>CM077027.1:127646186-137646186 GCA_039090855.1 Macrothele yani | reverse complement strand
ACAATGCGCCTACCCACCGGGCTGCAACCATCCAGGCATGGCTCGAGGAACAGTCATCTGAGTTTGGAACCATCCAATGACTCTCACGGTCTACGTATTTAAACCCTGCTGAAGCTCCCTGGGTTGCTGCGGAGCGAAACGTCAGATCCATGTAACTTGGACAGATTTGTGAACAAAGCCGCAACAGGAATGGTTGGCATTGCCTTCGGAAATTGGATGTCTCGGCATGTACGAGCTGTTGTTCACGCTAGAGGAGGACCAACACACTATTAGGTATTTCTAATGTTTTGTTCATTAAGGGTATATCTGCCGGTGGACAGTTACCGTAACACGGCTAGACAGTGCGGCCTCTATTTTATGCGCTCTACGACGTGGATACTTCCAAGAAAACGGAACGCTGCGTGATCTAGTTTCTAACCAAAAAATGTTCCAGGCCAGCCGAGAGTTTTCAGTGAATGCGAGCACTATACGAAGACAGCAGCATTACGTTGTTTAAATGGCGAAAAGAATTTTGCAGAGGATGTGAAAGGACAACGGACTTTCTCCGAAACGTCGTCTCGCTATCTCACGCTAAATCATAGCAGTAGTGGTCAATGCGGTGAGGGAAAACCGAAGAATATGGGGTTCTCTGTATACTGACTGCACGCGCTGTAAAATATCTACTGCCATATATAATAAACTGGATAACTGTACACCTGTCAAGCACTACGCAATGGCAACATGGTCGTCTTGAAGTTGGAACAAATAGGACCTTCTTTTAAGTGCTGTGCACGTTTTTTAAAATACTTCCTTCCTTGCTGTAGAAATGTACGGTGATGATTCTGTACTCCACATCCATCACCAGGACTGTGAGATTGTCCTGTTGGGTAGCCATCATATCTCTAAGGAATTTTACATTTTTCTGACATACGAACATACATACATTCAGTGCAGTTCTTCTGCTCCCCCAGTTTGTTGCTGATGGTGGATGTGGCTGTTCAGGGAGGGGGGATACCTATCCGACAGTTTTCCTACACAGGGTTTGCTTCGGGTGTCACGTCATTTTACTATCTTCCAGATTCACTCAAAACAAAGTTTCTTTCGTCTAAGATTTCCGAAATGGACCACCCATATCTTAATGGCCATTGAAACCTTTTCAGTTTATTGCCGTTCCTTCAAAAAGAACACACACGGAAAAGCCAAAGGTTACGCCGTAATTCCTTGCAATTGGCGGAAGCTTTTAGTTCAATATTCCATCTGTAGTTGAGCCGTTTCTAATTCAACAACTGTAGTTGAGCAGTTTCTAATTCAGCAGCTATAGTTGAGCAGTTTCTAATTCAGCAACTGTAGTTGAGCAGTTTCTAATTCAACAACCGTAGTTGAGCAGTTTCTAATTCAACAACCGTAGTTGAGCAGTTTCTAATTCAGCAACTGTAGTTGAGCCGTTTCTTCCGCTATCGCGGCGGGCTGTTTATTGGTGTTTTAACCGCAACAATGGTTTTACGTAAAGGGTGCAAACGGGAATCTACAGTACATCAAACAAAGATCGTCGCTCTTTCCACGTTTACAAGTGAGTCACGGAAAAATTCTCATTGGCCGCCACCGGGAGTCGAACCCAGGGTCTTCCAGTTACGGAATCACTGTACACCTGTCAAGCAAATTACTTCTTCAGTTGCTGCTTACCATCTTCGATGAATCCCCAGCATTGTGCGGGGCTCCAATAAGCAACCTGCCAAAACTGGCTTGGCAGTTAGCGTGTGTGAGTTTGGAGGAATTCGAGGCCGCTGTGATGTAGCGGAAGCATATCCGGCGCGTAACTGGAAGACCCTGGGTTCGACTCCCGGTGGCGGCCAATGAGAATTTTTCCGTGACTCACTTATAAACGTGGAAAGAGCGACGATTTTTGTTTGATGTTTCTGGTCCACGTTAAATGTCTGTATTAATTATTCATTTGGGAATCCACAGCTTTCGTGCAAGTTGCAGATGAAAAAAAATCACAACTTCTTTTAACTTTATAAACAATTGCAGTCACGGGAATACCTTTAAATCGTGCAAAGAAAACAATTGAACTTATAAGGAAGACATAAAATGACATCTTTACAGCACGAGAGTGCCGATTTCCGTTTAATTGGTTGGCGTAAGAGTACAAACTAAAAAACTAGAACGCTAGCTTTCACCGCCCAAAACGGTCTGCTTCATCAGGCTAATGTTTACAAGGTTGAGTACAGAATCATGATTCTGTATGCTTTTTACAAGAAAAGGTTGAGTACAGAATCATGATTCTGCATGCTATTTACAGGAAAAGGTTGAGTACAGAATCATGATTCTGCATGCTATTTACAGGAAAAGGTTGAGTACAGAATCATGATTCTGGCTGCTTTTACAGGAAAAGGTTGAGTACAGAATCATGATTCTGCATGCTATTTACAGGAAAAGGCTCAGTACAGAATCATGATTCTGTATGCTTTTTACAAGAAAAGGTTGAGTACAGAATCATGATTCTGTATGCTTTTTACAGGAGAAGGTTGAGTACAGAATCATGATTCTGTACTCAACCTTTTCTTGTAAAAAGCATACAGAATCATGATTCTGTACTCAACCTTTTCCTGTAAATAGCATGCAGAATCATGATTCTGTACTCAACCTTTTCTTGTAAAAAGCATACAGAATCATGATTCTGTACTCAACCTTTTCCTGTAAATAGCATGCAGAATCATGATTCTGTACTCAACCTTTTCCTGTAAATAGCATGCAGAATCATGATTCTGTACTCAACCTTTTCCTGTAAATAGCATGCAGAATCATGATTCTGTACTCAACCTTTTCCTGTAAAAAGCATACAGAATCATGATTCTGTACTCAAACCTTGTAAACATTAGCCTGATGAAGCCGCCCGTCTTGGGCGGTGAAAGCTAGCGTTCTAGTTTTTTAGTTTGTACTCTTACGCCAATTAAACGGAAATCGGCAATCTCGTGTTGTAAATATTCTTGGTGTATTATATTCACAGCCCGTTTTTTCAAAACCTTGATAAAATTATATTTCTTGCATTTAAATACTAGAATTTAAAGTTATTTACAAATGTATAACATACTATTACAAGCTGTTCAATTAATACTACAATAGAAAAATATAAAGAAAGAATAACATACTTCGACATATTGGATACCGGTGGCGGCCTCAGTCCATCTGTTATTGGCTCCGTGTAAGAAACAGGAAACCAGCCGATTCTGTAAAAGGCATATCAAAATACGGGAGATAAACTCGGCACATTTATTTACTTTTAGCTAACAAAATAATACATTTTTTTTATTAGTAGCAAACAGGAACAAAAGTAAAATAAACTTTAAGGTTCCATCGCATTTAGTGAAAACTATAAACGGAGAATATGTTTAATAGGAAATGCACTATTTTTCCTATTTTTTAAGTTATCTCTAAATTGAATTTTGGTGATGTGAACACTTTCTTGTTATCGGTATTCAAGTACTTGGCAACGAAAAGAGGGAGAACAACTTACACCACAGAGTATTGGGTTGCAAAGAAATTAATGTCCGATGACGACGAGGTACCCTAAGTCGAAGCCCCTGTCACGGCACACATTGCCCACTGAGATTGCCAGCACACCGGCATGACATCAGCACGTACGTGACGTAAGTCAGCGGCAGTCAGAAGGCGAAAAGTGTAAGCGCCAGCCAACATGGAAGTGGGTAAGGAGCACATCCGCCATTGCAAGCTGCAAGTTTCATCGCGATAGCATCCCCGCAAGTACTGTAAGGAACATTACCAGTGTGTATCCTAACGCTACACCATATCGTCAGTGATGTCGTTGGTTCGAAACGTTTCGAGAAGGAAATGTTGACCTGTCAGATATAGTTCCAAAGCCGAAAGACCAGCAACAGTGAATAGGGACATACTGAAGACCTTATTTGAGACCAACCCACGTGTGACCTCGCGGGAGTTGACCGAACAGCTGGAGACCACCAACACGAGATTTATCACGCACCTGCGTCAACTTGGATGCTGCACAAGAAGGGAGTTTATGTATCCCACCAACTCACATGAGCAGGAAGCGAATCGCATGAGTGCATGTGTTTCTCTGCTTGCAGGTGACCAAGTTGAGCCATTCTTGAACCGCATTGTGGCAAGTGACGTGAAATGGGTACCGTATAGCAATGTCAGCGCTCGAAAACCGTGGTTGGAATCAAAAGCACCCCCAAAGCCAGCTTTATATCCACGTAAAATCCTGCTGTCTGTTTGGTGGGATATGCGGGGTGTCGTGTTTTTCGAGCTGCTGCCAGACATCACCCGCCAATGTGTACTGCAATCAACTCTATGACCTGCACGCATCTCTCACGTCGAGACGGCCAGCACTGCTGAATCGCAAAGAAGTCCCCCTACAGCAGGATGAAATCAAAGGTATCTTCCTACAGCAGGATGAAATCAAAGGCATCTTCCTACAGCAGCAGGATGAAATCAAAGGCATCTTCCTACAGCAGCAGGATGAAATCAAAAGCGTCTTCCTACAGCAGCAGGATGAAATCAAAGGCGTCTTCCTACAGCAGCAGGATGAAATCAAAGGCGTCTTCCTACAGCAGCAGGATGAAATCAAAGGCGTCTTCCTACAGCAGCAGGATGAAATCAAAGGCGTCTTCCTACAGCAGCAGGATGAAATCAAAAGCGTCTTCCTACAACAGGATGAAATTAAAAGCGTCTTCCTACAGCAGCAGGATGAAATCAAAGGAGTCTTTCTACAGCAGCAGGATGAAATCAAAGGAGTCTTCCTACAGCAGGAGGATGAAATCAAAGGAGTCTTCCTACAGCAGGATGAAATCAAAGGCGTCGTTCTACAGCAGGATGAAATCGAAGGCGTCTTCCTACAGCAGGATGAAATCAAAGGCGTCTTCCTACAGCAGGATGAAATCAAAGGCGTCTTCCTACAGCAGGATGGAGCTAGATCTCACACAGAACGAGTGACATGTCACAAGGTTAAGGACCTGGGCTGGGAGCCGCTGCCGCGTCCAGCCTATTTCCCAGACATTGCCCCCCACAGGCAACTATCACTGTTTCCGGTCGTTGCAGCATTTCCTGGACGGACAGAGATTCACTAACTGGGACGATGTCGAACGCGCACTTACTTGCTTCTTTGCGCCCCAGCCGCCACAATTCTACAAAGACGTTATCCAACGGCTGTTCAGACGGTGAGAGCAGGTCGACGCTAATGACGGCGACTAATTGACTAATTTTGAACTTGTATATACATACATTAAAGCCGCGGGTGGCCTAGTAGTCAGCATTGGCGACTGCCACGGAGATGACCTGAGGTTCGATTCTGGGAAGGTACGAACGCTCGAACCACTAAATATCCACCGTGCGTCGGATGGGCACGTTAAGCCGTCGGACTCCGGGTACTTGCCCCCCCCTGTAATAAATAAAGGCGTCTTCTTCCCCCTTTTTATCTCGCTTCCGTGTCACTTTCCTATCGGGCACTCTAGCCCAAATCTCCTAGCTTCCTATTTCTAAGGGTTGTTTAAAACCTGGGGTCAGACACTCCCTTCCTAAAATACTGTACATATGATCTCATCTATACGGTAATTAGCATTTTTCTGCTGCGTTGTATTTGCAGACATTACTTTCTTTCCAACACAATATATGCACCATTTGAGTCTCGGATTCAAACGCAAGCCAGTAGCCTATCACATAACTGTAAGGCCATGGCTCATAATATATATTTGCGTGGAATACAAGCTCAAAACAGTGACAGGTGACAATAATATTTTGCTCCCTACAGTTCTTTAGATGTGCTTTGATCAAACCTTATACTAAGAATCCAATCAAACAGCTATTAGTTGCGAAGTTTTACACAAAACTATTGGATCACCTTATAATCACTTTGCAGCCTGTACTGTGAAATGAAGCTATCCTATTTTCCAGTTATGTGCGTCATTAAAGTCTGCGAAGTTAAGCTCTAAATTGCACGAACTTTTTAGCACACATTTTGTGGGACCTTATCCTAAGGTCATCGGAGAGCAATAGATGAGGATCCTTACTTTACAGTTAATCTTAATCGGGCTACTTTGTGGGATGCGTGACGTACTACGGAGGTGAAACATGTGTCAAGAAGACAAATCTGCAGTGTGACATTCTGTAAGCGCAGCACAGTTGGGAGAGCGACTTACTCCGGAGTAAGACAAATTCGTCCGCGCCGGTATCGATGCCCGGCGCTGACGAATTTGTACGTTATCGGTGGTATAAGCGGAACACCCACAACAGGTCTTCTTTTACAAAGGTAATGAAACCTTTTAATAATAGTTACCCGCAAGATGTAGCATTGCTGTGTTCCTTCGCCTCCTTATCTATGGAGCCAGATACGTTCCTGCAAAGTAGTGCAACGCACGGACGACCATGCACTGGACTTTTCGATACTGATCCTTCAATTTGAGCAAGATTCTCAAATCCGTGAACTGCACTATGCCTGACATACACCTTTCTAAGAATGCCTATGTGATAGACCTATCCATCTCAGTGCGTTAGGTAACTTACTTTTGTGACATACTGAAAGATGGATGATTTTTAAGGTGAAGTGAACTAGTAGCTTACTCTCGCTGCTACTTCACTTTTGTTTTGGAATAATGTCTTTTTGAGGGCAGGGTGTCATCCATGGCCTCTGGTCCCATTTACAAAAGATCGGCGCGCACCCATGTCTGTCTTCTCCTGAATCTCAAAGACTGCTGTTCATGTGAGTTGATACTCTTGTCAAACTCTCTGGAAATCGTAAACATATCTTTTTGAATGTACTAAATTACATCTGGCCTTTCTCGCGATGTCTTCCTATTAGCGGAACGGCGGATTTTTGACTTGGGGCAGTAGCTGACCCTTATCATGCGCGCCCATTTCTTTTTTTTTTTTTTTTTTATGCTTTCTAAATGTAGGTTGAAGAAGCGTATACGCTCCAGCTTTGTCCGTCCGTCCGTCTGTCCGCACGATAACTGGCTTAAAAATGGTTCGATTTCGATGAACGTTTAGTATGTGGTAGGGGACTACCTGGGGACAACCCCTATTGAAAATCGGATAAATGGGATCAAAGGTCACGACGTAGGAATGGGATCCATTCCATTGCACTTATGTGTCATAACTTGCGTAAATATGGTTCGATTTCAATGAACTTTCAGTATGTGCTAGGGGGCCACCTGGGGATGAACCCTATTAAAAATGGGTGAATTGGGGTCAACGGTCAGGACATAAGAGCGGATGCATTAAATTGCTCTTATGCGTCATAACGTGCGTAAAAGTGGTTCGATTTTGATGAAATTTCAGTATGTGGTAGGAGACCACCTGGGGACGAACCCTATTGAAAATGGGACAAGTGGGGTCAAAGGTCAGGACATAGCATTGCGATCCATTCCATCGCCCTTATCCCATATTGTTAAAATGGACGTCGTGAAATTTTGCTCCCTATACTTCCAATGGAAAAACGTTTGTACACATTTCCTTCACAATTAATGTGTTCCCAAGTATGACAATTTGAACATCGATTAAAACAACTTCGTATTATAACTTGGAATACTTAATGGTTTTTAAAACATAGCCATAATTATATTAAAAATCAATAACTTTTCCTTTGGTGGTGTTGAAACCAGAAAAAGGATTTAGCGAACTGTACTTTGATGACGTCCGTAGACAAACAAATGTTGGATTGCATAATTATGGTTATGTTTTAGAAAATTTAGGTATTCCAAGTTATAAAATGAAGCTATTTTAATCGATGTTCAAATTTTCATCCTTGTGAACGCATTAATTGTCCAGAAAAAAGATGGCGCGACCTGCATTTTCATGACTTCAGTAGACAAACAAATTTTGGATTGCATAATTATGGTTATGTTTTAGAAAATATTAAGTATTGCAAGTTATAAAATGAAGATTATTTTAATCGATGTTCAAATTTTCATCCTTGGGAACGCATTAATTGGGAAGAAAATGTGTACAGAATTTTTTCCATTTGAAGTACAGGAAGCAAAATTACTTGACGTTCACGTTAAAGGAACAATTCTTGTATGTGTTTAAATTTTATTTTGAAAACGGCTCTAAGGATTTTGATGAAAGTCGTAACCTACCATTTTCTGGTACTAGAAATTTATTTAGCTTGATCTCGACTTTAGGAAAATTCGTTTAATGGGTTAAATAACCATCCCGAGTTACCACATTTTTAATGTAGTGTCATGGCGTCATGCTATTAGATGTTGGCACGCCATCACGCCATCTGTCTCATTACGTCACGCGTTGTGTGTGGATCCTATTCAAGTTTTATGACGTCACACTCTTGCGAGCAAGATGGTCGCGATTCCCATGTACCTCATTTCGTCACGTGTTGTGTGCGTATGTTCGTCCGCACGATAATTCGCGTAAATATCGTTCGATTTCGATGAAATTTTAGTATGTTGTACGGGAACACCTGGGAAATAACCCTATTGAAAGTGAACGAAATGGGGTCAAAGGTCAGGACGTAGGAGCGGGATCCATTCCACTGCTCTTATGCGTCATAAGTAACGTAAAAAAGGTTCGATTTTGATTACGTTTTAGTATGTGGTAGGGAACCACCTGGGAACAAACCCTATTACAAATTGGCGAAATGGGGGTCAAAGGTAAGGACATATGAGCGGAATCATTTCCATCGTCATTATGCGTCATAACGTACGTAAAAATGTTTCGATTTGGATGAAATGTTAGTATGTTGTAGGGGCCTGCCTGGGGACGAATCCTATTGAAAATGGGCGAAATGGGGTCAAAGGTTAGGACACAGAAGCGGGATCTATTCCATAGCCCTTATGCATCATAACTTACGTTAAATTGCTTCGATTGCGACAAGACTTTATCATGGTATTTCGGAGGTATACTGAACCAGTTCTGTTGAATATCATCGAAAGAGGATCAAAGGTCAGGGCACAGGAGTGATTTTTATTCCACAGCCATTTTCCTCATAACTTGAGTAATGATTTCTAATATGTTGGAAAGCGTATCATAATCAATGTATTGCATGATTTTACTAACTTGTTTCTATGGTGGGAAGTTTCGCATCCAAAACGGCGTTTTTTAGGCTGAGAAGCGAGTTGTATTGCTCCACCGCAGGTGTACTCTACGACCAACCGAAGAAGCAAGACAAATTTATTGCTTCGTTTTTTGATTTCGCGAATCTTCCTTTCGGGAGGCCAAAATGGGAAGGTGTTCTCTTTCAGAAAGTTGGCCAGTTTCTTTAGTCTTTTTAATTTTTAACGGCATTTTGCCTATTGTAAATAAAAACACCATTATAATACAGCATTGTGAGCTTGCTAAGAGATCCATTAGAACTCTATTTCGGCAGTTGACGTTCTAGGAACTATGAATGTATCAGTGTAAGCGACTTTTGAAGTTATTTGCCATTAAGTGAAGTAGCTTGGAAATGAAATCAAAGTGGCTACAATCTATGGAAGTGTGTATTTCACTACTGTGAAAATGTGTTCACTTTATTCTTTCTCTCAGCGGGGATGGTTGCTAACTGACTGTGACAATTGTTCTCAACGATCGGTCATCTTAACCACTCAGTTTTCTTGAACTATCGGAGCGTGTAGAAACAAATGCATCCCAACAATCTACCATTGATCAACTCCTTCACCCGTCGAATAGCTGCGGCAGCGGACAGAAGCCAGTGATTGCATATCCAAAAATGTGTCCATAACTTTTGAAAAACAAAATGCGAAACGAAATGACGTGAAATATGTGGTATTAGTACTCTGCTGCTACTAATGACAAGTGTTTAAAGTGTGTATTTAAATATCTTAAATATCTGCAGTAATTGCGTAAACATGTGTGTAAGTAGAATATAAAACAACAAGGCTTGAAAAATGTGGTAAGTTCGTCAAGTGTCATAACTTCATTTTGTAACAAACTTTAGTGTCTTTTAAGTTTGTTATTAAAAGCTCTCATTATGGGGATTGTAGAAGAAATAATGTTCAAAACCACATAGAACAACTACAGGATTTTTAAGGCAGTAAACGGAATGCCCATGGCCTTGTAGTTGTTTAATGTGTTTGTGATCAATATTTTTTCCACAAGCCCCATAAATAAAGCCTTTAATAACAAACCTAAAATATTTATTTAAGTTTATTACAAACAAGTTACGGCACTAGACGAGCTTATACAATTCCAGTCTTGGTACTTTATATCCTATTTACACATAATTTTACACAATTACTGCAGATATTTAAATACACAGTTATATCAAACACGTGTTATTAGTATTAGCAGAGTACTAATACATCGTATTTCACGTCATTTTTTTCACATTTTGTTTTTCAAAAGTTATGGGTAAATGTTTTACCTTAAAACATAATTGTTGGATATGAAATCACTGGCTTCTCTTCTGCTGCCACAGCTATTCAACGAGTGAAGGAGTTGATCAATGGCGGATTATTGGGTATACATGTTTCTACACGTTTCGATAGTCAACATGTTAAAAAGAAGAAGAATGTTATGGATGGAACACACATTGCGCACGGAGGCCCGATTCTGAAAGTTTTGGAAGAGAAAATGCAAGGCAAGAGAGGAACAGGACGGCCAAGGAATAGTTTTGTGGCACAGTTACTCCAAGATACCAAAACTAGGGCATAGAAAGTTTTGGGAGGGAAAATTCAAGGCAAGAGAGGAAGAGGACGGCCAAGAAATAGTTTTGTAGCACAGTTACACCAAGATACCAAAACTACGGCAATGAAAGCTTTGGAAGGGAAAATTCAAGGCAAGAGAGGAAGAGTAAGGCCAAGGAATAGTTTTGTGGCACAGTTACTCCAAGATACCAAAACTAGGGCATAGAAAGTTTTGGGAGGGAAAATTCAAGGCAAGAGAGGAAGAGGACGGCCAAGGAATAGTTTTGTAGCACAGTTACTCCAAGATACCAAAACTACGGCAATGAAAGCTTTGGAAGGGAAAATTCAAGGCAAGAGAGGAACAGTTACTCCAAGATACCAAAACTAGGGCATAGAAAGTTTTGGGAGGGAAAATTCAAGGCAAGAGAGGAAGAGGACGGCCAAGGAATAGTTTTGTGGCACAGTTACTCCAAGATACCAAAACTAGGGCATAGAAAGTTTTGGGAGGAAAAATTCAAGGCAAGAGAGGAAGAGGACGGCCAAGAAATAGTTTTGTGGCACAGTTACACCAAGATACCAAAACTACGGCAATGAAAGTTTTGGAAGGGAAAATTCAAGGCAAGAGAGGAAGAGGACGGTCAAGGAATAGTTTTGTGTCACAATTACTCCAAGACACCAAGACTAGGACATACTATGACTTGAAAATAACGGCGGAGAATAGAGAGGAATGGAGAGACAGAGTAAATCTACTGAACAACCAGTCCTTGGACTGAGTAACCAAGAAGAAGAAGTTACATCAGCATGGCTCTGAAGTATTTGAAGCTGATCACATCTACAATAGCATTACATTGTATATTAGTACAAAGTCCTCTATAATACTGTTACGCACGTAGTATACGAGTTTCGAATAGACAAGTTGACTTCAATGATAATGGAATATTTATAGCTGAAATTAAGAATATTTATTTATGTACAGTATTTAAATGTTGAATCCTCACATAGGTTATATTTAGTGAGACATAAAAACGGCAATTAATCAAATGGAGCAACGCGTATTGCGCTCACCTTACTCCGGTTTCAATCCTTCTGGCTTGCAATCGATCATGCTTCTTGTCTGGTGTTGTACCACGTCATTAAAGATATTCCACGTTCAAACTTCAACACAAATACGAACAACAGCACAATTCTACAAGAAGGGGTGATAAGTTAAAATAATTTTGAGATCACTGTGAAGACTAGATTACGTTGACGCATCCAGAATTTTAGCAGTTGAAACATTTTGCTGTTCTATGCCAAGCTGCTATGGAGTATCCAAATTAAGAGATTTAAAAACTTTAAAAATTTAAAAAAGTCAACAAGTCCTTCCTCCATCGTCCGAACATGTTTCTGGCAATACTGTGCCCATCTTCAGCGGTCGGTTGTATGAGACTGGTGTCGACACCAGTAATATTAATATCTACATGGGTAGTACTAAAAGACGACTAAAAACAAGATTGGAAGAACACAAGAGAAATTGGAAAAAGGGTGAGCAACGAACATCTCTTATTACATATTGCATCAATAATAATTCTATATCCGTGTGGGAAAACGCAAAAATATATACTACGCATAACACACATAAAAAGATATTGTATTCTGAGTCCGTTGTGATAGAAAAAAACCAGAGGATTTAATTGCAATGATCAAGTACCACTTGAATTGCCGTTTGCCTGGCGATACATAATAACAAAAGAAACTGAAGAAAAGTATATAAAAACTAAATTTCTTGAAAATATCTCATCCAGCAACGATTATTAATGAAATTAAAGGAAAGAACACCAGATGGTGCAACAATAGCAAAAAGTTGTAAATCACATGATTAACCTACGCACGGATACAGGACCAATGAGCGATGAGTCGACTGGTGACAAGGAGGTAATCAGTACAATAAAAGCATACGGATGTCTCATACTACCGACCGCTGAAGAAGGGCACAGTATTGCCAGAAACATGTTCGGACGATCGAGGAAGGACTTGTTCAATTTTTTAAAGTTTTTAAATATTTTAATTTGGATACTTCATAGCAGCTTGGCATAGAACAGCGAAATGTTTCAACTGCTAAAATTCTGGATGAGTCAACGTAATCTAGTCTTGACAGTGATCTCAAAATTATTTTAACTCATCACCCCCTTCTTGTAGAATTGTGCTGTTGTTCGTATTTGTGTTGAAGTTTGAACGTGGAATACCTTTTAATGACTTGGTACAACACCAGACAAGAAGCATGATCGATTGCAAGCCAGAAGGATTGAAACCGGAGTAAGGTGAGCGCAATACGTGTTGCTCCATTTGCTTCATTGCCGTTTTTATGTCTCACTAAATATAACCTATGTGAGGATTCAACATTTAAATACTATACATAAATAAATATTCTTAATTTCAACTATAAATATTCCATTATCATTGAAGTCAACTTGTCTATTCGAAGCTCACATACTACGTGTGTAACAGTATTATAGAGTACTTTGTCCTAATATACATTGCCTATCTCCCACGTAATTTGGTGTTCAGGTGTATGTATGTATAGATTGAACTTCTACTAAAATAGCATTACATTTCGGAAATTTAGATATGTTATACTGAAAATGAACTTACGCCCTTGAAGTGAGATTTTCTCCGAACTGCCAACCTGCTTTGTTTCGAGATCCTTGGAATTCAATTATGTCACCTTCTTCCAAACTCATTTCATGATTACCATTGGCATTGTAGTTATACAGCGCTCGAACATGGTTGGATTTCCCCGCTCCGTTGTACTCTACCAATCTGCTAAACCTCCTGGATGGCGGACTGTCTGGAAAACAGACGGAATAATAATTCGAGTCACTTCGAACTTTGTCTAAAAAAGGAAAGCAAACCTCATTCAACATACTTAAAAAACATAATGCGGTATTTATCATCCTACCAAGAAGTACATCAACTGGGTATTCACGACGAAAATATATACTGATTCGACGAAATTGTAGCTTCAAAATTAGACTAACTTCCCACATGTAGCCTATTACAGAAGAAGAAAGGAGAAAAAGAAATGCATTTCTCTCTAACTACTGTGTTGAAATGAATTTCTCTCTCACCACTGTATTGATTCAGTACAAAAGGAAATTTTGAAGTAATCACAATCAACTCAAATGCAAAAATACAAAGTTCATGAATAAAAAAATTGCTGTAGTTGTCTATTAACCTTACCCTTTTATAAGATAAAGAACGAAGATGTATTAATCGGCGATGTCAGTTTTTGTTTGATGATATAAATACACAAAATATTAGTTTCTGACATTTATCACTTGAATACACATGTTTTGTATTTTCTAGATTTTTTTTTAATTTGAAGTAACTTACATTTCTAATACGAATTATTACCGTCTTCGGCACGATTTAATGATAAAAGATGAAAAATATATACAATTAAAAACACATGTACATGAGCACTTTCGAGGCAGCGGCTACCTCATCCTCAGATGTATTGAACAAAAACACATTCAATCTATATATAGCATAGATTATGGCATTGTGGGAAGCAATGGGAGGCGTAAAAGCCAATAAAATTTCGTATGCGTCAAATAGTTGCGTACACAGCATGCTTAATGGTAAATGAAGAAAAAAATATTACAATGACTGAAGAACGAGGTGGGGTGGGGTGAACACAGCATTTGAAATAAAAATCACAATTTAAAATTAACAGATTTAACTAGTGACTTCCATGCATTGTGCAATTCATAGGGGCTATGTTCATTACAACATTGTACATTGGAAGCTTCTATATACACACTTTCGCTTATTAATAGGTCCCCGAGGTTGCTAGGAGTATCAATAATTCTTGCATTACTCCAATCTGGATTAAGATTGTCTTGAAGTACATATTTGGCTAGGGATGTGCAATACATTGCCTGCTTTAATGTTATATTTATGTTCTTTAATCCTTTGAGGCTCCAGCATTGAATTCCGATGATATCTGCGAGAGTGTTGCACGCCTATCGCCTGAAACGATTCTTGATAGCCGACGATGGTCACGTTCACCCAATGTCTTTTTAGGGCCACAATGGTATCGTATGTTGGAGGTTTTGCCGGAATTCTTGTAGTCACGGTACACCCTTGCAATGGTCGTCCGTGAAAATCCGAACTTTGTTTCTACCTCCGAAATACTGTGGCCCATCTCACGAGCGCCAACTATGACACCACGTTGAAAATCGCTTAAATCGTTATTACTTGTCATTCTCATGCCGAAAACAGCACTGACAGCTGGCAAGGATGTCTATCGCTTTATATACGCACTGGCGGACGCAACCGAGTACGCGCATAGGTGACGTTGCTATATATTTTGCATAAGCTCGTCTGTACCAGTTTTTCTGGCACTTCAGTGTACTTTTAAGTTGTGTGTGTTGAATATTTTATTTTAATATAAGTAATTCTGAAATATATTACATAATTTCGTTTCAATTCAGCAAACAAAAAGTTTTCAAATCTATTGAGATTGAGAAATGAAACAGTTGCTAAGAAAAAAGGAAGGAACACAAGAATCCTTAGTTTCCGATTGGTAAGAGGCGTTGGCTACAAATCAATCTTCCGAGATGCGTAATAGTTTTTGAATGCTGGGGAAGCGCAAAAGATATACCATGAGCTTGCCCTTCTCTGGAATCAATAGTCCAAAATTAGGAACGGGTGACAGAACTGCTCACTGTGGTCTTTAAATCCCGCAAACAAAAATAAAAAAAAGCGTTTCTTTTTTCTGGCCCGCAATATTTTCAAATTTACTCACAGGCATGAGGGCAATGAATAACGAGCAGTATCAAACTTATCCAAAACTTCACTTCTGGATAACAGTTAATAATAACACATATTTTATTTAACTGAAGAAGAAAATTAGTGCATAAGAGTCACTTCGCATTTTTTTTTTCCGAGCACTCACTGAGATTTAAAAAAGTCGATGCCTATGAGCCGAATCACATATTTCTGCAAGAGAAACATGCCCCAGACAAATTTCATCATTCATTTTGTGAAGTTTCAGTATATTAAATTTTAACGCCTCGCCAAACATGTTTACCAAGAATGTAGTTCCAGCTCAAATCATACACTTAAAAAATCCTGTTTTCTGAAATACGTGAAACACTTAAAAAACGTAATTATTGTAAAAATATTTTAGCATTTTGTTTCCACAATTCTAAAATGCGTTTAAGTAACAATACATTTAATTAAAGTTTAAAATCTACTATAAAATATTGGTAATTATCTTAAGATTTTGTTAATCGAGGGAGCACTTACAGTGCACCAAAATGGCATAACGCAACTGAGAAAAATAAAAGAAATACAGTCAAAGCTCAATTTTACGAGCATCAAGGGAACAACAATCTTGTGCGTAAAATCGCGAAATTCGCTATATCGAGGAAACCTTACGAATGAAACATTCACATTAAGTTAGCGTTCATAATAGAACGCGTAAGCAGCTGTGTCCTCTTTCTTTCACTGACTAACTTTTCTAGTGCTGCCTGTGTTCATCAACCATTTGTCCGTAAACGAGTTGTGTTGTTTAATTTGAGTTGTAGATTTAACACTGAAAAAAAAAGCGCGATTTGGCCAATAATTCCAGAGGTTCAAGGAATGGGTACGTGCCATGTGTGTCCCCTGACTTCACAGAGTGTTATTGTTCTGTCTGTAGCTAAGATCAAGGATCCCCAGGGTACTCTAGATTTCCTTTCCCATACCGCCTTTCATTTTCCAGCTTCCAACCCATGCAAGAAAAGGTTGCGCTCCTTTGGAACTTGTTGGTCATTTGCTTCTCCCTGTAAGAAGCTTACGCTTGGTAGTCGGAGGAAAGGCGAACTGATTTATGATTCCGTCAAGCTGTGTCGCAGATGGTGTTCTTTGAAACGCTGGTTAACTGCATGCGTAAAATTTTCCTATTATGCGAGTCTCTCTTTCTAGCTGACTTTTAACGTGAAAATGCTGGTTAGCATAGTTTGGTGGTTTAAAGAAAAAAATGTTCGCTAAATTGAGGAAATGTGTTCGTTATATCGGAAAAAGCCAAGCATTAATTACAATGTGGTTCCGTCTGGAACACAAAAAATATACGTAAAATCGCGGAATTCGTTAAATCGCCGTCCGGTAAATAGGGGTTTGACTGTATATATCATGATATGCCCAAAGACTAGTTTCGTAGCGTATTTAAGGATTGTAATGATATCAGATGTATCAATAACCCACTTTCGTAATCGAACGTATTCATCACATGCAGAACCTGTGCTAAATTTCGCAAAAAACGGAAATAAAATGTTGGAAGTAAATCACCTCTCGAAGCTGTTAGTAATGGGCAGAAATTTTATTTTGCCTAGGGAAAACGAAATGGTGCTGTTCCTATGTTAAAGCAATGTTGGGATTACCTGTAAAACTGTGCTCCCTAAACACAAAGAGTGTATACTACAATCCACACCTGTGCAAAAGTGACTTTCATTTGAAAGAATGTAAATTAAGGCGACTAGGGGAACAGCCTTTGAGCACAAAATAGGGATTACAGATTTCGGAGTTCCCTGCCCTAAAAATCGCTGCTCCTGCGTTAGAAACGCATCCAGTGCGGTGTCGTCGCGATTCATCGTTTCCCGTTTTATCCTCGGGTTTTAGCGGGAGTGGCGATTCGTCTTCTTCCCCCTTCCCCCCTTCCCTTACATTTTCCCAGTCACTTAATAAACTGCGTTATTTGAGTTCGTGTTACTTACTAGTTATTTAATTTTGCTCAGACTTTTAGCCGCATACTGCGTTTCCAGGGAACACCAAGAGTAGGTACTTAGTCTGACTTCCTTTCCCAAAAATTATTATCGTGGTTTCTGAGACCACTCCGTCTTTTAATTATTATTATTTAAGTCACAAATGCAGGAAAAATCTTTTTCAGAAAAACGCAGTGAAAATAGCCGTGATTGGTAGCAATTTGTCAATTTTTAAGAACTTATCTAACATACTTGTATTATTGTAGTTTCACTGTGTATGCCAAACCACGTAAACATTCAATTAGTGTCTTCTTTCCGGTTTTGAAATCATGACATGTTTTCTCAATTATTTTATCCAAGTTTATATATATTTTTTTCTTTTTTTTTCCTGTAGGCATATTAAGTTCATGTTGTTTTCTTTTAGGTCATGAGATGCGAAACTCTGTCGTTTACTTAAATAGTATAACTATACTAGTGATCTGAATTTCTTGGAGTAGAACAGAAATCAAAGTTTTCAAGCTTTCGCACATCAACCAGATGGCTTTGTTAAGGAAGGTAGACAGCAAACTGTTTACTTTGCTGTCTACCTTCTTACCTTTTCAAGGAAAGATGCTAGACAGTCTATGTACTGTTTACCTTTTCAAGGAAGGTAGACAGCAGTTTGCTGTCTACCTTGCTTGAAAAAGCCATCTGGTTGATGTGCGAAAGCATGGAAACTTTGATTTCTATTCTACGCCAAAATATTCTGATCACTAGTATAGTTATACTATTTAAGTATAGTTGGTGTACAGTTCCTTGTTAGTTATTTAAATATGTCGTTTAGTTTAACTACAAAAGAACTTAAATAGGGGTTCACATTTTCTGCCATCGGATCTTAAGATAAACATATTCCAAATTATATCAGTTCAACTCCAAAAATAGATTCTATTTAAGTGATCAGATGACAAACCAATCATGTAATCAGTTCCGTTTGAAAAGGGACCTCATTTTGCCACTAGTTCAGCTGAAAAATTTATATACTTACATCATCAACTAAACTGGAAAGGAAGGCCCTGTAGCAAATCAACTAATTGAACTTCAACAATTTATATCTATTGACTGTCTTTTCGATGTTACACTGACAAGCATTTTCGGATAGCTCTTATGGCTCAGGCTCATTAAATGCCTATTTGTTCAGCATGTTTGTAGCCTTAGAAAACCACTGTTAGGATTTCGTCACGAAGAATAGTCATTGCAAAACATTTCAAAAGAGAGGCATGCAAACTGTACTTTTAAAAATAGTCAACACTTTCAGAATATAAGATCTAATCCAGATTTGAATAGTGTGAATCCACAAGTCTGCGCCATTGGTTGATCTACATTTTATGAACCATACATGTAGACCGACACAGAAAAGTATGGACCCATTGTCCGAATTTCAAATTTCAGTCCTTATACCAAAACATACATCACAGAAGTTTCTCAACTTGAGGAACCAACAACAAAAGCTTAGTAACATAGCAAAAATACTTTACAGTTGAACAGTGATTCACGAAACAACAGCGGGTGCTCTTTAAAGCTGACTGACTTGCTTTGGTTTCTGCCTGTTCTGCCAGCATCTTACCCTGTAAGAAGCTGATATATTATTTATTTGGGCGCCTTGACAACTGTGGGCTTTCACAGAGTTTTGAAAGCAATCAAGAAAATAAAACAGGAAAGCACGCATAAAAGGGTCTGTGAGCCATTTTCACTCTTGTGATTACATCAACTTAAGTGAGTTTAATTTTGGAGTGTGTTGCGTTTCCTTAAAAAGTCGTTTTGTCATATAGGAAGTAATCGCAATAAAGAACTTAACAGTTCGACTGTTTACTGATCAGTTAGCACTTGATTTCAGCGATTTCGGAAGCTTCTCTCGCATTTCGGATTTTTGTAACTAAGACAGGATGCGTGTTGTTTTCCAACATCAGGCCTCGTCCTTGTGATTTCAGTTGCGTTTACTTAAATGATATGGCATTACAGTTTCAGACCACTGTGAAATTTGCGTGTAGTTCTGCGTGAATCTCTTAGATGGGATTCTCAGGTGGATCAACTTGCGTCGTGCTTGAGATCTCGCATCAGTATGATTTCGCGGATTTCTGGTTGTTTTTTTGTTGTTGTTTTTTTGTCAGTTAGTGGTCTGTTAATTTTATATTCTTCTATAATATAAAATTAACAGAATTCTAACTGACATTGTTCGTTTATCTGTGTTGCAGGGGAAGTTTGTCCGATTATTAAATTTTTCGGCTGGTTCAGAGGTTCATTTTCGTCGTTTTCAGATATTAACTATTGAGCAACTACATAAATACAGATTGTTGCTGATGGTCCACGAACGTATTTTTACAGGAAGATATTTCAACTTGATTGCATTACGGCGTACCACTCACTCCTATGGTACTCGTGGTGGGTCGGGTTTTTCAGTTCCGTGGGCTCGTACAGTTTTGATGTTTAATAATATCAATGTGTTGGAGATTGCGTAAGTGGAATGGATTGCCTTTGATTATTAGATCAGAAGTACGGTATCCGGTGTTTAAGCGAGTGCTAAGGAGTTTTTTGACGGGAAATTGAATATTTGAATTTGTTTTATGATTTGTAAAATAAATGCATTGCAAACTTGCTTTTACTACCTTGACTGGACTGAAATAATTTATTTTTTATTTTTGAGGGGATCAGGGGCTTGTCAGGCTGTACTTCAGCCTTTTTCTCGCCCCTTGCTGTACATTTAATTATTTTTAACATTTAATATTTGATTTACATTGGCAATACGAAATTGGTCTATTTAATATTAACTTTCAATGGAATGAGTTTTGTTGTGCAGAATTTGTAATTTTGGGAAGTTTTGGTGATTTTGTGCATTTTGTGAGTTTTATTGATGAATATGTTTGCTTTATTTGCGCAATTAATTTATGATGGTGGTATATATTGTATTTTTACTAAGCATTATAATACTTTTCTATAATATTGTACAGCAGAAATTTTATAAAAAAAAAAAAAAATACCATCGTACTAGCATAACTGTCTGGTAGAAAACAACCTGCTCCATCTAGAATAACGGAAGTGCCTCTGACGTATATGGCACTGTCTTGAAAAGTATGTGTGAAAACTTTTTAACTGAGAACAATTAAGTGGACATATATTTTACCTTGTTTCAAGGTTTAACCACCACCTTCAGCTTCTAAAGTTATATGTAGCTTCTCGTCCCAAATTTAGGGCCACGCGTTCCAGGAAAGTGGAAGAGACTGTGACATAAGACAAACACACCCCGTATGCCTCAGCCGGGATTGGAACTTGGGGTTAGCTAAGGGCGTCTAGAAAACACAAGGCCATGACATTATAGAGATATGTTTGTGATGTCACTCATATTATACGAACTGACACGTCGGTGTCCTGTTTGACGTCAGACACGATAACGTCGGAAATCAATCATAAGCTTTGATTCCCATGTGTTGTCACTAAAAGGGGCATTTATCTCTCTAATGCCATGGCCTTGTGTTATCTAGATGGCCTTGGTTCAGCTCAGACGATTAGCCAGAAACTCCCGTCTTCTCTGACTACATGGCCAATGGGGCAGCATTTGTCGTGCAATATGATTTTGCTTTACTATTACAGAACCACCGTAAGAAAATTTGGGAGAATTCTGATTCATTAAGGGGGAAAACTGTTCTTTAGTAACGCGAAACACCTGAAATTTATAAAGTATCAGAGAAAAATGCACACTCTGGAAAATAAAATACTTACATTTATTTGGTATCTAATAGCACCACCACCTGTGTTGTGAATGACAGCAAGTATAAGACGTGGCACGAATTCTATGCAATGCTAGATTGGTTTCGGACCAAAAACAGCCATTCCTTCAGAAACAATATCTCGCAACATTGGCAGTCTTTTTAAGAAAAGAGAACATCGAAGCCATAAAGACCTTTCTATCATGTTACATACAATTTTAACAGGACTAAGATCAGGGGATCGTGAATGTCAGCTGAGATGACTGAAGCCCAACTCGTGCTCATCAAACTATTATTGCATAATTCTGGCTCGATGTTACGTTGCATTCTCATCATTAAAGATGAGATCGCATGAAGGAAAAAACAGCAATATTTCAGGGTGCACCTGGTTCGCAACTGCCTGGATGACATCTTATTTCTTACTGATATCAGTGGACTCTGTGCCAACAGAGCATTTCCCTAACATGGTGAACACATCGCTACTGCCTGGATGACATTTTACTTCTCACTAGTATCAGTGGACGCTCTGTATCAACAGAACATTTCCCTAGAATGGTGGATGAATCGCTACTGCGTGGATGACATCTTACTTCTCATTAGTATCAGTGGACGCTCTGTATCAACAGAACATTTCCCTAGCGTGTTGGATGCATTGCTACTGATTGGATGGCATCTTACTTCTCACTAGTATCAGCAGACCTTCTGTGCCAACAAAACATTTCCCTAGCATGGTGGATGCATCACTACTGCCAGAACATTTCCCTAGCATGGTGGATGCATCACTACTGCCAGAACATTTCCCTAGCATGGTGGATGCATCACTACTGCCAGAACATTTCCCTAGCATGGTGGATGCATCACTACTGCCAGAACATTTCCCTAGAATGGTGGATGCATCACTACTGCCAGAACATTTCCCTAGCTTGGTGGATGTATTCCCTACTGCCTGAATGACATCTTACTTATCACTGGTATCAACGGACACTCTGTACCAACAGAACATTTCGCTAGCATGGTGGATACATCACTACTGTCTGGATGTCATGTTACTTCTCACTGGTATCAGCGGACCTTCTGTACCAACAGAACATTTCCCTAGGATGGTGGATGCATCGCTACTGCCTGGATGACATCTTACTTCTCGCTGGTATCAGTGGACGCTCTGTATCAACAGAACATTTCCCTAGCATGGTGGATGCATCGCTTCTGCCTAGATGACATCTTACTTCTCACTGGTTCAGCGGACATTCTGCACCAACATAAAATTTCGCTAGCATGGTGAATACGTCGCTACTGTCTGGATGGCATCTTACTTATCACTGCTATCAACGGGCACTCTGTACTAACAGAACATTTCGCTAGCATGGAGGATGCATCGCTACTGCCTGGATGACATCTTACTTATCACTGGTATCAACGGGCACTCTGTACCAACAGAACACTTCGCTAGCATGGAGGATGCATCGCTACTGCCTAGATGACATCTTACTTCTCACTGGTATCAACGGACAATCTGTACCTACAGAACATTTCGCTAGCATGGTGGATACATCACTACTGTCTGGATGTCATGTTACTTCTCACTGGTATCAGCGGACCTTCTGTATCAACAGAACATTTCCTTAGCATGGTGAATGCATCGCTACTGCCTGGATGACATCTTACTTCTCACTGGTATCAGCGGACGCTCTGTATTAACAGAGCATTTTCCTAGCATGGTGGATGCATCGCTTCTGCCAGATGACATCTTACTTCTCACTGGTTCAGCGGACATTCTGCACCAACATAAAATTTCGCTAGCATGGTGAATACGTCGCTACTGTCTGGATGGCATCTTACTTATCACTGGTATCAACGGGCACTCTGTACCAACAGAACATTTCGCTAGCATGGAGGATGCATCGCTACTGCCTGGATGACATCTTACTTATCACTGGTATCAACGGGCACTCTGTACCAACAGAACACTTCGCTAGCATGGAGGATGCATCGCTACTGCCTAGATGACATCTTACTTCTCACTGGTTCAGCGGACATTCTGCACCAACAGAAAATTTCGCTAGCATGGTGAATACGTCGCTACTGTCTGGATGGCATCTTACTTATCACTGTTATCAACGAGCACTCTGTACCAACAGAACATTTCGCTAGCATGGAGGATGCATCGCTACTGCCTGGACGACATCTTACTTTTCACTGGTATCAGCGGACGCTCTGTAACAACAGAGCATTTTCCTAGCATGGTGGATGCATCGCTTCTGCCTAGATGACATCTTACTTCTCACTGGTTCAGCGGACATTCTGCACCAACATAAAATTTCGCTAGCATGGTGAATACGTCGCTACTGTCTGGATGGCATCTTACTTATCACTGGTATCAACGGGCACTCTGTACCAACAGAACATTTCGCTAGCATGGAGGATGCATCGCTACTGCCTGGATGACATCTTACTTATCACTGGTATCAACGGGCACTCTGTACCAACAGAACACTTCGCTAGCATGGAGGATGCATCGCTACTGCCTAGATGACATCTTACTTCTCACTGGTTCAGCGGACATTCTGCACCAACAGAAAATTTCGCTAGCATGGTGAATACGTCGCTACTGTCTGGATGGCATCTTACTTATCACTGGTATCAACGGGCACTCTGTACCAACAGAACATTTCGCTAGCATGGAGGATTCATCGCTACTGCCTGGATGACATCTTACTTTTCACTGGTATCAGCGGACGCTCTGTAACAACAGAGCATTTTCCTAGCATGGTGGATGCATCGCTACTGCCTAGATGACATCTTACTTCTCACTGGTTCAGCGGGCACTCTTTACCAACAGAACATTTCGCTAGCATGGTGGATACATCACTACTGTCTGGATGTCATGTTATTTCTCACTGGTATCAGCGGACCTTCTGTACCAACAGATAATTTCCCTAGCATGGTGGACGCATCGCTACTGCTTGGATGACATCTTACTTCTCGCTGGTATCAGTGGACGCTCTGTATCAACAGAACATTTCCCTAGCATGGTGGATGCATCACTACTGCCTGGATGACATCTTACTTCTCACTGGTATAAGCGGACGCTATGTATCAACAGAACATTTCCCTAGGATGGTGGATGCATCGCTACTGCGTGGATGACATCTTACTTCTCATTAGTATCAGTGGACGCTCTGTATCAACAGAACATTTCCCTAGCATGTTGGATGCATTGCTACTGATTGGTTGGCATCTTACTTCTCACTAGTATCAGCAGACCTTCTGTACCAACAGAACATTTCCCTAGCACGGTGGATGCATCACTACTGCCAGAACATTTCCCTAGCATGGTGGATGCATCACTACTGCCAGAACATTTCCCTAGCTTGGTGGATGTATTCCCTACTGCCTGAATGACATCTTACTTATCACTGGTATCAACGGACACTCTGTACCAACAGAACATTTCGCTAGCATGGTGGATACATCACTACTGTCTGGATGTCATGTTACTTCTCACTGGTATCAGCTGACCTTCTGTATCAACAGAACATTTCCCTAGCATGGTGGATGCATCGCTACTGCCTGGATGACATCTTACTTCTCGCTGGTATCAGTGGACGCTCTGTATCAACAGAACATTTCCCTAGCATGGTGGATGCATCACTACTGCCTAGATGACATCTTACTTCTCGCTGGTATCAGTGGACGCTCTGTATCAACAGAGCATTTTCCTAGCATGATGGATGCATCGCTACTGTCTGGATGGCATCTTACTTATCACTGGTATCAACGAGCACTCTGTACCAACAGAACATTTCGCTAGCATGGAGGATGCATCGCTACTGCCTGGACGACATCTTACTTTTCACTGGTATCAGCGGACGCTCTGTAACAACAGAGCATTTTCCTAGCATGGTGGATGCATCGCTTCTGCCTAGATGACATCTTACTTCTCACTGGTTCAGCGGACATTCTGCACCAACATAAAATTTCGCTAGCATGGTGAATACGTCGCTACTGTCTGGATGGCATCTTACTTATCACTGGTATCAACGGGCACTCTGTACCAACAGAACATTTCGCTAGCATGGAGGATGCATCGCTACTGCCTGGATGACATCTTACTTATCACTGGTATCAACGGGCACTCTGTACCAACAGAACACTTCGCTAGCATGGAGGATGCATCGCTACTGCCTAGATGACATCTTACTTCTCACTGGTTCAGCGGACATTCTGCACCAACAGAAAATTTCGTTAGCGTGGTGAATACGTCGCTACTGTCTGGATGGCATCTCACTTATCACTGGTATCAACGGGCACTCTGTACCAACAGAACATTTCGCTAGCATGGAGGATGCATCGTACTGCCTGGAAGACATCTTACTTCTCACTGGTATCAACAGAACATTTCGCTAGTATGGTGGATACATCACCACTGCCTGGATGACATCTTACTTCTCACTGGTATCAACGGACAATCTGTATCAACAGAACATTTTCCTAGCATGGTGGATGCATCGCTACTGCCTGGATGAGATCTTACTTCTCGCTGGTATCAGTGGACGCTCTGTATCAACAGAATATTTTCCTAGCATGATGTATGCATCGCTACTGCCTAGATGACATCTTACTTCTCACTGGTTCAGCGGGCACTCTTTACCAACAGAACATTTCGCTAGCATGGTGGATACATCACTACTGTCTGGATGTCATGTTATTTCTCACTGGTATCAGCGGACCTTCTGTACCAACAGATAATTTCCCTAGCATGGTGGACGCATCGCTACTGCTTGGATGACATCTTACTTCTCGCTGGTATCAGTGGACGCTCTGTATCAACAGAACATTTCCCTAGCATGGTGGATGCATCACTACTGCCTGGATGACATCTTACTTCTCACTGGTATAAGCGGACGCTATGTATCAACAGAACATTTCCCTAGGATGGTGGATGCATCGCTACTGCGTGGATGACATCTTACTTCTCATTAGTATCAGTGGACGCTCTGTATCAACAGAACATTTCCCTAGCATGTTGGATGCATTGCTACTGATTGGTTGGCATCTTACTTCTCACTAGTATCAGCAGACCTTCTGTACCAACAGAACATTTCCCTAGCACGGTGGATGCATCACTACTGCCAGAACATTTCCCTAGCATGGTGGATGCATCACTACTGCCAGAACATTTCCCTAGCTTGGTGGATGTATTCCCTACTGCCTGAATGACATCTTACTTATCACTGGTATCAACGGACACTCTGTACCAACAGAACATTTCGCTAGCATGGTGGATACATCACTACTGTCTGGATGTCATGTTACTTCTCACTGGTATCAGCTGACCTTCTGTATCAACATAACATTTCCCTAGCATGGTGGATGCATCGCTACTGCCTGGATGACATCTTACTTCTCGCTGGTATCAGTGGACGCTCTGTATCAACAGAACATTTCCCTAGCATGGTGGATGCATCACTACTGCCTAGATGACATCTTACTTCTCGCTGGTATCAGTGGACGCTCTGTATCAACAGAGCATTTTCCTAGCATGATGGATGCATCGCTTCTGCCTAGATGACATCTTATTTCTCACTGGTTCAGCGGATATTCTGCACCAACAGAAAATTTCGCTAGCATGGTGAATACGTCGCTACTGTCTGGATGGCATCTTACTTATCACTGGTATCAACGGGCACTCTGTACCAACAGAACATTTCGCTAGCATGGAGGATGCATCACTACTGCCTGGATGACATCTTACTTCTCACTGGTGTCAGTGGACGCTCTGTATCAACAGAACATTTTCCTAGCATGCAACATGTCATGTACTATCTGTCATGATCTGAATGTCGTTGTTTGTTTAGTCTTATTCGTTTTTGTGTATATTTTCTATTTCTTACTATCAGCTGCACTTACTTGGTTTTTCTTGCTGCCACCAGTCTAGATTGGGGTAAGGTCTAGACGCCTTATGGAGATCATTTTGTTTGAGACAGAGGCGTGTTTGAAGATTTCCAAGCTGGTGTAGAAATGAGCCAAAGATAAATAACTAACAAATTTATTATCCACCACTTAGGGTAGGATTAAGGTTGGTTTGACACCTTGCATACAGAATAATTTTAGATGATAATGGAACTTGAGCTGAGTACAACAGAATTATGGTGCTTCCTGGTTAGCACCGTTCAGTTCCTCTTGGGTACTTGATTGATACATTCATAAGTTACACAGCAGCACTATGCTTTTATGCACTTTTGATACAAGATATGAGATTACCCGATCTCAGATATAATGGATCTAGACCTCGGCCTGATCCCTTGGAACAAATATAGATTGTACTTAACCGCAGTTAGTTGAGATGTATACCTAGCTAACTCGACCACAGCCGAGCGCTGTTCTTACGGCAAAATCATCCCACGCGATGACCTGACGTCCTGCTCTGGTGAAAACTAGACGAGAAGAGAGCGCCAAAAAACTAACTTCCTGAGTTCTCCCCAAACTTTTCTGAGCCGCAGCGAGCGCTTAGCCAATCACAAGAACGCATTCGAACCCCACTCCCCCCCCCTAGCTGGGCATCCTTCACTCTCCGCGTCCTGCTTCCCACGGTTTACATCCGCTGAATGGCTGCTCTTCGAAGAATTCCATGCTCCCAGTTCTGAGAATTCATGGGCTCGTTGTGACCTTGTGAACTGGACACCAAGATGTATATCATTCTCCCTTCCTCGCTTTTCACTTCAAAAATGGCGTTCCCTTGCCCATTTCTGATTTTTCCCACGTTTACCTTTTTTTTTTACATTCAGCAGTTCCTATATTTCTGTGCGACGCTGGCATTTTTTCAATTCTTTCTTTCCTAACGGTTTTCACA
Organism: Macrothele yani; assembly: GCA_039090855.1. Lineage (NCBI taxonomy): Eukaryota > Metazoa > Arthropoda > Arachnida > Araneae > Macrothelidae > Macrothele > Macrothele yani. The sequence goes on along the minus strand of CM077027.1, from coordinate 137,618,276 downwards.
TCATCACACAACAACATGAATTCTATTGCAAACCCAAGCAATCAATTTGTTAATCCGGAAGACTACGCAGCCAGTACTAAGAATTTTATGGATACTCTTTCTTGTCGCATGGCAAAATGGCTCATGTGTTATAGATAGTTGCGATGCCGAAGAGATGTCGACCACCTTTTGCCGCGCAATTCAGTGATGCTTTCATCACACTTTAATGATAACTTCGCACTTGCAAGAGATTTTTGTGGGGAAAGAAATTTTGTATAACCATTTTATAGAAATTTACGTATCTGAAAAGACTTATTTCTTTGGCCTTAAAATTTACACCAACGACATAGTAGATAGACTAAACTGGGAGAAATATGTAATACAGATAGTCAAAATAAATTATTCTTCTTAGCTTGTTGACACCCACTGCAGGGTGTAGGCCTCCCCAGTCTTTTCCAACTTTCTCGATTCTTAGCTTCAGTTCACCATTTAACACCTCTAAATTTCTGAAGGTCATCTGTTCATCTTATTCTCTGGCGCGCTCTTCGTCTCCTTCCATCTCTCGATTGCCATTCTGTTATTAATAGAATCCATCTTTCAGTCTTCCACCCTGTCTGGCCTATCTCCATTTCATTTCATTTGGGGGAGGGGGTAAATCGGTGACCCCACGCTGACTAGACGGGTTGAGTGATACATTTTATAGCTTCTGCCAGTTAAGAGAGAAGGCAGACTCCCAGGGTTCACGACAGAAAAAAAGAAGGGTAAATAGGAAAGATTCACCCCTAGCCCTCAAATATTCTAATAGCATTGGGAGTAAATAGAAAGAGGAGTAGGGCCAGTCTACAGATAATATAACAGGCGTATATTACACAAAGTAAGGCATAATCCAACATCAGGTACCTTGAGTTTGCTACTTCCGTACTGATTAGAGTGTGCCCTTGAAGTATTAGTGTCAAAATAAATTAGTGTCTGCTAAATGGCTAAGTGTTACTCTTCATGAAAGGGTGTATCATACATAAAAAGCAGTTCAATTCCTCTAATTCTTTACAAGTGCGAAATGAAATTCATCAATCTGAAGAATAAAAGACTGGGTTGGTATAGATGTTATTACTTTACTATTTACCTTCTGATGCGGATGACGATGGACTAGTAGGTAACTGGAACTCTGACTTGGCTCTCATTATCGGTTTGGCATAGACATTATCGTCTCCAGCGAAGTTCTCTTTCCAAGCGGAAGACATCATTGTGTCATCTTGCCGTCTTAAACCCTTCTGCGCATGTGGGCTACTCCTCATAGATCCGTTCGCTGATGGGTCTTCATAATAGCTAGCGTCCATATCATTTTGGATATACTGCGGAAAACGAGCAAAACGTTAATTCAGCATCAAGAAATTCCCAAAGGTATAAATGCAATTTACACGCTATCAGTTAGTTCTCATACACGCATTAACAAAATAAATACTGGTCACTATCAAACACATGTAATTCAACATTGTGAAGTAGATTTCTTTACTGAAAATTAAGGGAAATACGGGGGAAATATTCCTCACAAATACAAGAACAATCCGCAAGACTTTTCTCAACAATCATATTATGAATAAATACATTTATCGTTCTTTCCACGTAACAAGAGTGATGGTTTTATTTATTCAACTGACGCCACGTATTTAGATGTTTTTCACCAATCATATTATGATAACGAATTGTTTCTAGTTTACTGCAATTCAGTTATCTGAAACTTCATTGTCCTTTGTGGTGTAACGGTAGCATGCTTGAACGAAAATCGGGAGACGCGGGTTCGATTCCTGTTCCAGGATGTTTTGTAATTTGCAAGTTTTCTTATTAGATGCTGCATGGTGAACAGTACGCTAGAAGCCATCCTGATCGGAGGTTTTTCTTTTCTCCGTTCGACGTATTCCGTTAGTACCTTCAATTTGCATATGAAACCTTGGGAAGAGTCAGACAAATATGCAGTAAAAAGCTTACATATTCTTTTTTCCTTAAAGAAAAATATTAACACTTAGACATTCAAGCTAAAAAAAATCTTAGACAATTTTAGGAAAACCCATAAGTTGAATCACATATGTTTACAGGAAAATCTGGCAAACGCCAGGTCCCTCTGCTAGTATAAGACAAGAGTTGGAGTACCTTCAGCGCAATAAGATTTGAGATTTGTCAAAACATGAGCTTATTAAGCCCAGATTAGTGATATTATTCTTCTTCTAAATAACAGTGTTCTACTGCAACTAAGCTCCAACGTTCATGTTTAGTTAATAATTTTGTGTGGCTCAGAAAAGAAAACAGTCTGAAAGAAATTATTTGAATAGTATTGCTCGCTAATGCTTTAAAATAAGCTTCCTGAAATTGAGCGCAGTCACGCCCAGTATTCATTATGTGCATTAGATGTATTAAAAAATTCGTGTACACAACAATATTTTGCTTTCAGCAAACAAAAGAAAACTTTGCACCAGTGATGATAGTAAGCCATCAGCAGATTATGTTAGCGTAAGCTACAGAAATGATGAATTGTAGTGTTTTAGTATTTAGCGGATTGAGTATTGTTAATTGTTTGTGGTGCAACTAAAACCTAACTAATAACTTCACTGTAAAGCACTCTTACTGATGCGTAAATCTGCCATAGTAACTAGCGGCACTGTAAATCTTCTTGAATTATTTCGTATAGCTTACCGTGGTTTTCCGGAAAGCTTAATTATACACGACAGAGCTAATAACGCATTAAATAAACATAACAGCCAGATGGAATGAAAAGTCTTACGAATCCACTGCAGTTTATTTGGTCCTTAATAGGCACATATAAGTAAGCAAAGCATCAAATACAGAACATAAGTCCAGTTCGTAATCACTCAACTAATTCGTGACACTGAATAATCGTGAAGTTTCGCTGAATTCGACATTCAGTTGATGCTCACACTACAAGGAAATTTAATAATCTGACTCAAAACAAAACTCGTTCAAAACAACTTTTTCCACACAAAAGCTACTCTCACCAAATGCTCAATTCTAATCTATCTCTAATCTCTTCGATGTAATTCAAACAGCACTCTTATCATTCTGGTTCGCGTACGTCATTCTCTTGATCTGTCGTCAGGTTGCCAAAACACATTCATCGAGAGAGAGAGAGAGAGTAAATATAGCGTTAATATTTGAAAATGCTTAACGAGAATAAACCAAATTTATATAAGAGTACAGGAACTGAAAAGAAAAATTAGATATTCGTTACAGAATGAGTATGCAGATCTCATAAAAGAGTCCAAATTGAACAATATTACTCCAGATGAATGTTGAGACTACCGAATGATATTTACTATTACACAAACCTGTTTTTAACACGTCTTTTGTAAAAAACGATCATGCTTATGTTACCGGTTTGTCCGTCAGTCCGTCTGTACTCACGATATCTGTGCAACTATTAGTCCGATTTGAAACATTCTTTTTGCATTGGGAAGCTGAAAATATGCGAATGATGATCCCTTATTTCGTTGGGTTTTTTTTTTTTACGATGTACAATTTCGCCGGTAGAGGGCGTAAATGCAGATGATGTCGAATTCAAAAATACGTTTTATTCCACATATTTGCTTCTAAACATCCGATTGAAAAAATTATTTTATCTTTCGATTCCATTTATGTCGAAGAGTATTTTTGATTTAGTTACTTTTTCAAATTACGCATAGATTTTCTGCTAGGGGGCGTAAAAGTAAATTATATTTTTCCCGATTACTTCTAAAACTCCGATTTGAAAAAAATTTTCTTCAGCGGATACACCTCCTGATGAAAAATCTTTTGCATATAATTTCAAATTTTGGGTAAAGAATACTTTGGCCACCAGGGGGCAAGTGTTAATTTTTGCTTCTGATGTATTTGCCATAAAATCTGAGCTAAAATATCGATTGAAAAAATTATTTCGTGGACCGATGCCACTCATATCGATAAATATTTTCGGAATATTTTTTTCTTAAATTCCACAGTTTCTCCGCCAGGGAGCGTACATATATCTTATTTTTGTCAATATCTCTACTTCTAGGTGTTCGATTTGAAAAATTTCTTCTTTGTTGGATAGTGTTTCCAGTGTGACATAATTTTCACATAATCTCAAAATTTTCAAGTTATTCATAGACTTTCCGCTAGGGGGCGTAAATCTTAATTTCCGCTTCTGAGGTATTTTCAGCAAAATATGAGCTTCTAAATTCTCGATTTAAAAAATTCGTGTCGTCAAACCTTTTAGAAACATTTTATTCTTAAAATAATGCAAGGCTTCTACACCGGAGGGCGTAGATTTATATCTTATTTTTGTCAATATCTATACTTCTAGGAGTCGGATTTGAAAAATTCCTTCTTTGTTGGATAGTGTTTCCAGTGTGACGTGTTTTTCATATGCTTTCAAAAATTTCAATTAATTCATACACTTTCCGCTAGGGGCGTAAAGGTAAATTGCATTTTCCCTATTTCTCTGCTTCTAAATCTCCGATTTGAAAAACTCTTTCTGAACCGGATGATGAGAAATCCTCTGCACATAATTTCTAATTTTTGTAACAAATGGTTTGGCCACCAGGTGGCATAAGTCTTAATTTCCGCTTCTGATGTATTTGCAGCAAAATATGAGCTAAAATCTCGATTGAAAAAAAAAGTGGTTTATCGACCGATACTACTGATGTCGACAAACATTTTACGAACATTTTCTTCTTGACATAATGCATGGTTTCTACGCTAGGGGGCGTAGATGTATATCTTATTTTTGTCAATATCTCTACTTCTAGGTGTCAGATTTGAAACATTCCTTCTTTGTTGGATAGTGTTTCCGATGCGAAATATTTTTCCTATAAATTCAAACTTTCAAGTAAATCATAGACTTTCCGCTAGGGGGCACAAAAGTAAATTGCGTTTTCTGCGTTATTTCTGCTTCTAAAACTCCGATTTGAAAAATCCTTCCTGTATCACATGCAAGACCTGATGGAAAATATTTTTCACATAATTTCTAATGTTTGGTAAAGAATGGTTTGACCACCAGGAGGCATAAGGGTTAATTTCTGCTTCTGATGTATTTGTAGCAAAATCTGGGCTCCTGAAAACTCGACTAATTTTTTTCTTGGTCTGATACCGCTGATATTGAAAAACCTTTTGAGAATTCTTCCTAAAATAATGCATGGTTTTCCCACCAGGGGACGCAAGTCACATCTTACTTTTGTCGATATCAATGCTTCTAAGAGTCCGTTTGAAAAATTATTTCTATGTTGGAGAGCGTTTCCGGTGCGAAACGTCTCTCATATAAATTCATGTTTTTCTTAACGCACAAGTCTGCAACCAGAGGGCGTAAGCACACGATTCCGTTTACAGCAGTATCTGAGGGATTAAAAACCCGATTGAAAAACTACTTTCTTCCGTCAGATACTATTGTTTTCCATGCCGGTTCCATTGACTTTGTATAGCTTTGATATTTTTAATTTGCGTCAGAACGGATTCAAAAGACGTGCTTATTACACCCGAAAATTCGGTGTCATCTTTCTTGTTTAACTTTCCGAGACACAGGACAGAGTTTCTGACATTTACAACATTGGCTTAGGTTTCAACAGAAACCCCAATATTTTGCTACTGCGTGAAAGTTTTCACACTTCTAAGTTTTGTATTTATATCCTACGACACTTGCGACTAACACCAATGTGTTAAGTACAAACAAGTAAAAGAACTCGCAATCAGCAAGAAAACATACATACGTGGATATCTGGACTGAGAATGCAGATTACTTTTCGGTTAAATGTTTTTTCAGATAGATTTCAATCCACTGGTAGAATTAATTGTGTGTATTGCTTCACAAAACACACTCACCATTCGCGATATAAAAATATCAGATGCTCTTTGTAGTTCTCCACCTTGAGGAAATGTAGTTAATGGTCTCACCTCTACTTCAGCCGTAGGGTGCTTGATTGTATTCAGAACGTACGCAATTTGTTTTAATTACCTGCATAAATAGTCCTGGTCCAATCACAGTTTTTGATCTTCAGCCACTTTTGAGCCGTCACAAAGTACTACAAAATGACAGTCAATCGATCATTTTTATCATTCCGTGAAGAAATAGTGATCGGGGCTTGAAAAATTACATGCCCAGCTGGGCACGTGCAGAATTTTTTTTTTTTTTTTTTGGATTAAAAGTTTAACTACCACCGTGAGCAACTCAGTGGGCTATAAGCAGTCGCCCGTCCCTAATGTAGCACCACTGGTTCCAGGGAAGGGAGAGAGCCAGTGCCGTAAGACAAACACAACATCCGTGCCTCAAGGGATTCGAACCCGAACCCCTTTCGGACGAATGATCAGAAGCCATCGCTAAGACCACTGCGCCAGCGGGACGGCTCAGAAGTTACTTACGTGCCCAGGTAGTAAAACCTGGACGCCCAGGAAAATTTAACTTTTAAGATTTAAAAAAAAAAAAAAAAAAAAAAAAAGATTCTGATTTGTTAAGTTAAAAAATATGATGAACTTTGTTTGGCATTCCTATTTTAAGGGTCTGTATTCAAAATATTCCATGAAAAAAGTGTGCATGTCAAGTTTGAACATGATGCTGAAATTGGTACGAAATATGATGCTGAAAGTGGTATTTGAGAAATTTAGTAATTCTGCCATGTTGCTGTCGTCAAAGTTTTCGCCCTTTGTTTCTAAACACCGAAGGCTAGTTCCATCAGAGGCATGCATCCCGTCGCTGATTATAAGCAACATTTGGAGCAAAAATGCATATGGTCCAGTTTGTAGATTTAGAGCACTGGTTCTTAAATACTTTTCACCAGGGGCCACATTTTTTCCCCCAGAGGGTGTGAATATTTAATTTGGTAAATGTAAGTTACATACCATACTGATGCTCATATAAACATTCCATTAAGAGTTATTAAAGGTGATGTAAAACGTATGAAATGAAGCAAATAGAACAAATTTCAGAACTTAGTTACCTGTATTAACGTTAATTACAAACACAATACTTCAAATTTAGTCAGCAAGGAATTAATTAAAATAATGGAAGTGATGTTCTTCTGCAATATGTTTAAAATCTGGCGTATAGATTGTAGTCAACAAAAATAAATCAAACAAAAATAAGCACACCAACCCCCAACAGAAATTACCGTAGGAAGTTACCGATTGCACAGAGGGCGCCGTGATAGCATTGTTGAGAGATAAATAGCACTGACGGGGTCTACAAGATCATTTCTGTCTCGTGCAGTGGTGAACAGCAACGCGTGTGTTGAATTTATTCTGCAATATGGGTCGTAAGACAGACTTTATCAAAGGGGCAAAAAAGAGTCATCGTATTTGACCGTGCCCACGGAGAAAAAGTTAATGGAGTCCCCCAATTTATAGGTGTCAACACGTATTTGTCCAGCGGGTCTACAAACAGTGCTGTAGTTCGCAGTCAACTGCAAATCTGCGAGGTAACTATGGCTGGAAAACGATTCTCACCAACAGGGACCTCTGCCATGTTTCACGCCTGGTAACTGCAAATCGGTTTCAAACCAGACAACAATTGCTCCAAACAGTCAATGAAAGTCCACTCCAACCAGTTTCCGAAAGGGCATTACAACGAGAACTGCATGCGATAGACATCTGGAGCAGAGTACCACGGAAGAGAACTCTTTTAACAGCAAGTCACAAAGTCGCACTTTATCAATGGGCTCAGAGGCACAAAAACCTTACTGTGGAGGATTGGAAACTGGTAATTTGGTCTCATGAGTCTAGTTTTTGTTTGTTCTCTAATGATGCGGGAGGCCGCGAGTGCATCGCAGGCCCAATGAAGCATTTAATCCTGATTGTGTCGAAGGTGGTGTTCAAGCTGGAGGGAGTTCTGTGATGTTTTGCGGATGTTTTTCTTACCACAAAATGGGCCCTCTCGTTGCAGTAACCAAGAATTTGAACCAGCATGCGTACTTTTGCATTCTGAATGACGACGTGTTGCCCTTTGTCCCTACATCTCCAGGAGCAGCATCATATTGCCACCCCTGTCTTCCAAGACAATTGCCGCGTGCACGGGGCTAAAACTGTGTGCGAGTGTCATGACGAACAATCAACAACACTGTGTCACCTCGACTGGCCCGCGAAAATCCCCAGATTGCAATCCTATTGAAAATCTGTGGGATCATTTGGAACAGAAGGTGAAACGCCGGAATACACACCCATGTAATCTGGCGGAACTTTGGGACCAATTGACGCTTCAAATCGATGTTCAATACATGCACAACCTCGTGGAGTCTCAGCCACACCGGATTAATGCTGTTATCAAGGTAAGAAGCGCCGTCACCTGTTGTTAGATAAGTTCTGGTAGGGGTGAATGATTTTTTGTCCGGAGTGCTTATTTATACTGTTTTATATAATAAATACTGATAAATATATTTTTTTCACCTCTGGATTTTATACATTTCTTTTCGGTTTAATTTTTTTTACCGCAGGCTAGACTGACACCCTTCGATGGCATCATTTGTCCCGCGGGCCGTCTATTGAGAACCAGTGATCTAGAGCATAATGCAATTAAAGAAGTTATATTCTTCTGTCCTTGGAACTCCGTAACGATAATATAACTTTCGGTGATTAGCAGTGAAATAAAACAGGACATGCGACGACTGTCTTTTTATTTTTATTTTTGTTATTTATTTATTTTTTATTTTTTGTATAGTAGGAAATTCTATTCCATTTAGTTGTTGTTTTTATTGCTTACCTGTCCAGGTCAAAAATTCACATGCCTCGCGTATCTCGGGCATGATATTTTTCAAGCCTTTGGACTGATAATACCCAGGGGCTTACTGATAGCCCCCGCAACCCCTCAGTTCGGGGGGGGTTCTCGTGGTTAAAAAAGCCTCTAGCCTGAGTAAAAAGATTTTACAAAGTGTTTTGCGGAAACTTCGTATGAAACTGGTTAAAAAAATTGTCAAGAATTAAAGCAATTTTGAATGAAGTACTAAGAAGAAAAACATTTTTTTAAAAGGGCCTCTAGCCTGAGTGAAAAGATTTTACAAAATGTTTTGCGGAAACTTCGTATGAAACTGGTTAAAAAAATTGTCAAGAATTAAAGCAGTTTTGAATGAAATACTAAGAAGAAAAACATTTTTTTAAAAGGGCCTCTAGCCTGAGTAAAAAGATTTTACAAAATGTTTTGCGGAAACTTCGTATGAAACTCGTTAAAAAAATTGCCAAGAATTAAAGCAGTTTTGAATGAAGTACTAAGAAGAAAAACATTTTTTTAAAAGGGCCTCTAGCCTGAGTGAAAAGATTTTACAAAATGTTTTGCGGAAACTTCGTATGAAACTGGTTAAAAAAATTGTCAAGAATTAAAGCAGTTTTGAATGAAATACTAAGAAGAAAAACATTTTTTTAAAAGGGCCTCTAGCCTGAGTAAAAAGATTTTACAAAATGTTTTGCGGAAACTTCGTATGAAACTCGTTAAAAAAATTGCCAAGAATTAAAGCAGTTTTGAATGAAGTACTAAGAAGAAAAACATTTTTTTAAAAGGGCCTCTAGCCTGAGTGAAAAGATTTTACAAAATGTTTTGCGGAAACTTCGTATGAAACTGGTTAAAAAAATTGTCAAGAATTAAAGCAGTTTTGAATGAAATACTAAGAAGAAAAACATTTTTTTAAAAGGGCCTCTAGCCTGAGTAAAAAGATTTTACAAAGTGTTTTGCGGAAACTTCGTATGAAACTGGTTAAAAAAATTGTCAAGAATTAAAGCAATTTTGAATGAAGTACTAAGAAGAAAAACATTTTTTTAAAAGGGCCTCTAGCCTGAGTGAAAAGATTTTACAAAATGTTTTGCGGAAACTTCGTATGAAACTGGTTAAAAAAATTGTCAAGAATTAAAGCAGTTTTGAATGAAATACTAAGAAGAAAAACATTTTTTTAAAAGGGCCTCTAGCCTGAGTGTAAAAAGATTTTACAAAGTGTTTTGCGGAAACTTCGTATGAAACTGGTTAAAAAAATTGTCAAGAATTAAAGCAGTTTTGAATGAAATACTAAGAAGAAAAACATTTTTTTAAAAGGGCCTCTAGCCTGAGTGAAAATATTTTACAAAAATGTTTTGCGGAAACTTCGTATGAAACTCGTTAAAAAAATTGCCAAGAATTAAAGCAGTTTTGAATGAAGTACTAAGAAGAAAAACATTTTTTTAAAAAAAGGGCCTCTAGCCTGAGTAAAAAGATTTAAAAAATGTTTTGCGGAAACTTCGTGTGAAACTCGTTAAAAAAATTGCCAAGAACTAAAGCACTTTTGAATGAAGTATTAAGAAGAAAAGCATTTTTTTTTCAGTAAATACGTAAAATCTTTAGAAATCATTTTTGCTGCTTTTATTCATAAAAACTGGATGGCGGGAAAGCAGTTATTCAACAAGAACTTGAGGCCCCTTGTAGTAGCCCTTGGTGTTACAATGGGCCTCAAAGTTCACAGCCCTTGCAATAGTTTCTATGCAGATATGCTAACAAGAGAATGTAAAAAAAATATCACTTTAATGAACGGAAATTTTACACCAATGAGGATAAAGTGTTATGTATTACAGCTGCTTGCACATTACTATGCATCCATCCGAATATAATGAACTAAAAGGTGTTCCTCGTGGGACCGAAAAATCAGAGACCTGTGTCTTTTTTTTTTTTTTTATGACAGAGTCAAAAGATTTTTTTCTACAATGTGCAAAACATTGTGGCACTATGTTAAGTGTGTTTCATATATTCCAGAGTAAATAATTTAAGTAGTTTTACGTAATTTATGCTACAGTTCTTAATCGTTACTTAGTTATTTGCTTGTGACATTTCGCATAAATCGGAAAAGTCATTAGACACTGTCAGACGGCAGTTGTATGTTTTGGGTGTGCATTCCTGAGGCATTTCAAAAAGCAGGACTTAGTTCTTTAAAATAATAAATTTTGCATGATATGAGTTAACTTTGACGTACGTATTTTGTAGTAATTTATATCGGTAACCAAGGCGATCATTTTAATTATAACGTACACATTTGTGTTTCACGCAATAAAATGAAATAATTTTGATTTTACGAAAAATACTCTTGGGTTCCAAAGAATTTGATTTATTAAATCACCCGTACAGCTTAATTAATAATATGGAAGGTAAACTTTTGAGTAATTATTCAAATTAATGGATTTCCACAAAAGGGCTTCGAAAGACATTTTTGCGGAAGGAGGGCCTCGAAACCATTTTTTGCGGGCGGGCGGGGCTCGAGTTTTTCCAGTATGCCACAGTAACATTTACGTGATTATCGATCCATCTCAGCTTCTGATCATTTATCCGAAATGAGCAGCTGTTTGAATCGCGGATGAGGAATGCATGGTGTGTTTATATTACGGCTCATCAAGCCCATTTGGTGAAACAACTGTCCCTAATTTCGGGACTAGCGACTGCTTATAGGCAAGTGAGTTGTTCACGGTCGTCGCTAAAACAAAACAAAAAAAGTAGAAAAGCGAGCCTTAGGTGTAGGATGAAAATTTTGTGGTACCCGCTTTCCTTTTGTGCGCATACAAACTCAGATCTTTATTCACTTTCCCTGTGCCATAGTCTGGCAATTTTACTGATACTTTCTCTTTGACAGCAGCTTAGTGATATCGGTTTCTTTATGATACATACGCACTTCATGGGACTTATTTACTTAGCCTCGATATTTCTTGTCGGTTTATACTTTCCAAACACTAACAGATTGGGTGAACAGATTCTCACAGGAGTCAGTATGATCAGTACTACAACAGGTTATTCAGGAGACTACTTCCATGGTAAACGTTTTTGAAATGTTTGAGTGTACAGAGTTCTCTGATGATACGTGAGTTACTTTGCACTTAGATCTGCTATTTACTACTATGAAAAGAAAACAGCATATTGCCTGCAACATTTATAATCTCACAATTTTGTTCAGTTTTGTGAGAGAAAAATTCCTAACAGAGTTGAACCGTTCATCTTTTTTGTTTTAGTGTTTTACAGTACACAACTTAAGAAACATTCTTGAGGGTTAACTGAAGTACAAAAGGAAGCATCTATGTCTAATCTAGGGTAATGGGCCGCGGATGGCCTAGTGGTCAACGTTCGTAACTGTCACGGGGGAATCTCAGGTTCGATCCCAGGCACATACGATCCACAAAATATTAGCCGTGCGTCGAATGGGCACGATAAGCCGTCGGATCCCGTGTACCGACCCCCGCGGTAATAAACAAGGGCGTCTTCCTCTCTCGCTTCCGTGTCACTTTCCTATCGGGCACTCTAGCCCAAATCTCCTAGATTCCTATTTCTAAGGATTGTTTAAGACCTGGGGTCAGACACTCCCTTCCTAAAATTCTCTACATATGATCTGATATGATCTAATCTAGGGAATGTGCCTGTATCAAAGGAAAACTACAAAAGCCGTGTCCTCACCGGGAATTGAACTTAAGCCCAAAGCTATGAGTACCCCGCAGCTTAGCCCTCTTATCTGCTGGCAGATGTCTAGTTTAACTGAACCCTTCTCTTAGTAAAAACATTATTTGACTACGATACATTTGTGAAGCTGATTTAGGTCAAATAAGTAACCTTTATTCGCAATTGTATTTTATTTTAAGTTCTATAGTTTCGTTGAGTATATGGCTTGGCTTCATCAGGGCAAACAGAGCGTAAATATTCAAATCATTGTGACATTATTAAAGTTTGGACGGTCACAGATTTTGCAGAGTTGTTTCCACGCGCTGGAAAGAAATGCAGCGGTTGCCATGTTGTTGACATGGCGCAAAGAGTTGTTTGTCAGGGGTCGCGCTGCCAATCGCATTCATTCTTCGCTATTTGCGAAAAAAAACAATTTTTTCGCTATTTGCGAAAAAAATTGTTTTGGCGATTGATAAGTTTTGGCGAAAATATTGGCGATTACCTATTTTGATGAAGTCCCAGCAAAAACAATCATAAATTTTTATTCGATTTGGTACTTGAAAAATGAAATTCAAGTGTTAATTACTGTTTTCATTGTTTACAATCAAAAACCGCTTATAGTATATAGTAAAATCCGTTCTTTTAGTGGTGTAAGTCGCATATAGATTCCTCAAGCTTTTGCACTCAACTGGGAGGCTTTTTCAAAGCAATAGGTAGACATAAAATGTCTACCTATTGCCTTGAAAAAGCCTAAAATGGCTACTTATTGCCTTGAAAAAGCATAAAATGGCTACCTATCGCCTGAAAAAGCCTCCCAGTGGAGAGCGAAAGCTAAGCGAATTTATATGTCTTACATCACTAGATAAATGAAAACGCATTTTGATTGTTTTTTTGGGGTTTTTTTTATTGGAGGTTTAACGACCACCGTGAGCAACTCAATGGGCTATAAGCAGTCGCCCGTCCCTAATGTAGGGTCACTGGTTCCAGGGAAGGGAGAGATCCAATGCCGTAAGACAAACACAACATCCATGCCTGACGGGATTCGAACCCGGACCCCTTACGGACGAATAATCAGAGGCCAGCGCCGTAGACCACTGCGCCACCGGGGCGGCTATTTTGATTGTGTACAGTCTGGTGTGCTTTGAACTAACATTCATTGTTTACATTGCGCGTGAAACGGAAAGCGATTACATGAAAAGAGTGATGCAATTGCTGACGTAAGACATATTATAACACTTTGTTTTTATGGTATTTATAATTCCAGTGGAGGGTGGTAAAAAACACTGGTGACTTCACATTACACTCACCGAAAAAAAATTTAATTTGGCGAAAACTTTAAAAAACCCAGATCAATCCCTGATTGTGATAAATGTGGAAAGCTTCCAAAATAGCAAGCATGCGAGTTGAATCACGTTTATGAATAAGTTTAGCACTTTCAAATAGTGTTAAGCTACAAATTAATTCTTTGGTTCCGTGCGTAATTTTGTGTTCTCTCAAATAGAAAGGCTCTAGATCTGGTCTATATGTCAAGGTCCACATTGACAGAAGATTCAATAAATTCCCCAGGAATTTATACACAGTCGAGTCACATTATTGTGACACCTACTTTTGACATCAACAGCGCGTAGTTAATGAAAGAAGGCACGTGTCGTGAAGTGGTTTGGAGGGTATATAAGGTGTGCTGTAGGCATTCTGAAAACATATTACTCGTTGCTGTCATGGATAAAAGGAGCGATTTATCAGATTTGCAAAAAGGGATGATTATCGGCTTTCGGACCAAGGGTGGTAGTATTTCTGAAACAGCGCAGTTTTGGAACTGTTCGCGAGCTGCTGTTGTTAATGTGTACCGTGATTGGAGAAATGGCATTATTGCGAATAAGCGTTGTGGAAAGTGCGGAACACCACTTGATTGATGTGAGAGCTGAACGTCGGCTTCGAAGGTGCGTGAAGGCCTATCGACACGCTACAATGGAGCAACTCACTGGCTGAATGAACCAGAGGGTTACTGGAAGTGTGTCTAAAACGACAGTTAAGCGAACCCTTCTGCGTATGGGGCTCAGATGCAGAGGAATGGTCACTGGCACCAATGCTGACGGGGATGCATCGGCAGAAAAGGCTTACATTGGCACGGCAGTATCGCAATTGGACCTCCGCTGATTGGCAAAGGATTGCCTTCTCCGAGGAGTCACGATTTCCTGCTTCATCGAACGGATGGACGTTGGCGTATAAGGCGAGAAACATCCAGGAACAAACACTCTTCAACTATTGCTGGAAGAACACAAGCTGGTTTGGGCAGCGTTGTGGTCTAGGGAATGTTTTCGTGGCATTCTCTGTGTCCACTCATACCTGTGGAAGGCACTAGGGACCGAATTCGTTATGAATCCATCCTTGCAGACCACGTACACCCATACATGCTGATTTCTCTTCCCTGGGGCATATGGGATCTTCCAGAACGACAATGCAACGTGTCACACAGCTAGAAATGTGCGAGGGTGGTTGGAAGTGCACGATGAAGACTTTAAAGTACTTCCCTGGCCCCCTAACTCCCCAGATGTAAACCCAATGGAGCATCTGTGGGACCACCTCGATCGTATTGTTCGCTTATGGATCCTCCACCAAGTACTCTCCAGCAGCTGTCTGATGCACTGCAGTCAGCATGGCTCCACAAACCTGTGAACACCTTCCAGCACTTTATTGAGTCACTCTTAGCCCTTCTAGCTGCTGTCCGCGCTGCACACGGCGGTTACTCTGGATATTAGCTGGTGGTCACAATAATGTGACTCGACCGTGTATCTTCGACAAAGTCTTCTGAGCACTAAAAGATAATTGTGTTTATGGATTTAACAATTACTCCGAAATTACAACTTCCAAAAATTTTGGGAATTTTGAAGCAAATCTCTAGGGGAAATGGCACGGCTGCCCAATTCTCTCGTACTGGGCAGACTACAGCGAGCAGATAAATTTCGATTTCCTATATTTTTGGAAGGCATTGTCTAAATCAGAAGTATATCTTTGTGTATTGCAATACCTTTAAGAAAACTTAAGCTCTTTCGGCACAGAATCTTCCTTTGAACAAATATTCATTCACGGAAATGGAATTGCATAAAATATATAAATATAACGTCAAATAAATATTATGAATACACGTTGCTTATTTGATCTACTTAATCTTCTTATTTGCTGGGAAAAGTCTAATTTAAATAAAGATCTGTACACCTCTTGTTTCAGCAGATATGTGAAGAATTACATAGAAATTAAAGTTACAGGTTTGTATGATTCTACTAATGCATCTGAATTTCATCGAATTATAATATGAATTAAACATGATTTTAAAATCACACTAAATTCCTTTTCAACGTCGTGAGATCATCGGAACGTGATTTGATTGGAATGTTTCAACATCTCGCTCGTGTGGTGGAAGCTACGTGCGTGACAAAGAATGCGTTCCAATTTCATCTGCTCGGAAAAGCAATTCCAAAAATAAATACTTACGTCTTTGTTGTTGTCATTCATAGGTGGACTGTAGCAGGACTCTGGAAATTCTCTTCTTGTGGATGCTAACTCTTCCCAGTCAGGTAAATAATTCCTCAGAAGTTCACATCCCTAAAAGGAAAATTCGAATCTTCATATACATCCAAAAGGCTTAAATACAATTTTTTTAAAAATAGCAAATAAACAAAAGTTGAATTTTCTTTTTTTTTTATTGACTGATGGCCTAGCTACCACCGTGAGAAATTCGACAGGCTAAAATAAGTCACCAGTCCCTAATTTAGGGCGACTGGTTCGTGATATGGAAGAGAGCCAGTGCCGTAAGACAGACAAAACATCCATGGCTCATCGGGATTCAAATCCGGACCAGACTCCGATGAATGGTCAGAAGCCAGCGCTTAGACAACTTACTCGACCGGGACAGCGAAGTTGAACTTTCACAAATAAAGACGTTTTCTAAATATGACTGTGGTAGCTTTTCCTTCACTCAAGGTAAATATTTGGAATACTAACTATCACATTTTCACTCCACCAGAAAAATGAAGTAAGGTAGAAATTTAATGGCAGAAAATACATTAATTTGTTTCTCTAAATAACAGAAATAAGTTTTTGGAAAATGAAAGCACTTCGCAAAATTTTAATTCGTGTATATCATTCAATAGTGTGATTTAATAAGTTCTAAATCCAAAAACCTAGCTCCACAGGGATTCGATAACTCCTATGCCTGACCGTGAATTCGAAATTAGGCGCGAGAGTAAAAATAATTCAACTTTCATCGAGTAGATAAGGTCAGCTCAACACACGAGCTAGCAATCCCCAACTGCTGAAGAACAGGCTGCTTTCGTGATTATACCGTCAGAGTAAAACAACTAAACGCTCTCACCTCAAGCAATACTAATCACTAATTAACAAGTTAGTAAAATCATGCAATGCATTGATTATGATACGCTTTCCAACATACCAGAAATCATTACTCAAGTTATGAGGATAATGGCTGTGGTATAAATCTCGCTCCCTGCCATTTGACCCAATTTCGATTATATTCAACAGAATTAGTTTAGTATACCTCCGGAACAACATGATAAAATTTCATCGAAATCCAACCATTTTCACTCAAGTTAGGACGCATAAGGGCAATGGAATGGATCCTGCTCCTATGTCCTGACCTGTGACCGCATTTCGCCCATTTTCAATATGGTTCGTCTCCAGGTTGTTCCCTACTACATACTAAAATTTCATCGAAATCGAACCATTTTTACGCAAGTTAGGAGCAAAGGAATGGATCCCGCTCCTACTCTATGTCCTGACCTTTGACCCCATTTCTTCCATTTTCAATAGGGTTTGTCCCCAGATGGTTCCCTACTACATACCAAAATTTCATCGAAATCGAACCATTTTTACGCGAGTTGTGCGGACGGACGGACAGAAATTGTGGGCATCAGTAACAGAACCAGTGACTTACGCTTATAGTACTTTGGTGGGCAAAAGTTAAGTTATCAACATAAAAGTTTACAAAGCAGCATAACGACTTGGTAGATTTTAATGAAATTCAGGTGAGAGTTACATCACACCATAAAAAATATTATGTGCGAATATGTGGTGCATCGGAGTGGGTACAGCACTAGAAGCCTTCTGGGATGGAGCTAATCGACACAGAGTGTTCCATATCTATTCAATACGATGTAGATCTCGATGACCACTTTCGAGGTAATCGTTGACCAGCCGACCCGAATGAGAACGAGCATTATCGTCTATGGAAACCAACTCGGAGCTACAAGTTTCCCTTCAAAGATTAGCATATGATTCAAGAGTCTTCTGTGTGCATCTTTGAGCGTGCATGGTGCCATCAACAAACAAATGAAGTGGCACACCTAGCATTATACCTTTCCAAATGAGATCACCTCTTCCTTAGCTAGCGATTTCGTCCTTTAAGATTGCGAATTCAACTTTCTCTCCAAATGAGCATACGTTCGGAACCCGACGTCAAGCTATACCGGGACTTATTTGTGTAGAGCATATACGCCCGGTGCAGATGTGTTGTTGCCCTCACCAAATCCATCTAGCTATTTGAAATGGAGTAAAGGGTAGACAAACTATCAGTCTCCTGGAATACAGACCTCTCTCAAAAAAAGTCGTCTAGGCGCGATTCTCTTAGACATCGTACCTGAAGTACAGATGAGCTGGACAGAGAGTTGTCTGGCTGACATCATCCTATGGCTTCTCGCTGTTAATGCTAAATATCCTTCCTCCTGCTATGTCATGACACTTAGCCTGTCCGTAACTCGTTGTTGAAACATATTTTCTGAGTCCTGATACTTTTGTCATAGATTGATGATGACCATATTGTCATAGACTGATGAGGTAGCCTAATCGCATATAGCCATTATGCGATCTAGCTACCACAACGTATTTCCTTTGAATATCCTATACATATATGGCTCAGGAAATTCTGCAAGCGCCACTTGGTGTTCGTCTGCATGTTCTCCAACACATCTTACAAACAGAGGGGCTTTGGCGCGGGCTATGTATGATATGAAGAGTACCTTATCTGCCCTCTTTTTTACAGAGGTTGTTCAGGATCTATGGGAAAGATTTTCAGACGTAGGGGTGAGTCGAAAAACTTTTTTCCCCTCCACTGATGGTGCTCGCTCTAATGGCACTTCATTTGGTGCTAGTGCTTTACAATGCAATCCCCACTGTAGAAGGTAGATTCGACGTGTCGTTATGCTGATATTACTCTACTACTCCTTGCGCTCTTTCCAAAGACCATTTCTTCGAAAGAGTCGTCCCCGTCGAAAAGCACCTATCAATAACCCCAGGGCGCAAAAATCCATCGATGAGATGTCAGAAGATTTGACAAGGCATCGCTGTATGGTATAACCTGAATCCCAGTCTTACATTTTTTCGGAGTAAGATATTTTGGGTCTATTTCGATGTGTGGCTAGAATCTTCATCTTGGTGGATGTGTACCAGAGTTTTATCACTATCATACTTCACCGGGACATCTTGTTCTTAAATTGGTGTCAGAATCTCTGTCTGATCCTTTGCTGAGTTAACTTTGACATTCATACCCACCCGACGATCTTGCAACTTGCTCCGGTACAAGAATCCAGCGATAATCATAAATTATACAGTAAACAAATCTATACAAACTCCGTTAATTGGTGTGAAAGTATAATTAAAAAAAGAATACAAGGGAAAATTGTATCTCCCGAGCTTTCGCTCTCCAACCGGGAGGCTTTCTCAAGGGTTGCAGACGTTACTAACAAGTAGTCTGGCGAGTATAATCAAAAGATTTCGAAACACTGGTGGTCGGGAACGTCGTATTTTGAAAATTTGATGCTCGAGGCGATACACGGGTTTCTTTCATGCGGAGAATCATCTCAGCATGTTCCTCCACGCTGACGGAATATCAACAGATTGGGTATCGTTGCATACGTAGGGATGTGTGGAGATTTCAATACTCTCTCTGATCAGTGTACCTTTATAGCCAGTATACGGCGCAATTATCTTTACTTTATCCCATAACGGGACTGCGTTTTTCTGTGCTACTTCTTTAGACAAGGCTGTTAAGGTATTTCCCAATCTGATGTTCCTCAAGTGCTCTTTAGACCTTACAGCAATCGACCTTTTCGTCATTCCGATGTAAACTTACGACGAACCGTTCGGGTACATCAGAGGTATCATGAACACTCCTGCTTCCGATTTCCTGTCTGGGTTTCTGCACGTGTTTGCCACTGCTCTGTGTATGCTGTTCGGGGACCTGATGCCGATGTGAAGGCCATGGCGTCTCATTAGACCTTTGATAGCAAAGGAAAACGAAGTTTATTCACCTTCAATAGTTGGTGGAGCCTCCACGAGCGGCGATTACAACTGCGATCCTCCGGGGCATACTCTCAACCAGGCGTTGTACGACGGCTAGCGGGATTTTCTTCCACTCGGCTTGGAGAAGACAGGTCAGTTCCTTCTCAGATTTCGGACGGTGGGGGCACCCCTTCAGTCGACGCTCCAACTCGTCCCAGAGGTGCTCGATAGGATTAAGGTCCGGGCTCTGCGCAGGCCAGTCCATTCGATTAACCCCATTGTCACCATACCAAGCCATGGTTGACCTCGCAACATGACAGGTGGCATTGTCATCCTGAAAGTAACATTGGTCCACCCCGTAAAACTGCCACAACGTAGGAAGCGCATGGTCTTCCAAAATGGTGCAGCAGGTCTCGGCGTTGAGTCTACCAGAAATTGCGACCAAGGGTCCCGTGCCATACCAGGAGAAACACCTCATAGCATAATTCCACCGCCGCCGAACTTCAGAGTTGGCACAATACATTCCGGAAGGAGGCGTTCTCCAGGCAGACGCCAAACCCAGACCCTGCCATCCGAACGGTAGAGGGCAAACCTTGATTCGTCGCTTCAGATAGCCTGTTCCACTGTTCAACGGTCCACTGTCGACGTTCTTTGCACCACGTTAGCCGAGTAGCGCTATTGGACTTGGTGATCAAAGGCTTGTGGGCGGCAGCACGTCCATGATAACCGAGCAGATGGGCTTCCTTACGGATGGTATTCATCAAAAGAACACTCCCGGATGCCTGTTGAAACTCCTCGCGGATGTGGCCCATCAATTTAGTGCGGTTTTTCTTAATTTCTCTGGCCAGCACCCGTCGGTCTCTAATTCCCAGTTTTGTGGGTCTGCCGGGTCAGGGCGCATTCCGACAGTCACCTCTCATCTTCCACTTGCCAATCACGTAGGCCACTGTCGATTTTGGGTACTTCAACTCGCTGGATATGTCACGTATGGATCGGCCATTTCTGTGATACCCGACGATTACACCTTTTTCGAAATCAGAAAGCTCCGAACTGCGTGACATCTTGCTTGCGACTGGTTGCGTTGGCGGCGGCGGCCGTGACGTGTATCAAGACCGCAGATATCGTCGATTGCAGTGGTGTCCAATTACTTGTTGGTAGATAGTATACATCTAACGAGAAACAGCAGAACACATCTGACTAGTCAGTATACATCTAACAAGAGACAGCAGAATACATCTGAGAGAGGACAGCAAAATTCTTCTGACCAGAATCAGTACACATCTGAGAAAGGACAGCGGAACACATCTGACCAGAATCAGTAAACATCTAACGAGAGACAACAGGAAGCATCTGACAAGAGACAGCACAACACATCCGACCGAAGTCAGTATACATGTAACGAGAGACAGCAGAAGACATCTGACCAGAGTCCGTAAACATCTAACGAGAGTAGATATACATCTAACGAGAGACAGCAGAACACATCTGCCTAAAGTCACTATACATCTAACGAGAGACAGCTAAACACTTCTGCCTAAAGTCACTATACATCTAACGAGAGACAGCAGAACACATCTGACTTAAGTCAGTATACATCTAACGAAAGACAGAAGAACACGTCTGGCCAGCGTCAATACACATCTAACGAGACAGCGGAACACATATGACCAGAGTCAGTATACTTCTAACCACAGTAGATAAACATCTAACCAGAGACACTAAAGCACGTCTGACTAAAATGACTATACATCTAACGAGACACACTAAAGCACATCTGGCTAAAATGACTATACATCTAACGAGAGACACTAGAGCACATCTGACCAGAGTCAGTATACATTTAACAAGACACAGGACACATCTGACCAGAGTCAATATGCCTCTAACGAGACACAGCAAAATACATCTTACTAGAGTCAACATACATTTAACGAGACAGTAGAAACACATGTGACCAGAGTCAATATATCTCTAACGGGAGACAGAAGAACACATCTGACCAAAGTCAGTCTACATTTAACGAGAGACAGCCTCATACAAACCTAAGCATCATTTTTATCTGTGTTGAATACATATGACATTCAGTTCTTGACCTCAATTCAGGTTGCCACTGAAACATTCAGCGAGAGAGAAATGTAGCTTTAAGTTCGGAAAATGCTTAAGGAGAACGAACTGAAATTTAAACAGAAATCAGGAACCAAGAAGGAAAGTTAAATTAGAACAATCGTCATACGATACGTCCTTCTTCGAAATGCTGAAGAGCCTTGCACGCTTTTATTATTTGCCAATAATTATATCTCGCGTCGGACAATGCTCTGATGTACTGATCCCAGAAGTCGGGTATTTTGGAAGGCATCGTCTATGTCAAATTATAATGGTTTACAATGTTCAGCACTTAACAGTGACCTTGACGCGTGTTCGGGCCTACAGTTTTGTTTGCACATGCTGCTAGTCATACACTCGCTCATGTAAATCGTTATCATATTCTTTTTTTTTATTATTATTATTGGGGGTTTAGCGAACACCGTGAGCAACTCGATGGGCTACAAGCAGTCGCCCGTCCCTCATTTATTTAGGGCCACTATTTCCGGGGAAGGGAGAGAGCCAGTGCCGTAAGACAAGTACAACATCCATGCCTCACCGGGATTCGAACCCGGACCCATCTCGGACGAATAGTCAGAAGCCATCGATTAGGCCACTGCTTCACTGGGGCGGCCATAGATCCTGAAAGACCTTCGGTATAGCGTGCATTATGAGGACCTGGGCAAATGAGACACCATTTTTGAATCAGCTGAAACACCACTCTAGGTAATAGCGTTAAATTACCAGCTGTAGATATGTTGCTATGTCAGCATTGATGCTTGTAATTTTTGTCCACCGAGTGTATTAGCGACATGATAAAACAAAAGAGTCGAAATGCTTTGTGTTCGGGTGGAGACATCGACGAACGTTAATCAACTTTTTGCATCACCTAAGATTGCGACTTCATCCGTGATGAGGACCTAAAAGCGCACACGAGTTTTGAGTGTTACGAAACGTTTCTATTAAAAATCCATTACTGAAAATGAAATATCGCAAGCTTAAGAAATCGTCTTTAGATTTACACAGCCTGCTCCGTCCACCAATGATGCAATTCATATTCTTCGCTTCACTTAGTCCGGTAATTAGGAATCGAGTTACACATTCGTGCATGAGGCACTAACACGCAAAATGTGCGTGTGCGGTAACTGCGTAGCTCGCTGCGTTCGTCAGGTGAGCAAAAAAAAAACAGAAGTTTCCACTGCCACCACCTTAATGGAACAACAAAATAGGGCCATTAAAATGCATAAATCTCGTTCCTTCGTTGCTCGATAATTAATGAACCTTGGTTTATACTGCTCTTTTTAATTATATCAGAAAATGAACAATGAAAAGAGTCGGTGCGCGAAATTGCGTCAGGTTTATGAAAGACGGAGACATGAAAGATTTACGCAAGCAAAATGAAAATCTGTAACTTCTGCCTCTAAAATTTCAAATTAATTTAAACTTGGAAACTAATTTTAACAGATGCAGTCAGTTGTTGGCGGGGTTTTTTTTTTCTGACAGTAAATGTTCACAAACGGTTTTTTGTTTTCACTGTGCTTGTGTAACTCTCCCAAGTGCGGTCAATAGATTCAGAAACGTAGTCGCTATAAAATGGAAAACAAGTGTTTTTACAATAGATTCAGAGGCGTAGTCGTTGTAAAAGGGAAAACAAGTGTACAATACATTCAGAGGCGTAATCGCTATAAAAGGGAAAACAAGTGTTTCTACAGTACATTCAGATACGTAGTCGCTATAAAACGGAAAACAAGTGTTTTTACAATAGATTCAGTGACGTAGTCGTTGTAAAAGGGAAAACAAGTGTACAATACATTCAGAGGCGTAATCGCTATAAAAGGGAAAACGAGTATTTCTACAGTACATTCAGATACGTAGTCGCTATAAAACGGAAAACAAGTGTTTTTACAATAGATTCAAAATCATAGTCGTTGTAAAAGGGAAAACAAGTGTTCCTACAACACATTCAGAGACGTAGTCGCTATAAAAGGAAAAAGAAGTGTTTCTACAGTACATTCAACTACGTAGTCACTATAAAACGGAAAACAAGTGTTTTTACAATAGATTCAGAGACATAGTCGATACAAAAGGGAAAATAAGTGTTTCTACAATAGGTTCAGATACGTAGTCGCTATAAAAGGAAAAACAAGTGTTGTTCCTACAATACATTCAGAGACCTAGTCGCTATAAGAGGGAAAACAAGTGCTTCTACACAATAGATTCTGATACGTAGTCACTATAAAAGGAAACAAGTGTTTCTACAGTACATTTAGATACGTAGTCGCTATAAAACGGAAAACAAGTGTTTTACAATAGATTCAGAGACGTAGTCGCTGTAAAAGGAAAAACAAGTGTTCCTCAAATACATTTAGAGACGTAGTCACCATAAAAGAGAAAACAAGTGTTTCTACAGTACATTCACATACGTAGTCGCTATAAAAGTAAAAGCAAGTGTTCCTACAATACATGCAGAGATGTAGTCGCTATAAAAGGGAAAACAAGTGTTTCTACAGTACATTCAGATACGTGGTCGCTATAAAACGGAAAACAAGTGTTTTTACAACAGATTCAGAGACGTAGCCACTGTAAAAGGGAAAACAAGTGTTCCTAAAATACATTCAGATACGTAGTCGCTATAAAAGGAAAAACAAGTGTTCCTACAATACATTCAGAGATGTAGTCGCTATAAAAGGGAAAACAAGTGTTTTTACAATAGATTCAGAGACGTAGCCGCTGTAAAAGGGAAAACAAGTGTTCCTAAAATACATTCAGAGACGTAGTCGCTATAAAAGGGTTGGTTGGTTGGTTAGTACATTTTAATGGCGCAAGGGCCATGGATGGCCAAAGAGCGCCAAACAAAAGACATCAAAATAGAACAAAAACAGTAAAACACGTACAAAAGTGTAAAAACAGGATGAAACGGTAAAAGTGAAAGATGGAAATGAAAGCGGTAAAACTAGATAAGATTAAAAAAGTCAATTTCTGTAAAAAATGCGAACTCTGCCGTCAGATCGCAGTTCTCACCTAGGAGAGTCTGCAGCGTAGCTGCTCCTTCGTCTAACAAATGGGAATGAAAATAACGAAAACGATGATCACAAAAACGAACACAAGTACACAGAACATGAAGGACGGTGAGACGACATTGGCACGCCTCACACATCGGGGCACAGTCGCCACACAGCAAAAAGCGTTGAGTAAAACGACAGTGCCCAATGCGGAGACGCGCAAGAACAACCTCCTCACGACGGTTCTTCCGCAAACTAGACTTCCAGAGTCCGATCTGTGGTTTGATAGAAAGCAGCTTATTGCTGTCCTGCTGAGACCACAGGGACTGCCACTCGTCCAGGAGAAATGTCCGGATCAAAGGTCGAAAATCACGGAAAGACAGTGGCAGCAGAGCTGGCGACATGGAGGAAACAGACCTGGCAGAGAGATCTGCCAGCTCGTTACCCCGGATCCCAACATGGCCAGGAACCCAACAGAATCGGACCAGGAAGCCATCACCCTCCAAAGTTCCAAGAAGACGACGGACATCACGGATGACAGGTGAGTCCGTGTCCTCCGGAGAAGATAAAACATGGATGACGGACTGGGAATCAGAGCAAACCATAGCGCGACGAAGTGATCGAGACTGTATGTGGCACAAAGCGAGGTGTACCGCACGCATCTCTGCCGAAAAGACGGTGGATTCAGGCGGAAGCCTCTCAGCATGTGAGGCTTCGCCACACACAACAGCGGATCCAACGACATCCCCGGACTTCGAGCCATCGGTGAACACAGGCACGAAATCCGGGTAGACAGACTGTATTTCAGCAAAGAGCTGCTGGTACACCAGAGCAGGAGTGGAAGACTTTGGCCACACACAAAGAGAAAGGTCAGCCGTTGCTGGAACGGACTGCCAAGGAGGACGGTTGAAAAAGGTGGTCACACCAATCCTTGACAAGTTTAGACCAGCATCGCGCACTATGGCAGACATCCGAATCCCGAACGTCGGAACACAGGAGGGGCGGTTGGAAAACAAGCGGACACAGTCCGGTTGAAAGATGGAACCATGCAGGGGATGATCAGGAAGAGACTTCAGTTTTGTGTAAAACTGAAGAGACAGCTGCTTACGACGGATGCATAACGGCGGCTCATGAGCCTCCGCATACAGGCTATGTTCGGGAGAGGACCTTCAGGATACTCAATGACTTCGTGCACTTCACCTTCAAAGACTGAATGTGAGGCCGGAAGGTGAGCGCTCGGTCAAAAGTTAGCCCAAGGAACCTGGCTTCTGACACCACAGGGATGGTAGAACACCCCAGACGGAGGCTGGGGTCTGGGTGAAGACCCCGTTTGCGGCAAAAATGCACGCAAACGGTCTTCTGCGTCGAGAAGCCAAATCCATTTTGGGAAGCCCAGTGAGAGATCTTGGTAATGGCAGACTGGAGCTGTCTCTCGATGGTGCGCATGTTAACTGACGCGCAAGAGATCTGCAGATCATCCACGTACATGGTTCCACGAACCGTCGGAGGAAGCAGTTGGAAAATATGGTTGACACGAAGGATGAACAGAGTGACTGATAAAATGGAGCCTTAAGGTACACCCTGTTCTTGCGGGTACACCGCAGAGAGGGTCGACCCGACGCGCACACGGAAACTCCGGTCCTGGAGAAATCCGGCGATGAAAGATGGTAAGTTTCCCCGCAATCCGCAGTCGTGCAGATCACGGAGAATGCCGTATCTCCAGGTGCGGTCGTAAGCTTTCTCCATATCGAAGAACACGGAGACCATGTGCTGACGCCGGACAAACGCCTCCCTG
Organism: Macrothele yani; assembly: GCA_039090855.1. Taxonomy (NCBI): domain Eukaryota; kingdom Metazoa; phylum Arthropoda; class Arachnida; order Araneae; family Macrothelidae; genus Macrothele; species Macrothele yani. The sequence continues at coordinate 137,591,749 of CM077027.1, read as the reverse complement.
ACAGATGTCTCAAGGCGAAGATGATGATCGGTGGTGGATCGATATTTGCGAAATCCACTCTGATGAGGCGAAAAAATGTGATGAAATTCCAAATAAAAAATGAGACGAAGTTTAATGATGCGCTCGAGTACTTTGCAAAGGCAGCTCGTCATATCAACTGGCCGGTAGTTCAACGGGTTGGTAGGATCTTTACCAGGTTTGGGAACAGGAACGACAACGGCCGTACGCCAAGACTCGGGAAAGGCATTCTCATGCCAAATCCTGTTAAACAGGATTAGCAGACATTCAAGAGAGGACGGAGAAAGGTGCTTCAGCATTTCATAGTGGATGTTATCCGGTCAGACAGATGTTCGGCCGGACCGATTCAGGGCAATCTTCAGTTCGACGGCAGTCAGCGTATAACGAAGTAAATTTCTCCATCATTTTTGGTCTACGCCGGGATTCGAACCCGAGTACGCTTATTTCGGAACAAGTCGCTCTACCAACTGAGCTACGCAGACATGTATTCTGATTCCTATCTGCCTTTATGTCATGTGCGTCCTGCTGGCAGGTACGTCACAAGCTGGCTGTTATAATCGGTAGCGGAAAACGGTCCAAAGGAAACCTTGGACCGTTCAAGCCGCGGCTGCACCTGCCGGAACGAAGCAGCGTAATTGCGACTGCTGGACACCGAAGAAAATGCGGCGCCCAGACAGTCAGCAATACCCTGAGCGTCAGCAACCGTCTCTCCACCACTCTCAAGAATGGAGATTTCCCCAGAAGGGTACTTACCCCGAATCTTGCGGATCCTGTCCCAAACGATCTTAGAGCTGGTAGTGGTGTTAATCCCGGATACGTAACGTATCCAAGATTCCCGTTGGCTAAGACGACGTACCAAACGCGCGTAAGATTTGGCTCTCTTGAAAGCAAGTAGGTTCGCGTCGGTGGGGTGCCGACGAAACCTACCCCAAGCCCGATGTTGTGCCTGACGAGCAGCCTTGCAAGTGGAATTCCACCAAGGTCGCGGACAACGTGGAAGATTAGACGACGTCCTGGGGATGGTAGGTTCTGCCGCTTGCACAATACAATCCGTTACCGCCGCAACAGCGTCATTGACTGTTCCCGAGGTCACCATAGCTGGAGTAATAATTGCTGAAGCCGTGAATGTGGCCCACCTGGCGCGATCAATATTCCATCTAGCAGGGCGAGTAGGGTAACGGTACCCGACACCTGCTAGACGGAGAAAGATGGGAAAGTGATCACTGCCAAGGGGATCCACAGACACGCTCCAGGACCAGTCAGGACATAACGATGGCGAACTCAAGGACAGATCAATGGCTGAGTACGAGCGGGTGGGCTCATGAAAGTAAGTGACTGCACCGGTGTTGTGGAGACAGAGGGACGTGTTGGAGAGAAGGGACTCAACAACACGGCCCCTGGAGTCACGAGTGGCAGAACCCCACAACGGATTGTGTGCATTGAAATCTCCTAAGACGAAGAAAGGAGGCGGCAGCTGGTCAACTAAATCTTCCAGATCCGAAAGGCTTACAGCTTCAGTTGGTGGTATGTAGATGGAACACACCGTGAGCAGAGTGTTCACAGATAGTCGCACTGCCACTGCCTGCAAAGTCGTCCGAAGGGCAACCGCAGTGACAGGGACACCATGAGGAACAACGACGGCCACTCCTCCGCAGGCAATTACGCCGTCCTGGTGATCTTTGCGGAAAAAAGAATGTCTCCGCAGCGAAGGAGTGTCCGGCAAGCGAAGCATTGTCTCCTGGAGACACACGCACACAGGTGTGTGCGAAGCCAATAAGCCTTTTAAATCGTCAATGCGTGAACGCAGACCTCGGCAATTCCACTGAATGAGTGTGGCCATAAAGAAAAAATGAAACGAAAGAAGGAAGACAGACGACTAGAAAGTCTCCATGTCGTCCGTCACCTCCAAGCCATCGGCAGTGTCTGGAGGTAACACAGGGCTGTGTTTACCCCCTGTGTTGAGAGGTGATTTTTGCCTGCTCTGTTTCGGGGAGGATGAGCCGGGTTTCACCTTTTCCGGCTTCTTCTTTGCAGTGCCCTGGACCTGGGTCCCTGTGATGGCCGAAGATGTTTTCGGCGTAGAAACAGGTTTAGGCGACGATGTAGATGTCGCCTTGGAAGCAAGGCGGCGAGACTTCAGTGCTTCCAGCCCAGCAGCGACGATGTCATCAAAATCAAAAGGAACCCGCGCCGGGATGGTCGCCTCCGTCTGGACCGCAACAGTAGCCTTCTGGACCACAACTGAGGCATATGAACGTCGACCTGGTGGCCCAGGGGCGATCCGCCGTCTGGCCTCTGGATAGGAGAGATGCTCAATGGTCTTGAGGCGTTGAATAGCCTGCTCCTCCACCCACTTGGGGCACTGCTTAGAAGCGGCAGAGTGCGTACCATTGCAGTTAGTGCAGTGTTCAGAAGCTGCCGAACATTCCAGCAAAAGATGATCCGCAGAACCACAGTGACCACACGTAGCCACATTACGACACGACTGCTGGGAGTGTCCGTAACGCTGGCACTTGAAGCACCACAGAGGATTGGGTATATAGGGCCGAACGTCAAGATGTAAGTACCCTGCCTTGATGGAAGTCGGTAGGGTTGGGGAGTCAAAGGTTAAGATGATATTGCGAGATGGAACAAGTTTCCCATCTCGCCGAAACAGAATCCGGCGAACCCCAGTGACAAGTTGTTCCCCTAGTTCGGCAAGTAGCTCCTCATCGCTGCAGTCAATTAAGTCGCTGGAGGTGACCACTCCTCGAGAGGAATTCAAGTAGCCGTGCGGTGTCACTTGAACCGGAATACCCAACAGTGCGGTCGTGGTAAGCAGAGTGGTGCTATGTCTGGAATGAGAGGTTTCGACAAGAAGATCCCCTGAAGGAAGCTTCTTGACATTGCGCGGAGAGCCAGCAATGGTCTGAATAGCCTTATTGATCCAGAAGGGGCTCTATGCACTCAAAGGTTGTAAAGGATCGACAGAATGAATCAAGAGAAACAGAGCATGGCAAGTGTCAGAGACAAGTTTCTTGGTGGAAGGGATGGTCCCATCCTCCATTGGACGCTTTGGAGTCGCACCATGGGAAGTATCTTTGGAACCCATAAAGGAGAGAGAAGATTCATCCGCCGACTTCCCCACCCACTACCGAGCCCAACGAGGGAGAGCCGGAGGTCCGCAAGCCCAAGAGGACGCAGGACACGTCTCTAGGGATAGTCAGCGGATATAGCAAGTTGGTAGGGCAGACACACGCTCAGCGTGCACCCAGACTTTCCCGTGCCCGGAGAACACCCCTTTGGCATGCCCACCCTACCCCCAAACTCACCCAGCCGAACAGAACGACAAGCCGCTAGAAGTCTGGACGCAACTCGGCCACAGACTGCCTGACCAGAAGTGGGTTAGCTCCCAGCCTCCCGTTTAGGGTGAAGCAGAGGGCAAAGAGGAGTGTTGGCATCTGGAGACACTACAACCCGGCCCCCAAATACCTCAGCCTCCAGCATCCTCATTTCCACCTGCACAGGTCACCGCACACGGCAAACATGCAGGTAGGTCTAAGCTAACCAGCTCCAGAAAAAAAGAAAATGTAACAGAAAAGAGAAAAGACAGGGAAGAGAACGAGGAACAAAATTCGGAGCTGGCGCCTCATCACAACCTCAGCAGCCTACAACTGAGGCGGGTACATGTCAAGATATGAACGAAAGACGGAAAAAACAAAACAATAAGAGAAAATCGGCTCGGGCCGTGGGGACGCCATCCTCCATCAGCTGGATGAACAGCTGTCCCTTCGGTGATGTTATCGTTCATGAGTAAACGAAAAGTACTCCGTCACAAGGTGAGCTCGGGCCGTGGGGGCGCCGCTCCCCAAATAACCGGAAAACCAGTTATCCCCGTGCGGGGGCTATAAAAGGGAAAGCAAGTGTTTCTACAATTTGCTGAAAATATTTTATTAGCTATAACGAAGTAAATTTCTCCGTCATTTCTGTCCACGCCAGGATTCGAAACCGGATCCCCTCATTCCGGAATAAGTCACTCTACCAATTGAGCTACGCGGATGTTTATTCTGATTGCTATCTGGCTTTATGTCGTGTGCGTCCTGCTGGCAGGTACGTCACATAGCAATATGTGAATTGCATAAAAGCAGCTACCTCATTTTTATTTGCGATCTAACGGAATAAATTGTATAAAGAAAATAAATTCGTATCAAATGTTGAAATCAGTGGCGTGGTATCAACCGTTAATTGCACGACTACGCTGGTTTGCAAAACGTACGGACGAGCCAGGGTTTTACCTGTTGCGTCCGACAGGGAGCTGCCTGGATATGTGAAATTCAAACCTCAGGAATGCCATTACTTACCGAAATCATGACGGAAACAGCACTGACACAACTACAAGTACTAAAGGATAGTGAAACTTTATTCAAACGTTGACTACATAGCACTGGATGCCATGATACAGATGCATCAATGCCAAAGACGGTACGAAGGAAAGCCCTCAGTAGGAGATATGGTCACCTCTAAAGTCCATGCATGATTTGCACCGTCTGTCCATACTTTGCACTAGGTTGTTGATGAGTTCCTGCGGTAATATCGCCAATTTTTCCGTCTGCTACGTCTTCAGCTGTTGGACACTTTCCGGTGTGTGTTGACGTTCTACAACGCATCTTCCCAGAGCATCGCACCCGTGTTTAATGGGATTTAGGTCGGGGGAACGTGATGGCCAATCCATCCGCTGAATATCTTTACTTTCCAACAGCTCATAAATAATCACCGTACAATAGGGTGTTGCATTACCTTTCATTAACACGAACTATGGGCCAATGTCGTCTCCGAACATACGAATGTGGCGAAGGATTACCTCGTTACAGTATCTCCTTCTAGTATCTGGAGCTCCGTATGTCCATCGATCAGAATGCCTCCCCATACAAGAACATCGCGGCCGCCATTTATATTCTTTTCTTTGAGGTTTTTGGGGAGATACCGAGTGCCGTCCTTGCCAAATTAACTAACGTCCAGCATCTTTAGACAGTGTAAATCTACTCTCATCACAAAAGGTTCCGTAGCCACTGTTCTGCTGTCCTGTGTTTATGTCCTCTGTACCACTGTAAATGGTGTGTCCGGTGAGCACTTGTTAAGGGAACACAGCGTACTAGTAGTCGGGCAAACAGTCCCTATTTGCGTAGTCACCTGACCACTGCTATCCGCGATATTGTGCGTCCTGTGCTCATGTTTGGTTACTTGCTATGTGGTGTCGATCCCTCTTGGTCTGTAGGGGCAAGAGGGATAGGCACCACAGCAAAATATATATTGGTTTTGAGTGGAGAACCAATATATACACAGTCGAGTCACATTATTGTGTCCACCTACTTTTGACTTCAACAGCGCGAAGACAATGAAAGAACGCATGTGTCGTGAGCTGGCTTGGAGGGTATATAAGGTGTGCTGTAGGCAGCCTGAAAACATATCACTCGTTGCTGTCATGGATAAAAGGGAGCGATTTATCAGATTTACAAAACGGGAATGATTATCGGCTTTCGGGCCAAGGGTGGCAGTATTTCTGAAACAGCGCAGTTTGTGAACTGTTCGCGGGCTGTTGTGGTTAAAGTATATCGTGATTGGAGAAATAGCACCACTGCGAAAATGCGACGTGAAAACGGCGGAGCACCACCTGCCACTGATGTGAGAGGTGAACGTCGGCTTCGAAGGTGCATGAGGGCCGATCGACACGCTACAGTGGAGCAACTCACTGGCCGAATGAACCAGAGGGTTACCAGGAGTGTGTCTAAAATGACAGTTTAGCGAACCTTGCTGAGTATGGGGCTCCGGTACAGACGGATGGTGACTGCACCTAGGCTAACGAAAGTGCATCGGCAGAAAAGACTTATATTTGCACTGCAGTATCGGAATTGTACCTCAGCTGATTGGCAAAGGATGGCCTTCTCCGATGAGTCACGTTTTCTACTTCATCGAACGGATGGAAGTTGGTGTATAAGGCGAGAAACATTGAACAAACACTCTTCAACCATTTCTGGAAGAACACAAGCTGGTGGGGGCAGCGTTATTACCACGCCTCCCGTTCCTCGGCAACAGCGTTATAGTCTGGGAAATGTTTTTGTGGCATTCCCTGGGTCCACTCATACCTGGGGGCGAACACTATGGACCGAACTTGTTATGAATCCATCCTTGCAGACCACGTACACCCATACATGCTGACTGTCTTCCCTGGGGCGGATGGGATCTTCCAGAACGACAATGCGGCGTATCACACAGCCAGAAATGTGCGCGAGTGGTTCGAAGAACACAATGAAGACTTCAAAGTACTTCGCTGTCCCCCTAATTCCTCAGACTTAAACTTAATTGAGCATCTATGGGACCACCTCGATCATCGTGTACGCTCAGTGGATCCTCCACCACGCACACTTCAGCAGCTGTCAGATGCACTGCATTCACCATGGCTCCAAATACCTGTGAACACCTTCCAGCACCTTACTGAGTCACTTCCGGCCAGTCTAGTATCTGTCTGCGCTGCACACGGCGGTGGTCAATTCTATAATGTGACTCAATTGTGTATTTGGTGTGGTGACAAAACCAGCCCCAGTGTTGACCTATCGGTCCTCACTGGGAATACTTTTTGGTGGATGACCACCACCAGTTTTTCACGCAGTTGTACCTGTAATCCTGAAGGCCGACCACGCACGTGATACGATGCTATGGGCGATACCGAATTATTGGGCCATACACATCACAGTTTGGCCCTCCTACAGGCAAATTATTTGACTAAGAGTAAAATCATTAAGATGTTCTCGACGGGCCATTTCGCCGTCTCTAGCACACAGAAGACACAGTCTAACGTTTATAACAATTATGCAGACTGTTTTGACTTCCGTTCAACTGATGCTATTGGAGCAGCATTTTGTTCTCACGTCACGGAAACCGCACGTATTGCTCCATTATTGCGCATGTGCTGTTCCTCATGTTCATAGACACGTTCCTGAGTAAGTTTGTGATCGGGTGCTGCTGTAGCTATTTACGGCGTTACTTTACTTTTTCCATTTCCTCTTTCAGTTTTGCACACCAGTATAGGAATATCAATGACATACCCTACAATCTCAGTCAATCAAGCAGGTCATCTGAAAAATGTTTGAAAGAAGAAATTTTGTATTGGAGAAAACGTCTAAGTAAGTCGAAGCAGAAAAGTTATTAATTTTGCAGTCTACGGGAAACTACAATATAGACAACAAATGTGAGTCATTTGAGGGTGATTATTGATGAGGTAGAAACACTTTATATGAGATTAGACAATAGAATTAGCAAAAAAAAAATCAAAAGGGTATAGAACTACGCCAACTGTCACTATTACATTGCACTATCTTACTAGTTCTACGTCCTTAAAGTATTCACCGAAAGACACTTGGCTTTGGCCCTATGTTGCAGGTTGCGTCACGGTTGCTACTGTGCCCCTTTGATTTTTCAGATATAAAATTTTTAAGAAATCAAACGAAAGAAATTTTTTACTTTATTTACTTAAAAGCAACTTATACTATATACAATTCATAGTAACTTATGCTGATTATAAATTAATGTTAGCAGAAATAGAAAGCGTAGTATCATGGTTGTCAGTAGTTATTGCTAAAATTTCAGAAGAAATCGTTGTTCAGAAACAATTTTTCAAGTGCCTTAGTTGCCTTGTTATAAATTTGGCGATACATCTCGGGCCTAATGTACTCTTCTTGTTGTTGCTCTTGTTCTTGTCTAGATTCAGAATGCATTGACGGTTTAAAGGTTTCTTGTTGTTGCTCTTGTTGTCTAGGTTCAGAATCCATCGGCGGTGTAAAGCTTTGAGACGTAATACATTCATTATCCAGCGAAGTTGTGAAGACTAGTGATGTACTCTTCTTGTTGTTGTTCTTGGTCTTGTCTAGATTCGGAATGCATCGGCGGTGTAAAGCTTTGAGACGTAATTCATTCATTATCCAGCGAAGTTGTGAAGACTAGTGATGCACTCTTCTTCTTGTCTAGATTCAGAATGCATCGGCGGTGTAAAGGTTTCTTGTTGCTGCTCTTATTCTTGTCTAGATTCAGAATTCATTGGCGGTGTAAAGCTTTGAGACATAATACATTATCCAGCGAAGTTGTGAAGACTAGTGATGTACTCTTCTTGTTGTTGTTCTTGTTTAGATTCAGAATGCATCGGCAGTGTAAAGGTTTCTTGTTGTTGCTCTTGTTCTTGTCTAAATTCAGAATGCATCGGCGGTGTAAAGGTTCCTTGTTGTTGCTCTTGTTCTTGTCTAGATTCAGAATGCATCGGCGGTGTAAAGGTTCCTTGTTGTTGCTCTTGTTCTTGTCTAGATTCAGAATGCATCGGCGGTGAAAAGGTTTGAGACGTAATACATTCATTATCCAGCGCAATCGTGAAGACTAATGATGTACTCTTCTTGTTGTTGCTCTTGTTCTTTTCTAGATTCAGAATGCATCGGCGGTGTAAAGGTTTCTTGTTGTTGCTCTTGTTCTTGTTTAGATTCAGAATGCATCGGCGGTGGAAAGGTTTGAGACGTAATACGTTCATTATCTAGCGAAATTGTGAAGACTCGTGATGTACATTTGTGTTCCATGCTCGGTGTGAAAATTCAAAAATTTGGATGGATGACATCAATCTCCATCTATTCTTGCTATCCAGACTCAATATGTGCAGTTGAAGTGGAAGGTTGTGTCTCTAGAGTCGAACTCTGGTGAAACGCATCCTAGCGCGCGGACTTTTGACGCTCCCTACATTCTCGTGGCCTTCCGCTTGATGATTTAGAAGGCCTTTTTGGTTCTCTCTCATTCTCCTCTAGCTGTTTCTTCAACTTTTGTCGGTTCTTAGAGTAATTTTCCCAGGATTTTCGGGGCATTTCTAAATTTGCGTCAACACAATTTTTTTTATCTAAAAAATAAATAAACTTTAAAATCACATTATTTCGGTTTATCACATACGTCCGACCGTCAGCTACGGAATACGGAGCTGAGGTCATCGCTATCATTATCTATTCACTAGCTATCAACCTTAAAACGGCGTGCGACGAAACAAAATCACGCGAAATTTAGCTTAAATTTCTAACACTACTCTACCGAAGGATTAAGGGGTTGAGGGCAGAAACTTGTTTCGTTATAAATGGGACTCTATAAACTATCTAAGTATGTATTATTTATTACGCTACGATTATTAGTTTTGGAGGTATCAGCGTTGACGTGTTTATCCGTACTCTCGATATTACCCTGTACCCAGTGCGGGGAAGCACGTAGCTTTACGTTAAAACACGGGAATCCCATCAATGTATGAAAATACTAAGATATTGTCCAGAGAGCAAAACTAACTGGATTCGGTGTATCAGTAATTATTCGCAATCTATTCGTACAGAATTTTGGAAGACCGCTTGACCCTTTAAGTGACCGATGTACCAGACCACGCACACAAATGGTGGCCAAATTTTTTCAGCTCTCTGAAACAAAAATATTCACATAGCAGCCATCTTTTACGGAAGCTACAGCAAACTGTCTGCTCTATCAGCCGAGGCATTATGGCCAGCCAATTTTGCTAACACGGAGTTAATTCGTTTCAGACTCTTAAAGGTTTAAAAAAAGTTTTTCAGAAGTCGAAGACCACATGAGTAGTTTTTAAAGTTTAATTTCTCTGAAAATGCATTTCTTGCCATTCTTTAGTCACTTCGTAAATCGGCAAACAAAAAGAACAAACATTTCTCCTTCTCTTTAGGAAAAAAAAAAAGTTCAATAGCGGAATTTCAATTCTCCTTCGCAGTCTTTTTTTATCTCCGCAAAGTCGTTTTCACGCACAGCGTCTTTGAACACAAACTTTCTTTAAGCAAAAGTAAAAATGTTTCCTGTCCCTTGAGAAGAAAAACTCACTAAGGAATGGGAAAACACACATTTTAAGCGAAATTAAATATAAAAATCTTCACTGCTTTGTTCACTCTTGCTTGAAAACAATTTCACAGGTCACCAAAATGGTTCAGATTCAGTCGTGAACAGATTAAATACAGATTTTGAAATTTGATTTCGGTGTTAAAAAAGGAAAGGCACAAACATGTTTGCTGTATTGAGTGGGTTTGAAGAATAGACTGCTAGAAATAGTAAAACCTACTTTAGAAAAATTCCTTAAAAAACGAAGCATGTTTTTTTTTTTTTTTTTTTTACATTAACAAAGTTATTATGAACGAGGAATATGATCAGAAAAAATATTAAAATAAATAATACAATGCGGAAGAGAAATGAGAAAAATTATAAATTCCGAAAAGCATTCTTATTCCTGCTCCAGTAATAGTTTTCAGTGGTTCCTAACATTTTCTACCAGCGGACGGCATAAAGACTCCCCCTAAAAATAACCGAAAACCATCGAAGAGATGTCACAATATTAAATTCAACAAGCAATGATAAAAATGTTGAATAAATGATGGAAACTTGGAAAAAAACTTTGTACAGACACCTAAGAATATTTTGTTTCACTGAAATTTTCTATTTCCGTAGTATATTTGGTTTCCGGTGCTCCGCCGCGGACCAACGATGTCCGTAGTGACTGTGGAGAAACCACAGCACTTGAAATCGCGAGTCTTCTCCGAAACACATGCCGAAGTTTATCAAATCATGCCTGTTGCTCACTCCATCAAGTGACGACTAAGTGCATACCAGCTGGGAAAGGTAAACTCTGCAAACGAAAGATGATGTAGCTTGTGAAGGTGAATTCAGAAACTTCAAGGAAAGGAAGTTAAATCGCGAATTTCAACAGAAAAAAATGGAAACGTTATTGATGAAAAAAAATGGAAACGTTATTAATCGCGAATTTCAACAGAAAAAAATGGAAACGTTATGATTATTGATGAGGCAGAAACACTTTATATGAGATTAGACAATAGAATTAGCAAAAAAAAAATCAAAAGGGTGTAGAACTACGCCAACTGTCACTATTACATTGCACTATCTTACTAGTTCTACGTCCTTAAAGTATTCACCGAAAGACACTTGGCTTTGGCCCTATGTTGCAGGTTGCGTCACAGTTGCTACTGTGCCCCTTTGATTTTTCAGATATAAAATTTTTAAGAAATCAAACGAAAGAAATTTTTTACTTTATTTACTTAAAAGCAACTTATACTATATACAATTCAGAGTAACTTATGCTGATTATAAATTAATGTTAGTAGAAATAGAAAGCGTAGTATCATGGTTGTCAGTAGTTATTGCTAAAATTTCTGAAGAAATCGTTGTTCAGAAACAATTTTTCAAGTGCCTTAGTTGCCTTGTTATAAATTTGGCGATAGGTCTCGGGCCTAATGTACTCTTCTTCTTGTTGCTCTTGCTCTTGTCTAGATTCAGAATGCATTGACGGTTTAAAGGTTTCTTGTTGTTGCTCTTGTTGTCTAGGTTCAGAATGCATCGGCGGTGTAAAGCTTTGAGACGTAATACATTCATTATCCAGCGAAGTTGTGAAGACTAGTGATGTACTCTTCTTGTTGTTGTTCTTGGTCTTGTCTAGATTCAGAATGCATCGGCGGTGTAAAGCTTTGAGACGTAATACATTCATTATCCAGCGACGTTGTGAAGACTAGTGATGCACTCTTCTTCTTGTCTAGATTCAGAATGCATCGGCGGTGTAAAGGTTCCTTGTTGTCGCTCTTGTTCTTGTCTAGATTCAGAATGCATCGGCGGTGTAAAGGTTTCTTGTTGCTGCTCTTGTTCTGGTCTAGATTCAGAATTCATCGGCGGTGTAAAGGTTTCTTGTTGTTGCTCTTGTTCTGGTCTAGATTCAGAATGCATCGGCGGTGTAAAGGTTTGAGACATAATACATTATCCAGCGAAGTTGTGAAGACTAGTGATATACTCTTCTTGTTGTTCTTGTTTAGATTCAGAATGCATCGGCGGTGTAAAGGTTCCTTGTTGTCGCTCTTGTTCTTGTCTAGATTCAGAATGCATCGGCGGTGTAAAGGTTTCTTGTTGCTGCTCTTATTCTTGTCTAGATTCAGAATTCATCGGCGGTGTAAAGGTTTCTTGTTGTTGCTCTTGTTCTGGTCTAGATTCAGAATGCATCGGCGGTGTAAAGCTTTGAGACATAATACATTATCCAGCGAAGTTGTGAAGACTAGTGATATACTCTTCTTGTTGTTCTTGTTTAGATTCAGAATGCATCGGCGGTGTAAAGGTTTCTTGTTGTTGCTCTTGTTCTTGTCTAAATTCAGAATGCATCGGCGGTGTAAAGGTTCCTTGTTGTTGCTCTTGTTCTTATCTAGATTCAGAATGCATCGGCGGTGAAAAGGTTTGAGACGTAATACATTCATTATCCAGCGCAATCGTGAAGACTAATGATGTACTCTTCTTGTTGTTGCTCTTGTTCTTTTCTAGATTCAGAATGCATCGGCGGTGGAAAGGTTTGAGACGTAATACGTTCATTATCTAGCGAAATTGTGAAGACTCGTGATGTACATTTGTGTTCCATGCTCGGTGTGAAAATTCAAAAATTTGGATGGATGACATCAATCTCCATCTATTCTTGCTATCCAGACTCAATATGTGCAGTTGAAGTGGAAGGTTGTGTCTCTAGAGTCGAACTCTGGTGAAACGCATCCTGGCGCGCGGACTTTTGACGCTCCCTACATTCTCGTGGCCTTCCGCTTGATGATTTAGAAGGCCTTTTCGGTTCCCTCTCATTCTCCTCTAGCTGTTTCTTCAACTTTTGTCGGTTCTTAGAGTAATTTTCCCAGGATTTTCGGGGCATTTCTAAATTTGCGTCAACACAATTTTTTTATCTAAAAAATAAATAAACTTTAAAATCACATTATTTCGGTTTATCACATACGTCCGAACGTCAGCTACGGAATACGGAGCTGAAGTCTTCGCTATCATTATGTATTCACTAGCTATCAACCTTAAAACGGCGTGCGACGAAACAAAATCACGCGAAATTTAGCTTAAATTTGTAGCACTACTCTACCGAAGGATTAAGGGGTTGAGGGCTGAAACTTGTTTCATTATAAATGGGACTCTATAAACTATCTAATTAAGTATTATTTATTACGCTACGATTATTAGTTTTGGAGGTATCAGCGGTCAATGCATGACGTGTTTATCCGTACTCTCGATATTACCCTGTACCCAGTGCGGGGAAGCACGTAGCTTTACGTTAAAACACGGGAATCCCATCAATGTATGAAAATACTAAGATATTGTCCAGAGAGCAAAACTAACTGGATTCGGTGTATCAGTAATCATTCGCAATCTATTCGTACAGAATTTTGGAAGACCGCTTGACCCTTTAAGTGACCGATGTACCAGACCACACACACAAATGGTGGCCAAATTTTTTCAGCTCTCTGAAACAAAAATATTCACATAGCGGCCATCTTTTACGGAAGCTACAGCAAACTGTCTGCTCTATCAGCCGAGGCATTATGGCCAGCCAATTTTGCTAACACGGAGTTAATTCGTTTCAGACTCTTAAAGGTTTAAAAAAAAAGTTTTTCAGAAGTCGAAGACCACATGAGTAGTTTTTAAAGTTTAATTTCTCTGAAAATGCATTTCTTGCCATTCTTTAGTCACTTCGTAAATCGGCAAACAAAAAGAACAAACATTTCTCCTTCTCTTTAGGAAAAAAAAAGTTCAATAGCGGAATTTCAATTCTCCTTCGCAGTCTTTTTTATCTCCGCAAAGTCGTTTTCACGCACAGCGTCTTTGAACACAAACTTTCTTTAAGCAAAAGTAAAAATGTTTCCTGTCCCTTGAGAAGAAAAACTCGCTAAGGAATGGGAAAACACACATTTTAAGCGAAATTAAATATAAAAATCTTCACTGCTTTGTTCACTCTTGCTTGAAAACAATTTCACAGGTCACCAAAATGGTTCAGATTCAGTCGTGAACAGATTAAATACAGATTTTGAAATTTGATTTCGGTGTTAAAAAAGGAAAGGCACAAACATGTTTGCTGTATTGAGTGGGTTTGAAGAATAGACTGCTAGAAATAGTAAAACCTACTTTAGAAAAATTCCTTAAAAAACGAAGCATGTTTTTTTTTTTTACATTAACAAAGTTATTATGAACGAGGAATATGATCAGAAAAAATATTAAAATAAATAATACAATGCGGAAGAGAAATGAGAAAAATTATAAATTCCGAAAAGCATTCTTATTCCTGCTCCAGTAATAGTTTTCAGTGGTTCCTAACATTTTCTACCAGCGGACGGCACAAAGACTCCCCCTAAAAATAACCGAAAACCATCGAAGAGATGTCACAATATTAAATTCAACAAGCAATGATAAAAATGTTGAATAAATGATGGAAACTTGGAAAAAAAACTTTGTACAGACACCTAAGAATATTTTGTTTCACTGAAATTTTCTATTTCCGTAGTATATTTGGTTTCCGGTGCTCCGCCGCGGACCAACGATGTCCGTAGTGACTGTGGAGAAACCACAGCACTTGAAATCGCGAGTCTTCTCCGAAACACATGCCGAAGTTTATCAAATCATGCCTGTTGCTCACTCCATCAAGTGACGACTAAGTGCATACCAGCTGGGAAAGGTAAACTCTGCAAACGAAAGGTGATGTAGCTTGTGAAGGTGAATTCAGAAGCTTCAAGGAAAGGAAGTTAAATCGCGAATTTCAACAGAAAAAAATGGAAACGTTTACCTTCCGCCCGCTGCACGAACCGCAGAGGACAACAAAAAAGTCAAAAGTAAAATAATTTCTAGGTTCAAAATTACGACATTTTCAGGAGTCTGGGGGAAAATAAGGAGAAAACTGCACATTTAAGGGGTTGTTCTTAAATTACAGAAGGTCTACGGACCGACCCTACAACAGCAATTGGGAACTTGCAAGATCACTTTCCAACACAGTTGTTTTGTCATGAATGGAATACGGGATTACACCAAACAATACAAATTTTGAAGATGACAAACCGTTTTTTGGTGTAAATGTGACACGGATGGGGTAAGTCAGATTATATCCGAAAACTTGAAAATTTCGTCGTCCTGGAGCGAGAAGCGAACCCGCGTCCCCCAGATATAGTTAAACTCAAATTAATCAGAAACTTGAGACTTGGTCGTTCTGGATAGCGCCCGGGTAGTGGTTAGCCTACCCGGGCGCTATCTGGGAGACGCGGATTCGATTCTCGCTCCAGGACGACGAAATTTTCAAGTTTTCGGATATTATCTGACTTACCATCCTTGTCACATTTACACCAAAAAACGGATTGGCATCTTCAAATTTTGTATTGTATGGTGTGAAAGCACAGGTTTGTCCACGCCGGGCACCGAATCCGGGTCCCCCTCACTCCGGAGTAAGTCGCTCTCCCAACTGAGCTACGCGGACATGTGCTCTCATTACTATCTGTCTTTATCTCATGTGCGTCCTGCGGCGCAGCCACGTCATAATGGTGTAATCCCGTATTTCATTCATGATTTATCTACTCCTCCGGGCAATCACGGGATAGGATTCTTAACCTTCAGATTTGCTAAACATGAATGCCGGTTGCTTCGACTAGGGAATTCTGAGATGGTTATATTCAAATTAATCAGAAACTTGAGACTTGGTCGTTCTGGGTGATGTAGTGGTTAGCATACCCGGGCGCTATCTGGGAGCACTTTATTTATGCAAGAAAAGTAATGACTTGAGATTTTGGTTGCAGAGGAGTTAGATTACCTACGAAAGCATTCAAATTTTATCTCATTCCAGTTTACACGTCCTTCGTAAAAAACGAGGATGTTATAATGTTACTACATCTACCCGTGAGTAGACATATCTCTTCACTCATTAGTTTAAAAATTATTTTTGCATTTGGAAGCATTAACTGTGAAATAAGGTCTACCTTATGGTCTATTTCCTATGCATAAAATTGCCAGTAGGGTGTAAAAAGCAGATGCTACTGAAATCCAAATACATTTTATTCCAAAACATAGCTCCAAAAAACCCAATTTCAGCCCTGGTGACGCAATGGTCTAGGCGTTTGACCGTTCGTCTAAGTGGACTCGAGTTAAAATCCCACATGAAGCATGAGTGGTGTACCTGCCTTACGGGACTAGCTCACCCACTTTCTCGGAGCCAGTGGCCCTAATTTAGGGATATCGCATAGAGTTGCTCACGAGGATCGTTAAACCTCCAAACAAAAAAATCCCTATTGAAACAACTCTTTTTTTTTCCTTCAGTACCTTTTACCACCAAGACCATTTTGCGTACAGTTCTTTCTTAATGTGCAGTTTTTCCGCTAAAGAAGTTAAATTATGTGCTGTGCTTTTCCCTCGATATCTCTGCTTCTAAAAGTTCGATTTGAAAAAATTCTTTACACATCGCATAGTGCTCATAATTAAGAATAGTTTGCATGTAATTTCTTATTTACCATTACAAAACCTATTCCTGCTATGGTGCGTCAGTAAATATTCCTGCTCACAAGGGCACGTCCTATTCCCAAAATGATTCCGAACAATCCTTTCTCGGTACATTACCCTTGACTACGAGGAACGTTTTACGCCCATTTTGTTCTTCAAATAACTGAGGGGTTTTTTTTCCGCTAGAGAACTCAAACCTATATTGCATTTTCCCCTGTATCTCTGTTTCAAATAGTTCGATTTGAAAAATAATTCCTTCTTGCTTCAAATGCATTCTGGCATGAGGGACGTTTTGCGTCTAATCTGATTTGTCGCAAGGTGCATTTCTGCCGCTGGTCAGACTAAGTAGACGTTTCCACTAGTAAATATTTCACAGATTCTTTTTTTTTTTTTTTTTTTTTTTTTTGAGGTTTAACGACCACCGTGAGCAACTCAATGGGCTATAAGCAGTCGCCCGTCCCTGATTTAGGGTCACTGGTTCCAGGGAAGGGAGAGAGCCAGTGCCGTAAGACAAACACAACATCCATGCCTGACCGGGATTCGAACCCAGACCCCTTACGGACGAATGATCAGAGGCCAACGCCTTAGACCACTGCGCCACCGGGGCGGCTTCACCGATTCTACAAAAATAGATTGAAAAACGTATTTTTTTTTTTATTGGAGGTTTAACGACTACCGTGAGCAACTCAATGGGCTATAAGCAGTCGCCAGTCTCTAATTTAGGGTTCTGGTTCCAGGGAAGGGAGAGAGCCAGTGCCATAAGACAAAACACAACATCCATGCCTCACCGGGATTTGAACCCGGACCCCTTCGGACGAATGATAAGAAACCATGCCTTAGACCACTGCGCCACCGGGGCGGCAAACGTATTTTGTAACTGACCCTCTTCGACTGCAAAAACCACTGTGCTTATTGTATATTTTAACCCTTCAACCGTCTGGAACAAGTGAATCTACACATTATAAAGCGTTGCTTTTCTCCGAGATTTTCATTTAAAGTGGTGATTGACACTAATCCTTTTCTGAATGATTATCTGTTAAAAAGACTGTAACAATGGCAACGCACCTAAGAACCGAGAGAGATGTTTGAATCACTTGCATCTACCCAGGTGCACAATATCCATGTCAGCGGGACTGAACCAAAGCCGTCTAGAGTACCAGAGGCCTAAACCTACGCGATTTTCCCCATTTGTAACGTCAGCAACAGGGTCATAACGAGCAAAACATGCTACGATTGAACCCGACCGAGAAACAGTGTGTTTGCTGGGTGTGTGTCTTATACTCAAGAGTGCTGGAGATTTAATTTGCGATATGGGATAATAACAGAAGTTAGTATTTTTATTTACGCTTTCCAACCGTAGGTTGAAGCGTATATGCTCCAGTTTTGCCCGTCCGTCTGTCTGTCAGTCTGTCAGTCTGTACGATAACTCGCGTAAAAATGTTTCGATTTCGATGAAATTTAGTATGTGGTAGGGGACAACCTGGGGACGAACCCTATTGAAAATGGACGAAATGGGATCAAAGGTCAAGACATCAGGACATACGAGCGAGATCTATTCCATTGCGTCATAACTTGCGTAAAAATGGTTCGGTGGCGACAAAACTTTGGTATGTTGTTCCGGAGATATACGGAACCGATTCCGTTGAATATGATGGAAATGGGGTCAAAGGTCAGGACACAGGAGAGAAATTATTCCACAGCCATTATCCTCATAACTTGGGTAATAACTTGAGTAATGATTTCTGGTATGTTGAAAAGCGTATCATAATCAGTGCATTGGATGATTTTACTAACTTGTTAATTTATATTGCATATTTCTTATGAATTGATAAACTAGACTGTTTTTTTGTTTTGTTTTTCCTGCAAACGTAATAGTTCCCGCGAAACTAAGTTCCATGTATCATTAGGCTTAAGCAATGTTTCATGAATCATCAGACTTAGCAACTTTTCTTTAATCATTATGCATTGGGTTTTTTTCTGTCCGGTGTGTTTTTTTTTATTTTGTGCGAAATATTTAGAAATGTACTTTTCCGGCGTCATGCTGAAATAAAAGAAATATGTATCCGTCGCACATTTTGTTGAAAGAATATGGGATTACCATATTAATAACGGAAATTTTAATGTGATTCATGGAATGTTCATTGTCTTATTAGAAAAAGTTTTGACTTTTTTCCCCCTCCTAAATTCATTTAGATGATATAGAATATAATTTGTTTAAAAAAAATGTGTTGTGCCTACGGTAACACCAATGAATTTGTGCAAAACAACAACCTACTGATGTAACAAGTTAGTAAAATGATGCAATGCGTTGATTATGATACGCTTTCCAACATACCAGAAATTATTATTCAAGTTATTACTCAAGTTATGAGGATAATGGCTGTGGAATAACTCACGCTCCTGTGTCCTGACCTTTGACCCCATTTCGATTATATTTAAGAGAATTGGTTCAGTATATGTCCGGAACAACATACTAAAGGTTTGTCGCAATAGAAGCATTTTTAGTTAAGTTATGAGGATAATGGCTGTGGAATAAATCTCTCTCCTGTGTCCTGACCTTTGACCTGATTTCGATGATATTCGACATAACCGGTTCAGTATACCTCCGGAACATGATAAAGTTTTGTCGCAATAGAAGCACTTTTACGTACGTTATGGCGCATAAGGGCAATGGAATGGATCCCGCTCCTGTGTCCTGACCTTTGACCTCATTTCGCCCATTTTCAATAGGGTTCGTCTCCAAGTGGTCCCCTACCAGATATTAAAATGTCATCGAAATCGAACCGTTTTACGCGCGTTATCGTGCGGACGGACAGAGAGACGAACAAAGCTGGTGCACATAAGCTTCTTCAACCTACGGTTGGAAAGCGTAAAAAAGAAAATGTTAAAGCTCTTTTCTATCTGAATTAGATGGCAGATATAAAACAATCACTGAATTCATAGCTCATAAAGTGTTTGCGTTTTGCATTTTTACCAAATGTTTTGCATTTACGGAAATTTTAAATTTTTTCCATCGATATTGCAAAGTCACGAAAAATTTGAATCCTGATATCGCCTTGCTGTAACCTCGCTGCTAGCTTAAGATGGAACTCGCGGCAACGTTTCTTATCAACCTGATGGTGACGTCACGAATCGATGACTAAGGCCTACTAGTACTAAGAGACGACTTTGACTGAACCTCCACGTCCTAACTTGGGTTGTGGAGCAGAGAATAGAGGTGCAGCGACAGAAATATTGTTGCTACTACGAAAAGAATGGTAAAGGAATTGTTTTTGCGGTAGCTTTCGTCAAACCCAGTCGCTATGCGAACCGTTTTGTTTGGGAAGTGCAGAAAATTTTTGGCACCATTAGGTTCAGGTACATCGGCCGCTTAAAGGCTTAAATAATGCGCAGTTTTGGGGCTAGCAGACTTAAACTGCACTTCCTCCTTTCCTTTTTTACGCTTTCCAACCGTAGGTTGAAGAAGCGTATATGCTCCAATTTTGTTCGCACGATTACTCGTGTAAAAATGATTCGATTTCGATGAAATTTACGTATGTGGTAGGGGATAACCCCTATTGAAAATGGGCGAAATGGGGTCAAAGGTCAGAGCACAGAAGCGAGATTTATTACACAGCCATTATCCTCATAACTTGAGCAATGACTTGATTAATGATTTCTGGTATGTTGGAAAGCGTATCATATTCAACGCATTGCATGATTTTACTAACTTGTCTAATCTGCCATGAAACATTCTTTTGGTGTTTTGAAAGGCATCAAAAGACGTTCGTAGCACCCGTTAAATCCTTATCTTTCTTTCGTTTAGCAAGAAAAAACTTTCTCTTCTTTCAAAGCAACGTCTGAACACATTACTTGACACAGGTGCGGTACGATAAAAAAAAAATCATTAAAAAATCCATAACTGAAATAGTTATTTCTTAAAAATTCGAAATAAGGAAATTACCAACTATAAACCTGGTTGTGAATCGACAAACATCAGCTGGAATTTTATGGGAGATGGCATTAGATTTCAGGTTGTTTCAGTTTAATGTACAGTTCATAGCCATCTGTTTGGTACTTTCCAGAAATTAAATTTAAAGGAGATTATATGGTGTCTCTGGCCACGAATCACAAAGACAACCATCATTTCGTGCCATTAGTATTGACCGCCTTTGATGCCATCATGAGCATTGTGATGGTTCTGGGTCACAATACAAATCCATTTATAAATCAAAATCAATGCAGTGTGTTTCCCGACCATCCGTCTTCCTCACACCATGGGACAGTTTGACCTATGGGTTCCACGGGGAAGGAAAAGGAAGTTTCTTATTTATTGCGAGACCATGTTTATAAGATGATCAAATGGCTGAAACGTGCCCTGCTGGTGATTACTTAAGTGCAGTTTACTGATAAACTAAAAGAAAATAAATTTGCCGAATTACAATTGTTTCGATTGATATCGTATACTGTGGAAAGGGAACGTTTAACGATTGTAGTTTGTTCTCTAAAAACATCGTCCATTTCGTATTCCATCAGACTTATTTTAATGAATAAATGTAGTTAACTGTAACTAGGGTAGCAATTTTATCGCGGAAAA
Organism: Macrothele yani; assembly: GCA_039090855.1. NCBI lineage: Eukaryota > Metazoa > Arthropoda > Arachnida > Araneae > Macrothelidae > Macrothele > Macrothele yani. The sequence continues at coordinate 137,570,811 of CM077027.1, read as the reverse complement.
AAAAAGCAAAATTCACGGTAATACAATCTGACCACTCCCACGGCTTCTTTCTCTTCGCGGGAGTACGGCTGGCGTTCAGTGGAATTCTGGTAAACCGGTTCTCCTGTCTGAAGTCTCACCAATTCATTCGAAGTGGCGTAGAGATACTCGAGCAGTGGGTGTAAATAGGTCGCTGTAGCGTATCTCCTGGTATCAGGTTAGCTGTGCCCTGACTATAGAGACTTTATAAACTAAACACGCACATGAAAACACAAACATTTCCCAAGCTAAGCGTCTGCGAAACTCAAACACTCTTTTCTGTGAGCTGCTTTTCCTAGTTAAAACAACTAATACAATTAACGACATCCGGTTTACTAGTAAACCGGGTCTGCTGTCTGCAGTCTCTCCAATTCATTCGAAGTGGCGTAGAGATGCTTGTGCAGTGGGAACAGGTCGCCGTAGCGTTGTCAGGTTAGGTGCGCCCAGACTATAGAAACTTTATAAACTAAATACTGACACGAAAGTTCAAAAATTTTCAAAGCTAAACGTCTGCGAAACTCAAACACTCTTTTCTGTGAGCTGCTTTTCCCAGCTAAAACTAATACAATCGGCGACATCTGGTTTACTAGTGTGGCAAGTCGCCAAGGTCATTCAACACTAGCGGAGAGTAGAAATCCCAAAAGACCACATGTGTCTTTTTCAAAAGAGTGTATGTGACCTGGAATTACCGATCAAGCTTGTTCGATAACAATCTCTTCGTAAAAAACAATCTTCAGGGGGTGATTCAAGGTTTAAAGTACTGGTTAGGGCTTTGGAGTAGGATTACTTTGCGGTATATTTTTCACGTAAATGAAGGCAGTAATAAATTTATTTACATATGAAAAATAATCTAAAAATTATAATAGAAATTTGGTAGAGGTGGGACGAATCCTAAATTAATCCGAATCCTGAAAGGTTCTCGAATCTCCCGAATCTCTAAAATTCTTCATATAAGAATAATTATGATGAACAAGTTAGTAAAATCATGCAATGCATTATTATAATACATACCAGAAATCATTAGTCAAGTTATTACTCAAATTATTACTCAAGTTATGAGAAAAATGGCTGTGGAATAAATCACGCTCCTGTGCCCTGACCTTTGATCCCATTTCGATCATATTCAACAGAACCGGTTCAGTATACCTCCGAAATAGCATGACAAAATTTTGTAGCAATAGAAGCATTTTTACGTAAGTTATGATGCATAAGGGCTATGGAATAAATCCCGCTCCTATGTCCTAACCTTTGACCCCATTTTTAATAGGGTTTGTCCCCTACCACATACTAAACTTTCATCGAAATCTTTTTTACGTTAGTTATGACGCATAGAGAAGTGGAATGGATCCCGCTCCTATGTCTCCTATGTCCTGACCTTTGACCCCATTTCGTTCACTTTCAATAAGGTTCCTTCCCAGGTGGTCCCCTACCACATACTAAAATTTCATCGAAATCGAACGATTTTTACGCGAGTTATCGTGCGGACGGACATACGCACACAACGCGTGACGTAATAAGGCAGATGGGAATCGCCACCATCAGCTCGCAAGAGTGTGACGTCATAAAACTTTAATAGGATACACACAACGCGTGACGTAATGAGACAGATGGCGTGATCGCGTGCCAACGTCTGAATTGCGAGAGGTGACGTCATAAGATTTTTAAGCATGGATAACATTAATGAGACGACGCCATGACACTAAAAACGTAGTATTACGGGGTGGTTATTTAACGCACTAAACGAATTTTCTTAAAGTCGAGATCAAGATAAATCGATTTCTAGTACCAGAAAACGGTAGGTTAACGACTTTCATCAAAATTCTTAGAGCCATTTTCAAAATAAAATTTACATACATACAAGAATTCCTCCTTTAAAGTGAACGTCAAGTAATTTTGCATCCTGTACTTTGAATGGTAAAATTTCTGTACACAATTTCTTCCCAATTAATGCGTTCCCAAGGATGAAAATTTGAACATCGATTAAAATAGCTTCATTTTATAACTTGGAATACTTAATATTTTCTAAAACATAACCATAATTATGCAATCCAACATTTTTTTTTTTTCATTGGAGGTTTAACGACCACCGTGAGCAACTCAATGGGCTATAAGCAGTCGCCCGTCCTTAATTTAGGGTCACTGGTTCCAGGGAAGGGAGAGAGCCAGTGCCGTAAGACAAACACAACATCCATGCCTCACCGGGATCCGAACCCGGACCCCTTCGGGCGAATGATCAGAGGCCAACGCCTTAGACCACTGCGCCACCGGGGCGGCACATTTATTTGTCTACTGTCGTCATCAAAGTACAGGTCGCGCCATCTTTTTTCTGGTTTCAACACCACCAAAGGAAACGTTTTTTAATATAATTATGGTTATGTTTTAGAAAATATTAAGTATCCCAAGTTATAATATGAAGTTGCTTTAATCGATGTTCAAATATCCATCCTTGGGAACACACTAATTGCGAAGGAAATAGGAAATATGTCGAAAAGTTTTTCCATTGGAAATATAGGAAGCAAAATTACTTGACGTCCACCTTAATAATATGGGATAAGGGAGATGGAATGGATCCCGATCCTATGTCCTAACTTTGGCCCCATTTGTCCCATTTTCAACAGGGTTTCTCTCCAGATGGTCCCCTACCCCATACTAAAATTTCATCGAAATCGAACAATTTTTACGCACGTTATGTCGCATAAGGGCAATGGAATGGATCCCGCTCCTATGTCGCTACCTTTAACCCCATTTGTCCCATTTTCAATAGGGTTTGTCCCCGGGTAGTCCCCTACCACATACTAAAATTTCATCGAAATCGAACCATTTTTACGTGCGTCATCGTGCCGACAGGCGGACGGACAAAGCTGGAGCATATACGCTTCTTCAACCTACGGTTGGAAAGCGTAAAAAAAGGAAAAGAAAAGACCTACTTAAAATTAAAAATTTTTTATTTGAAGCAAAAATTTGAAATCTGTGTTTAATGAAAAATAAATTAAAGAATACAGTATTCAAAAAATATACCCATACTTACGAAAATACAAACGAAATTTATAATTTACATTTACTAAATGAATTGCATAACACCCTTGAGTCTTGAGGTTCATTTCCATTTTCTGAACACAATTTGACAAAAAATATTTGAGTAACAATTGGCATTTTTCTTTTATAACAAAAGTTCCAAAACCTTTTTAAATCAAAGCAAGTGTAGAGGTAGGGAGGATAATTTCAAGAGTTAGTGTAGATAAACACTAAACATGGAACACTAAATTGAGTAAATTATTTCTAGAAAATTAAGAAAAAACAAAAACATGTTTTAAGAGTTAATAAAAACACTAAACACTGAACTCTTTCAGGGCAATGTAAAAATATCAGAAACGGAGATTTTTTATTTAAAAACACTAGCATTCTAAATCGCTGTGGGTCTATCCTACTTCGTTTTTTATCAGCTATGACACCTGATGTGCTATTTAGTCTTTCTGACATTACTGTCGATGGTGGTGTGATTAAGAACTTTTTAGAGAGTTTGCTCAAATTTTTATATCTTTTGTTATCCTTTCAGCATTTAAATATGTCTGCAGATGGTGGAAGCAGTGTTTCTGCTAAGTAGGCATTTATTTCTTCTTCAGGAGACAAACTGTAACTCTACTCACTGCTAGTAGATGGTGTCATCAACTGAGAACAGTGACTCCACATGCTATGAAATCCTTTTTATTGAGTTAACGATTTTTGAGTCGTATCTCTTTGATTTTGTTCTGATAACAGCAGATCACTGTCATCTGTTTGCAAAATACTAATATCAGAAATTTCAAATGGCCAGTGTTGATTTAACTTGCTCAAGGTTTTCTTAGTTCAAAAATGCACTTCCTTTGAATCGGGGATCCCGTATAGTTCTAAGAAGCATACAAAATTTTCGGTATCATCCAGTTTGGAAGTAACGAGCTGTTTTAAATAACTGTGTGCACACTGTAGACGATCTTTTTTTCGATTGTTTTCTAATGTCAGAACTCGTCATGCAGACAAAAATTCGAACAAATATCGCTCTAGGACAAGAACCAAATGCCAAGTTTTTTAGGTTAAGATTGGAAAGATTCGAATGAAGAAAAAAACGCGAAGATTTGAGTTTTCGAATCTCGAATCTTTTTCAAGATTCGCGGGATTCGAATATCCTATCCCTAAAATTAGGCAAAAATAGGAAAAAATCTGATATTCGCGAATTTACAAAAAAAAAAAAATCCCTAAAATGTACGGCAATTCGCGCCGCTAAACAATTACTAGCCTATTTACAACAGATACTCTGAGTAATTGTGCGTTTGATTTTAGACGCTAAGTATTTCTTCATAATTTAAACTTTAATTATGTCAGAACTCTGATATACTGCAGAATGCGACCAACACAACTTGAGGCGTAAGTAGGGAGGAGAGGACGGGCGCAACTTAAGATAGGTCGCAAAAATCACTGCTTGCAAACTGATTAAATTTGAAACTTTTGAACCACTTTTTGGTACACTAAAAGTTCGAATTTCTGCCTCAAAAGGTTCAAGGGATGCTACTTCCTACATTCAGAAATGAAGGATCGGTTGTATAGTCCGTTTAACTGAAGAAGAACCACGGCCTTTGTAGACAACAATGGGAGCCAGCGGTTTTTGAAGATGACAATCCGATTTTTGGCGTAAATGTGACAAGGATGGTAAGTCAGATAATATCCGAAAACTTGAAAATTTTCTTTAGTTAAACAGTAACTAAAGAAAAACAGAATTGGATCACATATTAAATATACCCATAAAATATGGATAATCTAAAGAAACCATCTACCGCGTAGTTAAACTACAACCCTCCTCCAGCACAACCTTAATCAGAACCACATTATCAACCAGGTTTGTCGGTACAGTGGACTATATACCCGGCATAACAACAAGGCTCCGCAATGCTTGTAAAAGGAACCATATAAAATTTGGTGAACGCACCAAAAACATCCTTTCAATAGTCGAAAATGATAGAGACCCCATTGCGATCCAACATCGACACGACGTTTACCTCATATCAATGAAACCAAATGATGAGCATGAAAAAACAGCATATATAGGATCTACACTGCGTACCTTGCACACACGACTCTCTGAACATAAATATGACGTTAAAATTATCTCTGAAGGATCTGCGTTATCTAGAGCAGTAAACAAAGGAACGCACACCCTAGTATGGAATGAGTCTAAAATATTGGCAACAACTAACACTCGAAGATCCCTGCTGCTTATGGAAAGTCTCTTTATATCTACGAATATGATAAGAAGTGTTGCAATGAGGACCAACCCATCACGATTCCGACTCCATGGACAACATTAGTTCGTCGAAGTTAAACCCAATCATAAACTCGCTAAGACTTACTTTTGACTAGTTAATGTACGAGCCAATAACACTCGCAGCTGTATGATACTCAGTAATAACTCACGCGCTAATGACATCGCGCGAATGATTACAAAATAACTTACGCATTTTTAACTGCTGTGATATAAACAATGTTTCAAATCTTTGTTGATCACCTTGTGACGTGCCTGCCCAGCAGGACGCACACGACATAAAGGCAGATAGCAGCGATAACGAACGTCCGCGTAGCTCAATTGGTAAAGTGACTTATTCCGGAATGAGGGGACTGGGTTCGAGCCCCGGCGTGGACAAAAATGACGGAGAAATTTACTTCGTTATAACTTAATACCTGAAGATGAAACGCTTGGCGTTTTGAAAGATCTAGTAGTAGTGTAGGAATAATCAAATAAAGATATTTATCTAGTTTCAGGTGGTTTTAAGATCTTTTTCGGATTTGAATATTTAGATTCAAAATCTTTATCGTGTATAGACGGTAAAATAAAATATAACTAGGATTTCTTTAGTTAGGTGGATAAGAATGCGTTTCTTTAATTGGATGAATAAGATAGGAATGTTGTTCACATTGTTGAAGATTCCTTGGGAGCGATTCGATCATTACTGTGACTACCAGCACATTTGATTCTTTCGATGTGGTACCGAAAAAGCTGTACAAAGAACCACAACTGGATTTTACATAACTTACAGAGATAACATAGGGTTGTGACTTTAACTTTTCCTTTGTCAAGCAGCGTGTTTTCTATACGTACATGTATATGAGTAATGTCAGACAGACAGGGGTCGCGTTTCCAATCGCATTCTTCGCAATTTGCGAAAAACAAATCGTTTTGGTGATGGATAAAATGTTTTGGCGAAAATATTTGTGATTACCTTTTATAATGACGTTCGAGCAAATAACAGTCTCTCCAAAAAAATTTTACATGACTTTGTCAAATTTTGTTTCGTCTATGCCAAGGATATTTTAAAAATTAAGATAGAATCTTTTAAAGGCGATCGTATACAGGGTGACTCGAAAGTTTTGCAATATTTGCATTAACACATGTGATGCGGCCGGCATATCAAGTGTTTAACCACTTAGCAACCAGGTACGTAATATTACGTTGACGAATGATAGTGTAAGAAAATTGTGATCGGTAATATTACGGGCCCACTGATAGAGCGCTATGTTTTCGCATATATCACACAAATATCGACTTTTGAAATTAATTGTCCTTTCATTTCGTTCCATATGATGTGTACTAGAACTTTCGTCTTTTGTTTTATAACTACCAGAACGATGCTCGTAATATTATGTTTCACGTACGTTCATTGTCTGGAATCGAGTTACTTGCAATTGCGTTTTTTTTTTTTTTTACCAGTTTTTTTAATTTTCCTTGGTATCTTAAGTGATTAAGCTAGTTCAAGTCGCACATTGCAGTCAGTCGAAAGATATTTAAAGTGGTAGTCGTTACTGTGAACAGCATAGCATGAAGTCGTTCTGTTTGTGGTTGGGACGAATAAAAGATGAACAGCCACAAGAGGCTAATTAAGAAACGTTTGCTTTACGAGTTTGAACTCTGCCATAACGATGCTCAAGCAACACGAAGCATTTGTCATGCGAAAGGGGAAGGTTCCCGTGGACCACATCACCGCAACCACATGGTTCAAGAAATTTCGCTCAGGTGACAGAAACCTCGACGATCAGCCAAGGTCAGGTAGGTCGCGCGCCAGGCCGTAGAGGCAAATCCGACAGCCAGCACTCTAAGATTATCACGCGAGCTGGGCATGTCGCAGACCACCGTGGTTCATCACCTTCAGGACCTCGGCAAGGTCTACAGGAAGCCGCCGCATTGTCCCTCACGAACTGACGCCAGCTGAAGCAAACTGTCGTGTGGAAGTGTGCACGAAACTCCTACAAAACCCGCTCGGTGTACGTTTTTTCATCAAGAGAATTGTTACGTGCGATGAAAAGTGGATCTATTTCTGTAATCCTAACACACAACGTCAGTGGTTGTGCCCAGACCAGCTTCCTGAACCTGTTGCCAAATGTGGGCGCTTTGAGCACAAGATGATGCTCTGCGTATAGTGGAATTTCGAGGAGATAATCCATTACGAATTTGTTCCAGACGGTCGGACCATCAACGCCAACCTCTACTATGAACAGCTGGAGCGGATGTATGACGTTTTGGAGAAGTACTCGGCACTAATGAACAGAAAGCGCGCTCTCCTACAGCAAGACAACGCTCGGCCTGGTACCGCACGAACGACCCGGGCAAAATTCCAGGAACTTGAGTGTATGTATCGAACTGATCATGATCAAATGATGATCATATGTAGAGGATTTTAGGAAGGGAGTGTCTGACCCCAGGTCTTAAACAACCCTTAGAAATAGGAAGCTGGGAGATTTGGGCTAGAGTGTCCGATAGGAAAGTGACACGGAAGCGAAGTAGAAAAGGGGAGGAAGACACCCTTATTTATTACCGGGGGGCCAGTACCCGAGGTCCGACGGCTTAACGTGCCCATCTGACGCACGGCGGGTATTTAGTGGATCGAGCGTTCGTACCTGCCTGGGATCGAACCTGAGTTCCTTTCCGCAGCAGTCACGAACGTTGCCCAGTAGGCCACCCGTGGTCCATAGTGTATCGAACTGATGCCACAGCCAGCATAGAGTCCGGACCTTGCCCCCCCACCCTCCCACCCCTCGAATTTTTAATTGTTTTGGTCCATGGCCCACTACCTTCGCAGGTGGCACTTCAACAACCAGGAGGAGGTGGCAGCTGGGATGAAGGAGTTCTTTGCCTCGAAGGACAAGGACTGGTACCGCCGCGGAATCGCAGAACTGGAAAACAGATGGCTAAAGACCGTGGAACATGATGGCCTATCCTTTGGATGCTAGTTAGATTTTGTAGTAAAGGTACGTATGAAGACCTATAACAAAATATTTTGCTGCTTAATTGTAAAGAATCTATAAACTATTGTTTTTGTACTATTATAACACTTTATATTTTTTATGGTTTTTAAATTTCCGTTGGGGAGTGAAAAAAAATGGCGACTTTTTTTTTTTTTATTGGAGGTTTAACGATCACCGTGAGCAACTCAATGGGCTATAAGCAGTCGTCCGTCCCTAATTTAGGGTCACTGGTTCCAGGGAAGGGAGAGAGACAGTGCCGTAAGACAAAAATAAAACACCCATGCCTCATCGGGATTCGAACCCGGACCCCTTTCGGACGAATGATCAAAGGCCATAGCTTAGACCACTGCGCAATGGCGACTTCAGATTCCATTTGGCGAAAAAAAAAATTTAATTTGGCGAAAACTTTAAAAAAGCCAGAGCGACCGCCGTGTAGGGCTACTGTTCTTCCAACTGAACTACGCCGGCAGACTTACAGCGGCTCCATTGTCGATTTGACTCACGCGTCACCTCAGTAGTACGCCATCTACTTTATTACACATAGTAAATGAATGAAATGCGTAATTACTAGGTTCGCGCTGCCGATCGCCATCTTGGAAAAAGAAATCGCTTTGGATATAGAAAATGAGCTCTGGCGATTACCTTTCTGTACTGTTATAACACTTTGGCGAAAACAAAATTGAGTTAGGGGAATAAATTGGCGAAAACAAAATTGAGTTTGGGGAATCAATTGGCAAAAACTTTAAAAGAGCCAGCGAGACCCCTGCGGTTTTACACCATTGTAGAATACAAATTTTGAAGTTGTGAATCCTTTATTGGTACGATTTACGTTCATGTCATATTTACACCAATAAACGGATTCCCAACTTCAAAATTTGCATTACACATAGTAAAACTACAAATACTACATTCTATAACAATGAAATTACAATAACCGGAAGCGCATTCGAATCAGTAGGCGCATCTGTTGGGAAGAGGTATGCACATGATTAAAATATGGGAGCGATCTCGACTGCAGCGTTTGCCGATATCAGCAAGCAAGCAGCTGCATGCCCTAGTAGGGTTTTATCCCCCCCCCCCCTTGAACCTTTGGATATTTCAGAAAGTTTTGATAGTATCTGAAATCGTTTTTATGTCTCTGTTGGCAACAACTGAACTGTTTTCTCCATGAAGACGAGAAAGCGGCAAGCAGCCAAGGAGCAGTATAGTGAAAATCCAATACATGAGTATACTGAAAGTTGCTGTGGAGGCAAAGCAATGCTAAATTTCAGTTCCATGACTTATTTCAGATTACTCTAAAGCATGCTCAAAAGCGAGGAGTTTTGATTAAAGTACCAAGAATCACATCAAAACAAAACCAACGCTGTACCGAAAACCTAGAAGACTATTACAGGATTTCAATTCATATCATCATCATCATCATTGTCAACCATTATCAATCCACTGCTGGACGAAGGTCTCCCCAAGTTTCCTCCACAACGGTCTGTCTTGTGCCAGTCTCCTCCATGTCACTCCCGCATATTTACGAATTTCATCCACCCATCTCCCATGTGGTCTTTTTCTGGGTCTTTTCCTGTCCCTTGGAATCCAATCTAAAATTTCGGCTGTCCATCTATGGTCTGTCTTTCTGGCAGTATGTCCAGCCCATTGCCATTTCAGGGATTTAACTCTGATCATGATGTCTTCCACTCTCGTCAATTTTCGGATCCACGAGTTCCTCTTCTTATCTCTCCTGGTTATACCAAGCATGCACCTCTCCATGCTTCTTTGAGTTGTATGCAGCCTTTGTATGTCTCTTTTTCAATTCATATACCATTTTTAAACATGTTTATTACTGCTTTGGAAAATAGATTTCCCGCATACAAATCGGTCTTATCAGGATGCCAGTCACTTTTCCGAACTTGTTTTCACCACAGATAAATAGCAAAATAAAAGTGGTCAACCATTATGTAGTGACAAGAATATTATTAATAAGATTAATAATAATTTCCAGCAATATTCGAATATCTTTCCGCGAATGTTGAGTACATTTTAAAAATGCACTCTCAACACTGACGTACCTGCCAGCAAGACGTACACGACATAAAGGCAGATAGTCAGAACGAACGTCCGCGTAGCTCAATTGGTAGAGGGACTTATTCCGGAATGAGGGGATCCGGGTTCGAGCCCCGGCGTGGACAAAAATGACGGAGAAATTTACTTCGTTATAATGGCGCCCAAACTTCCCGGATGACCCGGCCGTTCACGATCTCACAATGGTGTGATGTTCTTTCCACACCGCGAGATAAGAAAAATAAGAGAATCCCTTCTTCAGCGCTTCGAAAAATAAATGTGCGTGACGTTGCATTCCACACACCAGATTGACTGGGAGTTCTGAAATGCACATTCTACAGCGGATGACTGCCTATGGCAATTCATGGTCACGACTGACCCGTGGGCCATGCCCCCGGCCCTCTTGGGGGGGGGGAGATGTGACGTACCTGCCAGCAAGACGCACACGACATAAAGGCAGATAGCAGTAAGAACGAACGTCCGCGCAGCTCAATTGGTAGAATGACTTATTCCGGAATGAGGGGATCCGGGTTCGAGCCCCGGCGTGGATGAAAATGACGGAGAAATTTATTTCGTTATAACACATTTCGTTGTTAAAAAATAAATTTCGTAACTCCCATTCCGAAAAAAAAATTCTGGGTACGCCACTGTCAGTGAGATTACATTTCTTGCAACATCACAACTAAGCCGGAAAGCTTTCCTCGTGGGAAAGCCTTCCGGCCTCGAGCTGCGATTTTGTAGGAAGAAGCGAACTTCGTACAGAATGCCGAAGTGTCAAATTAGCCGCCCATCCCGTCAGCTGAGTAAGTTTTAGTGAGGAAAGGGAAGTAGATCACAAGGTTATGCTCGTCCTGCACTTCCGGTGATTGCTTTGTGACGTCATTGTCCAAGTCGCCATCGTAAGACTACCTAATCGCCACGTTTCTTTGTATCTGCACCATAGCAGCGTGTCGGAATTAATATTCTGTACACCAGCTGGAATAATCCTCATAAATTCTACCAGATTTTTTTAATGCACAATGTTTTCAATTTTTAATTTAAAAAATTTGGGGAATGTTGCAGAGGTTCTTTTCCTATTCCTCATAAAGAAATTATTATATGACAATAATATGTCCTTCTGTGCGTGTTTTCACTTCTAAATTTAAATAAAAACAGCAAAAATTCCCCTTGTAACTAAATTAACTTTTAAAAGTATACCCGGCTTCGCACCCTTTGCATAACAAAAAATGTGAGGGACGTATTTTTGATATCTCCGTTACTGAAATACTCACACGACTGTGAAGTTCTTCCGCATTTGATGTAAATGTGCTTTGGCATAAGCTTTTGTTCAGTGTTTGAGTTGTAAAAATTGTTGACAAGACATCTTTCTCCATAGCTACAGTTTGGATCTACGATTCACATTTAGGACGGTCATGTCATTCAGTGACGTCACGATTATTCCGTCTGCGAGGGAGGCGAGATGAGCAAACCTTACTGTCTATAAACCTTGGCGGGCGGATAACTGGTCTCCAAAAGCGTGGATGGATAGTAGACTCTTTGAATTGCGCAATATTTCGGCCGTGACAACGTACCAGTGCATCGATGCTGGCAGCAGGTTCTGTGAGAGAGCACGACCACTCGTCAGCTTGGAACTAGAGAGCACGCAGGGGCCGCGGATGGCATAGTGGTCAACGTTCGTGACTGCCACGGAGAGACCTCAGGTTTGATGCCAGGCAGGTACGAACGCTCGAACCACTAAATATCCGCCGTGCGTCGGATGGGCACGTTAAGCCGTCGGACACCTGGTACTGGCCCGCCGGTAACAAATAAGGGTGTCTTCCTCCCCTTTTCTACATCGCTTGTGTGTGACTTTCCTATCGGACAATCTAGCTCAAATCTTCTAGCTTCCTATTTCTAACGGTTGTTTAAGACCTGGGGGTCAGACACTCCCTTCCTAAAATCCTCTACATATGATCTGATCAAGAGCACGCAGTACAACCATACCACAAGAAGACAGTTTGTCCCGGCAACAAGCTTTCGCCGCCTGTAAATGCACTTCATCTACCATCAGAAGGGGGAAATGCTGCTTTAAAGTCGTCTCCTCACAAGACAGGCCCTGTCTCGAAGACAAGACTTCACGTACTGCGATGTTTGTCTCTGTGACAACACTGATAGTCATGGAACTTCTAGCCGACGAATAAGGTGAGTGAATTGTCCACCGCATTCGCCTGATCTGGCACCGGCTTGCTACTTTTTGCTTTCCTGACTTAGTTAATAATTAAATACATCGCTCTTTCCACGTTCCAGAAACACACAGCAACCGAAAAATTGTTTTTCAGCCGCCGCTGTGGAATCGAACCAACAGAACTCTCGTGCAACGTGGATTGTTGGCTCCCGTGGCGTAAATGTAACGCACTCGGCGCGATACCGAGAGTTCTGTTGGTTCGTTTCCACAGCGGCGGCTGAAAAACAATTTTTCGGTTTCTGTGTGTTTCTGGAACGTGGAAAGAGCGATGTATTTAATTATTAACTGTCGCCACGTATTTGGAATATTTTCATCCTGACTTAGTGCTGAAAGGAAGCAGACGTGCTGACACTCAAGCAAATATGAGGACCCAAATGAAGACGATTACGAAAGACTTTCCCCATAACTTCCAGAAATTATACGAAAGAGGCCAAAACATACATTTATCCCAGAGAATGCCGATAAAAATCAAGTTTCCATAAATATTACTTGTTTTATTCATTTTAACCATGCATTCACAGAACTTGTACATATATAATGAGGTCAGAAAAAAAGAATTACCTTCGCATGATATTGAAGTAACTGTTTACTCAGTGCACACTGTCTGTCCAAAACAGTTCCGTACAAAGAACGCTCTTCAACAATGGCCTGAAAAATAAAATATGTAAAGTAATATACTGAAATATTTATTAGAAATACATTTCACAGGAAGTTTACAAGATGTCCAAGATAGCAGAAAAATCGAATTTTTATAAAAATGAAACCTCGTGTTGTATTAATGTTAATGAAGTTTGCAATAACATTATTTTTCAACAATAGCTTCATCTAGGAAGTACTACTGAGAAAGGGAGAAAATATATAATAAACAACATGATTTTCAATCAATGAGAAGTTTTAGCTTTTAAGAAAACAAAATACGTTTTGTTAAGGGCACGTGTTATAATTTATTCTGTCAACGAAATGTTTTGATAAAATAATGTAGGATATACATAAATCACCAAAAATTACCATAGCTTTCTGTACTTTCGTAAAAAAATACTTATTTATTGAAACTCTTTAGTTATGACTTTACAGAACAGCGATCTATTAACGTAGAAACTCTAGTGTTTGCTCGAGAAGCTAAATACAAAATATGACCAGTCCTTTCTTGAAAATCACATTCAGCATTGCAACGCAGAGAAAAACAAACTTAATTGGCCACGATGTGTGAAGTCACGGACTGATTCTACAAGTTTAAAATTGTGGTTCCTTTAATTTTGAAGACAGCTCAGCACAGAAATTGACGAAGAATGGATATACTGTTATTATCAACCACAAAACAGACACCAGAGTCTATTATTTTCGACACAAATGCGCCTTATTTCATTGTTTTTTCGGTCGAACAGTGAAATAAAGTATTAATATGCCAAACAGCATCTGGTGATATTGTTCGATTGCGGCTCCAAGGAGATGAGATTTACAAGATTTCATGGGAACAGTGAAATGAGTGCTGAAAATGATAGGCTTGGCATAGCTTGTTAGTGCTTCAGCTTTTATCGCCGAGTCCTGAAGTTTTTCGTTCAAATATTCAGCAAGCAGAGGCTCTTCTCCGTACCTATGTTGCAGTTTATATTTCGACTGCCAAACGCATCTGTTTACGGCACCAAATCGTAAAGTATAACTGGACGCTTTTACGTCATGCATCGACACACACACACACGACGAATGTCACTCAACCAGTCCGGACGAAAACCTCACAGAACATTCTTCTTCCAGTTCAGCTCCGTCAGAAGAAGCTGGTGGAGTCTTCATATTGTGCTGAAATTGATGTCTGTATACGTGAGAGTTTTGCTTAAAATCAGCTCAAATTATCTTCATTTCGCATTTGTCTTCTTCGACATGTATCTTCGCATCACCACTATTAAAGTTTGAATGTTTAACATGAGTGTAACATCAATTTATTGTGTTATCTTGATCAACTGAATTATTCATGACGTTCGTTCTTTTCACGTATAGGACCTCACTAGACAATTTTTGTAATCTTCAATCGTGAGAGTAATGTGCTGCGTAATTAGATGTATAAGCCTTCATCCATACTCACTTGATATTTAACACTGCACATGTTAATATAGATCACTGCCCTTTACAATAAAGACTTCTCTAAAACTTAGATTTAGACTAAACAAGAACTTCTGCAATATATTTTAAGGTTAATACAAAAGCTGAAGAACAGGGATACTATAGCATCTAAATACAAAAGCAAGCAGACAGGAAGAGTATACACTAGGCAAGGAAACAGGAAAGGGAAGATTTGAGATGCCAGAGGTTCAGAGACGCTGGGATCTTCAATCACCCTTCCCTCTTCCGCAATCATCATCATCATCATCATCATTGTCAACCATTATCAATCCACTGCTGGACGAAGGTCTCCCCAAGTTTCCTCCACAACGGTCTGTCTTGTGCCAGTCTCCTCCATGTCACCCCTGCATACTTTCGAATTTCATCCACCCATCTCTCATGTGGTCTTCTTCTGGGTCTTTTCCTGTCCCTTGGAATCCAATCTAAAATTTCGGCTGTCCATCGATGATCTGTCCTTCTGGCAGTATGTCCAGCCCATTGCCATTTCAGGGATTTAACTCTGATCATGATGTCTTCCACTCTCGTCATTTTTCGGATCCACGAGTTCCTCTTCTTATCTCTCCTGGTTACACCAAGTATGCACCTCTCCATGCTGCTTTGAGTTGTCTGCAGCCTTTGTATGTCTCTTTTAGTTAAGGTCCACGTCTCTGCACCATACGTAAGCACTGGAAGGATGCATTGATCAAACACTTTTCTTTTAAGACATAATGGCATATTGCTCTTGAAAATTATGCTGTTTCTTCCAAAAGCTCTCCAGGCAAGTTTTGTACGCCGATTAATTTCTTCATCAATGTGACCCTCACTTGATATCTGCTGTCCAAGATAAACGTACGTATCTGTTATCTCCAGCTTTTCTCCATCAATCGATAAATCTTCATTTCTTGTAAAAGCATTGAACATCACTTTTGTCTTCTGAAAGTTCATTTTTAATCCCACTTCTTTACTCTTGTCAGCAAGTTCGTGGATCATACTCTGCAGCTCTGATGGGGTAGTTGCAAAAATGACTACGTCATCAGCAAAACGAAGGTGGGTTAGATAATCTCCATTAATCTTTATCCCCTTGTTTTCCCAGCTCAGCGACTGAAAAACACCCTCCAATGTGGCATTAAAGAGCTTCGGAGATATGGTGTCACCTTGTCTCACTCCCTTTCCAATTTTTATGTGTGTTGTATTTTCAAACAGCCTAATCTTTGCACTTGCATTTTCATAGATGTTATTAATAATATTAATGTATGCATCTTCAATACCGCAGGTTTTCAGAGCCATTGTAACTGCTGATGGTTTCACCGAATCAAAGGCTTTTTCATAATCGATAAAAGCCATGCACAATGGAAGTTCATATTCCCTCGCTCTTTCAATTAGTTCTCTCAGTACGTGGATATGATCTATTGTGCTGTAGCCACTCCTGAATCCAGCTTGTTCTCTCGGTTGAGCCATGTCCAGTGTTACCTTCAAGCGGTGTGAAAGAACTTTAGTGAAGATTTTATAAACCACTGATAGGTCTGTAGTTTCCGAGATCCTCAATGTCACCTTTCTTATGTAGCAGGATCATTGTAGCGGTGTTCCAATCCTCAGGAATCTTTCCTAGGCCCTGTTAATTAGGGGATAAGCAGGGCTTTACAAAGAAACCACCCATGAAGCCCAGACGCGGGGTAATGAGATGCGAAAGGATCCTCAAAATACGATAACTGTAACTCTGAATAACTATTTAAAAAACAGTATAACTATACTGGTAATCCGCATTCCTTGGTGTAGAATAGAAACCAAAGTTTCCAAGCTTTCACACATCAACCAGATGGCTTTTTCAAAGAAAGTAGACAGCTAACTGCCTACTTTCGTGCTGACAGCTGTGTACTTTCCTGCTAACTGACAGCTGTCTACTTTCCTTGAAAAAGCCGTCTGGCTGATGTGCGAAAAAGCTTGAAAACTTTGATTTCTATTCTTCACCAAGAAATTCGGATTACTAGTATTGTTATACTATTTTGAGTATACTTAGTGTATAGTTCCTTATTATTATTTAACTTTATATAACTATAAATGAGCAAAGTTCGCAGTTCTTAGAAAGGCTGAACAAGATAAGTACCGATGTTCACTATTAATGTCTTTAATTTATCCTAACCCTTTTGTGTACTTTCGTGAACAGAAAAGTCAAATTTAATTATGACCATGCGCAATTAATATGATGACAGTTTTTGCCATGCAAATTATATCGATAAAAAAATGAGTTAATTTCCGCTTACTGAAACTTCAAAACAGTTTTAAATCACACAATCGACGTGGATTAGGAACATCAAACAGAAGTCATCGCTCTTTCGACGTTTATAAGTGAGTCACGGAAAAATTCTCATCGGCCGCCACCGGGAATCGAACCCAGGGTCTTCCAGTTACGCATCTGACATGCTACCACAGCGGCCTCGAATTCTCCAGACTCTTCTTATGAAGTGCTGAAACGGTCCGCAGCGGCCTATAAGTTAAGTGACGTTGATAGCTCCCCTTCGATCGCTAATATAGCCAAATTACTTAGATCATTCACCATTTGATTTCCAATATGATATTTTTTAACCTTATTAGAGTAATCTGATCTCTCACAGGATGTACTAAGTACACTTATTGCTATTAGAGTTACTATGTGCAATGACCATAAAACAGGCATCACCGCATTTTTTTTTTTTTTTTTTTTAGAAATGGCCCGATTAGAAATGGTCAATACTGCCGCCTCCTATCTTATGTTTCGAAAACATTATGCGATCGAAGAAAAAGAAAAAACAGAAAACGTCTCTTTTTCCATCAACGTTCAGTTCATGCTTCTGAAGCGTTAAATAGGTAATAACCATATTCCGGAACCCATTAACGTACTTTCGCATCCCCAGGGATGTCGCCAAGGGGATGCGAGGGTGGGTTGAAATTATTGGTGCCCACCTTGCCACCCACCCAGTTCAAGAAGTGCCACTTTTAAATCATTTTAAACTTTAAAATCTGGATTTTACAAAGAATAATACATCTCGTATTTTTAGTCTTGTAGCACCACGTATCCCCTTCCCTAGGAATTACGTTGTTCACTTCTCCGTGTAACAGTTATGAAAATAACGTCTGGAAGGCTATGAAAATTCGATTGTTCTCCACTCTCCCAAATCCTCAGTTTAAGCCTTTTTTTCATATTAATAGGGTCAGGGCTGAATAAGGAGGGTGGATAGGGGTTCACTAACAGTGGTCATTAGTATTCGCTCTGCTGTTTGTTTGTGCTGCTAAGTAGGGGATAATAACACGGAAAGTGCAGTCTAAAGCAACAACAGCTCTCCTGAAGACTGGCCAGGAAGTGGCTGACAACTGCTTTGGAGAAGAGGAGTGCAAGGCAAGGTGGTTGGATTGAAGGAAGGGAGTTAAGGAAGCGGTAGAATTATATCTGCGTGGCACGACGTTAAAATTTGATTTAAATTCTAAAATGCAATTAAGAATGCTTTCACAGCAAGAAAAGAGTTTACAAACGGCATTCTACCAACACTTGTATCTGACGTCACTAACCCGTTAGTTATTGTTATGTTATCTTATTGGTTTACCAGTCGTGTAATTAGTTAGATCCAGGTGTGTGTGTGTGTGTCCAATGAGGGATTGCGCGTATTTTTTGTAGTCGGTAGTAAAAATCATAAATTTTTTTATTCTTTTCAGTGTTTCGTAAATAAAGTTACTGTAACGACCCCTGCTACCTCTATATCTCTCTATGAATATATTTGCAATCCAGCGAAAGTTCAAGTTTACGCAGTGGAGGATTTACTGTTACCCTGCGCACACCAAAAGTTTTGGGATCCCTGCGATTTTACCCACCATCTCTGGAAGGAGGGGGGGGGCTTTCATTCTTGTCGCACCTCACTTTATTTTTTTACTTTATACTAATGTATAAAAAGTATTGTAACTGCAAGAAAAAAAAATGACTTCGAGATTTCAACATAAATGTACATTTTGGATTTCCACGAACATATGAATATTTTCGTGTCTTGCGTGCTGTTTATGCCAACTCGAAAAGCTGTTACTTTATTTTTTACTTGTTCATACTAATGTATAAAAAGTATTGTCATTGCAAGAAAAATGGACTTCGAGATTTCAATAAATACACATTTTGGGTTACCCCGAACATATTACTATTTTCGTGTCTTGCGTGCTGTTTTTGCCAACTCGAAAAGCTGTTGAGTGCTTTTTTTCATTTTTTCCCCCCGAAAACTATCATATTTATCAAAACGCAATGATACAGAGGTTTTGTGCTACCTTGATGAGGAGAAAATAGCGGACGTTACAATTGGGGAAAGCCTTTTTAACAAAAAAAAAAAAAAGAGTCGGGACTTCTATAATGATGGTCACTGAGGCAGAGTATTAACATTTAACATGTTACATACAGATAATAACAAGGAACTGTGCGCCAATTACACTTAAAATTGTATAACTATTATACTAGTAATCCGAATTTCTTGTTGTAGGTTATTAATCAAAATTCTCAAGCTTTTGCACATTAACCAGATGACTTTTTCAAGGAAAGTAGACAGCAAAGTGCAAAGAGGTTGAACCGTTCTATTACTCAGCTTGCTGTCTACTTTCCTTGTAAAAGTCATTTGGTTAATGTGCGAAAGCTTGGAAACATTGATTTATAATCTACGGCAAAAAATTCGGATTACTAGTATATCTGTATTATTTTAAATGTCACATACAGTTAGTTCATGGCACTGCTTTAACTTTCATGCGGCTCCGGATCTGTTGTCGCTTACCTTGAAATTCAACCCCACTGAGAAATCCCTTTACCTCGATGAAATATATTCCCGCGCCTCATAAAATCAGAATCTTTTTTATGGCATTTTATCATACGGCAACAATCTTCTGATTGATTGCCTCTTAAAATGAGTTCAATGGAGACAAAAAAAATTGATTAAGGGATAGATTAGCTGTGATATTATATGCCGAATTAAAGAGCAAAATGTTCATTGCATTCTAAACAAATTTGCCAGGGAAATAACACCTCAATTTCTGAGCTTATGTTATTCGCGTAAAACTATTATTAAATAATATTACTGTCAAAAGGTGGGATTTTTAGGCAGGCCACAAGCCATAAAATTAATACTTTTACACGAAATATTTCGAGTAACATGCTCCTAAAACGCAGAGCAGGGTACGTATCCCCCACTCTACGCTTTTATTTATTTATTTTGCTCCTCGAAAAAAAAAAAGTATTAATATTGAGGCTCTACAACATAACAGGGCCCCGCGCCTGAGCTTCGTGGTCATTCTGGTAAATAAGCCCTAGAATTTACTTAAGTGCTGATTCTTTGATCCTGGCAGATTTACCATATTTTTCGTCATATAATACGCGGATTATCTGTTAAAAAAATTATAAATTAAGGTTCCGTGAATAATACGCCGCCGTGAACTATACTAAGAAAAATACGATAGTTAGTGAGTGTGTTCTATTTTCAACAAGTTTAGCTAAATAATAAACTAATTATCAAAAAATACTTCAACTACTAAAACATAACTTCTATAAGAGATTAAATCAAATGAAATATAAAATACATACGCAGTTATGCTGTATTGAAGAGTATTACTGAAATAAAAACAGTTTGAAAATGAATGGAAAATCTCGGCACGGGGTTATGTCTATCTGGTAAACGGAAACTTGCTCAAGTCATACTTCCAAAATGATGGGGGAGAGGCTAGATACGGTACAATACGTGAATTTACATTTATGCCATTCACAGCCAGAATATTGTCCCTCAGGAAACTAACAATTCATTAAAAATGTGTCACGACTATAGATTTCGATGCAAAAAAAAAAAAAAAAAAAAAACAATTCTAATTCCTTTTTAAATGCCAAGACAGTTCTCACAATGGACCATACGAGTGAAACTACTTACGTTTTGTTGTGCACAATAATGTGAGTAACAACACAAAGAAAACTTATCTCCTATTTTCGTTAAAGACTGAACTATTTCCGTTGCTTTAATTACTATAACTCATCGCGATTTTTAATTGAGTTACACTAACTAACGAATGAGAACTTCGTGTAATGGAACCATAAGTTCGTTTTAAACTTAATCCTCTTTGTTTTTCATTTATTTCTCTCCTCTCTTTACCCCCCGAATGAGGGAAAATACCTATAAGGGAAATTTAAAAGTAAGTAAGTAAGTGTGTGTGTTATCAGGGCCGGGTGGAGCTCTCGCGGGGCCCAGGGCGAAATTTCATTGTGGGCACTAGAAAATAAATCTCGCATTTTAATAAAGTCGTAACGTTGAAAATGTCGTCCGTAAAGAATACATACGAAAACTATCATAAAGTTAAAAATTCTTATCTCAAAGAAGTATTTACCTTAAGCTTTTAGGTTGTCCATAATGAAATGCTCGATTTTCCATCTGCCGTGTTTTGACAATGTGTTGTGTTCAATACAGTGAATATGTATGCAAATGTAATTTATCATTGGAAAACTTGAAATCTGCAGATTGCAGACCTGCCAACTGTTACGATTTTATTGTATTTAGTACGATATATTTTATCGTATTTAGTACGCTAATACGATTTTGCAGTCAAAAAATACGATTTTTTTTTAAATAGTAGTGTTTGTTTCCCCCCCCCCTTTTTTCCCCCTTTTTAGACAGAAGCCTTTTAGCAGAATCGCGGCGACGGGCGACTTACGTCGCAGACTTATTTTGTACTCATCCCCGTGGCAGAATATCGGCGACGGGCGACGTACACCGTAAGTTTATTTTGTACTCATCCCCGTAGCAGAATAGCGGCGACGGCCGACGTACATCGCAGATTTATTTTGTACTCATCCCCGTAGAAGAATCGCGGCGACGTACTTCGCAGGCCTATTTTGTACTAATCCTCGTAGCAGAATCGCGGCGACGGCTGATGCACATCGCAGATTTATTTTGGTCCTGCAGACAAAAGCGACATCCCCAAAAAACGATTAAACCATTTTGCAGACCTCCTGAGATGCAAGTTTTCAGCCTTTCAAAATTTCTGAAAACGAAAGTTAGGCGGAGTGAGGATTTCTCCCGTAATCGCAATTTTTTTTTCTAATATTTAACAACATAAAAGTGTTTGCTGATTAGATTTAATTAGTTTCTCAAAAAAATTTTGATGTAGGGGAAAAAATCCCTACATTCTCATCGTCAAGAATTTATATAGCTGAAATAGGCTTCAAAATTTATCAGCATGCGTCGTGTTACGATTTTTCTATCTGATTGTTACGGTTTTTGGTTCTGAGAGTTTGGCAGGTCTGAGATTGTAACCTTTAGGTTAACTTTATTAACAAAAATTTCCTACTCTATATTTCAGTTTCAGTGAAAGATGAATAACCGTGATTTTCGGGCAATTTTCCTCTACGAGTTCAAACTGAGCCACAACGCAGCGCAAGCGATGTGAAATATTGTTGGTACCTTTGGGGAGAATGCGGCTAAGAGCGTATGGTGCGAAAGTGGTTTGCAAAAATCATGGCTGGCGACACGAACCTCAACAATCAGGAGCATGGACGACCGAGTACCGTTATCGATGACTACGCATTGAAGGCGCTTGTTGAAGCAGATCCACACACAACTGTTCGTGAGCTTGCGTGAGAACTGGGAGTAAGCAAATCAGCTGTCTCTGTGCATCTCAACCAAATGGGGAAAGTCCAAGAAGCTCGACACATGGGTGCCACATAAATTGAACGAAAATCAACAAAATCGTCGTTTGGAAGTCTCGTCTGGGCTGCTTTTGCGCAACAAAACCGACCCTTTTGTTGATCGCATCGTGACGTGCGACGAAAAGTGAATCCTGTAAGACAATTCGTCGACGTTCCGCGTCGTGGTTGGACTACGACGAAGCTCCTCAACACTTCCCCAAACCAATTTAGTGGTCTTTAACGGGTTTAATCCACTACAGCTTCCTGTATGCGGAGGAAACGATTACCGCTGCAAAGTGTTGTCAGAAAATCGACGAAATGCACCGCATCGCCCATCATTAGTCAACAAAAAGAGCTCAATACTTCTGCACGACAACACGAGACCGCACGTCGCGCGTATCATTCGGCAAAAGTTGAGCTAATTGGGCTATGAGACTACCTCATCCACCATATTCCCCAAACCTTTCGCCAACCAAATACCATTTTATCAAGCAGCTGGACCAATTTTTTCAGGGGAAATTTTTCCACAATCAAGCTGATGCTCAAAACGCTTTTCAAGCTTTCGTCGCTTCCAGAACTCGTGATTTTTATGCTACCGGAATACATAACCTTGTTTCTCGTTGGCAAAAAATGTGTTGAATCGAATGGTTCTTATTTCGATTAATCATATTTGTTCTCAGCTGAGATATGCGTGATTGACGAACAGTATACAAATCGGTCATTTCATTATGGACAACCTAATAAAGAAAAAGACCATCATATGGATTGGTTCCCAGACAGACAGAGAGTAAAAAGTGTGGAATTCTACGATATTCTTTCCGGCAAGTTGGGGGTGGTATGGGGTTGTATTGTGCGTGCGTGCGTGTTACTAAAAGCCCCCGCAACCCCCGCAGTGCGAGGGACCTCACGACTAAGAGGTCCTTTAACCTCAGCAGAAGAATTTTTCAAAATATTTGCGACAACTTCATATGAAACTACAGTTAAAGAAATAGCCAAGAATGTTTTATGACAGCTTTAAATAAAGTATTAAAAAAAACCAGCAATTTTTTTTTCTCAGTAAATAAAGTAAAATCTTCAAGAAATTATTTTCGCCTTAGTTTGTAAAAACTGGGTGACGGAAAACTACTGTTCCAGAGGACTTGAGGCCCCTTTTCACTGCCGTACCAATAGTTCCTATACATTTACGAAAGTTAAAGATAAAAACATTGTGACTGAAATGTCAATTGAATAAATGAAATTTTTTATCAATGAAGATAAGGTGTTATACATTACACTTGTTTGAACATAACTGCACTTCCTTCAGAATATAGCGAGCTAAAAGGTGTTCTTCTCGGGAACCAAAAAAAACAGACCTGTGTACATTTTTTTTTTTTTTTATAACAGTGTCAAAAGAAAAAACTTTTTCTATGTGCAAAAACATTGTGACATTGTGTTAAGCGTGTTTTTGTTTTTGTTTTTTTTTATATTCAAGAGTAGTAATTTTACTCTTTTTGTGTCACAATTCTGAATTCTTACTTTTTATTCACTTACATCTAGGGGAGCACAGCCTTGCAATTTAACGTAGACCCAACACTGAGCCACTGTCTTCTATTCCTGAAAGTCGGTAGCTCAGTGTTGGGTCTAAGTTAAATTGCAAGGCTGTGCTACCTGAGTAATTATATTCAGTATTTTCGTATAAATCAGAAAAGGTCATTAGACACTATCACACGGCCGTTACGTGTTTTGTGTGTGTGATTGTGAGGCATTTGAAAGAGGCTGGCCTTCGTTCTCTAAAAAAACAAAAAACATTTGTATGATATGATTAACTTTGGCGTAAGTCTTTTGAAATACTTTATATTGGCATAAAACTATGGCAGTCATTTTAATTACAAAGTGTACATTTACGTAACAACATCGGTTTTATGAAAGATACCTATACATTCCAAAGAATTTGAATTATTAAAAAATCCGGTAAAATCCATTTAATAATATGTAATTTAAAATTTTTAGTAATTGAAAGCAAGTAGATTTTCGCTAAAGGGCCTCGAAGATATTTTCTTTTTTTGCGAGGGGGCCCCAGACTTTTTCAGGTACGCCACTGTGTTTGTGCGCGCGCGCGCGTGTGTGTGTGTGTGTGTGTGTGTGTTACTATTATGAAAACTTCCTGAAAACATAAAAAGATACCTGCGTAGCGAATATTTTGGTGTAGGAAATAAGGATTACTCTAAAATAAGTTCATATAAATAATTTTTTCCTCTATACATATTTTAGTGATTGATTTTTAATGCCTTTCAGAGTAATTGACTAATTAGAGACTTCTTAAATTTTTTATACAGGACGATATATGAAAATAGCTTTTTTTTTTTTTTTAAATTTCTAGTAATGTTTTTAAATTCACTGAATAATTGACCTCCGTATGCTGCCCTAAACAAACTTTGATATTGTTCTTTTTAATTTCTTAAAATTTCAGTGTCTGGTTTGCACACAAATTGTTGAATATATAAAAGTAGGGGACCACAAAACGATGAAATTTAATTTGCTGTTTCATGAATGCGGAATATATGAAGGTGGTCACAATACAGCAAATATCTGTATCTGTACGGCGACGGGCGATAACCTAATCGATGGGGGAGGGATTGGAAACTGAAAAAAAAAAAACACTTTAAAGATATTTTTTAAGAACCTCGTGCCCCAAAACTTGCAAAAAATTATAAATATATATTGTAAAAGAATTCTGCACAAAATGATTTTGGTTTTTTTCATAAACTGCGGCGCCCCTATGGTACAGCCGGCCCTGTGTGTCATGTTTAGTAATTAATCCTATCCTTTAATTATTAATACGTAAAGCGCAATGCATTTATACTGCATTTCTTAACCACAATGTCGATCAAAGTGGTACAATGTACAGTTTATGAAGAAAAGGGAGAAAAAGAGTTATCATAATGCAGAGCGCAGCTACCGCCATCTATCGAATAGAAATAAAACTTTACACTGACTAAAGAGTGATTTATGATAGCTTCACCTATAAATCACTATTATTAAATAATGCCATATTTCTTATAATAGCTGTTTCGTACAGCTATTGTTAGTTTTAATTAATAAAGAGTTTTTTTTTGTTTTTTTTTTTGCTGTAAAAATTGCTATATGATAGAACTGTTTAAATTTGGAACTCGTTAGTTTTAAATTTTTTTTTTATTTTTTTTTTTTTTATAATTTCGCGTTAGTTATGGGAATCGTCATATTTAAACACTAAATAAACGCACAAATTTCGGAATTTACGGCTGATTTTTTTTTTTTTTTATTTGCATTAAAAGATTTTTTATCTTCCTTCGTCGTCCGTGCCCTTCTAGCAGAACAAAAATTGAAGAATTCACACTATTTTGGGAACAATAAAATTAGGTTTTATCACACAAAATAATATGGAAGAACTAAGAACTTCCAAACCCTATCAAAAATGTTCTAATTGCAAAAATCGGCAGAAATTAGATACCTAATTTCCTTCCCATTGTCAATAAGCATGCATTCCAGTCAAACAAGTTCTGTGAGTTAACTAAAAATATGAGGATGGCAGACGTGTGGTCAGCGCTTTTGCTTCCTTCTAAGATTACACAATTTGAATAGTTATGCTAGAAAATTCCATTACCTAAGAAGCTATCTTTCAGACGGGTCATTCATCATGTTAGTTTCCACTTTAAGCCAATAGATGGCAGCACATTGCGCAAACCACATTTATTCATTGCAAAAATATTGAAATGAATTTCATTTCGCATTAGTTCTGCTGTTTTTATTCCTAAATTGTATTACACAATGTTTTGATGCATATACTACTGGAAACAGGCCATTGGAAGCAAAAAGTGGAGAAATTTATCAGACCCCGTGGTCCAGTAAGGCAGGAAAATGAAAATTTAAACTGTAAACAAAAATGTGGATGAAACTAAACAATGGGATTGTGTACTGCGAAATTCATGTCAACTATGGTAGCCTATACATAGCACAGAATTTTTGCCCTAGAAAAAACGTAAAAGAACCCTCCGAAAAACAAAACAGAAAAAACTGGCGATTCTTTAAAGGTCCTTTTCTTAAAAAGAAAAAGTACTTCCCATGCACACAATTGTGAGATGTATGTATCCCTAGGATTTTATCCAGGAATTTCAAATTGGGTATGTGCTGAAAAAGTTTGGGGTCCGGGTTTTGAAAAATTGAGGAAAAGTGTCGAATGAAAGCAAATTCTTTGAATGCTAAAGTGTTTAGAGAATTATTTAAGACTTAAAACGTAGGGAAAACCTCCAAAACAGGAGGTGTGTTGAATTTAAAAACAGATTTTTTTTTTTTTTTTTTTTTTTTATTAACTGAGTAGGTTTATTTCATTTTTGTGGTATTCTTATTTTTTCACCCCTAATGTCTAAGTGCTTCTGTAGAGATCAGTAAAGCAAAGAATTATTAACATGGGGTGCTTAAACATGAGATATTTTCACAAATCTTGTGCATGTTGAAATGATACAGAAATACTGTATATCTGCAGAATTTGTAACAGCATAAAACGAAGAGATACGTGCATGCGTTTTGTAGTTGCAATGGTTAACTTTAGACGGAAAAAAAAAAAAAAAAAAAGGAACACATTTCAAGTTAAAAAAAAAAAAGTCCATATATGCAAATAGACTTCAAATAAAATATATATATATACACATATATACACATATATACACGATCGAATCACATTATTGTGACCACCAGCTATACCCTGAGTAACCGCAGTGTGCAGCGGGAACAGCAGATAAACGGGCTGGTGACTCAATAAGGTGCTGGAAGGTGTTCACAGGTATGTGGAGCCAGGATGACTGCAGTGCATCTGACAGCTGCTGGAGGGTGCGTGGTGGAGGATCCATAGAGCGAACAACACGATCGAGGTGGTCCCACAGATGCTCAATTGGGTTTAAGTCTGGGGAATTAGGTGGCCTGGGAAGTACTTTGAAGTCTTCGAACCACTCTCGGACATTTCTAGCTGCGTGACACGTCGCATTGTCGTGCTGGAAGATCCCATCCGCCAAAAGGAAGACAATCTGCATGTATGGGTGTACGTGGTCTGCAAGGATGGATTCATAATGAATTCGGTCCATAGTGCCTTCCACAGGTATGAGTGGACCCAGAGAACGTAATGAAAACATTCCCCAGACCATAACGCTGCCTCCACCAGCTTTTGTTCTTCCAGAAATGGTTGAAGAGTGCTTGGTCTCCGAAGTTTCTCGCCTTATACGCCAACGTCCATCTCGTCGATGAAGCAGAAATCGTGACTCATCGGAGAAGGCAATCCTTCGCCTATCTGTGGAGGTCCAATTCCGATACTGTTGTGCCTTTTCTGCCGATGCACCTTCGTTAGCATAGGTGCAGTGACCATCTGTCTGCATCGGAGCCCCATACGAAGCAGGGTTCGCTGAACTGTCGTTTTAGACACACTTCCGGTAGACCCCTGTTTCATTCGGCCAGTGAGTTGCTCCACTGTTGCGTGTCGATCGGCTCTCACGCGCCTTCGAAGCCAACGTTCACCTCTCACATCAATGGCACTGCTCTGCAGTTTTCTCGTCGCTTATTCCTAATGGGGCCATTTCACCAATCACGATACACTTTAACCACAGTAGCACGCGAACAGTTTCGCAAACTGCGCTGTTTCAGAAATAGTCACCCTTGGCGGAAAAGCCGACATCTCTTTTGACAAATCTGATAAATCGCTCAAGCAATCATCATATCTTTCGGCAAATCTGATAAATCGCTCCTTTTATCTATGAACAGCAACGAGTAATATGTTTTCAGATTGGCTATAGCACACCTCATATACCTTCCAAGCTAGCTGACAACACCTGTCTTCTTTCATTGGCTACACGCTGTTGATGTCGAAGGCAGGTTGTCCAAAGGACCTTAGTCGAAAAACTGCTTTCAGCAAATTTGGGATAGATATTTTCGAATTTGTGGTAAGTGGTGCTAACAATAAGGATAAAGCCTTTTCTAAGGGCATTATTGGGCTCAACTGGCCAGATACTAAATGGCTAAATGGGTAATTCTGCTTATGAGTTTTCACTTTACCAAAAAGAGCAGGAACGCCCCGCTTGGGGGTGCCAAATTATTAGCCAGAGAAGTGGCTATTCTTTTTTTAATTTGCTAAGGGCCCTAATGGTAGCTGGGTGGGGTCTGAACTTACAGTGGTATGTGCTATAGTCGAAATACGATCTAGCATTTTTTCAACATAATCTGAGTGATTTAATATTACTATCTGTTTAGCCTTATCGGTAGAAGTTATCGCAAATTCTGGATTATCACGGATTGTTTGAAGTTGTAGCCTTTCGTTATGATAGACAGAAGTTGTAGGTAAGTGATGTCTAGTATATGTTCTTTTAATAGCTGTAGCCACTTTATGACGGGTTAAATCTTGATCTGGCGTCTGGGAGACTCCGAATAATGTTCTCTGTCTCAGTAACAGTTTTAAAAAATATTAGTATGACATGATGGATAATTGAATTTGTATCCACGTTCTTGGATTTGTGTTTGATTAAGTTGGTCATTGCTTACACACACACAAAGTGATTCGTCGTGCAAACTACTCCATAGACCTCTTCCGGAATTATGAAAGTTCATCCGTTGCTCCAGCAGATCAGTGGCGGCGCTAGGAGCGCGACATACTTCACATAGCACACGGCAGTTTATAAAAGAAAAAGTCACAGAAGCAGAACAGGACAGGTGTTGTGCGTTTCGATGGAGTGATAGTGCTGTATACCAAGTGAATATGGCTCAGCAAACCCATATTGAAGATGTTATGCAAGGCAGAATCATCGGTCGACCACGGCTGGCCAATCCCAGATGACAGCGTCTCAAGAGCTGTATGCCCCACAGAATATCATTTCTACACTCTGGAGGTGGTTCCAAAAGAATGAAGATAAACAAAGACATCGCTCTTTCCACGTTAAGCAACGCACAGCAACCGAAAACTTGTTATTCGGCTGCCGCCGGGGAATTGAACTCCGAATCTCTCGATATCTAGCTGAGCGCGTTAGCCTTACACCACGGTGGCCAATAATCCACGATCGCGTTAGCCTTACACCACGGTGGCCAATAATCCACGAGCGCGTTAGCCTTACACCACGGTGGCCAACAATCCACGAGCGCGTTAGCTTTACACCACCGTGGCCAACAATCCACGAGCGCCTTAGCCTTACAACACGGTGGCCAACAATCCACGAGCGCGTTAGCCTTACACCACGGTGGCCAACAATACTCGAGGGCGTTAGCCTTTCACCACATGGTGGCCAACAATCCACGACCGCGTTAGCCTTACACCAAGGTGGCCAACAATCCACGAGTGCATTAGCCTTACACCACGTTCGTGGGACATACCCGACATACGAATTGTAGGACGTCATGCATCTCCTAGAACTCTTCTGGAACTTCGGACAGCATTGATGCAAGAGTAGGACTCCATACCTCAAACACAGTTCGATAATCTGGTGCTGAGTGTGTCCAGACGCATGTGTCACTGTGGCAGGCCAACACATGCACATAAACAATTAGTTGCAATATGTACAAAGTATTTCAGAAGTGCTTTAAGTGCGTAGTTAAGTAGTTCTGAAATGCTTAAGTAGTTCTGAAATAATTAAGTAGTTCTGAAATAATTAAGTAGTTCTGAAATCATCATCATCATCATCATTGTCAACCATTATCAATCCACTGCTGGACGAAGGTCTCCCCAAGTTTCCTCCACAACGGTATGTCTTGTGCCAGTCTCCTCCATGTCACCCCTGCATACTTTCGAATTTCATCCACCCATCTCCCATGTGGTCTTCTTCTGGGTCTTTTCCTGTCCCTCGGGATCCAATCTAAAATTTCGGCTGTCCATCGATGATCTGTCCTTCTGGCAGTATGTCCAGCCCATTGCCATTTCAGGGATTTAACTCTGATCATGATGTCCTCCACTCTTGTCATTTTTCGGATCCACGAGTTTCGCTTCTTATCTCTCCTGGTTACACCAAGCATGCACCTCTCCATGCTGCTTTGAGTTGTCTGCAGCCTTTGTATGTCTCTTTTAGTTAAGGTCCACGTCTCTGCACCATACGTAAGCACTGGAAGGATGCATTGATCAAACACTTTTCTTTTAAGACATAATGGCATATTGCTCTTGAAAATTATGCTGTTTCTTCCAAAAGCTCTCCAGGCAAGTTTTGTACGCCGATTAATTTCTTCATCAATGTGACCCTCACTTGATATCTGCTGTCCAAGATAAACGTACGTGTCTGTTATCTCCAGCTTTTCTCCATCAATCGATAAATCTTCATTTCTTGTAAAAGCATTGAACATCACTTTTGTCTTCTGAAAGTTCATTTTTAATCCCACTTCTTTACTCTTGTCAGCAAGTTCCTGGATCATACTCTGCAGCTCTGATGGGCTAGTTGCAAAAATGACTACGTCATCAGCAAAACGAATGTGAGTTAGATAATCTCCATTAATCTTTATCCCCTTGTTTTCCCAGCTCAGTGACTGAAAAACACCCTCCAATGTGGCATTAAAGAGCTTCGGAGATATGGTGTCACCTTGTCTCACTCCCTTTCCAATTTTTATGTGTGTTGTATTTTCAAACAGCCTAATCTTTGCACTTGCATTTTCATAGATGTTATTAATAATATTAATGTATGCATCTTCAATACCGCAGGTTTTCAGAGCCATTGTAACTGCTGATGGTTTCACCGAATCAAAGGCTTTTTCATAATCGATAAAAGCCATGCACAATGGAAGTTCATATTCCCTCGCTCTTTCAATTAGTTCTCTCAGCACATGGATATGATCTATTGTGCTGTAGCCACTCCTGAATCCAGCTTGTTCTCTCGGTTGAGCCATGTCCAGTGTTACCTTCAAGCGGTGTGAAAGAACTTTAGTGAAGATTTTATAAACTACTGATAGGAGGCTGATAGGTCTGTAGTTTCCGAGATCCTCAATGTCACCTTTCTTATGTAGCAGGATCATTGTAGCGGTGTTCCAATCGTCAGGAATCTTTCCTTCATTAAGGCATCGAGTGAAAATTTGGGCGAGTACTGTTTCAATTTCTCCACTTGCTTCTTGTATGATGTCTACAGTAATTCCATCTTCTCCTGGAGCTTTTCCCCGCTTCATGTTCTTGATTGCATGTGCAACTTCTGCTGGAAGGACTGGAGGAACTCTGGTACTGGTATCTTTCATGATGTCTGGAGTGCATGTATCATCCCTTTCATATAATTTGGAGTAGAAATCTTTCACTCTTGTCAAAATTTCGCCTCTATTTCTTGTTACAGAACCATCTTCTTTTCTCAGTGCCATAATCTGTTTTCTTCCCTTACTGAGATGTCCCTTTGCTATCTTTAGGCTTTGGTTGTTTTCAATTGCTTTCCTCACTAGTTCACAGTTGGATTTTCTTACGTCTTCAGTGATACTTTTTCGTACTGTCTTGCATAGCTCTATATATTCCACTTTGGAAGTCACATCTTCTTCAGTTGTCCTCATCTCTCTTCTTTTTTGCATCAACATTTTCGTTTTTCCTGATAATTTGTTTACATGCAACTTGTTCTTAGACCCAGCTAATTTTGTTGCTGTTTCCATAAGAGCTTTGGTTACTTTTCTGTTAACTTCAGAAATATCCACTTCTTCCGATGTTAGGCCTTCTAAAGCAGAGAATCTGTTCTTCAGTTCCAATTTGAAGGTATTATGGTGTTTTTTAAGGTTGGTTATGTCAATACATTTTGTTTGTCTTATGAGCTTGCTACGTTCGAGTTTAGTGTTAAGGTGCATCTTACATCTCACCAATCTATGGTCACTACCTGTGTTGAACTTGTTTAGCACACTGCAGTCTTCTATGACGAATTTTTTGTTACACATAATAAAATCAATTTCACTTGTCTTCCCATTTGGATGTCTCCATGTCCATTTCCTGTGTGCCTTTTTCTTGAAGAAGGAGTTCAAGATGAAAAACCCTTCTGCCTCTGCAAACTCAACGAGAGTATTTCCACGCTGGTTTCTGTTGCCGTGACCGAATTTACCTACTGAAGTTTCATTCTGTTGCCGTTGCCCTATTTTTGCATTGAAATCGCCCATAATTATCTTCAAGTGCTGCTTACCTTTATTATTTAGATGACAAATTTCCTCATAAAATTCTTCAATTTCTTCTTCAGGATGACTTGTGGTGGGTGCATAAGTTTGAATAATCTGAGCCTGGTATCTTTTCGAGAGTTGGATAACAAGCCGTGCAGCTCTGTCAGAGGAACTTTCAACTTCTACCACTTTATCCTTCAGTTTCTTGTTTATTATAAATCCAACACCACTAGTTCTGCCAGTATCTGTCCCACGATAATAGAAGAGATGTCCACTTTTCAGTTCAATGAGATCTTCTCCTTTTCTCCTTACCTCACTTAGCCCGACGATGTCCCACTTGATCCTTTGTAGTTCCTCTTCCAATTCAAGAAGCCTTGAATCAGAAGATAGGGAGCGTCCATTATAGGTAGCCAAGGTCAGCATCAAATGGCAGCCTAGTCCGGTCCTCCGGGGATTCTTAGCACCCTCTGCCTTCATGTCGCACTGGCCGCTGCCTTGGCCAGGTACATTCCAGCTGCCGGAGACTGAGGGCCAAGATTTAAGTTGTGGAGTCATTTTGGAGGGGTTTGGCCATAACTCACCACGCTGGCCAAGCGGGTTGGTGAGTGTGGGATAGAATTTCCTCTAATCCCGATGGTATAGTTATACCGCTATTGGCGGTCGTCAGAGCCCCTTTAGTAGGAACAGGATGCACCACGAGAAGGCGGGGTTGACATTTGTCAAGGAGAGGCTGTGATGTTACGCATCACCTGACCTTACATCCCGTTCTGAAATACTTTGTACATATTGCAACTAATTGTTTATGTCATATAACCTTCACAAAGCATTTCTTTAGTTTATTATCGTCTTTATTTTATTCTCGTTTTTGTGTTGTCAGAAGTTGTGGAGTAGGGGGTTTTTACAATCCAGTTTTCTTTCAAGAATCTGTGCTTTAGATAAAAATTAATATTTCCTTTTTTATTGCAATGTTTAAGAATTTGTAGTATTTTAGTATTGCATTCAGGTTTTAATTCTCTCTCAGGCGACTAGGTAACTTGGCAATTTGTTATTGCTGAACATTTTTTCTGATTCATTATGTCACTCTTACAACTTGAGTTTTCTATAATCATCATCTTTCTGTTTAATAGTAACAGATGAAGAGCATGGGTCGGGCCAGGAAAGTTATGGATGCAAGCTAAATTGTTAACTAAATGACATATATATTTTTCAAGATTTTTGTTTGGTGGGCTTATTACTTGCATCTATGACTTTGCAGAAACCCATTTCCAAATAGGTCTTTGTGGAAGTGAGAAAATGCAGAGTTTTTGCTGGTCCTTGATAAAGCCAAGACTCAGTATTCTCGACACTCTCTACATTCAGTTGTTCTATTTTTTCCTCTTTTTACTCACACCGGTAAATACATAACCTTTTCTATGTTGTACGTGGTATGAGTCAAAAAAAGTTTTTGCTTCAGTCTCTTCTTAATAGAATGTGAATTCTGAATTTTCATAACTGCTGCGTTGCGCATTTTGATCTTCAGGTTATTTTGCAACTTTCGTTTTAAATTCTTAAGTTTTTCTTGTGTTTTTCGGCTATGCTCTTAAGTATATATATATATATTGTATTTTGACTCCGGTATATACAAACGGTATATTTATATACAAACTCTTTTAGTGTTAAGTTAAGAACATGTATTTCAATATTTGCCATAAGGCAGCAGCTTAAATTCTAGCAGGGAGGGGTTTTAACCCCGTAACCCCCCCCTCCCCCTTGCGTACGCCAACGCTCTCAAATCCGGCGTCTGCATTTTCCTTTTCAAGAGAAATTACGTCTAAACAAACCACGCCTGAACCTCGTTCTTCACACACGTGCTAGCTATTATAGTAACTCTGTGACGTAATACCGCAACACCTGTGGGTGGTTCCATTCCGCTGTGGTGGGGGGGTCTGTCTCCACATCTTGTTCGCGCCGGACATTTCATTCGCACCAACCCCATAAATTGTAATGTTCTTATTTTATGATTTTCCAACAAATATTTTTTCTGTATTTTATTGAACGATCTTTTCCGATTTTCAAAAAAATAATTTTCTGTATTTTATTCCGTGTACTTTATTTTTACCATACGAGTTAATATCTATTGTAATCATTTCGGATCTTTTCTGTTCTGCGTCTAGTGAGAATGGGTTTTAACTAAAAAATTAAGTAAATCCCCGATACAAACTTTTTATTCTGCATTTTACTGAGGATATTAGTCATTTCTCGATGTTACTAGTAAACACCCGGAGTTACGAATGCTCGTGGACACTTCGCGTTCTTACTAATAATTTCGCGAAATAACGGATTTGCAGTAACAGATATATACGAACCTCTTTTAATAGTCAACCTGTTTTGCACGATCGAACAAAATATGACAATTTAATGAACCTAGACTGAATTAGTATTTTTTTTTTTTACTTTGGGAGAGAAGTATAGTAAAACGTATTATGAACACATTTTGTTTGAGCATATTTATATTCCGTAGCGCGTGTCATGTTATAAGGAAAATTCCAGAACACACTATGACAGCCTTTAAAAATACGAAATTGACAATCAGATTTTGGAGAGTTCTTGGAAATTATAAGTTATAAAATGCGATTAAAAGTCACGATTAGAACATTTTTTTGATATGTTAAATGTTTCTTTGTGCCGGATTTTTGTTTTGCCGATTATAAATTTAGTTCTTCCGTTTCTAATAAGCATTTTACCCACACTGTTCTACCTACTGCTGTCCACACCTTGATAATGTCTGTCAGCTGGCGCCAATGATGACGCAAAATCTAACAACTTCTTGGAACACGCACGATACGTTTGTTTGCATTTGCTAACCTCCGAGATAAAATGAAGCCTCTTCGTGGGAAGAAGGTGGGCTTATCAACTCTGGCATAATAGAACAATACGCCAGTATCTTTTATTCCTGTTGAAAATTCCTGAACATATAGAAGAGTAGTAAAATACTATGCAATCTTTTGAATAACAAATTTACTTCCATTCATTATGAACATTTATTCAATAAAGATCATTCATACTCCACGCTTCGAAAAGTCGGCAGCGTTTACGAAGTCATTACCCTTGAGTTTTATAAGCAGCGGAACTGATTAGTGGAAATTCAGTTAAGCTGAGCTTCAAGCTCCTAACACATTCGAAGGCAGTAATATTCACAGAAATGCAATCTAGAAACATGCTTCGTAGGTAACTGGTTCTGTTAAAGAAATAATCATCAGTAATGTTCACAGATAAATATATTGTTTGTATTAGTTCTTTCCCTACGAATGGATTTCAACTTAGTTTTCCCCTTATTTTATAGGCCAAAATGGCATATACTTAGGGCAGCAGATTGGAGGGGCATGCCACTTCGTCCCCCTCCCAAAACGCATTGGGATTGTTTTCCAAAGAAAATTTTAGGTACTTCCTAAAAAATGAACATAATTTATTTTTAGTGCCGGAATCATGATTTTCCTGACGTTGCAAATATACAAAAGGTATTTTCTCCCTCTTCCCTTCAAGAAAAATATGCAGTTGCAACAACAATCCTTCATTCTCCTTAAAAGATTCATTGCTTTTTTTTTTTTTTTTTTTAATTTTAATTATTTCTTTTAAACTTCAAAGCATTGGATACTGAGAAAATACTGGCAAAGGCAAAACATATTTGCCAACTGTGACAGTGAGCTAAAAAAAAATGATATCCTGCTGGCGACATAAGTAGCGCACTTCGTCGTCTGCGTAACTGCATGCAAACAAAAAAGAAAAAAAAACTACCATACATTAACAGTGCAAAAAATCTGTTGAATCTTCTAATTATGTAAGGCTGTTGTAAAGCAACGAACTGCATCACTATTGGTCCCATTGCCCACACACAGACAACACTACGTGCTTTTGCTTAAGACTGAATTTCCGTTCTAGCTATGACACTTGAGTCCAGGATGCCAAACTCTCAGACAATCGAAAGCTTTCTTTTGTTTGACTGGCTGAAATTTTTGAGCACTGACTTCATTGTCCATTGACTGTCGCCAAAGGCTTGAAATGTTCGGTAGTAAACGTTTTTAACGAAATCTTTAAATATTTTTAGACTTTTTGTGTAAAAAATATTCTTCCCACATGTCAATCGCCACGCCATTTTTTTTTCAAATGTCAATATACAAGACGTATCTTAATTGTCAAAATACACGACATATTCTCCCCTGGTTTGGCCCTTGGTTATTTTGACTGTTTTGTTTTACATTATTTCACTGGAGTTTTCCCTGTCTGACGTGCCAGCCCCGCAAGACGCACATGAGATAAAAGCAGATAGCAGTGAGAGCACTTGCCAGTGTAGAATAGTGGATAGCACTCAAAGCTAAGGAGCCGAGAGTTGCTGGTTCGAATCCCGCCCATGGCATAAAAATGGATAAATTAACTTCGTCATACCTGTTTTGAGGTTGTTGTTTTTTCTATTATCTGCTCGTTCCTTCCAATATGTACCCGTCAGGGCCATTGTAGAGCGAGCTCGGGCCCCAGTGCAATAAAATCTCGGGCTCCCCACCTCGGCTCTTCCACTAACCATATAATCCACGTTTCCGTTTCCTCACCTACCCCCAAACCCACCATTCCCCTACTTCCCGACAACCCGACCGGTTGCAACTCTTCAATCATTTTTTTTGTAGTGGATAATTTTTCATATTCTCCCCTCCGTAAACAAACCCTCGAACCCTCCCTTTCGAGAAAAGTTTTCTCAGAAAACTTTTGAACGCCATCTACCGACAGACATTCTTAATTTTCTTAGTACTTTTTCAAAATCACACATTTTCACCTTTCACTTTTACAGTGTAATAATATACGTCTAAAGATGCAACCTCTGGGAAAGTATCCACAAAGAGTTCTCATAAGTAATCATTAAATTTTGTGTTTTCTCTTTTAAGTTGCCGCTGTGAACAAACAGCACGACTTCATCGGTCATCTGAATAAAGGAAAATAAACGAAGACGGAATTACGCACTGATACTGTATTCCATTTATAAAAATTGTTGCAATGCGAAAATAATGAGTTGAACATAAGATAAAAAGACAAAAGATGCCGGCTTCTGGTGGGAAACACAAAGTGACAAATTCCACACGATGAAAATTGTCTGCAGCCTTTGATGACTAGCAATAGCGTTGTATATCATACAATGGTCTGTGTCGGCGAGAAGCAAAGCAGCACAGAGAATCCAATGTGTGGTGTCGGCGTGTCGTTGGAAAGGAAAGAAGAAATGAAAAACGTAATATGGAGAGTTAGTTTGATTTGCCGCAGGTAACCCACGCAGGTATTGCAGTTAGCCTGGGAACTAGAGTAACATTGTAACACTTCGTTTTTCTTTATTGTATTTAAAGAAAGTTTTGAATTTATTACATTTTTACATTTACGATGGTACCGTCTGTATCTTTCTCCTATTAAAATGGGTTTTTTTCCTAGCACATTTCTCAGCACTTTCCCTTTCTCGCTGTTTCCCTGCCTCTTCCGTGACCACAACTCTTCGGTGCTTCAGGGGGAGCCATGACCGTTTTGGCATTTCTTTTTATATACATCCCTTGCAAAATTGGTTAGGTCACAATTGTTAGTGGTATAGGTTTCTAGTAATTTTGTTTGCCTTTTTTAGACTATCTCACTTTTATTATTTTGATACTCCTGAGCTCACAGTCTATAGCCTATATTTTAATCCGGTGCAGAGGGCGATTTCGTTAGGGACATTCTTAAGCCTGCTTTTATTAATTTATTTATAATTTATATCGAAATTCCGATAGGAATTATTTTGGGACGGGAGGGATTCAGTACAATTCATTTTGATTTTCACCATTTCATTTAAAGTTTCAGATTTGGCACTGTCACGCATGTTGTATTTATCAACTTTGGCTTTGATGACTCGTCAACGATGAAGACCAAATGGTAATGGTCAAAAGTAGATCATACAGTAACTCCACCATTCATAAGATCAACTTCGAACGTGAAAAAAATATTCAGTGAACTCCAAACACACCACACAAGTCAATTAATGCAAGATATTCAGAAGAAAATGGAAACTCAATTGTAATGTGTGCTATATTTCTGTGGCAGGTACACTGTTTTAAAACAGAAAATCATCTGGTATAACGTACCTCTTTCAGACTGACGTCACAGAACTCTTCAAGTCTGTTCCTGGCTTCGTCCATCATTCGCATTTGCTGGAAGGAAACAACATTTATTACCCATACGTTAATTTATCTTTCCGAAGCTTGTTACAATATTGAGAAAGATCACACAAAAGTTAAATTTAATATTGGAATCCATAGGGTTGTGTACAAAAACATTTTTGCATTTTACCAATAGATGTATTTGGTACCAATTTTAAAAGTTAATTGACATTTCAGGGATATATTTACACAATCTGATAGGTGAGGTTCTGGCACATATACACTGGTGTCCAAAATTAACTTGACAAACACAAAATCATAAATAATGCAAGTATCCACACGACAGAGTTCTATGGCAGTGTACGGATATACATAAAACTTTTCTGATGAAAAGCACCGACCCTGTAATGATTTTTTCAACGATGAAAAAAGAAAAATGTCACAAGTTGTCAAGTCCTTGCTGCAGAGTGGATGTGTCAAGCAGAGGATGTTATTTTGGGCTACGTATTTCATTGGTGAGGTCTGGCATTATCATAGTGAAGTGTCCACCTTCCTGTGTGCAGAGTAGGCCTGTTTTTCGGATATGCTCCCGCAAATATCGCAGAGCAGCGACACAAGCACTTCGCGACGGTCGTATGAGATGGTATGGTATGTTGATAAATCATCCTGACACTATCAAAGAATGTGATAACTTTGTCTTGCCAGCGGAAGACACAATTTTAGCCTTTTTGGGGTTTGGGAAAAGGTGACTTTCACACAGAACATTGTAGCTTCGACTGTGGAACATAACTGATGAATCCAGGAAAACATTGCCAAGCTCCCCAAACTTCGTTTTCCATGTTCAGCAGACATAAAACAGCACCGGTGTCTGTTCAGGTGTTAGCAAACGTGAAATCCACCTTGCCACATGAAAATGTACACGCAATATCACATGAGTTGTGTCGTGAGATATTCCCAGTAGTTTTCCCAAATGCAAAACTGTTATACTCACAGCATATTTGCTTATACTGATTATATTACATTTCAGAGTTGGTCAACAGCAATTAAGCAAAGCGACGCAAGATACGAAACAAGTTAGTAAAATCATGCAATGCATTGATTATAATACGCTTTCCAACATACCAGAAATCATTACTCAAGTTATGAGAATAATGGCTGTGGAATAAATGTCGGTCCTGTGCCCTGACCTTTGATCCCATTTCGATTATATTCAACAGAACCGGTTCGGTATACCTCCGAAATAACATGATAAAGTTTTGTCGCAATCTAAGCATTTTTACGCATATTATGATGCATAAGGGCTACGGAATAGATCCCGCTCCTGTGTCCTAACCGTTGACCCCATTTCGATTATATTCAACAGAACCGGTTCGGTATACCTCCAAAATAACATGATAAATTTTTGTCGCAATCGAAGCATTTTTACGTAAGTTATGATGCATAAGGGCTATGGAATAGATCCCGCTCCTGTGTCCTAACCTTTGACCCCATTTCCAACAGCATTCGTCCCCAGGCAAGCCCCTACAACATACTAACATTTCATCCAAATCGAAGCATTTTTACGTAAGTTATGACGCATAATGGCGATGGAAGTGATTCCGCTTTTATGTCCTGACCTTTGACCCCATTTCCAATAAGGTTTGTCGCCAGGTGGTCCCCTACCACATACTAAAATTTCATCGAAATCGAACCCTTTTTACGTTAGTTATGACGCATAACAGCAGTGGAATGGATCCCGCTCCTATGTACTGCCTTTTGACCACATTTCGTTCACTTTAAATAGGGTTCCTTCCCAGGTGATCCCCTACCAGATACTAAAATTTCATCGAAATCGAACGATTGTTACGCGAGTTATCGTGCAGACGGACATACGCACACAACGCGTGACGTAATGACGCAGATGAGAATCGCGACCATCTGCTCGCCGCAAGAGTGTGACATCAAAAAACTTTAATAGGATCCACACACAACGCGTGGCGTAATGAGACAGATGGCGTGACAGCGTGCCAACATTCTCAAACGCGAGATAGTGACGTCATAAGATTTCTAAGCATTGGTAACATTAATGGAACAACGCCATCACTAAAAACGTTATAATTCGGGGAGGCTATTTAACCCACTAAACGAATTCTCCTAAAGTCGAGATCAAGCTAAATCGATTTCTAGTACCAGAAAACGGTAGGTTAACGACTTTCATCAAAATTCTTAGAGCCGTTTTCAAAATAAAATGTACATACATACAAGAATTGTTACTTTAAGGTGGACGTCAAGTAATTTTGCTTCCTATACTTCCAATGGAAAAACTTCTGTACACATTTTCTTTACAATTACTGCGTTCCCAAGGATGAAAATTTGAACATCGATTAAAATAGCTTCATTTCATAACTTAGAATACTTAATATTTTCTAAACCATAACCGTAATTATGCAATCCAACATTTATTTGTCCACTGGCGTCATCAAAATACAGGTCGCGCCATCTTTTCTCTGGTTTCAAAACCACCAAAGGAAAAGTTATTGATTTTTAATATAATTATGGTTATGTTTTAGAAAATATTAAGTTTTCCAAGTTTTAATATGAAGTTAATTTATTCGATGTTCAAATTTTCATCCTTGGAAACATTAATTGTGAAGGAAATGTGTACAAAAGTTTTTCCATTGGAAATATAGGAAGCAAAATTACTTGACGTCCACCTTAATAATATGGGATAAGGGCAATAGAATGGATCGCAATCCTATGTCCTGACCTTTAATCAAATTTCGTCCATTTTCAATAGGGTTCGTCCCCAGTTGGTCCCCTACTACATACTGAAATTTCATCGAAATCGAACCATTTTTACGCACGTTATGACGCACAAGGGAAATGGAATGCATCCCGATCTTATGTCCTGACCTTTGACCCCACTTCACCCATTTTGAATAGTGTTCGTCCCCAGGCTGTCTCCTACCACATAGTAAACTTTCGTTGAAATCGAACCATATTTACGCAAGTTATGACGCATAAGGGCGATGGAATGATTCCGCTCCTACGTCGTGACCTTTGCTTTGACCCCATTTATCCCATTTTCAATAGGGTTCGTCCCCAGGTGGTCCCCTACCACATACTAAATTTCATCGAAATCGAACCATTTTTACGCCAGTTATCGTGCGGACGGACGGCCAGGCGGACAAAGCTGGGGCATATACGCTTCTTCAACCTACGGTTGGAAAGCGTAAAAAAACAATGCAATGTAAACTGGTTTGAAATCCGGAATGGTTCCCGAAATGTTTAAAACACGCCGCGTCCGATGTGAAGAGCACTAGCTGTCAAACAACAAGTCATATTCCACCAAATTCGAGGAGATGGAGAAATGCACAACCGCGCGTGCGCACGACGACGTTAGTCTTCTTCTTCCCGAAAACGAGGTAGTACAGGTGTATGTGTGCGTAGCGGTGAGCGATGGTTGTTGACTTGCTTTCGTGTCCGCCATTAATGAACAAATGCAAGGTTGTAGCCAAAAGAATTTTCGGAGGGGTTTCTCAATTTTAAAATTAATTTTCACCAAACGTTATACATATGTTGAGTTTTTTTTTCTCTGTCACATTTTATTTGGACACGAAATTATTCTATTTAATACTCCCAATTCTTCAAATATTGACTTATATGCTATTACAAAAATTTACAAAGCTTATAAAACTATTTTTTGACATTTTAAACATTTCGAGGAGGATTTAAACCCTCAAAACCCCTCCCTGGCTACGGCACTGAACAAATGTCTTGTGTTTGTTCTTCGTGGTATTCTCCAACGAAAGCAGCAAATACGAGAGTCATAATTAGTTCAAAAGTTTTGCAAAAATTAATCTAATACAAAAGCGGATAATGCAATCGGGAAAATGATTGCATAATACCAAGGTCAGACTCTCAGCAACGCAGTGGCGTCAGAGCGATTCGCTATAATTCGCTGTTTGGACGTGGGAGGGTTTGGAAATGGAAGCGTGCAGCTCCTCAGGTCGAGTCACTGCGTTAGACCAGCGCTCGTACATGAAAACAAAAACTCTGCGGGGGGGGGGGGAACTCCGACTCAGATCCACACTGCTTTGCAAGAAGTTTGTGGGAAGGAACTCTTGATCGAATTTCTGACTCGGCATCGCGCTTTCTGGAGGGCCGAAGCAGCATCGAAGATGATCACCGCTCAGGCCGACCTCAAATGACGGCAGACAAAAACATCTGCCACCATTGTTGCAACGCTTCTCGAAAAGAATCGCCGTTTGACAGTCGAGGAGATTGCTCATGAGACAAATTTGTCCACCATGTCTGTTCACCGGATTTTGACCTACTCACTGGGGGGGGAGTCGCTGCGCTGTGGGTGTCCCATCAACTCACCCCCGAGCAGAAGGCAGCCGGAGTGAGCATCGCACAGGATCACCTCCACAGGTTCGAAAGGGAGGGCGACACCTTGCTGAACAGAATTTTCGCAACTGATGAGACTTGAACCCGTGATTTTGAGCCGCGACTGAAGTCACAATCAGCAGAATGGAAGCATTCAAGTTCCCCACGCCTAAGTGACTACGGTAACAATCCAAAGTGAAACAAATGATGATTTTTGCGTACAATGCCCAGGGTTTTGTGTTCTCTGATCGAGTGCCGGTAGGGCAAAAGGTCAACGCATAATATTATCGTGACTTTCCGAGGACAAAATTGAGACCGAAAATTCGTCAAAATCCGCAACAACTTGTTTGGAAGCTGGAGCGACTTTGCTGCAAGACAATGCATCGTGTCACCGTGCAGCGTCGGTACGCGGACTATTGTCGAAATTCAGCTGGGAAACGTTTTCCCACCCACCATACAACCCTGATCTCAGTCCACCTGACTGATCTTTTCCCAAAGTTAAAAAATCGGCTTCGTGGCATCCGCTACGAGTCGCTGGACGAACTGTCATTGGACGTGACCCGAGTAATACGAAAGCTGAACAAAGCTGGCGTACTACGGGGCATCCAGGACTTACCTCACCGCTGGCAAGCTGTCATTAGCAGCGGAGA
Organism: Macrothele yani; assembly: GCA_039090855.1. Lineage (NCBI taxonomy): Eukaryota > Metazoa > Arthropoda > Arachnida > Araneae > Macrothelidae > Macrothele > Macrothele yani. The sequence continues at coordinate 137,527,251 of CM077027.1, read as the reverse complement.
GGAGTAAATTGAACGGCAATAAGGTAAGTTTTCTTCGTTACATCACACTTTTCCCAAAAATGGACAGTGTGTAGAACTTTTGTCGGGACCCACGTACTTACAACATTAACAGTTATTTCTTCGATTAATAAAGTACCCTGCTGATTTTGCGCCTTCAGTGAATAAAGATTATTCACTATCTTGTGATTAAGCATGTGTTTATTAAAACCAAGTGGGATTATCACTACACGGTGAGTGATTTTAACGTTTCTTTGTTTTACTCTCTACAGGGGGATCTTTTCGCTGAGCCACCTACTCTGCTGAAAATCTATATCATGCTGACATGAAAAACAGTTACTCAGCAGCCATTTGCTGCGTTAGTTTTTTACGCTTTCCAACCGCAGGTTGAAGAAGCGTATATGCTCCAGCTTTGTCCGTCCTTCCGTCCGCACGATAACTCACGTGACAATGATTCGATTTCGACGAAATTTTAGTATGTGGTAGGGGACCACCTGGGGACGAACACTAATGAAAATGGGCGAAGCAGTGTCAAAGATCAGGACATAGGAGCAGGATCCATTCCATTGCTCTTATGCGTCATAACTTGCGTAAAAAATTGTTCGATTTTGATGAAATTTTAGTATGTGGTAGGGAACCACCTCGGGACAATCCCTATTGAAAATGAGTGAAATTGGATCAAAGGTCAGGACATAGGAGCTGGATCCATTCCATTGCTCTTATGCGTCATAACTTGCGTAAAAATTGTTCGATTTCGATGAAATTTTAGTATGTGGTAGGGAACCACCTGGGCACGAACTCTATTGAAAATGGGCGAAATGGGGTCAAAGGTCAGGCAGGGCATAAGAGCGGTATATATTCCATTGCCCTTATGTGTCATAACTAGCGTAAAAATGGTTCGATTTCGATGAAATTTTAGTATGTGGTAGGGAGCCACTAGGGACGAACCCTATGGAAAATGGGCGAAATGAGGTCAAAGGTCAGGAGACTGGAGTGGGATCCATTAAATTGTCCTTGTGCATCATAACTTACCTAAAATGCTTGGATTGCGACAAAACTTTATCATGTTGTTCCGGAGGTATAGTGAACCGGTTCTGTTGAATATCAACGAAATGGGGTCAAAGGTCATTGCACAAAAGCTAGATTTATTCCACAGCCATTATTCTCATAACTTGAGTAAAACTGCTTCTATTGCAACAAAACTTTATCATGTTGTTCCGGAGGTATAGTGAACCGGAAATGGGGTCAAAGGTCAGGACACAGGAGTGAGATTTATTCCACAGCCATTATCCACATAACTTGAGTAATAATTTCTGGTATGCATGAATTTACTAACTTGTTTTTTCTACTTTTCATCAGGAACTAACAAAGCGGGGATCAAAATTTGTCTTTCCCGCATAACTTGAATTTCTTCTATTATAAGCTTAGTGATGTACAACAAAAATATCATTGGTTTTAAAATTAACATGTGGCTTACTGGCCTAGAATCAGTGGCTGCGCCGGATTGTTTTTCTGGGTGGGCCACATTTTTTACGCTTTCCAACCGTAGGTTGAAGAAGCGTATATGTTCCAGCTTTGTCCGTCCGTCCGTCTGTCTGTCTGTCTGTCTGTCCGTCCGTCCGCACGATAACTCGCGTAAAAATGGTTCGATTTCGATGAAATATTTGTATGTGGTAGGGGACCACCTGGGGACAAACCCTATTGAAAATGGGTGAAGTGGGGTCAAAGGTCAGGACATAGGAGTGGGATGCATGCATTCCATTGCCCTTGTGCGTCATAACACTTGCGTAAATATGGTTCGATTTCTATGAAATTTTAGTATGTGGTAGGGGACCCACCTGGGAACGAACCCTATTGAAAATGAGCGAAATGGGGTCAAATATCAGGACATGGGATTGGGATACATTCCATCGCCCTTATGCGTTATAACTTACGTAAAAACGCTTCGATTGAGACTTCTGCTGTACGGATGACATGGTCACTTGATTGCGCATTTCTCATACATTCCTCATCAGGCCACACCTAGCCTCATCTATCGGATTCTGGAAATAACAATTCTACAAAACAAAAATATAGAAACCGTGCTAGTAATACGTGACATAGAAAAACAGACAATGCTCATATTTTTTGTACATAATTTTGTAATGTGTCCAATAATAATTCTCGGACACCCTGTACTTTACCAGTTTTGTTGAATATCATAGAAATGGGGTCAAAGATCAGGTCATAGGAGCAAGATTTATTCTACAGCCATTATCCTCATGACTTGAGTAATGATTTCTGATATGTTGGAAAGCGTACCATAATCAATGCATTGCATGATTTTACTAACTTGTTTGAATTACATAAAGTAGCCATCAAAAAGTACTCACCTCATATATAACAAAAACCAAAGCAAATAATCTACACTGCATGTTATTTCATTAGCTAGACTAAGACTATGTATATGAAACATAATTAAACAGCACAAATGAACAAAACATTCATTTGGGTGTTAAAAGCTCAGTTTCCAACTTTCAACTCAGATAAGACTCCTTAAAATTTTAAAAACTGGCTATTAGTCTTACTTTATTAATGCAGGAGAATTCAATTCTGATGCTCAGAGTCAAATTTATCTACTGGAGGGGACCAGAAAAGTAATGTCGTTTTTGGAAAAGAAGAGAAACAATGTAACAGAAGAAATTTATTTCTTAATCAATTATGCACTTATAATCGCCACCATTATCGATCACACTTGCCCATCGTGAAACCAAACTTTCAATGCCGTCTTTATAAAAAGATGTTGGCTGTGATGCAAAGAAGTCCGAGTTCCCCGTTTTGACATCCTCAATATTGTGGAATCTTTACCACATTAAAGTTATGCAGAGATCTGAACAAATGGTAATCAGATGGTGCAATGTCAGGGGAATAAGGGGGATGGGGCATAACTTCTCAGCTAAATTCTCTGATCGTCTGCTGGGTCAGTCTCTCTGTGTGAGGTCTCCCGTTGTCATGCTGGAGAATGGCAGCTTTTCTGTTGACCAGTCCTGGATGTTTTACAATAAGAGCTTGCTTCACACGATACTTCATGCTGGAGAATGGCAGCTTTTCTGTTGACCAGTGCTGGATGTATTACAGTAAGAGCTTGCTTCACACGATGCTTCATGCTGGAGAATGGCAGTTTTCTGTTGACCAGTGCTGGATGTTTTACAGTAAGAGCTTGCTTCACACGATGCTTCATGCTGGAGAATGGCAGCTTTTCTGTTGACCAGTGCTGGATGTTTTACAGTAAGAGCTTGCTTCACACGATGCTTCATGCTGGAGAATGGCAGCTTTTCTGTTGACCAGTGCTGGATGTATTACAGTAAGAGCTTGCTTCACACGATGCTTCATGCTGGAGAATGGCAGTTTTCTGTTGACCAGTGCTGGATGTTTTACAATAAGAGCTTGCTTCACACGATGCTTCATGCTGGAGAATGGCAGCTTTTCTGTTGACCAGTGCTGGATGTTTTACACTAAGTGCTTGCTTCAGACGATGCTTCATGCTGGAAAATGGCAGCTTTTCTGTTGACCAGTGCTGGATGTATTACAGTAAGAGCTTGCTTCACACGATGCTTCATGCTGGAGAATGGCAGCTTTTCTGTTGACCAGTGCTGGATGTTTTACAATAAGAGCTTGCTTCACACGATGCTTCATGCTGGAGAATGGCAGCTTTTCTGTTGACCAGTGCTGGATGTTTTACAGTAAGAGCTTGCTTCACACGATGCTTCATGCTGGAGAATGGCAGCTTTTCTGTTGACCAGTGCTGGATGTTTTACAGTAAGAGCTTGCTTCACACGATGCTTCATGCTGGAGAATGGCAGCTTTTCTGTTGACCAGTGCTGGATGTTTTACAGTAAGAGCTTGCTTCACACGATGCTTCATGCTGGAGAATGGCAGCTTTTCTGTTGACCAGTGCTGAATGTTTTACAGTAAAAGCTTGCTTTAAACGGTGTTGACAATATATATCTGATTACAGTCCATCTGAGTTCCAAGAGCTCAAACTGAGCTATGCCAGCGGTAGTCCACCAAACACAGAGCTAAACCTTTATGGGGTGTAGGCCTGATTTTGGTGTACGAACTGGTGTTTCACCTGGAGAAAGCCACTAGTTTTTGCGTTTGTTGTTCATGTAAAGAACCCACTTTTCATCTCCAGGGGCAATTCGATGAAGGAATGGATACTTTTCTTGTCGGCTGAGCAAAGAGTTGCAGATGGTGGAACGTTGGCCTTTGTTGTCGGATGAAAGTTGGTGTCGGACCCAAAATCCTTGTCTATAGACCTTCCCTATCCGTTGCAGGTGCTTTTGAACAGTAGACCGTGATACATTAAGATGTTGGGATAATTCGTCAATGGTTTGACGAGGATCTGCCTCAACAGTAGCACGCAGCAGGTCGTTGTCCAGCTCCATGGGCCTTCTCGCACGAGGAGCATCAGAGAGGTCAAAATTTCCGACCGGAATTGGGTGGCGAACCAACGCTGGCACTTGCGGACATTTAACACATTCGGATAAACAGCTCAAATGTTATTGCTGGCTACGGTTGCATTGTTCCTCTTGTGAAATTAATACAGCATACAATGACGATTATGGTTTTCTGTCACTCATTTTGTTCTGCAAATCTGGAAGACAAAAACACCACCTACATAAGATAATGGCGAATAGTTCATTCACTTGTACAGACACTTGCTTCACGTTGAACGTACATAAACACTTCACAACTGCTTCCCGAACTTAGACCCCCAAAAATCGATATTACTTTTTGGTCGCCCCAATGCTGCTGCATCCAAATCAAGTTGTTTCACAAATTTCTTCTCAATAGCCAAGCAAGGTCATTAAACCGTGCATCAGCCATAGCATTCTTGAGGTAAGTTTTCAGACGGCGAAGATAGGAAAAGCTCCTTTTACAAGCAGCACTGGATGCTGGTATCGTTGCAGCAATAACCGCTAATTTATATAGCTCGTGGGCTGACATGCGATACTCCCCAAGTAGATTCAGTAGACGTGACAGTGTCTTTATCTCACACTGGTTCTCCTCTTTATACCGTCTTATCTTTGGCAAAAGCTTCACTTCACACTTTCCGCATCACAATGGTAGTGTTCACCTAAAAGCTTCAGTTACGGTTAGTCAAGGAACGGCTGGCTACTTGGGTGAAGTGCGCAAACTCCTTGAAAAACACTATTGTTTTCAGTGAAGCGTCCTTCGAATTTATTGATTACTCTATCCACTACCAGAATGAATATTTGAGTTCGATCATGTTCCTTTGAGGACTCTGGAGTTTCTTCGTTGTTGACAATCTCAGTAACAATGTATAGTCGGATTTGTTTTTACTTGGCACTTGATGATAATGGAATCTCCTATTTTTTAGGGTGCAAGCATCTTGGGTGCGACGCGTCGAAGGAATTGATTCCGATCCTCAGAGACAACATGCAAGAACTTCCCTAGCCACTTGTTCCCTGCCGGGCTAAGATTTTAAGACCTATTACCACGGCAGTCCCACTCCTTTGGTTCATCTCACACCCACTTCATCGTTGTCTCCTCTATTGTATCGGATTGTTTGCTGGGGGCATAATCGCTGGGGAGAGAGATCTCACTGTTCCCTTAAGAAGGATCGCTTAAGAGACAAAGAAGCCCTCTTCCACTGTTCAGATCAAGCAATGTTTACTGCCATGGTTTCCACAAGAAATCCGCCCTAGGATGAGATTGCTATGGAACCCTTCGCCTGCTCCCTTCTTGCTGCAAATCACATGTGTTTAAACCCGGGAAGTGCTTGCTACGCCCCCAAAATCAGGCGATTCCATTATCGTCAAGTGCCAAGAAAAAAAAATTGGACTATACTGTTCAGTTTTTTCGGCATCAATTTCTTTCGGGTGGGCCAGGCAAGTTTTAGGTGGGCCATGGGCACACTCAGACTCACCCTTAGCGCCGCCCCTGCCCAGAATACTGCGGACCACCGGAAATTCTCCCGATGTCCCAGCGGCCCAGTCCGCAGCTGCTCTTGATACCTAAGAGGATAGCTCCATGGCCTAACGTTGCTTGTGCTAAATGGGGATTCAGTCTTCTGAATGTTGCAGAAGGAACCTTGATTCTTCCGCCCAGGCGATCATTTTCCAGTACTCAACTTCCGATACTCCCACGCCCACCGGAGGGGCGCTTTCATGCTTTGTGCTGACAACATCAAACTCTTGACGTAGTCGTCGGCTACTGTTGCGCATTCTCGACTTGGTCCGACACGTGGTACTTTCGGAAATAGCACTCGGGCCACCAATGTTGAACTGTTCAGTGAATTCCGGGACTGTTCGCTTGAATGGTACTCGCCAGTCTCCTCTGATCCCTCTTGTCCACCAGCTGTTTTCGTCCGATTACTGGAAGATTTTTGTGCGTCGCAACATTCACGGTAAACCATTGCTATGGTTGGGTATGAAAAGCAAAGGAGTACGGTCGTTTGGAAGATGCTTGAACCAGCACGCATGGCGCCAACTGTAAAGCTAAGTTCAAAGTAGCTCAGATCACTCGTTTTGCCTGTTACAACCCCTCAATCTAGCGATAACTGTCACTGGATGAACTGGCCTCCCTGACGTGCACTGCATTCTCGTACTGTCCTGCGTGTTGGAATGACCCATCTATGTGACGAAGACAGTGTGCCTAATAAACCGGCACCTAACATATAAACCTGAATCGTACAATGTAACATGACGTAGATTACATACTACTGCAGTGACGCATGAGCCAAGTCGGCAGAGTTGCACGGATAATTCCTGCCAGTTCGGACAATAACCGTCTCAGGAGTGGAATGACCTGCGTTCAAATCGCACCTCGGACAAAAAGTTTATACTTGGAGCCAGAAGGTATATGAATCTCCTGATCGTGAGGTTCGAAAAACATGAGATTCTTCACATCGTACAGAATTAATACAATTTCCTTCTATAATGAGGTGGTCCTTCAAGCATAGTGGTCGGCGGACCTGAAAACCTGCGATTTCGTGTCCTCGCCTTTCTCAAAGGGGGACGATGATGTAACCTACTATGTATCATGACGTACTACTGCGGAGTCAAATCGACAAAGTTGCAGCGATAAGCCTTTGCCGGCGTAGTTCATTTGGAAGAATAGCTCGCCTCCGGAAGAGGAAGATGTGGGGTGGGTTGGAACCCCACCACAGTCAAAATAGTTATACACAATAAATGTCTGTAGACAATACTCCCGAAAAACACGAAACTGCACGTGATCACTAAAATATCGTTAGAGTGCAATTCCTCAACTTTTCTACCCACATTATTGGGAGCATTGAGCGCAGTAAAGGCAACAACAACAACAATTCTGAAAATCAATATTTAGCAAGTTCTGACGTTGCAAAACTTTTTATTTGAAACAGAGTTCATATCGATTTGTGGCTGAGGATACTGTAATTGTATACATCTGCTTTGTTAAATTGATTATTTAATAAAATTGAACTCACTGCTATTTGCTTGTCAGCATCTGTGCTTTTCTTCCTCTTGGACTTCTTCAGTGTCGACATGCATTTTAAGTAGTTCTCTCTTCTTCCTTTGTACATCTGCTGGAACCTCTTCTGCTCCTTCTGCAAGAAAATATGAAACTTTACAAACAGATCATTTAATACGAAATTTTCTTAATGCACTTCAGATTTTTGTACTTGTAACAGTCTTAATCCTGGCATGCCAGATGACACTTCGGACACATGTAGTGAAAACATTTTGGAAATTAATACCTTGCAAACCCCAAAACAGTCAGTTTAAGAAATCTCTACTGTTTCTGCCGCGTCCTATGAGCGGTGGTTTTCTGAGACCAGCTACTTGCATCATAAAATTCCAACGATTGATGCAGATACCTTTGATGTAATGCATTCAGTACATTATCGGAACGTCTTGCAAAAGATTTACCTCGATGCGCAGCACCAGCGTTTTGAGAGAAGAGTTTGTCTTTTCGAATTTAAAAATACTGTAACAATAGTGTTTATCAGTGCTCTTCGAGATTACAGAAGCTGAAGTACAAAAACAAAAAAAACCTAAACTGAAACCATATATCTGACCTTTACCAACCCTTCTATGTTCATCTTTAGTCATCCAACCCTTTACAAAAAAACAAAAGTGAGGTGCTTTTAAGTATTCTGACGTACCTGCCAGCAGGACGCACACCACATAAAGGCAGATAGGGCCGCCCCGGTGGCGCAGTGGTCTAAGGCGTTGGCCTCTGATCATTCGTCCGAAGGGGTCCGGGTTCGAATCCTGGTGAGGCATGGATGTTGTGTTTGTCTTACGGCACTGGCTCTCTCCCTTCCCTGGAACCAGTGACCCTAAATTAGGGACGGGCGACTGCTTATAGCCCATTGAGTTGCTCACGGTGGTCGTTAAACCTCCAATCAAAAAAAAAAAAAAAAAAAAAAGGCAGATAGGAATCAGAATAAACGTCTGCGTAGCTCAGTTGGTAGAGCGACTTGTTCCGGAATAAGCGGTCTCGGGTTCGAATCCCGGCGAGACCAAAAATGACGGAGAAATTTACTTCGTTATAATGGCGCCCGAACAATCCGGATGACCCGGCCGTTCAAAATCTCGCATTGGTGTGATATTATTACCACACCGCGAGACAGGAAAAATCAGAGAATTCCTTCTCCAGCGCTTCGAAAAATAAAAATGTGTGATGTTGCATTCCACACAGCAGATTGACTGGGAGTTCTCAAGTGCACGTTCTACAGTGGATGGCTGCCTGCAACGATTCATGGTCACGGCTGACCCGTGGGCCACGCCCCCGGCCCTCTTTCGGGGGGGGAGATGTGACGTACCTGCCAGCAGGACGCATACGACATAAAGGCAAATAGGAATCAGAATAAACGTCTGCGTAGCTCAGTTGGTAGAGCTACTTGTTCCGGAATAAGCGGCCTCGGGTTCGAATCCCGGCGTAGACCAAAAATGACGGAGAAATTTACTTCGTTATAGTATCACTTTGTTAGTTCGTCCATTCTTTGGTATAACCTGGAAGAATGGGAAGAGGTTACTCATGGATCAGGAAAAATAACGGGAATAGTGGAACATTGACCACCGGAATAGCAGTTGGTTAAGTAGCTATGCACTGTATGCTCCCCATGTTTGGGGAAGGAAATGCGTAGATGAATCTATCTGAAGTTGGCCCCGGACGCACTTTGTCTTTGGACCCCTCTTCCCTAGGCTGTCTGGTTTTACCAGATGAGTGGCTATGCACTGGTTATAAAACAATGTAAGACGAATGAAATCTGATTCCCCAAGGCATCCGGCACCTACGGGATTTGGACCCATGGTTGTTGATGATGAGTGGGACATGGAAGTCAGTGGGATAAATTGATCTACGAGCTGTATGTTGCTATGTCTTAAACAAGCTTCAGTAAAAACACCACTTCAGTGCTTTCAAACTTCCAACGGCAGTATTGATGGCTCTACTGATATGATCTTAAATCAGCTGATTTACCGGCTGTTCTCAATCAGATAGAGCGATTTAAGTGTGATAGTGAGATTACTTTTCGTTTTCTTTTTTTTTTTTCAAATATAGCATGTGCTCATTTTTAACGTCCATTGATAGTTTCGTACAGAGGCTCAAAAATTTTAGTATGTGGCTAGCAGGGAAACTGGGGACAGTCCTCTCATTGCCACTGCATTTCGTTTTTAAACGCTTTCCAACCGTAGGTTGATGCGTATATCCATTCCATTGTCCGTCTTATGCATCGATAACTCGCGCAAAAATGCTTCCATTTCGATAAAATTTTAGTATGTGGTAGGAGACCACCTCGGGACGAACCCTATTGAAAATGGGTGAAATTGGGTCAAAGGTCAGGACATAGAAGCGAGATTTATTCTACAGCCATTATCCTCATACTTGATTTCTGGTATGTTGGAAAGCATATGATAATCAATGCATTGCATGATTTTACTAACTTGTTTAATTAAATTGCATGTATTTGAACCACAAATAAGAACTAGAAGAATGCAGCGATTTAAAACTTTTCTTTTAACACACAATGGCAATTTGTTCTTGAAATTTCTACTGTTACTTCTTCCAAAGTATCGTTTGTGCTTTCTAATATGACGTCAGTATTGTTTCTATTTAGTGTGCTTACTCATGTTTTCCTATGGCAGTTTCCATTAAAGCATTGCACAACACATTTCAACCGCTGACTTCACCAGCAGACAATAATAAAGCTCCCCTCCTAAATAGACTTCCCTTTGAGCAGTTCGATTGAATCATCGATAAGAAAGCAGGATGAACAGGGTAATCAAGTTGATAAGTGTACTGATATTGACACCCGAATGTGATCCCAAAACGTGTTTTTAAAGATAATTTCACTGTCAGTATCTGGAATAGTCAGAATCAATATTTACGCATGCCAAAATTAACGTCAGTTCTTTACGATAATTTTCAGTGCGTTTCGTAATTCTCGTGAAGGTTTAAAAATCTTAGCAGAAGTACGTAGTTTCATAACTCCTGAGCTGAAATTAGTACCTAAATGCATAACACAGGACTCAACTTTATTACGTCAATTAACACGATGGATATAATGACTTTATTTTTAACGCTCGCGTTAAGATTCGGAGGCCACGAAGGATTATATATCCTTAATTTAAAGTTATTAACTATTGGGTGTGTATAAGTCCTACCCGTTTTTTGTAAGCTACAAAGAAAGGAGGAGAACACAACAAATAACGTACCTAGGATTTCACATAATTGCCATCATTCTGTATGACCTCTTGCCATCTGTCTATGAGGAGGTGAATCCCATGCCGGAAAAACTCCTGTGTTTTAGCGTCAAAAAAGTCATGTAATGCCGTTTTCACATCCTCCACATCACCGAAGGTTTGGAGAACGAAGGCGTTCTATAACGATCGAAAAAGGTGGTAGTCTGTAGGTGCCAGGTCAGGGAAATTGCCTGGGTGAGGTAACACTTCCCAACCAAAGTCCAGTAAGTTTTGCCGAGTGATTAACGCAGCATGAGGTCTGGCGTTATCATGCTGAAGAATCACGCCTTTGCAATTGACGAGTGCTGGCCGCTTCGATGTCCGCGTTGTTCTCGCAGTCTGTCCAGCTGTTGGCAGTAGAAATCAGCATTCATCATTCGGTTAGATGCCAACACCTCCCAGTGGGTTATTTCCTGGACATCCCACCAAACACTCAACCAAGACGTTTTTGGGATGCAGTTCTGCTTTTGAGGTCGATTGAGCAGGCTCCGCACCTTGGCCCACAGTCCGTTGACGCTTTACATTACGGTACAGTACCAATTTCTTATCACCCGTTACAATTCGTCCCGAAAACGGCTATTTCTGCGACGAGAAAGCAAAGAAACACAAGTATGGATTTTCTCCTCTCGTTGCTTTACAGAAAGCTGGTGAGGAACCCGGTTATCGAACATGGTGATGAACCCAAGCGCATGCATCCGTCTTTAGACTGTAGTTCTGTGTACCGACAACGTTTCCGCTAATTCCTGAACGGTTGGATGTGGGTCATTTGTTATGGCTTGGTCGACATCCTCGTCAAACCATGGATGGACGTCCAGGACGTGGTTGATCTTTACAACTTCTGTCTCCCTCCCGGATTCCGAAACCAACGGCGACATGCAATGTGCTGTCATCAACTGCATCCTTCCCATACACTTGACAGATGTTGCGGCAAGCCGCGGCTGCAGTACTGTCTTTATCGAACTCGTACATTTAACAATGTCTAATGTGTTCCTTGTCGAACGCCATGTTACACCGTCCGTGATTTCAGTTACGAATGACTTTCTCAGACAAACCTAGTGCCTCTATATGCTCTACTGCCTCATGCTTTATTGGCAGAAAATTAGGCATCGGAGCGTCATCTGTGACGGAACTACTCCGATGGAAATGTTCATCGATTACAGAAATGGGTACAACTTTTGCACACGCCCAATACATAGGAGGCACTGAAACTTGAGCGTGCAACATGGCAATTCATGTCTCGCTCCTAGCAAACCCCTACCGTGGTTCGGAAGTCATGTTAAGCCGTTGGTTCTGGGATACTTCTCGTTTTAAAAAAATCAATGTATAGGCCCTCAAACTAACTCTTCCGTTGCTTTTCTATCTTTTCTTTATTGGTTCCGGAATTTAAAGCTTTCTGTGAGCATCTAAGACGATAAGGAGAACCCCGTTCTTAATTTGAGATCAATGGTTACAGATAAGCGATAGAACCAGAAGCGCAGAATAATCATACCACCCATGCCTCACCTGCAACTCGTACAAGAGCCCAACTCCGTTGGTTAACCATAAGCCAGCACCTCCAACTACTCAAGTAACTGGGATGCCTAATTTGTTTCTAATACGTACTTTCTAGTTGGGGTACTGTATATCTGGAATCTTTAAGTTTCTACCCTCCTAGGCTTTGCAATTGAGAGTCCAATCTTAACCTTGTTAGGGATCACAAATTACACAATCTGTATATACCTCGTCCCCAGTGAGAACATTCAAACGGTGAGCAGAAAATCACTCAAATCTTTTGTCTCACGTCCTGCTGTGTGTTAAAAACGCGCAACCTGCGCATTAACTCTTATTTTGCGTGGCTCGTCACCTTGCCCTTCAGTGCTTAAGCGCACGTTGTGTTTCCACGTGTTTAAAGTTATGTTTTTTTCCAATTTAAACATATATAATTCCGTTTGTCTGAACGTTTAAACGTTTATCGCATTTTATTGGGCCTTCTTGTACTTGAATGTTAATTGTTGAATCTCTGCCTCAAACAATATACTTTTTTTATTGTTGTAATGTTCATTGTTCCGCATTTGGAGCACATCTGTTTCACTTTGACGAAACATTCTTTCGTGTATTTGCATGATACTCCATATCAAAATAAAATTCTTACAACAATAAAATATGGCCAATCAACACAGCGCACCACTTTATTTTGTCTAAAAATTGAGAATTCCAATGCAGCGTACCACTTTATTTTGTTTGTCATGGCAACAAAAACCTATTTTTTATATCAGCTGGTGTGATGTTATCTCGTCCAAATCATTCTGGCATGATGTCAAAGATGCATTAAAACAGTTGCTGAAACGATTGAAATCGTTTCAGCAACTCTTTGAAAACAGGAGAATGTTACATCAGGAATTTTGGTTCTACTTTGTCGTCCATAAACGATATACAGAATTTTTCATTCAGAGTCCTATCGTATGGATTTTAATTTTAAGATTCTCTTTGCGAACCTAAAATGATTATTTCAGATTGTCAAACCAGTTTCTTTTCTCAATAAGTCTAAAAATTGAGAATTCCAATGCAATAGGTAACAGTGTGTTATTATTTTATGCATATGCTGAATAAATATGATTTGAGAGGGGTTATTTTTCTTAAGCCATGAAATTCTCAGAATAAAACTAAACTGTTTTCGCAGAATATAACCAGGTATCCTTTTATTTATATCTGTAGAAGAAATTGAAAAGAAAGAGAAAAAAGAAAAGCATTACTGTTTGTGCTTCTGCGCATGAACTATCATAACATTTTAACATTCGCAACTGCACAATTCTAAGTTCACAAACAAAAAAGAAAATATCTCACTACAAAAATGTTTCGAAATATCTTATTTTTCCCTGTCATTGTTAATGGGATTTCACCTAATCTTATATTCATCAAGATGGACAAGTTTCAGATGACAACTAATATTTTTACATATTTCTGACTGCCAAGGAGGCTTCATTCGCTTGTTGCGGCGAAGGTAATTACCCTATTCACCATTTCCATATTTGGAAAATATATAATTAAAAGACATCTCAGTTGTATAGTAATATCACCGACCAGGCAATATGAAGTAGACAATTTTCCATCATCGGGTCATTATGACAGTTGATATCTTCTTCACGTACGTGAAAAGATCGAGTTTTAGGTGAGAAGCGGATGTTGTTCGGATATGTTAAATTTCCTATCCTGCGAAGATACTGAGCCTATATCCTGCTTCCGTCGGCCGGTAATTTTTTTTTTAATTTGATAAAAAAAAAACAACAGAGCATAAGTGTTACTAATTTTGTTCGAATTTGAATGTCAGAAACAAAAGGTTCGGATATTAAACTGATTCACTTTAAAATATAATTCACGTGCCTTTCCCAACATTTACCAGATTTAAATTAAACAAAACTATTTGTTGGGATGGGTGTGGTTTAAAGGCCTAATTGGAGCATTAAGGAACCCTTCATCTTTTATTTGGGAAAACTGGTTCCAGCGAGAAGCCACAGCCAGCCTTTTTGAGAGACTCTTGCCCCGTCACACCTCGGATTATTAACCACAAGCCCGCGTCTCTGACCACTAAGATGCCAGTGTGCCGAACAAAATCTCAGTTTGGGATGAAGAATCAACGTCCTGCACCCACCTAAGCTTCCACAAAATTAGGAGGTCTTTTAAATTATTTCTTTCTAAATGGAAAACCTTTTTACCGATTCCGTCGTTAACAGCTTTTTTTGAGAGCAGTTTTTTAAACAACCATTCCACTGCTGTTGTTGCTAAACTGCATTTCTATGATATTATTATTTGTAAGAATCAGAAATAATGAAAGCATTAATTACTAAGAAATAATGAAAACAGTGGTGTTTATACTACTTCACTAAATGATTAATAAACAAATTTGTTGACAACGCGCTGTGCAATCAAATTAGAATACAGGTTTTCAGCACAGGAACCCTAATCAATCGCAATCGTTATTCGCAATTTCGCTGTGCAGGTGACACAGCTTCATTAGCATAGATGATCGGAAATAATTCTAAATGATGACTACAGGTTATGTATTTCCCAAAACTAATTGAAATATACACTCCAATCTAAACGAGTCATGTTAAATAGCACTGAAAGTATGAAACTTACTTACCCCAATAAGTTTAGTATCTTTGTCAGCAGCAATCTCAATGGGCTCGAGGAAATCGAATTCGAAACACTTCATCTAATGAAAAATATTCGTTCATGTTAATTACAACATCAAGAATAAAATGTGATTAATACTGTGTTGTGATTACACGATTCACACTTACATAAAAATTAAGTAAGCAAACATAGAGGTTAGTATTTGTTTAGTATTGCTTCGCATGTCTTAAAAATAAATTCATGAAAAGTGTGTGTGTGTGTGTGTTTCCTACAGCAAACGGTTCCATTTGGTCATTCCTCCCAAGGATTTTGGAACAAAAACTAATCAGTTTGCGCACTTTTGGCCGATGCCACACTAAACACGCTGTTACTCCAACTAAATTTATACTGAAGCTTAATTTTATAGAACAAAACCTCCCTTAATGGACATCCCTAAAATACGGAACCCTCCTAATTATAGCCACTGCCCAGCATCCTGCGGAATAGTTAGTACGCGTTATAATATGCCTTCCCGGCTCTCTTTTGCGGACTTTCAGGTACGGACCCGAACATCAATCAGAATATCTTAATGGAATATACAGAACCTCCTAGGTACCACAGGGTGATTTTATTTACAACTTTACTTGCATGAGTAAGCAGAATTTTGTTAAGGGTCAGTGGCTGTTGCATCCTCGCCAAACTGCGAAATCATTATCATTCCTGTGAGGGATGAAATGTCCCAAACCTTTGGTCTTGACTCCTGCTACAAGCTGTCAGTGTCTTTCTTTAAATGTATTTCGGTGTTGAATAACATCCATGAGTAACTCTGATGGTTATAACCACTCAGACAGACTCTAATTTAAAACCACCTGTTTCTGGGAAGGAAAAGAAGCATTGCCGTAAGAAAACTACACCATCCATCACTCATTCAGGACTCGAATGATTAGCTGCTAGTAACCAGTGTCTCTCACCACTTGGCCACCAAGTCATCAGATACTGTTTTCCGTTTGCATCCCATGTTGATATTTCTGTTATATTCCTTGTAAGCTTGCAGTAGTATGCGTGATAACTTTTACTTATTGCCAGTGAATGTAAGGCATTAACGCCGCAAGGCATAAAAAATAATTAGTTTTGGGTTACTTTTAACGAACTGTAACCTTGAAATGATAAATTTTTTTTTTGCCAACAGTGGAATTCGAACCCACAGCTTTCCACTCCGAAGCCGCTGTTTTGCCGCCCCAGTGGCGCAGTAGTCTAAGCGATGGCTTCTGAGCATTGGCACGTGAACGGTCCGGGTTCGAATCCCGGTGAGGCAGGGGTGTTGTGTTTGGTCTTACGGCACTGGCTCGCTCCCTCCTCTTGAACCGGTGACCCTAAATTAGAGACGGGTGACTGCTCATAGCCCATTGAGTTGCTCACTGTGGTCGTTAAACCTTCAATAAAAGGAAAAAAAAGCAGCCACTGTTTTTCCCAGTTGAACTACACCGGCAGGAATATAGCTGCTTCATTGGTCCATTTGACTCTTGCATCACATACATCACTCCTTTTTTGAGACAAAGCGGTGGTAAGAAATCGCTAAGCAGGTTTCGGGTTAACCTACAACACTGGATCACAATTTCCTTGCAGAAGTATATTTATTATTCACGTAGGTTATGCAGAAGCGTACATTTCATTTCTGGTCGGAGTTTTAACCGTGAGCAACTCAATCGGCTATAAGTAGTCGTCCGTCCCTAATTTAGGGTCACTGGTTCCAGGGAAAGGAGAGAGCCAATGCCTTTAGACAAACACTACATCCATGCTTAACCCAGAGTCGAAACCGGGCCCATTCTCGGATGAATGGTAATAAGCCAGTGCTTAGACAACTTCGCCACCCGGGGCGATATATATATTTTTCAATCCTTACGGCCAGGAAATATTTTATTGTTCGGACAACAACATTTTTTTTTTTTTTGGCCGACAGACGGATTTAAACCCAAATCTTCCCCTACCCCGAAACGCCTGTCCTCCCAACTAGCATACGCGGGCCGACTTATCGCTGTTTCATCGTGCATTTGACGCGTAAGTCACAAAATAACGTAAAACTCTTAAAGACACCTTTCTTTTGAAACATGTCCCGAGAGTGTCCCTAAATGAAAGGTTGTACTAATAACCCACGAATTATTTAAAACTCTTTTAAAGGCAAAAATTAATATTCCGAGAGTATCCTAAATGAAAGGTTTTACTGTAACCTAGAAATACCGCAAAACTCTTAGAACACATATCTTTTATAGACAAAAATAAGTGTCCTGAGAGTGTCCCTAAGTGTGGGATTTTACAATACCAGCTCCTCGGGAGGCCCTGTTGCTCGCGTGTGTGCGTCCCTTTGAAACTCAGCTCCAACTCAGGGCTTTACAGAGGAAGGGCTAGTCCGTACCTTTGAGAGACTGGATGCCGACCCGTGTCTGGAAGGGAGGGTGAAAAATGGGTAGGTCACTTGTTTCTACGTCATCGCGCTGGCCTACTCCCGAGTTCGTTTGTCAACCTGCCTACAGGATCCAATTTTCCTCTGTTATTGGTTTTGTACGCCCACGTCTTTTCTTAGTTTATAGTATTTGTTTCACGTTGTGTTTTATTTAAGTTGTACACTGAGTGTTGATTTTTATTTACGTTTTTTTAACGAAATGTCGTCATGTACGGTTGCAACTTGCCGAAATACACATGTAAACACGAAAGGACGGGACATTGTCTTTCACGTCTTCCCACGGGATGATCACGTTCTAGCGAAAGAATGGCTGAATAGATGCCGACGATTGGACACAGTGAACGTGAAATATGCCAGGATCTGTAGCGAACACTTTCATACAAGTGATTACAAAGATGACATGCAGAATCGAGTGCTGGGATTGCCTTTGAAGAAAATATTAAAATCTTCAGCTACTCCCACTATTAATATGCCATCTACTGTAACTTCAGCAGAAGAAACTCTGCGAAGCTGTCGACAGGCAAAAAGGAAAGTTCTTCAAGCTGCATTAGAACGATTGCGAGAATTGAGCCCTAAAAAGATTTGCCTGCATACTGAAATCCAAGAGGATAATTACCTTACTGTTTTTGATAAGAACAACAGAGATGCTGAAATAACACATTGCGAAAACTTCTCAAAAATGGAAATTTGTAATGACGTTTTGTTGAAAAAAATTTCCTCCCTCGAAGAGCTTCTCGAAAATTTAAACACAGAGAAAAAAAGAAGTTTTAGGACTTGCGTTCAGTGATTCAAGAGATGGGTGACTTTAAGAAGATCTCTTTTATCTGAAATCAAACAACTGAGAAAAAAAGTAAGCATGTTGCAAAAAAAAAAAAAAAAAAAAATTAAAGAATTCGGAGAGATTGAAGAAATGTCTTAACAACGTTTTTACTAAAACCCAAATGGATGCTCTTGGTGAGAAGAAACATAGGCCAAAGTGGACACCAGAAGATATTTCAAGATGCATTGTGATTCGAGCCCTTTCTGCCAAATCCTATGATTTTTGGAGAGACAAAATTCGTATTCCATTGCTTAGCGCTACAACTTTGAAACGATGGTGCGCAAAAATTCACATGCAATCCTGGGCTCCAAAATGATGTCCTTATGCTAATGAAAAAATGTTGCGTGAATTTATCCAGTCAGGAAAAAAATTGCGTTCTAAGTTTTGATGAGATGCATATTGATTCGAAGTTGTGCTATGATACTAGAATGGCCAGATTCTTGGTCCTTTCAAAAAAGTTCAGTTCGAGTTCGTGCTCATCAGAAGTTTGATTTCACAATGGAAACAGACTATATTTTTCGATTTCGATCTTTCCATGAAAAAAGATGTTCTTTTTGACATAATCAGGAACATTCAAACAACAGGCGTCGAAGTTAAAGCAATCGTGTCGGATTTAGGAGGATGCGGAACTTTGTGGAAAGAGCTTGGTATTTCTCTAAGTAATTTTTCATTCCCAAATCCAGTCATGGAAATGTCAAAAACATGGGTGTTTGCAGATTTACCCCATTATTTGAAATTGCTAAGGAATCACTTCCTGGACAAAGGATTAGTTCTTGGAGATGGGAGCATTTTAACAATTGATCTCATTAAAGATGTTTTAAACAACGATTCGGGGGAAATCAAAATATGTCATAAACTCAGTAGCTTTCCGTGTCTTACAGGTTTTAAACAACTAATGTTTGTGAGAGAGAAAAAGTTTTTAAACCACTAATTCTAGGGAATTACTAAAAAAAAAAATGGAAAGATACACTGAGTTTTCGACATCAGAAAAATAGGGTTACTATATTAAGCAAAATACTTTTGAAAGAAAACGCATGCATGACAGAAATTGTTCGTTTAAAATTATCGCATTTATACTATTACATCAATGTTTTCCGATTTTAAGACTCAAAATCTTTAACTTTTATTTCCGAAAAAGGCAGAGTCTAATATTTTAGTGAGCATTGCAATAGATGACACATTGTATTCTGTTAAATACGGTAATAACATTAACTGAAGGTGCCTTTCCTATGGTGGTGCGTTAGAGCACAGCTCCTCGTGGCTCTTGGCTTCCGAAGAGCCAGCCAGCGCAGCTACGTCATCAACTTCGCCTGCGTGTTTCATGGGGTGAAGAGCTAAGGACCAGCCCTTAACTCCCAAGCCCTGGCTCCAACTGAGATAATTTAAAGGGTCATCACTAATAATGTCCGGACTTCCACATCGGAGAAGGTGCGAGCGGTCTTATGCCTTATAAGAGCTGTATTAAACTAAACTTTTGTATTTCGTATGAGGATTCTAAAGTATTTGCCACTTGGTAAAAAAATGTCGCGACGTTTGTAGAAAGTAATAAAATGGGTGTTTATGTGGAAAGTCTTGAAAAGTTATGGCTGTTCCATAAATGTCTTGACATGAAAGTCTTCACAATTAAAGGCCGTTCTATAAAAACGGAGTAATTTTTTTTGGAGTTGGCAACAGTGCAAAGGGAAAAAAATAACCACGCAGACGACTAACTAAATTAGGGAAGCATCTATGGCAACAGTTATTCGCCGTGGCAGATGATCCTGGTTTCGTTACTGCTCAGTTGCTTACGGTACGTCTGCATTTCGCCATACAGCTATGGAAGTGAGTGATTCAGAATTAAAAGTGAAATGCGTTGTGCGATAAAACTTTCCTATCTTTTGGGTAAAAACGGCTCCATAAACATGATATAATGAAAGAAGCTTACAAAGATAAATATTTGGATGAGTCAACAATTTTTACGTCACCATGATTTCAAAAAAGGGCATTTGTCGACAGAACTTGCTCTAGGTCTTGTCGACCTTAAAGTGTTTTACGGAGCGTATTGTTAACACTGTTTGGGAAATCCTACAAGACGATCGATGAATCACGTGTGAAGACACAGCGGCGTCAACTGATATTTCAAAAAGTCGGCATTCTGCATTCTACTTGAGAAATTACTGCTACATCGTGGTTTCGTGTTTCAGATGGGTACCTCATTACCTAACGAGAGAACAATTGTTAGCCAGAGTTCAGGTGTGTCATGAGTGGAAACAAATGACTGCAAAGGACACAAACTGTCTAAACACAGTAATAACTGCCGATGAAACATGGGTCCACTATTCCGATCCCCTCACGAAGCGCGCAACGAGTGTCTCGAAACACACAGGCTAACCTCCTCCGAAAAACAGTTCGCCAAACATCAGGTGTGAAGGTTATGACGATAATTTTCTTTGATCATAAAGGTGTAGTCGACCAGCATGCGATTCCTCCACAAATTATTGTCAATGCTGAGCATTACATTTTTTCATCATTGTCAACACTGAATATTACATTTAATATTTTTGTTCGCAGACACTTCAGTGTTGAAGCGTCTGAGACGAAATATATCGATTAAACGACCGGAACTGGTGGTCAAGGGGACCCCTACACCATGATAACGCCCGCCCACATGTGGCTGCTTGTGTTGAACAGTTTCTTAAGAAATGCAGTTCTGAAATCATGCCATAGCATGCTTACAGTCCTGACATCGTCCCGTGCGATTTCTGCTTGTTTCCGACAATGAAAGAGAAGTTCCGTGGCGCAACATTCAACTCAGATGCTGGCGATATTGAAGCTGTACAGGGGTCGCTAAAGCAGCTTCCACAAAATGCCTTCGCCACATGCTTTGAAAAGTGGACTGAACGATGGGACCGTTGCATATCATCCGCGAAAAGATACTTTAAGAACAACATACATTTTGCAGTACCTATATTTCTTCATTTTGCGTGATTTTACTCTGTTTTTATGGAACGGCCGTTGTATAATTGGGAATTTACTTGTGCCTGAGAAAGCAATGTACAGCTTGTGTACGTGCAGGTAGCGTTTTATCCAATAGGTCTTTCTTTGGTGAAGGTTGTGTGATGTCTCCACGGCTGTTCAGTACTTTCATCCAGGCGAGATTCCAAAGTAGAGAGTACTGGTTTGTGTGTAGGGGGATTTTCGTGTGTGCAGGTTGTGGTAATGCTGATGACACAATCTTGTTGTTCGAGAGCAAAGGTGAGTTGTAAAGTATGTGGTCCAGCATGAAGGAAATACGCATGAAATTCGAACTTAATTGTAGGCAAGGGAAATACTGAAACCAGGTCTTTGAAAGAGCAACAGTTTGTAGTGAATGCAAGGTCAGTCTAATTGGTGTATTGTTCGATCAGGTGAATGCGTTTGTGTACTTAGGAAGTGTGTTTGACAAGGAAAACAAATCAGATGGTGAAATTAGAAAGCGAGTGAATTCAGCTTTGAGAGTCATGGCTGCCTTAAGAGGATTTCCCTGGTTTGTTGGTTTCTCTAAGAGGTCTTGAGTGCTTTACATTAGAGTGTAATTGTTCCAAATCTGATGTACGGCCCTGAATATTAAACACCGAAAACAATGCAGGAGTCGGTCGTATTTTGGAGGGATGCGTTGCTCACAGTGGATTTCTGGCAAAAGTCGTTCTGAGCATCGGGATCAAGAAAATGTGTTCTGAATCTGTAACGTGAAGTAAATGCTATTAGCGGGACAGTGACAAGTACTTTGAGATGGCTTGGCTATATTGAAATATTATGGAATTTATTCATCCGAAATAGAAGGAAGGTTGAGGAAATCATCTATATATTGATAATTCTATAAAATATTTTACTGTGAGTGCTATTTTGAGAAACCGGCTGAACGTAAAGATATGGTTGAGGTATCAAAATAAAAGTATTACCATGTAGATGTGCCAGTCGAAGAGAAAATGAGATTGAGGCAACGGTTCGGACGTAGTGGGACGAGAAAATTCCCATCTAAAGTCTATGGGAGAAGCGTGCGGGTGACATTCGATCGCCTGCGGTTCACTCACGCGCTGTTAAAGGCGAAAGCATGGCGAGACTCAGATAGTCTTCTCTTTTCTGAGCAAACCGTTGCGTAAAATAATGCTAGCAGGCATTCGCATTAAAGTTCTTCTCATCGAAACAGCGAACTCTCGAAGACCTGATTGCGTTATGCCCGTTGGACTGTGTGATGTATATATACAATTTAATATTCATTCGATCTAGTTTATTCACGTAGGTAAGAAGTTTCCCATTATGTATAGATGTAAATAAACATTCCGTTGACGATTGTTAGTGAAAATATTACGGGCGACTGCTTATATCCTATTGAGTTGCTCACGGTGGTCGTTAAACCTTCAGTCCAAAAAGAAGAAAAAAATCCCGAACCTGGAGTATTGTCTTTACTGAAGTGGTTGAATGAATTTGTCAATCAAATAAAGTTTACATTTGTTGTTTCATATGAAATTATTCTTTAAAAAAAAAAAAAACTAACCGTTGATTCCGACGGGTTTCGTCTAGTAGAAGATTAAATAAAGATTGAACGAAAAGTGTAATTAAGCACGCCGGACAAAAAATTAGTCACCAAGGGCAGAACTTACCCAAAAACGGGTAACAACGCCTCTTAACTTGAGCATGGATACGATGCTATGTGGTAGAGACTCCACTAGGTTGTTAATATATTGGACATCGGTTTGCTGCCACTGGATTGGTCCCGAAGTTCCGCCAGAATACGTGGGTATCTATTCCTGCGTTTCACTTTCTTTTCCAAATGATCCCACAGATCTTCAAATAGGATTTAAATCTGGGGACTTGGCGGTTCAGTCGAGGTAAAACAGCTTTGCTGATTGTTAGTCGTGCCACACAGACACAGTTTTAGCCCTGTGCACACGGCAATTGTCGTCTTGGGAAACAGAAATGGTGCTGCTCCTGGAGATTTAGGGCAAAGGGCAACACTTCGTGATTCAAAATGTGGTGATACGCATGCTGGTTCAAATTTATCTTCACTGCAACGAGAGGTCCCATTTCGTGATACGAAAAACCTCCCCCAAAACATCACAGAACCCCCTCCAGTTTGAATAACACTTTCGACACAATCAGAATTAAAGCCCTCATGGCCTGCCATGCACTGGTTGCTTC
Organism: Macrothele yani; assembly: GCA_039090855.1. Lineage (NCBI taxonomy): Eukaryota > Metazoa > Arthropoda > Arachnida > Araneae > Macrothelidae > Macrothele > Macrothele yani. The sequence goes on along the minus strand of CM077027.1, from coordinate 137,503,988 downwards.
CCATCATTGGAGTACAAGCAAAAACGAGATTCGTTTGACCATATTACTCGTTTCCAATCCTCCACAGTAAGGTTTTGATGCCTCTGAGCCCATTGATAACGTGCGACTTTGTGGCTTGCTGTTAAAAGAGGCGTCTTCCGTGGTACTCTGCTCCAGGTGTCCATCGCATGCAATTCTCGTCGCAATGTCGTTTCGGAAATCGGTAGCAGTGGAATTTCGTGGACTGTTTGGAGCAAATTGTTTGTTGGTTTGAAACCGATTGGCAGTTATTAGGAGTGAAACATGGCGGCGGTCCCCGTTTGCTGAGAATCGTTTTCCGGCCACAGTTACGTCGCCGATTTGTAGTTGATTGCGAACTATTCCACTGTTTGTAGACCCGCTGGACAGTACGCTTCGACACACCAACAAGCTGGGCAACTTCGTTTACTTTGTGTTCGCAGGTACGGCCAAACACGATGGCTTCTTTTCGTCACTCAGTCGCGTGTTTTACGACCCATATTGCAGACTGAAGTCAACGCACACGTTGCTCTTCACCACTGCACGAGACAGAAATGATCCTGCAGACCACGTCAATGCTATTTATCTCCCAACAATGCTATCACAGCGCCCTCTGTGCAATCGGTAACTTCCTCTGTCACTTCTGTTAGGGGTGACTAAGTTTTTGTCCGGTGTGCTAAGTATGAATGTTATTGTATCATACATATGATGGACGTCAATGAAACTAAGTTGTTTGGCACGATCGCTCCCCATGGAGAACAGTAGGTGAACTATCATCAGACGTGGCTTTGATCAGGTGATTTTGATGCTTTGAGGAACTAATCCCTTAATCTCAGAGAACAGATTAAATGTATTTATGTGGATATTAGAACACTTTAAGGCCAAAAACTCTATGAATTTAAATGAAAACAAGAATTGGTACGACTATTTCCTATGATTAAGCTGTCGATATCAGTGGGCGCAACTCGTTGTTGAGTCTCAGTAAAGCTGCAACTTTTACTCTTCCTTTGATCCTGTTATTGCGCAGCATGACAGGCGATTGTCATGCGGAAGAGTGGGTCGTCAATGGTCTGCTGCTGACGTCCTCCTGTGTACATTGGATCTTGTGAATGTATTTCGAGATTGACACCTCAAAATTTTCATGTAGTGAACTTCATTTTTTTTTTGCAGATTATTATTTATACTGAGGTCTTGCAAATAAAAGTCTTCAAAGGTGGTACCGATGAACAACATCGGATACATTTTGTTATCCAAATACAGAAACAAGAACCGTGCAATTAACAAAGTACCTCCTGACACTGGAATGACCAAAACAGTCATAGTGGTTAAACAAGAACAAAATGTATGGTAATGCTCGAACATGCACCACAGATACCAAATTTTGTGACTACTGGTAAGCATATGCTATTGTGTATCGAGGAAGCGTTAATGAATGATTTCATCAAAGACTACTTGTTAGATCTGACGTTTGATAATGAACAGCGGTTTTAAATGATTCCAGAAGACCGACAAGTCGCAATTTTGAGCAACACATCCTAGACATGCTCTTTTAGGTTAGTACTTGCTTTGAAATGTTAATATTTTTACACACTAACAAAGGTTAAGCTCAACGACTTCTATTTTTTCGGGAGTAGAAGTCAACGACCTTCCATGAGCTTTTAAGTATAACTAGTCACCCAACCCTAATTTAGTGCCACTTGTTGCAGAGAAACCAATAAAACCAATAGTAGGACAAATGCAACACTCATACCATATCTATAGGAACCAATCGCTGGCCCACCCCAGCGATTACAGAGAAGTGCACGCCTTTGACCACGTTGGGGCCCAGACATATCAGCATCATTTTGTCTTTGACCAAAATAACCATGCTTGCATTGAAATTTGGATCTAAAGTTTTATCTACCAAAACATTATACTAATTTGCAGGAAGTAAAACAGTTTGCTATCCGTTTTGAAAAACAAAATAGCTGCAGTAATGTACTCCTATTTCGGTATCGATAAGATAATAGATGCACAAAATACACAGTAGTATCAGAATAATATGACCACCCACGGAATCACACGCAGGCGCGTCACTGAGTGAACGTGACAAGGTCGACCACACGGAGTTATAAGGGTCCGACCCAGAACAGATGAGTCATAGTGCGTAATGTGGGCACAATGAGCAGAGGTAGCGAATAAACAGACGTTCAAAAGGAATGGTCACCGACTACCGCGCGAAGGATGGAAGCATCTCGGAAACAGCAGATTTCATGGTCTGTTCGCGACGTGCTGTAGTACGGTTGTACCAAGAATGGAACCGCTGGCACACCTAGTACCTCGTGACGTCATAACTGTGGAGCCCCAAATATCATCGACCACAGAAGAGAACGTCACCTCCGTCGATTGGTAAAGAGCAATCGAAGCGCAATGGTGCAACAATTGATCACGCAAATGATAGCTGAGAAGCCCAGGCACATATCCCCGATAACAGTAGACCAAACCATGTTACGCATGGGTCTCCGGAGTCGACGCTGGGTCAAGGCCGCCCATGTTAACCCATGTCCATCAGCAACGATGCCTGCAGTTTGCATGGGACTACCGCCATTGGACAGTGGAAGAGTGGGAAAATTTTGCCTTCGCCGACGAATCGTGGTTTCTACAGACTCCACAGAAGTGATGGGCGGTGGAGGATACGGCGTCAGGCATATGGCGACTTACACACGGATACGCTTGTCGGTCAAATAGAGGCCAGAGGTGGCAGTATGCATGTCTGGGGGTGTTTTCCTTGTATGATCTGGGACCGTTGGTACCACTGAATGGGTCCCTGTCCATCCTCGCTGACTACACGCATCCTTCATGTTGGACGTTCACCCTGGTGGTGATGGTATCAAATAACAGGACAATGCGCCGTAGCATGTCGCTAAGGGAATACACGGGGCTGGTTCCAGGAACACGACAGCGATGTCTCCGTTCTCTCTTGGCCGGCGAAATCGCCCTACCTCAATCCCATACAGCACTTGTGGAGATATATATTAAGATCGACAGGTTCGACGTGTTGACCCACAACCACCACATCTACGGGACCTCCGTGCTCTGCTGCAGTCCGAATGGGCACGTGTGCCTCAGGCAACCCTTCCAGGGCCTCATTGTGTCCATGCCGCGTCGTCTCGCCCCTGCCATCCGGGTCAGTGGTGGTTATTCCATTTTTAGGTAAGTGGTCATATCATTCTCATACGACTGAGTAATTCATGTGCAATGGTTACAAACAGAATTACGAATATTGTAATAAAACGGTTAGAGATATTACACTAAAACGCGGCAGAACAATAACACAGACAACAACACGTAATACACGCCAATATGAAGATAAAGTAATGAATGAATTTCAAATTAAACCGTGTTATTCGAAACAAAAAAACTACAAATATACAAATTAATAAACATACCAAAAGGACAGACATACTTTAGCTATAATATGGTATGTGGTCGCCTCTCATGGTGACACGTGACTGGCAGCGTCGCGGTATGCTGCCCAACACAGTCAATAAATTATGATGGGAGTCTGTCGTACAGTTGTACAAAAGCACTTCACAGCTCCTGTACGTTTCTTGGAGGGGGTTCTCAGAGCAGCCACCCGTCTCCCTAAAGCGTTCCACAGGTGTTCTATCGTATTAAGGTCCGGAGACCTTGCTGGCCACTCCATGACCGCACCACCTTCACTTTCAAGGTATTCCAGCACCAGTTGGGCGACATTGATTCGGGCATTGTCCTGCATTTAAAGGAATTCCGGGGTGACAGCACCTGCGAATGAGCGAACATAAGGTGCTACGATCTCGTCTCGACAGCGGATAGCATGTAACCTTGGAAAATAGGTGCACATCGGTTCGTCCGTTAAGCAGTATTCCTGCCCACACAATAGAACCACCGCCTCCATATGTATCACTCTGTCGGGTGTTTGATGGTTGGAAACGCATGCCACGTTCTCTCAAGATGAATAAACGTCGGGAATCCGTTTGCAATGAGAAACGCGATTCCTCTGTTAAAAGAACATCAGACCACTGTTCACGTGTCCAGTGCAGATGTTCCCGAGCCCAAGGTAACAGTTTTCTTCTGTGGAAGATATTAGCAGCACTCACACCACAGGTCTTCTGGCGTAAAGGCTGCTTTCCTGAAGCCTTCTGGTCATCACTCTCCAGTGGAACACTGATCGTCCAGATACTGCTGTCAAATCTGAAGGCAGCTGACGATATGTCATGCTTCTGTTGCGTCATGTAGTCAAGGCAAGGAAACTGTCTTCGGGGACGAAGTTGAAATAGGAGGACCTGTTATATGACGTTTAAGACCACTTCCTATATTTTGGAACTGTCTCTAGAGCCTTCTGATAACCATTCGAAACACACCAAGCCAACTTGCCACCTCAGTTTGGGCTTGCCTGGTCTCCAGTCTCCAAGTCGCCCGCCATCGCATATCATAGCTTAAACGGTGTTGTCTCTGACATTTTCCAGACATGTCTTTAGTTGCAGTTTAACAAGAGCAGAGATCTTTTACACCCTTGTTTTTGTCCGACCTTTACGACTATCTGCTTCTCGAGTCTACATGCAACGCCCACTGGAATATCATATGCGTGCCATCATTCGGTCATGCGTTACGTAACACAACCGTCACAGCCTGTTATACACCCTGTAAAAGTCCTTCACCAAATGTTTCATTCACTACGATGAAAAAACCTTTCATAGCTTTTGCACATGACTGTAACTGCTCTGCAGCAAGGTAGCAGTAACAGATTTTCAAAAGGATTAGCTGCATGAATTCCAGTTTTAAATGAAAGTTATTGCACCTCGCAATTACGCAAAGTACACGCTGCCTATAAATGGAAGTATGCAACTTCAGTATGATTTTAAAAATTAGGATAGCAAAAAAATTTCTTTAAAAGGCAAGAGACGTGGCAAGTGTTTAAGTTTGTTAAGTCAGATGATAGATGGCGCCAGGTGTCTCGTGTAATGAAAAATCTCGTTAAACACTGAATACAAGAGAAACAAGACCTTTCACGGATCTGTTTCAGCTATGAGTCAACATCCAATGTTTCTGGCAGAGTGAATAAACATAATGGAAGAATCTGGGGCACGGAAGAATCCCCATGTGGTCGCAGCAGCAGAGAGACATAGCCAGAAGGTTAATGTCTGGGATGGCATAATGGAAGACAGAGTGATAGGGCCCTTTGCTGAAACAGTCATTACTGGCATAACGTACTTTAACATCTTAGAAGAGTTCGCAATTCCACAAATCCAGGATATTCAAGACATTTACCAGCAAGATGGAGCGCCTCTGCACTGGTCTTTGGATGTGCGCATGTCTTTAGACTATTTTTCAGGGCGTTGCATTGGACGTGGGGTCCTACGGCATGGCGACCCTGTTTTCCTGATATTACCTAATGCGATTTTTCTTTGGGGCTGTATTAAGGAAATTGTGTACAAGAAAAAAGGTTACATGTGTCACTGAGCTCAAAGAACGCATTGCTTCAGCCTTCCTCCTTGTTAAACCTGACATTCTACAGCGTACGTGTGTGAAACTGGACTATCGTTTAGACATCCTGCGAGCAACCAATGGGGCACACGTCGAGACCTACTGACAAAAGAAAAACTAACAGTTGCCATGTGTTTTGACATTAAAAGTAAGTTATTTATCGTAGTTTTTTTTAATAACACAATAAAGTTGCATACTTCATTTATGAACACCCTGTATATTAAAGTACTATAAAGTTCTATTTAAACTTTTTAGTGAACGTTTTTGAACGTTTTGTATGAAATTAAGTTTATACAATAAACTAATATACTACTCAATTTTGAAGACATTAATAAACTATCTCTGTACAATCTCTTGCAATTCTTTTTTCGTAGTCATTATATTTTAAGGGTTCGGGCGTAAACGATGGTAACCAACATTCTTGTAAAAAAATGAGTTGCGTACGAAAATCAACTGTGGCGGTAATCTGAGGATCTTAGAGTATTAATTATACATTTATGTCAACATATGTCACCTTCGTTTTGCTGATGACGTAGTCATTTTTGCAACTTCCCCATCAGAGATGCAGAGTATGATCCAGAAACTTGCTGACAAGAGTGAAGAAGTGGGATTAAAAATGAACTTTCAGAAGACGAAAGCGATGTACAATGCTTTTACAAGGAATGAAGATTTATCGATTGATGGAGAAAAGCTGGAGATAACAAAAACGTACGTTCATCTTGGACAGCAGATATCAAGTGAGGGTCACATTGATGAAGAAATTAATCGGCGTATAAAACTTGACTATAGACCTTTTGGAAGAAACAGCATAATTTTCAAGAGCAATATGTCATTATGTCTTAAAAGAAAAGTGTTTGATCAATGCATCCTTCCAGTGCTTACGTATGGTGCAGAGACGTGAACCTTAACTAAAACAGACATACAAAGGCTGCTGACAACTCAAAAAAGCATGCAGAGGTGCATGCTTGGTGTAACCAGGAGAGAAAAGAAGAGGAACTCGTGGATCAGAAAAATGACAAGAGTGGATATCATGATCAGAGTAAAATCCCTGAAATGGCAATGGGCTTGACATACTCTGCCAGAAGGACAGGCCATCGGTGGACAGTCGAAATTTTAGATTGGATTCCAAGGGACAGGAAAAGACATAGAGAAGAAGACCACATGGAAGATGGGTGGATGAAATTCGAAAGTATGCGGGAGTAACATGGAGGAGACTGGTACAAGACAGACCGTTGTGGAAGAGGCTTGGAGAGACCTTCGTCCAGCAGTGGATTGATAATGGTTGTCAATGATGATGACGCCATAATATAAAACTTTCAATTTATGGTAAGTGCAAACGTTTATATTTTTTACTACTTGTAATCTACATATCTCACAACGGCAGAAGTGTTGCTTACCATGGTTTACACCAGAGTCCTTCATTTATATTTATACGTTTTATGACATAGAAGTTAGAGTACCAAAGTGTATGATTAAGAGTTCCATATAACATAGAATTGCCATTAATGCGGAATGGCTAAGTTCCAATGATGAAGGATTTTTTTAAGTTTGTTGTGCTAAGAGGACAGTTCAGCAGTAGGCTCGCGAGATTGTACATACTAAGACAAATTGTGGGGACCCCTGAGACAATAGAACTGACACATAGTATTAAAGGCGATCACAATTTCAAGCAATTACTTTGTAATTCTGCCGGACAGGTAACTGAACCTCGTGAGATTTTATTATTCTTTGACTTAGCTCAAAAGTTCCCTGAAATTTAGATGACGAGTGTCACGCACACTGAAATCCGTCGCTATCCCTTGCGTTTTCTTTCGAAAAAAAACGTAAAGCGAAGCGACACTAAGTGGAAAATCCAATACCATTTGCAAGAAATCGTAAATTGGTTTCTGAAGGCCAGGAGGACCTTGATATCTTGAAGATAAATCGTAATCTTACTTTCAAATTGTGTCTGAGTGAAAGACACTTAAATCTCAACGTCAACACAACTACGAAGAAAAAAGAAAGTTAAAAGGAACTGAAATTATATAGCACCCCTCCGCCCCTTCAGTGTTTTGCTTCCATGAGCGAACAATTACATGAATAATAAGGTCACACTTTCTTATTTGCTTTCTAATAATAACATCAGTGTGTGTTCCGAGCCGAACTTCTAAGGCCAAACCAAGGTTACGCAAGTGAGCTCGTTCCACGTTCTTGAGCACGGGGAAGTGCTCTTTCCTTAGTAGGGTATTAATATTCCCTGATGCAAGTCATTTTCACGTCCAATTGAACAAGTGCATGCTCTATGGTAATTAAAGTTCAGCCTTGATTGCGGATCCGCCGAAACAAGTTGGTGGTACAAAGCGTATCTTCAGAAGCCTCTTAAACTTTCTAATTGTCAACCAAGCAGACCAGCAAATGTAGCTCACGTAATCACAGGAGATATGTAACCACAAAATAAAAAAACAAACCGCTGGGTTTTTTAGGTTCTCTTTTCAAAACATCGAAAGCCACCTGTTAGAATAACTTTAGGCGCAAGAAAAATAAATACCATGAATTCAGAAGGCCAAACTCATTGTTTTGTTCCATGGATTACTACATGATCGTTGGGAAAATTATTTTTATATCTTTATGCGGTGTGGAAATTACTTCGTAAACCACAACTAATAATATATCTAACTTGGGAAGCGGATCTGGTAGTTTAACATATGCATACAATTTCTTCCGGAAGGGGGTGGAGTTTACTATTGCTTACGTTCCACGTCCTATTACAATAGTTAAATGATGCAAGTTAAATATGTTTCGGAAAATATGCATTGTGGTGATAGCACAATAAGTTCAATAGTATACAGGATCGTATCAGAATAATATTACCACCCCCAGAATCACAGTGTACCCGCCCAGGCACGTCACAGAGTGCACGTGAAAATGTCGAAAACTGGAAGACCCTGGGTTCGATTACCGGTGGCAGCCAATGAGAATTTTTCCGTGGCTCACTTATAGGCGTGGAAAGAGCGATGACCTGTGTTTGAGGTCAAGAACGCTGAGTATAAGTGTCCGGCCAGGGCAAATGAGCCATAGTGCGTAACGTGGGCAGAAGTAGCGATTTGACGGACGTTCAAAAACGAATCATCGGCTACCGCGACAAGAGTGGCCGTATCGCAGAAACAGCAGACTTCATGGTCTGTTCACGAGGTGCTGTAGTAAGGGTGTACCAAGAATGGACCGCTGGCACACAGAGTACCTCTCGTATTACAGGTGTGGAGCCTCACAGGTGTAGAGCCCCAGAGGATAACGGCGCCTCCGTCGACTGGTAAAGGGCAATCGACGCACAACAGGGCAGCAATTGACCACCCAAACGAACGCTGTGGCACCCAGGTACATGTCCCCGATAAAACTAGAGCGAACTCTGTTACACATGAGTCTCCGGAGTCGACGCTACGTCGAGGAGCTCATGTTATTCCAGGTCCATCACCAACGACGGATACGGCGTTAGACCCACACAAACCAACATCCGAATACGTTTGTTGGTCAAGTACAGGCCGGCGGTGGCAGTGTGCATGTCTGGGGAATGTTTTCCTGGTATAACCTGGGCACCGCTGGATGGGTCCCTGAATGCCGATGGCTACCTGTCCATCCTCGCTGACCACATGCATCCCTTAATGTTGGACGTTTACCCTGGCTGTAATGGTGTCTACCAACAGCAAAATGCATCCTGCCACGTCGCTAAGCGCGTACGTGACTGGTTCCAGGAACGCGACAGGTTCGACATGCCGACCCACAACAATGTCATCTACGAGACTTACGTACTTTTCTGCAGTCCGAATGGGCACGTGGACCTCGGACAACTTTTCAGGGTCTCATTGGGTCCAGGCCACGCCGTCTCACCGCTGTCATCCGGGCCAAGGGTGGTTATTCCCATTATTAAATTGGTGGTCATATTCTGATACGACCGTGTATATTGCGAATTGTGTGAATAGATGCGCGATTTTCTTCTGTCGTTGGAAAGCTAAATTATCTCAAACAGCATGTTTTTGGCCATCCTGCCACATGTTGACAAAGACTTCCTAAACCATGAATGATGCACTGCCTGACAGAGACTATGCCACACCACGAAGACGTGAACGCAGAACCATGCGAATTGCAGGGTGGGTGCACACGTACAATTTATACAAATGACTGCATTTCCTTGGACTGACAATGTCTAAGATATGAGCAGACAACCATCGCGTGAGGCCATCATTCGAGACGTCGTCATGGCCACAAGAAATGAGTGGTTCTGCAGTAACTATGTCTGCAGAACGAACAAGGGGTGCCGATGACGTTAAGATGCCGTCGTACGCGATTTCGTAAAAAAAATGAGTTAACGAGGGGTGACATCCTAGGCCTTAGTACCGCCGGATGATCCTTGCGTCGTATTGCGGAAGAAACGCAACGTGATGCCACAACCGTCGGTCGCATATGGAGACAGTGGCCCGAGGAAGTATCTGTGCAATGTCGTTGGGGGACTGAAGCACGGAAACGGACGTCCAAGAGCACAGATCGTCGCATCCGACGTCTTGCCGGAATGGGCCCACGTGCCACAACGTGCGACGTTTTGCGGAGTGTACGGGGAGACTTGGATGTTCCGATATCGACGCGAAGAGTGTCGCGCCGATTGGCTGCGTCTGGTTTGCTGTACAGCCGTCGCGAAGTCTACCCTTAACAGCGAGCCATCATCGTCACCGCTTGGCATGGTGTCGCTGCGTGGGGTGCCGAATTCAACAGTGTGGTGTTCAGCGACGAATCGCGGTTCTGTCTCACTACAGATGATCGTAGTGTGAGAGTCTGGAGGCGACGAGGCCAACGGGTGAAGAGCACTACACGGCCCGGCAACGTGGAATCATGGTGTGCGGTGCTATCAGCGCCAACGGCCGCTCACCGCTGGTACGCATTACGAGCACATTGACGGCACGCCGCTACGTTGATGAGGTGTTGCAGCCTGTGTCCCTACCGTATCTGCAAGGCATCCCAAATGCAGTTTTTCAACAGGATAACGCTCGGCCGCCTACCGCTCGGGTTAGCCTGAATGATTTGGAATGTGTGCGGATGTTTCCGTGGCCAGAACGATCACCCGACCTCTCGCCCATCGAGCATCTGTGGGACTCGATTGGACGTCGATTGTGTACACTCCCATTCCTCAAAATGAAGATACACTGTTGCCTCGGGTCAACACCACATGGTCCACGATATCCCAGGACTCTATTCGGACTCTCCTTGCCTCGATGCCAGGTCGGATTCAACGCTGTAACGCCCAAAATGGAGGCCACAATCCTTATGGATCTTCCTATACGTTCAGCCACTGCAGCCTAGTCTGTATGTGACAATTAAATAATTTGTTCAGGGCCTACTTGGGTGTGCAGTTTGGTCTGTTTTAGAGCATTCCTTCATGGTGTGGCATTTTCTCTGTCAGGCAGTGTATTTCAACAGACACTGCGCTACCGTGGGCTAGGGTAGGCTTCAGACTACTCAACCTTTCTTTGAGCTCACAAAAAAACAAAAATCTATTTAAGCACTTAGATCATATGACGAGTGCAATCATTACATATTTGCACCACATTTTCTTGATCCCCATGCTCAGCACGAGGCATTCCACAAGCCTATTGTGTGTAAGTAACGCATCTTTCTAGCATACCAGCAACTCTTGTGTTTCTTCTGCGGGCACAAGCTTCACTGCGGTACATCAGAGTTGGAGCAATTCACAGAAATGTTGCTACATAAAATGAATTCCTTGTTAAATTTGGTGCTGTACTATGCTGCGAAATGGAGGAAGTTCTGTGATTGAATGTCTAAGAGAGCAGTAGAAATACATTTTCGTAATTACAGTTTAAGACTGTATACACTATATTGACAAAAAAGCAAATAAAGGTATCCGCTGCGTTGTTAAGATGCGCAGTACATCTGAAATCAGTATAAAAACAAGCCTGCAGTTGACGGCGATCGTATCTCACTGTGAGGTTAAGTGAAAATGTCGCCGCTGCAGGAGAAAACTGACTTTGAAAAAGGAAAGATTGTTGGGTGTTATATTAGTAAGTTGTCCATAAGAGAAACCAAGAGGCGTTTAAACATACCCAAGTCAGCTGTTTTGCATGTACTGAATAAGTGGAAGACACATGGCGTGCCTGAAGCAGCAGAACGTAACGGCAGACCAAGGAAAATCAGTGATAGAGGACGTCGAAGCCTCAGGAGAGTCGTTACAGCTAATCGAACGGGAGTTCTGAGCAAGACCTCAGTGTACAAGGGTGTAAAAATGCTGGAATCTCGGTATGTACACCTACCATTCGTAGAGAACTTCATTCCGTGGATTACCGTGGTTGTGCGGCTGCTCATAAGCCTTTCATCTCCACTCGGAATGCTACTTGTCGTTTAGCATGGTGTAAAGAACATTTATCGTGGACCGTAGATCAATTGAAACGGGTCCTTGGGACTGATGAATCCAGATACACTATCCATCAGTCTGATAGCCGTGTGTGTGTGGTATGGCTGCAGCCGGGGATCGCTATTTAAAACAATGTACTGTTCCTACGGTCAAGTTTGGAGCTGGCAGTGTATTCGTGTGGTGGTGTTTTTCTTGGTTTGGTGATGGCCCATTGGTTATCGTGGACAAACCTGTTAACCAGCACGTCTTCCTCGTTATTCTGGGCAATTATGCACTACAAACTCTGTGGCAACACTATGGAACCGAGCCTTGTTGGTACCAGCAGGAAAATGCACCGAGCCATAAGGCAAGTACTGTTACGGCGTGGTTTGTCGATAATTCCGTATCGTGTGTGGGCTGGCCAACACAGAGCCCTGATCTTAATCCCATAGAGCATCTATGGGATGAACTGGAGGGCCGTATAAGAAGTTTGGAACCAAGGCCTAATACTAAGCAATAGTTAGCGGCAGCATTATGTACTGAATGGAAGCGCATACCTATGGCTGTGTTCCAAAACCTTGTCGATAGCATGTCTCGAAGGGTCAGTGCATGCATTAAGGCCAAAGGTGGACCAACACCGTACTAATGTATGTCAATAAATGATATGTTATTTTTCTCTTCTAGATGTCCGGTGACTCTTGTCAGTATAGCGTATATCACAAACAATATAATTTGCTTTGTCTGAACGTTTGTCCCACTTTGGTGGCGTTGTGCAAAGAGTCATCACCATAGCAACATATGAGAAATATTTGTGACGATAGGCTTAGCTATCGTGTTATCTTTTAGGTGTTCAGTGAATCGAAGCTGCTTCTAGGGTACAATTATGTGACGTTATCACCATAGCACTGCTTGCTCTTTAGGCGCCGGTAAGTCCATTGATGGCATACTCGCGGTACATCCTTGATAGGTTGATCTCGGGAATCTTTGTGTTCTTACCACTTGGACGATATGACCCATCTGTCTTGCGCTGACAATATGTCCACGACCAAAGTCCCTACATGTATGATCACCACGTTTGCACATGTTTCTCGATTGCGATACACTGCTGGATAGCCCGGCTGTCCGTCTATTTCTCGCCGGCGTTCGGTTTGGCTCTGATCCACTCTACGCGGTAAATGCCCATGTGATCTCCCATCTCTCACGTTTCCTCTGAGTGTATATGTAAAAAGGGGAAAGATCGAAATATCATTTTAGAATGCACCAAACTATACAAGTTCAAAGCGCTTATAGTGAAGTATAAATCAGTTTCTTTAGTGACGTAATGGAGTATATACCATTTGCCAGGCTTCTGCCCTAAAATGGGAAGCTTTCTAAAGGCTGTGTGGTCCGACTTTAAATGTGCAGACATAAAATGTCTAAGCATTTTATTGGAAAAATATAATTTTATGTCTAACCACAGCCTTGAAAGAGGCTAACAGTGGAGAGCGAAGTATTAGCAACTTGTATATACTCTGTTACGCCATGAAATAAACGAATTTATACTACTCGACCAAAGACCGTTCCACAAAAACTGAGTAATTTTTTTTGGAGTTTGCAACAGTGCGAGGGTGGAGGGGGGGGGTAAATAACCACGCAGACGACTAACTGAATTTAAGAGGTATCTATGGCAACATTATTAGAAGTGGCAGACGATTCTGGTTTTGTTATTGCGCAGTTGTTTAAGGTACGTCTGTATTTCGCCGTGCAGCTATGGAGGTGAGGGATTCAGAGTTAAGAAGTGAAATGCGTTGCGCGATAAAAGCTTTCTATCGTTTGGGTGCTTCAGAAACAGTTGATTTAAATGAAAAAAGCTTACAAATATAAATGCCTGGGTGAGTCAACGATTTTTAGAGGGCACCATGATTTCCAAAAAGCGCATTTGTCAGCAAAACTATCTCCTAGACCTAGTCGACCTGAAAGTTTTGTTACGGAGCTTATTGTTAACAGTGTTTGGGCAATCGGGCAAGAAGATCTACGAATGACGTGTGAAGATAGCGGCTTCAACTAATATTTCAAAAACGTCGGCATTCCACATTCTACGCGAGAAATTACTGCTGCATCGTATGTGTTCCAGATGGATACCTCATCATCAGGCGAGAGAACAATTGTTAGCGAGAGGTCAGGTGTGTTATGAGCGGAAAAAAATGATTGCAAAGAATCCATACTTTCTAAACACAGTAATAACTGCCGATGAAACATGGGTACACTATTTCGACCCCCTTACGAAGCGCGCAACGAGTGTCTAGAAACACACAGGCTCGCCTCCTCCGAAAAAGGTCCGCCAAATCAGCTGGGAAGATGGTGATGATTTTCTTTGATCACAAAGGTGTAGTTCACCAGCATGACCTTCCTCCACAAATTACTGTCAATGCTGAATATTACATTTTAGTGTTGAAGCGTCTGCGATGACACATATCGATTAAGCGACCGGAACTGGTGGACAAGTGAACCCTACACCATGATTACGCCAGCCCACATGTAGCTGCTTGTGTTCAACAGTTTCTTACGAAATGTAGTATTGAAATCATGCCACGGCATGCCCACAGTCCTGACCTCGTCCCGTGCGATTTCTGGTGGTTTCCAACAATGAAGGAGAAGTTCTGTGGTACAACATTCAACACAGGTGCTGACCTTATTGAAGCTGTATAGGGGTCGCTAAAGCAGCTTCCATAAAATGCCTTCGCCACATGCTTTGAAAAGTGGACTGAACGATGGAACCGTTGCATATCATCCGAGGGGCCACCCCGGTGGCGCAGTGGTCTAAGCAATGGCCTCTGATCATTCGTCCGAAAGGGGTCCGGGTTCGAATCCCGGTGAGGCATGGATGTTGTGTTTGTCTTACGGCACTGGTTCTCTCCCTCCCCTAGAACCAGTGACCCTAAATTAGGGACGGGCGACTGCTTATAGCCTATTGAGTTGCTCACGGTGGTCGTTAAACCTCCAATAAAAAAAAAAAAAAAAAGAAATATCATCCGAGGGAAGATACTTTGAGAAAGAACATATATTTTGCTGTATATATTTCTTCATTTTAAATTATTTTACTCTCAGTTTCTATGGAACGGCCGTTGTACAAGACTTTTGAAGGATCAACATTTTTCTGCCATTCATGATTAATGTCGCATTTTATATTACATAGATGAGTAATTTATTAGTTCTGATTGTGATCCCGCAAATACGAAGATCATTTTAAGATTATTTAACATCCAAACTTACGATGTTCGCTTGCTGTGCGAGAAGTTCTCTGTTAATTTCAACGAGATGATTAAGAGCAGCACCTGGAAAGAAATTTGTGTGTTACAAAGACTTACACTATCAAATACAAAATTTAATAATCTCTTGCTTAGTTCTAGACTAATAAAGCCTGGCTAGTCTGTTTAATCAATTTTAAAGACTGGCGGCAGCTAAATTTATTCTCTGAAGGAAATGAAGAAAAAAAAAATAACAGGGTGATTCATAAAGAAGTATGCAGTTTTAACGCACTATAAAACAACAACAATGTAAGATATTTTATCTTACCTGTAACAGAATTGTAGGGGAATGTTTCACGCTTTTTTTAGAGACAGTCACAGATGTTCTATGTGTGCATCCTTAGTCACAAGACACACATCGAGCCGGTAATCCATTTCCGCTCAAACGCGAGGTAAGATATCAGAATTTTTAGAAAGAAGCTGAAAATGTATGGAATCATTTTCAGCTTCTTTCTTTAAATTTTCCGGAGTGGGGGTTGGGAAATCTGCACTTCACGACTCACCCTCCGCGTTGATTTCCCCGGGCTTTGTTGAATGGCGGTGCAAACACTGTAGACGATTTCTTCCGATACACGCGGTCGTCTAGGACTTTTAAGTTTGCACAAACAGCCCGTAGTTAAAAAAATTTATGCCAATCGTAGATAGATTTTCTGGTTGGAGGTTCTTTTTCGCATCGTGATCGAAAATGCCGTTGCACAACAGTTACAGATTCAGTTTTGCTCAATCCAAGAACACAAAACACGCCTTCTCAACTGCAGACGCAGCCATTTTGACTGACTAGTCATGTGACACGCGCGCTATCGCCTACCTCACTTCCCTCAGTAGTGGGACACAAACTTTATGAGTAATCACTGTATACGTACCTCGTCCCGTGCGATTTATGGTTTATAAAGGAAAATAGTTTTTTCCTTCGCTTAGTTCTCATATTTCCTCGCACCAAGTAAAAGGGGGTAATCAAAAAGCCGAGAAAATTGCAACAAAGAAAAAAATACTATTTTCCTGTAATGTACTGTAGAGGTCTGCATGGGCCGGATCCTTTTTTAGTTTAGAGAACAAAGCAACGGACCGGGCCAAGTCTACCCATTCTTTTTACCGCAATGTAAGAAAAAAAAATCGTGTTTTCTGATTTCCGTGTCTGTTTAACTGTTTGTTGGCTTTATTTACTTCCATGACACAGAACTTTTGTACTCTACTTTTATTTACTTCCATGACATAAAACATAACAGTACAGTGAGTCCGAAAGTTCTTACTGTTTTTAATCTATTTTACTTTAACTTTTGAGTGTAAAGTTTTTTACTCTTACCTGTGTTTTTATTCATATGGAGTGTTATCGCGTCTTGAATGTGAACCTACTTCAGTACGGGCATTTAGTAGTTAATAGTACAAAGCAACGGGCCGCACTGAGCCAAGTCGACCCATTCTCTCTATCGTAATGGTAAAGAAAGAAAAAGAGTAGTGTTTCCCGATTTCCTGGTCTGTTTAACTGTCTTTACTTACTTCTATGACATAGCCCAGGGCGTAATTACAAAAATAAGAAGAGACACTCACAGTGTTTTTACGTCTGTAGGTATTAAGATGGTAAAAACACTTTGGGGCTCGTTGACAACAAAAAGATTCGAACGCCAGCGAGTGTGTGTTGAGTGGAGTGGGGGACGGGGATCGTCTACAGTGGGGTGTGTGTTTGTATGAGAGAATCGGGCGACATCGATTGTTTCATCTATCCCTAATCCGTATAGGGATTGATTATTGTAGAGTTACCGCTTGCTAGTTCAGAGGAAGGAAAATTTTGAACGCGCTTAGTCCTCTCTCTCTCTCTCTCTCTCTCTCTCTCTCTAAAGGTTATATTCTTCGATAATTGCCAAAGTTTAGCTAATATTTGTAGGCTTACATTCAACTAAATATTTTCAATAATATCTCATTTCACCATTTAATTTTCACAATTTAATAAAATACAATAGAAAGACAAAACAATACAAAAAATTTTATTTTTTATTGGAGGTTTAACGACCACCGTGAGCAACTCAATGGGCTATAAGCAGTCGCCCGTCCCTAATTTAGGGTCACTGGTTCCAGGGAAGGGAGAGAGCCAGCGCCGTAAGACAAACACAACATCCATGCCTGACGGGATTCGAACCCGGACCCCTTACGGACGAATGATCAGAGGCCAGCGCCTTAGACCACTGCGCCACCGGGGCGGCTAATACAAAATGAACCATGACATACAGGATTACACCGGTATACAATAAAAATTTGAAGTTGTGGTTCCGTCTATTGATGTAAATTACGACAAGAGTGGTAAGTCAAATAATATCTAATAGACGGAATCACAACTTCAAATTTGTATTATATAGTGGTGTAATCCCGTATTTCATGGATTATCTGCTGCTCCGGGCAATCACGATCCGAGACAATGAATTCTATTCATCAAAATTCGCTAAATATTAATACCGTTGCTTCGACTAGCGATCCGTGTAATGTGTTAAATTCAAATTACTTGGAAACTTGAGATTTGGTAGTTTTGGGTGGTGTAGTGGTTAGCATACCCTGGCGCAAACCGGGAGACGCGGGTTCGATTCCGTCTAAGACGATGGAATTTTCAAGTTTTGAGATATTATTTGACTTACCACTCTTCTCACAATTTACACCAATAGACGAAATCACAACTTCAAATTTGTGTTGATACAAAATGGCACATCATGAGCTGGCCCGATCCTAAATAATAGCTGCAATTGACGAGCTTAAGCCGCGCCTGGCTCATCAAATAAGGCCCGTGCAGGCCTCTAATGTACCCTTTTCGAATGTAGGTGCTGTGAATGTATCTCACTAATCTTTGTCATCGAGTAGGTAAGATAATGATGTCTTAGCAGAGGAATACTTGCTCATTTTCTTAACAATTAAGTTGGTTGAAGAGGACAGAATGTTGAATTTACAATTGTATTTGTTTTAATCTTACGATAGTGTGTTATATTGCTAGTTTGTTTTTAGGGTATCGCTTATATGTAGGATTTCCGCTTATTCAGATAGACCAACTACTCGTAATGGCAAATCCGCCTCACAGATGGCAGCACAGTACCTCTACACATGTACGTACTAGTTGAAGAGAAGAGACGACGGCCTGAGCAGAGAGCGGGAAAGCAGAAGAGAGGAAGTGAAGAAGGTCGTTGATCGTAGTTGTTTGTTGTGTGGAATGAAGTCGTTTAAGTTGTTAATTATTGTCTTGTGTTGCGTGTTCGAATAAAGTGTTAAGAAAATGATGGCTGGCTGTAGTCGTAGAGCAAGATTTAATTCCTCTAGACGCCACGAGCTCTACATATATATAAGTACAAAATATTAGTTTTTCTTGTACTGAGAGCAAATCAGTGCTCCAATTAATCACTTCAAATTATTTAATAAGAACATTGAGTAATTATTTTATTTCGCTTGGAAACAAGTCCATGGGCGATAACGCGACCACGTGTCTTTTTTCCTCCTTGTTAGATATGCTCAAACAAACGGCAATTATGATGGTAGTGCTGCTATTATGTTAAAGATACGAAAGTTGTATATTTTCAGGCGATGCAAAAATATCTATCAAACTTTATGAATCAAATGTGTGTTTCTTCCCCTTCCTTCTCGCTCCTCCCTTTCAAAAGCATGCCTTTTTTGAAACCTTCCTGTCCTGTTGTTTAATCTTTGAACCTGCTGAGAATTTCCTCAAAAACCATTTTTCAACTGATGATCCCCTTTGATACCAGAGGGGTGTCTGGATATTTTTACCTTCTGCTCTGTTCTGGAAGCTGACTACACACTCTCACCCATAATTTTATACAGAAAGAACCTGAAGGCCTAGATACGGTAGAGGGTAGATAGGTAAGACAGGTAGTAGCGCTGGAATGAAAGAGCTCCAGACGAGGTAGTTGGGACTGCCAAACTATGACGTCATAACGAGCACTTCCAGGGGGAAGAACAAGGGCCGGGGAAGAGAAACCCATGACCTTATTTGTAACAGGGAGTAACATACCCCAAGTCCAACGACTTAAAGTGCCCGTCCAAAGCACGGTGAATGTATTCTGTGGGTTCGAGCAATTCAGCCTAACTGGGAGCAATCCCGCGACCACTCACTCGAAAGACGGTCACTCTGACCACTAGGCCACTCGCAATACATAATTGCCTCACATGTTCGCTAAACGGTTTTTATACTTAAGGGAGGGGTGGCTCAGTGGGTATAGTACGATGGGTTTCACCTATAAGACAACAGCAAGTATGCGTTATGCATATTTTCCACAATAAAAAATCTTTCCGACATACGCAATACTTCGCTGAATTTCCAAGGCCATTGACTTATTGTTTGATTTAAGTATAGAGGAAATTTTAGTCGGCTTAAGCATTAAGGAGTAAGAAACAATACTGTGGGTAGACAAACATATCTCCTTTTGGATTTCTTGTTTCAAAAATAACCATTTGAACTTCCCTCACTAACTCTTCGGGGAAATCGCAACTATTTTTCTGCCGAAAAGGAAAAATTTCCAAAAGCATACGTTTTGGTAAATTGAGATTCATTCTTTGAAGGATAGGAAAAGCAAGAATAGGAGAGGGTTTGGAAGCTAAAATAGAGATTTCTTAGACAATATAAGAGAAAAGAGACAACGATTACCATAGCTTTAACTTTAAAAAAAAAAAAATTTAAAGAAAAAACCCCTACCAAATGGCAGTTAAGTCCAAAATGAAATGTTAATTTATTAGTTCTGGCAAGTAAACTGCAAAACTTTTTCAGTTATAAGTAAATTGTTCATTTCATTCAGAACATGGATAGGGGGGCCAAATTTTCTTTATTTATCAACATTACATGAGATTTATAGATAAAAATAAAAATAGCACAAATAAACTTACCTTAAAGATCTATCAGTCTATTAATAAACCACAGTGACAAGTCTTCATTTTAGAGTAGTACTAAGATTATAATTAAATGTAGCCTACTTATTAAAATTACAAAACAGTGTATTACAAAAATTAAAATGCAACGGAAAACTTTTTTTAGGCTTTTTGTGAAAAAGTTGGTAATCATCGTGCTTTTTCTTTTTTCAACCACAGTTTGCAGCTGTTGAACTTTTTTAAATTCTTTGTTCTCCAAGTCTTTCAGTAACTGAAAATCCTCTAATATAACTTGAGCCACTTGAATTTGCACAAGATCTCCTTTCTCCAAATCTTTTTTCAGCTTTTTTTGTGGCATCTTCTAACACAACATCTGCTAATTTTCTAGTGGTCTCAAAGTGGTTCTTCTCTTTAAGTGTACATTACAAGAGTTGAATTTCTTTCTTAGAACTTTCTTCTTTTTTGAGTCTTTGTTCTTCTTCTTTCTTTCGTTTTTTTTTCTTCTACCTTCATATACTCTTCTTTTTCTTTCTGATGCCGTTGTTCCTCCAGATATGCTTGGTAATGTTTATGAGCATTTTGTGCCAACGATATGTTTCTTAGTAATTGGTACAAAGGAAGGGTTATTTTTATATTATTGGTAAAGGAGTTACAGGATTGTTGCTCTCCAACATTAAATGCTGCAGCTGACCTGCACAAAGTTATCTGTTTTGAATTCAAAACGTCAAACGAGATTTTATGTTTGAAGCGACCATCATGGTGTAATAATGAATGAACACCCTTGTTTCCTGTATTTGTCACAGCAATATATAATTTACAAAAATCCTCAGACTCACTTAGTTTAACACACCACAATGAAAGTTCGTGACCGTTTCTGTCTGTTGTTTCCACCAAAAGTCCCGAAACTTGCACTTGCCCATAATAAAATCTCATATTTTTTTCACTGAAATTTTTAATTAAAACAGAACTATTAAAACATCGAAATACTGCACTAGTTCCTCTTGAAAGTTTACACTATCAATATTAATACTTCCATAGCTTGCATAAAAATTCTTCACTCAAAGCACCGAGAACAATAAAAATACATTTCATTAAGACATACAAAATTAAGACCTCGCAGATTTCAAAAGTGCTCACCTCTCAAATTAAAAAGAGATGCACAAATGAAACCAAAACACCCCTCAGTTAACCTTCATTGGGGTCACTATACAATATTACCTAAGGTTAAACAAATTTGAGAAAATAAGACAAAGAATTCAAGAAGAAATTCCTTAAAAATGAAATTTTAGGACAAAAAACGATACTTTAACAGACAAGTTGAAAAGAAAGAGACTTTTACCTAAAAAGGAGACTCACTCCTATCCCTGGAAAAAAAAATACTCGATCGAAATGGGCAGGCATTCTAGCCGAAATTCTGGGGAGCAATCTAGGAGAGTGACTACGTGGAAACTGAAAGTGAAGCTCACAAAAAGGGGGGGGGGGGATATACCCGGACAGAGATGAATAAAGATCAGATGAACTGCGGGAAGAGAATGCAGTTCAAAAGGAAAAGTTAGGGACAACTACAGACAAGTGAAATGCGGGCAGAGAATGCAGTTTAACTTGTCTATAGTTGAACTGCGGGCAGAGAATCAAAAGGAAAAGATAGGGACAACTAAAGAGAACAGGGGTAGGCCTACGTTGAGTATCAAGATTTTTTCAATGTGAACAAGATTAAACAAATAAGATGATACCGAATTTTCGGTTGTAATGAGCAAGTCTTTTAAATACTTTCTGACGTGAATAAAATTTTTCAAAATTATTCAGTCAATGGCACTGGTTAGAAAGAAAAAAAATCACCCAGATTTCTACAACTGATAAAACACATCCAGAAATAGAAACTCTCTCCCTAGCGGCTGAAAAGCATGTTGCGAAAATTAACAAATGGTGCACAAAAATTTTCTCATAACTCTCTTAGGATTTTCCAATCGAACAATTAAAAAGGAGAAATGCAGAAAGAAATATGATATAACTCTACGGCCCCTAGCGGACGAATTTCGCATGATGAAAAATTTGTAAATATGTGAAAGTATTCTTTACAGCAAAAGCTATGCTGAGGAAAAAAAATGTTTTCAAAAGTCTCCCGGAAGAAGAGATAGCGAGAAAAAGGTTTCGATATTTATGCCTCCTACCGAGAAAGCTGTGCGTTATTTAAAGAGGTTATTGTTCTCATTATGGTAGCGAATGGCATATAGTAACAAAAGAAATTTTCCAATAGAGTTTTAGAAGCAGAGATACAGCTGCAGACAATAGTACATAAACGCCACCAAACGACAAAACTCCGCAAGTACAACAAGCCTTAAGTGTTTCACAAGGTTAAAACACTTTTTTAAATCGGGCATTTAGAAGCAGTTATATCGAGAAAAACAGAGTAAACGTTTGCGCCCCTACCGGGGAAATTGTGGATGAGATCTAGAGACAACCAAGGACCAGCAACAGTTCTTCTAACATCAGAGAAGCGGCCTACTCTGGTGGCGATGGCGTGATGGTCTGCGTAGAAATCATGATCAACTGGTGCACAGACTAACTAACACATCTTTCAGAGTAGATCGGTACTGGCCTGAGGTACACAGACGAGACCCTGAACCCATATGTCCAGTTATTCAGGAGTCTGTCATATGGTTTTTGTTTTTATTTTTATGCACGATAATGCCCGACCTCATCGAGCTCATCTGGTCGACGCTTTTCTCAAAGAAGGTATTCGCCAAATGAAGTGGCCTCCCAGATTACTTGATCTCAATCCCATTGAGCATGTATGGTATGCTTTACGGTGACGCATTGGAGCTAGTCAGCCTCCATCTAGTACACTTCAACTCAGAACAGCTGTTGAGTAGTCGTTAATCCCCTAATTCTCATCAGTACACATAAGCAGTACTGAGGGTCGTTAGTTGAGCTGCATACTCCAAATTAAAATACCACATGTCTTAGGCAAAAGAGTTTAAATGTTGTTCATGGAATGTTCTTCCATAAAAATTACAAGAATATGATATTAATACATGTAAATTATAAGATTGTTTTATTCTTGAGTTACATAAGAAATGTAATAATAAATCTACCAATTTTCCTCATAAACACTTCGAATTATTTACCGATTTATGAATCCACCTTTACTTTTGAGCACCAGTGTATTTTGTTATACTTCCACGACATATAAATAAGTAATTTACAATAGATTTTAACAAATTCAATAACTTCTGACTTAAAAACAAAGACACCTATAAATAAGTTTAATGGTGGTTGCAAATTTGGAAGATGTCAATCCGTTTATTAGTGTAAATATGACATGGATGTTAAGTCAGATAACATCCGAAAACTTGAAAATTTCGTTGTCCTGGAGCGGGAATCGAACCCACGTCTCCCGGATAGCGCTCCAGTATGCTAACCACTACACCACCCATAACAAGGAAGTTTCAAGTTTCCGATTAATTTGAATATATCAATGCCGGTTGCTTCGAGTAGAGAATCCTGTGATGGTTATTTTCAAATTAATCAGAAACTAGAAACTTGGTCGTTCTGGGTGTGGTGGTTAGCATACTCAGGCGCCATCCGGGAGACGCGGGTTCGATTCCCGCTCCAACACGACGAAATTTTCAAGTTTTCGGATATTATCTGACTTAACATCCATGTCATATTTACACCAATAAACGGATTAATATCTTCCAAATTTGCATCAATGGTGTAATCCCGTATTTCATTCATTAATGG
This sequence comes from Macrothele yani, assembly GCA_039090855.1. Classification (NCBI taxonomy): domain Eukaryota; kingdom Metazoa; phylum Arthropoda; class Arachnida; order Araneae; family Macrothelidae; genus Macrothele; species Macrothele yani. Next base: position 137,480,231 of record CM077027.1, on the reverse strand, counting down.
TGCTTGTTTATTTATTGTACTTTTCCCAATTCGAATTCCTCGGTTGTGAGTATCTTTTTTATTGTACTAAAAATGATCAAGATAAAAAAAAATTCCCCTTGGCTTTTTGCCCGCTTATTGTCAAAAGACTTTCTTTCCCCACGTTGACGTTTCAGTGACGCTCTTCTCAAGGATTTATGCTGAGGCATTTTTGCAAACACACGAAGAGCTCCAAAGTTCATCGCTGTGTCTGCAGTCAGCTGTCGGCGCGGCCCTTCCAAGTTGCACTAAGAAATAGTCATACGAAAGCACAAATGAATATTCAAGGTTAATTCAAGATAAAGAAACTCGCAAACCGGAGATGGCGCTGCTAGTTATGAAATACGGTTTTATGGTACGTTGCAAATCACAAGTTCCCAGTCATTCTGCCTTGTCGCAATAAAGTAGACCTTATCATTATGTTGTCATTTCTTCAACAACCGTATCTTGTTTGACTGAAGCAACTAAAACTACTACAGGAAAAATACCAGTAACTCTAAAAATTTCTTAGAACTCTGTTGTCCATCCGTTTAATCACATAATTAATACGTCCGCACTTCACCAACTATAACAAGAGTGTTATTACGAGGGAAGAAAGTTTCGCGCTTTCGTGTGTGTGCGTCACTTTGATTACGTCAGTTCCCAGAAGTACAAGGTGGTAGTGAGAAACTTATTTCAACGTGAAAAGGCCGTCCCGGTGGCGCAGTGGTCTAAGCGATGGGCTCTGATCATTCGTTTGAAAGAGGTCCGGGTTCGAATCCTGTGAGGCATGGATGTTGTGTTTGTCTTACGACACTGGCTGTCTCCCTTCCCTGGAACCAGTGACCCCAAATTAGGGACGGGAGGCTGCTTATAGTCCATTGAGTTGCTCACGGTGGTTGTTAAACCTCCAATAAAAAAAAAAAAACGTGAAAATCATTTCAAGTATCTAAGAATGCACAAAATACTTTTATGTTCTTCCGTTTCTTTACACACACACACAAACACGCGCGCGCGCGCGCACAGGGTGTTTCATAAAGAATGACCCGATTTGAAAAGTGGATATCTCAGCAACCACGAACCACCGATGAATGCGACTCGTATCATGTCTACGGGCGTGGCCCAGAGTTTGTTGTGACTACCGCTAGATGGCAGCACGAGCGTCCAAACAGCCGCTAAGCTTAGTGAGTGATAAGATGGCGTCGAGGCAACAGAAGGCGTTTTGTGTGCTCGAATTCAGCTAGATCAAGTCCGTGATTACGGTGCAGCGTGCGTTTAAACGGCGTTACGGCAGTGCTTCACCAGTGGGCAAAAACATTCGTCGTTGGTATCGACAATTTGAAGAAACAGGGTGTTCATGTAAGGGAAAGAGTACTGGATGACCAAGGTTTATGGCACTTTCTTTTTGAAGACAACACGGTTACAGGCAACTCCTATCTCGCAGTGCTGAAGGACTGGCTAATTCCACAACTGCAGGACGGCTCTAAAGATTACGTTTTGCAGCAGGACGGCGCACCGCCACATTGGAACCTCCAAGTTCGTCGGTTTCTAAACGACATATTGTCTCAGCGTTGGATTGGACGCAGGGGACCCCAATGACTTGGCACTACACGCTTGGCCTCCGAGATCTCCAGACATCACACCATGTGACTTTTTTTATGGGGATACGTAAAAGACCGTGTTTATGTTCCCTTTTACCCGCTGACTTGGATGAGCTCCAAACGAGAATCACGGCCGCGGTAAATCCTGTGATTGAAGACACTCTCCGACGCGTTTGGGATGAATTCAGCTATCGACTTGATGTTGTCCGCTCAGCAGGTGGAGGGCACATTGAGCATTTGTAATTGTGGTGAGTGAAACTTTAGACCTTGCTTCATACTTGGCTCTTTGTTTTGTAACTATCCCAAATTTGCCTTATTAAATATACTACTTTGAAATCGGGTCATTCTTTTTGAAATACCCTGTATATTCAGTCTAGTTTCATACGTTAACCCATGGGTTCCCAAACTTCTTTCAGACAGCGCCGCCCTTTTACATATGTCGTATTTTCCGTGCGACGCCCCTGTACTCAAAATTAAAAAAAAAATTGCCCTAATTCGAGTTTGTGGTATTTTTTCAGTCATTTACATTACTAGCTCGTATTATTTTAAAAGTAAAAATACAAATTTAGAATAAAATTACAGAACTGAATAAGAAAAAATTGATGAGATAGGCATATTTTCACAATGGTAACACTCTTCACTTGGCTTTCACATTTTTACAGTAATTTTAGAAACTACCTAACAGAGGTATTTGCGTCTTAATGGGATCGGGAAGCTTATTTCTCGTTGCACAAAACATCGAATCTGAGGATAATGTTCGATACAGCTACGCGGATCTCCTTCTCAACGTTAACTTTGCTTCTATATCTGCATTTTCTTACCGCCAGTGTTGAAAATCCGGCCTCGCGAAGGTTGGATGTGGCAAGGGATGAATTACTCTCACGGCTTTCTTACTCAATTCAGGGTACTCCTTTGCCACACTGTTCCAAAACCGTGGCAGAGTTCCGGAAGAGAATGTCAGCTTCAGTGTGGAGACTGAAGAAATGACTATTAACTCTTCCTGCTTAGCAGTAGTGAAGGTTGGATCTGCTGTAAACGGATCTGTAACCCACTTGTGTTCATCTGTTTTGTGGAGAAAAATATTCGTCAAATTGAACGTTGGAGTTGAGATAGATGCTCAAAAATCACAGATTTCAATTTCGCACTTAATATCTCGTTTTCTTGTATACGCTTGTGTAACGTAGGAAAACATTCAAAATCCCCTGATTTCTTTGTTCTTCCACAGAAGTAGCTTCCTTTTGAAAGCCAGAATCTTGTGGGATAGCTGTGTTATGTGCGATTTTCTGCCCTGGAGACTCACATTCAGAGAATTCAGCCTCTCAAACATGTCCCACACATACGCCAACTTTAGAACGAAGTCATTATTAATGAAGCATTGAGCACTACTATGTCTTTCTGCTGTGAGGTACAAGAAAATTTCATTTTGCAATTCATATACACGCGACACCACATTGCCACGAGAAACCCAACGAGATTTGCAATAGTGGAGCAGAGAAGTGTGCACGGTCCCCATGTTAATGCACATATTTGTAAAGAACCTGGAATTCTCTCGTCGAGTTTTGATGTAGTTCACCACTAATGTTATTGTTCCCATTACTTCATTCAAATCAGGACTTACTTCCAGTGATGCCAAGGCCTATCTATGTATGAAGCAACGCGTACATCTGGAAGCAGGAGCTCTCTCTGATTAGTGCTTGGAGACCACCATATCGGCCAGACATGGATCGACAACCATCTGTGCAAACACCTGCACATCTGGACCAATCGATACCGTTTTCTGTTATGAAAGTGTCAGTGATTTCAAACAAGTCAACTGCTTTGGTTCCACCTTTAATGTCTTTACAGAAGATAAGATCTTCATGAAAGTTATTGTCATCATTTATGAAACGCACATATTAAACGGGCATCATTGTTGTTGTCAACTGTCTCGTCTAACTAAATATTAATTTCTCTGTATCTCAGTTTGTCGGTAATCTGGTCAATTATGTCGTCCGACATATCACTTATTCGTCAACTAATTGTGTTGTTTGACAATGGAACACTGGAAAGCTCTTTTGGCAGCGGAGTCTCCGATCAAAATTGACACCACGTCAAGAGCAGTAGGCAACACCAACTCCTTGATGGCCGCCCCGGTAGCGCAGTGGTCTAAGCGATGGCCTCTGATCATTCGTCCGAAAGGGGTCCGGGTTCGAATCCCGGTGAGGCATGGATGTTGTGTTTGTCTTACGGCACTGGCTCTCTCCCTTCCCTGGAGCCAGCAACCCTAAATTAGGGACGGGCGACTGCTTATAGCCCATTGAGTTGCTCACGGTGGTCGTTAAACTTTCAATCAAAAAATAAACTCCTCGATAAATGTATGAGATTTCTTGCTGCGTGCAATTCGGTACGCCATTTTGTAGGATGCAAGGAGAGCTTTGCTGAGCATTATTTGTTTGTTTACGGATATGAGTCTTCTGCTCACCCATTTCTTTTAACTTGCGTGAAAAGTAATCTCTGGGCTTACCCACTAAACTACTGTGTACGGTTTCCAGGTGACGTTTCAGTTTGTTCTGAAGCATACTCTCAGCTGCCAACACTTTCAGGCAGATTACACAGAGGACGTTCTCCGTTCTTAACAACAGTGCACGTGAAACCGTAATCCAAGTATGTGTCATCATAATTTTTGGACTTGCATCTTTCTCGCCTGTTTAGAACTATTTGCAAATTCTTCTACACCACGTGTTTTGTTCAAAACCTTCTCCATTATCATAAATCAACACACATTCACATCGAAATAACTAAATTCACAGTTCAATACAAAATATTTCGTGCCATGAGTCACACATAGGAGTATTCAGACGTTTGAGCACGATTAACACACATTAAAACTATACGACGAATTAAAAGCATTTAACATATAAAGACTAAAAATACTCTAAAATACACGAGTACTTTCAGACCCATTATAGGTCCACCATCAAATGTAAGTACAATGTGCAACATCGTTCGAAGCTCATCTATATAAGGATTAGAGTTCAAACATTGTGACGTAAAGTTCAAAACTTACGTGGCGTTTCAGTTTGATCGAAACGTTACGTAATGTTTTTAATCAGAGTTGTTAAAACACAGCAGGTCAGTTCTAACAAATGTTTATACACGTTACATATGTATCGAATAAAGACTGCGTAGTAAGCTAAGCGCCCAACAAAGCGGTGGCAGAACATTACCGCTTGATCTTGCCTGGCTCAGTCCATTTTCAGACTGCAGTGGGAGCGAGATCCGCAAGACGTCACACCAAGTTAAAGAGCGTTCACTACAGTCGGAATTCGGATGAAGGGAGCGTTTTCACAACAAGAGAATTTATGTGTTTCCTTTAACATTCTTTCTTACAATTAATTCTTTAAAATATGTACAAGTCTTGAAAATTTGCATGTTGCGTTTCACTATAAATTATAAATTTTAGTTATAGTCGTGACGCCTCGGACCAAGACCGGCGACACCCTAGTGCGTCGCGACGCACAGATTGGGTACCTCTGCGTTAACCTATTTTGAAAAGTAACTGCCATTATAGAGGACATCAAGGTATAGTTTCTTTGTGTCGTGGTTTAACGACCACAATGAGAAACTCTTAAAATTATGAATCAGACACTCGCTCGTAATTATTTAGGGCCACTGGTTTCGGGGAAGGAAAAGAGCCAGGGTCGTGTAAGAGAAACGTCACCCTGGCCTCATTCAAAACTATGGGGACGCAGATGGGCCTGCGGTTAGTGTAGCCGATTTCCAACCAAATGGTTGGTGGTTCGATCCCAACCCGACTGCCTAACTACCAAACATTCGCCATTCCTCGGAGAGAACGCTAATGCAGGTCCCGGAGTATTGGACTACCCGTTATAAATAAAGTAATCTATGTATTCTACTGGCTTGGGACTTCCGTGAGACTCTCCTTTCGGGCACTATATCCCAAATCTCCTAGCTTCCCGCTCCTAAGGGTTGTTTAATACCTGTGGTCACACACACACACACACACACGTTCCTAAAATCTTCTACATAAATATCATTCAGAACTCGAACCCGCGCCGAGAAGTTCCAGACTTCTTGGCCATTGGAACTGCGTCATTCTGCTGATATCGGTAAATCTGCTGTATTTTGTCTATTGTTCTGTTCCAAATGCTACTTTGTGTGCGTCAGAGGTGAGCACGGGCTTTGATGTTACTTTGTGTGCGTCAGAGTTTAGCACGGGCCTTAATGTTACTTTGTGGGTGTCAGAGGTGAGCACGAGCCTTAATGTTACTTGTGTCAGAAGTAAGCACGGGCCTTAACTTGGAATTTCATGACATGCCCGTTTTCTTATTTCATTCAGTGCTGTTCTTTGCCACTTACTGCAAATAACGCTGTTCTTCTATTCTTCTTGAGAAACAAAGCTACTCTACTAAGCTGAACTACCTTAGTGGTAAACGGAGTTTAACGAGAGAGAGAGAGACGTGAAATTTCTCGTAGGAATTCCTCTCGCTACTCCCACGCCCACGAAGGTAGGTGTGACATATCTTAGTTACAAGGAGGGTGTGTCTACAGAATTATGAGCTGCAGTTGGCCTAGCGGACGACTGTTCGTGACTGCCACGGAAAAGTCTCAGGATCGATCCCAGGCAGATACGAACGCTCGAACCACTAAATATTCGCCGTCGGACTCCGGGTAAGACTCTGTCGGACTCAGAGTAAGACTCCGGGTACTGGTTATAAATAAGGGAGTCTTCCCCTTTCTATTTCGCTTCCGTGTAACTTTCTTTTTACTCTAACCCAGGGGTCGACAAACGTTCTTATAGGAGGGTCAAATGTAAAAAACAATAGGCGGGCCGAAGACTTTTTTCATTAATATCCCTTCAAAATTAATTTTAAAAAAATGAAAAACACACATTGTAGGCTCACATGAATAAGTTTCAATATACTGAGAATGCAAAACAAGCATACATACCTGCTAAATTGCTTTTAAGTTTATTTAGAGGATTTATGTGATGGGGTGTGACATAAGTGAAACTGAGTGAGCTTCTAGAATTTCTTCATAATTTGGTTTAAACTGTGAGGAAGTGATTCTCAAGAGAAAAGACAGACGCTCATCAACAAGTCTGTATCTAAGATCACTCACCTCGAAAAGTTGACTAGGACTAGCAATCAAGTTCCAACAAGGAAAAATATTTTACTTGTGCACACACACAGTCACCGCTGTAAGTCAGTCCCGACATCGGAGTCCCAACACCCACATTCCCCCAGGCATCAGTGGATATCTTCTCATTCAACGTGGTTGGTGTCTTTTTCGAGATTAAAGAAAGTCAGGTTGCAGCACATGTAAGCAAATTGGAAAGGGCACCATTGAAAGGTGAAATGGATCCTAACTTGAAACTGTACCCAGAAATTAATAAGGAAATTTCAGAATAGAACAAACAATGTCTTCCAGATTAAGTGATGAGTCATGACTAAGAGTAGAAATATTTAAATAATTTATCCCGCGGGACGGATTTAGCACACCGGGAGGCCGTAGTTTTCCCATCTTTGTTCTAACCCATGCCTCATATCTACCTATTTCTAAGGGTTGTTTAAGACCTGGGGTCACAGACACTCTCTTTCTAAAATCCTCTACCTAAATTTCAAAAAAAAAAATCTCTACAGAATTTGGTAAACCTCTATCTCAACAAAAAGATCTCTGAAGATTGCGAACCTATGTCACCCGTTAATAGGGGGACATATGTTATATGTTTGCAATCTTATAAACGTGCGCAGTGTTTTTGTATGGAACACCATACAGATTTTTTTTTATTGAACACTGAGAAAGACGTTTTGTTAATTCAACAAAAATTTTTGTCGTTATACAGTCAACAAAAAAATTTGTTGAATTTGCCAAATTATTTTGTTGAAAATTGTTGATTTAACAAAATTTATTGTTATCACGACAAAACGTTTTGTTCATTTAACAAAATGATTAGGTCGATTTTGGGGAATTTGTTTGATCCAATAAAACATATTGTTATCATGACAAAATGTTTTGTTGCTGCAACAAACCATTTTGTGTCACGATAACAATATGTTTTGTTCGATCAAACAAATTCCCAAAATCGACCTAATCATTTTGTTAAATGAACAAAACGTTTTGTCGTGATAACAATAAATTTTGTTAAATGAACAATAATTTTCAACAAAATAATTTTGCAAATTCAACAAAATGTTTGTTGAATTAACAAAGCGTTTTTCTCAGTGAAGGTTTAACGACCACCGTGAGCAACTCATTGGGCTATAAGCAGTCGCCCGTCCCTAATTTAGGGTCACTGGCTCCAGGGAAGGGAGAGAGCCAGTGCCATAAGACAAACACAAAATCCATGCATCACCGGGATTCAAACTCGGACCCCTTTCGGACGAATGAGCAGTGGCCATCGCTTAGACCACTGCGCCACCCATACAGGCTTGATACGTCTTCCATATGGCGCAATGTTTTTAGTGGTGATTGTCATTAGCTAGCTTATATCTTTACTCCAGAGAACTTTTACTTAATCCCTATTTGTGCCTTCACACCTAGCTAATTATGAACGACCACCCTATCAGTTAATGAATTGCAGCGAAGCATTGTATCAGTTGTATCAGTTACAACTGATACAATGCCTCGTTGCAATTCATTACGTTTTTGTTTTTGTTTTTTTCTTAATGTCATCTCACTCATTTAATCAATGGACGTATATCTACCGATAACAACTGATACACAAATATGCACTCAAAATAAAAAAAAGATGTTTGTAATCATATCAAAATGGTTTATTTTGTTATCCGTCAAATCGTAACATTGCTACACACTCTAACAGGACCCTTACATTTCAGTTAAGTTAACGTAATTCCAACACCGGTTCTTTTTTTTTTTTTTTTTTTTTGAGATTTAACGACCACCGTGAGCAACTCAATGGGCCATAAGTAGTCGCCCGTCCCTAGTTTAGGGTCACTGGTTCCAGGGAAGGGAGAGAGCCAGTGCCGTAAGACAAATACAACATCCATGCCTGACCGGGATTCGAACCCGGACCCCTTACGGGCGAATGATCAGAGGCCAGCGCCTTAAACCACTGCGCCACCAGGGCGGCCAACACCGGTTCAATGACAATTATTCGTTCGTAAGCATATTTACCTGTATCAAGTGATTTAGGAGTTACTTTTGTAAATTCCTTACATTGGCCAACTCTTTCCGGTAAATTCCCTGTTGCTACTGTCCTTAAATTAGATTTTAAGTTATTTCACAAGACTAACAAATTATGTTTCCTCAAAAAAGGAAGATCACTTCTTAGGAATTAACTCTTATTTTAGAAAATTTGTATTCGCCTCCAGCATACTTCTCAGAAACGTTACGTTTACCTATTACTGTTACCGTTTTTTACGCTTTCCAACCGAAGGTTGAAGAAGCGTATATGCTCCAGCTTCGTCTGTCCGTCTGTCTGCACGATAACTCGCGTAAAAATGGTTCGATTTCGATGAAATTTTAGTATGTGGTAGGGAACCACATAGGAACACACCTTATTGAAAATAGACGAAATGGAGTCAAAGGTCAGGACATAAGACCGGAATCACTTCCATCGCCATTATGTGTCATAACTTACGTAAACATGCTTCGATTTGGATGAAATGTTAGTATGCTGTAGAGGCTGCCTGGGGACGAATCCTAATGAAAATGGGCGAAATGGAGTCAAAGGTTAGGACACAGGAGCGGGATCTATTCCATAGCCCTTATATGCATCATAACTCACGTAAAAATGCTACCATTGCGACAAAACTTTATCATGTTATTTCGGAGGTATACTGAACCGGTTCTGTTGAATATCATCGAAATGGGATCAAATGTCAGGGCACAGGACAGACATTTATTCCACAGCCATTATCCTCATAACTTGAGTAATGATTTCTGGTATGTTGGAAAGCGTATTATAATCAATGCATTGCATGATTTTACTAACTTGTTTAGAGAATTATCTTCTTGAAATATTTATCCCAGCATATCTCAATTTGTAAAATTTACAACACAAGTGAGGGAATAAAGTAGAGGTGAAATCATCATACCTTTATCCTCCAGCTTATGCAGTTGAATTTATTTCACGGGATCACTCCGATTTGCCAGCGATAGGTTTCCAGCAGAAACGGTGGAACGGTCCAAAATCAAATGCAGTCCTTGGTGTAATTTAGTAGTACTAATTATTTAAGTCCATTTACCTTTACTCCGATAGACCAAAAGTGAAGTGCTTATCTTATTCTTAGTTTTCTCAAGGGAGAAGTTAGCATTGTCCTACATTGCTACATGACTGGGTGTGCAAATTATCTCCTAGTTGACTGACATCTTCCAAGATCTGAACTGTTCTCATAATTTAGTAATTTCTCTCCTCTGCCAAATCTAAAAGTGAAGTGATGGTTTTCTGTTTTTTCCTCTTCCGATCTCCCCTAAGTCTCGAACCGAACTGCTCACTTTTTCATTATTTTTCTTCCGATCTCTTCTATCATGATACAAATATCCCATTACGACCTGTTAACAATTAATTTCCATCATGGTCAATCCGAAACAAGGGTGAAAATTGTCCCCAAGTTTGCCAACATCCACTGTCTGTCATACGAATGGCTAAATTTCTAATTTTGCCTTTGTTATTTGTTTGTCTTGGCTATGATTCTCGCGTCCCCAGACAATCGAGACAAGTTCTTTACCCACTTGTTTCGGGCCCATTTGCATCGAGTGTCTTCCATCAGAGTTGGAAACGGGTCAAACATTTTGGACCCGGACTCGGCCGTCACACATAATTGGACCCGACACGGACAAATCTGCTTTGTACTACAAATTCGAATATATTATCATCATCAATCCGCTGCTGGATGAAAGTCTCCCCAAGTTTCTTCAACAAAGGACAGTCTTGGGCCAGTCTCCTACATCCACCCAACTCCAGCGTGGTCTTCTTTGGGGTCTTTTCCTGTCTCTTGGAATCTAGTCTAATTTCGGTTGTTCATCTGTGATCCGTTCTCCTGGCAATATGTCCAGCCCATTGCCGTTTCAGGGATTTTACTCTGATCATGTTGTCTTCCTTTCTTGTTATTTTCCTTATTCATAAGTTCCTCTTCTTATCTTTCTTGGTTATGCCAAGCATGCCTCTCTCCATGCTTTTTCAGTTGTCTGCAGTCTTTGTATCTCTTTTTTACGCTTTCCAACCGTAGGTTGAAGCGTATATGCTCCAGCTTTCTCCGTCCGCACGATAACTCGCGTGAAAATGGTTCGATTTCAATGAAATTTTAGTATGTGGTAGGGGACCACCTGGGGACGAACCCTATTGAAAATGGGTGCAGCGGTGTCAAAGGTCAGGACATAGGAGCGGGATCCATTCCCATTGCTCTTATGCATCATAACTTGCGTAAAAATGGTTCGATTTCAATAAAATTTCAGTATGTGGTAGGGGACCACCTGGGGACGCACCCTATTAAAATGGACAAAATGGGGTCCAAGGTCAGGAAATAGGAGCAGGATCCATTCCTCTTATGCGTCATAACTTATGTAAAAATGCTTGGATTGCGACAAAGCTTTATCATGTTGTTCCGGGGATGTACTGAACCGGTTCTGTTTAATATCATCGAAATGGGGTCAAAGGTCAGGACACAGGAGCGAGATTTATTCCACAGCCATTATCCTCATAACTTGAGTAATAGCTTGAGTAATGATTTCTGGTATGTTGGAAAGCGTTTCATAATAAATGTATTGCATGATTTTACTAACTTGTTTAGTTAAGGTCCATGTCTCTGCTCCGTACGTAACCACTGGAAGGATGCATTGATTAAACACTTTTCTTTTAAGATATGATAGCATATTGCAATTTAAAATTGTACCGTTTCTTTCAAAAGCTCTCCAACCAAATTTTAAACGCCAATTAATTTCTTCATCAACGTGACCCTCGCTTGATATCTGCTACAGAAAGTAAATGTAGGAATTGGTTATCTCCAGCTTTTCCCCATCAATTCATAAATCTTCATTCTTTCTAAAAGCATTGTACTTCAGTTCTGTGTTTTGAAAGTTCAGTTTTAACCCCATTTCTTTACCCTTCTTGCAAGCTCCTGAGTAATACTCTGCAGCTCTGAAGTATTATTTCTTAATAATACTTGACCTCTGAAGGATTCTTCGAAATATTTTTTTTTCTTTCCAGATATAAAACTGTCGAAATCGAGTCAGGAACACCCTGACCCGACCCGTTTGACCCGCAAGAAATTGTCTTCCCTTTGACCCGTGATCCGTTTCCCGTAAGATATCAGTACAGTAGATTCCGGTTAATCGGGACTAGAACACTTTGGCACACTTATGCAAATTTTATCCTAAAGAGCTAATCGGGGATGTCTTTCAAGAACAGTCTCAAATAAACAGCTGACCCGATTAACCGATGACCCAATTAACCTGAATATACTGCATTTCTATTCTGAGACTCATATCGGATGTCACCCTATGGCCCCTTGCTTTCTTATCTTGGGCTGGGTCTTGGCCAAAAAAAAAAAAAAAAAAAGAAAAAGCCTTTCCAGCTCCTGCTTGGAGCTAGGAAAACAAAACTCTGTCCGCAGGATGCAATTTTACCTCTTCCGAAATCACCCATTCAAGTCACATTCTACCACTCCGGTGGAGTAGTGGTCTAAGCGATGGCTTCTGTTCATTCGTCCGTGGTGGATCCGGGTTCGGATTCCAGCGAGGTATGGATGTTGTGTTTGTCTTAAGGTGACCAGTTCCTTTTTAGGCCTCGCATGTTAACCTTATGAGAGGTCTCGATGTACTTAGGTACGTTTCTCACGATAGACTCGGCCTATCAATTGCAAACTTGGCATGCATTTTCCTAAGGATATTATACAACACCTGAACTAGAATTATCGCAGTCGGTCAATTAATTAATTTTATATTAATTAATAAAAATTCCCCACCCATCCGCGTTAAGGGGACCAGTCCCTTTTTAGGCTTCGCATGTTAACCTTATGGGAAGTCTCGATGTACTTAGGTACATATTTCTCACGATAGACTTGGCCTATCAATTGCAAACTTGGAATGCATTTTCCTAAGGATATTATATAACACCTGAACTAGAATTATCGCAGTCGTTCAATTAACTAATTTTGTATTAATTAATCAAAATTGCTGTCGATTTTGCTGACGTTTTCATTACCAATTGTATTTATTATTTTAATTGAGTACATTATTTAGTCATTATTTTAGTTCAGGTGGTTTGATATATACAGTAAGGTATAAAAAATGTCAAGCCATTATCTTCAGTGGTTTATGAAAAAAATGTTGTTCCTAAATGTACAAAACCACAACTTTTCAGGGAGGCTAAAAACAAAGAAGACCTGTGACTAGAAGACTCCCGCGTCATACTCCTTTTCCTCTGCTTTGCTGAACTTCCTCTGCTTTGCTCAAGTGTCGTATACCATTCGATTTAGCAAACCATGTAGAAACTAAATTTAAAATAAAAACATTTATATACATTTTTTGTTTTTGCAGGACTGGTCCCCTTAAGGCATTGGCCTGGCTCTCTCACTTCCCTGGAGCCAGTGGCCCTAAATTAGGGAAGGGCGACTGCTGAATTGCTCACCGTGGTCGTTAAACCCCAATAAAAAAAAAAACATGACACCGAGTTTTCGGGTGTAATAAGTACGTCTTTTGAATCCGTTCTGACGAAAAATTAAATTTATCAAAGTTATTGAAAGTCAATGGAACCGTTATTGAAAACAATAGTATCCGACGGAAGAAAAGTTTTTCAATCGGGTTTTTAATCCCTCAGATATTGCTATAAACGGAATAGGAGCTAACGCACAAGTCTGCAATTAGAAGGCGTAAAGAAAAACATGAATTTATATGAGAAACATTTCGCACTGGAAACGCTCTCCAACAAAGAAAGAATTTTTCAAATCGGACTCTTAGAAACAGAGATATCGACAAAAAAAAGTTGTGACTTTACGTCCCCTGGTGGGAAAACCATGCATTCTTTAAGGAAGAAAGTATTCTCAAAAGGTTTATCCATATGATCCGTATCGGTCCAAGAAAAAAAAAATCAGTCGAGTTTTCAGGATCATAGATTTTGCTACAAATACATCAGGAAGATATTAACACTTATGCCCCTGGTGGTCAAACCATTCTTTACCAAACATTAGAAATTATATGAAAAATATTTTCTATCAGGTCTTGTATGCGATACAGGAAGAATTTTTCAAATCGGAGATTTAGGAGCAGAAATAACGCAATTTACCTTTGTGACCCCTAGCGGAAAGTCTGATTTACTTGAAAATTTTGAATTTATAGGAAAAACATTTCGCATCGGAAACACTATCCAACAAAGAAGGAATTTTTCAAATCGGACTCTTAGAAGTAGACATATTGACAAAAATAGGATATACATCTAAGCCCCCTGGCGTAGAAACCAAGGATTATTTCAAGAAGAAAATGTTCCTAAAAGGTTTGTCGACATGAGTAGTATCAGTCAACAAAGGACATTTTTTTCAATATAGATTTTAGAAGCTCATATTTTGCTGAAAATACATCAGAAACAACACCTGAACTAGAATTATCGCAGTCAACACCTGAAAATTTATTGTCGTAGATAAAATCTACGCCAGTAAATTCGGATAAATAGTATAGTCATGAAGTTAAAAAATAATTTCGTACAATATAAGCCATACAAAACAAACATAACCGTATAGGTAAGATATTTAATAAAAGATGACATATTTACAATTTAAAATACCCCACTAGCACTTTCAGGGATTCAGCCTGTCATCAGGTGAAACAGAAGTAATGCATTACTAGCAGGGATTTATATAGGAGCGCAGGGATGCACTATGGGTGAAGGTATCAAACGTCACGAGTTGTGATTGTAGCCATCGCAACCCTTACAACTAGTGCAAATTTCCAACATTAAGTATCATATGCAGCGATGTAGAAGGGGATTTCTTAAATTCAGAGAAAAAAAAACTGTGTACGTTAGTTAGCAAATTTTTAGTTGCATTATCTATTTCGTGGCTGCACAAAAACACTGTCTCCATTCTCTCAAAGGGTTACGTATAAAAGAATTCAGGAACAGTGTATTTCTGATCACTAATATATACACTTGCTGTCTTAAAGCACGATAAAAACCACAATAGGCTCCCTAAAACACTCAATAAAATCACATTTATTAAAAATTCTAAAAGCCCATTTACGTTTACACCGACGAGCGCTTTCGAGGTCTCAAGACCTCATTATCAAGTCACTGATTAAAGCCCCGAAACACTCGGAAGCAGCAAAAATATATAGACATAGGTTCGTTATCTCAATTACACGTCACAAGTTTAATACGTAGGTTGCCATTCTGAAAAAGAAAATTAAAGTCCAATATCCAGGTAGCAACAGGACAAAACACAAAATTGATTAAAGTTGGTCAAGTGGTCTCAGCTTCTTGTTGATCCAGAGCGGGACCCACGAGTCGCCTCCAAGGGGTTGGGATGAAGGCTGGAAAATCCGTATAACACAACAGGTGTCCCAAAATTTTTGGATGTAGAGACTTTCTGCCAGAAATATGTTATATTTGTTTATTGAGGAGTTCAAGATTTTTGCATTTGTCCAATCTGGTACGAAGCCGTCATTAATAACTGCTTCGGTTAAAGCCGTGGAGATGTTCCCAGATCGCAGTGCATACTGATGTTCTTTAAGACGGATGTTCAAAGTCCTCAGGGTCGAGCCAATGTAGAACTTAGGTTCGCAATCAGGATCCTGGTGGAGAAGAGGTATGGAATATACTCCCGGCTTGTTCCCAACTTCGATGGTATCTCGGTCGTGGCGAACCAAGCAGAAGACATTTTGAGTGTTTATGCCAAATGAGAGAGAGTGTTTATGGCATATCCCTTTCAATGTATTGACCAGAGGAAGAAGGTAGTCCAGTTTCCCTACAAATTTAGTCGGAGGTCTGGTCGATATAAATGACGAAAAGCGGACGATCTTGACGATTCTGGCAGTGTGGCATGGCGCATTATACTGTTGGTCATGGCTATCACCAGCAGGGAACACAGTTTCCATGAATGGGTGAACTTAGTCCGCAAGTCTTAGTCGCTGTTAGGTATCATGTTCAGATACCTGACAGCTGTCAGGAATTGTGCTATTGGGATAATAAGGCCTGAAGTACCCCAAGAAAACATCACCCACAGCATAACACCGCCACCGCCGGCATGTTTCCGCCCAAAGGTGCATCCAGGTGCCATAGAATCCGTGGGTAATCGGCGTATCCGCGCTCGGCCGTCTGCGTGCTGCACCAGGAATCTTGATTCGTCAGCCCAGACAGCTTTCTTCCAATTATCCACTTTCCAATCTCGATTATCTTGGGCCCATTTCATGCGTTGTTGGCGATGACGTGCAGTGAGCATGGGGACCCGGCTGGGTCTTCGGCTACGCAGGCCCAGCGCAGAAGGTTGCGATGAACTGTGTGCTGTAACACATTACCCTGATCACCACTGTTGTAGGTGTGCGGGTGATTTGTCGCACTTTTGCCCTGCGGTCGCTGTGAACAATGCGCGAGTCTCCGCTCCCCCCCCTCCCCTCCTCGGGTTGTATACATACTTGTCCGTGAGCTTCACTTGCGCAACCGTTTAGTCTCCAGGCGTGCTCATTTCTCTAGGCTGGGGGTGGTCATAAATGTAATGGCTCAACGGTGTATATATCGGGACTAGCTCAAAATTACGTACAAAAGTGAGAAACGTATAACCGAGGTTCCACTGTAACCGACTTCAAAATTCGGAAAGGATGTGAATAATGCGAATTGCGGTCAAAGCTTTCAGACTTTGAACGCACTTCCCACAATCTAACCTCAGTTGAAGCATATTCGAACATAAAATCAAAATTTGCGCCCCCTTCCCGGGAATAAAAACAAAAAGGCACAGAATTGTGGTATGGCTATAGGAATCCGAAGTGAACAACGATTTTTCAATCATACCATATAACGGGTATGAGCTTAAATGGAGGAAGCAGCGCCTCCTCCAATAAGTCGAAAAATGAAAAATATTACATCTAGAAAATCGGACAGTATGCGAATAAAATCTCTCTTTAAAACAAATCGTTCAACGAAAAAAATAAAATAAGTGATGGTGACTTTCTGGGATGTCAAAAGCATCATTCTTGTCTATTTCTTGTCTATTTTCTTGAAAAAAGTGGCACAGTCAACAGTTCTCGCTATATTGGGACACTAAAGAAACTTAGAGAAGCATCAACAAGAAGCGACCAGACTTTGTTCTTTCCTCCTACAAAATGACATCTCCCGACCTCAAACTAACTTGAAACATCTCGGGCGATTTCTAAAATGGGGTGGACAGTAATCCCGTGACGTAGTTAGACTTACCTATCAGGAGGTAGCAAGCGGGTGGAGTAGAAGAAAAGTAAGGAGGAGGCAATCTTCAACAAACTTTTTTTTGGGGGGGGGATTGGAGGTTTAACGACCACCGTGAGCAACTCAATGGGCTGTAAGCAGTCGCCCGTCCCTAATTTAGGGTCACTGGTTCCAGGGAAGGGAGAGAGCCAGTGCCGTAAGACAAACACAACATCCATGCCTCACCGGGATTCGAACCCGGACCTCTTTCGGGCGCATGATCAGAAGCCATCGTTTAGACCACTGCACCACGTTTAGACCACAACCATCGTTTAGACCACTGCACCACGTTTAGACCACAACCATCGTTTAGACCACAACAACCTTCGCTCTATCACAATTGGATAGGAATAGGACAAAACAGCTCCATAAATTTTTATAATTAACAACAAAGTTCAGATTTTGGGAGCGGTGACAGGGCTAGCAGTGGAAATTTGGGAGGGCTAGTGCTAGCCAATACCACCCCTTAGTGACGTCGCTGCGGTAATCCCATACCCACTGTGGAACCCTGATTTGGCGCCTTCACATGTTCAGTCCCGTGAAGCAAAGTCAACGTTTTGTATACACACGGATGAAGTTAAAACAGGCTGCGCGATCCTGGGCTTGGAAGAGCTGTCAGCAGAAATTTTATAAAATGGTTATACATGTTGGGTTCAATTCGAGACTATTTTGAGTAGAACCATTACATTCAGTAGATTTCAAAGCAATTTCTATACAAAATTTCATTAAAATACCTCAACTGGCGGAAGAGTTGTTTGAAAAGAGGCAATACATTTACGGCATTATCTGATAATCAAATACAGATTGTAGGTGTTTACTTACCTATATCACCTGATCCCTTGAGAGTACTGCTGTTTGCCAGATGGGCTACCCTGGACAAAGCATCTGTGTATTGTCTGGCATTCCCAATCACTCCTGCACAAGGAGAAAAAAAGTGTTTTTCTTAATTCACATTGCACAAAAACTTCAGAGTTATTAGAAGTTTAAATACGAAGCTGAAAAAAGTTCCTCCAAACGTTCCACTTAAAGGCACGTTATTGTTAACTTTAATTTTTATGTTCATTCACATGTCTAGGTAGGCAGAAATAAAGGAGCGAAAAACAACGGGGTGAATACAGCCAGTTTGAGGCTTACAAGACTTGGATTATAAACAAATACATCGCTCTTTCCACATTCTACAAACACATAGCAACCGAAAAATTGTTATTCGGTCACCGCCGGGAATTGAATCCACGGATCTCTCGATATCTAGCTGAGCGCGTTAGCCTTACACCACGGTGGCCAACAATCCACGGTGCTATGTGTGGTGTAAGGCTAACGTGCTTAGCTAGATATCGAGAGATCCGTGGATTCAATTCCCCGGCGGTGACCGATTAACAATTTTTTGGATGCTAAGTGTTTCCGGGACGTGGAAAGAGCGATGTATTTGTTTATTTACTGACGCCACGTATTTGGAAGATTTTCACTTTGGGTCTCGCCCTTTGGATTTAACTGCTATAATTAATATATAGGCAGTGCCGTTAATGCCCAGCAGATGGAGACGTCTCAGTAGCTGAGCCCATCTTACGGATTTATGATATCAGAAGCTGACTTAAAAACACACATAGCACCGTGGAGTGTTGGCCACCGTGGTGTAAGGCTAACGCGCTCGGCTAGATATAGAGAAATCCGTGGATTCAATTTCCCGGCGGTGACCGAATAACAATTTTTCGGTTCCTATGTGTTTCTGGAACGTGGAAAGAGCGATGTATTTGTTTGTTTACTGACGCCACGTATTTGGAGGATTTTCACCTTGGATAATACACTGGGGAACAAAGTCTTTGTTGCATTGATACCAGCTCCTGTTCTTACCTACTAATGTGAGTGTGCAGAATTCAGATCTAAAGTTAGTTTTTCTCTGTAAGCTCTAGATTTTTTGCAATTCAACATTTTCATTTTTTGCGAAATTTTGATGCCTCTTGCAAGATGACATGGTCTATCTGAGGAATTTATGGTCACGCAGTCTTAAAATTAGGCTTAAACAACTGTCTTGGCAAAGATATTGTTTATGCATTTACAAAAACGTGTAGGTACATCACAATAATTAAAGTTTGAAAAAAGGCAAAAAAAAGAAAACACTTGTGTGGAGTAAAATATGTATCGCCACTTGCCAAATCCGAAACATTTATCTATTATAGTCAAATATGAATATGCACTAATGCTTTTTACTTTACATTAACATATATTTCGACATAAAGATGATAGGTGATTCAGAACAACTGATAAGGATGGGATGCAAAGTTCAAATATGCTCTATTCAGGCAAGAAATCACCCTTGTAGCTGTGGTGTTTGTGGACTTTCTCAGGACAATATTGCTTGATGTTCCAGCAGTAGTCTGCCATCATATTTTTGTCCATTCGCTCTTAATAGCGCTGCTCCATCGTCATGAGGTCTTGATGGAAGCACTCTCCCTGTTTCTTTTTTATTGGAGGTTTAACGACCACCGTGAGCAACTCAATGGGCTATAAGCAGTCGCCCGTCCCTAATTTAGGGTCACTGGTTCCAGGGAAGGGAGAGAGCCAGTGCCGTAAGACAAACGCAACATCCATGCCACACCGGGATCCGAACCCGGACCCCATTTTGGACGAATGATCAGAGGCCATTGCCTTAGACCACTGCGCCACCGGGGCGGCACTCTCCCTGTTCATCGCTAACAGCCCCAAGGTTCTCGGGGAATTGATCAAGGTGACTATTCAGGAAATGGAGCTTGATATTCATGTTGAACCCAAGATCGTGAAAAGCCAACAGCGTAACGAGTACCTCATAGTTATCTGCCTTTTTGTTTCCAAGAAAGTTTTGTATAACTTCCACGAAAGACAACTATGCTGCCTTCTCCTTGTCATTCATCGTGACAAATTCCTCATTACGTACAAGATGTGCGAATTTGTGGTCCATCGAACAAACTTGCTTTGATATTCTACATTCACCATCTGTAAGTACTCAATGCCTTCACGAACAGTTTCATCAAGCCGAGCTTGATATGGAGTGGGGAGAAATAATCTTCTCTCGGCTGACGATTGGGTAATTCATAATGTTTGGCATGCCTGCTTCTAGAGTTTCACGGTGGGCCTTTCCTTCTGGGTCGTGTTTCTCTAGAGCAAGGCTGTCCCACATGCAGAGATAGCATGGAAACTTCGTGAAGCCTTTCTGTTGACCAAGGAGGAAGTTGACCATTTTCAGGTCCACACACATGATCCAGTTGTGCTCATGATATTTGAGTAAGTCAATGGCCATTTTTATGTTATTATGTTCTTCTCGCAAATTCACTGAGTGACCAACTGAAACCGCTCCATAAGCATCTCCATTGTGCAAGAGAATACATTTGAGGCTGCGCTTTAAGCTGTGCAGAAATAATCGCCATTCTGTTGGACTATACGAGGCAACACCTAATTTGCCCGAGAAGACCTGAGATATCGTGATTATAAACAAACTGCTTGTCTTCTGTAAAGGAGTCCACAAAAATGTAATCCCGCTTTCGGAAATAAAACTTTGCACAGCGGTCAAGTAGGGTTTTTTCTTGCAGTCTGGAGGCTAATACCTCAGCTGCTTTCTTGGAGAGCCCCCAAATCATGCACTAAGTCATTCAATTACGGTTGGCTAAACTGCTGAAGGGTTGATGACTGTATGGTATCAGATGAGGAGTCTTCGTCAACTGAAAACATTTTTCGAAACTCGTTAACACAACCGTCGTTGCTCTTCCTGATCATTAGGTAAATCTATCAAAAATTGGAACCGGGAGTTCTTCAGAGTGCGGAGTAGGTCGAATTGATGAGGGAATACTGGGACAGGAGATCTTATGCCGGTTTTTCTTGCCGACGCCCATCGCGTTGACCAGGCAAAAATAGCAGTCAGTTATGTGGTCCTTCAGTTCTCGCCAAACCTATTAGAACTCCAAAAGGCAGACCGTTTAGTTTTCCTTTTGCCCATTCACGAAGCATTTCCTCACAATTATGACACACAATATGAGGAGCCCATTTCTTGTTTTGGTCGCCAAGGGAAACTTCTGAATAGTGTTTATAGGCACGCCTCACAAACGAAACTATATTGCGCCTTTGACGAAGAAGTGTGTAGCAGACACATACATAATAGAATGCATCAGGATTATTTACACATTTATGTCTACTTGAAGAAGCCATGATAAGATCTAAAACAAAGAAAAACAGGTTATTTTTGTGTAAATCAGATACATCTCTAGAATCCAAAATTAACAATAAAGAATATTCATGAATGGAATACGGAATTACACCATACAATACAAATTTTTCAAGATGACAATCCGTTTTTTGGTGTAAATATGACAAGGATGGTAAATCAGATAATATCCGAAAACTTGAAAATTTCGTCGTTATGGAGCGGGAATCGCAGCCACGTCTCCCAGATAGCGCCCGGGTATGCTAACCACTACACCAAACAGAACGTCAAGTCTTCCGCGTTTCCCAGATACCCGGGCGCTATCCAGGAAACGCGGGTTCGATTCCCGCTCTAGGACGACGAAATTTTCTAGTTTTCGGATATTATCTGACTTACCATCCTTGTCATATTTACACCAAAAAAAACGGATTGTCATCTTCAAGAATATTGATGTTTGCAAATCAAAATTAGCCTGATTAGTCTAAGGTTAGGGTAGATGTAAGACTAGTTATCAAGCTATCCCTAGTGTAAATAGCAATGTGTGCCCTTGTTTTTGCGAAAATCACGAGTTTCAAATTGCATGAAAACTAGAGCATGTAGGAAAAACACGATTTCAGATTTAAAATCAGGGTTGAAAAATCTCGTGCAACAGATAAGAAAAACTTTATTTTCCAGTATTATCCATACAACTTGTACGTCTTCTCCAGTTGTCCTATGCTTCATTTCTACCGTACGTTGTTTATTTTTCGCAGTTGATCTGAAAAAGGAAACTGCCCTGATCAAATAAATTCTCATATCAGCATGGAAAACGAAAGCCCTTGCATGGAAGAGTTTAATATACAGGTAATCTAGTTATAACTTATCCGGACGAAATTTTTGCCATAATACACGCCCAGCTTAAATGGGCACTTTATAAAATCACAGTCGCTTCTTTACAAAATAAAGATAAAACATTTACTATGTTCGATCTTCCGCGTGAAGAAATATTAGAATAGAAAATAAAAAAATTCACTGAAAATATATTGAGAAAAAGGGTATTTTACATTTGCGCACTTTAGCGGATAAATTGTGTTACTATGGGCAAGAAATGCGCATAAAATGTTTTTATCGTTAGCGGTACATGACCAGAAAATATGTTTTTCAATTGGGCTTTTAAGCCTTTCAAATGCAGCTGCAAATACGTTGTAAACAGAAACATGTATACATGCCCTCTAACGCAAAATTGTGCTTCAACAAAAATTCAAAACTACATGCAAAATCTTCCTTACAAACGCTATCCAACAAAAGATATTTTTTTAAATTGGACTGATAAAAGCACAGATATATAGAGACAAATTTGCTATACATCTCCCCCCGGCGAAACATTTTTACATTATTATGAGTACGAAATATGGGCAAAACCTTTTTCGTCGTAAACAGCATCTCACCGAATTTTCACAATTGCATTTTTAGGAGTGCTCATATTGCTGCACATACACTGAAACATATTCATAAAGGTCATCCATGATTCTATGAAACAAGTTAGTAAAATCATGCAATGCATTGATTATGATACGCTTTCCAATATACCAGAAACCATTACTCAAGCTATGAGGATAATGGCTGTGGAATAAATCTCACTCCTGGGTGCTGACCTTTGATCCCATTTCGATTATATTAAACATAATTAGTCCAGTATGTCTCCGGAACAACATACTAAAGTTTTGTAGCAATAGAAGCATTTCTAGTCAAGTTATGAGGATAATGGCTGTGGAATAAATCTCGCTCCTGGGATATTCAACAGAACCGGTTCAGTGTATCTCCGGAACAACATCCTCATAAAGTATTGTCGCAAGCGAAGCATTTTTACGTAAATTATGACGCATAAGGGCGATGGAATGGATCCCACTGCTATGTCCTGACCTTTGACCCATTTCGCCCATTTTCAATAAAGTTCGTGGTTCCCGACCACACGTTACAATTTCATCGAAATCAAACAATTTTTACGCAAGTTATGATGCACAAGTGCAATGGAATGGATCCCGCTATGTTCTGACCTTTGACCCCATTTCTTCTATTTTCAATAGGTTTCGTCCCCTACCATATACTAAAATTTCATCGACATCGAACCATTTTTACGTAAGTTATGAGGCATAAGAGCAATGGAATTGATCCAGCTCCGATGTTCTGGCCTTTGACCCCATTTCGTTCATTTTCAATAGGGTTCAACAGGTGGTCCCCTACAACATACTGAAATTTCATCGAAATCGCACCATTTTTAAGTGAGTTATCGTGCGGACGGACAGAGCTGGAGCATATACGCTTCTTCAACCTACGGTTGGAAATAAATCTCAATCCTGTGAGCTGACCTTTGACCCCATTTCGGTGATATTCAACAGAACTTTATCATGTTGTATCTCCGGAACAACATGATAAAATATTGTCGCTAGCGAAGCATTTTTACGTAAATTATGACGCATAAGGGCGATGGAATGGATCCCACTGCTATGTCCTATAAAAAATATACCTTTTTTTAATGGATCTTGCATGTGAAGTGGGTATCCTTGCTTTCTTCCCTGTCATTTTGCAACTTAGAAAAGTTATTCACTAAACCTCTCACAAAGAGCCCAAAGATAGACTGAGAAATAGGGTAAGATGTTCGAAACACGGGTGCGTTGTCTCAAATCAGCCGCTCCTACCACATGTTCCCCGGAACAAATGGAAGGTAAGAGGGCAGTAGTGAAGGCACATGGTTTGTTTTGCAGGAACGCCATGTTTAAACTCTGGAAGGACGGACTCGCTCACTTTCCAAATTTTAGACGTTTGTGTTCTTTTATATGCACATGAATAAAACATAATGAATAAATACTAAAGCCTAATAAATTTATAATTCAGCTAAAAATGTCTATCACAAAGAGCAGGCTACGCGTCAGCTGAAAGGAGTTGTTTTTTACGCTTTCCAACCATATCCTCATAACTTGACTAGAAGCGCATATGTTCCAGCTTTTTCCACCTGTCTGTCTGCACGATAACTCGCGTAAAAATGGTTCGATTTCAACCAAATTTCAGTATATGGTAGGGGAAAACCTAGGGTCGATCCCTTTTGAAAATGGATGAAATGGGGTCAAAGGTCAGGACATAGGAGCGGGAACCATCCATTGCCCTTATGCTTCCAAACTTACGTAAAAATGCTTCGATTGCGACAAAACTATCATGCTCACCTGAATTTGAACCCGGACCCATCTCGGACGAATGGTCAGAAGCCATCGCTTAGACCACTGCGCCATCTATGCGGCAAAGAAAGCGGTGTTCAAAGTGATTTTTCTAAAAGGTTTTAAAATAAGAAAGATGACTGTTTCAACCGGATTTTCAGAAGTGTTCGATTTCGAAAGCATCTACATTTACTCTCCCTAGCGGCGAAATTATGCATTAGAAATAGTTCCAAAGTCAAAGATAATCGCTCTCACATTCCAGGCACCCCCGTGCGGAAAATATTTCTAATGGGACAAATAAGTGCAGACATATGGTGTCGACAATAGTGATAGCATAAGCACGTCCTTAATAAAAAAAATAATAATAAGGCGCTAAAAATGACTGAGGAGGTTTCACTCAGGTGGTTTCATCCAAGCTGAAGTATATACACGGAATCCATTATCGGAAACGCCACTTCCTGTTTCTCTCGCAGAAAAAAGACTAATGACTACGTACTTCAAATAGAGCAACGCCCTTGTCTGCATTTGAAATTCCGTTATTAGTTAGTTACATACCGTTGTAACCCTGAGTTTATTTCTTGTTCTTTTATCAATGCCACGGTCATTAGACGAGTTCTGTAAAATATTATGCAATGGCTGACTGTGCATAAAAATATGTAAGGCAGGGCTTTGTAGTGAGTTTCATTTTCCCAAAACCGCAAATTCAGGCGGTGTCAAACCAAGACCTAACGTGATAGTTATTAGGGTGAGCAAATGCATGGCTGCATTTCGTTTGTTGCATTAGGGCGAAGATTTAAAAACTCTGTTTCTCTTTCTCCAGAGAAATTCTGTTCTTGCCTGTTTATTACTCATCCATTGTTTACCCAACTTACAGAGACACACATTTTTTTCCTTTTATATCTAACCAAAGTATCCAATGTTGCCTCGGTTTAATAAAACGTACATAAATCAGCTTCTGCGCCAGCGTTTTCAGGTTTCCTGATTACGATTTATTGCACTGAAACATTTAAATAATATATGTCACAGTAAGGAAAATGATTCCCGGTAAGTGTCTAATAATGATATACAATTGGAAAACAAATTTCCCCGAAGAAAAATGGATTGTAATGCTATTATTGGCATATTTTCACTGTATTCCATGTCACCACTTCCTTCACAAAACTTGAAAATTTTTATCGTCCTGGAGAGGAAATCGAACCCCCACCTCTCGATTTCCGGTCAAGCATGCTAGTCTTTACACTACCCAGGACAAGAAAATTCTAAGCTACTCTAGTAATTAATTATGCAATGTCTAATTTAAAATCAGCAATTAATTCTTATGCTGAGACAGTCTTTATTGACTGTGAATATAAGAAATTTGAAATATTTCAAATATCTACTACATTATTCTATTGTGTTGTGATAAGTGAAATGTACTGTTCTTCCAAAGCGCAAGTAAGTTTATCCTTTTTTTTTTTTTTTTTTTTATTGCAGGTTCAACGACCACCGTGAGCAACTCAATGGGCTATAAGCAGTCGCCCGTCCCTAATTTAGGGTCACTGGTTCCAGGGAAGGGAGAGAGCCAGTGCCGCAAGACAAACACAACATCCATGCCTCACCGGGATTTGAACCCGGACCCCGTTCGGACGAATGATCAGAGGCCATCGCTTAGACCACTGCGCCACCGGGGCGGCAAGTTTATCCTTGAAGAGCCTCTGAGAGAAAGAATTGAGCGTTCTTTCATTTGGAGCCAAGATCGAAGAGATTTTAAATTTGCCACTTCTGGAGCAACCAACATAGAGCTGGCCATGAATTTTGCAGGTTAGGTCCAACAACTTTTACCGATTAACCCTGTGCTTGCTGTTATTCAAGGCGAAATTCAGACTAACACGAAACTGTAGGAGTTTAAACTGGAATGGAAAGTTAAATGCGACGACTGGAATGAGTGGAATAAAATCATGTTCTGCGGCAGCATGCCCTCATGCTGGTAGTTTTGGTGATATTTGAGACAGGAGATCCTTAACAGTCAGTGGTATTCCATTGCAGAGTATTTGTGGATCCAGATTACGTCAAAATAAAATAATAGTCAAGATCGGTGGGAAAATACGCGAACGGAGGAATAGCAATGTTAAGCCTCGCAGGAATGAAATTCAATAAAATTCACATTTTTCTCACATTTCATTTCTTGTACTTTATTTGCACTTCATCGAATTATAAAGAGGTTGGACAGAATAATGTGAACACCAAGCTCAAAGACGTGACTTTTAATGCAGCTGTGTACGTCGCAATACGCAAAAGTGTCTACCACTTTTTAGTTTCAACAGGTTTGTTTATAACGTCAATGTCCTGTTTAAGTGCATTCAAAGTGTCTTGTAGCAAAATTTCTTTCAAACGACGAAATGAGCGGCTAAACGGACTTCGAAAGACGGCTAATTGTTGGTCGCCGGCTGGTTGGTGCCTCCGTGACAACAGTCGCCAGGGTAGTGGGGGTATCAAGGGCTAATGTGTCTAGCGTCATGACATCATACCGTGTTCGTGGCAAAACCTCGTCTGCGAAACACAAGAGCGGCCGGAAACGACCCTGACTGATAGAGACAGGAGAGCATTAAAGAGGATTGTCACCCGTAATAAGAAGACCACAGCACTGAAAATTAGTGCGGAGCTCAATCTGCATCTCCAGACTCCAGTATCAACGAGAACAGTCCACAGGAAACTGCATAAACAAGATATTCATGGCAGAGCTACTATTGCAAAATCTTTAGTGACCCGGGTGAGTGCACAACGGCATCAGGAGTCTACAACGTAGACTGCCGATGCATGGAAGCCTGTAATGTGATCGGATGAATCCACATTCCCACTATTCCTCACCGCAGGAAGTGTTTACGTGTGGAGAACACCATCAGAAACGTACAACCTAGACTGTCAGTTCCCAACAATGCAGCATGGTAGTGATTCTCTCATGCTCTGGGCGGTCATATCGTGGTTTTCAACAAGTCTCCCGATCACGTTGGAAGGAGAGATGACTGGCAGGGCGTATGAAACCATTTTGGCAGACCAAGTCCATCCAATTGCTCAGGCAGAATTTGCTGCAGGGGATGCCATCTATCAAGATGATAACCTCCCCCCCCAATTCACAGGCCTCTGAATGTCCAATCGTGACTTGAGGAACATGAGGACGAACTTTCACACTTTCCTTGGATTCTCCGATCACCAGGATTAAACATCGAGCCACTGTGGTCTGTAATTAAAAACAGATTAAGATCCGGTTATATTCCTCCTGCATCTCTTAAGGACCTGCAGCAGTTCCTCCATGAAGAATGGCGTAACATCCTATTAATTACCATCCAGAATTAGAGGAAATTCTATCCCACACTGGAGGATTCAGGCGATTTTGAATGCTAAAGGTTGTCCCACACCCTATTAGGTACGTAAAACCTTTTCTTAGGTGTTCGCATTTTTCTGTTCAACCCCTGCATTTCCTCTCTAAAAGAACCACGGAATTAATTTTTTTAACAGTGGAGATATTTATGGCGCGTAGTAACACGGACAGCTCACTCTGAAACGCAAGCCAGCCGGCAACTATAGCGGAAGAATACATGCAATGCTTCGGGAGTCTAACAGAGAAAACTGCAAGATCAAATTTCGAATTGTACAAATGCGCGCGTTATGTCAGATTCGAAAAAATGATGGCAAAAACCTAGTCAAAATCTTCATGTAGAAATCGCTTGGAACAATTTAAAGCGCGTAGCAACACACGAAGAGTCGCAGTCTAAAACGTAAATAAACACGACGGTACCTGCGGAGGAAGGAAACAATTAACACTTTGGAAGTGCATCCCAAAACTTTTGGCAAGAGTAAAAGAACATTGCTGCTTTTTTTTCTTCGGTAGGAGTTCTAGCAGTACTTAAGTCTAACTGCGGTTTGTAGTAATTAAGTCTACCTCGATAAAGCCACCAGTATGTATATGAAAGATTACTACGTATAAGTTGCTATGCCAGCAAAAAAACGGATTCTTGCAATAGCTTCCATCGCGTTTTGCGTGAAGCTGTAGTTTCTGCACAGTGTAATGAAATACCGTTGTGCAAGAGTGTTATGGAATAACATTGCGCAACAATAAAATGAATTATTGTTGCGTGATTTTACAGTATAGTAAACCGCAAGCTCAAACTTCAAGAGTAGTTGAAAATTTAAAAAATTTTAAGTTTGCAGATTTTAATTTCAAAAATAATCTTGGAGGTGCACACCCTCGTGAGCCTCTGCAGGTGTCTGCCAAATTTCAAACCTCTACATCCAGTAGTTTCTCCTCTAGGCGACTGAGAGACAGACACGATAATTTTATTATTCCAGATACAACGGTAAATTGTGCGCATTAGTTCCTTTTTCCGTCCTCTTTACCTTTATCTCTATATACAGGGGGTGACGAGAAAGTTTTGCAATATTTCCATAAACGCATGTGTTGCGGCGGGTATGTCATGTATTTAAACTAGTTCAAGTCGCGCAATGCAGTTAGTCGAAAGGGATATAAAGTGGTAGTCGTTGCTGTGAACAGCATTGCATATCGTCGTTCAGTCTCTGGTTGGGACGCCTAAAAGATGAACAGCCACAATCGGCTAATTAGGGAACTTTTGCTTTATAAGTTTGAACTCAGCCATAACACTGCTCAAGCAACACGAAAGATTTGTTCAAGATGAATTTCGTTCAGGTGACAGAAACCTCGACGATCAGCTACGGTCAGGTAGGCCGCGAACCCTGGATTCGGAGGCCGCTCGCCAGGCCGTAGAGGCCAATCCGACAACCAGCCTTTGAAGATTATCAGCAGGCGAGCTAAGCATATCACAGACCACCGTGGTTCGTCACCTTCAGGACCTCTGCAAGGTCTACAGGAGCTGTCGCATTGTCCCTCACGAACTGACTCCAGCTGAAGCAAACCGCCGAGTGGAAGTGTGCACGAAACTCCAAAAAACACGCGCGATGTACGTTTCATCAAGATAAGTGTAACGTGCGATGAAAAGTGGGTCTATTTCCGCAATCCTAACACACAACGGCAGTGGTTGAGCTCGGGCCTGCTTCCAGAACCTGTTGTCAAACGTGGGCGCTTCGAGCACAAGGTGAAGCTCTGCGTCTGGTGAAATTTCGAGGGGATATCCATTACGAATGTTTTCCAGACGGTCGGACCATCAATGCTACTCTGAAAAGCTGGAGCGGATGTATGCCGTTTTAGAGAAGTTCCCGGCACTGTGAACAGAAAGCGCGCTCTCTTACAGCAGGACAACGCTTGGCCTTATAAAACACGTGAAAGACCAGAGAAAAACTCCAGGAACTTGAGGACATTGAACTGATACCACACCCAGTATATAGTCCGGATCTTTCCCCGTCGGATTATTACTTGTTCCGGTCCATGGTCTATTTCCTTAGCGGGCGGCACTTCTACAACCAGGAGGAGGTGACAGCTGGGGTGAAGTTCTTTGCCTCGAAAGACAAGAACTGATACCGCCGCGGAATCGAAGAATTGGCAGACAGATGGCTAAATACGGTGCAACACGATGGCCTATGCTTTAAATGCTAGTCAGCTTTCATCGTATGAAGATATAAAGTGATCCAAATACTGCAAAACTTTTGACTCACCCTCTGTATAAAAGCTCGTTTCGCGGAGAACCGGTTCACGCTGGGTACACTTCTTTCGAAATGTTCATTGTACAAAATGGCTGCGAAGCTTCAAATCTTGGTTTTCATTGCGCCGCCGCTGGAAGCAAGAATTAAAAGCTGCTAGCAGACCGGACTTACGAGTCGCGGAGCAACCCTGTTTTTGAATCGGCCAGCAAAAGTGCCGATGAAAGGGACGCTGAACTTTTTCAGAGCTTCGAACAAAGAGCGTTTTGTTTATATGTTGCAAATCATCTCAACAAGTGACAGTTCAACACGCACGTGTGCTTTTTAGGAGATTTTGAAATTCACACCACCATCGTGCGGTTTGGAAAGAGTGCAATCTGCTCACGGCTTTTCCGTAGTAAAAAAGCCACTTAAAGCTATTCCTCGCTTAACTATTTTATTTCAAATATCTTCATACCTATTTTATTCTATCATTTGTGCCACATCTTGGTGTTGTCTTGTGTACATATCTTATTAACCCGTAAGTGGCGTCGCGCGGTCCAGAATACCACTATCTGTACTGCACCCTACATAAAGACTTGTTGCAGAAAGAACAATATTAATTACTGTTTTGCACTTTGAGACCCAAATTTGAGAAAAAATATTTAACAAATGTAGTAAATAATTCCGGTTTGTTGGCATAAAGAAACAAAGGAATACATTTCTCGCAGGTTTTCGCCGCCTTTGGACGGCTTCGTCATATGGATAATGTGCTAAGTAAGAATTGGAGGTTACTTCTTTCGGTTTCCAGCTTGATTCTAGATCTCTTTAGTTCAAAGTACGAACCCATGTTTGCCCGGAAAAAGCAAGTTAGTAGCTGTATTGCGAAGGTTGCTATACACCAAAAGAGAATAAATCTAGTAAATAATTCCGTTTTATTGGCATAAAGAAACTAAGAAGATCTAGAATCAAGCTGGAAACCGAAAGATGCAACCTCCAATTCTTACATAGCATATTATCCGCCTGACGAAGCCGTCTGCAGGCGGCAGAAGCTTGCGGGAAATGTATTCCTTTGCTTCTTTATGCCAATAAAACGGAATTATTTACTACATTTATTCTCTTTTAGTGTATAGCAACTCTTATAATACAGCTAAAAATTCAATATTTTAAAATTTTGTTACTGAAAATCACGCCATTTTGTTGGAACACAATTTTTAATCTGAATCATATATAATGTTTTAAATTCCCTTGAAGAAATAATAAAATACGCACACTTTTAAGACTGAGCATATCCGCTGTTCATGAAATGTTCTTCATAAAAATTGAGTATGACGCCCATACAGCGAGAATTTCTAGAAAACTGCAAGCGTTCAACTGACAATACGTTTAAGCTTTCGGCATCGGTGTTTGCACACTCGAGACATTTTTTGGCAACACTCAAGGTACGTTGGACAGGAAGAAGACAAATAGGCAGTTTTGCGCTTCTTTGCCGCTGGACATACAAAGTTTGTTTTTCTATTGTCTCTTGCTAACTTTTTCAACCTTTTCTTTCCTTCCTAATCTGCTCCTCTTTCTCGATTCCATGGATGCGTTTCATGGACAGACACAATTCCATTGAAAGTCTCGTGTTATCCGAGACTTTCAATGGTATTGCGTTATCTTTTAAATATGAATCTATAAGATCCTTAGCTAGAGATTTCGTGAAATCCAACCGTGGTAGAGGATCCGGATTACTATGAGACTGGTACAGAATATATGCATTCACTGTACTCATATCTAATATTCGAAAATATGCAGCCATCGGCCAACATCTGGTGCGATGACGAGCTATAAATACGAGGGGGTATAAAAAAAGTTCGTGCAATCAGCCAAAATTATTAAAGCTACGGAAACCATTTATGTTTTATTTTGTTATATATACATTCAGTATATTGTACAACATAAATAATGTTAAGAAACCCGGTTTTTTTTTTAGGAATCGGAAAGTCCATGATCATGGAGAAAATGGAATTTCGCAGTGTGATCAAGTTCCTTCATCTCCAAGGAAAGTCGGCTTAAAAAATCCATCAAGACATGTTAAATGTATATGGAAATAAGTGTCTAGAATACGAGACCGTGGCAAAGTGAAAAGAAATTTTCAAAGTAGTCATTTGACCATTTTTGGCGAACCAAGATCCGAACGGCCATCTTTGACAGTTGACCAGACAGTTGTGACCAAAGTGGAGAAGTTAATACTTGAAGATAGGCGCACAACTATTGAAATGCTTTGTCAAGAAGGTCATCTAAGCTACGGGTAAGTGTGGACAGTCGTGCATAACCAATTGAACATGTCCAAGGTCTCAGCGCGATGAGCACCTAGACTTCTCTCCCCATTCCAAAAGGAAGCTCGGGCATAATCCGCGTAAAAAATGTTGGATCTTTTTAACGCGAATTCCAAAGATTTTTTTGACCGTTTGATTACTATGGATGAGTGTTGGTTATACCTCTATGATCCAGAAACCAAAGAAATGACCAAGCAATGGAAACATTCCTCTTCACCACCCCCAAAAAAGGCAAAAGTCTGCCACCAAAGTAATGCTCTCAGTTTTCTGGGATAATATTATTTCAACAGACTACCTTCAGAAGGGTCGAACTATTACCTCTGACTACTATTGCAACCTACTGGCCAAATTAAGAGAGCACATTAAAAGCAAAAGAAGTGGAATGATCACAAAAAGGGTCCATTTGTTGCAAGCCAACGCACCAGCTCATTCAGCAGTCATTACCATCGTCACTGCGACTCGTCTTAAATACAATATATTGCGTCATCCGCCATATTCTTCTGATATGGCACCGAGTGACTTCTTTTTGTTTTCCGAGATGAAACGTCCACTACGTGGGAGGCGATTTGATGACACTGATGACGTCATTTTTGAGGTAGACCAGTAGTTTCGGGCACAATCTAAGGTGTTCTACGCTGAGGGAATAAAGGAGGTCAAGTAGAGGTGAAAGAAATGTGTGACACTGGGTGGTGCCCATGTAGAGAAGGACCAAGTACCTGAATAAAAAGTTTTTTCTAGCTTGTTTATTTCTTGGTGATTCTACGAACTTTTTGATACCCTCTCGTACTGCATTTTTCATCTAATGCATCCAATCTTCCTTTTGTGCAGTTATATAAACCTAATTATTTCCGGTTTCCCAGTCTCATCGAATTTTTCCAAGTGATGTATTGAGAACACATGAATGACAGCTTTGATTTTTTTTAAGAGCGTAAGAAACAATCACAAAATAACCTAACAATAATCTGAAACGCCAGACCCGATTTTTCCAAACCCCACCACTAAAACTTGGAAGAAAACCAAGATTCTTTCTACGCATCAGTGACATCGTACCCTTATCGGATCGCATGACGTCACTTACAGGACAGCTTTGAATTAAACGTTTTGCAAAACGTAAGTTGCGTCGTGCCGTCCATAGGACCTCTGTTTCAATAAAAATATACTACTAATGGTGATATCAACAAAGCATGCCTGCAGATTGCTTAATTAATAAGATATTGGAAGGTACAAGTCAACAGGCCTATTGCATATGTGAATAAAACATACATTAATAACTGATGCGGTCTGGGGGGACCGCACGATGCCACTTAAGGGTTAAAAGAATTTCATTATTAGATACGACTTCTGTGCAATCAAAGTACGTTAAGATTTTCTTTTGTTTCCTTTCTTTTTTCTTCTTTTTTGCATGATATGAAAGTTATTACGATAGTTCAATAAGTAGGAACTGTACACCAATTATACTCAAAATAGTATAACCAGGGGTCGCGCTGCCGATCGCCATCTTCGCAATTTGCGAAAAAGAAATCGTTTTGGCGATGGTAAAAAAGCTTTGGCGATTACATTTTCATGTAGTGTTATAACACTTTGGCGAAAATTAATTGAATTTGGCGACTAAATTGGCGAAAACTTTTGAAAAGCCAGCGCAACCCCTGGTATAACTGAACTAATAATCCGAAATTTCTTGGTGAAATTTAATCGGAATGACGACCAAACGTTCGCTTGGAATTAGAATCAGCGAACATAAAAGTGATGCAAAAGACGGGAAAATAACCACTGCCCTATCAAAAGAAATCAAGTTCATCAAGTCCGCCGATCATGTATGAAGTGATGAAAAGAAATTAGCTTCATACTCCACACCAAATTCTGTCATTCGCGAAACCTTGACCAGCTGCGAGGCTTGCAATGATAGAGTCTCTCTTGAGTTGCCACGTATTTGGAATCAATTCTTCAAATAATCCTGCGGTTTCTACCATGGTACAGCGTGCCCAACCAACGTCACCTCGTTTCTTCGAATTATCACGTTTGCGCTTATTCATTTAATGTCTAGTCAAGTCACCGCGTTTAAATTGTTGAAGCGTTCTATTATCCAGTTTGCAGTTGGCTGTCTACCTTCCTCGAAAAAGCCATCTGGTTGATGTGCGAAAGCTTGAAAAGTTTTATTTCTATTCTACGCCAAGAAATTTCGGATTATTAGTATAGTTATACTATTTTGAGTTATTATGATAGATTCTCACCTAGCCGTTACTCTACAACTTTTACACACACAACTTTCGCTGTTGGAATCGTTATCGTCCGACAAAAGCAGCCCGAAAATTAAACCAAGTCGAAGGTGTTGCGTCACTTTAACAGTTCAAACCCGGTCCAAAAGGTTGTGGAAGGCGCCATGATCTTAGAGGGAAGAAAGATTCGAGAAGGCCCTTTTGATCCGGACGCCCTTCTCACAGCTGTTAAAGAAATTTCAACAACCAACACTCGCAAATTGTCTCGAACAGGAAGTTTCCAAAGCCACTATCGCTGAGCACCTGCACCGGCTCTGAAAGGTTTACAGACGATGGCGCAAGGTGCTTGACAATTGGCCCCAACTCAGGCTCAAAGACGTGTTGATGTCAGCAACAAACTGCTCAATAATCAACGTGACACTTCGTTCACCATGCGGATATAGTTACTGGGAATGAGAACTATATCTACCTGCGTAATCGAGAGATCTGCAACCAGTGGTTGGACCTTAGTGTACGAACTTATCTATTGCAGAACGCGGGTTTTTCTATGAAATTACAAAGCTAAGGACCCACTTCGAGCTCGTTTCGGTAATCTGGCTAATAACGCCGAACTACATTCCTATCATTTGTACCGGATGTATAGAACAAACTGAAGTCGGTACACTGCTTTAGTGTACTGAATGCGGGGTCTCCTTCAACAGGGCAATTCCAAGCAACATGTTACCATTTGGTCTCGGGTAGAGCTTCACGAACGTGATTAAATATAATTCCTTCCACTCCCAGAGCGTATAGCTTAGACCTCGCCTGGCAATCATGCCCTCTTTCGGGCGATGATCCATTCCCTCCGCATTCGGAAACTCCACTGATTCGGACGATGCATGCCTAACGTGGGTGTCAAGCCGAAAGCATGGCACTAGGCCGAGAATGAACAACTTGAAAACAAATATGGGTACAAACTTTTAAATACGATGGGGCATATTTTAAAATACCAGCACTGTTCTGGATTAGTTTATTTCTACATAAGGAAAGCGGTTGTTCCCTCTGAACACCCCGATACATGGCAATGGATTAGCATGACCAGAGTACAAGGCGAAAGTATTTACACCGATGAGCACATTGTGACCACTCCCAGCCTAGAGAAATGAGCGCGCCTGAGACAGAACGGTGGCACAGGTGAAGTTAATATACAGCAGTACATATATATATATATATCATCATCATCATCATTGTCAACCATTATCAATCCACTGCTGGACGAAGGTCTCCCCAAGTTTCCTCCACAACGGTCTGTCTTGTGCCAGTCTCCTCCATGTCACTCCCGCATACTTTCGAATTTCATCCACCCATCTCCCATGTGGTCTTCTTCTGGGTCTTTTCCTGTCCCTTGGAATCCAATCTAAAATTTCGGCTGTCCATCGATGATCTGTCCTTCTGACAGTATGTCCAGCCCATTGCCATTTCAGGGATTTGACTCTGATCATGATGTCTTCCACTCTTGTCATTTTTCGGATCCACGAGTTCCTCTTCTTATCTCTCCTGGTTACACCAAGTATGCACCTCTCCATGCTTCTTTGAGTTGTCTGCAGCCTTTGTATGTCTCTTTTAGTTAAGGTCCACGTCTCTGCACCATACGTAAGCACTGGAAGGATGCATTGATCAAACACTTTTCTTTTAAGACATAATGGCATATTGCTCTTGAAAATTATGCTGTTTCTTCCAAAAGCTCTCCAGGCAAGTTTTGTGCGCCGATTAATTTCTTCATCAATGTGACCCTCACTTGATATCTGCTGTCCAAGATAAATGTACGTGTCTGTTATCTCCAGCTTTTCTCCATCAATCGATAAATCTTCATTTCTTGTAAAAGCATTGAACATCACTTTTGTCTTCTGAAAGTTCATTTTTAATCCCACTTCTTTACTCTTGTCAGCCAGTTCCTGGATCATACTCTGCAGCTCTGATGGGCTAGTTGCAAAAATGACTACGTCATCAGCAAAACGAAGGTGGGTTAGATAATCTCCATTAATCTTTATCCCCCTTGTTTTCCCAGCTCAGTGACTGAAAAACACCCTCCAATGTGGCATTAAAGAGCTTCGGAGATATGGTGTCACCTTGTCTCACTCCCTTTCCAATTTTTATGTGTGTTGTATTTTCAAACAGCCTAATCTTTGCACTTGCATTTTCATAGATGTTATTAATAATATTAATGTATGCATCTTCAATACCGCAGGTTTTCAGAGCCATTGTAACTGCTGATGGTTTCACCGAATCAAAGGCTTTTTCATAATCGATAAAAGCCATGCACAATGGAAGTTCATATTCCCTCGCTCTTTCAATTAGTTCTCTCAGCACATGGATATGATCTATTGTGCTGTAGCCACTCCTGAATCCAGCTTGTTCTCTCGGTTGAGCCATGTCCAGTGTTACCTTCAAGCGGTGTGAAAGAACTTTAGTGAAGATTTTATAAACTACTGATAGGAGGCTGATAGGTCTGTAGTTTCCGAGATCCTCAATGTCACCTTTCTTATGTAGCAGGATCATTGTAGCGGTGTTCCAATCCTCAGGAATCTTTCCTTCATTAAGGCATCGAGTGAAAATTTGGGCGAGTACTGTTTCGATTTCTCCACTTGCTTCTTGTATGATGTCTACAGTAATTCCATCTTCTCCTGGAGCTTTTCCCGCTTCATGTTCTTGATTGCATGTGCAACTTCTGCTGGAAGGAATGGAGGAACTCTGGTACTGGTATCTTTCATGATGTCTGGAGTGCATGTATCATCCCTTTCATATAATTTGGAGTAGAAATCTTTCACTCTTGTCAAAATTTCGCCTCTATTTCTTGTTACAGAACCATCTTCTTTTCTCAGTGCCATAATCTGTTTTCTTCCCTTACTGAGATGTCCCTTTGCTATCTTTAGGCTTTGGTTGTTTTCAATTGCTTTCCTCACTAGTTCACAGTTGAATTTTCTTACGTCTTCAGTGATACTTTTTCGTACTGTCTTGCATAGCTCTATATATTCCACTTTGGAAGTCACATCTTCTTTAGTTGTCCTCATCTCTTCTTTTTGCATCAACATTTTCGTTTTTCCTGATAATTTATTTACATGCAACTTGTTCTTAGACCCAGCTAATTTTGTTGCTGTTTCCATAAGAGCTTTGGTTACTTTTCTGTTAACTTCAGAGATGTCCACTTCTTCCGATGTTAGGCCTTCTAAAGCAGAGAACCTGTTCTTCAGTTCCAACTTGAAGGTATTATGGTGTTTTTTAAGGTTGGTTATGTCAATAGATTTTGTTTGTCTTATGAGCTTGCCACGTTCAAGTTTAGTGTTGAGGTGCATCTTACATCTCACCAATCTATGGTCACTACCTGTGTTGAACTTGTTTAGCACACTGCAGTCTTCTATGACGAATTTTTTGTTACACATAATAAAATCAATTTCACTTGTCGTCCCATTTGGATGTCTCCATGTCCATTTCCTGTGTGGCGTTTTCTTGAAAAAGGAGTTCAAGATGAAAAACCCTTCTGCCTCTGCAAACTCAACGAGAGTATTTCCACGCTGGTTTCTGTTGCCGTGACCGAATTTACCTACTGAAGTTTCATTCTGTTGCTGCTGCCCTATTTTTGCATTGAAATCTCCCATAATTATTTTCAAGTGCTGCTTACCTTTATTATTTAGATGACAAATTTCCTCATAAAATTCTTCAATTTCTTCTTCAGGATGACTTGTGGTGGGTGCATAAGTTTGAATAATCTGAGCCTGGTATCTTCTCGATAGTTGGATAACGAGTCGTGCAGCTCTGTCAGAGGAACTTTCAACTTCTACCACTTTATCCTTCAGTTTCTTGTTTATTATAAATCCAACACCACTAGTTCTGCCAGTATCTGTCCCACGATAGTAGAAGAGATGTCCACTTTTCAGTTCAATGAGATCTTCTCCTTTTCTCCTTACCTCACTTAGCCCCACGATGTCCCACTTGATCCTTTGTAGTTCCTCTTCCAATTCAAGAAGCCTTGAATCAGAAGATAGGGAGCGTCCATTGTACGTTGCCAAGGTCAGCATCAGATGGCAGCCTAGTCCGGTCCTCCGGGGATTCTTAGCACCCTCTGCCTTCATGTCGCACTGGCCGCTGCCTTGGCCAGGTACATTCCAGCTGCCGGAGACTGAGGGCCAAGATTTAAGTTGTGGAGTCATTTTGGAGGGGTTTGGCCATAACTCACCACGCTGGCCAAGCGGGTTGGTGAGTGTGGGATAGAATTTCCTCTAATCCTGATGGTATAGTTATACCGCTATGGGCGGTCGTCAGAGCCCCTTTAGTGGGAACAGGATGCACCACGAGAAGGCGGGGTTGACATTTGTCAAGGAGAGGCTGTGATGTTACGCATCACCTGACCTTACATCCCTATATATATATATATATATATATATATATACAACCCGAGGACCGGCTTTCGGTTAGTTTAGTTTTCGGAGTAAGAATGGGAAAAGCTGCCGATTTATTGGAGTTTGATAAATGACAAATTGTGATGGTACGGCACCTCGGAACTACAATCTGGGAAACGGTGCTGATTGTGGGTAATTCACGTGCCGCTGTAGTGAGTACGTATCAAAAGTGGTGCACAAATGGCCAAACGACGAACCGTCGTCCGCAGCTCACTGATGCCAGAAAGGAATGGAGACTGTCGCGCATTGTTCACAGCGACCGCAGTGCGATAAATCACCCGCAGCTACAACAGTGGTGATCAGGGCAATGTGT
Source organism: Macrothele yani (assembly GCA_039090855.1). Lineage (NCBI taxonomy): Eukaryota > Metazoa > Arthropoda > Arachnida > Araneae > Macrothelidae > Macrothele > Macrothele yani. The sequence goes on along the minus strand of CM077027.1, from coordinate 137,441,029 downwards.
CATAGCACACAGTTCATTGCAGCCTTCTTGTGCATGGGCCTGCGTAGCCAAAGACCCAGCCAGGTCCCCCATGCTCACTATAATTGGAAGAAAGCGACCAGTTCTGACGAATCAAGATTTCTGGTGCATCACGTAGATGGCCGAGCGCGGATACGCCGATTACCAACGGAGGCTATGGCAACTGGATGCACTGTTTGGCGAAAACAGGCAGGCGTCGGCGGTGTTATGCTGTGAGCGATGTTTTCTTGGGACATTTTAAGCCCATTTACCTCAATAGTACAATCCCAGATAGCTGTCAGGTATCTGAACATCGTTGTGGACCAAGTTCACCCATTTATGGCAACTGTGTTCCCAGCTGGTGATAGCCATTACCAACAGCATAATGCGCCATGCCACACTGCCATAATCGTCAAGGAGTGGTTCGAGGAACATGCTGGCGACTTTCTGTTAATGCCCTGGCCTCCAAATTCACCTGACATGAAACCAATCGAACATTTGTGATTCGACTTGGAAAAGCGGGTTCGCGCTAAATCACCACAACCCCTAAATGCACGGGAACTGAAGGACCTGCTGTTGACATTATGGTACCAGATACCCCAGAATACCTACCGCCACCTCATCGAATAGATGTCTTGCCGAGTGGCCGCTGTTTTGGTGGTTAAAGGAGGTCATACAGCTTATTAGGTAAGTGGTCATATTGTAATGGCTCGTCGGTGTATTGTGTTTAGCAAACAGGAAACACGCGAGTCAGATGGAACTTAATTTGTTAGAGAGATATCCCTCTTCTTCAGGAGCGTCGTCATCCACAAATGTTCGCCATCATAATGAACTACGCACAACCATGACGATTAATTTTCTTGGGCAATTGGAATTACATAAATAGCAATTAAAATCACCCGATATTTTGAAAACGAATGTCACAAAATGAAGGTTACCGTAGATAACAGCCCATCATCAGACATTATTAAATACTCTTATAATAAAAACTGATAACTAAATGTGATAAAAAATATACAGTTCTGTCAGTGTGTTATCTGAAATGAGCAACATCTAAATTAATGACCAACTTTATCTTTACAACAATACCGCTATCTTTCAAAAACATCTCGTAGTGGAAAAGATTCCTCAAAAATCCTACTCATTGAAACAGAGGAAACATTAACTCCATTAACTGAACATTTCGTTGGAAAGAGTGCAACGCTAAATAAAGCGACTTGATAAATTTCATATAACCAGAGAAAAAGGGAGAAATACTCACGTTCTGTTCATTCTGTGAGCTGTAAAAATCCGTCTATCGAAGCAGCAGCAACAAATTGAAAATTTATTAAATTTCCTTGCCAACATTTTGAAAGTGCTGAGCCGAAATAGGTACAGAAAGAGCATCCGCTCTAATTGCTTTAAAGCAGGAAATTTGTTTCGCTGTTCACCTAAGAATGCGATTCAATTGACTAAATCTAGCGATCAATAGACGAAAGTTCCATGATCACATCGCAAAATAAACAGTGTGGATTGATATTAAATCAGACTAATAGTCAATTCCATGATATAGAACTTACATTCGAATTTTGTTCGATAGCTTTAATCTATATATTCCATATATATATATCATCATTGTCAACCATTATCAATCCACTGCTGGACGAAGGTCTCCCCAAGTTTCCTCCACAATGTTCTGTCTTGTGCCAGTCTCCTCCATGTCACCCCTGCATACTTTCGAATTTCATCCACCCATCTCCCATGTGGTCTTCTTCTGGGTCTTTTCCTGTCCCTTGGAATCCAATCTAAAATTTCGGCTGTCCATCGATGATCTGTCCTTCTGGCAGTATGTCCAGCCCATTGCCATTTCAGGGATTTAACTCTGATCATGATGTCTTCCACTCCTGTCATTTTTCGGATCCACGAGTTCCTCTTCTTATCTCTCCTGGTTACACCAAGCATGCACCTCTGCATGCTTTTTTGAGTTGTCTGCAGCCTTTGTATATCTCTTTTAGTTAAGGTCCACGTCTCTGCACCATACGTAAGCACTGGAAGGATGCATTGATCAAACACCTTTCTTTTAAGACATAATGGCATATTGCTCTTGAAAATTATGCTGTTTCTTCCAAAAGCTCTCCAGGCAAGTTTTGTACGCCGATTAATTTCTTCATCAATGCGACCCTCCCTTGATATCTGCTGTCCAAGATAAACGTATGTGTCTGTTATCTCCAGCTTTTCTCCATCAATCGATAAATCTTCATTTCTTGTAAAAGCATTGAACATCACTTTTGTCTTCTGAAAGTTCATTTTCAATCCCACTTCCCTACTCTTGTCAGCAAGTTCCTGGATCATACCCTGCAGCTCTGATGGGCTAGTTGCAAAAATGACTACGTCATCAGCAAAACGAAGGTGGGTTAGATAATCTCCATTAATCTTTATCCCCTTGTTTTCCCAGCTCAGTGACTGAAAAACTCCCTCCAATGTGGCATTAAAGAGCTTCGGAGATATGGTGTCACCTTGTCTCACTCCCTTTCCAATTTTTATGTGTGTTGTATTTTCAAACAGCCTAATCTTTGCACTTGCATTTTCATAGATGTTATTAATAATATTAATGTATGCTTCTTCAATACCGCAGGTTTTCAGAGCCATTGTAACTGCTGATGGTTTCACCGAATCAAAGGCTTTTTCATAATCGATAAAAGCCATGCACAATGGAAGTTCATATTCCCTCGCTCTTTCAATTAGTTCTCTCAGCACATGGATATGATCTATTGTGCTGTAGCCACTCCTGAATCCAGCTTGTTCTCTCGGTTGAGCCATGTCCAGTGTTACCTTCAAGCGGTGTGAAAGAACTTTAGTGAAGATTTTATAAACTACTGATAGGAGGCTGATAGGTCTGTAGTTTCCGAGATCCTCAATGTCACCTTTCTTATGTAGCAGGATCATTGTAGCGGTGTTCCAATCCTCAGGAATCTTTCCTTCATTAAGGCATCGAGTGAAAATTTGGGCGAGTACTGTTTCGATTTCTCCACTTGCTTCTTGTATGATGTCTACAGTAATTCCATCTTCTCCTGGAGCTTTTCCCCGCTTCATGTTCTTGATTGCATGTGCAACTTCTGCTGGAAGGACTGGAGGAACTCTGGTACTGGTATCTTTCATGATGTCTGGAGTGCATGTATCATCCCTTTCATATAATTTGGAGTAGAAATCTTTCACTCTTGTCAAAATTTCGCCTCTATTTCTTGTTACAGAACCATCTTCTTTTCTCAGTGCCATAATCTGTTTTCTTCCCTTACTGAGATGTCCCTTTGCTATCTTTAGGCTTTGGTTGTTTTCAATTGCTTTCCTCACTAGTTCACAGTTGAATTTTCTTACGTCTTCAGTGATACTTTTTCGTACTGTCTTGCATAGCTCTATATATTCCACTTTGGAAGTCACATCTTCTTTAGTTGTCCTCATCTCTCTTCTTTTTTGCATCAACATTTTCGTTTTTCCTGATAATTTGTTCACATGCAACTTGTTCTTAGACCCAGCTAATTTTGTTGCTGTTTCCATAAGAGCTTTGGTTACTTTTCTGTTAACTTCAGAGATGTCCACTTCTTCCGATGTTAGGCCTTCTAAAGCAGAGAACCTGTTCTTCAGTTCCAACTTGAAGGTATTATGGTGTTTTTTAAGGTTGGTTATGTCAATAGATTTTGTTTGTCTTATGAGCTTGCCACGTTCAAGTTTAGTGTTGAGGTGCATCTTACATCTTACCAATCTATGGTCACTACCTGTGTTGAACTTGTTTAGCACACTGCAGTCTTCTATGACGAATTTTTTGTTACACATAATATAATCAATTTCACTTGTCGTCCCATTTGGATGTCTCCATGTCCATTTCCTGTGTGGCTTTTTCTTGAAGAAGGAGTTCAAGATGAAAAACCCTTCTGCCTCTGCAAACTCAACGAGAGTATTTCCACGCTGGTTTCTGTTGCCGTGACCGAATTTACCTACTGAAGTTTCATTCTGTTGCCGTTGCCCTATTTTTGCATTGAAATCTCCCATAATTATTTTCAAGTGCTGCTTACCTTTATTATTTAGATGACAAATTTCCTCATAAAATTCTTCAATTTCTTCTTCAGGATGACTTGTGGTGGGTGCATAAGTTTGAATAATCTGAGCCTGGTATCTTCTCGAGAGTTGGATAACGAGTCGTGCAGCTCTGTCAGAGGAACTTTCGACTTCTACCACTTTATCCTTCAGTTTCTTGTTTATTATAAATCCAACACCACTAGTTCTGCCAGTATCTGTCCCACGATAGTAGAAGAGATGTCCACTTTTCAGTTCGATGAGATCTTCTCCTTTTCTCCTTACCTCACTTAGCCCCACGATGTCCCACTTGATCCTTTGTAGTTCCTCTTCCAATTCAAGAAGCCTTGAATCAGAAGATAGGGAGCGTCCATTGTACGTTGCCAAGGTCAGCATCAGATGGCAGCCTAGTCCGGTCCTCCGGGGATTCTTAGCACCCTCTGCCTTCATGTCGCACTGGCCGCTGCCTTGGCCAGGTACATTCCAGCTGCCGGAGACTGAGGGCCAAGATTTAAGTTGTGGAGTCATTTTGGAGGGGTTTGGCCATAACTCACCACGCTGGCCAAGCGGGTTGGTGAGTGTGGGATAGAATTTCCTCTAATCCCGATGGTATAGTTATACCGCTATTGGCGGTCGTCAGAGCCCCTTTAGTAGGAACAGGATGCACCACGAGAAGGCGGGGTTGACATTTGCCAAGGAGAGGCTGTGATGTTACGCATCACCTGACCTTACATCCCATATATATATATATATATATATATATATATATATATATATATATATATATATGTGACATCTCTTCTACTATCGTGGGACACATACTGGCAGAACTAGTGGTGTTGGATTTATAATAAACAAGAAACTGAAGGATAAAGTTGTAGAAGTTGAAAGTTCCTCTGACAGAGCTGCACGACTCGTTATCCAACTCTCGAGAAGATACCAGGCTCAGATTATTCAAACTTATGCACCCACCACAAGTCATGCTGAAGAAGAAATTGAAGAATTTTATGAGGAAATTCGTCATCTAAATAATAAAGGTAAGCAGCACTTGAAGATAATTATGGGAGATTTCAATGCAAAAATAGGGCAACGGCAACAGAATGAAACTTCAGTAGGTAAATTCGGTCATGGCAACAGAAACCAGCGTGGAAATACTCTCGTTGAGTTTGCAGAGGCAGAAGGGTTTTTCATCCTGAACTAATTTTACAAGAAAAAGCCGCACAGGAAATGGACATGGAGACATCCAAATGGGACGACAAGTGAAATTGATTTTATTATGTGTAACAAAAAATTCGTCATAGAAGACTGCAGTGTGCTAAACAAGTTCAACACAGGTACTGACCATAGATTGGTGAGATGTAAGATGCACCTCAACAATAAACTCGAACGTGGCAAGCTCATAAGACAAACAAAATCTATTGACATAACAAACCTTAAAAAACACCATAATACCTTCAAGTTAGAACTGAAGAACAGATTCTCTGCTTTAGAAGGCCTAACATTGGAAGAAGTGGATATTTCTGAAGTTAACAGAAAAGTAACCAAAGCTCTTATGGAAAGAGCAACAAAATTATCTGGGTCTAAGAACAAGTTGCATGTGAACAAATTATCAGGAAAAACCAAAATGTTGATGCGAAAAAGAAGAGAGATGAGGACAACTAAAGAAGATGTGATTTCCAAAGTGGAATATATAGAGCTATACAAGACAGTACGAAAAAGTATCACTGAAGACGTAAGGAAATTCAACTGTGAACTAGTGAGGAAAGCAATTGAAAACAACCAAAGCCTAAAGATAGCAAAGGGACATCTCAGTAAGGGAAGAAAACAGATTATGACACTCAAAAAACAAGATGGTTCTGTAACAAGAAATAGAGGCGAAATTTTGATAAGAGTGAAAGATTTCTACTCCAAGTTATATGAAAGGGATGATGCATGTACTCCAGACATCATTGAAGGTACCAGTACCAGAGTTCTTCCAGTCCTCCCAGCAGAAGTTGCACATGCAATCAAGAACATGAAGCGGGAAAAAGCTCCAGGAGAAGATGGAATTACTGTAGACATCATACAAGAAGCAAGTGGAGAAATCGAAACAGTACTCACCCAAATTTTCACTCGATGCCTTAATTAAGGGAAGATTCCTGAGGATTGGAACAACGCTACAATGATCCTACTACATAAAAAAGGTGACATTGAAGATCTCAGGAACTACAGACCTATCAGTGGTTCATAAAATCTTCACTAAAGTTCTTTCACACCGTTTGAAGGTAACACTGGACATGGCTCAACCGAGAGAACAAGCTGGATTCAGGAGTGCCTACAGCACAATAGATCATATCCACATACTAAAAGAACTAATTGAAAAAACGAGGGAATATAAACTTCCATTGTGCATGGCTTTTATCGATTACGAAAAGGCCTTTGATTCGGTGAAACCATCAGCAGTTACAATGGCTCTGAAATCCTGCGGTATTGAAGATCATACATTAATATTATTAATAACATCTATGAAAATGCAAGTGCAAAGATTCGGCTGTTTGAAAATACAACACACATAAAAATTGGAAAGGAGTGAGACAAGGTGACACCATATCTCCCAAGCTCTTTAATGCAACATTGGAAAATGTCTTTCAATCACTGAACTGGGAAAACAAAGGGATAAAGATTAATGGAGATTATCTAACCCACCTTCGTTTTGCTGATGACAGTCATTTTTGCAACTACCCCATCAGAGCTGCAGAGTATGATCCAAGAGCTTGCTGACAAGAGTAAAGAATTGGGATTAAAAATGAACTTTCAGAAGACAAAAGTGATGTTCAATGCTTTTACACGAAATGAAGATTTATCGATTGATGGAGAAAAACTGGAGATAACAGACACGTACGTTTATCTTGGACAGCAGATATCAAGTGAAGGTCACATTGATGAAGAAATTAATCGGCGTACAAAACTTGCCTGGAGAGCTTTAGGAAGAAACAGCATAATTTGCAAGAACAATATGCCATTATGTCTTAAAAAAAGTGTTTAATCAGTGCATCCTTCCAGTGCTTACGTATGGTGCAGAGACATGGACCTTAACTAAAAGAGACATACAAAATCTGCAGACAACTCAAAAAAGCATGCAGAGGTGCATGCTTGGTGTAACCAGGAGAGATAAGAAGAGGAACTCGTGGATCCGAAAAATGACAAGAGTGGAAGACATCATGATCAGAGTTAAATCCCTGAAATGGCAATGGGCTGGACATACTGCCAGAAGGACAGACCATCGATGGACAACCGAAATTTTAGATTGGATTCCAAGGGACAGGAAAAGACCCAGAAGAAGACCACGTGGAAGATGGGTGGATGAAATTCGAAAGTATGCGGGAGTGACATGGAGGAGACTGGCACAAGACAGACCGTTGTGGAGGAAACTTGGGGAGACCTTCGTCCAGCAGTGTATTGATAATGGTTGACGATGATGATATATATACACCTAGATCTCTCTCTCTCTCTCTCTGTCTGTCTGTCTGTCTGTCTGTAACGCTCTCCGGATGTCAAAGTGATCGCATGCTACTGCAAATACACTGGCGTGCAAAAATTAAGGACGAGACGGTTTTCGAATGTAACGTCGTGCAGAAGTGCTCCACATCGACTCAAATCATACCATAAGATCCCCAAGATGTAACAATATGGGACAAGTGAGCAAAACCGTCCGAACAAGGAATCCAAAGGATACAAAGGCACTTTATTGAAAAGGTAGCTTCGAGCACAACTGAACAGAAGACAGAAACACGTCCATGTGACAGGCGGCTGCCAAGAAAAATCCGGTCTTTAGTAGAAGATATGATCACCCCTGACTGCGTTGCAGGATTTACAACGTCTGTCCATGCTGAGGACGAGGTTGTCGAGGACCTGTTGAGGCATCGCGGCCCATTCTTCTTTGTAACGCCAATCGCAGCGGCAGAATCGTTGGTGGCGGCTGGTGACGTGCTGCCAAGCGTCTCCCGAGAAGGTTCCACATGAGTAGTATATGTCCCATACTATGGGACACATCATATACTACAAAAACCTCAAAATCAGGCGTTTTTTGATTTTTCAGACCTCAATAATCACGAACATTTTAAGGCTTTTTATGAACAAAAACACCATATTTTCATTAAAAATCATTGATTTTTGAGCATAAAATAGTCAAAAACATCAGATTTTTGAAAATTGAAGTTTTTACTCTGTTTTTCATCAAACTAGAACATCATAAAAACACACATTTTAAGTCATTTTTGTGAACATTTTTGAACAATTGCAATCATTTTGAACTTTGAATAGCTTTGATTTTAAAAGTGATGAAATGATGGTTTCAGTGATCAATAGAAAAGTTGTAAAACAAACTACTTTGAATTGGTACTTTGCAAAGTCCTTTTAAAAATGCATTAAAAAAAGGTACCTAAAACGGATACCCCTTATAGGAAGATAAAAAGTGTAGGAAGATTAAAAAATATTTAAATTTTATGACATATCTTTGCAAGTAGATACACAACAAGTTTTTTATAGTTTACATTTATAAAATCATCAGAGAATTTTCTATTGATAACAATATCACACCAGTTAATTTTATCTTTATATTTCATAATAAAATCTTCTGTTAATTCTTGATTTCTTGTAACTTCTTTCCAATCAATAAAATCACTAAGAAAATCTATAGTTTCTTCACTTAATTTTTGTTTTATTGGAATTACTGACATGTCTAAGAATCGAAAGTTTTCTTTTATAAAATCATTACTTAATTTCTGATACATAGAAATTCTTCTCATATCTAATTTATCAATATTCATTAATATAAAACCCTCAGAAAGTGTTTGATATTGAGAAATCAAAGACCAGTTTAATTCATTGTTATTCATAAAATATTCAGAAAGAATCTGATATTGAGAAATTTTATCCCAGTTCACTTTATCACGAAATTCTGAAATAAAATCTTCAGATAATTTTTGATATTCTGATATTAAATCCCAATTTACTGCATCTTTTACACTTCTAATTATATCTTCTGAAAGTTCATTATCTTTAGAAAATGAATCCCAATTAATACTGCTCCTAATTAGTCTATCCATTTACATAGAATGTATTTTTATAAATGGAATGTTATTTTTTCAATTTCTAAGTAAGGTTTAAAAATGTTTAATTCTAAATAAGACATGACTTGTATACTTAATTCATCATTCTGTTTTCCTGATGCAAAGAGTATTAAAGGTTTATCGGTGTAGGCATCACCATTAAATAATATATTCTCCCCAAGTGTAATTAAAACTTCTGATTTCCCATTAGTATAATTAGGACGTAAATAAAATGTAATTTTCATATCCATATTTTCACTCAGTTTCATATTTCTGTCAAGGAGATTGCTACTAAATTTCATAAAAACGACTGTTTCCCAGTAACGCATAGCACCAAGAGTATTATATGCTTTTTTATCTTCTTGAATTGTTGCATAACATTTTTGATTATCCACGTAATTTTTATTAACTGCGTCATACATATCCTGAGGAGATGGAATATTCACTAGTCTTTTATTTTGAACATCAAACTTTTCATCTTTTAAAATTAAAACATTGTTTTCTAAATACCTCTTATTCACTGCATTCTTATCTGCTGTAGGATCAGCAACATTTCCTATTCTTTTACCTTTTGCATTAATTACATTCCCATCTTGAATATGTAAATATTTTTGATCCAAATTACTTAATTCACCTTTAAGTACAGCATCTAAATCTCTTATTCTTACAGCAGTTTCTTGAACAAAATCTGAAAAACTACCATTAATATTTTTTCTATTTCACTTTTAACTTCCAGATTATTCTCTCTCATTTGTTTTAAAACATATTCTCTTGTAGTAACATCATGTTCATCTATAGGTTCTTTACAATTTTTTAAATTTTTTTCTTCCATATCATAATTACCATCATCTGTTAATTTAAATCCATTTCCAGGAGGTCCAGGTGGTCCAATTCCAAATTCTTCATAAGATGAACCAAAAGGGTACCAATTCATTTTATTTAATCTAAAGTTTTTAAAGTTTTAAATTCCTTATTAGCCATATTAAGTGATCCTCTTTTTCTTTCATTCACGATGAAATAAAATCTATATGGTTTACCTGGATTCGATCCTAATCTCCAGTTAAATTCTAGTCTTAAATTCGAAATATTAGTATACTCTGGATGATTAGATAAATTAAAATAAAAAGATTGGATACAATCTCGCATAATTTACATAACTTATAAGACATCCACTTTCAGTATTATGAGTATTTAATCCAGCTGCTAATAATTCAGAATAACATCTATTATAATCTAACTGCCCATCTTTAAAATTCGTTTTATAAATTTCTTCCGGAACTTTTTTATTATTACATAATATCCAGCATTCAAGGAGATCTAAATTATCAAAAACCATATTGTTCTGATTTTGATTGCTTTCTTTTTCTACATACTGTGGAATGACAAGAACACTTAACACCTCATCAGATGTAGTTCTTATATGACATGCACCACTTGATGTTGTTTGCTGATTACTTTTCTCAATTGAAGCAGAACACCAAGTAATTTCAATAGGTGTAGAATTCAAAGCTATACTTTTAAATTCAGCCTCAATGGATGGGTACAACTCTACATAAGGTAACCATAATTGAAAATCAGATATAATAACTTTATAATTAGGATTTGCAACATCTGTGTATAACATATCATTATGACTATTTCTTTGAAATTCAAATGTAACTTTTATATCAGAAATTAATCTTCTAAAATCGTTGAGAAACCCAAACAGTTGTCTTAAAGGAATCCAAAATTTTATTATATTGCTGTTTTTTGTTAAAAGCCATCTCTGTTTAAATCCTTTATTATAAGAGGCATTTTCTTTTAATTTGATATCTGATCCTTTCTTTACATCTTTATTAGGATCATCTATTACTATTTTATCTTTATCAGCTGATTCTGATGTATCAACATAATACATCATATTTGTAGCCTCTGAAGTGGAATAATCTTTTGTGAAATTTATAAGTCCATTAATTTGATGAATTAATGAAGCACATTCAATATTAGAATCAGTTTGTTCTTTTCCTATAGTTAATGAAGCGGATCTAAACAGATTCCCACCATTTACAAATGTAACATTATCAGTTCCTATAGTATCATTATTATTTTTTACTATTTTACTTTCTAAGCATATATAACCGTTACTATATAATATAGGTGAATTTGTATCTTTAATAGTAAACTTATATTGATCAGATTCTTTTACATTAGTACTATCTTCATTATGTTTTATATATTCATACTTAGCAATTTTATTACTATAATAATCTGGAATAGATTTTAAGTCCCAAAGTTTTTCCATTTATTAGGATAAAAAACTCATTTATACCATTTCAAACCAGATCCATATCGATCCTGAATTTTCTTCTTAGCTAATATATCATTAACAGTTACAGAGGGTTTAGCTAATATATCATTAACAGTTACAGGAGGTTTAGATAATATATTTTCAAGTTTATTTTGAATAACATTTTTAGCTTTATCTTCAATTGCTGTTTTACCTAAAACTTCTAATATTTTTTTCCAAAAGTTTTAATTCCTTCAGTGAAGATATTACCACCATATCGTTTTGCATATAATCTATGTTTGTTATAATTCATTTATTAAGCTGAAAAGCCTGCGCTTAAGCTAAAATTAATCTATATAAAACTCTCATATTATTCAAGTCTATCAGTTCATTATCTTGATTCGTGATATACATTCGAATTCTATGAATATAATTTCGTCTATTAATGGGTAAAAATAAAGGATTTATTTCATCAATTTTTATTAAACTACCAGGAGGATTAGATGGCGTAAAAGAATATAAAATATCTGAATTAATATTATTATATAGAGCTCCTGTAATTACATCACAATGAATGTGTATGTCATCAACTCCTCTAGAAATGTTTGCCATATATTTTCCTTCCTGATGATTATCTTCATATATTTCTGATTCAAATCCTAAAATTTCATGTAATTTACTCTCTCTAAGATCAATTTTATATTCATCTTTTAATTCAATTATAAAGCGCTGTGTAGCAAAATTAGCTTTAAATTTAATTGGTGGTTCATCTCCAAATCGTTTTATTAAAAAGTTATTTAACTCCCTTAATGTGTAATTTCCATTATCTAAAGTTATTTCATGCCATAAACTACCATCAAAATACTTAAATGTATTATTTTCTTCATCAATATTGTTCCATGAAACCCACATAGACATAGATTTTAAAGCTATTTTTGAATTTTCATTAACAGGAATAGGAGGGACATATTCAATTGTAAAATCTTCTGATTTCTCAAAATTTTTTGAATCTAAAATTAACATTTATTAAGCACAAAATCTTCATTATAACCACTTGGTTCTTGGGTAAAAGAATATAAAACTTCAACAGGTGATTTACCTTTATTCCTTTGAGTTATGTATTTCATACAATAAAAACCACATTTAACAGATGTTGGTTCTTGTAAAAAACTCGAATTATATCTAATTCCTTTATTAGATGTTTCAAGATATTTTACAATATTTTTAGGTATGAAAATGTTATTCAATTTAATGTCTTTATATTTATATTCTCCAAATGGATCAAAATATTCCACAAAATTATATTTAGGATCATTATAATAACACACCCAATGAGTCCCAGGTCCTGTAGATATATCTAAATTAATAATTCCACTTTCAAATTTCTTAATCTTTTTAGGTAATAAATCTGATGTAAATACACCTCTGAATCCTTTTACATCTTTCATATTTTGTTCTATCGTTTTATTGGATATACCTCGTAATTCTGAAGAACTCCCTTTCCAGAATGTTTTTTTTAAGGTTACAACCTGATCCAGTTACTTTACTTAAAGCTTTATTCACACCCAACCTGCAGCACCAGATAGAGCTCCTGTTGCTAAACTAGTAAGAATAGGAATTAGAAAGGGTAGAAATCCACCGTTCTTCTTTAACTGTGTCTTACTTATAGTTATTCGTTTACCATTTTTAATTTGATTAATTTGAGTTTTTGTTAAATACATATCATGATTAGCACTTTTAGTTTTATCAATTTGCAATGTAATTTCTTCACCTTTCTTAACTGCTGATTTTAATTTGTTTTCTGACCTTCACTCAAATAAATTCTTGATACAATATAATTACTCATTTATTAAGATAGAAACTTTGAATAATATTGTTTTACTTGCTCATTAGTCATTTTACCCTCTTTCAATAATAAATCTAGTATTTGAACTACTTGGTTATATACTTTCTTATTTTTAGTTCCCTTACATATTTTATCTGTTAATTTATCTAAAATATTAAGACCCTCACCCATATAGTAATTCCCCATTTTGAGAGCTTCTAATGCTCTAATATATTTTCGCACCTCAGCCATTTTATAATCGAAACGATCAATTTTTTCTGTAATTTTTTCTTTTTTTTCTTCATCTTTAGTATTATTAAATGCTTTTACTTGAGGACCTTTTAGACGTCCGATTTCGCTGTTTTTCATTTGCTTGATTTATTATTTCATCAATCTCTTCATCAGATTTATTGACTAATTCTGAAGGTAAATCAAATCCCAACTTTCTTTTAATAAGTGATATATTCAAGTTTTTGTTTAAGTTAATTTTATGAATTCCTGCTTCTCTCTCATACATTTCTTTAGCATCTGAAATAGGTTCTTCAACATCTTCTAAGGCAGGAAATCTTGAAGATTCTGCAATTGGTTGAAATGAAAGTTCTTCAATTGCATCTTGAATAGCTTTTAAATTTTCTTTTCTAGATACATCTTGATATTCTAATTTTTCAACTATAGGTTTATGAAATTTTGTGATTGCCTCTTCATATCCTAAATCTTCTAATTGCTTTTCCTTATTTCGTTTTCTTAGTTCAGCATTTACTTTTGCTAATTTTAATAAATCTTGTATCACTTTACTCATTTATTTAACTGAAAATTTGCTTCCAAGCAAATTATTTTACTTCCAAGCAAATTATTTTACTTCCAAGCAAATTATTTTACTTATATAAATGGAAGATTTTGAACAAATTGAAGAATATTTATCTTTTGCTGAAATGGCATTATATCTAGCTGAATGTTATTTATCTCAAGGAATACCAGCTGAAGACTTATTATTTGAAGCTGAAATGTTTATTGAAGATGCTGAATTTCTATTAAATAAATATGATTAAGCCTTGCAGCATTAAAATAAAAGATTATTCCGAACCAGAAGAATTTATAGATCCAAATCAAAATCCAATGTTACCTATTCATCCTTTTAAACTTTTAATAACAGGATCTTCAGGATGTGGAAAAACAAATTTACTATTAAATTTAATATATGATCATTTAAATTTTGATGCATTATTCATATGTGCAAAAGATATTAACGAACCTAAATACTCTAAATTAAAAGAAAATTACTCAATGTTTGATGATATAGAAGAGGAAGACATTTTAAAAATAAAGGGAAAGAATAAAAATAAGTTATTAAAATTATTTAAAAAGTTTAAGAAAGAAACATTATTTAGTTCAGACATAAATGAATTTATTACTGTAGATGACTTAGATCCTTCATTAAAAAATCTAGTTATTTTTGATGACTGTGTAAAAGAAAAAGATCAAAACGAAATTGAAAAATTTTTTATAAGAGGAAGGAAGAAAAATGCATCCATTATTTATTTATCACAGACCTATTATTCAACACCTATTGATATAAGAAACAACTGTGATTACTTTATATTTTTTAAACTTCAGCACAGAGAAATTAAACAAATTATTAGAGAAATTGATGGTGATTTTAATATAGATCCTTATCAAAAAAGTATTAAAAAACCTTATGATTTCTTCATGTTAGATTTGAAAAATCCTCATATGAGATACAGACATAACTTTGATCCTATATAAATGGAAGAATATTTAGAAAAGAAAATGTATGTATACAGAAAAAGTTTTAATTACTATAATAAAATTAGTATATCATTATCAGTAGGCAAATTTATATTTAGTGCTTCAGGTTTATCAGCTTTTGCATTTATTCCTTTAGCAGCACTTTCTTTAGGAGCAGGAGTCATTGAAGTTGTTGATAAAACTCTAAATATTTCAGAAAGAAAAGAAGAATATAAACAAGCTTACAAATTTTATAAACAGATATTAAATTTAATAAACGCTAATTCAATTTCAGAACAGGATGCTTACGTTAGAGAAGAGGATTTTATAAAAAGATATGAAGTATTTTCCTTTAGAGAAATATGTAAAACAAACGCAACTAAATGGTTATAGATATGTAAAATAGATTTACACTTAAATAAATGGAATTACAAGGAGGTGATATAGTAGGATGGTTACAAGATAAATTAAATCCACCTGAAATGCATATACCTGGTTACCAGTATTGTGGTCCATTTACAAAATTAGAAAAGAGATTAAAAAGAGGTGATCCAGGAATTAACAGAGTTGATAAAGCTTGTAAAAAACATGATGTAGCTTATAGTAAAACTAAAGATACTAAACAGAGACATATTGCTGATCAAGAACTCTTAAACGATTTAGATTCAATTGAAAATACTACAAGTGGATTCTATCCATTAGGAGAGAAACAAGCTAGAGCTGTTATAAAACCAATTATAAAAGCAAAGAAAACATTTGGTTTAGGAATTTCATCCTATTGCTTAAAGTGCAAACAGAAAACTGAAACTAAAGATATTCAAGAAACAGTAGCTAAAAATGGAAGACGCATGGCAAAAGGAAAGTGTAAAGCTTGTGGAACTAAAAAGAGTGTTTTTTAAAGACGTAGACCTTAAAAATATTTATTATACACCAGAAACTGGTTATTGTGGTATTAATGAATTACAAAGAAAAACTAAATTACCCAGGAAAGATATAGAAGAGTTTTTACATCAACAAGATGTATATACAAAACATAAACCACTTATTCATAGATTTAAAAGAAGAAGAATTTATGTTTCTCATGTCAATGACCAATTTCAAGCTGACCTTATAGATATGCAAGAATTTAAATCCTTTAATAATGACACAAATTATATTTTATCAGTGATTGATATATTCAGTAAATATGCTTGGACAATTCCGATTAAAAGAAAAACAGGTGAAGAGGTAACTAGAGCATTTAAAAAAATATTTAAAGAAAGAAAACCAGAAAAACTTCAAACAGATAAGGGTACAGAGTTTATAAATAAACAAACTCAAAAGTTATTCAAGGATGAAAATATTCACTGGTTTACAACTGAGAATATTGAGATTAAATGTGCTGTTATTGAAAAGATTCAATAGAACTTTAAAGACTAAAATGTGGAAGTATTTCACAGCAAATAATACTAGAAAGTGGTTAAATGTACTAGATAAATTAATTAAGAATTATAATAATTCTTATCATAGATCCATTAAAATGACACCTATAGAAGCAAGTAAGGAAGAAAATGAATTAAAAGTTTATAATAATTTGTATAAAGAAAAAGAGAAAAATAAACCAAAATATCAAAAAGGAGATAAAATAAGAATTTCAAAATATAAAAGAGAATTTAAGAAAGGTTATCTTCCAACATTTACAGAAGAAATATTTATAATTTCCGATATATTGAACACAGATCCTCCGACATATAAAATAAAAGATTTAAATAATGAAGAAATTACAGGAACATTTTATGAAAAAGAACTCGTGAAATATGATAAGAAAGATGACGTTTATAAGATTGAAAAAATTATTAGAAAGAAAGGAAATAAATACTTAGTTAAATGGTTGGGATATCCTGATGAATTTAACAGTTGGGTTGTACTTTGAATTTTTTTGCAAAACGCCCTTTCGGTGGAAGGGTCTTAAGAGTTAACGCCCATAAGTACCTGGCTGGCCAGGTACAAATAAAAAAAAGAAGCATAGACCCTCCACCGAAAGGGCGTTTTGCAAAAAAATTCAAAGTACAACCCAACTGTTAAATTCATCAGGATATCCCAACCATTTAACTAAGTATTTATTTCCTTTCTTTCTAATAATTTTTTCAATCTTATAAACGTCATCTTTCTTATCATATTTCACGAGTTCTTTTTCATAAAATGTTCCTGTAATTTCTTCATTATTTAAATCTTTTATTTTATATGTCGGAGGATCTGTGTTCAATATATCGAGAATTATAAATATTTCTTCTGTAAATGTTGGAAGATAACCTTTCTTAAATTCTCTTTTATATTTTGAAATTCTTATTTTATCTCCTTTTTGATATTTTGGTTTATTTTTCTCTTTTTCTTTATACAAATTATTATAAACTTTTAATTCATTTTCTTCCTTACTTCTATAGGTGTCATTTTAATGGATCTATGATAAGAATTATTATAATTCTTAATTAATTTATCTAGTACATTTAACCACTTTCTAGTATTATTTGCTGTGAAATACTTCACATTTTAGTCTTTAAAGTTCTATTGAATCTTTCAATAACAGCACATTTAATCTCAATATTCTCAGTTGTAAACCAGTGAATATTTTCATCCTTGAATAACTTTTGAGTTTGTTTATTTATAAACTCTGTACCCTTATCTGTTTGAAGTTTTTCTGGTTTTCTTTCTTTAAATATTTTTTAAATGCTCTAGTTACCTCTTCACCTGTTTTTCTTTTAATCGGAATTGTCCAAGCATATTTACTGAATATATCAATCACTGATAAAATATAATTTGTGTCATTATTAAAGGATTTAAATTCTTGCATATCTATAAGGTCAGCTTGAAATTGGTCATTGACATGAGAAACATAAATTCTTCTTCTTTAAATCTATGAATAAGTGGTTTATGTTTTGTATATACATCTTGTTGATGTAAAAACTCTTCTATATCTTTCTGGGTAATTTAGTTTTTCTTTGTAATTCATTAATACCACAATAACCAGTTTCTGGTAATATAATAAATATTTTTAAGATCTAAAATCTTTAAAAACACTCTTTTTAGTTCCACAAACTTACACTTTCCTTTGCCATGCATCTTCCATTTTTAGCTACTGTTTCTTGAATATCTTTTAGTTTCAGTTTTCTGTTTGCACTTTAAGCAATAGGATGAAATTCTAAACCAAATGTTTTCTTTGCTTTTATAATTGGTTTTATAACAGCTCTAGCTTGTTTCTCTCCTAATGGATAGAATCCACTTGTAGTATTTTCAATTGAATCTAAATCGTTTAAATTCTTGATCAGCAATATGTCTCTGTTTAGTATCTTTAGTTTTACTATAAGCTACATCATGTTTTACAAACTTGCTATCAACTCTGTTAATTCCTGGATCACCTCTTTTTAATCTCTTTTCTAATTTTGTAAATGGACCACAATACTGGTAACCAGGTATATGCATTTCATTGGATTTAATTTATCTTGTAACCATCCTACTATATCACCTCCTTGTAATTCCATTTATTTAAGTGTAAATCTATTTTTTACATATCTATAACCATTTAGTTGCGTTTGTTTTACATATTTCTCTAAAGGAAAATACTTCATATCTTTTATAAAATCCTCTTCTCTAACGTAAGCATCCTGTTCTGAAATTGAATTAGCGTTTATTAAATTTAATATCTGTTTATAAAATTTGTAAGCTTGTTTATATTCTTCTTTTCTTTCTGAAATATTTAGAGTTTTATCAACAACTTCAATGACTCCTGCTCCTAAAGAAAGTGCTGCTAAAGAATAAATGCAAAAGCTGATAAACCTGAAGCACTAAATATAAATTTGCCTACTGATAATGATATACTAATTTTATTATAGTAATTAAAACTTTTCTGTATACATACATTTTCTTTTCTAAATATTCTTCCATTTATATAGGATCAAAGTTATGTCTGTATCTCATATGAGGATTTTTCAAATCTAACATGAAGAAATCATAAGGTTTTTAATACTTTTTTGATAAGGATCTATATTAAAATCACCATCAATTTCTCTAATAATTTGTTTAATTTCTCTGTGCTGAAAGTTTAAAAAATATAAAGTAATCACAGTGTTTCTTATATCAATAGGTGTTGAATAATAGGTCTGTGATAAATAAATAATGGATGCATTTTCTTCCTTCCTCTTATAAAAAATTTTTCAATTTCGTTTTGATCTTTTTCTTTTACACAGTCATCAAAAATAACTAGATTTTTTAATGAAGGATCTAAGTCATCTACAGTAATAAATTCATTTATGTCTGAACTAAATAATGTTTCTTTCTTAAACTTTTTAAATAATTTTAATAACTTATTTTTATTCTTTCCCTTTATTTTTAAAATGTCTTCCTCTTCTATATCATCAAACATTGAGTAATTTTCTTTTTAATTTAGAGTATTTAGGTTCGTTAATATCTTTTGCACATATGAATAATGCATCAAAATTTAAATGATCATATATTAAATTTAATAGTAAATTTGTTTTTCCACATCTGAAGATCCTGTTATTAAAAGTTTAAAAAGGATGAATAGGTAACATTGGATTTTGATTTGGATCTATAAATTCTTCTGGTTCGGAATAATCTTTATTTTAATGCTGCAAGGCTTAATCATATTTATTTAATAGAAATTCAGCATCTTCAATAAACATTTCAGCTTCAAATAATAAGTCTTCAGCTGGTATTCCTTGAGATAAATAACATTCAGCTAGATATAATGCCATTTCAGCAAGATAAATATTCTTCAATTTGTTCAAAATCTTCCATTTATATAAGTAAAATAATTTGCTTGGAAGTAAAATAATTTGCTTGGAAATAAAATAATTTGCTTGGAAATAAATAATTTGCTTGGAAGTAAAATAATTTGCTTGGAAGCAAATTTTCAGTTAAATAAATGAGTAAAGTGATACAAGATTTATTAAAATTAGCAAAAGTAAATGCTGAACTAAGAAAACGAAATAAGGAAAAGCAATTAGAAGATTTAGGATATGAAGAGGCAATCACAAAATTTCATAAACCTATAGTTGAAAATTAGAATATCAAGATGTATCTAGAAAAGAAAATTTAAAGCTATTCAAGATGCAATTGAAGAACTTTCATTTCAACCAATTGCAGAATCTTCAAGATTTCCTGCCTTAGAAGATGTTGAAGAACCTATTTCAGATGCTAAAGAAATGTATGAGAGAGAAGCAGGAATTCATAAAATTAACTTAAACAAAAACTTGAATATATCACTTATTAAAAGAAAGTTGGGATTTGATTTACCTTCAGAATTAGTCAATAAATCTGATGAAGAGATTGATGAAATAATAAATCAAGCAAATGAAAAACAGCGAAATCAGACGTCTAAAAGGTCCTCAAGTAAAAGCATTTAATAATACTAAAGATGAAGAAAAAAAGAAAAATTACAGAAAAAAATTGATCGTTTCGATTATAAAATGGCTGAGGTGCGAAAATATATTAGAGCATTAGAAGCTCTCAAAATGGGGAATTACTATATGGGTGAGGGTCTTAATATTTTAGATAAATTAACAGATAAAATATGTAAGGGAACTAAAAATAAGAAAGTATATAACCAAGTAGTTCAAATACTAGATTTATTATTGAAAGAGGGTAAAATGACTAATGAGCAAGTAAAACAATATTATTCAAAGTTTCTATCTTAATAAATGAGTAATTATATTGTATCAAGAATTTATTTAGTGAAGGTCAGAAAAACAAATTAAAATCAGCAGTTAAGAAAGGTGAAGAAATTACATTGCAAATTGATAAAACTAAAAGTGCTAATCATGATATGTATTTAACAAAAACTCAAATTAATCAAATTAAAAATGGTAAACGAATAACTATAAGTAAGACACGGAGTTAAAGAAGAACGGTGAATTTCTACCCTTTCTAATTCCTATTCTTACTAGTTTAGCAACAGGGCTCTATCTGGTGCTGCAGGTTGGGGTGTGAATAAAGCTTAAGTAAAGTAACTGGATCAGGTTGTAACCTTAAAAAAAACATTCTGGAAAGGGAGTTCTTCAGAATTTTTACGAGGTATATCCAATAAAACGATAGAACAAAATATGAAAGATGTAAAGAGATTCAGAGGTGTATTTACATCAGATTTATTACCTAAAAAAGATTAAGAAATTTGAAAGTGGAATTATTAATTTAGATATATCTACAGGACCTGGGACTCATTGGGTGTGTTATTATAATGATCCTAAATATAATTTTGTGGAATATTTTGATCCATTTGGAGAATATAAATATAAAGACATTAGAATTGAATAACATTTTCATACCTAAAAATATTGTAAAAATATCTTGAAACATCTAATAAAGGAATTAGATATAATTCGAGTTTTTTACAAGAACCAACATCTGTTAAATGTGGTTTTTATTGTATGAAATACATAACTCAAAGGAATAAAGGTAAATCACCTGTTGAAGTTTTATATTCTTTTACCCAAGAACCAAGTGGTTATAATGAAGATTTTGTGCTTAATAAATGTTAATTTTAGATTCAAAAATTTTGAGAAATCAGAAGATTTTACAATTGAATATGTCCCTCCTATTCCTGTTAATGAAATTCAAAAAATAGCTTTAAAATCTATGTCTATGTGGGTTTCATGGAACAATATTGATGAAGAAAATAATACATTTAAGTATTTTGATGGTAGTTTTATGGCATGAAATAACTTTAGATAATGGAAATTACACATTAAGGGAGTTAAATAACTTTTTAATAAAACGATTTTAGGATGAACCACCAATTAAATTTAAAGCTAATTTTTGCTACACAGCGCTTTATAATTGGATTAAAAGATGAATATAAAATTGATCTTAGAGAGAGTAAATTACATGAAATTTTAGGATTTGAATCAGAAATATATGAAGATAATCATCAGGAAGGAAAATATATGGCAAACATTTCTAGAGGAATTGATGACATACACATTCATTGTGATGTAATTACAGGAGCTCTATATAATAATATTAATTCAGATATTTTATATTCTTTACGCCATCTAATCCTCACTGGTAGTTTAATAAAAATTGATGAAATAAATCCTTTATTTTTACCCATTAATAGACGAAATTATATTCATAGAATTCGAATGTATATCACGAATCAAGATAATGAACTGATAGACTTGAATAATATGAGAGTTTTATATAGATTAATTTTAGCTTAAGCGCAGGCTTTTCAGCTTAATAAATGAATTATAACAAACATAGATTATATGCAAAACGATATGGTGGTAATATCTTCACTGAAAATTAAAACTTTTGGAAAAAAATATTAGAAGTTTTAGGTAAAACAGCAATTGAAGATAAAGCTAAAAATGTTATTCAAAATAAACTTGAAAATATATTATCTAAACCTCCTGTAACTATTAATGATATATTAGCTAAACCCTCTGTAACTGTTAATGATATATTAGCTAAGAAGAAAATTCAGGATTCGATATGGATCTGGTTTGAAATGTATAAATGAGTTTTTATCTAATAAATGGAAAAACTTTTGGGACTTAAAATCTATTCCAGATTATTATAGTAATAAAATTGCTAAGTATGAATATATAAAACATAATGAAGATAGTACTAATGTAAAAGAATCTGATCAATATAAGTTTACTATTAAAGATACAAATTCACCTATATTATATAGTAACGGTTATATATGCTTAGAAAATAAAATAGTAAAAAATAATAATGATACTATAGGAACTGATAATGTTACATTTGTAAATGGTGGGAATCTGTTTAGATCCGCTTCATTAACTATAGGAAAAGAACAAACTGATTCTAATATTGAATGTGCTTCATTAATTCATCAAATTAATGGACTTATAAATTTCACAAAAGATTATTCCACTTCAGAAGGCTACAAATATGATGTATTATGTTGATACATCAGAATCAGCTGATAAAGATAAAATAGTAATAGATGATCTAATAAAGATGTAAAGAAAGGATCAGATATCAAATTAAAAGAAAATGCCTCTTATAATAAAGGATTTAAACAGAGATAACTTTTTAACAAAAACAGCAATATAATAAAATTTTGGATTCCTTTAAGACAACTGTTTGGTTTCTCAACGATTTTAGAAGATTAATTTCTGATATAAAAGTTACATTTGAATTTCAAAGAAATAGTCATAATGATATGTTATACACAGATATTGCAAATCCTAATTATAAAGTTATTATATCTGATTTTCAATTATGGTTACCTTATGTAGAGTTGTACCCATCCATTGAGCTGAATTTAAAAGTATAGCTTTGAATTCTACACCTATTGAAATTGATGTTCTGCTTCAATTGAGAAAAGTAATCAGCAAACAACATCAAGTGGTGCATGTCATATAAGAACTACATCTGATGAGGTGTTAAGTGTTCTTGTCATTCCACAGTATGTAGAAAGAAAGCAATCAAAATCAGAACAATATGGTTTTTGATAATTTAGATCTCCTTGAATGCTGGATATTATGTAATAATAAAAAGTTCCGGAAGAAATTTATAAAACGAATTTTAAAGATAGGCAGTTAGATTATAATAGATGTTATTCTGAATTATTAGCAGCTGGATTAAATACTCATAATACTGAAAGTGGATGTCTTATAAGTTATGTAAATTATGCGAGATTATATCCAATCTTTATTTTAATTTATCTAATCATCCAGAGTATACTAATATTTCGAATTTAAGACTAGAATTTAACTGGAGATTAGGATCGAATCCAGGTAAACCATATAGATTTTATTTCATCGTGAATGAAAAGAAAAAGAGGATCACTTAATATGGCTAATAAGGAATTTAAAACTTTAAAAACTTTAGATTAAATAAATGAATTGGTACCCTTTTGGTTCATCTTATGAAGAATTTGGAATTGGACCACCTGGACCTCCTGGAAATTGGATTTAAATTAACAGATGATGGTAATTATGATATGGAAGAAAAAAATTTAAAAAATTGTAAAGAACCTATAGATGAACATGATGTTACTACAAGAGAATATGTTTTAAAACAAATGAGAGAGAATAATCTGGAAGTTAAAAGTGAAATAGAAAAAAATATTAATGGTAGTTTTTCAGATTTTGTTCAAGAAACTGCTGTAAATAAGAGATTTAGATGCTGTACTTAAAGGTGAATTAAGTAATTTGGATCAAAAATATTTACATATTCAAGATGGGAATGTAATTAATGCAAAAGGTAAAAGAATAGGAAATGTTGCTGATCCTACAGCAGATATAGAATGCAGTGAATAAAGTATTTAGAAAACAATGTTTTAATTTTAAAAGATGAAAAGTTTGATGTTCAAAATAAAAGACTAGTGAATATTCCATCTCCTCAGGATATGTATGACGCAGTTAATAAAAATTACGTGGAATAATCAAAAAATGTTATGCAACAATTCAAGAAGATAAAAAAGCATATAATACTCTTGGTGCTATGCGTTACTGGGAAACAGTCGTTTTTATGAAATTTAGTAGCAATCTCCTTGACAGAAATATGAAACTGAGTGAAAATATGGATATGAAAATTACATTTTATTTACGTCCTAATTATACTAATGGGAAATCAGAAGTTTTAATTACACTTGGGGAGAATATATTATTTAATGGTGATGCCTACACCGATAAACCTTTAATACTCTTTGCATCAGGAAAACAGAATGATAATTAAGTATACAAGTCATGTCTTATTTAGAATTAAACATTTTTAAACCTTACTTAGAAATTGAAAATAACATTCCATTTATAAAAATACATTCTATGTAAATGGATAGACTAATTAGGAGCAGTATTAATTGGGATTCATTTTCTAAAGATAATGAACTTTCAGAAGATATAATTAGAAGTGTAAAAGATGCAGTAAATTGGGATTTAATATCAGAATATCAAAAATTATCTGAAGATTTTATTTCAGAATTTCGTGATAAAGTGAACTGGGATAAAATTTCTCAATATCAGATTCTTTCTGAATATTTTATGAATAACAATGAATTAAACTGGTCTTTGATTTCTCAATATCAAACACTTTCTGAGGGTTTTATATTAATGAATATTGATAAATTAGATATGAGAAGAATTTCTATGTATCAGAAATTAAGTAATGATTTTATAAAAGAAAACTTTCGATTCTTAGACATGTCAGTAATTCCAATAAAACAAAATTAAGTGAAGAAACTATAGATTTTCTTAGTGATTTTATTGATTGGAAAGAAGTTACAAGAAATCAAGAATTAACAGAAGATTTTATTATGAAATATAAAGATAAAATTAACTGGTGTGATATTGTTATCAATAGAAAATTCTCTGATGATTTTATAAATGTAAACTATAAAAAACTTGTTGTGTATCTACTTGCAAAGATATGTCATAAAATTTAAATATTTTTTAATCTTCCTACACTTTTTATCTTCCTATAAGGGGTATCGTTTTGGGTACCCCTTTTTTAATGCATTTTTAAAAAGGACTTTGCAAAGTACCAATTCAAAGTAGTTTGTTTTACAACTTTTCTATTGATCACTGAAACCATCATTTCATCACTTTCAAAGCTATTCAAAGTTCAAAATGATTGCAATTGTTCAAAAATGTTCACAAAAATGACTTAAAAATGTGTGTTTTTATGATGTTCTAGTTTGATGAAAAACAGAGTAAAAACTTCAATTTTCAAAAATCTGATGTTTTTGACTATTTTATGCTCAAAAATCAATGATTTTTAATGAAAATATGGTGTTTTTGTTCATAAAGCCTTAAAATGTTCGTATTATTGAGGTTCTGAAAAATCAAAAATCACCTGATTTTGAGGTTTTTGTAGTATATGATGTGTCCCATAGAATGGGACATATACTACTCACATGTGTTCGATTGAATTTAGGTCCGGGGACCTTGCGGGCCAATCCATGTGTTAAATATCTTCATTCTGCAACAGCTCTGGGACAGCCACTGTACGATGAGGTGTAGCGTGGTCGTCCATGAAGAACTCAGGACCCACAGCACATCTAAACAGACGCGCGTGAGGCAGGATAACCTCGATACAATAGCGGGCACCAGTGACAACCTCCTTGGAAGATGTGGAGGTCAGTACGGCTACGAAGCATGATACCGCCCCAAACGAGAA
Organism: Macrothele yani; assembly: GCA_039090855.1. Lineage (NCBI taxonomy): Eukaryota > Metazoa > Arthropoda > Arachnida > Araneae > Macrothelidae > Macrothele > Macrothele yani. Next base: position 137,414,907 of record CM077027.1, on the reverse strand, counting down.
CTCCACCACCTCCAAACCGGTCCCTTTCGATGATGTTGGAGGTGTGATTGCGTGTTCCCTGCTCTCTCCAGATGTGTATACGTCCAGAATCGCTCGTCAGACTAAATCGGCTCTCATCCGTAAAGAGAACTCGACCCCATTGCTGATGTGTCCAGTTCTTGTGTTCCTGGCACCACAGAAACCGCCGTCTCCGATGAGCAGGCGTTAATGTCACACACAGTACTGGTCGTCGTGCAAATAGACCACCTTTGTGCAGCCTCCTGTCCACGGTAAAACGCGATAACGGACGTCCAGTTGTCTGTTGCATGTGCCTTGCGATTTCTCCCGCTGTCTGCCATTCAATTTGCTATAATTTGCTATCAACGTGTCGTGCCCGTGGCCGAGAATTAAGTTGCACGCCTAATACATCGAGAAGTCGATTTAGGAGTGGTATTTTTCATGGTCCAAGACGTCTATTGTGTTCACGTATTGCGTTATGTAAAAATTAATTTTTTGCGTTCTTGGGATAGATGTAGTAGGTATTAATTTAATGGTTAGGTCGTAGCAGACGATAACTATGATACCCACGATCATGACGTATTTTGGATGGTGAGGTTCAGAGAGTCTATACAAAAGCAGTTCGGCGTAATCGAATCAGTTGTGTTCATTTGGCGCAGGTTCTTTTGCGTCATTTCATGCTGCTTTTATATCGCAAGATTAAAACCGCGGTGCAAAAGCATAAAATTATGTAACTTATACGTGGTGAATGAGGATGCTGTAAGCGTTCGACTGTGTCAGTATTAATTTGTATGCTTTTGTGGTGGAAATTACTCAATCTCTGATGCGGGAGACTCGTTGAAGTTTATGACCACCAAATCAACACATTACTCGAAAGCAGCCACAAAATATGACCAGAGCAACTGCGCAAACACTGCAGATATCAAACCACACCATGGCATTAAATTTAGCAGAGCTCAGATCAAATGTGAATGGCCTTAATGCTTGGTAGCTGCGCGATTTGAATAAGAAACATGTGCTCCACCGCAATCTATTTACGAGTCACTCCTCGAAAAGAATGGAAATGTCCATTTCTGAAACGAGTGGTGATTGGTTATGAGAAATGGATTGTCTGCATTAACGCGGAGGGGAAAAGATCGTGCTACAAAGACGAACCGCCATTAACCACTCAAAAGTGCAGTCTGCGTCCCAAGAATGCGTGTGGTGGAACTGAAAGAGGCTATTGTAACGCTCTATGTGTTGTGGGACTGAAAAACCACTCTAAATGGCGGTCTACGTACCAAGACTGTAATGCCCTGTGCATGGTGGGACTGAAAGACTACTCCAAAGGGCGGCCTGCACTTCAAGAAAGTAATTATCTGGGTGTAGAGGGACTGACAGGAATTGTAATGTTCTGCGTAGTGGAATTGAAAGACTAGTCCAAAGGGCTTTCTGCATCCCAAGAAATTAATGACTGAAAGGAACTCTTGTAATGCTGTGTGCGTGGGAGACTGAAAGGAACTCTTGTAATGCTGTGTGCGTGGGAGACTGAAAGGAACTCTTGTAATGCTGTGTGCGTGGGAGACTGAAAGGAACTCTTGTAATGCTGTGTGCGTGGGAGACTGAAAGGAACTCTTGTAATGCTGTGTGTGTGGTAGGTCTAAAAAGAACTCTTGTAATGCTGTGTGTGTGGTAGGTCGAAATGGAACTCTTGTAATGCTTTGTGTGTGGTAGGTCTAAATGGAACTGTTGTAATGCCATGTGTGTGGTGGGACAAAGGAACACTTGTAATGCTCTGTAGGTGATGGAACTGAAAGAAACACTTAATACTCTGTCTGGTGAACTGAAAGGAACTCTTATAATGATTTGTGTGCGGTGGGACTGAAACAGACTATTGTAATGCTCTGTGTGTGGTGAAACAAAGGAACACTTGTAATGCTGTGTATGGTGGGACTGAAAGGGTCTATTGCAATGCTCTGTGTGTGGTGAAACAAAGGAACACTTGTAATGCTGTGTATGGTGGGACTGAAAGGGTCTATTGCAATGCTCTGTGTATGATGGGACTGAAAAGACCACTCCGAAGGGCGTTCTGCATCCCAAGAAAGTAATGCTGTGTGTGTGTGTGGTGGAACTTAAAGGGACTTGTATTACAAGCAGCAACTGTGCAACCAAATGATCAATTCTGGCAAACACTTACCTATTGGACCTTGAAGACCGTACTTGATGACAAGCGTGCAGAAATAATCAATAGGAGGAGTTTTCTTCCATCAGGACAGCAGATATCGAGTTTCTTTGATCAACTGAAAAAGTTTGAGGAGCTTGGCTAGGATCTCCTGCTTCACTGATATTGCACCTTCAGATTTTCATTTATTCTGATCCCCAAGAGATTCGCTCAACGGAAAGAACTTCGCTTCTTTGCGGGCCTGCAGAAATCATCTTGACCACAGTTCTTTGCCCCAAAATTGATAAAATTCTCACCAACTGTAATCCTCCACCGACCTAATAAAATGGCTAGAGGTACTGGAAAATTATGGTGTACACATTACCAAAATAAAGGGAAAATGGAATGCAGAATCTTTGTCTTTCACTTTTGTTTGTCAGTGCGAAAAGACGCTTTTGACAACTAAATATGGTTCAAGTTATGGAGTGCTTTGGTCTTTTATAGCACTTAGGCTAGATTTTTTTTTATATCGATTGTTTTTAGCACGTCTTTTGTAAAAAAAGATCGTGCTTCTGTTATCGGTTTGTCCGTCCGTCTGTACCCACGGTATCTCTGCAACTATTAGTCCGATTTGAAAAATTTTTTTTGTATTCGGAAGCTTGAAATGGGCGAATGATGATCCTTCATTTCGTTTTTATTTTTTTACGATGTATAATTTCGCCGCTAGAGGGCGTAAATGCAGATGATGTCGAATTCAAAAATACGTTTTAATCCACATATTTGCTTCTAAACATCCGATTGAAAATATTATCTTATCTTTCGATTCCATTTATGTCGAAGAGTGTTATAGATATAGTTTCCTTTTCAAATTACGCACAGATTTTCCGCTAGGGGGCGCAAAAATAAATGACATTTTTCCCGATAACTTCTCCTAAAACTCCGATTTGATTTTTTTTTTCAGCGGATACATCTCCTGATGGAAAATCTTTTACACATAATTTTGAATTTTTGGTAAAGAATACTTTGGCCACCAGGGGGCGTAAGTGTTAATTTTTGCTTCTGATGTATTTGCCATAAAATCTGAGCTAAAATATCGATTGAAAAAATTCTTTCGTGGACTGATGCCACTTACATCGATAAACCTTTTCGGAATATTTTCTTCCTTAAATATCTCAGTTTCTCCGCCAGGGGGCGTAGATGTATATCTTATTTTTGTCAATATCACTACTTCTAGGAGTCAGATTTGAAAAATTCCTTCTTTGTTGGATAGTGTTTTCCGTGTGACATGTTTTTCATATAATTTCAAAATTTTCAAGTAATTTCGTACACTTTCCGCTAGGGGACGTAAAGGTAAATTGCGTAACTTCCTATAGCTCTACTTCTAAATCTCATATTTGAAAAATTCTTTCTGCACCGGATATAGCTCCTGATGGGAAATCGTGTGCACATAATTTCTAATTTTGTAAAAAAAAATAGTTTGGTCACCAGGGAGCGTAGTCCTTAATTTCCGCTTCTGATGTATTTGCAGCAAAATATGAGCTTTTAAATTTTCGATTGAAAAAAACATTTGTAGACCGATATTACTCCGGTCTACAAAACTTTTAGGAACACTTTCTTCTTAAAATAGTGCATGGTTTCTACGCCAGGAGGCGTAGATGTATATCTTATTTTTGTCAATATCTCTACTTCTAAGGGTTCGATTTGAAAAATTCCTTTGTTGGATAGTGTTTCCAGTGTGACATGCGCTTCATATAATTCAAAATTTTCAAGTAATTCATAGACTTTCCGCTAGGGGGCGTAAAGCTAAATTGTGCTTCTCCCTATATCTCCGCTTCTAAATCTCAGATTTGGAAAATTCTTTCTGCACCGGATACAGCTCCTGATGGGAAATCGTTTGCACATAATTTCTAATTTTTGTAAAAAAAAAATGGTTTGGCCACCAGGGGCGTAAATCTTACTTTCCGCTTCTGATGCATTTGCAGCAAAATATGAGCTTCTAAATTCTCGATAAAAAAAACGTCTGTAGACCGATACTACTCGCGTCGACAAACCTTTTAGAAACATTTTCTTCTTAAAATAGTGCATGGTTTCTGCGCCAGTGGGCGTAGATGTATATCTTATTTTTTTTTCAATATCTCGACTTCTAAGAGTCAGATTTTAAAAAATTCCTTCTTTGTTGGATAGTGTTTCTAGTGTGACATGTTTTTTCTATAATTTCAAAATTTTCAAGTAATTCATAGACTTTCCGCTAGGGGGCGTAAAGCTAAATTGCGTTTCCCCCTATATCTCTTCTTCTAAAGCTCCGATTTGAAAAATTCTTTCTTCACCGGATACAGCTCCTGATGGGAAATCGTTTGCACATAATTTCTTATTTTTGTAAAAAAAAAATGGTTTGGCCACCAGGGGGCGTAAATCTTAATTTGCGCTTCTGATGTATTTGCAGCAAAATATGAGCTTCTAAATTCTCAATAAAAAAAAAACGTCGTTTGTAGACCGATACTACTCATGTCTACAAATCTTTTAGGAACATTTTCTTGTTAAAATAGTGCATGGTTTCTACGCCAGGGGCGTAGATGTATATATTATTTATGTCAATAATTCTGAAAGTCCAATTTGAAAAATTCCTTCGTTGTTGGATAGTGTTTCCGATGCGAAATGTTTTTCCTATAAATTCAAAATTTTCCGGTAAATCATTTAGACTTTCCGCTAGGGCGCATAAAGGTAAATTGCGTTTTCTGTTCCTAAAACTCCGATTTGAAAAAATTCTTCATGTATCGCATACAAGACCTGATGGAAAATATTTTACACATAATTTCTAATGTTTTGTAAAGAATGATTTGGCCACCAGGGGTCATAGGCGTTTTCTGTTTCTGTTGTATTTGTAGCAAAATCTGGGCTCCTGAAGACTCGACTAAATTTTTTTTTTCTTGGACCGATACTGCTCATATGGATAAACCTTTTGCGAATACCTTCTTCCTAAAATAATGCATGGTTTTCCCACCAGGGGACGTAAAGTCACATCTTATTTTTGTCGATAACTCTGTTTCTAAGAATTCGTAAGCTCAAGATCCCGTTTACACCAATATCTGAGGGATTAAAGAACCGATTGAAAAACTTCTTTCTTCCGTCAGATGTTATTGTTTTCCATACCGGTTCCATTGCCTTTGAATAGCTTTGATCAATTTAATTTGCATCAGAACGGATTCAAAAGACGTGCTTATTACACCCGAAAATTCGGTGTCATCTTTCTTGTTTATTTTTCTCTTCGGGATTACTCAGTTGTTTCTAAGATGCTCTCTTATTCCGTCTGGATTTCTGCATTCAGAAATTTCAACGGGAGGTCCAAGGCTTATTAGTTTTCTGAATTTACACATTGTCTTCGCTATCATTTTCTCCATTTTAGCTCCCTTATCCTTGAAACTGAAATTAAGATTTTCATATACTTGATATGGGGAAGGTAAGTGATAATAAATTCGGGAATTCAGCAGGCTTCCCCTGGTGTGATATTTTTAAACGCAATTCTCATATGCAACTGTAATTTCAACAGTCCTGCGGTGGTACTAGTTTAAAAAATTGTGAAGTTATAAAATAGTACAGCGTAACGCCAACTTTTCTGTGTTGGTGCACAGAATCCATGGTTGGGAAGTTCCCTTCCTCCCCCCTCTCCCTGTCTTACCGTTTTCAAATGTTCCTATTACAGCAAGGAAATAAATAAAAGCCCTGATTATGAGAATGGTCTTAAATACTCTGAACAGGTAGTGTACTTTACCGGTAGTCGGTGTAAAGTGCCATTAGATTATCGTTAATGCAACTTTCCTGAAACATATGTTCTGTATTGTGGTTTAAATACAACAATGAACAACTCAAAGGGTAATAAGCAGCTGCCAGTCCCAATTTAGGGTAACTCGTTCCAGGGAAGGGGCACAGCCACCACTAATGCCTCATCCGGGACTCTAACTCCGGCCTAACACGGTAGAATGGTCAGATGATAGAGCATCAGACTATTCTTCCACAGAGTCGGCTAAAAAATATTTTGAAAGTTCACTTCTAAAAATGCGAAATAAAGTATTTAATAGCCGTGGGCAGTTTTGTTACGTGTTTCCGAAAACCAAAAAAAGTACGTTTATTATCGTTAAGATGTTCACTCATCTGTCGTAACTAGGATGTTATGTAAAAAAATGACACACTTTCGTCTCTCACTGCGCATGCGTGAGTTCCTGCTCTTTCATCTTCACAGGTTAATAACCGTGCAAATGTTGGAGTGTATATCAATACGAATAAAAATGGAAAGAACACAGAATAGAAAGTTACGAATTTACTTTTTTTTTTTGTGACATGTTTCATTGTGCAAGCGTAAGAGTATTTTGGCGTGCTTTTGCTGCATGAAAAAGAAAAACGAATCGTCACGCGAAGTAACAGTGATGCCATTTCGAAAGACTCCGTAAAATCAGGATCCACACAGAATGCGGCGTGAAGGAATTGCGCGAGCAGAACTGGCATTAGCGGGTTAATTAATCCAGCGCGACCGGCAGATGTCTCCTTCTCAAGTATGTATAATTAGAAGTTGTCTCAAACATCAGGGAGCACACAATTTATGTCAATCAGAATTAACACTGCATCGGGACACAGAGCAAGTGGGTCCTGGTCTGTGCAATCAAGAAGACACGACTGAAATGGCGCTTTCAAGCTGGCCAATGCGTTTTCTCGCTGGTCGAACACTGTACAAAAACAAATTCTGAAATTCCCCAGCCATGTTCCGCGATTCCTTTCGCAAATTAGCAAAGTATATACCCAGTGGCGAAGCGTGGCTTTGTTAGTATGGGAAGCAATGCAGTTAATATGCGATAAATAGATGGCAAAAGTGATATGAATGAAAATTTATAAGAATTAAAATCGACAAGTGACCCGTAGTTTATATGGCTACGTTGACAATACGGCATGGCAGAAAGCATCGTAAGAACACCCTCCCCCATGCGCGGTACCACCAAAAAGAAATTTCTATGTAAAAGTTCAAATGCAAAGACTTATAAAAAACAATGTTTAGTGAAAATGTTGAAAGGGAGAGAAACTTGTCTACCCACACAACGAAGAGAATAGGGGGTTGCCTCTATCAGAGCTGAGACGGGCTGAGCCCGAAAGTCGTAGAATTATTACCGCTCCCTGCCGGGTATCAGCGAACCACTACTACGTCTTGTTCGCCGTAGTGGGTAAAAGTTAAAAAGGTCAAAGTTCCATACTAATCAATTCACTTTCTAAATTTCGCCTAGTGGTGTCAACAATGAATTTGGATTCCCTAACTAAGGGTCTCCAAGCTCAGGGTCGACAAATGCATCGCGTTGTGTTTCATATGAATCAGCATGGGGTTTCCATGCTCATTCATATGCCGCAAAGAAGTTAAAATAAAAAGTCGCATGAATAAAAATAATGAAATCACAAATTTAACTCTAATGAGATTTGGAGAAATGATCTGAGTGACACGTGAATAAAAAAATTTAACTGTTTATTTCTTTTTAAAATATGGTCTTAAAGCTAGATACAATGTACCGGTGAGGTTGCTTGCTTTAGCTAAACAATTTAGTTTTAATTTCAAACGGATATAATGCACTTAATATTACATAACTGACTTTAAACTTTAGTTACTGATTTAAACTCGGTGCGGTACGCCAGAGGAAAAACATTGTTAATGCACTTTGTGAGAGACTTTCGGGTAACTGGTCCTGCATAGCACATGCAAAGCTATGAGGCATGAATCAGAAATGCGTAAGACAAATGTCATCATACCCTCTTTTCCTTGAGAAGCCCCGATCGCAAATCTGGGTTGCCGGCTGGTCGTAGAGTCCGTTCTCTTCTTGGTTGGCGGTGAACCTACATCGACTATGCTCTAAAATATTTGTTACTTCATTTCTCTAACTTGGAAACATCTCTCCTCCGAAACCGCTGAGACCTCTCTTCAGCTCAGACTGCAATTCTCTAGAGTTCCCTCTGTTAAGTTATTTTGGAATCTCTCTGTAGTCGACTCTCCTCTCAGTCTTCATTCCCTTTAATTCCTTTTTTCCCGTGTCCGGTGTCCATCTTGGGGCGTGACGGCCCGGCCGTCCGAATCGCGTCGGGTTATGTCATTGGCCCTCACAGATAGCCCTGCTATGCGATTCGCTGGCTATCCGTTCAGTTCGGGTCACTTTCCCAAAAATTATGTCTTCTTTCAGCTGTCAACTTGTCTTCGCACCTTTGTGGTTAATTGACCTCGCCTAGCTACTTAGAAGCGAAGATTGTCACGTAGGTATTTCCAGCGACGTGTCTTATCTCAAATTTTGTCGCTACTTTGGACAATGCAGAGACGCTCGCAATAGTAGCTGGAGAAAAGGGGTGACGCCCCCAAGAGGATTTATTGCGCTCCTGCTATTCTCTTCGTTTCTTTGAGTTTCGTGAGAAAAAGAACTGTGAATGTCTTCCTTTCTCTTCCTTCCCATCTGGGATTTTCATCAGGTTTCCGTGAGAAAAAAACTATAATTTTCCCCTTTTCGTTTGGCTTGAGTGCAATTAGGACAGACCTAATTATCAACCTAAACTTTCGGGTAACCTGGCTCAGCTTCACCGGAAAGTAATTTTTATCATTGATATTCTATTTTGGCAATTTAAATATTTATTTCCTACCGCCTTAGAGTAAAAATGAAAAAAAAATACTAAATGATCAAAATTATACGGATGAAATTTAAATGTTACGGGGATATAGAAAATTCCGCGGTAACAGAATGTTTACTGCGGTTCGGGCTCGGGCTCTTTGAGAGAGGGAGAGCGAGAGATTTTTTTTTTATTTATAAATGTGATTTTATATGATTTATATATGAAATCACATAAATTATCATATAAAATCACATTTTATAAATGTGATTTTATATGATTCTATAGAGATTTTTTTTTATTTATAAATGTGATTTTATATGATTTATATATGAAATCACATAAATTATCATATAAAATTACATTTTATAGATGTGATTTTATATGATTTTATAGAGATTTTTTTTATTTATAAATGTGATTTTATATGATTATGAAAATGATCCAAAAGACAAAGTATTTTTTCTAGAATACAGTCTCCGTACTTTTGGGAGTTCATGTGGCCGTGTACTGTAGATGTGCCAGAGTCCATTGATTCCATGGCGCTTACATTCCTCAGAAGAGTCACAGAAACAAATAGCTACACTAATAAAAGTAAACGCTTACTTTCATATTCCTGAAATAATGACATGTCACCGCTAAAGAACGCGCGACATAAAACAAACTACTGAAAGTTCAAACCACAAGCCAATAATGGAACTGAATCAACTAATTACACTAACACATAAAACGTTCGACAAATTGCAACTTCAAACTATTGTTACGGGAGTCCTCTGAGAGCTGAGTCTGACTGAAACGTTTGGAAAGAGCGCATGCAGTGTTACCAGATGTTAAAAATGAAAATTTCCCAAGCTATAGCCAGATTTCCCCCCAAAATTGGCTTTTCCAAACGGAAATTCCTCAATTTTTTTCTCTTTTAAATTTATGACAAATTGATTTATGACTATAAAGTACAGCAACTTATTGTCTCTTCGTGGGAGTTTATAGCAACTGTTTGGAAAAACACACGCACAAAAAAAATATATATATAGGCCATCTTTAATTCTTTTTACAAAATGTTTTTTTCTTTCAAATGATTTTGCACATTCCACCATATAGCAATCCCCCCCCCCGCTCACCTCCGTAGTGATGCCAGGGCGGCACTGGAGGTGTTGGTGTTAAGGACGTTTTTGCACAGTTAAGGATTAGGCCGCAGTGCCAGAGGTAGGGTGCATCCAGGGACAACTTTAATGGGAACTATTTAATAAATAATCAAATAATCTCTTACAAGTATAACATTTTTATTGCTTTCCCAATTATTATTTATTCAAGTTACAGCTTACTCTGAGAAAATGCCTCTAGTAATCGTTCTCAATTTTATTCCCAGAGCGAGACTATTTCGAACTACTACTGACAATTCATCTAAAATTCCCCCAAATTTCATTTGTAAAATCATTTCCCCGAAACTTTCCCAGCAGCTAAATATTTCCTCAAAATGAGGAAAAAAAGCAAACAATAGCCTAGCATTACTGGCTGTGGCTGACGAACGAGACATTTGCTCTTGTTTTCGTAAAAATACAAATATGAATTTTCTTTCTTAAAAATAAAAGATACTAAAAAAAATGCCCGCTGCGTTATGTTGGTGTGATTTTTTTTATTTTACTTTAATGCTACATATTTTTAATTCACTCAAAAGAAAGCGCATGAACCGAAGGGAAGCGATGCTTCCCTTGACGCTTCGCCACTGCATATACCTGATACAGCCTTTTTTGTGAAACGGCTTGAAAAAACCTAACTTTCAAGGGTTTTTCGTATGCATCGAAAATTCTGAATTTTCAGAAACATTTCCAGAATTCCTTTCATACACAGTCGTATCAGAATAGTATGACCACCTGCCTAATAATGGGAATAACCAGCCTTGGCCCGGATGACAGCGGCCAGACAACGTGGCATGGATGCAATGAATGAGATCCTGAAAGGTTGCCCGAGGCATACGTACCCATTCGGACTGCAGCAGAGCACGGAGGTCACGGAGATAACGTGGTTGTGGGTCGGCATGTCGAAACTGTCGATCCAAATAGTCGCACAACTGCTCTATGGGATTGAGGTTGGGCGATTTCTCCGGCCAAGGGAGAACGGAGATATCGCTGTCGTATTCCTGGAGCCAGTCACGCACCCCCTTGCGACGTGGCACGGCGCATTGTTCTGTTAGTAGACACCATCACCACCAGGATAAATGTCCAACATGAAGGGATGCGTGTGGTCAGTGAGGATAGACAGGTAGCCATTGGCGTTCAGGGACCCATCCAGTGGTCCCAGGTCATACCAGGAAAACATCTCCCAGACATGCGCACTGCTACCGCCAGCCTGTACTTGACCGACAAGCGTGTCTGGGTGTTGATTCTCGTGTCTGACCGGAGCCAACGTACCTCCCTCGTCCTGACGCCACGACAGCGGAAAACTTTGAGCACCCAGGCCCCGACCAAGGAACGAGGGAGGTACGTTGGCCCTGGTCTGACGCCGTATCCGCCACCACCCGTCACTTCTGTGGAGTAGAAACCTCAATTCGTCAGAGAAGGCAACCTTTTCCCACCCTCCCTTTGTCCAATGACGGTAGTCCCATCTGAACTGCAGGCATCGTTGCTGATGGACATGGGTTAACATGGGCGCCTTGACCTATCGTCGATTCCGGAGACCCATGCGTAACAGGGTTCACTCAGTTTTCGGGGACACGTACCTGAGTGTCCCAGAGTTCATTTGCGTGGTCAATTGTTGAACTGTTGCGCGTCAATTGCTGTTTACCAGTTGACGGAGCCGACATTCTCCTCTGGGGTCGATGGTCTTCAGGACTCCACAGTTATGACGTCGGGAGGTACTCGGTGTGCCAGAGGTCCATTCTTCGTGCAGCCTTAACTACAGCACCTCACGAACAGCCCACCAAGTCTACTTTTTCTGAAATGCTTCCAAGCCTTGGCGCGGTAGCCGATGGCCATTCCTTTTTTGAACGCCTGTTAAATCACTACCTCTTCCCATTGTGCGTACGTGACGCACTACGGCTCATCTGTTCTATGTTGAACGCTTATATATCCGTTGGGTCGACCTTGTCACGTGCACTCTGTGACGCGCCGGAGCGGGTACACTGTAAATCCGGGGGTGGTCGTGTAATTCTGATGACCGTAAATTGCCGTTTAGAGGGAAACGGAAAATTCTGAATTTTTAGAAACCTTTCCGTAATTCCTTTCTTATATTAACGGGAAAATTCTGTTCTCACACTTTTCGTATCCATGACGGAAAATTTCCAGGTAATAGGAACGATTCGCGGGAATACAGGTGAGGTTCGGTTAACTATTAAATTTCAATCGCATGTCGGAGAATCTGATTTCGAAGTTCCACTGTTTCGTGTTGCGAGATCGGATATTGTGGATAGCATATCGCATAAAATTTTTGTTACTGAAACACAGGATATTTTTTTTCCTCTCCCGCATTTCGTTCACCAGTTGTATATTGTGTTGAAATTTGGTACTTAAATCATTGTATAGGTTACTGTATGATATCTATGTATCAGCCTGTGGACTCTTTAAGACGAAAGCTATTATCAAGAGCAAACTTTTTATTTAGGAATTTTGTGAAATAATACCATAAAGCAGACATTTCACCTTTTCTTAAAGATAATTGAAAATCATCAGTTCAATAAGATCTCAAGTTCCAAAGTATTCTGTTGCTCGGAAATATCACGATGAAAAAAAAATAGGTAATAAAGTCTGATACAAAACAAAATATTATTACAAACCTATTCAGAAAAATAATAAAGCTCCAGCAGAAAATAAAATGACTAATTAACCCGCATTAACAACGTAAAACATTTTATCATTGCGTGATTAGAGTTCTACCTTATTCGTGACTATACGTTACGGGACTTCCTGGCTCGACTGTAGCACGCGCGTTTCCTGTACAGAACGACTTAGGTTCGAAACCCACCAACGGGAAAGGATGATTCACGAAAGGGCTGAAAAAATCAAAATCGAAGACTTTGCAACATTTCTGCATAAATATGGAAACCCCAAAACTGACTTTTTTGAAACGGAAATTTCGTTAAAAGTCTGACACCTGCCGTCAATTTTGATACAAGTTATTTTTCAGGCATTTTCTGTGAATTCACACCACGTTTTATACACACACACACTCTCGTTTTCAAACAGTGAAGCGCGAATATATTTAGAGAGACTTCCCATTTGACCTGAAATTTCCATTTTTGCTGCCAGCAGAGCTTTGGAACTTACCCAAATTGCGACGGATACTATTTGCTAAAGAACGGCTCAAGATTTTGAGTTGATATCCTTCTATTAAACAGTCATATCTTTTGAATACATGTGGGTTCTCCGCAACCCATCCCTTTTATTATACCCAGCAGACGAAATAAACTAAACAATCCGTTCAGCAGTGGCACGAAATGGCGTTCTCAAATTATAGTTCTGGAAGGCTTTCAACGGGTATGTGATTCAGTTGCTAGCGGATCACTTTTTTTAATTTCAGGGTTCAATGAATACCATAAGCAACCGTAAGGAATATAAAACAACCGTTTACTGTCAGGTCCATAATTTCATTTTTTTATTCCAGTGTCATATGCCATTTTTCTTTTATTTATTGAGCTGTTAACGTGACACCCAACACAAAATATTTCATGCATCATTTGTCTAAGCGTGAAATACGGCAAGGGACTACTCTCTCAAATCCAAGAATGTGTTGGTGCTCATGCATTATACACGGGGATACCTCCACCCTTATATGCATTATACATGGGATTGTCTTTTCCTTATGCGTTATACACGGGAATTCCTCTGCCCTATTGAGGTATACACGGGAATGCCTCTGCTCTTATGCCTGATGCAGGTGAATTATTTGGTTCTTGTGCGTGATACAGGTGAACTGTTAGGTTCTTATACGCGAGATGTTTTAGTTATCATGCAGAAGCATACGGGCATGCCCCTGTCCTCGTGCACAGGTGCACTGGCATGCCCCTGTCCTCATGCACAGGCGCACTGGCATGCCCCGTCCTCATTCATAGGCGCACTGGCATGCCCCTGTCCTCATTCATAGGCGCACTGGCATGCCCCTGTCCTCATTCATAGGCGCACTGGCATGCCCCTGTCCTTATGCACAGGCATGCGGGCACACCCCTCTCCTTATGCACAAATATATGGACACGACTATGTTGTTATGCACAAATATATGGACACGACTATGTTGTTATGCACAGGCATACGGGCACGTCCCTGTCCTTATGCACAGGCATACGGGCACGTCCCTGTCCTTATGCACAGGCATACGGGCACGTCCCTGTCCTTATGCACAGGCATACGGGCACGTCCCTGTCCTTATGCACAGGCATACGGGCACGTCCCTGTCCTTATGCACAGGCATACGGGCACGTCCCTGTCCTTATGCACAGGCATACGGGCACGCCCCTGTCCTTATGCACAGGCATACGGGCACGCCCCTGTCCTTATGCACAGGCATACGGGCACGCCCCTGTCCTTATGCACGGGCATACGGGCACGCCCCTGTCCTTATGCACAGGCATACGGGCACGCCCTGTCCTTATGCACAAATATACGGACACGGCTATGTTGTTATGCACAGGCATATGTGCATGCCTCGGTCCTTATACACAGGCATATGTGCATGCCTCGGTCCTTATACACAAGCATATGGGTATGCCGCGGTCGTTATACATCTGCAAGAGCATATTAATTCGAAAATTGAAAAAATACAAGAGGAGTGCTACGGGCTTTTTGACTTGAAATGAGCTAGCTTTGACTCAGAAAAGTGTAATAACAAAATGCAATAATCGATAACTTATTGGCAAGTTAAATCCTATAACTACGAGTTTATAATTAACGAAACGGTTCTCTTAGAGAATTTAGGTCTTTCGGACGCGGAGATGCGGTTGCAAACAGGAATGTATACAGGTTTATTACAAATGAAATAGAGTCCACATTTTATAATGCCAAACTTATTTAAGATATTGACTCATGTTGCACCGTTCTGTAGGGAAACTCTTGAAATTTGTTACAGCAACTTGTTGTTCGATATGTCACTCTTAATCAGAAGCATGGAGAGATGCATGCTTGGTGCAACCAGGAAAGACAACAGGAACTCTTGGATCAGGAAAGTGACAAACGTGGAAGACATCGTGATTAGAGTAACGTCTCTAAAATGGCAATGGATTGGACATATTACCTGGAGAACGGACCACCGTTGGACATCCAAAATTTTAGACTGGATTCCAAGGGACAGGAAAAGACCCAAAAAGAAGACCACGTGGGAGATGGGTGGATTAAATTCGAAAGCATACCGGAGTGACATGGAGGAGACTGGCTCAAGGCAGACAGTTGTGGAAGAAACTTGAGATTTTCATCCAGCAGTGAATTGATAATGGTTGACAATGATCATGAGATTTATATTATGAATTTTAGTTTTATAAAACGTTTTTATTTAATATTGCAGGGATATCGAGGCCGCTGTCCGTCTGGGATACCCCCCTCCCTTCCTCCCACACTGTGGGACTGTGCCACTGGTGCTTAAACTTCAACAAAGCACAAGTCACTATTAGAGGGACTCGGCAATATTGCTCTTGGACTCTTTGGACAATGGCTTTCACGAAAAGTATTAAAAATCCCTATATAAAGACATGGTTCTTGGGAGTCATGATATAAACCTGTTAGTTGGCACGTTGCAGCACCGCTTCAAACAGAACACACTCTTGTAACTTTTAGAACTAAATTAAAGGCGTGATTCATTCATGAAATATGTATGAAATAATGAAAATATTAAGCAATGAACGTAAGTATTTGAAGAGGCAGAATCAACCCCTCCCCTCTAATGTTATTTCACCCAGAGTTAGTAATATCCCCACAAATTTCCTCCATGTTGTCCGAAAATGATAACACCCTCCGTTCTACCTCCGTCCTTAGTTACGCATTCACGGAATCGCATTCCAACCCACGTAACTCTCAGTTCAAACTCAATCAGAAAAAAAAAAAAAAAAAGGTACCTTGCGTCATTCTCCCGGAATTGTAAATCTATTTGTTTTCTCTCAGGAATCCCTTTGTCATTCGCATTTTGTCTTTTCTGCATGCACACCTACGCTAACTCAGCACAGCGTTATCAGCAGTAGCAAACATGTGGACGCACCTAATTGCACACGGAAAGGAAAATTCGCGTAAAAAGATGAATCAACAACTCATTTCCAGTCCTACTGTGGATTTTTTAAGGACAACTGGCTCTACGCTAGCAGGGACCTTTGCTGCTATATATAGCAAGATTTATAGAAGGAAAAATGGCATAAATACCACAGAGAATACGCATGAAATATGTCTGTAACCAAATGCTTTCTGCCGTGGCTTACATCTCATTCACAGTACCAGAAGCACATTTTATTCCACGCATCACCAAAATATTAATTTTATATTATGTTCACGCGCATGTCTTAGAAACAACCTGTGAATAGAGCATTACTGATAAAGAAAGCCCTGGATGTTTCCAGTAAAATGTTTATTAAAGCCACTTTGAGAAACAAGTTAGTAAAATCATGCAATGCATTGATTATAATACGCTTTCCAACATACCAGAAATCATTACGTAGTTATGAGGATAATTTTACGCAGTTATGAGAATAATGGCTGTAGAATAAATATCGCTCCTGTGTCCTGACCTTTGATCCCATTTCGATGATATTCAACAGAACCGGTTCAGTATACCTCTGAAATAACATGATAAAGTTTTGTCGCAATCGAAGCATTTTTACACAAGTTATGATGCATAAGGGCGATGGAATAGATCCCGCTCCTGTGTCCGAACCTTTGACCCTATTTCGCCAATTTTCAATAGGATTCGTTTCCAGGCAGGCCCCTACAACATACTAACATTTCATCAAAATTCAAGCTTTTTTACGTACGTTATGACGCATAATGGCGATGGAAGTATTCCGTTCCTATGTCCTGACCTTTGACCCTATTTCGCCCATTTTCAATAGGGTTTGTCCCCAGTGGTCCCCTACCACTACTAAACCTTAATCGAAATCGAACCTTTTTACGTTAGTTATGACGCATAAAAGTAGTGGAATGTATCCCGCTCCTATGTCCTGACCTTTGACCCCATTTCGTTCACTTTCATTACGGTTCCTTCCCAGGTGTTCCCCTACCACATACTAAAATTTCACCGAAATCGAACGATTTTTACGCGAGTTATTGTGCGGACGGACATACGCACAAAACGCATGACGTAATGAGGCAGATGGGAATCGCGACCATCTGCTCGCAAGAGTGTGATGTCATAAAACTTTAGTAGGATTCACACACAACGCGTACGTAATGGGACAGATGGCGTGACCGCGCGCCAACATTCTCAATCGCGAGATTGTGACGTCATAAGATTTCTAAGCATGAGTAACATTAATGGGACGACGCCATGACACTAAAAACGTTATAATTCGGGGTAGTTATTTAACCCAGTAAACAAATTTTCTTAAAGTCCAGATCAAGCTAAATCGATTTCTAGTACCAGAAAACGGTAGAGTAACGACTTCCTTCAAAATCCTTAGAGCCGTTTTCAAAATAAAATTTACATACATACAAGAAGTGCTCCTTTAATAGTGTGGGATAAGGGCGATGGAATCGATCCCGATCCTATGTTCTGACGACCTTTGACCCCATTTCTTCCATTTTCAATAGGGTTCGTCCCCAGGTGGTACCCTACGACATACTACAATTTCATCGAAATCGGACCATATTTACGCAAGTTATGACGCATAAGAGCAATGGAATGCATCCCGCTCCTGTGTCCTGAACTTTAACCCCACTTCACCCATTCTGAACAGGGTTCCTTCCCAGGTGGTCCTTCACCACATATAAAAATTTCATCGACATTGAACCATATTTACGCAAGTCATGACGCATAAGGGCAATGGAATGAATCCCGCTCCTACGTCGTGACCTTCGACCCCATTTAATCAATATTCAACAGGGTTTGACCCCAGGTGGTCCGCTACCACATACTAAACTTTCATGAAAATCGAGCCATTTTTTCGCGAGTTATCGTGCCGACAGGCGGACGGACGGACAAAGCTGGAGCATATACGCTTCTTCAACCTACGGTTGGAAAGCGTAAATAAAAGCACATTTTTGCATTTGGTGCATATTTTTGCATATATCCAGAAAATTTTCTAGAAAGCGACTTTTGAAAACTAAGTTTCCTTTTTTACGTTTTCCAACCGTAGGTTGAAGAAACGTATATGCTCCAACTTTGTCCGCCCGTCTGTCCGTCGGCACGATAACTCGCGTAAAAATGGTTCGATTTCGATGAAATTTTAGTCTGTCGTAGGGGACGAACCCTATTGAAAGTGGACGAAATGAGTTCAAAGGTCACGGCATAGGAGCGGGATCCGATCCATTCCATTGCCGTTATGCGCCATAACTTGATGAAATTTTAGTATATTGTAGGGGACCACCTGAGAAGGAACCTCTTGAAAATGGGTGAAGTGGATCAAAGGTCAGGACATAGGAACGGGATGCATTCCATTGCCCTTTTGCGTCATAACGTGCGTAAAAATGGTTCGATTTCGATGAAATTTTAGCATGTGGAAGGGGGACGAACCCTATTGAAAATGGAAGAAATGGTGTCAAAGGTCAGGACATAGGATCAGGACCCATTCCATCGCCCTTATCCCATACTATTAAAGGAGCAATTCTTGTATGTATGTAAATTTTGTTTTGAAAACTGCTCTAAAGATTTTGATGAAAGCCGTTAACTTACCATTTTCTGGTACTAGAAATAGATTTAGCTTGTTCTCGACTTTAGGAAAATTCGTTTAGTGCGTTAAATAACCATCCCGAATTACCACATTTTTATAATGTCATAGCGTTGTCCCATTAATGTTGCCCATGCTTAGATATCTTATGGCGTCACAATCTCGCGATTGAGATGTTGGCGCGCGGTCACGCCATCTGTCTCATTACGTCACGCGTTGTGTGTGGATCCTATTAAAGTTTTATGACGTCACACTCTTTCGAGCAGATGGTCGCGATTCCCATCTACCTCATTACGTCACGCGTTGTGTGCGTATGTCCGTCCGCATAACTCGCGTAAAAATCGTTCGATTTCAATGACCTTTTAGTATGTGGAAAGAGAACACCTGGGAAGGAACAATATTGAAAGTGAACGAAATGGGGTCAAAGGTCAGGACATTTGAGCGGGATCCATTCCACTGCTCTTGTGCGTCATAACGAACGCACAAAAGCTTCGATTTCGATTAAATTTTAGTATGTGGTATGGGAGCACCTGGGGACAAACCCTATTTAATATGGGCGAAATGGGATCGAAGGTCAGGACATAGGAGCGGAATCACTTCCATCGCCATTATGCGTCATAACTTGCGTAAAAGATCTTCGATTTGGATGAAATGTTAGTATGTTGTAGGAGCCTGCCTGGGGACGAATCCTATTGAAAATGGGCGAAATGGGGTCAAAGATTAGGACACAGGAGTGGGATCTATATTCCATAGCCCTTATGCATCATAACTTACGTAAAAATGCTTGCATTGCGACAAAACGTTATCTTGTTATTTCGGGAGGTATACTGAACAGATTCTGTTGAATATCATCGAAATGGGATCAAAGATCAGGGCACAGGACCGAGATTTATTCCACAGCCATTGTCCTCATAACTTGAGTAATGATTTCTGGTATGTTGGAAAGCGTATTATAATCAAAGCATTGCGTGATTTTACTAACAAGACTCAACTCGTGGTATAACAGCGAAACCGCTTGTTAAAAAATTCTACAGAATGTTGATACTCAAACGCATACACTTCTAATCAAAAGAGATATGTTTAATCTATTCTTAACTAAATGACTGCACCAACAATGTCAATGTTTTTTTCTACGTAGAAACACCACGTTTACTGAATCCTATAGCTTTCTAGTAATAAGGGTCCGTTCTTGTATGGGTTAAACGTGGAACTTTTCCTGCACATTATTTATCGAAAGTAGCGCCGTACTCTTAGCAAGAGAGAAGGCAAGAAGTACACGCCAAGGTTACTGGAGATGCAAGGTTGGGCGAGCTACGAAGTCAGCCTGCCACTGATCGTTGAAATGAGGTCACGAAGGAAGAAGATATTACGTCTTTCGTTTGTTAACAAGCTGTAAGCGAGCCCTCTACAGCCGAGTGAATGGGTTTAAGGTAAACAAAGCATACGATAGAAGCACTCCGCGAAGGTCATGTGATTATTTTTTTGCAGTTGGCATTTCGCTAACAAGTAATTGGAACTATGTACTACTATATGTGTAACCTGACTGTCAAAGGCCATTTCTGGAACTTCTGTTTCTACTGACTGGTAAAACCGCACGATATTGTTTAATTTGCCTAAAGTAAAAGCGCGCGACAATATGAGACTGAATAAGTTAGTGACGGATTTTGATCAAGATGTATTTTCAACGGATGGAACGATGTTGTTTCGTAAAGCGTGTAAAATTCCTGTTTACAGTTAAAAGAAATTTATCGTTTTCCAACATCTCAAAGCAGAGCCGCAGAAATCACTGTTTCGAATGCGATTGCAATTGGAACTGAAACTTTTACACAAGTTTTTGGCACAATTAAAATTAGAAAATTAAAATGTTCAGGAGTTGTTAGTTGGTCGCATTCAGTAATGAAGGCGTGTTTTATAGTCCGTCCAACTGAAGAAGAATCATGTCCTCCTTCTACAACAAAGCCCCCCCCCCCCCCCAGTACTTTTTTTAGTTGGATGGACTATACACGTGCGTTGCAAGATAAGGATGTTGTTCACATTTTTGAAGATTCTCTGGAGGCTATTCAGTCTTTATTGTGGCTGCATGGGAAGACTGTGAGCTGCATTCGGTCTGCTTGGTGCGGTGCCGAAGATCCGAACTCCGAAGCAGTTACGAAAAGTTGTAAAAAACAGTCACATTTTGATTGTGCCTTTTTACGCCTAGTTTCGTTAGAACTTATAGATTTATTTTTACGCCTAGTTTCGTTAGAACGTTTTTGTACTATTGTTATATTTTTTGAAATTGTATCTGCTTTTTTTTTTTTTTTTTGCTGTCTTTAATTTAAAACTATTTTTCTTGAAAATTATTCTCTGTTTATTCTCTGTAGCTTGTGCTCGTTTAGATTTTCAATGCTGTTTTATTTTGTTCGGGGTGTGAGGGAGAGAGAGTGAAAGAGAGAAACTGAAAGAGAGAGAGAGAGTGAAAGAGAGAAACTGAAAGAGAGAGAGAGTGAAAGAGAGAAACTGAAAGAGAGAGAGAGAGAGAGTGAAAGAGAGAAACTGAAGAGAGAGAGAGAGAAACTGAAAGAGAGGGAGTGAAAGATAGAGGGAGTGAAAGAGAGATAGAGAAAGAGAGAAACTGAAAGAGAGAGGGAGTGAAGGAGAGAGAGAGGGAG
The DNA here is from genome assembly GCA_039090855.1 of Macrothele yani. Taxonomy (NCBI): domain Eukaryota; kingdom Metazoa; phylum Arthropoda; class Arachnida; order Araneae; family Macrothelidae; genus Macrothele; species Macrothele yani. The sequence goes on along the minus strand of CM077027.1, from coordinate 137,393,711 downwards.
TGAAAGTGAGAAAATGAAAGAGTAATAGTGAAAGATAGAGAAACTGAAAGAGAGAGAGGGCGTGAAAGAGAGGCAGAGGGAGTAAAAGAGAGAGGGGGAGTGAAAGAGAGAGGGAAGGAAAGAGAAAGAGGGGGGCAGATTGGGGCGCAAATTTTGCAGTTTGCCCCGGGCGCAGAAATGCCTAGTTACGCCCCTGCTCGAAGCAACCAAACATTAGTCCTTGGCTAGACGGAAGACAAAAGGAAAAATATGCTTAACTTCGAATTATGCGCCTACACAGAGTTGGAGTTTTGTTTTTTCTGGATTTGTAAAAAGCCTTTATCGACGCAGGAATTACATTGTGGAAGTTAAAAAAATATCCCCTTAAATAATTTCTTTGAAAAGTACACAAAAGAAAATAGTTTTAAACTAATCAACTTTGAGAGAATATTATGTAGAGAAGTGTTACGCAAATACCATTCGAAAAATCAGAGAATTTCACAAGAAATCTGAATCTCCACTGATTAAATCATAGATGCTGTAGGTTGATACGTAGCAAATGTCATTATAGGAACTACAGACCCATGTAAACCATTTCAAGCATTTCTGACAGGAGTCGAAGAATTAGAAAAATTAACAGCACTAGTGTAGTTCAACTGCTTATGAAATCTTGAAACATCTTTTGGCTTGAGACAGTAAATTGAGATGATGTATCACTTTTCATTACTAGTTATACGTAAAAAAGGCTGGTAAGGCTTTAGAAGCTTTGTTTCCAAATACGATCTATCTCACATGTTTGTCTTATGCGTTACGCAAAGTTTCAGAAGAAGTGAGGATATTTCCTGTCGTAGATGTATCGATATCAAGTGTGAAGAAAGCTTTCTTAAAAGCACCCAATCAAATTCAATTATTTAAAGTAATGACTCCAGAATCAAATCTTCCACCACAGACAGTTCTAACGAGGAGAACATGGATTTCTGCTACAGTTTATTATGCTTCGCACATGAAACCATTTTCAGATATCGTGAATGCCCTTCTGGAGAAATATTCCACTATGATTATTAGAGCCAAACTCTAAAGAAAATCCCTTGTCATCAGTGAACTGTCATTTATTAATCCTGATTTTTCCAAATTTCCGACAGCTATATCTCTTCTGGAAAAATGGGATGAAGCTTCAGTAAACTCTTTCAAAACGCTGAAAGACATCAGAAAAGGCATTGAAAATATACCTGCTGTACCAGGACAAGCTATACAAAAAAAATATGCCAATGTGATCTCTACAAATGCTGGTTTGGAAAAAATTGAAAAATCGTATAAAACTCTTCGAGGAGAAAATATTCATTGCGTAAATATGTCTCCCACTTGCATACTTTAAACAGGAAAGGACAACCTTTGTGGATGTGGAAATTACTTTTTTCTAGATACGAGGTGAGATCCAAAAGTTCGGGGACTTGGCGTGTAGTTCCTTACTTTGAATACTTTAAAACACCGATGTACAACCACCTTCAAAATAATCTCCTTGGACGACAATGCACTTTTGCCCGCGCTCGTAAAGCTTCTGGAAGCATTGCTGAAGGCGATGTTTTGCAACCCCTCCTAATGCCTCTTGCGTTGCTGTTTTTACCTCATTTGTTGACACAAAACGACGTCCCTGCAGATTTTGTTTCATCAGTGGAAAGAAGAAAAAATCGCAGGAGGATAAGCCGGGTGAATAGCCGGGATGTGGAAGCACATTATTACGATTTCTGGAGAGAAACTCCGTGACCTGACCCGTAGAGACCGATGTGCAGACGCGTTGTCATGGAGAATGTACCGTTGTCCTCTTCGCCACACCTCTGGCTGTTTACGACGGATTGACTTCCGTAAGCGACGTAAGATGTCTAGATAACGTTCCTTGTAAACCACTGTGCCCTCAGGAATAAATTCGGAATGGACAATGCCGTGAGGATCAAAAAACACCTCCAGCATGGCTTTCCCTTTGCTGCGACCCTGCCTGAATTTCTTTGATCGCGGCGAAGACTGTGATTTCCATGTTGAAGAAGCACGCTTTGGCTGAATACCAAATAAGTAGCATTACGTTTCATCACCTGTTATGATGTTATCCAAAATGTAGGATCGCTATCAGCTTTGTCGATTAATTCGCCCGATCTCCGCATCCGTTCATCCTTTTGTTCGGAAGTCAAAAGGCGAGGGACAGTGTGCTGACACACGAGGTGCATGTTAAGATGCTCCGTCAAAATGCGCTGGCATGTGGTCTCCGATAAGTTAGTTGCGTTAGCGATTTCCTCAATGGTTCAGCGAAGATCCTGACGAACACACTGCGCCAACATCGTAATGTTTTCCTCACTCCGTGAAGTCACAAGTCGACCAAGCGCTCATTATCTGCGATGGATTCTCCGCCCCGTTTGAAACGCCGATACCACTTGTACACCTTCGATCTCGCCATCGTAGAGTGACCAGTACACCTTTGAAAGCATTTCTAAAATATATGCAGCTGTTTTACCCAAACGCTGACAGGATTTAATATGTTACAACGTTGCTCTTCAAAAGCCGTGTTTCTCACATCGCAGAAGACAGATGACTAACCACAGCAGCAAATGTCTGCGCGCGCGTTCAAATCACTCTCCATGGGCCAAACCATTCTGACTACGGAGGGAAGGGATGGCGGGATGTATTTCAGACGCCGCAACTTTATCTACATGCTTGCGTTGTCACGAGAAGACGCCGTCCCCTAACTTTTGGATCCTACTCTGTATAAGCATTTCCTCATTGACAGAAGGCATGCATTTTCTTTCGCAAAAAAGCGTTTAGTTATGTGCAATCGCGTGAATAAAATGTACATCACGTCAGTATATGAATTCTACAGTAAAACTTTCAGATATGTTAAACACATATTTCTATTATTGTTCAGTGCATAACTACTTGCTTATTTCGGAGGTTTTTAATGCTTGAGCATTTGAAGTTTACTGATAAAAAAATCAACTAAATACATTTTCGTCGCCAACTGTAAGGCCTAGAAATGACATCCGGGTGGCTAAGAGGACAGAGGAACGGTTTTCGGGTTGATTGTCGTTAGACTTGTGCTAGAGTCCCCGATGAGGAATGGAAGAGGTGCTTTTTTTTTTTTTTTTTATTGGAGGTTCAACGACCACCGTCAGCAACTCAGTGGGATATAAGCAGTCGCACGTCCCTAATTTAGGGTCACTGGTTCCAGGGAAGGGAGAGAGCCAGTGCCGTAAGACAAACAACATCCATTCCTCACCGGGATTCGAGATTCGAACCCGGACCCCTTTCGGAAGAACGATCAGAGGCAATCGCTTAGACCACTGCGCCATCAGTCCGGCGAGATGTGCTTCTTTTTTTTTTTCATTGGAGGTTTAACGATCACCGTGAGCAACTCAATGGGCTATAAGCAGTAGCCCGTCCCTAATTTAGGGTCACTGGTTCCAGGGAAGGGAGAGAGCCAGTGCCATAAGACAAACACAACATCCATGCCTCACCGGGATTCGAACCCGGACCCCGTTCGGACGAATGATCAGAGGCCATCGCTTAGACCACTGCGCCACCGGGCCGGCGAGATGTGCTTCATCTGCCGACTAGTTCTGCCAATTCCCTGAAGCAGGTGGCCCTAAATTACCGACGGATGAGTCCATATACGGTAAGTACTCCTCATAGGGGTCTCTGACACCAAAACGTCCTACAATCAAAATAACCTGCCTTTTTTATGTAAGTAGCAATTACAAAAATTCTTTTAAAATCAAATGATGGAATTTTTAACTGTTTTATTTTTCATTTGCAATATTTTTTACTTCGTAATTAAACATCAGCGTCGCTTTGCGAAAATTAGCAGTCACGCAGTGTTTGCTCATACGACGTTTGAGTTGTATTTCGACGAAATGATTGCATTTATTAATTATCACAATAAGTTTTAAAGTGGGTTTCATTAGTTTTCCTTAATTTCACTTTATTAATTTTCATTAGATATTCTTTATTTTCGTAGATTTTGTTTGTTGATACTTCTAATGTTCATAACGGTACTCTCATGTCTCGGTATGAAAATAATCTACGAAATAATTTATATTCAGATATCTTTTTACCTTTCTAATTTATTCGCTTTTGTTTAGAAAGGCAAAAAAATATCTCTGACTTTCAGTTTCCTCACACACATACTTGTACGGAGAGTAGCTTATATGTATTCCACACATGAAGAAAAAGTTCTCCGTTTCTTAAAACACTTTTACTGGTTATTGCAATTAGCTAAAATTCAAACGCTTTCTTACATTCAAGCCTCTGTTCACTGTTAGGATTATTAGAACATTTCAACAGAAATTACTAACTTTGATTGACGTTAAAGTAGATGGACCTCCAAAATGGAAAAACCAAATATGTCATTAATGATCTTGAAGCACTGTTGTTTTCTCTCATTTCCGGAACAATTGCTGCAGCTAAATGTAATAGTTCCGGGGAAAACTGTCACTGTGCTTAAAGTGTACCATCAGTGAACACCCATAGAAAACACATAATTAACACCACCTCTCAAGTATTACACAGGTAATCTACACCGATGAGCTATTACATTATGACCACCTACCTAATAAGCTGTAGGATCCCCTTTATCCCGCAAAGCAGCGGCCACTCGGCGAGGCATCGATTCGATGAGGTGGTGATAGGTATCTTGGGGTACCTGGTACCATAATGTCAACAGCAGGTCGTCCAGTTCCCGTACATTTCGGGGTGGTAGTGATTTAGTGCGAACCCGCTTTTCCAAGTCAAAGCACAAATGTTCGATTGAGTTCATGTCAGGTGAATTTGGAGGCCAGAGCATTAACATAAAGTCATCAGCATGTTGCTCGAACCACTCCTTGACGATTCTGACAGTGCGGCATGGCGCATTATCCTGTTGGTACTAGCCATCACTAGCAGGGAACACAGTTGCCATTAATGGGTGAACATGGTCTGCAATGATGCCCAGACACCTGACGAGGATTGTGCTATTGGGATAATGGGGTTAAAATGTCACAAGAAAACATCGCCCACAGCATCATTACACCATAGCTGCTGGCTTGTTTCCACCCAACAGTGCATCCAGGTGCCATAAACTCTACCGTCTACGTGTTGCACCATGAATCTTGATTCGTCAAACCAGGCCACTTTCTTCCAATTATCCGCTTTCTAATCTGGATGGTCTTGGGCCTATTTCATGCGTTGTTGGCGATGACGTGTAGTGAGCATGGGGACCCGGCGGTGTCTTCGGCTACACAGGACCATGCGCAGAAGGCTGCGATGAACTGCGTGCTGTAACACATTGCCCTGATCACCACTGTGAGAGCGGGCGTATTATTTATGCCCAAGAAAATAATGAACCGAACATTATGCCTATTATATTAGGAAAACATACATTAATAGACTAATGTGAAGAATATTGCGTTTATTCAATTTCATGCTAATGCGTGAAGTATCCATATATGTAATTGTTTAATGAACTCAAAATGGTTCAAATGTGTAACAGAGCAATGGATTGTTCCAGAACATTTTTCCAAAGTATTGACACATGACACAGAGATTCTGAGATTCTCACGCTTTGGGAAGTGGATGCCGTTCCCAAGCTGATAGGCATCAGCAATTAAGCAGGCGACATCCGCTGGTATTGTCAAACAGAGCAGGCGCCTGAATGTCTGGGAACCTAGACGCTATTCATTGTATACATGCAGACAGTATGCATTATATTCGATGTATGTTGTACTTTGCGGAAAGTTAAGTCTGTCAAAGGGAGCACCGCTAATGGAAACATCAGAAGTAACTGTCACCTACTACAGAAAGCGAGGTATCCGTAAAACAGGAAAAGCTGTTAACGGGGAGGAAAGGCGCGCTGGCCATCGTGACGTCGACGCCAACAGAAAGAGAGAACATGGAAGGAGTCGAACGCCTCAGGGCAGGAGCGCGCAGGACGAATGCGCAGGGCCAACCAGTCTGGAGAGGTAGGCGCATGGGAAGACTGAGTGCGTTAGTCTGTTTTCGGGAATTGGAAGGGCAAGTTCGCCGGGAGGCAGAGCTCGAAGGTGTTTCGGGTTGTCGGACACCTAAGCGTTATGGGTCCGAGGGTTCAGTCGATGTATTGAACGGGGTCGGAGTATCTTTGCGAAGATAAGTTTATCAGCCGTAATACAGGTCCCTGACGTAGGGAATCTCACGTGCTTTATTTAACTATCCAGGAAGGGATAATTCCACCGAAACCGCGAGGACTAAAGTACAGAGCGGAGTTAGATAGGATTCGGAGGTAAGAATCTTTACCGGGAGATACAGGTAGCTTCTCGGACGAGAAGGACTCTCTCCCAAGCGTGGGAACGCATTATCGTTAAAGAGACTTCAAGTTTACTTTGACTATTTACTAGGTTTGCATTAGTTGAGGGACGTGTGATCGAAATCCAGAAAGCGGTATTCCTACGGACAGACTGACTTTCCAACTTCAGTTTTTATCAATAATAAACTGTTTCAAGTTTCAAACCAATCCTCCTGTGTCATTATATAACATGAGTAGTTTATACTTGGAGTTTCAGCGATCTCAATCCACCCCCTGATTCGCAGATAATCAATTATAGGAAAGCGGGGGAGGTTTAGTCTGTTCACCCAATCACAGTTTGGGTAAGTTCTGAGGAACGAACCTTTGAAATAGTCCCATGGACTGTGAGATGAGCCTATAGCGTGGACGCCACAGAAGTATTATTGTTTTGAGGCGGGTCCACATAAGAGATAAGCACGTTCGCTCTCACAACCACTATTGTAGTTGCAGGTGATTTGTCGCAATGTGACCTTGCGGTCGCTGTGAGCAATACGCGACAGTCTCAGCTCCCGCCTGGCATCAGTGAGCTGCGGACGACCCACGGCTGGACGACGGTTCGTCGTTTGGACATCTGTGCACCACTTTTGATACGCACTCACTAGAGCGGCACGTGAACAACCCACAAACCGCGCAGTCGAGATCCTAGTTTGAGGCGCCGTGCCAATAATTTGTGCTTTATCAAACTCCGATAAATCGGCAGCTTTTCCCATTCTAGCTCCGAACACTATTAACCAAAAGCCGGTCCTCTGGTAGTATATATACTGCTCTGTGAACTTCACCTACGCCACCGGGCCGCGGGTGGCCTAGTGGGCAACGTTCGTGACTGCCGCGGAGAGGACCTCAGGTTCGATCCCAGGCAGGTACGAACGCTCGATCCACTAAACATCCGACGTGCATCGGATGGGCACGTTAAGTCGTCGCACCCCGGGTACTGACCCCAGTAATAAATAAGGGAGTCCTCCCCCTTTCTACTTCGCTTCCGTGTCACTTTCCTATCGGGCACTCTAGCCCAAATCTCCAAGCTTCCTATTTCTAAGGGTTGTTTAAGACCTGGAGTCAGACACTCCCTTCCTAAAATCCTCTACATATGATCATCATGATCATCACCTGCGCCACCGTTCGATCTCCAGGTGCGATCATTTCTGTAGGCTGGGGGTGGTCAAAATGTACTGGCTCATTGGTGTATATTCAACGGGCATTCAGTGTATATGCAGATCTGTATCTCAAATAGTGTAGATTTGGAATGAATCCTTACGTATCTTCAACGGTATCTCCCATCATCGTTAACAGAGTGACCCTGATTCCAAATCAGATGGGTTAAAAATAACGTCTTCTGCCATGATAAAAATGCACATTGCATAAGCAAAGATTTGTTTACTCACAAAGTTTGGGCAGAAGAAAAATCTTTCATTGAGTAAAAAACAAATCTTGTTCTGGAAAGCATTATATAAATTGTGGTCCACAAGGAAACTTATTTTTATTGACACACAAAGATATTTTGTAATATCTGCGGCACAACATTTAAATATCTATCAGTGGGTACTTTATCAGTAACTCGTTTGGTGAACGTTTGTTTTACTGATTGGTCAGTTAGCTATTCATTCGACTTTAAAATATTTACAAACAGTCCAGCTAGGATTCATAAAATTGAACAGGAGCGAGGATTAGTCATAAATAAATGGGAGAAAGAAGCAAATTTCGAGAAGTAAATGAATAAAGTGGTGGAAACTATAGCAGTTGCGAAAAGCAATAAATACCACAGCTGTCCTTAAAGGCTTTCACAGATATAATTTCCTAACATGCAAGCTTAAAGCGTAAATCTAAAGAGATTAAGAAATGAGGTTATCTGCGTTGGTATCCAAGATGTCTGTTAAACGATGAGAGCTACTGTTTATTTCTTATCATTTCTCTTCCAAGCAAGAATTCTTATCCTCAGCCACAAATCAGCAAACGATATTACAGTATTTTAGTCTAGGAAGAAAACGTTTCGCCTAGTTTTTTTCTGCAACCTAGGATATACCGAAACGGTAATGTTTATCTAACTGTTTTTCCTCACGTTATCGCGTACAGAGCCCACCTAGATAAAAGCAAACATTCCATTTTTAAGAATACCGCTACCTATATATTATCCTTAGTCTCTGAAGTGCGCAAAAAGTGAACGAAAAAGAAATGGGGAGGGGGTTTCAATCGCAGTACCAGTCTTGTTCTAATCTTCGCCCAGAATTGGGAATTTCATGAGATTAAAGAAATACTATAAAATATTTGCTTAGAAACGGCGGAGTATAGGCAAAACGGGGCAAAAGAGATTTATGAAAAGATCTCCAAACTTTCTGATATTGATCCCAAAACTGGGATTCTGGATTTCCCTGCTATGGCAGCATTTCAAAGGATCTATATAATGCAACTATTTATGATGGATAACACTCATAAGACAGGAAAGGTCATTTCACTGAAACTCAATTGACCCTAAATATCATTTTTCCAAAGTTCACTTGACCAAATTATTCCGAAATTTACTGGGATCATTTTGACAGAAATTCATTTGACCGAAAGATCATTCTGACAGAAATTAATTTTACCGAAACATCATTTTGACAGAAATTCACTTGAGCGAAACATCATTTTGACAAAAATTCACTTTATCGAAACATCATTTTGACAAAAATTCACTTTATCGAAACATCATTTTGACAGAAATTCACTTGATCGAAAGATCATTTGGACAGAAATTCACTTGGGCGAAACATCATTTTGACAAAAATTCACTTTATCGAAACAACATTTTGACAGAAATTCATTTGATCGAAAGATCTTGACAGAAATTCACTAGATCGAAACATCATTTTGTTAGAAATTCACTTGATCCAAAAATCTGTGACGTATATCACTTATTTAACCTCCCTTTTCAGTTTTTCTTATGTAAATTTTGCTACTTCTTAACTAGAATCTGACAGCGAGGTTCCACCTTTCTCCGCCAGATTATCAGTTAGCACTGTTTCATCATTACAAATTGAAGCTGGATAAAAGTGGAATGTACACTAAACTTTCAGCTTTAATCAGCGGTTTTTTTGCACTGGATGCGGTCAACAAGCAGATTTAATCATAGCGGTATGACGGAATTTGGTACATTCATGATTTTTTGTGAAATACTGCGTTTTCTTCAGTTTCGGAGTTTAACGACCATCCTGAGCAACTGCTTATGGTATAGTCGTACGGAGCATCCACATGGACGAATGAAATCAGAGGCTGCTTTGGCATAATAATATCTCGCGTACTGGTTTAAAGAGTACGAATTGGGGAAGTTTTGTCGCAGCCACAGTACTCATCCTGTATACTGTGCCAAATTCAGATGGAACTGTTGAAGCATTTTAGTAAATGATTTTTACACAAATACATAACTGTTTGCTTCAGGCAAAATTCTCATGAGAGCAGGAGCACACACTCTGATGGTACAGAAAGCCAAATAAAGCTCGACTCGTTGAAACCCAGTCGGCAGTTATCTAGATGTGTGTATTACGAAAAATGAAAAATTCATCTTAATGGGCTTGTAACAGCTTAAGCAACATGGTATTTAAACAGAGATGATTATATGCGAGCTAAGTTTCGCTTTATTAAAGGCTCCTCAACGACATTTTGCTCATCTTTTCTAAATATGTTCACAGAGATAGCGCTAATTTAATCCTTACTATATATGTGCTGATTCAGATGAAAGCAGAGGCGATGTTCCACAGCAGTATTCAGAAGACTTCATTGCAAAACGACAGAAAGTCGTAGAAACTGCAGATCTTAGAAATCGCTTAAGTTTTTCTGCATCGTGGCGCAATGAATTTTTAAGCTCTAGCTATTATATTTCGCCTTGCTCTCAGGACCACACAATGATTTGCATCTTTTTGATAGCCCATTTATGGATACACTGCAAGGGAAACGATTACTTTTCGACTGCGAAGAGCAACAAGCGCTGAATGAAAGCCTGCGAACGCAATGTGTTTTTTTCGCAGTGAATATGTGCGTCAGTATTTCGATGACGAACATGCATTTAGGTCCACTAGTTCCAAACAAGGAACAGAGCAAGCGTCGAAAGACAAACACAGCGCACATACTTCATTGGGGAACACGAAACCGGCACTATCTTGAAAGACTACTCAGAAACCTACGCCTACAGAATTTTTTTATTGGGGATTAATAATGACCACCGTGAGCAACTCAATGGGCTACAACAGTCGCACCTACCTAATTTGAGTGTGGATGTTGTGTTTGTCTAAACTCTGAAGCACTGTGAGCTAGTGCTTTAGACAAACACAACATCTCACCGGGATTCGAACCCGGACTCATCTCGGACGAAGTTCATGGTAGAAGCCTTCCACATCTAAATTAGGGCTAGTGACTCCACGTATGTGTTTTTTTTTTTTTTTTTTTTGATTGGAGGTTTAACGACCACCGTGAGCAACTCAATGGGCTATAAGCAGTCGCCCGTCCCTAATTTAGGGTCACTGGTTCCAGGAAAGGGAGAGAGCCAGTGCCGTAAGACAAACACAACATCCATGCCTCACCGGGATTCGAACCCGGACCCCTTACGGACGAATGATCAGAGGCCAGCGCCTTAGACCACTGCGCCACCGGGGCGGCCCACGTATGTGTGAGAACCAACACCGTAAGACCAACAAATACTCCAGATTTTTAGCATGGATACAGAATATCTGAACTACTATCACAGGAAAAAGCCTGATATGCGTGAATCTGATTTTAACACAGATGCCAGTGCACTTACCCTCGTCACATAAATGGCTCATTCCAACACATAAGACGAAAAATGACCGCGGTGTACGATATAAATCACGCAGAGCAGCTCGTCGATCATAAAGGCCGCGGATGGCCTAGTGGTCAACGTTCGTAACTGTCATGGGGAAGACCTAGGGTTCGATCCCAGGCAGGTACGAACGCTCAAACCACTAAATATTCGCCGTGGGTCGGATGGGCACGTTAGGCCGCCAGGCCCCGTGTACTGGCCCCCAGAAATAAGGGCGTCTTCCTCCCCCTTTCTACCTCGCTTCCATGTCACTTTCTTATCGGGCACTCTAGCCCAAATCTCCTAGCTTCCTATTTCTAAGGGTTGTTTAAGACCTGGGGTCAGACACACCCTTCCTAATATCTTCTACATATGATCTGATTGTCGAGCATCAGTCAGAGTTGCATTGAGGATGGAAATGGGCAAAACGAGTGCTCTGAGCGACTTTGTACTCTGTATCACAGCCGGCACCATACGTGCGGGTTCGAGAGTCACCGAAACGGCAGTCCGCCTGCGGTCTTCACGAGGAACCGTAGCAAAGGTTTACCGTTAATCGTGAAACACACGGAAAACTTCCAGAAATCGGCGATCCTGCGGATAAAGATAAGCTGGTGGTTCAGAAGAGTTAAAAGAGGCTAGCGGTATGGTCGTCGGCTGTTGTAGCTCATTCGCGACATTAGTTCGATTTGTGGTGCGTCTGCAGATGGCCTCTAGGTTGACATCTACAGTGATTTGCCGGGTTGTCTGACCAGTCACTTTTGATCCCTCTGACACACCAGCTGTTTCCGTCCACAGGATCACCGAAAGTTTTTCTGTGCCGCACCATTCATGGTAAACACTTGCGACGGTTGTATGTGAAATCCCCGGCTGTTTTGGAGATACTCGAACCGGCACACCTGACGCCAACTGTCATGCTACTTTCAAAGTCGCTCAGAACGCTCGTTTTACCCATTCGGACTTTTCACTCGAAAGGTAACTAATGCTCGATGACCTCATCTGTCTGATTTACTCTGACCACCGCGCTCTCATCACGTTTTATTAGTTAGTGAGAGCCGTTTATGTGACGAGCGAAAGTGGGTTCCCTATCACTTTGTGTTCACTTTGTCCACGTTCATTTGGTCCAGTTCATTTCGTCCACGGTTCTTTGTCCGTTGTTTATTTAGTCCACTGTTCAGTTTACCCACATTCATTTTGACCTCAGAATGGATGGGGAAACCCTGGAAATTTTCTGACTAGGCAGAACAAAAAAGGTCAGCAAACATTGCATGCATGCGATTCTTTTGTAGGTCAGTTTTTTTGATTGAAAAACGATCTTAAATGTTATTTAAAGTAAAACGAGGAACTTAACTCTGAAGAGTTTTTTTAACTCTTTTGTGGGGTTTAGGACTTTTGGGCACCCAGACATTTTGGCACAAATCTTTAGGGGTCGTACAAAAAGTGTTCTTTTCTTGGCGCTGTGAGGGGAATTGAATGGAGGAAACGTTTCCAGTAAGACAAACGACAATTATAATTGAATTTAAAAAAATATTACAGTGCACAAATTTTGAAGATGACAATACGTTTTTTTTGGGTGTAAAATATGACAAGCATAATATCCGAAAACTTAACAATTTCGTCGTCCTGGATCGGGATTACATAGCTCATACTCATGAATATGGATTACATCATATTCATGATTACATAGCACCAGAGCGCGCCCAAATCTTCATATTTTACACTTTTGATATAACCCCCACCCCCACCAAGGTTTGCTGAGTAGGCACGTGCCCTTAAATCTGTAGAGTTGTAGCTTGTAAATGTTGAAAGTCGCCCGATTGGACGATAAATTTTAGAACAAAAACTGTTAAAAAGGCCTAGGGCCTATGAATTATTATTTAGTGCTTAAGTAAAAGCGCAATGCTATTAACTTGATTTGATACGTAAACGTTATGAATATGACATCGGTAGAAAAAAAGACTGTCAAAAGGGCCTACTATAGTAATTTAGTGCCTAATTAAGTAAAAGACAAATATTAATAACTTGACATGTTATGTAAATATTTAGTGCCTAAATAACTTACGGCGAACATTTTCTCGGTCAAACTCTTACTATTGGGCCAAGAAACGGCAGTTGTTATACGGCCCCTTAAACATGTGTGCCCAAAAGTCCGGGTGTCAAAATGTCCGGTGCCCAAATGTTCGCCCCGTCTTTCAGACAGAAAATCGTAAATATGTCTCGATTTCTTAATGAATATGAGATATAAGTGAAAAATGTTTTGTGCACACCACTTGCTCAAGTAGGGAGAAATATAGGAACACTATAATTTTTAACGCAGCGCAATTTCATTGCTTTAAAAAGGAATGTGCCAAAATGTCCGGGTGCCCAAAAGTCCGAATCCCCCTTTCGTGCGGTACGATGTCGATTACTATGACATAAATCAAAGTTTATTCCAATAACCATAAATGTGTTGGATTCCAGAGGAAAATTTTTACATATACCCTTTCTCCCTTATGTAAAAGTATGTTGGATTCGAAAGGAAAAATTTATATACCCTTTCTCCCTTATGTAAAATATTATTACGCGGGGTCAAAAATGAGCTGGGAGAAGCAGCGATGTTTGAGAAGACAAGTAAGACGCTGTGGATGCCTCTCAGTGGCGACTTCGCGAAAGTGGCGAAAACAAGGTAATAAATTTCCTTGTCTTTGCTCTCTCGGCGTTAACCGAATTCCCGAGTAGTATTTTTCTCTGGTAGAAACTTCGGAGAACGCTCTTTGGGGTGCGAAGCTGCTGAGTACAGATAAGGCAGCGCGCTTGTTAAGGGGCCGGTCAAAAATCTACAGTTGCATGGGGAGAAAAGCATCATGAGAAAGACCAGATGACATTCAGCAACTTTGTGCGGAGATAGACAGCTTGACGAGGCTGAGCCCTGGACGAAGAAAAACGAGGGCTCTTAGCAACAAAGGGAGACCGGGGTACACGCGCTGGAGAAAAGAGACGCTGACGTTTTTGCTCGGATCGCCGTGCTGCCGGAAAAAGAGAAGGAACGAAGGCGAATAGCTGGCACGCCAGGTCCAAAATAACCAGCTAAAGGGGATAAAGTAGAATAGCAGCAGGAACGAGCTGCGATATTCCGCAACCAACCTTGTTGAGAAACAGAAACTGAAGGGAGGTGAAACCACTGCCGTCCGATCTCAGTGTAAAGACGCGTATTGACCCTGTACGTGGTCAAGCCGAAAAGTGTGGACAGCGCAAAGATAAGATTTGCTCTGGAGACCAGCAGCCTGCACGGGTTCAGAAGCGCCCGTCCCTATGCTCATCCACCCTCTACCCCTCGCAAACACGAAGAATAAGAACATAGGGGTGTAATCGACGCTATCTCCTGGGGAGAAAAATTCCTAGGCCATCAGAAAGAGGGTGCTCACACAGGTGATACACAGAGAGTGCGTCATCTCACAGTGATTATTCGTGTTTGGCGTGCGTTTCTCTCCAAAGCGCTAAATTTGCGCAAAAATGCGAAAGACGGAGTAGTCGCATGTAAGTACATTTTTATTCTAACTGTAAGAACTCGGTGAGTGGTTCTCCGAAAGTAATGCTGGACAGATGAGGTGTGAACTCTTGCGCAGAATGGTTCATCTGGTCAGAAGTGATGAAGTTTCCGATTAATACATCTGGTTAATGATGGTTCAGGTTATTTCTTCTGTTTAATTCGTATTCAAGATGTTAAGCGTATAATTAAATGTTGTGTTCGAGCTAATTCCTTCTGCTCATTTTTGTGAGTGTGTGTTGCCTGGTTTCCGGCCAATCGACTGAAACCAAATTGCCTCCTTTAATTCTCTCTGTATTGCAAAGACTTCATATGCTCAGGGACGCCACCCTGATATAGGAGGGGGAAAGCGTAACAATATCAATTTAAATTTTTCTTCACCATTATTCTTTTATGGATTGTTTACTCACGTTAAATAATTATGACACACATACAAGTTGTAGAAAGCATTATAAGTTCATTCTTAGGAAAATTAGTAATACAAAATTACAGACAATCAAAATAAAAAATATACTGAAAAGATAAAAGTTAAGAACTATATGGAAACAATATGCAAGATCAATAAATGAAATCAATGAACGAAATACGGAATTACACCATTGTACAATACAAATTTGGAAGATGTGAATCCGTTTATTGGTGTAAATATGACATGGATGCTAAGTCATATAATATCCGAAAACTTGAAACTTTCTTCGTCCTGAAGTGGGAATCGAACCTGCGTCACCCGGATAGCGCGTGAGTATGCTAACCACTACACCACCCAGAGCGACTAAGCTCCCGATTAATTTGATTATAGGAATTGCTAGTCGAAGCAACCGGTATTCATATACATATAGCGAATCTGGAGGTGTACACAGAATTCCACTCAACCAACACAGGAATCGACTAGCGAATCCTGTGATGGTTATATTCAAATTGATCGGAAACTTGGATCTTGGTCGTTCTGGTTGGTGTTGTGCTTAGCATACTCGGGCGCTATCCGGGAAACACGGGTTCGATTCCCGCTTTGCGACGAAGAACTTTTCAAGTTTTCAGATATTATCTGACTTAACCTCCATGTCATATTTACACCGATAAACGGATTCACATCTTCCAAATATGCAAGATATACTTCAAAACATTAAAAGCTTTTGTAAAATTTTGATTTATGTCATACTAATTGACATCGTACTACACAAAAGAGTTAAAAGGCTCTTCAAAGTTCAGTTCCTCGTTTTAATTTAATAACATTTAAAATCGTTATATTAGGTGTACAAATAAGTTTTAAAACGTTTTAAGACAACGCAACATGTAATTTGGGAGAAAACAACAATACCTTTACGAATCAAAACATGCGCCGTCATTATCTATCACGTTCCGCTATCGGTAGGGCAGCTGACTGATTCAGGCATGAAGAATACTTCGTCGTGTGATGCGATGAAGCCGCCACCTTTTTGGACTTCGTCACATGTCCGGAACCGTACAGCAGACAAACCATGTTGCATCGATCGGAACAAATGACAGTCTGAAGAGGCTATGTCGGGACTATACACGCCGGATGCTCCAAAACTTCCCAGCCAAGCGTCAATAGCATTTCCTTGACCGATTTCGCGACATGCGGCCTAGCGTTGTCATGCAGTAATTTCACGGGATACAATCCTTTGCCTGTGAATGGACGTTTCCGAGAGATTCCCTGGTTCAATCGCAGCAATTGTTGCTTGTAGCGAACAGCAGTAATAGTTTGACCCGGTTCCAATAGTTCATAATAGAGTTCATATCCCACCAGATGCATAACAGAACTTTCTTGGGGTGAATATTGCGCTTCCGTGTCGAAGTCGTCGCTTCACCGGGGTCTACCCAGTGTTTTTTTTGCGTTTGGGATTGTCGTACCATATCCACTTTTCATCACGCGTAACGATTTTCCACAGGAAGGACTTTGTGTTGTTTATTCAACAGATTCAAACACTTCATGAAACGCTCATCCTTGTTCCTTCCTTCTGAATCTTTCCCATTGCGCGTAAAAGATTGGAAATGGTTTGTTGAGTTAGCCCACTTGTTCAGCTAGTTCTTTTTGCGTTTGAGACGAATCTTCATCCTGCAATGCTTGCACAGTTCCTCGTGCGCAACCTTCTGCGGGGTGCCACTGCGTTCTTGCTCGCTAACACCAAAACCATCTGCTTTATACAGTCTAAACCAAAACTCACATGTGCTTTTCGATACAATATTCTTTCCCAGAACAAAACATATCGATGCCCATGCTTTTGCAGCACTTTTTCCTTGATGAAATTCGTAACGAATGCAGTATCGCTTGCCATTTTTCATCTACCGATGTGCAAGTGCGTTTGACTGTTTGGCAAAATTCTGTGACACATTTTATACTTTTGATCAGTTACTGTCACATGACAACAACACGAGGAAAGTCGGATATTTAAATTAGCGGTAAACATCACCCAAACAAAACGCTGTAAAACTTATTTATATACCTAATATTTTAATCGAAAAACTTAAACAGGAAAAAATCTCATGTAAACAAATGTTCATCTACCGTATTTTTCTGCATAGTTTTTCTGCGTTGTTTTCGTACAAAAATTCTATCAAAACAGAAAATTCCCATGGTATTCCATCCATTGTGAGGACGAAATGAGTATGAACAAGGTGAACAGCGGAAGAAATTAACAGTGAACTAAAGGAACAGCGGATTAAATGAACGGTGACAAAGTGAACTGTGGATTAAATGAACGGTGGACAAAGTGAACTGTGGACGGAATGTGCTGGACTAAGTGAACCGTGGACGAAATGAACTGGACCAAGTGAACGTTAATGAAATGAACACTGACAAAGTGATCCGTCAACCATTGAATGTCAGTGGACTAAATGAAGAGCGGACAAAGTGAACGGTGAACAAAGTGAACGGTGAACAAAGTGAACGTGGACCAAATGAACACGGATAAAGGGATCCGTCACCCACTTAATTGTCAGCAGATTAAATGAACGGTGGACAAAGTGAACTGTGGACGGCATGAGCTCGACCAAGTGAACCGTGGACGAAATGAACTGGACTAAGTGAACGTGGACGAAATGAACACGTAAAAGGTTATCCGTCACCCATTGAAGGTCAGTGGACTAAATGAACAGCGGACAAAGTGAACGGTGGAGAAAGTGAACCGCGGATGAAATGAACTGGACCAAGTAAGCGTGGGCGAAATGAACACGGACAAAGTGATCCGTCACCCATTGAAGGTCAGTGGACTAAATGAACAGCGGACAAAGTGAACGGTGGAGAAAGTGAACCGCGGATGAAATGAACTGGACCAAGTAAGCGTGGGCGAAATGAACACGGACAAAGTGATCCGTCATCCATTGAATGTCAGTGGACTAAATGAACAGCGGACAAAGTGAACGGTGGAGAAAGTGAACCGCGGATGAAATGAACTGGACCAAGTAAGCGTGGGCGAAATGAACACGGACAAAGTGATCCGTCATTCATTGAATGTCAGTGGACTAAATGAACAGCGGACAAAGTGAACGGTGGAGAAAGTGAACCGCGGATGAAATGAACTGGACCAAGTAAGCGTGGGCGAAATGAACACGGACAAAGTGATCCGTCATCCATTGAATGTCAGTGGACTAAATGAACAGCGGACAAAGTGAACGGTGGAGAAAGTGAACCGTGGATGAAATGAACTGGACCAAGTAAGCGTGGGCGAAATGAACACGGACAAAGGGATCCGTCATCCATTGAATGTCAGTGGACTAAATGAACAGCGGACAAAGTGATCCGTCACCCATTGAATGTCAGTGGACTAAATCACCAGCAGACAAAGTGATCCGTTACCCATTGAATGTCAGTGGACTAAATGAACAGCGGACAAATTGAACGGTGGACAAAATGAACCGTGGTTAAAATGAACTGGGACAAGTAAACGTGGGCGAAATGAACACGGACAAAGTGATCCGTCACCCATTGAATGTCAGTGGACTAAATGAACAGCGACGAATTGAACGGTGGACAAAATGAACCGTGGGTAAAATGAACTGGAACAACTGAACGTGGACGAAATGAACACGGACAAAGTGATCCGTCACTCATTTTATGTCAGTAGACCAAATGAACAGCGGGCAAAGTGATCCGTCACCATGATAGTTCACCTAATAAACTAGCGTCTCAATGCATATCGTTAGCAAAGTCAAGCGTGGATTTATTTGACGATTCCACTCAAATAACGCATTGTGGCACTAAATAAAAATTAAACTGGGTTGCCAGATAATAATCTGCCTTCGGTGACTCGAATGTTGAAGACAATGTTCCAAATATTCGTTATTTGTTCTCTTTCCAGGGGAAGAAAAAAATAAAAAAAGTGGGAGATGATTTTTTTTTTTTTTTTTGTTTCTTTCATAACGAAAATCCCAATAAAGTATCACACGCATTTACTATCGTTCAGTCCATGCACTACGGAGAAATGAATCACAAATGGTATGCAACAACGCCAAATGGAAATAGCGTGATAGGAAAGAACAATGCAAGTTGGGTGGTCATGCCGGGAAAAAACTGCAAGGCTGCGCTTCTCAGTTATCAGCCGGATTGTTTGCGCGAGTGAGAGTGCTTCTGACTCAATGCACATTATGTCATTCAAAATATTGTTTCCGTGATATTAGTATAGCTGTCATTTCTTCATTGTAAGACGTACTTTATGTCGGTGAATAACTGTATATGCGTGTCTTTAGTGAAACAAATTAGAAGTTTCCATAAAGAAAATCTCCCGCGACACTAATAGAAGTTAGTGGCCTCATAAAAAAAAGCGGAGGGAATGAAAAACGGAAGAAAACTTAGGGAAAACCATGACGTGAAAAAATTAATTTAGCAATGACAGTTTTTTTTTCTTTTGTTTAGTGAACACAGTAAGCAACTCAATGGGCAATAAGCAGACACCCGTCCCTATTAAAATTCCAAGGAAAGGAGAGAGCCAGTCTCGAAAGAAAAACATACCATCCATACCACATCAGGGTCAAAACCCCGCCCAACCCCGACTAACGATCAAAAGCTAACGCTCAGACCACTCCGCTATAGGAGCGGTGAAAGAAATTCAAGGATGAACATAAAAATATAACTTGTGACATACACCGATGAGCTATTACATTATGACCACCTACCTAATAAGCTGTAGGACCTACTTTAGTCCGCAAAACAGCGGCCACTCGGCGAGGCATCGATTCGATGAGGTAGCGATGGGTATCCTGGGTTATCTGGTGCAATAATGTCAACAGCAGGTCCTCCAGTTCCCGTACATTTCGGGGTGGTGGGGATTTAGCGCGAACCCGCTTTTCCACGTCGAACCACAAATGTTCGATTGGGTTCATGCCAAGTGAATTTGAAGGCCAGAGCATCAACAGGAAGTCACCAGCATGTTCCTCGAACCACTCCTTGACGATTTTGGAAGTGTGGCATTGCGCATTATCCTGTTGGTAACAGCCCTCACCAGCAGAGAACACAGTTGCCATGAATGGGTGAACTTGGTCCGCAACGATGTTCAGATATCTAACAGCTGTCAGGGATTGTGCTATTGGGATAATGGGGCTTAAAATGTCCCAAGAAAACATCGCACACAGCATAAAACTGCCGCCGGCTAGTTTCCGCTTAACAGTGCATCCAGGGTGCTATAGCCTCCGTTGGTAATCGGCGTATCCGCGCTCAGATGTCTACGTGATCCACCAGGAATCTTGATTCGTCAGCTCCGGCTACTTTCTTCCAATCATCCACGGTCCAATCTCGATTATCTTGGGCCCACTTCATGCGTTGTTAGCGATGACGTGCAGTGAGCATGGAGATTAGGCTGGGTCTTCGGACGCGTAGGCCCATGCGCAGAAGGCTGCGATGAATTGTATGCTGTAACACATTGTCCTGATCACCTCTGTTGTAGCTGCGGGTGATTTGTCGCACTGTGGCCCTGCGGTCGCTGTGAACAACGCGCGACAGTCTCGGCACCCCTCTGGCATCAATGAGCTGCGGAGGACACACGACTGGACAGCGGTTCGTCGTTTGGCCATCTTTGCACCACTTTTGATACGTACTCGCTACAGAAGCACGTGAACAACCCACAAACCGCGCAGTTTTAGTTCCGAGGCGCCATGCCATCACAATTTGTCCTTTATCAAACTCCGATAAATCGGCAGCTTTTCCCATTCTGACTCCGAACACTCTACTAACCGAAAGCCGGTCCTCGGGTTGTATATATACCGCTCTGTGAACTTCACCTACGCCACCGTTCTGTCTTGAGGCGCGCTCATTTCTCTAGGCTGGTGGTGGTCATAATGTGATGGCGCATTGGTGTATACCACCTTTTTAACTTTCCGCTTTTGATTTACTTTCTCTTACTTAAAGATGTCTTCTGTTCTGTACGTCACGTGTGAACACCGAACAGTTTATTCTTTACCTCAACACTGGAATCAGTCAAGCTTGAAGGTTTAAATATAAATACCACCGTACAAGCTCATCAGAAAGATCGATGAGCTTGTGTGACGTACTACAGAGGTGAAAACATGTGTCAAGACTACAAATCTGCAGCGAGACATTCTGTCCGCGTAGCTCAGTTGGGAGAGCGACTTACTCCGGAGTGAGGGAACAAATCTTGTGTTTTCACAATTGGCTAAAGTCATTATGCCTATCTTGAAAAGCTGTTTTATAGTCAATTGAGTTTGGAATTAACTGCGTTGTTATACTGGGGGGTCACCACTTCATTGAATGCGGAGATCTATAGTTGATTTACAACTGATGCTGTGATTTGTGTGAGGTTTGTTTTATTTGGTTAACATTACTGGATTGGAAGAATAAAGCTACCTTTAAAAAATTGCCTGTAATTTACTATGTTTTGATACCTTTCTTTTATTAAGCTTGAATCCTTAAATACTATAGACTGTATTCCATACGCGAGATACCTTTAAATTTTTTTCCTGCTAGTTTTTTCTCTCAAACTTACAAAATTCTTTTATTCAGAAGATGAAAATAACTTCGATTTGTGAACAGGATCTCACACTGAAAATTGGTGGTTCAAAATGCGCGTGTTCCTGAGCTCAACAAAAGTCACCAAAAAAAACAAAAAAGATAACAATTATCAGGTGTATTCAAAATATCTTAATGAGCACATATTTTGAACAAAAGAATTCATGATAATAAAATGCAATGATCGAAGATTTATAGGCATATAGAATTTTAAAACCGGAGATTTGTAACAATGAGAGTCTGTTCTGTCATACAGAATGCAGTCAGTTCAAAAAATAAAGTTTTGAATCTACATCTAGAAGCAAAGGAAGACCACAATGGGAGATGCGTGGATGAAATTGGAAGGCATGCAGGAGTGACATCAGGAGATTGGCGCAAAATAGGCCGCTGTGGAAGAAACATGAAGAGATCTTCATCCAGCAGTGGATTGTAATGGTTGATGATGACTCATCTTCGTTTTGCTGATGACAAAGTCATTTTTATTTTTACAACTGCCGCTTCAGAACTGCAGACTGTGATAAAAAAAAATAATGAAAAGGGTACAGAAGAGAGATTAGAAATTACCTTTCGGAAGACAAAACTGATGTACAATGTTTTTACAAAAAATGAAAATGTATCGAGTGATGGGGAAAAGCTGAAGATAACCGATACCTACACTTGTTTTCTTCTTCATCGAACCTTGGACAGAAGATATCAAATAAATGTTCATTGATGAAATTAATCGACGTTTGAAACTTGGTGGGAGAGCTTTTGGAAGAAGCAGTGCAATTTTTAGCAGCAGTATGCCATTATGTCTTAAAAGAAAAGTGCATTCTTCCAGTGCTTACGTACGGAGCAGAAACGTAGACCTTAACTACAACGAACATACAAAGACTGCAGACAACTCAAAGCAGCATGGAGAGATGCATACTTGGTGTAACCAGAAAAGATAAAAAGAACTCGAGGATAAGGGAAGTGACAACAGTGGAAGACATGATCAGATTAAAATCCCTATAAGGGCAATGGGCTGGGCATTATTGCCAGAAGGAGCGACAACCGAAATTCTAGACTATTCCAAGGGACAACAGGAAAAGTCCCAGAAAAAGACCACATAGGAGATGGATAGATGAATTTCGAAAGCATGCAGAAGAGACTGGCGCAAGAGAAGACACTGTGCAAGAAACTTGGGGAAACCATCCAGCAGTGGATTGATAACGTTGATGATCATCATACACACAGACGAGTCGCATTATTGTGACCACCTCCTACTTTTGACGTCAACAGCGCGTAGATAATGAATGAAGGCACGTGTCGTGAGCTGTCTTGGAGGGTATATACTGTGTGATGTAGACATTCTGAAAACATATCACTCGTTGCCGTCATGGATAAAAAGAACGATTTATCAGATTTGCAAAAAGGGATGATTATCGGCTTTCGGGCCAAAGGTGGCAGTATTTCTCAAACTGCGCAGTTTGGGAACTGTTCGCGTGTAGCTGTGGTTAAAGTGTATCGTGATTGAAGAAATGGCACCATTGCGAATAAGCGACGTGAAAATTGCGGAACACCACGTGTCATTGATGTGAGAAGTGAACGCCGGCTTCGGTGGTGCGTGAGGGTCGATCGACACGCTACAGTGGAGCAACTCACTGGCCGAATGATCCAGGGGGCTACCGGAAGTGTGTCTAAAACGACAGTTCAGCGAACCCTGCTGCGTATGGGGCTCCGATGCAGACCTGCACCAATTCTAACGAAAGTGCATCGGGTGGAAAGGCTTACATTTGCACGGCAGTATCGGAATTGGACCTCCGCTGATTGGCAATAGATTGCGTTTTCCGATGAGTCACGTTTTCTCCTTCATCGAACGGATGGACTTTGGCGTATAAGGCGAGAAACATCGGAGAACAAACACTCTTCAACCACTGCTGGAAGAACACAAGCTGGTGGGAGCAGCGTTATGGTCTGGGGAATGTTTTCGTGGCATTCTTTGGGTCCACTCCTAACTGCAGAAGGCACTATGGTCCGAATTCGTTATGAATCCATCCATCCTTGCAGACCACGTACACCCATACATGCTGATTGTCTTCCCTGGGGTGGATGGGATTTTGCAGCACGACAATGCGACATGTCACACAGCTAGAAATGTCCTAGGGGGGTTGGAATAGCACGATGAAGACTTCAAAGTACTTCTCTGGCCCCCTAATTCCGCAGAATTAAATCCAATTGAGCATCTGTGGGACCACCTCGATCGTGTTGTTCGTTTTAGGGATCTGTCACCACGCTCCCTCCAGCAGCTGTCAGATGCACTGCAGTCAGCATAGCTCCACATACCTGTAAACCACTTCCGAACACCTTACTGAGTCAGTCCCAGCCTGTCTAGCTGCTGTCCGCGCTGCACACGGCGGTTACTGTGGATATTAGCTGGTAGTCACAACAATGTTACTCGACCGTGTGTGTGTGTGTGTGTGTACACACACACACACACACACAAAGGTTACGAATTTCCGATAGACATAAGTTGGAGAATTAATGTACAGTTGCTACCGATAGTCAGGCGGAAACACATTTCAAAAAATATATCCAGCCCGAACTGCGTAGGTCGATCCCGAACTGCTATGGACTCTCACAACATCGTGGCATGCTGAGCACCAAGTGATCCAGGAGTTACCGAGGCAAATTTGCCCACTATTCCCTCACAGCAAGGATGAGGCGCTATTTGTTTTCTAGAAGGGGTTTCGAACACCACTGCGTCTCCCCATTGTATCCCAGATGTGTTCGTTGGGGTTTGAGATCTGAAGAGCGTGCTGGCCAGTCGATGAGATGAATATACTGGTATACAGAAGTATCAGCGCTGCTCTCGTGCGATGTGGTGCCGCGTTGTCATCCATGAACAGAAAGTCTTCACCTGTAGCACCACGGAATAATTGAACACGACATAGAACTTAGTTGTAATATCGTTCATCCGTTATAGTCCCATTTTCCAGCCCCTGTAGCTTGATGCGTCCATTAATCATGATGTCGCTCCCACACCATGGCACTGGCATCGCCGTATATGTCCCTTTCCTGCACATTCTTGCGCTGGTAGACAGTACCACTTTTACGCCATATCATCTGGCTTCTAAGAATCAGAGAGAGAGAGAGAGAGGACAGACTGAAACGACTCATCTGTGAAGGGTACATTGGCCCATTGATGACGCAGCATATTTCTGTGAATACGACAACTAAAAACGTGTGCTATGTTGAGCTCTGGGTAAAGGGATGCAAACTATAGGTCTTCGGGCATATAGTCCCCTATGTCTCAGACGTCTTGACACAGTTTTTACGATATTCGCGTTCCTGGGCTGGAATGGAAGAGGCTCACAAGCTGTCCACCCGTGATGTGGTGATTACGTTTTGCTGTTACAACTAAAAACTTGTCTTCACGTGTCGTAGTAGACCGAGGACGACCTCCTAGCATGCGTCTGGAACACATTCCATTGGTCTGAAACGAAGCACAAAGACTGGATACTACACTTTGCGCTATATCAAACACACTGGCAACAGCACTCACTCGGCGACCTTCAACCAATTTCCCTATAATTCTTCCTGCGTGAATTCATAACTTTGAGACATAAGATAAATAACACGTTCGTACCGTTATGTCTTCACGCTCAGATATTCCTTCAAGCACATGTCGCCCACCGCGCCCTTCTCTTTTATCCGTTTAAGTGATACCACGTGACCCATGTGCTCACGATTCGACACTTTTCATGAGGATCGGCTTTCTGCTAAACGTCCCCAGTAATGCAAATTGCCACAAGGTGCTGCGTCTGATTTTATAGTTGTGACCTTTCGAAATAGCAGTCGTCTTTAAGTTTCGAACACCAGTGTATCACATATGGAAACGGATAAAGGGTCAGCTGGTCAATGGGTCGACAATTTCTTGCCAGTCATACTGAGTCGGGTTAAAGTGTTCCTGAGCCGCCCCGGTGGCGCAGTGGTCTAAGCGATGGCCTCTGATCATTCGTCCGAACGGGGTCTGGGTTCGAATCCCGGTGAGGCATGGATGTTGTGCTTGTCTTACGGCACTGGCTCTCTCCCTTCCCTGGAACCAGTGACCCTAAATTAGGGACGGGCGACTGCTTATAGCCCATTGAGTTGCTCACGGTGGTCGTTAAACCTCCAATCCCCCCCCCCCCAAAAAAAGTGTTTCTGAGCCGATTTCGACCTGGTTTTATTTTTGAAAGGAAAACCAAATCAACAAAAATGCATACTGTGGAATTGTGTGCCCGTTACTGGTTCTAGCAGAGTGAAAAATGATTTGTCATACAAAAATATTGCCGTCCTTTTCTTAAAGCAACGAAGATTTCCGCCGACCGACGATACGGCGCAGACGCTGTTCACCGATACCATACTGTAAAAAGATACTTCCTTTGCCTTTGTTTACAGTGACATTTTTCGGTTGGTTGGAAGTTTAACGACCACCGTGAGCAACTTAATGGGCTATAAGCAGTCGCCCGTCCATAATTTAGGGTCACTGGTTCCAGGGAAGGGAGAGAGCCAGAGCCGTAAGACAAACACAACATTCATGCCTCACCGGGATTCGAACCCGGACCCCTTCTGGACGAATGATCAGAGGCCTGACATTTTCTGGAGCAAGATACATGCAAACCGCCTGTTGCCTGCTTCTCTGGTGATTCACTTTTTCACATCCCACGTGTCACATTTTAAGCCTGAGAGTTACTTTTCACAACGCATCGTTTGCATTGAGCATTCAATGGTTTTCGTTTGACGTGCTAACAACCCGTTCCGTTGCATGTCGTGTCGGAATTAATGCCCGATTTGTTAATATGGACGAGTTTAATATTAAGGAGATTGAAAAAGGCGTCGAGGCCAACAATAGGGGCTTGCCGAAAACAATAAGGGGAAGAATGAGCGCTGAAGTTGTTTCGTCTCATTGAGAGACCAGAATGAGTTTCACGACACCAATTTTCACAAGCTTGTGATGAGTTGAAGGTTTCCAAAATGTGAATGTTGATTACGTGAGTATTCCTTCCTTCTGAGGGGCAGTGATGAAATCGACATCCACATTTTGGAAACTTTCAACTCGTCGCAAAGCTTGTGAAAATTGGTGTTGCTGTGAAACACATTCTGTCCTCTTAATGAGACGAAACAACTTTTCCAGCACTCACTCTTCCTCGTTTTTCCCCGATAACACTCCACATTGTTATTAAGGAAGAATTATCCAAAACGTCAAAGTACACTTCCGAGTTCATGGGTTGTGCTAACCAACGGGCGGCGTCCCATCCACGAAAACCAAATTCATATCATGATGGAGCCTTCGCCGAACTTAGCAGTTCGAAGAACACAGTCCGACGAAAATTGTTCGCAAGGCTGTCGCCAAATCCAGACACTTACATCAGATTGCAAGAGTGAAAAGCGTGACTCATCATTCCAAAGAACAGCTTTCCAGTCGCGCACAGCCCAGGATCGAAGGGGAACACACCACCCCAAAAGCGCTTCGCATTCATGGTACTGATATGTGGCTTGTATGCCGCTACTCTCCCATAATAACCCACACTGTGCAACTCTATGCGGATAGTTATGGTACTAACCGAGCCATTACAGCATTTACTACTCCAGCAGCGATGGAAACGGCCAAGGAAGAACGAGATTTCTTAACATTTCTTACATTGGATCTTCTGTCACTTTTCTGAATGAATTATATAGTGTATATGCAACCATCTTAGAAGAAAGTACATGTACTGCCAACGCAGTTTTTGTAAGAAATAAGCATTCCATGACTCGTTTCTAATTACAAACTCACAATATAAAGTTCGAAGACAAAATTTGTGTAGCAATAATTAACTGTAACAATAGCTAAAAATATTATGCATGCAGACATAGAAGTCTTACCTTGGAGGGATTTCAAATAAGCTTTCCCAGCTACTACAAGTTGCTTTGTACATGGTCCGAACTCTTCAAGAATGTTCTGGAATTAAAGAAAAAGAATGCAGACACAGGTTAGTCACATTTCAGGTTAGTATCCTGCTTCTTTTTTTTTTTTTTTTTTTTTTTGTAATACTAAACTGTACGAAGAGTTTCTTTGAGGAAAGAAATGTTTTCTCTTTACAATGATAGGCATAGTTCAGCCAGAGAATTTCCTTCTGTACGGATATCCTCTTAAGATATTCTTCCGTGAAAGGAAAGTACACTATAATGACACAAGTCATCTGGCATCTAGAAGAGTAACATAGCATTTATTGTCATACATTAGCATGGGTGGTGTCGGTCCACCTTTGGCCTTAATGCATGCACTGAACCTTCGAAGCTCGAAGTGGTTGGGTTTTGAGCTCCGTGATTTTCGTTGCTATAAGGTGTTTATTGAGTGCTTTAGTTTCTGTGGTTGCGTGTATCTTCAAGTTGAAGTTCTACGCTTTACGTTCGTGTATCTCCCAGGTTGGTAAGTGCCATATTTTTTCATTATTCACTGTTTTATTTTTCAACCAAGCTGGTCTTTTTTCGTTAAAGTCTCGCCATTGCTTCGATGGCGGAGGCAGACAAGGGTGACGCCCACATCCCTATCTTGGCAGATCAGCCAGCTTCCTCTTCTTCTTCTACCACTCAGCTTAATGAGGTGGCTCCCGAGCGTCATTGCGACGTCATGGACACCTCTTCTTCTCCAGCTATTACTCCCACCAAGTGCGGTGGTGCCAAGTCTCCTATCTACATCTCAGCAGATGATGACGTATCCGTTATCAGCAATACTGAGCTCATAGCTTCTACTTCTCATCAACTTTCTGATCCGCCCTCACTGCTAGGAGCCGCTTCATCGAATTCTCGACTCATGTCTGCCCAAGCGTCCTATGCTTCTGCAACTTCTGGTTTCCTCACACCCCCAGTTTCATCTGCTACGCCTTTTCCTGAATCCTATGTCACTGTCGTCGGTTCTACTGCTACAA
This sequence comes from Macrothele yani, assembly GCA_039090855.1. Classification (NCBI taxonomy): domain Eukaryota; kingdom Metazoa; phylum Arthropoda; class Arachnida; order Araneae; family Macrothelidae; genus Macrothele; species Macrothele yani. Next base: position 137,365,187 of record CM077027.1, on the reverse strand, counting down.
TTGACATACCAGAGGATTCCCGAGCTGGTCACCTTTTTTCCTCCACTATGGAACGGGGCGTCTATTTTGATGCGCTTCCCGACACTAAGCTGTGGCAATATAGCCGAGCCCTCAAAACTATCTTACCAAAGGATGCAATAGACTTTATAGCTCGAAAACCCAGATCTGTCTTGGTCTATTTTAAGGATAAAGCGCATGCTGACCAGGTCCTTACGGAAGGTCTAACCATCAATGACGTGCATCTGTTAGCACAACCGGTTGCGCACCGCCCGGTGCAGGTGACCTTCTACCCCGTACCACCAGAAGTATCCGACGCTGCACTTTGCACCTTGCTCAGCAGGTACGGCAGAGTTGTTGGCTCCATAACAACTCTCTCTGCGGCTCCCAGAGACCCTGAAGACAAATCGATTCGAGATTTTCGCCGCACTGCTAGAGTCCTCTTTTTATCTGATGCTCAGCTGAAAGCGGTTCCGAATGTTTTGCACATCCGCTGTGGACAGCAACGCCGAAGAGTTGAGATAATCACTTCACAGTATTGCACTATATGTCAGAGCGAAAGTCACATAAGGGCTCAGTGCCCACGTGCCTCCCTGCAAACAGCTCCACACACTACATCTTCTTCTACTTTGTCCACCAACGCTTCACAGACTTCTTCCTATTCGAGGAAAGTCGCGGAATCAAGATCTTCCAAAAGTCAGCTTACTGCCATTGGTCAACAAACGAATTTGATGCCTCCACCTCCTGCTGATCCTAAGAATTTTCCCAGGCTTCCAAAATCGACTCCCCCTTGTACTTTTACAACCACTGCTGATGTACATGTTGACCACTCCTCAGCTTTTACCGTTGGCTCCATGACACGAGTCACAGGTAACGCTTCGGGTTCAGACTCTCCAGACGATCATGAAGCTTTAGTGGTTGCTGGAAAACGCAGTGGTGCTACTCGCCCCAAGACGAAGAAGTCAAAGACTCTGGCGTCCCGAAGATCATCTCGCTCTTCTACCCGCTCATCCACTCGCTCCGTCAGCTCTCGACGACTGTTCTCCAGGTCGCCTCTACACACTTCCTCTGAGACAGCATGTGAGGGTGCCTTTCCCTCACTAGAAGAATTCACAACTTTTCTTGCTGAAAATGCTTTCCCTGCTGAGCCTCTGCCACACGAGGACGTGCTGGATTGCCTTTTAGGGTCCTCTAGCCCTTCCTCAGCACGCACTTCCATTCAGCAGTATGAAGCAGCTCTTCCACAAGTGCTGGTTCAATTACACTGACTTGAAAACACTCTTCGGCGCACTGCGGACGAGGTCCCGTGGAGTGCTTGTTTTCTCCGTCGACTCCACTCCATCACTACAGCCAGTCAATTCCTACTGCATCCCACAACTAACCTAGACATTCAAGGTGGTGTCACTTAATTGTCGCGGTTTTGCGACACCTCTTGCGAATGTGCTGGTACGAGAGGATCTTGCTCCGCTGAATGCTGATATATTACTTCTGCAGGAAACAAACTGTACTTCCACAACTCAATTTCATCAATGGCGTCAGTGGGATCATACTTTCCATCACGCCTACAGCCAACTGTCGCGTGGTGGCATGGCAGTTGGTGTTCACTCACGTTTTCGTTCAACTCTTTCCTCCTTCTCAGTGAAAAACTTATGTCGAGACTTATTACAACGAGTCTCTTTCACAGTCGCAGCTGAAAGATTTCATGTATTCAACATTTATGTTCCTTGCACTCCTACTCACGTGCCAGAGCTGTTTGCAAAACTTCGACGGGCTCTGTCACGTATTCCCATCACCGACCGGGTACTTATCGGAGGTGACTACAATTGCACTCTACATCCCCTAACTGATCGCTCTTCTTCTTCCAGAGAACACCGTACGGAAGTGGTACATCTCTTACAGTCTATCACTTCAGACTTCTCACTCGTAGATGTTCAACGCCATTTGTCACCAACCCAGACTACACATACATGGCGTGCACCAAGAGCCATTGATCCTCCTACAGCAAGATTGGATCGCTTTTATGCAACTTCTCTTCTTCTACCAGCAATATCAGATTCATGCTGTACACCCACAGCTTCCTCGGATCATCGCGCCATTGCCATAACAGTTTTTGCTACTTCAACACAGCCACGTACAATCCGGCCTTGGACTTTTGACGACACTCTTTTAGATGACTCAGCCTTCTGCTCATCGGTGCGAGATTTTCTTGCGGATTGGCGTACAAGGCTTCATTCTGCACCTTGCCCCCTCAACGTTTGGTTGGAAGTAAAACGCCACCTCATACTACTGGTACGAAACCTGTCATACTCGATCATGACACAACGGAGGATGCGACTTGATCATACTAGGCAAATGCTTTCTTTGCTCAATCTTGCTGATCCCCTATTTCAAGTCTACCAGGCAGAATTACATTCACTTTTGGTGCCACTTGCAAAACAAGCCCTTCAACGCCTTAAACTACAACACCTGAAACCTGATGCTTGTTCGTACGAATTCCTTACGTCACTTGAGTCAACTCGCCGATCCTCTTCTGTTCTACAGCACCTTCGTCTTCCAACTGGAGTAGTTTCATCCGAACCAGTTCCAATTTGTTTTATGGTACGTAATTACTACATTTCAAAATTTTGTGAAACTCCTCCTCCCTCCCCTACGGCTTCTGCTCTTCTGTTCTCTTCTTTGCCTCAGGTCCCTTCTCATCTTTCAGCCAGCCTCCTCCATCCTCCCACTTTAACTGAGCTCTCTGACACTTTCTCGTCCCTCAACCCCCGGGCTTCACCTGGCCCGGACGGTCTCCCTGTTTCTTTCTATAAGGCTTTTCTTCCTGCCCACCTTCCATTTCTCCTCTGTGCCTTTTCTACTGCCATGCATCTTACATCTCTTCCAAGGAGTTTCACGCTCGCACATGTTGTACTTTTCCCCAAGAAGGGTGATCCGCTTGACTTGGGGAATTGGCGTCCCATCTCACTCTTAAATACTGATTATAAACTCTATACTAAATTTCTGTCCCGCCGGCTTAGCCCCATACTCCCTCATATTCTCTCCACTAATCAAACCTATACTGTACCCGGGCGCTCCATCTCCCATAATATTCAGCTTCTTAATGATCTAATTCACCTCGCCCGCTCTCGCTCAGAACCCCTTGCTCTTCTTTCCCTCGATCAACGCTCAGCGTTCGATAATATTTCTCATGATTACCTTCTTGCTACATTACTAAATTTCGGCTTTCCTCCTTCCTTTGCTTCTCTTCTCATCTCCCTCTACCGGGACGCAGTTTTCCACGTCAAGCTGCTCAACCTTCTCACAGCTCCCATACCCTTTCGTCGCGACGTGCGTCAGGGTTGCCCCTTATCCGGGCAGCTCTTCGCCCTCGCAATAGAACCTTTTTTACGCGCAGTCCATTGATCCTTCTTTGCTTCACTACCACCGGTGGTAGCCAGCACACGTCATCATGTTGCTACCTATGTTGCCTACGCCGACGATATTACATTCTGCATTCGGCAAGACTCACAATTTCACGATCTCCACAATCTCTACAATACCTACGCCTCATGTTCCGGAGTAGCGCTAAACACAACGAAAAGCACAGGCCTATGTACCTGTTCGTGGACTAACCGCACTGACTCTCCTTGGGGAGCAGAGTGGTCCAACACCTCTCAACGATTCCTAGGAGTCCACCTTGGAAAACCAGCAACTGCTTCACTCGTCACCTGGATGACTCTCCGGCCACGCCTACATCGCTCGGTCGCAATCTGGCGGCGCGCACAATTCTGCACCTCCGTCTTTCAAAGAGCACGTCTAACGCACACTTACCTGCTTTCAATGTGCACGTATTCCTGGTTGGCTTCGAAGCAACCAGCACTACGTCTTCTTGAACTCACCCGCTGTCAAACTCAGGTTATCTGGCCCGGCCACCCGACGTCAGATCCTATTACAAGGCTTATCGTGTGTCTACGTTTTTACGATCACTTGCGGCACCTGCTCCCTCTGCAGTTGCTGCTCGTGATGTCATAGTCTCTCCGCATAACCCACGCTTTACTCTCCTTTCGTTCTTACTCATAGACCACTGTCCCCTTCTCACACTTTTCCCTCCTGTCTACAAAGAGGCTATCTTCTTTCTTCGTTCCCTCCCTCTTTCTCGCTCTCTCCCTGCCTCCACAAATGACCTACTTTCCGAACCTCTTTTTTTTTCTTCTCTGCTACACCCTCCCCATCTCCCATGTTTTGCTTTTCCTTCATGGCTCCGAGCTGGAGTCGTTACAGTCAGCGATCTTGTTAACACCGATCTTTCCTGGCTCCCCTTCTCTTCTCTACCCTCTGCTCTCCGTTTCAATGCCAACGCTCACTTTGTTCACAACTCTCTTATTTCTACTATAATCTCCCTGTTCCCTGAGCTTGCTACTCCCTCAGGTCTCATTTCTGTTCACTCTGCCTCTCTCCTCCTCCCATTTTTTCTGTCGTCCATTGGTCCACCTCTTCCTCTTGTCTTTCTCAACAGCTGATCTCTACCGTTTTCTCTCTCGCTCTTACGCACCTCTTCCCATTTCTGGTATTCCACTCTGTTCTACCTCCGCATTGTGGTCCGCTGCGCTTTCCCCACTTTCAGCACCCCTTGAAGTCAATTCACATTGGCTTTTCTTACACAACCGCCTCCCTGTGCCGTCGATTTTACATCGCATGACCATTTTATCTTCACCCTCCTGTCCGTATTGTGGCGAGGAGGCTGACGTCCAGCATGTCTTCATGTATTGCACAGTATTATTGCCAATACTCCATCTCGCTTTCACGCTAGCGCAACGATCCTGTGAGACCGTCCTCACCTTCAGCGCCTACCGAACACTACTTCTGAACTCTTCTCGCCCTATTCACCTTCCGGCAGTCTGCTCCTACATCTTCGTGCATGTAAAACATATAATTCACGTGTATCATCTTCAGCGTCCCCCCGAAGCTTCTACTGACATAAATAAAGTCAGTACTGCGTTACTTTGTCATTTTCGTAATCGCCTACTCTCCCGCCTTCGACTAGAACTTACCACTGCAGTTGCACGCTGCAGTGAATGTGAACCACAGTTCCTATCAACTTGGTCACCAGCAACCACTTGGTTTGCAGGGTCGCCCACAACGCTTCACCTTACAGTCGGAACTTTTGTTTCACCTACCTCCTGATAGATGCAATTTTTGCCATGCTGATTTGTCTTCAATCTCTGCTTCATCAGAGACTATTTTTTGTCTTTTCCGACAAATTATCATACATAAACTGTATTCTCTCACCACTATATTGAGCTTTGTGAATAGGTCGTTGCGTCAGCTACAAGCACCTGTAAATCTTCTTTTCATATGTCATTTTGAGACGATTTTTCTATACACATTTCCTGGTTTTTTTTTTCTTGCTTCGCAACTGAGTGCAATCTTGTTCCTCAACATTCACTGTACTATATTATTTGTACTCTCTATTTTATCAGAATTTTTTTGTTTGTCTCACTATTGTACATCACTTTTAGTAGATCAATTATTGTATAGAATCCTATGAATTGTTCGAAGCATGAGCTACTTATAATTGTCAATTTCTTTTCACGCTTTTTTAAGACTCTGTTCTCATCCTCTTCACATGTATCATTTCGTGTATAACTCATGTGTAAATTTTTTTGTTTTTCATTACTCATCTTGCTGAATTATGTATTCTCTCTGCGATGTCAGATACTATTTCTTTTTACCACCTCTGACAAACCAATATATATAAATTGTAACTTCTCATTGTACAGAATCATGTATATAGGTCGTTTCACGAACCACAGACATCTGTAAACTTTGTCGTTTTTACAGTATATTCTTATCTTCAATTCCTGATTCCACAGTGTAATTTTACTTTTCAACTGTGTAAATTTGTGTTCTCCAATACTCACTGTGATGAGTTGTGTCTTCTCTCTGTATTTTCAGAGATTATTTTTTCTTTTGTATTCTCAGGAAAATTATTGTATATAACTATTTTTCATATCACCGTTGTATGTAACATGTAGTACCGCGAGCCACATTCATCTGTAAATTTTTCATCATCTGTCTTTCGAACTTCCGATTTCATGTTTGTCCCTTGATGACCTGCAACCTCCTGGTTTTCCAGGTCACCCAAACAATGTATCACCTTTCGGTCAGAACTTTTTTTTTTCATCAATATTGTGTAAAATTTATACTCTATAGTGCTCATCATTCTGGATTGATTTTACTCTCTGTATTACCAGAGATTCATATTGCCTCGCCAGATTTCTACTGCACTTAACTGTTGTCATGCAAACGTTGCACCAAATCCTGTAATCAACGTAGCGCAAGCTGCACATTCTGTTAATTTCTCATCGCCTGTCTTTTGAATCTATGTCTGCAAGCTCGAATTCTGTATTATTCCTTGCATCAATACTGTGCAAAATTAATATTGTATAACGCTCTTCAAGTTGAATTGTTCCTATTCTTTGCTTTGTCAGAGACTTTTGTTGCCTCACCAGACACTCGAGTGTAATTAACTGTTTTTTTACTATCATCAATGTACAGAACCGTGTAAATAAGCAGTAGCGTAAGCTACAAGCAGCTGTAAATATTTTTTTGTCATACATCATTTGAGATGATTTATTCAAGCACATCTCCTGTATCTTTCTTCTAATAAATACTGTGTGAAAAACTGAACCTTCGAGATATGCTTTCGACAAGGTTTTGGAACACAGCGATAGGTATGCTCTTCCATTCAGTACATAACGCTACCACTAACTGTTGCTTAGTAGTTGGCTTTGGTTCCAAACTTCTTATGCGGCGCTCTAATTAATCCCACAGGTGCTCTATGGGATTGAGATCAGGGCTCTGTGCTGGCCAGTCTACACACGATACGGAATTATCGTCAAACAGCACCGTACCAGTCCTTGCTTTATGGCTCGGTGCATTTTCCTGCTGGTACCAACAAGGCTAGGTTCCGTAGTATTGCCACAGAGTTGGTAGGGCGTAATTGTCCAGAATATCGAGGTAGACGTGCTGGTTAACAGGTTTGTTCACGATAACTAATGGGCCGGGACCATACCACAAAAAACATCCCGGCACGAGTACATTGCCAGCTCCAAACTTGACCGTAGGAAAAGTACACTGCGATAAATGGCTTTCCCCGGCAGCCGTCATGAAACTGATGGATCGTGTATTTGGATTCATTAGTGCACAGAACTCGTTTCCATTGATTTACAGTCCACGATAAATGTTCTTTACATCATACTAAGCGACAAGTAGCATTCCGAGTGGAGGTAAAAGGCTCATGAGCAGCCGCACGACCACGGTAACCCATGGAATAAAGTTCTCTGCGAATTGAACGTGTACAAACCGAGGTTCCAGCATTTTTACTCATCTGTACACTGAGGTCTTGTGCAGTAGTACTCCGTCGATTAGCTGTAAAGACTCTCCTGAGGCTTTTTTTTTTTTTTTTTTTTTGATTGGAGGTTTAACGACCACCGTGAGCAACTCAATGGGCTATAAGCAGTCGCCCGTCCCTAATTTAGGGCCACTGGTTCCAGGGAAGGGAGGGAACCAGTGTCGTAAGACAAACACAACATCCATGCCTCACCAGGATTCGAACACGGACCCCGTTCGGACGAATGATCAGAGGCCGTCGCTTAGACCACTGCGCCACCGGGGCGGCCCTGAGGCTTCGACGTCCTCTACCATTGACATTGATTTACTTTGGTCTGCCGTTACGTTCTGCTGCTTCAGGCACGCCATGTGTCTTCCACTTATTCAGTACATCCAAAACAGTTGACTTGGGTATGTTTAAACGCCTCTCGGCTTCTCTTATGGAAAACCCACTAATGTAACACCAAAGAATCATTCCTTTCTCAAAATCAGTTATCTCACGCCGCGACATTTTCACTCAACCTCACAATGCGATATGATCGGGGTCAGCTGCAGGCTGATTTTTATGCCGTTTGCAGCTGTACTGCGCATCTTAACGCAGCGGATCCGTTCATTTGCTTTTGAAGGGGTGTCCGGTGACTTTTGTCAATATATGTGTATATGCGCCCATTCAAAAGGAAAGTACCCGATTTTTGTTTGTTTGGAGGTCACCTGTCCCTTATTTAGGGTCACTGGTTCCAGGGAAGTAAGAGCGTTAGCATCATATGAGAAACACAATATCCATTTCTCACGGGGATTCGAACCCAGACAAAAAAATATCTCTGACGAATGGCATGAAGCCAACGCTTAAACCACTGCACCACAGGGGCGGCGAAAGTACCTGAGCTACCTCTGAATTTTTATCAGTTGCTCTGTCATTCCCTACAAAAGTTTTTAATGAGACTACTAAGGGTACGAAACTCTTCGGAACTACAATTAGAAGTACCAAATAAACATGTGAATTACAGTACAGCGTCGAAAATCCGAGCTACTTGGGATCACTGGTAGTTCGGATTTTCGAACATGTACATGTGAAAAAATACAAATTTACTAAAATTTCAGCATTATACTATCCAAATACATGTACCAGAAAAAAGCAACTGTATACAAAAAAAAATTACATAAAGATTATTTGTTATTATGCAATACGAAACAAGTTTGCCTGCTGTGAAATTTTTAAACAGAAAGTACAAAATTTACCAATCATTGCATATTTGAAGAGCATATTTACACTGGATTAAAAAATAAGTGCTGAAAAGTAAGTTCGTGCAGCTTTGTTTTTTTTTTTTTTTTAAATAATCACTAATTTTTTGTTGCACCATGTTCGAACTTAGCCTCTTTTTTTTTTTTTTTTTTGCAGCTAAATTGCTTATTCTTTTCAATAAGAGAAGGTGAGTTGAACAGCACTCAGTTTGTTGTTCAAACCAAGCCATGGCAGTCCACAATGCAGTGAATGCTTCAGCATGAGTAGAACCCGTGCTTTACACCTGAACAACTTTCCTCCCGGCTTACATTGAACAATGGAGTTGAGGGATGAAACAAATGATGGTTGGTTGGTTGGTTTGTTAGTTTTTATGGCGCAAGGGCCATGTCTGGCCAAAGAGCGCCAAACACAAGACAAGACAAGACACAGGACAGCCAAACAGTATTAAAAATATGGTAAAAAACTTAAAACCTGGCTTATTAAGTAAAAGTGAAAAATGAGAGTGATGGAAGGGCTAAAAGACAATGAAACAAACAGCATTAAAAACATGATACAATGTTTAAAATTCGGTTGATTCATTAAAACTGAAAAATGAGGATGATGGAAGAGCTAAAATCTAAATGCGTTTAAAAAAGTCAATTTCTTGTAAAAACGAAAACATAGCGACAGTATCGCAGTGGTCATCCAGGACCCGCTGCAGAGTAGCGGCGTCCTCGGTCAACAAATGAGAATGAAAATAACGGAAACGTACACCACGAAAACGAACACAGCTACACAAAAGATGAATGACAGTGAGTCGGCAATTGCACGTCTCACACATCGGCGCAGTGTCGCTACACAGCAAAAAGCGGTGAGTGAAACGACAATGCCCAATGCGGAGACGCGCAAGCACCATTTCCTCCCTGCGGTTCCGACGAGATGAGGAGTTCCAGATTTCGAGAATAGGTTTTATACGATGCAGTTTATTTTCCACCTGTTGGTCCCACAGACCCTGCCACGTTCGTTTGATATGATCACGAACAAGAAATCGAAAATCGCGATGAAAGAGTGGCAAGGGTGTGACGACCAAAGAGGAAGCAGATCTAGCGGCCGCATCAGCACACTCGTTACCCGAGATTCCAACATGCCCAGGAATCCAGAAGAATTGAATCTGGACTCCGGCCTCGAGTAAGGTACGAATAAGCCCTCGTACGTTCAAAAGAAAAGGATGATTACAATAGTCCAGCGATGACAAAGACTGCAGGACGCTTAAGGAATCCGTATAGACCATAGCCCTATGATGAGAACTCGACTGAACATGAAGAAGTGCAAGATACACAGCATGCATCTCCGCCGAAAACACCGTGGCCTCAGCTGGGATCCGCGCTACTGACACGTCATCAACACAGACAGCTGCGGATCCAACGACTCCATGCATCTTGGAGCCATCAGTGAAAATGGGAGTGTATTCAGTTTTGAGGGCACGGTGCTCAGCGAAGAGCTGCTGGTACACTGACGCAGGGGTTGAGGATTTGTCGAAAGACGTAAAGGTGGTATCAACCATGACACCAAGTGGGTGCCATGGAGGATCCCCAAAGCCCCTGGTCGCTGCAACAAGCAACAAGTCGAGCCCTGCATCACGAGCTACGGCCGCCATACGAAGACCGAAGGTTGGAACGCACGAGGGCCGGTTCTCAAATAAACGAGCATGCTGAGGACGGAAAACTGCACCGTACAAAGGATGGGCTGGAAGAGACCGAAGTTTTAAGTAAAAGTGGACAGACAGCTGCAGACGGCTTAATTCAAGCGATGGTTCGTTCGCATCAGCGTAAAGGCTGGGAATCGGAGATGTTCGAAATGCTCCCGTACAAAGAGGCAGCGCCTGATGATGAACAGCGTCCAAAGGCCGGAGAACGGAATGACGAGCCGAGCCATACACGATACAGCCATAATCCAGTTTCGACCGAATTAAGGAGTGGTAAATGCGAAACAAAGAGATCCTGTCTGCGCCCCACGAAACTTTCGAAAGGATTTTTAGAATAGAAAGAGCACGCAGACAGGAAATCTTGAGCCGCCGAACGTGCACACGGAACGTAAGCGCACGGTCGACGGTCAGTCCAAGGAACTTGGTCTCCGGCAAAACTGGAATAGCTGCACGGTCCAAATACAGCTCGGGGTCAGGATGGAGGCCACGCCTCCGGCAGAAATGAACACACGCTGTCTTGTCGGGAGAAAGAACGAAACCATTGCTATTCGCCGCTTAAAAAATCTGATTAATAGTAGACTGCAACTGCCTTTCAATGAAACGCATGCTCGATGACGAGCAGAAGATGTGCAAGTCATCGACATACACAGTAGCCGAAACCGCAGGAGGAAGATTTGTGAGGAGACAATTAATGCGAAGGATGAACAATGTGACAGATAAAATGCAACCTTGAGGAACACCTTGTTCTTGATGGAATGTTGCAGATAGCGTCGTACCCAGGCGCACCTGGAACACCCGATTGCGAAGAAAATTTACAATAAAGGTCGGAAGATTTCCTCGCAATCCGCATGCGTGGAGGTCACGGATAATCCCGTGCCGCCACGCACGATCATAGGCTTTCTCGATGTCAAAGAATACAGAAACCAGGTGCTGCCTACGCACGAACGCCTCGCGCACAGATGTCTCAAGGTGCAGGAGATGATCGTGAGGTGAACGATGACGCCGAAAACCGCTTTGTGATGGTGAAAGTAATTGATGATGTTCTAAAAAATGAATTAATCGTGAGTTAACCATGCGTTCGAGAACTTTACACAGACAGCTAGTGAGAGCAATTGGGCGATAACTAGAGGGAGACTTAGGATCCTTGCCAGGCTTCGGAAAAGGTAGAACAAAGGCCTTTCGCCAAGACTCCGGGAAACTGTGTTCTAACCAGATGCGGTTGTATAAGATTAAAAGGTTCTCGAGAGACGACTGGGAGAGATGACGGAGCCTGTCGTAGTGGATGTCATCGGGACCGACAGAAGTAGCCCCGGGCCGATGCAGAGCCACCCGAAGTTCACACATGATGAAGGGGGAGTTATAACCAGTGTCGGTATACGGCGCAAAAGAGATTCTCTGGCGTTCTGCGGAGGATTGAATCCTATGAAAGGAGGCCGGATACGCCAGATCACTCGAAACGGAGGCAAACGTTTCGAGTGATCTGAAACGGAGGCAAACGTTTCGTGCAATCTCCCCGACTTCAGCATATGTGCAGCCGTTACTCTCGAGAATGGCAATCTGGTGTGAACTGTAGGTACCCCGGATCTTACGAATCCTTTCCCACACAGTTTTCGAATTGGCACGTGAGGTAAGAGATGATACATACTGGATCCAAGACTCCCTCTTGCTACGTCGACGCACCAACCGAGCATAGGATTTAGCACGTTTAAAAGCAACGAGATTAGCCTCGGTTGGATAACGCCGAAAAGTAGACCAGGCCATGTGTTGAGCTCTCCTAGCCGCTGCGCATTTAGGGTTCCACCAAGGTTTCGGAATTCTGGGGAGCTTCGTAGATGTTTTACGAATTGAAAGATCAGCTGCCTGAAGAATACAGGTTGTGACTTTAAGTACAGCTGCGTCGATTGACTCTTGGGTCACCATTTCAGAAGATATCGCCGCGGACGATGTGAAGACCTCCCATCTGGCACAATCCATCCTCCATCGAGGTGGGCGGGAGGCAGAATATGGCACGTTTGCATGGTGCCAGAGGACGATTGGGAAGTGGTCGCTCCCGTGGAGATCCTTACACACCGTCCACGACCAGTCAGCAATGATCGATGGTGAACCCAAGGTCAAATCGATCGCACTGAAGGATCTTGTCGGCTCATGGAAGTAAGTGTCAGCACCGATGTTTAAAAGGCACACAGAGGCCGAGCACAGAAGAGACTCTATGCGACGACCTCTAGCGCTGGCGCTGACACTACCCCACAAAGGATGATGAGCATTAAAGTCACCCAAAAGAAGGAAGGGTGAAGGCAGCTGATCAATCAAGCTCTCCAGAACAGAGACGCTAACATCCTCATCCGGTGGTAGATAAACACGGCAAACAGTAAGAGGCACAGGCATAGAAATACAAACCGCCACGGCCTGCACAGTTGTGGAAACCGCGAAGGAAGATACCGGAACCCTGTGAGGGACGAGAATAGCGACACCCCCACAGGCTATATTTCCAGACGAGTGGTCTGTCCGAAATGCACTGTAGCCTCGAACTGAAAGCAGGTCCGATGGTTTAAGCTTTGTCTCCTGAAGACAAAGGCACACCGGAGAGTACAAATAAAGCAGATGTTTCACGTCATCAAAACTGGTGCGAAAACCTCGGCAGTTCCACTGAATTCTTGAACCCATGGGTAAAAATGAAATGAAAAAGGAAATGGTTAAACTTGGTCAGCCTCCATTTCCTCTGGTGAGCGTTCCCCCAGATTTGGGGGTGTGTGACCAGGGGCCAAGATTGGTGAATGCTTTGTCCCAAGTGTCTTAGCGGGATTTGCTCGCCGTTGATTGTTTGGCTGAGACTTTGAAGGAGAAGAAATGCTCTTCTTATCCTTGACCTTGGTGTTGGTGTTAGTGTTGGCGTTTTTGCCAGAAGAAGTGGCCTGAGTTCCCTTGCTGATGTTGGAGTGAGTCTGCTTCGGTGAAGTGGCGGGTGCCGCTTTCAGACCCCTAGCTCGCGACTGGAGTGCCCCGGTCCGGCTGCGATGATTTCCTCCATATTGAATGGACATTTAGGGGGATCTGAACGTCGGTCTGAATGGCTACCGTAGATTTGGCAACCACCACTGAAGCGTATGATCGCCGATCAGATGTAACAGGAACCACTCTTCTTCTGGCCTCAGGATAGGAAATATTTTCCACCGTTTTGAGCCTTTGGATTTCCTTCTCCTCCTTCCACTTGGGACAATCTTTGGCTGATGCTGGGTGTGAACCCTTGCAGTTCACACAAAACTCAGTCTCGGCCACACATTCTGAGAGGAGATGCTCTGTGGCACCACAGCGTCCACACCTAGGAGTACTCTTACATGACTGCTGAGAGTGGTCGTACGACTGGCACCTAAAACATCTCAACGGGTTGGGAATGTACGGGCGTACCTCGAGGTGGAGATACCCTGCTTTGATGGATGTAGGCAGGGAAGGGCAGTTGAAAGTCAAGATAATGTTCCAGGATGGAACAAACTGCCCATTCCTCCTAAAAGAAATACGTCGCACACCCGTAACATGTTGGCTCCTCAGTTCTTCGAGAAGTTCATCCTCAGAGCAATCAATAAGATCCCGAGAGGAGACAACACCTCGAGATGAATTTAGGTAACCGTGTGGTGTTATTTTGACAGGCGTCTCGAGCAGCATGCTGGTGTTGATAAGTGTGGAACTGTAGGCCACAGTAGACATCTCAACAAGATCTCCAGACTGGAGCTTCTTGACGCTCTTAGGAGAGCTTGCAATTGATTGCAGTGCTTTGTGGATCCAAAATGGACTTTTGGCACTCAAAGGCTTTGAAAGGTCCAATATGAGTGCACAAAAAGAATCTAGCATTGGAAACATCTGCGACAAATTTTTTGGCGGAAGGACCTGAACCTTCCTCCATACCTCTTTTAGTTTTGGGTTCATGGGAAATTTCATTGAGAGCCATGAAAAAATTTAAAGGATTCATCCGCCAACTTCCCCACCCACAATCGAGCCCAACAAGGGAGAACCGGAGGTCCGCAAGCCCAAGTGGACGCAGGACACGGCTCTAGGGATAGCAAGCGGATATAGCAAGTTGATAGGGCAGACATGCGCTCGGCGAGCACCCAGACTTTCCCATGCCTGGGGAACACCCCTTTGGCATGCCCACCCTATCCCCAGACTCACCCTGTCGTACGAGACGACAAGCCGTTAGAGGTCTGGGCTCCACTCGGCCACAGACCTCATTGACTAGGAGTGGGTTAGTTCCCAGCCGCCCGTTTAGGGTGAAGCAGGGGGCAAAGAGGAGTGTTGGCAAATGGCGACAACAACACCCAGGCCTCCAGAAACCTCAGCCTCCAGCATCCCCTTTTCCACCTTACGGGTCACTATACACGGCAAACGTGCAGGTAGGTCTAGCTAACCAGCTCGGAAAAACAAAGAAAGGAACATGAAATGGAGAAGACAGGAAAGAAAACGAGAAACTAAAATCCTGAGCTGGCGCATAATCACAACCTCAGCAACCTACAACTGAGGCGGGTTCATGTCAAGTGAAAAAACATAAAAAATGTGAAAATCATCACATATAGTACATGTTGGCTCGGGCCGTGGGGACGCCATCCCCCAGCAGCTGGATGAACAGCTGCCCCTTCGGTTATGTAATCGTCAAAGCCGCAAAGGCAAGAGAAACCGTCACAAGGTTAGCTCGGGCCGTGGGGGCGCCGCTCCCCAAATAACTGGAAAACCAGTTATCCCCGTGCGGGGAAACAAATGGTGGTACTACCGTGGTAATGGGTCGTAAAATCTTAGCCCCGCAGGAAACAAGTGACTAGAGAAGTTTTTGTATTGCCTCTGAGTATCAGAAGTAAACGGGCATCGTTCACTTGATCGAAAGGTCACTTGACCGAAAATCACTTGATCGAAAGGTGCATTTCACCGAAGGGTCACTAGACCGAAAAGTTCATTTCACCGAAAGGTCACTTCACCTAAAAGTTCATTTCATCGAAAAGTTCATTTCACTGAAATATTACTTTACCTAAAAGTTCATTATATCGAAACATCATTTCACCGAATGGTCAGTTTATCGAACACTTAGAATTTTGTTGTTAGAGATGTGTTGCAGTGTGGTGCGGGTTTTTGAAAAACTGGCCACCTAAACATCATCGGATTTTATAAAAAAATACACTTTTAATTTCTATGAAACACCTCCCCATGAGTAGGTTTTTCGAAATATAACATTTATTATAAAGCCTAGCTAGATCTGTGCCTTTTTGTCAAATTTTGATCCTCCTACCTCATATTCATAAGGCTTACATAGTAAATCAAGTAAATAATGTTCCATTTTTACCCAACCACAAAACAAATTTTTTGACCGTCGGCCTAGATACAGGCCATTTTAATAGATTTTAACCCTACTCATATTCATAAGCATTACATAAAATGTAAAGTAACTTTTCATGTAAACCTTATGGACATGAGCACGCACTGTTAAAACTTGCTAAAAAGGCCTGAGCCGGGACCTAGGACCCTAAAAAACTGATTCATTTTGCCTGAAAAAATGTGCAACATTATTAACTTGACTTTTTATGTAAACCTTATGAACATGAGTCAGTACGATTAAAATTGGGTAAAAAGGCCTAAGGTAAGGCCTAGGGACCTAAAATTGATTCTTTTGGCCTGAAAAAATGTGCAGCATTAACTTGACTTTTTTATGTAAACCTTATGAACATGAGTTCGTACGATTAAAATTGGGTAAAAAGGCCTAAGGTAAGGCATAAAATTGATTCTTTTTGCCTGAAAAAATGTGCAACATTATTATTTTTACTTTTTATGTAAACCTTATGGAACATGACTTATGTAAACCTTATACATGATTAAAATTTGCTAAAAAGGCCTAAGCCAAGGCCTATTGTCTTTAAAAAGAAGATTTGTCTTAAAACTAAATCTTTGCATTCTCTGTGACATGGAGAAATCAAAAGTGCAATTTGAGTATGGTCCCCTAACGTTTCGGTGGTCTGTCTGCCGAACTTGCACCATGCTTCAACAGATCCTGTAATGAAATCCAAAGTTTTCGATAAACTGACCCTTTGGTGAAATGACCTTTCGATGAAATGAACCTTTAGGTAAAGAGACCTTTCCGTGAAATGAACTTTTCGATCAAGTGACCCTTCGGTGAAATGTACCTTTCGATCAAGTGACCCTTCGGTGAAATCAGTGTTTCGATCAAGTGATCTTTCGGTGAAACAAACTTTTCGGTGAAGTGATTTTCGGTCAAGTGACCCTTCGGTGAAGTAAACGTCGGGCAAATGAACCAGACCCGAAGTAAACTCCACCTTCGACAAGTTGCCCCAAAACGCAGGTTTTACATTTTTGACGTTCGGATTTTTGACGCTCTATTGTAATAACATTTTTCCTGTAAAGTCGAAATACGCGATTTTTTTTTCAGGATATATAAACCATCGTGAATATGCAAGGTTATAAAGCTGACTCTCATCCCTAATTAAGGTAATTGGGTGGAAGAATGGGATAAAGCCAAAGCTGAAAGACAGGCGCACCAGCCAAGTTGTCATGCTTCATCCGGGAATAGAGCTATTGACCATCTCGGGTGATTTTCCCGGAGCTCCTTGCTTGACGGCGGCAAGATTTTATCAGTAAGAAAAAAAATATGGAATCACGTCAAGATAGAAATTTATGGTAAGAGGTACTGATAACCAAAGTCTACAACAGATTTATTGTTTCAGAGTTTTCGATTTTTTCTTATAGAAGTAAATGCTCTGGGATCGAAAATGATGATCGAATTTTTCTATCACATTTACAGATTATCCACAAAATGAAATTTTTAAATCGTCGGCTTAGTAAAAAAAGTTTTATAAGTTACTGATTCCGGAAGTACTCAAGAAACGCATATAGCGTATTAAATCCGTTTATTTTTAAGGCGTAATAAGCACAGAGATTCGCCAAGCTTTCGTACTCCACTGGGAGGCTTTTTCAAGGCAATGGTAGACATAAAAATGCAGGAAATTGGAACACGTAAGGAACAAAGATGACTTGTGAGAATAACGTGGGTGACATCAGGAGCATATTACGTGAAATTTTAGTACGTAATTACACGGCGCGCCGCGACGTGCGCTCGTCTTTTAATAACGCATGTTAAACCGTTGGTAGTTCAGTAGAGATCATATCATTGTATGCTACTTTGCTGGAAAGGGTTTCCAGTTTCCGCGATTGCAGTCTCTTTAAAGTTCATGTAAGGGGCAATTCTTCTAATACTATTCTATACTAAAGTGGCCGATGAATGCATGACTTCTCTGGCGAGGGCTGTATTCTGCATGTCTTGGTTGACACTTCGCACGTGTTCTTTACATCTAGTGTCCAAGGATCACTTTGTCATTCCAATACATATCTTTTCTGTGTTGTGAGGATATACCAACGGTATAGCGCACACACCCGCCTTTTCTTTTTCACACTGTCTCTCCATGCAGTTGATACTACTGTATATGTGATAATGGGGTCGGGGACTTCATTGCTATTATTATGTTATACTTACACATTCTTTAACCAATATGCAAAGCCTCAAACATACACTGAAGAACAGTTGAATTAGAGATAGCTGGCGTTATGCAAATGTGGCGCCTTGGGCGGCCCTGTAAACGGAAACGACATGACGTATGCAACGATCCGACAATATAAGGAGTGATGCGACGGGAATCAGTAAGAGTCGGACGCAGTATGGGTAAGACGAAGGATCTAAGCGCATTTGATCGTGGGCAAATTGTCGGGGCCCGACGAATGGGTCACTATCTCGGAAGTCGTGCAGGCACTGGGATTTTCACGAGCCACTGTGTCACGGGTGCACCGTGAGTACATCGAATCCGCTGAAACCATCCCTGCAAGGGCCAACTGCCGTGAACAACAGCGTGTGGATGAGTGGGGTTATCGTCTGCTAAGCTCGCATTGTAACAGCGGATAGACGGGCCACAGTGCAAGCAATCACACGGCAAAAAAAAAATCTTTATGCGACCTGGGGCGGCATAACACCACTTGCAAACCCAATAAGGAATTACTCTAATTAATTAACATAGTTAATTAAATCCCGAAGCAATGTGCCCGAAATTAGAAGAATTTCCGCGGCAACAGGGATACAGACCGTTGGCCTTAATGCATACGGACCTATCTCGTACAGTCTTCTGTGTCGCTCCGGTGGCGCAGTTCTCTAAGCGCTGGCTTATGATAATTTGTACGAGTTGGGTACGGGTTCGAATCCCGGTGAGGCATATATGTTGTGTTTGTCTTACGGCACTAACTCTCTCCCCTCCCTGGAGCCAATGGCCCTAAATTAGGGACGGACGACTGCTTATAAGCCAATTTGGTTGCTCACGGTGCTCGTTAAACCTCCAATCAACAAGCAGTCTTCTGAAAACAGTTTGTCTCAATATGGCGGTTCCCGATGTAGAGGAGAGCTTCTGCAAGAGTTGCATGGCTATCGACTCCCTATGGAGGTCAGCTGTTAAAGACAGATGCAGATCGTTTTGACTTGTTGTTGCTTCTTGTCCCGGACTTCTGGTTATTGTTATGGTTTCCTGGAACTGTCTCTGGAGGCCTCGACACATTCAACCATCTTGCTAACTCAGCTTGCGATTTTTTTTTTTTTTTTTGATTGGAGGTTTAACGACCACCGTGAGCAACTCAATGGGCTATAAGCAGTCGCCCGTCCCTAATTTAGGGTCACTGGTTCCAGGGAAGGGAGAGAGCCAGTGCCGTAAGACAAACACAACATCCATGCCTCACCGGGATTCGAACCCGGACCCCGTTCGGACGAATGATCAGAGGCCAGCGCCTTAGACCACTGCGCCACCGGGGCGGCCAGCTTGTGATTACCCTGCTTACAACGTACCAATGGCTCTCCACCGTAAAGAGTCTACTAAGCGATGGTGCGGAGCTGTTCTTCCACTAACAATCCAACCCAAGCTTCAATTGATGAAACCCTTTCAGAACAACGCTTATCAATTCGCGTGCCTGCCAACTGGACGATGTACTGTAGTCACTTGCGTATTTTCATAGAAGCTGGCATAATGCTGCTTAGGAACGTTGTGAGGATCTCCGCGAAGGAAAGGCCTCTATAAATATTTAAATATGATTGCAATATTTTAATTTATCTGTTATTCAATTTAGCATTACAGTGATGGATATGATTTTTTGTGTATGGGGGAGAGGGGGGGGGTATGTGTTCAAGTAACGGCAGTGTAAAATATATTGTATGAGAACAGAGAATTTATTCCTACGAAACTCTACATGCCATTTTTTGAACGACTTTTTCTAAAGGACGCCATGTTGCTCGGACTATTTAAGAAAGTTGTTGAATACTATGTGATGTTCTGTAAGCCTTCTTATATGCCTGGAGGCGGAACCAAAGTTACATTCGTTACGAAGTGTCAAGAATGCCATTCCCAAACGGTTGAGCGGTTTGCAAGGAGCAGAAGGACATTCGCGAAGTTGCTATGAGGAGGAGAAATAGCTTTTTTTATGTTCCACGGATGGTCATCCGCGTGAACGACAAAAGTCACCGGGCACCAAGAAGAGAAACAACATAGCAATTATTGACATTCATTAGTACGGTGTTGGTCCACCTTTGGCCTCAATGCATGCACTGACTCTTCGAGACATGCTTTCGACAAAGGTTTTGGAACACAGCGATAGGTATGCGCTTCCATTCAGTACATAATGTTGTCGCTAACTGTTGCTTAGTAGTAACCCTTGGCTCCAAACTTCTTATGCGGCGCTCTAATTCATCCCATAGGTGCTCTATGGGATTAAGATCAGGGCTCTATGCTGGCCAGCCTACACACGATACGGAATTATCGTTAAACCACGCCGTAATAGTCCTTGCTTTATGACTCGGTGCATTATCCTGCTGGTACCAACAAGGCTCATTTCCATAGTATTGCCACAGAGTTGGTAGGGCATAATTGTCCATAATATCGAGGTAGACGGGCTGGTGAACAGGTTTGTCCACGATAACCAATGAGCCCGGACCATACCGCGAAAAACACCCCCACACGAGCACACTGCCAGCTCCAAACTTGACCGTAGGAACAGTTCACTGTGGTAAATAGCGCTCTAATGGCTGCCGCCATACCCACACACGGACATCAGACTGATGGATCGTGTGTCTGGATTCATCAATCCACAGGACACGATTCCATTGATCACGATAAATGTTCTTTACACCATGCTAAACGTTGAGTGGCATTCCGAGTGGAGATGAAAGGCTTATGAGCAGCCGCACGACCACGGTAACCCATGGAATGAAGTTCTTTGCGAATGGTAAGTATACATACTGAGGTTCCAGCATTTTTACTCACCTGTACACTGAGGTCTTGTGCATTACTCCGTCGATTAACTGCAACGACTCTACTGAGGCTTTGACCTCCGCTATCACTGATTTTCTTTGGTCTGCCCTACGTTCTGCTGCTTCAGGCACGCCATGTGTCTTCCACTTATTCAGTACATCGAAAACAGTTGACTTGGGTATGTTTAAACGCCTCTCGGTTTCTCTCATGGACAACCTACTAATATAACACCCAAGAAACTTTCCTTTCTCAAAGTCAGTTCTTTCCCGCCGCGAGATTTTCACTCAACCTCACAGTGCGATATCATTGCGCTCAGCTGCAGGCTTGTTTTTTAACCGTTTTCAGCTCTACCGCGCATCTTAACAAAGAAGCGGATCCCTTCATTTGAATTTGAAGGGGTGTCCGGTGACTTTTGCCAATACAGTGTACTTCTGTTAATAAAATTGTTTCACAAAATTCAATAACTGTCTGCAATCTCACCTAGTATTTTTCCAAAGGGCCTGCATCATGCATTCTACTGTAAAGGACAAACCGAACAGAAAATACTGGACCTTCCAGGAGAAATAAATTCCTGGAACACACAGCCCGCTGCATCACAAACGTCATCTCAGCGTTTCTTCTTGCACATGTCTGTGAAAAGCCTCTACAGTCGGTAGTCTCGTTTTGGACACATTCTCGAATTTTTATTTGTTACATTAATTTTGACACCAGTTTACTTCGAAAGATTATAATCACGTAGCCATAGAATACTGAAACGTTTTATGATCCGTGGTGAGTGGCCATTATGAGACTAAATTCAAACCTTTGTTATGCAAGCCACGACGTAAAAGTTAGACATAGGGCCTTCATGAAAGGAAAAACTGCAGTTTTGTTCAACTGTAACACACACCACGAAATATATAAGTATTAAAACTCAAGCGCAACAATGGACGTAACATTAATATAAAATATCAAAGAGCATGCTAATTCTACTTCCATTTCCCCTCCCACACACAATGACTTCAGATTCTTTTATAGCTGACCTTCAAAGTGAGTCGACTGAAACTGGGCTGCCAGCGAATTCGCATTCCTCTCTCATAAATATTAGCTTTGTATTCTCATTTGTTATAACGCAAGCAAAACTGAAGTGCTTGTTTCATCGTTTCGAAGCACTTGACCTCCATGGTTCACCACATATATTTTCCTTACGTCAATAATAATCATCTTAAAGCTAGACGCACGATTACATTCGTTTGGAAACGTCCAGAGAAATGTTTGAGATATCTCCTCGTTGATGATCCTATCATGTTTGTAAACTAGCGTGTTGTGGAAAAGAAGCCACATTTTGAGTACCATCAGCGCAGACGCGACGATTACTGAAGACCATAATTAATCAAGCTGCGAAAATCAGCACAAGCTGATATCAGTCATGCTAATTGATCGAATTATTTCAAAGTGCTCTCAGAAATTACTTATTTACTCGACTTTCCTTTAAGGACATTGTCATCCAGAAAGCGACGCGAATGGAGATGTAAAAATGTACGAAAGACTGCTTCGGGTAGTGGAAACGTCAACCACAGAACAACTTGAAAACCAACTGACCCCCTGCGGCTAATGTTTTCTTCAGCATCTCTCGATCTCTCTACGTTACAACAACGTAGAGAGATCGAGGAAACCAGGATGTACAGTTTTGAGCCCTAGCGGAAATAATTTTTCAATATTTCGGAAAGGAAATAAGCCTGTAATTTTCTCATTAGTAATGCAGACATCTGGCAGAAAAAGTTTATTCTTAAATTTGGTTTTAGACGCTCAGATGAGGTTGCAAAAGTATTGCAAACAGAAAAATGCACTTAAGCACCCTAGCGACAAAACTGTTCGTTCTGAAAAATCAAAAATACATCCATGATAAGTGATACCGGATAGGAAAAAATTTTCGAATCGGACTTTCAGAAGCAGCGACATCCAGAAATCTATGATATACATTTACGCCTCTTCACGAAAAAACTAATTTTTGAGCAGAAAATGTGAGCAAAATAGTTTCTGTGGTGAGCAGAATCTATCCACTAAGGGATTCGCAAGAGAGTTTATACAACCGCAGATGCAATTGGAAATGCATTCCAAACATAAATATTGACTTACACTCCCTAGTGATCATGAAATAATGGAAATTATATGCAAAATTACTTACGCTCCCTAGTGGTCATGAAATAATGGAAATTATATGCAAAATTACTTACGCTCCCTAGTGGTCATGAAATAATGGAAATTATATGCAAAATTACTACGCTCCCTGATGTTCATGAAATAATGGAATTATATGCAAAATTATTACGCTCCCTAGTGTTCATGAAATAATGGGAAATTATATGCAAAATTACTTACGCTCCCTAGTGTTCATGAAATAATGGGAATTATATGCAAAATTACTTACGCTCCCTAGTGGTCATGAAACAATGGAAATTATACGCAAAATTACTTACGCTCCCTAGTGGTCCTGAAATAATGGAAATTATATGCAAAATTACTTACGCTCCCTAGTGGTCATGAAATAATGGAAATTATATGCAAAATTACTACGCTCCCTAATGTTCAGGAAATAATGAAATTATATGCAAAATTATTACGCTCCCTATTGTTCATGAAATAATGGAAATTATATGCAAAATTACTTACGCTCCCTAGTGGTCATGAAATTATATGCAAAATTACTTACGCTCCCTAGTAAATCATGAAATAGTGGAAATTATATGCAAAAATTTTCTACGCCATTTACACTATCAGACACAAAAGGCTTTTAAATCCAACATGTGGAAGCGGAGCTGTCGGAATAATTCAATCCACATGTACTCCCTCTAGCAGAAAAACTATATAGCGCTAAGGGGAAATATTTGCGCTGTTTAAAGAGGTTAATGCTCAAAATCTCTGTGGTAACGAATGGAATACAGCAAAGAAGAAATTTCTCAACAGCGTTTTTAAAAGCGGCGATACAGCTGCGAACTGAAGTACATAAACACCACCTACAGACAGAACTGTGAACTACAAAATTCCTCATATACTTGCCTAAAGTGTTCTAAAAGGTAAATGGCATCCGGTGTTGAAAGATGTTTTTAGATCGCACATGTAAAAGCAATTATATTGAGAAAAACAGATTACGCATTTGCGCCCCTAGCGGCAAAATTATGCTCAATTTTGGAAAAAAATACACAGATTTTACGTAGTTAATAATATCTGACCGAAGAAAGAAGTTTTTCAATCGGGTTTTTAGTCCCGCAGATATTGCTGTAAACGGAAACGTGAACTTACGCCCTCTGGTGGCAGACTTGAGGGTTAAGAAAAATTTGAAATTATATGAGAAACATTTCGCAGCGGAAACTCACTCCAACAAAAACATTTTCAAATCTGACTCTTAGAAGCAGAGATATCGACGGAAATAAGATAAGCTTTTACGCCCCCTTGCGAAAACAAGCGATGCGTTATTTTAAGAAGCATTCTCAAAAGATTTTTTGATGTGAGCAGTATGGGTACCCGAAAGAATTTTTCCAATCGAGTTTTCAAGAGCTCAGATTTTGCTGCAAATACATCACATGCAAAAGCTAATGCTTACGCCCCCTGGTGGGAAAACCATTCTTTATCAAATATTATAAATTATATGCAAAGCATTTGCCATCAGGTGATCAAGAGCTGTACCCAGTGCAGGAAGAATTTTTCAAATCGGAATTTTAGAAGCAGAAATATCAGGTAAAACGCAATTTACATTTGCATCCCCTAGCGGAAAGTCTATGCTTACTTGGAAAATTTGAATTTATACGAGAAACATTTTACACCGGAAACGCTATCTAGCAAAGAAGGAATTTTTCAAATCTGACTCTTAGAAGCAGAGATATTGACATACATACGATATACATTTACGCCCCCTGGTGGAGAAACCATGCATTATTTTAAAAAGAAAATATTTTCAAATGTTTATTGGCATGAGTGATACCGGTCCACAAAAGATTTTTTCAATCGAGGTTTTAAAAGCTAAGATTTTGCTGCAAATATCTACGAAGCAGTAATTAACCCTTATGCCCCTGGTGGAAAACAAAAAATTTACAAAAAAAAATCAGAAATTACAATCAAAACATTTCCCCACCAGGAGCTGTATCCGGTGCAAGAAGAATTTTTCAAATCGGAGTTTTAGAAGCAGCGACATAAGGGTACACGCAAATACTTTTATGCCCCTAGCGGAGAATCTATACGTAATTTGAAAAAAAAAGACCACCTAAAATAATCTTTTGACATGAATGGAATCGAAAGGTAACAGAACTTTTTGAATTGAATGTTTAGAAGCAAATGTATGGAATAAAATGTATTTTGAACTACATGTCATCTGCGTTTACGCTCTCTAGCGACGAAATTGTACATCGTAAAAAAAAAATTAAAGATCATTTGCACATTTCAAGCTTCCTAATGCAAAAATGATTTTTCAAATCATACTATTAATTACAGAGATATCTCTACAGACGGACGGACAAACCGATAACATAAGCAATGTTTTTTACAAAAGACGTGCTAAAAATAATGACCAACGACTAAATAGTGTCCTACCACAGCGCATGGGAACTGCGCATCGACGAGGGTATATCAAGTGCAAAGCTCGCACGGAGGGACAATTGTGACAGCGGATCGTGGCTGCATTAACCAACAAGGACTGTGAGGATGCCAAGACGTCGGATCCGTGCCCAATACGAGCAGTAGAGCGCATTTGACAAAGAACGTATAATTGGGCTTCAGAGAAGCCGGTTGGTCAAGTCACCATATCACCAGGCAGTTCAATGATCGCAACGACGCGGCAATTAAGACGATGTTTACGCCAATGGATCGAGGAGGACACAACCCAGAGGCACGGGGGCTTCATTCGAAGAGGCCACTCCTCCGCCGCCTCCTACTGACCAGCGAGCATCGCCGGCACCGCTTACAGTTGTGTCGGGCCCGATCAACGTAGGATAGTGTCCAGTGGTGTTGTGTTGCCTCCGGTAATGACTCACGGTTTGCACTTGGCGCCGATGACCAGCGCATACGTGTCTGGAGACGAGCCGGCCAGCCAACAGATCTAGCCTATACTATGGAGCGGCACATTACTTGCACACCGGCAGTGATTGTCTAGGGTGCCATTTCCTACGATAGCCGGACAACTTTGGCAGTCCTCCGTACCACCCTCACAGCTCGACAATGTGTCAACGATATTCTAAGAACTGTTTGTCTTGCCATTCCTGTCTCAACGTCACTGAACAATTTTTCAACAGGATAATTCCCGGCCACACACGGCACGGCTTTCTCAGGCCTGCCTTCGTAATGTCGACACCCTTCCGTGGCCTTAGCGATCGCCCGATCTCTCACCAATCCAACATGTTTGGAACATGATCGGACGCCATCCACGCCCATCCCGGAATGTAAGCGAACTCTCCCACAATTTGGGTGCCATCTGGCATGCTGTACTTCAGGACAGTATCTATGAACTGTATACGTCTCTGCCACGACGAGTAATCGCTTGCATCCGAGCCACATGTGGTGCTACAACGTACCACTCGTGTAGCTGCTTCATCCGAATAAATGGCCCAATAGCTCTCGAACTGCAATTATTTCCTTTCCTATACTTGTATATTGTACATACATTGATGAGCCATTACATTATGACCACCTACCTAATAAGCTGTAGGACCACCTTTAGCCCGCAAAACAACGGCCACTCTGCGAGGTGTCGATTCGACGAGGTAGCGATAGGTATCCTGGGTTATCTGGTACCATAATGTCAACAGCAGATCCTCCAGTTCCCGTACATTTAGGGGTGGTGCTGATTTAGCGCGAACCCGCTTTTCCAAGTCGAACCACAAATGTTTGATAGGGTTCATGTCAAGTGAATTTGGAGGCCAGATCATTAACAGAAAGTCACCAGCATGTTCCTCAAACCACTCCTTGACAATTCTGGCAGTGTGGCATGGCGCATTATCCTGTTGGCAATAGCCACCACCAGAAGGGAAAACATTTGCCATGAATGAGTGAACTAGGTCCACATAGATGTTCGGATACCTGACGCTGCCAGGGATTGTGCTATTGGGATAATGGGGCCTAAAAGTGCCCCAAGAAAACATCGCAGGCAGCATATAACACCGCCGCCGGCCTGTTTCCTCCCAATAGTGGATCCAGGTGCCATAGCCTCCGTTGGTAATCGGCGTATCCGCGCTCGGCCGTCTACGTGATTAACCAGGAATTTTGATTCGTTAGACCAGGCCACTTTCTTCCAGTCATCCACGGTGCAATCTATATGATCTTGGGCCCATTTCACGTGTTGTTGGCGATGACATGCAGTGAGCATGGGAACCCGTCTGGGTGTTCGGCTACGCAGGTCCATGGGCAGAAAGCTGCTATGAACTGTGTGCTGCGACACATTGACCTGATCACCACTGTTGTAGCTGCAGGTGATTTGTCGCACTGTGGCCCCTGTGAACAACCCGTGACATTCTCCTCTCCACTCTGGAATCAATGAGCTGCGGACGACACACGATTGGACGCCGGTTCGTCGTTTTGCCATGTGTGCACCACTTTTGCTACGCACTCACTACAGCGGCACATGAACAACTCGCAAACCGCGCCATTTCCGAGATGGTGGTTCTGAGGCGTCGTACCATCACAATTTGTGCTTTATCAATCTCCGATAAATCAGCAACCTTTCCCATTCTGACTCCGAACTCTCTACTAACCGAAAGCCTGTCCCAGAGTTGTATATATACTGCTCTGTGAACTTCACCTGCACCACCGTTCGGTCTCCAGGTGCGCTCCTTTCTCTAGGCTGGGGTGGTCATAATGTAATCGGCTCATCGGTGTACACATTTTCATCTCGATTGGATGATTCCTCCTGGGTGCTTCGATTTGTTTTAACAAAGAGTAATTTTCTGAAAGAGTAGCACCCAGAATAAACTAACTTCGATAAAAAAAATTTAGAAAAAACGGTAAAGCAAGGAGGTAAAAATCGTCAAAAATGATATAGCGAGAAACAACTAGTGCGAACACAGCAAACTATTAAAGTAGTAATTTTACGCTTCACTGACGTCACAGGAAAAATGCCGAATCACTCGGCACTCATTACATTTGCTTTAGCTGAGAAACCGGAAACTTCATAACGGAAAGAACAGCTGCGTCATTAAAAACAAATACATTTGATGAATGAACTGAAACGAGCTAGGATACGAGTTTGTAGAAAGAAAAACAAACAAAAACATTTTTCAGACTTTAACGCAATGGGCATAAGGTACCTTGATTTGAAAAAGGATGTAAAATTTACCTGAGAAGTATTTTTTAGCTACATTTTTTCCGTCAATATTGAAAAACAAGCTGAACTTTACATTGTATTTATAAGCGATGAAATAAGTTATACATCTAGGAGATACAATGAAATTCTTAAGTTTTTAAACACCATATTTCTCCCAATTTTCAATGAATTAATTGGAAGAGAATATCGTATTTTTATAAAAATTCCAGGGAGATATTGAAGAAAAAAAATCCTCAAATTTGTAGAAGCACACTACGTTTTTTACAATCATTTGACAAAGCTCTGTAGTGGACCAGTTTGAATATTTAAGCTGGTCAAGTTTTCTTGTACCCTCTTTCCTTTTTTTTTTTTTTATCGATGGATTCCCTAAACTTTAGTGTTAACTAACACCATGCCATTCGCAACATTTCTTCCACTTTTCCATTTTATGACGCATATCTCTATTTCAACCTTTTGATTCCTTTTTGTTATACAAATATCGTTACTTCTAGATATTTTTTTGCTGAACGGCATATTATTTCTCCGAAAAACTTGCATATTTTGGCTTCACCGACTCCGAACTCTTAAAGTCAAATGTAAATAAAATGTTAAGATGAGAGAGTTGAAGGTGGTTAGATCAAAGCGGATTGCCATCCATTTTGCTACATGTATGTACACTGAAGTGCCAGAAGTCACGGAAAAGCAATGAGCAAATTTTTAACTGACCTTGCCGTCGTGTAAATGCTTTGACGCGCGCCACGATTTCTATCAGTTGCGAGGTGTAATCTCGTTAATCAGGTTGAAGTAGGATTATGGCAAACCGACGCATCGTAGAGGGAGAAGATGTGCGAACATTCAACATTGCTCGATCCACAGTGTCACGTGTGTACCGAAAATACTTCATGGAAGGCTATGACGAAATAAATTTCTCCGTCATTTTTGGTCTACGCCGGGATTCCAACCCGAGTCCGCTTATTCCGGAACAAGTCGCTCTACCAACTAAGCTACGCAGATGTTCATTCTGATTGCTATCTGCCTTTATGTCGTGTGCGTCCTGCTGGCAGGTACGTCACATCTCCCCCCGAAAGAGGGCCGGGGGCATGGCCCACGGGTCAGCCGTGACCATGAATCGTTGCAGGCAGCCATCCGCTGTAGAACGTGCACTTGAGAACTCCCAGTCAATCTGGTGTGTGGAATGCAACGTCACACACATTAATTTTTCGAAGCGCTGGAGAAGGGATTCTCTTATTTTTCCTCTCTCGCGGTGTGGAAATAACATCACACCAATGCAAGATTTGGAACGGCCGGGTCATCCGGAAAGTTCGGGCGCCATTATGACGAAGCAAATTTCTCCGTCATTTCTGGTCTACGCCGGGATTCGAACCCGAGTCCGCTTATTCCGGAACAAGTCGCTCTACCAACTGAGCTATCCGGGCGTTCATTCTGATTGATATCTGCCTTTATGTCGTGTGCGTCCTGCTGGCAGGTACGTCACAAGGCATTACCACCAACCGTGGAAAGCGCAGTTGCCGACCACGGGTGCTGAATGACCGTGACCAGCGGCGTCTGACCAGAATTGTTCATACTAACAGACAAGCGACACTGGCTCAAATAAAATCGACATTCAATGCGGGAGGTACCAGAGACATATCCATCAGGAGTGTGTAGAGTAATTTAGCGTTCATGGGGTATGGAAGCAGAAGACCCACCAGAGTGCTTTTGTTAACACCACGAAATCGGACACAGTGCCTCACCTGAGCTCGTGAACATTGTAATTGGACCTTGGAAGACTGGCAATATGTGGCGTTGTGTTGTTGCAGCAACAAAATATTTTGTCATGATAACAATATGTTTTGTTCGATCAAACAAATTCCCCAAAATCGACCTAATCATTTTGTTAAATGAACAAAACGTTTTGTCGTTCAATTTTGTTAAATCAACAATAATTTTGCAAATTCAACAAAAAATGTTGACTGTATATCGACAAAAGCTTTTATTGAATTAACAAAAAGCTTTTATTGAATTAACATGTTGGCGCTGTAGCGTAAATTCGAACGCACTCGACTAGTTATCGAGAGTTCTGGGGTTCGATCCCAGCAGTGCCGAAATACAATTTTTCAGTTGCTATGCGTTGTTTATAAAATAACGTGGATAGAGCGATGCCATTGTCCATTAACATTATCTCCACGTATTTAATATATATTAACCATTTCTATCGCCCTTTGAATTTATCAGCTGCAATTAAATAGCTGTTGCGTTAAAATACCACCAGATGACGACATCTCAGTTGCTGAGACCATCAATACGTATTCGTGTAGTCAGATGCTGACTGATAAACCACGCATGGCGCTGAGAATTGTTGGCGCTGTAGCGTAAATTCGAACGCACTCGACTAGTTATCGAGAGTTCTGGGGTTCGATCCCAGCAGTGCCGAAATACAATTTTTCAGTTGCTATGCGTTGTTTATAAAATAACGTGGATAGAGCGATGCCATTGTCCATTAATTAGAATTAACAAAACTTTTTTCTCAGTGTGAAACAGACCATTGGCAGCAGGACACGCGAAAGCCTTGAAACCGTGTGAGTGATCAGCCAGCACATGCAGGTTGCCACAGCGGTTAAGAAACTTTTCGGACACATTAAGGGGCCTAACTTGTCCCATGAGAAGGCTCTCGAAACCATTACATAGCCACCACCGTCTTGAATAGAGCCGAAATGGCACGACGACGGGCCATGACGTCATGGTATCTACGCCGCATCAGCACCCTCCGTCAGCTCGGCCCAGCTGATTTGGTTGGTTGTTTGGAGGTTTAACGACCACCGTGAGCAACTCAATGGGCTATAAGCAGTCGCCCGTCCCTAATTTAGGGTCACTGGCTCCAGGGAAGGGAGAGAGCCAGTGCCTTAAGACAAACACAACATCCATGCCTCACCGGGATTCGAACCCGGACCCCTTACGGATCGGCCCAGCTGAAAAGGGGATTCATCTGAGCACACAGTGCGGCGCCAGTCTAAGAGGTCCAGTTTTGATGTTCCAGAAGCAGGCGCATTAACCAGTCAGATAACGAGCATTCAAAAGTGGCACACGAGTAAGCGTCGGCTCCTGTAGCCCATGGTACGCATTGTGCGCCATACCGTTCACTCGCTGATGCTGTTTGGGCCTCCGACATTGTGACGTACCTGTCCCGCAGGACGTACACGACATAAAGGCAGATAGCAGCAAGCACGAACGTCCACGTAGCTCAGTCGGGCGAGCGACTTCTTCCGGAATAAGTGGACTCGGGTTCGATTCCCGGCGTGGACCAGAAATGACGGAGAAATTTACATCGTTATAACATTTAACCTGGATGTGAATTGCGTCGCCGTTGCAAACCTGTCGGTCTGTAAAAGCCTGCTAACTTACACCAACCGCGGTCATCAATGGCTTGTGGTCAGCCATCACTTCTCTCTGGGCCCTGACCCTTCCGTCGTTGGTATACTCCCGGTACACCCTTGATAGGGTTGCCCTTAGGAACCCCATGGTTCTTACCACTTAGGCGATAAGATGACTCATCTGTCTTCAGCAGACAATGCGTTCACGATCATAGTCGCTCATATCACAAAGTTTATCCACGTTCGTCGATTGAGATACACTGTTGGGGAGCTCTGCTATCGGCCTACGTATCCCCTGCGTTCGGTTAGGTTCTGTTCCACTCTGCGCAGGGAATTCCCATGTCAACCCTGCAAATCTCCCCTGTTTCAAATTTTTTATCTACCGAGTGTATTTGAGTACAATATCCAGAGCAAGGCAAGCATGAACGATTCTAGAAAATGAAAAACTTCTGGCATTCGTACATAGGGCAGTGGTTAAGAGTAATAGCTGTCTCCCGAGTTGAAGAGTTAACTGTTCTCTGACATGCTGCAGAACGGAAAACTGAGTAATTAGATTTACATTGGAGCTTTAACGACCATTGTGAGCAACTCAGTGGTTTATAATAAGCAGTCGCCCATCCCTAATTTAGAGTCACTAGTTCCAGGGTAGGGAGAGAGCCAGCGTCGTAAGACAAGCACAACTATGCCTCATCGAGATTCGAACCCGGACACATCTCAGACGAATGATCAGAAGCCATCGCTTAGACCACTGCGCCGCCGAGGCCGCGGCAAACTGAGTTCTAGCAGTGATAAGAAGTATAGATAATAATACAGTAAAACCTCTAAAATCCGGTAATTTCAGAAATCCGGTACTTTTCTCATTTCGTTTTCGTGCGAACATCCGTTGTTTCACCAATAACTATGGAAATTTTCCGATGTACTGTCTCAACAACAGATCGCGAGATCTTCCGATCTCAAGGCGCGAATTGTCGATGGCCTCCTACGCGCAACATCAGGAGGTTTTTCAAATTTGTCATCTCATTGGGCCGCGCTGAAAAGTGACGCGGACCAATGAGGCGACGAATCGGCGTGTACGTTTAAAATGCGTGTCGATGTAAATTCACATCGAGAAAACTCGATGTGTTGATACATGTGTGACGATTATCTATGCTTGGTGGTGGTAGCATGTGTATTCGATCGTGTAATGACATCTACATCGGCTTTATGATGATGCATCGCGGTAATCGCCTTCGCGATGTGTCGTAGTTTCGTCAGTTGAAAACCCGTAACATCGATGTAAAATTGACATCGGGTTTTCGCGATGTGTGGATACATCGCCCAGCCCTAGCAGTTGTTCTGTCTTTTTTCAAGTTTCTTGCCTAACCATTCGCCAAATTCAATTTTTCTTTTCTCTTTTTTTGGGGGGCGGAGGGGGGAAGGGTTATTGGAAGTTTAACGACCCCCGTGAGTAACACAATAGGCTATAAGCAGTCTCCCGTCCCTAATTTAGGGTCCAGGGAAGAGAGAGAGCCAGTGCCGTAAGACAAGCACAGCATCCATGCCTCACCGGCATTCGAACCCGGACCCCGTTTGGACGAATGATCAGAGGCCATCGCTTAGACCACTGCGCCACCGGGGTGGGGCAGCGGTTGGGGTTTTACGACCACCGCTAGCAACTCATTGGGCTATAAGCAGTCGCCCGTCCCAAATTGAATGATCAGAGGCCATCGCTTAGACCACTGCGCCACCGGGGTGGGGCGGCGGTTGGGGTTTTACGACCACCACTAGCAACTCATTGGGCTATAAGCAGTCGCCCGTCCCAAATTTAGGGTCACTGGTTCCAGGGAAGAGAGAGAGCCACAAGCGCCGTAAGACAAACATACAACATCCATGCCTAAACGGTATTCAAACCCAGACCCATCTCGGACGAATGGGCACAAGCCATCGCTTAGACCATTGTGCCACCAGAGCGGCCAATTTTTTTTTTCCGACAGAGTTTTGTAATAAATAGAAAAAAAAAAGGTAATCGCCAATATTTTTGCTAAGACTTTTTTTCCATCGCCAAAACGATCCTTTTTGTTGTTTTCTTTCGTAAATTGCGAAGAATGGAATGCAATCGGCAGCACAACCCCCGCATATTTACTGTATAAGGCCGTAGACGCGCAATTTTTCGTTAAACTAGCCTGTTACGTGAAAGTACGTGCTTTACGTAAAGCCCGTTACGCAGTTTTTGGATAGAAATCGGGAATTTTCATAAATTCGGCACTCGTCCGCTCCCGTCAATGCCGGATTTTCGAGATTTTACTGTACTTCTATACCTCTCAATCAGATAATGAGAAGTATAAATCCGATCTATAAGCGACTTCTGATGAATGAATGAATGGATAGATGGATGGATGTTATTCTGAAGTCACAAAACTGTTGATCCCAGTTCTAACGCAGACCGTTCTATAAAGAGCTGTTTTAGCGTAGTTTACAGCATGAACCATGGTTCTAGCGTGATTCAGACCACATGAAGAATTGTCTAAAGTAAGTTAGATAACTTTGGTGGTTTCATGAACCCCCGTGATCAACTCAGCGGGCTATATGCACTCCCCTAATTTAGGGCCACTGGAACCAGTTGAAAGGGGAGGGCCAGTGCCGTAAGACAAACACACCACCCATACCTCATTCCAAAACCCATCGGAAGAAGGGTCACAAGCCAGCGTTAGACCACTGCGCCATAGGGACGGCTGTCAGATGATATGAAACACGGCACAAGCGCAGGACAGATTCCGTAAACTAGTGCTTTTGCGTGAGACCGGCTGCATGATCTGCAACACTCGTCATAATTATTCTTTAGTGCAAATCCCACAGCATAAATGTGGATCAGACTGCATTCACAGCTTGTTCTGGAAGACAGGTTTAGTGCCTGAAACACATGCCGGAAAAGACTAATGCCATCCTGCTCTGTAAGACTCCAGTGGGGGAAATTATTAAGACAGCACTTACATCCATTGGAACTGGACTCGTGATTACGGGGTCATAACAAAAGTTCTGCACACTGTCCATTTCTGAGAAAAGTGTGAAGTAACGGAGAAAACTTATCTTATTGCCCTTCAATGTACTCCCCTCCGTTGCTAATGACAGCTTCACAGCGGTGAGGTAGGTCCTGGATGCTCCTTAGTACGCCATCTTTCTTCAGCTGTCGTATTACTCGGGTCACGTCCAGTGGCAGTTCGTCCAGCGATTCGTAGCAAATGCCAAGGATCCGATGTTTGAACTTTGGGAAAAGTCGGGTGGACTGAATCAGGGTTGTATGGTGGATGGGATAAAGTTTCCCATCCATATTTTGACAAAAGTCCCCGTACCAACGCTACCCCATGACACGTTGCGTTGTCTTGCATCAAGATTGCTCCCGCTTCCAACAAGTTGGGACAATTTTAGCAAATTTCGGGTCTCAACTTTGTCCTCAGAAAGAAATTGTGCTTCGATCAAGAGTTCCTTCCCAACAAACTTCTTGTAAGGCAGTGTGGATCTGTGTCGGAGATTTTCCCCGCAGAGTTTCTATTTTCACGTACGAGCGCTGGTCTAACGGTGTGACTCGACCTGAGGAGCTGCATGCTTCCATTTCCAAACCTACCCACGTCCACATAGCAAATGATAGCATGTCGTTCTGGCACCACTCCGTTGCTAAGAGTCTGACCTTGACATGACAACCATTTTCCAGATTGCATATCCGCTTCCGTTTTAGATTAACGTGTGCAGAACTTTTTTTATCACCCTCCTAGAAAGTGCACTAACTGTTCATTGTCCTTTCGGTCCGAAGAATGTTGGAACTGGGACTTAGCCGCAAACCCAGCAAGCTAGCGATTCAAACACTAGTTTATAAACACAAGTGCAGAAAACAAGCAATTGTTTTCTGCGGTTGCGTTCATAAACGTCAGAACCGCAACCGCAGAAAGCAAGCAATTATTTATTTGGTGTGACGTCACCAGAAGCAGACGACGAAGAAACGACGAGATGTACAGGGATTGAAGAGAATAATGTGAACACCACGCTCAGAGAAGTAACTTTTAATGCAGCTGTGTACGTCGCAATACGCAAAGGTATACACCACCTTTTGGTTGTAACAGCTTTGTTTAGAACCTCAAGGTCCTGTTTAAGTGCATTTAAAGTATCTTGTTGCAAAATTTCCTTCAGGGTGACGACGAAATGAGCGACCTAACGGACTTCGAAAGAGGGCTAATTGTAGGTGGCCGGCTAGTTGCTGCCTCCGTGAAAACAGTAGCCAGAGTAATGGAGTATCGAGAGCTATTGTGTCTAGCGTGATGACAACATATCATGTTCGTAGCAAAACCTCGTCTGCGAAACACAAGAGCGGCTGGAAAACGACCCTGACTGAGACAGGAGAGCATTAAAGAGGATTGTTACCCGTAATAAGAAGACCACGGCGCCGAAAATTAGTGCGGAGCTCAATCTGCTTCTAGAGACTTTAGTATCAACTAAAACAGTGCGCAAGGAAGTGCAAAAACAATATTCATGGCAGAGCTTCTATTACAAGACCTCATGTGGCAGGGGTGAATGCGCAGTGGCGCCAGGAGCATTCATGGAAGAGCTTCTATTGCAAGACCTCTGGTGGCAGGGGTGAATGCGCAGTGGCGCCAGGAGCATTCAATGAAGAGCTTCTATTGCAAGATCTCTGGTGGCAGGGGTGAATGCGCAGTGGCGCCAGGAGCATTCATGGCAGAGCTTCTATTGCAAGACCTCTGGTGGCAGGGGTGAATGCGCAGTGGCGCCAGGAGCATTCAATGAAGAGCTTCTATTGCAAGATCTCTGGTGGCAGGGGTGAATGCGCAGTGGCGCCAGGAGCATTCATGGCAGAGCTTCTATTGCAAGACCTCTGGTGGCAGGGGGAATGCGCAGTGGCACCAGGAGCATTCATGGCAGAGCTTCTATTGCAAGACCTCTGGCGGCAGGGGGAATGCGCAGTGGCACCAGGAGCATTCATGGCAGAGCTTCTATTGCAAGACCTCTGGTGGCAGGGGGAATGCGCAGTGGCACCAGGAGCATTCATGGCAGAGCTTCTATTGCAAGACCTCTGGTGGCAGGGGGAATGCGCAGTGGCACCAGGAGCATTCATGGCAGAGCTTCTATTGCAAGACCTCTGGTGGCAGGGGGAATGCGCAGTGGCGCCAGGAGCATTTATGGCAGAGCTTCTATTGCAAGATCTCTGGTGGCAGCGGTGAATGCGCAGTGGCGCCAGGAGCATTTATGGCAGAGCTTCTATTGCAAGATCTCTGGTGGCAGCGGTGAATGCGCAGTGGCGCCAGGAGCATACAAGGTGGACTGCCGATGCATGTAATGTGGTTGGATGAATCGACTTTACCCTATTCCCTACCGCAGGACATATTTACGTGTGGAGAACACCGTCAAAAGCGTACAACCCAGACTGTCTGCTCCAAATAGTGCAGTATTCTGGTGGTTCTGTCATGCTCTGAGCGATCTATCCGTGGTTTCCAGCAGGTTCCCTGATCAACTTGAAAGGACGAATGACTGGCAGGGCGTGTGAAACCATTTTGGCCGACAAGTCCATCCAACGGCTCAAGCATTGCTTCCTGCAGGGGATGTCATCTTTCAAGATGATAACGCCCCAATTCACAGAGATCGGAATGTGCAATCATGGTTTGAGGAACACGAGGACGAACTTTCACAACTTCCTTGGCCTCCCCAATCACCAGACTTAAAACATCATCGAGCCACTGTGGTCTTTGTTGAATAGAGTTGGATCCCGTGATCCTCCTCCTGCATCTCTCAAAGATCTGGAGCAGTTTCTGCATGAAGAATGGTGTAACATTCCACTAACCACCACCATGCAGGATTTGTATGTATCCATTCCAAGGAGGATTCAGGCGATTTGGAATGCCAAAAATGGCACATACTCTAGTAGGTAGATAAAACCTTTTCCTAGGTGTTCACATGCTGCTTACCCAGGTATATTTGCGTATAATAGTGTAATAAATGTTAATACAGCTAGTAATTTGATTCTTCGATATCAACTTTATTTCGTCGGAGTGAATCGTCGGCAAAGGTAAGATTTGCTAACCAGATGTATACATAAAATAGAGAATTCTGTACTAGTGAAACAAAAATTCAAAATACAGCTGTTCTAGCATAGGTTAGGCTGCATGAAACATCGGTTCATCTCCTGTGTTGTGAGAACTGTTGTCAGATTAAAACTCCAGTCGCAGGTTAGTGAGTCTGCGGCAGGTGTCGACTGGGACTGCAAAAACAGAAAAAAACCTAGAAAAAGGTTTTACGTACAACCTACTGCCAAGAGAGACCGTATAAGTTGAAAGGCACCAGAAAGATAACGTAGTGCAACTAAATTCACGTGAAAACAACGAACTTACTACCGAAGGTCGTGAAGCTCTAATCAGGCAGACCAGCAGAGAGATACAGTTAAACAATCCGTTCCTACATAACAACGAAAAATGGGGAAAACTATTACGTAGAAACAGCTGTGAATGCAAGTGCAGTCATTCACTCAGCCCACAAAAAAAACAGCTGTTCACATCTAGAATGAATGAGTCATAAAAGGAAAAAGATTAATAGTCAACAACTCGGTCTCAGATTTTTTGTTAACATACATCCTGCACAACAATTTCGACGAAGAAAGTTATTCGCCTGAAATTCTTTTCTCTCTCAGTGATGAGATTAGGGCTGGACATTGACAAAAATACCCCACCGAAAGTATTTCATTAATGACAAATTAATAAAAAATCTGTCATACAAGATTTTTTTAAAGTCAGTTTTTCGAGCAGATTTCCGATCTAAAAAGTTCAAGTTTACACAGACGATGGGAGGTTAAGGAAGTTACTAAAGGCGTTCTGGATAAACTAACTTTAAAAAAATATTGTGCGACATCGTGCATCTATGTCTTTTGTTCCTTAATAACGAAATACTTTCGGTGAGGTTTTCTGTCAACATCTGTCAAACTAAAATTAAAAAGATACACGTTATACCTATTATAATGCGTAAGTTTTGCAAAAATGGTCGGATGAACAAAACAAAAACCGTTCAAAACAAAAGTTGAAATCCGCGGAAACTTTGGCCCCAATGCTTTGAACA
The DNA here is from genome assembly GCA_039090855.1 of Macrothele yani. Taxonomy (NCBI): domain Eukaryota; kingdom Metazoa; phylum Arthropoda; class Arachnida; order Araneae; family Macrothelidae; genus Macrothele; species Macrothele yani. The sequence continues at coordinate 137,326,840 of CM077027.1, read as the reverse complement.
TTTAAGTTACTAAAGTCTGCGTGCCTGGGGGTTTATACACCGCTTGAACACTTTCTTAGATCCACTTTCAGCCTACGTTACGGGGGGAAAGAAACGTCTTGACACTACACAAGATATTTCTTTCCTTTTTTTTTTTTTTTTTTTTTCATTTCAAGGTTTTAATTATTCCTATGAGAACAAAACTACTCAAACAAGAAAATCATTCATATAAAAAAATCCCCCCCCATTTGGCATGAGTTTCGGTGTATAAATTAGCTAACTTAGCTGAAGATATTTCAAGATTTCCCCTTGTTAACGGTGCCATATTCTACAGAAAAATATCGTTAGTTCACGTACTGGAAAAAGTTTGCATCAGAAAAGCCTAAAATATAAAGAAAACGCATAGAAAAATATTCGCTGTTATTACAGCAGGCACATACCACAAGGAAGGTGACACCGAATTTTCTATTGTAATGAGCACATCCTTTGAATCCGTTCTGACAATAATTATATTAAGTAACTGTTTCTATACTAAGTAACTGTTTCTATTTCTGGATGCTTTTATCGGTTGTAGAAACAGGTTGATTGTTTTCCTTACCGGTTCCAGTGACTTTTGTCAATCGAACCGGTAAGGAAAACAATCAACCTGTTTCTACAACCGATAAAAACATCCAGAAATAGAAACAGTTACTTAGTTCCATGAGCGGCTAAAAATCACGTTACGAAAATTAACAAATGGCGCACAAAACTTTTCTCATGCCACAAGGAAAGTATCAGAGACAGATTTTCAAATCGAACAGTTAAAAGAAGAAATATAGAAGGAAACATGATGTAAGTCTACGCCTACTAACTGAAGAATTTCGCATAATGGAAAAGTTGACAACAGGTGAAAAATATTCATGGAAACAGCTATGCTAAGGAAAAAAACTTTTCAAATACGTCCCCCGGAAGCCGAGATAGCGGAAAGGGGGGGGGGTCGACCTCTACGCCCCTAGCGGGAAATTTTTGCATTATTTAAAGAGGATAATGCTCCACATCTCTATTGTATCGAATGGCCTACAGTAAAAATGAAATTGCTCAATAGGGTTTTTAGAAGCTGAGATAACATCTGCAAAACTAAAGTACACAAGCACCACCTACCGACAGAACTGTCAACTGCAAAATTCCTCATATATTAGCCTGAAATGCCCTACAAAGTAAATGGCACCGATGTTGAAAGTTTGTTTGTTTTTTTTAATTGCATATGTAGACCCAGAGATATTGAAAAAAACATTAAATATTTGCGCCCCCTAGCAGAGAAATTGTGCCTTATTTCGGGGAGAAAATACACACACACAGTTTGCATAGTTAGCAGTATCTGACCGAAAAAAGAAGTTTTTCAATCGGGTATTTAGTCCCTCAGGTACTGCTGTAAACAGAAATGTGAATTTACGCGCTCTGGTGGCAGACTTGTACGTTAAGAAAAATCTGAAATTAGATGAGAAACATTTTGCAGAAGAAATGCTCTCCAACAAAGAAAGAACTTTTCGAATCAGACTCTTAGAAGCAAAGATATCGACAAATATATGACATGCATCCACCATCCTGGCGGGAAAACTATGCATTATTTCACGAAGAAAGTAGTCTCAAAAGGTTTTCCGAGGTGAGCGGTATTGGTCACCGAAAGAATTTTTCAATCGAGTGTTCAGGAGCTCAGATTTTGCCGCAAATACATCACTTACGCCCCTGAAGGCCAAACCATTCTTTACTAAATATTAGAAATTATATGTAAAGCATTTTCCATCGGGAGCTGTATCCGGCGCAAAAAGAATTTTTTAAATCGAAGTTTTAAAAGCAGAGATATAGGGGGAAACGCAGTTTACTTTTACGCCCTCTAGCTAAAAATTGGTGCGTAACTTGAAAAAGTAACTGTACTTAAAATAGGATTCGACAAATAGAATCGAAAGGTAAAAGAATTTTTCAATTGGATGTTTAGAAGCAAATATAAGGAATAAAATGCATTTTGAATTTGATATCTGCGTTGACGCCCTCTAGCGGCAAAATTATGTATCGTAAAAAAAAAAACCCGAAATAAGGGATCATCATTCGCACATTTCAAGTTTCCTAATGCAAAAATAATTTCTGAAGTCAGACTAATAGTTGCAGCGATATGGTGTCCACAGACGGACGGACGGACAAACCGGTAACATAAGCACGATCTTTTTTTTACAAAAGACGTGCTAAAAAGGGGCAGACGAAATGACAAATTTAAACATATTGTTAGGAATCCAAGTGGTAAAACTGCGCACTTGAAAATTCAAAAAGGCAGGTGGGTAGCATTGACCACAGTTTAAGGTAACCAAAGTTGAAATTTATGTCCATCTGTTCGTATGATACATGTATTACGAAAAATGCCCGAAATATTGAAGTTCGAGGAATCAACAACATTATTGGGGGTTTTAAAAGTTCTTCGAACCCAAAGTCGGCGTCAACGTTTGAGCAGATCTGACTGCAATTCGTAACGTCGCTCCGGTGCTGCAGAGATGGAAAAGAGTCAACGGGTCGACAATTTCTTGCGGGGCCCAACGGGTCAGGTGAAGGTGTTCCTGACCCGATTTTGACCCGGTTTTATTCCAGTTTTATTTTTGAAAAGAGAAAAATATATTCCAAAGAAAAATGCCCACGGAGTGAAATAATGATTTGTCATGCAAAAATATTGTCGTCTCTTTCTTAAAGCCACGAAGATTTCCACCGACCGACGTCAGACACACCATATCGTAAAAAGATACTTCCTTTGCGTTCTTTTACAGTGCGATTGTCCAGGGCAAGGTACAGGCAAACACCATTCGCCTGCTTCTCAGCTGATTCACTCTCTCCGTGCGAAGTTCACTGTATGACTAAGAGTTACTTTTCACATCGCATCTTTTACATTGAGCATTCAGAGGTTTTCGATTGATGGGAACGGGATGTTCCCATGGCATGTCATGTCGAAATTAACTCCTTATATGGTAATATGGATGGATTTAATATTAAGGAGGTTGAGAAAGGAGTAGAGGCCAACAAGTACGTGCTTGTTGAAAACCACAAGGGGAAGAGTGAGTGCTGGGAATTGTTTCGTCTCATTAAGAAACCGGTTAATACTTCTGTGTTGTTTAATGTCGCTTGTTGTTCAAAATGTGCAAAGTGTATAATTACAAAGAAAGATGTCGACGTGTAATAAGAGATTATGGAACCAAAAATCTAACGGACCATATGAAAGTATGCGCTCCTCTACCAAAGCGTGGAAAGAGTGAACAATCTAAATACATTTAAAAAAATATGTTTGTGTAATCGTAAATAATGATTCTCATTTGTAATATACTCACGGTCATAGTCAGCCATTACTTCTGAATTACGCAAAATAGTGGCACTAAAAATGGCACTAAAAGTTAGCAAGTAAACAAATTTTATTATTAAAAAAGGATTTCAGTTATTAAATATCAAGCAGTTATTGGGATGAATATATATATTACATTTATATGTATATACATATAAATTGAGTTTCGAATTTATAGTTCAAAGCAGATTTGTCTGGGTCCGAATCGGGTCCGAAATTTTCGACCCGTTTCCAACTCTGCCCGGTGGCGCTGTGGTCTAAAGCGATGGCTTCTGATCATTCGTCCGAAAGGGGTCCGGGTTCGAATCCCGGTGAGGCATAGACGTTGTGTTTGTCTTACGGCACTGGCACTTTTCCATCCCCGTAACCAGTGGCCCTAAATTAGGGACGGGTGACTGCTTATAGCCCATTGAGTAGCTCACGATAGTCGTTAAACCTCCAATCTCAAAAAAAAAAAAAAAAAAAAAAAAAAGTAACGTATCAAGAGACAAGGTTGTGTGTTCAAAAGACGTCGATTTTGGGCATCCAAGGATTACAAAAATACCTTTTGGATAGGTCACCACAACTCTGATAAACGCTGTTGCAAATACCCCCCCCCCATCCCGTTTGATAGCTAAATGAACCTGGTTGTCTACATCTACAGTGTCCCGTCCCTAATTTAAGGAATTTAATACACTGGTTTCATGGATGGAAGAGAGAATGAGTGTCGTAGGACAAGCACTGCATCAATGCCACAAACAATGCCCGGCTCGGAACAAGAGCCAGTAACCACCGCCTCTGACCACCCGGTCACGGTGACGAAAACAAATAAGGTACCGCGAGAGCCGGTGCTATGATTAGGACAACTAGATAGCAACCTAGGACGTAGACCTCAGAGGGTGGGGGTAGTATTAAATTTTATGGGGGTGGGGGTTTTATACATATTAGTGTTTTTAACTTGTATAAAAAAAAATTCAACTGACAATTTATATTTTTTATTTTAAGGTAAATGCTACAACGGGTTATGGAATATAATTATAGGTTTTATGAAAAGTTTTATACGCTGTTTTTTATTTATGCTTTTTATATGTTTCCTTTTTGAAATTGATTGATAAATTGAAGTTGGTAATTTGGGGGGGGGGGGGTACCTATGGTGTAAAATAGCCTGCCACCTGCACCAGGTACGGTATTTTGTCATTCAAGTATGAAGTAGTATGCCTTGTTTGAGCAATTAACTTTGTTCCGGAAAATACTTACATTTCAACGTTTTGAAATTTCTGCCGTTCCGGTAGCGCAGTGGAATGAGCACTGGCCTTGGACCGTTAGTCTAATTGGGCCAGGGTTCGAGTCCCGTATGAGGCCTGGGAGATGTGCTGGCGTTACAGCGCTGGCTGCCCCTCCCAAGAACTAGCAACCCTAAATGAGGGAGTGGGAGGCTACTAAAAAAAAAAATTACGGTAGGTTTAAAAGCCGATTCTCATTCAGTGGTGTGCCTTTAAAAAGGAAACATTTAAAAAGCAGGAGAGGGAACCCTGATTCGAAAGTGTTTTAAAGGGAAATATTAGGGTTGTAGGAGTATGTTAACAAAGGGATGGAATAGTCAATTTATTCTGTCTCCGTGTAATTAAGTCAAAAGCACTACATCCAAAGAAATCATGTCTGACAGGGGAAACAGCAACGAGGTAAAGGGGGAAATGGGTGGGGGTGAAGAAGTAAAAAACCCTTCCGTTATAGTTGCTTTATGGTGGTAGTTTGCATAAATTAAAGAAGCTGCTTTCTGGAAGAAAGAGAAGAAACTAATCCCTTTTTTTTTTTTTTTAAGTTCTTGGTGCTTTTCGAAGTAAGGGTCGGCCTTTTGTGTTAGGTCGAAATTGTTACGAAAATTTTAGGCACTATTTTTTTTTCCATTTGCGTTTTCTAAGGTTTTCTTCTGTTATTTATTTGAGACTTTCTGAGCTCACCTTCAAATATTTCTGTTTTTGGTGCAGAGGGTCTTGTGCTGCACTGTTCTTGAGCCAGCCTTTTATAATTTTTTATGGGGAATTTTTTGTTGACTTTGTGTGGGGGAATAGAGATATTTTTTATTTAACGTTCAATTTACTGATGGTGGTAGTTAAACTCAAAACAGAAAGAAAAACATGATTGTAGATATCTGCCGTTCATTTAATCGTTTATATAACGAGAAAAGATTTTGTTAACATATATCATACTATTAACAAAAAAAAAAAACCCCAGCTAAAAGTGATAAGTGACCTGAAATCCATAGACTAATCGCATTTTACAACTTAACTGTAATTATCTATTAATAACCGGGATTTATACATAATTACCAGATTCTTTTGTAATTACATACAAATGACACAAATACGTGCTAGAAACAAACACTACGAACAAATAAATAGAGTACTTACGAAATCCAAAGCGACACATCTGCAGAATTTTTAATCTTTAATTCATGACGCAATTCAACCATTTAAAAGTACTTATCGTGCTAACAGCATTTGTAATATTTATTTACGTATTCATTTTTATTTAGGTCTTTTTCTTATTCACTAAACTGTTACGTTTTCTCCGTCTACATGATCGTAAAACTTTTAAACCCTTCCCATTTCTTTTGATCGAACGTTTGATCAGTCACTGATAGCTTTCTTTATGCTTTCTTAAGGTCACGGCATTGTGTGTTTCTCATTGAAACCGGCGTCCTCTAGATCGTACAGCTGGAAAGACAAGATATTAATCAACACACTCCCATCACCGAATCCTTTGAACGAAACACACTAACAGTTATAGAAATATTACCATAAGTCGTGTTGGCGATTTCAATGGCAGACATTACAACTCACGAGGAACACGCACGTTTTCATTGTTAGCAGTCGTAAAACGGAATCATCAGTCCATTACTTACTATTCCACCATTGTGAGAAAGTGTGCATATTATTTGTATGATAGACTTTCCGGATTTTTTCGTATTTTACGAGAGATTGTGACGTCTCCTGCGGAAACATTTTAGAAGCTCGGAACTCTTTTATAACAGGATTATTAGAAAGCGACGTTTGGCAACACTTCATAAACTAAGCATGGACCGCACACTATTAACAAGCAACTTACACAGAAGCAGCATCGTAGAAACACTTCCGAAAACTATTTATTACATCATAGAGATCGCTTCAGAATCTATTTAATCATAAGTCGACAGTTGTTCGAACCGGGGTTGGCAAAGTTTTTGCGAAGGCGGTTAAAACCACTGGTTGTAACCGGTTAAAACCGGCATGGCAGAAACTAGTTTGTGCCATGAAAGTGGCAATAACTGGCAGAAACCCAGAAAATAATTATATCTTGTAATAAAAACTTACTGAAGTACCACAAATATCATATGATGAATAGCATAGGAAAATGCATTTTAAAGTAAAACAAGTGCAGTTGCCATGTTTACAGTATTTATTTAAATGTTACATCGCAGTAGATTTACCATTCAAGTGCAATTTTTCCACGAAGTAGTCGATAGCAAAAGACCAATTTTGCAGAAGTTTTCAAACCCAAACAATTTCTTAATTTATTGTGAATAAACGAAAAGCTTGAGAATATTCTTTCTAGCCCAGCAGAACTTGCAGGCAATATCATCACTGTGCAAGCAAGAGTTATGAAATCTTCATATACAGTTGTTTTTTTTTAAACTAGACCACCATGTAGAAGCTCAGCCATTTTCTAAGACTTCATTGCAGTAATATGTTTCAGGAAAAGGAACTGATTTTGCTTGAAAAGCTATGATGTAAGGCACAAAATTTAGGTTGATTTCATAAAGTAATTCCCTAGCACTTTCTTCCTTCTCATGTGACAATTTAGATCTCACGTACTTTGGATGAAGCACATAAGCTAGCATATGATGTTGAGTTATTGTCTGACTAAATCTACTCTTAACCTTGCTTTCATTAGTTTTCATGAGATTATCATCACCCATTAGAGCCAACCAAATTTCACAAGCATCTGCAATAGAACACCCCTCTTTTTGGATCTTATCCAAGGCAGCAGCAATAGGTCTTAAAACTTGCAACAAGTGTTTTACTTCTTTATTAATCATCCAATTATTTATGACTTGAACAACACCTTTGTCATCTATATAGTCTTCATGACCTTCAAACTTATTTGTAAGTAATATGGAAGATTCTTTATGAATGATTCCAAGCAATCTACCCGACTGTTCCCCTTGTATTGCCGGGTAATTGTGGCTTCACAGCATTCGGATATTCCTTAAGCCAAGCACCTTGTCTGTGATGAGTTCTGAAATATTTCTGAACACTGAGCAGATACCACATGCTTCAAAACAGACTTTGGTGTAATATCTTGTCCAAGAAGGTCAAGACAGTGAGCTGAACACCCTTAAGTTGTAACTGATGGGTTCTCTTCATTAATCATCTTTCTAATTGATTCCATTTTATTTTGATTATCTGTTACAAGAGCTTTCACTTTACATTCCTTTTCTACTTCTGTTATTGCTGCCTAGGCTAAATCAGCACTGTAACTTGCTGGGTTTTTTTTTCTTGGACCCTCTATTTACAGAATTAAAGAAGATACAGTATGAATACAATTAGTAATAAGTGGTTCATTGTGGATGTTACTCCAACCATCTTGAATCAATATAATTACTTTACCACTGACTGCAATTCATTATGTACTTTATCTAGCAAGTATGCATCCAGTTGTTTCCTTTTTGGAGGTGTGTAATTTGGTCTCAGTAAACTAATCATTCTTGTAAAAGATGAATGCTCACTAGCCAAGAATGGAATATTGCAACTGTAAAAAAAATTTGTGATTGCCATATCAAAAGTCTCTGTCTTTTGAACTTGTTTTAATGACAAAATTTTTCATAATGGCCTGACTTGTTGAAGGTCTGTCTTGTTCAGGCTCTTTTTCTCCTCGTCTTGGTTTCTTTGCAGCTGGAGCTGAATTCTATTCTGAACCACTAGGTACTTCCATAAGTTCCATGCCAACAGGTCTGCCTACCTGCTGCTTACTACTGCTGTTACCACAGTACTTTTTTTGGTGCTCCTTCATTCTGTGAGGTTTAGCACTAACAACTTTCTTGCAGTTGATACATTCAACTATTAGCTCATCATTTACTTTTTTCTGCACATAAAAACCCCAAATTGGGTCTACTGGCCTACGACATCTAGAAGTAGGCATAATAGCATAAACAGAAGTCAACAAAACAAACTACATTCAAACTTTCTTTTTGACAAAATGGCTCCCCTTGCTTAAACATGGAACTACTTCTGAAAAATGTAAGACAAGCTGTGATTGGTAGTTCAAAAAATTGTGGTTCATGGGCTTTAATGCAGCTTATCTGGTAGGTGCACTTGAGACAGAGTCATAACCCAGTGAGGTTCTTCCTTACAGCCAGTCTGCCAATCATCTTCATTCCACACATGATCAGAGCGTGGCTTACCACAATCCCCCTGTAAGTAACGTATCTCCCCAGCACACAAGCGACTCTTATGTCTTTTCTGCAGAACCAGGTTTCACTGCCACACATCAGGATCGGAACAATTACTTTTTTTTTTTTTGATTGGAGGTTTAATGACCACCGTGAGCAACTCAATGGGCTATTAGCAGTCGCCAGTCCCTAATGTAGGGCCACTAGTTCCAGGGAAGGGACAGAGCCAGTGTCGTAAGAAACAACATCCATGCCTCACTAGGATTCGAACCCTTTCGGACGAATTATCAGAGGCCATCCCTTAGACCATTGCGCCACAGGGGCGGCGATTACACTTTCATATACAGCCATTCGGAACTTTCTGGAGAACCCATCATTCCTGTGAAATCCTCCTAAAGCAGCTATGGCTATCAATGAAGAGTTCACTCACCTACTAATTTCGCCATCTAATTTGTTCTCTCTGTCAAACATGCTTCCCAAATATACAAACTCGTTTACCTGATCAATAACAGTGCCATTTAGACTTTTCCTGCATTCAGTACTAACAGTTCCTCCCTCAAAAACCATAACTTTGGTTTTTCCCTTATTTATACTCAGTTTGAAATTCATACAAACTTCGTACATCCGGGCCAGCATACTCTGCAACTAACTTTCACTCTCTGCCAACAAACAGGACTGTGCCATCATCATATAGCAATCTACACACACGGGCATTACCATGACATAAACCAGTATTGTCCATTTTGGCATCACGCATGCACGCATCCGTAAATACGAGTATATTAAAGACATCCATGGTAACATTACACAACCCTGTCAGACTCCTGCTCCAATAGAAAACTATTTTGATACAACACCATTTACTCGTACACATACTCTACTTTCAGCATACATGGTTTCATACAATTGAGTACATTCCCAGTGATACCATATTTATTAAGTACCTACTACAGAAGAGTCATGTTTACTCGATCATTAGCTTTCTCTAAATCTATGAAGGCAGCAAAAACTTTCTTACCAACAGACAGATACTTTTTAATCATTAAACGCAATGCGAAAATTTGGTTACTGCAGCCCTTACTAGGCATAAAAAGCCACTCTACACATCCCACACTTTCTCTGACGTAAAACCTCGTACCTTATCAATAACAACCTTTCCGAATACTTTCCCTGGCACACTCAGTAAACTGATAGCACGAAAGTTCTTGCATTCAGTCTGATCACCCTTTCCCTTATACGACTCCTAACTCCCAGCACAACTAACTGACAAGGATTGTTTTAATTTGCTAGTGAAAAAAGACTAATGAGCATAGCTCACGCAGTTTTCAATATCGTTTTTCTATATTGTGATTGTATTCACGTCTTCATTTCAGTAAAACTTCTTCGGGGGCGGGGAGGTCAGGAGGTTCCTCCTTTCCTACAAAAGGGACGTTCTCTTTTTTGAAAATTAAGTCGGAATCGATAACTTAATCATAAAGATGCAATCATTCAAAAATTGCGAAACTTGAATAGCAAACATGACAAAGGCTTTGATGATGTATCAATCAATGCATCATTTTATAACAATACTTTTGACGGAAGCTGGTACCGATATTTTAAATATTTTGGAAAAAATATTGTTTTCGAGGTTTAACAACCATCATGAGCAACTCTAAGGGCTATAAAGCAATCGCTCGTCCCTAATTTAGGGCCGCTACTCTAGTGGACAAGTGGTTGGAAATAGACAAAGTCATCGCTCTTTCCACGTTTTTCATTAATTAACACACAGCAACCAAGAAATTGTACTTCGACACCGCTGGGATCGAACCCCAGATTTCTCGATAGCTAGCCGAGTGCATTCGCCTTACGCTACGGAGGCTGACAATCCACGGCGCTTTGTGCGTTTATCTGTCAGCATCTGACTTCACAAATCCGCAGAGATGGGCTCAGCAAATGAGACGTCTCCGTCTAGTGGGCAGATAACACACATAACGCCGTGGATAGTTGGCACCATAGCGTAAGGCGAACGCACTCGACTAGTTATCGAGAGATCTGAGGTTCGATCCCAGCGGTGTCGAAATACAATTTTTCGGTTGCTGTGTGTTAAAGAAAAACGTGGAAAGAGCGATGACTTTGTCTATTTGCATTATCTCCACGTATTTGCAAGTGGTTGGGTTGGAGGCGAAGGCTTCTGGCTTACTGTCCGAGTTGGATCCTGGTTCGAGCAAGAGTTCTATATTTGTCTAAATGTCTTCACACATACTACGTCGGAACAGACACTAAGTTTCTCATCGGACGGAAAAGAAGTTTGTCCACACCCAAGGTTCAAATTACTCAGATGGAAACAGAATCATCCGATTGATAGTCAAATAAATGTTACTGGCATGAGGATGCCAAATTAACCACGCAAGTAGATATGCCTAAGAAAATTTGATCGTCCTGGAACGAGAATCGAACCCGCAACACCCGGTTTACGTTCGAGTAAGTTACCGTTACACCACCCAGAAGGATGAACCTCCAAGCACTTGAGGATGTGTTTTAAGTCTCAGACGTAACTTGGATATTCCTTGTTCTAGGTGGTATAATGGTAACATACTCGACCGTACATCGCGAGATGTGGGTTCGATTCCTGTTCCAGGACGATTGGATTTTTAATTTTCTGATGCATATCTACTTGGTTGGCATCTACCGAGCTGGAAGTATTGTTGAGCGTACTGAAATTATAAAGATACAACTTTTTTTGTTTTTACTAAACTGATATAATCATAGGTTCTTGAAATCACAGACTGTTGCCCGGTGGCGCAGTTGTCTAAGCGATGGCATCTGATTATTCGTCCGAAAGGGGTCCGGGTTCGAATCCCGGTGAGGCATGGATGTTGTGTTTGTCTTGCTGCACTAGCTTTCTCTCCCTTCCCTGGAACCAGTGACCCTAAATTAGGAACGGGCGACTGCTTATAGCCCATTGAGTTACTCACGGTGGTCATTAAACCTCCAATAAAAAAAAATCAGAGACTAGTCTTGTGATGATTATACGAGTATATATTAAAATAATACAAAGTTTGTCACAAATAATTTATTTTTTCAAGTCGACCAAGGTTTCGCTCAGGCCATTCATCCTGATTAAGCTAGGTCAATACCCAGCGAAACTTTGACCGACTTGAAAAAATAAAATTTTTCTAACAAACGTTGTATTATCTTAATATAAACTAGTATAGGTTGTTTACTCGAAAAACCTTGGTCTTAGTAACAACCTGCTTACTTAATTTCCGACGCGGGGACAATAAAAACTTCTGTCATCCTGAAGAACTATACTCGTGGCAAGGCTAACCTGACTATGAAGTTAAAGTTACGGAGTGTGTACTTCCACCGCATAATATAGTTCCAGTTCAAAAACCATGTTCAAGCTTGAACTGAGACCTAAGATACATAGAAGTTCTAAAAATTGTACGTACGCACATTAAAAAAAAAATTAAGATCCCAGTTTCGGTCGCATTTCTATAAAATACAAATATTAGCATTTTAGCGGCGCCGTTGTCACTTCTGTTTTGACTCAGGGAGGCTATACAGTTAACACGAGGATATTTACCGTGACTGGGAGAGGAGAATTGTTAGGTGGAGATAATGGCTTGGTGGTCAATGTAATGAGCTTACTCTTCTCTCCGTGGTTGCTGTTTTAAAATACTCATTCAGAAATCGTTTGCCTGGTGGTCGGCAAGGTTTAGAAGATGTGGGGGTGGAGGAGAACATCGTGATGGAACGCGTAAAGTCCCAGTTTGTCTCGCATTTAGTCACCCTTAGGAGGAATGGTCAGCAACACATGGCACCCCATTACTGCGAGAAGAAATATTTATAAACAAGAGGCTTCATGTCGGTGAATCGGTTTCACAATCTTAACAGTGTAATCATGTTAGCTTTGCCCCGAGTTATAAAAAGCCAAGAGCCACTTTGCGATGCCTGCCTATCCGTTAAGAGGTAATGCGGCACTTGAAGATTTTATCAAAGGAAAATTTCAAAGCGTACTTCATTTCACCAGAAGGCAAGATAGTCTCTTAAATGAGATGATCAAGGCAGAGAATCAAGTGAAAATATGTGGACATATAATGAAGTAACATATGTTTTTTCTTTGTTAGCAGAAGGAAATGTGAACTTAAAATAATAGTATTACCTAAATGGAAATAAAATGACACTGAAAACTAAATTCCATAAAAACATACATAATACATGTAGTAAGTTGATCCAATGGCAACGATATGTAATACGCGGACGCTATTTTTATGTATTTTTTTAAACTAAACATATTTTTGTTAAATGCGAAAAGAATTTTAAAAAAAGTCTTAGCAGATTCAGTGAGATTTTCTGATATTTCATCCACATGTTGCCTTTCATAACAATACCGAAATAATATTTAATCGGGATGGGACATTCGAATCCCGCGAATCTTGAAAAAGATTTGAGATTCGAAAACTCCAATCTTCGCGCTTTTTTCGTCATTCGAATCTTTCCAATCTTAACCTAAAAAAAATGGCATTTGGTGCTTGTTCTAGAGCGATATTTGTTCGAATTTTTGTCAGCTTGACGAGTTCTGACATTAGAAAACAATCGAAAAAGATCGTCTACAGCGTGTACACAGCTATTTGAAATAGATCGTTACTTCCAAACTGGATGAGACCGAAAAATTGTATGCTCTTAGAACTATAAGGGATCCCCGATTCAAAGGAAGTGCATTTTTGAACTAAGAAAACCTTGAGCAAGTTAAATCAACACTGTCCATTGAAATTTCTGATATTAGTATTTTGCAAACAGATGACATTGATCTGCAGTCATCAGAACAAACTCAAAGAGATACCACCCAAAAATCGTTAACTCAACAGCAAGCAGTTCATAGAATGTGGAGATACTATTCTCAATTGATGACAACATCTACCAGCAGTAAGTAGAGTCAGAATGTGTCTCCTGAAGAAGAAATAAATGCTTACATAGCATAAACACTGCTTCCACCATTTGCAGACATCTTTAAATACTGAAAGGACAACAAAAAATATCAAAATTTGAGAAAACTCTAAAAAGTTCTTAATCACACCACCATCGAGAGTAATGTCAGACAGACTATTTAGCATATCAGGTGCCATAGCTGATAAAAAACGAAGTAGGCTAGACTCAAAGCGAGTTAGAATACTAGTGTTTTTAAAAAAAAGTATCCACTAAAGGTTCTTGATTTTTTTTACATTGCCCTGAAAGTGTTCAGTATTTACTGTTTTTTTTTTAACTCTTAAAACATATATGGTTTCTTAATTTTCTAGAAAGAATTTACTCAATTTAGTGTTCCATGTTTAGTGTTTATCTACGTTAACTCTTGAAATTATCTTCCCCACCTCTACACTTGCTTTGATTTAAAAAGGTTCTGGAACTTTTGTTATTAAAGAAAAATGTCCAAAAATGTGAATTGTTACTCAAATATTTTTTTTTGTCAAATTATGTTCATAAAATGGAAATAAACCTCAAGACTCAAGGGTTATGTACTGCATTTACTAAATGTAAATTATAAATTTCATTTGTATCTTCTTAATAAGCATGGGTATATTTTTTGAAAACTATTCTTTAGTTTGTATTTCATTAAACACAGATTTCAAATTTTCATTCAATTAAAAACTTTTAGTTTTAAGTAGAAGTCTTTTCTTATCCTTTTTTCTTATAATTATTCCTATGTGAAGGATTCGGATTCGAGAAAATTTAGGATTTGTCACACCTCTAATATTTAATAACAGGGAACTGTACACCAGTTATGTAGAAAATAGTAAAACTATGCTAGTAATCCGATTTATAGGCGTAGGAATATATAAATAATAGTTCCCAAGCTTTCGCACATAAAACCAAATGGCTTTTTCAAGGAAGACAAACTGCAATCTGAAAAATAGAACGCTTTAACACTTTGAACGCGGTGACATTGACTAACCACGGGTCTATCCAGAGAAGTCAAATGCAAGTCCGCTACTCCTATGTGGGACGACAGAAAAATTAGCTACTTACTCTGCCTCTAAATGTACAGCCATTCGATAAACCTTGAAGATCATTACCAACAGTGATACTTGCAATGATAGCGTCTCACTGGAGTTGCCACGAATTGGGAGCCAGTTCTTCAAGTAACGCCCTCTTCCGGGCCGCGGATGGCCTAGTGGTCAGCGTTCGTGACTGCCTTGGAGAAGACCTCGGGTTCGATCCCAGGCAGGTACGAACGTTCGAGCCACTAATATCCGCCGTGCGTCGGATGGGCACGTTAAGCCGTCGGACCCCGGGTACTGCCCCCCCCCCCCGGTAATAAATAAGGGCGTCTTCCTCCCCCTCTCTACCTCGCTTTCGTGTGACTTTCCTATCTCGCACTCTAGCCCAAATCTCCTAGCTTCCTACTTCTAAGGGTTGTTTAAGACCTGGGGTCAGACACTCCCTAAAATCCTCTACATCTGATCTGATCTGATCTAACGCCCTCTTCCTACCAAGGTACCGCGTGCACAACCAACGTGACGCATCGCGTCTTTAAATATTACGTCGTATCTATCTACTTATCGTCAGATCACCGCGTTCAAATAGTTAAAGCGTTCTATTATTCAGATTGCAGTTTTCTGTCTATCTTCCTTGAAAAAGCCATCTGGTTGATGTGCGAATGCTTGGAAACTATTATTCTTTTATTCCTACGCCAATAAATCGGATTACTAGCATAATTTTACTATTTTATGTAATAATGTTTGTACCTAATGTTGTACCAAATAGGATTTGTTTGCACAGCGTTGATTATTAACTTTTAGCCAACAGACATTTCCAAAACAATTAAACGAGCTCCACAGCAGAAGCAATGAAAGCGCGAAAAGCTGGTCACGCCAAGAGCTTGCTGATGATGCAATAACGTAAACAGCTGAGGCAGGTGACCTTAGGTTTACGCATGAGCATCGCTTCGGGAAGCAATAGTCCATCAAAAATATTCTCAGCGAGCAACAACCAAGATTTCAATTCTATTCCGATACGTTCCAACGTAAAGCGCGGTCTTCCGTTGGAAATTGTGATTATCAATTTTTGTCCTTCGTTTATGTTCCGGCAGTTCCATTCCTATCAGAAGTGGTGTGCTGCCAGGTTTACAGTGTTAACTCTCTCCTGTACAAGAAACCAGTGTCCCTAAATTAGGGACGGGCTGTTTCGTTTTAGCCCTTACAGATCCTCGTGGAGGTCGTTAAACAGCGAAACTAAAAAAAAAAAAAAAAAAATAGGGACACTACTCCAGGGTAAGAGGGAGAGAGTTTGCACCACTGGACATGCGCACCACCATTCATGCTATATCCAGGAATCGAACCACGGCCCAGCTATAGACGACTAGTCGGAAACCAGAGCCTCTCACCACTCAGATACTGAGCCGGTAGAGGAATATATTAGCTAACACAAGATAATATTATACAATAATCATAAGTATTAGTATATTAATATATATGTAATAATCATAATGAATAACTGAGATGACGCAATCCGAGCGTATGCTGATACAAATTAGGTCACGATAATGAAGATACAATCTAACTATAAAAAAGAAACATGTTATCCCCTTTTTTACGCTTTTCAACCGTATGTTGAAGAAGCGTATATGCTCCAGCTTTGTCTGTCTGTCCGCACGATAACTCGCGTAAAGTGGTTCGATTTCCATGAAATTTTAGTATGTGGTAGGGGACCACCTGGGGACGAACCCTATTGAAAATGGGTCAAGTGGGGTCAAAGGTCAGGAGATGAGCGGGATCCATTCCACTGCCCTTATGCGCCATAACTTGCGTAAATATGGATCGATTTCGATGAAATTTTAGTATGTCGTAGGGGACCACCTTGGGACGAACCCTATTAAAAATATGGGGATATGGTGGTCAAAGGTCAGGACATAGAAGCGGGATGCATTCCAGTTCCCTTATGCGCCATAACTTTCGTAAAACTGGTTCGCTTTCGATGAAATTTTAGTATCTGGGAGGGGAACACTCGGGGACGAACCCTATTGAAAATGGACGAAATGGGGTCAAAGGTCAGGACATAGGTTTGGGATCCATTCCAGCGTCCTTATGCGTTATAACTTACGTAAAAATGCTTCGATTGAGACAAAACTTTTCATGTTGTTCCGGAAGTATGCTTTACCGGTTCTGTTGAATATCATCGAAATGGGGTCAAAGGTCAGGTCATAGGAGCGAGATTTATTCTACAGCCATTATCCTCATAACTTGTGTAATAACTTGAGTAATGATTTTTGGTATGTTGGAAAGCGTATCATAATCAATGCATTACGTGATTTTACTAACTTGTTTAATAATTTCATAAAGATAAAATGCAGTTTTTTTCCTTCGAACTTCTTATTTACCAACAATGGATTAAAGGCCAGAAAAGAAAGCTCTACATTTCAAAACATCAGAAGAGAAGCTGTTACAGAGTTGAAAGGGAAAAGAAGTTTGCACGTAAAAATACTGGCTGTCCATGAAGTATTTCCCACATTACAAAAATTAATAAAAATAATTCTATGTAAGTTAAAGTAAAATGGTTGGCAACATAATACTGCAGCACTCGAAGTTGTTTGTTTTTTTCTGTTCCTTAGGTGAGCGGTACTGCTGAATAAGAGGAGCATTTCATTGATAATGGCTTCCATGCAAGTAAAAGCGGCGTGCGTGTTGTGGTTCCAAGAGACCAAATCGGCTATTACTGTCCAGCGTCATTTCAGAAAAAAAGTACATACGATCACAACCGGAACAAAAAAATATAAAAGCTTGGTATGAAAGGTTTAAAGCGACGGGTAGTGTTGGCGATCTCCCCCGAGCGGGCCGATTACCGGTTACACAAGAGACAGCTACAGCTGTTCAGGAGAAATTTCCGCGAAGCCCCAGTAAATCCATTCGTCGTGCTTCACTGGAAACTGGGATTACCCGTGTTACGGTTCACAAAATATTAAATAAACATCCTCATCTGTATACTTATACGGGACAGACCGTTCAAGCTCTTCAGCCTGATCACCGGCCTTGCCGTGCTGCATTTGCGACGGAGATATTGCAAGGCATAGCTCATGATAGTGAGTATCTGCACCGTGTCAGTTTCTCAGATGAAGTCACATTCCACGTCTCTGGTACAGTAAATAGGCACAATGTGATAAATCTGAGAATCACAAAATCCTTATTATGTCATCGAACAACAGAATGCTGGCCCAAAAGCGAACGTATGGTGCGGCTTGATGCATGACAGCATAATAGGACCCTTCTTTTTACAGAACCCATGGTAACCTGTACCTGGACATGCTGGAACGTTTTGTAGCACCTCAGTTGCCTGAGCTCCAACCTTTGGTTATTTCTCAACAAGACGGCGCCACACCACATTGGCCAATAATGGCTCGTGAGTTCCTGAATGCTACATTTCCGGATAGATTGATTTGCCGCGACGGTCCCATGACATGGCCACATCGATCGCCCGACATGACCTCTCCAGACTTTTTCCTGTATAGTTATGTGAAAGACCAAGGTTACTCTAGCAGTGTTCCGGATGTCGAGACATTGAAGAGCAAAATAACGGACGTCATTGTTTCTGTCTCTGCTGAGATGTTAAACAAAACATGGCGTGAAATCGAATATCGCTTAGATGTCTTCCGGGCCGCAAATGGCGCCCATATGGAGATGTACTGACACTGGGAAAAAAATTTTACTTGTGCACCATCATTGTCGTGCAATCCCTTTCTTGTACCTGCGATACATTTTTTATATTAATTTTGGTAATGTGGGAAAGACTGTACGGACACCCTGTATAACTGTCTAATTACTGCAGCGTTTCGACTTTGATCACATGCTCGACTCGTCGCCTTGATGCTTCGGAGAACAGCAATGAATGAGCAGATGTGCGCTGAACTGCGC
Organism: Macrothele yani; assembly: GCA_039090855.1. Classification (NCBI taxonomy): domain Eukaryota; kingdom Metazoa; phylum Arthropoda; class Arachnida; order Araneae; family Macrothelidae; genus Macrothele; species Macrothele yani. The sequence goes on along the minus strand of CM077027.1, from coordinate 137,308,212 downwards.
ACGCGTAAAAATGTTTTTCGTGGCTGGTCGCCTTTCTGTTTAACAGCAGCCATTTTGTTTCCGCGTCGTTGGACACTAAGCGGCTGACTTTCGTTTGTGCAGTTAAGCTGTAAAGCTCGCCAGTGTAAGTAAAATGAAGAGAGGGACTTTTTATTCGGACACATTTTCAGTACACTGGTGAGCAAAAGTTAAGGACGAAGAGGAGAAATTAGCATAACAGCAGAACGAGCAGGCAGAACGGACCGGAAAAACACTCAGGAGATAGACTAGGGTCCGGTACGGTAGGGCATGCGCATATATGCAGCATGACCGTAGGGGGGGGGGAGTATCGAAAGAGTATAAAGCACACGGGCGGTGTACACTCAGCAATTCGGTGAAAGCTATTGCACGGTGTACATCGGCTTGAACGACGTCGAGTTGCTGCCACCGTGTGATATAACCAACAGGCAATCCAGTAGACGACATCTGGATGACTTTACCCGAGGTCGCGTCATTGGGAAGTTGGAAGAAAGTCGAAGTGTGACTAGTGTGGCCGAGGAGTTCGGGATCGCTCACAGCATCGTTTCACGAGCTTGGAGAGCATTTCAAACGACAGGAACAGCTCTCCGAGAGTTTTGCAGTGGTCGTCCACGAGAAACAACGGCGGTGGACGACCGGTATATTGGCCTACAGGCGAGAAGAGACAGACGGCAGACAACGGGAGAAATCACAAGGCACATGCGACAGACAACTGGACGTCCGTTATCGCGTTTTACCATGGCCAGGAGGCTGCACAAGGGTGGTCTAGTTGCACGACGACCAGTACGGTGTGCGCCATTAACGCCTGCTCATCGGAGACGGCGGTTTCTGTGGTGCCAGAAACACGAACTGGACATCTGAAATGGGGTCGAGTTCTCTTTACGGATGAGAGGGATTTAGTTTGACGAGCGATTCTGGACGTATACACATCTGGAGAGAGAGCAGGGAACACGCAATCACACATCCAACATCATCGAAAGGGACCGGTTTGGAGCGGTATCATGCTTGGTAGCAGTACTGACCTCCACATCTTCCCAGGAAGTTCAGTCACTGGTGTCCGCTATTGTATTGAGGTTCGCCTGCCTCACGTGCGTCTGTTTAGAGGTGCTGTGGGTCCTGAGTTCCTCTTCATGGACGACAACGCTACACCTCATCGTACAGTGGCTGCCACAGAGCTGTTGGAGAGTGAAGATATTCAACGCATGGATTGGCCCGCAAGGTCTCCGGACCTAAATCCATCGGAACAGGTGTGGGACATTCTCGGGAGACGCTTGACATCACGTCACCAGCCGCCAGCAACGATTGCGCAGCTGCGATTGGCGCTACAAGAGGAATGGGCCGCGATGACTCAACAGCTCCCCGATAACCTCATCCTCAGCATGGACAGACGTTGTAAATCCTGCAACGCAGTCAGGGGTGATCATATCCCTTATTAAAGACTGGATTTTTCTTGGCAGCCGCCTGTCACATGGACATTTCTGCCTTCGGTCCAGTAGTGCTCGAAGCTACCTTTTCAATCAAGTGCCTTTGTATCCTTTGGATTCCTTGTTTGGACGGTTTTGCTCACTTGTCCCATATTCTTACATCTTGGGGATCTTATGGTATGATTTGAGTCGATGTGGAGCACTTCTGCACGACGTTACATTCGAAAAACAGTCTCATCCTTAATTTGTGCACGCCAGTGTACGATTTCTGTCTCATTCTATGTGATTAAAGTATAATTTCACAATTGACTGAAATTATACACCGATGAGTCATTGCATTACGACCACCCACGGCCTAGAGAAATAAGCGCGCTTAGAAACCGAACGGTGAGGCAGGTGAAGTTTACAGAGCAGTATATATACAATCCGAAGACCGGCTTTCGGTTAGTAGTGTTTGAAATCAGAGGTGGAAAAGCTGCCCGGAGTTTGATACAGGACAAATTACGATGGCACGGCGCCTGGGAAAACTACCTGTGGGTTGTTCCCGTGCCGCTGTAGTGAGTACGTATCAAAAGTGGTGCACAGATGGCCAAACGACGAACCGACGTCCAAGCCGTATGTCGTCCGCATCTCATTGATGCCAAAAAGGGGAGCAGAGACTCTCGCGCACTCTTCACAGCGAACGCAGGGCCACATTGCGCCAAATCGCCCGCAGCTACAACAGTGGTGATCAGGGCAACGTGTCGCAGCACACAGTTCATCGCAGCCTTCTTCGCATGGACCTACATAGTCGAAGATCCAGTTGGGTCCTCGTGCTAACTGCACGTCATCACCAACAACGCATGAGACGGGCCCAAGATCGAGATCGGATCGTGGATGAATGGGAAGAAAATGGCCTGGTCTGACGAATCAAGATTCCTGGTGCATCACGTAGACGGCCTAGCGCAGATACGCGGATTGCCAACGGAGGCTATGACACCTGTATGCACTGTTGGGCGGAAACAGACCCGCGGCGGCGGTGTTATGCCGTGGGCGATGTTTTCTTGGGACACTTTAGGCCCTATTATCCCAATAGCATAATCCCTGACAGCTGTCAGGCATCTAAACATCGTTGCGGACCAAGTTCACACATTCACGGAAGCTCTGTTGTAATGGCCATTACCAACAGGACAATGCGCCATGACACACTGCCAGAATCGTCAATGAGTGGTTCGAGAAACATGCTGGTGACTTTCTGTTAATGCCCTGGCCTCCAAATTCACCTGACATGAACCCAATCGAACATTTGTGGTTCGACTTGGAAAAGTGGGTTCGCGCTAAATCACCACCAACCCGAATTGTATACGGGATACGGGATTCGAACCCGGACCCTTTTCGGACGAATGATCAGAGGCCATTGCCTTAGACCACTGCGCCACCGGGGCGGCTAAATTTTAGTTTACCCTACGCCGCTGCTATAAACATTCTTCCATCAGTACACAAAGATTTTCCTGCGTTGTTGCAATTTTGTCCTGTACGCTATTTTAATTGGTTCACTCCAGGAGAGTGTGCTGCATATTTCGTCTGTTTCATTCAAAATGGAATTTCATAAAGTTTTGTTTCCTTAGCTGTTAAAATTCCCTCGTTAAATCCGTGGATTTTTTTAAATTTGCTCGTTAATTACCTTCAAATATGCCTTGAATTAGCATCATACCAAACAAAGGCACCTGTTTAGCTCGTTAAATTTGGGATCCCGCTAAATATGGGATTCTTATAAGCGGGCTCTAATGTACGTTTTGTACGTGTTGGAAAGGATTCGATAAACGTTTTCATTGCATCCGAGAATTCGGTGTAATTTTCTTTTTTCACTAAATTAAAGTTACTCGAAAAAATCAGGAGATGCGGGTTCGATTCCCGTTCCACGGCGATTAAATTTTCAAGTTTTCTGATGTGATTTAATTCACGTGTTAAACAGTAATTACAGTCAATTCGGCGATGTCCGATTGCTGTGTTAATTATCGTGACGTATTTACCACGTATTATGAGAAGAATATTTCTTCAACTCTGAAAGTTTCTATTTGTCAAACTTTTATCACAGCTGCCACTCATGGTGAGTTAATTAATGTAAAAAACAAGGGGTGTGAATTCACGGAAAATTTCTGAAAAAACGTGCAGCAAAGTTTCCAAAAAAGTGTCCGTCTTTTAACGGAATTTCAGTTTTTAAAAATTCGTTTTTGTTTTTTTAACCTTCGTATTTTCACAGATTTTCTGTGGTCAGTAATTCCGTTTATTTCAGAAAAGTCAGTTTCAAATTTTTTTTCGCAAAATTCAGCACGCTGAATATTTCAGCCCTTACGTGAGAGAATCCTTCTGCGCCAGTGTGGGTTGAAGCAGTGTGTCTTAACCACTGAGCCAGAAGGTCACAGAGATCACTCACTTTCAGAGAAAAGCTAATTGTGACAAGAATTATTTTTTCATTAATGCGAGTGATTTAGTCATTTTATTTTCTATTGGAGCTTACTAATTTTTTGAATACGTTTGTAATAATTTTTTTTGGGTCTGATTACAAATTACGTATTTTCCACCGTGATTTTTCGAAGTAACAGAATGATTCGGAGTCTTTATATCAGTTTTTCAACTGACAATAACTGTGCAATGTATCGTTTTATTTCACAAAACTTTTAAATATAAAATTTGCTCTTCATAGCTATATAGCTTTTGTCTTAATGACTCCACAGACTGATACACAGACATCGTACAACCACATGTACAATAAATTAAGTATCCGGGTTTCTTGCGGTAACTCAATACACACTATATTGACGAAAGTCACCGGACACCTAGAAGAAAAACACAACATAGCCTTTATTGACATACATTAGTACGGTGTCGGTCCACTTTTGGCTTTAATGCATGCACTGACCCTTCGAAGCTCGAAGTGGTTGGGTTTTGAGCTCCGTGATTTTCGTTGCTATAAGGTGTTTATTGAGTGCTTTAGTTTCTGTGGTTGCGTGTATCTTCAAGTTGAAGTTCTACGCTTTACGTTCGTGTATCTCCCAGGTTGGTGAGTGCCATATTTTTTCATTATTCACTGTTTTATTTTTCAACCAAGCTGGTCTTTTTTCGTTAAATTCTCGCCATTGCTTCGATGGCGGAGGCAGACAAAGGTGACGCCCACATCCTTATCTTGGCAGATCAGCCAGCTTCCTCTTCTTCTTCTACCACTCAGCTTAATGAGGTGGCTCCCGAGCGTCATTGCGACGTCATGGACACCTCTTCTTCTCCAGCTATTACTCCCACCAAGTGCGGTGGTGCCAAGTCTCCTATCTACATCTCAGCAGATGATGACGTATCCGTTATCAGCAATACTGAGCTCATAGCTTCTACTTCTCATCAACTTTCTGATCCGCCCTCACTGCTAGGAGCCGCTTCATCGAATTCTCGACTCATGTCTGCCCAAGCGTCCTATGCTTCTGTAACTTCTGGGGTCCTCACACCCCCAGTTTCACCTGCTATGCATTTTCCTGAATCCTATATGTCACTGTCGTCGGTTCTACTGCTACAATTGACATACCAGAGGATTCCCGAGCTGGTCACCTTTTTTCCTCCACTATGGAACGGGGCGTCTATTTTGATGCGCTTCCCGACACTAAGCTGTGGCAATATAGCCGAGCCCTCAAAACTATCTTACCAAAGGATGCAATAGACTTTATAGCTCGAAAACCCAGATCTGTCTTGGTCTATTTTAAGGATAAAGCGCATGCTGACCAGGTCCTTACGGAAGGTCTAACCATCAATGACGTGCATCTGTTAGCACAACCGGTTGCGCACCGCCCGGTGAAGGTGACCTTCTACCCCGTACCACCAGAAGTATCCGACGCTGCACTTTGCACCTTGCTCAGCAGGTACGGCAGAGTTGTTGGCTCCATAACAACTCTCTCTGCGGCTCCCAGAGACCCTGAAGACAAATCGATTCGAGATTTTCGCCGCACTGCTCGAGTCCTCTTTTTATCTGATGCTCAGCTGAAAGCGGTTCCGAATGTTTTGCACATCCGCTGTGGACAGCAACGCCGAAGAGTTGAGATAATCACTTCACAGTATTGCACTATATGTCAGAGCGAAAGTCACATAAGGGCTCAGTGCCCACGTGCCTCCCTGCAAACAGCTCCACACACTACATCTTCTTCTACTTTGTCCACCAACGCTTCACAGACTTCTTCCTATTCGAGGAAATTCGCGGAATCAAGATCTTCAAAAAGTCAGCTTACTGCCATTGGTCAACAAACGACTTTGATGCCTCCACCTCCTGCTGATCCTAAGAATTTTCCCAGGCTTCCAAAATCGACTCCCCCTTGTACTTTTACAACCACTGCTGATGTACATGTTGACCACTCCTCAGCTTTTACCGTTGGCTCCATGACACGAGTCACAGGTAACGCTTCGGGTTCAGACTCTCCAGACGATCATGAAGCTTTAGTGGTTGCTGGAAAACGCAGTGGTGCTACTCGCCCCAAGACGAAGAAGTCAAAGACTCTGGCGTCCCGAAGATCATCTCGCTCTTCTACCCGCTCATCCACTCGCTCAGTCAGCTCTCGACGACCGTTCTCCAGGTCGCCTCTACACACTTCCTCTGAGACAGCATGTGAGGGTGCCTTTCCCTCACTAGAAGAATTCACAACTTTTCTTGCTGAAAATGCTTTCCCTGCTGAGCCTCTGCCATACGAGGACGTGCTGGATTGCCTTTTAGGGTCCTCTAGCCCTTCCTCAGCACGCACTTCCATTCAGCAGTATGAAGCAGCTCTTCCACAAGTGCTGGTTCAATTACACTCACTTGAAAACACTCTTCGGCGCACTGCGGACGAGGTCCCGTGGAGTGCTTGTTTTCTCAGTCGACTCCACTCCATCACTACAGCCAGTCAATTCCTACTGCATCCCACAACTAACATAGACATTCAAGGTGGTGTCACTTAATTGTCGCGGTTTTGCGACACCTCTTGCGAATGCGCTGGTACGAGAGGATCTTGCTCCGCTGAATGCTGATATATTACTTCTGCAGGAAACAAACTGTACTTCCACCACTCAATTTCATCAATGACGTCAGTGGGATCATACTTTCCATCACGCCTACAGCCAACTGTCGCGTGGTGGCATGGCAGTTGGTGTTCACTCACGTTTTCGTTCAACTCTTTCCTCCTTCTCAGTGAAAAACTTATGTCGAGACTTATTACAACGAGTCTCTTTCACAGTCGCAGCTGAAAAATTTCATGTATTCAACATTTATGTTCCTTGCACTCCTACTCACGTGCCAGAGCTGTTTGCAAAACTTCGACGGGCTCTGTCACGTATTCCCATCACCGACCGGGTACTTATCGGAGGTGACTACAATTGCACTCTACATCCCCTAACTGATCGCACTTCTTCTTCCAGAGAACACCGTACGGAAGTAGTACATCTCTTACAGTCTATCACTTCAGACTTCTCACTCGTAGATGTTCAACGCCATTTGTCACCAACCCAGACTACACATACATGGGGTGCTCCAAGAGCCATTGATCCTCCTACAGCAAGATTGGATCGCTTTTATGCAACTTCTCTTCTTCTACCAGCAATATCAGATTCATGCTGTACACCCACAGCTTCCTCGGATCATTGCGCCATTGCCATAACAGTTTTTGCTACTTCAACACAGCCACGTACAATCCGGCCTTGGACTTTTGACGACACTCTTTTAGATGACTCAGCCTTCTGCTCATCGGTGCGAGATTTTCTTGCGGATTGGCGTACAAGGCTTCATTCTGCACCGTGCCCCCTCAACGTTTGGTTGGAAGTAAAACGCCACCTCATACTACTGGTACGAAACCTGTCATACTCGATCATGACACAACGGAGGATGCGACTTGATCATACTAGGCAAATGCTTTCTTTGCTCAATCTTGCTGATCCCCTATTTCAAGTCTACCAGGCAGAATTACATTCACTTTTGGTGCCACTTGCAAAACAAGCCCTTCAGCGCCTTAAACTACAACACCTGAAACCTGATGCTTGTTCGTACGAATTCCTTACGTCACTTGAGTCAACTCGCCGATCCTTTTCTGTCCTACAGCACCTTCGTCTTCCAACTGGAGTAGTTTCATCTGAACCAGTTCCAATTTGTTCTATGGTACGTAATTACTACATTTCAAAATTTTGTGAAACTCCTCCTCCCTCCCCTACGGCTTCTGCTCTTCTGTTCTCTTCTTTGCCTCAGGTCCCTTCTCATCTTTCAGCCAGCCTCCTCCATCCTCCCACTTTAACTGAGCTCTCTGACACTTTCTCGTCCCTCAACCCCCGGGCTTCACCTGGCCCGGACGGTCTCCCTGTTTCTTTCTATAAGGCTTTTCTTCCTGCCCTCCTTCCATTTCTCCTCTGTGCCTTTTCTACTGCCATGCATCTTACATCTCTTCCAAGGAGTTTCACGCTCGCACATGTTGTACTTTTCCCCAAGAAGGGTGATCCGCTTGACTTGGGGAATTGGCGTCCCATCTCACTCTTAAATACTGATTATAAACTCTATACTAAATTTCAGTCCCGCCGGCTTAACCCCATACTCCCTCATATTCTCTCCACTAATCAAACCTATACTGTACCCGGGCGCTCCATCTCCCATAATATTCAGCTTCTTAATGATCTAATTCACCTCGCCCGCTCTCGCTCAGAACCCCTTGCTCTTCTTTCCCTCGATCAACGCTCAGCGTTCGATAATATTTCTCATGATTACCTTCTTGCTACATTACTAAATTTCGGCTTTTCTCCTTCCTTTGCTTCTCTTCTCATCTCCCTCTACCGGGACGCAGTTTTCCACGTCAAGCTGCTCAACCTTCTCACAGCTCCCATACCCTTTCGTCGCGGCGTGCGTCAGGGTTACCCCTTATCCGGGCAGCTCTTCGCCCTCGCAATAGAACCTTTTTTACGCGCAGTCCATCGATCCTTCTTTGCTTCACTACCACCGGTGGTAGCCAGCACACGTCATCATGTTGCTACCTATGTTGCCTACGCCGACGATATTACATTCTGCATTCGGCAAGATTCACAATTTCACGATCTCCACAATCTCTACAATACCTACGCCTCATGTTCCGGAGCAGCGCTAAACACAACGAAAAGCACAGGCCTATGGACCGGTTCGTGGACTAACCGCACTGACTCTCCTTGGGGAGCAGAGTGGTCCAACACCTCTCAACGATTCCTAGGAGTCCACCTTGGAAAACCAGCAACTGCTTCACTCGTCACCTGGATGACTCTCCGGCTACGCCTACATCGCTCGGTCGCAATCTGGCGGCGCGCACAATTCTGCACCTCCGTCTTTCAAAGAGCACGTCTAACGCACACTTACCTGCTTTCAATGTGCACGTATTCCTGGTTGGCTTCGAAGCAACCAGCACTACACGTCTTCTTGAACTCACCCGCTGTCAAACTCAGGTTATCTGGCCCGGCCATCACTGGGTCGGAGCACCTCAACTCAGCCTGTCTCCTTCCAACGGAGGCATTAGTCTACCCGACGTCAGATCCTATTACAAGGCTTATCGTGTGTCTACGTTTTTACGATCACTTGCGGCACCTGCTCCCTCTGCAATTGCTGCTCGTGATGTCATAGTCTCTCCGCATAACCCACGCTTTACTCTCCTTTCGTTCTTACTCATGGACCACTGTCCACTTCTCACACTTTTCCCTCCTGTCTACAAAGAGGCTATCTCCTTTCTTCGTTCCCTCCCTCTTTCTCGCTCTCTCCCTGCCTCCACAAATGACCTACTTTCCGAACCTCTTTTTTTCTTCTCTGCTACACCCTCCCCATCTCCCATGTTTTGCTTTTCCTTCATGGCTCCGAGATGGAGTCGTTACAGTCAGCGATCTTGTTAACACCGATCTTTCCTGGCTCCCCTTCTCTTCTCTACCCTCTGCTCTCCGTTTCAATGCCAACGCTCACTTTGTTCACAACTCTCTTATTTCTACTATAATCTCCCTGTTCCCTGAGCTTGCTACTCCCTCAGGTCTCATTTCTGTTCACTCTGCCTCTCTCCTTCTCCCATTTTTTCTGTCGTCCATTGGTCCACCTCTTCCTCTTGTCTCTTTCTCAACAGCTGATCTCTACCGTTTTCTCTCTCGCTCTTACGCACCTCTTCCCATTTCTGGTATTCCACTCTGTTCTACCTCCGCAGTGTGGTCCGCTGCGCTTTCCCCACTTTCAGCACCCCTTGAAGTCAATTCACATTGGCTTTTCTTACACAACCGCCTCCCTGTGCCGTCGATTTTACATCGCATGACCATTTTATCTTCACCCTCCTGTCCGTATTGTGGCGAGGAGGCTGACGTCCAGCATGTCTTCATGTATTGCACAGTATTATTGCCAATACTCCATCTCGCTTTCACGCTAGCGCAACGATCCTGTGAGACCGTCCTCACCTTCAGCGCCTACCGAACACTACTTCTGAACTCTTCTCGCCCTATTCACCTTCCGGCAGTCTGCTCCTACATCTTCGTGCATGTAAAACATATAATTCACGTGTATCATCTTCAGCGTCCCCCCGAAGCTTCTACTGACATAAATAAAGTCAGTACTGCGTTACTTTGTCATTTTCGTAATCGCCTACTCTCCCGCCTTCGACTAGAACTTACCACTGCAGTTGCACGCTGCAGTGAACGTGAACCACAGTTCCTATCAACTTGGTCACCAGCAACCACTTGGTTTGCAGGGTCGCCCACAACGCTTCACCTTACAGTCGGAACTTTTGTTTCACCTACCTCCTGATAGATGCAATTTTTGCCATGCTGATTTGTCTTCAATCTCTGCTTCATCAGAGACTATTTTTTGTCTTTTCCGACAAATTATCATACATAAACTGTATTCTCTCACCACTATATTGAGCTTTGTGAATAGGTCGTTGCGTCAGCTACAAGCACCTGTAAATCTTCTTTTCATATGTCATTTTGAGACGATTTTTCTATACACATTTCCTGTTTTTTTTTCTTGCTTCGCAACTGAGTGCAATCTTGTTCCTCAACATTCACTGTACTATATTATTTGTACTCTATTTTATCAGAATTTTTTTGTTTGTCTCACTATTGTACATCACTTTTAGTAGATCAATTATTGTATAGAATCCTATGAATTGTTCGAAGCATGAGCTACTTATAATTGTCAATTTCTTTTCACGCTTTTTTTAAGACTCTGTTCTCATCCTCTTCACATGTATCATTTCGTGTATAACTCATATGTAAATTTTTTTGTTTTTCATTACTCATCTTGCTGAATTATGTATTCTCTCTGCGATGTCAGAGACTATTTCTTTTTACCACCTCTGACAAACCAATATATATAAATTGTAACTTCTCCTTGTACAGAATCATGTATATAGGTCGTTTCACGAACCACAGACATCTGTAAACTTTGTCGTTTTTACAGTATATTCTTATCTTCAATTCCTGATTCCACAGTGTAATTTTACTTTTCAACTGTGTAAATTTGTGTTCTCCAATACTCACTGTGATGAGTTGTGTCTTCTCTCTGTATTTTCAGAGATTATTTTTTCTTTTGTATTCTCAGGAAAATTATTGTATATAACTATTTTTCATATCACCGTTGTATGTAACATGTAGTACCGCGCCAGCCACATTTATCTGTAAATTTTTCATCATCTGTCTTTCGAACTTCCGATTTCATGTTTGTCCCTTGATCACCTGCAACCTCCTGGTTTTCCAGGTCACCCACAATGTATCACCTTTCGGTCAGAACTTTTTTTTTCATCAATATTGTGTAAAATTTATACTCTATAGTGCTCATCATTCTGGATTGATTTTACTCTCTGTATTACCAGAGATTCATATTGCCTCGCCAGATTTCTACTGCACTTAACTGTTGTCATGCAAACGTTGCACCGAATCCTGTAATTAACGTAGCGCAAGCTGCACATTCTGTCAATTTCTCATCACCTGTCTTTTGAATCTATGTCTGCAAGCTCGAATTCTGTATTATTCCTTGCATCAATACTGTGCAAAATTAATATTGTATAACGTTCTTCAAGCTGAATTGTTCCTATTCTTTGCTTTGTCAGAGACTTTTGTTGCCTCACCAGACACTCGAGTGTAATTAACTGTTTTTTTACTATCATCAATGTACAGAACCGTGTAAATAAGCAGTAGCGTAAGCTACAAGCATCTGTAAATTTTTTTGTCATACATCATTTGAGATGATTTATTCAAGCACATCTCCTGTATCTTTCTTCTAATAAATACTGTGTGAAAAACTGACCCTTTCGAGACATGCTTTCGACAAGGTTTTGGAACACAGCGATAAGTATGCGCTTCCATTCAGTACATAATGCTGCCGCTAACTGTCGCATAGTAGTAGGCCTTGTTTTCAAACTTCCTATGTGGCGCTCTAATTCATCCCATAGGTGCTCCGTGGGATTAAGATCAGGGGTCTATGTTGGCCAGTCCACACACGATACGGAATTTTCGTCAAACCACGCCGTAACAGTCCTTGCTTTATGGCTCTGTGCATTATCGCGCTGGTACCAACAAGGCACGTTTCCATAGTATTGCCACAGAGTTGGTAGGGCATAATTGTCCAGAACATCGAGGTAGACGTCCTGGTTAACAGGTCTGTCCACGATAACCAATGGGTCGGGATCATACCACGAAAAACACCCCCACAGCAGTACACTGCCAGCTCCAAACGTGACCGTAGGAACAGTTCACTGTGGTAAATAGCGTTCCCCGGCTGCCGCCATACCCACATACGGCCATCAGACTGATTGATCGTGTATCTGGATTCATCTGTCCATAGGACCCGTTTCCAGTGATCTACGGTCCACGATAAATATTCTTTACACCAGGCTAAACGACGAGTAGCATTCCGAGTGGAGATGAAAGGCTTGTGAGCAGCCGCACGACCACGGTAACCCATGGAATGAAGTTCTCTGTGAATGGTACGTGTACATACCGAGGTTCCAGCATTTTTACTCATCACCTGTACACTGAGGTCTTGTGTCGTACTCCGTCGATTAGCTGTAACGACTCTCCTGAGGCTTCGACGTCCTCTATTACAGATTTTCTTTGGTCTGCCGGTACGTTTTGCTGCTTCAGGCACGCCATGTGTCTTCCACTTATTCAGTACTTCCAAAACAGTTGACTTGGGAATGTTTAAACGCCTGTCGGGTTCTCTTATGGATAACCCACTAATATAATACCTAACAATCTTTCCTTTTTCAAAGTCAGTTCTCTCCCGCCACGAAATTTTCACTCAACCTCACAGTGCGATATGATCGCGGTCAGCTGCAGGCTTGTTTTTATACAGTTTGCAGCTGTACCGCGCATCTTAACAACGCAGCGGATCCGTCCATTTGCTTTTGAAGGGGTGTCATGTGACCTATCAATGTAGTGTATAATAGCTGGTGAACAAAATGAGGAACAGAAGAAATATCCTGTGCCTCAGTAACCAAAAATCCATGCGATATACTATCCACAATATCCTATCTCGCTAAGGAACTTCAAAATCAGATACTTCGACAGATTATTAAAATTTAACAGTTAAACCCCTAACTATTCGGTGAATCTCTCCTATATTTCATCATATGGATACGGAAAAAGTGAGAACGGAGTTTTTCCGTTAAAATAAGATAGGGATCGGGGAAATATTTCAGAATTTTCCGTTAACACCTCTTGAAAACAGTTATATAACGTCAATAAAAGAAAGGAATTGCGGAAAGGTTTCTGAAAATTCAGAATTTTTCAGGCGTACGAAAAATCATTGAAATTCAGAATTTTCCCGTCATTTCACGGATAAAGCCGTATCAGAAATATGCTTCGTTAATTCGCGAAAGAAATGGCGGAAAGTGGCCCTTGAATTGCAGAAAACGTTTTACAGTACAGGTACAAGCGAATCACTTTCGACTGTTCTGCATCGAGAAACACAAATAACCTTCAAAAGTCTGAAGATTTTAAGTGGCCACAGATGTTTTCATAAAATCCATACCGTTACTTCCTGAAGTCCGGAATGTTTAAAATAAGTACATAGCAATTCACGATCACCGTTCGGTAGTGCTTGCATAGTCTGGAAACGCGGAAGTTACGCATTGCCGTTGGAAAAACTGTTCGATTCTCTTAAGAACGCCAGGGAGGGGCAGAAAAGGAAAACGCAGGTGGCCAGAAAATGGTGGACATGCCGCGTTTTTTTTATTTCTAATTAATGGTCAAATCAAGCACTACCCGAGGCGTAAGTCACTCAATCTCTGGCGTTGCCTTTTTAAACGAAGGTCACGTTTTAACACGCGCAGACACTAACCGCTCACGCTTTGTCGTTTTTAGAATATTCTAAATGCTTCCTTCTTCTCCGAACTCTAACGATTTAACTTGAATGTAACGGATGAAAGTACACAATCATTTCATCACGCGTCCCTAAAGCTACAATTCTAATAATGTCAGATGGAAAGCGGCGAATTCAAGAACCTCCGAATAAAAGTAACTGTAAGGAGAAAATTTACGAAAGACCAAAGAATTAGGTTTGAAAAGTAAAAATACAGAAAGAAAAAGTATATCCTTGTGCAGCGCTTTTTGAAGTATGATTCAAAACCCCTTTTGAGTTTTTACATCTTACGCCGCAAATTTTGTTACTTATCCATTTGATTTTCCTTTTGAACGGAACATTACTATTCCGAATTTCCTTTTAAGTTCTGGCAACGCTGACAACAGACACCGACATGTTCCGTGGCTTAGGAACCCATTGAAATTTTCCAATGTGTGCCATGGGAATACTGTAAACAATTGGTAAAATCATGCAATGCATTGATTATGATAAGCTTTCCAACATACCAGAAATCATTACTCAAGTTATGAGGGGAATGGCAGTGGAATAAATCTCGCTCCTGTGACCCCATTTCGATGATATTAGACAGAACCGGTTCAGTGTACCTCCGGAACAACATGATAAAGTTTTGTCGCAATCCAAGCATTTTTATGTAAGTTATGACGCATAAGGGCAATGGCATGGATCCCGTTCCTATGTCCTGACCTTTGACCCCATTTCTCCCATTTTCAATACGGCTTGTCCACAGGTTGTCCCTTACGACATACTAAAATGTCATCGAAATCGAATCAATTTTTACGCGAGTTATCGCGCTGACGGAAAGACAGACAGACATAGCTGAAGCATATATGCTTCTACAACCTACGGTTGAAAAGCGTAAAAAAATGATAGCTCAGAAAAAAGAAAACAAAAAAAAACTTAAATTCACCGATTTTGGATGATTTTTTTTTTTTCAAAATTAGCAAGAAATCTCTCGATATCAGATTTAGCGTAAGTTACCCCATCCATTATGAAAAATTCTGCGAACCTGTTTTTCATGGGAGCGAACTATGTATATGTGGATGCTCTGGCGCTCAGAAAACGCAACGTAATTACCATTCATTATTTAATTAAATCAGTCAGCAATTTTTGGTTGCAAAAAATCTAATAAATGAGATTTTTTTTTATTTTGGCAATTCGCAGCATGTTTAAAATACATTTTTTAATAGTACGAATCCTCCCGTATCCATCCCTTTGTTCTCAAAAAAAAAAAAAAAACTTGACTTATCACGGCTCTTTACAGCATTTTTTTTTTAATCGCGCACCTGTTCTACAACTGCATCAGACGCTTTCGTCAGTAAATTTCTTCCGATGTTTTCAAAACAAACAACTGGCGAGCATTGTTAGTTACCTGTCTGACACGCAGATCTTCAACGACAGTAACGACCTTTAAATTTAACTCAAAACTTCATGAAATTTACAGCATTTCAACGTTTCTGGCATACTTATCTTTAATCCTAACAGAATTTTGAACAGTAAAACTATAAGCTCCCATTTTGAATTTTTTGGCTTTGATACTTTTCTAGGTGCGGAAGTGGTAGAAAAATTCGGGCAGACGATATTAAAAAGCCGCCATTTTGGATTTTTTTGTTGTTGTTTTCGGACTTCTAGGTACCTGGACCTTAAGAACTATCAGCATGCTAATTTTCAGACATATAGGTCGTTTAAAAGTGGTCGATCAATTCGCGTACGGACACACTTGCATTTTCCCACTTTGCTTTATCTTATGGATGGATAGCAAACACTCCATTTCACTTGAAAGAAGCTGTTCTGCACACTTCTAGAAAAAATCGGCCATATTGAAACCACAGACCGCTAATTTTTGTAATGGGATCTCGAGGACAAAAGTACCCAGCTTTCGTCGAAAGCAGCTAAACAAAATCTTTGCGGCAAAAATTCGCCATATGTTTTTTCCTTTGAAAGTGAACATTTTTACCTGTTTTTATGACCAAGATCACTGTCAGTTTTCCAGGCGGTCCGCTATCTGCAGATACGTAAACATACTGAACCATAAATAATTCGGGACTGAGGATCACAAAACTGTCCACTAAACGGAGGTGTCCTATTCCGGATTGTCAGTTAAGGAGGTCCCCCTGTATATACAAAACGTTTTTCACCACGAACGCTATCAACACGAAATTAAGTTTTAATGAACTGTTGGAAGCTTAAAAATAATGAGAAAAATTAAACATGCATTTACACCTCCTAATGAAAATACTGCAATTTTTTTGTAGCAGCGACTGCACGCAAAATGGTCTTCTGGATCAATCCATGTCAAATCAATCAATGAAATGGCTATTTTCAACCTGACTCTTTTTGATTTCTTTGAAATTTGATGTAATTGTTAGGCATGTAGACTTGTGCGTTAAAACCAAATTTCAGCTTCCCACACCCACAAGGTTTCAGATTACATGATCTTGAAAATTAGAAAATCATATCCTCTGCACAATCTTTGAACACTTGAATCTCGTTACCTAATTGGGCTAGAAGGTTCAAACTCATGTCTTTTTATAGCATTTTATATTAGATTTTAAACCATGTGCTCAAAAATTATTAAAAATTAGGTCGACCTTTTGAAGGTCACAGAATAACTTGTAATTTTGAAAACAATTATATGGTACTGTTAGACTTTTGTTACCAGTATGCCAACTTATTCCGGAATGAGGGGACCCGGGTTCGATGCCCTGCGTGGACAAAAATAACGGAGAAATTTACTTCGTTATATTGGCGCCCGAATGCCAACTTTCAAGTTGGGACCGCAATAGGATCATCATTTATAAAATATTTAACTGAAGGGAATCTCAATCAAAAATTTTCTAAAGGCAACGAAATGGCATTTTGCAAGTATTTGACAATTAATTAGCAAGCTTCACCAGATATATTTATAAAATGAAAATTTTAGCCACCATATGATACAATAAATGCATCTTTGAATGCATCCAATAAATGTATCTCTCTATTGAAGGTACTATAAGTGTGAGAGGGGGTGGGGAGGAAAACTGGGAGCAAAAAAAAAAAAAAAAAATGAAAGAACCATGCTAAGACTAGATCCTTAAAATGTGAAAATGTGTTTTTGTGGCAATTTCTGTTGTTGTTCCTTAACAGTACTATAAGTTTACAAGTACCTCGATTTTTCTAGGTTTTTAGCAAAAACATTTGTTTCCACCTTGAGGTTTCGCCGATTTTTTGACACCAAGTTTCCCCCTCCCCTTGTATTTCGCTGCTTTCACGGAATGGCATACAAATACTGCTATCCCTTCTAAACCAGAAACACCTCGGGGCAGGGGCGGGTTTAAGCATTACAGCGCCCTGGGCCAAGAAAAATCAGACGTCCCTAAGTAAACTTATTGTAAGAAATTTTAGGCCGATTAGAATTTTATATTTAAATTACATATTGATTTTTAGCACGCAAAGAATCAGCATATTCTCAAGAACAACCCAGACCTGTAAAATGTTTAGCACATGTATTATTTAGAACTAGGTATTGAAATAAAAATTTGTAGATGTCGTTTTCTCACAAGTGTAATTCGCATAATTTTAAAACATTTCACAGTAAATTTTTATATTTACAAATGAAATTGGTTTTTTTAACACACTTCTGAAACATTTGCCTACAAAAATTTTTGATTTAGATTTACAACGTATGCAATATTAATTTTATAATTTTTTTTAAATATAATAGGATTTTTTGTAATATAATCAACAAATGAATCGTCTACTTTCCATTTAGCAGGAACAAATATCATATGATGTAACAAAAGTTCATTTCCTTCAACATCTTGAAAATTTCCTCCAAGATTTATATTAGACTTACCTTCCTCATTCCATCGGAAGACTCACAAATTTGATCTTCGCTCTGAGCCCTTAGTTCTAGCTCAGTTGGCTCCTTCATCGGTAGATCTTGCAACCAAAAACTGCATTTTCTTTTCACTTACTGTGTTATCTTCCGCCGGTTTAAAAAAGTTTTTTAGTTTCGGTATTTTCTTTTTTTTTTAACAGTTGCCCTTCTTTTTAATTTTTTTAAGCTTTCTTTTTCTATTTTCGCATCCAGAAAACTTCGTAGTCGACATTTTCGCTAACGGTGATTCATAGTAATGATTTCTCCCAAAAGAACACAGCGAGAATGAAAACACACATATAAACTGACGGGAGGGCGGAGGGAGAATGAATCCCAAAGCAGGCAGTGGTGTCATAAGCTGAATTGGAATTCATTCTAACCAGCACCCTGTCCTCTCTTGTCACCCACAATACCCTGGGGCCTTGACCTTGAATTCATGGAGTCCGATTTCGATCTTTCAACCCGCATCCCTAGGCTGTCCTCACGCGCAGATTTTATAATGCCTAGTGAAAACTCTACGCTAGTGTAGTGCCCCTCCCCTAACCTCTCACTCTTGTTCCCCGTTGTCTGCGAGCTCTGTAAATGAAATGCTCCCCCTGTTCTGAGTTTTGACCTTGCCAGGAAGCAGGGAGAAATAACTTCCTCGGGGGCTCCTGAGGCTTACTGAACTTACTTTCAGAATGAATTAATATTTTTAATAATTAAACACATTGAATGTATTAACACCATTTAATATTTTCTAAGTATTAAAGGTTATAATACTTAGAAAATATTACTACTACTACTCAGTTTATAATTTGTAGAAATGAAAAATCCCATTTCATTTTTTTGGAGGGGGGATGAGATAAAACGTCTTTTGCCACATGTATTCTCAAAATTTTGGCGCCCCTTTATGTGCAGCGCCCTGGGCCATGGGCCAGGTTGGCCCAATGGTAAACCCGCCCCTGCCCTTGCAAGTTTAACCAATAGCAAGTTTAGTTTTCAGTTTGCTTTTGACTTCATTACCTAATCGCAGCTTTGTTTACGTTCATTAGTCAAATAAAATGATCAGCTGTAGCCATTTCACACTTCTGGTTTCATTCTGTTACTTGTTACAGGAAGTATTTAATATATTATCTAAGCTAAATGCTTTTTTTTTTTTTCTTTTTGCTTACACCTGTGGTCTCAAAAGGTATTACATCAAATATATACTGCATATAAATAAGTAGTTTCTTTAAAACAAAATGGTGCTGGTATTTAACTGGGGAAACATTGCATTTTCCCCCTTCTTTTAAGTGTTAAAATATCACAGATTTAAACCCTTTGTTATAACTCCTTTCGAGAAAAGGGACACTATAATGTTAAAAAGAATATACGTCCTGTTCCTCAGAGTGGATGGTTAAACTTCCTATTAAAAAAAAAACATCAGTGAGAAGTTACGAAAAACATCTTTTAAAAACCAAATACGCCTGTGAACTTTGAACTGATGACAGCCAGTCATGCTCATATGTTGATGAAGCTTAACCTATCATAAGCCACAGCAGTAGTGAAGGTGAAATGAGTAAGGAAACTTCTGAAAGGGCAAAACAAGTTTCGAATATATCTTTGCAGTTAATTAGCTATACTCCTGCAAAAAGAAAGAAGACAGCATGAACAAAAACACCCCTAAGCAAATTTGAAAAAAAAATTATATGGTTTTTACAGAAGAGCGTTATGTTAATCTTTTCCTGATGCTGAACACTCCCAACATCTGACCTGAAAACACAAAATATTGCTCAGCTTAAAGAAATGTTAAATGTCACACAGCGAAGAGAGCTTAAAGCTGCAAATTCTTACTGTACTACTAAAAAGTTGGAGTTTTTAAAACTTGCAGGATGAATTTAGTATTTCAAATTACATGGCAAGAAAGGTAAAAACATTTGCTAAGAGTGACAGTTGAGAGAAAATACGAATTTTATCAACTCCAAATATAAAGCCAGGAAAGATATTAGAACAGTAGACAGCTGATCTGGCGCAAGATTTCTTTTGCCATGATTACGTTGGCAGGCCAATTTGCCTGGAAAAGATTGTTGCAGTAACAATACTAGCTGAAAAAAACAGATTACTAGCAAAAAAAAAAAAAAAAGATTTACGATAACATAAAAGCGAGGGGGGAGTCTTCTTAAACAATCCGAAAGATATTAGGAAACAGTTTAAGATTGCATACCCAGAGATAAAAATTGGCTTCTCAAAGTTTGCAGAACTGCATCCAAAAAAATTATATCATTGTTACAGCAAGTGGTACACGTAGTATATATATACATGTGCATCAGAATTCATCAAAACTTTAAAATCGTGTTTTTAGGGTGTCAGATGGCAAAATTAACTGCTGAAGTTAAACTCCCCATTAACAGCTATAAAGACTGCACTGCGAGAGTTATATTCAATCCTTTACTTCGTGCGTGCTACTTCACTAAATGCCTAAATTGCCAGGCCGCCCCGGTGGCGCAGTGGTCTAAGCGATGGCCTCTGATCATTCGTCCGAAAGGGGTCTGGGTTCGAATCCCGGTGAGGCATGGATGTTGTGTTTGTCTTACGGCACTGGCTCTCTCCCTTCCCTGGAACCAGTGACCCTAAATTAGGGACGGGCGACTGCTTATAGCCCATTGAGTTGCTCACGGTGGTCGTTAAACCTCCAACCAAAAAAAGAAAAAAAAAAAAAAAGAACAACATTGATTCTGTGACATTTAAGCAGTGGGTATCTTTTAACAAAGCACCTCCTGAAACTGTAACAAAATCAGCAGAGTTCGTTGATTTTTTTTTTTTTTCTTTTAAGACTAAAGGGACTGCTATATTATCTTTTTCTATATCATTTTTAGTTTAAAAAATTATAGTTATTAAAAGTTTACTGCTTAACAAATCATGGATATACCTTCTGACTGATGAATACCACTAATTTAAATCGGTTATTTAACCCTAAAATACACTGCCGGACAATTGCTAAGGACGGATGACAATAGCAACCATAAAATGGAAGGCAGAAAAATGTGGAAATTAGCATAAGTGCAGGATACAGTGAGACGAGTTGTGCGTATGCAAATTTTGGATTGCCGAACTTGTTCGTGACGTCATAGCGCTGATAAGAGATATAAAGGATTTGACGCGTATTGACCGTTGTTGTTCAAACGCAAAGGTGAAAGGGAAAGAAACAATTGACGAACTTGCAATTTTCAGTATGTCTTCCCGACATCACCTAGATGATTTTACGCGTGGCCGTATTATTGGCAAGATTGAAGAAGGGCGAAAAATAACAGATGTTGCCAGGGAATTCGACGTCAGCCACAGTGTTGTTTCAAGGCTTTGGAAATCATTTCAAACAAATGGAGAGTGTAGGAAGCGTCACGGGGGAGGCCGTGTTCACAGTACAACACCTGCAGAAGATCGGTACATAGTGCTATCAACAAAAAGACACCGGCGCAGCACAGCTAGTGAGGTAGCAAATCAATTTATGGCTGCTACTGGCAAGCGGATCTCCCGAAAAACTGTCGCCAGACGTTTGCATGAAGGAGGACTATACGCCCGCCGTCCTGTTGTGTGCATCTCATTGTCCAGACGTCACCGTACCGCCCGTTTGCAATGGTGTCATCAACATCGCAATTGGACTGATAACGACTGGTCTGCTGTCCTCTTCTCAGATGAGAGTAGATAGTCTATCGTCTGATTGTCGACGACAACTGATCTGGCGTGATAGATCTGGCCGATATCCGACATGTAGTGTCATGGTATGTGCTGGCATCATGATCAATGGCCGTACGTCCCTCTATGTGCTTCCAACTGGGACTATGACTGGCCAACGATACATTAATGATGTTCTGCTATCTCATGTTCGCATGTTCCGTGGTGCTGTCGGTGATGGATTCATTTTCATGGACGACAACGCAACATGTCATCGAACAGTCGCTGTCCAGGAGTGTCTTGGAAGCGAGGATATTCAACGCCTCGTATGGCCAGCACGTTCTCCAGATCTGAATCCCATTGAAAATGTGTGGGATGCTTTGGGGAGGAGTCTTGCTGGTCGCCAATGCCTTCCAATAAACAAGGACACCCTCATCCGTGCACTAACAGAGGAATGGGATAAATTACCCCAACAGCTGCTTGATAATGTTGTGCAAAGCATGACACGACGTGTGGAATCTTGCATCGCCGTCCATGGTGGCCATATCCCGTATTGACATCTTACGCCGGAACGCCTGCGGACGGTAATTGCATTTTTTTCACGTTTACGTATTCTGCACAAAATGGCCTGTTTGTCCCTTGAACACGTTCCAAAGCCTTCTGGATTTCAAAGCACAATAAATTGTCTTTCTTGTAATGTCCTGGCATTCTGACATTATTTTATTTCACTTGGCATCCAACCACACTTACTTTTTTATGCGCTATATAGCCGTTTATGATCCGTCCTTAGCAATTGTCCAGCAGTGTGCTTTCACCTTTCGTTATGTCACTTTGAGGCCATATTTTGGTGACGATGTATTTTATTTTAATATTTTTATAAATAATGATCCCATTGCGGTTCTTGAAAGTTCGCACACAAGTGAATAAAACTAAGGATGCAGTGCAATTTTTTTTTCAAATTATTTTTTTTAAATATTCAAGGTCAAAGGTTATTCTGTGACCTGGAAAAAGTCGACCTAATATTTTAATATTTTTTTCAGCACATGATTTAAAAGCTCATATAAAATACAATGAGAAGACACGAATTTCAACCTAACCAATAAGGTAACGATATACAAGTACTCAAAGATTGTCCGGAGGTCACGATTTTCTAACTTTCAAGGTCATGTAATATGAAACCCCGTGGGTTGCATGCCTAACAATCACACCAAATTTCAAGGAAATCAAAGGGAATCAGGTTGTGGGCCTTCTTTGATTTGACATGGAATGATGACCTTTCTTCATTAACAGTAAGGAAGGAACATCTGCTTTTACGCCCTCTAGTGACAACATTTATGGATCTTCCTTCACACAGCTCATGTTCCCGATCGCAAACAGAGCTTTACAATTCGGACTAATAGCCACAGGATATCGTATCTACAGACGGATGGAGGAATGAACGGGCAAAAGGACCGTAGCACGTACATTTTTAGAAAAGATGCGCAACGAACACAATTGCAAACATAAAACATGTTTTTTTTTAATATTCAGTCCCTGTACCCTAAGCGTTGACAACTCAAAGAGAACTTCACTCACATACAATTTTCTAGCTCTTTGTAGTGTAACTCTGAAAGCAGTACACAACAAGAAAGTTGACACCGAATTTTCGGGTGTAATAAGCATGACTTTTGAATCCGTTCTCACGCAAATTAAATTTATCAAAGCTATTCAAAGTCAATGGAACCGGTATGGAAAGCAATAGATCTGACGAAAGAAAAGATTTTCAATCGGGTTTTTAATCCCTCAGATATTGCTGTAAACGGAATCGTGAGCTTACGAACTCTTAGAAACAGAGATAACGACAAAAATAAAATATGACTTTACGTCCCCTGGTGGGAAAACCATGCATTATTTTAGGAAGAAAGTATTCTCAAAAGGTTTATCCGCATAAGCAGTATCGGTCAAAGAAAAAAAAATTAGTCGAGTTTTCAGGAGCCCAGATTTTACAACAAATACTTCAGAAGCAGAAATTAACACTTATGACCCCTTGTGGCTAAACCATTCTTTACCAAACATTAGAAATTATGTGAAAAATATTTTCCATCAGGTCTTGTATGCGATACAGGAAGATTTTTTCAAATCAGAGCTTTAGGAGCAGAAATAACGCAGAAAACGCAGTTTACCTTTGTGCCCCCTAGCGGAAAGTGTATGATTTACGCGAAAATTTTGAATTTATAAGAAAAACATTTCGCGTCGGAAACACTATCCAACAAAGAAGGAATTTTTCAAATCTGACTCTTAGAAGTAGAGATATTGACAAAAATAAGATATACATCTACGCCCCTGGCGTAGAAACCATGCATTTTTTCAAGAAGAAAATTTTCCTAAAAGGTTTGTCGACATGAGTAGTATCGGTCAACACACGACGTTTTTTTCAATCGAGAATTTAGAAGCTCATATTTTGCTGCAAATACAACAGAAGCGGAAATTAAGATTTACGCCCCCTGGTGGCCATACTATCTTTTTACAAAAATTAGAAATTATATGCAAACGATTTCCCATCAGGAGCTGTACCCGGTGCAGCAAGAATTTTTCAAATCGGAGATTTAGAAGCAGAGATATAGGGGGAAACGCAATTTACCTCTACGCCCCTTAGCGGAAAGTCTATGAATTACTTGAAAATTTTGAAATTATATGAAAAACATATCACACGGAAAACACTATCCAACAAAGAAGGAATTTTTCAAATCGGACTCCTAGAAGTAGAGATATTGACAAAAATAAGATGTACATCTACGCCACTGGCGTAGAAACCATGCACTATTTTAAGAAGAAAATGTTTCTAAAAGGTTTGTCGACATGAGTAGTATCGGTCAACAAACGACGTTTTTTTCAATCGAGAATTTGGAAGCTCATATTTTGCCAGAAATACAACAGAAGCGGAAATTAAGATTTACGCCCCATGGTGTCCAAACTATCTTTTTACGAAAATTTGAAATTATGTGCAAACGATTTTCCATCAGGAGCTGTATCCGGTGCAGAAAGAATTTTTCAAATCGGAGATTTAGAAGCAGAGATATAGGGGGAAACGCAATTTACCTCTACGCCCCTTAGCGGAAAGTCTATGAATTACTTGAAAATTTTGAAATTATATGAAAAACATGTCACACGGAAAACACTATCCAACAAAGAATGAATTTTTCAAATTGGACTCCTAGAAGTAGAGATATTGTCAAAAATAAGATGTACATCTACGCCCCTGGAAGAGAAACTGTGGAATATTTTAAGAAGAAAATATTCCGAAAAGGTTTATCGATGTGAGTGGCATCAGCCCACGAAAGAATTTTTTAATCGATATTTTAGAAGCTACGATTTTATGGCAAATACATCAGAAGCAAAAATTAACACTTACACCCCCTGGTGGCCAGAGTATTCTTTACCAAAAATTTGAAATTATATGCAAAAGATTTTCCATCAGGAGATGTATCCGCTGAAGAAAAAAATTTTCAAATCGGAGTTTTAGAAGAAGAGTTATCGGGGAAAATGTAATTTACTTTTACGCCCCCTAGCGGAAAATCTATGCATAATTTGAAAAAGTAACTACATCTAAAATACTCTTCGACATAAATGGAATCGAAAGAATTTTTTTTTTCAATCGGATGTTTAGAAGCAAATATGTGGAATAAAACGTATTTTTGAATTCGACATCTGCATTTACGCCCTCTACCGGCGAAATTGTACATTGTAAAAAAAAAACGAAATTGCATATGCATATTTCATATTTCATTTGCATATTTCAAGCTTTCCAATGCAAAAAGAATTTTTCAAATCGGACTAATAGTTGCTGAGATGTCGTGGGTACGGACGGACGGACAAACCGATAACAGAAGCACGATCTTTTTTTACAAAAGACGTGCTAAAAAAGGAATTTTATCTCCAGTCCTTTTCGAAAACAATGTTCTACCTTACTTGGAGGTTTGTGTATCGTTTCGCAGGTTTCTCGGCAATGCGTCATTTCTGTAAAAAAATTCCTTCCTAATTCAGTTCCGAAAGAAGAAATATTCCATCAACAGGAAAAACTTAATAAATCTAACACGGAAAACGAATTAATAAATTGCTTAATGCTTTAGCAGCATGATGAAATACGCTGGAACTCTGCAAATTGCTGCTTCAAGAGATGCGAAAAGTAATGCAATTATTTTACGCTGAAGGAACTTCTGTTCCGTAGGTCGAAGGCGTACGCTATCCGTTGCAAACTCAGGGATAAAAATAACAATTAGGCGCACGAGCGTGAAAAATTTACTTTTGTTTACACGATAGCTCTTCCATGTTACACAATAAATAACGGTGAAAATAACTCCAGGAAAATTACAAATTGAGTCGATTGTGAAACGCTTTACAGGAAACCTTGATGAAAGTCTTTCTCGCAAGGGAAGCCAGGCAATGATCTCTAAAGACGCCTTTGTCAGTATATATGTATTAATATAGGGATACGCTCCGGAGCCGGTTCATGTTCTCAGAAAAAAAAAAAGATCTTGCTTTACGATGTTCTCACACATGCGCGGGCACATACACACACTGGGCACAGTAAGTGGAATTGCAGTATGACCTCGAGATGGGTATCAGCTTAAATCACTAAAAACTCGTGCTCACAGCAGCAGCCTTTCGGCTAATCTTAAACGAAAAGTAACTGCAGATCATGCAACCAATAGAGGCTAGTGATTTAGCAGGCAAGTCACGCGTTACGAGAACTGAACGTATTAATTTTTTTATGTGCTCCCCAATGGTATTTAAAAATACCTGAAGAAAAAAAAATGCTAAAACGAAAAATATGGAATGTCCTCGCAGAGTAAGTTCAAATGCGCCACAAAAACGTTTAGTTTATAAGATGTGATAACATAAGTCGATTTTATTTCTCTTTTTCGTTTTACTCTTGAATTTGTCATCTACAGTGGTGTGCAAAAGTATTTCGTCACCTGCAAAAACTGTGAATATTTAAGTTTAACTCTTTTTTTCTTTAACTAATTTTTATACTTATTTCATCGTTTACACGCCATTAGATGCGAAATTTAACGGAGATTTGAAAAATGTCTTAGTTTCTCCTGTAGCTACTTCCGTTCTTAAGATATGACATGAAATATGGGGTTTTGACAAACACATTGAAATTCACGTTAGCTGCGTATCATTGTTACAGCCATAGACACTCTTTTACCTCATTGGCTACTTCCAAACACTGCATGAGAGTGGCAACTCTGCCATGGCCAGAGATTTAAACGGGTCACGGGTCAGAGGGTCTATAATTTCTTGCGGGGTCAAACAGGTCGGGTCAGGGTGTTGCTGACCCGATTTCTACCCGGTTTTATTTAAAAAGAAAATATTTCAAAGAAAAATGGGTACTGTGGAATTTTTTCTCGTTGCTGGTGCCAGCGAAGTGAAAAATGATTTGTCACACAAAAATATTGCAGTCTCTTTCTTAAGCTGGCGCTCGGAGGAATCAGTCTCATCCGGTAAAGCGAGTGATTAGAGGCCTTGGGGGCGAAACGACCTCAACCTATTCTTAAGCTTTAAATGGGTGAGAAGTCCGGCTTGCATGATCGAAGCCCGGACGTTCAGGATGAGAGCGCCGGTATCTTTTTTTTTTTTTTTTTTTTTTTTTTGATTGGAGGTTTAACGACCACCGTGAGCAACTCAATGGGCTATAAGCAGTCGCCCGTCCCTAATTTAGGGTCACTGGTTCCAGGGAAGGGAGAGAGCCAGTGCCGTAAGACAAACACAACATCCATGCCTGACCGGGATTCGAACCCAGACCCCTTACGGACGAATGATCAGAGGCCAGCGCCTTAGACCACTGCGCCACCGGGGCGGCAGAGCGCCGGTATCCAAAAGATACGGTTGATGCAGTTTTCTCGGCGAAACATTACGTTAACACAACGAAACCCCGCACAGTTTGTTCGCTTTGGAAAAGTGAACAAAACGGTAGTTTTAGTTTTGGAATCGGATGTTTCGTTGTGGAGTTATTGTCAACGGTATCCAAAAGAACGGAAGGTGGGCCGGTGGCGTTCCTCGTGTTCGTCGCCGGTCGTAATACAGCGCGCCCGTGGCACGACACCCGACCGAGGTCTAGGGGGTCTTGTTAGGACGAAATGTCAATGAATTAAAATCAGGGATATTATATCTTAAATTCGTGGCTATGTTGGAGGTTTTCATAAATTTTGTGAAAGTTCCCCTGAACATCTACTGTCAGAATTTAAAAAACTATGCTTCAAATTTTGATGCAACTCGACTGAAAAATGAACTGAAGGTGTTTTATTCCCTTGATGAATACAAAACAAATCAGTAAGAGACATTACTTGTTACATAAAGTTGAATAAATTGGACATAGTGTTTATTAAGGTGTACAAATTAGCAGACCTAATTGTTAAACTTTCCATCAGCAACTGCCGAAATAAGTTTCTCTGTATTAAATAGAATCAAGATGTATCTTAGAGCCACACAAGGACATGCACATTCGAGCAACTTGTCTGATTTGTCAATAGAGAAAAACATTATTTTTAAATATAAAAAAGGACTCGGAAGAAACATTTTCCTGAAAACGTAACACTCAAGTTCACACAAAAGGAAAGAAGAATGGAGTCCATGTACAAATAAAGTATCCAGAAGAATAATGGAGTTCATGTACAAATAAGTGTTCAAATCCTAATCCTCATAACTATTTGGTACCATGTTAGCAATAGCATGTACCTAAAATTTAGGAAAAAACTTACTTCTATTACTTAACAATTAAACTTCGCAATTTAAAAAAAAACACAGTACTGTGTGGGATGGAGGACGGTGCAGATAGCGCAGGTGTCGGACCCAAAATACGCCACTGATATATAAAATTAGCACATAAATAAAACAAAAAAATTACTTTATAAATAAATTATTTTAACACAAAAAAATTAGACAAAAAAAGTCTGATTTAATACCACGAGAAGCGCCGAAGGCAGCTAAACTGCATGTAGTAGCTTATATAGAATGAAAATATTTCAGAACAAAAATTTTAAAAAAGGAACTTCAAAACCAGTGAAAACTAGAACAGGTTGCCGTCATCAGGAGAGCATCAACCTGTAGTAGTGGCCTTTCTAGCACCAACAAAACGACAAGGCAAGCCAAAATTGTCGGTTGGTCATGCTCCCAAGGCCACAAAACCAAATTCCAATAAGCACAAAATTCCAAGTATCAAATTTATAAAACTAAAAAAAGGAATTAAAAGCTTACCGGCAGAACAAAACCCGCCATGACAAAAAGTCAAACAAAACTGAACAGAGCACCCACAAGACCCCAAATACACTGGCGGAAAGTGAAAAAAGAACACCAAGAAGGAACTGGCGGACGATCATGAAATTTACTTATGTTAATGGGTTCGAGCTTACGTAGGTGTGATGTTAATTTCTTGACCAACCGGTGCGCGCTAACCCCACAGCACGACATAATATGCAAATTATAGTCGGTGGTATTTAAGAACTACGGCGAAGTGAATATAATCAGTCGTCGGCGTACGGACACGTGCGAAGACCCTGAAGGAGCTGCAATGCCTGGACATGGAAGACGTGTACGATTTCAGCAGTTATCGGACTTTGAGCGAGGTCGTCTAGTCGGACTCCGCGAGGCCGGGTGGTCGTATCGTCGTATTGCGGAGCGAATTGGACGGGAAGTATCGGCGGTGGTACGATGGTGGCGTAAATGGTCCGAGGAACATTCCCACACGAGAAGACGTGGAACCGGGAGTCACAGACGGACTGATGAGCGGACCGATCGACGCATAAGAAGAGCGGCGATGTCAAGCAGAACGTCCACTGCGACGCAAATCCGAGCTGCCGTTGCACCTGAGGTGACTGTGCGAACAATCCGCAACCGTCTACTGAATGCAGGAATACGTGCACGTGTGCCTCTGGCATGTGTACCTCTGACTCCAGCCCACAGTCAGGAACGGCTTAAGTGGTGACGCCAACGTCTGCACTGGAGAACGCAATGGCGATCTGTCGTGTTCAGCGATGAAAGCAGATTCTGCTTGGGAGCCTCCTATGGCCGTATGCGTGTTCGCAGTCGCACAGGAGAGCGTCTCCACCCTTCTTGCATCCGCCAGCGACATACAGGGCCTACACCTGGTCTCCTGGTGTGGGGAGCGATCAGTTATCACTCCTGTACGCAACTACTGTTTGTATCGGGTACGTTAAACAGCACCTCCTACATCAACAACATCATTCAGCCCGTTGTTGTGCCATTTGTAAGGTCGGTCCATCGTGGTGTTTTCCAGCAAGATAACGCACGCTCACACACGGCACGTGCAACGCAACATGCACTTCAGGGGTGCGAGACAACTTCCTTGGTTTGCACGTTCACCGGATTTGTCCCCCATTGAGCACGCGTGGGATTTTATGGGACAACGACTTATCCGGTCTCCATGGCCAGCCACGACCATCCGCGTCCAGGTTGAGGATGCTTGGAAATCAATACCCCAAACTTACATCCAACATCTGTACGACAGACTCCATGCTAGAATTGCACAGTGTGGGGCAGTTCATGGCGGTTCAACCTCGTACTAACCATGTTACATGGAAATGATATTTTTCAGTTTACCAGCAAATACAGCTGTATTTTGCCATAATGTTTTGATCACGTTATCCTTTGTATTCCGTTATTATGCTGTATAAATTTTGTTGGTATCATACGCCTTCTTCTTGGTGTTCTTTTTTCACTTTCCGCCAGTGTATATACACTGATAAAAAACGTGGTCACGGTTAGTCAACTACCTGGTAAGCCAAAAAATGTGTGAATTGACAAGAGGCAAAACTGTGTATGTAGATATGATCTTCAGCTATTAGGGACCCACCAAATAGCACCTTATGTTACCTATATACTTAAAATTGTTAGGTCCTAGATTAATAAAGCATGTCAATGTGTAATTTGAATCTCTTGGATACCGAATTATAGTTCAAAATTATGTGGTTAAAATGATGTCTTAAAATGTTTTTAGGAAAATTGTTAGATTGCAATTTAGAAAGAAGAGCTTTCAGATTTTTTACAAGTAAGAACTGTGTAGAGCAAATTTTAGCTATTCTATGAAACTGAGAGATGAGTAGATTGCGATGTATAACTTTTGAAATGTTGGATGACCAGTGAGTGTAGTGAATGATATCAAACTCAAGAGTTTTTTTTTTTTTTTTTTTTATCAAATAAGTTCACCACACCTCTTCCCTCTTCGTCCATCTGAACCCCTAAATCGAGGTAACAAACATAAGTAGACGATCTGTTAGTTTTTTCTAGGCTAAGGTAGTCAGGATACAAGTCATGGGCGCAACGCAAAAAGTCCGGAATGTTAATGACAAGGATGTCATCAACATATCTTAGAGCAATCCCAGGTAAAGGATAATTGGCACCAAATCTATCCTCAAAAAAAATGTAGATAGAGATTAGCCAAACTGCTAGAAAAGCGACTGCCCATTGGGATACCACGAGTTTGGAGGTAAAGCCCATCGCCCACGGTAACGAAATTGTTATTACTACAGAAATCCAGTAGGAAATGCCAATACTGTTCTGTTGTCCCGGACTCGAACTTCGTATGTATGTTTAGGGCTACCATAAACATGTCACATCTGTGGATACTTACGCTTTTAAAAACCTCTTCGCTTCAATTTTACTGAAGGGTCTGTGGCAGGTAGCCCTAAACATACATACGAAGTTCGAGCCCGGGACAACAGAACAGTATTGGAATTTCCTCCTGGATTTCTGTATTAATAACAATTTCTCGTTACCGTGGGCGATGGGCTTTACCTCCAAACTCGCGGTATCCCGATGGGCAGTCGCTTTTCTAGCAGTTTGGCTAATCTCTATTTACATTTTTTTGAGGATAGATTTGTTGCCAATCATCCTTTACCTGGGATTGCTCTAAGATATGTTGATGACATCCTTGTCATTAACATTCCGGACTTTTTGCGTTGCGCCACTGACTTGTATCCTGACGACCTTACCCTAGAAAAAACTAACAGATCGTCTACTTATGTTTGTTACCTCGATTTAGAGGTTCAGGTGGACGAAGAGGGAAGAGGTGTGGTGAACTTATTTGATAAAAGAAACTCTTTTGAGTTTGATATCATTCACTACACTCACTGGTCATCCAATATTTCAAAAGTTATACATCGCAATCTACTCATCTCTCAGTTTCATAGAATAGCTAACATTTGCTCTACACAGTTCTTACTTGTAAAAAATCTGAAAGCTCTTCTAAATTGCAATCTAACAATTTTCCTTAAAAAATTTTAAGACATATTTTAACCACATAATTTTGAACTATAATTCGGTGTCCAAGAGATTCAAATTACACATTGACATGCTTTATTAATCTAGGACCTAACAATTTTAAGTATATAGGTAACATAAGGTGCTATTTGGTGGGTCCCCAATATCTGAAGATCTTATCTACATACACAGTTTTGCGTCTTGTCAATTCACACATTTTTTGGCTTACCAGGTAGTTGATTAACCGTGACCACGTTTTTTATCAGTGTATATATTTGGGTTCTTGTGGGTGCTCTGTTCAGTCGTGTTTGACTTTTTGTCATGGCGGGTTTTGTGCTGCCGGTAAGCTTTTAATTCCTTTTTTTTAGTTTTATAAATTTGATTCTTGGAATTTTGTGCTTATTAGAATTTGGTTTTGTGGCCTAGGGAGCATGGCCAACCGAAAATTTTGGCTTGCCTTGTCGTTTTGTTGGTACTAGAAAGGCCACTCCCACAGGTTGATGCTCTCCTGAAGACGGCAACCTGTTCTAGTTTTCACTTGTTTTGAAGTTCCTTTAAAAAAAAAAAAAAAAAGAAATTTGTATTTTTGTTCTGCAATATTTTCATTCTATATATATACACATACACAGGGGTAGCGCTGTCGATAGCCATCTTAGCAATTCGTGACAAAAAATCGTTTTGGCGATAGAAAAAGAACTTTGGTGATTACCTTTTTGTACTGTTATAACACTTTGGCGATAAAAAATTGGATATAAATATATATATATATACTGAAGAGCAATTGAATTAGAGATACCTGTCTAGTAACGTGTAGCACCACCTTTCGCCCTGATTACGGCAGCGATTCGTCTCAGCATGGACTCGACAAGACACCGGAAGCGTTGGGAAGCCATACGGATCCACAACCCCTGAACAAGCTCCCACAGTTCCCGAAGATTTGATGGAGGGCGATCAGAGCCTCGAACATCTCTCTCGATGGCATCCCAGATGTGCTCGATGGGATTGAGGTCAGGTGACCTAGCTGGCCAAGAAAGCGAGGTCACGTCGGTGGAGTGTTCATCCAACCATTCGGATACAATTCGGGAGCGATGGCACGGTGCATTGTCTTGTTGCAGGATGTGGTCCCCAGTGGGATGTTGAAGACGCACGAACGGGAGCAAATGGTTATCCAGGATATCCCAGTGACGTTCACCTGTGAGGGACGATGTCACACGTACCAGGGGTCCCATTTCAGTCCGCGTAAACATTCTCCAGATGAGAATTCCACCCCCACCAGCTTGAAGAGTACCCTGCTAGCAAGAAGGATCCATCGCTTCATGTGGTTTGCGCCGTACTCGTATCCTGCCATCCGCATGTACCAACGTGAATCTCGACTCATCAGTCCTGGCAACATTTTCTTACATGTCTAGGGTCCAGTGGCGATGTTCCCGCGCACATGCTAATCTTTGCACCCTGTGATGTGCGGTCAGCAGCGGTACCCTCGTGGGACGATGGCTTCTGTACCACATGGCGAGGAGATGGTTCTGGATGGTGGGGCTGCTTACACATTTTTGTGCACCAGCGTTAAATTGCAGAGTGATTTCTTGCACTGTGGCCCGTCTATTCGCTGTTACAATGCGAGCTGGCCGACGATGACCCCTCTCATCCAAACGCTGTTGTCCACGGCAGTTGGCCCTTGCGGGGATGGTTTTACCGGATTCCAAGTACTCACACTCACTGTGCACCCGTGACACAGTGGCTCGTGAAAATCCCTGCGCCTGCACGACTTCCGAGATGGAGTGACCCATTCGTCGGGCCCCGACAATTTGCTTAAGATCAAATGCACTTAGATCCTTCGTCTTACTAATACTGCGCCCAACTCTTACTGATTCCCGTCGCATCACTCCTTATATTGTCGGATACAGGGCCAGCGCCACATTTGCATAACGCCAGCTGTCTGTTATTCAATTGCTCTTCAGTGTATATAAGCAGATTTTCCGGGTCGGGTCCAATTATGTGACGTCCGGGTCGGGTCCGTGTCCAAACTTTTTGACCCGTTTCCAAGATACATTACAACGTGTGCAGCAGTTTCTTGCTAACCACTGCATTGCACATGACCGACAGCCACCCTATTCATCAGAACTCACTCCCTGCGACCTTCTCTTCCAAAAAATCAAATACCACTTGAAAAGAAAAAGATTTCAATATATTGAGGAGATACAACAGAATGCAACCGAATAGTTTTTTTTGTTTTTTTTTGCTATTTCATTAAACGACTTCATAAAATGCTTATAACAGTGGAAACAGCGCTGGACCCAGTATGTGGCTCCGGAAAGCGATTATTTCAAAGGTGATTAAGTTTGAAATCTCTAAGTCTTGTACTTTTTTAATAAATCTAGTCTGTATACTTTTTGATCATGCCGTGTATTTTCCCACCAAATGGAAAAAATTAATATTTGTATTTGACATACAAAAGTCGAATTGAAAAATTCCTCCTCGCAGAAGAGCTTTAACCCTCACCAGTGTTTCTAGTTTCTTATGCAAATAGAAACAACTAGAAGCACTGGTGATATTTCTAGTTGTTTCATGCCACTATTTCTGTTGTTTCTTCTAGTTGTTTCTAGATGAAACAACAAAGAGACGGAAACGGGTCAACATGTCCACAATTTCTAGCGGGTCAAACTGGTCGGGTCAAGATGTTCCTGACCCGATTTCGACACGGTTTTACACTTCCGTTTTACTTTTAAAACGGGGAAAAAAACTTTTTTTTTTCAATTAAAAAAGCGCAATGTGGAATTTTGTGCTAAATGCTGGTGCCGGTGGACGGAAAAAAAATGATTTGTCATGCAGTATGAAGGAAGCGTCCTCAGAAGGAAAAGTGACCTGACATTCTGAGGGCAATGATTAAAACATCCAAATTTTGGATAATTTCTACTCATTATAAACTTTTGAAAATTGGTGTTGCTGTGAAACATATTCTTTAGCTTGTATGTTATCAAAAAAACAGCAAAAACTGAAATTAAACATACAACAAATACTTAATTTAAAAAATTTGACTGTATCGCCATCAAAATTAGGTGGAACAGCCTTAACACTGCTGCTGAGGGACTTTCTGACTCACAGATGTGTTTAAAAACATGCGTAAAGCAGTTATGTTATGTCTTGCAAATGAAGGACGACAGTTTCATTACTTCCTGTAAGCGAGTAAATTATACGCTCCCGTAATACATTCGTTTGATTTCCATATAACCTAAGACACTCACTGAGGGGACTTTTAGAACGTCCTCTACAGGGTGATTGTAAAGTCCTTCAACAAACCAAGAGGGGTGATAGTACATATATCAAGACGAACAATATTTGCAATGGAACCTAGAGCCGCATTCCACTCCTAGTGCCAGAAAAAAGTAAAGTTGTATATCAACGTTGAGCCTCGAACAGTGAAAACAAAGAGACATACCTAATTTACGAGTAGCACAATTCCAATCACATCAGAGAAAGACTCAAAGGAGCTGCTCAAACTGGCGGCATTTAAGGGCGTCGTTGCACAGCCCACACCGGCGAATGAAGGACTGTCGCACCCTCTCTGTGTAGTATTGACCTTGTCCGCAACAACAGCGATTCGCGTGATGTGATCTTCCAGGGAGTCCATAGGTGTCTTGTACACCAATGTTTTCATGTGCTCTCAGAAGAAGTACAATGGATTAAGGTTCGGGGAGCGTGGAGGCCAAGCCACAGGTCCACCGCATCCAATCAATCCCCCGGGATATGACGCATTCAGGAAGTACCGGACCTCGAGGGGAAAAATGTGCTGGGGCCCCATCATGCATAAACCACATTCTCTGCGTGTGGTGAGCGGAACATCCTGCAACAGACCGGGAAGCATTTGATCCAGGAACACACGGTACGCTACGCCGGTTAGACGTATACGTCAATTCTCATGTGATGTTCACACAATAATATCGCTGAACAGATTCGGTTGCGCTTTTAAATGTTTGCTCCTCGTCGTCTACGCACGTGTTCAGCGCACCTGATTTGCATCTTGTGCTTCTCATGCACTGGTTGGAACTCCGTGTGCCTGCTGGACGTTTTTCAAACGTGCACTAAGAGTGGAATGCGGCCCTAGGCTCCATTGCAAATATTGTTCGTCTTGATGTGTACTATTACCCCTTTTGTTTTGTTGAAGGACTTTACAATCACTCTGTATATATAGTATATTGTAGAAAGCAGATTTGACTGGGTCCATGTCCAAAATTTTTGACCCGTTTCCAACTCTGACAAATGCATTTTCAACTTCTAGCATTCAAGTCACTGGAAAATTTTATTCTACGTCGCATTAGCTTGCTATTAACATTATTTTGTCATTTTATCAGTCACAATTCCTCTAAGGTTTGCAATTTCATTTACAGCTAGAATCTGAAGAA
This sequence comes from Macrothele yani, assembly GCA_039090855.1. NCBI lineage: Eukaryota > Metazoa > Arthropoda > Arachnida > Araneae > Macrothelidae > Macrothele > Macrothele yani. Next base: position 137,272,281 of record CM077027.1, on the reverse strand, counting down.
AATGTTATTTTCATTGCGTGCCTGACAGCTGGAACAATTACAGTTCTCATCCAGATTATATCCTATTTTCCTTAACTACAATTTGACTGCTATGTTTAGGGAAATTATGTGTGGGGAAAACGGGTATTGTATCGGTAGATTATAACCATTATAATATTTCCAGATTTTGGAGGACCTCAATTTTGCTGTTTCACTTAAGTACCAAAATATTTCCCCATGAACACCTTCTACTGCGAACACGCCTGCCCTAAATGTTTCCATTCATATCGTAATATCCAGTAGGCACACAGGAAAGCAATATACAAATAGCTAAGTAATGGCTTCGCTTTGATAACTGCCTTATCTCACGAAAGAAAGGAATTTCACCAGAAATTTTATCGAAGTTTCCGATAAACGAGTCTCCAAATGCGAGATATCGGGTGTACTTTTGGTTGAAGAATCGCTACCGCCTGAAGAGAGGTATTTATCTAAAATTGTAATCACGAATTTTTTTGCAAAAAATAAAAAAACTGCATAAACTACAGTTACTGAGATCTGTGTGATACCACATAATTGAAAGCTAATAAAAGTTTTACATATACAAAAGAAGGGATCTGAAATCTTAGAATGTATCGATTTTGTTCATCTATAACAAAAAAAGAGAAAGTTAGTATGAATCTGTGGCATTGTTTTTAAATGTTACCACAATTTTCTATTGGTAGGCATAACACATAGGAAAGTTATGGCACACACTTTAAAATTTGGAAGATTTTTCTCATTGTTAAATGTGCATTGGCCGGCTTCAAGTCAAAATAATAAAATGAGACCTTGTTATAAGCAATAAATATAAATCATTCTGTTTCTAGGGAAACTAGAGAGAAGATTGAGAGCGCGTATGTGACCTTGAACGTGAGTGCGCTGACATTGGCGCATTCTTGAAATTTTCATCACGAGGAACAAAACAACTTGTACCATTTGGGCATAGTTATTCTACCAGTGGTCGTCAACATTTGCTAGCGACGAATGTACGTCGCAATTGTGATGCATGCAGTGCTTCATTACCAGTTTCGCGCTGGGTAAATTATGTCACCCAGTGTTCATAAAGGATTATACAGGGTGAGTTTGTAAAATTTATCCTTACATTTCTTTTAAAAGAGGAAAAAGCTACGAAAAACAGAAGAGGCAAGAAGACATTCATTTCAGCAACTAGTGGAAAGAAAACTAACGCAGTTTATAAATAGATATTGTGAACTTCATGCATTCCAAAATATTATGTTCGTACCGCTAACATAAGAGTGCGTTAGGAACGAATGTCTTTTATTGTAAGGTAGCTTAGAACACTTTCCCGTATCAGATTTCGGGTTCCCAAGATTTGTTCCACGACTATTGGTTCAACGATGAGCAGTCCAAGAGAGACAACTGATCTGATACTCATTTGCACAATAGTAATTTTCGTCCAACGGTATGACGAATCCGTTGGATGAAACTTACTATTATGATTTATTGTTGTCAAAGATCAGTAAAAAATTGCGAGATTGATGTAGCACTGCTTATGTTGAAACTTCTTAAATTTTAGTAAATTATGTTCTCATCACGCCGTATCCAGAAAGAATTTAGTTCCTCAGAATTTCAGGCAGGTTGTCAATGTTTTGGCTCTTTTGTGTGTACACGTAAAACAAGGAGCCGCACTGTTACGGGTTTTACCGTAGCCGAATCTCCCATATGGTATAATTTGTCTTGATAGCCTGTAGTAGACAAAACCCCAAAATTTTTAGGCGCCACCTCTTTTTTTCTTCAGGAGCCAGAACACTTTTTCAAGACATACGAAGACAAAACCACGATCTGCCTAAACACAAACCACTCATACAGAATTGCTACTAATAGTCAAAGTTAATGTATTGTTTCTTAGATATTGTTCAATAATTCAGTGCAATATCTACAATTAAACCTATGGAACATATTATGCACTTGTGTTAATAACACAGTTACATTTCATAATACAGTTTTATTTCAGAAAGTTCAGCCTTCTGGTGAGAACAACATTAAATAAATTCGCTAATGAATAAATACACTTATAAGCACCCCACGTGAAATCAGTGCCATAGATATGGACATCTGATTCATCCTATACATTCACACATGCATCTCGCTTGAGTTGCACCGTGGAATTTTAATTTGAATCAATACTGTCGATCAGGGCCAGCTGCCCCTATTGGCGCAAACGGGGAGGTCGCCCCGGCCCATCACAGAGCCCAGCAGTTTAGGAAAAAAAAATCAAGATCATTTTGGGAGTAGAGTTTTTTTATATTTATTATTTTTGTTAAGTTTTATGGCGCGAGGCCCTGAAAGATTTTTTATAACTTTTTTTTTTAGTTTCCAATTCTCTCCAGTTTCAAATAGGTTACCGCCCTTCGTTGCACAGACGTCCAGGTTTTTTGTTTTTATATATATATATATATATATATATATATATATTCTATAAAGAAGATACCTAAGCAAAAAAATACATATATAATTTTGACTCACACCTAGTACAACATAGAAAAGGTTATGTATCTACCTGTGTGAGTAAAAGGAGAAAAGATAAAAAAATAAAATAAAACAACTGAATGTAGAAGGTGTCGAGAATACTGAGCCTTGGCTTTATCAAGGACCGGCAAAAACTCTGCATTTTCTCACTTCCACAAAGACCTAGTTGGAAATGGGTTTCTGCAAGGCCATAGATGCAAGTAACATTCCCACCTAAATTAGTTTAACAAATATATATATGTCATGTCCTCCGTAGAGTTGCATGACCTAGCACTAGTTAACAATTTCGCTTGCATCCATTAACCTTCCTGGCCCGACCCATGCTCTTCATCTGTTACTATTAAACAGAGAGAAGAAGATTAAAGAGAACTCAAGCTGTGAGAGTGACATAATAATTAGAAATGATTTTCAGCCATAACGAAATTCCAAGTTCGTTTGAGAGAGAATTTAAACCTGAAAATCGATGCAAAAGAAATCCAAATTTTTAAATTGCAATTAAAAAAGGAAATATTAATTTTTAACGAACAGATTTTTGAAAGAAAACTTGAGTCTAAAACCCCCTACTCTACAACTTATGACAGCACGAAAACGAGAATAAGTTAAAGATAATAATTAACTAAAGAAAACTTTGTGAAAGTTATATACCTTAAACAGTTAGTTGCAATATGTACAAAGTATTTCAGCAGTGCTTTAAGTGCATAATTAATTAGTTATTAAGAACTTAACTACTTTGAAAAAACAGCGCATAGACAGCGCATAGAAAAGGAACAAGCTTAGCCATCTTCTGTTCCTAGGTACCCCAAAAGACGCTCAAAGTTACAGAGAAAAGAAAGAGTTAAAACCCGCAAAAATGTTAACAGACAAACCAATGCCTAAAAGCTGAAAAGCTAAAAAACGACAGAGAAAAAGTACATGAAGTACAAACATTGAACTTATAAAACCTAGAACCCAAAAACAGGGAAGGGAGCTTACCTCTTGTGTGACAAAAACATTTCTCCTCACAAGAGAAGAACATGGCTGACCTCTTCCGCCACTCCCTAGACGCTAGGGGGCAGTGAGGGTGGGGCTGATGGCCTCCTCATGCAGCAAGAAACCAACGCGCGGAGATTTTAACCAGAGAAAAAAATATATATAAACTTAAGACTGTGGATCTGTATGATCAGAAAGAGCAGAATTAACTCTCCAGAATACATGAGAAATATTATAAAATACACGAGCAGTGTATTTAATAATCTTTGCATGTATTAAATCACCTTAGTGAGCTTCTATAGATTAATCAGAATCTTATTAATTTTAAAGTTGGTTTTACTATTTTTAGTATAGCTATCCTAGTGATGAATAACTAGTTTTCTTTTTTATTTGTTTTTATTTTCTTTTATAAACAGATTTTTAAGCTTTTTTGTGATTTTGTTTATATTATTTAATTTTTTGTTTTAATAGGACCGTCATATCCATAGCACTAAGGTTCCTTTAGGTAGTTAATAGGCATCCTCTAGCCAACTTCCTTACGGCTTTGATTGGTCAGAATCATATTATTAACTGTGTAGAAAATTAAAGCAGATCTGCCAACCTTACTCTATTATTCAGAATAATTTTTCTCAAAGTTCTTTTGATGAAAGAAGAAGGAATTTCGTTCTCTAGAAAACTTTCTAATAGTATATTAATGTGGTAATTGAAGTCCAAATTGTTGCTGCAAATTCTTGAAATTCTTAGGACCTGAGAAATTAGTACATTCTCAATTACTTTGGTTGAAATGTTATTATTCCAGTGTAGATATTTAATTACTTTGAAAGGAAAATTAACTCTTTTATCAAAGAGGCTAATAGATGGGTTACCTCTGTTGAGCTTAATGCTTAAGTCTAGGAACTCAAGTTCCTGATTACTGTGGTTGGTTTTACATAAATTAAGAGAGCTAGGATAGATATTATCAAAATCACTCTCTATAACTTCTGAATTATTGATACACAGCAGATCATCAATATATCTAAAAGTGTAAAGGTAGTTATCTGAGCAGGTGGGGTGATTTTTAATGAATTTATATTCCTTAAAGAACAGGAATAGATTAGCGATATTCGTGGACGTTGATGTTCCCATGGGAATACCGTTCACTTGCTTATAGAGAGTATTATTATATAAGATATGGTTATTTTTTATGCAGCAATTGAGATAAGAGTTCCAAGTTCCTACATCAACAAATTGGTTAAGTTTAAATTCTGCATACAGCTCTTTAAAGGTAGTGATTATATCTGATAGAGGCAGATTAGTATATAGGTTTTCAAAATCATAACTATTAATATCTAGGGGACAAACTTTGAGTATAGTAGAAATTACTTCTGCATTATTATTAATAATCCAAAAATCTCTGTACATCAAGTTAGAACAGTTTCTAATGTGTTTCAAAACCTTCTTTAAGAGATCTTCAAAAGCAAGATCTATTTTCTTTTATGACTCCTTACTCCACTAGCTATGAGCCTGAACTTCACAGGATCCTTATGAAACTTAACCGTTGCAAAAGAAATGGAAATTCAGGCTCATATCTTCTAGTTTGTGGAATTTTAAGTTTCTTGAAGAATGCCTTAAATCGATTTTCTAACTGCTTGGTAGAATAACTTACGGGCTCGTATGTTACTCTATTATTGAGTTCCATAGTTAACAATTCAAAATAGAACTTCTTACAGATAATTGCAAAATTATTGCTAGCTTTATCCGTAGTGGTAAAAATAAATTGGTCTTGTAGTTTGGAGAGTGACCTTTTAGCTTCTCCAGAGAAAAAGAGATTTCTGTCGAAACAAAAGTCCAGACCTGCCAACTCACCGGTGAAGCTATTGATTATATTATATTTCCATTCTGCGAAGGCCTCAATAGGCTGATTGTACGTTAAACTGGTTTTTACGACGTACCTATTAACATCTTGAGTGAAGCTCTCAAGAATCCTTTCTTTGGAAATTGTGAAGGAAGGTCTGAATTTAGAGCCATACTCTAATAAATTCCTAAGCTTTTCATTTTCAACAAAACTCAAGTTTCCGGTGATAATATGGTTGTAATTCTTATCATAGTGAACTGCTTCGTTATGTTCATCACAAGAACATGTAGTAATTACAGGAATGTAGCTCGAAGAGTTAAGTTTGTAGTTTTTAACTATTGACCCTAAGGTCTTAACATAGACTGGTGCCTGTGGATGGGAAAAAAATTGCATTATTGTAGAACAGCTTCCTAACATTGAGATTATCGTAGGCTTTATTTAGGAACCTGATGGTAACAAAATTACTGGAAAATTCTTTAAGAGAAATTTTATCTTTAAGAATATGTTTAAGAATGTCCAGAACCAAAGCAAAAACATGCTTATCAACATGGTCAGCAGTTTCATTCCAGAATTTGAAAAAACTTTTAAGGACAGAGTGCTTGAAGGACTTGAGAATTTTGTAAGTATTTTTAACAAAATTAGTGCCAGTTTTAAAGCTTTCCAGAGTTTTTAGCAGGTTAGCAAAATCAACTTTGCTTGATGTGCGAAATAACCTCTGTCCTCTATTACCTCTAGAGCAGCTCTTCTGAATTTTCAAAACTGCTGCGTTGCGCGTTTTGATTTTCAGGTTATTTTGCAACCTTCGTTTTAAATTCTAAAGTTTTTCCTTAGTCTTCAGTTTTGCTCTTAAGTGTATATATATATATATATATATATATATATATAATGTTTCTTTTTTGGTTCCAATCCCCCACTTTCAGATAGGTAACCGCACTTCGTTGTGCAGACATCCGGGTTTTTCTTACTTTTTTTTTAGTTTCTAATCCCCCACTTTCAAATAGGTTACACCCGTTCGCTGTACAGACGTCGAGGTTTTTGTTTTTTTTACAACGTTTTATTTTTAGTTTCCAATAACTACTACTTTCAAATAGGTTACCGCCCTTCGTTGTACAGACGTCCAGGTTTTTTTTGTTTATATATATATATATATAATGTTTCTTTTTGGTTCCAATCCCCCACTTTCAGATAGGTTACCGCCCTTCGTTGTACAGACGTCCAGGTTTTTTTTGTTTGTTTATATATATATATATATCATCATCATCATTGTCAACCATTATCAATCCACTGCTGGACGAAGGTCTCCCCAAGTTTCCTCCACAACGGTCTGTCTTGTGCCAGTCTCCTCCATGTCACCCCTGCATACTTTCGAATTTCATCCACCCATCTCCCATGTGGTCTTCTTCTGGGTCTTTTCCTGTCCCTTGGAATCCAATCTAAAATTTCGGCTGTCCATCGATGATCTGTCCTTCTGGCAGTATGTCCAGCCCATTGCCATTTCAGGGATTTAACTCTGATCATGATGTCTTCCACAATTGTCATTTTTCGGATCCACGAGTTCCTCTTCTTATCTCTCCTGGTTACACTAAGCATGCACCTCTCCATGCTGCTTTGAGTTGTCTGCAGTCTTTGTATGTCTCTTTTAGTTAAGGTCCACGTCTCTGCACCATACGTAAGCACTGGAATGATGCATTGATCAAACACTTTTCTTTTAAGACATAATGGCATATTGCTCTTGAAAATTATGCTGTTTCTTCCAAAAGCTCTCCAGGCAAGTTTTGTACGCAGATTAATTTCTTCATCAATGTGACCCTCACTTGATATCTGCTGTCCAAGATAAACGTACGTGTCTGTTATCTCCAGCTTTTCTCCATCAATCGATAAATCTTCACATCTTGTAAAAGCATTAAACATCACTTTTGTCTTCTGAAAGTTCATTTTTAATCCCACTTCTTTACTCTTGTCAGCAAGTTCCTGGATCATACTCTGCAGCTCTGATGGGGTAGTTGCAAAAATGACTACGTCATCAGCAAAACGAAGTTGGGTTAGATAATCTCCATTAATCTTTATCCCCTTGTTTTCCCAGCTCAGCGACTGAAAAACACCCTCCAATGTGGCATTAAAGAGCTTCGGAGATATGGTGTCACCTTGTCTCACTCCCTTTCCAATTTTTACGTGTGTTGTATTTTCAAACAGCCGAATCTTTGCACTTGCATTTTCATAGATGTTATTAATAATATCAATGTATGCATCTTCAATACCGCAGGTTTTCAGAGCCATTGTAACTGCTGATGGTTTCACCGAATCAAAGGCTTTTTCATAATCCATAAAAGCCATGCACAATGGAAGTTCATATTCCCTCGCTCTTTCAATTAGTTCTCTCAGCACGTGGATATGATCTATTGTGCTGTAGCCACTCCTGAATCCAGCTTGTTCTCTCGGTTGAGCCATGTCCAGTGTTACCTTCAAGCGGTGTGAAAGAACTTTAGTGAAGATTTTATAAACTACTGATAGGAGGCTGATAGATCTGTAGTTTCCGAGATCCTCAATGTCACCTTTCTTATGTAGCAGGATCATTGTAGCGGTGTTCCAATCCTCAGGAATATTTCCTTCATTAAGGCATCGAGTGAAAATTTGGGCGAGTACTGTTTCGATTTCTCCACTTGCTTCTTGTATGATGTCTACAGTAATTCCATCTTCTCCTGGAGCTTTTCCCCGCTTCATGTTCTTGATTGCATGTGCAACTTCTGCTGGAAGGACTGGAGGAACTCTGGTACTGGTATCTTTCATGATGTCTGGAGTGCATGTATCATCCCTTTCATATAATTTGGAGTAGAAATCTTTCACTCTTGTCAAAATTTCGCCTCTATTTCTTGTTACAGAACCATCTTCTTTTCTCAGTGCCATAATCTGTTTTCTTCCCTTACTGAGATGTCCCTTTGCTATATTTAGGCTTTGGTTGTTTTCAATTGCTTTTCTCACTAGTTCACAGTTGAATTTTCTTTCGTCTTCAGTGATACTTTTTCTTACTGTCTTGCATAGCTCTATATATTCCACTTTGGAAGTCACATCTTCTTTAGTTGTCCTCATCTCTCTTCTTTTTTGCATCAACATTTTCGTTTTTCCTGATAATTTGTTTACATGCAACTTGTTCTTAGACCCAGCTAATTTTGTTGCTGTTTCCATAAGAGCTTTGGTTACTTTTCTGTTAACTTCAGAGATGTCCACTTCTTCCGATGTTAGGCCTTCTAAAGCAGAGAACCTGTTCTTCAGTTCAAACTTGAAGGTATTATGGTGTTTTTTAAGGTTGGTTATGTCAATAGATTTTGTTTGTCTTATGAGCTTACCACGTTCAAGTTTAGTGTTGAGGTGCATCTTACATCTCACCAATCTATGGTCACTACCTGTGTTGAACTTGTTTAGCACACTGCAGTCTTCTATGACGAATTTTTTGTTACACATAATAAAATCAATTTCACTTGTCGTCCCATTTGGATGTCTCCATGTCCATTTCCTGTGTGGCTTTTTCTTGAAGAAGGAGTTCAAGATGAAAAACCCTTCTGCCTCTGCAAACTCAACGAGAGTATTTCCACGCTGGTTTCTGTTGCCGTGACCGAATTTACCTACTGAAGTTTCATTCTGTTGCCGTTGCCCTATTTTTGCATTGAAATCTCCCATAATTATTTTCAAGTGCTGCTTACCTTTATTATTTAGATGACAAATTTCCTCATAAAATTCTTCAATTTCTTCTTCAGGATGACTTGTGGTGGGTGCATAAGTTTGAATAATCTGAGCCTGGTATCTTTTCGAGAGTTGGATAACAAGTCGTGCAGCTCTGTCAGAGGAACTTTCAACTTCTACAACTTTATCCTTCAGTTTCTTGTTTATTATAAATCCAACACCACTAGTTCTGCCAGTATCTGTCCCACGATAGTAGAAGAGATGTCCACTTTTCAGTTCGATGAGATCTTCTCCTTTTCTCCTTACCTCACTTAGCCCCACGATGCCCCACTTGATCCTTTGTAGTTCCTCTTCCAATTCAAGAAGCCTTGAATCAGAAGATAGGGAGCGTCCATTATACGTAACCAAGGTCAGCATCAGATGGCAGCCTAGCCCGGTCCTCCGTGGATTCTTAGCACCCTCTACCTTCATGTCGCACTGGCCGCTGCCTTGGCCAGGTACATTCCAGCTGCCGGAGACTGAGGGCCAAGATTTAAGTTGTGGAATCATTTTGGAGGGGTTTGGCCATAACTCACCACGCTGGCCAAGCGGGTGGGTGAGTGTGGGATAGAATTTCCTCTAATCCCGATGGTATAGTTATACCGCTATTGGCGGTCGTCAGAGCCCCTTTAGTGGGAACAGGATGCACCACGAGAAGGCGGGGTTGACATTTGTCAAGGAGAGGCTGTGATGTTACGCATCACCTGACCTTACATCCCATATATATATATATATATATATATATATATATATATATATATAATGTTTCTTTTTTTGGTTCCAATCCCCCACTTTCAGATAGGTTACACCCGTTCGCTGTACAGACGTCGAGGTTTTTTTTTTTTTTTTTTTTTACAACGTTTTATTTTTAGTTTCCAATAACTACTACTTTCAAATAGGATATCTCCCTTCGTTGTACAGACGTCGAGATTTGCAGATTTCAAATGAATATTATAACCACCTTAAACTTTTCCGCATTCAGAAATAGCATAATTTCATCATTTTGAGGTTTTCTTATTTTATATATTGAACAACGTGTGTGAACCAGATACTTAAGTTAAAAAAAAAATAGAATATCAAACTTTTATTTTGGGGCTGTATTGGAGGCCAATTATTCAATGATCTTTAAAATCAGTACTCGAAATCTTAAAAAGGCAATTTTGATATATGCACTTATCAGGGGCGTATACAGACTCTTTTTCATGGGGGGCGACGAAAAATGGAAGTTTTTGAAATCCAACAGAACAAAATTAATAAAAAATAGAAGAAAAAATTAAAGCATTTTTTCTAATGAAAGTTTTTTTTTTAATTGGGAGTTTAACAACCACCGTGAGCAATATAATGGGCCATAAGCAGTCGAATGTCCCTAACGTAGGGCCACTGACTCCAGGGAAGGGAGAAAGCCAGAGCCGTAAGACAAACAACATCCATAAAAGCCAGCGCTTAGACCACCGCGCCACTGTGGCGGCTAATGAAAGTTGATGCATTTTTATTAAATTAAAGGTATTTTAATGCAAGTCGCATTTTAGCCAAACTTAAAAGGCGGGGGGGGGGGGGGGGGGGGGGCAAGGCCTTTACCCCTTTAAATACGCCCTTTGCGCTCATATTAAAAGCTAAAAAGGTCACTAATTTGTCAGTTACTCCACCTTGCATCGAAAATCAATCACTAAAACATGAATCAAGGGGAAAAAATAAACTATTTAAATTACTATTTTAGAGGGATCCAAATTCTCTACGCCAAAATATTCGCTACGCAGATTAAAGTTGTCTTATCATATTGTGAGGAAGTTTTTACAAATATCACAATGCACAATCGCTACTCCCTCCCTCCTAGGAAAGAAATTCGCAGCTTTTAACACACACACACTCTCTCTCGTTCTGTTTCCGCTTCATTATTGGAATGCGAAGAAAAGAAAATGCCCTTCCCCCACACTAACAAGATCTTATCAAGAGCATCTTCCTTTTTTTTTTTTTTTTTAACAGCTTTGCTTTTATTTGTTGATAACGTCATGTCAGCACTATTCGATTTGTGTGTGAATAAATCAGATTAATTTTTGGTATTCGGAAATTTAACACATCATTTATACAAAATGCAAATACATTACTGTTTGTGAAAATTACAACACCAAGAAAGAATCGCGCTATTTAAATGAAATTTACATCACAGATTCCTCAACTTACAGGAAATATCCGATTGCATAGAAGAATTTCGCTTCAAATTTCAATATCGTGTAAAACCACCTCGGGTAACAATAACAGCCTCTACAAGGCGTGACTTTGAATGGAAGAGGTTTTTGATATCATCCTGGGGAAATAATTCTGCGAGGCTGCTGCTATGCGAGACCAGAGTTGATTTGCTGTGACTGATGGGCCAGTCGCTTAGCTACCATGTCCCAGACATGTTCGATCGGGTACATATCCGGCGAACGTGCTGTCCAGGGAAGAAGAGGTATCTGCCGTGCATGAAAGGGATCTTGGACATTCCGAGCCAAGTGTAGCAAAGGATTGTCCTGCTGGAATATAGCACCAGAACAACTCTGAAAGAAGGGTATCACCTCTACCTCCCCCACACAGCACAGAATATTTCGTATATGTTACAGGTACGTAACAGTGATACATTGAGTCTTTTCAGATACGTTGCGCAATGTAACAGTAATGTTTCAGAAACCTTACAGTTACGTCAAAATGTCCGCAAACGTTGCAAAATTTTGAAACATAACTGATACGTTACAGTGAAAGGTGTTTGTAACTTCAAGTGACCAACTTCGTGTTACTGTTACGTGTTTGAAAGATATTTGTAACTTCGCTACATTACTCTCATGTGATGTCCGGGTGCTGCCTCAAGGAGGGATGTAGTCGATTCCTGGTCAATCATGACATCAGTCACAGCCATTGTTTTGCCACGTGATCTTCTCGACCATCTTTTGTCCACCATTTTCTTTTTGTGTCCAACCATAACATTTTGTGTGCCCGTGGTCCTATCGAAGATGTTTTGCTCGCAAATTTTTTTACCTCCCCACATGATGTCACCGATATCTTTTTGTACGCCTTTTTGTTTTCCCCATCAGGAAATTTTAGGGTGTGACGTCACCGACGCTAGGGAAATTTTCTTTCCAAGGAAATACAAATCTTGGAAGTCACGCCAGGTTCGAACCCCTGTCCAACGGGTTTCTAGGCAGATGCATTATCCCACTCGACCATGGGACGCCTCGCAATTACAGCATTCTGTAGGAACTAATGAGAAGGATCATTTAAATTTTCTGTAGGATGACTTAAATTTCTTCATGATTAATCAACAAAATGTATGCATATCTCACTTTTTTTTTTTCAAAACTTGCGTAGTCGTTAAACTTTTTCAATATATCATCATATTTTTTTTTACCTTTACAAACTAAAAACTACTTTTATCGAGACTTTTTTCTGATTCAAAACCAGCAAACGTACTAAGATATTGTACACTGGTGTGCAAAACTTAAGTACGGACACTAGTGTACGTAGAAGTGGGCCACCGGGGAACTGGACACAATGGAATTTCAGTGCCATTAAAATGTTCTGCATAAACACATTTCGTGTGGCTATATTCCCAGCTCCTTGAGCAACTATTGTTGATAAAATATATTTTTTTAATATTTCGTTTTCAGTAAGAATTTAGACATTTCCATGATTTTCGGGCCAAAGACAAAGCGAGGAATTGGCCACCGAAGAACTGATCACTGGAGAAGTGGCCACCGGAGAACTGCCCACAAAACTTTTAAGGGGCCGTGTAAAAATTACGTTCTGGACAGCTCCGTGGCTACGTCTCCCGAGATTGGTTATCTGACACGCATAACATTTCCGTAATTTCGTATTTTCTTATTTACGATATTTTTCAAGGTTTATAAATTACAGCTAAACAAATTCTCGGCGGGTATGTGCAAACCCAGGAAACTCATCGGGGGAAGGGGGAGGCTTAAGACTTAAAATATGAAAAATAAAATATTTCTGGTCCGATCGGGATATTTTCAGCGTTTACAAGCTACAACTCAACAAATTATCTGAAGTCATGTGCCTATCCAGGAGGAAACCTGTCTTTATATTCTATTCAAAAGTGTAGAATATAAAGAATTTCTCGTCCGATCGGGAGATTTTCAGCATTTACAACCAGAAAAACTCTGCTTCATATTTTATATTTTAATATTTTAGGTATCCCCCCCCCACACACCCGAGAGAGCACATGCCCTCAAAGAGTTTGTTGATTTGTAAGTTGTAAATGCTAAAAATTTCCCAATCGCACCAGAAATTATTTATATGCTGCACTTTTTGGGCATTACTCCCTCCGACAGGTTTGCTCAGCAGGCACAGGCCCTCAGATAATGTGTCGAGTTATTGCTTGTAAATGCTGAAAATCTCCCGATCCGACCAGAAATTATTTGTATTTTATACTTTTTGCATGTCCTCTCGCGGGCGACGCATACTGCGAATTTCAGGCCAATCGGATGCTTCCTTCTTGGTGGTGTATTTTGGGTGGCCAGCATTGTATAAAGCAGTAGTATCGGTGAATGATATTTTTAACGTAACGTACACTGAAGAGCAATTGAATGAGAGTTACCTGTCTAGTAACGTGTAGCATCACCTTTCGCCCTGACAACGGCGGCGATACGTCTCGACAAGACACCGGAAGCGTCGGGAAGCCATACGGATCCACGACCCCTGAACAAGCTCCCACAGTTCACGAAGATTTGATGGAGGGGAGTCAGAGCCTCGAACATCTCTCACGATGGCATCCCAGATATGCTCGACGGGATTGAGGTCATGTGACCTAGCTGGCCAAGGAAGCGAGGTCACGTCGGTGGAGTTTTCATCCAACCAGTCGGATACAATTCAGGAGCGATGGCACGGTGCATTGTCTTGTTGCAGGATGTGGTCCCCAGTAGGATGTTGAAGACGCACGAACGGGAGCAAATGGTTGTCCAGTATATCCCGGTGACGTTGACCTGTGAGGGACGATGTCACACGTACCAGGGGTTCCATTTCAGTCCGCGTAAACAGTCCCCAGACGAGAATGACATCCATACCAGCTTGAAGAGTACCCTTCTGGCAAGAAGGATCCATCGCTTCATGTGGCTTGCGCCGTACTCGTATCCTGCCATCCGCATGTACCAACGTGAATCACGACTCATCAGTCCAGGCAACATTTTTCCACATGTCTAGGGCCCAGTGGAGATGTTCCCGAGCCTGTGCTAATCTTTGCACCCTGTGATGTGCGGTCAGCAGCGGTACCCTCGTGGGACGATGGCTTCTGTACCCCATAGCGATGAGATGGTTCTGGATGGTGTGGCTGCTTGCACGTTTTTCTGCACCGGCGTTAAATTGCCGAGTGATTTCTTGCACTGTAGCCCGTCTATCCGCTGTTACAATGCGAGCTAGCCGACGATGACCCCACTGATCCACACGCTGTTGTCCAAGGCCGTTGGCCCTTGCAGGGATGGTTTTACGAATTCGATGTACTCATGGTGCACCCGTGACACAGTGGCTCATGAAATTCCCTGTGCCTGCACGACTTCCGAGATGGAGTGACCCATTCGTCGGGCCCCGACAATTTGCCCACGATCAAATACGCTTAGATCCTTCGTCTTACCCATACTGCGTCCGACTCTTACCAATTCCCGTCGCATCACTCCTTATACTGTCGGATCGCTGCATACGCCATGTCGTTTCCGTTTACAGGGCCGCCCACAGCGCCACATTTGCATAACGCCAGCTGTCTTTAATTCAGTTGCTGTTCAGTGTACAAAGAGTTATGTTCCAAAATAGATGTTGCTGAAACGTAATTGTAAGATATATCTCTGAAAGTGTAACGAAAATGAGAGATTGTAACATTACTGGTACATGTCTGAAACGTTTTGTGCTGTATGAGTCTAAAACATCCCCGGTGTACCGCTGGCTGTTGAAGGTTCTCACAATTCGTATTAGGCGAGATCGCAAATTGAACCCAATGGCGTCCCAAATCATGACGTTTGTCATTGGGCCGGTATGACGCTGCAAGGTTCCCGTTCACCATTGTGTCTTCTGACACGTATGCGACCATCATGGTGCATCAAGCTGAATCGTGACTCGCAGAAATCACGACCTGTTGCCAGTCAGTGCGCCAATGTCGGTGTTCGATATCCCATTGCAGCCAGAGGAGTCTTTGGTTGAGGGTCAAAGGAATGGCCAGCAATAGGCTGCTAACGACCAGTTCTCTCTTCAGCAGATGACGTCGAACTGAGCTCGAGGACAAAGCCTTGCCTACGACTGTTCTCCATTGCTGCGCTAAAACCGTGGATGTTGCTGTGCGATCGGTCACTGCCGTGCAGCAGAGGTATCATTCCATGAACTCTTGCAATTTTGCGGTCCATGCTCCCTATTTCTGTGCGTCGTCCGAACCTCATATATCCACTGAAACCGAATTCACATCTTTGTACTGGCGTTTTTGTCTCGTACGAGTTACAATTTCGCGGAAGGAAAATCCTGCTTCTTTCATCCCAACAATCCACCCTCGAACAAAATCAGTCTGGTGTTCATAATGCGAACTTCTCCTGCAATGAGGCATAGCGAGACACAAGAAACCCCTTTTTGACTCGATGTCGGCATTTTACTGATTATAACACCTCTTCTAGGCATTTCTTTATGCCAAAGACCGGACAGTTCAGAGGGCGCTGCTCCGAAACCGCATGCGCATTTTCACTGACGTTTTATAATCATCTGCATGTCCCAACATGTTGTATATATATATCCTGTAAGGTTTAAGATAATATCAGCAGTTCATGATGTTGCAATTTTCACGATCAGTAGTTTGTAAGTAATCACCAAACAATTAGTTAAGTGACATTAGCTTGAAACTTGCAGGATATGACTCGAAATGAACTGTACGTAATCACCAAACAATTAGTTAAGCGAAATTAGCTTAAAACTTGCAGGATATGACTCGAAATGAACTGTACGTAATCACCAAACAACTAGTTAAGTGACATTAGCTTGAAACTTGCAGGATATGACTCGAAATGAACTGCACTGTAAGATGTGTTTTCCACCACTGAAACATGCACCTGGAAATATGACAAGCCCCAAAAATATAGTTTCTATTCTTCATCTCAAAGACGACAGTCTTGTGATGATTATATATATTAAGATAATACCAGGTGCGCCATATGAAAGGAGGGCCCGTGGCCAGACATTGTTAGGCGGGTTAAAATTGTTTTGCGGGTTTCCAGTTAAAACCGCTTTGTTCCACTTTTAACCGGTTTCTTCGTGTACAGGTGCAAAGGGGTTTTCCGGAGCGGTTAGTCACAGCCAAAGCAGTGTAGGTACGCGGTCATAAGTGTAAATGAAAAGAGAACAAAGGAAACGGAAATGGTTTTAAGTACGGAACAGCGGATTTTTATTGTGGAACAGTATTTCAGAAATAACTCATACAAGGTTTTAAAAATGAGTTCTTTACAGAAAAATTTCCACATTGTGCAGCACCGGCAAAACTCAATGGTACAGAAGTTAGAGCGGAAATTTCGTGAAACCGGCACGGTGTGCAACAGGAAAAGAAACAAACCCAAGACAATTCGTACTGAAGACAATATCAAGGATGTGTGCACAATGATGTCACAAATCCCTCGGAAGTCGATTCGCCGATTATCGTCTGCAACGAGAATATCTGCCACGTCATGCCGACGCATACTTAAGGTAGATTTGCATTTTCGGCGGTATAAAGTTATGGCGCTCCAAAGAACTTAAAACTGCTGAATATGCAAAACGGATGCAATATTGTAAGCGGTTTCAGGAGACCATTTGAAATGGACTCAACACTTTATTACATGACAGATGAAGCATGGTTTCATTTATCCGGGTATGTCAATGCGCAAAACAGCAGGATTAGGACCGACACGAATCCCAGACGGACAATGGAGACTCCTCTATACGACCAAAAGATAGGCGTTTGGTGTGCTGTGTCTGCGAAGAAGATAGTCGGCCCATTCTTTTCACTGACACCATCAACTTGGAGCGCCATGTTCAGTAACTGTTCAACCAATGTCTTGCCGCACTTACAGAAAAAAGAGCGAACATATGCTTTCTTTCAGCAGGATGGTGCAGCGGCACATACTGCGCGGAACGGTCTACGTGCTGTGCATGAAGTGTTTGGGGAGGACAGAACTGTATCGAAGGAACTATGGCCACCCAGATCACTCGATCTCTCCACCTGTGACTTCTGGGGAGAGCATTGAAAGGGAAAGTGTAAGCAACTAATCCGCACACCCTTGATGAATTTTACGGATGCCATAGCCCAGATTACTGCCGATGAGTTGTGGCGCGTTACGAAGAACACGTTCCGTCGTGTGCAGCTTTGTCTTGATGTCGGACGACAACACTTTCAGCAATTGTTGTAAACGCAGGTAAATTATTCCTGTTTTCTGTCATTTCAACTATTCTTTACCATGTAGATTAACATTGCCTGACTGTTGTCGTTCATTACACTCGGGCCTCTTTTATATGGCACACCCTGTGCAACGTAGTTTGTAACAATTTTTTTTTCAAGTCGACCATGGTTTCCTTGGGAATTGACCTAGCTTTATCAAGACCAATGGCACGTAAATATTCAAATTGTAAATATCCTAAATGGTGTTTTACAGTCACGGGTTTTGGTTAGTTGCTTTTTTTTTTTTTTTTATTGGAGGTTTAACGACCACCGTGAGCAACTCAATGGGCTATAAGCAGTCACTCGTTCTTAATTTTGGGTCGCTGGTTCCAAGGAAAGGAGAGAGCCAGCGCCGAAAGACGAACAACATCCATGCCTCACCGGGATTCGAACCCGGACCCCTCTTTAACGAATGATCAGTAGTCATCGCTTAGACTACTCTGCCACCAGAGCGGCAGGTTAGTCGCTTCCATGCGCTTGATAGAAATGAGGTGGATGACGTGTCATTAACAAGTTGCGAAGACTTCTGATATATATGGAAAGCTTCAAAAATATCAAGTTTGGTGGTTGAATCTGGCTTGTCAATTAGTTTTGCTTCTTCGTAAAGAAGCAAAACTAATTCGCAAGCCAAATTCAATCAGTTAATTATCAAATTAGTTTTTCTTCGTGAAGAAGCAAAACTATATCACAAGCCAAATTCAATCATAGTTAATTATTAAATTAGTTTTTCTTCTTCGTGAAGAGACAAAACTAATTCACAAGCCAGATTCAACCACCAAACTTGATATTTTGGAAGTTTTCCATATATATCAGAAGTATTCGCAACTTGTTAATGACATGGCATTCACCCCATTTCTCTCAAGCTCGTGGAAGCAACTAACCAAAACCCATGACTGTAAACATTATTTATGATATCATATACAATTTGAATATTTACGTGCCATTCGTCCTAATGAAGCTAGGTCCCAGCGAAACCATGGTCGACTTGAAAAAAATTGTGACAAACTACGTTGTATTATCTTAATATATCATTTCTATTACCCAACGGAAACAAAATTTCTCATTAATAATTTAAACACCCAGATCTATCTGCCTCTCTGGAACGCTTGACGTCACAGCAACGTCTGCATTGTTGCGCTATCACGTATCGATTAATTCGCGTGTGCTCTCGCGATGTCAAAATGATTGTCTGCTGTATGATGGCACGCGATCAATTTTAGATGACAAGGTGATCGCGTGATAATTTAAAAACATTGGATTATCAATTACTGTACTTCTATTTATCCAATCTACAAAATTCGCGTTAGAATTTTAGTATCACGGCAAATTGCGTTGCTATATTATTTTAATTTAGCACAATTCGAATATAAATTTTTACGCTTTCATTATTTGCAAAATATCGATCTATCTAAACGCTCTAACCAACAATAAAAACTGAAATCTTGAGATGTCAAAGTGAGCAAGATTGCATCTAAAAGCAGATGGCGCCCCAATAGCACATTGTCGAGAATTTACATAGTTACGATTTATACCAGCAGATGTCGCATTATTTGTAGAAAAATGTTCGGTATGAAGTTTCAAACTAACCGTCGAATAGGACAGTCTAAAACACGCCGTGAAGGGAATAACAAGTGTGCAGGAGAAAAAGTCATTTAACGAGAAAAAATAAAAGTTATTAAGGTAAGTTTACACGAAGATCATTTTCAGAGTTCAAGTGCGGATTATATTACACATTTTGCAAAATATCGATCTATTTAAACGCCCTAATCTACAATTGTTAAACAACAACATATTTTACACAGAATGTTATTTATCGCGAGGTCTTTAGAAAAACGGAAATAGAATATAATTTTTAGTTCTAACATAAATGAGTTCTTACTATACACTGAGTGGCCACTTTATTATGACCACCCCCTCAGTATTTCGCTGGGCCTTTAATACTGCGTCGATTCTTCGTGGTATGGACTCCACGAGATGTTGATAGGTGGTTTATGGAATCTCTGACCATGCTTGATGAATATAGCCCTTTCCAGGAGTGTGAGATTGCAGGGTTGTGGATCCAGCTGTTGATGGCTCGTTCAACTTCATCCCACAAATTCTCAATGGGGGTGAGATCTGGAGATTCTTGGGACCACCTAAGCAAAGTAAACTCACCGGCATGTTCCTGAAACCAATCCTGTACAATACGAGCACTATGGCAGGACGCATTATCTTGTTGGAAGTAGCCATCGCCATTGGGATAAACCATCGACATGACAGGGTGCACTTGGTCCGCAACGATGTTTAGATATGATGTGCCAGTCAGACGTTGATCAACACGAATTAAAGGGCCCAAAGCATGCTAGGAAAACATTCCCCAAACCATACTGTTGCCTCCTCCACCAGCTTGAAGGGTTGTAGCAATGCATTTGGGGTCCATGCTTTCGTGCTGTTTCCGCCAAATTCCCACTCTGCCATCGGCATGGTGCAACTGAAAACGTGATTCATCGGACCACATAATTTGTTTCCAATTATCGGCTGTCCAATCCTTGTGCGAACTGGAGACGTTTTCTCTTGTTAACTGCAGACAGCAAAGGTGTTCGAACAGGCCTTCGGTTGCCATATCCCATCCGATGCAGTGTACGGCGAACAGTGCGTGCAGAGATCATTTGAGGGGATCCTTGATTAAGATGGTCTGTAATTTGCGGCACTGTTGTCCTTCTGATTTCTGTTACCAGTCTGGACACTCTCCATTCCGCCCGAGCAGTCACTAGTCGATGGCGACTACACGTTGCACGTAGAGACCCAGTTTTTGGCTGACAGTCCAGTCTTTAAACACTTTAACAACAGTTGCTCTGGAACATTTCACGAATGCGGCGGTTTCGGTGATACTCGCTCCATGGCTCCGAGCTCCTACAATCATCCCACGTTTAAAGTCCGTCAAATCGCATTTTTTACCCATCTCGTCACCCAAAAATCACTTCTACTACTGTCGCAAAGCACTAAGCTTTCGTTTTTTATACTAGCCTCGCTCTCTGGCGGCAACAGCGTGCAGTCATAGCTCATTTGCTTAAAACTGCCAGGTGGTCATAATAAAGTGGCCACTCAGTGTAAAAAATTTTACTATATTTCCTTACAAAAATCCGGCGTCTATTTGATTTGTTTTCAATCTGCTTCAATTAAATATTTCACTCAATCATAAAACGGGCGACATCCCCAATATATTAATATTTATTTAAAGCTTAAAACCAATTGCCCCAGGACGGACTATATACGCTAGTTATGTAACAAGTTAGTAAAATCATGCAATGCATTGATTATGATACGCATTCCAACATACCAGAAATTATTACTCAAGTTATGAGAATAATGGCTGTGGAATAAATCTCGCTCCTGTGTCCTGACCTTTGACTCCATTTCGATGATATTCAACAGAACCGGTTCAGTACACCTCAAGAATAACATACTAAAGTTTTGTCGCAATAGAAGCAGTTTTACGCAAGTTATGAGAATAATGGCTGTGGAATAAATCTTGCTTTTGTGCAATGACCTTTGACCGCATTTCGTTGATATTCAACAGGACCGGTTCACTATACCTCCGGAACAACAACGTTTTGTCGCAATCGAAACATTTGTTGGTATCTTATGATGCACAAGGGCAATGGAATGGATCCCACTCCAGTGTCCTGACTTTTGACCCAATTTCGCCCATTTCCAATAGGGTTCGTCCCCAGTGTCTCCCTACCACATACTAAAATTTCATCGAAATCGAACCATTTTTACGCAAGTTAGGAAGCATAAGGGCAATGGAATAAATCCCGCTCTTATGTCCTGCCTGACCTTAGACACCAGTTTGCCAATTTTCAATAGGGTTCGTGCCCAGATAGTTCCCTGCCACATACTGAAATTTCATCGAAATCGAAACATATTTACGCATGTTATGACGCATAAAGGCAATGAAATGGATCCCGCTCTTTTGGCGTGACCTTTGACCCCACTTCACTCATTTTCAATTGGGTTCTTCCCCTGGTGGTCCCCTACCACATACTAAAATTTCATCGAAATGGAACCATTTTTACGTGAGTTATCGAGCCGACAGACAGACGGGCGGACGGACAGACGGACGGAAAAAGCTGGAGCATGTACGCTTCTTCAACCTACGGTTGGAAAGTGTAAATAAAAAGCATACATCTAAATTACACTTTGCATTACTAAATATATCAAAACTTTGCCACTGTAATTAATTATAGGGGAAAAAAGCTATCGGAGAGGGAGAAGTAAGCCGAATATCAGATCACTGCTCTGAACAATATATCACAATAATTTCAGAAACAGGACAGCAACAATTTTCATAACGAATAACCTCGGCATGCTCTAGCCATAGAGAATGCAGGAATATTTACAAAATTACGTTTATATGAATAACGGCTTTCACGGTGATTGCTCAAATACTTTTTAGCTCAAAGAAGAAACTCAGACTTGCACCAAAAATATTTTATGAAATTAGAGCACCGAATTAAAGTGAACAAAAAAGGTACTTATAAAGTAATTTTTTTTTATTGTACATTAACGAACAAACCTGCCAAATGTACCGATTTTTTATTACTTTTTCTTTCACTTTATATGATTTTAGTACTTTCCGAAACGCGTCCAGTTATCTTCGTGCACTTTTGGTCTCTACAGATTTTTATCTCCATTTTCCTCGTTCAAACTTCCTTGTAATATATTTTCTGTTTCAAATCACCGGTGCATTCTTCCTGTCTTTGGCACTTATCACTAGGCCTTTGTTCTTTTGCAAACAATACACACAATAGGACCCCCTGCCCGCATGACACACAGTAAGTGCGTTGATCAAAAATGAATGGCTAGCATATTCTATGCTTTGTGTGCATAGTATGTACAAAATAAAACGCTCATTTATACACTGTTCTTCAGCTTGGTCATGAAAAATATTCAGTCTCCTAATACTATACTTGTTACGTGTAACATTTATTCCCTCAGAAAAATTTGTCCCTGTTGCGCAAATATTTTTTCACTTCAAGTGACGTCACTGCAGGAGAGCTTTCAACAGTAGAAAGATTTAATTCGCACTGCGTTGAATTTCGTTGAGTTGCTGCTTCCACACCTACTACAATTGCCGTCGGCTACAGTATCCCTGATGCCTCAGTGGCTGAGAGGTCACTAGCTCCGAGGTCTCACTTTATTATTTTATTTACGTGTCTAACTATCCGTTATATGAATTCTGTTTCTCTCTATATAAGATCTAAACTGAGCGTGTGAACTCCCGAAATTCCCTGCTAATGTGGCAACACCGGCAGCAGGTCACAGGGGAAGGAAAAGGTAAAATTAAGTGACGTTGTGTTTTAAGTGGTGAGATATTACCAGCGTTAATGCTCACTTGAAATTTGATTTTTTTTTTTATTAGTATTTTATAACTTGCACCAATGTTTGTTCAAGTCAATTTGGTATTACAGTAGACTCTCGCTAATCTGGCCATTCCTTACACACAGGTGTACTGGATTAGCGAGAGTGCCGGATTACTGAGAGTCCATAAAAAAATTCAGCTTAATTCTTCATTAAATTTAATGTTAAAAGTTTACTACCTGTAGTACATATGTATTTAAAAAACATAAGAGATAAGCATATGATAATAGTAAAAGAACACGATCAGTACGCATTATACTGTCTCATTTATAATAATGAAATGATCTTTTCATATTATCAGTACAGTAAAGCACAATATGTATCTGTACGTACTATACACAGTAAAAAAACGTACAATTGTAATACAGCGCAGATGAAATCTTGCCTTTTCTACTCAGTGTGGCCACTTCGAAACATGTCACAGATTTTGTTTGCTTTAATGAAGAATCTTTTTGTAATATTAATTATTTTGAGGATCCCTCCTACCAGAGTTGCAGAATGTAGACGTACGCGGATAGTTTCCAAATTATTAGCAGATTTTGCAGATATTTTTTGCTTTTAGATTTTAACAAGAAAGATGACACCAAATTTTCGGGTGTAATATGCACGTCTTTTGAATCCGTTCTGACGCAAATTAAATTTATCAAGGCTGTTCAAAGTCAATGGAACCGGTATGGAAAACAATAGATTTGACGAAAGAAAGAAGATTTTCAATCGAGTTTTTAATCCCTTAGATATTGCTGTAAACGGAATCGTGAGCTTACGAACTTTTAGAAACAGAGATATCGACAAAAATAAGATGTGACTTTACGTCCCCCGGTGGGAAAACCATGCATTATTTTAGGAAGAAAGTATTCGCAAAAGGTTTATCCATATAAGCGGTATCGGTCCAAGAACAAAAAATTAGTCAAGTTTTCAGGAGCCCAGATTTTGCTACAAATACATCAGAAGCAGAAATTAACACTTATGATCCCTGGTGGCCAAACCATTCTTTACCAAACATTAGAAATTATGCAGGTCTTGTATATGCGATACAGGAAGATTTTTTAAATCTGAGCTTTAGAAGCAGAAATAACGCAATTTACCTTTGTGCCCCGTAGCGGAAAGTCTATGATTAACTTGTAAATAGTGAATTTATAGGAAAAACATTTCACATCGGAAACACTATCCAACAAAGGAATTTTTCAAATCGGTCTCTTAGATGCAGATATTGACAAAAATAAGATATACGTCTACGCCTCCTGGCGTAGAAACCATGCACTATTTTAAGAAAATGTTTCTAAAAGGTTTGTCGACATGAGTAATATCGGTCAACAAACTACGTTTTTTTCAATCGAGAATTTAGAAGCTCATATTTTGCTGCAAATACATCAGAAGCGGAAATTAAGATTTACGCCCCTCTTGGCCAAACCATTTTTTTTTACGAAAATTAGAAATTATGTGCAAACGATTTCCCATCAGGAGCTGTATCCGGTGCAGAAAGAATTTTTCAAATCGGAGATTTAGAAGCAGAGATATAGGGGAAGCGCAATTTTCAGCTACGCCCCCTAGCGGAAAGTCTATGAATTACTTGAAAATTTTGAAATTATATGAAAAACATGTTACACGGAAAACACTATCCAGCAAAGAAGGAATTTTTCAAATCGGACTCCTAGAAGTAGAGATATTGACAAAAATAAGATGTACATCTACGCCCCTGGCGGAGAAACTGTAGAATATTTTAGGAAAAAAATATTCCAAAAAGGTTTATCGATGTGAGTGGCATCAGTCCACGAAAGAATTTTTTCAATCGATATTTTAGAAGCTCAGATTTTATGGCAAATCATCAGAAGCAAAAATTAACACTTACGCCCCCTGGTGGCCAAACTTTTCTTTGCCAAAAATTTGAAATTATAACCAAAAGATTTTACATCAGGAAATGTATCCGCTGAAGAAAAAATTTTAAAATCTGAGTTTTAGAAGAAGAGTTATCGGGAAAAATGTAATTTACTTTTACGCCCCCTAGCGGAACATCTATGCGTAATTTGAAAAAGTAACTATATCTAAAATACTCTTCGACATAAATGGAATCGAAAGATACAATAATTTTTTCAATCGGATGTTTAGAAGCAAATATGCGGAATAAAACGTATTTTTGAATTCGACGTCATCTGCATTTACGCCCTCTAGCGGCGAAATTGTACATCGTAAAAATAAACGAAATAAAGGATTATTCGCATATTTCAAGCTTTCCAATGCAAAAATAATTTTTCAAACCGGACTAATAGTTGCAGAGATATCGTGAGGACGGACGGACGGACAAACCGATAACATAAGCACGATCTTTTTTTACAAAAGACGTGTTAAAAAATGTTATTTACTAGATTTAAAACACTTACTCAAGGTTTTACTCAGATTAATAAATTGAATTATATTTTAACTTGAACTTTCTATTATTTTTCACATCTTCCGAGTTATTTTTATCAAGCCCTGTTCTCAATGTGTAGGAACTGAATCAAAAGTTTCATTTGCACAGAAAGAATATAATTTTCATTTGCCAGGTTCCTTTTGCAGTTGCCAGTAATTAAATTAAAATAATCTCCTTCTGTACTTTGTAAGTACTATTTTTGAATAAAGTTGTTGAAAATGCTATTTATTAATTTTAAAGGTTCGTTAACTGAACTGGTTTTCTGGATATAAACACTTTCTTTAATTAGTCTCTGGTTTTTATGAGGTTCATAGTCCAATATTTTAATATTTTGCCCTAAAGGTCCATTTCACACACATTTGCTGCACATTCAGTTGTAATGTACTTATTTTGTCCTCACTGGAATCTGCAATGTTCTCATAATTATTTATTGTTTTTTTTTCATTTCTATAAATTATCTTATTCTATTGTTATCGTGATTCGCCGTTTTGCAGCAAGTTTTCTGTTTCAATGGTTGTGTACGCAGATACATTTCATTTTTATACAACTCTACCCTACTTTTATTTTAAATTGAATTACATGAACACGTTAGTGCCAATTCAAAACAAAACATAGCGTTAAAATTGAAAACTTAACTCGTGTATGAAGTATAATTTATTTTGGTCTGATATTAACACGATTTCTGCAACCAAAAACCACGCAAGGAGGAGGCCGGATTAGCAAGAGTCTACTAAGTTAACCTACATCTTATGAAGTCGACAACCTGATATTGTGTATGTTTAAACCTTACGCTTTATAAGTATATTATTTTTTTTTATTGTTTTTTTTTCATTTCTATAAATTATCTTATTCTATTGGTATCGTGATTCGCCGTTTTGCAGCAAGTTTTCTGTTTCAATGGTTGTGTACGCAGATACATTTCATTTTTATACAACTCTACCCTACTTTTATTTTAAATTGAATTACATGAACACGTTAGTGCCAATTCAAAACAAAACATAGCGTTAAAATTGAAAACTTAACTCGTGTATGAAGTATAATTTATTTTGGTCTGATATTAACACGATTTCTGCAACCAAAAACCACGCAAGGAGGAGGCCGGATTAGCAAGAGTCTACTAAGTTAACCTACATCTTATGAAGTCGACAACCTGATATTGTGTATGTTTAAACCTTACGCTTTATAAGTATATTATTTTTTTTATTGTTTTTTTTCATTTCTATAAATTATCTTATTCTATTGGTATCGTGATTCGCCGTTTTGCAGCAAGTTTTCTGTTTCAATGGTTGTGTACGCAGATACATTTCATTTTTATACAACTCTACCCTACTTTTATTTTAAATTGAATTACATGAACACGTTAGTGCCAATTCAAAACAAAACATAGCGTTAAAATTGAAAACTTAACTCGTGTATGAAGTATAATTTATTTTGGTCTGATATTAACACGATTTCTGCAACCAAAAACCACGCAAGGAGGAGGCCGGATTAGCAAGAGTCTACTAAGTTAACCTACATCTTATGAAGTCGACAACCTGATATTGTGTATGTTTAAACCTTACGCTTTATAAGTATATTATTTTTTTTATTGTTTTTTTTCATTTCTATAAATTATCTTATTCTATTGGTATCGTGATTCGCCGTTTTGCAGCAAGTTTTCTGTTTCAATGGTTGTGTACGCAGATACATTTTATTTTTATACAACTCTACCCTACTTTTATTTTAAATTGAATTACATGAACACGTTAGTGCCAATTCAAAACAAAACATAGCGTTAAAATTGAAAACTTCACTCGTGTATGAAGTATAATTTATTTCGGTCTGATATTAACACGATTTCTGCAACCAAAAACCACGCAAGGAGGAGGCCGGATTAGCAAGAGTCTACTAAGTTAACCTACATCTTATGAAGTCGTCAACCTGATATTGTGTATGTTTAAACCTTACGCTTTATAAGTAGTCCGGCCACCGTGAGTGTTACAAGCAGAGTTGGAAACGGGTCAAAAGTTTTGAACCCGGATATGTAACTGACCCGGACAAATCTGCTTTGAAATAATACATGGTCGAGTCACATTATTGTGACCACCAGCTAATATCCAGAGTAACCGCCATGTGCAGCGCAGAAAGCAGCTAGATGAGCAGGAAGTGACTCAGTAAGGTGCTGGAAGGTGTTCACAGGTATGTGGGGCCATGCTGACTGCAGGGCATCTGACAGCCGCTGGAGAATGCGTGGCGGAGGATCCATAGAGCGAACAACACGATCGAGGTGGTCCCACAGATGCTCAATTGGGTCTGGGGAATTGGGGGCCAGGGAAGAACTGTTAAGTCTTCATCGTGCTTCTCCAACCAGTCTGACATTTCTAGCTGTGTGACACGTCGCATTTTCGTGCTGGAAGATCCTATCTGCCCCAGAGGAGACAATCAGCATGTATGGGTATACTTTGTCTGCAAGGATGGGTTCATAACGAATTCGGTCCGTAGTGTCTTTATGTAGAGCCACAGGTATGAGTGGAACCAGAGAATGCCACGAAAACATTTCCCAGACCATAAACGCTGTCTCCACCATCTCGTGTTCTGCCAGCAATGCTTGAAGAGTGTTTCTTCTCAGATGTTTCTCGCCCTACATGCCGACGTCCATCCGTTCGATGAAGCAGAAAACGTGACACATCGGACAAGGCAATTGTTTGCCAATCAGCGGAGGTCAAATTCCGATACTGCCGTGCAAACGTAAGTCTTTTCTCCCGATGCACCTACGTCAGCATAGGTGCTGTGACTATCCATCGGCATCGGAGAACCATACGCAGCAGGGTTCGCTGAACTGTCCTTTTAGACACACTTCCGGTAGCCCCCTAGTTCATTCGGCCAGTGAGTTACTCCACTGTGGCGTTTCGATTGTTCCTCGCGCAACTTCGAAGAAGTCGTTCACCTCTAACACCCAGTTTCCACGTCGCTTATTCGCAATGGTGTCATTTCTCCAATCACGATACACTTTAACCACAGCAGCACGCGAACAGTTCACAAATTGCGCTGTTTCAGAAAAACTGCCACACTCAGCCCGAAAGCCGATAATCATCCCTTTGCAAAAATTTGATAAATCGTTCCTTTTATCCATGACAGCAACGAGTGATATGTTTTCAGAAAGCCTGCAACACACCTTATATACCATCCAAGTTAGCTCACGACACGTGCTTTCTTCCATTGGCTACGCGCTTTTGACTTCAAAAGTAGTAGGTGGTCACAATAATGTGACTCGATTGTGTATATATACAGTAATCAGTATATATGACAAAAGTAAAGAAGTGGGATTAAAAATGAACTTTCAAAAGACAAAAGTGATGTTCAATGCTTTTACAAGAAATGAAGATTTATCGATTGATGGAGAAAAGCTGGAGATAACAGACACGTACGTTTATCTTGGACAGCAGATATCAAGTGATGGTCACATTGACGAAGAAATTAATCGGCGTACAAAACTTGCCTGAAGAGCTTTTGGAAGAAACAGCATAATTTTCAAGAGCAATATGCCATTATGTCTTAAAAGAAAAGTGTTTGATCAATGCATCCTTTCAGTGCCTATGTATGGTGCAGAGACGTGGACCTTAACTAAAACAGACATACAAAGGCTGCAGACAACTCAAAAAAGCATGGAGAGGTGCATGTTTGGTGTAACCAGGAGAGATAAGAAGAGGAACACGTGGATCCGAAAAATGACAAGAGTGGAAGACATCATGATCAGAGTTAAATCCCTGAAATGGCAATGTGCTGGACATACTGCCAGAAGGACAGACCATCGATGGACAGCCGAAATTTTAGATTGGATTCCAAGGGACAGGGAAAGACCCAGAAGAAGACCACGTGCGAGATGGGGGGATGAAATTCGAAAGTATGCGGGAGTGACATGGAGGAGACGGGCACAAGACAGACAGTTGTGGGGGAAACTTGGGGAGACCTTCGTCTAGCAGTGGATTGATAATGGTTGACAATGATGTTACATAGGGCTTTCAAAAAGTCTCAACGCAGTGAGCATCTTAAGTTACATGGAAATCAAATGTATTATAGGATCGTATAATTTACCCACTTACTTATACAGGAAGTACTGAAAGTGTCGTCCTTCATTTGGAAAACAACCTGTTTTGCATATGGTTTCAAAAACACAGCTTCGAGAGTCGAAAAGTCCATCCATAGTAATGTTAAGGCTGTTCCACCTAATTTTGATGGCGATACAATCAAAGTTTTTGTATTAAGCAACTTGTTTTATGTTCAATTTCAGTTTTTGCTGTTTTCTTGATACCATATGAAGCTTCAGAATATGTCTCACGGCAACCCCAATTTTCACAAGTTTGGGATGAATTGAAAGTTTCCAAAATGTGGATATTGTTTTCATCATTGCCCTTTAGAAGGAAGGGTCACTTTTCCTTTATAATGCAGTTCTAATCATTTTTCAATCCGCGGGAGCCAGTATCTTGCACAAAATTCCATAGTCCTCATTTTTCTTTAATGAAAAACATTTTTTTCTTTTTGCTTTTCAAAAATAAAGTTGAAATAAAACTAGGTCGAAACGAGTCAGGAACACCTTGACCCGACCCGTTTTGACCAGCTAGAAATTTACCAGCTGACCCGTTTCCATCTCTGAGTTCAAAGTGCATACTTCCTGCAACGAGTGGAATAAAACTGGCTGATTACAAGAAGCTATGTTAATTTTTCGCGTTAGTAGCGTTCCTGGACCGTTACGTGTAGAGTGTTTAGTGAGAATTATTTAACTAACACATCGCATAGGGCTATTTGCAGTCTCAAGACAATAATCTGGGATCACAGGTTCCAGGAAAGGACACAGTGCTAAAAGACAAGCATATCTGCTATGCCTAATTTGAACTCCAACCCGGGGCCATAACAAATAAATGGTCAGAAGACAACGCCTTAGACCAGTGGTTCCCAAAGTGTGCGCCTCGGCGCCCAGGGGTGCCGCGGCTTCCTCACAGGGGCGCCGCGAAATATTACAAAATTTTCATAATTTTATTTCCATTCTCAATTCAATGTGATAGGACGCGACATCTAGCGGACCTGGTGCAAACCAGTAACTCACTTAGTAATAACTGCTTGCAGAAGCCTCTACCAAAGTCTTCATGCTTCTGCTAAACATTTCTCCCTCGTTCTCCGAGCGTCTAGAAATGAGACTCAGTCCAGATTTTTCGAGGTCACCAGATCCTCTAAATATGCTCATCCGTTGTCATTTGTGACTCATTTGGGGGTTAGCAGTCTGTTATGTTGATGCTCTGTCGCTAAGTTTCGGCGTATCACCTGAACATTGTTGTGATCAAGTGAAGTTTTTGAAGCTTTTCTTCTCGTATGTATTTTTTTTAAATGCATCGGTTTTTACTAAGCAGTAATAAGCGTTGTGAAACTGAAAATAAAGAGCACACCGTCAAATAGTGGCAACAGTGTGAAGACGCGTAAATATCGAAAAATTATGACAGTTATTTGGACTTTGGTTTTACGTCGACAGAATTCAATGGTGAAGAGAGGCCGCAGTGTGTACTGTGTATGAAAGTTTTGGCGGCGCCAGAGTGCATGCTACCAAGTAAGTTGAAACGCCATTTAGAAACCAATCATCCCAGCATGCTTAGTAAATCTCGTGATTGCTTTTAATGAGAAAGTTACAAGGGTTAAGTCAACAAAAAGGTAGTTTTTACAAGCAGGCATCAATACCAAGCAATGCTTTGCTAGCATCTTACAAGGTGGCACATAGAATCGCAAAATGTAAGAAGCCTCATACCATCGCAGAAGAATGCATTCTATCGGCTGCTGTAGATATGGTGAACATTATTGATCTTTGAGTCTGCTGGGATGCTGCGTTCAAATGTGCCTTTGCTCAATAACACCTTCAGTCGCAGAATACAGCACATAGCGGAGGATCTCAATGATCAATTAATTGAAAAAAATGAAAGGTAAGTAATTTGGGTTGCAGCTGGATGAGGCCACAGATAATAATAATGATGCTCACTTGATTTTGCTATGTACGGTTTATAGATGGAAATAAAATTGTAGAAGACCTTCTCTTTTGTAAAAGTATCACTGGTAGTGCTAAGGCTCAAGACTTGTTTGAGATCCTTGATACTTTTATATCCGAAAATAATCTGGAGTGGACTAAGTGCGTTGGTGTCTGTACTGATGGTGCTCGTTCTATGTCCGGCTGTTCTGGAGGATTGCAGGCACTTATTCCAAGCAAAGACCCTGATGCACTGTGGACCCATTGCGTTATTCACAGGGAAGCACTCGCGTCAAAATAACCGAGTCCTACATTGAACCAGGTCTTAAAATACGTAGTGAATGTAGTAAATTTTATAAAATCTCGGCCGTTGAAGGCAAGGGTTTTCAAAAAACTATGTGAGGATATGGGATCGGAGCACACGTCTTTGTTGTACTACAGCACTTTGCGATGGCTCTCTCGTGGTAATGTTTTGTCTCGTACGTTTGAACTGCGACAAGAAATTTCTATTTTTCTTAAAGAGTAAGACCACAAGTATACCAAACATTTTGTGAATGAAGATTTTTTTAGTAAAACTAGCATACTTATGTTATATTTTTGAAAACATGAATGCTCTGAATCTCTCCCTGCAGAGAAGTAACATACACCTTTTAAAGTCGATTGAGAAAATTTCAGCTTTTATAAAAAAAACTATGGAAAAGAAAAATGAATGAAGACGGAGGTAAAGAATGTTTCCCCTTGTTGCAACAGTGTTCGACCTCCAATGGAGTTGATTTCTCTCGAGGTATGAAATCCATTTTTGAAGAACACTTATCACAGCTTATCACCTGGTTTGAGAAATATTTTCAAAATGATAATATCGATAAATTTGTATGGATTCAAGATCCATTTCACGTCACTGCTCCATCTGAATTTACTGCTGCTGCAGAAGAAGAGAATCTTATAGAGTTGTCTTGCGACAATACGTTGAAAACAAAATTTAGCACCATGGAGTTACCTGAATTTTGGATACCAGTAAAAGATTAATATCCTCTTCTGAGTGGTAGAGCTTAGAGAATTTTAATTCCCTTTGCGACTTCTTACTTGGGCGAAGCTGGGTTTTTGGCAGTCGCTGTGATAAAAATTAAGTATCGCGCGAAAATCAATGTAGAGGAAATGAGGGTGGCTGTGTCCAGTTTGATCCCAAGATTTGAGAAAGTGTGCAGTGATCAACAAGCTCATCCATTACACTAATTATAATTAGATGAATTTTTTCAATTACATTTTTTTCTGATCTTCAATGCGTGTTTTATATATTTTTACCTAAGTGTACTCGTTAGAATTTGACGTAGGCAAAGTGTACTTGTCAGAACTTGACATAGGGCGCCTTGGGAAAACCTCGATTCAGCAAGGGCGCCGTGAATCGTAAAAGTTTGGGAACCATTGCCTTAGACCACTTGGCCACCGAGACGGCTAGGTCTTGGGCTAATAGAGTTGGGTTCAATTCGAGTAGGAAATATGTACGTTTTGTGTCTGACGTGTACAATGGTCAGAAGACAACGCTTTAGACCACTTGGCTGTCTCTTTTCTGGAACCAGTGGCCTTAAAATATGTACGGCCAACTCCTGCTATAGAAGACGTTCAAGTAGGTCGTTAAAAATAAAACGTTTGACACTATTCATCAACATGGTGATGCGACATCACACATTACCTATGCATTTCAGTTTTCGCCGCCCGATGGAGATCTGTAGGAGAAACCGGGAACAAAATTCGAATTGCGCTTCTTCGAAAGGCCATCGTTCCAGGTAAACCGCCATTTTGAGCCGACATAAGACCCTCAAATGTGCGCATGCGCCTTCAGGCTGCGCAGGGTTGCCGATCGGATGCATTCGTATGGATACTCACAGGTTATGAACATGGAATGATAAACATTGTAACATTAAGGTAATTTATCATCTCTTGTGCAAATATTTAAAGAAAATATCCCATAATCCACGGTCTTTGACGGATTAATACTTCGGTTTCCAGAAACATAACTTG
The DNA here is from genome assembly GCA_039090855.1 of Macrothele yani. Lineage (NCBI taxonomy): Eukaryota > Metazoa > Arthropoda > Arachnida > Araneae > Macrothelidae > Macrothele > Macrothele yani. The sequence goes on along the minus strand of CM077027.1, from coordinate 137,239,013 downwards.
AGTGAACGACTATTTTTTTTTTTTTTATATATATATAATCAGTTACCACAAGACTGTAAAAGAAAAGAGTCAGATTTGTGTCTAATGCTGTAACAAAGATGAATATTTGGGAAAATGTAAATAGTTGGGGTTCAGCGTTAAAGGAAGATCATAATGTAAAAGAACAACTGAGCAGGGAGGTGCAGGCACGATGGAATAACTGAAGAGAAGAAAATAAGGGGCACCATCGATAAGAAACAAAACTAAAACTGCAGGAATACGAGCTGTGAGGTAAGTTTGGATCTTTGACCTAGCAAGACAAATGGAGTTGAAGCTAAACATGACAAAAGTCACTCGAGTAGGTAAAGCTGTAGATGAGACAAACAGTGAAACAGTTTTAAAATGGAAGTTACGCAGGCAGCACAAGCAAGACTGCACTGACATCCGTGAGAAGGGAGGTTGAGAATTTGAGTTAATTAACGCAGTACACCGGAGAAGGTATCAGAGGAAGACCCAAAACGCTGAGGTGGAAGTATGTTTAAACGATGGTATAAAAGAAAGCGGTTTAAGAAGAGAGTGTTGTGAGTGTGATCAAAGACAGAAAAGGGGTAGAGAAGGAGAATGAGAAACAAATACCTCACTTAACTTCAGCACTAAAAGTAACAGAAATGTTTGATACAACTATCTTTAAGGTCAGTTTGAATTCTTTTTAGGTTAATTGCGCTTGTATCGAAGATTCGACGCAACTCACAGCACAAGTCACTCACCACCTGAAAAGGGGCTGGCTACGCGATGAATCATCTTTCTTACAGCTCAGAACGGTTAACCAAACGGCCTTGAATGTGTAGGTCGTTCAAATGAAAACAGCAAAAATAGTAAGGTAGTGCAAAGGGAAAAAATCCATCTGGTACAATAAGTATCATTTTGGTGGGTTATAATACAATAGATGGGGCTCCTGGTCACGTGATCTCGGTGGAATCAGCCAGAAGAACGCGTATACAGAATGTTGAACAGAAGACGAGAGCACCGACATGTTTTGGACTGCTTTATAACCTTTGATAAGACATAGGTTAATTCATTGTTTTCTGCACGAAAGCAAGCAAGCCAGTAAAGAAAAAAGACATCGAGAATTACCCTGATTAAGGGACAACTGTCAATATAGTGCATCCTTCAATTCTAACCCTGAGCTAGCTCATTCATTTCTGTGAAACCTAATGTTAATAAAAGATTACATCGAAGATGATTACGTTAAAATCACTTCCCTTTTTTGTCAGTTCTTGGAGAGATGTTTAGTTGGTCTCCTTTCCCTAGATTTCTACCAGCCGTGTTGATTACTGGTTGGTTGGTTGATTTTTATGGCGCAAGGGCCATGTTTGGCCAAAGAGCGCCAGCAGTTAATGGAGATGGTCACTCCCTCTATGCTTATGACGTACGTAGGAAATACTATTACTGGGAGTTATTTTCCTGCATCTTCTGTTAATGAGGTTCAGTTTATAATAATATTACTCGATTGCTCTGTGAGTGAGTGATATAATGGTTTCATACCGTCAGAGTCCTCGTTGGTAGAGTTTCTAGCACATGACTTTTTCTTCCAACTTTAGGTTTTAATGAGGTACTTGTCACGAAGGGTAAGATTGGCGGTAACGAGCATTCAGCAAATGGTCAGATGGTTCGAAAGAGGGGGACACACAAAGTTGGCCTAGGGGAATAGTAGCTCGCACACTTCTGAGAGAAGGGAAAAACAAAAGGAGTTTGAGCTGGCATTTGAAGGTGAGGGAAAGGGATTTAACGCTTACCCGAGAGACGGAATGGGTTTTTTTTTTTTTATGTCTCCCGAGAAAGTATGGAGGATGAGGGGGAAACAGAGGTATTTCAGAATCTCCGATGCCGCGATGGGAATTGAAGAAGAAACTTGGTTTGGAAAGAGAAACTTAGCAGCTAGGTAACAGGGTTAAATAACAGAATAAGCAGCAACAGGTAAATATATAAATAATGAAAAGAACAGCAAATAAATCGGGACAAAGCTCACCTTCCCCATGCCGTACCGCACGGTGGGGCAGTTGTCTAAACACTGGCATATGACCATTCTTCCGAAATGGGTCCGGGGTTCGAATCCAGGTGAGGCATGGGTGTTGCGTTTGTCTTAGGGCGCTGATTGTCTCTCTTCCCTGGAACAAGTGGCTCTAAATTAGGGACGGGCGACTGCTTATAGTCTACCAAATTGATCACGTTGGTCGTTAAACCCCCACTAAGGAAAAAAAACTCCGGTATATACAGCAATAAAGGAAGAGCACCACTGTAGAAAAACTAGTTTTCATTTCATAGCTGAAAGCCCGGAACAGTTTAATTTCAAACGAAGGCGACGAACTCACGATACAGGGCACTGAAAAGCAATCCTGCGTTGTACCCCTACGTAAGTGTAGCGACCTCCTCTGCAGCGTTTTGAGACGCAACATCGCACGTACTCAGTTTCCATGAGAAGCTCAAAAAATTCAGGAACTACATTTCAAAGTTTTAATCTACAAACCCACCAACCCTGTTCTCCGGATCTAGGTCCGATTGATTTGTACCATGTTGGCTCCCACTCAAGGAGTCAGTGAAAAGAAGTAACTTCCCGAATATGAAGTGAAACAAGAGATTTAAAAAATGGCTGCGAGCGCAACATATAGGGTTTTAAAAGATTTAATCAATGCTTATTTGAGTGATAGTGAACGCGCATTGCACACCAAAAAAAAAAAAAAAAAAAATGAATGTGTTGCTCAAGGTATGAATAAATAATTCATTCCAGCTGTTTTTACATTTGAAATCTCAACGCTTTCACACGGGTAAATCTACAAAAGTTGAAAGAAATTAATTTATCAACACAAGCGGACTTTTGTTTGTGCATTTTTTAAACAAAAGCAAACATCGACTTCATGTTTTATCTAAACAAGAGGAATAAATGGAAATTCCTCCACGTTTCATTGGAACGTATTTTATAATTTAAGAATTCAAAAATATGCTCTGCTCTGGTCGTTTTCTCTTTAACTCCATTAATTATTCTGCAGAAATTGAATATAACACCACATTAATTATCCAGGAACGTTGCTTAAATTAATCTGCAGCACATGATTTAAAGAAAGTATCCCCATATTAAATTTAGGCCACGGCTTTGATATGTTCGTGCAGAATTTATTTGTAACGAGCTGTTCTTTCTTAATAACAGGGAAGAAAATAATGTCCTTTAATTAATCAACAATGTGAGAAACAGAAAAAGTACATTCAAGAGACAATGCTGTTTCGAGGAAATCAGTATACGGAAAAATTACGAGAAAAAAAAAGGTGTGGATACTAATCACACCTCTTCCGGAACTGTTCGATCACCAGAAAGCATACGGAGTAGTTTCTGAATAAGGCGTCTGGTTTACAATAAGATACAAATCCTGACCTTGACAGAGTAGTAACTACTCCAAGTCTCAAACAAGGTCGACTTTCCCATTAGAAAGATTTTATAATAGAAAACTCTCTAGAAGGACACAGAGTTTCCATTCGTAATTGAAAAGGAAAAGCAAACTCGGACGTAATTCCCCCAGTTATGAAACCGAAGTTGATCAAAGAGCTGTTCGTAGCATCCGGTTGAAATCAGCGGTACCGTGGTTATTTCTCCCCACTCGTTGTTGCAAATCAATTGCAAGCCACAGAGTAATATAATTAATCTTGACAGGCTATCAGCTTTTTTGTCCCATACCAACTTTTTGATTGAATTTACGCTTAGTCTTTCAGAAAATACTATTTAGTAAAACAAAACGGAGATCTAGTCTAACGATATAGAAGGGTTTTTTCTTTTTCTTTTGGTCTGCTGCGATAAAGATAAAAGGACTTTTTCAACGTTAAGTGCTCATTGTCTTCAGATCAGGAACCTACAACAAACACAAGAAAAAAACCTCGTTTGCAACTGCCGTAAATAAATACAGAAAGTACTGATTCCAGTGATCCAATACATTTACGATGATTTTGCAGAGGTTCAGATTTTTTTTCTGCTTATTAATTTCTTCTGAAATAAGCCGGGATTAAGATACAAGGAATTCTTCTCCACTAAGGACGATTCAGATCAAACAGATCACGCCGATGCCTTTAGATATTTTTCCGATGTTTTGGCAGAGATCAGGCTTTTTTTCTGCTGATTTCTTTTTTTTTTTTTTTATCTCGATTGCTCTAAAGAACAAGTCTGATTTAGCCGACTTGCTCTTCTTTTTTAAGGTGACAAATTCATAACAGGGTGGGGGGGGGGGCGTAGTAAATAACCAATTCCGCTAATGAAACTTGTTTCTTTTGAGAAGTGATGAATTTTATTTGAAAAGAGTTGAATATTCTCTGTGACATGGTGCTGTACTTTCCGTGTTTGTTTCTACGTATTCTAATAATTATTTATTGGCAGGCTACTTTTTGTACGCTATGAGAAACAAATTTCCTTCAAAGAAAAAAAAAATTAAGCGAATTCTTGAACCTATTCTTTGCTTAACGATAACTCAGACTGGACACGTTTATTGAAATGTAGATTTTTTTCAGCCATAACAAGAAAATGATGTTGCATCTGTATTTTGTCTTACATTTCTCTTGTGAAATTTCTGATACCGTAAGCATAAATATGATATAGTAGCCTGATACCTCACTGTGCGTGGACCCTTTCCAAATGTATTGAGCTCGCACGAGCACCACGATAGCCTGTGCATCGTAACGATCGCAGGGCCAAATGACCTAGTGTTCCTCCAGTACTCTGAAGTTCTACTACTTACGAAAACTCCCAGAAATCAGCAGCTTAACATAAAACCATCAGCTGTATCAGTAGCAACCATTTTTCAGTCTGTTGCTGGATGAAGGTCTCCATGTCTTTTCAATAACTCTCGTCTTGAGCCATTCCCCTTCTATGACACTCCGGCATGCGTTCAAATTTCATACACCCATCTCTCCCACGTTGCCATCTTCTTGGTCTTACCTTTCCATTGGCATCCAGTCTTGTATTTCAATTGTCCTCTGGTGATCAGCTCTTTTAGCAATGTGTCCAACCCATTGCCACTTGATGGTCTTTACTTTGGCCATGATTTCACCAACTCGAGTCGTTTCCCTAATCCACATGTTGCTTTTCTTATCTACCGCTGCAAAAACAGTCTTGCTGGCCCAGCACTATGTTGCCGCTGCCAAACCGTCAATAAAATGTCCGGGCGGCCAACAGAAGGGCCAACAGCTGGCACCCCATCAGTTGTCATATTCCACAACAGGGCCATCAGTTGTTCATCACAGGCAATAGCTGCCACAAGTGGCCCTTCAGCGGCCCTGCAAGCACGTGCCAGAAACGATGGCTAGTTTAATGTGGTCCGTTAGTTTGCCGGTAGTGGCAACCAGCAATCACGTGACGTAACTGATGGCTTGCCGAATCTTGTCCGCCAATTTCCCAGCAGTAGCCATGAAAAAAAAAAGAAATCAAGGATAACCGCAGTTTTCCAAAGCTACAATTTTTATTTTATTTTTTTCTACCCTCACGAAACTAAGGAATAATAGCACTGCGCTGGAGAAATTTTCTCAACAGACCGGAAAAACGCCCGTTTGGATCTGGGTGTATACGAACATGGGCCGTTTGCGTGGGACCTGAGCTGTCTACCGACCGGTCTAATTTGCCACACACGAGCGTGTGCTTGAAGCTGTCTGTTTCGTGCGGAATGTGTAATCGAATGGTTCCCCCTTTCATTTTACAATATTGCGAGGCATTTTTCATAAAAGTCAATTTCAAATTTATTTTTTCAACGTAACGATAGTTTTTTTTTATTATTATTATTACACCTTAAGGGTACTTCACTCATTTTCCAGGAGTGTACATACTTAGAGTCGCTTTCCAAAGTTTTGTACTGTCCTTGTAGTCTCGAAACGAGATTGTTGAATTAACATATATTTACCCGGGTTCATGTCACATAGTTACATTTTTAACGTTGTATCTTTCCTTTCCATTGTCTGAAGCTACATTTGTTTTAAAGAAGAAAACTATTTTATTTTACTTCTCGTTATTTTTAGAAGACAATTCCTCCCAGTCTTGTGTATTCAACTCATGGATAAGTACATTATATCCACATTGCTTTGCTTTTTTTTTTTTTTTTTCAAATAATTAATAAAGTTTGTACGCGTATAAATATTTTTTTTTCCAACAAACGTTTTTTTAATGGTTTTCCAGGACATTTGTTTCAAGCGGTTTCAAATTTTTTCTTGTTATTCACCCACTCCATTCCATGAATTGCTATTCATGAGAATGGGTGTATTTCATGGCTGTAATCTAGTATTTCATGGTTAATCTGATATCTTAGTCGACGTGGAATTTCATTAGGAAACTAATTCGCCTCTCTACGTATGGATTTTTTTCTTAACATCCACTAAAATAACACGATGGCGATAGCATCGTCTTCATCTAACTGGTACCATGAGAGACACAGTGAGTGTTATTTCTGCGCATGCGCAGTCCCGTTGCTTCACCTGCTGTTGGGTTGCATTGGTTGCCAGCAACGGGCCACTAGTGGCACTTTCTTGGAGGCCCACAATTCACGGCGATGCTGCAGGGCCATCAATGGTTCGCCAACTGATAGCGCTGCCACCAACGGACCGCTACCTGGCCGCGAGAGGTAGATTTCAGGCAGCAGTGACCCATCACTGCCAGCTGGCGGCCAGCAGTTTCCCAGCACTTGTGTTTGTGCTGGGACCTGGTTACCCCAAGCATGCATCTCTCCATGCTTTTCGTAGTTGCCCGCAGTCTGTCGTTTACAGTTAAAAGTCCATGGCTCTGATCCATAAGTAAGAACTGGAAGGATGCATTGATTAAATATTATACTTTTCTTTTAAAACCAAATTATAAATTTCTCTTGAAAATCGTACTGTTTTTCCGATTGCTCTCCAACCAAGATTTATACGCCTATTAATTTCTTCTTCGGTGTGGCCTTCAATTTGATAACTGCTGATTCAGTTACATATGGGTACCTATTTCTATTACTTTTTATATCAACGACAACTTTTAAAACTGAATTTTCTTCCCCGTGCGTAAATGATTAACGATGTACACTTTCTGGCAATTGGTTTATTACTAATTTTTAACATTGATGAAATCTTGGAAATTGCTATATGTAAAAATCGGCACTCACATAAAAAAAAATTACGCTCCTTCAGTGTTAAGCAAAGTGTAAGTGGAACTTCCGTTAACAATTACACTGCTTTGTATGCAATATGCGTTACTAAAACTCGTTAAAGATTTTTAAACTATGCGAGACACGTTAACAATCACTTGTAACACCAATTAATTATTGAATTCATTTTAAAATGCACAGTTATTTGAAAAGGACAATAGTGGCCTACTTTTGGAGTCGTACACATACTGTTTGCGTTTCAACACACAGGTTAAGTTTCCTCCTTCACCTCCCCCCCCCCCCGAAGGTTTATGTTCTCTGTAAGTGTTCAGGAAAAGCAGAAGGAGTGGGGGGAAGGGGAAGAACGAATGAGAGCAGCGAATAAAGTGAAATCGAATGTGAAAATCTCGCTCCCTCTGGAGTTGATAATACGAGATAACTCATTCGCGCCTTATCAAAAATTAAATAAACAGGACAGATTTAAAAGGTACAAAAAAAAAACAGTTTTCTGATAACTGGAGGCTGGGATTGTTTTTAAGTTTGCTCTCTTTAATATGTTTAACTTACAGGATTTTATAAATACACCCATTATCTGATTCTTTTCCCCCTAAAAATTAAAGCACTTATAAAAGAGCGCTCACCTAAAAAAAATAAAACGCTCATAGTAGTAGAAATTGCAGTCCACAATTTTCGCATTTCAGTTTTCTCGAGAGGCAAATTAGAAGTTTTACGAATTAGCATGAGAGTGAGTCAATAATCATCTGTCATAACTTACAAGGGTGGACATTGTGGGCCACACGACTGGTCCTGATTCGAACCCCGGGATCTGGCATAGGTGCTGCATTTGTTTGATGGCGATGGCCCTGTCCCTTCCCTGGAACCAGCAACCGCAAACTGGGGATGGAGAATATTTATAGCCCTAAGGGTTTCTCTTATGGCGGTCGTTATCTCCCCCCCCATCCCCTCCAAAAAAAAATACAAGGACATAATTTGCAACATCCTTTTTCCAGGCATTTTTGCATCGAGTTGTACACGAGGTCGTTAAAAAAATCCTTTCTGTGAGGCAAGAGGTACGCATGCACTATTCTCTTCTTTGTGGTAAAACGCCTGGTCCATAAATGTGTTTTAGAATGGAGCAAACAGAAGATGTGGGCAGCAGTTTGAGGACAGGCAGGGTCGTGCAACAACAAAATGCCTTCCGACAGTAATGCTCGGTGTTTGGTTCTGATTGTGGGCTATGGCTTGCCGCATGGGATCAGAGTTGGAAACTGGTCAAAAAATTTTAGACCCGGGCAAATCTGCTTTGAGCCATAAACTCGAATATATCATCATTGTCAATCATAATCAATCCGCTGCTGGATGAAGGTCTCTCCTCGTTTCTTCCACAACAGACTGTCTTGGACCAGTCTCCACCATCCATCTCCCACGTGGTATTCTTCTGGGTCTTTTCCTGTCCCTTGGAATCCAGTCTAAAATTTTGGTTGTTCATCGGTGGTCAGTTCTCATGGCAGTATGTCCAGCCCATTCAGAGATTTTACTTTAATCGTGATGTCTTCCACTCTTGTTATTTTTCTTATACAAGAGTTGTTTTTTTTTATCTTTCTTGGTTACGCCAAGCATGCATGTCTCCCTGCTGCTTTCAGTTGTCTGCAGCCTTTGTATGTCTCTTTTAGTTAAGGTCCACGTCTCTGCACCATACGTAAGCACAGGAAGGATGCATTGATCAAACACTTTTCTTTTAAAACATAATGGCATATTGCTCTTGAAAATTATGCTGTTTCTTCCAAAAGCTCTCCAACCAAGTTTTATACGTCGATTAATTTCTTCATCAATGTAACCCTCGCTTGATATATCAGTTATCTCCACCTTTTCCCCATCAATTGATAAATCTTCATTCCTTGTAAAAGCATTGTACATCAGTTTTGTCTTCTGAAAGTTCATTTTTATCCCCATTATTTAACTTTTCTCAGCAAGTTTCTGAGTCATATTCTGCAGCTCCGAAGTATTATTTCAAAGACCTCTGAAGGGTACTTTGAAATATTTTTTTTTTCTATTCAAAAATAAAAAGGAAATAAAACCGGATCGAAATTGGGTCAGGAACACCTTGACCTAAACCGTTTGACCCGCAAGAATTTGTACTCTGTGACCCGTTTCCATCTGTGCATGGGATCAGACATCCCTTCCTGATAATTTTAAGCATTAGCTCCTGTAAATCCCCTCCTCACTCAAAAAGAAACAGTAAGCAGTGTGTTTTCAACAACAACAAAAAAATTTTTACCAGTAGATTTTGAGATGATATCACCCATTTGTTTGCAGCATGTATTAATGTTTTTCTTGTGGGTTTTGTGATGTATAGTGTGATAAGTCAATCTTAGGTTTTCAGAAATGGGTAAAAAGGCGTATATCACTGTTGGAGCTCGCCAGGCGGCCGTGAAGATGGAATCCGGAATGCGCGGCACCGACATTACGAGGGCCCTGAAGATCCGACATCAGTCCATTTCAGCTATCCTGCAACGTTATAAGAGGACTGGGACCGTCGAGAACAGTCCACTACGTTACGTCAGGATTGACGCATCCTCCGTCGATCTCGTGCTGATCCCACCTTGACTGTTGTGGACATCGCCACCGAATTCCGCGACAGCGACGACCTGAACGTCATCCGAATGACCATCTCCCGTCGTCTCATTGCTGGTGGATTGAATGGAAGACGCCCTGCCAAGAAACCACTCATCGGAGTCAAGAATCGACGAGCCAGAATCGCATTCCCGCGCCGTCATCGACACTGGACCGCGGCGGACTGGAGTAAGGTGCTTTTCACCGACGAGAGCAAGTTCAACTTGTTCGGAAGTGATGGCATCCGATACGTACGACGTCCGTGTGGCCAGAGATTCAACCCCCAGTTCATTCAGCCGACTGTCAAGCACAAAGGAGGGTCGCTCATGGTTTACGGCGCCTTCTCTCGCAATGAAATGGGCCCCATCATCAAGATTGACGGAATAATGACCGGCCAGAGCTACACGAACATGCTCATCAACGATGTCTTCCCATGGGCGAACCAGAACATGCCACCCGGATGAATCATGCAGCAAGACAACGACCCGAAGCACACCTTCAGAAGCAACAGGTCACACTTCTAGACTGGCCAAGCTAATCTCCAGACGTCAACCCCATCGAGCACATGTGGGTGGAGCTGGAGAGACGATGTGAGAAGAAAACCTGCCGGAATAGGGCCCAGAAAGTTCGACCAGCTGTCTGCAGAATGGGCGCGATTTCCGCAGGTCACCGTCGAGAAGCTAGTGGACTCGATGCCGGCCCGTTGTGCAGCTGTTATTAAGTCTCGTGGTTATCCCACTAAGTATTAGTTATTGTTTTGTCGTTTTCTCGTACTTGTTTTCTGTTATCGTTGCATTAAATGAATGTGATACGCACCTATACTTTGTTGGTCAATTTGTATGATCTTTGCGATTAAGCTCGGTACCTGATCTGTGTTAAGGTTTCTGACCCATCTGCATATGGGTCATGTTTAGAACTGAATAACACATATCATATCCCAAAATGACCCGATTTGGTCCAGCAGAAAAAAAATTATGGTCGAAAAAGGGTTTTGCTAAATACTTTTGTTCGCTACTGTACATGTAAACCTGTACTTCAGTATTCTTGTAGAAGAAAACCGAGTTATAACTAAAACGCCAAAGTGTGTTTACCACTTTGATGGCTTCAAAAGAACAAACAGCAAAAAAAACCTGCGCAGTAAATGTTCTGTTGAAGCAAACACTGCTTTTTTGCACACAAACTTCTCCTTTCTCGATTCCTGAATTTAAGCCTCGTCCCCTTTGGACTGATATCCTCTACCTCCTGTGGCGTAGCCAGAAATTTCTTAAGGGGGTGGGGTGTCCATGGATATAGTTCATCGGTGAAAATCTCATATGTGCATATACATGTATATCGCTTTAAATTCGTGCTCAATGTTCTCTCAAGTCCGGACCCGAGTACCCCCCCCTCCCCTCGCCAACCTCGGTCTGCTTTTAGCCAACTGCAGTTAAATAATCAATACAATTTAATCACATATGCTATCAATAATCAGGGATAGAAACTCGAAATACTTTATGTAGTTAATGCATTGAGGTTCACTTACGGTCAGATTTTTGGGCTGCTGTTTCTTATACATACAATCTTTTCTTTTGAACGGGATCTGCATCTGTTTCACTACTTTTTGAGTCTTCGAATTCTTGAATTGAAGTTCTGGGAAGTATGTTTCAGCTACAAAAATATAAATTTTTCCCCGTTTGAAAATAATTAAAAATTAATTTTCGCATTCTTTAGTACTCCCATTTCACAAATTTGCACTGAAATTCTGAACAATCAGTTTTTTTTTAAGCGATTTTTCTTCATAATTATTTTATTAATGATTAGTTCTTCAAAGAAGAACTAATCATTAATAAAATAATTTTAATTACCCCCTGGTGCCGCAGTGGTCTATGGTCTAACCGCTGGCTTCTGGCCATTCGTCCGAGATGGGTCAGGGTACGAATCTGTGACGCACAGATTTTTGTGTTTGTCTTACGGCACTGACTCTCCGTTCCCTGGAACACCAGTGGCCCTAAATTAAGATCGGGCGACTACTTATAAGCTCAGCTTTTCACGATGGTCGTTAAACCCCAAACTGAAGAAAAAAGATGAAACTATGACAAATTTTGAATTCAGTTATCGCTATACAATTCATAAGAATGGAATAAAGTCTCAGACTGTCTCTCTCAAGAAACGTGCCTTGTCTGTTGCTTCTCAATGTATAATTTTGTTCTTACTTTAAAATGTGCAAGGTATCTGCGATCGAGAAAAATGTATTAAATGTTGTTAATTATAATTATTTTAGGCAATAATTATTGCCTCAATACTAAAAAGAAACTGCAGTGATAAGCAAAACTTGTGTTGAAAAGATGTTTAAAAAGTGAACGGTGATGCCGGGGTCTTTTTTTTTTTTCAAAAGTGGGTCGCACAGAATAGCTTCCAGGACTGTTTATGGGTCATTAATCTGCTGCCACTGCTGGTTACCTGGTCCCTCGAAAAATTTAGTCGCCAGCATGCTAGATCCTCTGAGCCCTAGATGCTTGGTATATAGACGTGACGTGACAGGTCCAACCGTCTTGAAAGGAGGAATGAACAGATAGGGAAGTTCTAAAGTGACAGCAATGAAAAACTAGACGTGCAGTATATGCATTGCCTTTGGCTGAATGCTAAGTCGGTGAAAACCTAAATTTCATACTGCGAACTGAATAAACAAAGACATCGCTTTTTCCACGTTTATCAACACATATAGCAACCGAAAAAAGTTATCCGACAACAGCTGGGATCATGGAAAGAGCGATGTCTTTGTTTACACTGAAGCCACGAATTTAGAGGATTTTCACTATTGTTCTTGCGAACTGAATATTTTTTTTAGATGAGGAATCTTCATTGTTAATCCAATTAATTATTTTATTTAAGTATTATAATAAGTGCTGTATAATTTTTAATTGTCATTGCTTTTGCCTTGGGGTAACTTACGCTTCTTGAGCTGCCCTTTGCAAAGCAAATAAATCCTTTAATTTGACCATCATTGCTTTTGCCTTGGGTACCTTACGCTTCTGTATAGCTGTCCTTTGCAAAGCAAGTAGGATCCCGTTAGTGTCAGCTGAAAAGAAATGAGTAGAAGAAGGGAACAACAGAATTGTCGAAATGCGTGGAAAAGCATAAGGTAAGAAGGTCCTTTAAAGCAGCAATCAACTTAAAAAGAATTGCCCCCTTGGACCAACGTTTCAGTCAACCGAGGGGGGGCGAGAAGAGTGGAGGGTGAAAAGAAACCCGCATACTGGACTCTCAACTTAGCCCATCCTAAAAGATAGTACACCATGTATGCCACCCCCACCCATCCTAAAGAAGGATACCCTGAATTAGTGTCAGCAGCGGGTGCAGACATGATGCGTTATGAAGCGAGACGCAAACTCAAGCAGTTCATTCAGTGAGCTGTTCCGAGTTCACGCTTGATCACGAAATGACATGATTTAGACGATATCGAAAATGACCCTTTTGTTCCCGGTGATTTGAAGAACGGGTGACATTTTGCCATCGTGTGTCGCGCGACACTAAACGCGTGGACGAAACGGGGTCAATCTTAAGAATTTATTTCGCATCTAGAAACATCTTAACCACTGCGTCAGAGGAAGCTGAAAGACATTTAAAAACAGCGATCATGATAAACACAAAACAAGTAAAAATTGGCTCATCCGACGTAACAGGTGAAATTTCAAATTTTCAGCAGTTGCTTTAATTTTTGTGTTCGTTAGATGATTAGATCTCACTAATATCACTATGCAGTTTTCAATTAACGTGTGTCATTTGCCTTCGATAAACTGATATAGTTTCTGATTGATTAGTTTTAACTTGAAATAATGTAACATGCCAAAAATAGCTCTTCTTTGTCTGTCCGGTTATAGCGAAGTTCGCGTAAACCGAATGCTTCTGACTCTCCCTTCATCTTCGTTATATAGTATATGAGTTCAACTGTACAAGCAATCAGATGACCAGCTGTTTTTGTGAGAGTATTGAGTGGCGCAGATCACAAAACAATCGTTCAACCTAAGGTGACAACGATCATCGAACTCTAAGAGGAGTCGCTCAAATCTCGTTCAGTTGGTTGCTGAAGTTCGTTACAAATGCCAGATTTAAACACCACAGTGCACCCAAAACAATAGCTTAATTTAAAGACAAAACATCAAAACATTTCAGCAGTAATGTCATCTGTAGTAGATATGTCAAAGGCAAAAGCTCAGGGCTGAATTGAGATAAATCTTTCAAGCGTGCAGCAGATAATTCATACTAAGGTCGTCAATTCATGAATGATTTAACGCAATCCCTCCTAATTTTTTTTCCACGTACAGCCTAAGTAAGATGACTTCGTTATCACGACATTTAGTATTTAGAAATAATATGGGATACGGAAAATAATATTTATGGACTGAGAAAGACGTTTTGTTAATTCAACAAAAAACTTTGACGATATACAGTCAACAAAAAATTTTGTTGAATTTACAAAATTATTTTGTTGAAAATTATTGTTGATTGAACAAAATTTATTGTTATCACGACAAAACGTTTTGTTCATTTAACAAAATGATTAGGTAGATTTTTGGGAATTTGCTTGATCCAACAAAACATTGTTATAACAAAATGTTTTGTTGCTGAAACAAAACATTGTTATAGCAACAAAACTTATTGTGTCACAATAACAATATGTTTTGTTGCAGCAACAAAACATTGTCATGATAATATGTTGTGTTGGATCAAACAAATTCTCAAAAATCGACCTAATCATTTTGTTAAATGAACAAAACGTTTTGTCGTGATAACAACAAATTTTGTTAAATCAATAATTTTCAACAAAATAATTTTTCAAATTCAACAAAAAAAAATTTGCTGACTGTATATCGACAAAATTTGTTGATTCGACAAAATGTTTGTTGAACAAAACTTTTTTTCGCAGTGTGGTATTTAAAAATTCGGCGTCCCTACTAACATATCATAGCAACGGGTTTTGATCACTGGTTTGTGAATCCTTAATCAACTGATTTTTACAGAAACTTTACTTTTTCTGGTGGTTAAATTTAGAAATACAAAGGTTTAAATTCTTATTCTGATAATATTTTCATTATTACATGTGTCTGTCTTGTAACCATTTAACGGACTGGAGCGAATTAACTCGGGGTTAACAAATGGGCTGAAAGCAGCTCGAAATTATGTCTGTATATTCACTAACTAAAGAACTAGAGATTGAAACGGGTCAGGCCAAGGTGTTCCTGACCCGATTTTAACCCGGTTTTATTTGTTGTATTTTAGAAAAGCAAAAACAAAAAAAAAACAAAAATTTAAAATGCGCACTGTGGAATTTTGTGCTTGATACCGGTGCCCGCGGACTGAAAACTAAGTTGTCATGCAAATTAATGTAAGAGTGCCTTCAGAAAGAAGAACGTCCTTTCTTCTGAGGGCGAATGATAAAAACAACATCCACATTTGGGAACTTTCAAGTTATCATAAGCTTGGGAAAATTGGTGTTGCTGTGAAACATATTCTGAAGCTTGATATATGTTATAAAAAAAACACCTGAAATGAAACACACAAGTTACTTAAAATTCAAAAATGTTGACTGTAGCGCCATCAAAATTAGGTGGAACAGCCTTAACATTACTGCGGAGGGACTTTACTTTTTAACACTCGTAAATGTGTTTGAAAACATCTGTAAAACAATTAGATTATGTCTTGCAAATAAAGGACGACAGTTTCAATACTTCCCTTAAGTCAGTGAGTAAATTATACGTTCCCTTAATGCATTTGTATGATTTCCGTATAACGTAAGATACCCACTGCGGAGAGACTTCTTGAACGCCCTGTACATATACAAATATTAGAGTTCAGAACAGATTTGTCCGGGTCGGGTCCGATATGACGCCCGTGTCCAAAATTTTTGACTCTAAAGAACTGGGCCGAAAGCGGATGGAATGTATGAACAGCAGAGCCTGGCCGGATGGGCCCGGTCTGGACCCAGTAAATCTCAGATTTTCCAGTTTACTGCCCGGCTCGTTTCAGACTTTCATCAAGTTTTATCCGCCGTTTATCGCAAATAACGTAGAGCTTCCATTACAGCAAGAGTCTGCAACAGTGTTGAGACGGGTTGAGCCCGAGCGCCCGAAGTTGAGCCAGAGCCCGAACCGGGCTCGGGCTGCACAATACTTACTGGAGCTCGGGCCCTGAGAAAAAGAGAATGCTCTTCCTTTTTCTTTTAATGTGATTTCGTATGATTTAGCACACGAGACTGTTTTACACTTTCTAGTCGTTAAATAGAATTATTCGGCAACTGGGTATAGATGGAGAGTGGGAAATTGGCAGAGCTATTCATTCCGGGCTTGGGTAACAAATTTCATCATAGGCCATGGATTACTGAATTTCTGTGAAGGAAATGTTTCTTTAAGAACTATAGATAGTAGATAGCAAGCAGACGAAATTTTGCTCCCTACCTCAACGGGGAAGCTCCCTGCTAATTCTATTGAGCAACATACGACGTAGATGTTGTGCCTCCCAATTTTTCCTGATGCCCCGCACCCGAAACATTTCAGGAAGAAATGAATGATCAAAGAAACTATAGAAATAGATAGACATGCCTTCGCCACTCCGCAGTTGAGAAAGACATCGGTTAATTGCAAGGTTGAGGAAAGAATGGAAATCTGAAAGAGGAGGTTTTTTTAATGACTAAACAGGTAAATCATAGTTTTCGGCCTCGGGCGGGCTCGAGCTGTCATTCTTCGGGCTCGGGCTGACATGCTCGGGCGTCAACATACTTCGGGCTCGGTCTGACATGCTCGGGCTGACATACTTCGGGCTCGAGTTGACATACTTCGGGCTCGGACGGGCTATGGGCTGACATGCTTCGGGCTCGAGCTGACACATACTTCGGGCTCGGTCTGACATGCTCGGGCTGACATGCTTCGGGCTCGGGCTGACATGCTTCGGGCTGACATACTTCGGGCTCGGGCTGACATACTTCGGGCTCGGGCTGACATGCTTCGGGCTCGGGCTGACATACTTCGGGCTCGGGCTGACATACTTCGGGCTCGGGCTGACATACTTCGGGCTCGGGCTGACATACTTCGGGCTCGGGCTGACATACTTCAAGCTCGGACGGGCTCGAGCTGACACATACTTCGGGCTCGGACGGGCTCGAGCTGACACATACTTCGGGCTCGGACGGGCTCGGGCTCTTAAAATTGAGCCCGAACACTCAGCTCTGGTATGCAAGCCGTGGCCCGCGAAACACTTTCCAAGGGCTCACGAGACGTTGTCCACATAGGAAATTCTAAAATGACAAAAAAAATGCTTTTTCAAAATAGAAAAACGAATATTCAGGTGCCTTGGATACATAGACTTTGAATTCTCAAATCTGCTATAAGCGCTAAAATTGTAATTGAAATTTCTAATAACTACTAAAAATTGTAGGTACATACCTACTTCGGAATTCATTGTAACATAGATAACTTTCCGAAAAAGAAACGATGCAGTTAACATGTTAAGTTTGAGGAATCAAAACCTCTCCGAAATAATCGGTATTCATAATAAAACACGTGCATTTTTCTTCTTCATGTGGTCCGCGAATCCCATTCAATTTTGTTCGCGATTCACCAAAGTTCGAAGACCTCCTGTCCTGGAGAAGCAAAGGTGTTCTATACTAAACTGAACTGGTAGTAAACGGAATGTAACATAGAAAGGCGTGCCATTTCTCGTAGGAATTCCTCCCACGCATGCGGTTTAGAACTG
The DNA here is from genome assembly GCA_039090855.1 of Macrothele yani. Taxonomy (NCBI): domain Eukaryota; kingdom Metazoa; phylum Arthropoda; class Arachnida; order Araneae; family Macrothelidae; genus Macrothele; species Macrothele yani. The sequence goes on along the minus strand of CM077027.1, from coordinate 137,221,554 downwards.
ACTACGTAATTCTGTTACAAATACTAAGGCTTTTTCACATTCGATCCCCAAATACACTCATTGTCATAAAACTCTGCGCACCGAGAAGGAGTAGTTGCATTGAAATGACATTTTGGTAGTGAGATGGTACATACCAAGGACAGAAGTGATTACAATATCACAGCAGCTTGATGATTTCCCGCGGACATACGGTACACATTCTGGTCAGTGTTAGTACCGTGTCGGACCGCCTCGTGCTCGGATACATGCGGTCAAAGAGACGACGTATGTTATCCTGGGACAGATTGGCCCACACTTCTGGCAACTGACGCTCTAGGTCACGAACACTGGGACACGCAGAAAACTGGCGTCCCATTTGGCTCCACACGTGTTCGATGGGTGAGAGATCTGGTGATCTGGCAAGCCTCGGAAGCGTCGAAGCATGACGTAGAGAGTCTTGGAAAACCCAAGCCCTGTGCGGACGGGCGTTATCTTGTTGAAAAAGTGCTCCGGGCTGCCCCGCCAGTAAAGGCAGCACATGGGGTTGCAGGATCTCCTGTACGCAACGCTGGGCTGTCAACGTCCCTCGGATCACTGCGATAAAAGGCCGGCTGGCATACGAAATCGCTCCCCAGACCATCACGCCTGCAGTTCGTGAGGTGCGCCGTTGTACAGTGAGGTTGCGATTGTAGCGTTCACCTGCGGTCCTCAACACTCTGACACGGTGGTCGTCCGTTCCCATATGGAAGCGGGATTCGTCGCTGAATATTAGACGTCGCCAGTCCGTAACATTCCACGTTGCTCGCTGCTGACACCACTGCAATCGACGCCGACGATGGTCAGGTGTTAATGGCAGAAAACGTAAGAGCCGTCGAAAGTGTAGGTTCGCCTCGACCAGGAGTCTGGAAATAGTTCTGGCGGACACAGGAGTCCCTTGTACAGCCGCCACATGCCTCTGGATATTGGACAAGGACGTCGTTGCATCTGTGCGTGCAGCTCTCACGATCCCACGGTTCTCTCTGCTGGTGGTGTGTCTGGGTCGTCCAGAGCCAGTCCGCCGTGTCTGGGTGCCTTCCTGTGTCCAGTGCTACCAACAAGATTACACCGTACTGTCCAACCGGCCACCCTGCCTCTCTTCTCGACAATATGGCATCGTTCAAACACGGTCAGTTGCCTGTACGCACATCTACGGCGGCTCCTCGGCATGTCTATCACTCAGTGATCTCACCTGACTCTTACCGTGCACTTCGGCACGCATGTGGAGTCCCCTGCGCGGCGCCTTATAAGCCCCAAGGACTGCGATTGCAGCGCCGATCTTGAACGCTCGGGCATGCGGTATCGCGCGAAACTTTAATCACTTGCATGTCTGCCCTCCCCGTAGCTATTCGCCGAGTTTCGCGTTAATCGCACGGTTTTTTGTAGGTGCGCGGAATTTAATGACAATGAGTGTATGTAATCATATACTTCGAACTCATCTCCTTGGCAGCAACGGATCACGCCGAAAGCTCCTTTGATTTTGATTTCAAGAAGCTGAAAATTTTGTTAATGTAAACATTTATCGGAAAAAGAAGAAACAGCCATTTGTTTTACAGTCGCTAAAGTCAACAAAGTGGAAAAGGAATTTGAATTCAACCTTTACAGAAATATACCGTCCCATCTTACAGCCAAGTTTCTTTTCGGTTTCAGTCGTAATTAATCAATACATAGGGTGGCGGATGGGGTGTTTCATTTCACTCAGTGAACATCGCTATCTGATTTCGTAGTCCAGTCTTCGTTTGTGAGACGAAAAGAATTATTTTCTATCCAGGAGCGAAACACAAGCTTTCAGCACAGGCCTGACCCGGCTACTAAAGCCCAGAAATTTTACCTTAACTGATGGGGGGAGGGGGAGGGGGCTGGGTCCGGCTCGGGTATTCTAGACCAGACCAGGCCCATGCAGACCACTAGTGTGCACCAGAATTGGAAACGGGTCAAATATTTTGGATGCGGACGTCACGTAATTGGACCCGATCCCTTTTTTTCAATCTCCTTAATGTTAAATTAACAAATAAGGCATTCATTCAGACACGACATGCAATGGGAACATGATGTTAGCACGTCAAACGAAAACCTCTGAATGCTACAATGTGACGTGTGGGTTGTGAGAGTGAATCAGCAGAGAAGCAGGCGAGAGGAGTTTGCCTGTACCTTGCTCTGGACAACTGCAAAAGAAGTATCGTTTTACGAAATGGTTGTCGGTATGTGTAGAGTCTGCGCGGTATCGTCGGTCCGTGGAAATCATTGCTTTAAGGAAGAGACAATATTTTTGCATGACAAATCATTTTTCACTTCGCTAGCACCAGTATCTAGCACAAAATTCCACAGTACGCATTATTCTCTGAAATATTTTTTTCTTTACAAAAATTAAACGAAAATAAAACCGGGTCGAAATCGGCTCAGGAACACCTTGACCCGCAAGAAAGTGTCCACCCACTGACCAGTTTTCATCTTTGGTGTGCGCCGGTTTTGTTTAGTCAAAGTGTTCAATTAACAGAAGACATTGCACTTTCCACGTTTTTATAAGTGAGTCACGGAAAAATTCTCAACAGCCGCCACCGGGAATCGAACCCAGAGTCTTCCAGTTACGGTTCCACACCGGGTTCTCAAATCTGATCCTACTTCAGCCACAATCTCAGAATTGAGTAGGCTGAGAATTCGGGGTTTTCTACCAGCTTCCATTTCATCCAGAATGAAACCCCCTGTTGGCCCTAGGGTCCCCGAGGGATTTGGAAAAATGAAAACTCACAAACCGGGCAACCCTTTTAGATTACTCGTTTCTGATTATGCCAAACCGATTAGGCCCCTTGAGACGGCGTTGGCTTCATACTTAAAAACCTTTAACCCTAAATTCCTCAGTTTCTATTTCTAGCTGCACTCAGGCCTTAAATAGGATTAAAAACTTTGATTCACCTGGAACTGGTTTCATTATGGCTTCTTTGGACGTCGAGTCTCTCTTTCCGAATGTCCCTTTGGATGTAGTCCATTCAACCATTGTTAATAGACTGCAAGAGGACAACTCCGTTTCCCCCTTGAAATTGAAGCTATACTTTCAGCCCTTAAATTAATTCCTAAACGATCCTACTTTAAATTTGATGGTAAGTTTTTTCAACAGACAGAGGGCGCCACAATGGGGTCCCCCTCTCCCCTGTTTTAGCTGAAATTTTATTACAGACCTTAGAAGATAATGTCTTACGGATATTTCCGCATAAACCATTACTTCTTTTAAGATATGTTGATTTGCTGATATTCTGGCCACACTCTTTGGCCCTTTTGGATAAAATATATATCATCATCATCATCATTGTCAACCATTATCAATCCACTGCTGGACGAAGGTCTCCCCAAGTTTCCTCCACAACGGTCTGTCTTGTGCCAGTCTCCTCCATGTCACTCCCGCATATTTACGAATTTCATCCACCCATCTCCCATGTGGTCTTTTCTGGGTCTTTTCCTGTCCCTTGGAATCCAATCTAAAATTTCGGCTGTCCATCTATGGTCTGTCCTTCTGGCAGTATGTCCAGCCCATTGCCATTTCAGGGATTTAACTCTGATCATGATGTCTTCCACTCTCGTCATTTTTCGGATCCACGAGTTCCTCTTCTTATCTCTCCTGGTTATACCAAGCATGCACCTCTCCATGCTGCTTTGAGTTGTCTGCAGCCTTTGTATGTCTCTTTTAGTTAAGGTCCACGTCTCTGCACCATACGTAAGCACTGGAAGGATGCATTGATCAAACACTTTTCTTTTAAGACATAATGGCATATTGCTCTTGAAAATTATGCTGTTTCTTCCAATAGCTCTCCAGGCAAGTTTTGTACGCCGATTAATTTCTTCATCAATGTGACCCTCACTTGATATCTGCTGTCCAAGATAAACATACGTATCTGTTATCTCCAGTTGTTCTCCATCAATCGATAAATCTTCATTTCTTGTAAAAGCATTGAACATCACTTTTGTCTTCTGAAAGTTCATTTTTAATCCCACTTCTTTACTCTTGTCAGCAAGTTCCTGGATCATACTCTGCAGCTCTGATGGGGTAGTTGCAAAAATGACTACGTCATCAGCAAAACGAAGGTGGGTTAGATAATCTCCATTAATCTTTATCCCTTTGTTTTCCCAGTTCAGTGATAGAAAGACATTTTCCAATGTGGCATTACAGAGCTTCGGAGATATGGTGTCACCTTGTCTCACTCCCTTTCCAATTTTTATGTGTGTTGTATTTTCAAACAGCCGAATCTTTGCACTTGCATTTTCATAGATGTTATTAATAATATTAATGTATGCATCTTCAATACCGCAGGATTTCAGAGCCGTGGTAACTGCTGATGGTTTCACCGAATCAAAGGCTTTTTCATAATCGATAAAAGCCATGCACAATGGAAGTTCATATTCCCTCGCTCTTTCAATTAGTTCTCTCAGTACGTGGATATGATCTATTGTGCTGTAGCCACTCCTGAATCCAGCTTGTTCTCTCGGTTGAGCCATGTCCAGTGTTACCTTCAAGCGGTGTGAAAGAACTTTAGTGAAGATTTTATAAACCACTGATAGGAGGCTGATAGGTCTGTAGTTCCTGAGATCCTCAATGTCACCTTTTTTATGTAGCAGGATCATTGTAGCATTGTTCCAATCCTCAGGAATCTTCCCTTCATTAAGGCATCGAGTGAAAATTTGGGCGAGTACTGTTTCAATTTCTCCACTTGCTTCTTGTATGATGTCTATAGTAATTCCATCTTCTCCTGGAGCTTTCCCCCGCTTCATGTTCTTGATTGCATGAGCAACTTCTGCTGGGAGGACTGGAAGAACTCTGGTACCTTTCATGATGTCTGGAGTACATGTATCATCCCTTTCATATAATTTGGAGTAGAAATCTTTCACTCTTGTCAATATTTCGCCTCTATTTCTTGTTATAGAACCATCTTCTTTTCTCAGAGCCATAATCTGTTTCCTTCCCTTACTGAGATGTCCCTTTGCTATCTTAAGGCTTTGGTTGTTTTCAATTGCTTTCCTCACTAGCTCACAGTTGAATTTCCTTACGTCTTCAGTGATACTTTTTCGTGTTGTCTTGCATAGCTCTATATATTCCACTTTGGAAGTCACATCATCTTTAGTTGTCCTCATCTCTCTTCTTTTTTGCATCAACATTTTGGTTTTTCTTGATAATTTGTTCACATGCAACTTGTTCTTAGACCCAGCTAATTTTGTTGCTGTTTCCATTAGAGCTTTGGTTACTTTTCTGTTAACTTCCGAAATATCCACTTCTTCCGATGTTAGGCCTTCTAAAGCAGAGAATCTGTTCTTCAGTTCCAACTTGAAAGTATTATGGTGTTTTTTAAGGTTGGTTATGTCAATACATTTTGTTTGTCTTATGAGCTTGCCACGTTCCAGTTTAGTGTTGAGGTGCATCTTACATCTCACCAATCTATGGTCACTACCTGTGTTGAACTTGTTCAGCACACTGCAGTCTTCTATGACGAATTTTTTGTTACACATAATAAAATCAATTTCACTTGTCGTCCCAATTGGATGTCTCCATGTCCATTTCCTGTGTGGCTTTTTCTTGAAAAAGGAGTTCAAGATGAAAAATCCTTCTGCCTCTGCAAACTCAACGAGAGTATTTCCACGCTGGTTTCTATATATATATATATATATATATATATATGTGTGTGTGTGTGTGTGTGTGTGTGTGTGTGTGTGTGTGTGTATATATATATACACTGTGAATGTCTTTCTTCACAACTTCCTACCATCAGGTTTACCAAGGAACTTGAGAGAGAAGGTAAATTGCTCTTCTTGGATCTTATGCTGATTCGAGATTTAAACTCTCACCAACTTCATTATTCTGTTTACCGCAAACTGACCTCTGTCCCCTGTATGATACCTTTTTCTTCGTTTCATCCCTCTGACCACAAGGCGGCCGCACTCCTTTTTTGAAAAAACGGGCGTTCACACATTCCTCTACCCGAAAAGCAAGATCTGATGAACTGGATGGAGTGCTAACCTTAGCTCGCTCTTTTGGGTTCTCGGACCAATTTTTCCGAAGATTATTACTTAAACACCAGAGATTAAACCTTAGGACTTTGTCAATTACAACTACTCCAACCAAGTACATTGGCAAGATCGAATTTTACCCTACTATTCTGTCTATTCTAAAGAAAACATACAATCGACACAATCTTTCATTCGGTGTAACCACTAGGAATATTTTTTCGTTAATTAGAAATGATAGAGATAAGGTATCACCATTGGTTAAACCTGGTGTTTATTGTATGCCATTGATTCAACAGGTAAACAATGGTACCAACATGTTATACATTGGATCAACACTTCGAACATTAAACATTCGTCTGGCTGAACACAAACATGCACTCCGATCAGGATCATCTAACACGGCCTTAACAGCAGCTGTTAATCAAGAGGGTTACGTACCTGATTGGAATAACGCAAAAATCTTAAACTCAACTATTAACAAACGGACTGCCTTTTTCACTGAAAGCATCTGTATTATTAAATTTGGTTACTCTTGCTGTAACTTTGACCTCCCGTCCTGTGTTCCGAGCCAGTGGAGACGGCTGGTCGCCCCCTCCGGACAATCAGATGTTGAAAAAACTACGTAGTTCCTTTTTTTTTTAACTAACTTTTGTTATCTGGCATCTCCTTGAGACGAACTGGTGAAATGAATGATGGGTACTTGTACTTTATAATGATTGACTCTGCATTCCTACGACACTTAGCCTGATGAGGGGGGCCATAAGAGCCCCGAAAGTTCTTGCTTTTAAATTATTTTAATTTGTAAATAAATTTTGTTTTACTTTGCAAACTTTTAATGATTTTATTTATCGTACGCAGACAGCGTTTGTGATACCTATTACCGTGTTGTACGAATAATGGCTTTTGTCTTCAATTCGTCTTCTCAGCTGCGAATACTGTTTTTATTAGGCACTTTCTTTGAAAGCTAGCCTATCTTTTGTCTTCAATTCCAGTTACGCGCCGGACATGCTACCACTGCACCACAGCGGCCTCGAATCCTCCAGACTCACATACGACTAACTGCCAAGCCACTTGGCAGGTTGCTTCTTGGAGCCCCGCACAATACTGAGGCATCACCAAAGATGGTAAGCAGCAACTGAACAAATAACTAGGAGGTGAATGAATAATTAATACACACAATTGACGTGGACTAGGAACATCAAACAGAAGTCATCGCTCTTCCCGCGTTTTTATAAGTGAGTCACGGAAAAATTCTGGAGGCCGATGAGAATTTTTCCGTGACTCACTTATAAAAACGTGGAAAGAGCTATGACTTCTGTTCGATGTTCCTAGTCTACGTCATTGTGTGTATTAAGTGTTCACTTAGGCGGATGATTGACACTAATAATTTCTGACCAGTTGTTTGCTAAAAGAGGGGAATAAGAATTCCGACGAACCTAAAAAAAAAAATGTTTGAGCCACTTGTTTCTTCTAACCAGTGGCATGATGTCCAGGTTAGGAGGACTAGTCCTCCCCAGTCATGCTTTTGGTCCAAGAATAAGAACAGACCATAAACCTGCATCACTTGTGATACAATTTTATGGTCGGCATTGCTGAGATGAGAAGGAAATGTTAGCAGTAAATTGTTTTGCAATAGCTTTCGTAAAATCCTGCCACTACGTTAACATTTGTATGGCAAGCGCAGAAAATGTCTGGTACTATTTGGTTCAAATAAATCTACCGCTAAAAGAGTTAAACTATAACTCTCACGAATCCAGTTTTTTTTTTTTTTTTAGTTTTTTTTTTAGAAAAGTTTTTTTTTTTTATTTGGTGTTGAACGACTGCAGTGAGCAACTCAGTAAGCAGTAGCCCATCCGTAATTTAGGAGCACTGGTTCCAGGGAAGAGAGCCAGTGCCGTAAGACAAACAACATCCATGCCTCACGGGATTCGAACCCGGACCCCTTCATGGACGAATGGTCAGAAGCCAGCGCTTAGACCACTGCGCCATCGGGCGGCTTAGAAGAGTTTTTATTGACGACACTAATGGGCTTAACTAGTTCCTTTTTAACCTTAATCTTGTTCTACTTATCTAAATATCGGGTGATTTCATCTAAAATCGCGAAATACTGAATCCGCTTGATTTTTTTTTTGCATCGCAGCAACATTTTATTCCTCTATTTCTAGGAAAGAAATAATTCAGTTTCTCAGATCATGAAATAGTTTCAACCACCGAACTTCTGTTATTGTGGGGAACAAGTGACAATTGGACAGAATATAACATTTGAGAAAGAATTGCCTGCCAACAACCAAGCAACCGCCAGATGCTTATGGACAGCTAGTTTCACAAGCCCGATAAAAATGTGTCTCAAAAGAAAAAATCTTTCATGGCAGTTTGAATCGAGTCAGCAACCATGAGTCAGGGCAAGAGCTTCCCAGAAATCCAGTGCACGCGTCTGAACATTTGACAGAGGACGACATAGCAGTTTCGGAAATAATACAGTTCTCACATTACTGTGCCGATGTCAAAGAAAGATCGTTTTGTAACGTAGAACAGAGGAGATTGTGAGATGAAGCAAAAAACACCCTGCTCTCAGTTGTATAATGCATATTTATATACTATATCGTATAATGTAATGTACAATACAGGTACACATTGTTCATGCATGTATATTACACACACTAGTGGCGCACCCAGAAATTTCCCAAGGGGGGTGGCAGAGAATTTCCCCGATGTGGGGGGTGATCCTTATTTTTTTCCAGTTAATAGTAATGTTACAGTACAAGAGAGTTAAATGGTTAGAAGCAAGTAGTTGAAGAAATTCTTTTTCTGGTTAGATTTTTCTAAATTTATTTAACAGAACTACTCCCTTATAATTATTGTATGTTATAATTACACGCTTCATGATTAAGAAATATATATGTAGATCGCGCATCGTGATTGCTTGTTACAAATTTCGACGTAATAATTTTTCGCTCTGTCAGCCCAAGGGGAAGGGCGCCCCTCTGTGGGGGCGCCACTGACATTATATTAACTAGCTACACAATTAACCATGAATGTCTATGTAGTTTTTTTGAACCTATTGTTTCTTCTATTATGCTGAAATCTTTCGAAAATTGCTTTTCGAACTTAGTGGTGTACGAAATCTCAAAAACTGTGAAATTCGACTTCAAGTAAAATTTTGCATTTTAGGCAAACTATGGAGATCGGTTCAGCTCTGGTTCCTTAAATCGTACATGACATTATACAGTGATTTGTCAGTTCTGCGATTACCTTATTGAATCTTATGTAATGAAGTTACTTGGTATAGAAACAGCTGCTAAAATCATAAAAGTAGCCTTCCTTTCAACATGCTGGTAACAGTTTTGAATCTGGAAAGGCGCTTTACTCATTACCACTTCATAGCATTTTCGGAAATGACACGATTGGGGATTCCCAAATTCCTTCACAAAGTAAAAACCCCAGATTTCCGGGTTTAGAAAATTACAAAAAAAAAAAAAAAAAAAAAAACCTGGGATTACGGGATCACCCGGACAACAAACAGGCCTAGTAGTAGATACCCAGGAATAATATTAAATTGCCGATCACAGTCCTAACGCGAGAATGGAAAGTCATAACCAACTACCACCAGTTTTTGCATATATATGAATAACATACGATATTTCTTCCTGGAAACCGCGTCACTTGAAATTCTTCTGGTAGCCGGATAAGATATCGAAGAAAGGATCGTATAAAAATACGCGGATAAGATCGCAAAAAGCCCAGAATCCTCCAAGTAAATTAATTCATACTTTTTTTTCTTTCATCTCCGCAGTCAACTAAAATTTATAATATCAGGTTTCATCATTAAACAGATAAGCTTCTGCAGTTTACTTTAAACACCTGCCTCTGAGAATCGAAAATCATATCCTCATTAGTCTCAAGAACTGACAATGTGTCCGATTTTTTTATTTTTTTATTTCAAGCTAACCCTCTCTACTATAGGACCGATGGTTACAGAGAAATAATTTTAACTACCACTATGAGCAATTTATAAGGCTATAAGAGTTTATCCCGTCCTTAATTTAGAGTGGCTGGTTATAGAGAGGAGACAGAGCCATCGGGCAAACACACCATCCATGCCTCGTTCGGAAGCCAAACACGGGCCCATGCACGGCCTGAAGCCAGCGCCGCAACCCACTCGGTCATTGGGAAGGTAAACAGTCAGCTTCATACGACAAGCACACTACCATGCTTCATCCAGGCCCTGCAAGATTAGTCACAAGCCCGCGCCTCTGACCACTCGACTATCGAAGAGACAGTTTCTAAGACACTAGAAATACCAATATGCCCGAAGTATTTACAACACCGACGTGTCCAGTTGGACCACATTTCTTAACAAGTCTCACTTGTATAGTTATACAATACATGATAAGTTTATAATACGCATTTTCTTTTTGTATCTTAATTGGCAATCCCATGAGCTATCTACAGAGATAGAGCCATCCGACAAGCGCACCTCACTTAGTATCATCGAATAGCCAGAAGCTGGAGCATCGGACAACTCGGCAACCAGGAGGCTGAACAGTTTGTAGCGCATGACCCCAGAGCTGAGAGAGTAGGAATTTCATAAAAACAAAAATATCTTTCATATAAGTATGTTCCAAACCCATAAGCTCTGGAAGTTCGTATTTCCTGTACGTTAACAATTCAGGTATAGTTTCGCATTGAAGCCTGTCTTAAATACCTCCAGAAAAATTCAGACCGAACTCACCCAATTTTATACGTCATGTGTGTTACGGAGGTGTTTTGGAACACATGGCCCTGAGCCAGGAATTTCAAAATTACTCGTTACTAGTGGCGCTTCACGGGGAGGGCCAATGCTCCCCCCCCCCCCCCCGTGGGCTGACAGAGCGGAAAATTATTACGTCGAACTTCGGAAAAAAAACACGATACCCGATCTACATATATTTAGTCATGTACCGCAGAATTATAACATACACTAATTATAAGGGAGAAGTTCTGCTGAATAAATTTAGAAAATCTAACGAGAAAAAGAATTCCATCTACTTATTCTAATCATTTAACTTACTTGTACTGTAACATTACTAGTAACTGGATAAGAATAAATTAACAAAAGTTAACACCTCTTTCTTAATTGTTATGGAACCTGACTTTTTCGGTAAATTTAAGGAGGTCACCTAACCATGGGAAATTTCTGGGTGCGCTACTGCTCGTTACGGGCTTTTTACGGGTTTTTTTTATTATTATTTTGAGGTTTTAACCACCACCGTCAGCAACCCTAAGGGCTATAAGTAGTCAACCGTCCCTAATTTAAGGCCACTGGTTCCACGAAATGGTGACAGCCAGCGCCGTTGAGCAAATACGTCACAAATACCTCACGGGAGTCGAACTCGCGTCCACTCATACGAACGGACGGGACCAGAGCCGCCCTTAGCAACCGCGGGGCCCCTTGCTTTAACCCCTATCCCCTTCACTATGGGCATAAAACATGCACGAGACTTAAAACATAGTTTATTACAGTTATCTGTACAGTTCAATGAAACGTCAAGACGTTTGTAAATTAGCCAACAAAGAAATACAGCATTTAAAATTTTTGAACGCTACTGATATTTTGTAAACGACGTAGATAAACCATGCACACCAGCATACATCCTTCCCTCACACTGGCTCAGTTTCTACCTATTATAGGACACTACTTACATTACAGAACTCACTTTATAAGAACTGGACTCTCCCTTTCTCATTTTCTTTCTTTTCCTCTTTTTTCTTAGGGTGTGAGCGCGGGGCCCTGTGCTCCCGCACCTGTCACTCACCCCTAAGGGCGGCTCTTGATGGGACGGTCTTTCATGATCAACTTAATTTTTTTTTTTTTATTGGAGGTTTAACGACCACTGTGAGCAACTCAATGGGCTATAAGCAGTCGCCCGTCCCTAATCTAGAGTCACTGGATCCAGGGAAGGGAGAGAGCCAGTGCCGTAAGACAAACACAACATCCATGCCTCACCGGGATTCGAACCCGGACCACTTTCCTGACGAATGATCAGAAACCATCGCTTAGACCACTACGCCACCGGGACGGCATCAACTGTTAGAAATATGTTAATATTCTAAATGTTATTTATTTAAATACGTAATCAGAAAACAGATCACAGAATGGAACTAAGCATCAAGTTAGTCACTTCCTTAACATAAACGAATTGTAAATATTTAGTGCGTTTCGTAGAGAATCGTTAAGGAATTACAATACAAGGTACTTACCCTATAAGTACCATCCACTAACTTTGCGGTCTGTTCGCTATAATCCATTTAGAGATAGTAGAAGCACAGAAGTTTGCAAACAGGCTAATAATGAGAATAGTTCGACGTAGTTTGAGCACTGGTTGAAGCCGAGCATCAGAAGTGAAGCGATCACTCGTACGCACAATATCACTAAAGTTCGGTTACCGCAGCAGCGTCACCGACGTTCATGGGTTTGATAAAAAGCCCGGAACCAAAGTCCGCATCTGAACAACACGCGCACGCTTTCTGTGTACGGCTGACGTCAGAGATTTCTAGCAGCCGCCACCTGTGAAGGCCGCTTCAGCTCCGGATCCCAACTGAGGTTTCGAACATCATCGTTACCAGCAAACACAATGATTGGCAGCAATCACTTGCGACGTTTAGCTTTCCACGCGTCGTCGCAGGTAAATTCCGCGAACGAAAACAGCTTTGAATGTGTACCGAGACATTTTATTTCAACTTGCGTTCAACCGGAGTGCGATATAAAAAGGAAAAAAAAAGTACAGATTACATACGTTAGGAATCATTTAATCGCAGGCTTCTGCGATTCGTAGGAATGCTTTAGCATCACATTTTCCCAAAAATGCAAAATTGTTTTTTATTTCATTTTTTTTGTTGTAGGTTTAACGACCACCGTGAACAGCTCAATGGGCTATAAGCAGTCGCCCGTCCCTAATTTAGGGTCACTGGTTCCAGGGAAGGGAGAGAGCCAGTACCGTAAGACAAACACAACATCCATGCCTCACCGGGATTCGAACCCGGACCCCTTCCGTGCGAACGATTAGAAGCCATCGCTTAGACCACTGCGCCACCGGGGCGGCTTTTTTTTTTTTTTATTGTAGGTTTAACGACCACCGTGTGCAACTCAATGGGCTATAAGCAGTCGCCCGTCCCTAATTTAGGGTCACTGGTTCCACGGAAGGGAGAGAGCCAGTACCGTAAGACAAACACAACATCCATGCCTCACCGGGATTCGAACCCGGACCCCTTCCGTGCGAACGATTAGAAGCCATCGCTTAGACCACTGCGCCACCGGGGCGGCTTTTTTTTTTTATTGTAGGTTTAACGACCACCGTGAGCAACTCAATGGGCTATAAGCAGTCGCCCGTCCCTAATTTAAGGCCGCTGGTTCCACGGAAGGGAGGGAGCCAGTGCCGTAAGACAAACGCAACATCCATGCCTCACCGGGATTGGAGCCCGGTACCCTTTCGGACGAATGATCAGAGGCCATCGCTTAGACCACTGCGCCTTATTTCAATTTAAAAATACATGCTCTTTTTTTTTTTTTTTTTTTTTAGAGGTGGATTTAATGACCACCGTGAGCAAATCGAGCAGTCGCACGTCCCTAATTTAGGGTCACTGGCTCCAGGGAAGGGGGGAGCCAGTGCCGTACGACAAACACAACATCCATGCCGCAGCGGGATTCGAACCCGCACCCCATCTCGGACGAATGCTCAGATATCAGCGCTTAGACCACTGCGACCCCCCCCCCTTCTCAGGGCGGCTGAAAAATCATGATGGCACATTCTGAAAAGATTCCTAAATATTTTATTTTAGCAAATAATAACAACTACTGTTTGCTCTTAATCATTTCACCCGCTTTTAAAAATCTTTTTTTTTTTTTTTTTTTTTTTAATTGGAGGTTTAACGACCGCCGTGAGCAACTCAATGGGCTATAAGCAGTAGCCCGTCCCTAATTTAGGGTCACTGGTTCCAGGGAAGGGAAAGAGCCAGTGCCGTAAGACAAACACAACATCCATGCCTGACCGGGGTTCGAACCCAGACCCCTTACGGACGAATGATCAGAGGCCAGCGCCTTAGACCACTGCGCCACCGGGGCGGCTTAAAAACCTTTAACTGATAGTTCTGTGTCTGGCGCTCTTTGGCCAAACCTGGCCCTTGCGCCACTAAAATCAACTAACTAACTAACTAATAACAACTAGATGAAACCCGTCAGAATCGACGGTTAGTTTATAAACTCATATGAAACAACAAATATAAATTTTATTTGATTGACAAATTCATTCAACCATTTCAGTAAAGACAATAGTCCAGGTTCGTTTTTTTTTTTTTTTTGACTGCAGGTTTTACGACCACTATGAGCAACTCAGTGGGCTATAAGCAGTCTCCCGTCCCTAATTTAGGGTCACTGGTTCCAGGAAAGGGAGAGAGCCAGTGCCATAAGAAAACACAACATCCATGCCTCACCGGGATTCTGTTTCACTCTCATCTTCAGTCAGAGCTGTGTTTGTAAATGTTGTTGGAATTAGATTCGCGTTGCGAATACTCTTCATTCCCTCTTGTCTGAGACATATAGTTGCGACCCATTGATCGCTCACGCCTTCCAGTAAGGTTCTTACGTCTTCTTCTTCTTCTTTTTTTTTTTTTTTTTTCTGGGGGAGAGACATTCTGTTACGGGTAAGTATTCAATAAAGTATTTACTTACTTTCGGACTGATCATAGAACACAATGCACACACCAAGTCTGACACTAAACTGAGCGCTTGGTGTAGATAAGGGCCACAGGCTTCTCCCATAGACTTTACATGGGAAATTTGTCACCCCGCCAAATCCGAACCGTTGCTCCAATCTCAGTTTTCTCTTCGACTGGTACATCTACATGGTAAGACCTTTATTTTGATACCTGAAACATATTTTTGCGTTCAGCCGTTCTATCAAAATAGGTCTCTCAGTAAAAAACCTTATAGAAAGAATATATAGATGGCGCAACTCAATATGTACATTCTAAATATTTTCACTAACAATGGTCAACGGAATGTTTATTTACATCTTTACATAATGGGAAACGTCTTACCTGCGTGAATAAACTGGGTCGAAGGAATATTAAACTGTATATATCATCATCATCATCATTGTCAACCATTATCAATCCACTGCTGGACGAAGGTCTCCCCAAGTTTCCTCCACAACGGTCTGTCTTGTGCCAGTCTCCTCCATGTCACTCCCGCATACTTTCGAATTTCATCCACCCATCTTCCATGTGGTCTTCTTCTGGGTCTTTTCCTGTCCCTTGGAATCCAATCTAAAATTTCGGCTGTCCATCGATGGTCTGTCCTTCTGGCAGTATGTCCAGCCCATTGCCATTTCAAGGATTTAACTCTGATCATGATGTCTTCCACTCTTGTCATTTTTCGGATCCACGTGTTCCTCTTCTTATCTCTCCTGGTAACACCAAGCATGCACCTCTCCATACTGCTTTGAGTTGTCTGCAGCCTTTGTATGTCTCTTTTAGCTAAGGTCCACGTCTCTGCACCATACGTAAGCACTGGAAGGATGCATTGATCAAACACTTTTCTTTTAAGACATAATGGCATATTGCTCTTGAAAATTATGCTGTTTCTTCCAAAAGCTCTCCAGGCAAGTTTTGTACGCCGATTAATTTCTTTATCAATGTGACCCTCACTTGATATCTGCTGTCCAAGATAAACGTACGTGTCTGTTATCTCCAGCTTTTCTCCATCAATCGATAAATCTTCATTTCTTGTAAAAGCATTGTACATCACTTTTGTCTTCTGAAAGTTCATTTTTAATCCCACTTCTTTACTCTTGTCAGCAAGTTCCTGGATCATACTCTGTAGCTCTGATGGGGTAGTTGCAAAAATGACTATGTCATCAGCAAAACGAAGGTGGGTTAGATAATCTCCATTAATCTTTATCCCTTTGTTTTCCCAGTTCAGTGATTGAAAGACATTTTCCAATGTGGCATTAAAGAGCTTCGGAGATATGGTGTCACCTTGTCTCACTCCTTTTCCAATTTTTATGTGTGTTGTATTTTCAAACAGCCGAATCTTTGCACTTGCATTTTCATATATATATATATATATACACACATCACACAGTCCAGCGGCATAACGCAAGCAGGTCTTCGAGAGTGTTCGCTGTTCCAATGAGAAGAACTTTGATGCGAATGCCGGCTAGCGTTGCTTTGCGCAACGGTTCGCTCAGAAAAGAGATGACCTCGGACTTTGAACTATCTCAGTCCCTCCATGCTGCCGCCTTCAACAGCGCGTGAGTCAACCGCACGCTTCTCCCATAGACTTTACATGGGAATTTGCCGCCCCACGAAGCACAAACCGTTGCCCCAATCTCATTTTTCTCTCCGACTGGCACATCTACATGGTAAGACCTTTATTTTGATACCTCAACCATATCTTTACGTTCAGCCGTTCCATCAAAATAGGACTCACAGTAAAAAACCTTATAGAATTAATATATGTATAGATAACCCTAGCAGTAATAATAATAATCATAGTAATAATAATATATAATAGTAGTGATAATAATACTAATGAAAGCTTTTATATCACTTTTAAGTGAATTTACTTGCGTCCTACTTCCAAAACTCGTTGGTGTTTTTTATTTTAGTGAAGGTTTAAAAAATTCATTTATTTGATCCTGTATTATCGACACAGTGACAGGATATTTTTATTTATTTTTTATCGTTGGTTTAACGACCACCGTGAGCAACTTAATAAGCTATAAAGCAGTCGCCTGTCCCTAATTTAGGGTCACTGGTTCCAAGGAAGGGAGAGAGCCAGCGCCGTAAGAAAAACACAACATCCATGCCTCGCCGGGATACGAACCCTGACCCATCTCGGACAAATAATCAGCAGCCATCGTTTAGACCACTGCGCCACGCAGATATGGAGACTTATTCAGTTTACATCAACAATGTACATAGCGAACATGGTATACACTATACGGTATACCAAATGATCAAGTTACACACAGAGAGCCAGTGCTGATCAAGTAACACATTGCCGACAGACAAACACAAAGATCCATGCCTTAACCGGGATTCGAACCCAAACTCCTTTCTAGGCGAATGATCAGAAGCCACTGCGCAGACCTCTGCGCCAGCGTGGTGGCCAGAAACACGTTCGTCTGTTCATCATGCCTAATTATTCCAAAAAACGTATTTTCGTAACTTCTTTTCCGGGGGGGGGGGTAACCACCATCAGTGACCTCAAATTATCAAATTAAAGGCAGTCGGCCGTCTCTAATTTTAGGTCACTGATTCTAGGGAAGGGAGAGAGCTAATACTGTGAAACAAGCATATGCCTCATCCAGGGCTCGAAACCAGGCCCTCTCAGACGAAGGGTCGAAACTAAGTGCTTAGACAACTGCGCCACTTGATTTCTTTTTCCCATTTGAAAAAAAAAAAAAAAAAAAAAAAGCTGGTGCAACAATATAAATCCACAGAAGCAAGTTTTTTTTCAGGTGGGGGAGGACGACGAAAATTTTAAATTTTCGAAATCCGCCAGATCAAAATTAAAGTAAATGAAAAATAAAAGAAAAAACCTAGGTTTTAGGATCTCATATAAAATCTCAATATTGCAACTTTTATTCCATCTCGTGCTCCACTTCCTTTGTTTCCACAAAGCGTGAGAGAAATTTCTCAGAGTCAGTTCCCCATTAGACACCGGATGCACGGTTATTTATTAAGACAACAATTTGTCTGAGCTTAGTATTTGCACTTTGCATGTTGAATGGAGATTAACTCTATCGCTCCTCTTTTGATGCTTTACAGATTTCAATTTCAATGCGGCCGACTAATGGACTAGCCCCTCACATTTTATTTTGAGGCTTTAGATTTACCGAGGGCGGTATATTTGTTTCTCACGGGGAACTTTCGGATATGCTTAAGGGCATTTTTTGGTCACAAGGGAGGAGGAGGCGAGATGACAGTTGTATCTGGTTTTCGAGAGCGATCGGTCGCATATAGGACGAGGAGGGAATTACCCTAGGCGAGGGTAGGAAGTTTTAGGCTGACCGGCAGAATAAGGGATTTCTCGACAGCGTGAGAGATGATCGAAATCGGGACTTGAGAAAAAGGAATTGGAGTTTTAAGCGGAACAGCGAAGAAACATGGTACAGTTAACGGACAACCTTTGCAGGGAATTAAATGAAGAGAACAATAAAAGTTTCTTAGACATATTTACGGATCGCAAGAATTATTTGCTTATTACGTGTTAATTACTATCATCTTCAAACATATAAGACTTAACAACTCAACCGCCCAATAATTATGAAGTTAATATGAACATGTTAACAGATCACTAAAGCAGCTTCCACAAAATGCCTTCGCCACAAGCTTTGAAAAGTGGACTGAACGATGGGACCGTTGCATATCATCGGAGGGAAGATACTTTGAAAAAGAATAATCTATATTTTGCTGTACCTATATTTTTTTCATTTTGTGTGATTTTACTTTCAGCTTTTATGGAACGGTCGTTATTTACATTTTTTTCTTGAGTTGGCATAAGGCTTAACGGCCCAGACTATGATGGCGGCCCACAGAGAATTCTCCCGGTATCCCGGCAACCAATTACGTAGCCATAGGATACGCTGTCTATCTGAATATTGGCACTTCAATTTGAGTACTTCGTTTTTCCATCGGATCAACTGTTAGTTTTAACGCCTGAAACAAATTGCGCTATTTTTACTTTATCGAACTCGACTCATTTTCTAGTGCATGTATCAATCAACTCCCGAGGGAGACATGCATTCACGGGAGGATTGTGTCCACGGAACAAGGCCCGGAATTGTAGTCCGCTACAGAAACACGTGTACCCACAGGTCCACATCTCATATATGCCGTGGTGAGAAAAAGATCTGTTAACTCCTGAATGAAAGAGAACTGTTGAAATATGCATTGTAATCAGTGGCGGCTCGTGGAAACTGAAGCAGATGGGCCAGCAGCCGAAGTCAAACAATGAAATAAAAAAAAACTGTCATTATTAGGCCAACTATTCAGACCCCACCTCACCACCCACCCCCTAGATTCCTTTACTCTGCCTCTGTTTACCCCCTTGACTCACATTAATGCCCAAATAAGGTAGGAATGTGTCAGCTATTGTATTGCACACGAAAAAAATTTCCTCAGAATAGAATGCATAACTATTAACAGAAAAATGTTAAAACTCCTTAAATAAAATGTTTACCTTAAAACATATGAGCATTAATTTATGTTAGTTGTGCTTTGTGTTTTTTCAGATTTCTCAATTGAGGAATAATCACAGGATTCACAGGATAAAAAAATGTAGTGAAAAAATAATAACTCCAAATATATGCGTGGAGGGAATGTTTCATGAATTTCGTCCCATATAGAATGAGTACCATACTACCATTTGCATTATTTGAAAGATTTACCCCTTTTTTTAAAGAACTTGTGAAACCTAAAAACATGTATGTACTCATGTGCAAATTATACTTACATATTTTCTCATTTATTTATTTATTTTTAACATAGAAAATCATCTTAGTTAAAACTGAAATTAGTTCTGCAAAGCGTTTGTAAACTTCATACTCTTGGAAACTCAAATTCTTGGGCTGATAAGCACAGAGTTCGTTTAAGTGAAGCTTTTAGACTCAAATTCTTGGGCTGATGAGCACTGTTTTTTTTTTTTTAAGTGAAGCTCAAACTAAACATTCTTGGGGTGATAAGCACTGAGTTATTTTAAGTGAAGCTTTTCTTCCAGATTTAAAGCCAAGAACGGAGATTTTAACAAAATATCCACTCCATTCATTGTACTCGACAAGCAAAAAAATCACAACACGAAGGAACAACACATCAACGAGAGAGACACACACAGAAAAAATAACTAACTGAACTTTGCTACGACATTTAAAACCCTCCCGCCACCTTTGAGCTTGGTCGGGGTAAGCTTCTCTGTCAACCCACGGCTTTAAGGAAATTGATACACTCCCGGCCAATCAAATTAGCGCGGAACCAGATAAATCTGTCCCCACAGCTTTTTTGCACACGCGGTTAAGACAGTGTTGTATGTTGGTCTTCATACTGAATGAGACGGGGAGGAAATCGTCTCCTCTTCGCTTGCATAGTGATGTTACTGGGGCCTGTTGGAGCTGGTCCCAATAACCTCACACTCTGAACGTGATCTCTTTCCTCAGGGAATAGTTTTTCGTTTTTGAAGGAAACTTTTCCCTTAGGTAATGGTTTTTGAAGGGAAAGGTTTATCACCATGTAGTTAAGAGAGAGAATAAGAATCACGGCAAAAAAAAAATATTTCTAGAAATAGAAATTTTTAGGTGGGGCCAGGGGGGCTAATGACGAACCGCCCCTGATTGTAATACTAATTCAGTCCTGAACAGATTACAACAGGCAATTTAAGAGTGAAAGAATTTTTAAAATCCACTCATGATTGAATGCAGCGTATCAAACCATGCTCAAAACAGGGTGTTGTGCCAGATAATTATATTTACTTGGTCACTGATCGTCTACTGCGCAAGAGTATTCATACTACGTCCTTGAATAGACGCTTTTCGACGTGTCTAACTCCGCGGATATTATGGAGAAACTTACGACCGAGCACCTGTGGCAAAAATACATAGGTCCCAATTTAAATCATTAAAGCGTTAAAAATACGTGTCGCACACTAATCGTGTTACCATATAAACAGCATGGAGTCCAATTCGTGTACTGCGCAATACATCGTGCGCACGACGCTCACCTCGCTCTCTGTGCGCGGGGGAGATGATGCAATATTTCTGGGGGTGCGGCCGCGTTTGACTCAGTCTATCTCGGCAATCGTGAGCGCAATTCGACTGTGCGTGGTATCGTTTTAGAGCTCTCGACGAGATCTATTCAAATATACGAAGAACATTTCGCATTAGTTCGAACTGAACATTTAAAAAAATTGCTTTCTTGTGAACCGGTGAACATTTTCCACAACATAAGTGTTCACCGGTTTATCTCGACAACCGTGAGTGCAAAACGACTGCGCGTGGAATCGTTTTAAAGCTCTCGACGAGATCCATTCAAATATATAAGGAACATATCGTAGTGTTTTAAACTAAAATTTTAAAATATTGTTTTCGTGTGAACGGGTTAGCATTTTCGACAATGCCGCGGATTTCGCAGAATAAACGCAAGCAAAGGTGGAGAAAATCAAAACGAGATGCAAGGGCAAGTGATGAGGAATGTAAGAAGCCCAAGAAAAGAAAGCACCCCGTTGGGTAATTCGTGTATCGATCTGCTTTGTGTTCTCCATGTATCCAGCATTATTTATAAAAATTATGTAAGCTACTTTTCATATCATAGACCTGTGTTGGCTGTAACAAATTAAATAAACGCTTTGAAACCATACTCGATTAGCTCATTTCAACTCTCCGATCTGCAAATCGCAATCCTACGTTCCAAACTGACGGTTCAATCAGAAATGAGCCTATATGTTGTTGTTTTTTTTAAAGAATCTACCCCATTATTTTGACTCATGAACCAGTAGCTGTAAATTGTTGTTTCTTTTAAGATAGATGTAGGTAATTCATGAATTTCGAAACATGTCTGTCGGAGAATAGCTTTGTCTTCTATGTCTGTACAGGGATGAAGGTGTGGGGACGATGGGCCATTAAAATTGTTACTAGTACCCAAGGTAATTAGATACATGTACTGTACTTACCTTGGCTAGAACCTACCTCCTTTAAGATTAGAAAAGTGGGATAAGGCCCTCTCATGCCCCTTTGGCTCCCAGTCCAACGATCTACGCTTAACCGTAGTCAGCTGAATTTTTACCATAACAGCGTTCTTGGTTTGGCAGCAAATTTTTCACTGAAGTAGATAGAATTTTGCTTTGTCATTATGTTAAAGCAAACGCTCAACATATATTTGTATATATTAGGTGTGCAACTTAATTCTCAGCCCCTAACCGCAAGCAATCATAGAACGTCGGCAAATGTAAACAGCTATGTGCGTTAATGGCTGATTGCAGCGCCTTCCAACAGCTTTCCAGCCAATCGTAACCGCTCACAGATGTTCTGACAGAAGGGATGAAAGTTGACGGTAAAAGCAATGTCGTCCGAGAAGCAACATTTGAGGCACTGCCTCCTGTTCGCGTTTCAGCTGAAAAAAGTGCCGCGGAAGCCCAGCAAATGATCTGTGATGCTTTGGGTGAGGCTGCTGTGTCCTACAGTACGTGTAAGAAATGGTTCCGGCGGTTTAAGCAGGGACATTTCGATCTCCGTGATGCAGAACGTCAGGGACAGTCACAGAAAGTTGACGATGAGGAACTGGAACAACTGTTGGACGCGGATCCCTGTCGCACACAGTCAGAGCTCGCCCAGGAACTCGGAATAACACGGCAAGCCATTGCAAAGCGTCTGCACAAGCTTGGACGAATTCACAAGGAAGGCCGTTGGGTTCCGCACCAACTCACAGCTGCGAACAAGTCAAGGCGCTATGATGTTTCTGTGTCCTTGCTCTCCAGATTCAAGAAGAAGGATTTCCTCCACAAGACTTTGACCTGCTGTGATAAGATGTGGATCCTCTACGATAATCCTAAGCGGCGCAAATCGTGGGTTTATATAAGTCAGCCTACCACCAGTACCGCCAAACCGAATATCCGTGCCAGGAAGTTGTTGCTGTGCATATGGTGGGACCAGCGCGGTGTCGTACACTATGAGTTGCTCAAGCCTGGAGAAACGGTCAATGCTGAGCGTTATTGTCAGGAACTCATTCGTGTGGGTGACGCAATGGAGGTGAAAAGGCCATATACCGGAAAGGGCAGAAGGTCGGTCCTGTTTGCTTCTGGATAACGAGCGTCATCACACCGCGAAAGCTACTTTAAACACGATCACCGATCTGGGATGGGAGATTTTGTCCCACAAGTATTGGTGACTATATCAAATCAAAACAGCCCTCTTTTTTCCGCAGTGTCATTCCGCAGCTCCCTGACCGATGGCTCAAATGTATCCAACATGACGGGGATTATTTCCCTGAGTAGGTACGTATTCGATTTGCTATAATTTTCTGTCAACGTGTCCTGTCTGTGGCCGAGAATTAAGCTAGATAAGGCTGCGGGTGGTCTAGTAGTCAACGTTCGTGACTGCCACGGAGATGACATCAGGTTCGATCCTAGACTGGTACGAACGCTCGAACCACTGAATATCCGCCGTGCGTCGGATGGGCACGTTGAGCCGTCGGACCCCGGCTACTGTCCCCGAGGTAATAAATAAGGGCGTCTTCCTCCCCCGCTTCCGTGGCACTTTCTTATCGGGCACTCTTGACCAAATCTCCTAGTTTTCTATTTCTAAGGGTTGTTTAAGACCTTCGGTCAGACACTCCCTTCCTAAAATCCCCTACATATCATCTGATCTAGATAGATAAAAGGAAACGACATTTTTTTAAAAAAACACTAGCGTTTTAAGTAGATAATATATAATGCTCAAATGAAGTTAACGATTCTGATTCATAAGTACCAAAATAATTATTCTTTCTTTCAAAACAATCCAGACAAAGAGGACGAGAAATTGGGCCATTTCTCGAACGGCCAACCGGGAAATATCCTGGTGTCTCGGTGGACCAATCTGCCCCTGCATGTAATATATGTTTTTCTTTATGCATTTACTTCACTCTTACTTACTTTATTCTTAAAGTTTCATAAGTGCATTCTTAATTTCTAAATACTTAATGATGTAAAGTCAGGGCTTGAGTTACATAGAATTTGGCCTTTTTGGCACAGTAGAATTTGATGTTTTGGCACAGCAGAATTTGACGTTAGGCACATTTACTCTTTCAAAATTCTTGAAAGTGTAAATGTATTTAAATCGCCAATAAATATTTTTAATACGCCAATATAAAGGTTGATTTAATAAAAGGGACACTATGAGAAAATTGGGATGTAAGGTCAGGTGATGCGTAACATCACAGCCTCTCCTTGACAAATGTCAACCCCGCCTTCTCGTGGTGCATCCTGTTCCCACTAAAGGGGCTCTGACGACCGCCAATAGCGGTATAACTATACCATCGGGATCAGAGGAAATGCTATCCCACACTCACCAACCCGCTTGGCCAGCGTGGTGAGTTATGGCCAAACACCTCCAAAATGACTCTACAACTTAAATCTTGGCCCTCAGTCTCCGGCAGCTGGAATGTACCTGGCCAAGGCAGCGGCCAGTGCGACATGAAGGCAGAGGGTGCTAAGAATCCCCGGAGGACCGGACTAGGCTGCCATTTGATGCTGACCTTGGCTACCTATAACGGACTCTCCTATCTTCTGATTCAAGGCTTCTTGAATTGGAAGAGGAACTACAAAGGATCAAGTGGGACATCGTCGGGCTAAGTGAGGTAAGGAGAAAAGGAGAAGATCTCATTGAACTGAAAAGTGGACATCTCTTCTATTATCGTGGGACAGATACTGGCAGAACTAGTGGTGTTGGATTTATAATAAACAAGAAATTGAAGGATAAAGTGGTAGAAGTTGAAAGTTCCTCTGACAGAGCTGCACGACTCGTTATCCAACTATCGAGAAGATACCAGGCTCAGATTATTCAAACTTATGCACCCACCACAAGTCATCCTGAAGAAGAAATTGAAGAATTTTATGAGGAAATTCGTCATCTAAATAATAAAGGTAAGCAGCACTTGAAGATAATTATGGGAGATTTCAATGCAAAAATAGGGCAACGGCAACAGAATGAAACTTCAGTAGGTAAATTCGGTCACGGCAACAGAAACCAGCGTGGAAATACTCTCGTTGAGTTTGCAGAGGCAGAAGGATTTTTCATCTTGAACTCCTTTTTCAAGAAAAAGCCACACAGGAAATGGACATGGAGACATCCAATTGGAACGACAAGTGAAATTGATTTTATTATGTGTAACAAAAAATTCGTCATCGAAGACTGCAGTGTGCTGAACAAGTTCAACACAGGTAGTGACCATAGATTGGTGAGATGTAAGATGCACCTCAACACTAAACTGGAACGTGGCAAGCTCATAAGACAAACAAAATGTATTGACATAACCAACCTTAAAAAACACCATAATACTTTCAAGTTGGAACTGAAGAACAGATTCTCTGCTTTAGAAGGCCTAACATCGGAAGAAGTGGATATTTCGGAAGTTAACAGAAAAGTAACCAAAGCTCTAATGGAAACAGCAACAAAATTAGCTGCGTCTAAGAACAAGTTGCATGTGAACAAATTATCAGGAAAAACCAAAATGTTGATGCAAAAAAGAAGAGATGAGGACAACTAAAGAAGATGTGACTTCCAAAGTGGAATATATAGAGCTATGCAAGACAACACGAAAAAGTATCACTGAAGACGTAAGGAAATTCAACTGTGAGCTAGTGAGGAAAGCAATTGAAAACAACCAAAGCCTTAAGATAGCAAAGGGACATCTCAGTAAGGGACGAAAACAGATTATGACTCTGAGAAAAGAAGATGGTTCTATAACAAGAAATAGAGGCGAAATTTTGACAAGAGTGAAAGATTTCTACTCCAAATTATATGAAAGGGATGATACATGTACTCCAGACATCATGAAAGGTACCAGAGTTCTTCCAGTCCTCCCAGCAGAAGTTGCTCATGCAATCAAGAACATGAAGCGGGGGAAAGCTCCAGGAGAAGATGGAATTACTATAGACATCATACAAGAAGCAAGTGGAGAAATCGAAACAGTACTCGCCCAAATTTTCACTGATGCCTTAATGAAGGGAAGATTCCTGAGGATTGGAACAATGCTACAATGATCCTGCTACATAAAAAAGGTGACATTGAGGATCTCAGGAACTACAGACCTATCAGCCTCCTATCAGTGGTTTATAAAATCTTCACTAAAGTTCTTTCACACCGCTTGAAGGTAACACTGGACATGGCTCAACCGAGAGAACAAGCTGGATTCAGGAGTGGCTACAGCACAATAGATCATATCCACGTACTGAGAGAACTAATTGAAAGAGCGAGGGAATATGAACTTCCATTGTGCATGGCTTTTATCGATTATGAAAAAGCCTTTGATTCGGTGAAACCATCAGCAGTTACCACGGCTCTGAAATCCTGCGGTATTGAAGATGCATACATTAATATTATTAATAACATCTATGAAAATGCAAGTGCAAAGATTCGGCTGTTTGAAAATACAACACACATAAAAATTGGAAAGGGAGTGAGACAAGGTGACACCATATCTCCGAAGCTCTTTAATGCCACATTGGAAAATGTCTTTCAATCACTGAACTGGGAAAACAAAGGGATAAAGATTAATGGAGATTATCTAACCCACCTTCGTTTTGCTGATGACGTAGTCATTTTGGCAACTACCCCATCAGAGCTGCAGAGTATGATCCAGGAACTTGCTGACAAGAGTAAAGAAGTGGGATTAAAAATGAACTTTCAGAAGACAAAAGTGATGTTCAATGCTTTTACAAGAAATGAAGATTTATCGATTGATGGAGAAAAACTGGAGATAACAGATACGTATGTTTATCTTGGACAGCAGATATCAAGTGAGGGTCACATTGATGAAGAAATTAATCGGCGTACAAAACTTGCCTGGAGAGCTTTTCGAAGAAACAGCATAATTTTCAAGAGCAATATGCCATTATGTCTTAAAAGAAAAGTGTTTGATCAATGCATCCTTCCAGTGCTTACGTATGGTGCAGAGACGTGGACCTTAACTAAAAGAGACATACAAAGGCTGCAGACAACTCAAAGAAGCATGGAGAGGTGCATGCTTGGTATAACCAGGAGAGATAAGAAGAGAAACTCGTGGATCCGAAAAATGACGAGAGTGGAAGACATCATGATCAGGGTTAAATCCTTGAAATGGCAATGGGCTGGACATACTGCCAGAAGGACAGACCATAGATGGACAGCCGAAATTTTAGATTGGATTCCAAGGGACAGGAAAAGACCCAGAAAAAGACCACATGGGAGATGGGTGGATGAAATTCGTAAATATGCGGGAGTGACATGGAGGAGACTGGCACAAGACAGACCGTTGTGGAGGAAACTTGGGGAGACCTTCGTCCAGCAGTGGATTGATAATGGTTGACAATGATGATGATGATGATGATGAGAAAATTTGGAAATTATGACTGGTTTTGGTAAATTCTAATTTTATCAAGAAAATTCATACCTAAAATATTCACGGAAATATATCTTATTGGCACTGGAATTCATGGGCATCGGAAGGTAGGGGACACGGGGGTCCGGACCCCACTCCTGGAATTTCATGGTCCCCTCACAAAACATTTTAAAACTTGTGGTTCGTATATATGATGTAACGTTTGTTTAGTTTTTTATGAAAATTTGCTGGAGATCGTTACCGCGTTTCGCAGTTTTCTGGAAAACGCTTCAAGTACAGCTTTGAAAATTTATTTTGCACAAATAAGTTACAGGGTTAACTCAATGTTGTGTTTTTCATTTTTTAAGAAGATCGTTAAAGAATTATCAAATAGCAATGGGCTGGATATATTGCTAGAATAACTGACCCTAGTTGGACAACTGAAATGCTAGCCTGGATACCAAAGGACGGGAAAAGACCTAAAAGAAGACTGCGTGGGAGATGTGTGAATGAAATTCAAAAGCATGCTGAGTGACATGGAAGAGATAATACTGAAGACAAAAAGTTATAGAAGAGGCCTTCATTCAGCAGTGGATTGGTAATAGCTGGCGATTATTTGTACGAGTGCTTATATATACAGTACATCCTGCGGTTTTCTCTGTCTCTCTCTCTCTCTCTCTCTTTTATTGTTTTACCTGTCAAAGAAGTTGCCCCCCCCCCCACTGAAAGTATTGGTATTGGGTTTCACCACCCATGCTGGGATTACACGGTCTCCTAAAGTGTGGGGTCCTAGGCTACAAAGCCAGAGCACATTTAAGAAGGGGGATAGGGGTAGGGAGGCTAAGGGAGGGGCTGCAACCCTGGCCCCCACATTTTCAAGAGGCCCCAGAATTATGCGGATGCTCGAAGAATTGATAGAATTCTACGGGGTTTTTTGCCGATAGCACAGCAAAAACTATAAGTAACTGCCTTGTGAAAAAAATTCTAATCTCTTCCCCTTTTTCAGGAGTGCGTAAAAATTAGAGTCACCCCCAGTCCATCCTCAAATCTTTCGAAAGCATTACAGATGGTTGTTATTATTATTATTGCATACATCTGTAATTGGAGGAAATTTTCATACCTTAAGAATTCGTTTGCATCATGATATTTGGATCATATTATTTTGCCCACTGCTTCGATATAATTTCAAAAAGCTGAACCCTTGGTGTGCGGGGAGGAGATTGGGGAGATATTCAAGCAGAAGTGAACTGGCGTCTATTTTTCAACCATGCGTTTTTACATTTTCTTGCTAACGCTGATTTGTCTATGAATCATGGGATACACACTTTAATATTTTCATTTCATTTATTGCATTTTAGTTGTTACAGACATGGTATTACATAATCATAAATATATAACACAAAAATATATTTTTGTAACAACAGGGAATGAGGAGGGAAAAGGCCTGATAGGCCTGACGTGCCCTCTTCTGAAAGAAACAATGGTCGGGTTTGTTTCTTTTGTGGCTCCCTCATCATATTTTGGGAATGTTTTCTCCTGGGTATTTTTATTCATCCACCATAGTGAAATCCTAGATGTGCCAATAATACTGTGTCCCCAAAATACTGTCCAGCCCCCCCCCCCCCCTGTCTCTTTAAATTGGCTCTGTCTAAAGCAAATCAGGCCCTTACCGAAGTGCTCTTTTTTTTTCTTTACTTGACAAAACAGCACTGCCACCTAGCGGTAATGCTGTTTTGTAAAATTTTCCTATGATAGAAGCGAGGGTGCGAACATGGCTCATTATTTTAGGGTAGCTAAAGTACCGTATAGCAACTGTAATAACTGCGACTATTTTAAGTAATAATAACAACAATATTTTTACTTTTGTTGCTACATAATTGCACAAGCAGTGAAGGCAGTGATGTAGTTTTAATTAAAAAAGTGCCTTAGCGGCGAACTGATTAGGCAAAAACGCCTTGGAAAGAAAACTCAAAGTTTTTTAAAAGCATTGTGAATTTTGATTTCTATTTTTATTGTTCAGTATATTTTATAAAAATTTTATTACTAATTATTTTTATTTAAATCGCATTTTTTAATGAAGGAAAAATGTTTGTTTGTCATATCCTAAAAAAATGGAGTTTCTTAAGTAACGCTTTGTCATTTCACATGGTTACAAATCTTCAGTGTGCCGCCTCGGTGGCGCAGTGGTCTAAGGCGCTGGCCTCTGATCGTTCGTCCGTAAGGGGTCCGGGTTCGAATCCCGGTCGGGCATGGATGTTGTGTTTGTCTTATGGCACTGGCTCTCTCCCTTCCCTGGAACCAGTGACCCTAAATTCGGGACGGGCGACTGCTTATAGCCCATTGAGTTGCTCACGGTGGTCGTTAAACCTCCAATCAAAAAAAAAAAAAAAAAGAAAAAAATCTTCAGTGTGATCATTACTTGATTCCCATTGAATAGATGTAACTACAATAATATAGTCACATCTACTCTACAGTGTGACTAATACGTCTTTTTCCTAAGATTCTAGGAGATATCTGTTTTGTTATTCTTAAGGAATAAGAGAAAGTGTGACTTAGCAAAAATATTCTCTGTAGGCACAAAATTCCTGTCACTTAGGCTAAATGGCGGCAAAATTTCTTTCTGTAATTTTTCTCCGAGCAATGAAATAATTTTGAGGACTACCAGCTAGGCTTAAAACTATCGGCTAGATCTAAAATTCTCTTTACGCGTTTTTGGACTACCGGCTAGGCTAGGACTATCAGCTAGATTCTAAAATTCTTTAACGCCGTCCTTGTGGCTGAGTGGCCAGAGGTGTAGGTTTCCGATTAGTGGTCTGAGCTCCGCATGAAGCATGTGTAGTCGCCTCCCCCGCCTTAAATCAGGGACGGCCAACGGCATACATCCCTTATCGAAGCTCGCGGTGAAAGTTGAACCTACAAAAAAAAAATTCTCTTTTTTGAGTGGAGGTTTAACGACCTCCACTCAAAAAAGAGAGAGCCGGTGCGGTAAGACAAACACAACATCCATGCCTCACCGGGATTCGAACCCGGACCCCTTTTCGGACGAATGATCAGAGGCCATCGCTTAGTCCACTGCGCCACCGGGGCGGCACATTCTCTTTACTCTTATGATCCATGATATGTCATCCAACGGTTTAATCTCATCCTTGCGATACGAATATTTCGGGAATGATTGTATATAAAAAACACAATATTCTCTATTTTCGAAAGTATGATCATTTAAAAAATTCTTTACACATCTGTTACAACCGTCAACCTACGACAAGTACCTTAGCGCCACTAAGCCTAGAGAATTAGTGCCGTAGCGCCTCTAAGCCTAGAAAATTAGTGCCTGAGAGCCGCTAAACCTGGAAAATTAGTGCCTTAGGGCCGTTGCCTAGAAAATTAGTACCTTAGCGCCGGTAAGCCTAGGAAATTAGTGCCTTAGCGCCGATAATCCTAGAAAATTAGTACCTTAGCGCCGCTAAGCCTGGAAAATTAGTGCCTTAGGGCCGTTAAGACTAGAAAATTAGTACCTTAGCGCCGATAAGCCTAGGAAATTAGTGCCTTAGCGCCGATAATCCTAGAAAATTAGTACCTTAGCGCCGCTAAGCCTGGAAAATTAGTGCCTTTTTTAAGACTAGAAAATTAGTGCCTTAGAGCCGTTAAGCCTAGAAAATTAATACCCGAGCGCCGCTAAGCCTGGAAAATTAGTGCCTTAGCACCGCTAAGCCTAGAAAATTAGTACTTTAGCGCTGGTAAGCCTAGAAAATTAGTGCATTAGCGCTGATAAGCCTAGAAAATTAGTGCATTAGCGCTGATAAGCCTAGAAAATTAGTGCCTTAGCGCCGATAAGCCTAGAAAATTAGTACCTTAGCGCCGATAAGCCTGAAAAATTAGTGCCTTAGCGCCGTTAAGCCTAGAAAATTAATGCCCGAGCGCCTCTAAGCCTAGAAAATTAGTGCCTTAGCACCGCTAAGCCTACAAAATTAGTACCTTTGCGCCGATAAGCCTAGTACCTCAGCGCCGCTAAGCCTAGAAAATTAGTGCCTTAGCGCCCAGAAGCCTAGAAAATTAGGACTTTAGCGCCGCTAAGCCTGGAATATTAGAGCCTTAGCGCCGCTAAGCCAAGAAAATCAGTGCCTTACCACCGATATGCCTAGAACATTAGTGCCTTAGCGCCGAAAAACCTAGCAAATTAGTGCCTTAGCGCCTCTAAGCCTAGCAAAATAGTACCTTAGCGCCGCTAAGCTTAGAAAATTAGTACTTAAATCTGCTAAGCCTAGAAAACTAGTGCCTTAGCGCCGCTAAGCCTGGAAAATTAGTGCCTTAGCGCCGATATGCCTAGAAATTTAGTGCCTTAGCGCCGCTAAGCTACGCTAAGGCTCTTGCACACCTCTGAGTGAAGGTAGTCAACTAATCACCATGCGCGGCGCTACGGGTTGGCCGGGGTGTGCTTTAGCCCACTCAGCTTTACTTTGAACTCACCCTTTGGCACCCCCAAATATTTAAGCATTCAGAACATACGGCGGGTGAAACCATCTAAGATTTCAGGGAAGTTTTGAGTTCACAGACATTTTGTTATATAAAATGAATTTCTTGTTAAATTTAGTATTGTACTATTCTATGAAATGAAGAGAGTCCTCTGATCAGATGTCACAGAGAGTAGTAGAAAAACAACATTTTGCAAATATAGTTTAAAAAGATGAGAGAGAGAGAAATAGATATTCCTTGTCAGGTTACAAACTAAAATTTATTAAAAGCCTTATGACAAAAAAAAAAAAAAGGAAGAAAGAAAAGAAAAGACGACTTAGGTTAAGCTGAAATTGTGAAGAACGAATAAATAGTAACCTGTTAAAGGATATGAAGATTCGTATCCATTGTTCCCATACTACACATGCACTGAATAAATACTACGTACAGTATGCACTCAGGGACGTCGCAAAACCTCGAAATCAGGATGGGCGACGGGTAGGCGAGTATTATTTTTGGTGGGGTAAGTTTGATATAAACTTTATATAGAAAACACTGAAAGAAAGAATTTGTTTTCCTTTTTCTACAAGCTGCAAACGTATTCGCAATAACCCCCCCCCCTCCTGGATACATACTTATTAATTTTGGAACTGTCTTGAAGCATCCATTTTTATAAAATTAGTAATACCTAAAGAGTTACATACCCGTATAATAAACATGACACACTGCCACCAGCACTACTAGCACGCCTGATTAAAAGAAAGTTTCATGCCTGTGAGGAAGATCTTAAAGCAAATGTTTTTGTTTATTAGGGTTGAGGGGAAATGTTCAAGTTAGTATATGATTAACTTGCACATTTCCTCTCGACATTTCAAGTTAGTATGATTCTAACATGCAGACAATAACCTCTTCCCTTCCTTACATCCTTTCCTTCAAGCCATCAACCTTGTCCTGCACTCATCTCTTCCAAAGTAGACGTCAGCTACGACTTGCGCCCTCATTAACCTAGAACTGGCTTAAGAACGCTGGTATAGCTTTTGTCTCCACTTTCCGTGTTCGAATCCCCTGTTTAGTAGCACAAACAAACAGCAGATCAATTACTAATGACTCACTGAATTCCTATTCACCCTCTTCATTCGTCCCTGGCCATACTAACTTGAAAAAAAGGCTTAAATTTAGGATTTGGACGAGTGGATAACAACTGTATTTTCATGGCCCTGCGGATGCTATGTTGATAACTTTTATACGGCCAAGGGAAAACGCACTTTCTACGGGAAAATGCGTGCCGTCCCGGTGGCGCAGTGGTCTCAGAGATGTCTTCTGATCATTCGTCAGCGATGGGTCTGGGTTCTAATCCCGGTGAGGCATGGATGTTGTGTTTGTCTTACAACGCTGGCTTTCTCTCCCACCAGTGGCCCTAAGTTAGGGACGGGCGACTGCTTATTAGGGTGGAGTGAAAAGGGCCAAAAAAAAAAAAAAAAAAACGTTGTCTTAAGTTTATTGTTTCCTGGCCCAACAAATGGTTCTGTTTGGTTAAGAAAACATAGTATAAAAATTCCAGCTCAATAACTCGTCATCTTCAGGTTCCACACGAGATCCGAAGAAATTCATCTTGGTGTCGAACTTCGGAATTTCGTTCCAGGACTTGATTCGGCTGCTCATGAATCCATTCCTGGCTTCTGCACCACGTGTTGCAATTGACGCTTCCGCCACGAGTCTCACATGACTCTCTACTACTTGAGAATGGCAAGGGAGCTTCCCTATTTCAAACTGCGAACGGCCTCTGATCAATCTTGTTATGTCTTCGTCGCTGAGGCTCAAGGTGGCCGGTGGTTCCAAGTCCCAGCGTATCATCTCAAAATACTCCTCTGCTTTGAAATTCAATTTGGGAAGCTCAAAATGGCGTATTTTTCCCTTCCAGTCAATTTTTCTCAAGCCGAGTTCTCGAATGTGTGCTCTTTCATCTTCCAGCATCGCCAAGAGAATGTTTTCAGAGAGAGCAAAATAACAGTTCCTCTGAATAACTTCGTACGCGATTGCCTTAAACTCTTCTGGCAAGAATGAACTTTTCTTTATCATTCAGTGAAGATGACGTGATCCATGAGTTGCTCTCGGGATTTTCTTTATCTCAAACCAGGATGGCACATAAACTTTTATAACATATTCTGCTAGGAGCTTTAAGTCATCTGGTGGTCCTGCGGTTGATACGTAAAGGCGAAGAATTCTCTTGTCTGTATTGAGCCATCTTGAGTGGACCATATTCCCAGGACTCCTGTTTGCTAAGTTTGGAGGGCACTCCCCCGAGAATACTGCCTTAGAAATATCAAGGAGATATTTTTGGTCTGTACTGAGGTCGTTTTTGTCAATTTCGGGCAGAGCAACTGGAATAGGGGCAAAACTTGTCACGGCAAGGGTTTCACACGTTTCCAGAGATTTTCCTATTGTTCCGGAAAACTGTTTTTGCCCAATATTCACTTGAAAACTCAAGTGAATATTTATACTTTGTCAAAATCGCCACAATGACTAATTTGACAAAGTATAAATATTCACTTGAGTTGTGGAACCTCAAGATGCCAATATTTTGGGCTGAAATTTGGAGACAATTTGTTCTAGCCCATTTGGAACCTAATAATGAGTCAGGCAATATGAATTTAAAAAAAAAAAAGGTTTTTTTGCTCCACCCTACTGCTTATAGCCCACTGAGTTGCTCACGGTAAAAAAAAAAAAAATCCTACGGCTATACGTTGAAAAATACGACAGTCATTATTCCTTGACAAATTCCAGATTATATATTAAAGTTTAAAAAAATTAAGATATGGCACAGACTGGGTAGAGCCCACCCTCGCAGTCGCACCCCCTTGGCGACGTCCTTGTACGCACCTGAAAACTTTTCTTTACTAAGGATAACATTATCAGCTAGAATAAATGGCATTTGTCCTGCTTAAACCGAGCCATACGCTCAGGGAAAGTACAGTAGATATAAAAATAAAGTATTTAATTGTAAATAATTGTTGCTGATTTACTCTACCTCAACATCACAAGTATTATAGTCATAAAATATATTTACTCTATCAGTGTCGGGTAAAATCTACACGAACGGATTTATTTATTTATTTATTTATTTATTTTTTTTTTTTTTTGCCAAAATTTCTGAAAAGCATCCTCACCCAATTCTGAGCCGCTGGCAATCATCCAACGACACTGACTACAGCTGTTTGATATTTTACTCTCCTGCTTATAGAGAGATATAACGTGCTGCCATCTAATGTCATTTAGTACATCTCCGATGTGAGTCTTCTGATAATATGGGTGAGGTTAGAAAATTTCTAAGTACTTCGTTACGGTACAATTAATTTAAATCTAATCAAAGAAAACCATCCGAGGACGTCCGAAGAGAAAGCATATTGATTACCTTTATATACTATTAGGAAGGAGTTCATTAACTATGAATTTAAAGCTGTGTTTTCGGCGCTTTTAGTACCGAATGAAATTAATCATTTCATTGGGTACTAGAAGCGCTGAAAATACAACTGCTACGTGTAATTAATATACACTATATGCTGTGCGTAACTAATAAAAAGAGAAAACTAAAAGTATCACAAAAGAGTTGCAACCTTCTGTTTTTCGTGTTATTAAACCTATCTCATTTCATTTCATTTTATTTTTCAGTTGTGACTATATACACTAATAGTAGTATTATAACAATAACAATGTAACTAGTGACAACTAAAAGAATATCATATTTTTTTCTTTTTCTTTTTTTTTTTACGTTCTTTTTCAAATGCCAGTGGAGTCAAATTTGTCTTTCGCAGTTGCTGGTAAATTATAGGTTTCTTCAAAAGCAACAATTGGTTCAAAATTCCGTTAAAGTTATAATGATTAATAATAAATAATAATTCCGTTAAA
The DNA here is from genome assembly GCA_039090855.1 of Macrothele yani. NCBI lineage: Eukaryota > Metazoa > Arthropoda > Arachnida > Araneae > Macrothelidae > Macrothele > Macrothele yani. The sequence continues at coordinate 137,186,103 of CM077027.1, read as the reverse complement.
AGCCATAATGCCTGTTTTCTTTTCAGCTTGATTATTTTTTAACACTTTTAACAACGTTTTTTTTTTTTTTTGGCCGGGGGGTGGGGGTCGTGATGGAAGTTTGATGTTGAAAGACCTGAACATTTTATTTTTTCAAATCCATATCAGCTTCTGTACTAGATAAACGACAACTAGAAATTCGAAATTCATCAGTATCTTCTTGTCTTTGTTTCATTTAATATAAAACTGTATCAATGATTTGATATAATATTGCTCTTAAATGTTCACTTGATATATATGACCCACTTCTGATCTCTCCCCTATGCAATTTGTAATCAGGAAACTCGTAAACCTTTCACTAAAATTTTTCTTCTGTGTCTTTTCATGAAGTAATTTTTTCTTCCTCAGAGTCAAATTCACTATTTATTTGATTTATAATTTCTGCATATAAACTGCATCATTTCTTGAAGTTCTCACAGTGTCCACAACAAGGTCCACGATCACTGAAGAATACCAAACTAATAGATTCCCGACCAGTAGCGTGCTTGAGATCCTCCCGCCCCCATCTCAAAAAATATCTTCGAGGCTCTTTTGTGAAAATCGATTGGACTTCAATTATTGATTTTTTTAAATTCCATGTTATTAATTATCATTATTATTTATTTGGAAATTTTTTTAATTCCATACTACTTTTTTCAGTTAGTTAACATTTTAATTTTCATATTTTTAATAGTTTTTATGAGCGTTTTAATAATGCAAGTTCTTTGGAACCTACAGCTAATTTTCCTAAAACCAAAATTGTTGCACTTTATTTCGTGTAACACAAACTTTCGCCGTGTAGTTAAAATTATTGCCGTAGTTTTATACAAATACAAAATATTAGAAAACACTTCCGAAGCATAAAAAATTAGCCATCTCTTTGAAATTTATCACGATCACACACACACAGACACATACTCGCAACTGTCGTATGATAGCGTCTGATGATTTCCAATTTATAAGAAAGCACAGAACTTAAGTTAGCAAATAAGTAAAAATTTTGAATTGTAGCATAAAAAAAAAAAAAAAAAAACTACTTAAATTATTTACTCTTGAATATAAAAACCACACTTAACATAATTCCACAATGTTTTGCACGAAGTAAAATTTTTTCTCTTGACTCTGTTATATAAAAAAAAAACCCACAAGTCTTTGTTTCTTCGTTCCCGCGAAGAACATGTTTTAGTTCATTACATTGTGAAGGATGCGTAGTTATGTGCAGACAACTGTAATAACACTTTAATTCATTGAATTGATATTTCTTTCACATTGTCATGCTAATATACATGTGTATGGCTGCGAAAAAGGGCCTCAAGTGCTCTGGAAAAAAAAATGTAGGATTTCCCTTCATCCAGTTTTTAGCACGTATTTTGTAAAAAAAGATCGTGTTCGTGTTATCGGTTTGTCCGTCCGTCCATCCGTCCGCCCGTCTGTACCCACGATATCTCAGCAACTATTAGTCCGATTCGAAAAATTCTTTTGGCATTGGGAAGCTTGAAACATGCAAATGATGATCCTTTATTTCGTTTTTTTTTTTACAATGTACAATTTCGCCGGTAGAGGCGTAAATGCAGATGATGTCGAATTCAAAACTACGTTTTATTCCACATATTTGCTTCTAAACATCCGATTGAAAAAAAAATTATATCTTTCGATTCCATTTATGTCGAAGAGCATTTTAAATATAGTTACTTTTTTTAAATTACGCATAGATTTTCCGCTAGGGGGCGTAAAGTAAATTACAGTTTCCCCGATAACTCTTCTTCTAAAACTACGATTTGAAAACTTTTTTCTTCAGCGGATACATCTCCTGATGAAAAATCTTTTGCATATAATTTCAAATTTTTGGTAAAGAATACTTTGGCCACCAGGGGACGTAAGTGTTAATTTTTGCTTCTGATGTATTTGCCATAAAATCGTAGCTTCTAAAATATCGATTAAAAAATTCTTTCGTGGACTGATGCCACTCACATCGATAAACCTTTCCGGAATATTTTATTCTTAAAATATACTACAGTTTCTCCTCCAGGGGGCGTAGATGTATATCTTATTTTTTGTCAATATCTCTACTTCTAGGAGTCCGATTTGAAAAATTCCTTCTTTGTTGGATAGTGTTTTCCGTGCGACATGTTTTTCATATATTTTCAAAATTTTCAAGTAATTCATAGACTTTTCGCTAGGGGACGTAGCGGAAAATTGCGTTTCCCCTATATCTCTGCTTCTAAATCTCCGATTTGAAAAATTCTTTCTGCACCGGATACAGCTCCTGGTGGGAAATCGTTTGCACATAATTTCTAATTTTTGTAAAAAAATAGTTTGGCCACCAGGGGGCGTAAATCTTAATTTCCGCTTCTGTTGTATTTGCAGCAAAATATGAGCTTCTTAATTCTCAATTGAAAAAAACGTCGTTTATTGACCGATGCTACTCATGTCGACAAACCTTTTAGGAAAATTTTCTTCTTGAAAAAATGCATGGTTTCTACGCCAGGGGCGTAGATGTATACCTCATTTTTGTCAATATCTCTACTTCTAAGAGTCAGATTTAAAAAAAATTCCTTCTTTGTTGAATAGTGTTTCCGATGCGAAATGTTTTTCCTATAAATTCAAAAATTTCAAGTAAATCATACACTTTCCGCTAGGGGGCACAAAGGTAAATTGCGTTTTCTGCGTTATTTCTGCTCCTAAAGCTCTGATTTGAAAAATTCTTCCTGTATCGCATACAAGACCTGATGGAAAATATTTTTCACATAATTTCTAATTTTTGGTAAAGAATGGTTTAGCCACCAGGGGTCATATGTGTTAATTTCTGCTTCTGAAGTATTTGTTGCAAAATCTGGGCTGCTGAAAACTCGATTAATATTTTTTTCTTCGACCGATACCGCTTATACGGATAAACCTTTTGAGAATACTTTCTTCCTAAAATAATGCATGGTTTTCCCACCAGGGGATGTAAAGACAGACCTTATTTTTTTGTCGATATCTCTGTTTCTAAGAGTTCGTAAGCTCACGATTCCGTTTACAGCAATATCTGAGGGATTAAAAACCCGATTGAAAATCTTCTTTCTTTGGTCAGATCTGTTGTTTTCCATACCGGTTCCATTGACTTTGAATAGCTTTGATAAATTTAATTTGCGTCAAAACGGATTCAAAAGACGTGCTTATTACACCCGAAAATTCGGTGTCAACTTTCTGGTTATAAACTAAAACCGCGAAAATATTTCTAAATATTTATCTTATTTATTGGAAAAAAAATGCCAAAAACTGGTTTTCTTTTTAATATTTCCTTGAAATCAGCCGCCAGGAATTACTTGCTATTTTTTTAACCTTTTTCATGTGAAATTTTTTTTTAAATCTTTTTACTGAGGCAAGAGGGGCGTACTACTAGCCCCCCCCCACACACACACACATACATAATGCGGGTGTTGTGGGGGCTATCAGTACGCTTCTGTTCCCGACATTGAAGTAATTGGCAACAGGTGAAATAGTTTCCAGTAATGATTTCATTAAAACAGCATATGAATGAAATTCGTAGCTTCTTACTACGACTTGGGCAGCGGGAGGCCTTGTGGTTAGCGTTCGTGACTGCCACGGAGGTGACTTCAGGTTCGATCCAGGGCTGGTACGAACGCTTGAACCACTAAATACCCGCCGTGCGTCGGTTGGGCACGTTAAGCCGTCGGACCCATGGCACTGGCCCCGAAGTAATAAATATGGGCGTCTTCCTGCCCCTTTCTAACTCGCTTCCGTGTGACTTTCCTATCGGGCACTCTAGCCCAAATATCCTAGCTTGCTATTTTTAAGGGTTGTTTAAGACCTGGGGTCAGACACTCCTTTCCTAAAATCCTCTACATATGATCTTACGACGACTTGTAAACAGCTGCTCTCTATAATGTATTCGCTATTGGGTTTTTTATTGATTTTCACCGTTTGAGGTACATCATTTTTAATTTTTTTTTCAACAAACTGGAAGTTGTAGTTCTTGAAATAAATCACAGTGTCTTTTTGGCTGCTGAAAAAAGTACATCACGCAGCAGGGGCGTATTGAGAGGGGGTGGGGAGGCAAGCGGCCTTGCCCCCTACCTGCGAAAGTGTTTAGTTTTTTTAATGCCACTTACTTTAGAAAAAAATGCTTTCTTTTAATAAAAATGCATCAATTTACGTTAGAAAAAAATGTTTTATTTTATTTTTGTCTGTTTTTCATTAAATTTTATTTTGTCCTGGTAGATTTAAAAACCTCCATTTTTTGTCGGGGCTTCCTAAAAAACAATTCTATGTACGCTCCTGTCACACAGGTTACGAAGATCCAGAATTCATAAAAACAGCTAGGCCAACACTATTTCAATATTCAGTTACTAGGAATTCATTACCTTAAGTGTGTAAGTAGAAGTACCCAAAAAGTGGATGATGACTAAAAAGAGGTTGGTAGACAAAGTGACAAAGGTGATATTATTCTGCTGCATATAATTACAAAAATGGAAGGGGGGGGAGTGATAGGAATTTGCAATGTTTTTCCAGTGCAGTAATGTTCCTTCCTAGTAAGTTGTTTCCTTTAGGTGTTGACTTTTTGACAACAACACCTAAAGTTTTTGTTTTGTTCTGCGATTTTGACTTTCCTTCGGCAACGAAAGAGACATCTGAGAACGCATATGTGAACCTGAATGTGTGCGTGCGTGCGTACGCTGCCATTGGCATCGTACGCACGCACGCACACATTCATTGGCATCTCCATTTAAATGTTTGTCACGTGTGCATCACGAGAAGTAAAACAGGTTCCTTTAATTGGGTATTGCTTTTCCATCGGTGATCGCAGTCTCTGGTGGTGACGAGTGTCGTCACTTTTTCGAAACATTCAGTGTTTCACTATACCGGTCTCGACTTAGGGAAAATTATTTTTATCAATGGTTCATAAAAGATTATGCAGGGTGTGTTTGTTAAACTCAATTTTCTTTACATTCTTCCAGAAAGACGAAATTCACGGCTGCCGAAGACAAAATGTAGAGAAAAGGAACAATTCACCACACAATGGGAAAACGCTTAACGTATTTTATAATGAGGTGAACTGAGATTTTTTTTTTCGTAATCCTATATTTTAAAGATATCATTACTTTCACTGCTAACAGCATTTGCACACAGAGAGTGCATACAAAGGAAAATATTTTGTGGTTAATTGTTGACTGGGGTATTGTGTGAGGTAACTCAGAACACAGTCACTCACTGCAGTAAAAATCAGATTACATCCTGAACGGTATACCCTAACTGCACCAAGTACAATTCAGCTAGATAGAAATAAACGGAAAAAATCAAATATGTGATGAAAGGGTGCGTAAAAGTAGGTAGATGTATGGAATTAAGTAACACCAGTACTTTTTAAAGAGCCTGAACTCTATATATCACGATATCGTTTGTTCAACACCGACACATCATAAATCTCCCGAAACAGTTCATTATACAAAGAAGTTTATATATGTTTCATCGACCTAGAAGCAGAGTTGGGCAGGAACGCATTACAAAGTAATGGAAGTACAGATTATAATTAACGTGTAATGCATTACAAGGTAATCCCAATTAGGGTTTGCACAAGGTAATGGAATTAATCTATAATGCATTACAATGAAGTGGATATAATTCAATTATTTAATAATGCCATTCAAATGCAATGGAATTATTTGGTAATGAAATTACACAATTTGCAAATCATAATTACATACTGATAGTTTATAGAAATGTACGTGCATCAAAAGCTATGTCTATATAGAAAAGTCGGCCATGCAACAAAGCAGACAGAGACCGAAGTGTCGTGAAGAATGTTCTAGAAGCGGCAAGAATGGGTTAGACGTTTGTAAAATGTTCCAGAATGATCGCGCAGTGGGAAGTTGGAGAGCTTTATGTAAATCAAGAATATTTCAGAAGATTCAGGTCCTGTCGTGAAGTATATATAAAGAAGTCAGTCGCTCGCTAGTTCAGTGTTCGTATCAGACAAGTAATGAACAACGACACTTGAGAAGTACGGCAAAAATGTCAAGAATTCGCAAATTTCTGTAATATTCGGCAGTGCACCTGAGTTGCTGAACTGTGAGTATAGTGCTAATATGTACTTGTGGCTATAGTGGTGTAATTATTTTGGACAGTGAAACGTATGTAATGGACTAGAATACTGTACTGGATATGGACGAAATGAGTATCTCTAACCGAAATAAACATCCCATTCGTACTTACTTCACATATGTATTATTTCGTTCAAATCACTTTTTTTGCGGCGAAGACGAGGCAACTACTCATGTCATACACGTACAATCTCCAATACCTACATACACGCATTTGAGGTCCGAGGGTGGAACAATAGTAGTATAAAATGACCGATTCGGCGCCAAGGGTGCATCCTTCTAGGAGAAGGATGGAGGGCGTGGCCTGGCACAGAAGGATGGGGTGTGGTAGATGGCGCTAGTGTGTATCGTCGATGCTGATGTGCTGCCCCCTAGCTGTGCTTCTTGGAACTTTCGAAGGACCTTTGACGGATGGCAACGACCGAGTGGGGGAAAGGGCGTGGCAGATGACGCTAGTGTGTTGGGTTGATGTGCTGCCCCCTAGCGGTGCTTCTTGGAACTTCTAATGGAGCTCTGTTTTTGAGAGATGGCAACGACCAAGTGGAAGAAAGGGGATGTGTACGCGATGTGTTGCTGCCTAGCGGTGCTTTTTGGAACTTTTCTCTGGAGATTTATTGGACTTTGACAAATTTTTGAAGGAAATCTTTCCAATATGTTCTGTTTTATTAAACTTATATTTTTAGAACTTCCGTGAGGTGTTAGGAATTTTTATATACGTTGCATTATTTTTTTATTTTCTCGGGAGATTTATTAGACTTTGTCAAATTTTTGAAGGAAGTTTTTTGTCGTTTCCAATATTTTTTACTCGTATTTTTTGTCCTATTTATTCTCTCTAATTTATTTTATTAAACTTATATTTTTAGAACTTCCGTGAGGTGTTAGGAATTTTTATAGACGTCGCATTATTTTTTTAATTCTTATATTTTTCTTCCCTACAATTTTAATTTAGATGAGAAAATGCTTTGTTTGAAAAGATTTCGTTCCCGTTGATTCATGTTTCGCCATTTTAGTTTCACCACGTTGTCATTTTGTGAGCCATGCTTTTTGGGATGAGTCACCATTTTCTCTTTGTCTCAGAAAAATTATTATGACACGTGTTTGGGGATGAGTCACTATGATGGGTGACGCATTCGTGATAGCAGACATGACATCAGCCAACGTCGTTTTCTCTTCAGCGGGGTCGGGGGTTGACGTCATTGAGATTCTGTTAGACACATTAAGCTCCGAGACTGATTTTTTTTTCAATAACTTGATCATTTTTGCAACGAATTTAGTCCTTATTTTTTCCTCATAATTTCCCATGGACTTTGACAAATTTTTGAAAGAAGTTTTTTTGTCGTTTCCAATATTTTTTGTTTCCTCGAATTTTTTTATTAAACTTATATTGTTAGAATATCCGTGAGGTGTTAGGAATTTTTATAGACGTTGCATTATTTTTTTATTTTCTCGGGAGATTTATTGGACTTTGACAAATTTTTGAAGGAAGTTTTTTGTCGTTTCCAATATTTTATTTACTCGTTACTTTTTTGTGTCCTATTTATTCTCTCTAATTTATTTTATTAAACTTATGTTTTAGAACTTCCGTGAGGTGTTAGGAAATTTTATAGACGTTGCATTGGTTTTTTTTAATTTTTATATTTGTCCTCCCTCCAATTTTAAATTAGACGACGAAAGGTTTTCTTTTTAAAGATTTCGATCCTGTTGATGCATGTTCAGGATCAGGTTTCCCTCTTTCAAAGGAATGGTTCTCTTCCCAGGTCACATGATCGTTATGGTCCATTCCTGACAAGGTGGTTGATTGACGTAGCGGTTTAAGATTCTCTCAGTTGAACTCTCGGTCGAGGAGAGTGGTCGCCTTTCGTGTTTCTTGAAAAATTTATAATGGAATCGTCCATAGCACCATACGATGAAAATCGCATCATCTTTAGGAAAAATGAAATGCCTGAAAATTGCTTTTCTTTAGGAGACGATCGATTCGTTCGGATATTTTGTTTTGATGGAGAATTACAGATTCATGTCCGAAAATTTATTTGCATCGGTGACCTATACGCTCCTACAGCTATGGGAATCGCTTTGAAGGGTGTTGAATGGCTTGAACTTCTAGACAGCTTTGTTTTTCTGCGTGATGTTGTTAAAAGTCGCGAGCCTGCGAAATATGATTACGTTTCCAGTGGAAATATTACAGTGGCTCAACGTTTAGAACCGTTGACTCCTTTCATGAGAATGAATCCCCACTCTGTGGAATGCATAAGTCGAGATTTCCACCATGTATTGGATTTCACTCAGGAAAAAGCGGGTGAGGATGGTGAAATTTTGAAAACTGAAATTTCTATGTGCGGAGAACATTTGGACTAAAGTGGTTGATAAGAAATCTACTATGTTAAGAGTCATACAACAGACGTTTCTTCGTTCCATTTAGTTTTCCGCTTTAATTAAGAAAGCATTGGAAAAAAATAATTTGACTTTGGAAGCATTACAAACCCCAAAAGAAGGATTTCGGCTGTATGATAATGGCTCTTTTCTGCTTGAAGAAACTCTCGTGGACACAATGTATGACACAGCGGACATGAACGGAATGGAATTCTCCTACGACAACGACAATCAAATAAACATGACCAAAATTATTTTACAGCTGGATTTTGAGAAAATAACTGAACAGTATCTGAAAGAACTCCATCGTAATCGAAATACTAAAGTAGACGAAACATTTCTGTACTCAGTTGACCTAAGCCATTACGTTGGAGAAATTTTACGAGATTTAGATGAATTTTATTATTGGTAAAAAAAAATCTTAACGGTCCTTTTCAGGACCACACAGTTTTTTCAGAAAGAAATTATTGAAATCGTACACTGTGTTTTCTTTATGTGAAGAACAAAGTATTTCATAGTTCATTCGTTTTTCAAAAACCTAGCATTAATTCCAAGTTGAATTCTTTGAAGGTGTCTGATTAAATTCTCACGCTTTCAGTATACCTCTCTCGTTTTAGGGAAAAATTCAACCTTGAAGAATTTCTTTACGCTTATTCACTCAAGATATGAAAATTAATTGCAACGAAATCCTTTCATTTTTCTATCGCTAAGAATTTACCTTAAAATAAGTCCTGAGCTATAGTTCGCTTTGTCTGATTAGAGGCATATAGTAATTCATCAATAGCATGTTTGTGACCAGATAAGGTCTCCGTGCAGCTACTGTTTGAAGCGATGACGCATGATGACACAGCAACACGTGGCGTTGTTTTCTTGTGAACTGACGTCATCACAATTTCGAAAACTGATTAAACTTTGAAGGCTAGAAATGGTCAGATAAGGTCTCCGTGCAGTTACTGCCTGAAGCGATGACGCATGGTGACGGGTACGTCCTGATATGATCCATGTGAAGTGATGTCCTCATACTGCTTGAAGCGATGACGCATGGTGACGGGTACGTCGTGATGTCATCCTTGTGAACAGATGCCCGAAGAATTTCAGAAACTGTTTCAACTTCGAACCAACAAAATTCTTAGAAAGCGCATAGTTCAACCCCCCATCTCCTCGTGACGTTTCTTCCAATGTCGGGGGGGCAAAAGGGCATCCTGTACGCTATAATAAAATTTCATACTTTCACCAAAAATCATATTCTTAAACGAGCTTTTTTTTTCCATGTATAACTAAATTTTTATTGTTTACTCACCTCATCAAAGTCAATCTCATTCCTTTTCCTCATTTAGTTCGCTTTAAATTGAGATGTTTCAAAACTTCGCGTATATTACATTCACTTAATGTCCAGTTCTCCCGTGTCTGTCCCTTCATTTTTAACTTCTGTGCCTGTTGCATTTTCCTTTAGACGTTTAGCTTCATTGACCTTTTTTTCGTTTTAATTAGGTTTTCATTATCGTATTTTTTATTCATTTTCTCAGCAGAAAAAGCTTTCATTCTGGAGACATAGCGACTAAGTCCGTACTTCCTCTAAACCTTTTTATTTCACATTTTACTAATTCTTCAGAAAAGCAGGTGTTTGCAAACTCCCATAGTGAAAATATCGTATTCCCCTTATTTTACTTACAGTATGATATTTTTTCCTTCTATTCAGTGTTGTACGATTTTTCAAACTTTGGTTTATTTTTATTAAACTTCTTTTTTTTTCTTAGTTTTTTCTGATTTAACCTATCAATCCTTTCCTATCGATTTAATTACTCTTTTTTTCCATTCGACTTTGCTTTTGAACAGAAATGTATCTAAAATCTTCAGATGTATTTTAGTCTATAAGGCCGATTCTTCCCTGTTTCAAATAAAGTCATTGTAGGATTTTAGTGTAAATGCCCCTAAATCTTTAGAACTTCCTTTTCATAGTTAGAAACTAATTCGTCGAGGTTTACATTAAAACATGAAAGAAGAGTGTTTTTACGCTCTCTCCAGTGTGTGAGCTTTCCCCAAGAAATTAACTTTGGAATCTCCCTTCTTTCTATCGGAAAATGACTATCTCTTGCGACTGTTTTCACGCGTCTACTGCTTACAGGAAAACCTCATATGGCATGAAATCACTTTGCTTGGGAGATTAAACTAAATTCTAGTTTTGAACTTTGAATACAAACTCAAGCTCGCAAAAGCATAGTTTTCTGAGCGAAGTTAAACTGTTCAACCCGTCCCACCCCTATGCACTGCTGTTCATGAATGATGACGAACAATGCAGCGTATTTTTGACAAGATACCAAATTTTCTGAAAATAAAGTCCTCTCTGCATTGCAAATTCTTCTAAATTTCACAAAAAGGTTATGCTGATGCATTAATAATGTGCCACAGTGGTTTAAACTGATACATGGCACAGTGGTCTAAGCGATGGCTTCTGATTTTTTGACCGAGATGGGTCCGGGTTCGAATCCCGATGAGGCATGGATACGTGTTTGTTTTACGGCGCTGACTATCTCCCTTTCCTGCAACCAGTGGACCTAAATTAGGGACGGGTGTCACTGAGCTGCTCACGATGGTCGTTAAACCTCCAATAAAAAAAAATTTCTACATTGATAGTATTTTGCTATGGTTTTTCATCCCAAAAGAGAACCGCGGCCAAATCTAAAAGGTGAGTAGTATTTGCCGTTCATAGTATTTTGCCGTGGTTCTTCCTCACAAAAATGTATCACAGTCAAATCTGAAAGTTGAGTGTAGCACTGTGTGTATATACACTGAAGAACAATTGAATTAGAGACAGCTGGCGTTTTTCAAATATGGCGCTGTGGGCGGCCCTGTAAACGGAAACGACATGACGTATGCAGCGATCCGACAATACAAGGAGTGATGCAACGGGAATCAGTAAGAGTCGGACGCAGTATGGGTAAGACGAAGGATCTAAGCGCATTTGATTGTGGTCAAATTGTCGGGACCCGACGAATGGGTCACTCCATCTCGGAAGTCATACAGGCACTGGGATTTTCACGAGCCACCGAGTCACCGGTGCACCGTGAGTACATCGAATCCGGTAAAACCATCGCTGCAAGGGCCAACTGCCGTGGACAACAGCGTGTGGATGAGCGTGATCATTGTCGGCTAGATCGCATTGTAACAGCGGATAGACGGACCACAGTGCAAGAAATCACTCGGCAATTTAACGCTGGTGCACAAAAACGTGTAAGCAACCACATCATCCAGAACCATCTCCTCGCTATGGGGTACAGAAGCCATCGTCCCACGAGGGTACCGCTGCTGACCGCATATCACAGGGTGCAAAGATTAGCATGAGCGCGGGAACATCACCACTGAGCCCTAGACCTGTGGAAAATGTTGCCTGGACTGATGAGTCGAGATTTACGTTGGTACATGCGGATGGCAGGATACGAGTGCAGCGCAAACCACATGAAGCGATGGAGCCTTCTTACCAGCAGGGTACTTTTTAAGCTGGTGAAGGTGGCATTCTCGTCTAAGGACTGTTTACGTGGACTGAAATGGGGCATCTGGTACGTGTGACATCGTCCCTCATAGGTCAACGTTACCCGGATATCCTGGATGACCATTTGCTCCCGTTTTCCTGGATGACCATTTGCTCCCGTTTGTGCGTCTTCAACATCCCACTGGGAAACTCATCCTGCAACACGACAATGCAGCTCCCGAATTGTATCCGAATGGTTGGATGAACACTCCACCGACGTGAGCTCGCTTCTTTGGCTAGCTAGGTCACCTGACCGAGCACATCTCGGATGCCATCGAGAGAGATGACCCCCTCCATCAAATCTTCGTGAACTGTGGGAGCTTGTTCAGGGGTCGTGGATCCGTATGGCTTCCCAACGCTTCCGGTGTCTTGTCGAGTCCATGCCGAGACAAATCGCCGCCGTCATCAGGGCGAAAGGTGGTGCTACACGTTACTAGATAGGTATTTCTAATTCAATTGCTCTTCAGTGTATTTTGCTATGGTTTTTCATCGCAAAAGAGAACCACAGCCAAATCTAAAAGGCGAGTAGTATTTGCCATTGATAGTATTTTGTGGTGGTTCTTCCTCACAAAAATGTATCACAGTCAAATCTGAAAGGTGAGTGTAGCACTGTGCGTATGGATTTATAAAAGCTCTTGCGGTATTTCCACTTTCAACTTCTGATATTTGCCGCCCATTCAGGGATGTCGCCAAGGGGGTGCCAGGGTGGACTTGAGAGGCAACCCTGAAATTTGCCTTTTCTAACCCTGCCGCAATGCACTTCAAAATGTGTCATTTCTCAGTATATTTAACTTTAAAATATAATGTGCATTTTGCCAAGCAATAAGTCTTATGTTTTATTTCATGTAGACCCTAGGTATTTTCCCTTAGGAAGTGAGTCGTTTACTTCTCCGCAGAAAGGTTATCGAAATATCATCCGCGGGGCCATGAAAATTCAATTGTTCTCCACTCTTCTAAATCCTTAGTTTAAGCCGGTTTTTCATGTTAGTATGGCCAGGACAGAATGTGAAGAGTGGACAGGAATTCACTGAGGGAGAGCATTACTATAAATTGCTGTATTGTTTGCTTTAGTTACTAAACATGGGATTCCAACACGGAAAGTGAAGTATAAAGCTACACTAGTGCTCTTAAGACTGTCCCGGGATAGTGAAAGTACAGGAAGTGGCTGACGACTGCATTGTAGGAGAGGAGTACAAGACAAAATTCGTGGCTGGAAGCAAAGAAGTTAAGGAAGGGGGGACGAATTGTGTGGCATGGTGTTAAAATTTTGTTTAAATAAACGAAAACGAGATTTTCTTTAAATAAATTGTTCGAGCACTGTATTATTTTAAATAAATTGTTCGAGTACAGTATTATTTTCATAAGCAAAAGTGCAACATTTTGAAAAGCAGTTTAGGACAATGCATTCAGAGCAAGCAAAAAGTTGAAGGCGACATTAAAACCAACACTTTTATCTTACACCAGTGGCGTAACTAGAGATCCGTGTATGTACGATGAAGTGCCAGAAAAACTGGTACAGACAAGCTTATCCAAAATACATAGCAACGTCACCTGTGCGCGTACTTGGTTGCATCCGTCAGTGCGTATATAAACCGATAGACATCCTTGCATAAGCGTCTCGAGCCGCGGATGGCTTAGTGGTTAGCGATTCAGACTATCGATGCCAGGTCCCCAGGTTCAAGCCTGGGCTGATCTTTCGGAGATGGTGTGATTTACTAACAATCGCTGAATATCCGCCGTGCATCGGACGAGCACGTTAAGTGACGGCCCCCAGGCTGGACCCACTGGTTAAATGGGTATTCTTTCCTATGCCCCCCCCCTGAAATTCTCTCACCCCTCTATGTGCAATATCGTACTTGTACGGTGGCGCCATCTACTGTACTACAAACTGTTCAGTCAAAGTCGCTAGACTTGCTCTCATTCCTTCCGTTTCTGTGTCCTGCCCAAAAGGCGATCTCACTGTAGGTGGCTGGGACCTAAACTCTACTCACTGTGGACGGAAGTCCTACAAGAAAATGACAAATACTGACTGCATAAGCTTCTCGGGGTAACCTGGTTCCCGAGGAGCAAACGGAAGTCACGTAGCCCGATCCGGCACGCTAGTCAGCTGTCCTTCATGTTGTTCTGAGCGCGGACTGACCTTCGTATCTCGGCGTTCAGCAATGTGGCTTTGAAAGCGATGTTTCAAGCAAACGAAAATGTGCTAGATGTGGCTTTGAGAGCGATGTTTCATTGCTAATAGTGCAGTTCACAGACAAGAAAAATTTAACGAAACATGTTAATAAATTTCATAGTGGTGGTACGATCACAGGAAAAAATACCCTAAATTCAAGAAATAAAATAATATATTTTGTAAGTATTGCAAGTATGCTTTCACAAGAGGAGCTTATTTGGAAAGGCATGTAAGGAAGTTTCATCCTAATAATGTGACTGTAGTTTGTAAAGCTTCCAAAAATGCTTGTAAGTATTGCAAAAGTGTTTTCATAGAGAAGAAAAATTTGTACAAACATATCAGAAACTTTCACCCCACACATAAAGTTCAATTATTTCTTTCAGTTGCTTGTAGCATTTGTGAACTGAGTTGCAAAAGTGTAGCTGAACTGCACACCCAGATTAGCCAGCAAGCTTCAAATAAGTCTTAAAAGCGAGAAACTCAGTGCACCACAGTGCAGGTTGGGTTAGAAAAACGTTATTTCTGCATGTAATTCGACTCGCAACTTAACACTAAACGAATATATATATGTGTATATATAGCACCACAGGGATGTAAGGTCAGGTGATGCGTAACATCACAGCCTCTCCTTGACAAATGTTAACCCCGCCTTCTCGTGGTGCATCCTGTTCCCACTAAAGGGGCTCTGACGACCGCCAATAGCGGTATAACTATACCATCGGGATCAGAGGAAATGCTATCCCACACTCACCAACCCGCTTGGCCAGCGTGGTGAGTTATGGCCAAACCCCTCCAAAATGACTCTACAACTTAAATCTTGGCCCTCAGTCTCCGGCAGCTGGAATGTACCTGGCCAAGGCAGCGGCCAGTGCGACATGAAGGCAGAGGGTGCTAAGAATCCCCGGAGGACCGGACTAGGCTGCCATTTGATGCTGACCTTGGCTACCTATAACGGACGCTCCCTATCTTCTGATTCAAGGCTTCTTGAATTGGAAGAGGAACTACAAAGGATCAAGTGGGACATCGTCGGGCTAAGTGAGGTAAGGAGAAAAGGAGAAGATCTCATTGAACTGAAAAGTGGACATCTCTTCTATTATCGTGGGACAGATACTGGCAGAACTAGTGGTGTTGGATTTATAATAAACAAGAAACTGAAGGATAAAGTGGTAGAAGTTGAAAGTTCCTCTGACAGAGCTGCACGACTCGTTATCCAACTATCGAGAAGATACCAGGCTCAGATTATTCAAACTTATGCACCCACCACAAGTCATCCTGAAGAAGAAATTGAAGAATTTTATGAGGAAATTCGTCATCTAAATAATAAAGGTAAGCAGCACTTGAAGATAATTATGGGAGATTTCAATGCAAAAATAGGGCACCGGCAACAGAATGAAACTTCAGTAGGTAAATTCGGTCACGGCAACAGGAACCAGCGTGGAAATACTCTCGTTGAGTTTGCAGAGGCAGAAGGATTTTTCATCTTGAACTCCTTTTTCAAGAAAAAGCCACACAGGAAATGGGCATGGAGACATCCAATTGGGACGACAAGTGAAATTGATTTTATTATGTGTAACAAAAAATTCGTCATCGAAGACTGCAGTGTGCTGAACAAGTTCAACACAGGTAGTGACCATAGATTGGTGAGATGTAAGATGCACCTCAACACTAAACTGGAACGTGGCAAGCTCATAAGACAAACAAAATGTATTGACATAACCAACCTTAAAAAACACTATAATACTTTCAAGTTGGAACTGAAGAACAGATTCTCTGCTTTAGAAGGCCTAACATCGGAAGAAGTGGATATTTCGGAAGTTAACAGAAAAGTAACCAAAGGTCTTATGGAAACAGCAACAAAATTAGCTGGGTCTAAGAACAAGTTGCATGTGAACAAATTATCAGGAAAAACCAAAATGTTGATGCAAAAAAGAAGAGAGATGAGGACAACTAAAGAAGATGTGACTTCCAAAGTGGAATATATAGAGCTATGCAAGACAGCACGAAAAAGTATCACTGAAGACGTAAGGAAATTCAACTGTGAGCTAGTGAGGAAAGCAATTGAAAACAACCAAAGCCTAAAGATAGCAAAGGGACACCTCAGTAAGGGAAGAAAACAGATTATGGCTCTGAGAAAAGAAGATGGTTCTATAACAAGAAATAGAGGCGAAATTTTGACAAGAGTGAAAGATTTCTACTCCAAATTATATGAAAGGGATGATACATGTACTCCAGACATCATGAAAGGTACCAGAGTTCTTCCAGTCCTCCCAGCAGAAGTTGCTCGTGCAATCAAGAACATGAAGCGGGGGAAAGCTCCAGGAGAAGATGGAATTACTATAGACATCATACAAGAAGCAAGTGGATAAATCGAAACAGTACTCACCCAAGTTTTCACTCGATGCCTTAATGAAGGGAAGATTCCTGAGGATTGGAACAATGCTACAATGATCCTGCTACATAAAAAAGGTGACATTGAGGATCTCAGGAACTACAGACCTATCAGCCTCCTATCAGTGGTTTATAAAATCTTCACTAAAGTTCTTTCACACCGCTTGAAGGTAACACTGGACATGGCTCAACCGAGAGAACAAGCTGGATTCAGGAGTGGCTACAGCACAATAGATCATATCCACGTACTGAGAGAACTAATTGAAAGAGCGAGGGAATATGAACTTCCATTGTGTATGGCTTTTATCGATTATGAAAAAGCCTTTGATTCGGTGAAACCATCAGCAGTTGCAATGGCTCTGAAATCCTGCGGTATTGAAGATGCATACATTAATATTATTAATAACATCTATGAAAATACAAGTGCAAAGATTCGGCTGTTTGAAAATACAATACACATAAAAATTGGAAAGGGAGTGAGACAAGGTGACACCATATCTCCGAAGCTCTTTAATGCGACATTGGAAAATGTCTTTCAATCACTGAACTGGGAAAACAAAGGGATAAAGATTAATGGAGATTATCTAACCCACCTTCGTTTTGCTGATGACGTAGTCATTTTTGCAACTACCCCATCAGAGCTTCAGAGTATGATCCAGGAACTTGCTGACAAGAGTAAAGAAGTGGGATTAAAAATGAGCTTTCAGATGACAAAAGTGATGTTCAATGCTTTTACAAGAAATGAAGATTTATCGATTGATGGAATAAAACTGGAGATAACAGATACGTACGTTTATCTTGGACAGCAGATATCAAGTGAGGGTCACATTGGTGAAGAAATTAATCGGCGTACAAAACTTGCCTGGAGAGCTTTTGGAAGAAACAGCATAATTTTCAAGAGCAATATGATATTATGTCTTAAAAGAAAAGTGTTTGATCAATGCATCCTTCCAGTGCTTACGTATGGTGCAGAGACGTGGACCTTAACTAAAAGAGACATACAAAGGCTGCAGACAACTCAAAAAAGCATGGAGAGGTGCATGCTTGGTGTAACCAGGAGAGATAAGAAGAGGAACACGTGGATCCGAAAAATGACAAGAGTGGAAGACATCATGATCAGAGTTAAATCCCTGAAATGGCAATGGGCTGGACATACTGCCAGAAGAACAGACCATCGATGGACAGCCGAAATTTTAGATTGGATTCCAAGGGACAGGAAAAGACCCAGAAGAAGACCACATGGAAGATGGGTGGATGAAATTCGAAAGTATGCGGGAGTGACATGGAGGAGACTGGCACAAGACAGACCGTTGTGGAGGAAACTTGGGGAGACCTTCGTCCAGCAGTGGATTGATAATGGTTGACAATGATGATGATGATGATATAGCACCACAAGATTTTAAACGTAACGTATCCTTTTCTCTCAGCTAAAGGAAAAGAAATATACCCAACACCGACCAAATTAACTATTTGT
This sequence comes from Macrothele yani, assembly GCA_039090855.1. Classification (NCBI taxonomy): domain Eukaryota; kingdom Metazoa; phylum Arthropoda; class Arachnida; order Araneae; family Macrothelidae; genus Macrothele; species Macrothele yani. The sequence goes on along the minus strand of CM077027.1, from coordinate 137,168,047 downwards.
TCACGTTGAGCTAATAAAAAAGTTCCAACACCCCTTATATATTAGTCAGTAAAAACTCACATCAGTGAGAGTTAAAAGTGAGAAACCCACGTACGCCAGAGTGCAGGCTGGGTTAGAAAAAGTGATTCTGCACCTATTTCGACTCACTACATAATTGCTGAGTGCCGAGAGTCGATACAGCCCGCGGTGCCAGAATCGGGTCGCGTGACTTCCGTTTGCTCCTCGAGAACCAGGTTGCCCCGATACGCTTGTCATCCTTGCCAGCTGTCAGAGCTGTTTTCGGCATGAGAATGACAAGTAATAACAATTTAAGCGATTTTCAAATCGGTGTCATAGTTGGCGCTCGTGAGATGGGCCATAGTATTTCGGAGGTAGAAACGAAGTTCGGATTTTCACCGACGCCCATTGCAAGGGTGTATGTACCGTTACTACAAGAATTCTGGCAAAACCTCCAACCTACGATACCAGTGTGGCCGTAAAAAGACATTGGGTGAACGTGATCATCGTCGGCTGTCAAGAATCGTTTCACGCGATAGGCGTGCAACAGCACTCTCGCAGGTATAATCGGAATTCAATGCTGGAGCCTCAACAAGCATCAGCGTCCGACTGGAGTCCCCTTGATGGGTACACGGCACAGAGCTATGCGCCTCGCTTGGGTACGGCAACACCGCCACTGGACACTTGATGACTGGAAACAAGTAGCCTGGTCTGACGAGTCGTGTTTCCAACTGTATCGGGCAGATGGAAGGATTCGTGTGTGGCGCAAACCCCATGAAGCCATGGATCCCGCCTGTCAACAGGGAACTGTACCAGCTGGTGGGGTGTCCGTAATGGCATGTAGGGTGTTTAGATGGACTTCACTGGGACCCCTGGTACGTCTACAAACGTCTGTGACCGGCCAACGCTACGTAAGCATCCTTTCTGATGAGGTACACCCGTTCATGTCCTGCATTCATGCTGATGGGTTGGGCATGTTCCAATAGGACAATGCACCTCCACACAAGTATCAGGACGCCACATTATGGTTAGAGGAGCATTCATCTGAGTTTGGGGTGTTGCCATTCCTACCCAAGTCCCCAGATCTAAACGTGATAGAACACATTTGGGATGCCATGCAACGCGTTGTAGAACACAGGAATCCGAGACCTCGGAATACATCCGAATTGTGGAACGCTCTGCAGGAAGTATGGTGTGCATTGCTTATAGCATATTTACAGAAGCTAGTAGAGTCCATGACCCGTCGTATTTCTGCAGTCCTGCGCTCCCGTGGGGGGACCTCCCAAGTATTAGACTGGTGTACCAGTTTTTCTGGCACTTAAGTGTATGTGTATTCACGTGGAAGGGGTGGGGATTGCACAAATTCCTTTGTAGCCGGTAGTGAAAAGCATTAAAGCCGACCGGGTGGCGCAGTGGTCTAAGCGCTGGATTATAACCACTCGTCCGATAAAAGTCCGGTTTTGGATCACGGTGAGAAATGGACAACTCCCTTCCCTGGAACCAGTGGCCTTAAATAAGGAACAGGAAACTGCCTGTAGTCCATTGAGTTGCTCACGGTGGTAGTTAAACCTTCAATGAAAAAAAAATCGTTCTTTCAGTGTTTCGTAAAAAAAAAGTTGCTATGAAGCTTACCTCACCAAAAATAATGCTTGCCCGCCCGTCGCCCATCCTGATTTTGTAGTCTGGCGTCTTCCATGCGCCCCATCGTAGGATTGCCCTTGCATTTAAATTGTCTAAATCGGGGGATTCCTTTTCCCTTCCGTGACCCTCCCTCTCTCCTGACATTACGCATATGGTTATAGCATCTTTGACATGAATCCAGAAATTATAACCGGGCTTCAAGTTCCATGTCTAATTCTCCTCTCTGAATAATTTCGAAGTCTTAAAGTATTGCTTGTGCCTGTCATTGTTTTTGTGGCTTACCATTTTTTCTGCTGTCTTCCAGTTTTTTGTGTACAAATTCTAATCCAAAGGGAGGTGGAGAACTGAGACTAGGTGAAGTGACTAGCAAGAGACAGCAAAAACAGCACGCAGATTCCTCTTTTGTTTGTAGCCGAAAAAGTCATTCTAAGGTTTTCGGCTCCCCATGGGCTGCAACCAGGGGTGGGTTTAAGCATTACAGCGCCCTGGGCAAAGAAAAATCAGACGCCCCTAAGTAAACTTATTGTCAGAAATTTGAGGCCGATTAGAATTTCATATTTAAATTACATATTATATATAGATCACACAAAGAATCAGCATATTCTCAAGAACTACCCAACCCTGTAAAATTTTTAGCACAAATATTATTGAAAACTGGGCACTGAAGCAAAAAATTATAAATGTCGTTTTCTCACAAGTTTAATTTGCATAATTTTAAAACATCATTTCACAGTAAATTTTTATATTTACAAATAAAATTGTTTTTTTAACACACTTCTGAAACATTTGCTTGCAAAATTTTGGATTTAAATTTACAACGTATGCAATATTAATTTTAGATTTTTTTAAAAACATAATGATGGTGCTGCTACCAATCTTTATTGCAATGGTTTATTGTATATCGATTAAGTGACAGAGATAGAAGAAATGAATGAACATAACTTACATATAGTAAAATTACTCTTCGCTAAAAGATTTTTTTCTCGATTTCTTTATGGCAAAATCCTCTACTATATCATCAAATGTTAATGTTTCTGCAATGTTCAAATTAAGTGACAAAGTTGCCAGTGCACTCGTTCTTTCTTGAGAACTAGATGTCCTCAAATAATTGTGGATGATTTTCAAAAGAGAGAAACTTCTTTCTCCAGAAGCATTAGTGATGGGTACGCATAGGGAAATCCTTAGGATACCATCAATGTTCGGAAAAGTTGAATCAATTATTTTTTCTCTAATCAGTTTCAACAAAACAAGGAACACTAACACTTGAGTCTGTCACTGCTTGTCTATCTAAATTATTCCAAAATTTCTGGAAATGAAGACATTCTTGTTCAAATTCTGGGCCTAAATCTTGAGAGTAAACTGTCAGTAGATTGTTTTGCCTTTTGAGATACTGTTCTCTCATCAACATCTGATAATTGCGTTAGAAACCCAAACATGCTCTCCACATCGGAATACGCATCTCGTCGACGTTTCAACTGCTGCACCAAATTATCAATGATCGTACGAAAAGCGCATATGTTCCTTTCCAGTGAAAACAGTTTCTTTATTGGCATTTATCTTTTGAAATTGTAGTTTTATCCGACGGGTTGTAATAACATTTTTCTTATATTCGTTGCACTAAGACAACAGTTTTCCATCTTCTTCATACTTATCAAATTTATTCCAGAGAACACTTAAATATTTAATAAGTGAATCGTACAGTTCTACAGCAACTGAAAGGTCAATATTCGCTTTCTGCAGTGTTTTATTTGAACTATCAATTCTTTGTAAAATATCATTCCAAGGCTCTAAGAGAATGCCCATTTCTAACAAATTCACCTTACTTAATAATCCCTCTGCTTTTAATTTTTCACCGGTGTTTTCTGAGAAGTCTTGAAGTGCATCTCTAATGCAGGAATAACTAGAGTGTAATGCCTTGCATGCATCAACCCTTGCTGACCATCGGGTTTCACATAACCTTCTGGGTACAAGAAGTGGCGATTGCGATCCAGATTCGCTGTGGGGCTTAGAACTATCTTGAAGACTTGTCTTCAAGATTTGCCACTTATATGATGAAGATGACCAAAAGTTGTTTATTTCCTATACGAACATAAAAAAAAAAAAGATGTAGCTTCAAGGCAGCATCCCACTGCGGGTTTCCCAACCAAATTAAGAAAGTGTGCTGCGCAGGCTAAACTGTTATGACTTTTTAATCGAGCTTCAAGACGCGAATATTCACCAGACATTATTTCTCGCATTATCATAACTTTGGCCTCTGCAGTCTTTTCTTTATCATCTATTTTTAAATCTTGCAGCAGCTTCAATAAAGCCTTCTCCATGTCTTCTGCTTTATGACCATTGTTGGGCAAGGAACAAATAAATCGTTCCACTGGTTGTCTATTTTTCAGAACATAACGAAAAATAACGGTCAACTGGTCAACTTTTGACAAATCTAGAGTAGAGTCTATAATAGTAGAGTAATATTTGCTTGACTTCAACTCTTTAACTATTGCGTCAGTGACTGATAAGGCCATTAATGAAATGAATTCTTCACATACATCCTTCGAAAGATATGAAACATTTCCACTTCCCTTATTTCCAAAATTTTTCAAATGTTGCTGCAGAAAAGGGTCAAATTTTGAAGACTGTTATAAAAAAATCCTTTTGAGGCAGATCTAAATCGATCACTATAAGACCTTTTTTGAAACTGCAAAATCTATTTCTTTTAAATTTTGATTCGGAGGATTTTTTATGATATATTCAACAAAAGAATTGTCTACTTTCATTTAGCAGGATCTAATATCATATGATGTAACAAAAGTTCATTTCCTTCAACAGATTGAAAATTTCCTCCAAGATTTGTGTTAGACTTACCTTCTTCATCCTCACCATCGGAAGATTCACAAATTTGATCATCGCCCTGAGTTCTTGTTCAGTTGGCTCCTTCACTTCTTCGTCGGTAGATCTTGTAACCAAACATTGCATTTTCTTTTCACTTACTGTGTCATCTTCTGCCAGTTTAAAAAAGTTTTTTAGTTTTGGTATTTTTTTTAAAGTTGCCTTTCTTTTTCAGTCTTTTTAAGCTTTCTTTTTCTATTCTCGCATTCAGAAAACTTCGTAGTCGACATTTTCGCTGACGGTGATGATTAATAGTAATGATTTCCCCCAAAAGAACAAAGCGATAATGAAAACACACATGCAAACTTACGATGGGCGGAGGGGGAATCCCAAAGCAGGCAGCTGGTGTCATAAGCTGAATTGGAATGCATTCTAACCAGTCAGGCTAATCAGTACTATGCCCTCTCTTGTCACCCACAATACCCTGGGGCCTTGACCTTGAATTCATGGAGTCCGATTCTGGTCTTTCAATCCACATCCCAGGGCTGACCTCACGCTCAGATTTTTCAATGCCTTGTAGCCTTGTAAAAATTATGCGCCAGTGCAGTGCTCCTTTCCTAGTCTCCTACTCTTGTTCCCCGTTGTCTGCGAGCTCTGTAAAAGAAATGCTCCCCCTCTCCGCCCTCTTCTGAGTTTTGACCTTGCCCGGAAGCAGGAAGAAATAACTTCCTCGGAGGCTTCTGAGTCTTACTGAAATCACTTTCAAAATGAATTAATATTTTTTAATAATTAAACACGCCGAATGTACTAACACCATTTAATATTATCTCAAGAATTAAAGGTATTATGCTACTCAGTTTATAATGTGTAGAAATGAAAAATCCCATTTCATTCTCTTTTTTTAGGGGGAGGGATGAGATAAAACGTCGAAGTGGTCGCCTATGCTGCCGTCGCTTTTGCGGCCGGTGCGAAAAGCGTAGCTTTTGCGGCCGTTCGTTCTTTGACACTCCCCTTTTGAGATTAAACATGGCTGCTGCCCTTTTGTGACTTTCAGGCTTCCTAAGAGTGTCCGCGTTCCTTTTGTGCTGTTTGTTCCCCCACCACTGATTGCCCGCCATTAAATACAATTTCTTTTAGAGTGTGCATCGTTTCGGATCTTTAGCAATGGAATCTTTTGAAGTCATTGAGACAACAAAAAAGAAAGATGAAACAGAATTTTTGGTTGTAATGAACATGTCTTTTGAATTCTTCCGACACTAATAAAATATTTAAAATCATTCATAAACTGTGCACAAAAGAGGGCCGCGGATGGCTTAGTGGTTAGCAGTTCAGACTATCGATGCAACGTCCTCAGGTTCGAACCTGGGCTAATCTTTCAGAGATGGTGTGATTTGCTAACAATCGCTGAATACCTGCCGTGCATCGGAAGAGCACGTTAAGTGACGGCCCCCAGGCTGGACCCACTGGTTAAATGGATATCCTTTCCTATGCCCCCCCTGAAATTCTCTCACCCCTCTATGTGCAATATCGTACTTGTACGGTGGCGCCATCTACTGTACTCTAATCTCACTACAAACTGTTCAGTCAAAGTCGCTAGACTTCCTCTCATTCCTTCCGTTTCTGTGTCCTGCCCAAAAGGCGATCTCGCTGTAGGTGGCTGGGACCTAAACTCTACTCACTGTGGACGGAAGTCCTACAAGAAAATGACAAATACTTAGTGTGCACAAAAGATTTCTCGTAGATGAAGGAAGATGTCGGAGACAAATGGATTTTCATGTCGAACAGTTAGAAGAAGAGGTGTGCTGAGGAAAGATTTTTTTAAATACGTCTCCTGGAAGCAGAGATAGCAAGAAGAAGACTAACATTTACGTTCCTAGCGGGGAAACTGTGCGGTTCACTATAAACCGCCACACAGGAAAACTACCACACATCTTTCATCAACTTGGAAAACTGCCACACATCGGAAAACTACTACACAGGAAAACTGCCACATGTTTTTCATTAAGGTGCCGGGCACAAATTGCTGTTCCTCCGAGTAACACTTTGAATGTGTGACGGTTTTCCAATGGGGCAATTTTCCTGTGTGGCAGTTTTCCAAGTTGGTGAAAGACATGTGACAAATTTCCTGTGTCGCGGTTTCCCGTCAACCAAACTGTGCATTATTTCAGGAAGGAAATGCCCTCAACTATTTTTCGTAATTAGTAGCATCTGACTGAAAAATGATTTTTTCAATCGGCTTTTTAGACTCGCAGATAGTGCTATAAATATGCTGTGAACAGAAACATGAACATATGCCCTCTGGTGGCAAACTTGTACCTTAAGAAAAATGTTAAATTGTAAGTAAAACGTTTCGCACTAGAAACGCTCGCTGACAAAGACAGAAATTTTCAAATCGGACTAATAGTTTCAGAGATATGGTGTCCATAGACGGACAAAGTGATACGATAAGCACGTGCTTTTTTTAACAAAAGACATGCTACAATTAAACGAATTCTTTATATGATGGTTATATCATGTAAAGCACACGGTTTGTTTTTGTTTTTTGTCTCAATGACTTCAAAAGATTCCATTGTTAAAGATCCGAAACGATGCACACTCAAAACGAATTATAACGAAATGGCGGTCCACGTGTCCCATGAGGTTTTGCGATTTTTAAACCATGTGACATCTAGCCCCCTCGGACAATCAGTGGTGGGGGAACAACACAAAAGGAACGCGGACACAAAGGAGCAGCCTTGCTTTATCTGAAAAGCGGGGAATCAAAATACGAACGGCCGCAAAAGCTACGTTTTTCGGACCGGCCGCAAAAGCGACGACACCAAAACGTCTTGTGCCACATGTATTCTCAAAATTTTGGCGCCCCTCTATGTGCAGCGCCCTGGGCCATGACCCAGGTTGGCCCAATGGCAAACCCACCCCTGGCTGCAACCAAGGCCGGCGCTAGCCAAAGTTCCGCATTATGCGACTTTCCCTTTGCCACCCCTGCCCCTCTCTAACTGCAGCAACATTGTCATGAATTCTTTGTTCTTATTCTTCCTTATAGCAAATATTTCTTAGCTCATTATCAACCATGGGTATCACTCTTTTTCCTTCCCTCTCTACTTCACATTTCAATACAAAATGTGTTAAATATTTTTCCTTCATAAATAAAGTTTACATTTCCCAAAACATTCTATGGTTATTACACCAAGCACACCAAGTTCAAATATTGGAGAAAAACACTCTCACAACCCAAAACGATATTGTATATACGCCGATGAGTCATTATATTATGACCACCTACCTAATAAACTGTAGGCCCCCTTTAGGCCGCAAAACAGCAGCCATTTTGCGAAGCATCGATTCGATGAGGTGGCGATAGGCATCCTGGTATGTGTGGTACCATAATGTCAAGAGCAGTTCCTCCAGTTCCAGTAGATTTCGGGGTAGTGGTGATTTAGTGAGAACTCGTTTTTCCAAATCGAACCATAAATGCGCCGCCCCGGTGGCGCAGTGGTCTAAGCGATGGCCTCTGATCATTCGTCCGAACGGGGTCCGGGTTCGAATCCCGGTGAGGCATGGATGTTGTGTTTGTCTTATGGCACTGGCTCTCTCCCTTCCCTGGAACCAGTGACCCTAAATTAGGGACGTGCGACTGCTTATAGCCCATTGAGTTGCTCACGGTGGTCGTTAAACTTCCAATCAAAAAAAAAAAAAAAAAAAAAGAACCATAAATGCTCGATTGGGTTCATGTCAGGTGAATTTGGAGGCCACGGCATTAACAGAAAGTTACCAGCATGTTCCTCGAACCACTCCTTGGCGAATCTGGCAGTGTGTCATGACCCATTTTGGCAGTGTGGCATGGCCCATTATGGCCATCACCAGCAGGGAGCACAGTTGTCATGAAAGGGTGAACTTGGCCAACAATGTTCAGAAACCTGACAGCTATCAGGGATAGTGCTATTGGGATAATGGGGCCAAATGTTTATCAAGAAAATATCGGCCACAGCATAACACCGCAGCCGCCGGCCTGCCCCCCCCTTAGTGCATTCAAGGGCCGTAGTCTGTGTTTGTACTTTGCGTATCTGCGCTCGGCCGTTTACATGTTGCACTTGGAATCGTGATTCGTCAGACCAGGCCACTTTTTTCCAATCATCCACAGTCCAATAGCGATGACCTTGAACATCTTTGATGCGTTGTTGGCGATGACATGCAGTGAGATCAGTGTTTCTTTCAGGCATACATCCAGGGGGCGAAGCCCTCCCGGAAACGACCCCCGAGACATTTTAGGATACCGAGACAAATTTTAATAAATTCAGGCTATGATGAAAAATGAAGTTTAGGTTCTTTTTATGCTACAAATATTTCTCCAATTATATTTTATTAAATATTTGTTCAAATGGTACTAGTTATAGTTTATTTTATTAAAAAGTGTATTACGACGTATGGTATTTTTCAAAATATAATAAGTAGACTAATCGTACCTAATTGCCTCGGAATCGTGATTCAGGATCAAGAGTGCGTTTAATGCATTTTAATTGATGAAAATTTCAAGCCTGCGAACCCCCCCCCCCCTCTCTCTCTCTCCCACCTTTAGCTGAAGAAAGTTTGTTATTCCTGAAATGTTTGAAGAAGTAAAAACTATATAAGAGATGTATATTGAATTTTTCATAGGGGTGGGGTGGGGCGAAAATAGGAAGTTTTTAAAATCCACCATCTGGAACAAAATCAAAGTTAATGTAAAAATTGAAAAAAATTTAAAGCATTCTTTTTTCAATGTAAGTCGATACATTTTTATTAAATTAAGGCATTTTTTTTCAAATATAAGTCGCATTTTAACCAAAAAAAAAAAAAAAAAGACACATTTTCCGGGAGGGGGCCCTCTCTAAATGCGCCCCTGTGCTAGATATATTGTAATTACTTCTATGTATATATATAAATCATCATCATCATTTTCAACCATTATCAATCCACTGCTGGACGAAGGTCTCCCCAAGTTTCCTCCACAACAGTCTGTCTTGTGCCAGTCTCCTCCATGTCACTACCGCATACTTTCGAATTTCATCCACCCATCTTCCATGTGGTCTTCTTCTGGGTCTTTTCCTGTCCCTTGGAATCCAATCTAAAATTTCGGCAGTCCATCAATGGTCTGTCCTTCTGGCAGTATGTCCAGCCCATTGCCATTTCAGGGATTTTACTCTGATCATGATGTCTTCCACTCTTGTCATTTTCTGATCCACAAGTTCCTCTTCTTATCTCTCCTGGTTACACCAAGCATGCACCTCTCCATGCTGCTTTGAGTTGTCTGCAGTCTTTGTATGTCTCTTTTAGTTAAGGTCCACGTCTCTGCACCATACGTAAGCAATGGAAGGATGCATTGATCAAACACTTTTCTTTTAAGACATAATGGCATATTGCTCTTGAAAATTATGCTGTTTCTTCCAAAAGCTCTCCAGGCAAGTTTTGTACGCCGACTAATTTCTTCATCAATGTGACCCTCACTTGATATCTGCTGTCCAAGATAAACGTATGTGTCTGTTATCTCCAGCTTTTCTCCATCAATCGATAAATCTTCATTTCTTGTAAAAGCATTGAACATCACTTTTGTCTTCTGAAAGTTCATTTTTAATCCCAGTTGCAAAAATGACTACGTCATCAGCAAAACGAAGGTGGGTTAGATAATCTCCATTAATGTTTATCCCTTTGTTTTCCCAGTTCAGTGATTGAAAGACATTTTCCAATGTTGCATTAAAGAGCTTCGGAGATATGGTGTCACCTTGTCTCACTCCCTTTCCAATTTTTATGTGTGTTGTATTTTCAAACAGCCGAATCCTTGCATTTGCAGTTTCATAGATGCTATTAATAATATTAATGTACGCATCTTCAATACCGCAGGATTTCAGAGCCATTGTAACTGCTGATGGTTTCACCGAATCAAAAGCTTTTTTCATAATCGATAAAAGCCATGCACAACGGAAGTTCATATTCCCTCGCTCTTTCAATTAGTTCTCGCAATACGTGGATATGATCTATAGTGCTGTAGCCACTCCTGAATCCAGCTTGTTCTCTCGGTTGAGCCATGTCCAGTGTTACCTTCAAGCGGTGTGAAAGAACTTTAGTGAAGATTTTATAAACCACTGATAGGAGGCTGATAGGTCTGTAGCTCTTGAGATCCTCAATGTCACCTTTTTTATGTAGCAGGATCATTGTAGCGTTGTTCCAATCCTCAGGAATCTTCCTTTCATTAAGGCATCGAGTGAAAATTTGGGTGAGTACTGTTTCGATATCTCCACTTGCTTCTTGTATGATGTCTACAGTAATTCCATCTTCTCCTGGAGCTTTTCCCCGCTTCATGTTCTTGATTTCATGTGCAACTTCTGCTGGGAGGACTGGAAGAACTCTGGTACTGGTACCTTTCATGATGTCTGGAGTACATGTATCATCCCTTTCATATAATTTGGAGTTGAAATCTTTTACTCTTGTCAAAATTTGGCTCTATTTCTTGTTACAGAACCATCTTCTTTTCTCAGTGCCATAATCTGTTTTCTTCCCTTACTGAGATGTCCCTTTGCTATCTTTAGGCTTTTGTTGTTTTCAATTGCTTTCCTCACTAGCTCACAGTTGAATTTCCTTACGACTTCAGTGATACTTTTTCGTACTGTCTTGCATAGCTCTATATATTCCACTTTGGATGTCACATCTTCTTTAGTTGTCCTCATCTCTCTTCTTTTTTGCATCAACATTTTGGTTTCTCCTGATAATTTGTTCACATGCAACTTGTTCTTAGACCCAGCTAATTTTGTTGCTGTTTCCAAAATGACTCCACAACTTAAATATATAAATATAGTAGTTTAAATTATATATATATAGCAAATGGAAAACTCGCCCCCTCTAGGGTTCCATTTGCCCCCACCCCCCGGCCAAAAAGTCCTCAAAGAAACACTGAATGAGATAGGGACTCGGCTGGATCTCCGGCTACGCAGGCTCATGCGCAGACGGCTGCGATGAACTGTGTGCTGTGACACATTGCCCTGATCACCATCACTGTTTTAGCTGTGGGTGATTAATCGCGCTGTGGCCCTGCGGTCGCTGTGAACAATGCGCGACAGTCTCCGCTCCCCTCTGGCACTAATGAGCTGCGGACGACACACGGATGGTCAACGGATTGTCGTTCGGCCATCTGTGCACCACTTTCGATACGTACTCACTACAGCGGCACGTGAACAACCCACAAGCCGCGCCGTTTCCGAGATCGTAGTTCCGAGGCTCCGTGCCCTCACAATTTGCCCTTTACTAAACTCCGATAAATCGGCAGCTTTTCCCATTCTGACTCCGAACACTCTACTAACCGACAGCCGGTTCTCGGGTTGCATATATACTGCTCTGTGAACTTCACCTACGCCACCGTTCGGTCTCCAGGTGCGCTCATTTCTCTAGGCAGGGGTTAGTCACAATGTAATGACTCATCAGTGTAAAGGTACTCTTGGAAGCCAATTAAACTTTTTTTTATTTCCATACTTATTCTTTTAGCTGCAAAATGACTGCTTGCTGTCGAGTACTAAGCATTCTAAATGAGAAACTTATTACTCGACAGGAAGCTTATTAGTACTTGACAAAAGTTGGAATAAAATCGAAATTTATGAGCCCACTGGTTAATAAATGGATTTATTGAATTTTTACTACATTAGAAATTAAACGCACCGATATAATTGTGTGATACAATGAAAAAAAAAACTGCATTTTCATTACATCACAGAATTTCGTAAACAATAAATGACGCCAAAATAATTGATAATTTTATTTAAACAGAAAAAGAAGAAAATAATGAAAAGATAGTTCAAATACAAGGAACTTTTCTGGCTTTAGATCTTGCAAATTCTTTGACAGCTTCTGTGTAGTCTAATTTTTTATTCAATTGATGTTCAATTAAAATCATTGCCAGTCCACTCAAACGGTTCTGTGACATAGTTGACTGCAAGCATGGTTTGATAAGCTTAAGTTTGGAGAAAATTCTGTGCCCACTAGCTACAGTTACAGGCAGGATATGGAGTGCCGCACTTACATTTGGGGCAAAATTGTGTGGGCTAATGAATTTTAAAGTTTCTATGGGACCAATACCAGGCTCAACTAAAATCGAGAGCACTTTCACTTCATCTTTCAACTTATCAGAATTTGTCTTTCAAATCTTTGTCCTGTAAAACATAAGGAAAAGGGAGAACATTTTTCACTGAGCAGATCAATGGCCATTTCTTGCAGCTTGCTTACATTATAAAGAAAAGCAAAGGTATCACCGTGAAATTTCAATTGCATGAATCTTACTTGCAAAGATGTGATTATAATGTCTAAAAAGTGGAAGTAAAATTCAACTTTATTACGCATCGTTAGATTATTAATAGGTTCATTATCTCTTTCATATGTGAACTGCTTGTTTACCCTTCCCATTTCATCACGCTCGCAAGGTCGCGAACGCACCTCCGTCTGCTGTGGGCAAGCGCGCATGATCCTATCGCTTCTTTTCATGTAAACAACACTTAAAGGATAAACAACCCAACTCTTTTCTTACTGCATATTTTTAATATTGGATGACAGAAGTCCTTTTACAAATTGGATCGGTTGCTTTCTCCTTTTTACGCTTCTACGCTCCAAAAAAAAAAAAAAAGGCAATTTTGCCGCCCGCCTCAGAGCGCCGCCCTGTGCGGTGGCACACTTCGCACATGCCTTACGCCTGACCTGGCTGCAACTACAAATCTCTACCTCCCCAGAAACTAGAGGCCCTGAACTACACTGGTGTGCAAAAATTAAGGACGAAGAGGAGAAATTAGCATAACAGCGGAACGAGCAGGCAGGACGGACCGAAAAACCACTCAGGAGGTAGACTAGAGTCCGGTACGGTAGGGCATGCGCATTTATGCAGCATGACTTGGGGAGGGGGTGTGTGTCAGAAGGGTATAAAGCACACGGGCGGTGTACGCTCAGCAATTCAGTGAAAGCTATTGCACGGTGTACATCGGTTTGAACGACGTCAAGTTGCTGCCACCGTGTGATATGGCCAACAGGTATTCCAGTAGACGACATCTGGATGACTTTACCCGAGGTCGCGTCATTGGGAAGTTGGAAGAAGGTCGAAGTGTGACTAGTGTGGCCAAGGAGTTCGGAATCGCTCACAGCATCGTTTCACGAGCTTGGAGAGCATTTCAAACGACAGGAACAGCTGTCCGAGAGCTTAGCAGTGGTCGTCCACGAGCAACCACGGCGGCGGACGACTGGTATATTGTCCTACAGGCGAGAAGAGACATACGATAGACAGCGGGAGAAATCGCAAGGCACATGCAACAGACAACTGGACGTCCGTTATCGCGTTTTACCGTGGCCAGGAGGCTGCACAAAAGTGGTCTATTTGCACGACGACCAGCACGGTGTTTGTCATGAACGCCTGCTCATCGGAGACGGCGGTTTCTCTGGTGCCAGGAACACAAGAACTGGACACATCAGCAGTGGGGTCGAGTTCTCTTTACGGATGAGAGCCGATTTAGTCTGACGAGCGATTCTGGACGTATACACATCTGAAGAGAGCAGGGAACACGTAATCACACCTCCAACATCATCGAAAGGGACCGGTTTGGAGGTGGCGGAGTTCTCGTTTCGGGCGGTATCATGCTTGGTAGCCGTACTGACCTCCACATCTTCCAAGGAGGTTCAGTCACTAGTGTCCGCTATTGTACCGAGGTTCTCCTGCCTCACGTGCGTCTGTTTAGAGGTGCTGTGGGTCCAGAGTTCTTCTTCATGGACGACAACGCTACACCTCATCGTACAGTGGCTGTCGCAGAGCTGTTCGAGAGAAAAGATATTCAACGCATGGATTGGTCCGCAAGGTCCCCGGACCTAAATCCAATCGAACACGTGTGGGACCTTCTCGGGAGACGCTTGGCAGCACATCACCAGCCGCCAGCAACGATTCCGCAGCTGCGATTGGCGCTACAAGAGGAATGGGCAGCAATGCTTCAAAAGCTCCTTGACAACCTCGTCTTCAGCATGAACAGACGTTGTAAATCCTGCAACGCAGTCAGGAGTGATCATATCACCTACTAAAGACTGGATTTTTTGGCAGCCGCCTGTCACATGGACGTTTCTGTCTTCTGTCCAGTTGTGCTAGAAGCTACCTTTTCAATAAAGTGCCTTTGTATCCTTTGGATTCCTTGTTTGGACGGTTTTGCTCACTTGTTCCATATTCTTACATCTTGGGGATCTTATGGAATGATTTGAGTCGATGTGGAGCACTTCTACACGACGTTACATTCGAAAACTGTCTCTTCCTTAATTTTTGCACGCCAGTGTAGGAACGGGTGTCTGGTTATAACTTTAGATGTGTGTAGTGCTATAGCTATTGGGTAACTCATGTTCTTTGAAATTGCTACATTAGCTTCATGTGCTTTATAAACATTAAACAGAAAAATTTTTTTAAAAATTTCATTTACCTATTGGAAATGGTTAATATAATTGTTTTCTTTCTAATACTGCTTCAAATGTAGGCATATTAAATTTTCCGATAAATTTTGTGCAATTAAGGTTTTTCTTTAAGCTTTTAGCTGCGGTAGGAGAGCCCATCGGTAAGACTTTGGCCCACCTGAGACTACTTCAATTTTTCTGGAGAATTTTCTCCAGTCGTATCGACGAATGTACAATGTACCAGCCACGTTGTATGGTGCCAGCGTTGCCAGAATAACGTGTCATGTGTCCATACGCAGAATGCTAGTAAAGAGTAAGCACCACATAATACTATGAGAGCGTCAGAGCATAAAAATTCTTGAACTGAAGAGAGTAATAGTTCAGATTAGAGGATCGCCTTGCTATTTTTCAAAGAAAACAGAAGAACTTTCCCTATTGATCTTATTCATTTATTTATTTATTTATTTATCAAAACACTGGGTGCAATATCCACTGTTTTTACTTTCTAGAGCTGTGCAAATTCGAAGCCATTACGTTTCCACAGTTCTTTCATGCACAGTAGTGAGCTCATTACTGCAGCATCCACGGCTATCGGGCTGCAGTTCTAACATATAATGCCATCCTTGATTTTCTGCACGTAATCTGGGACATAGCTACAGCTTTAGACTAATGTGACCAGACGTCCCGATTTTAGCGGGGCAGTCCCACTTTTTAGATCTATGTCCCGCTGTCCCCCCTAATCCTTCGGGGACGCTGAAATGTCCCGCTTTTTGGAAACTATGTTGACGAAGTCCCGCTTTATGCAGTTGGCGTCATCCACCACCCCAAGTCATATTTTTTATCAGGATAAGTGTCCCAATATTCTGCATACTTTTTTGAAAACCCAAGCCCAGGTCATTGGTAACTTTGTCCACAGTCGAGCAGTAATCTTCAATCAAAGCATTAAAGTGGTTAAGGCCAATGAGGGGCAAATTGTGTCATCAGTAGATGCGAAGACGACAATAGATGACCTGAAACAAAATGTGTTATTAAAAAAAAAAAAAAAAGGATGTGTTTCTGCCATATTCTGTTAGATCTTAAATGAAAAAGCTGTATTCTGATGGCTTGGTAGATAAACTGTCTATTCTAAAAACAGTAGATGAGTATTATGACACATCTGCTCACTATTTGGAAAAGTGGGATACTCATTTCAAAGACTTGAGCTGTTTTCAGTGGGGATTATTAAATGCTTCACCTACTGGTCATATATTTAAAAATCAATGGACTATCTTTCACAGAAAAACTTTTTCGATATTAAATATGATACAGAATTGTATGACAAATGCATATATGTTGCTAGCTATGCGAATGAGGATAAAATATCTCAATGGAACAATGATAAGTTGCCAATGGAGCAGCGTTGGATTGAGATGTTCACACATTTCAAAAATGAGAACATTCAACATAAACATATGGTAAAACTTATTCAGTATGTGCTTTGTTTGCTAGGGACAAATTCTTCTGTGGAACGAATTTTCTCTCGTGTTAATAAACTGTTGACATCAGAAAAGACCCAACTGTAAAAGCATTGTTGATTATAAAGGTGAATTTTAACAAATTATGCCAAGCATTTTTTTGAAATTTTAAAAAATAAAAAGATGTTATTAAAAAAATTGCATCCCATGAGAAATATGAGCATAAGTCTGCTGCATAAAGGAGCAATATATTATTAAAAATGTATTCTGCTGAATGGCAAAAAAATTCTGGTTTACTGTATTTATACAAGTATATTATATATATTTTGATAGTTAAAACTTAGAAGGCTACAATTGAATGTGCATGTACAGTTAAATGTGAAATAAATCAACAGTCAAATTTCTGCATTGATATTTCATTTTTAAACTGTAAATAGCGTGCTGGGCACTACTTTAATTAAAATACTAAAAAATATTGGAAAACATCAAATTTCTGTTTAAAAAATGGGTGTCTACCTCAGCCAATTTTAACAATCCCATTCCAATAAACTCTGGCTAATGAGAGATAATTGCAGTTGATGTGCATTGTTGGATTCAGATAGATTAGGTTAATCTTTTGCTAATTTAGAAAATGTAAGTTATCACTTACAATTCATAAAGCCACAAAATAATTTAATGAAAACTGCCGCATTTTTTAAGTAAATAAAACATATTTTGATTGAATCTAATTATGGAGAATTTCGTAATTAAAAAAAGAATCTCATTAAATATGGTTAACATTCACTTTAGAAAATCATTTTGAGACCCTGGGTTTTGATGAATAAAAATAACTCATGGTTAATCGTTTGTCACGTGAGCTTGACTAACAGCATGGTACCTATCCCACTTATTGGTCCAGAAAAAATGGTCGCATTACTTTAGACTCAATGGTGTAGATCAATGTTAATGTTTTCAAACGTTTCCAGAATACGGAGCCCCAAGAAAAATAAATAAATAAATAAATAGGAAAAATAAAACGGCAGTCAAACCATGCCCAGCAAAAACAGTATTGCTGGGCCAGCAGAGGGCCATTACTGGCATCCAGCACTGCCAGCAATGGCCCAGCACTATGTTGCCGCTGCCGAACCGTCAATAAAATGTCCGGGCGGCCAACAGAAGGGCCAGCAGTTCAGGCCAACAGTTGGCGCCCCATCAGTTGTCATATGCCACAACTGGGCCATCAATGGTCCATCACAGGCGGTAGCTGCCACAAGTGGCCCTTCAGTGGCCCTGCAAGTACTTGCCAGAAATGATGGCTAGCCTAATGTGGGCCGTTAGTGGCAGCCAGCAACCACGTGACGTAACTGGTGGCTTGCCGAATCTTGTCCGCCAATTTCCCAGTAGTGGCAATAATAAAAAAAAGCAAAGATAACCTCAGTTTACTAAAGCTACAATTTTTTTCAACCCTTACGAAGCACTGCGCTGGGGAAATTTTCTCGACAGACCGGAAAAACGCCGTTTGCATCTGACTAGATTCGATCCTGGGCCGTTTACGTGGAAGCCGCGCTCGCTACCGACCGGACTAATTCCCGACGCTCGGGCACGTGCTGGAAGCTATCTGTTTGGTATGCAATTTGTAATCGAATGCTTCCCTCTTTCATTTTACAATATTGCGAGGAATTTTTCATAAAAGTCAGTTTCATATAATTGATAAATTAATTTTTTCAACGTAACGATAGTTTTTTTTTTTTTTTACCTTAAGGGAACTTCACTCATTTTCAAGGCGTGTACATACTTAGAGTCGCTTTCCAAAGTTTTGTGCTGTCCTTGCCGTCTTAAAAAGAGATTGTTGAATAAATATGTATTTACCCGGGTTCATATCACATTCTGTTACATTTTTAACGTTATGTCTTTCCTTTACGTTGTCCGAAGCTACATTTGTTTTAAAGAGTAAAATATATTTTATTTTACTTGTTATTTTTAGAAGCGAATTTCTCCCAGTCTTGTGTATTCAACCCATGGATGAGTAAACCACATAGCGTTGCTTTTTTTTTCTTTCAAATAATTAATAAATTTTGTAAGCGTATAATTCTTTTTTTTTTTCAACAAACGCTATTTTAATGGTTTTCCAGTATATGTGTTTCAAGCGGTTTCAAATTTTTCTTGTTATTCATCCATGTATTTCATGGCTGTAATCTAGTATTTCCCGGCTTAATCTGATATCTTCGTCGACGTAAAATTTCATTAGGAAATTAATTCGCCTCTCCACATATGGAGTTTTTTCTTAACATCCACTAAAATAACACGATGGCGATAGCGTCGTCTTCAACTAACTGGTACCATGAGAGACACAGCAAGTGTTGCTTCTGCGCATGTGCAGTCCCGATGCTTCCACCTGCTGTTGGGGGTTGCAGTGGTTGCCAGCAACGGGCCACTAGTGGCACTTGCTTGGAGGCCCACAATTCACGGCGATGCTCTAGGGCCATCAATGGCTCGCCAACTGATAGCGCTGCCATCAACGGACCACTACTGGGCCGTGAGCGGCAGATTTCAGCCAGCAGTGACCCATCACTGCCAGCTGGTGGCCAGCAGTTTCCCAGCACTTGTGTTTTTGCTGGGTGGTAACAACAAACAGAAAAGCAACTAACTCCGCAGCAAATAAGTTAGGCAGCTCTTTGGGCAAGGCAACGAAGGAACTGCATTACAGTATGGTATATCAGAGGACGTTAAAATAAGACTTCTGGAGATACCCTACGTATCTTAACCGTGAAGCCACAAAGTGTGCGAATTTGATTTTGTTTACATGATACCTATGGAGTTTCAGCTGACTGTATTTTCGAATCGCAAGGTTTTTGGTTGCAGAAATCGTGTTCATATCAAACCGGACTAAATTATACTTCATATACGAGTGTAGTTTTCAATTTTAACGTAATATTTTGTTTTGAACTTGATGTACCAACGTCTCATAAATTTCAACTTAAAATACAAATAGTAAGGTGCCTCCAAAAAATTAGGAATTTTATAAATTCAGCATTCTCTCCCACATCGGCAGCAAATTGCGATGCAAAATTAGAAACATTTGCCACAAAAGATTGATATTCGGGCAACACAAAATGTGATGGCCGAATCGTTATATTATAATAACCTCTTGGTACAAGGAGGTTATTATGAGGTATCTTATTCTAACTAATAACTTATTCTAAAACTCTATTATAAGATATCTTTTGCAAACCTCCTTGGAACAATGAAGTTAGAATAAGCTATCTGGAGATGCTCTCCTCAATAGCAGTTTCAGTTTGTGTGAAGTATATGACCGCGAGCGGCTGCCGTTAAAGTGTGGGAAAGCTTGTAGTTTCAAAGGAGGGACGCGGATAGCCTAGTGGTCAACGTTGTTGACTGCCACGGAGGAACCTCAGGTTGGATCCCGGGCAGGTACGAACGCTCGAACCACTAAATAACTGCCGTGCGTCGGATGGGCACGTTAAGCCGTCGGGCCCCGGCTACTGCCCCCCCTGTAATAAATAAGGGCGTTTTCCTCCCACGTTGTACCTCGCTTCCGTGCCACTTTCCTATCGGGCGCCCTAGCCCAAATCTCCTAGCTACCTATTTCTAAGGGCTTTTTAAGACCTGTGTTTAAGACTCCCTTCCTAAAATCCTCTACATATAAGCGGATCAAACGTCCCCAATTCATGAGGACAGTCCTCGAATTTAGTTTACCATCCCCAAAAACTTCTGAAACCTTTGGGGACGCAAATTGCCCTCAAATTTTAATGTTTGTCCCCAAATGCCCTCGAATTTACATTTCCTCATTAACCCTTTAGATTTCCAATGAAAAATGTTCTTAAAAGTAGTTTCCGTTGAACTAATTTTCCAACATGCTTCTTGTGAAAACAAATTTTGAATTTTTTTTTTCTTCTTTCTGGGTTTAACGACCATTACGAGCAATTCTAAGGACTATAAGCAGTCACCTGTTTCTAATTTGGAGACATTAGTTCTAGGGAAGGGAGGAGCAAGTGCTGCAAGACAAACACACCACCCGTGCCTCATTCGGGACTCTAATCCGTACCAACCTGTACGAATGTTCAGTAACCAGCACTAGGTCAATGCACCACTGGCGCTGTCAAATTTCGACTGTACTTGTTCTGAGTTTATCCAAAAACTTTGGCAAAATGAAAAATTCGCCATGCAATTACTATCGTGTGCAGCCTAATTTTAATTCAGCGCATGTACCTAAGGTAAAGCATTTCACTTTTGCTAATATGTTCTCGCCATCAGGGCCGGCTGTACCATACCATAGGGGCAACTGGGGCGATCGCTCAGGGCCCCGCCCCCTCGAGGGGCCCCGCAGTTTAGGGAAAAACAAAACAAAATAATTTTGTGCAGAATTCTTTTACAATATCATCATCATCATCATCATTGTCAACCATTATCAATCCACTGCTGGACGAAGGTCTCCCCAAGTTTCCTCCACAACGGTCTGTCTTGTGCCAGTATCCTCCATGTCACCCCTGCATACTTTCGAATTTCATCCACCCATCTCCCATGTGGTCTTCTTCTGGGTCTTTTCCTGTCCCTTGGAATCCAATCTAAAATTTCGGCTGTCCATCGATGATCTGTCCTTCTGGCAGTATGTCCAGCCCATTGCCATTTCAGGGATTTAACTCTGATCATGATGTCTTCCACTCTTGTCATTTTTCGGATCCACGAGTTCCTCTTCTTATCTCTCCTGGTTACACCAAGTATGCACCTCTCCATGCTTCTTTGAGTTGTCTGCAGCCTTTGTATGTCTCTTTTAGTTAAGGTCCACGTCTCTGCACCATACGTAAGCACTGGAAGGATGCATTGATCAAACACTTTTCTTTTAAGACATAATGGCATATTGCTCTTGAAAATTATGCTGTTTCTTCCAAAAGCTCTCCAGGCAAGTTTTGTACGCCGATTAATTTCTTCATCAATGTGACCCTCACTTGATATCTGCTGTCCAAGATAAACGTACATGTCTGTTATCTCCAGCTTTTCTCCATCAATCGATAAATCTTCATTTCTTGTAAAAGCATTGAACATCACTTTTGTCTTCTGAAAGTTCATTTTTAATCCCACTTCTTTACTCTTGTCAGCAAGTTCCTGGATCATACTCTGCAGCTCTGATGGGCTAGTTGCAAAAATGACTACGTCATCAGCAAAACGAAGGTGGGTTAGATAATCTCCATTAATCTTTATCCCCTTGTTTTCCCAGCTCAGCGACTGAAAAACACCCTCCAATGTGGCATTAAAGAGCTTCGGAGATATGGTGTCACCTTGTCTCACTCCCTTTCCAATTTTTATGTGTGTTGTATTTTCAAACAGCCTAATCTTTGCACTTGCATTTTCATAGATGTTATTAATAATATTAATGTATGCATCTTCAATACCGCAGGTTTTCAGAGCCATTGTAACTGCTGATGGTTTCACCGAATCAAAGGCTTTTTCATAATCGATAAAAGCCATGCACAATGGAAGTTCATATTCTTTTGCTCTTTCAATTAGTTCTCTCAGCACATGGATATGATCTATTGTGCTGTAGCCACTCCTGAATCCAGCTTGTTCTCTCGGTTGAGCCATGTCCAGTGTTACCTTCAAGCGGTGTGAAAGAACTTTAGTGAAGATTTTATAAACTACTGATAGGAGGCTGATAGGTCTGTAGTTTCCGAGATCCTCAATGTCACCTTTCTTATGTAGCAGGATCATTGTAGCGGTGTTCCAATCTTCAGGAATCTTTCCTTCATTAAGGCATCGAGTGAAAATTTGGGCGAGTACTGTTTCGATTTCTCCACTTGCTTCTTGTATGATGTCTACAGTAATTCCATCTTCTCCTGGAGCTTTTCCCCGCTTCATGTTCTTGATTGCATGTGCAACTTCTGCTGGAAGGATTGGAGGAACTCTGGTACTAGTATCTTTCATGATGTCTGGAGTGCATGTATCATCCCTTTCATATAATTTGGAGTAGAAATCTTTCACTCTTGTCAAAATTTCGCCTCTATTTCTTGTTACAGAACCATCTTCTTTTCTCAGTGCCATAATCTGTTTTCTTCCCTTACTGAGATATCCCTTTGCTATCTTTAGGCTTTGGTTGTTTTCAATTGCTTTCCTCACTAGTTCACAGTTGAATTTTCTTACGTCTTCAGTGATACTTTTTCGTACTGTCTTGCATAGCTCTATATATTCCACTTTGGAAGTCACATCTTCTTTAGTTGTCCTCATCTCTCTTCTTTTTTGCATCAACATTTTGGTTTTTCCTGATAATTTATTTACATGCAACTTGTTCTTAGACCCAGCTAATTTTGTTGCTGTTTCCATAAGAGCTTTGGTTACTTTTCTGTTAACTTCAGAGATGTCCACTTCTTCCGATGTTAGGCCTTCTAAAGCAGAGAACCTGTTCTTCAGTTCCAACTTGAAGGTATTATGGTGTTTTTTAAGGTTGGTTATGTCAATAGATTTTGTTTGTCTTATGAGCTTGCCACGTTCAAGTTTAGTGTTGAGGTGCATCTTACATCTCACCAATCTATGGTCACTACCTGTGTTGAACTTGTTTAGCACACTGCAGTCTTCTATGACGAATTTTTTGTTACACATAATAAAATCAATTTCACTTGTCATCCCATTTGGATGTCTCCATGTCCATTTCCTGTGTGGCTTTTTCTTGAAGAAGGAGTTCAAGATGAAAAACCCTTCTGCCTCTGCAAACTCAACGAGAGTATTTCCACGCTGGTTTCTGTTGCCGTGACCGAATTTACCTACTGAAGTTTCATTCTGTTGCCGTTGCCCTATTTTTGCATTGAAATCTCCCATAATTATTTTCAAGTGCTGCTTACCTTTATTATTTAGATGACAAATTTCCTCATAAAATTCTTCAATTTCTTCTTCAGGATGACTTGTGGTGGGTGCATAAGTTTGAATAATCTGAGCCTGGTATCTTCTCGATAGTTGGATAACGAGTCGTGCAGCTCTGTCAGAGGAACTTTCAACTTCTACCACTTTATCCTTCAGTTTCTTGTTTATTATAAATCCAACACCACTAGTTCTGCCAGTATCTGTCCCACGATAGTAGAAGAGATGTCCACTTTTCAGTTCGATGAGATCTTCTCCTTTTCTCCTTACCTCACTTAGCCCCACAATGTCCCACTTGATCCTTTGTAGTTCCTCTTCCAATTCAAGAAGCCTTGAATCAGAAGATAGGGAGCGTCCATTGTACGTTGCCAAGGTCAGCATCAGATGGCAGCCTAGTCCGGTCCTCCGGGGATTCTTAGCACCCTCTGCCTTCATGTCGCACTGGCCGCTGCCTTGGCCAGGTACATTCCAGCTGCCGGAGACTGAGGGCCAAGATTTAAGTTGTGGAGTCATTTTGGAGGGGTTTGGCCATAACTCACCACGCTGGCCAAGCGGGTTGGTGAGTGTGGGATAGCATTTCCTCTGATCCCGATGGTATAGTTATACCGCTATTGGCGTGTCGTCAGAGCCCCTTTAGTGGGAACAGGATGCACCACGAGAAGGCGGGGTTGACATTTGTCAAGGAGAGGCTGTGATGTTACGCATCACCTGACCTTACATCCCTTTACAATATATATATATATATATATATTTTTGCAAGTTTTGGGGCACGAAGTTCTTAAAAAATATCTTTAAAGTTTTTTTTTTTTGTTTTTTTGTTCCGTTTTCAATCACTCCCCCGATTTTCGATTAGGTTATCGCCCGTCGCCGTACAGATACAGAGATTTGCTGTATTGTGACCACCTTCATATATTCCGCATTCATGAAACAGCAAATTAAATTTCATCGTTTTGTGGTCCCCTACTTTCATATATTCAACAATTTGTGTGCAAACCAGACAATTAAATTTTAAGAAATAAAAAGAACAATATCAAAGTTTGTTTAGGGCGGCACACGGAGGCCAATTATTCAGTGAATTTAAAAACATTACTAGAAATAAAAAAAAGCGATTTTCATGTATCGTCCTGTATAAAAATTTAAGGTCTCTAATTTGTAAATTACTCTACTTTGCATTAAAAATCAATCACTAAAATATGTATAGAGAGAACAATTATTTATATGAACTTATTTTAGAGTAATCCTTATTTCCCACACCAAAATATTCGCTATGCAGTTATCTTTTTATCCTTTTTTGAGGGTTTTCATAATAGTGACACACACACACACAGCGTACCTGAAAAACTCGGGGGACCCTCGCAAAAAAAAAAAAATATATATATATATATATATACTTAAGAGCAAAACTGAAGACTAAGGAAAAAATTTTAGAATTTAAAACGAAGGGTGCAAAATAACCTGAAAATCAAAACGCGCAACGCAGCAGTTTTGAAAATTCAGAATTCACATTCTATAAAGAAGATACCTAAGCAAAAAAATACATATATAATTTTGACCCACACCTAGTACAACATAGAAAAGGTTATGTATCTACCTGTGTGAGTAAAAGGAGAAAAGATAAAAAAATAAAATAAAACAACTGAATGTAGAAGGTGTCGAGAATACTGAGCCTTGGCTTTATCAAGGACCAGCAAAAACTCTGCATTTTCTCACTTACAAATTTGTAGAGTAGGGGGTTTTAGACTCAAGTTTTCTTTCAAAAATCTGTTCGTTATAAATTAACATTTCCTTTTTTAATTGCAATGTTAAATTTGGATTTCTTTTGCATTGTTTTTCAGGTTTAAATTCTCTCTCAAACGAACTTGGAATTTCGTTATAGCCGAAAATCATTTCTATTTATTATGTCACTCTCACAGCTTGAGTTCTCTTTAATCTTCTTCTCTCTGTTTAATAGTAACAGATGAAGAGCATGGGTCGGGCCATGAAGGTTAATGGATGCAAGCGAAATTGTTAACTAGTGCTAGGTCATGCTACTCTACGGAGGATATGACTTATACATATATATATTTTAAACTATTTTAGGTGGGAATGTTACTTGCATCTATGGCCTTGCAGAAACCCATTTCCAACTAGGTCTTTGTGGAAGTGAGAAAATGCAGAGTTTTTGCTGGTCCTTGATAAAGCCAAGGCTCAGTATTCTCGACACCTTCTACATTCAGTTGTTTTATTTTATTTTTTTATCTTTTCTCCTTTTACTCACACAGGTAGATACATAACCTTTTCTATGTTGTACTAGGTGTGGGTCAAAATTATATATGTATTTTTTTGCTTAGGTATCTTCTTTATAGAATATATATATATATATATATATATATATATATATTCGAGGCCCTTTAGCGAAAATCTACTTGCTTTGAATTACTAAAAATTTTAAATTACATATTTTTTAAATGGATTTTACCGGATTTTTTAATAATTCAGATTCTTTGGAATCTATTGGTATCTTTCGTAAAACCGATGTTGTTACGTAAATGTACACTTTGTAATTAAAATGACTGCCATAGTTTTATACCAATATAAAGTATTTCAAGAGACTTACGCCAAAGTTAATCATATCATACAAATGTTTTTTTGCTTTTTTGAGAACTGAGGCCAGCCTCTTTGAAATGCCTCACAATCACACACACAAATCACGTAACGGCCGTGTGATAGTGTCTAATGACCTTTTCTGATTTATACGAAAATACAGAATATAATAATCCAGATAGCACAGCCTTGCAATTTAACGTAGGCCCAACACTGATCCACCGACTTTCAGGAATAGAAGACAGTGGCTCAGTGTTGGGTCTACGTTAAATTGCAAGGCTGTGCTTCCTGGGAAGAAAGCGAGTAAAAAGTAAGAATTCAGAATTGTGACACAAAAAGAGTAAAATTACTACTCTTGAATAAAAAAAAACACGCTTAACACAATGTCACAATATTTCGCACGTAGTAAAAGCTTTTTTCTTTTGACACTGTTATAAAAAAAACAAAATGACACAGGTCTGGTTTTTTTTTGTTCCCGCGAAGAATACCTTTTAGCTCGCTATATTCTGAAGGAAGTGCAGTTATGTGCAAACAAGTGTAATGTATAACACCTTATCCTCATTGATAAAAAAATTCATTTATTCAATTGACATTTCAATCACAAAATTTTTATCTTTGACTTTCGTAAATGTATAGGAACTATTAGTACGGCAGTGAAAAGGGGCCTCAAGTCCTCTGGAACAGTAATTTTCCGTCACCCAGTTTTTACAAACTAAGGCGAAAATAATTTCTTGAAGATTTTACTTATTTACTGAGAAAAAAAAAATGCTGTTCTTTTTTAATACTTCATTCAAAGTTGTCATAAAAAATTCCTGGCTATTTCTTTAACTGTAGTTTCATATGAAGTTGCCGCAAAAATGTTGAAAAATTCTTGTGCTGAGATTAGAGGCCCTCTTAGCCGTGAAGTCCCCGGCACTGCGGGGGTTGCAGGGGCTTTCAGTAATCCCATTCACACACACACACACGCACGAACAATACAACCCCTACCACCCCCAACTTCCCGGAAAGAAAATCGTAGATTTAAACACTTTTACTCTCTCTCTCTCTCTCTGTCTGTCTGTCTGTCTGTATCGGAACCAATCCAGATTATGGTCTTTTCTTTATTAGGTTGTCCATAATGAAATGTCCGATTTGTATACTGTTTGTCAATCACACATATCTCAGCTGAGAATAAATATGATTAATCGAAATAAGAACCATTCGATTCAACACATTTTTTGCCAACGAGAAACAAGGTTATGTATTCCGGTAGCATAAAAATCACGAGTTCTGGAAGCGACAAAAGCTTGAAAAGCGTTTTGAGCATCAGCTTGATTGCGGAAAATTTTCCCCTGAAAAAATTGGCCCAGATGCTTGATAAAATGGTATTTGGTTGGCGAAAGGTTTGGGGAATATGGTGGATGAGGTAGTATCATAGCCCAATTCACTCAACTTTTGCAGAATGATACGCGCGACGTGCGGTCTCGCGTTGTCGTGCAGAAGTATTGAGCCCTTTCTGTTGACTATTAATGGGTGAATGCGGTGCAGTTTGCGATGCATTTCGTCGATTTTCTGACAACACTTTGCCGCGGTAATCGTTTCGTCCGCATGCAGGAAGATGTAGTGGATTAAACCCGTTGAAGACCACCAAATTGATTTGGGGTAGTGTTGAGGAGCTTCGTCGTAGTCCAATCTCGACGTGGAACGTCGACGATTGTCATACAGGATTCACTTTTCGTCGCACGTCACGATGCGATCAACAAAAGGGTTGGTTTTGTTGCGCAAAAGCAGCCCAGACGAAACTTCCAAACGACGATTTTGTTGATTTTCGTTCAATTTATGTGGCACCCATGTGTCGAGCTTCTTGGACTTTCCCATTTGGTTGAGATGCACAGAGACAGCTGATTTTCTTACTCCCAGTTCTCCCGTAAGCTCACGAACAGTTGTGTGTGGATCTGCTTCAACAAGCGCCTTCAATGCGTAGTCATCGATAATGGTACTCGGTCGTCCATGCTCCTGATTGTTGAGGTTCGTGTCGCCAGCCATGAACTTTGCGAACCATTTTCGCACCGTACGCTCGTTAGCCGCATCCTCCCCAAAGGTACCAACAATGTTTCACGTCGCTTGCGCTGCGTTGTGGTTCAGTTTGAACTCGTGGAGGAAAATTGCCCGAAAATCACGGTTATTCATCTTTCACTGAAACGGAAATATAGAGTAGGAAATTTTTGTTAATAAAGTTAACCTAAAGGTTACAATCTCAGACCTGCCAACCTCTCAGAACCAAAAACCGTAACAATCAGATAGAAAAATCGTAACACGACGCATGCTGATAAATTTTGAAGCCTATTTCAGCTATATAAATTCTTGACGATGAGAATGTACAGATGTTTTCCCTACATCAAAATTTTATTAACAAACTAATTAAATCTAATCAGCAAACACTTTTATGTTGTTAAACATTAGAAAACAAATTGCGATTACGGGAGAAATCCTCACTCCGCCTAACTTCCGTTTTCAGAAATTTTGAAAGGCGGAAAACGTGCATCTCAGGAGGTCTGCAAGATCGTTTAATCGGGTTCTGGGGATGTCGCTTTTGTCTGCAGGACCAAAATAAATCTGCGATGTGCATCGGCCGTCGCCGCGATTCTGCTACGAGGATTAGTAGAAAATAAATCTGCGATGTACGTCGGCCGTCGCCGCGATTCTGCTACGGAGATGAGTACAAAATAGGCCTGCGTACGTCGCCGCGATTCTGCTACGGAGATGAGTACAAAATAGGCCTGCGTACGTCGCCGCGATTCTTCAACGGCGATGAGTACAAAATAAATCTGTGATGTACGTCGGCCGTCGCCGCGCTAATCTGCTACGGGGATGAGTACAAAATAATTCTGCGACGTACATCGTCCTTCGCGAGAAAAAAATTACGATTACGAAAGAAATTCTAAATACGCCTAACTTCCGTTTTCGGAAATTTTGAAAGGCGGAAAACTTTCATCTATGATATGAACTCTGCAAAATGAAACGGTACATGGACTCTGCAAGATGGAACGATACTTTGAACGATACATAGGCTGACAATTGACGTAAAAAGCACATTGGTCTGGTGCAAAACTAAATGATGGTGGAGATATCGAGGAATTGGAGTTCTCTGAGTGGTATGTGAAATCCGTAATACACTTGTTGTATTGCTACAGATCTTAAGACAGAAAACAATTTGAGTGACGGGGCTGCGGGCGCTGAAATGTCCACTTGTGCATTATTTTTTTTTTTTTAAAGTGCAGAAAGTACGACCTGATCAAGTTGCATGGAATTTTAAGAGAAAAGAAACACTGATCACAAGTATGTTATCAAGCCCTAGCCCTAACATATGCTGTTTGAAGTTATTAACAAAAACCTCGCAATCGTCGTTTCCCTGCAGAATTAATTTGCTGGAGTTTCCCAGATGGTTGGCCAGTTTTTGGTGAATGAAAAGCCTCCCACTACAAGCTTCGGATATAAAAAAACCCAGATGACCCGTGATATTCCTTTGAAAAAAAAAGAGAATGGAAAAAAATAAGTAGCATATAAATTTTACAGTTCACTCTTTATGAATGATTGGTTTGTGTTTGCTCATATCTGGGGGTACAGTAAATATTAATGTACCCCTCTCCAAAATGGGGGGGGGGGTATATTGTACACCTGCACCCCCGTTCCTACGCCACTGGCTAAAGGTAAATACTTCTTTGAGATAATAATTTTTATCGATCTTTATGATAGTTTTCGTATGTATTCTTTACGGACGACATTTTCAACGTTACGACTTTATTAAAATGCGAGATTTATTTTCTAGTGCCCACAATGAAATTTCGATTCGGGGCCCCGCAATGCAATGAAATTCCGCCCTGGGCCCCACGAGAGCTCCATCCGGCCCTGCTTGCCATCATAGTTCTGCTTTGTCAATACAAATTACCTACATTCTACAAGATACTATATCCTTTTAAGATACATAGTTTAATGTGTAATATCCCACTTGTTGAAGCAATGCAGTTTTGTGACAAAAAGATTTTCATATTTATTTTGAGTACGTATGTGTTCCCAAATGAACTACCGATTTGGGGACGCCACGCCCTTTGTCCTCAAATCGGTTATAGCGTCTAAAAGGGGAAGTGTGCCGTGCGAACTCAAAATCTGCGTTCGAAATATGTCCCACGCCGCATCGCGGCTGCAGACGGCGTCTGTGTCAAAGATTGTGTGTACTGTTGTGCAATGTGAACCAAACAACAGGGGTTGGATTAGGATATGTACGATTTTCTTAAGTGTGTGATTATGGAAACACATTTTATGGTTCAGTGAAATGTCTACGTCTGGCGCAGAGTGCAGCGTCGGCAAATGTAATTGAAAGTATAATTATGCGTGATTTAAATTGATATGCTACCTCCTCGAAGAATGCCTACCAAAAGGCTAACAAATGGCTTGTATGTGCCAAGTAAAGAAGTGCTGTTTGGAAAATTTAAATGTATGTCACTTAGTAGCGGCTAGTGGTAAGCTGAGTCGAATCTGACGAAAAAGACAGGCTACGGTGCGAAATAGTCACGTGCACAACTTAGTGCTGTCGCCAAGTCAATCGGTTGAACAGCCATTGCGTTTCATTGTTGGTTCACATTTGTTTGTATTGAGTGAGTGTTCCGTTTATTGCCATTTGGATACACGTATAGTTTTGTAAGGTAGGTATTATTATATTTCTAAGGTAAGGTTAATTCTTAGTAAACGTTTTATTTAGTTTTAGTAATAATTATAGGTTTAATGAGTAGATCTTAGTTTCACACGTGTTGAAATCTGTTCATGTCTCGTGAATAGTGAAGTATAAAGAAGTGAGTTATTCTGTAGTGTTGAATTCTTATTTCAAATAGAATAATTAATATATTTTGCCAATGCCGATTCACATAGAGCTTGAATATTACCAGAAATCAGGGCAACTTTTCAGGAAATTAGCCTTCGTAATTTGTATAACATTTGCATCTCCAACAATCGTTAGCCCTTTCTTTACGAAATTAATGCTTGAACTGTTGTTGCATTGTAATGTGTCTCTGAATTAAAGAGTACATTTTTTAATTTCGTAACTTAATGCAACTGTGATATAGCATTTGTCTGATTGAATTTACTAAAGCTGTCTGAACAGTGTGGACAGATTATGTTGAAAAACTTGCATGATCAACTTTATTCTAACTGTACAAAACATAGGGAACTACTTTCGATTAAAAATTTCATATCTAGTTCTTCACTTGTATTAAAAGGTGTAATTCTTTTTACAGGAATTGCCAAAATTTGCCATGCCACAGTGTTGCAGTGTTAGTGGCTGCTAGTTAAATTATAGAAGTCAAAAGGAGACTTACAACTTTTGCCATACCAATTGTCTTATACAAAATCTGCTGCATACATTTAAACAGACAAAGTTCTGATTTTAGATTTCCTTGTTCATTTTCCGTGGAATGTTTGTGTATGAGTAGCTTGAAAACTAAATAGGAAAACATAACTCTCCTCAGCTGGAAAATACTCTTGAACAACTTAGTGAAAGCCAAACATGACAACTGAAATTATTTGAAATCACGTGAAAGGAAAATTAAGAAGTTGAAAGTCTGAACGCTTAGTTTTGTGTGCCTCTCCTTAGTGCATAGTGTGCACAGAGTAAGTCCTGAGATAGGAAAAAGAGTTCAAACTTATCAAATATTTTATATGCAAAAGTGTATAGCCAGGTTGGTTAAAGTATTGAAATGTATTTTTCTTCTGTAATAAATGAAGATAACATTTCTGAAAAGTTATCTTTGAAACTGGAAAGTAAAGATCCGTCATATTTGGTTTAATTTTATTTGAAACTTGTATACCAGGAAGCAGTACTTCAGTTAGCTTCTCGTAACATATTTCCAATCTTTTTTCTGCTTCATCACATATTCACACAGTGATGCGGAGTGGTTGGTGGCATTCTGTACTGAAGATTTGTATTTAATATTTGGTGGTGTCTTTTTTTTTTTCAAATTGGAACTAATACTGTTTGTGCAGTGGTTGCCCGTCTTCAAAATGGACCAGAGGTCCTCATTTACTAGCAGGTTTGATTTCATCTGTCAAAATTCATTTGAAAATCTATGGACTATTTTCTTTCCGTGGAAGATGATGCTGTACTCCTTCGCGTCATGGGGTCCGGCTAGTCCCTCAACGACACCATACCCGTACGAGTTCCATGTCACTTATTTTCAGATTAATAAATGTTAGCAGTAATATTGTAGCATTTTTGTTTATGTTTCAATACTGTACCAAAAAATTCCAGGAAATTTCTCTTATTTTTCATACTTACCACTATGACTTCATTGCCATAAAATTTTTGATAAAAACACCTGTGAGAAATTAACTGAAGTGTTACTGTGTGTGTGTGTGTCAGAGCTGAGTTCGGGCTGAATTTCAAGATCCTGAGCCTGAAGTATGTCAGCTCGAACGAGCCCGAAAACTATGATTAACCTGTTAAGCATTGAAAAAAGTCTTCCAGACTTCCACTCTTTCCTACCCATGCAATTAACTGATGTCTTTCTCAACTGCGGAGTGGAGAAGGGATGTCTATCTATTTCTATAGTTACCTTTAACCATTCATTTATTCCCGAAATGTTTTTTGGGGGAGGGGGGGGACATCTGGAGGCACAACAAACTATGTCGTATGTTGCTCAATAGAATTAGCAGGGAGCTGCCCCTTTGAGGTAGGGAGCAAAATTCCGTCAGCTTGCTATCTACTATCTATGCTTCTTAAAACTTATCCTTGGCAGAAATCCTGTAATTCATGGCCTATGGTATTTTGTTATCCAAGCCCGGAATGGATAGCCCTGCAGAATTCCTACTCCCCATTTGACCCAGTTGCTGAAGAATTCTCTTTCACAACTAGAAAGTGTAAAAGTCTCGTGTGCTAAATTATATAAAATCACATTAAAAGAAAAAGGAAGAAAATTCTTCCCCTCTCTCCAAGCCCGAACTCCAGTAAGTATTACACAGCCAGCGCCCGGTTCGGGCTCGGCCCCGTCTCAGCACTGGTGTGTGTGTGTACTAGTGCTTAGCTTGACATTTATAGTAGGTATATTGAAAGTAAAAATTTAATTTTACTATAATGAGCAAATTTGGCTTCTAGTAAAGAATGTTAGTAAAATGTATAAATTCCCTAGTGTTATGAAAAACTACTAACCAATTCTGCTTAATTCCTTTAGAAATGTGTGGGAAATATTTATTTATACTGTTAAAATGTTGTCTAATCTAAAAAGTGATATCAAATATGTTTTATAAAAAAGTAGATCACAGGTATGAACATTACAAGAGTAGATTTTAGGTAAAGAAAATAATTGACATAACTCATACATAAAATATTCAGATGGTAACACACACTGGAGGATCTAAAGCTGAGATAATTTTGATGTAACTTGTGATGATTCAAACTATTTGAAACAGATGTCTTAATTTCTGCCATTGGTTAGCAAGAATTCTTTTTTTATTTTGTTGTGTGTATCTATAACTTTGTTGCAGATGCTATCACATAAAGGAAGTTTGGGTAACAATCTGAAGCTGAATACTGTTTAGCTTGTGATGACTTCCTTCTTTCAAACTATTTGAAACAGACATTTGAGGTACATTTATGTAAAAGAATGGACCCATTTGTTTATTTTTAATAGTATTTTTTACTTTGTTCCGCTTGAAGATACAAGACAAATTCATAGTCAATAGGTAAGTTGATACTTTATCCAAATGTAGTATTTATGCTAATTTTTAAAACAAACTAAAAAATTAATTTCTGAATTGTAGCAAAAGTGCTTTAATAATATGAGGGTGGATCAAAAAGTTAGTTACACTGTTGAATAAAAAAATCAAGGATATACTCAGGGGATGTATGTTGGTTTACAACATTAATTCATTTTTCGACATAGTCGCCTAAGGACTGTAAACATTTATCGGAACGTGCGATTAACTTTCCCATACCTGTACAAGAAAAGTCCAGTTTGGTGCAACTAGTTAAGGACCGCACTTTTCACAGCCTCATCCGTTGGGAATCATTGTCCACTAAGCTCCTGTTTCATTTTACCGAACAAATGGTAGCCGCATGGGGATAAGTTGGGGCTGTAAGGTGGATGCTGCCACAATTCCGACTTGAATTAATGCAGCAATTCCCTTAGTTTTCCGTGCTGTGTAATGTTCTTGGACATCAGTGTGACACCTTCGCTCAACTTACCCCGGCATCTGTCCTTAATTGAATTTCGCAAATTTAATGGTGTTTGGCAATATGAGTCACTTGATGGTTGTCTCTTTTGACAGAAATTCTGTGTAAACAACAGATTCACAGTCATCATGACCACTCCCGCAGACAGAGACAGTTGGACTTTTCACGTCTTCCTTGTTGGGGAGGTGACATGTTTCCATTCCATGGACGATCGTTTGATTTCAGTTACGTAACAGTAAATATGTGATTTCAGATTGCTTATAGAGATATATTTCCCACGTATAATAAGAAGAAATATTTCTTCCCCAGTGTTTACCTGTATAACTGGGAATTTGCTAAGCATCGACCTGACTCTAAATAGCTGAGCTACGATGAAGCAAGGCTCGCTTTGACTGGCGAAAATCTGATATGAAATGTAAACTAGAACAATCTGTAGGATGCATAATGCTGTATTTAGTTCCAGAACAGTCTGCTGATATACCAAATGTCTTCCACATATTCCTGGTCCAAGAAGCCCCATCACACGTAATGAAATTAACAAACAGACCTGCATTTTCAGTGAGAATAACAGCTTTAATAATTAATTTTGCTAGCAAAGTTCCACTTATATTGTTACTTGTGGCAAAAACACCAATTATTTGGGTCCAATCTCCATTTAATGGCTGAAACACCATTACCAGTCCGTGATTACATGGGGTATACTTAACAGTTTTTGAAGTGTATGGCCCAATATGAACAAACCCTAATATTTCACCAGATGATTTTGCATGCAGTTTTTCTGTAAGCTTCACTTCATCTATTAATATACCACCATGTCTTGCAAAAGGCTCCATTTCACTTGTTTTCTTTGAAATAGTTTCAAACGTCAGTGCATTGAATCCAAAACTGCTGTTGTAATTTGAAATATACTTTCTAATAGTTGTTCTATTAGGTAGGATCATGATTTTGTGTTTCCGTATGTGCTCGTACAATTTTGGACTTTTTATGTGCATTAGTAAGCATTCAAGTAACCATTCTTTGGTATATGACATACCTCTTGCAGATTTCTTTTTTGCTGCCTTATAACAATGAATAACCATTTGCTGCTGCTTAATGCGTAATTCTGCTATTTTTTCATTAATGGAAAGTTCTGTAAAATTCCTTTTTTTTTTTATTTAAGTTTAATTAGAGAGCGAAATAACTAGTTTCTTCAGCCTGTTGATTTTCCGAACTGTATTTTGATACTTATTTTTAAATGTAGCCTTTCTTCTATGATAAGCTATTTTGTGCAAAAGTAAGCCCTGCAGATACTTACATCTGAGGCAAGTCTTTGTTGTTCCTTTCGTTACACAATTTTTGCTGTACAAATTATTCTAAAAAATAACTCCACTTTCAAGGTACTTCATGTTATTTTCAAATTCTGAAATGGAGCCTGTGCCATGACATACTGTTAGCCTATCAGTGTCTCGAATAATGGATTTTGATTCATCTTTAGAAGTAATATTAGAAACTGAGTTAATTTTTATTCCACGTAAATACACTTTACAGGTAACCTCTGGTTAACTTTTGGTAACAACAACCAGTTTTTCTGTTGTCAATGAATTTGACAATTCACATTTGAATGAATGAACATGGAAAATTATGCACTTTGAATTATTTGCAGGAATTTGCTTACCCCAAAATACTGAAGGCTGTGATATTCAGAAGGCAGTTCCGTGTAACTCTTTGGGAAGTGAATTCCAAGCTATTTAAATTACCATCAGGCTTATCATCGGTTTCCCTAACTTTCCTGTATTTTGCCAGAGTTTTTGACAAATAATGGGGAAGGTTTGGAAATATTGTTGGAATTGCATCTGGTGTCAAGATGGGCCGATCTCTGGAGTATTAACACAGTCTCCTCATTTATTTTATGCACAAAATTTCGAACCACAAATCTCTCAAAGTGCAGTTCACATACAGCACTAAATTTGTCGTAAAGTTTTTATCTGCACATCTGCACCGGGAATCAATCTTTGCCACTGCTGTAAAAGTTTATCATTTTTGGGTATTCCAAAGAGTGACGGCTTACTGTTTTTGTACTGAGTATTGCAACCTGGCACAAAACTATGGTTATTTCTCTTCCGCATAATGAGCTAAGTATAACTTATATACAATATTTAGGTAATCCACATTCCTTCTAAAACCTAAAACATAACACGTTTTCGTCTAAATTACCGTTCTTTTCACAGTAAGCAACACGAATTTAGTTTCCCGCTCCCATCACAGTAAGAAAGAGGAAGGGAAGGCGATCGAAGCGCCATCTACGAAGGGGACAAATTTCGGTATCCACGCCAATCATTACGTACGCTAGGCGCTCGGCACACTTTCCCTTCTAGACGCTATAAATCGGTGTCCCGATATCTGGTCGCCTTATCCACATATGATCTGATCTGATCAGTTTCCAAGTCTGTTGCAATGCATTTTGTGTTGGCCGAATCACATTTTTCGTCGCAAATATGTTTATAATTTTGCATCGGAATTTGCTGCCGATATGTGAGAAAATGCCGAATTTATAAAATTCCTAATTATTTTGAGGCACCTTTCTATTTCAGTTTTAAATTGAAATTCATGAAACGTTAGTGCAAGTTAAAAACAAAATACAAAGTTAAAATTAAAAAAAAATCACTCGTGCATGAAGTTTAATTTATTCGGGTTTGATGTTAACACGATTTATGTAATGAAAAACCACGCAGTTCCAAAAT
The DNA here is from genome assembly GCA_039090855.1 of Macrothele yani. Classification (NCBI taxonomy): domain Eukaryota; kingdom Metazoa; phylum Arthropoda; class Arachnida; order Araneae; family Macrothelidae; genus Macrothele; species Macrothele yani. The sequence continues at coordinate 137,131,364 of CM077027.1, read as the reverse complement.
ACACAGAGATGAAACTGCGTGGGTATCATGAAAACAACATCAAACTCCCAAACTTTGTGGCTTCACGGTTAGAGAACCAGGGCATATCCAGAAGTCTCATTCTAACCTCCTTTCGGTATTTACTAGGTCGGTCCATTGTGGGTTGCTCCACTTGGTCATCAGAAATTTCTGACGTCAGGAGAAGGCTAAGGTTCTCCGGTTCTCTTTCGTAATTGTAAGAGAAATATCCAGGGGAGTTTCGCAATACATGTGAAACTGGCAACAAGCTGCTAACATTACTTTGTACATTTTTATTTCTGGGCAGTGGCAATTTCTTTTAATGTATTTATATTTCGTGAGTGCAAGTGGTGCTATTGGGGTAACGCATGATTCTTAGGACAGAACGAACATTTATGAATTATTTTGCACAGTAATTACGTGATATGACATCTATTCATTTTGTAGTTCATCCTTTACCAGCCAACGAGGACCAGCTAAACGAAAGGTAAACAACCTTAACTGTCTGTAGAGTATATGTTGCATCTCTTGCTGCAGTTAATGATAAATTGAATTTCATCAAAATTACACTGCTAAAATTCCAGTTCTAAAGCGTAGAAGGCGCTTTGCGGTATATTTTATTGTCCACATGTGCAAAGTTATGGCTTAGTATTGTTTTAAAACGATGTGTGGCGAAACGTGTAAGGTAACGATTGTTGCATCGTTTAATCTCACGTGTACATGCAATTTTGCAATACTAGACTGTATAAATATCAAAACGGCAATTTTTTTTTTTTGTATCTGAGAGATATACCGTGAGGTGTAGCATTTTAAGTTTACTGTATTGCACCATATCGTGCATCTTAGTCCTAGAAAGTTATTTCACATGGATGAAAAATTGGTGTATTCTTTTTGGAGTTCCTAGCTTAAAAAAAGACTCGTAGTAACTTATGTGTGAAATACAAGTTTTTTGCTGATTTGTGAATTGCATGAAAAGGAAATACTTAGACGTATTTCACGTGAAAATTGATTCATCGCCCGCGGAACCTTCTGGAACAGAACTAATCGAATTCAATATTTTGGTTGGGTTACTGTGGTATTTTATAGCAGTCTTCTTTAACTTTATTTTAAATAATCCAAACACGAATAATACAGAAACGCACATAGCGTATTAAATCCGTTTATTTTTGTGGTGTAGTCAGCACAAAGATTCACCAGCACACTCCACTGGTAGGCTTTTTCAAGGCAATGGTAGACATAAAAATGCAGTGAATTGGAACATGTAAAGAACGTAGATGATTTTTGAAAATAACGTGGGTGACATCAAGAGCGTATTACGTGAATTTTTATCACTCAATTATATGGTGCGCCATGATGTGTTTCCACTTTTAATAACGCATGCCAAACCATTGGTAGTTCAGTAGGAGACTATATCATTGAATTTAGAGAGACTATATCTCTGTCATATGCTAAATTATGAAAAACATTGCCATTTGTGAGGCAATGTTTAAACGATTTTGTATTGTCCCTAAGTTCATACAATAGACGTATAGAAATGTTTATATATGGATTAGTGTACCTAAGTTATAATATAGGAAGACCATTTCCATCTCAATTCAGGCAGGCATGACCAACATGTGTCAGTTGACAACCTCCAATTTTTTTGAAAAAATTATGGTAGCTACTCCTAATAGATATATAAAGTACTGCAAAAGGAATTTTCATAAAACAATTTTTTGGTCGAGTTACAGCATTTTAAAAATAGGCAAAAAATACACTCGTGACGAAAATCATGTCAAACGATAATTTTTAAGTGCACACTGCTCCTGAAGTATAACAGGTAGAGACTCCAATTTTTTTATTTTGAAGCTATTGAATTGGCCTTTCTTCAAATTCACAGAAATTGGTCAAACAAATGTTACCAGATGGGAAAAAAAAAAAAAAAAAAAAAAATTTCCCAAATTTAGGATTTTTTTTTTTAAAGAAAAATATTATCAGGTAGGTAAGTGTGCTAACCTGCACCCCTACTAGGGTTGTCTTAGCAGTAATTTTATATTTATCCTGTGATGCTTGTAACTCATAAAATTAATTTTTAAAATATACAAAATTTCAAAAAATCAACATTTTTGAATTGCAATATTTCAAAAACCCCATTTTTTAAAATTCTGAAATTTTGTCCGAACAATGTCCTAATGTTAGGTAGTTAACTGGGAGAATCAGTTTACTGGATTTTTGCCTTGAAATTTTCCTACAAATTTTTGAAAATGCACTTTTCTCCTGCTAGAACCTCACAATTAGGTTATTAATAAAAAAAAAAACAAAAAAAAACTTCGAAAGATATTTCTGAAAAGTTTACCTGAGTATATATTCCAAATTGCATTGTCAATATATTTTAAAGTCATTTTTATGATTTTTAATAATTGTCACCTATGTACATGTTTAATTTTTTTTAAATCCAGTCTTTGCACATACAATACTTTATCTCAGTTGCAGTTAAGATTCAATTTCTATTTATATAAGAAAAAAGCTTAAAAAAAATTATGAGCTTACCATCATAACTACAAATTATTCAAACTGAGAAAAGCTGCTGGGTTTTCGATAGGAATGAACTTCACAAGTTGTGAGGAGTAGAAGTTTAGTCTTTGGGATCAAGGGGCAGACAGTTTCAACAAATGAAGGTGCTCTCTTATAGCTTGTGAAGCGTGTTTCTGTAAGTTGAATTTAGTAGCAAAATGTTTTCACAGGCCACCCACACCATCGCATTCACTCTTGCATTGGCTTGTGGCTGAAAAGATCCACTTCCTTGTTACATTTGGGTCCCCCTTCATAAGTTCATAGAACTGATATTTGTTTTTGAAGTGAAGTGCCCGGCTGCTCCATCTGAGATGTAAACAATTGTTTGAAATTCTTCCAAAGGAGAAGTCCTAGCAATTTCACTCTTTATGAGCAGAATGGCACACAGAGCATGTGCTGTGTCATGGCTTATATCATTGCATACTACCACAGAAGACTTAGTCTCATTTGGAAAGTATACAATGCATGTAAAGAGTGAGATCTGGACATTGTTTGCTAGTAGTAACTTTGCACTTCATCAGGTAGAATTACAGATGAGTTCTGAGCAAAGTCAAAGTGCAACACAAACACTGGACTATGAGCTGCAGACTGTTTAACCCTCTGCTATCCCATTTCTGTGGATCCGATAATTATAAGTTACGGAAGAGTTTCTTTTTCTCGATATCCCCCAACCTTTAGTACTCTCTTATTTTCATTGACTCCCCCAATGACTCTCAAGCAGCCTTAATAGGTGTTTCACAGTACTCCATAAAAATTGCACTGGGCAGTACCATTTTCAGTGCTACAGCTTTGGAAAATCAAACTTTGAAATCATATCGCGTGCAGTTTAGCCCAAAAATTACTACAAATCGCAGTTACCCATGAGTCAAAAATTGCCCAAGTTTCATAAAATCATTCGCCACCATTTTCACTGTTCCTAAGTTTTTCTTGCCATTTTCGGATTTAGTCACATTTGGCTACTTGGTGTGAATGCTTAGTGCGAGCCCTGCCGGGAATTGTGTTCTCCTGCTATATTTACTAAATGTTTACAGTTCTCATTTTTTAACTTAATTCGAAAATTTGGGAAAAAAGTGCCATTTTTCAAAAAGGGGGAAAAAAAAGTGTCATTTTCAAAAATATGTAAGAAATTTTCAAGGCAAAAACCCAGTAACCTGACTGACTCCCCAGTAAACTAACTACTATTAGGACATTGTTTGGACAAAATTTCAGAATTAAAAAAAATGGGGTTTTTGAGATATTGCAATTCAAAAATGTTGATTTTTTGAAATTTTGTATATTTTAAAAATTAATTTTATGAGTTACAAGCATCACAGGATAAAAATAAAATTACTGCTAAGACAACCCTAGTAGGGTGCAGGTTGGCACACTTACCCACCTGATAAGTCTTTATCTTTAAAAAAAAAAAATCCTAAATTTGTGGAAAATAAAAATTTTTTGTCAAATATAATTTTTTTTTTTGCCATCTGGTAATATTTGACCAATTTCTATGAATTTGAAGAAAGACCAATTCAATAGCTTCAAAAAAAAAAAAAAATAGTCTCTACCTGTTATAGATCAGGAGCAGTGTGCACTTAAAAATTTGACGTTTCACATGATTTTCTTCATGAGTGTATTTTCCTATTTTCAAAATGCTGTAGCTCAACCAAAAATTTTTTTTATGAAAAATCTTTTGGCAGTTACTTATATCTATTAGGAGTAGCTACCATAATTTTTTCAAAAAAATTGGAGGTTGTCAACTGACACATGTTGGTCATGCCTGCCTGAATTGAGATGGAAATGGTCGGAAATCAAATTACAGATATTTGAAATGTAGATTTAGTTAACCATGATCTGTTTCTGGTAGCTTTTGTATGTCTATATTAAGTAACTAGAATCATTCATGATTTAGTGTATTCAAAAGAAAAGTACTCATAAAGCAATTTTTAACTGTCTAGCATTTGACACTCATAAAAGTTTGTGAAAACCATGTGACGTGGGGTTTAGGTGAAAATGAGTTGTTTTGTGATCAGCTCTCTTCTGATATTATTCATTTACAAAATTGCAAACTATACAGGTACATGCTGGCTGGGATGTATGGCCGTAACTACGTTCCAGATCGGGGGGGGGGGGGGCTCGTCCTTTGGGATCGAGGTTTTATTTCGGAATTTTTTAACATGCCATTTGGCAAAAGTCAAATTCGTTCGAGGATTAGGGAAAGAATGAAAACAGCCAGCAGTGCACCGTCCGTCAAGATTTTGTAAATATAAAAATATCTTGATTAATTTATTAAACCTTTCAGCTCTTTTAATCAATATTGAAACAGTTGAAATTTAAGATTTGAAAAACAAACTTACAGTTAATGAGAGCACTGAACGATTATATACTCTACTAAAAGTAGCACGTCCACTTCAATGATTCTTTGTTAAAAATAAAAAAAATTTCAAGAGTAGTCATCCCACAGTTCCTATGTTTTGAAAAATAAAAACTGCTCTGGTGTTCTGAGCTGACTTAAAATGCATTGTCTTTGTGTAGTTCAATTATGATAAAATTTAGTTGAAAACGATAGCATTTAATTCTGTCTTGATTTTTTTTTAAAAGATTGCTATTCAAAGAGTATAGAGTATAAAGGGCCAAACAATGTACATTTATTTTTCATTTGCTCATGTAAGTATAAACATTCATGATCTCTAGATTCTTTTGACTTTTTAAAGGACCCAGAATATTTTACAAAGTACCCACTTTTTAAAAATCTGTGGGTCCATAGGACCCAGCTTGATAACAGTGCAATCAGCTTTGTTCCATGAACATAGATGAAAATTTTCTCTTTTTTGTTGGTTTTATTAATTTACTTCAGCAAATAATTTTGCAGTGCTGCAAAATGGAAACAAAATATGAAAAATGAATGGGCAAAAGAAAACTGAACTCTTTTGAAATATAAAAAAGAAATCACATTCTCTGAATTTACTTGATCGTGGTTGGGTTACAGGTTTCTTACTGTTCGATAAACTATTTAGCCAAATTTTTTAGGTCACTATTCTAGTTCTTTTCTGTGGATCCACATAGTTACTGATGTTGTATTTTGACTGTTTCTACCTCCTTTCTTCAGTTCCTTCCACTTCTTTTCTTCATCTTTTACCACACATTCTCTTTTGCTGGTGCTTGGCGATGGGTCTCTTCTTACAGTGGTAAACAGCCAAACCCACTCCCTTCTCCACTAAAATACTAAGTGCCAGATTCACCCTTACAAACCCCTTTTCTCCCACACTTATGCATTGTAAAAATCAGTCCTGCTGGTCCTAAAGACACGAATAGAAAGTAGTTGGAATCTCTTTCTCGCACAAGGATTTCACTTTTGCACCATTTCCGTCAAGCAGTGGCTGACAGCATTTCAGGTCACTTCACCTATTTTACTCAAAATAAAGTTTGGTTAAGGTTCCATCTTCGGCCTGCTCGATAGATGGCGCCATGGTTTGTCCCTTAGTGGATCTTTTATTTTAACGTAACACTGCAATAAATATAGATATTTTTCATTATATCAAAGGTATCTGAGACTTAGATTGCAATGGAATCAGGTAAAAGATATGATATGCTTGTGAAAGTTGTCACAAATATTCTAGGCAGCAGGGTTTAGATGAACATCTTAGAATAAAAGGTCATTACGTAAGTAGACTTACCAATCCCGCCTCAGGTGCATCTTCTTTTCAATGCATAGTTTGTGACAAATCATTTACCCTTAAGTCATCATATTTGAGGCTTTGCAAAACATTTTCTCATTTTTCTTGCAGTGTTACGTTAAAATAAAAGATCCACTAAGGGACATATGTGGCGCCATCTATCGAGCAGGCCGAAGACGGAACCTTAGCCTAAAGTTTTATTCAGTATTTTTTTTTTATAATATATTCTTTTTTGCCTTTATTCAGTTCCAAAATACTCAAAATTTTGAATAGATATTAATTCACGTGGCGCGCTCAATACGGAAACAAATCCTTATACTCAAAACAGTGCAAGTGAAGAGCCGAAATGAGAATGCTTGGAAATCTGCAGTTTTCTGCCGAGTTGCCATGGTAACCATGACGTCACCCTCCCCAATCTGCTCGCTCAAGTGAAGTGTTCCAGCTCAGGCGCCTTATCTCTACATCTTTCAGTTTTTGAGCATAAAGTCGTGATAGATCGCGGTGGAGCGGGCGGACTACCAGGGTACCTTGCAATCTGCTAGGGCTTTTTTCTTGTGGTACATTATTTTCCGGAAGGAATTTGTTCTTTTGTGCTTTGTGATTATTTGTTGAAAGCTTTAACTGATATTTTAGGTTTGTGTACAATTTAACTGATAGTTATAGTTTTTAGTATGCATCCTGTGGACGACATTGTTTGTAATTTATTGCAAACTCCATTTAATCTGTGGAAAGATGAAGATTTTGAAGAGACATTTTGCTTCAAGGACTGACGGATTCACTGACAATTGTTGCCAAGAACGAAATCAAAAAGAGCGGTAAATCTAACAATATTAATTTAAAAAATTGTTGGTTTACTGAATATAAATGGATTTGCAGAACTCCTGTGTTAATTTTTTTTTTTTTTTTTTTTTGGCCCTGCTTCCTTTTTAGTAATAAACATTTGGCGTGGAATAAAGACGGATTCTCAGATTTATTAAGCATAACACGGTCACTTCATAAACATCGTGATTCTAGCGAATACCTGAAATGTGGATTGTTAAAGAATTTTGAAAAAATTCAAAACATCATTGTCGATGCCCTGAGGAAGAATGCTAGGCTTTTGAAAACACATTTTAACGAAAAGGTTCATTTAAATAGACTTTTCCTGCAAACAGTGATTGATGCAGTATTAGTCTATACTATATTTGAGCAAACAAGATTTAGCATTGCATGGCCATGACAAAAGCATGGGCTCGATAAATTGTGGAAATTTCATTGAATTACTTTCATTGTTGATATGAAGAAGTTCTTTAGAAATTGAAAATCAATGCAAAAATATAAAAAACTATTCAAAATGAATTAATTGAATGTATTTCTGAATATATAAACGATCACGTCAAAAATTAAATAATTTTTTATTGTTGATTCGGAAGGTGTATTGGTTGAGGGATTTTTGGGTTTCCATAATGTGAATGAAGATAGAATGTCAGGAGCTTTATACAAAATGCTAGACAAAATTTTGGAACAATCTGATTACCAACACAAATAAATAGGACAATGTTACGATGGGGCAAGTATGAAGTCTGGACACGTAAATGGGCTACAGAAAAAAAAAGTCAAGGATAAAGCTTCTCAAGCTGTTTTTGTTCATTGCTTAGTTCATCCACAAATAAAGAAGATAGCTGTCTAAGCACGAACACTTTAGCTCAAACCAATTACAACACTCAAATGAAGCTAAGACGTATCACCGGTATCAAAAGTATACACAGTTAAAACCATGACTACACAAATAACTCATTCCATTGAGGTTTAAAAAGGTTTAATGTTAAAAACTTGCGAGATCTTTCGAACCTACGACTTATAGGTTCATCATCAGGCACCAAAACTCGCAAGAAACCTTTTTAAACCTCAATGGAATGAGTTATTTGTGTCGTCATGGTTTTAACTGTGTATACTTTTGATACCGGTGATACGTCTTAGCTTCATTTGAGTGTTGTAATTGGTTTGAGCTAAAGTGTTCGTGCTTAGACAGCTATCTTCTTTATTTGTGTATCAATCAGCACGATAGTCTCTTCATCATATCTGCTTAGTTCATCGTTTGAATCTTGTATTACACCAGTTTTTCTAAAATTTCTAAGTGTCGATTACTTTTTACAAGCCTGAGGGAAATTGCTTTGTTTGTTCACCATTCTGCGAAGCGGTCTTATAAACTTATATCAAAAGACGCAGACCAACCATAACAGAAACTTGATGGTCCTCCACTTCGAAATTAGTAAGTGTAGTTGTTGAAGATTGGGATAAATTGAAGGAAGTGTTTGTTCGGATTTCTGACGAATAGCAAACAATCCGACAAAAAATCAATTCATCTTGCCAAAGGGTTTTTGAATGATATGAACACTTTCGAATTTACATTTTTGGCTGCACTGATCTATTATTTGAACTTTTGAAGAAAAAATGACTAAACATAAACTACTGTGTAACTCAAATTAAAAAAAACCTCGTGAAATTTTGACCCATAAAAGAAACGATGAGTTATTTGAAACACTGTTTAGAAAAGCTAGCAAAATCGCAGAAATAAGCAAGGGAATATGCTGCTCTTACACAGGAACAATTTTCAAAATTATAAACAATTGTATTTTGAAAATTTGGACCACATTCTTATGGAAATGATATGCGATTTCAGAACTGTAAGAAACTTCAATTTGTCTGACTTGTTGACACAACCAAATTTGAATAATTTAATGCACGCTTTCCCTCTTGCACTCTTGAAAATCTAAATTTTTACAGAAACATATTTACTAAACACCAGCGCCTTCAAAATGAACTGAGTCTTGTATATACCGATTAAAAATTAAGGTATATATTTACGTAAGAACTCAGAGTATTTAACGGAGACAAAGACATTTTCACAAAAGATTATAAATTGGTTTTCCTCAGTTTAACAATTCCATCTACAAGTGTGCCAGTGGAAAGAAGTTTTCTTAAAAGAATACAAACTTGCTCAAGAAACACTAGTTCCCAAGATAGACTTGCTTCTTTGGCAAATATTTCTATTCAGGAAGACATTTTATTGATGCTCACGAAGAAACAACCATCAACCCTTCTTATGATGACATAATCGACAAATTTGCAGCTTTAAAAGGAAGAATAATTGATTTAATATACAAAAAAATAGTAAATCCTCATTAAGGGATTTTCATTGTAGACAGTAGATATCTTTTCATACTGCTCTTGTACCTCTTCACCTATTTTTCCATCCACGAGCCGCCACTGCCGTCGAGAGATGTACACATTTAGCTAAGCCTCACGTCCCTTGAGAATACGCGTTTTCAAGCAGTTAACTACATGGAAGTTTCTTAACTAGCATCACATGGTCACTTAGCAAGTGAAGGAACATAATTTTACCCTTCTGCACAACTATGCATCTGCCTAGTTTGTTTTTTTCACTTTTGGAGGGGTGGTAATGCTTTTTTATATTTTGAGTTTCTTTAAGAGATAAAGTCATTTATCTCTTACCCTAACACCAACAAGCCCTTTGTTATTGAGAATGATTGGTGCTTTGATTTCTTGGGAAGTACAGAATCTCCGCTCCGGTGGCGAAGTGGTCTAATTGATGGCCTCTGACCATTCGTCCAAAGGGGTCCGTGTTCAAATCCTGGTGAGGCATGGATGTTGTTTATCTTATGGCACTGGCTCTCCCCCTTCCCTGTAACCAGTGACACTACATTAGGGACGGGCGACTGCTTATAGCCCATTAAGTTGCTCACTGTGGTTGTTAAAACCTCCAATAATAATAAAAAAAAAAAGTACAGATTCATTTGCTTCAGTTTCATGAAAATATAGTGCGGCATTTATGTACAATCTGCATGTGTTGATGGATTTTTTTCTTTTTTATAGAATAAAGGTAATTTTTTGATAATTTTCTTTTAACTTTAGAGTACACAACATTTAACTGATTTCTCTAATCCTTAAGTAGCAATACTTATACTATTTATGGTATAACAGATTGGCATGCAGATTGATCAAATGTAAAGTTTGAAATAACACAGAGCTTGAAAAGTATTATGCCGGGGGCATGTAAATTATTGGTCTGGGCAGGTAAATAAAAAATGTATTTGCCCATTCCGGGCAACTACATTTAAAAATAAAAAAGTTTGGAATAGAATTTCCTACTACAAGAAAAAAAGACAGTGGTCGCATGTTGTGTTTCATTTCACAGCTAATCACCAGAAGTTGTATTATTGTTATAGAGTGCCAAGGACAGAAGAATGTCACTTCTTTAATTATATTATGCTCTAGGTTCTGAAATTGCAACCATATGTAGTTTTGCTCCAAATGTTGTTTATACTCAGCGACGGGATGCATGCCTCTGATGGAACTAGCCTCCGGTGTTTAGTGACAAAGAGCGAAAACTTCAATGAAAGGATCATGGCAGAATCACTAAATTTCTCAAATACCAATTTCAGCATCGTCATCTTAAAACTTGAGATAGGCTTACTGCATGCTTTTGTGCATTGAACATTTTGAATGCAGACCTTTAAAACGAAAGTGCAAAACATGTAAAAAAAAGTTCATCATATATTTTAACTTCAAAAAAAATTAGTCTTGATTTGTTATATTAAGAGATAAAAATTCCTGGGCATCCAGCTTTTAGTAGTACCTGGGCAGGTAAATAACTTCTGCACATGCCCAGCTAGGCACGTAAATTTTCAGATATTTTTTAAGCCTCGCTTCAGGTGCATATATATTTTGCCTTTCAGGCTGATGATAGATTTCATATAATTACCATGTTCTCTGAGTTATAGCTTTCGTGCAACTGAAGTTTTGTGTCTACTGGCAAATATGTGAATAGGCCATTGCATGAATAATGTTCACAATGCTTTGAATTTTTGTGGCTCAACAAATTCACTGACCCTGTGTTGTGGTAAAGAAATTGCAGTTAGAACAATATGCTCTTTCTTTGTGTGTGTGAGATGTACTATTTACCATAAAAATATATAGTATATACAAACCAGAAAATAAAGGGAGGATGGGGAGGGAAGGGGAAAAATTGCTGTGAAGAGAAACAAGAAAACAGAACCCCGAATTCTAGATTGTTTAAAATGTGGGCTCACTTTGCATGCCTTCTCCTTGAAGATTCCATACGAAATGTATCCTCCAATTTTTCTTCCTTTTGTTGTTCTTTTCCTCCTGTTTTAATTTCCTTCATTTTTGTATTGGCTTTTTCCTCTCTGCTTCATTTTTCCATTTTTCATTTTTTTTGACCCCTCTTCAAAAAAAATTCTTCCTGTAGGTTTTGTTTCTTTCTCACTACTTCTCCTGTACTTGTTTTTTAATATACACTGACGGGGGGAAAAAATCCCAACACCAAGAAGGGGTTGTGTTAGATAAACAACAGTTGGTAGGCGGTGAGAGTACATCTGTAAGATGACGTCTATGCAAATTTCGTGCTCGGCGCATACGTGTGGCGCTAGTAGCGCCCCTCGGAACATGCAAAGCAGGTTTGCTGTAAATACGCGCTGTAACGTTCGTGAGCGTTAGTTATCGTTGAGATTCGACGTAGGGTGTTGATGTCAGTCAAGAATGCCTTTAAGAAGACGAAGAAGCCATTATCAATAGCTCACGGAGTTTGAACGAGGTCGTGTAATAGGGCTACGAGAAGGTGGATTTTCGTTCCGCAATATTGCAGAACGACTTGGCAGGAATGTAGCCACTGTGCATGATTGTTGGCAACGGTGGTCAAGGGAAGGTACTGCCTCAAGAAGACCGGGTTCCGGCTGGCCACGTGGCACTACTGAGAGGGAAGACCGCCGTGTACGGCGTATGGCCGTGGCGCAGCGTACCGCGAGCAATTCGAGCTGCAGTTGCCACCACAGTGACACAACGAACTGTTACAAATCGGTTACTTGAAGGACAGCTCCGAGCCAGACGCCCTGTAGCGTGCATTCCACTTATTCCAAACCACTACCGTTTGCGACGTCAGTGGTGTCAAGCTAGAGCTCATTGGAGGATGGAGTGGAGATCTGTTGTGTTTTCTGATGAAAGCCGGTTCTGCCTGGGTGCCAGTGATGGCCGTGTGTTGGTTAGAAGGAGGCCAGGTGAGCGCCTGCAACCAACCTGTCTGCGGCCGAGACACACTGGACCTACACGTGGAGTTATGGTCTGGGGAGCAATTTCCTATGACAGCAGGAGCACTCTCGTGGTTATCCCACGCGCCCTGACGGCACAGTTGTACGTCGGTCTGGTGATTCAACCTGTTGTGCTGCCATTCATGAACAGCATTCCAGGGGGTGTTTTCCAACAAGAAAACGCTCGCCTGCATACCGCTGTTGTAACCCAACATGCTCTACAGAGTGTCGACATGTTGCTGTGGCCTGCTAGATCACCAGATCTTTCACCAATCGAGCACGTATGGGACATCATTGGACGACAACTCCAGCGTCGCCCCCAACCAGCATTAATTGTCCCTGTATTGTGACCGACCAAGTGCAACAGGCATGGAACTCCATCCCGCAAACTGACATCCAGCACCTGTACGACACACTGCATGAACGTTTGCGTGCTTGCATTCAACATTCTGGCGGTTACACCGGTTATTAATGTACCAGCATTTCACATTTAAAATGGCTCTTCTCGCGCTTACAATAAGCTGTGATCTTGAAACCTTAATCGATTAAGTATGTTACCTATACGAATGTATTGCCGCCATTTCATTCCTCTACAACTATTTTTTCGTGGTGTTGGGATTTTTTTCCCGTCAGTGTATGCACACACACACACTAATAAAAGTGCTTCAACTCCGAGATGAAAAAATGCAGTTTTTCTTTTTACTCAATTTCTACTGTGTAATGAGATTTTAGTATTTAGAGAGTATCATGCCCACTTCTGGAAAATAGGAAAAAATACCCACATTTTGAAAATACGAAGAAATACCCACATCTTGAAAATACGACAGCCATTGACTGATGTTTTCTTACGTCTGTTAGAAACGTCTATTTTTAATTTCATGAAGAAAAATCCTAATTTCAACTAAGCAATCAACAAAACTAGTCCGAACATTTCCCCTGCTCAACCACATAACGTTACCTAGAATTTAAAGGACATCATATAGTGATCCCAAAATGGCAGAAGCCCATTGTTAGACGCCTCGGTGGCACAGTGGTCTAAGCGATGGCTTCTTATCATTCGTCCGAGATGGATCCAGGTTCGAATCCTGGTGAGGCATGGATGTTGTGTTTCCCTTATGTAACTGGTTCTCTCTTCCCTGGAATTAGTGACCCTAAATAAGGGACGGGCGACTGCTTAATAGCCCACGGTTGTCGTTAAACCTCTAATTAAAAAAAGAGCTCATTGTTAGAAGAAACAGAACAATATTAATTATAAATGTGTGAACTTTGATATTATCATGAGTCAGTAATGCATTGAACCCAGGGATGAAAGAGTTCCACCAAAAGGCAGAATTCCACCTCTTTGGAAGTTGTCTGGGAGTTCCTGAGATCATGCAGAAATGCAATAATTGCAATAAAACAAATTAGATCAGTATAAATATGGGATTGGCATTATTGGTTTGATGTAAGCACACTGACTAAAATATAATTCTTATTCATTCCTAAAAAAATGTTAGGCAATTTTTTGGCTTTTATATATGGTGCTTAGGGTAGTTATGCTATTTTTGCATATTCTATGTTGGAAAAGTTCAGCCTTTTTCTGCCATGACCATGGAAAAAAAATCATGCCTGATTGAACCTGAAATGTGAGTCCCTATTCATTGGACTTTTCTGGTGCGCCCTCACACCTATTAATCTATGCGATGCTTTGTTTATGAGGTGTGTGTTCATTTGATTTTATCATATAAGATTCAGTGGAAAACTTAAAAGTTGCTTCTCCTATAATGTGTTATTAACCAAAATGAATTGCCTTAGGTGTAGTCAGGGGTGCAGAAAATTTTCAGGGCCCGATATTTCCCCAGAGCGCAATTTTTTCTGTCCGAAATTTCCACCAAAACTGTAGTGGACTTTCATACAAGAGTAAGCGAGTATTAGATCTATATGTTGATAATTAAGAACTAATCCTTAAAGCCTATTACTTAAAAATTTGAAAAAAAACAAAACAAACAAACCTAATATTTATTTTAGATTAAAAATGTCTGAAACATTTTTGGGTCTAGGTGAAAACAGTGGTGGGGCAGAGAGGCTGAGAAATAAACAGCTAAAAAAATTCTGTAATTAACTATAATTTATTTCATTCTAGCATTTCAAGTGTATAATTGTGCCAGGTAATTTTACTGAATGAAATTTAAATTAAGACTTAAATCCTTTGAAAAATGCATGGGTCATTCGCTTTAAAATGTGCAGAACCCCTAATAATTTTTCAGATCGGCGCCTGCGACACATAAGCTGCCATTAGTTTCGGAAAATTTTTATTAGCATGACTAATGGTTGTGCCGTACTTATTACTCGTGCCACGCTGTCTACCTACGCCTTGGCATTGGTAAAGTCGTTTGGGCTCGGTGAATCATATGCGCGCTGCAGTACGTCACTGTGCTCATAACCTCTTGTATTTATAACGACATGACATTTTTCAAAATGATTACCTGATTCATCATCATTGTCAACCATTATCAATCCACTGCTGGACGAAGGTCTCCCCAAGTTTCCTCCACAACGGTCTGTCTTGTGCCAGCCTCCTCCATGTCACTCCCGCATACTTTCGAATTTCATCCACCCATCTTCCATGTGGTCTTCTTCTGGGTCTTTTCCTGTCCCTTGGAATCCAATCTAAAATTTCGACTGTCCATCGATGGTCTGTTCTTCTGGCAGTACGTCCAGCCCATTGCCATTTCAGGGATTTAACTCTGATCATGATGTCTTCCACTCTTGTCATTTTTCGGATCCACAAGTTCCTCTTATCTCTCCTGGTTACACCAAGCATGTACCTCTCCATGCTTTTTTGAGTTATCTGCAGCCTTTGTATGTCTCTTTTAGTTAAGGTCCACATCTCTGCACCATACGTAAGCACTGGAACGATGCATTGATCAAACGCTTTTCTTTTAAGACATAATGGCATATTGCTCTTGAAAATTATGCTGTTTCTTCCAAAAGCTCTCCAGGCAAGTTTTGTACGCCGACTAATTTCTTCATAATGTGACCCTCACTTGATACCTGCTGTCCAAGATAAACGTACGTGTCTGTTATCTCCAGCTTTTTTCCATCAATTGATAAATCTTCATTTCTTGTAAAAGCATTGAACATCACTTTTGTCTTCTGAAAGTTCATTTTGAATCCCACTTCTACACTCTTGTCAGCAAGTTCCTGGATCATACTCTGCAGCTCTGATGGGGTAGTTGCAAAAATGACTACGTCATCAGCAAAACGAAGGTGGGTTAGATAATCTCCATTAATCTTTATCCCTTTGTTTTCCCAGTTCAGTGATTGAAAGACATTTTCCAATGTTGCAATAAAGAGCCTGGGAGATATGGTGTCACCTTGTCTCACTCCCTTTCCAATTTTTATGTGTGTTGTATTTTCAAACAGCAGAATCTTTGCACTTGCATTTTCATAGATGTTATTAATAATATTAATGTATGATCTTCAATACCGCAGGATTTCAGAGCCATTGTAACTGCTGATGGTTTCACCGAATCAAAGGCCTTTTCGTAATCGATAAAAGCCATGCACAATGGAAGTTCATATTCCCTCGCTATTTCAATTAGTTCTCTCAGTATGTGGATATGATCTATTGTGCTGTAGGCACTCCTGAATCCAGCTTGTTCTCTCGGTTGAGCCATGTCCAGTGTTACATTCAAACGGTGTGAAAAAACTTTAGTAAAGATTTTATAAACCACTGATAGGAGGCTGATAGGTCTGTAGTTCCTGAGTTCCTCAATGTCACCTTTTTTATATAGCAGGATCATTGTAGCGTTGTTCCAATCCTCAGGAATCTTCCCTTCATTAAGGCATCGAGTGAAAATTTGGGCGAGTACTGTTTCGATTTCTCCACTTGCTTCTTGTATGATGTCTACAGTGATTCCATCTTCTCCTGGAGCTTTTCCTCGCTTCATGTTCTTGATTGCATGTGCAACTTCTGCTGGGAGGACTGGAAGAACTCTGGTACTGGTACCTTTTCATGATGTCTGGAGTACATGAATCATCCCTTTCATATAATTTGGAGTAGAAATCTTTCACTCTTGTCAAAATTTCGCCTCTATTTCTTGTTACAGAACCATCTTCTTTTCCCAGTTCCATAATCTGTTTTCTTCCCTTACTAAGATTCCCCTTTGCTATCTTTACTCTTTGGTTGTTTTCAATTGCTTTCCTCACTAGTTCACAGTTTAATTTCCTTACGTTTTCAGTGATACTCTTCCGTACTGTTTTGCATAGCTCTATATATTCCACTTTGGAAGTCACATCTTCTTTAGTTGTCCTCATCTCTCTTCTTTTTTGCATCAACATTTTGGTTTTTCCTGATAATTTGTTCACATGCAACTTGTTCTTAGACCCAGCTAATTTTGTTGCTGTTTCCATAAGAGCTTTGGTTACTTTTCTGTTAACTTCAGAAATATCCACTTCTTCCGATGTTAGGCCTTCTAAAGCAGAGAATCTGTTCTTCAGTTCCAACTTGAAGGTATTATGGTGTTTTTTAAGGTTGGTCATGTCAATATATTTTGTTTGTCTTATGAGCTTGCCACGTTCGAGTTTAGTGTTGAGGGGCATCTTGCATCTCACCAATCTATGGTCACTACCTGTGTTGAACTTGTTTAGAACACTGCAGTCTTCTATGACGAATTTTTCGTTACACATAATAAAATCAATTTCACTTGTCGTCCCATTTGGATGTCTCCTTGTCCATTTCCTGTGGGGCTTTTTCTTGAAAAAGGAGTTCAAGATGAAAAACCCTTCTACCTCTGCAAACTCAGCAAGAGTATTTCCACGCTGGTTTCTGTTGCCATGACCGAATTTACTTACCTACTGAAGTTTCATTTGCAGTTGCCCTATTTTTGCATTGAAATCTCCCATAATTATCTTCAAGTGCTGCTTACCTTTATTATTTAGATGACGAATTTCCTCATAATTCTTCAATTTCTTCTTCAGGATGACTTGTGGTGGGTGCATAAGTTTTAATAATCTGAGCCTGGTATCTTCTCGAGAGTTGGATAACGAGTTGTGCAGCTCTGTCAGAT
Organism: Macrothele yani; assembly: GCA_039090855.1. Taxonomy (NCBI): domain Eukaryota; kingdom Metazoa; phylum Arthropoda; class Arachnida; order Araneae; family Macrothelidae; genus Macrothele; species Macrothele yani. The sequence goes on along the minus strand of CM077027.1, from coordinate 137,114,003 downwards.
TAACTTTCAACTTCTGCAACTTTATCCTTCAGTTTCTTGTTTATTATAAATCCAACATCACTAGTTCTGCCAGTATCTGTCTCATGATAGTAGAAGAGATGTCCACTTTTCAGTTCAGTGAGATCTCCTTTTCTCCTTACCTCACTTAGCCTGACGATGTCCCACTTGATCCTTTGTAGTTCCTCTTCCAATTCAAGAAGCCTTGAATCAGAAGATAGGGAGCGTCCATTATACGTAGCCAAGGTCAGCATCAGATGGCAGCCTAGTCCGATCCTCAGGGGATTCTTAGCACCCTTTGCCTTCATGTCGCACTGGCCGCTGCCTTGGCCAGGTATATTCCAGCTGCCAGAGACTGAGGGCCAAGATTTAAGTTGTGGAGTCATTTTGGAGGGGTTTGGCCATAACTCACCACGCTGGCCAAGCGGGTTGGTGAGTGTGGGATAGCATTTCCTCTAATCCCGATGGTATAGTTATACCGCTATTGGCGGTCGTCAGAGCCCCTTTAGTGGGAACAGGATACACCACGAGAAGGTGGGGTTGACATTTGTCAAGGAGAGGCTGTGATGTTACGCATCACTTGACCTTACATTTTGCATTGACCTGATTACCATTCAGTAAATTACTCTTTATCTTTCGCGTTATACTCGTTGTTAATAAGTCAATTTTTCGTTTTATTATTATTACTACTATTGTTATTTTACCTTTAGGCAAAAATTTCCCCAGAGCTGCCTTAATTTCCCCTGAACCTTGTTCGCAAATTCAGACAAATTCCGCACCCCTGGATGTAGTTAGTGTTCGTGTATGAGCCATGCATTGTTTGAAGGAACATGTGCATGGCCCATGCACACGTTCCTTCAAACAATGAGTCTCTTCTGCCATTTTGAGAACAAACTCATTGTAATTCTAGTTTACATTAATGTGATTTAGCAGAGGAAATGTTCTGACTAGTATTTTGTCAATTGCTTAGTTGACATTGAGATATTTCTTGATGAAATTAAGGAAAACCTCATGCTACTAACAGATGTAAGAACACATTAGTTAACAGCTGGCATATTTTTTTACTTTCAAGATGTGAGCATTTTTTTCAGGGGCATTCTTTCATACATTCATTTAGAGCCATGCCATTAAGCTCTTTAGACAACTGAGTTCCTTGTGCAATGCACCATTGATTGCCATAAATAGAGCAACTCGCTTTTGCTTCATTTGTCCCATAACCTCTCTACTTTCTTCTTCTCTACCCAAGAAACTTGCTCTTATGATGTGACTTCTTGCTGTTCTGCACAGGAGCACCCACTAAATTATTGGGGAGGGGAAGACTTCATAAGATTGGGCATGAAAGGAAGGTATTGTTTCTGCCCCATTATCCAGACATTATCCAGAGAAAAATTAAAAAAAAAATGGAAAAAGGTGAACTATACAAAATTCAATGTATGCTTTAATAACTTAAAATGCAATTATAATTGCTTATAAGTAAATAAACAAAAATATTCCTACTAAATATTGTTTTTGAAAACAAATTTGTAAAATATTTTAAATGTTTGTAGAAAATACAGGGCATGAGCAAGCGTGTTTAAACAAAGAATAAAAGTGTAAAAATGGTTCAAAAAGAATTTGAAACTAAATAAAGGCACAAAAGATAAATTCTGTGGACTTTTTATTTATTTTTGATGATTGTTTCAAATGCCTAATGCATTTCATGAAAACATGTGAAGTGCAGCATGTGGTAGTAGATATTATCATGGAAAATATTACTTTTTTCTGGTGATATTTCGGTAGTAGATATTATCATGGAAAATGACTTTTTTCTGGTGATATTTCCATTAATTTTTTTTCCTGAAATGGCATGCATAAAGAAACAAGAAGTCTTATTTAATTTAACAGGACAAAAAATGTTGGGTGGGCAAAGCTCCCTAGAAAAAAACTCAGTGATTCGAAAGCTACTACTGCATTCCTGAGAAAGTAGCTTTTTAAAGATACTTTTTTTTTTTTTTTTTACATATAGGTTTAAGTTAAAAGTGCCAATTCTGGGAATCTTTATGTGCATTCAGGGCTGCATACCAAGGAAAATTACGCAAATGATTTATATTTGTATTGAGCTCAGCTCTAATAATCATATGTAAACACATTCAGTTGTGTGTATTTGAGGCTAGCTGTGAAGCCTAGGGAATTCAAGTGAATACCTTATAAAGAAATACCCGAGAATTCATTTACTTCCATTCAGAGGATCGAATCTCTTAATCAGTGGTTCTCTCAACAAAACTGCTAATGCGATTTTGTTGAGGACCACTGATTACGATTTGGATTTCTAAATCATATTTAGATTTCTAAAATGTTATTGACTGGGAAGGCTTCCGAGTTAACAGCTCGTCAAGTTTTCATAATTTAAGTCGGGAGAGGTAGGTATGCGATTGTGTTTAGGGCACACTCAGCCCATCTGTTTCAGCCAGTAACACTTCAAGAAATCTAAACATGTTCACCCCAAAAAATATGCAATTTTATTGGTCTTTACTCATCTCTGACTTCTGGAAAAAAGATTTAGAATGTTTTTATTTTAAAGCATGATTTGCCGATAACTAGGTGTCTCAAATTCTTGTAATATATTACAGTATAACAGCAGCATAAGTAATTTCTTTTGACATTTTCCCACAGCTGCATGCTTTTGGCATTTTATTTTGTTGGGTGTAATTCTGTAGATTGGTCCAGTTTTGTCCCCATTGAAAATGTTCTGCTCTTCATACAATTCACACATTTTTAACCTTTTGCACCAGTGTTTTTGAGTCTACTGGTTTTGCTTCACTGCAAATTAATTTAAAATAAAAAATGTGATTTGATCTGAACTGTTCATGCCACCCAATTGAAGCTTTAAAGTTCCCCATTCTAATGCTTTCTAGGGTCGCAAACAGGAATGTTCTTTGGCAGAACTGAATTTTGAAAACCACAAAAGCAATTAATTGCACCAGTCTGTCTTTTGAACTTGAACGTTCTTTGTGTTTTTATTGCCGTTGGTGATCCACTGTTTGCTGATTTCCTCCTCTTTTCCCAAAAGTCTACTTCTTTGCGGTTTGCCTACTTTTGAAGCATTCAGCAAAAATCCACACATTCAGATTTTCCATTTTAGCTGTATTTAAAATTTTACTTTTTTCTTTCATTACCTTTCTCAAAATCAACACATTACAGCGGGAATGGATCTCATTGCAGTCTTAATAAAAAACTTGGCTTTGTTTTTTCTTTACTAAGGCTTCATATCAGGTGCACTCCATATCGTCGCAATTAACAAAGGGTCCTGCAAATGTTGATCTGTCAGATGTGTTCTTTGTTTGACTGAACAACTGCTCATGTATGTAGATATTGCCAAAGATAGAAAACATAAACAATGCATGTTTACATATTTCTGGATACTTTTCTTCGGACACATGTTTGGAATAAAAGTGAACTACTGTAGGAACTTGTAAGAACTTGCATTTCACTGCACACTGAAGTTTGCAGTCAAATTGTAGGTGAAGTGAAACACTTTCGAAGTCAACCAAGAAGGGTGAGGAAGAACATTGCCTTGGAAATTTCGTTCTCTCTGAAGTCAGAAAGTCTGCTTTTGGATTCCACTGTCAGCTTTGAAATACATTGTACATAATAATCTGAATCCCATGTTCTATTTTCATTCCCCAACACCTCTAATGTTGGAAGTGAATGCAGTTTTCATTTTGCAGTTGATGTTCCCACAGTGTTAGTTTGATCTTAAAAACTTGCATGTAGTCATAAAGATTATAAACAAGTTGACCTTTCACAATTAAATGGTAGTTCAGTTAATTGAGGTAATCAGTAATGTTGACAATGAATACAAAGTCACTTAACGACTTCTCATCATGGACCTAGCAAATGGGTTTTCCTTTGGATTCCATGAATTGTTTGAACTTCGTCCTTTAAAGAAAAAAGGTTCTGAAGCATCTTCCTGCCACTCAACCAACATCCTTCTGCATAATATGCAATGTCACTATGCTCAGCTTCCAAATCGCTTGTGAACTTTTGACCAGTTAAAATCCACCACTTTTACAACAGCCATCACATATCAGTGGTGTATCTTGGGTCTGGGACCTGGGCAATCTACCCCCGCACACAGTGCTGTTTTTTTAAAAAAATGTGACATTTAATTTTTGGTTAAGTAATAGTAGTAACTTTTTTTCAAAATTTTTGATACATTCTATTTGCTAACATACCAAATAATTATGAGGAACAGGATTTGAACACTTATTTGCACATGAACTCCATTCTTTTTCTGAATGCTATTGCTATATTTGTACACGGACTCCGTTCTTTCCTTTTGTGTGAACTTGAGTGGTACATTTTCATAAAAGTTTCTTACGAATGCTTTTTCTTATTTAAAAAGAATGTTTTTCTCTATTGACAAAACATCCAAGTTGCTTGAATGTACATGTCCGTGCGTGGCTCTAAGCTATCTCTATTTTTTTTAATGCAGAAAAGCTTCTTGTTGCAGTTGTTGATGGAAACTTTAATATTAGTTCTGCTAATTTGTACACCGCACTAAACACTGTCCAATTTATTCAACTTTATAAACCAGTAATGTCTCTTACTGACAGGGCTCGATTTCGACCGGTAGTTAGTAGCAAATTGCTAGCAAGCAAATGCATTTTGCTGGTGGAAAAATTTTGAATGTTTTAGTGTGAACTGTGAAGCGCCACTGCATTGTGTGTGTGGAATATTTTAGACACATACAAAAAGGAACAGCTGCTTTCTGTAAATGAATGTTTCTTGAAAAGTACAAACATTATAAAAACATTTCAGCTCTAGTAGACATATCCAGTACCCTTCGCTACTTCTGCACGATAGGTTGGGTTCAGTTTCATGAAGAGAATCCAGGGGGATTGGAAGGGCAGGTTAAACTTACAAACATGGAATGCTGTCATGGGTATTGAGGTTGAAGGTCCTTCCAAAGAAGAGTTTGACCCCCTCCCCCCAGGCTTGCTGTTTTAAAGTAGTATGATGAAAAGACTTGAAACCCAGATCATAAACCATAGGAAAAATTACTTAAGGTTTTGAATAGTGTCCTTGAATTTTGTGAATAAAGTCAAATAAAAACTATGCTTTTTTTAAATATTTGCATTCAAATTAAATTGTTGGAATTAATCTGTCAGGTCATGAAAAGGTGTTATATCTAAATATTTGTAATCTTTTCAGCATTACAATGTGACAGTTGCAGGGGTGAAATCAAAATTTGTCATGATTGACTAATGGAAAGGGGACATGTGAAAGTTTTTTTTTTTGTATAATGTTAAACTTTTGCTAGTAGATAATGTAATTTGGTAGTAAAAAATAAGGCCATGAGCAAATGTTGCTACTGCTAAAGAAATGCAAAAAACTCAAGGCCTGCTTACTGATTTCTTTTTTGTATTCATCAAGAGAATAAAAACACCTTCAGTTCCTTTTTTAGTCGAGCTGTATCAAAATTTGAAGCATAGAAAGTTGTGACAGTAGATGTCCAGGAAAGCTTTCACAAAATTTGTCAAAACAGTTCAAATACAACAAAGCCGTGAATTTAAGATATAATATCACTAATTTTAATTCATTGACACTTCACAAAAACTGAAACAACTCTCACGAAACACGAGCTGTTGTGGGCGGGCGGCATGCGAGTGACAAAGGCAGTCTAAAAGTCTTCTTTTTTTTTTTTTCTGAGCGAACCGTTGCCTAAAGTGATGGCTCATTCCTCTTCACACGCTCATTCATGTTGTCATGGAAATGCTAGCAGGTGATCGTATGGAAGTTCTTCAAATCAGAACAGTGAAGACTGGTAGAGCTGGTTGCATTACGATGGCACCACCACTCCACTAGGAACCCCATTGATCTTCGCTCGCCAGACTGATTCTCTTAGTCAAAAGAATAGAATCTGCACGTTTTTTTTTTCGCAGCGAAAGCATCAACATATCTTAATACTATTGATAATTGACTTTTATTTGTGTATATTTAATTGACTTTTATTTGTGCATTCTCTGTGCTTCGCAGCTAGCCTCAAATATATATACACCATTGTCATCTATTCAAAGTTTGAGAAGGACATCTCACAAATTTTTTTTGGATGATGCAGTAGAAAGCCATCATCTTAGTATTGCTGCACTCCTTCATGTGAGATTTCATTAAAGCTGCCACTCCTCCCTTCTTCCTGCACATAGCAGGTCCCAGGTGTCGTTTGTAATGGTTATGGGAGACATGTTACTCAACCCTAACTCACACTTGGCCAGGAAGACTTGAATACAAATCTGAGGCCCGTGTTGTCGTGTCTTTAAAAGCAACTACTCTAGCTAATTCGTTTATAATCGTGAAGTTTCTATCAATGCCATGAATGAAAATGGCTACTTGTACAGTATTGGTTGCATCTGTGGAGTCATCCGTCACTACAGAATAAAGCACAAACTCCTTGCACTTGGATTTGAAATTGCTGAATGCATTTGCTGCCAGGTCCTCCACGCTCCTTGGTACTGCAACACCAGACAAGCTAATGTTCGAAACAACTCGAGTCTGTGATAGGTAAAGCACATCCACTGCACATTGAAGGCATTCTTTCACAAACTCTCCATCAATAAAGGGCTTTCCACATTTTGCAATCTTTCTGTTATGTACATAGGGCAGTCAGCAAGTTTGTTGTACTCATATGTAAAAGAAAAAAAAAAGAACATTTTTGGGAATGTTTATATACTTACATAGGAAATATAATAGAATAGCTATTTTTCGATGTAATCACCTAGTTTATTTAAACATTTATCGTAGCATGGTACAAGTTTGTCTATCCCTTGAAAATTTTTTGTCCAACCATTCTCGCGTCGCATTTTTGACATCTTCATTGGAGCGATGTCGCTGCTTCGCAAGGCCTTTTTTCATGGGGCCAAACACTTGGAAATCACAAGGTGAAAGCTCTGGACTGTAGGGAGTGTGTTCCCACACCTCCTATTTGAATTTGTCAAGGAGGCCCTTTGCACAGCGTGCCAAATGTGGTGTTGTATTGTCATGCAGAAGGACGATGCCTCTCGACAGTTTTCCTGGTCGTCTTATCTTTAATAGCCTTTTGCAGCCTCTTAAGGGTTTCACAATACGATGCCACATTAATTGTGGTTCTCTTCGGCATGAATTCATTATGCACAACACCATGATTGTCGAAGAAAAGGGTAAGCATAACCTTTCTGGCGGAAGGAACAATTCGGCGCTTTTTTAAGGCAGAGAATGTGAACGTTTCCGTTCACATATGAAGTCTGCTTCATCTCTGGTTAGAAGTGATGGACCCAAGTCTTGTCTCCGATCACGATATGGTCCAAAAATTCATTTCCTTCTCTGTGATAATGATCCAAAAAAGCGAGGGCTGCTTGAAAGCGTGCATTGGGTTCTGTGAGTAAGTGAGGCACTCGTCAAGCACAACTCAAGACAATTGGTGATGATGTGGTGCACACTTCCATACAAAATTAAATTCATTCATGATCTTGTCCACAGTGGTTTGCCTGTTTGCATAAATCAATTTGTTATGAAGTCCTTTTCATTCATTTTCGAAGTTGACAGCCTTCCTTCCTGGTAATGGTTTTCGATATCTGTGCGTTCTTTCTCGAACAATGAACACCATTTTGCGATCGCCTACTGCGAAAATGATTTGTCACCGTACCCTTCGATTAATTGACGTTGAATTTCAGTGGTTTTTACCCACAGAAAACAGATCACTGCGCCAATTTCAAATTTGGACACTACTTCCAATGGACATGAGTGATACAGATGAACTGTTCCCGCCCTGTTAACACTGCGGCTTCAAGGAAGAAGTACAAGTGGCATCCTGCTCCACATTGCATCCAAATATCTTTTATATAAAACAAATTGTGCCTGCACGCAACTAACTTTTTGACTGCCCCTTGTGTAGCTAATGCAAACACTGTTTTCAGACTGTTTATTTACCTTGAAGAATATCGACTGCTGATAAATTAACTTGTCTTTTAATTCATTAACTTTTTCTTTTCAAAAATATCCCTCCAATCTAGAATATTTCCCACTGTTTCATATCATAAATGATAATGCCTTTTGATGATGTTTTTTTCATTACCACAATGCTTTCACTGTAAATAAGGCGAACTGCCTTATTTGTACGCTCAACAAAAAAGTAATGGGATGACCACTTTTATTGAAAAAAATCACACTTAGTCTCCAGCTTTCCTGCTTTCGCTATCATAGCTCGCTGTCGTGCATGCATTCAAAGACCAAACGCATCTGCTGACTGAAGTGTTCCACCCAGCTCATTTCAGCTACTCGGTACCCTTCTTATCACCAACAAATCATAAGTTTTACATTCACTGCTGCCTTCTAAACTGCAGGGTGATGTAAATGTTCTCCTAGAATCCATTCCTCTTAGCAGGATAGTGGCAGTTTTTGGGAATAGAATGCATGAGGGGGGGGGTAGAAAATAGCAGTTCTTCAGATTCTAACAGATACTTTTCACTTCTTCCAGGTACTAACAGCCGGAGTTTATGACTCCAGTAGATGCTAATTATATTTCGTTAAAATATGTATCACAAAATTTTATGGTAAATTATGTTTTGTAAATCACAAAATTAATATGTTAGCAATCATTGTCATTTTTTTAAAAACTCGTATCTCCCCTTTCTCGCATAAACATTGTGTTTATTCCCCATTATGGATTTCGGCACATACAAATCTCGCTCACCCAAACAAAATGCCCAAATGCCGCTCCTGATGGAATGCTTGCCTAGTTGAAGTACAACGGCTTGACGTGCCAGCCGTGGCCTGTAGGCCTCGGGCTAAAGACCCATACTGTAAACTTCTGTGACCATCACAACTGCACAAAATAGACTGTCTGCTTAAGGAAGTACTTCAACTAAGAAGTGAAATCTACATTAGTATAGATGCCTTAATACAAATAAGTTATATATAGCTGATGTCAGTTGTTCTTTGATTTTTTAATTTTATTTTTGGTGCTTATTTGTGTTTTTTAAACTTTTTTTATAGGTTAAAGGAAGTTGCAGAAAGAACAAACCGTTGTGGCTATAGCGCTCCTTCTGTCCTTGCTCAACTGAAAAATGCCTCCGTCAGGCAGTGTGTTGTGGGACCTACACATGTGGCATTCTTGTTGGAGGTAATTCATGAATATTTAAGGAACATATGTGCACTTGCTGTTGCCACAAAATTAATATTTGGGTTAAACACCAAATGAAAGGTCACTTTGTGTGTGTTTTTTCAAGTTGTCAATCCACTCAGCAAATTCATTAATACTGTATGTTATAGTGCAAATGCCAACTCTGAATAGTTTGTGTGATGGAGGATTGTTAACAACTTGCAGCTGATGGTATTTAAGAAAGGATCAGGGCTTGTTTTGGTTATGTAATTTTGTTAACAACTTGCAGCTGTCATTTTTAGCTTTTATGATTAGGAAATATTATTAGTCTCTGCTTTGGCATGGTGTAATTTAAATTTTGCATATGGAAAGATACTCAAAAATGTTGCATCACTGATGAATTATTTTGAAGTGTATTTGTCATCTTATTGGGATCGTTATAAGGGTTTTAAATTTGCAAATAATTTTTTATTCTTTTTACAAAGAAGTTATGGGAAAATATCGGCATCAAACGATCATGCAGGTAAAAAAATAACAGTTTAGCGGTAAATAACACTTGGCCATGGGTAAACATTACAAACACACCCAACTGAGGTAGAATAATACAACCATTCTGTTTGTAGATAGATTGTGCTTCCAATATATGTACCAGGTGATTCAAAAGATTACCGACAAACTAAAGGAGCGTATATATATATATATATATATATATATATATATATATATATATATATAAAATCATCATCATCATTGTCAACCATTATCAATCCACTGCTGGACGAAGGTCTCCCCAAGTTTCCTCCACAATGGTCTGTCTTGTGCCAGTCTCCTCCATGTCACTCCCGCATACTTATGAATTTCATCCACCCATCTCCCATGTGGTCTTCTTCTGGGTCTTTTCCTGTCCCTTGGAATCCAATCTAAAATTTCGGCTGTCCATCGATGGTCTGTCCTTCTGGCAGTATGTCCAACCCATTGCCATTTCAGGGATTTAACTCTGATCATGATGTCTTCCACTCTTGTCATTTTTCGGATCCACAAGTTCCTCTTCTTATCTCTCCTGGTTACACCAAGCATGCACCTCTCCATGCTTTTTTGAGTAGTCTGCAGCCTTTGTATGTCTCTTTTAGTTAAGCTCCACGTCTCTGCACCATACCTAAGCACTGGAAGGATGCATTGATCAAACACTTTTCTTTTAAGACATAATGGCATATTGCTCTTGAAAGTTATGCTGTTTCTTCCAAAAGGTCTCCAGGCAAGTTTTATACGCCAATTAATTTCTTCATCAATGTGACCCTCACTTGATATCTGCTGTCCAAGATAAACGTACGTGTCTGTTATCTCCAGCTTTTCTCCATCAATCGATAAATCTTCATTTCTTGAAAAAAGCATTGAACATCACTTTTGTCTTCTGAAAGTTCATTTTTAATCCCACTTCTTTACTCTTGTCAGCAAGTTCCTGGATCATACTCTGCAGCTCTGATGGGGTAGTTGCAAAAATGACTGTCATCAGCAAAATGAAGGTGGGTTAGATAATCTCCATTAATCTTTATCCCTTTGTTTTCCCAGTTCAGTGATTGAAAGACATTTTCCAATGTAGCATTAAAGAGCTTCGGAGATATTGTGTTACCTTGCCTCACTATATTGTGTGGAGATATTGTGTTACCAATCATTGTAGCGTTGTTCCATTTTTAATCCCACTTCTTTACTCTTGTCAGCAAGTTCCTGGATCATACTCTGCAGCTCTGATGGGGTAGTTGCAAAAATGACTGTCATCAGCAAAATGAAGGTGGGTTAGATAATCTCCATTAATCTTTATCCCTTTGTTTTCCCAGTTCAGTGATTGAAAGACATTTTCCAATGTGGCATTAAAGAGCTTCGGAGATATTGTGTTACCTTGCCTCACTCCCTTTCCAATTTTTATGTGTGTTGTATTTCCAAACAGCCGAATCTTTGCACTTGCATTTTCATAGATGTTATTAATAATATTAATGTATGCATCTTCAATACCGCAGGATTTCAGAGCCATTGTAACTGCTGATGGTTTCACCAAATCAAAGGCCTTTTCATAATCAACAAAAGCCATGCATAATGGAAGTTCATATTCCCTCGCTCTCTCAATCAGTTCTCTTAGTACGTGGATATGATCTATTGTGCTGTAGCCACTCCTGAATCCAGCTTGTTCTCTCGGTTGAGCCATGTCCAGTGTTACCTTCAAGCGGTGTGAAAGAACTTTAGTGAAGATTTTATAAACCACTGATAGGAGACTGATAGGCCTGTAGTTCCTGGTCTGTAGTTCCTGAAATCCTCAATGTCACCTTTTTTATGTAGCAGGATCATTGTAGCGTTGTTCCAATCCTCAGGAATCTTCCCTTCATTAAGGCATCGAGCGAAAATTTGGGCGAGTACTGTTTCGATTTCTCCACTTGCTTCTTGTATGATGTCTACAGTAATTCCATCTTCTCCTGGAGCTTTTCCCCGCTTCATGTTCTTGATTGTATGTGCAACTTCTGATGGGAGGACTGGAAGAACTCTGCTACTGGTACCTTTCATGATGTCTGGAGTACATGTATCATCCCTTTCATATAATTTGGAGTAGAAATCTTTCACTCTTGTCAAAATTTCGCCTCTCTTTCTTGTTACAGAACAATCTTCTTTTCTAAGTGCCATAATCTGTTTTCTTCCCTTACTGAGATGTCCCCTTGCTATCTTTAGGCTTTGGTTGTTTTCAATTGCTTTCCTCACTAGCTCACAGTTTAATTTCCTTACGTCTTCAGTGATACTTTTTACTTTTTCGTACTGTCTTGTATAGCTCTATATATTCCACTTTGGAAGTCACATCTTCTTTAGTTGTCCTCATCTCTCTTCTTTTTGCATCAACATTTTGGTTTTTCCTGATAATTTGTTCTCATGCAGTTTGTTCTTAGACCCAGCTAGTTTTGTTGCTGTTTCCATAAGAGCTTTGGCTACTTTTCTGTTAACTTCAGAAATATCCACTTCTTCCGATGTTAGGCCTTCTAAAGCAGAGAATCTGTTCTTCAGTTCCAACTCGAAGGTAATGTGGTGTTTTTTAAGGTTGGTTATGTCAATACATTTTGTTTGTCTTATGAGCTTGCCACGTTCGAGTTTAGTGTTGAGGTGCATCTTGCATCTCACCAATCTATGGTCACTACCTGTGTTGAACTTGTTCAGCACACTGCAGTCTTCTATGACGAATTTTGTGTTGCACATAATAAAATCAATTTCACTTGTCGTCCCATTTGGATGTCTCCATGTCCATTTCCTGTGTGGCTTTTTCTTGAAAAAGGAGTTCAAGATGAAAAACACTTCTGCCTCTGCAAACTCAACGAGAGTATTTCCACGCTGGTTTCTGTTGCCGTGACCGAATTTACCTACTGAAGTTTCATTCTGTTGCCGTTGCCCTATTTTTGCATTGAAATCTCCCATAATCTTTAAGTGCTGCTTACCTTTATTATTTAGATGACGAATTTCCTTATAAAATTCTTCAATTTCTTCTTCAGGATGACTTGTGGCGGGTGCATAAGTTTGAATAATCTGAGCCTTGTATCTTCTCGAGAGTTGGATAACGAGTCGTGCAGCTCTGTCAGAGGAACTTTCAACTTCTACAAGTTTATCCTTCAGTTTCTTGTTTATTATAAATCCAACACCACTAGTTCTGCCAGTATCTGTCCCACGATTGTAGAAGAGATGTCCACTTTTCAGTTCAATGAGATCTTCTCCTTTTCTCCTTACCTCACTTAGCCCGACGAAGTCCCACTTGATTCTTTGTAGTTCCTCTTCCAATTCAAGAAGCCTTGAATCAGAAGATAGGGAGCGTCCATTATACGTAGCCAGGGTCAGCATCACATGGCAGCCTAGTCCGGTCCTCAGGGTATTCTTAGCACCCTCTGCCTTCATGTCGCACTGGCCGCTGCCTTGGCCAGGTACATTCCAGCTGCCAGAGACTGAGGGCTAAGATTTAAGTTGTGGAGTCATTTTGGAGGGGTTTGGCCATAACTCACCACGCTGGCCAAGCGGGTTGGTGAGTGTGGGATAGCATTTCCTCTAATCCCGATGGTATAGTTATAACGCTATTGGCGGTCGTCAGAGCCCCTTTAGTGGGAACAGGATGCACCACGAGAAGGCGGGGTTGACATTTGTCAAGGAGAGGCTGTGATGTTACGCATCACCTGACCTTATATATAGCAACTTTTTTTTTAATATAGGAACCTGTGTTGTCCAAAGTAATCCAGTCTCAGTATAAGCCTTTAAATGTAAGGAACAACACTGTGGGTTAATTGTATTGTGTGAAGAGGGTTACATGTGCTTGTTATTCACGTGCGCAGAAGCTCGTGGGTTATTTGCATTGTTGAGTTGAAAGTGACTGGCGTCTTGGTGCTTTCGTAATCTCTTGCTATCCATTAAATGGAATGATACACTTATGCAGAACTCCAAGACATGCATTTCATGTACAATGTAACCACTAGAAGTGATGAATGTGTTGCTTTCCTCCTATCTTGCCACAAAATATAGAAAGTTGCATTGGGGAGTTAAATCTACCAAATTTTTCACAAAATTTACTTATGGCAAAAATTGGACTGGATCTCTCTCTCTCCTCAGTGAGCATCTGTTGAAATATTTAAAGCAATGGCATCAACGCAGCCCAGAAGCAGAAAGTACTTAAAACTGCGACGTACGTCGCAGAACAAAGTCCCTCCCTCCCTTGCAGAACATTTTCTTTTTGATCTTAGATTTCAATGTCTTGCGTAATACATTTTTTGTATCTTAGATTTCAGTTTTCTTGTAGGATGTTTTTATTTGTAGAACATATTTTGTTAAATCTTAAATTTCATTCCCTTGCAAAACATTTTTTATCTTAAATTTGCGAGTGCAGCGCTCGCGTGTCCGATCTGCCGGTAACTCCTTGTCTACACTCCCCGCCCTTCTCGCCGGAGCACCAAACAATCCTTCGCACTCTCCCACATTTCTATCCACCCACCCCCTACCATTTGGAATGGTAGCTGATTGTTTCTCCCTGCACTTTTTGAAGGACCCTTTCCCCCCTTCCCGCTAGTGTGTTCTGAAAGTGGGAGGCACCAAGCCATGTTAAACCACATATTGCTGGGGAGAGTGTTAAGTGTCCATCTTGGAAAAAATCGCCTCAAGTCAACAACTGCAGAACACGCGGGATTCCCGCCCAAAGTTTTATACTCCCACCAAAGTAAAGTTGCTAGGAAGAAGTCTCCCTCCTTAAAAAAATTTAACGGAAAAAAAAATATTAATATATATATATATATATAAATAAAATCTGGGTCTGTATTTTTACCACTCACAAAATTCAAGCTTTAAAAACGTATCCTTCATAAAATTATGTGCGTTAAAAACGAATCCTTCTCTGAGTTACGAATAATGCGGTCGGATACATTGTGAATAATTTGTATTACAGTTGGATACATCAGGAATAATTAATTTTATGGACACGTTAATCGGCTTCCATACGCACGTCCTGGACAATTCATTTTGCATGTCGCCAACTGTTACAAATCAGGCACAAGATTCTTTCACAGAATTCCACGTTTTTCATTATTTGGGATCGACACAAAGCTGAAGAGAATTCGGGGGCAGGGGATTAATGTGCGTGTGCGTACGTACGTGCGTGCGCACGTTTGCGGGGGTCATTTCCCGTCGGGGAACAATATTCAGTTCTTCAAAGCTTAAAATTTCCCCCGTAATCGTTATTTCTTCTTCTTGCGAAGTTGCCTCTGCCAAGTATTGTTGCTAAATATCAGTCTACTGCATAAATGTTTGTATTTCAGCTTGAAACTGTAGGCAACAATTTTCTGGAAACGTAAATTCGACGAAGCGAAAATTTCCCTGTAATCTTTAGGCGTGAGTTTCTCCCGCGGATTCAGGAAATTTTGTCTTTGTTGTCGTCATTTGCGCCATTCTTGAGAGTGAAGAGAATTGAGAATTGCAAAGTGGGGGTGAGGGAGGATGTTTTCCGGCTGTAAACGGAATTCCGTCTTTCAAAACATTCGAAAACGGGATCAAGACGGAATGACTATTTCTCCCGTAATTGTAATTTTTTTTCTCGTGATTCTCACTGTTTAGTATTAATGAAAAATATTTTGTTCAATAAATGATCGTTTCATCTTTAAAATGGAGGATAATTTTTCGAAAATGGAAATCGAATGGAGCGAAGAGTTCGAAAAACTGCGCTCCACTCAGAATAACTTTGACCTAGCTCCCTTATGTTGTGATATTCAGAAGATAACAGGCTACATAGCTGATCTATTAAAATAATACAGTATATATATATTTCAAAAATGAGGAAATTGTTGACATAATTATAAGAAGAGCAGGTATTTTATTGAATTTTGAATAATTAATGCAAATTGTATTTGAATATTTCCAAGAACTCGTGTCAGTTCTAAGCAGTAGAAAGAATTGGAAGATCTTTTCAATTGCATTGAAAAAGTTTTTCCATGTGTTCCACACTCTGAAAAAGAAAAAAAGATTTATTCTTTAAGTATACTGTTTTTGTCACTTGGGACCTATGCAAGAAAGTAGGACAAAAGTGGAACATTTTTTCCAGATTAAAGCTCTCTTAAAACAAGCTCTAAATGAAATGAAAGCAGAGATACCAAAATTTATTAAGTTTGCTGTTTTTATTCTTTCTCTGCCTGTCTCAGAGGCAATTTGTGAATCCTGGGGTTCAACAATTAACATATTGCATAAGTAAAAGACCCAATACTAATTTAATGACAGAGATGAATGTTATAGTTGGAACAAATGATAATTTGAATGTTTATAATGTCAAACAGAACACAGTTTGCACATAAATCAGTCCAAAAAATACTGAAAGCTACCCTAGTTTCAATGTATGGACCAAATTACCACAGACACTTTGTAAATCATTCATCTGCATCAGTGGCACACTATTTAACTTTAAAAGTTTTTGACAAAATATCAAATTTTAAATACCCTGGTTCTAAATAAATTTATTTGGTTTAAATGTGTTTTTATGTATTGTTATATTTAACAAGGGGTTTCAACTGATGGTAAGTAATTTGTTAATGTTTGTTTTACTGTGATTTATTCACTTAATTTTTTTTTTTTTTTTATGAAATTTGGTCAAAGTGTTTCATGCTGTGCCCGAAGAACATTTACAAATTTTGGAAGTCATGTTGCAGAACACTGAACACGATTCTGTTTCTGGGCAACACAGAACATGTTTTGCATTATGGCTTTTGTATTTCATGACGGATTACACTTACGGTGAGGTCAAATTTAGTGTGTGTGTATATGCTGCTTTTTGAGTAAAACAAACGTGTAGCTACAATTTTTTGTAAAAAAGTGTTGCTTATAGTCTCAAGAATATGTGTGATTGCATTTTAAATCTGTGTTTGCATAATTTCGTTCCAGGTGAAGGCACAGTAATAGCCGCCCCGGTGACGCAGTGGTCTAAGCGATGGCTTCTGATCATTTGTCCGAAAGGGGTCTGGGTTCGAATCCCAGTGCGACATGGATGTTGTTTGTCTTATGGCACTGGCTGTCTCCCTTTCCTGGAACCAGTGGCCCTAAATTAGGGACAGGTGACTGCTCACAGCCTATTGAGTTGCTCACGGTGGTCGTAAAACCTTCAACCAAAAAAAAAAAAAAAAGAAAAACAATGAGTGACCTGTCAGAGTTCCAAAGAGGGCAGATTGTAGGAGCCCATCTGGTTGGTGCGTCGGTAACCACAGTGGCACAGGTATTGGGGACAGCCCTTGTGAAACTGCTGAAATTTCTACTAGCCAATGTGGCTAATGGAATAAAAATTTTACTAGCCAAATGACAAAATCTACTGGCCATGCAAAGTTTAAAAAAAAAAAAAGTAATTCAGTTGCTTATTTACTTATGTTTCTATGAAATTGCATGTTTTTTCTTCTTTCTAATGAGAAGCACCTCCCCCATTAACTTCATAAAAACAGATGCAGAGTAGTTACTACATAGGATCATTATATTGCACATGCTTTTGTTCCAAAATGATTGATTTTTTGATAATTTATTTTCAGTGCTGTAATATCATTACTCTTGCCATTTTAATTTATTCATAACATAATTTATTTTTGAGAGGCCATTGAATTTATATGTCTGATTTCTTTTAATATTTAAAACAAAGGGACAAAAGCTAGGATATATATACCTAAAGTGACATTAATAATGTTGATACAGTTTACTACTGATACGTACTGTGCCTGAGTGATCTTCCCATCAAAGGTATCTGCCCACCACAATTGAATAGCATTTTGAGGATCAAAATCTTCAATTGAAGTGCCATTGCATCCAATCATCATTAAGCCGTTTTTAAGTGTCACTATTCAGACATGCCCAATTACTGGTTTTTATGAGGTTCATTGCCGATGCTCCACGTCAATGGGCTCGTGCGTCTACGCTACCGAAGTGCTTGCGCTCTGCCCCACAGAAATTTTCCTTCGCTCCCGATACTTTCTTATGCGTTCTGCCGCGAACATTGCGGTGTTTATCGAAAATTGAAGAGTTGCTCTTCCGCGTAGACTATATTCGATGTATTTTCGACGAGTGTATGCCGACATTGTGAATTTTTAAACATTTTTCAACTGCGATTTAAAGTTTCACAACCAACACTGTATTTGATTTCACTTCTAGTGTTTTAAATCGACAGATCTCGACGTTAGCTTTCGTTTGAGACCAATTTCAATGTTGTAACGCCCCCCCACTTATCTACGCGGTAACTCAAGGTCACTAACAAGTCTTTGTTCCCTTAGCTATAGAATGATACTAGGTTGGTTTGGTTCGCATTGATAATATAGAAATTATTAGACTAAACTCTGCCCATTTTTTTGTATCTCTCAACTTTCCATACTGGTCTGATTTTAATGACATATTCACGTAAAAAAAAAAAAAAAAAAAAAAATCTACCACATATTTCCTATTATTCCGAAGCTGTGGTGAATTTCAGTGATTCAAAGCGTGGTAGACGCATCTTCTTAATAGCATCATCGATGCACGGAGGCCCGATAAGAAACCTATTTAAACATCGTGTCTACATTGTGATACTACCCCTACGATGCCCACGATTACTCAAAATTTCCAATGAGCAATCTCCCGATGTAGCGTCTGGACCAAGATACCACTTAGAAATTACATCAGAGAAGTGCGCGTGCATGAGGGTCAGGCTATATTCACGTGTTTCAGACTGGGAAAACTGGTTTGAACAACAGTGCTTGGTCACGGCTTGGTGGTGCACGATGGTGATTACATTACGAGCATTTACATCACGGTGGTGATGAATCGTAGTTTCATCATTTGAAACACCGTAATATCGATGTTTAATTCACACCGGTTTTTCGCGATGTATCGATACATTGCCGAGTCCTAGTAGGGGAAAAGGTTGGACAATATAGTTGCTCACTTGGGGAAAAGATTTACTCACCATCATACTATACTAAAAAAATTACTAGCCACTATGAAATATCTGGTCGCCATTTGGTGACTGGTGACCGACATTCACGAGGCCTGATTGGGGGGTATCGATAGTACTGTGTCAAAGGTCACGACAGCATACAGTGTTCACGGCACCACAACATCTGCGAGACAACTGTGGAAGGAAAACCAAACTCACTGTGTGAGACGGGAGGACATTAAAGAGGATTGTGACTGCAAGGAGGAAGACCACGACGACTAAAGTGACTGCTGAGCTTAATGCAAATCTCCAAAACCCAGTGTAGACCCATACCGTGTGAAGAGAATTGCATAAGCACAATATTTATGGCAGAGCTGTAATTGCAAAACCACTGGTGTCACAGGTGCATATGAAACGGAGACTACAGCGATGCCAGGAACATAAAACGTGGACTTGCAGATCACTGGAAACATGTCTTGTTTTCCGATGAATCAAGTTTCTCACTATTCCCACCACAGGACAGGTTTATGTGTAGAGAACCCCTGCAGAAGCCTACAACCCAGACTGTCTCCATCCTATAGTGAAGCATTAAGGTGGTTCCGTAATGGTTTGGGCCATGATCTCGTGATTTGCAGCAGGTCCCATTATCACCTTACATGGATGGATTACTAGCGGTGACTATGTCACTCTTTTAGCCGACCATGTGTATTCAATGGCACAGACATTGTTTCCATCAGGGGATCACACCTTTCAAGATGATAATGCCCTGATTCACAGCTAAGTCGAACTGTTCAATATCATGGTTTGAGGAACATGAGGATGAAGTTGCACACCTTCCCTGGCCTGCACAATCACCGGACTTAAACATCATTGAGCCCCTGTGGTCTGTGTTGGAAAACAAAGTGTGATCCCGTTATCCTCCTCCGGCATGTCTCAACTGATTAGAGCAGTTTCTGCAAGAAGAATGGTACAACATACCACTTACCACCATCCAGGACTTCTATGTGTCTATACCAAGGAGGATTCAAGCAGTTTTAAATGCCAAGGATGCTCCCACACCATATTGGTGCGTAACACCTATTTATATATATATATATATATATATCATCATCATTGTCAACCATTATCAATCCACTGCTGGACGAAGGTCTCCCCAAGTTTCCTCCACAACGGTCTGTCTTGTGCCAGTCTCCTCCATGTCACTCCCGCATACTTTCACTCCCACATACATATATATATATATATATATATATATATATATATTCTATAAAGAAGATACCTAAGCAAAAAAATACATATATAATTTTGACTCACACCTAATACAACATAGAAAAGGTTATGTATCTACCTGTGTGAGTAAAAGGAGAAAAGATAAAAAAATAAAATAAAACAACTGAATGTAGAAGGTGTCGAGAATACTGAGCCTTGGCTTTATCAAGGACCAGCAAAAACTCTGCATTTTCTCACTTCCACAAAGACCTAGTTGGAAATGGGTTTCTGCAAGGCCATAGATGCAAGTAACATTCCCACCTAAAATAGTTAAAAAATATATATATATAAGTCATGTCCTCCGTAGAGTAGCATGACCTAGCACTAGTTAACAATTTCGCTTTGCATCCATTAACCTTCATGGCCCGACCCATGCTCTTCATCTGTTACTATTAAACAGAGAGAAGAAGATTAAAGAGAACTCAAGCTGTGAGAGTGACATAATAAATGGAAATGATTTTCAGCTATAACGAAATTCCAAGTTCGTTTGAGAGAGAATTTAAACCTGAAAAATAATGCAAAGGAATCCAAATTTTACATTGCAATTAAAAAAAGGAAATGTTAATTTATACCGAACAGATTCTTGAAAGAAAACTTGAGTCTAAAACCCCCTACTCTACAACTTATGACAGCACGAAAACGAGAATAAGTTAAAGATAAATATTAACTAAAGAAAACTTTGTGAAAGTTATATACCTTAAACAGTTAGTTGCAATATGTACAAAGTATTTCAGCAGTGCTTTAAGTGCATAATTAATTAGTTATTAAGGACTTAACTACTTTGAAAAAACAGCGCATAGACAGCGCATAGAAAAGGAACAGGCTTAGCCTTCTTCTGTTCCCAGGTACCTCAAAAAGACGCTCAAGGTTACAAAGAAAAGTAAGAGTTAAAACCCGCAAAAATGTTAAAAGACAAACCAATGCTTAAAAGCTGAAAAGCTAAAAAACGACAGAGAAAAGGTACATAAAGTACAAACATTGAACTTATAAAACCTAGAACCCAAAAACAAGGAAGAGAGCTTACCTCTTGTGTAACAAAAACTTTTCTCCACACAAGAGGAGAACATGGCTGACCCCTTCTGCCACTCCCTAGACGCTGGGGGGCAGTGAGGGTGGGGCTGATGGCCTCCTCATACAGCAAGAAAACAACGCGCGGAGATTTTAACCAGAGAAAAAAATATATAAACTTAAGACTGTGGATCTGTATGATCAGAATGAGCAGAATTAACTCTCCAGAATACATGAGAAATATTATGAAATACACGAGCAGTTTATTTAATAATCTTTGCATGTATTAAATCACCTTAGTGAGCTTCTATAGATTAATCAGAATCTTATTAATTTTAATGTTGGTTTTACTATTTTTAGTATAGCTATCCTAGTGATGAATAACTAGTTTTCTTTTTTATTTGTTTTTATTTTCTTTTATAAACAGATTTTTAAGCTTTTTTTGTGATTTTGTTTATATTATTTAATTTTTTGTTTTAATAGGACCGTCATATCCATAGCACTAAGGTTCCTTTAGGTAGTTAATAGGCATCCTCTAGCCAACTTCCTTACGGCTTTGATTGGTCAGAATCATATTATTAACTGTGTAGAAAATTAAAGCAGATCTGCCAACCTTACTCTAT
The DNA here is from genome assembly GCA_039090855.1 of Macrothele yani. Lineage (NCBI taxonomy): Eukaryota > Metazoa > Arthropoda > Arachnida > Araneae > Macrothelidae > Macrothele > Macrothele yani. The sequence continues at coordinate 137,092,564 of CM077027.1, read as the reverse complement.
TATTCAGAATAATTTTTCTTAAAGTTCTTTTGATAAAAGAAGAAGGAATTTCGTTCTCTAGAAAACTTTCTAATAGTATATTAATGTGGTAATTGAAATCCAAATTGTTGCTGCAAATTCTTGAAATTCTTAGGACCTGAGAAATTAGTACATTCTCAATTACTTTGGTTGAAATGTTATTATTCCAGTGTAGATATTTAATTACTTTGAAAGGAAAATTAACTCTTTTATCAAAGAGGCTAATAGATGGGTTACCTCTGTTGAGCTTAATGCTTAAGTCTAGGAACTCAAGTTCCTGATTACTGTGGTTTGTTTTACATAAGTTAAGAGAGCTAGGATAGATATTATCAAAATCACTCTCTATAACTTCTGAATTATTGATACACAGCAGATCATCAATATATCTAAAAGTGTAAAGGTAGTTATCTGAGCAGGTGGGGTGATTTTTAATGAATTTATATTCCTTAAAGAACAGGAATAGATTAGCGATATTTGTGGACATTGATGTTCCCATTGGAATACCGTTCACTTGCTTATAGAGAGTATTATTATATAAGATATGGTTATTTTTTATGCAGCAATTGAGATAAGAGTTCCAAGTTCCTACATCAACAAATTGGTTAAGTTTAAATTCTGCATACAGCTCCTTAAATGTAGTGATTATATCTGATAGAGGCAGATTAGTATATAGGTTTTCAAAATCATAACTATTAATATCTAGGGGACAAACTTTGAGTATAGTAGAAATTACTTCTGCATTATTATTAATTATCCAAAAATCTCTGTACATCAAGTTAGAACAGTTTCTAATGTGTTTCAAAACCTTCTTTAAGACATCTTCAAAAGCAAGATCTATTTTCTTTTTATGACTCCTTACTCCACTAGCTATGAACCTGAACTTCACAGGATCCTTATGAAACTTAACCGTTGCAAAAAGAAATGGAAATTCAGGCCCATATCTTCTAGTTTGTGGAATTTTAAGTTTCTTGAAGAATGCCTTAAACCGATTTTCTAACTGCTTGGTAGAATAACTTACGGGCTCGTATGTTACTCTATTATTGAGTTCCATAGTTAACAATTCAAAATAGAACTTCTTACAGATAATTGCAAAATTATTGCTAGCTTTATCCGTAGTGGTAAAAATAAATTGGTCTTGTAGTTTGGAGAGTGACCTTTTAGCTTCTCCAGAGAAAAAGAGATTTCTGTCGAAACAAAAGTCCAGACCTGCCAACTCACCGGTGAAGCTATTGATTATATTATATTTCCATTCTGCGAAGGCCTCAATAGGCTGATTGTACGTCAAACTGGTTTTTACGATGTACTTATTTACATCTTGAGTGAAGCTCTCAAGAATCCTTTCTTTGGAAATTGTGAAGGAAGGTCTGAATTTAGAGCCATACTCTAATAAATTCTAAGCTTTTTCATTTTCAACATAACTCAAGTTTCCGGTGATAATATGGTTGTAATTCTTATCATAGTGAACTGTTTCTTTATGTTCATCACAAGAACAAGAAGTAATTACAGGAATGTTTTGCTCTTAAGTATATATATATATATATATATACACACACACAGTAGAACCCGGGTGTAACGAAGCTGAAGGGAGGCTGAAAAAACTTCGTTATAAGCAAACTTCGTAATACCCCCCCCCCCACCGAAAAAAAATTAAGTTACAACATTCGATTTCACAATTAACAGCGTATTTTTTTAAGAGAAAATTAATAAAGAACTGTACAACATACCTAATAAACAGAAACTTGCAAAGAAATCAAATGGAATTTTTAACTTTTAAGCAGGGTTGTACGGTACGTACGTAGTACGTTTTGTACTACATACAATACGCATTTTCAAACAACAGTAGAACACACTACAACTGTTCGTTGGAACAAAAGTACTTGTCGATGGTTGCCTGCTTCTGGCTTCCTAAAACGGCAACGGTTAATTGTTTTTCAACTTCATCCAGTGTTGCAGTGCACATATTTTTCGACGTCAAGTAAATGCACAAATTCTTAAGGCCTTGTATTGCAACTTGGTTGGAAATTCGAAACAGTTTTTTTTACTTCTGTCTCCATGTCTTCCTCGTCGGAATCTTCCGAAGGGAAATGTTTTACACTTTCGACGATCGCTTGGTCTGTGTTGGCCGGTCCACTTGCAACACAATCAGCCTATAAATAATCTCTCAAGAGAACATCTGAAGGGATAACTCCCATATCATTCAGATGATCCCAAATTTTGTCTTTCGTTTCTACAGCGACCACATGAGTACCATCATCACTTTCGATGGGGAAACCCCCCATGTTTCCAACAGTTTGTGATTGCTTCTGAAGACACATCATTCCAGGCATCTCTTATCATGTCACATGCCATTCTGGCATCAATAATTGTTGGTTTTGGGGTTTCTAAAGTTTATCAAAAGCTAGGGGATTGTCGATTTTTTTCTGGAAACCACAAACTGTTGGATTGGAAATTTGCAACCCAGATGTAAACTTACGCCTTTATGCTTCTCTCAGCTAAAGCTTGTTAAGTGGTTTGTGGCTAAAATGTCATTCATAATATGCGATACAATTGACATTCGTTATATCTGGGTTCTACTGTATCATCATCATCATCATTGTCAACCATTATCAATCCACTGCTGGACGAAGGTCTCCCCAAGTTTCCTCCACAACGGTCTGTCTTGTGCCAGTCTCCTCCATGTCACTCCCACATATTTACGAATTATATATATATATATAGCAAGAAACAACAAAAAGAATTAAGCAAAAACCAAGAACAAATTTGAAATTCCAAAGCACCAAAAGCTGCATAGAAGACAGATCAAACCAAAACAGAAAGCAAAACTCAAGTAGCAAATTTTGAAAAAAGCGAAAACTAACAAAACCAAAAGACCGAGAATGAGAAGAACAACAACAATCGCCAATCCCCAACCGTCCGAAGCAGGCAAGCTCCCAACGATGAAAATCAAACGATCAGAAGAACGCAGGGAAGCATATCAATGACTGATTCTCCGATGGCTTTGTCAAGGGCAAGCATAAAGAAAGTCGCTCGTTAATCTACTGAAACCAGAGAATTGTGGGTTTCTGCTCATTTAGTTTGCTATAAGGACAGATTAAATTTAGGGATACAGTTGTCATTTAAAAATGGGGTTTTTAATAAAACCAACCCAGCAAACTAAAAAACATTGCCCAACCGCACAACAACCAAGATAAGCACAACGTAAAACGAAAGGAAGGGAAACGAGCATCCCCAAAAATAGCAAAACCAGGGGGAAATTAGTACTAGAATAGCGGGAAGATCCTAACCAAAATAAGGTACAGAAATGATAGCTTTAAGCTGGTCATGGTAAAATTGAAAACTTTTGTCCTGTCACAAAAAAAGAAAAGCAGGATAAAATAAAATAAAAGCAGAAAAAAAAATGTTAACAAAAAGAGAATCTTTACAATTTTGAAAAAAGCAAATTCAAAGTAACAGTTTTAAGAAAAAAAGAGGAAGCAAAAGGTGCATAAGGAACATTGTACAGATGCCAAAAACAGAGTGAACCCAAATAACAGAGTTGTATGTCTCAGAAAAGCAAGGTAAATGTCCGATACCCACAGCAAAAAATATTTATTTATTTTTATTTGTTTAGGAATGGATATAGATGTGCACTAAACTTAACCATCTATTAAATGTTTTCTTGTGTGTCTAGGGCATATAATTTGTTTCTCTGTGACTTGCAACCTAGTACTTTGGATTTAAACTGTATTATTTTTTTAAATATTTTTTGCTGTGGGTATTAAGCATTTACCTTGCTTTTCTGAGACACGCAACTCGGTTATTTGGGTTCACCGTGTTTTTGGCATCTTTACAATGTTCCTTATGCACCTTTTGCTTCCTCTTTTTTTCTTAAAACTGTTACTTTGAATTTGCTTTTTTCAAAATTGTAAAGTTTCTCTTTTTGTTAAATTTTTTTTTCTGCTTTTATCTGTCAGAACTATTAACAAAATAATAATAATAATACAATAAAAAATAATTTGCTAGTGGGAAAATTTAAAATACTGTCTACCAGAAAAATATAATAAATTACCTCCAGACATGAAGAAAAATTATTCCTTGGAATGCTGGCCAAATTATTATGATAAACTGGCTGTAGTTGCCATTTTGGCATTCCTTAGTTCAATTTGCAAAAACTTCTTCTGATAGCATAGTTCACTGTGTGCAGTGCTGTTTATTTTTTCTGCTAATAAAGAAGACAGCACATGAGTACTTAAATTAGGTCTGAATTCATTCGTTTTTTTTTTTCACAATACTGAAAATTCTTTCTGTACTTGCATTGCTATGAGGGACTATTAAAATCATTTTCATAATTTTGCTTAATGATTCATATTTCAACTGGCCACTTTCATTTTTCATTAAAGAAATTCTGTGCCACACTTCATCCATTCTCTCAGAAGTAACAGCACAGTTAAAATTTTCAAACTGGTAGTGAGCAAATTCAGATTCCACCTTGTCAGATTCTTCTGGTTTCAAAACTGGAAACAGGGAACACATATATTGGACTGATGCAAAAGAAACACTTTGCCTTTTATGCTACATCTGCAATTTCAGCATGACTCAGAAATTCATCATTAAGTGGAAATTTTCTTAAAATGTAATTGCAGCCTTCCTTGTAAAATTCCCTTACCTCAGAATAAAAAGTAACCACTGTGTCTTCACTCAGATCTTCAGTTGTGCCTATATAAGATCTCGCTTTTGACCCAATTACGAGATCACAGTTTTCTTTTTAATTGCTCCTTCTTTCAAAATTTCCATCTGCAAGAGATGTTGCTATCTTATCAAATGCCGATGGCTTGATAAATCGTACAAGCAATTCAGATAACAGACTGAAGTTTTCTTTTTAATACATGCACAAGCGGAGCTTCCTGCTGCAAGAACATGTTAACAGATGTAAACAAAGGAAGAGCAGCAGATACAAAAAGACAATAAAGTTTAGATGAAGGATTTCCAATCATACTTGCAAGGTTCTTTTACTATGAATTAGCTTCTTCATTGTCACTGAAATAATGTTCTAGAGCCTCCCACTGTTCTAAAATTCTGTCAATGGATTCCAAAAGTGATAACCAGCGAGTATTGACATGCTTTAGAATTGTGTGTGGTTTAGTACCACAAACAGCTTGACTCAGTTTTAGATTGTGTTTCCTCTTTGAACTTTTCTCCAAAAAAAAAGTACAACTGTATCAGAAACTGCCCAACATTAAATCCTTTCAGTTGAGTAGCACATTTCTGTGCAGCTAAATTTACTAAATGGCATGAACATCGCTGCACTATGATTGCAGGCTGAGCCTTTTTTATGTGAGAAACACCTTTTACTTGACTTATTATAGTGTTAGCATTGTCACAGGAAAATGACACAGTTGCCCCATGAGATATTTTTTTTAATAAACTCATTGTTCAAAACGTTGAATATTCCTTCACCTGTATTATTACTTGATTCAACCAATGATAACAAAACAGTTGAATATTTCCCTATTTTTTCGTCAAAATGTGTTATTGTAATGGGATACAGTTTATTTGCTTGAGCATCATTACTTCCGTCCGTAGATAGAGAAAAAGGATTTTTTTTTACTTCAGATACGATGTTACTTGTAGAAACGCTGGCCATGTGCTAAATTAGTGCAGTAGCCTTGGTTCTTCCACACGAATATTTTTTTGCGATCGCTGAATTGGGAAACATGGCTTGAAATAACGGTTTTTCAAGCCTTCAGTTTTCGGAAATTTATCCAACATTTTCAAGCTGAATTGACTTCAGTTTTCGGAAATTTATCCAACATTTTCAAGCTGAAATACAAATATTTATGGAATAAAATGATATCTAACAACACTGGGTAGAGGAAACATCGCGAGAAAAAAAAAATTACGATTACCAGAGAAATCTTACCTCAGTCTACTTTCCGTTTTCGAAGGATGAAATTCCGTCCTCTGACGGAGAAAACGACCCCCCCCCCCCACACACACACCCGCCGCCACCAATCCTCCCAAAATTTAAGTTCAGTTATGCATCGATTTCGTACATGGCCCATATGATAACAAAAAAAGACTGAAATCCTCGAATCAGCGTGAGAATCACGTCGCCGAATATTGCGGGGAAATTTTCGGGTGGCCTAACTTCCGTTTTCGGAAATCGTTGCCTACAATTTCAAGCTGAAATTATGCAATGAAATTATTTAACAATACTAAACAGAAGCAACATCGCGAGAGAAAAAAATATGATTACGGGAAAAATCTGCACTTCGCTTAACTTCCGTTTCCGAACGTTTAAAAAGACAAAACAACGTCCCCAGACGGAATAAGACCCCCCCCCCCCAACTAATATTCCGAAAATTTCTTCACTTTTGCATTGATCTCGAAAATGACAAAAAAAAAAAAAAAAAAAAACTGAGGGGAATCCGCGGAAGAATCTCGCGTACGAATTAACCGCTGAATCGATTTCGAATGTCGTAAAATAACGCTAAAATATCGATGACCGGTAAATTGTAACTTTTGGCGCAGATTTCGTCGAAATGGCGATTTTTTAGCAGAATGGCGCAAGAACAACGTTTTGGCGCGGGCTGGCGCAATTGGCACAGGTCTGGCAGCCCTGATTATGTAGCATTTAATTTTTTTTCCCCAGAAAAACTTGAAGAACCAACACAAATTTTTAAGTTGATGAAAATTTGCTTTCTGTCTCAGAAAATTAAATCAAATGGCGATTTTCCGTAATTTCAGCGGTGTTTCCGTACTTCCGTAACAGCAACCAAAAATCCGTAAAATTACAGAAAATCCGTACTAGTTGGCATCTATGCATTAGTACTTATGGTGGGCATTTCATTATGCTTTTTTAAAATTTTTTCCCCATAAAAGTGTTTACATGCACTGACCTAAGTAAAGAAAATTTCAGTACCTTATTACAACTTTACATTCAACAACTTAAATTACTTTTATTTGATTGCACATTTGAATTATGGAAGTAGAATATTTCTCCTTGTTGAGTTTATGTACTATGTACTTACAAAAAAATCTGAAGATCCAAAATAAATTATTTTATTTGCTGATGTTCTGAAATGTTAGTGCGTGCGTGCGTGCGTGCATGTTCTCCCAGACTTATGTTCTCCATAACTGAAAACTACTAGCCATAGTTATTACACAAAAATTCCCAACTTGGGGTTCCAACTCCCAGTTACCTTAACAGTCCATCAAAAATGGTGATTTATGCTTGCAAGTATTGCAGATTTCAACCCCATTTTAAGCAAGGTTAAAAAAATATTTTCCATCATTTTTTCACATTTTCTGTAAGCCTAAAATGTCCTCTTTAAAGATAGTGAAAATCAAAACTGTTGATCTTCAAACGGAGCAAATCAATTGCCTTTTTTCAAAACCATTGTGAGGCCCTATTTTGGCCTGCTGCAGAAAAGAAAAATGTCCAAGATGGTGGCACATAAAAATAAAATAAAAATTGTTTTGATCTACTCACTGATAGAATTAAACTATTGGGGGAGGTGTATGAAATGGTCAAGCAACCACTTAATTAAAAAATTGGGTAATATCATGTCAGAATGTTCCACATATAAAACACGCCATTTTGGATTTTTTTTTTTTCCTTGCGAAAATTGCGAATTGCCCAAAGTATTTTTTCTCTCCTAATGAAAGGTTACATTGTAATACACACATGAAAATATTTTTAGCAAATTTGAAGTGGGGGCTCATTTTGAAAAAAATTGTTTTGTTTAATAAAAATGTGGCCTCATTTTTCCATGTCTTTTGTCATTAAAATTAAAAAAAAAATGTTCTTTTAATTCTGAAAATATGCAGAAACAAGTTGTTTCCAAATGTATGGATCATGCAGATCATTTCAGAAAAAAAAATATGTGGCTGCAACAGTTAGTTTTGAAGTTATGAATTTTTTTTTGTCCTACAGTGTAGTTATGAAAGCTCAAAGTGCAAACACTTCAAAGGCAGAGCTACTCAATTTTTAAAGTGGCATTACTCAAGGTCTACTGGACTGACTGACCTCAAATTTTATCTGGTTTCGTATTTCACCAGTACAATACTTTGTACCAATTTTCACAAAAATCTGAGATAGGTGGGTGACATCTCGTGAAAATGCTGAGTGATTTGACATGGGATGACCCAGGAGGATTAACTGGCCAAGTTTTACAATCCACCACCTTGGCCCATTGTGGAATTTCAGCATCTTCTCTTGCTAAAAGTCGGCTCTCTATACGGGTTTTCAGAGTGTCATAGAATTTTACTGGATCGATACGATTTCCCTGTCTACGTCTTGCGGCTCTTGCCCCAATTTCCAGTGAAACTCCTTTTAAGTCCAACTGTAGGTTAGCGCTAGCTTCTCGAAATACAGTAGACTGGAGTTGTGGTTCTCAGGGCCTATCAATTTCTCGCTCCGGACACAGTTTTCTTTTAATCTGATTCTAAACAAGCCCCAGTTAATTTCTGGGAGCTTTTTATTGGCATAGAGCCTTGGCTTTTGAGTTGCGATTCTCTGAGGTAGCGTATCCCCAATTTCCTCTCATTGTTTTGGTTTGATGCTGGACACAAATAACAAACGTTTCTTCTCCCTGTCCCCTTCTGTCTCTTGTCAATAACAAACCTCTGAGACTTCAACTTATGACTGTCTGGCTGCATCGCTTGCTGTCTGATGCTCAGACCAAATTCCAGACACATTTTTGTCTGGGTCAAGAGGCGAAAAAATGAAAAAATGGGGACTTTGTTCGTCGGATATGATTTCTTGCGGTCCCTAAGCATTTTTACTAACATCTCCCCAAAAATACAGCTTCAGCCAATAATTTTCATAACAATATACATAGAATGGGATAGTGTCGAGCTAAGTGGGTGGACCAGTAGACCGAAAGCCATACAGTAGACTACAAGCTATCTAGTAGACTGCATACTGTACGCCTAACTGTAATGCCAATCACTTAGTGCTGGCAGATCTTTTGCTTTGAGGAGCTAACCTCTGAATCTCAGACGTTAGCTTTGTTAAGTAATTTCATGTTTAAATTAAAAACAGCTGATGTTGAATATCTTATTTCATCTGAAGTGCATGATTTTGATTCAAGAATTGCTTACTTGGGTTGTCAGATGAATCTGCCTGCTCTTTACTCCTGCAGAAATACATTTTCTTATACTGAGTTTTAATTGTTACTGCTAGTTTCCTTCAGTGGCTTCATATAATCTACCCAAATTTCTTTATAAAACTCACATTTTCCATTATTTGTGGGCTTATGATACCGTACGTGTCTGCAGAGCATGCACTTTTCATGCTTTAATTGGTCAAAATGAAATTTTAAAATTGGTACCTACCCGCTGTGATGCTTCGGCAACTGCCATTTACAATAGCACTCAAAGTTGTTTTCACAGCACAGGGGTCATCTGCTACGTGGAACTGCCGGTTTCCAACCGATAAGCTGTGGATGCATAAACCTCTGAGCTGCATGCTGTTGTATTAAAGCTGAGTGGAAGGAGCCTTCAGCTGTCACATGACACAGAAAAACAGATTGTGATTTTTCCGACTGAATGTTAATCTATATATTTATTAATTTTGCCACGTACGACTGTTTACTGCTCAACTTTACGAATAGATCTTGGGAAGATTAAGTAAGATAGGATCAATGCTTTTAAATATCAGTAAATATATTCTTCCGACTGCAGAAAGGGCATAGAAACTGTCTAACAAAATACCGGAAGTTCCGGTTGCTTCAGGAATTGTTGCTGTGCAGAAGATCATCCCCATGTATTTTGTTTTGTGCCATTACATGGTGCTGGTTGATTGGGCAATTCTCACTTCCTGCCAAAAGCTTTGTATTTTGTGGGCTGTATATTCAGCTAAATTTTATTTTGAGTTTTGGGGATTCTGCTTCATTATGCCATCTTGCCAAGGCTGTTTGTGGAAACTCCTGCAGCAACATAGAACTTCAAGTTTTACCCATACACTGTTTATCGCTTTGCAACTGGAAGTTCCAGGTAGCAGACAGCACTTATTCCATGAAAACAACTTTACGGGCTATTGCAAGTGATGGTTGGCGCAGCACCGCTGCAGATAGGTTCAAATTTCATGTTGACCAATTTAAACGCCAAAAGACACGTATGGTATCGTAGACCACAAATAATGGGAAAACATGGGCTTTATAAAGAAATTCAGGTAAATTATACGGAGCCACTCAAAGAAACTAGTACCTTTTAATTATATATGACTTAAATAGCAAAATTTGTGGTGTGCACAAAATTAAAAAAAAACTGCTGTCATCCTATGCCAAATTTCATTATTTGTAGATGTCAAGCGAACACTCTTATATTGATTTAATAGTAGAATAATAATAAAGGGATATCATAACATCAAATTATTCCAGCAATTTCTTCAGCCATTTAAATTAAGGCTGTCATTAAAGAGCACTGTGTAGTTACAACATGCTAACTGGAATAGCCAAATGGCTTGTAATATCCAACTGTATTTATAGTTGATTTGCTATGCCATCATTTAGGCCGCCCCGATGGCGCAGTGGTCTAAGCAATAGCTTCTGATCGTTCTTCCAAAAGGGGGTCCGGGTTCAAATCCCGGTGAGGCATGGATGTTGTTTGTTTTACGTCACTGGATCTCTCCTTTCCCTGGAATCAGTGGAACTGGCTTTCTCCCTTCCCTGGAACTAAATTAGGGACGGGGGACTGCCTATAGCCCATTGAGTTGCTCATGGTGGTTCTTTAAACCTCCAATAAAAAAAAAAAAAAAGCTATCATCTAGTGCATCAAAAAGCCAGATTTAGAAATTTCTAGTTGATACTAGAAATAAGTATCAAGGAACTGGTGTGTGTGCAGTTTTGCATACCAATTTAGGGGAATGGTAAATAATTGAAATTTAGTATACTGCACAATCTGAGATCTCATTGAAATTTTTTTCTTTGGAGTGTCATTAAATATTTTGAAAATTGTATTTACAGAGAAACAAATTTTAATTGTCACAGAATGCTAATCAAATTGCAAAATAAATAAATAAATAAATAAATACATAAATTAGTGTTTTAAAGAATATAGTTTTTATTTGGTTATGGTATTTTTTTTTTATGAAGCACTTTTCATGATTCACTTCTGATAGCTGTTCTTTTTGACTTAGGATGGAAGGATATGTAGGGTTGCTTTCTCTGTCATGTCGGACAGGTTGGACTTGAGTAAAAATGAAGTTTCAAAAGCGTAAGTAATTTTTTTCCTGTTAATTTTTATTGATCACAGAAGTTTTATGAGAGTAATTGTTGCAGTAATTTCAATAAACTGTATGTAACATAGTTGAAGGGAAAGTTAAAAACACTCAATGCATGCATACTTTGTTATAACCAGAGAAATAAGAAAAGAGGGCTATTTTTGGCATATTACATTATGTTAGATTAAAACTAGACAGTCATAAAAGGTTCATCAATCAATCGAAAGGAAAATGATGAACATTTGATTAAACAATATAGCTAGCAAAAATATGAATGAGTTACGATTGCAAAAATGAAAGCAAGTGCCAAATTTGAAATTTTACCTGTTCCATTTGACTTGCTGTTTGCACATTGCATTTGAAACATGAGTCAATTGTTACTTGTTTTGTGCTTGTCATGATAGCTGTTTTAAATGTTTTCAACCTTCCTCTGACAAGGTGGTGTAAAGATGTTTCTAGCTGCAAAATAAACTATTTTCTGAACAGAGACTAAGTAATTGAAGGTTGCAACGAGAGGAAAATACAAGGCATCCTTTGTCCAGGAAGTGTATGTGTGGCAAATGCGGGTTGGGGTAAGAATCAGGTGGGGGTTAGTGGGAGGTAGTAAAAACACACTTGTCTTCATGCAAACCAGGGTTTAAAAAATCCTGATTTAAAAAAACAAAAACGATTTACTTGATTAAAATAAGTTTTGTTTTATTTAAATTATTTTTGTGTTTCAGTTCAATTTTTAAATACTTCTTCATTCTTCAATGTAAACATGAAACATAACATTCTTCTCTAAAAAATATATTCTTTAAGAATATATATATGTCATTTTTCTCTAATGATATATCATCATCATCATCATTGTCAACCATTATCAATCCACTGCTGGACGAAGGTCTACCCAAGTTTCCTCCACAACGGTCTGTCTTGTGCCAGTCTCCTCCATGTCACTCCCGCATATTTACGAATTTCATCCACCCATCTCCCATGTGGTCTTTTTCTGGGTCTTTTCCTGTCCCTTGGAATCCAATCTAAAATTTCGGCTGTCCATCTATGGTCTGTCCTTCTGGCAGTATGTCCAGCCCATTGCCATTTCAGGGATTTAACTCTGATCATGATGTCTTCCACTCTTGTCATTTTTCGGATCCACGAGTTCCTCTTCTTATCTCTCCTGGTTATACCAAGCATGCACCTCTCCATGCTTCTTTGAGTTGTCTGCAGCCTTTGCATGTCTCTTTTAGTTAAGGTCCACGTCTCTGCACCATACGTAAGCACTGGAAGGATGCATTGATCAAACACTTTTCTTTTAAGACATAATGGCATATTGCTCTTGAAAATTATGCTGTTTCTTCCAAAAGCTCTCCAGGCAAGTTTTGTACGCCGATTAATTTCTTCATCAATCTGACCCTCACTTGATATCTGCTGTCCAAGATAAACATACGTATCTGTTATCTCCAGTTTTTCTCCATCAATCGATAAATCTTCATTTCTTGTAAAAGCATTGAACATCACTTTTGTCTTCTGAAAGTTCATTTTTAATCCCACTTCTTTACTCTTGTCAGCAAGTTCCTGGATCATACTCTGCAGCTCTGATGGGGTAGTTGCAAAAATGACTACGTCATCAGCAAAACGAAGGTGGGTTAGATAATCTCCATTAATCTTTATCCCTTTGTTTTCCCAGTTCAGTGATTGAAAGACATTTTCCAATGTGGCATTAAAGAGCTTCGGAGATATGGTGTCACCTTGTCTCACTCCCTTTCCAATTTTTATGTGTGTTGTATTTTCAAACAGCCGAATCTTTGCACTTGCATTTTCATAGATGTTATTAATAATATTAATGTATGCATCTTCAATACCGCAGGATTTCAGAGCCGTGGTAACTGCTGATGGTTTCACCGAATCAAAGGCTTTTTCATAATCGATAAAGCCATGCACAATGGAAGTTCATATTCCCTCGCTCTTTCAATTAGTTCTCTCAGTACGTGGATATGATCTATTGTGCTGTAGCCACTCCTGAATCCAGCTTGTTCTCTCGGTTGAGCCATGTCCAGTGTTACCTTCAAGCGGTGTGAAAGAACTTTAGTGAAGATTTTATAAACCACTGATAGGAGGCTGATAGGTCTGTAGTTCCTGAGATCCTCAATGTCACCTTTTTTATGTAACAGGATCATTGTAGCATTGTTCCAATCCTCAGGAATCTTCCCTTCATTAAGGCATCGAGTGAAAATTTGGGCGAGTACTGTTTCAATTTCTCCACTTGCTTCTTGTATGATGTCTATAGTAATTCCATCTTCTCCTGGAGCTTTCCCCCGCTTCATGTTCTTGATTGCATGAGCAACTTCTGCTGAGAGGACTGGAAGAACTCTGGTACCTTTCATGATGTCTGGAGTACATGTATCATCCCTTTCATATAATTTGGAGTAGAAATCTTTCACTCTTGTCAAAATTTCACCTCTATTTCTTGTTATAGAACCATCTTCTTTTCTCAGAGCCATAATCTGTTTTCTTCCCTTACTGAGATGTCCCTTTGCTATCTTTAGGCTTTGGTTGTTTTCAATTGCTTTCCTCACTAGTTCACAGTTGAATTTCCTTACGTCTTCAGTGATACTTTTTCGTGCTGTCTTGCATAGCTCTATATATTCCACTTTGGAAGTCACATCTTCTTTAGTTGTCCTCATCTCTCTTCTTTTTTGCATCAACATTTTGGTTTTTCCTGATAATTTGTTTACATGCAACTTGTTCTTAGACCCAGCTAATTTTGTTGCTGTTTCCATAAGAGCTTTGGTTACTTTTCTGTTAACTTCCGAAATATCCACTTCTTCCGATGTTAGGCCTTCTAAAGCAGAGAATCTGTTCTTCAGTTCCAACTTGAAAGTATTATGGTGTTTTTTAAGGTTGGTTATGTCAATACATTTTGTTTGTCTTATGAGCTTGCCACGTTCCAGTTTAGTGTTGAGGTGCATCTTACATCTCACCAATCTATGGTCACTACCTGTGTTGAACTTGTTTAGCACACTGCAGTCTTCGATGACGAATTTTTTGTTACACATAATAAAATCAATTTCACTTGTCGTCCCAATTGGATGTCTCCATGTCCATTTCCTGTGTGGCTTTTTCTTGAAAAAGGAATTCAAGATGAAAAATCCTTCTGCCTCTGCAAACTCAACGAGAGTATTTCCACGCTGGTTTCTGTTGCCGTGACCGAATTTACCTACTGAAGTTTCATTCTGTTGCCGGTGCCCTATTTTTGCATTGAAATCTCCCATAATTATCTTCAAGTGCTGCTTACCTTTATTATTTAGATGACGAATTTCCTCATAAAATTCTTCAATTTCTTCTTCAGGATGACTTGTGGTGGGTGCATAAGTTTGAATAATCTGAGCCTGGTATCTTCTCGATAGTTGGATAACGAGTCGTGCAGCTCTGTCCGAGGAACTTTCAACTTCTACCACTTTATCCTTCAGTTTCTTGTTTATTATAAATCCAACACCACTAGTTCTGCCAGTATCTGTCCCACGATAATAGAAGAGATGTCCACTTTTCAGTTCAATGAGATCTTCTCCTTTTCTCCTTACCTCACTCAGCCCGACGATGTCCCACTTGATCCTTTGTAGTTCCTCTTCCAATTCAAGAAGCCTTGAATCAGAAGATAGGGAGCGTGCGTTGTAGGTAGCCAAGGTCAGCATCAAATGGCAGCCTAGTCCGGTCCTCCGGGGATTCTTAGCACCCTCTGCCTTCATGTCGCACTGGCCGCTGCCTTGGCCAGGTACATTCCAGCTGCCGGAGACTGAGGGCCAAGATTTAAGTTGTAGAGTCATTTTGGAGGTGTTTGGCCATAACTCACCACGCTGGCCAAGCGGGTTGGTGAGTGTATATATATATATATATATATAATGATATATATATATTCTTAAAATTTAAGTAACACTGCATAACAGATAATGAATGAGAATACAATAAAGAGAGAATGGTGTTTCTTACTGTCGTAGTGCATTACGTTTACTGTACTGATTTATGTCTACTAAACTTCTCAATGATTACTGATATACAAATGATGTTTTGTATTTAAAAAACATTTATTTTTGATACATTTAAAAATAAATCTGAACATTAATAAAACAGAAAAAATGTTAGTCATTGTATACTATAGGTGTAGTTCAAAAAATCTACAGCTTACCCATTAAATTTGAATCATAAGAGCTTCAAAATAATAATATATTGATTAAAAAAACATGAATTCCTGAGTAAATTTTAATTGAATTAAAAAAAAAAAAAACAAGTGATGAGAGAAACTATTTGTTCAGCAGTTTGAACAGAAATGCAAGTTGTTTTTCTGCTTTTTGAATTCCTTGCCTATTTCTTAACTTTAAATGCACAATGTTAAATGTTGAGAAAATTCTTTCAATTCCAGCCAAAGCAGATGTTGCTGTTACTTAGTAATTGCAAAACACTTTCCAGTTCTTTTTTTTTCTATGGAAAAAGAATTCCACCAGTCTAAAGACTTTACTGGAAGCTGCACTGTTTCTTTCATCATTGTTCCAATGAATGGTGCAGATTTTACCAGAAGCTTAATGAGAATAGTCAGGAATGTATCTTCATATTTTTCACTGGCAAATTCTAAAGCAACTTCTTTTTCTTCAGGTGTAATAGGCACATCCATGATTTTTGCTTAAAGGTGAAGATCAATGAGAAAGGCCAAAAGAAAAAAAAAAGAATGAGCTGAAGATAAGTGGTTGACCATATCTTTTGTGAAACAACTCCACTTTCTGTCTGTTCATCTAAGATGTCATTTAACACAACTTCCAACTTTTTCCACACTACAACTGCTTCAGAAATTTTGCAATCGTTCCCTCGACTCTATGAAGGGCATTTGGCATACATACATATCACTAAGCTGTTCTCTGAGATTCAGAGGTTAGCTCCAAAAGGAAATACAAACTACCAGATATTTTTACTTATTGTTGTCGTATCAAACTTCTCCATTTACAGCGATCTTGACATACAACTCGTGCTTCACTAATATCCATTACACGCCATACACAAGATCTTTTATACTTCATACTCATAATCTTTTTCTCATGCAGACACTCCTGAATCTGATCCACCCATGTCTTCCTTGGCCTTCCTCTGCCTTTCCTTCCTGCCACTTGGGCTGTAAAGATTTTCTTAGTCAGCATTTCATCACTCATTCTTTCAACATGGCCAAACCACCGAAGCATATTAGTCTCCACCTTGCTAACAACATTTTGCTTCACATCACACAACTGCAATACATCTTCATTCCTCACACAATCAGATCGTGTCTTGCCACAAACCCCACGTAAGTAATGCGTTTCTCCAGCACACAAACGACTGCTATGTTTCTTCTGCAGTACCCAGGTTTCACTACCATACATCAGAGTAGGAACAATTACTTTCAAACACAGCCATGCGGGACTCTCTAGAGAATCCATCATTCCTGTGAAAACCTCCCAGAGCAGCTGACTTTCAAAGAAGAATTCACTCATCTACTGATTTCACCATCCAACTTGTTCTCTCTGTCAAACATGCTTCTTAAATACACAAACTCACTCACCTAGTCAATCACAGTGCCATTTATACGTACTTACTTTACATTCCGTGCTACCCGTTTCTCTCTCAAACACCATAACTTTGGTTTTTCCCTTATTTATATTCAGTTTGAATTTCGTGCAAACTTCGTGCATCCGAGTCAACATACTCTGCAACTCACTTTTGCTCTCTGCCAACAGGACAGTGTCATCAGCATACAGCAATCTGCACACACGGATATCACCAAGACATAAACCACTATTATCTATTTTGGCATCACACATGCATGCATCCATAAATATATTAAACAGCCATGGTGACATTACACAACCTTGTCTAACTCCTGCACCAATGGAAAACCATTTTGATAAAACACCATTCACTCGTACAAAAGCTCTACTGCCAGCATACATGGCTTTTACACTATTAAGTAGATTCCCAGTAACACCATATTCATTCAATACCTTCCACAAAAGTGTCCTATTGACTCGGTTGTAAGCTTTCTCTAAATCTATGAAGGCAATAAAAACTTTCTTCCCAACAGCCAGATACTTTTTAATCATCGTGCGTAATGCAAAAATCTGGTTAGTGCAGCCTTTACCAGGCATAAAACCACTCTGAACATCCCACACTTTCAATGATGTAAGACCCCGTACTTTATCAATAACAACCTTACCAAACACTTTCCCTGGCACACTCAGTAGGCTAATACCACGATAGTTCTTGCATTAAGTGTGATCACCTTTTCCCTTATACAATGGAACAATGATAGCATCCTTCCAATCCCGAGGGACCATTCCTAACTCCCAGCACAACTGAACTGGCAAATTTCAGTTAATGAGTCAATTATAGAGTCACCACCATATTTCAACATCTCTGCAGTTATGCCATCAACTCCCAGAGCCTTACCATTCTGAAGAGATTTTAGAGCTTTACACACTTCTTCTCTTGAGATCCCTCCTGTGCTTTCATCTCTCATTGTGACATCATCTGCATCTGTCTCAAAATCATCTTTGCTTTCCTGATCTAATAACTTACAGAAGTATTCACCTCATCTGTCACTTAACTCATTGGGCTCCCATATCATTTCCCCAGTCTCATTCTTCACACAACTTACAACTTTGTTTCCCCTATTTTTCCTGAGTCTCATGCACTTCCAGAAGGACTTCCTATCTTTCCAAAAAGCCAGTTCATGCCTTTCCACTTTCTCCTTCCTATCTTTTGCCTTACTGTGGCGAACCAGCTTAGCAGCTTTGCGCTTCTTACAGCGATATTCATCCACAGAGACTCTACCTTGCAACATCCCCAAATATGCTTCCTTCTTTCTCTTTACTGCCTCTTCAATCTCACTATTCCACCAAGCATCACCTCTATTGTTACCCACTATTGTGGTGCCACAGACCTCTTTAGCAGCAGTGACAACACAGTTCTTAAAACATTCCCACTTCTTTTCTACTTCCCTCTCACCAGACTTCAGATCCTTCAGTCGTTCTCTGAGTAAGTCAGAATAGCGCTGATGATCTTCAAGGAGCCTATCAACCTTTATTCTTTCTATCCTGGGTCTCTTCCTATTCCCTTTCCTCCAACCAACATTAATTTTTAAGTTTCACTCGTGACACTACCAAGTAATGATCAGAACCAGCATCCGCACTTCTCATCACACGGGTGTCAACAACTAAGTGTTTCAAACGCTGATCGTAGACGACAAAATCTATCGCACTCTTTTGACCAAGAGTACGATTTTCCCAAGTATATGTGTGGATATACTTGTGGTTGAAAAATGTATTAGATACACACAAACCATTCTCAATGCAGAGTTCAATTAATCTTTCACCATTATCATTCACACAAGGATCATTAAACTTACCCAGAACATTGTCAGAAATTGCATTCTGCTTACCTACTCTAGCATTGAAATCCCCTGCTATTATAACTTTTTCTCAAGCACCAAACTGGCTCAAAACAGCTTTTAGCTCATTCCAGAAATCTTCCTTCTTATCGGAAGGTTCCGAGTCACAAGGAGCATACACTACAACAATTAAAATTCTCTGAAGTTTCACTTTCAAACGAATCCAGAGAATTCTCTCACTTACGCAACTATAGTGAATCAAGTTGTTCATCTTTTCACTTAAAATCACACGTACACCAGCCTGTCCTCTCATATTATCCAATACTCCAGACCACACACTCACCGTGCCATTCACTTCTTCTACCCCAATTTCCTTCTTTTTAGTTTCACTTACACACAGCACATCCAATTTATACTTTTTCATCTCCTCAATCACCTCACTCATCTTGGCATTTATACCTCTAGTATTCCATACACCAATCTTACATTCACACAGCCGAGATCTGTTTCTCATGTGCCGTTTAGAAAGTCCAGGTCGATTCCGTGGTGGACCGTCCTTCTGAAGTGTGGTAGGTCCACCATATCCCACACTTGAATCATTCTTAATATTTCTTTGTCTTTTTAATCAGGTAAGTAGATTTTAGATTCAATATTGCCATCTTCATCATTCCCTACTATTGTCATGATTATGGGCCTGTTATTGATGTAACTTCTTAAGCAGTCACACATGGATTTCCAGCATACATCCTAGGGCAACAGAAGAGTTAATCTACCAAGTTGTTTATATGCTGCTCTTACGAAATCATGATGGCCGCCCCAGTGGTGCAGTGGTCTAAGCCATGGCTTCTGATCATTCGTCCGAGTCGGGTCTGGGTTCAAATCGTGGTGAGGCATGGATGTTTTGTTTGTCTTACAGCACTGGCTCTCTCCCTTCCTTGGAACCAGTGACCCTAAATTAGGGATGGGTGACTGCTTATGGCCCATTGAGCTGCTCACAGTGGTAATTAAACTTCCAATAAAAAAAAGATAATAATGATTTCTGAAATACTTCACAATTTGTGTAACCTGCTCTTTGATGTTTGAAATCTTGTAGGCCTTTTGCTAGGTTTAAAATGTGAGCTGTGCAACCATATGTGATAACATCACTTTTTCTCCATTTCTTTCCTCATCTTTGTCATATTTGAAGCATTGACCATTAAAACTCCTTACATTGGATATTTTTTCTGCTGATTTCAAACTCTACATAGAAATTTGTTCAGGGTAATCACTTTGTATGGGGGCTACCAGAAATGCCAAAACTGTCCACTAAATAGACATCACCATTAGAAGTTGTTACACAAGAACAAACAACTTGTTCATTATGGACAAGTAGACCAGCCACCTATACTCATGCAGACTAAGTAGATAGAGAAGGTAGCCCAATACTCTTTGAGCCTGCTCTGGAGAGGTGAGGGAGAGGGATCTGTGACGTAGTTTGGATAAAAAAAGTTAGAGCTTGGTTTATTTTTATTTTTGAGTTTCATGTTTTTGTGATGTCACATTAGCAGCAGCAAGGAGCAGGATTTTTCTGCGAAACAGCGCCCTTTCGTCTCAGTTGAGTTTTTCAGTTTCTTAATGGCACTTGTGTTTTGATAGCTAATTGTGAAATTTAATTAAGAACTCTAGGTGTGTGTGTTAACTTTTAGAATTTGGTGAAGTGTTCCTGTGAAATAGCCACAAAGTGATAGTGTCTATCCTTGAGATGACACAGGTTTGTTTTTCTTTCAGGTGACTGGAATCTTCAAGACGATATTTTCACTTGTTCCTTGTACAATATTATTTTCCTCAAGAATATAGTTTGTTCTTTTTGTGTGTAATGCGTAATGACTCATTTCTATTATATCTGACTAACTAACAAATCTTGTTATGAAAACTTCCAACAAAAGGTCATTCAGTTTATCAGAGGTCAAACTGTCACTGTGTGTTCCTTTCTTTTGTGAGTTTATTGTTCATCTGACAACTTTCAGCAGAATTTCTGTGCATTCAGAGTTGAAGAAAATATTCTTCTCATAATACATGGTAAATACGTCATGATGATTAACACAGCAATCGGACATCGCTGAATTGACTGTAATTACTGTATTTCCCTATTTAAAGAAAGTTTACTTTTCTAATTGTAGTTTTATTTATATGAATAGTTCTAAAAAGTGCTGGATAATCTTTTTTTTTTTTTTTTTTTTTTATCTGTCCATAAATTGCCTTTGCAATTTTATTTATCTCCTGCACTTGATATTATGAGTGTTACTTGAATGCAAGAAACTTTTGGAGACAATGTATCATTGACTAGTTTTAACCTGGCATAATGTAATATGTCAAAAATAGCCCCCCTTTTTTTTTATCTGTTAAGTTATGAGGAAGCTCACATATATTGAATGTTTTTATTTCTCCCTTCAATTTTGTCATGTATGGGCTTGACTGTATTTTATTAAAGTGATTGCTCTGATGTATTTTGACTTCTCAAACATTTTTAAAAACTTTTTTGGAATTTCTGAGTTTCTTTTTTTAGAAGCATCCTTCTTTGTTCTCTGAATGTTTATCAAGATGCTTTCGGAAACTACTCTTTTGGTACTTATGCATTCTGGTGACATATCAATCAACATGTTAGTATCATGTAAACTTGTGATACAGAGGGTAAGTCGAAAATTTTGCAATCCACGTATTTGCATAAACGCATGTGCTGCGGCGGGTATGTCATGTGTTTAAACTAGTTCAAATCGTACACTGCAGTCAGTCAAAAGGAATATAAAGTGGTAGTCATCGTTGTGAACAACTTTGCATGTCGTTGTTCTGTCTGTGGTTGGGACGCCTAAAAGATGAACAGCCACAACCAGCTAATTAGGGAACTTTTGCTTTACGAATTTGAACTCTGCCATAATGCTGCTCAAGAAACACTAAACATTTGTCATGCGAAAGGGAAAGGTTCTGTGGACCACAGCACCACATCCAGATGGTTCAAGAAATTTTGCTGAGGTGACAGAAACCTTCATGATCAGCCAAGGTCAGGCAGGCAGCGAATCGTGGATTCGGAGGCCATGCGCCAGGCCGTAGTGGCAAATCCGACAACCAGCACTTGGAGATGATCATGCAACCTGGGTATATCACAGATCACCGTGGTTCGTCACCTTCAGGACCTCAGTAAGGTCTACAGGAGCTGCCGCATTTTACCCCATGAACTGACTCCCACCTGAAGCAAACCACCAAGTAGAAGTGTGCACGAAACTCCTAGAAAACCTGCATGATGTACGTCTCATCAAGAGAATTGTTACGTGCGGTGAAAAGTGGGCCTATTTCTGTAATCCTAACGCACAACGGCAGTTGTTGAGCCCAAGGCAGCTTCCAGAACCTGTTGCCAAACGTGGGTGCTTTGAGCACAAGGTGATGCTCTGCATCTGATGGAATTTCAAGGTGATAATCCATCACAAATTTGCTCCAGATTATTGGATCATCAATGCCAACCTCTACTCTGAGCAGCTGGAGTGGATGTATGTCGTTTTGGAGGAGAAGTACCCGGCACTGCTCGTACTGAGCGAATGACCCGAGCAAAACTCCAGGAGCTTGAGGGCATTGAACTGACGCCACAGCCAGCATATAGTCCAAACCTTGTCCTGTCGGATTATTATTGTTTTCGTCCATGGTAAACTTTCTTTGCGGGGCAGTTGGGGTGAAGGAGTTCTTCACCTCAAAGGAAAAGAACTGGTACTGCCGCAAAATCAAAGAACTAGCAGACAGATGGCTAAAGAGAGGGCAACACGATGGCCTATACTTTGCATGCTAGTCAGCTTTCGTTGTAAAGGTACAAATGAAGACTTAAAGTGATCCAAATATTGCAAAACTTTCAACTTTCCCTTTGTACATCATTTTTTTAATTCATAGAATGCATGCTTTCTATCTTAGTTGCATAATTTTTCCATCTCCAGTCATAGATTTTGCATGTAGGGAAAAAGTAAACACTTCCACAATAACATAAAATCTATTTCCATATTTTTTTTCTCATATTTATATTATTCATGACAGTTGGAATATTTAGCAGCGTTTGAATTACCCAGTGGTTAACTTCTGCCGGACCACTGAACTATTGATCTAGACCGGATAGCCAGGAGTTTTTTTTTTCTTCTCTCTAATTTGTCACAAGTTAAAAATTTTTTATTTCTTTTACCTTGCTGTATGGTTTTTTTAAGGCTTCAAACTAATAATAGGATTAACAAGAAAGATGACACTGAATTTTCCGGTTAATGAGCGCGTGTTTTGAATCCGTTCGGACGCAAATTAAATTTATCAAAGCTATTCAAAGTCAATGGAACCAGTTAGGAAAACAATTGTACCTGACTGAAGAAAGACGTTTTTCAATAGGGTTTTTAACCCGGCAGATGTTGCTGTAAATGGAACCATGAACTTACGCCCTCTAGTTGTAGACTTATGAGTTCAGAAAAATTTGAATTTGTATGAGAAACATTTCGCAGCAGAAACGTTCTCCAACAAAGAAACAATTTTTCAAATCGGACTCTTCGAAGCAGAGATATGGACAAATATAAAATATGTATACACGACTCCCCCCCCCCCCGGGCGGGAAAACCATGCATTATTTTGGGAAGAAGGTATTTTCAAAAGGTTTTTCGATGTGAACAATATCTGTCCAAGAAAAGAAAAAATTAGTAGAGTTTCCAGGAGCTCAGATTTTGCTGCAAATACACCAGAAGCAGAAATTAAAACTTTTATGCCCCCTGGTGGCCAAAGCATTCTTTACCAAATATTAGATTTTATGTGAAATTTTTTCCCCATCAGGAGCTGTATGCGATACAGGAAGAATTTTTCAATTCAGAGTTTTAGAAGCAGCAATATCGAGGAAAACACAATTTCACTTTGCTCCCATAGCGGGAAGTCTATGATTTACTTGAAAATTTCGAATTTATATGAAAAA
Organism: Macrothele yani; assembly: GCA_039090855.1. NCBI lineage: Eukaryota > Metazoa > Arthropoda > Arachnida > Araneae > Macrothelidae > Macrothele > Macrothele yani. The sequence continues at coordinate 137,068,996 of CM077027.1, read as the reverse complement.
CATTTCGCATTGGAAACACTATCCAACAAAGAAGGAATTTTTCAAATCGGACTCCTAGAAGTAGAGATATTGACAAAAATAAGATATACATCTATGCCCACTAGTGTAGAAACCATGCATTATTTTAAGAAGAAAATATTCTTTAAAGTTTTGTCAATGTGAGTAGTATTGGTCCACAAACAAATTTTTTTCAATTGAGATTTTAGACGCTCAGATTTTGCTGCAAGTACTTCAGAAGCGGAAATTAAGACTTACGCCCTGGTGGGCACAATTTACCTTTACGCCCCTAGCGGAAAGTCTATTAATTACTTGAAAATTTTGAAACTATATGGAAAACATGTCACATCAGAAACTATCCAACAAAGAAAGAATTTTTCAAATCGGACCATTAGAAGCAGAGATATTGATAAAAATAAGATATACATCTACACGACCTGGCGTAGAAACCATGTGCAATATTTTAAGAAAATATTCCAAAAAGGTTTGTTGACGTGAGTAGTATCGATTCACGAATGAAATTTTCCAATAAAGCTCAGGTTTTATGGCAAATACATCAGAAGCAAAAATTAACACTTATGCCCCCTGGTGACCAAAGTGTTCGTTACCAAAAATTAACACTTATTCCCCCTGGTGACCAAAGTGTTCTTTACCAAAAATTAGAAATTATATGCAAAAGATTTTCCACCAGAAGCTGCATCCACTGAAGAAAAAAATTTTCAAATTGGAGTTTTAGAAGAAAAGATAGAGAGGAAAACGTAATTTACTTTTACACCCCATAGCAGACAATCTATGCGCAAAAAAGTGATTATACCTACAATACTCTTCAACATAACTGTAATCAAAAGGTAAAAGAATTTTTTCAGTCGGATGCTTAGAAACAAATATATGGAATAAAATGTATTTTGAATTTGACATCTGCATTTACGCCCTCTAGAGCGGCGAAATTGTACATCGTAAAAAAAAAAAAAAAAAAAAAAAGGAAATAAAGGATCATCATTTGCACATTTCAAGCTTCCCATACAAAAATAATTTTTCAAATCAGACTCATAGTTGCAGAGATACTATACTGTGCAAATTAATTGGGACAAAGTAAAAAATCACTCTTTTTTTCCAAAACTATGCCTTTATATCATTCTATGCCTTGATATACACTGATAAATACCTGTATTAGTATGAAGTATGTCCTCCTTTAGCAGAAATGACCTCTTGAATTCATTTTGGCATTGACTCCACTAATTGAGTTCACATATTTTTGACTTCATAATCGTGGAACCACACTTTTATAGCATTCGTTATCATGCGTTCTTTGGTTGTACATTCCATTTTACCTAAACATCTCTTCAAAATATTCCACAAGTTTTCTATGGAATTTAAGTCTGGTGAATTTCCAGGCCAATCAAGCAAATGAATTTGATTTTCCAGTATGAAATTCTTGACCAATTTCGAATTGTGACATGGGGCTAAGTCATGTTGAAATGTCTCGTCAAAAGTTTGCAAGAATGGAGCAATCCTGCATTGTAATATTTCTACGTATTTGGCTGAATTCATCATACCTTGAAGAACTGAGCTTCCAGTGCCATTTGATGTGAAAAAACCCAAAAACATCTGTTTCAGAGGGTGTTTTACAGTTTGTTTGACATGCTCAGGTCTTAATGGTTCACAGTTGCTTTGTCTAACGACATTTGCTTGGTAACCCTGCACAAATAAATGAGTTTCATCACTGAAAATTACCTTTTTCCAGTCGTCAGCAGTCCATGATTTATATTTTTTGGCCCATGCTAAATGTTTTATCTTCATTTTTCGCATACAAATTTTGTTTTTTTGTTGGTCTTCTTGCCTTCCGGCCAACTTCCAGAAGCCTACGGCGTACAGTTGAATCACTAACATCACAACCACTAGCCAATAAATCTCTTTGAAGGTCGGTGCTTGTTTATTTTGGATTCATTTTACTATTTCTGTTTAGATATGTATCGGTTCGTGGAGTTGTTTTTCGTTTTCTTAACTATCAAGTTCTAACAGTCACACCACCTTACAGCTGACAAAAACCGGTTTACGTGGGTTTCCGACATCAACTGGCGATCACATTACAATTCTGAGAATAAAATAGATTGTCCCAATCAATTTGCACGGTATAGTATGATGTCTACAGACGGACGGACGGACAAACTGATAACATAAGCACAATCTTTTTTTACAAAAGATGTGCTAAAAACAAATATTAGAGATTATTCCCTTGAAATGGTATGTTATTTTCTACATATATTGTAAATGTCTTTCATTTTTTTAATTATTTATTTTATGGACTAGTGGGCATTTTGTAGGGCCAGTGGTTTGCAAATTCTAGTGGTCCTCTGGGACAGGAGATTTATTTTTAATTCTAACACTGTTTAGAATTCCCCAGCTAAAGAGATAGTTTTGCTTATGATATGCTGTGATGTGAATACATTAGCCCTGCTATTCTGGAAGCGAATTCTTTTTCTGTCAGAAAAAGTGCAAAGTGTCTAAAGCAAACTTATCATTTAGCCTAATCATTCTAAAAGCAAACTTGCTGCAAAAGGTGTGTATATTTCAATACCTATTTGGGGTCATGTGATTGCTCCCTTGATAGAATGTGTGTGCGTGCACATGCTAGTGAGCTGATTATTAGAAAGAAAACTTGCAAACAAAATGAAGTACTTTGTAAAACTTGGAACTTTTGGCAATCATGGTACATTCATCGTTGTATTATGTTCCATGCATAAATGATAAAAAGTATGATTTTTGAAATTTTTAAGAAAATGTGTCTTAGGCTAGGTCAGTGCAGAAAAGTGCACTCCAGATGTAGGAGTCCACTCCAAAATTTAGGGGCCAGGGAAGTGAATATAAATTTAAAAGAATAGCACATAAATGTAATGTGTAGTGATTATGGAATGAAAAGTAATATAGTGTATTTGCTGCAGTTTTTTTTTTTTATGTTAAACCACTTGCTGCTAAGTGAAATTCTAATTTGGTCCGTAATTTTCTTTTCCTGTTCTTCCAGTCGCTGACCTCAAAAGCTTTAAATTTTAGATTTTGATTTTATTAAAATGTTGAAGTTGTTTGCGCATATAAACTCAGTGTATTGCATGTAGGGCAGTCAAAAAGTTAGTTGCACTCACATGCAAAAGAAAGAAAAAAAAATGACGTTTTGAGAAATGTTTATACTTATGTAGGAAATATAATAGAGCAGGGTTCAAAAAATACGGTCGCCCAAGGCGACCAAAAAAATTGTCTGGGCCACCACGAAAAACATTGAAAAACTTGTACCGTAACGTTTGTCGTATAATCCGCGGATAAACGCTGATTAATAAAAATAAGTTTCTGCAGCCGTTTGATTTCAGAAAAAAAATCCGCAGGGTAATTGTGCAGGAGAGGGAGTATAATTTGAAAAGGAGCTCCCTCGGGAAAATTTTCCTCAGTTCAGGAGTTTGTGCGTAGAGGAGAGTAGTCGTAATGAAAGACCGTTTAAGTTGTAGGGAGGGATGGCGGGAGTTATTTTGTCTTTGTATGGTTGGGAAAGACAAAACGCTGACTGTGCTTGTGCTCTCTCTTCGTCAATCGGCCAAAAAGTTTCCTTTAAAAATGAATTTCTTTATTACATTAGATTCCCCCTCCCCTCGGACTCAAGACTTTTCTGTCGAAAATTCCGCTTCTGGATCAGCATTTGTGATGTGTGGATTATACGGCGATTTTTTATTTTTTTCTGAATGTGTCCGAAGATAAAAATGTATGAAAAAAAGTTGCCTTTAAAAATGAATTTCTTTATTTCATTAGATCGCTTTTTCTTTTTTTTTCTTTCTCGGACTCTGGTCTATACGTGAACGACTTTTCTGTCGAAAATTACGCTTCTGGATCAGCATTTATGATGTGCGGATCATACGTCGATTTTTGATTTTTTTCTGAATGTCACAATCTGCAAATTATACAAAGGTAAAAAAAAAAAAAAAAAAATGTGTGAATTCCAGGCGCTGTGGATAAACGACGAAAATTACGGTTATTCAAGAATTTGCGAGCCCCAGACACACACACACACAAAAAGTGAGTAACTTTTTTTTTTTGTCAGGGGGAGAGATAAGCTGAGGGTAGAACATTTGTTTGGACAGAAGTGTACATGACTTTGATATTATATATAACCCTTCACCCCCGCTGGTCCAGTGTCTGGCCACTAAAAATTTTAGCTGGGCACCAGATTTCAGAATATTTTTCTACCCCTGCAATAGAGCTATTTTTTTTATGTAATTGCCTAATTTATTTAAACATTTATTGTAGCAAGGCACAAATTCATGTATTCCTTGAAAAAATTGTCGTCCAACTTGTGATAAACATTCTGGCGTCACATTTTTGACATCTTCATCAAAGTGATATCACCTCTTTACAAGGTCATTTTTCATGGGGCCGAATGCATGGAAATCACAAGGTGAAAGTTCTGGACTGTAGGGAGTGTGTTCCTACACCTCCCATTTGAATTTGTCAAGGAGGGCATTTGTGACACATGCAGAAGGACAGTGCCTCCTGACAGTTTGCCTGGCTGTCAATCTTTAATCGCATTTTGCAGCCTCCTAAGGGTTTCACAGTATGATGCTGCATGAATCATGGTGCCCTTCAGCATAAATTCATAATGTACACCTTAATTGTCAAAGAAAAGGGTGAACGTAATCTTTCCCGTGGAAGGAACAAGTACTTTTTTGGAGGCGGAGAATGCCGATGTTTCCACTCACATGAAGTCTGCTTAGTTTCTGGTGAGAAGTAATGGACCCAAGTCTCGTCTCTGGTCATGATATGGTCCAAAAATTCATTTCCTTCTCTGATAATGATCCACAAAAGTGAGAGCTGCTTGAAAACGTTGCGCCTTCTGTTGTTCTATGAGTAAGCAAGGCACCCGTCTAGCACAAACTTTTCGAAACTCAAGACACTTGGCACACTTCTGTGCGAAATGTTCAATTCATCAGTGTTGTTGTCGGTCCACTGTGATTTGCCTATTTGCATGAATCAGTTTGTTAATGAGGTCCACATTTTCATTCATCATCAAAATTGATGGCCTTCCCTCCAGGTAATTGTCTTCGATATTGGTGCGTCCTTTTTCGAACAACTAACACCATTTTGTGATTGCCTGCCGCAAAAATGATTTGTCACCATACACTTCAGTTAATTGGCATTGAATTTCAGTGGGGTTCAACTTTCTGGCCCACAAAAAACGGATCATTATGCGGATTTCAAATTTGGACGCTACTTCTAATGGACCCGCCATCTTTCACGAGTGATAACAGATTAACTGTCCCCACCCTGTCAACAAACAAAGTTAACATGGCGGCTTAGTGAAGGAAGTGCAAATGGCACCCCCACATCATATCCAAATATCTTATTTATTAAAAAAAAAAAAATGGCGCATACAACTAACTTTTTGACTGCACTTGTATTTTCCTTTTTATATAACGAAGACCTTGAAATTCAAAATTTTTTCCCCTGTTCACATAATCAGCAGCAGCAGCAGCATATAAATCCACAGGCCATGAAAATTCAGAAACTAAAAAAAAAAAACAACTTCTTACACATAATCCGCAGTAGCATATAATTCATAGATTGTGAAATTCAGAAAAACACTTTTCCTTTACATGTAATTCGCGATGATGTACCAGCAGACTGAAATTAAGAAAAAAATAACATCAAATAATGCACACCTGTTATGTTGTTTGATCCTGAACTGTAATTTCCAACAGAAAAGTCTCAATTCCCAGAATTACTCAGTGATCCAAAGAAGTATGAAAGAAACTATCATCTTATTAAAAACTAACTGAGATTTTTAAAATACTTTTGTGCTATCTTCAAGTGAATACAAAGAACAAAATTCCATAGTTTCTTCAGTATTACCATTGTTCATTAGTTAGACCTAAAAATAAAAAGAGAAAGAATGGCAGTAATGTCACAATAAAAATTGAGAGAAGCATACATCTCTCATATCATCCATTGGTTACATTATAGAAAAGTAAATAATGGAACATTTAGTTGTTATTTTCTGCCTCCCTCAACATACTGAAATGCCTCATCATTTACTTTCCTGTAACGTAACCAATGTGTGCTATGAGAAATTTGTTGCTTCTCTCAATACGTAAAATAAGTAGAAACTGTGGACAATATTTTCTGTTTAGCATTTCTAAAAAAACTGAAAAGCAAACAAAAGCCTTAACTAATTATGATTAGCACAGCAAAGCTAGCTAACGCAATTTGCAAAGTGAGTATGCTACCGAGATGGCAGCGATTATGTGCTCTGGAATAGCTCAGCAGGCTTCCTTCAGCATGTAACCTTCTGCGAACGCAAATAGCATCGCTTTCATACCATCATATCTCTTGCCAAAATACTTGTAATTAAAAAAAAAAAAAAAAAAAACCTTTCCATTTCTTTGCAGCTCTCTACCTTCGTATTTCCTTAGTTTTTTTTTTTTTTCTGTTAATGCATTTTTGATACTTTTCCAGCACCTCCAAGCTCTTTGGACACTTTTTTTTTTTTTTTTTAAAGTGGTGTCAATTATCCTCACAACCTAAACTCATAACCTTTTGAAAAGTAAATACTGTAATTTCAGTTTGGATAATCTGACAGAAATTACCAAATTTGATGTAAAAAAAAAAAAAAAATTGTATTGCTAGTGTCTTAATTTCTAGGCACCAGGGCAACTTGGTGCCTGGTATTTTTTCAGCTCTGAACCTAGGGTATTAGGAGTGTTTATGAAAAGCAGGAAATGAACATGCATGTGTGTGAAATGTGTTCTGAATGTAGTAACAGTAGTTAATTTACATATTTTTAGAATTATTTGAATATCCACATTTCAGTTACTGTGATATTATAATGAAGTTAATAGTTTCAGCAGTCTATTATTAATATTTATTACTCAGTATGCCCTGAAGTTTATTTTGAGTGAGATTCTGTTTTACTGACAGATGATTTGGTTTCCTAGCCTGGTGTACTTACCCAAAAAGGATTTTTTGAGTCTATATTGGTCTGATAATATTGTTTTGTTTTTTGCATTCTGTGGGGAATAGAATGCATATATGCTATTGCATATTTGAATAGTATGTGATATTTGTTGAGTAATCTCTTTTGAAAAAAAAAAAAAACCCTTTGTGTAATATTTAAAGAATGACATGCAGTCTCTCCGTCCATCTTTTACTACTAACTAAACATTTTACTTCTCAGTTGGTTTTTTTTATTTTAAAAGTTGATCCTGCTCTTTTTCATGTAAGATTACCATATATACTTGCATATAAGCTCCCCCCCCCCTCATACTTCAAGTGCAAAAATTTTTTTTAAAACTTTGACCCACTTATAAGCTGACCTTAAATTCCAAGATTTTGGAAAATATATTTATTGAAATGAATTATGCAAATTTCTGAAATTATTTTCTGTAAAAACCTTCGAAGTACGATTTACTGTTGGAGTTTCCAAATAACTCCTGTAACATCCTTTGCATTACTTATCAGGGCTTGAAAAATATCTGAAAAGTTGCATGCTCAGCTGGGCATGTGCAGAAATGATTTACTTGCCCAGATATAAGATAACAAATCAGAACCCTCATTTTTTTTTAAGTTAAAAAATATGAACTTTTTTGCATTTCCTTTTTAAGGGTCTGTATTCAAAATGCAGTGCACAAGAGCATGTATCTCTAGTTCTAAGATGATAATGCTGAAATTGGTATGAAATGGTATGATGAAATTGGTATTTGAAAAATTTAGTAATTCTGCCATATTGCTTTCGTCAAAGTTTTCGCCCTTTGTCACTAAACATCAGAGGCTAGCGCATCAGAGGCATGCCACTGACTATAAACAACATTTTGAGCAAAACTGCATGTGGTTCCAATTTCTGGACTTAGAGCAAAATATAATTAAAATGATATTCTTCTGTTCTTGGCACTCCGTAACAATAATACAACTTCCTGAGATTACCAGTGAAATGAAACACAGCATGCAACTACTGTTTTTTTTTTTCTTGTAGTAGGAAATTCTATACCAAAGTTTTTTAAATTTAGTTTCCCTGACTGGGCAACTAGATTTTTTATGTACCTGCCCAGGCCAATAATTTACATGCCCTGGGCATCTCGGGCATGGTAGTTTTCAAGCCCTGCTTATGCAGCAGTTTTTGAAATATCTTATAATCATTTCTGGTGAAATTACATCCGACAATTCTATCAGCCGTGTCGGCCTTCTTCCAAGTTACCACCTTTCATTGAACCACTGTCTTTGTTATTCAATATCACAGATGGCTTTCGCCACCGCGGAATGCAAGACACGCACACCCACGCTTGCTGTGAAAACTCTGGAGAAGAGAGAAACCTGACTGGCTGTGCCCACCTCACCTGCAAAGTGCTTTACACTGTGTCTACTCCATCCCGCGATTGCACACTGCAAATAATGAGGTATCCCATGTTTGGAAGCAAGAAATTTCAGTCTCAATTTTGAAACAGGATTAGATTTTTCACTTATCACATTAGTAGCTCCTATTCCTGTAGGAATTCTTCTCTGGGTGGAAAAATATTTCATAATTTTTTTTTTCAGGAGGTCAGAAAACCATAGCATGGAAAGACACTGTCTAAACCATAAACAAATCCGTGGGGGAATTCGCAGGAATAGAGTCCTAATTTTTAGTGTCCTGCGTAAAAGTTGACCCTCCAACTTTGAGAGCAGGATTTCTTCCAAAAACTTTCAGATTATACACAAGTATATAAGGTAGTTAGTTACATCATGCCATATAGTATTTTACTTATTTGTTTAATTTTGAATATAATGTTTGAAGAAATGTTTTAGATAAGAATTTTAGCATTTGTGCTGATTGCATTAAATTTACTGTGTTTTAAATATTTGTGTGTTTAGTCTCAATCTGAAAGGCAACAACAACTCCCAGTCTGGTAGCAGAACTGCCAACAGAAATAGGGGTCGCATACTGCGAACCACCAACAGTCGTGGGAGAGGAGCCGGAGTGATTATGGGGTCTCGACCAGTTGTTCCAGCACCTTATGTTCCTGATGAGCTTATTTCACAGGTAAGATAGCTTACTTCAGAACTGGAAGGATGCTCTGATTAAGTACTTTTCTTTTAAGATGCAATGGTAAATTCATCTTGAAAATTGCGCCGTTTCTTCCAAATGCTCTCCAGCAAAGTTTTATATGCCTCTTAATTTCTTTTTTGTTGTTGCCCTCACTTGATTTTGATGTCTGTTGTCCAAAAATGTAGGCATCTGTTACTTCTAGAATTGCTCCATCAGCCCGTAAATCTTTAGTTATTGAAAGAACATTGCACATCAATGTTTTTATATGAAAATATATGTATAGCTTTTGGAACTTAATAATTTTATTTATTGTAATTGTCATAATTTTGTGGCAAAAAATGTACCACAATTGCGACATCCAGCTCAAGATAATAAGTTTCAAGATGACTGTTTTTGATCTTTTATCATCTTGGAGTTGCCATTAATATTTTAGTCCAAGTATTTAATGACTGAACATTTGTATGGTAAGAATTTTATTTAATCTTTATTTTCTTTTACGTGTTCATGTCTTGCTCATTTTTGTTTTACATCTTTCAAACATGAAATAAATAAATAAATAAATAAAAAGAAAAAGCATTTCCATCAAATAGAATTTAGATCAAATGTACATTTTCTTCAGTCTGCATGATCCTATCTTTTCACAAATTTCAGTTGCACATTTATAAAAAATACTTTTGGTTTGATTTAAAAGGAGGTAGAGAGGTTGATTTTCAAAGCCTTCTGAACCTGAAACTTTTTTGTTTATTTGCATAACATTTTAATTTCTGTGTGAAACATCATGTTCTTCAAATATTATCTGAACATCTTATTCTGTGCAGAAATAATTTTTAAGTTTGCAGTTGAACATGTTGCTTCCATTACAGGATTGGTAGTGCAGACCTATCCTTACTCTTGTAAAGTTTTAAAAAAGTGCTTCTGTGATATAATCTAAATTTACTTAGTGTAATGCTTTTAAAATATGTTTCTGGTGGGTAATTCTAGTGGTGACAGCAAATACTTTCAGATCATGGCATACTTACTTAGAACACCTAAGAATTTGCAGTTATGATACAAAATTCATGGTCTAATTATTTAATGTTGTGTTGTACAGTTTTGAGTTATCCTGCTGTTCAAGTCTAAATTCCGTCATAATGAACTTCAAGGGACTGCAATGTTTTGTTGTGATACTGACATTATAGTGTAACATTTAAATGTTTATTCTGTTGAAATGCAGTTTTGCAGCAGAACCTCTTTAAACGGACTCTCACTTTTTGCCTGCTGTAACCCTGGAATGGATTTTTCTAAATATCCACACATTAAAAATTGTCTTGATATGCTGCCACATCACTGACTGCCTCTATACATTAAGAGCACCAAATGTTTTCAAAGTGTACTGAACGCCCTTTTTAAACTGTCATCTGCACAGGAAAGAATTAAAGAACAGGGCTTGTCGTAGGACTAAAAGTGGGTGGGGTGCTTGTTATAGAAAAAAAAAGGGCAGCTTACACTTTCAAAGAGCGTTAGAGTATACATCGACATTACAAAAACAAGACTGTACAAGCAGCGTTAATTCACCAGAAAAGTTCAAGTGTAATTCACTGCAGATATTGAAATATTATTATATAGTTATCAGTAAGTATTAGTTTAATTTCAGAAAATGTTCTTTCTACTTCAGCATATGTAGTGTTCTCCCTAAAGCCTTTTTACCAGGCAGCCCGCCCAACTACTTTTCTCTGCCACCTAGCTAAATTTTCTTTAATGAACATTTTCACAAGGCACATAATAGTAAGGGTAGAAAACGTATTTCCACATACACCATAAATATTGGTAAAAACTGGCTGAAATCTGTGTTGAATGTGATTTATTAGTAAGTACTCATTTTTGTATCATTTGAGGAGCGTGCAAGCAAAACTAAACATGTCGCAGGAATGTGAATTATCAAGTAAGCATTGGATATGATGAAGGATGATGGTCTGATTCCATTTCTGTATCATACTCATTTTATAGGCGAAAAATGTGCGATTCGAGCAGAAACGAACATGTCCCAGTTGCAGGCTCAAGCAAAATCAAACATGTTAAGTGAACCAATCAGAGCTCCAGAATTTGGTCATGTGATGAAGTTGATAAGAGGGACGCAATGGCATTCACATTTTCAGACAGTCAACGTGTTCTGTTCAAACTTGATTAGTTTCGTGCATTTGTCATAGTTTTAGAGATATGGAAGAGGTCATCTGCAACTTGAAGGTTCAAAAAGACAAAGGAAAAGAACTGAAAGAAAAAGTGTGAAAGAAAAAGCTACGAAAGATTGCTATGGTGCACCAGATTGTTCCAAAGTTTTCATGGGTTGCAAACACCAGAGCACTTGATTCTTGTGCTATAAATATAAAATTTGTTCATGTGATGCATTATTCATTCGTGAAAAGTTATTGCCATGTCATGATAAAGTTATACAGGACAACACAGTTGCTGGGTGAATCAGTGTCAAACATAAACGACCTCGGAAGGAAACGTCTGTGCAAGGTAAGAAAGCTAAGCCTCGTGCTTTTCACATTGTTTATACCGTTCCCGCAAAGAATGAAAAGATTGTTCACTTGTATGCCAAAAGTTTTTCATGGCTTTGACGTGTTTAAAATGCACCCGCCTCAACAACATCTGCGAACTTGTTAAATCAGGAGACTCCATAAAAGAAATAAGAGGGGGTGATCGAATTAATCATAAAACTGCTGAACAAAAAAGCTAAGGTTTGCAGATTTATTGGAAACCTAAAGGGCAGCGAATCCCACTATAACAGAAAAAAATCTGTGCACATTTATTTGCATTGCGAATTGACCCAAAATAAACTGAGGTCCATTTGCAATAACTCAGTTGCTCAGGAATTTTGGGTGTCGAGGACCAAGTTTCTGTGCATCTTCTCTGAATTCAATATTGCATTCAGATCCCATGCTTCGGACGTGTGCACATTCTGCACTAGACTCGCCCTACAGATAAAAAGTGAAAATCACCCAGACAAATGAGCAAAGCTGATGTTGGAGAAAAGAGTGCATAAACAAAAAGCAAAAGCACTTCTACGAACTTCTAAAGGAAACTGATGATGACAGCACTCTCACATATTGTTTTGATCTGCAGCAGGTGCAGCCTCTACCTAAAACCCCAATACAACAAGCTTTCTACTCGAGGCAGATCGGTTTTTATAGTTTTTGTATAGTTGACCAGTAGGCGAAGCTACCTTTCTTCTACACATGGTAAGATGACCAAGCTGGAAGGGTGTCAGTTGAAATTTCCTCTGCTTTGATTGATTTTTTTCCAAAAGAACATAATACCTCAAAATAAGAACAGCATTTGTTTTTTCTGTGATGGGTGGGGGTGGGGGGAGAGAATAAAAATAACAATGTTCTTCATGCCTTAATGAATGTTGTGGCTAAAAACCCAAAACATCACTTTGTATTTTCCGGTGCGTGGCCATAGTTTTTTTTATCGGGTGATAAGAGTTTTCAGGAGAATTGAAAAACAACCAAAGAAAATTCCTTCCATTTATATGACAGATGAGTACCTAAAAATTTATAGTGATTTTGGGATAGTGAGGTGCCTAGGGAAAGACTGGGTGTTAAAAGACGCTAAGTCATTTTCTGCAATCTACAAGACTTAAAGGACACGAAGAAGATTAAAATGGCATAAAGGACACGAAGAAGATTAAAATTTCCAAAATAAGATGTAAAAGAAGCACTTGCAGCATGCAAGTCATTGGTCAGTTGTTTTATAGATTTGAACATGAAAAGGCACCAGTGACTCTTCTAAAAAAAGGGATTACTTCACATGCAGCCATAAAGTTTATTACACACATTTTACCATTGAAGCATGAAATTTCAGCTGCGAAAAGAAAAGGATTTGGATTCCCTCCTCAAAAATCTTTTTGGAAATGCATGGAGAGAAGTTAAGGAGTTACCAGGAAGAATTTGGCACGTGAGACTGATTGATGGACCTGCTGTACAACCTAATGAAAATGATGAATATCAGGAACAATGTGACTGCCTGGAGGACGACTGTGGTCTACATATTTGATTTTTATTAATGTACTTGTTTTCTAATTTTCATAAAAATCCGTTCTTCTCAGCCAAGCATTTTTTTATACCACCTATTATTATTTTTGTTAATTTGTAATAAATTGAGCAAAGTAAAGACATACCAATATGTGACAGCAACTTTGGTAAATAATGAACACAAATTAAAAAAAAAAAAAAATCTACTGAAAAGTGAAAAATGCTTCTTTCTCCATCAGCTTTTTCTTCCAAACCATGAGATTTTTGTCAGAGAATAGGTATTCTATTAAAGGTAGGTTGATTATTGAATAGATAGGTAGATTAATTTCAAAATACATTCAAGCAAAATCCAACAAGTCACTAGGGCATCTGATTAAAAACAAACATGTCACTTGAAGTCCGAACAAAAACAAACATGCCAACAACAAAAAGTTTAATATTTTAATTTTAAAACATTTTTGATCTGAATCACATCTATAGACGTGTTTGGAGCATCAAAAGGAAAATGGCTGATAGTTGAACAGTACGAAATTCGTTGCGCGTAACTCGAGGAACGTTTTTTCTGCCTACTGCAAATCTAGATCTGATGTACATGTTTGGTTTTGCTTGCGCGCTCCTCATTTATGTACAATTTTCTTATAGTGTTTATCATGTTATGTTACATAAATGCCTACCACACTGCTAAAAATGTTTAATAAGTATAATAATGATTAGCAAAACATCTTTTTTTTTTTTATTGGGGAAGATGTCATTAAAAGTATAACCCAGCTAAAATTTCTTTCTTTTGCTAAGGTACATGAAATGTTTAAAAGTTCCTGTATTGTGGGAATCTTCTACCAGCAGTTCTTTCTGATTTTGACAGAATTGAACATATTTTCGGAACTGGCAAATTACTACCTTCAATATCAATTTGTCTGAGATAGAAACATTGATTTGTACTTGTCTCCCTCTAATAGTAAATCATCTGCATCTAGGTTGAAGTACTCAGCCAGCTGTATTACTTCAGCAATGCCATAAATGCTTACAGTAGTTTCTGAACCTACTTTTCTAAGATCTAAGGTACTAAGATTTGTAATAATAGACTGGTTTTCTAACCATCCAGAAATAGTTTCATGCAAATGATCAATAAATGCATGTGCATCTCTTTCAAATGGACTGTTAGGGGTATGCAGGTTATTTTAGGCTTGAGGGCAGGTAGGGTGGGATTTTTTTAATTAAAGGGTAGGCAGGGTGCAGCACCCTTCTAAAAACAGCTAGGATGAACCCTGAAAGAAGCTTATTGCATGTATCTTTGGTTTGCCATTCAAATAGTTTAATTCCCATTCTTATTATTTCTAGTTCATGGAATTTTCAACTAAACTGTGCCACATGTGTTTTGTGCCCCCTACCACACCAATATTGCTTTCTCTCATGAGTGGATTATGTACTGTATTTAAAGCACATAGTTAACTTTGAATCTGCAAGACTATTAACATGCATTAGTGTCTTTTTAGCATTTATTGCTGTACCAAGGTTCATACGGTCCTTAAAAGTCCTTAAGAACTTCTTATTTTTGATTGCCATTTCTAAGGCCCTTAAAAGTCTTTAAAAAGTCCTTATTTTTTAAAATAAGTGCTTATTTTTTTTCTCAGTCTTGGTTTTGCACTGCAGTAATGGATGTGTATCACAACCCTGCCCCCATTTTTGTTTGTATCTCGCTAAATATGCTAACCCATTCACCAGGGGAGCTTTCTTCTAGCTCATGAAAGGAGATAATCCCTTGGAATGTTCTTAGAAATGATCTCCCTTCAACCCCCCCCCCCCCACGTTTCCCATTGTAGCCTGCATGACTTACCTTGCAGGACCTTACCAGTGGGATCAACATCAGTTTTGTGTCTTTTCAGGGGTCAGAGGGTCAAAGGTGGGGAGGGGGGTGGGGGGTTCTTTTGAATTCACAATTTATGGTGTCAGGTGTCTCATGTGGTCAGATCTTATCTAGTGTCTACTATTCTACTCCACTCACCTTGCTTCATTGTCACCGTCTCCTGCTTGTCTTTTTTTTTTTTTTTTTTGTAGTGTATTTAATTTTGTTCTTTGTAGGCAAAGTAGTTTATATTTAAGGCAAAATGCTGGGTAAATGGCCACTAGCGCTGTTTAATTTCCTTCATATCTATTTATATACACACACACAGACACCTGGTGATATTCCAATGATGCAAAATATCAGTTGCAGTGTGGTCCTTAGAAAGTCCTTATTTTTTTCCCACAGATAAGAGTATGAACCCTGTGTACTTATTAATTCCTTGAGGGTGATGGGGGTAGAGAAGTGTTGTTGTACAAATTTACCTTCTGCCAAAAAAAAACAACAAAAAAAAAAAAAAAAAAAAAAAACAGCTATGCCCGATCTGGCATTTTACAAGTGAACAGCAACTTTTTAACATTCAGTGCGTTTGTTGCATTCGCACACGATTTATCACATGGGTCTGGTATTGTTGTGACTCTCACTTATCTGAGTCTTGTTTTTATCTAAATTCTGCAGCAGTGAAGAAAACTGTCTTGAGGATCCATGAAAAAATTTAATTTTAGTGTATGCATACAAAGAAAAAGAATTGTTCTTCAATCCTACAAGGTATTGCAAATCATTTTTCAAATTTAATTGAGAAACAGGTAGACATTGAAATATATCTTAAATGAAGAAAACAAAAAAACCAAACAAACAGGATGGGCTTAATATTATTATTACATTTAGAAAATAAAAAATGACAAACCTTATAAGCTGGGACAGGCCTTCACATTGTGGATAGAATGAATGGACACCAAACATGGTGCCACTGTAGATGAAATTACGTATTCTGGAAAAGGCTCATCAATTTGGAGTACAGCTGAAAAAATTTCATATATTGTTGTGTAAAGTTTCTTACTAATAATGCAGTTTGAAATTATCACCCACCATTGGTGACGATACCTGTTGGTACTTAGTTACGGATTCTCATCGAAATGTTGTTCAGAAAATTTATGGTTTTCTTGTTTATCTAAATTTTTTAAAGAGGAAAAAAAATTAAAAGCTGTTGCCCAGAAAGACTTTTGATTACAGGATTTTTGTATCCATTTAATAAGAAAATTAATGTTAGTTAAGAAACAGATCCCCACCAAATATTCCTTAAGAATTGCCAACATTGTCACTTACTCTCTCAACCACCATTCTCATTTACCGACAAAATACATATAATACAAACATTGGTAGTTTAAAGAAGTTTGACTGTACTTGCTTAAACATTACTTCTAAGTAATTAATCCAAATCTGGTGCCTAGCATATCATTGGATTGGTAATTGGGATAGTGCTTGTCAGAACAACTTGTAATAAGAGAAAATGGTTTTATCCACCTCAGTGAGCTATGCACTATGTTTATACACAGCCGAGTCACATTATTGTGACAACCTTCTACTTTTGATGTCAACAGTGCGTAGCCAATGAAGGAAGGCATGTGTCGTGAGCTGGTTTGGAGAATATACACTGAAGAGCAACTGAATTAGAGATGCCTGTCTAGTAACGTGTAGCACCACCTTTTGCCCTGATGACGGCAGTGATTCGTCTCAACATGGACTCTACAAGACACCGGAAGTGTTGGGAAGCCATACGGATCCACGACCCCTGAACAAGCTCCCACAGTTCACGAAGATTTGATGGAGGGGGGTCAGAGCCTCGAACATCTCTCTCGATGGCATCCCAGATGTGCTGGATGGAATTGAGGCCAGATGACCTAGCTGGCCAAGGAAGCAAGGTCACGTGGGTGGAGTGTACATCCAACCATTCAGATACAATTCGGGAGCTGCATTGTCTTGTTGCAGGATGAGGTCCCCAGTGGGATGTTGAAGATGTACAAATGGGAGCAAATGGTCGTCCAGGATATCCTGGTAACATTGACCTGTGAGGGACGATGTCACATGTACCAGGGGTCCCATTTCAGTCCACGTAAACAGTCCCCATATGAGAATGCCACCCCCACCAGCTTGAAGAGTACCCTGCTGGCAAGATGGATCCATCGCTTCATGTGGTTTGCGCAGTAGTCATATCCTGCCATCCACATGTACCAACGTGAATCTCGACTCATCAGTCCAGGCAACATTTTCCCACATGTCTAGGGTCCAGTGGCGATGTTCCCGCACCCATGCTAATCTGTGTACCATGTGATGTGCGGTCAGCAGCGGTACCCTCGTGGGACGATAGCACCTGTACCCCATAGCGAGGAGATGGTTCTGGATAGTGTGGCTGCTTTACAGATTTTTGTGCACCAGCGTTAAATTGCAGAGTGATTTCTTGCACTGTGGCCCGCCTATCCGCTGTTGAATGCAAGCTAGCCGAGAATGACGCCGCTCATCCACATGCTGTTATCCACGGCAGTTGGCCCTTGCAGGGATGGTTTTACCGGATTCGATGTACTCACGGTGCACCCGGGACACAGTGACTCGTGAAAATCCCAGTGCCTGCATGACTTCCAAGATGGAGTGGTCACAATAATGTGACTCGACAATGTATATGTATATAAAGCACAAAAAAAAAAAAAAAAAAAAATAGAGCAGATACCTAATTACCTACTAACCAGTTTTGAAATTCCTAAGCACTAAAAGCTGCATATAAGAAAATTAAAAAAAGCGTAGAACAGGACAACAATTGTAAATATGTAATATGTATACACAGTAGAACCCGCTTATAACGAGCAGCTCGGGACTGATGAAAATCCTTGCTAATCCCGTTTTGGGTGAAAAATCTCACCATGTAAAAATATGCAGGCACTGAGGTAAATAGTATTGTCCGCAAACAGCTTGTATGTAGAGGCAGTATCTGCACAAGCTCAAGTAGTAGCATCTGCAGTTAAGATGGCAGCTTATTGGGATTTAAGTGATTTCAAACGTGGTACGATAGTCAGCACTCGGGATATGAATCATTCCATCACAAAATTTGGGTTTACACAGTCTACAATTTCAAGAACTATGCACAAACTCAGGGGAAAAAAATAATCCAGAGTTCGAAACCAGTGTGGCCGTAGAAAAGTACTGAACGATAGTGGACAGCTGCATCTGGCATGCATGCAACATTGCCACAGATCACAGTGCAATTCAATGCTGGGCCCAGTAGTAGCATCAGCATTCAGACAGTGCCACATACCCTGTGTTTTATGGGGTTCCTGAGCCGACGGCCCACCTGGGTGCCATCGCTGACCTGATGACACAAGGCTCACAGAGGTGGATAAACCTTGCCTGTGCTCGGAAACACTGCCGTTGCACACAAGATGACTGAAAACATGTAGTCTGGTCCGACGAAGTGCGGTACCAATTGTTTCGGGCAGATGGCCGACTCAGGGTGTGGTGACAACCTCACGAGGTAATGGATTCCTCGTGCCTACAAGGGACAGTGCAGGCTGGTGGTGGCTCTGTTATGGTGTGGGGTGTTTTCAGCTGGCATGCATTAGGACCCCTCATACGTCTGCAGATTGCTCTGACAGGTGGAGGCTACAAAACCATGCTTGGGGATCATTTGCATCCGTTCTTGTCATGCAACCACTTTGACAGGCGTGACCTCTTTTAACATGACAATGTGCCACCACACACAACCACAGTCACCCGCTTATGGCTGGAGGAACATTCCATGAAGTTTGGCATAATGACTTGGCCTCTTCATTCGCCAGATTTAAATGCTATCCCAGTGACCCTAAATTAGGGACGGGCGACTGCTCATAGCCCATTGAGTTACTCACAGTCGTCGTTAAACCTCCAATCAAAATAAAATTTAAATGCCATCATACACATTTGGGATGCTGTTTAATGTTTTGTCAGTGCCAGGAATCCTCTACCAACGAATATTACAGAATTGTGGGATGCTCTTCAGGAAGCATGATGTGCTCTATCTCCAATCATCGCGTTGGTGCCATTATCCAATCGCAAGGAGGACCAACACTGTATTAGAGAAGTATCCCAGTTTTTTTGGCACTTCAATGTGTATGTTTTTTTTATACTGTGTATCCATATATATCAAAACATATGACAACATTTTTTCACTATTTTCTTGCTCTCTAGGGATAGCTGCTTTGTTGTTCATGGATAACAGTTTTCTTTTAGACATTTTTTCCCCTTTTATAAAAGTTTAGGATTTCCTCTTAATGGCTTCATAAGTTCATTGCTGTTTAACGATACGCACGAAGCAAAAGCAGCACCAATCTTCCCAATGCAAAGCTCACTTGGAGGGTGAAACGGGCAGTGGACACAATTCTAGTTATCGTCATCTGTTTCCCCACGGGCTTGTCACCATCTGTTGCTTTATTTTTCTCTTATCATCACCCAGAAATCCACTTAATACTTGTGTGCCCCATAACAGAAAGTTTCTGATCAGTCTGCAACAGATATCGTGGTGCCACAAACTAATCTGTGGGTGGTCACTTGTCAAGATAGCTACTAGATGGGGAAAAATGGTGAATATTTGCACTGGTAGATATTTAGGGAGAGAGAGAGAGAGAAAACTGACCATCTTATATTTCTTCCACCTAAGTAACAATAATTAATAATACTACTACTAATAATAAGCTTAACCTATATGCTGCAGCAATTGCAAAGATGACTGGAATCAAGAATACTTTGCTCACTGTACCTAAGGTTTTATCTCCTTTTTCCAATTGAAACACAAACATTTATGCAATAAAATGATATTTAACAATACTGGAGAAAGGAAATATTGCGAGGTAAAATATAACATTACCAGAGAAATCTTCATGAACTCCGTCTAACTTCTGTTGTTTTTAAAGACTTAATTTTGCCCAAAGATAAAAACTTGTGTCCATGAGTGGCAGTTCACAAGAGGAAATTTAATTGGATTTCGGAGATATAGTTTCTGTCTGCAGGACCAAAATAAAATCTGCGACATACTTCATCTGTCGCCACATTCTGCTATTGGGTGTGTGCGTGAACCCCACCTGTCTGCTTTTTGCCTAGGAGTAGTAGGTTGCCTGTTCTCAATTCTGCTGCCACTATACTTCCGAGGCATAGCCCCTTGGAATGGGTGGCAGAGATTATCTTGCACCACTAGCTTGTTGCACATTTGATGCTCAACAAGTGAGTTGTATCCTTGGCATGATAGTAAAAGAATGTTTGTATCAACATTCTTCCTCTAGCACACCAACATTCCAATGTGCTGTTACTCAACTTCGTCCTGTACATATAATCATTTCCATTCCTTCATCCCAGGATAGTGCACAGCAGGTTTTCTGTGCCTTGTTAAATATGGAATTTTATTCAATTTTCACTTGTTGAAATTGATTCTTAGCTCTCTCTCTCATTAAATTTGGGTACTTCATTAAATTTTGTTCATTAAAAATTATCATATTAGCTTTGAATTAACATTTACCAAACAAAAGTTCCTGTTTTGCTCGCTAAATATGGGGTCGTTAGGAGTAGGCTTTACTGTATATATTTTTTTGTCATTAAAGTCTATTATCTTTCCTTCATCATAGATGGTGTTGAAGGATCTATATCAAATTATTTAACATTATTTCCTTTTTCCAAAATTTCTCGTTTTTTTTTTTTTTTAGTCCTTTGCTATGAATTGTCATTGTCTGCTTTTTTAGTTATTTCTTAGTCTGAGTGAGTGAATATACTGTATGTATGTTTGTATGTGTGTGTTAACAATGATGAGTGATACAGAGATACACACACCTCTGTAGGACAGGAATGTTTCTAGCTGAACACCAAGAAGTGTAGTTACTTAGTTACTTAGATAGTTCCTAAAACCCTAAGTTCCATAGCCTTTCGTGTTTGAATATATTCAGTTTAAGGGACACTACACTGTGATGTAAAAGCAGGTCACTCTTTGTGGGTAAGGTGACTAGTATGAGAGATAAATAAAGAACTTCTATTAATGGCCATGTTTATGCAAGTGGTTTGATTTCATCTGTACTTCATTGCCTCTAACAAACAGTAGAGATGATGATAAAAAAAAAAAAAAAATGATTTTTGTTTTCATTGGGAGTTAAAACCAGAATGTTAGTTGAGCATCATTGAAGTGGTTTTGTTATTTTGCAGAACAATAGGCCATAATATTCATTTTACTGAACATTTGTTTGTTTCTTTCATTGAAACAAATACTTTTAATGATCTGTTATGGAAGTATTTTGAACATGAAATAAATCTGTTATACCAAAAGTTTTTCAGTTTTGGAATTTGTGATAATGAAATTCTTTACCTATAATACTTGTTAATCAACAGCATGCTGAAAATTTCTTGAAAAACAGTAACATAATTGCATTTATTGTCTTAGTCTTGTTTTTTTTGGGGGGGGGGGGTGTTACAACTATGTTGTGAGCAACTCTTGAGGGTACAAGTAGTCATCAGATGAGAATGAGACCCATGCCTCAATTGATACTTTAACCTGGACCCATCTCAGATGAGTGGGCAGACGCAAGCACCTCAAACCACTTGGCCACCAGGGTGGCTATGTTGGTTTTGGTGTTAGTACTTGAAGTAGAGTGCCAAATTTAAGGATTTTACAGGTTCATCACATTACACTGAAGACAACGTATTAAGAATGTCCATGTTCTAAATCTGACCCGATTTTTGCTCAAAATTGTTCATATTCTGTACTTCTATGTCTTTGAACAGCATACTAGGGTACTTACATTTGCAAATTAAATGAAAACTTAGATTTTCCTGAGCTTTTTTTATTTTATTTTTATTTCTAAAACATCAGTTTTTCCAGGTGTGTGTGTGTGTAGCATAATAAATAACTTAGATGGTATGGATATGTGCAGTTATGGCAATTGTATTTTGCAAGTTTTATTTTTGTTTGCTTGTGTGTAAATAATTATTTTCTGTGTGTAATATTTAAACACTACCCTTTGCACAGTAAGTAACATTACCTCCAAATTTTGTGTGTGTGTCTGAGGCTGTGTAGATATAATATGGAGTGAAGCAACTTTTTGTGTCTGTTAAAGGTTTGTGTACTGACATTTCCTGATATTTGTCATGTTTTTGTACAAAACCACAATTTGAATTTTTATCTTACACAGGCTCAAGTTGTCCTTCAAGGGAAGTCAAGAAATCTTATTATCCGTGAGCTACAACGCACTGTAAGTTCAGTACACGTTTATTGAACATGCATGCATGATTGATTTTCATTATACATTTTTATTTGAGCTTGACAAACATGAATGGCTACAAAAATGTACATGTACAATTATGAGCACTAATATTTCTGTTATTACTTACTGTCTGGTGAATCTGTGGCTTCACTATTTAATAATCAGATACGGCGGTCCTAACAAAAGTTCTACACACTGTCTATTTTTGTGAAAAGTGTGAAATAAGGGAGAAAACTTACCTTATTGCTGTTCAATGTACTCATGCCAGTGGTGAGGTAGGTCCTGGATGCTCTGTAGTATGCCATCTTTGTTCAGCTGTCGTATTACTCAGGTCATGTCCAATGACAGTTCATCCAGCGATTCGTAGCGGATGCCAAGAAGCCAATTTCTTAACTTTGGGAAAAGATCAAAGTTGGGTGAATTGAGATCAGGGCTGCATGGTGGATGGGATAAAGTTTCCCAGCCATATTTCAACAGAAGTCGCCGTACTGATGCTGCACCATGACACAATGCATTGTGTTGTCATACAGCAAGATTGCTCTCACTTCCAACAAGTTGTGGTGATTTTGACGAATTTTCTGTCTCAACTTTGTCCTTCGAAAGTCATGATAATATTGTGCATTGACATTTCGCCCTACCGGCACTCGATCAGAGACCACGACACCCTGAGCATCGTATGCAAATATCATAATTTGCCTCACTTTGGATTGTTGCTGATGACGCTTTGAGGGGGGAGTGGGCATCTTGGATGCCTCCATTCCGCTGATTGCGACTTCAGTTTGGGCTCAAAATCATGGCTCCAAGTCGCATCAGTTGCAGTGATTCTGTTCAACAAGGTGTCGCCCTTCCTTTTGAACCTGTGGAGGTGATCCTGTGCAGTGCTCACTCTGGCTGCCTTCTGCTCGGCATGATGGAGCACTCAGTGTGCTGCGATTTTTCTTTTCCCCAGTGAGTCAGTAAAAATCTGGTGAACAGATAGGGTGGACAAATTTCCCTGATGAGCAATCTCCTCGACTGTGAAATGGCGATTCTCTTAGAGAAGCTTTGCAGCAATGGTGATAAATGTTTTGTCTGTCGCCATTTGACGTCGGCCTGAGCGGTGATCATCTTTGATGCTGCTTCGGCCCTCCCAAAAGCACGATGCCCAGCGAGAAATTGTGCTTCGATCAAGAGTTCCTTCCCCTCAAACTTCTTGCAAGTCAGTGTGGATCTGTGTCGGAGTCCCCCCCCCCCCGGCAGAGTTTCTATTTTCATGTACGAGCTCTGGTCTAATGCAGTGACTCAACCGGAGGAGCTCCATGCTTCCATTTCCAAACCCTCCCATGTCCATACAGCAAATGATAATGCTTTGTTCTGACACCACTGCTGCTGAGTCTGACCTTGACATGATTCAATCATTTTCCCAATTGCATCATCTACTTCCGTTTTAGATTAATGTGTGCAGAACTTTTGTTATGACCTTTGTATACCAGTAAGTAAAGAAAAAAAAAAAAGAAGCTGCAAAAAGTGTTAGGAGTTTGGCATGTATTTGTAATGAAACCTTACTTTACATTCAGGATTATAATATACAAATAAGTTCCATTTAGCAAGTAAAGCACATTTAATCATTAACACATAAAAATGTAAGAAAAAGCAAAAACTTTATCAACAAGTGTTGATACGTAGTTTTACCTATTTTTTTGACATACTCATTGATATTGAAACACTTGTCATATCATGCGACAGGATTAACTTTTTGTCAGCCAGATAGGATAGATTCCGTTCATGTATGAAAAGAACTGGTAGTTACTTAGAACAAGGTCTGAGCCGTATGAAGGATGTTAGAAACTTCCCAGTGAAAGTCCTTCCTAGTGGCAGCGTGTGAGTGGGCATTGCCGTAGAGAAGTTTGTGGCAAAGCAGGCCTCTTCAGCATTTCTGAATGTGTTGTAGCCTTCAAAGAGTGCTACAAAATAAGCATCAGCATTAACAGATTTCTCTGAGGTATGAATTACACCAGTAAGATGCCTTTATGTTCCCAAAAGATTGCGGCTATGCACTTTCAGGCTTTTTCAGTAAATGAGCCTGATGTCATCCTAAATATTTATGTTTGCTCTGGGTATAGGGTAAAACCCAGATTTCAGCCTTGACAACAGTGCATTCTAAAAATTCATCACCATCTTGTTGATAATAGTACCAAAAAGTGTCAGTGCAGCACTCATTTCCTGTTTTTTTGTTCTTGTCTGTCAGTGTTAAATACCAATTGGGCACAAATTATATGGTAATTGAGGTATTTGCTCACCGTTTAAGGATCAAGGAACTACAGGGCATTTTTCGTGCAATTCCTCAATCATGTAATGTTTGTTATATGATTGAGGAATTGTACTTCAGTCTTTTCCGGCAGCTGATCAATGACAGGGTATCTACTGTTCATGAAAGTCCCGAATTCATAAAAAGGTCATGAAAGTCGAGAAAAAGTCACGAATTTTGATTTGGGGTCATAAATTTCTTATTTTTAGTAATTTTTCATTTTCTAGCAAAATTCTTAAGTAATTCTCCATGCACTGACAACAAAAGGTACAATTCATGTAACAATTTAAGTGTCAAGAAAGGGACATTTGTTCCCTCCTCCACAGAGAAAACTGATAGAGCAAAAAATGTCTTAGCATAGAAATGCATGTACATTGTACATAATGTTGTTTACTAAATTTTGAGATCACTTTAGCAATTTAAATTGTTATATACATGTGGAGTCAGGACATTTTTCAGGTACAAAAGTTAAAGAAGAGCGTCTAATGAAATCTTGTAGCAAAATGGTGAGTATTTCAACTTACTTTAAAGTGCACTCAAAGTATCACGACTCGTTCATTACTCCTTCGCCATGTACTTCAACAAGTTGATGATAACTTTCAATTGGTTGAAAATTTTATACATTCAGGGAGTAAATAACTGACCTCACTTTGCAGTCAATGGAATTTTTTTTTTTTTATCTTGTTCATTTCAAATGACCATAGAAACTCCCCAATCAACAGAACTGGTATGCAAAACAATCTGGTCCACAGCTAACACACAACTACTATGCCATGCTGACCTTCATGCAGCTCGTATGCGCAAATGTTACTTACTTTCTGGATTACCTTCATAAAATTCAGTGTTTTTATGCATGTTTTAAGTTGTAGGTTATGATATCTGATATTTAATGTACATGCTTTTAACTTGATAAGTTCTGCCTTTAGAGATGCAGCCTCATACAGAAATTCTCCATATCTACCTCAGTTTATTGCTGTTCTTTAGGTAGCTACAATGTAATTTCAGAGTAATATCAACACTAAGCAGATTACCCCAAATCAGGCATGTCCAGTATAGTTTGATGCAAATATCTGAGCAATGGTAAGGACTACGAGAGAGACTGAACTTCCAGACTTTTTTGCACGGTGCTTTTTAGTTGTTTAATATGTCTATGATGATGTGTGTATCCACAACAGTGGTGATAGGATTGCAGGAGTTTACTGATGAAACTGCCAGAGTCCTTTCCTCCTGGTAACAACAAGTACGAGGTACATAACTGGCAATTAGGAAAATTTATTACGCTGCTATACATTTCCTTGATTTCCAATTGTGATGTTGAAGAGCAGTAGATGAAGGCACTGCTCCTCAAGATTATCAAGCGTGGAAGCTGCAGATTGTTTCGGCATGGGAGGAGGAGCTAGAAGAGAAACTGGAGGATGGTTGTCTTAACAGGAAAACTGTTGGAAGAGCGTCAGCCAGAAGCACTGAAACGAATACTCTCAGCGAGGTGATTGATGAAGGCTAGCTTCATTTGTGGTTAGTGGGCATATTCAAGATCTTGTTTTCTCAAGTTCTTAAAAGGACCATCACAAAATAGTTCGGGTGGCTTTCTGCTGATGGTAGCCAGAATTTTAGATGTATATCAGGAACTTAAAAGTTGTTTGTACTTTGCATGTATGGATTGTCTTTTACTGTGAGGTGAAACTGGCATTTCTTTTTAAGACTGAAATCGACGCATTCACTGTAAAAACTTAGGTACTTGATTCCTTGAGTCCACTTTCTCCATGGCTTAAGCAGTGATGTGATGTTATGTTGACATTCCCTGGTGAGGTCTCTGTAAAATAATGCTCTGCAGCTCTGTGCTATGTCCTTGTTGTTGGACCAGTGCCTTCTAGCTATTTTCAGTAATTGTGTTTCATATTTGACTGAAAATGTCACCATGTAAAAGGAATAATGTATAAATCAAGTGTTGATTACATTTTTTTCAGTGGATTGTTCCTATGCAAATGCGTTGGGTGTGTGCTAAAAGTTCAACCCATTTTTGTAATAGATTCAAATTGCTATCTAAGTAATTGCGCCACAAATGACACTGCAATGCTGAATATTTGGCCAATAAAGCATGGAGCAGTAGAGCATATAGAGGCACTAGGTTTGTCTGCGTAAGTCGTTCGTAATGGAAGTCGGAGATAGTGTAACGCGGCATGTGATAAGGAGCACATTAGACATTGTTTACTGTATGAGTTCGATAAAGGCAGTACTGCAGCCGTGGCTTGCCGCAACATCTGTCGAGTTTATGGAGAGGACACAGTTGATGATGGCACATGTCGCCGTTGGTTTCAGAATTTCTGGGACGGAGGCAGAATCTGTAAAGATTAACCACGTCCTGGAAGTCTTTCCGTGGTTTCTGATGAGGATGTGGATTAAGCCATAACAAATGACACACATCCAACCATGCAGGAATTAGTGGAAACATTGGTACACAGAACAACAGTCAAAAGATGGATGCATGCACTTGGGTTCATCACAAAGTTCAATAACTGGGTTCCGTACCTGTGTTTCTTTGCTTTCTTGTCTCAGAAATGAACTATTTTTGGGACAAATTGTAATGGGTGATGAGAAATGTGTACTGTACCATAATGTAAAGCGTTGACGGACTGTGTGCCAAAGTGCGGAGCCTGCTCCATCGACCTCGAAAGGAGGACTGCATCCCAAAAAGGTTTTGTTGAGTGTTTAGTGGAATGTCCAGGGAATTATCCACTGGGAGGTGGTGGTACTTAACTGAACGATAAATGGTGATCTCTACTACCAACAGTTGGACAGATTGCGAGAACACCTGGCATCGAAGCGGACAGCACTCGTCAATCGCGAAGGCGTGATCCTTCATCATGATAACACCAGACCTCATGCTGCTTTAATCACTCAGCAAAAATGACTAGACTTTGGTTGGGAAGTGTTACCTCACCCAGCGTATTCCCCTGACCTGGCATCTACAGACTACCATCTTTTTTTACCATTACAGAACGCCTTCGCTCTTCAAACCTTCGATGATGTGGACAATGTGAAAACAGCAGTATGTGATTTTTTTTACTCTAAAACACAGGAGTTTTTTCCGGCGTGAGATTCACCTACTCATAGTCAGATTGCAAAAGGTCACACAGAATGATGGCAATTATGTGAAATCCTAGGTACATTATTTGTTGTGTTCTCCTCCTTTCTTTGTAGCCTACAAAAACAGGTAGAACTTATGCACACACCCAATAACATATTTGGCATTCATATAGCTAATTTGGGTATAGCAAGGATAAATATAAGGGCTGTTGTTGGTATTGATTATTTCTTTTGCATTACATAATTTTGAAAAATATTGAATATTGTTGACATAGTAACCCTTAACCTACAGCTTTTGAAGAGCATTCTAACTGGTGGAACAAACCTTCACGGGGATCAATCTGTGAAAAATTCCAGAATACAAGCATGCATAAGTGTATACAAAAAGAAAATAACCAATACTGTGGCATGGTACGTATTTGTTCAAAACTATGAAATGTGCTTGTGCAAACTGATAAGTAATAGAACTGTGACCTCTGTCAAGTGAGGTATCACTGCTTCAACCGACATGAAAAGAGAGCAGCAGAACAATTGCTCAAGGTGCCAAAGAATTGCAGAACCTCATTGGCAGCAGCAGCATGCACCGGTGCTACACGTGCATGGTTACATCTAGCATTATCTCTGGTGTACATGAACTCCTGGGTCAGAAGTATACGAGAACTAAACAATCAAATAGATGGACACTTCTGAATTTCTCAATACTTTGGTAAATTTCTTGCAAAGAGCAATCGGTCAAAAGTGTATCTATGTTAAATACCATGTGAGTCTGAAAATATTTACAACTCTTATAACTCGCACATTTCTTAGTTTGTAAATCCACTATAGGAAGCACCCAAATTTGGAAAAGTTTGTCATCTTGCTGTTTGTTTTTGTTGATGTTATCTCTCTTTCTTTACATTTTCTCATATTTCTATGTGTTTAGGAAGGAGCCTTTAAAAAACAAACATTACACCATAGTTTTCATTTAACTTTTACTATAATGCTTTGGTATGGCTAAAAATTTTTTGTAAATGCTTACAAGATAAAGGCACTTGCTTTACACAATTTTTGTTGTGAGAATGTTTTTTTTTTTTCTTCTATGATAGTGAATGCTTTCCATTTCAGATGGTGTGAAACAGTATTTCACATTCACATTATTTGCATCTTCATAGGCCCAACTAAGTGCACTATTTTGTGCAATTCATTAATGACTTAACAATCAGAAAAGCCAAACACTTACCTAAAAGTTCCTGGCTTCATTCCTGTTATATACACTTTGTGCACGTTAATGAGAACATCCTGTTATGCACCTGGCCTTTTAAGGTTGAAACTTTCATCTTATCGGTTGTTGTTATTATAATTCCTCAGGTGATGAAACTTCATATTTTCATTCACAGGACAGTACACAAAAGCTGAATTCCGACCGCCGTCTGACATGCACGATAGCTCATCAACGCTAGACGCATACTCACTATTACGTCACAAAAGTCTACAACACACACGTAATAGTAAGTATGCGTCTAGTGTTGATGAGCTATTATGCATGTCAGACGGCGGTCGGAATTCAGCTTTTGTGTACTGTCCTGTGAATGAAAATATGAAGTTTCATCACCTGAGGAATTATAATAACAACAACCGATAAGCAGATAAGATGAAAGTTTCAACCTTAAAAGGCCAGGTGCATAACAGGATGTTCTCATTAACGTGCACAAAGTGTATATAACAGGAATGAAGCCAGGAACTTTTAGGTAAGTGTTTGGCTTTTCTGATTGTTAAGTATTTCACATTGTTTTGCTACCTTTTTTATTCATACAGATTCCCCGTGAAGGTTTGTTCCACCAGTTGGATTCATCACTCGTATGTTGACGAGTCAGTGAGAAGCTCTTCAGGAAAGCCAATATTCAGGTTGTGTACATTTGTACTATGATTAAAACTGCTGACTATCATGCATGTCAGTTATCATCTATAGCTGTGACCCCACTGGGAGGGAAGTGTGTGGGGATGTGGTGGGTGGTTGGTATCTGTGTTGTAACTGGTGAAAAGTTAAAATTGTCATTCA
This sequence comes from Macrothele yani, assembly GCA_039090855.1. Taxonomy (NCBI): domain Eukaryota; kingdom Metazoa; phylum Arthropoda; class Arachnida; order Araneae; family Macrothelidae; genus Macrothele; species Macrothele yani. The sequence continues at coordinate 137,039,411 of CM077027.1, read as the reverse complement.
GGTTTTTTTTTGTTTTTACTGATTTATTGGTTTCATTCCATCACTTATAGCTGCAGGTGCTGTTGTGGCAACTGTCATGTATGATAGATGGTGGTTTCGGTAGTTGTACAAATGTAAGTGAATTGATGATGGCCTTTTCCTGCTCATAATGTCATAGACTTGTCAATATATGCACATATAACAGATCCGCATGAATAATAATAATAATAATAAAAAAAAACATGAAATATTATTTCTACCATCACAAAAATCATTCTTGTGCACAAAGCAAGTCTATCTGACTTGTAAACAATTATCGACCCCCCCTCCCCTAGTACAGGGTGTCCCACTTGCTACAGAACCCAGCATTTCATTAATAATACTAACACCAATAAAGATATTGCAACAAAATTTGAAGCAGACTTACCTCATTTCATGCAAAATATGATGACATCACAACACGTGCTGGAAGTGGCCACCATTTGCGTCCAAACAGCATTGAACCTGGTGCTATCCACCAGTCAGCTGGAGTGCTCCTTAGTGGCAGACACATTCCTAAGTGTTGCGCTGCTGAAGAGCAGTCCACCAGCCAGTCAGATGCGTCTCTCTGCTGCTTTGTTATGCCATTTTTCTGAGTGTGTCTACACAATATGGTTGCTGATAGTGAGTGCTCTTGCTTGTGGCTGTTCGCGTACATGTGAAAATGTATCTGTATACTCTGGAGGAGCGAGTGTTTATTGTGCGCACTTATTGGACAACAGAATCATTAAAGTCTTGTCAACAGCAATCCCTGAAGATGTTTGCAGGCAGACATCTGCCGAGCAAGTCCACCATTTGGGCATTGTCAAAGAAATTGGAAACCAAGGGGACTTTATTTGACGACCATGCAGGAGGTCGTCCACAAATGTCCGAGGAAATGATCCAGAACGTAAAGGGCTGGCTATTTGCGTCTCCCAGGAAGTCACTTCGCCGACTCTCACAGGAAACAGGGTTGTCCAAAAGCACTTGTCAATGTGCTGTGAAAAAGCGAAGCTTCGTGCGTACTGTATCTCCGTGGTCCACGAACTGAAAGACCCTGACCACGTGAAACGAGTGACTTACTGTCAATGGTTTTAGACATTTCTTCAGGAAAATCTGGGCATTCTGGACTACACGTGGTTTTTTGGAGGAGGTGTGGTTTCACCTGTCCGGATACGTCAATTCTCAAAATTCCCGTATTTGGGCCAGTGAAAATTCCAACGCGATGCATGAAGAACCCCTTCATTCACAGAAAATTGGTGTTTGGTGTGGGATGACCCGGCACCGCAAAATTGGTCCCATCTTCTTCGGTACAGCCATCACAACAGCTGCATATATGGAAATCTTCAACACCTTTGTAAATCAGTTGGACGACGAAGAACTCTCCATTGGATATTTCCAGCATGATGGAGCGACATCACACCCCAGTATGGCCGAAATTCAGTCCTTCTTTAGGTGACCGCGTCATTTCAAGGGGTCTGCCTATGGCCACCTGCGCTCGCCCTATCTGATGCCTCCTGATTACTTTTTATGGGGATATCTAAAAGGGAGAGTTTACCAAAAAAAAAAAAAAAAAAACTGTGAACCATTAGATGCCTTGAAAGCAAACATCACCAAAGAAATTCAGGCTGTGATGGCAGAAGTACTGGCAAAATGCCATGACAACACCAATGTTTAATGCGGTCTGGGTGCAAAAGGTGGCCACTTCCAGCACATGTTGTGATGTCATCACATTTCACATGAAATGAGGTAAGTCCACTTCGAATTTCGTTGCAATATCTCATTGGTGTTAATATTATTAAAGAAATGCCGGGTCTAGTAGCGAGTGGGACATCCTGTATATTGATTATGATGCGGTTTTAGGCTCTCAGTGAACAATTCAGTATAGCTCAAAAGTGAGAGTTGTTTGCATTTCCAATCATTGGTATACTTGTAGTAATAGTTTTATCATGGTGTTGTCATGGCATTTTCACTTCTGGCGATAGGAATATTGATGCTGCATTGATCTTGTGAAAAAATTAGAAGTGGTGATTCCGTTATGGGGGAAAAAAAGTCCACGATTGCCAGAGAAAAAAAAAACTTTGCAAATGATGTAACTGAGCGGAGCTTCATATTTTCCTGTGGGAAAAAAAGAATGATAATTTATTGGGGCAGTTTTTTTGGAAACAATTTCATGTGGGAGGTGAAAGAATTAGATGATGAATTCTATGATATCAGTACACAGACTAAGTGGTAGATTTATAATGAGGTGTGATTGAGGAAGCTATATGTTAAAGGCACTAATTCTGGCAATGAACAGAAAAGAAAAGAAAAGTTTAACTTTTTATTTCCAGCAAAACAGTTTGTGCCGAAACTTGCTTCCTTTATATGCCTTACTGATATGCAGATACGAGATAATGGAGATTAAGGTCAGTAATAACTGAAGTGCTGAAGGAACCAAAAAATCCTATGGGATGTGATATCCTTTAGATCTGCTACTGGACTGCGTGGAATGTCTGTTTACCGCTGGTAAGAGGTTTTGTTCAGAAGTTAATGTCAATCCTATGATAGCTGTTCTGTACCACCAAAACTTGTCATTGTTTGGAGGTGTCCGTTAACACAGGTTTCTTTTTATATACAAGGAAGGGTAGATAACTTTTAAGGTGTCTTGGCACCTGAAAATTTTCACCTGGTGCCAGTTTTTTTTTCTGTCAAAATTTTTATAATTCTTTTATGAAGCTTCCGTCTCTTTAACAAAGCAAATAAGTGCAATATATGGATTTCTTCTGCCTGTGTCTTCTTTTTTTTTTTTTCACTACTTACCATAAAATTGGAATAATGAACATCTTAGACGTCAATGGGAAATGATTCTCCTCTGAAGAAATAATTCTTTACAAAAACACGAAAGGCATATACAAATGCTATAGATTGCTGCACAGGAAAAATATGGCACCTTTTTGTCTATAATGGCATTCAGAGTAATAATATCAAGTTTTGGTACTATTGCTGGCAGAGTGTGCATTCTGTAGCAATATTGGTAGAGGTGATTCAGGTTGAAGTTTCGCAGTGCAGCTGAATAAAAATGTGTGTGCCTGCGGAGTAAGCATCAGAGATGTTCACAGTTGTGTCATCGATTTTACGTGAGGTGCTTGTAAGTGTATTTATTCATTAGTGGTTTTATTAAATGTTACACACCAGATGACAAAGCTGAACTTCCGTAACATGAAAACCTAATTTGAAATGCTACTACGTGATTACAAATGTGTAAATATGTTCCCTCATTTTAGTTGTGTATGTTGCACTGAATTATTGAACAATATCTAAGAAATAAATGAATTTTGACTGTTGAAGGTCACAATTTTATTTGCGTAATTTTTGTTTAGATCGATCTTGGTTTTCTCCTTGTCTCATAAAAATGCTGGCTCCTGAAAATTAGTGTGTGTGTTGCTGTGCGTATTGCTTGGGGTGCTTACAATGTAGGGCTTTAAAAAAAAAAAAATCTAAAATGTTACATGCCCGGCTCGCATGCACAGAAAAAAATTTACCATGTCCAGAAAAATTAGAAGCCTCACTTTTTAGGTTAAAAAGCACACTTTTTTTATCAACTGAGTACTGTCAACAAATGTAAATAATATTTGGAGCAAAACATCATGTTGTCCTAATGTCAATGCCTACATTTCATGACAGCCACAGATGCTATATATCTGATCAAGACAGTAATACAAAATTCTTGGTTTTCATTGAAATCGGAAACAAACTTTTTTTTTTATTACCGTGAATTGATAGAAATTCAGCATTTCAATTTTTTTCTTTTTTTCTTTTTTTTTTTCTTTTTTGAAATCTAGTTGCCTAGCTAGGCAACTGCATTATTTTTTTTCCTGCCCAGGTCAATAATTTCAATGACCCATGCATCTCTGGCATAGGATTTTTTGAGTAGTGTTATGGAATATGAAAGGTGGCTGTAATAGAAAGTTACTGATCTTCTTGGCAGCTGAAAATTAACTTTAACTTGACTGATGTTCACCAGTATTATTACCTTCAAATGGCACTTGCTGAAATACCAGAATGTGATTTATTTCACAAAACCTTCCCTCTGATGCTTTAAAACTTCACCTAGTGATGTGATTGTTTCTCAGTTGTGTTACTTGTTCACATTATTGAAGTGGCAAATACACAGAAAAAAAAAATGTTGGCTTCATTTTTGTTTCTCGTTTTCAAATTGCATTACTTGTTTCTTTTGTCAGGTATTACATTTCTTCCTGTATGTTTGCAGCAGAACTAATTTACAGGGAAATTGCAATGTGTTATTTATGTTGTAACTGTCCATGAGACATGGTTTTAATATGTGCTTTGCCAAGTATTTGTCTAGTTGACTTTCATTTTTCTCTGGTATTTTATGTTTTGTAGTCTCTTATGAAGCTTATTTTAATTTCTGTTTTAGAACCTAGACGTTAATTTAGCAGTAAATAATCTTTTGAGTCGAGATGATGAAGAAGGTGAAGATGTGGATGACAGTCAGGATTCATACATGCCGGGAGGTATGTTCTGCTGTTTTACATGAATCCCAAAACTGTGCCTTAGAATAAAATTGAAATATATTGAAACCCTTTTTTTTTTTTTTTTTTGCAGTGCATATTTATTTGCTCAGCATATAGTGTTAAGAGTAAGTTTAATGTGTAAATCAGAAAAAGTTACCAGTGCTCACATTTATAAAAATATTTTGGAGGATTTAAATAAATGATGAAATTTTGAACTAGGTAAACACTAAATGAAAATACAACAAGTTTCATTTGGGTGATTAAGAATTATGGTGAAAATGATTACTGATTTTAGATTCTGATAAACCACTGGTAATACCTTTGGAAACTACTGATACACTGAGAATCATGAAATTTCAGATTGCCAGGGCAAAAACAGTGCATTTAATGAAAGCAGAGCCAAAATACTGTAGGTAACACTAACTCTTCTGTTGCCATAAATTGTTCAGCTCCTATGGATACTGGTTTTAGGTTTAGTGACCAGCCATAGTCGTAGTGAATCACATCTGTCGAAAATTGAAAAGAAAATTGTTTCAACTTCTGCCTGATTTCTGATGAGTGTTCATGTGAGGTGAAAGAACATTCATTATGTTTTACAGAGAAGCATTTTGCATGAAGAATTAAGATCACACCATTATGGGTATAGTGTTACCATTTATGATAAATGATCTACGTGATTAAAATGTTTGGAAATGAAATCAGAGTAGTAAGACTGCAATCATGAGGTCAACTTATGTCATTATCTCGGGTTCAGCAATATCTACCAGATGTATTAGTTGATCATTTTCTATGCCACCGTTTGAACTTTTGAAGTTGAATATTAACTTTTCATCAGTTTTGATAAATGCTTTTCGTAGAAACTGATTCACCTTTTTGTTAGCACTGTGACATTGGTGTGACTGTCAGTCATTGATCCTTATCCAATACGCAGTATGTCTCATGTGATCAATTTTGTTCTGATTTGAAAGCCATCTTCAAAGAAAGGTACTTTGCCAGCATTTCTGTATCTAGGAGCCTAGGTACTGGGTTGGTATACAGAACATCCAAACTTTTCCTTTTGCATGATACTTGCAACACTGCACTCTCTGATATGGGAAACTTAAAGTAACTATAGTATGGAAATATGATTAGTTATTTTTTAAGCTCATTTGTGATTGTCTTCAGAAAGTGAACATAAGAATTTGCAGAATGCCAATTGCAACATAACAAATTGTTTTCTTAATGTGTGGCAATTACAAAACTTGAACATATATTCAGTGAAGTTAGTGAGTTAGGATTGATTTGAAGAAGGAAACCAGTTGAATGTTTGGCTCAGTTTCACTGGTTGCCACTAAGTTTTTTGGTAAGAGCTCTATCTTTATTAAAATTTCAGTGTAGTGAAGGTCACTCCACAAGCATACAGGTAATGGATAAAAAAAAAAAAAAAGAAATACCTGGGGAAAGTGACTAATGTGATGTTGGACCACCACAGGAAGAAAGTATGGCTTGTATTCACCATGGAATAGAGTTGGCCAATGTGTGTGGATCTATACAGGCACAATTTTGTACCATACGCCCAATCAATTACCAAATCAGTTTGCCAGATTTTGTAGGAAGGGAAAGAAGCTGCTTGAGACATTGTTCCAAAGTGTCCCACAGAGTTGTATAAAAATAACATGTATCTGCGTACACAACCACTGAAACAGAAAACTTGCTGCAAACCCGAAAATCACACGATAACAATATAATAATTTAAAGAAAAATTAATAAAATAAATAATTATTAGAACATTGCAGATTCCAGTGAAGACAAAATAAGTACATTACAACTGAATGTGCAGCAATGTGTGTGAAATGGACCTTTATGGCAAAATATTAAAATATTGGACTATGAACCTCATAAAAGCAAGAGACTAATGAAAGTTTTTATATGCAGAAAAACAGTTCCATTAATGAACCTTCAAAATTTATAAATAGCATTTTCAACAACTTAATTCAAAAATAGTACACTTGCAAAATACATAAGGAATTTTTTTAATTTAATTACTGGAAAATGCAAGGGGAACCTGGCAAAGTTTAAATTCTAACAGGCTTTGATAAAATCTAGAGGCCAGAAACGTCTGTAAAAAATGGAAAAACTCGGAAGATGTGAAAAAAAATTGAAAGTTTTTCAAGTTAAAATAGAATTAAATATATTAATCTGAGTAAAGATTAATATATTGAGTAACTGTTTTAATTACTGTAAATAACATTTTTTTTAATGTACAAGCAAAAAATCTGCTAATAAGTTGGAAACTATCCATGTACGACGTACGCGTGTATGTATACATTCTGCTACTATGGTGTCCCATACGTGTTTGATTGGATTTACGTCTGGAGATTGTAATGGCCAGGACATACAAGACATTCAGAACCATATTCCCCAAACCACATGGTGACCACTTTTACTTGATGAATGGGAGCATTATCATTTTGAATCGCAGCAGCTATTGGATTGCCCAAAAATTGTAGCAAGGCATGCAGATGACCACTCAGTATAATGACATAGCATTTAGCATTGATTAACATCATCTATGGCAATGAGTGGACTCAAACCTTGCTATGAGAATGCACCCCAAACCATGATAGAACAGTCAAGACCCTTCACAATAGGGTTCAAGCCCTCCATGTCATAAAATGCTTTTGACTGCTGCCACATGCACACAAGTCCATTTGCCGCGAAAAGCATGAAAACCAATTTGTTGTCATATCATGTTCCTCTGCAGTTGTTGAGTTCACTGCTTGTGTGCATTGCACCACAGGATGCAATGACTTGCATTGGCAGGAGTAATCAAGGGCTTGTACGATGCTACACAACCATGATACCCAGTTCTGCAATTTGCGATGCAGCAGTTTGGTTGAAATAGGTGTATTGTACCCTTCGTTGAATGTTGCACTCAACTGCTGTGTGGTTGCTTGCCTGTTCTTGGTGCAGCGCACTAATGCTCGAATGTCCCTCTCCTGCAGCATGCGCCTTTTGTCCACTGACGATGTTTTGCCACATGTCTTCTATTCTGACGCGACCTTCGAGACTGCCCTTCTCAAAACTGCAGCGAATTCAGTTGTGCTGGTAACGGAGGTACGTGCCAAGTGTGTCCCAACAATGACACCTCTTTAAAAGTCGGTCCTTTCTTGATGTCATAACATCTAGCCAGCATGTTGACACAGTTTGTTTTTAAGCACATTATAGAAAGCTTGTTGGATGTCTATTTGCATATCAAACTTATTCGCTAGCAGCTCGTTTTAGTGACGGCATCACATCAACCACTGACATTCGTGGAGAGCTTGATGTTTTGATTTTTCTTCCAATTACCTTTATGTTGTAGTGAAGGTTGTACATTCGCCACACAAGCAGAGGCTGGCCATTCTTTTAAGCAGAACCAAAATGTGTTGAAGAGTAGAGTTTGGGCTCAGTTTTAGGAGCCTGGGTCCAAAAGCCTGGAGCCAGGGCCCAGCCTGCTTTCTCTGATTACATGTGTTTGTTAAGCCCAGTCTGGGGCTCTCAGAAAATTTTTCCTAGCAAGGTTTGCATATTATGCACAGGCCAAAGCTATGGCCCAATCAAGTTTATAAATAATTAGTTTCAAAAGTTTACTTCAGTTAATCCACTTCATAAGATTAACATGTTCTTTGAAACACTATGCATAAAAGCAAGTGTTCTAAAACGTGGACAAGAAAATAATCGATGAACATGCCATTCCAAAAGCTTGAAGATAAGAAAATCTATTAGAAACACAAAATATTCCATTCGTTATTTCTTTTGGATTTCTAAATTTACTTTTATTTTGAATAAATTGCATTACAAAACATACAACTCTTTACAGACAGTCACACGTGTTTTAAATAGTGACTCTAGAATGCTGAACTATGCAATATAATTTACGTATATGCTAACAGCTAAAGATAGTTTACAGTGATGTAGTAGAGTATAAAAAGCATGTAATAAAATTTACAAAAGAAAGAAAAAGCTGTATTAGCATTCCAGACTAGATTATTCTGTATTTTGTAACATTAACAAAGCTTTGCGCATAATAGTGTAATAACCACAATATTATTCTATGTGTGAGCAGTTTCCAGCAAGTTAATCATAAAAATTGCTTACTGTTTAAGCCTCTCGAAACTCCTCAAATAAAGAATTGTCTCTAATGCTTCAGCACTTAAACTTGATCTTCTTTCCTCTGAAACTTGACCTGCTGCACTAAACACTCTCTCACTAGCAGAACTACTGGCTGGTATACATAGTGCACGTCTCGCAACGGCAGTTAGCTTAGGAAATTGAGAATTCTTCCATCACAGTAACAAATCCACAGCTTCAAAGTGTTTCTCCCATGCGCAATTCCACGTACTTACAAATTTCATCTGGATCAGGATCATGAATTTCAAACTCATCTTCCAAATCTTTAAATAAGCCTGCTGATTTTTTTCTGAAAAGAAAATCAGAAAAATGAAAAAAAAATCATTGCTCAAGAAATCAAGCTTACAGATCTAGAAGTGGCACCACCCATGTACTTAACACTAGAAATTCTTTAATTTTTGGTAATCAGTTTATAACAATAATATCCAGGAAATTATTTTTTAATTAGTTTTTCATGAAGGTAACTTATAAACAATGAAGGATATATATATATAAAGAAGTCAGTAATGAAATTCAATGTGTGTAATGCCAAGCCTGAGCTTTGAATCTCTGGTGAGGCATAGATGGTGTGTTTGTTCTATGCAACAGACTCTTTTTGGAGCTAGTAGCTCTAAGTCAGGGATGGGTGATTGCTTATAGCCCACTGAGTTGCTCACTGCAGTCATTAAACTCCCAAATAAAAACAAACAAAATAACAACCCAGCATCACTGTTTCTCGTGATGAGCGCCAACATGGCCAGGAATGTACTTCCTGCACAGAATGTCCACTTGAAGTCATTTGGAAAAATGCTTGTGGAAGGAATGTTGATGATCTTTTTCTATTACCTGAGGCAAATCTTATGTGAACCATTTTTTAGTGCTTTTAAATGTTTTTATGTGATCTTTTATATGTAATATAATTTCATTTTTGTTGAAAATTAGGTTTTGATTAAGATTCATTTATTATTTAGAAGGCTCAATTCCTTTCAGTTAAAATTAAGTTTGTGGTTTTAAAAGGCATGCCGCAGATAGAACAAGAAATCTCTAAGAAATGTGTCATGAAATTTAATAAATCTAAGCATGTAAATCTTAGGTGTTTTAATATTGAAATTTAGCACTTTATGGTATTCCTCAATAGGAATTGGGTGTATGGCTCAGTTCACGAGTTACTCAGATGTCCGTAACTGTGTACATACATACACTGGTGTGCCAAAATTAAGGACGAAGAGGAGAAATCAGCATAACAGCGGAACGAGCAGGCAGAACAGACCGAAAGACCACTCGGGAGGTAGACTAGGGTCCGGTACGGTAGGGCATGCGGCATGACGTGGGGAGGGGGGTGTGTGTGTCGAAGGGTATAAAGCACACGGGCGGTGAACGCTCGGCAATTCAGTGAAAGCTATTGCACGGTGTACATCGGTTTGAACAACGTTGAGTTGCTGCCACCGTGTGATATGGCCAACAGGCAATCCAGTAGACGACATTTGGATGACTTTACCCGAGGTCGCATCATTGGGAAGTTGGAAGAAGGTCGAAGTGTGACTAGTGTGGCCGAGGAGTTCGGGATCGCTCACAGCATTTTCACGAGCTCGGAGAGCATTTCAAAGGACAGGAACAGCTGTCCGAGAGTTTAGCAGTGGTCGTCCACGAGCAACCACGGCGGCGAACGACCGGTGTATTGTCCTACAGGGGAAAAGAGGCAGACAGCGGGAGAAATCGCAAGGCACATGCAACAGACAACTGGACGTCTATTTTCGCGTTTTACCTTGGCCAAGTGGCTGCACAAAGGTGGTCTATTTGCACGACGACCAGTATGATGTGTGCCATTAATGCCTGCTCATCTAAGACGGCAGTTTCTGTGGTGCCAGGAACACAAGAACTGGACACATCAGCAGTGGGGTCGAGTTCTCTTTACGGATGAGAGCCGATTTAGTCTGACGAGCGATTCTGGACGTACACATCTGGAGAGAGCAGGGAACACGCAGTCACACCTCCAACATCATCAAAAGGGACCGGTTTGGAGGTGGCGGAGTTCTCGTTTGGGGTGGTATCATGCTTGGTAGCCGTGTTGACCTCCACATCTTCCAAGGAGGTTCAGTCACTGATGTCCACTATTGTACCGAGGTTCTGCTGCCTCACGTGCATCTGTTTAGAGGTGCTGTGGGTCCTGAGTTCCTCTTGATGGATGACAACGCTACACCTCATCGTACAGTGGCTGTTGCAGAGCTGTTGGAGAGTGAAGATATTAAACGCATGGATTGGCCCGCAAGGTCCCCAGACCTAAATCCAATCGAACACGTGTGGGACCTTCTCAGGAGACGCTTGGCAGCACGCCACCAGCAACGATTCCGTAGTTGCGATTGGCGCTACAAGAGGAATGGGCCGCGATGCCTCAACAGCTCCTTGACAACCTCGTCCTCAGCATGGACAGACGTTGTAGATCCTGCAATGCAGTCAGGGGTGATCACATCCCCTACTAAAGACTGGATTTTTCTTGGCAGCCGTCTGTCACATGGATGTTTCTGTCTTCTGTCCAGTTGTGCTCGAAGTTACCTTTTCAATAAAGTGCCTTTGTATCCTATGGATTCCTTGTTTGGACGGTTTTGCTCACTTGTCCCATATTATTACATCTTGGGGATCTTATGGTATGATTTGAGTCTATGTTGAGCACTTCTGCACGCTGTTACATTCGAAAAACCATCTCGTCCTTAATTTTAGCACGCCAGTGTACATATCACTAAGCTGTTCTGTGAGATTCAGAGGTTAGCTCCACAAAGAAATACATGTTACCAGATAACTTTTTCTTACTGATGCCGTATCAGACTTCTCCATTTACAGCGATCTTGACATACAACTCGGGCTTCACATGCCATACACAAGATCTTCTATACTTCATACTCAATCTTTTTCTCATGCAGACACTCCTGAATCTGATCCTCCCATAACTTCCTTGGCCTTCCTCTGCCTTTCCTTCTTGACACTTGGGCTAAAAGATTTTCTTAGTAAGCATCTTATCACTCATTCTTTCAACATGGCCAAACCACTAAAGCATATTAGTCTCCACCTTGCTAACAACATTTTGATTCACAGTCATTACACAACTGCAACACATCTTCATTCCTCACACAATCAGAATGTGTCTTGCCACAAACCCCCCAAGTTGCACATTTCACAACAATGCTATGCTTCTTCTGTAGTACCCAGGTTTCACTGCCATACATCAGAGTAGGAACAATTATACTCTCATACACAGCCATGCGGGACTCTCTTGAGAACCCATCATTCCCGTGAAAACCTCCCAGAGCAGCCATGACTTTCAATGAAGAATTCACTCACCTACTAATTTCACCATCAAATTTGTTTTCTCTGTCAAACATGCTTTCCTAAATACACACTCATTCACCTGGTCAATCACTGATCCATTTAGACTCATATTACATTCAGTACTACCAGTTCCTCTCTCAAAAACCATAACTTTGGTTTTTTCCTTATTTATACTCAGTTTGAATTTCATGCAAATCTGCACACACATATCAGATTGCTGTATGCTGATGACACTGTCCTGTTGGTAGAGAGCAAAAGTGAGTTGCAGGTATTTTGTCTCAGATGTATGAAGTTTACATGAAATTCAAACTGAGTATAAATAAGGGAAAAACCAAAGTTATGGTTTTTGAGAGAGAAACTGGTAGTACTGAATGTAATATAAGTCTAAGTGGCCAGGTGAATGAGTTTGTGTATTTAGGAAGCATGTTTGACAGAGAACAAATTGGATGGTAAATCACTGTAATTGTGTGTTTCTAAAAACTGCTGCATCATTACTGAGCATAATAGTGCTTACATTGGGTCTCATGAGATCTCACACAGCAGCAGAAACAGATGAGAGTGGACATTTATTGTTATTTGCTGGTACTAGCAATCAAGACACGGAAGATTTCTTCACAAGATTAGTCACTGGCAACAAATTTTGGATTCGTTATCGCCCACCTGTAAAGAAGACGCAGAAAGAAAAAAAAAAAAAAGCCCTGGTAGTCCACAACAGAACTGAGTGCGGGCTCAATTTTCAGAGCCTGAGCCCCAGGTATATCAACCCGAGCCCACCTGAGCTCGAATTTTATATTGCAAGATAGAGCCCGGGCCTGAACAAGCCCCAAAACTGGCTAAGCTGTTCAACCATTAATAAAAAAACATCTCCTTTTCCACACTTCCACTCTCTTCTGCTCCTGCAATTAATGAATGTATTCTTTAATGGGGAGTGGGGAAGGGACCTCTATCTGTTTTTTATAGTGTAATTGTATGATTTTCTTTAACCGTTCGTTTCCACCTGAAGTGCTTCAGGTGGCCAGCATCCAAAATGATCGGGCTGTGCTGCAATTATATGTTGCTGAAATAATGCTAATATTATCATGCCATAATGTGCTGCAATATGTACGTTGCTAAATAGAATTAGCAGGAAGCTACTGTGTGGAGATAGAGGGTAAATTGTCAGCGAGCTGTCAATTATCCAATATTTATAGTTCTTGAAAAAGCTTTTCTGTCTCTGCAGAAGCAAACTAATGCGCGGCTTATGGCATTTTCTATGCAAGCTCAGAATAAATAGCCGTCTCGAATATCCGCTCCCCAACCAGAACCAGTTGCTGAAGAATTCTCTTTACCAACTATAAAATCACATTTATGTATAAAAAAATTCTCTCTCTACCTCTCTCTAAGAGCCCAAGCCGGAACGGCAGTAAATATTATACAGCCCGTCTCAGCTCTGATCCTCGCCCCCCTAAAAAAAATTTGAACTGCTGTTTCTGCGGCTAAGTAAATGGTTACTGTTTTCTGGAACTTGCAGGGAATATTGTTAATCAATTAGCTTCCTACTAGTGCTACAGTGAACAGTGACACCTACTGTGAAACACTAAGACTTTTAGCAGCAACACAAGGGAAATAGTGATACAAAGTCCTGATGTTGCAGCATTACAATACATGCCCACATACTAGTCAGAAAGCCTGTGAGGCATTAACATCACTAGGATTCACTGTGTTGCCTCATCCTCCCTACTCACCTGACTTGGCACCACCGGACTATGCTCTGTTTGACAACATGAAGAATGCACTATTCAGTCAGCAATTTCCATCTCAAGATTTACTGCAGGTGGCTGTGTCCATGAATGGTGGTGTGACACACCTAAAGAATGGTTCCATGAAGCCATCCAGGCTCCCAAGGAGCTGGCAACGATGTATAGACCTAAGAAGGGAATATCTTGAATACTAGCAGTTGTGTAGCATTTACAGAAAATAAAATTGATGCAAATGAGGTGAGTCTAAATCATTTCGGAATGTCCCTCGTACTAGTGAGTGATTAAATTAATTTGAAAGTTAAAATTTATTTCATTAGTGTTTCAAGTAATAAAACATATTTCATTGTATGAAAGTGACTGAAAAATAACAGTAAAAAATTCATATTTATTTCAACGTGAGAAAAACAATTCTGCTTGTTTTTTAATGCAGATGACCTCATATCATTATTGGATGCTGGCATTCACAGTGATCATCCTAGTGTAATCATTGATGCTGATGCAATGTTTTCGGAAGACATGTTTGGCTATTCGTCACTCAGAAACAGATCTGGTAGCAGAGGGAGGACAGGTAATAGTGCGACTGAAAATATGCTAAAAAAAATCTATAATTGTTTAAGGCAGCTTATTATTGAAATTGCTTTTTTTTTTTTTTTTTTTTTTTAAAGCTTACATATTCATTATTCAGTACTTGTGATTTCTGAATTTTTTTTTTAAAGCTTCAACTCTGCTGCTATAGAATAGAAGCTAATTTTTTTAGCACTATGCATTTAATACTTTTTTCTTCCCAATGTGCATCAGCTTTTGAAAATGATTGTTAGATCATTAAAAAGCTTTTTCAGGATGTCATCCTCAAGATGTGTCTTAACTCTGTAGCATCCTAGGTTTGACAGGTAATACGGTAACTGAAAATATTGCATCAAAATTTAGATATTTTTTTTTAGCAAGAGGGATAAATGGCTAACGCTTTTTTTATCCTGTTACATATGTTCTTCATATGTGGTTATTATAACACTGTCAGTATAGAATATAGAACTCCAGAATGTGTTGCATCCTTTTTTTTTTTTTTTTCTCTGTTAATGTTGAAATTCGGGTGGAAAAGCCATTTATCGAATGTCCATTGTTATAGGAAAAAAATCCATGAAAGCCCGAACTTTACTTGGATTTGAATTAAATCTCAGAATGATGCACCTTTTGGGTGTACATAAATTTCTTATAAAATTTAATGTGTAATATTTCATAGATGCAGTACCCTGTTTTGTAATTGCTGATGTAGCTTCACACACACTCAAATGACTCTTGTCATGAAGTAATTTCTTTGTGTGTGTTTGTTGTGATGAAGAGTGAGGAGCAAAGGGCCTGTTTTTTGAAAACATTTGGTGGTTGGTTGAATGTTGAGGTTACTGGAAATGAATAATGAAATAATACATTTCTTGGGAGTGTGAATTCACATCATGTGTGTGAATGTTAATATTGCTGTCAAATGGAATGTGGTGTTTTATGCATTTGAATGCTAACTTGTAGTATCTAGGGCATTACGATCATGCCAAGCTATAAGAATGATGGTATTTTTTCCATGTGTAAAAAATACAACTCCGAGTTATGCAGAATTTTTTCTTCTATTAAAGTTTTTTTTTTTTTTTCTGTCTTTTCTGTCTGTATTTTCTTAAAGTGCAGCAGTGGAATCTGACCAGTATAAAGCTATCTTTACATGTTTGAAGCCAAGTTACTTTACTTAAATACTATCTGCTTGTAAGTTGTGATTTAAATTAACCCCTACTGCACACTAATTTAAAAAAAAATTACTATAAATTATTGTTGGATTGCTGAAAAGCTGTTTCAGAAGTTGTGATCTTTGTTATAATGAAGTAATATTTTTTGTCCACAAAGTCGGTACGATTAGCACGCACTATGCAGTTGTTTTTTGTTTTGTTTTTTTCTGAAGGTTTACTATTTCAGTTTATTTCATATAATTTCTTTTTAGTTACACAGTTTTATTATTTGTGCAAAATGCTATTCATACAAGTGTATCAATTATGTATAATTGTCTCCATTTGTTGAAGTAGCTAACATTCCAAAGACAAACACATATGTGTTCAACCTAAACTCAATAAGTTAAACCTTGCTCTTTTTAGGTGAACTGCTAGATTTCGTCAAGCTCTGTTATTCATTTTCAAGTATGTATAACTGAATTTATAAAGACGATATAATTTTAATATCTTCTTATCCTTTGGCTGGATTTCACTAAAATTGGTCTTTGTAATTTATGTTGCTTTATTTATTTTTTATTTATTGTAGATGTCAGAATCGCAAGGAACAGGTCTGATTGATAATATTAGAATTGTGATCTTTTTTAAAAGTGTTCGTTAAATTTAAACACCTTTTAGTTGTGTTAAAACAATTCTTTATTTTATGTTTTACTATTGCTGTGTGCAACTGGTGGGTAACACAGGTTTTTCTAACATTGCCTGAAAAATTAATCTACATTTAAAAAAATAAAAAAATAAAATGTTATTCTGACACATAGCTGGACCTGAATTATAGAGTTTTTGCTTCAGCTGTAAAGCTGCATTTTTCACCACATTTAAACAACGATGCTCATATGGCTTAAGTGGCACAAAAGACA
Organism: Macrothele yani; assembly: GCA_039090855.1. NCBI lineage: Eukaryota > Metazoa > Arthropoda > Arachnida > Araneae > Macrothelidae > Macrothele > Macrothele yani. The sequence continues at coordinate 137,023,080 of CM077027.1, read as the reverse complement.
AACCACACTGTCCTGTCTTTGCTTTACTTGTAAGCAATTTCTGCCTTTTGCACCATGAAAGTAAATAAATAAAAACATGAAATCAGGGAAGTAAAGTTTGTTTATAACACACATGCCATCCTATGGCTATTGTTATTATTTTTTAATGCAGGTCTCATTTTAAGTCTGAAGTTATCGTGGCTGTAGTTGTGTGGCAGATCAGTACTTTTGTCGCTTTTTGTAGGTGAAACTGAGCAGGCTATGCAAACATTGTCTTTGATTTTTTTTTTAAATTGTTTATGTGGGGTGAAAATGCTTTGCTGCTGTAATGCATATTTTGCACCTGAAATTGTTTTATACCTTGGTCCAAAATAGAGTTTAAGCTGTAAAGATACATAATTGAAATAGAGAAATATGAAATGTAAAAGTGAAATATATGTGTGTAACTGTAAAACAAAGATCTTAATCTAACAAATAAAGAAACAAAATTGCTATTCCATTTCTCATTAGTCTTTTCAAATTTACAGTATTAATATAGAAGAGAGAGGAAGGGAAAAAGAAATCTAAATAACTGGTGCGCAGAATTGTAATTTGATCTCCCCCCCCAATTTTTTTTTTCTATAAGATTTGTGGTAGCTGTAAGTTCTGTTAAATGGGCAATATATATGTACACCATAGGCATCACCACCTTCTGATAACAGCGCTCATAAAAATTGGAAAGAGAGTGAGACAAGGTGACACCATATCTCCCAAGCTCTTTAATGCCACATTGGAAAATGTCTTCTAATCACTGAACTGGGAAAACAAAGGGATAAAGATTAATGGAGATTATCTAACTCACCTTCGTTTTGCTGATGGCATAGTCATTTTTGCAACTACCCCATCAGAGCTGCAGAGTATGATCCAGGAACTTGCTGACAAGAGTAAAGAAGTTGGGTTGAAAGTGAACTTTCAGGAGACACAAGTGATGTACAATGCTTTTACAAGAAAAGAAGATTTATTAATTGATGGAGAAAAGCTTGAAACAACAGATACCTACATTTATCTTGGGCAGCAGATATCAAGTGAGGGTCACATTGAGGAAGAAATTAATTGCTGTATAAACTTGGATGGAGAGCTTTTGGAAGAAACAGCACAATTTTTAAGAGCAGTTTGCCATTATGTCTTAAAAGAAAAGTGTTTGATCAATGCATCCTTCCAGTGCTTACGTATGGTGCAGAGACGTGGACCTTAACAAAAAGAGACATACAAAGGCTGCAGACAACTCAAAGCAGCATGGAGAGGTGCATGCTTGGTGTAACCAGGAGAGATAAGAAGAGGAACTCGTTTATCAGAAAAATGACAAGAGTGGAAGACATCATGATCAGAGTAAAATCCCTGAAATGGCAATGGGCTGAACATACTGCCATAAAGACAGACCATCGATGAACAGTCGAAATTTTAGATTGGATTGCAAGGGACAGGAAAAGACCGCATGGAAGATGGGTGGATGAAATTCGAAAGTATGCGGGAGTAACATGGAAGAGACTGGCACAAGACAGACCGTTGTGGAAGAGGCTTAGAGAGACCTTCGTCCAACAGTGGATTGATAATGGATGACGATGATGATATACTTCATGATGCAATAACCAGAATTTATGTCAGCTGTATTGTACGAGTAATTAGGGGTAAAATCATTACATTGAACTCTTTTAAAGGTGAATGTCAACAATGTATTTATTCAGTTAAAGTAAATTTTTTCACCTATACTTTAATGACATTTCATATGTGGGCCAGTTTATAGAATAAAATCTTGTTCTACACAACCTTGATTTAGAAGCAGGAACATAATAAATCTATAATTTCCATTTAATCACAGACTGATTTAAAAACGTTCCTCCTTCCGTCCCTGTTTGATATGAAAATATTTGCCACTTTGTCCAGGTCAACAGTATCAAGTATGTTCTAGTGGACTTAGCACAACGCTGTGTGGTTAAGCCGTATTAGTATATTTAGTAAGAAATTCTCAAGGTTTTAATTGATTTGTAAAAAATTTTTCCCCACGTCAATATAATCTGTCCCTCGGTTCCCCATTTGGCAAAAAAATGTTGGGGGAGGGGGGGTCTCCAAATCCCCATAGGCGGTGACACCCGTGTGTACACCATTAAGCTGACAATTTCATGTCGGGAAGAACTGAGAAATACATAAAATATCTTGGTGATGAGTAGAGATGTAAAAGGGTTTTCAAAATTGACAAATGGAAATAGAAGTACCGTAATTTCGGGTAGATAAGCCGCGGCGTATACGAGTTTAAAATGACATTTTTGGCCTATGCGGCTTATACAGCATGGCGGCATATAAGACTTTTTTTTTTTTTTTTTTTTTTGTTTGGGGCAAAACTATGTAACAAAAAATGTTTTGGCTTGTTCCATTCTTTTCCCCGCAGGAAGATATCTCAATAGAGAGGGAATAGAATAACGATGTTACAGCTGCATGCAATAAATTCCACCCACTCCCTCTTAAAACAAGACATGACAATAATAGGTTATAGGATTGAGGTGGGACAAGTAAGAGATAGGTGACATCTGATAAAACTCTGAAAAAATCCGTGGCATGGAATCGATCTTGTTAGCAAGCATCGCTCTAGTTTCATGCTCCAAGCAACTAACTCTCTTTGAACTCATGACGTCACCAGCTTCGCTCTGAGGCTAACTGGAGGGCTAACGTTCTCTCTCTCTCAACAAGATATCCGACTACCATCCAAGATCGATTGTCATTGGTCAATGACAGCACGTGCAAATTTTGTCAGTGACGTGGGCGTTCGTTGCTCGCCAAATCGCATTTTCTTGAGTACGCATAGTTCTATGTTACCATGGAAAGTAAAATGATGAAACGCAGAAGTCATACTTCTAGTTTTAAGCTAATGGTAATTAATATGCTTTTCCGAATCCTTCGAAAAACCTCAATTATTTCGTGCTTCACTGAAGCAAACATTTCTAAAAACTGCGGTGAAACGCCAGAAGACAGCGAAAGGGATGCAGATGACCCCGAAGTTTTTTTTGATGATGAGCTTTTAAAACTTTTAAATTCGGACAGAAAAGTTTCCGATTTTGATAGATTTGATTGAAAAACTATGTGTACCATATATTTTCAGAATGTTGTGCGTGTATTTTATAAATTCTTGAGGTATAAATCTTTTATAATTGGTTTAAGCGCCTTATGAATTCTTAGAGTAAATTTTTATAAAATAGGTAGTGTTATCCTTAAGATTGAATCTTGTTTTATCGATATTTTAATTTATTATCTGAAAGATCAGGTACTATATTTTTATCTACATAATGTTTTCAAGATTCTGCCGTGGTACTATCCCACCTTACTGTGAAGGTGCGACGTTTCTGGCTATTTTTTATTTCATTCTGCCCCTTTTTTTATCGCTGCGGCGTATACGCCAGTGCGGCTTATTTACGCAAAATTACGGTAATGTGCAAGTTATGCTACTAAGGGAGGAAATTTTCAATGATAGTTGTAGATATTAAGTGAAAAAATACTATTTTTTTTTTTTTTTCAATCTGTCAACTGCTTGTTTTACAAAGAATTTTCCAGTAAAACTTAAAGCAAAGACATGGTGCTGAATTTTAATAGTATTGCTATATATTAGGGGTATGCAAAAGTTTCTGCCATTTTAAGGAGAAAGGAGACAGGAACAACCAGGAAACCAGTACACATTTATTCAACAAAATATTGGCTGTCAGCATCAATGACCTTGTACCATTTTTCAGACAACAAATGAGTGCCCCTGTGATAGAAGAACTTGGGTTTTGAGCTGAAGAATGCAGTGATGAGTGATGAAATTTTCCACCCCTGCCCTGGAACTGTGGTGAATTGCTGTTGGGCTAGGGCATGTTGCATAGAGTGAAACAGATGAAAGTCTGAGGGTGCAATGTCCGGGGAGTAAGCCTAGTGCGGTAAAACTTCCCAGTGCAACGTTCAAGGGTTGATTTTGTGGCGGCACAGACATGTGGTCTGGCATTATCGTGTAACAGGATGACTGGGCAATGCCCTTTACCTGTCCATGGGCGTTTTTGCTTGATTGCAGCATTCAGTTTCATCAATTGATTGCTATATCGTTGTGCAGCGATTGTTTTGCCCGGTTTCAACAGTTCAAAGTACATCACTCCATGGATATCATGTTTTGCAGTGAATGTTGATGGCTGGCCTGGGTCGACCCAAGATCGCTTGCGTAAGGGGTTGCTGCGATAGACCCATTTTTCATCCCTGGTGACTACCTTCCACAAGAAATTCTTCCCTTGAAACCTATATAAAGGAAACATGCAAAGGAAACTCTCAGCTTGATAATTTTAATTCACCCTAATGCAGATAGAACTCTCAGCTTGATAATTTTAATTCACCCTAATGCAGATAGAACTCTCAGCATCAGACTTACAATTATGGAGATATGTCTTTTTCCAAAAATTATGTACAGTAGCTAACCTCTTGATTTGTCTGCAGTATTCTCTCAAATTTAAATATGAGAAAAAATAAGCAGACTATATAACTTAACAAGTATTGAGAAATTCCTTGTGCTGCTCTCCTTACTTATTGTTTGCTGAATCACTGTAAAACCACCATCTTGTTGCTGCTAATGTATGAAGAAAACTTGTTAGGAATGGGATTTAAAAATAGATTTTTAGTAATTTATAGTTTTTTAAACTGTAGAATGATGCATTTAAGTTTGCAGGTAACAGACCTGTTAAATGAGCTCATTTGCAAAATTGTACTTAAAAAATGTTTGTGTACACAATCATCAAAACAGAAGACTTGCTGCAAATCCACAAAACTACAATATCAGTAGAAAAAGATAATTGAAAGAAAAATTAATACAAAAAATAATTCTTAGAACATTAGATGTTCAGATGACAAAACAAGTATGTAATGATTGATTGTGCAGCAGTGAAATAGCTAGATTCATATTTTGTCTTATACCATAAATGAGGCCATTATATGCAGTTAATTTCACTTAGAATGCTTATTTTCTTCCATTTCTCAGTTACTTCTTACTATATCAAGAGACAAAAAGAACAACCATATTTCTTTTTGTTTGAAAAGAAATTAAAGTTCAAAATCAAAACTTGTAGCTCTGTTATTTGTTACCCATTAAGTCATGTTCTCTGGAAATTGAGGAGGCAGTAAAATTTTTTGAACTTAAACTTTACTTTAAATGAAAGGAAAAATAAAATGCTTGCTCTATTCTTTGATACAGCAAGTAAGAAGAAATGAATTAATGAAGAAATGGGAATTTTAAGGAAAATGAAATTTTGAAAATTGGTATTTCCAGGACCATACAATTAGTTTTTCTCTGCTGTGAAAATAATTGCATGGGTCATGGAAATGGCACCAATTCTGTCACAGGCAGGTTAAGTACCAATTTTGAGCTTTCATTTCACTTTAAAAAAATGTGGGTGCTTGTTAAGTAACAGGAAAACGTACATTTCATTAGGAAAAATTCTTAACATTTCAAAGTCTGTTTTCTTGTTCATTATTGCTGAAACAAGAAATGAGGACATGCTCAGAAAAATCTTTAAATTAAGGAATATAATGAGAGAGAAAAAAAAAAAAAGCACAACTTTGTCCAAAAATTCAAAATGCTAGCTAGAATTGCAGAACATTTTCATCCTTACTAAAACCCAGGACCTATGACTTTAATTGTGCAACCTTTTCTTCATTTTGCAACCTTTCCATGACCTGGTAGACACTCTGAAAATTCAAAGCAAATAGAAAACTTTGTCTAAAAAGGATTGTAACATTTAAAAATATTTTTATTTATAAACAAAAAAACTTGAAAAATCTGCTTGTAATTTGAAAACTTTCCATGTATGTCCTCATTTTGCAGCTCTGCTCACTTGTAGTTAGACCTACATTTTTTTTTACTTATAATGGGATGAAATTTTATACGAAATAAATGTTTTAATAGGATGCTGGAATTGCTGACATAATGGGATGAAATTTTATACGAAATAAATGTTTTAATAGGATGCTGGAATTGCTGACACTAGAGTAATGAATTGAATATTAAGAGAAAGATGGAAATGAGTTCAATGCACGTGACAAGAAAAGAAAAAAAAAGAAAAAAAGAAAAACAATTAGTAATGTCAGTATCTGATTAGGTGTGTTGACTAAAGTGATGAAAACATTGTAAGACTATTTTGATAAACCACTGTATTACTGCATAAGTCTGAATCTTCAAAAGGCTAATTGAACAGTTTGATTAAATAATCACTCTCATACTATCTCTATATTATGAGCTTTCCAGGTAAGCAGTTTTACCTTGTGTGCAAGGGTGGATCGAAAAGTAACGCACAGTATTTTTTTTTTTGGCAGCAGCTTAATAGATAGGTAAAACAAAACATATACACAGTAAAACTACATTTCCTAGCTATTTTTCAACATAAGAACTGAGGCACTCGAGACATTTATCCTAGCGTAGTACCAGTTTTAGTATACAATGTTCATAAAAGTACATTTTCTAGGCGTACAGCCACCTATGTACAACTGATTTGTCTTCATCTGCTGAATCAAAACATTGACTTCCCAGGAATCTTTTCAAGGGACCAAACAGATGAAAGTAGAGCCAGGTCCGTACTGCATAGGGGAGGGGAGGGGAGGGGAGGGGGTGGTGGTGCTGAGCTGAAGCACCTCCCAGCCAAATTGCGTAATTTTGTCACGAATGTGTTGTGTGCAGCATGTGGGTGAGCATTGTCATGAAACAGTCTGATATTTGCAGTCTCTCTGTTGGGTCTTTTGTCACGAAAAGAATGACGCATCTTCGCCAATGTGTTAGCATATGCTTTGGCATTCATAGTGGTCCCCGTTGGATGAAACTCCACCAGCAGAACGCCATGCATGTCCCAGAACACTGTCATGAAGACTTTTTGTGCAGATTGTGTTACTTTGAATTTTTTGGTGGCAGGGAGTCAGAATGTCTCCACACCGTACTGGGCTTCTTTGTTTTGGAAGTGTAATGGTACACCCAGAACTCATCGCCCAACACTACACCTGCTAGAAATTCATGTCCTTCTGCGTAGTGCATCAAGTGGTCTAAGGATGACATCATTCTCTGTCCCTACTGGTTGTCCATAAGAGTGATTCCGTATCAACTCAACACAATTTGAAGACATTTTTTACCTCACCATCTTAGATTTTAATGAAATTTGGTACGTAGGTGGCCTCTATATACACTATCTACCAACAAGTAATTGGACTCCCCTGCAATCGACGATATCTGCGGTCCTGATACACGTCACGACCGCCACCGTTAAATATCGTGTGGGAAGCAACAACAACCAGTCACATGCAAGATGCCACGCAGTTCGGAGCTCTCTTATTTTGAGAAAGGTGTAGTTGTCGGGTATCGCAGAAATGGCCGATCCATATGTGACATATCCAGTGAGTCGAAGTACCCAAAATCGACAGTGGCCTATGTGATTGGCAAGTGGAAGATGAGAGGTGACTGTCGGAATGTGCCCGACCCGGCAGACCCACGAAACTGGGAGTTGGAGACCGACGGATGCTGGCCAGAGAAATTCGGAAAAAATGCACCAAATCGATGGGCCACATCCGCGAGGAGTTTCAACAAGCATCCGGGAGTGTTCTTTCGATGAATACCATCCGTAAGGAAGCCCATCTGCTCAGTTATCATAGATGTGCTGCAGCCCACAAGCCTTTGATCACCAAGTCCAATAGTGCTGCTCGGCTAACATGGTGCAAAGAACGTCGACAGTGGACCGTTGAACAGTGGAAACAGGTTCTCTGGAGCGACGAATCAAGTTTCACCCTCTACCGTTCGGATGGCAGGGTCTGGGTTTGGCGTCTGCCTGGAGAACGCCTCCTGCCGGAATGTATTGTGCCAACTGTGAAGTTCGGCCATGGTGGAATTATGCTATGGGGGTGTTTCTCCTGGTATGGCACGGGACCCTTGGTCGCAATTCCTGGTAGACTCAACGGAGAGACCTACTGCACCATTTTGGATGACCATGCGCTTCCTACGTTGTGGCAGTTTTATGGGGTGGACCCATGTTACTTTCAGGATGACAATGCCACCTGTCATGTTGCGAGGTCCACCATGGCTTGGTATGGTGACAATGGGGTTAAGCGAATGAACTGGTCTGTGCAGAGCCTGGACCTTAACCCTATCAAGCATCTCTGGGACGCAGTTGGAGCGTCGACTGAAGGGGTGCTCCCACCGTCCGAAATCGGTGAAGGAACTGACCTGTCTTCTCCAAGCCGAGTGGAAGAAAATACCGCTAGCCGTCGTACAACGCCTGGTTGAGAGTATGGCCTGGAGGGTCGCAGTTGTAATCGCCGCTCGTGAGGCTTCACCAAGTATTGAAGGTGAATAAACTTCGTTTTCCTTTGCTATCACAGGTGTCCAATTACTTGTTGGTAAATAGTGTAGATTAAGAAAAATACCAAATTTCATCCACTGGTTTTGAAAATACAGCTATATAAAATGTCCAAAAACACCCCCAAATCGGAAGATTAACATGTTTTTAAATTGTGATTGCAGCTCCCCTAATTAAGATAGAGAGATGGGAAATGTATCTTTTTGTAGTATTTTTTGTTTTTTTATTTTATGTACAACACCCATAGGGTGTTAAGATTAAAAAAAAATTAAAATTTTGAATTTTTCAGCATGCGACGCTCCAAAAAATTCTTAAAAAGCTATATTCAAATTTAGCCTAACACAAGAGTTTAATGAAAAAAAACAATAAAAAACAAACATGTAAACTAAAAATAAATTTGGGCTAAATCTTAGTTTCATTAATAACAATATAGCCGCCCCGTGGCGCAGTGGTCTAAGCGATAGCCTCTGATCATTCGTCCGAAAGGGGTCCGGGTTCGAATCCCGGTGAGGCATGAATGTTGTGTTTGTCTTTCGGCACTGGCTCTCTCCCTTCCCTGGAACCAGGGACCCTAAATTAGGGACGGGCGACTGCTTATAGCCCATTGAGTTGTTCACAGTGGTCGTTAAACCTCCAATAAAAAAACAAAACAATATAGTATTTTTGTTATTTAAAACCATTTATTTAAACAATGTTTATTTTTAATTGATTTGTTCAACATCTGAGACTACATGGGTTTAAAATTTTTTATTAATTTCATTATTCAGAATTTGTAATAATTCACAATACAATATAAAAAAATAGACTTTAAAAAGTAATTTCAATTAGTGCTCAAGAAAAACATCAAAATAATAACAACATATGGCATTGAATTGCTTACATGTATGCAAATTATATTCCTAATCTTAAACTTAGATCATCACTTAAAGCAGAATCTCCTAAAATTAAAAAAAAAAAAGTTGCATCATTGTTTTGAAGTGAAATCACACCTGTAGATCTTTGATATAGTCTTTAAAAGCTTCAGTAGTTTGGTGTATTTCTGTTTCAGAGAGATTGTAGAGTCTTCCTGTCGGAGTCACAGGATTTACTTTACACAAGACGTAACTTACAGGAAGCCATAATACATCTTGTAGGCTAGGGTAGGAAAAGGATGTAGATTGACCAGCTGGATGTAAAAAAGAGACCTTAACTTCATTCTCACTCTTCTTTTGCTAGAACATACGCTACCCACCAGTTGTTTTCATAGATTATGGTTATGTAACCACTAATTTCTGTTATTTGCAGTCTGTCTTGTAATGCTGATACTTTTTCAGTAGCTGACTCGTTTGATTCTGAGAACATCTTCACTTTTATTTTTGAATTACTCAATGGGATAGGAATAAAAGCATGAAGTTTCTGGGTACCTTGTATTGTTAGAGACTTGCTTACGCGATTTTCAAAAAATTCGTTTGTTTCTATGTATTCTTCTTGACTTACATATGTAAAGTTTGCCATAAAAATGTTCTGAATTGCCCATTCGTACAACTGAAATGGTGCTTGAATTTGATTCTCGTAAGGGCGTTGTGAGCTGGCTCGGGCAGCTAACCTTTTCACCGTTCCACCAACGCCATCACATGGCCCCTTTCCATGTGCTGTTACTGAAAAATGCCATTCAGCATCAATGTTGAAGTCATCTTGATGGAAACATAAGTTTGTGAAATTTTTCCAATTTTTGTATTGGGCTGCAGACCTGTCAGAGAAATAGTAAATTTTTTTGATGCTGCTGTCACCAAACTTACTTTTTAAGAAGTTAATAAGTTTTATTTTGGAAGCAGTACAGTGCAATTGTGTTGTGCTCTAAACATTCAGAAATGACTACAAAACTTACATGTTCAGTCTTTTCTTTTTTGTAATAGATGACAAATGGGTGGACTGTGGCTTGCCTACTGGTCCAGTGATAGCTCTGAGCTTCATCTTGAAGAAGAAAACTAGAATTTTCGGCAAAATCACAAATGGCGAGAAATTCCGAGTCCTTGAGGTTTTCCTTAGTACTATTCATAAAAGAGCTTTGCTGCTTAGCAATGGTCATGTCTGACCAAAGCAGACAGTTTTTTGCAAAACAAATCAATAAAATCTGAAGTTGATTTTTCTAATGTCTCCAAGTTGGATTTATAAACTGTAATCCACTGGCAAAAAGTTAGTTTTTCATCCAAGCTCTCCTCAAAACCATGTTCCATAACATTTCTTACTTCCTCATTCCCAGGACAGGTGGGACACTTCCCCAAATGACAATGCTTGTAGGATGATAATTGTCCATTTGTTAGTGAACCAATTCTTGCATTTCCATTATCAGTTTTACATTTTGGTGTGTGGTGCATACACATACAGTGTGAGTACCACTAGACCCTGCCAGGACACAGTTTTTTGGTCTGAGCTCTGGCAATTTGGAAAAACTGACTTTTGTGCCTGCAAATTTATCTCTGAATGACCTATAGCTTCTGTCAAATTACATAAAATCGGCCTCTTTGACAATTTAACTTTATCTCCGTTTTCAGTCCTAACAGAAACTCAATCTTTCATTCCAGGTAAAACCCGACTAATTTCATCACTTTGGTAAAATGATCGTACTACTTAACTACTTCAGAAGAGAAAGACTTACCTGGTTTTCTATTAAGGCTTTCCCAAATTTCTTTCTCCTTCAGAATATTTTTTTATTGTCTTACCATGTAATTAGGAGCATTGAACTCTTGCATGATTTTCCTAACACTCCATGACTCTGGTAAACAAGTCAAAATCATCAACTGTTTATCTCTTGTGCAGTTAGAAAAATTTTAAGATTGTCCATAACAGAGTCATGAAGTATTTCATCCTTGTCATCAGACAATTCTTGAATATTTGCAAAAAGCTTCCGTTTCATAGCAGAACTGATTTTTTGAGTTTTGGTTGAAGCATAACATTTAGATTTTAGCTTTTTCTTATTGACAGGTGATTCACCAAATTCATGGAGCGAAGTATTCAGTGTTTCAATTACTTCTGACGTAAATGCAACATTTACGTCCATTTTCTCGTCAGCACAGGTTTCATTTGCTTCTTGACTAATTTTTAAAGTTTTCAGCTGCTTTCTGCAAGAATCACAAATTTTAGTCTCTTTTGATAAGTCATCAAAATTTTCCAACATCCAGTCTGTCACATTTCTTAGCTTTTTTTTATCCCTTACTCTATGGTCACTTTTTTTAAATGGATTGAAATATTGTATTACTGCATATCTTGTACTTTCGATTGTTGATTATTTGTGCATAAAATGTAAAATTCAAATAGTAAAATAACTGCCTCCCATTACCTGTTTTTATTTTTCCTAAAAAAATCCTGCACAGCTTCAATTTATAAGTCTAGTTTCAAAACTGAAAAGGATATACTTTATTCAATTTAAAGTTTTCAACCACAAAAATTTTCAAGCACATATCACTTTCACTGCATGAAACACATATGATCACCATCAAAACCTAAAGCAGACTGAGAAACACATTTGATTACCATCAAAACCTAAAGCAGACTGAGGTCTGCAAGGTAGGAATGCAAGTTGCTGCTTGTTGGGTCTTGTTACCAATGATCTAAACAACAGAATCAGTTTTTCAAGTCAGAACATGCAGAGTTTTGTCCAAAACAAAATGTAGCCTACAGTACAACTACAGTCTTTTATTTTTTTATATTGTATTGTGAATTATTACAAATTCTGAATAAATGAAATTAATAAAAAATTTAAACCCATGTAGTCTCAGATTTTAAACAAAATTAAAAATAAAACATTGTTTAAATGGTTTTAAATAACAAAAATACTATATCTATTGTTATTAATGAAACTTTTTCAAGATTTAGCCCAAATTTATTTTCAGTTTACATGTTTTTTTTTAATATTTTTTTTCCCATTAAACTCTTGTGTTAGGCTAAATTTGAATATAGCTTTTTAAGTACACCCATTATCATCCCAAGTTACAACTCACACAATCAAATACCAAATATATAAAGATTGTTTTAAAAAAATATAAAATTTTTTTGGAGCATCACATTTTAAAAAATTCAAAATTTTAATTTTAATTTTAAAATTTGAATTTTTAAAAAATCTTAACCCCTGTTGTGTTGTACATCAAATAAAAGAGCATACACAATACTACAAAAAGATACCTTTCACATCTCTATTTTAATTAGGGGGATGCAATCACAATTTAAAAACATATCAATCTTCCGATTTTGGGGTGTTTTTGGACATTTTATATAGCTGTATTTTCAAAACTGGTGGATATATGACGATGGAATTTAGTATTTTTCTTAATCTATATAGAAGCCACCTACGTACCAGATTTCATTAAAATCTGAGATGGTCAACTCAAGTCGCTGTGTTAAGTTGATACGGAATGACCCGTAAAGTTCTTGGGCACTCATCGTGCACTGACCTTGTGAAATTGCAAATTGTCATGCAAAATATTGTACACTATTGTGTAGAAAATGTTGAACTTCTGTGCCAATGTGCACAGATAATTCCGCTGGTCACTCAGAATTGCCTGTTTAATGTCTCTCATGGTGGCAGGTGATGACGCAGCTACAGGTAAACTGGAACATGACAACTTGGTAAGGTTGCCACGGCCATCTGCAAAGAAACGGCACCATTTGGAGATGTTGTTGCGGTCCAGGCAATCGCCTCCACACACTTCGACCATTTCTTTGTGAATTTCCCTCAGTTTTCTCTTTAGCCCACAAAAATCAGACTACATCGCGTTACTCTTCAATCATAGACAACGCTAACAAATGCTGCATCTTTATGCCGTCATTCACACTGTCTTCTACCATGGCGGCACCTGATCCAGCCAAATTGGTCTGTTGTGTGATATTCAAACTCTTCTGCCAAACTGCAACCAGCTACTTGCAACCTGCAAAAAGGAAAATGTAGATATATGATTTTAAGTCAACCCACAAATTTCAGGAGAATAGAAGACATGTGGTAATAATGTGGAAGTGCAGCTTCATATGCTTGATGAATTTTCGCATTCCACGCAGTCTTTTTTTGCTACATCAATCCATGGAGCAACTGTTTTCCTTTTGTTTTCAAGACATGTTAAATCTCAGAATTAGTACATACACTCGCAGACAATGAAATTTGTGCACCAAGAAGGAAGCATTGGATTGAACTGAAATTTTGTGGATGTAATGATACAGATGAATGATACACATGATGGTAAAAACGGAGCTGCAGGACAATTACAAAGGGATCAGTGGCACGCAGTCCGGTCGTCTTCAATAGCGTGTCACACCGCCTCGTGCGGCGATACATGCTGCAATACGGTCCGGCATGGAGGTGAACAGACGCCTGATGTTGTCCTGTGGCAGACTGCCCCACACGTGTTGGACAGTGTGCTCGAAATCCCAGATAGTGCGACACGGCAGTAGCCAGCGCTTCAACTGGTCCCACACATACTCGATAGGGGACATGATGTAGGCAGTCTTGGGCAATTTGAGCCATGTAAGGGCAGGCATTATCCTGATAATAAACACAGCAATCGGGCATTGCTGAATTGACTGTAATTACTGTTTCACAATTGAAATCAATCGCATAAGAAGACTTGAAAATTTTGTCGCCGTGGAGCGGAAACCGAACCCAGATCTCCCAGTTATCATTTGAGCATGCTATCCATTGCACCACCCACGACGGCGAATTCGCAAGTGTGAGTGTTATCAAGCATCTGAGGGCATTATCCTGCTGGTATAGTGCACCTGGAATCCCGGCCAGGAATGGGAGCACGTGGCGCCGCAGGATCTCGTCCACATACCGCTGGCTCATCGATAATACACGTATCACTACTAGAGCTGATCGGCTATCTTAGGCAATGGCTCCCCAGACCAAAATGCCTGCAGTGGGGGAGGTGTGGCTCTTGATAGTGAGGTTGGGATTGTGCCGTTGCCTTCGGGACTTCCATACCCGGACATGATGATCATCTGTCCCCAAAACCAAGCGGCACTCATCGCTAAACACCACACGTCACCAGTCTGTGGCGTTCCACGTCGCTCTGGCCTGGCACCACTGCACATGGAGCCGGCGATGTTCCGGTGTTAATGGCTGCACACGTAAGGGATGCTGGGATCGCAGATTCGCTTACCCAACCAAAAACGGGAAGTTAGACGGAGTAATGGTTTCTTCCATAATTGTAATTCTTATTTTTGTACATGATGTTTCTTCTGCCCAGTAGTATTTGTTAAATATTCTATTCTATAAATACCTGAATTGCAGGTTGAAAATGGAGGATACTTTTCCCAAAATGGAAGCCAGACGGAGTGAGGATGTCGTGTGTAATCGTATTTTCTTTTTCTCTGCGATGTTCCCTCTATCCTGTGTTGAATGTAAAAAAAAGAAAAAAAGAATATTGTGATGTGCTTCTGTTTTAATATTTACATAAATAAATTTCAGTGAACAGTTCTGTCTTGCTCATGCCATGTTATATTCACAATGTTTCGCAGCACATTCTTATTTTCCACCCGGTTAAAAAGTTCAGCTTTTTCTTTTCTTTGTCAGTCTCATCTATGAGAATGAAGTGGGATATGTTTTTGAAACACTTTTCTGATTTGCTTTATCATTAAGTACTGAAATGCACATTCTTCGAATCACTTGAATTGGATGTAGATGCAGAGTATCATGACCAGAATATTCATACTCATTTCTTCCATCAACTTTTGCTTTTTTAGCACTTGGAATAATGCTGCAAGCAGATTTTTGTTATAAAACTATTTTGTTTTTTTGTAGGTGAAAACAAAATTCAGTGACATTCATTAACTAGCAGCATATTGAGTCACAGAGACCAGTTTCTGCTGGTTAATGACTATCCTCCCTTTGGGTCACGTGGAGACAGCAGCTCTGGCATCTGATACTTGGGTCCCTGTACCGATGCCTAAGAAGTCAGCTATTCCTGTCCCACAGGCCTTAGGGTGCAACATACAAGGTTTGTCCGGAAAATAATGGGACCACTTTTCCTGGACCAATCGGAAGGGCTGGAGGGCGTGGCGGCGTATGTTAGGTAAATGATCGATGTCTTGTCAGTTGGCTCTGAGCTTTTACAGAGTGAGGATCGCTTGCGAAGTGGACAGCTGTGTGAGCGTCGTGCAACGGTCAAAATGCAGAAGAGTGTCGAACATCGATACACAGTAAAGTTTTGTGTTAAACTTGAAAAATCCGTGACAGAGATGCTTGCTATGATACAGAAGGCCTGCAGGAAGGATGCTTTATCGAAAGCGCAAGTGTTTTGGTGGCACACAATGTTCACAGAGGGAAGAGAGAGCGTCGAGGATGCACCACGCCCAGGGCGCCCTTCAACGTCTCACACTTCGAACAATGTGGAAAAGGCGAAAGCGGTTTCGGACTCAGACTGACATCTGAGTGTTAGATTGGCAGCAGAGCACGTGGGACTTGCGAAATCCGTTGTGCATGAAATCATCACACAAGAATTCCAGATGCAGAAAGTTGGAACCAAATTGGTTCCTAAGGTTTTGACCGATGGACAGAGGAACAACCATGTGTCGATTTCTCATGAGCTTGTGGACCATGTGAGGAGTGAACCTGTTTTTTTTGAGAAAGTGATAACAGGTGATGAAACGTGGGTCTTTGAGTATGATCCGGAGACGAAAAGACAGCTCAGAGTGGCACACTCCCGAGTCTCCTCGACCAAAGAAGGCTCGAATGTGCAAATCGAAGATTAAATCGATGCTCATTGTCTTCTTTGACTGTTTGTGTGTGTGGTACAAACTCCTTATGTTGTCCATAAGGAGTTTGTACCACACACACAAACGGTCAATGCTACATTTTACGTGGAAGTGCTTCAACAGCTGAAGAACAGAGCTGCGTTCGTCCTCCCGGAGATCGCCAAAACTTGGGTTCTTCACCACGATAATGCGCCGAGCCATACGTCGCTGAGAGTGAGAGAAAGTTTCTGGCGAAGCACAACGTGACAACGCTGCCCCAACTCCCCTACAGCCCGGACTTTGCCCCGGCTGACTTCTTTTTGTTTTCCCGGCTCAAATCAAAGCCTGAAAGGACAGCATTTTTAGGACTGTTGGAAATGTGCAAACTGTCGCGACGAGTGCTTTAAAAGCGATCCCTGTTCCCGACTTCCAGGCAAGCTACGCGGTGTGGCAGAACTGCTGGCACCGGTGTATTGATGTTCAAGGATGTTATTTCAAGGAATTTTAAAGTTATGTGAGTATAACTTTAATTAAATGTCTGTTACTGAATGACTCTCATTACTTTCCGGACAGACCTTGAATGTCTGAAAAAGTGCCTAAGAAGTCAGCTATTCCTGTTCCACAGACCTTAGGGTACTATGTCTGCAAAAAGTGCTCGTTATTTGGCTGATCAGAGGTTTTAAAGGAATCCTGGCTTAATTACAAATAATAAAAAAAAAAAAAGAATCCCTTGTTATCAGATGACTTAAAAATTAAGAGTTTGGTCAAAGAATTTGTGCTGCTGAGACAAAACACATTGTTGATAATTCTAGAAAGTGATTTTCAGATTGGAAATTCAGTGTAGAGAAGGTGCAAGAAGATGGCAACTTATGAAAATAGTCTGTCCTCGTGTAATTTCAACCTGGCAGGGACACAAGATTTTCGGAACCCTGACTGACTTGCATACTTAAAGTGGACTCCACATTTTAGAAAACATGTAAAATTTTTGATTTATAAATTGAGTATACATGGCAGCTCGGTGTGTGGTTAACACTGTTCATTCATTTCTGAATGGTATGAGATCATTTATATGTGTTGCTGTAGAGTAAAAATCTTGTAACTAGTTTTCTCAGTGTAAACAGTAATAAAAATGTATTGTGGAGTGTTGAAAATGTAGTGTAGCTAGATTATATGGTAAATTAGAGAACTCGTGTAAACGCAATATGCAGTAGATTCCGTATCAATGTCTCGGTTATTGTGATGAAACCAGAGCAAATACATGGCCATTAGATTGAAGTTAACAGCTCAACTATTGCTAATAATACTGTTTCACACATTATATTACACAATGCAAGCTTTATGGGCCACGCATACACAGATATCACAAACTCATAAAAGCCATAAGGATTGAATAATATTTAAGTATAATATTAACTTACAAGAATATAGCTTAGTTCCAAATCCATTTTGTATAGTAACATATGCCTGCTGTATTATGTTGACAAAGTAGTTCTAGTTGTACATTATGGAAAAAGGTAACCGGTGTGGAAATTCATTTCATTCTTCCTGTTTGTTGTTTTCTATGATAAGCAATCACCATGGAAGGGCAGAGATGGATGAAATTTAAGACATAGTACGAAGTTAGGGTTATATTAGCTTCTGTTGACATAAAACATATAATGCAGCCCTAACTTCATACTTCCTCATAAATTCCATCCATCTCTGCACTTCAGTGGTGATTGCTTATCATAAAAGACAACAAATAGGAAGAATGAAATGAATTTCCACAGCAGTTACCTTTTTCCATAATGTAAGACTTTTATCTGGAACTACTTTGCCAACATATTAATACAGCAGGCCTATGTTACTATACAAAATGGATTTGGAACTAAGCTATATTCTTGTAAGTTAATATTATTCTTAAATATTATCTAATCTTTATCATGGTGTTTTTATGAGGTGTTTATAATAATTGAGTATGCATGGCCCACGAGCCTTGCATTATGAAATGTAATGTGTGAAACAGTATTGCTAACAACAGTTGAGCTGTTGTTCACTTGAGCAGTAGATTCCACTTAATTGAGACACTTTGTAGCTAGAACACTTTGGCCCAATTAAGTGGCTGCTACTATTATGTGAAGCTTTATTGCAAAGAGCTAATTTGTGATGTTCTTCAAGAATTGTCCCAAATAGATGGTTGCCCTGATTAACCGAGGGCCGAATTAACTGGAATTTACTATATCATACATGAGATTCTTCCACGGACTCGCAGAATCCCGTTTTTTTTTTTTTTTTTTTTTGTATTCTCGAGGTCGACGCAGAACTGAAGAGAAATTTTGGAAGATTAGTTAGGTTGGGTGGGGTGGGGAAATGGTCTGGGTATTGGCATTTCGTTTTTCAAAACTTTCAAAAACGGAAGTTAAACGGAGTGAAAATTTTCCCCGTAATTGTGATTTCTTTTTCTCGCGATATTTCTTTCGCGCAGTATTATTGTTAAATGTAATTTTATCCCATAAATATTTCAACTTGAAAATGGAAGAAAAATTTCTGTAAACAGAAGTTGGATGGGGTGAAAATTTCCCTGTAATCTTCGGGCACGTGATTCTTCCATGGATTTGAAGAATTTCGACAGAAAGGGTTCTGTCGCCATTTCAATGGTTCTTCAGATCAAGGCAGAATCTATATATTAATTCTATAAGGTTTTTTTTACTGTGAGTCCTATTTTGAGAGACTGCTGAATGTAAAGATATGGTTGAGGTATCAAAATAAAGGTCTTACCATGTAGATGTGCTAGTCAAAGAGAAAAATGGGATTGGGGCAACGGTTCGGGCGTGGTGGTGCAGCAAAGTTCCCACGTAAAAATCTATGGGAGAAGTGTGCGGTTGACTCCCACGCTGTTGAAAGCGGAAGCATGGAGGGGCCGCCCCGGTGGCTCAGTGGTCTAAGGCGCTGGCCTCTGATCATTCGTCCGTAAGGGGTCCGGGTTCGAATCCCGGTGAGGCATATATGTTGTGTTTGTCTTACGGCACTGGCTCTCTCCCTTCCCTGGAACCAGTGACCCTACATTAAGGACGGGCGACTGCTTATAGCCCATTGAGTTGCTCACGGTGGTCGTTAAACCTCCAATCAAAAAAAAAAAAAAAAAAAAGCATGGAGAGACTAAGATAGTCCAAAGTCTCTTTTCTGAGCGAACCGTTTTGCAAAGCAACGCTAGCAGGCATTCGTATCAAAGTTCTTATCGGGACAGCGAACACTCTCACAGACCCGATTGCTTTGTGCTGTTGGACTGTGTGATGTATATATACAATTTAATATTCATTCGATCCAGTTTATTCACATAAGACATTTCCCATTTTGTAAAGATATAAATAAACATTCCGTTGACCATTGTTAGTGAAAATATTACGGGCGACTGCTTATTATAGCCCATTGAGTTGCTCGCGGTGATCGTTACACCTTTCGTAAAAAAAAAAATCACGAACCTGGACTGTTGTCTTCACTGAAGTGGTTGAATGAATTTGTCAATCAAATGAAGTTTACGTTTCGTCGATTCCGATGGGTTTCGTCTAGTTGAACAGACATTTGGGAGGGATTGGTAGTGGTAGGTGTGTGTGTGCGGGGGGGGGGGGGGGGGGGCATGGATGTTGTGTTAGTCTTATGGCACTGGCTCTCTTCCTTGCCTGGAACCAGTGGCCCTAAATTAGGGATGGGCAACTGCTTATAGCCCACTGAGTTGCTCATAGTGGTCATCAAAACTTCAATCAAAAAAAAAAAAAAAAAAGAGTTAAATTGCACACATAATGATCTCTTTATAACTGAGCTTACGCATGAGTATGTTCTCCTTGGGGTGTGTGACAATTACATAATTTTGTCCATTATGCAGCATGGAGAGACACGCCAAAGCCCAAAGGGGAAGTCTGACATCTATTAGATCATTCCAAAAGTAATGTTTTTTTTAGTGGAGCTTTGAAGTAACTCCATAAGCAAAGCACTTTAGTCAGAAACATAATTGCCATCTTTGTAAAACCCTGACCCCTGAGATTCCAAGTATTGTTTGATACCATTTTGACCTCATCAAATGCTTTGAAATGTTTACCGGCTAAGTAATGCTGCATCGATTGAAACAAATGGTAATCAGAAGGTGTAATATCTGGGTTGTAAGGTGGATGAGGTAGCACCTTCCAACCAAATTCCTTGATTTTTTTTTTTTTTGTGTCTCTTGCTCCTTAAAGTGTGTGGGCACATGTTGTCATGGAGGACTCCTTTTCTGTTGGCTGTTGCAGGCAACTTGAGTGAAATTTGTGCACAAAGATGAGTAAGTTGATCACAGTAGACATCTAGGCAATTGTTTCACCAGGTTTTAGGAGCTCATAATGAATCACACCCATTCATCCCCACCAAATGAACTGTAAAACTTTTTTCCCATGAATATTCAATTATGATGTTGTTTTAGGAGTTTCACTGGGTGATGACAATTGCCGTTTGCGAGTAGGATTTTCACATAAACCCACTTTTCACCACCTGTAACTATCCTGCCCAAAAAAGGGTCATTTTCTTGTCTAGACCAGTGCCGAACAAATGGACATGTGTGAAGCTTATTGTTCTCGCTAAGTGCATGAGAAACCCATATTCCAGCTTTGTTTGCCTTTTCTATTGCTTACAAATGATGGAAAAGTGTTACCCTAGCTACGCCTAATGTTTCTACAATTTCATCCAGTGTCTGCTGCAGATTTTCTTCAACTGTAGCTGCAAGACGTTTATCATCAACATGTGATGGTTTATTTGATTTTTGGAGCATCCTGTAAACCGAAAACACGATGTCTGAACTTCAAAAACCACCTCTGACATTTCCTCACATTTATTGCTTCCAGATGCACTTTATTAATGTTGCTTGCTGGTGTAGTTCCAGTGTTTCCTTTACAAAATTCGTACAGCATGCAATAGCGTAAATGTTTGTCACTTGGTAAACCACTTGCAATTTTTTAAATTGATGATCACAAAATCACAAAATTGTTTGAATTTCAGTTACCATATAGCACTACACAGGAAAAAAGTTAATGCTGATAAGCTCCATACTATAATGTGATTTTTTTTTGAAAAAAAAAGAAAGTGGTTAAAAAACAACCTTACTTTTGAAATGATCTAATAGATAGTGCCTACTATAGAAGTTGAATAAATTGCTAACAAAGACATCTTCTGGACACTAATACCATGAAAATAGGAAACTTGCCGACAGCTTATTTTCCTGTGCATGGGTATTTAGAAAAAGGCAGCTTCAGAAATATCTGGTTCTCGTGTGTTTTGATTCCAGGTACACTGAGGAGAACTCGAAATACATCTGCCTTCAGCAAGCTTTTCTTTGGAACTTTTGGCTGCTTGCTTAGTGTTCTCTGAAGTATTTCTGGTTGCTTTGATGTACCACCACTTCCTGCAAAGCAACCTTTGAAGGCATATGTATTGCATACTCTAAAAATGTATCATCTTGTGCTTTATGATGATGTAGGTCTAGCGACCTTGAGTGAATTGCATATGGCATCCTGTTGTATGTAAATACATATTATTTATTTAAGTTTTAATTTTTGTTTTCCATGATTCAAATTTCTTTGACCCCACGAATGCCAATTGGAACTTTTTAATTGTACAATCCATCTGGTAAAAAGTTCAGTAGTTTCATATGCACATGTGTCAGTGTACATTTTTGCTGTATAGCAAGTATTCAAACCACACACCTGAGAAAATGTATGAACAGTGTTATATATATAATTAAAAATATGATTATTATATAATCCCCCCATAAAAATTGTTGTCATGTGTTTGTTTTCCACTTGGTGTTGCATTAAGCATTTTGTTACCGAAAAATTAATTTGGAACACTGTTCTTGTTACTTATGCAAATGCTTCTTATTATTTAAATTAATTTAGGCTGAAAGTTTGTCTCATGTTATTTACAATAACTTCTGTCTGAGTTAAAATTTATTATTTTTACTCATGTGGTGCACCAAGAGAGTCAAATTAATTTGTATTATTTGTATTGTCTTGCATAAAATGTTGGAGGATGAGTGTAATTTAGTTGTGAAAATATTTGGCAAATTTCCTGTTAATTTTGGAATAAAGCTTCACGATGTTGTATTCTTTTCTAGGTGACAGAGATCGTGATAATGAAAGAGAGAGAGATCGTGATACAATGTTTCGACTAAGGGAGAGGCAGTACTCTGGTTCTCGCAGGTGGTTGGAAACTGCATTGCGTGACAGTGGAGCTTCTGACAAGGTTGCAGAAGGCTTAGGACTCGGTGAAAGCAAAAGCGTGATACTAGTGAAGTTAACCCATTGTATTTGTCTGAAGAATTGGAATTTTGGCCAGATAGGGTGATTAAATGTTTCCTTTTAGCAGAATATACTAATTGTATTTTTTTTTTTCATTATAGTACCTGTAGAATAATTTTCTGCCTTGGTGAAAATTTCAATATGTTAGTTCTGTGATGCCACTAGAAATGAGACTTGTATGATTATTACATTGCCCCTTAATCTCAAGTTCTGTCTTGGTTGTCTTGCCTCAATGATGGTGTTACCTTTTTTTCAATGTTTCTAAAACCTGGAGGGTAAGGGAGATGAAGACCAGAGTTGTATAAAAATAAAATGTATCTGCGTACACAACCATTGAAACAGAAAACTGGCTGCAAACCCACGAAGCGCGAATCATAACAATAAAACAGATATTTATAGAAAAATTAATAAAACAATAAATAATTATTAAAACATTACAGATTCCAATGAGGACAAAATAAGTATATTACAATTGAATGTGCAGCAATGTGTGTGAAATGTACCTTTATGGCAAAATATTAAAATATTGGACTATGAACCTCATAAAAACAAGAGCCTAATTAAAGAAAACTTTTATATCCAGAAAAACAGTTCCACCGAAGAACCTTAAAAAATTATAAATAGCATTTTCAGCAACTTAATTCAAGAATTGTAAACTTACAAAATACATAAGGAAAAGTTTTTAATTTAATAACTGGACACTGCAAGAGGAGCTTAGCAATAAAATTAAGATTCCTTCTTTGCAAACGAAACTTTTGATATAGTTCCTGTACATTGAGAATAGGCCTTGATTAAAATCTAGAGGCCAAAAATCTCTGTAAAAACAAAAGAACTCAGAAGAAGTGAAAAATAATTCAAAGTTCTCAAGCTAAAATTGAATTAAATATATTAATCTGAGTAAAGCTTTCAATTAAGTATTATAATTGCTATAAATATTTTTTTTTAAATCTACAAGTAAAAATAAAGGTACTTAAAAAGATGAGATGTAGGTCCAATTGCCTTTGTTTCCGTGCTGCCGGCGGGCTGTCTCCCTATGAGCTGAAGTATAAACGATCTGTGGAGCATTCGGAGCTTGTGCTGTAGTGACGATTTCCTGCTGCATTTCTTTGTCAATTTTAGACCTGCTTTATCTTTTTCATTCATTTTTTTTCCCCATTTGTTTTCTGTGTAACATACAACTATCTTGAAACAGCCTGGATACGCTATTGCCCTTTGCCATAATTACAGTTCAAAGAAAAGGAAGTTACAATGTTACATCCCATGTTTTCCCATCAGATAGAGATTTATTGAAGCAATGGGTAGCGAAATGCTGTCGAAAGGATGTATTCGATGCAAAAAAGCTTGAATGTGTTCAGAACATTTTGAACTCTCGAACTACGAGCGGGATCTTAGAAATGAATTTCTGAACTTGGACCCCAGAAAAAACTGAGAAAAGATGCTGTGCCTACAAATAATATATCTTATCAGATGAAGGAGCAAATTTCTGTTCAAAGTGAACGGTTTAAGATCAAAGAGGTCCGAAAAATGCGTTAGGTCGAAATGAAAGTATATCTTCATTAAACGTCAAATCACATCAGTCACAACGAAAGTGACAGCATTCCTGACCATTGACCAACATTTATCACCGTCAACGTTATGTGAGAAGTGCGAACGTCTGAACAAAAATATAATGCAACTGAAGAGTGAAAATAATTCACTACGGGAAGAATTATCAAACGTAAGAAACAGTTGGCCATTGTAAAACAATGCTCTTGCCTCGAGAAAAGGAGCCTGAAAATGGAAATTAATATTTTGAAATGCAAATGCAAGAATAGAAATTTGCTGAGCAACAGTGAAAGGTGGCTTAGCTATCATAAATTTACTTGGCCATTGTTTCACTGATGTGCAAATTCAAACTCTTGTGTCAAAAACGAGACCAGCAAAATGGAATGAACAAGATATAAGTCAAGCACTTGTTTTGCATGCTATTTCTCCAAAAGCATATCTTTTCATCAGAAATAAATTGCACAAACCACTTCCAAGTATTTCCTCTCCGAAACAGTGTTGTGGTAAATTTGTAATTTCTGGTGGTTTTAATTGAGCCCTTTTTAAAAGTGATTAAAATGAATGCTATACACCTAACCGAATTCGACAGAGTTTGTTTTATCTTTTAATGAAATGAGCGCTGATTCCCAATATTGTATTGATGCTTCTGCAGATAAAATTTTAGGACCTCATAGTAACGTTTTAGTAGTTATGCTGAGAGGCCTATGGAAAGCTTGAAAACAGCCCAACAGCCCATATATTATTCCTTTGATAAGCAGATGGATCAAAAGCTGTTAACTGACATAATTTGAACTGTTGAGCAATCGGGTTATTTAGTGCATGTAGTGGTACCTGACCTGGGGGGGGGGGGGGGGGGGATAATATCGAGGTTTGTCGGCAGCTTGGAATAACCACAATATTGTCTTCTGGCCCAAATCCAGTAAATGAAAATTGAAAAATATGGATGTTTGCCTAATTAAACTTCTCCGAAATCGTATATTAGATCGATGAACACGCTGTAGTGTGGAACCATCCCTCGCCAGATATTTGATCTTTTGCTGGAACGTAATAACTCAGAATTAAAGGTGTTCCATAAAATAAATGGATCCACACAAATGTAAGGTGCCCCATGAGACAGAGTTAGTTTTAGGGGCCAAGATGTTGTTTTAACAACGTAAGCAAAGCTGTGGAGTATTTTTTTCTTGAAAGAAAACAAATTGCTAATTTTATAAAATTGGTAAATGACTGATTCGACGTAATGAACTGTAGATTACCCAGCTCCACACTTGAAGTTCCTATAATATGCTTTTGGGAAAAACAACACAAAAAGCATATATAAAACTTCACTTGAAGTTCCTATAATATGCTTTTGGGAAAAACAACAACACAAAAAGCATATATAAAACTTCACTTGAAGTTCCTATAATATGCTTTTTGGGGGAAAAAAAAATGTTCAGCAAAAAAGCATTGATCAGTATTCATGTCATTTTTGTCCAGTATATACAGTATTTTTACTGTTTTGGAAAATCGTTGGATGTTTGTACAATTTTTACTTAAAAATTATTTATTCAAAACTGGCTGTGTATTTTGATTGAAAATTCACATAGCATACGAAATTTGCTTGTTGTGGCTCCGTGCGTGTTACAGCTTCGCTTATGGCCGCCGTGATGTTACAGTGCAGCCAAGAGAAACAGGAAGATGGCACGGTTGCGATGGACCTACTTCTCCTCCTTCTAAGTACCTTGGTAAAAATTATCTGCAAAATCTGCTAATAATTTGGAAACTATCCGTGTACAGCGTATGCGCGTATGTCTACATTCTGCTACTCTGATAAAGACTACACTTGTAGTTGTAATACTAGTGTTTGTTTTTTCTGAAGAAAAAAGGTAATGGGACTCTAATGTAAGTTACTATAAAAGGGTGAGTGTTGTTTTAATAAAGCAATTGCTTGAATATTGTTCTTTAAGTCTTATTACTGTGGCATGGGACAAAATGTAAAATTGTATGCTCATATTTGGCTCATACTATATTAATTTATTATATTAAAAAAACAGCATTCTGTAAAACAATTTTGTAATACATAGTAAATGCTGAAATTAAAGTCTCTGTGAAACTTACCCACAAATGAGAGTTAAATTTGAGCTAAGGATTATAATAAATTCAGGAACTGTAGAAAACTGCATTTTGATGCTATTAATAATACATACTATTAAAACAATGACACATTTTACTAAATCAATTTATTTCAACCCATTCCCTCAGAAATGGGTTGAAATATATAATCAGTTTGATAGACCCATTTTCCTCAGAAAGCCTCTGATGTCATTGCAAAACACTAGGGTGTTGTCTTTAGAAAATAAGGGTAGCAAACCCTTTTCTCTGCTACGATAAAACGTAATATTGGGTCCAGAATGAAGTAAATTCTTTTCATTCAGCCTGGAGACCAGCAATTCAGAAGACTCGTTTGACAGATTGAGATCCCTGATGAGGTCACTCAGTTCATTTTGGTTAAAGTGTTGTTCACTTGAAGTTCCTATAAAATCACTGTCACTTTCTGCACTTCTGTCATCAAACATGTGTTCATCATCAACCTCTGGGAGCTCTATAGTAGATGGTTTAGAGATAGAACAGGTACCTCGTTTGAGTGTGGATAAGGTCATGTTGTTGAATTTAGCTAAGGATATGTCCACTAGCTTCAGTTATTTAGATTATTGCTCTTAATGTTGACAAGGCAAAAATAACAGTCATCATGGTTTTTTGATTCCCTCCAAACCATTGGTACTCCAAATTTAAGGCAACTCTTTCCATTCATCCATTGCCACAAATACTCCATGCAAGTTTTACATACCATATGAGGAGCCCATGAATTATCTTGGTCTCTAAGCTAGACATCAAAATAAAGACATTCCCTTTTCACAAAGTCGGAAATAGTTTTCCAACTTCCTTTTAGGGTGTACTCACCACAAATATAGCAAAAGACATCTGGATGATTGAAGCAGCTTTTTTGTGAAGCCATGGTGTCTACTCAATGTGTAAACATAAATAGATCACATAATATTATCTAGTTTTTAAATTACACACTCTTCTTTTTTATTAAGATTTCCAGAGAAAGAAAGATCAACTTCACAGGAAAGCGCAGACGACCAAGAACTACGGGTTTGCAACATTCATTTCCCTTCCCCCGTTTTACTCTGAGCCACATTTGCCACCTGCTATTGTATTGCGTCTTTGCTTAACTGAGGATAAAAATGTGAAAAATTAATTTTCCGAATTTTCATTTTAAAAAAGCTGAAAATTCAGCTTGCTGAGCCTTACGGAAATTCTGCTATTCCTGTGCCCTCTTTGGATATCGATTTTGGCGAATGAATATCGTCTATTTGTTTGTATTTTAATAGTTCATTCCAATAATGACTTCCATTGCTTATGGTAGGTGTAATTCATTTCAAACCTTATTTATTTGAGAACCTTGTTACAGAGAGGTATTTATTTTACTGAACTTTGTCACATTCATTTTAATTAAAGTAATACGTCTTTTGTAGCTATCATAGCTATTCACTCTTTTTTATTTGTTTTTCAACTTTGAACTATCAGTTCAGACAAGCTTCATAGTCAGCATTTAATTCAACTGTGTTCCGTCTGGCTGTCTTCTATAAATTCCGTCAGCCTAATTTTATTAAATGGAAAATGATTGACATTGGGACTGGTAAGCATGCTTTTTGTACAGTTTATTCAAATTACAATAAGGTTCATAATACCAACTTTCCTTTTTAATCCAGATACGAAAAATGGAACAGGTTGTAGCAGAGGTGATAACACGCAAAAAGTTTAAACAATGAACGTTTACATACATTTTTCTACTAAACTTATCAAATCTATATTTATCGCATGTTTGCCTTGCCTTATTAATGTAACAGCAATTTAGTGTATACTGCTAAAAATGTTTAATAAGTATAATATTGTTAAGCAAAACATTTTTTTTCCAATTGGAGGAGTGGTTTAAAAGTACCACCCAGCTGTAAAAAAATATAGGAAGAACACTATAATACATCAAGTTTCACTCTCATAAAAGCAACCAGTTTCTTTCACCATTTAAAATAGCACATTTTATCTATTTCTCAGAAACTGCTCTTAAGGAAAGTTTTGAAAATTTGATAATCTTTCTGTTTTTATTGGAAAGTGCTAGTATAAGAATCTCAAATTCATTTATCTTATTATATTTACAAATATTTGAATTAAGTGCAGTATTTTTTTACTTTTATAAATCACCTTTGTAATTATTATTTCATGATTTGAAAGGTTTCCTAAATATTTTTTCTAGCATTTATATCATCATAATCAACCATTATCAATCCACTGCTGGATGAAGGTCTCTCCAAGCCTCTTCCATAATGGTCTGTCTTGTGCCAGTCTCCTCCATGTTACTCCCACATACTTTCGAATTTCATCCACCCATCTTTCATGTGGTCTTCTTCTGGGTCTTATCCTGTCCCTTGGAATCCAATCTAAAATTTTGACTGTCCATCGATGGTCTGTCCTTCTGGCAGTATGTCCAGCCCATTGCAATTTCAGGGATTTAACTCTGATCATGATGTCTTTAACTCTTGTCATTATATCATCATTGTCAACCATTATCAATCCACTGCTGGACGAAGGTCTCCCCAAGTTTCCTCCACAACGGTCTGTCTTGTGCCAGTCTCCTCCATGTCACCCCTGCATACTTTCGAATTTCATCCACCCATCTCCCATGTGGTCTTCTTCTGGGTCTTTTCCTGTCCCTTGGAATCCAATCTAAAATTTCGGCTGTCCATCGATGATCTGTCCTTCTGGCAGTATGTCCAGCCCATTGCCATTTCAGGGATTTAACTCTGATCATGATGTCTTCCACTCTTGTCATTTTTCGGATCCACGAGTTCCTCTTCTTATCCCTCCTGGTTACACCAAGCATGCACCTCTCCATGCTTCTTTGAGTTGTCTGCAGCCTTTGTATGTCTCTTTTAGTTAAGGTCCACGTCTCTGCACCATACGTAAGCACTGGAAGGATGCATTGATCAAACACTTTTCTTTTAAGACATAATGGCATATTGCTCTTGAAAATTATGCTGTTTCTTCCAAAAGCTCTCCAGGCAAGTTTTGTACGCCGATTAATTTCTTCATCAATGTGACCCTCACTTGATATCTGCTGTCCAAGATAAACGTACGTGTCTGTTATCTCCAGCTTTTCTCCATCAATCGATAAATCTTCATTTCTTGTAAAAGCATTGAACATCACTTTTGTCTTCTGAAAGTTCATTTTTAATCCCACTTCTTTACTCTTGTCAGCAAGTTCCTGGATCATACTCTGCAGCTCTGATGGGGTAGTTGCAAAAATGACTACGTCATCAGCAAAGCGAAGGTGGGTTAGATAATCTCCATTAATCTTTATTCCCTTGTTTTCCCAGCTCAGCGACTGAAAAACACCCTCCAATGTGGCATTAAAGAGCTTCGGAGATATGGTGTCCCCTTGTCTCACTCCCTTTCCAATTTTTACGTGTGTTGTATTTTCAAACAGCCTAATCTTTGCACTTGCATTTTCATAGATGTTATTAATAATATTAATGTATGCATCTTCAATACCGCAGGTTTTCAGAGCCATTGTAACTGCTGATGGTTTCACCGAATCAAAGGCTTTTTCATAATCGATAAAAGCCATGCACAATGGAAGTTCATATTCCCTCGCTCTTTCAATTAGTTCTCTCAGCACGTGGATATGATCTATTGTGCTGTAGCCACTCCTGAATCCAGCTTGTTCTCTCGGTTGAGCCATGTCCAGTGTTACCTTCAAGCGGTGTGAAAGAACTTTAGTGAAGATTTTATAAACTACTGATAGGAGGCTGATAGGTCTGTAGTTTCCGAGATCCTCAATGTCACCTTTCTTATGTAGCAGGATCATTGTAGCGGTGTTCCAATCCTCAGGAATCTTTCCTTCATTAAGGCATCGAGTGAAAATTTGGGCGAGTACTGTTTCGATTTCTCCACTTGCTTCTTGTATGATGTCTACAGTAATTCCATCTTCTCCTGGAGCTTTTCCTCGCTTCATGTTCTTGATTGCATGTGCAACTTCTGCTGGAAGGACTGGAGGAACTCTGGTACTGGTATCTTTCATGATGTCAGGAGTGCATATATCATCCCTTTCATATAATTTGGAGTAGAAATCTTTCACTCTTGTCAAAATTTCGTCTCTATTTCTTGTTACAGAACCATCTTCTTTTCTCAGTGCCATAATCTGTTTTCTTCCCTTACTGAGATGTCCCTTTGCTATCTTTAGGCTTTGGTTGTTTTCAATTGCTTTCCTCACTAGTTCACAGTTGAATTTCCTTACGTCTTCAGTGATACTTTTTCTTACTGTCTTGCATAGCTCTATATATTCCACTTTGGAAGTCATATCTTCTTTAGTTGTTCTCATCTCTCTTCTTTTTTGCATCAACATTTTGGTTTTTCCTGATAATTTGTTCACATGCAACTTGTTCTTAGACCCAGCCAATTTTGTTGCTGTTTCCATAAGAGCTTTGGTTACTTTTCTGTTAACTTCAGAGATGTCCACTTCTTCCGATGTTAGGCCTTCTAAAGCAGAGAACCTGTTCTTCAGTTCTAACTTGAAGGTATTATGGTGTTTTTTAAGGTTCTTGTCATTATATATATATATATATATCATAAGTTTACAAAGTGGAAGTAACATTTCAACATATTGTGTACATACAAGGGGTGTCCAATAAGTATCCGGATTTTTATTCCTATTAATTACAGGAGAGAAATAAAAGATACAGGGATGCATAAATATGATACTCACTTATGTAATACAATGGTACGAACTGTCAAAGTAACTGTTCTCCATTCAGCACAATGCGTTTCCTCCACTGATCAACAAATCCATTCATTCTGGTAGTGAGGAAATCAGCAGGGATGTTGCAAATCCATTGACGTACAGCCGCTTGCAGATTGTCTATGCTCTCATAGTTGTGGCCACAAAGACTAATCTTCAAGGGACCGAAAACACGAAAATCGCATACCTGCCAACTACTACGGATTTAGTTGTCTGACTACAGAACTCACTCTCAAAACTACAGATTCTACTAATTTTGTTTAATTTTTTCTTATTCTGCTATTATTTCATGACATACATATGAATCTTAAGCGGATTCGCAGAATTACGCCCCCTCCCGTTATCAATAACATTTCGCTGTAATCGTAATATTTTTCTCTCCCGAAGTTGCCTTTGTGTGTCCAGTATTATTGTTAAATATAATTTTTTTGCATAAAATATTTGTATTGCAGCTTGAAAAAGAGGGGGGGATCCAAACAAAACCGGAAGGCGAACAGAGTGACAAAATCGTACCCCCCCCCCCCCATGTTTCCATTGTCCTGCGTTGTTGAATATCCCCTCGCCCCGTAAGTTTTTTGCATTTAAGCTTGATAAGGAAGGCGGAAATTCCCGAAAATGGTAGGGACAAAGTTGGAAAATTTGTAAAAATTGATGCATGGTGTTCAAAAGTATTAATATCCTCAAAGTTATACCCTTTATCTAAATTTGTTGAAGCTTTGATATCATGCACTCATGGTCCTCAGGCTGAAAGTTCTTTCAGCATGAGGGATGAAATTTTTGTTATCAGAGGGCATAAGAAAAAAAAACGACAAAGAAATACGGAGAGAGAGAGATATCAGCAGAAAGAAAAATTGGCAATGGATGCTGTGCAGCTGCAAACTCAACAAAAGATAAATTAGTAGTCCACATTCCTACTGCATGTTTTGATTTTTCACCCAGTTAAACATTCAGCTTTTTGTTTTCCTTCTTTGGTTTCGTCAGGGAAATCAGCTTTGTGTTTCGCAAGTGTTTTGTTTGTTTCATTAGAGTCCTTGTTTGTTGTAACGTTTTGTTGTGGTGTGTATTTCTTTTTTCACAAAGAGATGAATTGTTTCGTAAAAAAGCGTCTTATGCAGGATGCTCAATAACACTAGTTACTACTGACAAGGCTTTTACCAATGTTGGTAGGTATGAAATCGGAAGGTGCCAAGTCCAGACTGTAAGCAGGGTGTGGAAGAATGGTCCACCTCTGTTCTGCGATTTTTGCTTGCACTGGTTTTGCAGTATCAGGGCGAGTGTTATCATGCTGAGGCAACACTTGACTGTTTTTCAATGTTGGTTGTTTGGTCTGGATACACTGTGCAAGTTGTTTTCTCAGTGTCTTCACATAGGCCTTCGCATTTATTGTTTCATTTTTTGTGGAGTACTGAACTAGAAGGACATTGTGTTTGTCCCAGAAGACAGTAGCCTTGACCTTGGATACTGACGAACCAACTTTGAATTTCTTTTATGGGGGAAAATTTGGATGACGCCATTGCATACTTTACCGTTTTGTCTCTGGTTCGAACTTATATATCCACGTTTCATTGCCTGTGATTATGCATTCCAGGAATGTGTCACCCTCCTCATCGTAGTGCCGTACTAGTTCATCGCAAATGTCTAGCCTTTGGCGCTTATGCATGTAAGCATTCGTGGTACCCATCTGGCACAGATCATCTGCAGTTGAAATGTTCGTCAATAATTCGTCCAACAGAATCTTTACTGATATCCAATTCCATGGCAACATCCCGAACACGAATGCGCCCGTCACCATTAATCAAGTCGGCAACTCATTTAATCGTTTCATCAGTCATTGCTGTGTTAGGCCTACTTGACCGGGCCTCATCTTCAAGGCTCTCGTGGCCAGCTTTGAACTTCATAATCCATTCATAAACACTGGAGCAAGACATAACCGCATCACCATACTGTCCAAAGTCTCCTCGTAATGTCCACAGACTTTTTACGCCTTCTTTTGTTAAAAATTTTACCACTGCTCGAACTGAACACTAACATAGCCGCCATTGGTTTTGATCGACATCGCCACCTAACATTAATATCAAGCCACCACATCTACAGTGCTTCATTGAAAGTAGTCATAATAGTTCCACTCATACATACGATCATACACATGGTTTTGTATCTATAGGAATAAAAATCCGGGTACTTATCGGACACCCCTCATAAAAATTTGTTTAATAGGAAGCACTAATGAATTGTAGATGAATCATGTAAATGTAAGGAGAAATTAATCACTCCTTACATTTACTTTTGAGGCAGCACTCATGGCAGCTACATTCACTATGGTTCCTTTTTATTTTCATATAATGATGTCAAATGTTTGAAATCTGTGTATACTGACATGAAGTTTAAAATTTAAGCATAAAGGAAGCACTAATGAATTTTGACAAGTTTTAACATACTAGAAAGCTGCTATCATGGTAATTTTGTGATTGCAATGAGGTTCAGTATTTTTCATAATTGGCTCCTTCTTATTCTGTATTACAAATCAGAATGTAAAGTCAAAAATTTTTTTGTATTATACATATGTTGAAATTATCATGAAATGCTGCACTATAGTTTTCATACAATATTAAGTCCCCAGTTAATGAGATTTGGAACTATTATGTAGTACGAAATTTAGTAGGAACAGCATTCATGATAATACACATAGTAGGAAGTATTATGTATTTACCATTATGTAGTAGGAAATTTGACACACCATGGTGTATGCATGGTGTATGTAAGTTCATATTCATAGAAACAGTCATGCTAACTCAGATGATTAATATTTCAGCTTGGCCAAGGTGCTCGTTTTATACAGATGGGCGCATTATATTCAGAATTAGTTGCTTTAAATACTGCTGGTCAGTTGTGCCAGTGGAAGTGGGCAGATGGTGAACCTTACAGGAATGTGGAGGTAAGGATTTTTTGTTACGATCAGTACTAATCTATTCCTGTTTTCAGATACGAACAAGTGTTTGTGTTAAAATTGTGCTATATAAATTTGAAACCCATTAAATACATAATAAATCCTTTAATACATTGATCAGGTATGACTGTTGAAACTAGGGGGTTTGTATCATTTATCCAGTATGTGTGATCTGTTAGAATTTGTATTGTATGCTTCTTTTTCTAAAGTACAATCGATGTGGTGGATAGACTGTGGGGTTAAATGGTGCTTATTTCTATATTGTTTTACCCTACAAGGATGCAGCAAGAGTTCTTCTGTAGAGAGCACTGGGCATTTCAGAGGAGCTTTCTGGTATAGAACAAGATAGTCTGATTTACAATCGTAAATACTCAAACATGCAGATGCTTGATAGCAAGTGAAATGATATTCGAACATGCGGTACTCATAAGGAATTATATTTACTATGTTTAGTAAAGAGATATTGGGATCAGCAAATAATGCAACAAATATGTAATCTATAAAAATACTGAAACTAAATTTAATCAGTTCCTGTTGAGGAAAGCGACAATACGAAAACTCAAGTATCATGTACTGCCATACCTACCAACTACTTCGGAATGTCCGTAGTTTCCACAGATTTTGTTGTCTGACTACGGAACTCATTGTCACAACTACAGATTCTACGATTTTTCATGTTGTTTAAATTTTTTTTATTTTGCTCTTATTTTATGATATACATGAGATTCCTAAGCGGATTCGTGGAATTCCACTTTTTCGCCACCATTGAGATCATTGTCAAGATCGATACAATACTGAAGAGAATTTTGGAGAATGGGAGTGGTGTCTTTTTCCATCTGGGGGATGATATTTCGTATTTTAAAACTTTCAAAAACGGTCGTTAAATGGAGTAAAAAAAAATTGTCGTAATGTAAAATTTTTTCTCCAGATGTTGCCTTTATATTTTCAGTATTCTTGTTAAATATAATTTTATTTGATAAATGTTTGTATTTCAGGTTGAAACTGTAGGCAACAATTTGCAAAAATGGAAGTTAGAGACCGTGAAAATTTCCCGTAATTTTCAGGCACAAGATTGTTCCGCGAATTCGAGGAATTCCGCCATTTTTTTTATTATTTTGGCCATTTACAAGATCGATGCACAATTGAACAGAAATTGGAGGGCGGGCAGGGGGGTTGTCGAAGGATGTAATTCCATCTTTACGAAACTTTCTACAAAACACAGGACGACGAAGTTCAGATTCTTTCCATAATCATGATATAATTTCTTTTTTTCACGATGCTGCTTTTGTTCTGTATTATTGTTAAATAACATTTTTCTGTATAAATATTTTTACAGGGTTCCCACGCAACCTGGAAAACCGGGAAAACCGGGAATTCTCAGGGAATTTTAAAATTGTTCCAAAAATCAGGGAAAACTCAGGGAAAATTGTGATTTTCCGTAAAAATCAGGGAATTTTTTATCAGGGAACTATAAAGGCAGGGAATTTTTATTTTGCCAGAAAAATATTTTGTTTCTGACTTTTGTAAAATATATTTCTGTATTGCTAAGTTTTAAAATAAGTCCGAGTTGTTTTATCCTTCGAGGCAACTCTGTAACCCACCCACCGCTTAAAGTGCAGCTGTGCAGGGGAGTGCGTCTCTTTGCGGTTTCCCCGTCTCCAGATGATCTAAATTACAACCGAACAAACATACACGTCAAAGCGTGAAAGAAAGCCATTAATCGCACACCCATTTCGCAGGCTCTTATCTGCTGGCGTTCGCGAAGAGAGGCAGTCATTTGTTCCTGAGTAGGTGCCCGGGTTCTCTGCGTAGACTGGGAAAAAAGTTATGAAGAAGCTATTTCCTCAATTTTTTAAATAGCCGACTGAAATTTTTACAGTGGGCAAGATATATGAAAATAACGTTCCATTTCAAATTTCGCCGAAATTCATTGGAAACTTTAGAAGTTGAGTTTTTTTTTTTTTTTTCCCCTTTTGCATGTTCTACGTGTCTTTTATCAAACCGTACAAAAACATTTTATTTTGCCGGATATTGGTCATCCAAATAAATCCCCCTTCCCCTTCAACAGCAGTGTGGATGAATGTTGCAAATTGAGGGCACCTAATTTATTTTGAAAAAGGTTCGTATCACTTACGAACTAAAGCTTCGCTTTCGTAATTCTGTAGCAGAATTGGTATAGTTGGAAAAGTATGTACCTTCAAATGTTAGAACAGGGAAAATATTATGAAATAGGAAGATTCTTCAAAGAGGGGGAAAGATTTATTTTTTTCATAGTACTTACGAATATTTTGACAAAAAATATATGAAAAATGCCATGCAATGAAGCTGGTACTATTGCATACCTACCATATTCCCCAGATTTCACGGCCGTTTTCTAGATTCGTTGTCTTCCGGTTTTACGGCCGGAAAGAGATTTTTTTTTTTATTCTGTCATATTTCTATTTCATAATGCATGAAGAAATTTATTTATAGCTATTTTAAGACGATATTCCAATTACTGCAAGAGCTGGCTGGTTGCGAAAAATAGGGTAGTCCGACGCCCGGAACCATAGATTTTAACATCTGGGTCATTCCACGCAAAATCGTCAGATATTGAAATAATTTTCCGCCAACACATCTCCGATTCGTGCGATTTTTTTTTATTTATTTTTTTACGGTTAGCTGCCTCCAAGTTATAAAAAAAACCCCTGAAAGTTTCAATTTTTTTGTTTCTGATAGATTAGAAGATATTATTTTTTTGAATTTTTGTGTATAGTAGAACCGTTTTCCGTAAAAACGCAAATATCTCCGTTATTTAGAATAAGAAATATAAAATTCATCATTCTGTCGTAATTTTTCCCAAGGTTTCAGCTTATACATAAGGAAAAAAAAATTGCGAGAACAAAAGTTAGACGGGGTAGAAATTTTCTTGTAATCGTAAATTATTCTTCTTGCGTTGCTGCACCTCACAAGAGTTGCATAAATTATTCATTTCACATCTTTACCCTCGCATTGCCGAAAAAAAAAATCTACCTAGTTACTACTGATGAAAATCTTTGCCGTGCGTTTCAGGTTTGTCAGTGCAGGCGCTAAAGCCTCTGTCTCCGTTTTGGATGACGTTATTTGTGGGGAGTTACTGCAAATGACCTGAGTGGGCTCCAGACTTTTCTCGCACTTTGCCTGATCAACATCGCACAAATGTATTGCCCTTCGTAAAGATATTGTTAAGTATAAACATGCCACTCGCCGCAGGATGATAAATTATGTTGACAAAAAAGTGTTAGGAGGATTTTATGAGCACACATGCACACAAAACTTCCTCTAATTGTTTCCCGTACAAGTAATTTGACGTAGCGTGGAAATGAACTGTGACCTGCGAGAAAAGTTCAGTACTAATGTTTGCGTCACAAACGTAGCCAATCAATTTTAAAACTTCCGGATTTTGGAAGTACTAATATGAATTGTAGCCTCTCAGGCAAAATGGTATTCCGTATTAACTGTTAGTTTTCCCCACTTGTTGCTTCCATTATTTTTTCTTTATCCCTGGTTTTAATTTTTTTTGCCGTTATGGCATTAGGGTCTCTGTGTGCCAGCTTATTGGTTATGAAATTTAACAGCACAATGTCTAAATATCCTATGCTGCGTTATTTAGAAGCAAATAGCAGAGGTGCCAACTATTACGAATTGTCCGTAATTATTACGGTTTCGACTGTCAGATTACGGAATTACGGACAGGTTGGAAGAATTACGGAATTCAGTGTGTTTTGGAGAATCTCAATTTTGTATCCTTTTTTGTTAAACCCTTTCAGTGCGACGCTGCTGATTTCTCGGCCTTCGATTTTGATCCGCATATTTTCCGAATCAGACTGCGGATTTCGGTGTCTCAATGATCATATCATTTATCAATCATATCGTTTTGAAATGGAATGTCCATGAATCATATCGTCAAACAGCGATATTATCGGAAGAATGGTACCGTAATTTTCGTCGTATAATCCGCGGATTATCTGCTAAAAAAGTTAAAATTATAGGTTTTGCGGATTATACACCGATGCGGTTAACACGCCGATTTAAAAAATAAATAAATAAAAGACCTTCCGATTTAAAAAAATCTGCAGCGTGATTGTGCAGGAAAAGGTGTAATAATTGGAAAAGGAACTCCCTCGGAAGAATTTTCCTCAGTTCAGGAGTTTGTACGGAGCGGGGAGGAATGTCGTAATGAAAGATCGGAATAGTTGTGGAGAGGGACGGCAGGGGTCATTTTATCGTTGAGGAGAGCTCTGACTGTCGTGCCGGCAGGGGTCATTTTATCGTTGAGGAGAGCTCTGACTGTCGTGCCGGCTCTGTTTTTTGGCAAAAGCCAAAGAAGTACGCACAGCGCTTGCTGCACGAACCTATGCGTTTCTCCTTTCGGATTTCATGTGCGCGACCTTGTATCTAGTTTGCTTTCGTTGTTTTGGCGAACGTCGCTGCTGCTGTTTTCCTTCATTGCTAATCATGATGTCTCTGAAAAGGAAACGTTTCAGTTACACTGCCGAATTTAAACTTGAAGTGGTGGACAGAATTGAGGATATGATCATGTCACTGCGCGATAGTTTTGAGGTCAGAACACAATCGTGCAGCAACATACGGAAAGCCTCTGTGTCGCGATCTAAAACGTAAACAAATCCGTTGGTAAATTCCACGGGAGAATTCACGGAAGTTTTTTATTGGCCCACGTATAAGACGATCTCTCAACTCTGTAAGCAGGAATTCCTCCAAAAATTTTCGACTTATACGCGAGTACATACGGTATTTCTACGACTTGTTCTGTATCAGCCTTTCGTCATTGGCAGTGTAATGCAATACTCTGGAGCTACATCGGCGTGATCTATGGATGCCACACCCTTTATCTGTTCGGAGATAAAAATATAAAACAGTAACCTTTAAAAATGAATTTCTTCATTTATTAAAATATATTTTTTTTTCTCTTACTTCTTCGGACTCGTGTGTTTCTGGAACGTGGAAAGAGCGACGTATTTATTTATTTACTGACGCCACGTATTTGGAGGATTTTCACCTTGGATCTCGTCCTTTGGAATTAACTGCTATAATATATATAGCCAGTGCCGTTAATACCCACCAGATGGAGACGTCTCAGTAGCTGAGCCCATCTTACGGATTTATGATGTCAGAAGCTGACTTAAAAATACACATAGCACCGTGGACTGTTGGCCAACGTGGTGTAAAGCTAACGCGCTCGGTTAGATATCGAGAGATCCGTGACTCAATTCCCCGGCGGCGGCTGAAAACAATTTTTCGGTTGCTATGTGTTTCTGGAACGTGGAAAGAGCGATGTGTTTGTGACCGACTTTTCTGTCGGAAATTCCACTTCTGATTCAACATCTATGATGTGCGGATTATACGGCGATTTTTTTCCCTAAATGTCAGTCTGCGGATTATACGAAGAATTTTTTTTTTATGTGAATTTTGCGGTCTGCGGATAATACGACGAAAACTGCGGGTAATATGCTGTAAGTGTCATCGTAAAAGAGTTTGCGCTTGCTATCGGTTCCCCACGCAATTTCTCCGTGTGACAGGAGAAAGGTTACTTTAGCCAAAACGTTTCCTACTGCTGTTGAAGCAGGGTTGTTCACTTGGAATTGTTGGTGTATTATAAGACGTCGTACTGTCGGAAATCACTTTTTCGAGCCCCGTTCGAAGTGCAATAACGATCAACTCGTCGCAACGCGTGGTCCCGCGATGACGGATGTTTATATTTCTTGAGGACTTTCGCCGCGCGGGAGAACGAAGTGCGGTGTTTTATTACTAGAAGCTCTTCACATTATTCATTTCTTTTTCCTAAACAGACACAATCGCAAAACTCCATGAATTACGAATCCCCCTCTTTTTCCAAACTCGTGTTAGCAGAGGATGACTTTATTGACAGCTTGTTCCTCAGACTAGCAGAAGTGCTTTTTCCTACTGTGTGAAATTTTTTTCTAAGGTTATTTGAAATGGCTTGTAGTGAGAGTGAAAGTTTGCCAAGTGATGGTGATGATTTTGAATCATCTGAGAGTGATATTGGCCAAGCAACATCAAGCCAGAAAACTAGCCACAGTGCCACGCACACCATATCTTCTTCAGAAGGTGAAGATCTTCATAGTGAATCTTCAGATCATGAAAGTTCTGAAAGTGAATGGGAGGATGTAATAGAGGGAAGTGATGAACAACCTCAGCATCCTTTTGATTGTCATGAAATGCAGGGGCCCAAACATGCTCCTGCAACTGATGTGGCACCTATTGCATATTTTTACTTGTTTTTTACCAATTTCATCCTTGGAATTATCGTTTCTGAAACAAATAAATATGCAAAGAGGTTTCTCCAGGAACATCCAAATCTTTCTCCCAAATCTTGAGCAAGGAAATGGAAAATGCTGAAATAAAGGTTTCCTTGCGTGCCTTCTAATATGAGAGTAATCAGTAGCCCATGTAGGACGAGATGAGATGAGATGAGATGAGATGAGATGATTGCGGAAGGCATATCCAGCCAAAACAAACACCAGGATTGTGTAAAATTAAAGACTCGATCAAAGCCTTTGGATAATTTTTTTGCAAAAAAGAATGAAAATAGCGTGATAAATGCTGAATTGCTGTTTACTGCAATCGTTGTGGAGCATAACCTACCTATAGCAATCTGTGATCATGCTGGTCGCTTCTTTCATGCTATGTTCCCAGACTCTGATATTGATGAAGCTGGATATCCTTGAGCAGATGTGGCATGGAATGAAATATCTAAGATGAAGGACTCATCTGGCCTTCCCAAGTATTCTGCATTGTCTAAACTAATGTTGGCAATATTGACTATCCCTCACAGCAATTCCTCTACGTAGAGAATATTTAGTATAGTAAGGAAAAACCTCGCATACTTCTGCCCAGCAATGAGCACCAAAACATTAAGTGCCCTTCTTATACAGAAAAGTAAAGCATTTTCCTCAGGTGAGCTGTGTTATAAAAAGTTTTCTGAAAAAGAATATACCACTGCAAAACAAGCAACAAGGGAGTTTTTATGTCAGCAATGACATGAGGTAAGTACAATATTGATAATTTAATTTCATATTTTTTTGTGAGGATAGTGTAAACATATAAAGTTATTACACACTTCACGCATTAATTTCTCATGAAATACCCATTCCACGCGTTAGCGATGAGGCTTCGTATGGTGATTACCGATAGGCACCTCATACAAGTATTACAGGTTACACAGTAATACTATAATATTGTCCTTAACTTTGAAAAAAAAAATGGCGTGTTACATTACTGAAAGTTTGTGGTCGATTACTGAAACATTACTGTAAAATCCCCTATTGATTACTGATGCGTTCTGCTAGAGGTTGGCCCCTCTGAAATAGCATAGATTCGATGTTCTCATTGCCAAGTGCAAGAACTAACGTTAGCTAAAATAATTACAATTTTGATTTTTAAATGTCAGCAGTATTTTCCCTGATTGCTAGAAATTGTTGGGATGGTACTGGCACACGTTTTTCCTCAGACGCAGAAATGCTGTCACGATTTCTGTTCTCTCTTTCTTCTTTTTTTTTATTTTTTAATAACTGTTTTACTTTGCTTTGTTTTTAAAGATTCTAAGTAAATTCCAATAGAAAATACAAATTGGTAGATCGATTTGATAGAACCGCTCTAACAAAATGTTAAGAGACTCTGTCAGACACTCACTATTTTATCATTCCCATTAGACTTCAATTTCAGCAAACGTTTCTGTGTTGTTTAATATTTATGTAAAATAAGCACTTAAAGGATTTAAAGCTTCAGCATTGTATCATTTAAGGGCAATTTATTCTCTTCAGTCACAATTCTCCCAGCTTGCATTTTTAAACCTAACTGGAACTCTAAATGTTATGAGTCGTTTAAAATGTTATTTATATACTTGTGTGTACTTAAAATACAGATAAATCAGTTGTATAATTTCACCTAATCGATTGAAATATTTCATTATATGTAGAATTTAAATTAAGTCTTTGTTCAAATATTCTTTAAAACATGTAAATACATGGTTTACATGTTTTAAAGGATATTTGAACCAACGGTACCAAAAATAAATAATGGTACCAACAATAATATGCCTCATGCATTTAATTGTTTTTAAAAAAAGCAGGTAATTGTATAAAGGACAGTTATTTAAAGAATTAACAAATGTATGCTTTCGTAAGGAACGCAAGAATGTAAGGAAATGCAACAATTTGTCGCAATGTGATTTGATTTGCCGCTCTGGAAAAACTCTCAGGACCACCTGGAAAACCTGGAAAAGTCAGGGAATTTTTTTCTACTTTTGAGTGGGAACCCTGTTTTATTTAAGCTTGAAAATAAGGAGAAAATTTCCAAAATTGGAAATCAAATGGAGCAAAGATTTCTCTCGTACCCCCCCTCCCCCGCACGCATGATGTTCCCACTCCCCTGCATTGTTAAATATCCCCCGTCCCATAAGTTTTTGCATTTAAGCATGATAAGGGAGAGAGAAATTTCTGAAAATGGGAGTAACGAAATTGGAAAATTTATAAAAATTTGTGCATTTTTTACAAATTTTGGATTTCCTGTCTGTCGAGCATTATGGGATTCTAAACGCATCTGACTGATTTTTAGTGGTGGAAGTTTTGAACTTAAATCTTGCAATGCTACCTATTACACCCTTACCTGAAGAATCAACTTTGTGTTTTGCACATGCTAAGTTTGTTTCATTAGTGTCCTTGTTTGTTGTAATGTTTTGTTGTGACGTGCATTTCTTTTTCACAAAGGTATGGATTGTTTTGTAAGAAAGCATCTGTGTTTCGTGCAAACTTACTAGTTGCTACTGACAAGGTTTTTGCCAATGTTGGCAGGTATGCCTACTGCACACACATATACTCTTACACATAAGAGTTTGTAGAAGTTGAGTAGGGTTTTTTTCCCCCCTGTGATTTGGTAAATTTGAAAGCCTGAACTGGTGCCAAGTGCAGCATTACAGTATGCCCAGTACACTGGTTTCTTTTTTAATCCTTTTGCCAGCTGAGTTTTTCTTGAAAACAGCATATAGATCCTGTTTTTATGGTCCAGAAAATGTATATCATTCACCTGAAGGGCATCTTCTGATGAAATACAATGTAGTATTCTCCCTAGAGTCATCTCGCTGGGACAAAAAGGCAGGAATTAATAAAATTCCAGGACATGTAAAAAGCCCAGCTAAATTACCTTTCATGAATGTTTTCTCAATGCACATAATAGTAACAGTAGAAAACTTATTCCCACATACCCCATAAATATTGATAAAAACTGGCTGAAATCTTTCGAATATGATTTATTGATAAGTATTAATTTTTTTATCATTTATGTACAATTTTCTATTGTTTATAATGCTTTGTAGCATGCCTGCCACACCACTAAAGACGTTTAATAACTGCAATAATGTTAAGCAAAACATCCTTTTTATTTCCTTCTTTGATTAGAGGGGAAGTCGTTAAAGGCCGCCCTGGTGGCGCAATGGTTTAAGCTATGGCTTCTGAACATTCGTCCATAAGGGGTCCGAGTTCGAATCCCAGTGAGGCATGGATGTTGTGTTTGTCTTATGGCACTGGCTCTCTCCAAAACATGCAATAGTGCATGCAATAGTGGCACAACTGTGGTTGCGCTTTGAAAAAAAAAAAAAGAGAGAGAGAGAGAGAGAGAGAATCCTTTTGCCAGTTTAATCCTTTTGCCAGTTGAGTCTTTCTTGAAAACAGCATATAGATCCTGTTTTTATGGTCCAGAAAATGTATATCATTCACCTGAAGGGCATCTTCTGATGAAATACAATGTAGTATTCTCCCTAGAGTCATCTCGCTGGGACAAAAAGGCAGGAATTAATAAAATTCCAGGACATGTAAAAAGCCCAGCTAAATTACCTTTCATGAATGTTTTCTCAATGCACATAATAGTAACAGTAGAAAACTTATTCCCACATACCCCATAAATATTGATAAAAACTGGCTGAAATCTTTTGAATATGATTTATTTATAAGTATTAATTTTTTTATCATTTATGTACAATTTTCTATTGTTTATAATGCTTTGTAACATGCCTGCCACACCACTAAAGACGTTTAATAACTGCAATAATGTTAAGCAAAACATCCTTTTTATTTCCTTCTTTGATTAGAGGGGAAGTCGTTAAAGGCCGCCCTGGTGGCGCAATGGTTTAAGCTATGGCTTCTGAACATTCGTCCATAAGGGGTCCGAGTTCGAATCCCAGTGAGGCATGGATGTTGTGTTTGTCTTATGGCACTGGCTCTCTCTTCCCTTGAAACAGTGGTCCTAAATGTGGGACGGGCGACTCCTCAGAGCCCATTGAGTTGCTCACGGTGGTAGTTAAGCATCCAACCAAAAAAAAAAGTTTGTTAAAAGTACCACCCAGCTTGTTAAAAAATCTAGTGGAAATACTAAGAATGCCTTGATTTAACTGTTCATTCTTA
Organism: Macrothele yani; assembly: GCA_039090855.1. NCBI lineage: Eukaryota > Metazoa > Arthropoda > Arachnida > Araneae > Macrothelidae > Macrothele > Macrothele yani. The sequence goes on along the minus strand of CM077027.1, from coordinate 136,978,933 downwards.
TGGCAGTTTTCAAAAAAAAAAAAAAAAAAAATCTAAACCAAATTGCAAATGCATTTTTACATTCCCATTTGTTTTTAATAATAGTAATAAAAAACTTGCGCTAAAAATCACAATATCCAGCAGACATCTGAATATCTTCTTGTAATGTATATGTAGGCTATTCTGAAAGTATGTGGACTGGCAGCACTGTACTGTTGCAATGGATATAAGTCACATGTTTCTGGTGGGGAAAGAATTTTATTTAACAGAAGTTATACCAAACTGGCTCAATGAGAACAGTTCATTTGTTCTGCAGAAAACATTTTGTTTTATTGAGATTATGCAAGACAGGCTTGGGATTAATTGCCTGTGGAGGCAAGTCAAGCTCATGAAATTGTGCCTATCTAGCTAGGTATGAAGGAAGTGCATGGGGTTCAAGTTCAACTTGTTTATACCCTTGGCAGCCGTGCCAACTCTCTGGATTTTCAGCCCTTCCTCCCGCCCTCCAGATGAATGTCGAATTCTTCTGATTTTCATCAAGAATTAGCCGTTAGGATAGTCGGAATTCCATCAACCTCCTCGATTTCGAACCAGCTGTGAGATTTTTTTCTTTCTGCATCAATGCAAGGTGGCATTACAGTAATTAGTTTTGTACTTTTCTTCTCCTATCCGCAAAAAGAAAGTGGGGCGACTTTTTTTAAAGTCCGATTGTCATATGACTCCTTCAGTGAAGAGCCCCCCACCCTCTCTGGCATTGCAATGCCGTGGAGGGTCAGTAATTGATTGACAGATGGGGGCTGCATTTGCCTTTTCCTTGCAATTCAGTCTTTCAACCCCTCGCTTCTACAGAGCCGTACACATTCTAAGTGATGAAAAACATTTGAGTTGCGGCGAATTCACTTGAAAGACAAAAGGAAGTAGTTACAATTTGCCTAGCCTTGTAACGAAAGGCGATGTAAGTATGATGCTTTTCATCATCTTCGCCTTCGTGCACAACCTAAAGAAGAAACGAAAAACAGTTCTCTGCTATTTTCTTCATAAAAACATGCAGGCCATTTTAAGTTTTCATTATCTTGCAGAATCGACGTACCTGAAAACGAATTTCAGTAGGGGGAGGGGGTGTTGGTTTTTGCTGTTAATTTTTTCTTTGGAACTTTTAGTGGACCAATAATACTACTTCTGGAAAATTGTTCTTACATCTGGAAAATGTTGATAAAAAAACAGCACTCATGTGATTCAAGGTTTGTACGGTCCTCAAAAGCCCTTAAGAACTCCTTATTTTTTATTCCCATTTCTAAGGCCCTTAAAAAGTCCTTATTTTTAAAAACGTGTGTATCCCCCCCACCCCCCGTCTTGTTTTTGCGCTGCAGTAATGAGCATAGCAACCATGTCCCCGTTTATGTGTATGTAAATATGCTAACCCGTTCACCAGGGGAGCTTTCTTCTAGCTCATTGAAGGGAGATAATCCCCTGGAATGTTCTTAGAAATGATCTCCCTTCAGCCCCCCCTCCACACTTTTCTCATTGTAGCCTGCATGACTTACCTTGTGTGACCTTACCAGTAGGGTCAACATCTGTGTTGTGTGTTTTTTCAGCGGTCAGAGGGTTAATGGGGGGGGGGGGGGATTCTGTTTGACTTCACAATTTATGGTGTCAGTTGTCTCATGTTGTCTGATCCATCTAGCGTCTACTGCTCTACTCAACTCACCTCGCTTCACTGTTGCTGTGTCTCCTGCTTGTCCCTTTTTTTTTTTTTTAGGCTAAGTAGTTTATATTTAGGGGGAAATGTCTGGTAAATGGCCACTAGTGCTGTTTAATACCCTACATATGTATATATATATTTTGCTGGTCCTTGATAAAGCCAAGGCTCAGTATTCTCGACACCTTCTACATTCAGTTGTTTTATTTTATTTTTATTTTTTTCTTTTCTCCTTTTACTCACACAGGTAGATACATAACCTTTTCTATGTTGTACTAGGTGTGAGTCAAAATTATATTTGTATACTTTTTTTTGCTTAGGTATCTTTATAGAATATATATATATATATATATATATATATATATATATATATATATATATATATATATATATATATATATATATATACTTAAGAGCAAAACTGAAGACTAAGGAAAAACTTTAGAATTTAAAACGAAGGTTGCAAAATAACCTGAAGATCAAAACGCGCAACGCAGCAGTTTTGAAAATTCAGAATTCACATTCTATAAAGAAGATACCTAAGCAAAAAAATACAGATATAATTTTGACTCACACCTAGTACAACATAGAAAAGGTTATGTATCTACCTGTGTGAGTAAAAGGAGAAAAGATAAAAAAATAAAATAAAACTACTGAATGTAGAAGGTGTCGAGAATACTGAGCCTTGGCTTTATCAAGGACCAGCAAAAACTCTGCATTTTCTCACTTCCACAAAGACCTAGTTGGAAATGGGTTTCTGCAAGGCCATAGATGCAAGTAACATTCCCACCTAAAATAGTTTAAAATATATATATATGTCATGTCCTCTGTAGAGTTGCATGACCTAGCACTAGTTAACAATTTCGCTTGCATCCATTAACCTTACTGGCCCGACCCATGCTCTTCATCTGTTACTATTAAACAGAGAGAAGAAGATTAAAGAGAACTCAAGCTGTGAGAGTGACATAATAATTAGAAATGATTTTCAGCCATAACGAAACGCCAAGTTCGTTTGAGAGAGAATTTAAACCTGAAAATCAATGCAAAAGAAATCCAAATTTTTACATTGCAATTAAAAAAGGAAATATTAATTTTTAACGAACAGATTTTTGAAAGAAAACTTGAGTCTAAAACCCCCTACTCAACAACTTATGACAGCACGAAAACGAGAATAAGTTAAAGATAATAATTAACTAAAGAAAACTTTGTGAAAGTTATATACCTTAAACAGTTAGTTGCAATATGTACAAAGTATTTCAGCAGTGCTTTAAGTGCATAATTAATTAGTTATTAAGAACTTAACTACTTTGAAAAAACAGCGCATAGAAAAGGAACAAGCTTAGCCATCTTCTGTTCCTAGGTACCCCAAAAGACGCTCAAAGTTACAAAGAAAAGAAAGAGTTAAAACCCGCAAAAATGTTAACAGACAAACCAATGCCTAAAAGCTGAAAAGCTAAAAAACAACAGAGAAAAAGTACATGAAGTACAAACATTGAACTTATAAAACCTAGAACCCAAAAACAAGGAAGAGAGCTTACCTCTTGTGTGACAAAAACTTTTCTCCTCACAAGAGAAGAACATGGCTGACCTCTTCCGCCACTCCCTAGTTGCTGGGGGGCAGTGAGGGTGGGGCTGATGGCCTCCTCATACAGCAAGAAACCAACGCGCGGATATTTTAACCAGAGAAAAAAATATATATAAACTTAAGACTGTGGATCTGTATGATCAGAAAGAGCAGAATTAACTCTCCAGAATACATGAGAAATATTATAAAATACACGAGCAGTGTATTTAATAATCTTTGCATGTATTAAATCACCTTAGTGAGCTTCTATAGATTAATCAGAATCTTATTAATTTTAATGTTGGTTTTACTATTTTTAGTATAGCTATCCTAGTGATGAATAACTAGTTTTCTTTTTTATTTGTTTTTATTTTCTTTTATAAACAGATTTTTAAGCTTTTTTTGTGATTTTGTTTATATTATTTAATTTTTTGTTTTAATAGGACCGTCATATCCATAGCACTAAGGTTCCTTTAGGTAGTTAATAGGCATCCTCTAGCCAACTTCCTTACGGCTTTGATTGGTCAGTATCATATTATTAACTGTGTAGAAAATTAAAGCAGATCTGCCAACCTTACTCTATTATTCAGAATAATTTTTCTTAAAGTTCTTTTGATGAAAGAAGAAGGAATTTCTGCTCTTCTAGAAAACTTTCTAATAGTATATTAATGTGGTAATTGAAGTCCAAATTGTTGCTGCAAATTCTTGAAATTCTTAGACCTGAGAAATTAGTACATTCTCAATTACTTTGGTTGAAATGTTATTATTCCAGTGTAGATATTTAATTACTTTGAAAGGAAAATTAACTCTTTTATCAAAGAGGCTAATAGATGGGTTACCTCTGTTGAGCTTAATGCTTAAGTCTAGGAACTCAAGTTCCTGATTACTGTGGTTGGTTTTACATAAGTTAAGAGAGCTAGGATAGATATTATCAAAATCACTCTCTATAACTTCTGAATTATTGATACACAGCAGATCATCAATATATCTAAAAAGTGTAAAGGTAGTTATCTGAGCAGGTGGGGTGATTTTTAATGAATTTATATTCCTTAAAGAACAGGAATAGATTAGCGATATTCGTGGACGTTGATGTTCCCATGGGAATACCGTTCACTTGCTTATAGAGAGTATTATTATATAAGATATGGTTATTTTCTATGCAGCAATTGAGATAAGAGTTCCAAGTTCCTACATTAATTTTAATTTTCTACACAGTTAATAATATGATTCTGACCAATCAAAGCCGTAAGGAAGTTGGCTAGAGGATGCCTATTAACTACCTAAAGGAACCTTAGTGCTATGGATATGACGGTCCTATTAAAACAAAAAATTAAATAATATAAAACAAAATCACAAAAAAAGCTTAAAAATCTGTTTATAAAAGAAAATAAAAACAAATAAAAAAGAAAACTAGTTATTCATCACTAGGATAGCTATACTAAAAATAGTAAAACCAACATTAAAATTAATAAGATTCTGATTAATCTATAGAAGCTCACTAAGGTGATTTAATACATGCAAAGATTATTAAATACACTGCTCGTGTATTTTATAATATTTCTCATGTATTCTGGAGAGTTAATTCTGCTCTTTCTGATCATACAGATCCACAGTCTTAAGTTTATATATATTTTTTTCTCTGGTTAAAATATCCGCGCGTTGGTTTCTTGCTGTATGAGGAGGCCATCAGCCCCACCCTCACTGCCCCCCAGCAACTAGGGAGTGGCGGAAGAGGTCAGCCATGTTCTTCTCTTGTGAGGAGAAAATTTTTGTCACACAAGAGGTAAGCTCTCTTCCTTGTTTTTGGGTTCTAGGTTTTATAAGTTCAATGTTTGTACTTCATGTACTTTTCCTCTGTTGTTTTTTAGCTTTTCAGCTTTTAGGCATTGGTTTGTCTGTTAACATTTTTGCGGGTTTTAACTCTTTCTTTTCTTTTGTAACTTTGAGCGTCTTTTGGGGTACCTAGGAACAGAAGATGGCTAAGCTTGTTCCTTTTCTATGCGCTGTTTTTTCAAAATAGTTAAGTTCTTAATAACTAATTAATTATGCACTTAAAGCACTGCTGAAATACTTTGTACATATTGCAACTAACTGTTTAAGGTATATAACTTTCACAAAGTTTTCTTTAGTTTATTATTATCTTTAACTTATTCTCGTTTTCGTGCTGTCATAAGTTGTAGAGTAGGGGGTTTTAGACTCAAGTTTTCTTTCAAAAAATCTGTTCGTTAAAAAATTAATATTTCCTTTTTTAATTGCAATGTAAAAATTTGGATTTCTTTTGCATTGATTTTCAAGTTTAAATTCTCTCTCAAACGAACTTGGCATTTCGTAATGGCTGAAAATCATTTCTAATTATTATGTCACTCTCACAGCTTGAGTTCTCTTTAATCTTCTTCTCTCTGTTTAATAGTAACAGATGAAGAGCATGGGTCGGGCCAGGAAGGTTAATGGATGCAAGCGAAATTGTTAACTAGTGCTAGGTCATGCAACTCTACGGAGGACATGACATATATATATATATTTTAAACTATTTTAGGTGGGAATGTTACTTGCATCTATGGCCTTGCAGAAACCCATTTCCAACTAGGTCTTTGTGGAAGTGAGAAAATGCAGAGTTTTTGCTGGTCCTTGATAAAGCCAAGGCTCAGTATTCTCGACACCTTCTACATTCAGTAGTTTTATTTTATTTTTTTTATCTTTTCTCCTTTTACTCACACAGGTAGATACATAACCTTTTCTATGTTGTACTAGGTGTGAGTCAAAATTATATATGTATTTTTTTGCTTAGGTATCTTCTTTATAGAATATATATATATACATACATACACAACACACCTGGTGATATTCCAATGACGCAAAATATCAATTTGAGTGTAGGTCCTTAGAAAGTCCTTATTTTTTTTTTTTCCACAGAAAAGTATGAACCCTGGTGATTTTGTGAGCTGTAAAAATCTCCCGATTTTCAGATTTTGAAGGTTGGCATGTGGATGAGTTCAGCTCAGTCACTTAACAGGGTTAAAATAGCTTATAGATTCACATGATTTTGTAGACACTTGTATAATACTTAACTTTTTTTTTCTTTTATGTAGAATCCTACTGTGCTTCACCCCAAAACAGTTCCTCTTAATCTGGTTGGTGAGAAAGTCGTAATTCTGGCTGCAGCTGGAATTCGAGCATCTGTAACCACAGAAAGTGGCAAAACTGCTACGTGGCTTGATGAAACATTGGCAGCAGTGTCATCAAAGCTTGAACATACTGCTCAACTCTTCCCCGAATTTCAGCAGGAAAAAATTATTTCCTTACATGTGTGCTCATTGTATACTTGTGCTCGTTTAGAATCTGGTTCTATTTACTGGTGGTAAGTTTGATGTATTTTCTTTCATTGCCACTGTATGATCAGTAATGGTGTATACACATCTATACATAAATTGTATGAACAATTTTCTTTCTCACTTCAACAGTATAAACACACTGGAAAACGTGTATTTACTTATAATTTTGCTTACTAACATTGGCTTTTGCAGTTAACTCTGCAAGGATTGATAACTATCACTTCAGTCTCATCAGGAAGACACTCTCACATGATGAATTATTTTATTAACATATTTTTGTTTAAATAACTACTGTTTGTTTTTTACCTTTGACTGGAATGCAGTACCTATATTAACTTTTATTCTGATGTGATCTCTTAGTTCTTTTATCTTGTGCTTTTGTTATTTAATCATAATGCACACCTTTTGTTTTTTGCCATATCTGTTTTCATTTTGTTTGCACTTTGTTGTTACGTGCAGTTTTGACTTCTTACTTCATTGAAAACACTTTACTATTTCAATTTACACCACCAGCATGTGAATAATATGACACGTTCTTGTGATTTGTAGTTATGAGTATCCTTCTTTCCCATCGTGGGTGTAAATGACAGGGTTCCCACTCAACCTGGAATTCTCAGGGAATTTGAAAATGGTTCCAAAAATCAGGGAAACCTCAGGGAGAGAAACCTCAGGGAAAATTACCCTTTTTGTAAAAATCAGGGAAACCTCAGGGAAAATTACCCTTTTTTGTAAAAATCAGGGAAAATTCAAGGAAAATTCCCCCTTTTTTTTGTAAAAATCAATGGATACTTTATTTTGCCAAAAAAACCTTATTTTTTTTCAAGATTTCAAACTTTTGCTTGCAATTACTGCCTGCCTAGAATTTGGTAGATCTTACTTTCAGTTATATTAAGTATTTCCTTTATTCTCCAAAAAATGATGCAAAATTTAATTTTTTAAATTGCCAGTTACTAAGCTTTTGTTGAATTTCTGCAGGCAGTTATAACATGGGACAATGAGGCACAATGGTTCCTGCTTGAAGAAACACTTCACAAGAGAACAGACCAAATGATGGATCAAAGTCCTTTGTCTGTTGGTTCTCTTGAAACATGTTTCTTTGAACAGAGACATTCCATCATTAAGCTTTAGCTGCATTGTGTTATAGAAAAACTGAAACTATTCAACTGACAGATTTTTTCTTACATATATATGACCTGTTTCTATGGATGTATTTACAAATTCCGTGTGGGTAGTATTCACAAAAGTTCACGGAACTTTGGTACAGAAAATAATGTGCACAGTTAGTTGTTATTAATGAAAAGCAGGTAATTTTATGAAGACAAATTACTTAGAGAATTTACAAGTGTGTGCTTTGGTGAGAAAAATGAATGAAATGAAATGTAACAATTCTTTGCAACATGCCACCCTGGAAAACTTTAAAAACCACCTGGAGAACCTGGAAAAGTCAGGGAATTTTTTTATTACTTTTGAGTGAGGACCCTGAATGACATTTGTGTGCATACTAGTAAACAAAAGTTTAATGATGCCATATAATGTTTTTCAAAATTTTAAAATTAGTTTTTTAAAATATTCAAGGTTACCCTATTTTTGTTGTATTTTTCAGCACATGATTTAAAAGCTCATATAAAATGCTATAAAATGACAAAAAAATCAACATTCTAGCCCAATTAGGTAATGAGATATAACTATTATACTCAAAAGATTGTCTGGAGGTCAAGATTTTCTCATTTTCAAAGTCATGTAATTTGAAACCCCATGGGTGGACAGAGCTAAAACTTGAGATTTATGCACAAGTCTGCATGCCTAACAATTGCACCACGAATTTCAAGGAAATCAAAAGGGGTCAGGTTGAAAATGGCTATTTCATTGGTTGATTTGATGTAGAATGACCCTATAATCTCTGAATTTAAGCCAGCACTGACTGTTTTCCCCCTGCCAAAACACTTTCTTCCCCAGGGGCAATTCCTTTTGTACCTAAATATTATGGTGTCTCATCCCATTTACTTGTTCTCTATTTCACAATGGACCATTCCTGGTAGTTGGAATAGAAGTAACAGGAGAAAACTCAGTGGAAAGGGTTTCGTAGTCATAGTGAGTGGGTTTGTTATTTTAATCCAGTAGCATTGAACATGTGTTTTGTACTGTGCTTTTATTAAACCTTGTGATGGAAAATTTATTATTCAGCGAAGAAGCCTTAAAAATGCTGATACTGCTGTTTTTGCTGCTAGTTCAACTTCTGTTTATGACACAAAGTCAAAGGCTTGCAAAGTGAAAAAAAAAGTAAATAAAATTATTTATTGTTAGAATTTATGTGGACTGGGGTGGCATAAGCTTTCTGTTTTATGCTTTTGCCTTGTATGCAGTATAGCACTATCCAGTGCATCCATGGTGCCCCCAAAATTGGATCGACATTTTGCAATGATGCACTCAACTTTTCTTTGAAAAACAAGCTATTTTAAAAGACTAAAGGCACACAAGCAAAGGCATTTCAAGAGCAGTTAGTAATGCCAGAGAAAGCAGAAGAAATAGTTTTGTGGCAGCCGTGCTGGTTGCACAAACAGGAAAGTCGCACACGATTGCTAATATATATATATATATATTTCTAGCCTGCAAAGAAATTGTGAGAAGAATGATAAATGGGGAAGCTGTGAAAGAAGTTAAAGGTTCTAATTTCAGATAATGTGATCTGTAGATGAATGATGCAAATGTAAGAAGAAATTCATCACTCCTTACATTTACTTTTGAGGCAGCACTCATAACAGCTACTTTCACTATGGTCCTTTTTATTCTAACATAATGATAACAAATGTTTAAAATCTGTGTATACTGACAAGAAGTTAAAAATTTAATTTTTTTGTACACTTTGATCTCATACATTACATGTACTTTTTAGGGCTAGGTATGCAAAATTAGCTCCGTGAGCTGACTGAAGCTTCATCTTTATTTCTGCCACCTACTGGCTCAATAATTTTTCCTACAGGCTATTATTATTTATTTAGAAATGAAAGACTGGACAAAAACCTGTAGTAAGTTATTAGAGATAATATTCTTGTTTGAAATATCATGTCATTTGGATGAGTTGGATATACAGCTCTTACATATAGGAAGCAGGTAATGTCCACATCAGCCATTGTAAAAAAAAACAAAAAAAAACACCCCAATCAAAATTCTGGCTCAGAAATAGAGAGAATGGTAATTTGGTGCATTATTAGACTATTTAAATTTTAGTTCATTGTATTTAGATTTTGTTTCAGCTGTGCAATGAAACTGGATAAAAGGAAAGTGTTTGCCCTGTAAACGAGACATGTCCTTTGAAGGACATGCACTTCCCATCAGTAATAGCAAATATAATCAGCCAGGACTTCAGACTTGATACTTTCATATTAACTATCAGACACCAAATCTAGTTTCTGTAAAAGTCTTTTGATTCAAGATTTCAAAATGAGTAATTAAAACCATTTTGCAGTGATAATTAAAGTTAATACCAACATTGAAACTGTTACAGGTATTATAAGGTGCAAATGATTTTTGGTACTTCAGATAATTTATGAAAATAATTTATGAAGGCTGAACTACATGAAAATATTATTTTCATTTTCTTCACAATCTGAGTAAAATAAATGGATGCATGTAATAAGAATAGATGTACTTATTAAAATGAAATCAAGGCCAATGATGAATTCTACATATCTGCTTTAAAACAGTACATTCTGTTTGCTTGCTTGTGAGAATTATGTATAAGTCTTGCAGTAGGGCAGGCCTGCAGCAATCTAAAGAAATTTTGTGATTATTTTCTTTACCACATGCATTCTTATTTTATGAAATATTTTGACAATATTTTTTCTTTGTTTTAGGGGTGTTGCTCCCTTTAGCCAAAGGAAAAAATTGTGGGAAAAGGTCAGAGCTAAATCAAAAAAACAATCATCATCATTTTGCTCTGAAGTCACTACTGGAGTTCAGGTGAAGTACTTTTAATTTTTTCTTTTAGAGAAAATGTGAAGTTATGCTGTATCATAAAAGTGCTCATGCTCTTTTTGTTTTGTGTGTGTGTGTGTGTGTGTGTGTGTGTGTGTGTGTGTGTGTGTCAGTCAAACAGACATGAATAAAACGATTTCAGTTGTGTTGATTGAAAATTTTTGGGTGACGAGATGGGTAAAAAATGAGATTTGACGGACTTTCAACGTGGGACGATTGTAGGAGCTCGGAGCCATAGAGCGAGTATCACCGAAACCGCCGCATTCGTGAAATGTTCCAGAGCAGCTGTTGTTAAAGTGCTTAAAGACTGGACTGTCAGCCAAAACACTGTGTCTCTATGTGCAACGTGTGGTCATCATCGACTAGTGACTGCTCTGGCGGAACGGAGTGTGTCCAGACTGGTAACAAACAACAGAAGGGCAACAGTGCAGCAAATTACAGACCATCTTAATCAAGAATCCCCTCAAATGATCTCTGCACGCACTGTTCGCTGTATACTGCATCAGATGGGATATGGCAGCCGAAGGCTTGTTTGAACACCTTTGCTGTCTGCAGTTAACAAGAGAAAACCTCTCCAGTTCGCACAGGAGCGCAAGGATTGGATAGTCGATAATTGGAAACAAATTATGTGTTCCGATGAATCACGTTTTCAGTTGCACCATGCCGATGGCCGAGTGGGAATTTGGCGGAAACAGCACGAAAGCATGGACCCCAAATGCATTGCTACAACACTTCAAGCTGGTGGAGGCAACGTTATGGTTTGGGGAATGTTTTCCTGGCATGCTTTGGGCCCTCTCATTCGTGTTGATCAACATCTGACTGGCACATCATATCTAAACATCATTGCAGACCAAGTGCATCCTGTCATGTGGATGGTTTATCCCAATGGCGATGGCTACTTTCAACAAGATAATGCATCCTGCCATAGTGCTCGTATTGTACAGGATTGGTTTCAGGAACATGCCGGTGAGTTTACTTTGCTTAGGTGGCCCGCACTATCTCCAGATCTCAACTCCATTGAGAATTTGTGGGATGAAGTTGAATGAGCCGTCAGACAGCCGGATCCACAACACTGCAATCTCACACTCCTGGAAAATGCTATTCATCAAGCATGGTCTCAGATTCCACAAACCACCTATCAACATCTCGTGGAGTCCATGCCACGAAGAATCGACGCAGTATTAAAAGCAAAAGGTGGCCCAACGAAGTACTGAGGGGGTAGTCATAATAACGTGGCCACTCAGTGTATATTTGGGTGTTTGAAAAGTGGGTTACTAGTTTCCTTTAACGGCTTCGTATAGTGCACCCGAATTTCTTTGTCAAACTCATGTTTTCCCATTATTTGTGGTCTTATGATACCATATGTGTCTGCAGAGCGCACACTTTTGGTGTTTAAATTGGAAAAAATGATATTTGAAAATTGGTACCTACCAGCAGCTGTGCTTCGGCAACTGTCATTTGCAATAGCAGGTATGGTTTCCACGACATAGATGTAGTCTTCTACGTGGAACTTCCGGTTGCCAACTGATAAGCAGTGTATGGGTAAAACTCGAGGCTCCATGATGTTGCAGGAGTTTCCACGAACAACTTTGGCATGATGAAGCAAAATTTCCAAAAGCTCAAAAACAAAATTTAGCCGAATATATAGCCCACAAAATACGAAGCTTTTGGCAGGAAGCAAAAATTACCCAATCAAACTGCACTGCATAATAGCACAAAACAATATACGCAGGGATGATCTTCTGGACAGGAACAATTCCCAAAGCAATGGGAACCTCCAGTATTTTGTTAGACAGTCCCACGCCCCTTCTGCTGTCAGAAGGAAATTTTTTAAAAGCATTGATCCCATCTCATTCTTCTCGCAAGATCTATTTGTAAAGTCAAGCAAAAGTCGCGTAGCCAAAAAAAAAAAAAAAAAAAATATATATATATATATATATATATAAGGGACATCTCAGTAAGGGAAGAAAACAGATTATGGCACTGAGAAAAGAAGATGGTTCTGTAACAAGAAATAGAGGCGAAATTTTGACAAGAGTGAAAGATTTCTACTCCAAATTATATGAAAGGGATGATACATGCACTTCAGACATCATGAAAGATACCAGTACCAGAGTTCCTCCAGTCCTTCCAGCAGAAGTTGCACATGCAATCAAGAACATGAAGCAGGGAAAAGCTCCAGGAGAAGATGGAATTACTGTAGACATCATACAAGAAGCAAGTGGAGAAATCGAAACAGTACTCGCCCAAATTTTCACTCTATGCTTTAATGAAGGAAAGATTCCTGAGGATTGGAACACCGCTACAATGATCCTGCTACATAAGAAAGGTGACATTGAGGATCTCGGAAACTACAGACCTATCAGCCTCCTATCAGTAGTTTATAAAATCTTCACTAAAGTTCTTTCACACCGCTTGAAGGTAACACATGACATGGCTCAACCGAGAGAACAAGCTGGATTCAAAAGTGGCTACAGCACAATAGATCATATCCACATACTGAGAGAACTAATTGAAAGAGCGAGGGAATACGAACTTCCATTGTACATGGCTTTTATCGATTATGAAAAAGCCTTTGATTCGGTGAAACCATCAGCAGTTACAATGGCTCTGAAAACCTGCGGTATTGAAGATGCATACATTAATATTATTAATAACATCTATGAAAATGCAAGTGCAAAGATTCGGCTGTTTGAAAATACAACACACATAAAAATTGGAAAGGGAGTGAGACGAGGTGACACCATATCTCCGAAGCTCTTTAATGCCACATTGGAGGGTGTTTTTCAGTCGCTGAGCTGGGAAAACAAGGGGATAAAGGTTAATGGAGATTATCTAACCCACCTTCATTTTGCTGATGACGTAGTCATTTTTGCAACTACCCCATCAGAGCTGCAGAGTATGATCCAGGAACTTGCTGACAAGAGTAAAGAAGTGGGATTAAAAATGAACTTTCAGAAGACAAAAGTGATGTTCAATGCTTTTACAAGAAATGAAGATTTATCGATTGATAGAGAAAAGCTGGAGATAACAGACACGTACGTTTATCTTGGACAGCAGATATCAAGTGAGGGTCACATTGATGAAGAAATTAATCGGCGTACAAAACTTGCCTGGAGAGCTTTTGGAAGAAACAGCATAATTTTCAAGAGCAATATGCCATTATGTCTTAAAAGAAAAGTGTTTGATCAATGCATCCTTCCAGTGCTTACGTATGGTGCAGAGACGTGGACCTTAACTAAAAGAGACATACAAAGGCTGCAGACAACTCAAAGAAGCATGGAGAGGTGCATACTTGGTGTAACCAGGAGAGATAAGAAGAGGAACTCGTGGATCCGAAAAATAACAAGAGTGGAAGACATCGTGATCAGAGTTAAATCCCTGAAATGGCAATGGGCTGGACATACTGCCAGAAGGACAGATCATCGATGGACACCCGAAATTTTAGATTGGATTCCAAGGGACAGGAAAAGACCCGGAAGAAGACCACATGGGAGATGGGTGGATGAAATTCGAAAGTATGCATGGGTGACATGGAGGAGACTGGCACAAGACAGACCGTTGTGGAGGAAACTTGGGGAGACCTTCGTCCAGCAGTGGATTGATAATGGTTGACAATGATGATGATGATATATAGATTAACATTCAGCTGGAAGAATCGCAATTAGTTTTCCGGTGTCATGTGACAAGTGGTAGTAATGCTCTTTCCGCTCGGCTGTAATACTATGGCAAGCAGCTCAGAGGTTTACTCATCCACAGGTTGGTTGGCAACCGGCAGTTCCATGTAGCAGATGATACCTGTGCTGGGAAAACAACTTTATATGTTATTGCAAATTATGATTGCCGATGCATCACAGCAGGTAGTCTCCAATTTTAAAATTTCTTTTTGACCAATTTAAACGCCAAAAGTGCATGCTCTGCAGACACATATGGTATCATAAGCCCACAAAAAGGAAAAAAAGAAAAAAACCCGGGAAAACAGGAGTTTTATTAAGAAATTCAGGTAAATTATGTGAAGCTGCTGAAGGAAACTAGTACCGAAAAGCGAAATAAGATTTTACCAGTAATCAAATGCTCATTATGGCTGTAATTTTTTGTATGGCTTAATATTTTCTTGTGATGGGTAGATTAAAAAAAATGCTATGTTGGAAGTTTTGGTTATGTTAATTCCATTATGATTCAGTGAACAAGAAATCATTTCTTTTGGGAGGCTTGGCACACTAAACTGAGAGACACAATCTAAATCAAAACTCAAAAGTGACAAACTTTTTTCCCGGTGCAAATAATAACCTGTCATAGAAATCAACAGGAATTGAATCCCTGGAAAAATAATTCTTCATATTAATGTGGAGGCACAAACAGAGGTCAGGTGCTCCCCCCCCCCCCCCAAAAAATTTTGAAAATTATGTTGCCCCTGGAGCAGAAATCAAACTTATATCTCCTGATTTCTGTTCAAGCATGCGACAGTTACACCACTTAAGACAGCGAGGTCTTGAGGAACTAAAGCTAAGTAGTTGTAATATAGGACTCTAAATAAAGTTCATACTTACACTAGTCGGAACAATCTGGTGTTTCCTTGTACCATTGGCTATCCTTTCCTTATTCAGGTATGGATTCAGTATCTCCAGTGCTTCAGTTCATAGATATTGAAGGGGAACAAATCCCTTGAAGAAATAATTCTTCACAATAACAGCGAAGGTACATACTTCGGTTATTATTGGCACAAAGGTGGCATATTTTTACTGTTCCACATAGCTTCAGTTGCTCGAAGCTTAAGGAAATATAACTAACACCTACATGTTAATTTTCTGTTTAAAACTCTTCTTAAACATGATACATCAGAGTAAATGTGTGCAACAAGCAGCAGGAGTATGCAGTGTGCTCTAGCATACTGCAGAGTGATACCCACCAAACTGACTGTTGTACAAGTGTAACCAAAAATCAAAGTATATAATTTTCATTTTTATGGGCAATGTTTTCATCAGCACATTTGCCGTTCCGGTTACATTTTCTTGCTCCTGGAAACTAACATGTACAGGTCTTTAAATAAACCCTATGCAATATCCCAGTTACTTCAGCACATAGTCAGAGTAGAACTTATCCAAAAAGTCCCTTGAAATATATCATAAATTAGGTCTTTGCGAGTTTTTTTAATCAATTCACGTATTGCATTAGCATATCGAAATGGTTTTCTATTGGTGCAGGAGTCGGACAAAGTTGTGTAATATCACCCTGGCTGTTTAATATATTTATGGATGGATGCATGTGCGATGCCAAAATGGATAACATTGGTACATGTCTTGGTAATATGCTTGTATGCTGATGACACAGTCCTGTTGGTAGAGAGCAAAAGTGAGTTGCAGAGTATGTTCTCCCAAATGTACGAAGTTTGTATGAAATTCAAACTGAGTATAACTAAGGGAAAAATCAAAGTTATGGTTTTTAAGCGAGGAACTGTTCGTACTGAATGCAGGATAAGTCTTAATGGCACAGAGATTGGACAAGTGAATGAGTTTGTGTATTTAGGAAGTATGTTTGAAAGAGAACAAATTGGATGGCAAAATTAGTAGGTGAGTAAATTCTTCATTGAAAAAATCATAGCTGCCTTAGGAAGATTTCGCAGGAATGATGAGTTCTCAAGGAAGTCCCAAATGCAGGGATCGCATTCCTCCTAAAATTCCTAAAATTCCTAATATTTTGTGACCCTCCTTAAATTCCTAAAATTATACCTAAAATTTGCTATTCATCCTAAAATTTTCATAAGCTTATTTATTAAAAACACAACCGTTATTAACGCCAATAAATTTACCATTACGGTAAGGTAAAAAGACCTGTTATTGTAGAAACACAGCCTATATGCTGTGCTGCTGAAGGGAGGGAAAATAACGCCATCGAGATGCACTTGCTTCGGGGCGGGCGCTCCACTTTTTTGCCTTCAGACAGTTTTCGAGAGTAACAAGAGATCTAAGGGAAAACGGGAGGGGTCATTTTCACCCCTGGTTTGCGCTTTGCAGACGAACTCCGTGGCACGCAGAAGATCGTACTTTATTTTTGTACATGCCTTGTGGAACCTCCTCTTTCTGCTGATGTTTTGTTATTGTAAACCGCAGGTGGGTGGAAGCAAAGAGGAAACATGTGGATCTCCTTCCGTAACCTCCGGTAATGACGATGGGATGGTAGCTGAGTGTTATCGTGACAGGCAGTAGAGCACGTGATCATTGACCTTCGATCGTGCGGCCGGGCGACAGCGACCTTCGATGCGCAATATATCTCGGCTCCGACTCGCTTTGACTGAACTTGCGTGAGATGCGTATGATAGTTTCTGGTTTTGTGTCTTTTATGGTGTTCTCTGTGCTGTGTGCAGGTTCAGTTCTCTAGTGGTGACCTGCTTTTTTTTTTTTTTTTTCTATCTTCTGACATCCTCGCAGCCAAATTTCGGGAAGTTGTCTGGTTTTGCAATATTGGAACGTGTTTTTGTACTTCCCTTTCATTTTCTGGTTAGTAATACAAGTGTTTAAGATGCCTAAATCCAAAACGAAATTTCAAGATGCGCGGCTCGCCAAAGAATTGGACGGAGTGAAGTTGAAAGAATGGTGTTCTGCAACTGAAACAATATTTTCTGCTAAGTGTATATTGTGTTCAGAAATTTTCAACATTTCTAATAGTGGCTTTTCACAAGTAAAAGCGCATCATAAAGGAAAAACATTTGCAGAAATTTCAAAGTAAATTTCAAAATAAGTCCATCCTGAAAGCCTTTAGAGGACGGGATCTTCAGCCCAAAACAAATATTAGTGAAGTACTGAGTCATGATTTACAGTTGGCTAAAGCCGAAGCATTATGGGCCATGAAAGTTGCTAAGGACAATATGTCTTTTGTTTCATGCACTGAAACAGTTGAACTTTTCAAAGAAATGTTTCCTGATTCTGCTATTGCAGCCAAAATGCAACTTAAAGAAAAAAAGTTGCTTATGTGATATCACATGGATTGTCAAAATATTTTGAAGAGGATTTGAAAAAAGACATTGCATCTAGTAGCCCAGGAAAGGGTACTATAGCATTTGATGAAACTACAAATACACAAGTGAAACGGCAGTTGGATGTGTATCTCAGGTACTGGTCTTCAGAAATAAATTCAGTTTCTTGCCGATACCTAACAAGCGTTTTTCTGGGTCATGCAACAGCAGATATTTTGCTAAAAGAAATTCTTGATGTGTTATCATCCTTCAATATTTCGTTGAACAGAATTATTTGTGTATCCATGGACAGCCCAAATGTAAATAAGTGCTTTTTACGCAAATTCAATGAAGTTGTAAAACAAGAAACAGGCCAGAAATCTTTGGAACTAGGTTTTTGCAACCTGCATGTTGTTAGTAATGCATTTAAAATTTTTTTGACAAGCTTAAATATAGATTTTGACGAATTTGCTACTGATATGCATTACTTTTTAAAGAGTAGTGCTGCAAGACGAGAGGATTATAAATCTGTCGAGGATATAACATTGGTCACAGCCAAATTTCTTTTGCGTCATGTCAGCAACAGATGGTTAACCGTTGGTTCTGTAGCCCAGAGGCTCTTGGATCAATGGCTAAATATTACAGAATATTTTTTAAACTTCTTGCCATCTCAAAAAATATTTGAAAAACAACTACGCAATTCGGCAAGGTATAAAAGAATTCACTGTTTCCTGAAAAATGAGCTAACTCCTTGCTATTTAGCATTAATTTCATTTTCACACCAAAATTTTGAAAAGTTTTCATTATGTTATCAGAGTGAAGAACCAAAAATACACCAGTTATATTCTGATTTAAATACTTTAATGAAGAATGTTATGGCTCAGTTTATCCAAGATGATGTTATTGCAGGGGAATTTGGAGAAGACCTAAAGAATGTAGATTTTGAAAACAAAAATTCATGGAAAAAACTAGGGGAGTTAGAAGTTGGTATGAAGACAAAAAATCTCCTCAGGAATGTTCAGGAGACCAGACAGAAATTATTTCTCTTAGATGTAAGATCATCACTAATTGCAACCACAAAATATTTAAAGTCAAATTTGCCATTCTGCAATCAAAAGCTAAGAGACATAGAAGTTTTAAAGGTAAAAGAACCAAAGAAAGAGTCAACTCAACTTTCAGTCACTGAAGGACTTTCGGAAATAACCAGAATTTCAAGTGTTTTGCATCTTTCTGAGGAACAAATTGATAGAGTAAGAGAAGAGTGGAAACTTTTAAGTTGCGATAAGCCAACTCTAGATGAACTAGTGAAATTTTCAGAGGAAGGGCATATTCCAGTGCAGATTGATCATTACTGGCGTAATATATTTAGTATTAAAGACTCTAGCGGAAAAGAAAAATACTCAAATCTTGCTAAACTCATCGTCAATTTTAGTTTTACCTCATGGTAATGCTGATGCAGAAAGGGGATTTTCGGTTAACACTGCTCTGTTAAGGAAGGACAAGGCTAACTTAAAAGACTCAACTATAACATCATTAAGAATAGTTAAAGGGGCCATTAAACACTATGGATGTGTAAGTAAAGTTCCCATAACAAGAAATTTGTTAAATAGTGTTCGTGATTCACATAAATTTTATAAAGAGTATGTTGATAAGCTGAAGGAAGAAGAATCAAAAAAGGTAAAAGAAAGGAAGCAGAAAGAGAGGGAAAATAAGGAAAAGCAGCTAGAGAAAAAAAGTAAAGCTAAGTTTGATGACAAAATAAAAGAAAATGATGCAGAAATAAATAGACTTAAAAAAGATAAAGAAGCCTCCCTTAGCAGTAATTCAAGAGGGAACAGAAAGAATGAGAAAAGCTGTAGAAAAACAAAATACTGTTGAAATAGCAGTTGCCTCTAACTTGATCATACAAGGTTCAGCTGAAATAAAGAAAACTGAAAGTAAATTAGTTGTGGTGGAAGCAGAAAAAGATAGGCTAATCAGGAAAAGGTTAAAACAATAATATGAAAAAAGTAATTCAGTGAACAATTGTACATAGTTCTTGGTTTTCAATTACCTTTTTAGGATATTATAGTTTAATGTGAAACCTGAAAACTTTACTGTGAAAATCGTGAATTGCTTCTGGTTCAACAGCATATTAATGTTCAAAGTGAAACTTGAATGTGGTAAATATACTTGAATATGATAATAACATGTGAAAAGATAAGAACTGAACATTAGAAGTAAATCATACTTAAACTTTAGACATTAGACGTTATGCAAAAAATTTGGGTGTGAACTTCGACCATATATACTAATGGACTGCGCATTGGCAATAGCTGCATCAAAGCCGCCATGGCTCAAACATTGGGCACGTCATCATCAGACTCCAAATTTCGTGTACAAATGCTGTTATGATTACTAATTTACGCTGCAGAACTTCAGTGTTTTCGGTGTATTATGTGAATGCACCTCATATATAATGAAAACTCTTCAGGTAAGTTTACTTATGAGCTATATACATGCATGATCGTGTTGTTTACATTTTGTGATTTATAATGTGATGAACATTTGCGAAGAATTTGGAACATGCATTCCATTTTTTTTTCTTAAGTTACTATATTTTTATATCAATAGCTGCAAGTTTCTGGTTAAGTAATTGAACTTTATTGACTTAGGTATTTAATTCGTTTCTTACCCATGAAAAATCATAGAACTTTCTTTACTATATCGGTCAGAGCAAACCATAAGCACAGCAGGTGTAACCCATCTTTTTGACTGTTGTAATGTGATTTTATGTTGGAGCCAGAAATTTTGATGTCATGCGCAGTCTATCAGTATATATGGTTGAAGGGTGTGAAGCAAACTCTTTACAATGTATACAAAGTTGTTTTACTAGATGTATACAAATATACATCTAGTTTTTATTGAAATACACTCCTAAAATTTTCCTAAAATTTTTCTAAAAATTCCTAAAATTCCTAAAATTCTTACCTAAAATTTTCCAGAAGTATGCTATGATCCCTGCAAATGGCTGTGTATGATAATGTAATTGTTCCTACTGTTATGTATGGCAGTGAAACCCGGGTACTGCAGAAAAGATATAGGAGTCGTTTGTGTGCTGGCAAGATGTGCTATTTACAGGGGGTTTGTGGTAAGACTCGTGCTGATTATGTGAGAAATGCAGATGTATAATGTGAGGCAAAATGTTGTTAGTAAAGTGGAGACTAATATTCTTAGGTGGTTTGGCCATGTTGAAAGAATGAGTGATGAGGTGCTGACTAAGAGAATTTTTTCAGCCCTAGTGGCAAGAAAGAAAGGTAGAGGAAGGCCAAGGAAATCATGGGAGGACCAGATTCAGGAATGTCTGCTTGAGAAAAAGATTATGAGTATGAAGTACAAAAGGTCTTGTGTGCGGCGTGTGATGGATGTTAATGAAGCTCAAGCTGTCTGCCCAGATTGTTGTACATGGAGACATTTCATACACCAACAGTAAGTAAATACTACTTCTATCAATTTAATGTGTACTTGGGTCTTTCTTTGAGGAGCTAACCTCTGAATCTCAGAGAACAGTTTAATGATGTATACTGTATGTATGTACATACATACATTTCAAAATGTATGAGGTTTTCAGAAGGTAGCAACACTGCGTCGTATGCTTTGCCACGAGGTTTCACTCATGGCATCTTGCCTCTTTGTTCCACATGAAAGGAACAATGAAGTGTGCGATTTTTGTTGTTTCCTTCTATTTTGGTCCTAAAATGGTCAAAACAGATGTAAGGTACAAATACTCGATGGTGAAAAGCCCAATCTGCGATCTACTGTTGTGGTCTTTGTACACATAAAATAGATGACGATTGTCAGTACAAGGGAGCATGTGAAATGCTGGTGAAGCATATAAGGTTGAGTCAGTCATGTGTGTGAAAATTTTGTGGACCTACCATTTAAGAGGGGAGGGAGAAATTTTGTTAGTGTTGTTCTTTTTGCCTGTCTGTTAACACTGCATTTGATGTACATACTTCTTTGTTCATGAAATAAACAGTTTTCTCTTGTACTAAGCTTGGTCTTTTTTTTTTTTTTTTTTCTCTTCCAGGTCTGTATGCGGAGTAGTCCAATGTATCATCCGGGTGCTTTAGCTTTTACTGTCTCAGGGAGTGTTCCAAGAGTGGGCCATTTATTATCTGCTGCATGGGCATTGACAGATACCTGCCATTTTAGAATTGTTCCTCCTGGTACCAGGTAAAGAATTCTTTTGAAAATTATTGCTATGAATATCAATGGGAAGTAAATCTCATAAAGAAATAATTCTTCACAATTACATGAAAGGCATTTACAAATCTCAGTATCGTCACATAGTTGCTGTATGGTCTTCTGTGCCCCATCAGGCATGAAAGGCTTCTGCTAATACGCGACAATCTGCTTTTTCCTAATCCGTTTTTGGTGTTACAGATATCATTCCAAAAATGCAATAAAAACATTATGGGGGGGGGGGGTATGCCTCCCTCTTCTGGAAAGCAAAATCGTAATGACTTCGAATGATGGGATGGTTATGGCGGGGAATGACTTCACCTCTTCCAGGGATGGAAATTCTGTGCCAAAACAAAAATATTGCGCCATCTTGCTATAAAAGGCAGACTTTGTGCCATTGTGCACCAGTAACGCTGTGCTCCGTTGTCGTCTTCGGGACTTCGGTACAGTGCACTCTTCCGCTTGGCGCTAAGACCATACAGTGGTAAAAACGATTCATCGACTCCAAGTACTACAGGTTTTACGAAGTTATACTATAGAAATCATACGGAAAACATTGAGTATGCTGTGAAAATCGTCGGTCCGCTACAGACGACAGAAAAAGTCGAGTATGCAACGGAAATCGAAAATCTCAGTGAAATAACATTATTAAACATCTGTGTAAAGTTTATTTTCGGTTTTCAAGATTCTAACACTTTCTAAACATTTTCGGGAAAGTTTCTTGGGTGTTAAGAATGCTGCGCCGTTTTCATATTAAATTAAATTTTTTTGACCAAGTTTCCTTTCTCTCTCTCTGTCTGATTATATTTTTGTTTTTGATATTTCTTGTCATGTTCCTCATTTTTAATATCTTTGGTAATAGTGAAAATGAGCGACTTTGTATTTTTTTAAGAATTTTTTCTAATGAAATGCATGTTATCCTATTTATAATACGTACTTCTTCAAAACTAATCAATAGAGAAATCGTTTTCACCCCTTTCTTCACCCAAAATTCAATTTCTGGATCTGTATTTAATCCGTCCGTGGTGGAATCTGCACCGTTTCAGTGTCCCATAAAATTGTTTCATGGCAGAGTGAGCAATGCAGTATCGATTTTTCGCTTTCATTTTCCATAAAATTCGTGTTTTTCCATTTCTTAGTTACTTCTTACGCATCCATGAGATTATTTCGTGGATTCGCGGAATTCCGCTTTTTCTATCATCATTTGGGTGATGCTTGAGATCGACGTAAAACTGAAAAGAAGCTGTTTTTTGGGTGGAGGGAGGAGTTTTTTCCTTCAGGAAACTGTATTTCATCTTTCAAAACTTTCGAAAACGGAAGTTAAACGGAGTGAAGATTTCCCCATAATCCTAATTTCTTTTTCTGGCGATGTATCTTCTGCCCAGTATTGTTATTAAATACCATTTTAATTAATAAATATTTGTATTTTAGCTTGAAAAATGGAAGGAAAATGTCCGAAAATGGAAGTGAGATGGAGCAAAGATTTCACCATCAATCGTAAACCCCGCTCACGTGGACATTCTCTCTCTACCCTGTGTTGTTGTTAAATGTCAGTAATTTTATATTTTGGATGCAGTAATGTGCTCCAGTTTAATATTTACATAATTAAGTTTCAATGAATCCCAAAGCATGCACTTTTTTAGTTAAACAAATTCAGTGCCCTCTCAAAAATGGCAAAGGCATTGAGTTGTTTTCATGGCTCTCAAGTGGGAAATTCTTTTAGTATGATGGGGTATGTACTTGATAAAGAATCCAGCAGCATGAAAATTGAAACATTTTCATCTGTTCAAACCACGAAATATAAGCTACTGAATCAGGATAAGTCAGCCTTGGAATTTTTTTAAGAAAAACGATTATTTGCATGACCCTGTGAATAGGATTTATGCCAGAATATGAAATCATCATATTCATGATATAAGAAAGAATTACAAGATAAGGAAGAAGAAATGAAAAGAAAACAAAAGGAGCTAAATATCTCTAGAAACTTATGCAGCAAATTAAAATCAAATGTATTTGTTCAAGAGAAAGAATACTCTAACTGGTTAATTCATAAAAGAAGGTTAGAACAAATTGTTAGACAGAAACAACTTAAGAAAATGAAATTTCATTAGTTGTGAATGACTATTATTTATCTACAAAATGTCTAATGTTCTTGTAAGCATTTATCATATTTCATCATTAATAATTTTAGAATGAACATTTATTCATCAGACTTTTATTATTTATCAACAAACATGTCTGAAGTTTTTCAAACCTTCAAGATTTCATTTCCATACAACATTGTTATCTTATAAAGACATTTGATTAATTTCCTTGTTTGATTAAAGACATCGTTCTGTACTAAGGTGAGTGATTTTCTATACATATGACTTCATCAGCAATTTTTTTCCCTTACATTATATTGTACTATACACTGAGTAGCCACTTTATTATGACCACCCCCTCAGTACTTCGTTGGGCTACCTGTTGCCTTTAATACTGCGTTGATTCTTTGTGGCGTGTACTCCACGAGATGTTGATAGGTGGTTTGGCGGAATCTGAGACCATGCTTGATGAATAGGACTTTCCAGGAGTGTGAGATTGCAGTGTTGTGGATCCAGCTGTCTGATGGCTCGTTCAACTTCATCCCACAAATTCTCAGTGGGGTTGAGATCTGGAGATTGTGGGGGCCACCAAAGCAAAGTGAATTCTCACTCGGCCATCAGCATGGTGCAGCTGAAAACGTGATTCATTGGACCACATAATTTGTTTCCAATTATCGACTGTCCAATCCTTGTGCTCCTGTGTGAACTGGAGACGTTTTCTCTTGTTAACCGCAGACAGCAAAGGTGTTCGAACAGGCCTTCGGCTGCCATATCCCATCAGACGCTTTGTACGGCGAACAATGCGTGCAGAGATCATATGAGGGGATCCTTGATTAAGATGGTGTGTAATTTGCTGTACTGTTGCCCTCCTGTTGTCTGTTACCAGTCTGGACACACACCGTTCCGCCCGAGCAGTCACTAGTCGATGACGACCACACGTTGCACATAGAAACCCAGTTTTTTGGCTGACAGTCCAGTCTTTAAACACTTTAACAACAGCTGCTCTGGAACATTTCACAAGTGCTGCAGTTTCGGTGATACTCGCTCCATGGCTCCGAGCTCCTACAATCGTCCCACGTTGAAAGTCCGTCAAATCGCATTTTTTTTACCCATCTCTTCACCCAAAAGTCACTTCTACTGTCGCAAGTTTTAAGCTTTCCCTTTTTATACTAGCCTCGCCCTCTGGCGGCAAAAGTGTGCAGCCATAGCTAATTTGCTTAAAACTGTCAGGTGGTCATAATAAAGTGGCCACTCAGTGTATATTTAATTTGCTGGAAACAAAATACATACATTAAATCTATTTAGTTGGCAGGCATGTGTCCAATTAATGTCATGATTGTATACGTTAGAGAGTGAAATGCAAGATTCTACACTTTGTTACCCCCTCCCCTCGGCCACGTGTTGTGGAAGTTCAGCTTTTCCTATCACTGCCCACTTTCACGCCTGGCCCCATGTACAGACCTGCCAGGTTTTACGGTTTACCCGTAAAATTTACGGAAATGTAACTTGTTTTACAGTTTTACGGGCAAAATGTTAATTTTACGGATTTGGCGATTCTCCGAGATTTTTTTCTTTTTCTGACGATTTTGCACCCACTATTAAAACTTTTTTTTTTAAACTTAATCCATTCAAAGTAAAGTGCCGATGTAAGTTGCGAATAAGTCTTTAGTTAACTGTGTTTATTTGGGAACATTTTGCTGCCGTTTTCCCACGTTTTAGGTTATTGTTTTGCCTTTTTTAAACACTAGAACACCAACCAGCTGAGCTTATTTAACCTTCTGTTTGGTTCTCTTCCTCTCTTGTGCACGCTGTTCCCCCCCCCCCCCCCCGCCTTTCTTTTCAGATCATGCATTGTTCATCTCCCGAGTTGCAACTTCTCAGAAGGCCAGCGTGGGGTGTGTCCGCGTTGGAGCAGGTGTCTTTTATCTTTATTCCTCCCAGTTCGAAATGCTATCTCAGAACGTAGTTATCGTAGAAAAAAATTCCAACGGATTTTAAATCTGTGGAATTTTTAACCCCAGATTGATACCCAACATCCCCAACATGACGAAATTAAGCAAAAACTGCCAGTTTTGTGAAATTAAAAATGCATTGAGGCATGCATGGTTTCGTAACTTCTTTGGCAATAAATTTGACCTAACGAAAGAATGCTACTATAAGAGGAAGTTAAAAAAAAAAAGTAAGTCCAATGTTCATTCGAGCCAGTGCTGCTCCAGCAATGATTTATTTTGCTGGTCCGTTAGTCAGTAAGTTTTCTACGCTTTCGCTTTCGAACCGTGCTTTGTTCATCGCTCGGTAACGTTTATAAAAATTTCTTGGCTTGATTCAATGAAATTAATATGTTGGGGTACATACTATTTATCTAATCCTTATTGAAAATGGTCAAAGGTAAGGTCAAGACGTAGGAGCTGGATTCATTCTTCCGCCCTTTTGCGTGATGACTTGCGTAAAATCAAAGCATGATTGTGATGAAGTTTGGGTATGCTGTTCAGCACCCATAGTGGACCTATCATATTAAAAATAGTTGCTATCAGCATTCACGGGGAACAGTGTGGTAGCACATGCGCGAGATTTGTTCGCTCGCGTTTCAGAATTTTAGCACAATATCTTCCGTGGAAATTGACCGATTTGGATAGAATTTTTAATTATAAAACGATGCGTGTGTGGCAGCTTTTTAATTTAGAAATTAACGGGCACAAAAAATGTTCTATAATAAAGCAAAAACACGCAAAATATCAATTAATTCATACTAAGGGATTCGTAAAGAAAACAGTAAAGTATCGGGGAGAACACTGTTGCTTTTGCAAACCCACACTTTTTTAGGTATGAAATTTTGGGCTTTTAGTAAACAACTCTGAATTTTAAAATTTCCAGATTTTGACAGCACGAGTTTAATCTAGAGAGGAAGTGGATTTTTTTTTTTTATCTGTTTGAAAAAAAAGCGCCATTGGCTTTGTAACTTCTATCAAACCGAATTGAATTGTGTGATATTTAGAGATTTTCATTTTCTAAAACAGTACGTGTATTCTACAGTTTGTCATGTTAGGCCATTTTTTTTTTTTTTTTTTTTTGGCCGAGACATAAGATCGGAGTTAAAATCCCGGTTCAAATGTTTTATGCCGTGGTTACGCCGCCACAAAGGGAGCAGGGGACGAGATGGGGAGGATGTCACCGACGAAGTGGTTGTATCGTTCCAGTTACGCCTGATGTAAAAGACAGTTGGTTTTGTTCCGGCAAAACAATTGTGTTAGTTTACTGCAGGAGAGGGGTTGGTTCAGACGTTGATGGGCCCAGATTGTTTTTAAAAGGAATGACTAGAGAAGCTCTATTCGGTAAGATGAAGGGAGGGGGAGGACAGGAAGAGAAGACAGAACTATAAAATCAGTGCCATTTGGAAGTATAATGGATGCCGCTAAAGGGATCGGATTTAGTAAAAGACAAGGCATCGATCCGCCTGTGAGGAATGATGGGGAGGGAGGGGACGAACTCAAGGGAATGACATTCGTAACTAAAACCTAAACCTTTGTTTCAAGATGAAAGAACTCTTCAGTTGCTCTCTGCTTTCCTAGCTGACCAGCTCGAATCAAATAACTCTGTAATCGGTATTTTTTCCTCTACTATAGCAGTTTTTACTTACATTTTTTTCCCCGAGTGGTAATAAATTTAGTATTAGGGATTCGCTATGAGCAGCAACATAAAAGGGGAAAAAAGTACTATAAAATATTCCGTGATTCGTATTCTGCGGAATTCCCGTGTATTGCGAAATCTTCAAGAAAGAAAAATATGCGTTTCGCGCTATGTGCCGATGCAATTTCAACATTTCGCATGGTGGAAGGAATGATATTACAAATCATATTTCTAGTGACAAGCATAAATATAACGTTGACTGCGTGGGGAAAAAAATAACGAAATTAACTTCCTTTGTTAAAAGTTATAATGAACTCTATGCGATTCGTACAAAATGTTTGTTCACTTCATTTTTAGTTGAACATAATTTACCAGTTAGTGTCTCTCAGTCACTCTTACTTATTTAATTTTTTTTATTTGACTGTCTCATCGTCCGCGTCTCCGTAAGATGAAAACCTAACATGAAAATGGTTCGTTTTTGAAAATATTTTAGTATGTTCCATGACGGCGTGGGACACGATCCCATTGAAAGGGTAGAACATCCTTCCCTTTAGATGCAAACTTCTGTAAAAGTAAATTTTTATCACTTTATAGGTCATGATGATAGCATAGTAATAAGAAATTATGTATAGAATTTATTTTAATCGATATGAATGTGCCGATAAATTTAAACATCTGTAGACACTTCATTAAAAGTTGATGGTTCATTTGGGTAACATCGTTTTTTAAATCAATATGTTGGTACATTTAATCAATATGCGCGACAAGTAATTTAATCGAATATATCGATTAAAATTTTCATCAAATATATCGATTAAATTTTTTTACGGATTTCTGTTTCTGAAAGTTGGCAGGTCTGCATGTAGCTATCCTCCAGAAAACTTGAATGGGAATCAAACCCTCATCTCCCAATTTACGTTTGAGCATACTACTACATACTTACCAACTTTTACAGTTACAGATTATCCGTAAAATGTACGGATTTCTGCTTAATTTTACTGGTTTACGAATAGAGGTGTTTTTTTTACGGATTTTTTAATATTGAAATATTTCAATTCCCTTCAACCTTCCACTTATATTTTCTACCGGACTTACGAGTGCTGTGTCACTCGATGGTGTCATCTTTGACTCGCCGGCTTCGTTATGTCGCGGGGTAGCTCTCTCTCCACGGGAGTGCTTAAGTGACGTGCCAACCAGAGTTTGCCAAAATGTGTAATTACACTTCTAGTACACATCAAAATTTTACCAACCTGTAAAAATACGTATCAGGAATTTTTCTTGACGTGTAAAAGTACGCTTCAGGAATTTTTCTCGGCGCGTAAAAATATGCATCGAAAATTTTTTCAATATATAAAAATATGCATCAGGAATTTTTCTTGGCGCGTAAAACTACGCATCAAAGAACTTTACCAATTCTTTAAAATATGCATCGGGACGATATTTCGTCTTTCAGAAACGGAAGTAAACGAAATAAAAATTTTTCTGTAATCGTAATTTCTTTTTCCTGTGATGTTGCCTCTGTCCAGTATTGTTGTTATATATAATTTTATTCCATAAGTATTTGCATTTCAGTTTTAAAATGGAGGGAAAATATCCGAAAACGGAAATTCGACATCGAAAAAATTGCTGTAATCTTTAAGGCACGAGAGTTCGACAGCTTCGAGGAATTTCTCCTTTTCCATCATAATTTGGGTTATCCTTGAGATCGATGCATAACTGAACAGAAATTTTGGGGGCAATTAGTAGTGGTGGAGGATGTTTTCCGCCTGAAACTTTTGAAAGCGGAAGTTTAGTCTTTCAAAAACAGAAGTTAAACGCAGTGAAGATTTCTCCCATAATCGTAATTTTATTTTTCAAGTGATGTTTCCTCTGCCTAGTATTGCTGTTAAATATCATTTTATTTCATAAATATTTGTTTTTCAACTTGAAAATGGAGGGAAATGTCCGGAAACGGAAATCGGACATAGCAAAGATTTCCCCCGTAACTGTAATCCCCCAATGATGATCAGAACACGTATCCTGTATTCTTAAATATCCCCCCCCCCCAAAAAAAAATTTGCATTTCAGCTTGATAAAGAAGTTTTGCATTTCAGCTTGATAACGAAAGTGACTAAGCTGAAAATTCGTAAAAATTGATGCATTGTTCAAAAGTATTTATATTTTCAAAGTTACACTATTCATCTTTTATCTAAAATAGTGAAAGCTATCATACATTCATGATAGATAAAATTGTCATCCAAGGGCATTTAAAAAAAAATACAACAAAGAAATTGGAAGGAAAACAAAGATATCAAGGAAATGAAAATTTAAGCACTGGATGCTGTGCAGCTGCAGAAAAACAAATGAGGCTGTGGAACCTGCTGAGAAGTTTATTAGATATTTTTAGATGCCTATCAGAACTGCAAAAGTGCAGTGTTTTCACTTTTTGAACACATTGATGTTCCATGTGGTCATTACAAAACATAATAAATTTAATGTTATTTTTTTAAAATATGAATATTATATTTATTTTTAAAACAAGAAACAAAATGGATCCAAATTCTAAATACATTGAGTAGTAGTGAAATATTTTATCCAGATTTTTCATAATTGCTTAGCATATTCGTACTTTTTGATCCTGTTAATTTTTCTAAAATACTTCCGACTTTTGAAAATTACTCCCAAAATTTTTTCAAAGGAGTAAAAATACTTTAAAAAAAAAAAAAATTTCCATCAAACTCTAGTGCCGACGCATGTGCAGAGTCTGCGATGGTAGTCGTCGCATTTTGTATTTCCTCTGCCCAACTTGATCGA
The DNA here is from genome assembly GCA_039090855.1 of Macrothele yani. Lineage (NCBI taxonomy): Eukaryota > Metazoa > Arthropoda > Arachnida > Araneae > Macrothelidae > Macrothele > Macrothele yani. The sequence continues at coordinate 136,948,704 of CM077027.1, read as the reverse complement.
GTGAGTGGTAACGCTGATGGTATTTCAGTCCCTGTAGACACTAGTTCATAGTAGCAGTTTATTGGTCTCCTCTTAGGAGGGAAATCACAGCCAATGAAAGAGAAAGGTAAAATCTGCATGCACAGTGTTGAGCAATGTTGTTGTAGCAGCAAAAGAATACTTTCTTACGTGTGTTGTTTTTAGTGTATGGCGGTGTTTCTTTGTTGTAGAGTTGAATTACCGGGAGGAGCGAGTTGTTAGTTTAGCTTTTATGCAAATCAATAAGGACGAGTACTAAGATTATACCATCTCAAAGTATCAGGAAATCTAATAAAGGCGTAAAATTAGCATTTTGTGACATTCGCCAAAACGATTTTAACGTTCATTGCCCATGGAAGCAGAAACTGTTTTTCGTCATGTAAATGGTCCCAAACACAAAGGTAATGTGAAGTGTACTGATAGTAACTCCAAACTGACTACGTTTTTTTAAAACATCGGATAATAGTCAAGGAAATGTAACTCTTGCTGAATGAATTTTTGTTTGCGGCTTTTTTGATAGAACACAACATGCCATTCAGTGCTGCCAGCCAGGCTGGTCCACTTTTTCGGCAGATGTTTCCGAAAGATGAAACTGCCAAACGTTATGGCTGTGGGAAGACCAAAACGACAGCAATTGTACACGAAATTGCTTTAGATTGAACTTCAGCTGTTATGAAACTTTTACAAGAAGGGCCATTTTCTGCAGCATGTGATGGAAGTAATGAAAGTGATTACAATATTATATAATCATGATATACAAGATGAAGATTACAAGGTATGTAATGTACAGTTTTGAATGCAATGTGTAGGTACCGTTAAAGTGAATATTTCCTTTTTACAAGAAATGTTCAGTTTGGTATTGAAACACCACAGGTTTGCAAGGCTAACATTGAACAAAATTAAGATTTTACTTTATGGTTTTTTAAATTATTATTTTAAACACCGATAATACTATTTTAGTTATTGGGGCATATGCAGAGATTTTTACTGCATATTTATTAATGTAATTATGCTTTGTTTTGTAGTAAATGACGTTCGCACAAAAGTTTTACTGATACATTTTCTAAAGTTGGCAAGTATGCTACTATTACACCACCCCAAACATTGAAGTTCCAAGGGTCTGAAGATAAGCTGATGTTTCTTAGAAACGTGAACAACACTCCAGGTGTGCATTAGTTGAGGCAATCCTCTGGAGCTGGAACATTGTTCAGATTCCTGAGGTGTAATTGCTTAGCTCCAGTTGCTTAGAACTGTGTTGTCCTGGGTGGTGTTAATGGTAGAGTGCCTGAAAAGAAATTGGGAGGTGTGGATTCGATTGCCGTTCCAGAGTGATGGAATTTGAAAGTTTTTTGAAGGATGGCTACATGGTAAACAGTGCAAAATACAGCATGTGCCAATAATATTTTATTATTATTATTATTTGAAAAAAATATTTATTCATGGTTCGTACACTTTGAAAATTCCTTGAAAAATTTATTTTTAAGTCCTTGAAAGTATTTGAAAAAGTTTGACTGTGTAAATAGTACTTGGAAATTTCTGTTTGATTGTTAAGTAATGGTATGAAAGAGGATGTGTGAAATAGTTGTTAGTGCTAAAAAGGGGTGCACTTTAGACTTCGGCTCCTGTCGTCTGCTTCAACCAACACGCGGATGGAATCACGGGAAATGATACGTGTAGCGACAGCTGCCGCTGCTTGCTTGTACTCAGTGTTCGCTCCTGCGCTGCGTGTGTTACATAATCGCTCTTTGCTCAGTGCGTGAGCCCCGTTGATTTACTTTTGTTTGCCCTGTTTTAAGCGATAGGCAGTTTGTGTTTTTTCCAGCTTGTGTTGTAGCTCTGTCAGTCGTGATGTGGAACTGGAGGCGTTTCTTCCACGAAGTTGGGAAGGATGAAGAAACATGTATTGCATGGTGTGAGTGGAAAGGATTGCTTCCAACCAAATGAAGATGTTCCGCAGGTTATCCAATGAGTTTGTGAGTCGATATGTGTCATCGTTTAGGACAATTCAGGTGTAGGAAGATTCACGTTACATGGAAAAGTGAGCAGTGTCCCCGTTTACTTGGGACGTGGTTTGAAGCTGCTTCTATTCCTTTTGATAAGGTGATGAGTCTTGTATATTGTTTCGCCAAAGTTTTGTCCTACGATGATGCAATTGAGGAATCTTCCCAGGGTGGGGTTTCCACATCCTCTGCGATAGTCAGCGACTATTATCAGTCTTGCAGAGAACTAGTCGCAGAGTTTATTGTAGCCTACGAACAAGACGAAGGACAGCTTGGAGGCTCTGATGTAATCGTAGAAGTGGATGAGGCGAAGGTTCGGAAGAGGAAGTATAATCGTGGTCGTCTCATTGAGGGCACCTCGATCCTTGGTATTTTTAAACGAGATTCTAAATGATTCAGGGTAGAGATCTGCATGGAGAATAACTGCAGAGGTGCCAACTATTACGGATTTGACTGTCAGATTACGGAATTACGGATAGGTTGGAATTATTACGGATTTCAGTGTGTTTTGGAAAATCTCAATTTTGTATCCTTTTGTATTAAAATATTATGAATTTAGGGAAAATTTGTAAAACTAAATAAGAAAAACATTTAACTGTTTCTTAAAAAATCTCAAAAGCCAACTTTTTTTTTTTTTTTAATCTGCTGCTTGCGGAATGATTGCTTTGCATGATTACAACATTCTGCGTGCTTAGTAGGTGTCTGAGTCGTGGATTGATTCTTGCATTCTCATTGGATAGACTTCACACCGCAAGACATCTCAAACAATTATATTCTTTGAAACGATGACGTCGCACGGGTTCCGCACATACACAGGCGCTCGTAATGTCACGAGGTGGGGAAGCGCAAGTCAGCCTATGACCCGGATGTCTACCGTCTGTTGCAGTGCATTAAGGCCGAGTGGGGGAGATAAAAACCAGTTTTTGTAGGAGCAGTGTCATTTTATTTTTCTGTGGCGCTTTGCTGGAGATAAGCGGCAATGTGTTCTTTAGTGACATCGTTGGCAAACATCAGTAGTTTTTTATTTCTTCTGACAACAAATCGTCACTTCTAATAGCGGTAAGGTTTGTTGTTTTTCTGTAATTGTCTGTTTTTGACAATGAGTGGAAATATGAACGGGAGTAAGAGAGTCAAAGTCCAGCAGCGTTACTGGGATGAATACTCTAAAACATGGCCGTGCATAATGAAATCAAATGTTTCTGAAAACCACGTGTTTTGTACCGTGTGTGGCTGCGATTTTTCAGTAGCCCATGCAGGACGAGATGATTGCCGAAGGCATATCCAGTCAAAAAACATGAGGATTATGTAAAATCAAAGACTCAATCAAAGTCAAAGGCTTTGGATAACTTTTTTGTAAAGAAAAATGAAAATAGCGTGATAAATGCTGAATTGCTGTTTACTACATTCGTTGTGGAGCATAACCTACCTATAGCAAGCTGTGATCATGCTGGTCCCTTGTTTCGTGCTATGTTCCCAGATTCGGATATCGCGAAAAAATATGGCTGTGCTTGAACGAAAACTGGTGCACTAATCCAAAACATCGCGAGCTCAACACGGCAAGATATTGTCTCTGCTTTGCAGAAAAAATCATTTTTGTTAGCAACAGATGGGAGTACTGATTCAGGTGATCAAAAGTTATATCCACTTGTGGTATCGTATTTTGATGAAGCCATCTGTCAAATCTGCACTTTGTTGTTGACAATACTAGAGTCCAACGACAACACAGGTAAGGGCATTTTTAAAAATATAAATGCTGAATTCAGTAAGAAGAATATTCCATGGAAAAACGATTTGTCTTTTGCATGTGATAATGCAAACACAATGTTAGGCCATATTAAAGGTGTTGCTGCTTTTTTAAAAGAAGTTCAACCCACAATAGTTATTCAGAGTTGTGCTTGGCACTTGATTCATTTGGCTGCAAAAAAAAAAAAAAAAAAGAAAAGAAAAAAAGCCACTGCTGCTCTTCAGGAAATAAATGTAGAACAGTTTTTAGTACAGCTGTACTATTATCTTGATAAAAGTTCAAAAAGGAAAAAGTCTCAACTTGTGTCAGGCAGTCTGTGGTGTTAAAGGTCATTATATTTTAAAGCATGTCAGCACTTGTTGGCTGTCACTTCTTGATGCTGTGAACAGGGTCCTGGAGCAGTGGGAAGCTTTGCAGCAGTTTTTTGGGGAAAATGAAGAAAATGTGCAACTTACTGCCCAAATTAAAGATCCGATGTTGAAACTGTATTGTTTATTCCTTAGCAATGCACTCCCAGTGTTCACTTCTTTCAATGTATTTTTCCAGTGTGAAGAACCTGCCATACATCTCTTGCACAGAAAACTAATAAGCCTTTTCACAGATCTGTTGGCAAGGTTTGTCAAACCGTCTGCCTTATGTGAAACATCAACCTCAATCATAGATGTAAATTTTGCAAGAATGAAATATCAAAAAGAAGATTGTGACCTGGTAATTGGTGGGGCAGCCAGAGCTTATATACGCTCCAGTAGTTTTTCTAGTATGCAGGTAAGCAAGTTCTATTCTAGTGTCAGAAACTTTTACAAAGCGGCCTGTGCATATATACTGAAGAAGTTTCCCATGCAAAGTGAACTTCTGAAGCATGCTGTAGTAGCGGATATCTCAATGCAAAAGAAGGCTTCTTATGCTTCCATAGAATACACGGTCTCCTCATTTCCAAATGTGCTGAATTCTGAAGAAGTAAATAAACTAGATGCAGAGTTTGCTGCTTATCAGTTTGAATCTATCGATGAAGCTGTGTATCCTAGAACAGATGTGGCATGGAATGAAATATCTAAGATGAAGGATTCATCTGGCCTTCCCAAGTATTCTGCATTGCCTAAACTAATGTTGGCAATATTTACTATCCCTCACAGCAATTCCTCTACAGAGAGAATATTTAGTATAGTGAGGAAAAACCACACAGACTTCCGCCCAACAATGAGCACCAAAAACATTAAGTGCCCTTCCCTTCTTCTACAGAAAAGTAAAGCATTTTCCTCAGGTGAGCCGTGTTATAAAGAGTTTTCTGAAAAAGAATATACCACTGCAAAACAAGCGACAAAGGAGTCTTTATGTCAGCAATGATATGAGGTAAGTAGAATATTGATAATTTAATTTCATAATTTTTTGTCAGGATAGTGTAATTATATAAGGTTATTACACATTTCACGCATTAATTTCTCATGAAATACCCTTTCTGTGCTTTAATGATGAGGCTTCGTATGGTGATTACCAATAGGCACCTCATACAAGTATTACAGGTTACACAGTAGTACTATAATATTGTCCTTAACTTTGAAAAAAAAATGGCGTGTTACATTACTGAAACATTACTGAAAAATCCCCTATTGATTACTGATACGTTCTGCTAGAGGTTGGCACCTCTGTAACTGCTCTGCTCAGACATTGTTGCCGCTCATCCAGAAACTGTTCAACCTGGAAGTACTGTAATGACGGATCAATGGGCTGCATACCGCAACCTCCCATCCTGTGGTTTCCAACATCTGTCAGTCAACCACTCGCTCAATTTTGCTGATCCGACTACTGGGGCGCATACTCAAGGTGTTGAGAGCAATTGGCGGCCACTCAAACACACACTATCAAATGGAATTCACAAAGACCACTTGGCAGACCACGTTCTGGAATATTTATTCCGACGAAATTATAGTCCTTCCTCTGAACACTGTTTTGAGGTGACGATCGGTATCATCAAACAGTTTTTCCCTAGTAAATAATGTTTTCCACTTAAATATTCGTACTAGATAGACAGGTTCCCAATGAGGAGGAAACACTTCTTTTCCATTGTTATAAATATTTAACAACACCTTAACTACCCGCATTCCATAAAGGCCCTTTTCAAGGCCAGCCATATTACCAAATAAACCCATTCTGTTAAAAAATAACCCACGGCGCATATTTCACGTGCTTAACACTTGTCCCGCACAAGCCACACAGTGATCACGTAATGCACACAGCGAAGGAGCAAACAGCACCACCTATCGCAAAACGTTTCTCCCGTGATTTCATCCGCTCGTTGGTTAAAGCAGATGACAGGGGGCCGAAGTCTAAAGTGCATCTCTAAAAAGTTGTATAGGATATTTCTCTGTAGTTTTAACAAAAACACCAAGCTGATCAAATAGTGCAGAACTTGCGTTCTACTTAGGGGAGCTGGTGGACAGCTGGTACCTTGGCTATGACATCATTACAGAGTAAAACATAATAAAATGTCAGCCATTGGAGTAAAATAAGTGGAATGATGTGTTTGAGAATCGAGATGAGCTTCTGTTGACTGGGGTTAGAGACTTGTTCTAGCTGCATAATGTGCTCTTTCAAAATATTCCCCAAAAATAAAAGGATTTTGGAAAACTCTGAAACAGAGGGGCAGTTCAAAGTTAATAAAATAAACCGACAGGGGGCAACAGGCAAGTCGTTGAAGATGTGCCCATCCCAGCTAAGTTTAATGGTTTGAACTTAATTTAATGGTTTGAATTTAATGGTTTGAACTTAATTTAATGGTTTGAATTTAATAGTTTGAACTTGCTAAAATACCTACCTACTGACCAACTGACAGCACATGATAATTTGGCTTTAAAAAGTCCTGGAAAAGTGCTTGAATTCATTTTGTTTGAGAGAGTATGAACCTGGTTTATTTCATTTTTACTGAAATTTATGTGTCTAAAGCAATGCGAATATTTTCAGTTTCAGAAAACATTTATTCCATTTATCACAAATGGTTTGTGTGTGGCTTGGGAAAATTTTTTTTCACCTTTTTTTCTCGTATACTGTATTGATATTTCAACGTATTCTGAAAAATGGTGATAATTGTTGTGTTGTAGGTTGTTATTTTTTGTTTTTATTTACTGGATGTTACTTATTTTTTTCATTAAATTTCTTGCATTGATATTTTAGAAATAAGAAACTTAGCAGTTGTTGAATTCGGTTTATTGAATAACACCTGCTTATTTAAAAAAAAAAAAGAAATGATTTTCTCTATGTTCTTTATCTTTTTTGATACTAACTACATTTTTTTATTTATAGTGAAAAAAAGTGGAAAGAGAGTTGAAAGAAATAAAAACAGAAACTAAAGTAGACCGGACTGAAATGCCACCCCCTCCATCTCCTGCATCATCAACTTGTAGTGAACCTGCTTCTAGTCCTTTACCACACAGTATGTCTTTTTTTATTTATTCTTATTTCAGGAAACATATTTGTAGGAAATTATAAGTCTCGTCTTATAAGAAGTTAATAAAGATTGCTCTTGTGGCACGTTTCCTCATACTTTATATATACGCATCAGTTTTTGAGGGCATTATATGTATTTTTGTGTCATTGGAAGCTTATTCTAAATTTCTCAGCACATAGTAATCAAAAGAGCATAAAATAATTAAGAGCAGGGCTTCAAGAATGCAATCGCCTGCTCTCCATTGGCGACCTGACAAATTGTGTTGCTGACCACAATTTCAGTACTTTTATTTATTTCGTTTTGCTCAATGAGCAGCAGTAATTTTAAAAAATATTTATCTAAAAAGAAAAGCATGGAAGTCGCGGCAATTTTCAGCAAAGAAATGGGCAAAAAAAAAAAAAAAAAAAACATGGCGGATGCAAAATTGTGACAGAGGTGAAGGCAAAAGACTGGTACAAAATGTGGAGGTCTTTTAATTTTTTGACTGTTGTTGACCTAGTGATCTTTGTACATCTGTGTTTAGATGTACAAGGTTACTACGTCAGCAGTATACCATCTGCTGTGGATTGATATGTTAAGTGCTGCCATAATGGAGAGGGAAACGAAGGTGGAACAGAGCACGACTAACCAGTAACAGGCATGGGCTCCTATTCAAAGCACAAGAGGAGACATTCTCAGTTACTGATTATTGTCTAGTTACTAACTTGCTCTCCACTGCCAGCAAATCTGCTAAAAGCAGAAAAGAATGCTTCAAAAGATGAGACACAACAATCTTGACTTCTATTTTTAATGATATGCAAGACAAAGGCAATTCCTGATAATTAAATTAATCATTTTTTTAGAGCTGTGAATGTGTTTTTGTTTGTGTTGTTCTTTCCCCATGTAAAAAGTTCCAATGTAATGAAAATGGGCATAGCTTGTTTTATTAACCGAGAGAGGTCGTTCAAATTGCACATGTTGGTAGAGTAACTCTTTCTGTATACAAAGGTACTACTGAACATAGTCTCCATCACAAGTGATGCATTTGCACCATCGTTGAACCCAGCTCTCGAATCCTCTTTGAAAAAATTCAGGTGTGGACTGTTGTACCCACTTCTTCACAGGCACTTTCACCTTGTCTGTGTCATCAAATCACTGCCCCCGGAGACTGTCCTTCATTGGACCAAGCAGGTGAAAGTTGGAGGGCGCCAGATCAGGGCTGTATGGTGGATGGGAGATCTCCTGATTTGTTGCCAATGATGGATGGGAGATCTCCTGATGATGCTGATCTCCTGATTTGTTGCCAAAGATGTGTGTGGTCCCATACTGTCATGGTAAATGTGGACCCTTTTCTTGTTCAGCCTCTTCCTTTTTATGGCTTCTCTAAGCTTCTTGAGTGTCTCAATGTACCGCTAGCTGGTCACTGTACGGCCATGTTCCAGAAAATCGAAGAGATTGGCACCCCTGTCATCCCAAAATACAGTCTCCAAGACTTTCCGTGCTGATCGCTGGCTCTTGAACTTCTTGGGCCTTGGTGAAGAGATGTGATGCCATTCCATGGATGGATTCTTCGTTTCTGGATCGTAAAGATACGCCCACGTTTCATCCCCTGTCACCAAATTGGAAAGGAAAGTGTCTTCGTTGGGGTGCTTAAATACTTCTAGCAGATCAGAGCAGACTTCAACCCTTCTCTCCTTCAAATCGGGTGTCAACTGCTGAGGTTTCCACTTTGCACACACTTTCTGATACCCTAAGTCTTCCACAATCTTTTTTATGGTATGTGTCCGCAGTCCAGTTCTGCAACAAGCTCATGGAGTGTGACTAGTCTCTCTGTGTGAATCAGTTCATCCTCTCGCTGACGATTTGTGTCAGTGGTTGCAGATGATGGTCTCCCACTGTGTGGTTTGTCTTCAATGGTGGTTTCCCCTTCTTTAAACTTCTTCATCCATCTGTGCACATTGCTCTTGTCAATGGTGTCATCGCTAACATTCTGTGGATACCAGACAGCCTGCACCCTTTTTCGTTAAGAACTCATGACAGCATGTTGTTTCTGTTTGGAATCCATTATTTACTTGCAATGAAGAAAAAGAGTTACTCTACATGTGCAATTTGAACGACCTCTGTCAGTTAATAAAGTTACGCCCACTTTTGCATTACTTTTGGTACAACCCTCGTATATAATACAAAGCAATCAGAACTGTGTACTAAATTGCCTGTAGTTTAGTGGTATCCATACTACATTGCCCTGGAGTGGAATCTAGCAAATTTTCCATGCATTTCTGAGGAATATTTTTTCCTTAATTTCAGTAACAATATTTTTTTTGAAAAACTGAAAATTCGAAATACTTACCATTGCTTCCACTGTAGGTTTAGTAAATATTTAATGTTATGACACGCACATTTTCTTCCATTGGTTTTATTACAATAACATTCATTAAGGTGGATCCACCTAAAATCTTTGCCTTGTATTTCCAATGGACAAACTTCTGTAGCCATTTTCTTCACAATTAATGCATTCCCAAAGATGAAAATTTGAACATCAAGAAAAATAACTTCATATCATAGCCAACTATACTTAATATTTTCTAAAACTTAACCATAATTAAGTAATCCAGCATTTGTTTATCTACTGATGTCATCAGTGTACAGGTGGCACCATCTATTTTCTGTTCTCAACACCACTAAAAGAAAAGTTATTGATTTTTAATATAATTATGGTTTAGTTTTAAAAAATATTAAGTATACTACGTTATAATATGAAGTTATTTTTATCGATGTTCAAATTTTCATTCCTGGGAACGCATGAAATGTGAAGAAAATCGCTAGAGAAGTTTGCCCATTGGAAATACAAAGCAACGACTTTAGGTGGATCCACCTTAATCCACTTACTTAAGTACTGATCAATGTCAGTATTAGTAAACCTTATTGTTTGTTTTTATGATTTAATTTCACTTAGTATGTACCGGACTGTGGCTCGGTGTGGTAGTGAGTGAGGCGAATGTGTTTTTGTTTGTTGTCATGCTTTAATTCCACTTAGTATGTACAAGACAGTGGCTCAGTGTGGTCGCGAGTGACCAAATAAACGCAGTGTGTTGTACGTAAATAAATTTATACTCTCAAATCACTCATTTTATTTCTCACCCACACAGATCCTTGGCATGCAAAAGATGCATAGCATAATTTATCTACAAAAAGTACCAGGGTACTATCTCAATTCCTTTCGGGTAAGTTGTCCACAGCTACCATTCCTTGGGAATAGAAAACAAAAAACAAAACTGAACATTCTCTTCCTTGAGCAAAAGTCTTGTCACTGGTTTTGGGGGTGCAGTTCTTCCACAACTGAAGAATAGCTGTCTCTCTTTCTGGATGTTGTGTAGTAGGGTGTACCGTCAAAATAACCCAGAAAAAATAATCCGGTCAAAACAACCCGACGTCTAAATGACCCAGCGTGAAAAAACCTAGTGAAAAATAACCCTGCGTCATAACCCCAGGGTCACAGCTATGGTGCGTCAAAATAACCCGCATTATAATAACCCGGCGTCGTAATTTACCAAAATAACCCGCGTCATAATAATCCACGCCGTAATAACCGGCGTCAAAATAACCCAGCAATCTCGCTTCCCGAGTCGAAATGGAAAAGGGGCGGGGAACATTCATCTCTCCAAAATCGAAGTAGGTTGTACTGAGTAGATTTCAGTAGATCTCTCCAAAATCGAAGTAGGTCTGGTTATTTTTTCTTGGTTATTTTGACATGTAACCGAATGAACCAAAATATTTTTGTTCGAACTCTTAGTTTTCCAATGTTTTAAAAGAAAAACATCATAGTTTGGGGTGCTGGTGAAATGACAGTACCCCCACCCCCTAGGGAATAAATTTTTTACACCATTTGTATGTATCATGTTTCATTCCTCTCAGGATTAAGAATGCATGCAGTATTCTGGTCCAGAATTTGCAGGTAGAATTGGAGTATCTGGTCCCAAATTTATATGCTTACTTAAACTGATAAAATTTATGATTTAACTTCTTCCTTCCCCCACATAAACAGATAGAAGGTAGAAAAAGAAACTGCAAAAACGTGTGGCAGTGTGTCTCACTGATATCGGCAACTCTAACTGGAGTTACGATACGAAATTTTGTGGCAAATATGAAATATTTTTTTTAATATTTCAGATACATTTCTTCCCTTGTTTTACTTTTGCTGGATACCATTCTCGTTGCAAACTAAATTACTAATAACCTAAGAAATAACAGACAAATGGAATCGGGGAAGGTCCATTAGCGATGCGCAGTGCAAACCCTTTTTTCAGGAGTTCGCGCTAGACGTAGTTATGAAAGGAAATGATATTTGTTTGAATCCATTTATAGACTGTCAGCGCATGTGGTAACAATTCGTGACATCTTGGTTATTTTTAAGTGCATCTAACCTATCAGACATTGTTTAATTATTGAATGTGCTTTTATTGTGCTTGGTAAGAGGACTTTTGAAAGTGCATCAATTAACCTCTTTGAAAGCTTTATTCGTTAGTCAAAAGTATCTGAAATTAAATTTTTAATAGTTTGAAATTGATAATTTCACATATTTTATTTCATTTGCTTAAGAATTTTATGAATGTATGTGATTTTGGTATCGTGAAATTTGTATTTATATTGCTATCAGCAAGAGTGGATGCACGAATCTGCTTTTGCGCGCGAAGTAATATAGCTGTTATTTGGGCGTAAATGTGGCACTAATTGGCATATCCTAGTTGCGCTAATTAGGAAAAAAAAAAGACTGATGCAAACATGTACATTTTAGATATTGATTATTAATTTGTATGGGTAAGAAGCTTGTGCTCTCCTCGCTATTATTTCAGAATTCAACGCGATTACAAGGTTTCGGAAAACGTGCAACAACGATGAATCCAAATCTATTCTGTTAACCCTTTCGTGACCACAACGCATGACGCGTCCGGGCTTTCAGACAACCACAAGCAAGGTTAATAGACAGAAAGGTTTGCTCATCCCACCTACCTCACAGCGGAAGTATCTGTCCCTTACATAGTGACATAACTGTACGAGACGGGTAGACCGTCGATACAACTGAAGCACTTGCAAGAGAAGTGTTGTCAACAATTTTAAATTCAAATACTCTTTGAATTTGAAAACTTACAACCAAGAAGGAACGGGGGGGGGGGAAGCGTCTACAACACACGCAGAAAAAACTGACATCCATGTGAATATTTCATTTAGAGTAAACCGAGATTTTAAAGGAAATAAGTATACATTTTTTTTCTAATCTGTTTAATCTAAATAGGATATTGACTGGCATTAAGGAAAATTGCAAGGACAGTGATCATAGCTTTTAAGTTTAATTATATGCAACTGTAGCATTGTCTTATTTAAATAAATTAGAGAGATAGTAAAAAACAACATAATATTTTATTGTGTCACTAGCATTTCATAAAGAAATCCCTTTATGCCGAACAAATCAAAACTTCAGCAACATTCCAGGAACTCGCTTAATTAAAATGCTGGAAATTAATTGTATTAAATGCTTTATTATTTGTAATTCATCGCTTAATAGAAAAGTTAAAATTATATATTTTTAATTTTTTTTCCCTTTATTTCCGTCATATTTTAATCGCTGAATTATGAGAACTTCAAAAATCGGGACCTTATTTAATGCGAAGAAATGCTTTCTTCACCCACCTTTGCCATTATGCTTAAGTAACTATTTTAACCAGTATTCTCTTCTTGGGTTGGCAAGACATTTTTTCCTGATGATTTGGAATTTAGTCAAATACTAAAGAAAATCAACTGGAGTTAATGGTAGCCAAGCATGGTGAGGATTTTCAGGTCTCTCTCAAGAATGGCTCAAGTGGAAAACAAATTCATTTTGCTTTTCGTTGCCAATAGGAAAAACTCAAAAACCGAGTTCCAGATTTTAACTATGGGTTATTTTGACTGGGACATTTTGATGCAGGTTATTCTTTCCGGGTTATTTTGACATGTAACCATGTAGTAGTAATGGAACCATGTCTCGTGACCTGTGATAGTGTCAGTTAACCATTTAGGGCCCTTAGGCTCAATTGTTGCTAACATTTCTTTGGAAGATGCTGCTTTGTTTTATTTTTATTTTTTTTATTTTGCTGCTGTGGTAGTTTGTGGAGTACTCATTTGGCACTGAACTTGTGAAACTTTAAATGATAAAAATTTTTCTCCACACTGCCAATCTAAACACTGTTGTTTAAACTCACTACTGTGACTTTTGGGTTTTTCTTAATGAGTTCACGAACAAAAGCAATGCTTTTCTTGTTTATGACCTCATTCGGTCTTCTTGCACAAGGAAGGTCTTATAAGCTTTGTCATCCATCTCTGAATTGAAACATCCATCCTTTAACAGTGTCATTTGAACAGGCATGATTTCAGTATCCTTGTGAAAGTGTGAAGTCTTTTCCTGTCTTTAGTAGGCTCCAAAATAAAGACCATTAATTTCATTCCTTGCTTACTCATACAGTACTTGAGCTATATGTACATCTGGTGTATTATCACCCTTTAGTAACTTTCTCATCACTTTCTTTTTTTTTTTTTTTTTGTAACTTTTCTGTATGCAGAGCTGATTAAATAAGTTTTTCAATGCTTGGACTTTTTGTTTTAGCTTTGTGTATGTATATGTAAGATTTATAAAATCAACAAAAATATGTGTGACATGACCAGGGGTAGAGAAATATTCTGAAATCTGTTGGCCAGATTCAAAACATTAGACCAGTGTGTGTGTGTGTGTGTGTGCTAGTTATCATATTATATATATACACAGTGCGTCAAAGAATTTTCAAGACTGGCGCTAGATTTCAGTCTACAGTGGCGCCACCAGTGTAATCGCGAATGCGTTATAAACCATGACCATCTGCTTGCTTTCTGCCAAAAGTACTGCACAGTTGTTAAAGTAACTCAAACGAAACGGCCGTTCATTAGAGATGTAAAATTTTTTTCATGTTGAATTATTAAGATGGAACAAAGGACTGTTATTAAATTTAACGCAAAACTTGGTAAAAGTGCCTCGGAAACGTACCAAATGATGAAACAAGTTTATGGTGAGTTTTGTTTAAGTAGATCATAGATCAAATGTTTTCCTGTGGCACAAACGTTTTTTAGGCGGAAGAGATACGCTAGGTGATGATAAGCATACCGGAAGACCGAGTTCATCTAGGACACCTGAGATTATTGAAAAAGTGCATGATTTCGTAGCAAACAATCGATGTGCGTCACTAAGAATGATGGAAAAGTCTTTAAACATCAACAAATAAACTATTCGAACCATCCTGCATGAAGATTTGGGCAAAACGTGGAAAGAGCGATGACTAAATTTGTTCCACACACGTTAACCAATGAACAAAAATCAAGGAGAAGTGCGCATTGCAGATGCATCACTTCAGCCGCTGAAAATGGTCCAAACTTCTTAAAATCGATTGTTACAGGTGATGAAACATAGTGTTTTCAATATGATCCTAAAACAAAGCGACAAAGCAAAGTGCGGAATGGAAGTCAAAAAACTAACCACAAGCCAAAAAAACAAGAAAAGTTCCATCGAAAATCAAAACAATGCTCATTACATTCTTTGATAGTAAGGGTGTTATCCACAAAGAATTTGTTCCAAGTGGACAAACAATTACTGTTGAGTTTTATTTAAATGTTTTGAGGCGTTTGATGGGCAGAATTCGTCGCATTCGTCCAGAATATCGGGATAAAAACAGGCATGGATGTTGTGTTTGTCTTACGGCACTGGCTCTCTCCCTTCTCTGGAACCAGTGACCCTAAATTAGGGACGGGCGACTGCTTATAGCCCATTGAGTTGCTCACGGTGGTCGTTAAACCTTCAATAAAAAAAAAAAAAGAAAAGAAAAGAAAAGAAAAAAATATGGTACTTAATCATTTTTTTTTTTTACTGATGCTTGCAAATTCTTGAATTGCATGTTCTTCAGTGATGTTTTCTGTGGTGGCCCAGTCAATTTTTTTCGTTGCACGGCTATTTAAATATTATGGCTTATTGCATGAATTTTAACAATGTTATTAAAGAAATTATACTGAAATTAATTTTTGTGTGTTCATATGCACATTTATATATGTTTATCTTATATTGCATACTTTCCTTTTAAGAACGCAAACCTAGACAAAGCATTCCTTTAAGGGATGATGGAACAGCCAAAGAAGAAGAACCGTGGATGTTGAAAGATGTAATTTTTGTAGAGGATGTAAAAAATGCTCCAGTAGGAAGAGTTGTTAAGGTAAACAATTATGTGCCATTTTGTTATAAAAATAATTTTTCATTTAATATTGACCCTTTTGTGTTACTAAATTCACTTTTTCCCAGTTTATCGGATCATGAAATATCCTGTGTAAATTAAATACTATGTTCCTGTTTTTACTGTTATGTATTTGTTGCTTATGAATGTGGGGCAGTTCAAGTTTCTAAGTTGCATTCTGCTTGCAATATGAGAGATCAAACAGTTGCCCTATTTTCATATTGCAGCAAGTTTATTTCAGTTTCTTGCCTTGAATCTTCTCCTTTTTATCAGAGCTTAATTTGCCTTTGTGTTATTACAGAATATGCACAAACTTCCTCCTTAAATTTTTTTTTTTTTTGACTTAGTTGAAATCTCCTGTGTTCTTTTCTGGGATGCAATAAGCTTTCTGTATGCAGAACTGATTAAATAAGTTTTTGATTTCCTAAATAAGTAGGTTTTATATGGGGACAGAGGGAGGATGATTGTTTTGTCATCTTATTGTGACCAGTTTCTACCTATAAATACCAGCTATCTCCTTGAACAGTCAGTCATTTTGCTTTCCAGAATAGGAGCATTTAGACTCTTCTTAAGTGATACTTGACTCTGATCACACATACACACACACACACACACACACACACACACACACACACACACACACACACACACACATATATATTATATATATATATATATATATATATATGCTGTATAAGATAGTTTGGGACCCCCTCCCCCCACGCAGGAGCAAAGCAATTGCTGAGGGTGTGATCTAACGGGCACGACATCTGATAGTGAATTGTGGAACTTAGTGAACACAACTGTAAAAACTATGATAAATAGGGCAGAAAGGTAAATTACAAAGTTGTAGAACTGACTTTGCTTATTAGGAATCCGACTGACCAACTCTGTCATAAAAAGAAGGAATCAATTGGTGAATATTCGTGGTGCACTGATGAGCAATATAAAAACGCTATATGTATGTTGGTAGACCTGGGAAACCGATTACCAGCAAAGAATACTGTTACCCGAGTCTGAAAATCAAGATGGTCAATTTTCAAATTGTTGAAGGAGTTTTAGACAAAGAACAATAATCAATGTACAAATTAGAAAAACCATCATAGTCATAAAGTCACTCCATTCATCTGTGTAGCTGGGGTTACCGGACTTTACTTTACATCTAGAATTCACAAATAAGACTACCATTGATAAAATTCCGCCACAGATAAAGGATAATCTGTAATACAGATATGACATCATAGAATTTTAAGGACATTACCCAGAAAACTAAGGCCGAAATGGAAAAATGCCAGAACTTTTTTGACATATTTCCCCAAGAGGAATTGCAGTTGCACCCTGTTTTTTTTTTGTTGCACCAGGACTAGAGATTCAGTCAGTGATAACCTTTCCTCTGACCCTGAGTGACTAAAGGCAATAAATAGCACACAGCCCTTTCTTTGCTTTTGCTACTCTTCACAGTTCTGTTATACGCCAACGATGTTGGTAACCATGCTTAATCGATATCGCTGTTTTATTAAGTACACATTATACACATGTTTGGATTCTACGAAAAATTGCAATCTTATATTATTAAATTTAGTTGGTTCACATCGTAAAAAAAGTGTGCATTATATCATTATATTCCCAAAAAAATGGGAGGGGGGTGTCTTTACATTGGGGATCCCCGACTGAAAATCAAGGGGGTCTTATAACACTTTGGCAAATAAAAATTGAATTTGGGGAATGGGTTGGTGAAAACATTAAAAAAGCCACAGCAACCGTTACATACAACTAGGCTGTTCTGAGATTCAGAGGTTTGTCTTTTCTGTAATACGCAGGTTTAAATGTCGTACATTGGTGAAAGAACAGTTACACTTTCATACACAGCCACGGTGACCCTTCACTTCTGTGGCTTTTAAAGGCTGCAATGGTAGATAGGTTTTCCCTCCAAGGGGTGATCTGTTGGGCAGCAATAGCATACGTGACAGTGTAGGGGCATCTGAGAATCTTAGAAGCACTGACTAAATTTAACTTCAGTATATATACTGTTGAGGAACTAGCTAATACTACATAGGCTTCAAGTTACTGTGTTTTGTTCCTGAATCCTTACGTGAAATGACCAACTTAAACTGTTAGCTCCTGGCTAATCTCCCACACTAAAATATGATTTACGAGAACGACCTGATGCTTGTTTCACTATGTAAAACTGAGGATCGTTTCACTTAAAACTTTATGGCTGACTATACCCATTCCCCTCATCTGAAATTGTAAAAGAATGTAGTACAGGATAATATATTTCTGCAAAAGTCAACCCAATTGGCATTACGTCCACCAAAGAATTCACCAAGCAAGGTCTTAGTTCTATTGGGACTTGCATTTTTTTTTTTTTGCTTTGTATACATAATTCTTGTTTCTTTCTGAGCTGCTATATCATGCTTATCACGGAATAATCTTTTACATGAAGGTGTATTTAATACACAGTTGATGTGGATTAGGAACACCAAACAGACATTGTCGCTCTTTCAATGTTTTTATATAGGTGAGTCACAGGAAAATTCTTATCGGCCGCCACCAGGAAACGAACCCAGGGTCTTCCAGTTACACGCTGGACATGCTACCACTGCACCACAGCGGCCTCGAATACTCCAGACTCGCGACTAACTACCAAACTTTCTGTGGCTCACTTATAAACGTGCAAAGGGCGATGACTTGTGTTTGATGTTCCTGACCCCCGTCAATTGTGTGTATTAATTATTCATTCGCATCCCAGTTATTTGTTCTGTTGCTGCTTACCGTCTTTGGTGAATCCCTCGCATTCTCCAAGAAGCAACCTGTCATGTGGTTTAGCAGTTAGTCGTATGCGAGTCTGGAGAATTCGAGGCCGCTGTGGTGCAGTGGTAGCATGTCCGGCGCATAACTGGAAGACCCTGGGTTCGATTCCTGGTGGCGGCCGATGAGCAATTTTCTGTGACTCACTTATAAACATGGAAAGAGCGATGACTTCTGTTTGATGAAGGTGTGTTTTCTGGCAAACTCAAAATGTATCTTCATGATTTCCATTAATCTGCAGTAGAAATTTTTTTTTTCTTTACCTGTCCTAGAAAAAGTGTTCATATGGATTTAGGGTTGTCTATCCACCCACCCACCCACCTACCTACCTGCTTCACCCAAAAAACTAGATTCAAAGAACCTACTTCAAAGTGCTTTTTTTTTTTTTTAGATATTTGGAATTTTCTTTTTTTTTTTCCTTTTTGGTATTACTTTAAGCTGTTTTAAAATCACTGACCATTTTTCAATAGAAATCAGAGTCTGGTTGTAAAAAGACCAGGTGTAAACTGAATTCTGTAATTTGATTAAAATAAGCAATTTTTGCAGATAATTCCACAAAAACACAAAACAAAAGTATATATACAGTATTATCTTGAAGTTTATAAATTAAAAGAAAAGTAGGTGTACAAGAACACTGGTCTGAATCTTTATAAGAAAAAAAAAAAGTTTTGCTTGGATTCCTTAAAATTTTTGGGATAGAAACTAGTTTTCTATGCTTGGGGCTGGAAGAAATTGTTGACTGACTCCCCAGGAATGTACTGTAGGAGGATGAATATATGCTTTTTGAGCTTTCTGTGTTCTAATGCTTTAGGCACATATGTGTGAAAGGGAGGTATTTTAGGAATGACTAACTGGACTTGCCCCCCCCTCTGACACTTGTGATTTAATAAGTTTTCTCTACTGTTTCAAATAAAACCTTCCATGTATTGCCAATTTGCATCTTAGTTATTTGTTTTTATTTTCCACTTTTATAATTTTCTGGCAGCCCATTTGGCGAACACCAATTTCGTCTTTACTTTGCAACGCTATCTTAACAATTGCACTACTTCGTGTGTGTGTGTGTGTGTGTGGGGGGGGGGTCAGTGCCCATTATATAATTTTTTTCTTTTTTTTTTTAAGATTGTTGGTTGTGGGTGATAGTTGTCTGCTAATGCAAACATTGTCATCCAACTATTTTGTTATTCCAGGGACTGAGTTGGGGGGAGGGGGCTTAGAGAAAAGCTTTTCTATATGATGCTTTGTGATTCTGCAATTAGAAAAACTGCAAATGCTATTTTGTGAAAAGGTTTAAGAAAAAAGAACAACAAAAGAACATCCAGGCTAAGTTTTGGATTTTTACTGTGGAAACAGTTGTCAGCTTTCATCAGAAGAAACATTGTGTGCAAGGTGGAATATCAAAATTCTGAGCTCCTATTTCAGATACACATTAAAACATTTTTTAGTGTAGCATGTTTTTCAAGCGAAGAAATTTTTTTTTTTTGTCCTGTAAATGCAGATTGTTCTTGTATACCTTCCTTGTAATGGACATGTATGTATATGCAGACCATGGTATGTGAAAGATTTGTGGTAATTTAAATTTAAGTTGGCAAGCTATCTGTGCAGTGGTGATAATATCAGTTGAATAATGCAGTTTTTGTTTTTTTCAGGTTGATGGTGCGTATGCTGCTGTCCGTTTTAAAGATTATGGAGGTACTAACTGTGGATCCCTACAGACTACAACATTTGGGTCACCGAATGCGAATTCGGGTGAGGATATCAGTGCATTTTTACAGGAATGTAGACTGATGCGCAAAGATGAACTGCTTGTTGTAAAAGGAAGCAACACTCCCAGAATTCCAGACTGCTTTCAGCGGACTCCTAGGAAAGTCAACATAGTGGACAGTGGCCAGATACTGGCTATGGCAGTAGATGGTCAAGGTAATACTTAGTTTTTCTAGTACATTGAAAGAATTATATTGATATATTTAAATATTACTTAATATTATGAAACAGGGACTTCAATTACACAACTTAGAAAATTAGAGAGCATTTTATCTCCAGAGAAGCACTTAAAGAGCCAACTTCCTTGTGGAGAAATATCCTTCTCACAAACTCCCCAATGTAACATTGGAAGATCTCCCCCCTCCAGAGGAAAGGAACAGGCTTTCTTGCTAAATACAGTATGGAGAAGCTATCGCCAAGACCCTAAACAAGAAGATATTTATCTGTTAATTGTCCCTTTTGACTTCAATGTGCAGATGTCCTTGTGAGAAAAGTTTTCTTCAGCATGTGCAAAAACTGAACCCCTATCTCATGCAAGCCAGCCAATGGAAGAACTCCTTGTGCTGAGGGTAATAAGATGAATCCATCTCCATGAAAAGTAGAGTTTAAGAAAGGGGCAGTTGAAGTTAGCGGCAAGTCGGAGAAGTAAGCATCATCTCCCTGGGATGTAAGTGAAAAGGAGAAAGTGTCACGTGGAAAATAAACCAAGTCCTTAATACTCCCCTCTGGAAGTATGATGAAATGTAAATATATATTTTTCCCAAATCAGATTTTTTTTTATTGTAATTTAAATTGTTTTCCTTCCCTGCTCCTATGAGATCGAGAACTTGCAATCCTAATTCAATCTCCTGTCAACGACGCCAATGAGATTGACATCGACCTCTTTTGCCCAAAACTTATGGAATTTTAGGGTTTTGGGATAAAGGGCCCCCCCCCCCTATTATTTGTAATACATGCATACATATCATTAAGCTGTTTTCTGAGATTCAGAGGTCTCAAAGAAAGACCATGTGCCAAGTACACATTTAACTGATAGAACTAGAATTTACTTACTGTTGGTGTTTCAAATGTCTCCATTTTCAACGATCTCAGCACACAGCTCGAGCTTCTTTCACATTCATCACACGCAGCACCTTTTGTACTTCATACTTTTATATATATTTTTTCAAGCAGACATTTCTGAATCTGGTCCTGCCATGATTTCCTTTGCCTTCCTCTACCTTTCTTTCTTGCCACTTGGGCTGAAAAAATTCTCTTAGCACCTCATCACTCATTCTTTCAGCATGGCCAAAACTACCTAAGAACATTAGTCTCTACCTTACTAACAACATTTTGCCTCACATTACACATTTGTAATACATCTTGATTCCTCACATGATCAGCGCATGTCTCACCACAAACCTCAGGTAAGTAATGCATCTCTCCAGCACACCAACAACTCCTATGTCTTTTTTCAGTACTCAAGATTCACTGCCTTACATCAGAGTAGGAACAATTACACTTTCATACACAACCATTCATGACTTCCTTGAGAACCTATCATTCTTGTGAAATCCACCTAAGTCAGCTATGACGTTCAATGAAGAATTCACTAACCTACTAATTTTGCCAACTAATTTGTTTTCTCTGTCAAACATACTTCCAGGCATGTGATTCTTCCGCTAATTAGTGGAATTCCATGAATTTGCATTTTAGAAAAAACGGAAATCCGCTAAACTTGTCGTTTATTTGCGATCTCAGGCTTTTGACAAAAGTTTGTGATTGCTCACATGTTGGAAAAAAAATCCAGTCAAGAGAGAAATTTTCCTGAGGGTAGGTGACGATATTTCAGTCGTAAGGCGCACTCTCTGCTGCTGCGTGGCTGATTGGCAGCTCTGGGCTGGCTGATTGACAGCTCTCTGCTGTGGGTGACGTCACAGCAAATGCCTCGGTGTGCTCGAAAATGGTTTTCTTTGGGGAACACTCCGCTGTTTCAATTCGCCTCCATCCTTTCACTGCTCATTTGTTTTATTTATTTGCTGGGGAGCAAAATCCGTTAAGAGACTGGGCAGAGCCTTGAGCCATCGTACGCAGCTGCCAAGAGATCAACGAGAAAGAAAAGTTCTGTTCACATGTGTTTGGACGTTCAGGAACCTTCTCTCTTACTGGCGGGTGAAAGTGTCATACACGTCTAGAAATACGAACCATTACAGATTCCTCCCCGGAATTACGGAAATTCAGATTTTTGCTGTTATTAAGAATGTTTTACTGGTTTTGTAATTGATCAATGTAAAAGCCTCTGAACAAAGTTCGTGACGCAGCTCTTCTCCCCCTTCCCCGAGGAGGAGGATTTGTTTTCCTTGTTTGAAAGCTGAGTGGAAAGAAAGCACACACGGCACCGGGCCGGGATTACGTCGGCCCGGCGTGCTTCCTTCACCGTGGCGGGACTACATCGGCCCGAAATCTCTGAACAAAGTTTGTGACGCAGCTCTTCGTTTCTTTTCTTTTTTTCCTTTCCAAGGAGGAGGAATTTGTTTTGCTTGTTTGACAGCTAAGCGGAAAGAAAGCACGGCGCCGGGCTGGGATTTCGTCGGCCCAAAGTCTGAACTAAGTTCGTAGCGCAGCTCTTTGTTTATTTTTTATTTATTCCCCCCTTTCTTTCCGAGGAAGAGGAATTTGTTTTGCTTGTTTGACAGCTGAGTGGAAAGAATGCACAGCGCCGGGATTACGTCGGCCCGAAGCCTCTGAACAAAGTTCGTCAAGCGGCTCTTTGTTTCTTTCATATTTTTTGTTGTTTTTTTCTGAAGAGGGGGAATTTGTTTTGCTTGCTTGAAAGCTAAGTGGAAGAAAGAATGCATGGCACCGGGACGGGATCAGGGCCAGATTTACAGAGAATCAGGCTTTTTTAGGCACAGCACAAGATATGCCACCTCCCTTCACCCATCCACATTCTTGAAAGAGTAAGTACATTTGTCACTACTAAATATTATCAATTCATTTAAAAGTTGATTTAATAAATGGGATATTGTGCAGGGAAAAATAGGAAATGATAATATACTTTTATTAAATCCTAATGTTAGCAAGGAAATTCGTACTTAAAAATATAGACGGGTAAGTAAAACACTTTAATAGTTCAGTATTGCTATATACTGTATATATATACATAATGAAATTCAAGCAATAATTTTTGTGTTTGTCACGTTCGTTTTTTTTTTTTTTTTTTCTTTTTTTTTTAAATGTTCTTTTGGTGTTTTCAGTTAATTGGATGCTTAGCAATCACATGCCTGTAATTTCTAAATATACAAACTCATTCACCTGGTCAATCACTGTGCCATTAAAACTTATCTTGCATTCAGTACTAACAGTTCCTCGCTAAAAAACCATAACTTTGGTTTTTCTCTTATTTATACTCAGTTAAAATTTAATACAAACTTTGTACACCTGGTACAACATACTCTGCAACTCACTTTTGCTCTCTGCCAACAGGACTGTGTCATCAGCATAGAGCAATCTGCACATGCACATATTATTTGCGTGTGCCATTATTTGTAGTACCATGTTTAAAATCTGTAAAAGCATTAACGTCAGCTAAAACTTAGGTGCTGAAAAGCACCACAGCTTTAGTGGTCCTTATTGTGTTGCCACCCTAAATTATGAAAAATGTCTCCATGGTAATGAATTAGTCAGAGTGGCCAATGCCACCCCAGTGGCACAGAGGCCTAAATGTTTGCTTCTGACCATTCATCCAAGATGGGTCCTTTTTCAAATCCCGGCAAAGCACGGATGTTATGTTTGTCTTAAGGCACTGGCTCTCTTCCTTCCTTGGAACCAGTGGCCCTAATTTAGGGTATGAGTGACTGTTTGTTGCTTATGGTAGTAGTCAAATCCCCAAACAAAGAAATTGCAGGTAATTTATTGCAAAAGAAAAGAAAGTTAGAATATGCTTTTTAAGGATTTTGTTCATAAAAAAAAATAAATGGCGTGCAACCTTGGTGGTATTGTCTCTGGCTGCTGGTACTCAGCATTCGTAAACGGGGAAGTGGTGAGTGTTGCTCTTCTTAGGGTCTACTCATTGCTTATTGCTTCAGTTGTTGACTCATTTTTAACTGTAAGTTACAAAATCAAATATGTTTCAGCACAAGTTGATTTTTTTTTGTTCGGATTTATCTGCTCGAAAACCACGATCAGTCGCCGACGAAGCTTAACATCAAGTTCCGTTCTCTATCTAAACAAAGCTTACACCAACAAACAGTGTCGGCAAAGCGACTGGCGAAAAGGTAGTGATTAAATAAAGTGACTGTTGGAAAAAACAATGTTTCTGTAGAGTTCCCAAAGCTGGAACACGGGTCGTTAGTGAAAACATCAGTGAAAAGCATTGCGCCTTGACATTCCTATGCTTACTAAGGAAAGATCTTTTTTAACATTTTGAGGACAATAAAAAAAAAACTTCGCAAAAAACCCTGATGTGCAAACAAGTACAATAACAAAACAAGAAAAGAAAAACTGTGTTTGAAGCAGTTTCTTCTGAAACCGTTTTATTTGTTTTGAATTCAGTTGTGAGTACAGTGATATGCTCCAGTATTTTATACATGCAAATTGTAGTAAACAACCATCTTTTTCATGCTGCGTTATATTCATACTGTTTCATCACATGTTGTGATTTTTCACGTGGTTAAAAAGTCCTGCCATCATCCCTCCTGCCAGTCTCATATATGCACACTTCGGGGTAGAACAGATTTAAAAACTTTTTAATATGAGTTAAATGAAATATTGTTGTGCGTGCTACTGCTGTAAGATTAAAAAAAAAAAGTTTTCTAAAATTACTTGCAACTAAAGTGCGTTATCGTAGTAGTATATATGCATTATTTTTGGTACAATTTAAAACTGCCCGACACATTATCTTTTGTTAGAAAAAAAAAATTTAAAATTCTGTCTGTCTGTCTGTTGTAGGTATACATTCTGTGCTGAAGAACAATGGTCGCTTAAGTTATGTTGTGTACAACCTTGTTACTGGAAAAGCTGAGCAAGATAGTCCATTTCCAACGGATACCCAATCATTTCTTGGTCAAGATGCAAGACTTGTTTCACTAGGAATTAGTGGAGAGGTAATTGCTTTTTTGTGGTCTCATGCTTTCTAAAATTCAATGTGGTGACTGTTTTTATAATATATTTTTTTAATGGGGGACAAATTGAAAGGTACTGGAAGTTTGATTTCTAAATTGTTTACTCAATATTTGATAATGTGCTTATTAAAGTGGTTTTTGAGAATTGAAACAATTTAGAACATTTGTGGTCTACTGTCTTCAAGTTATTGCACATTATAGTTTATTGGTTAGAGTTAGGTGCACACATGAAAAGCATACGTTGGGTGTAGCAAGATCAGGATATAGTGCATGTGAGCTGTATCTTACCTAGAACACAACCTGAGTCCCTGGCAAAGACAACTTGGTGAACCTAATTTTTTTGCCCACTTTGTGACAAGTATTTTCTTGCCCGCTTTGTGATGCAGTATTGTTGGATTCATTTCCTTGACTGATATTAAAGTTTTGATAACTTGGTAATAATTATAGGTACTTATGGCTGCATTCTTTTGTGTGAAAGCTATTAGCACAATGCTAGACATCTTAGCTGAAGCTTTGGTCTGTGTAATGTGAGTTTCTTGACCCTAAGTGATTCAGAGACGCCTGGTTTGTTAGCCCTCCGCTTTGGTGTATATGCCTTTCACAGGGAGCTTCCACTCCACACCATAAAGAGTGGAATTGGATATCAGGTGAGGTAGGCCCAGAGCTAGTTCCTCATGTACACTGAAGAGCAATTGAATTAGAGATACCTGTCTAGTAACGTGTAGCACCACCTTTCGCCCTGATGACGGCTGCGATTCGTCTCGGCATGGACTCGACAAGACACCGGAAGCGTTGGGAAGCCATACGGATCCACGACCCCTGAACAAGCTCCCACAGTTCACGAAGATTTGATGGAGGGGTCAGAGCTTCGAACATCTCTCTTGATGGCATCCCAGATGTGCTCGATGGGATTGAGGTCAGGTGACCTAGCTGACCAAGGAAGCGAGGTCACATCAGTGGAGTGTTCACTCAACCATTCGGATACAATTCGGGAGCTGCATTGTCTTGTTGCAGGATGAGGTCCCCAGTGGGATGCCGAAGACGCACGAACAGTACCAAATGGTCGTCCAGGATATCCTGGTAACGTTGACCTGTGAGGGACTATGTTACACGAACCAGGGGTCCCATTTCAGTCAGCGTAAACAGTCCCCAGACGAGAATGCCACCCACATCAGCTTGAAGAGTACCCTGCTGGCAAGAAGGATACATCGCTTCATATGGTTTGCGCTGTACTCGTATCCTGCCATCCGCATGTACCAACGTGAATCTCGACTCATCAGTCCAGGCAACATTTTCCCACATGTCTAGGGTCCAGTGGCGATGTGTCTGTGCCCACGCTAATCTTTGCACCCTGTGATGTGCGGTCAGCAGCGGTACCCTCGTGGGATGATGGCTTCTGTACCCCATAGCGAGGATATGGTTCTGGATGGTGTGGCTGATTACACGTTTTTGTGCACCAGCGTTAAATTGCAGAGTGATTTCTTGCACTGTGGCCCATCTATTCGCTGTTACAATGCGAGCTAGCCGACCATGATCCCCCTCATCCACACGCTGTTGTCCATGGCAGTTGGGCCTTGCAGGGATGGTTTTACCGGATTTGATGTACTCACAGTGCACCCGTAACACAGTGGCTCATGAAAATCCCAGTGCCTGCACGACTTCCGAGATGGAGTGACCCATTCGTTGGGCCCCGACAGTTTGCCCATGATCAAATGCGCTTAGATCCTTCGTCTTACCCATACTGCGTCCTACTCTTACCGATTCCCGTTGTATCACTCCTTATATTGTCGGATCGCTGCATACGTCATGTCGTTTCCGTTTACAGGGCCGCCCACAGCGCCACATTTGCATAACGCCAGCTGTCTCTAATTCAATTGCTCTTCAGGGTATATTCCACCAGAATTCGGCGAGCATGTCTTTTTATGGTTTGCGTGCTTGCAACCCTTGTGCTGAATCTGAAGACCTGCTTGTTCATAAGTGTGAGAAGATAATGAGGTCATAAATTAACATTTTGCAAACAATTTGGGTGTTAGTTAAACTAATTGTGAATGTTTAGAATACACATTTTCTCTTCCTGTTATACAGGCACTCCTCACTTAGTGACAGAGTTCTGTTCCTGCGACTAGGTTATTAAGCAAATTGGTCGATAAGCGAGGAGCCTAATCGTTTTTACTTATTTTGTATAAGAAAAAGCTGTAAAGGAAACTCCAACTTGATAACTTTGTTTTAATTCACATCTCTTACATGTTACAGAATGTGTAAATACAGAGAAATCTCGTTAGAACAAATATTTCAAATTAACGAATCTGGGGAAAGTCCCCAAAGAAATTACCTATAACTGTCATGTTAAATTTCAATTTAAGAATTTCAGATTAACGAACTTTTCAAAATAACTAATATAAAATTATGGTAAAAGAATGCATTACCCCGGATCAACTAAGACATTTTTCTTTTGGGCTAACCGGAAATATGTATTCTTATCTTTAAAAAAAGTGTTACTGATTGACAAGTTTTCCCTCCTAGAATGCTAACAAGGTTTTTTTCTCCTGGACGGGCAGGAATGAACAACTTGTAACAACCTGCAGTTCTTCCTGTGCTTTTGGAGCAGAATGGAAGCCACGTTGTCACTGGACGCGCCTCTTTTAACGTTCCTTCCCTCCAAATGAAATTAATACATCCTGCGTGATTGACAGATAAGCTGAAGTCCTTTCGGCTGCGCAGGAGAAGTGCGCAGAGACGAAGAGCAGGTTTTTCGTTAACAGAACAACAGGCTGCTCTTGTTTAGTAAGAATGAACTGGTGAGAAAGAACAGGCTTTTCATTCTCAATATGGCTGAAAAAAGAAAACAGAAGCAGTTTTTGCTTAAGCAAAAAACTCAGATTATAAGAAGCTGTAGAATGTGGAAGAAAACAGATTGATGTTGGAAAGGAATATGGTATAGTCCTGTTTACTGTAGACACTGTTTTAAAAGATAAAGATAAAATAAAGAAACTTGCTGAACAGTCAGCTCTTTGCCTAGAAAGAAAACATCTGCATTGGGGAAATTTTCAATCAATTGATGAAGCTGTGTACATGTGGTTTAAAGATGTTCGATCAAAAGATGTTCCAGTGTCTGGTCCTATGTTGCAAGCTAAGGCTAAAGAGTTTGCAGAAATTCTGAAAATCTAAATGTTGGAAGCGAGCAGTGGCTGGTTATTTCGTTTTCGAGAACGGTATGGAATAAGTTGGAAGCAGGTGTGTGGAGATGAAAAAGCTGCTGATGTTTCAGCTGCTCATACATGGAAAGAAAATAAGTTGCAGGATATTTTACAGAAATATGAACTTGAGGGCATTTACAACGCAGATGAGACGGCATTTTTCTATGAAGTTCTTCCGAATCGCAGGGTGGCTATGAAAGGTGAGCAGTGTAAAGGCGGGAAACAATCAAAAGTTTGCATCTCTGTCATGTTTTGCTGCAATGCAACTGGAACGAAAAAACTAAAATGTTTAGTTATAGGAAAGTCTGCTAAGCCTCTGTGCTTTAAGACGTTGTGTCACTTCCATGCCTGTACAAAAACAACAGCTGATCATGGATGACTCAAACTATCTTTTCAAAATGGATAAAGGAACTCAATAACGAAATGAAGAAAATGAAAAGAAACATTGTTTTATTGGTTTATAACTGTTCAGCTCATTGAGTTGAAGCAAGATACAGTAATGTAACAGTAGAATTTCTACCACCTAACTGCACATCCATCTTTCAGCTACTTGACCAAGGCATTATAAGAAATGTGAGTTTCATTTCCGTCGTCGTCATCTTGAAAAAACCCGAGTAAATTTGAAAAGTGGGATTATTGGAAATAAAAACTTCGATCTCAGACAAGCCATAGAGATGATTTCTGCAGCTTGGAATAATGTATCATCTATTACAATACAGAATTGCTGGCGTAAATCTGGCATTTTTCCTTCTACAATAATGCAGTTGGTAGATACCGAAGACAGCAGTGATGATTTTCCTCGGGAACTTAATTTTGATTTGTCTTTATCTATTTCCGACTACGTTGAATGTGACAGTTAAGTTATAACATGTGCCGAGCTAACAACGAAAGCAATAAGAAAAAATGTCCTTGCACAGAGGATCCCAGTGTCTCATCGCAGCTGGCTTTGACAAGCATTAAAAATTATGCACAAATATTTATCACAACAGAAAACAGTGCCCCAAAAATTGTTCTCTATTATGATAACTAATGTAGAGGACTTTGTAACAAAAACTACTTTATAATTATCTGGTCAGTCTAAAATTTCAGACTTTTTCTATAACAAATAATTACTTCCACTGAAGTTTATTTTTTCAATGTGGTGCATATTCACGTAAGTTATTTTCCCCTTCATTTTCATTTATAGATGAGGTTAAGGAAATAGTATTAAGTGCAATGTAATTTAATCTTTTTTTCGTTATTAAATATTCTATATTCCTTGCCATATTATTCAGGCATGTGATTCTTCCACTAATTAGCGGAATTGCGTGAATTAACTTTTTATAAAAAATGGAAATCCTCTGAACTTGTCATTTATTTGCGATATCAGGCTTTTGACAAAAGTTTGTGATTGTTGACATGTTGGGGAAGAAAAAAATCGGGGTCAAGAGAGAAATATTCGTTAGGTAGGTGGTGAAATTTCAGTCGTAAGGCGTACTCTTTCTGCTGCTGCTTGGCTGACTGGCGGCTCTAGGCTGATGTCACTACAAACGTCTCGGTGTGCTCGAAACTGGTTTTCTTCGGGGAACACTCAGTGTTTTCAGTTCACCTCCGTCCTTTCTACTGTTTATTTGTTTTATTCATTTGCTAGAGGGCAAAATCCGTTGAAAGACTGGGCGAAGCCTTGAGCCATCGTACGCAGCTGCCAAGAGATTAACCAGAAAGAAAAGTTCTGGTCACATGTGATTGGCCATTTACATTACGAACTTTCTCTCTCACTGGCGGGCGAAAGTGTCATACGCGTTCAAAGATGTGAACCATTACAGATTTTCCCCCGGGATTACGGGTGACTAACGAAAAATTACGGAATTTCAGATTTTCGTTGATATTAAGAATGTTTTACTGGTTTATAGAATAATTCTGTAATCCTCCGGGATTTCGGAATTACGGATGACTAACGAAAAATTACGGAATTTCAGATTTTCGCTGATATTAAGAATGTTTTACTGGTTTTGTAATTAATCAGTGTAAAAGCCTCTGAACAAAGTTCGTGGCACGACTCTGTTTCTTCTTCTTTTTTTTTTTCCTCCCAGAGGAGGAGGAGGATTTGTTTTGCTTTTTTGAAAGCTGAGTGGAAAGAAAACACGCACGGCGCCGGGCCAGGATTACGTCGGCCTGGCATGCTTCTTTCGTTGTGGCGGGACTACATCATCTCGAAGTCTCTGAACAAAGTTCGTGATACAGCTCTTTGTTTCTTTTCACTTTTTTCCCTTTCCAATAAGGAATTTGTTTAGCTTGTTTGAAAGCTAAGTGGGAAAAATACACAGTACCAAGATTACGTCGGCCCAAAGCCTCTGAACAAAGTTTGTGAGGCAGCTTTTTGTTCTTTTGTTTCTTTTCATTTTTTTTTTTTTTTTTCTGAGGAGGAAGAATTTGTTTTGCTTTTTTGAAAGCTATGTGGAGAGAAACCACGGTGCCGGGCCGGGATGAAGGGTCTGCCTGGAGTGCTTCTTTCACTGTGGCCCGGGACTACATCGGCCCAAAGCCTCTGAACAAAATTTATGATGCAGCTCGTTGTTTATCTCCCCCCCCCCCCCCACCCGAAATTTGTGTTTTGCTTGTTTGAAAGCTAAGTGGGAAGAATTGCATGGCGCCAGGTTGGTATTTTGTCGGCCGAAAGTCTCTGATCAAAGTTCGCGTTGCAGCTCTTTTTTCTTCCCTTTTTTTTTTTTTTTTAAAGAGGAGGAGTTTGTTTGTTTGTTTGTAAGCTAAGCGGAGGAAAGAATGGAATGCATGGCACCGGGGTGTGACCAGGACCCTATTTACACAGAATGGGGCCCTCGGCACAGCACAAGATATGCCCCCCCCCATCCCGCTCTCCACCCTTGCACATTCTTGAAAGAGCAAGTACATTTGTTGCTACTAATTATCAATTAATTTAAAATTTGATTTAATAAATGGAATATTGTGCGGGGCAAATAGGAAATGATATATACTCTTATTAAATCTTAATGTTAGCAAGGAAATTCACACTTAAAAATATAGACGTTTAAGTAAAACACTTTAATAGTTCATTATTGCTATTTTTGCATATACACTGAAGAGCAATTGAATTAGAGATGCCTGTCTAGAAACGTGTAGCATCACCTTTCGCCCTGATGACGGCGGCGATTCGTCTCAGCATGGTCTCGACAAGACACCAGAAGCATTGGGATGCCATACGGATCCACGACCCCTGAACAAGCTCCAACAGTTCACAAAGATTTGATGGAGGGGGTCAGAGCCTCGAACATCTCTCTCGATGGCATCCCAGATGTGCTTGATGGGATTAAGGTCAGGTGACCTAGCTGACCAAGGAAGCGAGGTCACGTCGGTGGAGTGTTCATCCAACCATTCGGATACAATTCGGGAGCGATGGCACAGTGCATTGTCTTGTTGCAGGATGAGGTCCCCTGTGGGATGTTGAAGACGCACAAGTGGGAGCAAATGGTCGTCCAGGATATCCCAGTAACGTTGACCTGTGAGGGACGATGTCACACGTACCAGGGGTCCCATTTCAGTCCCCAAACGAGAATGCCACCCCCACCAGCTTGAAGAGTACCTTGCTGGCAAGAAGGATACATCGCTTCATGTGGTTTGTGCTGTACTCGTATCCTGCCATCCGCATGTACCAACGTGAATCTCGACTCATCAGTCCAGGCAACATTTTTTCACATGTCTAGGGTCCAGTGGCGATGTTCCCACACCCATGCTAATCTTTGCACCCTGTGATGTGCGGTCAGCAGCGGTACCCTCGTGGGACGATGGCTTCTGTACCCCATAGCGAGGAGATGGTTCTCGATGGTGTGGCTGCTTACACATTTTTGTGCACCAGTGTTAAATTGCAGAGTGATTTCTTGCACTGTGTTCAGTCTATCCGCTGTTACAATGCAAGCTAGTTGACGATAACCCTGCTAATCCACACGCTGTTGTCCGTGGCAGTTGGCTCTTGCAGGGATTGTTTTACTGGATTCAATGTACTCACGGCGCACCCGTGACACTATGGCTCATGAAAATCCCAGTGCCTGCATGACTTCCGAGATGGAGTGACCCATTCGTCGGGCCTCTACAATTTGCCCATGATCAAATGCGCTTAGATCCTTCATCTTACCCATACTGCGTCCGGCTCTTACTGAATCCCGTCGCATCACTCCTTATATTGTCGAATCGCTGCATATGTCATGTCGTTTCCGTTTACTGGGCCACCCACAGCGCCACATTTGCATAACGCAAGCTGCCTCTAATTCAATTGCTTTTTAGTGTATATAATAAAATTAGCGATCATAATTTTTGCATTTGTCAAGTTTTTTTTTTTGTTTTTTTTATGTGTATCTCGGAACAGCTTTTGGTGTTTTCAGTTAATTGGATGCTTAAGCAATCATATGCCTGATTATTATTGTGTTTATCATACATTTTATTATTAATTAGAGCTTATATTTAATAATTGTACGAACTGTAATGTCGGTTTAAATTTTGATTAAGCACCACCATCTTGGAATTTCAGTTTAGTGAATATTTCAGATTTCAGAATAACAAATAAAATCTGCAGCCCCTTCAAATTCGTTATAATGAGATTTCACTGTACAATCAGCAAAAATTATAAAAATGATGTACCAAAAAAATTAAAAGTTCATTCATGAAAAAAAAAATGCATTCAGATTAATATTCTAGTCATTGAATCCTTGTAAGTTTGTTAGTGTTTCAAGGTCATCAGTGTCATCATCGTAGTTATCAATTGAGTTATCAGGAGATGTAGAAAGCCCGGGTAAGGGAGATGACAGCGAGGAAATGGAAGTACTTGTAGGGGTTGGAGTCCTGGGTGTAGCTTTAGAGAATAATCTCGTTAGTGTGATCTGCTTTGTAAGTTTCTTTTTTTCAAGTAATGAATTTCACGATAGCATCATAAAAGGTCATTCATTTGCCGTTCCACTTTCGTGAATCATTCAACATTCGGATCCATACCCTCTAGTTCTAATATAGCTGCATTCAATTTCAAGAACACACCAGCTAACCCTTTTACAGTGAACTTTTTTTGTATTTCTTTCATCTTTCTCTTCCAAGTGCTGCTGCACTTCCAACTCTCGAATCCTCGTTAGTTAGCTCTCCCTCGATATATTCCACTAATTCTTCAATATCTTCCGCTTCAACATCTAAATTAAACATGACCGCCAATAGCGGTATAACTATACCATCGGGATCAGAGGAAATGCTATCCCACACTCACCAACCCGCTTGGCCAGCGTGGTGAGTTATGGCCAAACACCCTCCAAAATGACTCTACAACTTAAATCTTGGCCCTCAGTCTCCGGCAGCTGGAATGTACCTGGCCAAGGCAGCGGCCAGTGCGACATGAAGGCAGAGGGTGCTAAGAATCCCCGGAGGACCGGACTAGGCTGCCATTTGATGCTGACCTTGGCTACTCTATAACGGACGCTCCCTATCTTCTGATTCAAGGCTTCTTGAATTGGAAGAGGAACTACAAAGGATCAAGTGGGACATCGTCGGGCTAAGTGAGGTAAGGAGAAAAGGAGAAGATCTCATTGAACTGAAAAGTGGACATCTCTTCTATTATCGTGGGACAGATACTGGCAGAACTAGTGGTGTTGGATTTATAATAAACAAGAAACTGAAGGATAAAGTGGTAGAAGTTGAAAGTTCCTCTGACAGAGCTGCACGACTGTTATCCAACTATCGAGAAGATACCAGGCTCAGATTATTCAAACTTATGCACCCACCACAAGTCATCCTGAAGAAGAAATTGAAGAATTTTATGAGGAAATTCGTCATCTAAATAATAAAGGTAAGCAGCACTTAAAGATAATTATGGGAGATTTCAATGCAAAAATAGGGCAACGGCAACAGAATGAAACTTCAGTAGGTAAATTCGGTCACGGCAACAGAAACCAGCGTGGAAATACTCGTTGAGTTTGCAGAGGCAGAAGGATTTTTCATCTTGAACTCCTTTTTCAAGAAAAAGCCACACAGGAAATGGACATGGAGACATCCAATTGGGACGACAAGTGAAATTGATTTTATTATGTGTAACAAAAAATTCGTCATCGAAGACTGCAGTGTGCTGAACAAGTTCAACACAGGTAGTGACCATAGATTGGTGAGATGTAAGATGCACCTCAACACTAAACTGGAACGTGGCAAGCTCATAAGACAAAACAAAATGTATTGACATAACCAACCTTAAAAAACACCATAATACTTTCAAGTTGGAACTGAAGAACAGATTCTCTGCTTTAGAAGGCCTAACATCGGAAGAAGTGGATATTTCGGAAGTTAACAGAAAAGTAACCAAAGCTCTAATGGAAACAGCAACAAAATTAGCTGGTCTAAGAACAAGTTGCATGTGAACAAATTATCAGGAAAAACCAAAATGTTGATGCAAAAAAGAAGAGAGATGAGGACAACTAAAGAAGATGTGACTTCCAAAGTGGAATATATAGAGCTATGCAAGACAACACGAAAAAGTATCACTGAAGACGTAAGGAAATTCAACTGTGAGCTAGTGAGGAAAGCAATTGAAAACAACCAAAGCCTTAAGATAGCAAAGGGACATCTCAGTAAGGGAAGAAAACAGATTATGGCTCTGAGAAAAGAAGATGGTTCTATAACAAGAAATAGAGGCGAAATTTTGACAAGAGTGAAAGATTTCTACTCCAAATTATATGAAAGGCATGATACATGTACTCCAGACTTCATGAAAGGTACCAGAGTTCTTCCAGTCCTCCCAGCAGAAGTTGCTCATGCAATCAATAACATGAAGCGGGGGAAAGCTCCAGGAGAAGATGGAATTACTATAGACCTCATACAAGAAGCAAGTGGAGAAATTGAAACAGTACTCGCCCAAATTTTCACTCGATGCCTTAATGAAGGGAAGATTCCTGAGGATTGGAACAATGCTACAATGATCCTGCTACATAAAAAAGGTGACATTGAGGATCTCAGGAACTACAGACCTATCAGCCTCCTATCAGTGGTTTATAAAATCTTCACTAAAGTTCTTTCACACCGCTTGAAGGTAACACTGGACATGGCTCAACCGAGAGAACAAGCTGGATTCAGGGAGTGGCTACAGCACAATAGATCATATCCACGTACTGAGAGAACTAATTGAAAGAGTGAGGGAATATGAACTTCCATTGTGCATGGCTTTTATCGATTATGAAAAAGCCTTTGATTCGGTGAAACCATCAGCAGTTACCACGGCTCTGAAATCCTGCGGTATTGAAGATGCATACATTAATATTATTAATAACATCTATGAAAATGCAAGTGCAAAGATTCGGCTGTTTGAAAATACAACACACATAAAAATTGGAAAGGGAGTGAGACAAGGTGACACCATATCTCCGAAGCTCTTTAATGCCACATTGGAAAATGTCTTTCAATCACTGAACTGGGAAAACAAAGGGATAAAGATTAATGGAGATTATCTAACCCACCTTCGTTTTGCTGATGACGTAGTCATTTTTGCAACTACCCCATCAGAGCTGCAGAGTATGATCCAGGAACTTGCTGACAAGAGTAAAGAAGTGGGATTAAAAATGAACTTTCAGAAGACAAAAGTGA
Organism: Macrothele yani; assembly: GCA_039090855.1. Classification (NCBI taxonomy): domain Eukaryota; kingdom Metazoa; phylum Arthropoda; class Arachnida; order Araneae; family Macrothelidae; genus Macrothele; species Macrothele yani. The sequence continues at coordinate 136,912,769 of CM077027.1, read as the reverse complement.
TGTTCAATGCTTTTACAAGAAATGAAGATTTATCGATTGATGGAGAAAAACTGGAGATAACAGATACGTATGTTTATCTTGGACAGCAGATATCAAGTGAGGGTCACATTGATGAAGAAATTAATCGGCGTACAAAACTTGCCTGGAGAGCTTTTGGAAGAAACAGCATAATTTTCAAGAGCAATATGCCATTATGTCTTAAAAGAAAAGTGTTTGATCAATGCATCCTTCCAGTGCTTACGTATGGTGCAGAGACGTGGACCTTAACTAAAAGAGACATACAAAGGCTGCAGACAACTCAAAGAAGCATGGAGAGGTGCATGCTTGGTATAACCAGGAGAGATAAGAAGAGGAACTCGTGGATCCGAAAAATGACGAGAGTGGAAGACATCATGATCAGAGTTAAATCCCTGAAATGGCAATGGGCTGGACATACTGCCAGAAGGACAGACCATAGATGGACAGCCGAAATTTTAGATTGGATTCCAAGGGACAGGAAAAGACCCAGAAAAAGACCACATGGGAGATGGGTGGATGAAATTCGTAAATATGCGGGAGTGACATGGAGGAGACTGGCACAAGACAGACCGTTGTGGAGGAAACTTGGGGAGACCTTCGTCCAGCAGTGGATTGATAATGGTTGACGATGATGATGATGATGATGATACTGTAAAAACAACCGTTCACTTACCCGAAAGATCTTGGTCATTTTTTTATCTTGTAACACTTCAAGCACGTCAATTATATTGTTGTTGGCTTTCTGAGGTTGAACTGACTCTTTGCCTATGACTTTCCTTCTTCCGGGGATGAAACGTCGCACTATCTTTTTTATTTTTCTTTTTTTTTTACTGGACAACACATGCAGGTTTCTTTCTGCCATATGAAACGTAACCGTAGCTCGTCATCACAATAAAAACCTCACACATACACGCACTATGCCACTCATTCATACAATTCCGTTAAAAACACTATGTGCATATTTGCACTATCTACATTCCCAGGTAGTTAAACCATTTGTCAACTGTGATTATGATACGACGTGGTTTGGTTGTTAAGATATTATTCTATTACGATGATGAACTTACTTCTGAAAAAATGCAAATATTACCAATTTTATTTTTAAAAAGAAGAAAATGGCCGGTGATCAATCTAGGGACCCCAATTAAGAATTTTTTTCATTAACGACTAACACCCCAGGTACGATCCTTAAAAACTCCCAGTAAATGGAAAGTGATTCCACCACCACCGACAAGAGAAATTCACATACGACACAAAATAATTTGATTAAACATATGTTCCAGGTTAACTAAGAATTTATTTTGTGCTCCCAGGCACATGTTGGAAAAACACTTGATACAAGGAAAACTTTAGGTGGCTAGGCCGAATAAAAAAAAGAATTTAGCTATGAATTTTAGAGTCCAGAGTATGTTGACAGTCCTAAATAATCCTCTCAGAAACCCTGGTCTGCAAACCAAGTAGTTTTCACCTGTGTGGTTTAGAGGATGAAGGAGGTAAGTGGCACAATTTGGTTACCAGCCTGCCTTACAAAAAATCTTTAAAGAATGTGATCATTCACTCAAAGAGTGCTAAGAGCTTAATGCTCGATGTGCATATCTGATAACTGTTGAACTTTGAGCTAAATGCTCTTTACAATTTAGATTTAGATGGTTAAGAGTGACATTTTATTCTTTTTTTTTTTTCACAACACACTGATTTTGATCAGTTACCTGGAAAAATCTTTTTCTTACTTTACAGTACAGAAAACCAAACAAACAACAATGTCAAGTCACCTTCCTCTCATTTGAGCTAACAAAAAAACCCTGTTCTAACAGAAAACCAAAATTAATATACTTCAATCCATTTCTTTGGTCACTGGCATTAACTAGACATTTTTACAAAAAAAAAAAAAAATTACACAATGACATATTACATTTGTTGGTCCTGGCCAGACCATTAATTCCAAACATACATTTGCATTTCTCTATTTTCCTCCCATTTTAATTTCACCTTCCCCCCATTTTTTCTCTCTCACCCCTGAATTTTAACCTTTTACATCATTCCATTTCTGATCAAGACACATTTTTTTCTCTTTGTTTCTCCTCCTCCTTAAATTTTCCTTTTGATGCCGAATTGGAATTGGTGTTTGTGCTGTCGCTACGAGAGCCGGCACGCCGTGGAAACGGGGCGTGATGCACTTATGATGACATGGTAGGATTTTCCCTCTTTTCCTTCCTTTCTTTTATTCTTTTTCCTTACTTACTCCCGATGCCGGCCTTTGAGGAGACTTTCTCTCTCTCACACGGCGACAGGCGGCAGCGATGTTACCGAGCGAGTTAAGAGGCGTAATGCTCGCTAGTGCCTCGGGATGATGTCAAGCACTTTTTTCGCGCCATCTCGGCAGCAGAGTAAATTTTGAGCCATGGAAAAATTTGAAAAGAAAAGGATCGTTCCTACCGTTCTTGGGCCATCGCGGCCACACGTTCCCGGTGCTGGAAGGTTATGGCAGGTTCGGCATCCGGACGTCCGTCGTTCGGACTCCCCTCCTTTACTCGATTTTTTTAATTTTTTTTATTGTGGGACTCTCCCTTACGAAGTCTGGTATCGAAGTGTCTAGCAGCACGCAAAAATTCTCCGCTCCTCGCCGAATCCCTTGCGCACGCGCCCGAAATGGCTGAAGGCAATTGGCCCGAAGTTAAGTCAGAAGGCGGAGAGAAAGACGCAATTCCCAGAAATCGCTGGCTCGCATCTTCTCGGAGTCAGGCTTGAACTTTGACCCCACGAAAACGGGCGCTGCGGCGAACTTTGCAGAATTCCGCCCAAATCCTGACGTGTTCCTGTGCCAAGCGAAAAATGCCTTTTCGAAGTAAGCAAGAGCATAAATAAATCGGACTTTCTGCATTTATCGCTTTTAGAAAAGCGACACCAGAAACTGTAGCCATTTTCGTTCTTTCTTTCTGAACAAAGACTTTTAGAGACCACCTTTACAAAAATTCATTAAACAAATTAACTAACATTAACGAACATCGTTACAATTAACTTCGTAACGCATAAAAATCGAATTCTCTCTAGCTACAGGTACGACGATCGGAATTACGAAAAAATAGCGTAACGCAACGATGTGTTATTTTGCCCTGATGCATTAAGCCACAATTTTATTCTTTTACTAAATGACTATTAAATATCCTTGACGATAGCGCACGCGCAATTAATTCTACGAAAGTCTCTTCGTTACGGAGCGATCGCCGATCCGCTTTTCTATCAGTCGCTGAATTATACTATCACTAGTTAATACCAAGTAAGATTCATACTAAAACCAACTAAATATTAATACTAAGCAAGATTTTAATTACGAAAGGTTACTAAATTAAGCCCGATACACACAACGACGATTTTAATACACACTACTGACATATGGCATAAACACGCGATTTTCTCATTAGATACCACTACAATAAGATAAAATACTTCAAACACTACATGTTTACAAATTACTTTTCCATTATTAAAGCTTACATAATAATACAATAAAAGAAATCGCGATAACGACGGTAAATACGGAACTACAACCTTACAATTTTTCTTTTTATCGCTACGTTATCCCGACGATCAATAACGCCGAACGCCGCAGATTTTAAACGGATACATCTAACACTATACACGTATAAACTGCAAGATACACTTAAGAAACTAAGGCAAATCAATTCATATACACTACATCATATACTGCACTAAAATAAACTTCACTAATATCTCTTCCCTGAAAGTAAACAGTGCACTAAAAAAATGCAATGGAAGGAAGAAAAAAAAAACATTGCATGAAAGAACAACAACAAAAAAACCAGCAATATAGCATGATGTCAAACTTTCTTAAATCTACTTCCCAGCTAGTTACACCTCCCTTAACTAGCAACAGACATCACAAGGCTAACTTACTTAGACCTATTCACATAAATTTAACTACATACACAGAGATCAACACTTCACAGAAAAATCAGAAAGAAAATAAAATAAATGAAAAGAATTTACTTGATTTTTTTTCTTGACTATTAAATCTATTTTTTTTTCTAACTCCCTCCTTGCCATAGGGATTTGAGATCATCTCATGACAAAAAATTATCACTCTCATTGAGAGTGCGTTGATCTGGTGATAGGTTTTCCGATCCAAAAATATTGGCCCATTAATTTAGAGATCGGAAAAACGTCAACAGATCAATTAAAAAAAAAGTGCTCAATCCGTTTCAAACTCTGTGTTAACCCTATTGCATGTGCCAACCTCATTCCAGCCTGTCATACGCAACCCTCTAGCGCTTTCAACAGGCACTGTCATCCTCAGGAGGCAGCTGTCTCACCCGCCTACCACAGCTCAAGTGAGCTGATTTATTGAGGCTCGGGTCTCAGTCGCAATCTCTGCATCTCTGGTGCCATCTATTGTCATTGTTGCTCTTTTTTCTTTTTTTCTCTCTTAGCTGTTGCTCTATTTTTATTAAAGCCTTCCATTGTTCACTTAAGTTGCTAGGCTCATTAATGTTGCATAATCTTGATCTGTTTTTTTCGATTAATATTGATTCTGCAATTCGCTACTGCCTTTCGTTTTTACAGCTTTTAATAATTTTAATATCTTCAAACCTTGGATGATAATGATTTTCCAGACAGTATTGGGTTAATGCTATCTTAGCTTCTTTTTTATTCCAATTACTTATATGCTGGTTCAATCTGTATTTTAATTTGTTCTTGGTGCTGCCTATATATGACACAGGTGGTTGTTGGTTTATAGGAATTTCATAAACTCCTGCTCTATCCAATTGGCTGATTTTTTTTTCATTTTTTATTACTAAATTTTTTTATGGTTGTTTTTATAGTATATCATTAATGAATTGCACGTAAATATACGCACTTTGCAGGTGATTGATACCTAAAAAGGGCAAATATTATGATAAATTAAACATGTTAGTAAATTCGACCATTGTTTTATGTATGACATCAATATGCTCGTCTTTGTCAAACCCTTCAAAATTATTCACAAAACGTTTTAAGCATTTTTTCCATATGCCTTACACACACTTTTCTGTTACTCCCTCCAAGCTGATTTAATGTTCTTTATGCAATGTTAAATGTTGTATGATTTCCAAAAATCACGAAGGGTTCCTTCATCACTTTCTGTTGCTGCTACAGCTTTGGAAAAAGTTTTGTGCAAATAGTACATTTTAAATGTAGCTATAGCTCCTTGGTTCATTGGCTGTAGGATAGCAGTCATGTTTTTAGGCAGATACACTACCTTTACATCTGGGTGTAGACCATCAAGATGCTGGGGTGGTCTGGGGCATTATGAAGCAGAAGGATAATTTTAAAGGAAACACCCTTTTCCAGACAAGAATGCTTGACCGAGGGTATGAAGCAGTTGATGAACCAATCCTCAAATAAAGAACCAATCCTCATCATACATGCCGTGTTATTTTAACAATAGTAAACAGGCAGTGTGTGCTTACTAACCTGCTTCAATGCATGTGGGTTCTCCGAGTGATAGATGAGGAAAGGCTTTAACTTGAACCCAGCGACGTTTCCTCCCAACAACAACGTGTCCCTGTTCTTAAAAGCCTTGAAACCAAGCATTGTTTTAGCTTCTTTGTGTTAGTAGGACCTTTCAGGCATTTTTATCCAAAAAAAGTCCGGTTTCATTCACATTGAAGTTTTGTTTCGGGCCGTAGCTACGTTTCTCAGTAATTTCATCCAACTAGTCAACAAGATTTTTCTGCTGCTTCTACGTCCATGGTTGATACTCTGATTATGCAGGTTGAATCTCCATCGAAACCGATAAAAAAACCATCCATGGCTTGCCGTAAATGTTTCCATCGATTCTTCACTTTCAAAGTCTCAAAGATACTTTGTGCCTTGGCTTGAATTATTAAAAGGCTCATCAGCATTCTTTTTTGTATCTGGTTGTCGAACCAGATCGCCAGTAATTTCTCCATTTCATGAATGAGACTTTTCCGCGGCCTACTTATTATGGCTTTAAATCCTGTTGATGCTTTCACTGCCTCTTTCACTCTATGTTTATCTTTCAAGATTTTCAAAACAGTCGAATGCGCCTTAACTTTTTTACCAGCTATGATCTTTATTTTCATCTCAAGATCGATAGCCTTCCTTTGATTCTCGGCGCTTCCTCCAGGTGAAGTCATGCTCTTCCTTTTTGCCGACATCTTGTAATATTGGGTGCACAATAAAGCTACAAATTTATAAATGAAATATGTAGTCTTCGAGATTGCAAACCTTCGTGTAGTGAATACTGACCGACTGCTGGAACAAGACTGTTGGAAGATGCTGCCCATCAGTGATGCGAGAACATTAAGGAGAGCAAGAAACTCATAACAAGAGGAAAAAGGATTTTCTCATGGTTCCACTCTTGGAGAAACAGCTGAGTGTGTGCATCGTCATCAAGAAAAAGCACGATCTACATTTGAGTGGGAGACTGTTTCAACTCACCTTCTTGTTGGAAGTGTGTGCATTCAGCTGAACATGAACAGAAATGCAAAACAAAGCTGCTTTTTTTTTTTTTAAACTGTTACCAATAAATCTTCAGTGAAGTGCCATCATTCTGCAACTCGGCAAATTAATGCCCAAATTAAGTTCACTCGCTCACCTGTCATTGCGATTACTGCTGCGTGTTGTATTGTGTTTACTTTTCTCAGACTGAGAAAGGGTATTTCCCGCACTGGAGAGCAGGTTGCAAGTCCGAGCGGTTGTTAAACAGGTAGATCGTTAAGTGAGGAGTGCCTGTAATTAGTTATTGTATGTTCATGTGATCACTGTTGGAGACTAATGTTGGCATAGGCAAAACATTATAATGCCCAGTTGCCAAAGCTCTAAATGTCTGGTGTTGCTTTCTAATAGGAAAGGACAATTGCCATTTATTTTAAGTAAAACTAGAAGAAGGGGGGGGAATGGAAGAAGAAAATAGAACAGTGCAATCACACATACACTGCCCTTTATTATGTTGATATCAGAGCACGTCACACAAAATGATATTAGAATGTTAAGTTTTTACGCGCATGAGTTGTGTAGAGAATAGCAGCTGTTTAGTTGCTTTTGTTTGGTACTCCAACAAATATTTCCTCCCTTACCTTCATTCTTCTTTGTCTATAATTACTTAGGTTTCAGAAAAACGGAAAAGTCCCAAATAACTAAAAAAAGTCACTAATTTTCCTTTGGGGTCATGAATTTCTTTTTATTTTTAGTAATTGTTATTCTCTGGCAAAATTCTGAAGTAATTCTTCATGCACTGACCACATAAGCATAGATGTTTCCATCTAACAATTTAAGTGTCAAAAAAGGGAGGGGGCATTTGTTCCCTCCTCCACAAAGAAAACTGATGGTGCAAATAATGTCCTAGCATAGAAATACATGTACATAATGTTGCTTACAAAATATTGAGTTCAATTAAGCATTTTATATTATGTTGTTTATGGAATGATCACATTTTCCAGGTATAAATGTTAAAGAAGGGCATTTAATGAAATCTTGTAGCAAAATGGTGAGTATTTCAACTTACAGTAGAACTCCACTTATCTGGATTAACTCGGACCACAGACCATCGAGATATTTGGAAAATCTGGATAATTGGGTTGCCTTGTTTCTGTAGGCCAAATACATATTTATTAATATATACCGAAATTTAATTTTTTCGTTTATAGTATTTTATAATAACAAACGTTATACAGTTTAAAAAATAAATTAGATTTTTATTTACTTAAAAATACTGTAACAGAAATGAACTTTTATAAAAAAAAACAATGAAATTTTGTACATTACATATTTTTAATTTACTATAAACAAAAGACATAACCTCTTTACAATTAAAGTTTTAACCAAACATTATATTATTTTCTTATTGATGTAAACTAATAAAATTAACAAAAGTAGCAAGTAATACAGATTAACTTTTAATACACATGATTAAATTTGTTTACTTACAGTTTGAAATAAATTTATGTTTTTAAGGAAAAAAATAAAAAAGGGTCGTCTGTTTCGATGATCCGGAGAATTGGAGTTCTACTGTGCTTTTTAAGTGCACTCAAAGTATGAATAGAGTTTTGTTACTAGCAGGGAGCAGTTTTTCCATAGAAAAAAGAGGGAGCATAGTGTTCTCCCTCTTTTTTCTTTGTGTGTGTGTGTGTGTGTGTGTGTACATGTGCATATACTGCGTCCTGGATAGGTATGTATGTGTACTGAAGTCTTTAAAAAGTGGTCATGAAAATTTGTTATTGGTCATGAAATTGTATTTCCTAAATTTGGATACCCTGTCTTATCTCAGATGTTTAACTCAGAATGATTCATGTTCATTATGGGCATGGCCAGTGATGCTTTTGGGTGTGTGTACAGATTTTTCTGGCAAACAAAAAAATTTCTGTCAATGTGCTGCCACCTGTTGAAAAGTTGAAATTCATAATGCAATTATGGTCACTATTGTTCTGGTCAGATTCTTTTACTATATACATGCACACAGGGGTCACGCTGGCTCTAAAGTTTTTGCAGATGTATTCGTTAAATAAAATTTTTTATTGCTGAAGTTTTATAACAGTACAAAAAGGTAATCACCAAAGCTCTTTTTCCTTCGCCAAAACGATAGTTTTTTTTCACAAATTGCGAAGATAGCAATCGGAAGTGTGACCCCTGCATGCACAGATATATTGTGTATATAATAGAAGTAAATGTGTGCAACATTGTACGAAGTGCACTGAAAAGCAAGGGACACCATGTTTAAAAATGACATCCTAATAAGTTCTTAACTGGTGTGATAAATTTAATGAATATGGTGCTGGCAATTGTTGACTCACTTTCCTATATTTTTTAAAATGTATTGTGTATTTATGATTTAACTCTCCAGAATTTTGATAATGTTTCTTGTAGTAACATAAACATAACATATTGCTAAGCTGTTCTCTGAGATTCAGAGGTTAGCTCCACAAAGAAATACAAACTACCCGATAATTTTTACTTACTGTTGCCGTATCAAACTTTTCCATTTACAGTGATCTTGACATGCAACTCGGGCTTCACTGACATCCATCACACACCATACACAAGATCTTCTATACTTCATACTCATAATCTTTTTCTCATGCAGACATTCCTGAATCTGATCTTACCATGACTTCCTTGGCCTTCCTCTGCCTTTCCTTCCTGTCACTTGGGCTAAAAAGATGGTGCATGTTTCCTGTAGTACTGTTCCAATTTTGAATTATTATGTAAATTGATCATGTTTATTCTTTTTCTTATGTGTAACATTTTGAAATTATTATTTTCATGTGAAAAAGAATGAGTCCATTGCCATGTTGAGGGATGGGAATAGTGCAATATATCCACTTTCCAAGGACTGCACTGACAGCATTCGGGATCCTGTCTGGTTGGACTTGCCTCCTGCAAGAGCAGTTGGTTTGGGAGTTCATTCGCTAAAAGACGTTACTGCAAGTCAAAAGAATCAAGTTGCCATTGTGGTATTGGCATTGGAGGTATGTATTCTAAGTAATAAAATTTATAGAAAGTTTTTAGTATGTAGATTTGCTTTTTATCTTATTTTCTGCTATACAGTAGTTTTTAGTTACTGTGCTTCCAAATAATTAACAATCAGTAACCCATGAATGTGCCAGGTGCAAAGAATCTTGGTTACAAACTAGGTACTTATTCAGAATTGTTGCCTGTTACCCTTGTAATCCTAGCTGTGTATGAGGCACAGGTCAGGCACATGTTCCAAGAGGTATTTGAAAAATTCAAGATTAATCACCTTGTCGGAACAAATGCAAAGTAGGGGATACATTCTTGAAGTAAGTGTATAAATTTGAAACCATTGGTGCATATTTCTGCTTTTAAACACAGTGCACAGTGTTTTAAGGACATACAATGGCACAAGTAAATAAAATGATGGAAATAAATATGACAAAACTTTTATGAATTTGTTTATGTGGGCTGACTGGGCAAATTTTGAAGTACCTGATACCTACAGCTTCTTGGACAACAGATATCAAGCAAGGACCATGATGAAGACTAAATTAATAGGTGTATAAAACTTTGCTGGTGAGCATAATTAGAAGAATCAGTACAATGTTCAAGAGCAATGTATCATTATGTCTTAAGAATGTGTTTAATCAATGTATCCTTCCAGGTCTTACTTATGGAATATAGACATTGACCTTAATTAAACAAGTTAGTAAAATCATGCAATGCATGGATTATAATATACTTTCCAACATACCAGAAATCGTTACTCAAGTTATGAGGATAATGGCTGTAGAATAAATCTCGCTCCTATGACCTGACCTTTGACCCCATTTTGATGATATTCAACAGAACTGGTAAAGTATACTTCCGGAACAACATGATAAAGTTTTGTCTCAATCGAAGCATTTTTATGTAAGTTATAATGCATGAGGGCGATGGAATGGATCCCGCTCCTATGTCCTGACCTTTGACCCCATTTTGCCCATTTTTAATAGGCTTCGTCCCCAGGTGATCCCCTATCATATACTAAAATTTCATCGAAGTCGAGCCATTTTTACGCTTCTTCAACCTACGTTTGGAAAGCGTAAAAGAAGACAGAGGCTGTGGACCACTCAATGAAACCTGGAAAGATGCATGTTTAGTGTGAAGATACTGTAAATAGGAAAAAGAACTTGTGGATCAGAAAAATGGCGAGTTCATGACAATTGTGATCAAAGAAAGATCCCAAGTGGCAAACGGATGGGCTGTCTGGTTGGACTTGCCTCCTGCAAGAGCAGTTGGTTACGCTTCTTCAAGTTCTAGCAATATATCCCTGGGCACATATTGCTAGAACTGACCAATAGTAGAAACTGAAGTACTAGACTGCGTGCCAAGGGATACGAAAAGACCCTAAAGTTGACCACGTGGAATATGGGTTTATGAAATTCAAAAGAATGTTGAAGTGACATGAAAGAAAATTGCTAAAGACAGGGAGTTGTGTAAGAAGCTTTGGAACGCCTTTACCCAGCAGTTGATTCAGAGTCAATGGCTGAATATGTTGATGATGATTGTGCTAAAAAAAATTGCATGAATTAATTAAAAAAAAATCAATACGGTGGCTATGATATTTAAGCTCCACACACACCTCCCTCCTAAAAGAAAAACAAAATTAATTTGAAGAGTGGGATGTGTCTTTTTCATATTCTGACGTCACTCATTAAAGAAAAGATGCAACAGGTACAAAATCTAGATACATCGTCTCCCCACCGAATGTCGAAGGCTGGCCTGATTTCCACTGAAACACTTTTTTAGAGGAAAGAATCTAACAAACCTAAATCACAGTAGTCGCCAAAATTTCTTTTAGAATTTCCAGTGCACATTATTCGTTGCTGTTAACAGAATACATGCTTCCAAAGGGTGGCAGACATTTCTGCTAATCTGCTACAATGAAGTGGTTATACTGCTGATTTCATTTCTTCAAAAATGTTATTTTTGTATATCTTTCATATTATCAAGCTTTTCTATGTTCTTTCATCCCCTCTCTTATTTTCTCAGTTTTTATGTGTTCAGGGGCTGTGGACAACTCAAAGCATGATAGATGCATGCTTGGTGTATCTAAGAAAAATAGGAAAAGTTTGACTTTGAATGGCTTCTAATTTGATGTTGCTCTGATACAAATGCCTTTAATTGTCTCATTGTTTGCAACAACATTTTATTGTGGATTGGTATCATATTACTTGTAGATTACCATCAAAATCACTGGTATTAAGTGTAACCTGCTTTAGTATTGAATATTAAGTTACTTTCCATAATACGTTTATCTATATTTTTCAAGAATGATGCTGTTGACATCTCTTTTTGCTTATGTGTTATAACAGGTATGCATCAGTTGCACTGCAAAATATTTTTTACCTGTCTGGCTTAATTTTAAGATCCTAACTATGCTGTATTTTTTATTCAGCTTTCAATTATTATTACTATTATTATTTTTCATATTGCATTTGGCTCTTGGGATTTTTATGGGATTGGCAGTGTGGGATTATTACACATTGTTTTATGTTTAGTGCATATTACACACTCTTACAAGAGTAATCCCTTTCTTAGAGCATGGTGTATGCAAAGCCAAATTATAGGATGTTTCCCTTGGGTAGAACACTGTTTACTGTGCTAATAAATAATTTTTTGGTGTGGTACATATTATTGTAAATTGAGTTTTGCGAAAGTACTGTCAGACATACGCTACATTTTTTTTTTTTTTTTAGCTGCACATTGGTAGAAAAATATGTTTGGAAACTTTTCAGTATGCATCCTTTGAGTAATTCAGTTTGATGGAATCTTCAGTCTTTTTATTTGAATCTGAAATAAAATTCAGTTAATCTTTATTTCATAAAATGTTAATGTTAAAATTTTCATTTTCAGCATCAAACTTTGTTACCACCTATTTTGAAGTGTGAGTTAGAAGCTGTGAGGCCGACATTGACGTCTTTGGAACGAGATTCTGGTTAGTATGCATGCTATAGCTAGATGTGTTTCTGTTTATGATAACTGATTTGGAATTTGAGTGCATCAAATTTTGTCTATATTTTAAATAAGTGATTTTATGATGTAACACTGGAAAAGAGAAATCATCTTTAAATTTGACAATTATGTGTACTCTTTCTCGATAAGAGGTCAAACCTTGTAATACTGTAAAACCTTGCACCTAACCACCTGCATCAAGTGATCACTTCTTACAAGAACCACTGGTTCCAATATCTGGCTTATAGTCAAATTTTCCTGTAAAGTGGTTCCACCTGTCTGTTGTCTAAAATGACTTCCCCCAAAGAAAAATTCAAGTAAATCGTACTTGTTTGAGTGCTAAGAAAAATTCAAGTAAATTGTACTTGTTTGAGTGCTCAGTTCTGTACTTAAATGCAAAAGGAATTTAATCCTTGCAGAGAGAAGAAAATTGCAGTATGGTTTTCAGGTGAAATTAGTGTTCCTTTGTTCAAAAGACTATCTTAATGATGTGCAAAAAAATTAGGACAACTGCATTAGACAACTGCTGAGCTATATAAATCATTCAATGCATATTGTAAAACTTTCTGGAAGTGCAATCTGAAGGTAGTGAGTTTAAAACAAGGAAAACGATTTTATTTTTAGGTTTGAAATATTTGTATACTTTCATTATCCTGTTCCTCATGTGTGTTTGCTTTTATAGGGAATAATAGAGGTTTGTTTGATAGCATCAGGAGAACTCTTTAAACTTTGTCGACATTCCATTTGTTGCAAGCATAAGAAATATAAAAAGAAAGCAAACCAACATACACACATGATGCTTACTTAGATACTGTGGCTCACAGAACCCATGTGGGCAATGCTACACAGCCTTTAAATGCCCCCAAAGGTTAGGTGCCATTAATAAGTGAGGCAGTTGAGTCCTAGAGGTGGTCACTTCAGGCAGATTTTACTGTATTTGGCATTCTTTTATGTGAACATTTTGAGGTACTGAATTTTCACAAGTCTGTTTTGATTGAATCGGTAATCTGCTTTGGCATATTTGAAACATATTAAATTACTTTAGAGCAGGGCTGGAAAATTACTGGGCGCCAGAAATTTGGTCCTGGCGCCCAGCTTTTTATTACTTCGGATTTCATAATTTGCAGTCATTACTTTGTGTTCATAGGTGCAAAATGTAACTTGAACAAATTGTAATTTAATAAAATCAAGCTCTGAAGTTTTCTGCTTTGATCACATTTATAAAGTCTGTCGGCTTTTACCCTGATGCGTGTGTTTCAAGCAGAGAAACGTAATGAAACCTTGAGTCGCGTGACTAATCTGTCAGATTGCGGAAGCCCCAGGAACAAAACTGCTCCTGAAAATGGAATTTCTTATAAAAACTGAATTTTATCTTTCAAAACATTCGAAAACAGAAGCTAGATGGAGTGCTGATTTCTCCCGTAATCGTTTGTTTTTTCTCCCTGAGATTCCATCTGTTCAGTATTAATGTAAAATATGATTTTGTTCAATAAATGATTGTTTCAGCTCCAAAATGGAGGAAAAATGTCTGAAAATGGAAATCGGACAGAAAGAAGAGTTTCCACTCAGAATAACTCCCTTATGTGTTGACATAATTATAAAAAGAACAGGAATTTTGAATAATTAATATTTCCAAGAACTCGTGTCAGTTCTGAGCAGAAGAAAAAATTGGAAGATCTTTCCAATTTCATTGAATTTGTAAAGGTTTTACCATGTGTTCCACACTCTGAAGACAGAAAAAAAAAAAAAAAGAGAATTTATTCTTTGAGGAAAGTTTTTATCTTATTCTAAGGTTTTTATTATCTATTCCCCCCTGTTAATTTCGAACCCTGTACATGGGGTCCCAAGGGGGTCCATGTACAGGGTTCAAAATTAACGACTCTCTCTGGCTTGACATTTGGAGTCAGTATCATCTGGTGGTCTACTTCACACACATGTCCTCTTATCAGCATGTTGTAGATAGAACCTCAGTTTATAAAACAAAGTTACTTACTTTCAGGCTCCCACAGTCTAGTGGAAATGTTCCTTTGCCTACTGCGCCCTTATGGCTTACTGATATGTTATTGACAAGGGTACTTGATGTACTCGTCAGATGCCATTATCCAGTTCTGGGATCGTGCATCAAATTGTTTTTGTGTCACTGAGTGTTGACATTATTCTTTTATTATGGCCCTCTACTCTGACATAGAATAGGCAGTGCACATTTTGGACATCCGTGGCACCATTTCCCCCAGTGGCTGCAATTGTGCTGCACATGTACAGTGGTTACATGCGGAAATCTCAGACGTTCCACAGTCGTGGAGCTGGAGCATACTATCTTCCGTGCCTGGGCTGTCTGCATATGATTTAGCTTGTTGAGGTTCTCCCCCCCCTCCTTTTTTTTCATCCTTAACAGAGGTTGAAAAATTGGTGCCCGAGGCTATCAGTCTTTATGTTCGAACTAGAGCAAAATATTGTTTATTAGTCTGGGACTATCGTGTAAAAATTCGTTTTCCTGAAGTTGTGGTGCTTTAAATTGAACCTTGCACATTTTAATGTCTAACATTTGTATTTCAAGAACAGTATCTGCTGTGGTTTGGAGTATCTTTTTTTTTAATCAAAGGTGGCTGCTAAAAAAAACCCCCAGAACTCTGTGATTAGATAATGTATGGGCTCTGTCGGGAGGGAAGATAAAAAGTGTTTTGTCTGCATTTCATAGTTTGTATAATTGACTAAATTAGAGCTTTATGCTAAATTTACTTGAGACCAGATCAAACTAAGTTGGGACTTGTGAATTATCATTCCATTTAGTCTGTGACTAAATGGACAAAAAATAATTTTTAAATCCCTGCATCATCATAATTGCAGGTATCTGACCTATTTAGAGCCCACAGGGTTTGGCTGGCCACATTGTTATGGCAGGTTACAGAGTGTGCTGAAGGGTGTAATCTATATAATAAATTGTTCTATCAGTGTAGGGATCTTAAATTCAACTTGATCAACACATTGCACAAATATCCCTTGTATCACCCTATCTTACTTTTTCATGCAAAGTGAATCAGTATATTATGTGCTTTAATTTATGTGGTTGTTTTTTTGTTATAGGAACGCCGCTTGGCCAAAACACATTACAGTCTGTGTTAAATGAGCGATGTGATGGGAATCGCAATATCTTTCATGCTTGTGTGACTACCTGTTTCCCTGTTTCGAATAAGGATGCAGATTTCGGTGGTGAGTTTCCTCCTGTTTCTGGTGATATTAACATTTCTCTGTATTAGTACTGTTTAAGAAATTGTGCTTGACTATGCTGGCATGCAATATGCATATTTTTTATATGTTGGGTTTTAAGATTTTGGTAATTATAATTACCTCTGTGTTAATTTTCTTTTGTAAAAAATAACTATGGTAATGAATGTACAAGGATAGGAATAACGTACACTTGCTTTAGGTTAAAAAAAAAAAAAATAGTATTGGTATTTGCTGTCTTCTAGCAGAAAAAGTGGAAAATTCCCTCTTGTCTTCATATTAAAAAAAATGCTTCATGCTGTGGTGATATTGAGGGAACAAAAACGACAAATAAGACATCAATTCTGAGACAGAAATATTCTTCACTTAAACGTAAAACAAAGTCAGGATTATTAACCTAGCAATTACATATGCCTGAATTGATGGCTTTACTGTTCGATACGCCGATGAGCCATTCCATTATGATCACCCCCCCCAAGCCTAGAGACTGAACTGTGGCACAGGTGAACTTCACAGAGCAGTGTATATACAACCCGAGGACCGGCTTTCGGTTAGTAGAGTGTTCGTAGTCAGAATGGGAAAAGTTGCCGATTTATCGGAGTTTGATAAAGGACAAATTGTGATGGCAGGGCGCTCGGGACTACGATATCTGAAACGGCACGGCTTGTAGGTTGTTCACATGCTCCTGTAGTGAGTACGAATCAAAAGTGGTGCACAGATGGCCAAACGACGAACCATCGTCTAGCCGTGTGTCATCAGCAGCTCATTGATGTCACAGTGACCGCAGGGCCACAGTGCGACAAATCATCCACAGCTACAACAGTGGTGATCAGGGCAATGCATCGCAGCACACAGTTCATCGCAGCCTTCTGCGCATGGGCCTGCGTAGCCGAAGACCCAGTCGGATCCCCATACTAACTGCGCGTTATCGTCAACAACGCATGAAATGGGCCCAAGATCATAGAGATTAGACCGTGGGTGATTGGAAGAAAGTGGCCTGGTCTGACGAATCAAGATTCCTGGTGCATCATGTAGAAAGCCGAGTGTGGATATGCTGATTACCAACGGAGGCCATGGCACCTGGATGCGCTGTTGGGCGGAAGCAGGCCGGCGGTGGCAGTGTTATGCTGTGGGCAATGTTTTCTTGGGACACTTTTGGCCCCATTAGCCCAATAGCACAATCCTTGACAGCTGACGGGTATCTAAATATCGTTGTGGATCAAGCTCACCCATTCATGACAACTGTGTTCCCTGCTGGTGATGGCCATTACCAACAGGATAAATGTCCCCATGCCTGCCTCACTGCCAGAATTGTCAAGGAGTGGTTCGAGGAACATGCTGGTGACTTTCTGTTAATGCCCTGGCCTCCAAATTTACCTGACATGAACCCAATCGAACATTTGAGGTTCCACTTGGTAAAACGGCATCACCCCCCCCCCCCAAATGTATGGGAGCTGGAGGACCTGCTGTTGACATTATGGTACCAGATACCAGAATTTAAGCTGGCTCAAAAATGCTGTAGCAAAAATGCTTAAATAAAGGAAAAAGTTGTTGCAAAATGTTAACGAAATTTAGCCTCTTTTGTCGACGAACTGACACGCTACGAATCGTCGTGTTGGACGAACTGGCATGCGACGAATTGTCGCGACACCGTCAGACCGAGAAATGGATGATGGAATACTTTTACCCACGAATTAGCGGCAGAATTTAAATTTTTCCCCTAGAGTATGGGAGTTCAAATTTTCGGAACACAATCACCTATGTGATATTTAAATGTTTGGCTCCATTTTGCGACGGGACACTAATTTTTTCGCGCACTTTATTTAGATTAATTAATCGCATTTTGCAAAAATAGCGATTGTAACTTAACCTCTGCCAGATACCCCAGGATACCCATCGCCATCTCATCAAATCGATGCGTCACCAAGTTGCCACTGTTTTGCTGGCTAAAGGGGGTCCTACAGCTTATTATAGGTAGGTGGTCATAATGTAATTGCTTATCGGTGTAAAATGTAGCATCCCTAGAAGTTTTAATTTTACAGATCTTTCAAGTGGAAACCTCTAAATTTCGAAGAACAGCTAAACACCGCATATGTGTGTTGATGACTTAAAAGTCTATGTATATGTAATGAAGTGCGTGTTCTTATACAACGCATGAGTGGGCAAATTCACATCTTGGATTTTGCCGATCTTCAGAATTCCAGAAAGGTGATGTTATTTGTCAGCTAGGCAACTGTGCAAGCATAATTTCTCTGAATGAAACAAATATGAACTATCACATTCATTCATTCATGTTTGGCTTGTATTTTTGAAGTTCAAGAATTTCCATGAATTATGAATGAAAAAGTGTGTTCTTAAAGCTTAAGGAAATGAAATTCACAGTGGTGGGTTTAAACATTACAGCACCCTGTGTTAAGAAAAATATATGCTCCCAAGTAAATGTATTTTTAATGTAAAGTTATTTCTATTTTAAATTTTATACTTAAATTAGATATACTGTAGATTTTTTTTTCTTATCACAAAAAGAATGAGCATGTACTCGAACAATTTGTAGAATTTTTAGAATGTGCATTTTGAAAACTGGGCATTAAAGTGAAAACTTTAAATACCATTTTCTCACTAGTTTACTCTACACAATTTTGAAATTTCATTTCACCATAAATTTTAATATTTAAAAATGAAATTTCTTAACTTTGACATAATTATGAAACATTTGCCCATACATTTTTCATTTAAATTTTCAGTGTAAGTAACACTATTTTTAGGATTAAAAAAAAAAATATTGTACTGCTACCAATGTTCATTGTGAATTGACTGAGAGATGGAAGAAATGAAGGAACAAATTAGTAAAATTACTTACAACTATAAGTTGTTTTCCTCTATTTCTTTGTGGCACAATCTTCTGCTATATCATCACATGTCAATGACATTTGTTCTGAGTGCTGAAACTGTAAATGCACTCGTTCTTTCTTGAGAACTAAATGTTCTCAAATAATTATGAATACACTCACTTGTCAGCATTGACTAGAATGTAATGCCGGAAATATGAACTCTTTGCACGTTTGTTTCTGGAGCCAATTTGCTCTCCGGCACTCAGGTGCACTCGCCCTGCGCTATCTCCGAGTGTTACAAGATATATTCATATCTATCTCTCTCAAATTTGTTAAAATGCCTTGTAGTTACTTTTATGTAACTTAATTTAAATTATGAATAGTTTTCAAAAGAGGAAAACTTTCTTTCCCTAGAGGGTATGCACAGGTAAACCTTTAGGATAACATCAATGTTAGGAAAAGTTGAATCCCCCCACCTCCTCCCCCACTAATATTGCAATATATCAATAATGGAAACTCTGAAATCTGTCACTGGCCTTTCTAAATTGCACCACAATTTCTGAAAATGCAGGTATCCTTGTTCAAATTCAGAGAAGTAATCCATCTGAGGTTGCATGCTGTGGAATGTATTGTATAATCAGTTTGCTCAGCTCCTCTGTCCCCCACACTACCCCAAGGCCTTGATCTTGTGGAAATATGTTTCATGGAATAAACCATTCCAATTCTGCACTTCCCATTGACACTCTCAAATTTGTTAAAATGCCTTGTAAAAACCATCCACTCCAGCCACCAAGGATCCCATGCATCCCCGTCCATCATCGAGCTCTGTTAAAGAAATGCTTCACTCCCCCTGCTCTCTCCCTCTCTTCAGTTCTGAGTTTGTCAGGAAGAAGTAACTTCACTGGCTTACTGAACTCACCTTTTCCTGTAAGTCCTGCCATCTTGTTTCAAAATGAATTAATATTTTTAATTATTAAATAGATTAAAAGTGTCCTAATGAAATTATAATATTAAATACTAATTGTATTATACTATACTACTACATTTTATTTGAAAAAATGCAAAGTGCAGTTTTATTCCAAGTTTTTGTATTTGTTTTTGTAATAAGGTAAAATGGCTTTTGTCATGTGCATTCACAAAATTTTGGCACCCCTTAATGAGCAGCACCTTAAGTCAATGGTAATTCCACCTCTGGGAATTCATAATGTTGAATTGAATAAATAATAACAATCTGTTTCAAAATGTACATTAGTTCAAAAATGGAAAATTTGCTCATGCTTGTCTTCATGTTATTTATACCCTCCTCCTCCACTTTATTTTAAATGGAAATTGATTCATTTTCCTGAGGTTTTTTAATGTACTTTCACAGATTCTGGTGCTAATGCAAGTTTGGAATCCTTGGACATTCTTAGTGGAACTGTGGCATCAAATCCTTCAGGCATTGCTTCTCGAAGGTAAATTAACCTTTTTAATTTTTTAGTTTTAAATTTTTATTCAAGGTAAACCTTTTGATTTCTTTGTTGTTGTACCCTCTCCTCTACCTGAAGAAAGGGGCAGTGGAGAGGTTTTCTACCCACCCCCACCCCTTATGCATGTAAAATTACAAAAATACCTTTTTTTGGATAAAATAACTGACCAATTTTGCACTTCTGTGTGTTGTGCATTCGCATCACTATAGCAGTCCCTTCAAAATAAGTAATTTCAGAATTGCTGACTGCAAATATGTGTAATTTCTCCACTGAAGTAGAATAAATTCTTGTACTCCACATCAACAAATACAAAAAAATTCAACAAAATGCTTATTTTTCCTAAGTACTGAAAAAAATCTCCCCAAAACAGAATTTTCACTTCCCAGCCCAAGCTGTTAACCTGCTTGCCACAGAGCATTTCTGTACCCAACTTCTCAAGGGCAAAGCTCCGACATCAACCTGAGGCTTTTAGTGTTGGACCTCCTGTCTGATTCAATTTAGGACTTCCTGCTTTAGCAGTTGGAAAATGTAGTGTTGAGGCTGATGAAGATGCATGCATTTAAGACTTCACTTTGAAATGAAAAGTTACAAAAGGTAAAAAAAGCAGCATACTGATCTTTAGAGGAATAAATGGTATTTTATGTGGCCATTTGGTTTGTAATTTAATTGGCTAATGAGATTTATGTGCATACATACAAGATTATTTTTTCCAAATTTCTTCCATTTTACTGTGTTCATGTTTAAAATATTTACATAACATTAAAAATAGCAGGTGAGAATGTAATGAGATCTGTTCTTAATTATGTGTTTAGACTTACTGAATTTTTTGGTGTATAAGGTGTCTTTTTCTTCAGAAGTCGCATTGACTTATCTATTGACTGGTCAGTGAAGTTCTCCAGTAAGAAAAAAAAACAAAGCAAAAACATTGTGCCTTAAATTCAGTTGTGAACTGAGCCCCCAAAGCACAATCATACCCGCCAGGTTTTACGGTTTACCCATAAAATTTACGGAAATGTGACTTGTTTTATGCGCAAAATGTTCATTTTACAAATTTGGTGATTCTCTGAAAAAATTTTTCTTTTTCTGATGATTTTGCACCCACTACTAAAACTTTTTTTTTTTCCTAGTTGTAAATGCAATTTATGGCACCTCTATTCATAGTGATTGTGGAATAACTTTTTTTACGGGTCTTTTAGAGGTTATTTTTAATGAAAGTTGGTTGTCAAATTTTCGAATTAAAGCCTAGTTCGTCATCAGGACTATGTCACTGGAGTAGTTGCTGCCACTCAATTGGAAGAGACCATCCGCAATTATCGTTAATTGTGGTACTTCTTCTTCTTGCTATTTCGATCCCTTCTTCTAGTTTTCTCTTTACTAAGTTTGACTGGTGGGCGATTATTTTCACTGAGTCCCAATTTATGGAGTGTCCACTTGCTTGTACATGTCTGTCTAGCCCTGTTTTGTTCCCAATGTTCCTAATAACTGCTTGGTGTTCTTTCATTCGGACCTTAATACTTCTCCCTGTTTCTCCTATATAGCTGAGTCCGCAGTTACAGTCGATGCAGTAAATTACTCCTTCTTGCAATTGGATGTCCAATTCTTTCTGCTTTAAAGCTGGCAGGAATTTCTTTATTTTGTTATTAAGATCTGGAGCTAGCCTGATATTATATTTTGCTCCGATCCTTTTCAGTTTCTCGAAAAGTCCCTTGTGGTACGTAATTTTGCTGGTGAATTTGAAGTTGGTTTTTTCCTGCTTCTTTTTTGGCACTTGTTTAATCTTTTTTGGCACTTGTTTAAATATTTTCTCAACATATGGGGAGGGGTAATTGTTTTCTGCCAACATTTCCTTTAATTCTTCTTTGTGAAGATCTTTTTGAGAAGCTGAAGAGACCAGGATTTCAATTTTTTCCAAAAATTGTCTCGCTGTATTCGATTTAATATAATCAGGGTGGAATGAGCAGAAGTCTAACATCTTCCCTGTGTTGGTGGGTTTTCTAAAAGCTGAGTGAATATTTTCCCTTCTCTTGAGGTCAAGGTTAAATCCAGGTAATTGATGCTATGGTCTTTTTCCTGTTCCAGGGTGTACTTCAAGGTATTCTCTAGTAAGTTAAATTCTTCCAGAATCTGAGAGGGTAGAGATTGGTCCACAGTATCTACTATAATTAGGACATCATCCATGTACCTTACATAGAGAGCAAACAAGGAGGGTTGTATAAGGATTTTTGCCTCTAGTTTACTTATATAATAATTTGCTAGCAGAGGTGCTAGTGGAGAACCCATTGCAAGTCCTGAAGTTTGCCTGTAATATTTCTTTCCAAACTGGAAGAAATTATTCTTGAAGGAAAATAGGAGCAGTTCATATATGCCAAGTAGTATTTCTCTATTGTGATTATAGAATACTATTTTTTCCGCAAGGTCATCTGCAATGAATTCCAGTAGGAGGTCCAGGTTAATGTTGGTATACATAGACTATATCCAGGCTTGCCATTACTGGATGAATTAATTCTGGCAAGTTGTCCAGTTTTCTTTTTAGCTGCATGGAATTTTTTAGTAGGTAGGGAGGAGAAGGGAAAATATCTCTGAGGTGACCAAGCAAATAATAATTAATGTTGGAGAGTGGCGAATTTCTAGTGTCTATTATAGGTCTTATTGGATGGCCTTCTTTGTGAACTTTTATCGTACCATAGATCTGTGGAATTCTTGACTGAATTTTGGAGAAGTT
Organism: Macrothele yani; assembly: GCA_039090855.1. Lineage (NCBI taxonomy): Eukaryota > Metazoa > Arthropoda > Arachnida > Araneae > Macrothelidae > Macrothele > Macrothele yani. The sequence goes on along the minus strand of CM077027.1, from coordinate 136,890,033 downwards.
TTTGAAGAGCTCATTAAGCTGTTTTTTATTTCTTAAAGAGCTGATTAATTTCTTAAGATTTTTTACAGTTTGATCTATAGGATTACCATTGAGTTCTTCATAATAAGGCTTGCTCAATTCAGCTTCCATTTTATTGTAATACTTCTCTTTTTCTACCAATACCAAAACTTTGCTCTTATCTGCTCTCAGTGCTACTACTTTATCATTGGCTTTGAATTTTTTAAGGTCAGTAATGGCACTTCTATTAAAATTGTAATCAACTTTTACTGGCTTTTTTACAAATTTTGAGACGCAGTCTGAGAATTCTTTCCTTAAAGTAACTGCTGTATTTTCATCTTCTCTTTCTACCTTACTACAGATGCTTTCTAAATCAATCAGTATACGTTTTTTATCAAGTTTTGCGGAGGAAAGGTTGTAATTATATCCCTTATTGAGGAGATTAATCAGGTTTTCATCTACTCCTTCTTCCGTCAGATCCATGACATGTTTGTTAGTGGTGGATGGTATTAACTGTGGGCCAGGTGCTGTAGACATTAACTTTGGACTTAACCATTTATTTTCTTTAATTTTCAATTTTTCCTTAAACTTTTTGTTTTTATCTCTCACTGCTTTAGCTAACCAATTATCAATATTTTTCTTTTCTGCTTCCGGAATTTCACCTAATGAAGAGGTCCAAATACGAGCTTCTATTCGTTCGCATTGCTCAATAGTTTTGAATTTATTACGAATCGCGCCATTCACCGTTTTTAGTTCTATTTTTCTAATAAAATTTCTTGACAGATTTTCCGCGATGTTTTTCGTGAGTCTCAAAGAAGGTGGAACAAAATTAGCTCTTTTACATTTCTTAAGAAAATACAGTTGTGACTTACATTTGTCGCTTTTGCACTTACTCCTTTCTATCTTTCTGATGTTTTTTTTTTAAACTTAATCCATTCAAAGTAAAGTGCCGATGTAAGTTAAGAATTAGCTTCTAGTTACATGTGGTTTTTTTTTTTGGGAACATGTTGCTGCAGTTTTCCCACGTTTTAGTTTATTGTTTTGCCTTTTTGCAAACACTAGAACACCAACCAGCTGGGCTTGTTTAACCTTGAGTTTGGTTCTCTCCCTGTCTCTCTCGCGCAATGTCCCCCCCCCCCTCTTTCAGATAATGCATTGTTCGTCTCCCGAGTCGCAACTTTTCAGAAGGCCAGCGTGTGGTGTGTCTTGCATTGGATCAGGTGTCTTTTATTTTTATTCCTCCCAGTTCGAAATGCTATCTCAGAACGTAGTTATCGTAGAAAAAAAAAATTCAAACGGATTTTAAATCTGTGGAATTTTTAAGCCCAGATTGATACCCAACATGACGAAATTAAGCAAAACTCAATTTTGTGAAATTAAAAATGCATTGGGGCATGGTTTTGTAACTTCTTCTCTGGCAATAAATTTGACCTAACAAAAGAATGCCACTTTAAGAAAAAGTAAGTCCAATGTTCATTCGAACCAGTGCTGCTCCAGCAATGATTTATTTTGCTGGTCCGTTAGGCAGTAAGTTTTCTACGCTTTCACTTTCCAATCGTGCTTTGTTCATTGCTCGGCAACATTCATAAAAAGGTCTTGGCTTTGAAGGTCTTGGCTTGATTCAACGAAATTAATATGTTGGAGTGCATACTAATTCGTTGAATTTCTATTGATAATGGTCAAAGGTAAGGTCAAGACATAGGAGCGGGATTCATTCTTCTGCCCTTTTGCGTGATGACTTGTGTAAAATCAAAGCATGATTGTGATGAAGTTTGGGTATGCTGTTCAGTACCCATAGTGGACCTATCCTATTAAAAATGGTTGCTATCAGCATTCACGGGGACAGTGCAGTAGTACATGCGCGAGATTTGTTCGCTCGCGTTTCAGAATTTTAACACAATATCTTCCGTGGAAATTGACCAATTTGGATAGAAGTTTTTATTATAAAGCGACGCTTGTGTGGTAGCTTTTTAATTTAGAAATTAACAGGCACAAAAAATGTTCTATAATAAAGCAAAAACACGCAAAATATACAGTATCAATTAATTCATACTAAGGGATTCGTAAAGAAAACAGTAAAGTATAGTGGAGAACACTGTTGCTTTTGCAAACCCACCCTTTTTTGTAGGTATGAAATTTTGGGCTTATTTATTATAATTTTAAAATATCCGGATTTTGACAGCAATAGTTTAATTTAGGAGAGGAGTAACTTTTTTTTTTATCTGTTTGAAAAACAAACTCGCCATTGGCTTCATAACTTCTATCAAACCGAATTGTGTGGTATTTAGAGATTTTCATTTTCTAAAACAGAATACGTGTATTCTACATTTTGTCATATTAGGCCATTTTTTTTTTTTTTTTTTTTTTTGCAGATATATAAGATCAGAATTAAAATCCCGGTTCAAACGTTTTGTGCCGTGGCTACGCCACAAAGGGAGCAGGGGACGAGATGGGGAGGATGTCACCGACGAAGTGGCTGTATCATTTCCCGTGACGCCTGATGTAAAAGACAATTGGTTTTGTTCTGGCAAAACACATTGTGTTAGTTTACTGCAGGAGAGGGGGGGGGTGGTTCTGACATTGATGGGCCCAGATTGTTTTAATAAAGGAATACATAGACTATAGAAGCTCTATTTGGTAAGATTAGGGGAGGACAGGAAGGGAAGACAGAACTACAAAATCAGTGCCATTTGGAAGTATAAAGGATGCCGCTAAAGGGGTCAGATTTAGTAAAAGACAAGGCGTCTATCCGCCTGTGAGGAATGATGGGGAGGAAGGGGAGGACCCCATAGGATGATATTTGTAACTAAAACCTAAACCTTTGTTTCTAGATGAAAGGACCTTTCGGTTGCTCTCTGCTTTCCTAGCTGACCAGCTCGAATCGGATAACTCTGTAATCGGTGTTTTTTCCTCTTCAAATTGCAACTCTTTAAGCTGCTGCTGTTTTATTATAGCAGTTTTTACTTGCATTTTTTTCTGAGTGGTAATAAATTTAGTGTTAGTGATTCGCTATGAGCAGCAATATAAAAGTGGGAAAAAAGTACTATCAAACATTCCGTGATTCATATTCTGCGGAGTTCCTGTGCATTGCAAAATCTTCAAAAAATGAAAAATATGCATTTTGCACTGTGTGTCGATGTAATTTCAGCATTTCGCATGGTGGAAGAAACGATGTTACTAATCATATTTCTAGTGCCAAGCATAAATCTAATGTTAAATGCGTGGGGGAAAAATATGAAATTAACATCCTTTGTTAAAAGTTATAATGAACTGAATGCGATTTGTGCAAAATGTTTGTTCACTTCGTTTTTAGTTGAACATAATTTACCAATTGGTGTCCCTCAGTCACTCTTATTTATTTCATTTTTTTTTATTATTATTTGACTGTCTCTTCGTAAGATAAACCTATCATGAAAATGGTTTGTTTTTTAAAACATTTTAGTATGTTTCATGGTGGTGTGGGATACTATCCTAGTGAATTTGAAGGAAAGGGTGGAACATCCTTTCCTTCAGATGCAAACTTCCATAAAAATAAAATTTAATATCTTTGTAGATCATAATGATAGCACAGTAATGAGAAATCATCTATAGATTCGATTTTGATTGCTATAAATTTGCTGATAAATTTAAACATCTGTAATCATATCAATTAAAAGTTTGATACTTGATTTGGGTAACATATCGTTTTTAATCGATATGAGGGACAAGTAATTTAATCGAATATATCGATTAAAATTTTCGCCGAGTATATCGATTAAATTTTTTTATGGATTCCGGTTTCTGAAAGTTGGCAGGTATGCACAATATTAGATCGTATGAAACCATTCCAGAAGCATACCAAATGTAATATTCCATTCACTAAGAGCTTAAAAAGTTACTGAGATGCCATCCAACAGACGCATGTAATTAAAATCATCATGGCTGATTTGGAATGGCAGTTGACATATGTTAATTCATCCCCTTTTCAATTTCTCCAAGAACCTTGTGGGTGACATCCACCTTGGCAATTTCTCCAAGAACTAGGAATTGCAGTTCCTCCAAGAACCCACATTGTAGTTCTGGTAGTTTTGCAAAGCCACCAGAAATACAATGAGTACAGCCATGCATGTAGTTGATTGGATGTTGGCGATCGTGTTTACACCCAGTGGTGCATGCACTTTATGAACAGCACTGACTAGCAGCCAATGAGGGCTGTCTTTTTTTTGCTTTGTCAATCTTTGAATTGCCTCTGAACTGAATTAAAATCAGCAATTGCTTCCAGTTACTAAGCTCATTTAAATTTTTTTCATGTTCCTGATTGAAATCAAAAGCTCGTTTGGCTTCTGATTTCAATTGGGCTGTGTGAGAAAGCAGCAAATAATATTTCACACTGGCATCCCTCTGATTCAGTACACCTCGATATTTTTTTTTTTTTTTTTTTTTTGCATGGCAGCAGCTTCACCTATTCATTGGTTGGTTGAAGGAAAGGAATATGGTAGTGTCGGAGTTGTAAGAAAAATTAAGCTTATAAAATTCAATTTTTTGCCAAAAATAGCGGTGAAAGAGTTCCGCCAAAAGGCGGAATTCCGCCTTTTTGATAGTCATCTGGGGTGTTCCTGAGATTGATGCAGAAATGCAATAATTGCAATAAAACAAATTAGATCAGTATAAATATGGGATTGACATTATTGGTTTGATGTAACCACATTGACTAAAATAAAATTCTTATTCGTTCCTAAAGAAACGTTAGGCGATTTTATGGCTTTTTATGTATGTACATATGGTGCTTAGGGTAGTTAATAAATGCTGAAAGGTTAATTATTTTTACATATTCCTATGTGGGAAATGTTCAGTCTTTTTCTGCCATGACCACTTTCATGCCTGCAAAACGAAAAATGCAGTAGATAACATCACTTTCTACTGGAATAGAAAGCGAGGTAACCTACTTGTCATGCACTGCAGCATTAAAAATATAGTTACAGAAATTCGAAACATTAACTTTATATGTTCTAGCCTCATCTTAGACTCAGGATTGGCTTATCTATGAGCGATAAGGAAATTGAGAAATGTAACCCGTTTAACATTTACTCCATATCAACTTATAAGCTGAAAAATACTGTATTCATACAGGAGATTCTTCCGCGGATTCCCGAAATTCCGCTTTTTTTGTCATATTTGGGTTATTCTCGAGATCGATGCAAAACTGGAGAGAAACTTTGGAGGATTAGTTGGGAGGGGGGATAATTTTTTTGGTTTGGGGATGACACAAAGGCTGTTAACATTTCTTCTTGGAGAAGTGATGATTGTACTTAAGTGTTTCTCTATCCACAAGAAACCATAATTGTACAAGAGTGTATGATGGCTTCTAGAAGATATTGGGAAATGACTGTACTTTCATGTGAAGTATCGACTACCCTTTATGTGGAAATATGTAATGCTGTATAGATTTTGGAAAACTGATTAATTTAGGTACATGTTGTTGCATCCTAACTCCACAGATGTTGGAAGTGCAGATACAATCATTTTTGAACACTTTTTGTTTAAAGAAGAAACTGCAAGTTTAAGATGTTACTTTTAGATGTTGGTCTTCATCTAAACCAGAGGTTCTCCAACTTTTTCTAAGCTATGGACTCCTTTAAGAAGCATGTCCTATAACTTTTAGTTTTCCAACAATTCCTTTAAGATGGAAGTTCCTATAACTTCTAATTAGTTAGAACAGTGATACTAGTTTCTGTAACTTAAGATGGCATTGTTTTCAAAGCAAGTCTGCACTTCATGGACCCCAGTTTAAGAGAACCTCTTTCAATAACAATAATAATAATAATAAATAAATAAAATAAAATGTGCTATCAAGTAAGTAAAAGAAACCTGAATGTAAAATAACTTCTGGCCTTTTTTTTCAAATTGTGCAGACACAGTAAGAAACAAAATGAAAAACAAAAAAATCACCTTAGTTGTATAGTTACAGTAGCACAGCTAAAATCACTTTTCACATTCAGTTTGAAAGATATCTAAGGTATTTTTGGTTATGTTGAGTTTTTTACAGTTTTCAGCTGGTTAATATAAAAATGGAAGTCTTGTTTGTGTGTGTGCATACCGCATGGTAGTTTCTTTTCAGTATCATAATTCAGTTAATATCTTGATGTTTCACACAAAAGCATTCGAGTATCTGATTTCAGAAAATATTTAATGCTGGAAATTTTGATGTTTATAATAAATAGTACTTTTTTTTTTTGATAGTGTGTCTCTTAGAGAAATGATGCGTCGAGCTACTACAGCTGCACGTAATCTTGCTGGACTAGAAAGCAGAGATCAAGATGTTGGTATACCTACCCTAAGTTGGCCCCCAGAACCTGCAGACAGTGGTACAGGTAAGTGGCTTGGAAACTCACATACATTTTATAGTTTTAGATCCATGCTTGCATGTGTGTAATGTGTTATGGTGTTATTTTTCTATTAAAATAAGTGTCATTCTGTGTATTGAAGTTTTTCTTTTCTTGAAGGTTCTGCTTCTCCACTGGGCAATATAACTTCTTCACTGGATCCCTCAGAGAGGCGTAACACTGCTTTAAGTATCTTGTGGTTATTATGTGAGTCAGCTGTTCTAAAACCATTTATGAAAGATCTACTCATGGCTAGGTAAGTAAATTTCTAATTATCTCCTTCTGCATAACTGCAATTTCTGAAAAGTATTTTCTGCAGAAAATCTTTGTACTTTAGATATACAGGGCAAGTCAAAAGTCTCAGGACACTTGTATTTCCCAAAGAGGATGGAAAATGAAGTATCTGAACACCCCAGCAAATAATTGGTGAGAAAGCTTATCTTTAGGCCATCTTGAAATCCACCATATTGGATCTAGGGCAAATTTTTCAAATGGTAAGGGGATCATGTTGCATATCAAACAAGACCAGAATTTTTGCGGTAATCAGATTTGACATCTGGGTTGTGATTCGCAAGTTATCAACACAGAAAGTTGAAATAACCATTTTTTGTTGCAGGTAACTGAAGATGGCATTGGTGAAAGAGGAGAGGATTGAGGTGTTCCTAATGTCTGGGGAAATGCAGCTGCCATATAATAGCTGCAGATTTCAACAACCGACACCCAGAAAGACCACCATTTTCACGCAGCACTGTCGCATACCTGATATCCAAATTCCATTTTCATTGACAATAACCTAAATGCTCGGCACTAACTGGAAATGCTACAGGAAACAGAGTTCCCTTCCCTTCTGAATGAAGATGGCAGTTTCTCCTGTTATTTTCAACACTATGGAGCTCCACCACACTACGGAGCAACTGTTCGTCAATGACTAGATGTTCAATTCCCTAATCATTGGATCAGCTGGTGTGGTCCTGTGGAATGGCCACCCAGAACCCCCGACCTCACACCAGTCAACTTTAATCTGCGGAGTATCTGAAACGCCTGGTGTATGCTGAGAAAATTTGTGACAAACTCCACCTTTAGCAAAGCATCCTGGAGGCCTGTAACTGCATTTCTCCTGATATTCTCATGCAGGCACATAGATAGCGATTGAATCAAGCGCCTTCAGCAACAGGGACAACACATTGAACACATCAAGTAGCTGTGCATCACAAGGTACTTTAGAGGTTGCTATTTCAAATTTCTGTGTTGATAGCTTGTGAATCACAACACACATGTTAAATCTGATTACGGCAATCAATTTCTGAGAAAATTCTGGTCTTGTTTGATCCACAATATTGACCCCCCCTTACCATTTGAAAAATTTGACCTTGATCTAATATGACGAATTTCAAGATGGTGGCTATGTTCCGGAAATATCTCAAAAGATAGGCTCCTTCACCAATTCTTTGCTGGGATATTCAGATATTTCATTTTCCTTCCTGTTTCTGAAACACGAATGTCCTGCGACTTTTGACTAGCCCTGTAGATTTATTTCAATTATTTATGCTGACAAAAGTCATTATTCCAATTTACAAGAAAGAGAAAGGAATGGACTAATAACTGACAGGGTATCATTTTCATTAGAGTTCTCTGGAAAATTTACTGGAACATATTGAGTAAGAAGTTTAAAATAACAAAAAAAAAAAAAAATGTAGAGGATCACTTGGACAAAAGGGGACAGTAGCTTTGGATGGGGCAACACAGATATCACGATGATATATTTATACATGGCAGCTTTCTGAAAAATTTCATGAAGTGAATCAGAATTTATTTATGATGCTTATTAACTTTGAAAGGTACCCCTCACCCCTTTTATGAGGTACCTGCGAACATGTTGTTCTCTCTTGAAGTCAGTCATATACAGATCAAGACTTGCAGTAGCCATTTCTAGTGATAATGATACAAGATGCCAGCACACAACAGAGGTGTCAGTTGAAGCCATTTTTGTTTTGATCTGTCTGGATCAATTAGTGAATGAAAGTAATTTAATATTAGATGTTGGAGTTGGTAGTTCTAATATCAGCATTTTTTTTGAGCCGGTGACTTATGCTTATTTCTAGCAGTGTATATAAGTTGCAGTAAGTAAGATGTGCATAATTTGAGGTGAATGCAATTAGGAATAACACTGGTCGGCATGAAAATCGGCCCTGACGCCATTCCTGCCGATTCTTATGTAAAACGACCTCCTGAATCCGCATATGATCCCTGTTTCCCGTCATCACCCACCGTTTTCGGGGAAGGCCCCTCCACCTAATTTTATTACTTTCCGATAATTTGGAGGGATGAAAAGGATTATTTCAGCCTTTACATTTCTTCTGAGGGGCTACAGAGGTGAAAAGTTATAAAACATGAACATCTGTATCAAGGAGGTAGATTTGGGGGTATTTGCCCCCCCCCCAATTGTAAAGAAATCATTACAAATGATTGATTTTTCCATTTTTTTGGCAATTTTTTCACTTATTTGCTACACATTCCAGCCCCTCTCATCCTCCCCCAAAAAACCCGCAAATAATAAAAATATATAGCAACAGTTCGGAACATTCACTCTACCACACTGGCTCTCTCAACACCTCGCGTGAACAGGTTCCCACGGGAATCGCGCACAGGTTTGCACGGACTTTGACAAGGTCAAACTTGCATTGCTCTTATCACGATAATCTGCACTGTAAGCATTATCTTCCCTCAGTTGATCTGTAGTGATCGTTGAGTCTACTTGTCGGTGTTCTAGGTGGGGATTCTGTGTTTCCAAGTTGTTTAAATTGTGTCAAACGGTAGAAATTTGTTTACACCGGCCTTTTCCAAGGGAATTACAGTACGTGAGTGTAATTTGTGAATAATATAGAGCATTTATTTACTGTTTAATTATGCCACGCTAGTGTATAAATCATCCTGATAGATTCTGCTATGTTTGCGGGGAATTGACTTTTAAAGCGCAACGAAAAACCCTTTTCTCCACTTCTTAAAACTGCTTATAAATTTTACTTTGATTGCAAAGTTGGCGATCAGGACAAGAATTGGGCTCCCACAGTTTGCTGCACTACTTGTTACAGTAGCTTGACCAAATGGCTCAAAAGTACCCGTAAATCAATGGCATTTGCTGTGACCATGGTTTGGCGTGAACCTCGCTGTCATCTCACAGATTGTTACTTTTGTATGACTTCCACTGTCAGGTTATCTAGCAACAAAAGTAAGCATACAGTTCAGTATCCTAATATCCCTTCAGCTCTAAGACCAGTTCCTCACAACGAATCATTGCCAATCCCAGTGCCCCCCAAACCTATACTCTAGAGCCAGAAACGGATGTGACATACTTTGAGCCACACTTGGACCATCACATGATACGTCCACCGATGATGAAGAGTGTTCTGCTGATTCAGCTCATCAAAAACCTCACCTCGTTACTCAGTCGGAATTGAATAATCTCGTCAGGGATTTGCAGTTACCTAAGACTAAATCTCAACTTCTTGGATCTCGACTTCAGCAGTGGAATCTCTTAGAAAAGGGCATAAAAATGTCTTCTTACAGGACCAGACAGTCAACTCTGCAATTACTTTTTTCGAAAGATGAAGGCTTAGTGTTCTGCCCTAAATCAAATGCATTGATGATAGAACTGAAGATGACATGTGACTCAGGCGAATGGAGACTGTTTATAGACTCATCAAAGACAAGCTTGAAAGTTGTCCTGTTGGCCAATGGGAATGAGTTACCATCAGTCCCGGTTGCATACTTTGTGGATATGAAGGAGACATACAAAAACATCAGCCGAATCCTTGATAAAATCTGTTATCATGATTATAATTGGTAACTTTGCGCTGACTTAAAAGTTGTTGCTGTACCCGCGGGCCTGCAATCAGGCTTCACAAAATACTGCTGCTTCCTATGCGAATGGGACAGCCGAGCACGAGACAAACATTACATCGTACGGAACTGACCTCTGCGAGAAAGTTTTACTCCCGGTCAGAAAAATGTCGTTCATGATCCTCTGGTCCCGAAAGAAAATATTTACTTGCCGCCTTTGCACATCAAACTGGGATTGATCAAACAGTTTGTGAAAGCAATGGACAAGACAGGTGATGCATTTCAATTTTTGAAAAATAAATTTCTTCGTCTTAGTGAGACTAAAATCAAGGAAGGAGTTTTCGTGGGCCCCCAAATTAGACAACTTTTTAAAGATTCGACGTTTATTGAACACCTGAATCGAAAAGAAAAAAGAGCTTGTCTTGCATTCCAAAACGTGTGTAAGAACTTTTGGGTAACAACAAAAGTGATGATTATGCCGCTCATGTCGAGGAATTGCTGTCAGCGTACAAGGCCATGGGGTGTAACATGTCTCTTAAAGTGCATTTCCTGCACTCACACCTGGACATCTTCCCTGAAAATTTAGCAGTTTCCAATGAACACGGGGGACGATTTCATCAAGACATCAGTAAGAGTGAGAGGAGATTTTCAGGGAAGTGGAATACGAGCATGTTAGCAGAGTACTGCTGGTGTTTGGTACAAGAAACTTCTACCCCAGGGTACAAAAGGAAAGCAAGCACCAAGTGAAGGTACTTATCTTATTTATTTATTATACTTTATACTTTAAAAAGATGTAAGGTCAGGTGAGGGATGTAAGGTCAGGTGATGCGTAACATCACAGCCTCTCCTTGACAAATGTCAACCCCGCCTTCTCGTGGTGCATCCTGTTCCCACTAAAGGGGCTCTGACGACCGCCAATAGCGGTATAACTATACCATCGGGATCAGAGGAAATGCTATCCCACACTCACCAACCCGCTTGGCCAGCGTGGTGAGTTATGGCCAAACACCTCCAAAATGACTCTACAACTTAAATCTTGGCCCTCAGTCTCCGGCAGCTGGAATGTACCTGGCCAAGGCAGCGGCCAGTGCGACATGAAGGCAGAGGGTGCTAAGAATCCCGGAGGACCGGACTAGGCTGCCATTTGATGCTGACCTTGGCTACCTATAACGGACGCTCCCTATCTTCTGATTCAAGGCTTCTTGAATTGGAAGAGGAACTACAAAGGATCAAGTGGGACATCGTCGGGCTAAGTGAGGTAAGGAGAAAAGGGGAAGATCTCATTGAACTGAAAAGTGGACATCTCTTCTATTATCGTGGGACAGATACTGGCAGAACTAGTGGTGTTGGATTTATAATAAACAAGAAACTGAAGGATAAAGTGGTAGAAGTTGAAAGTTCCTCTGACAGAGCTGCACGACTCGTTATCCAACTATCGAGAAGATACCAGGCTCAGATTATTCAAACTTATGCACCCACCACAAGTCATCCTGAAGAAGAAATTGAAGAATTTTATGAGGAAATTCGTCATCTAAATAATAAAGGTAAGCAGCACTTGAAGATAATTATGGGAGATTTCAATGCAAAAATAGGGCAACGGCAACAGAATGAAACTTCAGTAGGTAAATTCGGTCACGGCAACAGAAACCAGCGTGGAAATACTCTCGTTGAATTTGCAGAGGCAGAAGGATTTTTCATCTTGAACTCCTTTTTTCAAGAAAAAGCCACACAGGAAATGGACATGGAGACATCCAATTGGGACGACAAGTGAAATTGATTTTATTATGTGTAACAAAAAATTTGTCATCGAAGACTGCAGTGTGCTGAACAAGTTCAACACAGGTAGTGACCATAGATTGGTGAGATGTAAGATGCACCTCAACACTAAACTGGAACGTGGCAAGCTCATAAGACAAACAAAATGTATTGACATAACCAACCTTAAAAAACACCATAATACTTTCAAGTTGGAACTGAAAAACAGATTCTCTGCTTTAGAAGGCCTAACATCGGAAGAAGTGGATATTTCGGAAGTTAACAGAAAAGTAACCAAAGCTCTAATGGAAACAGCAACAAAATTAGCTGGGTCTAAGAACAAGTTGCATGTGAACAAATTATCAGGAAAAACCAAAATGTTGATGCAAAAAGAAGAGAGATGAGGACAACTAAAGAAGATGTGACTTCCAAAGTGGAATATATAGAGCTATGCAAGACAACACGAAAAAGTATCACTGAAGACGTAAGGAAATTCAACTGTGAGCTAGTGAGGAAAGCAATTGAAAACAACCAAAGCCTTAAGATAGCAAAGGGACATCTCAGTAAGGGAAGAAAACAGATTATGGCACTGAGAAAAGAAGATGGTTCTATAACAAGAAATAGAGGCGAAATTTTGACAAGAGTGAAAGATTTCTACTCCAAATTATATGAAAGGGATGATACATGTACTCCAGACATCACGAAAGGTACCAGAGTTCTTCCAGTCCTCCCAGCAGAAGTTGCTCATGCAATCAAGAACATGAAGCGGGGAAAAGCTCCAGGAGAAGATGGAATTACTATAGACATCATACAAGAAGCAAGTGGAGAAATTGAAACAGTATTCGCCCAAATTTTCACTCGATGCCTTAATGAAGGGAAGATTCCTGAGGATTGGAACAATGCTACAATGATCCTGCTACATAAGAAAGGTGACATTGAGGATCTCGGAAACTACAGACCTATCAGCCTCCTATCAGTAGTTTATAAAATCTTCACTAAAGTTCTTTCACACCGCTTGAAGGTAACACTGGACATGGCTCAACCGAGAGAACAAGCTGGATTCAGGAGTGGCTACAGCACAATAGATCATATCCACGTGCTGAGAGAACTAATTGAACGAGCGAGGGAATATGAACTTCCATTGTGCATGGCTTTTATCGATTATGAAAAAGCCTTTGATTCGGTGAAACCATCAGCAGTTACCACGGCTCTGAAATCCTGCGGTATTGAAGATGCATACATTAATATTATTAATAACATCTATGAAAATGCAAGTGCAAAGATTCGGCTGTTTGAAAATACAACACACATAAAAATTGGAAAGGGAGTGAGACAAGGTGACACCATATCTCCGAAGCTCTTTAATGCCACATTGGAAAATGTCTTTCAATCACTGAACTGGGAAAACAAAGGGATAAAGATTAATGGAGATTATCTAACCCACCTTCGTTTTGCTGATGACGTAGTCATTTTTGCAACTACCCCATCAGAGCTGCAGAGTATGATCCAGGAACTTGCTGACAAGAGTAAAGAAGTGGGATTAAAAATGAACTTTCAGAAGACAAAAGTGATGTTCAATGCTTTTACAAGAAATGAAGATTTATCGATTGATGGAGAAAAACTGGAGATAACAGATACGTATGTTTATCTTGGACAGCAGATATCAAGTGAGGGTCACATTGATGAAGAAATTAATCGGCGTACAAAACTTGCCTGGAGAGCTTTTGGAAGAAACAGCATAATTTTCAAGAGCAATATGCCATTATGTCTTAAAAGAAAAGTGTTTGATCAATGCATCCTTCCAGTGCTTACGTATGGTGCAGAGACGTGGACCTTAACTAAAAGAGACATACAAAGGCTGCAGACAACTCAAAGAAGCATGGAGAGGTGCATGCTTGGTATAACCAGGAGAGATAAGAAGAGGAACTCGTGGATCCGAAAAATGACGAGAGTGGAAGACATCATGATCAGAGTTAAATCCCTGAAATGGCAATGGGCTGGACATACTGCCAGAAGGACAGACCATAGATGGACAGCCGAAATTTTAGATTGGATTCCAAGGGACAGGAAAAGACCCAGAAAAAGACCACATGGGAGATGGGTGGATGAAATTCGTAAATATGCGGGAGTGACATGGAGGAGACTGGCACAAGACAGACCGTTGTGGAGGAAACTTGGGGAGACCTTCGTCCAGCAGTGGATTGATAATGGTTGACAATGATGATGATGATGATACTTTACATTTGTATTTTACTTTTTATATATTATTCTTTACAGCTAAAATAAATAATCCTTTTCACCCCTCCAAATAAAATTCATGTCCATAACATATTACCGAAAATTGATAAAAAAATCATAAAAAAATCGATCATTTTTAATGATTTCTTTACAATGGGGGGCAACCCCCCAAATCTACGTCCTTGTTACAGATGTTCATGTTTTATAACTTTTCACCTCTGTAGCCCCTCAGAAGAAATGTAAAGGCTAAAATAATCCTTTTCATCCCTCCAAATTATTGGAAAGTGATAAAATTAGGTGGGGGGGCGTCCCCCGAAAACGGTGGGTGATGGGGGGAAACGGGGGTCATATTCGGCTTCAGGAGGTCGTTTTACATAAGAATCGGCAGGAATGGTGTCAGGGCTCGAAATTTTTTTTTTTTTTTTTTTGCCGACCAGTGTAATAATAATAATAAAAAATTGGATGGTGGTAAATGCAAAATTTAAATCTTCATTGTAAGTTAAATTCCACAATGTTAGTATGTGTGTACACTGTAGGGGGAAGGAGCCAGAGAATGGGTAACATATTTTAATGATTGGGAGGATGATTATTGACCAAGCAGAAAACTTGGTAATGAACTTTACTACAGGATCAACAAGGCAGGAATAGCGTCTTTTCAGCTGTGTAAAGCAATTTTCATTATGAAAATTGTTGGTCAAAGAACGAAACCGGTATTAACATACATGAGATTGTTCCGTAGATTCAAGGAATTTCGCTTTTTTTTTTTTTTTTTTTTTTTTTTTGGTAATCATTTGTGTCATTCATGAGATAGTTACAAAAGGGTTGAATGTGTCATTTTCCATCTGGGAATGGTATTTCCAATATTTCATCTTTCAAAACTTAATAAAAAATGGAAGTTAAATGGAGTGAAGGTTTTTTTTTCTTTCTTTTTGGAATTGTAATTAATTTTTTTCACGATGTTCTTTCTGCCCAGGATTGGTGCTGAATATTTTTTTCATTCCGTTAATATTAGAACATAGCAGAATCACTAAATTTTTCAAATACCAATTTCATTATCATACCATTTCAGCATCATCTTAAAATTTGAGATACACACTTTTGTGCATTGAGCATTTTGAATACAGACCCTTAAAATGGAAATTCAGAACATGTAAAAAAAGTTCATAATATTTTTTAACTTCAAAAGAAAATGAGGGTTCTGGTTTATTATCTTAAAAAATTTCCTGGGCATCTAGCTTTTACTATGTGGGCAGGTAAATAATTTTTGCACATGCACAGTTGGGCATGTAACTTTTCAGATATTTTTCAAGCCCTGCTCCCTGTTGTGCCTTTGCCCCAAATTAAATATAAATGAAGTCAAGATCAATGCATAGAATTATTTTGTTAAATTCCAATGCTGTGGGAGCTGAAAGTTTTGTGACTTATTCCATAGGCTCTCTGACTTTAAACGTGAATTTAAATATGTTGTCCACTCATATTTTCTTATGTTCACATGTGTGGAATTCATACAAACGCAGCTGTTTTCATAACCAAATTTAGGACCAGAATATAAAAGATCAAGAGGGGATTTAATTTATTTAAATTCTCACATTTTTGTTAAAAGTTGAAGTTTAATAATGTTTCTCATTTTCTGCATGTAATTATTATTTCAGTAATGACATCACTTGTGAATGTCCATATGGTTCAGTAAATAATGAAGCAGCAACTTAGTGTGTACTGTGTATTAAATATATGTAGCATGAAAGAAAGGATGTGAGAGGGGTGTAAGATAACAAGGGCCAAGAAGAACTTCTTTTTAACCAGAAAACAATAAATCAGTAAATGGGAAACTAAAAGTAGACTCTGAGTATTGTGAGAAAATTATTGGTTAAAATAAATGTGTTTTTTTTTTTTGTAAGAGCAACACACACACACATCTGAGAGACTGAAGTGGCCTTCATGTCAGGATCTTGAAAGACAGGACTATGAGCAAGCATTAAGCACATTTTAGGCTAGTCATTAGTTTAAGTGTCATTATGCATGGGACTCTGAATTTTGGAGCAAAATAAGGTACTTAAAACTTATTTTTCTGTGGTTTTAGGTGGAATTTTAACTAGATTTAGTGTACGTTTTCAATGATTAGTCCTGTACGCACATTTGTTTACTAAATTGCTGATTTTATTTCAAATATATTATAATGGCAGTTTATTTAAGAATTTTATCAAGGTATTGCTGTTTTTTTACTCTAAAGTCATCATCATCATTGTCAACCATTATCAATCCACTGCTGGACGAAGGTCTCCCCAAGTTTCCTCCACAACGGTCTATCTTGTGCCAGTCTCCTCCATGTCACCCCTGCATACTTTCGAATTTCATCCACCCATCTCCCATGTGGTCTTCTTCTGGGTCTTTTCCTGTCCCTTGGAATCCAATCTAAAATTTCGGCTGTCCATCGATGATCTGTCCTTCTGGCAGTATGTTCAGCCCATTGCCATTTCAGTGATTTAACTCTGATCATGATGTCTTCCACTCTTGTCATTTTTCGGATCCACGAGTTCCTCTTCTTATCTTTCCTGGTTACACCAAGTATGCACCTCTCCATGCTTCTTTGAGTTGTCTGCAGCCTTTGTATGTCTCTTTTAGTTAAGGTCTACGTCTCTGCACCATACGTAAGCACTGGAAGGATGCATTGATCAAACACTTTTCTTTTAAGACATAATGGCATATTGCTCTTCAAAATTATGCTGTTTCTTCCAAAAGCTCTCCAGGCAAGTTTTGTACGCCGATTAATTTCTTCATCAATGTGACCCTCACTTGATATCTGCTGTCCAAGATAAACGTACGTGTCTGTTATCTCCAGTTTTTCTCCATCAATCGATAAATCTTCATTTCTTGTAAAAGCATTGAACATCACTTTTGTCTTCCGAAAGTTTATTTTTAATCCCACTTCTTTACTCTTGTCAGCAAGTTCCAGGATCATACTCCGCAGCTCTGATGGGCTAGTTGCAAAAATGACTACGTCATCAGCAAAACGAAGGTGGGTTAGATAATCTCCATTAATCTTTATCCCGTTGTTTTCCCAGCTCAGTGACTGAAAAACACCCTCCAATGTGGCATTAAAGAGCTTCGGAGATATGGTGTCACCTTGTCTCACCCCCTTTCCAATTTTTATGTGTGTTGTATTTTCAAACAGCCTAATCTTTGCACTTGCATTTTTATAGATGTTATTAATAATATTAATGTATGCATCTTCAATACCGCAAGTTTTCAGAGCCATTGTAACTGCTGATGGTTTCACCGAATCAAAGGCTTTTTCATAATCGATAAAAGCCATGCACAATGGAAGTTCATATTCCCTCGCTCTTTCAATTAGTTCTCTCAGCACATGGATATGATCTATTGTGCTGTAGCCATTCCTGAATCCAGCTTGTTCTCTCGGTTGAGCCATGTCCAGTGTTACCTTCAAGCGGTGTGAAAGAACTTTAGTGAAGATTTTATAAACTACTGATAGGAGGCTGATAGGTCTGTAGTTTCCGAGATCCTCAATGTCACCTTTCTTATGTAGCAGGATCATTGTAGCGGTGTTCCAATCCTCAGGAATCTTTCCTTCATTAAGGCATCGAGTGAAAATTTGGGCGAGTACTGTTTTGATTTCTCCACTTGCTTCTTGTATGATGTCTACAGTAATTCCATCTTCTCCTGGAACTTTTCCCTGCTTCATGTTCTTGATTGCATGTGCAACTTCTGCTGGAAGGACTGGAGGAACTCTGGTACTGGTATCTTTCATGATGTCTGGAGTGCATATATCATCCCTTTCATATAATTTGGAGTAGAAATCTTTCACTCTTGTCAAAATTTCGCCTCTATTTCTTGTTACAGAACCATCTTCTTTTCTCAGTGCCATAATCTGTTTTCTTCCCTTACTGAGATGTCCCTTTGCTATCTTTAGGCTTTGGTTGTTTTCAATTGCTTTCCTCACTAGTTCACAGTTGAATTTTCTTACGTCTTCAGTGATACTTTTTTCGTACTGTCTTGCATAGCTCTATATATTCCACTTTGGAAGTCACATCTTCTTTAGTTGTCCTCATCTCTCTTCTTTTTTGCATCAACATTTTCGTTTTTCCTGATAATTTATTTACATGCAACTTGTTCTTAGACCCAGCTAATTTTGTTGCTGTTTCCATAAGAGCTTTGGTTACTTTTCTGTTAACTTCAGAGATGTCCACTTCTTCCGATGTTAGGCCTTCTAAAGCAG
Source organism: Macrothele yani (assembly GCA_039090855.1). Lineage (NCBI taxonomy): Eukaryota > Metazoa > Arthropoda > Arachnida > Araneae > Macrothelidae > Macrothele > Macrothele yani. Next base: position 136,871,607 of record CM077027.1, on the reverse strand, counting down.
AGAACTATATAATTACTCTAAAGTACTATATAATTACTCTAAAGTACGAGTAATTATATAGTAATGCCAGACTTCTCGCATCTTGCTAAAGAAAATAGCTAACCCCCCCCCCCGACCTCCAAAAAAAAAAAAAAATACTCCTCTACTAAATCATGTAGATGTAAGATTATTTGCAACCTCATAATTTCGTCATGTCTTGCACTTTTTCACTATTTTCAAGTTTTATGGGGGAATTTGAGATGTTATTACTATTGTTATTTTATGTGCCAAAAAAATAATTATTTTCCAATTTTTTTTTCTGGTATTAATTTAGTGACTGGATGATGCAATTGTTGGGAAACTTTTAGTGATCAAGCGATTATTTTCTATATATGACTTTTCAGTTTTAAAACTAAATGTGACTAATTAGCAGTTGGCATGGTTTCCTGTTTATACCAGAGCCAAATGGTGGTAAAAGTCTTGATGTACGCATATGTGGAAACCCAGGGGGAGATGAAATTTCAGACTGATCAAATCCATTTACTTTCTTGCAACCTGGGCAGTGGGAAGATAGTTATCAAATTTATTTGATAGTAGTAATGAAAGCATACAAGTTCAATTAAGATCATCATCACTCCAAAAATGATTTGGGGGAAGAGGAGTAATCTTGCTGCACAAGTGCTGAATTTAGTATAGACATGTTCAACATTTCACTAGTTGTAGCATTTACAAGATGGTAAGAACAGTTTGATAAATGTGTTGCAAGAAATACTGTGTGCATGTACACACGACTCAGTTGCCAAACACCTACAATTTTTTTTTATAAATCATTAGCATATTAAATAAATTATTGAATTAAGTATTTAATTTTTAAAGCAGATGTTCTTTTTCTTTTGTTTGTTTTTTGTTCTAATGTCAGGTTTGTACCAAATCATCAAAGTGGCCTTCCATTAATTGCACACATGAAGGCAGCAGCAAGTCCTCCATAACAAGTTTAAAATTCAGTGATAATGTTTTGCTGCAGTTCCTCCAAAGTATGGGGGATACCAGCATAAGTTTGTTCCTTGAAGTAAGTCCACAAAAAAATCAGGTGAAGTTAGGTATGGTGCTCATGGTGGCGTTACAGTCCCTTGAAGACTGACCCATCCTCCATGTGGCGCTCTTTGGCCAATCGTGGCCCTTGCGCCATTAAAATCTATTGACCATCCTCCATGATCGTGACAGTAACATGACAGTGTGTGTGCTGCTATGCCATGGTGTTCAATATAGCATTAGTGACAGCCTTGAATTAAAAAAAAAAATGTTTCAAGACCTTGAACATTCAGGAGGAAGTTTCGTTATTTTCTGGTAAAAGTTGGAAAAACCCTTGAAAATTAGAATCTGCAAATTTCTAATTGCTTTATCCTATCAGAAAGAAACAAAAATGCAAGAATCTGAAAAAAACAAATGTAGCCCAGTTCCCACTGTTGACAGAAGTATGCTTATTTATCTCTTGTCATATACTATCGGTCACGACTATCAAACAAGAGATAGAAATGCTTTTTTGTTACCAATGTCTAACACTTTAACCCAAAAAAGATTTATTGATTACCAGGGATTGATGTTATGGAATAACCTACCTTGTCAATTAAACACATTAATAATTATAATTATTTTCCAAAGCAACTAAAAAAATATTTGCTAACAAATTAAAATATAAAATTCTATGGTAAAATTTATTAATCGGACCACATGTGAGTAAATTTTATATGTGCAGGACGTTTGACTTGACTACGTACTTCAGGGGAATTGGGATTCACTCAGGCTATACATATATAGCCTTTTACTCAATTTCCTATTCTGTGGTTACCCTGTACATAAGTATTCACATTATAAAATGGAAATGGACGATGTCATCGCTCTTTCCACGTTATTTTTTAAACAACGCATAGCAACTGAAAAATTGTATACCGGCACCGCTGGGATCGGACCCCAGAACTCTCGATAACTAGTAGAGTGCGTTCGAATTTACGCTACGGCAGCAAAAATTCTCAGCGCCATGCGTGGTTTATCAGTCAACATGTGACTACACGAATACGTATTGATAGTCTCAGCAACTGAGATGGCGCCATCTGGTTGCATTTAACGCAACAGCTATTTAATTGTAGCTGATAAATTCAAAGGGTGATAGAAATGGTTAATATATATCAAATACGTGGAGGCAATGTAAATGGATGATGTCATTGCTCTTTCCACGTTATTTTTTAAACAACGCATAGCGACTCACATTATATTTGTTGTTTTTCTTAATACTATATGTTATAAAATTAATTTTGAAATGTAATATAGTCAAATGTAACCCCATAACGAAATAAATTAAATGAAATAGTAATGCAAGCTAGACAATGTACATAATGATTCTACCTTTTCTATGGTAAACTTGTTCAGGGTAATCTTCCATCGTATGAGGTCTAATTCGGTAGTAGCAACTCATAACCTCAGTGGTAACTCATTAGGCTAGGTGGCTGCCCTTAGAGCAGAGCTTCTCTGTGAACTTTTGTTTTTTAATTTGAAACATTTTTTAAGGGCAGATATTTCACTAAATGTCCCATTTTTTTTTAAAACATGCCCCACACCTTCTTTAACATGCCCTGACTGCAAAAGTAGTAGAAAAAGAAACGAAATGTTCCCAAGTTGTAAACACACATTTATGTGTGTGTGTGTGTGTGTGTGTGTGTGTGTGTGTGTGTGTGTGTGTGTGTGTGTGTGTGTGTGTGTGTGTGTGTGCAAGAGGCTTTGTTAGCAAGGGCTGGGACTTTTTTGCTTTCATGTTCTCGAAAAACTTTGATTCCCCTCCTCTTGAGATTTGTACAAAACCTGGTAACATTCTGTATCGTCCATTAAACTTCTGCATATGACACTTTTTTGAAATAATGTGTAACGAAGTATCTCTCTCTATGATATTGACAACATATTGCATAAGCAATCATTTTTCTGTACAGTGTAGTGATGAACACATTATAAGATGTGAGCATCTTGCTTGTGGTGTTGTCTGTTGATTAATAATAGCAGTATATTCAGTGTAGAAACGAAGTGTGTGACTTAATTTGCTTTGAAGTTATAAAATATTCCGTGGGTTGACCACATTCATGATTCTGTAAAGGTTTGTATTTTAATGAATTAGTTTGAGCAGTTTTCTTTGTGTTTTATGTTTTAGGGACGCCCAGGGTTGCACTCCATTTATGTCTGCAGTGTGTGGACGAGCTTATCCTGCTGCTTTGGTACTTATGGATACCGCTCAGAGAATTGCCCGAGAAGCTGCCTCAGATCCAGAGTCTCAGCATAAGGTTTTGCAGGGGATGTTATACCCAAGAGGGTCACACCCAGATGATTCACCACTGCATGTTCTTTGTTACAACGATACCTGCAGTTTCACATGGACAGGAGCTGAACACATAAACCAAGTATGTATATCATCACTCTTCCAAAAAAAAAAAAAAAAAAAAACCCCACAAAAAATTTAATAACTCTAACAATGGGTAAACTTATCATAGTTCCGCATGGCCCTTGAAAGTCGTTAAAAGGTACTTAAAATTTTTTTCAGCAATTTTCAAGCCCTTAAAAGTACTTAAAAAAGATGCTGATCCTTGAAAAGTCTTTAATTTTTATGACCATCCAGTTTTTGTAATACGATCATATGTAAATGCAGTTTTTCCTGCTTTGTTTTTAAAGTGTACTCGATTGTGCGATGTATGCTTGCATGACCCAACAAACGGGAGTGAATGACGTAGCAGCGCCAAAAGCCCTGGCCCAGGTATCCATTCTGTGCATGCTGTTGGAACTTGGACTTGGCAACCGCTGACGACTGTTTGTATGAATGACGCATGAACTGTGACTACAGTACACCGGTGGTTTTGGTTCTGATTTTGACTCGCGTGAAAAGGAACAAAGTGGGAAATAAGGAAGAATAGACGAGATTAGACACTAGATGCGAAGTGAGCAAAATGTTCGTGATTTGTAATGCTTCTGTGCTAGTGTATCTTTGAGGATATTTGTGTATTCATCTATAAAGGAATAAATGTTGACCTCTAGTAATCGGAGTAACTTCACAATGGTAAGATTCACGCCATGATTTCATACCTACCAGGTTTTATGGTTTACCTGTAAAATTTACGGAAATGCGACTTGTTTAACAGGCAAAATGTTAATTTTACGTATTTGGTGATTCTCCGAGATTTTTTTTTTCTCTGATGATTTTGCAACCACCATTAAAACTTTTTTTATTTAACTTAGTCCATTTAAAGTAAAGCACCGAGGAAAGTTATCAATCAACTTTTCACTTGCATGTGTTTATGTGGGAACATTTGTCCGCAGTTTTCCCACATGTTTTTAGGTTTATTGCTTTGCATTGTTGCAAACGCTAAAGAGCTTGCACCACATGTAAACTGAACTGCCCCCAGCTGGGCTTGTTTATTTATCTTCTCTTGCTGTGTTTCCCCCTCCCACTTAACGTATTGTTCGTCCCACAAGTAGCAACTTCTCAAGTAGGCCAGCATTAGAGCACCTCTCTTCACTTTATTACTACCAGTTCGAAATGCTATCTCAGAACGTAGTTATCGTAGAAAAAAAAATCAAATGGATTTTAAATCTGTGGAATTTTTAAGCCCAGATTGATACCTAACATGACGAAATTAAACAAAAGCTGCCACTTTTGTGAAATTAAAAATGCATTTGGGGCATGGTTGTGTTATTTTTTCTCTGACAATAAATTTGATCTAACAAAAGAATACTACTATAACGAAGTTAAAAAATAAATCCAATGTTCATTCGACCCAGTGCTTCTCCAGCAATGATTTATTTTGCTGGTCCGTTAGAAAGTTTTCAATTCTTTCCAACCGTGCTTTGTCCCGACATTTTTATGCAAGTATGATAACTTGCATAAAAATGATTCGACAAAATTCATATGTTGGAGTACATTCTAATTCGTCGAATCCATATTGAAAATAGTCAAAGGTCAGGAAATAGGAGCAGAATTAATTCTTCAGCTCTTTTGCGTGACGACTTGCGTAAAATTAAAGCAAGATTACGATGAAGTTTCGGTATGATGTTCATCACCCATAGTGGACCTATCCTATTGAAGATGGTTATTACTATCAGCACTCACGGGAACAGTGCATACATGCGTGCAAGGTAGATTTGTTCGTCAGAATTTTCGCACAATAACTTCCGTGGAAATTGACCGATTTGGATAAAATTTTTATTTATAAAACGACTCATGTGTTTTATTAAAAATTCGGGGTTTGATTCCCGTTCCATAGCGATGAAATTTTCAAGTTTTCTGAGAAGTGTTGCATGGATGACTTGTAAATGGTACAAGCAAATTCTGTTTGCTTTGAATATTCTCAAAAAAAAAAAAAAAAAAAAGTATGTAACTTTAAAAAGTTATCCTTAAAATTTGGGGAATCTGTTTTTCTTAGCAAATCATAGTGTCTTTAAAAAAATTCGCATAATTTTCTTAAATTTTTGAGAGAATAAAATTTTCGCATTTTTATTCCTACTGAAACAGTGAACAGCAGATGTGATTCTGGCAGGTCGGGTAGACTGGATTGGAAGCAGGGGAAAATTAATGCTTTTAGAGTTGAAATGTTTTACTACCAGAAAAAGGAAGAAAAACATTTACCACCTTTTAGGTAAAGGAGGCAAATGGGAACATAGTGCCTAATTTGTTACGGTTTACCGTGGGGTGGGGAGGTCTAGAGTGAAAAAAAATTAAGTCTTGTCAATGCTTCCCAGCTTTACCCAGGGGTGAGTTACAGTTAGTCATTCAAGAAGTTTTGGGGAAGGAACGCACAGCCGGTAATTTTTTTCCCCAGCATGCCGCTGATTTTTTTTTCCATGGCACAGACCTTTATTCCACATGCAGTTGGCGCTTTACATTTCACACTAAAACATTCAAAATTTTTCCACTAGCAGCTTTTGCTAGAACCACTTTTTATCACTAATAAAATGTGTTTGCTTGCTAGCAAATTGCTACTAACTACTGGTCGAAATTGCACCCTGGTAAGATTTATTGATCACATAGATATTCGAAACACATGCGTCAAGTAGTGGTTCGTCTTTGAATAGCACGACGCGATCTTGCGAGCAGGTAGTGATTGTGTAGAAAGCCAGCCGGAGAGAGGCTTTCCCAAAATGCCATATGTGACGCTGTCGGATGGAGTGCTCATAAGCTTGTGTTACAGCTTCTGTGTTTTGCATTCGGTATTCCATGATGTGTGGTGTCATCGGTCAGGCACCTGTGCATGGGAATTTTTTTTTTTATTGTGTGTGTGTTTTTCTTAGAAGTTCTTGTGTTAAAATACAACAGTTTTTAGATTTTATGTGTTTTGAAGTATTTACGTCTTCTAGTATAAGCACATTTGAAAAATTAAACTAATGATCGGAAAGGGTGTTTTTAATGCGGTTGGATTACAAATGAACTGTATGAAGAATGGCTCGTGTGTGATGTAAATGATAAGCATAGAGTCGGATGTTGAATATGTCACAAAAGCTTCAGCATTGCTAAAATGGGCGAATCAGCTGTTAAAAGCCACATGAAAGGTGCAAGACACATTAAGCTCATTGCACTGAAAAAATCTTGTAGTATTTCATCTTTCACTAAGGGAAGATCAAATACATCCAAAACAGTTAGAAACTGCAGCTTATCAGTAGGTGGAAGTGAAGTTCAGGTATCAGTCATTAATTGATAAGGCCAATATGAATATACATGTTTCTAATAATGAAGTCTTGGCTGCAGATATTTTATGGGTCCTCAGAAAGGTGAAATGTCATAATTCTTATAAATCTAATGAAGGTATACATAAGACTTTTCAGAAAATATTCCCTGGCAGTCTGATCGCCTCAAATTTTACTTGTGGAGAAAGAAAAAGTTCCTATTATGCAGTGTTTGGGATAGCACCTTACTTCAAAAGTGTTATATTGCAAGAACTGTGGTGAAATGAAGAATTATGTTCTATTGTTTGATGAAACCTTGAACATTTCAAAGCAGAAGAAACAAATGGGCATTCATGTTAGATACTGGAGTTCTGATAATAAACTCAAAACACATTTCTTAGCTTCTGTATTTATGGGACACTCTACTGCAACAGACATTGTAGACAATTTTCGAGCTGTAGATTTGCCTTTGAAAATGGCAAAAGTAATTCAAGTGTCAATGGATGGGCCAGCAGTCAACTGAAAATTTTTGAAGTTGTTGCAAGATGAAATTCACAGAGAATGTGGGAAACTGATTTTGAATGTTGGAAGCTGTGGGCTTCGTGTAATAAATAATGCTTTTTAAAAGTGGATGTAAAGCAAGTGGCTGGGATCTGGATAGTTATTTTGTTCATATCACCTTTTTAAAGATTTGCCAGCACGACAAGAAGATTGTGCAGCTGTCACTGGAGAAGAATATTTCCCCCAAAAAATTTGTCGGCCATAGATGGCTAGAAAACGTAGTAGTTGGTAAACATGCGATCAAGATTTTGCGAAGCATTTGCCAGTATCTTCACAGTGTTCAAAAAAGAGAAATTTCTACCCCACAATGCAAATCTTTTAACACTGTTAAAAACTTTTGTAATGATAATCTACTTTCTATTAAGCTGCTAATTTTTGTTTCAGTTTCAAAACTTCTTACCCCTTTTCTGACATTGTACCAAGCTGACAGACCATTGATTTGTTTCCTAGCTGGGATCTAAAAAACTTGCTATCAATTTTGCAGCGGTTCATCAAGCCTGAAATTCTGAGCTGTGCCAAGACATTGCCAAAGCTTTTACAGTTGGATTTCAATGATGCAAAAAGTCATAATGCTCTGGAAAAGGTGAATATTGGTTTTGTTATTGAAAAACAGCTGAAAGAACTATTCCACCAAAAAGGTAACAGAGAAACAGATGTTTGATATTTGAATGTCTGCAAAGATGTTCCTGGTACATGTAGCTTCCAAACTGGTTGAAAAATCACCAGTTACCTTTTCTCTAGTAAGAAGTTTAATATGTTTAAACCCCAGAAATATGGCAACAGAGAAGGAAGGATGCATGAAAAAAATGAAACTTATTTCTAGGGTCATTAGTGGATGCTCAGCAAATATGTGAACATGAATGTGATGAAATACTGCAACAGTATTGGGATTTTTTGCCAACAGTAGTGCCATTGAAGTATTCAGCTTTTATGGATTTTGACCATAAAAATGCAAATTGTCGCAGTGATACATTTTTTCATGACACATTGTGTCATTCAACATATTGTAAACTGTGGGAACTTGTTAAAATGTTGCTTTTATTAAGCCGTGAACAAGCATTTGTGGAAAGAGGGTTTAGTGTTAATAAGAAACTAGAAGTAAAAAATTTAGAAGTGTTCTTACGTTACTCAACGGATAATTTGTGAACATGTGGACAAAATAGGTGGTAATGTCAATGATTTCACCGTTACTAAAGACATGAGGAAATCTGTTTCATGGGCCAGACAAAAATACATGCGATATCTGGAGGACCAGAAACTGAAAAAAGATATTATCGCAGATAAAGAAAAGAGACATTTGGAGATTAAGGAGCAAGAAGAATTCAGGAAAAAAAAGCAAAGACTTGAACAGGATATTCATTCACTGTTGAAATCTGCAGATGACTTTGCTGAGAAAGCAGAAATTGGTGGGGACATAACTCTGATTGCCAAATCTAACAGTTTCAGACATACTGCCAAAGAAAAGAAACTGCAAATGATTAATATTGATGAAGTACTCGAAAAAAGTTCCAAAAACTTTGCTTTACAAAAAACTGCTGTTCCCTGAATTATTACACAAGTCTAGAAAATAAATTTTATGTTTTGTTAGTGGTAACTTTTTTAATAGCCATCAGAGAATTTTTATTGCAAAACCTATTCCTGTAGCATTATGGTCCGATTATATAAAAACAAGGTGACTGGCATTTGACATTCGATAAAGATGTTGGATCTGTGTATGAAAATTGAAGGATAGCATTTGATGCTTGGTATAACAAAAGTTCGTTATTAATATACTTTTCATGTTTTACCTAAATGTGTAACCCTCTTTAATGATAGCAAAACGAGAAAGACAAAAATATGGAACATCCAGTATAATTTTTTTATTTCACTAGAACTTCAGATGACTGCTTTCATAGGATATTTGGTGAGTTATTAACTATATATTTAGTTTTGATTTGGTGTTATTTTGAAGGTCTCAAAATGGTTCTCAATTCTGAATAGTTGCACTTAGTCTGCTGAAATGCACTGGAATTCTGCCCAAGCTCAATTTTAGTAGTACTCTTACCATTGAATTTAACTTTGTAGGTGACTTTGAAGGTTTTTTTTTTTTATAACCAAATTCCTCAAAGTTTCTCTTTAAGGAGATGCTTAGTTTTTGCTTTAGAGAGGATGCAGTAACCCAATTTTCTTAGTGTTACTATGTTTTCCTGTTCCAGTTGCTGGCAGTCAGCCACAAGGCCCTTAGGTGGCAATGTTTCTGAAGTTATTACTGTGTTTGATCAAAAATTTTTGGTTCACTTTTTTTTTATGTGCTTTCTCTAAAATTTGTTTAGCGCAGTAGTATAGTGATTAGGGAACTAGGCTGCCATGCCTGAGGTCCCTGGTTCATTTCCAGCTAGGGACAGGAGTTGTGTTTTCCGAGCATTGCCAGCCTATCCAGGCTGCTGAAATGGGTACTGGATTTTCTGGGAAGGAAAGGCCGCCGAGGGAAAGGAACTGGCCCCACTACCCTCATCTGTGCCACTGGGCCCAGCTCACCGTGTACCATACTTCTAAATCCTGAAGTTTGTAAATTTTCAAATAAGTTTTTCAGAAAAGAAAAATCAGAAAGGGCACAACTGGTAATTGGAGTAAAAACAAGAATGTATTTAAGCGAAATCATTTTAAACAAAAATGAACTTTCTAAGTTCTATACATCTGTCGGAAAATTTTACATTGAAGAATGTTCTTATATTCAAAAAAAGATACTGATCTATGATGAATTCTTAAAACATGCAGAAGTAGCAGATCCTTCACTTAGAGCCAGAACATCATTTACTTCTGTATTATATATCGTCAAGCACTTTCCATTTATAATAACTGAAAAAGAACTTAATATACTGGAAGCAGAATTGCTTGTTATCAAGCTGACAAATTAGAGACTATAGCAGAAACAGATAGAATAGATGTCACTTGGTCAGAAATCTCAAAATTAAGAGGCTGTAATGGAGCTGTTAAGTATACTATTCTCTTGAACGTAATGTTTGCAATACTTGTAGTTCCACACTCTAATGCTGCGAGTGAGAGAGGCTTTTGAATATGTTCTCCTCTTGGCAAGTGTGTTATGAAAAAATATTTTCTGCTGAGGAGCACAAATCTGCAAAACAATGTACAGCCAAATCACTAAAGAAAGCTGTTTAACAAAATTTTTGTTGTGTAAAAAAAAAAAATGTATCAGTCATGGTGTATATTATTTTCCATGTGAAAAATTTGGAATATTTTGATAGAGATTTTCATGTATATAAATGAATAAGTAAGTGAAAAATGCTAATTAAAGTAAATGAGTAATACCATGTTTTCCTCGGTTAAAATTATTCTTTTTGGTATGACTACTGAAAAATGGCCAAAACTACTGAAAATGTGTACGAGTACTACTGAAAATATCTGAAACAGGTTGGCATCTCTGCATTATTGTGACCACCAGCTAATATCCAGAGTAACCGCCATGTGCAGTGCGGACAGCAGCTAGACGGGCTGGGAGTGAAGGTGATGGAAGGTGTTCACAGGTATGTGGAGCTAAGCTGACTGCAGTGCATCTGACAGCAGCTGGAGGGTGGAGGATTCATAGAGTGAACAACACGATTGAGGTGGTCCCACAGATGCTCAATTGAGTTTAAGTCTGGGGAATTAAAGTTCTAGGGAAGTACTTGGAAGTCTTCATTATTCTCTTCCAACCACTCTTTGACATTTCTAGCTTTGCATTGTCGTTCTGGAAGATCGCATCTGCCCCAAGGAAGACAGCATGTATGGGTGTATGTGGTCTGCACGGATGGATTCGTAATGAATTTGGTTCACAATACCTTCCACAGGTATGAGTGGATCCAGAGGTATGTGGAGCTATGCTGACTGCAGTGCATCTGACAGCTGCTGGAGGGTGCGTGGTGGAGGATCCATAGAGTGAACAACATGATCAAGGTGGTCCCACAGATGCTCAATTGGGTTTAAGTCTGGGGAATTAGGGAGCAGGGAAGTACTTTGAAGTCTTCATGCTGCTCTTCCAACCACTTTCAGACACTTCTAGCTGTCTGACACGTCGCATTGTCATGCTGGAAGATCCCATCTGCCCAAGGGAAGACAATCAGCATGTATGGGTGTACGTGGTCTGTGAGGATGGATTCATAACAAACTCAGTCCATAGTGCCTTCCACAGGTATGAGTGGATCCAGAGAATACCATGAAAACACTCCCCAGACCATAACGCTGCCCTCACCAGCTTGTGTTTTTCCAGCAATGATTGAAGAGTGTTTGTTTTCTGATATTTCTCGCCTTATACGCCAACGTCCATCCATTCGATGAAGCAGAAAACATGACTCGTCAGAGAAGGAAATCCTTTGCCAGTCAGCGGAGGTCCAATTCCTATACTGCCGTGCAAATGTAAGCCTTTTCTGCTGATGCACAGGTGCAGTGACCATCTGTCTGCATTGGAGCCCCCATATGCAGCAGGGTTCACTGGACTGTCATTTTAGACACACTTTCAGTAGCCCCCCCACCCATTCACTTTGCCAGTGAGTTGCTCCACTTTAGCATGTCGACCGGCCCTCTCACACCTTCGAAGCCAACGTTCACCTGTCACATCAATTGCACATGGTGCTCCAGTTTCCACATTGTTTATTTGCAATGGCGCCATTTCTTCAATCATGATACACTTTAACCGCAGCAGCATGCCAACAGATTACAAACTGCACTGTTTCAGAAATACTGCCACCTTTGGCCCGAAAGCTGATAATCATACCTTTTTGCAAATCTGATAAATCGCTCCTTTTCTACATGACAGCAACAAGTGATATGTTTTCAGAATGCCTACAGCATATCTTATATACTCCTCGAGCCAGCTCAAGAGATGTGTGCCTTCTTTCATTGGCTACGCGCTGTTGACGTCAAAAGTAGGAGGTGGTCACAATAATGTGACTCGACTGTGTATAATAGGTGACCTAATAAACAGGAAAATGTCATAGGGGTATTGGTAAACTTTCATGTGCACTTATTTTTCTTGTCACCAATAGCAGGGATTGGGAAAATTATGTTCATTTGTGCCCAGCTGGGGCTCAACCTGCAGATGCCATTTAGAATTGGCTGTTGTCGAATAACATTTAAATATAAATATGTGTTCAGTTTTGCAAAACTTTGTTAGAAGCACAACAAAATCCCAAATTCATGCATCTTTTGATAAGTTTAGGGAAAGTTCCACAGGGTTCCAACAGTCTTTATTTTTTATGAACCCTTAGAAGTCTTTAAAAAATGCTTATTTTTTTTTTGTTGGGGTGCTTAGAAGTCCTTATTTTTTTAAAAAGTGGCAAAAATTAGTTAAAAAGTACATATTTATCCTAGCTGGCTGCATGTAATCCAAAAGTTACAATATAATTCATAAAACTTCTGCTGGTTTGCTATGTTGATGATGACATTGTATGACATCAGGTGAAAGAAAGCCTATGGGAGAGTATGAGGCGATTAAGAGATTAGTAATTTGCTGAAAAAAGTTGGGACCTTAAATGCACCCAACAGGTTCCACCTAACATGTCCATCATTATCTTTTGTTACTGATATTTTATTTTTCATTCTCATTTTTTTATAGGTAATAACAATTAGTCATATTTTACTTTTTTTGCTCATGCTTTTATATGAAAATAACGATTAGTCACAAAAGAGGAAAACTATAATACTAGTAATCCAATTTATTGGCTTAAAATATGAATATTTGTTTCCAAGCTTTTGCACATCAACCAGATGACTTTTTCAAGGAAGGTAGACAGAAAACTGCAATCTGAAATAAATAAATCACATTACTAGTATAGTTTTACTCTGTATAATTGGCATATAGTTCATTATCAAAAATTATCCTGTTATACCACGAGAAAATTAAATGCAAAATTAGTCTTTAACAAGCAATTTTGAATTTTTTTTTTTTATTTTTTTTTCCAATTTAAAGCATGGGATGATTATGTGTAAAATTCAAATCTTGAACTGATTACTTTAACTACAGTTTACATACACTTCATTTCATATATGATTGTTTTCTCAGATAGGAAAACTGATTTGACCATCAGAACTGCCTATAAATTGCATAACTTCTAATTTATTGCATCCACAAACTTAAATTATATGAAAAAAATGTTACAAACTTCATTAGCATACTTCCATTTACATTGCTAATTCGTGTGTAAAAATGTATTTGTGAGCATGCCATTGTGTGTGCAATTGGTAAGTTCCTTAATTTGTTTTTGTTGGGTGCTCAAGAGTCCTTAAGAAGTGCTTATTTTTTGTGGGGTGGGGGGAGTGATCACCCTGTTGTAGTGGATCAACCAGCTTCTCTGTAAGCATTCAATGTTTACATTTGTGGATATGTGCCCTGTAGATTTTTATTTGTGCTTTTGGAATTGATTGTGTGTTTTTGTATTATAAAATATGAAAAATTCACTTCGTTGCACTGCACAAAAGTCAGTTATCTTATATGTTTATAGAATTTAATTCTGAATACCTTGAATAATGCCTATGATGAACTTTTATATTGACTTCTCATATAATGTACCCTTTAGTGTTATGCTTTTATTGAAATTGATCAATATGTAACTTTTTTTGTTTCAGGATATCTTTGAATGCCGAACCTGTGGTCTTACTGGTTCTTTGTGTTGTTGTACTGAGTGTGCTCGGGTTTGTCACAAAGGGCATGATTGCAAATTAAAACGTACCTCCCCTACAGCATATTGTGACTGTTGGGAAAAATGCAAGTGTAAAGCCCTTATCTCCGGTCATCAAAATTCTCGATACCAGTTATTAAATCGTCTAATAACAGATACAGATCTTGTTATGTACCACAACAGTCGGTAAGAATATTTGTCACTTCTTCTAAATAGTTTTTTTTTTCTTTTTTTAATGTATTTTCCCCTTCTGCTTTATTGCCTTAAAGAAATGTGTGCTGTTTCTTTAATTATGATGCTTGCAGTTGTGGATCCTTTAAGCAGGTATAATGCCTTCACTTCATAAATTACCTTTATATAATTTCCTACAATTAGGAAAATCAACTTCATTTTTTCAAAATAATCATTGATAGTTAGATCTGTTTACTCTTGCATTCTGCAACATTTCTGTCATTGCAAGTTTTAATTTGTAATACTGTGTAGACATTGTTATTGGAATTGATAGATACTGAAGGCCAACTGTATCAATATGTTAAGTAGATAGAAGTATTCTTGAAATTGTTATTTGTTCCAAGAGGTACATACATACCACTAAGCTATTCTATGAGATTCAGAGGTTAGCTCCATAAAGAAATACGTACCAGAAGATAAATTTTAACTGATTTCCAAGAAGTAGACTTCAGATCTGTGCCCCATGATTTCAAAATCTTAAAGCAATACACAAATTGGATAGTTGAAAATTATGTGAAAAGCCTGATCCTGAAAATGACAATGAGATACAGATAATCTAAATGTAACTTCTATTTTGATGCTTTAGTCAATACAAGAATCCAATTGCAGACAGATCTGATTTTGGAGAATTATGTTGTTTTTTGTCATCATTTGGGTTTTTATTGAGATCAATGCAGTGCTAAATAGAGGTTGGGGGGGTCGTTTTTGTCTGGGAAACAGAATTTCTTTTTCAAAACTTGTTTGCATTTCAGCTTCAGACCTGCCAACTGTTACGATTTTATTGTATTTAGTACGATAAATCATGCTGCAGTATGCTAATACGGTTTTACAGCCAAAAATATGATTTTTTTAAATAGTCATATTTTCCCCTATTTTTCCCTTTTCAGACAGAAGCCTTGTAACAGAATCGCGGCGGCGGGTAACATATGGCGCAAATTTATTTTAGTCTTGCAGACAAAAATGACATCCCCAGAACCGTATTAAACCATCGTGCAAACTCCCTATCATAGATTTAAGTTTTTCGCCTTTCAAAATTTCCAAAAACTGAAGTTAGGCTTAATGAGAATTTCTTCCGTAATTGTAGTTTATTTTTCTTGCGAAGGACAATGTACGTTGCAGAATTATTTTGTACTCATCCTTGTAGCTGAATCACGGTGACGGCCAATGTACATCGCAGATTTATTTTGTACTCGTCCCCGTATAAGAATCGCAGCGATGTACATCGCAGATTTATTCTGTACTCGTCCCCAGAGAAGAACGCAGCGACGTTCATCACAGATTCATTTTCTACTCTTCCCCGTAGCAAAATCGTGGCTACGCCTGCGTACATTGCAGATTTATTTTGTACTCATTCCTGTAGAAGAATCACGGCGATGGGCGATGTACACTGCAGGTTTATTTTGTACTCATTCCCGGTAGCAGAAGCGCACCATTGAGTGATTTACATAGCAGATTTATTTTGTACCTATCCCCGTAGAAGAATCGCGATGACGCCCGACATACATCACAGATTCATTTTTTACCAATCCCTCATAGTGGAATCATGGCGACGGCCAATGCACATCCCATATTTATTTTGGTCCTGCAGACAAAAACGATGTCCCCTAGAACTCGATTAATCTTGCAGGCTCCCTAAGATGCAAGTTTTCCGCCTTACAAAATTTTGGAAAACAAGAAGTTAGGCGGAGTGAGGATTTCTCTCGTAATTGTAATTTTTTTCCCCCGACGTTCCCTCAATGCTTGAAGGGAGGATTATTTGATATTGTTGTTAAATGTCATTTTATTGCATAAATATTTGTGTTTTGGTTTAAAAATGGGGGTAACAGTTTTTGAAAACGATAGTTCGATGGAACCCAGTATTCTTGAATTAATTTTTCTTGCGATATTCCCTCAGCTCTATATGGTCATTAAATATCATTTTATTAGAGAAATGTCTGTATTTGAGATGAAAATGGAGGAAAATTTTCTGAAAATGAAAGTTGTCTCCCTTAAATAACTATTCACCTGCCGTGCTTCTGTATTATTGTTTTATCATCATTTAATTACATAAATGTTTGCATTTGAGATGGGAAATGGAGAAAAATGTTCCGGAAACAGAAGTAGAACGAACGGAGCGAAGATTTCTCCTCTCATGACAATTTTTTCCTAGTGATGCCTCTGCGCTTTATTTTTGTTAAATATCATTTTATTCCATAAATCTTTGTGTTTCAGCTTGAAAATGTTGGCGAAATTCCAGATACAGAGGGCCAGAATGTTCTTGATCCTAATTAACTTTTCAATTGCTGTGGTACCTAGGTTAGACATTTTTTTTAGATAGAAAAATATCTCTTCAATTCTAGTTGCACATTATGGTATTAACCGAATCGTACCATTATACGTGGAACATATATAGTAGTATCCGAAACATCAAATGATTGTTTCAGATTATTATGTCTCCAAATTTTATTGTTTTTTGCATCTAGTAGTTATTTTGCCTAGTGATCACCCGCAGATTATTTTGTGTCACCACGATATCTGTCGCAGACTGACCAGAACTTTCTGCTATGGGGGACAGAAGTAGGGGGAGATTGTGTAATGCCCCCCCCCTCGAAATAATTTTTTTTTCAGAGAGGTTTCAGATTTCTTGATGCTTAACTTTATTTTTTAAAGAAGTGTTCTAATGAAAAAGAGATTAGTTTCTCTCCTAGAATTGGTTCGTATATCATTCCAAAATTGGATAATTCAAAATCAGAAAGTTATAAACCCAATGAAACGTTAAAGAGGGAAAATGTGAATTTGACTTCTGTTAATAAGAAATTTAAAATGACTGCAGTTGACACTGAACATTATAAAAAATCTCAAACACATGGAATTTAAAACCGACAAGAACTGCATGAAAAAAACCTTGTAAAAAATGCATTAAATAAGCAAGAGAGGATTTTTTTTACCTTGAGTTCAACTGTGAATCACATTTATGCACTGTTTCTTTGCCATGTCACAAAAGTTTTTGAAAAATACGATATAATGTTTCAGCAGGAGGAACCTTGTGTACATACTCCTAAATCTGATATTGAAAGTCTTTTTAATGAACTAATTAGATTTGTAAAAGTAAGTGTTATTAAGCAAGCAAAATCAACATTTAATATTAAATATAAGGAAATAGAGAACTAAGAAGACAATGTAGAGTTATCAGTCAGGTTTGAAACCAAAGAATTGATTAAAACAGTTAACACTGAGGAGCAAAAATAATTTTTTTCTAAAGTTAGAAGAAATTATTTTTTTTAAGGGCTGCGACTATATAATTTCTAAATTTCCATGGAATTTGGAAATGTTAAATCATGTCCAAGTTGCTGATATTTTTAGAAGAGAACAGTCTAATTTTTCATCAATTCAGTATGTAATAGATAATGTTCCCATGTCTCATTTTAAGGTGTGAGAATGAAGCAATTCCTGAAGCTGTTGATGCCATAGAAGGTGATTTTTTGACATTTCAAATAGCAAAAGTATTGGTGAACAATGGTATTTATTATCAAAAGAAAAGAACTAATGTGGCAAATTTCTTTATAGCAGACTTTGTAAAGTCATGTTAGGGATTTTAATCTTGCCTCATAGTAATGCCTCATGGAAAGAGTTTTTAGTTTAGTAAGGAGAAACAAGATTGATGTACGAGACTCTTTGAGTACTTCAACACTCGAATCACTTTTAATTGCAAAAACCAGTATGTCTGGACCTTGCTTCCAGCAAAAATATTCTGTTGAATTTAAAAAAAAAAAAAAAAAGTCAGCCACACATGTTGGTTTAAATAAAAGTTGGATTTCTGAATGGTTGTCATGTGTGAAATTTAATGTTTCCTTGCTTTTAATGGAAAGCAAAAATCCATGAGCCACATTATACTTTTCTAAAGTTTTATATTAATACATTTTCCCCCTGAACAATTAAGATTTTTGTTTAAATTTAATAAATGTTTGATATGTTAAATAATAAATTTAATAATGAACAACATAAAAGTGTTTGCTGATTAGCTAAATTTAATTAGTTTCTCAATAAAATTTTGATGTAGGGAAAAAAATCCTTACATTCTCTCATCAGCTGAAATAGGCTTAAAAAATGATCAGCATGCGTTGTGTTATGATTTTTCTATCTGAGTGTTACGTTTTTTGGTTCTGAGAGATTGGCAGGTCTGCAGCTTGATAAGGGAGGGAAAGTTTTCCATAAACAGAAGTGGTGAAGTTAGAAAATTTGTAAGAATTGATGCATGGTGTTCAAAAGTATTCATATTTTCAAAGTTACAGCATTTGTTTAAAATAGTGAAAACATTTTTATTATTATGCATTCATGGTTTTCAGGCTGAAAGTTCTTTCAGCATAATGGATGAAATTATGGTCAATAAAGTCAGGAAAAATGAACAGCAAAACCTATTTGACTATACAAACAAACTGAAATACAAATTTTAAACACTGGGTAAGACTATATATAGTTCAGTTCTTCAGTAAAGTGGGTTATATAGGAGAAGCAGTTAAAATCTGAGGACTATTTGAAAGAGGGAAGAGAAAATCTACCCAGTCCTAGCATAAATACTGTTAAAAACGTTCAACAGATGGTGCGCAACCAGTGCGTGACGTCACTGACCAACCATGAAGTAGCTAGTAAATCATTGTGCATTCAGTCACAGAGGTGATAATGTGTTTCGTGAAGTACTTGCCATGGATTGGGGCGATTATGAGAATCATGTTGCTGTTATACTGCTGCAGAAAGTTGGAAAATCAGCTTCCAAGATTTTCAACATGTTGAAGAAGATTAAAATCAGCCGAATTTTTGTATACCGGTCCATAAAAAGGTTCCTCGAGACTGGGACCATCTCTGACCATACCAGAAAGGGTCGGCCGCGCACCGTGAGGAATTATCGCCTGGTGAAAGCAGTGGCAACCCGTATTCGACAAAATCCTGTCAGAAAGCAATCAATGATGGCTCGTGAGCTGAACATTTCAAGAATATTGATGTCACACGTGCTGGGGAGTTACCTAAGGGTGAGAGCTTACCAGCGGCATGCAGGGCACTTCCTCACCCCACAACTGAAGCAGCAGAGGGTGCTAAAAGCCAAATGTTTGCTGCAGCATTATGCAGATAATCGCCACAGACAGATCCTTTTCACTATTAAAGAGGCTTTCAACCGTCAAAATGACAGGGTTTATGCGTCAAGCTCAGGAGAAAGCTCCAAGGATCATGATGGGCCATCATGCTGCTTCTGTCATGGTTTGGGTGGGAGTCTCCTACGAGGGTAACACAGAGTTCCTCCATTTCTGTGAGAAAGGAGTGTAAACATCCACCAAGGTGTACCAGGATGGTTTTGGAGCCAGTGGTCAAAAATGCTAGTCACACCCTCTTCCAAAACAGACAGCTGGGCTTTCAGCAGGATTCCACACCTGCCCACAAGGCCAAGTCAACCCAGGAGTTGCATCACATGAATTTGCCAGACTTCATTTCTCCAGCTGATTGGACTTCAAGCAGCCCAGACCTCAACCATTGGATTACAAGTTGTGGGCCACACTGGAGGACATGACCTGCAGAAAGACACCCCCGGTATTAACAGTCTCAAACTATCTTTGGTGCAGGCAGTAGCAGCTTGCCCTGTGGAGATCCTGCATAAAGCTATTGATTTGCCACAGAGACTGAAGGACTGTGTGAAGACAAAAGAATGCTATTATGGAAAGTAATTGGTGCCATGTATTCACAAGTGTACTACTTATTCCATATCACAGGTATATTAAAATATCTTTAATACTTTGTAACAGTATTTATGGTAAGACTAGGTAAAAGAATACTGAAAGTAATCTTTTAGGCTTTTTCTGTCGACAACAGTTTCAGTTCAACCACAATGCATTTATTCATTCCTTTTTTCAGTAATAATTGTTGTGACAGACTGGAATCCATTGCTATGCTGGATACTCTACTGTTGTCTGCTGGATTACTGATGAAAATTACTTTAAAAAAAAAAAATGTTTATTACTGAAAACAGTCCAGACGTTGGCATCTCTGCATATGTTTATTTTTCTGTTTAAGCAAGAGTGCATTCAGATTTCAGCTAAATCTGACCCTCAAAATTGTTTAAGATTTTGGAGAACATCGCATTTGTTCCCCGTAGCAGAATTGCAGCGATGGGCAACATTCATTGCAGATTTATTTTCTACTCGTCATTGTAGCAGAATCGCGGTGATGCAGATTGCAGATTTATTTTGGTCCTGCAGACAGAAACGGTATCCCCTGAACCCTATTAAACCATCTTGCAGACTCTCTATCATAGATGCAAGTTTTCCGCCTTTCAAGATTTCCGAAAACAGAAGTTAGGCGGAGTGAGGATATCTCTCGTAATCATAATTTTTTTCTCCCAATGTTTCCTCGATGCTTGAAGAGAGAATTATCCGATATTGTTGTTAAATATCATTTTATTGCATAAATATTAGTATTTTGGTTTGAAAATGGAGGCAACAATTTCCGAAAACGAAGTTTGACGGAACCCAGTAATCTTGAATTATTTTTCTTGCGATATTCCTTCAGCCCTATATGGTCATTAAATATTGTTTTATTAGATAAATGTTTGTATTTAAGATTGAAAATGGAGGAACATTTTCTGAAAACCAAAGTTGTATGGAACAAAAATTTCTCCCTCTAATAATTGAAAATTGAGGAAAATTTTCTTTAAACCAAAGTTGTACGCCGCAAAAATTTCTCCCTCTGATAACCCTCCACCCGCTGTGCTTCTGTATTATTGTTTAATCATCATTTAATTGCATAAATGTTTGCACTTGAAATGAGAAATGAAGAAAAATGTTCCAAAAACGGAAATAGAATGGAGCAAAGATTTATCCTCTTATGACAATTTCTTCCTAGTGATTCCTCTGTGCTTTATTGTTGTTAAATATAATTTTACTCCATAAATCTTTGTGTTTCAGCTTGAAAATATTGGCAAAATTCCAGATACCAGAATGTTTTTGATGCTATTTAACATTACAATTGCTGTAGTACCTAAGTTAGACATTTTTTTTAGGTAGAAAAATATGTCTGTGCAATTTTTATTTTTCGCATTTAGTAGTTATCTTGCACAGTGACCACCCGCAGATTATTTTGTGGCACAATGATATCTGTCGCAGACTGACCAGGAACTTTCTGGTATGGGGCCTTTGTTGAAAATGGCAGGGGCACCAAAGTCCATGTCCATATATTTGATGTCTTTGTTTCTGAAAGGAAGTTAATGTTTTCTCCTTTCCTTACAAACTTCTTGCTGTAATATTAACCACTGGAATAACCATTTTTCTTCCTTCCTTTTTTTTTTTTTTTTCCTGTTTTTGTTTAAGAGAAATTGAAGTTAAAAATTCAGTACATACATTATCCATGCTGGTGTGTGTGCCATCTTTCATGACCTGTAAAGTTGCTTTTACAACTTAGTGGACAGAGGCAATACCAATTTTTAAGCTTTAATGTCACTTAACCATATGTTTTATGTTTTCACCAACCTTTTTGCCATAATAATCAACAGAGCGAGCATTTCCTTTTTTTTTTTTTTTTTTTTGTTCAGCAGAATGACCATTCAAAATCAGTACTAGTGTCTGCTGCAGAAACAACTTTATTTGCTTGACAGACAGTAGCAGAGAGGTTTTTTTTTTTGATTGGAGGTCTAACGACCACCGTGAGCAACTCGATGGGCTATAAGCAGTTGTCCGTCCCTAATTTAGGGTCACTGGTTCCAGGGAAGGGAGAGAGCCAGTGCCGTAAGACAAACACAACATCCATGCCTCACTGGGATTCGAACCCAGACCCCTTATGGACGAATGATCAGAGGCCATCGCTTAGACCACTGTGCCACCGGGCGGCAGCAGAGAGGTTAAAGTGTTTATTTTGAACTTTAATTGCATTTACAAAAAGAGGGGGTCGGTGGGGGCGGAAGGTAAATGCATATAACATGAAGAGAGTTCAAGGAGATTCATTTCGTTAAGAAAATTCATGAAAATGTATGCAGCTATTCTTTTGCACTACTAGCACTTACATTTTCCTTCAAAAACATTTTTTTCATATATGTGTTCATGTGCGGGAGTGACATGGAGGAGACTGGCACAAGACAGACCGTTGTGGAGGAAACTTGGGGAGACCTTCGTCCAGCAGTGGATTGATAATGGTTGACGACGGCAATGATGATGATGATACAGTAAGTTTGAAACTTTACAAGAAAGTGTTAACTGTGAAAGTCCCTTCCCATTTGCCTACATAGATGAAATAAAAAAAATGTGCACAAAAAATAGTAAATCATATGAAGCCTACAAGAATCCAAATGATGAATGTTAAAAAATTCAATACATAACAAAGATCTGACATCATTTCAGATTTGAAAAGTGTGTGTTATAGTGTATGCTTACATTGATTTTATGCTTTCTGAATGTTTATGACATTTCTTATGATTCATTCACTAGTAACCTTGAGAAACTTTAGGATTAAGTGTTGAATGTGAAAGTCCCTTCCTATTGTTTATATAGATGAAAAAAAAATGATGTACAGGAAATGGTAAATCATACGAGGAATACAAGTTTTGAATATGGAAAAATTCAGTACATACTCAATGCCTCTGGTGTCACAATAGTGAAACTAAAAGACAGTTTCAGAGTGATGCTTGTGCTTAGTTTCGTTAAATTGTAGTTTTCTTTTCTTGCTAAATGTATATTCTATTGTTATGAACCTTATATTTGATTAAGCTACCATCCTTTTCTCATTGCAGAGGTGAAAGCATACTATTATTTCTTGTTCAGACTGTTGGCCGGCAAGCTGTTGAGCAGAGACAGTATAGACCATCCCGCCCCAGGTCAACAGCACCACGAAAGACAGCAGCATCTGATATCGGTACTTTATTGAGTGATCACAGGCTGTCTCTCTGTAAAAAAAAAAAAAAAAAAAAAATAATTAAATATTGAAAATTATGTTTTTCTTTAACAAAACATTCTCTAATATGTTCTGTAATTTTGTTCTAAAAGTGTTTTATATGCTCATTTTAAATCATTCTTTTGCTTTTAGAAGCATCATAGACATTGATAAAGAACCTTATAAGTCACAAAGGAATAACCATATGATTACTATGTTTCGCATAGAATAACATTAGTACCTATCTTCCACATGGAACTTTGCAGTAGTGTCGTAGAACAGGAATATCAAGTCTTCATCTTTTGACTTCCTGCCAGTTGTATTACCATGACATCATTCAGAATAGTAACTGACAGGCAAATGTATTGCTAGAACAAAAAAATTCGGTTTTACACTTCATTCAAAAGAAAGGAGGGGAAAGTGATTTCCTGATTTTTGTCAGTTTGTATTTTCCTTTGTGTACTTTTTGAGTGAGTAGGTAACAGGTTGCATTACTGAGCAAAATTTGGTTGATTTTGGATTCTTTTTTTTGTTGGCATTTTTGCTACATAAACATTCAAAAACTCACCCCACATTTTTTGGCTCAATGCAGATCTTCCATATTATATTGCTTTAGTATATGTTCATTTTAGGTTTACTTGAGAAACTTAGGAGAGGCATTTATTGAGAGAGAGAGAGAGAGAGAGAGAGAGAGAGAGAGAGAGAGAGAGAGAGAGAGAGAAGAAATGTACTTGCCAGTTATAAGTTTAGTGGTGCCATCTGTTGAGTCAGCTGATTGTTAATTCTCTGTTTAGGATTTGCACAGGTGCAACTATTAAATTTTAATGATGATATAAGAATTCTAACTCAATTAAAGTGATTACAGGTACAGATTGTTAAACTGTTCATTATTAAGGAATTTCAGGCAGTATAATTTGCTGAACTTTTTCATAAATGCAGTAAGAAGAGACATCTTAAGGAGCTGTCTTTAGTATTTGATTATTTTAGACTACAGCGTCGTCATTATCAGAGTGGTAATTTCATCAGCAGTATATCCTAATATTGAAGTCCAGTGCCTTTTGGCATTTTTCTAAAAGTTGTTTCCTGCTTTCATTTTGTGTTTCCATTCTGTTTCTTATACTACGTGCATTATATCAGGTTGTGAAGAATGTTTCTAGAAGAAATTGTATGTAGGATGTGTAATACAAGATAATGCATGCCTGCGGTGACGTAAGTATTCGAGAGTGCTGTGTGCGAAAGAATAGATTCTAAGGACAGAACGTATGCTGTTGTGGTGAAGGTTAGCTGCACATGGTGACAATATGATGGTGATATCAAAGGAAGGTGTGCATGCAATATTTCTCTATGAATATTTTAATGGCGTGAACATTATGGAAGCACTTGAAGAATTGTGAAACATGTTTGGTGACGGTATTATTGGACAGTGTACTTGCTATGACTGGTACAGGAAATTCAACACAGGTGTACAGAATCTGTCTGATGCACCCAGAAGTGGCATATCCAGTAAGTTTGAAGTTGATATACTGCAACGCGGGCTATTGATCAAGGCTGATGCAACACTGTGGGACCTGGCAGAAGAACTGAAGATTTCCTATACGACCATCAACACCGGACTTCGGATGCTGGGACATTCACGTAAATTGTGCAAATGGTACTCCATGTTCTGCCTCACCAGAATCTGATGCAACGCTACTCCGTTGCTGTTGCTCTGTGTGAAAGATGAAAACAGGAGGGCTTTTGAATCTGTTGGTCATGAGTGACGAAAAATGGGTCACATATGTGAATGTTATGCAACAAAAAGTATGGAGCAAGCAGGGACAACTCTCATAGAAGGTCACAAAGCCACCCCTTCGTGGACAGAAGATGATGCTGAGTTGCTGGTCAGATTGTCGCACTGTGATTCACTATGAACCCTTACTGCAGAACAATACAATCACAACAGATGGTTACATCTAACAGTTAGACCGGCTCCATGCTGCACTGCAAGAAAAGCATCCAGCATTGATTAATCCATGGAGTTGTTTTTCACCGGGATAATGCTGGTCCACGTGTCACTTGATGGACTCAGCAAAAATTGCATGATCTGGAATGGAAAATATTGCCCCCCACCTCCTCTTTCCCCAGACCTTGCCACGTCTGACTTTCATCTGTTTCGGTCTTTGTCAAATTTTCTTGCTGAGAAAAGTTTTGCTAATGACAATGATATGGAACTTTGCATGTATGACTTCAACTTCTGCTCACCAGACTTCTATTGCAATGGGATATTTGAACTTGTAGATCAGTGGAACAAGGTCATCAGTTCCAATGGGGACTACCTGGATGATTAGATTAAGTGTTTTGTATGATTTTTTTAAGCTTGAAATACATGCATCTCTGTTTTCCAGATACTTTCTTTACAACCTGATAGCTACTGCTAGCTTTATTACTGATGTGCTTTGTCACTGCTGTGCTTTGTTACATACATATCACTAAGCTGTTTTCTGAGATTCAGAGGTTAGCTTCAAAAAGAAATACAAACTACCACATAGTTTTTAATTACTGTTGCCAAATCAAACTTCTCCATTTACAGCGATCTTGACATACAACTCGGGCTTCACTGACATCCATCACACACCGTACACAAAATCTTCTATACTTCATACTCATAATTTGTTTCTCATGCAGACACTCCTGAATCTGATCCTCCCATGACTTCCTTGACCTTCCTCTGCCTTTCCTTCCTGCCACTTGGGCTAAAAAGATTTTCTTAGTAAGCATCTCATCACTCATTCTTTCAACATGGCCAAACCACCGAAGCATATTAGTCTGCACCTTGCTAACAACATTTTGCTTCACATCACACAACTGCAGCACATCTTCATTCTTCACACAATCAGAACGTGTCTTCCCCCCCCATAAGTAACGCATTTCTCCAGCACACAAACGACTCCTATGTTTCTTCTGCAGTACCCAGGTTTCACTGCCATACATCAGAGTAGGAACAATTACACTCTCATACACAGCCATGCAGGACTCTCTTGAGAACCCATCATTCTTGTGAAAACCTCTCAAGGCAGCCATAACTTTCAATGAAGAATTCACTCTCCTACTAATTTCACCATCCAATTTGTTCTCTGTCAAACATGCTTCCTAAATACACAAACTCACTCACCTGGTCAATCACTGTGCCATTTACACTTACATTACATTCAGTGCTACCAGTTTCTCTCCAAAACCATAACTTTGGTTTTTCCCTTATTTATACTCAGTTTGAATTTCATGCAAACTTCGTATATCTGGGACAACATACTTTGCAACTCACTTTTGCTCTCTGCCAACAGGACAGTGTCATCAGCAATCTGCACACACGGATATCACCAAGACTTAACCAGTATTATCTATTTTGGCATCGCGCATGCACTCATCCATAAATATATTAAACAGCCATGGAGACATTACACAACCTTGCCTGACTCCTGCACCAATAGAAAACCATTTTGATAAAACACCATTCACTCGTACACAGGCTCTACTGTCAACATACATGGCTTTTACACTATTTAGTAGATTCCCAGTAACACCATATTCATTCAATACCTTCCACAACAGTGTCCTATTCACTCGGTCGTAAGCTTTCACCAAATCTATAGAGGCAGCAAAAACTTTCTTACCAACAGCCAGATACACTGCTGGACAATTGCTAAGGACGGATCATAAACGGCTATATAGCGCATAAAAAAGTAAGTGTGGTTGGATGCCAAGTGAAATAAAATAATGTCAGAATGCCAGGACATTACAAGAAAGACAATTTATTGTGCTCTGAAATCCGGAAGGCTTTGGAACGTGTTCAAGTGACAAACAGGCCATTTTGTGCAGAATACGTAAATGTGAAAAAAATGCAATTACCGTCCGCAGGCGTTCCGGCGTAAGATGTCAATACGGGATATGGCCACCATGGAGGGCGATGCAAGATTCCACACGTCGTGTCATGCTTCGCACACTATTATCAAGCAGCTGTTGGGGTAATTTATCCCATTCCTCTGTCAGTGCACGGATGAGGGTGTCCTTGTTTATTGGAGGGCATTGGCGACCAGCAAGACTCCTCCCCAAAGCATCCCACACATTTTCAATGGGGTTCAGATCTGGAGAACGTGCTGGCCATACGAGGCGTTGAATATCCTCGCTCTCAAGACACTCCTGGTCAGCGACTGTTCGATAACATGTTGAGTTGTCGTCCATGAAAATGAATCTATCACCGACAGCACCACGGAACATGAGAACATGAGGTAGCAGAACATCATTAATGTATCGTTGGCCAGTCATAGTCTCAGTTGGAAGCCCATAGAGGGACGTACGGCCATTGATCATGATGCCAGCCCATACCATGACACTACATGTCGGATATCGGTTCCTTTCCTGTATGTTTGCTGGACAATATGCAGTACCACTATCACGCCAGATCAGTTGTCGTCGACAATCAGACGATAGACTGTATCTACTCTCATCTGAGAAGAGGACAGCAGACCAGTCGTTATCAGTCCAATTGCGATGTTGATGGCACCATTGCAAACGGGCGGTACGGTGACGTCTGGACAATGGGATGCACACAACAGGACGGCGGGTGTATAGTCCTCCTTCATGCAAACGTCTGGCGATAGTTTTTCGGGAGATACGCTTGCCAGTAGCAGCCATAAACTGATTTGCTACCTCACTAGCTGTGCTGCGCCGGTGTCTTTTTGTTGATAGCACTATGTACCGATCTTCTGCAGGTGTCGTACTGCGAACACGACCTCCCCCGTGACGTTTGCTACACTCTCTATTTGTTTGAAATGATTTCCAAAGCCTTGGAACAACACTGTGGCTGACGTCGACCTTCCTGGCAACATCTGTTACTTTTCGCCCTTCTTCAATCTTGCCAATAATACGGCCACGCGTAAAATCATCTAGGTGATGTCGGGAAGACATACTGAAAATTGCAAGTTCGTCAATTGATTCTTTCCCTTTCAACTTTGCGTTTGAACAACAACGGTCAATACCCGTCAAATCCTTTATATCTCTTACCAGCGCTATGACGTCACGAACAAGTTCGGCAATCCAAAATTTGCATACGCACAATGCGTCTTACTGTATCCCGCACTTATGCTAATTTTTGCGTTTTCCTGCCTTCCATTTTATGGTTGCTATCGTTGCTATTGTCATCCGTCCTTAGCAATTGTCCGGCAGTGTACTTTACAATCATCATGCATAATGCAAAAATTTGGTTAGTGCAGCCTTTACCAGGCATAAAACCACTGTGAACATTCCACATTTTCTCTGATGTAAGACCTCGTACTTTTTCAATAACGACCTTGCCAAACACTTTCTTTGGCACACTTAATAGGCTAATACCATGATAGTTCTTGCAGTCAGTCTGATCACCTTTTCCCACGAGGGAGCAATGATAGCTTCCCTCCAATCCCGAGGGACAATTCCTAACTCCCAGCACAACCGGCAAATTTCAGTTAACCAATCAATTACAGATTCACCACCGTATTTCAACATCTTGGCAGTTGTGCCATCAACTCCGGAGCCTTACCATTCTGAAGAGATTTTAGAGCTTTACACACTTCTTCTCTTGAGATCCCTCCTGTGCTTTCATCCTTCACTGTACCATCATCTGCATCTGTCTCAGAATCATCTTTGCTTTCCTGATCTAATAACTCACAGAAATATTCACCCTATCTTTCACTTAACTCATTGGGGACTACCACATATATCATTTCCCCAACCCAACTCTTCACACAACTTAACACTTTGTTTCCCCTATTTTTCCTGAGTCTCATGTACTTCCAGAAAGGCTTCCTATTTTTCCAAAAATCCAATTCGTGCCTTTCCACCTTCTCCTTCCTATCTTTTGCGTTACTCTGACGAACCAGTTCAGTGGCTTCACACTTCTTACAGCGATATTCATCCACAGAAACTCTACCTTGCAACATCCTCAAATAGGCTTCCTTCTTTCTCTTTACTGCCTCTTCAATCTCACTATTCCACCAATCATCACCTCTATTGTTACCCACTATTGTGGTGCCACAGACCTCTTCAGCAGCAGTGACAACACAGTTCTTAAAACATTCCCACTTCTTTTCTACGTCACTCTCACAAGACTTCAGCTCCTTCAGTCGTTCTCTGAGTACGTCAAAATACCGCTGATGATCTTCAAGGAGCCTATCAACCTTTATTCTTTCTATCCTGGGTCTCTTCCTATTCCTTTTCCTCCAACCAACATTAAGTTTCACTCGTGACACTACCAAGTAATGATCAAAGCCAACATCCGCACCTCTCGTCACACGAGTGTTAACAGCTAAGCGTTTCAGATGCTGATCATAGACAACAAAATCTATCACTCTTTTAAAAAAGGGTACAATTTTCCCAAGTATATGTGTGATATTACTTGTGGTTGAAAAATGTATTAGATACATACAAACCATTCTCAATGCACAGTTCAATTAATCTTTAACCATTATCATTCACACAAGGATCATTAAACTTGCCGTGAACATTGTCAGAAATTGCATTCTGCACACCTACTCTAGCATTTAAATCCCCTGCTATTATAACTTTCTCTTTAGCACCAAACTGGCTCAAAACAGCACCAGAAATTTTCCTTCCTATCAGAGGGTTCAGAGTCAAAAGGAGCATACACTACAACAGTTACTATTCTCTGAAGTTTCACTTTCAAACGAATCCAAAGAATTCTTTCACTTACGCAACTATAGTGAATCAAGTTGTTCATCTTTTCACTTAAAATCACACCTACACCAGCTTGTCTTCTTACATTATCCAATACTCCAGACCACACACTCATTGTTCCATTCACTTCTTCTGTACATGCTGCATTATATTCACCACTCATTCTGACATTTTGCTCGTTTAAAAAGTTCACATTTTCTTTTTATGTCAGTCTCTTGTATGAGTGGCACATGCAATTACAGAACTGTTCAATCAGCATTGCTTGGTTACACTAACTACTTAACTTTCTATTAGAGTGGGAAGTCAAATTAAAAAAAAAGGGGAGTGGGCATTACTGAGGTAAAAGTTTACGGAAATCAAATTTTGACATAAGAGTTGCATTGTCTTCAAGAATTCATATTCTGTGTGTAATCCCTAGTTTGGAGGTGGTATTCAGCTCTGTGATAATGAAAATGAGGAAAATAAGCTTGATACCCTAAGGTTCATTATAACTTTGCGATTGTTGTGTGAAAAAATATCAAAAGATAAATATTTTTAACTGCAAAATTTAAGTAAGTAAACTGTTTGAATACAAACTTAATCAAGCCATCCACTTGTGCCTTTTAGATAGAAAGCTAGAAAATCTCTCTCTCATCTGTAGTAATGGCTCTGTTGTTATTTTTGTTAAGTTATTTAAATTCTGTTCAGTACACATGTTTTGTGTTTGACGGTGTTGAAGGTGTTTGTTTCATGACAACTCTTTTATAATACATTGTTTTTTTGTTTGGTCCTTCTAGCTGAAGCTGATATGCCAGATCATGACTTAGAACCTCCAAGATTTTCCAGGAGAGCATTGGAAAGATTGCTTAATGACTGGAATGCAGTGAAGTCCATGATTCTTACGGGTTGGAAAGGAGATTCTGCAAATAGCTCTGGTTCTAGTAGTGGGCAGCTATACGAAGACCAGGTTTATTTAAGTAGCCAGAGTGGGACTGCTCTGCTTGATAAATTTACGCACTGCTTGCTGGTTAAATGCAGCATGGAGGTATGCTGTTACAGTTCTCCTTACCCTAAGCATTGTATAAATGATGGTGCTTTAATTTTTTTCTAAATTTGTGCCTTATCTTTGTAGATGGAAAACAGAAGTAATTAAAACAATTATTAAAATTTAACTTCAGGTGTATCAGTTTTGATTATGATTTTACATATAAGAAAGCAGGATGCCATCACATGTCCTGCAAAATATAGCAGTGTTGAGATGATTAAAAACATCTCTCACAGTGAGGAGAGATATTTTCTCCAGGGTTTGCACAGTCTGGAATCCTGGAAAAGTTCTGGAATCTGGTTCCCTTTTTTTCCAGGCATTGGAAGTCCTTGAATTTTCATATTTTTGTGAAAGGCCCTGGAATAGTGCCAAAAAAATTTCTTGCAATGACAAAAAAATATATATATTTGTCGAAATGTTTAGATTGATTACATCACTTTGTTCTATCTCCCTACGGCTTCTGCACTCAATGACATCACTTTCCAGAGCTTGAAAAATATCTGAAAACTTACATGCCCAGCTGATGATCCTGTGCAGAAATTTACCTGCCCTGGTAGTAAAAGTTGAATGCCCAGAAAAAATTATCTTTTAAGATGGCAAATCAGAACCCTCAATTTTTTTTAAGTTAAATACTTTGATGAACACTTTTCTTCACATTTACATTTTAAGGGTCTGTATTCAAAATGTTCAGTGCACAAAAGCGTGTACCTCAAGTTTTAAGGTGATGATGCTGAGATTGGTATGAAATGGTATGATTCGTATCTGAGAAATTTAGTGATTCTGCCATGTTCCTATCGTTGAAGTTTTGGCCCCTTCATCACTAAACACCAGAGGCTAGTTCCATCAGATGCCTATATCCTGTTGCCAACTAACAACATTTGGTTCCCATTTCTGGACCTAATGCATAACATAATTAAAAGAAGGGATAGTCTTCTCTGTCCTTGGCACTTTGTAGCAATAATACACTGGTGTGCAAAAATTAAGGACGAAGAGGAGAAATTAGCATAACAGCGGAACGAGCAGGCAGAACGGACCGAAAGACCACTAAAAAAATAGACTAGGGTCTGGTACGGTAGGGCATGCACGTATATGCAGCATGACGTGGGTGGGGGTGTCGGAAGGGTATAAAGCACATGGGCGGTGTACGCTCAGCAATTCGGTGAAAGCTGTTGCACGGTTTACATTGGTTTGAACGACGTCGAGTTGCTGCCACCGTGCGATATGGCCAACAGGCAATCCAGTAGACGACATCTGGATGACTTTACCCAAGGTTGCGTCATTGGGAAGTTGGAAGAAGGTTGAAGTGTGACTAGTGTGGCCGAGGAGTTTCGGATCGCTCACAGCATCGTTTCACGAGCTTGGACAGCATTTCAAATGACAGGAACAGCTGTCCGAGAGTGTAGCAGTGGTCGTCCATGAGCAACCACGAAGGCGGACGGCCGGTATATTGACCTACTGGCGAGAAGAGACAGACAGCAGACAGTGGGAGAAATCGCAAGACACATGCAACAGACAACTGGACGTCCGTTATCGCATTTTACCGTGACCATGAGGCTGCACAAAGGTGGTCTATTTGTCCGACGACCAGTACGGTGTGTGCCATTAACACCTACTCACCAGAGACTGTGGTTTCTGTGGTTCCAGGAACACAAGAACTGGTCACATCAGCAATGGGGTCGAGTTCTCTTTATGGACGAGAGCCGATTTAGTCTGACGAGCAATTCTGGACGTATACACATCTGGAGAGAGCAGGGAACACGCAATCGCGCCTCCAACATAATCGAAAGGGACCGGTTTGAAGGTGGCGGAGTTCTCGTTTGGGGCAGTATTATGCTTGGTAGCCGTACTGACCTCCACATCTTCCCCAAGGAGGTTGTCACTGGTGTCCGCTATTGTACCGAGGTTCTCCTGCCTCACGCGAGTCTGTTTAGAAGTGCTGTGGGTCCTGAGTTCCTCTTCATGGACGACAATGAGGTGTAGACCTCATCGTACAGTGGCTGTCACATAGCTGTTGGAGAGTGAAGATATTCAACGCATGGATTGGCCCGCAAGGTCCCCGGACCTAAATCCAATCGAACATGTGTGGGACCTTCTCGGGAGACATTTGGCAGCACGTCACCAGCCGCCAGCAACGATTCCGCAGCTGCGATTGGCGCTACAAGAGGAATGGGCCGCGATGCCTCAACAGCTCCTTGACAACCTCGTCCTCAGCATGGACAGACGTTGTAAATCCTGCAACGCAGTCAGGGGGGATCATATCCCCTACTAAAGACTGGATTTTTCTTGGCAGCCGCCTGTCACATGGACGTTTCTGTCTTCTGTCCAGTTGTGCTTGAAGCTACCTTTTCAATAAAGTGCCTTCGTATCCTTTGGATTCCTTGTTTAGACGGTTTTGCTCACTTGTCCCATATTCTTACATCTTGGGGATCTTATGGTATGATTAGAGTCTATGTGGAGCACTTCTGCAGAACGTTACATTCGAAATACTGTCTCGTCCTTAATTTTTGCACACCAGTGTACAACTTCCTGTGATTCGCAGTGAATTGAAACACGACATGCGATGACTGTTGTTTTTCTTTGCAAATAGTAGTAGGCAATGAATGTTATTTGGAGGTGAAAGAGGCAAGATAAACTCATTAAGAAGATGGCCAATGCTGTAGCAACAGTGACACCTGATTTCATTTAAATATATTACTGATTTTATTAGATAAAATGTTGTGCATTGGGTATGGAGGCAAAAAGGATTGTTGTTGGATGATTGAAATATTGTTTAATTAGCTTATTAAGTTTTTTTTTCTAAATTAAAAATATATTAAATGTTTAGAATGTTTCTACTTTTAATTCAGATTGCACCTAAGAAAAGGAATTTTTTCTATATGTCAAGGTGTTGTGGTGCAAAAAATGTGCTGTGTCTAAATTTTGAAGATGGCAATCAGATTTTTTGGTGTAAATATGACAAAGATGGTAAGTCAGATAATATCCAAAAACTTGAAAATTTCGTCGTCCTAGAGCGGGAATCGAACCCGCTTCTCCCAGATAGCACCCGGGTTTGCTAACCACTACACCACCCAGAACGACCAAGTCTCAAGTTTCCGATTAATTTGAATATAACCATCGCAGGATTTGCTAGTCAAAGCAATCGGCATTCATGTTTAGCGAATCTGTAGTTAAGAAAATGTTCAAATTAATTTGAGGTTATATTCAAATTAATTGGAAACTTGAGACTTGGTCGTTCCGAGAGGTGTAGTGGTTAGCATACCCGGACCCTGTCTGGGAGATGCAGGTTTGATTCCCGCTCTAGGACGACGAAATTTTCAAGTTTTCTGATATTATCTGACTTACCATCCTTGTCATATTTACGCCCAAAAGCGGATTGCCATCTTCAAAATTTGTAATTTTTGGTGTAATCCCGTATTTCATTCATAACGTGTTCTGTTTTCATTCTTAAAATGTTGGCTGCTATGTAATTAACAAAAGGTGACAAATGTTTTTTTATTTTTTATTTTATTGAAGGTTTAACGTGAGCAACTCAATGGGCTATAAGCAGTCGCCTGTCCCTAATTTAGGGCTACTGGTTCCAGGGAAGGGAGAGAACCAGTGCCGTAAGACAAACACAACATCCATGCCTCACCGGGATTCGAACCCAGACCCCTTTCGGACGAATGATCAGAAGCCATCGCTTAGACCACTGCGCCACAGGGGCAGCAAATTTTTATTGCAAACATAATTATTGCTGCCTTCAGTGGTCGGTGATTTGTTCATTAATACATGTAATATGTGAGGATCATAACAAAAATAATGTCTGCAAGGCTGTAGTATGTGTTAACAACAACTGTGTGTATGTGCATTTTATAGCTTACAAGACTGAAACAATTGTAATTTTATTATTTATTGTTATTAATATATGCTCTCATAATGCAAGTGATGCATTTTTTTTTTTTTTTTGTGTGGATATTTGCTTCACAACAAAATAATAGTCATTTTTATTAAATTCATTGATCCTGCCTAACCCGGAAAACATTGAAAGCCCGGAATTCCTAGGGAACTCAAAAATGGTTCCAAAAATCAGGGGACATGGCTCTTATTTTATTTTTATTTTTTATTTTTTTGTAAAAAATTAGGGGATTTTTAGTATCCAAAACACTTTTCTTTGTCAGATTTTCAGCTTTTGTTTGCAGTTACTGCCTGCCTAGAAATTTATAGCTTTTACTCTGTTAAATTATTCCTTAATTCTCTAAAAAAAATATCAAAACTGAATAAAAAAAATTGCTTATTAAGTTTTCATTTGTTTTCTGCAGAGTTTCCTTAATGTTTTGCAATATGGAGCAATCAAGCTCAATGGCCTGTTATACTCCTTGGGGAAATATATCACAGGAGAACCAACAAATCAGTGGATCAAACCTTTTGCTGTTTGGTTCTCTTGCAACATTTTTTCTCTGAGGAGAATCACATTTGGTCATTAAGCTTAGCTGCATTGTGTTATAGAAAAACAGAAACTAATCAACTGACAAATTTTCCCTTCCATATGAACTGTTTCTATGGAAATATATTAGCAAATTCTGCATTGGTAGTAATACACTGCTGGACAATTGCTAAGGACGGATCATAAACGGCTATATAGCGCATAAAAAAGTAAGTGTGGTTGGATGCCAAGTGAAATAAAATAATGTCAGAATGCCAGGACATTACAAGAAAGACAATTTATTGTGCTCTGAAATCCAGAAGACTTTGGAACGTGTTCAAGGGACAAACAGGCCATTTTGTGCAGAATACGTAAACGTGAAAAAAATGCAATTACCGTCCGCAGGCGTTACGGCGTAAGATGTCAATACGGGATATGGCCACCATGGAGGGCGATGCAAGATTCCACACGTCGTGTCATGCTTTGCACAACATTATCAAGCAGCTGTTGGGGTAATTTATCCCATTCCTCTGTCAGTGCACGGATGAGGGTGTCCTTGTTTATTGGAAGGCATTGGCAACCAGCAAGACTCCTCCCCAAAGCATCCCACACATTTTCAATGGGATTCAGATCTGGAGAACGTGCTGGCCATACGAGGCGTTGAATATCCTCGCTCTCAAGACACTCCTGGACAGCGACTGTTCGATGACATGTTGCGTTGTCGTCCATGAAAATGAATCTATCACCGACAGCACCACGGAACATGCGAACGTGAGGTAGCAGAACATCATTAATGTATCGTTGGCCAGTCATAGTCCCAGTTGGAAGCACATAGAGGGACGTACGGCCATTGATCATGATGCCAGCCCATACCATGACACTACATGTCGGATATCGGTCCCTTTCCTGTATGTTTGCTGGACAATATGCAGTACCACTATCACGCCAGATCAGTTGTCGTCGACAATCAGACGATAGACTGTATCTACTCTCATCTGAGAAGAGGACAGCAGACCAGTCGTTATCAGTCCAATTGCGATGTTGATGGCACCATTGCAAACGGGCGGTACGGTGACGTCTGGACAATGGGATGCACACAACAGGACGGCGGGCGTATAGTCCTCCTTCATGCAAACGTCTGGCGACAGTTTTTCGGGAGATCCGCTTGCCAGTAGCAGCCATAAACTGATTTGCTACCTCACTAGCTGTGCTGCGCCGGTGTCTTTTTGTTGGTAGCACTATGTACCGATCTTCTGCAGGTGTCGTACTGCGAACACGACCTCCCCCGTGACGTTTGCTACACTCTCCATTTGTTTGAAATGATTTCCAAAGCCTTGAAACAACACTGTGGCTGACGTCGAACTCCCTGGCAACATCTGTTATTTTTCGCCCTTCTTCATTCTTGCCAATAATACGACCACGCGTAAAATCATCTAGGTGATGTCGGGAAGACATACTGAAACTTGCAAGTTCGTCAATTGATTCTTTCCCTTTCAACTTTACGTTTGAACAACAACGATCAATACGCGTCAAATCCTTTATATTTCTTATCAGCGCTATGACGTCACGAACAAGTTCGGCAATCCAAAATTTGCATACGCACAACACGTCTTACTGTATCCCGCACTTATGCTAATTTCCACATTTTCCTGCCTTCCATTTTATGGTTGCTATCATTGCTATTGTCATCCGTCCTTAGCAATTGTCCGGCAGTGTACCAGTCAAGTTCGAAAAATATCGTGAAATTTTGGTACCAAAAAAATAGTGTTGCCTTGTTCTTTTAATTGTTATTAATGAAAATCAGGTAACTGTATAGATATCAGTTATTTAAATAATTTACAAATTTGTGCTTCGGTGAGAAAATGCAAGAGTGGAAAGAAATGTAGTAATTTATCGCAATGGGATGGGTTGCTGTGCCAGGAAAGCTTTCAAACCAACCTGAAAAAGTCAGAATTCTTTTTTTTTTTTTTTTGAGTGAGAACCCTGTGAATTATTTGAATTGGAATATTCTAGTTTTACTATATTACATTCTTTTTTTACCCTCTAGTGTAATTTGTGTTATATATAAAATGCAATCTAAAGAAACCTGATGGTTTTTCAAATTCTCACCAATGCTTTTCTTGTGCCTTGAATTGAAGAGTAATGTTGATTCTATTACTAATGCCGATTTATTTTTATTGTATGACAAAATTATGTACTACAGTAATTTGTGTTACTCGTAACACACAATCTGAAGAAACCTGATAGTCTTTCACTCTCACCAGTACTTTTCTTGTCTGTCTTGTGCCTTGAATTCAATGGTGATATTGATTTTATTACTAAAGGCTAATTATTTTTCTGTACTTACATGAATATTTTTTCTCATCATGATTCAGATGTTGGATACTCTCCTCACCACACTAATCCGGGAAATTCAGAATGATGCACAACCTGGCAGGAAAACAGAAGCAATACTTGTGGCACGCCGGTTTGTTCGCTCTGTTGCACGTATATTTGTCATTCTCAGTGTGGAAATGACGCCTAACACCAGCAGGAAAAAGAAGTAATTTTAGTTAATACTAAACATGCTGCTAAAGATTGAAAATTTTGAGTAACATGTCAGTTATTTTAAATGCATAATTGTTATTCAATAAATAAGGTAACAGGACGTATGGAGTCAAAATCCTTAACAGGCCTATGAAGAGTTAAAATGGCGTGCGTACACCCAAAGAGCTTAAGGACATCACATTGCCACGAGAGGGCTCTCTGCCAATTTGTTAACTAGTAACTTCTGTTAAAAGATGCCTGTGTTACTGTCAAAATGGTCGCACAAAGATGTGCCATACATATCACTAAGCTGTTCTCTGAGATTCAGAGGTTAGCTCCTGAAAGAAAGTGTGTCTGCCAGATTGATGTTTAACTTTTGGAACTAGATTTTACTTACTGTTGATGTATCAAATGTCTCCATTTACGGCGTTCTTGGCATACAGCTCGAACTTCATTGACATCCAAGACCTTTCATACTCATAATCTTTTTCTCATGCAGACATCTCTGAATCTGGTCTTTCCACGATTTCCTGGGTCTTCCTCTACTATTCTTTCCAGCCACTTGGGCAAAAAAAATTCTCTTAGTAAGCATTTCATCCCTCATTCTTTCAACATGGCCAAACCACCTAAGAATACTATTCTCCACCTTACTAACAACATTTTGCCTCACATTACACAGCTGCAACATATCTTCATTCCTCAAATGATCACAGCAAGTTTTGCCACAACCCCCTCATAAATAACTTCTCTCTGTAGCACACAAACAACTCCTATGTGATTTCTGCAGTACCCAGGTTTCACTGCTGTTCATCAGAGTAGGAACAATTACTTTCATACACAACCATTTGGGACTTCCTTGAGAACCCATCATTCCTGTGAAAAAAACTTTAAATAAAGAGTTTACTTGCCTACTAATTTCACCATCTAATGTGTTCTCTTTGTCAAACATGCTTGCTAAATACACAAACTTGGTCAATCACTGTGCCATTTGGACTTATATTGCATTCAGTGATAACAGTTCCTCGCTCAAAAATGTTGGTTTTCCCCTTATTTATATTCAGTGTGAATTTCATACAAACTTCATACATCTGGGACAACATATTCTGCACACACGGAAATTGCCAAGACAAAAACCAGTATTGTCCATTTTGGCATCGTGCATGCATGCATCCATAAATACATAGTATTGAACTGTCATGGTGACATTACACAACTTTCTCTAACTTCAGTTCCAATAGAAACCCATTTTGATGCAACACCATTTACTCGTACACAGTCGCATAAATAAGTGCAATGTGTAATTCGTTTTCTTTATGGAAAAGGGTGTTAATGTAGTGGAAATTCATCGTTAGTTAGTGGAAGTGTACAGCAACAGTGTTATATCACAGGAGCAGGTCTTGGAAATTGTTAAAGATCTTTACAAAGGGTTGGAGAAATGGCAACAAACCTTCACACGGGCACTCAACGACTGCCATTCAAGAAGACAATGTGGTACAGGTGGATTATTGTGTCTCGTTTGGGACAAAATATGCATTACTGTTGAGAACCCATTTGTTAACTGCAAATTTCAGTGGGCAGTTTCCATAATGTTGTGCATGATCAACTATGTTACACAAGAGGTGGGTGCGTAATAATCAGTAACACAAAAGAAACTAAGGCAAGATGAGTGGGTCTCTTCCTCACACATTTCATATGCTATCATTGGCAAGGTGAAAACTTCTTAAAGCACATTGTCATGGGAGGAGACATTTGGATGCATCATTCAACACCAGAAACAGGGTTCCCATAGGTCAGGAAAAACCTGGAATTGTTAGGAAATTTAATTTTGTCCAAAAAAGTCAAGGAACATTGCTGTTTTTCATCGAATCCTGGAAAATCCGCAAAACTATCCTGAGAAATGAGCGATCCCTTGTCAGACCTGCCAAGTGTTAAGATTTTGTCATATTTTGTACCTGAATTCTCCTTCTTTAGCCAGATTCCATTTGCTGCTGAACCCGGAAGTCCGATGGAGAAACAAGGTCATGTGCTGTTCTTGCCGAGAGAGAGAAAGTGGGATTGAGCAGCGGAGAGCGCACGATATTCGTGCCAAGGCGAAGATTTCCTGTGCCTCTGCTGTCTCCTCGGGGGTGGGTGGGAGTGATAGTGGCGTTTCCCTTCTCCCCTCCAGCTCTTTGTTGACGCGAAGTTGCTTATCATATTTTAGCGTTATCTTTCAGGTGGAAGCATGCGAGCTTTGAGCAGTCTTTGAGTTAAAAGATCTTCACGCTTCTCTTTCATTGTTGCACGTTAGCGTTTTGTTCAAAATGAGCAATAAGGAAACTGTTTTTAATTTGGAATGGACAGATAAAGAATTGAATCCACAATGGGCAAACTGGATCAAAGCGGTACACATGGACCCGTATACAGCACGTTGTCGACTTTGCTGTAAAGCGTTCAATTTAAGCAACATGGACAGACAAGCTATATTTAGTCATGAGATGAGTGTTATGCACCAGAAGTCAATAGAGAGTACAAAGCAAGTATCTATTTTTACCTTATTTAGTGCTGTTTCTAGTGGTGAAGGTAACACAAAAGAGGAGTCAAACTCGACATCGGCATGTTCTTCAGTGGCGAATTGTGTTACTAAGAAAAAAACTCTTATGTTCAAAATTTTGTGGGCTCTCAAATTAGTGATGACACACTCATCCTACAATGGCTTCAAGGATGTAGCACAGATATTTCAAGCCATGTTCCCTGATGGGGAGATAGCAAAGAATATCATCTTGAGAAGCACGAAAAGCGCGTACTTAGTTACTTTTGGTTTGGTCCCATATTTTCATTCTTTGCTATTGAAAGAAATTTCACGGTCATATTTTGTACTATGTATTGATGAAGCTATGAATGCTATTGCTTAAAAAGGGCAAAATGGACTTCATAATTAGATACTTGCCTGAAAATTCTAATAAAGTGAAGGTTCAGTTTTTTAATTCAGTTTTCCTTGGCCATTCTACTGCCTAGGATTTATATGAAAAATTTTGTGAAGCCTCATCAGATTTAAATTTGCAAAATCTTTTACAAATTTCTATGGATGGGCCACATGTGAATCTTAAATTTTGGAGACATATTTGGGATGAACTTGAAGAAAACAAATGCCATTCTTTATTAAATATTGGGACATGTAGTCTCCATTTAATTCACGGAGCGTTCTAGAAAGGAATCAAATAACGACGTGAAAGTTAAATTTCTTATTTCAAGCTATGTATATAGATTGTTCAAAGACAGTCCAGCCAGGCGTGCAGATTTCACAGCCCTAACAAACAGTCATGTATTTCCAATGAAATTCTGCCAAATTAGATGGGTGGAAAATGTTAGGGTTGTTGAAAGAGAACTTTAGTCATGAGATGAGTGTTATGCACCAGAAGTCAATAGAGAGTACAAAGCAAGTATCTATTTTTACCTTATTTAGGTCTTCCCTCATGTTGAAAATTATTTTGAAACTGCAAAGAAAGATTTACCACACACTGTATCTGTTGGAAACGTTGATGATGCATGCGACAATAAGTTAATTTTGGCAAAAATATCATTTTTTATATCAGTTGCTGCTATTTTGGAGCCATTTCTAAAATCGTTTAAAAGTCCTTCACCTATGGTGGATCTGTTGAGGCAAATAATGGCAAGATTTGTCAAGCATGAACTACTAAGGGAAGCTCCCACTCCCTTTAAATTAGTGAAGATAGATGTCTTCCATTAAATTCCATAGAACAAATGAAGTTGATATTGGAATGCTGCCAGGTTAAATTAGTTAAAATAGATGTCAAATTAAATTAGTGAAGATACATGTCTTCCATTAAATCCCATAGAAGAAATGAAGTTGATATGGGAATGCTGCCAGATTAAATTTGTGAAAATAGATGTCTTCCATTTAAATCCCATAGAAGAAATGATGAAGTTGATATTGGAATTGCTGCCAGGAGCTACGTGAAAAAAAGGGGTGCCTCTGAATGTGAGGAGGACAAATTTGTCACTGAATGTAAAAAATTTTCTGGTTAATATGACCAGCAAGATTATTGAAAATAGTCTAATAAATTTTCCAACTGTAAGATCTATGTCCTATTTAGATCCTCATCTACTATGTTCTAATGCTGTACTATGAAAAAAAAAAAAAAAGTGAATGAATAATTTGCTGCAACTTTTGCATGATAGTAACATTTTACCAAAATTATCAGCACATCATGCCAAGCAACAATTTTCAACATTTACAAACAACATGGAAAAAGAGTGGGGGAAAAAAATTATCTTTATTTTGTACAAAAACACACAATTAGATGTTGTTGTTGTTGTTTTTTTCAAAATACCTGAATAACAAAGAATTTAAAGAGCTGTGGCAAGTAGTGAAAATCATTATGAATTTATCCCATGGCAATGCCCCATCAGAGTTAGGTTTTTCAATAAACAAAGACATCATTGTTGAAAATCTACAGGAAAAATTTTTAATTGCCCTACATAGCACATGTGATGCAGTGAAATTATATGGTGGGCCACTATCCGTACCAATAACCCCTGAGATGTTACAGAGCATGAAGATGTCACAGACTCTACATCATCTTGCACTAGAGGAGAAGAAAGAACATGGAGAAGAAACAAAAAAGGGCTGAAAATGCAAAGAAAAGAACTTGGGACCAAATTAAAGTGCTTCAGCAAAAAAGAGCAAGACTTGAAACAGAAAAAAACATTCAAAGAAAAGAAATCAAAGAAGAAATTACCAAACTAAAAAAAAAAAAAAAAAAAAGATTGTGTACATGTAGGAGTAATTTATTTTTCCAAGCAATGTAAGTTAATACAGCCAATTCCTTAGGGTCCCGATTTTGCTAAAGTTCTCCGATTTAATGTTACCCCCAATTCAGTGATTATTTTTACCAGTTCACTGAGTCATAAAATTGGGCTTTAATTGTATTTAAAAATATTTTGATTGCTAATTACTAGTAAGGTATATGGTTTTATTATTAATCTGTTATGTTAATACGCTTAGGATAATCTTTGCTTAGATCGATTTTACTGCATGTTGAGTAGAAATCCTATTTTTCCTACTGTAAAAGAGCTGTGAATTGTAAAAGTTTGGTCTGAAATTTTGTGGAAATTTTCCTGGAAAACTTGGGAAAGTCAGGGAATTTCATTTCTGAAATTGAGTGGGAACCCTGCAAGAGTGTGGGCTCAATCACTTGGTCAACTTTTCCTGTTTTTTTATAAGGAATTTCTGATATGTTTTTCATGTCAGGAAAATAAATATTAGGTGGAGGGGTCTTTGTATGAAGCAGCACTTCCTGTGATACACATCCATATTCCTATGAATCAGAGATGTATCCAAAAATTCATTAACAGACCAATGTAAATACAGTGTAAGGGATATAGCAACTGTCTTTGGGATCACTTTTATCATAGTATTATGAGATAAATTGAAAGCATTAAAACAATGTGCATTTGAAAACATGCCACCCAAGCATGCTTTTAGCTTTATTAGTTTGTGTTATTTTTGGCTTGTGTTGTATGTAGTGGATGTTTATGACAGTAGTTAAATATTCCATTAACATGAGTATGTTCTTGCATTGCAGCATTAGTGGAACTTCACAACCTTTAGCCAAATGCAGACGTGTATTTCAGGCATTGATAACTTTGTCTGTGGAAGAATTGTGTGAAACAGCTGACTCCCTTGTTGCACCAGTGAGGCTAGGTGTAGCACGCCCTACTGCTCCTTTCTCTCTTGTTGCGTCTTGTATAGATGCAGTACATGTAAGTTAATCACCTTGTAGTAATCATATAAGTGTGATATTGTTGAATGTATTATAGGAAATGTGAAGACAATTAATGGTTTTCAAGTTACTTAGTATTTTTTAAGTAACTGTTTATGACTTACTGCTTTCCTTCATATTTTGGCAGGATGTTTTTTTGCTACTCCATGAATATCATGTACTTGACTGTCCATTAGACCCAATTGTTCCTGAAGTGTGTGGTAACATAAGAGCATAAATTAACAGATTGACATACCAGAATTAATTCATCCAGTAATGGCAAGCCTGGATATAGTCTCTATGTATACCAACATTAACCTGGACCTCCTCCTGGAATTCAATGCAGATGACCTTGCGGAAAAAATAGTATTCCATAATCACAATAGAGAAATACTACTTGGCATATATGAACTGCTCCTATTTTCCTTCAAGAATAATTTCTTCCAGTTTGGAAAGAAATATTACAGACAAACTTCAGGACTTGCAATGGGTTCTCCACTAGCACCTCTGCTAGCAAATTATTATATAAGTAAACTAGAGGCAAAAATCCTTATACAACCCTCCTTGTTTGCTCTCTATGTAAGGTACATGGATGATGTCCTAATTATAGTAGATACTGTGGACCAATCTCTACCCTCTCAGATTCTGGAAGAATTTAACTTACTAGAGAATACCTTGCAGTATACCCTAGAACAGGAAAGAGACCATAGCATCAATTACCTAGATTTAACCTTGACCTCAAGAGAGGGAAAAATATTCACTCAGCTTTATAGAAAACCCACCAACGCAGGGAAGATGTTAGACTTCTGCTCATTCCACCCTGATTATATTAAATCGAATACGGCGAGACAATTTTTGGAAAAGATTGAAATCCTGGTCTCTTCAGCTACTCAGAAAGATCTTCACAAAGAAGAATTAAAGGAAATATTGGC
Source organism: Macrothele yani (assembly GCA_039090855.1). NCBI lineage: Eukaryota > Metazoa > Arthropoda > Arachnida > Araneae > Macrothelidae > Macrothele > Macrothele yani. The sequence goes on along the minus strand of CM077027.1, from coordinate 136,827,250 downwards.
AGAAAACAATTACTCCTCCCCATATGTTGAAAAAATATTTAAACAAGTGCCAAAAAAGAAGCAGGAGAAAACCAACTTCAAATTCATCAGCAAAATTACGTACCACAAGGGACTTTTCGAGAAACTGAAAAGGATCGGAGCAAAATATAATATCAGGCTAGCTCCAGATCTTAATAACAAAATAAAGAAATTCCTGCCAGCTTTAAAGCAGAAAGAATTGGACATCCAATTGCAGGAAGGAGTAATTTACTGCATCGACTGTAACTGCGGACTCAGCTATATAGGAGAAACAGGGAGAAGTATTAAGGTCCGAATGAAAGAACACCAAGCAGCTATTAGGAACATTGGGAACAAAACAGGGCTAGACAGACATATACAAGCAAGTGGACACTCCATAAATTGGGACTCAGTGAAAATAATCGCCCACCAGTCAAACTTAGTAAAGAGGAAACTAGAAGAAGGGATCGAAATAGCAAGAAGAAGAAGTACCACAATTAACGATAATTGCGGATGGACTCTTCCAATTGAGTGGCAGCAACTACTCCAGTGACATAGTCCTGATGACGAACTAGGCTTTAGTTCGAAAATTTGACAACCAACTTTGAAGAAAAATAACCTCTATAAGACCCGTAAAAGAGTTATTCCACAATCACTATGAATAGAGGTGCCATAAATGCATTTACAACTAGGATAAAAAAATCTGTATTTTATGCTGGAATGGAAAAATGTTTTGTCATGTTTATTGCTTGAAGGGAGGGGGGGGGGGCATATAAATAAAACTTGGAATGCGGAAATTCATTGAAAGCAGATTAGTGCTGCATTTTCTGTTTTCCTGTAAGGTGTACATAGATGGAAGGCTGCACAACATTCAACTGGGTACAGAACCCTTCCCTTGCAGCTAACTCAGTTTAAACACAGCTAATTTACTTGTCTTGAGATGGAGTACTACTAATTAAATTCAAAGCATATGACTTTGGCAAACTTTGGTCGAAGAGACTGTGATCGGAAGTAGCACACTGTACAATAAAGTAGCTTGTAGAGGAAAATTATGCTACAGATCTTGCTACTTTATAAAAAGGTAAAAAAAAAAAAAAAAAATCTTCAAATCACATGACATTTCTTGAAATGTTATTGGTAGGATGTCCAGCCTGTACTCAGTTTCTCGACATATCCATTGTAATAAATGATGACATGGCTATTCCTAGACTTAATGAACCACAAATATATCAAAATTATGTTTTTTTATTCACTAAGGAATAAAAGGATATTATTTATATGTCAAATTTTCGAGTAATGGCAGAAGGGCTGGAAATAGAAAGAAGAGGTACAACATTGAATTATTTGAAAGGTTGAAATTTATCTCATGAAAAGCAACACCTACGGTAGGTGTAGTCCTGAGGAAACCAAAAATGTAACATATAACTCTTTTTTTATTCCTTTGTAAAAGAACAACAGCAACAACCACCATGATTTCGAGATATTTGTAATTTATGTCCATTGTAATAAATGCGTATGGACAGCTGCAATGGCATTCACAATTTGTTCCTTGAGGACCTTTAAATCATTCAACTTTGTTCTGTATATGCTGTCTTTGACAAATCCCCATAAAAAAATCAATAAAAAAAAATCAATGGAGTTATACCGGATAAATGATGTCCAAGTGCATGGGATAAGAACATGCAAAAAACTGGATTTGTATTTTGAATAATTAATTTCTGATTAAATATGGTGCCAAAAATGTAGTTTTAATATTCTTACTGACTGCTAGTTATTTTTCAAGTTGTGAGGTACATATGTGATCATTATGTCTGCTCCTACCATGGATATGAAATGTCCATATTTGAATGAAGCAGCCTTTTTGGAAAAGCTTATTTGTTCAGTTGGAAAGCTACTTAAATGGCCAAGAATATTAACTGGTAGCAGAAATTTATTAAATTTCCAAGTAATCATTGGAAATGAGAAATAGTTTAAATGTAAATCTTTCTATAATGTCATAAAAAAAAAAATCTTGTCACATTTGATTTTCTTGGTGTGTCACAGTCCTTGTAATGTATCAGTTTGATGTATTGCGCATGTTGGCTGCTTTTCAGTTTTCATTGAACAGTTTTATGAAGAAATATTTGCACATATAGGATGGGGTTAAGTAGAAAATAAAATAAATGCCTTTTAACATTTTGCTTCCATTTAAAATAAAAAGACTTCTTTGCTCCAAAAGAGGAAATGCAGGAGCCATGCTGCAGCTGTTCATGAACACTACATAACCTGTGAAATTTCTATAAAATATTTTTAAAATGTGATTTACTACCAAGGGCAGATATTCAGAGAGTGCTGGGAGCAGAGCTGCCATTGCATTGTTATCAAGCTGGGTCCTGGAGACCCACAGATTTTTAAAAAGTGTGTACTTAGTGAGATATTCTGGGTCCTTTTAAAAAAATCAAAAGAATCAAGAGATAATTAATATTTGTACTTACATAAGCAAATGAAAAATAAATGTAATGCACATTGTTCTACACTTTAATTTATTCTCTTTGAAAGCAATCTTTAAAAAAAAAAATCAAGTTCTGACAAAATTAAATTTTATCATTTTCAACTAAATTTTATCATAATGGAACTACACAAAGACAATTCATTTTAAGTCAGCTCAGAACACCAGTGTTTTTTTTTTTTTTTTTTTTTTTTCAAAACAGGACCTGTGTGATGTCTGCTCTTGAACAGTTTTTTGACTTTTAACGATATAATCATTCATAGTGCTCTCATTATAAATGTAAGTTAGTTTGTTTTTTAAATTTCAGCTGTTCCAATATTCATTTATTCACTAAGAGAGCTGAAAGGTTTAATAAATTAATCAGGACATTTGTACATTTATATAATCTTATACTGTACATTTACATAAACTTGATGGACAATGCATTGCTAGCTGTTTTCACTCTTTTCCCTAATCCTCACAAATTTGACTTTTGCCAAATGGCTTGTTAAAAAATTCCAAAATAAAATGTGGATTCCAAAACGCATAGCATTTGTAATTATGGGCCCTTTTTTGTTATTTTGGTTATTTATGCGCTACGGCAAGTCAGTGGCATCATTGCTGGGAATGCAGTATACAGCCAAAGAAACTATATTTTTAGATTTATTCCTATTAAAAACTCCCCTACTTTTTTCTGAGCTTTTACATTGCGCCTAGAAGTAAATTCTATGTACAACATTTTTATGAAGAGCAGAAGGTTCAGCACGTATACATATTGTATCATGCTGAAAGTCTGATCCCCAGGTGTGCAGTTCCAAATGCGAACACCATTGAACCCTTTAAGGCAACGTGCAGGTGGCACTGAATGTCAGATTCTTAGCCTTCCAGTGTTTTAAAACCGACATTGAGGTGCACGATGAAAGGAACTGCAGCACTCTGGAAGTAGTAAATTGATTTTCTGTGAGTGTGAACTGATGGGTTTATTAACAGAGAACAAAAAGATTTGGATACAGTTCAAGTTTCTTTACCCAGATTTACAATTCAGATGCAGAATATTGTTGGCAATGTACTGAATATCCTATTTTTACCAAAGCTTTAGCTGACAGTATTGATCTAAAGCACAGTGGGAAATTGGAACTGGTTTATAATTATGTGAGTGGAATAAGATTTGCAGCCTTGTTTTTTTTAATTAGCCCAAAAATGTAACATTTTTCAAAGTGATTTTTCCAAAAAATTTCAGTTTTCTGTTACATAGTTTTATTCAAAAATCATAACAAAATAAAGAAAATTCATGTCTGGAATATTTGCCAGTGATATTCAGGTCTTCACACCACTGAGCGTAAAGATCTTTATCTTCTATTTTTCTCACTTAAACAGTGTATGGGAGGCATGTTTTTGTTATTGGTTAAATTTATGCTGTCCATATTTTAGATGGAATAGTTTAAAATTATATTAGTATGTTAACATATTTGAAATTATTGTACAATTAATCACACTGAAGTAATTAAGAAGACCTACTGCTGCATTATTCATATCAAAAATAACAAATAACAGTGAATAACAAAACAAATATGAAGTGCCTGACACTAGATAACAGAATCCCATTTATACTTTTCTCACTTTTGTTTCCTTCATTTATATGTAAAATGTCGCCAGTCTGAAAATTCTGGATTGTCTTTAATGTTAAGTTTTACCAATTGTGGACTAGTTGAATTAGCTTTCTTCTCATTTATATGTTAAATTGTGGTGGTGTGAATTAGAAATTCAAACCATGCAAATACCCATTAGCAGACTCTGTTCCCATTCTCCTTCTTCACCATAAATTCTGTTTTCCATTTTCCACCCCCCCCCCTAACCATTGGCTCTCCCTATTTCCTGCCATTTACTTACTCTGACTCACTCTGAAATGCGCATGTTCCTCCTGCAAGGGCAGGTGTCAACTGCAGGTGCCAGCTCATTTGGCACCTGCAGTTGACACCTGCCCTTGCTGGATTTGTGATATTGAACTCTTTCCTGATATCTTCATTGCATTCACTTTATTGCATTTGGAGCCATGGCTTCATGTTCTTGTAAAGTTTTGTCTTGAAAAGACAAAATGGAGTTCTTGCAGCTAAAGCTATTTCCATCAGTGTGCAGTTTTCAACTTTTTCCAAGAACTCCATTTTGAAAAGACAACATTTCTTCCAGTCTTTAGCTGCAAATTAAAAATTTCCGATTTGACTGCAGATGTGCTAACTCTCCGGATTTTCAGCCCTTCCTCTTGCCCTCCAGATGAATGTCGAATTCTCCTGATTTTCACTGAGAATTAGCCATTAGGATAGTCAAAATTCCATCAACCACAATGATTTTGATCTATCTGTGAAATCTATTTCTTTGTGTCAATGCAAGGTGCCGGCATTACAGTTATCAATTTTGTACTTTTCCCTCTCTTATCTGCAAAACGAAAGCCACCCCTGTGGCACAGTGTTCTAAGCACTGGCTTTTGACCAATCGTCCGAGATGAGTCTGAAAAAAAAATATGCTTTGAAAAAAATTCTCCCAGTCCAATTGTCATACGACACCTTCAGCGAAGAGCTCACCCGCTCTGGCACTAGAATGCCGGAGAGGGTCAGTAATTGATTGACAGATGGGAGCTGCCCTGCCTTTTCCTTGCAGTTCAGTCTTTCAACCCCTTGCCTCAACAGAGCAGCGTGCATTCAAAGTCAACAGTTGAGTTGTGGCAAATTAACTTAATGACAAAAGGGAGTAGTTACAGTTGTCCTTGCCTTGTAATGAAAGGCGATGTTAGTGCAATGCTTTCTGTCATCTTTGTCTTTGCACACAACCTGAAGAAGAAACTAAAAACAGTTGGCTGCTATTTTATTTGTAAAAAACATGCGGACTATTTTGCGTTTTCATTATCTTGTAGAATTGAAGTACCTGAAAACGAATTTCAGTAGGGGAAGGGGGTGTTGATTTTTGCAGTTTTCTCCTTTTTTTCTCCAGAACTTTTAGTGGACCAATACTACTACTACTTCTGGAAAGTTGTTCCTTCGTCTGGAACATGTCGATAAAAAAAAAAATAGCGCTCGTGTGATTTTGAGCTGTAAAAATCTCCTGATTTTCAGATTTTGAAGGTTGGCATGTCTGTGACTGTTATGATGATAATTTAGAAATGTAAAGAGATCGAGGACAATGCAATGTCTTCAGGTTCAACTGCATTGGGACAATTGTACGTATTCAAACTGGAAAATTTGCAGCAGTTTAAAACATTCTTCAAGCAGTGCCATGTTGCTGACATTTCCATAAGGAGTCCGATGCTTATCGAAAAGACCAAGGAACAGGGTTTCCACGATCCTTATAAATTCTTAAAAGTCCTGAAAAAGTGTTTAATTTTTTTGTTTAATTTTTTTTTAGAGTGCAATAAGTCCTTACATTTTTGCCAGAAATTTCCCAAAGTACTTAAAAAGTACTTATCCCCCCCCCCTAACTGCCTGCATGAAATGCAGAAGTTACATTGCAGTGCATACAACTTCTGCTGCTGGTTGGTTATGTGATGATGATACTGTGTGATGTCGGCAGAAAGCTCTTGGGACAAGGGGCAGAAGGAGCTCTCATTAGTAACTCATGGCAAACTTGACTTTGATTTTGTAATTTTGACTTTGGTTTGTTTTACAATTGAAGCCATGAAATAATTGTGTGATATGCAAATGTAGATCTTGTAACTTTAACTACAGTTTTTTTTATTTTTGTTGCATATGTGATTGTTCTCTCATATGAAAACTGATTTGACCCACAGAACTCTTTTAAATTGTATAGATTCTAATTTATTATATCCACAAACTTGAATTATATGCAGCAATATTCCAAGCTTCATCAGCAGACCTTAGTTTGTGTACTTGAATTGTGTAAAAATATATTTGTATAGATGTTATTTTCACATGTGCAATTTGTAAGGTCCTTAAAACTGTTTTTGTAGGGTGCTTAAAAGTCCTTAAAAGGTGCTTATATGCTTATATATATTTTTTGGAGAAAGTGAGTAGGAACTCTGAAGGAAGTCGCAAAAGAATGGACATAAGTGAAGAGGTCCATTTTCTAGCTGGATGGATGGTCATATCAGTTCAAAAATTGGCATGGTATGGTTAGGAAAATCACTTTGGGTAATCGGCTGAAGTTGTAGTATGTACAGTTGTATATACTACATACTGTCTTTACAAGTGCTGTAATTGTACCCAGTGTGATTGAAATCAATAAAGTTAAAAACAAGAAAGCTGTGGAAAAATATAGCTGAAAATACTAGTATACTGAAACATTTTAAAATGTGGACATTTACTATACTAGAACATTTAAAAATGTGAAAATTTTTAAATAGAACATTTTTATATGTAGTACCTAGTATAATAACAGATACACCATATGTTGCAACAGAATGTGTTGTAATGTAGGTCAGGAAACCTACATTGCAAACTGTTTGGTGTATACATTTTTTCAGTTATATATTAATTTTACTTAGTCCCTTGAAAAATGTATAAATGGGGTTGTACTGTATTTGTGTTTGCATTGAGCATTTTAACAGACAACAAGTAATTATTCATTTACATTATGTGTGTTGCTTACCTTCAGTGTTTAGGGGGAATGGAAAGATCTTTCTTTCTCTGGAATTTTTGAAATACTAATGAGACTTAGTGTACTTCGCAGCCCTGAAATTATAATTTATTTTTGGTGGGGGAGAGGCATGTGTTTTATTAGATCAAGACTTAAATTTCATAGTAGCTAGATTTGAAATCATTTTATTGGTGTCAGTTTTGGTGCCTCAGTCATAATCAGAGATGCCAAGTACTACGTAACCTCCGTAGTTTCTACGGATATCATGTTCAAACTACGGACTTATGGAGAAGGTGTGAAAAACTACGGATTTTTCCAGAAATCTCAGATATTTCCGGAAAACTTTTTTTTTTTTTTTTAAATTATTAAAAAAAAAAAGTCAAGCATAGTCAAATGTAGTGATTTTTGCGGTAACGTCACAAAGCCGTCACACAGCAAGCATGTTTGGCTGGCCGACAAGCAAGCGGAAATGTTGCAGCGGAGATCGTTCTGTATGATCACGTGACTTTGTACCTGGCTTGCCGTGAGATGGCGTTCGCAACGCACGACATCTGTTAACTTCGGGAAAACCTTAACCACGTCCTGAACTAACATAAGTTGTCGGAGGTAGACTAGAGTCGATTCCACATTTTCTGTTCTTGTTATTAAGTTGATTAGTTGTGGTGTGACGTGAATTGCTGTAGTTATGAAGCATGTTTCAGTGGTTTCCAGTTCCAGTAGTGTGAAAAAAATAAAAAAATTCGCAGCAGTACAAGGAATGTTATTCGTTGGAATTTCCATGTTTACAGCGGTCGCGTGTTTCCGTGAATCGTGTTTTTTTTTGCTAAAATGTAATTTAAATAGTAATATTAATAGCTATTGCATATTTCTTTCACCAAACTAAGGAGCGGGCGGGATATCAGGGGAAAAAAAAAAAAAAAAAACTGCTCTGAGCAAATAGTCATCAGATCGAAGGAAACAATTGTGGATCAAAGAAATCCTGAATGTTTGTTTTTTCCAGCAGAGCACATAACTAAGCTACCAGGATGTGTGGACGCTGTTATTGCCTGTTTTATGTTACCTTCATGGGAGTTTGTTCTTCATGTGCAGTATATTCTTTGCCATGTGTTTTTTTTTTTTTTTTTTTTCTTTGCCCAGAGCAAGAGAAAATCTCTCCATGTGTCTTTGGCAACCAGCCAAAGAAAACATCCAGCAGTAGCTGCTGCGGTGAGAAGTTTTTAGCTGCTGGGTGTGTACGCCAGTTGTGACCTATTTTCTCACGTCTCACCCTCGCTCCTCGATGTCGGCAGAGAGCTTATTGTTTGTTACTTTGACAGATTTATGAAGAGCAGTTCTTTTTTTTCTCTTGTGAAAATGTTCTGCTAAACAAAGGGATGTTTTATTTTATCTTATCAGATTCACAAGAACTTGCTTCTTCCTTAATAGCTTGTTTTAAAGATTGTTTTCCCTAGTTCACAAGAACTTGCTTCTTCCTTAATAGCTTGTTTTAAAGATTGTTTTCCCTAGATCATTCTTCATTGGAAATCTTTTAATTTCAGTTTTAATTTTTTTTTTTTTTTTTTTGCTATTTTATTTTCGTAACTCACTTGCGTTTTAAGTTGTGACATTTTACTTCCCTGCATCTTAGCAGAAAACTTCTATTATGTTAATGAAACGTTGCATGGATTTTTATTGTAATTTATTTTATTTGCATTGCCTTTTTATGTTATCCTTTTTTTTTTTTCAGAATTGATTTATTTAGGCAATTTAAATACCTTTTTGATTAGTTTTTTTTTTTTTTTGTATCATAAGCATTTAATGCTAATTTTCTATTTATCTGCATAATAAAGCTATGAAATCTTTCAAAGTTAATTGTTCTGTCTTTGCTCCCATTGTGTTTGTCATGTACGAATTTACTTGCAATAGCATCAGGTAAATGGCCACCTGCTTCTACTAATATTCTTGGATCTAAAAAGCAAAAAAGTGGGCAAAAATTCCAAGGAGTTCTTCTCAAGAATTTCAGTGTCTAAAATCGGCTCGGGTGTCCCAAAACCATGGGTTTTGTTCCCCGTGTGCTGTTGATTTTTCAATCGCACACGGCGAAAAAGACTATTGCGGTCAGCATTTTCACTCTAAAAAACTGGAGGAATAACCATAAGTGTGGCATCACACACTTATGACATAACCATATTTATTAAAAGGTGGAGTTGAAATGGTATGTATTTTTTGTGTATTTACTCAAGTTTTTTTCCCCCATTTTAAGGGGACTTAAATATGTTGCAAAATTTATCCAAGTACTGTCCCCGATCAAGATTAACAGGTTGCTAAAAATGTAGCAGTGTATTCTTGGAAATACGCATGCTACTCTATAAATTTGAATGTGGGAAACTTGACTTGACTTTGCTACGGAAGAACTACGGGTGCTGCGCATATGGACTACTGATGGCTTCCTTTAGATGTTGGCATCTCTGTAATAAAATTGAAAGCAACCTCCTTAAAGGTTCATTAAGGTATAAAATTAATGATGCATTTCACTAACTGGTTTACATGATGTGTAAGATGAGTGCACAAAGATGACTGTGGTGATGCAGCTGCTGTAGTTACGTACATCAATTGTGAATAATACACTTCTGGATGTAATGTCCTCTGAAGTTCTTATCACAGTTCTGTCATGAGCATTTCTCTTCCAAATGATTCCTCATACTTCAAAGAAATTCAAAAGATTTTGATTTTCGTTATATTGGGTTGTACGAAAAGTTCTGAGCTTTTGTGACAGGTGTATGGTTGAGCATGACGCATGCAGAAAACACACGAGATGTTGGCAGCAATGAAAGTTGGCATTTGGATGCGGCGTTCAGCCACCTGTAAATGGTTGACGATAAGTGGAAGTTCTGTTTGTTTAGTACGTGTTAAACATAGATGATCAAAAGTTGCATTTTCAACATGTGATGATATTCCTCTATGAAAAGGAGGACAATGGTGCACAGATGTGTACAAACATTTGTAAAGTGTATGGAGAGAGTGCTTATTGGTCAGTGGTTTGGAGGTGGTTTGCGAAGTTCAAAGCTGGCGATCTCTGTTTAGATGACGTGGATCGGTGAAGAAAACCTTCAGCAGTGGACAACAATCTCATAAAGGCAGAAATTGAGTGCAAGTCCAAATTAATGACTTGGAAGTTAGCAGAGACTGTGTGAAGATGCCCAAAATTACTGTTAATGAACATTTTAGTGAAGCTGGGATACACTCCTTTATTATAATGTTTGGGTCCCACACAAGCTGTCAGAAAAAAAAACTGCATGGATATTCCATATGCAATATGACCTAAAATGCAACAACAAGGATCCATTTTTGAAATGATTTGTGATAGATGAAAAATGGATAGTCTGTGACAATGCAGTGCGTGCGGAAGAGATCCTGGGGTCAGTCTGCCGAACCACGTAAACAAACACAGAAACCGAATATCCGTGGACCCAAGGTGTTATGCTGTGTGTTTGGTGGCATTGCAAAGGCATTATTTACTTTGAGCTCCCCCAATACAATCAGATGATCAGTTCGGATGTGTACTGCAGCCAGCTGGAACAATTGAACCAACAGAAGAGGCCAGAATTTGTGAACAGAAAGGGTGTTGTGTTCCAGCAAGACAACTTGTGGCTGCACATTTCTTTGGTCACCCGCAGAAAGTTGCACGCCATAGGCTGGGATGTCTTACCCCAATCACGTTATTCCCCAAACATTGCGCCTTCCGACTTCCATTTGTTTCATTCTCTGCAAAATCCTTTAAATGGAAAATCATTCAGGGATCACAACGCTGTCAATAAACACCTGAATTACTTTTTGGCCTCCAAGCCAACCACGTTCTACAGGGATGGCATTCAAGTCGTGGGAAAAAAATGGACATTCTTTGAGGAATAAAGATATGTTCTTAAACTCATCGCATTTGTTTCATTTCACACTTTAAAAAAAAAAAAAAAAAAGAAGGAAAACACACTCGGGACTTTCCGGACAACCCAATTGATACATACGGCGAATAAATTTTAAATAATGTTTCAAGGAATAAAACTTACCCCAGAAAACAGCACTGTGTGCATATTTAGTATGTGAAAAAAAGTATTTGCAACTCACCTTTTCCTTCTGTAATATATTTACCTTTATAAATGGGAAATGACACCTTCAGAGAATTTTCTGACACATACTAAACAGGGATAATGTACTTTTTCTGGGGTAAGTTTTAATCCTCGAAACACCATTTAGAATTCCTCATACTGTGTAATTTTGAATTAAGTATGTATGAGCGTACATGTGTGCACTCATGAACTTTTACTAAACTGTGTTTCACTGATTTAATGTGTAGAAATGTAAAATTGGATTGTGTTAACCAGTTTTTCTTTAAGTCACCATTTCCCTTTATAAAAGGGAAATAGTGACTAAGGAATTTTCATGTACTAAATAGGTACAACTTACTGTTTTTTTTTGTTTTTTTTTTGGGGGTGGTAAGTTTTATTCCTTGAAACATTTATAGAAGTCCTCATATGGCCTAATTTTGAGTTAAAGTATACAGGAACATATATATTTGTGTTCGTGAACCTCAACTGAAATTTCCCTGATCTAACATATTGAAATGTAACTTAACTTAATTGTGCTAACAAAAATAGCATCTTCTGACTAGTCTACATTTTTGATTGTGTATCTTTTGTTTTTCGAATTTCTGTATTTCTAGGGCAGTGAAGAATTATTTGCTGTTGACCCTATGCTGACTCGTAGTAGTCAAAGTGATTTAACAAGTTCGAGCGGTAGTAATATTGACACTCAGTCTGTTTCAATGGGTAACAGTGGAGTAGCTCCTGGACCTCGAAGTAGGGAGGATGAGGATGCTGAGGTAAATACGCACACACACATACTTTTTCATGAAGTGCAACAACTTCATGTATGGTTTTTTTTTTTTAAATAATATTAAAGCAATTTTATTTTCACTGTGATTTTCTTTCTCCTTTTTTTCTTCTAAAATGTGAAACTCACGTTTTTCCATGTTGATGTTTGAATAATGAAGTGCATTTAATTTATAATGAAACTATTGTTTATCACATTTCCAGAAGTTTTTGGAAGATACCAAAGCCACAAAGTTTTCAGATATTACCATTTTAACAAGATGTAGATCCACCTTTGGCTTATACCATGGCATTTAGCCTGTGTGGTAAACTTTTCACACACTTATGACAACTGCATTAGAAACAAGCTTCAATTTTTTTTTTTTTTTTTTTTTTTTTTTGCTGAATTACACCAGTAATGTTAAACTCCTTAGGAGATTCCTTTCATATCATATCCAATAATTTGACAAGCATTCAGTTGGAGTTGGATTGTGCTAATACCCAGGAGCAGAATTACGTTTAATGTTCTGCAACATGGCTTTCAAAGATTGTAAATGTTCTGCGGGCAAAGCGTGTGAAACACTTTGACCAAATTTCATTAAAAAAAAATTGAGTGAATAAATCATAGTAGAACAAACATTAAAAAATTACGTACCATCAGTTGAAACCCTTTGTTAAATCAAACATGGGATACTTCTGCGGAAACATGAATTTCCACGTTTTTGACCACCTTCTAAAATGTTTTTGAGGTTATTCCAAACATTTCCATGGTTGGGTGGGGTATGGGGTAGGGCATGGTGTAAAACATTGATTTTATTATCGGTCAAACACAAGCCCGTTATTTTCTGCCCAATATTTATTTTTCTGTCTTTCCTCAAAGAAGGACACCTCTCCACTTGCTATCAAATGAGAAACCAGTGTTTCACTAATCTTCATCCCCTGCGCTTTAATTCTTCTGGAACACCTGAGCTGTAAAGAGCAAAGTGATCTTTAAGGGATTGGGGGGGGGGGGGGGGTGTAAGTTGATGGACAACTTTCAGCCTAGTAAAGTTTCCTTTTCTCCGGAGGGCAGGTGTAATTGCAACTCCAAGTGTGCAAGGTTTTCTTCCCGCCCTCCCACCCGAGGGTTTGGAGAGGCAGCCCACCCCTGTGTTGGTAGTAGCTCTCTCACCCATTCTCTTTGGCTTATCGGCGCAGCTGTATTCAGCACAATGAAAAATACAGCTGCCATTGGCTGCTGGTCATGACGCCAATGACTCATTGAACTTTCTCCTCCTGGTTGATCCGAGGCTCGAAGTCTGTAAGGTAGTTATTTAAAGATGTTGTTGGTTGTGGTGAGGAGAATATAAAGCAAATTTTTACTTTCAAATTTATTAGTACGAGTAATAGTAGCTTTCTTTTTGTGCAATGACTGCTATTTTAGAAAATGGTTCCCTTAGAGCTCGGGAAATATATAGCGAAGTGGGATAAGTTCCGATTTGACTGGCTTAGCAGAACTGTTACCGTGAAAGACTCAGTTTTGCACGTGGGCAAAAGCATAAAGAAAGTGGACATCAGTGGTAAGGCACTTTTGTGCATTATGTTCTTACTATATTTATTATGGAAAAAGAGGTTTTACTGCTATATCTGATCACCTTAAAAAAAAAAAAAAAAAAAAAAAACATTTAATGAAGAACAAACGTGAAAAGTGAAGTATGCTTTATCAAAAGGTTTTTTTAAACCTCAAACCAGAGAAGAAAGTGCCCCAATGGTAAATATGCCACTGTGTGACAGGATTGTTAACCAGCAATCTGTAATTTTAAGTGTTCTGGCTGAGCATAATTTGTCATTTTCAATGGCTCCTGTCCTAATTGAACTAAGCATAACTTTGGCAGCAGATAAAAATGTACTGTCCCATTTATCCATGGACAGAACAACAGCCTCATATCAAATGTCTTCTTAAGGGTAAAAAAAAATCAGCTTTTTGACGCCCAAAGAAATTTTTTTTTTTTTTTTCTAGAGCAGTCCCATGTATGTTAAATATAACAATACAGAAATCTATTATTTAAATCAAATACATTTATTTAGAACCAGGGTATGTATTTAAAATTTGATATTCTGTTAATAACTTTTGAAGTTAAATAGTTTGCCATTGTTGCAGATGAATTATTTACAAAGTGTTTGAGGTAATTGGGTCCATACATTAAAACTAGGGCAGCTTTCAGAATTTTTTGGACTGATTTATGTCCAAACTGTGCTCTGTTTGACATTAGAAACATTCATTTATCATTTGTTCCAACTGTAACATCATCTCCATCATTTGTATTGGGTCTTTTACTTATACAATATGTCAATTGCTGTGCCCCAGGATTCACAAATTGGCTCTGAGACAGGCAGAGAAAGAATAAAAACAGCAAACTTAATAAATTTTGGTATCTCAGCTTTTGTTTCATTTAGAGCTTATTTTAAGAGAGCTTTAATCTGGAAAAAAATGTTCCACTTGTCCTACTTTCTTGCATATTTCTATAGGTCCAAGTGACAAAAACAGTGTACTCAAAGAATACCCCCCCCTTTCCCCCTCCTCCTCAGAGTGTGGAACACATGGAAAAAACTTTACAAATTCAATGAATTTGGAAATATCTTCCAATTCTTTTTTCAGTAAATGTGTACTTTAGCGTCTTAAATTATTTCGTCGGAAAAATTTAACTGTGTGGGAAAATTGCTACGTACAATTTTTTAAGCATGCAAAATAATGGGGAAAGATGAAAAAATATATTATTTTTACATGAAAGGAAAAATATTTTCCGAAGAACTTACCTTGGAGTGCGAAGGTTCGGAAGAATACGTATGGTATAGGCCTAAGATGACGGAGCGGCGACGGCGTGAAGGTTGAGTCTGGTAAATGGAAGCCTCGTTGAGAACAGCAAGTTACGCGCGGAAGAATACACAAGGGAGCGATTCAGCAGTACGTAGTCATCGAAGCAGGTTGTAGGAATACGCTGAAGGAAAGAGATCGGTGCCGCCCCGGTGGCGCAGTGGTCTAAGGCGCTGGCCTCTGATCATTCGTCCGTCTGGGGTCCGGGTTCGAATCCCGGTGAGGCATGGATGTTGTGTTTGTCTTACGGCACTGGCTCTCTCCCTTCCCTGGAACCAGTGACCCTAAATTAGGGACGGGCGACTGCTTATAGCCCATTGAGTTGCTCACGGTGGTCGTTAAACCTCCAAAAAAAAAAAAAAAAAAAGAGATCGGTTTTATGCTGCATTGTAATATCATTTTTCCAAAGGTAATTTTGCGAAATCGTAAGTAGAAAATTGCCAAAAAGGCTTAAATTTTCATAATCCTCCACAATTCGACGCAAGGCTCTGGGCCTCCCTGCCATAGTACCATTCCGGATTATAAGAAAATCGTTTATTTTCAACAATATCCATTTCACGAGGGAAAAAAGGAGACGGACGATGGACGGAATAACAGCAGAACTACAAATGAGGTGCTTGAAAAATCACCGACCCCTTAACATCTCCGAAACCATAACCAAAACTTAGGGTCAACCAGAACCAAAACTTAGGGTCAACCGGAACCAAAACTTCTTACTCAAAACTTCTGCTGCACATTATATCCTTTACATTCCTTCATTTTATTACATTCCCAGGCATTTTTACAATTAAAACAAACATTTAGCACATTTCTTTATTAATAATTAATGAAACATTTCTGAACTACTTCTTTTTGCATACGATTACACGACTCATCACAGTCCTCCGAGACACAAACTCCACTGTTGTTGTATTCTTCCGCGCATTCACTAACAACTGTTGCTCCCTTCCGACGCACAGACCCTTCACGTCGTGGCCGTTAGCATCACTTTGGCCTCCTGCACCAACTGCTGCAAACCATCGTATTTGCACGCAAGTTCTTCGGAAAATACTTTTCCTTTATGTAAAAATACTATATTTTTTCACCTTTCCCCATTATTTTCAATGCTTAAAACATTGTACGTAGTACTTTTTCCACACAGTTAAATTATTCCGATGAAATAATTTAGGACGCTAAAGTACACATTTACCCATTTTTCTGCTCAGAACTGACATGAGTTCTTCAGGGTGCGCACGTGTGCTTGAAAACCTGGAAAGTCCTGGAAAATCATGTTTACGTTTTCAAGGCCTGGAAAAACGGTGTCTTGAAAAGCCTTGAAATTTGAAATTAGTGCTTAAAAAATGCCCTTTGAGGAAATCGTGTTACTGTTACCCCTTCATTTTTTAAAGTTCCTCTCCGCTGTTCTCAAAGAAACCGCAGGCAACGGTCCAGTGCAATAAAATTGGATGATTACTAGTAGGTCTGTTTGGAAGGTGAGCTTGATGTCCGTCGGACAACTCTGAGAATGGAAGGGGAAAGAAGAGGCATTTAGCATTTGCAGGGGAGGGGGTCGCGTATGTACCAAGTCAGCTGGCATCCACCAGTGAGTATGCCTGAACAACACATTCATCTTCTTGTTTATGTGCATGCCACCCTCACTCCCCTCAAGAGACTTCCGCTACTTATGATAAAAAATAAGAAAACTATCTTTGCAAATTTTTCACGAAAGTGGCTGAAATTTTTACATTCACTATAATTGGATTACAGGAGCTCACTTCCAAAATTCCAATTGAATCGGTTTAAAAACTTAAAAAGTTAGCATTGGTAATTTTCATTATGGACAAGTATGTGTGCCTCTTTGGATAGAGTGAGCCTCCAGCAGAAAGCGTGTTATCATAGCAACGGTTGATTGACAGCTGGGAGCACTTGATCTGAAGCCCTTGGTTGGGAAGAAAGCAAACACCTGTTTATCACTTCCACAGCTCAAAAGGACTAGGAGAAAAATTTCAGAAATCCATTTTTCCGAATTTTGAAAATAACAGTAAAATTTTTACAGTGGTTAAGATACATCACAATAAAGTTCTAGTGCAAATTTTGCCAAATTCTGTTAGGAACTGTAGCAGATGCAAAAAAAAAAAAAAAAAGAAAAAAAAATCTTCCGTTGCATAATCGAATTGAAAAAAGAAACAGTAATTATAAATTACGGGAAAAGCAAGTGAATTATTTTTTTTAGATGCCATGGTTTATTTAAACAGAGTGATCCTTAAATTTTTTTTCTGTGATGATACGGACTCTATTTGAATTACAAACATACATTTTTTTCAGACGTCTGAGTTACTGTTTTAGTAAAAAAATCATCTATAATTAAAAAGTTTTCAATGGATTTAAGCGATATTCAGCAGATAAACGGTATTTTAGTAAATTGCAACATCATGATGTAAATTTGGTAATTTTGTCGAAAATTGGGGATCATTTTTTTTTTTTACACTTTCTATTATAGTTAAGGTGAAGGAGGAAGGGTGCAACTTGACAGTTCATTGAGCTGCAGGTGGTGATTTATGGCGATGTGCCAAATGAAAAGAAGCTGTTCCATCAGGACATTCCAAAGGTTGTGTGTGTGCGTGGACGCGTCCTCCTGCTGTTTGATCTTAATCGGAATGTTTTTGTGCGGGGGGGGGGGGGGGAGAAATATCCGTTTCAGCTTTCACAGCTTTCACGGCTCTTTTTTTTTTTCTTGGTAATAAATAAAAATCATAGTTGCTGCATTCACCATTGATCCATATTTGCATTTCTTGAATATAAACAGCAGACAATCAGAAACATGGTGTTGGGCGGGTCTTGATGTTCTTCATTTTGCATATGCTGAATTCAGTTCTGTGGGAATAAGGAATGAATTATACTGTGAATATATACAAAACTACATATTTTTGAGCTGAAAGAATAGGTCTACTTGTACACAGTAGCTAACGTGTGAACTCAGATGAAGACAATGAGACATACGGACTTCTGATTCCATAAAAAAAAAAAAATCAAGTTTTTTTATTATACACTACAGGTAAAAAAGCAAAAACATGTTTTTAAACATTATAAAGGAAAATGGATTTTTGAAACGCATGACTTGATGATCTTAATTTCTGAAAGTTTCTTTTTTCCACATCCTTTTTTTTTTCAATTACAATACATTGTAACAGGATACTGTGTGTTGTATCACTTAGTGATATGGCAGATTTTCTGTTGCCGATATCCGCGATCATAAGCGGTAGTTGCATTGTGATTGTTGATGATGACAAAATAAATACTGGAGTGATGTAAAATGTTGCATAAACTAACAAAAACAAAAAACCCACCCCCCACCCCCGAACTTTTATGCGGTCATCATAGCTGATCAACCATTTCATTCCATGAATATCAACACATTTCAATCATTTCAACATTTGGGGTATCTGAAGGAATTCATCCGTGCTTAAGCGCCTAGCGCAACGAAAACATGCTAATTTTGGACAGTTCTATTCCCTTCCTTTCTACCATCCCTAATAATTGAGAGTGCATACTGTAGTTTCAAATATTCTATTTATGAGCTAGTTTTTGCGCTGTTCATTATGTTTTTATTTTCAAAATTACTAACCCTTTCGAACTATGGTTGCAGAAACGTTTATGCTTTGGGTTTGTCTGTACGATAATTCGCATGAAAGCGGTTGGATTTCGGGGAAATTTTAGTATGCTGTTGGGTACAACCTGGAAACCTACCCCATTGAAAATGGTCAAAATTAAATTCAAAGGCCAAGACATAAGAGCAGTATTCGTTCTCCAAGCTTAGGAATGTTAACTCACATAAAATCTGTTTGATTGCAACGAAGTTTTGGTATGTTATCAGGGAGGAGAAACTTACCCTTGTAATAAATGGTCCAACTTGAATTCAAAGGTCAGGGCATAAGAACAGAATTCGTTCTTTATGATCTTGTGCTTGATAAACTTGATCCATTTGCATAAAGCACATTAATCCATTTGCATCTTTCATCATTTTTATTACTTAAAACTGAAATTACTTTTAAAAAATAATTTGAACATGATACTGTAAAGTGTAATAATCATCCTGGAATTTTTGTATATGTCCTGGAAAAGGCCTGGAAAGTCCTTGAATTTTTCCCCCCCCAAAGTGTACGAACCCTGGTTCTTGGAAATATTAATTATTCAAGATTCAATAAAATACCTGCTCTTCTTATAATTATGTTAACAATTTTCTCATTTTCAGAATATACACTGTATTATTATTCTAGTAGATGAGTTCTGTTGCCTGTTTCTGAATACCACAACATAAGGAAGCTATGTCAGAGTTATTCCGAGTGGAGCACAGTTTTTTCAAACTCTTTGCTCAGTCCGATTTCCATTCGGAAATTTTTCCTCCTTTTTGAAAGCTGAAACACAATCATTTATTGAACAAAATCATATTTAACATTAATACTGAACAGAGGAGAGGGAATCACAAGGAAAAAAATTACAATTACGGGAGAAATTGTCTCTCTGTCTAGCTTCCGTTTACAGCCGGAACCCCCCTCCTCCCAATTCTCTTCGCTCTTGAGAATGACGCAAATGATGACAACAAACGTAAAATTTCCCGAATCGGCGGGAGAAATTCTGCCTGAATTCAGATTAAAGAGAAATTTTTGCTCCGTCGAATTTGCATTTTCGGAAAATTGTTGACTACAGTTTCAAGCTGAAATACAAACATTATTTATGCAATAGACTGATGTTTAGCAACAGTAATGGGCAGAGGCAACTTCGCAAGAAGAAGAAATAACGATTGCAGGAAAATTTTTAAGTTTTGAATACTGGAATACTGTTTGTTCCCAGATGGGAAATGACCCCGCCACCCACACACACACACAGACACGCACATTAATCCCCCCCCACCCCCAAATTCTCTTTAGTTCTGTATCGATCCCAAATAATAAACGCGGATTTCCGCAAAAGAATCTCGTGCATGATTTGAAACAGTTGGCGACATGCCAAATGAATTGCCCAGGCCGCTACGTATGGAAGCCAATTCATGTGTCCATAAATTGATTATATTCCCGAGATGAACAATGTATTCAACTGCAATTTTCGTAACTCAGAAAAGGATTCGTTTCTAAAGCTCGAATTTTGTGAGTTGTCAAAATACGGACCCAGATTTTACATTAATATATTTTTTTCCTTAAAATTTTCTAAGGTGGGAGACTCCTTCCTAGCAACTTTACTTCGGCGGTAGTTTGAAACTTTGGGCAGGAATCCCGCAATCCTGCGTGTTCTGCCGTTATTGACTTGAGGTGATTTTTTCCAAGATGGACACCTAACTAACACTTTCCCCAACATTATGTGGTTTAACACAGCTTAGCACCTCTCATTTTCACAACATACTAGCGGGGAGAAGGAAAAGGGTCTTCCAAAAAGCACAGGGAGTAGCAATCTGCTACCATCCCAACTGGTAGGGGTGGAAGGATGGATGGATGTGTGGGGGAGGGTCAGATTGCTTGGTGTTCCGGGCAGAAGTGCGGGGATGTAGACGAGGAGTTACCATTAGATCGGGTACGCCAGTGAGTGCTGCACTCACAAATTTAAGATAACAAAATGTTCTGCAAGGGATTGAAATTTTAGATTTAACAAAATATGTTCTACAAATAAAAACATCCTACAAGGAAACTAAAATCATAGATGAAAAAAATATTTCGCAAGGCATTGAAATCTAAGATAAAAAAGAAAATGTTCGGACTTTGTTCTGTGACGCACGTCACAGTTTTAAGTACTTTCTGCTCCTGGGTGTTAATTCATTAGATGCATTTTGTAATTCTCAAACCACAAGCTCTAGAATACTTAGTTGCATGACAATCTCTTCTTCCCTTGCTGTACCAGTATGGTCCTCTCCATAGGACTCAAGAAAGCACATGCAGTGCAGCATTATCCATGACATAGAAGTGTGTGCATAAACCAATGCAACAGAAGAATTTTAGCAGTCTGCACTTCACTGAATTTAACCATTGGATAAGCTCTTGTCTTTTTCAGATCTCAGTTGTCACTAAATGAGGTCCTAGTACCAATGTTTCAAAATCTTTTAGATGCTGTGTATCCACATGTAAGAGATTAGATTTGGTATTGATTTTTTTTGCTTGCTACCTAGGGCCGGCCCGACTTTGCTTGTATTGAACCCAGGCAGGCATTTTTAGAAAGGCCCTCACATTCGAAATTTTGAAATACTTTTGCAAATAATGTTTTATTCATTTTATATTGATATAGTTCTAAAACGGTGCATGAAATTTATTTAATTTTGATTCCTAGCTTCTTTGGCTTTAATATATATGAAATTGTCCATTTTTAAAAGTGATTTTTCCTTCTATTCAATGATTTGTGTGATATAGCATACATTGAAATTTTTATCTTACCAATTCACATTAAAAGAGGCTTTTTTTTAATTTTACTTTTTTTAAACTGAAAAACTATCTAAAATGTCATTATAATCAATCTTCTGTTTTATCACTATTTTAGCAAAGAAGCTCTAACAGCTTTTCTTTTTGCTTTAAGCTGTGATCTAGCATCCTATTTTTAACCACTTCCGTAATGAAAAAAAAAAAAAAAACTTTCTCAGTTACTGTTGGATATCGGAGTTGTTAAAAATATTCTCACTACAGTTTTCACATCAGGAAATGCAGACAATAATTCAGATGTTTTAATGTTTCAAATATTTCTAAAGTACTTTAGTCTTTTAAATACACTGCTGACCACCCAAAATGCAACACCAAGAAGGACACGAGATAGCAAAGCCAAATTTACTGGACACATAACAACAGATGCAAAGATGAAACGATTGAGCTTACAGGCCCATGCGACTTGCGAAACACGCAAACATCAATAGTTCGTGTGGCCTCCATGGCTGGCAATAACTGCCGCTACACGCCACGGCATCGAACGAAAGAGGCTTTGGATGTGGGCTTGGGGTATGTCGGTCCAGGCTGCTTCCACATGTTACCACAGTTCATGAGGCATAGCCGCAGGTGGTGCTTGCTGAGCCAATCGGTCGCGATCAGCGACCAGACAAGTTCGATGGGAGACATATCGGCAGAACAGGCGGGCCACGGCAGCAGTGACACCTGGTGGGCCGTGAAGAATTGTTGCATGATGCGTGCCACGTGCGGGCGTGCATTGTCCTGTTGAAATGTGGCTGCTGGTAGGTCCCGCAGGTAAGGGAGGACTACAGGCTCCAAAACGTCGGAGATGTAGCGGTGGCTGTTGAGTGTACCGGCGATGCGTACCAGAGGGGTGCGGGTGTCATATCCAATTGTGTCCCACACCATAACGCCAGGCGACGGACCGGTATGGCTGTGCCATAATGCAGGCGTCATACAGTCTCTCGCCGCGGTGCCACCACACGCGGATCCTAGCATCGTGGTGTTGCAGGCAGAAGTGGAATTCATCGGAGAAGACAATGCGTGCCATTCCGTAGTCCAGGTGTGGCGTTCAACGGCCCATTGAAGCCGCACTCGCCGGTGGTTTAACGTCAATGGTAATCGGAGCAATGGCCGCCGTGCAGCAAGTCCCCGCTCCTGCAGACGACATCGAACGGTACGTGCTG
The DNA here is from genome assembly GCA_039090855.1 of Macrothele yani. Classification (NCBI taxonomy): domain Eukaryota; kingdom Metazoa; phylum Arthropoda; class Arachnida; order Araneae; family Macrothelidae; genus Macrothele; species Macrothele yani. The sequence continues at coordinate 136,804,922 of CM077027.1, read as the reverse complement.
ACACAGGTTGTTGCGCAACACACCCTAATTCCTGCGCTAACGTGTATGATGTGGTGGTGCGAGCCGTCAATGCCCGCCGCACAACATGCCGGTGATCTCGTTCGGTGGTGCGCCGCGGCAGCGGCAATCACTCACTCACGTTGGTCTGTCCGTCCCTCCTGCACCCACTGAATCCGTACTCTCCTCACTGTGGCTGGATGTCGTCCCACACGGGCCCCGATGTCTCGGTGCGATAAACCGCTGTTGCGATAAGCCACTATTCGTCCTCTGTCGAACTCTGAAACGTGCTGGAATGACTGCCGTATTCTGCGACGAGGCATCAGGAAGCTTCCCACGCAGAGGTCCGGCAGTACAACACACTTCTACTACTTACACCCCGCCTTCTGTGCACCCTGCTTATAGTGCTTCTTGGTGGCGTGCCGGGCGCACATGATTTGCATATCCCCTGCAATGCTAATCGTTTGCATGTCCTCTTGTGGGCGACGCATGCTGTGAATTTCAGGCCAATCGAATGCTTCCTTCTTGGTGTTGCATTTTGGGTGGCCAGCAGTGTATGTTGGATTATGTTCCACTGCCCCAGTAGTGCAGTGGTCTAATTGCTGTCTTATGATCATATATCCAAGATGGCTCTGGGTTTGAATCCCAGCGAGGCATGGATGTTGTGTTTGTCTTACGGCCCTCTCCCTTTTTTGGAACCAGTGGCCTTAAATTAGAGACAGGTGACTGCTTATAGCCCATTGAGTTGCTCATGGTGGGTGCCAAACCTCCAATTAAAAAAACAAACAAAAACATTCCAGTAATTTTTTTTCATCATTATGTAACAAATTACTACCAAGTGGCAATTATTGATTTTCTGCAGAGGCTCATTTAATATTTTTAAAGTATTGTAATTTAAATTCATAGCTCCTTAAATGTGGGCCCAGGGCAGCTGCCTCACATATTCCTATGATAATCTGACATTGTTACTATCTCCTTAATAGAATTCAAGTGCAGCTACCAACAACATTGGGATTGTGTTATGCAGTGATCTGCATTTTAACACTCATAGTACAAAATTTATCAAACTAGAGATTTGTTGGGTGATTAAATTAGTTTGTTGAAGCTCATTGAATGAGAAATGAGTTCTTATAATAAATATGAATTACCTGTTCCAGAATTATTATTTTTCTTTTTGGGTTTTAATTGTAAATGATGAGGTAATTGAGCATAAAAGCAGCCTTTATGTTTGCTGTGGTTACTCGGGGGTGCAGCTCAACTGTAAAACTGCAAATTTTTAAGCTTGACCCTCTTGCTCTCCCTAAAACGAACTAAAGTTTCTTCTTTTTTCTTTGAAAAAAATTATATTTAGGTTCTCAATTTATAATTTTTATCTTTCTGTTGAGGATAAAATTCCTTATGCGACCCATAGGTTTAAAAAAAAAAAAAAAATCTAAGCATTGTTGAAGTAACATTAAAATTTGACCATAGGTTTAATAAAAATAAAATCTAAGCATTGTTGAAGTAACATTAAAGTCTTTAAAATTGTAAGTTCTGCATCTGCTTTCTTTTAAAACTGTTTTTTTTTTTTTTTTTTTTTTTTTTATGTTTAATGTAGGTTGATGTTGTTGAAAGAGAAGTCGCTGAAGATCAAGATCCTGAAGAAAGTGAAAGAGAAGATCACGTTGAGCAATCAGAGCATGATAATATTCAACCAGAACACAATGATGAAGGTTTGATTTTTATTGTTGTCTTCATTGTGGACTATATGCTTGTTTCCAGCTTAAAATCATACATGAGATTCTTCTGCGGATTGCATCAATGTTTGTATTTCAGCATGAAACTGTGGGCAACCATTTCCAAAAACAGAAGTTAAGACGGCGCAAAGATTTCCCTGTATTCTTCGGGCAAAGATTCTTCCGTGGATAATTTCACCATTTCTGTCATCATTTTTGGTATTCTCGAGATCAATGCACAACTGAACAGAAATTTTGAGGGGTAATGGTGAGGGAGAGGGATTCATTTGACGATGGGATCCCGTCTTACGAAACTTTCAAAAACGGAAGTTAGATACAGCAAAGATTTCTCCCGGTATCTTAATTTTTTTTTTTTCTCGCCTATGTTCCTTCTGCCTAGTATTGTTCTTAAATATCGTTTTATTCCACAAATACTGCATATCAACCTAAAAATGGAGGAAGAAGTTTCCGAAAACGGGAGTCTGTCGGAGCGAAGATTTCTCCCGAAATCATTTTTTCTTCCCTGCGATGTTCTCATTGCCCTGTGTTGTTGTTAAGGGTTACTTTCCCCCATATAAATGTCTGCACTTAAGCTTGATAAGGGAGGGGAAATTTTCCAAAAACGGAAGTGAGTGACAGAGTTTGAAAATTTGTTAGAATTGATGCATGGTGTTCAAAAGTATTAATATTCTGAAAGTCCCACCATTTAACTAAAGTAGCGAAAGCTTCGATATCATGCGTTCGTGGTCCTCAGGCTGAAAGTTCTTTAAAGCAGCATGATGGATAAATTGTCATCTGAGGGAATAAAAGGGGAGGAGGAAAGAAAAGTGGTGAAGAAATAAAGGGAATTATATCGGCACAAAGAAAAACTAAGCAAAGATTGCTGTGCAGAGTCGACAAATATGGCCATGGAACTTGCTGAGAAGAAAGCAACACAAGAGGAAAATTGAGCCGATGTTCTAGCAAGTCCAAAAAAAAAAAAAAAAAAAAAAAAGTGGTGTGTGTGTGTGGGGGGGGAGATGTGTTTGAAACAGTGTCTTTTAAAATCACTTTATTTTGTTTTGAATTCAGTAATTTTATATTGTGAACACAGTGAACAATTCCATCTTGCTCGTGCTGCTTTATATTCACACTTTCTTGTTGCATGTTCTGATTTTTTCCGCCCGATTTAAAAAAGTTCAGCTTTTTTGTTCCTTGGTCAGTCTCACGTATGTAAAATGCAAAGCAGCTTTATAAAGTTATTAAAATGTTGTTGCAGTGTTCCTGTGGCAGTTAGTAGCTGAAATTGTTCCTATGGTTTTCACAGCTGTGTGTAATGGTATCAGTTGTCCACTAGTTATTGACCTGTAGCTAGGAACATTCTGTCTTCGAAGCTGCAACTCTGTCAGAAGCAAAGAACAAAGTCAGAAAGTTTGATTTTGCTGTTTAAAAGCATATCAATAGAGATTTTAAAAGAAAAGTAGATTTTTTTCAGGAAGATTCAGAAAAGTATATTTTAGAATGAAGCTTTTATGATTTTACCAAGAACTAACTTACCAATTTGAAGTTTCTGGCATTGGTTGCATGTATGGAATGAACTTCGAAGAATTACTGTAGTTAATGAGTTGCTTCATTTGCAAATCAGTTTTTTGGTAACTGTAACCAGATTTCTCACTTAATCAGGAAAACTATAGTGGTTTCAGTTACTTGTAGTAGTACTAACTGTAGCTATGGGACTGGCAGTCAGATCAGTCCCACAACAATTTAAAACCATCTTGCAGTTTTAATGGTTTATCTTTTTAGTAAAGGGAGATTATATAAATAGCTTTTTTTTTCTAATTAATGCCATTATTTTTAGGATTAAAAGGCAGTCTGAAAAAAAAATGTGGACAAGGAAAAGGCATTGATCTTTTTTTTTTTTTTTTTTTGTTAATTTAAATGAAATAAATTGGTACATGATGTTGTACACATACATAGTGCAATTAGTGGAGTTTTTTAAACTTGAATGCATGAACAATGTGCAGTTTTACCATGAGGGGGAGGTGGGTAGGTTTTTATCAAACCTGAGAGAGGGTAAGGTAGTCTGTGCCTAGAATGAGCCCTGTTTAAGTGATTCAGGTGTGATGTTGTTTTTTTTTTTTGTTTTTTGGTTCTAGTTCCACTTGAAGAAATTTTGTTTAATCTTCCTTCTCTCTGAGTTCTTTCAGAGAGAAGGAAGATTAAATACAATTTCTTCAAGTGGAACTAGAATCAAAGGAATATGTTTGAGTAAAGCCTTAAGTAAGTGATTTAAAACATTATGTATTTTAATGCATATTATCCTTAATCATCCTCTGATGAAGACAGTGCTAAAGAAAATAAATTAAGGGCATACACTAAAACTTAATACAATGAATACTAGGGTTGTCCCAAAATAAGTGTTTTTATTAAAAAAACAACATGCATACCTTAATTATCAAGAATAGTCATCTTTTTTTGAAATACTGTCCATTGTATCAAATATAGATGTCCCACATTCCTCCCACTTTTTAATGTCTTCTGGAATGCTTCTCCTGAAATGCTGTTGAAGCATTCCTGTGCAACTGTAATAATTCACTGATCAGTGTCCAATTGCTGCCCCCTCCCCCTAATTTCTGTTTTTAAAATGGGTGAAAAACCAGAAGTCACATGGCGACAAGTTTGGATGCAGGTTGTGGCATCAACTTAATATTCATTTTCCCCAAATAAGAAATGACAGAACTGGTCATATGCGGCCTTTCATTGGGCCGCACATGAAAAGAAATGGAGAACCCAAGTTGAACAAACTTGTTTCACACCCAAAATGCTCTGTTAAATACTCAAGAAACGCATATAGCATTTTAAATCCGTTTTTTTTTTTATGGTGTAAATAAGCACAGAGAATCGCCAAGCTTTCGCACTCCATTTGGGAGGCTTTTTCGCCTCCCAATGGAGTGCGAAAGTAGACATAAAATCGCATTTTTATGTCTACCATTGCCTTGAAAAAGCCTCCCAGTGGAGTGTGAAAGCTTGGTGAATCTCTGTGCTTTTTACACCATAAAAATAAACGGATTTAATACACTATATGCGTTTCTTGAGTATTCATATTGTGGTGTATTTAAAATAACGATCTGATAAAGTTCTGTGAATTGACAATTTTGAAATGTTCTTCCCATATAATAACATTGTATTGATGTTTACCTCTGTAACACTCGTTGAAGATCTTCCTCTCTGCTTGATTAAAGCCACCGGCTCACGACCATCCATACATTTCTTATGCCATACGTAAATTTTTGATTTTCCTAAACATTCGTCTTTATAAGCCTCTTATAAAGATGAATGTTTAGGAATATGATGAAGACTTCAAAGTACTTCCCTGGCCCCCTAATTCCCCAGACTTAAACCCAATTGAGCATTTGTGGGACCAACGCGATCGTGTTGTTTGCTCTATGGATCCTCCACCATGCACCCTCCAGCAGCTGTCCGATGCACTGCAGTCAGGATGGCTCCACATACCTGTGAACACCTTCCATCATCGTATTGAGTCACTCCCAGCTTGTCTAGCTGCTGTCTGTGCTGCACACGACGGTTACTCTGGATATTACAGGGTGCGCACGCGTGCTTGAAAACCTGGAAAGTCCTGGAAAATCATGATTACGTTTTCAAGGCCTGGAATATCCTGGAAAAACGGTATTTTTTTAATGCTGTCTTGAAAAGCCTTGAAATTTGAAATTAGTGCTTAAAAAAAATGCCCTTTTAGGAAATCGTGTTACTGACTGTTACCCCTTAATTTTTTTAAGTTCCTCTCCTCTGTTCTCAAAGAAACCGCCGGCTACAGTGGTGTTTCGGATGTGCCCAAATCCTAATTTGGCTGGGGGGGGGGGAAGCACTACTTCCAGTGCAATAAAATTGGATGATTACTAGCAGGTCTGTTAGGGAAGGGGAGCTTGATGCATTCTCTAGCCCTGAGCTTGATGTCCGTCCGACAACTACTGAGAACAACAGAAGGGGAAAGAAGAGACATTTAGCATTTGCAAGGGGGTCGCGTGTTTACCAAGTCAGCTGGCATCCACCAGTGAAGAGTATGCCTGAACAACACATTCATCTGCTCCTTGTTTATTGCATTAAGACGCTTGCTTCCGGCCCACCCCTCAAGAGACTTCGGCTACTTATGATAAAAAATAAGAAAACTATCTTTGCGAATTTTTCACAAAAGTGGCTGAAATTTTTACATTTACTATAATTGGATTACAGAAGCTCACTCCCAAAATTCCATTTGAATCGGTTTAAAACTTAAAAAGTTAGCATTGGAAATTTTTATTATGTGTGCCTCTTTAGACAGTGAGCCTTGAGCAGAAAGTGTGTTACCATAGCAACGGTTGATTGACAGCTGGGAGCGCTGATCCGAAGCCCTTGGTTGGGAAGAAAGCAAACACCTGTTTATCACTTCCACGGCTCAAAAGGACTAAGAGATATTTTCAGAAATCCATTTTCCGGAATTTTGAAAATAACACAGTAAAATTTTTACAGTGGTTAAAATACATCACAATAAAGTTCTAGTGCAAATTTCGCCGAATTCCGTTTGAAACTTTAGCAGATGCAAAAAAAAAAAAAAAAAAAAAAAATCTTCTGTTGCGAAATCGGATTCAAAAAAGAAACGGCAATTATAAATTACGGGAAAAGCAAGCAAATTATTTTTTTTAGATGCCATGGTTTATTTAAACAGAGTGATCCTTAAATTTTGTTTCTGTGATGATATGGACTCTATTTTAATTACAAACATTCATTTTTATTCAGATGTCTGAGCTACTGTTTTAATAAAAAAATCTATAATTAAAAAGTTTTCAATGGATTTAGGCGAAATTCAGCAGATAAACGTATTTTAGTAAATTGCAACGTTATAGACGTAAATTTGGTCATTTTGTCGAAAAATTGGGCAGCATTTTTTTTTTTTTTTTTTACGTTTTCTCCTATAGTTAGGGTGAAGGAGGAAGACACTTCAGTGAGCTGCAGGTGGTGATTTATGGCGATGTGCCAAATGAAAAGAAGCCGTTCCATCAGGACATTCCAGAGGTTGAGTGTGCGTGGACGCGTGCTCCTGCTGTTTGAACTTAATCGGAATGTTTTCGGGAGGGGGAGAAATATCCGTTTCAGCTTTTACAGCTTTCAGGCTCCTTTTTTTTTCTTGGTAATAAATAAAAACCATAGTTGCTGTATTCACCATTGATCCATATTCGCATTTCTTGAATATAAACAGCAGACAATCGGAAACATGGTGTTGGGTGGGTCTTGATGTTCTTCATTTGTATCTGCTGAATTTTGTTCTGTGGGAATACGGAATGAGTTATACTGTGAATACATACAAAACTACATATTTTTGAGCTGAAAAAATATGTCTACTTGTACACAGTAGCTAACGTGTGAACTCAGACGAAGACAATCAGACATATGGACGTCTGATTTCATAAAAAAAATCAACCCATTTTATTATACAAGACAGGTAAAAAAGAAATAACATTACATGTTTTTAAACATTATAAAGGAAAGCGGATTTTTGAAACACCATGACTTGATGATATTAATTTCTGAAAGTTTTTTTTTTTTTTTTCGATTTTAATTTCTGAAATCTTTTTTTTTTTTCAATTACAATACACTGTAACATGATACCTGTGTGTTGTATCCCTTAGTTGTATGGCAGATTTTCAGTTGGCCGATATCCGCGATCGTAAGTGGTAGTTACATTGCTATTGTTGATGATGACAAGATAAATACTGGAGTAATGTAGAATGTTGCATAAAGTAAAAAAAAAAATCACCCCCCTCCTCCCCCTTCGAACTTTTATGCGGTTATCATAGCTGATCAACCATTTCATTCCATGAACATCAGCACATTTCAATCATTTGACCATTGGGGGTCTGACGGAATTCAGCAGTGCTTAAGCGCCTAGCGCAACGAGAACATGCTAATTATGGACAGTTCTATTCCCTTCCCCCCTATCATCCCTAATAATTGAGAGCGCATACTGTAGTTTCAAATATTCTGTGTATGAGCTAGTTTTCACGCTGTTCGTTATGTTTTTATTTTAGAAATTACTAACCCTTTCGAACTGTAGGTTGCAGAAACGTTTATGCTTTGGTTTTTTCCATTTGTCCGTACGATAATTCACGTAAAAGGGGTTGGATTTTGGCGAAATTTTAGTATGCTGTTAGGTACAACCTAGGAACCTACCCTGTTGAAAATGGTCGAAATTAAATTCAAAGGCATAGATATAAGAGCAGTATTCATTCTCCAAGCTTGAAGCCCTATGTCCACTCTCCAGCTGGGTAAGTATGAAAGATTTGAGACTTGGAGGAGGAGACCCAGTACAAAGTTTTGCTTCCCTCAGGCACTAAGTGTTTGTTAACATTTCCTTTCCTCTGGTTTGGAGCCCAGCTGTAAGAGGTGATGCTTTGTAACAGACTTTTAGCACAACACTCTGTCTACTGATTGGCATACAGGTCATAAAACAGTAACTTCACTAAGTGTTGCTTCCATGTTTTGAATGAAGACTAAATCAATGCCAAAGCATTTGCAACCCAGGCTGCCTAAAGGACAAAGCTGGGGGAGCAGGAAAGAACATAGCAGTAAGACCCATTTTTCTTTAATTACTTAAAATCTGGCCTATAGTAATTGGTCACATGTGTAGCCCCTTACTCAGGGGAAATTCTCAATTTTTAGTTGTGTGGTTCCTGATCTTAGATATTTTTTTGGTTTTCATTTACTGTTTCAGTTGATTTACCCATTTTTTTCACCCCCCCCCCCCATTAAATATGGGTAAGTGTACTTTTAGTGATCTTTGGCTAATAAATCCTAAATATGCTGGATGGATTAAAAAAGATGAAAGCAATTGCCATGTTGCAAAATGCATTTTTATCCATTAAAATAATAGATGTTTCGAATATGGGGGAATCCGCTTTAAGAAGCCACATGAAAGGAAAAAAACATAGTATGTTGACAGAAAGCTGTAAAAATGTTCCACTAACTGTTGATAAATTGCTATGTGTATCAAGTGATAAACAAGTACAGCCTATTGCATCCACATCTAATCCTCTGCATATTCCTCTTGAAAAAAATGCAACCATTAAAGCAGAAGCATTGTGGTGTTTAAAAGTGGTTAAATCCCATTACTCTTACAGGTCTTGTGCAGGTAATGATGTTTTATTCCGCCTAATGTTTTCTGACAGCAGAATTGCTGGAAACTTCAGCCGTGGCAAAAAAAATGTTCCTACATTTGTTGCTTTGGTTTGGCACCTCACTTTAAATCAGTGTTGGTTCAGGAAGTCAAAACTGAAAATGAAAATTTTGTGATTTTGTTTGACGAAAGTTTAAACAAGTTTAGTCAGTCAAAACAAATGGATATACATGTTTGTTTATGGGAAAAAGGAACAGTTTCAACCAGATATTTGTCATCAGTTTTTTTGGGTCATGCTAGTGCAGACATAATGATGGAAAAATTTCTTGAATGCAATGCGTGCTTCCCACTGTGTAACATTGTGCAGTTATCAATGGATGGACCCAATGTTAATTGGAAGTTTTTGATATGCTGCAATCAACACTTAGTGCTGACTCAAATGTCCAACTCCTAAACACAGGGAGCTGTGGACTTCACATTGTAAACAATGCCTTTCGACATGGAGCCTCAGCAACAGGGTGGGAAATTCAAAAGAATCTTCCCACCTGCAAGGAGGGAAGATTTTCTAAAATAATTTTAGCCAGTAAGATGCCATTAAAATTCTGCCCACACAGGTGGCTAGAAAATACTCCTGCCTGCGAGCGAGCATTAGAAATTTGGGCAGACATTGAAAATTATGTTAACCAAGTTGAAAAGAAGTGCATCAAGAATCCCCACACTGTATCATTTGATGCTATCAAAACTTTCACTAAAGATCCTTTTGTTTTGGCTAAACTGCATTTCTTCAATTCAGTTTCAAAACAGCTGGTACCATTTCTCAAGGCATATCAGTCAGATAAGCCAATGATGCCTTTTATGGCCACAGATCTTGAAAAGATGCTAAGAAATATGATGAATCGCTTTGTTAAAAGAACCGTAATGGCAGAAGCTAACTCTGCCTTAAAGCTGTTACAAGTAGACCTTACAGATGCATCTCAGTGTTGTCACTATAAAGAAATTGATGTTGGGTTTCAAACAGAGAAGGTATTGAAAGAATTAAGTGCTAAGAACATTAGTGAACGCAAACTTATGGAGTTTAGAATGGAATGCCGAATATTTTTGCAAAAGCTAGTTGTGAAGCTATTGGAAAAAAATCCACTTAAGTACTCCCTTGTTCGCCACATGAAGTGTTTAGATCCTCGGTTGATGTCAAAAAATAGTGGGACTTGTATTAAGAATCTAACATCCATTCTCACAGTTCTTGTTGATGCTCATAGAATACAACCAGAATTATGTGATGGTGTAATATGGCAGTTTAAGGAATTTGTGACCAGTGTTGCAGCAGTAAAATCTTCATTCATAAACTTTGATCCAGAAGATAAACAACAAAGAGTAGACACATATGTATGAGTACATGTCTTCTACTAAAGCTTTTAGTGAACTGTGGAAAGTTGTGAAACTTCTTTTACTGTTGTCACATGGGCAAGCTTCTGTTGAGAGGGGTTTTTCAGTCAATAAGGAGCTCATTGTAGAAAACATGAGAGAGGAGTCAATTGTAGCACAGAGAATTATTTATGATCATATATCCTATGCAGGTGGTATTGATAAGGTAAATATCTCAAAATCCCTTCTGTTATCAGTTGGAGCTGCAAGGCAAAAATACATACATTATTTGGATGATAAGTCCAAAGAAAAGGAAAAAGCAGCCATATGTGGAAAAAGGAAAGCTATTTTAGATGAAATTGATAGCATAGAAAAGAAAAGGAAACTCATTGAAGGAGAAGTCAAAGAATTACTTAACTCTGCTGATGATTTAGCTTTAAAAGCTGAAACTACAAATAACATTACATACATTGTAAAATCTAATAGCTTTAGAAAAACTGCTCATGAGAAAAGAGCAGTACTTAAAAAAATGGATATGGAACTTGAAACCAAAGTCAGCAATCTTAAATCTGTATAACCATCCATTGATACTCCATATTTGTGGTATCTTCCAAGCATATAGAGAATTAATACTAAAACATAAAATTTTTATATTTGTACAATTTACAATAGAAATGAACTTTTTTTTTTCTTTGAAGCATGTTGAACTTCAAACCAGTTTTGATCTTATATCTTCATAATTATTTAGTGTTTTTCATATGAAGTTCATGTACATAGACTAATGAACTGTTCTGTTCCAAAAACTTATAACTTTCTGCAACTAACTTCCACAATTGGGCTTCTTATTGGACTAAAACTTTGGTAAGTAATATAAAACCTTATATATACTTGTACAGTAAATACTCATGGGCTCCTAAAACATGTTTTTGCTGTACATTTTACTATGAATTTGTGGCCAAAACAATTCAATCAATAGTCCTTAATGCATTGATCAGATTTTGGTTTATATAACTGACAAACTTCAATTTTAAAAAAAAAGCTTTTAAAAACTTAATTCATATAATTGTCTTATGTTTTGAGAGTTGGAACCAAAAGTGGTTATTCTGATTCTGATTATGATTGAAGCTTAACTGGAGGTAGAGATTCTTTATGCTCATCATTTTTCATTTATGTAAAATACTTAAGAATATCCTAATTTATACCAATAAAAAACTGAAATTGTTTTTATGCTTAAGGTTTTTATAAATAGTTTAGCTAGTTCCACATTTTGGGGTAGCACTTCATACATTTAGTTTAGCAGTGATTTTGATTTAAAAAAATAAAAGTAAATTGAGGCAATCTTGTTTGATATGAAAAATAATTTTTGGAAAGTAATATGAGGCAAGTGTACTGGTAGACATAAAGGTGGTTAGATTCTTTTGGGTTGGGTGGTGGGCCAGGACTTTCTGACTTCTATGATGAAACTTATTTGAAATTTGTTGCCGTGTTCCTAAAATTACACTTTCTGTTTTAAACTCTATTGTTTCACCTTTCTATGATCGTCCACTCCCGAATCATTTCTTGAGGTGCATAGTGATTCCGTGGCTTATGCTTTTTGATTTAACATAACTGTACTACAATTGGATGAAATTTTCCTCAAGTCTGGAACATATTCTGTCTAGTAATTAAGATTTTCATTGCCTTCAAAAGTCACATCCCAATATGCATCCACCAGTGGCAGTCATTGGGAATGTTAAAAAGAAAAAAAATCATTCCCATGTTTGGAAACACTTTTTATCAGAGCTAGAATCCACCTGTGGGCATAACAGGCACATGCCCCATTTCAAAAAAGGGGGGTGAGTAAGTAGATAAGTGCTTTGCTTTGTCTCACGTTTCTTGTTTTCAGACATCACACTTTTTCACTTATGGATTTGCAACTCCACGTTTTGTCTTACATTGGCCCGAACTTTTCAGTGATCCACACAGCAGTACTTCAGAACTGCTGTTTGTGATGTACTCTGACAGGCAAGCACCCCATCTCCCTCTTATGGGTCCTCCATGTTTTACCACCGTGTTTTTTGGAGGAAATAAATCTCAGAGATTTTTTTACCAGTCCTCTGTTAGACGTGCACCCTCCCCATTCTTAAATTCTGAATCTGCCCTCACTTTATTTTATAATAATTTCAGTTGTTATCAATAATAGTCTGATTACATGGAAGATAGTGCAGAATAGTGATGCAGCTAAAATGACTGATTGAATTAATCATTTTCTGATTGAGGGAAAAGGATTTTCTGAATAGCCTTGTGGTAATTGCATCATGATTCAATTTAGCATTATTGGGTAATTCACCAATTAAAAACATTAAAAAGAAATGTAATGGGTAAAAAAGCACACTCATCCATTTGCATCTTTCATCATTTTTATTACTTAAAACTGAAATTGCTTTTAAAAACTAATTTGAGCATGATACTGTAAAGCGTAGTAATCATTTTGGAATTTTTTGTATATGGCCTGGAAAAGGCCTGGAAAGTCCTTGAATTTTTTCCCCAAAAAGAGTACGAACCCTGATATTAGCTGGTGGTCACAAAACTGTGACTCAACCATGAAGAATGGCCAGCGAACTGCAAAGTCCGGTCTGTGATAAGGTTTCTGAATGTGAGAAATGTCAGGCCAAGTGAGGTTCACCGGCAAGTTTACAAAATTTACGGACGAAGCGCATAGAGTGCACGAATGATGCAGAAGTGGGTTTGAATGTTTTAGGAAGGACAACAGAGTGTTCATGACAAATTACCCAATGGTAAGCCTTCTCTGGTCACCGAAGATTTGGTGGAGAGAGTGAATGAGAGCATTAGGGAGAACTGACGCTTCACAATTTCTGATCTTTCAGAACATTTCCCCGAAGTTTCGAAATCATCAGTACCAGTACCTAGTATCGCAAAGTTTGTGTGTGATGGGTGCCAAAGATGTTGACAGAAGAGCACAAAGCAAAGCACACGGGATCTGCTTTGGAATTTTCAGGGCTGTACATGGAGGAAGGCGATGACTTTTTTAAGCCGTATAATGACAGGAGATGAGATTTGGATTTCTCACATCACATCTGAAAGAAAATAGTAGGCCCTGCAATAGAAACACATGGGCTTGCCTATGGCCAGAATATTCAAACACAATGTCAACGAGGAAGGTCATGTGCACAGTCTTTTGGAACAGAAAAGAAATTTTGTTGGTGGAATTCCTGCTTTAAAGGCGTGACAATAAATGTGGCTGTTTATTGTGAGACACTGAGAAAGTTGCATCATGCAATTCAAAATAAATGGAAGCATACTGAGCCTGGGAGTTGTTCTTCATGACAATGCAAGGCCTCTTGCCACGAATGTAACACCAAACCTGGTCACCAAATTTTGATGCGAGCAGCGGGTCCGCTCTTCCTACCGCCCGGACTTGGCACCCAGTGACTACTATTTGTTTCTCGTCTTGAAACGATTTCTTGACAGTTGGCAGTTTGAAGATGATGGTTAAACAGTGGCTCAAAACCCAGGCGGCTGATATGTATGAGGAGGGTCTCCAGAAACCTGTGCAACGATATGACAAATGCCTTACCATTCATGGGAATGTGTTGAAAAGTAGGTTGAGGTATGTACAATTCATCGCACATTTAAAATTAGTTATCAATATATTTTTTTTATCTTCGTATAATGTATGCAATAGAATGGAAATTTTTCATACAAGAGATTCTTCCGTGGATTCGCGGAATTCCGCTTTTTTGTCGTCATTTGGGTCATTCTCCAGATCGATGCAGAACTGAAGAGAAATGGGGGCGGAGGGTAGGGAGGGGTCATTTTCCATCTGGGGATGGTATTTCGTCTTTCAAAAACTGAAGTTAAATGGAGTGACAATTTTCCCCATAACGGTTATTTCTTTTTTCTCACGATGTTGCCTGTTCCCAATATTGTTATTAAATGTCATTTTATTGTATAAATGTTTGTATTCCAGCATAAAACTGTGAGCAACGATTTCCAAAAACAGAAGATAAGACAGCACGAAGATTTCCCTGTAGTCTTCAGGCAAAGATTCTTCCATTGATTCGAAAATTCCACCATTTCCGTTATCATTTTTGGTATTCTCTAGATCAATGCACAACCGAACAGAAATTTTGAGGGGTAATGGTGAGGGAGAGGGATTCATTTGACGACGGCATTCTCAAGATCAATGCACAAGTGAACATAAATTTTTATAATGGTGGGGGGAAATTGATTCGTTTTTCGTTTGACGACTGGTTCCGTCTTATGAAACTTTCAAAAACGGAAGTTAGATGCTGCGAAGATTTCTCCCGTAATCTTTTCTTTTTTTCTCACGATGTTCCTTCTGCCTAGTATTGTTCTTAAATATCCTTTTATTCCACAAATATTGCATTTCAACCTAAAAATGGAGGAAGAAGATTCGGAAAACGGAAGTCTGTCAGAGCGAAGATTTCTCACGAAATCACATCTTGTTTCTTCCTGCGATGTTCTCATTATCCTGTGTTGTTGTTGTTATTAAGTGTTACTTCCTCCCATAAATGTTTTAAACAAACTTTCCAAGCTTGATAAAAGACAGAAATTTTTTCCAAAAACGGAAGTGACAGAGTTTAAAAATTTGTTAGAATTGATGCATGGTGTTCAAAAGTATTCATATTACACCATTTATTCAAAGTAGCGAAAGCTTTGATATCAGGCATTCGTGGTCCTCAGGCTGAAAGTTCTTTCAGCATGATGGATAAATTATTGTCATCTGAGGGAATAAAAGGGGAGCAGAAAAGAAAAGTGGTGAAGAAATAGAAAGGGAATTATATCAGCAAAAAGAAAAACTAAACAAAGATTGCTGTGCAGCTGCAGAGTCAACAAAAGATAAATGTGGCCATGGAATTTGCTGATAAGAAAGCAACACAAGAAGAAAATTGAGCTTATGTTCTGGCAAGCCCCCCCCAAAAAAAAAAAAATAAAAAGAGGACATACGTTTAAAGCAGTGTCTTTTAAAATCACTTTATTTTGTTCTGAATTCAGTAATTTTATATTGTGAATACAGTGAACAATTCCATCTTGCTCATGCTGCTTTATATTAACACTTTCTTGTCGCTTGTTCTGATTATTTTTGCCCGATTAAAAAGTTCAGCTTTTTTGTTCATTGGTCAGTCTCGTGTATGAATTTTTAGATCAAGCAAAAGCTGATAAATGCATAGAAATGTTGATGATGGCTTCAAGGTGCAGTAAACAAATTACTTTTTCCAGGTGGCAAGTAAAAAATGGAGATATTAAATACAAGCATACATTGGTGCCACGAAGTGCAGCAATTTTTGGCCATTACATAACTTTCAGGTTCAAAGGGAACTTTCCAGTTTGACTTGAAGCAAAGATCTTGTATTGTTTACACCAGCTAATGAGGAGAGTGAATAGTTCAGATGCAAAAGTTATAAAATCATTGCTGCTGGTATGACAGGGTTCCCATGGTCCTTATAAATCCTTAAAAGCCCTTAAAAAGTGCTTATTTTTTTTAGGGTGCTTAAAAGTCCTTAATTTTATCCTGAAATTCCCCAAAGTGCTTAAAAGTACTCCCCCTAACTGCCTGTGTGAAATGCAGAAGTTACAATGTAGTGCGTACAACTTCTGCTCCTGGTTGACTATGTCGATTATGATGCCATGTGACGTCGGCAGAAAGCCCGTGGGAGAGCATGGGGCAGGAAGAACTCTCGTCATTGACTCATGGCGAACTTTACTTTGACTTTTGTTTTACAATTCAAGCCATGAAATAATTATGTGCGATATCCAAATCTAGATCTTGTAACTTTAACTACAGTTTCACGATTTACATTCTTTTTGTTTCATATGTGATTATTCTCTGATATGAAAACTGATTTTACCAGCAGAACTGTCTTTTAAATTGCATAAATTTTAATTTATTACATCAACAAATTTGAATTATATGCATCGATATTGCAAGCTTCATGAACAGACTTTAGTTTGTATAGTTGTCACGTGTAAAAGTATATTTGTGTATCGACGAAACAATACACAAATATACTTTTACACGTGACAGCTGTAAATTAAGAGATAGCATGGACATTAAGAGGTCCATTGAGCTATTATGGCATGTATATTTGTGTATGTTATTTTTGTGTGTGCAGTTTGTAAGGTCCTTAATTTTTTTTTTTAATAGCAGGGCTTGAAAAATATTTGAGAAGTTACATGCTCAGCTGGGCATGTGCAGAAATTATTTTACCTGCCTAGGCAATAAAAGCTAGATGCCCAGGAAAATTTATCTTTTAAGGTAACAAATTAGAACCCTCATTTTTTTTTTATTAAGTTAAAAATATGAGTTTTTACGTGTTGTGCATTT
Source organism: Macrothele yani (assembly GCA_039090855.1). NCBI lineage: Eukaryota > Metazoa > Arthropoda > Arachnida > Araneae > Macrothelidae > Macrothele > Macrothele yani. The sequence goes on along the minus strand of CM077027.1, from coordinate 136,788,352 downwards.
CTGTTTTAAGGGTCTGTATTTAAAACATACAATGCACAAAAGTGTGTATCTCAAGTTCTAAGATGATGAAATTGGTATGAAATGGTATGATGAAATTGGTATTTGAGAAATTTAGTGATTCTGCCATGTTCCTTTTGTCAAAGTTTTTGCCCTTTGTCATTAAACAACAGAGGCTAGTTTCATCAGAGGCATGCATCCTGTTATTGAATATAAACATCATTTGGAGCAAAGCTACATATGGTTCCAATTTCTGGACCTAGAGCACAATATAATTAAAGAAGCTATATTCTTCTGTCCTTGGCACTCCGTAACGATAATACATACAACAAATATATACGAACGATGAAGAAACGGGTTTCTGTACGCCCAATTAATGTGAAAGACTATAAAAAGTGAACTCCGTTTATTAGGCGTATAAAATAAAAGGATCAAGAGATGCTAGCTTTCACTACCTCCGGGTAGCTTCGTCAGGCATTTAGTAGCTAAAGATCGCAGAAGCAACTGGAAAAAATATTTCTAAGAATATAACTAAGTTCAAAATAAGCAAAACACTTGCACGATGTCACCGGTTGTTTGATCCCAGGGCCGAGTGGTCACGTGTAACTTCAAGAAGCCGGTGCCATATCAAAGGAAGGCTCGTGGTTACATTCTTGTTACACACATTTTCCATCGTGACAAAATGTGTGTAACAAGGATGTAACCACGAGCCTTCCTTTGATATGGCACCGGCTTCTTGAAGTTACACGTGACCACTCGGCCCTGGGATCAAACAACCGGTGACATCGTGCAAGTGTTTTGCTTATTTTGAACTTAGTTATATTCTTAGAAATATTTTTTCCAGTTGCTTCTGCGATCTTTAGCTTCTAAATGCCTGACAAAGCTACCCGGAGGTAGTGAAAGCTAGCATCTCTTGATCCTTTTATTTTATACGCCTAATAAATGGGGTTCACTTTTTGTCGTCTTTCACAATACATACAACTTCTGGTAATTGTTAGCATTGAAATGAAGGATGACATGCAATGACTGTCTTTTTTCTTAGTAGGAAATTCTATTCCAAACTTTTTATTTTTAAATTTAGTTGCCCAGACCGGGCCACTAGATTTTTTATTTACCTGCCTAGGCCAATAATTTACATGCCCCGGGCATCTCGGGCATAGTGTTTTTCAAGCCCTGAGTAGGGTGCTTAAAAGTCCTTTAAAGGTGCTTAAAAGTCCTTTAAAGGTGCTTATACTTTTTGATAGAAAGTGAGTGGGAACCCTGTATGAGTTGTCCATTTAAAAATGAAGTTTTCACTCTTCCTTATAGAATTAGAAATATACAGGCTTTTGATATGTCACTTAAGTAAGGAGCATGTGGGGAAATCTGAATTTTTTTTTTAATAGTTCTCGAGTTACACCTGTTTAAAAATGCATGGGAACTACAAAATATGTCTAGCAACATAAAGCTAAAATGATTGTAGCCTTTGATCTTTAAAAGAGCCAAAAATATTTTAAGTTATCATGAATAAAACTTTGAAGCAGTGTATAGCAAAAGTAGTTTTAAATGGGGAAAAAAATCAATGGATCTTTAAAGGAAAATTTGAAAATAAATTTCACAGGAGCACCACTTATAACTGAGTTGTCTTGTTGACTATATTTTTCATCAACTGAGTTGTCTTGTTGACTAGTGCATGTGAACACTACTCCTGCTCAGTGTTGCACTGCTGTAATGAAACCAGAAATTTCAATGAATAGAATATTTGGAGAAATTCATTTTGACAACAAAATGTGAGATGTTTTTGTGGCTGAAGGACTAAATTTGTGCTGCTAACTATGGGTTGGACTCTGAAAGGAAACCGAGGAATTTCTGCTTGCCAGAGATATATGTATTATTAGTACTAAAGCTTACGCACATGAATGTTTGCTATTTCCTAATATTCAAGGCTTTTGCATTATGAAAACCATGCAGATATGGGATGTTTTACTTTGTAGATACAAAATTGTCTTTAGGTCGTGCTTGGGTTATACAAATGTTGTAATTTTGTCAATTTCTTCGCTGAAAAAATTGACAAAATTAGATAGCTAATCCATCATAGGAATTCTTGTTTCAAGTGGCAAACAAAGAAACCACAACAATGATAAAAAGAAAAAAATGAGCAATATGATTAAAAAAATACAATTTAAAATAGTCATTGTATAAGCACAAATTCAAATTTTGCAGTTTTGATTGCTGGGCAATATTTATTTATTTATTTATTTATTTATTTATTTTTTAACTCAGTTTATTTTGAAAGACTTGTAAACGGCATTATATTTTCAACTCCCAGGAAAATAAAACATATAAATGTTTAATTTCATCAAATTTGTGCTGCACAGCAAACAGATGTGAGATTGCTAGTGTGTTTGGCCTGTGGAATGGGACTAAACTTCATTTGATAAAATAAAAATATAATTTTCAGTGAGATTGTAAATAATTAATGCCTCTCCTCTTGGCTATATTTTCCTTCAAAGTATGAGAAATCTGATTTAGTTGGACTAAAAATTTGGGAGTCTGCATCTAGATCAGAAATTGTCAAAAAAGATGCCTACAAATGCATAAATGCTTTATTAACAATTTGTTGTACACAACCAGCTGATACCCATTATAATGCAATATTTTTTACCATGTTATCTTTGAATTTCTGAAGAAAAAGTTGGCTCATCCAGTATTGATTGTAGAGGGAACTTATTTCAAATGCAATTCTGGGTATCTAGAGATGACCCTTTTTGCAGGATAATGTGTTTAATAGTTTTAACATTTTGTATATAAAGCAGGGCTTGAAAAATACCATGCCCCAGGTCATGTAAATTATATGCCTTGGCAGGTAAATAAAAAATCTAGTTGCCCAACTTGGGAAACTAAATTAAAAATGAAAATAAAAAAGTTTGGAATAGAATATCTTGCTACAAGAAAAGATAGTTATCACATGTTGTGTTTCATTTCACTGATAATCACTGGAAGTTGTATATTGTCATAGAGCGTCAACCATAGAAGAATATCACTTCTTTAATTATATTATGCTCTGAATTCAGAAACGCAACCAAATGTGGTTTTGCTTCAAATGTTGCTTACAGCCAGCGACGAGATGCGTGCCTCTGATGGAAATAGCTTCCGGTGTTGAGTGACAAAGGGCAAAAACTTTAATAAAAAGAACATTGCAAAATCACTAAATTTCTCAAATACAGATTTCATCATCGTACCATTTCATACCAATTTCAGCATCATCTGAAAACTTGAGATACAGGTTTTTGTGCATTGAACATTTTGAATACAGATCCTTAAAACAGAAATGCAAGACATGCAAAAAGTTCATATTTTTTAACTTGAAAAAATGAGAGTTCTGATTTGTTATCTTGAAAGATAAATTTCTGTGGACATCCAGCTTTTACTACCTGGGCAGATAATTTCTGTTCATGTCCAGCTGAGCATGTAACTTTTCAGATATTTTTTCAAGCCCTGTATTTTGAAGTAGGTAGAATATTATTGTAATATCTTTTCTCTTGTCTCTTTGTTTACAAATTCTACACTAATGTTTCCCCCCAATTTAGAGAGTGATAGCGACAGTGACAGTAATCCTGATAGTGCTTCATATCAAAGCAACCAAGATACTGCAAGTGCACAGAGAAGTGCTACCACTGGTGCTACTGCAGGCTCTGATGCTGGTATGATGATTTTTTTTTATTTTATTGTTTGTATATTATTTATTCAGAGAAAAAAATACTTTAATTTTTGTGAATGACAACAGAGCAGAATAGATTAATACATTTTTTTTATAAGGTCTTAATTCTGTGGTGCACAGTGAAATCTCCATTAACATGCACCTCTGAGCAATGGTAAACCGCCGAGCAACGGCAAGTTTTGGTTGGTGCAGAACAGCTGCCATGGGATTAACATTAACGGTAATATCCGAACAATGAAACTTCTTAGTAGCGGTCAACTGAACCTAAGCCGGTCTCGAAAAAGACCTTAATGGACAACATTCCCATTAGGATTTTACGTAGCTTTTTTTTTTTTTTTTTTTTTTTTTTTTTTTGAGATTTAACGAGCACCATGAGAAACTGAGTGGATTGTAAGCAGTCGCCTGTCCCAACTTTAGGGCCACTGGTTCCAGGGAACGGAGAGAGCCAGTGCCGTGATACAAACGAAACATCCATGCTTTTCAGGTTCGTACAGTCCTTAAAAGTCCTTAAGAAGTCCTTATTTTTGATTTCCATTTCTAAGGCCCTTAAAAAGTCCTTATTTTTAAAACCAAGTGCTTATTTTTTTCTCCCGTCTTGGTTTTGCGCTGCAGTAATGGGCATCACAACCCTGCACCATTTTTGTTTGTGTGTCTGTAAATATGCTAACCTGTTCACCAGGGGAGCTTTCTTCTAGCGCATTGAAGGGAGATAATCCCCTGGAATGTTCTTAGAAATGACACACACGTTTTTCTCATTGTAGCCTGCATGACTTATTTTGCGTGACCTTACCAGTGGGATCAACATCTGGGTTGTGTTCTTTTCAGGGGTCAGAGGGTCAAAGCAAAGCTCAAAGGTGGGGGGGGGGTTCTGTTTGGCTTCACAATTTATGGTGTCAGTTGTTCCATGTGGTCTTATCTATCTAGTGTCTACTGCTCTACCCAATTCACCTTGCTTCATTGTTGCTGTGTTTCCTGCATGTCCTTTATGGGGGGGGGGGTGTAGAGTAGTTTATATTTGGGGGCAAAATGCTTGCTAAATGGCCACTAGCACTGTTTAATCCCGTAAATATGTACACACACACACACACCTGGTGATATTCCAATGACACAAAATATCAATAGGAGTGTAGGTCCTTGGAAAGTCCTTTTTTTTTCTGCAGAAAAGGGTATGAACCCTGTCAGATCAGAAGCCATCACGTAGACCACCACACCACTGGGGCGGCTTTCTGCAATTCCTTCGGTAGTTTAGCGAGATGGATAAGGTAGTGACAAAGAACATTGCTAAAGGAACTGTGCAGTTGTTAAGTTCTGTGTAATGTGTGCTCCAGCTCCCATGTATATTCCAGTCCCCCTTCCTGCTGGAGTGGTCGATGGGGCCTGGAATTTTGCTCATTGGTGGTGGTGGTGTCTTTTGATTTGGTCCGTACAGTTTTTGTTCATGCTTTCCGGCGTGCTGCTAGTTGTGTAGTTACACTTCGCTGTCTAAATGTGTGGTTTTTTTTCCCTTTCCTGTCGTGTACCCTGACTCTATTCTCCTAGCTTGCTGAAGGCTTTTTAAGACCAGGTGAAATACATTATTCTGCTAAACTCCTCAACTCCATGATTGATTTATTTAATAATTATATTGAGTTTTATTTAACATTTGGGGGAAAGCAGTGCAATGTTTTCTTCGTTTACAAACTTAGTACATTTATTCTGCTTCCGAACAAATGCAATGGGCTTACAATATTTAACTCAGGCCGACTATGATCAATGGCCTTCTCCCAACAGTAATAACATTTTCCAGTCCAAGGAGTGACTGTTATTTAAAAGTTTCACTGTATTACCATTTTTTAAATATTTTGTGTGGAGCATATTTCTGTTTACTTCCTCTCATGAAAAACTATTTTCAGCTGTTGTTGATCAGTTTTTTGGGTTTTTTTTTACAAATATATTGACAGTGGCATGTGTTACACAAATTATGAAATTGGTAGTTTAATCAGCACTGCAAAAAATATGAAATATTCTTGTGGAGATTTATGTAATAGCTGTGTGTGTGTGTGTGTTGAAACTCCCCATGCTGTACACCAGATTACCATCATTGATGCTGCACCAGCTACTGTTGTAACCTCCTGGCTACTACTGAGTCATGAAGTTGAGTGTCATTTGGAAGTATTGTGTGGGCTGGTTATTTGGGAAAAGTTTCTTCATGGTCTGTTTCTTACAACTTCATTTTGCATTACTTGTATTTGTGACTTGTAGCAGTGGTAGTCTTAAATTTGATTACTAATATGAAGTTTTTTACCATTTTAGCCTTTCTGTTTCTTTTAATGGTGTGATTTTTTTTAGTTGAAGTGTGAAGGGTATGAGCTTGACCTAGATCTGGTTTATGGTTCTTAGAAGGCTTGATTGTGTTTACCCCAGATTTGCTGTACTTCCCCAAGATTAGAAACAGCTTCCTCAGGCTTATTCTTGGTGGCTTAAAATTTTGCCTAAGGTGACATGTAATCTGTATTCTCAGCCTTTTGTTGAAATAGTGGTGTGTGTTTGTGTTGTTTTGCAAATTGTTTCCATTCAGCTTATCACCAGCCCTGAGACTTGGGCCAGAGGGTTTCACTGCACTTTTTTTATTTTTTTTTATTTATTTAGATTATGCGTGGGATGAGGAGCTACTGCATTACTTAACTGATTATAGTCAACAGGTTGTATCTCTTATTCATAGTTTGTAATTGTCCTGGAAATGTCTTAAAATTTTGTTGCATGTCATGGAATTTTATCCATTCCTGTTTTTTGCTCAGGATTTTTCAAGTGTCAGAACTGATGCATAGCTGCCAAACATCCTGATTTAATTGTATTATGTCCGGTGTTGAAATCAATCCATGCTTTTGGGAAAACAGGTTTTTGTGGAATTTTAATATGTAAATTTTTGTTCATTTTTTGCTGTAATATTTCCTGTTTACTACTGTTCCAGAGACACAAGTGCTACAGGAATTATTGGCCTCCTAACAAAATATGGGAAAATTGTTGAATAAACTATAGAAATCAAAAAAGTCTTGGTGAAGTGATGTTATTCAATATCTGTGTAAATTTTGTTTTCATCTTTTTAAGATTCTAATGTTTATTAAGCATTTGGATTGTTTATTGGATGTTTTTTATATCATGGCATTTCTTCAATCTCTTTTTGATATGTTTTGGATGTTTTCATGATGTCTGCCAGCCAAGAACATTTTGAAAAAATCATTTATATATTTTTCATTTATCCCAAATCATTTTTGTAACAGGAATCAGAACATTCCATGATTTTTTTTTTTTTTTTTTTTACCAAACTGCATGTATCCTTCCCCCAAATTTCTCTTTCTGCTTATATTTTTTATAATTTTTTTTTGTAATTTCCTGTGTCATGTTCCTCATTTTTAATGTAGCAAAAGAAAGTGATTTCATATTTTTAAGAATTTTTTTTTTTTTTTATATAATGCGTGCCTTGCTATTTTTAACTATCTTCTTCAAAACCAATCATTATTCCTCTTTTAAAAGCTCGAATTTCAAAATGAGTACCTAATCTGTCTAGGGTGGAATCCACTCTTGATGGCATTTTGAATTCAAGTGCAGAATACTAAGCTTTTAGATTTTAAACCCTTGAACAGCTTACCATGTAGCATTTGTTAAGCACACTTTTAGCATTTACTAAAGTTTTATTTGTCACATCCAGCTTCTTCAGGACAGTTAATCTTTTTGTTCTATTTTATTGTGTACTCTATTTTAAGCCGTAGTGTTGTAGCCAAATCATTTTATTATAACAGTGTCCATTTTTTTCATTCAAATGAAGATCTATTATGAAATTAAGAAAAAGCATGTTGATGATACCTGTGCTCATATTTTGGCTTCCTTTCTTTGAGCATCTTTCTCATTCAGGCTCACATTTTTGGTAAAGGTTGTAATGTCTTTTGTATATTAGGGTCATTCAAATGACAGTGGCAATGGCAACATAGTAAGAAATGGTGCGTGCAAGGTGGAAGTAGTAGAGTACAATCGTTTAATAAGCAGCTTTCATTCTGTGGCAGTCATTCTGTTTGAAAATATTGTAATGTGCAGGGAAATTTGCTCTGCTGTGAATGATGGATTTGTCCAAATGTGCACAGATGTCAGTGATTCAGTATTTCACCCTGGAGGGTACAACTCCTGATGACATTTATCTGCAGATGCAGGCTGTATACGGCAAGGAATGCGTGTCAAAACATACCCTGTTTCGACAGGCAGGCGTGTTTCAACAGGGACGTGTCGATGGCAGATGTCGCAAAGCCAGGACAAGCAGTACAGGGAAATCACAGAAGAAAATATCGTGGTGGTTGATGCTCACATTAAGGAGAATAGGTGAATAATCGTGCAACAGCTGCGTGTTGCATTGAAATTAAGCACAGGAACTGCACACACAATAGTCCACAAACGCTTAGCATACAGCAAGGAGAGCCCGGTGTAGGTTCCTAAATTGTTGTTAACAGAACACAAGGCTGAACAAATGGACCTGTCCTTGGAGAACTTGCTGTGATACGAGAATCGAGGGTGAAGAGTTACTTGACAGAATTGTAACCGGTGATGAAACATCCTGTCATCACTTTGAACCCGCCATCTGTCTTCACGAGTTTTCAGTGGAAGCACCCATCATTGCAAATCACGCATCATCATCATCAGCACCAGTAAAGTGATGCTCACCGTATATATTTTTTTATTACTGCAGTCCAATACTGATAGACTGGCTACCACATAGTGTAACAGTAAATAAGGAACAATACTGCACAATGCTCGAAAACCTGCGGCAGGTGATTAAGTCAAAATGGCCTGGAAAGTTAGCACGAGGTGTGGTTCTCTTCCATGATAATGCAATGCTGCATACCTCCAACATTGCCCGTGCTGAACTTGCCGGACTGTGATGTGATATCCTGCTGCACCCACCCTACAGTCCACATATTTGAAAAAAACAAACAAACTTGAAGCTGCTTTACAAACGATGGCAAGGTCAAACCAGTTGTTGTGGACTTGTTTTTCCCAGCAGCCATCTTCATTTTTAGTAAATCTTTTGTAAAATAACATCGTGCTTATGTTATCGGTTTGTCTGTTCGTCTGTAGACAGCATATCTCTGCAACTATTAGTTCGATTTCAAAAATTATTTTTTGCATTGGAAAGCTAGAAATATGCAAACGATGATCCTTCATTTCTTTTTTTGTTTTTCTTTACGAAGTACAATTTCACAGCTAGAAGCCGTAAATGCACATGTTGTCAAATTCAAAAGACATTTTATTTCCATATATTTGCTTCTAAACATCCGATTGAAGAAATTCTTTCATCTTTCAATTCCATTTATGTCCCAAGAGTATTTTTGGTATAGTTACTTTTTCAAGCTATGCATGCAGTTGTGGCCAAAAGTCCTGCACCTGTAGACCGAAAGTTAATTTTTGATGTTTGAAGTCAACTTATACAGCGTAATGGTAAAGTCAGGAATGAATATTATGCATCATTTTAAAGAAAATTTTATGCTCAATTCAAATATCTTTACAGAATGTTATTACCAGTAATAGAAGTGAAGTTACAAGCAAAAATACACAAGTAAGGAAACACAAATCCAGTTCTGAAAAAGCTTATGCACCCCTGTAATACACTAGAGCTTTCTCCGATATCTGCTAGTGAGATATAAAAGGATGTATAGAATCGTCTGCCGACTTAGAACGCAGCTGCTTGTAGTCAGTTGGCGGAAGTTTATGCAGAATTCCTGGTGATATTTGAATTTCGGAATGTAAAAGACCTGAAAATTGGTCCTGCATCTTCAAACCAGGGCAAAAATTATTACTTTGCATGAACTTGGATTCAGTAGTCATAAAATTGCTGTTCAATGTGGCTGTGATCATTCATTCCACTGTCTTGTGCACCATTAAAAGAGTTGTGGGAAACAGAAAAAGAACAGGTAAACCGAGGCTGTGTACTGAACGTGATGATTGCATGTTGATTTGTTGTTCCTTAAAATCAAGGTTATAAACAGCCACTGATTTAAGAAATGAGTTGGAGAATGAAGTAGTCATTATTGCATCTGTACATACAGTTCGTTGTAGGCTACAAGAAAATGGACTGACTGCAGAAAAACCTTTCCTTACTGAACAACAATGGCTCAAAAGAATTGCTTTGGCCAAGGCACACAAGAAGTGGACTGTTGATAAATAGAAAAATGTTATTTTCCGTGATGAAATAACTGTTACTATTTTCGCTAATAATGGAAAGAATTATGTACGTCGTCAGGCTGGTGAAAGATATAAGGCAGCTGCACCCAGCCAACAATCAAGCATCCACATTCGGTGATGTTATTGTCCTGTATTTCAGCCAGTGGTGTTGGCTGTCTGCACATTGTTGATGACACATTGAATGGATCGAAATATGTGGATATTTTAGAGTCCAAACTGCTACCATTTGCACAAGACGTGGGTTGCAAAATTTTATCTTTCAGGACGATAACGCGCCATGTCGTCGGTCAAAATTGGTTGACAAGCTGTTTAATCGAAAAGTTATAAGAAAACTACAATGGCCGGCACAGTCACCGGAACTTAATCCCATAGAGAATCTGTGGGTGAGATTGAAGCAAAAGATCCGTCAACATGGACCCACATCTAAAACAGCATTGAGTCTGTAGGGCCATATGGCACAGTGTTATCACCAATGGGCAACTAGAGAAGTTCATTAGTTCCATGCCAAGAAGGTGCACTTTGTTACTGAAAACTGGTTATCTAATTAAATATTAAAGTGTATTTTGCTTGTTGGTAAGTTATTTCAAGTGTCCTGCAAGTTTCAATAATGTATTGTACAGTGATTTTTACCGCCCCGGTGGCGCAGTGGTCTAAGCCATGGCCTCTGATCATTCGTCCGAAAGGGGTGGTCCGGGTTCGAATCCCAGTGAGGCATGGATGTTGTGTTTGTCTTACGGCACTGGCTCTCTCCCTTCCCTGGAACCAGTGACCTTAAATTAGGGACGGGCGACTGCTTATAGCCCATTGAGTTGCTCACGGTGGTCGTTAAACCTTCAACAAAAACGAAAAAACAGTGATTTTTACGTTAAATACATTGTACACTAATTTTACAAATTCCACTATTTTTTGCTTTTTACGACTAGATGCTGTAATTTTGCTTGTAACTTTTATTACTGGTAATAACATTCTGTAAAAATATTTGGATTCAGCATATCATTTCCTTTAAAATGATGTATAATATGTATACCTGACTTTACCCTACGCTGTATAAGTTTACTTCAAACGTCAAAAATTGACTTTCGGTCTACTGGTGCAGGACTTCTTGCCACGAGTGTAGATTTTCCGCTAGGGCGTAAAAGTAAATTACGTTTTCTCCGATATCTCCTCTCCTAAAACTCCAATTTGAAAAAGTTTTTTTTTCAGCGGATACAGCTCCTGATGGAAAATCTTTTGCATATAATTTCTAATTTTTGGTAAAGAATACTTTGGCCACCAGGGGCATAAGTGTTAATTTTTGCTTTTGATGTATTTGCCATAAAATCTCGATTGCAAAAATTCATTCCTGGACCAATGCTACTCGCGTCGATAAACCTTTTCGGAATATTTTCTTCTGAAATTATTTCAAGATTTCTTCACCAGGGGGCGTAAGTGTATATCTTATTTTTGTCAGTGTCTCTGCTTCTAATGGTCCGATTTGAAAAATTCTTTCTTTATTAGACAGTTTTCGGTGTGACATGTTTTTCATATAATTTCAAAATTTTCAAGTAATTCATAGACTTTCTGCTAGGGGAGTGTAAAGGTAACTAGTGTTTTCCCCAATATCTCTGCTTCTAAAACTCAGATTTGAAATTTTTTTTCTTCAGCAGATGCAGCTCTTGATGGGAAATCCTTTGCAGATAATTCCTAATTTTTGGTAAAACAGTGTTTGACCACCAGGGGGCGTAAGTCCTAATTTCCACTTTTGATGTATTTGCAGCAAAATCTGAGCTCCTGAAACCTTGATTGAAAAAAATTCGTTGGTGGACCGATATTACTCACATTGACAAACTTTTTAGGAATATTTTCTTAAAATAATTTGTCAATATCTTTCCGTAATCATAATTCTTTTTCCTGAAAACGAAAGTGACGAAGCTGAAAATTTGTAAGAATTGGTGCATGGTATTCAAAAGTATTCATGTTCTAAGTTACACTATTCATCCTTTATCTAAAATAGTGCTTTCATGCATTTGTGATAGATAAAATTGTCATCCAAGAGCTTTAAAAAAAAAGTCACTGTCTTGCTGTCATTGCTTAAACGAAATAGTTATTTCTAAAATTGTGTCATTCAATTTAAAGAAAAATTCAAAACCTTGAAAATCATAACAATTTCTGAACTCCATCTATGAGTGACTGATACAGAAAAATAATTGAATACAAGTATCATGAAACATACTGCTAGCACATCCCATACATTACTGCTCTCCCCTAATAATATATAGATAATCATGAATTAACAGTTCTGGTACGGTTGCAAATATTCTTGATTTTAAGATAAATATTCTTAATTTTAGGATAAATCTTGATTTTACTGGAAAATCTTCTTGATTTTTGCAAGCAATCTTCTTGATTTAGGAATATTTTGGTTGGTTTTTGGGGATTTTTTTTTTGTCCGATATTAAGCAACATTCAGCTGTCATAACCAATATCGGCTTGATATCTAGCCGATATTCATTCCCTTTTGGGTTATTAAAAATATTAACCATTAAAATAGAAGTCGTGTTATTTATGAAGTACTTGATTTTATAAGGTTATTACGCATTTCACACGTTAAGTTCTCATGAAATACCCTTCCCATGCGTAAACGATGAGGCTTTGTGTAGTGATTACCGATAGGCACCACAGAAGGTTGGCACCTCTGCACTTTGTGTAACCCTGATTTCCCTGTTTCTCATGCTGGTCATTGAGACATTGTTGCACATGTTGGAACTAACCAGCACATAAAAAATTATGATAACGTAAAAAGTATGTGCTACATGGATCGTTTTGTTTCAGTGCCGAATGATTTTCAAAGGATTCGTGCAGAAGTTCTATTTACCGGATTTTTTTTTCAGCACAACATACCACTAGCGGCATCTGATCATGTTTCCCCGATTGTTCTTAGCTATGTTTCCTAACTCCCCAGCAGAGAGTAAAAAGATATGCATGTGGCAGAACAAAGAACTTCATATTGTTCAAGAAATGGCAAAATATCCAAAAAATGTCCTCTGTGCTATTAAAAGTGGACCATTTTTCTCTCGCAACTGATGGCAGTAATGATGCTGACAATCAACTTTATCAAATTGTGGTAACGTACTTTAATAATCATTGCAAGCAAGTGAGATGCATGCTGCTCTCTTTGCCATGCCTAGAAACCAGTTCAACGGGTGAAAATATTTCCGAACTTGTTTCCGAAGAATTTCAATATCCTGGTATTCTGTGGATGAACTGTCTTGCCTTATCGTGTGATAACACTCCTGTTACGGTGGGGAGAAAAAATGGTGACTCTGGAAAAAATAGTCTCGCTCTCTAAAAGAAACTCATTAACAAGGTTTGTTAATCTTATTTTGTACTTAAACACTATTTTTTTTTTGTAAATATTTCTTTATTTGTATTAAATAATTAATTGTAATAAAATAAAAATAGAGAAACCTATAATATATAATTTTATTATTTATAAATTGTAAATACGCGCGCCACCGAATGCGCGTTGATGTCCCGGTTCTTGATTTTGAAAAGTTGGCAGCTCTGTGTTTCTGACGCGAAATGTTTTTCATATAAATTCAAAATTTTCAAGTAAATCAGACTTTCCGCTAGGGCGCGCAAAGGTGTAAATTGTGTTTTCTGCATTATTTCTGCTTTTGAAACTCCGATTTGAAAAATCTTCCTGTATTCCATACAGCTGATGATGGAAAATGTTTTTCATATAATTTGGTAAAGAATGGTTTGACCACCAGGGGCCATAAGTGTAAAATTTCTGCTTCTGATGTTATTTGCAGCAAAATCTAAGCTGAAAACTCGACTAAAATTTTTTTTTACTTGGATTGATATCGCTCACATTAAAAAACCCTTTGGGAACATTTTCTTCCTAAAATAATGCATGGTTTTCCCACCAGGGGGCGTAGATGCATATCTTATATTTTTCCATATCTCTGCTTTGAAGATTCCGATTTGAATTTTTTTTTCTTTGTTGGAGAGCATTTTCACTGAGAAATGTGTCTCATATAAATTCAAATTTTTCTTAATCCACAAGTCTGCAACCAGAGGGCGTAAGTTCACGATTCCGTTTACAGCAATATCTGTGTGATTAAAAACCCGATTAAAAAATACTTCTTTCTTCGGTCAGATACTATTGTTTTCCATACCAGTTCCATTGATTTTGAATAGCTTTGATAAATTTAATTTGCATCAGAATGGATTCAAAAGAAGTGCTCATTACACCCCAAAATTCAGTGTCATCTTTTTTGTTTGATCATTCCATCCGTTCACTGATGTCAAGATGGGATGCTTGCCTAAATGCTTGTGGCAATTATTTCCGGTTTTGGCTTATTATAGTAAGTTACTATTTTTTTTTTCTATGTTTGTTTGTCAGTTTGATCAATGACATTCATAGTCTTTAAGTCAGTATATCAGTTTGACATGTAACACACACAAAGCATGCTTATTTCATTGTGTGCCAGAGATATTCTTTCTGCCTTCCACATTTCACAAGTACTAAATGCAACTACTAGAATTTTATGTGCAACAGAGGGAAGAATTTAGCAAAATAGTAACTCAACAATTATGAGGAAATGTGAACTTGTTTAAAACAATTTTTCAGTATATAATATGAAGTTTTATGTTTGCATTTTTATAGATTTCTTTAAAAATAATTTAAATGAAAGTGCATAATGCCTTATAATTATTTTTAATTTTCATTCTTTTTTTCATTAATTTTAGTTTACAATTATAACTTTTATGACTTGTATGAATGAATTTTTTCATTTGTCTTTTATTGTGTTTATTATATTTTAATGCATGGTAGAATTTTGGCTTAGTAATATGTTGTGTTTTTTATTGAATTTATCAGTTTTTTAATTGAATTTATGTGAAGTTATCTGATTGTTTTGTTTTACTGTAGTACCTAATTGCTTGTGTTTTTATCAGGAGTTTTACAAAATAAATTAATGTAGATAAAGACTTATAAGAAATTTCCCATTGGAACATATATTATTTGATTACTGTGTATTAAAATCGATTATTTTTATATTCCTATGTTTGTTGAAGTTGTCAGAGTGATAGGTAGGTGATTAATGTCTTTGGGCTAGGGTGTACTTGTAATTACAGATCTGTTTATTGACTGTGCAGGTACTGATTTATCTGAAAAATAAAAAATTGAATTTTATTCTATTTACCTCTAAATATTATAAACATTAATAAAATATATTGTTAAATCTTGAAACAATGCTGCAATTCTGTTAAAAGTTAGTTGCTTATTTTCCAGAATCATGAAATGTAAAAAGCAGATATAAATGGAGGGAAATTGGGAGGGGTGTATGTGAAACACAGTATAATTTCTTATGTATATGTGGATGGTTATACGAGGTACTAGCACTGAAATTTAATTTCAATTTTTATGGAGAACCTGAATTAAGAAAATTTCATGTGTAAATCAAGTCTTAGAAATGGCAAAGTTTTTACGAATGCTCAATATTTTGTGTGTCCATTTAGTTGCCACAATTAACAATCGGGAAATCATGTTTGAATATTAAAATGAAAGAAATGACTTCAAACTAACTATTTCATTTTCTTTACACTGTACAGGTTATGTAAAATCATAACTTTCAAACTGACCATAGATTAAGAAAATATGTTGAAGGCGAAAAAAAAAAAAAAAAAAAAAAAAGTATTTAAAAACACAGGGCAGGAAATTGTGACAGCCTTGAATTTTCAGTACCTTTGAAGTACTTATTTCATTAAGAAAAAAAAAAAAATGAAACATGTTCTCTTCTGCTTCTTTATTTTGGACTAGCCATTCCCATGCAGAAGTTTGATTCAGTTTTATGTACCCTAATTGAAAAATTTCAAAAGTTCAGTTCCTGTTTTTTTTTTTTCTGTGAATGTCATAACTAATTCTGTATTTTTCTAATCGCTGAGGAATAGACTCAACCGTTTATTAACTGCATTCAGTGCTAAAGCGTATGTTACATTCTTTTACATTAATTGGCAAGTTTCATTATAATTGGAATGGCACGTCCAGTTAATCTCTACATCATAAAATGTAGGAAAATGAAGCACCTGTGATTTTCATTAGACACGTAGGTTGCTCACAATGGTATATGCAGTTTTACTTGTTGGAGATATATTCTGGTATTGCTGCTCGCAAGATCAGTAGGAAAGCTTCAGTATTTGTCACCCCACAGTATTTGTCATTTTCTTTGTAGGACTTCCGTCCACAGTGAGTAGAGTTTATGTTCCAGCCACCTACAGCGAGATCGCCTTTTGAGCAGGACACAGAAACGGAAGGAATGAGAGCAAGTCTAGCAACTTTGACAGAACAGTTTGTAGTGAGATTAGAGTACAGTAGATGGCGCCACCGTACAAATACGATGTTGCACATAGAGGGGTGAGAGAATTTCAGGTGGGGGGGGGCATAGGAAAGAATACCCATTTAACCAGTGAGTCCAGCCTTGGGGCAGTCACTTAACGTGCTCATCCGATGCACGGCAGATATTCAGCGATTGTTAGTAAATCACACCATCTCTGAAAGATCAGCCCAGGATCGAACCTGAGGACCTTGCATTGACAGTCTGACTCGCTAACCACTAAGCCATCCGTGGCTCAGGAAAGCTTCAGTCATCGTGGTGCTATACCTATAATATAAAATTTTCAAGAATTTACTGAATGCAACAGATCACAATTTACAAGAAAAATATAAGTACCTCTTGGAAAACAGCATTCTTCGCCTTGGCTTGGTTCAGTTTAGATAAGATGTGTATTGTAACTGCAAAAATGCATTGTTTTAATAAAACTTGTTGACATTATTCAGAAGTATTTCAAGGTGTGACCCTTTGAGCTGTGTAGACTACTGGAAGTGATCTAATAAGCATAAAAAGGTTTTAACCTAATTTTACTATTGCTGTTGATTTCAGGAATAGCTATTACTCTTCAGCAGACAATTTCTGGAAGACTTGATAAAGACTTATCATTTATCGAAGAACTGTGTCTAAAGTTTGCTGTTCTTGAAATAATTGGATGTTGTTGGCTATGGAATTGCAAACAGCCATTAGTTAAAGCTTTTGTTTCTCTGAGCAAAAAAAAAAAAAAAAAAATATTTATATATAAAAAAAAAAAAGGAATTATTTGGCCTTAGCTGTGATTTGTCTTATGAGATCAGTTCCGGTGGCTTTGAAAGTGAAAGTGACATTGCGTGCATTTCATATGAAACATGAATTATATCGTGTCTCTTATCTTTAGGGAGCAGTGGTGTCACTATGAAGAAGAATAGAAAATGGGACTTGCGTAAAGCCAGAGAACAAAAGTTTGAGCTGTCTCGTAAGTATGAAGACCACTGGGAAGCCAGTTATCAAAACTGCATTAACCTGCTGTGTGTGATTCATTGTTCTTGAAAGTGGGATAGACAAAACTGTTTTCCTGTATGCATTGATGTAACTGATCAATGATCTCTTTTCACTTAATGGAAAAATTCATGATATTTAAGTTATAATTTGAGGAAAAATGAAAGATTTTGATGGTAAACAGCAATTAATAATGACATCCTGCAATAATTATCTGTTTTTAGTTGTCTTTGCTGAGAAGAAGCTGTGATATTTGAAGAAATTAAATACGACTGTGGCAATCAAATTTTCATCCACAACTAAAGTAGTTGCTGCCTTGAAAATCAATCAGTAGTGCCTTGTTAGCTCATATACCAGTTATTAATTTTGTACACATTCTCAGTTAGTTGCATTTACTAGTTTTGCACAATAGGGAAGAACTTGTTTGACCTGAAAACTTCAGTAAAATGAAACGTTTCTTTAGTATCACTCATCAGACATCTCAGTTAAGCTAGGCACAGCATAATATATTACTGACAATGGATCTTTGAACCATTAGTTTTTTTTTTTTTTCTTTATTTTGAAGAATGAAGTCAAGTGTGTTTGGAGAAATGCACTCTTCCTGAAGAGTGTATCGTTGCTGGATTGTGACATTGGTAGAGTGAAGCTTCCCTCAGTGAAATGGGAATTGACTGTATGTAATATAACTGTTATCCAGAGCTCAAGTATGCATATCTTTGGTAGAACTGTAACTTCCAGATTCATGATTTCTTTCTTTAACCCATGATGGTGACAGCTGTAGGGAAGAACTTTCATGTGTTATAGCTGAAAAATAAAAGAATTTTCATTCTCATCTTTTAAATGGACTCTGATGTAACTTCTGATAAATTGGCTTTTTAAATGCTGAAAGTAGCAAAATATGAGCTCCTTAACTTGACATTTTAATGAATGGCCTTTTCCTGTTAATGATAGTGTCATATGGTCATGAGTGTGTAATGTATTTCAGCGCGAAAACAAGGTAATGTTTTCACTGCTAATGCAAGTACAAGAAAATGACTCCCTTCTCATCTCTTGTGGCTGAACTCAAAATGATGGTTGTCAAGAAGAGGGTGTGGGCCAACATTCACTTACTGCTTTAGTTTCTTTGGGTTACATTCAGAACATGAAGTGGACATTCAAGATCACATGAGTAATAACTATGGATTGAACTCCTTTCATTATGTACCTTTATATGTTGTTTGCACTTGTATTGTACTGAAAAAGGTGGAAATGTCTTGTTGACTCTGAAATTCAAAGATTTATATTATATATCATTGACTTCTGTTTTTTTTTTAATTAATTTATTTATTTAGTGGGGTGTCTGGAAAACTTGCAGTCATAGATTTTTTTATTGGCATGGAGTTCAACATCTAGTCCTGAGGACTTATAAAACCTTCCTATTTTATCCCCCTACCCCCTTTTTTTCAATTTTAAAAAGTTTCAAAGAACTATCATTTCATTATCTAGAGAAGAAACAGTGGTGTAATTCAAGTTCTTTAACTCTTACCTTTTTTTTTCTGCTGTATGTTTCCAAAGAATAAGGAACTAACAGAATTTGATGATCTTCTGACATTGGTAAAACATGTAAAGGATTTCGTATTTGTATTCTGCATGAAAACTGAGGATGAGAAATTTTATGATTTGCCTTAAAAGATCTACAGGTGTGCTAGTAAACTTTGATTAGGTGTCAGAAATGTGAATTAAACTGCAAAATAAAAACAACAAGAAGAAGAATATTGACTAAGTAAAATGGTGTGCCAAAGAAGTCCAGAATTATATGGAAGAGTTATGAGGAGTAAAAGTGCTTGAAGAAAGTTTTGTGGTGCATGGTACATAATGGGACCAATACTGAAGAAAACTTATCAGCATTATAATTGTTCTTTTAATATAAAAAACCAGCTGGTTCACTTTATAGTAAAAATACTTCTTCCATATGTGAATACTGAGCAGTGTAGTATTTTGTTGGAATAATAGATAGATAGTATGTAAAGAGAAAATAATTTTTTTTTTTTGTAGGTTTGCATAGAAATCTGGAAGTTAATCCTTGTACAAGTGTTGAATTACTGCTGCTTCTTAGTTACTACATTGGCATTTAAGATATTCACATTATTCTGTTTATTTTTTAATTTTTTCAATTTATCAGATCCAAAGTGCACAATGAACAAAAACGATTTTAAAATAGGTCAGCACTACAAAACAGAAAATCATCGTGCATCTTCAGTGGATTCTTTGACATATACTGTGTATAACTACATCATTTTGTGTGTGCCATTGACGGTTAACCTATCAACCTATAAAATCTTATTCTGTGATTCACAGCATGAAATATAAGGAATCTGTATCGGTTTCCATTATTTTTTTGGCATGAGTTTTCCAGTTTTCATCTTCTTTAATTAACACAAGTTCTCATTCCATTTGTTTTAGGAGGGAAATTGTTAACCTGCATTCACCTATACTGTGCCCAACTAAGCATGTGACATTAATTTCCTTCCTAACTTTTATTTTTGCTCATCTGCATTAAGAAATAGTGATTTCTTGAGATTGAAGGTAGATTATTGTCTTAATTTCTGTCAATTTTCTGGGGGAAAGGGGAAGAGTAAACCTATCTTAATGCTGAGCATTTTGTATTAATTCTCTAAATGAAATGGACTAAAGTAATTTTTCTCTATTGCAGATTTTATAAGTGGCACATATTCATTGAATGTTAAAATTGAGGAGACTGGAACCCTAATTATTGCACAGTGAATTTTGCTAAATTATTATTAGGTGATTTTTGAGGCTGTGTGAAGTACACTTATCACCTCATTTGTATGTAGGAAGTTCAGAAAGTAATTTTTTTTTTTTTAATTTATGGGAGTTCAATGAGGAGCAGGATGAGGTCACATACATGCAGTAGCGTAGAACCTGCTGATGGGTCTTGTTTGACTTCTGAAGGTATGCTAATGTCCGCTACTGAAAAAATGAAATACTGTTCTGAAGAGTAATTGTTGCATGAGGCTTTGTTTGAACAGATGATGAATTTTTCTGAGGGGGGGGGAGATAAATTAAATTAGAAATAGTTTATAAATTGTTTTATGTTATGTTTATGTGAAGAATTGACTGTAATGTCAGGTTAATTACCTCTGTGCTGCTCTGGAATGATGTGCAGCACTTCAGATTATTCAGTGCATCTTGATATTATTTCTTGCACGTAACTTTATGTAAAAATTCTAATGATAAATTTTGTAAAAAAAATTTGTAATGGTAGTTAGCATCCCCCCCCCCCCCCCCGCACCCTGTAATGTTTAACATATTAATAAATTCAAAACATGTTTTTGCAGTGCAAGGTACAAATACTCTAAAAGTGTGTGTGTGTTAAAGAAAGGTTGTTCATTATGTTACTGCAGTACTTGATTTTTTTTTTTTCTCAAGCTAGGTAGGCAGTAATATGTTGCCAGCATCCTAATTTTTCTCTGTTTATAAATTTTTCCACAGTTATGTGTGATACCTAAAACACTTGATGCTAACATGGCTCATTACAGGAGTGACATTTGATTTCCCTGACATATACATGTTAAACTGTATGGACATTCTAATATTTCATTAAGCAGTTTAATTTTTGCTTTGTGACAATTTCATTCATTCTTTCTTTCTCAGGGGTTGCCAGCCTGCCCTACTTTTCTGAAGATGATTCTGCTGAGTCTTCTAATGCAGAAGATGAAGAGGAAAGCGAGGCAGGAGAGACAGAACCAGATACAGAAGAGCTAGCATTTCTAGATGAACAGTTGGAAAGGAGAAGCAACACAGGATCAGCGGGTTTTAGATCAAATTTAGCACCACAGCACATGCAGTGGGCACTTCGCCAGAGGGAGCCAGGGCGTGGACCAATCACGACAGCTGGTAGGTTGAATCAGTGAAACTTGTGTAATTTCTCTCGAAATTTATCCTCCTGCGTAGCATGTACAACTGTGTGTAAACAATGTAAAATCTAGTTCTTTACTTGAATCAAGATAACTTTTTATTGAAGGTGGGGAAAGTGATAAAGTGGCAAGAAGAATATGATTCAGTTGTATGGTTTTGACCTTTTGTAATGCCACTGGCTGTGTATCTGTAATTTTGGTTGTAGCACATGTGCATACCTGCCACCTTTTACGCATTACGCGCAAGATTTATGCATTTTAACTGTTCTTTGCAATTTTACGCATAGATCGCTATTTTCTACACATTTCCGTATGTTTAAAAAAATATTTAGAATCTTCCTTGAGAAATATTTGTTAATGTTTCAGTTAAATCATACCTGCCAACTCTTCCGGAATTTGCGAAAGTTTTCCGTTTTTTTTTATGCGGTTTTCCGGCCGGAAGAACTTTTCTTCCGGATTTTTAAAATTTTCTGTATTTTTTGTTAAAAAATATCCCTATAAATAAAATATATAACAGAGATGGAAATTTTGCGCCATTGTGCGCCAGGGCACCCGTGCCTTGTCGTCATCGCCGGGACTTTGGCCCAGTAAATTCTCGATGCACACTGTTCTGCTTGATGCTGAATAAAGATAATACGCTGGGAAGAAAGATTCAGAGACTCCAACTACTGCGGATTTTACGTCATCGCCGGGACTTTGGCCGATTCAGAGACTCCAACTACTGCGTGCCTTGTCGTCATCGCCGGGACTTTGGCCCAGTAAATTCTCCATGCACACTGTTATGCTTGATGCTGAATAAAGATAATACGCTGGGCAGAAAGATTCAGAGACTCCAACTACTGCGGATTTTACTTAGTTACTATGGAAATAGTCTGTTCTCTACGGACGACGGAAAACATCGAATACGCTATGGAAATCGTCGGCCCGCTATGAACGACAGAAAACGTCGAGTATGCTATGGAAATAGTCAGTCCGCTGTGGGCGACGTAAAACATAGAGTATGCTATGATAATCGTCGGTCTGCTACGGACGATGGAAAACGTCGATTATTCTATGGAAATCATAGGTCCGCTACAGACGACGAAAAACATTGAGTATGCTATGATAATCGTAGGTCCGCTACGGATGACGGAAAACATCGAGTATGCTATGGAAATCGTCGGTCCACTGCGGACGACGGAAAATGTTGAGTATGGTATCAAAATGTGATATAATTTGTTTATATTGTAAACATCTGAAAATTATAAAATGCACAAATATTTGCATTTATTTTTACTTGTACATAGCTAAATTCATTATAAATGTTGTTTGCACATAGTTAAAAAAATAATTAGAAATGTCATTCGTGCACAATTTTACACGTTTGAATTTTCTCAGTTTGGCAGGTATGCATGTGTTACTGCTGGGGGTTTGTTCTGCTGCATATTTTTGTTTTAGTGCAGCTGCACCAGAAAGATGAAGCTGTTATGTACTTTCACATAAATGATTTTCCATTACAGCTGATCCAGATCCTTTCATGTGTCTTATGTCCTAAGTTGTTTGCATTGTGTTAATAATAATCAATGATTACAATACAGTGTTATTTCTCCATTTAAGGTGGACGTCAAGTAATTTTGCTTCATATACTGCCAATGGAAAAACTTTTGTACACATTTCCTTCACAATTAGTGTGTTCCCAAGGATGAAAATTTGAACATCGATTAAAATAACTTCATATTATAACGTGGAATACTTAATATTTTCTTAAACATAACCATAATTATGCAATCCAACATTTGTTTGTCTACTGACGTCATCAAAGTACAGGTCGCGCCATCTTTTTTCTGGTTTCAACACCACACAAGGAAAACTTATTGATTTTTAATATAATTATGGTTATGTTTTAGAAAATATTCAGTATTCCAAGTTATAATATGAAGTTATTTTAACCGATGTTCAAATTTTCATCCTTGGGAACACATTGTGAAGAAAATGTGTTTATTTCTTCTTATATATATATATATATATATATATATATATATATATTTTTTCCTCTTTCAATAGTCGGCACAAGGCACACTGTGCTGTCCTTGGTTAAAATGCCTCCCCAATTGTATCATAGCTAAATTCCTTTTGCTGCATAAAAGCTGAAATTTGTGTTGGTTTTTTTATGAACTTTTGATGCATTGTAAATTGCAAGTTCACCTCACTGCTAATTAATCCTAAAATTTTAGATGCTTTATAGAAAACAGTAGTTATTATATGTTTTATAGTTATTACCTTGGGCACTGCTTTCAAGGTCTATCAGTGCTTACCACATCTGTTTTCTGGCGCACTACAAGAAAAATGGTCAAATAATACCCATTTTGTGTATGTTGTATTGCTGTGACAGTGTAAGTTAGGGCATGACGTGTTGCCATATTCAGTAAATAAGGCCTAAAATTCACTTAATAAATGTGTAAAACTTTTATGTTGGTGGGAATTTTGAATAAATATCCACTTGTATAAGCATTTTCTTCTGTGGGCATGTCAGATTTCTGACTTATTCTGAATATGCAAATCATCACATTTACCAGTATCAACTTAAACAATGGTATATTATGTGCTCAGGAATTAAGGAAAATGCATTAAATTTTGCTTAATGTGTTCACATCAGGACTCAGGTATTTTCACTTTGAAAAAAAGATATTTTCACAGTATTTATGGAGCTCAGCTCATCTTTTTGTGCTGTAATCCAGGCTGCAAAATTCGAAATAATTTTTTCGTGTCAACATTTGTCAGAGGTTACCGTCCTTTTTTAATTTCAACTTCATATGCTTCAGAATATTCAAAGCAAACAGAATAGAAATTCGGAATTTGCTTGTACCACTTACTGGTCATCCATAGATAAATTAATGAAGGAAGAAATATTCCTCATAACACATGGGAAATCGATAGAACATTCAAAGCAAACAAAATAGAAATTCTGAATTTGTTTGTACCACTTACTGGTCATCCACAGATAAATCAGTGGAGGAAGAAATATTCCTCATAATACATGGGAAATCAATAGAATATTCAAAGCAAACAGAATAAATTCTGAATTTGCTTGTAACTCATACTGGTCATCCATGCAACACCTCTAAAAAAAACTTGAAAATTTAATCTCCCTTGAGTGGGAATCGAACCCACATCTCCCAATTTCCATTCGAGTGTTGGTAATCGTTACACCACCCAGGACAGTCGTGGGTAACAGTTAGCATACTCAAATGGAAATCGGTAGATGACGAGTTCGATTCCCGCTCCAGGGCAAATAAATTTTCAAGTTTTCTGAGAGGTGTTACACGGAAGACCAATAAGAGTTAAAAGCAAATTCAGAATTTATATTCTGTTTGCTTTGAATATTCCATAGATTTCCCATGTATTATTAGGAATATTTCTTCCTTCATTGATTTACCTGTGCATGACCAGTAAGTGGTACAAGCAAATTCAGAATTTCTATTCTGTTTGCTTTGAATATTCTATCGATTTCCCATGCATTATGAGGAATATTTCTTCCTCCACTGATTTATCTGTGGATGACCAGTAAGTGGTACAAGCAAATTCAGAACTTATATTCGGTTTGCTTTGAATATTCTATCGATTTCCCATGTATTATGAGGAATACTTCTTCCTTCATTGATTTAACTGTGGATGACCAGTAAGTGGTACTACCAAATTCAGAATTTCTATTCTGTTTGCTTTGAATATTCTATCGATTGCCCATGCATTATGAGGAATATTTCTTCCTTCATTGATTCATCTGTGTTTTTTTTTTTTTTTTTTTTTTTTTTATGAAACAGACTAGTTCTGCATTTAGTTGGGTCACATGACACAATTTTACCTGCACCTTCTTGTGGTCTCAGTTACTTTTACTGTAATGGTTCGAGGAAGCTTCCCAGTTGGTTTTTCCTGTCGTGCAGTATGTGTGCAGGGACTTCAACTACTATGGATTCTCCGTAGTCACTACAGAAATTGTTGGTCTGTTACGGATTTCAGCAAGCATCAAATATACTATGGAAATTGAAAATCACAGTGAAATAATCTTTTTAATTAAGTGCGTAGAGTTTATTTTAGTGTTTTCAAGGTTGTCACTTTCATTAAACATTTTGTTGAGTGTTTTTTGGATATTTTCAGTGTTGTGGCATTCCTTGGATGTTTTTTCAATATTTTTTTAATGTCTTAAGCATCGTTGGTCATGTGACTGAGTTATCATGGCCTCTGAAATCTCAGAAATGTCTTGAAATTTTATTTTTATTTCCCTTTCCAAATCTTGGAAAGTCTTTAATTTTTCATATTTTGTTCTTGAAGTCCTATAGTAGTACTAGAATTCTTTCCAACCAATGAACAATTGAGGAGAGTGCAAGCAAAACCAAACATGTAACAACAATATGAATTATCAAGTAGTAGTTGGATATCATAAAGGATGGTCTGATTTCATTTCTGTATCATAAGCTGACCCAAACCAAGCAGCCCCTGTTCATTTTATAGGTGAAAAAAATGTGCGATTCGAGCAAAAACGAACATGTCCCAGTAGCTGGCTCAAACAAAATCAAATATGTCGAGTGAACCAAACAGAGCTCCAGAATTTGGTCATGTGACGAAGCTGATAAGAGTGAAGGAGTGGCATTCATGTTTTCAGACAGTCGACATGTTCTGTTAAAACGCAGTGATTATTTTAGTGTGTTTGTCGTGGTTTTAGAGGTATGGAAGAGGTCGGAGATGGTTTAGCAACGGTGAAGGAAGGTTCAAAAGGACAAGGGAAAAGAACAAAAAGAGAAAGTGAGAAAGAAAAAGCTAAGAGAGAATGCTATGGTGCACCAAATGGTTCCAAAGTTTTTGTGAGTTCCAAACATCGGAACACTCGGTTTTCGTGCTATAAAATTTGTCCATGTGATGCATTATTGATTGGTGAAAAGTTATTGCCATGTCAAGATAAAAATGTTCATGCCTTAATGAATGTTGTGGCTAAAAACCTGATAAGTTCTGTCTAAAACATCACTTTGTATTTTCCTAGTGCGCGGCCATAGTTTTTTACCAGCTGAATGAGTTTTCAGGAGAATCGAAGAACAACAAAAGAAAATTCCTTCCATTTATACGACAGACGAGTACCTGAAAGTGTATAGCGATTTTGGGACAGTGAGGTGCCTAGGAAAAGATTGAGTGTAAGTCACTTTCGGCAATCTACAAGATTTTGGATGGCATGAAGAAGGTTAAAATATCCAAAGTAAGAGGTAAACGAGGCACTTGCAGAGTGCAAGTCATTGGTCAGTTGTTTTATAGATTTGAACATGAAAAGGCACCAGTTAATCTTCTAAAAAAAAGGGATTACTTAGTGTGCAGCAATGAAATTTATTACACACGTTGGAGCACGACATTTATGCACATTGGACAATGACATTTCAGGTGCGAAAAAAAAAAGGGTGTGGATTCAACTCTCAAAGACCTTTTTGAAATTCATGGAGAGAACTTGCGAAGTTCCCACGAAGAAGTTCCCACGAAGACTTTGGTACGCAAGACTGATTGATGAACCTGCTTCACAGCCTAATGCAAATGATGAACATCAGATAAAATGTGACTGCTTGGAGGACGACTGGTCTACATATTTGATTTTTATTAATGTAGTTGTTTTCTAAGTTTCATAAAAATCCGTTCTTCTCAGTCAAGCGTTTTTTATACCACCTATTATTATTTTCGTTAATTTGTAATAAATTGAGCGAAATAAAGGCATACCAACATGTGACAGCAACTTTGGTAAATAATGGACAAAAATTTAAAAATATATCAACTGAAAAGTGAAAATGCTTCTCTTTTTCCATCAGCTTTTTCTTTCAGACCTTGAGATTTTTGTCAGTTAATAGGTATTCTATTAAAGGCAGGTTGATTATAGAATAGATAGGTAGCATAGATAGGTAGATTTAATTCAGAATACGTTCAAGAAAAACCCAATAAGTCACTAGGGCATCTGATCAAAACAAACATGTCACTTGAAGCCCGAACAAAAACAAACATGTCGACAACAAAAAGTTTAATGTTTTGATTTAAAAATTTTTTGATCTGAATCAGATCCATAGACGTGTTAGGAGCATCAAAAGAAAAGTAGCTGATAGTTGAACAGTACGAAATTCATTGTGCATAACTCAATGAACGTTTTTCCTGCTTACTGCAAATCTACATCTGATGTACATGTTTGGTTTTGCTTGCGCGCTCCTCAATTTTAAGAAAAGATCCAGAAGCTACCCTGGTGGTGCGCTGGTCTACGTACTGGCTTATGACTGTTCGTCCAAGTGGGTCCAGGTTCAATCCAAGCGAGGCATGGATGTTGTGTTTGTCTTACGGCACTGGCTCTCTCCCTTCCCTGGAACCAGTGACCCCAAATTAGAGATGGGCGACTGCTTATAGCCCATTGAGTTGCTCATGGTGGTCATTAAACCCTCAACCAAAAAGAAAAAAGATTTTCAGAAAGATTGATAAAAGGATTGTTTGGGTTTTATCATGCAACATGCAATTCTTAAGGTGAGGCAGGTATCCCATACCCACAGTAATGCTAGAAAAACGTGTATGATGAGTTGTCTCTTGCCTTGAGGGGAGGGGGTGGACGTGCACCTCTCTCAAGGTAAAAAAAAAAAATGCAGGTAGTCTGTGTCCGGGACACACCTGCAGGTTTTATTTATGTGGATATGTGTTTGACAGTAAGGGGTTTGAGGTAGAAGTCGGTTGATAAATGCAAGAGGAATGCAGTTAGACTATAATTTTATTTATTAAAGGGCGATGATATGAGAAGTAACAAACATATGGCATACAATTCACATCTATGTTTTCTACAAAGGTTATGTCGATACAAGTATTGCCTAAGGTAGTTGGTGGAGAATTTATACGAGTCAAGCCGAAATTGTCTTTCATGAACTTAAGGTGCTGTTTTGTTGCACATCAGTGTTAAAGTCACCAGTGAGAATGATAAGCACTTGGGTATCCGGTGCCATACTTAGTAGGATTTTCTTGATGTTTTCAGAGTAATCACATAGCATCCGGAACATGAAGACCTCTAGTGATGTTTGTGAAACGTTGGGATGAATGTAAACCTAACCAAGTGTGAAACAAGTTTGAGCAGACACTGTCACATCAACTAGGCACGTGTCACCTACATAATCATTTTCAATTCTCAATCTGTTGTTGACAGAGACATTTATGGGTTGGCAATCTGTTAGACTATTGATGTTTTTGCAAATGTCAGTCCCCCCACCCCACCGCAGTTAGTTTTGTGGGTGAAGTAGTACATTTGGAATTGGATGGTTTGTGTTGGGCTATTGCCCCCATTTCTTTTCACCTTCAATTCAAAACCGGGCAAATGTATGGGACTAGAATCATTGATCTAAGCTTTACTCTCAGCCAAATAGTCCATTGGTTCACATGTACTAGCTGTAAAAGTGCGTGGTTGTGGCTCCATGCGTTGCACCACTTAGGCTTTCTTCTATCTTACAAGCCCTACATCGTTCTACATTAGTCATCTGATATACGTTAGTAGTACACTGGTGTGCAAAAATTAAGGACGAAGAGGAGAAATTAGCAAAACAGCGGAACGAGCAGGCAGAACGGACCGAAAGACCACTCAGGAGATATACTAGGGTCTGGTACGGTAGGGCATGCACGTATATGCAGCGTGAGGGTGGGGGTGTCGGAAGGGTATGAAGCACATGGGCGGTGTACGCTCAGCAATTCGGTGAAAGCTATTGCACGGTGTACATTGGTTTGAACGACGTCGAGTTGCTGCCACCGTGTGATATGGCCAACAGGCAGTCCAGTAGACGACATCTGGATGACTTCACCCGAGTTCGTGTCATTGGGAAGTTGGAAGAAGGTCCAAGTGTGACTAGTGTGGCCGAGGAGTTCTGGATCGCTCACTGCATCGTTTCACGAGCTTGGAGAGCGTTTCAAATGACAGGAACAGCTGTCCGAGAGTTTTGCAGTGGTCGTCCATGAGCAACCACGGCGGCGGACGACCAGTATATTGTTCTACAGGTGAGAAGAAACAGACGGCAGACAGCGGGAGAAATCGCAAGGCACAGACAACTGGACATCCGTTATCGTGTTTTACTGTGGCCAGGAGGCTGCACAAAGGTGGTCTATTTGCACGACGGCCAGTACGGTGTGTGGCATTAACGCCTGCTCATCGGAGACGGCAGTTTCTGTGGTGCCAAGAACACAAGAACTAGACACATCAGCAATGAGGTAGAGTTCTCTTTACGGATGAGAGCCGATTTAGTCTGACGAGCGATTCTGGACGTATACACATCTGGAGAGAGCAGGGAACACGCAATCACACCTCCAACATCATCGAAAGGGACCGGTTTGGAGGTGGCGAAGTTCTCGTTTGGGGCGGTATCATGCTTGGTAGCCGTACTGACCTCCACATCTTCCAAGGAGGTTAGAGGTGCTGTGGGCCCTGAGTTCCTCTTCATGGACGACAATGCTACACCTCATCGTACAGTGGCTGTCGCAGAGCTGTTGGAGAGTGATGATATTCAACGCATGGATTGGCCCGCAAGGTCCCCGGACCTAAATCCAATCGAAGAGGTGTGGGACCTTCTCTGGAGACGCTTGGCAGCACGTCACCAGCCGCCAGCAACGATTGCGCGGCTGCGATTGGCGCTACAAGAGAAATGGGCCGCGATGCCTCAACAGCTCCCTGACAACCTCATCCTCAGCATGGACAGACATTGTAAATCATGCAACGCAGTCAGGGGTGGTCATATCCCCTACTAAAGACTGGATTTTTCTTGGCAGCCGCCTGTCACATGGACGTTTCTCTCTTCTGTCCAGTTGTGCTCGAAGCTACCTTTTCAATAAAGTGCGTTTGTATCCTTTGGATTCCTTGTTTGGATGGTTTTGCTCGCTTGTCCCATATTCTTACATCTTGGGGATCTTATGGTATGATTTGAGTCGATATGGAGCACTTATACACAACATTACGTTCGAAAAACCGTCTCGTCCTTAATTTTTGAACGCCAGTGTATTTTGAGTTGGACTTTTGCTTGAAATATTAAGACATTTTGATTTTCTCACAAATATTTGTTTATCACTTATAATATATAAAGTACTTATTAAATGTTTATGAGTTATTGGTTTTTAGATAGATCTCATCCAGACGAATTGTTTGAGACCAATATCACGATCCTACTTCCACGCAATCTTGAGTTATACTGATTTGAAGGTGCTTGACTGAGCATATTCAACCCCAAAATGGTGGACATCCTCCCCTCCCGCCACACATGAAGTTGAAATATTTAGAATTATTGGTTATTACTCTTTTTATGTCAGTTATTAGATTTTACCTATTTTTATAATTTTGAAATTATAAGCATTTGATCAATCGTAAGAAATTATGTCTGTCAAGCTTTCCTGTACTTCCATGGTACCGATTTTAAAGACGTATCCACATCAAAACAGAATTGCCAGTAGGAAGTAAGAGCCCTGTCTTAACTGCTGAGAGGCAGTCAAGGACTGAACCCTGTAGTGATGAGATGCAATGCAGATCTCTCTCTACAGCTGAGGATCTTGAATGTATGACGATTGACATTATAATCCCTTAATAAAGTAGTTGTTGTGTTGCCAAGTGTGACATATCATAAAATGAATATGTACTTTCACTGTCGAATGGCTGGGCTATTGGAAGCATTAAATGCCTAAGGAAACTCGAAGGGCTAATCTACAGGGGAACTGGGTAATCAGGTTCCCTACAGGGATAAAGGCTTTGACCTACATAATTTATGCAGTTGAAGGAGGTATTTAAGTGAGAAATTTAAAGGGAAATGGTAAGAATAACTAGACTTCTGATTTGAATAGTGCTCTTTAAATGTATGCCCTTGGTAAGGATCTAATTATTTTTTTGGTAAAGATGAAAGAGGTGGGGGTGTTAAACCCTGCTGATGTAATCAAGGATGATTTTATGTCACATACTTTTTTATATTATTATAAATGTAAAATTTGTGTGAAATATTTTTCTAGATGTCAGAATAATTTTTAAATTACTGCTTTGTTCATGTCATGCCTCTTTTTTTCATGATCAAATACGATTTTTATCACTATCACCTGAATGTTTCCATGTCCTCTTGGGAACTGAAGTGAAAAGCTTCCTTTTGCAGCTTGCCTGTTATTAGAAAATTTGCTAAAGATTTCTGTGGAAGTAATTTTAATGATTTTATTAAAGAATGTATATATTGTCTTATGGGTATCATTGTCATTACAATGTTTTTTTATTGCATTGATTTTCATGCCTCATTTGAATGTATTTACATTTCATTACAAACAAATTGAGATTCTTACTTTTCTTCCCCTTCTCTAGGATCCAGTGGTTTGATATATATAGACCCTTCATCAATTCGTAGATCAACTGGTGGAGCTGCATCTGTGGCTGCTACTGTCACCCAGGAATGCACTGCTGCCATGTCTACCACAGCCGTTTGCCTTGCAAGAGCTTTTACCATTGTCATTCGCCAAATAGCTGATCTATTAACAATGCTGCAGGATTATCATGCTTTGATGCCAAGCTTACCAAGAGTGCTTGACGTTTCTTACCAAGATTCTGTGAATCTTCAGGTTAGTAGTTTTCTAAATTCATTTTGCTTTCCATTGTTTAAGGTTTTAAACTTCAGCACCTATCACCTCAGAAAACAAGTAATGATATTCTACTTTTACATGAAGTTATAACAAATCATAGGGATATGTACTGTTCTTAAACAAATCGTATATAAAGTATCGTACTTTTTTTCAAGTTTTGAAGCATTTGCATACTTTTATTGTTCTGTTTTTTATGTATATTTGCTTTTTTTAAGGGAATATATGACCAGATAAACAATTTTGTATTATTCCTTAATTTTATTGGTTAAATATGATCATAATATTAGATTTACCAGATTTGTCCTTGACTTATGAATTCTTATGTTTATCTTGTCCCTTTCGCAGTTACAACGTTAGATTCGATCTTTTGCTGTCTCCGTATTTTGAACATGTCTTTTGTTATATCCTTCTTGTAGCCTTTAGGTGATCAGGTATTTAAGACTTCAATAGTTAAAATCTGATCCCCTCCTTTATTTTGCCATACATATCCAGTTCTTGTTAGAAACCTCGTTGGAAATTTGGAATTTCGATCAGGTCCAGCACTTGTCAGAATTCTAAGGAAGGTTCGTTAATTTAGCTGTATTCACAATAAAATTTACTTTATAACATAATATATTTGCAGATACATTGCCAACTTTTTATACATTTGAATACTTTTGGTGATTAAAAAATGTTACATTGTTTCCTCCTAGTTGTATTTCCACTTTTTTGGAAATACGACTAGAAGAAAACAATTTTGAAAATGCCAGCGAAGATTGCTGCACAAAATGCATCCAAACAATGTAAAAAAATTTCATTACCAAAAGTGTTCAAATGTATAAAAAGTCGGCGATGTATCTGCAAATATATTATGCAGGGATCGCATTCCTCCTAAAATTCCTAAAATTCCTAATATTTTGTGACCCTCCTTAAATTCCTAAAATTAGACCTAAAATTTGCTATTCATCCTAAAATTTTCGTAAGCTTATTTTTATTAAAAACACAACCGTTATTAACGCCAATAAATTTACCATTACGGTAAGGTAAAAAGACCTGTTATTGTAGAAACACAGCCTATATGCTGTGCTGCTGAAGGGAGGGAAAAATGACGCCATCGAGATGCACTTGCTTCGGGGCGGGCGTTCCATTTTTTTGCCTTCGAACAGTTTTCGAGAGTAACAAAAGATCTAAGGGAAAAGGGGAGGGGTCATTTTCACCCCTGGTTTGCGCTTTGCAGACGAACTCCGTGGCACGCAGAAGATCGTACTTTATTTTTGTACATGCCTTGTGGAACCTCCTCTTTCTGCTGATGTTTTGTTATTGTAAACCGCAGGTGGGTGGAAGCAAAGAGGAAACATGTGGTCTCCTTCCGTAACCTCCGGTAATGACGATGGGATGGTAGCTGAGTATTATCTTGGCAGGCAGTAGAGCACGTGATCATTGACCTTCGATCATGCGTCGGCGACAGCGACCTTCGATGCGCAATATATCTCGGCTCCGACTCGCTTTGACTGAACTTGCGTGAGATGCTTATGATAGTTTCTGGTTTTACGTCTTTTATGGTGTTCTCTGTGCTGTGTGCAGGTTCAGTTCTCTAGTGGTGACCTGCTTTTTTTTTTTTTTTTTTTCATATCTTCTGACATCCTCGCAGCCAAATTTCGGGAAGTTGTCTGGTTTTGCAATATTGGAACGTGTTTTTGTACTTCCCTTTCATTTTCTGGTTAGTAATACAAGTGTTTAAGATGCCTAAATCCAAAACGAAATTTCAAGATGCGTGGCTCGCCAAAGAATTGGACGGAGTGAAGTTGAAAGAATGGTGTTCTGCAACTGAAACAATATTTTCTGCTAAGTGTATATTGTGTTCAGAAATTTTCAACATTTCTAATAGTGGCTTTTCACAAGTAAAAGCGCATCATAAAGGAAAAAAACATTTGCAGAAATTTCAAAGTAAATTTCAAAATAAGTCCATCCTGAAAGCCTTTGGAGGACGGGATCTTCAGCCCAAAACAAATATTAGTGAAGTACTGAGTCATGATTTACAGTTGGCTAACGCCGAAGCAATATGGGCCATGAAAGTTGCTAAGGACAATATGTCTTTTGTTTCATGCACTGAAACAGTTGAACTTTTCAAAGAAATGTTTCCTGATTCTGCTATTGCAGCCAAAATGCAACTTAAAGAAAAAAGTTGCTTATGTGATATCACATGGATTGTCAAAATATTTTGAAGAGGATTTGAAAAAAGACATTGCATCTAGTAGCCCAGGAAAGGTTACTATAGCATTTGATGAAACTACAAATACACAAGTGAAACGGCAGTTGGATGTGTATCTCAGGTACTGGTCTTCAGAAATAAATTCAGTTTCTTGCCGATACCTAACAAGCGTTTTTCTGGGTCATGCAACAGCAGATATTTTGCTAAAAGAAATTCTTGATGTGTTATCATCCTTCAATATTTCGTTGAACAGAATTATTTGTGTATCCATGGACAGCCCAAATGTAAATAAGTGCTTTTTACGCAAATTCAATGAAGTTGTAAAACAAGAAACAGGCCAGAAATCTTTGGAACTAGGTTTTTGCAACCTGCATGTTGTTAGTAATGCATTTAAAATTTTTTTGACAAGCTTAAATATAGATTTTGACGAATTTGCTACTGATATGCATTACTTTTTAAAGAGTAGTGCTGCAAGACGAGAGGATTATAAATCTGTCGAGGATATAACATTGGTCACTGCCAAATTTCTTTTGCGTCATGTCAGCAACAGATGGTTAACCGTTGGTTCTGTAGCCCAGAGGCTCTTGGATCAATGGCTAAATATTACAGAATATTTTTTAAACTTCTTGCCATCTCAAAAAATATTTGAAAAACAACTGCGCAATTCGGCAAGGTATAAAAGAATTCACTGTTTCCTGAAAAATGAGCTTACTCCTTGCTATTTAGCATTAATTTCATTTTCACACCAAAATTTTGAAAAGTTTTCCTTATGTTATCAGAGTGAAGAACCAAAAATACACCAGTTATATTCTGATTTAAATACTTTAATGAGGAATGTTATGGCTCAGTTTATCCAAGATGATGTTATAGCAGGGAAATTTGGAGAAGACCTAAAGAATGTAGATTTTGAAAACAAAAATTCATGGAAAAAACTAGGGGAGTTAGAAGTTGGTATGGAGACAAAAAATCTCCTCAGGAATGTTCAGGAGACCAGGCAGAAATTATTTCTCTTAGATGTAAGATCATCACTAATTGCAACCACAAAATATTTAAAGTCAAATTTGCCATTCTGCAATCAAAAGCTAAGAGACATAGAAGTTTTAAAGGTAAAATAACCAAAGAAAGAGTCAACTCAACTTTCAGTCACTGAAGGACTTTCGGAAATAACCAGAATTTCAAGTGTTTTGCATCTTTCTGAGGAACAAATTGATAGAGTAAGAGAAGAGTGGAAACTTTTAAATTGCGATAAGCCAACTCTAGATGAACTAGTGAAATTTTCAGAGGAAGGGCATATTCCAGTGCGGATTGATCATTACTGGCGTAATATATTTAGTATTAAAGACTCTAGCGGAAAAGAAAAATACTCAAATCTTGCTAAACTCATCAAGTCAATTTTAGTTTTACCTCATGGTAATGCTGATGCAGAAAGGGGATTTTCGGTTAACACTGCTCTGTTAAGGAAGGACAAGGCTAACTTAAAAGACTCAACTATAACATCATTAAGAATAGTTAAAGGGGCCATTAAACACTATGGATGTGTAAGTAAAGTTCCCATAACAAGAAATTTGTTAAATAGTGTTTGTGATTCGCATAAATTTTATAAAGAGTATGTTGATAAGCTGAAGGAAGAAGAATAAAAAAAGGTAAAAGAAAGGAAGCAGAAAGAGAGGGAAAATAAGGAAAAGCAGCTAGAGAAAAAAAGAAAAGCTGAGTTTGATGACAAAATAAAAGAAAATGATGCAGAAATAAATAGACTTAAAAACGATAAAGAAGCCTCCCTAGCAATAATTCAAGAGGGAACAGAAAGAATGAGAAAAGCTGTAGAAAAACAAAATACTGTTGAAATAGCAGTTGCCTCTAACTTGATCATACAAGGTTCAGCTGAAATAAAGAAAACTGAAAGTAAATTAGTTGTGATAGAAGCAGAAAAAGATAGGCTAATCAGGAAAAGGTTAAAACAATAATATGAAAAAAGTAATTCAGTGAACAATTGTACATAGTTCTTGGTTTTCAATTACCTTTTTAGGATATCATAATTTAATGTGAAACCTGAAAACTTTACTGTGAAAATCGTGAATTGCTTCTGGTTCAACAGCATATTAATGTTCAAAGTGAAACTTGAATGTGGTAAATATACTTGAATATGATAATAACACGTGAAAAGATAAGAACTGAACATTAGAAGTAAATCATACTTAAACTTTAGACATTAGACATTATGCAAAAAATTTGGGTGTGAACTTCGACCATACATACTAATGGACTGCGCATTGGTAATAGCTGCATCAAAGCCGCCATGGCTCAAACATTGGGCACGTCATCATCAGACTCCAAATTTCGTGTAAAAATGCTGTTATGATTACTAATTTACGCTGCAGAACTTCAGTGTTTTCGGTGTATTATGTGAATGCGCCTCATATATAATGAAAACTCTTCAGGTAAGTTTACTTATGAGCTATATACATGCATGATCGGGTTGTTTACATTTTGTGATTTATAATGTGATGAACATTTGCGAAGAATTTGGAACATGCATTCCATTTTTTTTTCTTAAGTTACTATATTTTTATATCAATAGCTGCAAGTTTCTGGTTAAGTAATTGAACTTTATTGACTTAGGTATTTAATTCGTTTCTTACCCATGAAAAACCATAGAACTTTCTTTACTATATCGCTCAGAGCAACCATAAGCACAGCAGGTGTAACCCATCTTTTTGACTGTTGTCATGTGATTTTATGTTGGAGCCAGAAATTTTGATGTCATGCGCAGTCTATCAGTATATATGGTTGAAGGGTGTGAAGCAAACTCTTTACAATGTATACAAAGTTGTTTTACTAGATGTATACAAATATACATCTAGTTTTTATTGAAATACACTCCTAAAATTTTCCTAAAATTTTTCTAAAAATTCCTAAAATTCCTAAAATTCCTACCTAAAATTTTCCAGAAGTATGCTATGATCCCTGATTATGTCATAAAATAACTTTTATTGTGAGTACAGCTAAATTAATGAACTTTCGTTAGAATTCTGGCAAGTGCTGGTCCTGATTGTAATTCCGAATCTTTAATGAGGTTTCTGACAAGAACTGGATATGTATGGCAAAACAAATTAGTGGATTGGATTACAACTATAGAAGTCTTAAATACCTCATCACCTAAAGGCTGCAAGAAGAATATAACAAAGGATGTGTTCGGAATACGTAAACAGCAAAGGATCGAATCTAACGGCGTTGTAACTGCGAATGAGACAAGGTGAACATAAGAATTCATAAGTCAAGAACATTTGGTAAATCTAATCATATTTAATAAGTAAAATTAAGGAACGA
The DNA here is from genome assembly GCA_039090855.1 of Macrothele yani. NCBI lineage: Eukaryota > Metazoa > Arthropoda > Arachnida > Araneae > Macrothelidae > Macrothele > Macrothele yani. Next base: position 136,751,047 of record CM077027.1, on the reverse strand, counting down.
TAATACTACAAGATTATTAATTATTTATCTGGTCGTATATTCCCTTTAAAAAGCATATACATGAAGAACAGAACGAAGAAAGTATGCAAATACTTGAAAACTCAAATAATAAAACCATGTAATTACTACATAACAGGTAAAAACCCTAAATGCAAAATTCACATACTATTGTATGTGTTTTGACCCTAGTGATGTTTCTAGATATTCAGTCATATCATTGATCCCCAGATTCCAGCACTGTAAATTTATTCTGCATTGCTCTTGGAATGATGATGCTTGACTTTAAAAATTTTACAAGTGGGGGAAAAACTTGTTGTCCCCTCCAATATCTTCTTTGTTTTTGCAATCCATTTTTAATAGGCAACACATTCCAAATGCTTTTAGCTTTCAGAACAGGGTTTACACATCCTTTGTCCTGCCGTCACGGTATTCAGTCTGATTAACAGGCTAATTTTATGTTGGTATATCTGTTATGCAATCGTTATTGATCAGTGTTCTGCTCATTCATGGGTTGTTTCAATTGGTTGGCTGTTTGAACATGTCATCTGTCTGGAAGTTCTTGGGGACATTCATGAAACAGTTATCAAAAGTTTATGCAAAAGCTGTGCCAACAGGAATTAAGCCTTTTTATCCTGCAAAATACAATGGCAGCAGGCTAGAGAGAGAGAGAGAGAGAGAGGTTTTAGCTTAAGAAGTTTTAAATTCAGTTCTGATAAAGTTCGAAGTTTGTTTTCAGTTAATATTTTACCATTTCCAGAAGGCATTTAATGTACTGGAATCTAAAGCTGAGCTATTATGTAATACCTAGAAATATCACCAGAGTCATGACGAGCACATTTTGCACTTCATATTTTAGTTACATATTGGAAATGCAAAATAATGAAGAAATGCAATGGAGTTTTCATTGAGAAAATTGAACCTGAGCTAATTTCCTCAAAGGTAGACCCAGTGCCATTAAAGGACTTAAGCACCTTTGGTAGCAAATAGTATGACATAATTTTTTTAATTTGTTTCATTCACTCATTATCATATTACACCTGTACACACAAAAGTAAATGTTAGTAAAAGGCCCAACAGGAAAATGCAGTCTACTGAGAATAGGAAATCAAAAGTTTAAATGCAAAACAAAATTTAATAAAATAAAAAGTTCTTATCAGAATTAAGTTTTATTGGAGGGATAATGAAGATGCCTAATCTTTTTATAGTTGAAAGATGTTGCAAGGAGCACTACTTGTATTGTACTTACATGTCATCAGTGTTTTTATTTTGTCTAAACTCACAGCAAAGCTAACCTGATCAGGGAGTGGAAGGTGTGCTGAGTGTGTACTTCAGCTGCATAATTTAAAGTCTGAAAGCTCATATTCGACTTTGAACTAAGACTTGAAAGCTACATAGTTGCTCTAAATGTTGTGCATATGCACATTTAAAAAATGAAGACCTCAGTTTTGGTCCCATTTCTAAAAAATAGTTATTCATGTTTTGGCAACATCATTATCATTTCTCTTGGTTGTGTGAGAAGCTATAGCCAGAGGAACTGAGTTATAATCTCTCTAGCAGACATGATAAACTGGCTGTCAAGTGTAGTTTTTGGGTACTAAGCTTCTTTTTACATGAAGGGAAAATTACTGATTGAAAGATCAATGCAAAGTTTCCTTTTGTTCAGCCACCTGTCATGGTGGCACATCCTCAAGATTTGTAAGATGGTCCAGACACATTGCACCCCACTAGCGCAGAAAAACGCTGAAAAACCATGAGATTTTTTGGTGAAACATCTCTCCCAGTGTGTACTCTATTGTCAGGTTAGATGTACCCTGAGTATAGTGTATGTAAGCTGTCTAAACATAATTTGTATTGTTAAAATATGTAGTAGACTTACTTGTGTGAATAATAATTGGTTTGTGGTGTTTAATAGGTGTAACCATTTGATTCAGAGTTCATATGCCTCCTAGAATTTAAGAACTCATTAAATAGGCCTTTTTCTTCTTATTTCGTCTGGAATAGTCCATAAATTACATTTGGACTCGTGGGGGAAATATTTACACCTGGAAATTGTTGTACTTCGGACTTTTTCAATGTTTTCCATTTCTCATTTTTGTGGGAAGAATGTGGACTTTCCATCCCCTTGTTTTATTTCCTAAATTCACAATTTTCCTTTATCTGTTAAAAGCTATCTGTTATTAGTTCATCTTTCCCAACTGACATTCACTTGGTCCATTTCTGATAAGGTAAGCAGCAGGAATAATTGGATGAACTTCATTATGTGCCTCAGTGAAACCCTGACACTCCAAGTACTTTGGATTCTCTGTTGTCACCGTAAGAATTGTCGGTCCGCTATGAAGTATGGGAAAACAAATATGCTATGGAAATCTTAGTGAAATAATCTTATTCAATATTATGTACAGTTTATTTTCAAGTTTCTGACATTCATTAAACATATGTGGTAGTGCTTGTAAAAGCTTTTTAATATCGTGACATTTCTTCAGTTTTTTTTTTTTTTTTTTTTAACACAGTCTGCTAGCTAAAACAGTTTGGAACAATTGGAAATTATTGTTTTAGCTGGGATGAGTAAGCTGTATTTATTTTTTTTCTTCCTGATATTTTTCTTTTTTATATTGGGTATATAAATAAGTTTTGAGGGATTTCCGTTCGGTGTCGTACTTATTACTGCTCGCATGTATTTTAAGGAGGCAACACTGCGATATCGCAGTACGAGATGCCAGTTGTCATCAGTATGCGACGTTCAATTGAGGTGCGAAGACGTATTTATTTTACTCGATGGAAAATGGCAACTTTCGTCCCAACAAAACAGCATTTGCGGGAAGTGTTAGTGCATTACTTTATTGTCAAGAAAAGTGCTGCCAACAGCTATCGCTTAATGTCAGAAATCTATGGTAAACATTCCCCATCCATAAAAACATGTAAGTATTGGTTTAGACAATTCAAAAGAAACAATTTCAATGTCAGTGATAAAGAACGTTCTGGACCACCCAAAAAAATTGCCGATGCCAAATTGGAAGCTTTACTGGACGAGGATCCATGCCAGACCCAAAAAGAATGTGCAGCAGCATTAAATAAATGTTGGTCAACCATGCATTTCACAACATTTAGCTGCCATGGGAATGGTGTAAAAGAAGGGAATTGGGTTCCACATGCTTTGCGGGAAAGAGACCTTGAACGTTGAAAAACCATTTGCAAAATTGTTGCTTCAAAGGCAAAAAAGAAAGTTTTTTTTTTGCATCATATTATTACTGCCGACGAGAAATGGATATGGTGGGATAACCCTAAATGGCAGAAAGCATGGGTGAAGCCAGGTGGACCAGGTCCTTCAACGCCAAAACGCAATGCCCGTGGTTCAAAGGTAATGCTGTGTATCTGGTGGGATCAAAAGGGTGTGATCCACTATGAACTGCTGAAACCGTCAGAAACTGTTACTGGTGATTGGTATCGAACCCAATTAATGCATTTAAAACGAGCTCTCACGCAAAAACGGCCAGAATGGTAGAATAGACACAACAAAGTCATCTTACAGCATGACAACACAAGACTACATGTTTCTTGACCTGTGAATAAGTACTTAGAAGGATCCGAATGAGAAGTTCTACCCCACCTGCCATATTCGCCAGATATTACGCCATCGGATTACCATTTGTTCCGGTCGATGCAGTCAGGACGTTCTGGAGAACGGTTTAGTTCTTATGAAGGCATCAAAATTGGCTGAACAACTGGATCTCTTCCCAAGGAACCGGAATTCTTCCTTCGGGGCATACGTTCACTGCCCGAAAGATGGGGTAAAGTTGTAGCTTCAGAGGGAGCATACTTCGATTAATATTAAAATATTGTTTCTGTTCTCCAACAACGTGTTTTGTTCACCTCAAATCCCTCGAAACTTATTTATATACCTAATATTTTTAAAATCATGTTTGTTTTCAATATCTTAAGAAATAGTGAGAAAGAGCGAATTCATATTTTTTAAGAACTTTTTGTTTACCTATTTCTAACAGTATGTTAAAAACCAATCAGTTGAACGCAAGCATTTTTGCAACCTTTCCTGTCTTTTAAAGCAAAATTTAATTTCAAAATCTGGTACCTTCCGTGCACGTGATGAAATCTGATCTATTTTCTTGACCTGTTTTGTGGCAGAGGGAACAATGCAGTATGAATTTTTTTTTTATATATTTAATTTTGCTTAAAACGCATAGGCAAGTACATTTTTTTTTGTTTAAAGCAAAATTAATGTTCCAAAATGCTACTTCACGCTCATTGTGGATAGAAAACGGTTTTACGGGGAAAGAAAAATGGTGACAGAGAACTTCCTTGCAATTTTGAACTTTTTTTTTTTTTTTAAACAAAAGGAAAAATGCTTGCTTTTTGTATCTGTTGATATAGTAAAAACTGTTTAAGCAATGGGAAACTATGCATTTTCAGAGAAATTGAACTTTAAAAAGTCTAAAGTTCTGATATTGTCATTGGATCTTAGAAAGTAAGTAGGACTCCTGGAAAACTTGTTAAGTAGACTTCTGAAAATCAGTATGAGCGCTGTTTCATTAAACATTTGTTATTTAATGTGTTAACATGTTGATATCCTCAGCTTGCGATCACTTCATGTTTAAATCACCACTAAATAATTTGTAGTTATTTTCTGTTTTGCTAATTGTCACTTTAGCATCTCGTATATTTTCTCTCTCTTATGTTTCAGATGTACTTAGAATTTCACCTAAAGCCCACATGGGATTGGCTTATCAGTGTCATGGACTCTACTGAAGCCCAGCTGCGTTTCGGTTGTGCTTTGACGAACAGTTCAAATCCTTCCCACCCATCTCATCCTTTGCATTCACAGCATTTGAGACCAGCAAGAAGAGGTGATGATAATCGTTCCACACAAAGTTTAGACAGGGGGCGTCGCGGGAGGGTATTGGCCTCCGGTATGTCAGTGTTAAATTTTGTTGTTGTGGCTGCATGAAAAATGTCATGAAATGATTATTTTTTTAACTGAAAAGTAAAAGGACAAACCTTGTGGATGCAGCATTTCCTGTCTGGGAAATATTGATTTCTATTTCTGTCTTATTGATGTGACATCCATAAAAATTTGTATGTCATGATGATGATGGTCAATAACACGTAAAGAGGAATTAGGAGCATGCTTTGTTGTGTAAGGAGATTAGAACTTTTAGAAGTTCAAAAGTTGGGAGCTTTCAACCTTGTCTTAGGTTTTCATCATGCCAATGGGCATGTCTTCATTGCATGACAAGGACACTTCCATTGGCATGAACCTTGTCTTAGGTCTTCATCATGCCAATGACATGATGAAGACCTAAGACAAGGTTCCTTTTATTGAACTTTTAAAAAGTTCTAATCTCCTTAGGTAATAAAACGTGATCGTAATTCCTTACTTTATATATTTGTATGTATGTATGTGAAAGATGGAATGAGCGGAACAGTAATTTGGAACTGAAGATTGAAAAGACATTTCTTTTTGCATGTTTTGAATGAAAAAAAATTAATTGCATTAGAATACTTCCAGATATTTTGAAATGCTTTCCCCTACATGTTAAAAAACAAAAGTTAAAATAAAAAAAAATGCCTCTTGCATACTCTCAATACTTAATTAAAATTCAAAAGCAGAGAAGAGGATAGTTTTTTAGTTTTTAACAAATATTCATTTCTGCGTCTGATGGAGTAGTGTTGTGGGAAATTCATTAATTTTGTGCTTAATTTATGCATGTGTGAATTACCTTTTTATGGCATTGAAGGTACACTAATGTTTGTGAAAATTGCAACACCATAAAGGACTGCTGGTATTAACTTGAAATTTACAGGGTATCTACAACAGGTTGAGGCATGCAAATGATTAAAATGTCAGTGAAAATGTACTTGCATTTTCAGAAGCCTGCCCTCTGAACTACCCCGACTTTGGTAGAATGAGCTGGCTCAAGCAAGATGTTGCCATCAGTGAAGAGTTGAGATTGAGTCAAAAGGGTGTTTCTTGTGTCTCACTGTGCCCCATCACCGAAGAAGGTTGCATTATGAACACCTGACAAACTGAGCGAGGAAGGATTGTTGGGATGAGAGAAGCTGGATTTTTCCTATCGTGAAAGTGCCACTCAAACAGGATGAAAGAAAGTACAGTAGTGTAAATGTGGCATCATTGGACAGATGTGGCTCGGACACACAGAAATTTGGTAAATGGACTGCAAGGAATGACAGATACCTCAACGGCGTGGCAGTGACCGATCACAGGGATATCTACATTGTTGCGCAGCAGTGGAGCCACTGTCACATGTCAGGTTTTGTTCTGCACCACAGTTTGACATCATTTGCTTAACAGAGAGCTGGTTGCTAACAGCCGATTGCTGCACATTCCTTTGACTCAGAACCGCTGATGTCTCATGGTAGCAATGTGGTCTCGAACACAGACATTGGCGCACTGACTGGCAACAGGTCGTGTTTTCTGATGAGTCACAATTCAGCTTGATGCACCATGATAGTCACGTACGTATTCGAAGATATCGTGGTGAATGGCACCTTGCAGCATCATGGTTTGGGGCGCCATTTGGTTCAATTTGCCATCTCGTCTGATACTCACCGAGAGAACCCTCTTCAGCCAGCAATACATTCAGGATGTTTTAGAGGCAGAGGCGATACCCTTCCTTCAGAGTTGTCCTGGCGCTATATTCCAGCAGGACAATGCTCGGCCACATGTGGCCCAGAAAGTCCATGACCTCTTCCATGCATGGCAGATACCGCTTCTTTCCTCTCCTGCATGTTCTCCGGATAAGTCCCGGATTAAACATGTCTGAGACATAGTAGCTAAGTGACTGGCCCATCTAGCATCTCCACCAGTCACCACAAATGAACGGTGCTCTTTGGTCCTTCTAGACCCTTGCGCCATTAAAATCACACTAACCACAAATAAGCTCTGTGAACTTTGTTCTTCCATAAAAGTAGCTTGACAGGCTATTCCCCAGGACCATATCAAAAACATCTTCCTTTCAATGCCACATCATGTAGAGGCTGTCATTGTTGCCTGAGGTGGCTTCACATGGTCCTGAGTTTTGAAGCAAAACAATCTTATATAGTTATAAAAATATATGTATTCGGTTATTTCCTGTAGCATGAAGAATCTGTGATATAAATTTGATTTGAATGGTACAATTCTTTCTTCATGTTGCAATTTTTAATATAGTAGTGTATGATAATAACTGGGTCAAATATTTGCATAGCAGATTAATATTAGGTTAGCCCCCCCCCTCTCTATCTGAAGCAAAGAAGAGAATGTAACTTATTTATAAGCAAAGCTGTAAAAGACTTCAACAGCAGTAAAATAGCTAGTCATTTTATCGTGGATGATAAATTCAAATAAATTTCTAAAGTTTTTTCATATATAAATATCTTGAAAACATTAAGGTGAGATTTGATGATGACATAATTCATGATGACATTTCTGTCCTTCACATGTTGTTTCAGTATTGAAAGCTTGACAAGATTCAGATTAGAGCTTTTGCGATAATGTTTATAACAACTATAGTCTTGTACAAGAATTAAGAATATGATCCCATAATTGCTTCATCTTCAGGGGTTGTCCGTCCAATGACTTCCTCTTTCGTCACTTTCTTTCCACCGATGCAAAGTCAGCAACGTGCCTATAATCACAGTTCTCGCAGGCGCTTCCGTCACTATTGAAATATTTCTTGCTTCCCATCACATGCTCTATTCTAAAAATCGTTAAACTTGAAAAAATTACCTGTATGGTTTTTATACTAGCCTCACCCTCTGGCGGCAACCGCGTGCAGCCATAACTCATTTGCTTAAAACTGTCAGGTGGTCATAATAAAGTGGCCACTCAGTGTATATGGTCTAAATTTGTAACTACTATTTTTTTCTAGAGATACGTTGTGAAAAGGTATTGGCTATCATTTGGTTTTTGTTACATATCAGTAACACCATATTCACTCAATACCTTCCACAAAAGTTTCCTATTTACTCGGTCGTAAGCTTTCTCTAAATCTATGAAGGCAGCAAAAACTTTCTTACCAACAGTCAGATACTTTTCAATCATCATGCGTAATGCAAAAATTTGGTTAGTGCAGCCTTTACAAGGCATAAAACCACTCTGAACATCCCACACTTTCTCTGATGTAAGACTCCGTACTTTTTCAATAACAACCTTACCAAACACTTTCCCTGGCACACTCAGTAGGCTAATACCACGATAGTTCTTGCATTCAGTCTGATCACCTTTTCCCTTATACAAGGGAACAATGATAGCATCCTTCCAATCCCGAGGGACCATTCCTAACTCCCAGCACAACTGAACTGGCAAATTTCAGTTAATGAGTCAATTATAGAGTCACCACCATATTTCAACATCTCTGCAGTTATGCCATCAACTCCTGGAGCCTTACCATTCTGAAGAGATTTTAGAGCTTTATACACTTCTTCTCTTGAGATCCCTCCTGTGCTTTCATCCCTCATTGTGACATCATCTGCTTCTGCCTCTGAATAATCTTTGCTTTCCTGTTCTAATAACTCACAGAAGTATTCACCCCATCCTTCATTTAACTCATTGGGCTCCCATATCATTTCTCTTATCCTATTCTTCATACAATTTACAACTTTGTTTCGCCTATTTTTCCTGATTCTCATGTACTTCCAGAAAGTTTTCCTATCTTTCCAAAAAGCCAATTCATACCTTTCCACCTTCTCCTTCCTATCTTTTGCCTTACTCTGGCGAACCAGCTTAGCGGCTTCACACTTCTTACAGCGATATTCATCCACAGAAATTCTACCTTGCAACATCCCCAAATAGGCTTCCTTCTTTCTCTTTACTGCCTTTTCAATCTCACTATTCCACCAAGCATCACCTCTTTTGTTACCCACTATTGTGGTGCCACTGACCTCTTCAGCAGCCGTGACAACACAGTTCTTAAAACATTCCCATTTCTTTTCAACATCCTTCTCATAAGACTTCAGCTCTTTCAGTTATTCTCTGAGTAAGTCAGAATAACTCTGATGATCTTCAGGGAGCCTTTCAACCTTTATTCTTTCCATCCTTAGCCTCTTCCTATTCCTTTTCCTCCAACCAGCATTCAGTTTCACTTGTGACACTACCAAGTAATGAGCAGAACCAACATCTGCACCTCTCATCACACGAGTGTCAACAAATAAGTGTTTCAGACGTTCATCGTAGACAAGAAATTAAGTAAAATTTTCCAAACAATGTCCAAATTAAAAAACAAAACTTTTAAAGCCACAATAAAATGAATCGCTACAATCATAGAGCTTAGGTTGCCTCCCTACAATAAACGTATCCACGATCTGTTGAATATCTGTGACGTCCCATTCTGTGTAATTTGAAAGTGTAGTTTAAGAATTTTTTTTTTTTTTTTTTGCTTGCTCTATTTTTATATCCACTAAAGTAAGGAAAAGTACATTCAGAAAAATCTTGTGTGTGCAAAATTTCAGCCTTTCAGATAATGATCATGTGCAACCCATAATTGTTTGTCCTAAAATAAAAAAAAAAAAAAAAAAATCTTGTCCCCAAATTTTTTGTCACTCTTACCCCTGATATATCTTTTGAGGCAACAAATCAGGAGCTTGATTTTTTTTTAAAGTAAAATGAATATATATATATATATATATAACAAAATTAGCTGGGTCTAAGAACAAGTTGCATGTGAACAAATTATCAGGAAAAACCAAAATGTTGATGCAAAAAAGAAGAGAGATGAGGACAACTAAAGAAGATGTGACTTCCAAAGTGGAATATATAGAGCTATGCAAGACAGTAAGAAAAAGTATCACTGAAGACGTAAGAAAATTCAACTGTGAACTAGTGAGGAAAGCAATTGAAAACAACCAAAGCCTAAAGATAGCAAAGGGACATCTCAGTAAGGGAAGAAAACAGATTATGGCACTGAGAAAAGAAGATGGTTCTGTAACAAGAAATAGAGGCGAAATTTTGACAAGAGTGAAAGATTTCTACTCCAAATTATATGAAAGGGATGATATATGCACTCCAGACATCATGAAAGATACCAGTACCAGAGTTCCTCCAGTCCTTCCAGCAGAAGTTGCACATGCAATCAAGAACATGAAGCGAGGAAAAGCTCCAGGAGAAGATGGAATTACTGTAGACATCATACAAGAAGCAAGTGGAGAAATCGAAACAGTACTCGCCCAAATTTTCACTCGATGCCTTAATGAAGGAAAGATTCCTGAGGATTGGAACACCGCTACAATGATCCTGCTACATAAGAAAGGTGACATTGAGGATCTCGGAAACTACAGACCTATCAGCCTCCTATCAGTAGTTTATAAAATCTTCACTAAAGTTCTTTCACACCGCTTGAAGGTAACACTGGACATGGCTCAACCGAGAGAACAAGCTGGATTCAGGAGTGGCTACAGCACAATAGATCATATCCACGTGCTGAGAGAACTAATTGAAAGAGCGAGGGAATATGAACTTCCATTGTGCATGGCTTTTATCGATTATGAAAAAGCCTTTGATTCGGTGAAACCATCAGCAGTTACAATGGCTCTGAGAACCTGCGGTATTGAAGATGCATACATTAATATTATTAATAACATCTATGAAAATGCAAGTGCAAAGATTAGGCTGTTTGAAAATACAACACACGTAAAAATTGGAAAGGGAGTGAGACAAGGTGACACCATATCTCCGAAGCTCTTTAATGCCACATTAGAGGGTGTTTTTCAGTCACTGAGCTGGGAAAACAAGGGGATAAAGATTAATGGAGATTATCTAATCCACCTTCGTTTTGCTGATGACGTAGTCATTTTTGCAACTACCCCATCAGAGCTGCAGAGTATGATCCAGGAACTTGCTGACAAGAGTAAAGAAGTGGGATTAAAAATGAACTTTCAGAAGACAAAAGTGATGTTCAATGCTTTTACAAGAAATGAAGATTTATCGATTGATGGAGAAAAGCTGGAGATAACAGACACGTATGTTTATCTTGGACAGCAGATATCAAGTGAGGGTCACATTGATGAAGAAATTAATCGGCGTACAAAACTTGCCTGGAGAGCTTTTGGAAGAAACAGCATAATTTTCAAGAGCAATATGCCATTATGTCTTAAAAGAAAAGTGTTTGATCAATGCATCCTTCCAGTGCTTACGTATGGTGCAGAGACGTGGACCTTAACTAAAAGAGACATACAAAGGCTGCAGACAACTCAAAGAAGCATGGAGAGGTGCATACTTGGTGTAACCAGGAGAGATAAGAAGAGGAACTCGTGGATCCGAAAAATGACAAGAGTGGAAGACATCATGATCAGAGTTAAATCCCTGAAATGGCAATGGGCTGGACATACTGCCAGAAGGACAGATCATCGATGGACAGCCAAAATTTTAGATTGGATTCCAAGGGACAGGAAAAGACCCAGAAGAAGACCGCATGGGAGATGGGTGGATGAAATTCGAAAGTATGCAGGGGTGACATGGAGGAGACTGGCACAAGACAGACCGTTGTGGAGGAAACTTGGGGAGACCTTCGTCCAGCAGTGGATTGATAATGGTTGACAATGATGATGATATATATCAAGAAAAATTTTAGTTTGCTGTGTTTGGGTTTTTATTAGTTATCCCTTTTATTGGCATTATTCCCCTAAATTTAATTGGTCCTTTTAGCAAACTAAAATAGCAGAAACCCACAATTCTCTGGTCTTAGTAGAGTAGTGAGTGTTTTCTTGTTGCTTGCCCTTGACGAAGCCGACAAGAGGTCAGTCATTAATTTTCTTCCCTGCATTCTTATATTCGGTACTTTGCATCATTTGAAGCTAGCCTGGTTCGGTTGGTGTATTTGGTGATTGCTGGTCTTTCTATTATTTTTGTTTCTCTTGTTCAAAATTTTACTTTGTTTAGCACTTGTTATTTTTGATCCTTCTCTTATGCAGCCTCTAGCGCTAAGGAATTTCAAATCTGTTCACCGGTTTTTGTTGTTTCACAGTACACTGCTGGACAATTGCTAAGGACGGATCATAAACGGCTATATAGCGCATAAAAAAGTTAGTGTGGTTGGATGCCAAGTGAAATAAAATAATGTCAGAATGCCAGGACATTACAAGAAAGAAAATTTATTGTGCTCTGAAATCCAGAAGGCTTTGGAACGTGTTCAAGGGACAAACAGGCCATTTTGTGCAGAATACGTAAACGTGAAAAAAATGCAATTACCGTCCGCAGGCGTTCCGGCGTAAGATGTCAATACGGGATATGGCCACTATGGAGGGCGATGCAAGATTCCACACGTCGTGTCATGCTTTGCACAACATTATCAAGCAGCTGTTGTGGGTAATTTATCCCATTCCTCTGTCAGTGCATGGATGAGGGTGTCCTTGTTTATTAGAGGGCATTGGTGACCAGCAAGACTCCTCCCCAAAGCATCCCACACATTTTCAATGGGATTCAGATCTGGAGAACGTGCTGGCCATACGGGGCGTTGAATATCCTCGCTCTCAAGACACTCCTGGACAGCGACTGTTCGATGACATGTTGCGTTGTCGTCCATGAAAATGAATCTATCACCGACAGCACCACGGAACATGCGAACATGAGGTAGCAGAACATCATTAATGTATCGTTGGCCAGTCATAGTTCCAGTTGGAAGCACATAGAGGGACGTATGGCCATTGATCATGATGCCAGCCCATACCATGACACTACATGTTGGATATCGGTCCCTTCCCTGTATATTTGCTGGACAATATGCAGTACCACTATCACGCCAGATCAGTTGTCGTCGACAATCAGACGATAGACTGTATCTACTCTCATCTGAGAAGAGGACAGCAGACCAGTCATTATCAGTCCAATTGCGATGTTGATGGCACCATTGCAAACGGGCGGTACGGTGACGTCTGGACAATGGGATGCACACAACAGGACGGCGGGCGTATAGTCCTCCTTCATGCAAACGTCTGGCGACAGTTTTTCGGGAGATCCGCTTCCCAGTAGCAGCCATAAACTGATTTGCTACCTCACTAGCTGTGCTGCGCCGGTGTCTTTTTGTTGATAGCAATATGTACCAATCTTCTGCAGGTGTCGTACTGCGAACACAACCTCCCCGTGACGTTTGCTACACTCTCCATTTGTTTGAAATGATTTCCAAAGCCTTAAAACAACACTGTGGCTGACGTCGAACTCCCTGGCAACATCTGTTATTTTTCGCCCTTCTTCAATCTTGCCAATAATACGGCCACGCGTAAAATCATCTAGGTGATGTCGGGAAGACATACTGAAAATTGCAAGTTCGTCAGTTGATTCTTTCCCTTTCAACTTTGTGTTTGAACAACAATGGTCAATACGCGTCAAATCCTTTATATCTCTTATCAGCGTCATGACGTCACGAACAAATTCGGCAATCCAAAATTTGCATACGCACACCACGTCTTACTGTATCCTGCACTTATGCTAATTTCCACACTTTCCTGCCTTCCATTTTATGGTTGCTATCATTGCTATTGTCATCCGTCCTTAGCAATTGTCCGGCAGTGTATTTGCTTTTGCTATATATATATCATCATCATCATCATTGTCAACCATTATCAATCCACTGCTGGACGAAGGTCTCCCCAAGTTTCCTCCACAACGGTCTGTCTTGTGCCAGTCTCCTCCATGTCACCCCTGCATACTTTCGAATTTCATCCACCCATCTCCCATGTGGTCTTCTTCTGGGTCTTTTCCTGTCCCTTGGAATCCAATCTAAAATTTCAGCTGTCCATCGATGATCTGTCCTTCTGGCAGTATGTCCAGCCCATTGCCATTTCAGGGATTTAACTCTGATCATAATGTCTTCCACTCTTGTCATTTTTCGGATCCACGAGTTCCTCTTCTTATCTCTCCTGGTTACACCAAGCATGCACCTCTCCATGCTACTTTGAGTTGTCTGCAGTCTTTGTATGTCTCTTTTAGTTAAGGTCCACGTCTCTGCACCATACGTAAGCAATGGAAGGATGCATTGATCAAACACTTTTCTTTTAAGACATAATGGCATATTGCTCTTGAAAATTATGCTGTTTCTTCCAAAAGCTCTCCAGGCAAGTTTTGTACGCCGATTAATTTCTTCATCAATGTGACCCTCACTTGATATCTGCTGTCCAAGATAAACGTACGTGTCTGTTATCTCCAGCTTTTCTCCATCAATCGATAAATCTTCATTTCTTGTAAAAGCATTGAACATCACTTTTGTCTTCTGAAAGTTCATTTTTAATCCCACTTCTTTACTCTTGTCAGCAAGTTCCTGGATCATACTCTGCAGCTCTGATGGGGTAGTTGCCAAAATGACTACGTCATCAGCAAAACGAAGGTGGGTTAGATAATCTCCATTAATCTTTATCCCCTTGTTTTCCCAGCTCAGTGACTGAAAAACACCCTCCAATGTGGCATTAAAGAGCTTCGGAGATATGGTGTCACCTTGTCTCACTCCCTTTCCAATTTTTACGTGTCTTGTATTTTCAAACAGCCTAATCTTTGCACTTGCATTTTCATTGATGTTATTAATAATATTAATGTATGCATCTTCAATACCGCAGGTTTTCAGAGCCATTGTAACTGCTGATGGTTTCACCGAATCAAAGGCTTTTTCATAATCGATAAAAGCCATGCACAATGGAAGTTCATATTCCCTCGCTCTTTCAATTAGTTCTCTCAGCACGTGGATATGATCTATTGTGCTGTAGCCACTCCTGAATCCAGCTTGTTCTCTCGGTTGAGCCATGTCCAGTGTTACCTTCAAGCGGTGTGAAAGAACTTTAGTGAAGATTTTATAAACTACTGATAGGAGGCTGATAGGTCTGTAGTTTCCGAGATCCTCAATGTCACCTTTCTTATGTAGCAGGATCATTGTAGCGGTGTTCCAATCCTCAGGAATCTTTCCTTCATTAAGGCATCGAGTGAAAATTTGGGCGAGTACTGTTTCGATTTCTCCACTTGCTTCTTGTATGATGTCTACAGTAATTCCATCTTCTCCTGGAGCTTTTCCTCGCTTCATGTTCTTGATTGCATGTGCAACTTCTGCTGGAAGGACTGGAGGAACTCTGGTACTGGCATCTTTCATGATGTCTGGAGTGCATATATCATCCCTTTCATATAATTTGGAGTAGAAATCTTTCACTCTTGTCAAAATTTCGCCTCTATTTCTTGTTACAGAACCATCTTCTTTTCTCAGTGCCATAATCTGTTTTCTTCCCTTACTGAGATGTCCCTTTGCTATCTTTAGGCTTTGGTTGTTTTCAATTGCTTTCCTCACTAGTTCACAGTTGAATTTCCTTACGTCTTCAGTGATACTTTTTCTTACTGTCTTGCATAGCTCTATATATTCCACTTTGGAAGTCACATCTTCTTTAGTTGTCCTCATCTCTCTTCTTTTTTGCATCAACATTTTGGTTTTTCCTGATAATTTGTTCACATGCAACTTGTTCTTAGACCCAGCTAATTTTGTTGCTGTTTCCATAAGAGCTTTGGTTACTTTTCTGTTAACTTCAGAGATGTCCACTTCTTCCGATGTTAGGCCTTCTAAAGCAGAGAACCTGTTCTTCAGTTCTAACTTGAAGGTATTATGGTGTTTTTTAAGGTTGGTTATGTCAATAGATTTTGTTTGTCCTATGAGCTTGCCACGTTCAAGTTTAGTGTTGAGGTGCATCTTACATCTCACCAATCTATGGTCACTACCTGTGTTGAACTTGCTTAGCACACTGCAGTCTTCTATGACGAATTTTTTGTTACACATAATAAAATCAATTTCACTTGTCGTCCCATTTGGATGTCTCCATGTCCATTTCCTGTGTGGCTTTTTCTTGAAGAAGGAGTTCAAGATGAAAAACCCTTCTGCCTCTGCAAACTCAACGAGAATATTTCCACGCTGGTTTCTGTTGCCATGACCGAATTTACCTACCGAAGTTTCATTCTGTTGCCGTTGCCCTATTTTTGCATTGAAATCTCCCATAATTATTTTCAAGTGCTGCTTACCTTTATTATTTAGATGACAAATTTCCTCATAAAATTCTTCAATTTCTTCTTCAGGATGACTTGTGGTGGGTGCATAAGTTTGAATAATCTGAGCCTGGTATCTTTTCGAGAGTTGGATAACAATTCGTGCAGCTCTGTCAGAGGAACTTTCAACTTCTACAACTTTATCCTTCAGTTTCTTGTTTATTATAAATCCAACACCACTAGTTCTGCCAGTATCTGTCCCACGATAGTAGAAGAGATGTCCACTTTTCAGTTCGATGAGATCTTCTCCTTTACTCCTTACCTCACTTAGCCCCACGATGTCCCACTTGATCCTTTGTAGTTCCTCTTCCAATTCAAGAAGCCTTGAATCAGAAGATAGGTAGCGTCCATTGTAAGTAGCCAAGGTCAGCATCAGATGGCAGCCTAGTCCGGTCCTCCGGGGATTCTTAGCACCCTCTGCCTTCATGTCGCACTGGCCGCTGCCTTGGCCAGGTACATTCCAGCTGCCGGAGACTGAGGGCCAAGATTTAAGTTGTGGAATCATTTTGGAGGGGTTTGGCCATAACTCACCACGCTGGCCAAGCGGGTTGGTGAGTGTGGGATAGCATTTCATCTGATCCCGATGGTATAGTTATACCGCTATGGGCGGTCGTCAGAGCCCCTTTAGTGGGAACAGGATGCACCACGAGAAGGCGGGGTTGACATTTGTCAAGGAGAGGCTGTGATGTTACGCATCACCTGACCTTACATATATATACATACAATTCCACCTACATCCCTTGAAAAAATTGCTGCATTATAAGCATCATAGTTTCACATACAGAAGGTGCAATTGTGCAAATCCATTTTTCAAGTTGTTCTTGATAATCGAACCAGCTTATACAGTTGCAGTGCTTGAAAAATACCTGAAAAAGTACATGCCTAGCTAGTCGGGGACCATTCTGGAGGTGCGACTTAGGGAAAGTTTCACTTGCAGCAATGCCCATTACCTGTTGATGAGCATTGGGTAGTATTGGCACTGGGCATCATGGACCCACTGCAGTTTTCTGGCATAGAGGTGTCTGCCTACATGCTGGCCAAGTTCACAGTGCACAGGACCTTCACAATCCCACCAAATGCACAGCTGCGTTCTTTACACCACTAGCTGTGCTTCTGTGCATGGCCTCGGCGGCCACTGTTGCCCAGTGGTAGGATAACATAGAAATTTTTCGATTTTTCATCACCTGTGATGATTCAATGCCAATCGTCTTTTAGATTTGACAGCAATCTGCCCCATAGAGTGATATGTTGTTCCTCCTGCGGGGGTGTTAATTCACTGCGAACTATTCAGTGGTGCTTGGAAGAGAAACCAAGTTACTGCAGGTGACAAATGATGTTGGATTTGGAAGACCCCCCCCCCTTAATTGCCAATTGTGTGGACTGGTACCAGGGTTCACTGTCACAGTTTCGGCTGGAATGTCCGTGTTAGTCATTGAATGTCCTAAATGTTAGTAGTCATTGAATGTCCTAAATGTTAGTAGTCATTGAATGTCCTAAATTGTCTCGGATGCTGGTGACCCCAGCATTGAAATGCCAGAACCATTTTTCTGTAGCGCTGCTGTCCGCGTTGTTTCCTCGCCTTCAACTGCACAAATTTTTCTTGTTGCTGTGCTTAGCTATTTTTTTCTTCCAATAATGGCTTAGGATCACCAGAACAGCACATTTATTGATTTTCATTCTCTGCTCACCTGATAATACAATTTGGCTCCGTTGCTAAATACATGTCATCAGCTTCTTGTGTTCCATGTCGTTGCAGTACCCAGTCGGTGCAGGCTCAAGTTACACACAGGAATGAAGGCCCAACATTATGTGTAGCTCAAAATGGGGCAAACTTTTGACTTACCCTGTAGAATGATTCTAGAATGTGCTTCTCTGCCAGGAAAGAGAACAACTTTGGTGCCAGAATTGGCAAAGACGAGGGACCTCTCGATCCTGCTCGCGTACCGAAGAGCGCGACAGGGGATCATCGAGATGGTCAAGCACCTCAGAGAGGAGCAGACGGTCTACCTAATTGAGGGGTAACCGCAGAAGAAGAAAGAAGATAGAAGAGGGATGAAGACTGAGAAGAGGGACTGATGACTCAAGCCCAGACTCATCACCACAGAACTGACCCTAGTCCTGTGGCAGTGTAAATAAAAATGTAAATATTTATCAATGTTATTCAGTGTGAGAGGGCTTATTGAGCAAAGGACCAACCTCCCACATAAAGATGAGTTCCTCAGTGTATATTTGTGCATGTATTTTGTTTGAATAAAGGGCGAAAGCCCCAAACAATTTGTGCTAGCAATCGATTCTCCCAGACGGGTGGAGCCATTTTCTAACCCCTGCCCGAATGATACGCATACACGGGTCATGATGGGGAGGTGAGAAGTGCCGACCTACGGGGGTAGCAGCAAGCTGCGGGTCTACGAACAGATTCTGTCCGGATGGGGAAATGTCGGATCCTGGCAGGATTACTCGCAACGCCATCACTTATCAATATCGAGGGAGTTTGTTTAACCCTGTGGAGTCCGCAATTGGACTGTACAGGTTAATGGTCATCAGCTAGTCTTTACCCTGTAGAAGCTGCCCAATATCGTCAACAAAACTGTGGATAACAGATTTTCTTCTCCCCTTCTGCATGCTTAACAATTCAGTGGACCGTTAGTTAACGAGCAGTTGAATTAATGAGCTAACTCCTTTAAAGACTAACAGTTATATTACTGAGCACAAATTCTATTAATGACACCCTTACGAGGACCTGGTGCTGTGCATGCATCAGCAGACTAACTCGCCCAACACTGGGTAATCAGTTCAGTTTATCTTTGTTTCCAACGGAGTTAACGTAGATTTGTACTCCTCAGTAGGGTATTTTCACATTTTAATAATATAATTATTAGACACTGAATTGCCCTTATATTAATAAGGCATGAAAACAAACACACAAATATTTTATAAGTTTTGTAGAAGCATGTATGTACATGTTCTTCATAGTTTAAACTTTTTGCGCATTATCACCTCTGCTGCTACCTGTCTTGTTCGTCATATCTAAATTAAAATGGGGAACTTGCATTACAAACATATTGTACTTTACAAAAAATGTTTACCTGTCTCAATGTCATTCATTATTCATTTAATAAAAATTTTCTTCCCTGTCGGCTGACAGGCACTATGGAAGATGGTCGGTCAAGATGCAGTTGAATTTCAAATTAGGTCAAGATGCAGTTGACTCAATGAATCTTATCTGGACTGATAGTTCAAAGTCAAGAACACAATAAAAAACAGTGAATGGCTATGGCACCCATTTTCTTCACTTCATGCCATAGCCATTCACTGTTTTTTTTATTTGTGTTCTTGACTTTGAACTATCAGTCCAGATAAGATTCATTGAGTCAACTGCATCTTGACCTAATTTGAAATTCAACTGCATCTTGACCGACCATCTTCCATAGTGCCTGTCAGCCGACAGGGAAGAAAATTTTTATTAAATGAATAATGAATGACATTGAGACAGGTAAACATTTTTTGTAAAGTACAATATGTTTGTAATGCAAGTTCCCCATTTTAATTTAGATATGACGAACAAGACAGGTAGCAGCAGAGGTGATAATGCGCAAAAAGTTTAAACTATGAAGAACATGTACATACATGCTTCTACGAAACTTATAATTATTAGTGATTCTGAAAATATCAAGCATGTTTTTAACTATTAACAACGTAAGAACTGTGGCTGTTAGCCCCAAAATTACAGCTCTTGAAAGAAAATTCTGTGAGTTGGAACTAATTAATCAATATCCCATTGAAATGATTCAGCTAGTGGGTGATTAATATGTCATTGTTTTTAATGTCTCAGCTCTTTAATAATGACATGTTTCTTTAGCACATCACTAAATTTTTAGTGATGTGCTAAAAAAAACAACACTATTAAAGAGAAAATCTTGTTTCATGTGTCCTGTAGTAAATGCTCCTCGTTAGCCTGTGACGGTTTAAATACTTTCTTTCAGCTTTTCTTTATTTCCCATTTACCATACACAACTCAGTCAACTGCCAAAGCCCATGCCGACACAAATACTTACTTAATAAGCACTTATTGACAGTGAAAAACAAGGTTTGTAAATTCAGTTAGGTGTTTGTTGTAATTCAGCAGGGCTGATACTAGTTTTGTTCATATGCGTCCCTTTCAGTCGGAATCACTTATGGAGTTCGAGTACACATACATATTTGGTGTTATACATCTAAACCGTTGTAATTTTATTCATTTTTTTTTTCTTGTATTGATGTTTAATACTTTCTGTGAATGGTGTGTTTAATAACTTTGACAAAAAAATCTTTGCAGGCTCAGATGGAGGATCAGCTAGAAGAGATTTTCTTTCCTATGCACTGTCCCTTATGAGAGCACACAATAATGAACATTTTGACTCTCTCCCGAGCATTGACGTTTCTGCTTTAAAACATGTAGCCTATATCTTTGATGCCCTGATTTATTACATCCGATCAGGAATGGATGGTGCTGACACAGATGTACTGCGTGAAGGCCTGACTTTAGAGCCATGGAATGATCAGGTGATTACTTTCTTTTTTTTAATACAGATATCTAATTAAATCTGCTTTTACTTATAACATTTTGCTCCATAACTTTATTGTTTTTAATGACTTAACTGTATTAAGCATTGACTTAAATATATTGTTATAGTAGAATGGATCCCGTGCATCACCAGGCTCCGTGTCTTTGCATCGGAGCTTTTCGTACGTCTCCTGTGTATAGTCTTTATGCCGAGTCTAACAAACCGCTATTATGCCTTCGCCATCAGCAACCGTCTCTCCAGTTCTTCGCCAAGTTGAAATCTTTTCCTAATCATTCACAACAGGCTCCCATCTTCCAACCGGTTTGCTTGTTTTCCAACCTCCCTTCTTGTGTTCCCGCTTTCGGGATTCGTCTGTCAAACGTGGCGCGGGATGCTGGCCTGATAATTTTTTTTTTTTTTAACATGATAAAAAAAAAACATAAAAAAAATAATTTGTGTTTATTTTTTAATATGATGAAAATGATAATTGGTGTTTATTTTTTAATAGGATGAAAATGATAATAATTGGTGTTTATTTTTTTAATAGGATGAAAATGATAATGAAGAGCAAGATGAAGACGTTAGTTCTCATCTCCCAATGGATATTGACAATACAGAGGATGACATCCACTTATCATCTTCAAAGGGACGCAAGCATCCTTTCTTTCAGCGATCTGATTCTACGCTGTTTCTGGGTTGTCCACCACCTGACCCATTTGGGTCGCCTCTTACAGAATCCTTACCTTTAGCTGACCAGCCTCATCTTCTTCAACCCACTTCAAGGAGAGAGGATTTATTTTGTGTGCCTCGCCAGCCGGTAAATATTCCGAGCAGTAGTGCATCTTCAGTGACGAACTACAACTACAATCATTTTGATGTTCTACCTACAAAACTCGGTCTTTCAGTGAGAACAGCTGACATGAATCCTCCTACAGCCTATGTACCGCCTAGTGTTTCATTTATTCATTTCCCAAGCCCAGTTCCTCCACCTCCACCACCGCCACCCCCACCTCCTCCTCCGTCTGAAATGGAATCTGCAGCCAAAGAGATTGTTGATGGTCTTGCGTCACAGATGGACATATCACCTGCTTCTTCAGACCTACTTGCTCAGTCTCTTGCTCCGTGCTCATCAGGTTTGCTCGAATCCCATACCGGCCCCATAGGCATTGGTGGTCAAGATTTTGCAATTGCTATGACAACTACGAACAGACAGATGTCTCCTATCAATGGAAAGCAATCAGAATCAAACTGCAACAGTTTTTCAGCTCTGTCAAGCTCAGAACCATCTCGAGCCCCTATTATAGTTGCTGCACCAAGTAAAAAGGCTGATGGACTCAGCCCTGTAAAATCTAGTGTTATTGTGCATGCTGGATGTATTAGGCCACCCTCAGCCAGTGTAAGTATATGTTCTTTATCTCCCTGTTGTTTTGAAGCTGTAAAATTCTTACGGTTAACCCATATTTATGAGTTTGAACTTTTGTTGTGTTTATTTCTATAGTTAATCTCACTTGCTCCTTAAGTAGTGCATAGAAAATGCTTTCACATTTCCTTTTCAAAAAAAAAAAAAAAAGGTCCTGTACATGCCAAGTTTTATGGTTTGCCCATAAAATGTACAGAAATTCTACTTCTTTTCGGTTATTTTATGGAACAATTTTACGATTTTCGTTTTTCTCATTTAGGTGTCCCTTAAAATATTCCAACAGGTGCAAAATGGCTCCGAACTGCTCCTCTGTGTTCTGATTTACCTGATCCCAATTTTACTTACCGCTGCAACCCAACCCTCTGTTTGCAGCCAAGTGGGAAAAGCATTGCAAAAATGCAAGATTAGGATAATTGCTTAAAAGGGAGGTGATTACCAGCTTCGTGTGAGACTTAAACATTTTTTTTTTTCAAGGTATTCTAATGTTTTGGTGCAAAAATTCAAGGTCAAAACATCTTTCAAGTTAAAGTAAAAAGTTACTGAAATGTCGCAATAATTTTGCAGTTATCAATGAAATTTTGTAGCCTAATGCTAAAACATAACTTGAAATAATTGTGTATTGACTGCATTTTAATCACTGTTAGCCAGCAAAATATTTTTACTATGTGGACAAAAGGGATTGGACACTTAAGTAAATAGAAAAACAGTGCAAGGTGATTCATAAAGAATTATACAGTTTCAATGCACTATAAAACAAGAACAATGTAAGATATTTTGTTACTTGTAACAGAATTGTAGGGGAATGTTTAAAGTGTTTTTAGAGATAGTCGCAGATGTTCTATGTGTGCACCCTTAGTCACATCACACACGTCGAGCCGGTAATCCATTTCCGCCCAAACGCGAGGTAAGATATCTGAATCAAGCGCAGTGATAGTGGCTGTGATCATTTTCAGTGATCATCTTGTACGGAATCATTTTCAGCTTCTTTCTCAAAATTCTCCAGGCAGTGGGCTGTGAAATCTGCACTTCACAACTCGTCGTCCGTGTTGATTTTCCCGGGCTTCATTGAATGGCGGTGCAAACACTATCAACGACTTTTTCCGATACACGCCGTCGTCCAAGACTTTTAAGTTTGCACAGACAGCCCATAGTTTCAAATTTTTTATGCCAATCGTAGATAGATTTTATGGTTGGAGCTTCTTTTTCGAATCGTGATGGAAAATGGCGTTGCACAACAGTTACAGATTCCGTTTTGCCCAATTCAAGAACACAAAATGCCTTCTCCACTGCAGACGCTGCCATTTTGACTGACTAGTCACGTGACATGCACACTATTGCCTACGTCACTTCCCTCAGCAGCGGGACACAAACTTTATGAGTACATCTACCTAACTGTTCGCAGTTGTGGTCCGTGCCTTCAACTGTTACTGTTTTACAGCATCTGGAAACTGTATACTTCTTTATGAATCAACCTGTATTGTATTTACATCAGGTGTGGGTCTGGTCCTCCATTTGCGGAGATTACAACAGCCGCCCGTCGAGGTAAACAGTCTATAAATCCATGGAGTGTGGGAGAGTGGGATGTTCCTCCATTCTGCCTTGAATACATCAACCAAATCTGTCTGTGAAGAAGATTGTGTTGGTCAAGACCTCACCCATCGTTCAAGTTCATCCCATAAGTGCTCCATGGCATTGATGTCTGGGCTTTGAGCAGGCCAGTCAATCTGCAAGACCCGATTTTCCTCATATCACTCCATTGTAGCCATGGAAACGTGACAAGTGTCATTGTCATGTCTGTAGAACTGCCACAGCATTGGGAGCATTGAGTTATCCAGGTTATCTCCATACAGCGCAGAGTTCATGTTGCCATGAACAACAAGCAGTTGACCCACACAGTACCATAACTCTACCTCCTCCATGCTTCACAGTCGGCACTGTACACTCCAGAAGCGGACGTTCCCGAGGTAACTGCCAAACCCAGAGACGTCCATCCGATCAGAATAATACGAAGTGGGATTCGTCGCTCTATAACAACTGCTGCCATTGCTCCAGCCCAATTTTTGTGCTGTTGACACCATTGTAGCCATGTGGCTTTATTGGTTTTTGTAATGAGAGGTTTATGGGTGGCTGCTCGGCCATGATGCCCAAGTACATGGGCCTCTCTTTGAAGTGTCTTGGTGGAGATCATAACATCTGTGGCCATCTGGAACTCTCGTGCTATCGAGTGCTTTGGTCAGACCCATCTGTGGTCATCTGGAACTCTTGTGCTATTGGGTGCTTTGGTCAGACCCATCTGTGGTCATCTGGAACTTTCGTGCTATTGGGTGCTTTGGTCAGACACATCTGTGGTCATCTGGAACTCTCGTGCTATTGGGTGCTTTGGTCAGACCCATCTGTGGTCATCTGGAACTCTCGTGCTATCGGGTGCTTTGATCAGACCTTTTTTTCCAGATCTCCCTCTGCAGCACCCTCCGGTCCCTTGGTTGCAATTTCGTGGGACTTCCAGGGTGAGGTGAATTCCTGCAATGTCCTGTTCCTTTTGTTGACAAAGGTCACAGTCGATGTAGCAACCTGTCTGACATCAGCAATGCTTCTTATGCTCCTACCTCCAATTGAGCAGCCTATTATAACGCCCTTTTCAAATTCAAACTCCTGTTTGCCATTTTATAAGCGATTGATCTGAGCATACTCCCATTGCCACTTTTATATCTTATCGACCACGTCTGCTGTGAGAACATACCATTGCACCTGCATGGGGTGTCCAATCGCTTTTGTCCACCTAGTGTATATAGCATGTGGAATTGATAAAATCAACATATTTGTGTGATAAATTAGCTTTAATATGCTCAATACATTTATTCAACAAGTTCGATACATCAGCCAATTGCACATGTCAATTAAACATCCATTGGAATGTTTTCAGGGATTTAAATTCTTGAAAGTTGGCGAGTCTGCCTGTAGATTTATTTCCATATGTGCAAGTTGGATTTAAAAAATAGTGCATTTTTGCTTCAGGTAATACTACTTACTAGCTGTGCAAATAATGATTCATACATTTTCAAGTTTCCTGTTAAATGGTTTAAACGGGGTTTTGCATTTGGCACATTATCTATACTTTTTAAAAGTTTATAAGTTATGAACTGGATTATTATTGGACAGTCTGAACTATATATAAGTAAAACTTTCCAGGCTGCTGTGGTGGCATAGTTGTCTAATGCTGGCTTCTGACCTTTCATTCAAGATGAGTAAGGATTCAAATTCCATTGAGACCTGGATGTTGTGTGTGTCTCAGGGCACTGACTATCTCCCTTCCCTGGAACCAGTGACCCTAAGTTAGGGACTGGGAACTGCTTTATAGCCCATTAAGTTGCTCATGGTGGGCGTTAAACCTTCAATGAAAAAGAAAGAAAGAAAAAAAAAAAAAAAAAAACCTTCCATGCACTTGAGGCTATAATAAGACAGTTGTGCTCAGTTATATAAATGTGTATATGTGGATAGAAGTCAGGAGATGTGGGTTTAATTCATTCTCCAAAACTATTAAGGGGACAACAGTTAGCGATGGTAACATTTTTGTATAAAAGAAAAAAAAAATCATAAATGGATGTTGTTGTCCTGGTGTCTGAAAATTACCTATTAATTTATTTTTTACATTTTTATATGTATATTTAAATTGTTACAGGGCAGTTTGATTATAAGTGTTTCATTTCCCTTGCATTTAAAATAAATTTCCATGTTTTATTTTTGTTTTTTACTGTGTATGAATGTTTGCAACATTTTAAATAGTAAATAAATGGTTTTAAATGTTTTTTTTTTAAATAAATATTTCTCTATTTTTAATATAGTGTCAACTTCTGTCAGAAATGATTTCAATATTCAGTGTGTACTCATACTGAATTTACCACTATGTGGAAAATACCACACTGTTATGCATATTTGTTCAATATTGTGTGCACATAATTCATTAATTGGCCAGCTACACATTGTAGTTCACTACTGTAGTGTTCTCCCTAGAGCCTTTTTACTGGGCGGACCGCCCACTTAATTTTGTCTGTCGCCCAGCTGTATTTCCTTCAATGAATGTTTTCACATTGCACATAATAGTAAGAATAGAAAACTTATTTCCACGTCCACCATCAGTGTTGATGAAAACTGGCTAAAATCTGTCTCACAGCCCTGGAGGGCACAGTGGTTTAAGCGCTGGCTTATGACAATTCGTCCGAGAAGGGTCCAGGTTTGAATCCCGGTGAGGCATGGATGTTGTGTTTGTCTTAGGGCACTGGCTCTCTCCCTTCCCTGGAACCAGTGACCCTAAATTAGGGACAAGCGACTGCTTATAGCCTATTGAGTTGCTTACGGTGAAAGTTAAACCTTCAATCTATATATATATAAAGAAATACGTGTCGAATATAATTTGTTAGTAAATACGCTTTTTTTTTTTAACCATTTTTGTGTAATTTTCTAACTGTTTATCATGTTATGTTACATTAATGCCTACCACACTGCTAAAGATGTTTGGTAAGTATAATAATGTTAAGGAAATTTTTGTTTTTTATTTCAATTGGAGAAGGGGTTGTTAAAAGTACCATTCAGCTAAAATTTCTTGCCGCCAGGCTGTAAAAGAAATCTAGGGAGAACACTGATAAGCTGGTATTGATATATTTTCTATGATCATGTAATTTTTTTTTACAGACCTGCCAGATTTTGCAATTTGCCCGTAAAATTTACGGAAATGCAACTTGTTTTATGGGGAAATGTTGACTTTATGGAAGTAAAGATTCTCCCAGTCTCCCCCCCCCCCTGATGATTTTGCACCCACCATTAGAACTTTTTTATTTTATTTAACTTAATCCATTTAAAATAAAGCATCGATGTAAGTTACGAATGAACTTTTCAGTTAAATGCATTTATGTGGGAAACATTTGTTCATAGTTTACCCACGTGTTTGAAGTTTATAGTTTTGCGTTATTTCAAACACTAATGCTTGCGCCGTGCGTGAACTCGGCTCGGCTTTTCTGTCTCTCGCTACGTTTACCCCTTCCCCTTTTCAGATAATGCGCCGTTCATCCTCCGGGTTGCAACTTCTCAGTATGCTGGTGTGGGGTGTCCTGCATTGGAGCACCTGTCTTTATTAATTTCAGTTCAAAATGCTATCTCAAAACATAGTTATGGTAGAAAAAAATTCAAACTAATTTTAAATCTGCAGAATTTTTGAGCCTAAATCGATACCCAACATGACAAAATTAAACAAAAAAAACGTCAGTTTTGTGAAGTTATAATGCGTTTGAGATATAGTTTTGTAACTCTCTGGCAATAGATTTGATCTAACAAAAAAACATGGTATAAAAATACCACAGGAATTTAAAAAAAAAAAGTCTGCTTTAATTCTAGTAATTAATGACTTCATGGCTTCCTCTTAGTACTTTCAGTATTATAAATATTTAACGGGAATTATCGAGGATAAATTTATTAGGTACATTACCTCTCAAATTTTCGATCTAAACACTAGATCTTCGTCAGGAGTTCTTGCTTCCTTCTACTTCCACAGGTCTGGTGACCAAGCCTGATGGATTTTCCATCCAGCATGGTCATTGATATTGCCACCTTGTGTCTTGTAAATTTCCAGGTATTCCTCTAATTTCTGGATAATTGCATGGGATTGATGTTTGATCACTTTTAAGGAGTCCCAGTCCATTTTGTAGCCAGTTTCTTGTATGTGCCTGTCTAATCCTGTTTTATTTGAGCTGTTCCTTATTGCTGCTTTGTGTTCTTTAATTCTGGTGGTTAACCTTCTTCCTGTTTCTTTTATATATGGTAATCCACAAGAACAAACTATTTTATAAATGACTCCTTCCTGGAGTAAAGTATTTTCTTCTTTTTGTTTTAGGGATGGTAAGTATTTTTTAATTTTGTTATTCAAACCTGGAGCTAACTAATTTTATATTTAGTGCTGATTTTTTCAGTTTTCCAAACAGTCTCTTGTGGTAAGTGACTTTTCTTGTGAATAAATATTCAATTTTCTCCTTATTTTTGTCTATAATGCCTGTTCTGTTCCTAGTAGGATTTTCGTCCAGTAGTTCACGAATTTCTTTTAAAGGGTAATCATTTTCTAATAAGATTGATTTTAACTTATTTTTATGTTTTTTTCTTAGCTTCTGAAGTTGAATTCAGCTTTTCAACTTTCTCTTTAAATTGTAAAGCTACATTTTTCTTTATATAATTAAGGTGATCTGATTTATAATTTAAAAATTTTCCTGTATTTGTAGGCTTCTTGTATAATTCTGTGGTAATATATTTTTCTTCCCACTTCAAAGTAATATCTAGGTAATTTAGCTTATTTTCGTTTTGCTCTTCTAAAGTGAATTTTAGGGATTTATCTTGGGAAGGGCTCTTCTATTTTACTTATGTAATAATTTGCTAGGAGAGGTGCTAATGACGAACCCATTGCTAGCCCACTTCTTTGCTTATAGAAGCAGCCTGGGAACACTGAAGAGTTATTGAAAAAAATAGAACTTCCATAATTAGAAAACCCTTCCATGGCAAGTTTAGATGTTGTGTCCATGTTTACGAATATAAACCTGGACAAACTCATAGATTACATAGCAGATGACCTATCTGACCTAGTAGTGTTCCATGAATTCAATAAAGAAGAAGCAATAGGCCATCATGAACTTAGTGTTTGCTCTAAACAACAATTTTTTTCAATTCCAAGGCTTTTTCTATAAGCAAAGAAGTGGGCTAGCAATGGGTT
Source organism: Macrothele yani (assembly GCA_039090855.1). Taxonomy (NCBI): domain Eukaryota; kingdom Metazoa; phylum Arthropoda; class Arachnida; order Araneae; family Macrothelidae; genus Macrothele; species Macrothele yani. The sequence goes on along the minus strand of CM077027.1, from coordinate 136,722,323 downwards.
CGTCATTGGCACCTCTCCTAGCAAATTATTACGTAAGTAAAATAGAAGAGCCTTTCCTATTGAAACCTTCAATTTTCTGCATGTATATTAGATACATGGATGATATCCTTTTCATCATAGATCAAGATTTGAGTGGATACCCATCAAAAATCCTAGAAGGTTTTAATGCCCAAGATAAATCCCTAAAATTCACTTTAGAAGAGCAAAACGAAAATAAGCTAAATTACCTAGATATTACTTAGAAGTGGGAAGAAAAATATATTACCACAGAATTATACAAGAAGCCTACAAATACAAGAAAAATTTTAAATTATAAATCAGATCACCCTAATTATATAAAGAAAAATGTAGCTTTACAATTTAAAGAGAAAGTTGAAAAGCTGAATTCAACTTCAGAAGCTAAGAAAAACATAAAAATAAGTTAAAATCAATCTTATTAGAAAATGATTACCCTTTAAAAGAAATTCGTGAACTACTGGACAAAAATCCTACTAGGAACAGAACAGGCACTACAGACAAAAATAAGGAGAAAATTGAATATTTATTCACAAGAAAAGTCACTTACCACAAGGGACTGCTGGGAAAACTGAAAAAAATCAGCACTAAATATAAAATTAGGTTAGCTCCAGGTTTGAATAACAAAATTAAAAATACTTACCATCCCTAAAACAAAAAGAAGAAAATACTTGACTCCAGGAAGGAGTCATTTATAAAATAGCTTGTTCTTGTGGATTACCATATATAGGAGAAACAGGAAGAAGGTTAACCACCAGAATTAAAGAACACAAAGCAGCAATAAGGAACAGCTCAAATAAAACAGGATTAGACAGGCACATACAAGGAACTGACCACAAAATGGACTGGGACTCCTTAAAAGTGATCAAACATCAATCCCATGCAATTATTCGGAAATTAGAGAAATCCCTGGAAATTTACAAGACACAAGGTGGCAACATCAATGACCATGCTGGATGGAAAATCCATCAGGCTTGGTCACCAGACCTGTGGAAGTAGAAGGAAGCAAGAACTCCTGACGAAGATCTAGTGTTTAGATCGAAAATTTGAGAGGTAATGTACCTAATAAATTTATCCTCGATAATTCCTGTTAAATATTTATAATACTAAAAGTCTGCTGTTCATTTGACTCGATACTTCTCCAGCAATGATTTATTTATTTTGTTGGTCTATCAGTCGGACACATTGGGCCCTTCACCACAATTGAAATTATGGGTAATGTATGCCACAGTAGCCCTCTTGTTGCTGCCGACAAGACAAGATAGCCTGCGCTGACCTCTGGAATCCAATGAGGCATGGCCAACGGCTCGAAGTGTCACTTGTTTCGGACCATCTTTGATAGATACTAACTTATGCATAGCGTGAGCAGCCTACCAGCCCCGCTGTTTCGGAGATTCTCTTACCAAAGCATCTTGCCGAAGTGATCTGTCATTTGTCGAAATCAGATAAATCGTTTGCTTTTCCCATGTTGAGACGAAATGAAATACTGACTGAGAGAGCTCTGACCCAGGCATTATATATATATCATTTGCGATCTTGGGATGTGTCGCTGATTGGCTGCACACGTGCTTATTTGTGTAAAACAGAGCAGAGGTGGTTTTAATGTTTTGGCTGATTGGTATACATATCAGTGGGAAGTAAATCTCCCAGAAGAAATAATTCGTCACATATACATGGAAGGCAATACTTGTGCTGACAACAACATTCTAATGTACTCCGAATCTCTGGAACTTGTGACATACATCTGTATGTGGATATGAGAAAAAGTTTGTGTTAATTCTACAAGGAAACATTGTATTACTTCAAGTAAATCTCAGCAGTACTCAGATTTCTAAGCTACATCTTCAGTTGCTTAGAACTTCATTGTCATGGGTGTGTAACAGGTAGCATGCTCTAACAGAAATAGGGATATATGGGTTCCATTCCCACTCCAGGGTGGTGTAATTTTCAAGTTTTCTGAAAATATGGCTGAATGGAAAACAGTGAAAATATGGCTGAATGGAAAACAGTGAAAATATGGCACCATTGTGCCAACAGTGACATTCGATGATGTAATGGGTAAATATGCCCCCTCCCCTCACACCATGTAGGTTACAAATTTATCTGATATGATGGGTAAACACAGTGCCATAAGCAAGTATGATCGTGGGTACATAACCAGTACAAGGAAGGTGCGGCGCTCCATCTCTGTGACTGTAGAATGTCTGGGATTTCTGCATGTGACTGAACCAAGAGTACATCAAAACTGGTACCTCCCAGGAGCAATATGACCGTAAATCGGCCATATATTTTTGAGGTGAGTGCCACCTTTCTCCTATCATGGCATCAGAATAGACGGCCACTGTGGACAGGGTTATGTTGGTATTCAGTGATAGGACACGTGCAAAGGCTTGTGCAAAAACTGTTCTTTGTATGGCAGCACAGCTGAGCTTTGGTGACTAATGCCCATGTCAGGTATCCTTGTTAACATCACTTTACCAGGCTATGAGGCTGCAATGAGCAAAGGAGCATCAGCATTGGACCATGGAAAATTGGAAACAGGTGGCTTTGTCCCCAGGAGCAGAAAGTGCTTTTAAAACTGCGATGTGCATCGCATAACAAAGCCCCCCCCCTAGAACATTTTCTTTTTAAGCTTATACTTCAGTGCCTTGCGGAATATTTTTTTTTTGTCTTAGATCTTAGATTTCCTTGTCGGATATTTTTATTTGTAGAACATATTTTGTTAAATCTTAAATTTCAGTTTGTTGCAGAAAATTTTTTTAATCTTAAATTTGCAAGCGCAGTGCTCGCTCGTGTACTCCGAAGTCCCGGATCTGCCGGTAACTCCTCTTGTCTACACTCCCCACCTTCTGCCCAGAGCATCAAACAATCCCCCTCCCTTACACGTCCATCGATTCATCCATTTGGGATGGTAGCTGATTGTTTCTCCCTGCACTTTTTGAAAGACCCTTTCCCCCTCCCCGCTAGTATGTTGTGAAAGTGGGAGGAGCCAAGCCATGTTAAACCACATATTGCTGAGGAGAGTGTTTGTTTGGTGTCCATCTTGAAAAAAATTACCTCAAGTCAACAACGTGGGATTCCTGCCCAAAGTATTAAATTCCGGCCGAAGTAAAGTTGCCAGGAAGGGGTCTCTTGCCTTAGAAAATTTTAAGGAAAAAAATATTTTTTTGACCACTCACAAAATTCGAGCTTTAAAAACGCGTCCTTCATACAATTATGTGCGTTAAAAACGAATCCTTTAGGCATGAATTTCTCTCGCGGATTCTGGAAATTTTGCCTTTGTTGTCATCATTTGCATAATTCTCAAGAGCGAAGAGAATTGGGAATGGGGGAGGGTGCGTTGCCTGGCTGTAAATAGAATTCCGTCTTCCGAGAACGGAAGCTAGACGAAGTGACGATTTCTCCCGTAATCGTAATTGTTTTTCTCACGATTCCCTCTGTTGAGTATTGATGTAAAATTTGATTTTGTTCAATAAATTATTGTTTCAGCTTCAAAATAGAGGGAAAATTTCCGAAAATGGAAATCTGACTGAGCGAAGAGTTTGAAAAAACTGCACTCCACTCAGAATAACTCTTGATATAGCTCCCTTATGTTGTGATATTCAATAGATAGCAGGCTACATAGCTGATCTATTGAATAATAAAGTGTATATTTTGAAAATGAGGCAGTTGTTGACACAATTGTAAGAAGAGCAGGTCTTTTCTTGAATTCTGAATAATTAACATTTCCAAGAACTTGTGTCAGTTCTGAGCAAAAGAATGAATTGGAAGATCTTTACAATTTCATTAAATTTGTAAAGGTTTTTCTATGTGTTCCACACTCTGAAAAAAAAAAAGAAAAAAAGATTTATTCTTTGAGTACACTGCTTTTGTTACTTCGATCTATAGAAATAATGCAAGAAAGTAGGACAAGTGGAACATTTTTTCCAGATTAAAGCTCTGTTAAACAAACTCTAAATGAAATGAAAGCAGAGATTCCAAAATTTATAAAGTAACCTGCTTTTATTTTTTCTCTGCCTGCCTCAAAGGCAATTTGTGAATCCTGGGTTTCAGCAATTGACAGATTGTTTAAGTAAAAGACTCAATACTAATGATGGAGATGTTATAGTTGGAACAAATGATAAATGACTGTTTTTAATGTCAAACAGAGCGCAGTTTGACATAACTCAGTCCAAAAAATACTGAAAGCTGCCCTAGTTTCAATGTATGGACCAAATGACCACAAACACTTTGTAAATAATTCATGTTCAACAATGACATTTAACTTCAAAAGTTATTAACAGAAGATCAAATTCTAAATACATACCCTGGTTCTAAATAAATTTATTTGATTTAAGTAACAGGTTTATGTTTTGTTATATTTAACAAGGGGTTTCAACTGATGGGGATTTTTTAATGTTTGTTTTACTGTGATTTATTCACTTACCATATTTTTTTTTTTTTATGAAATTTGGTCAAAATGTTTCGCGCTTTGCCCGCAGAACATTTGCAATCTTTGGAAGTCATGTTGCAGAACACTGAACGTAATTCTGCTCCTGGGGCTTTGTCTGACAAATTGAGAGCTATTACACATGGGGGGGGGGGGGGGGTACACACCTCCTGAGGCTAGTGAAAGCTGTTTCTGAGGCATGTTTACTTGGGACCCCTTGTACCTGCTGAGGCCACCATCTCCATACAAGGATATGTGACGTACTAACACATACACCCATTCATAGCTATCCATTTACTGCAGTAGGTTGCCTTCTTAAACAAAACATGCCCTGTCTCATCATTCCTGTTATGCAAAGGACTGGTTGAAAAAGAATTTGAGTTTTGTAACCCTGAATGGCCCTTCAGTCTCTGCATTTGAACTCAATTGAACATCTTGTAGGACAAAATGCAGCAATGCATTTGAACTTAAAGCTCTCCACTACCAAGTCCTGGGACTTGACTGATGATTGTCCTGGAATCTTTAGCCTTAGTACCGTTCAGCATGTGGTCCAGTCCATTTCACGGCTTCATTGAGGACGAAAAGCTAGCTCATATATAGTCCTGAATATTGAATGAAGTGCATTATGAAAAAAATATTCTTCACAGATGCATGAAACAACCACAGGATTTTTAAGGCAGCAAGCAGAATAGCCAGTGCCTTGTTTACTGTTCAACATGTAATTTGATTCCAGAAAACTCAAGAACTGCATCGTCCTGAAGGGGGATATAAAGAGATTTTTTTTTTTTTTAAGAGCAAAGAGATTTTTGTTTAAGCATGCTTGAAACAGGATGCTTTCTTTCAACAACACAAAGATATAAAGAGAATACTCAAACAGAATTTTCTTTGTCTGTTTTGAAAAAACATTTAGTCAACTGAAATTTGGAGATGCTGTTTCAATTCCTGCTCCAGAGCAATGTAATTTTCAAGGTTTCTGAAGTAAATTTAACTTATTAAACAGTAAACAAGGCAAATGGCTATTCTGTTTGCTGGCTTAAAAATCCTGAATGATGTGCAATTGGCTAAGTGTAGCTTTTAAAAAATGGGTTTACTCTTAGGTCAAAACTACACTATATAATTTTAAGTGACATGTCATTTATTAATGTGCTTATTCATTAGTCCTTTCATTGAATTTTATACACCACAAGACAAAGCTAAACTTTTTGAAGTGAAACCCTCAGTTTACCTGTAGTGGCCCAAAGCTAGCTTAAATAATTCATGAAAAAACCATGAGGAATAACCACTCACCATAAAGATCATGGTAACTTCCAATGGACCGAACACTTCCAACACGTCAATTCATGAATTGACGTGTTGGAAGTGTTCGGTCCATTGGAAGTTACCATGATCTTTATGGTGAGTGGTTATTCCTCATGGTTTTTTCATTTATGAATTGCACGTAAACTAAGCGCATTTTGCAAGAGGTTAATACCTTAAAAGTGCAAATATAATAATTAAATAATTCAGTTTGGTAGTGCATAACAATGTACTGCTGTCATTATCATTACAACATTAGCTGTAGTTATCTTACTGTTACACATGTTCAAAATGTTAATGTAGTGGTCGCCTGATGAGGACTCATTTAGGGTTAAGTATTAAAGGATATGTCTCAGTCATACTCACCCATTTTTGGTTGACAAGCACTCAGGATACGTAGAATGCAGCACTATATATTGGTAAATCAATCTATCTTCATTTCACCTTGACTATTGGAAATATTGCCAAAAAAAACAGGAGTTTCATTACGAGATATAATATGTATGAAGTTAAACAAAGTGCGTAGTTAAAAATGAATACTTAGAAATTACGTGAAAAAATGGAACAAAAGAACCTTAAGATAAAATTTACAAACTCAGCCTGTGATATCATTGAAATTCGGGTCCAGAGTATTTGAATACAATTGAAGAATCCTCAACATCGTGACCACCACCTTCCTTCCATACATGTTTCGACACATGCTTGTGTCTTTATCAATGGAATGTTACGGCGTTCTAACTACTTGGTCTCTGCAGCTCTAATGAGACTATACTTGCACACTGCCTGTCATGGCCAGCGTCATATACCCCATCATCGTCGCTGTTGTGCTCGCTTCGAGTTGATCTGTGCCACCATCTATTGTTATGTTATCAGTCCTATTGTTGTTGTAATTACGTTTATTTCTTTTGGTTTTATCTTTCTTATTTTCAAGATCTAGCCAGTATCTCCAGGCAAAAGGCATATCCACTGGTGGATTGATATTACAGCATTTGTCTTTAAATTTTTCGATGGTTAATGCTTCTGCATTTAAAATTTGTTTACATGTTTTATAAGACGAAATAATTTTAGCATTTCCCAGTCTGGCTGCAAATTGTTATGAATGCAATACTGTATCAAAGATGTTTTATTATCCTTCATTTTCCAGTTATATAAATGTTTTTTAATCTAGTACGGAAGCACCTCCTGGAAAATGAAGGATAATAAAACATCTTTGATACAGTATTGCATTCATAACAATTTGCAGCCAGACTGGGAAATGCTAAAATTATTTCATCTTATAAAACACGTAAACAAATTTTAAATGCAGAAGCATTAACCATCGAAAAATTTAAAGACAAATGCTGTAATATCAATCCACCAGTGGATATGCCTTTTGCCTGGAGATACTGGCTAGATCTTGAAAATAAGAAAGATAAAACCAAAAGAAATAAACGTAATTACAACAACAATAGGACTGATAACATAACAATAGATGGTGGCACAGATCAACTCGAAGTGAGCACAACAGCGACGATGATGGGGTTATGATGCTGGCCATGACGGGCAGTGTGCAAGTACAAGTATAGTCTCGGGCTGCAAAGACCAAGTAGTTAGAACACCGTAACATTCCATTGATAAAGACACAAGCATGTGTCGAAACATGTATGGAAGGTGGTGGTCACGATGTTGAGGATTCTTCAATTGTATTCAAATACTCTGGACCCCAATTTTAATGATATCACAGGTTTTTAGATGGCTGAGTTTGTACATTTTAGCTTATTAAGGTTCTTTTGTTCCATTTTTCACGTAATTTCTAAGTATTCATTTTTAACTGCGCACTTCGTTTAACTTTGTGCATATTATATCTCGTAATGAAACTTCTGTTGTTGTTTTTTGGCAATATTTCCTATAGTCATGGTGAAATGAAGATGGATTGATTTACCAATATATAGTGCTGCATTCGACGTATCCTGAGTGTTTGTCAACCAAAAATGGGTAAGTATGACCGAGACATATCCTTGAATACTTAACCCTAAATGAGTCCTCATCAGGCGACCACTACATTAACATTTTGAACATGTGTAACAGTAAGATGTTACACACGTTCAAAATGTTAATGTTGTAATGATAATAATCATCATACCACGTGAAATCTAGTTCGCGAAAGTAATTATAGCTTCTTTGAACTATGTATCTTAGTACTGTTGTCATTTAGTTTAAAAATTTAAGGATTTACCTCTGTTTCTTTTAAATACTTCTGCATCTCATACCAAAGGAGGATGAAAAGCAGTGTTATATTTAAGCAGCCCTCGCAAATGTCGGTAGCCAGTAGCCAAATGGTGGCCAGATATTTTGTAGTGGCCAGTAGATTTTTAATATAGTAGCTGATGATGTTCAGTGGATTTTTTTCCCCAAGTGAGCAACTATTTTTTTCACCCCCACTTGTGAATGAATATTGAGTTCAGTTTCCTCGCCCATGTTCCTGCAGCTGCTTCGAAAATGAATGGGAGAGAAGGTGAGATGGCGTCGAGAGAAACTTAATCCGTTAACGGATCAGCCTGAAGCGACCAAAGGGTCAATGTTACTAAAGCAACCTTTGCCATTGTATACCTTGCACACAAAGTATTATGTCATCTACAGGTAAAAGAATTATCTTTGAATCAGTTTAGCCACATATATGCTAAACAAAAAGAAACAATTTTACAACATGAGCGTGCCAATTTCCGTTTAATTGGGGTAAGAGTACAAGCTAAAAAAACTAGAACGCTAGCTTTCACCGCCGAAGACGGGCGGCTTCATCAGGCTAATGTTTGTAAACATGTACTCAACCTTGTAAACATTAGCCTGGTGAAGCCGCCCGTCTTCGGCAGTGAAAGCTAGCGTTCTAGTTTTTTTAGCTTGTACTCTTACGCCAATTAAACTGAAATCGGCATGCTCGTGTTGTAAATATTCTTGGTGTATTTGCAGCCCATTTTTTGAAACCTTGATAAAAAGAAAGAAACTGTTATGGCAATGTTTTTTAAATGATGCAGCTACTACATCTAATGCCATGTAGTACTGCTCCTTGTGAGCGTGGCTTTTCAGCAAAGAACATTATTAAAATGAGTGATCAGGCATGTCTGAATAGTGACACTTTAAATGACTTAATGATGATTAGTAAGATGCAATGGCCCTTCAATTGAAGATTTTGATCCTCAAAATGCTATTCAGTTGTTGTGGGCCGATACCTCTGATGGGAAGATCAGACACAGTACATATCAACAGTAAACTGTACCAACATTATTAGTGCCACGTTATATATATTATACTGAGTGGCCACTTTATTATGACCACCCGACAGTTTTAAGCAAATGAGCTATGGCTGCATGCTGTTGCCGCCAGAGGGCGAGGCTAGTATAAAAAGGGGAAAGCTAAGTGCTTGCGACAGTAGTAGAAGTGATTTTTGGGTGACGAGATGGGTAAATAAAGTGCGATTTGACGGACTTTCAACGTGGGATGATTGTAGGAGCTCGGAGCCATGGAGCGAATATCACCAAAACCGCCGCATTCGTGAAATGTTCCGGAGCAGCTGTTGTTAAAGTGTTTAAAGACTGGCCTGTCAGCCAAAAAAACTGGGTCTCTACGGGCAACATGTGGTCGTCATAGACTAGTGACTGCTCGAGCAGAACGGAGTGTGTCCAGACTAGTAACAGACAACAGAAGGGCAACAGTGCAGCAAATTACAGACCTTAATCAAGGATCCCCTCAAATGATCTCTGTACCCACTGTTTGCCGTACCCTGCGTCGGATGGGATATGGCAGGCGAAGGCCTGTTCGAACACCTTAGCTGTCTGCAGTTAACAAGAGAAAACGTCTCCATTTCGCACAGGAGCACAAGGATTGGACAGTCGATAATTGGAAACAAATTATGTGGTCCGATGAATCACGTTTTCAGTTGCACTATGCCGATGGCAGAGTGAGAATTTGGCGGAAACATCACGAAAGCATGGACCCCAAATGCATTGCTACAACCCTTCAAGCTGGTGGAGGCAACGTTATGGTTTGGGGAATGTTTTTCTGGCATGCTTTGGGCCCTTTAATTCGTGTTGATCAATGTGACTGCCTCATCACATCTAAACATTGTTGCGGACCAAGTGCATCCTGTCATGTGGATGGTTTATCCCAGTGGGGCGATGGCTACTTTCAACAAGATGCTTCCTGCCATAGTGCTTGTACTGTACAGGATTGGTTTCAGGAACATGCCGGTGAATTTACTTTGCTTAGGTGGCCCCCGCAATCTCCAGATCTCAACCCCGTTGAGAATTTGTGGGATGAAGTTGAACAAGCCATCAGACAGCTGGATCCACAACCCTGCAATCTCACACTCCTGGCAAGTGCTTTTCATCAAGCATGGTATCAGATTCCACAAACCACCTATCAACATTTCGTGGAGTCCATGCCACGAAGAATCGACGCAGTATTAAAGGCAAAAGCTGGCCCAATGAAGTACTGAGAGGGTGGTCATAATTAAGTGGCCACTCAGTGTATATATCCTAGCTTTTGTCCCTTTGTTTTAAATATTATTAAAGAAATTAGACATCTAACTTCAATGGCCTCTCAAAAATAAATTATGTATGTGTAAATTAAGATAGAGTAATGATATTAGTACACTGAAAATAAATTGTCAAAAAATCGGTCATTTTGGAACAAAAGCATATGCAATATTTGCAGTCAATCTAATGATTCTATGCAGTAACTGCTGTGAATCTATTTTTATGAAGTTAAATGGGGAAGGGTCTCTCATTAGAAAGAAAAAAATAACGTTCACCCATTTAATTTCATAGAAATGTAAGGTAGAGAAGTAAGTATTATTATTTTTTAAACTTTGCACGTCCAGCAGATTTTATCATTTGGCTAGTAAAAATTTTTTCCACTAGCTACATTGGCTAGTAGAAATTTCAGCAGTTTTGCAAGTACTGGATGTAAGGTTGGCTGGCTATGCTATTTACTATGGTGTATTTCTATTTAAGGTAGAGCTTTCAAGTATTTTGGGATTCTGAACTGATTAAGTTTATTGAAACATTTTTTGTAATGCTTCGTTTTATATTTATGTAAGTTTTAGAGAAACATTTCTTGAATGAATGTACAAATAAATGGGAAAGCTCTTCTAATAAATTGCTGTTTTTTTTTAATTTTTTTTTCTGATTTTTTTCGCAGTCTCCTGAAGCTCATTGTGCCTCTACTGCCAGCTATGTTGGAGCTCCTAGTCCGGCTGCGGAAGTAACAGTTACATCCAGTAACACAGCACCAATGGTTGCTGCGTCAGTGTCAGGCATACCAGTTTGTGTTCCAGTGACTAGAGTTGACACAGATGTCTCTTGTTCTGAACTGTTAGGTAACACAACTGCACCCTCCTCTCAGGAAGGGGACCTCAGGGACCACTCCTCTTGATTCGGTCCCAGCTCAAAATTATTCTCAGAGGTATGCATTTTCATGATTTAATATAAGCGCTTTTTTTTTTTTTTTTTTTTTTTTAAATATGCAGTGTTTGGCACTTAACAGAAAATGTGTGCAGTGTCGTTTTAACCATGTGTGAAACGCCTGTACAAGTAGGGTGTATAAAAATCATGACTTTTTTAAAAAAAATCGAAGAAATCTGATTTTTTTTTAGTTAAATCAGATTTTTTTAAAAATCAGATTTGTTTATTTAAATTGATTTTTAGGCTTAATTTATCCATTAGCAACAAAATGTAAGCATTTAAACAAGCAATTAATTGCAAAAATTTAACTGAAAATTAATAACAAAAATAATTTAAAAATATTCATGCATTTTTCCAGTTGCAGTAACATTTCTACTGCAAATGTGAGACATTATAAGTAATCAGTTAATTTTTAAGCACTTCCCATTTAAAGAGCAAATTAAAAACTTTAGTTTTAGCAGCCTTTTCTTCCCCCAGCTGATTCCTGAGTTTACTGTGAATGAGTCCAAAAGTAGAGAATATTCTCTCTACTCCAGCAGATGTAGATTTGCACGTGTGAAGTGCTTAAAGTCCTTTTCCAGAAACACAGTTTTTTAACAAAGCTTATGACCTCCACAGTCCAGTGTGTGCCTTACATCCTTTCTTTCCAAGCTCAATTTTTTTCAGTGAAATAGCACCAAATTGGATCTTGCTTTCTCCCAGCTGACATATTTGTAAAGTATCTGAGAACATACACGGCACTGGCTATTATTAAGTAGAAAATACAAATAATGTACTCTGTATAAAGCTTAGTACAGAGGAATAAAGGCAAACAACGAACAGCAACAGACCCTTGTACTAGTCTAGAAGAAAAACAACCTTGTGATCGGACAGGTCATTGAGCAGAAGATAAAAACCTGTCCCAAACTAAAAGGACTGTTCCTTCTTCTACCCCTACAACTTGTATTGCAGTTACCCCTTTTGCCCTGAAGATGAGACCACATCCCTATCCTAAGAGCCATACATGGCTAATCCCTACTTCTAGACTAGAATAAGATACATATGCCCTCTGTACCCTGTCAACACGTAGCATGTTTTGAGTTTTGTTTACCAGCATGAAAGTTCTTCCACAAGGATTTAAAACTTATTTTTTCACTTCAGCCACTTTGACTGATCATGTTAAAACTAATGCGTAAATCCAGTTTTGTTTCAAAGTTTTAAATGGTAATATAAAAAGTAAAAAAAATAATTAAAAAATATATTAAATCATAAAAAAAATTGATTAATCAGTGATTTAAATCAAGAGATCTAAATTGTTCACACCCTGTGTACAAGTAGTGCAATTCAGTAGACTTGAAGAGGAACCTCATTCATGTCTAGAGAGCTGTAGTGGCATTTTGGAGGTAGCCTCTGCAGATTATTTGTAGGCTACAGTGCTAAGTAATAATAGTTAGTGTTAAATACTGGGTATGTGAAAAAGAGTGGGTACTTTTTGAGCATGTTTCATGATAGGATAATTAATTTTCACCATATCAAAAGGCTTTTTTTTTTTCAACCAGAGAAAGAATGACTACATTTCAAACATTTAATGAGAGTAATAAGAAACTTACCCTTACTAGGTCTGTTCTCATTTGAAGAAGATACATTTCTCTGCACGTTTGTTCCCCATTTTGAGTTCTACAGTTGGTTTGGGCTTCTGGTGTGGCGGTTTTTATGTTGTCTTCAGCTTGTTCTTTATTTGACAGAATGAGTAATTCTTTAATCCGTACTGCGGCAATGATACTTGGTCTAAGAAACCTCTATTTTACTTAAAAACCTATTATTTCGCTGATGTTTACATAATCCTAAACGGTAGTTTAATTGACTTATAAAAACTTATTATTCAGTAAACCTACTTGCATGAACATTCACTAACATAAACTAACTTCTTATTTACAAACGCCAAAAACATCTAAACAAAAATAAACTAAAATACCATTATTTACACTAACTCATCTCATTGCCCACTATTTACACAAAACTCATCTCACTCTCTCATTCATGCACCACACCTCTGCCGATCCCAACGTAGATCGGAAAAAGTGGATATTTCTGAAGTTAACAGAAAAGTAACCAAAGCTCTTATGGAAACAGCAACAAAATTAGCTGGGTCTAAGAACAAGTTGCATGTAAACAAATTATCAGGAAAAACCAAAATGTTGATGCAAAAAAAGAGAGATGAGGACAACTAAAGAAGGTGTGACTTTCAAAGTGGAATATATAGAGAGCTATGCAAGACAGTACGAAAAAGTATCACTGAAGACGTAAGGAAATTCAACTGTGAACTAGTGAGGAAAGCACTTGAAAACAACCAAAGCCCAAAGATAGCAAAGGGACATCTCAGTAAGGGAAGAAAACAGATTATGGCACTGAGAGAAGAAGATGGTTCTGTAACAAGAAGTAGAGGCGAAATTTTGACAAGATTGAAAGATTTCTACTCCAAATTATATGAAAGGGATGATAATGTACTCCAGACATCATGAAAGGTCACAGTACCCGAGTTCTTCCAGTCCTCCCAGCAGAAGTTGCACATGCAATCAAGAACATGAAGCGGAGGAAAGCTCCAGGAGAAGATGGAATTACTGTAGACATCATACAAGAAGCAAGTGGAGAAATTGAAACAGTACTCGCCCAAATTTTCACTCAATGCCTTAATGAAGGGAAGATTCCTTAGGATTGGAACAACACTACAATGATCCTGCTACATAAAAAAGGTGACATTAAGGATCTCAAGAACTACAGACCTATCAGCCTCCTATCAGTGGTTTATAAAATCTTCACTAAAGTTCTTTCACACCGCTTGAAGGTAACACTGGACATGGCTCAACCGAGAGAACAAGCTGGATTCAGGAGTGGCTACAGCACTATAGATCTTATCCACGTACTGAGAGAACTAATTGAAAGAGCGAGGGAATATGAACTTCCATTGTGCATGGCTTTTATCGATTATGAAAAAGCCTTTGATTCGGTGAAACCATCAGCAGTTACAATGGCTCTGAAATCCTGCGGTATTGAAGATGCATACATTAATATTATTAATAACATCTATGAAAATGCAAGTGCAAAGATTCGGCTATTTGAAAATACAACACACATAAAAATTGGAAAAGGAGTGAGACAAGGTGAAACCATATCTCCCAAGCTCTTTAATGCGACATTGGAAAATGTCTTTCAATCACTGAACTGGGAAAACAAAGGGATAAAGATTAATGGAGATTATCTAACTCACCTTCGCTTTGCTGATGACGTAGTCATTTTTGCAACTACCCCATCAGAGCTGCAGAGTATGATCCAGGAACTTGCTGACAAGAGTAAAGAAGTGGGATTAAAAATGAACTTTCAGAAGACAAAAGTGATGTTCAATGCTTTTACAAGAAATGAAGATTTATCGATTGATGGAGAAAAGCTGAAGATAACAGACACGTACATTTATCTTGGACAGCAGATATCAAGTGAGGGTCACATTGATGAAGAAATTAATCAGCGTACAAAACTTGCCTGGAGAGCTTTTGGAAGAAACAGCATAATTTTCAAGAGCAATATGCCGCCATTATGTCTTAAAAAAAAAAAAAGTGTTTGATCAATGCATCCTTCCAGTGCTTACATATGGTGCAGAGACTTGGACCTTAACTAAAAGAGACATACAAAGGCTGCAGACAACTCAAAGCAGCATGGAGAGGTGCATGCTTGGTGTAACCAGGAGAGATAAAAAGAGGAACTCGTGGATCCGAAAAATGACAAGAATGGAAGACATCATGATCAGAGTTAAATCACTGAATGTCAGAAGGACAGACCATCGATGGACAGCCGAAATTTTAGATTGAATTCCAAGGGACAGGAAAAGACCCAGAAGAAGACCACATGGGAGATGGGTGAATGAAATTCGAAAGTGTGCGGGAGTGACATGGAGGAGATTGCCACAAGACAGACTGTTGTGGAGGAAACTTGGGGAGACCTTCGTCCAGCAGTGGATTGATAATGGTTGACAATGATGATGATATATAAACTGTGTTTGAGGCAATGTCTTTAAACCAGTTTTGTTTTGAATTCAGCAGTTTTGTATTGTGAAATACAGTGGTGTGTTCTAAATATTTACAGAAATAAATTACAGTGAACAATTTCATCTTGCTCGTGCTGTGTTATATGCACTTTGTCATCACATGTTCTGATTTTTCACCCGGTTAGAAAGTTCCACTTTTTTGTTCCTTGGGCAGTCTCAAGTATAGTTATACATAATTTTAAAACTCTCATTAGTAGCAGGTTATCCACCCAGTAGGGTGGGTCAAGAGGAAGCCGAATTTTATTACAGCGTACTGTTAGGGAAATATTTGATAAAATCAACAGAGGTCGCTCACCAACTACTTACACTATCCATTTTCGTTATATTGAATGTTTTTATTTGGGATTTACTTTTCAATGGTCGAGAAAGATGCATAGCATCAAAAAGACTATTTCCGAAAAGCGTGATGAATTGGGAGGGGAAGAGGGGGTCTTTGTAAATTTGGTCATGTAGTACAAGTTTTGACAAATAACTTTTTTATGTAGTGATTGTGCCATAGTAAGTTGCAGTTATAACATTTCACAAACTGCACTTGAAATCTAAAAGTTTTTTTCGATTCCAGATCATAGAGCTTGATAGTGAAATAAAGTATCTCAAAACATGGACTCATTATTAAGGCAAACGGAATTCTCGGATCATGAACTTACATCGGCAATATTGACATTTTTATAGATAAACAGATTGCTTCATCAGCTCTTCTCAGATGGCAGATCTTTGCATTTTTTCTTCTCTCCTGTTGGGTTGTAGGAAAGACTTTAGTCCAGTTTTGTTTTTGGTGTGCTTACTGTGGTATGGATTTGTGATTACAGTTAGTAACTATAAATATTAAAAACTCTCACTTGATAGAATTACCTGAATAAGAGTGGTTTTAACATGTGAAGTGTGCTTTCATTGTATGAACAGTTTTGCCTACTGAAGGTATCGAAATGCTCCTCATGATGATATGAGTGCATTTCAAGTTTCATTAAGAGTTCCTCCAGCACATAAGTTACTGCAGTATTTCAACAGCAGAAATAACAATTGTTATTTTTGAATTACTTTGTGTGCTTGAGAAGTTAAATATTTTAATTAATTTCTATAATTTGTAATTGTTTTTTTTTTTTTAACTAAAGAGAATCTTGTCATGAATGAAAGGTGATTGTGAAATGCTACAGTTGGAGAAATGCTTGAGTTACAATAATACACTATTATTTTGAGGTACAGCTTAATTATTTTCTAATTTTTAGGTGAGTGATGTTTTTGTGGTACTTAAACATTTATTGTTGTGAGGAAATTTTTGCGTGATAAATTTTTGGCAGTGCGGAAAGTATTGATTTTTATATGACTAAGACAAGTAAATCTGGACTGTGGTAAATACTCTACAATTAAAAGGTGTTTTTCGCTGTGTTAAGCATGACATTAGCTGTCTATTCAGTAAATTCTAAAGCAATTAAAAATTATTAAAGATTTAAATTCTAAGCAACTAAAAATTCTGTTAAAATATGTGATGTGAAGTCTTTAGTTATCCCTCCCCCTTTCCAATTTTTGGCATGAGTAATTTTTTGTAATGATGTCTGATGATGTTAAAATTAGGTAAATATTATAAAAAATTATAATTTTCTTTTCTTTGGTGTCTAGGTCTCACAACTTAGTTGGGCAGCTCTTTTCACATGATGTGCTACTAGGAAGGTGGCGTCTTACTCTTGAGCTCTTTGGACGTGTTTTTGTTGATGATGTTGGTGCCGAACCAGGATCTGTAATAAGTGAACTTGGTGGATTTCCTGTGAAAGAGGCACGCTTTCGAAGAGAAATGGAAAAGATCAGAAACTCTCAGCAGCGCGATTTAAATCTTACCAAGGTTTGTGTCTTAATCTACTTTTCAGAGCAAATCTATATTGTCTTCAGACATTTTCATGACAAGCTCCTATTCCTAGTACTTTTGCAATGTCTGCTCATTTTATTTAACATACAAATATTGTTTTAAAATTTTAAGTGGTGTACTTAAAAAGGTTGTATTCATGTTGATCTACTAACCATTGGGAATTATTCACACAGCAGTCAGAAAATAACTCTGAACTGCTCTATTTTACTGTTCACCATGTTACATATCAGAAAACTTTAAAATTACGAGGAGCAGGAATTGAACTTGTATCCCGATTTCCATTCGAGTATGCTACCCAATTTTTGTTCTTGCATGTACATATATTTTGCTTAGCATGTTCGTTGTCTATGAACCCCTGTTAATCTCTCCTCATGCTCGTTTGCCAGACAATATTCCCCAGATTTAGTAATTATGGCTGCAATTTCTCTGTGTCCTTTTAAATTTTGATCAAGAATGACAATTCCCCCTACCTAACCCCTCGGATTTTTTTATTACTCCATATGAATTCTAGCAAACAGAATCCACCATTATAGACTTCCATAACTCTCAAGTTCTTCCTCTCCAATTTGAAAATATCCTGCACGAAGTTCGCATCTGCAAGTTACTATCTGATCAGCCTTTAAAGCTATTGTACTATCAAAGGCCAAAACATTCGTGTGTGTTCTTGATCTTTTTCTCAGCCAGAATAAATTAATACTGAATCGGCTGGCAAGATCAAATTCTCTTGAATTCCTCGTGAGACACTTTAACATTATTTAAAGATGTGTGGACACAGGATAGTGGTAAAAACTGGAAATTTAGCAATTATTAGTTTAATGCTCTTGGGAAAAAAACTGTTACAATTGCTGAGAATTTGCAAATAAAAAACCCCTGGCATTATCAGACAAAATTTATTTTTAACATATTTAGCAAAGAGCTTGGAAAGTAGATTTTCACATTTTATGAGAGCTCATTTAGCGGTTATATCCTACAGATAGAAGAATTAATGACTAATGGTTGTTTATGAAATCAGAGGCGCTTGGAAAGTCCTTGATCCTACACACACACACACATACACACAAAGCTATGTGAACTCTAACTTGGTTTATGTTAGTTATATGCTTTCAGCTTAGCATTATCAGGTGCTTGTGTTCATCGCAAAATAATGGAGCAGTGTTGTTCCCAACTAATTTCATCCACAATTAACTAATTTTAATTTTTGGGTCATTTTGATGATTAATTAATTAGCATGCCCATTAAAATAAAAAATGCTCTTTTAGTATGACTTTTTCCATCCATCTGAACGCTTCATATTATTGTGCATACATTGGATTTTAGACTTCTGTTGATAAAGGTGTGAGTAGCATGTTTGATCCCTATCCACAGCTTTTTACTTCTCTCTATGTTATCATTTTTCTATGGTGATTAAGTGCTGTTCATGAAATGTGAAGGCTTGTTCATTTCCTTGTGTCCAGCCTCTTGTTTGTCAGTTTGATCTTAATGTCATTTAGTCCCTGAGTGAAGTGCAATCAACTCATCCACATTTTCAATGATAGTGAGTTCCACTTCATTCATAATCTGAAGAACTTTTTCTGTAGTTATATACAATTATCTGAAGTTTTAATGATTAGTTGAAGATTTGTATCTGAACTCAATATCCTCAAAAAGCATTTTTAGTTTTTGCACATTTAATTTTTTCTAGGCAATGGATTGAAACATTTGCTTCCCAGCTGATCTACAGGAATCCATATTTGTTGTGTTTAAGGGGATAGTGTAACAGGGGTTGTGCTGTCAATTGCATTCTTTGCGATTCAAAAAAAAAAAAAAAAAAAAAAAACGTTTTGGCAAAAATATTTGTGATTACCATGATTAAGACTCACTACATCTATAATATGATATTTTGCTGCTTAAGCTATTGTTTTTGTACTCTTGTAACACTTTTTTGGTTTTTATGTTTCCAACGGAGAGTGAAAAAAAATTGAATTTCGAGAATGGGTTGGCAAAAAAGCCAGAGCAACTGCTGGTGTAATGTATGAAAGTTTAGAACCAGCAGTATGTACTTTTGATTTTTCACGTGAATGATTTTCTCTAGAAAGAAAAACATCATTTTTATTGTGGGGCTATATGAATGCTTTTGAGAGCAGTATTTGAAAAAAAAAATCCTCCCCTTTAATCCAGTTGTTGTAACCACAGTTGCGATTTTTCATTTGTTTACCAGCCTTTTTCATGCAGAATTTTCTTGCAAGATGGTGTTAATTTAGATTTAAATTTCAATAACTTATCTACATGAACAAATTTTTATCAGAAATCATATATGGGCTGGTTTCAGTTATTTTAAACTGGCAATACATCACATTGTGATTTATTCTGTGTTTCTGAAAATTATAACATAAGTGCCCTGATCCAGTGCACAGTTTTGTTGTTTTCAGAAAGTTACTCCCATTCTCAGAGTCTCATCATATTTTAGGCTTCCTGTTCTGCTTTAAAAATCTGCCATGCTAGCAGAAAATTGTGTCTACAGGTCTGAGCACAAGCCAAGTTCCTTGAAGAGGAAGGTACATTTATCAAAACATCTGTTTTCTTTCACAAGGAGTAATCAGGCCATGTAGTAAACATTTGTGGCTTACACCAGTGCTGAATTCGAGCTTATTTTTAGGAGTCCGAGCCCGAAGTTCGTCAGCCCAGGCTGGCCCAAGCCCAAATTTTATACTGACAGATAAAGCCTGGGCCCCAAATGAGCGTGGAAACTAATGACTAACCTGTTAATTAAATAAATCCCCTCTTCCTGATTTCCTCTCTCTGCTTGTCCTGCGGTAAATTAATGTCTTCCTCTACTGGGACATAAGGGAACTGTCTTCTATCTGCTTCTGTAGTATAGCCTCGCAATTTTCTTTGACCATTAATTTCCTCCTAAAATGTTTTGGGTGGCTAAGCATTCGAAAAAATTGGTCAGCACCGTAATCTATGTAATTTGCTCAATAAAATTAGCAGGGAGCTTCCATATGGAGATAGGGGGAATTTGGTTGGCATGCTGTCTACTATCTGGTATCTGTAGTTCTTGGAAAAACATTTCCATCTCTGCAGAAATCGACTGTGTTGCATATGGCATTTACTATTCAAGTTCGGAATAAATAGCCCTTCCAAGTCCCTACTCCCTACCCAAACTTAGTTTGCAAAGAATCCTTTTTAGCAACTAGAAAATGTAGGAACAGTCCCATATGCTAAATCATACAAAATCATGTTTGAAAAAAAGAGAAACTTATTCCTTTCTCAGAGCTGACTTGGCATTTCTCAGCACTGGCATATACTGCCAAATGACCTTCCTTTCAAGTTTCTGTTCTCTTATGTAAATTTAAGTACTTCTTGGTTAGACATTTTCTCACTGAATTCCTCATTACTTTCCCAAAGAGCGTTTACGATTTGGCAAAGCGACATGGAAAGGACAAGATTGAACATGTATGGGAGATTCAATTACACAGTGCGAGCGATTTTCGGCTATAGATAATAATTACGAAATTGTCACCTTGGAAACAGATAGCACTATTATCAGTGCTGTTTATCGTCCGCCTGGTGGAACTCAAATCTTTTTTTTTTTTTTCACATGTGTGGGAAAATGTTTTACTGTTTGGGTGATTTTAACATTGACATGACTCCAACAAATAACATCTCATTCCCTTTTGATGATATAATTACCTCCTCAGGATTCATCAATGCTATTATCCTGACCAGAATTACTACTGCCACCTCAACCATACTTGATCTTTGTAGAACAAATGATTATGACTGTTCTACGGGTGTGTTATCATATAGTATAAGTGATCATCTACCTATCTTGCCTAACTGGAGTCATGTCGCATATTCAATTGCCTAACAATAGCTCTATATGTATTTGTGCATATGACCGTCGGAGTTTGATTTCATTTGATGAGACCCTTGCAGCCATGGACTGGTCTTCTATGCTCAGCCATGATGATCCCATACACGCATTCGACGCTTTTTGGGGATTATTTTGGTGTCCTTACAATTGTATATTTCCGCTTAAGACTTTAACAAGATCACGAGGTGCCGTAAACCATGGTTCACCCATGGTCACTTGAGGTAGGTGTCTTAATAAAAAAGAACAAATTATTTAAAAACATTTTTACAGTCTAGGAGTGCTTCTGACCTTGCATTTCAGCAGATATAGAAACTGGTTCAATACCAAATTGAAAAGGGCTAAGAAAGATTATTACTTGCACCGATTTGCTGGCACAGAAAATCGGTGCCAGCAAATCGGAAAATATCTAAGTATTTTTTGGTGAACTTATTAATGGTTCAGGTGGTGGTAAATCACCGACACAACTTGAAAATGGGGGACTTCAGGTTACTGATACAGATCATATTTCTGGGATATTTAACTCTTTCTTTGTTGAATTACCTGATAAACTAAAAAGAAATATTCTGCTGGTGTCTGGGGATTTTACAGGCTTTCTGTCCCACCAGAGCCCCTCCACATCTTTTTTTGACCCGGTTTCGATCAACCTATTGACTACTACCAATAAACTAGACTCCAATAAGAGTGCCGGCCTGGATGATGTTCATCCAAGGGTGATCAAGTCTGCTGCTCAGTTCTTTCTTGTTCCGCTGGAAGATATCTTTAATCGCATTTTACAAACTGGACAGATTCCTCCTTCATTTACTATTGGTAGGGTATCCGTTTTCTACAAAAAAGGGTCCTGGACACAATGTGGAAAATTATCGACCAATTACCAATATTTCTAACTTTGTAAAAATTCCAGAAAGATCAGTTTTAAATAGATTGACCAAAAATTTGGATAAACATAAAATTCTGCATTCAGGGCAGCATGGTTTTCATCATGGTTTCTCAACGGAAATGGTGGTCTTGGATGTTCTCAATTACATACAGACTGTTATAGATTCGGGAAGATTTTTCTTTGGTATTTTCTGCAATTTATCCGGAGCTTTTGACTGTGTTCAGCATGATATTCTTCTATTTAAATTATATCATATTGGGATCAGGGGAGTTCCATATCTATTTTTTTTTAAACTGTCTGTCACAAAGGACACAGTATGTGCAGGTACGCAGAATTTGCTCGTCTGTACGTAAAATTTGCTCTGGAGTTCCTCAGGGCTTAGTTCTGGGACCAGTTTTTTTCCTTATTTATATTAATGATATCTTTAACGTCGCTTCGGGATCTCGTCGCGTATTGTTCGCAGATGATACCAGCTTTTTTTTTCTGGGGGCTCATTGCTTGAAATGACACCCATTGTTAATCAAGATCTTCATGAATTTTTTTGTTGGTTCTGTTGTAATTTTTTAACTATAAACCTAGATAAAACTATTCGCAGTTCTTATCTCTCATCGTGGTACACAGTTATGGACTCCGAATGGACTCTTTTTTTTAATAATGTTCCTGTTATATTTTTAAGTCTTCAATTAAATTTCTGGGAGTTTTTTTGCACAAGTCCCTACATTGGGATACTCATATTAATCACTTGGCAATTCAACTTAGAATGCGTATAGATGCCATTCACAGGATATTGGGATTGTTGGCGATTCAAATTAAAATTGTTTTATGCTATTCTTTCATCTATTCTCTTCTGTTCTACTGTTTATTGGCCTGGGGTCAGACCACATGGGCCTTGCTCGCGATTATTTGTACTACAAAAAAAAAAAATACATTCGTTTATTGGGTAATCACCCTAGTGCTAGCCGGGTTTATAGTCTATACCACATTTTGCCATTTAATAAATTATACACTTTTTGTTTATTACTTTTCATGCATAATAGAATTCATTCTAATATATACTTGGACATCCTGGAGTTGATGCATTTTTCATATCTTTGTGATACTGTGGGCAGTCTGAACTTCCTGGTTCCTAGGGTTCATTCAAATATTGCATACTACAGTATTAATGCAGCTGGTCCTCGAAAATGGAACAAATTGCCTTCAGATATTAGAGGTGTTGTGAACTACAGGGGAATTCAGGAAAATATTATTTACCACTTTAATGGCTACTTGATTACTTATCATATTGCAGTCTGCACCTTTTAATCTGGTATTTTGATTCTAATTTACTACTTCCTTTTAAATTTTGTTCTACCCATGTTGTGGGCCTCATGGACTATGATTCCATGCCTCTTAGACCTACATCCACTTACCATCTTTTGACTTTCTGACTTCACATTTCATCAGTAACTCAGATCTTTTTAATGCATGACTCAATAGCCTGCATTGTTATCATGGTTATGCATAATGGTATTATGACTATATAAATATATAATAAGGTATCATAACTTGAATATTGATTTACTGTATGTTGGTCACATCACTCTGGGCGTAACTTATTGTTTAGTGTTTATTTAATGTGGTGTATTGCAGGTATGGTGATTTGCTGTTAATATTAGTTATATTCATTTCTTATATCGACATGGTTTGTGGGGCACAGTTAGTGGAGTGCAGGTTTTATTCAGTTCCTTTCTCTTTACAGTTTCCACCTACTGTTACATGTGTGATAAAATTTTCATATGTAACTTCGAGATGTAAGTCTTCAGACTGTTCTCATATATTGTGCTACGCATCAGTGTACTTATCATATATTATACTTGACCTTTTTCACTAGTTTGACTTTCGGCATTTTGGCTTTTCAAGACTTTGTAATATTTAATTAACTTCACATTATGTATTTGATGGCTTGTTTGGTACTTGTTCATATATTGTTGCAAGCTGGATACAGTTTATGATATTCTTATTATGCTAGTTCCCATGACTAATCTGTGTTATACTACACATTTACTGTTTAGTGTTCTCTGGTGTGTCACTGATTAAATTGGGGATCAGGGGCTTGTCAGGCTTTTTAATAAAGCCATTTTTCCTGGCTCCATGCCATTCACCGTGGTGATTCATGGCACCTTAAATAATATATGTTTACAATTCTAACTGTACATGTTTTGTTTGTTGAACAGTTTATGAAATATTTAAAATGGTACTTATGTATATTAAATATTTTTTGACTAATTATTTAATATTTCATATATTTTTATTGTGGTTGAATATATTGCATAATTATTATGTATTGAATTTACCAGTTGTGTGGAAGAATATTTCAATAAATGAAATAGAATGAGATACTATATTTATGTATGAGAGCTGTTGGTAGAGAGAGAGAAAAAAACATTGTTAGAGGTCAGATTGTTATACTTTGATATAAAATCTGTTGCGATACATGTGATCTACAAAAAGTATTGTTTTGAGATTAATGTCTGTGTTGAAGCCAGCGAGTTTATATTATGGCATAAGATTATCTCAATGTCTTGAAGTACAAGTGTTTAAAGAATAAATTGGTGCAATAACATAAGTGACTTGAGATTCTGTATACCTGGATGTTTGGTTATTTGTTTATAAATTGTGATGTATGTGCAATGAAGTTATTTAAGAACATTAGCCAATTAGTTAGCTACCCATTTAAAAATACAGCTAAGAGGTTTAGAACACTATACAGTCTTGACATGATTTGTGGAATATTATTGCTGCCTTAATGTAATAATTGTGCATAATATCAAGATTCATGTTTATAGCATATATATGTTTTTCTTCACTGTTGTGTACTTATTCTCTTACCCACCTTTTTTCTGTGCAGGTTGAAAGAGATCGCACATCTTTGTTGCAACAGACATTCAAGGAACTAAATTCCCTGCACAATAATTACAGTAGACGCAGCACAGGCGGATCTCCTCCATTGGCTGTCTCTCGGATTAAAGTTACTTTCAAGGATGAGCCAGGAGAAGGAAGTGGAGTTGCTAGAAGTTTCTACACAGCATTAGCTGAGGTACCAAGTGAACTTTGATGCTTCAGCTATCGGAAACAATATGTGCAATATATATGTAGAAAAATGTTTACACTATATTTTATTTTTGTGGCATGTTTTAGAAGTACACATCCTCTTTTTAAGATAGGGCCAAATTGTAAATAACACTTCCTGTCAAGAAATTTTAGTCATAACGCTTTTCTATTTCTATAGGTTTCCAAGTGATTAAAAAAAAAATGAAAAAGAAAATTGCTGTGATATTTTCGTATGTTCCCTGTAGTGGTTTCCAGGGAAATGGGGTCTAGGGAAAATTTGATAGTCGGCACATGGGGTGTAACATTGTGCGTTTCTGAGGATGTTTTAATCCTTAGTGTTGGACTGTGTTCCAAAAATATAGACTAATATGAGTCAGTATTTTAAATGTAATTATAAAAACTGCCACCCAAATTTTAAAATTGTCAATATTTATTTTATGTGGGGAAGGAAAGGTAGTCATAATTGGGTTTCTGAGATGCAGCTGTTGTTTTTTCTGTGATCAAGAGTTTAATTGGAATATCATTAAAACAATATTTGTGGGTCATTATGTGTCACTTGAGACAGCATATTTTGGTAAGATATCAGTGTGAGTGATCTGGATTCTGACAAAAATTGGTACTTGTACTCTTGGGATGAAGTGAGTTAAATTTTCAGTAAAGTTGCTTCAACTTATCATGAGTTGTCACTTTAAGAAAATGTGAAGTGGACCAGAAATTATGGGTTTTAATCATTGCATACTTTGGGGAAGGGGAAATCTATCTAACTGCTGGAGTTGTTTATATTTTAAGATGCCCCTTTGTTGAATACAATCTAATACCAGTTTTAAAATAACTTTCTTATTTCTTCATTGTAACCAACTGGGGTTCAAACATGTTAAATCATATCATCCCATGAAGTCCTTTTTTGTTGTTGTTGAAGACAAAGTCATATTTTTAATGCAGTTGTATATGTGTAAAGGCATGCAGAATTGTTGTGATGCTTGTTTTTGTGGGGTATCATGGCAAAATGGTGTTTCTTTTCCTTCTTTTACATAATGGGGGGGGGGGATGTTCATGCTTGCATTTCCTTTTATGTACAGTCTGTCCAGGAGTTAATTTTGATTTTCCCTCATGGTTAGTCAATGCCTTCTGTGGATAAATGTTGTATTACAAACTGCTTCCAGCCATTTCACTAATAGCTGTTTGTTCTCAATAGGATACAATTATTTTAATCTGGATTTGCATGTGCAGAAAGGCAGAGTTAAAAACTGTTTCCAGTTACATCTGAACTGAGTTTGAAATAGGTTATCAGTGTCAAATTTTAAAGGCTAAATTTAGTGCTGATATGGGGTTCAAGATGGTACATAAAAATATTGAATAAGGGCTGCCATATTCTGTGCCTACAGGCTTTACTTTTTTATATAAAGCTGCTATTCTTCTCTGATGTTCATTTTCTTTCATTAGAAAACAAAAATTATTTTAGGAAATTTAGGATGTTTTGTTTTTGAAATGACTTTTGTTTATTAATAAAATAAAATAAAATACTGTTATGAATTAATAACTATCAGTACCTAACTGATTTCAAAATAGGTAAAGAATTAAAGAGAGAAATATTCTGAAATTTGGGCTATAAGTCCTATGTGAGCAAATTTAATGCAGAAAACTTAAATTACAATGCACCTTCTGGTTGTGTAACATAAAATAATACCTGGCAAATAGCATAAATAGTAGCTATAAAACTGAATATTATTATTTTGACTTTTCTTCTCATATGGTTTTTGAGGCTATACTTGCCACTGGTGGACACAGAAATTCACATTATGGAATATAGCAAATGAATCACCTTTAAAACTTGGTAACACTGTAAAACATGTCCTAAAGTTTAACATATGGCAAAGAAACCACAAAAATCAGTGTTTTTATATGTATAATAAAGATTTTAATTTACCTGAATGTAACACTATCTCCATTCTTCAAATTCATTAGGACAAAACTTAAACATTCTGCAAATTCTTATAATCATAAGTTATGTAATAATTGTTTTTCTACAGCCCCATTCAAATTCATGATTTTCCAGTTTGAGAAGGTGAATTTTTACCATGCCATTGGCTCTACAAGTTTTTTTTTTTATATATATGTGGATTTCTTTGACAGCGCAAAATTGCAGGCACTACTATTATATATGCTTCAGTTATGGTAAAAAGTGTTTGCTGAACATTTAGTTTGATTTTTTTTCTTCCTAACAGATTTTCAGAGTGTAGATGGCACTACATACTGTTAAATTAAAGTTATTTTTGTACATATAAACACCCTGATTTTTCACAATTTTTTTACCATGTGTTAAACCTCTGTGTATTTCTTATCGTGTCACCAATTATGAGAGATTTTGGTTTATTTGTTATATTCCAGAATGTGACTTTCCATTTCTGCCATAGGTGAGGACAGGCTCAAAAGGCAGCCATACATGTAACTGTGCTTGCAATTTAAAGTGCCACAGGATGAAAAATGTGTATTATTGTTCTGATAAAATTTTGCATTTTAACATGTAACATTGATATTTTTTTTTTTTTTTGCAGACATTCAGTGAATTATTAGAATTAACAAATTAAAAACAATAAACAAATTTACTGTGGATATTGTGATAAGTGATAAAACTGGTAGATTAGGTCAAAGGTGAATATTGTTTTAGTACATTGTGTCATATAATTGTGAAATGCACAGTGTGGAAAAGTATCTACAGCACTGGTTTTCAGCATTTTTGTGTGCATTCAAATAAATTGATAATAAAATAAAAGGGAATATCTAGTTAAAGAAATATAAAATATGATACCCTTCTGACATTTTTATTACAGTAGGAAAATATTACTATAATAGGTTTTAAAATATGGAAAAGTAGCCATTTTATAGAGGGACAATCAGTACATATATATATATATATATATATCATCATCATCATCATCATTGTCAACCATTATCAATCCACTGCTGGACGAAGGTCTCCCCAAGTTTCCTCCACAACGGTCTGTCTTGTGCCAGTCTCCTCCATGTCACTCCCGCATATTTACGAATTTCATCCACCCATCTCCCATGTGGTCTTTTTCTGGGTCTTTTCCTGTCCCTTGGAATCCAATCTAAAATTTCGGCTGTCCATCTATGGTCTGTCCTTCTGGCAGTATGTCCAGCACATTGCCATTTCAGGGATTTAACTCTGATCATGATGTCTTCCACTCTCGTCATTTTTCGGATCCACGAGTTCCTCTTCTTATCTCTCCTGGTTATACCAAGCATGCACCTCTCCATGCTTCTTTGAGTTGTCTGCAGTCTTTGTATGTCTCTTTTAGTTAAGGTCCACGTCTCTGCACCATACGTAAGCACTGGAAGGATGCATTGATCAAACACTTTTCTTTTAAGACATAACGGCATATTGCTCTTGAAAATTATGCTGTTTCTTCCAAAAGCTCTCCAGGCAAGTTTTGTACGCCGATTAATTTCTTCATCAATGTGACCCTCACTTGATATCTGCTGTCCAAGATAAACATACGTATCTGTTATCTCCAGTTTTTCTCCATCAATCGATAAATCTTCATTTCTTGTAAAAGCATTGAACATCACTTTTGTCTTCTGAAAGTTCATTTTTAATCCCACTTTTTTACTCTTGTCAGCAAGTTCCTGGATCATACTCTGCAGCTCTGATGGGGTAGTTGCAAAAATGACTACGTCATCAGCAAAACGAAGGTGGGTTAGATAATCTCCATTAATCTTTATCCCTTTGTTTTCCCAGTTCAGTGATTGAAAGACATTTTCCAATGTGGCATTAAAGAGCTTCGGAGATATGGTGTCACCTTGTCTCACTCCCTTTCCAATTTTTATGTGTGTTGTATTTTCAAACAGCCGAATCTTTGCACTTGCATTTTCATAGATGTTATTAATAATATTAATAGTACTTTTAGTAAATGGTAATATATATATATATATACTAAAGAGCAAAACTGAAGACTAAGGAAAAAATTTTAGAATTTAAAACGAAGGGTGCTTATCTTTTTCCTTTTGATCACACAGGTAGATACATAACCTTTTCTATGTTGTACTAGGTGTGAGTCAAAATTATATATGTATTTTTTTGCTTAGGTATCTTCTTTATAGAATATATATATATATATATATATATATACACACACATATACACTGTATTATATATGTTTACATGGTTTATAAGTTAAATGTCTTGGTGTCTGTTAAAAAATAAATTTTTCAAACATACCCTCTAAATGCTTCTGTTTAACACGGCAATATTATTTTTAGTAAAACCTTCATAGCCTTTACTTCGTTGACGTATGTTCATTGACATCGAGACTGCTATGGCATATTAGCATTTACTAAAAGTACTATAAATAGTATAAAAAATAGCATACTGTGTTATATTCAGGTCAGCTAGCTTTTATGCAAGCTATATAACATGGTATATTATTATTTTATACTATTTGTAGTACTTTTAGTAAATGGTAATGCCGAAATGCCATAGCAGTCTCGATGCTAATGAATATACGTCAGCAAAGTCAGGGCTATGAAGGTTGTACTAAAAATAATGTTGACGTGTTGAACAGAAGCATCTAGTGGGAATGTTTGAAAAATTTATTTTTGAACAGACACCAAGATGTTTAGCCATTTTAGATGTGCTGATCAAGTTGAATATTATAAAAGTAAAATTGATTTTGTTAGGATAATTAATTACATTTTTGTTTGTTCTTCACGGAAATAAATTGAAGAGTCTGTTCTTAATTGATCTTCTTGGTAAACTGTAATCATGTATATATAAATAGCAGATGTTATATAACTTAAAGTTCAGTGAACCTGAAAAACTAGTTACCCTACCAGTAACTAGTTTTTCAGGTTGAAATGGGTTGCCCCCCCCCTTTTTTTTTTTTTTTTTTTGTACATCAGATGTGGTATTTGAGTGATGACATTGTGGGTTCAAGTGATGTTGAATTTGCATGTCTCATATTAGGCTGAGATTTTCTAGTCTGTGGGTTTCCCAACATTTGTTATTAATAATAAGAGTGTTTCTGTCAGTAGAAACCATATCTGAATTGAGATTTATTTAAGAAATGTTAAGTGTTTTTATAATATATTCTAACATTGATTGTAAATGGCCTGGGTGCACAGTTAGTTTATGTCGGAACCAGCAGTGTGGATATTTTGGACCACTATGATTTCTATAACTCATTTTTTTCTCCTTTCTCTCCCTTCCCCCAAATCCCCTTTCCTTCTTTTTATTGACATTCTGGTAAAATTCGTGAATACCATGTTTTTATTAATGCATTTTTTCTATTGTTGATTTTTATAAATTCTTTTTGGTCGTTAGAGGAAAATAAAGTAACCAGCTTGTGTTTGTGTGTATTCTCTTATTGAAGTGATCATAGAATTCTAAATTAAGAGGAAATTATTTTAATATCATAAATATGTATCTCTGAGGTTTAAATGCCATTGAGCCATTGAATACGTTTTTATGAAATTTAGAAGTTCAATAAAAGATTTACCACTCAAGATTAGTTCATAGGTATGTTTTTCACTTCTGTCAAGTGTAGAAATTTCATGCAGTTTTGTGCAATAAACCTTTTTGTACTACAAAAGCAATGTTTCAGAAATTTTTTTGCGGTTGAATTTTAAAAAATTATTGCTTGCGTTACACAGTTTAAAATTTGTTAAAAAGAAATGTAATTCCTTTTAGGCAAAATAAGAAATGTAATTCATTTTAGGCAAAATAAGAAATGTAATTCATTTTAGGCAAAATAAGAAGAAATGTAATTCTTACCTAGGCAAAATAATCCCTCTCGTCATCGACACATAGTTGCGATCTGTCCGGCAAGGCCATGATCCTGAAACGAAAAAGTCTTGTGGCTGGGACCCGAAGAAGTCGTCAAATGCACATTGAACCTCGTTGTCTGTAGTGAACTGTTTCCCTGGCAGGAAGTGGACCAGGCGGTTAAACAGATGATAGTTTGTCGGAGACAAGTCTGGGGAATAGACAGGTAAGGCAGTGATTCATAGCACAAGGCACATAGTGTCAGGATCGTTCTTTGTGCGACATGAGAGCGGATGTTGTCTTGGAGCAAAAGAACACCATGTCTCTTGACCAAAGCCGATTGTTTCTGCAGCAATTTCTGGTGCATCTGGTGTAATTTAGCACAATAACTTTCTGCAGTAATAGTTTGGCCTCTTACCAAAAAACTCCGATGAATTATCCCAGCTGTGGACCACCAGACAAGGAGCATCATCTTCTTGGTGTGTAGGGGTGGCTTAGGATGCCATCCATTAGGCTGTGCCTTACTTAACCATTGTGCAGATCGTTTCTAATTATCATAAAGGACCCACTTCTTGTCACAGGTGATGATTCGATGAAGTAGAAGTTCCTGTTTATTCCTGGCAAACAGCGACATGCAAACTTCCAAACGCCTATTCTTGTTGGCAGTTGTCAACCCATGTGGCAGCCACATGTCCAGCTTTTACCTTACCCAGCGCAGCCAGGCACCAAACAACTGTCATGTGATGGACACCTACCTCTGCCGCTATCTCACGACACGTTTTTTGGGTGTCCACTTCAACGACACGTAACAGAACGTTGGCAGAAACAGCAACAGGTCGTTGACCACGTGCTTTGTTTTTCAGGTCCATATCTGACCATTTCCATCTCAATTCAGGCAGGCATGACCAACATGTGTCAGTTGACCACCTCCAACTTTTTTGAAAAAATTATGGTAGCTACTCTTAATAGAGATATAAAGTACTGCAAAAAGATTTTTCATAAAAAAAATTTTTTTGGTCGAGCTACAGCATTTTGAAAATAGCCCCCTACTAGGGTTGTCTTACCAGTAATTTTATTTTTATCCTGTGATGCTTGTAACTCGTAAAATTATTTTTTTAAATGTACAAAATTTCAAAAAATGAACATTTTTGAATTGCAATATCTCAAAAACCCCATTTTTTAAAATTCTGAAATTTAGTCCAAACAATGTCCTAATGGTAAGTAGTTTCGTAGGGAAGTCAAGTTACTGGATTTTTGCCTTGAAAATTTCTTACATATTTTTGAAAATGAATTTTTTTTTCAATATTTTTTTTTTTTTCCAATTTTTTGAAAAATGGCACTTTTTTTTTCAAATTTTTGAATTAAGTGAAAAAATTAGAACTGTAAACAGAATTTTTTAATAACAAGAGAACACGATTCCCGGCAGGGCTCGCACTAAGCATTCACCAAGTAGCCAAATGTGACTAAATCTGAAAATGGCAAGAAAAACTTAGGAACAGTGAAAATGGTGGTGAATGATTTTATGAAACTTGGGCAATTTTTGGCTCATGGGTAAACTGCAATTTGCAGTAATTTTTGGGCTAAACTGCAGCTGACATGATTTCAAAGTTTGATTTTCCAAAGCTGTGGCACTGAAAATGGTACTGCCCAGTGCAATTTTTATGGAGTACTGTCAAACACCTGTTAAGGCTCCTTGAGGGTCATTGGGGGAGTCAAGGAAAATAAGAGCTACTGAATTGAAGGTGGGGGATATCAAGAAAAAAAAACTTTTCCGTAATTTATAATGAGTGGATCCAGAGAAATGGGATAGCAGAGGTTAAACAGTCTGCAGCACATAGTCCAGTGTTGGTGTTGCACTTTGACTTTGCTCAGAACTGATCTGTAATTCTACCTGATGAAGTGCAAAGTTACTACTAGCAAACAATGTCCAGATCTCACTCTTTACATGCATTGTATACTTTCCAAATGAGACTAAGTCTTCTGTGGTAGTATGCAATGATATAAGCCATGACACAGCACATGCTCTGTGTGCCATTCTGCTCATAAAGAGTGAAATTGCTAGGACTTCTCCTTTGGAAGAATTTCAAACAATTGTTTACATCTCGGATGGAGTAGCCGGGCACTTCACTTCAAAAACAAATATCAGTTCTATGAACTTATGAAGGGGGACCCAAATGTAACAAGGAAGTGGATCTTCTCAGCCACAGGCCAATGCAAGAGAGCATGTGATGGTGTGGGTGGCCTGTGCATAGATGCCAACTAGTACGGATTTTCCGTAATTTTACGGATTTTTGGTTACTGTTACGGAAGTACGGAAACACCGCTGAAATTACGGAAAATCGCCATTTGCTTTAATTTCTGAGATAGAAAAAAATTTTCATCAACTTAAAAATTTTTGTTGGTTCTTCAAGTTTTTCTGGGGGAAAAAAAATTAAATGCTACATTCAGGGCTGCCAGACCTGCGCCAATTGCGCCAGCCCGCGCCAAAACGTTGTTCTTGGCGCCATTCTGCTAAAAAATCGCCATTTCGACAAAATCTGCACTAATTTTGCGCCAGAAGTTTAAATTTACCGGTCATTGATATTTTATCGTTATCTTACGACATTCGAAATCGATTCAGCGGTCAATTCGTACGTGAAATTCTTCCGTGGATTCGCGGAGTCCCCTCCGTTTTTGTCCCTCCCCCCACCCCGAGATCGATGCAAAAGTGAAGAAATTTTCGGGATATTAGTTGGGTGGGGGGGGGAGGTCCTATTCCGTCTACGGACGTTGTTTTGTCCTTTTAAACGTTCGGAAACGGAAGTTAAACAAAGTGCAGATTTTTCCCCGTAATCGTATTTTTCTCTCTCGCGATGTTGCTTCTGTTCAGTATTGTTAAATATAATTTCACTGCATAATTTCAGCTTGAAATTGTAGCCAACGATTTCTGAAAACGGAAGTTAGGCCGCCCGAAAATTTCCCCGTAATCTTCGGCGACGAGATTATCACACTGATTCGAGGAATTCAGTCTTTTTTTGTTATCATTTGGGAGGATTGGCGGCGGCGGTGGTAGCGGGAGGGGGGGGTGTCGTTTTCTCCGTCGGAGGACGGAATTTCATCCTTCGAAAACGGAAAGTAGACTAAGATAAGATTTCTCTGGTAATCGTAATTTTTTTTTCTCGCGATGTTTCCTCTACCCAGTATTGTTAGATATCATTCTATTCCGTAAATATTTGTATTTCAGCTTGAAAATGTTGGATAAATTTCCGAAAACTGAAGGCTTGAAAAACCGTTATTTCGAGCCATGTTTCCCGATTCAGCGATCCAAAAAAATATTCGTGTGGAAGAACCAAGGCTACTGCACTAATTCAGCACATGGCCAGTGTTTCTACAAGTAACATCGTATCTGAAGTTTAAAAAAATCCTTTTTCTTTATCTACGGACGGAAGTAATGATGCTCAAGCAAATAAACTGTATCCCATTACAATAACATATTTTGACGAAAAAATAGGAGAAAATTCAACTGTTTTGTTATCATTGGTTGTATCAAGTAATAATACAGGTGAAAGAATATCAACGTTTTGAACAATGAGTTTGTTAAAAAATATATCTCGTGGAGCAACTGTGCGTCATTTTCCTGTGACAATGCTAACATTATGATAAGTCAAGTAAAAGGTGTTGTTTCTCACATAAAGAAGGTTCAGCCTGCAATCATAGTACAGTGATGTTCATGCCATTTAGTAAATTTAGCTGCACAGAAATCTGCTACTCAACTGAAAGGATTTAATGTTGAGCAGTTTCTGATACAGTTGTATATATTTTTTATTTTTTTTGGAGAAAAGTTCAAAGAGGAAACAATCTAAAACTGAGTCAAGCTGTTTGTGGTACTAAACCAAACAAAATTCTAAAGCATGTCAATACTTGCTGGTTATCACCTTTGGAATCCATTGACAGAAATTTAGAACAGTGAGATGCTCTAGAACATTATTTTAGTGACAACGAAGAAGCTAATTCACAGTATAAGAACCTTGCAAGTATGATTGGAAATCCTTCATCTAAACTTTGTCTTTTTTTATCTGCTACTCTTCCTTTGTTTACATCTGTTAACATGTTCTTGTAGCAGGAAGCTCCACTTGTGCATGTATTAAAAAGAAAACTTCATAGTCTGTTATCTGAATTGCTTGTACGATTTATCAAGCCGCGCATGTGCAATCCGACAATAACCATTTTCAATAGGATTGGTCCACTACGCATCCTGAACAGCATACCAAAATTTCATAGCAATCATGCTTCGATTTTACACAAAGACATGTGACAGCAACATCTCTTGCAGATGGAAATTTTGAAAGGAGAAATCAAAAAGAAAACTGTGATCTCGTAATTGGGTCAAAAGCGAGATCTTATATAGGCACAACTGCAGATCTGAGTGAAGACACAGTGGCTACTTTTTATTCTGAGGTAAGGGAATTTTACAAGGCAGGCCGCAATTACATTTTAAGAAAATTTCCACTTAATGCTGAATTTCTGAGTCATGCTGAAATTGCAGATGTAGCATTAAGGCAAAGTGTTTCTTTTGCATCAGTCCAATATATGTGTTCCCTGTTTCCAGTTTTGAAACCAGAAGAATCTGACAAGGTGGAATCTGAATTTGCTTACTACCAGTTTGAAAATTTTAACTGTGCTGTTACTTCTGGGAGAATGGATGACGTGTGGCACAAAATTTCTTTAATGAAAAATGAAAGTGGCCAGTTAGAGTATGAATCATTAAGCAAAATTATGAAAATGATTTTAATAGTCCCTCATAGTAATGCAAGTGCAGAAAGAATTTTCAGTATTGTGAAAAAAAAAACATGAATGATTCAGACCTAATTTAAGCAGTCATGTGCTGTCTTCTTTATTAGTAGAAAAAATAAACAGCATTACACACAGTGAACTATGCTATCAGAAGAAGTTTTTGCAAATTGAACTAAGGAAGGCCAAAATGGCAACTACAGCCAGTTTATCATAATTTGGCAACATTCCAAGGAATAATTTTTCTTCATGTCTGGAGGTAATTTATTATATTTTCCTGGTAGACAGTATTTTAAATTTTCCCACTAGCAAATTATTTTTTATTGTATTATTATTATTATTATTATTATTATTTTGTTAATAGTTCTGACATATTAAAATTTGTTGCAGTGTTAAATACCCAAATTTGCCGCTGTAGACTGGATTACTGAAAATTACTGGAAAAAAAAATTGTTACTGAAAATTACTGAAAAAGGAACATGTTGGTTGCTGAAAACTACTTTTAGAGGTTGGCATCTATGCCTGTGCAAACATTTTGCTACTAAATTCAACTTACAGAAAGAAGCTTCACAAGCTATAAGAGATGCACCTTCATTTGTTGAAACTGTCTCCCCCTTGCTGGTTCGATAAGATTGAACTCCTCACAACTTGTGAAGTTCAATCCTATCGAACCAGCAAAGTAGAAGAGTGGGATACAGTAAAATCTGTGGTTGAAATACAGTCGCAGCATTCTTGGTTAGTACAAGAAAATAAATCATCAATGGCCAGAACAGTCTGGTACCCACATAAAGCAATGCAATTTTCAAGCCAACAAAAAAATAACCCATTTTATGTTTAATGATTTTCAAATAGGAGAATTTATGGGATGCATTTATTACGATAACTGGTGGATGGATGGGACAGATTACAAGCATATCTAAAGAATTCGAGGACATAACAGTATCTTTCATGGACCAGCCAGAGGTTTTTAGTGGCCAGAAGAATGTGGCAAGAAAACAGGTCAAGTGTCCAGTGCCCTTAAAATAATGTACTTCTAAAGGTGAATGCCCCAACTCCTGTTGGATGTTCTGCACGACTTCATTCCTTTGATGAGAAGGAAATCGATAAAATCCAGCAGCTTTTCGCAGTTTAAATAATTTGTAGTTATGATGGTAAGCTCATAATTTTGTTTTGTTTTTTTGAGGCTTTTTTTCTAATGTAAATAGAAACTGAATCTTAACTGCAACTGAGATAAAGTATTGTATGTGTAAAGACTATGGATTAAAAAAATTAAACATGTACATAGGTGACAATTATTGAAAATCATAAAAATGACTTTAAAATATAGATTTACCCTGCAATTTGAAATATATACTCAAGTAAACTTTTTAGATATCTTTCAAGTTTTTTTTTTTTTTTTTTTAATAATCCAACCGTGAGGTTTTGAGCACAAGAGAAGTGCATTTTCAAAAATTTGTAGGAAAATTTCAAGGCAAAAATCCAGTAATCTGATTCCCCCAGTTAACTACTTACCATTAGGACATTGTTCGGACAAAATTTTCAGTAATTTTCGGCAAATTTGGGTATTTAACACTGCAACAAATTTTAATCTGTCAGAACTATTAACAAAATAATAATAATAATAATAATACAATAAAAAATAATTTGCTAGTGGGAAAATTTAAAATACTGTGTACCAGAAAAATATAATAAATTACCTCCAGACATGAAGAAAAATTATTCCTTGGAATGTTGGCCAAATTATTATGATAAACTGGCTGTAGTTGCCATTTTGGCCTTCCTTAGTTCACTTTGCAAAAACTTCTGATAGCATAGTTAGTTCACTGTGTGCAATGCTGTTTATTTTTTCTACTAATAAAGAAGACAGCACACGAGTACTTAAATTAGGTCTGAATTCATTCATGGTTTTTTTCACAATACTGAAAATTCTTTCTGCACTTGCATTACTATGAGGGACTATTAAAATCATTTTCATAATTTTGCTTAATGATTCATACTCTAACTGGCCACTTTCATTTTTCATTAAAGAAATTTTGTGCCACACGTCATCCATTCTCCCAGAAGTAACAGCACAGTTAAAATTTTCAAACTGGTAGTAAGCAAATTCAGATTCCACCATCCGTAGATAAAGAAAAAGGATTTTTTTTTACTTCAGATACGATGTTACTTGGAGAATCACTGGCCATGTGCTGAATTAGTGCAGTAGCCTTGGTTCTTCCACACGAATATTTTTTTGCGATTGCTGAATCGGGAAACATGGCTCGAAATAACGGTTTTTCAAGCCTTATTTATGGAATAAAATGATATCTAACAATACTGGGTAGAGGAAACATCAAGAGAAAAAAAAATTACGATTACCAGAGAAATCTTACCTCCGTCTACTTTCCGTTTTCGAAGGATGAAATTCCGTCCTCTGACGGAGAAAACGTCTCCCCCACCCCCAGCCGCCACCAATCCTCCCAAAATTTAAGTTCAGGTATGCATCGATTTCATACATGGTCCAAATGATAACAAAAAAAGACGGAATTCCGCGAATCAGCGTGAGAATCTCGTTGCCGAAGATTACGGGGAAATTTTTGGGCGGCTTAACTTCTATTTTCGGAAATCGTTGCCTACAATTTCTAGCTGAAATTATATTTAGCAATACTGAACAGAAGCAAAATCGCGCGAGAGAAAACATATGATTACGGGGAAAATCTGCACTTTGTTTAACTTCCATTTCCGAACGTTTTAAAAGACAAAGTGTCCATAGACGGAATAGGACCTCCCCCTCCCCCCCCAACCCAACTAATATCCCGAAAATTTCTTCAATTTTGCATCGATCTCGACGAAAATGACAAAAAAAAAAAAAAAAGCAGGGGAATCCGCGGAAGAATCTCGCATACGAATTGACCGCTGAATCGATTTCGAATGTCGTAAGATAACGCTAAAATATCAATGACCAGTAAATTTTAACTTTTGGCGCAAAATTGGCGCAGATTTTGTTGAAATGGCGATTTTTAGCAGAATGGCGCCAAGAACAACGTTTTGGCGCGGGCTGGCGCAATTGGCGCAGGTCTGGCAGCCCTGAATTAGCATTTAATTTTTTTCCCCCAGAAAAACTTGAAGAACCAACAAAAATTTTTAAGTTGATGAAAATTTGCTTTCTATCTCAGAAAATTAAATCAAATGGCGATTTTCCGTAATTTCAGCGGTGTTTCCGTACTTCCGCAACAGCAACCAAAAATCCGTAAAATTACGGAAAATCCATACTAGTTGGCATCTATGTGTTTGTAATCTCTCATGTTGTGTGACGTGGGTTTGACTCGATCAATGCCTTGATTTGGTCATCATCAACCTCAGTGGGCCTTCTGGACCGAGGAGCATCATTGAAGTCAAAATCACCAACACGGAATTTTGCGAACCACCGCTGGCACTGACGTTCTTGTAGAGCATTATCACCGTACACTTTACGCAACTTTTCACAAGCTTGGCGCATGTTCTTCCCTTTACGGAAGTAAAACAGTAAAATATGGCCAAAATGCACAGTTTGGTCTTTTGTCTTCAACTTGATGTCAAATCAACCAAATCGCTCACTATTCCTTTTTGCGGTGGGCCTTCTGGACCGAGGAGCATCGTTGAGGTCAAAATCACCAGCACGGAATTTTGCGAACCACCGCTGGCACTGATGTTCTTGTAGAGCATTATCACCGTACACTTTACGCAACTTTTCACAAGCTTGACGTGTGTTCTTCCCTTTACGGAAGTAAAACAGTAAAATATGGCGAAAATGCACAGTTTGGTCTTCCATCTTCAACTTGATGTCAAATCTCTGCAAATCAACCGAATCGCTCACTATTCCTTTTTGACTGCAGCTAGAACTGGCACCTGTCGAATGCAGATAGCGATAACAGAGCCATGCCTCTAGTACTTCCAAAACCGCCCAACCGCCATCTGGTTCCAAAATACGTCATGACTTTTCCGACAACCCAATAGTTTATCAGTATTTATATATATATATATATATTTTGCAGATGTAGTATTTTGTGTCACAAGAATAAATAAGTTGGCTTAATAATCTGTTTGGTGCTTTGCTGAGATTGGCATTGTGGGACTACTTCTAGTATGATAAATACTTCAGACTATGTTGTGATGTATGACTGCTGTGTGGAGCAGTGCCACTTGATAGTGATACAGAAATATGCCAGTATCGTCATGCATGATGCTGTGCCGGTGTTTTGTTCTCTTTTTTCTTTTTCTTTCTTTCTTTTTAATTTCCTGTTCTTTGAAGCTTCAAGTTGATGTGTCAGCCCCAAAATATTCTGCTGTACTTGTAAGTGAGTGTTGTATTTTAGCTCTTTGTGTGATGTCAAGAAATTACTGGCAAGTATGACTGATTCGTATGTCATGATTCACTTGTTTCTGTTGCTAGTTTGCAAAATGTTGTATTGTTATGTAAAATGAACAATTTTTATGCTTTGCAGTACATAATGAATAAATTTATTAACTGTATATAATTTGTAACTAGGTTTTGTGGAAGTGTACCTGATAATTTGTACATTTTCAATATCTGTCCCCAAATCTATGGTTCCACAAGGATAATACAGGAAAAACATCGTATACAATTGGGAAACAAATTTTCCCCAAAGAAATAATTCTTCGTAAATACATGGCATACTTTCATCACTGGAATTTGTGACCTGTATCCGACCCTAGATGTGAGAAAAAGTCATGAGACGCTACGACGGGGCAGAAATAGCTTCGACTGATGCAAATCTGTAGGTTCTCGGATATCTACGTTCAGTTGGTTGGAATTTCCTTGTCCTGGGTAGTGTAATGACTAGCATCCCTGACTGGAAATTGGGAGGTGTGGGTTCGATTCCCGCTCCAGGACGATGGTCCTGGGTAGTTTAATAACTAGCATGCTCAACTGGAAATCAGGAGTTGCTGGTTCAATTCCCACTCCAGGATGAAAATTTTCAAGTTTTCTGAAGGAAGTGGATACATGGAATACAGTGAAAATATGCCAATTATAGCATTGCAGGAAAAACAGCCAACAGAGTCAGAGAGATGTATTTAAGGGGAATGTCAAGGGGATCTAATCTTCATCCCTAGTTTTTTTTTTCATTCCTGTAGTTTCTCACTGCTTTTATGTAGTTTGTTCATATTACTTTTTCTTGTTACAGTATTGAGTTTGCCACTTTTACAAGGTTTTTATGTTCTGGGTTTTTAGATTAATGGGATTTGCTCCTATTTTATCAACAGTTTAAGTGTATGTTATGTTACATACTTAACCTTTTTAAACATTTCATTATATTTTGCATGTGTGTGTCATTTCCCAATCTTCTTATTTTCTGTCTTTGATTTTGTGAAGGTACTGGAACTTGTGTTTGGGTAATAGACATAGTTTAGTGACTATCCCTGAGGTGTAAATGAGAAATTAATACTGTAAATGCAACTGGACCTCTCTCCCTTTTGTACCCTTTACAGCATTTCTTGTGATGTTTTGTATTGTGCTGTGCACTTGTTATTTTATTGTTTTTTGATACATTTCTCTGTCTCCTTTTCAATGTCTTTGATATGTTCTATTGTGTTCTGGTCTAACAAAATTATGTTTGCTTTCATAATTAACGTATTGCTTAAGCCAATGAGGCCTTTCACCACAAAAATCAGCCAAACAACCCACTTTTGTTTATGCCACTGATTAATTTGAGAGAACTGCAACTCCATTTATCGTAAACGTAAAATTCTATCGAGTCAAGCTGACCATAACAGAAATGAAAGATTTTACATTTACATACTTTGTAAATGCAATGCACTCAAAAATCAGTTATGATGTTGTTTTTTTTTACTGGAGCACTAGTGTTTTTATATCATTATATCATATGAGCACAGAAAGAATATGCCTGTTATTGCCATCATTTCTTTAATGATCGTTAAATTTTTCATGTAAGTATTATGTAAAAGTACAGGGTTATTACAAATGAAACAGACAGTTTCAGCATTTTATAAAACCAACCAAAACTATGTAAGATATTGATTGATACTCCTGATGCACTGTTTTATCAGTAGTAGTAACGATTTTATGCCACCCCGGTGGCACAGTGGTCTAAGCGATGGCTTCTGATCATACATCCGAGATGGGTCCAGGTTCGAATTCCGGCGAGGCATGGATGTTGTGTTTGTCTTACGGTGCTGGCCCTCTCCCTTCTCTGGAGCCACTGACCCTAAATTAGGGACGGGCGACTGCTTATAGCCCATTGAGTTGCTCACGGTGGTTGCTAAACTTCCAATTTAAAAAAAAAAAAAAATGATTTTATGTAGATGTTGTCACTAAAAGATTGTGTATTTTCACTGTCACATTACCAGTCAGGCAGGATGATCACAAAAGCTGTGGGGAAAGCGTTCTGTGTACTTGAGTTAAGCAAAATGAATTCCGCTACTGTTTTGCAACGCCATTTTCAAACATGTTTCAAGAAATGACTGCCAAGTAGGCAATCCATAGACGACTGACACAAGGAATTTGAAACAACAGAATGTTTGATGTTTGTGGAAAAGTTAAATTCGAGGGACACCACGTGTATCTGGTGGACAAGTGGAGTGTGTTCATGCCATTTAGCAACACAGCCCAAGGAAATCCACAATGATGGCAGGTCAAGAGTTACAAATTCCACATGCGACTGTTTGTAAAATTTTGAGGAAGCTGCTTAAGATGATTCCTTGCAAACTGCAGTTATTGCAAAGTCCTAGTGACAATGACAGAACCTAACATCTCAATTTCTGAACAGAAATGCAGGAGCATTTTGAAGAAGATGGTTTTAGTGAGCTTCTAATTTTCAGCGACAAATCGGCATTCCAGGACATAAGTGAGAAAGTTAACAAACGTAACATTCATATATGGAGTATTGAAAATCCTAGAACAACAGTGGAACATGTGTGGGATTCCCCAAAAGTTAATATGTTCTGTGTTATATTTCATAAAAACGTACATGGCCCCCTTTTTGTTTTTCCCCCAAAAAACCACTGTAACTCGAACTTCTTATCTCAATATGCTAATTATTTAGTTGATACCTCAACTTATCAGTAAGATAGAGCTCCACCAGTGTGATGGTGTTCCACTGGCTTCAGGAAGTTAGAAATTACCTTAATGAAAATCTTCCACAGCACTGGATTGGTGCCGCCACAGGGAGCATGTCACCCACATGTTTGGCCATCATGAAGTCTGGATCTAACAACCTGTGATGTCTTTTTTTTATTTATGGGGCTATGGCGAAGACAAGGTCTTCATTTCTCTCCTTCCTGTTAATTTAGCTGATCTGAAACAACGTATCACAATAGATATTGTTAGAATTGATGAAGATATATGAATGCATGTTTGGCAAGAATTCGACCACCCTGGTGCACACATTAAACATCTGTAAGTTATTGTAACAAACTAAGAGTTTTCCCACTAAGCAGTGCAAAGTGAGTGCCAATATCCTAAATAGTTTTGGTTTTATAAAATATCCCAGCAAAAAGTCTTGCTGGGCCACTGCTGACTGCCAGCGGCCCAGCACTATGTTGCTGCCGCCCAACCGTCAATAACATGCCCAGGTGGCCACCACACGGGCCAGCAGTGGCTCCCTCATCAGTTGTCGTATGCCAGAACAGTGTCATTAGTTATCCATCACAGGCAGTAGCTGCCACAAGTGGCCCTTCAGCAGCCCTGCAAGCACGTGCCATAAACGATGGCTAGCCTAATGTGGTCCACTACTTTCCCGGCAGTGGCAGCCGGCAATCACATAACGTAACTGATGGCTTGCCGAATCTTGTCCGCCAATTTCCCAGTACTAGTAGCAATAAAAAAGTTTTCTTTGAAGATATCATGCCAGTA
Organism: Macrothele yani; assembly: GCA_039090855.1. Taxonomy (NCBI): domain Eukaryota; kingdom Metazoa; phylum Arthropoda; class Arachnida; order Araneae; family Macrothelidae; genus Macrothele; species Macrothele yani. The sequence continues at coordinate 136,678,979 of CM077027.1, read as the reverse complement.
ATAATGTAGGCTGTCTGGGCCATCTAAATTAAAACGTTTCTCATCGGAAAAAATCATTGTATCCCACCTGATGTCAAATAAATAAAATAAAGGATAACTGCAGTTTCCCAACGCGGCAACTACTTTTTTTTTCGCCTTACGAAACTTCTGCGTTACAGCACTGCGCTGGGGAAATTTTATCAACAGGTCCTGAAAAACTCCTGTTTGGATCTAGGTGAAAACGACCCAAGGACTGTCTGTGTGGGAAGCGGGCGCTATACCAACTAGACTGATTTGCCATGCACAAGCATTTACTTGAAGCTGAGCCTCTTTCCTGTGGAATGTGTAATGATTGGTTGTCTTTTTAATTTTACAATATTGCAAGATATTTTTCATAAATGTCAGTTTCATATAATTCATAAATTTATTTTTTCAACATATATATATTTTTTTTAACCTTAAGGGAACTCCACTCATTTTTAACAAGTGTACCAACTTAAAAAAGCGCTTTCCAAAGTTTCCTGCTGTCCTTGTTGTCTTGAAAGGCAATGTTCATGTCACATTCTGTTACATTTTTAACGTTGTCTTTCCTTTCCACTGTCCGAAGCTACGTTTGTTTTATTAAAGAGGAAAGATATTTTATTTTACTTGTTTTTTTATTATAAAAAGTGAATTTCTCCAGTCTTGTGTATTCAACCAATGGAAGAGTACATTCTACCACATAGCGTTGCTTTTTTTTTCTTTTTTCTTTCCAAGTAATTAATAAATTTTGTACGCATATAATTCTTTTTTTTCTAACAACGTTTTTTTAAATGTTTTTCCAGGACTTTTGCTTCAAGCAGTTTAGCATATGTTAAAACAAAAGATTACATAGAAATTAGTTCTTGTTATTCATATGAATGGAGTGGATGTATTTCATGGCTTAATCTCATCTTTGTCGATGTGGCATTTCATTACAGGAAATTAATTTGCCTCTACATGTTTTTTTCTTCTTCTTAACATCCACTAAAATAACACAATGGCGATAGTGCCATCTTCAACTAACTGGTACCACGAGAGACACCGCATGTGTTGCTTCTGCGCATGCTCAGTCCCGTTGCATTCACTTGGTGTTGGGGTTGCATCGGTTGCCAGCCACTGGCTACTAGTGGCACTTGCTTGGAGGCCCCCAATTCACGGCAATGCTGCAGCGCCATCAATGGCTGCCACCAACGGACCACCACCGGGCCGTGCACGGCAGATTTCAGCCACCAGTTTCCCAACACTTGTGCTTTTGCTGGGATTGAAAGCTGTCTATTTTATTTGTAATAACCTTATATTTGTCAAGCTAAAGGCTGTGAAAATAGAAGACAGTTCAGCCAGTTGCATGCTTCACATACTGGCTGCTGTATGGTGTTTACTCGCTACAAAGGACAGTTGTAACTAAATAATAATGTCTGATGTCTCAAATGTATAAAATTCTTTATTCAGCAATTCTTAAGAAGATTTAGCATGCTGAAAGCCCATTAATATGTAAGTAAGCCAGTGGTACAGAAATTTGTTTGAAATTCAGAGCAATTCATACAAAACGAAACCTGTTGTTTGGCCATGAAACATGGATTATGGCACTGATTGCCACATTACTTCTAAATTTGTGAGTATTTCTTGCCAAGTCGCTCATACTAGGTGACACATTGTCATACCTGCCAAGTTTTATGGTTTACCCGTAAAATTTATGGAAGTTCTACCTGTTTTATGGTTATTTTACAGATGTCATGTTTTACCGATCTAACTTTTTTATTATTAGCAATCATGCCCGTTCTCTGAACGGTAAACCTATAAAATTATTTTTTTAACATAAAATTAAATAAAGGGAAAAGTAATGAAGGGAAAGAAAAGTAATTTAAAATTCGTAACTGTTTTACAATTTAGAACAGCATCGTGACATCAGTGCATATGCACCCTTTTGGTGCCCTTTAATTTTAAATCAAAATTTGAAATGTTCAAAACTAAAAAAAGTTTTATTTTTAGGTTTAAAAATAATTTTGTCATGTTCTGAAAAAATTATTTTTAAACCTATCAGCATTTTGAAACAGTAAAACTAAGCCACTCTTTTGAATTTTTTGGTTTTCAAACTTTTCTAGGTGTAGAAGTGGTAGAAAAATTGAAGCAGACAGTGTTCCAGAGCGCGCTGTTTGTTTTGGTTTCCGTGCATCAGCACGTAAGAAGTGTTCTAACAATTCACAAAAAGTTCAAGCAGGCAATGTTCCAAAACCGCTTTTTTTTTTTTTTTTTTTTTTTTTGACGTTTCTATGTATCCGGACTCGGAAGCCATCGCTTAGACCACTGCGCCACCAAGAATCTGAGACCAGTGTAAGGCCCATTGGCATGCCAATTTTCAGATCTCTAGGTCCTATAGAGGTGGTCAAATAATATGTAAAAATTCAAGCAGACAATGTTCCAAAGCTGACTTTTTTCCCCCATACTTTTCTAGATATACAGACCTTAAGACCTATCGGCATGCCAATTTTCAGATCTCTAGGTCATTTAGAAGTGGTTAAACAATTCACAGATGAACACACTCACATTTTCTTTCTTTGCTTTTTATATATGAGGAGAACGCCTATATTTACATAGGCATTCACATATGCCGGCGAAAAATACCAAACTAAAAGCATTGCTTCATTACCAGTTTGATTGTAGCCTGTTCTTTCACCCAATGAGAAGGGAATGCTAAGAATAGCTGCATCACCATGGCAGCAGATCGCAGGACTAGAACTTTCTTGTGTGATTAACTCTAAAGACACTAAGCTGTTCGTTCCTTTCCTTTGTGTCTAAAAAAATACTTTAAAATCAGAAAATGACTGTCTTTTTTTTTTTTTAAAACAGGGATGATAGTTGTGAGTCTGCTGTAAAAATTGCAGTGCGTTATGATTTATAGCTTGCAATATATCCGTTTTTTAAAATGGATCCCATCACAAAATAGAGAATTTTATGTAATTCAAAAGTTTGATTTCTCGTAAACTAAAAATTAAAAAAGGGGCGACAGTGGGCAAAAATTCGGCCATGGGCGTACATGCCTACAAAGTTTCATGGTTCTGTTGCTGCTAGGGTGTCCGGAATGCAAACTGATAGCACTTTTTTGCTTACCTTAACTTTGAAATACAGTAACTCTTGAAGTATCGCCAGAATTGAAAAACTGTTTACTTCAGCGTGTTCTCTGAACAATTCTCTACAACCATGTAAATTTCATATTTTTATGTTCAATACTTATTACGCTGTGAGCTAGGAAAGTGTGAGTGTCACGAAATTTCTAAAATGGCGGCGGCAGCTACTTTTTTTTAGAATAGGGAGATTATTTTGTTTGGCGTTTCAGGTTAGTACTTTTGAGGGTAAGAAAAAGAGTTCCTAAGGACCACCAACCATGTCTGTTAACTCTAATTTACCTGATCATGTTTTCACCCACTTCCTCATCCTAAACCTTCTCTGCTCATAGCCTAGCGATAAAGACATTTAAAAAATAGTGTTTTCTAAAGGTATTCTAACATGCTAGCATAAAACTTTAAAAGTCCAGGCTTTGGTTACATTAAAAGGAAAAGTTACTGCAATGTATATAATATCGCAATAATTGCAGTTAAAATGAAATTTTTATCTGTTTATGTAGCCTAATGACAGTGTGCTAAGGAGTTAATTATTTATGGATTACATTCTAATCGCTGCAAGCGGTAAATAGTGCCAAATATCCTAATTGTGGTGTATGAAATCGACTAATACAGATAGATCATTTGCTTAATATGTCAGCTTCTTATAATTGTATGTTCAATACATTTAATCAATACGCCCGATACATCGGCATTGTACATATTAATGAAATGCTCACTCTGGATTTCTGTTCTTTAAAGTTGGCAGGTCTGTATTGTAGCACAGATGGAATTTGGGAAGATATTTAGTGGACATGACGTCTCAGATGATTCCATGATACATAATTAGGCCCAAATATTGGAGAGACTAGCATGACTGGATCCCTTTTGGATAAACACGAATATGCTTGCTATGCTAGAGCAATCTACCAGGTAATCCCTGCGAAGATTGTCCCAGGAATCGAACTACTCTTATTCTACATGCCAGAGAGTTGCCAAATAGACACAGCTTTAGCCATGCAGAGTGAAAATGGTTCACTTGTTGTTGAAATCATGTGAAATCGTGTAAGGAGGCACAAATTCACTATTTCCAATGGTTTTGGGACTTTGTTTGCAATTGTTCAGGAATGCTTGACAATGATGTTTACAGATTATGTCTGGTTTAGTTTGTCTGGGTATATGAACTCATAAAATTTCAGGATGTGGATTTCTGAGAATCCTTACTTGAATCAGTGCATTTGAGAAAAGTGGAAGTTTAGTGCTTGTCTGTTCAGAGGATTGACAGTTCCATTTTCCTTTGAAGGAACTGTGTATAACACCATATGTTTACATTTTCTCATAGCTTAGGGGACTAACTGGACAATTGGAAACTTGCTTAAAGTTACTTCGAGCAAGAGGGTTTTAACATGCCACATATTAAGGGAATTCTTGGTGGTGATCCCGAGTTTATTCAAAGATCATGTGAATCGTAAGAATTGATGGTCATCAAATATCCCCAACTTAACTCTTTTTATTTCTCTTTTTGAGGTCACCATGTGCAATTTAAACAACCTCTGTCTGTTAATAAGAAAGTTATTCCCATTTTTGCATTACTTTTGGTACAACCTTCATATGTATCCTACAAAATGCATAAAAATATGTAGGAAAGACATCATTTACTGAAATTGGCACTTTGTTTTATGTGATAACACATCACTTAAGTATCCTTTTCAAATGCGTAAGTAGGCAGGGTTTTAACAACAAATTCAATGCCTTTAATGCTGCACACTTTAGCAGTAATTAACACATGATGAAGCATTCATCAAATTAGCTTGCTATAAGTTTTCTTTACTGCTCCATTTTCAAGATCCTGTACCAGTGCACAAACATGTCAATTGGATGGTCAACAGATATGTGGGCAATACAGCTTTGCCTGGGTTTTTCTGGAGCAGGGATTAACCTTTTAGATACCCTGTATACCCCTTCAAAGAAACTGGTAAATCCTTCCTTCGACTCAAATAAATATATTAGTCATTGTTACTTTGATCGAATATTCATAGCAATCAGATTGTAAACTCTGAATTTGTTTGTAGTTCTTACTGGTCATCCAGGTAGCACCTCTCAGAAAACTTGGTGTAACATAGCATACTGGAATGGAAATTGGGAAATGCAGGTTCATTTCCTGCTCCAGAGCGATGAAATTTTCCAAGTTTTCTGAGAGATGTTAAGTGGATGACCAGTAAGAATGAATATTCTATCGAATTCCCATGTATTATGAAGAATATTTCTTCCTTCATTGATTATTTTGTGTTCCTATTTAATGAAAATATAATAAATTGTGTAATCAATATAAAAGCTGTTGTATAATAATGATAAATGCTTTAAAATTAATATGTAATAATATTTAATATCATAGGACTACCATATAAGTGACAAATTTCTTTTAATTACTTTCTGCATGTTACTCCAAAGAAGAGAATAGTTCATATGTATTAAGTCTACTCTTCATTAAGGTTATTTATTTTAGGCTTAGTGTACAAGTAGAGATAAAATTTTAAATCACCAAAAACATTCAAGTTCGAAATATGAACCATAAATGCCACTGTTGGAAACTCTCATTTTACGTGTAATAGTAAAATGTTGACAGTACAAAAGTTCTTTCACAGGTTTGGGGGAGGGGGGGAGGAGGAGGCAAGTAGATATGAATCACTGGTTCATCAAAGTCACAGGAGAAGAGCAATTTCAAAACACCTCACAAAGCTCTGGCAAATCCTGCCACTGTCATTATTTGTACTGGTAAAATAGGGTGAGGAATGTACTTAAAATTGAACAAAAACGAGCAGTGTTATGCACACGTTAAAACTCCTTCCTCAAAGGTGTCAAAGTAAAATCATTCTGTGTATAAGGTTATTAACCTAGCAATCAGATATGCTTGAATTACCAGTTTTACTGTTCTATATGTAACATCACCACAGCAGAAAACTGGAAAATTACATTGCCCTGGGGCACAAATGAAATCCACATCTCCCGATTTCCTTTTAAGCAGGGTACATACTGTGCCATGTCCTTGTAGTGAATAGCTTGTTCTAGCCAGGAGATGTGGGTTTGATTCCTGCTCCAGGGCAATGTAATTTTCAAGTTTTCTGATGTGGTGATGTTACATATAGAGCAGTAAAACTGGTGATTCAGGCATATCTGATTGCTAGGTTAATAAACCTAACCTAGTTCTGCGTATTTAGCGAAGAATATTTCTTATATGGAATCCACACATTCTATACATTTTGGTATCTGAACTAGAGCACATTTAAGGAGACTGGGGGTCTGGGGACTGGATAGTAATTATGGGGCCCCAGTATTAGTGGCACATCTAGGATTTCACTACTGGTGGATGAATAAAAATACCCAAGAGAAAATATTCCCAAAATATGAAGAGGAAGCCATAAAAATATCCTCGCCATGTTGAGAGTAATCCAAATAAATGGGATTTGGTGAGGGGTCTGTGAATTGCAGTTTTTGGTGAAAAAAATCTCAATGCTTTCTTGGAAATGCAGCAATGCTTTGTTGATGAATGGGGCAACTTTTTTGTCTCTTTCCAAAGGGGAACTGCAGAGGTGTCTTCAACGGTTAGTACAGTTAATGCTGTCTTTGGAAGACCATTCGAAACATCTTTTTTGTATTGATGCTTCGGTATGTGCTTCCAATATATACTGAGAGACCAGAGCAAGTTGAAATGGGAATAGCATAAACTCCAGGGGTGTCCAGAGGGGAGACAGGATCCCTGTCTTTAAGCAGGCACTTTATTGCAGGAGGGTTTGGTTAACTATGGGCTACTCTCTCTTAGTAAAACCAAACCCTCCTGCAATAAAGTGCCTGCTTAAAGACAGGGATCCTGTCTCCCCTCTGGACACCCCTGGAGTTTATGCTATTCCCATTTCAACTTGCTCTGGTCTCTCAGTATATATTGGAAGCACATACCGAAGCATCAATACAAGAATTAGTGAACACAAAAAGATGTTTCCAATGGTCTTCCAAAGACAGCATTATCTGCACTAACCCTTGAAGACACCTCTGCAGTTCCCCTTTGGAAAGAGACAAAGTTGCCCCATTCATCATCAAAGCATCACTGTGTTTCCAAGAAAGCATTGAAATTTTGTTTGCCAAAAACTGCAATTCAGAGACAACTCACCAAATCCCATTTATTTGGATTGCTCTCCTAAAATCTGGCAACCTGCCCATCCAGTCAATCGTGGGTGATCAAGGTCGTAGGATGACCGAAAGCTGCCACTAAACAACCTTTTTACCATATGCGACTTTGTGTGCTTTCGCTTAATTTCTATGTTTACATGTTATTGTCGCGTGAAGCCCGAGTTTAAAGCAACAAGTGACTTAATTTCTTAAGGATTCCTTGAATGTGATGGGTGACAAGATTAAACAGTATAATATGGCCTCAGTCAGTAGGTAATATGACTACACTCCTAGGTTATATTAGGTGTACAAATAAGTTTTAAAGCATTTTAAGACAACGCAACATGTAATTTGAGAGAAAACAACGATACCTTTAAGAATCAAAATATGTGCCGTCATTATCTATCGCCTTCCGCCGTTGGTCGGGCAGCTGATGGATTCCAGCCATGAAGAATAATACTTCGTCGTGTGACGTGAGGAAATCATCAAACCATTTTTGCACTTCATCCCATGTCCGGAACCATACAGCAGAAAAACCATGTTGCACCGATCAGAGCAAATGATAGTCTAAAGGGGCGATGTCGGAACTATACGCCAAGTGCTCCAGAACTTCCCAGCCAAGCGACAATAACGTTTCCTTGACTGATTTCATGACATGTGGCCTAACGTTGCCATGCAGTAATTTCACGGGACACAATCCTTTGCATATGCGAATGGAAGTTTCTGACAGATTTCCTGGTTTAATCGCAGCAATTGTTGCTTGTAGTGATCAGTAGTAACAGTTTGACCTTGTTCCAGTAGTTCATAATAGAGCACACCCTTCATATATCACCAGATGCACAGCAGAACTTTCTTGGAGTGAATATTGCATTTCGGTGTCTAAGTTTTTGCTTCATCGGGGTCAACCCAGTGTTTTTGCATTTAGTATTGTCATTCCATGACCACTTTTCATCACCCATAACAATTTTCCATAGGAAATACTTTCTGTGTTTATTCAACATATTCAAACACTTAGTGACATGTTCATCCTTGTTCCTCTGGCTAAGGCCATGTGGCACCCATTTTCTTTCCTTCTGAATCTTTCCCATTGTGTTTAAACGATTGGAAATGGTTTATTGAGTTACCCCCAGGTGTTCAGCTAGTTCCTTCTGCATTTGAGATGAATCTTCATCCAGCAATGCTTGCAGTTTCTCATGTACAACCTTCTGCGGGGCGCTGCTACGTTCTCGATTGCCAACATCAAAATCACCTGCTTTAAACCGTCTAAACCAAAACTCACGCATGCTTTTTGATACAACATTCTCCCGCCCAGAACAGATCGATGTACATGCTTTTGCAGCACTTTTTCCTTGATGAAATTCGTTACGAATGCAGTATCGCTTGCGATCTTTCACCTACCAATGTGCAAGTGTGTTTGACTGTTGGGTAAACTTCTGTGTCACATTTTAAACCCTCGAGCAGTAACGGTCACATGACAAGAATGTGGGGGAATGTCTGATATGTAAATTAGCGGTGTATGTCACATAAAAAACGCTTTAAAACTTATTTATACACCTAATACACTTGCAGGGTGTCTACTGGTCATGAAAATGTCACTAATTTTGTTTGGGGTCATGAATCTTTTTGTATTTTTAGTAATTCATTTTCTTGCAACAATCAAAAAGATAGCTTTTGTGCCCTCCCATTCAAAGAAGACTGTTGAAGCAAATGTAGCATAGAAATGTATGTACAAAATGTTTGCAAATTTTTGAGGTCAGTTTAGCAATTTATGCTGCTTAGGAAGTCTTGAGATCTTTCAGTTGTAAACTGTAAAAAAAGGTGTATAATACAATTGTGTAACACAATGTCGAGTATTTCAACTTACTTTACATGCAGCTTGAATTATGATGAGTTGGATTTTGTTGCTAGCAGAAGGGCACAGGGCAATTTTTCTGTGGAGAAAAGAGGGGGAAGGTGGTGGTGAGTGTGTCTGTGCTTAAAGTCTCTCTCTCTCTCTCTCTCTCTCTCTCTCTCTCTCTCTCTCTCGTGCATAAGTTCTACCTGTTTTTGTAGGCTACAAAGAAAGGAGGAGAACACAACAAATAACATACCTAGGGTTTCACATACTTGCCATCATTCTGTATGACCTCTTGAGTAGATGAATCCCATGGCGGAAAAGTTCTGCGTTTTAGAGTAAAAAAAAAAAGTAGTGTAATAATGCCGTTTTCACATCGTCCTCGTCGTTGAAGGCTTGAAGAGCAAAGGCATTCTGTAACGATCAAAATAAGGTGGCAGTCCGTAGGTTCCTTATCAGGCGAATGAACCAGGTGAGGTAACACTTCCCAACCAAAGTCCAGTAATTTTTGCCGAGTGATTAAAGCAGCATGAGGTCTGGTGTTATCATGATGAAGGATCATGCCTTTGAGATTGAGGAGTGCTGGCCGCATCACAATCTGTCAAACTGTTGGCAGTAGAGGTCAGCATTTGCCGTTCGGTTAGGTGCCAACACCTCTCAGTGGATTATTCCCTGGATATCCTACCAAACACTCAACAAACCGTTTTGGCATGCAGTCCTCCTTTTCAGTTCGATGGAGCAGGCTCCGCACCTTGGCACACATTTCCGTCGACGCTTTACATTATGGTACGGTACCCGTTTCTTATCACCTGTTACAATTTATCCCAAAAATTGCTCATTTCTGTGATGGAAAAGCAAAGAAACGCAGGTATGAATTCTTTCCTGTCGTTCCTTTGCAGAAAGCTGATGAGGAACCCAGTTATTGAACTTGGTGATAAACCAAGCGCATGCATTCATCTTTCAACTTGTTCTGTGTAGTGACAACATTTCCACCAATTCCTGAACGGTTGGATGTGAGTCATTTCTTATGGCTTTGTCCACATCCTCGTTAGAAACCACCGATGGACTTCCAGGATGTGGTTGATCTTTACAGCTTCTGTCTCCTTCCCGGAATTTCCGATTTCCGAAACCAACAACAACATGGGCTATCATCAACTGCATCCTCCCCATGCAATTGGCAGATGTTGCAGCAAGCCGTGGCTGCAGTACTTATCGAACTCGTACAGTGGACAATGTCTAATGTGCTCCTTATCGCATGCCATGTTACACCGTCCTTGATTTCCGTTACGAATGACTTGTCAGACAAACCTAGTGCCTCTACATGCTCTACTGCTCCACACTTTATTGGCCGAAAATTCAGCATCGCAGCATAATCTGTGACGTAACTATTCTGATCACAATTTGCATCTATTACAAAAATGGGTAAAACTTTTGCACTCACCCAATATACACTGAGTGGCCACTTTATTATGACCACCCTCCTCAGTACTTCGTTGAGCCACCTTTTGCCTTTAATACTGCGTCGATTCTTCGTGGCATGGACTCCATGAGATGTTGATAGGTGGTTTGTGGAATCTGAGACTATGCTTGATGAATAGCACTTTCCAGGAGTGTGAGATTGCAGGGTTGTGGATCAAGCTGTCTGATGGCTCGTTAAACTTCATCCCACAAATTCTCAACTAGGTTGAGATCTAGAGATTGTGGGGGCCGCCTAAGCACAGTAAACTCACCGGCATGTTCCTGAAACCAATCCTGTACAATACGAGCACTATGGAAGGACGCATTATCTTGTTGAAAGTAGCCATCGCCATTGGGATAAACCATCCACATGACCGGATGCACTTGGTCCACAACAATGTTTAGATATGTGCCAGTCAGACGTTGATCAACACGAATTAAAGGGCCCAAAGCATGCCAGGAAAACATTCCCCAAACCATAACGTTGCCTCCAGCAGTTTGATGGGTTATAGCAATGCAGTTGGGGTCCATGCTTTCGTGCTGTTTCCGCCAAATTCTCACTCTGCCATCGACATAGTGCAACTGAAAACGTGATTCATCGGACCACATAATTTGTTTCCAATTATCGACTGTCCAATCCTTGTGCTCCTGTGCGAAATGGAGACGTTTTCTCTTGTTAACTGCAGACAGCTAAGGTGTTCGAACAGGCATTCGGCTGCCATATCCCATCCGATGCAGTGTACGGCGAACAGTGGGTGCAGAGATCATTTGAGGGGATCCTTGATTAAGATGGTCTGTAATTTGCTGCACTGTTGTCTTTCTGTTGTCTGTTACCAGTCTGGACACTCTCCGTTCTGCCCAAGCAGTCACTAGTCGATGACTACCACACGTTGCAAGTAGAGAACCAGTTTTTTGGCTGACAGTCCAGTCTTTAAACACTTTAACAACAGCTGCTCTGGAACATTTCACGAATGCGGCGGTTTCGGTGATACTTGTTCTATGGCTTCCAGCTTCTACAATCATCCCATGTTGAAAGTCCGTCAAATTGCATTTTTTACCCATCTCGTCACCCAAAAATCACTTCTACTACTGTCGCAAGCACTAAGCTTTCCCTTTTTATACTAGCCTCGACCTCTGGTGGCAACAGCGTGCAGCCATAGCTCATTTGCTTAAAACTGTCAGGTGGTCATAATAAAGTGGCCACTCAGTGTATATATTCATATATACGTGTGTGTGTGTACACGTAAACACACACACATGTGCACTCGCTTGCGCCTACCAAGCTTTTTTGGAAATGGTCAGGAAAATTGCTAATTGATCATAAAATTGCATTTCCAAAATTTCATAGACACCCTACCCTGATTTGTCAGTATGGTGTGGCGTCATTTGGAAAAGTCCCCGGATGGTGTGTCCTGAGATATTGCCAATCATGCATCGTTGAAACTGGGAATCGGGGATGCCTAGAGATATGAGAACAAAACGGGGTGCAACACCCCATTGATATATCATTGTACCTGCTATGCATACAAATGGTGAATGGCCATTGAAATTAATAGTACCCAAACCATGATGCTCACTGATATCAGCAGATTTACCCGGTGAACACTTGTTCCAAGATTCTCAAGTGACTATCTTCGGCATTATGACAGAAGTGAGACTCATTGCTGAATATGACATGGTTCCATTCGCCTTTCCACTAGGGTGGTTCAAAAAAAAAATTTTTTTATAAATGTGCAAATCTTATCCTCTAATTCTTGTACATTCCCAAAACTATGTGTGCATTCAAAATTTCATGTATTTTGGAGGATATTTAAAGGTAGCTCAAAGGCATCAAAGTTTTCCCATTGAAATTCTGTGAAGATAATTTCTGTTATCAGTCATTAATTTTGCTGTTTAATTTATTTCTGATTTGACTTTTAATAGTTTTGTTAACTTGTTTTAAAGTTAACATTTTTTTTTCATTTTAGCAACATTTAATTATTAAAGTTTGGCAACACCACATTTGTTTGTTTACATTTGATGGGTGTTGAGTTTTGAGTTAAAATTGTACAACAGATAGTTCTTTTTTTTTCTCATACCAGAACACTTATTTTACAATGTTTAACTATTCACCAAAGTAGACATTCAACAGTGTGTGATAAGAGAAAAAATAAACACTAAAACTCAGAAATTTGGTTGTTGGGCTTTCCCATAAATGAAATCAAAGGTTGCAAATTACGATCCATTAGACTAGTGCTACAACACTTCTTCTTACACCATGACAAAAAAACAAGACATAAAAGTTCAAGACACACAGTTGGTAGTGTGTTGACTTTTTGAAACAAGGCTAGACTTCCAACAACTGAAAAGCATAATGCAGCTAAACGGTTAGAAAAGTTAGTGGAGCGGTACCAGAAATTGAAAAGGAATAGAAAACGGCATGCAAATACTCAAGAAATCAGTGAACAGACTTTTCTGGATGAATGCAAAAAGTTGTGGGATATCTCTCGTGTAAATGCTCTTTAGATGACTGAAATTGCAGAAGACTAGCAATTTCTACTCCAACAAAGAGGACTCCAGGGCTGTATGTTGTCAATTGACAAAAATCTTGAGAATAAGGAGAAATGCTCACATAAAAGGAAGCGATATGAAGAATTACAATTAGATAGCGGGGACAAGAACCCAACTGAGCCTTATTCCTTGTCAAGTGCCAATGTTGAAGAAGATAGTTCAAGTTAGTCCATAGTTCAAGCTAATCCATAGAAAGTGAGAGTTTTATTATTAAATCTTCACCAAAGACATCATAGAGTCACAAAAAGCTTAAATTTCATTCACCTAATTTGATGGCTGCATTGGACAGAGCTAAAATATCAGATCAAAATACTACATTTTCAATTGCAGCTACAGCCCAAATACTTGGATTACATGTTAGTGATATTACACATTCAAGAAGCTCACTTCGCAGACAGAGAGCAGGTTTCTGGTGCAAGTTATCAACAGAATTGAAACAAAGCTTCAAACCTGATGGTCTGCTTGTAGTCCATTGGGAAGGGAAATTGTTAGCTGATAGTTCTGGAGGAAAGAATAAAGTTGACTGACCCCCTTCCTATTCTTGTCACTGACAATGATGTAGAGAAGCATACCAAAACTTCCAGTTGGTACAGGTCATGCAACGGCAAAAGCAGTATTCAATATACTTAACAATTGGGAGATTACAGATAAAATTTAAGGAATGTGCTTTGACACTACATCAAGTAACACTGGAGAGCACAAGGGTGCATGTAAAATTTTAGAACAGAAGATGGGAAGGTCATCTTCTTAGTTTGGCTTGCAGGCACTACATTTACGAGATTATTATTGGTGATGGGTTCAATGTAGTATTCGGACCATCTAGTGGACCTTGTGTGCTCATCTTCAAGAGATTTCAAATCCATTGGGACTTCATAGATAAATGTTCTTTCAAATGTCAAGAAGAAAGTGTAGAACTTTCAGAAGATTGAAAAATATTAAAAGAACATGTTATTAAATTTGCAACACATTATCTTATCTTGGAAAAAGAACTGCTGCCACTGACAACTACAGGGAGTTCTTGGAACTGACTTTGATTTATCTGGGAGAATTGCCACCTCGCAGAGTACGTTTTGCAACTCCAGGCACATTTCATCATGCAAGGTGGATGGCTAAAGTTATTTACTGTTTAATTTATGCATTTCTCGATCAGTTCAAGCTCACAACAAAAGAAGTTACAGGGTTGAAACAATTTAATGATTTCAGCAGTCTGTTGTATCTGAAAGCTTGGTTTCCCTGCCTGAATGCAACTGATGCATCATTCATGGACTTAGAATTTCTAAAACAATTAGATTTAGTAAAAAAAGAAATTTCAGAAGGTGCAAGTAAAGCAATGAAAAGGCACTTGTGGTACTTAAATGGTAATTTAGTAATGTTCAGCCTTTTCAATTTAAATGTAAGCAATGAAGATTAGATTTTAATGGTTGATGAGTTGTTTAAAGTGGAAAAGGATAAAACAGTAGATGCAGCCAACACTTCCAAAAGATTATGTGAAAAGGATATTGGCGAAGTTCATGAAATGTCACTACATAATTTCATTAACAAAAACTTGACTGATATTCAGAGCACCGAGTGTAGATTTTTTACATTCGTTCCCTTTAGAATGGAAAGACTCAATCATATTGTGATGGAGAAAAAAAAAAGGTTAAATGTTTAAGGGCAATAAATGATTGTGCAGAAAGAGGTGTGGCTCTTATCTCAGAGTACAACCAACTTATTACTAAAGATGAAGAACAAAAACGATTTTTATTACAGGTTGTAAAAATGCACAGGAAAAAATTTAGAGACACTAAAAAAATACACTTGATCAAAATATGTGATTTTTAAAAATTGTTTGCATATGGTTATTCTTGTGTGTTACACTGCTACTGCACATTTTTCTTGCTTTTTAACGTACAAATAAAAACTAGAAACATGTGATATATTTTAGAGGTATTAAAACATAAACATTAAATATACTACAAGGTTTTTTATAATTATCTATAGTATAAAATACAAAATCATCTTGAGCTACCTTTAAATTTTACTTAATTCAGCTGATTGTTTGCATGGAGGCTTCTTTTAACATGTGTATAAGTATTTGAGGTTAAGACTAAAATATTTAAAAAAAAAAAAAATTTTTTTTTTTTGGACCACCATACTTTCCACACATCTGGTATGACACCACTGCAACCTTGCACAACAACGCGCTGTGGTGAGTGGCAGTCATTGCAATGGCTGGTAATAGCACAAATCTGCCTCAGCCAATCTGAAATTCACACTCTTTGTCAATATGGGAATTTCCATAGCTGCCTGCACTCCCCGTTGAATGTTGAGTATGGGGTTGCTACTGCTTGCCATTGATCTGGTGATCGGATCTCTACCTACTTGCACCAGTCCCACTATGGCTATGCATGTTGCATTCTTTCAACCACTGTGGCCACATTCAGCTGATAGTTGTTGCATCCCAATACATTTTTGCTACGATGTGACGCAGAGTTGTGCATAGCACTATGATGAAGCCTGTGATAAAGGAGTCTGTGTGATGAAAGGATTCTTGATGATGTTACCTAGGCATTTTCACGTCTTGCATGTGCTTTCGCCTCTTAGATCACTTGAATGCAGTAGCCGTCATGCCCAGGTGAGGTCAACCAGAGTTAACGATGCTGATTCGTTTTGCCGTTTTATCTCCCTCGCCTACCACATTATTGATTTGCAACTGCAATCATTTATTTATCTGAACTGTGTACACATACCCACCAACTTGCATGGCACCCCGACAAATATTTCCTGGTGTGGCATATTCTATGTTGACGAACAGTGTACGTACTTCTGGTTCATTGCCATGGATGCAAGTTGTGCCATAGCTTTTCAGCACCAAGTGGTGTGAGTTATTGCTTTTATGTAACAATCATCAGCAATATTCTTCTGTAAGTTAGCCATCTGAATTGGTTAAAATTATAGAATTCCTGTTGTAGAGTTTTTATCATCGTGCATTGGTTTAAACTGGATAATTTGATAAGGAACTGGCAATAAAATTGGTAAAACAGTCTTTGTAAGAAATTTTTTGCCAAAACAGAGGTTAGTCTGAGAACTAAACATGGTGTTTTACAGTGCAGTATATTAAAATACTCCATCTTTTATAGTGGTGAGAGTTGAATGTAAAGTATAGGGCTTTGCACTTAACTTTTGTTTGGAGCTACAGACATGAGATTTGTTAGAGGAATACATGAGGGAAAAAGTGTGAAACCAATGGAAAGACAAAATTAGTAATGGCGACATCAAAACTCATTCGGGCACTTTTTCAGTAGAAAAGTGAGGTAATAAAAACTAATTGAGATGGTATAGGCATGTGTGTTGAATGAGATGTGAAATATTGCCCAAACAGCTATTAAATCCTGTGGTAGCAGGCTGCAAACCTTGAGGTAGATCTGGATTACGATTAGCCATTGGTTAAGGAAGCAATGTAGTAGGGACAGAAAAACTTGCAATGTATGAGAAAGAGATAGTTTACTGCAAACAAGACTTTTTTTTTGCTTAAATTGTGGTGTGGTAAATAAATGCCTGAATGCTCTGGAAAGTACAGAACAAATTCATATATCATTGTGCATAAATTAATATTGAACAAGACTGTTGATCACCAAAGAAACAGGATTACAAAACTTCAATTGTTCCTGTACATTTTAGAAGCATTTTATACTCAGAATTAAAAGGGCACACATAATAGACAAAATATTGCACTGTTGTGTAGATA
The DNA here is from genome assembly GCA_039090855.1 of Macrothele yani. NCBI lineage: Eukaryota > Metazoa > Arthropoda > Arachnida > Araneae > Macrothelidae > Macrothele > Macrothele yani. The sequence goes on along the minus strand of CM077027.1, from coordinate 136,662,145 downwards.
GTAACACATCAAGGCCTCTGTGAAAGTAGATTACATTATAGAACATATGACTGTTGCTGCACTGTGTCAGCAAAGCAGGAACATTCTATTTGTTTTTAGGAACTTGCTAATAGTTTTCTTGTGAAACTCATAAAATTTTTGCTGACCATTTTTAACAGTGAAAGGGGTGTGGAAATATCTACTGTAGTTCTGACCTAAAATCAAAAACAAAGTTACATGACATTATAAGCCTCCATAATTCAGTATTGTAGTGAAAATTTGCTAAACTCTTATACATTAGATAAGTAAATAAAATAATTGTGACATAGATAAGGCAGAAAAAACGGAATGATAGCCTGCACTGCAAAACACAGTAGAAAAAGTGCCTAGGTAGTCAGCATTCATATTTTGATTCACTTATGTTCACGAATAAGGTGCTTACTTTAACATACCTTGATACATCTAAAAGCAAAAGTGCTAGCTATGAAAGTGAGAAAAGACAATTTTGTTGTTGCGCTTGATAGATGGTGTAATTGTTTTTTGTACTAGCACTTCGGAAAGTACAGAAAGAAAAGTGAAGAACGGGAAAATGCCTCACCCTAATACAAACTTGGAGAGCAAAAGGAAGCTCTTTGATTTTCAGTGGCAGAAAATGAAATAAATGAAATAGAATGTCCAAAAAATATTGCACAATATTTTCCTGGTAGTATATGCACAGACTGCTGATGAAACTGGTTTTTACTATTGTCCCTTTAAAGAACTCTGTGTTGTGTGTGTCTGGTGCTGACAATAACAAACAAAGGGAAGTGCTTTGGGTGGTCAGAACAAATGAGAATCCACAATGTTTTGAAGGCTTGAATAAATTACATTGATTGCTGCTCAGATTCGAACACTGGATGGGCATACATGATCTTTAATTACTGGTTGATGAAACAGGATAATACTGGGTTAAAGCATAAGTGTTCGTAAGTTGACAGATGTACTGTACATGTACTTTTACATCAAAATACCTATTTTTTTATTTATTTTTTACATGCAAAAATGACATAGCTGATTCAAACATGGGATCAGGGAATTTAATTAAGGATTATCACTGTCAAAAAGACATGCACCAAATGAATCTTCAGCTGGATAGACAATTGAGAAGTTTCAATCTTAGAGACAGGACCACTTTAAAGCTTAAATGAAAGTTCATAAAAATATTAAAGTAGCTACTTAGTTAGCTGAGATAGACGCATTGTATGTTAGATTGGTTACATTGACAGGTGCAGAATGAATACATGAAAGAGGGGGGGAATTCAAAATCCAATGAACTTCTGCCAAATGCTGAAATGAGGGAAGCAGTTCAAATTTCAAGCTTTTGGATACAGTACAATTCAGATGATTTTGGTGAACCATATGAATACGAATTATTTATTAATGAATTGCTCAGGAAAAAATTGTGGGCAGCCAATCATAAGTGAACTTTCTGTGTTCTACTTTTTTGGTTTTTGCTTTCATTCTCTTTGGGTTGTCAGTAAATGTTAAAAAAAATTGCCTTCAGACTTTTAGGTAGATGCTTCTGACTAATTAAGAAACATTACTGTAACTTCTGAATTTTTGTTTCATCGACTTATTACAATCCTCAAACATTTTTCTTTTCACGTATAAAAAAGAAAAAGAGCAACATTGGAGTAGCATAACATCGTTTTTAAAAGAGATTTTGTTAACAATCGGGGATTTGTGGTTTACTGCTTTGAGCAATACTGATACAACTAAATAGTACTTGTACTCATTAGAATCAATTTTCAAGTTATTGGCAGTACAAAAAGGTGCAAGCAAAAACTTTGGAAAAGCTTGGGTTAGAATAAAAAATTATTTGATTTAAAAAAGAAAAAGCCAGAAAATAATACAATAATTTCCATGTAATCCATGGATGATCTTTCAAAAAAAAAAAAAAAAAAATTAAGGTTCTGCAGTTAATGTGCTGATGCAACTAGTGATGCAGATGATATGCAGCTAAGAAAGTAAAACATTTGTGGCACTTTGATTTTTAAAAAAATCTGCATGGTAATTGTTCTGAAACAGTGATAATATTAATTGAAAACAAAAGCAAGAAATGCTTTAACAACAGAAAAAATCAAAGCAATATACAAGTTGAAAAGTTTTTTTAGTTTTTTTTTTCAACTTAAAAGAATTTTGACAGAAAATTGATGCAACTGAGGGGTTCTATTTGCTGTCGCAGGAAATTAAAGTGATGTAGCATATAAACATGTGATAACATTTGTAGGTTGCTACAGTATGTTACTGTTGCCGTCGGTAATCCATTTGTGAATCTCATTCTTCAGTTTGCACTGCACTAATCACATTCATTAAGGTTTTGTTCACCCTTCAGTCGAAACACTTTCAAATAAATCAAGTACTATGGATTGTTAATCATTTCTATGGGTTTTTTGGTCAAACACCATAATGATGAAATAAGGATTTTAGCTCCTTATGCACTTAAAAAATATGGATTTTTATCTACAGTTACTTTACTTGAAAAGTTTTTTTTTTTTTTTAATTTTACTTGGACTTCTGGATCATTTTGTTAATTGTGACTTTACTGCTGAAAATTACAGTCCAGGTTCAAAATCAAAGAATTAGATCATACGTATAGTTTTTGTTTTTATTTCTTTTGAATTTGCAGATTAACAAAGAAAAATATGTGTGTGCTGTACTAATGGGTATTATGGTTTCAACCGCTTGAGCAATTAGCTGCCATCAGAATGTGCTGAATCTTTTGGCTGTCAATTATTGGTGATTGATTTATACCTATTTTGAATAATGCCAAAATCCATTTCTAAATATACAGCATGGAAATGTTTTCTCCTCTATGAAATTATAGAAATTTCCTATGGTGATGGCATCATTCATACAAAAAGTCATTCACGAATGATTATTGAAACAAATGACTGTTCAATTCTGGGTTGTTATGTGCACTGAGTAAATAATTCATTGCCCAGATTCTGTGTTTATGACCAAAGGCTGCAACTTTTTCTGGCAAAGTGCCCAAAGAGCGTGAGATCTTCAGCATTCTTATTTTACAATGAAAGATTTGCCATGAGCCAAGTTAATGATGAACGATTTGAGCACACCATTCGAATGAATGCCATGTATATTTCCATTCTTAAGTTTCACCATTATTTCTTAGCTTATTGTTCACTCACATAATGGTTGACATTTATGAATTCTTGACATTACTTTTCTTAATGAGAATTTGTTTCTGAACTCTTAGAGGCAAAATCGCGTTGAACATGCTGCGACTTCAGTATATGTCACGGTAATGGTGGATTGAATGATAATTCACAGACAATTTTTGGTGAAGGGTCATTCGATGTAACCAAATCATCCACAAATGGCTCTTAATGCTTAGTTCTTGAGGGATTACTGTGATACTGTGATTATAACTTGATTGCAAGGAATGCACCTGTGTTCCCTTCCTTGGTTTCAAGCCAAAAATTAAAAAAAAAAAAAAGTTCTTGATTGATAAAGTAAATGCCCTGTTAGTTGCCTGTCTTTCTATTATAGCAGCACAAATAAAAAAATCAAAGATTATTTTTTCATTTGGTCCTTTTATAAGTTAAGCATTGCATAGTCTACTGAATGAAAGATGTTTTCAGGGTTTTTTTTTTTTTGTTGTTGTTGTTTATGTTGTAAAAGGCCCATATGATTCAAAAATATCATTTTTATGTAAAAATTTTTGGTTTTGGCATGCTGTATTGATTATCACTAATAGTGAGAGGATGAACTTCATATTAACAATACACTTTTGTTACAAGAAAATTCAGAAACAAAAATCATTAAAGATTAGCATCTATACTTGCATTTTCAAAATGGTGAAGGTCACAGGACTAAATTTTTGGCATCAAGTTCCAGATGTTACTTCCAAATGCCAGAGATATTGTAGGGTTGTGCAGATTGTAGAAGTGATGGTAAAGACTGCTTTCATGAGATAGAAAACTTCTTTACATAATGTTGTAAGTTATCAATGTAGCAAAGCACAGTTTTACTCCCAATTCAGGATGAAGTGGGAGATGAGAGGAATTTTCTTTTTCTTTTACATATGTTATTCGGGAATCAACACACAGTTCCAATATAGCATATTTCTTCTACAGCTGTAAACTGGTGGCAGACAAAATTCTTAGGACATTCTGGAAAGTTAACAGCATCACTATCTTTAGTTATTATGCTTAAAATAATGTGAGATTTTTTTTAGTAATATACATAAAAATTATTGATTTTTCTTTTTAGCATGTATAATTGTTTGATGGAAGGGTAAGGAGAGAGAGAGTGAAAAAGGGGAAGGATTAAACTTGACCCTATTTTGAGTTTAAAATTTTGTGATGCATTTAACAACTTCATGAAAAGAAACAAATGGGGGTTGGGGGAGAAATATAAATGCGATGAGTTTCTTAAATCTTTTGGAATTGTTTAGTGAATTTCAATGTTCACACTCTAATCTCAAACTTCAGATGTCTTGGTAGCTGGTTGTCTTATGGGATTTTAAAGTTAGTTTGATAGAGCAACTAAAATAACAAGTTTTTGGCTTTTAACATTCCATTGGATCATATAACAAAAATATTGGGTTTCAGCAGTCACAAAATTGGGTGTTAGTTATTCATAAAGATCAGTGCATGGTAAATTTGTAGTTGTTAATTGCAAAAGAATTGTTCTGGAGTTTGTTAGCTGCAAATTCCTTGATCAGTTTTTTTTTATATATCATCATCATCATCATCGTCAACCATTATCAATCCACTGCTGGACGAAGGTCTCCCCAAGTTTCCTCCACAACGGTCTGTCTTGTGCCAGTCTCCTCCATGTCACCCCTGCATACTTTCGAATTTCATCCACCCATCTCCCATGTGGTCTTCTTCTGGGTCTTTTCCTGTCCCTTGGAATCCAATCTAAAATTTCAGCTGTCCATCGATGATCTGTCCTTCTGGCAGTATGTCCAGCCCATTGCCATTTCAGGGATTTAACTCTGATCATGATGTCTTCCACTCTTGTCATTTTTCGGATCCACGAGTTCCTCTTCTTATCTCTCCTGGTTACACCAAGCATGCACCTCTCCATGCTGCTTTGAGTTGTCTGCAGCCTTTGTATGTCTCTTTTAGTTAAGGTCCACGTCTCCGCACCATACGTAAGCACTGGAAGGATGCATTGATCAAACACTTTTCTTTTAAGACATAATGGCATATTGCTCTTGAAAATTATGCTGTTTCTTCCAAAAGCTCTCCAGGCAAGTTTTGTACGCCGATTAATTTCTTCATCAATGTGACCCTCACTTGATATCTGCTGTCCAAGATAAACGTACGTGTCTGTTATCTCCAGCTTTTCTCCATCAATCGATAAATCTTCATTTCTTGTAAAAGCATTGAACATCACTTTTGTCTTCTGAAAGTTCATTTTTAATCCCACTTCTTTACTCTTGTCAGCAAGTTCCTGGATCATACTCTGCAGCTCTGATGGGGTAGTTGCAAAAATGACTACGTCATCAGCAAAACGAAGGTGGGTTAGATAATCTCCATTAATCTTTATCCCCTTGTTTTCCCAGCTCAGTGACTGAAAAACACCCTCCAATGTGGCATTAAAGAGCTTCGGAGATATGGTGTCACCTTGTCTCACTCCCTTTCCAATTTTTACGTGTGTTGTATTTTCAAACAGCCTAATCTTTGCACTTGCATTTTCATAGATGTTATTAATAATATTAATGTATGCATCTTCAATACCGCAGGTTTTCAGAGCCATTGTAACTGCTGATGGTTTCACCGAATCAAAGGCTTTTTCATAATCGATAAAAGCCATGCACAATGGAAGTTCATATTCCCTCGCTCTTTCAATTAGTTCTCTCAGCACGTGGATATGATCTATTGTGCTGTAGCCACTCCTGAATCCAGCTTGTTCTCTCGGTTGAGCCATGTCCAGTGTTACCTTCAAGCGGTGTGAAAGAACTTTAGTGAAGATTTTATAAACTACTGATAGGAGGCTGATAGGTCTGTAGTTTCCGAGATCCTCAATGTCACCTTTCTTATGTAGCAGGATCATTGTAGCGGTGTTCCAATCCTCAGGAATCTTTCTTTCATTAAGGCATCGAGTGAAAATTTGGGCGAGTACTGTTTCGATTTCTCCACTTGCTTCTTGTATGATGTCTACAGTAAGTCCATCTTCTCCTGGAGCTTTTCCTCGCTTCATGTTCTTGATTGCATGTGCAACTTCTGCTGGAAGGACTGGAGGAACTCTGGTACTGGTATCTTTCATGATGTCTGGAGTGCATATATCATCCCTTTCATATAATTTGGAGTAGAAATCTTTCACTCTTGTCAAAATTTCGCCTCTATTTCTTGTTACAGAACCATCTTCTTTTCTCAGTGCCATAATCTGTTTTCTTCCCTTACTGAGATGTCCCTTTGCTATCTTTAGGCTTTGGTTGTTTTCAATTGCTTTCCTCACTAGTTCACAGTTGAATTTCCTTACGTCTTCAGTGATACTTTTTCTTACTGTTTTATATATATATATATATATATATATATATATATATAGGGATGTAAGGTCAGGTGATGCGTAACATCACAGCCTCTCCTTGACAAATGTCAACCCCGCCTTCTCGTGGTGCATCCTGTTCCCACTAAAGGGCTCTGACGACCGCCAATAGCGGTATAACTATACCATCGGGATCAGAGGAAATTCTATCCCACACTCACCAACCCGCTTGGCCAGCGTGGTGAGTTATGGCCAAACCCCTCCAAAATGATTCCACAACTTAAATCTTGGCCCTCAGTCTCCGGCAGCTGGAATGTACCTGGCCAAGGCAGCGGCCAGTGCGACATGAAGGCAGAGGGTGCTAAGAATCCCCGGAGGACCGGACTAGGCTGCCATCTGATGCTGACCTTGGCAACGTACAATGGACGCTCCTATCTTCTGATTCAAGGCTTCTTGAATTGGAAGAGGAACTACAAAGGATCAAGTGGGACATCGTGGGGCTAAGTGAGGTAAGGAGAAAAGGAGAAGATCTCATCGAACTGAAAAGTGGACATCTCTTCTACTATCGTGGGACAGATACTGGCAGAACTAGTGGTGTTGGATTTATAATAAACAAGAAACTGAAGGATAAAGTGGTAGAAGTTGAAAGTTCCTCTGACAGAGCTGCACGACTCGTTATCCAACTATCGAGAAGATACCAGGCTCAGATTATTCAAACTTATGCACCCACCACAAGTCATCCTGAAGAAGAAATTGAAGAATTTTATGAGGAAATTTGTCATCTAAATAATAAAGGTAAGCAGCACTTGAAAATAATTATGGGAGATTTCAATGCAAAAATAGGGCAACGGCAACAGAATGAAACTTCAGTAGGTAAATTCGGTCACGGCAACAGAAACCAGCGTGGAAATACTCTCGTTGAGTTTGCAGAGGCAGAAGGGTTTTTCATCTTGAACTCCTTTTTCAAGAAAAAGCCACACAGGAAATGGACATGGAGACATCCAAATGGGACGACAAGTGAAATTGATTTTATTATGTGTAACAAAAATTTGTCATAGAAGACTGCAGTGTGCTAAACAAGTTCAACACAGGTAGTGACCATAGATTGGTGAGATGTAAGATGCACCTCAACACTAAACTTGAACGTGGCAAGCTCATAAGACAAACAAAATCTATTGACATAACCAACCTTAAAAAAACACCATAATACCTTCAAGTTGGAACTGAAGAACAGGTTCTCTGCTTTAGAAGGCCTAACATCGGAAGAAGTGGACATCTCTGAAGTTAACAGAAAAGTAACCAAAGCTCTTATGGAAACAGCAACAAAATTAGCTGGGTCTAAGAACAAGTTGCATGTAAATAAATTATCAGGAAAAACGAAAATGTTGATGCAAAAAAGAAGAGAGATGAGGACAAGTAAAGATGTGACTTCCAAAGTGGAATATATAGAGCTATGCAAGACAGTACGAAAAAGTATCACTGAAGACGTAAGAAAATTCAACTGTGAACTAGTGAGGAAAGCAATTGAAAACAACCAAAGCCTAAAGATAGCAAAGGGATATCTCAGTAAGGGAAGAAAACAGATTATGGCACTGAGAAAAGAAGATGGTTCTGTAACAAGAAATAGAGGCGAAATTTTGACAAGAGTGAAAGATTTCTACTCCAAATTATATGAAAGGGATGATACATGCACTCCAGACATCATGAAAGATACCAATACCAGAGTTCCTCCAGTCCTTCCAGCAGAAGTTGCACATGCAATCAAGAACATGAAGCGGGGAAAAGCTCCAGGAGAAGATGGAATTACTGTAGACATCATACAAGAAGCAATTGGAGAAATCGAAACAGTACTCGCCCAAATTTTCACTCGATGCCTTAATGAAGGAAAGATTCCTGATGATTGGAACACCGCTACGATGATCCTGCTACATAAGAAAGGTGACATTGAGGATCTCGGAAACTACAGACCTATCAGCCTCCTATCAGTAGTTTATAAAATCTTCACTAAAGTTCTTTCACACCGCTTGAAGGTAACACTGGACATGGCTCAACCGAGAGAACAAGCTGGATTCAGGAGTGGCTACAGCACAATAGATCATATCCATGTGCTGAGGGAACTAATTGAAAGAGCGAGGGAATATGAACTTCCATTGTGCATGGCTTTTATCGATTATGAAAAAGCCTTTGATTCGGTGAAACCATCAGCAGTTACAATGGCTCTGAAAACCTGCGGTATTGAAGATGCATACATTAATATTATTAATAACATCTATGAAAATGCAAGTGCAAAGATTAGGCTGTTTGAAAATACAACACACATAAAAATTGGAAAGGGAGTGAGACAAGGTGACACCATATCTCCGAAGCTCTTTAATGCTACATTGGAGGGTGTTTTTCAGTCACTGAGCTGGGAAAACAAGGGGATAAAGATTAATGGAGATTATCTAACCCACCTTCGTTTTGCTGATGACATAGTCATTTTTGCAACGAGCCCATCAGAGCTGCAGAGTATGATCCAGGAACTTGCTGACAAGAGTAAAGAAGTGGGATTAAAAATGAACTTTCAGAAGACAAAAGTGATGTTCAATGCTTTTACAAGAAATGAAGATTTATCGATTGATGGAGAAAAGCTGGAGATAACAGATACGTACGTTTATCTTGGACAGCAGATATCAAGTGAGGGTCACATTGATGAAGAAATTAATCGGCGTACAAAACTTGCCTGGAGAGCTTTTGGAAGAAACAGCATAATTTTCAAGAGCAATATGCCATTATGTCTTAAAAGAAAAGTGTTTGATCAATGCATCCTTCCAGTGCTTACGTATGGTGCAGAGACGTGGACCTTAACTAAAAGAGACATACAAAGGTTGCAGACAACTCAAAGAAGCATGGAGAGGTGCATACTTGGTGTAACCAGGAGAGATAAGAAGAGGAACTCGTGGATCCGAAAATGACAAGAGTGGAAGACATCATGATCAGAGCTAAATCCCTGAAATGGCAATGGGCTGGACATACTGCCAGAAGGACAGATCATCGATGGACAGCCGAAATTTTAGATTGGATTCCAAGGGACAGGAAAAGACCCAGAAGAAGACCACATGGGAGATGGGTGGATGAAATTCGAAAGCATGCAGGGGTGACATGGAGGAGACTGGCACAAGACAGACCGTTGTGGAGGAAACTTGGGGAGACCTTCGTCCAGCAGTGGATTGATAATGGTTGACAATGATGATGATGATGATGATATATATATGCAGAGTTGAGATTTACAGAAATGGGTGAAGAATTGTATAAGTTTTATAGCAGAATTTGCTTTTATGTATTACTATTGGGTTATCTGAAAAGTCATGACTTATTTTAGCCATGTTTTGCAAAGGTCATAAATTGATAGAAAGAACAAAGATCATCAATGATATAATGCCCGTTTTGTTCAATAACCTTTTGCCATCTTTCAGTGAGCTGTAGAATGCCTCGTTCATAGAAGGACCTGTTTTTCGTGGCGAAAAACTGTACAGCGTGCTGATTTACTGACTCACCTAAATAGAACATTATACGCAAGGACTGTTGAAGAGAGTGAAACAAGTGGAAGTCTGACGGCGCAAGGTCAGGCGAGTATGCTGGGTGTGGCAACACATCCCACCCGAGCTCCAATAATTTCTGGCGGGTGATCAAACTTGTGTGTGGTCTCGCATTGTCATGATGGAACACAACACCTTTACGATGAAGAAGCTCTGGACGTTTCTTGATGATGAATTCATTCAAACTGTCCAATTGCCGACAGTGCACATTCGAATTGATTGTTTGGTTTCGTGTTAGGAGCTCGAAAACACGACACCTTTAAAATCCCACCTCACTGAGACCAGAACCTTCCGCTGATGAATGTCTGCTTTGGATGTCGTTTGAGGCGAAGCAGCACGTCGGGACCAAGACCGTTTTTGCAGCACATTGTTGTACACAATCCACTTTTCATCACCAGTTATCATTTGCTTCAAAAAAGGTTCATTTTCCTCACATTTAATGAGCATATCGCAGATGTTTATACGTGCCGTCAATTGAGCTTCTTTGAGTTCTCTTCCTGTGATAGTATTTAAAATCTGACAAAATTTAATAACCATCACTTTTAAACTTTATCCATAATTAGTAAAAATATTGACTAATGAACATCACCTATATGTTTTTTTTTTATCTTTGACAAATATTCAGATTTTGCAGTTAAGTATTAGTGTATGAAAATTGAGGTCATTTTAATGTAAATCGATCAGCCGAAACGTTAGAACCACCTCTGTGTTATGCAAATAAGTGCGTGTATTGCTAATCAGTGTCACATTTCAAGGTTTCAAATGATGTATATAACAATACTTGGGTTGAAGTTCTCCCAATAAGTATTTCATTTCATCTCAACATGGGAAAATCAAAGGATTTACCTGATTTTGACAAAAGCCAGATCGTTTTGTCTAGATGCCTTGGGAAAAGCATCTCCGAAACAGAGACGCTGGTAGACTGCTCACGCTATACAGTAGTTAGTGCCTATCAAAGATAGTCCGAAACAGGCGACACTTCGAGCCGTCGACTGATCGTGGGTCAGGCAAGTCTCCATTGATGCCAGAGGTCAGCGCAGGCTATCTCATCTTGTCTGCAGCAACAGGTGAGCTGCTACTGTGTCTGGCATTACTCGTAATTTCAATCATGGTGAAAACATATCCAAACACGCAGTTCATCATATACTCTTGGATACGGGTCTCTGCAGCCGCAGACCCATTAGTGTGCCCATGCTCACAGTTATTCACTGTTGTCAATGCTTGTAGTCGTCGACGTTGGACCATAGAAGATTGGAAGAGGTTCTCGTGGTCAGATGAATCCTGTTTACTGTTACGCCATGTCGATGGATGAGTTCGTGTGTGACGTTTACCCAAGGAAAGCTTCTCACGTGAATGCACTGTGGAACGTATCCGGGTGGCTGGAGGGGAACACTCCAGCCACCCGGATTCTCGGGGAAGACCTGGACCCATTATCCCTATAGAGTGAACTCTGATGGCTGTCACGTACCTGAACATTGTGGCTGACGAAGTGCATCTTTATGGTGACTCTATTCTCTGGCAAAGCAGCAAGACAATGCTCAATGCCACACTACAAAGAAGGTTCAGGAATGGTTCCCAGAATATGAAAAGGAATTACATTTATTTCCATGCTCCCAAATTTGCAGTACATGAATCCTGTCTAGCATTTGTGATTTAAGTTGGAGAAGTGGGTACGAGCAGCATCAGCCCAAACACGTAATTTATGGAAATTGCTGGTTCTTCTGTTGCAGTCCTGGCACCAAATACCAAGAGACACCTACCGAACTCTTTGTTGAATCTATTCCTCATTGGGTGAGTGCTCATTTTAAAGGCAAGAGGAGGACATACATCATATTAGGCAGATGGTTTGTTTTAATGCTTTGCCTGATAAGTATATATACATATGATGTATGTATGTGCAGTAAGAGTGATAGGTTGTTAAAATATTCCTGAATTAAATTCTGTATAAGTACTAAAGGTGTAACCTGCTTTTCATTGTTAAAAAGTTGATAATAGTGTACACTGAAGAGCAATTGAATTAGAGATATCTGTGTAGTAACGTGTAGCACCACCTTTCGCCCTGATCACGGGGGCGATTCCTCTCGGCATGGACTCAACAAGACACCGAAAGCGTTGGGAAGCCATACGGATCCATGACCAGAGCCTCGAACATCTCTCTCGGTGGCATCCCAGATGTGCTCGATGGGATTGAGGTCACGTCGGTGGAGTGTTCATCCAACCATTCGGATACAATTCGAGAACGATGGCACGATGCATTGTCTTGTTGCAGGATGTGGTCCCCAGTAGGATGTTGAGCACGTACAAACGGGAGCAAATGGTCGTCTAGGATATCCCGGTAACGTTGACCTGTGAGGGACGATGTCATATGTAGCAGGGGTCCCATTTCAGTCCACGTAAACAGTCCCCAGATGAGAATGCCACCCCCATCAGCTTGAAGAGTACCCTGCTCGCAAGAATGATCCATTACTTCATGTGGTTTGCGCCGTAGTCGTATCCTGCCGTCCGCATGTACCAACGTGAATCCCGACTAATCAGTCCAGGCAACATTTTTCCACATGTCTAGGGTCCAGTGGGGATGTTCCCGCGCCCATGCTAATCTTTGCACCTTGTGATGTGCGGTCAGCAGCGGTACCCACGTGGAATGATGGCTTCTGTACCCCATAGCGAGGAGATGGTTCTGGATGATGTGGCTGCTTACACGTTTTTGTGCACCAGCATTAAATTGCCGAGTGATTTCTTGCACTGTGGCCCGTCTATCCGCTGTTACAATGCGAGCTAGCCGATGATAACCCCGCTCATCCACATGCTGTTGTCCACGGCAATTGGCCCTTGCAGGGATGGTTTTACCGGATTCGATGTACTCACAGTGCACCTGTGACACAGTGACTCGTGAAAATCCCAGTGCCTGCAGCTTCCGAGATGGAGTGACCCATTTGTCGGGCCCCGAAAATTGGCCACGATCAAATGCGCTTAGATCCTTCGTCTTACCCATACTGCATCTGACTCTTGCTGATTCCCGTCGCATCACTCTGTATATTGGTGGATCGCTGCATACGTCATGTTGTTTCTGTTTACAGGGCCGCCCACAGCGCCACATTTGCATAACGCCAGCTGTCTCCAATTCATTTGTTTTTCAGTGTATGATTGGTGTTAAATCCTTTGAAGTTTTTTTTAGTAACATATAATGCAATTCAAAAAGAAATTCAAAAAGTTGTAGGTTTAGGATTGGAAACTGAAAGTTGTATAACATTTGCAAGACAACTCAATGTGTGGGGGATGATTCCCCCCCTCCGCACACACCTAAAAGTCAGTGGTTCAGCACATTGAGCCTATGTTAAATTGTGCAAGGCTATGTGGGATGTCCCTTCCTGTACTTGGTGACATCCAGGGCAATAAAAGGGCCTCAAATTTCCCTCCTGATGTTTCTTGATTATAAACTAATAGAACCCCATCCCCAGAAAAAAAATTGTAGCATTTTGTAGAAGAAACTGTGCATGTTGTGGACTTTCTCAAGTAAATTGGCATCTTGATAAAATCTGCCAATCAGCAGCATCTAACAATATGTACATGATCCAGGCAAGAAAATGGGCACTTAAATAGGTATGATCTTGACTGTAGTGGCACAACTTGTGTTCCATTTTCTGGTGTAGGTTGTGTTTTTTAAAAGATGTGCAGGGCAATTGTTTTAGCAGGATTTTATTTTTCATTATTTATTATTATTAGTAGTAGTTTGCAATTTACGCTTGCAGATGCTTTCTGAAAGCCAACCTAATCAAAATATCATGTTAACTAGGTATAGGAGCTTGTTTTAAGGGAAATCATTCTCACTACATTTTTTGCATAGTGACAGTTCACTTTGATTGTGGTACTTTAATTCCCTGAATTGACTTTACTATGCACTAGTGGATAGTGTTTGTCTATTCAGCCTCATACTTTCATGATGTACTTTGATTAGTTGACCCCTTATAGTTCCAGTTTTGCAATTTATTTTGCATTTGGTAAGGTTTTTTAAATATTTAACATAAAATAAGATGAAAAGATTTCCAATCCTGCATGTTATGTACAGTATGAAGCATGATATGGCTAAGATATCTCAGTTTACAATTCATATCAGTGTTCTATAATTACCAGTGTTGTTTAATTTCTTTTAATTTTTTTTTTCTCATTAACAGGCGGTTCTGTCTTCAGACAGACTACCAAATCTAGAAAGCAGCCAAGTTGGAAGTCGATCTTTGCAATATAGTAAGTTTCACCTTTGATTCTGCACAATTTCATAGTTTTTGTTTGTTTTGTTGTTGAATTGTTGGCTTGCTGATTTTATAGGACTTGTTTTTCCAATTTGAAATAATCATGATTTTGACATTTTACTGAAATTTAGCTATTAATATGTTGCCTTAGCCTACATTCGGAAAATTGCTGGGATGGATGAAAAAGAGAAGACGTTGCATAATATTAGATTACTTTATGTAGTTTAAAGCAAACAAAAACTTTTTCACTTCTACTGCACACAATGGGCTGATTTACTTTTTGTCATATTTCGTATGGAATTCTTGTTCTCTGAGGCATGCTTTTCGAAACTTGCACTAACCCAATCAAGACAAAACAAATATTCTAATTTTCAAACTAATTGTAGTTATATAATCCTGTTCAATTAGGGTTAGTTCGTGAATAAGGATTTTCAGTAAGGGTTGGTTTGAAAACCGGAATGTTTGATTTGGTTCAATTTGAGTTAGAATTTTAATTTTTAAAAAACATGCCTTGGAGAACAAAAATTCCATGCGACGAAATATGTCAAAAAAGTGAAATGTCTGAGCACTTAAGACTTTTACTATTTAATATTCAGTATTTTTCATTGTAGGTCATTTTTCAAGAAGATTTAAAATATGTCGTGATTTATTTAATTACGTAGTGAAATTATACTTGGCTGTTGCAGTGGTCTAAGCACTGGCTTATGACCATTTGTCTGAGTGGGTTTTGGTTTGAGGTATGAGTGGTGTGCATTCTTGCCTTATTGGTTCTCCCCCATTCCCTGGAACCAAGTGCTCTAAACTAGGGATGGATGATTGTTTATTGCGTTATTGCCCTTAGAGTTGCCTCATGATAGTTGTTAAAACCTGCAATTTACAAAAAAAAAAAAAATGCAGTATGTTGTGGTGATGCTGACCTAATGTGTTTGACATGCAATTTTCACCTGTTACTTTTATGCTTATATTTTGTGTATGCCAAGATATCACAGGGTAGCATAAAACACAGTCCATCATTTTTCTTGAGAGTATCCTCATTTTTCTATTTTACCAACTTTACATGATGGCACTCTAACCTGGAGTCGCCTTTTAAATGATAAATATCAGGTGTTGCCTGTGCTGTCCTCTTTCGCTTGTACTGGGTTCTTTCGGTTTGTGTTAAAGCTAAATATTAGTGGTCTCTACTCTCCATGTGACAACTAGAAAAAGAGAAATAGCCACTAAAAGAAGTTGCCTTAGTAACAACGCTTAAAAATTGGACCATCCGTGATGACTATGGTTTACTGGAGAGTGACTGAAGATTAACATCAGCAACAAATGAGTAGGCAAATTATACAAATTATACAAATTGCCAAAGTTATAATTATCTAATTATAACTTTGGCAATTTGTATAATATTGTATTACTCCACTAAATAAACACCTTTTTATTGTGATATAAGAAAATATTAAAGTTCTCTCAAGAAAGGGTGTGTCTACTTGTTTTTCTCTTTAAAGTTGCAACTTAGGTTGGATTATGTTTAAAGCAAAGAAAGTGCCAATTCCAAAAGTATTGTATTATTATGTCACTTTGATCTTGTGTGACAGTCATGATTCATTTTTTTTCCTCTTTAGACCAAGGTTGCCATTGCCAGAATGTCTTGCATTTCACATTATGTAATAATTTGGATTTTTGGCAAAGATGACATCATGTGGTACTTAATATAATATGTAACAACATCTTTGCAGTTCCAAAATACCATAGCAACTGGGAGCTGTTTTCTGGGATATTTTACTATAGTAAAAATTTGTGACAATTTATTAGTCTGGAGTCCAGAAAGGGTAATGAATGGTTTTGGAGAATGAGCCGATGTGTGCAATGCAGTCCATTTTCCCATTTTCCATGAGGACAAAAGGTTGATGGATTATATTGTTCTAGCCATTTATGGTGAAGGAATTCAATTCAAAGTTGCATCCACAATGTAAATAACTAAAGTAATTTATCAATGAAATTTTTGTACAAGAGAAATTAGTTGGCATTTTCACTGAAGAATATGTCATGTTTTTTTGATGAACTAAGGGAAAGGACTTCTGCAGTTATATTTCATGCATTTTTTTTTTTTTAATGTATGCAGATGAGTGTTTGATGACCACTGTGTGCAACTCGTTGGGCTATAAGAAGTCACCTGTCCCTAATTTAAGGCTATTGGTTCCAGGAAAGGAAGAAACCAATGCCATATGACAAACACACGATCCACTTCTCACCCAAAATTCAAACGTGGACCCATCTAAGACAAATGATTCCAATACTTCGTTTCACTCTGCTGCCAGGTGTCCATCACATTTAGTTACACTGGGCAATATTATGAAATTTGCTCATGTAACTAGGAATTATTTGCTTATAAAATGTCCAAATATATTAAACATATAGTTCAGGGATGTAATGTACATACAGGGGCAATTGCCAAATAGCCTGTGCACTGCCAGATGACCACTCTATTTTTGACCAGCCACTTGGCAGAACCACCAGTTTTTAGCTGTAATTTGTATAGGTTTTTCTTTTTCTGTTTTCTTTTTTGTTATTCTTTTGATCTTTTGCACCTTTTAATATTGTATGTCTGTTCCAAGATTTAATTTTAAAGCTCTTGTTGCTACATTTTAATTTCCGTTTCTCTCTTTAACCTGGTGCTGGCACTCTTTACCTTCCGAGACACTTAAGCCATAAAATTTCCATAGCCAACCAGTCCACTCATGTGTCTTGAGTATAGCTGTTAAAACAAAATGTGAAATGCATTTTTGATTGAAAAAATGTACTCCATTCGGAATTTCCACCTCAAGGACAGATTGTGTCAACCTATCACATTGCAGAAGTATTCTGCAACATTTATCAAACCTATGTAATAAAATACTATACACCCATACCTATGAATAAATACCTTCCGTATTTAGGTGTAACTAATTATTTATTTTTCTATTAGCCGAGCTTTTGCATCTTAACGGAGGGCTTTTTCAAGGCTTCATACAACTGCTAAGAATAAGTTACATGATTCATGTAACTTATTCTTAGCAGTTGTATGAAGCCTTGAGAAAGCCCTCCGTTGAGGTGCGAAGGCTCAGCTAATAGAAAAATAAATACTTAGTTATACCTAAATACAGAAGTTATTTATTCACTTATCAAACCTGTTTGTCTGCTGGGTTCTGTCACATTCTATGCCCCGAAACCAAGTTTTGTAAGAATATGGGGTTTTATCATTGTTTTTATCTTGGTTAGGAAAGAGAGCAGCAAGTGGCAAGGCTCACGTGAAAAGTAAGGAATGGGTGGAGCATCAAAGATAGCTGCCTTGGTTTTTTTCATTTTAGTTTTCATTCATTTTAATTAATATGACTGATACATTTTACATGTTTAATTGTTACATCAACAGACATATTGCCTTAATGTTTGATATGTTTTTAATGGATTTCCATTCTTGAAAGTTTAACAAGTCTGCTGTGGCAACTGTTCTTGAGTTTGATTTAGACCTTTTTTTGTGTTAGATTTAGACTGCTCCATTAAAATCTAGTGAGCTATGTGTTTTACTCTATTTAATTTTTAGTGAGAATTAGTAATTAAAATGTCATGGAAGACAAAATTTTGCTCAATGTGGTTAGCAGAAAAGAACAGAAATGGGTCCTTTAATCAGGTATTAGTGTCATGCTCCCTAAATGATATGTTTTCAGCCATGTGTTTTGCGTGCAAAAATTTCAGTGCTGTTTTACTATGGAACTTCTACACGTAATTTCACATGCTGATGGCATAAAACATAAAGTATGGTCAGCCAGCCTATTTTTAAATAATCAAATAATGCATGGATGTTAGCATGTGGTACTAAAACTTCAAAAAATGTGAGCCAACTACACTAAATGGCAAGGTTTTGAGAACAGAAGCACTGATAATGTTAAGAGTTGTGAAGAACAATTACTTGATTGCATCTTGCAGTGATTTATTGGGTTGTCGGAAAAGTCATAACATATTTTAGCCATGTTTTGCAAAGGTCATTTATTGATAGAAAGAACAAAGATCAATCAATTATATAATGGCCATTTTGTTCGATAACCTTTTGCCATCTTTCAGTGAGCTGCAGAATGCCTCGTTCATAGTAGGACCTGTCTTTCGTGGCAAAAAACTGTACAAGGTGCTGATTTACAGCCTAATCTGAATTGAACGTTATACCATGCAAAGACTGTTGAAGAGAGCGAAACAAGTGGAAGACAGAAAAAGAAAATCTTGTTAATATATCGAATGATTTTGGACTTCAAGCATTATTCAAGAGTGAAGGCTTTACACATTTGTGGCTTATGTTAAAATCGGAGACTTCCCGTAGTTACAAAGCTGTAACAAAATACTTTTGTAATTTTCAACTACTTAACATGTGCGAGAGTGGTTTCTCTACCTACTCCTCGCTGAAGTCAAAATATCGAAACAAACTTTATGTAGAACCAGATCTGAGACTATGTCGTATTCTGTTAAAGTGAATATTGGTGCACTTTATTCTACTAAACAAGCCCAGAAACACCATTAAATTTGTGATTTACTTTGATTCATAAGTATTAATTTCTTAATTATTTTGCTGTATTTATTTGTTACCATTATAAATAATTTAACATTTGTTTCAGGAATAATTCCTGCTGATTTCAGGGTGATTTAATCATTAATTTACATTTTATAATACAGTAGATATACATTCTGATGTTAAAATCCCATCAGTTTTACAAAATACATATTCTTGAAATAATTTTCTTAATGAAGTTATAGGAATTTCTATAAAAAAAAAAAATTAACTTGTGTGAATTAAACCGTAAGTACTGGAGGCATTTAAGAATATACGTACAAAACTGCTGTATTGTACTTATTACGTGAGCAGAAATGGGTGCTAGAGTTCGTAATAACAATACAATGTTGAAAGAGGTTCACAAGTCAATGGCAGGGAACTGGTGATATAGTAGTATCTACAGCCAATTGAAATTTTCTGAAACTAATTACCTTTTTGAACTTTTTTTTTTTTTTTTTTTCAACCTTCATGGTGTACCTAAAGCTTTTCCAAAAAGTAGAACCTACCACCGTACATATTAACTTATGTTTAGCAAATGGAATTAAATTGTTTGAAATATCATGCTCAAATTCATTAAAGCAATGTAGGCTTGTTAGAAGAACAAAAAGTATTAAAAATTGATTGTCAGCAAAGTGCATGCTGGTTACTATTTTAGAATATGGATATTGGCTCTAGGCAAACAATTGAACATGAAAAAGAAACTGAGTGACAAAGTTTGTGCTACAATCAACAAAGAGTTGTTTTATTGCTACAACAGAATATTTTACAAAGAAAAGTGCCTTTGTCAAGCCATCTGCTTAGAGACATTCAGTGCTTATGTCTGTATCTTCAGAAGGAAGGAAGTTCTGCAGACACTGTGAGGCACCTCAGTTGCATATGCTAAAACTTGCCAGAACAGAAGTATGAGCAACAAAGTCTTTGCCGAATGGATGTTATATTGTAAGAGGTATAACGAAGATTCCAATATCTGTAAATATTGATCTGATGATGCCGGCATTAAGAGATTCTGCTGGTGCATTCAAATTTGAATCCTTAACAGCTCTTGTTTAAATCATGTCTAGCACTAACAATATTGACACACAGTCTGAAAGAAGCTTTCCACAAAGTAATTATTCTTACAAATCCATGCTAAAAAAAGAAAAAAAAGAAAAAATTGAAAATATGAGGAACAAATAGCTGATTTATATAAATAAGCTTGGTTGACGCTTAAAAAAAAAAATTAGACTGGTGTTAAAGAAAATAACACGAAGGAAGTTAGAGTTTCCCAGATGGTGCTATCTATGGGAAATGAGCAACTGGACAAAACTGCAAAGAAATTAAGTAAAATTTGCCAAGCAATATCCAAATTAAAAAAAAAAAAAAAACTTTTTAAACTACAATAAAACATATCACTACAATCATACTTTTTAGGCTGCCTCCCTACAATCAATTTATCCACAGTTCTGTTGAGTATCTGTGATGTCACATTCTGTATAATTTGAAAGTGAATTGTATTTCTGTTTTCTTTACTTGGTTTGTTCTCATGTACACTGAAGTTGGGGGGAAAATATCAGATTAAAAATAATTTTTTGTGTGCAAAATTTCTGCATTCCATACTGTGTGTTCTGAAATTAAAAAAAATTACATTCCTAATTTTTAATTAATTAATGAATTATTTTTATTGTATTAAGTTGATTCATAAGTTCATGCCGGTTTTATCACCACTTTACAAGAATCTATTACATCAGAAGGGAAAATGTAATCAACTATGTATCATCTCCCCCCTCCATTGTTTACGATGGTGTCCCAAAGTCTGGATAGGTCTATAATGACATTCTTGAAAAAACATGCGTTTTGTTGCAAAGAAATCATCAAGTAAATTCTGGAGATCAACATAATTGTTGAACGTTCTGCCACAGAGTACATTCGACAGAGATCGGAACAGGTGATAGTCTGAAGGGGCGACATCTGAGGAATAGGCTGGATGTGGAAGGATCTCCCATTTAATGTCCTGAATGCCCATTTTGGTCATGTTTGCACTGTGAGGGTGTGCGTTATCTTGTTGAAGAAGAACACCATGGCACCAATGTGGCCGTTTCTGCTGAATTGCTCCCTCCACATGGCAGAGTTGCTCACAATATTGTGCAGCGTTGATGGTCTGATTCCTCGGCAGCATTTCCCAGTGAATAATTCCTGTCCCACCAGACACACACAACATGATCTTCGCAAGATGGTCATGTTTTGGACGTGGTGTGAGCATTTTGTTTGGGCTTAACCATTCCTTCCGATGCCTGAAATTCATGTACAGACACCACTTTTCATCTCCTGTAACAATACATGACAGAAAAGGTTTGTGTAGCTGAGAACATTCATGATAATGGGTGAGCAAGGAACCACATATGACAGCATGCTGATTCTTGTTCTCCTTAGCGAGAGTGTGAGGCACCAAAGCCCACAATTTCTGGACCTTTCCCATACGTTCCAGGTGTCACACCACGGTGGCTGGTTATAGTCCGTCTCAGTGGCCAATTCGCATGTGGTTTGACACGGATCCAAGTGGATGAGATGGTTCAAACGATCCTCATGAAAGTGAGATGGATGACATGAGCGTGGAGAGTTGTTGAGGTCAAAATTGCCACCTCGAAACTGCTCAAACCATTTGCAGGCTGTCCTCGAAGCAATAGCATCCTCCCCATACACAGCATAAATTTGTCGAGCAGCCACAGCAGCTGTGGATTCCTTGTTAAACTCTTTAGAGGAGCAGATGTCGGAAAAGTTCATTTCTCTCTACTTGACGCTCCATACTTCTGGACCTGAAAACCAAAAAAACCATTAGCCACAATCAAACAATGCAATATGATTTAAATGCACAATATTACTGGCCACAGTTTGATATACAACTGGCCATCTGAACCGTCAGTACTGAACTGGGAAACACTCGTGAAATAAAAGGGATGAACTTATGTGTCAACCCAATATTGTGTGTGTGTGTGTGTGTGTGTGTGTGTGTGTGAGAGAGAGAGAGAGAGAGAGAGAGAGAGAGAGAGAGAGATACTCTTAGCCATGTGTAATGGTATAGATGGTATTGTGCACAAACCTAAATACAGAAATGTGGATTGGATTTTCAGGGCAGTGTACTTTTAAAGTTTTTTGAAGGGTGTCTACATGGGAAATAATAAAAGGTATGTCATGCATCTATGTGCCAACAATAATACTTATATGCCTTTCTTGTATTTGTGAAGAATTGATTATTCTGGGTATTCACTTCCCATTTGTTTCTATTGACAGTCAGTTCTGCATTTGTCAGACACTGCATGCACGCATAAAAATTTCTACAAAACTTTAAACCTGATTAAATGTATAATTTAGGAAAGTTTTATTTTAATACTTGAAAAATTCTTTAAGGCCTTGTGATTTTGGAGACTTGATAAATTTAATATTAATTTTAGAAAATTTGACATTGGTTGTGTCTGTGATATATTTGATTTTCTATGCCAGTGTTTTTTGGAAATCCTTTAAAATTAATTTTATGTTTACCTTTATTTTGTGCAGATTTGATCCAGAGATTAAGAACCCGAGAGAGGGAGCGGGAACAAAGGAAGGCTGCTTTATCAAACAGACCAAGAGAAACCAGGGAAAGAGAAGCTCAACTAACACTTCGTTATGACGCACCTGCATATACTATGCCTGGTGAAGCTGGTAGCAGTGGCCAAGGGAGCAATGAGCACCTAAGTCCTCATCGTCAGCAACTGGGCCAACGGTTATATCCTCGAGTTCAGGCGCTAAGGCCATCACTTGCAAGTAAAATCACAGGAATGTTACTGGAATTGTCTGCTGCTCAGCTGTTAATGCTTTTGGCATCAGATGATGCCCTAAGGCTCAAAGTGGATGAAGCTACAGAAATCATACTTTCGCACACAAGGTAAGATTTTTCAAAATACCATGAGATAGGATTTCATTTTAGGTAAACTGTGTTTATGTAAGAATATCAAGGTATCAAGGAACAAGATGTATTGAACAAGTTGTTTCAACAGCAGCAAAATTTTCTTGTTAGCCCTAATACCAGTGGCATTCAAAGGGTTTATGTTGTAACCTACATATGCAGAAATGCCAATTACTATGGATCATCCATGGTTTCTATGGATATCGTGTTCAAATTATGGATTTACAGAGAAGGTGTAAAAAAACTACGGATTTTTCCAGAAATCTCAAATATTTCCCGAAAACTTTTTTTTTAATTATTTACAAAAAAAAAAAAAAAAAAAGTTAAGCATAGTCAAATGTAGTTATTTTTGCGGTAACGTCACGAAGCCATCACACAGTAAGCATATTTGGCTGGCCGACAAGCAATCGAAAATGTTGCTGCGGAGATCGTTCTGTATGATCACGTGACTTTGTACCTGGCTTTACGTGGGATGGCGTTCGCAACACACAACGTCTGTTAACTTTGGGAAAACCTTAACCACGTCCTGAACTAACGTAAGTTGTCACAGGTAAACTAAAGTCGATTCCACGTTTTCTGTTCCTGTTGTTAAGTTGATTAGTTGTGGTGTGACGTGAATTGCTGTAGTTATGAAGCTTGCTTCAGTAGCTTCCAGTTCCAGTGGTATGAACAAAATTAATTTGCCGCAGTACAAGGAATGTTATTCGTTGGAATTTCCATGTTTACAGCAGTCTCGCGTTTCTGTGAATCATGTGTTTTGTGGCGTGTGCAACTGCGATTTTTCGGTGGCTCATGGCAGATGGGACGATTGCCGGAGGCATGTAACTTTGAAAAAACATGAACAATATGGTTTATTGAAAGAAAAGAATAATTCTGTATCTAGTTACTTCGTAAAAAGTGATGAGATCGCTGTTATTCAAGCTGAAAGTTATTTTGCTCGATTTTTAGTCAAACATAATTTGCCAATTTCTGCCACAGATCATGCGAAGTTCTTTTTTCAAGCAATGTTTCCAGATTCGGAGATAGCGAAAAAATACAGTAGTGGGCGCAAACAATCTACAGCTATTATTCAGAGTATGGCTAAAATAACAACGAAAGAAATTACGGTGTATGTATTTTTTGTGTATTTACTCAAGGTTTTTTTCCCCCCATTTTAAGGGGACTTGGGTATGTTGCAAAATTTATCCAAGTATTGTCCCCGATCGAGATTAACATGTTGCTAAAAATGTAGCAGTGTACACTGGGAAATATGCATGCTACCCTGCAAATTTTAATGTGGGAACTTGACTTCACTACGGAAAAACTATGGGCGCCGCGCAAATGGACTACTGATGACTTCCTTGAGATGTTGGCATCTATGCATATAGTGAATGTGAATACATACAATCGGATGTATCATTAAGCTGTTCTCTGAGTTTGAGGTTAGCTCCTTAAAGACCATGTGCCAAGTACACATTTAACTAACAGAACTAAAATTTACTTACTGTTAGTGTATCAAATGTCTCCATTTACAACGATCTCGGCACACAGCTCGAGCTTCATTAACATCCATCACACGCCGCACATAAGACCTTTTGTACTTCATACTCATAATCTTTTTCTCAAGCAGACATTCCTGAATCTGGTCCTCCCATGATTTCCTTGGCCTTCCCCTACCTCTTTCCTGCCACTAGGGCTGAAAAAATTCTCTTAGTCAGCACCTCATCTTTCATTCTTTCAACATGGCCAAACCACCTAAGAATATTAGTCTCCACCTTACTAACAACATTTTGCCTCACATTACACATCTACAACATATCTTCATCTCCATTCCTTAGTGTATATTCGAGTGTGTAAGCATTTCAATTGGCAAGGTCATTCAATCCTGACAAATTTATTGGAAGTTCAAAAAGGTCTGCACATGATGTGTTCCATAAATGTTGACTGATGAGCCAGAGGCATATTGCAAAACAATGTGCCTCTCCAACTTGAAAATGCTTCGTGCTGATCCAATAAAATATCAGGTCCTGGATTGTTGCACTGGGCAAATTATTGTGTTCTGCTGGTGTGAGACTACCAAAAATCTGGTTGTATCGCCAAAATCAAAATGACCATGGTCTGATGGACCAGTCTTTTTTTTTAGGCATACATACATACATGTGTGTGTGTGTGTGTGTGTGTGTGTGTGTGTGTGTGTGTGTGTGTGTGTGTCACATCACTAAGCTGTTTTCTGATATTCAGAAGTTAGCTTCTCACAAAAAAGAAAAAAGAACTCACTGTTGCTGTAACAGGCATCTCCAATTACAGCGTTCTCAGCACACAGCCTGAGCTTCATTCACACGCAGCACACCAGACCTTTCGCACTTCATCCATACTCATTTTCTTTTTCTCATTCTGACATTCCTGAATCTGGCCCTCCCGTGATTTCCTTGCAAGGTTCATATGGTCTTTAAAAGTCCTTAAGAACTCCTTATTTTTGATTTCCATTTCTAAGGCCATTAAAAGTCCTTAAAAGTTTTTTATTTTTTAAAACATCACAGCATTGGTTTCCAGCACCTCAAAAGAAAAAAAAATAGGAAGCCATGTGAATCCAAAAAGTGCCTGTGATACAATATGTGATTGCGATCGATGATCAGGTACATTCCAGCAGCAGTGGCAAAAGGCTTTATTTGAATCCAGTGCGGTTCTGGTGCAGACAAAATGTTGGGGTTTTTTTCACTTTGCTAAAATTTTTAAACTTGCTGATAAACAATCGGCATGTATTACTGGAAGTGACAACTTCGAAATTGATGCCATCGAGGTACGTTCTTCGAGTGTACTTCATAATCTAGTGGTACATTTCAACACAGAAGTGTGTACAGGAATCCAGAAGTGCAGGGTAAATTTAAATAGTCTAGCAAAGTATACTGAGCACTGGATATGTTGCAGACTTAATGACAGTATTACTGGGCACCCCAGATATTGCACAATTTGATCCACTTACAGCAGTGTCACTATGGATTCAATCAGGTGAAAAGAAACAAAAAAGCTGCTATTAAACTTTACAGCCTTTAAAAATACTAACTAAAGTTAAATGTAACTTACATTGTTCATTAGTTGTCATACAAATTGTAATCAGTGTGAAAATATTTTGTAATATTTGTACCATATTAATAGTTAAAATCAGATTAAAGTTTATGCTTCACTGTACTCTCTGCCTTGTAGAAGGGCACTAAAACTAAATCAGTGTGCATATTAAATAAATTTATATTTGTTAATTTATGGATGAGTTAATACGGGTGCAGGCCACCAGCTTCTGGTATATACTCCAGTGGGTGAGTCGAAAGTTTCGCAATATTTGGATCACTTTATGTCTTCGTATCTACCTTTATGGTGAAAGCTGACTAGCATTCAAAGTATAGGCCATCTTGTTGCACCTTATTTAGCCATCTGTCTGCCAGTTCTTCGATTCCGCGGTGGTACCAGTTCTTGTCCTTCAAGGCGAAGAACTCCTCACCCCAGCTGTCGCCTCCTCCTGGTTGTTGAAGTACCACCCGCGAAGGAAATGGGCCATTGACCAGAACAAGCAGTAATTCGATTGGACAAGGTCTAGACTATATGCTTGGTGTGGCATCAGTTCGCTGCCCTCAAGTTCCTGGAGCTTTGCCCGAGTTGTTTGCTCGGTATGAGGCAGAGCATTGTTCTGCTGTAGGAAAGCTCGATTTCTGTTCACCAGTGCTGGGTACTTCTCCTCCAAAATGGCATACACCACTCCAGCTGCTCAGAGTAGAGGTTGGTGTCGATGGTCCAACCGTCTGGAACAAATTCATAATGGATTATCCCCTTGAAATTCCACCAGATGCAGAGCATCACCTTGTGTTTGAAGCACCCACATTGGTCAAACAGGTTCAGGAAGCTGGTCTGGGCTCAACCACTGCCGTTGTGTGTTAGGATTACGGAAATAGACCCACTTTTCATTGCATGTAACAATTCTCTTGATGAAACATACATTGTGCTGGTTTTGTAA
Source organism: Macrothele yani (assembly GCA_039090855.1). Taxonomy (NCBI): domain Eukaryota; kingdom Metazoa; phylum Arthropoda; class Arachnida; order Araneae; family Macrothelidae; genus Macrothele; species Macrothele yani. The sequence goes on along the minus strand of CM077027.1, from coordinate 136,635,369 downwards.
GAGTTTAGTGCACACTTCCACTCCGCAGTTTGCTTCACCTGGCATCAGTTTGTTAGGGACAGTACGGCAGCTCCTGTAGACCTTGCCGAGGTCCTGAAGGTGACTAACACGGTGGTCTGTGATATGCCCAGCTCGCCTAAGAATCTCAGAGTGCTGGTTGTCGGATTTGTCTACATGGCCTCCGAATCCACGGTTCACGCCTACCTGACCTCGGCTGATCGTCGAGATTTGTGTCGCCCGAGCGAACTTTCTTGAACCATCTGGTTGCAATGCTGTGGTCTGCGGAACCTTCCCCTTTTGCATGACAAATGTTTCATGTTACTTGAGCAACATTATGGCAGAGTTCAAACTCGTATAGCAAAAGTTCCCCAAGTAGCCGGTTGTGGCTGTTCATCTTTTAGGTGTCCGAACCACAAACAAAACAACGACGTGCAATGCTACTCACAGCAGCAACTACCACTTTATATCCCTTTCAATTGACTGCAGTGCACAACTTGAACTAGTTTAAACACGTGACATACCCGCCGCAGCACATGTGTTTATGTAAATATTACAAAACTTTCGACTCACCCTCTGTAGTTTGCAGGATCAGTTAAGATTTTTTTCAAAATTCTACAACTCTGAGTGTATACATGTATTTTTTCCTGTGTCTGTTAAACTGGTAAGTAAAGGATATTCATGTATTTTGTTTATGATTTATAGGGAAACGTCTTCTGAAACTTTATTGGATTTAGATGTATTTAATATTGGAGAAAGATCGAGGCGCAGTAGTTCAGCTCGTCGTAGTGATGGGGAAGATGATGATGACCTCGAAGACAACAGTCCTTTATTTTACCAGCCAGGTAAAAGGGGATTCTATTCACCACGGCAAGGCAAATGTACAGCTGAAAGGCTGAATGCGTTCAGAAATGTTGGAAGGTTAGAATACTTTTTTCTTTCTTTTTTCTTTTACAGAAACATAAATGAACTGAAAAGTTACTAATAAATAAACCAAGTGAAGTTTTCTTACCTGTAATGAACAGCTGGGAGAATTTCTTTATGATTATCGTTTGTTAGCAAAATTAGGTATGCTAAACTTGCACGAGTCAAGGACTCGGTGTACTAAAACTTTTAATGAGTAAAAAAATTCGAAAACATCTTTGTTAGTCACTTAGTTACAGAAATTTTCCATTAGATGTGTGTGTGACTTACATCTTAGCACTTTTGTTCTAACTCTTTTGCTGTGACTCCCAGATTATATTATTGGACTTAAGCCAGCCCTCATAGTTATGTTGAGTCATTGTTGATTTGAAATTCAGTTATATATGTTTAACTTCTTTTGTAGCATCATCTGCATTTGGCGGGTTTCCGATTTTCAATTTGTAATTTTTGAGTTTTTGATTTTTTTAAAGTCTTGATATGTGCTGCAAAAATTCAGCAGTTAAAGAATTCACATACATCAACATCTAAATTGTTATGATGGTGTGTCAGTATAATGTAAATAATACTTTCACATGTTCAGACATTTGATATTTTGTTTTTCGAATTGCTTCAAAAACACTGTGATGAAAACATTTCCAAAAACAGAAGTAACTTAGTTTGAAAATTGTGTAAGAATTGATGCAATGGCATTCAAAAGTATTAATATTTTAAAAGTTTATTATAGCATTTGAAATACCTGATGGTTCGCTGGCCATTGTCCAGTAAAAATTCCATCGGGTTCCGTGAAGTATTTGTTACTGGCCCAGCTGGCCAGTAATTTTTTTTCACCTGTCTGCTTTGGATTTTACAAGTTTATAAAGAACTGAACCAGATTTCAAAAGATCCAGTTTTCAGATCTTTTGAAATTCACATATTTACTACTCAAAAACTGAATATCAGAATTGCAAATCATACTTCAGTTTTATGAAAATTTTAGATTGTGGCAAACAGAGGTCTGAACCAAAATATTTGGATTAAGACAGTGCCCCTTTTTCGCATAAGTTGTGACCCCCAGAGTTTGGTTCTTTTATAATGATTTCCAACTAGAGGTTGAAGAACCATTTATGCTATGGCTTTGCCCATCTGTCATTCTTTCCACATGGGAGAACCTCCTGCCTTTCACACTGAAGCAAGGCATTCAAATGGATGTGTGTAGGTCATTCTTGTGAAACATCATTTTGCATTCAACATCAGCATTCTCTGTGGGACTAAATGGTTAAGGAATCGCAGAAAGAGCAATGTGTTGTGTGTTGCTGCAGTGGCAGACTGGGAAGTGTCAGTTTAAAAACCAGCTACCCAGGTCACTTTTGCATTTGTGAATGGCAATCAAAATACTTTGTAATATTTGAACAATAAACTTAAATCTGAAAAATCAACTATATGCTTCAGCACACTGCCCTTGATACTAATATGATATGCGTACTAAATATATTAGTATTTATGTCATTTCTGGACCAGTAAAAATGAGTGGACCACCACATTTTAGTATAAACTAGCTCTGTTGAAAAGTCAGTTTTTTTTTTTTTTTTTTTTTGTTTTTCAAGATTTTTATTATTGCTTACTGTGCTTTGTATTTTATTTATGTATTATTTATGTGTGTACATGTACACATCCTGTTGCTCTAAATTTGTGATATACAGCTCCAGTGAAATGATACTTTATTTTTTGCATATTCTGTAAATGTATAAGTTTTTTCTTTCACAGACCAGTGGGCATTTTGACGGACCAGTGATTTGCAAATTCGAGTGGTCCGCTGAGCCTGTAGAAAATTTATTTCTGATTATAACACTGATTTATCTAAAATACTGAAAGCTTTGATATCCTGCATTTATGATTCTCAGGCTGAAAGTTCTCCAGCATAATGGATGAAATTATAGTCATCTGGGGGCATAAAAAAGAAAAGTGACAATGAAGAAATGAGAAGGGAAAGATAGTGGAAAGAAGAATCAAGCAGTGGATGCTGTATGACTTGCTGAGCAGAAAACAAGGCCTGCTCACAAGAGAAAACTTTAACTTGTGTTTTAGCTCTTGCAGCAACAAAACAACAAATAACCTGTGTTTGAAGCAATGTCTTATAAAACCATGTTATTTTGTTTTGCATTTCATAGTTTTATTTTGTGAATATAGTGATGATGCATTCCAGTTTAATATTTAATAAATATGAGGAAAAGTCAGTAATTAAGTCAAACAGTTGTAGGATAGCTGCTAATAGTAGTTATTAGTTTCTAAAGGTGTCATTAGGTGGCAGCACAATCCAGCTTACATGTAGTTCAACATAGTGGATGCTAGGTATCTTGTGCCCAGTTGAGATTCCAAATGGCAACCATGCTTGAGGAGTGCATGACCGAAGAGCAGCATGCTGTTGTGCATTTTCTTTGAGCAAGAGAACTTCCTACAAAGGATATTCATACACAAACGTTTATGGTGAGAAGTGCCTGTCGTGTAAAGTGGTACACAACTGAGTCAATAAATTCTCTCTCAGATGCTCAGAAGTTGCTGATGAAGACTGACCTGGTCGTCCTGTTCAGATTGCGACTGAAGGAACTGTGAAGCGGGTGGAGGAAATGATTCCAGCTGACGGGCGAGTAATGATAGACAGCGTAGCAACTGCAATAGGGTGTTCTTGTGGTTTATCCTACAGTGTAATGCATGATCATTTGAATATCTGAAAAGTGTGTGCACAGTGGGTGCCCAGAAAACTGACTTAGGAACACAAAACAAACTGAACGGACCTGTCCTTGCCTTGTAACATCTCTCTCAGTACACATGTGAAAGAGAAGACAGGCTTAACAGGATTGTTACTGGGGGTGAATCATTGATGCATCGCAAAGCATGCCTCAATGCAGCGGAAACATCCCTCTTCACCTTCAACCAAGAAATTCCGAATTTCGCCTTCTGCAGGGAAGGTTATGCTTGCAGTGTTTCAGGATTCTTTAGCCCATTTCCAGAAGTGAGGTGAGAATGTAAATGCTGCATCATACTGGGAAATTCTGTTGATGCATCTGGGAATTCTGTTGATGCATCTCTGTGTTTCAGGATTCTTTTTGCCCATTTCCAGAGGTGAGGTGAAAATGTAAATGCTGCATCGTGCTTGAAAATTCTGTTGATGCATCTCTGTGTTTCAAGATTCATTTATCCCATTTCCAGAGGTGAGGTGAGAATGTAAATGCTGCATCGTGCTGGAAAACTCTATTAATGCTTCAGGATGCTATTCAGAAAAAAAATGCCCTGGCCTGACTAGAGAAGTACTGCTTGATCACAACAACACCAGACCTCACACAGCCCAGTTAATCCAGCACAGATGTGCCAACTCTCCGGATTTAGGCAGGAGACTCCGGATTTTCAATCCTTTCTCCCACCCTCCGGATTAATGTCGAATTCTCCAGATTTTCACCAAGAATTAGCTGTTAGGATAGTCGAAATTCCATCAACCACCATGACTTCGAACTGCTTGTGAAATCTTTTTCTTTCTGCATTAGTGCAAAGTGGCATTACAGTCATCAGTTTCATACTTTTCCTCTCCTCCTATCGGCAAAAAGAAAGCTGCCTCGGTGGTGCAGTGGTATAAGCCCTGGCTTCTGACCAATTGTCCGAGACGGGTCGGAAAATTTTGCTTTAAAAAAATTTCTCCCAGTCCAATTGGCATACGAAGGCTTTAGCAAAGAGCTCACCCTCTCTTTCACTAGAGTGCCGGGCAGGGTCAGTAACTGATTAACAGATGGGAGCTGCTCTGCCTTTTTGCAGTTCAGTCTTTCAACCCCTCTACTAAGTGATGAGTTGCGGCGAATTCACTTAATGACAGAAGGAAGTAGTTACAGTTGCCCTCGCCTTGTAAAGAAAGGCAATGTTAGTACGATGCTTTTTGTCATCTTTGCCTTCGCGCACACCTGAAGAAGAAACGAAAAACAGTTGGCTGCCATTTTACCTTTCATTATCTTGCAAAATCGACGCACTTGAAAATGAATTTCAGTAGGGGGAGGGAATATTGATTTTGCTGCTGCTGTTTGTTTTTTTCTTCAGAACTTTTAGTGGACCAATAATACTGAAAAATTGTTCCTATGCCTGGAAAATATCGATAAAAAAATAGTGTTCGTCTGATTTTATGAGCTGTAAAAATCTCTCAATTTTTAAGATTTTGAAGGTTTGTATGTCTGCCAGCAGAAAATTGAACAACTAGGCCGGGAACTTCTCGAACCTTACAACCAACTTAGCCGTGAGCAATTTTCACCAGTTTAATCTGTTAAAAGCTCACCTTGGCAGCAAACATTTTGCGGATGACAGAGGTTGAACTTGACGTGCGAATGTGGGTGAGACAGCTGACCTAAGATTTTTATGATACAGGTTTTGATGCACTGATAAAGCAATGGGATTGAGAAATGAGGGGAAAATGTAAAGTAACAATAAATATTTTTCAAGTTTATATCTCACTTAGTGTTTTTTAAATAACTGTTTCTGACTTATTTACTGACTTCCCTTCATAAATTTCAGCGAACAATTCAGTCTTGCTCCATTCTAGTCTGACTTTTTCTCACACAAATACTGATTTTTCACCCTGTTAAAAAGTAAAATTTTTTTTTTCTTTGTTTAGCCTCATATCTAGAATGGTACAAATCTCCTTTTCATGGATCATAAATCATTCAACCAATGGTGGGTGTCTGCAGTCACATCTCCATCGTTTAATGACTCATAACTCTTCTCTCCCAGCTCCCATTGTTTATGAAACACAAGATTGCATTTTGCCTTGAGAATTAAATTTCATTTTCTTCTTCCATTGCACATCTCCAGTGGCATAAAGACCAAAGAGTTTAACCAGAAATTTTGTCAACTTTATTTTATGCTCTTTGTATTAAATGTTACCAGAAACACAGAACATTTGGTTAACCACCATAATCTGAATGAAGCATATAAACATTCAAAGGTTATTTATTTCGGGTTTGCCGATGTTTTGTTCTAATCGCATCTGGCAAACTAACAAGCATTAATGTGAGCACTGAGTAAGCCTGACTATGAGAACTTCCAGAATTATTCCTTGGTTTAGAATTTCGCTTTTTGGTTAAGGAGAACACACATAAAAGTTACTTTGTTTTTAAACATGGTATTTTTGTGGCTTCAAAATTTATATATTAAAAGGTTTAAATGTAATTATGAAATATTGCTTTTTAAATTTGAAGGTGTGTTTAGGTAGGTTTGTTGGTGTGCAAGAAATATTTTGATGTAGATTTATGCGTTATTCACTTTGTGGTGGTCAAGCCAAATGTTCTGTGTCTGTGGTAGCATTTAATACAAAGAACATTTAAAAACTATTTAGACAGATGCTGCTGTTTTGGCAAATAAATAGTTTGTGCCATCACATGAGGTATCATTGGATGGTGTGATCTTAGTACATCCTTCCACCATCAGATGCCTGGTCGTGCATGCCTGTGAAAAACTGCTGTGTCATTTCTGATTATAGTAGCAAACGTCATTTCTGATTATAGTAGAAAGCATCTTACCATCAGTTTTTTATCATCAGTTATCTGCAATTTGTGGAGAGAAAGCATTTGCATGCAAATGCTTTCTCTCCACAAATTGTTAGAGCTGCCAAGTGTCCAGGTTTACCTGGATTCCGTCCAATTTCGAAAATATTTTCCGAAAATCCGGTTTTTCTGCAAAAATCCGGTTTTGTGGTTACCCTATTTTTTTTTTTTTCTTTATTGATTATGCATGGTATTTTTTCCTCCCTATTAATGATAGCAGCGATCATTTTTCTTCAGCGTGACTACGCTGTCTCTGAGAGTCGGTAACGAATGGAGACAAATGTCTTTTTTTTTTTTTTTTAATCCATGGCACTTCAAGCTTCCAAGGTCATGAGCCCTGCAATGGTAGCAAGACAGTGACTTGAAAAGTTAAAGTACTGGTTCATAGTATCAAATCCACTGCGCTTGTGCGGTGCCTCGCGGAGGGATGGGAATTATGTGCCAATGTGTGCCAAAACAAAAGTCTTCCGCCATCTTGCTACAAAAGGTAAATTTTTGTGCCATTGCGCGCTAGAACCGCCATACCTCGTCATCATCGTTGAGACTTTGACACAATAAATTCGCTGTGCGCACCATTCTGTTTGACGCTGAGTAAGACCGTGCAGAGGAAAGAAAGAATACGAGGCTCCAAGTATGGATTTTACGTATTTATTATGAAAATCATCAGTCCGCTACAGACTGCGGATAGCATCGAGTATGCTATGAAAATCGAAAATCTCAATGAAAGAGCATTAATAAACATCCGTGTCAACTTTGTTTTCCAATTTACAAGATGTTTCGATTTGTAAAAACAGAAAAAAGTCGGCAAATCTCGCGAATGTTCGTAATCACACCGAAAATGACTACTGTAGTAGCGATGAGAATGTCGCATCGTTTTCCGTTTCCGCGTATTAAATTTTTTAAACTTTCCTTTTTTTTTTTTTTTTTTTCCTCTCTCTGTCTGATTTTTTTATTTTTTCTGTGTGTGTGATAGCAAGTTCCTCATTTTTAACATCTTTGGTAATGGTGAAAAGAAGTGGACTTTTGTTACTTCATATTTTTAAGAATTTTTTCTAACGTAATGCATGTTTCCCTGTTTCTAATACATGCTTCTCCAAAACTAATCAATAGAAAGCAATGGTTTTCACCCCTTTCCCTTTTATTTAATGAAATTAAATTTGTAGATAATCTGTTCGCGGTGGAATCCGCACCCCCACTGCTGCTCACTCCTCTGCAGTGAAGAGGAGTAGTGCATTGCTCACTCCTCTTCACTGCTGAGAAGGGAGCAATGCACTATCGATTTTTCACATTTAATTTTCCATAAAATTCGTGTTTTGAAATTTCTCAGTCACTTCTTACTCATCCATGAGATTCTATTCGCCGAATTCTGCTTTTTCTGTCATAATTTGGGTCTGTCTCGAGATCGATGCAAAACTGAAGATAAGCTTGGGGGGGGTCAGCTGCATATAATTTTATTATTTATAAATTGTAAATACGCGCACTGCTGAATGTGCGTTGATGTCCCGGTTTTTTATTTTGAAAAGTTGGCTGTTCTGCATGTTCAGCTGGGTGCTGAACTTCAACAGTGGAAAAAACAACCAGAAAACTGTAAACCCTGGTCATATTGCGTACACCAGGAAATGTCCAAATTGTATTGGATTCTGTCACGGCAGATAGATGCTTTACTTTTGATTAGTTGTAGTGTAAAACTGACTTTGGTTAAGCATCTCTTTATAAAATTATCCACAAGGATTTGAAGATTAAAAGGATGTATAGTATATGCATTGGAGCCCACAAGATCTGACGCAGCAACAGTATCAGAAAATAGTGGACCTATGTTATCAGTTACTGGTACTACACAAGCAAGACACCTAAGATTTCTTCATAAGATTAGTCACGGGTAATGAATCTTGATTTCATTGTCACACACCGAAAAAGAAGAGACAGCCACTGCAATGGAAACACCTTGGAATTTCACCACCAGGTGTTCCTGAAACAGACAAGAGTGGACATTTGTCGTATCGCATACACCAGCCAGAGTGCAAATCTTGGAATGGAAACCCCCTGAAATTTTGAATTACTCCTTCTGCAGGAAATCAACTAGCCATAATGTTTTCTGGGACAGAAATATTGCTAATGGACTGGCTTTTTACTAGGCACGATAATCAACAGTGACACCTAGGGTGAAACATTAATAGTACTTGTGCAGAATCCAGCTGTGACACAAGGGAAAATGCTTATGCAGTGTCATACTGCAAAATGGCAATGCAGTTGCATGCCAGTCCGAAAAAATGTGAGGCATCAATGTCACTAGGGTTCACTGTTCTGCCTCATCTTCACTATGCAGCTGACCTGTCACCATCAGACTATGCTCTGTTGAACAACATAAAGAATGTAATATATATATATATATATATATATATATATATGGTCAGCACTTTCTATCTTAGGGAGTTCTATAGGCAGCTGTCTATGAGTGGTGTGGCAACTTCCCTGAAAAATGGCTCCATGAAATCCCCCAAGGAGATAGCATTCATGTGTAGATCTAGGAGGGGAATATGTTGAGCTAGTAGTTTAGTAGTATTCAACCTAAAGATTATAAAATTGCTGCAAATAGGTGAGTCCAAATCATTCCGGAACACCCTGTCATAGAGACTCAAATGCGTTGTCACACACACTTTCAGTAATTGTGAGTAAGCACCTGATGACATCACCTTGATGTTTCATGTCTTAAAGTTTTCATGCAGATTTTTCTTTCCAATTTGAGTATAAGTGCTGTTCTGAATGATGAATTAGTTTGTATTTTTGTTTTAATATCTTCTCAAAAGCATGTTGCAATTTACTTTCTTTTTAATTTGTTTGTAGGATTATTGGATTATGTCTCCTTCAAAATGAGCTATGCCCTATCTATTTCAACCGTCATGTGATAAAATTTATGCTGAGCCGGCGAATCGGTTGGCATGATCTTGCATTTTTTGACCCACTGTTGTATGAATCTCTAAGACAAGTTGTCGTAGACGCTGAAAGTAAAGACTCGAACACAATATTCTCAGCATTGGATCTGACATTCTGCATTGATCTTTGTCCAGAAGAGGTGAGATACTAATATTTTTCAATGCAGTTTGTGTATTTTTAATTATTTTTTTTTCTTTTGAAATGTGGAGTGTTATGTTACAAAAATTGTGTGCTTGTTTTTTTCTTCAGCTTGTTTGAATCTGTTTGAAATTTCAAAAATTGATCCAGGAGAAACTGCTTAAGAAGATCTGTAAAATGAGAATTGAGTGATTTTTATTTAGATTGTTAAAAGTTTTATGAATGAGTACAATATGAAACATAAGTTGTGGTTGCTACTTAGTTCTGGTTCTCTCTCATTCTTGGATCCTCTGAGCCCTAAGTTAGCAAAGGGTCCCTGTGGCCTTTTTAAACATGCAAGTGGTGCTGCATATATGTTGTAAACAGAAACATGCCCTTAACCTTCATGGCAAAACAGTGCATTAAAAAATTATATGCACAATTTCTTTCACCATGAATGCTGTTTGATAAAAAAAGAAATCTCCAAATAGGTCTGTTAGAAGCTATCTAGAAAAATGAGATATGCAGTTTTGCCTCTTTGTGAAAAAAAAACCAACAAAAAAAAAAAAAAAACTGTGAAACTGTATATTTTTGAGCAGGGAATATGTGCAAAATGTTTTCCATTATGAGTGGTATCTGACCAAAATGAAAATGTTCCATTGTGTTCTTAAAAGCATTGATACTGCATATATTGCATTGGAAACAGAAATATGCCCTTATGCTCCCTATTGGCCAAGAAATCATGAATTGTATGCAAAATATTCTCTAGCATGACTGCTATCTGCTGCAAAAAGAATTTCTCGAATAAGACTTTGGAAAGCAGAGATATCAGGTGAATGCAACCTATGTTTGTGCCCCCTAGCAGAAAAACTGTGCATTATTCAGAGCAGCTGTACATGAGTTGGTCTTTGTAGTTAAAGGTATCAGAGGAAAAAGAAAAGGTTCAACAGATTTTTTTAAAGAAATAATGTGGAATAAAATATGTTTTAAATTTTATTGCCTCTGCATTTATATTCCCCCTGCCAGGAAAGGACCAAATCCATGGACTATTATTGCTCTCACAGTTCAGGCTTCCCAATGCAGGGGGAAAAAATATTGTAAATTAGACTAACATGTGAGATGATATGGTTTCCATGGAGATGAACGGACATATTGATAACATAAGCATGTCCCATTTCATTTTTCAAAAAGCTTGCTAAAAATGTATCTTATTATCCATATTGCTTTTCACTGTATAGGGATGTGTGTGGATCATTTTGCTGATTTCAAACGTTTCATTGGAACATTAGCTTGTGTTTGGATGATGCTTCTGAGATTAAGCTGACCATTTAACTAATAAGTATGTGTGTTGCCACTGTTTCATTATTCTTCCTCTGTTAGTGCTCTTTGATCACAGGTGGTTTTAAAACTGCCAAGCTACAAAATTCGAACTCAAAGCATTACAGTTCCAAGGGTAATGTTTTTAAATCACGAGTTTGCAGCTGTTTACTATATTTTTCATCTTATAGGTCGACTTTTTTCTTCAGAATTCAGGGCCTTCTTGACTTATATGCCACTATCTATTGATTAGTCATTAAAATTTGTCATACATATCACTAAGCTGTTCTCTGAGATTCAGAGGTTAGCTCCACAAAGAAATACAAACTACCAGATAATTTTTGCTTACTATTACGGTATCAAACTTCTCCATTTACTGCGATCTTGATACACAACTAGGACTTCATTGACATCCATCACACAATGTACACAAGACCTTCTATACTTCATACTCATAATCTTTTTCTCATGCAGACACTCCTGAATCTGATCCTCCCATGACTTCCTTGGCCTTCCTCTGCCTTTCCTTCCTGCCACTTGGGCTAAAAAAAAAAAAAAATTCTTAGTAAGCATCTCATCACTCATTCTTTCAACATGGTCAAAGCATATTAGTCTCCAAGCATCTCATCACTCATTCTTTCAACATGGTCAAAGCATATTAGTCTCCACCTTGGTAACAACATTTTGTTTCACATTACACAGCTGCAACACATCTTCATTCGTTGCACAATCAGAATGTGTCTTGCCACAAAACTCCCCGTAAGTAACGCATTTCTCCAGCACAGAAATGATTCCTATGTTTCTTCTGTAGTGCCCAGGTTTCACTGCCATACATCAGAGTAGGAACAAATTACACTTTCATATACAGCCATACGGGACTCTCTAGAGAACCCATCATTCCTGTGAAAATCTCCCAAAGCCACTATGACTTTCAATGAAGAATTCACTCGCCTACTAATTTCACCATCTAATTTGTTCTCTCTGTCAAACATGCTTCCTAAATACACAAACTCATTCACGTGGTCAATCACTGTGCCATTTAGACTTACATTACATTCAGTACTGCCAGTTGCTCTCTCAAAAACCATAACTTTGGTTTCTCCCTTGTTTATACTCGGTTTGAATTTCATGCAAACTTCATACATCCGTGACAACATACTCTGCAACTCACTTTTGCTCTCTGCCAACAGAACGGTGTCATCAGCATACAGCAATCTGCACACACGAATATCACCAAGACATAAATCAGTATTATCTATTTTGGCATCACACATCCATAAATATATTAAACAGCCATAGTGACATTACACAACCTTGTCTGACTCCTGCACCAATAGAAAAACATTTTGATAAAACACTGTTCACTCGTACGCAAGCTCTACTGCCAGCATACATGGCTTTTATACTATTAAGTAGATTCCCAGTAACGCCATATTTATTCAATTCCTTCCACAAAAATGTCCTATTTACTTGGTCGTAAGTTTTCTCTAAATCTATGAAGGCAGCAAAAACTTTCTTACCAACAGCCAGATATTTTTCAATCATCACACGTAATGCAAAAATTTGGTTAGTGCAGCCTTTACCAGGCTTAAAACCACTCTGAACATATCCCACACTTTCTCTGATGTAAGACCCCATACTTTTTCAATAACGATCTTGCCAAACACATTTCCTGGCACACTCAGTAGCCTAATACCACGATAGTTCTTGCAGTCAGTCGGGTCATCTTTTCCTTTATACCAGGGAACAATGATAGCTTCCTTCCGATCTTGAGGAACCATTCCTAACTCGCAGCACTAACTGGCAAATTTCAGTTAACCAGCCAATTACAGGGCCACCACCATATTTCAGCATCTTGGCAGTTATGTCATCAACTCCCAGAACCTTACCATTCTGAAGAGATTTTAGAGCTTCACACACCTTTTCTCTTCAGATCTCTCCTGTGTGTCCACCCTTCACTGTGACATTACCTGCTTCTGCCTCAGAATCACCTTTGCTTTCTTGATCTAATAACTCACAGGAGTATTCACCCCATCTTTCACTTAACTCATTGGGTTCCCATATCATTTCCCCATCCTAATTTTTACACAACTTACAACTTCATTTCCTCTATTTTTCCTGAGTCTCATGTACTTCCAGAAAGTCTTCCTATCTTTCCAAAAAGCCAATTCATGCCTTTCGAGCTCCTTCTTCCTATCTTTTACCTTACTCTGGCAAACCAGCTTAGCTGCTTCACACTGCTTACAGCGATATTCATCCACAGAAACTCTACGTTGCAACATCCCCAAATAGGCTTCCTTCTTTCTCTTTACTGCCTGTTCAATCTCACTATTCCACCAAGCATCACCTCTGTTGTTACCCATATTGTGATGCCACAGACCTCTTCAGCAGCAGTGACAACACAGCTCTTAAAACATTCCCGCTTCTTTTCTACAACTCTCTCACTACAGTTGTTCTCAGAGTACATCAGAATATTATGATCTTCAAGGAGCCTTTCAACCTTTATTCTTTCCATCCTGGGCCTATTCCTTTTCCTCCAACCAACATTCAGTTTCACTCGTGACACTACCAAGTAATGGTCAGAACCGACCAACATCCATGCTGATCATAGACAACAAAATCTATCGCGCTCTTTTGACCAAGAATACGATTTTTCCAAGTATATGTGTGGATATACTTGTGGTTGAAAAATCTATTAGATACACACAAACCATTCTCAGTGCAGAGTTCCACTTAATATTTCACCATTATCATTCACACAAGTATCATTAAACTTACCGTGAACATTGTCAGAAATTGCATTCTGCACACCTACTCTAGCATTGAAATCCCCTCCTATTGCAACTGTCTCTTTAGCACCAAACTGGCTCAAAGCAGCAGCTCATTCCAGAAATCTTCCTTTCTATCGGAAGGTTCCGAGTCACAAGGAGCATACGCTACAACAATTACTATTCTCTGTAGTTTCACTTTCAAACGAATGCAAAGAATTCTCTCTTTTATGCAGCTATAGTGAATCGAGTTGTTCTTCATCTTTTCACTTAAAATCATGCCTACACCAGCTTGTCCTTTCCCATTATCCAATACTCCAGACCACACACTCACCGTTCGTTCACTTCTTCTATCCCAGTTTCCTTCTTTTTGGTTTCACTTACACACAGAACATCCAATCTATGCTTATTCATCTCTTCAATCACCTCATTTATCTTTCCATTTATACCTCTAGTATTCCATACACCAATCTTACACTCACTCAGCCGAGATCTTTTAAATGATTTGCCATTTTCCAGTTCTAGGTTGATTCCATGGTGGACCATCCTTCTCAAGTGTGGTTGGTCCACCATATCCCACACTTGAGTCAGTTTTTACATTTCTTTGTGTCTTTTTAATCAGATAAGTACATCAGTGTGGGGAATTAGCCCACAGCTGTCGGTTCCAGTTGGTCATTCAACCTAAGGATTCTGGAACAAAACCCAGTGAGTTGGGGCCTTTTTTCCAATGTCACACAGAACTAGTTGGCACCTCTCCAAGATTCACAGAGGCCCTTATTGCTGTTCTGTGTGCCATTGTTCCCACAGAGTGCCCCGGGGAGGCGAACCTATCTTTCACTAAGATTAAAATGCTGAGATACTTATGAGTTGAGAAATACAGATATTGCTTCATGTTAGAACAAACATGAGCTTCACTGTACTAACAGTTTCTTCAGCAGGAACTGTGTGTGTGTGTGTGTGTGTGTGTGTGTGCGCGCGCGCATGAGAGAGAGAGAGAGAGAGAATGGATGTGGATTGACATTAAATTTTGTTTTGTAGTTTATGGATGAGATGTCATTGTTCATGAAAATATGGCATTTTTATTATCTTTTATTTCAGGGTGGAGGCAGTGTTGAATTGATTCAAGGTGGACGAGATATAGATGTTACAGCCCAAAATGTGTATGATTATGTAAGAAGATATGCTGAATATAGAATGCTTAAATCCCAGGAAAAAGCATTAGATGTAAGTATTAAGATGGTTATTTCAGACATTATCTCAGTTGTAATATATGTGCGATGTGTTGTATGACAGTTTTGTGGTGGTAAATTTTAAAATAGCTTATGTTTATTTGTCCTTGAATGTATGAGTTTAATGCAAAGGTATAGTATGAAATTATCAACAGTTTGTACTAATTTTTTTTTATGATAATTGTTATTCATATAAAACAGAGGTATATGCTGAAAACTTCTGCTTAAATCTAGTCTCTATTCCAGGGTTAAATTCACTGCATATTCAGAATTCATTAGAAAGTCCATAAATTTGAAGTTCCATTTTATACAAGGGCTACTTCATAAGCCATGGTAAAAAAAAAAAAAATTCTGCCTAATCCCAAACTCTGGCTGAAGTTTTAAAACATGTTGAGAAACCAACACCTCTGGTAACTAATGAGGCAGAGAACATCAAAGGGAGGTGAGCGCAAAGTCAGTGCATTTTCAACCTTCGTCGAGAATGAACATTAGTCTGCTGGAACATTGTTCTTACTTAAAAATGGTGAGGCTGGCGTTATCACTGCCTGCCTCATCACTGGCAGTGAGTGGTTGCCAATCTAGGAGAATACTTTGAAGGTTCTTAGATTTAGTGTGTATGTAGAATTCTGTGTTCAATGCTGCTACTCATAAGGTGGAGGAATAAAGAAATGTGTAATGATAAGTTCAAATTCTGTGTTTGCTTTCCTTGCCTGAAACCCTTCCCAAATTACTGATCTAGCTAACGTTAGTTGGTCGAGTTTATTATATTCTTTAATGTGTATATTTTCAGATTTCTTCAGTGAAACGCATTTGCCCCCCCAAAAAATAGGTTGCCATGACTTATGAACTAACCCTCATAGTTAGTTTTATCATCATGCAGTACTTCTTTGCAAAGCTTTATCATATTGTTTATAGTATCAGTTTTCCTGTTGATTTTGGTGTGTGGGTAGTATTAGTCATTATTCTTTATCATTCAATGATATATATCAGACTCTGTGTTAGATATTTACTTAATATTATCACCTGCAGCAAGTATTTTGTTGGATTTATAAGGAACTTGCCAGTTATTGTGTTTCTCAGTTACTATTCTGTGACTAATAAGAGGTACTTAAAACTGCAAGTGTTAAAGTGGCTTAATCACTTGTGGAAATGGAAATTATTCGCTACTGGAACCCAAAAGATGGGAAGGAAAAGGAAGAAAGGCACAATTCGGCTTTTTGGAAAGATAGAGAAACATTCTGGAAGTACATAAGGCGTTGGAGAAAAAAATTCTAGGTTATGTTAGGAATAAGGTTGGAGAAAAGATATGGGAGCCCAATGAGCTGAGTGAAAGCTGCGGTGAGTACTTCTGTGATTTATTATGTCATGAAAGCAAAGATGATTCTGATGCAGAATCGGACAATGTCATTGTCAGAGATGGAAGCACTGGTGGGATCTGAAGAGAAGAGGTGTGTAAAGCTTTAAAATATCTTCAGAATAGTAAGGCTGTGGGGGTAGATGGCATATCTGCTGAGATTCTAAAATATGGTGGTGACTCTGTGATTGACTGCTTAACTGAAATTTGCCAGGTATGTTGAGAGCTAGGAATGGTCCCTCAAGATTGGAGGGATGCTATCGTTGTTCCCTTGTACAAGGGAAAAAGTGATCAGAATGAATGCAAGAACTATCATGGTATCAGTTTGCTGAGTGTGCCAAAACAAGTGTTTGGGAAGGTCATTATTGATAAGATACGAGGTCTTACGCCAGAGAAAGTGTGGGATGTACAGAGTGCTTTTATGCCTGGCAAGGACTGCACTAATCAAATTTTTACTTTGCTCATGATGATTGAAAAGTATGTCTGTTGGTAAAAAAAGTGTTTGCGGCCTTCATAGATTTAGAGAAATCTTGTGACAAAGTAAATCGGACTTTTCTGTGGAAAGTACCGAATAAATATGGTATTACTGGGAATCTACTTAATAGTGTGAAAGCCACATATGCTGGCAGTAGAGCCACTGTACAAGTGAATGGTTTTTTATCAAAATGGTTTTCTATTGGTGCAGGAGGAAGGCAAGGTTGTGTAATGTCACCCTGGCTGTTTAATATATTTATTTATCCATGCATGCGTGATGCCAAAAAGGATAATACTGGTTTGTGTTTTGGTAATATGCGTGTGTGCAGATTGCTCTATGCTGATGACCCAGTCCCGTTGAAAGAGAGCAAAAGTGAGTTGCAGAGTAAGTTGTTCCGGATGTAGGAAGTTTGTATGAAATTCAAACTGGGTTATAAATAAGGAAAACACTGAAGCTGTGGTTTTTGAGTGAGGTACTGTTTGTACTGAATACAAGATAAGCTGTAATGGCACAGAGATTGGCCAGGTGAATGAGTTTGTATATTTAAGAAGTATGTTTGACAGAGAGAACAAATTAGATGGTGAAATTGATAAGCGAGGGAATTCTTCATTGAAAGTCCTAGCTGCCCTTAGGAGGATTTCACAGGAATGATGGGATCTCAAGGAAGTCTCAAATGCCTGTGTATGAAAGTGTAATGGTTCCTACTTCTGATGTACGGCAGTGAAACCTGGGTACTGCAGGAAAGACATAAGAGCTGTTTGTGTGCTAGACATGCGTCACTTTTGAAGGGTGGGGTGGGGGTGGTAAGACCTGCTGATCTTGTGAGGAATGAAGATGTGTTGCAGATGGTGTAATGTGAAGCAAAATGTTGTTAATAAGGTGGAGTCTAATAAATATTTTAAG
Organism: Macrothele yani; assembly: GCA_039090855.1. Lineage (NCBI taxonomy): Eukaryota > Metazoa > Arthropoda > Arachnida > Araneae > Macrothelidae > Macrothele > Macrothele yani. The sequence goes on along the minus strand of CM077027.1, from coordinate 136,617,796 downwards.
GTGGTTGGCCATGTTGCAAGAATGAGTGATGAGATGCTTACTAAGAGAATTTTTTCAGCCCAAGTGGCAGGAAAGAAAGCTAGAGGAAGGCCAAGTAAATCATGGGAGTACCAGATTCAGGAATGTTTGCTTGAGAAAAGATTGAGTATGAAGTACAAAAGGTTTTATGTGCGTCGTCTGATGGATATTAATGAAGTTCAAGTGGTGTGCTAAGATCATTGTAAATGGAGACATTTGATACACCAACAGTAAGTAAATTCTAGTTCTGTTAGTTAAATGTGTACTTGGCACATGGTCTTTCTTTGAGGAGATAATTTCTGTATCTCAGAGAACAGCTTAATGATATGTATGTATGTGTGTGTGTGTGTGTGTGTGTGTGTGTGTGTGTGTGTGTGTGTGTGTGTGTGTGTGTGTAACCCAAAGTCTAGGTGAATGCCATAAAAATTTAATATGCAGAAATCCATTCACAGTAGATACAGAACCATATAATGAAATTTTGTTATTAAAGTTTTAAATGACTCACATTTAGCTGAAGTCAGAGCTGCTTTATTTATTCATAGATAAGCAATTCATACAAGACGGCATCATTAATTGAAATATATAATGCATTGCGAAATGTTTTATTCAAATTAGGTGCTCCTTTTCTTTTGGTGTCACATTGTTCCCTGAACATGGGGTTTCACTCCTGGAATGGAGTTCCAATGGGTTCTGGCCCATTTCCACCACTGGGTGTAATGAAAAGTATGTAGAGAAGCTAGCAGGATATTTAATATTGGAGACTCAGGTGTTCAAGAATGTTACAAAAGATAATTTTTGAAAAAAAAAAAAAAAGTTGAAAAGCATACAAATAAGTATTTAGTGTGTGCTATCAAAAGCACTTCTAGCCAGACGTAGGTAAAAAAAAAAATGTGACTGCTTGTGTCACAAAAATCAAAAGGTATTTTTAAAAAAAGTGTTTTTGATTTTTTTTTCTAGTCTCATTTCAGATGAGCCAACCCCTCTGCTCCCTCCCCCCTCCTCATCCTCCAAAAAAAAAAGTGTCATATGAAAACCAGAGTGCAGACTTTGAAGCATGTTTACCCAGGGTTCTTTTATTTTTATGAAGGAATCTAGTAATACCTGTGGTGTCCAAGAGTGTTAGACAGAAACTGACTGCAGACTGGAAACAAAATTTGTTAAGTGGAGGTTATTCTTAAAATATTGCTTGCCTTGAACTTAATTTTCAGTAGTATGGAAGAAGTTTTAGTGATTTTTAATCTTAATCTTGCAGTAGCAAAGCTTTTAATTCAAAAGAAAGATGTTCTTCAATTATAAGTCAGTTTTAATGGTAGACTTGTGCCAACACACGTGAAATGAAAGACTGTGTTGACTCACAAATTTTTTGGGCAAATGACTTGATTCCCTTAACTTGCATGCATAGAAATCACTTTATTGAAAACCCATTAGTTGATGATGATGCCAATGGGGAGAACATCTTAAAAATGAATTTCCAAATGGATTGTTGATAGTTGGGAGACACTGATGACTGTCTGTGTGCAAAATGGGAATGCTGAATACTAGATGAGTCTAATTTTTTGGTGATAAAAAAACATGCACTTTAGACCAGCAGTATTGTGCTACTGAAATATAGTGAGAAATGATTATTTTCTACTTTCTTTCATGGTTCATATGCTCCTTGAAAAGTCCTGAAAAAAGGAAGTTCATTTTCAAGTAATTAAAAGTACTTTAAAAAGTTTAGGACTCCATATATAGTACTTGAATTATTATTTCTTTTCTTTTAAGTAAGAATATGAAAGAGCATATGTAAAATAATTGTTTGTGCTGAAAAGTTGTATTGGAAATTTCTGTGTAGTTCCAATAAAAATACCAAGCTGATCAAATAGTGCAGAACTTGTGTTCAACTCAGGGGGTCGCGTGGACAGCTGGTACCTTGGCTATGACATCACTATGGAATAAAACTTCAGTGATGGGAATAAAATAAGTGGATTGGTGTATTCACAAATCATGATGGACTTCTGTTGACTGGGATTAGGGATGCATTCTTGCCGGAGGGTGAATACAAAAATAATGTGCCCCTTCAAACTATTCCACAAAATAAAATGATTTTGACAAACACCAAAACAGAGAGGCAATTCAAAGTTAATAAAATAAACTGGCAGGGGGTAACAGAGGCAGATCATCGAAGGTGTGCCCGGCCCAGCTAAATTTAATGGTTTGAATTTGTTAAAATACCTACCTCCTGACTGACTGACTGCATACACATGTGATTATTTGGTTTTAAGAAGTCCTTAAAAAGTGCTTGAATTTATTTTGCTTGGAAGAGTACGAACTTTGTCTTTGTATCTTTAAGAAAAATGAAGTATACTTTGATTAACCATTTTTTATACTTTGGAATAACCATTCTTCGGGCTACAATTCATAATATTTTCTTAAGAGTCACCCCGGAACATTTACCTTGACATTGGCTGACATCCATTAGTACACAAGCACTTAGTTTTAGATTCAGTCTTTTCTGGATTCCGACAGGGGTTGCCATAGGGTATCATTTGGCTCCTTTTTGGATTCTTGAATTGCATTCGGGAATTAGTTTGGCATGTGTTAGTTTCCTTTTGCATGGTTTAGAGTGGGTGTTGTTCGGGGAGTGGGTTGGGGTTTGATTTCATTTGCCTTTCGTTAAGGTTAGGAAGTTCATGGTTGCTTTACGTAAGGTAGGTTTTTATATTAAATTTTGGTGCCTTTGGTTCAGGTAGGGAAAACCAAGTGTCTAACCTAAAATTTGCAAAATCTTAACCCTTATTTCGGAGATTATTTTCTAGTTAATCTGATACCTGCATGAAACCGGAACCAGGTTCGGGGGCCGGGAGTGTCTTTCCCTGATGAGTGGCTTCCGGTTCCTGACCTTATGTGTTTATTAACATTATTATTTTAATTATTATTGTGATTTGTGAAAATTTGTGTTTTAGTTCATGTACGTTTGTTTATGGAAAATTCGGGGTTTCCTTGGGGAGTTCTTGGTTGGTGGTGAGTAAGGTTTGGCTTATATATATATCATCATCATCATCATTGTCAACCATTATCAATCCACTGCTGGACGAAGGTCTCCCCAAGTTTCCTCCACAACGGTCTGTCTTGTGCCAGTCTCCTCCATGTCACCCCTGCATACTTTCGAATTTCATCCACCCATCTCCCATGTGGTCTTCTTCTGGGTCTTTTCCTGTCCCTAGGAATCCAATCTAAAATTTCAGCTGTCCATCAATGATCTGTCCTTCTGGCAGTATGTCCAGCCCATTGCCATTTCAGGGATTTAACTCTGATCATGATGTCTTCCACTTTTGTCATTTTTCGGATCCACGAGTTCCTCTTCTTATCTCTCCTGGTTACACCAAGTATGCACCTCTCCATGCTTCTTTGAGTTGTCTGCAGCCTTTGTATGTCTCTTTTAGTTAAGGTCCACGTCTCTGCACCATACGTAAGCACTGGAAGGATGCATTGATCAAACACTTTTCTTTTAAGACATAATGGCATATTGCTCTTGAAAATTATGCTGTTTCTTCCAAAAGCTCTCCAGGCAAGTTTTGTACGCCGATTAATTTCTTCATCAATGTGACCCTCACTTGATATCTGCTGTCCAAGATAAACGTACGTGTCTGTTATCTCCAGCTTTTCTCCATCAATCGATAAATCTTCATTTCTTGTAAAAGCATTGAACATCACTTTTGTCTTCTGAAAGTTCATTTTAATCCCACTTCTTTACTCTTGTCAGCAAGTTCCTGGATCATACTCTGCAGCTCTGATGGGGTAGTTGCAAAAATGACTACGTCATCAGCAAAACGAAGGTGGGTTAGATAATCTCCATTAATCTTTATCCCCTTGTTTTCCCAGCTCAGCGACTGAAAAACACCCTCCAATGTGGCATTAAAGAGCTTCGGAGATATGGTGTCACCTTGTCTCACTCCCTTTCCAATTTTTACGTGTGTTGTATTTTCAAACAGCCTAATCTTTGCACTTGCATTTTCATAGATGTTATTAATAATATTAATGTATGCATCTTCAATACCGCAGGTTTTCAGAGCCATTGTAACTGCCGATGGTTTCACCGAATCAAAGGCTTTTTCATAATCGATAAAGCCATGCACAATGGAAGTTCATATTCCCTCGCTCTTTCAATTAGTTCTCTCAGCACGTGGATATGATCTATTGTGCTGTAGCCACTCCTGAATCCAGCTTGTTCTCTCGGTTGAGCCATGTCCAGTGTTACCTTCAAGCGGTGTGAAAGAACTTTAGTGAAGATTTTATAAACTACTGATAGGAGGCTGATAGGTCTGTAGTTTCCGAGATCCTCAATGTCACCTTTCTTATGTAGCAGGATCATTGTAGTGGTGTTCCAATCCTCAGGAACCTTTCCTTCATTAAGGTATCGAGTGAAAATTTGGGCGAGTACTGTTTCGATTTCTCCACTTGCTTCTTGTATGATGTCTACAGTAATTCCATCTTCTCCTGGAGCTTTTCCTCGCTTCATGTTCTTGATTGCATGTGCAACTTCTGCTGGAAGGACTGGAGGAACTCCGGTACTGGTATCTTTCATGATGTCTGGAGTGCATGTATCATCCCTTTCATATAATTTGGAGTAGAAATCTTTCACTCTTGTCAAAATTTCGCCTCTATTTCTTGTTACAGAACCATCTTCTTTTCTCAGTGCCATAATCTGTTTTCTTCCCTTACTGAGATGTCCCTTTGCTATCTTTAGGCTTTGGTTGTTTTCAATTGCTTTCCTCACTAGTTCACAGTTGAATTTTCTTACGTCTTCAGTGATACTTTTTCTTACTGTCTTGCATAGCTCTATATATTCCACTTTGGAAGTCACATCTTCTTTAGTTGTCCTCATCTCTCTTCTTTTGCATCAACATTTTCGTTTTTCCTGATAATTTATTTACATGCAACTTGTTCTTATACCCAGCTAATTTTGTTGCTGTTTCCATAAGAGCTTTGGTTACTTTTCTGTTAACTTCAGAGATGTCCACTTCTTCTGATGTTAGGCCTTCTAAAGCAGAGAACCTGTTCTTCAGTTCCAACTTGAAGGTATTATGGTGTTTTTTAAGGTTGGTTATGTCAATAGATTTTGTTTGTCTTATGAGCTTGCCACGTTCAAGTTTAGTGTTGAGGTGCATCTTACATCTCACCAATCTATGGTCACTACCTGTGTTGAACTTGTTTAGCACACTGCAGTCTTCTATGACGAATTTTTTGTTACACATAATAAAATCAATTTCACTTGTCGTCCCATTTGGATGTCTCCAAGTCCATTTCCTGTGTGGCTTTTTCTTGAAGAAGGAGTTCAAGATGAAAAACCCTTCTGCCTCTGCAAACTCAACGAGAGTATTTCCACGCTGGTTTCTGTTGCCGTGACCGAATTTACCTACTGAAGTTTCATTCTGTTGCCGTTGCCCTATTTTTGCATTGAAATCTCCCATAATTATTTTCAAATGCTGCTTACTTTTATTATTTAGATGACAAATTTCCTCATAAAATTCTTCAATTTCTTCTTCAGGATGACTTGTGGTGGGTGCATAAGTTTGAATAATCTGAGCCTGGTATCTTTTCGAGAGTTGGATAACAAGGCGTGCAGCTCTGTCAGAGGAACTTTCAACTTCTACAACTTTATCCTTCAGTTTCTTGTTTATTATAAATCCAACACCACTAGTTCTGCCAGTATCTGTCCCACGATAGTAGAAGAGATGTCCACTTTTCAGTTCGATGAGATCTTCTCCTTTTCTCCTTACCTCACTTAGCCCCACGATGTCCCACTTGATCCTTTGTAGTTCCTCTTCCAATTCAAGAAGCCTTGAATCAGAAGATAGGGAGCGTCCGTTGTACGTAGCCAAGGTCAGCATCAGATGGCAGCCTAGTCCGGTCCTCCGGGATTCTTAGCACCCTCTGCCTTCATGTCGCACTGGCCGCTGCCTTGGCCAGGTACATTCCAGCTGCCGGAGACTGAGGGCCAAGATTTAAGTTGTGGAATCATTTTGGAGGGGTTTGGCCATAACTCATCACGCTGGCCAAGCGGGTTGGTGAGTGTGGGATAGAATTTCCTCTAATCCCGATGGTATAGTTATACCGCTATTGGCGGTCGTCAGAGCCCCTTTAGTGGGAACAGGATGCACCACGAGAAGGCGGGGTTGACATTTGTCAAGGAGAGGCTGTGATGTTACGCATCACCTGACCTTACATATATATATATATATATATATATATAAGGTCAGGTGATGTGTAACATCACAGCCTCTCCTTGACAAATGTCAACCCCGCCTTCTCGTGGTACATAATGTTCCCACTAAAGGGGCTCTGACGACTGCCAATAGCGGTATAACTATACCATCGGGATTAGAGGAAATGCTATCCCACACTCACCAACCCGCTTGGCCAGCGTGGTGAGTTATGGCCAAACCTTCCAAAATGACTCCACAACTTAAATCTTGGCCCTCAGTCTCTGGCAGCTGGAATGTACCTGGCCAAGGCAGCGGCCAGTGCGACATGAAGGCAGAGGGTGCTAAGAATCCCCGGAGGACCGGACTAGGTGGCCATCTGATGCTGACCTTGGCTACGTATAATGGACACTCCCTATCTTCTGATTCAAGGTTTCTTGAATTGGAAGAGGAACTACAAAGGATCAAGTGGGACATCGTCGGGCTAAGTGAGGTAAGGAGAAAAGGAGAAGATCTCATTGAACTGAAAAGTGGACACCTCTTCTACTATCGTGGGACTGATACTGGCAGAACTAGTGGTGTTGGATTTATAATAAACAAGAAACTGAAAGATAAAGTTGTAGAAGTTGAAAGTTCCTCTGACAGAGCTGCACGACTCGTTATCCAACTCTCGAGAAGATACAAGGCTCAGATTATTCAAACTTAATGCACCAACCACAAGTCATCCTGAAGAAGAAATTGAAGAATTTTATGAGGAAATTCGTCATCTAAATAAATAAAGGTAAGCAACACTTCAAGATAATTATGGGAGATTTCAATGCAAAAATAGGGCAACAGCAACAGAATGAAACTTCAGTAGGTAAATTCCATCACGGCAACAGAAACCAGCGTGGAAATACTCTCGTAGAGTTTGCAGAGGCAGAAGGGTTTTTCATCTTGAACTCCATTTTTAAGAAAAAGCCACACAGGAAAGGGACATGGAGACATCCAAATGGGACGACAAGTGAAATTGATTTTATTATGTGTAACAAAAAATTCGTCATAGAAGACTGCAGTGTGCTAAACAAGTTCAACACAGGTAGTGACCATAGTTTGGTGCGATGTAAGATGCACCTCAACACTAAACTCGAACATAGCAAGCTCATGAGACAAACAAAATGTATTGACATAACCAACCTTAAAAAACACCATAATACCTTCAAGTTGGAACTCAAGAACAGATTCTCTGCTTTAGAAGGCCTGACATCGGAAGAAGTGGATATTTCTGAAGTTAACAGAAAAGTAACCAAAGCTCTTATGGAAACAGCAACAAAATTAGCTGGGTCTAAGAACAAGTTGCATGTGAACAAATTATCAGGAAAAACGAAAATGTTGATGCAAAAAAGAAGAGAGATGAGGACAACTAAAGAAGATGTGACTTCCAAAGTGGAATATATAGAGCTATGCAAGACAGTGCGAAAAAGTATCACTGAAGACTTAAGGAAATTCAACGTGAACTAGTAAGAAAAGCAATTGAAAACAACCAAAGCCTAAAGATAGCAAAGGGACATCTCAGTAAGGGAAGAAAACATATTATGGCACTGAGAAAAGATGGTTCTGTAACAAGAAATAGAGGGCGAAATTTTGACAAGAGTGAAAGATTTCTACTCCAAATTATATGAAAGGGATGATACATGTACTCCAGACATCACGAAAGGTACCAGAGTTCTTCCAGTCCTCCCAGCAGAAGTTGCACATGCAATCAAGAACATGAAGTGGGAAAAAGCTCCAGGAGAAGATGGAATTACTGTAGACATCATACAAGAAGCAAGTGGAGAAATCGAAACAGTACTCGCCCAAATTTTCACTCAATGCCTTAATGAAGGGAAGATTCCTGAGGATTGGAACAACGCTACAATGATCTTGCTACATAAAAAAGGTGACATTGAGGATCTCGGGAATTACAGACCTATTAGCCTCCTATCAGTGGTTTATAAAATCTTCACTAAAGTTCTTTCACACCGCTTGAAGGTAACACTGGACATGGCTCAACCGAGAAAACAAGCTGGATTCAGGAGTGGCTACAGCACAATAGATCATATCCACGTACTGAGAGAACTAATTGAAAGAGCGAGGGAATACGAACTTCCATTGTGCATGGCTTTTATCGATTATGAAAAAGCCTTTGATTCGGTGAAACCATCAGCAGTTACAATGGCTCTGAAATCCTGCGGTATTGAAGATGCGTACATTAATATTATTAATAACATCTATGAAAATGCAAGTGCAAAGATTCGGCTGTTTGAAAATACAACACGCATAAAAATTGGAAAGGGAGTGAGACAAGGAGACACCATATCTCCGAAGCTCTTTAATGCTACATTGGAAAATGTCTTTCAATCACAACTGGGAAAACAAAGGGATAAAGATTAATGGAGATTATCTAACCCACCTTTGTTTTGCTGATGACATAGTCATTTTTGCAACTACTCCATCAGAGCTGCAGAGTATGATCCAAGAACTTGCTGACAAGAGTAAAGAAGTGGTATTAAAATTGAACTTTCAAAAGACAAAAGTGATGTTCAACGCTTTTACAAGAAATGAAGATTTATCGATTGATGGAGAAAAGCTGTAGATAACGGACACGTACGTTTATCTTGGACAGCAGATATCAAGTGAGGGTCACATTGATGAAGAAATTAATCGGCGTACAAAACTTGCCTGGAGAGCTTTTGGAAGAAACAGCATAATTTTCAAGAGCAATATGCCATTATGTCTTAAAAGAAAAGTGTTTGATCAATGCATCCTTCCAGTGCTTACGTATGGTGCAGAGACGTAGACCTTAACTAAAAGAGACATACAAAGGCTGCAGACAACTCAAAGCAGCATGGAGAGGTGCTTGCTTGGTGTAACCAGGAAAGATAAGATGAGGAACTCGTGGATTCCCAAAATGACTGGAGTGGAAGACATCATGATCAGAGTTAAATCCCTGAAATGGCAATGGGCTGGACATACTGCCAGAAGGACAGATCATCGATGGACAGGCGATATTTTAGATTGGATTCCAAGGGACAGGAAAAGACCCAGAAGAAGACCACATGGGAGATGGGTGGATGAAATTCGAAAGTATGCAGAGGTGACATGGAGGAGACTGGTACAAGACAGACCATTGTGGAGGAAACTTGGGGAGACCTTTGTCCAGCAGTGGATTGATAATGGTTGACGATGATGATGATATAAGTCACATATCACTTTTCATTTCAATGGAAATCACTGAAAGTTGTATTATTGTTATGGAGTTCCAAGGATAGGAGAATATAATTTCTTTAATTATATTATGCTCTAGATCCAGAAATCGGGGACCATATGTAATTTTGCTCCAAATATTTACAATTAGTGACGACATGGGGGAGGGAGTGTGAGAAGAACAAACAACAGCAAGATATTGTATGGCCTGTGGTGAGGTTGTATCTCTGGTATAATTTGAGCAAATGAGAGAAGAAGCAAGGACATAGAAGCTTCCATCCATAAACAAACTGCAGTACTGCAGAAACAAAGGCTAAATGTCATTTAAAAACGAGCTTGCGCTATGTGTTCCAGTTAGCTGGAAGAAGAGCAAACATTACTGATGCTGATATTTGTTCGTTTCCTTTTGCATGGTTTGGAGTGAGTGTGTGTTTGGCGACAAACAGCAGTTTGTCGTTTCAGCTATGGTTGATCAAGTTGTTTTAAGTAATAGATCTCCAACGTTGTTGTTTTTTTTATTTGGAAAAAAATCTATCGGCGAGAGGTTAACCTCTAGTAAGTAAATATGTAAAATCGGTCAATAATTGTTACATGCTAAGACATGTAGTTTCAGAATCAGAATCTATATCATTGTTAAAACAGAAGCATACACAATAAAGTGTATGAAAAAAGTGCTATTTTTTAAAAATTCAAGAACTTGGCAGCATTACTAAACTTCTCAAGTGCCGATTTCAGCATCCTTACCTTTTTTAAAACTTGAGATACAGGCTTTCACACATTGAAAATTTTGAGTACAGACACTTATATTGCAAAAGATGAATAAAAAGAATATTATATTTTTTAACTTAAAAGAAATGAGGCTTCTAGTTTGTTGTCATAAAAGATAAATTTTCCTGGGCATCCAGCTTTTATTACCTGGGCAGGTAAATATTGGCTTGGTGCAAATGAAATGCCCAGCAAAGGACCAGCACACGTGGACGGCAAGAACGGAAAAGTAGGACAACTTACCTAGGCAAAATAATTCCCCTCAGCATTGACACATAGTTGCCATCTGTCCTGCAAGGTCATGATCCCGGATTGAAAAAAGTCTTGTGGCTGGGACCGGAAGAAGTGATCAATTGCTCGTTGAACCTCATTGTCTGTCGTGAACTGTTTCCTGCACAGGAAGTGATCCAGGCGACAAAACAGATGATAGTCTCTTGGAGACAAATCCGGGAAATAGGCAGCATAAGGCAGTGCTTCATAGCCCAAGGCCCTTATTGTCAGCATTGTTCATTGTGCGACATGAGGGCTGGCATTGTCCTGGAGCATAAGAACACCATGTCTGTTGACCAAAGCCGGTTGTTTCTGCAGAAATTTGCGGTGTGTCAGTTGTAATTCAGCACGATAACATTCTGCAGTGATGGTTTGGCCTGTTTGGCCTCTTGCCAAGAAACTCCGATGAATTATTTTGCTGTGGACCACCAGACAACGAGCATCATTTTCTTGGTATGTAGGGGTGGCTTAGTATGTCGTCCAGCAGGCTGGGCCTTGCTTAACCATTGTGCAGGTCATTTCCAAATATCATAAAGGGCCCTCTTCTCATCGCAGGTGACGATTCAATGCAGTAGAGGTTCCTGTTTTTTCCTGGCAGACTTCGAAACACCTATTCTTGTTGGCAGTTCTCAACTTATGCAGCAGCCACATGTCCAGCTGTTTGACCTTACCCAGTGCAGCCAGACGCCGAACAACTGTCGCGTGGTGGATACCTACCTCTGCCGCTATCTCACGACACGTTTTTCGGGGTCCGCTTCAACCACACGTAACAGAACATCATCAGAAACAGCAACAGGTCAGTGACTACATGATTCATTTTGCAGGTCTGCAAACCATTGCCAAATGGTTCATTCATCGGCTGTATTCTCCCCAAAAGCTTTGTTAATGTTTTGTGCGGCAATTCCTGCAGAATGGCCCAGTTTAAATTCATACAGGACGATGACTCTCAAATCCGGCGTCTGCACGTTTCCTTTGCAAGTCATGTTACGTCCAAAGAAACCGCCCAAACCTTGTTCTTCACACACGTGCTAGCTATTTATAGTAACTCTGTGACGTAATACCTAGCTTTTAACTTGTTTTCTTTAATTGCTTCATGATTGGCGCTCTTTGGCCAGACCTGGCCCTTGCGCCATTAAAATACACCAACCAACCAGCAACACCTGTGGGTGGTTACATTCCGCTGTGGTAGTGGGAGTGGGGGTGTCTCCACTGCTTGTTCGTGCCGAATATTTCATTCACACCAACCCAATAATTGCTGCACATGCCCAGTCAGGCATGCAACTTTTCAGACATGTTTCAAGCCCTGATATGCATTTCACATTATCTCAAAAATGGTATGATGTACCCTGAAGGTAATATGTAAAAGCTTTTGTCCCAGATTGCAGGATTGTGTTTAACATCTGTGTGAACACTATCAGTACTTTCATAAACACATTGCCTTGTTGCATTGAAAGTGCCACTGCAGCAGAAACAACAATACTGCTATTTAGTAACTGATCCTTCCTTAAAAGTTCAAAGTGTTTAAAATCAATGGTGAACAGTGTATAAATAGTAAAAACATTTACTCGTTTGATTTTCAGCGTTGCTGTATTTTCACATTTGTTTTCTGTTAGTGTTAGTTGTATTGAAGAAAGGAAGTATAAGTAAAATGATTTATAAAATAAAAAAAAAACAAGTTAGTAAAATCAAGCAATGCATTGGTTATGAGGATAATGGCTGTGGAATAAATCTTGTTCCTGTGCCCTGACCTTTGACCCCATTTCGATGGTATTCAACAGAACCGGTTCAGTATACTTCCGGAACAACATGATAAAGTTTCTTGGCAATCGAAGCATCTTTACCTAAGTTATCACGCATAAGGACGATGGAATGGATCCCACTCCTATGTCCTGACCTTTGTCCCCATTTTGCCCATTTTCAATAGGGTTCGTCCCGTGGTTGTCCCCTACCACAAACTAAAATTTTATCGAAATCGAACCATTTTTACGTGAGTTATCATGCGGACAGACGGACAAAGCTGGAGCATATCCGCATCTTCAACCTATGGTTGGAAAGCGTAAAAAGAGAAAATGTAGCAAAATTATAAAAGTTGAAGTAAAATCAAAAACCCACATGCTAAATGTTTTCTCAAATTGATGCTAGTCTACAATTTTCTCCTCACCTTGAATTTACACCCTTCATCTCTTCTGTTGATTCAGTGTACTCTGTGTAATGGTAGACAGAATTTCACAACTTGGGTGAGCTGATATTTGAAATTTCATTAGATGAACTGTCTGCCTCAAAAACTATCACCTCCATACTAATTTTTTCAAAATGACACTTCTTTTTAATTTTGAGGTTTAAACAAAGACTTTGTCGTCAAAACAAATTCTTTGTTTTAAGAGAGTGTATTTGAAGATTTCAGTGTGTCTTAACATTTTTACATTAACTTTTTTTTTTTTTTCATATTTAAGTAAATGTCTTAAATGCTTGTGTTTTATCAGTTAGGATGCATGTTTAATTTAAATGTTGATTTCTGTTAGTGTTTTTTGAATATATGGAAATATGCTTGCTTTCTTTTGCAAATTTTAGCAATTGCGAACAGGTGTGCAGGATGTTTTACCTCTTGGAGCGCTGGATGGTCTTACATCTGAAGACTTCAGGCTTCTCTTAAATGGTGTAGGTGAAATAAATGTTCAGACATTAATAAGCTATACATCTTACCTTGATGAAACAGGTAAATGTTTATTTTGATTAAAAAGTGTCTGTATAATTGACTTTTAGAGAAATCTCCATGTGAAATTAACTTATGAATACATGTGGTAACCATGCATTTTTTCTTTAGTATGTGTTCAGTTGTGTTGATTAAATATCTCAAGCACAATTTTCTAACATCAATTGTCAGATATTACTCTGATTTGCCCAAGATATTTATTTACTGTGTTACAATGATCACTCATACAGGATCTGAATGTGGAGTTCAGTTCTATGTAGTTATTAATTCCAAATAAAATGTTCTTAACAGAGTCTACATATTTAACATCTATCTGAAATTAGTCCACAAGGTGGTTGCAGAGTTCATAAAACACAGATTTGTGCCCAGTATTATTTCATATGAAGGTATAATTTTTCCACACCTGCACTATAAGAAATGCAACATCCCAAATAGATGATGGAATTTTATATAAATGTTTTATCATCACATTGCTGACTCCTTTGTGTGACCTCAAGTTGGTGCAACACCCTAATGTAGGGCAGTGCCATTGGTAATAGCAGCAGATGGACATGAACATAGCTTGAATTAGTCCCCCCCCCCTACTAGCAGCTACACTTGCTATTACTAAAAATCCTCACTAACAAATTTCATTCTGCTGTGTGTTTTGATTTTTCACCCAGTTAAAGCATCCAGCCTTTTTTGTTTTCCTTCTTTGGTTTATCTTGTCATAAACTGCAATTTTAGAGGCAGTATGATCATATGGTGAGTGAAGGTTCGCACACTGCGCATTCACTTGCTTGGATTTCCCATCCGTCAAGTGTTGTGGAATTCTTAACGCATCTGACGGATTTTTATTGGTGGAAGTTTCGAACTTAAATCTCGCAATGTTACCTATCGTGCCCTTGCCAGCAGGGTAATCAACTTTGGGTTTCACATGAGTTAAGTTTGTTTCATTCGAGTCCTTGTTTGTTGTAACATTTTGTCATTGTGCGTATTTCTTTTTCACAAAGAGATGAATCGTTTCATGAAAAAGTCTATGTATGCCGTGCAATAATACTAATTACTACTCACAAGGCTCTACCCAATGTTGCCAGGTATGTGTCTGCCTCACTTATTGGAATATGTACAAAGGGGGCTACAACAGCCAACGATTGCTCATTTTGCCCATTCTGATCATCTGTCGAATGCCAGCTGAGGCTTGACAAGCTGGTTTGCATGATTTTTGCTGCATGACACACTCGTGCGCTATCTTATGTGTTGGAGTGAACCATTTATGCGATGAGGGCAGGTGTGTACCGGGGCTTAATTTCGACTGAAGTTGGTAGCAAATTGCTAGCGAGCAAATGCATTTTGCTAGTGATAAAAACTGGTTCTAGCAAAAGTTGCTGGTGGGAAAATTTTGAATCTCTTACTGTGAACTGTAAAGTGCCACTGCATTGTGGGCGTGGAATATTTTAGTCACATACATAAAAGGAACAACCGGTTTCTGTAAATGAATGTTTCTTGAAAAGTACAAACATTATAAAAACATTTCGGCACTAGTAGAAATATCCAGTATATTCCCCTTATCTACTACTGCATGTGAGGTTGGGTTCAGTTTCATGAAGAGAATTCAGGGTGATTGGAGGGGCAGTTTAAACTTATAAACATTGAATGCTCTCATGAATATTCAGGTTGAAGGCCCATCCGAAGACAAGTTTGACCTCAGGCCTGCTGTTTTAAAGTAGTATGACAAAAAGACCCAAGACCCAGATCGTAAACCATACTAGAAATAACTTAAGATTTTGAATAGTGTTCTTGAATTTTGTGAAAAAAGTTAAATGAAAAAAATGATTTGTTAAATATTTGCATTTGAATTAAATTGTTAGAATTAATGTATCAGGTCATGGAAAGGTGAGGTATATCTAAATATTTGTAATATTTTCAGCATTACAATGTGACAGTTACAGGGGTGAAATCAAATTTTATCATGATTGACTAATGGTGGACATGTTAAAATTCTTTCTTTTTGTATAATGTTAATAAACTTTTGCTAGTAGGTAATGCAATTTGCTAGTAAAATATAAAGCCACTAGTTGCTACTGCTAAAAAAAAAAAAAAAAAAAAGGAACGTAATCAAGTCCTGGTGTCTACCCCAGGCTTGAAATATGCCATGCCCAAAATTCCCAGGCCATGTAAATATTATTAGCAAATATGTAAATATTATTGGCCTGGGCAGGTAAAAAGCAGTCTAGTTGCCCAGAGCGGGCAGCTAAATTTAAAAATGAAAAAGTTTAGAATAGAATTTCCTACTACAAGAAAGAAGACAGTCATCACACGCTGTGTTTCATTTTACTGCTAATCACCGGAAATTGTGTTTATTGTTACGGAGTGCCAAGGACAGAAGAATATCTCTTCTTTAATTATATTATGCTTTAGGTCCAGATATTGGAATCATATGTAATTTTGCTCTAAATGTTATAGTCAGTGACAAAATGCATGCCTCTGATGGAACTAGCCTCCAATGTTTATTTAGTAAGAAGAGGCAAAATTTTCAATGAAAAGAAAATGGCAGAATCACTAAATTTCTCAAATATCAATTTCTTCATCATACCAATCAGCGCTGCCACTGACATGTTGTGGCGAGTAAATTACCCAAAAATAAAAAAAAATAAGGACCCGTAATTCAGGGATCGCATTCCTCCTAAAATTCCTAATATTTTGTGACCCTCCTTAAATTCCTAAAATTATACCTAAAATTTGCTATTCATCCTAAAATTTTCTTAAGCTTATTTATTAAAAACACAACCGTTATTAACGCCAATAAATTTACCATTACGCAGGGTGCGCACGCGTGCTTGAAAACCTGGAAAGTCCTGGAAAATCATGATTACGTTTTCAAGGCCTGGAATATCCTGGAAAAACGGTGTTTTTTTAATGCCGTCTTGAAAAGCCTTGAAATTTGAAATCAGTGCTTAAAAAATGCCCTTTTAGGAAATCGTGTTACTGTTACCCCTTCATTTTTTAAAGTTCCTTTTCTCTGTTCTCAAAGAAACCACCGGCAGCGGTTTCCGATGTGCACCAAATCCTAATTTGGCTGGGGGAAAAAAGAAAAAAAAAAGGCACTACTTCCAGTGCAATAAAATTGGATTATAGTAGGTCGAAGGGGAGCTTGATGTCCGTCCGACAATTGAGAACAGAAAGGGAAAGAAGAGGCATTTAGCATTTGCAGGGGGTCGCGTATGTACCAAGTCAGCTGGCATCCACCAGTGAGGAGTATGCCTGAACAACACATTCATCTTCTTCTTGTTTATGTGCATGCCACCCTCCCTCCCCTCAAGAGACTTCTGCTACTTATGATAAAAAAATAAGAAAACTATCTTTGCGAATTTTTCACGAAAGTGGCTGAAATTTTTACATTCACTGTAATTGGATTACAGAAGCTCACTTCCAAAATTCCAATTGAATCGGTTTAAAACTTTAAAAGTTAGCATTGGTAATTTTTATTATGTGTGCCTCTTTGGACAGAGTGAGCCTCCAGCAGAAAGGGTGTTACCATAGCAACGGTTGATTGACAGCTGGGAGCGCTGATCTGAAGCCCTTGGTTGGGAAGAAAGCAAACACCTGTTTATCACTTCCACAGCACAAAAGGACTAGGAGAATATTTTCAGAAATCCATTTTTCTGAATTTTGAAAATAACACAGTAAAATTTTTACAGTAGTTAAGATACATCACAATAAAGTTCTAGTGCAAATTTCGCCAAATTCCGTTAGGAACTTTAGCAGATGCAAAAAAAAAAAAAAAAAAAAAAAAAACATTGCATAATCGGATTGAAAAAAGAAACAGTAATTATAAATTACGGGAAAAGCAAGTGAATTATTTTTTTTAGATGCCATGGTTTATTTAAACAGAGTGATCCTTAATTTTTTTTTCTGTGATGATATGGACTCTATTTGAATTACAAACACGTTTTTATTCAGACGTCTGAGTTACTGTTTTAATAAAAAAATCATCTATAATTAAAAAGTTTTCAATGGATTTAAGCAATATTCAGCAGATAAACAAACGTATTTTAGTAAATTGCAACATCATGACGTAAATTTGGTAATTTAATTTTGTCGAAAATTGGGGAGCATTTTTTTTTTTACAGTTTCTATTATAGTTAAAGTGAAGGAGGAAGGGTGCAACTTGACAGTTCAGTGAGCTGCAGGTTGTGATTTATGGCGATGTGCCAAATGAAAAGAAGCCATTCCATCAGGTAATTCCAAAGGTTGTGTTGTGTCGACGCGTCCTCCTGCTGTTTGATCTTAATTGGAATGTTTTTGTGCGGGGGGGGGGGTTTCGAGAGAAATATCCGTTTCAGCTTTACAGCTTTCACGGTTCTTTTTTTTTTTTTTTTTTCTTGGTAATAAATAAAAATCATAGTTGCTGCATTCACCATTGATCCATGTTTGCATTTCTTGAATATAAACAGCAGACAATCAGAAACATAGTGTTGGGCGGGTCTTGATGATCTTCATTTTGCATATGCTGAATTCAGTTCTGTGGGAATAAGGAATGACTTATACTGTGAATATATACAAAACTACATATTTTTGAGCTGAAAAAATAGGTCTACTTGTACACAGTAGCTAAAGTGTGAACTCAGATGAAGACAATCAGACATACGGACGTCTGATTCCATAAAAAAATCAACATAGTTTTTTTATTTACACTACAGGTAAAAAAGCAAAAACATGTTTTTAAACGTTATAAAGGAAAACGGATTTTTGAAACGCATGACTTGATGATCTTAATTTCTGAAAGTTTCTTTTTTCCACATCCTTTTTTTTTTCAATTACAATACACTGTAACAGGATACTGTGTGTTATATCACTTAGAGATATGGCAGATTTTCGGTTGCTGATATCCGCGATTGTAAGCGGTAGTTGCATTGCGATTGTTGATGATGACAAGATAAATACTGGAGTGATGTAAAATGTTGCATAAACTAAAAAAATAAAAAAAATAAAGCCTCCCCCCCCGAACTTTTATGCGGTCATCATAGCTGATCAACCATTTCATTCCATGAACATCAGCACATTTCAATCATTTGAACATTGGGGGTATCTGAAGGAATTCAGCCGTGCTTAAGCGCCCTAGCTCAACGAAAACATGCTAATTTTGGACAGTTCTATTCCCTTCCCCTCTACCATCCCTAATAATTGAGAGTGCATACATTGAGAGTGTTTCAAATATTCTATTTATGAGCTAGTTTTCGCGCTGTTTGTTATGCTTTTATTTTCGAAGAAAGAGAGGGAAAATAAGGAAAGCAGCTAGAGAAAAAAAGAAAAGCTGAGTTTGATGACAAAATAAAAGAAAATGATGCAGAAATAAATAGGCTTAAAAAAGATAAAGAAGCCTCCCTAGCAGTAATTCAAGAGGGAACAGAAAGAATGAGAAAAGCTGTAGAAAAACAAAATACTGTTGAAATAGCAGTTGCCTCTAACTTGATCATACAAGGTTCAGCTGAAATAAAGAAAACTGAAAGTAAATTAGTTGTGGTGGAAGCAGAAAAAGATAGGCTAATCAGGAAAAGGTTAAAACAATAATATGAAAAAAGTAATTCAGTGAACAATTGTACATAGTTCTTGGTTTTCAATTACCTTTTTAGGATATTATAGTTTAATGTGAAACCTGAAAACTTTACTGTGAAAATCGTGAATTGCTTCTGGTTCAACAGCATATTAATGTTCAAAGTGAAACTTGAATGTGGTAAATATACTTGAATATGATAATAACACGTGAAAAGATAAGAACTGAACATTAGAAGTAAATCATACTTAAACTTTAGACATTAGACGTTATGCAAAAAATGTGGGTGTGAACTTCGACCATATATACTAATGGACTGCGCATTGGCAATAGCTGCATCAAAGCCGCCATGGCTCAAACATTGGGCACGTCATCATCAGACTCCAAATTTCGTGTACAAATGCTGTTATGATTACTAATTTACGCTGCAGAACTTCAGTGTTTTCGGTGTATTATGTGAATGCACCTCATATATAATGAAAACTCTTCAGGTAAGTTTACTTATGAGCTATATACATGCATGATCGTGTTGTTTACATTTTGTGATTTATAATGTGATGAACATTTGCGAAGAATTTGGAACATGCATTCCATTTTTTTTCTTAAGTTACTATATTTTTATATCAATAGTTGCAAGTTTCTGGTTAAGTAATTGAACTTTATTGACTTAGGTATTTAATTCGTTTCTTACCCATGAAAAATCATAGAACTTTCTTTACTATATCGGTCAGAGCAACCATAAGCACAGCAGGTGTAACCCATCTTTTTGACTGTTGTCATGTGATTTTATGTTGGAGCCAGAAATTTTGATGTCATGCGCAGTCTATCAGTATATATGGTTGAAGGGTGTGAAGCAAACTCTTTACAATGTATACCAAGTTGTTTTACTAGATGTATACAAATATACATCTAGTTTTTATTGAAATACACTCCTAAAATTTTCCTAAAATTTTTCTAAAACTTCCTAAAATTCTTACCTAAAATTTTCCAGAAGTATGCTATGATCCCTGCGTAATTACAAATTCTACGCATCCTTTGGGATCCACATTTTATTTTCGATATTTTTAACATGCCATCTGACAAAAGTGAAATTTGTGAGGATTGGGGAAAGAACGAAAGCAACCACCAATGCACCTTCCCTCAAGAGTATGTAAATGTAGGATATAGGATTATGTAAATATGCAAATGTCCTAATTAATTTATTGGGTTGGTGGGAATGAAATGTCCGGCAAAGGACCAGCACACGTGGACAGCGAGAATGGAAAAGTAGGACAACTTACCTAGGCAAAATAATCCCACTCGGCATTGACACGTAATTGCCGTCTGTCCGGCAAAGCCATGATACCAGAACGAAAAAAGTCTTGTGGCTGGGACCCAAAAAAGTCATCAACTGCACGTTGAACCGCGTCCGTCGTGAACTGTTTCCCGGACATTAAGTGATCCAAGTGACAAAACAGATGATAGTCTGTCAGAGACAAGTCCTGGGATAAGCAGGATGAGGCTGTGCTGCATAGCACAAGGCACTAAGGTTCAGCATCGTTCGTTGTGTGACATGAGGTCGGGCGTTGTCTTGGAGCATAAGAACACTATGTCTGTTGACCAAAGTCGGTTGTTTCTGCAGCAATTTACGGTGCATCTGGC
The DNA here is from genome assembly GCA_039090855.1 of Macrothele yani. Taxonomy (NCBI): domain Eukaryota; kingdom Metazoa; phylum Arthropoda; class Arachnida; order Araneae; family Macrothelidae; genus Macrothele; species Macrothele yani. The sequence goes on along the minus strand of CM077027.1, from coordinate 136,597,443 downwards.
GTAATTCAGCACAATAATGTTCTGCAGTGGTGGTTTATCGCTTAACCATTGTGCAGATCGTTTCTGATTATCATAAAGCACCCATTTCTTGTCACAGGTGACTATTCGGTGCAGAAGAGGTTCCTGTTTATTCCTGACAAGCAGTGACATGCAGTCTTCCAAACGCCTAGACTTGTTGGCAGTTGTCAACTCGTGTGGCAGCCACATGTCCAGCTTTTTTACCTTACCCATCGCAGCCAGACGCCAAACAACTGTCGTGTGGTGGACATCTACCTCTGCCGCTATATTAGACACGTTTTTTGGGGGGTCCGCTGCCACCAGATGTAACAGAACGTAGTCAGAAACAGCAACAGGTCGGTGACCACGTGTTTCTTTTCGCAAGTCCGTATCTCCGCTTCGAAACTTCACAAACCATCGGCGGATGGTTCGTTCGTTGGCTGTATTCTCCCCAAATGCTTTGTTAGCGTTTCGAGCTGCAGGATGGCCCAATTTAAATTCCTACAGGAAGATGACTCTCAAATTTGGCGTCTTCATGTTTAATTTGCAAGCCACGTTACGTCCAAACAAACCATGCCTGAATCTTTTCTTCACACAATTATTATATATTTATAGTAACTCTGACGTAATACCCGCAACACCTGTGTGTGGTTCCATTCCGCTGTGGTGGTGGCCTGTCTCCACTGCTAGTTCGCGCCGGGCATTTTATTCGCACTAACCCAATGTATTAAATCTTTCAGCTCTTTTAATCAATATTGGAACACTTCAAATTTAAAATTTGGAAAACAAACAAACTTGCATTTAATGAGAGCACTGTGAACGATTATACTCTACTACTAGTTGTATGTCTACTTCAATGATTGTTGAAAGTCAAAAAAACTGCTCAAGAGTAGTCATCACACAGTTGCTGTGTTTTGAAAAAAAAAAGAAATAACCACTCTGCTTTCTGAGCTAACTTAAAATGTATTGTCTTTGTGTAGTTCCATTATGATAAAATTTAGTTGAAAATGATAAAATTTAGTTCTGTCAGTACTTGATTTTTTTAAAGATTGTTTTTAAAGAGCATAAATTAAAGTGTTGAACAAATGTGCATTACATTTATTTTTCATTTGCTTTTGTGAGTATAAATATTCATTATCTCTTGATTCTTTTGATTTTTTAAAAAGGGCCTAGAATAACTCGCAATGAACCCACTTTTTAAAAAAATGTGGGTCCCTAGGACCAAGCTTGATAACAATGCAACAGCAACTCTGACCAATTTCATCATCATCTTAAAGCAGGAAATACACGCTTTTGTGTATCATTAAACATTTTGAATACAGACCCTTAAAATGTAAATGCAAAACATATAAAAAAGTTCATAATGTTTTTTAACTTAAAAAATAAAATGAAGGTTTTGCTTTGTTTTCTTAAAAAAAATTTCCTGGGCATGTAACTTTTCAGATGTTTTTCAAGCCCTGGTACCTAATAAATTCTCATCTGGGTGTATGTATGGTGAATGAATGATCATGTGTTGCTGCAGTGCCAAAGTATGAAACAACCAAAGAGCAGGCAACATATAGTTAATCTTGGGTGGGACAAGAAGGCAGCTTAAAATCTATTGTATTTATTTCTCTTAAGTCATTGTGTGAACTTAATTGGCAAAAATTGGCTTTTGAAAATGTGCATTCATCACTGTGTTGTAGTTGGTCCTACTTATTTCACTGTCCTGGTATGCTGTACTGTAGACCTCATCAATGTAGTTATGAAATTTATTTCACTGCATAGATTTTGTGCATCGTGTTTATGTTAAATTGTGACTTCCCGTTAATGTGCCCTTTTGGCATTTTGTATCTTTAAATTTATTCAATTTCCCTTTTCAGCCGAAGGTGGTGGAGAAAAATTAATACGCTTCAAACGATGGCTTTGGTCGGTGGTGGAAAGGATGTCTAATCAGGAAAAGCAAGACCTGGTGAGTTGTCTTTTTGATGTCCTGAAAGAGTTCCCATTGTTATTATTCCTTGTGATAAAATTTTAGTGGTTAGATATTTCAGTGGCAGTTGTATGTTGAGTATTGCATTTTATGTTCTCATTTGTTTCTGCTCGTAGCCATGTACATACTTACAAAGGCATCTAAGAGAAAATCACTGAGCTTGAAATTACCAAGTCTACACAAAACACCAAGTTGCAGAATTTTCTTTTCTTTTTTTTACGAAATAGTTGCTTTCACTTTCATACACATTTCCTATAATAAAAAAAAATGATGTGCAGTAAACAGTTTGGAGATCAATATCCAAGTATTTGTCAAACCATAAAATTAAAAACTGTTTCATATGCATTCAGTGGATGTTAAAATATATTTATCCTGCATGGCAGATAAAAAGTGGACTGTGCAACTGGAATAAGAGCTTTTCTTGGTGGAGACAGTCACCAGTTGGTGTGCACTAGTCGAGATCAGCATAACTCTATTAAAGTGCAGCATGTGTGAACACATGCTGCGCTTTAATAGAGTTTGGATGTGATATGCTTGGTTCATACGCATCCTGGAAAAGTCCTGGAATTCCATTTTGTCCTGGAAATGTCCTAAAATTCTGTTACATGTTCTGGAACTTTATCCATTCTTGCCTTTTTGCCCCTGCACGATGTTTTGTTGTTGAGGATTTTTCTACTGATATAACATATGTCTGACAAATTTCCCTCCCCGCCCCCTGCAAAATACGGGGAGAGGGGCTGTTGGTTTTCTTGTCTGTTAGGAAAACTGAAGCTGCGTTATTAGCGTCTTTTGCATTGTGCTTATGTTATCACTTTGCCTTTCCGGACGGGGAGACCATATCTCTGCAATTTTTAGTTCGATTTGTAAGATTATTTTTGTATTGGGAAGCTTAAAATGTGAGAATGATGATCCATCATGGATCGTACGCATCCTCGAAAAGTCCTGGAATTCCATTTTGTCCTGGAAATGTCCTAAAATTCTGCTACATGTCCTGGAATTTTATCCATTCCGGTCTTTTTGTCCCTGCGCAATGTTTGTAATTGAGGATTTTTCTACTGACGTAACTTATGCCTGACAAATTTCCCTCCCCGCCCCCTGCAAAATACGGGGGGGGGGGCTCTTGGGGTTTTTTTGTCTGTTGGGAAGACTGAAGCTGCGTTTTAGCATCTTTTGGCGTCGTGTTTATCACTTTGTCTGTCTGACCGGGAAAACCATGTCTCTGTAATTATTAGTTCGATTTGTAAAATTATTTTTGTATTGGGAAGCTTAAAACGTGAGAATGATAATCCATTTGTACCGGTTTTTTTGGGGTTTTTTGTTGTTTTTTTTATTCACTCACCGCTAGAGGGTGATGCAGTCAGTGCATAAAGATCGTGTCGAATTTAAAATTAATTTTGTTTTGTACATTTGCTTCTAAATATCCAATTGAAAAAATTCTTCCTTTCAACAACATTTATATCGAAGACTATTTTAGTTACGGTCCCTTTTTCAAATAATGCATAAATTTTCCGCTAGGGGGCGTAACGGTAAATCGCAATTTTCTCACTTCTAAAAAAGTTTGATTTGAAAAAATTATTCCTGCGTTGGATACAGCTCTTGAGTGGAAATGTTTTGTATATAATTTCTCATTTTTGGTAAAGAATAATTTAGCCGCCAGGGGGCATAAGTGTTTATTTTTGCTTCTGATGTATTTGCAATAAAATCTGAGCTTGAAACTCGATTGAAAAAATTCCTCTGTGGGCCGATGTGGTTCACCTCCAAAAATATTTTGAAAAGACCTCCTGCTTAAATAGTGCATAATTTTTCCACCAGGGCATACACGTATATTTTATTTTTGTCCATATCTCTGTTTCTAGGAGTACAATTTGAAAAAATTCTTTCTTTGTTGAACATTTTCGGTGCGAAACGTTTCTCATATAATTTCAAATATATCTTAACGCACAAGTGCACCACTAGAGGGCATAAGTTCACGTTTCCGTTTACAGCAATATCTACGGGACTAATAATTTTTCGCTAGGGGCGTAGCAGTAATTCGCAATATTCCCAATATCTCCGCTTCTAAAAGTCCGATTAGAAAAATTCTTCCTGCGTTAGATAGAGCTCTTGAGGGGAAATGTTTTGCATATAATTTCTCATTTTTGGTAAAGAATGGTTTGGCTGCCAGGGAGTGTAAGTTTGTTTTTGCAATAAAATCTGAGCTCGAAACTCGATGGAAAAAATTCCTCCGTGGACCGATGCCACTCGCCTCGAAAAACTTTTTGAGAATACTTCCTGCTTAAATAGCACATAATTTTTCCACCAGGGGCGTACACGTATATTATATTTTTGCCTATATCTCTGTTTCTAGGAGTATGATTTGAGAAATTCTTTCTTTGTTGGAGAACATTTTTGGTGCGAAATGTTTCTCTTATAATGTGAAGTATTTCTTGATGCACACGTGCACCACTAGAGGGTGTAAACTCACATTTCTGTTTGCAGCAATATCTACGAGACTAATAACCCGTTTGAAAAATATTCTCTTTTGACCAGATACTACTAACTATGAAAACTCCTTGTGTGTATTTTTTCCCAAAAATAATGCACAATTTCGCTGCTAGGAGGCACAAATATTTAATCTATTTTTTCTCAATATCTGTACTTTTAAATGTCCGATTTAAAAAATTCTTTTAACAGATACCATATACCTTATGGAACACTTTAGGTTTGTATTTGAGGAGGTTTGTGGTTCACAATTCTAGTGCTGGGTCATGCTGTGCACTTCCTTTTGCAGCCTATCTCTGCCTCTAAAAACTCTATTGAGAAATTTCTTTTTTTACTGTATGCCATTCTCTATAATAAAGATTTTCAATATTTCCATTGTGAAAAATTCTTCCGCTAAAGTCATACAGTTATATCATGTTTCCTTCTGCTATGCAAAACTTTTTTGTGCACCTGCACCATTTGTTAATTTTCGTAACATACTCTTTTTAGCCACTGGTAGAAGTAGCTGATTTTTTTTTTTTTTGTTTATTTTGACCTTTACTGAGTGGTTTCTTAGTATTTTCTGAGCAAACTAATCACTTTGCATCTTCTATAATTAGTTTTCTAATCATACCCAGTTAAATTGCCTTGATCACTAATGAATGCAATGTACACACCCTTGGATTTAAGGTTTTCCCCTTATTCTCTTTCATTTCACAATGGAAATTTTTGTGCATACTTTGTTTGCTGGCGAGTACAAATTAAAATCATAGCTACAGCATCAATATTATGTTGAAAACTCCTTCCCTAAATAAAATGTAACACAAATACTTGCTCCCATGATTATGTGTTTAAGAAATAACAATCCCTTTGGTCTTTTGAAAAAGTTCCAAATATTTCACCTTTCCTTACCCTTAAATTTCCAATATAAGCATTATTTCAAAATAATTAAATATAAATAGTATTTTTATGTATTGATTGTGTGGTATATGAAAGCATTTTAAGAGTAATGCCTACCTATGTATTTTTGAGTTTTATGTTGTTTTTTTATTCTGTAATTTGGTTCAATAATTGAATTAAAGCCAAAATAAAAAATAATAAGTTTCTCAAAATCAGTGTAGAAAGTATACATAAGTTTAGTAGATATTAAATCTGGTCACATTTTCAGTGACAGTTTTGGTTTTTCTGTATTTATCAGTGATTCTAAGTTTCTGATTAGCTGCAGTGGACAACATTTTTAACATTCTGCATTAAGTTTGCCCAAGCAATGTAAGAAGTTGTAGGTTACAGGTTGAACAGACCTATGGTTTAATTATATTTTAAGTAAGAGCGTTTGGATCGTATGTCCTGGAAAAAAATCTTAAAGTCCTGAAATTTTGTGATTGAAAAAGCGTATGAACCATGATCCATGCATTCAGATTATTTTCTGATGCACCTTTGCTGCTAGAGGGTGCAAATGGAGATTGTATCGGTTTTAAAATGCATTTTCTTTCATATATTTGCTTCTAAATATCCAATTGAAAAAATTATTTCTCCTTTTGATGACATTCATTTCGAAGACTTTTAGTTACAGTCCCTTTTTCAAATAACGCATAAATTTTCCGCTAGGGCGCATAAAGGTAAATCATGATGCTTCTAAAAGTCCAATTTGAAAAAATTCTTCCAGCGTCGAATACAGCTTTTGAGGGGAAATGTTTTGCATATAATTTCTCATTTTTGGTAAAGATTGGTTTGGCTACCATGGGGTGTAAGTGTTTATTTTTGCTTCTGGCATATTCTGAGCTGGAAACTCTTAAAAGTTCCTGGATGGGGCAATGATTAATTTTTCAATATTCTGCAGATAAATTTCAGCAAGTAAGGGGGAAAGAGGAGAGCCCATTGGTGCCCCCTTGTTTGCAAAGTGGGTGTTTATTGTGAAAAGTTATTGGAAAACAAAGTGTATAAAGGTAACACAGTGTGAATTCATGGAGAAGTTTGGTGGTAGAAAAGTTCCTGACAGATGTTACATTGCCAGGTTAGTGAAGAAATTTGAAACCACGGGTATTGTTTTGAACCAATACAGTGGTGGATGTCCTCCTTTAGTGGAAGAAAAAATAGAAGAGTTGTAGCACAGGCTTCTGGCATCACCAAAGAACTCGCTACGATGTTTGTCACGAGAAACTAGGTATTCTGTTGCCACATGCCAAAGAGCCGTGAAGAAAGCATTGCTTCATCTGTACCATGTGACAACTGTGCAAGAACTGGATCTTGAAAAGTATGTGTCTTATTCTCGCAGGGTTCACTGACAAAGCATGGTTTCATTTGGACGGGTATGTCAATTCTCAAAACTCTTGCATATCTGCTACAGATAATCCACATGAATTACGCAAAGCCCCATTACATCGTGCAAAAATCGGTGTTTGGTGTGTTGGGTCCCGTACCAGAATAATTGGAACCATTTTCTTCAGGATTGTAGTAAACTAGAGGTTATGTGTGAACATTTTCAGACAATTTGTGGACCAATTAACTAGACAACAGGATGAAGCGACATGCCACACATCCTGTGGGAGCATGAGCGAAATTTCCTCTTTGTTCAGTGCCCCGAGTGATCACCAAAGCACTGTGGCCACCCTCCCGATTTTTCTTATGGTGATATTTGAAGTGGCGTACTTATAGCAATAAGTCTCGCATGGTAGAAGATTTAGAAAGCTACATCAGTGGAACAATCCAGACTCCTGGTCACTGATGAAGACATGCTGCAGAGGACCTTTTATAATATGCAGCATCCTTATTTGTGTCTGGATGTCGATGGAGAACATTTCCAGCATTTATTGTGAATGGTGCTGCATTCTCATGAACTAAGGTACGTCGAAAACCACATGTCATGTTTCTATGTAGAGTGTGATGACCGATTCTTTTGGGGGTACTACCTAGTGCATTAGCTGAAGACTTGTGCTCTAAATTTTGAAGACCGGAATGCAATCGTCTTCGAGAAAATATGTATAGAACAAATTAACATTGCAGGTATAGGATAGATCTCCCCCTCTCTGAGGTCCCCCTTAACTAGTGTTCATTCTAATTCATCAGTGTGCACACTTAAACATGTTAACTAAATAACTGATTCTTTCGTCCTCCATAACTCAGGCTTATTCTGAGACTCTTGGCTAGAAACTATTTTTTCCGAATTGTAAATATGCATGCATGATGATATAAAGAGTGATAGTACATAAAAAAAAAAAAAAGTAGTGATAAAGATGCCTTTATTTTTTCGTCCTACAGGTGTACTTCTGGTCTGGCAGCCCTGCTCTTCCTGCAAGTGAGGAAGGTTTTCAGCCCATGCCTAGCATCACCATACGCCCTGCTGATGACCAACACTTACCCACAGCAAATACCTGCATTTCAAGACTTTACATTCCATTGTATTCATCTAAAGCTATTCTACGTTCAAAACTCCTCCTTGCTATCAAGACAAAACATTTTGGTTTTGTTTGAAATTAATGAAGTCTAAGTTCGTTTTAAGAAAGTAAAAAATCAAATTTGGTGTTTTGCCGTATAGCGTCACTTCATTTTCAAGCAATATTTATGTTCAAAAGTAATCATGAAAAAAATTATTTATTTTAGACAAAAGACTTTACTCCCTTGTAAAATCTGTTCAAAAACTATCATTTTGCAATTATTTTTCAACTTTTTCGTTTAGCATTTGATTTTCCTATTTATGAGTAAAAAAGACTTGTTCTAGTTGTGCAGATATCACGATAGCAAGTTAGTTTTTTTTTTTTTAACTTTTTTCTTAATTTAAATTATATTTTGTTATTACACTTTATTCTTCATGTTGAGTGTAAGACAAGAGGTGTCAACCTATGTATATGAATGATGCTGCTTGTAATTGTGAAACAAAACTATACTTTTACCATGATATAGAATAAATTTTTATGAGATTGTGTTTTTGTTGTTTACTTTTTTATTTATCTATGTTTTCTCATACACATAACACTTCTCTTTCGCAAGTAGCATAACTAAGTTATCATTGTTTCGCAGGGTATTTTTTTCTTGTGATATATTGTGCTTCAGTAATCTAAAAGTATTCTTGTTATGCTCCTAAGTGCAGAAATGAATTAAAAATGAGTCCGCTTTAGTTACAAAAATGTAGGAGATAAAATGTAGTGTTCATATGCCTCTTGAAATTGACGAACTTCTTAAATGGGACTTTTTCTCCTTTTCCCCTCTCACACTCCTGGAAAAGACATTAACCAGAATTTTCACTTCTCAAAAGCTTTGAATTCACCTTTCCCACCTGGCATGCACTCAGTCTTCTTCTGAAGGGTTGAACAGGAGTTAATTGATATACTTTGTCACATGCATTCATATTGCTTCCGAGAAGACCCAGTCTCTCCGAGTGCTACACATTCTCCGTAGTTACTATGGAAATTTTTGATTCACTGCACAGTACAGGAAACTGAATATACAGGGTGATTCAAAAGTCCCGGAACTCCATATTTTAAAACGCATTTGCTGGTAAACCCATAAAAGATATCCGAGTATTGCTGCTTGTGGCTGTTGTGTGTGACCTTGGGGAACGAGCTGCGCCACATGACACTATGCTTACGCAGGCGCTGGCAAGCAGTAACGTTCAGTCAGCCACGAGTCTCTTGCAGTAACAGAGTCGCTTTGTTAGAAGTTCATTTTGCGAAAAATCTTGCCAACGTTGCATCCAGCTCTTTCAAAGGAAGTTTCCTGATGCTCCTGTACCAGGGAAAACAACTGTATGACCTTGGGAACCGGTTTCGTGAGACAGTGTTCAGGATAAGCCTAAAAGCGGCTGTCCGTCCATGGTGACGATCACATTTCTGGAGAAAATTCACATTTCCCTGCAGTGATCTCCCCAGAAGTCACTTCAGCGGCCGTCTCAACAATTAGGAGCATCGTATTCAGCCTGCCAGAAAGCTACGGCCGTACAGAATTCGAGTAGTGCAAGAACTACGTCCTTTGGACTCGGAAAAGCGCATTGCCTACTGCCAATGGTTTAAGAGTTTCATATGCAACAAATCGACTAATGAGCTTAACAAACACTTTTTTCAGTGATGAGGCATGGTTTCATTTGAATGGATATGTCAATAGCCAAAACACTCGCATATGAGCTGCGGAGAATCCACACGCATTGCATGAGGTTGGGCTTCTCTGTCAGAAAGTTGGAGTGTGGTGTGCCCTGTCTAGACGGTGAATTGTAATGCCATTTCCCCCCCCCCCCCCCCCCCACACACACAACTGTAAATTCCGCTGTATATGCAGACATCATCCATATATTTGTAGCGATGCTGGAAGGAAGTGAACGTTACTGTTGGTTTCAACAAGATGGAGATGCTCAGCGACTTCTTCCACGATCTGAAAAAAGCTTTGGCCGTCTCGCTCACCAGACTTTTATTTGTGGGGCTATCTGAAAGACACAGTTTAACACAACAACCCTAAGACGGTACAGGACATGCGGAACATCATCATTACAGCTGTGAGGGACATACCAGCCAACACGCTGAAAAGAGTTTGCCAACATGTGTCTTCAACAGAATGGTGGACAATTCCAGCATCTATTGTAAAATGGTTTTCATTACCTGTAAGTATGAGTGTCAATATAACAGTATGTAAAAATACTTATACATCACTACATTCGTGGTAGAATTATTTGAATTCAGAGTTCGGGGACTTTTGAATCACCCTGCGCTACAGATATTGTGAAAAACTCACTGAAAAATGTTATTCAACATCTGTGTAAAGTTTATTTTCATGTTTTTAAGTTTATAACATTTACTAAATGTTTTTAGGGTTGTTTATTGGATGTTTTTAAAATTGTGACATTTTTTCAATGTTTCTCAATATTGTGGTGTCTGTTCGCTGACTGAAAATGTTCGGAACTGCCAGAAATTATTGTTCTTGTGGGGATAAGAATGTTCCATGTTTTTTGAAATCCCAAAATTTTCTGACAAAGCTTTGTGTTTTTTTTTTTTTTTTTCTCCACTCTCTCTCTCTCTCTCTCTCTCTCTCTCTCACTCACTGTACAGTAGAGTCACATTATTGTGACCACCTCCTAACTTTTGATGTCAACAGTGCATAGCCAACAAAAGAAGGCACGTGTCTTGAGCTTGCTTCGAGGGTATATAAGATGTGCTGTAGGAAATCTGAAAACATAACGCTCATTGCTGTCGTGGATAAAAGGTGCTCTTTATCAGATTTGGAAAAAGGGATGATTATCAGCTTTCAGGCCAATGGTGGCAGTATTTCTGAACTGTTCGTGTGCTGTTGTGGTTTAAGTGTATCGTGATTGGAGAAATGGCACCATTGTGAATAAGTGACGTGGAAACTGAGCAGGACCGCGTGCCATTGATGCAAGAGGTGAACGTCGGCTTCGAAGGTGCATGCGGGCCGATCAACGTGCTACAGTGGAGCAACTCACTGGCTGATTGAACCATGAAGCTACCAGAAGTTTGTATAAAATGACAGTTTATCGAGCCCTGTGGCGCGTGGGGCTCCGATGCCAATGGATTATCATTGCACCTATGCTAACGAAGATGCATTGGCAGAAAAGGCTTACAATTGCACAGCAGTATCGGAATTGGACCTCCGCTGATTGGCAAAGGATTGCCTTGTCCGATGAGTCACATTTTCTGCTTCGTCGAACGGATAGACATTGGCGTATAAAGCGGAACATCGGAGAACAAATACACTTCAACCATTGCTGGAAGAACCCAAGCTGATGAGGGCAGCGTTATGGTCTGGGGAATGTTTTCGTGGCGTTCTCTGGGTCCACTCATACCTGTGGAAGGCACTGTGGGCCGAAATCGTTATGAATCCATCCTTGCAGACCATGTACACCCATACATGCTGATTCAGGGTTCCCACGCCACCTGGAAAACCGGGAAAACCGGGAATTCTCAGGGAATTTGAAAATTGTTCCAAAAATCAGGGAAAACTCAGGGAAAATCGTGTTTTTCCGTAAAAATCAGGGAACTGAAAAGTCACGGAATTTTTTATTTTGCCAAAAAAATATTTTCTTTCAGATTTTTGTAGGATATATTTCTGTATTGCTAAGTTTTAAAATAATTCCGAGTTGTTTTATCCTTCGAGGTAACCCACGCACCGATTAAAGTGCAGCTGTGCTGGGGAGTGCGTCTCTTCGCGGTTTCCCCCATCTCCAGATGCTCTAAACTACAACCGAACAAATGGACACGTCAAAGCGTGAGGGAAAGCCATTAATCACACACCCATTTCGCAGGCTCTTATCTGCTGCGTTCGCGCAGAGGCAGTCACTTGTTCCTAAGTAGGTGCCCTGGCTCTCTGTGTAGACTGGGAAAAAAATTATGAAAAAGCTATTTCCTCAATTTTTTAAATAACCGACTGAAATTTTTACAGTGGGCAAGATATATGAAAATAACGTTCCATTTTAAATTTCGCCGAAATTCATCGGAAACTTTAGAAGTTGTGCTTTTTTTTTTTTTTTTTTTTTTTCCCCTTTTGCATGTTCCACTTGTCTTTTATCAAACTGTACAAAAACATTTTATTTTGCCAGATTTTGGTCATCCTAATAAATTCCCCTCCCCTCCCTTCAAGAGCAGTGTGGATGAATGTTGCAAATTGAGGGCACCTAATTTATTTTGAAAAAAGTTCGTATCACTTACGAACTAAAGCTTCGCTTTCGTAATTCTGTAGCAGAGTTGGTATAGTTGGAAAAGTATGTACCTTCAAATGTTTGAACAGGGAAGATATTATGAAATAGATTCTTCAAAGAGGGGGAAAGATCAATTTTTTTCATAGCACTTACGAGTATTTTGTATGAAAAATACCATGCAATGAAGCCGGTACTATTGCATACCTACCAAATTTCCCAGATTTCACGGCCGTTTTCTACATTCGTTGTTTTACGGCCGGAAAGAGATTTTTCTTGATTCTGTCATATTTCTATTTCATAATGCACGAAGAAATTTATTTATAGCTATTTTAAGACGATATTCCGATTGCTGCAAGAGCTGGCTGGTTGCGAAAAATAGGGTAGTCCGACGCCCGGAACCATAGATTTTCACATCTGGGTCATTCCACGCAAAATCGTCAGATATTGAAATAATTTTCCACCAACACATCTCCGATTCTTACGGGTAGCTGCCTCCAAGTTATGAAAAAAAACCCTAAAAGTTTCAACTTTTTTTGTTTCTGATAAATTAGAAGATATTATTTTTTGAATTTTTGTGCATAGTGGAACCGTTTTCCGTAAGAACGCAAATATCTCCGTTATTTAGAATAAGAAATATAAAATTCGTCATTCTCTCGTAATTTTTCCTAAGATTTCAGCTTATACATGGGGAAAAAAATTTGCGAGAACAAAAGTTAGACGGGGGTAGAAATTTTCTTGTAATCGTAAATTCTTTTTCTTGCGTTGCTGCACCTCACAAGAGTTGCATAAATTATTCATTTCACATCTTTACCCTCACATTGCCGAAAAAAATATAAAAAATCTACCTAGTTACTACTGATTTAAATCTTTGCCGTGCGTGCTCTATTGGTTTCAGGTGTGTCAGTGCAGGCGCTAAAGCTTCTGTCTCCGTTTTGGATAACGTTATTTGTGGGGAGTTACTGCAAATGACCTGAGTGGGCTCCGGACCTTTCTCGCACTTTGCCTGATCAACATCGCACAAATGTATTGCCTTCGTAAAGATATTGTTAAGTATAAACATGCCACTCGCCACAGGATAAAAAATTATGTTGACAAAAAAGTGTTAGGAGGATTTTATGAGCACACATGCACACACAACTTCCTCTAATTGTTTCCCGTACAAATAATTTGACGTAGCGTGGAAATTAACTGTGACCTGCGAGAAAAGTTCAGTACTAATGTTTGTGTCACAAACGTATGCAATCAATTTTAAGACTTCCGGATTTTGGAAGTACTTGTATGAATTGTAGCCTCTCAGGCAAAATGGTATTCCGTATTAACTGTTAGTTTTCTCCACTTGTTGCTTCCATTATTTTTTCTTTATCCCTGGGTTTAATTTTTTTTTTTTTTTTTTTTTTTTTGCCGTTATGGCATTAGGATCTCTGTGTGCCAGCTTATTGATTATGAAATTTAACAGCACAATGTCTAAATATCCTATGCTGCGTTATTTAGAAGCAAATAGCAGAGGTGCCAACTATTACGAATTGTCCGTAATTATTACGGTTTCGACTGTCAGATTACGGAATTACGGACAGGTTGGAAGAATTACGGATTGCCGCCCCCTATAGCCCATTGAGTTGCTCACGGTGGTCGTTAAACCTCCAAACAAAAAAAACAAAAAAAATTACGGATTTCAGTGTGTTTTGGAGAATCTCAATTTTGTATCCCTTTTTCGTTAAACCCTTTTAGTGCGACGCTGCCGATTTGTCGGCCTTCGATTTTGATCCGCATATTTTCCGAATCAGACTGCAGATTTCGGTGTCTCAATGATCATATCATTTATCAATCATATCGTTTTGAAATGGAATGTCCCGCAGTGGTCTAAGCGATGGCCTCTGATCATTCGTCTGTAAGTGGTCCGGGTTCGAATCCCGTTGAGGCATGGATGTTGTGTTTGTCTTACGGCACTGGCTCTCTCCCTTCCCTGGAACCAGTGACCCTAAATTAGGGACGGGCGACTGCTTATAGCCCATTGAGTTGCTCACGGTGGTCGTTAAACCTCCAATCAAAAGAAAAAAATGGAATGTCCATGAATCATATCGTCAGACAGCGATATTATCGGAAGAATGGTACCGTAATTTTCTTCGTATAATCCGCGGATTATCTGTTAAAAAAGTTAAAATTATAGGTTTTGCGGATTATACACCGATGCCGTTAATACGCCGATTTAAAAAAAAAATTACAACCTTCCGATTTTTAAAAAATCTGCAGCGTGATTGTGCAGGGAAGGGTGTAATAATTGGAAAAGGAACTCCCTCGGAAGAATTTTCCTCAGTTCAGGAGTTTGTACGGAGCGGGGAGGAGGGGGAGGAATGTCGTAACGAAAGATCGGGAAAGTTGTGGGGAAGGACGACAGGGGTCATTTTGATATCGTTGAGGAGAGCTCTGACTGTCGTGCCGGCTCTGTTTTTGGCAAAAAGCCAAAGAAGTACGCACAGCACTTGTTGCACAAACCTATGCGTTTCTCCTTTCGGATTTCATGTGCGCGACCTTGTGTCTAGTTTGCTTTCGTTGTTTTGGCGAACGTCGTTGCTGCTGTTTTCCTTCATTGCTAATCATGATGTCTCTGAAAAGGAAACGTTTCAGTTACACTGCCGAATTTAAGCTTGAAGTGGTGGGCAGAATTGAGGATATGATCGTGTCACTGCGCGATAGTTTTGAAGTCAGAACACAATCGTGCAGCAACATACGGAAAGCCTCTGTGTCGCGATCTAAAACGTAAACAAATCCGTCTGTTTATTCCGCGGGAGAATTCACGGGTTTTTTATTGGCCCACGTATAAGACGATCTCTCAACTCTGAAAGCAGAAATTCCTCCAAAAACTTTCGACTTATACGCGAGTACATACGGTATTTCTACGACTTGTTCTGTATCAGCCTTTCGTCATTGGCAAGGTGTAATGCAATACTCTGGAGCTGCATCGGCGTGATCTATGGATGCCACACCCTTTATCTGTCCGGAGATAAAAAATATAAAACAGTTACCTTTAAAAATGAATTTCTTCATTTAATAAAATCGTTTTTTTTTTCTCTTACTTCTTCGGACTCATTATGTGTTTCTGGAACGTGGAAAGAGCGATGTATTTATTTATTTTCTGACGCCACGTATTTGGAGGATTTTCACCTTGGATCTCGCCCTTTGGATTTAACTGCTATAATATATATAGCCAGTGCCGTTAATACCCACCAGATGGAGACTTCTCAGTAGCTGAGCCCATCTTACGGATTTATGATGTCAGAAGCTGACTTAAAAATACACATAGCACCGTGGATTGTTGGCCACCATGGTGTAAAGCTAACACGCTAGGCTATATATGGAGAGATCCGTGGATTCAATTCCCCGGCGGCGGCTGAAAACAATTTTTCGGTTGCTATGTGTTTCTGGAACGTGGAAAGAGCGATGTACTTATTTATTTATGTGGCCGACTTTTCTGTCGGAAATTCCACTTCTGGTTCAACATCTATGATGTGCGGATTATACGGCGATTTTTATTTCCTGAATGTCACAGTCTGCGGATTATACAAAGGATTTTTTTTTTTTTAATATGAATTTCGTGGTCTGCGGATAATACGACGAAAATTGCCGGTAATATGCAGTAAGTGTCATTGTAAAAGAGTTTGCGCTTGCTACGCACTTTTCCGTGTGACATGAGAAAGGTTACTTTAGCCAAAACTTTTCCTGCTGCAGTTGAGGCAGTGCTGTTCACTTTGCATTGTTGGTGAATTATAAGACGTCGTACTGTCGGAAATCACTTTTTCGAGCCCCCGTTCGAAGTGCAATAACGATCAACTCGTTGCAACGCGTGGTCCCGCGATGACGGATGTTTATATTTCTTGCGGATTTTCGCCGCGCGGGAGAACGAAGTGCGGTGTTTTATTACTAGAAGCTCTTCACATTATTCATTTCTTTTTCCCAAACAAACAGACACAATCGCAAAACTCTGTGAATTACGAATCCCCATCTTTTTCCAAACTCGTGTTAGCAGAGGATGACTTTATTGACAGCTTGTTCCTCAGACTAGGAGACGTGCTTTTTCCTACTGCGTGAAATTTTTTTCTAAGGTTATTTGAAATGGCTTGTAGTGAGAGTGAAAGTTTGCCAAGTGATGGTGATGATTTTGAATCATCTGAAAGTGATATTGGCCTAGCAACATCAAGCCAAAAAACTAGCCACCATATCTTCTTCAGAAGGTGAAGATCTTCATAGTGAATCTTCAGATCATGAAAGTTCTGAAAGTGAATGGGAGGATGTTAATAGAGAGAAGTGATGAACAACCTCAGCATCTTTTTTTATTAACATGAAATGCAGGGGCCCAAACATGCAACTGATGTGGCACCTATTGCATATTTTTACTTGTTTTTTACCAATTTCATCCTTGGAATTATCGTTTCTGAAACAAATAAATATGCAAAGAGGTTTCTCCAGGAACATCCAAATCTTGAGCAAGGAAATGGAAAATGTTACAAATGCTGAAATAAAGGTTCTAATATGAGAGTAATCAGTAGCCCATGTAGGACGAGATGATTGCAGAAGGCATATCCAGTCAAAACAAACACCAAGATTGTATAAAATTAAAGACTCGATCAAAGCCTTTGGATAATTTTTTTGCAAAAAAGAATGAAAATAGCGTGATAAACGCTGAATTGCTGTTTACTACAATCGTTGTGGAGCATAACCTACCTATAGCAAGCTGTGATCATGCTGGTCGCTTCTTTCATGCTATGTTCCCAGACTCTGATATTGATGAAGCTGGATATCCTTGAGCAGATGTGGCATGGAATGAAATATCTAAGACAAAGGATTCATCTGGCCTTCTCAAGTATTCCACATTGCCTAAACTAATGTTGGTAATATTGACTATCCCTCACAGCAATTCCTCTACGTAGAGAATATTTAGTATAGTAAGGAAATACCTCACATACTTTTGCCCAACAATGAGCACCAAAACATTAAGTGCCCTTCTTGTACAGGAAAGTAAAGCATTTTCCTCAGGTGAGCTCTGTTATAAAAAGCTTTCTGAAAAAGAATATACCACTGCAAAAAAAGCAACAAGGGAGTTTTTATGTCAGCAATGACATGAGGTAAGTACAATATTGATAATTTAATTTCATATTTTTTTTGTGAGGATAGTGTTAACATACAAAGTTATTACACATTTCATGCATTAATTTCTCATGAAATACCCATTCCACGCGTTAACGATGAGGCTCCGTATGGTGATTACCGATAGGCACCTCATACAAGTATTACAGGTTACACAGTAATACTATAATATTGTCCTTAACTTTAAAAAAAAATGGCGTGTTACATTACTGAAAGTTTGTGTTACATTGCTGAAACATTACTGAAAAATCCCCTATTGATTACTGATACGTTCTGCTAGAGGTTGGCACATCTGAAATAGCATAGATTCGATGTTCTCATTGCCAAGTGCAAGAACTAACTTTAGCTAAAATAATTACAATTTTGATTTTTAAATATCAGCAGTATTTTCCCTGATTGCTAGAAATTGTTGGGATGGTACTGGCACACGTTTTTCCTCAGGCGCAGAAATGCTGTCACAATTTCCATTCTCTCTCTCTTCTTTTTTTTTTTATTTTTTAATAGCTGTTTTAGTTTGCTTTGTCTTTAAAGATTCTAAGTGAATTCCAATAGAAAATGCAAATTGTTAGATCGATTTGATAGAACCGCTCTAACAAAATGTTAAGAGACACTCTCCATTTTATCATTCCCATTAGACTTCAATTTAAAGTCAGACACTCTCCATTTTATCATTCCCATTATACTTCAATTTCAGCAGAAGTTTCCGTGTTCTTTAATATTTATGTAAAATAAGCACTTAAAGGATTTAAAGCTTCAGCATTGTATCATTTAACGGCAATTTATTCTCTTCAGTCACAATTCTCCCAGCTTGCATTTTTAAACCTAACTGGAACTCTAAATGTTGTGAGTCGTTTAAAATGTTATTTATATACTTGTGTGCACTTAAAATACAGATAAATCAGTTATATAATTTCACCTAATCGATTGAAATATTTCATTATATGTAGAATTTAAAATAAGTCTTTGTTCAAATATTCTTTAAAACATGTAAATACATGATTTGCCACCTCGGTGGTGCAGTGGTCTAAGCTCTGGCTTCTGACTATTCGTCCAAGTGAGCCTGGATTCAAGTCCCAGATGAGGTATGGGTGGTGTGTTTATCTTACGGCACTGGCTCTCCTTCTTCGTGAAGCCAATGGTCCTAAATTAGGGATGGACGGATGACTGCTTATAGCCCAACAAGTTGCTTATGGTGGTCGTTAAACCTGAAACAAAAAAATAAGACATGATTTTGTTAAATATTATGTAAAATTTATGTGAAATACACTAATTTTTGTAACTGTAAAGTAATTAGGGAAAATGAAAGTTATTTATCCTTTATATTCCATATTTTCTGTTTATCTTTATGGACTGTATAATCGGGACGTTCATTATGTGGTGTCTTTTTAATTCTCCCTCATGTGAGATGAACATAACATTATCAGTATTAATTTCAGGTAAGCAATTATTTGCAATTACAGCCTGTCTAGAATTTGATAAATCTTGCTTTCAATACATTACATTATTCCTTAGTTCTCTAAAAATTATCAAAACTGAATTTAAAAAATTGCCTGTAGACATTATGGTTTTATTCGATTTCTGTAGATAGTTTGCTTCATATTTTGTAACATGGAACAATTAGGCACAGTGGCCTGGTACACTCTTGCTTGGAGAAACACATCACAAGAGAACCACTTAAACAATGGATCAAAGCCCTTTGTTGGTTGATTCTCTTTCGACATTTCTCTGAGCAGGAAGGAGCCCATTCGGTCATTAAGCTTATCTACACTGTGCTATAAAAGAAAGGAAAACAAACTATTCAACATACAGATTTTTTCTTACATATGAACTGTTTCTACGGGAATGTACTAACAAATTGTACATGGGCAGTATACCACTTAGGTTCAAAAAGATCATGGAATTATAATACCAAAAATAATATGCCTCATGCATTTAATTGTTATTAATAAAAAGCAGGTAATTGTATAAAGAACAGTTATTTAAAGAATTAACAAATGTATGCTTTCGTAAGGAACGCAAGAATGTAAGGAAATGCAACAATTTGTCACAATGTTATTTGATTTACCGCTCTGGAAAAACTCTCAGAACCACCTGGAAAACCTGGAAAAGTCAGGGAATTTTTTTCTACTTTTGAGTGGGAACCCTGTGATTGTCTTCCCTGGGGCGGATGATCTTCCAGAATGACAATGCTGCAATGTGTCCCACAGCTAGAAATGTCCGAGAGTGGTTAGAAGAACACAATGAATACTTCAAAGTACTTCCCTGGCCCCCTAATTCCCCAGACTTAAACCCAATTCAGCATCTGTGGGACCACATTGATCATGTCTGCTGTATGAATCGTCCACCATGCACCCTCCAGCAGTTGTCAGATGCACTGCAATCAGCATGGCTCCACATACCTGTGAACACCTTCCAGCACCTTATTAGAGTCACTCTCAGCCCATCTAGCTGCTGTCCGCGCTGCACACGGCAGTTATTCTGGATATTAGCTTGTTGTCACAATGTGACTCGATCGTGTATATACACTTAAGTGCCAGAAAAACTGGTACACCAGTCTAATACTTGGTAAGTCCCCCACGGGAGCGCAGGACTGCAGAAATACGACGGGGCATGGACTCCACTAGCTGGAAATATGTTGTAGGCAATGCACACCATACTTCCTGCAGAGCGTTCCACAATTCGGGTGAATTCCGAGGTCTCTGATTCCTGTGTTCGATAGTGCGTTGCATGGCATCCCAAATGTGTTCTATCACGTTGAGATATGGGGACTTGTGTGGAATGGCAACACCCCAAACTCAGATGAATGCTCTTCTAACCATATAATGTGGCGTCCCGACACTTGTGTGGAGGTGCATTGTTCTGTTTGAACAGGCCCAACCCATAAGCATGAATGCAGGACATGAACGGGTGAACCTCGTCAGAAAGGATGCGCACGTAGCATTGGCCGATCACAGACGTTTGTAGACTTACCAGGGGTCCCAGTGAAGTCCAGCCAAACACACCCCATACCATTACGGACCCCCCACCCCCACCACCACCAGCCGGTACAGTTCCCTGTTGACAGGCAGGATCCATTGCTTCATGGGGTTTGCACCACACAGGAATCCTTCCATCTGCCCGATCCAGTTGACAATGCGACTCGACCAGGCTACTTGTTTCCAGTCATCAAGTGTCCAGTGGCGGTGTTGCCGTGCCCAAGCAAGGCACATAGTCTGTGTCGTGCACCCATCAAGGGGACTGGAGTTGGGCGTCGGCTCCCAAAGCACATATCGTGCAGGATACGTTGCACAGTCCGGACGCTGATGCCTTTTGATGCTCCAGCATTGAATTCCGGTGATATCTGTGAGTTTTGCACGGTTATTGCGTGAAATGATTCTTGACAGCCGACGAAGGTCACGTTCACCCAATGTCTTTTTACGGCCACACTGGTATGGTAGGTTGGAGGTTTTGCCGGAATTCTGGTAGTCACGATACATCCTTGCAATGGTCACCTGTGAAAATCCGAACTTCGTTTCTACCTCCGAAATACTATGGCCCATCTCACGAGCGCCAACTATGACATTGCGTTGAAAATTACTTAAATCGTTATTACTTGGCATTCTCGTGCCGAAAACAGCTCTGACAGCTGGCAAGGATGTCTATCGCTTTATATACGCACTGGCGGACGCAACCAAGTACGTGCATAGGTAACGTTGCTATGTATATTTGCATAAGCTCGCCTGTACCAGTTTTTCTGGCACTTCAGTGTACAGCGGTTGTTCTGGCTTTTTTTTAAGTTAAACTAAAAAAATTGCCAATTATAACAGTACAAAAAGGTAATCGCCAAAACTTATTTTTTCCGTCGCCAAAACGATTTCATTTTTCGCAAATTGCAAAGAATGCAATCAGCAGTGCGACCCCAGTGTACATTTACACACCCACACTCAGTAAACAAAAGTCAAAACATTAGAGGTTCATTTGATGTGCAGCTGACATGAACATCTCCAGTGCAGAATGGAACAGCCCCAAACCAAATGCAGGTGATAAGTAGGCAGAGAGCAGGGCTTCCCAACATTGTGTCGTAATTGTCGAACTTTGGTAAACGCGATCTGAGCAACTTTGATCATGGACACGTTGTCGGCACAAGATAGATGGTTCATTCTATGGCCCAATTGGTAAGAACCCTAGGGTTCCCGAGGGCAACTGTATCAAGTTTGTACCACGAGTGTACTATTGACGGACATACCAGTGCTCAGAGAGTCGGTGGTAGCCAACCACACAATGGATGACTGAGGTCGATGTAGACTATCCAGGCTTGTACAGAGTGACAGCTTGGTAACGGCAGCACAAATCACATCCAGGTTAAAGGTCAGAGGCCCAAGCAGTGTCAGTGAACAAACGGTATGGCGTGCGCTGCGTACCCTGGGCTATAGGAGCCGACGCCCCTACTCGTACCACTGTTGACTGCTCATCGTCAGACATTACGCCTCACCTGGTGCCGGGAACATCAATACTGGACCCGTGCAGAGTGTCACCACTGCGTGTGGTCAGATGAAACCAGTTTTCAACTGTACCAAGCTGGCTGGAGGGTGCGATGTGGTGTCGACAGCTCCGCCATGCCATTTCTGCTCTGTGATGCTTTGGGGAGCCTTCTCATGGAACACATTAGGTCCCTTATTATTATTATTATTATATTTGAAGAAGTTCTTAACCACTACGCTACCAGCATGTGCTGGCTGTTCACCTAGCGCTTTCTTGGCCTTTTCTTCACGTCTTGTGGCTGATGGTCTGTCTCAGGATGAATATGTGCCACCGCACCAACTCAAGGAACAGCCATCTGAGTTCGGAACCATCCAGTGACCTCCAGATTCAAAAACCATGTGAAGCTCTCTGGGATACCATTGTGAGGAATATCAGAACAATAGATCCTGGAACCAATGCTGCAACAGTCGTGGCTGGCATTACCTCCGGAAAACCTCCAGCATCCTCCATACATGAGATTCTTCCGCGAATTTGCGGAATTCTGCTAGTTTTTTTTTTTTTTTTTTTTGGGGGGGGGGGGGGGGATATTCTCGAGATCGATGTAAAACTGAAGAGAAATTTTGGAGGATTAGTTGAGGAGGCGGAGTCATTTTTTTCGTCAGGAGCTAGTATTTCGTTTTTCAATATGGAAGTTAAACGCAGTGAAAAATTTCGAGTAATCGTGATTTCTGTTTCTCGCGATGTTTCTTATAGGCTAGTAGTATTGTTAAATCTAATTGTATTCCATTAATATTTGCATTTGAGCTTGAAAATGGAGGAAAAAATTTCCGAAAACTGAAGTTAAAGACTGCGCAAATATTTCCTTCCTATCTTCAGGCACGAAATTCATCTGTCGATTCAAAGAATTCCGCCTGCTCCATCATTTTGGTGGTTCTCAAGATCGATGCGTAATGGAACAGAAATTTGGAAGCGATTGGTGGCGGGTGGGGTTCGTTTTTCGTCAGAGGACGAAAGTTTGACGGAGTGATGGTTTCTCCCGTAATCGTAATTCTTTTTTCCTAGCAATGTTTCCTCTGCCCAGTAGTATTGTTAAATATCTTATTTCATAAATATCTGAATTGTAGCTTTAAAATAGTGGATACTTTTCCGAAAACGAAAGTCGGGCGGAGCGAAGATTTCGTCTGTAATCGTAATTTTTTCTCTCTTCGCGATGTTCCCTCTATCCTGTGTTGTTGTTAAATATAAAAAGAAAAAAAAAGAATTATTTTTAATACAGTGATTTGCTTCAGTTTTATATTTACGTAAATAAATTTCAGTAAACAATTCTGTCTTGCTCATACCACGTTATATTCACACTATTTTGCAGAACATTTTTATTGTTCACCCAGTTAAAAATAAAAAGTTCAGCTTTTTCTTTTACTTTGTCAGTCTCTTGTATGAGCATCTGGTGGAGTCGATGCCTTATCGTGTACATGCTATTATTCTCACTAGAGGACGACCAGCATGCTTTAGGTGTATAATGTATGGCTTTATTGATTATGAAAAGGCCTGTAGTTCTGTGAAACCATCAGCAGTTACGATATCTTTGAAATCTTGCAGTATTAAAAATGCATACGTTAACATTATTAATAACATCTGTGAAAATGCAAGTGTAAAAGTTCGGCTATTTGAAGATACAGCACCAATAAAAAAATTGGAAACCGAGTTGGAGTGAGTGTAAGTTTTCCGTCTTGGGGACTGTATTCCGTCTTTGACAGATTTCCAAGAGACAGAACGAAAATTACTCTGGTAAGAGTAAATAAACATTTCCTCGCGTTAGTTTTAAATGTGAATTTATTCCATAAATGTTTGTATTTCAGTTTGATATAGAAAGTAAATTGAAAGATTTTACTTTGCATCTGGAGCTTAACGCTCGTTGATACAATGATTTGTATCAATGAATGCATATTCTATGAATTGCTGCAAAAACGCTACGCCGCCCCGGTGGCGCAGTGGTCTAAGCGTTGGCTTCTGACCATTCGTCCGGGTTCGAATCCCGTGAGGCATGGATGTTGTGTTTGTCTTAAGGCACCAGTTCTCTCCCTTCCTTGGAACCAGTGACCCTAAATTAGGGACGGGCGACTGCTTATAGCCCATTGAGTTGCTCACGGTGATCGTTAAACCTTCAATAAAATAAAAACCGCTACTGTGAAACAGGGTGAAGTGTGGGCTGAGCCAATGTACCTCGGGGGGGGCGCAATCATGATATGGGACAAATTGACTGTTGAGGCTTCTGTCTAAATACATATAATTAAATTTTTCAGCACGTAAGACCTGAAAGATTTAATTTATTTTTCCCCTATAAAATAGAGTGGCAAGACTATACAGGGTGTGTAGGAAAGTCCCTTTAGCCTGGAATAACTAGCGAACGGGAGAGGTACAGTTATGCAAGTGAGATAACGGTATAGTAAAGCGACTACGCCCGATCGAATGCAACCGATAGCAGCGCCCCTAGTGGGGAAATGCAGAAAAACGAAAAGAGAGAGAAAGTTTCCATTTACAAAGTTGTGGAACATCAATTAATTAGTAAAAAATGACATTCGTTTCACACGGATAAGATAAATTTGGCGCCTGAATACCCTATAATGTCCGAAATCGATGCGCGACGATTCGAATCTTCATATTCACATTTCGCAAATTCAGATTGTGACGTTGTACCGTGCCTACAATATAAAAACCAGTAGCAGGATTTACCCTGATCAGAAGTTTAGGTCTACGTATGTTGTGTGAGGATGGCGAGCTTGGATTTATGGGGTTACGTAAAAAATCAGGTGTATGCAACAGCGCCTACAAGGCAGCTGGATCTACGTCGTCGTGTTACAGATGCTTGCAATGGTTAAATTGCAGAGTTATTTCTTGCACTGTGGCTCGTCTATCCGCTGTTACAATGCGAGCTAGCCGACGATGACCCCGCTCATCCACACGCTGTTGTCCACGGCAGTTGGTCTTACCGGATTCGATGAACTCACGGTGCACCCGTGACACAGTGGCTCGTGAAAATCCCAGTGCCAGCACGACTTCCGAGATGGAGTGACCCATTCGTCGGGCCCTGACAATTTGCCCACGATCAAATGCGCTTAGATCCTTCGTCTTACCCATACTGCGTCCGACTCTTACTGATCCCCGTCGCATCGCTCCTTACATTGTCGGATTGCTGCATACGTCATGTCGTTTCCGTTTACAGGGCCGCCCACAGCGCCACATTTGCATAACGCCAGCTGTCTCTAATTCTCTTGCCCTTCAGTGTATATACATATACACTATCTACCAACAAGTAATTGGACACCCCTGCAATCGACGATATCTGCGGTCCTGATACACGGCCGCCGACGTTAAATATCGTGTGTGAAGCAACAACGCAACCAGTCGCATGCAAGATGCCACGCAGTTCGGAGCTCTCTGATTTCGAGAAAGGTGTAATCGTCGGGTATCGCAGAAATGGCGGATCCATACGTGACATATTCAGCGAGTTGAAGTACCCAAAATCGAACGTGGCCTACGTGATTGGCAAGTGGAAGATGAGATGTGACTGTCGGAATGTGCCTCGACCCGGCAGACCCGCAAAACTGGGAGTTAGAGACCGACCGGTGCTGGCCAGATAAATTCGGAAGAACTGCACCAAATCGATGGGCCGCATCCGGGAGTGTTCTTTCGATGAATACCATCCATAAGGAAGCCCAACTGCTCGGTTATCATGGACGTGCTGCCGCCCACAAGCCTTTGATCACCAAGTCCAATAGCGCTGCTCGGCAAACGTGGTGCAAAGAACGTCGACAGTGGAAACAGGTTGTCTGGAGCGATGAATCAAGGTTCACCCTCTACCGTTCGGACGGCAGAATCTGGGTTTGGCGTCTGCCTGGAGAACGCCTCCTGCCGGAATGTATTGTGCCAACTGTGAAATTCGGCGGCGGTGGAATTATGCTATGGGGGTGTTTCTCCTGGTATGGCACGGGACCCTTGGTCGCAATTCCTGGTAGACTCAACGCCGAGACCTACTGCACCATTTTGGATGACCATGCGCTTCCTACGTTGTGGCAGTTTTATGGGGTGGACCCATGTTACTTTCAGGATGACAGTGCCACCTATCATGTTGCGAGGTCCACCATGGCTTGGTATGGTGACAATGGGGTTAATCGAATGGACTGGCCTGCGCAGAGCCCGGACCTTAACCCTACCGAGCACCTCTGGAACGAGTTGGAGCGTCGACTTAAGGAGTGCCCCCACCGTCCGAAATCGGTGAAGGAACTGACCTGTCTTCTCCAAGCCGAGTGGAAGAAAATACCGCTAGCCATCGTACAACGCCTGGTTGAGAGTATGCCCCGGAGGGTCGCAGCTGCAATCGCCGCTCGTGGAGGCTCCACTAACTATTGAAGGTGAATAAACGTTTTCCTTTGCTATCACAGGTGTCCAATTACTTGTTGGTAGATAGTGTATATACAGGAAAAGACCCAGAAGGCCACGGGAGAGATGGGTGGATGAAATTCGAAGGTATGATGTAGGAGAGACATTGAAGAGTGGCTCAGGACAGAGAGTTGTGGAAGAGACTTGGGGAGTCCTTCGTTTAACAGTGGATTGATAATGGTTGACGATGATGATATATCATATTTTACATAATCGATAATAATTATTCTACGAAAGAATGTGCACCACTCCGTAAAAACCAAAGTCGCCGCCCCTGCTTGGATAATAGTTCCTCGGTTGTTTTACAATCTGATATGTGCCACAACCACGACCCGCCAAAACTGCTGTCCCGTCAAATCAACTGCTGTCCCGTCAAATCCATTGAGCTGTACACGGTAGTCGTTGAACCCCCAATCAAAAAAAGAAAAGCTGGCGGAGGCAACGTTATGATTTGGAGCTTGTTTTCGTAAGAATGTTTGTGCCCTTCGATTCGTGTGGAGCAACTTCTGGCCGTCCAAAGGTATTTAACCCTTAACTGGTGACGTGCGGGTCCGACACAACCGGTGGCTTAAATTTTGTTTGCCAAATCGCCGATAGATGGCTTTGCGCGACTCTTCTCTCATTAGCTTCCCAACATGTTCCATTCTAGGCCATCAGTACCAAATTAGCCATCGGCGGTGTCTCTTGTCTCCATGCCATCTTGTGCCAGGTGCCATGGACCCAATGTCACCGGTTCCGCTAGTCATTCAAGTGTGCGTCACGTTTAGTTTTTATATTGTATTAGAGTGATTAGTGTTGTGTTTATAAAAAAAAACAATATTCAAAAACTTTTATAAAATGGCTTTAAGACATTGTCCTACTTCCATGAGAGCGTGTGGTCCTGGATTTGACGAATTTGTGCAGAATATACTAGAAGTACTTGAGCAACAGGATCAAGACGCTAATGACATAAGCGATTGCGAAAGCGATCGTTATTCTGAAAGTTCGCGCCTGTGGAGATCCAAGGGCAGCAACATTCCAATGCCCTTCAGAAATAGACAAAAAAACGTCCCATTATTGCAAAGACTGTAAAAAACCGGTTTGTTTATCCTGCTCAGTTGTGGTCTGCAGAAATTGTGAAAATTTGATTAACACAATACTTTTTAGGATTATTCGTTACTTTTGTGTTTGTTTATTAAAGTTTTTTTTTTGGGGGGGGGAACGGATGCACTTCAATCATCGGCCCCCGTCGTCTGCTTCGGCCAACGCGCCGCTGGAATGCCGGGAGAAACGTTTCGCGATAGGTGGCGCTGCAGCCGCGGCGGCGTTTTTTGCCCCTTTGCTGCGTGTTGTGCGGGAGGAGTGTTAAGGACGCGAAATATGCAGCGGGGGGTATTTTTGAAAGGAAGGGGTTTATTTTGTAATATGTCTGGCCCTGAAAAGGGCCTTTATGGAATGTGAGTAGTTCAGGTGTTGTTAAATATTTATAACGACGGAAAAGAAGTGTTTCCTCGTCATTGAGAACCTGTCTATCTAGTACGAATATTTAAGTGGAAAACATTACGTACTAGGGAAGAAGTGTTTGATGATAGCAATCATTACCTCAAAACAGTGTTCAAAGGAAAGACTACAATTTCGTCTGAATAAATATTCGAGAATGTGGTCTGCCAAGTGGTCTTTGTGAATTCCATTGGATAGTGTGTGTTTGAAGGACCGCCAATTGCTCTCAACACCTTGCGTATGCGCCGCAGCAGTCGGATCGACGAAATTGAGCGAGTTGTTTACTGACAGATGTTGGAAACTACAGGATGAGATATTGCGGTACGCAACCCACTGATCCGTCATTACAGTACTTCCAGGTTGAACATGTTTCTGGATGAGCGGCAGCAATGTGTGAGCAGAGCGGTTATTCTCCGGACAGATCTCAACCCTGAATCGTTTCGAATCTTGTTCAAAGATGCTAAGGATCCAGGTGCCCTCAACGAAAAAAACACAAGCCACGTATCGCTTAGAACAAGGCGAACAGAAGTACACGGGATTCACGGCTCACGCACTCAGCAAACAGCGATTACGTAACACACACAGCACGGGAGAAAACGCCGACGCTGCTGCAGCACCACCTATCGCGAAACGTTTCTCCCGTCATTCCAGCGGCGCTCTGGCTAAAGCAGACGACAAGGGTCGAAGTCTAAAGTGTAGCCGTTTATTAAACTTATATCCTTTAAAACACAGAACATGCAATATATCTCTAGAAGAGGTGTGGGACACGACGTCACCAGTTATGCTCCGTAATATGCACGTCACTAGTTAAGGGTTAAATATTGTTGCCGACCAATTCCAACCAGTTATTGATGGATTATCCCAATGAAGATGAATACTTTCAGCAGGACAGTGCTTCATGTCATAGTGCTCACATTGTAACCGCATGAATTGAGCAGCATGATAGAGCTTTTCCTCGCTGCGTTGGCCTCCTCAGTCACTGGAATTTAATCCAATGGAGCATTTGTGGGATGAAGTCAAAAGGGACATCAAACAGCTGGATACGATACCATCAAATCTTTAAGAGCTGGAGGATGGAATTCATCGCATTTCGGCTAATGTACCCCTCACCACTTACCGACATTTAATAGAGTCGGAACCAAAATGAATTCAAGCAGTATTAAGGCCAAAAGGGGGCCCAACAACGTACTAACCACGTGGTCATAGTAATTTGGGCACTCAGTGTATATACTTGTATGTATATACACCAAACAGACATTACATTAGAGCCACCCCCAACCCAGAGAAATGAGCGCGCCGGGAGACCGGACGGTGGCGCGCAGGTAAAGTTCTTAGAGCAGTATATATAGAACCCGAGGACCGGCTTTCGGTTAGCAGAGTGTTCGGAGTCAGAATGGGAAAAGTTGCCGATTTATCGAAATTTTATAAAGAACAAATTGGGATGCTGGCACGGCGCCTTGGAACTACGATCTTGGAAATGGTATGGCTTGTGGGTTGTTCACGTGCCGCTGTAGTGAGTACGTATCAAAAGTGGTGCACAGATGGCCAAACGACGAACCTTCATCCAGCCGTGTGTCGTTCGCAGCTCATTGAGGGGAGTGGAGACTGTTGCACATTGTTCACAACGACCGTAGGACTAGAGTTCGACAAATCACCCACAGCTACAACAGTGGCGATCAGGGCAATGTGTCGCAGCACACAGTTTATCGCAGGTTCTGCGCATGGGCCTGCGTAGCCTAAGACCCAGCCGGGTCCCCATGCTCATTGCACGTCATAGCCAACAACGCATGAAATGGGCCCAAGATAATCGAGATTGGACTGCGGATGATTGGAAGAAAGTGGCCTGGTCTGTTCAATCAGGATTCCTGGTGCATCACGTAGACGACTGAGCGTAGATACGCCGATTATCGACGGATGCTATGGCACCTGGATGCACTGTTGGGCGGAAACATGCCGGCGGTGTTATGCTGTGGGCGATGTTTTCTTGGGGCACTTTAGGCCCCATTATTCCAATAGCACAATCCCTGACAGCTGTCAGGTATCTGAACATCGTTGCTGACCAAGTTCACCCATCCACGGCAACTGTGTTCCCTGCTGGTGATGGCCATTACCAACAGCATAATGCGTCATGCCATGCTGCCAGAATCGTCAAGGAGTGATTCGAGGAGCATGCTGGTGACTTTCTGTTAATGCTCTGGTCTCTAAATTCACCTGACATGAGCCCAATCGAACATATGTGGTTCGACTAGAAAAAGCGGGTTCGCGCTAAATCACTACCACCCCGAAATGTACGATAACTGAAAGGCCTGCTGCTGACATCATGGTACCAGATATATCCCCCAGAAGAACTATCGCCATCTCTTCGAGTCGATGTCTCGCCGAGTGGCCGCTGTTTTGCGGACTAAAAGAGGTAAAGGGTCCTGCAGCTTATTAGGTAGGTGGTCATAATGTAATGGCTCATCGTCGCCCCGGTGGCGCAGTGGTCTAAGGCGTTGGCCTCTGATAATTCGTCCGAAAGGGATCCGGGTTCGAATCCCGTGAGGCATGAATGCTGTATTTGTCTTACGGCACTGGCTCTCTCCCTTCCCTGGAACCAGACCTTAAATTAGGGATGGGCGACTGATTATAGCCCATTGAGTTGCTCACGGTGGTCGTTTTTTTTTGTTTTTTTATTGGAGGTTTAACGACCACCGTGAGCAACTCAATGGGCTATAAGCAGTCGCCCGTCCCTAATTTAGGGTCACTGGTTCCAGGGAAGGGAGAGAGCCAGTGCCGTAAGACAAGCACAACGTCCATGCCTTACGGGATTCGAACCCACACCCTTCACGGACGAACAGTCATAAGCCAGCGCTTAGACCACTGAGCCACCGGGGGTGGCGTTACTGGCTCTACCCCTGTCCTACAACTAGTGGCCCTAAATTAGACACAGGCGAGTGCTTATAGTCGTATGACTTGCTCGTGGTGGGCATTAAATCCCAAAACGACAGAATATCCTGTGTAATAATTATTTAGTGCTGAACAGTCTTGGTTAACTTGTAATCAGACCATATTCGCCTCCGAAGCGACTGAATATGTAGGCCTATGAG
This sequence comes from Macrothele yani, assembly GCA_039090855.1. NCBI lineage: Eukaryota > Metazoa > Arthropoda > Arachnida > Araneae > Macrothelidae > Macrothele > Macrothele yani. Next base: position 136,566,770 of record CM077027.1, on the reverse strand, counting down.
ATCTTCATCGTTTTACTGTTTTATACCCTCACCAGTGCTAATTTGTTTCCCACGTGGTACAGTGGTCTAAGCGCTGGCTCCTGACCATTCGTCTGAGATGGGGTATGGATTCGAATTCCGGTGAGGCATGGATGTTGTTTGCCTTATGACACTGGCTCTATCCCTTTCCTATAACCAGTGTCCCTAAATTAGGGACGGCGACTGCCTATAGACCATTGATTTGGTCGTTAAACCCCTGAATAAACTAATTTCTTCAGGTTAAATCTTAACAATCCGGGAGAGAGAAGACAGGTGGAAGGTTCTTCCTGACAGCTACCTGTTTTGGTTTGCGAGAAGACGTCAATCCTCTCCGAAGCCATCGGGAACGACCCGGTGGAACGTTATATTTGCATATCGCGCAGGCTCTCTCTCTCTCTCTTTCGCACTCGCAAGTTGTTGTTTGTGTTCGAAGTTGAGATTGCCTTCTCGTTGGCTTCCGCACGTTCGTGTGTAAAGCACGATGGTTTGCAAACTCTGTTTAGAACTTCAGCGAAGTGTCTTGGTGAGATGGTGGTCGTGGATATCGCGTGGAATTTTTGCTGTCGTCTGTGCGGATTTCGTCTGTGGGTGTAGTTTCGGAGTCATTTTAGGCTGTGAACAACCTCGTCTTGGCACTCTGGAGGATGGTGTTTCATTAACGGCTGAGAAGTGACCTTGTCTGAATTCCATTGGACTAAATTTTTACTGTTCCAAAGGAGTAGATGTATTCCTACCAAGTTATAATCACGTTTTGAACAACAATGCTCCTTCCGGATGACTGTATGGAATTACGGAATGATGTGCGGGACATGCTAACGTTACACTACAGCAAGGTAACACTTTGTATTTTCTCTCCCTGGGGATGTTTTATAGTATGTTCTTGTAGTTAAAATTTGCGGTTGTGGAAACTTTGCTCCTTTCTGATAATTGGAATTATTACCAACATCTGGAGCTATGTCAGTGTATGCTACCGTTTCTTTAATTGTCCATACAATAATACAGTCCCTCTGAGGTGGGGGGGATAGCTAGTCGGGGTGGTGCAGTGCAGGGATTATACACACACCCAATGCACCTCTAATTTCCTCAGACGCCTCACCCCCATAAAAAGCTTTATGGCTGGTGTATCTGGATAGGAAAGCCACATGATTAAACATAATAAATCTAAAGTGTTAACTAAAAGTCATTCGACATTACTTTTTTTTTTTCTGTATAATATATTTTTTTTTGTATAATGTCTACTAAGTAAAATAAGAACGCAACAATAATAAACTCACTGCAGCAAAAAAAAAAAAAAAAAAAAGTGAGTGGGTGAAGAAGAACCGATCCAAGCTGTTTCACAATTATTGAGGTAATTTTTTTTTTCTATGTATATTATTTTAATAAACTAATCTATTTATATTACGTATGGTGATAAAAAAATGCAAATCTGGAAAATGATGTACATTAGCCCTGGAAAATCCTTAAATAGTTCTGGAAAAAGATTTGGACCCTGCTGTATCAACCCTGCTACCCACCTCGGTAGCAGAGTGGTCCGAGGCGATGGCATCTGACCATTCGTCCGAGATAGGTTTGGGTTCGAGACCCATATGAGGCATGCTTGGTATGTTTTGTCAAACGGCGTTGGCTATCTCCTTTCCCTGGAACCCTAAGCACTAAATTAGGAACCGGCGACTGCCTATATCCAATGGAATGGCTCACGGTAGTAGTTAAACCCCCAAATACACAAAAGGTTTAATGACACTGATGTGCATCGTAGGCTATGAGGAGGAGACCAGCCTTCCAATCCTAATTGCCCCGGTGGTCAAAATGGTCTGATGCGCTAGCTTCTGACAATTTGTCAGAGATGGGCTTGGGTTCGAATCCCGTATGAAGCATGGATGGTGTTTGTCCGATGACTCTTGCAGTTTCTCCTTCTCATCCAGAGGTCTCAAATTAAAGACTGGTGAAAGTTCATCGCAGGGAACAGGGAACTGGACGACAGTTAATCGCAGAAAACTGGGCGGGTGACAGTTCATCATCGGGCTATAAAGCCCTATGAGGTGGTCGTGATACCACAGGCCTCACCCATCCTTAATTCTGCACCACTGGTCCCAGAAAAAGACCATGCTTCACCCTACTAGCCCGAACTTGGACCCAACTCAGACGACTGGCCAAAATCCCATGCCTCTGACCACTCGGGCGCCGAAATGTCAAATTTTTTTTTCGTTTTTCAGGATTGTCAAATATTTGATTCGTTGTAACCTTCAGACATTTATAAAGTTGATAATCCATTTTCATTGTGCAGTCTTAATCAAAACCTCTGTTAGTTTTGAAGTAGCTTTCTGTAAATCATAGCAGACTTATTCAGACAACTATTTTTTTTTCGCAAAACAGTTTTTAATGAATAAATAGCCTGTACAATTCTACTGCATACAGAGAACAATTATGTCGAACAAAAAGAAAATATAATGTACATTACAAATAGCTTTGTTACAATATTTCAACTTTTTTTTTAATAATGAAATAATGAAAATACCTTTTACATCTCTTAACATCTGGTATTTTACGAACAGTTTTACAACATATATGCATATACAATTTTTGCCCCCCCCCCCCCAAATAAAATCAATCTGTATTACTTTTTTTACAAAATCAGTCTGTTTTGTGTGATGTTTGTTTTACGAAATTCACTGCTAGAGGAGTTGTAAATGTTTCGTATAGGAGTTAACGTTACATCTGGGTTGTCTATATTTCTGTGGTAATCGGCATTCGGGAAGTAAGTGTGTGTTAATTTCTTGCTCCAGTGACAAATCCAGACAGTTCAATGAGAAAGTAGCAGACTTAGCTCTGAAAAGTCCAATAAATTCAAAAGTAGCCCAATTTTTGTTTCTTCAGTTAAAAAAAACGTAAAGCTCCTTTGTTCATTACAAAGCAAAATTTGTTCTTAAAAATATTTTTTAAAACTTTTAAAAAAACTTCTTAGATTTTAAACTTATTTTTTAAATTTTTTGATAAGATTATAAAAAATATTGATCAAAAAAGATTGCAACCATTTCATTAAAAATGTTTTACATAATAAACCCACCTACTCATGATTAAACAACTTAAGGCATATTTTCCAAGACAAGGAAGAAAAAATAAATAGAAATGAACTCAAAGTAGATCGAAGCGATACCGTTGAAAAAACAAAATAACGGCCGTTCCCGCTTCTGTTGAACTGAAATGTCCTGCGACGAAATGAATTAATGAATACTGAGAACGTCTGCGTCACAGACATCAAACTAAGTGAGAACGATCCAAATTACGAATAAAAGAAACTCCAAAGCCAAATCTGAACAAAATAAAGCTACTAATGTCGTTTCTAGTTACTTATGCATAAGTACATTACCTTTACTGTTCATCGCTTTTAAAAAAAATAATTTAAAATTATGAAATGTCAATATTACGTTACCCACTCGAGACTTTTAAATCTACTGAGAAAAATATTTAAAACTGGCAGGAAAAAAAAGTAGCCTAGTAGCAGACCGAAAAGAAAAAAACAGTAGCAGATTGCGTTTTAAGGTAGCCCAATCTGGCAACTTAGCCCAGTAGATTCAAAATTCCCTTCCCGTAGAAATAAGATGCATCTACTATGCGTGTCAAAGTGTGTGTAACAACATTTTGAATAATGATGCGCGAAATTTTCATTGGTTTTATTGTAAGATTTGGGAATGCTTCAACGAGCAGATACGCCACTAATGTAGCTGCCATTTTCTAAAGACTATTATAAGATCTGTCATGATTTTGTGTTAGTTTATCGCGTTCTGTAAGCACAATAGATATGTTAATTTAATCTGTAGGGTTGCGTATATGTACTGGTCGAAAATAATAGTTTTACTCTAGGGTGCCCCAAGGGCATTTGTTGCCAGGGTGTAAGCCCAGATTTGCCGCCCCTTGTACGAGAACATTTTTCAATTTTTATTCATTTTTACATGAAATAAATATCTTTAGCAACATCATTTTCTATTTACCGTGAAATAAGAGTTTTCATAATATACACAACATTGAATATGACGGGTGTCTAACTATTCTAACCAACTAACCAAAAGATCTCTCATGTGGGTACATATACAAATAAGTTGTTTAAAACTAAAAACAATTCCGAAATAACTGGTTTTCATATTTAAATAAAAATATTTTTATATATAAAAAAAATAAGTTGTATAAAACTAAAAACAGAATTCGAAGCAACTGGTTTATATATATACTTCATAATATATATGAAAAAAAAAATATATATATAGTCAACGCTGGAAGCTGTTCCTTTAAAATTTGCCAAAGGTAAGTTGATTCAGAAAAGAAAGCATATACAGTATTTCTCGAATAATGCTAAACATTTCTAAGAAATTTTTTCGTCGTTATGTATGAATAGATTTAAAGTACGAGCCGCTCAAAGTACATAAAATGCATCAGGGTTTTAGATTGAAAAATTGTTTCTTGAAGTCCACTGACTGTGTTTTTCCTTCATATTGTCCCCATTGTCATAGCGCTTGCCACGCATATGACACTGAAATTTTCAAGATGTAAAAAAAAATTTAGAAAAAAGTTGTTAGTCCTTTGCCCGCGGTATCCGTTACTGAACAAAACAATAAAAAATATTTCCTGATTTCATGTCGTTTTCTACTGAAATATATGACTATTTTTACTAGAAAAATAAACGTGCTACGTAGGATTACGATTTCTCACAGTAAAACGTTTTCTTAACTTCCACGTCACTAGCATTAATTTGTCAACTGTAAAATTTCATTGAGTCATCCTGCCGCCCTCGGAAGTTCGCACCCATTGAACCCCGGCTTGACGCGTCCCTGTTATTATTGCTCCTTTATTCAGGGACGTTGGAAAGTATTATCACATTTTTTCAAACTGTTTGGCAATATGAAAGTTGTGTATGCCACAACTGGTGTACTGGAAGATATGAAATAGTAAGGCTACAGTACTACATCTCTTATAGAAGTAAAGGGTATAAATTTTACTACATAATTTAATGAACGCGATTTATGTGTCAGTGCCAATAATGTGTTTATGTTGGTACATGTGTGCGCGTGCTGAAATGACATTACGCCCTAACCACGTCAGATCATATGTAGGAGATTTTAGGAAGGGAGTGTGTGTCTGACCCCAGGCCTTAAACAACCCTTAGAAATAAGAAGCTGGGAGATTTGGGCTAGAGTGCCCGATAGGAAAGAGACACTGAAGGGAGGTAGAAAGACTCCCTTATTTATTATCGGGGGGCATGTACCCGGGACCCGACGGCTTAACGTGCCCATCCGACGCACGGCGGATATTTAGTGGTTCGAACGTTCGTGCCTGCCTGGAATCGAACCCGAGGTCTTCTCCATGGCAGTCACGAACGTTGACCACTAGGCCACCCGCGGCCCCTAACCACTGTCATAACTATCCCAGCACTATATACCCCTCTAGTTAGGGGCATATATATAGAATTTTTCCGAGGACCTACGAAAAATGGAAGTTTTTGAAATCCACCATAACAAGCTTAAAGTTAATGAAAAATAGAAAAAAAAAAAATTCTAATGTCAGTCGAATTTTAACCAAATATCTTAAAAAAATAAACACTTCCGGAAAGGGGGGGGTGAAAGGCCTCTCTGTTCCCTCTCTAAATACGCCCCGCCTCCAGGAATGCACCTAGTTGTAGACGCAGCGGCTCCCTGTGACGTTTTGCTGGCTTCAAATTTCTGGAGACAAAACTGCAGAATCTCTTTGGGGTAACGCATTTTCTTATTGTCTGATACGCACCCCCTGGGCTAGCTCCCGTTCAGGATCTTAAATTATGTGGAGAACTTGAAGCATCCCTAAATTTCAGTAAACTGTTTTACGCTAAACTAGTGAGCTTTTGTAGCAATGACTTGTAAGAAACATTTTTTGTCGCACTCATTTGTTTTCAAAACAGTGACTCAAAATAAATTTTATAGTATTATGAGAAGTAGAGAAGTGAGAAAATTTTATTTATTACTCACCTGCCCCGGATGTTGGCACAGAATTGCTGTTATATTTGACAGTACTGGCTAATGTTGTTAATGGCAGAAAGATAGTTCTCCAAAATGAAATCTAAAAATAAATGAGAAATGTTGCTGCTCAGCATTAGACTTTAGATTTGCAGGGCCAGCTGGACCATCTGGGTAACTGGGGCCTTCGTGCCGGGCCCCGCGCTTTCATGGGGCCCCGCAGTTTAGGAAGTAACAACATTTTCAGAAGTTTTTGCATTTTTTTACGTTTTGGGTATCAAGGTCCTTAAATAACTTTTTCTCTATATAGTTTCAAATGTGTTAGCGCCTTCGTCAATGCACAGATTTGCAGATTTCAAAGGAGTATTATAACCATCCTAATCTTTTCCGCACTTATGAAATGGCAAATAAAATTTCATTTCGTGGTTCCGAACTTCCACATGTTCAACAATTTGTGTGTAAACTAGACATTAAAAAAAAAAAAAACTACTAAAGAACAGTTGTTTTGGGGCAACAATAAGCGGAAGCCCATCGTTCATTAACTTCAGAAACAGTATACTAGAAATAAAAAATAAGCCATTTTCGTATATGAGTGTGCATAAAAGTAAAAAAAAAAAAAAAGTCACTACTTTGTCAGTTACTGCATTTTGCTTCAAAAACCACTCGCTTAAACCTGTATCAGACAAAAAAAAAAAAAAAACACACACACAAAAACAAAACCTATGAATTTTAGAGGGATCATTCGAACTTCGCGGATGATCCATCCGAATTTTGGATGGATTATTCGCTACGCACATTAGTTGAAGTAGTCTTATCATTTTGTGAGGAGATTTTTGTATAAGAATCGCAATGCGACCTCAATCTTTTCATACGGAAAGAAAATCATAGGTTTTAACACCTTTTTAATTTCTCTGAGCTTTCAATCCATATCATGTTCGTTCTCTTAAGTTTAAAGCAAATACTTCGAGGTAATAATTTTTTCTTTGATAGTTTTGGTGTGGGTTCTTTATTGACGACGTTTTTCTCGTAATGATTTTATTTAAATTAGATTTATTTTCTATGACCACAAATAAAATTTTTCCCTGGCCCCCGAAAAATTACCATTCGACCTTAGATTTGACAATGCTGAGTATCAAACACAAAAGAACGGAAAACTTAAATATGCATATAATGTTATGAATTTTTCGTCTACGTGTTTTGTACATTGCTTGCAGAAATTCAAAATCGACAGTAACTGGGTTTATTTTCGTACCTATATTTAAATTATAAAAAAGTTGTGAGTCACTGGTGGAAAATCCCACCCAATCTGAAGTAACAACGGCAGTGAATTTCATTTGTTCCGAACTATTACTGTAATGTTTTATAACTCGCTATCCCTGAGTGGTGGCAGAGTAGTTAAAGGCTGGTATCTGGCTATAGTTGCCCAAGTTGTGTGACGGCCATGACATTACAGATGAGTTCCCTTAGTTTGTGACGTCAATCTCATGATACACTGCCAGATACGTCGTGTTTGACGACATACCCGACAGCGTTGGAGACCAATCGGAAGCCTTGATTTCCGCGTGACGTCACTAAAAGTAGGAACGCATCTTTCTAATGTCGTGGCCCTGTTTTCTAGAAGAGGGAACGCATCTCTAATGTCATGGCCCTGTTTTCTAGGCGGCCTTGGTTGAGCCCAGGCTAGAGGCGCAGACCCTCTACCTTCCCTGAAACCAATAACCTCAAATTAGGGACAAGTGTCTGCTTGCAGCCCTAAGAGTTGTTCATCGTGGTCGTCAAACGCCGAAGCAAAACAGAAAAATATGGCTGAGTGTTACACGATGAATATGAAGGCCTGTTGTGTGTAAAAGAACGCTCCTTGGAAGAGTTAAACTGACGGTCATTCTGTGTTCTGTGGAAGTGACCCAGCAAAAAGTCTTGCTGGGCCAGCAGTGCCAGCACTGGCCCAGTACTATGTTGCCGTTACATGGACCGTCAATAAAATCTCCCTGCTGCCATCACATGGGCCAGCAGTTCAGGCCAGCAGCTGGCACCCCATCAGTTATCATATGCCAGAACAGGGCCATCAGTTATTCATCAGTCTGTGGCTAACACAGGTGGCTCTGCAAGTACGTGCCATAAACGATGACTAGCCTAATGTGGTCCGTCAGTGTCCCGGCAGTGGCAGCCGGCAATCACTTGACGTAACTGATGGCTTGCCGAATCTCGTCCGTCAATTTCCCAGTAGTAGTAAAATAAAAAAAAAACAGATAATCAGTTCACACAACTGCTTTTTTTTCTCAACGAAACTCCTACATGATGTAACGGAGCTGAGGAAATTTCCTCAACAGGTGCGGCATCTTACCAAGGACTGTTTGTTGCGAAGCAGATGCTCTAAGCTCTAAACTAGTTTGACACGTCCGTCTGCTTGGAGGTGAGCCTTTCTCCTGCGCGATGTGAAACGAAGGATTCTCTTTAATTTCGCAATATTGTGAGTTCGCTTTCGTAAATGTACGTTTCACATAATTCATAAATTTATTTCTTCAACGTAACGATTTTTTCAAATTTACTATAAGGGAACTTCACTCACTTTCAACGAGTGTACCAACTTAAAAACGTTTCACAAAGCCTTGTGCTGTCCTTTTGGTCTTGAAAGGCGATTGTTTAATATATTAACACATTGATGTCACATTCTGTTACATTTTTAACGTTGTATCTTTTTTTTTTTTCTTCAACGGTCCGAAATTCTTCCAATCTTGTGTATTCAACGCATGGATGGGGGTACATTATATTCAAATAGCGTTGCTTTTTTTTTTTTTTTTTTTCAAATACTAGATAATTTTGTAACTAAAATATCCATTTTGTACTTATAATTCTTACTTTTTTCCACCACAATTTTTTAATGTCTTTCCGGGACTTACGTTTGAAGTGGTTTAGTGTATGAAGATTATACAGAAATTATTTCTTGTTATTCATGGGAATGGAGTGAATGTGTTTCATGGCTGTTTGTATTCTCGATTGTTCGTGTGTTAGTGCAGGAATTTTGCTACGAAATGAGTTTCTATAAATACACGAGATTAATTGACTATTTCTTACAGTTCATCAATTATTTATATAATTTTCCTCCGACGGTAATCTTTGTCGACGCTGCATTTCAGCAGGAAATTAATCAGTCACTCTCTACATATGGCTTTTTTTTTAGCATCCACTTAAGCGTCTCGTCTTCGTGTGGCGAGCGCGTCGTCTTCAACTAACTGGTACCTTGAGACGGCACGTGTTGTTTCACCGCATGCGCAGTCCCGCTTCTTCCACCTCCTGTTCGGGTTGCTTTGGTTGCCAGCTACGGACCACTAAGGCACTTGCATGGAGGTACGTAATTCACGGCGCTGCTGGAGGGCCATCAATGGCTGCCACCAACGGATCGCTACCGTACCGTGAGTGGCAGATTCCAGCAGTTTCCCAACGCTTATGTTTTTGCTGGGGATGTATGTGAAGATAGGGATGAAGAATTGCGGAAGACCCTGCAGCGTACTCTTTATTACCCTTACTATGTGCGAGTCCATCACTTAATTTTTTTCTACATCAGAAGCGTCTGTTTCATGTCGACTTTTTATGATGATTAGCACTCTTCTCATTCCACAGAAAAGCCACTTCCTTTTTCTTCGAGACGACCGCCGTTAACATCTAAGGCAATAACGAGTTGACCATTCCATATGTATAGCCACAGGGACTACACTGTACAAAAATTTCGGAAATTCAAGAGTCATTTTCCGTGGTGTTTTTCGTAAATTAACGAAGCATTTTCTGATATTTCTTCCGTGAAATGACTGAAATTTAAAACTTTTTTCGTGCGCCAGAAAAATTCTGAAGTTTTAGAAACTCTTCCGCCATTTGTTTCGTATGCTGACGGTAAATTGTCACTTTTAAGAGGTGTTAACGGAAAATTCTGTATTTTCAGAAACCATTCCGCAATTACTTTCGTATATTAACGGAAAAATTCTGTTCACTTTTCGGAAAATTTTCGGTAATAAGAGCGATTTGAGGGAATGCACTTGTGATTGATTTACTGTTAAATTTCAATGTCTGTTTAGGAGACCTGATTTTGAAGTTGTAGCGAAATCAGATATTGTGGGATAGCATATAACCATGAAATGTTGGTTATTGTGGAACCCTTCCCTCATCGTGCTCCAGCTATTGTACAGTATATTGTGTTAAAGTAAGAATCCGGGTATACTTTAGTAATACAGGTGATTGTATGATGTCTATGTATCAATCTGTGGACCCCTTAGGCAAAAACTATTATAGCTATCAAAAGCAAATTTTATATTTAGGAGTTTTATGGAATATTATTAAGCAATAAATTTCTCCTTTTTTTAAGATAAGTCACTGTCAGTTTAATAAGATCTCAAGTTCTAAGGCCTTCTGTTTCGAAAAATCACAATGTAAAAATACGTAAGGTTTTTTTTTTTTTTAAAGTCCTCCTATAGGAAAAATAAAATAAGGACTGTATATAATCTTGAGCACTAACACAATCTATGTACTCAGTGAATGTGATGTACAGTGCAAGTTTTTGCCGTAAAGTGTTGTGGATCAAGTTTTAAATCTGTAACTTACGTTTTTACTGCCTATACAAACAAAGGTATTCCGTGAACACCTATTCCGAACTCTTTTTTGTTTCCACGAAAGACACAGAATTAGCCACGTACGAGTGCACGATTCATGCCACATCCAGCTGGAACGATTAGCTAGAAGCCCGAAATTCGTCGCCCATCTCGTATTCGCTGCAGTTGTTTTCAGGAGATGGACAGAATTTACCAAGAATGACCGGTGCACAACTTATGTCTTATCCGGAGATCAAGCCCCCAACCAAGGCAAAACGCAAGGTCGTTATATTATTTCCGTATATAATAAAGTAATTTCCGTTTGTGACGTCACTGTCATGTTACACGGACTGATACACCGGTGTTGTGCTTGACGATAGCATTCAAAACCAACAGGAAGCCTTGGTTTCCGCGTGACGTCACTAAAAGAGGGAACTCGTCTCTAATGTCACTGCCTTGTGTTTTCTGTACGGACTTGGCCCAAATCGGGCAATTAGCTAGGAGCCCCTCCTTGTAGCTAAGTAGTCTGAGGTTGATCATCGTTCGAGATTATCCCGGGTTTGAGCCACGCATAAGTCATGGGTGGTGCATTTGTCTTACGGTCTTGGCTATCTCCCTTTCCTGGGACCAGTGGCCCTAAATTTGGGTCGAGAGATTACACTGTAGCCGTTAGTTTCTCATGGTGGTCGTTAAACCCCTCAAGAAGCGAGCCAAGTATAATGGCTCTGACCACCGCGCCGGTAAATGCAAATTCTGAGAGGCTGCTTCCTAATTCTGCAAGTCATATTTTGAAACAAAAGTGGTACTTAATTATAACTATAAGCCATATTTTGAGGCATTTTGTACTCAAATAACTGATCAATACATACTATACTGTGCAAATTAATTGGGACAAAGTAAAAAATCACTTTTTTCTAAAACTATGCCTTTATATCATTCTATGCTTTGATATACACTATGTCCTCCTTTAGCAGAAATGAAGTCCTCCTTTAGCAGTATGAAGTATGTCCTCCTTTAGCAGAAATGACCTCTTGAATTCGTTTTGGCATTGACTCCACTAATTGAGTGCACATATTTTTGACTTCATAATCGTGAAAATACACTTTTATAGCATTCGTTATCATACGTTCTTTGGTTGGTACAGTCCATTTTACCTAAGCTTCTCCTCAAAATACTCCAAGTTTTCTATGGGATTTAAGTCTGGTGAATTTCCAGGCCAATCAAGCATATGAATTTGATTTTCCATCATGAAATTATTGATCAATTTCGAATTGTGACATGGGGCCAAGTCATGTTGAAATGTCCCGTCAAAAGTTTGCAGGAATGGAACAATCCTACGTTGTGATATTTCTACGTACTTGGATGAATCCATCGTACCTTGAACAGGAACTAAGCTTCCAGTGCCATTTGATGTGAAAAAACCCCCAAAACATCTGTTTCAGAGGGTGTTTTACAGTTTGTTTGACATGCTCAGGTCTTAAGGGTTCAGTTACTTCGTCTAACGACATTTGCTTGGTAACCCTGCACAAATAAATGAGTTTCATCACTGAAAATTACCTTTTTCCAGTCGTCAGAGTCCATGATGCATATTATTTGGCTCATGCTAAACGGTTTTATCTTCATTTTCGCATTCAAATATTGTTTTTACGTTGGTCTTTTTCCTTCCGGCCAACTTCCATAAGCCTACGGCGTACAGTTGAATCACTAACATCACAACCACTAGCCGATAAATCTCTTTGAAGATCGGTGCTTGGTTTTTTTTTTTGGATTCATTTTACTATTTCTGATTAGATATTTATCGGTTCGTGGAGTTGTTTTTCGTTTTCTTCTACATTTACCTCTCCTTTTTGGAGACGATGATCCAGATGCATTGTATCGCGTTAGCAGTCTTGATACACTTGATTTGCCTACACCAACTGCAGAAGCGATCTCTCACTGTCATAGAAGTGTGATCCTTCAGAGCAATTATTTTTGCACGCTTCCTTGGGGAAATATCCATTTTTCAATACACGAAAGCAACACGTACTCAGAGCAAAAACTATCCACCTGTCACACACGAACGCTCACAACTTAAGCTGAAGTGCCTATTTCCTGTTTAAAACCGGTCAAACCACATTCTTACTATCAAGTTCTAACAGTCACACCACCTCACAGCTGATAAAACCGGTTTTCGTGGGTTTCCGACATCAACTGTCGATCACATTACAATTCTGAGAATAAAATAGCTTGTCCCAATTAATTTGCACTGTAGAGTACGCAATTTCTTGATTAATCATTAGTTGCCAAGAATTCACGTATTCGGATATATCCAACTTCAGCTGGAGCTGTCGAAAAATTCATTTCAAGAAAATGGCTTTACTCAACAGATCTAACTCCGGGGATTTGGGGCTGTTCTCAACGCAAAAGTTGACTAGCTTTAAAGTAAGAATTTGCTGCCCCGGTGGCGCAGTGGTCTAAGCGACGGCCTCTAATCACTCATCCGAAAGGGGTCCGGGTTCGAATTCCTGTTAGGCATGGATGTTGTTTTTGTCTTACGGCACTGGCTCTTTCCCTTCCCTGGAACCAGTGACCCTAAATTAGGGACGGGCGACTGCTTATGGCCCATTGAGTTGCTCACGGTGGTCGTTAAACTTCCAATCAAAAAAAAAAAAAAAAAGTAGGAATTATTCTTCTAGATCTAGACACTTGTGCAAAAGTGCCACTTTTAAGTTATTCTGAGCCAGGTTTTCAGAGTGCCTTTGCTAGCTGAATAAATTGGTGGCAGCTGTGTCTGTTAAGAACTAATCAAAATATCTTCCAAAAAATCTGTGGTTATGAAGTCATAGTAAAAAAAAATCCAGAGAGAGTGTCCTGGAACTCTTATACAATATGCCTGCAGAACTTGTGGTGTTGATAGAATAAAAATACAAACCTCCTCACAATCAAATGTTAATTATACATCGACTATAGTTTCGCAGAGCGTTTGGCTCTGCTTCATCGGAACGAATAGAGCGTAAACATTCAAATCATTGTGACATCATCAGAGTTCTGACGGTCACAGTTTTTGGTGAGTTGTTTCCACGCGCTTTAAAGAAATGGAGTCTACGTCATGTCGTTGACAAGTCGTGAAGAGTTCCGGTGTATGTGGAAAGCTTCTAACACAAAAATTTGTTTTTTTTTCGTGACAGTGTTGGGCTATAGAGAAGGACCTCTTTAGTTCATAGCTCCGTACGTACTTCATGTGTTACTTCACACGGAAATTTAAAACCCTGCGGGTCTGTCCTATTATGAAAGTCCACATTCACGAGGTATCTGATAAATTCCCCAGGAATTTGTCTTCTTTTGATTCGTAAAAATTTATCTTGTTTATGATTTTGAAAATAACTTTGAAATTAAAACTCTTCAGAAGTTTTGAAATTCCGAAGCAAATCTGAGGAGCAAATGGGATAACTGCCCAATTCTCTCGTATTGGGTGGTATATTGGCGTGAGCGAGCAGACAGGCTTCCGTTTCCTAAAGTTTTGTACGGCTTTGTCTATAACGAAAGGGCTATATCCTCTGCGTACTGCAATTTAAGAAAATCAAGCTCTTTCTGCAAGTAATCCTCAGTTAAGCATAAATGTATTGCACGATATACACTGCTGGACAATTGCTAAGGACGGATGACGATAGCAACCATAAAATGGAAGGCAGGAAAATGTGGAAATGAGCATAAGTGCGGGATACAGTAAGACGTGTTGTGCGTATGCAAATTTTGGATTGCCGAACTTGTTCGTGACGTCATAGCGCTGATAAGAGATATAAAGGATCTGACGCGTATTGACAGTTGTTGTTCAAACGCAAAGTTGAAAGGGAAAGAATCAATTGACGAACTTGCAATTTTCAGTATGTCTTCCCGACATCATCTAGATGATTTTTCGCGTGGCCGTATTATTGGCAAGATTGAAGAAGGGCAAAAAATAACAGATGTTTATTGGCAAGATTGAAGAAGGGCAAAAAATAACTGATGTTGCCAGGGAGTTCGACGTCAGCCACAGTGTTGTTTCAAGGCTTTGGAAATCATTTCAAACAAATCGAGAGTGTAGCAAACGTCACGGGGAGGTCGTGTTCGCAGTACGACACCTACAGAAGATCGGTAGCTAGTGCTATCAGCAAAAAGACACCGGCGCAGCACAGCTAGTGAGGTAGCAAATCAGTTTATGGCTGCTACTGGCAAGCGGATCTCCCGAAAAACTGTCGCCAGACGTTTGCATGAAGGAGGACTATACGCCCGCCGTCCTGTTGTGTGCATCCCATTGTCCAGACGTCACCGTACCGCCCGTTTGCAATGGTGCCATCAACATCGCAATTGGACTGATAACGACTAGTCTGCTGTCCTCTTCTCAGATGAGAGTAGATACAGTCTATCGTCTGATTGTCGACGACAACTGATCTGGCGTGATAGTGGTACTGCATATTGTCCAGCAAACATACAGGAAAGGGACCGATATCCGACATGTAGTGTCATGGTATGGGCTGGCATCATGATCAATGGCCGTACGTCCCTCTATGTGCTTCCAACTGGAACTATGACTGGCCAACGATACATTAATGTTGTTCTGCTACCTCATGTTCCGTGGTGCTGTCGGTGATAGATTCATTTTCATGGACGACAACGCAACATGTCATCGAACAGTCGCTGTCCAGGAGTGTCTTGAGAGCGAGGATATTCAACGCCTCGTATGGCCAGCACGTTCTCCAGATCTGAATCCCATTGAAAATGTGTGGGATGCTTTGGGGAGGAGTCTTGCTGGTCGCCAATGCCCTCCAATAAACAAGGACACCCTCATCCGTGCACTGACAGAGGAATGGGATAAATTACCCCAACAGCTGCTTGATAATGTTGTGCAAAGCATAACACGACGTGTGGAATCTTGCATCGCCCTCCATGGTGGCCATATCCCGTATTGACATCTTACGCCGGAAAGCCTGCGGACGGTAATTGCATTTTTTTCACGTTTACGTATTCTGCACAAAATGGCCTGTTTGTCCCTTGAACACGTTCCAAAGCCTTCCGGATTTCAGAGCACAATAAATTGTCTTTCTTGTAATGTCCTGGCATTCTGACATTATTTTATTTCACTTGGCATCCAACCACAATTACTTTTTTATGCGCTATATAGCCGTTTATGATCCGTCCTTAGCAATTGTCCAGCAGTGTACGTATGTGTAGAGATTTTTTGTTACCATGGGGTGATTTGATTTTGCATGTGGGGGTAAGGAAACAGCAAATGGTTTTCGATAAACTGTTGTATTAAATGATCCTTCAGAGCGTGACACAAAGGACGTCGAGAAATGGTAAGCAGCCATTATTTTCAGTCTTGTATGTGTACTGTATATGAGGATCAATTGAGTTGATCAGTTCAACTAATTTTGGCATTTCTCTTTTCATACCATTCCAGAGAACAAAAGTATCATCTACATATCGAATCCACAGGTCAAATGTTAACAAGCTGAAATAGTGGGTCTTCAAACTAGCGCATGTAGACTTCGCATAAAATAGGTGACAGTGGGAAACCCATTGCAAGGCCTTCCGTCTGTTGGAAAAATCTTCCACGAAAAAGGAAACTGTTGTCTTATACAAATTTCCCCTAGTCTCAAAATATTTTCTACTTCCGGTTGGCTGAAATGCTGTTCAATGAGACTAGCTTTCAATGATTTAGTTTCCAAAAATTTAGGAAACCGAAGCCTGTCTGCTCGCTCACGCCAGTAGACCACCCAACACGAGAGAACTGGGCCGTGTTATCCCATTTGCTCTTCAGATTTGCTTCGGAACTTCAAAAATTCTCGAGTTTTAATTTCAAAGGTTTTTTTAAACCCATAAACAAGATAAATTTTATGGATCAAATGCGTCACTCACGATCACACGGAACCGCAGTCCGGTACATACTAAGTGGAATTAAATCATAACAAACAAACAAGGTTTACCAATTCCTGACATTGAGCGGTATAACTACCACCCCCGAAGCTGCGGGGGGGGGGGCAGAGGTAACGAAGGGTCGTACTGCAGCTGCCAGTTATAGTTTTACGAAAAAATTCGAGCACGCACAATAATTAACCCAAAGATGCATATTTTGCTTTAAAATACATTTAGCTTTGCCTAGTTTCACTTTTAAAACACTGAATGTACTACAGATTGAAATTGTTCGTCTCTTTAACTTCGGGTTGTAATACGATTGCTCTGCAATGGGTTGTAAATAATACGATCGCTCTCCAATCGCCCTCTCTCTGCGCTACTGAGGAAAAGCGCGAGGCCACAGTGAGATTCTTCAGGGTGATTTCTTCAAGTGATTTATTTTATTTTTGGACAAAGCAATTACACGTATTGTCAAATCTATTTACATAATAAGTTAAAACTACAGGTCTTCTAGGTGCCACAATCCCTTTTGCACACACTCCGACTTCTTACCCTAACCCCCTTCCCGACCCCCAACCACACACACACACACACACCGCGAAAAATGCATCCTCCATCGTGTTCGAAATCCTCGGAAAATTACTGTGCTGTGAGGGGTGCTGAAGTGAATCTTCGGGGGGGGGGGGGGGGCACGTTGTGCTAGTTGCGCCACTGACCACTAGTCTACAGCCCGTCCTAAAACTCTTGTTTTTAAGCTTTAAATAAATATTAAAATTTATAGGGGATGTTTCCCGTCCTAAGACGGTGAAATTTTTAATTTAAGCAGACTGAAAACAAATTGAATAGACGCCGTTTTTTTTGTAAGGAAATATAGTAAAAAAATTATATAGTAAGAACTCATTCATGTTAGAACTGAAAATTATATGCTATTTATTTCCGTTTTTCAAAAGACTTTGCGATAAATATTCTGCTCGAAAAATTTGTTGTTTAACAATTTTCCTTGCAGTCCAGTTTTCGTGTAAACTTACCTTAATAACTTTTGTTTCGATTTTTCGCGTTAACTTACTTTTTTCTCTGGCACACATGTTATTGCGCTCACGGCTTGTTTTAGACTGTCCTATCCGAAATTTAGTTTGAAGCTTCATACCGAAGCTTTTTCTACAAAATATTGCGATATCTGGTATTACAAATCAGAACTATGTAAATTCTCGACGATGTGCTATTGGGGCGACGCTTTTAGAAGCAATCTTGCTCACTTCGACATCGTAAGATTTCAGTTTTTATTGTGGATTAGAGCGTTTAGATAGATCGACATTTTGCGAAATGTATAATATAATCAGCACTTAACTTGGAAAATCAGTTATATTAAAAAGTAAAAAAAAATAAAGCGTACAAATTAATATTCTAATTGTGCTAAATTAAATTAAATGTACAAACGCAACTTGCCGCGATATTAAGATTTTGAGTCTAATTTTGTAGATCGGATAAACAGAACTCGAGTCATTGATAATCCAATGTTTTTAAAATAGCACGCGATCCCATTGACATATCAATGAGATCGCGTGCAAACTCAACTTGCTGTGATATTAAGAATTCAATTCGAATTTTGTAGATCAGCGAAACAGAACTAGAGTCATTAGTAATCCAATGTTTTTAAATTAGCACGCGATCACCTGAAAGTGATCTCGTGCTATTATATAGTATGATGAAAATTTGAACAGCGATTAAAATAGCTTCATTTTATAACTTGGAATACTTAATATTTTCTAAAAGATATAATTATGCAATCCAACATTTGTTTACTGAAGTCATCAAAGTACAGGTCGCGCCATCTTTTTTCTGGTTTAAACACCACAAAAGGAAAAGTTATTGATTTTTAATATAATTATGGTTATGTTTTAGAAAATATTAAGCTTTCCAAGTTATTTTAATCAATGTTCAAATTTTCATCCTTGGGAACACACTAATTGTGAAGGAAATGTGTACAAGAGTTTTTCCATTGGAAGTATAGGAAGCTAAATTCCTTGACGACCACCTTAAACTATGTAGACTCGCATCTTATATTTGGTACTTCTGATTCTCTCACTGTCCATCCTCTGCCTCTTCGTATGTCTCTAGGTTCAATTTAATGTAATTTCGTTTGTGATACGCAGCACAAAGGTTCCACGAGATGTAGGTATAGTTGCGTCTAAACTTCCCTGTGGATGTGCACCCTACGAAGAAATTGCTGGGTGCGTGTGTGTTCAATGCTACCTGGTGGGACAGATAAATGTCATTCCTTTACTACTCTATCAACATGTTATAATATGGCACATATGTTACAAATTTGTTGATGTGAGATAAAGTTTTGTTATATCAAAGAAAAAAAAGTCTGAATAACACAATGAAAACTGTTCAAACACATTTTACACCAAAAAACTAAATGGCTCACTTTTACGCATTTTATATTAAACACTGTGACGAGAGATCACATTACATAACATGTTTGCAACTTCAACATTCCACTTGAAACACAAGCACACAGGAAAACATTGATTTTCAACATTAATTCTCAGTGATTATGAAACATGAATTTTCAATGATTGTTAAACCTAATAATTATCAACGAGTATTTAAGCTGCAAACTAAACATTTTACGAATAAAATATTTTTTGAATGCAACAAATTTATTATTCCTGAAAGACATCCGGGTTTCATGTAAGTTTATATATCAGCTTATCAGCATATATAAACTTCTTACAAGAACGACAATCAGCACAGCATATGACAAGAATTTGCGAAATACATTACATCACCGTGATGATCATTAAGCAGTTATCACTAAAATAATAATCTTAGCATGTGCGAAATACTAGAACCAAATGGTGTGCAAGTTCAGCTGCCGCGAAGATACGAACAATTATGAGATACATTATTTACACATCTGCACCATTTACACGAGTGCTAAAATATGAACGACAGCCAGAACAGTTTTTGTCCTCTTTTTTTTTTTTACTCTTAATCAGGGCCGTACCTATCGGGAGTAGGGGGAGCTCTTCCACAGTGATTACAGCAGGGGCGAAAATTCATGTTCTGAGGGGGCCAGAAAAATAGAAATGTGAATAAATATAATGAAAATTAAAACAAAAAAAGATAGTAATACATTTTAGTATTTTCTTATACACTTTAGTATTTTCAGTATTCCACGCAGCTAACCAGGGTGTAACCCTCTCTGTGGTGTGAACCATTCATACACTGAGAAAAACGTTTTGTTAATTCAACAAATTTTTTGTCGATACAGTCAACAAAATTTTTTGTCGAATTTGAAAAATTATTTTGTTGAAAATTATTGTTGATTTAACAATTTATTGTTATCAATAAATTTTGTTAAATCAACAATAATTTTCACACAAAACGTTTTGCTCATTTAACAAAATGATTTGTCGATTTTGGGGAATTTGTTTGATCCAACAAAACATTATCATGACAATGTTTTGTTGGATCAAACAAATTCCCAAAAATCGACAAATCATTTTGTTAAATGAACAAAACGTTTTGTCGTGATAACAATAAATTTTGTTAAATCAACAATTTTCAACAATAATTTTGCAAATTCAACAATTTTTTTGTTGACTGTATACCGACAAAATTTTCTTTGTTGAATTAACTGTTTTTCTCAGTGTATGCACCAAAGGAATTGTCCAAAACAGCGGAGAAGTACAAGTAGAGCATTATGTGAATGTGCCTAACCTCAGTGTCCATTCTGAATACGCCAAAGGAATGAGGTGCTAATTAGTCATCTGTGCTCGTCGCCTCCTCTAAGTGATTAACATTTAATAGAATTTTCCAAGTCCTATCCTGAAAGCGTAGCCAATAACGATCACTATCCAAGCGCGGACTGAGCCACCTGGGAGAATTTCCGGTAGGCAGCCGTGTTTTGGCCCGGTAGAACTTACATGTTATCTCAAGTGGGGATAAAAAGTATGTATATACAGGGGTTGGTCAGAATAATGTGAACACCACGCTCAGACACGTGACTTTTAACGCAGCTGTGTACGCCGCAATACGCAAAGGTATCGATCACTTTTTTGTTGTAATAGCTTTGTTCAGAACCTCAAGGTCCTGTTTAAGTGCATTTAAAGTGTCTTGTTGCGAAATTTCTTTCAGAGTGACTACAAAATGAGTTACCTAAGGGACTTCGAAAGAGGACTAATTGTTGGCGGCCTGTTAAGTTGGTGCCTCCGTGACAACAATCGGCAAGGTAATTGGGTTATCGAGAGCTACTGTGTCTAGCATCATAACAGCATACCGCGTTTGTGGCAAAACCTCGTCTGCGAAACACAAGAGCAGCCGGAAAACGACCCTGGCTGATAGACAGGAGAGCATTAAAGTGGATTGTTTCCCGTAATAAGACCACGGCGCAGAAAATTAGTGCGGAGCTCAATCTGCATCTCCAGACCCCAATATCAACGAAAACAGTGCGCAGAGAACTGCATAAACAAAATATTCAGGGCAGAGCTACTATTGCAAAACCTCTGGTGGTCTGGGTGAATGGCAGTGGTGCTAGACGTAAACAACGTGAACTGCCGATGCGTGGAAGCCTGTAATGTGATCGGATTAATCCACATTCCCACTATTCTCTGCTGCAGGACGTGTTTACAGGTGGAGAACACCGTCGGAAGCGTACAACCCAGACTGTCTGTTCCCAACAGTGCAGCATGGTGGTGGTTCTATAATGCTCTGGGCGGTCATATCGTGGTTTTCAGCAGGTCCCCTGATTACTTTGAAACGACGGATGGCTGGCAGAGCGTATGCAACCATTTTAGCTGACAAAGTCCATCCAATGGCTCGGGCATTGTTGCCTGCAGGGGATGCCATCGATCAAGATAACGCTCGAATTCACAGAGCTCCGAATATCCAGTCATGGTTTGAGGAACATGACTAACTTTCACACCTTCTTTGGCCACCCCAACCACTAGACTTAAACATCATCGAGCCACTGTGGTCTGTGTTGGAAAACAGTAAGATCCCATTATCCTCCTACTGCATCTTTCAAGGACCTAGAGCAGTTTCTGCGTGGATAATGGTGTAACACCCCACTAACCACCATCCAAGACTTGTATGAGTCCATTCCAAGGCGGTTTTGAATGCCAAAGGTGATCCCACAACCGTACGTAGAACCTTCTTTTCCTAGGTATTCACATTATTCTGTCAAACCCCTGTACTTGTATTCCAATATCCGTGTAGAAGAAAAAAGTTATTTTAAAACAGGAACGTGTGTTTATCACTCTGACTGCTTCAGAAAGAAACACTTACGTAGCAAATGTTATGCTGAGCCAAACAGTCTTTGATACACTCCTCGCCTTTCATATTTCATCCCCTTCCCTTTGCTTGATGTCCTCTACCTAGGTCTGCTTTTGCCAATTGCAGTTAAAGGTAAATAATAATCGATACAATCTAGATTTTAAATTAATAATTGACACGATTGTTTAATAATCGATACAACCTACGTCAGCCGCCCCGGTGGCGCAGTGGTCTAAGGCGTTGGCCTCTGATCATTCGTCCGTAAGGGGTCCGGGTTCGAATCCCGGTCAGGCATGGATGTTGTGTTTGTCTTACGGCACTGGCTCTCTCCCTTCCCTGGAACCAGTGACCCAAAATTAGGGACGGGCGACTGCTTATAGCCCATTGAGTTGCTCACGGTGGTCGTTAAACCTCCAATCAAAAAAAAAAAAAAAAAACCTACGTCAGCTTTTGCCAATTGCAGTTAAAGTTAAATAATCGATACAATCTAATCAAATATGCTATTACTAGTCTAAGATAGTTTGTATTTAATACGACTTTTTTTTTTTTTTTTGAAAGATATCTACATCTGGTTACGTACTTTTCGGGCCTTACTGTTACACGAATTCTTGAACTGCAGTTCTGGAAAGTCTGTTTCAGCTTCAGCAAAAATACTTTTTCAATTTTGAAAGTAAATTAATTTTTTTATTCTCTCACTTTATAAATTTGCACTGAAATTCTGGACATTTTTTTTTTTTGAGATTTTTCAAAATTGTTTTTTGTTTTGTTTTTATGAAAAGTAAGTCTTAGCAAAGAAATAAATTTTTGGCACGTTTGGATTTCCTTTCTCACTACAAGCGAACAATCTATTATAAATTCAGTTACCGAAAAAAAATTCCTTAGAATGAAGTCTTAGACAGTTTCTCTCAAAGAACGTACATTGTCTGTTGCTTCTCAGCAACAAAAATCATTTTGTTCTGTCAGCAAATTTCACAAGGGGATCTGCGGTTCCTGAAAATGGGTAAAATGTCAAGTGACTCAATGCAAAAACAACTGCAGTGATCCTTAGACTTAAATAATTGGCCCAATATGTGACGACGAACTGGCGGAAACGCTGCAATACAGAATTATACTTCATTTATACAGACACTACTGTTGCTAACATGATTAGGCCATCAAAATTGAGGTTGGCTGGCCATGTAGTGCGAATGGAGGAAAATGAAACTTCTAATTGTTTGAACATCCTGAAGGGCACAGAAGACGATCAAAGACCAGGTGGATAGATGGAATAGTGGAGGGCACAAAACGCCTGGGCTGCAAGAACTGGAAAATAATGGCCCAAAACAGAGAACAAAGACAAAAACGTGTTGAGGTGGCTAAGGTTCGCACTGAACTGTACTGTACAGCCAAGAAGATTAGCAGATTTAAATAATTGGCCTAATATATGTGACTGTGGACTCTGGAGGAAACGCTACAATAAAGAATTATGCTTCATTTATAAAGACCCTACTGCTTCTAACATGATTAAGTCATCAAAACTGAGGTGGGCTGGCCATGTAACACGAATGGAGGATAATGAAGCTTCTAAGAAAGTATTGTTTGGACATCTTGAAGGGCACAGAAGACGCCAAAGACCAGGTGGATAGATGGAGTAGTAGAGGGCACAAAAAGCCTGGACTACCAGAACTGGGAAGTAATGGCCCAAAATAGAGAACAATGGTAAAAGCTTGTTGAGGAGGCCAAGGTTCACACTGAACTGTAGATCCAAGAAGAAGATTAGTAGACTTGTGTTGAAAAGATGTTCAAATACCAAAGGGTGACGCGGACATACTGTATTTTTAGGAATGGGATACATTGATAATTTTTCAAAAGTGGACAGTGCGAAATATTGGGTTGGTGCGAAAGAAATGTCCGGCGCAGACAAGCAGTGGAGACAGGTCCCCACCACAGCGGAATGGAACTAACCACAGGTGTTGCAGGTATTACATCACAGAGTTACTATAAATAGCTAGCACGTGTGTGAAAAACAAGGTTCAGGCGTGGTTTGTTTGGACGTAACGTGGCTAGCAAAGGAAGCATGCAGACACCGGATTTGAGTCATCTTGTGTGAATTTAAACTGGGCCATATTGCAGGAATTGCCACTCGAAACGTTAACAAAGCGTTTGGGAAGAATACAACAAACAAACGAACCATTCGGCGATGGTTTGAGAAGTTTCGAAGCGGAGATACGGACCTGCAAAACCGAAGCACGTAGTCAGAACATCATCAGCACCGACCTGTTGCTGATGATGTTCTGTTACGCGTGGTTGAAGCTGACCCCCCGAAAAACGTGTTGTTAGATAGCGGGAGAGGTAGGTGTCCACCACACGACAGTTCGACACCTGGCTGCGCTGGGTAAGGTCAAAGAGCTGGACATGTGCCTGCCGCATGAGTTGACAACTGCCAACAAGACTATATAGGCGTTTGGAAGTCTGCACGCCACTGCTGGCCAGGAATAAACAGGAGCCTTTACTGCATCGAATCACCATCTGCGACGAGAAGTGTGTCCTTTGTGATAATCGGAAATGATATACACAATGGTTAAGCAAGGCACAGCCTGCTGGACGGCATCCTAAGCCACCCCTACACACCAAGAAGATGTCGCTCCTTGTCTGGTGGTCAGGCCTGACGAGAGGGGGGGGGGAGGGCGGAGCTGTAGGCCCAGAGCCCGTTTCTAAAGTATTTTTTTCTAATTATCCACACATCAGTGATATGTTTTGCAACGACATATCACTGATGTGTGGAGGAGAGAATGTGAAAAATTACCCACCCCCAAAAAAAGATTGAACAGTTGTAACCGGTCGGGTTGTCCGGAAGTAGGGCAATGGTGGGTGGAGGAGGGGGGGGGGAGGGAGTGAAAAAACTGAAATATGGATTATGTGGTTAGTGGAGGAGGTGAGGGGGCCCAGAGATTTTATTGTACTGGGGCCCGAGCTCCCTCCCCACAACCCTGCTGGTGGTCCACAGCCGCGATAATTCATCGGAGTTTCTTGGCAAAAGGCCAAACCATCACTGCAAAACGTTATTGTGCTAAATTACATCAGATGCACCGGGTATTTCAGCAGAAACAACCGGCTTTGGTCAACAGACATGGTGCCGCCCCGGTGGCGCAGTGGTCTAAGGCGCTGGCCTCTGATCATTCGTCCGTAACGTGTCCGGGTTCGAATCCCGCTCAGGCATGGATGTTGTTTGTCTTACGGCACTGGCTCTCTCCCTACCCTGGAACCAGTGACCCTAAATTAGGGAAGGGCGACTGCTTATAGCCCATTGAGTTGCTCACGGTGGTCGTTAAACCTCCAATAAAAAAAAACAACAACAAAAAAAAAAAAACAGACATGGTGTTCTTCTGCTCCAGGACAATGCCCGCCCTCATGTCGCACAATGAATAATAGTAACACCAAGTACCTTGGGCTATGAAGCACTGTCTCATCCTGCCTATTTCCCAGACTTGTCTCCAACAGACTATCATCTGTTTAACCGCCTGGATCACTTCCTGTCAGGGAAACAGTTCACTACAGGCAACGAGGTTCAACGTGCAGTTGATGACTTCTTCGGGTCCCGGCCACAAGACTTTTTTCGTTCCGGGATCATGGCCTTGCCGTACAGATGGCAACTACGTGTCGATGCCGAGGGGGATTATTTTGCCTATGTAAGTTGTCCTACTTTACCGTACTCGCCGTCCACGTGTGCTGGTCCTTTGCCGGACATTTCCTTCTCACCAACCCAACAGCTTCAAGTGCCAATTATTATGGATCGTCAGTTTACCACTATCTGAAATTAATTCGTTTTGTGCGGTTAATCTTCAATTTGCAGTTCTAGGGAGTGCTGTGTTGTCGGCATTCACGTAACATTTGCGTTTTATTTTATCTTTCTTTTTTACTTTACATTCCCATTTTTACTAAAATTATGCTCAAAACCGGAAGAGAATTTTCAGCAAAAACGCTTCCCTCAAAGAAAGCAAAAATTGAACTATTTGAATGGAAGTACGTAGGAAACTTTTGAACTCGAAGGGGCGTCATTTTAGACCTCTCCCCAAGATGAATGCTTGCTCAGGCCCTGCTCTTCATGTCAGTTTCTGAAGCACCACTGATAATGCCCTTTATACACTGTTATTTTCTTCTCATAACAATTTCCTCCTAAGTTTGTGCGTTTTGCGTTAGAGTATTCAAACTTTCATTTACTAGAATGGACACTCAGAGCACTCAAGTTCTAAAAAGCATGTCTTATGGCTATTTTTTTGGAAAACACACACAAAAAGAACATGGTACAAACATACAACTTTAGTCTTTTTTTACAATTTCTTTCATATAAGGATTCATCACATTTATGGTAATACATAAGCCACAAAATGGTGACAAAGCATTTACATTAATCATTTTTTCACAAAAGATTTTCTCACGATATATAACATGAAACAATTATATATTTACGGACATTAATACAATCTCTCAATACTAAGAGAAAAAAATATATTCGCTCATATCACTACAATGTTGAAAGTCAGTTTATCAGCGGTCAAACTTAGAACCATAGACCCTATAAATAGGGCGCCACTGTGAGTATATATATATATATATATATATATATAAAAGAGCAGTCCGGTAAACACACTTACTCTTAATTCCCAAAAGCAGGAAAAATTCTCTTTTAAATCGATGCATTTTTTTTTATTTTACCAATTGTATTCTTTTGGAAAGCTGACAGAATGCAGGGGCTAATATCTGCAGGGATGTGCGAATCTGTAGTTTATTTCAAAAGACTAAAATTACGACACATCCGCCTATTTCTCAACGAAGCTGTTTTAAATCTATACTTTGTTGCCATTATTGGCTCTCTTGGTCTTGACTTCTGAGCTCCCCCTTTTTTTTTTTTTTTTTTTTTTGTCTTGTGCTAGTGCCTTTTCTGAGCCCGCTGTTTTTAAAACATTTTTAGGAATTTTTTTTTCAACGAATCAGTGGTCAGAATTTTTTCTATTTTAACAACAATCCATTGACTTCTGAAAAATCGCAGTTGTTATGGAGTGAGTGTGTTAATGTGCAGCACTTCGGTTAAGAGTATAGCCCAGAATGTAATCAAAATCAGTTAGAAAACAGTCTCCGTGTACATGATATTTTTAAATCCGCAGTAGTTTTATACCCAAGCAAAAAAAAAAAAAAAAATCCCTTGTGTCTGGAACATAACACTTATCCCATTATATGATGAGACAATCGCATTTCTCAACATCCACATCCTTTTCGTTTCTCTTTTCTTTAAGAAGTGCAAGTTCACGTCAAGTACATCTCAAATTCCTTCGCTGCTCACATGAGTATGCCCTGAGTTAGCTTTGAATTTGTAATACCGCAAGTTTTACTATTTGGGACGATAACGGAGTACCACGTGATATTAATGTCACCTGAGGCTGCTATAAATTGTACACACCTATCCTCTGTACGCAATTGGCACGTTAAGACGTCGGGTACTAGTCCCCCGGTAAATAAGGGCGTTTTTCTCATTCTTTCTTCCTTGCTTCCGTTTCACTTTCCTATCGGGCACTCTAGCCCAAATCTCCTAGCTTCCTATTTCTAAAGGTTGTTTAAGACCTGGGACAACCCTTCCTAAAATCCTCTACATCTGATCTGTACCCAATCGGGCCGCGGATGGCCTAGTGGTCAACGTTCGTGATGCCACGGAAAAGCCTCAGGTTCGATTCCGGGCGGGTTCAAACGCTCGAACCATTAAATATCCGCCGTGCGTTGGATGCGCACGTTAAGCCGTCAGACCACGGGTAATAAAGTCTCCCCCCCCCCTCTGGAATATACAGTATAAGCCCCCCACCCCTCGGGAATAAATAAGGGCCACTCTCTACCTCAATTCCGTGTCACTTTCCTATCGGGTACTCTAGCCCAAATCTTCTAGCTTTCTATTTCTGAGGGTCATACAGATCATTTGTAGAGGATTTTAGGAAAGGGGTGTCTAAGACTTGGGTTCAGACACTCCCTAAAATCCTCTACCGATGATCTGTGCACAATCAGTAAATGGTTGACAGTAATGCGAAAACGTGTCAATTTAACCGCGACTAAATAGTTGGGGCCCGGAGAGTAGGTGCCAGTCTTTCGGAAACAGCCGTACTTGTTGGCTACATCAAGGGTGTACCAGGACTGGATTAACTATTCAGACAACCAGTAGAAGGGCTCACATTGGTCAGCCACGCGCGGTTGATCCTAGAGGTGAGCATCGGGTGTTGCGACTGGTATCTTAGCAACGACGTGCAACTGTCACCCAGTTCACCCACCAGTACAACAGCGGTGCAGTTCGACTTATTTACACATGCACAATACTGTACACCATATCTTGTTTTACCTGGGGTTTCACAGCCGGAGACCAACGAGGGTTGTCATCGTTGGCCTCCGGTCATCGCAAATAACGCCTCGCATGGGCTAAGGACCTTCGGCAGATGGGAGAAGGTCGTTTGGAGTGAGGAGTCCCGTTTCCTGTGCACCATGCTGATAGCTAGGTTCGCATATATCGTAAACAGCATGAAGCACTATTCCCTGGTTACACAGTTTGGGTACAACAGGCCTGTGAAGGTTTTGTTCTGGTGTGGTGAGCTTTTTCCTGGTAAGCCCTAGGTCCGTTGCCTATCATCCTACAAACACTGAATGCTGGACGCTACCGGGACCTGTTAGCCGGCAATCTCCATCCATACTTGCAGTATCATCTTTCAACAGGACAAGGCACCGTGTCATCGGGGTAGTAATAATATAACTAACTACCAAGTGGCTGCAGGAACATAACGAATTCGCCACATTGCCTTGTCCGCCAATCTCCCCTGACTAACACAATTGAACATTTGTGGGATATACTAGAACGAGGTGTGAGGGCTGTTGATCCTTCTTCATAGAATGAGCGTGAATTGGCGGAGCTTCTGCAGCGGACATGGGTCAAGTTACGCATGGAGAATGTTCGACATCTTGTAGATTCTGTTTCTAGGAGTCTGCAAGTAGTGATTGCACAGACAGGTTGACCAGTGCGTTATTGTACTTCGATTCACCCTAAGATGATACTGAAGGGGAAGGTAAGCGAAAGCTATCTCCGCGACTAAAAATAGTTCCCAACATTTTCAGTGATGCCAACGCATTTATTGCCCAGAATCATACTTTATATTGTTCTAGCTCTTTACTTATAAGTTCGTATAGTTACTTAGTTTTACCTCTTATCAGCAAAATCCAAATATAGTGTGAATTTCTTCTTCTTGGCGTATATTTTCCTAATTAGCATTTTCGGCCATTTCCTTAACTAAGTCCGAGGTTGACTATTTGGCCCTTCGTGGAACTAAACTGTACCTTCCTACAGTCTTTTTAATTTGAATACACTTTCAACCTCGAACTTTGGTTCCTTTAAATAAAACTAACTTGTTCAAACTTAGCATATATGCTCGATAGGTCTTTCCCATTCTTTCATTTGCTACAATATTTATTGGGTCTCTTCAATTGTTACAAAAATATTTTTGCGAAATTTCATATTAGCTAATGGCGAGCCCTCATTCCTTGGTTTTCCGGTCCTAGATTATTAAGGATACTTCCAACCTTTTCCCTCGTGCTGGCCAAGTCTTGTTAGCTTATATTTGTCTCTACGCAGTTAGGGATTCATTTCAAATGTATGCAGGGATCCAGCTCTCTAGCTCCCTGTGGACGAAACACATTGGTTACCACAGGCACCACCGTGGAACCACCTTAAGGTGTGAGCTAGTTTGCCTAGCCCACACCTTAAGGTGGTTCAAACCTAAAATCTCTGCCTTATGTTTCCAATGGTAAAACTTCTTAACATTTTATTCGCAATTAATGTATTCCCAAGGATACAAATTTGCACATCGATTAAATTACCTTTAAGTTATATCATGGGATACTTAATGCTTGCTAAAGCAACCATAATTAAGCAATCAAACCATTTTTTTGTCTACTGACGTCATCAATGTACAGGTCGCGTCATCTATTAACAGGTCTGAATATTACTCAAAGAAAAATGAATGAATTTTAATATAATTACGGTTATTGGGACGAACTACAGAGGTGAAATCATGTGTCAAGATAACAAATCTGCTGCAAGACACTGCGTAGCTCAGTTGGGAGAGCGATTTACTCCAGAGTGAGGGAACACGTGTTCGATGCCCGTTGCAGTCAAACTTGTGTTTTTACATTATGCTTTAGCAAATATTAAGTATCACATGCTATAACTAAATTTAGTTTTATCGATGTGCAAATTTTCATCCTTTGGAATATATTAATTGCGAAGAAAATATGTAAAGTTTTACCATTGGAAAACATACAGCAGAGATTTTAGGTGGAACCACTTTAATTTCTAAATTTAGTTGACTTTGCCAAATGTGAGCTTGACTTTTGCTGTGCTCCTTTGTAATAGGAATCTAAATTTTAACCAAATTTTTTGTAACATTTTTTAATAATTTTAAATTAACCCCTTTTAAGAAAGAGTTTCTAATTTCACGCTGGGTCCTTGTACTCGTGGCTCGCATAGCTTAAGGTTAGGAGATACTTTTTTATAATGTCGTTAGTTTGGGTGTTTTACCACAACCTTTGGCAACTCTGAGAGCTAAAAGTAGTCGCCAGTCCCCGATTTGAGAACACTGGTTCCAGGGAATGGAGAGAGCCAGCGGCGTAAAAGACAAGCATTTTATGTCTTATCCGGGACTAAGCTTAGACTACTAGTCCCAAACGTCATCCTTTTGGAATACATTAATTGCGAAGAAAATTTTGGTCATTCCGCGGCATGCTGTTATATTAATCAGCTTGAATCTACGAATCAAAACCTCGAATGGACAATGCATTTTAGCTTTGATTCTGACTTTACTTGAAAAAATAACAACTGAAGATTATTTGACACTCATAGTTCTTAAGCCTTTCAAGACTGAGTAGGGAACGTTCTTGAAATTAAATTTGAACATTTTACAAGGTGGCGTGTAGCTGAATTATAGATCTGTGTATTTCCTTTCAGAGCATACGCGACTAAATTACAACCATTAGAAACCAGTTAAGGAGAAATCGAGTGAGTTTTCTGACCTCGAAGATTATCAACTTTTGGTTCCCTAAATTTACCTTAACACTAGGGAAACAAAAAGAAAAAGCACTAGAACTACAACAATACGCTTTCTCTGTATGTGCGCTGAATCCACTCACTAGCGGTTAACCAATAGAAACCGCGGTTCTGCAAGCCTGTTCCAGCCATTTAAAAATTTAAACTCTGAGCCTGTTTTACCTCTTCTAGGCAAGTTCGAAACAAATTTTCGTAGTAATCAACGGCAACCTCTGCACTTGTCAGCCTGAAATTTTGAATGCCCTTTTGTTTAAAATCGGAAACTTAGTCTGATAAACAGGGCTTAGAATGCCATTCATCTTTTTACAGAAAGCACTACTTCAAAATAATCCTAGCAGGAAGAGCTGTCTTCTCTTTATTTGAAACTGATGTATGTTCGTAGTTCTATCCAAAGTTGATGTACCAGGAGTAATTGGTTTCAGAGAAGCATGTGATTCTCCACAGCATCTGACTCCTCAAATTTGTCAAGCATTTGGTTTAAAATCACAATAAGCACCACATTCTGAACATTGAGATAATGTCGGAGGTTGTGAGGTCCAAACCAGTAATAGATTCTCTAACGGAGAGTAAGATGTTTTATTTTCATGCTTGGTTATTCTGGAAATACGAGTTCTGAGAAACTTTTTCGACCATTCGTGGACGGTAAATTCATTCACAAAAAAGGAACTGCTGGACATACAGTTATGCACATTCCATGAGCGATAACAATAAATGACTGCTTACATTAGGTAAACAACTCCAGCACAAGGAAATCCGGCCTTTCACGGTAGAGAAAGGCACAGCACACACCAACTAGTTTCTCAGGAATTTGTCAGAATGTCATTAAATTTATCTAATCTGCCTTTGGTGGTTCGAAGGCCTCATCACGTATAGCGTTCCTCATATCGGGATAGGAGTGGCTACTGCTCCCAGCATCGGTCATTCTTCTCTCTGCTAGCCTTCCTTTCCGTCTTCCGGGGTGAGGCGTCTCTGAAAGAATCCGGTGAAGTTTCTGTCTGGGTTGTTGGGGTGGCGTAGGAGTCAGTCTCAGTTTGGGGCTGGGGACACTCAAACTAGAACCCAGGGTGTGCTTCTTTCTGGCTTGAACAAGACCGTAGACAACGGCGGCTAGACTCTTGTGAACGCTAGGCGCTCTGCCGACTGACCTCTGCCTTCCGATTTTCCTTCCAAGCACGTAGTAGGTTTCCATTTCGCCTTTCCCCTTCACGGGCACCAGTCCTCGGAATTGCACTCTGTAACTGTGGGCCTCTAGTATCTGGGCGGTGGCTTTAGGTACCTGGATCTTATCCATCGTTCCTGTCGAATCCATGCGGCTGGCTTCGTTCACTGTGTTACCCCATATGTCGTACACAGGCTTTTTGGCTCCAATCACACCTCCCACCAATGGGCCGTGACTAATACCTACAAAAATTAGAACATATTGTAAAAGAAGCAGTCTCACGTTAACTCCCAACAGAACACCACCATCAGTCATGCCACATTAAACACTATTGGGTGGCGCATAATTCAAGACACTTAACGATACTAATTTTACATTTGTTACAAACAATTAAAGTACAGAATTATCTTTAAACATTTCTGCCACAACAAAAAAATCATAAAATATACACCCCATCACGATGACCACTCCTTGTCTCAATGAGTGAAAGCATGTATAAGTGACGTCAACGATTGGTTGGAGTGTATACAGACATCTAAATCACGTTAGTACAAAGCACATGCAAATCGAACACCATGTCGGGGTTCGAACGTGGACTAATTATCGGCGCGAGCAATGCGGAGGACACCATATCAGTAACTGCAAGCATCATTAATACGGACATTTTACGTGGACCAGGAACATCAAACAAAGATCTTCGCTCTTTCCACGTTTATAAGTGAGTCACAGAAAAATTATCATTGGCCGCCACCGGGAGTCGAACCCAGGGTCTTCCAGTTACGCGCCGGATATGCTTCCGCTACACCACAGCGGCCTCTAATTCCTCCAGACTCGCACACGCTAACTGCCAAGCCAATTTGGCAGATTGCTTCTTTGAGCCCCGCACAATGCTGGGGATTCACCAAAGATGGTTAGCAGCAACTGAAGAAATAATTAGAAGGCGAATGAATAATTAATACGGACATTTTACGTGGACCAGGAACATCAAACAAAGATCTTCGCTCTTTCCACGTTTATAAGTGAGTCACGGAAAAATTCTCATTGGCCGCCACCGGGAGTCGAACCCAGGGTCTTCCAATTACGCGCTGGATATGCTTCCGCTACCCCACAGCGGCCTCTAATTCCTCCAGACTCACACACGCTAACTGCCAAGCCAATTTGGCAGGTTGCTTCTTGGAGCCCCGCACAATGCTGGGGATTCAACTGCAAGCATCATTGCCTGTTCGAGGGCCTATGTGGTAAACGTGAGGCCGAGGAATGGTCCAAAGATGGACTATATATACACACACTATATTGACAAGTCACCGGACACCCCTTCAAAAGCAAATGAACGGAGGCGCTGCGTTGTTAAAATGCGCAGTACAGTTGCAAACGCTATAAAAACAAGCCTGCAGCTGACCGCGATCATATCGCACTGTGCAGTTGAGTGAAAATGTCGCGGCGGGAGAGAACTGACTTTGAGAAAAGAAAGATTGTTGAGAGTTATATTAGTGGCTTGTCCATAAGATAAACCAAGAGGCGTTTAAACATACCCAAATCAACTGTTTTGGATGCACTGAATAAGTGGAAAACACATGCCGTGCCTGAAGCATCAAAGCGTACCGGCAGACCAAAGAAAATCAGTGATAGAGGACGTCGAAGCCTCAGGAGAGTCGTTACAGCTACTTGACGGAGTACTTACTGCACAAGACCTCAGTGTACAGATAAGTAAAAATGCTGGAACCTCGGTATGTACACGTATCATTTGCAGAGAACTTCATTCCGTGGGTTACCGTGGTCGTGCGGCTGCTCATAAGCATTTCATCTCCACTCTGAATGCTACTCGTCGTTTAGAATGGTGTAAAGAACATTTATCGTGGACTGTAGATCAATGGAAACTGGTCATATGGAATGATGAATCCAGATACACGATCCATCAGTCTGATGGCTGTGTGTGGGTATGGCGGCAGCCAGGGGAACGCTATTTACTGTTTCTACGGTCAAGTTTGGAGCTAGCAGTGTACTCGTGTGAGGGTGTTTTCGTGGTATGGTCCCGGCCCATTGGTTTTCGTGGACAAATCTGTTAACCAGTACGTCTAATAGATATTCTGGACAATTATGCCCTACCAACTCTGTGGCAATACTATGGAACCGAGCCTTATTGATGATAATGCACCGAGCCATAAAGCAAGGACTGTTACAGAGTTGTTTGACGATAATTCCGTATCGTGTGTGGATTGGCCATCCCAAAGCCATGATCTTAATCCCATAGAGCATCTATGGGATGAATCAAAGAGCCCCATAAAAAGTTTAGAACAAAGGCCTACTACTAAGCAAGAGTTAGCGGCAGCAGTATGTGCTGAATGGAAGCGCATAGCTATCGCTGTGTTCCAAAACCTTGTCGAAAAGCATGTCTCGAAGGGTCAGTGTATGCAATTAAGGCCAAAGGTGGGCCGACGCCGTACTAAAGTATGTCAATAAATGCTATGTTGTGTTTCTCTTTTCGGTGTCAGTCACTTTTGTCAATATAGTGTATATATATATATATATATATAAGCTGACACTCTATGAGAAGTTTCCATGACCCAGCTCCGCGTGCCGGAAATGGAAGATCAGCAGAGGTTGACATTTCAGACGAATGCTGATTGGCACGTGCTGTTATGGGCAATAGACGGCTCACGATCATACACATAACGGCAGACTACAACCAAAGATTATGAAGAAACGTTTCAGAGCACAAAATCAGGCGGTCGCTCTTGCGAATGGGTCTCAGCAGTCTGCAGATCGTCTGGGTGCTCAAGCTGACAGATTGTCGTCGACAGTTCTGCCTGCAGTGGGCACGAGAATGCCGCGCCTTGACATTGGAAGGATGGGACCAGTCGCGTGGTCCGATGAGTCTAAGTTCTGTTTCTAACATGCCTATGGTCGAGTCGGTGTTCGACGCAGCGCGGGTGAAAATCTGCAACCAGAATGTGTGGTTACAGGTTGTGGAGCGGTGGCATGGTATGGAAAATCTTCTCATAGACACTACTGGGACTCCTCATTACCGTTGAGCACACCCTCAGCTTCAGATACTTTGTTGTTTCGGACCATGTGTGAACCCTCTTTGTCCGTTATTTTTATTTATTATTGTGCCATTGCAATAGCGAGATACCTTGATTCAAAGCCATGTATCGTCTTGTATACAATTACCGCTTTTTCTCTCATTTTTTAAGCGAAATAAAAGTTCGAAATTCTTACCATCTGTAGTTAACTTTACATACATTAAGACAACAGCATAGGGATTTATAACCGATTTTGAATTTCAATTCCGCTTGAAAAACAGAAGAAACTGATAGCACTATTGATATAGCAATAAGAGTAAGAAATGGAAAATATGCATATCGTTAGGAAAGTTAACGAAAAATTCGGATCAGCTACTCTGCACTACTAGCATTTATTTTAGAGGTGGAACGAATTCTTAATTTTCTCGAATCCGAATTCTAAAAGGTTCTCGAATCCTTCATATATGAACATTTATAAGAAAAAAGGTGAAGAAAATACTTCTACTTTAAAATTAAGTTTTTAATTGAAGTAAAATTTGAAAACTGTTAACGAAAAACATATTAAAGAATAGTTCTCAAAAAATATACCCATACTTATTAAGAAGATACAAATGAAATTTATAATTTACATTTACTAAATGAAGTTTATAACTCTTGAGGTTTATTTCCATTTTCTGAACATAATTTTACAAAAACATATTTGAGTAACAATTCACATTTGACATTTTTCGTTAATAACAAAAGTTCCAAAACCTTTTTAAATCAAAACAAGTGTAGAAGTGGGGATGATTATTTCAAGAGTTAATGTAGATAACATGGAACACTAAACTGAGTAAATTCTTTCCAGGAAATTAAAAAAAATGAACAACATGTTTGTTTTAAGAGTTAATAATAAAAACACTAAGCACTGAACTCTTTCAGGGCAATGTAAAAAAAAAAAACCGTCAATGGGGATTTTAATTTAAAAATACTAGCATTCGAACTCACTCTGGGTCTAGCCTACTTCGTTTATCAGCTATGACACCGGGTGTGCTGAATAGTCTTTCTGACATTACTGTCGATGGCGGTGTCATTAAGAACTTTTTTAGAGTTTCCTCAAATGTTAGAAGTAACGAGCTATTTCAAATAGCTGTGCACACACACACACACTGTTGACGATCGTATTCTAATGTCAGAACTCGTCATGCTGACAAAAATTCGAGCAAATATCGCTCTAGAACAAGCACCAAACGCCAAGTTTTTAAGATTAAGATTCGGATGACTAAAAAAGCGCGAAGATTCCAGTTTTCGAATCTCAAATCTTTTTCAAGATTCGAGGACTCGAATGTCCCATCCCTTATTTATTTCTGACCTACGTATAAACTGAGACTATTAGAAAACCTCTTGTAAGATGTTTGTTTATAAAAGAGAAGATAGTAAAATATTTTTGCCACAGTGCTCTCCATATTATAAGGTGCGGTACATGTTTGAGTCACAGTATTTAGCATATTATAACATGATACATACACTGAACAGCAATTGAGTTACAGATACCTGTCTAGTAACGTGTAGCACCACCTTTCGCCCTGATGACTGCGGCGATTCGTCTCGGCATGGACTCGAGAAGACACTGGAAGCGTTGGGAAGCCATACGGATCCACGGCCCCTGAACAAGCTCCCACAGTTCACGAAGATTTGATGGAGGGGGTCAGAGCCACGAACATCTCTTTCCATGGCACCCAGATGTGATTGATGGAATTGAGGTCAGGTGACATAGCTGGCCAAGGAAGCGAGGTCACGTCAGTGGAGTGTTTATAAAACAATTCGGATACAATTCGGGAGCTGCATTGTCTTGTTGCAGGATGAGGTCCCCAGTGGAATGTTGAAGACGTACAAACGGGAGCAAATGGTCAACCAGGATATCCCGGTAACGTTGATCTGTGAGGACGATGTCACACGTACCAGGGGTCCCATTTCAGTCCATGTAAACAGTCCCCAGACAAGAATGCCACACCCACGAGTTTGAAGAGTACCCTGCTGGCAAGAAAGATCTATCGCTTCATGTGGTTTGCGCCGTACTCGTATCCTGCAATCAGCATGTACCAACGTGAATCTCGACTCATCAGTCCAGGCAACATTTTCCCACATGTCTAGGGTCCAGTGGCGATGTTCCCGCGCACATGCTAATATTTGCACCCTGTGATGTGCGGTAAGCAGCGGTACCCTCGTGGGACGATGGCTTCTGTACTCCATAGCGAGATGGTTCTGGATGGTGTGACTGCTTACACGTTTTTGTGTACCAGCGTTAAATTGCCGAGTGATTTCTTGCACTGTGGCCCGTCTATCCGCTGTTACAGTGCGAGCTAGCCGACGATGACCCAGCTCATTCACACGCTGTTGTCCACGGCACTTGGCTCTTGTAGGGATGGGTTTACCGGATTTGATGTACTCATGGTGCACCCGTGACACAGTGGCTCGTCAAAATCCCAGTGCCTGCACGACTTCCAAGATAAAGTGACCCTTTCGTCGGGCCCCGACAATTTGCCTACGATCAAATGCGCTTAGATCCTTCGTTTTACCCATACTGCGTCCGACTCTTACTGATTTCCGTCGCAACACTCCTTATATTGTCTGATCGCTGCATACGTAATGTCGTTTCCGTTTATCAGGGCCACCCACAGCGCCACATTTCCATAACGCCAGCTGTCTCTAATTCAATTGCTCTTCAGTGTATAATACGATTAATATTTCGGTCACAACACCCAATTTACCAAAAGATACATATTTTGCTCACAATTAGGATATAACACAATAATACCATGCATATTTAAGTCCCAATACTTAATATACACTATATGATCAAAAGTATCAGGACACCACTTTCGAGTAGTGGATTTGTTCATATACGTCACAGCCATGGCACGTGACCTGGCAAACATCCGAGACAATCGTGAACAGTAGAATGGGCTGTATGGTGGAGCTCAGTGACTTTCAACGTGTCACGGTCATAAGATGGCATCTTGGCAACAAATTAGTTCGAGAAATTCTGCTCTGATGTAACTTCCTCGATCAAGGGTAAGTGATGTTATTGGGAAGTGCTAGAAGAAACAATAGTGCAATCCTGACTTGACAGGCTACGTAAAACAGAAGAGCGGGACAGCAGAGTGCTGAAGCAAGTGGTGCGGCAAAATCTCTTGTCAGCTGCCACGTCCACCACATTCCCAAAATGCCTCTAGATAGAAGCAACGCCAGCATCAAAACGGTTCGTCGAGAGCTGAAGGGAATGGGTTAACATGGCTGAGCAGCAGCACACAAGTTTTACATCAGCAAGATAAACGCCAAGGATCGGTTGGAATGGTGTGAAATTTGGCGTTAGTGGACTCTGGAGCAGTAGGAGCTTTTTCTAGGGTGTTGAATCACGCTCAACTGACAGTCCGACGAAAGAGTCTGGGCGAGAAGGATGCCAGATGAATACTAACTGCCCGACTGTGTTGTGCCAGCTGTGAAATTTGGTGGACAATGCATCATGCGCTGATACTACTTTTTATGGTTTGGGCTGGCCCCTTCTAGTTTCACTGCCAGGAAATCTTAACGCTACGACCTATGATTTTCTCAACAATTCTGTGCTTCCAACATTATGGCTACTGGTAGCTGAAGGCACTCTCCTGTACAAACAGGACTGTTCTCCTGTCCACAAATAGAGGTATGTGCAGGAATGGTTTGATGAAATGGCCGTGGAAGAACTTTACTGAGTGCACAAGATCTCGATCTGAACCCTGTCCACAAAGCTACGTCTGTGCAGGAATGGTTTGATAAAATGGCCGTTGAAGTACTTGACTGGAGTGCACGAGATCTTTATCTGAACCCAGTTCACAAAGCGGGGTCTGTGCACGAATGGTTTGATAAAATGGCCGTGAAAGAACCTCACTGGAGTGCACGAGATCTCGATCTGAACCCGGTTCACAAATAGGTCTGTGCAGGAATGGCTTGATAAAATGGCCGTGGAAGAACTTCACTGGAGTGCACGAGATCTCGATCTGAACCCGGTTCACAAAGCGAGGTCTGTGCAGAAATGGCTTGATAAAATGGCCGTGGAAGAACTTTACTGGAGTGCACAAGATCTCTATCTGAACCCTGTCCACAGTAAAGTCTGTGAAGGAATGGTTTGATAAAATAGCCGAGGAAGAACTTGACTAGAGTGCACAAGGAGTTAATCTAAACCCAGTGGAACACGTTTGGAATGAATTGGAAAGCCAGCTGGGAGCCAGGCCTGATCGTCTGACATAGCCTTCCCAGCAGAGTGGAGGCTGTGATAGCAGTAAAGGCGGACCAACTGAATAACAGTTCTTTCCTATTGCAGGGAGTTTGTGGACAGGCAAGTGTCCGAATACTTTTGACCATTTAGCGTATTTATCGTCGCACGTAGTTCTGTTCTCTACGCTTTGGCTGCCTATCTGATTTATGGTGTCCAACAGTGGCTGCAAGAACCACCAGATGTGGAGCAGGTCAGTGTGTGGGAAGTGGATTCGTGCCGAACGCGAGATGGTACCCTGTTAAAGATTTTGTGTTCAGTTGTACCGAAAAGTGGCACCACACCAGCTGCTACACCACTTTCTGAGAAAAGATACACCATTTTGTGGTGCAAACAAACCAAACAATATGGCGTAAACTTACTTAATAATGTGGCGAATCCTTGTACCATAATGTGGTGCAAAGCTGCACCATGTTTGTTGGGTTTTGTTTGCACCATACAGTGGTGTTTGTGGTGCACAGCTGGTGTAGTACCACATTATGGTGCAATCTAATACACTATTTTTTTAACAGTGTACGATGATAATATTGGTTTCAGCTACTAATCGGCAACTGAATCATCTGGCAGGCAAGAAATCAGTAACACTGCCAAAACGCCGGAAAAATGGAGAATGAAACGACCCACCTCGAGAGAAAAGAAATAGGCAGAACCAGATGCACATGCCGCAGAAGTACATTTTCCGCGATACTATTAACTCGCGTACATTTGATTGTGCGTGCAAAAAAATAACTCGAATTCGTACAAATTCGAAATCTCTCACATGAAGAGTAAATTGTGCACCGAAGCACACGGGAATCGATGTCAATTTTCAGACGCTGTCATATGATGCAATATTGAAAACAGAACAAAGTTTTTTGTTCTTTTGAAAACATTTCAGCTTTTGTGAATAAGTAGCTACAGATGTTTCTCGCCCTCTGAATAAAAATTTAATTTTTAATTCAGTATCATGCACTCAAATTGAATTCAAACGATACATTGAGTGGACAGAAATCGCGGGATACATACCTAGTAACGGGTAGGCCCATATTTCGCCCGGATAAGAAACGCCGCACGGCGAAGAACTGAGTTCACTAGGTCACGAAAGTGTTCCACAGGTATCTAAGCCCATGTTTGTGCTGCATCGCTGTCCATAATTCCGTCCTCTTCTTGAGTGGAGGACGGCTCCAAAGCTCGAACGGACGTTTCCACAACATCCCAAAGATTTTGCAAAGGGTTCAAATCCGCTGAATGGGAGTATCGCTGAATTCAAGTTCCAGCTCTGTGGGGGAGACACATCGCCCTGCTTGAAGAGCCCATTGTGCTCTGTGGGTGCATGATGACCATTAACACATGTAGATGGTCTGCAAGGATAGACACGTAATGTGGACCGTTCAGAGATGCGTCTAGACGCACCAGAGGTCCAAACGTGTGCGAGTTTAAAACGTGTCGGATCATAACCGAGCATCCACCAGTCTGAACAGTCCTCTTTTTGACATGCTGGCTCCATCGCTTGGTGCTGTTTCCTCCAGATTCGCACTCTCCCGTCTGCGCGAAATAAATTGAAACAAACTGGACTAATCTGACCCGCAGACCCATCTCCAATCGGCCGAGGTTCAGTGCTAATGTTATTTTGCCCAGTAGAGGCATACACTCCGATATACATTAAGATAATACAACGTAGTTTGTCACAAAATTTATTTTTTCAAGCCGACCATGGTTTCGGTGGGTATTGACCTAGCTTCATTAGGACGAATGGCACGTAAATATACAAATTGTATATGACATCCTAAATGGTGTTTACAGTCACGTTTTGGTTAGATGCTTCCACGCGCTTAATAAGAAATGGCGTGGATGCCATGTCATTAACAAGTCGCAGAGACTTCTGATATGTATATGGAAAGCTTCCAAAATATCAAGTTTGGTGGTTGAATCTGCCTTGTCAATTAGTTTTGCTTTCTCAAAGAGAAATGTATGGTTCTTTTCGTAACAGTGTTTAGCCATCGATGACTTCTTTAGGGGTCACAATTTAGAATGTAGGTCTTGTGCACCTTCAATCGAAAACGCAAGGCTCTACGGGTCTGTCCTATATACGAAGCGCTACATTCACAGGGAATTTGATAAATTCCATGTGAATGTGGCGCTTTGATACTAAAAATCTCATTTTGTATATGGGTTTAAAAATCACCTTGAAATGAAATGTTTTGAGAATTTTTGAAATTTTGAAGGTAAGGTCACGGGAAAGTAGAATAATGGCAAACTTCTCTGGCAATGGGCGCATCACAGGAGTTAACGTGGAGATAGGCTTCGGTTTCCGGAATTTTGCTAGAACCTTGTCTATAATGTGGAAGGGTTGTATTTTCTCTGTACTACAACACATTTAAGGAAATAGTTCTTTTTCCAAAAAACTGTGGGTTCATCCACTACGCAGCGTCGTGTTGCCAAAGAACCAAGCATCCCATTATTTCTGTCCTCTCACCGTACAAATAGTAAAAAACAGCCTGTTTATTGACAGGTTTTTTTTTCACTAAATTTTCGAAGAATAATAGTGTTATCAAAAGTGACAACTACCGTGTGAATGCAAAGCACTAATTCAAAAAATAAATACGTTGTTCTATACTTACCAGCTCTAAGCTTGAAACTATTGAATGAATGTTTGTTCACCTCTTCGAGTGATTCCTTCATAGCAAAGGCAAAATCAACCAGGGCTGTTAGATGACTCCATTCATCATGACCCTGAAACAATAAATTGAAACTGAGACAATCAGAAATATTTAGCAACATTGTTTCATTTGACACACTCCTTGTAGTCCAGCGGATCACAGCACTTCTGTGTGCAACTGTGTATGTACAGAGAAAATTCTTTCTGTATTACTTAGGTGTATCAGAAACAAACAAATTTGGGTGCCCCCCTTCCCTCCCACGTTTTCTCAGTATGGCGGCATTCAAGTTGACCGCCATCATTCCACTTGCCTTCTGTTAAAGTAAGCGTTTTAGCGAAAACGGTAAGTTTTATTGAAAAAATGTTTAAAGAAAAAATATTCAACGTTCAATGGATTTGTTTCTATTTCCTTGATTTCTCAAACCATTATCCCAGAAAATTTACATTTTAATATTGTAGTAAGGGAAATATTTGTTTGTGTACTCTTACCACGCAAATCCCTGAATTTTAGCTG
The DNA here is from genome assembly GCA_039090855.1 of Macrothele yani. Lineage (NCBI taxonomy): Eukaryota > Metazoa > Arthropoda > Arachnida > Araneae > Macrothelidae > Macrothele > Macrothele yani. The sequence goes on along the minus strand of CM077027.1, from coordinate 136,524,303 downwards.
CTCCTTTAGTACAAAAGTGAAGATAACCTAGTTACTGAGGCACATTTATTTTTAAAAAGTGTATGATTTGTAATAAAGCTGGTGACAATATCATTACAATCGAAAACTGAAGGGAGAAAATAAGGGATGCAGCCGCAATAAGAATAAAGTGTGGGAACAGTTATTAAGTATTTCAATCGAAGATCTGTTTTATTATGTGAATAACGAATGTTACAAACAATATTGCCATAAGAAAGCACTTGCCCTGCTAATAAAAAGAACAAGCTCACAATCTAGTGATGCCATTACACAACCTTCAATTACAGTACCATACAGAGAAGACAAGCCATGCAGGAAGAGATCCAGAAGACAAAGTCCTAGCAGTACTGTAAATGTCAGACCGTTTGTGTGACATGCAATAACAAATCACACAAGGGGAAATATGAGAAATTTAGAATATGTGAATCTCCACGAGCTGAAAGGTTTTTACAAGCCACTTCATTTTTTCAAGATGATGTATTTGTTCGGACATGTGACCTGACAGATGCACCAAGTGTATTTGGTGCTGACATGCATCATGGGAGTTGCATTTCGTCATACATCATCCGCTATGAAGGTGAACAAGAACAATCTGGAACATTACCGAAAGTATCACAAAGTGTAAACCTGCAGTTTAATAAAATATTTGAAGAACTTGAGAAAGGAATAAATAATGAATTAGGATACACTTTTAGCTATATACGTGAAAAGTTCAACTTTCAATCAAGTGTAACTATCAATAACCAGGATCTAAAAACATTTCTTTTAAACCATTTTGGTGACAATAACATTTTAAAACCCTGCTGAAAATAACAAGCCCGCTATGATTTTCTATTCAAAATTAACGCCAGAAGAAGTAGCAGATGTTATTGAAAGCCATAACCCAATCACAAAATGTGCAAATATATTGAGGGACAGCATGAAGAATCTTGATTACTATTTATGTGATAAATTCTATGATATCAATGATCTTACAGATTCGTGGTTTAACACAAAAATACCTCCCGCTTTTTCAGAGTTCTTTTGTTCTCTGTTTGATATTTATCCAAGAGAAACAAATCTTGTCCAAACCAATGATAACAAAGACGAAGAAACTACTTCCAGTAGTTGGGCTATGAAAGCGTAATCGTTACTGCAAATCATGTATTACCTGTTACATCGTGGAAAAAAGACTCCCCTACACATAATAAATGCGCAAGATATTCATGAGGCCTGTAGCAGTAAAACTCTTATTACAAGGTTCTTTTTTTTTTTTTTTTTTTGGGATTGGAGGTTTAACGACCACCGTGAGCAACTCAATGGGCTATAAGAAGTCGCCCGTCCCTAATTTAGAGTCACTGGTTCCAGGGAAGGAAGAGAGCCAGTGCCGTAAGACAAACACAACACCCATGCCTCACCGGGATTCGAACCCGGACCCCAGACGGACGAATGATCAGAGGCCAGCGCCTTAGACCACTGAGCCACCGGGGCGGCTATTACAAGGTTCAACCACTTAGAACTTTGTGTTAACTATGATGAAGTTTTACGTCACCACAGTGCCCTTGCCCAGTTAACTTTAACACAAAGTGGAAATGTTCCTATCGCTCAAGTTCGCGGGTATGAACTGGCACGTCTGTTTCAGTTTGAGTTATCAGATGTTTCAATGTTTTTTGATGAGAATGGTCTTGTTAAAAGCAAAAAAAAAAAAATATATTTTATGCAGGAACTAGAAAGGAATCTGAGGGAAGACGCAAAAGCAACATAATTTCAGCCAGATGAAATTACTTGTTTCATCATAGACTTTACGAACTTTTTGAGAAAGGTGCTAACAAAGGAAAAGAAATTGTTTGGTGATGTTACAACTTCTTACTCGACGTTTACATCATCACTCTCAGCTGGTGCTTCCAGGGTAGACCATATTTTTGATAGCTACCAAGAGTGTTCTCCTAAAGACTCTGAATGTCTATCGAGGCAAAAGAGCAATGTCATAGTTTTGTCTAAAATATCATCAGAAATTAATCTAACAATTCAAATGGAAACTTTCTGGCCCTCATGGTCAAACATATTGTTACTACAAAAACATAAACAATTTGAAAACCTTGATGGTGACAAGACCTATTAGACAGATGCATGTGTTAAGTGCATTCTCTGGTTCACCGAATGAAGTTAGTGTCAACTGCATGTGTATTCAAAATGGTGTTGAAAAGCCAATACGTACCATGGACACATTTTTAACAGAAGAAGCAGACTTCAGGATGATGATCCATGGAAAGAACGCAGCAAATCAAGGGCTAAAGAAAATCTTGTTTATAAGTGCTGATACTGCCATCTTGGTCCTGGCTCTATTTCACTGGAAAAGGTTCCACACCCTAGGAGTGAATGAAGTGTGGCTAAGAACTGGCGTTGGTGACACAAGACTTGTTCCAATCCATATGTTAGCTGAGACACTCGGACAAGACATGTGCCAGGCATTACCAGCACTGCATGCTCTTTCTGGTGCTGACTGTACTAGCAAGTTTGGTACCGAAAAAGCTGCAGTTGACCGCAACCCTGTGAAGTATATGAAAGAGTTTGGCGTGTCACCACAATCTCCAGAGCTCGACAGAATCATGTCACTTGCCGAACAGTACTTAGTGCAATTGTTGAAGAAAGGTTCGTCTTGCAAGGCACTTGATGAGTTCAGGCTATGGAAGCACCTCCACGTGAAAAATATTTCTCTCGATGACGTACCTCCAACAAGTACGAGTGCACAGGGACATCTTCGTGCTTTCTTCCACACCTACCTAATGATAAACTGTCTCGATGAAGCACAAGAGACATTGGATCCACTTACGGTTCGGCTTTGAAATGACAGATGTGTTCTAATGAGCTTGTTCTTTTTATTAACAGGGTAAGTGCTTTCTTATGGCAATATTGTTTGTAACATTCGTTGTTCACATACATAATGAAACAGATCTTCGATTGCAATACTTAAACTCTGTTCCCGCACTTTGCTTTTTCTTATTGCGGCTTGCATCCCTTATTTTCTCCCTTCTGTTTTCGGTTGTTAATGATATGCTTTATTACAAATTATACACTAATTTTTTAAATAAATGTGCCTCAGTAACTGGGTTATCTTCACTTTTGTACTAAAGAAGGAGCTAAAATCCAGGGATTTGCGTAGTAAGAGTACGCAAACAAACATTTCCCATACTACAATATTAAAATGTAAATTTTCTGGGATAATGGTTTGAGAAATCAAGAAAATAGTCAGAAGCAAATCTGTAGACCATTGAACGTTGAATATTTTTTCTTTAAACATTTTTTCAATGAAACTTACCGTTTTAAGTTTTATTGGAAAAATGTCAAGATGGCCGCCATCATTCCATTTGCCTTCTGTTAAAGTAAGACGCTTACTTTAACAGAAGGCAAGTGGAATGATGGCGGCCATCTTGAATGTCGCCATAATGGGAACTTGGGGGTAGGAGTGGCGAATTTTTTTTTTTTTTTTGCTTCTTATACACCCAAGTAATACAGAAAGAACTTTCTCAGTACATATAGTTGCACACAGAAGTGCTGTGGGCTGCAGGAATATTGTTACGAACATGTGGTTAATTCAGCTTTAAACTGTTACCTGCAAAAAAAAAAAAATGATCTTCGCAGGAGTGAGTTCTCAAAAAGGTCCAGAACTGCTGTGCATGTAGGTGTAATTGTTCCTGCTCTGATGTACGGCACTAAATTATTCTGTAACCTTGTTATCATAGCTTTTAACGAACAACTTGGATAACCATTTTGGTTATGGTGAGTGTCAAAATCATCTCCCTTTTCATTAGTGCTTATTTGGAGACGGTCACCTCTTTCACCAGATAGCTGCCAGCTGCGGTAATGAGGCAGGGCACTTTCGTAACACTATTGCTGTCCGATGTGAGGGAACCGCGGAGTTTGATATACCGACTCGCTGCGAACAGGTGTTTAGTCCAGCTTTGAACTATTACCTGCGTCACGACTCTGAAACTGAGAGTACAATTTTTTTAGGGTTGGGGGGGGGGGAGGGGTGGTTAATGACCACCGTGAGAGTTAACTCTCTAATGGGCTATAAGCAGTCGCCTGTCTCTAATTTAGGGCCGCTGGTTTAAGGGAAGGGAGTTAGCCAGTGTCGTAAGACAAACACAACATTCATGCGTCACCGAGATTTGAACCCGGAGCCTTTTCGAACGAATGGTTATACACCAGGCCAATAGACCACTGCGCCACCGAGAACCAATAAAAAAAATAATTCGCAGCATTGTTTCATTTGATATACTGCCTTGTTACGAACCGCATCATTTTACATACCGCCTTATTGCGAACGCGGTATGTCAAATGATTACTGCTCTGCGACGGGGTAAGTGGACAATGATCTTTGCACGAAGGAACCAAGAAATTCTCACATCTTCAAGTTTAATGGAAGCCTTTTTCACTGTGGATCGAAGGTAAGTTGATAGGTCAAGGGTCAGTAGCAGGAAATGCACAATGAAGTTCGAGGTTAACGTGGAGTGATAGAGGCTGTCATCGTGCTGAACAAGTGTCCATGAGAACACAATAAAAGTATCTCGCACGCATTCTGCGAAGAGGAACAAAAAAAAAAAAAAAATAGGAAATTTTGTTGTGGCGTTTGAATAAAGGTTGGAGGTAATACATCTTCGTGCCAGGGTGAGAGTCTTTGACCAAAGGCGGCGTATTTTACTACGTCAACCAGGTTCGAACTCAAGCCTGTTCATGCTGAACATACTCGTATAAGTATCTAGTTAAAAACCATGACGGAAAATGAAATTCAGTCAGAGCACCTGTCATTAGTCCGATCAGGAAAAACCTTTTTGCGTTGGGAACTTACTTTTTCTGCAGCCGAGGAGCAGGACTGCAAACACTATGACATCCAAACGGGAATGAAAAGATTTTAGTCTAATTCAGATAGCGAAGAATTTCATGAAAGACAGAATTACCGTTCTGTGCATCGACTCTTTCTGTGTGTTGACAGGAAATTTTCGTGCTTGTATCTATTTTAGTTTCCTTTAGATAGGGTGTTTAAATGGTAAAAGCCTATCAAGATGCCTACTGTACAGAGAATCAAGATTCCTGCTGTTATGGAGAACCTCCATTTAAAAAAAATGGCGGAGAAAAAAATTTACTAGGATATGCAGCAAACATTAGGGGAACTTTGTCTTTCATACGCCATGGTGAAAAACTGGGTCGCATAATTTAAGCACGGAAGAGACAGTTTTCAAAATGGGTTGCACAATTTAAGCACGGAAAAGACAGTCTTCAAAATGTACACTGTGAAAGGCCTGTTATAGTGTTAAACCTGCAAATGTGTAGGCCATTGATGTCCGCAGAGTAACATCAAAAGGCATTGAGACTACATTCAGTATCTTCCACGAGGGAGCTCACCATACTGTGATGTGTTCTAGGAACGAAGAAGGTATCTTCAAGGTAGGTTCGTGAAGCACTGAATGCATATCAGAAGCGGGAAAGAGCGAAAAGTTTCGTCCTGAGATCTTGCAGTATGCGACTCTGGAAGAAACATTGGCGCACCACTTCGAAGATGAAACAAAAGAACAATCGAAATAGTGGAAACATTCCTCTTCTCCTTTTAAAACGTTTCGAGTACAGAAGTCGGCCGGAAAAATCACTGCCTCGGTCTTCTGGGATGCAGAAAGCGGGATCATGGTTGGTTTCTTCTAAAAAGAGGTCATCATCAATGCAAATTATTGTTATAACTTAATGAGACGTTCCCGCGAGGAATTGAAGCTCAACATTCGCGCGAAGTTGCCTAAATGAGTCATCTTTCATCAAGACAATGCGACAGCGCACGCAGCCTTTGTGACTTGGGTAGCAGCACTACATGACTGACTGTGCGTTCAAGCTACATCATACTCCTTCTTGCCGGATTTAGCTCCATTTCCAAATCTCAAAAAAAGGTACTTGAAAGGGCAAAAATTCGACAATGCTAAGATGGATGTATGAACAGCCAGTGGCCCAAGCCACAGAGTCTGACTTAAGGACTCTATAACGAACTTAATTTCTCAGTCATTTTTGGTCCACGCTGGGAATCGAATAAGTCCACTTATTCCGGAACAAGTCGCTCTACCAACTGAGCCATACATACGTTCGGTTTGCTGCTATCTGCCTTTATGTGGTGTGCGTCCTGCGGGGCAGGCACGTCAAATCTTCCCGAAAGAGGGCCGGGGGCATGGCCCACGGGTCAGCAGTGACCATGAATTGCCGTAGGAAGTTATCCGCAGAAGAACAAACACTTGAGAACTCCCAGTCAATTTGGTGTGTGGAATTTTTTTTTTTCGAAGCGCTGAAGAAGGGATTCTTTTTTTCCTATCTCGTGGTGTGGAAAGAACATCACACCATTGCGAGATCTTGAACGGCCGAGTCATCCGGGAAGTTCGGGCGCCATTATAACGAAGTAAATTTCTCCGTTATTTTTGGTCCACGCCGGGGATCGAACTCGAGTCCACTTATTCCGGAACAAGTCACTCTACCAACTGAGCTACGCAGACGTTCGTTCTTGCTGCTATCTGCCTTTATGTGGTGTGCGTCCTGCGGGGCAGGCACGTCACAACTCTGATGAAAAATAAATGAGTTTTCGCAACTTCCCAGCCATTATTCTGTGCGATGCGAGGAATCTTTCACTTCCCCCGTGTATTTTATTCCACGCCAGTACTTTTAAAAATATGATTGAAAGAATTGCTCCTCTCGGACACTTTTACTACGCAGATTAATTTCAGCATTTTCTACATTACTTTACTTTTTCTTCAACTAGCGGGTGTAAAGGTATAACCGTATTTTCCTCGATATCTCTGCCAATAGAAGTATTTTTCATCGGATACCTTCCACATGAACATTCTGCACGTATTTTCTCTTCTGTAACTAGTGCGAATATTTTTTTTTCTTGCAAATGTATTTCCTCATCTACAAATCGAGTTGAAATTCGTTTTGTGCCATTCATTATGAAGAACAGATCGTGCACTGTGCATTCTAACTATACTTTATTTTCCCTTCAAACGGGGTAAATTGTTCTCCCATGATTACCTCCTATAACAGAAATCCGATTTGAAAAATTCTTTGCGTGGGAAAGTGTATATGTTATTGGAAACATTTTGTGTACAATATTTCTTTTCCCTGTTATGCACAGAGTGATTTGTACAGGTGCCGAGATTCACGATGATCTTCTCATAAACTGCAACGTAGAAACGTAGCTTAATGGTTCGATAGCATAACTCTTAAACTGACGCAACTAGAGTATTATTTAGAAATGTGTTGATAGTTTTTCTTACCTTTCTTGTGGGATTGAGACCAGATGCAGCCATGTAAGTACTACTGATAGTCTTAATTTTTTCTAACGGCCGAAAACGATCATCATCCAGCAGCTGAAAAAAAATCACAATAGTAAAAACATATATCAAAAAATCAATATTTAATACTTATCCATTAACGACATCATAACAATCAAAAATCGAACAAGGTAGTAAATGGCATTACTAAAACTTTTGGAGCGCCAATGAAAAATAAATAAAAATCCTACCCCCGCCAAAAAATATAAAAAAATAGTATTTATGGAATATATATAATTGCCCAGAATATCGAGGTAGACTTGCTGGTCAACAGGTTTGTCCTCGATAACCAACAGGGCCGGGACCATACCACGAAAAACATCCCCACACGAGTACACTGCCAGCTCCAAACTTGACTGTAGGAACAGTACACTGTGGTAAATAGCGTTCCTCCGGCTGCCGCCATACCCACACATGGACATCAGACTGATTGATCGTATATCTTGATTCATCGGTCCATAGAACCCGTTTCCATTGATCTATGGTTCACAATAAATGTTCTTTACACCATGCTAAACGACGAGTAGCATTCCGAGTGGAGATGAAAGTCTTATGAGCAGCCGCACGATCGCGGCAACCCATGGAATGAAGATGTGAATGGTACGTGTACATACCTGTGTTCCAGCATTTTTACTCACCTGTACACTGAGGTCTTGCGCAATATTCCGTCGATTAGCTGTAACGACTCTCCTGAGGCTTCGACGTCCTGTATCACTGATTTTCTTTGGAATTCCGGTTCGTTCTGCTGATTCAGACACGCCATGTGTCTTCCACGTATTCAGTACATCCAAAACAGTTAATTTGGGTATGTTTAAACGCCTCTCGGTTTCTCTTATAGACAACCCACCTATATAACACTCAACGATCTTTCCTTTCTCAAAGTCAGTTCTCTCCCGCAGCTACATTTTCAATTCAACTTCACAGTGCGATATGATCGCGGTCAGCTGTAGGCTTGTTATTATACCGTTTGCAGCTGTACTGCGCATCTTAACAGCGCAGCGGATCAGTTCATTTTCTTTTGAAGGGGTGTCCGGTGACTTTTGTCAATATAGTGTATGTACATTATGTTCGTAACGAAATTTGAAAGACCTAGAAAAGAAGCTTCATTAAAGCTATTAATCTACAGTAAATCATGGATTAATCTACAGTGAAATAAAGAAGCCTGTTTGCCATTCGGTAACCTACCTGGAAAACTGTTTATCATTATGGTTTGAAGTTTGACATTTCTGCAGGAACGCCTGATTTACGTGCACCTTGGAGATCCTTTATTTTCTATTAAGAAATATAGGTTTTTCTAGAAATCCTAAAATTGTAATTATTTTTCATCTCCGTGGGAGCAATGAGCAGCTAAAACAGACGCTACCGATAGATCGCAGCGCATTCGTTCTCATGAAAAACAGACTTTATTTGTACGGGAAAGATACTAATTTTTTGCTCAGTTTTAGACAATTAAATGCGTGCGTCGATTACAAAAAATACATTATCACCACAAAGCCATTGAGAAGGGGGGAATAGGTGTGGTATGGCATGATGTGTGAACTTTTTTTTTATGTAACCTATATGAATCGGAAATCAGTGAAGAGGGTGGCACCTGGATTAAAAAAATATCACTGATGAAACTGCATATGAAACACCTGGGTTCATTCAAATATGTATGTAAAAGCCTATTTTTTTTTCTACTGGAAAACATTAAAATTTAAAGTTTAGGTAAAAAATACCCTATCATTTTGGCACAACCCGAATAACGATAGCCTCTAAGTCAAATCGTGATTCTTTTGATAAACTCTGGTCATATGCTAGTAATAACTGAAAATAAAATTCTTTCTACGTCAGAAAACTACACAAGAAAGCATTGTTCTTGGTCTAAACAAATGGACTTGTAATGTTTCTTCCGTTTCTAAATCACGGACGGTGTTAAAAATAAGTGGTGTGAATTCCTGGAAAATTTCTGAAAATAACGTGCTGCAAAGTTGGCGGTAAGTATGTCTTTTAACGGAGTTTTCGGCATTAAAAGTTCTTGTGTGTGTGTGTGTTTTTTTTTTTAATTTTGACTTTCGTATTTTCAGATTTTTTGTAGTCAGCAATTCCGTTTATTACCAAGTTTTTCTGTATTTAGACAGAAATTTCGCAAAATCCAACATGCTGAATATTTCAGCCCTTACGCGAGAGAGTCCTTTTGCGCCGGGGATCGAACCCAGTCCTCTGGGTTGAAGCCGCACGTCTTAACCACTGAGCCTGAAGTTCACAGGAATCAGACTCACGATAAAACTGGGCGATGATTTTTTTTATCATTAATGCGAGTGATTTTATCATTTTATTTTCTATTGGAGCCTATTATTTTTTTAATACGTTTGTAATTATTTTATTTTTTCTGTAGGAGGTCGTATTATTTACGTATTTTTTTCGTGATTTTTCGAAGCAACAGATTGATTTAGAATCGGGGATCTTTTTTCTTAACTGACAATAACTTTTAATTAATTTTAAAATAAGGTGCAATGTATTTATGAGAGCGAAAGTACTGGTCACGTGTTATAGCGCCGCCTCCTACTTATGGATCTGAGGCGTCCACGCTATCGGTCTCTCACAACAACAAGGAAGTGTCGGTGCTTCTCAGAAACACTCCCTCCAACTCTGTTAGAGAGAACAAACGAAGCCTTCCCCACTTTAATATTTTAAATCTGTGATTCGGGAAGACGGAGCGACAACAGCTGAACGGACAGAATAATATTCACACTAAGATATAATGATATCCAGAGGAACTTCTGTTAACAACACACAAACATTTATTACATAAACAATTAGAGTTTAGACGGCGGCGGATTACTCGTTCTCTAACATCAAGCTTCACTAAGGATTGGACCTGACAAGAATCGTGAAACGCGAAAGCTAGGATGATTACTTCCCAAAAAAAATCTCTCTCGGCGTGGAAGTTTTAGCTAGAGTCTACCTGACACTAAATAGCTCTATATCTCAGTGAATCTTGAGAAATAGTATTCTAACTATGCTTCTCTACCAGATGTTCCAGCCTTAGCCTGTGTTAAGCTCGTATTCCCTGTAGCGAAATATCTACTACACCAGCGGGATCCCTGATTAGGGCCTATTCCGCTGCAGCGGAGCACTCTCTCTTCCAGGATAGATGCTCGCTAAACTCTCCCTGAGCGTCGGACACACTCTAGCTTGGAGCGTCCCTCGGCCCGCACACAATAAAAGGCAAACGTTTCGCGTCTCCTTCTCTCGGAGAACTGATCTCTCCGTTGAACGAAAGCAGACCTACTAACAGATCCTCTTCAAGGGGCTTACTAGACTCCCCCTCCACGCTGCGCTTGCGCGAAGCCCTCGGCGCCGACCTTGTCCTCCCGCTGACATGTTCATGAGGCTCGACTCTCCGGTCACGTGGGTCACCTTTCGCGCCCTTCACCAACCACGCCCTTGGGCGTTGGCCCGACTCCTAGCTGATGGATTTTAATCTTACCTTCCGCGTCTTCGCGGCCCTCCTCAGAACTTCCATTAGTGAGTGCCCCCCTTTGAGAAAGTAATCCTACCACCGAAGTACGTTCTTCTAGTAACGCAATACACATTATGTTCATACAAAGGTGGATGGCTGTTTTCCAGACTTGTAGGCGTCTGGACGACACTAACAATGTTCAGAGTCGCGGTGTCATTGACGATACTATCAGTTCGTCGAAAAAGGCCTCTCCCTTCTAAGGCGTGAGAAACTGAAGTCCTTTGTTTACAGCTCTCGACCTCTGAAAAATAAGAAATGTTCGCGAACTTTCTGTCGCCATTTTGGGCTTGTAATTACTTTTTCGTCACGTAAAAGCAACATAATGTTCATCATTAATATTAATTAACATGGTTAATGTGTCCGTTCTTACAGTATTGTTTTATAATATTTCACAAAAACTTCTAAATATAAAATTTACTCTTGATAGCTGTATAGCTTTCGTCTTAAGGATTCCACAGACTGATACATAGACATTGTACAGTCACCTGTACAACAAATTAAGTACCCGGTTTCTTATGGTAACAAAATATATAACAGCTGATGAACAAAATGGGGAAGAGAAGAAATATACTGCGCGACAGTAACCAAAATTTATGCGATATACTATCCAGAAATCCGATCTCTCTACAGAACTTCAAAATCGAATACTTCGACAGACTATTAAAATTTAAAAATTAATCAATCCCTCAAGTGTTCCCGTGAATCTCACCTATTATCCGAAATTATTCGTCATATGGATAAAAGGGAATTGTGGAAAGGTTTCTGAAAATTCAGAATTTTCCATCAACACATCTTGAAAACTGTAATTTGACGTCAATATAAGAAGCTAATTGCAGAAAGGTTTCTGAAAATTCAGAATTTTCAGTGAACAATTCTTGAAAACTGTAATTTGACGTCAATATAAGAAGCTAATTGCAGGAAGGTTTCTGAAAATTCAGAATTTTAACTGAACACCTTGAAAACTGTAATTTGACGTCAATATAAGAAGCTAATTGCAGAAAGGTTTCTGAAAATTCAGAATTTTCAGTGAACACCTCTTGAAAACTGTAATTTGACGTCAATATAAGAAGCTAATTGCAGAAAGGTTTCTGAAAATTCAGAATTTTAACTGAACACCTTGAAAACTGTAATTCGACGTCAATATAAGAAACTAATTGAAGAAATGTTTCTGAAAATTTAGAATTTTTCTGGTGTACAAAAAATCTGTGAAATTCAAAGTTTTTTCGTCATTTCATTGACAAAGTTGTGTCAGAAACATGTTTCGTTAATTCACGAAAGAAATCACGGAAAATGGCTCGTGAATTTCAGGAAATGTTTTACAGTGTGGGATTTCTCTTTAGCGATGAACAAAACTTTTCGTTCGATCAGCTTTCAGTTACATGATCTGAATACGCCCCTGCTGTGAAGAATCAATTTGTGCTAAAGTTCAGACATTTTTTTCTTTCAAGGATGATCCATAAATTGCTTTAAGGTGGTGTTTTATTTTTTGTAAAAATTTAGTTTACGATCTTACACGCGTGTGCATTATGCACATTTTATCAACAATATTGTATGCATTAGTATTAAATTCTTGAAATTCAGAACTGCTTAAATGAAATCAAATGTGTAAAAGTACGTAACTGTAATGCTGTAGTAATAGACTTTGACAAATGTTAAGACTAAATTTACTACACTTAAAGCTTTCAATAAAGACTAACTTAAACATTAATAAGAACGTAACTACTTTAAAATGGAATAAACATCAGGAGTTTAGTTCAAAAAGACCTATTCTGTACAGCGAATTTTGTATAATTAATATTTCGGACGTCACTATGCAGTTTCGTTTAATAGCGGCTCCACTGTACATACATTTCATCCCTTCAACATTGAAACTTTGGAATTTCTTACCAGATTGCATTTTTCCTTTCAATTATTTAACCCTTTAACGACCATAACGCCCGAAACTTCCTTACATCCAAATACCACGACCGCCTGTGAGCACGATATCCTGCCCCCCCCCTGTTTTGATTTTATACTGGGTTTACGGGATTAACAGAAGTCTCCCTCATCACCATTGTCGCTAAACAAAGAAATAAAGCAGGCGTTAGTATCTCCCTGGGGAGATATTATTAGGTAACCACAAATATTTGCAGTTTTCGGAAACTAAGACAAAGTATAAACACGTGAAAGCAATTTATTCATGCCGCCCCGGTGGCGCAGTGGTCTAAGGCGTTGGCCTCTGATCATTCGTCCGAAAAGGGTCCGGGTTCGAATCCCGGTGAGGCATGGATGTTGTGTTTGTCTTACGGCACTGGCTCTCTCCCTTCCCTGGAACCAGTGACCCTAAATTAGGGACGGGCGACTGCTTATAGCCCATTGAGTTGCTCACGGTGGTCGTTAAACTTCAAAAAAAAAAAAAAAAAAAATTATTCATCAAAATTATTACCATGGACATAACGTTCTGCCAACGTGTTAGCAACTTCAACACTATATTGACAGAAGACACCGGACACCCCTTCAAAAGCAAATGAATGGATTCGCTGCGTTGTTAAGATGCGCGGTACAGCTGCAAACGGTATTAAAACAAGCCTGCGCCTGACCGCGATCGTATCGCACTGGGAGGTTGAGTGAAAATGTCGCGGCGGGAGAGAACTTACTTTGAGAAAGGAAAGATTGTTGGGAGTTATATTAGTGGCTTGTCCATAAGATAAACCACGAGGCGTTTAAACATACCCAAATCAACTGTTTTGGATGCACTGAATAAGTGGAAAACACATGCCGTGCCTGAAGCATCAAAGCGTACCGGCAGACCAAAGAAAATCAGTAATAGAGGACGTCGAAGCCTCAGGAGAGTCGTTACAGCTAATCGACGGAGTATTGAACAAGACATCAGTGTACAAGTTAGTAAAAATTCTAGAACCTCGGTATGTGCACGTACCATTCGCAGAAAACTTCGTTCCATGGGTTACCGTGGTCGTGAGGCTGCTCATAAGCATTTCATCTCCACTCGGAATGGTACTCGTCGTTTAGCATGGTGTAAAGAACATTTATTGTAGACCGTAGATCAATGGAAACGGTTCCTATGGACTGATTAATCCAGATACACGATCCATCAGTGTGATGGTCGTGTGTGGGTACGGGGGCAGCCGGGGGAACGCTATTTACCACAGTGTACTGTTCCTACGGTAAAGTTTGGAGCTGGCAGTGTACTCGTGTGGGGTGTTTTTCGTGGTATGGTCCCGGCCCATTGGTTATCGTGGACAAACCTTTTAACCAGAACGTCCACCTCGATATTCTGGACAATTATGCCCCACCAACTCTTTGGCAATACTATGGAACTGAGCCTTGTTGGCACCAGCAGGTTAATGCACCGAGCCATAAAGCAATGACTGTAACGGCGTGGTTTGACCATAATTCCGTATCTTGTGTGGACTGGCCAGCACAGAGCCCTGATCTTAATTCCATAGAGCACCTATGGGATGAATTAGAGCGCCGCATAAGAAGTTTGGAACCAAGGCCTACTACTAAGCAACAGTTAGCGGCAGCATTATGTACTGAATGGAAGCGCATACCTATCGCTGTGTTCCAAAACCTTGTCGAAAGCATGTCTCGAAGGGTTAGATGCATGCATTTAGGCCAAAGGTTGACCGACACCGTGCCAATGTATGTCATTAAATGCTATGTTGTGTTGTTCTTCTAGATGTCCGGTGATTTTTGTCAATATAGTGTAGATCTGGGAGAGGGAATAGTCACGTGTTTTCAAAAGGCTGTTACAAGAAGGGATGGGTTGTTACCTCTTTTATCGAGACTGCAGTTTAAACAGGACCATCTTAGCCTTTAATTTATTTTCCCTAAGGGTTCTTCCGCCTACCCCTTACGACTCTTTGACCATGGTAAGAAGTACGTGTATAACAATTAATAGTTTTGTGATCTATCAGGGTGCAAATTAATTTTGGAATGAATTGGAAAATCCTCTCATGGTCTTTTTAAAGTATTAAAATTTTCCAAATGCAGTGCTAGCAACGGAGGATTCACAAAGAGCACACGTAATTTTCGTCATATAATCTGCGGATTATCTCTTAAAGTTATAAATTTAGGCTCTGAGGATAAAACGCCGCTTAAAAAATGCTTTGCAGCACTTTGAGTTTTAAAAAACTTGCATCATAATTAACAGGAGAGGTATTTGGAAATTAAGCAAAAAAAAAAAAAAAAAAAAAAAAAGGTTAAAAACAGAAAACCGTAACATAGTAGGAAGGCAGTCTCGAAAGATTTTTTTTTACTTACGAATGCTGTTTGCTCTCGCGGACGATCACGTGCTGTGAGAAGCTCTGGGATCTGGCTTCTGACCATTCGTCCGAAAGGGGTCCGGGTTCGAATCCCGGTAAGGCATGGATGTTGTGCTTGTTTTACGGCCCTCGCTCTCTCCTTTACCTGGAACCAGTGGCCCTAAATTAGGGACGGGCGATTACTTATAGCCTACAGAGTTGCTCACGGTGGTCGTTAAACCTCCAATTATATATAAAAAAAAAAAAGAAAAAAGGTGGCTTAGCTTTGCACACATTCGTATGCGTTATAGGTTTAGCTACGGAATTGTTGGGTCTAAATGCTGTAATACTGAAAAAACTCGTGATTTTTGTTCATTATTCAACTAAAAACAACACAAACGCACTTAAATTATCTTAAGATCGTTTCACATTTCTTTGGACTACTGGGTTATTCTGCAAATCGCGAGTTTTCCGTACGAGATTACAGTTTGGGATCAACATCACAGGGGATATTTTTTTCGGCGTTTCGCGGTGCGCAGAGTATACAAAGGAAATTCTTTTCCCCGAATATCACTGTCTGCGGGTTATACAAAGAAAAATACAGCAAAACAAAATTCAATGTTTTAATAGAACGTCCAATTTTTATTCTATTTGGAAGTTCTCTTAGGTGTAACAAGAGTTTTTTTTTTTGCTGTAATTAAAATTGCCTTGAAACATGCACTAAAAACATACATGACTTGCAGCTTTCAGAACGGAAATTCTGGGACCTAAGGGAAAGTACAAACTCGTAAAATTTAACCTTTTCGGACAACAAAATTATTTTTGTTGCTGTACCTGAAATAACTTCTTCGCAACGTGGCTTCCAAAATTTCAAAACTCCGACTTTTTGAGTTCCGAGAGGGGAAAAAATATTACAAACTATATTAAAAATATAAATTCCTTAATTTTTGGCTTATTTATTACTGGAAGTTATGCCCGTTCTCTGAACGTTGAATCTATAAAATAATTTTTTGAACTCAAAATTAAAGAAAAAGTAATTAATGGGGAAAAAATGTAATTTAAGATACGTAAATATTTTACGATTTAAAACAAGATCGTGACGTTAATGCATGCGGTTTGACGTAAAACGGAGCAAGCTTTGACGCCCCTTAATTTTAAATCAAAATTTCATGGAACTTTTACAGCATTTCGACGATTCCGGCATAATTATCTTTAAACCTATCAGCATTTTGAACAGTAAAACTAAGCCACCCTTTTGAATTTTTTGGTTTTCAGACTATTCTAGGTGTAGAAATAGTAGGAAAATTCAAGCAGACAATATTCAAAAGCCGCCATTTTGATTTGTTTTTCGGTTTTCGGACTGTTCTATGTATCCGGACTGTGAGACCTATAAAAACATTCCAATTTTCAGATTTCTAGATCATTTATAAGTGGTCGAACAATTCGCGAAAAATTCAAGCAAGGCAATGTTCCAAAGTCGCCATTTTGATTGTTTTGGGTTTTCGGATTTTTCTAGGTATCCGGATTTTAAGACCTATTATTATTAGCATACTAGTTTCCAGATCTCTAGGTCGTTTAGAAGTGGTCGAATAATTCGCGTACGATAACACTCGCATTTTACTTTATATATATATATATATATATATTCTATTAAGAAGAGACCTAAGCAAAAAAAATACATATATATTTTTGACTCATACCAAGAACAACATAGAAAAGGTTATGTATCTACCGGTGTGAGTAAAAGGAGAAAAGATAAAAAAATAAAATAAAACAATGTAGAAAGCGCAAAATGCTGCAGTGGAGGAGTGATTCAAAAACTACACGAGAAGAATCGAAATGGAAACCTAAAAAAACAAAGAAAGGAATAAATGGAGGAGGTCAGATAAAAAAAGACAGGGGTAATAATAATAAGAAGAAGAAACAAACATGCAGAAAACGAAAGAAAATAGAAAACTCAAGTGTGGAAGGGCAAAGGAAACTTCCAGAATAAGGGGGAGGGACGAGAGATTCTAACCAGAATTTTCGCGCAAATGTTGTAGAAAAAAACAGCGAAAGAACATACTCTTAAATGGAAAAGGATGAAGGAGAAAGAAACGTAGAAACGTGAATAATCTGGTTAGAATCTCTCTTCCCTTCCCTTTTATAGAGTTTTCTTTTGCCCCTTCACTCGCGTTTTCTTTTCCTTTTTTCTCCGTGTTGGTTTCTTCCTCTTACTACTCTTCCCTTCCCCCTCCCCGTATTTACTCCTTTTTGTATTTTAAGTTCCTTTTTCGATTCATCTCCTGTCATGTATATACAGATTTGGTATTCTATCATCCACAAAAACGAGTTTTTGAAAATCTTAAAAGTCCTACGTGTACTTATAGCAGACGGACGGACGAACAAACAATGATTAGGCCAACACCTTTTGCTTGCAGAATGCAACAAAAGGGGTTATTAATTAAACATTGGCATAATTAAAACAAAAAGTCCCCCCCCTCACCAAAAAAAAAAAACAAATGAGTGTAACAGCAAAAAAAAAAAAAAATTATCTATTAAATAATGACACCGCCTACACTCAACATGCGGATCAAATAGATCGATACTTAATGGCAGTATACTCCCTTCCCATGTCTGCAGTCCCACTAGTTAATAAATATGCATAAAAGATCTTTGGAGCAAAAGCTGAATCTTCCCTTCGTCGTCAGATTCTAAGACAGCTATCTCATTTAACGGGCCAGTGATCTGAAATAACCAAGAGTATCAATCGTGAATACTCGCTTTCTCAACAAATAAGAGCGTGATGTGAAGTTATAATTACTGTCACTAGAGTTCCTAGATTCTGACAATTTCCCTCAGCGTAACGTGAATATCCTGGATGTCAAAATGGGGGCTTTACGATTCAGTAGCTTCCTTCGTGGGATTCCATTTTGTTTTGTCAAAGGTTCATTTGCGGGAAATATCTCTCAAATACCCCATTTACTCACAAAAACACCTTGAAGTTCTGCAGCATCTTAGATATCTGCAAGGCTGAATACTTAAATACACAAACACATACAAAGCAGGGCCTAAGAAACGCGGGGGCTAGAAAAATGGGGGATTACCCATCGAAGCAAATCTTTCGCAAATACATAGCATTGGAGATGTCACGTGATCCACAAGATGTTATATATATGTATGTACACCGACTGACCAAACTATTATGACCACCTGGTTAATACGTTGTTTTGGCCACGTCCCCCCCCTTAATACTGCTTAAATTCTCCTTGGTGTTTACTCTATGCATGGCTCCACATACCCGTGAACATCTTCTAGTACCTTATTGATTCACTCTCAGCTTGTCTAGCTGCTGTCCGCGCTGCCCACACCGGTTACTTTGGATATTAGCTGGTGGTCACAATAATGTGACTCGACCGTGTATTAAGGCTGATTATAGTAACGATAATAAAAATACTAAGAATAATAGATGTTAAATAACGATTAAATCATTTATAGAATTTTTTTAAAGGCAGGCCATGTTAAACTTGGGGCCCCCAGTCCTGCATTCAAGGTGTCCCGTTAACGTCGAGCGACAATTCATCGCGCGTTAATTCGTCGCAGTTAGCAATTCATCGCGAGCAAATTCGTCGACTACTCAATCTGTCGTGGACGACTTCGTCGTTTTTCGACTCCCTCAGTGAAATACTTTGGAGTTTGTAAGAGGTTTTTGAGCTCTCCAACCTGAAAAAGTTCTTCGGGAGGTGGTTGGATGCCGTTACGATTTTGAATGTTGTATAAAACTTGTGGATCTTTCATGTTCCATGTGACAAATCTCCTCCTTCTTGGAGGTCCAGGTGAAGTCTTCTTGAGGGATATAGTGGTTCAGGAGGGTGGTGGCCCCTGTACCTCGGTTGCTGTTGCAGTATTAAATTTAAATCTTGTACATTGCATTGATTTATTCTTAGTGCACTTTACATTGTTCTGCAGGTCCATCGCACCTCGGCGGACCTAGATGTCTTCCGACCCCTCGGGGATCGCAGGACGGAGATTTCTTATAAGCCTAAAGAAAGTGATTTGTTCGCATTTTCCGTGTTTACTGCTGTATCGAGTAGCAGACTGTACTTGTGGGTATGCCCTTCCGCTAGAAATTTGGTGAAATCTGTAAGAGGGATCCGAGGTGCTTTGGTTAGGGAGGGGCTGCCCCCAACTTCTATTACTTTATATTCTGGACCGCTAGAGTCTGTCATTGTATCCGGGGTGTTCCCCCTGAAGCGTTTGCGAGCTGGGAGGGGGGGGGGCGGCTTCACCCCAAAATGTTAAAATGGACGTAGAGCTGTAAACATTGCACATGTATATGATAATTCTGTACACGACCACGAATTTTCCGGAGGGTGGGTTGAACCCCTCCCCCCTCCAGATTTCCAAAAGCAGAGACAAGGTGTTCAAGGTAAGTTATGCTGGCAATTTCCATGCTTCATGTTTTGTTGAGTGGTAGTCTCTACCGGTGGTGGCCAAAATGTCGACAGTCAAAATATCTATCACGGTTGTAATGTCGAGAGGGTCCAGAAAATGTCCGCATGGTACTCTTAGACCGTAGACGGTTTTTGAAAGGGTTCAGGGTCAAGGGTACCCATACAAAGTTTTCGTAAAAAATCTACAGTTTCAATTTAGAACCACCAAATCTGGTATATTATCTCATGGTACTCTTAGACCGTAGACTGTTTTTGGAAGGGGCTCGGGGTCAAGGGCCCCCATACAAAATTACAGTTTTCAATTTAGAACCACCAAATTGGGTATACTATCTCATGGCACTGTAACTTAGACAGCAGACTGTTTTTAGAAAAGGTCGGAGGTCGGTGCCCGCTGTCAAGGGGCCCGCCATACAAAATTTTCGTAAGATCTACAGTTTTAAATTTAGAACCACCAAATTTTGTATACATTCTATTTACGTCCAGGAATTGTTCGACTAATTTTAAATGACCATCTGAAAATTGGTATGCTGATAAATCTTAACGTCCGTATATCTAGAAAAGTCCGAAAACCAAAAGTCAAAATGGCGGCTTCGGAACACTGCTTTGGAAATAGTGCCTGCTTGAATGTTTTCTCAAATAATTCGACCACTTCTAAGTGACCTAGTTTAGTATGCTGATAGGTCTTAAGGCCCGGATAACTAGAAAAGTCCAAAAGCCAAAAAATTCGAAATGGCCACTTTGGAATATTGTCGGTTTAAATTCCTCTACCACTTCTACACCTGAGAACCAATAGTTCAAAGGTTGGTTCAGTTTTACTCTTCAAAACGCGGATAGGTCTTAAGGTCCAGATACCTAGAAAAATTCGAAAACTAAAAAACAAAACAAAAAACGGCTGCTTTTTTTCTACCACTCCTACACCTAGAAATGTCTGAAAAAAAAATCAATTTGGTGGCTTAGCTCTACCGTTCAAAATGCTGATGGGTTTAAAAATAATTATGCCAGAAATGCCGTTAAAATTCCATGAAGTTTTGATTTAAAATTAAGGGGCGCCAAAGTGTGCCATTGTTTTACGTCAAACAGTATGCATTGTCACGACCCTGTTCTACAGTCGTGGCCAAAATTCCTGCACCAGTAGACCGAAAGTCAATTTTGATGCTTGAATTCAACTTGTACAGCGTAATGTTAAAGTCAGGAATACATATACATTATATTAAAAGAAATTGTATGCTGAATTAAAATATTTTTACAGAATGTTATTATCAGCAATAGAAGTGAAGTTAAAAGCAAAAGTGCAGCGTCTAGTCATAAAAGAAAAAAATAGTGGAATTTGTTAAATTATTGTGCAATGCATTTAACGCAAAATTGCTGTACAGTAAATTACGGAAACTTGCAGGACACTTGAAATAAATTACCAACAAGCAAAATACGCTTTAAAATTTAATTGGATAACCACGGTTTCTTAGTAACAAAGTGCACCTTCTTGGCATGGAACTAATGAGGTTCTCTAGTTGTCCATTGGTGATTACACGGTGCCATACGGCTCTTGTAGCCTCAATGCTGTTTCAGATGTGGGTCCTTGTTAACGGATATTTTGCTTCAATTTCTCCCACAGATTCTCTACGGGATTAAGATCCGGTGACTGTGCCAGCCACTGAAGTTTTCTTATAACTTTTCGATCAAACCACTCGTCAACCAACTTTGACCGATGATATGGCGCGTTATCGTCCTGAAAGATAAAATTCCGCAAACCCATGTCTTGTGCAGATGTTAGCAGTTTGGACTCCAAAATATCCACATATTTCGATCCATTCAATGTGCCATCAACAATGTGCAGACAGCCAATACCACTAGCGGAAATACAGGACCATAACATCACCGAATGTGGGTGCTTGATTAATTTGTTGGCTGGGTGCAACATGCCTTCTATCTTTCACCAGCCCAACGACGTACATAATTATTCCTATTATTAACAGAAATAGTAAGTTATTTCATCACTGAAAATAAGTTTTCCATTAATCAACAGTCAAATTCTTGTGTGCATTAGCCCAAACAATTCTTTTGAGGCGGCGTTTTTCAGTAAGGAAAGGTTTGCTTGCAGTCAGTCTATTTTCTTGTAGCCTACGACGAACTGTACGTGCAGATGCAATAAAAACTGCTTCATTCTCCCACTTATTCCTTAAATCAGTGGCTGTTTTAAACCTTGATTTTAAGGAACGACGAATTCACGTGCGATCATCACGTTCAGTACACAGCCTTGGTAGACCTGTTCTTTTTCTGTTTCCCCACACATCCAGTTTCTGCAACTCACTTAATGGTGCGCAAGACAATGAAATGATCACAGCCACATTTAACAGCAATTTTACGATTACTGAATCCAAGTTCATGCAAAATACTAATTGTTGCACTAGTTTGAAGAGACAGGACCAATTTTCGGGTCTTTGGCATTGCGAAATTTAAATATCACCAGGAATTCTACGTAAACTTCCATCAACTGACTACAAGCAGCTGCGTTCTAAGTCAGCAGACAATTCTACATCCTTTTATATCTCACTAGCGGACGTCGGAGAAAGCTATAGTGGATTAGAAGGGCGCTAACACATTTTCAGAACTGGATTTGTGTGTCCCCACTTGCACCGTTTTGCTTGTAATTTCGCTTCTATGACTGGTAATGACATTCTGTAAAAATATTTGAATTGAGCATAAAATTTCTTTTAAAAATGATGTATAATATGTATTCCTGACTTTACCATTACGCTGTAAAAGTTGACTTCAAACATCAAAAATTGACTTTCGGTCTATTGGTGCAGGACTTTTGGCCACGATTGTAAATCGTAAAACAGTTACGGATCTTAAATTATTTTTCTTTCCCTTAATTACTTTCCCTTTCTTGAATTTTACGTTCAAATTATGATTTTATAGATTCACCGTTCGGAGAATGGGCATGACTGCTAGTCGATAATATACGAAATTACTAGTTAGCCGAATGTCGGGCGTACGAAGAACTGACAGCAAATACGCTAAGCTCTCTTTTGAAGAGAAGTGAGAATACATTTAGAACGCACAATTACAAACTGGTATCCAATGTTTTTGGTTCATAAAGTCATTCTTACTTTTACACCGTCATTAAAAACATAATACTTTCATACACGTAATGTAAAGTAATAACTAAGGTCCTTTTAGCAAACATGAGGAGACAAAAAAAAAAAAAAAGTACGAACCTGGTCGAAATCGAAAATTATTTCGTTAAGCAGCCGAATGCACTCAACTCCGTTATTTATATCTTCTGAGTAAAATGAAGCGAAATTGGGAATGGAAGCAAAGAGAACTCCACAGCAGCTATAGGACTGGGCGTACAATTCCTAAAATGGAACAATCGGCTGTTAGGACGAGGTATTATGCAAATAACTGAAGCACAGGTACATTGCAAGCAGTTTACAGGTAAAGGATCTCCTTGGGAAAACTATAAAATAAGGACTTAACACTGCCTAAATGGAAAAACAGATTTCAAGTAAGTAGATAATAAAGGGGTCTTCTAGCTCATGGGAACGGCTCATTACGGCTCCCTTACGGCACCGGGTGGAGTGAGGCAGAATGGACGGTGGGCGGGGCTGAGTGACCGGTTCAGCTGTCAGCGGGTGGTGCGTGTGATTTATGTTTCTGGATGGGGATATTTTTAATTGGTGGGGGGGGGGGAAGGGGATTTCGTAGAAAGATGGGGTAACGAGGGATGATCGTAATCTTTTTTTAAGGTTTTATTTTTAATGTGGAAAATTAAAGAAAAGCCTAACCTATCGCGACGATGTAACGCAGTAGGGTTATGTATTGTTTGTGGTCTTTTCAGTGTTTTGGATGATTTTATTTTATTGTGGAACGTTGAAGTGTTGCTTGCTAAGTAATAATGAAAGAATGTATACTTTTTTCTTGATGGAAATGTTCAGAAAATGATATCAATAAAAAGTGCATACAATTTTGTTGATCTGTTCGAGGATGAAATGATCTCAGGTACGATGTATGTGATGTAATTAAATAAAGAAAGATGGAATTAATCAAGAACATTGGTAAAAGAAAAAAATGAGAAGACATTTCAACTCTGAGAAATGAGATGAAGGTAAGTTTTGGTTATAAGAAATATTTGTATGAACACCTTAGTTTTTTTTCTTGACGATAAGTGTCATTGTAAGGGAAGCGATTTTTTTTAATCTTTGATGTGGAAAAGAAAAACATTCTCTTCAGTAAACAGCTTGATCATATAAAAATAATGTTATACAATCAAGTGTTAAACAAACGACTTCAGATGCCTTTCCTTACCCACTGTCAAAAACCCCTCAGCTCGAATATGAAACACGTGGAAAGGCAAATCAAGCTAAAGTGGAAATTGAAGAAACAGAAGTTGCTAAAGCACAATAAATTAAGAAGCGTGATTTTGTGGAAGATGTGCTTGTGTTATCGGTTCCAAGCGCTCTGCTCAGAACGTTCTGCATGTGTTTGACATTATATTTTGGACACCTCACGTAGAATTATTATACCGCGAGAAAGCACTTAAAAATTCTAACAACATCGATGATCATATGTTAAACCCTCAAAGTACTAGATATTTTTCATGCAATGGATATATTTGTTATAGCTGTAAACGAAATTAATTTATCATCAAGATATCGGAAAAATAAGAAAATATTTGTATCGGAGAAACCTTCTCAATCTGGAAAGAGTGTATCACCTCGCTGGTTTCCTTATGAAAGATTTGTATGTTTTATTTAAATGGTGTGAGTATTTTTTTTTGTTTTCTTTCTTAGATTTATAACAACAACAAAATAGAAGATTAACATTAAGTCAGTGTTTTGTAACAAAAAAAAAAAAAAAATTCGGTGAATGCACGTTTTTCTCACTTAAAATATATGTAGGTGGCGATATTTGCAAACCAAAGTTTTTGATCGAGGACAGTTTATTGAAAACAAATTTTACATAAAGGCGAAAAAATGAGATCAAAGCATCCAAGCTCTATCAAAAATGCCATAGGATAACATGGGAAAATGAAAAAAGTGAAAGGACAACTTTTTGATTGGAAAAAATTCGGGGCACGTTTTTCTCACTTAAAATATATGTAGGGGCGATATTTGCAAACCAAAGTTTTGATCGGGGACAGTTTATTGAAAACAAATTATACATCAAAGTAAAATAAATACAGATATAATTAATCAAGAACAATGGTAAAAGAAAAACAAATGAGAATGCTTTTCAACTCTGAGAAATGAGATGAAGGTAAGCTTTGGTTATAAGAAATATTTGTATGAACACCTTAGTTTTTTATTTGTTTTGTTTTTTTCTTGACGATAAGTGCTATTGTGTATGTGAAGTGATTTTTTTAATCTTTGTATCACATCAAGTCATAAGTGAAGCACCGGATATTCCAATAAGAGCTATCTGGCTGACCGACTTCTAAAATATTCAGTTAGAAGACCTTGAAAAATGTGATTCTTATGGTTTCGGTCATAAAGCTAAAGACCAAATACCCCACCCCACCCAATTTTGATATATTTTTTTTTCTACCTGAACATTTTTTTTACCATCTATTTGTATAGAAAGCAAAAGCTTGCTCTATTTCTTCTCGTCCAATTAATGCATCAACAAACTCGTCTGGTACGAAATGTTTCACCGCACTGCATTCCTTAGTGAATGACTCAGCCAAGAGCTTGGGTTGTAATAGTGCTGTCGCTTCTTTATGATAGGAAACCCATTTTTCGTTTTCTCCAGTTGTCATACATTCGTGAGCTAACTGATTTGGCTGCCATAACTCTGGCGGCTTTCTGCATTCCAAACATTTAAAAACCTTGCCGATGTTGCTCTGGCTTATGGTTCCGTGAAGCACAGTTTTTAAATCTAAAGCATCGGTAGCAATGCACTCCGATTGTGGGAGTCTTGATCCTTTTACTGTTGTTTTGAAAACAATTCCAAAAAACAAATCTTTAATAGCGTCCCATACTTGATCACATGTGTCTTCGAGTGATTCAAACTGCTTTTCATTTAGCATAATACCTCCAGGAGCCACATGATGTAGTTTATTCCTATCCATATACAGTTTTTGGAAAGATACTACACTTTTGAATGAAGACTGAAAGTGAACAAGATCCTCCCCGATCACTAATGGACGTCCATGTCCTTCAATGGAGAAACATTTTTAAACCAGCTGGAAGAAAGTTGAAGGTTTTATTGTAAATCCATATTTGGTTGGAACATATCCGAGCCCATTGTATGAATAACTCCGAAAATGAATTTTTACTTCCCCGGTGTAGTCATTCACAACAATAAATTTATTACCTCCGAGATGAAAATATCCTGATGGGAGACAATCGATGAATATCTCATTCGATCTGATCATAGAAGAAGTGGATACTGCAACAACATCTTCGGAAAGTAATTGTTGACTTGAACGTATGTCCTCCTGCTTCGTCGGGGGAACTTTTCGCTTGATAGCGACTGCATCACTTGCAGCGGAGACAATGGATCGCTTAATTGTGTGTTTTTCGTCTGCAAACAAACACAAAAAAAAATGCAGAGAGAGAGAATCGCAGTGTCTCTAGGACAGCAAACAAGGGAATGAGATCAGAATTCTTACTGACTAACTGCAAATGTCTGTTTCCCACCGGAAATGGTAAACTAACACACCCACCTTCGCTCAGTGGATAATTTTACACAAAGAGTGTAAGAGCACACACCCCTTTCAGGATAACAACCGTATATTTTTTCACTATCCCTCATCAAGATTTTTCCATTCATTAGAGAGATTCCACGACCTTAATGGGAGTATCATACGATGGCAGCCTTTTCTACTGCGAAAAAAAAAAAAAAAAAAAAAAAAATTCTTAACACATACTTGCAAAGAGGAAGGAAATAGTGATTATGTCAACCACTGACATAATTGGATATATCACTCTTAACTGCGAAACGCAATCAGATGGGTTCATGGCGTCTATACTCGGGTCAAACTTAACCTGTCATTGGAAGGAAGGCTACAGAGTGTATACTTCCACTGCATAAAATAGTTCCGGTCTAAAAGCTCGTACTACAGCTTCAACTGGCACTTAAAGAGGACACAGATGTTCAATACGTTGTCTGTGTGTGTGCATTTAAAACATTCAGATCTCAGTTTCAGCGGCATTTCTAAAAAATGCAGATATTCGTGTTATGGTGACGTCACTGATGGTTCTCTGTCAAAGCATTCTTGTTTGGGTCAGAGTTAAGCTGTCAACCCAGGGGATATTTATTGCTGTGGGGGGGGGTCATTAGCGGAAGGATGAGGGCGAAAAGAGTGTTTCCGAGGGCATTTCGCGTTTCTCCCCTGGTTTCTCCTTCTTGATTGTTGTTTTACTCTTCTGCCTTTTCGGTTTTTTCGAATGGCATCTGCCGATCACTCGAGTATATTTCAGCCGCATAAAGGTGGGAAACCATTACGAAGCTCTGCTAAGGTGATCGTTATGAATGTTTTCACTAAATTGATGGAAAAACACTCGCCGAATAAATCGAGAAATGAAATAACAGTTCTTACGGCAGAACTCACTGGTGTTTCAAGTCGCACCATTGCGAGAATGAAGGTTGAATTTAGTATTGCAGTAACTCAGATCAATCGGCAATTTATTTCTTCAAATTAAAATACAATTCTCGCTTGGCTTACATAGAACGTTTTCTCGAAATTAGTTTGGAGTTCCCAATTCAGTTCTCAATATAGGCCAAGGAACGGCTATCTTTTCCTTTTGAACTTTTGTGCGCAGTTGCCTTAAACGCGTATGAACCGGCATGAAAATTCAGACAAATGAAAGAGTTCCTTCCACTGCCACACATAATTCGGACACTTGGAAAACTGCCACACATTCAAAGTGTTCCTCGGAGGAACAGCAATTTGTGCCCGGCCCATGAATGAAAAACATGTGGCAATTTTCCAAGTTGCTGAAAGATATCTGGCAGTTTACAGTGAACACTAAAATATCATTTATCACAGAGATGGGCTTTTGTCCAGTACTTATGGCAACACAGGGTAGTTAAATATGCATACACATTTAACGGGTGTCTGTTATAAAAAGAAAATCTAATCAAGGCAAAATTTTGGAAAGAACTAAATTTTACGCATAACTGATGACATGGTAAAAATACTTTTAATTAAATCCCGCAGTTGGTAATCTTCAAGCAGTAAGTATAAATAAATGAAATATATAATAAAAAAAAATAGAAAAATATGTGAAAACAAAATTAGGCCACTTAAGACTTCTTCCCGTGTTTAGCAAAGATAATTTCATTTTAAAAGAAAGAAACGTTACACGTTCTGTAACATCTCAAAAAAAAAAGATAAATATATATATATATATATATATATATATATAGAGAGAGAGAGAGAGAGAGAGAGAGAGAGAGAGAGAGAGAGAGAGAGAAATAAATAAACTGCTTGTCTACATGTCTGCAAAGCGCGCGGGGTGGGAAGGTGGTTAAAATAGAGGGGTTTGGTAAGGGATCACGGTGACAGACAGCCAGCCCTGAGGGCTTGTGGGAGAAGTTTTCCCAGTGAAGTTTAATTACACACCATCAGTGCGGAGTAATACTGGGAGTGAAAATGTCACCGTAGCTTCGGCCTCATTGCCAGGATAGCTTTGCCCCGAGTATAGCAATGAAGGCGCGGCACCGAGATGGTTATGTGTCTGAGAGGTTTCACAAGATACCATCTTATCGAAGACTAGGAATCTTTAACACCCACATGCAAAATAACCATTATATCATTTACTAATTGGATGCACTCGAAGGTATATAACGCTTAACTGTGAAGAGCTTCCAGATGGGATTCTATTGTGAATGTGGAATTTTCGCGTCTATCTGTAAGGCGCGCTGGTCAGTTTGTCGAAGCTTTATCCCCGCAGGACACCAAGGGAGACATCTCTCTTTGTTCCATTACTCGCTTTTACGATGTGGGGAAGAAAAGCTTTTCCCTGCATAAGGAAGTGTGTGACAGAACACGTATGTAATTGCTAAAAGAAAAACCTATGCGAATTTTAGGCTGTTGCTCTCTCTTTCAGAAATTATTTGAGCGGGAATGGATTTCTTCGTGTGAGGTCTATTACAGGAAGAAGTCGCCATTCGTTTTAACTGGGGATGGTTACATACTAACGCTTGTACGATAACAAGAATTATAAATTCTTTCCCATCGTCAGTTTCCTAGGAAAGGAGGCACGTGTTGATATGAGCATGAGGGGGAATAAAAGGGGGAGGGTGGGTTTCTCTACCTTTCAGAAAAGAGATCTTATTATCCAAACTTTTCATTGGAAAACGGGTCAAAAGTGGGAGGAGTAAAGTGTTTCAAATCCATGCGTTGCGTTTGAAGAAAGTATCAGTCTCTCACTTTTCGTGTTTTAAAGAGGATTAAAATTTTCTCATGTCTTCAACAGACTGGATTCCTTCATACGTGAGGTAAGACACACTTATTATTTGTCTTTCCCTTATGTTTTAACATTATGAGAAATAATAGGAACTCGATTTATTTTAAGAAATTATACTTTATTTCCCACCAAGAATAAATTAAGGATAGTTCGTTTTACTTATTTTTTAAACTGTTTCTGAATACATGCTAGTGAGTTAGGAATCCCACGGTAATTTCCTTTTTTTTATCCTATTTCTTTGTCAGGTTTTCGGGGATTGGTGGTATGAAGATTCCGACCTCTTTGCTGAAAATGATATTTTTTCCGCTATCGAGGAAATTCCTCTAGATGAGGATTGGGCTAATTCCTTCGTTCCTGATGCTTCCTTAGTAGAATGTAACGTTACTTCCAACTTTATTTGTCAGGTGTGCAAAAAAGCATTCTCGAGGAAATTTGATATGCAAAGACATGTAACATATCATAGTGGGTTAAACGCATTTCATTGTCAACAGTGTCCTGCTCAATTCAACAGAAAATCCAACTTAAAGCGTCATGAGAGACGAGTTCATAAACAAGTTGGATCAGGAGTCATTGATGTCGATGTGGCTGGTCCAAGCAACCAACCATCCGTGCGTCCTTTACGCGAAGAAAGAAAGAATGAATATTATAGATGATGCTTCCGTTGCTGGCCCAAGCAACCAACCGCCTGCGCTTCCTTTACACGAAGAAAGAAGGGAAAATTTAGGACCTTTTCGGGAAACCGAATCTGTTGCTAGGAATAGATTAAAAACGTACAAAACTGAGCCTGAAATTCCAAACTCTCTTCTAACTTTTCTTAACAACATCAGAGAATCGACGGTAGAAATACTTCAGCAAAATTTGAGAGAGCATCCTAGTATAAAATCTAGCGTTTTTATGGAAACTGTTTTTAAAAAACCAAAAAAGGAAAACCCTGACGAATTCAACTACTGCACATACAAATCTGAAGACTTCAAACAAACCACTTTTCCGATCCACGGATCTTTTGGAATTTTTCAATACCGTGGTACGAAAACTCGAGAATGAAAAATCGGAGTGTGAGATGAAAGGATCCGGTTGGATTTTCTCTCATGTTGTATGGTTGGAACTCAGAATAAACAGATTTAAACCTCTGAGAGAAGGTGGATCGTTTATTGAGCTTCCGTCTCATATACAGAGGAAAAAAGCAGTGGTAAATGTCAAAAACACTGCTGATAACTTTTGCTTCAGATATGCGGTGTGGACTCCGCGATTACCGGAGGAACAGAAAAATCGAGAAAGGGTCACAACTTACGAGAAAGATGTAAATTTTTCCAACGGATATAAGTGGGGATGTATCGATTATCCAGTTAATATCCAAGCCACTCCAATCTTTGAAAAGGCTAATAACATGAGTATAAACGTTTTTGGATCGAATGAGGAAGGTGCTATTTATCCCATCAAAGTGTGTGATGAGGAGAAAGAAGATCACCGAGACTTGCTGCTTTTAGAAGATGGAAACAAATCACATTTTGCTTTTATCTCCAATTTTCAAAGACTGGTATCCCGTCAAATTGCTCCACATAAACATCAAACAATTATATTCAAAAAGTGTTTTATAACGTACGATAAAAGGTATAACGGGGAAGAAAAATTAAGAGAGCACAAACTTCTGTGTAGTAAAAATAAAGCCGTTTTAATTAACATGCTAAAAGATAAATCCCTTACTTTCAAAAATTATAATCACTCCCTAAGAGTACCTTTCACAATATATGCAGATTTTGAAAGCCTTTTAAAACCAATTCAAGGTTCATCACCAAACCCCGAAAAATCATTTTCTACCCCATCTCAAATTCATGAGGTCATTGCATATGGCTATTACATCAAAGACGTGATGGAAGAGTATAGTGTGTATAGATCATACAGGGCGGAACAAGGGGTAGTCCAGCAGTTTCTTAACTCTCTCAAACACGATGTGGAAGCCATTGGAAAGTTGATAAAGAAAAATCTTCCCATGAAACATTTGACATCGTTCGAACGAGAAGCTTATGAGAAGGCTATGGTATGTTATATCTGTGGCGAAGGAGATTTTGACCCTGCTGACAAAGCAAAAATGAAAGTTGCCGATCATGACCATAGAACCGCAAATTTTCGAGGTGTTGCTCACGCTTCATGTAATATTAATTTCAAAAATCCTACATTTATCTTAATTTTCATGCATAACTTGTCTGGGTACGACTCTCATTTTATAGTGAAAGAATTAGGATTTGCATCAGGAGATATAACTGTCATTCCAGAATCTAGTGAAAAATTTATTTCATTTTCTAAGAAAATTGGTGATTTGGAACTTCGATTTGTCGATAGTTTCCGATTTATGGCTACTAGTTTGTCAAAATTAGCCGAAAACCTCCCGAAGAGTGATTTTAAAATAACAAAACAACATTATCCAGATGAACAAAAAGTTTGATCTCCTCACTCAGAAAGGAATATTTCCTTACGAATACCTAAATTGTTACGAGAAACTCTCTGAAACTTCTCTACCTCCTGCAACAGAATTTTTTTAGCAAAATTTCAGACCAACATATCTCAGAAAAAGAATATCAACATGCTAAAAACGTGTGGCATGCACTACATATTAGGACTTTGGGGGAATACACAGACTTGTACTTAAAAACAGATGTGTTAATATTAGCTGACGTCTTTGAAAATTTTCGGGACATATGTTTACGTACATACGCTTTGGATCCAAGCTGGTATTTCAGCGCTCCGGGATTATCTTTCAGTGCAATGCTAAAATATACAAAAATTTCACTTGAGCTGTTGAATGATTACGACAAACTTTTATTTGTAGAGCATGGGAAGCGCGGAGGACTTTGCCAATGCATTAAGAGATATTCAAGAGCCAATAATAAGTACATGAGTCATTATGATGAGTCATCCCCATCAACTTTTATCAATTATTTTGACTGCACAAACCTGTACGGTTTTGCAATGACGCAATCGCTTGGATATGCTGGATTTACTTGGATGTCGTCTGTGGAAATACAACAAATCGACAACACGTCTGTGTCAGACGATAGTCACACTGGCTACATTCTAGAGGTTGACATTGAGTATCCGATGGAACTTCACGAAGAGCATGCTGATTTACCTTACTGTCCGGAGACCGAAATCATTCTAGGAACTCACAAAGTAAAATTATTAACAACGTTGAGGAATAAGGAGAGATATGTTGCACATTATAGGCTGTTAAAACAAGCAATAAAAGCAGGATTGATCATTAAAAAGATTCATCGAGGGATATCATTTTCTCAAAGTAAATGGTTGAAACAATATATCGATCTAAACACAGAGAAGAGAAAGGCAGCAAAAAACGAATTCGAGAAAGACTTTTATAAACTAATGAACAATAGCGTGTTTGGAAAAACTATGGAGAACATTCGAAATAGAATAAAAGTTGAACTAGTATATGAAGATAAGCGACTGGAGAAGGTACTCAGAAAGCCAAACTTAAAAGACCGTACCATTCTTAAAAATGAATCAGATGATAGCTATTTGGTTTTAATGTATATGAACGTAACAAAATTATTATTTGATAAACCAGTCTACCTTGGAACATCCATTCTAGATATGTCAAAAGTGAAGATCTAGCATTTCCATTACGATGTGATGAGGAAACTTTACCCGGATAATTTGAAAATCTTATACATGGATACTGATTCCTTTTTTTGAGACAGTAACTGAAGATGTCTATGAAGACATGAAAAATATTTCTAATTTACTTGATACAAGCGATTTTCCTGCAGATCATTTCCTCTACAGTTTAAAAAACAAAAAGGTACTCGGAACATTTAAGGATGAAATGAACGGGAATATAATTAACGAATTTGTAGGCTTTAGACTCAAAATGTATGCTTTCAGTGGAGAAAATAAATCTGTTGTAAAGAAAGCAAAAGGAGTGAGTAGTACAGTTGTAGCTCATCAGCTCAGCTTTTCCGATTATAAAAGTTGCCTCTTGGAAAGAAATAAGAAATGCTTCGAATAGCATCAGAAGTCTGAAACATACTGTTTTCAGTCTTTCCACGAACAAAAAAAAAACTCTAAGTCATGATGATAACAAACGAGTAATATGCTCTGATAATATACACACTTTGCCGTATGGTCATTTTAATCTAATATCGTCTATAGAAGAACCACCCACTAAGAAAATGAGAATTTGTTAAAAACAAAACTAAAATGTTCAGCTAGAAAAAAAAATCAAAATTGGGTGGGATGGGGTATTTGGTCTGGAGCTTTATGACTAAAACCATAAGAATCACAATTTTTCAAGGTCTTCTAAATGAATATTTTAGAAGTCGGTCAGCCAGATAGCTCTTATTGGAATATCTGGTGCTTCACTGATGACTTGATGTGATTCAAAGATTTAAAAAAAAAAAAATCCTTTCACAGACAAAGTATCACTTATCGTCCAGAAAAACTAAGGTGTTCATACAAATATTTCTTATAACCATAACTTACCTTCATCTCATTTCTCAGAGTTGAAATGTCTTCTCATTTTTTTCTTTTACCATTGTTCTTGATTAATTATATCTTTCTTTATTTTACTTTGATGTATAATTTGTTTTTAATAAACTCTCCTCGATCAAAACTTTGGTTTGCAAATATGGCCCCCATGCATATATTTTAAGTGAGAAAAACGTGCATTCACCGAATTTTTTCCGATCAAAAAGTTGTCCTTTCACTTTTTTCATTTTCCCATGTTATCCTATGGCATTTTTGATAGAGCTTGGATACTTTGATCTCATTTTTTCGCCTTTCATGTAAAATTTGTTTTCAATAAACTATCCTCGATCAAAAACTTTGGTGTGCAAATATCGCCCCCTACATATATTTTAAGTGAGAAAAACGTGCATTCACCGAATTTTTTTTTTGTTACAAAACACTGACTTAGTGTTAATCTTGTATTTTGTTGTTATAAATCTAAGAAAGAAAACAAAAAGAAAAAAATACTCACACCATTTAAAGAAAACATACAAATCTTTTATAAGGAAACCAGCGAGGTGATACTCTTTCCAGATTGAGAAGGTTTCTCTGATACAAATATTTTCTTATTTTTCCGATATCTTGATGATAAATTAATTTCGTTTACAGCTATAACAAATATATCCATTGCATGAAAAATATCTAGTACTTTGAGGGTTTAACATATGATCATCGATGTTGTTAGAATTTTTAAGTGCTTTCACGCGGTATAATAATTCTACGTGAGGTGTCCAAGATATAATGTCAAACACATGCAGAACGTTCTGAGCAGAGCGCTTGGAACCGATAACACAAGCACATCTTCCACAAAATCACGCTTCTTAATTTATTGTGCTTTAGCAACTTCTGTTTCTTCAATTTCCACTTTAGCTTGATTTGCCTTTCCACGTGTTTCATATTCGAGCTGAGGGGTTTATGACAGTGGGTAAGGAAAGGCATCTGAAGTCGTTTGTTTAACACTTGATTGTATAACATTATTTTTATATGATCAAGCTGTTTACTGAAGAGAATGTTTTTCTTTTCCACATCAAAGATTAAAAAAAATCGCTTCCCTTACAAATGACACTTATCGTCAAGAAAAAAAAACTAAGGTGTTCATACAAATATTTCTTATAACCAAAACTTACCTTCATCTCATTTCTCAGAGTTGAAATGTCTTCTCATTTTTTTCTTTTACCAATGTTCTTGATTAATTCCATCTTTCTTTATTTGACTATATCACATACATCGTACCTGAGATCATTTCATCCTCGAACAGATCAACTAAATTTTATGCACTTTTTATTGATATAATCATTTTCTGAACATTTCCATCAAGAAAAAAAGTATACATTCTTTCATTATTACTTAGCAAGCAACACTTCAACGTTCCACAATAAAATAAAATCATCCAAAACACTGAAAAGACCACAAACAATACATAACCCTACTGCGTTACATCATCGCGATAGGTTAGGCTTTTCTTTAATTTTCCACATTAAAAATAAAACCTTAAAAAAAGATTACGATCATCCCTCGTTACCCCATCTTTCTACGAAATCCCCCCCCCCACCAATTAAAAATATCCCCCTCCAGAAACATAAATCACACGCACCACCCGCTGACAGCTGAACCCGTCACTCAGCCCCGCCCACCGTCCATTCTGCCTCACTCCACCCGTTGCCGTAAGGGAGCCGTAATGAGCCGTTCCCTTGAGCTAGAAGACGTCTTTATTATCGACTCAAGTATTACAAAGATGATTTATATAACAAATGGCTAATATATTAAACCCAGTAGATCATCTTTTATAAATAAGCTGATACGTCATTCTTTTTTGTCATGTCACTAACTATTACATAATTAAGTGAATCGTAATTCTCCTAGTGATAGTTTGGAATAAGATCAACGAAACAATCTTTTATGCTTAAAAAGGAAATAGAAAATAACTAAAAGGGCAAACTATATACAAAAAATACATTACATTTGACAGATTGCCATGAATTCACAATGGAGTGAAGTAGGTTTACAAATACACTAGTTACACAAAAGTATTCGTACACCTGTGTCTATGGAATGGGACTAATTGTAACTCAACAACTATGGGTTATTTTGCACGTTTTGTTTCTTTGCTTTCCGCTTCTCTGGTATGAAGAAGCATTGTTGTAAATTTGTAACTATCTTATGTACATATTTTTGTAAATATGATTGAATGCAAGAGGAATTGTTATTCATCGCGCTTTGTGAATGTTGATATTTATTGAGTTATTGTTCGAATTCTTTTGTATTGTGAAATCAATGAGTGACATTTTGTCATGTTTGGATATTGGTGTTTCCTTGTCTGCGGGGACTCTTGAGTTTATTGGAATTGAAATGTTATATTATTGTTTGTACATAATAATGTTCTGTGCTTGTGGACGGGGATTTGTTCATAACGGGTTATTTATTATCACTCATTCTATGGTGAACTTATCTTGAAATTTCTATGCTTTCATGAAGGTTTTTCTTATTACTTTACTATTTTGTACATTTCTGCCGCAGATGTTCATCTTGGAAAGTAGATGGTGTCACAACAGCGCAGCCACGCTCTGGAGGCTTCACTGAGCGATCGTGCCTAACGAAGCTTACTGCAGAATGTGAAGGCACGCACGTCCTCCGCCACAGACCTGACCGGCGATGTCGCACAAGGCACTAACTGCTATTCACAACATAAGTCAGTGATTCCACGCTCGCGACTACCATGCTAGGTCAGCTTCGCATGAAACCTAAATCACTCTGGAAAATGCCAGACAACTACTGCAGTGGTGCTTCGCTCGCTTTTCACGGAGAACGGAAAAGTGGAAGAAGGAAGAACTCAGCTATCGTGCCAAACGAAGCTTACTGCAGAATGTGAAGGCACGCACGTCCTCCGCCACAGACCTGACCGGTGATGTCGCACAAGGCACTAACTGCTATTCACAACATAAGTCAGTGATTCCACGCTCGCGACTACCATGCTAGGTCAGCTTCGCATGAAACCTAAATCACTCTGGAAAATGCCAGACAACTACTGCAGTGGTGCTTCGCTCGCTTTTCACGGAGAACGGAAAAGTGGAAGAAGGAAGAACTCAGCTATCGTGCCAAACGAAGCTTACTGCAGAATGTGAAGGCACGCACGTCCTCCGTCACAGACCTAGCCGGCGATGTCGCACACTGCACTAACTGCTATTCACAAAAGTCAGTAATTGCACGCTCGCGATTACCATGCTAGGTCAGCTTCTCATGAAACCTACATCACTCTGGAAAATGCCAGACAACTACTGCAGTGGTGCTTCGCTCGCTTTTCACGGACAACGGAAAAGTGGAAGAAGGAAGAACTGAGCGATCGTTCCAAACGAAGGTTACTGCAGAATGTGAAGGCACGCACGTCCCCCGTCACAGACCTGGCCGGCGATGTCGCACACGGCACTAACTGCTATTCACAACAATAAGTCAGTAATTGCACGCTCGCGATTACCATGCTAGGTCAGCTTCGCATGAAACCTACATCACTCTGGAAAATGCCAGACAACTACTGCAGTGGTGCTTCGCTCGCTTTTCACGGACAACGGAAAAGTGGAAGATGGAAGAACTGAGCGATCGTCCCAAACGAAGCTTACTGCAGAATGTGAAGGCACGCACGTCCCCCGTCACAGACCTGGCCGGCGATGTCACACACGGCACTAACTGCTATTCACAACATAAGTCAGTAATTGCACGCTCGCGATTACCATGCTGGGTCAGCTTCGCATGAACCCTACATCACTCTGGAAAATGCCAGACAACTACTGCAGTGGTGCTTTGCTCGCTTTTCACGGAAAACGGAAAAGTGGAAGGAGACCAGGGTCCTTTGATTGTGGAGGCATTCAGCTAAATAGCAGCCAGAATTCTCTTTTCTTGAAAGTAGATGGAATTTCCCGAGATGGTACCCCTACGACGATGGCGCTCATGCTCCTTACAGCACTTGCATAAGAGTGACTGCACCGGATATTTTGTGGCCACTGAATGGATCGTGGATGGCTTCTGGAGTGGCCGCCGGAGAGCCCCGATCTCATCACGACGAATGTTTGTATCTGAAATCCTTTGAAGGCGTTGGCCTAGGCGGAAAAGAATTGGTGTTGCACATTTGGGTCCTCGAGATACGTAATGCCTTAACTTATGATAGTATTCCTTATGCGTTTGCTGATTGGATACCTCATCAGAATTTGTGTGTCAGTCAATAATGGTGGGCACTTTCAGCACATGCTTTGAATACGTTGTTGGAACTTTTGCACATTCTCTATCGGAAAGCCGTTCATCACTTTTAATACGTCATTTGAAACTTCAAGATCGTGGGTTTTTTTGTTGTTTGTTTTTCATCTTATACCGTATCTCTCCAAATATAAGTTCGATTTTGTTGGATGTTAGAGTCCTTTGCTAGTTTCTTTTATTTTTCATCGAACACCTGCTGCAAGTTTGTTTGCGAGTTTCAGTTGCGTTGATACAGAACATCCAGCGATGCGTTGCAGAGAATTATGGGATAATGATCCTGGACAATTGAGAGGAGAGATGACGTCCTTTCGATCTTTATGAACTCGTTATTTGTTGTTCTTACAAAAGTGCTCTAAAAGAGTGATGATAAAAGAATTCTCGCTGGAATAAACTGTTTTTGTGTCAAAAGCCAAAGGAATATTAATTATTGTCAAACTGTTTAAAACAGACTAAATAGAAAGCAAAGTTCGTTGTTGATTAATAACTCATTCGTTTATCTTTAGTATTTATCAGTCAACTTTCATTAGCGCTTTAGTTGTGTGTTTAGTCAAGAATAAATAAGATAAAATATATTTCAGGAGTCTGTCGATTATGAACATAGTTGCAAATCTTTTCTTAGAGTTTAACTTACACCATCAGATTTGAAAAATAAATAAATTTTGAACTCGAAAGCTGAAACTGAGAACGGCCATCCACGCGTTTTGGTATTTTTTCCGATGCATAACTACGCCGCTAGATGGCGTAAATGCCCATGCTATTAAATTTAAAATGTATTGTACTCTATTCAAGCTGCTTCAGAA
Source organism: Macrothele yani (assembly GCA_039090855.1). NCBI lineage: Eukaryota > Metazoa > Arthropoda > Arachnida > Araneae > Macrothelidae > Macrothele > Macrothele yani. The sequence continues at coordinate 136,485,784 of CM077027.1, read as the reverse complement.
AAGATTGAAAAAAAAAAAAAACCTTTTACCACGAAGGGCATTTTACGTGCAACTTCTATTTGAAATAGTGCATGGTGCCACCGCTAGATGGCGTAAATGTATATTGAATTTTTCCCGAAATCTCTGCCTCTAAAAATAAGGACTTTAAAAAATATTTTTTTGCGTTGCAGGTCACAACGATGAATATTTTGCATGCAATGTACAATAATTTGTGTCAAAATGCTTTGCCACCAGAGGGCGTAAGTGAATATTTATTTTTTGAACATGTTTGCAATCGTATCTTTACTTTTAAGTCTGAGAAAAATTCTTTTTCAATCAGACGCCACTTACAGCGGGAAAAGTTTGTACATTTTTTCTCTTCAAAATCATGCTTAGTTTTCCCGCCAGGGGGTGTTAATGTAAATGTCTGTAATGACCATCTCTGCTTCTAAAAGTCAGATTTAAAAATTATTTTTGGTACTGATGGTGTGGCGAGGAGCATCTTTCATATATTTGCCAATTTTTGTACTTCGGAGTTTTTCCACTAGGGGACGAAAGTGCTCACTTTCATTTGTATAACCCGATTTGAAAAATCTCTTTTATGCCTCGGATATCGTCCGATATGCGAATCATCTTTGTGCATAAATTGTAATTTTTCGTAGTAATATTTCAGCTGCTTGTGGCTGAAAGTAGCTATTTTCATACGTTGATGTTTAACCGATGGTGTAGAACCTCTGCTGATATATTTTTTGTGACAGGTTCAATACGCTCTGAAGAAAACTGCTTACATTGCGCGTTTTAAATTATGCGCATATTTTCTCCAGGAGGCGCAAATGCACTTTTTTTTCATGTCGGAAAGGATTCAAAAGATGCGCTCATTACGGGGGTCCTGACAAATGTTCTGCACACTGTCCATTTTTGAGAAAAGTGTGAAGTAATGGGGAAAGCATATCTCATTGCCGTTCAATGTACTCTCCTCCGCTGCTAATGACAGCTTGCCAGTAGTGACGTAGGTCCTGGATGCCCCTTAGTCCGCCATCTTTGTTCAGCTGTCGTATTACTCGGGTCACGTCCAATGACAGTTCGTCCAGCGATTCGTAGCGGATGCAACGTAGCAGATCTTTTAACTTTGGAAAAAGATCAGAGTTGGGTGGATTGAGATCAGGGTTGTATGGTGGTGGGATAAAGTTTCGCAGCCGTATTTCGGCAAAAGTTCTCGTACCGACGCTGCACCATGACCGATGCGTTGTCATGCAACAAGATCGCTTCCAACAAGTTGAGGCGATTTTGACGAATTTTCGGTCTCAACTTTGCCCTCAGAAAGTCACGATAATATTGTACGTTGACATTTTGCCCTGCAGGCTCTCAATCAGAGACCACAACACCCTATGCATCGTAGGCGAAAATAATCATTTGCTTCACTTTGAATTGTTGCCGACGATACTTTGAGGGGCGTGGGGAACTTGGATGCCTCCATTCCGCTATTTGTGACTTAAGGTTCCGGCTTCAAAATCACTGGTCTAAGACTCATCAATGGAAACAATTCTGTTCAGGAAGGTGTCTCCCTCTCTTTCGTACCTATGGAGGAGAACCTGTGAATGCTCACTGTGGTGGCTTTCTTCTCCGGTGCGAGTTGATGGGGACCCAGCGCGCCGCAATTTTTCTTTTTCTCCGGTCAAAATCCAGTGAACAGACATGGTGGACAAATTTGCCTGATGAACTATCTCCTCAATTGTCAAACGGCGATTCTCTTCGAGAAGCGTTAAAACAGTGGTGAAAGATGTTTTGTCTGTCGCCGTTTGATGTCGGCCTGAGCGGTGATCATCTTCGATGTTGCTGCGGCCTTCCCGAAAGCGCAGCGAGAAATTGTGCTTCGATCAAGAGTTGCTTCCCCACAAACTTTTTGCAAGGCACTGAGGATCTGTGTCGGAGTCCCCCCCCCCGTAGAGTTTCTATTTTCACGTACGAGCGCTGGTCTAACGCAATGACTCTACCTGAGGAGCTGCACGCTTCCATTTCCGAAACCTCCGGCGTCCCCACAGCAAATGAGAGCGCGTCGTTCTGACACCACTGCGTTGCTGAGAGTCTGACCTTGACATGACGCAATCATTTTCCCGATTGCATCATCCGCTTCCATTTTAGATTAACGTGTGCACAACTTTTGTTCTCACTCTCGTTTACCCAAGAATTCGGTGCCATCTTTCTTGTTTTCTATGGTACCAGACTAATAGGAGATCCTACATTTATTTAACGAATTCTTTTGCCCTGTTACTTTCAGAGGAGATGGCTTTCCCACACGATTTCGTTAAACTAATGCACCATGATACATACATTCAAGTCCAAATTACCTCATAATTCCTATCGTGCAATAGAAAGTAAGAGGCCACGTGATCTGGTAAGATGTTCTTAAGGAGTTGGTTGTTGTACTGCCTTAGTTCCTTCATGTCCTGCAACTCTTTCTGCGCTTGGAGTTGCCACAGGAAGTCCAGGCGTGATGTAATTTCCGTCTGCAAAAAAACATGAAATGTGATATGAAACTAAATATCTTTGACGACAGCAAAAATATGCCTACTTAAATGACAACTGTAAGAGAACCTTTAATACTGCGGTCGGTTCCCACATCGTACGGCTAATACTAGAGTTCAGCTGCGTGTTCGCAATTTCTTAGATCGTCTGTCCACTCATTTAGCAGCTCACGAGAAAATGATAAATATACAGAGGGTGAGACAAAAGTTTTGCAATATTTGGATCACTTTGCCTTCATACGCACCTTTACGACGAAAGCTGACTAGCATTCAAAGTATTGGCCATCGTGTTGCAGTCTTTAGCCATCTGTCTGCCAGTTCTTCGATTCCCCGATGGTACCAGTTCTTGTCCTTCAAGGCGAAGAATTCATTCATCCTAGCTGCTACCACCTCCTGTTTGTTGAAGTGCCGCCCAGGAAAAAAGTGGGACATGGACCGGAACAAGGAAATAATCCAACGGGGCAAGGTCCGGGCTATATTCTGGGTGTTGCATCAGTTCGATGCCCTCAAGTTCCCGGAGGTTTGTTCAGGTCGTTCGCGTGGTATGAAGCCGAGCGTTGTCTTGCTGTAGGAGAGCGCTCTTTCTGTTCACCAGTGTCTAGTACTTCTCATCCAAAACGGCATACATCCGCTCCAGCTGTTCAGAGTAGACGTTGGCGTTAACGGTCCGACTGTCTGGAACAAATTCGTAATGGAATATTCCCTAGAAATTCCACCAGATGCGCAGCGCATCACCTTGTTCTTAAAGCGCCCACGTTTGGCAACAGGTTATGGAAAGCTGGCGCGGGTATACCACTGCCGTTGTGTGTTAGGATTACCGAAATAGTCCCACTTTCCATCGCCCGTAACAATTCTCTTGATGAAACATATATTGTACTGGTTTTCTAGGTGTTTCGTGCACACTTCCACTCGGCGGTATGCTTCAGCTGGCGTCAGTTCGTGAGGGACAATGCGGCAGCTCCTGTAGACCTTGCCCCGGTTCTGAAGGTGACAAACCACGGTGGTCTGTGATATCCCGCTTTCGTCTAATAACCTCAGAGTGCTGGTTTTCGGATTTGCCTATACAGCCTTGCGCACGGCCTCCGAATACACGGTTCACGGCCTACCTGACATTGGCTGATCGTCGAGGATTCTGTCGACTGAGCGAAATTTCTTGAATCATCTGGTTGAGGTGCTGTAGTCCACGGAACCTTCCCTTTTCGCATGACAAATGTTTCGTGTTGCTTGAGCAGCGTTATGGCAGAGTTCAAACTCGTAAAGCAAAAGTTCCCTAATTAGCCGGTTTGTTGCTGTTCATCTTTTAGGCGTCCAAACCACAGACAGAACACCGACATGCAATGCTGTTCACATCAACGACTACCACTTTATATCCCTTTCGACTGACTGCAGTGCGCGACTTGAACTAGTTTAAACACGTGACATACCTACGGCAGCACATACGTTTGTGCAAATATTGCAAAACTTTCGACTCTCTGTAATTGCGGCTTAAAAGAGCAGCAGTAAGTGGAACTATTTATTGGTTATGTGCAAAACTTGTGCCAGTATGTTTAGTAGAGAAAAACATTTTTTATATAAATAACGTCTTTAGTCTTTCAGATAATTGGCATTATTATCTATGACCTCTTGCCGTCTTCTGGTAGCAAGTGAATTTTCCTTCCGTAGAATTCCTCCGTGTTGGAGTAAAAAAAATATGTTGTAATGCAGCTTTGACAACTTTGGCTTCATCGAAGGTTTTCCCAGAGAAGTAGTTCTCAAGAGATAGAAAGAGGTAGTAGACCGTAAGTGCAAGTTTTGAGAAACACGAGGGGTGAGGTAACACTTTTCATCCAATGCCCAACAATTTTCGCTGAGTGGCTAAATTTGGCCAAACGTTGTCGTGTTGCAAGATGATACCTTTGCGATAGACCATTGCTGGACGCTTTGATTTCAATTTTTCTTTCAGCCTTGTCAACTGTTGCCACTACATGTCAGCATTTATTGTTTGGTTAGGTGCAAGCAGCTTCCAGTGGATTACCCAACTGACATCCCACCATACCCTAAACAAAACCTTTCTCGGACGCGTTGTCACTACAGATTGACATTTACCATTTGGTTAGATGCAAGCAGTTTCCAGTAGATTACTCCTTTAACATCCCCCCCCCCCATGCACTAAAAAAAACCTTTCACAGACGCGTCGGCACTACAGGTTAGCATTTACCGTTTGGTTAGGTGCAAGCAACTTCCAGTGGATTTACCCCCTCGACATCCCACCATACACTAAACAAAACGTTTCTCGGATGCAATCCTCTTCTTGAAGTCGACGGAACAGGTACTATAACTCGGAAAACAGCCCTTTTGACGCTTTACATTTCTGTAAGGGACCAACGTTTCATCACCCGATAACTAATCGTTCCAAGAAATGTTTATTTTTGTGGTGCACAAGCAAATAACGATAGGTGCTCATTCTGTCCGATCGGTTACTTGCCGATAGGTCATGTGGTACCCACTGGTCGAACTTTGTGATACACTCAAACGCATGCATCCTTCTTCCTACTGTTATTATGAGTTCAGAAAACCTTTCTGATAATTATTCAACGGTGAGATGTTGGTCATTTGCTATAGCTTGGTTGAGACCCCTTCCGGAAATCTCGGATGGACGTACACAACGTGGTTGATCTCTGCAGCTCCTGTCTCCTTTACGGAATTTCTCGAACAAACGGCGTCATGTGCTTTCGTTTACTGCATTCTCGCTGTGCACTTAACAAATGTTGCGGCAGGCTTCAACTGCATTTTTGGCCGGTTTCAAACTCATAAAGCACACAATCCTAATGTGATCCTTATTACTCGACGTGTTAACTCTTTAACCGACTGGAACGAATAAATCTAGGGGTAAGAGAAATGGGCTGAAATTATCTTGAACGAATTTTTCGCTGTCTAAGAAGTTGGCCGAACGCGACAGAAACGAGTGAACCTGCACATCAGAAAGTGTTCCCTTCACCTTACGTTTGTCATTCGAAGTGGTCATTGGGGGGGGGGGTATGATTGCCATTAATCATAGCTGTCTCATTACCTTTTCTGCTAAGAAATGGGCGACGAACCTAAGAAAGAAGAGAAAAGATGTTTGAGTAACTTGCTTCTACCCAGTGGCATGATGGCAGTGTGCTGGGGACAACTGCTTCCGAATCATTCCTTGGGTAATGGAACAGGAAACAAAGGGCTACAAGAGAATCAAACTACATACTGTAAAATTAAGGACTGTAAGGGAGCTCTTACAACCAGCGACAGATTTATAGTCGATACTCGTGAGATGAAAGAGGAAAATAATTGTTTTGCCATTGCTTTTTGGTGTAACCGGTCACGATGGGAACACTTCTGTTTGAGCAACGCAGGAAAATTTGGGCAACTTTTCGTTCAGGTACATCGGCAGCTTAAAGGATTAAACCTTATGTGACTTGTTTACGAATGAGATTGACCTACACGTATCATGAATCGAAGATTCAAAATTCTGAAGCCAAGCTTCAGTAACTTTGATGGCAGTCTTCGATTGCTGGTTCCCTCAAAAGATTTAGTCGCCCGTACGCAATTCAACTGAATTTTGACAAACGAGAAAGACGTGACGCCGTAGGTTCAACCGTCTTGAAATAATTAGGAATTCACAGTTGTTCAGACAGAAAAGCTTCAGATACCTATATATCTGCGAAAACATTTTACTTACAGAAAATCTAATATAGGGCGCTGAAACTGTTGACCCCTTATGACGGTCTAGTTGTAAATATCCGTTGATAATGGTTTTTCATTATGCCTTTAAAGCAGTGACCATCACACAACAATCCTACAGAAAACGATGATAAAATTAAACTGGTCACTGCTGAAGTCTTCAGTGACTAGTGAAGACTTCAGCATGACCAGTTTATGCCTTTAACGCAGAAACCAGTTTAGCTTTGTTTGTTGAGCGACCTCTTCTTCCTCGCACACGACGATCCAATTTGTCTCAGGGATTCTCTATAGTTAGTATAGTATTCAGGTCAAGACTCGTGGTTGGCTAGTCCATCTTTTCGCAACCCACATCTTCAAACCAAGCTAATAACGCAAGCAGTATGACATGGGGCGTTGTCCTTATGATATAGGAACGGGACTTCCCCAAAGCACTATACCACAACCCATAAAGCACAAAACGTTGCGGATATGTTTCAATCTCTCATTTTCGTTACACTTTTAGAGATTTCTTACAATTACATTTCAGCAACATCTGTTTTGGAACACAACACTTTGTACATTACGGTTACGGTAAAAATAGCATTCACCGATACTACTGCTTTATAGTTTCCATTGAACATAATTGCTACCTTGATGTTACATTCCGGCGTAGATGCGCATGCGCGTTTATACCATTTTACCGAAACAACTCTCGTAGTCGTATTTCCATGTGCTACGGGGATATTCTTCGGTGATACTGTCGTACTCGAGTTAGCTAGTTAGTTGATTTAATATTTCATCCATTTTTTTGTGACTCAAGATCTGAAAGTAAATAATTGTTTTGATTATTATAATTTTTAAATTCTCAAAAGCATTTTATAAAATCTAAGTAGATGGCTGTGTTGTTGTATTAGTATACTATACCAGCATGGTTTTGTTTTTTTTTTACTTTAAGCTGAGCAATTTTATATTGGTAGGTACTCATTTGGGACCGATTTTTTTGTTATCAATATAGAAACGCCGCCACCGTTTTCAATGGACAGCTGACTGCGTTGAATTTGTGAAAACGTAAACAACTCGTAATGCGACTGTTGTTGGTTTTGAAACAGCCGTGTAATATTAGAGTGTAATATTTTTTATGATTTTACAAAGTTAATTAAAATTTCAACGTAGGAAATACATAACAGTAATATGATTTCACAAATATCTTTCAAATACGTAACAGTAAGATGAAGTTGGTATGTTGAAGTTACAAAGACTTTTCACTGTAACGTGTCGGTTATGTTTCAAAATTATGTAACGTTTGAGGACATTTTGACGTAACCGTAAGGTTTCTGAAACATTACTGTTGCATTGCGCAACGTATCTGAAAAGCCTCAATGTTTCAGTAATATATATACGTACTTGTAATATATACGAAATATTCTGTGCTATGTGGGAACATTGGTTTTGCGTTACTCTGCAGGACGTGTTTAGGTGCAGGTTATCATTAATGATTTTGTCCAAAACTACTAATGGGGCCCAAAGCAAACAACGAAAAACAGCTCCTTGCCATCACGCTGCTTCCCCTGATCATTTTCGGGACGATACAGTATGGCAGGTACATTTTCTCCCTCATCACCCAGGAATGATTGGTAGACTGTCCTGTAATTCGTAAGTCTCGAGCACATGTCTTCCTTTAGTTTACAGTCTGACATCGACTTTCCTTACAAAATTAATCGACGTGTGGCACTTGTTGAAGTGACTGCCGGTTTGTGGATGACTGCTCGCTCGTGGTAACCCATGCCGAGCAGCACACTGTGCTGGCGTTAACAATAGTCTCATACAGGGTTTGCGTGATCTGTAACAATCGTGATTGGCGTTCTAAGTGAACAGTCCTTTGTTGAGCTCTCCTGTCAACTTCAGAGGTTTACTGCGTCGTCCCTTGGCAGATTCTTCTGCCGTTTGCATATCACATCACCAACTCTTAACTTAGAGATATACGGTGACAAAAAGGCATGTACGGAGCGATTGCTTATGTGGCACCCTATTATAGATACGCGCTGGAAATCAGCTATGTCGATCGGCACATCATGCATCGTTTCATCATAGCCCTACGAGCATATTTATACTTGGATTTGTGATTGGAGCTAGCATAGTGCCTAATTTACTATCGATAGAGATGCATCCGAATATTAATGTTAAGGCAGACATGGAAATCGCTACACCGAGAAGGAGTTAACTTTTAAATATGTAAATCGCGTGCGGCAGTGAGCTATTTGTGAGATGCAAATTATCAAAGTTTTGCAGCCGAATGTCACGTGGGTGCATACCTGCTGAGTAGGGTCTAAAGACGATCACGTATGGGCTCAAAGCCCAGTAAATTAGACACTGAGTCTAGTGTGAACATTTCGAAAATATCGCGGAGGCGTTTCGACGGTACATCTATTTTTAACTGACTCTCACACAGCTTTGTCGGTATGTAAAAGCTGAGTCCCAGCTTACGAGAAATTTCCTCACAAGTTTGGCACAATGTGAGCACTGGATCTCACACAGCACAAAATGATGCGAAGCGAAGAAAGTCAACCAAAATGCCAAAATCCCTGTACATAGTGATCGCCTAATTACAAGAGGCATCCTGAAAGTAATTCCTCCTTAACGTTTGAAAGTTTGAAGTGATTTTAATGAAAACTGCACTGATATGTACTATATGTTACTAATGTGGGAACACATTTTTTCAGAATTTGAAATAAAGATCATCAATGACAGAGAAAAGCAGCGAGCCCTAATTGAATTTCTGGGAAAAGGGGATATGAGGCTCCAGAAGTCCACAGAAGACTTCTGGCAGTGTATGGAGCTGTCAAAATCGATATCAGTAATGTCCCAAGATCAGTTAAGTTTCGAGAGGGAGAAAGTTCAGTGTCGGACAAACAACGGAGTGGAAGACCCGCAACTGCAGTGACAGGATGCCAACAGGCAACGAGTGAAGATCTCATCACAGCTGATCGTCGTGGCACCATCCAGGAGTTGCAACAATAAACAGTGATTATTATGCGCAGACATTGAAGAAGCTAAAGGAAGTTATCAGAAGGAAAAGACGCAACATTCCACTTCATAGTGTTGTTTTACACCGTGATAACGCACGTCCCCACACCTGGACGGAGAGTTCACAGGTTATTGCCAAAATGGGGTGGACGGTGACGCCCCAACTCCCCTACAGTCCTGATTTAGCTAGGTCAGACTATTTCCTGTTTGCCCCTTTTGAAAAACACCTTTCGTGGAGAACGTTTTGAAGATGTGACAGACGTTAAACTGGCTGTGAATTTATGGGTGAAACGGCAACCTCAGGAATTTTTCCAAAATGGATTTTATCAATGGGTTCAAAGATGGCGGAAATGTATTGAAAGTGAGAGACAATAACTTTGAATAGGCTAGCATTATTAACAATATGTCCAAGTATTTTGCAACAAAGTTTCACATTTTTACTGCTACAAATAAAAGTCTGACTAGGGACGAAGCATTACTTTCAGGATGCTCTTTGTAGTAGCGGAGCTTTCCACAACCCTTTTACCATGGTTACCAGGGGTACAGCCTGACTTGCTACGCGTATAGAGGTGTGTATCTGAACGATACGACGACATTCGCGTGGCTTGGTGTTGGAACAACGGGCATAACGCCTCCCGTTGCTACACATCGCACGGCTCGTTATAGGGAATGATGAGGTGAGACTGAATAACACGTTTTTCCCATTCCACAATTCATTCCATTTAACTGTGGAATGGAAAAGCGTGTAATTAAAGAACAAGTGTAGTTTCTCTTTGGAGGAGATGAGGCAGGTTCTTTACGTTCATGTTCGTACCCATCTGGTTGCTGCTTCCAGTGCCATACCCAACGTATCATTGATCTAATTAATGTCGCGTCTCTTCATCGTCTGCATCCTGCGACAAATGCCCCGAGGTGAACAAAAAGCGATTTGAAAACTCTTGAGGGAAAGCATGAAAAGTACATTCTCAGATTTCGCTTTATAATCATTTTCGTGTCTTCTTCAGCTCTTGATTTCCGTCACTATACACTATATTGGCAAAAGTCACCGGGCACCTAGAAGAGAAACACAACATAGCATTTATTAACATACATTAGTACGGTGTCGGTCCATTTTCGGCCTACAAGTGTCTTCACGAGCAGCTCCGTGTTTGAGTGCTTCACGTACGTGTTTTGTGTGTCTTATCATTGTTCTTCTGTGTGTGTGTGCCGAAGTTAAAGGTCTGTGCTTTCGTTTAAGATCCCTCAAGAGTGGGTGAGTGCTCATTTTTTTCCATTATCACTGTTTTAATTTACACACCGAGCTGGTCGTTTTTCTTCGTTAACCCTTGCCATTGATTATGGCATCTGCCGATGAGGGCGCTGTTCCAGCCCGCATCGCTGCAGCTCCTCGCGTCGCTTCTTCAACGACAGACTAAGCCGATCAATCATCTTCGCTTGCTAGTGGAGAGCCTCTTAATTTTCCTTCTGTCATTTTCACGTCTTCTCCTGATCAGGTATCCGACTCTGCCATTGAGAACGTAGATGTGACGTCCCTGGTCTCTACTGGCGATGATGAATTTATGGAAGTCTCTGATAGCGTCGCTAATCTGCCCTCTACAGTTTCTACCGCCTCTGTTTCCAGTACATTGTCTCATGCTGCGTCAATGCCTTCCAGAGGAGGCGCTTCTGCACGCACGTATTCTGCGGCTTCCTCCTCGTCTCGTCTGCCCCTTATGGATCCTTACGTTACTCTCAACGGTGACACCATCTTATTAGACATTCCCGAGAACTCTCCTGCTGGTCAACGTCTTCATTAAACCCTCTAGTTGGGGGTTTGTTTTGATGAGCTGCCCAACACTCCTTTGAAGCAGTACAGCTCCGCTCTCAAGAAGATGCTTCCTTCTGGTGCCATCACCCACCTCACCCGAAAGCCACGAACTGTGATTGTTAAGTTTTCGAAGAAAGAATATGCTGAGCTTGTCTTGTCTCGGAACCTATCAATTGGCGATCGTGACCTCTTAGCCGAATCCATCGCACAGCGTCCTGTTCTGGTCTCTCTACATCCGGTACCTCCGGAGATCTCTGATGATATACTGTGTGCTGCACTTAGTCGATGCGGCAGAGAAGTCAGCCCAGTGAAGACTTTCTCCTCTGACCCCGATGATAAACATATCTGTGGCTGCCGTAGAACTGCTCGCATCATCTTCCCGTCGGAAGAGCATCTCATAAAGTTTCCACGGTTCCTCGATGTTCGTTGTGGTAACGAGCGCCGCCGGATTGAGCTCCTCGCCTCCGCTCATTGCTCACGCTGCAAGGCTTACGGCCATCAGCAGGCTCATTGCCCCCATGCAGAGCCACCGACTCCTGTAGCTCCAAGGCAGCATTCTACCTCTTCCTCCGTTTCCGCTGCCATGCCTCCTCCTGCGTCCGCACCTTCTGGACCCAGTTCTGCCGAAAATCTGATTAAAGTCTTCGATCAACACGCGTCTTCCGATGCTGCTCTCTCCACTTTGTCGGATTTTCCTCGGCTTGACTCCTCCTTGCCTTCCCGTGTTCTCTCTCCATCAGAGGACATCACGGCTGATCTTCAAGCTTCATTCACCGTCGGTAGTTTGCTCCCGGCGATGAGGTGGACATTTCCTCTGATTCCACATGTCGTGTGTCATCGATCCACGGCAAACGTCGCTCTATTACCAGTACCGAGGCCCGGAGGAAAAAGAAGTAGCTTTCTCCGAATGGCCGCCCACATCGTTTCACCCGTCTAGCAGCTCAAAGTCTCCCCTGCCACGTTCCAGCTCTTCCTCTTCAAAGTCCAAGGGTCCTCTGCCGACGTTTGAAGATTTCTCGACTCTGCTTACCAATGTCTCTCTTCCTTCAGAACCTGTCAACTTTGAAGATCTTTACGAGTTTCTCACTCATAAAACAAACCGGGATGCTTCTCTCCTCTTTTTACAGCAGTTTAAAGCAGTTCTTCCCGAGGTTTTCGACCAAGCAACCTCCATCCTCAAACTCCTCCGGCATAATGCAAGCAACCCGACTACGTCTTGTGGTATCGTGGTATCATAAATCGCCTCGACACATTCCAGAAAGCTGCCATAACTGCCCTTCATCCGACGTCGGACTTACCCATTCAAGGTCGCAACTCTGAATTGTAGGGGTTTGCTAACGCTCGTTCTGGAAGATCTCTCGCCTCTTGGGGCAGACTTACTCTTTCTGCAAGAGACGAACTGCCACTCCTCGAAACTTTTTCATAGATGGCGCTCTTGGGACATCACTTTTCACCATGATTTCCGTTACTCTGTGCACGGTGGTACAACAGGAGTATCAGTCTGCCATCTCCGCATGCTGTGAAAGCTCCTATGCTACGAGGTCGCGAGTGACCCAGTGGTTCGCTGTTACCAAGTCCGTTATATCTCACGGTGAGTTAAAACTCTGCATTAACTTTTTGATGTTCTTTCGGACTGCGGGGCACCGCCTGTGATCATTTTGTTCTTCCTCAAGCATTGCTCTGTTTGCATCACGTTGTAAATTTGTCATTACTCATTCAATGTGCATATCATCGCTTTTATCAGTTTGTATCATTCCTGTTTTTTTTCTTTGAGACGATTCCATGTTGCTCGTCTCCTCTGTCTTGTTACATTAAAGCTATTGTGAAACCACCTTTGGCCTTAATGCATGCACTGACCCTTCGAGACATGCTTTCGACAAGGTTTTGGAACACAGCGATAGGTATGGGCTTCCATTCAGTACATAATGCTGCAGCTAACTGTTGCTCAGTAGTAGGCCTTGTTTCCAAACTTCTTATGCGGCGCTATAATTCATCCCATGGGTGTTCTGTGGAATTACGATCAAGGCTCTGTGCTAACCAGTCCACACACAATACGGAATTATCGCTAAACCATGCCATAACAGTCCTTGCTTTATGGCTCGGTGCATTATCCTGCTGGTACCAACAAGGCTCGGTTCCATAGTATTGCCACAGAGTTGGTAGGGCATAATTGTCCAGAATATCGAGGTAGACTTGCTGGTTAGCAGGTTTGTCAAAGAGAACTAATGTGCCGGAACCATACCACGAAGAACAACCCCACACGAGTACACTGCCAGCTCCAAACTTGACCGTAGGAACAGTACACTGTGGTAAATAGTTTCTCCGGCTGCCACCATACCCAAACACAGCCATCAGACTGATGAATCATGCACCTGAATTCATCAGTCCAAAGGACCTGCTTCCATTGATCTACGGTCCACGATGTTCTTTACACCATGCTGAACTAAGAGTAGCATTCTGAGTGGATATGAAAGGCATATGAGCAGCCGCACAACCACGGTAACCCATGGAATGAAGTTCTCTGCGAATGGTGAGTGTACATACCGAGGTTCCAGCATTTTTACTCACCTGTACACTGAGGCCTTGTGCAGTACTCCGTCGATTAGCTGTAACGACTCTCCTGAGGCTTCGACGTTCTCTATCACTGATTTTCTTTGGTCTGCCGGTAAGCTTTGCTCCTACAAACACGCCATGTGTCTTCCACTTATTCAGTTCATCCAAAGCAGTCGGTTTCTCTTATGGACAACCCACTAATATAACCCCAACAATCTTTCCCTTCTCAAAGTCAGTTCTCTCCCGCCGCGACATTTTTCACTCAACCTCGCAGTGCGATATGATCGCGGTAAGCTTCAGGCTTGTTTTTATACCGTTTGCAGCTGCACCGCGCATCTTAAAAACGCAGCGGATCCGTTAATTTGCTTTTGAAGGGGTTTCTCGTGACTTGTCAATATAGTGTATGTGAACTCCGTGTTGAGATTTTTTTGTCCAGCAGTGTACGTATATGAATCAGATAGCAAACAAATTTCTTTCGAGCAGTAACCAAATGGAACGAAAGAACTCGATGTTAGCTAAGTGGACTGAAACCTGCTCGAGGTGAATATATGCGGTGTTCAAGAAGTGGGCCGAATGCGACTGGAATGAGTGGGACTGCGCACCAGAAAGCATTGCTTTCCATCTTAGCTTTGTTGTTCAAAGTGCTCATTTAGCGGGATGATTAGCAGTAATTCTTTCTGGATGATTACCACCTAAAAAAGCTATAAATATGGCGACGAAAGGAGATCTTTTGTTTCTACCCAATGGCATGACGTCCCTGTCAGGAAGATTAACATTTTCCCATCGTGATTTGGGACATAGAGTAGAGACTAAAGGACTAGAAGGGAACACTTGTCACTTTTGACAGGTTTATGGCCTGTCCTGCTGAGGTGAGAAGGGAAATTCTTTTGCCATAGCTTTCGTAAAACCCGGTCGATGTCTTAAAATTTCTATTTGGAGAGCGTAGAAAATTCCGGGTTCCATTTGAACATTTGGTCCATGTACAAATTAAATCGGCCGCTCAAGGGTTATATAAAAGCCTTTAGCAAGACAAAAGCTGCGATACAGCAATCTCCAAGATTCGAGGGAAGCGCAATGCAGAAAACCCAACGATTTAGCATAATACACACCGATGTGTCATGGCATTATGACCACCTATCTAATAAGCTGTAGGAACCATTTTAGCACGAAAAACAGTGGCCACTCTGTGAGGAATCTATTTGTTGAGGTGGCGATCCCGGGGTATCTGGTACCATAATATCAACAGCAGGTCCTCCACTTTCTTTATATTTCGGGATGGTGGTGATTTAGCGCAAACCACAAATGTTCGATTGGGTTCATGTCAGGTGAATTTGGAGGTCAGGGCATTAACAGAAGGTCACCAGCATGTTCCTCAAACCATCCTTGATGATTCTGGCAGTGATGTATGGCACATTATCCTGTTGGAAATGACCATCATCAGCAGGGAGCACAGTTGCCATGAATGGGTGAACTTGGTCCGCAACGATGTTCAAACACCTGACAGCTGTCAGAGATTGAGCTATTGGGGTAATGGGGACTAAAGTGCCACAAGAAAATATCGCCCACAGCATAACACCGCCTGCCTCTTTCCGCCCACATTGCATCCAGGTGCCATAGCATGCGTTGGTAATAGGAGTATCTGCTCTCGGCCGTCTATGTGATGCACACGGAATCTTGATTCGTCAGACCAGGCCGCTTTCTTCCAATCATCCAGGGTTCAATCTCGATTATCTTGGGCCCATCTCATGCGTTGTTGGCGATGACGTGCAGTGAGCATGGCGACGACCCGACTGGGTCTTCTTCTACGCAGGCCCATGCGCGTAAGGCTGCTTTGAATTGTGTGCTGTGACATATTGCCCTGATCACCACTCTTGTAGCTGCGGATGCTTTGTCGTACTGTGGCCCTGAGGTCGCTGTGAACAATGCGCGAGTTTCCGCTACCTTCTGGCATCAATGAGCTGCGGACGACACTCTGCTGGACGACAGTTCGTCGTTTGGCCGTCTGTGCACCACTTTTGATACGTACTCTCTACAGAAGCACGTGAACAACCCACAAGCAGGGCCGTTTCCGAGATAGTAGTTACGAGGTGCCATGCCATCACAATTTGTCCTTTATCAAACTTTGATAAATCGGTAGCTTTTCCCATTCTGACTAACCGAAAGACGGTCCTTCAGTTTTATACTGCTCTGTGAACTTCACCTGAGCCACCGTTCGGTCTCCAAGCGCCATCATTTCTCTAGGCAGGGGTGGTCATAATGGAATGTCCCATCGGTGTAAGATTAATTAGAAGTATACAGAAATCAAAAAGCCTGCAAAGAACATAATAGAGAAAGAAGTCTGAACGGCCTTTGTCAGGGGAGTACCAGTTCAAACATTGGCTTTTCAGATGTCGACAAAGGACTGGCAGAGCCTAAGTCAGTCAACTGTTCTTCCCAAGCCAAAAAATGCCATGAAAAACAAGAAACCAAATAGGACGACAACAACAATCCATCGAAAGTCTAGAAACAGAGCTAAATATGAAATAGTAAAAAACAAAAACAAAAGTTAAAACATGAAGTAACATACCATTATTAGTGCATGGTAGTCACATGCCCACATTCATATACAGATAAGAAATGCCAAGAACTGAGATAATACGAAGACGAATGAACTGCAACTAAAAATAGGTTGTGGTAATAGTCAATGTTGTCTGATTAGATGCAAGCTGTGTTGTAATTAGTTTAGATATTTTAGTGTCAGCGACCCACCAGACACATGAAGTGAAATCAATAAATTAAAATTGTAGAGTCATTTTTTACGCTTTCCAACCGTAGGTTGAAGAAGCGTATGTGCTCCAGCTTTGTCCGTCCGTCCGCACGATAACTTGCGTAAAAATGGTTCGATTTCGATGAAATTTTAGTACGTGGTAGGGGACCACCTGGGGACAAACCCTATTGAAAATGAGTGAAGTGGGGTCAAAGGTCAGGACATAGGAGCGGGATGCATTCCATTGTCCTTATGCACCATAACTTGCATAAATATGGTTCGATTTCGATGAAATGTTAGGTTCTCGTAGGGGACCACATGGGGATGAATCCCATTGGAAATGGGTGAAGTGGGGTCAAAGGTCAGGACATAGGAGCTAGATGCACTCCATTGTCCGTCGTAGCTTGCGAAAAAATGATTCAATTTCGATGGAATTTTAGTATGTGGTAAGAGACAAACTGGGGACAAACCCTATTGAAAATGGGCGAAATGGGGTCAAAGGTCAGGACATAGGATCGGGATCCATTCCATCGCCCTTATGCGTTATAAGTTATGTAAAAATGCTTCGACTGAGACAAAACTTTATCATGTTCCGGAAATATTTTTTACCTGTTCTGTTTGATATAATCGAAATGGGGTCAAAGGTCAGGTCATAAGAGCGAGATTTTATTGTACAGCCATTATCCTCATAACTTGAGTAATGATTTCTGGTATGTTGGAAAGCGTAGCATAATCAATGCATTGCATGATTTTATTAACTTGTTTAGTTATATCTTTTATGGAAAAGTTCGTTGTTATAACTCTGCGTTGGCAACCAACTTTTCCATAAAATATATAACTTACAAAATAACCCTATAATTTTAATTTATGTTTTACTTCGTGTCTGGTCGACCGCTGAAACATTAAAAATCTGTACTAATTACAGCGCAGCTTGCATCTAATCAGACAATATTAACTACTGACCGCAACCCTTTTTTAGTCGCAATTCGTTCGTCTTTGTAGTATCTGAGTTCCTGATATTTCTTATCTGTAAGTAAATGTGGGCGTGAGACTACCATGCACTAATAATGGTATATTACTTCCTGTTTTAAGGTATTTGTTTTTGTTTGACTATTTCAGATTTAGCTCTGCTTCTAGACTTTCGACGGATTGTTGTTGTCGTCCTTTTGTTCCTTGTTTTTATTTATTTATTTATTTATTTATTTATTTGGCTTTGCGAGTACTGTTGACTGATTTTGGTTCTGCCGGTCCTTTGTTGACAACTGAGAAGCCAATGCTTGAATTGGTACTAATCCTGACTATGGCCGTTCAGACTTCTTTGCAGGCTTTCTGATTTCTGTATACTTCTAATTTATATTAATTATATACAACCGTGGCCAAAAGTCCTGCATCAGTAGACCGAAAGTGAATTTTTAATGTTTGAAATCAACTTATACAACGTAATGGTAAGCCAGGAATACATATTATACATCATTTTAAAGAAAATTTTGAATTCAAATATTTTTACAGAAATTTATTACCTAAGTAATAGAAGTGGTTACAAGCAAAATCTAGCGTCTAGTCATAAAAAGCAAAAAAAAATAATGGAATTTGAGAAATTAGTGTACAACGCATTTAACGTAAAATTACTGTACAGTACATTATTGAAACTTGCAGGACACTTGAAATAACTGACCAACAAGCAAAATACGATTTAATATTTAATTGGATAACCACGGTCTCTTAGTAACAAAGTACACCTTCTTGGCACGGAACTAATGAGCTTCTCTAGTTGTCCATTGGTGATAACACGATGCCGCCATACGGCTCTTACAGACTCAATGCCGTTTTAGATGTGGGTCTTTTTTGACGGATCTTTTGCTTCAATCTCGCCCACAGATTCTCTATGGGATTAAGATCCGGTGACTGTGCCAGCCACTGAAGTTTTCTTATAACTTTTCGATTAAACCACTCGTCAACCAACTTTGACCGATGACATGGCGCGTTATCGTCCTGAAAGATAAAATTCCGCAAAACCCAATGTCTTTTGCAGATGGTAGTAGTTTGGACTCACAACTATCCACATATTTGTATCCATTCAATGTGCCATCAACAATGTGCAGACGGCTAACACCACTGGCGGAAATACAGGACCATGACATCACCGAATGTGGGTGTTTGATTGTTCAGCATGTCATATCTTTCGCCAGCCTGACGACGTACATAATTATTTCCATTATTAGCGGAAATAGTATTAACAGTTGTTACATCATTGAAAATATTTATTTTTCTATCATTAACAATCCAATTCTTTTGTGCCTTGACCCAAGCAATTCTTTTGAGCCGTTGTTGTTTAGTACGGAAAGGTTTTCGTATAGCTTTTCCTGCAGTCAGTCCATTTTCTTGTAGCCTACGACGAGCTGGTACGTGCAGATGCAATAATGCCTACTTCATTCTCCCACTCATTTATTAAAGCAGTAGCTGTTTTTAGACCTTGATTTTAAGGAACGACGAATCAACATGCGATTATCCCGTTCAGTACACAGCCTTGGTCGACCTGTTCTTTTTCTGTTTACCCACATCCAGTTTCTGCAACTCTTTTAATGGAGCGCAAGACAGTGGAATGATCACAGCCGCATTTAACAGCAATTTTACGACTACTGAATCCAAGTTCATGCAAAGAAATAATTTTTGGCCTGGTTTGAAGAGGCAGGACCAATTTTTGGGTCTTTGCATTGCGAAATTAAAATATCACCAGGAATTCTGCGTAAACTTCCATCAACTGACTACAAGCAGTTGCGTTCTAAGTCGGCAGACGATTCTACAATCTTTTATATATCACTAGCGGACGTCGGAGAAAGCTATAGTGGATTAGAGGGGCGCGAACGCTTTTTAGCACGTCTTTTGTACAAAAAGATCGTGCTTCTGT
The DNA here is from genome assembly GCA_039090855.1 of Macrothele yani. Classification (NCBI taxonomy): domain Eukaryota; kingdom Metazoa; phylum Arthropoda; class Arachnida; order Araneae; family Macrothelidae; genus Macrothele; species Macrothele yani. The sequence continues at coordinate 136,466,567 of CM077027.1, read as the reverse complement.
TATCGGTTTGTCCGTCCGTCAGTACCCACGGAATCTCTGCAACTATTAGTCCGATTTGAAAAATTCTTTTTGCATTCGGAAGCTTGCAATATGCAAATGATGATCGTTCATTTCGTTTTTTTTTTTTACGATGCACAATTTTGCCGCTAGGGGACGTAAATGCAGATGATGTCGAATTCAAAATTACGTTTTAATCCACATATTTGCTTCTAAACATCCGATTGAAAAAATTCTAATCTTTCGACACTATTTATGTCGAAGAGTGTTTTAGATATAGTTTCATTTTCAAATTACGCATAGATTTTCCGCTAGGGGCGTAAAAGTAAATAATTTTTTTCCGATAACTCTTCTACTAAAACTCCGATTTGAAAAATCTTTTTTCAGCGGATAAATCTCCTAATGGAAAATCTTTTGCATATAATTTCAAATTTTTGGTAAGGAATACTTTGGCCACCAGGGGTGTAAGTGTTAATTTTTGTTCTGATGTATTTGCCATAAAATCTGGGCTTCTAAAATATCGATTGAAAAAATTCTTTCGTGGACTGATGCACTTACATCGGTAAACCTTTTCGGAACACTTTCTTCCTAAAATATCCCACAGTTTCTCCGCCAGGGGCGTAGATGTATATCTTATTTTTGTCAATATCTCTACTTCTAAGAGTCCGATTTGAAAAATTCCTTCTTTGTTGGATAGTGTTTTCCGTGTGACAAGTTTTTCATATTTCAAAATTTTCAAGTAATTCATAGACATTCCGCTAGGGGCGTAAAGCTAAATTGCGTTTCTCCCTATATCTCTGTTTGTTTCTAAATCTCCGATTTGAAAAATTCTTTCTGCACCGGATACAGCTCCTGATGGGAAATCGTTTGCAATTAATTTCTAATTTTTGTAAAAAAAAATGGTTTGGCCACCAGGGGGCGTAAATCTTAATTTCCGCTTTTGATGTATTTGCAGCAAAATATGAGCTTCTAAATTCTCGATTGAAAAAAACGTCATTTGTAGACCAAACTACTCGTGTCGACAAACCTTTTGGAAACATTTTATTCTTAAAATAGTGCATGGTTTCTGCGCCAGGGGGCGTAGACGTATATCTTATTTTTGTCAATATCTCGACTTCTAAGAGTCCGATTTAAAAAATTCCTTCTTTGTTGGATAGTGTTTCTAGTGTGACATGTTTATCCTAAAAATTCTAAATTTTCAAGTACTTCGTAGACTTTCCGCTAGGGGCGTAAAGGTAAATTGCGTTTCCCACTATTTCTCTGCTTCTAAACCTCCGATTTGAAAAATTGCTTCTGCACCGGATACAGCTCCTGATGGGAAATCCTTTGCACATAATTTTTAATTTTTGTAAAAAAATGGCATGGCCACCAGGTGGCGTAAGTCTTAATTTCCACTTCTGATGTATTTGCAGCAAAATATGAGTTTCTAAAATCTCGATTGAAAAAAGTCTTTTGTTGACCGATGTCGGCAAACCTTTTAGAAACTTTCTTCTTGAAATAATGCATGGTTTCTACGCCAGGGGGCGTTGATGTATATCTTATTTTTGTCTATCTCTACTTCTAAAAGTCCAATTTGAAAAATTCCTTCGTTGTTGGATAGTGTTTCCGATGCAAAATGTTTTTCCTATAAATTCAAAAATTTCACGTAAATCTTTTAAGACTTTCCGCCAGGGCGCATTAAGGTAAATTGCGTTTTCTGCTCCTAAAACTCCGATTTGAAAAATTCCTCCTGTATCGCATACAAGACCTGATGGAAAATATTTTTCCCATAATTTCTAATGTTTTGTAAAGAATGGTTTGGCCACCAAGGATCATAAGTGTTAATTTCTTCTTCTGATGTTTTTGTAGCAAAATCTGGGCTCCTGAAAACTAGACTAAATTTTTTTTTCTTGCACCAATACCGCTCATATGCAAAAACCTTTTTGAGAATACTTTCTTTCTAAAATAATGCATGGTTTTCACACCAGGGCACGTAAAGTCACATCTTATTTTTGTCGAGAACTCTGTTTCTAAGAGTTCGTAAACTCAAGATTCCGTTTACACCAATATCTGAGGGATTAAAGACCCGATTGAAAAACTTCTTTCTTCCGTCAGATACTATTGTTTTCCATACCGGTTCCATTGCCTTTGAATAGCTTTGATAAATTTAATTTGCGTCAGAACGGATTCAAAAGACGTGCTTATATTACACCCGAAAATTCGGTGTCATCTTTCTTGTTCAAAACTGGATTTGGGTTTCCGCATTTGCAAATTCTTGCTTTTATATTCTACTGCTGGTAATAACATTCTGTAAAAATATTTGAATTCAGCGTAAAATTTCCTTTAAAATGATGTAACACTTTACCTTTACGCTGTATAAGTTGACTTCGAACATCAAACATTTACTTTGTCTACTGGAGCAGGACTTTTGGCCACGACTGTATGTGAAGAATGTGATAACATCCACAATGGCCATGAATCTGAGAAGTAAAAAAAAACGCTCTTCCTGGACAAACTAAATGCTAAAATTGGTGTGGATTGATAACTCCAGTTTCTCTCTATTCTAAAAAAATGTAACTGCCGCTGTTTTAGAAATTTCGCAACGCTCTTGCTTTCCTAGCTCGCAACTCAATACGTATTGAACACAAAAATATGAAATTTACATTGTTTGTACAGAATTGTTTGGAGAACACGCTGAAATAAACCGTTTCTCGATTCTAGCGAAACTTCAAGAGCTATTGTATTTCAAAGGTAAGGTAAGCAAAAAAGTGCTATCAGGTCGCGTTCCGAACACACTAACAGCAACAGAACCATGAAACGTTTTAGGCATGTAGTGCCATGACCGAAATTTTACACCCTTTTTTTAAATTTCGATTTAGTTTACGAAAAATTAAATTTCTAAATTTCACAAAATTTTCTATTTCGCGGTGGGATCTCTTTAAATAAAAAACGGATATATGGCAAACTATAAATTATTACGCATTGTAATTTTTACAGCATAAACCAACAACTATCGTTCATTTTTTACAAAAAAAAAATATAATTAAAGTCATTTTCTTATTTTTTAGCATTTTTTAAAGACTAAAAGGGAAGAAACGAAAGTCTTGTCTGTCTTCGCGATAACCACAGAGGAACGTTCTGGTCTCGTGACCTGCTGCCATAGTGACGCAGATAATTTTTTTTATGCATGTGTTTTATTGGTAAAGCTATCTCAGTTGTTTAAGGTGGACGTCAAGTAATTTTGCTTCCTATACTTCCAACGGAAAAACTTCTGTACACATTTCTTCACAATTAATGCGTTTCCAAGGATGAAAATTTGAACATCGATTAAAAATAGCTTCATTTTATAACTTGGAATACTTAATTTTTACTAAAACATAACCATAATTATGCAATTCAACATTTGTTTGTGTACTGACGTCATCAAAGTACAGGTCGCGCCATCTTTTTTCTGGTTCCAACACCACCAAAGGAAAAGTTATTGATATTTTATATAATTATGGTTATGTTTTAGAAAATATTAAGTATTCCAAGTTATAATATGAAGTTATTTTAATCGATGTTAAAATTTTCATCCTTGGGAACACACTGATTGTAAAGGAAATGTGTACAAAAGTTTTTCCATTGGAAGTTATCGGAAGCAAGATTACTTGACGTCCACCTTAACGGTTTACGGAAATGCTTTTTGGACCGCTTCTGTTTTCCTTGGTGGTAAATTTAGTAAGTGCTTATAAGTTCAAACGACAAAAGTCCGACCTTCCAAAACTTAACGGCAGTAAAAAACTCTGAAATTTCGGAATAACAAGCCTGATTTGCTTAGACATGCAATAAAAATTTAAATTTATATGAATTTTCCAGTTTTTATTTCATGTGATGTACTTGGAGATCGGGCTGCAGGGCCCGAGCGCTACTTTGGAAACGAGCGTAGCTAGTCTGGGGGCGCATCCTCTAGTAACATAAAAAATGTTACCTTGCTTTCTAAGCGATTCCGCTATGGAGCGGATTATTTTTGCAAAACCTGCTTGCTACACGTTCATTAAAATCAACGTCCGGGATTGTTATTCGCGCATTTTGTCCGGTGCATCTGATTCTTGCTGTGTTCTCTAGGACGTGTATTTCTAAAATTAGATACGCATGACTCATAAAACCCATAAGAGAAGCTTGCGAAGTGGGAAATAAACAAAGGAATGCGCATGAACGATGGAGATCGATTTTTTTTTCAAAAACAGTGAAATCTACAGCAGTTTCACGAACGAGAGGAAAATAGAATACCCTACAACAAGATTAAAATTTGCCTTGACATTTTGTTCAAATATCATTCGGCGTGCACACCCATACTAAACGTATTTCCTTTGGTAAATAAAATAAGAAAACCCATTGCATAGGATTCTTACAAAAACGTCAAGTCATCCAATTTGCTTTCGTTTGCTATTACCGGGGTCGTGCATTTTTTATTAAGGGATTTTTTTCTCTTTGCGTGTGATGTTAACGTGAATTCGATGAAGGTAGAAAAGAAATTGATGTTTCGACGAATTCAAGGACATTGTTTTCTGTGTACGAGTGTACAAAGATCTGCCACAAATAAAACAAATCTAAAGTAGTTACCTGAATACGCAAGAAAACAAATAATAATTCTCTTGTATAATATTTGGAGATGGCAGATAATTAGATAAAGCATGAATTACGTTTACGAGGAAAACACTATTTTGACCACTCCTCTTCGACAAGAGGAGTCATAGTCAAAATACTGTGCGAAGATGGCAAAGCCGTGCAAATAGTTAGTGTTTCAGGGTTTTTTATTGGGGGTTTAGCGACCACCATGAGTAATTATACGGCCCATATGAAGTTGCCCATGCATAGTTAAGAGTGGCTACTGTAACTAGGAAAGCCATTAGATAAGCGCCCCTCCGATACTTTACCCTAAACTCGAACACGGGTCTAAATCAGAGAAATGGTCAGAAATCAGTCCTTCTAATACTTGTTCACCAAGATGGCGATCCAATCAGGATAATTTGACAGAAAGATCCCTTCACCGAAAGGAGGTTTTGTTATTTCGCCGAAAGTGTCATTATACAGAAGAGCTGTTTCTCCGAAAAGTTCGTTTTACCGGAAGATTCATTTTACCGAACGTTTCGTTTCACCAAATAATCGTTTTATCGGAAGAGATCCATCTCATCGAAACGTTCATTTTGCTGAAAAGTAATTTTTCCGAAAGTTTCGTTTTGCCAAAACAGTACTTTTTTCGAAAGGGAAATAAGCGGAAAATTTCATTTTACGGAAATAGCCGTAAAATGAAATTTTCTAATTGGTTATTTTGAAAAACGGTAAATGAACTTTATAAGTTTATAAGTGGGTCTGATAAACTTTCTTTGGAATAAAGTCACATAGAACTTTCGTTACAAATTTGGTGGAAGATTTCACGAATGTCTAAATCAGTTTTCTGTGGCACAAAGTACGAATATCGTTCTCGAAATTAACAAACAAAATTAATGATGTATAATAAACATTATGAAAGAATTTTGATCGTATGAAAAAAGATTCACTGATCCAGTTTCATTTATTTGTTAAGCACTGAAAGTTTTTTAGTGCTGCTGAGATTCTTCTACATTACTGGTTTTGTGCTTCAGCTAACACACAAACAGTTTTTATGTCACAAAGCACTCTGTACATCCGGGCTTTCGGTGTTGCGTTGCGTGATTTTTCTTCTTTTCGTGGGCTATGAATTGGGCTAACTGTTTTCCACTTTCGTGCGTGACAACTTTATAACAATGACAGAGCTCTTTTTGTTTGTTTTTGTGATGAAACTTATTACTAGGAGCAGGTTCGCAAACGATTTCAATTAGAAACATAAAAAAAAGTCAAAGAAGAAACTGGACAAAGAAAGCATGAGTATTAGAAACTGCTGGGTGTCTTCCTCTTGTTTGCTTTCTCCAAGGGAAAGAAAGACAGTAGCGAGAAGGTCTTAGAATTCCACTTACCAGTCTACAGTGGTAGATAACCATGTAGAAGTACAGCAGTAACAGGACGAATGTTCTCGTTTTCAGAGAGATACATGTGCTCCTGTTAGAGAGGAGAAAAAAATAACAGAATTAGTTCATTACGGGAATGTCAACATCAGAAAAACTAACTTCTCTTTCAAGAAAACGGTAACATATAGGAAGAAGCCTCTACAGTTTATATTGCTTATCTTATCTCTTTCTCGAAAATATTTAAGGGTATGAAAATAAGACGGGTCGCGCTGTCGATCGCATTCTTTGCAATTTGCGAAGAAAAAATAGCTTTGGCGATGGAAAAAAGTTTTGGCAAAAATATTGGCGATTACCCTTTTTAATGACGCCCAAGGAAAAAACAATCTTCATTTAAGATTGTTTTTGCTCTGAAGTCATGTCAAATTTTGCTTCCGCAATCCCAAGGATATTTTAAAAATTAATATATAATTTTTTAATTGTGATCATATTTGTGGATTTCTTTTGATATGAACAATCAACCAATATTGCAAGACTTATATGAATATACTGTAGTTATTAGATGAAAGCTCTATAAAAGCGAAAATTTTCAACATCTGTATTTGTTTTTACACTGGCCCTTTTAGAACCAAGCCACAGAATAAATGTAATAACCAATTTTTCAATTCATTTAAAATTTATTCTGTCAATTCTTTGTTTAGAGATTTTCTATATTTCTTTCTGTTAGTCTATATTTCTTTCTGTTAGGATTCGGCATTTATACGGTAGAATATTTCGCTACTAAATAGTCAAGAGTCTATAGCCTATTTTTTTCGTACTGTTATACCATTTATGTTCTTATGGTTTCTATGTTTCCAATGGAGAGAGGAAAAAAAATGGCGACTTCAGATTACATTTGGCGAAAACTTTAATCCAGAGCAACCGCTGTAAGAGATAAGGAAGGTGTTGATTAAACACTTATAACGAAGTAAATTTCTCCGTCATTTTTATCCACACCGGGGCTCGAACCTGGGTCCCCTCATTCCGGAATAAGTCGCTCTACCAATTGAACTACGCGGACGTTTGTTCGGATTCCTATCTGCCTTTATGTCGTGTGCGTCCTGCTGGCAGGTGCGTCACATCTCCCCCCCCGAACGAGGGCCGGGGGCATGGCCCAAGGGTCAGCCGTGACCATGAATCGTTGCAGGCAGCCATCAACTGTAGAACGTGCACTTGAGAACTCCCAGTCAATTTTTTTTCGAAGCGCTGGAGAAGGGATTCTCTGATTTTTCCTATCTCGCGGTGTGGAAAGAACATCACACCATTGCGAGATTTTGAACGGTCGGGTCATCCGGATAGTTCGGGCGCCATTATAACGAAGTAAATTTCTCCGTCATTTTTATCTACGCCGGGGCTCGAACCCGGGTCCCCTCATTCCGGAATAAGTCGCTCTACCAATTGAACTACGCGGACGTTTGTTCGGATTCCTATCTGCCTTTATGTCGTGTGCGTCCTGCTGGCAGGTACGTCACACACTATATTGATAAAAGTCCCGGGACACCACTTCAAAAACAAATCAACTGATCCACTGCGTTGTTAAGATGCGCAGTACAGCTGCAAACGGTATGAAAACAAGCTTGCAGCTGATCGCCATCATATCGCACTGTGAGGTTCAGTGAAAACGACGCGGCGGGAGAGAACTGAATTTGAGAAAGCAAAGATTGTTGGGTGTTTATATTAGTGGATTGTCCATAAGAGAAACCGAGAGACGTTTAAACACACCCAAGTCAACTGTTTTGGATGCACTGAATAAGTGGAAGGCACATGGCGTGCTTGAAGCAGTTAAGTGTAACGGCAGACTAAAGAAAATCAGTGATAGAGGACGTCGAAGCCTCAGGAGAGTCGTTACAGCTAATCAACTGAGTACTGCACAAAACCTCAGTGTACAGGCGAGTAAAAAGGCATGTACACGTACCATTCGCAGATAACTTCATTCCATGGGTTACCGTGGTCGTTCGGCTTCTCATAAGCCTTTCATCTCTATTCGGAATGCCACTCGTCATTCAGCATGCCGCAAAAAACCTTTATCGTGGACCGTAGATCAATGGAAATGGGCCCTATGGACTGATGAATCCAGATACATGATCAATCAGTCTGATGGCCGTGTGTGGGTATGGCGTCAACCGAGGGAAGCTGTTCCCACTGCCAAGTTTGGAGCTGGAAGTGTACGCGTGTGGGGGTGTTTTTGTAGTATGGTCCCAGCCCACTGGTTATCGTGGACAAACCTGTTAACCAGCACGTCTACCTCTATATTCTAGACAATTATGCCCTACTAACTCTGTGGCAATACTATGAAACCGAGCCTTGTTGGTACCAGCAGGATAATGCACCGAACCATAAAGCAAGGACTGTTACGGCGTGGTTTGACGATAATTCCGTATCTTGTGTGGACTGGCCAGCACAGAGCCCTGATCTTAATCCCATAGACCACCTATGGGATTAATATGAGCGCCACATAGGAAGTTTGAAACCAAGGCCTACTACTAAGCAACAGTTAGCGGCAGCATATTATGTATTGAATGGAAGCGCATACCTGCCGCCCCGGTGGCGCAGTGGTCTAAGGCGTTGGCCTCTGATCATTCGTCCGTAAGGGGTCTGGGTTCGAATCCCGGTGAGGCATGGATGTTGTGTTTGTCTTACGGCACTGGCTCTCTCCCTTCCCTGGAACCAGTGACCCTAAATTAGGGACGGGCGACTGCTTATAGCCCATTGAGTTGCTCACGGTGGTCGTTAAACCTCCAATCAATCAAAAAAAAAAAAAAAAAGCGCATACCTATCGTTGTGTTCCAAAACCATGTCGAAAGCATGTCTCGAAGTGTCAGTGCATGCACTAAGGCCAAAGATGGACGGACACCGTACTAATATATGTCAATAAATACTATGTTGTTTTTCTTTTTAAGGTGTCCGGTGACTTTTGTCAACATACAGTGTACATGCACATTCGACAGCAAGCCTCAGAAAAAAAAAACTTTTGGAATCCAGTTTAATTTTAAAAACATACCACGAAAATATACACAAAGTGGTCACGGAAGTACGACCACTTGCCTAATACTTTGTAGATCCTGCTTTCACCGGGAGAACGGCAGCCTAAAGGTCAGCAAGGGACTGGCCCGGCCTGACCTGTGCTGAAAGATTTAGCATTTTACTCCTGGATTAAGGTAAAACATTTCGTCTCACAAAACTAAAATTGACTAGTTATTAACCAGATGGCAAAGATCACCGAGTAAAACGAAAGACCCCATGCGACACCGGAGGCATTGATTAATGACAGCTGATATCGAAAAGCTGGGCTGTGAGATGAGTTTGAAATGGGTTACTTTATTTCTTTAAAGGTTGAAATTAAATTCAGTTTTCAGTTCTTTGTCTCTAGAGACTGTAAACACGTGGCTTTCTTTCCCGAGCTAAACAAAACCTATATAAAAGGCTATGTCTGTCCCTAATGCTCTGACGTCCTTCAGTACTTGCAACGCCATCTGCTTTAATCCGGTGGCCGAAATTGGAACCAAGCTCACCGCTATCGCACGATACGTAAAATCAAGGAGAAATACCGAGAAAAAATAAAGTTAGTAAGGCAAACGACTTCATCTGGGGCAACACGCACGTGCTCGAGTGCGATGTTTGTTCTGTCACGTAAGTGTTATGTCGTGTTTTTATTTCATTTTCTTCGCATTGAAGAATAATTTCATAAAAAGGAATCTGCGTTATTATAAATATAAAAAAAACCCAGATCTATTTAAAACGTTCTAACTTTATTTTTGATTGGAGGTTTAACGACCACCGTGAGCAACTCAATGGACTATAAGCAGTCGCCCGTCCCTAATTTAGGGTCACTGGTTCCAGGGAAGGGAAAGAGCCAGTGCCGTAAGACAAACACAACATCCATGCCTCATCGGGATTCAAACCCGGACCCCGTTCAGACGAATGATCAGAGGCCATCGCTTAGACCACTGCGCCACCGGGGCGGCAAACGTCCTAACTTACAATGAAAGCTGAAATTTTGAGGTTAAAGTGAACAAAATCGCATCTAAAAACATTTCAGATCTTACATGAATGAGGTTTTACACTATTTTCTCACAGAAATTCGGCGTATATTTGATATGTTTTCAATCTGCTTCAATTAAAAATTTCACCCCGTCTTAGGTCGGGCAACATTCCCTATTATATGTGTAGGATGTTCATCGAACACCTGCTTCAAGTTTGTTTACGTTTGCGAGTTTCAGTTGCGTTGATGCCGAGCAGCCAGCCAGCGATTCGTTGCAGATAATTATGGGATCACGACCTTGGACAATTTGAGAGAGTTGGCGTCGCTTCGATGTGGGTGAACACGTTATTTGTTTTTCTTACAAAAGTGCTCTAAAAGAGTGATGATAAAAGGACTATCGCTGGAATAAACTGTTTTTGTGTCAAAAGCCAAAGGAATATTTATTTACGATAAGACTGTTTAAAGCAGACTAAATAGAAAGCAAAGTTCGTTGTTTAATAACTCATTCGTTTTATGTTTTGTATTATCAGTCAACTTTCATTAGCCTTTTAGTTGTGAGTTTAGTCAAGAATAAATAACGATAAACTTAAATGAGGAGTTTGTCGATTATGAACGTAGTTAATGTTGCAACTGCTCACATACAGTTTTCATATAAACAACACTGCTCACATACAGTTTTCATATAAACAACACAACTGATTTCATCACAATGATGGATGAAGTACAATATGCCGCCCCGGTGGCGCAGTGGTCTAAGGCGCTGGCCTCTGATCATTCGTCCGTGAGGGGTGCGGGTTCGAATCCCGGTGAGGCATGAATGTTGTTTGTCTTACGGCACTGGCTCTCTCCCTTCCCTTGAACCAGTGACCCTAAATTAGGGACGGGCGACTGCTTATAGCCCATTGAATTGCTCACGGTGGTCGTTAAACCTCCAATCAAAAAAAAAAAAAGAACAATATGTGCGTAAACAGTTTTAAATGCCATCTGTATCATGCAGATGACAGGGTTCGAATTAATGGTAGGAAACCTGTCGTGGAGCTATCCTGTCAGATATCAAAGAACAGGCCGGTAGCGGTGTGCTGTGTGGAGAATGTTTTCCTAGCATGCATTTGGCTCTCTGATACCCATCGAAAGCCACGGAGTATCTAAGCATCGTTGCTGACCGAATTCATAGCTACGATTTATTCTGAAGTTGACAAGTTTTTCTTGATTTCAGAGGAATGCTAGGTCCCTGTATTGAAATCTCATAGAGCATCTGTGGGATACGGCGGAATGTGCTGCTTGCTGAGAGACTGTGCCGCAGTTCAATTTGCAAAAAACTGCGCAACTCAATCATTTCTTCATGGTACAACATTTCTACACGACACTTGGAGCATCTGGAATGTTCTATGCCCAGAAGAAGAATTCTTGCTGTTATTTAAGCCAAGAGGGGCGCACTACACTACCAGGTAGATAAGTGTACCTAAACAACTGACATTTCAGTGTATGGAAATCACAAAATGCATTAGAGAAGAACGTGTGGTATCTGAAGCATTGAGACTATGAACCTTATCATACACTATCTCATCAAAGTCGGGAGTTTGTGGATAGGCAAGTATCAGGACACTTACCTATTCACAAACTCCCTGAAATAGGAAAGGAATTAATATCAAGTAAGTTTGCTGCTATCACAGCCCCCACTCTGCAAAGAAAGGCTCCCAACCAGATTTATTTTTGAATGGAGGTTTAACGACCACCGTGAGCAACTCAATGGGCTATAAGCAGTCGCTCGTTCCTAATTTAGGACCACTCCTTCCAGGGAAGGGAGAGAGCCAGTGCCGTAAGACAAACACAACATCCATGCCTCACCGGGATTCGAACTCTGACCCATTTCGGACGAATGATCAGTAGCCAGCGCTTAGACCATCGCGCCAGCCCCACCCGATTTTAGCACGTTGTTGTGGGAATTGTCTTCCATTCTGGCACAGGAGCATTGGTCAGGTCAGTCAGTGATGCCCGACGTTTCGGCCCTGTTCACATTCGGGGTTCCAATTCCTCCCAGAGGTGCTGAATGGGGTCGAGATCCAAGCACTGTACAGGCCAATCAAGTTCTTCCATACTGATTCCATGAAACAACTCCTGCACGGACCTCGCTTTGTAGATAGGGGCATTTTCTAAAGGTAAAGAAAAAGGCCTTCACCGATTTGTTGCCTTAATGTTGAGAGCCCAGAAAATTCCCTGGCACTGGAACAGGGGAGAAGGGCAGTCCAAACCATGACAAACAGCCCCAGAGCATGATGCCGCCTCCACCAAACCTCACAGCTGGCACAACACAGTGGGGAAGGTAGCTAGCATCCTCCACCCCAAGACTCGTCCGCCGGTCTGGCAGATGGTGGTGCGTGATTCATCACTCCAGAGAACGCGTTTCCACAGCTCCAGAGAACTCGTTTCCACTGCTCCAGAGTCCACTGGCGCTAAGCTTTACACCACACCCACCGACACTCGGCGTTGATATTAAGCTTGTGTGTGGCTACTCTGCCATGCAAACTCCGTATGGTTACTAAGGCTCCCATGGGGATCCGACTTTGGAACGGACTTTAAGTTGATAAGGTACAAGAGTTCTCCACTAGACTCGACAAAAAGTTCTTCAGGAAAGCAGAAGCCCACCCTAACAAATTTGTTACGGGTGCGGTTGACTACGATCCCAGCGAATTTTTTTGATATCCCAGAACTAAAACGCCGATCATTGTTCCCTTGACTAGGACACGTGGGAAGGCAGCAGTATTGAGTGCTGTTCCTTGGGCTGGAGGACTTGGATCAGATGGAGAGTACGTCTGTGAATATTAGGTGGGTCTTAGACACTCACCCCCTTTTTGTTTTCAAGTTGGCGTGAGACCGTGAGCACTGATTGCTGCTCCGGCTACCGAATGTGGTTTCTCGTAAGTTTTGCTCCTCCACGGTGGCTGGATGGTTTGTGTTGGACTGGGTGTGGTCCATCTGTGGTGGTGGTGGTGGTGGTGGTTACCCTCTCCCCCTGGACTGGTGCGGCAGCTGCTTCCATTCTGTCTCAAAATTTTCCTGTTTCAAACAGAAACAGAAGTCATCGCTCATTCCACATTAATAAGTGAGTCGCAGAAAAATTCTCATCGGCCGCCACCGGGAGTCAAACCCAGGATCTTCCAGTTACGCGGAGGACATGCTTCCACTGCACCACAACGGCCTCTAGTTCTCCATACTCACACGAGATTAACTGCCAAAACCACATGGCAGGTTGCTTCTTGGAGCCCCGCACAATGCTGGAGATTCACCAAAGATGGAAAGCAGCAACTAGGAGGCGAATAAGTAATTAATTCATACACTCGACGTGGATCAGAAACACCAAACATGACCTGTTTTGGTGTTTCCGATCCACGTCGAGTGTATGAATTTTCCTATTTCTCTTTCTTATACAAATCTCCTAGCTTCCAATTTCCAAGGGCAGTTTTAGACCTAGGGTCAGACACTCCGTTTCCAAAACTACTTCGAACAAGTGCAAGCGTGCTGCACCCGTGGCGCAGTGGTCTAAGAGAAGGCTTCTGATCATTCGCCTGAGAGGGGTGTGGGTTCGAATCCCGGTGAGGCATGGATGCTGTATTTGTCTTACGGCACTGGCCCTTTCGCTTCCCTGGAACCAGTAGCCCTCAATTAGGGACGGGCGACTGCATGCGTATAACCCATTGAGTTGATCACGGTGGTCGTTAAACCCCCAATCAAAATAAATAAAATAAGTGCACGGCCATGGAAACCTATTCCCTTCAGCTCTTGAAGAATCGTTATGGTGCTGGCGTTGCTTCCGGAGGTATTTTGGAACTCTGTGGTGAGTGTTATAACCGAGGAAAGACTATTTTGCGCACAACTCGCTTCGGCATTCTCGGTTTGTTATTTTGCCTGTCGCGACTGCGCTGTCATTGCTTCTCGGCGTTTTCACTTCACAGTAATACCACACACAGTTGCTTGGGACAGATGCTTGAGGACAGAAGCTTCCCGAACTGATTTGTTGCTTTAGATGGCATTCTATAACCATGCCACGTGGGAAGTCACTGAGCTCTCTACCGAACGGCCCATTCTACTGTTCATGGCTGTCTGTGATGTCTGCCTGGTCTCCTGCATAGAGCACATTTAAGGAGACAGAGGGCCCGGGCTGGACAGTATTTAGGGGCCCTAGTATTAGTAGCACATCTAGGATTTCACTATGGGTGGATGAATACAAATACCCAGGAGAAAACATTCCCAAATTATGATTAAGCCATAAAAATATCCCCGCCGTATTGAAGTGTGTAGCTCGTGATTCATCAACAAATCAGCAAGAAAATGTAAAAATGCATGGTTGAAAAATGGATACCAATTCAGTTCTGGTTTAACCCCCCCCCCAAGGATTTAGCTTTTTGAAATTATATCGAAGTAGTGGACAAAATAATATGATTGAGATATCATGATTCAAACGAATACTTAATGTATGAAAATTTCTCCCAATTACAGATGTGTAAAAAAAACAACCTGTAATTCTTTCAAAAGATTTGTGGATGGACTAGTCTCCAGTCCATCACTACTTTTTGCGGATTCCTCCTAAAAAAGGGGAAAGAAATATCTTTTTTTTTTTTTCCACAAAGCAGTTTCTGATAATTTTTTGATGTGCGATCTTAAAAAAAAAAAACCCAAAATGTAGAACTCTGTCCATTCTTCAAGCATCCTGCATAATTTTGGGGGCACTTGAAGATGCGGGGCCCGGGGCTGTAGCCTCCCTAGCCTTTCACTTACATGAGCTCTGGTCCTGCGCCATTTTGTTCCTGGACTGGCCATGGCTGTGACGTATATAAGCAAACCACTACTCAAAAGTGGGATTTAAGATATCGAGATACAAAAATACACGGGAGAACAGTAGCATCGAAATAAGAAAAAATGCTAATGATAAGCAACTGACTTTTTAAAAATCAGTACGACACAGCATCAGTTAAATTAATAATATAAACTCCCAGATCAGTCTCTCTGGAACGCTTGACGTCACACCAACGCATTGTTGCGCCATCAACAAAGGGAGAAGCTCCACCAAGAAAACTCAACTACTCTCCAAAGGGACCAACAACCTCGTAGATATATAGGTTCAATAGATTATTATCCAACCATAACACCTGTTCTCAAAGCCATTTGCAGAAACTTTCACCTGGATTTTGGAATACGTACTACAAACATTTTCCAGTTAATTAAAAAAGATCGAGACCAGGTAACAAAGCTAAACAAATTTGGCGTTTACAGCACCCCTTTAAAAAGTATTGATGATGACACTCCAGATAGTAAATATATAGGATCTACAAAACGTACACTAGCAACAAGACTGAATGAACATAAATACGCCGTAAAGAATGGACTTAAAAATTCTGCATTGTCTCGACTCGTTTGCGGTGGCCTGCACTATCCAATTTGGAATGATGCTTCCATCATCGTAACACCTAGTGCTGTCTCTACATTGCTGTTCACTGAGAGCCTTGTAATTGCTACTCAGAGACATTTATGCTGTAATGACAATGTTCCAGTATCTGTACCTACAATCTGGAAACTATTTACAGTACCGAATACGAGGCAAACTGAGGACGAAATCACTTAATCTCGATTTCTGCTGTAGTGCTCTTTGTTGTGGCTCCTGATGAGAACAACGCAATTTATACCTACTAACCTTCCTTTATTTTTACAATGCAGTATTATATGTATACCTGCATTCTATTTCCTTCATTTATTTTTTTATTTCATGATACATGCCACGTCGTTTGACAATTTGATGCCACGTGACATTATGTCATATTCATATCTGATATCTATATTATGTTCACGTAACACTTTATTTAAATTTATTCCTTCTCCTGTATCTGATGATGGGTTCTAGGGAAACCCGAAAGTTCTTATATACAATAAAATCTTTAAATTCAGCCTACGAATTTAAATTTGTATTGTGAGTGACTCTTGTTTTTTAAGATCGTGCATTGAAGGCAACTACCTCGATTACTTTGGAGATGTCAAGGTAATCGCGTGCTAATTTAAAAACATTGGATTATCAATGACTAGAGTTCTATTTACCCGATCTAAAAAATTCGGATTAAAATCTTAATATCACGGCAAGTTGCGCTTGTATGTTAATTCGATTTAGCACAATTCGATTAATTTGTAAGCTTTAATTATTTTTTACTTTAACTTTCCCAGTTTAGTGCTGATTATACTAAACATTTTGCAAAATATCGATTTATCTCAACGCTCTAACCTACAATAAAAACTGAAATCTTGAGATGTCAAAGCGAGCAAGATTGCACCTAAAAGCAGATGTCGCCCCAATAGCACATAGTCGAGAATTTACATAGTTCAGATTTGTAATAGCAGATATCGCATTATTTTGTAGAAAAAGGTTCGGTATGACATTTCAAACTAACCGTCTAATATGACAGTCTAAAACAAGCCGTGAAGGGAATAACAAGTATGCAGCAGAAAAAGCAATTTAACGCGAATAATCATAGTAAAAGTTCTTTAAGGTAAGTTTACACGAAAACAACTTTCAGTGTTTAGTGCTGATTATATTACACATTTTGCAAAATATCGATCTATCTAAATGCTCTGATCTACAATTGTTAAACAACAAATATTTTGCACAGAATGTTATTTATTTCGAGATCTTTTGAAAAGCGGAAATACATAGCATATAATTTTTAGTTCTAACATGAATGAGTTCTTACTATTTTTACTATATTTTAGTTTTTACTATCTTTCCTTACAGGAATCCGGCGTCTATTTGATTAATTTTCAGTCTGCTTCAATTGAAAATTTCACTCCGTAATAGAACGGGCAACATCCCCTACATGTTAATATTTATTTAAAGCTTAAAAACAACCATACGAAGACGGGCTATACGATAGTATATAAATAAGCGCAATTTTAGCATTAATTATTTTATGTATGGTTGAAATATGGAAGCTTGAAGGTATAAAAAAGAGGAGATAGCTTTTCTATTTTTGAAGATTGTTCCTTCAAGTTCTGTTAAAACAGGAAATAATTGCTCAGAGTTTAATCTTACTTGAAGGACGATTAGTTGGAGTTTTATTCAAATTCATTAAAAATATCTTTCGCCGCAGGATAAAAAAATCGCATACGTTTTAGATTTCTTTTCCTGGAAATATGACATTAAAAAAAATTGGTTTCCACGTTAAGACGCAACTGCGTTTTTTAAAAGTATTTTATCGCACATGACACAGTTCACTTTATTTTTTTTTGCTTGATCATTATTTGATATATCATCTGGAAGCAGTTTTTTTCAACGTACAACGCTAATCACGTTGAGTAGCGCATAAAATTCTTTTGAAGAGAAAAATGCCTCATTTTTACATTTTTCCCAAGAGGCATTTGAAGAACTTCACTACTTTGCCACAGTAAAAAATTAAAAAAATTAAAACGCTGTAAAGAATGCAAATCATATTTTTATTGTTCACAGCAATACTGCTGAGCTAAATTATTTTTTCCATCTTTTGGTCTTATGAAAATCAATAAGTTGAAATCCTTAAATACGTCTCAAAAATGATTTAAGAAATCCGTAATCTTCAAATGATTGAGAGTCACCGCAATGTTGAACGGGAGAAAGGGGGGTTGGGGGGCGTACTTGAAAATAGAAATCGATACATGAAACAAGCAATTAACATTCAATGATTAATTTGCATTTAAGTTCACTTATTTTTGTTTTCAAGATGGCAGAATTCAGACGAGGATAGCCAGTTATGTTTAACGGAACTTTTAAATGAAACTGAAGTATTTTGCTGGTTAATTTCGATCGCCTCTACATTTTTATAAAGGGGTATATCAGATGTAGCAGAAAATCAAACGACCAGACTTCTCGGCTATTGGGCCATGTTTGCTGTGGTAGCAAACTGTCTTTTGAGTGCGTATAATTACCGAAAAAATATATATATTGTTGATAGAAGGGTTGTTGACTAGCACAATTATCAGTTTCTTGACTTAAGAAATCAAACATTTTTTGCCAAACTTTAACACATCAACGGATGGCCAACAGCAGACAAACTGAATAGCATACGTTAGGGTTTAAATATGACTTGACAAGACAAAGAACGATTAAATAAAAGGATCTTTCTGAATTCGAAGTCACTAAGTACTGCGCAGGTTGGGCGCGTGGCATTTTGGACGGGAGAAAACATTTTACAGGAAGTGGATCCAAATTTTTGGCAACTCTAGGGAGACTCGTAACAGCTAGTGATCTCCAAGGGTTTCGGAAGGCCGTTGATTGAGGCTTGCAGTAGGGAGACAATATTTTAATTCAGTCAAACATACGGACAGCGGACATGTGTCGCCCCGGCAGTTGCCTACGCGTGGGCTTCTAGTCATTCGTACAAGGTGGATCTACGTTCGAATCTAAGGGAGGCATGGATGTTATTTGTCTTGAGGAACTGGCTTCCTCCCTTCCCTGGAACCAGTAACCGTAAATTTGGGACGGGCGTCATCAATAGCGCACCGCTTATAGCCAATGGAGTTGCTCATGGTGGTCGTTAAACCCCAAACAACAACAAAAGAGAAAAAAACAGTTGGCTTGAATTTCACTGTTGTGGAGAGAGCTGTGGACGCGTTACCTTCCTTAGTCTCTTTTGTGCTCGTTGATTCTGGTCTCAAAAGAACGTTTAATCATTCCGATGCAACATCGTTGAGGGTGATCAGGTTATAATAGCGATAGGGCATGAACGCCACCCTCATTGGTGATTGGAGGTGTGTCAGAGCAACTTGTAAACATTCTGTATAAGGATGTAGGTGATCTAATGTTGATACAGAGCAGAGCTGGAAACGGATCAAAAATTTTGGACCCGGACAAATCTGCTTTTAACTATAAATTCGAATATATTATCATTGTCAGTTATTATCAATCCACTGCAGGATGAAAGTCTTTCCAAGTTTCTTAACAACAGACTGTATTGGGCCAGTCTCTTTCACATCCATCTCCTACGTGGTCTTCTTCTTGGTCTTTTCCTGTCCCTTAGAATCCAGTTTAAAATTTCGATCGTCCATCGGTGGCCCGTCCTTTTAGCAATATGTCCAGCCCATTAACATTTCAGGGATTTTATTCTCGTCATGATATCTTCCACTCTTGTCATTTTCCTTATCCACGAGTTCTTCTTATCTTTCCTGGTTACACCAAGCATGCATCTCTCACGCTTCATTCAGTTGTACTGCAGTTTTTGTATGTCTTTTTTAGTTAAGGTCCATGTCTCTGCTCCGTATGTTAACACTGGAAGAATGCATTGATTAAACACTTTTCTTTTAAGACATAATGGCACATTGCTCTAAAAAATTGTATTGGTTCTTCCAAAAGCTCTGCAACCAAGTTTTTTACGCCAATTAATTTATTCATCAATGTGACCCTCGCTTGATTGTATCTGCTGCCCAAGGTAAATGCAGAAATTGGTTATCTCCAGCTTTCCCCCTATCAATTGATAAATCTTCATTCTTTGTAAAAGCATTGTACTTGAGTTTTGTTTTCTGAAAGTTCATTTTTAAACACATTTCTTTACCCTTCAGAGCAGATTTCTGGATCATACTCTGAAGTATTTCCAAAACCCCTGAAGGGTTCTTTAAAATATTTTTTTTTTCTTTTAAAAATTAAAACTGAAAATAAAAAGGGGCCGATATCGGGTCAGGATCGTTTTGACCCGACATGTTTGACCCGCAAGGAATTGTAGAGCCGTTGACCTGTGACCCGTTTCCACCTCCGACACAGAGGTCTGCTTTTCTTAGAATGTTAGAGGATACGAAAAACACTTGGAATGTAAGGTATTAATCCCATGGACTGGAGCTGTGAGGTGAATAGATATCTACGTCGGAGCATTTATGATATGGCGTTTACACCAATACCGCTATTACACTCCGATTCTGCTCAACGGTGTT
The DNA here is from genome assembly GCA_039090855.1 of Macrothele yani. Classification (NCBI taxonomy): domain Eukaryota; kingdom Metazoa; phylum Arthropoda; class Arachnida; order Araneae; family Macrothelidae; genus Macrothele; species Macrothele yani. The sequence goes on along the minus strand of CM077027.1, from coordinate 136,446,668 downwards.
ATATTTAAGTGATCACACGTGCTTCTGGGACCAGAATCGGCGCACAGAAAGGGATGCTGAAGAAGGTACTGCGTTAACCACCCCCAGAAAAGTGAAATTCAAGCTCGATGCCCCTGTGTGCGACGGCCTTAAAACAATTAGCTTCCTACTCCAACCCTAAATCAACAGTGTTTCTAAGAAGCCTTGGAGATCATCACGAGCTCTGGCGCATGCAACGACAGCGTCTCTCTAAGGTTGCCAAAAATTTGGATCCAATTTTTTAACGTCTTTTTTTTTTTCTCTCCTTTAAAATGCCACTAGCACAACTTGCGTGTAGCTTCATCACATACAGAGCGCGTTCTGCATTTAAAGTCGCAAGGTACTATGCAGATTGGGCAAATGGCATTTTAGATAACCAACACATTATTATTTAAATAGAATAGGATCCAAATGTTTGGCATCCCTATAGAGACTCAAAGATGCAGAATGTTCTCTCTATCCTCTTGACTTCAAATGCAGAACGCCCTTTGTATTTAATCGCCCTTCATTTGTAAAATCATACTCTATTTTAAATCGTAAAGTTCTGATGTTCAGTTTGTTCTGATCAGTTTTTTTAATGTTCTGATGTTTCAGTCTGTCAACCTTAAATCCATCCGTTGATGTGTGTACGCTTGGAACAAATGTTTGATTTCTGACGCCAATAAACGAAGAATTGTATGTATACATACACTGTTGGCCACCCAAAATGCAACACCAAGAAGGAAGCATCCGATTGGCCTGAAATTCGCAGCATGCGTCGAGGGCATATGCAAATCATGTGCGCCCGGAAGCACTATAAGAAGTGTTTACAGAAGGGGGGGGTGTAAGCAGTGGAAGTGTGTTGTGCTGCCGGACCTGTGCGTGGTAAACTTCCTGATGCCTCGTCGCAGAATACGGCAGTCATTCCAGCACGTTTCGGAGTTAAACAGAGGTCGAATAGTGGCTTATCGGAGCGGTTTATCGTACCGAGACATCGGCGCCCGTGTGGGAAGACATCCAACCACAGTGAGGCGAGTATGGATTCGGTGGGTGCAGGAGGCACAGACGGACCGACGTGAGCGATTGCCGCAGCCGCGGCATACCACCGATCGAGAAGACCGGCATGTTGTGCGGCGGGCATTGACAGCACGCACCGCCACATCACGAACGTTAGCACAGGAATTAGGGTGTGCTGCACAACAACTTGTGTGAGCACGTACAGTTCGACGTCGGCTGCAGGAGCGGGATTTGTCGCACGGCACCCATCGCTCCTATTACCATTGACGTTACACCACCGGCGAGTGCGGCGGCAGTGGGACGTCGAAAGCCACACCTTCACTACGGAATGGCACGACATTGTTTTCTCCGACGAATCCTGTTTCTGCCTGCAACACCACGATGGTCGGATCTACGTGTGGCGGCACCGCGGCGAGAGACTGTATAACGCCTGCATTATGCATCGCCATACCGATCCGTCGCTTGGCGTTATGGATTGGGGCGCAATTGGATAAGACAACCGCATTCCTCTGGTACGCATGGCCGGTACACTCAACAGCCACCACTACATCTCCGACGTTTTGGAGCCTGTACTCTTCCCTTACCTGCAGGACCTGCCAGCGGCCACGTTTCAACAGGGCAATGCGCACCCGCACGTGGCACGCATCGTGCAACAATTCTTCACGGCCCACCAGGAGTCACTGCTGCCGTGGGCTGCCTGTTCTCCCGATATGTCGCCCATCGAACACGTCTGGTCGCTGATCGGTAACCGAGTGGCCCGGCAAGCACGACCCGCGGCTACGCCTGATGAACCGTGGCAACGCGTGGAAGCAGCCTGGACTGACATACCCCAAGCCCACATCCAAAACCTCTTTCGTTCGATGCCGCGGCGTGTAGCGGCCGTTATTGCCAGCCATGGGGGCCACACGAACTATTGATGTCTGCGTGTTCCACAAGTGGCACGGGCCTGTAAGCTCAATCGTTTCATATCTGTTGTTGTGTCCAGTAAATCTGGCTTTGCTATCTCGTGTGTCCTTCTTAGTGTTGCATTTTGGGTGGCCAGCAGTGTAGTTTACTTTTATACAGTGTGTTTCAAAAAGGTTATTGACATTTTTAAGGATCGTCGTATAGAGGAATCGGAATATAACAACTTTCTAAAAATATGGGATTTGACAAACTCATTGAAATTCACGTTGGCTACGTATCAGTTGTTACACCCAATCATAGACATTCTTTTACCTGATTGGCTGCTTTCTAATGCTATCCTAATCCTACTTCAGCCTTTATAAGGTTTGACGCACAGCTACTAGAGCATTGTAGTGGTCGCTTCTTGTTGCTTTTAGGGTATAATTTGTGTACATTCTCAGTAATGGTTAAACCTGCGGAATTGTCCACAACGGACAGAGTAAAAATAATTGTTCTGCACGAAGATAAATATTCAAGGAAAATCGCTTAAAGAGTGGGCTGTAATCAATCTACAGTTATTAGGCTATTGAAGAATGAATGTAAAAGACACTGATGGTATAAAAATATGCGTCGCAGTGGAAGGCTCAGATCCATTTCAACCAGGCAAGGGAGAGTTCTCGGAAAGCTAAACTTGGCAGACAGGAGGATCAATTCACTTGAATTGCTTCAAAGATGGTCTGAAGTGATTGATGTTACTGTTAGTACATCTACTGTTCGGAGGAGGCTGCTTCACTATGGCATACGTGACTGCAAAGGTAGGCTTAAACCACTGTTAACTGCAAATCAAAGACAGTGCAGACTTCAGTGGGCAAAACAGCATGTCTCATGGACAACCAAGCAATGGGAAAATGTTCTTTTCAGTGATTAATCAGAGTAGTGCCTATGTAAGCAGATTCAAGTATGAAGAATTCCATCTAAGTTGCTTAGTGACTACTGTTAAGCATCAGGTGAATGTCAAGGTTTGGAGCTGCATGTGTGCACATGGATGGCATTGGGAATCTCCATATCGTTGATGGTACGGTAAAGTCTCAGAAATACATCTGAATATTAGAAAACAAGATGCTACCATCATCTGAAAGACTCAATGATGGCAATTTTATTTTTCAAGATGACAATGTTCCCTGTCATCGTGCTAAAGTAGTGAGAAAAAGTGGTTTCAGGAAAAACTGTTCTGCATCGTTATTGGCCACCACATTTACCGGACTTAAACCCGATCGAAACTTTGTGGTCCGAAGTGTCGTTTGAACTACCAAAAAAGAAACAAACAACCAAAATTCAACTAATTGAAGATGTAATACAAATTTGGAATCGTATTTTTCAACCCAATCTTTTTAGAAAACCTTGCTCACAGTATGCTATCAAGATGCGAAGCTGTGATTTAAGCAAAACGCTGGGCAACAAAATATTAGGTACATTTTATTAGGTGAACAAATAAGCTTTTAAAGCGTTTTTAGACAAAGCAACATGTAATCTGAGAGAAAACAACAATATCTTTACGAATCGAAATATGCGCCGTCATTGTCTCTCACCTTCCGCCATCGGTCGGGCAGCTGATGGATTCCAGCCATGAAGAATACTTCGTCGTGTGATTCAATGAAGTCGTCAACCCAATTTTGCACTTCGTCACATGTAAGGAACCGTACAGTAGACAAACCATGTCTCATCGATCGGAACAAATGATAGTCTGAAGGAGCTATGTCGGAACTATTACATGCTGGGTGCTCCAAAACTTCCCAGCAAAGCGTCAATAACGTTTCCTTGACCGATTTCGCGACATGGGGCCTAGCGTTGTTATGCAGTAATTTCACGGGACGCAATCCTTTGCCGGTGAATGGACGTTTCAGACAGATTTCCTAGTGCAATCGTGGCTTGTAGCGATCAGCAGTACAAGTTTTACTCTGTTCCAATAGTTCATAATAGGGCACAGCAGAACTTTCTTAGAGTGAATATTGCATTTCGGTGTCGAAGTAGTTGCTTCACCGGGGTCTAGCCAGTGTATTTTGCGTTTGGGATTGTCGTAACATATCCACTTTTCATCACCCGTAGCGATTTTCCACAGGAAGGACTTCCTCTGCCCCCCCAACAGATTCAAACACTTCATGACACGCTCATCCTTGTTCCTCTGGCTCAGGTCATGTGGCACCCATTTTCCTTCCTTCTGAATCTTTCCCATTGCGCGTAAACTATTGGAAATGGTTTGTTGAGTTACCCCCAGTTGTTTTGCTAGTTCTTTTTGCACCTGAGACGAATCTTCATCCAGCAATGCTTGCAGTTCCTCATGCGCAACCTTCCGCTACGTTCTCGATCGCTAACATCAAAATCACCTGCTTTAAACCGTCTAAACCAAAACTCACACGTGCTTTTCGATACAATATTCTCCCCCAGAACAGAACAGATCGATGCACATGCTTTTTCAGCACTTTTTACTTGATGGAATTCGTGACGAATGTAGTTTTGAATAAATGTAGTATCGCTTGCCATCTTTCACCTACCGATGCGCAAGTACGTTTGACTATTGGGCAAACTTCTTTGTCTCATTGTATACTGCGTACCAGTTACGGTCACATGACGACAACGCGGGGGAATGCCGAATATGTAAATTAGTGGTATACGTCACACAAAAATTGCTTTAAAACTTATTTGTACACCTAATATAATTGTGCTTCACTATATTTGTATTTAAATGTTATTTTATTCTTTATGAATTACAAAAACTATTTTTTTTTCTGTAAACCGAATTACTGGATAAATAATCCTTTTCGTAATAATTTCGACTTGGTCATGATTTTTGTAATGTATCTTAAGAACAGAAGTACCTACAGGAAAACTAAGACATTTTTGAAATCTCCATTAAATTTCGCATCTAATGACATATAAATGATGAAATAACTATGAAAATTATCAGTTCAAAAAAGAGTTAAACTTAAAAATTCACGGGTCTTGCAGGTGATGCAATAGCTTTCCACACCACTGTATAATCTTGTTGTTGTTCCATCACATCCCTACAAGCATATTTACATTTGGGTCGGATCAAATTCACTATCGATAGGAGTGTCTGGATATTAACGGCAGGGCAGTGTATATTAAATAATAAGAAATGCTGTTCAGATAAATAGATGTACAAATCTGAGAAGAAAACGAATGTAAAAAATTATAAACAAAGCACTACTTCAGAAGTAAAATTATGAATTTTTTTTTATAATTGAAAGAACTTGTTTACCTACTTAGACTCAGGATCACAGTTCTGCGAAGACTTTTCGAAAATATTCCCAAACATGACTTCTATTAAGATCATGTATACAGTAACCATAGAGAAAAGCAGACCCAACTTCAGAAGGTAATTCATCTTCAGGAACGCCACGCATGCCACCAAAGTCAAAATCCATGTGAATACGAAGTACTGCAAAAGATAATAAGGTACACTCATCAACTTAATTATATATCAGTTTATTTAAGTAACAATAAATGTAACTGGCATCAGTTAGTCATGGTTTCCGATTAAATGGGACCCATCGGGCTGGAACACATTGACCCAATTAAGCGGCTGCCCCAGTTATGCCAAGCTTTATCACAAAGAGCAAATTTAGGATGTTCTTCCAGAATTGTCCCAAATAAATGGCTGCCCTGATTAACTGATGGCCCAATTAACCGGAATCTACTGTACATGAAATATTTTGTTTATGTTCGCTGTAATCTATTTAGTGCTTCATATACACTGCTGGACAATTGCTAAGGACGGATCATAAACGGCTATATAGCGCATAAAAAATAAGTGTGGGTGGATGCGAAGTGAAATAAAATGTCAGAATGCCAGGACATTACAAGAAAGGCAATTTATTGTGCTCTGAAATCCAGAAGGCTTTGGAACGTGTTCTAGGGACAAACAGACCATTTTGTGCAGAATACGTAAACGTGAAAAAAATGCAATTACCGTCCGCAGGCGTTTCTGCGTAAGATGTCAATACGGGATATGGCCACCATGGAGGGCGATGCAAGATTCCACACGTCGTGTCATGCTTTGCGCAATATCATCAAGCAGCTGTTGGGGTAATTTATCCCATTCCTCTGTCAGTGCACGGATGAGGGTGTCCTTGTTTATTGGAGGGCATTGGTGACAAGACTCCTCCCCAAAGCATCCCACGCATTTTCAATGGGATTCAGATCTGGAGAGCGTGCTGGCCATACGAGGCGTTGAATATCCTCGCTCTCAAGACACTCCTGGACAGCGACTGTTCGATGACATGTTGAGTTGTCGTCCATGAAAATGAATTGATCACAGACAGCACCACGGAACAGGCGAACATGAGGTAGCAGAACATCATTAATGTATCGTTGGCCAGTCATAGTCCCAGTTGGAAGCACATAGAGGGACGTACGGCCATTGATCATGATGCCAGCCCATACCATGACACTACATGTCGGATATCGGTCCCGCCGTCCGGTGGCGCAGTGGTCTAAGGCGTTGGCCTCTGATCATTCGTCCGAGCGGGGTCCGGGTTCGAATCCCGGTGAGCCATGGATGTTGTGTTTGTCTTCCGGCACTGGCTCTCTCCCTTCCCTGGAACCAGTGACCCTAAATTAGGGACGGGCGACTGCTTATAGCCCATTGAGTTGCTCACGGTGGTCGTTAAACCTCCAATCAAAAAAAAAAATCGGTCCGTTTCCTGTATGTTTGCCGGACAATATGCAGTACGACTAACACGCCAGATCAGTTGTCGTCGACAATCAGACGATAGACTCTATCTACTCTACTCTAATCTGAGAAGAGGACAGCAGACCAGTCGTTATCAGTCCAATTGCGATGTTGATGGCACCATTGCAAGCGGGCGGTATGGTGACGTCTGGACAATGGGATGCACACAACAGGACGGCGGGCGTATAGTCCTCCTTCATGCAAACGTCTGGCGACAGTTTTTCGGGAGATCCGCTTTCCAATAGCAGCCATAAACTGATTTGCTACCTCGCTAGCTGTGCTCCGCCGGTGTCTTTTTGTTAATAGCACTAGGTACCGATCTTCTGCAGGTGTCTTACTGCGAACACGACCTCCCCCGTGACGTTTGCTACACTATCCATTTGTTTGAAATGATTTCCAAAGCCTTGAAACAACACTGTGGCTGACGTTGAACTCCCTGGCAACATCTGTTATTTTTCACCCTTCTTCAATCTTGCCAATAATGCGGCCACGCGTAAAATCATCTAGGTGATGTCGGTAAGACATACTGAAAATTACAAGTTCGTCAATTGATTCTTTCCCTTTCAACAACAACGGTCAATACGCGTCAAATCCTCTATATCTCTTATCAGCGCTAAGACGTCACGAACAAGTTCGGCAATCCAAAATTTGCATACGCACAACACGTCTTACTGTATCCCGCACTTATGCTAATTTCCACATTTTCCTGCCTTCTATTTTATGGTTGCTATCGTTGCTATTGTCATCCGCCCTTAGCAATTGTCCGGCAGTGTATTACGTATGGAGCAGAGACATTGACCTTAACTAAAAAAGACATACAAAGACTGCAGACTACGCAAAGAAGCGTGGAGGGATGCATGCTTGGTGTACCCAGGAAAGATAAGAAGAGGAACTTGTGGATAAGGAAAATGACAAGAGTGGACGACATCATGACCAGAGTGAAATCAGTGAAATGGCATTGGGCTGGACACGTTGCCAGGAGAACGGACCACCGATAGACAACCGAAATTTTTGACTTTATTCCGAGGGACATGAAAAGACCCAGAAGAAGACCCCACGGGAGATGGAAGGGTGAAATTCGAAAGTGTGTTGAAGTGACATGGAGGAGAAGGCTCAAGACAGACAATTGTGTAAGAAACTTGGGGAGACCTTCATCCAGCAGTGGATTGATAATGGTTGATGATATGAAGGATGCTTGAAATCGTATATCACATGAACGCTATACACAGAAATCAGCATATTAGGTAAAAATAAAATAATGAAGAAATAAAGCTACATTAAATATTACCAAAGTAAAATTTTCTCATAGTTGTTCTTCATATCATCATCCCACTGCTGGATGAAGGTCTACCAAAGTTGCTTCCACAACGGTCTACCTTGTGCCAGTCTCCTCCATATCACTCCTGTATGTTTTCAAATTTCATGCACCTATCTCTCATGTGGTCTTCTTCTGGCAACATGTCCAGCTCATTGCCATTTCAGGGATTTTACTCTGATCATGACCACTCTTGTCATTTCCCTTACCCACCAGTCTTATCTTTCCTGGTTACACCAAGCAAGCTTCTTTGTATGTCTTTTAGTTCAAGTCCACGTCTCTGCTCCGTACGTACGCATTGGAAGGATGCATTGATGACACTTTTCTTTTAGAACATAATGGCATATTGCCCTTAAAAATAGTACTGTTTCTACCAAAAGTTCTCCAACCAAGTTTTATACACTCATTGTCATAAAACGTCGCACACCAAGAAGGCGTTGGATTGAAATGAGAATTTAGTAGTGAGATGGTACATACCAAGGGCAGAAGTGATTACAATACCACAGCAGCAGGACTATTTCCCGCGAACATACGGTACACATTCCGGTCAGCGTCAGTAACGCGTCGGACCGCCTCGTGCTCGGATACATGCCGTGATACGGTCCGGCATGGAGTCAAAAAGAGACGCTGTATGTTATTCTGGGACAGATTTGCCCACACTTCTTGCAATTGACGCTCTAAATCACGAACACTGGGACTTGGAGAAAGCTGGCGTGCTATCTGGTCCCACACGTGCTCAATGGGCGAGAGATCAGGCGATCTGACAGGCCACGGAAGCGTCGAAACATGACGTAGAAAGTACTGGGAAACCCGAACTATGTGCGGACGGGCATTATCTTGTTGGAAAATGGCTCCGGGCTGCCCCGCCAGGAAAGGTAGCACATGGGGCCTCAGGATCTCCTGTACGTAGCAACGGGCTGTCAACGTCCCTGGGATCACTGCGAAGGAAGTCCGGCTGTAATACGCGGTGGGTCTCCAGATCATCATGTCGGCAGTTCGGCGTAATAATCTGGGGATCCGCTGTACAGTGAGGTTGGGATTGTAGCGCTCACCTGTGGTCCTTCACAGTCTGACACGGAGGTCGTCCGTACCCATATAGAAGCGGGATTTGTCGCTGAACACCATACGTCGCCAGTCCGTAGCATTCAACTTTGCTCGCTGCTGACACCACTGCAATCGACGCTGACGATGGTCAGGTGTTAATGGCAGACAACGTAAGGGCCGTCGGGAGTGCAGATTCGCCTTTGCCAGGCGTCTGTAAATGGCTCTGACGGACACAGGAGTCTCTTGCACAGCCGCCGCATGTCTCTGGATATTGGACAAGGACGTCGTTGCATCTGTGCGTGCCGCTCTCACGATCCCACGGTTCTCTCTGCTGGTGGTGTCAGGGTCATCCGGACCCAGTCCGCCGTGTCTGGGTGCGTCCCCGCGTCCATTGCCCCCAACACGATCGCACCGTACTGTGCGACCGGCTCAAATGGCGGTCCATGCGGCACGCCGGCCATCCTGCCTCTATCATCCCGACAATACTGCCTCATTCAAACTCCATCAGTTGCCAGTGCGCACATCTACAGCGGCTACTGCTCAGAGATCTCACCTGACTCTTACCGTGCACTTCGGCACGCATATGGAGTCCCCTGCGCGGCGCCTTATACGCCCCCAAGGATTACGATTGCAGCGCCGGTCTTAGACGCGCGGGCATGCGGAATCGCACGAAACTTTAATCATTTGCATGACTTTTCTCCCCGTAGATATTTGCCAAATTTCGCGTTAATCCGAAGCCGCCTCCTTGGTGCGCGGACTTTTATGACAATGAGTGTATATGAAGGACGCTTGAAATCGTATTTCACATGAACACTACACACAGAAATAAGCATATTAGGTAAAAATAGAATAAAGCTACGTTAAGTATTACCCAAGTAAAATTTTCTTATCGAGTTGTTCTTCATATCATCCCACTGCTGGATGAAGGTCTATACTGAAGTTTCTTTTACAACAGTCTACCTTGTGCCAGTTTCCTCCACGTCACTCCTGTATGTTTTCAAATTTTATCCATCCATCACCCATGTGGTCTTCTTCTGAGTCTTTCCTATCCCTCTGAATCTAGTCTAGAATTTCGGTTGCTCATCAGTGATTCGTTCTTATGGAAACGTGTCCAGCCCATTGCCATTTCAGGGATTTTACTCTGATCATGACCACTCTTGCCATTTTCCTTATCCACCAGTTCCTCTTCTTATCTCTCCTGGTTACACCAAGCATGCATCTTTCCATGCTTCTTTGTATGTCTTTTTTTTTTTTTTTTTTGGTTGTTGTTCAGGTCCACGTCTCTGCTCCGTGCGTAAGCACTGGAAGGATGCATTGATTAAACACTTTTCTTTCAGGACATAATGGCACATTGCTCTTAAAAAATGTGTTGTTTCTTCCAAAAGCTCTCCAACCAAGTTTTATACGACGATTAATTTCATCAATGTGAGCTTTGCTTGATTTTTGCTGTCCAAGGTGAATGAAGGTATCGGTTATATCCGGCTTTTCTCCATTAATCGATAAATCTTCACTTCTTGCAAAAGCATTGTACATCAGTTTTGTCTTTTGAAAGTTTCCTTTCAAACCTACTTCTTTACTCTTGTCAGCAAGTTCCGGGATGTTGCAAAAATGAAGACGTCACCAGCAAAATGAAGGTGAGTTGAATAATCTTCATTAATCTGTGTCCCTTTGTTTTCCCAGTTTAGTGATTGAAAGACATTTTGCAATGTGGCATTAAAGAGTTTGGGAGGTATAGTGTCACCTTGTATCACTCCTTTTTAAAATTGTATTGGTGCTGTATCCTCAAATAACCGAACCTTTGCACTTGCATTTTCTTATGTGTTACTAATAATACTAATGTGTGTATCTTCAGTACCGCAGGATTTCAAAGCCATTGTAACTGCTCACGGTTTCACAGAATCAAAGGCCTTTTCATAATCGATAAAAGTCATACCTAATGAGAGTTCATATTCCCTTGTTCTTTTAGTTAGTTCTCTCAGCACATGGATGCATCTATAGTGCTGTAGCCACTCCTGAATCCAGCTTGCTCCATCGGTTGAGCCATGTCCAGTGTTACCTTAAAGAGATGTGAAAGAACCTTAGTGAAGATTTTATAAACCACTGATAGGATGATGATGGGCCAGTAGTTCCTGAGATCCTCAATGTCACCTTTTTTATGCAGCAAGATCATTGTAGCATATACTGCTCAAAAAAATACCAATTCTTGTTTACTACTGAGCAGGGCCAGTGAGCCACTTGGCGCGGATTGTACGAGGTACTTAATTTCGTTTTGGTCCATTCCTGCATCAGAGTATCACGAAATTCAGTCAATGGTAGCAGAAGGCATCGATGCCGAACAGATCTTCTAGCAAACATTTTCAACAGGATCGAGGTGACTGTGGACGTCAGGGAAGATGACACAGAAGTAATCCTCATTCTTCTTAAACCATTCTGGCACGACTCTAGCAAGAAGTTCTGTTGTATTGTCATGCATAAAACTTCCATCATACGTAAAAAGAAACATCGAGAGAGTACCCTTGTTACTTTCTGTAGATAATTTATGCTATGCATCTTTTGCATGCCAAGATCTTGGTGGGTGTGAAAAAAACAAGTAGTTCGAGAGTATATATTTATTTACGCACAACACACCACATTTATTCCCGTCACTCTCCACAACACCGAGCCACAGTTCGCTACATACCTAGTGGAATTAAATCATAAGGACCTGTAATAAGGTTTACTAATTCCTAACATTAAGTGGTACTTGAGTAGGTGGATTAATGAATGTTATTCACGAGAAACCAATGAAAGATATTAATGAATAAAATACGGGATTACACCATCGTACAGTACAAATTTGGAAGATGGGAATCCGTTTATTGCCGCCCCGGTGGCGCAGTGGTCTAAGGCGATAGCCTCTGATCATTCGTCCGAAAGGGGTCCGGGTTCGAATCCCGGTGAGGCAAGGATGTTGTGTTTGTCTTACGGCACTGGCTCTCTCCCTTCCCTGGAACCAGTGACCCTAAATTAGGGACGGGCGACTGCTTATAGCCCATTGAGTTGCTCACGGTGGTCGTTAAACCTCAAATAAAAAAAAAAAAAAAAAATTCCCGTCACTCTCCACAACACCGAGCCACAGTTCGCTACATACCTAGTGGAATTAAATCATAAGGACCTGTAATAAGGTTTACTAATTCCTAACATTAAGTGGTACTTGAGTAGGTGGATTAATGAATGTTATTCACGAGAAACCAATGAAAGATATTAATGAATAAAATACGGGATTACACCATCGTACAGTACAAATTTGGAAGATGGGAATCCGTTTATTGCCGCCCCGGTGGCGCAGTGGTCTAAGGCGATAGCCTCTGATCATTCGTCCGAAAGGGGTCCGGGTTCGAATCCCGGTGAGGCATGGATGTTGTGTTTGTCTTACGGCACTGGCTCTCTCCCTTCCCTGGAACCAGTGACCCTAAATTAGGGACGGGCGACTGCTTATAGCCCATTGAGTTGCTCACGGTGGTCGTTAAACCTCAAATAAAAAAAAAAAAAAAATTCCCGTCACTCTCCACAACACCGAGCCACAGTTCGCTACATACCTAGTGGAATTAAATCATAAGGACCTGTAATAAGGTTTACTAATTCCTAACATTAAGTGGCACTTGAGTAGGTGGATTAATGAATGTTATTCACGAGAAACCAATGAAAGATATTAATGAATAAAATACGGGATTACACCATCGTACAGTACAAATTTGGAAGATGGGAATCCGTTTATTGCCGCCCCGGTGGCGCAGTGGTCTAAGGCGCTGGCCTCTGATCATTCGTCCGTAAGGGGTCCGGGTTCGAATCCCGGTCAGGCATGGATGTTGTGTTTGTCTTACGGCACTGGCTCTCTCCCTTCCCTGGAACTAGTGACCCTAAATTAGGGACGGGCGACTGCTTATAGCCTATTGAGTTGCTCACGGTGGTCGTTAAACCTCCAATCAAAAAAAAAAAATCCGTTTATTCGTGTGCATATGACATGGATGTTAAGTCAAATAATACACGAAAACTTGAAAATTCCGTCATCCTGGAGCGGGAATCGAACCCGCGTCTCCCGGATTGCGCCAGGGTATGCTAACCACTACACCATCCAGAACGACAAAGTTTCAAGTTTGATTAATTTGAATATAACCATCACAGGATTCGCTAGTCGAAGCAACCGGCATTCATATATAGCGAATCTGGAGATTTAGAATTCATTCCCGTGATTGCCCGGAGGCGCAGAATATCAATGAATGAAATACGGGATTACACCATTGTACAATACAAATTGGAAGATAGGAATCAGTTTATTGGGGTAAATATGACATGGATATTAAGTCAGATAATGGTTATATGGATATGACATGGAACTTAAGTCAGATAATGGTTATATTAAAATTAATCGGAAACTTGAAACTTAGTCGTTCTGGGTGGTGTAGTGGTCAGCATACTCGCGCGCTATCCGGGAGACGCGCGTTCGATTCCCGCTCCAGAACAGAATTTAATTTTTCGGATATTATCTGAATTAACATCCATGTCATATTTACATCAATAAAAGGATTCCCATCTTCCAAATTTGTATTGAAAGAATATATGTTAAGTCATAAAAGTAAATATTTACTAAAACTATAGCGTCAACAATAACATTTCGACTGTTAAGTTTAAAAAAAAAAAAAACTATTCAGATTTAGACGAACATAAGAAACGACCCTGACATCCATGAAATGTCATGTAGCTACGAAAGTATATCTGCTTATGCAGAAGCTGAAATTTGACCTCGAGATCGAAAGAAACGCTGAATCGCACGTGTGTTAGTGAGGGGAATTACTCCCTCGTGTAACAGACAGAATTGTGTGTTACGGAGCAGCATATTGTACACAAAATATTCCTTATACGGATGATGTCCAGAGCTGAAATGTTTTGAATTGGACAATTTAAAGAAGAGATGGAAGAAAATGTCATATACACCTAAGGACCACAGCGGAGAAGCTGTGTTGTTTGAAGTAAATGGGGGCAAAATATTCTTCATAGTGAAAGCTATTCTATGAATAAAAGGTTTCCCCCCAAGGATCTTGAGGAATCGCTTCATAACGGTAATGCTTCGAAAGTAGATGTATAACGAAGTAAATTTCTCCGTCATTTTTATCCGCGCCGGGGTTCGAACCCGGGTCCACTCATTCCGGAATAAGTTGCTCTACCAATTAAGCTACGCGGACGTTTTATTCTGATTCCTATCTGCCTTTATGTCGTGTGCGTCCTTCTGGCAGGTACGTCACATCTCCTGGTACGTTACATCATCTCCCCCTTATTTTTTCTTTTTTCGAAGTGCTGAAGAAAGGATTCTCTTATTTTTCCTATCTCGCGGTGTGGAAATAACATCACACCAATGCGAGATTTTGAACGGTCGGGTCATCCGGATAGTTCGGGCGCCATTATAACGAAGTAAATTTCTCCGTCATTTTTATCCGCGCCGGGGTTCGAACCCGGGTCCACTCATTCCGGAATAAGTTGCTCTACCAATTAAGCTACGCGGACGTTTTATTCTGATTCCTATCTGCCTTTATGTCGTGTGCGTCCTTCTGGCAGGTACGTCACATCTCCTGGTACGTTACAGATGGTATAACTACTGAGATGTTAAAATATGATGGAGACTCTAACTGTTTAACTGAAATTTTCCAGTTGTGCTAGGAGTTAGCATCTCTTCAGTCTTTAGAAACCATTCCTATCAGTGTTACTGTGTATTAGGGAAAAGTTGATCAGACTGAATACCAGAACTGTTGTGGTAATCTGCTTCTTGAGTGCGCCAGGGAATATGATCGAAAAGTATGTCTGTTGGTAAGAAAACTTTCGCGGCCTTCATAAATTTAGAGAAAGCTTATGATAGAGTAAAAAAGATACTTCTGTGGAAGTTCATGAAGAAATATGGAATAGCTGGGAATCATATCTGGGAATAAATAGTGTGAAGGCTGTGCATGCGGGCAGTACAATAGGTGTACGAGTGAATGGTGTTTTATCAAAAACGACTTTCTGTTTGTACAGGAGTCAAAGTTGTGTAATACCACAATGGCTGTTTAATGTTATATTTATGGATGAGTGCTTGAGACATACCAAAATAGGCATTACAGATTTATGTCTTGATAATAACCGTGTGTCCAGATTGTTGAATTCTGATGAGACACACACACACACAGTCGAATTGACAGGGAGCAAAAGTGAGTTAGAGTATGTTGCTCCAGTTGTAAGGAGTTTCTATGAAATTCAAACTGAGTATACACCTATGAGCCATTACATTATGACAACCTTACCTAATAAGCTGTAGGACCCCTTTAGCCTGCAAAACAGCGGACACTCGGCGAGGCATCGATTCGATCAGGTGGTGATAGGTATCCTAGGATATCTGGTACCACAATGTCGACAGGAAGTCCTCCAGTTTTCGAACATTTCGTGGTGGTGGTGATTTAGCGCGAACCCGGTTTTTCAAGTCGAACCACAAATGTTCAATTGGGTTCCTGGGCATTAACAGAAACTCACTGGCATGTTCTTCGAACCACTCCTTGAAGATTCTCGCAGTGGTATGGCACATTATCCTGTTGGTAATGGCTATCACCAGCAGGGAGCAGAGTTGACATGAATGGGTGAACTTGGTCCGCAACGATGTTCAAGCACCTGACAGTTGTCAGGAATTGTGCTATTGGGGTAATGGGGCCTTAAGTGCCCCAAGAAAATATCGCCCACAGCATAACGCCGCCAACACAACCGCCTGCCTATTTCCGCCCAAAAGTGCATCCAGGTGCCATAACCTCCGTTGGTAATAGGCGTATCTGCGCTCTGCCGTCAACGTGATACAGCAGGAATTTTGATTCGTCAGAAAAGGCCACTTTATTCCAGTCATCCACGGTCCAATTTCATGCGTTGTTGGCGATTACGCGTAGTAAACATTGGGACCTCACTGGGTCTTCGGTTACGCAGGCCCATGCGCAGAAGGCTGCAATGAATTGTGATGACTTTCAGTGACACATTGCCCTGATCGCCGCGCATGATTTTGTTGCACTGTGGCTTTGCCGTTGCTGTGAACAATGCGCTACAGTCTCCGCTCCCCTCTGGCATTGAGCTGGGAACGACACGCAGCTGGACGACGGCTCATTGTTTGGTCATCTGTGCACCACGTTTGATACGTACTCACTACAGCGGCACGTGAACAACCCACAATCATCAGCTAATCGTGCCAAGGGCGAAAGCATCTCCGAAACAACGGAATTTGTGGGCTGTTTGCGAGGTGCTGTAGTAAGGGTGTACCAAGAATGGACAGCTGTGGTACACTGAGTACCTCCCGACGCCATAACTGCGAAGCCCCAAAAGTCATCGACCCCTGAGGATAACGTCGCCTCCGTCGACTGGTAAAGGGCAATCGACGCGAAACAGTGTAGCAACTGACCACGCAAATAAACGCTGGGGCACCCAGGTACGTGTACCCGATAACAGTAGAGCGAACGCTGTTACGCATGGGTCTCCGGAGTCTACCCTGTGTCAAGGCGCCCATGTTAACCCAGGTCCATGGGCAACGGCGCCTGCAGTTCGCATGGGACTACCGTCACTGGGAAAAGATTGCTTTCTCAGACAAATCGAGATTTCTACTTCACAGAAGTGACTGGCGGTGGCGGATACGGCGTCTGATATACGCGAAACAACACCCGGACCAGAGATGAAAACGGTTCACGGGTCGACAATTTCTTGCGGGTCCAACTGGTCGGATCAAGGTGTTCCTGACCCGGTTTTATTCACGTTTTATTTTTGAAAAGAGAAAAATATATTCAAAAACATAATGCGCGTTTTGGAATTCTGTAGTCGATGCTGGTGCCCATGGAGTGAAGAATGATTTGCCATGCAAAAATATTGTCTTTTTCTTAAAGCAACGAAGATTTCCACCTAACGACGTCAGACACACCGACACCATATTGTAAAAAGATACTTCCTTTGCGTTCTTTTACAGTGAGATTGTCCAGGGCAAGGTACAGGCAAACGCCATTCGCCTGCTTCTCAACTGACTCACTGTTTCCGTGCAAAGTTACCTGTATGACTAATGGTTACTTTTCACATCACATCTTTTACATTGAGCATTCAGAGCTTTTCGATTGATGTGCTAACACCCCGTTCCCATGTCATGTCAAAATTAACTCCTTATCTGTTAATATGGATGGATTTAATATTAAGGAGATTGAGAAAGGCGTCGAGGCCAAAAAATACGTGCTTGTTCAAACCACAAAGGGAAGAGTGAATGCTGAAAATTGTTTCGTCTCATTAAGGAACCGGTGAATCATTCTGTGTTGTTCGGTCTTGCTTGTTGTTCAAAACGCATAACTACAAAGAAAGATGTCGACGGTGTAATAAAAGATTATGGAACCAAAAATCTAACGGGCCATATGAAAGTATGCGCACCTCTATCAAAGCGTGGAAAGAGCGAACAATCGAAATACATTTAAAAATGCATTTATGTAATCATAAATAATGATTCCTATTTGTAATTTACTCCAAGGTCACGGTCATAGTCAGCCATTAGTTCTGGATTACGCAAAATAGTGGCACTAAAAATGGCACTAAAACTTAGCAAGTAACCAAATTTTATTATTAAAGAAGGATTTCAGTTATTAAATATCAAGCAGTTATTAAGATGAATACATATATTACGTTTATATGCACATATATAAATTGGATTTCGGATTTATAGCTCAAAGCAGGTTTGCCCGGTTCAGTTAGGGGATCGGATCGGAGCGGTTCCGGGTCAAGTTATGGGTCGTCCGGGTCCGAAATTTTTGACCCGTTTGCAACTATGACCCGGACACGCTTGTCGGTACAGGCAGGCGGTGTCAAGGAATGCTTTCCTGGTATGACCTCAGACAGCTGGTACCAATGAATGGGTCCCTGAACGCCAATGGCTACATGTCCATCCTCGCGACCACATGCATCCCTTCATGTTGGACGTTCAACTTGGTGGTGATGGTGTCTACGAACAGGACAATGCGCGGAGTGACGTCACTAAGGTGGTGCGTGACTGGTTCCAGGAACACGACAGCGATGTCTCCTTTCTCCCTTGGCTGGCGAAATTGCCCGACTTCAATCCCATAGAGCACTTACGGGACTATTTGAATCGACAGGTTTGACGTGCCGACACACAAAAACGTCACTACCGTGCTTTGCTGGGCACGTGTGCTTCGGTCAACCTGCGTCCATGCCACGCTGTTTCGTTGCTGTCAACCGGGCCAAGGGTTGTTATTCCCATTATTAAGTTGGTGTTCATGTATTTCGGATACGAGTGTGTATGTGTTGCCTAATATGGTTTCCCAGAATTGTTTTTAGTAAAAACCAAACGAAATCTGGGAAAATGAGAAAACAACAAAAATGACTGTAGTCCAAGCAAATTGCTGGGCTATTAGAAGCTCAAAAAACATAAATGGTAAAGTAACTTGAGTGATATCCAAATTATTTGTTTAGCGCTGTGAGAAAAAAATTGGAAATGCAACAATCATATTAGACATTTCGTCTGCGCAGAGTGATTTTTTAAGCCTCTTCCTTTCAGAGCGGTCGTGGCAGTTTTTTTCAGCACATTAACAAAGCATATTATAAGTTTCAAACTCCAGAAAGATAATTGCAGGCATATTGTGGAACTATAAGGAAAGGGAAACATTCTTGCTGGAAAAAATACCTGCGGATGTCGACATTCATGCCGGTTGGTGTCGTCTTGTTCGGTGTTTGCCGTTTTGTTTGTTACATTTTCTATGTTTCGTTCACAAGCGAACTGAAAGAAAATGAAGAAAAAAGTTAGTACACCATATAAAGAGAAAAAAGTAAAATGCATAAAATACATCACTAGATTATTAAAAATATGCGGTGGTGCGTTTATAAAAACAGTGTGCTGCATGTGGCTGGAAAAAACAGACCATTTTAAAACGTTAATATGTGTTTCATCTTGCAGATGTAGCAACCTTCTGACTTGTATTAATTCATGTCCAGACCCGTCGGAGAAATGTGTTTAATTTTCCTTTAATTTTTAATAAAAGGAGCTAAGTTTCCGTCGGAAGAGAACTGTGTTTAATGTTTTTGTTACTTTTTAAGCAATGACCTCAGTTTTGGTTGGGAGTGAACTATGTTTAATTTAACGTTATTTTTAAATACATCAGACTGTGAATACACAAGAAAGGCATGTAGAGGATTAAATCAGTTTACATTTGTGGTGTAATGAGCACAAAAATTCGCCAAGCTTTAATTTTTGTATTAAGGAGCTCGGTTTCGATGGAAGAGAACTGTGCATAGGTTTCGTTTACTTTTATGATATGAGCTCAAAAGTACTACGTAATGTCCACGAGATTGTACAATGGAGTTAGTTTTCCAGCAAAAGCGGATGGTTCGAGTCTCCTGGAAAGGGGGTGAAAACCAGAAGCTATATATAGATGCATGTCACCGTACCTTGAATTACCACACACTCGAATCAAGTCATCGTGGTGTCTCATACTCAACTTCAACCAGGTGACTATTAGAGTGATAAGTGTCCCGCAGTAGCTTATCTGGTAATAGTGAGATCAGCATAAAAAAATTATTCGCCTGAGTTCTGGATGACAAAATTAGTTTTACATCTCCACAGTGCGGCATTTAGCTGTGTGCTTTCTCTATTTTTCAATCAAAATTAATGGTAGAAGCATATCAGCAAAATGCTGTCATTTTTTAATGACAGGCTAGGTTTATGTGCAGGTTTTAGAAGACTTTAATCCAAACTCTTTGCTTAGACGTCAGGAAACAGTTCTGATATTAATGTCAGACCCTTTCAAATGTAGAAAGGCCTTGATTTTCTTGCACGAACTCTTCGCAAAACGCATACCTATTCCCTGCTCACATTCACCTTTGCTCACATTCACCTTTCGGCTTATGTCACGTTCAGAGTATCGCCCATGATATGAAGTCACAATTTGTAACGTCTGAGTAACACTTATTGACGCTTCTTTGCCCATTTTTCGCTATATAGAAAATACGTGCAAAACCTATTTGCGTGAAAACCAGAAGCAAGCTGACGCTCGCACGTTTCCCCCAACTCTATCAACAGCCGCCACTGTAGGATGATGCAACACCGACAGGAAGTTGAGTAATACAGACAGTAGCTGACGCAATCGGCAGAAATCTCCTAATACCAACAGGTGATCTTAAACTTTTGCAAATGACTGTATTTCATGTTTCCACACCTTTATGTGGGCTAATTTTATTTTGTGCATGTGGAACTGTAAGTTTAAAGCGGCTATCAAGTTTTTTCCACTGTATAACAGCCTTTTTATTAGAAATAAAAAAAAAAAAACTATGTGCGTTTTTGTCACTTAAAACGATGTAACGTAAACAAATTACACTGCAAGAGTTTCGTTGATATCCGAGGATAAATTTATGACCATATTTCATCTGTTGGTCCTTTAAAAGTTATACGCGTTCTTTTCATGTCGTATAACCTGTCCGGCAATTCGATACAAAACACTTTCGCCTTATGGACTGAACAGATCCTAGTCCGACATACAGCTGCACAATAAATTTGTCTCCTGCTCAGCTGAAAAGTTTACATGCTTTAACTCCTGTAAAGGAACTTCTACGCTTCTGGAACTTTAACACCATACAACTACATAAAAGTAATTAATAAAAATTACTTGGGCTAAATATCGATTTAGCAGTAATCAAGGGGCGCACCCAAGGGGGACGGGTCCCCGCGTCCGGATCCGTCCCCCCTCACGCGGCCAAGTGTTTTGTAATATGATTTCAACACCATCGGTGTCCGACACGAAAAGATTCCTAACCCTCTGTTCTCCAATTTTCCTAATAGGTGAATTTCAATTTTCATAATTGCTGAAATCACGCATTGTTCTAAAATACATTCTCTGAAACTATAATATGGCAATAGATAAAATAATTGCATTTGTGGTTAACTCAGTTTCTGTAATATGTATTTTTATTAAAAGTAAAAACAATAATGAAACCGCCATTTGCAGCTAGATGATTCATTAATACAATGTATTAAATTCTTTCACAGATCGAAACATTTCTTATAACAGTCACGTCGCGTAAGTACACTTACATGAACATTTTTACTTGCAGAGCCGGACCCCCCACCATTCCGAATTTCTGGGTGCGCCCCTGGCAGTAATGAAACCATAAACACGATGTACTCATATGATTGTCGCCCTATAATTCTAGCACCCCCGCCGGCGAGCTGTGGCATTAACGATCAGTTTTTCTAACTTCACGGGGAGGTGTATCATATGCTCTGATACACTGTGGAGTAGATCAATAGGACCAGCCTTATCTCTACGAGTGGACCAAACGCCCCAAACAGCGCGCAGCAGTGACGTCACCTACCAGCGGGGAACAGACTTCAGTGGCAGCTTGTGGTTGGAAAAATAGATGAAGAGCTACAAGCACAACATGAAAAGATATCTACCGTCAGCAATGAAAATCACTTAATGAGGTCTTGCCTATTTTTTGTATATTAAATCAATTCTTTTTCCTTTTCAAGAAAGCTGCAAATTTGTCATTTACGTCGTCATGAAATGGCTGTTTCAGCGTTTTTCTGAATAGAAATATTGGGTTGATGCATAAGTTAATTCATGCCGTTTTATTTCACGAGTGTTTCCCAGGTCAGTAGTGACTGTGCTGATGGACAGTTGTATATCAAAATGTAACCAGTAATATCATGTATCTAAAAATCATATTGCGTTGTGTGATTGTGACTAATGGTTTTTAGGTCCGGAAGTATGGACTGTCAAGTAGAGAGGAATATAAATCTCCAACATCTGCTCCTCTACGAGTTTAAAAAGGGATCCACCGCTGATTGTGGCTAATTGTTTTTTAGGTCCGGAAGTATGGACTGTCAAGTAGAGAGGAATATTCATCTCCAACATCTGCTCCTCTAAGAGTTTAAAAAGGGATCCACAGCTGATTGTGGCTAATTGTTTTTTAGGTCCGGAAGTATGGACTGTCAAGTAGAGAGGAATATAAATCTCCAACATCTGCTCCTCTACGAGTTTAAAAAGGGATCCACAGCTGATTGTGGCTAATTGTTTTTAGGTCCGGAAGTATGGACTGTCAAGTAGAAAGGAATATTCATCTCCAACATCTGCTCCTCTAAGAGTTTAAAAAGGGATCCACAGCTGATTGTGGCTAATTGTTTTTTAGGTCCGGAAGTATGGACTGTCAAGTAGAGAGGAATATAAATCTCCAACATCTGCTCCTCTACGAGTTTAAAAGGGGATCCACAGCTGATTGTGGCTAATTGTTTTTTAGGTCCGGAAGTATGGACTGTCAAGTAGGGAGGAATATTCATCTCCAACATCTGCTCCTCTAAGAGTTTAAAAAGGGATCCACAGCTGATTGTGGCTAATTGTTTTTTAGGTCCAGAAGTATGGACTGTCAAGTAGAGAGGAATATTCATCTCCAACATCTGCTCCTCTAAGAGTTTAAAAAGGGATCCACAGCTGATTGTGGCTAATTGTTTTTTAGGTCCGGAAGTATGGACTGTCAAGTAGAGAGGAATATTCATCTCCAACATCTGCTCCTCTAAGAGTTTAAAAAGGGATCCACAGCTGATTGTGGCTAATTGTTTTTTAGGTCCGGAAGTATGGACTGTCAAGTAGAGAGGAATATTCATCTCCAACATCTGCTCCTCTAAGAGTTTAAAAAGGGATCCACAGCTGATTGTGGCTAATTGTTTTTTAGGTCCGGAAGTATGGACTGTCAAGTAGAGAGGAATATTCATCTCCAACATCTGCTCCTCTACGAGTTTAAAAAGGGATCCACAGCTGATTGTGGCTAATTGTTTTTTAGGTCCGGAAGTATGGACTGTCAAGTAGAGAGGAATATACATCTCCAACATCTGCTCCTCTACGAGTTTAAAAGGGATCCACAGCTGTGATTGTAGCTAATGGTTTTTTAGGTCCGGAAGTATGGACTGTCAAGTAGAGAGGAATATTCATCTCCAACATCTGCTCCTCTAAAAGTTTAAAAAGGGATCCACAGCTGATTGTGGCTGTTGGTTTTTAGGTCCGGAAGTATGGACTGTCAAGTAGAGAGGAATATAAATCTCCAACATCTGCTCCTCTACGAGTTTAAAAAGGGATCCACAGCTGATTGTGGCTAATTGTTTTTTAGGTCCGGAAGTATGGACTGTCAAGTAGAGAGGAATATTCATCTCCAACATCTGCTCCTCTACGAGTTTAAAAAGGGATCCACAGCTGTGATTGTAGCTAATGGTTTTTTAGGTCCGGAAGTATGGACTGTCAAGTAGAGAGGAATATTCATCTCCAACATCTGCTCCTCTACGAGTTTAAAAAGGGATCCACAGCTGTGATTGTAGCTAATGGTTTTTAGGTCCGGAAGTATGGACTGTCAAGTAGAGAGGAATATTCATCTCCAACATCTGCTCCTCTAAGAGTTTAAAAAGGGATCCACAGCTGATTGTGGCTAATGGTTTTTGGGTCCGGAAGTATGGACTGTCAAGTAGAGAGGAATATACATTTCCAACATCTTCTCCTCTACGAGTTTAAAAAGGGATCCACAGCTGTAATTGTAGCTAATGGTTTTTTAGGTCCGGAAGTATGGACTGTCAAGTAGAGAGGAATATTCATCTCCAACATCTGCTCCTCTAAGAGTTTAAAAAGGGATCCACAGCTGATTGTGGCTAATGGTTTTTAGGTCCGGAAGTATGGACTGTCAAGTAGAGAGGAATATTCATCTCCAACATCAGCTCCTGTAAGAGTTTAAAAAGGGATCCACAGCTGATTGTGGCTGTTGGTTTTTAGGTCCGGAAGTATGGACTGTCAAGTAGAGAGGAATATACATCTCCAACATCTGCTCCTCTACGAGTTTAAAAAGGGATCCACAGCTGTGATTGTAGCTAATGGTTTTTTAGGTCCGGAAGTATGGACTGTCAAGTAGAGAGGAATATTCATCTCCAACATCTGCTCCTCTAAGAGTTTAAAAAGGGATCCACAGCTGATTGTGGCTAATGGTTTTTTAGGTCCGGAAGTATGGACTGTCAAGTAGAGAGGAATATTCATCTCCAACATCTGCTCCTGTAAGAGTTTAAAAAGGGATCCACAGCTGATTGTGGCTGTTGGTTTTTTAGGTCCGGAAGTATGGACTGTCAAGTAGAGAGGAATATACATCTCAAACATCTGCTCCTCTAAGAGTTTAAAAAGGGATCCACAGCTGATTGTGGCTAAGTGTTTTTTAGGTCCGGAAGTATGGACTGTCAAGTAGAGAGGAATATTCATCTCCAACATCTGCTCCTCTAAGAGTTTAAAAAGGGATCCACAGCTGATTGTGGCTAATTGTTTTTTAGGTCCGGAAGTATGGACTGTCAAGTAGAGAGGAATATTAATCTCCAACATCTGCTCCTGTAAGAGTTTAAAAAGGGATCCACAGCTGATTGTGGCTGTTGGTTTTTTAGGTCCGGAAGTATGGACTGTCAAGTAGAGAGGAATATACATCTCAAACATCTGCTCCTCTAAGAGTTTAAAAAGGGATCCACAGCTGATTGTGGCTAATGGTTTTTTAGGTCCGGAAGTATGGACTGTCAAGTAGAGAGGAATATTCATCTCAAACATCTGCTCCTCTAAGAGTTTAAAAAGGGATCCACAGCTGATTGTGGCTAATTGTTTTTTAGGTCCGGAAGTATGGACTGTCAAGTAGAGAGGAATATTAATCTCCAACATCTGCTCCTCTAAGAGTTTAAAAAGGGATCCACAGCTGATTGTGGCTAATGGTTTTTTAGGTCCGGAAGTATGGACTGTCAAGTAGAGAGGAATATTCATCTCCAACATCTGCTCCTCTAAGAGTTTAAAAAGGGATCCACAGCTGATTGTGGCTAATGGTTTTTAGGTCCGGAAGTATGGACTGTCAAGTAGAGAGGAATATTCATCTCCAACATCTGCTCCTGTAAGAGTTTAAAAAGGGATCCACAGCTGATTGTGGCTGTTGGTTTTTAGGTCCGGAAGTATGGACTGTCAAGTAGAGAGGAATATACATCTCCAACATCTGCTCCTCTACGAGTTTAAAAAGGGATCCACAGCTGTGATTGTAGCTAATGGTTTTTTAGGTCCGGAAGTATGGACTGTCAAGTAGAGAGGAATATTCATCTCCAACATCTGCTCCTCTAAGAGTTTAAAAAGGGATCCACAGCTGATTGTGGCTAATTGTTTTTTAGGTCCGGAAGTATGGACTGTCAAGTAGAGAGGAATATTAATCTCCAACATCTGCTCCTGTAAGAGTTTAAAAAGGGATCCACAGCTGATTGTGGCTGTTGGTTTTTTAGGTCCGGAAGTATGGACTGTCAAGTAGAGAGGAATATACATCTCAAACATCTGCTCCTCTAAGAGTTTAAAAAGGGATCCACAGCTGATTGTGGCTAATTGTTTTTTAGGTCCGGAAGTATGGACTGTCAAGTAGAGAGGAATATTCATCTCTAACATCTGCTCCTCTAAGAGTTTAAAAAGGGATCCACAGCTGATTGTGGCTAATTGTTTTTTAGGTCCGGAAGTATGGACTGTCAAGTAGAGAGGAATATTCATCTCCAACATCTGCTCCTCTAAGAGTTTAAAAAGGGATCCACAGCTGATTGTGGCTAATTGTTTTTTAGGTCCGGAAGTATGGACTGTCAAGTAGAGAGGAATATTCATCTCCAACATCTGCTCCTCTAAGAGTTTAAAAAGGGATCCACAGCTGATTGTGGCTAATTGTTTTTTAGGTCCGGAAGTATGGACTGTCAAGTAGAGAGGAATATTCATCTCCAACATCTGCTCCTCTAAGAGTTTAAAAAGGGATCCACAGCTGATTGTGGCTAATGGTTTTTTAGGTCCGGAAGTATGGACTGTCAAGTAGAGAGGAATATTCATCTCCAACATCTGCTCCTGTAAGAGTTTAAAAAGGGATCCACAGCTGATTGTGGCTGTTGGTTTTTAGGTCCGGAAGTATGGACTGTCAAGTAGAGAGGAATATTCATCTCCAACATCTGCTCCTGTAAGAGTTTAAAAAGGGATCCACAGCTGATTGTGGCTGTTGGTTTTTAGGTCCGGAAGAATGGACTGTCAAGTAGAGAGGAATATACATCTCAAACATCTGCTCCTCTAAGAGTTTAAAAAGGGATCCACAGCCGACAAATTTGTGCTGTGTATGGGGAGGATGCTGTTGTTCCGAGGACATCCTGCATATGGTTTGAGCGGTTCCGAGGTGGACATTTTGACCTCAACGATTCTGCACGCTCAGGTCGTTCATCTTACTTAGATGAGGATAGTTTGAACCATCTCATCCACTTGGATCCGCGTCAAACCGCACGCGAATTGGCCACTGAGATGGAATGTGATCAGGCCACAGTGGTGCGATACCTGGAACGTATGGGAAAGGTTCAGAAATTGGTGTCTTGGGTGACTCTCGCAGAGCACAAGAATCAGCGTGTTGCCATATGTGGTTCCTTGCTCGTCTGTTATCGCGAATCTTCTCAGCAACACAAACCTTTTCTGTCTCGTATTGTTACTGAAGATGAAAAATGGTGTCTGTACGTGAATTTCGGGCATCGGCGGGAATGGTTAAGCCCAAACAAGACGTTCACACCACGTCCAAAGCGTGACCTTCATCCTGCAGAGACCATGTTGCTTCTGGCGGGACTGAGAAGGCATTATTCATTAGGAAATGCTGCCGAGAAATGGGACCATCAAAGCTGCACTCTATTGTGAGCAACTCCACCTTGTGGAGGGAGCAATTCAGCAGAAATGGCCACATCGGCGCCATGGTGTCCTTCTCATGCAAACATGACTAAAATGGCCATTCAGGACATGAAATGGGAGATTCTTCCACATCCGGCCTATTCCCCAAACGTAGCCCTTTCAGACTATCACCTGTTCCGATTTCTGCCGAATGCACTCCGTGCCAGAACGTTCAACAATGATGTTGACCTCCAGAACTTCCTTGACCGAGTTCTTCGCGGCAAAACCTTCACGTTTTTTCAAGAATGGCATTGCAGACATATCCAGACGTTGGGGCACCATCGTAAACTTTGGGGAGGTGGGGGGGGGTAGATAGTTGATTGATTCAGTTTTCCCTTCTAATATAATACATTCCTGTATAGTGCGGTGAAAAAAACGGCATTAATCCAATATTTGCCAAAGAAGCAAGCCCATCTTGAGAAATAGTATTTCTTAAGTTTGAATTTGTTTAAGGCAAGAAAAACGTTTTGCACTGGAACACTTGTACATGCAATTGTTAAAATGAGGTAAACCTATTTATGGGCTTCTGTAAAAATGACTTTATCGCCAAGAAGCTCTTGAGTCGATATATTCCTTCATTTTTAATCGGCATACACAAGACTCAGTTAATTTTTATGGCGCTGGTGTTTAGTAAATCATGGTGCGCAAAAATGCTGTAGAATTTCAAGAGCCTGGCTGTATCAGCAAAACAGACAAACTGAAGTTTTTCAGTCTTGAAATAATATAAATTCATTTCCATAGGAATCCAAAATACGATTGTTTATAATTTAAAAAAATTCTTGTGTAACAGTTGCATACTCCCGTTTAAATCACTGATTTCTGTGACTTTACAAATTGATCGGAAACTTGAAACTTGGTCGTTCTGGGTGGTGTAGTGGTTAGCATACCTAGGCGTTTTCTGAGAGACGCGGGTTCGAATTCCGCTCCAGGACGATGAAAATTTTCAAGTTTTCGGATATTATCTGACTTACCATCCTTGTCACATTTACGCCAAAAATCGGATTGTCATCTTCAAAATTTGTATTATATGGTGTAATCCCGTATTTCTTTCATGATTCTGTGACTTTGCTAGCTTTTTCAAACAGTGTTTCAAAAACCTCATCGTTCTCTTTATGGCTCAAAATTTCGCTTTATTTTCATTTGAGTTATACAGTAGCAGTAGTTTGTCTACTGATTTCTTTGCAGAATTTCGAATGATAGACCGGTGAGGTTAAAATTCTCATGAATTAAAAAAATAAATCACAAAACTGTACTAACCACTAAAGCTTTCAACAAATAATCACAAAGCACGAAAAAACAAATCACGTTCGATAGCAGCGAGGGTAAACCAAAAAGAACCACACACTACAAGACAAAAGCCCAATTGCATCTGAAGATTTTTCTAGTATAAGGATAGTTCTTGGTACGATTCATGAGGATTAGCTTTGGTTTGCTGAAAAGAAGCTGTTAAATCTTCAAATTCCTGTAAAACAAGTATCACAAAGAACAAGAAAGATGACACCGAATTTTCGGGTGCAATAAGCACGTCTTTTGAATCCGTTCTGACTCAAATTATATTTATCAAAGCTATTCAAAGTCAACGGAACCGGTATGGAAAACAATAGATCTGACGGAAGAAAGAAGTTTTTCAATCGGGTTTTTAATCCCTCAGATATTGCTGTAAACGGAATCGTGAGCTTACGAACTCTTACAAACAGAGATATCGACAAAAATAAGATGAGACTTTACGTCCCCAGGTGTGAGAACCATGCATTATTTTAGGAAGAATGTATTCTCAAAATGTTTATCCATATAAGCGGTATCGGTCGAGTTTTCAGGAGCCCAGATTTTGCAACAAATACTTCAGAAGCGGAAATTAACACTTATGACCCCTGGTGGCTAAACCATTCTTTACCAAGCATTAGAAATTATGTGAAAAATATTTTCCATCAGGTCTTGTATGCGATACAGGAAGAATGTTTCAAATCAGAGCTTTAGGAGCAGAAATATCGCAGAAAACGCAATTTACCTTTGAGCCCCCTAGCGGAAAGTCTATGATTTACTTGAAAATTTTGAATTTATAGGAAAAACATTTCGCATCGGAAACACTATCCAACAAAGGAATTTTTCAAATCGTACTCTTAGAAGTAGAGATATTGACAAAAATAAGATATACATCTACGCCCCTTGGCGTAGAAACCATGCATGTTTTCAAGAAGAAAATTTTCCTAAAAGGTTTGTCGACATGAGTAGTATCTGTCAACAAACGACTTTTTTTTTTCAATCGAGATTTTAGCTCATATTTTGCTGCAAATACAACAGAAGCGGAAATTAAGACTTACGCCACCTGGTGGCCAAACCATTTGTTACAAAAATTAGAAAATATGTGCAAACGATTCCCATCAGGAGCTGTATGCGGTGCAGAAAGAAATTTTCAAATCGGAGATTTAGAAGCAGAGATATAGGGGGAAACGCAATTTTCCGCTACGTCCCCTAGCGGAAAGTCTATGAATTACTTGAAAATTTTGAAATTATATGAAAAACATGTCATACGGAAAACACTATCCAACAAAGAAGGAATTTTTCAAATCGGACTCCTAGAAGTAGAGATATTGACACAAATAGGATGCACATCTACGCCCACTGGTGTACAAACCATGCACTATTTTAAGAAGAAAATGTTTCTAAAAGGTTTGTCGACATGAGTAGTATCGGTCAACAAACGACGTTTTTTTAATTGAGAATTTAGCTCATATTTTGTTGCAAATACAACACAAGCGGAAATTAAGATTTACGCCCCCTGGTGACCAAACAATTTTTTTTACAAAAGTAAGAAATTATGTGCAAACTATTTCCCATCAGGAGCTGTATCCAGTGCAGAAAGAATTTATTTTTCAAATCTGAGATTTAGAAGCAGAGATATAGGGGGAAACGCAATTTACCGCTACGCCCCCTAGCGGAAAGTCTATGATTTACTTGAAAATTTTGAAATTAAATGAAAAACATGTCACACGGAGAACACTATCCAACAAAGGAGGAATTTTTCAAATTGGACTAATAGAAGTAGAGATACTGACAAAAATAAGATGTACATCTACGCCCCTTGGCGGAGAAACTGTGGAATATTTTAAGAACAAAATATTCCAAAAAGGTTTATCGATGTGAGTGGCATCAGTCCACGAAATAGTTTTTTCAATCTTTATTTTAGAAGCTCCGATTTTATGGCAAATACATCAGAAGCAAAAATTAACACTTACGCCCCCTGGTGGCCAAAGTATTCTTTACCAAAAATTTGAAATTATATGCAAAAGATTTTCCATCAGGAGCTGCATCCGCTGAAGAAAAAGAATTTCAAATCTGAGTTTTAGAAGAGTTATCGGGGAAAATGTAATTTACTTTTACGCCCCCTAGCGGAAAATCTATGCGTAATTTGAAGAAAAGTAACTATATCTAAAATACTCTTCGATATAAATGGAATCGAAAGATAATTTTTTTTTCAATCGGATGTTTAGAAGCAAATATGTGGAATAAAACACGTATTTTTGAATTCGACATCTGCATTTACGCCCTCTACCGGCGAAATTGTTCATCGTAAAAGAAAACGAAATGAAGGAACATCATTCTCATATTTCAAGCTTCCCAATGCAAAAAAGAATTTTTCAAATCGGACTAATAGTTGCAGAGATATCGTGGGTACAGGCGGACGGACGGACGGACAAACCGATAACAGAAGCACGATCTTTTTTTACAAAAGACGTGCTAAAAAGTAAGTTTTGTAGTCTAACATCATTTCTCTAACAGTCTTGCTTTGAATGGGCTAATTCAGTACTACTGAAATAAGCCTTTAACTCTTCAGAATTAAACATGGAGCTTTGAGTCAACTGTCAAAGTTTAAACTGCGTAGATTACGATTTCTGCCCAGTCTGTCTTTAAGGTGTTGCTATTTTGGAGCCAAAATAACTTCTTTAAAGAAAAAATATTTTAAAAAATGGTTCATAATTTTCGTACAACTAATGCAAAAATCCAGGAAAAGGCAAAGCAAGCTAATTCAATTCTCTGACGACAACGAAAATGAAAAATAGCCAAATTTCGGGAATTTGGCGTCGAAAATGCCAATATGGCAACCCTGCACCAAACAGAGAGAAAAGAAGAAACTATCACTGGCTGGCAGTCTAGTTCAATGTCGCTGCCACTCAGCGTTCACTTCAACTTTCAACCAGACTAAGGCTCACGATCCTTCAATTTATGGCAGACCTTTCAGACCTATGGCAGGCCAGTGTGCATAGAGTCCTTTCCGAGCACACAATCTAGCGGGCGCTCTTCCAGATAGACCTGATTTTGCAGCCCTTTCATGGGTCCATCCTGGCTGAGCGTCATGGACAGCTCTGCCTTCAATGGCCACGGAAGCACCTTGACTGGACATTTGAATATTGTAAAACAGTAGTCTCTCCGATGAGTCATGTTCCAGTTCAAACATGCCAATGGACGAGTCCGTATTCGAAGTCGCGCGGGTGAATAACTGTAACCAAACTGCACTTATGGTTGGCAACAGGTCATCGGCGGCATCACGATGCAGTGACTGTATTAATTCCCACATAACACATACTCGCCGCCAGATCCTATTTACGCCTTGTTTCGAATCAAGTGTTGTATAATACTATGTGGTGATCGCGTACCAGGATAGCACTCTCTGTGACACGAACGCTCCGGGTCACAAACCCCTCAAGAATAGTTCAAGGATCATATCCAAACATTCCGTGTGCTCCTCTGGCTTTCAAATTCGCCCGACCTGAATCCCATAGAACATTTGTGGGATGTAGTGGTTTGTAACTTTTGCTAGTTCACGGCAGTGACCGCGCACAGTCACCAAACTCAGCTACGTCATTCTGCCCAGCTGGTATAGAACACACAAGGGCACCTTCCACGGTCCAGTAGAGTCGATGCTACACCAGGTGCAAACAGATCATGGCGACAAAGGTTTCTAGTTATGGCTCGTGTTAATAAGTTTCTTCGGAGAGCGGTTCGGTGAAGAGAGCCATTTTTTTGCTACCACATTTTCCTGCTTTAACCGTAATGAAATTCTGTATTAGTTCCCGTAAAAGGCATTACCCACGAGCCTACTTCTGTGAAGGATGATTAGAAACTCCGATGCTATTCGCACAACACGTGCACAAAACTGTGGGGGAGCAAAACAATTGTGATATATACAGGTATCCCCCGCTTTGTGCAATTTCGCTTTTATGAAAGACAACATTAGTACCTGTTTTCGCTAACCGTACGAAATCCGAAGAGGATTTTTTTACTTTTAAGGAACAAAAAAAAAAAAAAAAAAAAGAGGCCGAAATAGTTTTTAGCGTTTGTTGTGCAGCGAGCCGCTATAGAAGCAGCGCTCATCCCGAGCAGTGAGAGTGGCGCTGCTAAGTTCCTTCTCCGGGAACTATACTGAGCATCAAGTCGCGATAGCTTTTAACTGTCTGAGCATCTGTGCTTTATCTCGATTGATTTTGTGCATCCGTTAGCAACATGTGTCCTAAGGTATCAGAAAACCCTAAGAGAGTCAGTAAAGGTGTTACGCTAAGCGTAAAACTGGATGTAATTAAGCGTTTCGATCATGTTAAAGAAATAGACATCGTGCATGCGTTGGACTTGCTCGTCCACCATTTATACCATTTACACGCAGAGAGAAACAATCTTGAAAGCTGGCGAAGTTACTACTAGTTTTGCTAGTAGCAAAGTGGTCTCTTTTAGTCGGCATCCAGTAATGGATAAAATGTGTATTTACCATATGTTAGTGTTTTATGTGTTGTTTGATAGGTTATTTTTTCGGTATGAGAAAGCTAAAAAATTTCCCCATGTAAATTAATGATAATTGCTTCTTTGCTTTACGTCATTTCGGCTTAAGAAAGGTTTCATAAGAAAACACTGCTTTCGGATAGCGTGTAAAAATTGTACCTTTAATTTATATTTCCTTTTGAAATTCTGTTTCCTTATTGCAAATTTAGTTACTTCTCGGTTCAAGATTTTCTTACTGATAGGCACATTATTTCCCCGAAAAGCTTGTTCATTTGATAACGCTCACTCTTAGAAAGGTCAACCTCGAATGAGAAATGGTTAAATTGTGGACAAATGAAACGCTGCTTTGTAGATTTTTTACGAGGATAGATGAATAACTCGTAACTATTTCGTTGAGATTTCTATGTTTACATAAGAGTTTTACAAGAACTGAAGATTCAGAGATTGATGGGAAAAAATCTTGTGGTAACCGATATCTATATTTACTTTGGGGGACAGATATCAAGCGAGAGCCGCGCTGAAGTAATTAACGGCGTATGAAACTTTGTTAAACAGCATTTAAAAGAAACTAAGATCTTCAAGAGTAATTTAATATCATGTCTTAAAAGAAAAGTGTTTAATCAATGCATCCTTCTAGTTCTTACGTATGGAGCAGAGACATGCACCTTAACTGAAACAGATATACCGAGGCTGCATGCTTGGTTTAACCAGGGAAGACCCTTTAACTGGAAGACCCTGGGTTCGACTCCCGGTGGCGGCCAATGAGAATTTTTCCGTGGCTCACTTATGAACGTGGAAAGAGCGAAGATCTTTGCTTGATGTTCCTGGTCCACGTTAAATGTCTGTATTAATTATGACAAGTATGGAAGACATATAAAAGACCAAAGTAAAATCGCTGAAATGGCAATGGACTGACTATCGATGGACAACTGAAATGTTAGACTGGATACCCAGAAGAACACGCGTGAGATTAGGTGGATGAACTTCGAAAGTATGCTGGAATCATATGGAGCAGTTTGGCTCAAGAGAGACAGTTGGGGAAGAAACTTAGGGAGATCTTCATCCAGCAGTGGGTTGATAATAATTACTGACGATGATGATAAATAAGCCAGCTGTTAAGTGTCAGCTGCTGAATTACAACTTCATAATTATCAAACTAAAAGTGTATTGGTGATTGAAACTGCCAATTCGCAACTACTTCGTGGGAAATGAAGACTAATTTATTTTCCCCGAAGTGGTTGCTAATGCCGAATCTTTGCATCTTGATTAATTTTCTAGTGTTCTACGTTCAACAAGTTGCAGGCAGGGGTCGCGCTGCCGATCGCCATCTTCGCAATTTGCGAAAAAGAAATCGTTTTGGTGATGGAAAAAAGAAGCTTTGGCGATTACCGTTTCATAGTATTATGCCACTTTGGCGATTACCGTTTCATAGTATTATGCCACTTTGGCGATTACCGTTTCATAGTATTATGCCACTTTGGCGATTACCGTTTCATAGTATTATGCCACTTTGGCGATTACCGTTTCATAGTATTATGCCACTTTGGCGATTACCGTTTCATAGTATTATGCCACTTTGGCGATTACCGTTTCATAGTATTATGCCACTTTGGCGATTACCGTTTCATAGTATTATGCCACTTTGGCGATTACCGTTTCATAGTATTATGCCACTTTGGCGATTACCGTTTCATAGTATTATGCCACTTTGGCGATTACCGTTTCATAGTATTATGACACTTTGGCGAAAACAAATTTAATTTGGCGACTGATCATGATCATGCGTAGAGGATTTTAGGAAGCCAGTGTCTGACCTCAGGTCTTAAATAACCCTTAGAAATAGGAAGCTATGAGATTTGAGCTAGAGTGCCCGATAGGAAAGTGACACGGAAGTGAAGTAGAAAGGGGGAGGAAGACGCCCTATTTTATTACCGGGGGCCAGTACCCGGGGTCCGACGGCTTAACGTGCCCATCCGACGCACGGCGAATTTTAGTGGATCGAGCGTTCGTACCTGCCTGGGATCAAACCTGATGTCCTTTACGCGGCAGTCATGAACGTTGCCCACTAGGCCACCCGCGGCCTGAATTTGGCGACTAAATTCGCGAAAACGTTTAAAAAGCCAGCGCAACCCCTGGTTGCAGGGGTTTATCAAAATAATGGAAACACTTACAGTTTGTGGAGAAATGTTTTATTGGCAAGCTGTTGGCCGATATCGGGCTTTTAGAATAGAAGCAATTCGACTTGGAATGGACTCATACGATAAAGAAATTTGGGACCGTTCTTCCTATAAAATATGTCCCAACTGTGCCAGTGATATTGGAGGTGGAACAGGTGTGATCTCACCCTTTGCTCAAATGCTCCCACAAATGTTCAACGATACTGAGGTCTGCAGAGTGTGGTAGCCAGGACAGCTTCTGTACCTCACCCTCATGCTCTGCAAACCACAACTTTACATGTCTAGCACAGTGTAAGAGTGCATTATGTGCTTGAAATAAGGGAAGGTCATTCAGGAACAATGCCTGCAATATTAGGTGCTGGTGGAGCCACAGAATGGGTTTGTATGTTGCGGATGTGACACAAGTATGCAGAATAACCAATAGCACTAAGGAATGCCATGATGTGGCACCCTACAAAACCAAAGATCCGCCTCCATGCTTCACAGTTGGAACCTAACTATCGGGGTGGTACGCTTCTGCAGGTTTTCTCCAGACGGTACATGGCATCAGTGGTGCGAAATAATGTGAACCACAATTGATCAGACCTAATGACACACTGCCAGTATTTATCATCCAAGTTTTTATGTGCTTTGCAGCATCTTAAGCGTTTTTTACGCTTTCCAATCGTAGGCTGAAGAAGCTTATATCCTGTTTTGTCTGTCTGCCTGCCCGCACGATAACTCGCTTAAAAATGGTTCGATTTCGATGAAAATTTAGTATGTAGTTGGAACAACCTGGGGAAGAACCTATTGAAAATGGGTGAAATGGGATCAAAGGTCAGGGCATAAGAGTGGGATCCATTCCATCGCCATTATGCGTCATAACGTACGTACAAATGCTTCTATTGCGACAAAACTTTAGTATGTTGTTCCGGAGGTACACTGAATCAATTCTGTTTAATATTATCGCTATGGGGTCAAAGGTCAGGGCACAGGAGCGAGATTTATTCCACAGCCATTTTCCTCATAACTTGAGTAATGATTCCTGGTATGTTGGAAAGCGAATCATAAACAGTGCATTGCATGATTTTACTAACTTCTGTTGAATTGATGTTGGTAACCAGAGGTTCGTGGATTACAGCGCGGCCGGCCATAAGTACCGGCACGATGGAGTACCCTATGAAATGTTATGACTGAAACGAGATCATTCCGACTGGTGTTTAACTCTGCTGCTATTTGCCGTGCCGTGTGATCTTGTGCTTCCGTTGAACAATCTGTGCCAACGTTCGCCCAACCCCTATCTGACATCTTCCTATAGCGTCCACAATTTGCACGTTTGGAGACAACGCTCAGTCCTTCTTGTTAGATAGCCATAATCTTAAATACAGTTTCCCATGTTATATATACACCTACTATTTCTCCTGTTGTAGTTATTGCAGCTCCTGCAAGACGAGCACCAATGATTACGCCTTTCTTGAGGTTATTGAGATCTGACATTGTCGACAATTACTCCACAACAGCTGTTTCTCCTGCGACTGTGGCACTGTTAAGCGATAGCAAACATCGTACTTACACCCCTTTATATGCCTCTCATCGCGGGTGACGTCGTACCTGTAATTTGCATAAGGTGAATTTCGTGTACTCCAGTTGCAGTCGATGTTTCCATTATTTTCATAAACCTTTGTAGCTAAGGAATCTTGAGGTGACCACAGACTGACACGTTCGAGTGTCATGCCAGCAAATGGGGGATTTTTTTGCCTGAGGCAGCATGTAGCGTGGAGTGAAGAGGATTTCAGACAGGCGTTGAAGAACTTCACTTCACGTTACATGCCACCTCAGGCACGAAACTGGCACTCAAACGTATGTGTCAGTGGCCGCCTTTAGAATAGTGTCATCTCAATACCCAAAACTAAATAAATTTGTTACCATTGTAGACGACGATCCTACGAATATGGCTGCAATGATAGCACAGAAGAAAGCTGTTCTCATGTGGCGCTTTTCATCTAAAGCGAGGGAAACTTTCTGGAGGAAGGCTGGAAGAAATCTTATTTCTGAAGCCATTGCCAACAAAAAAACTACTCCAAGTAAAACTGTTACTACTGGGAAGACTATTATCATCACCAAAGACCTGAAATGAGACAACAGATGACATCAAAACCATTAGAGTTAAAAGGCATAATCTAAATTAATTACTTTTCTCTGTGCGCACGCAATAACCCATGGGCTTCTGCTTACGCGCAGAGAGAAGAATTTTTCAAATACTATATGGTGTATAGGTCCCTCTCTGAGAGCGCAGTCGGAGAAACTCATTACTGTGTGGACACTACTGAGGAAGCCGACGTGATCCACTGGACAATTGGCAGCTACATATACCACTGCACGTATCGGTCAGATTTGCCAGTACATGTTCATTAAATGCAGTGTTTCAAGGACCGTAGGTATAATGTTAAAATGCGGCCTGGTAGCCCAGTGGTCTAAGAGCTGGTAGCATCTGATTATTCGTCTGAGATGGGTCCGGGTTCGAATCCCGGTGAGGCATGAATCTTTCATGTCTTACGGCAATGGCTCTCTCCCTTCCCTGGAACCACTGGCCATAGATTAGGACGGGCAACTGCTTATAGCCCACTGAGTTGCTCACGGTGGTCGTTAAACCCTGAATCCAACACGACGAAATAATAAAACAGTTAAATATCGCTAAAAGTTGAGATGTACATGTCAAAAAGGCTAAGTTTCAGTGGCAAACTCCACCGGTTCCGCTTAACTGGGAAATTATTCGGCTCCGGAGAAGAAAGATGCGAGTTTGATTATCTCCACAGGCAAATTTAGGTTTCACACTGGCGCCCGAACGTGAAAATGGATCCACTGGCCGTTTGGTTCTTCGTAAAATGTCTGATGGTTCTACCACAGATCGTTAGAAATTAGTCAAAATTCCTTCTTCTATAGTGAGCTCTTCTTCACGCGTGGCTTGCCAGCTGATCCGCAAACCTACGATTCCGTCCCAGCCCTTCCTCAAGTGCGGGGCGGGGCGGGGCTGATGTAACGTACCTATCTCAGAGGTGACGCACATGTCAAGATGGCAAAGTTGCAGCGACGAACTTCATCAGTGTAGCTTAATTGGGAAAGCATTAGACTCCGGAGCAGAAGGAGGCTGTTTCGAGCGGCGTCACCGGCAGATTTTTTTGCTATAAAGTAACTAGCAGTGTCTCAGACAAAAATTGCTGAATATTGACATGTTTGGCCATTCGACGAGGAGGAAAGCAAAAATAAGAACCTATTTCTCCATATTATCGATAAATCGAATGTACATAAATTATACGGTGGGCGTTTAATATCGTTTAATGGAATATTAATAAACGATTCACGCAATAACCACAAATTTTAAACACTAATTTTGGAATTTTCTGTAAAAAACAACAACACACACACAACTTAGATGAAACTAACATAATTAAAGTATTTTAATCCTGTCGTGTCAAATAGAATAAGGTCGCCTCGGTGGAGTAGTGGTCTAAGCGATGGCTGCTGATCATTCGCCCAACGGAGGGTCTGGGTTCGTATACTGGGTAAGGCACGGTTGTTTATTTTTCGGGGTTTAAATATACACTACATTGACAAAAGTCACCACAACATAGCATTTATTGACATACAATACATTAGTACGGTGTCTGTCCACCTTTGGCCTTAAGCATGTCACTGACCCCTCGAGACATGCTTTCGACAAGGTTTTGGAACACAGCGATAGGCATGTGCTTCCATTCAGTACATAATGCTGTCGCTAACTATTGCTTATTAGTAGGCCTTGGTTCCCAACTTCTTATGCGGCGCTCTAATTAATCCCATAGGTGCTCTATGGGATTAAGATCAGGGCTCTGTGCTGGCCAGTCCACACACGATACGGAAGTATCGTCAAACTAGGCCGAAACAGTCTTTGCTTTATGGTTCGGTGCATTATCCTGCTGGTACCAACAAGGGTCGGTTCCATAGTGTTGCCACAGAGTTGGTAGGGCAGAATTGTCCAGAATATCGAGGTAGACTTGCTGGTTAACAGGGTTATCAACGATGAGTAATGTGCCGGAACCATACCACGAAAAACAACCCCACACGAGTACACTGCGAACTCCAAACTTGACCGTAGGAACAGTACATTGTGGTAAAGAGCGTTCCCCAGGCTACCGCCATACCTACATACGGCTGTCAGACAGATGAATTGTCTATCTGGATTCATGAGTCCATAGGACCCGTTTCTATTGATCTATGGTCCACGATAAATGTTCTTTACACCATGCTAAACGACGAGTTGCATTCCGAGTGGAGGTTAAAGGCTTACGAGCAGCCGCACTACCACGGTAACCCATGGAATGAAGTTCTCTGCAAATGGTACGTGTACATACCGACGTACCAGCATTTTTACTCACCTGTACACTGAGGTCTTGTGCAGTACTCCGTCGATTAGCTGTAACGACTCTCCTGAGGCTTCAACGTCCTCTATCACTGATTTTCTTTGGTCTGTCGGTACGTTTTGCTGCTTCAGGCACGCCATGTGTCTTCCACTTATTCAGTACATCCAAAACAGTCGACTCGGGTTTTCTTATGGACAACCCACTAATATAACACCCAACAATCTTTCCTTTCTCAAAGTCAGTTCTTCCCCCCCCCGCGACATTTTCACTCAACCTCACAGTGCGATATGATCGCGGTAAGCTGCGGGCTTGTTTTCATACCGTTTGCAGCTGTATCGCGCATCTTAACAACGCAGAGGATCCGTTCATTTACTTTTGAAGGGGTTCCGGTGATTTTTGTCAATATAGTGTATATGTCAATATAACTGTCATCCAAGTCCAATAAATTTAATATATATATATATATACGATGAGCGAATGAACAAAGTCTATCTAGATATGTAAATACGTTAAAGGGGGGGGGGCAGTAGAGTCTTGGTTTCGCTTTTGGATTGCAAACAGAACACGGTGCTTTGAAATTTTGCGTTTTACTGCTATGGTCACATCGTTTAAACATAATTTAGATAAGGAATTAAGATGGAAAGCCTTTTAAAGGCTCGAAGCCAACCAGTCTCGAGCCAAAGTAGCCAGGAGGCTCACTGTAAGACGTTCCGCGGTTCACGTTCCAAAGGATAAAATCGGCATAGAGAAGGTTTAGTATTGGAACACCTAGGCCACAAATTCGAGAAGTGACCGTTATGCGCAGCTAAGTGCTCGAAGAAAAAGGAATAACACACCTACCCAACTGTCTTTGGGTCTTATGGCAGTAACAGGAAATACGATATATTGATCCACGGTGCGCAAAAAGCTTCATGAATGTGATCTTTATGCTAGAAGATCAATGCTGTGCTTCCTCTTCAACTCGTCATAAAAAAAAAAAAAACTCTTCTAAATTGGAGTCGCAGTCACGTCATCTGCCCTTGATGATGAATAGAGCTCTGTTCTCTTTACGGATGAGTTCATATTTGCTTTTCACCGTGACTCCAGACAAAGGCTTATCTGTAGAAAGCCGCGGGAACGCTATCATCCTTTCAATATCTTAGAAAGGAGCACTTATTGTAGTGGTTGTGTCATGGT
The DNA here is from genome assembly GCA_039090855.1 of Macrothele yani. Taxonomy (NCBI): domain Eukaryota; kingdom Metazoa; phylum Arthropoda; class Arachnida; order Araneae; family Macrothelidae; genus Macrothele; species Macrothele yani. The sequence continues at coordinate 136,406,367 of CM077027.1, read as the reverse complement.
GCTGGCAGCCATATCTTTAGTGTCTTCGTAGATCTATACGAGCTGCAAACCGGTTCTATAAATTCTCAGATTTATAGAGATTAGATCCTAGTACGCATTGTTAGGCCTCAATTGGAGATAAATTAATCTTACATGATAACAAAAACGCGTCATCACCGCGCTAGGATTGTTGAAAGATATTTGAAAATACCATCAACCGTAGTGAGTGGCCAGGTCTTTTTCCTAACCCGAGGCCCGTTGAGCATGGTTGGGATGCTTTAAGCAGACGTGTTGCAGTCCCGGAAACCCCTGCGCAAAAGCGGCAGGAGCTTACAGCGCCTTGGTGAAGCAATGGTCATTAAGGCCAGGACAACTTCTATGACCGTGAAGCAGGTATTGCTCTGAGGGGTGATCACGCCCATATTAACTTACGTTGGCAATCTCGTTTTGAGCATGCCTTATGAGTAGGTATGCTTACAAGTTATTTGTTCTTGAGTTAATTCATTGAAGTGCCAAGAGTCAAGGGATAGCAGTATGCAAAGTTTTAACTGGCGCTGCCGTCGTATAAAGCTACGACGCACGCCACGAGTTTTGTCAGCTGCTAGGTGTAATCCCCCGATCAACGGGGTCACATGTGTACCGAGAATACCTCATGGAAGGCATTACCACCCACCGTGGACAGCGCAGTGGCCGACCACCGGTGCTGAATGACCGTGACCAGCGGCGTCTGACCAGGATTGTCCATGATAACAGACAAGCGGCACTGACTCAAATAACATTCGACGCAGGAGGTACCAAAGACATATCCACCAGGTCAGTGAAGCATAATTTAGTATCCATGGGGTATGGGAGTAGAAGACCCACCAGAACACCTTTGCTAACACCATGACATCGGACACAGCGCCTCACGTAGGCTAGTGGATACGGTAATTGGACCGTGGAAGACTGGCAACATATGGTGTGGTACGATGAATCACGCTACCAGTTGTTACTAGCTGATGGTAGGGTTCGGGTGTGGCGCAGACCGCATGAGGCCAAGGACCCAAGCTATCAACAAGGCACTGCAAGCTGGTGGTGGTTCCATACATGTGTGGGGTGTATTGACGTGACACGGTTTGGGTCTCCTGGTCCTCGTAAACACGTCATTAACAGGTAATCGCTTTGTTGCTCTGATGGGTGACCCCTTACAGTCCTTCATTGACTTCATGTACCCCAGCAACGATGGAATTTTCCAGGCGGAAAATGGGGCATGTCATCCGGCACAAATTGTCTAAAATTGATTCGAGCAGCATTCTGAACAGTTCCGATGAACGGTGTGGCCACCAAGTTCGTCCGACATGAATCCAATAGAGTACCGCCCCGGTGGAGCAGTGATCTAACCTATGACTTCTGATCATTCGTCCGAAAGGGGTCCGGGTTAGAGTCATGGTGAGGCATGGATGTTTGTCTTTCGGGACTGGCTCTCAATATGTTACTTGCCCAACACTGGTTATCTGTGTACATTGGTCATTTAGCATACTGTAGTAACCATGTTTAATGTTCACATGATCAACACTGTCTACACTGAAGAGCAATTGAATTAGAGATACCTGTCTAGTAACGTGTAGCACCACCTTTCGCCCTGATGACGGCGGCGATTCGTCTCGGCATGGACTCTACAAGACACCGGAACCATTGGGAAGCCAAACGGATCCACGACTCCTGAACAAGCTCCCACAGTTCACGAAGATTTGATGAAGGGGAGTCAGAGCCTCTAACATCTCTCTCGACGGCATCCCAGATGTGCTCGATGGGATTGAGGTCAGGTGACCTAACTGGCCAAGGAAGCGAGGTCACCTCAGTGGAGTGTTCATCCAACCATTCGGATACAATTCGGGAGCTGCATTGTCTTGTTGCAGGATGAGGTCCCCAGTGGGATGTTGAAGACACACAAACGGAAGCAAATGGTCGTCCAGGATATCCCGGTAACGTTGACCTGTGAGGAACGATGTCACACGTACCAGGGGTCCCATTTCAGTCCACGTAAACAGTCCCTAGACGAGAATGCCACCCCCACCAGCTTGAAGAGTACCCTGCTGGCAAGAAGGATCCATCGCTTCATGTGGTTTGCGCCGTACTCGTATCTTGCCATCCGCATGTGCCAACGTGAATCTCGACTCATCAGTCCAGGCAAAATTTTCCCACATGTCTAGGGTTCAGTGGCGATGTTCCCGCGCCCATGCTAATCTTTGCACCCTGTGATGTGTGGTCAGCAGCGGTACTCTCGTGGAACGATGGCTTCTGTACCCCATAGCGAAGAGATGGTTCTGGATGGTGTGGCTGCTTACACGTTTTGTGCACCAGCGTTAAATTGCCGAGTGATGTCTTGCACTGTGGCCCGTCTATCCGCTGTTACAATGCGAGCTAGCCGACGATGACCCCGCTCATCCAAAAGCTGTTGTCCATGGCAGTTGGCCCTTGCAGGGACAGTTTTACCGGATTCGATGCACTCACGGTGCACCCGTGACACAGTGGCTCGTGAAAATCCCAGTGCCTGCACGACTTCCGAGAGGGAGTGACCCATTCGTTGGGCCCCGACAATTTGCCCTAGATCAAATGAGCTTAGATCCTTCGTCTTACCCATACTGCGTCCAACTCTTACTCATTCCCGCCGCATCACTCCTTATGTTGCCGGATAGCTGCATACGTCATGTCGTTTCGGTTTACAGGGCCGCCCACAGCGCCACATTTGCATAACGCCAGCTGTCTCTAATTCAATTGCTCTTCAGTGTATATCTGTGTACATTGGTCATTTGACATGCTGTAAACCATGTATGATTTGTACTTGTTGCTCTGTAATTTCTGTCTCCTGTTTATGTCTGCCTGTATGTCTTTGTACCACCAGGTCCAATAAATCATTAAAAAAAACACACCTCGAATAAAAAAAAAGAACCCAATAGAGCACTTACGGGACGTGGTGTAAAGGTCCATTCGCACCCAAGATGCTGCACCTCCAAATACCAGGGAACTATGGGCGGCTATTCCGACTGCCTGACTGAACATCTTCCCAGAAGTCTTTTCGTCATCCATTGACAAAATTACGAAGCGCAAACACACTCCACCCAAAGAGTCTCACTACTTATTGAACTACCCTTGTAAATATTGGGTTGATGCATAAGTTCATGCCGTTTTTTTCACCGCATTACAGGAATGTATCACATCAGAAGGGAAAACTGAATCAATCAACTATGTATCCCCCTAATTAATACAGACACTTGACGTGTACTAGGAACATCAGAGGTCATCGCTCTTTCCACGTTTATAAGTGAGTCACGGAAAAATTCTCATTGGCCGCCACCGGGAATCGAACCCATGATCATCCAGTTACGCGCAGACCCTAGGTTCGATTCCCGGTGGCGGCCAATGATAATTTTTCCGTGACTCACTTATAAACGTGGAAAGAGCGATGACCTGTGTTTGATATGCCCCCCCCCATTGTTTACGATGGTGTCCCAACTTTTGGATAGGTCTGCAATGCCATTCTTGAAAAAACGTGCTAGTTTTGCTGCGAAGAAATCATCGAGGGAATTCTAGAGCTCATCATCACTGTTGAACGTTCTGCCACTGAGTGCATTCAACAGAGATCGGAACATGTGATAGTCTGAAGGAGCGACATCTAAGGAAAAGGCCGGTTGTGGAAGGATCTTATTTTTTGGATTGGAAGTTTAACGACCACCGTGAGCAACTCAATATGCTATAAGCAGTCGCCCATCCCAAATTTAGGGTTACTGGTTCCATGGAAGGGAGAGAAGCCAGTGTCATAAGACAAACGCAACACCCACGCCTCACCGGGATTCGAACCCGGACCCCTTTTGGACGAATGATCAGAGGCCATCGCTTAGACTACTGCCTCACTGGGGCGACCGGAAGGATCTCCCATTTCATGTCCTGAGTGACCATTTTGGTCATGTTTGCACTGTGAGGGCGTGCATTATCATGTTGGAAAAGGACACCATGGCGCCGATGTGGCCGCTTCTGCAGAATTGCACTCCAGCCAAAGAGTCTGACTACTTATTGAACTACCCTTATAAACTATTAAATTGGAAACAAATGCAGTCTCCTTCCTGCACGATACACTTTAATGATAAAAACTAGGGCTAAGTATCATTGTTGAACTTGCGCCATTAACTGCTATTTTCAAGACAAATAACAGTTAATGCCCATGTGAACTTAATTTGGACTGAACTTGATTTGGACTTTTCCGTTATTGCGCATGCGCATTAACTGCTACTTGTCTTGTTAAGGTATATAGGCCACTCACATCTGTGCTCACTGCTGCATTGTTTCTGAGGATGATGCCTTTGTGGCGTTGAAAGGTCTTTAACATATACTGTACTTATTTTAACTGTACATAGTTTTCATCATTCAAGTGTATCGTGCAGGAGAAGGCATTTGTTTTCCATTTAATAGGATTTGGTGCACGAGTTATTTCTTCATACCCTTATAAATACAAGTTTTCTTATTTTGTACATATAATAAGAAAAATTATATTCAATTACAATTCTTCCTTTAATTCATATGAACAATCCTTTTAGTTTTCAGGACGTATCAAAATTTCCTTTTGTTTCTTAATTTATGGAAACTAGCTTACTTCCAATTCAAAGATTAATAGCATGTTTAGTAACCGATTATTGTCAGGAAAAAAATATTCCAAATGGTGTTAAGAGCATTTTAATAAATTGTGAGTTATCATAATAAGTTGAATTCTCGGGTGGCTTTCCACTTTATTTCTGTTCTCCATCTTCTGACATTGCTTATATCGCACTTACGTAAACCTCCTCCGGTTTCATACGGATCCCGGTCGTTGCCTCTGCAACATTCCATTTCCAAACCTCAATAAAAAGATCTTGCTTTGGCCGATTATCCATCTTTTTCGCTGACCAATCTAAGCGCAAAATGCTGTACAGTTACTCAGATCAATATAGATTTATACAAACTTGCATGAAAATACACCGGTTTCCGTAAATTAAGCAACAACCGAAAAATCGCGATAATTGGGCGAAATATAGTTTAAATTGCAGTAAATTTGCATATATTGCGGGCGAAGGCATACAGCATCGATGTACGGAAAGCACATGAGTAGCGCTGGCAGCGCTTTATGCAAATGCGCAAGAGCTTAAAACCAGCTGTTTCGGAGGGAGTCGCCAATTCATGTGCGGCGGTGAATGACAAGATTTCGAGACAGCAATTTTGTTAACATGGCTTCGAGACGGCATTTACCAGCGGAGTTACGCTACAGCGCGATATAGGCTGACTCGAAGCAAAGCAACTGCAGGCGGACGTCGCATGATGGCTCAACGTCGATCGTTCTGTGGTCAGCAGGATGTAGCAGCAGTAGTTTCGAGCCACGGCTGCCGCTTTGCAAAGGTACAGCGAAGGTAGGATATAAGCGACGACCTTCGCGGATGACCGGTATTTGAGGCTTTCGGCCAGGCGGAACAGGACGGCTACGCCGACTCATCTCCGATCTGTGCTTGCGGGAGCCACCAAACGGACGGTATCAGCTTCGACGGTACGCAGAAGGTTACATGCAGGAGGACTGCATGCTCGGCAACCGGTATTATGCGGTACCCCCTACCCTAACGGAGGGACGTTTCAATTGGATACGAATGCATGTGAACTAGGCTCAAAATCAGTGGAGGTACGTTCTGTTCACTGATGCGTCACGATACTGTTTACAGAGAGATTCTCGCAGAGTTTACATCTGGCGAGGGGCCAGTACTTGCTGTCTTCCCTCTAATATCCAGGAAAAGGGGCAGTTATGGTGGTGGTAGTGTTCTGGTGTAGACAGGCATATAGTTAGGTGGCCGTACCGACCTCTGTGTTGCCATATGGCAACACAGAGGTCGGTACGGCCACCTAACTACATGCCTTCTCGATATACTGAGCATTCACTCGGTGTCGGTGAATGCTCAGTTATCGAGAAGACATCCTGGTCCCTATTGTTCGTCTGTATGCGGCCGCAATTGGCGATACATTTCTACTGCAGGCGAATAACGCCCACCTTCGTACAACTCGCCTTGTGCTCCAGTACCTGGAACAGAAGATTGTAGTCCGTATGGAGTGACCAGCGCGCTCTCCCGATCTAAATCCTATTGAACATTTTTGGGATGATCTCGGGAGGCGTGTTGCTGGCCTCCAGCCTCCTCTACGAAGCCTGAAGGGGCTCCGCACTGCTTTGCTCGAGCAATGGACGCAGCAACCCACGGAACTTCTAGATACCATAACTAACGGCATGGAACATCGCTGTCGGGCCAGTATTGCTGTTCGGGGTAAGCACACTCCGTATTGAAGTACCTTTTCCTATTTCATCTTGATACCAATATTTTTGCATTTTCATATTTGCATCACTCATACAAAATATGTAAATGCTTTGTATCACATGTTCTTTTGTTGCATTTGGTATGGTAAAGCTTACCACCAAACTGCATCCAAATCGGTTGCATACTTTTTCAGTTATCACGATTTTCCTATTTGTTGCTTAATTTATGGAAACCAGTGTATTTCCAAAATTAGGGGAGTTATTAGCAAAAAGGAATTACTTTTAGGAAAACCCTCGTACTCATAAATAGAATTGTAAGAAACATCGCTATTGAACTAATCGTATTTAAGTAAGAACTCCTTTCTTTTAAAACTTCGAGCTCAACTCATCAATCGGCCTGTGTTAACTGAAAACCTGATTAGTCGGACCAAACGACCTTTTCCCAATCTTCAAGGGTAAAGTTTGCGCGCTCTGTGTCCACGGCAAACAAATTAACCGGTATTCATAGAAATGAGTGGTACACAAAGGACACATCTGCTGTTATACACTCAGTATACAAAATTTAAGAGGTAGAGGAGATGAGCAGTTAATATGGGCATCCTCCGAGCAGAGTGGGACAGACCCAAACCGAACGTAGGCGATAAATAGGCTCACAGAACGGCTTCCCAACAGTGTATCGCAGTCGATGAACACTGGTAAATGTAGAGACCTGAGCAACTTTGATCGTGGACGCATTGTCGGCGCACGACTGATATCTCCCAAGAGGTAAGAACCTTAAGGTTAACGAGAGCAGCAGTATCAAGAATGTACCGCGAGTATAACATCGATGGACGTATCAGCGCCCAGAGAACAAGCGGTGGCCTACCACACGCCATTCATGACCAGGGTCGACGTAGATTATCCAGGCTCGTACAGACCGAAGCCTTGACAAAGGCAGCGCAAATCACATCCACGTTAAATGGCAGAGCTCCAAGCAGCGTCAGCTAGCGATCGGTACAGCGCATGCTGCGTACTCTTGGCTACGGAAGCCGACTCCCTACTTATCATCAGAAATTACGCCCTCGCCTGGTCGAACATCAAAACTGGACCTCTGCAGAATGAAACTGCGTCCTATGGTCAGATGAATCCCGTTTTCAACAATACTGAGCTGACGAGAGGGTGATGCTGTGGCGTTGACAGCATGAGCCCATGGCCCCGTCGGCTCTGTTCAAGGAGGTGGTGGAGGCTCTGTGATGGCTTGGGGAGCGTCCTCATGGGACACATTAGGCACTTTAGTGTGCCTGGAGAGGTCCTTAACCGCTGCGCGCTACCAGCATGTGCTGGCTGATCACCTACACTCTTTCATGGCCTTCGTGCATCCTACGGGCGACGCATGGTCCGTTTCAGGAGGAGCATGCGCCGTCCAACCACCGAGACATAGGTCGAGGAATACTTGTCTAAGCTTGGAACCATCCAATGATCTTTATGGTTCCCGGGTTTAAACCCTGTTGAAGCTGTCTGAGATTCCGTGCAGCAGTACATCAGATCCACGGATCCTGGACTGACTCCTTGGGCGGAGTTATGGATAATTTTGCAACAGGCATGGCTGCCATTATCAGCGGAAACCCTCCGGCATTTAGTGGAGTCGATGCCTCGTCGTGTACAGGCTGTTATTCGCGCTAGAGGACGACCAACAAGCAATTTGATAGGTATAAATATTTGATCATTGAGTGTATATATCCCATTCGCACCAGTGTGCAGCTGGGTATGCTGAAGTTCTTCTCTCGGTTACTTGACGCAATGGAGCTAGTTTGTTACCTTGTACAATCCTCCCCAGCCACCGAAGACCGCTGACTGCTTGTTCTTTTGTTTGTGCACCACTCATTGTACATTCTCGATACAGTTATTCTTGCATAGCCTATATAGAAGGTTTGCGTTTCTGATATTTTTGTAACTGTTCGCCTAGCGCCCCATTCCATTCCTCTTTTAAATCGCGTGACTTTCTCATATCACCGCTATCTTCGCTTCGTAGAGGTCTGAATGAGTTGATTTGAGCTGTTTATAAGGCCATCTCAAGGTCATAGTTGCGCAGGGAAGTGGGGACGGAGAGTGTCTAATTGTTACTGAGAGTTGCGTTCCCAATAATTTGCAACTTCAGCGTAAGTTCTGTCATGCGCTGATATACAAAAATTAATATCGACTGATCTATGAAAAATAAAAGAGATTTCAGTATATAATTTATGACTACAAAACTTGTGATGTTGAGATAGAATAAAAATAGCAACGTTTTGCCGTAGCACTACTTCTAACTCCGCGGATAGTATTGGGCGAACACGGCTGACGGCCTGTAACAAAAATAGATCCCAATTGAAATCATTAGTGTTAAAAATACGTGCCGCACACTAATCGTGTTAGCATATTTATAAACAGCATGAAGCCCAAGTCGCGTACTGCGCAATAGGAGGTGCGCGCGAAGCTCCCCTCGCTCTCTCTGCGCAGGGGAGATGATGCAATATTTCTGGGTGGGCGCCGCGTTTGACTCAGTCTATCTCGGCAGCCGTGAGGGCAACACGGCTGTGCGTAGTATCGTTTTAAAGCTCTTGATGAGATCTATTCAAATATATGAAGAACATTTCGCAGTGGTTTGAACTTAACATTTTAAAAATTGTTTTCTTGTGAGCCGGTGAACAATTTTGATAATATCGCGGTTTATGTGGGCAACCGTGAGTGCAAAACGACTGTGAGTGGTATCGTTTTAAAGCTCTCGACGAGATCTATTTAAATATATAAAAGGCATATCGCAGTGGGTTAAACTAAAATAAAAAAAATTGTTTTCGTGTGCACGGGTTAACATTCTCGCCAATGTCGTAGAATTTGCAGAATGAAATCAAGCAAAAGTTGAGAAAATCAAAACGAGAGGCAAGAGCAAGTGATGAGGAATTTAAGAAGACAGAGTACCACGTTGGGTAATTTGTGTATCGATCTGCTTTGTGTTCGCAATGTATCCAGCATTATTTGTAAAAATTATGTAAGCTGCTTTTCATATCATAGACCTGTGTTGGCTATAACAAACTAAATAAACGCTTTGAAACCATACTCGACTAACTCATTTTTCTGCAAGTCGTTGTCGTACGTTCCAAACTGACGGCTCAATCAGAACTGTTACCTACCTGTATCTTTTTTTTTTACATTTCAATATTTATTTAACATCGACTATAGTTTCGCAGAGCGTTTGGCTTGGCTTCATCAGGACAAATGAAGCGTAAGCATTCAAATCATTGTGACATCATCAAAGTACTGACGGTCACGGATTTTGATGAGTTGTTTCTACGAGCTTGAAGGAAATGGAGTAGATTCTTGTCATTGGAAAGCATGAAGAGATGCGGTATTTGTGGAAAGCTTCTAATATATAAAGCTTGATAGTCGAATCGGGTTTATCAATAAGCGTAAAGTTTTCAAAAAAAAAAAATTATGGTTATTTTCGTGACAATGTTGGGCTATGGACGACTTCTTCAGTTCACAGTTGCTTACGTATGTCTTGTGTTTCTTCAGACAGAAACCTAAATCCCTGCGGGTCTGTCCAATATATGAAAGTCCACATTCACAAGGGATCTGATAAATTCCCAACTATAGTAGATGTGAAATAAACGTTTAATTATGAAGAAACGTTGTTATTTTATTCTAGGACTTCAGGTGTTAAGAAATAGCATCTACTCATAATAAAATATCGTAACAATCCGAGATGTGTTGCTGAAAAATTAAATTTTCGGACGTTTGACGTGGAATATGTAGGAATCTTATTCCACAATGGCTGAACCATATGGTCACGAATGTCTTATGGGGTCATGCTTCTGAAACACTTGCATGTATTTCAGCACCATTAGTTTTTTTTTATGTCTTTATTTATTTATTTTAATTTTTTTGCCACACTACACCATTCACCACACAATCAAATCACAGATACAATTTCTGTACCAAAAAAACATGCACATACAAATATTATACATAATATGGTTTAGTTCACAGAATCATCTGAAAACAAAAACAATCAAAAAACGCTTGGATCTATAACATCGGAAATTTGCACAGTGACACACTGCTGTTAATAGAAATCGCAACACCAAGAAATTTATGGGAGTGATTAGTTATGGTACAAGCTGCAAACGATCACAATTACATACCGTTTGAATTGAAGAAGGCCAATAAGTAAATCCACCATGGACTGTGATAACAGACCCCCACACGCCGTGGGATCGAATGAAGCAGAGTTTGGATGGTAGTCTGCGGTATTACACATTCCCTTCTGCTTCTACACCCATTTACAATTCATTGGTTGTGACAGGCGGCGAGGCTATGCGAACCAGTCGTTGCGCGATGACACCCCCAGACGTTCTCTATAGGCGAAAAATATGGCGAGAGAGCAGAGCAAGGAAGGGAAGGTGAGCGACTTTGTGCGCACACGGTACGTCTTGTACAGTATGGGCAACATGGGGTCGGGAATTGTCTTGGTGGAAGCGTGCTCCCGGGATCGTCTGAAGGAACGATACAAGTTCAGCTTCCAACATTTCCGTGAGGAAGCGTTGGCTGTTGAATGTGCCTATGAGCCATTCCGTTCGCGCAGGGGTCTAAGCACTGGCTTCTGACCATTCGTCCGAGAAGGGTCCGGGTTCGAATCCCGGTGAGGCATGGATGTTGTGTTTGTGTTACGGCGCTGGCTCTCTCCCTTTCCTGGAGTCAGTGGCCCTAAATTAGGGACGGGCGACTGCTTATAGCCCATTGAGTTGCTCACGGTGGTCGTTAAACCTCCAATCAAAAAACAAATATGCCTATAATGCGTAGTAGGGGAGTTCGTGAATGAAACGCAATAGCGCCCTAAACAATCACGCTCGGCGTGGGACCGGTATGGCCCTGCACAATACAGCCTTCCAGATGTCGTTCACCACGGTATCTGCAGACAAAGAATTCACTCGTCGTGATGCATTAGATTGAATCTGGACAGGACACGTCGAAAACACTATGCTCTCATTCAGTACTCCAGTTTCGACGTTCGTGGCACTACTGCAATCGCTGGTGCTTATGGTTCAGAGTCAAGAGAAGTCGCAGCAATGGACGACGAGCAGAAAGGCTTCTCTACAAAAATCGGTGACAAACAGTGCTTGCAGACATCGGACGATGTGTGACCATCCGCCATTGCTGCGCAAGTGTCGTGGATGGTGGTGTGCGTGACGTCACTGCCATACGGTGCAAGTACCTGTCTTCCCGCTCGATCGTGCGATTTCGAGCTCCAGACCCTGCACGACGATGCGTAGAACCTTCTGCTGTCCATTGACGCCATGTACACATGACTGTAGTGGCGTTACACCTAATGCTTGCAGCAATATCATGGTATGATAAACAATCGTCACCGAATCCAACGATTCTACCTCTTTAAAACTCCGTCAAGTGTTCGTATGGTTATCTCGTTCTCCAAATCGGCATGTTTACATGCTAATAACTGCGTACGGTCGAGTTTAGCGATAGCACGTTTAAAAAACTGCTCTTTGTATGCCTTTTATACCCCCCCCCCCTTGGTGTGACGTTTCGGATGGTGTTGCGCGCGCCTCAAATTTGTATGTGCGCTGAAATTGTAATTATTTGAACCTCCCATGATGCCCTATCTTTCCTGCAAATTTTGCGCGAATCCGATCATTTATTCATGATGTTGCAATTTCTATTAACAGCATGTTCTACCTTTAGAAAACATACAGTACATTCATATTCATTAGAAGTGGTAAAAAACACAAACTTTTTTTAACCTTTTTGGTAACTTGCAATAGGTTCTGTTAAATGCATACGGTTCTCGCTGTATTTGTATGAATGCTTATTTAATATACTCACGCAAACAAAAAAGAAAAAAAAATTCACACGAAATGCACAGCGGCATTTCTGTTAGCTGGAAACTCAACGCAAAATAGAAAATTAAATAATTAAAAATAATACCTGGGAGTCATGATGATCTGCGATAGCGCTATAAATAGCCAGATAGTAAACGCACAGGATGTGTTGGAACGAAACATTGTGTCGCGAATCTGGTGGAACTGGAAAAAAACAAAAGAACATCAATAAATGATACGAAAGGGATCCATTAAATTACTGCAACAAAACTAATTTTACGCATTAACAGTGACGTACGGTTTGCACTCCTTCAAAAATCTGTGTCTTGATGTTTAATCGCATATATTTCCCAAACTTTAAATACCTATAAATCGATAGAAGAATCTCATTTCAAATTTCATTTCCATACTCTAGCTTAGATGTATTACACTGAGAAAAAACGTTTTAATTCAGCAAAAAAAAAAAAAATAAATAAAAAAAAAATTATTGATTCAGCCAAAAAGCTTTGTCGATATGAATTTACAAATGTATTTTGCTGAAAATTATTGTTGATTCAATAAAATTTATTGTTATCAGAAAAAAAAAAAAACGTTTTGTTCATTTAACAAAACGCCTAGGTCGATTTTTGGGAATTTGTATGATCCAACAATACACAATGTGTATGTATTGTTATCATGATAGAACGTTTAGTTGAATTAACAAAATATAGCGAACGAAATAATTTTGTCTTGCCAACAAAACACTTCCGATGGAGATTGCCTAAAGCAACAAAATAAATCGACAAAGAGCTCAAAAAAACTATTTTGTTGTTTCAAAAAAAAAACTTTTTTCTCAGTGATATACAGTGAGTGACCACCGAATTATGGCCATCCCTATCAAAAGTAAATGAGGCCAGTTGATCATGTGATTTCCAAGAGGGTGCGATTAGTCTAACTATGCAGCATATACAAGATGTGAGTAAAGAAGATGCAGCAGGACTGCTGTGGAAATGGTCAAACAACGACCGGTAGGCAAAATTGCACAGGGAAAGCGAAAGGTTTATGTGCGAAGTCAGCGCAGAGTCCGAAGACTCGTACAGACCAACAGACGCAGAATTGTTAAATAGTTGACTACCCAATACATTAAAGGTTAACCCGGAACAGTATCTGCCATGAGCATGCACCGCACGTATGGGCTATAACAGCAGAAGACACCAAACAACATCTTCTTCTAACGATGGTTTATCGGCGCAAAAAACTCTCCTGGTGCAAAGAATATGCGAGTTGGACGAAGGATGACTGGGAAAAAAATTGTGCTGTTCTGACGTGTACCATTTTTTACTGCACTTCGTGGATGGTCGTGTATCTATTTGGCGCACTGTTAAAAAAATCTACTTAAAAACGAGAACCTGAACCTTCTAATTTTTTTTAAAGTACAATCTTATCGTAAACGAGTACATGACATGCTAAAATATAAGTAACCATACGTACTTACAAATAACTGCGTCAATAAATATAATTTCGTATTACTTCACTGAAGCGATGAAAGATTTCCGTCTTTAGCACGATTTAATGATTAAAAGAGGAGAAATATATACAATTAAAACCATGAGCACTTTCGAGGCAGCGGCTGCCTCTTCTTCAGATGTAATAAATAGATACACATTTAATCTATATATAATATAGATCATTGCATTGTGGGAAGCATGGTAAGTTAGCCAATAGTAATCTACATGCGTCAAAAATGTTGCGTATACTGTTGGCCCAATGGTCTGAAGAAGAAAACATGGAAATATATAATAGAAATAAATGGTGTAGGGTGAACATTCAATTTTAAGTTTATATTACAATTTATAATTTACATTTTTAATAAGGGATTTCCAAACGTTATGTAACTCATAGGGGGCATGTTCATTACAACATTGCTCACCGGATGCCTCTATATACACACTTTCAGCAATTAAAAGATCACCAGGTTTACTAGGAGTATTAATTATTCTAACATTGCTCCAGTCGGGATTAAGATCATCTTGTGTAACAGATTTGGCTAGTGATGTACAATACATGCCTGTTTTAATATTATATTTGTGTTCTTTAATTCGTAATGTATTACTTCATTTTAGATATTATAGATTTCAAGAGAAATTATTTAATAAATGTGTAAAGTGACACATATAAATAACTAGCAGGGGTACTCGGTATTCCCCGGGTAAATATTCGTGGAATCACCAAGTTCAGCGGGTGAAATTTTATGAATGAAAAATATATTCCTGTAATTTTCACGTTAATACCTAATTTGGTGAATTTAAATTTAAAACTGTAACTTTTTTTTTATACCAAACTTGGTGGTTGTTAATTGAAAACTGTTGAACTTTTTACGAAAATTTTGTATGGGGGCCCTTTGACCCTCGGGCTCCGACCCTTTCCCAAAACCGTGTACGGTATAAGTCAGAGTACCATGAGATAGTACACCAAATTTGGTGGTTCTAAATTGAAAACTGCAGGAATTTTAACTAAAATAACGAAAACTTTGCATGGAGGCTCCCTTGACACCCCCCCCCGTGCTCCGATCCCTTCCAAAACCATTCTACGGTCTAAGTTAGAGTACCATGAGATAGTATACCAAATTTGGTGGTTGTAAGTGTTGAAAATTGTAGATTAATACACAAACTTTCAGTTTTATGTATGTAGCTTACCAGATTTTTCTCTCAATTTTTCTAAGTCTTGAAAATCGCTTCGCAGAGCATAGAAAAACACTTTTTATTGAAGAGTTACTAATTGCTCACTAATTAGTGATCTCACTAAATTACCATGTAGAAGAATACCCCCGATGAGAAATTGTTGTGTGCTTCGAGAATTTTATATGATTCTAATGCCTCTAACTGTTGTATGGTAATGGCGCTTCGACGAAGTAATAGAAAATATTTACTATTTGCACTTCAGGAAATCTTTTTGCGTCACCTTCAAAGATACTTACATTCAGCACATAGGGAACTTTTCCTTCAATCTCATTATTTTTTTCCAAATAACGCATTTTCTACTCGAAAGTTAAACTTTCAAAGTAAGACACCATCATCTCAACGGGGACTGGTTGTCCTTCACTTACGTTATTAAGGCTCGTTGCCATGATGAAAGTCACGTGTCTGCTACATCCTCATAGGCAGTGGAAGCCACGAAAGAATGCAAACGGCGGTTATTTCTTTGACTTGTCACTAAAATCATTACTGCTCGGCTCCCTTTTGTCATAGATTAATGTTTCATACACTTAAACCTTCCTCGACAAATGCTCTATGGAATGGTGAAAACCGTATCAAAATCCGTGCAGCGATTCTCGAGATTAGCCCCAACAAACAGACGCCTACAGGGGACTTTATTTTATACTATGTATAGATTACTAAAACTAAGTCACTGACCACAAGTAATTTAATTATGCATAAAGTATCTTTCTGTACGCTTTTAAATTAACTGCATTTGTGTCAATCTCATAAATAATACGTATATTGTCACTATCTGTCATAAAATTGTGCGGCCCATTTGCACAGCATGTGACAACGAGTATATCGATTATCCCAGATGTGCCATCGAATCATATACTTCCAGTTGATTCTATGAATGAACGAGTACGTATGCAGTACACGTATTCCGAATTTGAAATCGAGTCGCGGATACCTTAGTGGTTAGAACTTCAGACTATTGATGGAGGGACCCCAGGTTCAAACCTGGCGTGGTGGTGTGAATTTCTAACAATCTCTGAATATCGGACGAGCACGTTAAGTGACGCCCGCCGGGTAGGAATCGCCCGGTTACATATAAAGGTGTTCATTCCTAACCAACCCCCCAATTTTCTCTCTGCTTTCTATGCGCAAAATCGTAAGCTTGTACGGTGGCCCCATCTAGTGTGCTCTCTCTCTCACTAACAAACTATCCTGTCAGAATCGCTAAATTCACTCTAAATTCCTTCAGTTTCTGTGCCCTGGCCGAAAAGGCCAAGAAACTGAATGAAGTTAGAGCACATATATTTGAAACATATGGATTTTTTGGGGGTAAATATACACTGCTGGCCACCCAAAATGAAACACCAAGAAGGAAGCATCCGATTGGCCTGAAATTCACAGCATGCGTCGCCCACGAGAGGACATGCAAACGATTAGCATTGCAGGCCATACGTAAATCATGTGCGCCCGGCACGCCACCGAGAAGCACTATAAGAAGGGTGTAAGTAGTGGAAGTGTGTTGTGCTGCCGGACCTGTGCGTGGGAAACTTCCCGATGCCTCGTCGCAGAATACGGCAGTCATTCCAGCACGTTTCGCAGTTAGACAGAGGACGAATAGTGGCTTATCGGGACAGCGGTTTATCGTACCAAGACATCGGCACCCGTGTGGGACGACATCCAGCCACAGTGAGGCGAGTATGGATTCGGTGGGTGCAGGATGAACGGACGGACCGACGTGAGCAATTGCCGCAGCCGCGGCACACCACCGAACGAGAGGACCGGCATGTTGTGCGGCGGGCATTGACGGCTCGCACCGCCACATCACGAACGTTAGCGCAGGAATTAGGGTGTGTTGCGCAACAACCTGTGTTAGCACGTACCGTTCGACGTCATCTGCAGGAGCGGGGACTTGTCGCACGGCGCTCATTGCTCTGAGTACCATTGACGTTACACCACCGGCGAGTGCGGTGGCAGTGGGCCGTTGAACGCCGCACCTGGACTACGGAATGGCACGACATTGTCTTCTCCGACGAATCCTGCTTCTGCCTGCAACACCACGATGGTTGGATTCACGTGTGGCGGCACCGCGGAGAGGGATTGTATGACGCCTGCATTATGCATCGCCATATCGTTCCGTCGGCAGGCGTTATGGTTTGGGGCGCAAATGGATATGACACCCGCATCCCTCTGGTACGCATCGCCGGTACACTCAACAGCCACCACACCATCTCCGACGTTTTGGAGCCTGTAGTCATCCCTTACCTGCAGGACGTGGCAGCGGCCACATTTTAACAGGACAATACGCGCCCTCACGTGGCACGTATCGTGCAACAATTCTTCACGGCCCACCAGATGTTACTGCTGCCGTGGCCCGCCTGTTCTCCCGATATGTTGCCCATCGAAAACGTCTGGTCGCTGATCGGCAACCGAGTGGCCCGGCAAGCACCACCCGTGAAGAACTGTCGCAACGTGTGGAAGCAGCCTGGACCGACATACCCCAAGCCCACATCCAAAGCCTCTTTCGTTCGAAGCCGTGGCGTGTAGCGGCCGTTATTTCCAGTCATGGGGGCAACACGAATTATTGATGTCTGCGTGTTCCGCAAGTCGCACGGGCCTGTAAGCTCAATCGTTTCATCTTTGTATCTGTTGTTATGTGTCCAGTAAATCTGGCTTTTTTATCTCGTGTCCTTCTTAGTGTTGCATTTAGATGGCCAGCGGTGTATATTTAAAATACCAGATACACTCACAATTGATTCCCTGTATGTGTCCCAAAATCAGACACAAGTACTCGGAGCTATTATAAGTCCATAGTGTACCCAAACACGAGTACATTTTGCTTATTTCTAAGTACCAATTTTTAACAGTGTGGAAACAACACGAGACACTCTATTCATCCTGCATAGTCTTCACACCGCAAGCAGATGGAGGTAGCTGTATGGTGTGGGTCATGTTTATTTGTATGGTGCTGTATGGTGCAGCTGTATGGTGTGGATCATGTTTATTCGTGTGGGTCACGTTAACTTGGCAGGAACGTCGACTTCTGGTGCATGTGGAACAACGTATGACTGGTGCCCACTGTCGAAAATTGCTTGCTGACTCTGTACACCCAGGAACGTTGCACTTTTTCACGAATGCGACGTTTGCTCCCAAGATGACGATCCGTAGAGCCACATATCCAATGTTGAATGGTTTGAGGAACACAGTTCAGACTTCCAGCACATCGCTTTGCCTCCGAACTCCCCCATTCTCCCGATATCAATACCACAGAGCTCCTTTTGGAACACTCTGGAACGGTATATCAAGTGTCTGGGCACACCAGTCACCTCCATACCTGCACTGAAATCCGTATTACACACAGATCTGTTGGCGATACCTCCCAACTGCTCCCGGCGTCTTATTGAATCGATGCCACGTCGGAAAGCTGCTGTACTGAGGGAGAAAGGAGAATCTACTAAGTATTTGGTAAGGGATCACAATTTAGTGACCACTCAGTGTGGTTCAAGACAAGTGAAATATTCGAAAGTCGTGGATAGGAATTCTTCTGGCCTAAAAGGAGCCATGTTGTTATATTGTTGGTGTCTTGTCCGTTGTTGGCTGCATTTTTTATTGTAGTGCGTACCATTAATGCGGGAAATGAATGGAGTTTTATTAGTATTGGGAGTATTTGGCTTGGCTCGGCGATGCATCCGAACTTTCTTCATACGGAAAGATCAGTCTCCGGTTTTATTTGGAGGATGAGGGATAAAGAGCATCGCATTTGATAGCGAAAAAAGCTACAGAGGAACTCGACAGGGAGAAGAGTCCATTAAAGCCGATTATATGCACCGAAGAGGTGTCGCCTTTGTGAGTGGGACATGATAGGACGACGCAAGGCCTCAGGGAGAAAGGTTATTTGGAGGATGAGAAGCAGAGGGCAACGCTTTTGATAGCGGAGAGAAGAGAACACGGAGAGCAAACGGAGGGACTAGAAATATCCCACTGGTAGAAGAGTCCATTAAAGCCATTTATTCCTCTATATTGGAAATGAATACAGTAGAATAAATAAGCTCCATGATGTCCACTTCAAGGAATTCTTTGTGGATTAATTTCGAAAAATGTTGCTCTGCATTCTTACCATCCTCTAATAAATATCATCCCCGATTCCGGTACAATTTAACACGAGCAAGCATCAATCTTTGTTAAATTATTTTAAGCGAGAATGATGTACTAAAGGCTTTGTATTTTTGTAGAAACGTAAAAGTAGGTTGGACATCAGTTTATGCATTTCTGCATACGTTTCGCGGTTTCAGTACAGATCTTTCCTTTAGATTCTATAGTTCATGAAAATGCATTTATTTCATTAATAAAGTATATCAAATCTAAGCATTCCTTTGTTCTTAACAAAGTTAATTAAAAGACATTATTTCACTCTCTGCCAAAAGCCCCGAAGCACCCAGAAGGAACCGTCCAATTGAGATGAAAATTGGTATGTGCAATGTACAGTAGATATATCATATCAGATCAAATGTAGAAGATTTTAAAAAGGAAGTGTCTGACCCCAGGTTTTAAACAAACCTTAGAAATTTGGGCTAGAGTGTCCGATAAGAAAGTGACACGGAAGTGAGGTAGAAAGTTCGAGGAAAACGCCCTTATTTATTACAGGGGACCAGTACCCAGGGCCCGACGGCTTAACGTACCCATCCGACGTATGGCAGATATTTAGTGGTTCCAGCGTTCGTACCTGTATGGAATTGAACCCGAGGTCTTCTCCGTGACAGTTACGAATATTGACCACTACGCCACCAGCGGCACCGCAATACACACACACGGGATGTAAGGTCAAGTGATGCGCAACATCACAGCCTCTCATTGAAAAATGTCAACCCCGCCTTCTCGTGGTGCATCCTGTTCCCACTAAAGGGGCTTTGACGACCGCCAATAGCGGTATAACTATACCATTGGGATTATAGGAAATGCTATCCCACACTCACCAACGCGCTTGGCCAGCGTGGTTAGGTATGGCCAAACGCCTCCAAAATGACTCCACAACTTAAATCTTGGCCCTCAGTCTCCGGCAGCTGGAATGTACCTGGCCAAAGCAGCGGCCAGTGCGGCATGAAGGCAGAGGGTGCTAAGAATCACCGGATGACCGGACTAGACTGCCATTTGTTGCTGACATTGGCTACCTACAATGGACGCTCCCTATCTTCTGATTCAAGGATTCTTGAATTGCAAGAGGAACTACAAAGGATCGAGTGGGACGTCGTCGGGCTAAGTGAGGTAAGGAGAAAAGGAGAAGATCTCATTGAACTGAAAAGTGGACATCTCTTCTACTATCGTGGGACAGATACTGGCAGAACTAGTGGTGTTGGATTTATAATGAACACGAAACTGAAGGATAAATTTGTAGAAGTTGAAAGTTTTTCTGACAGAGCTGCACGACTCGTTATCCAACTCTCGAGAAGACACCAGGCCCAGATTATTCAAGTTTATGCACCCACCACAAGTCATCCTGACGAAAAAATGTAAGAATTTTATAAAGAAATTCGTCATCTAAATAATAAAGGTAAGCAGCATTTGATGATAATTATGGGAAATTTAAATGCAAAAATAGGGCAACAGAATGAAACTTCAGTAGGTAAATTCGGTCACGGCAACAGAAACCAGCGTGGGAATACTCTCGTAGAGTATGCAGAGGCAGAAGGGTTTTTCATCATGAACTCCTTTTTCAAGAAAAAGCCAAACAGGAAATGGACATGGAGACATCCAAATGGGATGACAAGTGAAATTGATTTTATTATGTGTAACAAAAAATTCGCCATAGAAGACTGCAGTGTGCTAAACAAGTTCAACACAGGTAGTGACCACAGATTGGTGAGATGTAAGATGCACCTCAATACTAAACTCGAACGTGGTAAGCTCATAAGACAAACAAAATGTATTGACATAACCAACCTTAAAAAACACCATAATACCTTCAAGTTGGAACTGAAGAACAGTTTCTCTGCTTTAGAAGGTCTAACATCGGAAGAAGTGGATTGCCGAAAGATAGCAAAGGGACATCTCAGTTGCATTTTCATCGATGTTATTAATAATATTAATGTATGCATCTTCAATACCGCAGGATTTCAGAGCCATTGTGACTGCTGATGGTTTCACCGAATCAAAGGCTTTTTCATAATCGATAAAAGCCATGCACAATGGAAGTTCATATTCCCTCGGTCTTTCAATTAGTTCTCTCAGTACGTGGATATGATCTATTGTGATGTAGCCACTCCTGAATCCAGCTTGTTCTCTCGGTTGAGCCATGTCCAGTGTTACCTTCACACGGTGTGAAAGAACTTTAGTGAAGATTTTATAAACCACTGATAGGAGGCTGATAGGTCTGTAGTTCCTGAGATCCTCAATGTCACCTTTTTTATGTAGCAGGATCATTGTAGCGTTGTTCCAATCCTCAGGAATCTTCCCTTCATTAAGGCATCGAGTGAAAATTTGGGCGAGTACTGTTTCGATTTATCCACTTACTTCTTGTATGATGTCTACAGTAATTCCATCTTCTCCTGGAGCTTTTCCCCGCTTCATGTTCTTGATTGCATGTGCAACTTCTGCTGGGAGGACTGGAAGAACTCTGGTACTGGTACCTTTCATGATGTCTGGAGAACATGTATCACCCCTTTCATATAATTTGGAGTGGAAATCTTTCACTCTTGTCAAAATTTCGCCTCTATTTCTTGTTACAGAACCATCTTCTTTTCTCAGTGTCATAATCTGTTTTCTTCACTTACTGATATGTCCCTTTGCTATCTTTAGGTTTTGGTTGTTTTCAATTGATTTTCTCACTAGTTCACAGTTGAATTTCCTTACGTCTTCAGTGATACGTTTTTGTACTGTCTTGCATAGCTCTATATATTCCACTTTAGAAGTCACATCTTCTTTAGTTTTCCTCATCTCTCTTCTTTTTTGCATGAACATTTTGGTTTTTCCTGATAATTTGTTCACATGCAACTTGTTCTTAGACCCAGCTAATTTTGTTGCTGTTTCCATAAGAGCTTTGTTTACTTTTCTGTTAATTTCTGAAATATCCACTTCTTCCAATGTTATGCCTCCTAAAGCAGAGAATCTGTTCTTCAATTCCAACTTGAACGTATGATGGTGTTTTTTAAGGTTGGTTATGTCAATACATTTTGTTTGTCTTATGAGCTTACCACGTTTGAGTTTAGTATTGAGGTGCATCTTACATCTCACCAATCTGTGGTCACTACCTGTGTTGAACTTGTTTAGCACACTGCAGTCTTCTATAACGAATATTTTGTTACACATAATAAAATCAATTTCACTTGTCATCCCATTTGGATGTCTCCATGTCCATTTCCTGTTTGGCTTTTTCTTGAAAAAGGAGTTCAAGATGAAAAACCTTTCTGCCTCTGCAAACTCAACGAGAGTATTTCCACGCTGGTTTCTGTTGCCGTGACCGAATTTACCTACTGAAGTTTCATTCTGTTACCGTTGCCCTATTTTTGCATTTAAAGCTCCCATAATTATCTTCAAATGCTGCTTACCTTTATTATTTAGATGACGAATTTCTTTATAAAATTCTTAAATTTCTTCGTCAGGATGACTTGTGGTGGGTGCATAAACTTGAATAATCTGGGCCTGGTGTCTTCTCGAGAGTTGGATAACAAGTCGTGCAGCTCTGTCAGAAAAACTTTCAACTTCTACAACTTTTTCCTTTCGTTTCGTGTTTATTATAAATCCAACACCACTAGTTCTGCCAGTATCTGTCCCACGATAGTAGAAGAGATGTCCACTTTTCAGTTCAATGAGATCTCCTTTTCCCCTTACCTCACTTAGCCCGACGATGTCCCACTTGATCCTTTGTAGTTCCTCTTCCAAATCAAGAAGCCTTGAATCAGAAGATAGGGAGCGTTTATTATACGTAGCCAAGGTCAGCATCAGATGGCAGCCTAGTCCGGTCCTCTGGGGATTTTTAGCACCCTCTGCCTTCATGTCGCACTGGCCGCTGCCTTGGCCAGGTACATTCCAGCTGCCGGAGACTGAGGGCCAAGATTTAAGTTGTGGAGTCATTTTGGAGGGGTTTGGCCATAACTCACCACGCTGTCCAAGAGGGTTGGTGAGTGTGGGGTAGCATTTCCTCTAACCCCGATGGTATAGTTATACCGCTATTGGCGGTCGTCAGATCCCTTTTAGTGGGAACAGGATGCACCACGAGAAGGCGGGGTTGACATTTGTCAAGGAGAGCCTGTGATATATATATACACACACACACACACACACGCATATATACATACATATATACATACATACACATACACACAGTCGTGTCACATTATTGTGACCACCAATTAATATACATAGTAACCGTCGTGTGCAGCGCGGACAGCAGCTAGACTAGATGGAAGCAACTCAGTAAGGTGCTTGAAGGCGTTCGTAGTGTTACAGTGGACAACCCCCCCCCCCCCCCCAATCCAAAAACCTGAAGAAAACTCTAAAATCTGTCCGCCATGTCGCGTATTGTATGAGGCAGCTAGGAATCACAGTTCGGCAGGCTCACATGTTCTTTTACAGTTCAGTTTTGTTTATTTATTTCTCATTTACGTTGTTTTTTCTTTCGGATGTTCTCTAAATTAATTAACAAAATTGCGGGATAATTGGGAAGTCGTCTAATGCTTGTGAAGGCAAGAAACGCAATATTTTTGCCATTTTGAATTGTTTCTATCTGTGGGAAAAGTTAGCACTCAATGGTTACTCTGGAAATTGATAAGAGCAAAGCGATAGGCCCAGAAGAGGACTTCTGGATTTCTTGATTAGGGGCCGATGTTACGACCCACCCCCGCCATTAATTTAGTAATTAATGGGCGTGGTTGATGTGTGAAATTAATTAAGTATTAATTGTTCGAGGCTTGATTGGAGTTTAAAAGAGTAAACAGCAGATAAAGTTTTATCTGGGGGTTTGGAAAGAAAAGAGGCGAAGAATTCTCTCTCTGGCTGGGTGGTCTCAGAATAGCTCTGTTAGGTCATAAATATCAGGGCGCAGCTGACGGGCAGCCTATGCAACACGGAAAGGGAAAGAGGAATACGTATCGAATGAGCCACTTGAGTAGGAATGAATGAAGATAGGGGACGAAAGGTTTAGCGAATAATCGTAAATTCGTCGATTGTTTGGGGCATTTTCGAGAACAATTGCTCTCTGTGTGGTCCGTGCAGAAAAATAAGAGTTCGCACTTTGCATGAACATAAGGAAGAAAGTTAGTTGTCTGTATGCTCTCCGATGTGAAAGGCTGGATGCCTTGGATCTGCAAAAAATGAATTGGGAAAAATGAAGCAGCAAACCTCCCCGCATTTGGTAAGAAATGGAGACAACTCGAGGCAGCTGGAGATGCCAGTTTGAAATAAAGACAGCAGAATGCCTAAATCCGCAGGATAAAGCAGAAATTTCTAGGCTGGAGCGTAATGGAACTCAGCGACTGTTTGGCCTAATGAAAGCCAAGTTACAGGGGAATTAAGAAGTCTGCGAGTGGACAGTGGTCATTCCAATGAGAAGCAAAGCCAAGCAAAAGTCGGGTTCGGATGCCAACCACTGCAGTGTGGAATCGTCACCCCCATTCATCCCCTACTGTGGAGGAAGTGAAGAGATGCGCTTGTCTTACGGGGCGAAGCGAGGCCCCATGTGTGCGTGTGTGTGGTCGCGTAAGCAGCGAAGCCACTACGTGTAAGTGCGACGGGATAAAAACATGTCGAAAGAAAAATATGAGCGTAAGAGCGGTGGCTTCGATAACTAACAAATATACAGGTGAAATGTTGAGTTGCCGATATACGCTTAAGGTAAAAGCACGTCTGATTTCGCTCGGCCGAGAAAATTAATCTTGGAAACCGCAACATCAGATGTGAGAGGGCCTATTTTGCTTAACGGCCACCTTCAAATCGTCACAAGAATAGATCAGTGTGCACTCTAATCATTGCAACAAAGTGCGGCGTGATATTACCATTTTTAATTGTGTGCTTCATTTACATCAAGCGTCAAAGTGAAGTGTTGAATCATCGGTGCTGCCACATGGTGCAAGTGTCTGTGTGCGTGTTTTTTTTGTCGAGTGATATTATGTGATGCACAACGGATTTGCACAGCAAAGTCACGAAACTGTAAGTAGATGAATATTTCCTTTTTCTTTCTTCGCACATCTGCGAACTTGTGCCATCCAGACACCCAAAGCTGCATGGACATAGATGCAGTAATGCTGAGTGACTGAACCTCAGAGGAAATACCTGCACATACAGATTTCAATTTCTTACCGGGCCCATTTCCTGATTACTTTTTTTACATGAATAAGGGAGAAGGTGTGGCCACAAATTCCGCTGGGCGGGACAGTTTCTTTTAACTTTGGTTCAGGGCCAAAGCGAGCGGGGAAGGGATCTGCATGTGCATGCTTATTAGATTTAGTTAATTAACTTTGGCAGTATTTCGCACCTATAATCTTATACCGCAAATTAACGTGCTTGTGTATTTTGTGTCGCGAGTATTTTTAATGTGATCGTTTGCATATAATTTTTTTTTCATTCTCTAAGCAATTGTATATGAATATCACCTGCAGCTCTATTTAGTGTGTAAACGAGTAGTATCTCTTGTTCAGATAGTCCGGTGGAGACTCAGTCGGCTGCGTTATCCGACAGTAAAGTGTGACACCGTATGCTGCCCACATATGAGGGACAATTGTCTATGCGCCTAGAGAGCGCCGGATCTGTTTAAATCTCGCAGAACGTTATTAAATGTTGTGTTGTGTATTTGAGAATCATGTGTTATTTGCGAAAGTGAGTGTTGTACTGGCTGGTTGGGGATTGAATGTACCGGAGTAAGATCCGGACCACTACACTCAGTCACGAATTGGTGATTGCGGGTGAACCTCATCACAACTCTGATCCCAAAGTATCATTTTTTTTTTAGATTATTTTATTTTTTATTTGTTGTTGTTATTTTGTTCACAAGGTGGATTCACCCAAGCCTTATGCTTCGGGTCATTCTTCAACTTTTCATTTTTTATGTTCTGGTGTGAATCTTTGAGTGCAGCAGTGCACCTGAGATTCTCACCTGGTGCCGTGGCCAACTAAATTGTACTTCAGGTCTCAAGCACCGTTACCGGCAGACTCGGCAGGAACACTGCTAGTGCCGTGTAACAGTAGGTATGTGGAGCCATGCTGACTGCAATGCATCTGACAGCTGCTGGAGAGTTCGTGTTGGAGGTTCCATAGAGCGAACAACACTATCGAGGTGGTCTCACAAATACTCAGTTGGGTTGAAGTCTGGGGAATTTGGGTGCCAGGAAAGTACTCTGAACTCTTCAACGTGCTGTTCCAGCCACTCTCAGGTATTTTTAGCTGTGTGATACATCGCATTGTTGTGCTGTAAAATCTCATCGGCCTCAGGGAATACAATCAGCATGTAAGGGTGTACGTGGTCTGCAAGGATGGATTCATAACGGATTCGGTCCATAGTGCCTTCCACTGGTATGAGTAGACCCAGAGAATGCCACGAAAAAATTCCCCAAATCCTAATGCTGCCCCCAACAGCTTGTATTCTTCCAGCAGTGGTTGAAGAGTGTTTGTTCTCCGATGTTTCTCGCTTTATACGCCAATGTCCGTTCGTTCGATGAAGCAGAAAACGTGACTGATCGGAGAAGGCAATCCTTTGCCAATCAGCGGAGGTACAATTCCGATACTGCCGTGCAAATGTAAGCCTTTTCTACCGATACACCTTCGTTTGCATAGGTGCAGTGACAATCCGTCTGCATCGGAGCCCCATACGCTACCGGGTTCGCTGAACTGTCGTTTTAGACACACTTCCGGTAGCCCCCTGATTCATTTGACCTGTGAGTCGCTCCAATGTAGCGTGTCGATCGGCCCTCACGCACCATCGCAGCCGACGTTCACCTCTCACATTAATGGCACGTGGTGCTCCGCAGTTTCAAAATCGCTTATTAGCAATGGTGCCATTTCACCAATCACGATACACGTTAACCACAGCAGCATGCGAATAGTTCACAAACCGCGCTTTTTTCAGCAATACTGCCACTCTTGACCCGAAAGCCGATAATCACCCCTTCCTGCAAATCTTATAAATCTCTCCTTTTATCCATGACAGCAAGGAGTGATATGTTTTCCGACTGCCAACAGCCCACCTTACACTGCAGAGCAATTGAATTAGAGATACCTGTCTAGTAACGTGTAGCACCCCTTTTTGCCCTGATGACTGCGGCGATTTGTCTCGGCATGGACTCGACAAGACACCGGAAGCGTTGGGAAGCCATACGGATCCACGATCCCTGAACAACTCCCACAGTTCACGAAGATTTGATGAAGGTGTGTCAGAGCCTCGAACATCTCTCTCGATGGCATCCCAGATGTGCTCTATGGGACTGAGGTCAGGTGATCTAGCTGGCCAAGGAAGCGAGGTCACGTCAGTGGAGTGTTCATCCAACCACTCGGATACAATTCGGGAGCGATGGCACGGTGCATTGCCTTGTTGCAGGATGAGGTTCCCAGTGGGATGTTGAAGACGCACAAACGGGAGCAAATGTTCGTCCAGGATACCCCGTTAACGTTGACATGTGAGGGACGATGTCACACGTACCAGGGGTCCCATTTCAGTCCACGTAAACAGTCCCAAGACGAGAATGCCACCCCCATCAGCTTGAAGAGTACCCTGCTGGCAAGAAGGATCCATCGCTTCATGTGATATGCGCCGTACTCGTATCCTGCCATCCGCATGTACCACCGTGAATCTCGACTCATCAGTCCAGGCAACATTTTCCCACATGTCTAGGGTCCAGTGGCGATTTTCCCGCGCACATGCTAATCTTTGCACCCTGTGATGTGCGGTAAGCAGCGGTACCCTCGTGGGACGATGGCTTCTGTACCCCATAGCGAGGAGATGGTTCTGAATGGTGTGGCTGCTTACACGTTTTTGTGCACCAGCGTTAAATTGCCAAGTGATTTCTTGCACTGTGGCCCGTCTATCCGCTGTTACAATGTGAGCTAGCCGACGATGACCCCGCTCATCCACACGCTGTTGTCCACGGCAGTTGGCCCTTGCAGGGACAGTTTTACCGGATTCGATGTACTCGCGGTGCACCCGTGACACAGTGGCTCGTGCAAATTCCAGTGCCTGCACGTCTTCCGAGACGGAGTGACCCATTCGTCGGGCCCCGACAATTTGCCCACGATCAAATGCGCTTAGATCCTTCGTCTTACCTATACTGCGCCCAACTTTTACTGATTCCCGCCACATCACTCCTTATATTGTCGGATCGCTGCATACGTCATGTCGTTTCCGCTTACAAGGCCGCCCACAGCGCCACATTTGCATAACGCCAGCTGTCTCGAATTCAATTGCTCTTCAGTGTATATACCCTCCAAGCCAGCTCGCGACACGTGCCTTCTTTCATTGGCTACTCAATCTTGACGTCGTAGGTAGGAGGTGGTCACAATAATGTTACTCGACTGTGTATATAGGAAAGAAAATGTTTGCAATTGCAGAGCAATTGGTCCAATAATTCGGATAAAACAACTACACGAGTGGAACAAGTTAGTAGGTTGCAGCGCCCTTTCAGGTTACGATACAAGCGGTTATCCGGCGTGGAATTGACGCATACAATTCACGAATACTATCCTGAGGTATATCATGCCAGATGGTGTCCAAACTGATGGCCATTTCGCCCATAATCTGGGATGAGCGTCCCATCATGTCCCAAACATGTTCGATTGGTGAGAAGTCGGGTGATCGGGCTGGCCATGGAGAGGTTACTAAATTATGAAGGGAGGCCTCGGAGAGCAGTGTCGTGTGTGGCCGGGCGTCATCCTGTTGAAAAATTTCTCGGTGATGCGGCGACAGGAAGGGCAACACAACAGCTCGTGGGGTGTACGTACCGTTGAGCCGTGAAGGTGGTACGGAGGACTATCAAATGTATCTGGCTATCGTAGGAAATGGCTTCTCACACAATCACTCCAGGTGTACCAGCTGTGTAACGTTCCAAGGTAAATGCAGGATTCGCGAGCTGGGTAGCCTGTCTCTAGACACGTATGCACTAGTCATCGTCGCCAAGTGCAAACTATGACTCATCACTGAAGACAACACGACACCACTAGGCACCATCCCACGTTGATCGGGCTCGACACCACTGCAACCCTTCTGGCGATGCTCACTGGTCAGTGTTAGACAGCGAAATGGTCTCCTTGAATGAAGGTATCCGGACTTTAAGACCAACCAGCATGCCAATTTTCAGATCTCTAGGTCATTTAGAAGTGGTCAAACAATTTGTGAATTCAAGCAGACAATGTTCCAAAGCCGCCATTTTTTCGTACTTTTCTTGGTATACGGACCTTAAGACCTATCAGGGTGCCAATTTTCAGATCTCTAGGTCATTTAGAAAAGGTCGAACAATTCGCGGACGAACAGACTCGCATTTTCCTTCTTTGCTTTTTACATATGAGGCGAAAGCCCATATTTACATAGGTATCCACGTATGCCGGCGAAAAACGCCGAACTTTTTTTTTTTTTTTTTTTAATTGGAGGTTTAACGACCACCGTGAGCAACTCAAAGGGCTATAAGCAGTCGCCCGTCCCTAATTTAGGGTCACTGGTTCCAGTGAAGGGAGAGAACCAGTGCCGTAAGACAAACACAACATCCATGCCTGACCGGGATTCGAACCCGGACCCCTTACGGACGAATGATCCGAGGCCAACGCCTTAGACCACTGCGCCACCGGGGCGGCTAACGCCGAACTTTAAAAGCGTCGATACGCCACTAAGCATTGCGTCGTTACCAGTTTAATTGTAGCCTGTCCTTTCACCCAATGAGAGGAGAGTGCTAAAAATAGCTGCGTCATCATGGCAGCAGGTCACGGAACCAGAACGTTCCTGTATGAATAACGCTGAAGGTAACCCGCTAGTTTCCTTCCTTTGCGTCTTTAAGAAATGCCTAAAATCAGAAAATGACTTTTCCTTAATATTTTTTGTAAAAGAGAGATGATAGTTGTGAGTTTCTGCTGTAAAAATTGCAATGCGTATGATTTATAGTTTACCATATATTCGTTTTTTAAAATGGATCCCATCGAGAAGTAGATAATTTTGTGAAATTTAAAAATTTAATTCCTCGTAAACTAAATTGAAATTCAAAAAAGGGTGGCGAGGTGCGAAAATTCGGCCACGGCCCTGCATGCCTACAAGGGTTTGTGGTTCTGTTGCTGTTAGTGTGTCCGTAACGCGAACTCATATCACTTTTTTTGCTTACCTTAACTTTGAAATACAATAGCTCTTGAAGTATCGCCAGAATCGAAAAACGGTTTATTTCAGGTGTTCCATGAACAATTCTGTACAAACGATGAAAATTTCATATTTTTGTGTTCAATACGTTTTGCGCTGCGAGCTAGAAAAGCGTGAGTGTCGCGAAATTTCTAACACAGCGGCGGTTACTTTTTTTTAGAATAGAGAGATGATACGTGTTATATTCAGATAATACGTATGCTCGTATGTATATTCAGATTTAGACGAACGTAAGAAACGACCCTACCACCGATGAAATGTTATGTAGCTATGAAGGTGCATCTGCGCAAGTTAAAATCTGACCTAAAGGTAGAATGAAAGGGTGAATCGCATTTATGCTAGTGAGGGAGATTGGTAACTTTTGGGCCGCCCCGGTGGCGCAGTGGTCTAAGCGATGGCCTCTGATCATTCGTCCGTAAGGGGTCTGAGTTCGAATCCCGGTGAGGCATGGATGTTGTGTTTGTCTTACGGCACTGGCTCTCTCCCTTCCCTGGAACCAGTGACCCTAAATTAGGGACGGGCGACTGCTTATAGCCCATTGAGTTGCTCACGGTGGTCGTTAAACCTACAATAAAAAAAAAAAAACTTTTGGTTTACAGGATATCTACAGATTTCACCCCATCGTGTTATACATCATTTTAAAGCTCTCGTCAAAGGCAGGTAACACACAGCTCGTGAGGAAACCAAATTTCGCTGCAGCGCACCATTTTCATAGCACCAAAAATGCGTTTTTGTAATGGCTTTTACCACATTTAGCATCAAGTTCTCGTAATTTCGGCAGATTGCAATGAGATATTGTTACGTTTATATAAAACGTGATGAAATCGTGTTCGGCGATATTTTAGCACATACAGGGTACATAGGAAAGTACCTTTAGCCTGGAATAACTTACGAGCGAAGACAGTTACAGTTATGCAAGTGAGATAACGGCATAGTAAAGCGACTACGCCCGATCGAATGCAACCGATAGTAGCGCTTCTAGCGGCGAAATGCGGAAGTTAGCCATTGCAAATCGAAAACCAAAAGAGATAGAACGAAATTTCCAATTACAAAGTTGTAGAGCATCAATTAATTAGTACAAAACCACATTTGTTTCACACGGATAAGATAAATGTCCGAAATCGATGAGCGACGATTCGATTCTGCATATTCACAATTCGCAAATGTAGCCGTATGCAAATGCAGATTGTGACGTTTTACCGTACCTACGATATAAAAACCAATAGCAGGATGTACCGTGATCAGAAGTTTAGGTTTACGTACGCTGCATGTGTGAGAATGGCGAGCTTGGATTTCTGGGGTTACGTAAAAAATCAGGTGTATACATCAGCGCCTACAAGTCTGCTGGATCTACGTCGTCGTGTTACAGATGCTTGCAATAGTGTGACACCTTCCATGCTGAGGAATGTGCATGCAGAGTTACTTTCACGACTGCAAATGTGTATCGTGGGCAATGGCGAACTCTTCGAACATATTCGACATTAACCTTTTATCACTGTGCGCTAGTTTCCCTTTTTTGTTTTTGTTTTGTCTGACGTCATCAAACTGTATTGGCATAAGTACGCATTTATGCAATAAATCGTGTGTATTTGCTCATACCTATGCCTGTTCCATTCAAACGTTCACACAAAAGGTCGCGCATCGATTTCGGACATTGTAGGGTATTCAGGCGACAATTTAATTTATCCGTGTGAAACAAATGTCGTTTTGTACTAATTAATTGATGCTCTACAACTTTGTAATTGGAAATTTTGCTCTATCTCTTTTCGTTTTCGATTTGCAATGACTAACTTCCGCATTTCGCCACTAGGGGCGCTGCTATTGGTTGCATTCGATCCGGCGTAGTTGCTTTTCTATACCGTTATCTCACTTGCATAACTGTACCTCTCTCCGTTCGCAAGTTATTCCAGGCTAAAGGGACTTTCCTATGCACCCTGTACATTGTTGAGTAACAATGAAATAACTATTGTTGCGTCACTTCATGGGATAGCATTCAAAAATCAGATTTCAACAATGGGTTTGACTACTTCCTTTATCCATTTCAGTTACATCGAAATTTTATGTGTGGAACTTACTTTACTGCTGTCGGTAAAGATGCATAGCATCAAAACCTTCCGGCAATCCCATGGGTGAAAATAGCTAGTGGATCAGACGAGTCAAAGGAGGGTCGTCGGCTGTTATAGCCCATTAATGTCCGATACATGGTAACATTCGGCAAACCGACGTTGAATTTCGCAGTGATTCACTGGGTATGAGCCCTTCTGTGTTTAATTGTACGATTCTTTTTATCTTCTGTGCCGGTCTCCTTTTACCACCTGTGATTCACCAAATGCTTTCGTCCACAAGATCGCTGACTTCCAGATGATTTTATGGTGTTCCACCATTCATGATAAACCCTTGCTACGGTTGTATAAAAAGCCCAGGAGTACGGCAGTTTGGAAGATGCTCGAACCGGCACGTCCGGCGCCAACTATCAAACCCACGTTTCACGTCGTTCAGATCACCCGCTTTGCCCAGTTTGCCCATCAATCCAACGCTAACTCTTGCTTGGCGAGCTGCTATGTCTCATTCATACCTCACACAATGCTCACGTGTTAAAGTGAACCTTTTATGTAACCAAACCAGGAGTGCCTAATAAACTAACATCTCTGTGTATTTCCGCTTCTAAAATTTTAGTTTTGTATCAAAATTCATTCCCGGAGGTGATAACTCCTCATACAGAAGGTGAGTAGAAAGTTTTGCAACATTTGGATCATTTTATGTTTTCATACGTACCTTTACGAGTAAAGCTGACTAGCATTCAAAGTACGGGCCGTCGTGTTGCACCGACGAAGAACACCTTCACCCCAGCTGCCGCCACCTCCTGGTTATTGAAGTGTCACCCGCGAAGGAGGTGGGCCATGGACTAGAACAAGAAATAATCCGACGGGGCAAGGTCTGAACAATATGGTGGATGTGGCATCTTTTCGATACCCAAAAGTGCCTGGAGTTTTGCTCGCGCGGTATGAGGCAGAGCATTGTCCTGCTGTAGGAGAGCGCGCTTTCTGTTCAATAGTGCTGGTACTTCTCCCCCCAAACAGCATACATCCTCTCCAGCTGTTCAGAAAAGAAGTTGGCGTTAATGGTCCGACCGTCTGGAACAAATTCGTAATGGATTATCCCCTCAAAATTCCACCAGACGCAGAGCATCACCTTGTGCTCGAAGCGCCCACGTTTGGCAACTGGTTCGGGAAGCTGACCCGTGCTCAGCCACTGCCGTTGTGTGTTAAAATTACGGAAATAGACCCACTTTTCATCGCACGTAATAATTCTCTCGATGAAACGTACATCGCGCAGGTTTTCTAGGAGTTTCGTGCATACTTCCACTCTGCGGTTTGCTTCAGCTGGCGTCAGTTCAAGAGGAACAATGCGGAAGCTCCTGTAGACCTTGCCGAGGTTCTGAAGGTGACGAACCACGGTGGTCTGTGATATGCCCAGCTCACTTGATAATCTCCGAGTGCTGGTTGTCGGTTTTACCTCTACGGCCTGGCACACGGCTTCCGAATCCACGGTTCGCGGCATACCTAACCTTGGCTGATCGTCGAGGTTTCTGTCACCTGAACGAAATTTCTTGAACCATCTGGTTGTGATTCGCGAAACCTTCCCCTTTCGAATGACAAAGTTTCGTGTTGCTTGAGCAGCGTTATAGCAGAGTTCAAACTCCTAAAGCAAAAGTTCCCTAATTAGCTGGTTGTGGCTGTTCATCTTTTAGGCGTCCCAACCGCTGACAGAACTACGACATGCAATGCTGTTTGTTAACAGCAACGACAACCACTTTATATCACTTTCGACTGACTGCAGTTCGCGACTTGAACTAGTTTAAACACGTGACATACCCACCGCAGCAGATGCGTTTATGCAAATATTACAAAACTTTCGACTCACCCTCAGTAAATCTTTAGTTAAGATGAACAAAGTGTGACGAGAGAATAAAAAAATCCCTTTCCTCGGGTTGAATATTAAGCATATTTTTTTGTTTTTCGGTTGGAGGTTTAAGGACCACAGATCAGATCAGGTCATATGTAGAGGATTTTAGTAAGGGAGTGTCTGATTCCAGGTCTTAAACAACCCTTAGAAGCAGGAAGCTAGGAAATTTGGGCTAGAGTGCCCGATAGGAAAGTGACACGAAAGCGAAATAGAAAGGGGGAGAAAGACGCCCTTATTTATTACCGGGGGCCAGTACCCGGGGCCCGACGGCTGTGCCCATCCGACGTACGGCGGATATTTAGTGGTTCGAGCGTTCGTACCTGTCTGGGATCAAACCCGAGGTCTTCTCCGTGGCAGTCACGAACGTTGACCACTAGGCCACCCGCGGCCCTAAGGACCATAGTGATCTACTCAATGGACTATAAGCAGTCACCCGTCCGCAATTTAGGGCCACTGGTTCCAGGAACAGCAGAGAGCCAGTGACGTAAGACAAATAAAACGCTCGTGCATCACCGGGATTCGTACCCGGACCGTTTCTCAGACGAAGGGTCATATGTCAGCGCTTAGACCACTGCACCACAGGGGCGGTAATTTTGATTGTGACGAGAGAAGGTGTGTTTAATATACTGATATCTCTATGTACATCCGCTTCAAAAAGACCGATTGTAAGATTTCTGTTTGGTATAAAATCCATTCCCGGAGATTGTTCATCTTAACTAAACATTAATGAGAAATAACTAACTGTGACGAGAGAATAAATTCCCTCCCCTCGGGTTCAATGTTAAGTGTGACGAGAGCATGTGCGCCAAATAAACCGACATCTCTTCTAAAAGACCGACTGCAAAATTTCTGTTTTGTGTCAAAACCCATTCCGGGAGATAGTTATCCATCATAAATCTTTAGTTTAGATTTTAATATTTCATATGTACATAATCGAACTACGAAAGATAGAAATGGAAGGCACCTGTGAGATTCGAACGACGAAAGACAGGAAGTGAAGGCACCTGTGAGATTCGAACGACGAAAGACAGGAAGTGAAGGCACCTGTGAGATTCGAACGACGAAAGACAGGAAGTGAAGGCACCTGTGAGATTCGAGCTACGAAAGACAGAACAACTTCAGCGGCGTTCTTTATGACCGTGGGAATCGATGAGTTGAAAGTTCTTCAAGCGTGCGAAAGAACCAACGCGACAATGATATTTTTTTTCCTCTTTGTGTTGGGAAGAACAAAGGATGGTGACTGTAGTTTGTTTTTTTCGAAATTATTTGTTCCGTATCTGATTTACACCACATTAGATGTTTATGTAAGTACTGTTTTGTTGTTGTTCTTAGAGAATTATCCAAAGGAATGAAATATCAAAGCAAGTTTTTTTTAGAAGTTTCCGGGCACGGAATTAAATAGAACGAAATAATTTCTGTCAAGAAATAGTACATTCAGATCAACTGTTTGAGGCTAGAG
Source organism: Macrothele yani (assembly GCA_039090855.1). Taxonomy (NCBI): domain Eukaryota; kingdom Metazoa; phylum Arthropoda; class Arachnida; order Araneae; family Macrothelidae; genus Macrothele; species Macrothele yani. The sequence continues at coordinate 136,370,807 of CM077027.1, read as the reverse complement.
TATAGGTAAATGTAGAATTTTGTTGTAAACAATTTCTGTGAACGTATACACATATACGAAAATAGAAGGAAATAATTTCTGTCAAGAAATAGTACATTCAGATCAACTGTTTGAGCCTAGATTATAGGTAAATGTAGAATATTGTTGTAAACAATTTCTGTGAACGTATACACATATACGAAAATAGAAGGAAATAATTTCTGTCAAGAAATAGTACATTCAGATCAACTGTTTGAGCCTAGATTATAGGTAAATGTAGAATATTGTTGTAAACAATTTCTGTGAACGTATACACATATACGATAATAAATAAACATTGGGTACACGTAGAGCTTGTTGAAATGGCTTTCTTAAGAAGAGCTCGAAAAGAAGAACTTCTGCAGTTGGCGGAAGAATTGGGTATAGAAGTTATGCCAAATCTCAAAATTCTGGAATTAAAAAATAAAATTGTCAACTTTGAAGGATATGAAGAGGATTTCGTGAAAGAACTTTTGGCAGGTATAAAAGAGCGTAGAGAAACAGAAAGACAAATGGAATTGGAGCTTGAAAAACGTAGACAAACAGAAAGACAAATGGAATTTGAGCTTGAAAAACTCAGAATAGAAGCTGGACGTCAGCCGCTGGGAGGTAGTTTGGAGCAAAATGGAAATTCTCATAAACCGAGATTAGAACTTCGTCATTTGATGAAAACATTTGACCCAAAAGACAGTGATATAAGTATTTACTTAGTTTTATTTGAAAGGCAAGCACAACAAGCCGAAATAAAAAGGGAAGATTGGGTCACGAATTTGATAGGACTTTTGCCCTACGAAATATCACAATTGATTGCAAGAGAAAATGTGGAAGATGCTAAAAACTATGAATATGTTAAAAGGTTACTTCTTAAAAGATATAAGTTAAGTCCAGAGAAATTTAGATTGAAATTTGTACAACACATGCGTACATCAGAGAAGCCTTCGAGTTAGAAAATTATTTTAATGAATGGATTTTAGGATTTAAAATAGGCGACTTTGAAGGGCTAAAAAATTAATGATCACAGATCAATTAAAGCGGAGAGTGCCTATAGAAATAAGGGAGCATTTTATTGATAAATGGTCAAATATTGTCTCACCTTCAGATTTGGCTGATATGGTGGACAATTATGAAAGTGTAAGAGGAGGAATCAAGAAAAATTCGTCGAATGAATTTTGTGCTTCAAAGAAAATGCAAGGCAGTGAGAAAAAACTAGAGATAACCATGATCGCAGAAATTTTATGAAAAATGGATTTTATAACAAAAATTATGTTAAGCCAGATGTAGGACAAGGGTGGTCAAAACGGAATGTATCTCAGAATGAAGAAAAGTATGATCGCAGACGGAAGATTCAATGTTACGAGTGTGCATCTTATGATCACATTCGACCTCAGTGTCCTAAGCTATAATCACAGAACTCAGGAAGCGTAAATAGAATCAGAGAGGAAACTGAAGGGGATCTCTTGGCACCCTATACCTTTGAAGGAAAAATAAATGGAGTTACCATGCCTATTCTTCGGGATACAGGTTCATCAGTTGATATCATTTGTCAAGAGTATGTGTCGCCAGGTGAGTTTACTGGAGAACATGTGTGGGTACAGCATCTTCTGGATGAACAAAAGGTTTGTTTACCATTGGCAGACGTTGAACTAGAATGTGAATTAGGTCATATTGTAACTAAGGCTGCAGTAATTAGAAAGTCGCTAGATCAAGGTAGATATTTACTTGGAAATAAGACTGCCGCTTTGTTAAAAAAATTATATGGAGTGGCCACTTAATTCAGAACAGGTAAATGTTGTGATTACTCGGTATCAAGAAAAACAAAAACGAAACAACGAAGAGAGAAATTCAGTAAAGACTGATTCAGGGAAGAAAGAAAAACAAACCCTTGAAGGAGAGGCTGTGGGTTCCGAAGAATCAGATGAATTAGAAGAAGAAATTCTGCCATTGAGGCATGGTGAAGATAAAGCCATGTTAGAGTTGGTAAAAATGGATTCAAAAAGTTTCATGGAAGATCAACGGCAAAGTTTGGAATTGAAAAAAATTCTCAAAGAAATAGAGAAAACAGATTTTAAAAAGGCAAATGGTTATGCTGTACTAAGAAATGGGATGTTGGTGAAGAAGATCAACAAGATTGGCAAAGAGGAAGATCTTATTGTTGTTCCAGAACAATATAGAGAACAAATAAAAAACATGTGTCATGAGGGAACTTCGGGGCATTTAGGAGTGACAAAAACCAAAGATAGACTAGCGAAGTATTTTTATTGGCCTAACTGTTATAAAGACATTGAAGAATTTGTAAAATCTTGTGATTCATGCCAACGTGCTGGAAAAGCTGGGAACAAAGAGAAAGCACCTTTAAAAATAGTTCCAATTATTCCTGAAATTTTTACAAAAATCAACGTTGATGCCTGTGGGCCTTTGCCCGAGACTTCAAGCAGAAATAGATACATAATTACAGCTATGTGTTTGTCGTCCAAATATCCAGATGCAGTACCAGTACCAGACATAGGATCCAAGTCGGTAGTTGACGGTTTGTTACACATTTTTAGCCGCATGGGATTTCCGAAAGAAATTCAAACTGATCAAGGAGCCAGTTTTGTAAGCATTTTGACACTAGAATTTCTGGAGCGAAGTATATTACAGTATTAGATTTAACAAAAGGGTACTGGCAAATTCCATTAAGTGCTAGAGCTCAACGATTGGCAGCGTTTGTGACTACTTTTGGAACGTATCCTTAAAGATGCCATTTGGCCTTAAGAACGCACCTTATTTCTTTAGCAAAATGATGTCGGAACTTTTGAGAGGCTGCGAAGAGTTTGCCGTACCATATCTAGATGATGTTGCCATTTTTTCCGAAAACTGGGGGGATCATTTGATACATCTTGAAGAAGTGCTACAGAGGTTGCAGAGGGCTTCCTTGACCATAAAACCTTCCAAATGTAAGTTTGCTCAAGATCACGTCTTGTATTTGGGTCATATTGTTGGACAAGGATATCGACGACCAGCGGAACGAAAGGTTCAGGCCATACAAAATTTTCCTACGCCAAAGAACAAGACGCAAGTAAGATCTTTCTTAGGCCAGGCGGGATATTACATTAGATATATTCCAATGTTTTCTTCGATAGCAGCTCCCTTGACAGACATCTTGAAGGGTAAAAATCGTAAAGAGGAAATTATATGGTCAGAACAATGTGAGAAAGCTTTTTTGGAACTAAAAAAAATCTTTATCTAGTTTTCCTGTTCTGTATGCCCCTGACTATGAACGTAGATTTATTCTACAATCTGATGCTTCAGATCAAGGAATGGGAGTCGTCCTCTCGCAAGAACAAGAAGATGGCGCTGAACATCCTGTACTCTATCTAAGCTGAAAACTTTCGACAGCAGAGAAGACATACAGTACCAGTGAAAAAGAATGTGCCGCCATTATATTTGCGGTACAGAAACTGAAATGCTACCTGGATGGTCATAAATTCCTCATACAAACTGATCATAACCCTCTCGTTTGGTTACGCACCAACGCAAGTTCAAATGCTCGTCTGATGAGATGGGCCCTTGCTTTACAAGCATATGATTTTGTTATAATTCATCGATCGGGAACTATGCACAAAAATGCAGATGGACTGAGCAGAGTTCCAACTTTAGATGATCCACCTTGATCATGCTATGTGTCTGCTAGTGAAAACATTTTTTTTTTTTTGTTGTGATATATACTACATTGAAATTGTTGGAAAACACGTAAAGATGATTGTTAAATTAACTCATATATTTCTCTTTGTAAATGGATTATGACTCATTATGTGAACTATGACTATTGTATTGTAAAATGACAAGAACATTTTACCACTGGAAAAAATTCCTCTGGAGTGAGGAGGGGTTGTAAAGTACGACTTCCACGCACAAAAGCGCGGAAGGATACATTGACATTTAATGACTTGAGCGTGTGGTGAGTGATGAGGAGAGTTGCGAGAGAGATATCGAAGGAGGAGGACATGGCGAGCTTTGGCTAAGACAACAAGTTCAGTTTGTAACGCGAAGTGTATTCCAATTTATGTTTTTGTGTAAAGTAATAAATGTTTTGTGTTGTGATCAAGTGTCTGTGATGTTACACTGTCTTCACGTGGCGGTGCAACAAAAGGGTGCCTTCTCTGCAAAGCTAACTGAATCGGGTATAGGAGAACTGGCCACCGGAGAACTGGCCACCGGAGAACTGACCACCCGGAGAACTGGCCACCGGAGAAGTGGCCATCCGGAGAACTGGCCACAAAACTTTTACGGGGCCATATAAAAATAACGCTTTTGACCGCTTCGTGCCCACGACCACCCAGAGGTTGATAATCTGAGTAATATAAAGTTTCCGTAATTTCGCCTTTTCTTAATTGCGATAATTAATGTAATTCTTTATAACAAATGTTTATGATCTACATCTCAGCAAAAGATTTAAGGGTTTTCAAACTACAAGTCTGCAAATTATCTGAGCGCATGTGCTGACTCAGGAAACGTGTTGGGGGGAGGGGGGGGTGTACCAAAAGTGTAAAACATAAAGCATTTCTGGTCCGATCGGGAGGTTTTCAGCATTTACAAGCTACAACTCGATAGATTATCTGAGCGCACGTGCCTACTCTGAAAGCGTGGCGGGCGGAAAGGACGAGAAATCTTCATATTTTACACTTTTGAAATTATTCCCCCCCCCCTCCCCCACCTGGACAGGTCTCTTGAGTAAACACACCTCAGATAATTTGCTGAGTTGATGCTGAGAATCTCCCGATCGGACGAGGAATTTTAGTAGGTTCATGCCTTAAGACAATGTGTCGAGTTGTAGCTTGTAAATGCTGAAAATCTTCCGATCGGACGAGAAATTGTTCATATTTTAAACTTTTGGTATTACCCCCCCCCCCGAGACAGGTTCCCAGAGGGGTACATGCTCTCAGAAAATTTGTCCAGTTGTAGTTTGTAAATGATGCTGAAAATCTCCTGAACGGACGAGAAATTTTATATTTTACAATTTGGGTATTGCCCCCCCCCCTCTCCAGTGCCCCGACTAGTATCCTGAGGCAGCAGATGCTTTCAGATAATTCGATGAGTTGTAACTTGTAAACGCTGAAAATCTCCCGATCGGACCAGAGATCCTTTATATTTCATATTTTAGGTTTTAAGCAGCCCCTCCCACCCCTTCCCCCTCCCCTCCCCCGAAAAGTTTCCTGGGTTTGCACATACTCGCAGATAATTTGTTTAGTTGCAGTTTATAAAAAAATATCGTAAATCAGAAAATACGAAATTACGGACATTTTATGTGTGTCAGATAACCAATTTAGGGGAGACGTAGCCACGGAGTAGACCAGAACGCAATTCTTATACGGACCCTTAAAATTTTTGTGGCCACTTCGGTGGCCAGTTCTCGGCTTAGTCTTAGCCCCGAAAATCATGGAAATGTCTAAATTTCTCACTGAAAATGAAATATTAAAAAAAAAATTATGAACAATAGTTGCTCAAGTAGTGGGGAATATAGCCACACGAAATTTGTTTACGCAGAACAATTTCATGGCACTGAAATTCCAATGTGTCCAGTTATCCGGTGGCCACTTCTCCGTACCCGAACTGAATCATCAGAAATCACTCTTGCCGACATTGTTTTGATCCTTGGAAGAGGTCACGTGACACCCGGGAGTCACGGGGACGCATCTCCAGGAATGTTTTATTTTCTATTTGAAATGAGGGGGTGATGTGTGGCTGCAATTATCCCCCCTCACTTCCGGCCTTTTCAGCGAATTCCAACGGCGCCACGGCGACTCCCTTGACCAAAACCCGCGACGCACAATTTGAAATGCGCTGGCTTAGACCATTGCGTAACAGGGGCGGCGTGCAGTTTTTCTTTAAATGGTGTAAATGTATTTTCTCCTTTTTGCCCGAATTTTAGGGTTTTCTAAAAATCTGCTTGGAAGTAATATTTTCGTTTTGTAACGGATTCAAGGGATGTACTCATTACACAGAGAAGGTAGTGTCACCTTTTTTTGTTTTGTTTATTTCGGTGGTTTAGCGACACTGAGGGCTTTAAGAAGTAAACCATTCCTAACTTGGGGCCACTTGTTTCAGGGAAGAGACGGATCCACTGCAAAAGAGACAAACACACCACTCATGCCTACACCGAGACTGGAACCTGGGTCCATTTCGGATGACAGGTCAGAAAAATACGTCTCTGGCCACTCTGCTGCCGGAACGTGTTTGAGCCTCGTTATTAATTTCACTTAAAACAAGAGGGTGTAGATGCAGATTCTATGAATTCCTAATATATATTCCATATCATCGCTTCTAAATATGCCATTGAAAAAAATCTTTCCTTCCTCAGATACTATTGATAAGGCACTCTATTCTGAGTAAAGTTTCTTTTTCAAGTAATGTCCAGTTTTTGCTCCAGGAGATGTAAAGGTAAATTCGCATTTCCCCGATATCTGCTTCTAAAAGTTCGATTTCAAAGGGTTTTTTTACGTCGGGTAGAGTTACCGATAGGTAATGTTTTGCACATAATTTACTATTTTGCCACTATGGGGAGCAAATATCTATAATTGTTTACCCGACGTATCTGCAGTAAAACATAACATTTCACGGCGGAGTCATCCCAGCAGTAAGCAAATTTTAAGACACATTGCGCGATTTCTTTCGTTTCGGCATATCTGTTAAGTCGGTCAAATAAGAGACGTACATTGGAAGCTTGAAACTGAACGAATCAACGTTTGCTTAAAGGGAATATTCATGAGATTCTTAAAGTTCTACAAATAGCCTTGTGCACAGTTCTTATCAAATAATATTTTCAATGTTGCAGTGGGTGTATTAGAACTTGACAAAAGGCTATCGTTGAAACAATAGACCCAAAACTTAGAGCTTTAGCTAACCACTAGTAGAGCATCTTAAAATTTGACAAGAATAGACACTCTATTACTTTAAAAAAATAAAAAAATAGCACCAATTATGCTCAGAACATATTTAAAAATATCCTAACAAAGGAAGATACTTTGCTAATTTCTTTTAATCTCCGAAGATAAAATGGCGGTAACATTTTCTTATTTTCGGAAAGGCTTTAAGAATTAGTTTCAAAAGAAAAAATATCCTTCTGAATGCGGACAACACCTGAACAAAGAAGTTTTATCTTTTCCCAGAGCTTCCGTGAAAATCCAAGCTAGGAAGTTTCTCTCCCCATGATGCGAAAATGAATTCTTTCCCGCCCCCTCCACTGATCTAGTTATCAGCCAATATTTTTCTTAGAATTCAAAACTTTGCAACGAAGTGATTTTGAGAGTGTTGTACTCGATCGTGAAAAGCGGGCTTTAGACAGCTAGATGTCTCTTTCATTTGAAAGTACCGTGAATGGTAGAAGAGGATAAAAAACAGCTTTAGATGGAGAAAGAAAAAAAAAGCTAAACGCTCGAAAAAGAAAAAAATATGAAAAGTATTTTAACATAGTTCGCAATGACAGACTTTTTATCGTTGCTCTGAAAATGGCCTGCTCTTAAAGATTCCACTGCTTTTCCTTTCTTTTGCTAATCGTGACCAACAATTAATTTCCTGCTCTCAAGTTGGAAATTAATTAGGTTCTTTTTAATTAACGAAGAGACACAGCCTTCTGGTGTTTCACACGTAGTGTCATGCTGAATTACACGATTGGCTTTCATTGCTGAAATAATATAGTACGAATCACTCTTCACGAAAGAAGTTGCAAGTTCACCGGAAATCTCAAAATCAGTTCATGGTTTTAAAATGAGTGCCACTAATACTACTTGCCAGCATAAGTGCTAAGATTTGTGGCTTCTACGCACAAGCTGGAATCAATTTTCGAAACATCTCTGTAATTAAAAATGTTCTGCTTTTTAAATTCTTCAGGGAATGTTGAAACAGTTTTACTGCTGGTGGCTGCGAACGATTTAAAATTAAGTGTTTAAATAGATAAACACAAAGGCCGTTCCATAAAAACTGAGAATAAAATCACACAAAATGAAGAAATAGAGGGACAACAAAATATGTTTTTCTTTCTCAAAGTATCTTCCCTCAGATTATATGCAACGGTTCCATCGTTCAGTCCACTTTTCAAAGCATGTGGAGAAAGCATTTTGTGGAAGCTGCTTCAGCGACCCCCTGTACAGCTTGAATAACTTCAGCAGCTGTGTTGAATGTTGCGCCACGAAACTTCTCCTACATTGTTGGAAACAACCAGAAATCGCACGTGGCGAGGTCAGGAATGTAGACAGGCTGTCGCATGGTTTCAATACTGCATTTTGTTAAAAACTGTTGAACACAAGCAGCCACATGTGGGCGGGCGTTATCATGGTGTAGGGTCCACTTGCCCACCGGTTACAGTCGCTCAATCGATATGAGTCGTCGCAGACGCTACAAGACTGAAATGTAATCCTCAGCATCGACAGTAATTTGTGGAGGAACGGCATGCTGGTAGACCACACCTTTATGATCAAAGAAAATTATCATCATCACCTTCCCAGCTGATTTGGTTTGGTGAGCTTTTTTTGGAGGAGGCGAGCCTGTCTGTTTCCAGACACACTTTGCGCGCTTCGTGACGGAGTCGAAATGGTGGACCCATGTTTCATCGGCAGTTATTACTGTGTTTAGAAAGTTTGTATCCTTTGCAATCATTTATTTCCATTCATGACACAGCTGAACTCTGGCTAACAATATTGTTCTCTCGTCGGGTGATGAGGTACCCATCTGGAACATACACGATGCAGCAGTAATTTGTCACGTAGAATGGGGACTACCTACGTTTCTGAAATATTAGTTGACGCCGTTATGTCTTCACAAGTCATTAGTTGATCTTCTTGCAGGATTGTCAGTGTTATCAATACGCTCCGTAACAACACTTTCAGGTTGATCAGCCTAGGAGCAAGTTCTGACGACAAACGCCATTTTTTGAAATTATGGTGTCATCTAAAAATAGCTGACTCACCCAAACATTTATCTTTGTAAGCTGTTTTTTCATTAAATTAATTTCTGGAGCCGTTTTACCCAAATGATAGCAAAATTTTATCGCACAACGCATTTCATTTCTTAACTCTAAATCACGTACCTTAAACAACTGCGCAATAACAGAATTAGAATCGTGTGCCACGACTTATAGCTGCTGCCTTAGATACTTCCTTGGTCGACTGATTTGTTATTTTTCCTCTTCGCAGTGTTGCCAACTCAAAAAAATATTACTCTCAGTTTTTATGGAACCGGCCTTTGAAATGACACCTTATAATAAGATTATGTGGTTAGAATAATTGGCCTGTCATTGTCCGATAATAGATATTAGCTCCCAAAGAGACAGGCGTTTTTCTAGTAACGTTTTACTTCACTACATCGTGTATTGCCACTCTCAGATATGAAAACTTTGTGGATATTCGTAGTAACGCGGATGCACATCATGTAGCATAATTCTGAATGGTGTGATGCTTTGAAGTCGCCTATGTACGAAACTGGGCAAGGCGTAATAGTAATATTAATACAGCTTTGGATTATCGACAAATATTTTCTCCGTAATGGAATCTAAAAAGAGATAGGGTATTAAGGTATATACACCGATTACCCATTACTTTATGACCACCTACCTAATAAGCTGTATGATCAAATTTAGCCCGCAAAACAGCGACCAATCGGCAAGGCATTGATTCGAAGAGGTGGCAATAGGTATCCTTGGGTATCTGGTACCATAATGTCCACACCAGGTCCTCCAGTTTCCGTACATTTCGGAGTGGCGGTGATTTAGCGCGAACCCGCTTTTCCAAGTCGAACCACAAATGTTCGATTGGGTTCGTGTCAGGTGATTTTGAAGGCTAGGACATTAACAGAAAGACACCAGCACAGTAGCGTAACCATGTTTCAAAATTTGGGGGTCCGATCACACATACAGTAACCTCCACCCCCAGATTATATATATATATATATATCATCATCATTGTCAACCATTATCAATCCACTGCTGGACGAAGGTCTCCCCAAGTTTCCTCCACAACGGTCTGTCTTGTGCCAGTCTCCTCCATGTCACTCCCGCATACTTTCAAATTTCATCCACCCATCTTCCATGTGGTCTTCTTCTGGGTCTTTTCCTGTCCCTTGGAATCCAATCTAAAATTTCGACTGTCCATCGATGGTCTGTTCTTCTGGCAGTACGTCCAGCCCATTGCCATTTCAGGGATTTAACTCTGATCATGATGTCTTCCACTCTTGTCATTTTTCGGATCCACGAGTTCCTCTTCTTATCTCTCCTGGTTACACCAAGCATGCACCTCTTCATGCTTCTTTGATTTGTCTGCAGCCCTTGTATGTCTCTTTTAGCTAAGGTCCACGTCTCTGCACCATACGTAAGCACTGGAAGGATGCATTGATCAAACACTTTTCTTTTAAGACATAATGGCATATTGCTCTTGAAAATTATGCTGTTTCTTCCAAACGCTCTCCAGGCAAGTTTTGTACGCCGATTAATTTCTTCATCAATGTGACCCTCACTTGATATCTGCTGTCCAAGATAAACGTACGTGTCTGTTATCTCCAGCTTTTCTCCATCAATCGATAAATCTTCATTTCTTGTAAAAGCATTGAACATCACTTTTGTCTTCTGAAAGTTCGTTTTTCATCCCACTTCCTTACTCCTGTCAGCAAGCTCCTGGATCATACTCTGCAGCTCTGATGGAGTAGTTGCAAAAATGACTACGTCATCAGTAAAACAAAGGTGAGTTAGATAATCTCCATTAATCTTTATCCCTTTGTTTTCCCAGTTCAGTGATTGAAAGACATTTTCCAATATGGCATTAAAGAGCTTCGGAGATATGGTGTCACCTTGTCTCACTCCTTTTCCAATTTTTATGTGTGTTGTATTTTCAAACAGCCGAATCTTTGCGCTTGCATTTTCATAGATGTTATTAATAATATTAATGTATGCATCTTCAATACCGCAGGATTTCAGAGCCATTGTAACTGCTGATGGTTTCACCGAATCAAAGGCTTTTTCATAATCGATAAAAGCCATGCACAATGGAAGTTCACATTCCCTCGCTCTTTCAATTAGTTCTCTCAGTACGTGGATATGATCTATTGTGCTGTAGCCACTCCTGAATCCAGCTTGTTCTCTCGGTTGAGCCATGTCCGGTGCCACCTTCAAGCGGTGTGAAAGAACTTTAGTGAAGATATATATATACAATAATATATACAGACTGTATAAAATAGTTTGGGACACCCCCCCCCCCCCCTCCACACACACACACGCAGGAGCAAAGCAGTTGCTGAGCCGCGATCTAACGGGCACGACATAGGCGCCTCTGTTTGCGAATAATGGAACTTAGCGAACACAACTGTAAAACTATGATACATAGGGCAGAAATATAAATTACAAAGTTGTGGAGCTGACTTTGCCTATTAGGAATCGATATAGCTATTTTAAGTATACATTATACACGTGTTTGCATTCTACGAAAAACTACAATCCAATCTTATATTATTACATCTAGTCGGTTTACGTCATAAAAAAGTGTTCATCTTATTCCCGAAAGGTTGGGGGGGGGTCTCCTTTACATTGGGTATCCCCGACTCTGAAAAATCTGGAGGGGTCCTGACCCCCACGACCTCAGTGGTTACGCCTATGCACCAGCATGTTCCTCGAACACACTCCTTGACGATTCTGGCAGTGTGGCATCACACATTATCCTGTTGGTGATGGCCATCACCAGCAGAGAATACAGTTGCCATGAATGGCACCTGGATCCACTGTTGGGCGGAAACAGGCCAGATGCGGCGGCGTTATGCTGTGGGCGATGTTCTCTTGGGACACTTGGTCCGCAACCAACGATGTTCAGATACCTGACAGCTGTCAGGGATTGTGCTATTTGGGATAATGGGGACCTAAAGTGTCCCAAGAAAACATCGCCCACAGCATAACACCGCCGCCGACAGCCTGCTTCCGCCTAACAGTGGATCCAGGTGCCATAGCCATCATTGGTAATCGGCATATCCGCGCTCGGCCGTCTAAGTGATGCACCAGGAATATTGATTCGTCAGACCAGGCCACTTTCTTTCAATCATCCACGGTCCAATCTCGATGATCTTGGGCTCATTTCATGCGTTGTTGGCGATTTCGTGCAGTCAGCATGGCGACCCGGCTGGGTATGCAGGCTCATGCACAGAAGGCTGCGAGGAACTGTGTGATGTGACACATTGCCCTGATCACCACTGTTGTAGCTGCGGGGGATATGTCGCACTGTGGCCCTGCGGCCGCTGTGAACAATGCGCGACAGTCTCTGCTCCACTGTGCAGCGCGGACAGCAGCTAGACGTGCTGGGAGTGACTCAATAAGGTGCTGGAGGAAGGTGTTCACAGGTATGTGGAGCCATGCTGACTGAAGTGCGTCTGACAGCTGCTGGAGGGTGCGTGGTGGAGGATCCATAGAGCGAACAGCACGATCGAGGTGGTCCCAGAGATGCCCAATTGGGTTTAAGTCTGGGGAATAACGGGGCCAGGGAAGTACTTGGATGTCTTCATCGTGCTCTTCCAACCACTCTCGGAGATTTCTAGCTGTGTGACACGTCGCCTTTTCATTCTGGAAGATCCCATCCGCCCCAGGGAAGACAATCAGCATATACGGGTGTGAGTGGTCTACAAGGATGGATTTATAACGAACTCGGTCCTTATTAGTGCCTTCCACAGGTATGAGCGGCCCCAGAGAATGCCACGGAAACATTCCCCACACCATAACGCTGTTCCCACCAGCTTGTTCTTCCAGCAATGGTTGAAGAACATTGGTTCTCCGATGTTTCCCAACATCCATCATTTCAATGAAGCAAGAAACGTGACTCATCAGAGAAGGCAATACTTTGCCAATCAGCGGAGGTACAATTCCGACACTGCCGTGCGAATGTAAACCTTTTCTGCCGATGCACCTTCGTTAGCATAGGTGCAGTGACCATCCGCCTGCATCGGAGTCCCATACGCAGCAGTGTTCACTGAACTGTCGTTTTTGACACATTTCCGGTAGCCCCCTGGTTCATTCGGCCAGTGCGTTGCTCCACTGTAGCGTGTGGATCGACCCTCACGCACATTCGAAGCCGACATTCGCTTGTCACATCAATGGCACGTGGTCCTCCTGAGTTTCCATGTCACTTTTTCGCAATGGTGCCATTTCTCTAATCACGATACACTTTAACCACAACAGCACGGGAACAGTTCAGAAACTACGTTGCTTCAGAAATACTGCCACCCTTGGCCCGAAAGCCGATGATCATCCCTTTTTTGCAAAGCTGATAAATCGCTCCTTTTATGCATGACAGCAACTAGTGATATGTTTTCAGATTGCCTACAGCACACCTTATATACCCTCCAAGCCAGATCACGGCACGTGCCTTCTTTCATTGGCTACGAGCTATTGACGTCAAAAGTAAGAGGATTTTCGTTTCTAGCTAATGTGAATTTATAGAAGCACACAGATGGAACAAGGATGCTGGGTTCATTTGTCAAGTAGAGGATTCACAGTTAATATCAGTGTTAAGGGCAATTCGTCATGATGTTTGTTCTGTACGTACCGCCAAAACAGCTCTTACCCGGCGAGACAACGACGCTACAAGACTTTTAATGGAGTCTTGTGGTATCTGGTAGCAACACGGTATCAGCAGATCCTGTAACTCTTTTAAGTTACGTGGTTGAGTAGACACAGAATGAATTTCCTGTTCCAACAGAAACCACAGATGCTCCATTGGATTCGTGGACCGGGCGAGAACACGACCAAGAGGACCAAAGGTCGTGCTCACTACCGAGTGGGAACTAGTGGTCGTTGTACAGGTGGTAGTTAGTACACGACCTTGAAGAAAGTGGTCGTAACCACTCCGGCATGTAGGAGTGATCTCGACCAACTCAGTCGTGTAAACGCTTCCTAGGAGTGATCTCGACCAACTCAGTCGTGTAAACGCTTCCTAGGAGAGCTCTTCGTTCATTGTGTAGCTTATTTTCTTTAAAAAATGTCGATGATATAAAATGAACAATACTCAGCTCATCAAATTTGTTGAATTGTACCATGAAGCAGAATGTTAGTGGGATATTAATTCTTCAGTGTACAAGGATCGGGATGCAAGGGATCAATGTTTAAAAGAAATATCTCAAGAAATGTCCACAGAAGGTTTTGGTCCTCGAGAAGTTGCACAAAAAATTAAGAACATTAGATCTGCTTATTATCAAGAATTAAAGAAAATGAGCAATTTTAAGAACTCAGGAGTCTCTGCTGACGAAACGTTTTCGGCCCAAAGTACCTTGGTTCGATGTTGTGGAGGCTTTTTTTTTTAAAAAAAGTTTCTGAAATCAACCCGACGACACCTAACTTGAACCGCAAGCCACCCTCACAGGGTACAAGAACAGCAAGCATTTCTTGAGAGTTCTGTACCTGTAGTGGTGTATTAAAGAAATCCATGGAACCAACCAGAGGTTAGTGACCCGATCCTTAGGTCTCCTCCAATTTCAGAACAGGCAAGTTCTTCAAACAGACGGCGTCTTCAGAAACGAAGAGTATCGCCTACGTGCATTGAAGAAGCCATAACTAAATTAGAAACTCCACAAAAAAAATTCTGCAGAGACAGAATTCGACGTGTGGTGTCGAAGTTTGGCTAAACAACTGAATAATATGGGAGCTTTCCGTTCTGCGATTTTCAAACACCGAACTTGATTCTGAGGGCGAGAAGAAGCGTTTTAGAAGCCAAGTGGGAACAGGAGATGGGTGTAATTAAGCAGATCGATTACGAAGGTCGTGTTACTCTCTAAAATAAAGTAGTGTTCTCGACAGGTTCACGACTCCGTGGGAACCCGGCTTAAAGCCATTGCCATGAAAGGATGTAGCTGGTCTGCAGTGATGTTTAGGCAGGTGGCAGACGAGTAGTGTCCTGTACATAAATGACTGGACCCAGGATTTCCCAGCAGAACATTATCCAAAACATTGCACTTCCCCCAACACTTGTTTTCGTACCACGGTTCATGCTGGTGACATTTCCCCAGGTAAACAACGCACACCTACCCTAACATCCCCATGGGGTAACAGGAAATGAGATTCATCGTACCAGACAACCTTCGTCCAGTTCTCATGCTCGCGTGCTCATTGTACACTGTTAAAATTTTTGTGGTAGGTTACCCCAAAAAGTGTTGCTACACCAGTTGCACTATTTTGTGAGAAAAGATATACCGTTACTTAGTGCAAACAAAACTCAGCCAAATGATACAACTTTGCGCCATATTATGATGTAAGGTTGAACCATGTTGATGGTTAGGGTTGCAACAAAAGATTATGTATCTTTTCTCAGAAAGAGGTGCAGCTGATGTAGCACCACTTTTTGGTGCAATTTACCACAAGAGTTTTAATATTTTGAGCAGGGTTCAATGTACTGTGTGTTGTGACACTTTACTAACATCAACAGCACTGAAATTACCAAAGAGTTGCGCTACTGTATCCTTCTGTTGGCTCGTACCATTCGGATAGCCCTTACTTACCTGTAGAATGGATGAGCTGTGGCCAGTCCGCACCTTGCCTGCGGTTGGTGGTTGCTCCCTTCTCGAACAACTTCTTGAAAGTACTAAGCACAGCTGACTGTGAGTTAGTACAAGCCTTGCAGTCTCGGATATGCTCTACCCAGTAGTCCAGCCACTATAATTTGTCCTTTGTAAAATTCGCTGTCTTTCCCATCTGAAGAACAAGAATAACATTGATTAACAGAGCTCAATGTCAGGTGTTGTTTACACTCATCTTCAAAATAATATTTGCACCCAGAAAGACGAGTCGGATTGCAATGCAATTCGGAAGGAAAGTAAAGGTTAACAGGAACAATAAATGATTGAACATTGAGACTGATATGGCAATATTTATTGAGCTACACGCCAATAATTAGTAGTGTCCCTGAGTATACCGTGGGTACGCTATGACTTCTCACACAGCATGCCAGACGTCTCGGTATGGAGTTGTACAGGTTCCTAATGGGGTCCTGCGATAAGCCACGCCTTGCAGCTTGAATTTTCTCACGCAGTTGCTGCAGATTGTATGGTAGGGTTTGAGCGTGGATAGCGCGTCCAATAAAATCCTACACATTTTCAATCGGCGATAGGTCTGGCGATGCGGCTGGCTATGGCAGACTGTCAGTGTCTTGATGGCAAGCTCTCCAGACAGTAGCAGTATGCGGACGAACGTTGTCCTGTTGGAAAATTGCACCGGAGTGAGCGTTCAGCAAAGGTAGGGCCACTGCTTGCAGGACCTCATTAACGCAACGTTGGGCTGTCAAAGTGAGTGCCTGTAATGAACACAAAAGGTGATCTGGCATCATAGGCAATTGCACCTAACACCATGATACCAGACCTTCTGAACGTGTGACGCTCGACAACAAACCGTTCATCGTGGCGCTGACCACGGTGCCTACACACACGGATTCGGTGGTCGTCTCCTACGAGACAAAAGCCGGACTCGTCACTGAAAATCATGCGCTGCCATTCTGAGTGACTCACTGAGAGTCTGGAACACAATTGCAGTCATTGGCGACGATGCAGTGGTGTTAAGGGCAGTCGTCGTGTCGTAACGGTCTGCGTGCGTGTAGTCCTACGTCGTGCAGCCGTCTGCCAATGGTGCTGGCACTAATCGGACGATGCATGGAGGGCAGTACTGCTCGGTGAATATCCGCAATTGTGGCTGTTGGGTCACTCCGCGCATGTCAAATAACCCGTCGGTCCTCTCTCTCTCTCTCTCTGTGGTTCGTCTAGGTCTCCCAGACCCTTCCTGTCGCTGCTGCGTGCCTTGTTTTATACACTACCGCGAACAGTATGCTATGGTGATATCCGCACGACCGGTATGGCTCGCAATATGGCAATAAGACCATCCCGTTTCCCAGATCCCGACAATGCGGCTTCTCTCGAACTCCTCCAACTGCTCGAATTGCTTCCGAACTCTTCTCCCAAGCATACTTCACTTGCAAATGATGCAACCAACACAACAGCACGCGCAGCAGGACGGCCTTATATAGCCAGTGAGGCACAGCGCTACCACCCCTCCTTGCTGGTGTCATATGCGCAGCCAAAGATGATACTTGAATCATTTGCTTGTATCACGACGGCAAACCTACTCGCCAAGAAATTCCTGTCGGTTGCTTCTTTCTGGGTGCAACTATTTTTTTGACGATGAGTGTATATCGTTTCGTGACCTTCACAGGTGCCGTTGTTTGCCTGCACTTATTTCGATTTGCATAAAGACAAGCTAGTCATAATATTTTGGCTCGTATGTTTTAGTTGTTGTTATTGGTGATATCAAAAAAAAAAAAAAAAAAGGTTGAAAATTCAGAAAATGTCTTTTCTGCTTGTGAGTGCGGATTTGACCAAAGATTAGGCTCTCGAGTAGAGTTCGCTCATCAATTTCTATTTTGTTTCTAGTGTTTGATGTGGAGATTACTCTTTTAATTCCTCTACTTTTGTGTCAGTGAGAAGAGAGCGAACATTAGGCGGTGTATGTATAGAAAAACACATTAAAAATTCGATAACTTTCGAAATAACCTTTTGTTTGAAAAGAAAATGAGCTTAGAACAGTATTTAGCATGCTAAAGGCACGAAAAATTTAGGAGTCTCTGAGGATTCATTCTTTTTTTCGTATCAAAAGTTTATTAAAGAACAACAGAATTATTGCCTGGATGAATTTAGTGATCATCTAAGCGTGTTCTCTCGAGATGATTTAATTTTTAATTAACAATTGAAAGAAGAATCCTTTCTTTGGGGAAATTAATTCTTTGTACGAAAGATTCAACGACAGTATTCTTCGACATTTTACGCCTTAGGTCATCCAGGTTGCTTAAATGAACAAAATCGACAGCGCTGTAATGTTTTATATTCCTGAACTTGTGAATTTCATTAAGCCATTTGTCCTCTAGCATATACTAAACATTGACTACTCTAAAAAAGCTTCTACAGTTTAATACTTGTACTTATCATTTTCTGGTATCAGGATAAATATTTTCATCCATCGCGGTATCATAACCGGTACGGAAAACAATAGTATCTGACGGAAGAAAGAAAATTTTCAGTCGGGTTTTTAATCCTTCCGATATTGCTGTAAAATGGAATCGTGAGTTTACGCCCTCTGGTTGCAGACTTGTGCGTTAAGAAAAACACGAATTTATATGAGAAATATTTCGCATCGGAAACGCTCTCCAACACCGAAATAATTTTTCAAATCGGACTCTTAGAAACAGAGATATCGACAAAAATAAGATGTGACTTTACGTTCCCTGGTGGGAAAACCATGCATTGTTTTGGGAAGAAAGTATTCTCAAAAGCTTTTTCCATATGAGCGGTATCGGTCCAAGAAAAAAAAAATTTAGTCGAGTTTTCAGGAGCCCAGATTTTGCTACAAATAATCAGAATCAGAAATTAACACTTATGCCTCCTGGAGGCTAAACTATCCTTTACCAAACATTAGAAATTATGTGAAAAATATTTTCCATCAGGTCTTGTACGCGATACAGGAAGAATTTTTCAAATCGGAGCTTTAGGAGCAGAAATAACGCAGAAAACAGAATATACCTTTGTGCCCCCTAGCGGAAAGTCTATGATTTACTTGAAAATTTTGAATTTATAGGAAAAGCATTTCGCATCGGAAACACTGTCCAACAAAGAAGGAATTTTCCAAATCGTACTTCTACGAGTAGAGATATTGACAAAAATAAGATATACATCTACGCCGCCTGGCGTAGAAACCATGCATTTTTTCAAGAAGAAAATTTTCCTAAGAGGTTTGTCGACATGAGAAGTACTATCGGTCAACAAACGACTTTCTTTCAATCGAGATTTTAGAAGCTCATATTTTGCTGCAAATACAACAGAAGCGGAAATTAAGACTTAAGCCACCTGGTGGCCAAACCATTTCTTACAAAAATTAGAAATTATGTGAAAACAATTTCCCATCAGGAGCTGTATCCGGTGCCGAAAGAATTTTTCAAATCGGAGATTTAGAAGCAGAGATATAGGGGGAAACGCAATTTACATTTACGCCCCTTAGCGGAAAGTCTATGATATACTTGAAAATTTTGAAATTATAAGAAAAAACATGTCACACTGAAAACACTATCCAACAAAGAAGGAATTTTTCAAATCAGACACCTAGACGTAGAGATATTGACAAAAATAAGATGTACATCTACGCCCCTTGGCGGAGAAACTGCGCAATATTTTAAGAAGAAAATATTCCGAAAAGGTTTATCGATGTGAGTGAATCAGTCCACGAAATAATTTTTTCAATCGATATTTTACAAGCTCCGATTTTATGGCAAATACATCAGAAGCAAAAATTAACGCTTACGCCCCCTGGTGGCCAAAGTATTCTTTACCAAAGTTTGAAATTATATGGAAAAGATTTTCCATCAGGAGATGTATCCGCTGAAGAAAAAAATTTTCAAATCGGAGTTTTAAAGAGTTATCGGGAAAAATGTAATTTATTTTTACGCTCCCTAGCGGAAAATCTATGCGTAATTTGTAAAAGTAACTATATCTAAAACACTCAACATAAATGGAATCGAAACATAAAAAAAAAAATTCAATCTGATGTTTAGAAGCAAATATGTGGAATAAAACGTATTTTTGAATTCGACATCATCTGAATTTACGCCCCCTAGCGGCGAAATTGTACATCGTAAAAAAAAAAAACGAAATAAAGGATCATCATTTGCATGTTTCAAGCTTCCGAATGCAAAAAGAATTTTTCAAATCGGACTAATCGTTGCAGAGATATCGTGGATACAGGCGGACGGACGGACAAACCGATAACAGAAGCACGATCTTTTTTTACAAGAGACGTGCTAACAAAGAAGGAATTTTTCAAATCGGAATTCTAGAAGTAGAGATATTGACAAAAATAAGATATACATCTACGCCCCCTGGCGTAGAAACCATGCATTATTATTTAAAGAAGAAAATGTTCCTATCAGGTTTGTCCACATGAGTAGTATCGGCCAACAAACGACTTTTTTTGCAATCGAGATTTTAGAAGCTCATATTTTGCTGCAAATGCATCAGAAACGGAAATTAAAATTTACGCCCCCTGGTGGCCAAACCATTTTTTTTACGAAAATTAGAAATTATGTGCAAACGATTTCCCATCAAGAGCTGTATCCGGTGCAGAAAGAATTTTTCAAATTGGAGATTTAGAAGCAGAGATATAGGGGGAAACGTAATTTACCTCTACGCCTCCTAGCGGAAAGTCTATGAATTACTTGAAAAGTTTGAAACTATATATGAAAAACATGTCACACTGAAAACACTACCCAACAAAGAAGTTTGTCAAATCGGACTCCTAGAAGTAGAAATATTGACAAAATAATACATACATCTACGCCCGCTGGCGGAGAAACTGTGGACTCTTTTAAGAGGAAAATATTCTGAAAAGGTTTATCGGTGTGAGTGGCATCAGTCCACGAAATAATTTTTTCAATCTCTATTTTAGAAGCTCAGATTTTATGGCAAATACATCAGAAGCAAAATTAAAACTTACGACCCCTGGTGGCCAAAGTATTCTTTATTAAAAATTTAAAATTGTATGCAAGAAATTTTCCATCAGGAGGTGTATCCGCTGAAGAAAATAATTATCAAATCTGAGTTTTAGAAGTACAGAAATCGGGGAAAACGTAATTTACTTTTACGCTGCGTAGCGAAAAATGTGTGTGTAACTTGAAAAAGTGATTATACCTAAAATACTGTTCGAGATAAATGGAATTCAAAGGTAAAATATTTTTTTCAATCTCATGTTTAGAAGCAAATATGTGGAATAAAACGTATTTTTGAATTCGACATCTGCATTTATGCCCTCTAGCGGCGAAATTGTACATCGTAAAAAAAAAAAAAAACGAAATGAAGGATCATCATTCGCATATTTCAGTCTTCCCAATGCAAAAACAATTTTTTATATCTGACTAATAGTTGCAGAGATATCGTGGGTACAGGCGGACGGATGGACGGACAAACCGGTAACATAAGGACTCTTTCTTTACAAAAGATGTGCTAAAAAATGACACCGAATTTCGGTAGTAATAAGCACGCCTTTTGAATTTTTTACGACACGAATAAAATTTATCAAAGTCATTCATAGTTAACGTAATAGGTTAGATCGAAAAACTCAATTGGATTTCTACAATCTATAAAACACACACATGCAGAAATAGAAACAGCTACTTATTTACACTAGCGGCTGAAATGTATGTTACCGAAATTAATCTATCTATTTAAAACACAGAAAAGTAACCAAAGCTCTTATAGAAACAGTAACAAAATTAGCTGGGTCTAAGAACAAGTTGCATGTGAACAAATTATCAGGAAAAACCAAAATGTTGATGCAAAAAAGAAGAGAGATGAGGACAACTAAAGATGGGACTTCCAAAGTGGAATACATAGAGCTATGCAAGACAGTACGAAAAAGTATCACTGAAGACGTAAGGAAATTCAACTGTGAACTAGTAAGGAAAGTAATTGAAAACAACCAAAGCCTAAAGATAGCAAAGGGACATCTCAGTAAGGGAAGAAAACAGATTATGCCACTGAGAAAAGAAGATGGTTCTATAACAAGAAATAGAGGAGAAATTTTGACAAGAGTGAAAGATTTCTACTCCAAATTATATGAAAGGCATGATACATGTACTCCAGACATCATGAAAGGTATCAGAGTTCTTCCAGTCCTCCCAGCAGAAGTTGCACATGAAATCAAGAACATGAAGCGGGGAAAAGCTCCAGGAGAAGATGGAATTACTGTAGACATCATACAAGAAGCAAGTGGAGAAATCGAAACAGTACTCGCCCAAACTTTAACTCGATGCCTTAATGAAGGGAAGATTCCCGAGGATTGGAACAACGCTACAATGATTCTGCTACATAAAAAAGGTGACGTTGAGGATCTCAGGAACTACAGACCTATCAGCCTCCTATCAGTGGTTTATAAAATCTTCACTAAAGTTATTTCACATCCGTTTGAAGGTAACACTCGACATGGCTCAACCGAGAGAACAAGCTGGATTCAGGAGTGGCTACAGCACAATAGATCATATCCACGTACTGAGAGAACTAATTGAAAGAGCGAGGGAATATGAACTTCCATTGTGCATGGCTTTTGTCGATTATGAAAAAGCCTTTGATTCGGTGAAACCATCAGCAGTTACAATGCCTCTGAAATCCTGTGGTATTGAAGATGCATACATTAATATTATTAATAACATCTATGAAAATGCAAGTACAAAGATTCGGCTGTTTGAGAACACAGCACACATAAAAATTGGAAAGGGAGTGAGACAAGGTGACACCATATCTCCGAAGATCTTTAATGCTACATTGGAGGGTGTCTTTCAGTCGATAAGCTGGGAAAACAAAGGGATAAAGATTAATGGAGATTATCTAACTTGCCTTCGTTTTGCTGATGACGTAGTCATTTTTGCAACTACCCCATCAGAGCTGCAGAGTATGATCCAGGAACTTGCTGACAAGAGTAAAGAAGTGGGATTAAAAATGAACTTTCAGAAGACAAAAATGATGTTCAATGCTTTTTCAAGAAATGAAGATTTATCGATTGATGAAGAAAAGCTGGAGATAACAGACACGTATGTTTATCTTGGACAGCAGTTATCAAGTGAGGGTCACATTGATGAAGAAATTAATCGGCGTACAAAACTTGCCTGGAGAGCTTTTGGAAGAAACAGCATAATTTTCAAGAGCAATATGCCATTATGTCTTAAAAGAAAAGTGTTTGATCAATGCATCCTTCCAGTGCTTACATGTGGTGCAGAGACGTGGAGCTTAACTAAAAGAGACATACAAAGGCTGCAGACAACTCAAGAAGCATGGAGAGGTGCATGCTTGGTGTAACCAGGAGAGATAAGAAGAGGAACTCGTGGATCCGAAAAATGACAAGAGTGGAAGACATCATGATCAGAGTTAAATCCATGAAATGGCAATGGGCTGGACATACTGCCAGAAGGATAGACCATCGATGGACAGCCGAAATTTTAGATTGGATTCCAAGGGACAGGAAAAGACCCAGAAGAAGACCACATGGGAGATGGGTGGATGAAATTCAAAAGTATGCAGGAGTGACATGGAGGAGACTGGTACAAGACAGACCGTTGTGGAAGAAACTTGGGGAGACCTTCGTCCAGCAGTGGATTGATAATGGTTGACAATGATGATGATGATTTAAAACACAAGGCTCTTTCTTTCTACAATTTGCTGCGCCACCCACTAGAGCGATTTTCATCACTTTTCTCAAATGAGATCTACTGACACATAGATTTGTCATCGCTAATTTTTATTGTTATAAGTAATTTGCTTTTATGTTACTATGGCATTTTCTTCGTACAATCGCCATTCTTTATTCTGGCGTTTGTTCTTGCTTCAGTACATGCAGCGCCATCTGCCTTTCTACGGTGGTCGGACTTGGAACTAAGCCATGGACAGTTGTATGTAGCGATGTCCCGAGTGTTATCGTTCGTCGATTTGAAAGTTCAAATATGGTGCCAAAAAGTCATAGGACTATGAATGTGGTATTTAAGGAGGTGCTTTGAAATGTGAGTATAGCCGCTATAGCGGCGCAGTGGTCTAAGCGCTGGCTTATGATCATTCGTCCGTGAAGTGGTGCGGGTTTGAATTCCGGTGATGCATGGATGTTGTGTTTGTCTTACGGCGCTGGCTCTCTTTCTTCTCTGGAACCAGTGGCCCTAAATTAGGGACGGGCGACTGCTTATAGCCCATTGAGTTGCTCACGATGGTTGTTAAACTTCCTATAAAAAAAAATATGTGTATATTTTCGAGATATTTAAGTAGGGAACCTCTTTTGACACGTTTACACTATATATTAGTCGTATATAATGATACCAAAAAAAAAAAATTGTTAAAACCAAAATGGCAAAATAAAACACATTTTTAACCACATTGTGTAGTTATCTAGACACGATGACATTTCGGGTCACTGAAAGTATACCTCAATACTCCAATATAAGCCCGTCAGTGACGGGTAAGCATATGTTTATACAATATGTAAGAACGTCATCGTTAAATTCGTATACGAGTAGTTGGACAAATTAATGGGAATACTACGATAATTTTGTTGTTGGTGACCCATCTTATACACTGCCCAACGTTTATTGTAGTAATGCATTTTATTACGATTCGTTTTATATGACAAGAAAACATTTCTGTCACAGCTTTTTGAACGGCACACGGCTTACGCTCTGGTAAGTAATAGTTTTTACATAGAAAGAAAATATCAGAGAAAAAGGGATTTTCAAATCGAACAGTTTGAAGAAGTAGCCGCCCGGGTGGCGCAGTGGTCTAAGCGAAGGCCTCTGATCACTCGTCCGAAAGGGGTCCGGGTTCGAATCCCGGCGAGGCATGGATGTTGTGTTTGTCTTACGGCACTGGCTCTCTCACTTCCCTGGAACCAGTGGCCCTAAATTAGGGACGGACGACTGCTTATAGCCCATTGAGTTGCTCAAGGTGGTCGTTAAACCTCCAATCAAAAAAAAAAAAAAAAAAATAAAGTATAGAGGGAAGCATCATATAACTTCACCCCTCTAGCGGAAGAATTTCGCATAATGAGAAGTTGAAAAGTTGAAAATATGCGAAAAGTATTCTTCCTAGTAAAAGCTGTACTTTTTTTTTTTTTTAAATACGTCTACTGGAAGCAGAGGTAGCGAAAAAAAGATTTTGGTATTTATACCTAAGTAGCGGAAAAAGTTGTACTTTGTTTACATAAGATAATGTTCCCCATCTTTACTGTAGAGGGTTGGCATACATTAGAAAATAAATTTTTCAATGTGGCTTTTAAAAGGGGAGATACAGCTGCAAACAGAATTACACAAACGCCACCTAGAAACAGAACTGTGAACTACAAAATTCTCCATAAGCAAAGTGTTCTACAAGATACCCGGTATAAAAAGAATTTCTTAAATCGGACATTTAGAAGCAGAGATAAAGATTGAATGAGTGGCCCCCTAGTGGGGAAATTGTGCACTATTCTGGGGAGGAAGTACACAAAAAATATTATTATAGTTCGTAGTATCTCACCGAAAAATATTTTTTTCAACCGGCTTTTTAGTCTAGCAGATATTGTTGCTAATATTCTGTAAACGGAAACGTGAACTTACCCAATCTAGTACCACGCCTATGCGTCAAGAAAAAAATTATATCATTTGCAGAAATTTCGCACGAGAAAAGCTCTTCGATAAAGAAATTTTCAAATCGGACTGGAAACAGACATACTGACAAACATAAGACATACTTGTACGACCCTGGCGGAAAAACTATGCACCATTTTAAAAGATATTATCAACAGGTTTCTCGCGGTGAGTGGGTATCAGTCCACGAACAAAATTTTCAGAAACAGAAATGTAGTTTTACGCCCCAGGAGGCCAAAGATTAGAAATCTTTCACTAAAAATTTTACCAAAAATTAGAAGTTTGGCATTTACATCATTAATATAAATGTCAAACTATTGAAGTTTTGTAATGTTTAGAGTTTGAGCAAAATAGCTGAGAAAATTCATGATAATAGACTAATTTGCGATTTAGATTTAGATTTAGATTTCAGGAACAGTTAGAATTTTCTCCTCGGAAAAGTAGTGGTTTGAATATTACCAAACCACTACTTTTAGATTTAGATTGAAAAAATTTAGATTTAGATTTCAGGAACAGTTAGAATCATAATTCATTCACTAGAAAATAGTCATCAAAACATAAAATTCATCAAAACATAAAATTTTAATATTCTTTGAATATTCAAATTATTGTTGAGGTTAACATTATTATGTTGATCTGGAAAAGGCTGCATTATTATGTTGATCTGGAAAAGGCAGCATGTAGCACAAATTATTGTTGAGGTTAACATTATTATTGTTGAGGTTAACAAATTATTGTTGAGGTTAATCTTTGAATATTCAAATTTGAATATTCCTTGAATATTTAATTCACTAAAAATAAGTGGTACACTAGAAAATAGATTAGATTGAAAAATTTTCAGATTTTCATTCACTAGAAAATAGAAATCTATTTTCTAGTAAATGAAATTTTAAATTTCATTCACTAGAAAATAGATTTAGATTGAAAACATTTTAGATTTAGATAGATTTAGATTTCAGGAACAGTTAGAATCAAACCACTACTTTTAGATTTAGATTGAAAAAATTTAGATTTAGATTTCAGGAACAGTTAGAATTTTCTCATCGGAAAAGTAGTGGTTTGAATATTACCAAACCACTACTTTTAGATTTAGATTGAAAAAATTTAGATTTAGATTTCAGGAACAGTTAGAATCATAATTCATTCACTAGAAAATAGTCATCAAAACATAAAATTCATCAAAACATAAAATTTTAATATTCTTTGAATATTCAAATTATTGTTGAGGTTAACATTATTATGTTGATCTGGAAAAGGCTGCATTATTATGTTGATCTGGAAAAGGCAGCATGTAGCACAAATTATTGTTGAGGTTAACATTATTATTGTTGAGGTTAACAAATTATTGTTGAGGTTAATCTTTGAATATTCCTTGAATATTTAATTCACTAAAAATAAGTGGTACACTAGAAAATAGATTAGATTGAAAAATTTCAGATTTTCATTCACTAGAAAATAGAAATCTATTTTCTAGTAAATGAAATTTTAAATTTCATTCACTAGAAAATAGATTTAGATTGAAAACATTTTAGATTTAGATAGATTTAGATTTCAGGAACAGTTAGAATCAAACCACTACTTTTAGATTTAGATTGAAAAAATTTAGATTTAGATTTCAGGAACAGTTAGAATCATAATTCATTCACTAGAAAATAGTCATCAAAACATAAAATTCATCAAAACATAAAATTTTAATATTCTTTGAATATTCAAATTATTGTTGAGGTTAACATTATTATGTTGATCTGGAAAAGGCTGCATTATTATGTTGATCTGGAAAAGGCAGCATGTAGCACAAATTATTGTTGAGGTTAACATTATTATTGTTGAGGTTAACAAATTATTGTTGAGGTTAATCTTTGAATATTCCTTGAATATTTAATTCACTAAAAATAAGTGGTACACTAGAAAATAGATTAGATTGAAAAATTTCAGATTTTCATTCACTAGAAAATAGAAATCTATTTTCTAGTAAATGAAATTTTAAATTTCATTCACTAGAAAATAGATTTAGATTGAAAACATTTTAGATTTAGATAGATTTAGATTTCAGGAACAGTTAGAATCATAATTCATTCACTAGAAAATAGTCATCAGTTAGAATCATAATTCATTCACTAGAAAATAGTCATCAAAATTCATCAAAACAAAACATAAAATTTTAATATTCTTTGAATATTCAAATTATTGTTGAGGTTAACATTATTATGTTGATCTGGAAAAGGCTGCATTATTATGTTGATCTGGAAAAGGCAGCATGTAGCACAAATTATTGTTGAGGTTAACATTATTATTGTTGAGGTTAACAAATTATTGTTGAGGTTAATCTTTGAATATTCCTTGAATATTTAATTCACTAAAAATAAGTGGTACACTAGAAAATAGATTAGATTGAAAAATTTCAGATTTTCATTCACTAGAAAATAGAAATCTATTTTCTAGTAAATGAAATTTTAAATTTCATTCACTAGAAAATAGATTTAGATTGAAAACATTTTAGATTTAGATAGATTTAGATTTCAGGAACAGTTAGAATCAAACCACTACTTTTAGATTTAGATTGAAAAAATTTAGATTTAGATTTCAGGAACAGTTAGAATCATAATTCATTCACTAGAAAATAGTCATCAAAACATAAAATTCATCAAAACATAAAATTTTAATATTCTTTGAATATTAATATTCTTTGAATATTGTTGAGGAAATTATTGTTGAGAGTTGTTATTATGTTATTATTATGTTGATCTGGAAAAGGCTGCATTATTATGTTGATCTGGAAAAGGCAGCATGTAGCACAAATTATTGTTGAGGTTAACATTATTATTGTTGAGGTTAACAAATTATTGTTGAGGTTAATCTTTGAATATTCCTTGAATATTTAATTCACTAAAAATAAGTGGTACACTAGAAAATAGATTAGATTGAAAAATTTCAGATTTTCATTCACTAGAAAATAGAAATCTATTTTCTAGTAAATGAAATTTTAAATTTCATTCACTAGAAAATAGATTTAGATTGAAAACATTTTAGATTTAGATAGATTTAGATTTCAGGAACAGTTAGAATCAAACCACTACTTTTAGATTTAGATTGAAAAAATTTAGATTTAGATTTCAGGAACAGTTAGAATTTTCTCCTCGGAAAAGTAGTGGTTTGAATATTATCAACTGTATCAATAGATAGTTAGTACAGAAAGGATGCTCAGTCTTCGAGATAGCATGTCCTTAGGTGGGTTAGAGAAACTACAGACGTGGCAGCTGGGTGGAAGTAAGAAATGACTGACAGACACTTAGCTTTCTCTATCTCACTTACATGTGTCTTTCCTATAGGAAACCCTAGCTCAAATTTCTTAGCATCCTACTCTTAAGGTCTGTTCAATACCTGAAGTCAGACACCCCGTTCCTTAAATCCTATCCGAGTGTTCATTCATTATTCATTTTTAATCAATTTAAACAAAAAATAGGAATTCCTTGAACTAACAGTGAAAGTTTTTTGAAATCTCTAAAATGTTCGATAAAAGTAAGAATAAGAAAAACTTGAAAAATTATATAACACAAGCTACAAGGGGGAATTCTCATGTTTGGACATGTGTACCACCACATTTTATGTTTTGGAATGGCGTGTCATGTTTAGCATCTAGCACTTTAGGAGTTCTTTGGGTAAATTATCACACTCTTGACTTGATAATGCTGGGGTGGTTTCTGGTGGTGGTTTCATTTGCGAAACATGTCTCCTCAGATTCTTCCAAGCATGTTCTATTAGCATGGAATATAGGATATCCTACCCTCAATTAGAAATGCTTTTATTTAAAACACTACGATAGTTAGTAACAAGTGATTTGTGACATCATGCATGCAAACCAATAGATTTGTTGCTTGTAGCTGCGTGCTGAATAATAACTAGGTGGCGCTGCCAGCGCGATAAGTCAAAATTGCGTCTTTGCAGGAAAAAGCGCAATGTGTTCTGTGATACCACGAGACCAAATCACTATTACCTGCGTAATTTCAGAAGACAGTACGGACGTCCACTGCTTGATCGTCAAAGTATAACAGCTTGGTACGCAAAATTTAAGAAGGCGGAAGTGCTGATTATGGAAAACAAATGAGCCGACCGAGCGTATGCATTTTTCTAGATGACAGCCTTAAAAAAAATATAAACGAAATTCCAAAGTATTTAATACTATTATAAAATTTGTGCTTTGAATGTGTATAATAACAATTTATTTAAAGTTGAACTGGCGGCGAAACAAAAAAGTGCTACAAATTATAATGTACTAGCGATCCGGCCAGGCTTTGCACGGTAGAAATTTAGAATTTAAGGCGAATCTAAAGAGAGACTATTATTAAGTTTATAACGAAGTAAATTTCTCCGTCATTTTTATCCGCGCCAGGATTCGAACCCGGGTCCCCTCATTCCGGAATAAGTTGCTCTACCAATTAAGCTACGCGGACGTTTTATTCTGATTCCTCTCTGCCTTTATGTCGTGTGCGTCCTTCAGGCAGGTACGTCACATCTCCTGGTACGTTACATCATCTCCCCCTTATTTATTTTTTTTTTTCGAAGTGCTGGAGAAGGGATTATCTTATTTTTCCTATCTCGCGGTGTGGAAAGAACATCACACCAATGCGAGATTTTGAACGGTCGGGTCATCCGGATAGTTCGGGCGCCATTATAACGAAGTAAATTTCTCCGTCATTTTTATCCGCGCCGAGGTTCGAACCCGGGTCCACTCATTACGGAATAAGTTGCTCTACCAATTAAGCTACGCGGACATTTGTTCTGACTACTATCTGCCTTTATGTCGTGTGCGTCCTTCGGGCAGGTACGTCACATCTCCTGGTACGTTACAAGTTCAACAGGCGACTGTCTTTTTCTTTGCCAATATAGATTCTGTTTCTTGGAAAGCTTCATTATGACGGGATAAACAAATTCTTTTAGCTTCCAATGTACTACGATCTATATTCGATTTTCGACGAAAACAACTACGCATTTAGTCTGTGCGAGCGCCGATAAACCAATTATTTCAGCGTCCGATGTAACTACGCATTTAATCTGTGGCCTGGCTGTCAGACCCACCGCCGCACATGAGCCTCGCGTCTTTTTCTCCAACGGCCGCCGCGCATGCGCCCCGCGTCTTTTTTCCAATGAGCAATAAAGTTTCGTAAACCGGTATCGTTGTTTAGGCAGTGCAAGCCACGAAAAAATGCGAACGGCTGTTTTTTCTTTGACTCGTCACTAAAATAGTTACTGCTCGGCTCCCTTTTGTCACAGAGGAATGTTTCATACACCCAAACTTTCCTCGACAAATGCTCCATGGAATGGTGAAAACCGCATCAAAATCCGTCCAGCGATTCTCGAGATTAGCCCGAAAAATCAGACAGACGCCTACCTGGGACTTTATTTTATACTATGTATAGAAGAAGATAGATTAGTATCAGAGGTGCATCATAAAAATTGTTTCAGAGTTTATAGGAAAAAGCAGCTGTCAAAAAATTATAGCACAAGCCACAAACTTAAGCATAACAATAGAAAATTTAGGAGGCTGTTTTAAAACCAAGAAAAATCAGTAGATTCCCGTGATTTACAAAAATCTACCAGTAGACAAGAGTCAAAATCAGTAGATCTACCGATAAATCAGTAGAATGGCAACACTGCTTGGAATACACGTACGACTGGTGGACGTAGAAATTCCAGAGTGCAGTAGTGCGGCGATTGAAATACAGGTCTTTCTCGCAGCTACTATCTGGCCATGGTCAAACTCACTCACGTCGCTGCCGTTGCCCACCACTACTTTTACGTGACTTGTTTCAAATGTGTAGGCACCTGATCTATTAAAGGCACTGCCAGCGTCAGCATCTCACGTGATTGGAAGCGTCATGTTCTTTACATATTGCTACCGGGGTGTATATATTACCCTTTTCCCAAAAAAAAAAAAAAAACCCGTAGCACCCAGAAGGAATTATCCAATTGGGATGTATACGCAATGTACATGCATAGGAAAGGAAATTATTGCAATTCCAGAGCAGTTGGGCTATTTATTCGGATAAAACAGTTACACGAGCGGTCACTACGTTGTAGCGCCACCTCTGGCTTGACCACAAGCGGTTACCCATCGTGGTATGGACGCATACATTTCACGGATAGTGTTCTGAGGTATAGCATGCCAGATGGTGTCCAAGTTACGGGCCAGTTCGCCAACATTCCGGGATGGGTGTAGGTGGCGTCATCATATCCGAAATATGTTCGATCGCTGAGAGCTCGGGCGATTGGGTTGGCCATGGAAGGGTGTCGATATTACGGAGGCAGGCCTGGGAGAGCCGTGCGGTGTGTGGCCGGGCATTCGTGAAGTTCACAAAATTTTTCAATGACGCGGATCGAAACCGCACCTTCTTGCTCCATAGCCAGTTGTTCTAACCGACTAAACTAAACCGACGGAATGCCTCTCTGCATATTTGTCGTCTTGACACGCGTTTCACCTCTGTAGTACGTTCACATCCTCTCCCACTTATTTTCTATTGAAAAATTGCTTGGCGATGCTGAGACAGAAATGGCAACACAACAGGTGGTACAATGTCGTCGACCTACCGTTGAACCATGAGGATAGTACGGAGGACTAGCAGAGTGTCCGGCTATGGTAGAAAATGGTTCCCCAGACAGTCACTTCCGGTGTGCGAACCGTGCGTCTGTCCATGGTAACGGCAAGTCCGTGGGCTGGCCGGCTCATCTGCAGAAACGTTTGCGCTGGTCATCGGGGCCAAGTGCAAACCGAGACTCGCCACTGGAAATTATTCCACATTGATCAGGCCCTACACCACTGCGACCGGTGCCGGCGGTACTCGTTGGTCTGTTGCAGGGGCCAGAATGGCCTCCTCGAACGTAGTCCCTGTGCCGCAAGTCGTCTGGCAGCCGTGAGGATGGCAACTTTTGTACTTGTAGGCGACGCAACAGGGTCACGGATGGTTCAGACCGAAGAATTCTGTTTTGTTTGTGCGGCTCTCACAATCTCTCGAACCTCGCGTTCTGTCGTTGCTCTCGGCCATCCACTGCCCGCGTGCCGTTAGGTTGTTCCCTCCTAGACCCATTCGCGCCAACACAGTCCGATTGCCACGTCGCTCCGACCCAAATGTCTGACATTACGACGACTTGACCTACCGGTCTCTCAGCCTAATTATACGTCCTATCACAACTCGCTCAACTGCTCGTCTTGTTCACGGATCCGACGTCGAGGCATCTTCACAGTCCATGGAGGTTAATACAACAGCAGTCTGCTGTCACAATTGTCCCTGCGTGCGAGTATTGTTATTGATATACCGTTCTTTGTAAAAAAGTTGTGCCTGCCCACTACTTAGTCATTCGTCGTTTTTTTACGCTTTCCAACCGTAGGTAGAAGAAGCGTATATGCTCCAGCTTTGTCAGTCTGTCTGTCCGCACAATACCTCCAGTAAAAATGGTTCAATTTCGATGAAATTGTAGTATGTGGTAGAGCACAACCTGGGGACGAACCCTATTGAAAATGGAGAAAATGGGGTCAGAAGATAGGAGCGGGATCCATTACATCGCCCTTGCGTAAAAATGCTTCGAATGCGACAAAACTTTATCATGTTGTTTCTGAGGTACACTGAACCGGTTTCGTAGAATATAATCGAAGTGGGATCTAAGGTCAGGGCACAGGAAGGCGATTTATTGCACAGCAATTATCCTCATAACTTGATTAAAATGCTTCTATTGCGGCAAAACTTTAGTACGTTGTTCCGGAGGCATACTGAACCAATTCTCTTTAAAAATCATCGAAATGGGGTTAAAGGGCAGGGCACAGGAGCGAAATTTATTCCACAGCCATTATCCTCATAACTTGAGTAATGATTTCTGGTATGTTGGAAAGCGTATCATAATCAATACATTGCATGATTTTACTAACTCGCTTTTAATTCTTTGCATATTCGGCACTGAGGTACTCGCATGCGGAGTTTCATCAGGACCAAACGATATTCTCGGAGTGCTTCGTTTTCATTGTGGGAGAATGCATTTTGGAAGCTAAAATACTTTCCATAAGTTTCATTGAGACAGGAAGAAAATTTCATTGTAAGTGAAAGATCCTGACAAACGTTCCAGTCAGACTGAAGGAACGTTTAATTGAAAATGAAAGTACCTATCCAAAGTTTTATTAAGATCAAAAGTCTCAAGTGAAAACTTCATTGACTGTAGATGCCTGTATCGAATGTTTCATCGATACTAAGGGTCCCTAGCAAAAGCATTATTGGGGGCAGAAATTCCTATCGAAAAATTCAGTGACTGAAAACACCTATTGAAATTAAATTGAGACTGGGGACCGCTGTCAAATTATTTTTGAAGCTAAAATACCTATCATAAGTTTCATTAAAAGTGAAAGATCCTATCATACATTTCAGTGAGACTTTAGAGTACGTAAGCAAAGTTCCATAAAAACTGAAAATATAAAACTGAGAATCTCTTTCAATAGATACTTCTATTAAGGATGTAAGAACCTATCGAAAGTTTCTTTGCTAACTGATGTTTTATTGAGAATAAAAATCCCAACTGACAGTTTCTATCGGAGTTTCTTTGCTAACGAAAGCTTTATTGATATCGAAAATCTGAAGCAAAAATTTCATCGACTGAAAGTTCCTATTGAAATTTCTTTGCTAACTAAAGCTTCATTGAGCGAAAATCTGCAGTGAAAATTTCATTGACTGAAAGTTCCTTTGCTAACTGAAGCTATATTGAGATAGATTAAAAATCTCGGCTGAAAGTTTCTATCGAAGTTTCTTTGTTAACTATAGCTTCATTAAGATTGAAAATCTGAAGTGAAAATGTCATTGACTTAAAAATCATATCGAAGTTTCTCGAGACAAACTCCAATCGAGGTGTTTTGGAAACCGAAAGACCACATCAAAAATTTCATTGGAATAGAAATTCCTTGGCTCATATGCTTTATTAGGACTTAAAGTACCTGTTGAATGTTTCGTAGATATCGAGTCTAAACAAATGTAAATGCCTTTACAAAATATGGTAGTGTGAAGTGATCACGGTGGGGGAGGACATATTTACCCCATTACGTGAATTTTGTGGTATTCTAAAGAAACGTCGACGGCAGGTTGTCTTTTCCAATTTTAGATAAATCACAGACATCCCGCAGGAATATTTTACTTACGGAAATTCTGCGAATGTTGTATTTTAGTGAAGGTAACTGCTGGTGAACTTTAAAACTGATTTTGACAATTGATATTCACGATTCGAAATGTCAAAGGAAGTGAGTTTTGTAGACGCTCACCTTAGTTTCCATGTCTTTGGATTTGAAGTTGAGTGTAAACCAAGAAACATTGTCCTTCCTCATCTTTTTGTTTGACTCGATTTCAATGCTGTGATCGATGAGATCGTCCACCTCTTCGCTGACAGTTGGAGTAAGCGATCTGTGTTTGCCTGAAGTGGACGTTGATTCCTCGAGAGACGGATTCGGACAGCCATTGATAGGGGGAAAGCATTCCTCGTCGATTGACGACCCCAGAAAACCTTCTAGCTGGGAATAAGAAAAAGACACGTGATAAAAGCATTACTCTTGGCCGAAAATAACAATGGGTTACTAAAGAAAGAACAGGAAAGGCAAATAACATAGGTACATACAATCACCAAATGACCAGTATATATTACTAACGACAGTAATAAATGAGGCCCATATCTTATATGTTTAGAAAGTACCATACGCAACATTGCGAAAAATAGTTTTATCTATTTTAAAAGTATGGTTAAGCACTATATTTCGAGATTGCCTCTTGAACACATACGTTTAAATGTGACATGTACACTGCCCTAACATTAATATACTGTACAGACACACCACTATTGATAATGAATTAGGTTCTACGCAAGCAACGTCGCAGATCTATGTGAAACTATGCTCTAGGACTATAAAAGCATGACTGTGAATACAAGATGATTCCATTCGGGTGAAAGAAATCATTTCCAGCGCGGATTGATAATAGCGTTCCACATAAGCAATCGCTCCGTACGTGACATTTCAGGGGCACTAAAGATACCTAAATCTACGGGTGATAATGTAATATGCAAATTGAAGCGAATTGGGGTTGAATCTGCCAAGAAACGACCCAGTAAAACTTCGAATCTAAGAAAATTTGACAAGGACTCAGAACGCAGATCAATATCGTTTCAAATCGCGTAAACTCTACCTGGGGCAATTGGGACTGGTATTAGAACCAGTAAAGTATGCTGCACGACCTGAGTTACCATGGTTACGCAGCCATCCACATGCCGCTAATCACTTACGCTAATACCACACGGCGTATTAGCGTGCCGTAAGGAACGCCGATCTTAGATTGTAGACCAATGGGAAACTGTGCTTTGGACTGACAAGTCACGCGACACATTCGACCAATCTGATGGTTGTCCCTAGGTGCGGAGTATTCCGGGAGAAAGGTATATTCCCGACAATGAAGTTTGATGGAGACATCTTGATGATATGGAAAATAAGAAACACAAATAGAAAGCTACACAAGAATCGTTTAAAACTTGACGTTAGTCAAATTACGAATACTTATGTAAAAAGCAAAGTACAGTGAAACCTCCATTTACAGACACCTCTGAACAAAGGTAACCTCCAAGCAACGGCAAGTTTTGCTTGATACAGAATAGCTGCCGTAGGATTAACATTAACGATAACCTCAAATCAACGAAACCTCTTAACAGCTGCCAACGGATACTTCCGAACAACGGTAACCTCCGAGAAACGGCAAGTTTTGATTGGTACATAACAGCTGCCGTAGGATTAACGATAACCTCCAAGCAACGAAGCATCTTAACAGCAGTTTCTCGAAGGTTCCGAACAACGGTAACCTTCGAGAAACGGCAGGTTTTGATTGGTACATAACAGCTGCCGTAGGATTAACGATAAACTCCAAGCAACGAAGCTTCTTAACAGCAGCCAACGAATACTTTCGAACAAGGGTAACCTTCGAGAAACGGCAAGTTTTAATTGGTACATAACAGCTGCCGTAGGATTAACGATAACCTCCATGCAACGAAGCCTCTTAACAGCGGCCAACAGATACTTTCGAACAACGGCAAGTCTTGATTGGTACAGAACAGCTGCCGTAAGATTAACGATAACCTCCAAGCAACGAAGCTTCTTAACAGCAGCCAACGGATACTTCCGAACAACGGTAACCTTCGAGAAACGGCAAGTTTTGATTGGTACATAACAGCTGCCGTAGGATTAACGATAACCACCAAGCAACGAAGCTTCTTAACAGCAGCCAACGGATACTTCCGAACAACGATAACCTTCGAGAAACGGCAAGTTTTGATTGGTACATAACAGCTGCCGTAGGATTAACGATAACCACCAAGCAACGAAGCTTCTTAACAGCAGCCAACCGATACTTCCGAACAACGATAACCTTCGAGAAACGGCAAGTTTTGATTGGTACATAACAGCCACCGTAGGATTAACGATAACCTCCAAGCAACGAAGCTTCTTAACAGCAGCCAACGGATACTTTAACGGTAACCTTCGAGCAACGGCAAGTCTTGATTGGTACAGAACAGCTGCCGTAGGATTAACGATAACCTCCAAGCAACGAAGCTTCTTAACAGCAGCCAAGGGATACTTCCGAACAACGGTAACCTTCGAGAAACGGCAAGTCTTGATTGGTACAGAACAGCTATCGTAGGATTAACATTAACGATAACCTCCAAGCAACGAAATATTTTAACAGCGGCCAACGGACACCTCCGAACAACGATAACATTGGAGAAGCGGCAAGTTTTGATTGGTATAGAACATCTGGATTAACATTAACGATAACCTCCAAGCAACGAAGCCTCTTAACAGCAGCAAATGGACACCTCAGTCAGTCTCGAAAGTAATCTAACGGACACCTTAAACTTTAGGATTTTTCGTAGTTCCTTCGATGCTTCCGCGAAAGGAATAAGATAGAAATAAAGATTGCTACTAAGAATTAAGAAAGCTACTGTTCCTCGAGTACGATGGCTTGGATTACGTCGAGTACAGTGGTGTGCTTAAGTGAAAAGAAAGGAGTTAGTGTTTAGTTCTACATGAGGCGAACTCCTGGTCCTGTGTATGTTTCAGTAGCAACCTAGGATGGGGAAGAGGGGTGGGGGTGGGGGTGGAGCGTGAAATGTTTTCTGTTGGTGGTGGTATATCTTTGATTGGTTCCTGTTTCTATTTTTCGGCGCGCGGTTAGCTAACCGTGCAGTTCCTCTTCACTGTAGCATTCTTCCTTTTTTTTTTTTTCTTCTTTCCCTTAGCTTACCCAAAATTAAACCCCCTAGCTTGATATTTCTAAGGAAAGTTTGAGACTACGGGTCAGACAACAGTTTCCTAAAACACTGAACACCTTGATTTTATTTCAAACTGTTACACCGAGTTTCATTTAGCACTCTACCTTTGGAGGAAGTTCTGAAACCGTTTTCTTTGTGCTTAGGATATGTACAATTGTCCTCTTTTTCTACAAAACAACGGACTACATAGCAATGTTATTCTAGGCCTAACCTGCGAAAAACGGTCCCTTTTCTCCGGTCCGAGCAGAGACCGTTATTGCGAAGTTTCACTGTATCCACATATGGGCACTGAGATGCCAGTTAATTAGCCACACCTGTCTGCGTCATAAACTGCTGACTCCAAAAGGTAAAATGGTACGTGGGCGCAGTGTGAGGTATTAATCTTGCAGAGTAACTGATGGAAAGTTACTTAGCATTTAACTGAGGGTTGGAATGGGCAAAATGAGTGACCGGAAAGACTTCGATTGTTGAAGCTAGGCATGCCTATTCAAGCATCTTTCAAACGGTCATTGTCCTGTGTTTTTCACGCACAACTGTAGCGAGGGTTTACGATGAATGGCAAGACGCGCAAAAAATTTCCTGCAATGAGCTGTCCTCTGGAGGATCAGGAATCCTGCGCAGTATGGTCAACGTGTGATTCCCTCTTACCTCGTTGTCCCATGAGGTGCGAAGTTTTTTTTTCCCCGATCATGGATGAATATCGCAACCATTCTTGCGACTACAAGGTGAAAGTGATCGTGTTCTCTGAACATTAAAATAGCAGTGCTTCGGAGAGAGGTAATTTGCCGCGCGATTGGTGGAAACTAAGACTACTTAGAGCAACACACAAACATTCCAAGACAAAGCAGTTCGTGGCCATAAAACAGGTGAGTTCCGTAGATCGCTGAGGGAGTGTTTGAGTAAATCGAAGAACTGCTTTACGATGGCTGCAGTAACTCGTATGAAATGTAGCCACATACAACAGTTCACTAACTACACAGTTCCGAACAAAATGTAATGCGAATCGTGGCTGGGTCATGAGGTTCATGTCGCGATACAATTTATCCTTCTGGAGGAGAACCAGAATTTTCTAAAAGCCGATTACACGGAAAAGGTTGATTTAAACCGATCCTCACCTGAATGTTAGGAATT
Organism: Macrothele yani; assembly: GCA_039090855.1. Classification (NCBI taxonomy): domain Eukaryota; kingdom Metazoa; phylum Arthropoda; class Arachnida; order Araneae; family Macrothelidae; genus Macrothele; species Macrothele yani. Next base: position 136,332,150 of record CM077027.1, on the reverse strand, counting down.
TACTCCTCTACACAGTCTTTGGCTTTTGTCATTTTACCTTGTGTATGTGTCAAGAAACATCATATTTACTCTCTCAAACTGGCAGTGTTAATCAGACGTTGCGCAAGAAGGATCATCAAGTGTCTCTGTGAAAGCAACTCGCAATGCGAAAGCTACGGTGAACTCGCTGTTAGGGCTAAAAGAAAAAAGTTGCCTCTTTATGGAATTTTTCAAAAGGAAACCTATACCAAAATGAATGAATTTTTCTCATTAAATACAGTTGACCTAATGGCGGATTGGATAAAAACTGTGTAGAACAGGGTAGGTGCACTGCTGAAACAGAAAATTCTGCTCGTTATTGGTGGTTTCCCGATTCACGTCGTGGACGAAGTGAAGCGAATTCTCCACGAAAACAAAACGTAAGTTATCAATCGGACTGGCCTTGAAGTCTACTTAAGATCAACTACACGCATCTGTAAGCCGGCCATTGAACCATTGAAAGATTAACTTACGACGTTTTTAAAATGAGTGGGCGATTACGAACAAACGCTAGATGGAAAGGCAAACTTTGCGTCGGTGGAAATGCTGTGAACGTGGGTGCTTAAGTTTTAGGACCTTAAAACCTCTAGAGGTTTTGTCAACTATTCTATAAATTACAACGATCTACGACATATGCCGAGTGTTCACCATGTCTCCAACATTTTGAAAGTCTATTATTTTTTTTCATTTCAGGTTTTAGAGCTGTTGCGATTCTGGACGGAACGGAAACAGAGACTCACTAAGTTCACGTGGAAAAGTTGTAGTGCGCAGCAAATCCGCTGTGGCGCTGCAGTCAATTTTCTAAAATGGCGACTTCGAGCGAGTGCGCACAGGTTGTGTGGCGGTACGAGGAAACAAAATAGGTTACTCAAGTGCAACGAAACGTCCGCCGTGTCTTCAGTAAGGACCCTCCGATATTTAAGATTATCAAGAATTTTTGTGATCAGAAAAGGACACGGAAGAGGCTGTAGAAAATGTGCGGAACGAAACGATGGATGGTTCATCGAGTTCTTCACAATCGATTACGCTTTCACGTATAAGGTACATAATTTGCGGGAAATCAAACCTGATGATATGGTACGGACTTTTTGTGGAAATCAAACCGTGGATACGCCGATTCCGTTGGTAATTCGCGTATCCGCGCTCGGTCGTCTACGTGATGAACCAGGAATCTTGATTCGTAAGACACGTCACTTTCTTCCAATCGTCCACGGTCCAATTTCGATGATCTTGAGCTCATTTCATGCGTTGTTGGCAATGACGTGCAGTGAGCATGAGGACCCGGCTGGGTCTTCGGCTACGCAGTCCCATGCGCAGAAGGCTGAGATGAACTGTGTGCTGTGACATATTGCCATGATCACCACTGTTGTAGCTGCGGGTGATCTGTCGCATTGTGGCCCTGCGGTCTCTGTGAACAATACGCGACAGTCTGCGATCCCCTTTAGTACCAATGAGCTGCAGACGACACACGGCTGGACGAAGTTTCGTCGTTTGGCCATCTGAGCACCACTTTTGACACGTACTCACTACAGCGGCACGTGAACAAGCCACGCCGTTTCTGAGATCATAGTTCCGAGGCGCCGAGCCATTACAATTTGTCCTTTATCAAACTCCGATAAATCGGCTACTTTTCCCATTCTGCCTCCGAACACTCTAGTAACCAAAAGCCGGTCCTCGAATTGTATATCTACTGCTCTGTGAACTTCCCCTGCGCCACCGTTTGGTCTCCAGGAGTGCTCATTTGTATAGGCTGGTGGTATTCACAATGGAATGGATCATCAATGTATATTAAACTGTAAGCAAGCTAAGCTATCCCCTTGTCAAATACCACTTTTTATGTATATTGGGTTAGACAGCACGACGGCACCAACTTATAGGTGTAGAAAATGTAATCCGTATGTAATGATTGCATATAAAATGTAATAGGGAAATTCATGGCAAACTCGAACGTAAGGGCGGTGCATAACAGCAGCCCAGATATTATCGGGCTAGCCATTTCAAGAAGCTGTTGACATCGCTGTGGGGCCGCCCCGGTGGCGCAGTGGTCTAAGGCGTTGGCCTCTGATCATTCGTCCGTAAGGGGTCCGGGTTCGAATCCCGGTCCGGCATGGATGTTGTGTTTGTCTTACGGCACTGGCTCTCTCCCTTCCCTGGGACCAGTGACCCTAAATTAGGGACGGGCGACTGCTTATAGCCCATTGAGTTGCTCACGGTGGTCGTTAAACCTCCAATCAAAAAAAAAAAAAACATCGCTGTGGGCCACACAGAACTAACACATTTCAAACCTTTAGGTATGGTGGAAAAATTTATTGAGCTCCAATTCGCTCAGAAACAAGACGGTTTCTATTCTTCGGCAATTTACCTCAAAGATAGGACACAGAGGGTACGAATCAATATTTGTGGAAAGCGAAACATACTTCGGTATCATATGATGTATCTTCTTGCTTGCTACCATACCTTCTAGCACGGTTTTGACCTATAGTAACATTAAAGAAAAAAAGTCAGTGATTTGAAAACCCTGTAATACTTATTTACCTTTTGAATACTTTTCTGACTTACCTGCGCAGTGATTAACAGGCATTGAAATAAATGTGTATTTTTCAAATATTTAGGTTTAAGATAGTTCCACTTAAAATCTCTGCCTTATGTTTCCAATGGTAAAACTACTTTACATATATTTTCTTCCCAATTAATGTATTCCCAAAGATAAAATTTGCACATCGATAAAACTAACTATAAGTTATATCATGGGAGGCTTAATACTTGCTGAAGCATAACCATAATTAAGCAATCCAACAGTTGTTTGTCTACTGAGGTCATCAATGTACAGGTCGCGCAATCTATTAAAAGGTCTGAACATAACTCAAAGAAAAAATATTGATTTTCAATATAATTCTGGTTATGTTTTAGCAAATAATAAGTATCCCATGCTATAACTTAAATTTAGTTTTATCGATGTGTAAATTTTCATTCTTTGGAATGAAATTTACCGTAAGCTATTCTTTTACAAAACTGACAAAAGAAATTTTTTTTTTGTTTCTCGGCCTTTTGGCCCCCAACTTCCTACTAAAATTTTTCTTTTCTAACCTTATACTCGGTATCGACCCAGAAATATAAATTTCGGCAACAAAGTGGTCCTTACCGGAGCATCTCGCCCCCCCCCCTCAGCTTCTCTGTAGCGGCTTCGACCGCGGCCCGCGAAGGAGCGTCCTAAACAGGAATGTCTCCCGGTCTCGCTGGCCACGCGAGGCGTAATTACCCGTCCCTGGTTACGGGATTTTCCTGGAACTTCCGATCTTTGCTCTGGTTACAAGCGTTATTCGTCGACTTCTCTGGTCCACCGGTTCCGTTGCACAATAGTCCTTTATTGTAGCACAGTCCTTTGTTTGTCTCACCGTTTCCGGCCACGTGCTACAGTCACACTTTGAAGTTCACCTTGTTTCACTACTTTCCTGCCACGTGCTTCTGTTGCACTTGGGCGTCCTCTTTGTCTGAGTCCTCGAACACAGTCTCTATTTCGTTGAATAAAATTGCTCTAATTACTTCCACTGAACACGCCTTCTAACAATCCTACCGACTGCGCCATTTCCTTATCTCTGCTGTAGGGGTGGAAGCTCATTATGTTAATTAATGCTCCTCGGCCAAACATCCACTGGCTTCCAGCGCTGATGAAAATTTCCCCACAGCAGGAAGGAAAACTATTTATAAGGTTCTTTGTCTGGAGACTGTCTATCAATGAAAAGTTGAAGACAGACCGGCGTTCTTTCTCTCCCAGCTTAACTATGAATCTGCTATTCAGAAGAGGGGAAGTAAAAATAATGGCAAGACAATTCCAAGCATGAATTCACTCTCAGGCTTGTTGAAAACTTAACAAAAACATTTAATCAAAAGTAAATTGTTCCGGCAGCTATTGTTCTTTGACCTCGAGTTCCTGTAACTGCAGTTCCACGCGAAAAATTATCAGGGTCTCGAATTATTCCAGAATACCCTTTCCTGCTAATACTCTCTGCCCGTTCTTTTTCTATCGCAGACTTGAAAGGTTTTAATCGTCGTAACCTTCCGTAAACCCTTCCTTTGTTCCGGAAGCTATGTCTCGTGTTCTGTCCCGAACACGTGTTCTCTCAAATCGCTTTCTCCGTACGTCGTTCCAGACCCACATGTCTGACTCCAACTACGATCTCTTTTCCCCGTGCTCTAACTGGAACGTTCAATCACCAAACTTTCTTTTTCCCAGTGCTGATACCCAGCACTGTACAAATGTTCTCCCGGTTTCGCTGTCCGTGCTGTCACCTAGCACTTCCTAACAGTTTACAGCAAACGCTGTCCCGTCGACTATCCTCCGCGCCCTCTCTCCGTCAACTGTCTCGTTCCTATCCTGAAGTTTTCTCCCCCCTAACTTCACTCGCCTTCCGATTAGCTCCTGCATCACTTGCCTGAGGCTCCCCCTCTCTCCCTAGTCTGAGCCTTCGAAGAGCAGATGATACACCCTACTTCTTCGTGTCCCCTACTTTATTATCCTGACCCGTGTCGTCCGCCGGGAACCTTGACCTATTCCCTCGTTGACCTCTAGCTCCCGTGTGCCCGGCAGCTTGCATTTCCCCTGGCCAGGAACAACAGCTGTGCCTTCCGTGAATACAATAGACCTGTCAAACAGGCACATCGGAATGTCACCTAGTCGGTACATTACCACGTTTTACAGTCGTTTCCAAATAATACACCTGGAAATATTTGTTCCGAAACGTTCAGATCCGTTAGGATCGCTGGGATGTAATGTCCATCCCACAATTTATATAGGGGCGAAATTTCTCGCCCCTACACTTGGTGTAGTCTTAATGTATACCAACACTGATTTAGATAAATTGATCGAAATCCCTGAGGATGCCTCAGCAGAAAAAAACTGTATCCCATGGCCTCATTAAAAATCAGCTGATTGAAATATGCATTCTATGAAAAACATCATCTCTCAATTTGGTAAAAAAATTCTACAGCAATCCTAAGGCCTTGTGATGGGATCTACTTTAACGTGACTATTTGCTAATTATTTTATGGGGAAATTACAAGTAAAAATGTTAAAGCAACCTTCTACTTCAGCCTATGTTCGAGGCACGTGGATGATATACATTTTATCGTTGCAACTGAAAATAAAAAATGTTCCACTGAACAAGCTTAATTATTTCAATTCTCTGGATAATTCCGTTAAACCCGCGTAGGAACGATAACAGGGAGGGAAACTAAATTACTTGAAAATGACCCAACTTACGATTCTGTCAAAAATAATTACAAAAATGTTTTAAGAAACCTACAGTACAAAGAGTCATAAAATTTTGGATGAATTCCTACCATCTTTGCGACATAAGAACAAACGCTACTAAATAATTATGAAAAAAATTGAACACTCAAAAATAAAATACTACCCCCTCCTAAAAAATGAGTTAAAAGTTGTATTGGCTGAAAAAGTAACTACCCTACGCCAGCAATAAAAAAATGTTTTAGAAAAATTCGAAGATAAAAAGACTGCAAAAGATTATTTTTATTACGAGGATTTCCTATCGTAATGTTTGAGCGTCTTCCAAAAATTAGTGAAAATTCCATAAAAGGCTGGATGTCGTCCTACATGGAAACGGGAAGCAATTTCTCCAGCATATTAAACAAAGAAAATAACACATTACTACTGGAAGAGAATGACTTGCAAAGTGGACTGTTTATGTAAAAGTTCTTACATCGGAGAAACTGGAAAACAATTGTAGACCCGGATACCTGAACATAAAGCAGTGATAAAATGATTTATGTTTCATCATCATCATTGCCAACAATTATCAATTCATTGCTGGACGAAGGTCTCCCCAAGTTTCTTCTACAATTGTCTGACTTGAGCCTGTTTCCGCCATGTCACTCCGGCATGCTTCCGAATTTCACCCATCCATATCCCATAAGGTATTCTTCTGGGTCTTTTTTCTCTCCTTCGGAATCCAGTCTAAAATTTCGGTTGTCCATCGGTGGTCAGTTCTTCTGTCAACATGTCCAGCCCATTGCCATTTCAGTGATTTCACTTTGGTCATGATATCGTCAACTCCTGTCATTTCCCTTATCCACAAGTTCCTCTTCTTATCCTTCCTGGTTATACTAAGCGCACACACACACACACACACACACATACACACACACACACACACTCTCTCTCTCTCTCTCTCTCTCTATATATATATATATATATTGACAAAAGTCACCGGACACCTAGAAGAGAAACACAACATAGCATTTATTAACATACATTAGTATGGTGTCGGTCCACCTTTGTCCTTAATGGATGCACCGACCCTTCGAGACATGCTTTCGTCAAGGTTTTGGAACACAGCGATAGGTATCCGCTTCCATCCGCTTCCATTCAGTATATAATGGTGCCGCTAACTGTTGCTTAGTAGTAGGCCTTAATTCCAAATTTCTTATGCGGCGCTCTAATTCATCCCATAGGTGCTTATGGGATTAAAATCAGAGCCCTGTGCTGGCCAGTCCACACACGATATGGAATTATCGTCAAACCACGCCGTAAGAGTCCTTGCTTTATGGCTAGGTGCATTTTCTTGCTAGTACCAACAAGGTTCGGTTCCATAGAATTGCCACAGAGTTGGTCGGGCATAATTGTTTAGAATATCGAAGTAGACGTGCTGGTTAATAGGTTTGACCACGATAACCAATGGGTTGGGACCATACCACGAAAAACACTCCCACACGAGACTGCCAGCTCCAAACTTGACTGTAGGAACAGTACATTGTGGTAAATAGCGTTATCCCGGCTGCCGCCATACCTACACACCGCCATCAGACTGATGGATCGTGTATCTGGATTCATCAGTCCATAGGACCCGTTTCCATTGATCTACGGTCCATGATAAATGTTCTTTACATCATGCTAAACAACAAGTAGCATTCCGAGTGGAGATGAAAGGCTTATGAGCAGCCGCATGACCACGGTAACCCATGGAATGAAGTTCTCTGCGAATGGTAGGTGTACATACCGAGGTTCTAGCATTTTTACTCAGCTGCACATTGAGGTCTTGTGCAGTACTCCGTCGATTAGCTGTAACGACTCTCCTGAGGCTTCGACGTTCTTTTCTTTGGTCTGCCGGTACGTTTTTGCTGCTTCAGGCAAGCCATGAGTCTTCCACTTATTCAGTATATCCAAAACAAATGACTTGGGTATGTTTAAACGCCTCTCGGTTTCTCTTATGGACAACCCACTAATAAAACATCCAACAATCTTTCCTTTCTCAAAGTCAGTTCTCTCCGGCCGCGACATTTTCACTCAACCTCACAGTGCGATATGATCGCGGTTAGATGCAGGCTTGTTTTTATACCGTTTGCAGCTGTACCGCGCACCTCAACAACGCAGCGGATCCATTCATTTGCTTTTAAAGTGGTGTCCGGTGACATTTGTCAATATAGTGTGTATATATACAGTATATATAACAGGATTGGGATAGGTACATCCAGAATATCAGCCACAAGATTCCATTTGTAATATAATACACTGCTGGACAATTGCTAAGGACGGATCATAAACGGCTATATAGCGCATAAAAAAGTAAGTGTGGTTGGATGCCAAGTGAAATAAAGTAATGTCAGAATGCCAGGACATTACAAGAAAGACAATTTATTGTGCTCTGAAATCCAGAAGGCTTTGGAACGTGTTCAAGGGACAAACAGGCCATTTTGTGCAGAATACGTAAACGTGAAAAAAATGCAATTACCGTCCGCAGGCGTTCCGGCGTAAGATGTCAATACGGGATATGGCCACCATGGAGGGCGATGCAAGATTCCACACGTCGTGTCATGCTTTGCACAACATTATCAAGCAGCTGTTGGGGTAATTTATCCCATTCCTCTGTCAGTGCACGGATGAGGGTGTCCTTGTTAATTGGAGGGCATTGGCGACCAGCAAGACTCTTCCCCAAAGCATCCCACACATTTTCAATGGGATTCAGATCTGGAGAACGTGCTGGCCATACGAGGCGTTGAACATCCTCTCTCTCAAGACACTCCTGGACAGCGACTCTTCGATGACATGTTGCGTTGTCGTCCATGAAAATGAATCTATCACCGACAGCACCACGGAACATGCGAACATGAGGTAGCAGAACATCATTAATGTATCGTTGACCAGTCATAGTCCCAGTTGGAAGCACATAGAGGGATGTACGGCCATTGATCATGATGCCAGCCCATACCATGACACTACATGTCAGACATCGGTCCCTTTCGTGTATGTTTGCTGGACAATATGCAGTACCACTATCAAGCCAGATCAGTTGTCGTCGACAATCAGACGATAGACTTATCTACTCTCATCTGAGAAGAGGACAGCAGACCAGTCGTTATCAGTCCAATTGCGATGTTGATGGCACCATTGCAAACGGGCGTTACGGTGACGTCTGGACAATGGGATGCACACAACAGGACGGCGGGCGTATAGTCCTCCTTCATGCAAACGTCTGGCGACAGTTTTTCGGGAGATCCGCTTGCCAGTAGCAGCCATAACCTGATTTGCTACCTCACTAGCTGTGCTGCGCCGGTGTCTTTTTGTTGATAACACTATGTACCGATCTTCTGCATGTGGCGTACTGTGAACACGACCTCCCCCGTGACGTTTGCTACACTCTCCATTTGTTTGAAATGATTTCCAAAGCCTTGAGACAACACTGCGGCTGACATCGAACTCCCTGGCAACATCTGTTATTTTCGCCCTTCTTCAATCTTGCCAATAATACGGCCACGCGTAAAATCATCTAGGAGATGTCGGGAAGACATACTGAAAATTGCAAGTTCGTCAATTGATTCCTTCCCTTTCAACTTTGCGTTTGAACAACAACGGTCAATACGCGTCAAATCCTTTATATCTCTTATCAGCACTATGTCGTCACGAACAAGTTCGACAATCCAAAATTTGCATACGCACAACACGTCTTACTGTATCCCGCACTTATGCTAATTTCCACATTTTCCTGCCTTCCATTTTATGGTTGCTATCGTTGCTATTGTCATCCGTCCTTAGCAATTGTCCGGCAGTGTAGTATATGTCTTAAAGCGAAAATTCCATGAAGGACGGGAGATTCACAAGAGGAACGGTACCATAACTAACAATCACCAGGGTTGGACAATAGAAACTGAGTGGCAAAAGCTACCTCATTTACATAATCCCTTAAATGAACAGGGGTATAACTGCAGAATTTGATAAGTCCGATGTAAGAAACCTCAAATGATACCCTTAAATTAAGCACGTACCCGCTAATGAACTTTTCAAATCCGATTTACAGTTGCATAGTAAGAAAGACGGAAAGATAAAATTGTACTAAAAATGTAATGCAGTTTTCTTTCAAAAGATATGGTCAGTTGTCTTTATCCTTGAAGCAGTTTAATTCGTATGATAAAAGAACAGTGGACTCGATCGACAGATTTACTTGTTACCTTTTAATTAGTTGAAAGCGACAGGAATGCAGTGTTTAGTTGATAAGTTTCATGGCTACAACATGTTTCTACATATACAGAAAATCAAAGTTTCAGCAATTTGTGGTCTTTAAGATCATTATTCCGTACACACAATAAATTCACTCAACCAAATTACTTAATATAAATTACTGCGCAAGGCACTTAAAGAACGTATATGTGAGAAAACATACATTTTCGAAAGGTATCTCCGGGTTCCAGTCTGTGTCCGTAATTTCTTCGGCGATAGATGGCGCCGACTGCTCTGCATTTGTGACTTGATTAACAGTGCTGTTCTGGCGGACGGGCTTAGACTGGATTATCTTCCTGGCATGATTGGCTATATATGCCTGGAAAGTAAAGTTTTGAAAGAGTAAATAAAAGGAGATTCTAGTGTTTGTTACACATTAACTGCTACTAATGTTTTACATACGTACTTATTATAAACATTTTGGAAGTTGCTTTTCTGAACTTAAGTAATTCACCCTTCAGCTGTAATACACTAGTGTGCAAAAATTAAGGACGAAGAGGAGAAATTAGCATAACAGCGGAACGAGCAGGCAGAACGGATCGAAAGGCCACTCAAGAGATACACTAGGGTCCGGTACGGCAGAGCATGCGCATATATGCAGCATGACGTAGGTGGGGGAGGGAGTGTCGGAAGGGTATAATGCACACGGACGGTGTACGCTCAGCAATTCGGTAAAAACTATTACACGGTGTACATCGGTTTGAACGACGTCGAGTTGCTGCCACCGTGTGATATGGCCAACGGGCAATCCAGTAGACGACATCTGGATGACTTTACCCGAGGTCGCATCATTGGGAAGTTGGAAGAAGGTCGACGTGTGACTAGTGCGGCCGAGGAGTTCGGGATCACTCACAGCATCGTTTCACGAGCTTGGAGAGCATTTCAAACGGCAGGAACAGCTGTCCGAGAGTTTATCAGTGGTCGTCCACTAGAAACCACGGCGGCGGACGACGGGTGTATTGTTCTACAAGCGAAAAGAGACGGACGGCAGACAGCAGGAGAAATCGCAAGGCACATGCAACAGACAACTGGACGTCCGTTATCGCGTTTTTCCGTGGCCAGGACTATGCACAAAGGTGGTCTATTTGCACGTCGATCAGTACGGTGTGTACCATTAACGCCTGCTCATCGGAGACGGTGGCTTCTGTGGTGCCAGGAACACAAGAACTGGACACATCAGCAATGGAGTCGAGTTCTCTTTACGGATGAGAGCCGATTTAGTCTGACGAGCCATTCTGGATGTATACACATCTGGAGAGCGCAGGGAACACGCAATCACACCTCCAACATCATCGAAAAGGACCAGTTTGGAAGTCGCGGAGTTCTCGTTTGGGGCGGTATCATGCTTGGTAGATGTACTGACCTCCACATCTTCCAAGGAAGTTCAGTCACTGGTGTCCGCTATTGTACCGAGGTTCTCCAGCCTCACGTGCGTTTGTTTAGAGGTGCTGTGGGTCCTGAGTTCCTCTTCATGGACGACAACGCTACCCCTCATCGTACAGTGGCTGTCGCAGAGCTGTTGGAGAGTGAAGATATTGAACGCATAGATTGGCCCGCAAGGTCCATGGACTTAAATCCAATCGAACACGTGTGGGACCTTCTCGGGAAACGCATGGCAGCACGTCACCAGCCGACAGCAACGATTCCGCAGCTGCGATTGGCGCTACAAGAGGAATGGGCCGCGATGCCTCAACAGCTCCTTGACAACCTCGTCCTCAGCTTGGACAAACGTTGTAAATCCTGCAACGCAGTCAGGGGTGATCATATCCCCTACGAAAGACTGGATTTTTCTTGGCAGCCGCCTATCACATGGGCGTTTCTGTCTTCTGTCCAGTTGTGGTCGAAGCTACCTTTTCAGTAAAGTGCCTTTGTATCCTTTGGATTCCTTGTTTGGACGGTGTTGCTCGCGTGTCCCATATTCTTACATCTTGGGGGTCTTATGGTATAATTTGAATCGATGTGGAGAGCACTTCTGCACGACGTTACATTCGAAGAACCGTCTCGTCCTTAATTTTTGCACGCCAGTGTGGTACAGTAAACAATTCAATCATTTTTTCATGAGTCTGATTACCAGTTGTGTGATTTTAAGGGCAGGCGAAGTCTCTCACATCTCGTGCAGTGAGCTATTGCTATACCACCTGAAATTCTGCATTTCATCTGCGCGTTAAAAATGTTATTCTGTTATACTTTGTTGCACACTTAGTACAGCAAGTTAATAAATGATAGTTGGTTGTAATTATCTCAGGGTGTAACGATGGGATAGAAACAACTAACTTCTAACGTCCGTGATACCAGAATGCTCCACAATATATATGCAGATCTGAACGAAAATTCGAAAGATAAAAGGCGGCAGCCGAAAAGCAAGTAAATTAGCATACACAGCCGAACAGGTCATTTTCAAGGCACACTTTTTTCTCAACGCTCTACTAGGTACCCTTATTTACTATAATATTCAGAATGTACACCTGATAGAATGGACCGTTTGGTCACTGAGTGATCGGGTGCCGTATTGTCCGAGGAGAGCTCTTGAGTTCATCAGGCCGCCTCGGTGGTCAAAGCAATGGCTTCTGATCATTCGTCCGAAAGGGGTCTGGGTTCGAATCCCGGTGAAGCATGGGTGTTGTTTGTCTTACGGCACTGGCTCTCTCCCTTCCTTGGAAGCAGTGACCCTAAATTAGAGACGGGCGACTGCTTATAGCCCATTGAGTTGCTTACGGTGGTAGTTAAACCTCCAATAAAAAAAAAAAGTTAATCAGACCAAGATGTCGGCATGCATTAAACAACAAGGGTACTTACAGCTAACCGGTTAGTGTAATCCTTGTTGTGTGGAAGATGCGAAAGGTGAGAGAGTTTATCATCAAACAAATCCCCGTAAAGTGAAAGAGGTCGTACGCAACATGATCTCGGGAGGGCACATACACACTGCCCTCACCCCTTACAGGGTGAGTTTCGTGTCAGGAGAAAGCAGATAGTTCTTCATTCGGAATAAAATACCACAAACTCACTCAGCATCCCTCAGGACGGCCTATGGAATCCACTTTTTAAATGCTCCTTTGCGAGCACGCTGAATCCTCCTTCTATGTGGTCAAACAACAGACTTCCCGTTTCTCCACTTTCTCCGTCTAGGTAACGATGTAATGCGTAACAAAACACCAAGAAATGTTTTAAGTTCCTACTGCTGGTATTTATGAATCTACTTTGCTCAAAGTCTCCAACACATTCGATTTCGCGGGGTCAAGATGGATCATTCTTAATCGGTCTCTTTCCGTCATCATCCTCTGTTCTCATTAACAGATCCGTTTTGTCCTAACACTGGGGTCCTCACGGGGAGCGTTACTCTAACGCCAGCCTTCCTTTGACTAGAACGCATGTCCCAAAATTCCCAGGTGTGATGCATTTCCAATTTCTACAGAAATAATCTTCGTAGCAGTACAATAGATTTAAAACCACTAGAATTTAGTCTTATAATCTCAGTCAAAATACAGGTGTCCCATAAAGGTGTAACCAATTTAAAATAATCATAACAGTTTTAATATAAATGATCTCAATACAGAAATTGTGTCAATTTGACAGAACAGATGATCATGGGTATGTTTAATGGTTCGGACTGCCTAAACACTGTTCCAGTTCGAACCATGTTCGTTCGAGAATATCCGTATTAACTTTCTGCAGTGCGTGTGTAATCCTCCTCGTTAGGTCAGCAATGTCTACCACAGGGGTGCTGTGGTAGACACTGACAGATCCGTTTGCCGGACTTAACAGTCACAGGGTGTTAAGTCACCATTCTACCGACTTAACACCTTGTTACTTTTATTTTATGGGGACCCATCAAAGGGTGTAAACCTCACCCTTGATGAGTCCCCATAAAATAAAAGTCACAAGGTGTTAAGTCCCGCGAATGTGGGGGCTATGCAATAAGACCACCACGCCCTATCCGTCGATTGGGAAATTTTGTATCCAGAGCACCCCTCACAATCAAAGACCAATGAGGTAGAACCCCATCTTGTTCGAAAATGACCGGAGTTGTAAGTTTATCCAACTGGAGACACACAAAGTGCTCAATCATGTCTAGGTAATTATCAGCTCTCACGGTCACTTCCTGAAAGAAAAAGGGTCCAATAACACGGTCGACCATTATGCCACACCAAACATTCACTTTTGGGCTAGCATGTTCATGTTCCATTGTGCAATGCGGGTGTTCAGTTCCCCAAATTCTCACATTCTGTTTATTAACCTTTGGAGAAACAGATTGGTCTCAGGAAAGATTCAGCACTTGCAATGTTCTCCAACATCGCTTCACCAGACTGTTTACGTTTCACGTGATCATCTATGTTTATGTGATAGGTTATCTACCGTTTATACGGGTGCATCTCCAATTATCTGACGCAACACTTTATGCACTAACAACTTGGGGATGGCCAGCTGTTAAAATAATTACTCTAATAACTCTCGTAGAGAACAGCAAAATTTCCTACGTTTTCTGTTTCCTTTTCTTGTCGGAGATCTTCGAATTTCAGTCTGTATATATTGGAAAATCACTTGTGAGTGATTATGCGTCATTTAGCTTTGGCGTTTCCATTCCGGTCACCAAAATCACTTGAATTACCCGTTTCAATGACCTGATACATCACGTGATTTATCGCTCTTGGTACTCATCACGTGATTTATCGCTTTGTATTCTTATTCAGTGTCACGTGATTTATAACTCTTGATACCTTGATGCTATTTCAAGTGATTCATTCCCCTTTATACTCTGAAGCGATATGACATGATTTGTTTCACTTGGTCCCCTGATAGGGTATCACGTGATCTCCTCTTGGTAATCTTTCGCTGTTTACACTCTGATGCGTTATCAGGTATTTTATTGCTCTTGATACCCTGATACAGTAACGTGCGATTTATCGCTCCTGGTATTCTAATACGGTATCATCTGATTTATCACCCTTGTACGGTTTTGTGCGATTTATTGCTGTTGGTACTGAAATGCCGCATCACGTGATTTATCCTTCTGGTACCCTGATACAGTACCAATTGATTGATCACACTTTGTACCTTGATACAATATCAGGCGATTTTTCGCTCTTCATACCTTGACGCAGTTAGACGAATTATTCCTCTTGGTGTTCTGATACGGTACGTACAGATTTCGGAAAGTTCAAAATACACATTATAAAGGATTAAGAAACTAAAAGCTGTCTTTAGCAACTAACACTTTCAAAAACTGTCATTTAGAAACTAAAACTTTCAAAAACTGTCATTTAGAAACTAAAACTTTCAAAAACTGTCTTTAGCAACTAAAACTTTCAAAAACTGTCATTTAGCAACTAAAACTTTCAAAAACTATCTTTAGCAACTAAAACTTTCAAACACTGTCATTTAGCAACTAAAACTTTCAAAAACTGTCATTTAGCAACTAAAACTTTCAAAAACTGTCTTTAGCAACTAAAACTTTCAAAAACTGTCTTTAGCAACTAAAACTTTCAAAAACTGTCATTTAGCAACTAAAACTTTCAAAAACTGTCATTTAGAAACTAAAACTTTCAAAAACTGTCTTTAGCAACTAAAACTTTCAAAAACTGTCATTTAGCAATTAAAAACTGTCTTTACTTCAAAGCCTTTTTCATAGAGCAGATATTACCTTCGGAAGCTGTTCGGAAGGTTCAGTGCGCTTGATGAGGAAAGTCTCCACCTCATGCTGACGAAGGTAAGAATCACGTGATTTCCCGTTTCCGGGTTCCACTTGGTAAGCTTCCCCGAGGTATTCCAGAGTGGCACGTGAAATGTGAACCTTTCTGTGAATGTAAAATGATTGTTTCAACAATTGAAAAAATCTGCTTCCCTGAAATATGATAAATTGCAAGATTTGTAAAAATATCAACTAAAGAAAAAAAAATTAACAATCCGATATTACCTCATTTTCATATCATATGTGTTTTAAAGCTGTGGGTACAAGCAACAACAGATATTTGAAACACAACAATGTGAATCTTCATAACTTTTGTTCTCTTTTTTTCAGCGACCATGCTTTGTGTTCAACAAAGTGGGCCGTATACAAAAAAACATGGTATGAAAATTAACACAAAGAAAACAAAAACGACGAGTCTCCACGAAACGTTGAGGTGATGATGAATGGAGATAATGTAGAGCAAATTAAACTGTACAAATACCTCGGTAATATAATCCAAGAAAATGGAAAATGTGACATAAAAAAAGAATTAATAAAGGAAAATATGCATTTTATAACAAGAAAAATCTATTTATTAATAAAATGAATAAACATTTAAAGAAAAGGTTCATTAAGTGCTAAATTTGGCGTATAACTTTATATGGGGCGGAAACGTAGGCAATTGAGAAGAAGCTGAAATGTTGGAGGCGTTTGTAATGTGGTTATGGAGGAGAATGGAAAAAATAAAGTGAATTGAAAAATTTACGAATGATGAAGTTTTGCAAAGAGTTGAAGAAGAAAGGAATATACTAAAGACCATAGGAAAAAGAAAATATAAATCGAGAGGATATGTGTTAAGAGGAGACAGCCTATTGAAAAGATGATAGAAGGGAAAGTTGAAGGAAAGCAACCAAGAGGAAGGAGACTGCTAATGATGCTTGGTGATATAATAGGCACAGCGAGCTATCAAGAATTAAAGGAGGAAGCAAAGGACAGAGGAAAGTGGAGGAAGAGAACTTGCTGAGTTACGGTTGGACCTGTCAGGAGAAAGAACACTAATAATGATGATGACAGTGGACCGTCCCAGTGGCTCACTGGTCTAAGCGCTGGCTTCTGACCATTCGTCCGAGATGTGTCTGGGCTCGCATCCCGGTGAAGCATGGATGTTGTGTTTGTCTTACGTTACTGGCTCTGGAACCAGTGGCCCTAAATTAAGGTCGGGAGACTGCTTATAGCCCATCAAGCTGCTTACGGTGGTCGTTAAACTCCCAATTAGAGAAAACACAAGCACACACGCAAAGTGGACTGCTAAGATATGTTTAAAAATTACCCCAACGCGTATTACATTCCTTAATTTAGGCAGCTTTCAGCATATTTTTATCACTGAATGTTTAGCTCACTTCAAATATAAAAGGAAGCAGTGTTTGAGCGATGTATACGGACACACACTTATTTTCTAAAAATTAGAGAAAAATAAAACATTTAAAAGAAAATTAAAATTATTTTAGCGGGCTGAAGAAAGGCGATAGCGCTAGGCTGTCCAGAAGAAGAAAAATAGAGAGTGAGCCTAGAATGTCACAAATAAATAAAGAACAAAATGTAGAAGAGATAGTCTAACAGCTTTTTTGAGAAGGGGAGGAAGGGGGGGTATCATGTCCGTCAGGAAAGCAAGTGTTGAGAATGGTGTCCGTCTTCAATCATCTTCTTCCTCCTCTTCTTCGGACGTTCCGCGGGACAAGAGTCCATTTTCTTTTCTCAGTTTCCTCTTCACTCACCAGATTTACCAGGGGACATTCCAAATGAACAAGACAAAAATATCAGAAAACAAAAGGGCAAAAATATCAGAAAAAAAAGGAGAAATGAATATGAAATAACTACTTTATGATGGAGAAACAACTCATAAGGCATGGGGGAAAACTCCGGAAAATAAAAAGGTCAATTTAAGCGAGAAACCAATGATATTTGAGAAAAGTTACGAACTCATCGATGGTTGAGAGCCCCTCGACTGCCCCGTTCTTTGCTGCTTAACTTCCGTGATTGGAGGAGAAGACGAAAAAAATTGTGGGCGGAGTAGAGGATAAAATAGATTTATAGAAAGTATGGTGAACGAGGCTGAAAGATCTACGATAGAATGATAAATACACAGTTGATGTGGACCAGGAACATCAAATAGAAGTCATCGCTCTTTCCACGTTTATAAGTGAGTCACGGAAAAATTTATCATAACTGGAAGACCCTGGGTTCGATTCCCGGTGGCAGCTGATGAGAAATTTTTACGTGACTCACTTATAAACGTGGAAAGAGCGATGACTTCAATTTGATGTTTGATCTACGATAGGCCACAGGATGTGAGTGTTATAGGTCAAAAATCGGTACAACAAAACAAAACACATGTATAACAGAATAAAAACGAAGAAGATGGGAAGAAAACATATGTTGTGAATGAAAACGCCCAGAACGATAGAGATGAGAAGTGTCAGTGATTCCTTTTAAAGTTTTTATAAATCAATATCCTTAGCTAACTACTTGTTGAATACATGTACGTAACTAATTAAAATTAGGGTCAGCGGTTAAGAGTTAGCAGAGTTATCTAACAAATCCACTGGTTTATTTTCCAAATGGTAGCAGTCACGAACATGAAGCTGTATTCGCAAAACAACTTCTAGTTGATAATAATGCATCGTAAGACATCTGAACATAGTAACAGCTAGTTTTTATCATAGCAATCTCTACAATATATCTACAGGGTGGTTCGAATGTCTTGTTACCCCTATGGTTATTACAGTGGAACTAATTAAATTAGTTCTGTGCTTTCAGATGGCTGAAACAAGCGAACGGTTAGTAGCAAGTGTATAGACACACGAACTTCCACAGACTGATAAAACAATAATTAAAGTGCAACGTGACTTTACTGCAAGGTTTAAACAAAGAAGCTCTACCGAAATAGAGATTACTGAGATGGGAACATAAGCTGAGCAATACTGGATAACCACAATCGAGGCAAGAAAAATGTGCAGATGTGGCAGCATCAGTGCTGAGATTTCCCAAAAAGTCTCTGAGGAAACAATACCAGGACCACCATGCTGACTCACATGAATAGTAATAATAATTTATTACAAAACCTGTACCGTCAATTGGCTTCACAGGGATTAGTAGAACCAATTACATTCGGGGAAAAAAAGCCCCGCTAATCCAAATACACTGTCACGTACCTGCCCCGCAGGACGCACACGACATAAAGGCAGATAGCAGCAAGAACGAACGTCTGCGTAGCTCAGTTGGTAGAGCGACTTGTTCCGGAATAAGTGCACTCGGGTTCGATCCCCGGCGTGGACCAAAAATGACGGAGAAATTTACTTTGTTATAATGGCGCCCGAACTTCCCGGATGACCCGGCCGTTAAAGATCTCGCAATGGTGTGATGTTCTTTCCACACCGCGAGACAGGAAAAATAGGAGAATCCATTCTCCAGCGCTTCGAAAAATAAATGTGTGTGACGTTGCATTCCACACACTAGATTGACTGGGAGTTCTCAAGTGCACGTTCTACAGCGGATGGCTCCCTGCAACGATTCATGGTCACGGCTGACCCGTGGGACATGCCTTTTTCGGAGGGGGGGGGAAAGCTGTGACGTACCTGCCCCGCAGAATGCACACGACATAAAGGCAGATAGCAGCAGGAACGAACGTCTGCGTATCTCAGTTGGTAGAGCGACTTGTTGCGGAATAAGTGGACTCGGGTTCGATCCCCGGCGTGGACCAAAAATGACGGATAAATTTACTTCGCTATAACACATATTAATACAATCTTTCAAAAGAAGGATGTTAAACACAAAAAAAAAGTATTCAATAACACAAAACTAGACTCCACATAATCACACCAATAATTGAACATCAACATTTTTCAACTGACATCACATAGAAAAAGAAATAAATAATTAATAACAAATGTTATAAATTATGTTAAAAGCCAAACCCAAAATATTATATAATCAATAATAAATTAAAATCAAACTTATGTACATCATTAAATTACTAAATCATATTAATTAATCCATTTCACTAAACATTACAACATAATTCATTAAAAATTACAACATAATTTTAAATAACACAAACAAAATACTCAAAATGAAGGTTCTCAGTCCTACTCCTCTGCAGTATCAAGGCCAACAGACGAATCTCTGCGGAAAATATTTAACAGAGTCTCCTCCTCCACAAGTAGGAAAAGTGCAGCACGGTAATTGTTCGTCCAAGTATGAAAAGGCTGATTTACACATGAAAAAAAAAAAAAGTTAAAACAGATCTGTAATTGAAGTCCTAACGTCCTGTGTTTATTAACGAGCTTACTGATGTTGACTTAGAGAAACGGAGTGCCGCACGTGCAAGATTGTTGGAGCCGTTTGCGACGGTCCCTTAACGTGGGGCTGTATTCTTCAGGGATGAGAGTGCCATCTACAGAAGTAGCCGTGCTAGGAATGTTTATTTTTGGAGAAAACAAAACCCACATTATTAGCACAATTCACCACATGTGATGATTTGGGCTGCACTGTTCAGTAAGAACTTGGCAGGGCACTATTTCTACAACGGCTCGGTCGATCAGCATTCCTATCTCGCCCTGCTGATGCGCTGGTTCCAACAAGACGGCGCTCCAGCTCATTATTCTATCCGTGTTCATGAATATTTGGATGAAGTGTTTCCTGATAGATGGATTGGGAGAGGATCTGATCACCTGCCTGCGCCTCTCGAATGGCCTCCAGATCTCTCCTCTTTTGACACTTCCTATGGGGTATCATTAAGAAGGGATCTAAGGTCAGGTGATGCGTAACATCACAGCCTCTCCTTGACAAATGTCAACCCCGCCTTCTCGTGGTGCATCCTGTTCCCACTAAAGGGGCTCTGACGACCGCCCATAGCGGTATAACTATACCATCGGGATTAGAGGAAATTCTATCCCACACTCACCAACCCGCTTGGCCAGCGTGGTGAGTTATGGCCAAACCCCTCCAAAATGACTTAACAACTTAAATCTTGGCCCTCAGTCTCCGGCAGCTGGAATGTACCTGGCCAAGGCAGCGGCCAGTGCGACATGAAGGCAGAGGGTACTAAGAATCCCCGGAGGACCGGACTAGGCTGCCATCTGATGCTGACCTTGGCAACGTACAATGGACGCTCCCTATCTTCTGATTCAAGGCTTCTTGAATTGGAAGAGGAACTACAAAGGATCAAGTGGGACATCGTGGGGCTAAGTGAGGTAAGGAGAAAAGGAGAAGATCTCATCGAACTGAAAAGTGGACATCTCTTCTACTATCGTGGGACAGATACTGGCAGAACTAGTGGTGTTGGATTTATAATAAACAAGAAACTGAAGGATAAAGTGGTAGAAGTTGAAAGTTCCTCTGACAGAGCTGCACGACTCGTTATCCAACTATCGAGAAGATACCAGGCTCAGATTATTCAAACTTATGCACCCACCACAAGCCATCCTGAAGAAGAAATTGAAGAATTTTATGAGGAAATTTGTCATCTAAATAATAAAGGTAAGCAGCACTTGAAAATAATTATGGGAGATTTCAATGCAAAAATAGGGCAACGGCAACAGAATGAAACTTCAGTAGGTAAATTCGGTCACGGCAACAGAAACCAGCGTGGAAATACTCTCGTTGAGTTTGCAGAGGCAGAAGGGTTTTTCATCTTGAACTCCTTCTTCAAGAAAAAGCCACACAGGAAATGGACATGGAGACATCCAAATGGGACGACAAGTGAAATTGATTTTATTATGTGTAACAAAAAATTCGTCATAGAAGACTGCAGTGTGCTAAACAAGTTCAACACAGGTAGTGACCATAGATTGGTGAGATGTAAGATGCACCTCAACACTAAACTTGAACGTGGCAAGCTCATAAGACAAACAAAATCTATTGACATAACCAACCTTAAAAACACCATAATACCTTCAAGTTAGAACTGAAGAACAGGTTCTCTGCTTTAGAAGGCCTAACATGGGAAGAAGTGGACATCTCTGAAGTTAACAGAAAAGTAACCAAAGCTGTTATGGAAACAGCAACAAAATTAGCTGGGTCTAAGAACAAGGTGCATGTAAATAAATTATCAGGAAAAACGAAAATGTTGATGCAAAAAAGAAGAGAGATGAGGACAACTAAAGAAGATGTGACTTCCAAAGTGGAATATATAGAGCTATGCAAGACAGTAAGAAAAAGTATCACTGAAGACGTAAGAAAATTCAACTGTGAACTAGTGAGGAAAGCAATTGAAAACAACCAAAGCCTAAAGATAGCAAAGGGACATCTCAGTAAGGGAAGAAAACAGATTATGGCACTGAGAAAAGAAGATGGTTCTGTAACAAGAAATAGAGGCGAAATTTTGACAAGAGTGAAAGATTTCTACTCCAAATTATATGAAAGGGATGATACATGCACTCCTGACATCATGAAAGATACCAGTACCAGAGTTCCTCCAGTCCTTCCAGCAGAAGTTGCACATGCAATCAAGAACATGAAGCGGGGAAAAGCTCCAGGAGAAGATGGAATTACTGTAGACATCATACAAGAAGCAAGTGGAGAAATCGAAACAGTACTCGCCCAAATTTTCACTCGATGCCTTAATGAAGGAAAGATTCCTGAGGATTGGAACACCGCTACAATGATCCTGCTACATAAGAAAGGTGACATTGAGGATCTCGGAAACTACAGACCTATCAGCCTCCTATCAGTAGTTTATAAAATCTTCACTAAAGTTCTTTCACACCGCTTGAAGGTAACACTGGACATGGCTCAACCGAGAGAACAAGCTGGATTCAGGAGTGGCTACAGCACAATAGATCATATCCATGTGCTGAGAGAACTAATTGAAAGAGCGAGGGAATATGAACTTCCATTGTGCATGGCTTTTATCGATTATGAAAAAGCCTTTGATTCGGTGAAACCATCAGCAGTTACAATGGCTCTGAAAACCTGCGGTATTGAAGATGCATACATTAATATTATTAATAACATCTATGAAAATGCAAGTGCAAAGATTAGGCTGTTTGAAAATACAACACACATAAAAATTGGAAAGGGAGTGAGACAAGGTGACACCATATCTCCGAAGCTCTTTAATGCCACATTGGAGGGTGTTTTTCAGTCACTGAGCTGGGAAAACAAGGGGATAAAGATTAATGGAGATTATCTAACCCACCTTCGTTTTGCTGATGACGTAGTCATTTTTGCAACTAGCCCATCAGAGCTGCAGAGTATGATCCAGGAACTTGCTGACAAGAGTAAAGAAGTGGGATTAAAAATGAACTTTCAGAAGACAAAAGTGATGTTCAATGCTTTTACAAGAAATGAAGATTTATCGATTGATGGAGAAAAGCTGGAGATAACAGACACGTACGTTTATCTTGGACAGCAGATATCTAGTGAGGGTCACATTGATGAAGAAATTAATCGGCGTACAAAACTTGCCTGGAGAGCTTTTGGAAGAAACAGCATAATTTTCAAGAGCAATATGCCATTATGTCTTAAAAGAAAAGTGTTTGATCAATGCATCCTTCCAGTGCTTACGTATGGTGCAGAGACGTGGACCTTAACTAAAAGAGACATACAAAGGCTGCAGACAACTCAAAGCAGCATGGAGAGGTGCATGCTTGGTGTAACCAGGAGAGATAAGAAGAGGAACTCGCGGATCCGAAAAATGACAAGAGTGGAAGACATCATGATCAGAGTTAAATCCCTGAAATGGCAATGGGCTGGACATACTGCCAGAAGGACAGATCATCGATGGACAGCCGAAATTTTAGATTGGATTCCAAGGGACAGGAAAAGACCCAGAAGAAGACCACATGGGAGATGGGTGGATGAAATTCGAAAGTATGCAGGGGTGACATGGAGGAGACTGGCACAAGACAGACCGTTGTGGAGGAAACTTGGGGAGACCTTCGTCCAGCAGTGGATTGATAATGGTTGACAATGATGATGATGATGATCATCATTAAGGAATGTGTGTCCATGACAAGGTACTAGACAACTGACCATTTGCGTGCAGCTGTTAGTTTTGCATTTACACAAATTGATAAGGCTTGTCACCGCAAAATCTCGCACAGACATGGAAACGAATTATTTTGTGTCACGAAAATGGTGGAAGTCATACCGACCTTCTGGATCGGTAACTAAATAAGTCCTTCTGTTCTGCAAGGGGTAACAAGACATTCGGACCACCCTGTACAATCACCGCTCTTTTCACCTCAAAAATCCATGTTCCTTCAGTCGGAAAATATCTAACGGCGAAGTAACAAAATTTACATAAACAGAAACTGAAAAGGAAGATTAAATTAGAGGTTATAGCTCACACCCTTTCAAAAAGGAAGTGAAAAAAATCTTAAATGTAAAAAAATTGATTTTAAGGGGGAGACGAGGGCGAAATCATTCTCATCTGAAACAAAAGGCAGGAGAAAAATCAGAGAAATTACAATAATTTCCGGGTGTCATGTGAGCAACAACCATGGAAATGAGACTAAAATTCTTGCAAAAGCAAAGTGAAAGAGAAAAAAATTCTTTTAAAAAGGAAAGGACATTTTTCAGCAGTGGCAGCATAAAATTCCCGAAGAGAGCCCATTACCGAAATAGGATCGGAGGAAATCCTTGAAAATAAAATATTTTTGCCATTGAAATATTTTCCGGTAGGAAACCTATGTGCACCAACAAAAAGAACACGTCTTTTCATTACCGAAGAAAGTCTGGCCGAGCCAGAGAAGCAAAGAGCAACAACAACAGAAAGCAATAAGTGATTTCGATTGCAAAAACATTGCATGGTAAAAAACAAAAACCGTATGTTGCCCTGTTTGAGAGACGTAATATTTATAAATGAAGGGTCTGTTATTGGTTTTAAAACACCTTTTTTTATGGCTGTGTAAGCCTAAGGCCATTGCGAATAAAGGCTGGTTGTTAACGAACGGCACGCTACTCCACGACACATAAATCTGTGACGCAGTTACGGGGCCAATCTTCAGTGCTGGTGTATTCCCGTTTGCCGAGGTATGCAAATCAAGCGGCAAGTAGTTGAGACTTTAAAAGAAAGTCCATGCTTCTCCAGTTGAACCTTACGGATATAATTTAAACATATTAAAACTTTACGAATTCCTATAAGCAGTATTTTAAAACTCCTAAGTAGAACATTTCTCATTTGAAAGAGCCATTTATATTACGTCGTTCGGGAGGTAGGCGAACACTTTGATTGGCGTACATTTCGGAAGCCTGAAGTGGGAACGCAGGCGATGTCTGGCCACTGCAAAGCACGCACTTCGGGCTCATTTCGTGTCTACTGATCGGGCAGTGAAAGCTGTAGTAATGATAGAACAGCTGAGACAATAAGTGACAGCAGAACAGCACATTTTGTTTAATTTTTTTCTTTGTCTTATAATGCAGTACTAACAGTCATGCCTGTTCTCCGAACGGTGGGTCTATAAAACCATTGCCCGGTGGAGCAGTTGGTCTAAGCGATGGCCTCTGATCATTCGTCCGAAAGGGGTGCGGGTTCGAATCCCGGTGAGGCATGGATGTTGTGTTTGTCTTACGGCACTGGATCTCTCCCTTCCCTGGAACCAGTTACCCAAAATTAGGGACGGGCGACTGCTCATAGCCCATTGAATTGCTAACGGTGGTCGTTAAACCTGCAATAAAAAAATAATTTTTTGAACATAAAATTAAAGAAAGGAAAAGAAAAGTAATTTAAGATTCGTAACTGTTCTACGATTTAGAACAAAGTCGTGACGGCCAACCCGGTGGCGCAGTGGTCTAAGCGATGGCCTCTGATCATTCGTCCGAAAGGGGCGCGGATTCGATTCCCGGTGAGGTATGGATGTTGTGTTTGCCTTACGGAACTGGCTCCCTCCCTTCGCTGGGACCAGTGACCCTAAATTAGGGACGGGCGACTGCTTATAGCCCATTGAGTTGTTCACGGAGGTCGTTAAACCTCCAATCAAGAAAAAATCGTGACGTCAATGAATACGGTTTGACATAAAAGGGTAGTAGGCTTTGGCGCCCCTTAATTTTAAATCAAAATCTCATGAAAAATTTTCAGCATTTCAACGTTTCTGGCATAATTATTTTTAAACCTATCAGGATTTCGAACAGTAAAGCTAAACTACCCTTTTGAAGTTTTTGGTGTTCAGACTTTTTTTAGGTGTAGAAGTGGTAGAAAAATTAAAGCAGACAATGTGCAAAAGCCGCCATTTTGAATTTTTTGGTTTCCAGACTTTTTCTAGATATACGGACCTTAAGACCTATCAGCATCCCAAATGTCAGATCTCTAGTTCATTTAGAAGTGGTAGAACAATTCACAAAAAATGTAAGAAATGGTCCAAAGCCACCATTTTGATTTTTTTTTTGGACTTTTCTGGGTATATGAAAGTTTAAGACCTATCAGCATACCAATTTTCAGATTTCTAGATTACTTAAAAGTGGTCAAACAATTCGCGGAAGCAAACACTCCCATTTTCCCACTTTGCTTTATAAACTGAAGTGCCAAAAGTTATGGGACACGTACCTAGTATCATGTAGGACCTCCTCTAGCCCGGCAAAGTGCAGCAACTCAGCATGGCATTGATTCCACAAGTGGCCGGGTGACTTCTGCAAAGATGTTGAGCCATGCCGTCTGAACAGCCGCACAAACTTTCTTGTATTTGTACATGCAGGATCTTGGGTACGAATGGACCTTTCATCACGTCCCATAAGTGCTGTATGGAGTTCATGTCGGGCAAACGTGGTGGCCACACCATCCGCCGTTACTGTCCAGAATGTTCCTCGAACAAATTTTGCCCAACTTGGGTCCGATGACATGGTCCATTGTCCGCCTGGAAAATCCCATTATCGTTGGGGTACATGCAGTCCATGAAGTGCTGCAAATTGTCACCCAGCAGAGCAACAAAGCGAGTAGCCCTTAATGACATGGATACGAGAACTAGAGGACCCAAACTGTGCCATGTAAAGACACCCCACACATGTATGGAACCACCACCAGCTTGCACAGTGTCTTGTTGACAGCTTGGGTCCATGACCTCATGGGGTCTGCGCCACACCCGAACACTACCATCAGCTCGTAACAACTGTTAGCGTGACTCATCGGCAACGCTACATGTTGCCAATCTTGCAGGGTGTAATTAACGTGTTCAGAAGTCCAAGTGAGGCGCTGTGTCCGATGTCTTGGTGTTAACAATGTCACTCTGGTGGGTCTTCTGCTCCCAAACCCCACGGACAGTAAATTACGCTGCACTGACTTGATGGATATGTCTCTGGTACCTCCTGCATTGAATGTGGATGTTATTTGAGCCAGTGTCGCTTGTCTGTTAGCATGGACAATCCTGGTGAGACGCCGCTGGCCACGGTCATTCAGCACCCGTGGTCCGCCACTGCGCTGTTCACGGTGGGTGGTAATGCTTTCCATGAGGTATTCTCGGTACACACGTGACACCGTGGACCGAGGAATGTTGAATGTTCTCACAACTTCGAAAATTGAATGTCCCATCCATCTGGTTACCACTACCCTGTCTCGTTCAAACTCCGATAATTCACGTCGGCTTGCCATTATCACACTGGTGGTTATTCAACCTGACTAACGAGAGCCCACCTCGCAAATGATAAATATTGTGGCGGTTGTCGCAATAGTTGGGCGCTCAAAAGGTTCCTCGGCTCGGCTTGGGTGATAGTAGGGCGGATATTTTACGCTTCAAGAACATCAGTCCCGGCGCTGGGTTAAACCAAGGCTGTCTAGAAAATACACTGCTGGACAATTGCTAAGGACGGATCATAAACGGCTGCATAGCGCATAAAAAAGTAAGTGTGGTTGGATGCCAAGTGAAATAAAATAATGTCAGAATGCCAGGACATTACAAGAAACACAATTTATTGTGCTCTGAAATCCAGAAGGCTTTGGAACGTGTTCGAGGGACAAACAGGCCATTTTGTGCAGAATACGTAAACGTGAAAAAAATGCAATTACCGTCCGCAGGCGTTCCGGCGTAAGATGTCAATACGGGATATGGCCACCATGGAGGGCGATGCAAGATTTCACACGTCGTGTCATGCATTGCACAACATTATCAAGCAGCTGTTGGGGTAATTTATCCCATTCCTCTGTCGGTGTACGGATGAGGGTGTCGTTGTTTATTGGAGGGCATTGGCGACCAGCAAGACTCCTCCCCAAAGCATCCCACACATTTTCAATGGGATTCAGATCTGGAGAACGTGCTGGCCATACGAGGCGTTAAATATCCTCGCTCTCAAGACACTCCTGGACAGCGACTGTTTGATGACATGTTGCGTTGTCGTCCATGAAAATGAATCTATCACCGACAGCACCACGGAACATGCGAACATGAGGTAGCAGAACATCATTAATGTATCGTTGGCCAGTCATAGTCCCAGTTGGAAGCACATAGAGGGACGTACGGCCATTGATCATGATGCCATCCGATACCATGACACTACATGTCGGATATCGGTCCCTTTCCTGTATGTTTGCTGGACAATATGCAGTACCAATATCACGCCAGATCAGTTGTCGTCGACAAACAGACGATAGACTGTATCTACTCTCATCTTAGAAGAGGACAGCAGACCAGTCGTTATCAGTCCAATTGCGATGTTGATGGCACCATTGCAAACGGGCGTTACGGTGACGTCTGGACAATGGGATGCACACAACAGGACGGCGGCCGTATAGTCCTCCTTCATGCAAACGTCTGGCGACAGTTTTTCGGGAGATCCGCTTGCCAGTAGCAGTCATAAACTGATTTGCTACCTCACTAGCTGTGCTGCGCCGGTGTCTTTTTGTTGATAGCACTATGTACCGATCTTCTGCAGGTGTCGTACTGCGAACACGACCTCCCCCGTGACGTTTGCTACACTCTCCATTTGTTTGAAATGATTTCCAAAGCCTTGAAACAACACTGTGGCTGACGTCGAACTCCCTGGCAACATCTGTTATTTTTCGCCCTTCTTCAATCTTGCCAATAATACGGCCACGCGTAAAATCATCTAGGTGATGTCGGGAAGACATACTGAAAATTGCATGTTCGTCAATTGATTCTTTTCCTTTCAACTTTGCGTTTGAACAACAACGGTCAATACGCGTCAAATCCTTTATATCTCTTATCAGTGCTATGACGTCACGAACAAGTTCGGCAATCCAAAATTTGCATACGCACAACACGTCTTACTGTATCCCGCACTTATGCTAATTTCCACATTTTCCTGCCTTCCATTTTATGGTTTCTATCGTTGTCATCCGTCCTTAGCAATTGTCCGGCAGTGTACAAGGCCATGAGATTAGAGAAATGAGTTTCCTCTTTTACTGACGTCACGCTGAAGCCAAAGCTTCCGATTGGTTCCAAACGCTGTCGTGTATGACGTCAAGCACGTCACCGACGGATCAGGTCATGTAACACGAGAGTGACGTCACCAACGGAGGGAACTCATATCTCTAACGTCAAGGGTCTTGTGCTTTCTACATGGTCTTGGTTAAAGACGGTACTTCTGTGTCGTCTTTACACCATGCAGAGTTGCATGAATGTAAAAACGTTCTGGTCGTTGGCATGGATGTTTGCCCCCCCGGCTTTTTGGTCACAGTGGCACGGTGTAAGTCTTTTCTAGAGGAGAATATCCCAACATGGGCATACCTGTTCTCGTACACGATAACGCACGGCTGCACAAGGCATGGATTTTTCAGCTGTTAATTAAACAGAATAGTTTGGTGGAGCTTCGTCACCTGATATGAATCCCTGTGATATCAATTGCTTCGCCCATTTAAGGGCCAAGCAATTGAAATCAAAGGGAGATGTCTGGTACTCGCTAAAACAACAAATAGGATCTGTATTTCCGAATCACAGACCTAATGACACTGGTACTTTTGATAGTGATAATGCCCACAGTTTGGGAAGGTATTATTGATAATGAGGGGAGCTACTAATAATTACTCTCAAACATTGTGATGATTGTTACTACAGGAAATATAGTTATTTGAGTGTACATTTACTTCCCAAACGACTTA
This sequence comes from Macrothele yani, assembly GCA_039090855.1. Lineage (NCBI taxonomy): Eukaryota > Metazoa > Arthropoda > Arachnida > Araneae > Macrothelidae > Macrothele > Macrothele yani. The sequence continues at coordinate 136,302,909 of CM077027.1, read as the reverse complement.
ATACACACACCGCCCACTAAATTTGAAACCTTAATGCAGATGTACGCGAACGTTACTTACGCATCGTATATGTAAAATACGTGGATACCTGAGTTGCCACGTGATCTAGGCAATTATTTAAGACTGCTGCTGGTCAGTTGTCTTGATCACAATGGGAAGAAGAAATGATCTTTCGGAGTTCGTTAAAGGGCTTATTGTGGTTGCCTATCTAGCTGGAGCAACGATTTTGAAAACAGGAGAGCTGACTAGCTTCTCAAAAGGTGAGATATCCTGGGTTTTTAATCAGTGGAATAACCCAGTGGGACGAGATCGCCGTCGTCTGAGAAGTCTGTACGAAGAAACAGGACTTCCTGTGTGCAGCAATTGACCGAAGCATTCCATGATGGTTGTTCTGGATCAATATTTCAACAGGCTATACGCACGTAGCGAATCCAAGAGGATCGGTATTGGCAGTCGCATGCCTATGTGGAAAATGCTGATTCCTGCGAGGGAACGGACTGTTCGTCTACAGTGATGCCAGGTACACTGTGACTGGACACTTGGAGATCGGAAAAAAGTCATGTGGTCCAACGAGTCGCGGTATATATACGGTAGAATAGACTCAGCTTGCCCCTTTAAACACAACTTAAACTTCTGGATGGGTGTCATGGTATGGGGTACATAACACCCATCCTGTTGGTTCGGAACGAGTTGCCTGATATGGCTGGAAGGTCGAGTGTAACCCAAGGATTATCTGGACATTATTTCCCATCAAGTCCATCTTGCAATGTTGACGGCTGTTTTATTGACGACAATGTCCACCCCTCAAGACCTGTTCAGCAGTGGTTCAACGAGCATGACAGCGACTTCCACCATCTTCTCTTACCACCACAAAGCTAGGATCTGAATCCCATTGAGAACATATGGGATGTGAATGCATGGACAATGTCACACTCGCGTGATTTCGAATTTCATCTATCCAATTCCCATTTCCCATGAAGAGTATGTCTTCAGACTTGAGAGAGTTAAAACTTCTTGCACAATTTTCCAGTACAGTCGTTTGAGGTTCATATTTTACCACTTTGTTTAGTTTTTGTTCATTCACATAAGCTCATTGTTTTTCCAAGAGTTGTAGAAGACACTTGCCGGGATCTTCATCCAGGAGTGAGGTGAGAATTGTTGATGTACACGGACCCCGAATTGCCTTCTGGACTAAAAATTTCTTTAAAATTTAGGAGGATTAAAAATTTTGAATAATTGTCATGTACAGTCGTAAGAGATTCATATCTGGCCAGTTTTTTTCTTGTTTAACGTTTGATCATGCGCGTAAATGTATTGTTTTTTACGCTTTCCAACCGTAGGTTGAAGAAGCGTATACGCTCCAGCTTTGTCTGTCTGTCAGTCCATCCGTCCGCACGATAACTCGCGCAAAAATGGTTATATTTCGATGAAATTTTAGTATGTGGTAGGTGACCACCTGTGGACGAACCCTATTGAAAATAAGTGAAATGGGGTCAAAGGTCAGGACATAGGTGCGGGTCCCATTCTATCGTCCTTATGCGTCATAACTTACGTAAAAATGCTTCGATTGCGATAAAACTTTATTATGTTGTTCCGGAGGTATACTCAACTAATTCTGTTCAATATCATCGAAATGAGTTCACAGGTCAGGACACAGGAGCGAGATTTATTCCAGAGACATTATCCTCATAATTTGACTAAAAAGCTTCTTCCGCGACAAAACTTTAGTATGTTATTCCGGAGGTATACTGAACCAATTCTGTTTAATATAATCGAAATCGGGTCAAAGGTCAGGGCACAGGAGTGGGATTTATTCCACAGCCATTGTCCTCATAGCTTCAGTAATAATTTGAGTAATGATTTCTGGTACGTTGGAAAGCGTATCATAATCAATAAATTGCATAATTTTAGTAACTTGTTCAAGAAGCAGTACGTACTTGAAAATAAAACACAAATGATTTACCCAGCTATCCCTCCGGATTCCATGTGATTAGCGAGCGTAACATCGTTGGACCAGACATCAAATTGCCACTTGTGGAGTCCCAAGACGCCGCAAAGCACAGAACCGCTGTGAATACCGATGCGCATATTCAGATCAACGTGAGTATTCTGTCGAACTGACCTAGACAAAGAAACAAAGCCCCTATTAAAATAGTTTTTTAATCAACAGAATACAAATGCTAGGAATGACATAATGCTTTTAAAACAAGTAAGGCAAAAAGTAAGGAATACGAAACGAACAGCAGTATAGTAATGAAACACATTAAGGCTTTTTTAGCACGTCTTTTTAAAAAAAGATCGTGCTTCTGTTATCGGTTTGTCCGCCTGTACCCACGATATCTCTGCAACTATTAGTCCGATTTGAAAAGTTCTTTCTGCATTTGGAAGCTTGAAATCTGCAAATGATGATCCTTCATTTCGTTTTTTTTACGATGTACAATTTCGCCGCTAGAGGGCGTAAATACAGATGATGTCGAATTCAAAAATACGTTTTTATTCCACATATTTGCTTCTAAACGTCCGATTGAAAAAAAAAATATCTTTCGATTCCATTTAGGTCGAAGAGTATTTTAGATATAGTTACTTTTTCAAATTACGCATAGATTTTCCGTTAGGGGGCGTAAAATTAAATTAAATTTTTTCCGATAACTCTTCTTCTAAAACTCCGATTTAAAAAATGTTTTCTTCAGCGGATACATCTCCTGATGGAAAATCTCTTGTATATAATTTCAAATTTTTGGAAAAGAATATTTTGGCCACCAGGGGGCGTAAGTGTTACTTTTTGCTTCTGATGTATTTGCCATAAAATCGGAGCTTCTAAAATATTGATTGAAAAAATTCTTTCGTGGACTGATGCCACTCACATCGATAAACCTTTTCGGAATTTTTCTTCTTAAAACATTGCACAGTTTCACCACCAGAGGGCGTAGATGTACATCTTATTTTTGTCAATATCTCTACTTCTTGGAGTCCGATTTGAAAAATTCCTTCTTTGTTGGATAGTGTTTTGCGTATGACATGTTTTTCATATAATTTCAAAATTTTCAAGTAATTCATACACTTTCCGTTAGGGGGCGTATCTGTAAATTGCGTTTCCCCCTATATCTCTGCTTCTAAATCTCCGATTTAAAGAATTATTTCTACACCGGATACAGCTCCTGATGGGAAATCGTTTGCACATAATTTCTAATTTTTGTAAAAAATTGTTTTGCCACCAGGGGGCGTAAATCTTAATTTCCGCTTCTGTTGCATTTGCAGCAAAATATGAGCTTCTAAATTCTCGATTGAAAAAAAAAACGCCGTTTGTTGACCGATACTAGTCATGTCGACAAATCTGTTAGAAACATTTTCTTCTTAAAATAGTGCATGGTTTCTACCCCAGGGGGCGTAGATGTATATCTTATTTTTGTCAATATCTCTACTTCTAGAAGTCCGATTTGAAAAATTCCTTCTTTGTTGGATAGTGTTTCTAGTGTGATATGTGGTTCATATATTTTCAAAATTTTCAGGTAGTTCATAGACTTTCCGCTAGGGGGCGTAAATATAAATTGTGTTTCCCCTTACATCTCTGCTTCTAAATCTCTGATTTGAAAAATTCTTTCTGCACCGCCTACAGCTCCTGATGGGAAATCGTTTGCAAATAATTTCTAATTTTTGTAAGAAATGGTTTGGCCACCAGGTGGCGTAAGTCTTAGTTTCCGCTTCTGTTGTTTTTGCAGCAAAATATGAGCTTCTAAAATCTCGACTGAAAAAAAAGTCGTTTGTTGACCGATACTACTCATGTCGACAAACCTTTTAGGAAAATTTTCTTCTTGAAATAATGCAGGGTTTCTACGCCGGGGGGCGTAGATATATATCTTATTTTTGTCAATATCTCTACTTCTAAGAGTACGATTTGAAAAATTCCTTCTTTGTTGGATAGTATTTCCGATACGAAATGTTTTTCCTATAAATTCAAAATTTTCAAGTAAATCATAGACTTTCCGCTATGGGGCACAAAGGTAAATTGCGTTTTCTGCGTTATTTCTGCTCCTAAAGCTCTGATTTGAAAAATTCTTCCTGTTTCGCATACAAGACCTGATGGAAAATATTTTTCACATAATTTCTAATGTTTGGTAAAGAATGGTTTAGCCACCAGGGGTTATAAATGTTAATTTCTGCTTCTGATGTATTTGTTGCAAAATCTGGGCTCCTGGAAACTCGTCTAATTTTTTTCTTGGACCATTACCACTTATATGGATAAACCTTTTGAGAATACTTTCTTCCCAAAATAATGCATGGTTTTCCCACCAGGCGACATAAAGTCACATCTCATTTTGTCTATATCTCTGTTTCTAAGAGTTTGTAAGCTCACGATTCCGTTTACAGCAATATCTGAGGGATTAAAATCCCGATTGAAAATCTTCTTTCTTTCGTCAGATCTATTGTTTTCGATACCGAATCCATTGACTTTGAATAGCTTTGATAAATTTAATTTGCGTCAGAACGGATTCAAAAGACGTGCTTATTTCACCCGAAAATTCGGTGTCATCTTTCTTGTTGTTTTTTTCATTCCCGACAACGCATAGCTAGGTCATATTTTAGGCGATAAGTGCACTCCTGAAAACCTCATATAAGGCAAGACTCATTTTCTCATAGGAATAAATGTAGATTAGGGGGAATATGTTATTGGAGTGCAAGAATTTACAAACACTGCATAAAGTTTATTGTACTGTTGCATGGCTATTCGTTAGATTTCTTTCAGAGTACTGTCGCGTGATTTCGTGAGGCTCTCGCTTGTAAGGCATTTAGCCAATTTATCAATTTTTGCAAAAATTATGGAGAGATTGATTTACATTAGACTAATCTCGTACATTCATAATCTAAAAGTCATCCATCCAAATCAACATGGTTTCCAATCTGAAAAATCAACAGAATCAGCCTTATTATACCTACAACAAACAGTCCAACATAATTTTGAACTCAACTTATACACCATTGCATTATTTTTAGACCTATTCAAAGCTTTTGATACCATAAATCATAATATCTTACTACACAAGTTACACACGATAGGAATTAGGAACAATGAACATTCTCTTTATAAAAGTTATTTATCAGATAGGCAACAATATACACAAATTAACCAACATCAATCCATTCGGTGTTACACAGGGTTCAATTTTGGGACCTGTACTTTTCAGTATATACATTAACGATATCTTTATTTCAATAAGTGACATAGACCTACTCCTCTATGCAGACGTCATAACCATCCTCACCTCATTTAATTTAATGACTGACACTACTATTAATATTAATACTCAACTTAATAACATCTCAGATTGGCTAAATCCCAATGAACTTATAATAAATACTACCAAAACAAAATATTTCACAACCACCTATCACATTATCTATTAACGGTACAAACATAGAAGAAGTTAACTCCTTACTTTGTTTGGGGATTACCTTACATAGGAACCTTAGATGGAACCAACATGTGGACTCTCTTCTTCTCAAACTGTCTAAAAACATTGGAGTTATCAGCTTGGTATTTACAAACCTTACTTTTAAAACACTAATTCATTTATACAGTATTATACCATGTTTCAGACTCATATTAATTATGCTATCTTATCGTGGGGGCAGACAACTAAATATAATTTCAAAACAAATATATAAGATTAATTGACCTAAAGTTGATAGAAATACACAACTAACCACTATATAATACCACAAGAGTTTTCCAAAACAAATATAACATTCTTACGATGAACCACTTATATTACTTCAATATCGGGAAAATTATGTTCAAATCATTAGGAATAATTTACACACCGATATCATACAAATTATACCCCAGATGTGTGTGTACACATGACACACGCACTAAATCACATATTCGGCCTATTCATCCGAAAACTGAGACCATGAAGCAAAGTTTAAATTACAGTGGCCCACACTACTGGAACTCATTACCTACGGAACTAACTTCTATAAATAATTTTAACCTTTTTTTTAAAAAAAACTGAAAAACTTTATAATTAACTGCAGCTCCTTAAATTAATGATTACAGTGGATGGGAACTATGACTAATATTACGACTTGTATATCGTGATGTAAATTGCTTTTTCAATGGTATTATCTGTAATGTTTATTATCTGCTCATATATAATTACTTTTTTTGTTACTATGATACTCTTGTTTGTAATTACAACTATTGACCTCAGTGTAAAACTAGCCTAGGGAGAATGGGACCCTGTCAGGCCTGGCTGGCCTTTTGCCCAGGCTTCCTTGCTGTGCATTGTTTCAACTAATATTTCTGTAACACTGTTGTTTTTTTTTTTTTTTTTTGGCGCAGCAAAATAAATGACTTGACTTGACTTGAATTGAATTTAGTTTAAGTATCTCCAAAAAACTGCCTACGGGGACAGGCTTAATGCCCCCCCCCCAGTAAAACATTAACTAAAACGGGAAATGGTTTTAACTTATGAGATGACATTAAAATGTTGTAAACCAAAAGTTTGCCGCCCCGGTGGCGCAGTGGTCTAAGGCGTTGGCCTCTGATCTTTCGTCCGAAAGGGGTCCGGGTTCGAATCCCGGTGAGGCATGGATGTTGTGTTTGTCTTACGGCACTGGCTCTCTCCCTTCCCTGGAACCAGTGACCCTAAATTAGGGACGGGCGACTGCTTATAGCCCATTGAGTTGCTCACGGTGGTCGTTAAACCTCCAAAAAAAAAAAAAAAAAAACCAAAAGTTTTGGAACCAAATGGTGCCCAAACTTTTCTGCGAACGCCAAATATAAATGTTCACATAGCGACCCGGTCGTACAAAAGCTACACAATAATTCATTCCTCCTCTCATCTCAGAAGTACAGATCATAAGCCTGAGACGGGTGATAAGTGCTGGCTTCCAGTCCTTCATTCTCTATTCCATTAGCCAAGGTATGATAAGAAATGGCTAGTCCTTTTGACATGGACATGATACCAATGGGTAGAAACAAGTGAACACAAAGACCTTTTCTCTACTTTCTAAGGTTCTACGCCGTTTTATAGACCTTTTAGCAAGTAATGTGTCCAAAAGAATTACGCCGCCCCGGTGGCGCAGTGGTCTAAGCGATGGCTTCTGATCATTTTTCCGTAAGGGGTCCGGGTTCGAATCCCGGTGAGGCATGGATGTTGTGTTTGTCTTACGGCACTGGCTCTCTCCCTTCCCTGGAAACAGTGATCCTAAATTAAGGACGGGCGACTGCTTATAGCCCATTGAGTTGCTCACGGTGGTCGTTAAACCTCCAGTCAAAACGAAGAAAAAAAAAAAAGAATTACTGTCAATAATCCCTTTAATTAACCATTTTGAATATCAAACCTAAAGGTGAAAGCAACCCTTCTGCTACGCAGGCTCACTCGTTCCATCAGTGTTTGGACCACTTTTTAGACAGCGAATACATTCGTTTGAGCTGATTTCAGCCCATGTTTTTTTCAACACAGTTCATTCGTTCCAACTGGTTAAAGGGTTGATGTTATCTTTTGATGTTACTAATGGGCCCATGGTAACAGCACATATGCTAATACTGTAACAGTACATACGGTCATTCGGAAAATAACGGCCGATTTGGAGCGTAAAAATGAAAGAGACATGCCTCATGGTACACAAAATTGTTTTATCCAAAATAAGCGTCTTCGTTAACTACGCAGCTCTTTCAGTGAGTGACAAGTGCTTCAATACCAGCCCGGAAGAAATCTGTCTCACTAAGATACAAGAAAGTCCCGAAATGCAATTTCGGCCTCCACTCGGTTTCTGAAGGACCTGTCCTTGAGGTAATTGCTAAAATCCGTGAACAGGTGAAAATCGGTAGATGCCAAATCAAGCGAGTAGGCGGATGTGCTTGGATTACGAACCTCAGATCGTATACTTTCTGTTTCGTCATTCGTGACATATGTGGTCTCGCGTTATCATGGAGGAGGATAGGACCCTTTCTGTTCACCAATGATGGCTGTTTGAAACACAACTTCTGGTGTATTCGGTCAATTTCTTTACAGTACGTGACCACGGCAATGCTTTCACCGGCATTCAATAACCTCAAACAGAAGTCATCGCTCTTTCCACGTTTATAAGTGAGTCACGGAAAAATTCTCATTGGCCGCCACCGGGAATCGAACCCAGGGTCTTCCAGTTACGCGCCGGATATTCTTTCACTGCACCACAGCGGACTCTAATTCCTCCAGACTCACATACACTAACTGCCAAACCAATTGGCAGATTGCTTCTTGCAGCCCCGCACTATGCTGGGGATTCAACAAAGATGGTAAGCAGCAACTGAACAAATAATTAGAAGGCGAATTAATAATTAATACAGACATTTGACGTGCAGTAGGAACATCAAATAGAAGTCATCGCTCTTTCCAGAACTCTTTTCAACTGGAAGACCTTGGGTTCGATTCCCAGTGGCGGTTAATGAGAATGTTTCCGTGACTCACTTATAAACGCGGAAAGAGCGATTACTTCTGTTTAATGTTCCTAGTCCATGTCAAATGTCTATTAATTATTCAACAACCTGTAGTATATGACACCGTGAATAGCTCACCTTACACTGTCAACAAAGCCAGGTCTAAGCGATGGTTTCTGATCATTCGTCCGTAAGAGGTCCGGGTTCGAATCCCGGTGAGGCATGGATGTTGTGTTTGTCTTACGGCACTGGCTCTCTCCCTTCCCTGGAACCAGTGACCCAAAATTAGGGACGGGCGACTGCTTATAGCCCTTTGAGTTGCTCACGGTGGTCGTTAAACCTCCAATACAAAAAAAAAAAAAAAAAAAAGAACTGTCAACAAAATCTGCTTTGGCGTCAGTCTTGGTTTAGGACGTTATTTCGGTGGTTCAGCAGACACAGTCCAGATCGCCTACGGTTGTCAAACAGCACCCACATTTCGTCACAGATTATAATGCGATCAAGTATGGGCTCCTTTTCTTTGCGAAGCAGATGGTTACTGCACATTGCAAACCGTTGTTGTTCCTGATGCTCCGTCAGTGCGTGTGTGATCCACGTATCGAGCTTCTTCACCTTACACAGTTCGGAGGAGATGTTCGGAAATAGTTGACACCGACTTATTATATTGTACGGTAAGTTCTCTGACTGTGACGCAAATATTTACCTAAACATTTGTCTTCAGAGCGTCGTTATCAATGAACGAATGTCGGCCTCAGCCCTCCTCATCTTGTAAACTCGTGTCACCAGAACGAAACTTTTCAACCCACCGACGAACAATACGTTCAGATGATGATATATATACACACTGAAGAGCAATTGAATTAGAGATACCTGTCTAGTAACGTGTAGCCCCACCTTTCTACCTGATGACGGCGGCGATTCGTGTCGGCATGGACTCTACAACACACCGGAAGCATTGGGAATCCATACGGATCCACGACTTTTGAACAAGCTCCCACAGTTCACGAAAATTTGATGGAGGGGGTCAGAGCCTCTAACACCTATCTCGATGGCATCCTGGATGTGTTCGATGGGATTGAGGTCAGGTAACCTAGCTGGCCAAGGAAGTGAGGTCACGTCGGTGGAGTGTTCATCCAACCATTCGGATACAATTCGGGAGCGATGGCACGGTGCGTTGTTTTGTTGCAGGATGAGGTCCCCAGTGGGATGTTGAAGACGTACAAACGGAAGCAACTGATCGTCCAGTATATCCTGGTAACGCTGACCTGTGAGGGACGATGTCACACGTACCAGAGGTCCCATTTCAGCCCACGTAAACAGTCCCCAGACGAGAATGCCACCCCCACTAGCTTGAAGAGTACCCTGCTGGCAAGAAGGATTCATCGCTTCATGTGGTTTGCGCCGTACTCGTATCCTGCCATCCGCATGTACCAACGTGAATCTCGACTCATCAGTCCAGGTAACATTTTCCCACATGTTTAGGGTCCAGTGGCGATGTTCTCGCGCCCATGAAAATCTTTGCACCCTGTGATGTGCGGTCAGCAGCGGTACCCTCGTGGGACGATGGCTCCTGTACCCCATAGCAAAGAGATGGTTCTCGATGGTGTGGCTGCTTTTTACAAGTTTTTGTGCACCAGCGTTAAATTGCCGAGTGATTTCTTGCACTGTGGCCCGTCTATCCGTTGTTACAATGCGAGCTAGCCGACGATGACCCCGCTCATCCACACGCTGTTGTCGACGGCAGTTGGCCTTTGCAGGGATGGTTTTACAGGATTCGATGTACTCACGGTGCACCCGTGACACAGTGGCTCCTGAAAATCCCAGTGCCTGCACGACTTACGAGATGGAGTGACCCTTTCGTGGGGCCCCGACAATTTGCCCACGATCAAATGGGCTTAGATCCTTTGCCTTACCCATACTGCATCCGACTCTTACTGATTCCCGTCGCATCACTCCTTACATTGTCGGATCGCTGCATACGTCATGTCGTTTCCGCTTACAGGGCCGCCCACAGCGCCACATTTGCATAACGCCAGCTGTCTCTAATTCAATTGCTTCTTCAGTGTATATATCATCATCAAATGATGATGATATATACATATATATATATCTTTGTCCGATACCTTGACCACATTACGGTGGGTTTGCGACCAAACTTGAACTCATGAAGAACAATCACCTGTAACTCGCTCGTTCCTAACAAGTTGTACAAAGTACAGACCTCTCTCACACGAATGGAAAAAAGACTGCAGCTTAACCCATTATGGCGGGTTTGTGTCGTCTGAGTCGCCCTTGAACTCCTATGAATAGTGCTGCAAGGGGGTTAGTCTGCAAGCATTGTGGGGGCGTTGAATGTGGCACCTCAAAAAATCGGCGATTATTTTCCGAACGACCTGATATAAATAAGTGATCTGTAAAGAAATATCTCAAAAATGTTACTGGCATCAAAGAGAATTCATCGCTCTTTCCACGTTTATAAGAGAATCACAGAAAAATTCTCATCGGCCGCCACCGGGAATCGAACGCAGGGTCTTCCAGTTATGCGCCGGACATGCTACCACTGCACCACAGCGGCCTCGAATTCCCGAGACTCGCATACGACAAACTGCATGACAAGTTGCTTCTTGGAGCCCCACACAATGCTGGGGATTCACCAAAGATGGTAATCAGCAACTGAACAAATAAGCAGAAGGCGAATGAATAATTAATACACATAATTGACGTAGATTAGGAACATCAAACATAATTCATCGCTCTTTCCACGTTTATAAGTGAGTAACAGAAAAATTCTCATCGAATTCCCAAGATTCGAGGGTGCAGTGGTAGCATGTTCGGCGCGTAATTGGAAGACCTGGGTTCGATTCCCGCTGGCGGCCGATGAGAATTTTTATGTGACTCACTTATAAACGCGAAAAGGGCGATTAATTCTGTTTGATGTTCCTAATCCATGTCATTTATGTGTATTACTGTTACTGACAATGAAGAGAAAAGGAGACTAGAAGCACCTAAAGCCAACCGCATGGATTAAATTACGGACAACATACATAAACCAGAAATGAAATAGTAAGAAAAATGGTGTAACCTGGTAATTTTGGCGAGCAAATGAGATAACGCTTCATTGACTCAGGCGGTATAAGAAGGACACAAGCCTTACCTTGGTCAATCCCTAATTTGTGACGCCTCCTCGGTATCCACGGCAGAAACGATACAGCTGTCTTAGGGTAGTGCCGCTCACAGATGAGGCAAATGGTCACCAAGTTGTGAAAGGGCCCGATGACGCCTAACCAAGCTTCTCTGTAGTGCATCCAAGACCAGTACAATGGGATTCAATTATGGGGGGAGGGGGATGGAGTGATCTTCGAGCCACAACATGACCTGGATGAAGTCATGCGTTATGATCAAAAAAGGGAAATCAATGGCCTATCGCACAGCGGAATAGTGTCACAGTAACAGCAGATTATGTCACGTTCGTATGCGCTAGCGTTCAGATACCACTGAAAAACATACAGATCTAGGTTGCCATCGAAGCAGGTCACTCTCCCACACCACGACTGATGTTAGCACAGATGTTCAGGTTGCCAAAAATGCTGCCTGTCTCATTTTGCTGATGTTCTCCAAACACGAAGTTGCAGACTATCGGAATGTCGGATGATTTTGGACGCACTGAGGCGAACTGCCACTCGGTGCCTTTGTCGTCTTTTTTAAAGGTCTGCACGTTCCTCACTTTGCCATTGTTGTCTGTATTAGATATCTGAACGTTTATCACTTTGCTTTTGTCGTCTGTATTAGGGGTCTGCACGTTCCTTACTTTGCCATTGTCATCTGTATTAGAGGTCTGCACCTTCCCACTTGAGAAAGCCCGGCCCGGCCTGTTTCAGACATCCATCCCTCGTTTTCCGTCACTTGCAAATAACGTAAAGTTTCCTCTGGAGAAACAAAGCAGCTCAATTGATTGAAATATCTCAGCAGTAAACAGAAAGTAACGCTGCTCGTGTTATTTAAGATACGGTTTAGACTTACTACCTCCTTCTGCTTCAAATTCAAATGCATTTCCTCCGCCACGAAAACAAGGTAGCCTTGATCCTCAAATACAGAGGGTGAGTCGAAAGTTTTGTAATATTTGGATCACTTTAAGTCTTCATACGAAACTTTACGACGAAAGCTGACTAGCATTCAAAGTATAGGCCATCGTGTTTCACCGTCTTTAGCCATCTGTCTGCCAGTTCTTCGATTCTACAGAGGGTGAGTCGAAAGTTTTGCAATATTTGGATCACTATGTTTTCATACGTAACTTTACGACGAAAGCTGACTAGCATTCAAAGTATAGGCCATCGTGTTTCACCGTCTTTAGCCATCTGTCTGCCAGTTCTTCGATTCTACAGAGGGTGAGTCGAAAGTTTTGCAATATTTGGATCACTTTATGTCTTCATACGTAACTTTACGACGAAAGCTGACTTGCATTCAAAGTATAGGCCATCGTGTTTCACCGTCTTTAGCCATCTGTCTGCCAGTTCTTCGATTCTACAGAGGGTGAGAAGAAAGTTTTGCAATATTTGGATCACTTTATGTCTTCATACGTAACTTTACGACGAAAGCTGACTTGCATTCAAAGTATAGGCCATCGTGTTTCACCGTCTTTAGCCATCTGTCTGCCAGTTCTTCGATTCTACAGAGGGTGAGAAGAAAGTTTTGCAATATTTGGATCACTTTGTCTTCATACGTAACTTTACGACGAAAGATGACTAGCATTCAAAGTATAGGCCATCGTGTTGCACCATCTTTAGCCATCTGTCTACCGGTTCTTGTCCTTCGAGGCGAAGAACTACTTCACCCCAGCTGCCATCTCCTCCTGGTTGTTGAAGTTCCGCACGCGAAGGAAGTGGGCCATGGACCGGAACAAGTAATAATCCGAAGGGGCAAGATCCGGATTATATGCTTGGTGCGGCATCTGTTCGATGCCCTCAAGTTACCGGAGCTTTGTCCAGGTTGTTCGCGCGATATGAGGCCGAGCATTGTTCTGCTGTAGAAGAGCGCGCTTTCTGTTCACCAGTATCGGGTACTTCTCCGCCAAAACGGCATACATCCGCTCCAGCTGTTCAAAGTAGACGTTGGCGTTGATGGTCCGACCATCTGGAACAAATTCGTAATGGATTATCACCTCCAAATTCCACCAGACGTAGAGCATCATCTTGTGCTTGAAGCGCCCACGTTTGGCAACAGATTCAAGAAACTGGCTCATGCTCTACCACTACCGTTATGTGTTAAAATTACGGAAATAGACACATATTTCATCGCAAGTAACAATTCTCTTGATGAAACGTACATCGCGCAAGTTTTCTGGGAGTTTCGTGCACACTTGCACTCGGCAGTTTGCTTCAGCTGGAGTCGGCCCACGAGGGGTAATGCGGCAGCTGAGCGCACTATAGGTGGCCCGCCAAGTCTCCGAATCTGATCCCTTGCGATTTTTTCTTAAGGATAAGGATAGTGTGCAGGTGCCCCCATGCTCACAACGCTAGATGAACTCAAATTACGCATTCATAGTGCTCTGCAGTCGTTGATAACAAACATGCTTGATCATGTATTGCTAAAATTTGATTATCGCCTCTACATAGTTTGCGTGACCAACGGAAGTCAAATAGAACATTTGTAAGGTATAAAAACAAAATTTGGACAGTTTTTCCTATGTGCATTTAATCGCTGTATATTTAGAAACACATAAAATACAGTCATTTGAAATCGGATGAATCACTTTGAATTATCCTGTATAATAATATTAAACAATTTTTTTATACACTATCTACCAACAAGTGATTGGACACCTCTGATAGCTAAGGAAAACGAATTTCATTCACCTTCAATAGTTGGTGGAGCCTCCACGAGCGGCGATTACAGCTGCGACACTCCGGGGCATACTCTCAACCAGGCGTTGTACGACGGCTAGCGGTATTTTCTTCCACTCGGCTTGGAGAAGACAGGTCAGTCCCTTCACCAATTTCGGACGGTGGGGCCGCACCTTAAGTCGACGCTCCAACTCGTCCCAGAGGTGCTCGATAGGGTTAAGGTCCGGGCTCTGTGCAGGCCAGTTCATTCGATTAACCCCATTGTCACCATACCAAACCATGGTGGACCTCGCAACATGACAGGTGGCATTGTCATCCTGAAAGTAACATGGGTCCACCCCGTAAAACTACCACAACGTAGGAAGCGCATGGTCATCCAAAATGGTGCAGTAGGTCTCGGCGTTGAGTCTACCAGGAATTGCGACCAAGGGTTCCGTGCCATAGCAAGAGAAACACCCCCATAGCATAATTCCACAGCCGCCGAACTTCACAGTTGGTATAATACATTCCGGCAGGAGGTGTTTTCCAGGCAGACGCCAAATCCAGACCCTGCCATCCGAAAGGTAGAGGGTGAACCTTGATTCTTCGTTCCAGAGAACCTGTTTCCACTGTTCAACGGTCCACTGTCGACGTTCTTTGCACCACGTTAGCCGAGCAGCGCTTTTGGACTTGGTGATTAAAGGCTTGTGGGCGGCACCACGTCCATGATAACAGAGCAGATGGGCTTTCTTACGGATGGTATTCATCGAGAGAACACTCCCGGATGCCTGTTGAAACTCCTCGCGGATGTGGTCCATCGATTTGGTGCGGTTCTTGCGAATTTCTCTGGCCAGCACCCGTCGGTCTCTAACTCCCAGTCTTGTGGGTCTGCCGGGTCGGGTCACATTCCGACAGTTACCTCTCATCTTCCACTTGCCAATCACGTTAGCCACTGTCGATTTTGGGTACTTGCTGGATATGTCACGTATGGATCGGACATTTCTGTGATACCCGACGATTACACCTTTCTCGAAATCAGAGAGCTCCGAACTGCGTGGCATCTTGCATGCGACTGGTTGCGTTGTTGTTTCCCACACGATATTTAACGGCGGCGGCCGTGACGTGTATCAGGACCGCAGATATCGTCGATTGCAGGGGTATCCAAATACTTGTTGGTAGATAGTGTAGTTTCTCCGGCAATTCGACTTTAAACTAATCATCACTAAACAATATCTTGTACTCCTTCAAACCATAAATTTAACAATGAAATTTTTGAAATTTCTTTTATACGATTTTTAAGGCCATCCTCTGGTATGCATTGGAACCTCGTATAAGCGACGTTCCGTTGCATTTGTGTAAAACTGTTCAAGTGATAACAGTAAATACCAGTACACTTTGACACCGGTTTTAATTTCTTTTTTGATTAGGCGTCGTGTATTGGCCACTTAGTGCAGACTTCGCTAAACGTTTCGATAGGATTATGCAGGTTCTAGCAATTACGTAAGGAGCAAACAAAACAGTTTTAACTCACTTGATGACTTTTATCATATGAAGCCCCATCTCCACGCAGCAGTGGGCATGATCTGGACGAGGGTCCGGCAGCCCGCTCACGCAATAGTAACAGTCGCCTAGGAGCTTGATGCGCAAACAGTGATTCGCCTAACACAAAGAAAGAGATAACATTTGAAAAACATTCATCGTATAATATTGTTAAACTACACTGCTGGCCACCCAAAATGCAACACCAAGAAGGAAGCATCCGATTAGCCTGAAATTCGCATCATGCGTCGCCCGCGAGAGCACATGCAAACGATTAGCAATGCAGGGCATATTCAAATCATGTGCACCCGGCACGCCACCGAGAAGCACTATAAGAAGGGTGCACAGAAGGCTGGGTGTAAGTAGTGGAAGTGTGTTGTGCTGCCGCACCTGTGCGTGGGAACCTTCCTGATGCCTCGTCGCAGAATACGGCAGTCATTCCAGCACGTTTCGGAGTTCGACAGAGGAAGAATAGTGGCTTATCGCGTCAGCGGTTTATCGTACCGAGACATCGGCGCCCGTGTGGGACGACATCCAGCCAAAATGAGGCGAGTATGGATTCGGTGGGTGCAGGAAGGACGGACGGACCGACGTGAGCGATTGCCGCACGCGCGGCACACCACCGAACGAGAGGACCGGCATGTTGTGGGGCGGGCATTGACTGCTCGCACCACCACATAATGAACGTTAGCGCAGGAATTAGAGTGTGTTGCGCAACAAAGTGTGTCAGCACGTACCGTTCGACGCCGCCTGCAGGAGCGGTGACTTGTCGCACGCCTCCCATTGCTCCGATTACCATTGACGTTACACCACCGGGGAGTGCGCTGTTGAACGCCGCACCTGGACTGTGGAATGGCACGACATTGTCTTCTCCGACGAATCCCGCTTCTGCCTGCAACACCACGATGGTAGGATCCGCGTGTGGTGGCACCGCAGCGAGAGACTGTATGACGCCTGCATATGCATCGCCATACCGGTCCGTCGCCTGGTACGCATCGCCGGCACACTCAACAGCCACCGCTACATCTCCGACGTTTTGGAGTCTGCAGTCCTCAC
The DNA here is from genome assembly GCA_039090855.1 of Macrothele yani. Classification (NCBI taxonomy): domain Eukaryota; kingdom Metazoa; phylum Arthropoda; class Arachnida; order Araneae; family Macrothelidae; genus Macrothele; species Macrothele yani. Next base: position 136,286,067 of record CM077027.1, on the reverse strand, counting down.
TTACCTGCAGGACCTGCCAGCGGCCATGTTTCAACAGGACAATGCACGCCCGCACGTGGCACGCATCATGCAATAATTCTTCAAGGCCCATCAGGTGTCACTGCTGCCGTGGTCCGCCTGTTCTCCCGATATGTCGCCCATCGAACACGTCTGGTTGCTGATCGGCAACCGAGTGGTTCAGCAAGCACCACCCGCGGCTACGCCTGATGAACTGTGGCAACGTGTGGAAGCAGCCTGGTTCGTCATGCCCCAAGCCCATATCCAAAGCCTCTTTCGTTTGATGCCACTGCGTGTAGCGGCCGTTATTGCCAGTCATGGGGGCCACACGAACAATTGATGTCTGCGTGTTCCGCAAGTCGCACGGGCCTGTAAGCTCAATCGTTTCATCTTTGTATCTGTTGTTATAGTCCAGTAAATCTGGCTTTGCTATCTCGTGTCCTTCCTGGTGTTGCATTTTGGGTGGCCAGCAGTGTATAAAGCACCGGAAGGATCAAAGTACTTAAAAATACCAAAAAAAAAAAAAAAAAAAAACATTCTTAAAATTATTTTCGCAGATATATGAAGTCTTGTGGAACATTTTCATAAAAAGGATCATTACATTTCTGTAAACATAACATATATACAAACGCGACAATAAAAAATGAATTTTTGAATGGGTTTTCATTTATATTCTTTTGAAACGTGAAGAAGCTGAACTTGGTTACCACAGTTTCAAATAGTCTCCGGTCGACCAAGTCAGAAGGATAACTAAATGTTTTGCAATTTAATCATTCATCAAGGCAAACAGGTAGAAAGTGCAGCTACTTCCAAATTACTGCTGCCTTCAATTGTCCCGCTGCGCTTTGTTTACGTATATTGTTCAGCTGAGGACCAAATTATGTGAACCTGGAGTCTGGATACTTACACTTCTGACTATGGTTATAACCCAGATATGATATACACTGGTGATTAGAATTAAATAAACTACAGCAAAAGCCTATTTAACAGAAGAACTATGCCACCAAAATGGCACGTAAATGGTACAAAAGAAGCCATTTATGTAAAGGAACAAATGATTAGGCCAATAAAGGAACAACAGCGTTACAGAAAGCCATGGGTGAGCCCGAATTTATAAGGGAGCAAAAGGGATAATTGCCCTTTCCCCAAGCTAAAAGGGCCTCCTTTACACAAAAGTATAATGTATATAAGCACCCAGATCTAACTCTTTCTGGAACGCTCTCGAGATGTCAAACTGATGGCGTGCTATGCAATAGCACGCAACCTAATGTCAAAGTGATTGCGTACTATACATTGGCACGCGAATGTATACTGAACCAATTCTGTTTAATATCATCGAAATGGGGTCAAAGGTCAGGGCACAGGAGTGAGATTTATTCCACACCATTATCCTCATAACTTCACTAACAAGTTAGTAAAACTTGTTAGTTTTACTAACTTGTTAGGATAATGGCTGTGGAATAAATCTCACTCCTGTGCCATGACCTTTGACCCCATTTTGATGATATTCAACAGAAGCGGTAAAGTATACTTCCGGAACAACATGATAAAGTTTTGTCTCAATCGAAGAATTTTTTACGTATGTTATAACGCATAAGTGCGATGGAATGGATCCCGATCCTATGTCCTGACCTTTAACCCCATTTCGCCCATTTTCAATATGTTTCCTCCCAGGTAGTCCCTTAGCACATACTAAAATTTCATCGAAATCGAACCATTTTTAGGCAAGTTATGACGCATAAGGTTGGTGGAATGAATGGTAATAACTCTGCGGAATCGAACAATTCGTCAAACAGATGGATTCGAACCATTGATTCCAATGGTCTTTACTTCGAAGAACAATATTTATTTGTCGTTGTTGTTGTTATATTTACGTTTGAAGTTTTAATAAAAAAAACCCCACATCAACTTACTTTTAACAGAAACCTGCACAAAACGGATTTTTTGTTTGGGAGAGGGGGCGAAAAGGAAGATACGAAATTACGTGCTATTTAAACTGCCTAACACGGAAACGGAAATAGCAAGAGAGTAAATGTACCCTGTAATGACGCAAAATTTTCAGATATCCCCGTACCGTTAAATATTTTAACTGAATACAAAACATTACACGATAAAATGCAATGAATTCACACGGAACAAATACGAGCTTGAAGTTGTAGATAACATATTAAACAGAAAGAGATATCGCCTTTGAGTTGTTAACACAAACTTTTGCAAATTAACTATTTGGTTTCTTTAAGTACCTGTCACTATTTAGCTCATGTGACCAGCGTTGCTTTCTTTGCGGTCGAAGGTCTATTTTTTTTTTTTGATGGATTGGTTCCAGGGAAGGCCAGTGCCGTAGGACAAACACAACATCCGTGCCTCATGGGGATTCGAACCCGGACCCATCTCGGACGAATGATCAGAAACCATCGCTTAGACCACTGCGCCACCGGGACGTCTCGAAGTTCTTCACAGATGGCTGTTTCATTCGGATTTCAACGGGGCTTTAATTTTCTAAATATTTATTAATTGAGACGATCATTCACAATTTTTGCTTGTGAGTTGCCTTCGTTCGCTTGCCTCTTAGCATAGCGCCAAAGGATAAAAAAGATGAAAGTTCACCAAAGATTGGATACAAAAGTTCAAGTTATTGAAATGCACAGAAAAAGAAAGTATGGGTATGAAGCAATGGGACAGATAATTTCAATTCCGGTAGAATACAAATTTATGACATTTTAAAATAAAAAGACGAGATAACAGAGTTGTGGCGCAAAGGTAATAGCTCAACGAAGAGAACGATGCGGAAAGCCGGGAATGAAGTGGCCGGGGTAATCGACTGAATAATATTGTCTGGGAACTGTCTGATGCTGCAAGAGCAAGAAATTTGCCAATTTCAATCTCTATGCTGCAAACACACACACACACAAAAAAGATGTAGCAAAAAGAAAAAAAAAATTGGGAAACAGTTCCATGCTTCAAAAGGATGGTTAGAGATTTTTCGAAAGGGGCACAACATTTTGCTCCAGAAAATTTGTGGTGAACTGGTAAGACGTCAAAGAGAAAAGCTTCGAATTGGATTTGAAAATTATCAACATCAAACATTGCAAAATATTCAGAATACTCGAGGTTTTGCAGTTCTCTGAAGTGACTGAATTATTTCAGTTAACGAGCAGCGCACGTGCTCTCGCTGAGCGTCATTTTGTAAGTCTTTTGTATAGAAATTAATGTTGGAATATTTAAAAAAATAGAAGATTGTGTTTCTTAGTTGCTTAAGGTACTACGAACAATACGTTGTCTTAGGTAATCACTAATTATGTACAACGGCCAATCCATAAGAACTGACGGTAAAATCACACAAAATGAAAAAATATATAGGTACAGCAAAATATAGGCTATTCTTACTCAAAGTATCTTCCCTCGGATGATATGCAACGGCCCCAACGTTCAGTTCACTTTTCAAAGCATGTGGGGAAGACATTTTGCGGGGAGCTGCTTTAGCGACCCCTGTACATCTTGAAACGTCAGCATCTGTGTTGAATGTTACTCCACGGAACTTCTTCATTGTTGGAAACAAACAGAAATCGCACGGGTTGAGATCGGGGCTGTAGGCAGGCTGTGGCATGATTTCAATATTGCATTTCGTAAGAAACTTCAAACAGAAGTCATCGCTCTTTCCACGCTTTATAAGTGAGTCACGGAAAATTTCTCAATGACTGCCACCGGGAAACGAACCCAGAGTCTTCCAGTTACGCGCCGGACATGCTACCTACTACTGCACCACAGCTGCATCGAACTCCTCCAGACTCTCCTGGTGGCGGCCAATGAGAATTTCCCCGTGACTCACTTATAATAAACGTGGAAAGAGCGATGACTTCTGTTTGATGTTCCTAATCCACGTCAGTTGTCAGTATTAGTCGTAAGAAACTGTTGAGCAAAAGAAGTCACATGTGGGCGGGCGTTATCATGGTGTAGGGTCCATTTGCCCACCAGTTCCGGTCGCTTAATCGATATGTGTCGTCGCAGACGCTTCAAGACTGAAGTGTAATACTCAGCATTGACTAATTTGTGGAGGAATTGCATGCAGGTAGACTACACCTTTATAATCAATGAAAATTATCATCATTCCCTTCCCAGCTGATTTGGTTTGGCGGACTTTTTCGGAGGCGAGGCGAGGCTGTGTGTTTCCAGACACTCTTTACGCGCTTAGTGAGGGGTCGAAATAGTGGACCCATGTTTCATCGGTAATTATTACTGTGTTTAGAAAGGTTGGATCCTTTGTAATCATTTGTTTCCATTCATGACACAACTGAACTCTGGCCAAAAATTGTTCTCTCGTCAGAGGATGAGGTACCCGTCTGGAACACACACGATACAGCAGTAATTTGTCACGTAGAATGCGGAATGCTGACGTTTTTGAAATACAGGGTGTACACAAATTAGTTGGTCAATTTGGTAAGTGAATAATGTGCGAAATATTCATTGTAAGTTACTGGTTCAAATGCAGATCAGTCTTAGTATATCCTAAGTTTGCGGATAGATGTTTTTGGCCCATTCTTCTTTGCTGAAAAAACTGTTACGGGAATCGCATACCTGGACATGCTTCAGATTTACCTGATGACGATCCTGAAAGAAACAATGCCTGAAGGTTTCATTTTTCAACAAGATGGCGCACCGTGTCACTTCCACAGAGCGGTTACTTCTTACCTCAGTGCTGAAGTACCAGTTTGGATTGGTCGCGGAGGTGTTATTCCATGGCCAGCACGATCACCGGATCTTTCCCCCTTAGATTTCAGTGTATGGGGTTTTGTTAAAGACCAGGTTTACCGTCCGCCGCTTCCGAAATCCATTCCTGAATTGAAATCACGAATCAGCACTGCACTTGGTTTGATCGACGTGAACATGCTCACTAACATATGGCAAGAACTGATGTACCGATGGAACATTTGCAGAGTAACGAAGGGCAGCCACATCGAACATTTGTGAAAAAGGTAAACTTGGTGTGTTTCACTATCTTATAATAATCTTGTTCACTCTTATGTGTGCTTATATAACTACGCATAATAAACCATTCTTTTTGCCCAACTAATTTGTGTACACCCTGTATTAGTTGAGGCCGCTGTGTCTTCACACGTCATTCATCGATCTTTTTGCAGGATTTCCCTAAAAGTGTTAACAATACGCTCCGTAACAACCCTTTCAGGTCGACCAAGCCTAAGAGCGAGTTCTGCCGCCCTTTTTTGAAATCATGGTGCTATCTAAAAATCGTTGACTTACCCAAACATTTATCTTTGTAAACTTTTTTCATTAAATCAACTGTTTATGGAGCCATTTTTCCCAAACGATAGTAAAATTTTATCGCACAACGCATTTTACTTCTTAAATCTGAATCACTCACTTTCGTACCTGCATGGCGAAATATAGACGTACCTTAAACGACTGCGCAATAGAAAAACCAAAATCTTTCCACGGTTAATAAGTGTTGCCACAGGTACTTCCTAATTCCGTTAGTCGTCTGCGTGGTTATTTTTATCCTTCGCACAGTTGCCAACTCAAAAAATATTGCTCTCAATTTTTATGCAACGGCATTTGTAGAATCTGTTATTAGCATAATAAAAATTCAAATGTTGACATTAAATTGCTTCCACGGATGCACCTGTATCACACAGAAACCCGTCTCAAATGGAAAATACTTCCAGTCTCTTGGTTTCCATCTTAAACAGGTTCCCTGTATAAATTTCCTTTCCTTATGTTCACTATTTTGTTAGTTATCGTCTGTTAACTAGAATTTTTGGGTGGTTGTTGCTTCAATTTTGGTAGATGTGAACATTTTAACAAAACTACTTCAGCACAATCTTAAATTAGGGAAAACAACTCCTCTTAATTCCTAAGTACTTACGCAGACCACAAAAAAAAAAAAATACACCAAACAGATGAAACCGCAAGGACTGTTCGTAATATAGTTACAAATAAAGAAAAAGAGGATCAAGTAGTTAAAACCGCAGAAATCGCACATCTTAATTTTTCCTTGACAAAGGCGCAAATAATAAGACACATTTTCAATATACACTCATGGAAAATGAAATTTGCGCACCAAGAAGGAAACATCGGATTGGATTGAAATTTTATGGACGTAATGATACAGATGAATAATACACATGATGGCTAAAACAGAGCTGCAGGACAATTACGGAGGGATCTGTGGCACGCAGTCCGGTCATCTTCAATAGCGAGTCGCACCGCCTCGTGCGGCGATACATGCTGCAATACGGTCCTGTACGGAGGAGAATGGACGCATGATGTTGTTCTGCGGCAGACTGGCCCACACGTGTTGGACAGTCTGTTCCAAATCCCGGATAGTGCGGAACGGCGGCAGCTGGCTTTGCAACTGGTTCCACACATGCTCGATAGGGGACATATCCGGGGAGCGTTCAGGCCATGAAAGTGTCTGGACATGACGTAGGTAGTCCTGGGCAACCTGAGCCGTGTGCGGGCGGGCATTATCCTGCTGGTATAGCGTACCTGGAATCCCGGCCAAGAATGGGAGCACATGGGGCCGTAGGATCTCATCCGCATACCGTTGGCCCTTCGATCATCCAGGTAACACTACTAGAGCTGATCGGCTATCGTAGGCAATGATTCCCCAGACGATAATGCCTGCAGTGTGGGAGGTGTGGCGCTCGATAGCGAGGTTGGGTTGTGCCGTTGACCCGGGGACCTCCACTCCGGGACACGATGCTTATCTGTCCCGAAAACAAAGCGGTACTCATCGCTAAACACCACACGTCACCCGTCGGCGCCATTCCACGTCGCTCTGGCTTGGCACCACTGCAAACGGAGCCGGCGATGTTCCGGTGTTAACGGCAGCACACGTAAGCGGCGCTGGGTTCGCAGATTCGTTTCCACGAGGCATCGGGAAATGGTTCGTGGTCACACAGGAGCCACTACATCTGCGTGTATAGTGGACGGGGTCTCCGTGAGATCCGTTCGTGCATGGCACACGACTCGTCGTTCCTCTCTACCGTTGGTCCCCCTGGCCCGTCTGGAGCTGCTCTGCCGTGTGGCCGTACCGTCACTTGTCTACTGCTCCAAAGAAAGTCGGGTGGTATGGTCAGAACGATCCACGTGGCTGGCTATACGGCGTGCCGACCCCTCTGCGGTTTTCAACCCGATGATCATCAGAACTCTCTCAAAGTCCATAAGTTGAGTACATCGACGTCTCTGCGACATTTTTGTCATTCTGTACTATTGCTTGCGTCGGCCGGTGCTTTTCGCTTTCATGGGGTTTCGAGTATACGCCGATTTACAAGGATGCTTGTTCGTGCTTGCAGCGCTACCACAGAGTGTGCGGTCATGCGCAATCGCACCAAATGTGGATCATTTGCATACCACACGCATTCTAGCTATTTGCAAAGTTTCGCGGGTGTAGGATGTTTTCTTCTAGGTGCGCAAATTTCATTGTTCGTGAGTGTACACTATTGTCTGTGAAAATTGTAACGCCAAGAAAGAATTGCGCTGTTCAAATGAAATCTACGTCACAGATTCCTCAAGTTATAGAAGATAACTGATGGCATTTATAGAGCTATACAAGATTTCTTTTCGCTTCAAACCCCAGTATCGTGTGAAACAACCTCGAGTAACAATAACAGCCTCTACAAGGCATGTTCGATCGGGAACATATCCCAGGCCAGGGAAGAAGCTGTATCTGCAGTGCATGGAAGAGGACGTGGACGTTCCTGTACAGGGTGTCCATAATGTCATGTTACAACCCTGTAATAAGAAATGTAAGTGAGCTATGTGTATCATGTATATGTTGAGGCATCCAACATCCAGTGGATCCGTTTGGGCTTCGTCATTCTCTTGACAGAGAATAATTTTACGCCATGTTCTGAGGGACATTTTTCGAAGCAGTTGCGGAGTGATACGAGAGAAAGCACGTCTCACTGATTGCTTAAGTTCATCAGTGGTTTGGTAGCGCTGCTGTGCAACAAGCTTCTTTATGAAACCCCAAAGGGCATTATTACACGTTGAGATATCTGGGCTTCGAGGTGGCGATTCGAGTGGAGCGGGCAGCAGTGCCGAACCTCTGCCGATCCAACGATCCCGAAAGACCTCACCAAGGTATTCCCGAACAGCGATTGCGTAATGGGCGGGTGCCCCATCCTGTTAGAACCATACATCATTCAGAATGCCAAGATTTCCAAGTTGTGGCACAAACCATGTTTGTAGCATGTCCAGATAAGTTGTTTTATTCACTGGACCATCAAAGAAATACGGTCCAAACAGATGTCGACTATCCATTGCAGCCCATATCATGACATGCGGAGGATGATGTTCCAATTCTTCGACATAATGTGGGTTTTCCTTGGACCAGAACACAACGTTCCGCGATCGACAGCTGCGGTATATCGCACATTTATCACTGAAAATGACCTTTCCACGTTTTGGGATTGTGGCAAATGTCTGAAGCATCATTGCACATGCATTCCGTCTGCGGTTTAAATCGATGTCTGATAACTCCTGAACGAACATCGGGCGATATGCTTGCAAATTCAGGTCATTCTTCCTGTGCTTATGCAGTGTCGATCGTGGTATTCCAAGCTCCGCTGATCGTTTGCGGAGCGACTTCGTCGGTGACCTGATAACTGATTCCTCGACCGTTTGACACTGTTGCACTCTGGTTGATGGTCTTCCCGTTCGTGGTTTATCCTTGATGTTGCCTGCTTCGAAGAGTTTATGTTCTCACTGCAGAAGAGTCCGTTTTGGAGGGGCCTCTTTGTCGAATCGTTGTTGGAAATCGGCACGCATATTGTCTTCCTTGTGTGTGGACGTTCGTGTACCCAGACACTGACCACAATCCGCTGTTCCAGGGTGTATTCACTGGTATCACACATGGTCCCGGTACCTAATCTGTAAATAAACACAATACAGACCATAACTCAACATATACATCATACAACAGATACATAGCTCACTTACATTTCTTATTACAGAGGGGAGGGGGTAACAAGGCATTGTGGACACCCTGTACACATATCCTGCTGGGATATAGTGCCAGGACAGCTCTGAAGGATTTTTTGTGGATTTCGCGATAGCCCGGCAAACTATTTTCGTCGGACTGTGTTCTTCAAACTGTTAAGTTCAGCGGAGGCTCCATCATGCTATGGAGTTGTTTTTCTTGGATGGGGCTCGGACTGTTGACTAATTATACCACAAACCGTAAAATCTGAAATGTACCTCTACGTTTTGAACAATTCTCCCCTACCGAAAATGTAGCTGTGTTATTTAAATGACCGTTGTGTCTTCCAATACGATCGAGCTCCCAACTACATTGTATGGCGTAATCAGGACTGGTTTCTTGAAAATGAGGTGGAATTGTTAGACTAACCTGCTCCGATCTTAATCCCATAGAACACCTGTGGGATGAACTGGAGGCCGCCCCGATAGCGCAGTGGTCTAAACGATGGCCTCTGATCATTCGTCCATAAGGGGTCCGGGTTCGAATCCCGGTGAGGCATGGATGTTGTGTTTGTGTACGGCACTGGCTCTCTCCCTTCCCTGGAACCAGTGACCCTAAATTAGGGACGGGCGACTGCTTATAGCCCATTGAGTTGCTCACGGTGGTCGTTAAACCTCCAATCAAAAAAAAAAAAAAATGAACTGGAGCGACGGATACGAAATCAACCACAACGGCCTAATTGTTCGACCACTTCTAAATGACCGAAAGACCTAAAATTGGCATGCTGGCAGGCCTTAAGGTCCGTATGCCTAGAAAAATCCGAAAACCAAAAACAAATCAAAATGGCGGCTTTGGTATATTGTTTGCTTGAACTTTCGTGAATTGTTCGACCACTTCTGAATGACCTAGAGATCTGAAAATTGGCGTGCTGATAGGTCTTAAGGTCCGGATACCTAGAAAATTCGGAACACCAAAACAAATAAAAATGGCGGCTTTGGAATATTGTGTGCTTGAACTTTTTACGAATTGTTCAACCACTTCAGAATGACCTAGAGATCTGAAAATTGACATGCTACCTGGAAAATTCCGAAAACCAAAATTATGGCTTTAAAATATTGTCTGCCTGAATGTTTTTAACACTTCTATCCCTAAAAAAGTCTGAAAGCCAAAAAATGCAAAAGGGTGACTTAGCTTTCCTGTTCAAAATGCTGATAGGTCTTATGTTCCAGATACCAAGAAAAGTTAGAAAAAATAATAATAATAATAATAATACTTCCTTCCTTAAAATGGCTGCTTTGGAATATTGTCTGCTTGAATTTTTCGCGAATTGTTCAACCACTTCTAAATGACTAAGAGATCTGAAATTTTTTTTTTTTTTTTTTTTTTTTTGGATTGGAGGTTTAACGACCACCGTGAGCAACTCAATGGGCTATAAGCAGTCGCCCGTTCCTAATTTATGGTCACTGGTTCCAGGGAAGGGAGAGAGAGCCAATGCCGTAAGACAAACACAACATCCATGCCTCACCGGGATTCGAACCCGGACCCCTACGGACGAATGATCAGAGGCCAGCGCCTTAGACCACTGCGCCACCGGGCGGCGACCTGAAAATTAGCATGCTGATAGGTCTTAAGGTCCGGATACATAGAAAAGTCAGAAAACGAAAAAAAATCCAAATGACGACTTTGGAATATTGTCTGCTTGAATCTTTTTTTTTTATACCTAGAAAAATCTGAAAGGCAAAAAATTAAAAGGTTGGCTTAGCCAACGCCCCCTGAAACAAGGCCCAAACACCCCCTGCCCTCCGACGTCTGACGTCACTACAGGAAGACCTGTTGAATTTGACGAACGACCGTAACCATACTTGGCGTGTGTGATTATTGTAGCTTTGCTCCATGAGGTTGTTCGTTGTTCTTGCTACTGACTGATTCATATTATTCCACTCTTTGTAATTTATTTCACGGTGTTAAAAACATTTTTGCAGTTCTAATATGCTTTCACGTTGTTGTGTATCAAATTGCTGTAGCAATTACGACATAGGTTCTAAAGCGTCGGTGTTTAAATTTCCCGAGAATGAAAACTACGCTCCAAATGGTTCGTGCGATTCCTCGAGATTTCCAGCCTACAGGAGCTTCAAGGGTATGTGTGTTTTATTAGCTCTTTCATAATACAGTTTCTTTGCCATTTTATCTTTAGTGTGAAATATAGTCTAGTTGAGAGAATGATCTTTAACTTTAATAATGTACCGCAATAAAGTGTTCTATCTGAAGATGTTTGCATAGGCATTAAATCGCGTAGTATATACTGTTTATCATCTGTAAACTAGGTTGTAATGCACTGTTAATAAAGTTAATTGTGTTTTTGTTAATTCTACGGCTGTACATTTTTCTATACACTAGAATTGCACAATTTCAAAATGATTCCATCCTTAAAATATGCTAAAAACTTTAGTTTTTATATTCTTTTGGTACACATTTTTTTTATTCCTTCAAAAAGGAATAAAAAATGTGAAAACCATGAATTGTTTTCAGTATATGGAATTGATCTTAAAGTTCGCTCAATCAAATCAAAAATCCTTTTCTAACATTAAAAAGAAACTTTTTGGCACGATTTAGTTTGCTAACTGTAAATGTTACATTTTTTGAAGGCCATACATGAAAAATCTATAGCATTTGGATTGATACTTTTTTTACCACCAACAGGGTATCAAAACTAAGTTTTATTGCTTTTAAACTTTAATTCCTTAAGGTAATACTACTATTTATGGCACACTGTTGGGTCATAAATGAGAACACTTTGACTTAATAAGCTGAATGTGCAAACCGATTTCTTAACTGAAAATAAACCACTTTTTGCGTCTAACACATTCAGAAAAACATTTTGTTTAACTTGAATGCCCAAAATAGTGTGTGTTGCAACTTTGTAGCAAGGATAAATATTAGTGATAGCAAGAAAAAGGTATTTGTGCTGAATAAATAGAACAAAATCTGTAAACTCAATGAATCAAGGTTGTCTTATTTTTTTATTTTTGGGGGGAGGGGGGATTGTTTTTCCAGTGCAAGTGGAAAAATTAAAACGGAATTTCCGTTTTTATTTAGCCATCAAAATAGCAGCTTAAAATTTAGTTGTGAAACAGTTTCGCACAACCCCCTAAGTTTCATTGCATTTGTCTTTCACTAACAGAATTAATATTTTGCATCACTTGCACTGGAAAAACAATCCCCCTCCCCAAAAAATAGTTAATAAATAAGACAACCGTATAAAAATACAAATAAAGATATTGTAAAAATTGTATCCCATTTCTGCATTATTTTGTTGTATTACAAGTTACTTTTTCTTGGAAGGGGTATCGTTTTGCCAGTGCAATTGGAAAAATAAAAACGGAATTCCCGTTTTTATTTAGCCATCAAAATAGCAGCTTAAAATTGGGTTGCTAAACAGTTTCACACAACCCCTAAGTTTCATTGCATTTGTCTTTCAATAACAGCATTAACATTTTGTATCACTTGCCCTGGAAAAACACCTCCCTTCCAAAAAAAAGTCAATAAGACAACCTTATAAAACAACCTTATAAAAAATTGCATCACATTTTTACAATATTTTATTGTATCACAGGTTATCTTATTTATTGGCTTGGGGGGGGAAGGAAGTTGTTTTTCCAGTGCAAGTGGAAAAATTAAAACGGAATTTCCGTTTTTATTTAGCCATCAAAGTAGCAGCTCAAAATCGAGTTGCAAAACAGTTTCACTAACAGAATTAATATTTTGTATCTCTTGCAATGGAAAAACAATCTCCTTCCAAAAATAGTCAATAAGTAAGAAAACCTTATAAAAATACAAATAAAAATATTGTCAAAATTGTATCGCATTTTTACAATATTTTATTGTATCACAAGGTTGTCTTATTTACTGACTTTTTGTGAGGGGTGTGGGGTGGGGTGGGCTGTCTTTCCAGTGCAAATGGAAAAATTAAAACGGAATTTCCGTTTTCATTTAGCCATCAAAATAGCTTAAAATCGAGTTGCTAAACAAAACCCCTTAAGTTTCATTGCATTTGTCTTTCACTAATAGAATCAACGTATTGTATCACTTGCCCTCGAAAAACACACCCTCCCCCTAAAAAAATTAATAAATAAAAAAAAAACTTATAACATTGAGCTTACAGATCTTGTTCTATTTACGCAGTACAAATAACCTTTTTTTACCATCGCAAATATCTGCTTCAAATAGTTGGAAATAACATAGTTTCAACTGTTATAGTTTCGTAAGCATCTAAGTACGGGAGATCACCGTCGCGTTAGGTAGCACCAGTCCACTAGGTAGGGCGTTCACGGCAAGGTCTCCCTGTGATGACGTCAAGAACTGGTGCTGCGGCCTTGTTTTAGGTGGCGTTGGCTTAGCTTTACTGTTCAAAATGCTGATAAGTTTAAAGATAATTATTCCAGAAACGTTGAAATGCTGTAAAAATTGCATGAAATTTTGATTTAAAGTAAAGGGACGCAAAAGCCTGCTACCGTTTGATGTCAAACCGTATGCACTGACGTCATGACCCTGTTCTAAATGGTAAAACAGTTACAGATCTTAAAGTGGGACTCAAATAATTTTGCTTCCTATACTTCCAAAGGAAAAATTCTGTACACATTTTCTCCACAATTAATGCGTTCCCAAGGATGAAAATTTGAACATCGATTAAAATAGCTTCATTTTATAACTTGGAATACTTAATATTTTCTAAAGCATAACCAGAATTATGCAATCCAACATTTTTTTGTCTACTGACGTCATCAAAGTACAGGTCGCGCCATCTTTTTTCTGGTTTCAACGCCACCAAAGGAAAAGTTATTGATTTTTAATATAATTATGGTTATGTTTTAGAAAATATTAAGTATTCCAAGTTATAATATGAAGTTATTTTAATCGTTGTTCAAATTTTCATCCTTGGGAACACACTAATTGTGAAGGAAATGTGTACAAATGTTTTTCCATAGGACGTATAGGAAGAAAAATTACTTGACGTCCACCCTAAATTACTTTTCTTTCTCTTAATTACTTCTCCATTTAATTTTATGTTAAAAAAATTATATTTTAAGATTCAAAAATGTTTTTATAGAGAACAGGCTTGACTGCTAGTAAATTATAAATCAGCGTAATTTAAAATTACGAGTCCCCCTCCCCTTTTTTTTTCTTTTTTTTTTTGGGGGGGGGGGGAGCATTCGAAGTTTTACAATAACATTTGACATTTAATTTTTACTTTTTTCATATTTATACGTTTTAAGGCTATTATCCCCTAGACCAACGTCTAAGATCATCGCGCGTAGTGAATGTATTGGTAGATGGCACACGCAGTCCGATTTGTCGTTTTTCAGTGGGCAGAAATTGCGTACAGCTGAAATTTTCTTATATATGTCATTCAAAACTACATAATGGAGGCAGGCACAAAATCCTTGGCGTAGACGCAAATAAAAATGACTCTACGTTTGAGATACCATAACATGCCCACGTAACCGTGCCTGAAAATGGATGTATGAAAAAACAAATTATCTTTGTCGTCTATATGTTCTGAATGCTTCAAACTGTACTATTATAAATATCACAATATCGACAACTATCTGATTTACCCTCCTTGTTTACTGGGCAAATACAAGATCAAGTGTGTGTGTATTCATTGTAGCCACGCAAGTGACGTAGTGTGATTATAAGTTGCTAATTGTCAGGGTAGTGTTTCAATTTCGTTGGTTTAATCTCTCAAGTCCTGAGTTTCTGATCTTCAATCAAGTTTAGGTGAATCCCCAGGAACTCGATAAATTTGAGTAGAGTTAAACCACAGAAAAAAGAATGGAAGTGAACATTTTAATATGCTGGAACTTGTGTCAATAGGACACCATATAATTACGTGGGCAGTTTTTTGGTTTTCATACTGTGTAATGCCACTACAACTCACTAATGCTTAGTTCATTCATGATGTACAACCTCTTTATCTGCCGACTCGATTTCCGCGGTTTCAGTTACACGCGGTCAACCCCATTCAGAAAATATCAGGTGGAAAATTCCAGAAATAAACAATTCATAAGTTTTAAATAGCTCGCCGTTCTGAGTAGCATGATGAAATCTCGCGCAGTACCGCTCTGTAACATCCGGGGCGTGATTGATCGCTTTGTTAAGCGTATCCACGGTGTGTACGCTACCTACCCCTTAGTAACCGTCTCTGTTATCGCAGTGCTAATGTTCAATTAACCCTTATTTTACTCACTATTGGCCCCAAAGCGCAAAAATAGTGATGCTGTCAATTCGAATATGCCAAAGAGAAGGCGTGAAGTGCTTCCTTTAAATGAAATGTTGAAAGTGTTAAACGTGATAAGAAAAATATCGTATGCTGAGGTTCCGAAGAACTATGGTAAGAACGAATCTTCTATCCGTGAAATTGTGAAGAAAGAAAATGAAATCCTTGCTAATTTCACATTCACATAACTTTCATTACAGTGTTGCACGGCACTAGCAGTGTTCCTGCCGAGTCGGCCGGTAACGGTGCTTGAGACCTGAAGTACAATTTAGTTGGCCACGGCACCAGGTGAGAATCTCAGGTGCACTGCTGCACTCAAAGATTCACACCAGAACATAAAAAATGAAAAGTTGAAGAATGACCCGAAGCATAAGGCTTGGGTGAATCCACCTTGTGAACAAAATAACAACAACAAATAAAAAATAAAATAATCTAAAAAAAAAATGATACTTTGGGATCAGAGTTGTGATGAGGTTCACCCGCAATCACCAATTCGTGACTGAGTGTAGTGGTCCGGATCTTACTCCGGTACATTCAATCCCCAACCAGCCAGTACAACACTCACTTTCGCAATAACACATGATTCTCAAATACACAACACAACATTTAATAACGTTCTGCGAGATTTAAACAGATCCGGCGCTCTCTAGGCGCATAGACAATTGCCCCTCATATGTGGGCAGCATACGGTGTCACACTTTACTGTCGGATAACGCAGCCGACTGAGTCTCCACCGGACTATCTGAACAAGAGATACTACTCGTTTACACACTAAATAGAGCTGCAGGTGATATTCATATACAATTGCTTAGAGAATGAAAAAAAATTATATGCAAACGATCACATTAAAAATACTCGCGACACAAAATACACAAGCACGTTAATTTGCGGTATAAGATTATAGGTGCGAAATACTGCCAAAGTTAATTAACTAAATCTAATAAGCATGCACATGCAGATCCCTTCCCCGCTCGCTTTGGCCCTGAACCAAAGTTAAAAGAAACTGTCCCGCCCAGCGGAATTTGTGGCCACACCTTCTCCTTTATTCATGTAAAAAAAGTAATCAGGAAATGGGCCCTGTAAGAAATTGAAATCTGTATGTGCAGGTATTTCCTCTGAGGTTCAGTCACTCAGCATTACTGCATCTATGTCCATGCAGCTTTGGGTGTCGGGATGGCACAAGTTCGCAGATATGCGAAGAAAGAAAAAGGAAATATTCATCTACTTACAGTTTCGTGACTTTGCTGTGCAAATCCGTTGTGCATCACATAATATCACACGACAAAAAAAAAAAACACACACACAGACACTTGCACCATGTGGCAGCACCGATGATTCAACACTTCACTTTGACGCTTGATGTAAATGAAGCACACAATTAAAAATGGTAATATCACGCCGCACTTTGTTGCAATGATTAGAGTGCACACGGATCTATTCTCGTGACGATTTGAAGGTGGCCGTTAAGCAAAATAGGCCCTCTCACATCTGATGTTGCGGTTTCCAAGATTGATTTTCTGTGTTCCTGGGAAATGATTTTTGTTGTCGTGAAGAAATAATTGTGAACGTCGACTGCTGGGAGAGTGGGACACATTCAATTCCGCTGCTGCTATAGTTGATTCCGTCCGTCGCTACCTTCCGTCCTTTTTGACCGTTCATTCCCAATTCAGTCAGTTCCTTTCCGTTAGCAAACCATCTACCCTGCCTGAGTACGCAGTTCAAATATGCCACTCGCAGGTTTTGTTTCCATTTTCTTTTTATCGAGTTGCGACCGCCAGTTCTGAGATTAATTTTCTCGGCCGAGCGAAATCAGACGTGCTTTTACCTTAAGCGTATATCGGCAACTCAACATTTCACCTGTATATTTGTTAGGTATCCAAGCCACCGCTCTTACGCTCATATTTTTCTTTCGATATGTTTTTATCCCGTCGCACTTACACGTAGTGGCTTCGCTGCTTACGTGACCACACACACGCACACATGGGGCCTCGCTTCGCCCCGTAAGACGAGCGCGTCTCTTCACTTCCTCCACAGTAGGGGATGAATGGGGGTGACGATTCCACATAGCAGTGGTTGGCATCCGAACCTGACTTTGCTTGGCTTCGCTTCTCATTGGAATGACCACTGTCCACTCGCAGACTTCTTAATTTCCCTGTAACTTGGCTTTCATTAGGCCAAACAGTCGCTGATTTCCATTACGCTCCAGCCTAGAAATTTCTGCGTTATCACGCGGATTTAGGCATTCTGCTGTCTTTATGGCAAACTGGCATCTCCAGCTGCCTCGAGTTGTCTCCATTTCTTACCAAATGCGGGGAGGTTTGCTGCTTCATTTTTCCCAATTCATTTTTTTTAGATCCAAGGCATCCAGCCTTTCACATCGGAGAGCGTACAGACAACTGAACTTTCTCCCTTATGTTCATGCCAAGTGCGAACTCTTATTTTTCTGCACGGACCACACAGAGAGCAATTGTTCTCGAAAATGCCCCAAACAATCGACGAATTTACGATTATTCGCTAAACCTTTCGTCCCCTAACTTCATTCATTCCTACTCAAGTGGCTCATTCGATACGTATTCCTCTTTCCCTTTCCGTGTTGCTTAGGCTTCCTGTCAGCTGCGCCCTGATATTTATGACCTAACAGAGCTGTTCTGAGACCACCCAGCCAGAGAGAGAATTCTTCGCCTCCTTTTCTTTCCAAACCCCCAGATAAAACTTTATCTGCTGTTTACACTTTTAAACTCCAATCAAGCCTCGAACATAATTAATACTTAATTAATTTCACACATCAACCACGCCCATTAATTACTAAATTAATGGCGGGGGTGGGTCGTAACATCGGCCCCTCCTCAAGAAATCCAGAAGTCCTCTTCTGGGCCTATCTCTTTGCTCTTATCAATTTCCAGAGCAACCATTGAGTGCTACCTTTTTCCCACAGGTAGAAACAATTCAAAAATGGCAAAAATATTGCGTTTCTTGCCTTCAAAAGCATTGGAGCGACTTCCCAATTATCCCGCAATTTTGTTAATTAATTTTAGAGAACATCCGAAAGAAAAAACAACGTAAATGAGAAATAAATAAAAAACTGAACTGTAAAAGAACATGTGAGCCTGCCGAACTGTGATTCCTAGCCGCCTCATACAATACGCGACATGGCGGACAAATTTTAAAGTTTTCTTCAGGCTTTAGGATGGGGGGGGGTGTCCACTGTAACAACAGCATATATTTTTAATAATGGTTATTGTTGTTTATCTCTTATTGTGCCTGATTTATAAATTAAGCTTCATCATAGATATGTAAGTTTATGTATAGGAAAAACACAATATATACTGTTTATAGGGTTCGGTACTTTCCGCGGTTTCAGCCATCCACCGAGGGGATCTTGAAACGTATCCCCCGCGGATAAGGAGGGGTGTGTGTGTGTGTGCACTACTGTAACTCAAACATTGTCTTCCATAAAAACTAAAGTGCACTATTCATTGGTTCGTTCATCATGTAGCTACAAAATAGACTTACACAACCACTAAAACTCATTATTTCTTGGTTAATGCATGATATCGCTCCAAAATGGTCTTCAATAACCACTAAAACTCATTTTTCCGTGGTTCATGCATAGTGTAGCTCCGAAAAGGTCTACCATAACCACCAAAACTGATTATTCCTTGGTTCATGAACAATGTAGCTCCAAAATGATCTTCCATAACTACCAAACCTTATTATTCCTTGGTTCATGCATGATGTAGCTCCAAAATGGTCTTCAATAATCACTATAACTCATTCTTTAGTTTATGCATGATATAGCTCCAAAATGTTCTTCCATAAACACCAAAGCTCATTTTTCCTTGGTTCATACATGATGTATCTCTAAAATGGTTTTCCATAACCACCAAAACTGATTATTCCTTGGTTCATGCATGATGTAGCTCCAAAATGGTCTTCAATAACCACGAAAACTCATTCTTTAGTTTATGCATGATATAGCTCCAAAATGTTCTTCCATAAACACCAAAACGAATTTTTCCTTGGTTCATGCATGATGTATCTCTAAAATGGTTTTCCATAACCACCAAAACTGATTATTCCTTGGTTCATGCACGATGTAGCTTCAAAATGGTCTCCTACAACCACTAAAACTAATTATTCCTTGGTTCCATGCATAATGTAGTTTCAAAATTGCTTTCCATGACACGAGTGCAATTCCTCGACTGTTTATCGGTCGCAGAAAGTGTTTCTGCTATTTAGTCTACTACAACAGAAACTGAATTCATTCACTTAAGGTGATGTGAAAAATATGCCTTCACTATTCTCGTCGTTACAAACACCCGAACATCAAACAAGGAGAGGTGAAAGACCTCCATGAGCATCAACGGTGGTCCCTAATTTAGGACTATTTTATTGCCTGGAGGGGACGAAAACAGCAACGTAGGACACGAACAACCCCCATGCCTCGTCCTGGACTGGAAGCCAGGATCACAACCCGGAATAAGTCGGCGCTTCTGACCATTCTACTTCCGTCGACAGCGTTGCTGGAAATTGGTTATTCACACTACGTTCACGCAATTATTCAGCTCTTGTTTGTGTGTGGTTTAAATGAGATATTTTCATGAAAAACGTATCAGTATGCCTTTAAAGCCGCTATGCAGGCAACAGGCTATTCAATTTACGGCTGCTACCACATCTAGTAATATCGGATTATATATGGACGAGTTCCTTGGTTACCACGAACCAAATGATGTGGTAACAGGGTCATACAACGAGAAAAGGTTGCCTATCGCTCATCGACAAGCTCCTGATAAATAAACTCGGAATCTGTTGTAGGGAAAACGCTAATATCACCTTAGGCGACTCGTTACGTCAAATACTATGTGAAAATTAATATGTAATATCTCAGACACACGGAATTCCACGTACTAGTTGTGAAAAAACAAATTTGACCGCGCCCCTTTACTCCGGAGTAAGTTGCTCTCCCAACCAAGCTACAAGGACGAGATGTACAGCTGTAGATTTGTCCCCTTGACACCTGCTTTACCTCCGTAGTACGTCACATCATCTCCCTTTTAATTTATTTTTTTTTATTTTTGAAGTAAAGAACAAAATTTCATTAATTCTAGATTATGTGTGAGACAATCATAACACATTTTTCGAAGAACCCAACGGCCAGTACATCCAATTTAACATTCGGGAGCAAATATAGAAACACAAATATGTCCGTGACGGGAATCGAAGCAGCGCCTCCTCACTCCGGAGTACGTTGCTCTCCAAACTAAGCTACACGGACGGGATGTACCGCTGAAGATTTGTCGTGTTGACACGAGTTTTACCTCCGTAGTACTGAATTAGGGATGACAACGCAGTCACTAACGCAACTATCATCCGTATTAAGAACAAACTAAAATTGAAAAGGAAAGAATCGATGCAGGCAACAACCGAATCGTTACTTCTCAAAATTATTAGATGCTGATTAAATTCCCGCTTAGGGTCAATTTCCCTTTCAAGTCTTCACAGTAGTTATTTACACGGAAAACAGAGGACGACAACCGTCATTTCCATGTCAAAACAATGGCCCTCTATAATTCGATTGGTAGGAGAGCAATAGAACATTAACCTAATTGATGTGTAGCAAGACTGACTGACTTTTGTCAAAAAGACACTAATGCCCCTTATCTACTTAAGAAACTAACGTTTGCCAAAAAATAAAGGAACATAAATTTCATGAGAGACAACCGGTTGCCAACCGAACTTGAATGTTTTGCATAAGTGACTGACGTATGGAATCGAAATGTCAATGTGCCTCAACTGCATGAGAGATTGACGTTCCTCAAAGAAGAAAAAAGAAATTTTGGTTTTAGTATGCATGCTAACAAAAGCATATTAGTCTTTTATTTCTCATACAAACGACTCAGATTTTATAATAAAATAAGCCTAATGTTATATCTCCAGTAAAATTATTAATTGTTTTTTACAGTTTATTTAATCTGGTGTGCAAAACCTCAAGTTTGCGTGCTCTCTTTTTTGTTTTAATCGAAAATGTCTTGTACCCTGTATTTTGTACTTTGGATTGGAAACTCAAATAGAAAATGCCACGGTACAACTATTTCCTTTATTTCCGTTTGCGTGTGTGTCTATGCAGCGGTGGAAATTGTAATTATTCGCTGCCGTAACCCAAAGTACGAGTGCATGCCATAACAATTTAATATGCACAAACACATTCACAGTAGAGATAAAATCATATAATGAAATTTCGTTATTAAACTTCAAGTGAAATACTCACATTTAGCTGTTGTCAGAGCTGTTTTGTTTTTCATTTAGAAGTATCAGAGGTACGTTTTTTATTGTAAAGACCATTCGAATACAGGTGCAATTATTAGTGTACACTGTTAATAAACATTGGAGAACAAAAAGTCAGCTCGTATTTGAGGCAGAGACATGCAATTGTTTTATACGACAAAACAAAAGAGAGGTCATCGCTCTTTCCACGTTTATAAGTGAATCACGGAAAAATTCTCATTGGCTGCCACCGGGAATTGAACCCAGGTCCTCCAGTTACGCGCCGGATATGCTCCCTGGGTTCGATTCCCGGTGGCGGCCAATGATCATTTTTACGTGACTCACTTAAAAACGTGGAAAGAGTGATGACCTCTGTTTGATGTTCCTGCTCCACGTCAGATGTTTGTATTAAAAACAAAAGAAACTCAGCTCTGTCTGAAATATCCATTAATTTTAAATGAAATAACTATTATAACTCCGATTTGAAAACATAAAAATTATCTTCTAAAATGATTTCCAAAATCTTCTGACCGTCTGACGGATCGCGGAGGATATCCGTCAGACGGTCAGAAGATTTTGAGGGAGGGAGAGAGAGACAGTGAGAGAGAGAGAGGGGGGGGGAGAGAAAGAAAGGGAGGGAGAAAGAGGACGAGAAAGGAAGGGAGCGAGAGAGAGAGCGGGGGAGGGAAAGAAAGGGAAGAAGACGGAGTTAGGGAAAGAGAGGACGAGAAAGGAAGAGAGGGAGCGAGGGAGGGAGGGAGGGAGAGAGAGAAAGAGGCAGAGAGAGGGAGAGAGAAAAAGAGGGAGTTAGGGAGGGAGAGAGAGGACGAAAGAGAGAGTGAGAAAGAGAAAGAGACAGAGAGGGACAGAGAAAGGACCGATAGAGAGAGAGAGAGGCAGAGAGAGGACCAGAGGGGAAGGGAGAGGGGTTAGGAGGGAGGGAGAGAGAGGACGAGAGAGGTTGGCAGAGAGAGAAAGAGGGAGAGAGAAAGAGGGAGAGAGAGAGGGGGAGAAAGAGGCAGAGAGAGGGAGAGAGAAAATGAGGGAGTTATGGAGGGAGAGAGAGGACAAGAGAGGGAGGGAGAGTAAGAAAGAGACAGATAGAGAGAGGGAGAGAGTTGGCAAGAGAGGAAGGGAGAAGGAGAGAGAGAGAGGGAAGTAGAATTTTTTAAATATAATTTTTGTATGTTTTTGCATACGAGGCTTTTCTTACACGTTCTAGATAATAAAGAGAATTATTTGGCAACTGGGTATGTGAGGGGAGTGGGAAGTCGGGAGGGCTGTTTATCCCGGGTAGGTAGGAAAATGCCATAGGCCACGTGTTAGTGGCTTTCTGGGTAAATGCAAAGCTTCTGCAAGAACTGTAGATAGAGTGTTGCTAGATACTGTTTCCTACCGTCTCCTGAAATCAGTAGACCAGAGCTCAAAAGAATCAGTTGATCAGATTCTGTTGCTTTAAATATGTACCACCTAACAAATCTATTGTAGTATTGGATGCAATCCCGATACAAAAATATACTTAAATCTACTGGTATGTCGAATATTACCAGTATTCCACAAACTACTAGTAAACAGCGGAATGAAACTCCAAACCAATACAATCCTGAATAGCTTTTTTAATAAGATATTACTGATGACCAGCTTTATAAATAATGCCCATCATTAAAATTAATGTTGGTGTAAATAATCATAGCATTTGCCTTTTAATGTAATCACAGTTGGATCTGTCCCATCTGTTGTCTGCCAAAAAAAAAAAAAAGATTATATAAGTACTTACACTTCTTACTAAACGATATTCTGATTTTCCCCACAGAACATGAAATAAGTGCTATACTCAAAAAAGTATGGTTAACAGAAATACCGTACTATGACGCATTCCTAATATTCTGCTTTTTAACAAAACTAGGGAAGTTTTTTGTATAACAGAATAATGGGTTATCTAGAACAGGGTTCCCACTCACTTTCTCCCGAAGAGAGTGGCAGTGCAGAAGAGTTTTTTTTTATTATTATTAATTTTTTATTTCTCCCAAAGAGAGTGGCAGTGCGGAAGTTTTTTTTTATTATTAATAATTTTTTATTTCTCCCGAAGAGAATGGCAGTGCGGAAGATTTATTATTATTATTATTATTATTTTATTTCTCCCGAAGAGAGTGGCAGTGCGGAAGATTTTTTTTTATTATTAATAATTTTTTATTTCTCCCGAACAGAGTGGCAGTGTGGAGGAGTTTTTTTTTTATTATTATTAATTTTTTATTTCTCCCGAAGAGAGTGGCAGTGCGGAAGAGTTTTATTATTATTATTATTTTTTTTTTATTTCTCCCGAAGAGAATGGAAGTGCGGAAGAGTTTTGTTTTTTATTATTATAATTTTTTTATTTCTCCCGAAGAGAGGGGCAGTGCGGAAGAGTTTTTTTTTATTATTATTATAAATTTTTATTTCTCCTGAAGAGAGTGGCAGTGCGGAAGAGTTTTTTTTATTATTAATAATGCCTAAATAGTTTAGTCATTGCTTTCGGGGTAGTACGGGCTAGGGCTTTTAAAATTGAGCCCGAACTCAGCTGTGGTGAGCACTAGGCGGTGTAGGTGCAAACACCTAGGGAACGGCAAACCCTCTCGGCAGTAAAGGTGTGTAAATAAGTGGTGCATTACCTCTCGGTAACAAAGGTTTGTAATGAGTGGTGCATAAACAACAAAACACGTAGTCCGTGGTCTTCCCGTGGGCAGAAACGATTGGTCGATGTTCCAGGGTAACGGTGTATGGAGAAGATTGTACTAGGTGACAGAGGAGCTCCATTGCATCAAATACCTATGCAGTACAACAGCGGTATCGAGAGAGGTGCATGTATCAGCATACACAACCCGCCGCACATTGGTGTGAATGGGTTACATACCACCAGACGTCCCCTTCGTGTACCACTCGTCTCTTCTATTATCCGACAAATCCTTCACACCAATAGGTACGGGAGAACCGAACCTGGACTTCTGAGTACTGCAAAAAGGTCACCAGCTACAATGAATCATATTTTCCGTTAATACAAGTCAATGGTTTAACCAGAATATGGCATCAACAGCACGAATCCATGCATCCCAGATGCCTAATATTAACTGAACAAGCAGGTGGAGGTGATGCAATTATCTGGGGTCTGTCTTCATGGCCACCATTGTTTTAAATTCCTCTGTAACACAGGGTGCTTCAGCGGTAAGTCCCGCTTTTTAAATAGGTCAATCGTACGAATTCATAACCAAATTGTAAATAACATAACTACGTCAAATGAGAGGTTCATAATGGGAGAAATACTTACCATCACATCAAGTGCTGAAAGCGTCTCCCTCCTCTTCGAGACAGATTTGCACATGTTTCATCATGTTTTATGATACACGTCTGAACATGTCCTTGTCGATATTAATTGTTTCGGTTGTGATGTTTCCCCCAAGATCCTGAAAGTTTCGTGGTCCGGTTTTCTAGACTTTCTCTTTAAGATAGCCCGGCAAGAAGTAATCCGCTGACGTCAAGTCTGGCGACTTGGGGAGCCACAGGTCTTTGGAGATAACACGGTCCACGGAAAAAGCTATTGATGCGCGCCATGTACTCATTGGAGGTGTGGCATGTGGCACCATCCTGCTGGAAGTGCTCCTGCGTAAGCTCGATGTCGTCTAGTTGCTCCAAGAAGGCTATGAAAATGCTTTTGTGCACAACAGTCCATTCAAAGAAAATTGGTCTATTAGCGAAAACTTCACACCACTCACCCACGTTTTGCTGATGAAGGAAACGGTGTCTCGTGGATCGCATGAGGGTTTTTCTGACACCCAAATCATCGTGTTTAGAGAATTTGTATAACCTGAGAGATGAAATCAAACTTCATTAGTAAACCATGTCATCGTCAATATTCCAGGGTTTCTTTCCACCTAATAGAGGAATAACTACAATAACGTACGCGTTTGATTTTGGCAGGCCCCATAAACTGGTATACAGCTGTCACTCTGTACGGCCTGTTTTTTGTGTGCTTAGCTGGTCTTTGGCACAGCATCAAGAGAGTAGTAACAGTCGGTCTCCTATGACAATCGGCGTTATGATTTCTGGAGGGATCGAAACAATCGATTACAAAAATCTTCTGCACACTGCGGCACTCTTGACAGCGGGTTGTGCTTCCCTTTCGCACTCAGTAATGAACCTGTTTCTTCCAGCTTCTCCACAAACCTTAGAATCGTCTTCCGGTAAGGACCACCACGAATGCCGTACTCGTGTGAATGTCCATTGTGTGGCAGTATCAGAACTGGTAAGCCAGTAATTTTTCACGATAAACACGCACTGCTGAACTGTGTACGACAACTTACTGCCTATACAAATAACTGATGAGTGAAAGCGGGAACACCGGATAGAGGCCTCACACTTACTCTATCTGCAGAAGACTTTATAGTAAGTCATTCTCCCATTATTAACCTTTCATTTACACGTAGTTATGTTACTGCTCAGTTATTAAGTCGAACGAGTGACCTATTTAAGAAGAGAAACTTCCCGCTCAAATACCCTGTGATATTTAGAAGCACGAGGTATCTTAACATCACTGTGGACCACGCACACTGGCACATGTTCAATGATAGAGAGGGCTACATCCAGCAGAATAATATCCCATGCCATAAGGCTCGGATCGTAACACGTTGAGTGCAGGGTACGACATTGACTTCAACGTGCCAAAATGTACCCCAGAGTACCCGGACTCAACCTAATTCAGCATGTATAGATGAGATTGAAAGAAGTATTTGTAACAGAGATCCAGTAACATACGGTAACTGACATACGCCATAACATCCCCTTCAGTGAACGTACAGACAGAACGATATCGGCACCTTGATGAATACATGCCACATGAAATCGAGGCTGTTTAGAAATCCAAGTGCGGCACAAGACGCTATCTGGCAGGTGTTCCTAAGAATTTGCTTCTTCAGAGTACTATAACGTCGAAGCTTCACAAGAGTTGGAGACCGTGAAAGCGATTATTTAAATCTCAAAGAAGTCATTAAAATTGTGACGTATTACAGAGGTGAAGCAAAACGACAAATCTGCAGTGATACATTCCGTCGGTGTAGCTTAATTGAGTAATTCCCTCCGGAGCGAGGAGACGCGATTTCGATCCCCGTCACCGACAAATTCTTATTTTCGCATTGGCAACCAATGTAAAAATGGATCCACTGGCCGTTGGGTTCTTCGAAAAATGTGTGACGTTCGTTCCCCACATCGTCTAGAATTAACGAAAGGTCCCTTCTTCGCTTGAAAACAATTAAGCGGGAGATGATGTGACATATTACAGAAGTGAAGCACGTGCCAAGACGATAAATATGCAGCGATGCATTCCGTCGGTGTAGCTTAGTCGGTTAGAGAAACTCACCCCGGGGCGAGGAAACGCTCGGTTCGATCCCCGCACACGACAAATTCCTACATCGATGAGCCGTTACATTATGACCACCTACCAAATAAGCTGTAGGACCCCCTTTAGCCCTCAAAACAGCGGCCAATCGGAGAGGAATCGACTCGATGAGGTAGCGATAGGTATCCTGGGTTATCTGGTACCATAATGTCAACAGCAGGTCCTCCAGTTCCCGTACATTTCGGGGTGGTGGTGATTTTTAGCGCGAACCCGCTTTTTCCAAGTCGAACCACAAATAATCGATTGGGTTCGTGTCATGTGAATTTGGAGGCTAGGGCATTAACAAAAAGTTCCCAGTATATTCTTCAAACCACCCCTTGACGATTCTGGCAGTGAGGCATGGAGCATTATCCTCTTGGTAATGGCCATCACCAGCAGGGAACAAACACAGTTCCTAAGAATGGGTGAAATTTGTCCTCAACGATGTTCAGGTACCTGACAGCTGTCAGAGATTGTGCTATTGTGAAAATGGGGTCTAAAGTGTCCAAAAATAAAATAAAAAAATAAATAAATAAATCCACGTCGCCCACAGCATAACACCGCAGCGCCGGCCTGTTTCTCCCAAACAGTGCATCCATTTGCCATAGCCTCCGTTGGTAATCGGCGTATCCACGCTTTGCTGTCAATGTGTTGCACCAGGAATCTTGATTGTTCAGATCAGGCCACTTTCTTCAAATCACCCGCGGTCCAATCTCGGTGATGTTTGGGCCCACTTCATGCGTTGTTGGCCATAACGTGCAGTGAGCATGGGGATTCGGCTGGGTCTTCGGCTACGGAGGCCCATGCGCAGAAGGCTGCGACGAACTATGTGCTGTGACATATTGCCCTGATCACCAATGTTGTAAATGCGGGTGATATGCCGCATCGTGACATGCGGTCGCTGTGAACAATGCGCGACATTCTGCGCTCCCCTCTGGCATCCATTAGCTGAGGACGACACACGGCTTGACGACTGTTCGTCCTTTGGCCGTCTGTGCACCACATTTGATAAGTACTCACTACCGCGGCACGCGAAAGATCGTAGTTCCGAAGCGCCATGCCCTCACAATTTGTCCTTTATCAAACTCTGATAAAACGGCAGCTTTTCCCTTTCTGACTCCGAACACTCTACTAACCGAAAGCCGGTTTTCGGGTTGTATATATACTGCTCTGCGAACTTCACCTGCGCCACTGTTCGGTCTCCAGGCTGGGGATGGTCATAATGTAATGGCTCATCGCTGTATATTCTGTAGTTAGATAAATTACTTGTGATAATCGTAAGCCCAGTGATCTGATCTGAAGAACTGCAATCTGAAATTAAGCTTATTGACAAAAAAAAAAAAACACGGAGAATTCAGCTCTTCAACGCAGAATTATTAAAAAAAGCAAAGAAATATACGAAAGAAGCCGTAAGAAATCGTTCTTGTATGTCAAGTCGGAGTGAAGAAATAACCCGGAGATGTGAATCCTATTTTCGGTTGCAACATGCTTTGTCACCCAAATTCGTCGCAGGTTTTTCCATCTTCTCAAATATATCACGGAACACAAGATTTCAAAGTGAAGCGCATTCCATTTTGGGTGCACTTATTTCTTCGTAGGTTCCATTTTCTCTGGGTTTTCTAAAAGCTATATAGTGTTTGCTTCTGATTTGCGTATATATGAAATACATGGAAAAGAACTCTCACGCCGACATTACATTCTCGGAAAGGTCACACAAGTTTATGGGTTTCTCCCCCGTTCATTGCTTTTCTTTTCTATTTACAATGCATGCAACATCAGAAATTCTTAAGAAATGGAAATTAAGGTTTCGGTCTGTTGTGAATCTGTGGCAGAAGGTAATAAGGCAAAATTTACCTGAGCGAGGCGATCGAACCTTGCAAAGAGATCATTTAGTACCTTAACGAGTTCTTGGGCGGAACATCTAGATGCCAATGCCGTGAACCCCTGGATGTCTGCAAACAGAATGCTGAAATTAAAGAAAAGGAAAACATCACTATGGAAGAATAACTACAATATCCTGTAAAAATCGAGGTAACTAGTGGTTTGGTGGGGCAAAAGCCCCAATCTACTAAGAAGTATTTTTCACAGTTTTCAAGAAAATAAAGTGGTGATAAAATTGCAACAATTTTTTAATGCTTTATGTATTCTGTCAGGGGAATATAAAGAATGTGTATATACTAGGGTAGACCTTATTTTTGAACTTTTGAAATGTTGTCTGACCCTCCTATGTTGTTCTACCATATATAAAAATATTTTTTTTATAGTTTCAGGCGGATCTGATTATATTTAGAGGTCGCTCAAGTCAGTTGAAATATTCACTTACCGTATTATTTCCGTCACCTGACTTCTCCATTCACCTTCTTTTGTCTTATTATACTTAAGAGTTAATCAAATACTCCACATAAATAAAGTAATGTCTATTTTTATTCATAAAAGAAATACGGGATTACGCCATATAATACAAATTTTGAAGATGGCAAGCCGATTTTTGGCGTAAATGTGACAAGGATGGTAAGTCATATAATATCCGAAAACTTGAAAATTTTCATCGTCCTGGAGCGGGACTCGAACCCGCGTCTCCCAGAAAACGCCCGGGTATGCTAACCACTACACCACCCAGAACGACCAAGTTTCAAGTCAATTTGAATTTAACCATCACAGGATTCGCTAGTCGAAGCAACCGGCATTCATGTTTAGCGAATCTGGAGGTTAAGAATCTTATCCCGTGTTTGCCCGGAGAAGCAGATAAATCACGAAAGAAATACAGGATTACGCCATATAATACAAATTTTGAAGATGACAATTCGATTTTTGGCGTGAATGTGACAAGGATGGTAAGTCAGATAATATCCGAAAACTTTCATGATTTATCTGCTTCTCCGAGCAAACACGGGATAAGATTCTTAACCTCCAGATTCGCTAAACATGAATGCCGGTTGCTTCGACTAGCGAATAATGTGATGGTTAAATTCAAATTGATCGGAAACTTGAAACTTGGTCGTTCTGGGTGGTGTAGTGGTTAGCATACCCGGGCGCTTTCTGGGAGACGCGGGTTCGAGTCCCGCTCCAGGACGACGGAAATTATCAAGTTTTCGGATATTATCTGATTAACCATCCTTGTCACATTTACGCCAAAAATCGGATTGTCATTTTCAAAATTTGTCTATTTTTATTTTTATTTCGTATAGTTGAAAAATTCCGTACAGTTCCAGAAACAAGCTTGATCATATAAACCTTGAAAAAGACAATTCGCGCAGTGGTCTAAGCGATGGCCTCTGATCATTCGTCCGAACGGGGTCCGGGTTCGAATCCCGGTGAGGCATGGATGTTGTGTTTGTCTTACGGCACTGGCTCTCTCCCTTCCCTGGAACCAGTGACCCTAAATTAGGGACGGGCGACTGCTTATAGCCCATTGAGTTGCTCACGGTGGTCGTTAAACCTCCAATCAAAAAAAAAAAAAAAAAAAAAAAACTGAGAATGAAGACCAAAAACAATATTTATTACAAGTTGTTGAACAACATAGGTGTCGTTATTCCGACTGCAGGAGAATAAAACTTAATCTCAGATGAGTCAAGTTACAAGGAACTCTCATTTAAGTGATTTACTGATTTTCGCAGTGTTAATATTCTGCTGTCTTTGATAGGCATAATTAATTTAGATAAGGATTTGTGTTTGGAATTTTTCAGAGTAATTAATAAATCAGTATTTTTTGCACTAATTGATGTATAATTTTATGATGTACAATATATGCAACCACAACTAAAGCTTTGAGCATATTGAGCTACCACTAAATGCTTATTAAAATGGTAGAAATTTTACACACATTATTTATTTACATAAAGGAACACTTTTGGGGGGTCAGGGCATATAAAATGTTGAAAAAAATGCATAGTATTTTAAGGACCATCCTAGTCTCCCCGGGAAAATCGCGATGTGACCATTTAATATTGGGCAAATCTCGAATCGCTTATCTCTGCAGATTGTTATACCCCGATGAGTCATAACATTATAACCACCCCCAGCCTATAGAAATGTGCGCGCCTGGAGACCGAACGGTGGCACACATGAAGTTCACAGAGCAGTATATATACGACCCGAATTTCGTTCAGTAGAGTGTTCGGACACAGAATGAAAAAAGCTGTCGATTAATCGGAGTTAGATGAAGGACAAATTGTGATGGCACGGCGCTTCGGAACTAAGATCTCGGAAACGGCACAGCTTGTGCGTTGTTCGCGTTCTGCTGTATTGATTACGTATCAAAAGTGATGCACTGATAGCCAAACGAAGGTCCGTGGTCCAGCCGCGTGTCGTTCGCAGCTCATTGAGTCCAGAGGACAGCGGAGACTGTCGCGCATTGTTCACAGCGATCGCAGGGCCACAGTGCGACAAATCACCAGCAGCAACAACAGTGGTGATCAAGGCAATGTGTCATAGCACACAGTTCATCGCAGCCTTCTGCGCATGGGCCTGCGTGGCCGAAGATTCATCCGGGTTCCCATGCTCATCGCACGTCACCACTAACAACGCATGAAATAGGCCCAAGATCATCGAAATTGGACCGTGGCTGATTGGAAGAATGTGGCCTGGTCTGACGACTATAGATTCCTGGTGCATCACGTAGACGGCCGAGCGTGGATACCCCGGAGGCTATGGCACCTGAATGCACTATTGGGCGGAAAGAGGCCGTCGGCGGCGGCTGCGGTGTTATGCTGGGGGCGATGTTTTGTTGTGACACTTTAGGCCTCATTAACCCTCACAGCTATCATCTGAACATCGTTGCGGACCAAGTTCACCCATTCATGGCAACTGTGTTCCCTGCTGGTGATGGCCATTAACAACAGGATAATGCGCCATGTCACACTGCCACAATCATCAAGGAGTGGCTGGAGCAACATGCTGGTGACTTTCTGTTAATGTCCTGGCCTCCATATTCACCTGACATGAACCCAATAGAACATTTGTGGTTCGATTTGGAAAAAGCGGGTTCGCGCTAAATCACCATGACCCGGAAATGTATGGGAACTGCTGTTGACTTTATAGTACCAGGTACCCCAGGATACTTATCACCATCTCACCGAATCAATACCTCGCCGAGTGGCCGCTGTTTGCCCGGGTCGTTCGTGCAACCTAGGAGACCTGCTGTTGATATTATGGTACCAGATACCCCAGGATAGTTATCACCAACTCATGGAATCAATTCTTTGCCGAGTGACCGTTGTTTTGAGGGCATTTTGTCCTGGTCGTACGCGTAGTATGAGGCCGAGCGTTGTTCTGGTGTAGAAGAGCGCGCTTTCTGTTCACCAATGCCGGGTACGTCTCCTCCAAAAAGGCATACATCCGCTTCATCTGTTCAGAGTAGAGGTTCGCGTTGATGCTTCGACGGTCTGGGACAAATTCGTAATGAATTTCCCCTCGAAATTTCACCATACACTGAGCATTACCTTTTGCTCGAAGCGCCCAAGTTTGGCAACAGGTTCACGAAGCTGGCCCAACCACTGTCGTTGTGTCTTAGGATTACCGAAATAAACCCACTTTCATCGCACGTAACAAATCTCTTGATGAAACGTATAGATCGCGCGGGTTTTCTAGGAGTTTCGTGCACACTTCCACTCGGCGGTCAGCTTCAGCTGGCGTCAGTTCTTGAGGGACAATACGGCAGCTCCTGTAGGCCTTGCCGAGGTCCCGAAGGTGACGAACTACGGTGGTCTGTGACATGCCCAGCTCGCCTGATAATCTCCGAGTGATGGTTTTTCGGATTTGCCTCTACGGCTTGGCGACGGCCTCCAAATCCCCGGTTTGCGGTCTACCTGACCTTGGGTGATCGTTGAGGTTTCTGTCACCTGAACGATATTTGTTGAACTATCTGATTGCGGTGCTGTGGTCCACGGAAACTTCCCCTTTCGCATGACAAATGTCTCGTGTTGCTTCAGCAGCGTTATGGCCGAGTTCAAACTCGTAAAGCAGAAGTTCCCTAATTAGCCGGTTGTGGCTGTTCATCTTTTAGGTGTCCCAACCACTGACAGAAAGACGACATGCAATGCTGTTTACAGCAACGACTACCACTTTATATCCCTTTCGACTGACTGTGGTGCGCGACTTGAACTAATTTAAACACGTGACATACCCGTCGCAGCACACGCGTTTATGCAAATATTGCAAGACTTTCGACTCACCCTCTGTACTACGTCCACTAACGTAACGTGATTTATGTTATTACGACTGCGATAGTAGCGCGTTATGATTTGCTGTTACGACTTTTCCTAATAGCGCTCTTTGATATATGGATTTTAAGGAATAAACCTGTTACTTTGAGGTTTTGGTTATTAAGTTCAGTTATTTCGTGCATAGCGAACGAGTCCTTTTCTGTCTGTGGTGAAACTCAAACAAACAGATTCATATTCCGTATGTTCCCCCGATTGAACTATTCGGCAACGCTTTTCGATGTGACTTGATGCTTTTGACTTATTCGTCACCTCAGTGGTACGTCACACAAATCCTTCTTGAAAAAGGCGGTGGCACGAAATCGTAGGTTTCAGGTCTACATGCAAACCATGCTTGAACAACTTCCTTTCTCTGAAGGAAGGGGTGTGGAAAACCACCCTGAGTAACTGACCGGACTATACACTGAAGTGCCAAAAGGCATGGGATACGTACCTTGTATCGTGTAGGATCTCCTCTAGCCCGGTGAAGTGCAGCAACTCGACGTGGTATCGATTCCACAAGTGGCCAGAAGATCTCTGGAGAGATGTTGAGTCATGCTGTCTGAACAGCTGCCCACAGTTATCTGGTATTTGTAGGTGCAGGAACTTGGGTGCGAATGAACCTTTCCACCACATCCCACAAGTGCTCGATTGGGTTCATGTCGGGCTAAGGTGGTGGGCACATCATCCGTCAGAACTGTCCAGAATGCTCCTCGAACCAATTTTGGACAACTTGGGCCCAATGACATGTTGCATTGTCCGCCTGGAAAATCCCATTTTCATTGGGGTACATGAAGTCCATGGAGGGCTGCAAATGGTGACCCAGCAGAGCAACAAAGCGATTACAGGTTATGAAGTATTTACGAAGATCAGAAGACCCAAATCGTGCCACGTAATGTATTGAACTATCACAAGCTTGCAGAGTGCCTTGTTGACTGGTTTGGTCCATGCTTCATGCTTCCAGGTTTCCAGGGTACAATCACCGTTTGGGCCGCACCCAAACCCTACCATCAGCTTGTAACAACTGGTAACATGACTCATCGGACTACGCCACATGTTTCCAGTCTTCATGGGTCTAATTACCGTGTTCACGTGTCAGACGCTCTGTCCAATGTCGTGGTGTTAACAAAGGCGCTCTGGTGGGCCTTCTGCTCCCATTCCCAATGGACGCTAAATTACGCTGCACTGACCTAATGGATGTGTCTCTGGCACCTCGTGCATTGAACGTGGATGTTATTTGAGTCACTGTCGCTTGTCTGTTAGCATGGACAATCCTGCTCAGACGCCACTGGTCACGGTCACTCAGCACCCATGTTTGGTCACTGCGCTGTCCACGATCTGTGGTAATGCCTTTCATGAGGTAAGGGAGAGTGGGGCAAAACCGGGTACCTTTTTGTATTTGGCTTGGTACGAAAAATCAGAAAGCAAGAAAAAGTGCACTCACAGTTAGCAGTCTTGAGTGAGCCTTGAACTATGAGAAAATGGGTCGAGTTGCCGAAAGCAACAAGTTGGTTACAAAGAATAACATGTTTTATAGAAAAATTCAAATTACCGGGTTTTGCCCTACCCGTCGGATAAAACCGGGTACCCATTATAAAGGATGTAAGACACCGTGCAATTACAGAATCGTCATTTAATTTCATTCAAACATTGAAATATATTATTCTATTGGTACAAACGATAGTCACGAACAAAATCGCCTTGCTGGACATTGCTGCAAGACTCATTGACACACAATTTGCATGAAATACACTGAATCCAACCCTCGGTTGATGTTGAGTATAAATAGTTGCAAAATATCCAGGCTTCATTTGTTTGCTTTTCTGAGGATGAGTCATCTTCTTTTTCATAGGCTTATTTGATTTTTTAACTGCAGGAATCTCAAAAATCCTTTTTCTTATTTTGCTGGATTGTTTTTCCGATTGGAAATGTCCGTCTGCAACTGATGTTTGTGAGGAGACAAAATCGCGATGGCAGTTTTCCTCTTCTGTTATTTGAAGTCTTGTTTCTTTTTTTTATTTGTTTTTTTTTTGTTTGGAGGTTTAACGACCACCGTGAGCAACTCAATGGGCTATAAGCAGTCGCCCGTCCCTAATTTAGGGTCACTGGTTCCAGGGAAGGGAGAGAGCCAGTGCCGTAAGACAAACACAACATCCATGCCACACCGGGATTCGAACCCGGACCCCTTCTGGACGAATGATCAGAGGCCATCGCTTAGACCACTACGCCACCGGGGCGGCAAGTCTTGTTTCTTCTTCTTAGGGAATGTGAATCAGCGTGGTAGGGGATATTGCAAATGTTGATGTCTACGGCTGGGCCTCGAAGCTCGTAGTTGTCGTCGCTGTGCCTGAAAGCTCGTAGTTGTCAAAGGCTGGGCCTCCACATCTCCAGATGTCTGAGAGCTGGTCTCATCAGCTTGGGTTTCCTGCTGCATAGATTTTTCGGTGGTCTCTGACGGAGCATAAAGATGACCAGGAAATGCATTTCTATTGAATGGGTATATTCCCGTTTTCGCTAAACCACTCACATCAGTTTGCACTACAGCTGCTCTGGAAAAAAACGTCTATGTACAGTTTCTCCATTTGATATATACTCACTGATCGTTCTGGGTGATTAATACGCCATTTTCGCGACTCCTGTTCATAATATGCCATTAAAGGTGCCGTGAATGATACATCGAGTGGCTGTAACCGATGCGCGCAATGCGGAGAGAAGCACAAAAGGATGTTTTTATTGTGCCGTGTAAGCATGATAAGCTCCAGACTTTTGGTATGACATGCATGTCCATCAAGAAGCAAAAGCATTGGCTTTTCAGTTGAAGAACAAGAAAACTCGATGAATTTCTTGAACCAAATAATGCAGCTTTCACTCTGAATCTAATCGGTAGCATGATAGACAGCAAATGACCAGGGTATAGAGCTTCGTCCATTAACATAAGGTTTTCTCCTTTTCTCGGGAAAACAGTGTGGGCATGTAACTATCAGCTGCACTCATAAATATCGCAGCAGTCACGAAAACGCCTTTTTCACTGGAAGATAAAAGAACCAACTTGCTTTTTTTTCACGCAGAACAACTAGCACTTTAGCCGGTTTGTTTGATACAGCCGTGATGCCCGTTTCGTCAACATTATAAATGTCAGTTGATGATATTTTGTATTTAGTATAAATGGACTCTAATAAATCGTAAAATCATTGCACAACGGTCTGGTTAAAGCCCTTCACGCGTGCAAGCGAATTTTTTCAGGATTCCTGAATGATAATTCCTTGTACCCACCAAGGAAAATGTACAGCTAATATTTTCCTGCTCTTTCCTTTTTCCTGTTAAATGTATGACGAATATTGTTTCTTTCGGCTAATTGGAAGGCGAGTCACCTTACGTCTGTTAAAGTCAGACCACCTTTCTTCCATGAGCAGTATGTGACTCACAAGTTCTTTTTCTTTAACCTCAGAAAAACCAGTTTTATAAAGGCCCAACTTTTTTAGGGTAGCTTCAAAAGAACTCAGACCTTCCTATCTAGCCTTTTTTTTAACTTGTCTTCAACAGTAGATTGAGGAACGTCATGTGTTACAGCAGCTTTCTTGTAGCCTATTTTACCGTCCATAACTGCTTGGATTACCGCAGCCATGCTATCCTCATACCAGCTCTGCCTTTGAGACTTTCTCTTTTAATTTTGTGGCATTTTCACACCTAAGAAAAGGAAAAAATACTCTATGCAAAAATCATATTTTTGTGTGATCACTGCAAGAAAAAATAAATATGAACGATTTTTCTCATTACATGAAATGCGGGGCAAGACTACCCGGTTTTGCCCCACACGTAGGTACCCGGTTTTGCCCTCACACGCGCGATATAGCGAAACATGGTAGCTGTACGTTATTGCTCACAAAGTGTCTATCAATACCAGCGCTATATACTCTTTAACAAGTACGGAATGCAATTCTCCACTTACCGAAACATATGCTGTGTGTTGAAAAGGTCCACAAAGACTCGATTCTCGCTCTAACATGTATTGAGTTGTCGGAAAAGTGATGACGTATTTTAGCCATGTTTTGCAAAGGTCATTTATTGATAGAAAGAACAAAGATCAATCAATGATATAATGCCCGTTTTGTTCGATAACCTTCTGCCATCTTTCAGTGAGCTGCAGAATGCCTCGTTCATAGAAGGACCTGTCTTTCGTGGCGAAAAACTGTACAAGGTGCTGATTTACAGCATCATCTGAATTGAACGTTATACCACGCAAAGACTGTTGAAGAGAGCGAAACAAGTGGAAGTCTGACGGCGCAAGGTCAGGCGAGTATGCTGAGTGTGGCAACACATCCCACCCAAACTCCAATAATTTTTGGCGGGCGATCAAACTTGTGTGTGGTCTCGCGTTGTCGTGATGGAACACAACACCTTTACGATAAACAAGCTCTGGACGTTGACTCGTTCAAACTGTCCAATTGCCGACAGTACACATTCGAATTGATTGTTTGGTTCCATGGTAGGAGCTGAAAAAACACGACACCTTTAAAATCCCACCACACCGAGAGCAGAACCTTCCGCTGATGAATGTCTCTTTGAATGTCGTTTGAGGCGAAGCGGCACGTCGGGATCAAGACCGTTTGCGCAGCACATTGTTGCACACAACCCACTTTTCGTCACCAGTTATCAGTCGCTTCAAAAAAGGATCGTTTTTCTCACGTTTAATGAGCATATCGCAGATGCTTATACGCGCCGTCAATTGAGCTTCTTTGAGTTCATGAGGAACCAACATATCGAGCTTGCTTACGTATCCCAGCTTCTTCAGGTGGTCGTGAACGCTTGAATGATGGATGTGCAATGTGTCTGCAATCTCTCGTGTCGTGTAACGTGGGTTTGACTCGATCAATGCCTTGATTTGGTCGTCATCAACATCGCTTGGTTTCCCAGACCGAGGAGCATGGTTGAGGTCAAAACCATCAGCACGGAATTTTTCGAACCACCGCTGGCACTGACGTTCTTGTAGAACATTATCACCCTACACTTTACGCAACTTTTCACAAGATTGACGCACGTTCTTCCCTTTAGGGAAGTAAAAACAGTAAAATATGGTGAAAATGCACAGTTTGGTCTTCCATCTTCAACTTGATGTCAAATCTCCGCAAATCAACCAAATCGCTCACTATTCCTTTTAGATTGCAGGTAGAACTGGCACATGTCAAATGCCATAGCGATAGCAGAGCTGCGCATGCCTCTAGTACTTCCAAAACAGCCCAACCGACATCGGGTGCCAAAATACATCATGACTTTTCCGACAACCCAATATATCGTTTTGACCGTGTCTGAACAAAGAAAACACGTCTGCCACTGGTCACTGTGTTGTTATATGTATTTATATTAGCTACTCACTAGTACTAGCATTTCAATGTACACTGTATTAAAGTTTAATCCGAGCAGACACACTTTACTTAGTCACTCATCGACTTCCAAACACACAGTGTTTACTACGCAACTACAGCTTAAAGACATGTAATACGATTACGATATAAACGATATAACAATGATATAATTAAGCTACTTCCACACATTGTCCAAAATTAATAAGAATTCCTTTATCTACAGTGAACTTCTCAAGGTGGCGCAGTTGTGTAAGCATTGGCTTCTAACCATTCGTCCGAGATAGGGCTTAGTTCGGATCCCGGTGACACATGGATGTCGTGTTTGTTTTACGGTGCTGGCTCTCTCCCTTGCCCTGGAACCAGCGGCCCTAAATGGGACGAGCGACAGCTTACACTGAAGAGCCAAAAGTCATGGGATAGTGGTATACAAATTTTTAACTGGCGCTGCCGTCGCATAATGGCTTCGACACACGTTGCGAGGTGTAAAATCAAGTTGAACAACCCGCCAGTAGGATTATGGCAAGCCGACGCGAATTATAGGATTTTGAACGAGGCAAGGTAGTAGATGACAGACAGATGGGGCATTCAATTTTCGAAGTTATGCGAACAGTTTCCTAGATCCACGGTGTCACGTTTGTACCGAGAATTTTAGGAAAATAGGGAAAATCGGGTAGGCGGGTCAAACCGGGTCACCGTCCACGTTAGAATGATGATGGGCGCAATGTACAAATGATATCTCGAGGTGCTCACAAAGGGCAGCACTTATCACGCAAAAACAGGGTTACCCGGTTTGACCCGCCTACCCGTTTTTCCCTACTCCCCCGATTCTCAGTACACACGTGACACCGTGGATTGAAAAAGATGTTCGTACAACTTCGGAAATTGAATGCTCCATCTGTCTGGCATCCACTACCATGCCTCGTTCAAAATCCTATAATTCACGTCGGCTTGCCATAATCCTACTGGCGGCTGTTCAACCTGATTTTACACCTCACAACGTGCGTCGAAGCCTTTATGCGACGACAGCGCCAGTTAAAAATATTTATACTGCTATCCCATGACTTTTGGCACTTCAGTGTAAGCTGACGCTCGTCCCATTTAGGGCCACTGGTTCCAGGGCAGGGAGACAGCCAGCACTGTAAAAGAAACACAACATCCATGTTTCACCGGGATACGAACCCAGGCCCATCTCGGACGAATGGTTATCAGTCAATGCTTACACCACTTTGAGAAGTTCACTGTAGAAAAAGGAATTCTTATTAATTTCGGACAATGTATGGAAGTAGCATCACACATTGTTTTCGAATCTCACGGTCAGAAGATTCATGCCACATTCTTTTTTTTATTTATTTTTTTTGATTGGAGGTTTAACGACCACCGTGAGCAACTCAATGGACTATAAGCAGTCGCCCGTCCCTAATTTCGGGTCACTGGTTCCAGGAAAGGGAGAGAGCCAGTGCCGTAAGACAAACACAACATCCATGCCTCACCGGGATTCGAACCCGCACCCCTTACGGACGAATGATCAGAGGTCATCGCTTAGACCACTGCGCCACCGAGGCGGCCATGCCACATTCAGGTGTCACGAACGAGCCCTTTTCTGCCGGTGGCGGTTTTCGAACTCAGATCTTCCTACTGCGGAGTGGGGTGTTCTCCCCACTGAACTACGCCGACTAGGCTTATCGCTGCAACTTGCCGTTTTTGACTTATGTGTCACTTCAGTAGTAAGTCACAGCATGTGCACTGTTAGCACACTAACGAACCTTATATCACCATAAATTGTAATTTAGAAATCTTAATCCCTTAAACTGAACAAGAGTCAGGTAATTCCGTACAACAAAATTATTTCATTTTTAAAAGTAAGGGGAACAATGACAAAATTTACCTCGAACTTCTTTTGCTTTCACATTGGAAGTCAAATATTCATACTTTTC
Organism: Macrothele yani; assembly: GCA_039090855.1. Classification (NCBI taxonomy): domain Eukaryota; kingdom Metazoa; phylum Arthropoda; class Arachnida; order Araneae; family Macrothelidae; genus Macrothele; species Macrothele yani. Next base: position 136,245,687 of record CM077027.1, on the reverse strand, counting down.
ATTTAAATAATAAGGATAGCGTAACGCAAAGAGTATTTTCCATTCCTTACGACATTTCCGAATTCTTTAACAAGGATAGAGTTTCGTTAGCGCACAATTCAAAGGCGGTAGCGAAGATTATGGTCATTATTAAAGCCAGCCTTGCTCTTGATTAGAATGTCGAGCGGGTCTTTGGCTAAGATCAGACGAGCAGTAGATCGTCTAATGAGCCAAAGCACTGGGACAAGGACATGGTTCCAGCGGTCTTTGTTCCATTGCTTGAGATGTAGAAATAAGTTCATCGATTTCGGATATGCATCTGGAAAGATCAAAGGTCATCCGTAAGCAAATGCAGCGAATTTAAGCACCAATCATCTTGTAAGGGAAAAAGGAATATTAGCTGTGTCAACAGAGGAATTAGGAAATAAGGTAAGGTATTTTTTTCCTTTCACTTTTTCCTCTTAATGAATCCCACTATTTTCAATCAGTACAGATTTTGTCATCTGGTCTAATGGCTTACAAAGAACAAAAGAAAATATTTCTTACCTGACATGATTGTAACAGTGAATGTAGATACGGTGAAACTGAGGAGAAAGAATTTTTGTGTGGTCTTCCTCGTGGGCGATGTCTTTAATAATTTCCATGACGACGAAGCGAGGCAATACAGACAACAGAAGACGCTCCTGAAACGAGAAATAATTAACTGGAGTTTTTTCATTAATAACGTGACTCATTTTTTTAACCGCAAATCCCAATCTAAAGTTTCTTTTTTTTTTTTCTGCTTGTTTAGCAAACTGCTTCGATATCCTTTAGTTAGGACGCGAATGAAACGAGAAATTAGAAAATAGCTTTCTAAAGACATCATGCACACTTTCATGCATGAATGAATAGGGCCGTAGCTGGAAGAGAACTAGAGGGGGCCCATCCCCTCCCCCGTGTAAGGCAAGCACGCCCTTCTCCCGGAAACGGACGTGGTTTAAAGTTCTCTGAACTTTTATTGCCCGTAGTTCATGAAAACTGCTTTTGTATTTCATAATAAACATAAATACTTTCCCTTATTTATTCGAGCATTGAGCGTTGTGGAAAATTAAAAATTGAAATGATACAGCACGAACGAAAAGGTTTTCGAAGTGAATCAGCAGGAACAACTGCGTCAACGATTCTGTGCCACGCGGGCACTGTACTTGTTGCTACTAAGAGTCGGGGAAAAGAGAAATCTTTTTTTTCTTATATATATATAAGAAAAAAAAAGATTTCTCTTTTTACCCGACTATCATCATCATCATCATCATCATCAGTCTTGTGCCAGTCTTCTCCACGTTACTCCCGCATACTATCGAATTTCATCCACCCATCTCACATGTGGTCTTCTTCTGGGTCTATTCCTGTCCCTTGGAATCCAATATAAAATTTCGGCTATCCATCGATGGTCTGTCCTTCTGGCAGTATGCCCAGCCCATTGCCGTTTCAGGGATTTAATTCTGATCATGATGTCTTCCACTCTTGTCATTTTTCTGATCCACGAGTTCCTGTTCTTATCTCTCCTGGTTACATCAAGCATGCACCTCTCCATGCTACTTTGAGTTGTCTGTAGTCTTTGTACGTCTCTTTTAGTTAAGGTCCACGTCTCTGCACCATACGTAAGCACTGGAAGGATGCATTGATCAAACACTTTTCCTTAAAGACATAACGGCATATTGCTCTTGAAAATTATGCTGTTTCTTCCAAAAGCTCTCCAGGCAAGTTTTATACGCAGATTAATTTCTTCATGAATGTGATCCTCATTTGATATCTGCTGTCCAAGATATATCATCATCATCATCATTGTCAACCATTATCAATCCACTGCTGGACGAAGGTCTCCCCAAGTTTCCTCCACAACGGTCTGTCTTGTGCCAGTCTCCTCCATGTCACCCCTGCATACTTTCGAATTTCATCCACCCATCTCCTATGTGGTCTTCTTCTGGGTCTTTTCCTGTCCCTTGGAATCCAATCTAAAATTTCGGCTGTCCATCGATGATCTGTCCTTCTGGCAGTATGTCCAGCCCATTGCCATTTCAGGGATTTAACTTTGATCATGATATCTTCCACTCTTGTCATTTTTCGGATCCACGAGTTCCTCTTCTTATCTCTCCTGGTTACACCAAGCATGCACCTCTCCATGCTTCTTTGAGTTGTCTGCAGCCTTTGTATGTCTCTTTTAGTTAAGGTCCACGTCTCTGCACCATACGTAAGCACTGGAAGGATGCATTGATCAAACACTTTTCTTTTAAGACATAATGGCATATTGCTCTTGAAAATTATGCTGTTTCTTCCAAAAGCTCTCCAGGCAAGTTTTGTACGCAGATTAATTTCTTCATCAATGTGACCCTCACTTGATATCTGCTGTCCAAGATAAACGTACGTGTCTGTTATCTCCAGCTTTTCTCCATCAATCGATAAATCTTCATTTCTTGTAAAAGCATTGAACATCACTTTTGTCTTCTGAAAGTTCATTTTTAATCCCACTTCTTTATTCTTGTCAGCAAGTTCCTGGATCATACTCTGCAGCTCTGATGGGGTAGTTGCAAAAATGACTACGTCATCAGCAAAACGAAGGTGGGTTAGATAATCTCCATTAATCTTTATCCCCTTGTTTTCCCAGCTCAGTGACTGAAAAACACCCTCCAATGTGGCATTAAAGAGCTTCGGAGATATGGTGTCACCTTGTCTCACTCCCTTTCCAATTTTTACGTGTGTTGTATTTTCAAACAGCCTAATCTTTGCACTTGCATTTTCATAGATGTTATTAATAATATTAATGTATGCATCTTCAATACCGCAGGTTTTCAGAGCCATTGTAACTGCTGATGGTTTCACCGAATCAAAGGCTTTTTCATAATCGATAAAAGCCATGCACAATGGAAGTTCATATTCACTCGCTCTTTCAATTAGTTCTCTCAGCACGTGGATATGATCTATTGTGCTGTAGCCACTCCTGAATCCAGCTTGTTCTCTCGGTTGAGCCATGTCTAGTGCTACCTTCAAGCGGTGTGAAAGAACTTTAGTGAAGATTTTATAAACTACTGATAGGAGGCTGATAGGTCTGTAGTTTCCGAGATCCTCAATGTCACCTTTCTTATGTAGCAGGATCATTGTAGCGGTGTTCCAATCCTCAGGAATCTTTCCTTCATTAAGGCATCGAGTGAAAATTTGGGCGAGTACTGTTTCGATTTCTCCACTTGCTTCTTGTATGATGTCTACAGTAATTCCATCTTCTCCTGGAGCTTTTCCTCGCTTCATGTTCTTGATTGCATGTGCAACTTCTGCTGGAAGGACTGGAGGAACTCTGGTACTGGTATCTTTCATGATGTCCGGAGTGCATATATCATCCCTTTCATATAATTTGGAGTAGAAATCTTTCACTCTTGTCAAAATTTCGCCTCTATTTCTTGTTACAGAACCATCTTCTTTTCTCAGTGCCATAATCTGTTTTCTTCCCTTACTGAGATGTCCCTTTGCTATCTTTAGGCTTTGGTTGTTTTCAATTGCTTTCCTCACTAGTTCACAGTTGAATTTCCTTACGTCTTCAGTGATACTTTTTCTTACTGTCTTGCATAGCTCTATATATTCCACTTTGGAAGTCACATCTTCTTTAGTTGTCCTCATCTCTCTTCTTTTTTGCATCAACATTTTGGTTTTTCCTGATAATTTGTTCACATGCAACTTGTTCTTAGACCCAGCTAATTTTGTTGCTGTTTCCATAAGAGCTTTGGTTACTTTTCTGTTAACTTCAGAGATGTCCACTTCTTCCGATGTTAGGCCTTCTAAAGCAGAGAACCTGTTCTTCAGTTCCAACTTGAAAGTATTATGGTGTTTTTTAAGGTTGGTTATGTCAATAGATTTTGTTTGTCTTATGAGCTTGCCACGTTGAAGTTTAGTGTTGAGGTGCATCTTACATCTCACCAATCTATGGTCACTACCTGTGTTGAACTTGTTTAGCACACTGCAGTCTTCTATGACGAATTTTTTGTTACACATAATAAAATCAATTTCACTTGTCGTCCCATTTGGATGTCTCCATGTCCATTTCCTGTGTGGCTTTTTCTTGAAGAAGGAGTTCAAGATGAAAAACCCTTCTGCCTCTGCAAACTCAACGAGAGTATTTCCACGCTGGTTTCTGTTGCCTTGACCGAATTTACCTACTGAAGTTTCATTCTGTTGCCGTTGCCCTATTTTTGCATTGAAATCTCCCATAATTATTTTCAAGTGCTGCTTACCTTTATTATTTAGATGACAAAGATATATATATATATATATATATATATATATATATATATATAGCTCAAAATGGAAGTTTAAAATTGAAAACCGAAAAAATGAACAAACAGGTTGCTATCATCAGGAGAGCATCAACCTGCGGGAGTGGCCTTTCTAGTACTAACAAACGACAAGGAGAACCAACAATATCGATTGGTCATGCTCCCTAGGCCACCAGACCAAAAGCCAAAACAGACACTGAAATTCAAAAAACAAGAATATAAATACTGAAAAAATGATAAAAAAGGCTTACCGGCAAACCATACCGGTCAACGCCATGAATGAAGATGAAATTGAACTGGACCAACGACCCACAAGAGCCCAAATGTATATGCTAACGTTAAAGTGGTCGCGGTTAGATAACATCCTAGCAAGCCAAAAGAATATGTAAAATGTCGTGATGCAAAGCTGTCTGTGTAAATAGAAATCTTCAACCACTAGGGACCCACCAAGTGGTACTTTATATTGCCTGACTTACTTCATATTGTTAGGTCCTAGATTAGTAAAGCATGTCAATGTGCAATTTGAATCTCTTTGAAACCGAATTAAAATTCAAAATTAAGTGTTTTAAATAATGCTTTAAAAATTTACTCTATATATGCCACTACTGGAGAATAGCTGCCTTTGGCGCTTCTCGCGGTACTAGCTATGTTTTTGTTTTATTTTTGTGATTTATTTTTATTCTTTTACTTTTGCAAATCTCTATATATAGTATATACACTGCTGGACAATTGCTAAGGACGGATCATAAACGGCTATATAGCGCATAAAAAAGTAAGTGTGGTTGGATGCCAAGTGGAATAAAAGAATGTCAGAATGCCAGGACATTACAAGAAAGACAATTTATTGTGCTCTGAAATCCAGAAGGCTTTGGAACGTCTTTAAGGGACAAACAGGCCATTTTGTGCAGAATACGTAAACGTGAAAAAAATGAAATTACCGTCCGCAGGCGTTCCGGCGTAAGATGTCAATACGGGATATGGCCACCATGGAGGGCGATGCAAGATTCCACACGTCGTGTCATGCTTTGCACAACATTATCAAGCAGCTGTTGGGGTAATTTATCCCATTCCTCTGTCAGTGCATGGATGAGGGTGTCCTTGTTTATTGTAGGGCATTGGCGACCAGCAAGACTCCTCCCCAAAGCATCCCACACATTTTCAATGGGATTCAGATCTGGAGAACGTGCTGGCCATACGAGGCGTTGAATATCCTCTCTCTCAAGACACTCCTGGACAGTGGCTGTTCGATGACATGTTGCGTTGTTGTCCATGAAAATGAATGTATCACCGACAGCACCACGGAACATGCGAACATGAGGTAGCAGAACATCATTAATGTATCGTTGGCCAGTCATAGTCCCAGATGGAAGCACATAGAGGGACGTACGGCCATTGATCATGATGCCAGCCCATACCATGACACTACATGTCGGATATCGGTCCCTTTCCTGTATGTTTGCTGGACAATATGCAGTACCACTATCACGCCAGATCAGTTGTCGTCGGCAATCAGACGATAGACTGTATCTATTCTCATCTGAAAAGAGGACAGCAGACTAGTCGTTATCAGTCCAATTGCGATGTAGATGGCACCATTGCAAACGGGAGGTACGGTGACGTCTGGACAATGGGATGCACATAACAGGACGGCGGGCGTATAGTCCTCATTCCTGCAAACGTCTGGCGACAGTTTTTTGGAAGATGCGCTTGCCAGTAGCAGCCATAAACTGATTTGCTACCTCACTAGCTGTGCTGCGCCGGTGTCTTTTTGTTGATAGCACTATGTACCGATCTTCTGCAGGTGTCGTACTGCGAACACAACCTCCCCCGTGACGTTTGCTACACTTTCCATTTGTTTGAAATGATTTCCAAAGCCTTGAAACAACACTGTGGCTGACGTCGAACTCCCTGGCAACATCTGTTATTTTTCGCCCTTCTTCAATCTCGCCGATAATACGGCCACGCGTAAAATCATCTAGGTGATGTCGGGAAGACATACTGAAAATTGCAAGTTCGTCAATTGATTCTTTCCCTTTCAATTTTGCGTTTGAACAACAACGGTCAATACGCGTCAAATCCTTTATAGCTCTTATCAGCGCTATAACGTCACGAACAAGTTCGGCAATCCAAAATTTGCATACGCACAACACGCCTTACTGTATCCCGCACTTATGCTAATTTCCACATTTTCCTGCCTTCCATTTTATGGTTGCTATCGTTGCTATTGTCATCCGTCCTTAGCAATTGTCCGGCAGTGTATATACAGTATATGGACTCAGGAACACTGCCATTGGACGAGGGAGATGACTGGAAACCTGTAGCTTGGTCCGACGAATCGCAGTACCAACTGTTTCGGGTAGCCTTGTCCGACGAATCGGGGGTACCAACTGTTTTGTGTAGCCAGGTCTGACGAATCGCGGTACCTACAGTTTCGGGAAGATGGCGTAACCCGGGTGTGGGTACAACCCCACGACGCAATGGATCCCGCATGCCTATAAGGAATAGTGCAGGTCGGCGGTGGCTCTGTTATGGTGTGGGGGTGTTTTCAGCTGAAAGGCATTAGGACACCTCATACGTCTGCAGGCCGCTTTGACCGGCAGAGACCACGAAAACATCCTTGGGGATCATTTGCAGCCGGTCATCTCATGTAACCACTCCGACAGGTGCGACCAGTTTCATCATGACAATGCGCCACAGCACATGCCCACAGCCGCCGGATTTTGGCTGAAGGAACAGTCCACGACGCTTGGCATCCTGACGTGCCCCCCCCCCTTTCGCCTATTTAAACGCGATCGAAAGCATTTGAGATGCTGTTGAACGTATCGTCGATCACAGGAATCCTACACCGCCGAATATTACAGAATTGTGGGGCGCTGTTCAGGAAGCACGGTGTGCACTGTCTCCACAGCACTACAAAGAGCTTGTGGAGTACATGCTCCGTCGCGTTGCTGCCCTTATCCGATAGAGAGGAGGTGCAACGCGGTATTAGAGAGTTGTCTCAGTTTTTTTTCTGGCACTTCAGTGTACATCCCACTGTTTAAGTTTGAATATAAGAGCCTTTCGACAAAATTAAAAATCTTCCTCCTTTTGCGATAAAATAAGTAGAATCATGACTTGAAATTTGAAAAAAGTAAATGTTTTCAGAGTCAGTTCACTTTGAAAAAAAAGGTCTCGTTTTTAACAAGCAAGATCATAAGACACCTTGCTATGGTCATAAGACGCACATTACTTTGTTACTGACTTTATCGAAACTGATTCAACGACGTAAAAAATCCATGACAACAAATTAAAGATTGCGTGACTTATATGTACAATAAGATTCACCCATGAGTGTAATTTGTAATAGCCAAACGCTGTTCACAATAGAGTTATTTGTACAGCATTTGGATTTTGTAAGCTTCGTTAACTCTCACGCTGTTGATATACAAATTAGACTCATTTAATTGAATAGGCATGCATGCGTCGACATGCATATGGTGAAGTTATGGGCCATTAAGGCTTTCGTCCAGTTTATTGGAGTTTATAATCGCGTAGTAGATGAAGGCAGTCATCAGCATCGAAACACCACTTCCGCATGGAGTGTAAGTTATTATCAATATTTGGGGGGATCATTTAGAAGTCACTGCGTGCTAGGGCGTGCACGCATACGCCAAACCTTGTCGACGTTTAGGAGTTTAGTAACACTATATGCGGTAAGAGCGCAAATTTATAGCCGCATTTAATAGGGCACCAGCAAGAATCGGGAGTTACAGTTTCATTTTAAGACTACGGAGTTCTGATTAGTTCGTCTCTCTCTCTCTCTCTGTCTCTCTCTCTCTTCGAGGTCTACGCATGAGTCCACTTTTAAAGTTCAAATTAATCACAGTGAGGTTGGATTCTGAGGATATCATGACTAAAGATGGTCCTCGATTATACAGCGAGCAATAATTCTCTGGCGGTTCACTTTTTAATTAAAAGAAAGAAAGAAAGAGTGAGAGTGCAGCGATAAATGGCTCTGCTGTTTCGCAAGCAATTAATTTTAGGTAGACGACTCTGCAAGACACGTATATCTTTACTTTACGGGAATTAAAGAACCGACGCTCTCAGAAGAAATTATTTTAACTTCCGTGTTTCAATCAAGTGGGAATCGGAAGAAATTACAAAGAAAAGCGGTAAAACAAAAATCATTTTTTGAGTTCAGATGACACGAAGAAGATATCTGAAGCGGTCTCTGTTACTCAAAGTGCTTAAATTGACATTACCCTTTATGCAAAGGAATTGCCTGCATTGTTTCAAAAAAATTACATACGTTTGACTTTATGTTAATGTTCTTAATTCGCATATCAAAGGATATAAATTAACTCTACCCTTGAAGGGCTAGTTCCGTCAAAGGAAATGGATAAATTTATTTATTCCTGATTACTCTATAACTGATGGTCTAAAAGCTCCGGAGGGAAAGCAAAACAAGTGCCTACATTTTAGGTCTTTGGGAAGACACGTGTTAACGCGTCCACTATTCTGCCTTATGTCTTTGTAAATACAGCACCAAATTACCTGCATCCTTTTTGCATTGATTTTACATGAAAACACATTAATCGGATTTATGATAAAGAACCTTTCCTGAAGAATGATGAAAGGCATTATACTGGGTAAGAAAGAAAATAATGTCAGATGGCAAGGTACCCGAAGTCGAAGCCCCGGCCATGGCGCACATTGGCCACTGAGATTGCGCAGCACACCAGCTTGACATCAGCAGGTAGGTGGCTTAAGTCAGTGCAAGTTATACTGGGTAAGAAAGAAAATAATGTCTGATGGCAAGGTACCCGAAGTCGAAGCCCCGGCCATGGAGCACATTGGCCACTGAGGATTGCCCAGCACACCAGCTTGACATCAGCAGGCAGGTGGCTTAAGTCAGTGCAAGTTATACTGGGTAAGAAAGAAAATAATGTCCGAAATAATAAGAAAGAAAATAATAATAAATAATAAGAAACAGAATAATAATAAATAATAAGAAACAGAATAATATTAAATAATAAGAAGAAATAGAAAATAATACGAAAGAAAATAATAATAAATAATAAGAAAGAAAAGAAATAATAATAATAAGAAAAAAATATTTATATAATATTTAATAATAATAATATTATTATTATTTTATTATTATTATTATTATTATTATTATTATTATTATTATTATTATTATTATTATTATTATTTTATTATTATTATTATTATAATTATTATTATTAAATATTATATTATTATTATTTTCTTTCCTAATTTAATAATAATAAATAAGAACATATAAAGAAAATAATAATAAGCAAGAAAAATAATAAGAAAGAAAATAATGTCCGATGGCAAGGTACTCGAAGTCGAAGCCCCGGCCATGGCACACATTAGCCACTGAGATTGCGCAGCACACCAGCTTGACATCAGCAGGTAGGTGGCTTAAGTCAGTGCAAGTTATACTGGGTAAGAAAGAAAATAATGTCTGATGGCAAGGTACCCGAAGGCGAAGCCCCGGCCATGGCGCACATTGACCACTGAGATTGCGCAGCACACCAGCTTGACATCAGCAGGTAGGTGGCTTAAGTCAGTGCAAGTTATACTGGGTAAGAAAGAAAATAATGTCCAAAATAATAAGAAAAAAATTAATAATAAATAATAAGAAAGAAAATAATAATAAATAATAAGAAAGAAAAGAAATAATAATAAGAAAGAAAATAATATTAATAAAGAAAATAATAAGAAAGAAATAATAAGAAGAAGATAGAAAATAGTAATATAATATTTAATAATAATAATATTATTATTACATATTATATTATTATTTTCTTTCTTAATTTAATAATAATAAATAAGAAAATATAAAGAAAATAATAATAAGAAAGAAAAATAATAAATAATAAGAAAGAAAATAATAAAAAAGAAATAAGAAGAAAGAAAATAATAAAAAAGAAAATAATAAGAAAGAAAGAAATAAAAAAGAAAATAATAAGAAAGAAAATAATGTTAAGAAAAAAAAATCTTAAGTCAGTACAATATACTCTGTAAGAAAGAAAATAATGTCCGATGGCAAGGTACCCGAAGTCGAAGCCCCGGCCATGGCGCACATTGGCCACTGAGATTGCGCGCAGCACACCAGCTTGACATCAGCAGGTAGGTGGCTTAAGTCACTGCAAGTTATACTAGGTAAGAAAGAAAATAATGTCCGAAATAATAAGAAAGAAAATAATAAGAAAGAAAAAATAAAAAGAAAGAAAATAATAATAAGAGATAGATAATAATAATAAGAAAGAAAATAACAATAATAAGAAAGAAAATAATAAGAAAGAAAAATAAAAGAAAGAAAATAATAATAAGAGATAGATAATAATAATAAGAAAGAAAATAACAATAATAAGAAAGAAAAGAAATAATAATAATAAAGAAAATAATAAATAAATAATAAGAAGAAAGAAAATAATAACATAATATTTAATAATAATAATAATATTATTATTATTATTATTAAATATATTATTATTATTTTCTTTCTTAATTTAATAAAAATAAATAAGAAAGAAATATAAAGAAAATAATAATAAGAAAGAAAAATAATAAATAAGAAAATAATAAGAAAGAAAGAAACATAATAAATAATAAAACAGAAAATAATAAAGAAAATAATGTTAAGAAAAAAATAAAATCTTAAGTCAGTACAATATACTGGGTAAGAAAGAAAATAATGTTCGATGACAAGGTACTCGAAGTCGAAACCTCGGCCACAGCGCACAGTGGCCACCTAGATTGCACAGCACACCAGCTTGACATCAGCAGGCAGCTGGCTTAAGTCAGTGCAAGCTAGCCGGCAGAAGGCGAAAAGTGTAATCGCCAGCCAACATAGAAGTGGACAAGGAGAACATCCGCCATAGCATGCTGTAGGAGTTTCGTCGCGGTAGAACCCCCGCAAGTGCTGTAAGGAACATTACCAGTGTGTACCCCAATGCCACATCACATCTTCAGTGCTGTCTTTAGTTCGAACGGTTTCGAGAGGGAAATTCTGACCTGTCAGGCCGTCGCAAAGCTGGAAGCCCCGCAACAGTGGATATGGACATACTGAACACCTTAGTAGAGACCGATCCACGTCTGACCACGCGGGAGTTGGCCGAACAGCTGGAGACTACCAATTCGAACATTATCACGCACCTACGTCTACTTGGGAAAGTGCACAAGAGGGGAGTTTAAGTACCTCATGAACTCAGCTGAGCAGACAGCAAATTTCAAGACTGAATGCGTTTCTCTGCTTGCAAGTGACCGAGCTGAACCGTTCGTGGACCGCATTTTGATAGGTGACGAGACATGGATCCTGTGTGACAATGTTTGCACCCGAAACTAATGGCGTAAAGCAAAATTTTTGGGTCCCCCAGCGAAATTTTCCTAACAGGCCCCAACATAGTAAAAATTAAGGGTAAATATTTAACTTCGCCGTAGTAAAAATATAGTTTCCAGATATTGATTCTACGATCACTTATGTATTGCTTTTAATTATATGAGCACTTAATCCGGTAAATATCCTCGATAAATTTAGTACTCAGGGAAAAAAGTGCAAAATCTTCAAATGACAAATGTTGACGATATCAAATCAAGTAAAAACAAATACTGATCTTCGAGTGTCTGGTTTCGAACTTCCTTTAAAGCTGTTTAAGTCCTTAATACAATAATTTTTGAGAAAGAGGAAAAACATACATTTTTCTGGTTTTAAATATTTCAGCGATATTGTTTCTTTTTAGTGTCTTGTCTTTTAAATTCAAGAAGCAAACCTACTTTACAAAATAAAAAAAAATTAAGTTACTAAAATCTGGATTCCCTTCTAACGTTCTTTTTAGCGAATATTTCAATCAGTTTGGTCACGTCTAATTTTCTGGCTCGTTCATTTTCAATGCTTATCATCGCAAATCCACCAAGCCTACTTTGAGTGTGCGATGACTGAAGGTAAAAACCTCAGGTCCGATCCCAGGAAAGTACGAACGCTCGAACCACTAAATATTCGCTGTGCGTCGGCTGGGCACGTTAAGCCGTCGGACTCCGGGTGCTGGCCCCCGGTAATAAATAAGGGCGCTTTCCTCCCCCTTTAAACCTCGCTTCCGTATAGCTTTCCTATCGGCCACTTTAGCCCAGCTTCCTATTTCTAAGGTTTGTTTAAGACCTGGGGTCAGACACTCCCTTCCTAAAATTTTCTATATATGATCTCTAATCGACGCGCAGATAAAAGTCTGTGTCAATGGGACCCTTTAGTTCAAAAACTTTCGTATCGAAAAGACAAAAAAATTTTAGAGTAAGTTGAAAACCTTTTATCTAAAATTAAATTACTATATAAAAATAAATACATAGATCTGGGCCCCCTAAAATTCACGCCCCCCCCCCACAACGCGGGGTTTGCGGGGGCTATCTTTACGCCCTTGTTTGGAATCAATACAAGAGTTCATGAAGATTCCCAAAGGCGGCTTACATCCACGTGATGCCCGGCTGTGTGTTTGGTGGGATATACAGGGTGCCGTGTTTTTTTGAGCTGCTGCCGGACAACACCACTATCAACGCCGATGTGTACAGCCGTCAGCTCAACAACCTGTACGCATCGCTCACGTTGAAACGACCAGCACTTTCGAACCGCAAGGGCGTCCTCCTACTGCAGGATGGAGCGAGAACTCACACAGCCCCGGTGACCTGTCACGAGAAGAGGAATTTGGGCTGCAAGCTGCTGCCGAACCCAGCCTATTCCCTAAGTGACTGTCATTTTTTCCCGGTTGTTGCAGTATTTCTTGGACGGCCGACATCGTACCAGCGTTTCACCAACTGGTACGATATCGAGCGTGCGCTTCCTCACTTCTTTGCATACAAGCCGCCGTAATTCTACAAAAACGGTATTCAACAGCTGTCCAGACTACGGAAGCACGTCGTGTCAAACAATGGCGACTACAGTTTGGACTGATTCATACTCGTATGTACAGTAATTAGCAATTCTGTTGCTGTGCGTTTGCAGACATTTTTGTCTTTCAAACCCAATTGACAAAAGTCACCGGACACCTAGAAGAGAAACGCAACATAGCATTTATTGATATACATTAGCACGGTGTCGATCCACCTTTGGCCTTAATTGCATACACTGACCCTTCGAGACATGCTTTCGACAAGGTTTTGGAACACAGCGATGTGGTATGCCCTTCCGTTCAGAACATAATGCTACCACTAACTGTTGCTTAGTAGTAGGCGTTGGTTCCAAACTTCTTATGTGGCGCTCTAATTCATCCCATAGGTGCTCTGTGCTGGCCAGTCCACACACGACATGGAATTGTCGTCAAAGCACGGCGTAACAGTCCTTGCTTTATTTTATGGTTCGGTGCATTATTCTGCTGGTACCAACAAGGCTCGGTTTCATAGTATTGCCACAGAGTTGGTAGGGCAAAATTGTCCAGAATATCGAGGCACGCGTACTGGTTAACAGGTCTGTTCACGATAACCAATGGGCTGGGACCATACCATGAAAAACAACTCCACACGAGTGCACAGCAAGCTCCAAACTTGACCGTAGGAACAGTACACTGTGGTAAATAGCGTTCTCTCAACTGCCGCCATACCTTCACACGACAATTAGACTGATGGATCGAGTATCTGGATTCATCAGGGCATAGGACCCGTTTCCATTGATCTAAGGTGCACGAAAAATGTTCTTTACACCATGCTAAACGACCAATAGCATTTTTTAGTGGAGATGAAAGGCTTATGAGCAGCAGCACGACCACAATAACCCATGGAATGAAGTTCTGTGCGAATGGTGCGTACACATACCGAGGTTCCAGCATTTTTACTCACCTGTACAATGAGGTCTTGTGAAGTACTCCGTCGATTAGCTGTAACGACTCTCCTGAGGCTTCGACGTCCTCTATCACTGTTTTTTTTTTTGGTCTGCGGGTAAGTTTTGCTTCTTCAGGCATACCATGTTTTTTCCACTTATTCAGTACATCCAAATCAGTTGACTTGGGTATGTTTAAACGCCTCTCGGTTTCTCTTACGGACAACCCACTAATATAACACCCAACAGTCGTTCCTTTCTCAAAGTCAGTTCTCTCCCGCCGCAACATTTTCACTCATGTTCTTATACCATTTGCAGCTGTACCGCGCATTTTAGCAACGCAGCGGATCCGTTCATTTGCTTTTGAAGGGGTTTCCGGTAACTTTGGTTAATATGGTGTACCTGGGTTACGGACAGACACTGTACACTCCGAAATATGACTTTCTTTAACTTCCCAATTTCACAGGAATTTCTAATGCACACTAGGATTAGGGATATATTTTCCGGTAAATTAGGCTTTCTGCCCCGTGTATTTCACTGCTGGACAATTGCTAAGGACGGATCATAAACGGCTATATAGCGCATAAAAAAAGTAAGTGTGGTTGGATGCCAAGTGAAATAAAATAATGTCACAATGCCAGGACATTACAAGAAAGACAATTTATTGTGCTCTGAAATCCAGAAGGCTTTAGAGCGTGTTCAAGGGACAAACAGACCATTTTGTGCAGAATACGTAAACGTGAAAGAAATGCAATTACCGTCCGCAGGCATTCCGGCGTAAGATGTCAATACGGGATATGGCCACCATGGAGGGCGATGCAAGATTCCACACGTCGTGTCATGCTTTGCACAATATTATCAAGCAGCTGTTGGGGTAATTTTTCCCATTCCTCTGTCAGAACATCATTAAGGTATCGTTGGCCAGTCATAGTCCCAGTTGGAAGCACACAGAGGGACGTACGGCCATTGATCATGATGCCAGCCCATACCATGACACTACATGTCGGATATCAGTCACTTTCCTGTATGTTTGCTGGACAATATGCAGAACCACTATCACGCCAGATCAGTTGTCGTCGACAATCAGACGATAGACTGTATCTACTCTCATCTGAGAAGAGGACAGCAGACGAGTCGTTATCAGTCCAATTGCGATGTTGATGGCACCATTGCAAACGGACGGTATGGTGACGTCTGGACAATGGGATGCACACAACAGGACGGCGGGCGTATAGTCCTCCTTCATGCAAACGTCTGGCGACAGTTTTTCGGGAAATACGCTTCCCAGTAGCAGCCATAAACTGATTTGCTACCTCACTAGCTGTGCTGCGCCAGTGTCTTTTTGTTGATAGCACTATGTACCGATCTTCTGCAGCTGTCGTACTGCGAACACGACCTCCCCCGTGACGTTTGCTACACTCTCCATTTGTTTGAAATGATTTCCAAAGCCTTGAAACAACACTGTGGCTGACGTCGAACTCCCTGGCAACATCTGTTATTTTTCGCCTTTCTTCAATCTTGCCAATAATAAGGCTACGCGTAAAATCATCTACGTGATGTCGGGAAGACATACTGAAAATTGCAAGTTCGTCAATTGATTCTTTCCCTTTCAACTTTGCGTTTGAACAACAACGGTCAATACGCGTCAAATCCTTTACATCTCTTATCAGCGCTATGATGTCACGAACAAGTTCGGCAATCCAAAATTTGCATACGCACAACACGTCTTACTGTATCCCGCACTTATGCTAATTTCCACATTTTCCTGCCTTCCATTTTATGGTTGCTATCGTTGCTATTGTCATCCGTCCTTAGCAATTGTCCGGCAGTGTATTACGGTCATAGATAATTACACCATTTCGTGGAAGTTATCGTATTAATATACCGACCTTGCTAATACACGTATCGCGTACCGTTTTTGTCACAAACATCAGTTCAGGAAAAATACAGTACGATAGGTAAAACTTGATGCTGCCATTGTATGCTCTGACACTACTGTATCAAGGGTGTACCAGGACTGGATTAACCATGCACAGACATTCAGCAAAAGAGATCACACACTGGTCAGATACGCGGGGTTGATCATAGAAGTGATCGTCGGGTGTTGTGAGAACGATGCGCAACAGTGACACTGCTCACCCCTCCTCCTCCTCCTCCTCCTCCTCCCATGCAATGTTAAAAATTGGTTCTTAGAAATAAGCAAAATGTACTCCTTTTTGAGTATATTCTTGGCTTATAATAGCTATGAGTACTTGTGTCTCACTTTTGGAAAAGACACGTACTCATTTTTAAGTACATACAGGGAATCAATTGTGAGTATATCTGGTATTTCTAATTTGAAATATACACTGCTGGTCACCCAAAATGCAACACCAAGAAGAACACGAGATAGCAAAGCCAGATTTACTGGACACATAACAACAGATACAAAGATGAAACGATTGAGCTTACAGTCCCGTGCGACTTGCGGAATACGCAGATATCAATAGTTCGTGTGGCCCCCATGGCTAGCAATAACGGCCGCTACACGCCGCGGCTTCGAACGAAAGAGGCTTTGGATGTGGGTTTGGGGTATGTCGGCCTAGGCTGCTTCCACACGTTGCCACAGTTCATCAGGCGTAGCCGCAGGTGGTGCTTGCCGGGCTACTCGGTTGCCGATCAGCGACCAGACGTGTTCGATGGGCCCCATATCGGGAGAACAGGCGGACCACGGCAGCAGTGACACCTGGTGGGCAGTGAAGAATTATTGCACGATGCGTGCCACGTGCGGGCGCGCATTTTCCTGTTGAAACGTGGCCGCTGGCAAGTTCTGCAGATACAGGAGGACTACAGGCTCCAAAACATCGGAGATGTAGCGGTGGCTGTTGAGTGTACCGGCGATGCGTACGAGAGGGGTGCGGGTGCCATATCCAAATGCGCCCCAACCCATAACGCAAGGCGACAAACCGGTATGGCGATGCATAATGCAGGCGTCATACAGTCTCTCGCGGCGATGCGGCGTTCAACGGCCCACTGCCGCCGCACTCGCCGGTGGTGTAACGTCAATGGTAATCGGAGCAATGAGCGCCGTTCGACAAGTCCCCGCTCCTGCAAACGACGTCGAACGGTACGTGCTGACACAGGTTGTTGCGCGACACACCCTGTTTCCTGCGCTAACGTTCGTGATGTGGCGGTGCGAGCCGTCAATGCCCGCCGCACGACATGCCGGCCCTCTCATTCAGTGGTGTTACGCGGCTGCGTCAAAATCGCTCACGTCGGTCCGTCCGTCCCTCCTGCACCTACCGAATTCAAACTCGCCTTAGCGTGGCTGGATGTCCTGCCACACGGGCGCCGATGTCTCGGTACGATAAACCGCTGTCGCGATGAGCCACTGTTCTTCCTCATTCGAACTCCGAAACGTGTTGGAATGACTGCTGTATTCTGCGACGAGGCATCAGGAAGCTTCCCACACACAGGTCCGGCAGCACAACACACTTCCAGTACTTACACCCGGCCTTCTGTGCACCCTTCTTATAGTGCTTCTCGGTGGCGTGCCGGGCGCACATGATTTGCGTATGCCCTGCAATGCTAATTGTTTGCATGTCCTCTCGCGGGCGACGCATGCTGCGAATTTCAGGCCAATCGGATGCTTCCTTCTTGGTGTTGCATTTTGGGTGGCTAGCAGTGTATTTCAGATCTATGAGCTTAATTCAGTTTCTGTGCCCTTTTGGGCATAGCTCAGAAACTGACGGAACTTCGAGCGAATCTAACGATTTGGACAGGAGAGTTTGTAAGTGATAGAGAGCACACTAGATGAAGCCATCGTATAAGTGTACGATTTTGCACATAGAAGGCAGAGAGAAATTACTGGGGCTTAGAAATGTACACCTTTATATGTAACTGGGGGATTCCTACCAGAGGGACGTCACTTAACGTGCTCGTCCGATGCACGGCGGATATTCAGCGATTTATAGAAATTCACACCACCACTCGCGCTAACCAGTCAGGCTAGGTGTGAACCTGGGGTCCCTCCCTCAGTAGTCTGAATCTCTAACCACTAATCAATCCGCGGCTCGAATTCAACTGTGGAATACGTGTACTCCATGCATACTCATTTATTCATAGAATCAACTGGAAGTACATTATTCGATGGCACATCTGGGATAATAGATATACTCGTTGTCACATGCTGGGCAAATGGACCGAACAGTTTTGTGACAAATATAGTGCTGAAGCGACAATATATTATTTATGAGATTGACACAAATATAGTTAATGTAAAAACGCACACAAAGATACTTTATGCATAATTAAATTATTCGTGATCAGGGACTTTGTTGTGCTAATTATTTATGTGTGTCTCTTTAGACATTTATTAGACAATTTCTCTTGAAATCCATAATATCTAAAATGAAGTAATACGAGATTATACAGGGTGTCCGAGAATTATTGGACACATTACAAAATCATATAAAACAAAACAATAAACAGATAGAAAGAAACTGACTGTACTAACTTACAATGCAACTACACAGGTTAATAAATTTCGATGTGAGATCCCTTGGTTGCTCGTAGTACGTCAAAGCGATACTCGATTTCATGCCATGTATTAGCAAGCATTTGAGAAGTTATGGAATTAATAACAACTGTGATACGCTGCTTCAGTTCCTGCAAATCAGTACAAGGCGTCTGATAGACACGATCCTTCACATAACCCTAGATGAAATAATCCAATGGAGTTAGATCTGGAGAGCGAGGAGGCCACGGAATGGGACCACCATGCCCAATCCATCTGTTGGGAAAATGCTCATTTAGGCACTTACGTACACACGTTGACCAATGAGGAGGTCATATCTTTTGATCTGGGGTATAGCGAAATTTTCTAGCATATCCAAGTAAATGTAACCATTTATGGTTTTTTCTCAGAAGAAGAAAGGGCCAATCACTTCTCTTTTTGATAGGGCGCACCACACATTAACTTTTGGAGAATCACGTTCCAGTTCAATAGCAGCATGAGGCGGTTCACTGCCCCACATATCTACAATTGTGACGATTCACAATACCTGACACATGAAATGTGGATTCATCACTAAACACTACAGTACTGAGAAAGTTTTCGTCGTTTTCCACTCGATTCAACATATCCACAGCGAAATCGTATCGCAGAGTGTGATGATTTACGTGCATCTTTTGCACTATTTGAATTTTATGAGCATGCAACTTTAATTTATTGTGCAAGATATCGTGAACTGTCGATTTCGAATGCACAGTTCTCTGCTTGCTTTACGAACGGATTCCCTGGGGCATCGTCGGAAACTTTCATTAACTTGATCAACAGTCTCAACGCTGACGCTAGGTCTACCGGCTCCTCCACGATATTCCACGTTGCCAGTTTCTTTAAACTGTTTCATCCACCGCTTAATTGAATTCGTTGACGGAGGATTACAACCATACTCTAAACGGTACCGTCTTTTAACTTTAATGACAGACTCTAATTCCGCAAGCCAAACAACACACACATCGCCTTCTGCTGTACGGATGACATGACTACTGATTGCGCATTTCTCATACATTCCTCATCAGGCCACATCTAGCGCCATCTATCGAATCCTGGGAATAACAATTCTGCAAAACAAAAATATAGAAACCGTGTTAGTAATACGTGACATAGAAAAACAGACAATGCTCATAATTTTTTTGTCCATTATTTTGTTATGTGTCCAATAATTCTCGGGCACCCTGTATTTATATTTATTTATTGACGCAGGTATTTGTAGGTACTTATGACTACTTATATTTGAGCATGCCATGTACTCGTTTACGCTACGATTGTACTTTAAAATAGCGAGTAGGTCAGGTTCTCATTTTTAAGTAGATTTTTTTCACAGTGTAACAACAGATACGATTCAACCTACACTGGCGTGCAATAATTAAGGACGAGACGGTTTTTCGAATGTAACGTGGTGCAGAACTACTCCACATCGACTCAAACCATACCATAAGATCCCCAAGATGTAAGAATATGGGACAAGTGAGCAAAAACGTCCAAACAAGGATACAAAGGCACTTTATTGAAATGGTATCTTCGAGCACAACTGGACAGAAGACAGAAACGTCCATGTGACAGGCGGCTGCCAAGAAAAATCCAGTTTTTAGTATTAGATATGAACACCCCTGACTGCGTTGCAGGATTTACAACGTCTGTACATGCTAAGGACGAGGTTGACAAGGAGCTGTTGAGGCATCGCGGCCCATTTCTCTTGTACCGCCAATCGCAGCAGCGCAATCGTTGCTGTCGGCTGGTGACGGCTGCCAAGCGTCTCCCGAGAAGGTCGTACACGTGTTCGACTGGATTTAGGTTCGGGGACCTTGCGGGCCAATCCATGCGTTTTTGAATATCTTTACTCTCCAATAGCTCTGCGACAGCGACTGTACGATAAGGTGTAGCGTTGTCGTCCATGAAGAGGAACTCAGGACCCACAGCACCTCTAAATAGACGCACGTGAGCCAGGAGAAACTCGGTAGAATAGCGGACATCAGTGACTAAACCTCCTTGGAAGATGTGGAGGTCAGTACGGCTACCAAACATGATACAGCCCCAAACGAGAACTCCGCCACCTCCAAGCCGGTCTCTTTCGATGATGCTGGAGGTGTGATTGCGTGTTCCCTGCTCTCTCCAGATGTGTATACATCCAGAATCGCTCTTCAGACTAAATCGGCTCTCATCCGTAAAGAGAACTCGAGAGCATTGCTGATGTGTCCAGTTCTTGTGTTCCTGGCACCACAGAAACCGCCGTTTCCGATGAGCAGGCGTTAAATGCACACACCGTACTGGTCGTCGTGCAAATAGACCACCTTTGTGCAGCCTCCTGGCCACGGTAAAACGCGATAAAGGACGTCCAGTTGTCTGTTGCATGCGCCTTGCGATTTCTCCCGTTGTCTGCCGTCTGTCTCTTCTCGTCGGTAGGACAATATACCGGGTCGTCCGCCACCGTGGTTGCTCGTGGACGACTACTGCTAAACTCTCGGACAGCTGTTCCTGTCGTTTGAAATGCTCCCCAAGCTCGTGAAACGATGCTCTGAGCGATCCCGAACTCCTCGGCCACGCTAGTCACACGTCGACCTTTTTCCAACTTCCCAATGACGTGACCTCGGGTAAAGTCATCCAGATGTCGTCTACTGGATTGCCAGTTAGCCATATCACAAGGTGGCTGCAACTCGACGTCGTTCAAACCGATGTACACTGTGAAATAGCTTTCACCGAAATGCTGATCGTACACCGCCCGTGTGCTTTATACCCTTCCGACACTCCCCTCCCCCTACGCCATGATGCATATATGCGCATGCCCTACCGTACCGGACCCTAGTCTATCTCTTGAGGGGTCTTTCGCTCCGTTCTGCCTGCTCGTTCCGCTGTTATACTAATTTCTCCTTTTCGTCCTTAATTTTTGCACACCAGTGTATTTCCACGTGCATCGTACATTTCTTCGCCTGGGGTTCCACAGCCAGAGACCAACGAGGGTGCCCATGATGATGTCCAGTCATCACAAAGAACGCCTCGCATGGGCCAAGAAACTTCGGCAATGGACTCTCTACAGATGGAAGAACGTCGTCTTGAGTGATGAGTCCCGTTTCCTGCTGCACCATGCTGATGGCCCGGTTCGCATGTGGGGGAAACAGAATGAAGCTATGTCAGCACGTTGCACAGTTGGGATTCAACAGGCCGGAAGCGTTGGTGTTCTGGTTAGGGGATATTTTTCCTGGCAAGCCTTACGTCCGTTGGTGATCAGTCCACAAACATTGAATGGTAGACGCTACAGGAACTTGTTAGTCGACCCTCTCCATCCATATCTGCAGGAGGTTTACCCAGGCCATCTTTTAACAGGACAACGCACCATGTCATCGGGCTCATATAACGACTGAGTGGTTGGAGAAGCACGACAACGAATTCCCCACGTTGTCTTCGCCCCCAAACTCCCCTTACTGTCACCCAAATGAACATTTGTGGGATATGCTACAACGGGATGTGAGAACTGCTGATCCTCCTCCAAGAAATGAACGTAAACTCATGGAGCTTCTGCAGCGAACATGGGTCAAGTTACGCATGGAGGAAATTTAACACCTTGTAGAGTCTGTTCCTAGGCGTCTGTGAGCAGTGACTGCACAGAAAAGTGGACCAACGCGTTATTAAATAGGTGTTCTTAGTGCAAAGCTAACTCAGTGTATATTATAAAATTAAAATGATACATCAATTAAAAAAGTTTAAGGGGAGGGAGCGAATTTAAATAATGTGTAAAGGAAAGTGGCAAACACGGGAAATGTTATCAGCGCTTTCGTTTCCGAGGATAAAAAGAAAGAAAAGCATTAGACATGTACTGCAGGTGAATATATTTTAAATACGTGGAGATAATGTAAATATACAATGTCCTCTTTCTGTCCACGTTATTTTTATAAACAACGAATAGCAACTGAAAAATTGTTCATCCGACACCGCTGGGATCGAACCCCAGATCTCTCGATAACTAGCCGAGTGCGTTCGTTTTACGCTACGGTGCCAACAATTCACAGCGCTATTCGTGGTTTATGAGTCAGCATCTGACTACACAAATCCATATTGATGGGCTTGATGTGTCGCCATTTAGTGGCATTCAACAAAGCAAGCTGTTTTAATTACAGCTGATAAATCCAAAGCGCGATAGAAATGGTGAATATATTTTAAATACGTGGAGATAATGTAAATATACGATGTCATCGCTCTGTCCACGTTATTTTTATAAACAACGAATAGCAACTGAAAATGCCACTAGATGGCGACACATCAGTTACTGAGCTCATCAATATGGATTTGTGTAGTCAGATGCTGACTGATAAACCACGAATAGCGCTGTGAATTGTTGGCACCGTAGCGTAAAGCGAACGCACTCGGCTAGTTATCGAGAAATCTAGGGTTCGATCCTATCGGTGTCGGATGAACAATTTTCAGTTGCTATTCGTTGTTTATAAAAATAACGTGGACAGAGCGATGACATCGTATATTTACATGTACTAAAGGGACTGAATAAAATCTGAGTTACAAAATTCATTAAGGTTACTCTACACACTGTAGTGATTTGATCCTTTCCCTTTATTGGTATAATTTTATTTGCCCCTTCATCGCTTAACAGTGAGAAGCATACATTTCAGAACTTTTCTTTCCATTCTAAACGCAATCAGAGTATAAACATCGAAGAAACGATTCTGCCCGTAAGTCCAAATATCGTGATGTGAATTTGGGCGTGCAGTTGCCATGGCGATGTGGATTAAACTGACTCATTTGATAAGAACCCGTAAAGGATTCGTCCATCGCCGGCAATAGGTTAATCAGCGTGAGGATTTCAAAATACAGACTCACGTACGGGGACTTTGTTTGCGCATTTCTGTCTTTTCAGAAGACTCGCTTGTGCGGAGAGATTAAGGAAGGCGACACTGATCTAATCAACGTCCGTCAGTCGTGTTCGGGAAAAGACACGCAGGGAGCTCCGTTTTTATCGAACAGTGGCAGGTGGTACGTGCACTTAGCCATCAACCTGTGAGTCTGTTTCCAAAGTGACGGGAATTTCGGGAAATTAAGCCGCTAATGGATTCGCGCGGAACTCTTCTTGGTAACCATTCGGGTTAGTTAGGAACGTACTCCGCAGTGCACTACAGCACCCGATAGGGGATTGGCTTTCAAATTGGATTACCTGCTTGCATTAAAGTAGCAGATCCTTCCACGTGAATGTTCACAAATGTAAGGGCACACAGACGCTTGAATAAGACCGCACATTCACACATTCGTCAACATCCGAAGATACATTATTCAGCTATTACGTTCCAGAAATCCTTAAAAAGCAGAAGCTCACGAACGCGAGTAATACGAGGAAGACTCATTAATTTCTCGCAACGTATTTATAAAGTATGCTGAAACAACAACTGAAATTGTCATTTAGGGTTCGTAGTGATTTTTGGAAGTCGTTCTAAAGGGTATTATTCCAGGAGTCCGAAACATATTTTCCAAGAGTTGATGACAACATCAGAACTAGAATAATAGAATAATAATAACAACGTTTCGCAGAATAAAATGTTTATTATACATCGACTATAGTTTCGCAGAGCGTTTGGCTCGGCTTCCTCAGGACAAATGGAGCGTAAACATTCAAATCACTGTGACATCATCAGAATTCTGATGGTCACGGATTTTGATGAGTTTTTTCCACGCGCTTGAAAGAAATATATCGTTGACAAGCCGTGGCGAGTTCCGCTATATGTGGAACGCTTCTAATACATTAAGCTTGATAGTCGACTCCGGTTTATCACTAAGCGTAGCGTTTCCAAACAAAAATGTATGGTTAGTTTCGTGACAATGTTGAGCTATAGACAACTTTTTCAGTTCACAGTTCCGTACGTAATCCTTGTGTTTCTTCACACGGGAACTTAAAGCCCTACGGGTCTGTTCTATATACGAAAGACAACATTCACAATGTATCTGATAAATTCCCCAGGAGTTTATGTCTTCCACGTAATCTTTTGATCTCTAAAAATTCATCTGGTTTATGGTTTGAAAACAACTTTGAAATTAAAACTTTTAAGAATTTTTGAAATTCCGAAGCAAATCTGAGGAGCAAATGGGATAACTGCCCAATTCTTTCGTATTGGGAAGCTATAAGCATGAGCGAGCAGACGGGCTTTGGTTTCCTAAATTTTGGACAACTTTGTCTATAACGGAAGGGCTGTATCCTCTGTGTACTGCAATCCGTTTAAGAAAACCAATTTCTTTCTGTAAGGAATCCTCAATTGAGCAGATATGTATTGTACGATATACGTATGCGAAGAAGGCAGAGATCTTTTGTTTCCATGGATGATTTGATTTTGCATGAGGGGTTAAGGGAACAGCAAATGGTTTTCGATAAACTGTTGTACTAAAGGATCCTTCAGAGCGTGACACAAGGGCATCAAAAAATGGTAAGCAGCCATTATTTTCAGTCTCATATGTGAACTGTATATGAGGATCAATTGAATTGATAAGTTCAACTAATTTTGGTATTTCCGAGTTCATGCCATTCCAGAGAACAAAAGTATCATCTACATATCGAATCCACAGGTCAAATGTAACAAGCTGAAATAGTTGGTCTTCAAAATGGCGCATGTAGACTTCGCATAAAATAGGTGACAGTGGGCTACCCATTGCAAGGCCTTCTGTCTGTTGGAAAAAATCACGAAATAGGACACTGTTTTGTCTTATACAAATGTCCACTAGTCTCAAAAATTCTTCTATTTCCGGTTGGCTGAAATGATGTTCTTTGAGACTTGCTTTCAATGCTTTGAGGGCTTCATTCACTGGGATACTTGTGAACATGGATTTCACATCAAAGGATAACATGAACTGATGGTTGAATGGATGTCGCTTTAGCCGATTGACAAACTCAATGGAATTTTTTACAGATGTTGTGTTCGAAGAAGCCGTTAAAGTCGATAGTTTCGAAGATAGAAATTTGGCCAACTTATGTGTAGCTGATCCTATATTGCTAACTATGGGACGAAAGGAAACACCAATCTTGTGTTTCTTCGGAAGTGCATAGAAACGTGGACAACGGAAATATGAGGGCTTCGAGCTTTGGTCAAGGGCTACACAACTTGTTACCACTTTCCGAACTTCCTTTAATTGTTTCTCCGATGGGTCATTTTTAATTTCCTTATAGGGTCCCTCGGAAATAAGTTTTTCGACCTCTGCCTCGTAATGTTTCTTGTCCAAAATAACAACCTGTCCTCCTTTATCAGCTTTTGTGATGATAATATCGCGATTTGACTGCAATTCTTTCAGAGCATTGTGTTCTTCCTTGTTGAGATTCGGTTTAAATGGTGGAATGGACTTTGACGTTATTGCCTGGCTAATGCAATGTCTAATCGTTTCTTTTTGATCTGTGTTTAGATCGCTTTTTATCACAGACTCCTCAACCGACGCAATGATATTGGATATTGGTACCTTTTTCTAAATCGCAAAATTCGAATTGTAACGTAAAATCCGTTTTTGAATTTCGCTCGGGTTAAAACTGGAAATTATTTCATTATCCGGAAAGATATCTTCAATTTGTGAAGTAGAATTTTCTTTGTGGTTGCTGTTATTTGATAATTTTTTAAATTTTCGTTCTAATATTATTTTATGAGTAAATGACATATTGGAACACCTAGACCAGGTTTTGCAGTCCAGGTCACAAAAATCTGGTAATACTTTAGCCAGTAAAAGATGCAGGTTGTACAGTTCGACTTCAACGTTTACAATATTCTTTCTCTTATCTTTAATGATGGCTCTTAATAGTGTAAACGAAGCATTAGATATGGCTTTGTTGATGTTATGGGAAGGTACCAGGTTGCATTTCACACAGATAAAATTTGGTAGTATCTTGCATCTCTTGCATCGAAGAAAAAAATTTAAGTGGTTCAGCAATCTGAACTTCTTTATCCTCAACCTGGAAAAACGTTTGATTGTCGCAGACAGTGAGTTTGTCATGATCGAGATTAGGAACTGGGATTCAAGTTCTTATAGAAAGTCAATATCGGTATTAGATAAGTCCACAAAAACGGAAGCGAAGCAAGATGTTATATGATCGGCTCCCGGTGTAAGACATATCAATATACTTTCGCTACAAATTGTAGTCAAAGGTCCAGTTGACACCTGAAGCTATATATATATAATTTGTGACAACTAAGCTTGCGGTGTTAAGAAAGAATAATAATAACGTTTCGCACAATAAAATGCTTATTATACATTGACTATAGTTTCACAGAGCGTTTGGCTCGGCTTCCTCAGCACGAATAGAGCGTAAACATTCAAATCATTGTGACATCAACAGAATTCTGACGGTCACGGGTTTTGGTGAGTTGTTTCCACGCGCTTGAAAGACATGGAGTCGACGTCATGTCGTTAACAAGCCGTGGCGAGTTCCGGTATATGGGGAAAGCTTCTAATACATTAAGCCTGATAGTCGAGTCCGGTTTATCAATAAGCTTAGCGTTTCCAAACAAAAATGTATGGTTATTTTCGTGACAATGTTGAGCTATAGACGACTTCTTCAGTTCATAGTTCCGTACATAATTCTTGTGTTCCTTCACACTATTAAGAGCCATCATTAAAGATACGAGAAAGAATATTGCAAACGTTGAGGTCGAACTGAACAACCTGCACGTTTTACTGGCTAAAATATTATCAGATTTTTATGACCTGGACTGCAAAACTTGGTCTAGGAGTTCCAATATGTCATTTACTCGTAAAATGATATTAGAACGAAAATTTAAAAAAATTATCAAATAACAGCAACCATAAAGAAAATTCTACTTCACAAATTTTTTTTTTTTTTTTTTTTGGTTATAGGTTTAACGACCACCGTGAGTAACTCAATGGGCTATAAGCAGTCGCTCGTCCCTAATTTAGGGTCACTGGTTCCAGGGAAGGGAGAGAGCCAGTGCCGTAAGACAACAACAACATCCATGCCTGACAGGGATTCGAACCCAGACCCCTTACGGACGAATGATCAGAGGCCAGTGCCTTAGACCACTGCGCCACTGGGCCGGCACTTCACAAATTGAAGATATATTTCCGGATAATGAAGTAATATCTAGCCTTTCCAGTTTTAACCCGAGCGAAATTCAAAAACGGATTTTACGTTACAATTCAAATTTTGCGATTTAGAAAAAGGTACCAATATCCAATATCATTGCGTCGGTTGAGGAGTCCGTGATAAAAAGCGATCTAAATACAGATCAAAAAGAAACGATTAGACATTGCGTTAGCCACACAATAACGTCAAAGTCCGTTTCACCATTTAAACCGAATCTCAACAAAGAAGAATACAATGCTCTAAAAGAATTGCAGTCAAATCGCGATATTATCATCACAAAAGCTGATGAAGGAGGACAAGTTTTTATTTTGGACAAGAAACATTACGAGGCAGAGGTCGAAAAACTTATTTCCGAGGGACCCTATAAGGAAATTAAAAATGACCCATCGGAGAAACAATTAAAGGAAGTTCGGAAAGTGGTAACAAGTTGTGTAGCCCTTGACCAAAGCTCGAAGCCCTCATATTTCCGTTGTCCACGTTTCTATGCACTTCCGAAGAAACACAAGATTGGTGTTTCCTTTCGTCCCATAGTTAGCAATATAGGATCAGCTACACATAAGTTGGCCAAATTTCTATCTTCGAAACTATCGACTTTAACGGCTTCTTCGAACACAACATCTGTAAAAAATTCCATTGAGTTTGTCAATCGGCTAAAGCGACACCCATTCAACCATCAGTTCGTGTTATCCTTTGATGTGAAATCCATGTTCACAAGTATCCCAGTGAATGGAGCCCTCAAAGCATTGAAAGCAAGTCTCAAAGAACATCATTTCAGCCAACCGGAAATAGAAGAATTTTTGAGACTAGTGGACATTTGTATAAGACAAAACAGTGTCCTATTTCGTGGAAGATTTTTTCCAACAGACAGAAGGCCTTGCAATGGGTAGCCCACTGTCACCTATTTTATGCGAAGTCTACATGCGCCATTTTGAAGACCAACTATTTCAGCTTGTTACATTTGACCTGTGGATTCGATATGTAGATGATACTTTTGTTCTCTGGAATGGCATGAACTCGGAAATGCCAAAATTAGTTGAACTTATCAATTCAATTGATCCTCATATACAGTTCACATATGAGACTGAAAATAATGGCTGCTTACGATTCTTTGATGTCCTTGTCTCACGCTCTGAAGGATCCTTTAGTACAACAGTTTATCGAAAACCATTTGCTGTTTCCTTACCCCCTCATGCAAAATCAAATCATCCATGGAAACAAAAGATCTCTGCCTTCTTCGCATACGTATATCGTACAATACATATCTGCTCAATTGAGGATTCCTTAAAGAAAGAAATTGATTTTCTTAAACGGATTGCAGTACACAGAGGATACAGCCCTTCCGTTATAGACAAAGTTGTCCAAAATTTAGGAAACCAAAGCCCGTCTGCACGCTCATGCTTATAGACTTCCCAATACGAAAGAATTGGGCAGTTATCCCATTTGCTCCTCAGATTTGCTTCGAAATTTCAAAAATCCTTAAAAGTTTAAATTTCAAAGTTATTTTCAAACCCATAAACAAGATGAACTGTTACGAATCAAAAGACTAAGTCGAAGACATAAACTCCTGGGGATTTTCTCAGATACCTTGTGAATGTTGTCTTTCATATATAGGACAGACCCGCAGGGCTTTAAGTTTCCGTGTGAAGGAACACAAGACCTATGTACGGAACTATGAACTGAAGAAGTCGTCTATAGCTCAACATTGTCACGAAAATAACCATACATTTTTCTGTGGAAACGCTACGCTTATTGATAAACCGGACTCGATTATCAAGCTTAATGTATTAGAAGCTTTCCAGATATACCGGAACTCGCCATGGCTTGTCAACGATTTATTTCTTTTAAGCGCGTAGAAAAAACTCACCAAAACCCGTGACCGTTAGAATTCTGATGATGTCACAGTGATTTGAATGTTTACGCTCCATTCGTCCTAAGGAAGCGAAGCCAAACGCTCTGCGAAACTATAGTCGATGTATAATAAACATTTTATTGTGCGAAACTTTGTTATTATTATTCTATCTTAACACCGCAAGCTTAGTAGTCAAAAATTATATATAACATCAGGACTTTTGAAGACATATTACAGTTTAATTTCTCTGAAAATGCTTGTTTTCCCGTTTTTTAATCTCTTCTTCTGTTATATGTCAACAGATGAAACACTGTGCTTTGTGTTGTTCCGTAAACTCATGTGGGACCCAATTATACATCTTTTCCACTTTACCTACGGTTGTTAAATGTCGAAAAATGGTTACATAGTCTTCTCGTACCGTTTCTCAGGGATCGGATTGAATCAAGGATTACAACTCCAAAAATGACACTGATATGGAAAATGACACAGATATGGCTCTGATCCATCGTCGTTTTCACCGATACATGGTGTGTCAAAGTTTCAACTCATAAAAGAAAATGCCACAAATTTGGGTCTGATTCCATCGTCCTCTTCACTGATTTCATGCATGGTGTGTCCAAATTTAACCTCATATAAGAAAATGACACGAATTTGGGTCTGGTCCATCGTCCTCTACATCGATGCACGGTTTGTCACAGTTTGAACTCATACTCGTATAAGAAAATGACACGGATATGGGTCTGATCCATCGTCCTCTTCAACGATACATGGTGTGCCAAAATTTAAAGAATATTACACGTATTTGGGTTTGGTCCATCGTCCTGTTCACCGATGCACGGTGTGTCAAAGTTTAAACTCATATAAGAAAATGACTCGGATATGAGTCTGATCGATCGTCCTCTTCACCGATGCACGGTGTGTCAAAATTTACACTCATGTAAGAAAATGGCATGAATATGGGTCTGATACATTATTCTCTTCATCGATGTACGGTCTGTTCAAATTTGAACCCATGTAAGAAAATGACACGCATATGGGTCTGATCCATTGTCCTCTTCAACGATACGCGGTGGGTCAAAATTTAAAGAAAATGACACGTATATGGGTCAGATCCATCGTCCTCTTCAACGATACACGGTGGGTCAAAATTCAAAGAAAATGACACGATAATGGGGTCTGATCCATCATCCTCTTCACCGATGCACGGTGTGTCCAAATTTACACTCATATAAGAAAATGACACGAATATGGGTCTGATACATTATTCTCTTCATCGATGCCCGGTCTGTCCAAATTTGAACCCATGCAAGAAAATGACACGCATATGGGTCTGATCCATCGTCCTCTTCAACGATACGCGGTGGGTCAAAATGAAAAAAAAATGACACGCATAGATGGGTCTGATCCATCGTCCTCTTCACCGATGCACGGTGTGTCAAAGTTTAAACTCATATAAGAAAATGACACGGATATGAGTCTGATCGATCGTCCTCTTCACCGATACACGGTGTGTCCAAATTTACACTCATATAAGAAAATGACACGAATATGGGTCTGAACCACGGTTCTCTTTGCCGATGCACGGTGTGTCAAAGTTTAAACTCATATAAGAAAATGACACGGATATAAGTCTGATCAATCATCCTCTTCACCGATGCACGGTGTGTCAAAATTTACACTCATATAAGAAAATGGCATGAATGTGGCATGAATATGGGTCTGATACATCGTTCTCTTCATCGATGCACGGTCTGTCCAAATTTGAACCCATGTAAGAAAATAACACGCATATGAGTCTGATCCATCGTCCTCTTGAACGATACACGGTGGGACAAAATTTAAAGAAAATGACACGAATATGGGTCTGATCAATCGTCCTCTTCACCGATGCACGGTGTGTCAAAGTTTAAACTCATATAAGAAAATGACACAGATATGAGTCTGATCATTCGTCCTCTACACCGATGCACGGTGTGTCCAGATTTACACTCATATAAGAAAATGACACGAATATGGGTCTGATCCATCGTCCTCTTCACCGATGCACGGTGTGTCAAAGTTTAAACTCATATAAGAAAATGACACGGATATGAGTCTGATCATTCGTCCTCTTCACCGATGCACGGTGTGTCCAGATTTACACTCATATAAGAAAATGACACGAATATTGGTCTGATACATCGTTCTCTACATCGATGCACGGTCTGTCCAAATTTGAACCTATGTAAGAAAATGACACGAATATGGGTCTTATCTATCGTCCTCTTCACTGATACACTGTGCTAACGTTACTGATGAAATGAACAGTGCTTTCTAGGCAACAGCCTTGACACTTTTCATATCGCAATTCACATCGCACGGTGTGTTAATTCCTAAACAAGCCTGCAAAATCCGACATTTCACCATAATACGTAATGATGAGGGGTGTTTTCCTCTCTTCTCGCAGGTCAGCAACAGTTAGCGCTTTGTATTTTATACATTTATTCCCTTACTTTAAA
The DNA here is from genome assembly GCA_039090855.1 of Macrothele yani. Classification (NCBI taxonomy): domain Eukaryota; kingdom Metazoa; phylum Arthropoda; class Arachnida; order Araneae; family Macrothelidae; genus Macrothele; species Macrothele yani. The sequence continues at coordinate 136,213,633 of CM077027.1, read as the reverse complement.
ACGCTAATTTGAAGTATACAGGAACAAATTTGGATTAAGTGCAACAGTAGAAACGTAAACTGTGTGATGACAAAAACGTGATGTAAATGTGCACATGAAGTTGTAACTAACTGAATGAAATCAGCGAGATATTTTGTTTTCCTGCGAAAAAAAAATTTAAAACCAATTTTTAAGGTTTCTAAAAACATTTTAAAAATTAATTCTATTTTTTAAATCAGTTTTTAAGCCTGAGATTATTATTTTAGATTTAGAACCGGAGGCGCGGGGCTGAATAGAATTGTGGAATGAGTTGCTCTTTTTCCATTTTGGTCTGCGGGTAATCAAATAGCACATTGTCTTGAAGTATTATTAGGCGGAATTCAAGGCAACATTCTTCCTGCACATAAATTGGAGAAATGTGTTGAGTACAGGGATGGCATTCCATACTTATGGTTCCATTATTTCCAACAACGCATTACTACATGTCCGTCATATCCTGTTTTCTCTCCCTGCTTCCATACTTCACCCCTCCTGCTTATTACTCCCCCCGTTTCCTCTTCTTATCTACTGCCTCTTCCTTAGACAGCATCTCCATGTCAAATACCGAACAAACAGCAAAACTGCAAACCCGACGCTATTAACATGGGCAGATCGGGTGTTCTTGATTTTCATCATTCTGCTTTCTCTTTCTTTCTTTTTTTTTTTATTTCGTAGCTCGGCCCAGTTTTACAAAAAGATAGGTTTCAGAATCATATCTGCGGGATTGAGGAAAACGAATTCCATTTTTGGCACACAGATTGGAAATGGAGAAGAAAAAATACTCCTTCAAGGGAATTTAATAAGATATGCTTCGAAGATTTTCGAGCAAATCCTTCCCCTGAAATTGATTTTCGGGGACTATTTTTTTTTTCCAACACATAGAAATCTGTAATTCTGGAATTTCCTTCCTTCCCGATGACGCCTTTCTCAAAGCCGCGAAGCTTGACAGTAACAAAAGAGTTCCCTCTGAAGCAGTAATAACAACCATTCAATCACAGTTTCCAACATGGGGGAAGCAGACAACTTTCTATAGTGCACCTCAGATTGAAATCCAGCTTGAGCCGTACGGATGCTCCTTTATTTAAACCATTTTCCCAATGAAATCATCAGACACGCCACTCTTCATCGGTATTATGAAAGCACATATGGACCATTTTAGCAATAAAGGCAGCCAGAAACGGTGAAACGTAATGTAGACATTTACGTCGTTCTAGCAGTTAAAATCAGCTAAACAGATGCAGTTTATGACCATTGTGTAAATATGCAAGTCGTTTTTAACATTGAAATGAGCTCCATGTGTCCAACTTTACGGACATTATGCTCATGTTTAAATCATTTTGCCAATGAAATTTCATAAACACAACAAACTTTATGGCCCACCGAAGAAGCGCGAGCTTACGAATCTACGCCTGGGTTTCAGTCCCGAATTAAGTATTCCTATCAATTCACTGCTGGATGAAGGTCTCCCCAAGTTTCTTCTACAGTTGTCTGTATTAGCACGTTCGCTTCCACGTCAGACCAGCCTGTTTCGAATTTCATCCATCCTAACTCCCACGCAAAGTTCTGGATCCTGTTATTGGGCTGTTGCATAAGTTCATGCCGTTCTTTTCACCGCACTACAGGAATATATTACATCAGAAGAGAAACCGGAATCAATCAACTATGTTTACGATGGAGTCCCAACGTCTGGATAGGTCTGCAATGCCATTCTTGGAAAAACGTGCAGGTTTTGCTGCGAAGAAATCATGAAGGAAACTCTGGAGAACAACACCATTCTTGGACGTTCTGCCACGGAGTGCATTCGACAGAGATCGGAACAGGTGATAACTCTGATGGGGGCGACATCTGGGGAATAGGCCGAATGTGGAAGGATTTCCCATTTCATGTCCTAAATGGCCATTTCGGTCATGTTTGCACTGTGAGGGCGTGCATTATCATGTTGGAGAAGGACACCATGGCGCCGATGTGGCCGTTTCTGCTGAATTGCTTCCTCCACACGGCGGAGTTGCTCATAATAGAGAGTGCAGAGTTAATGGACCGATTCCCCGGCAGCATTTCCCAGTGAATAATGCCTTCCATGTCCCACCAGACACACAACATGGTCTTCGCAGGATGAAGGTCATGATTTGGTCGTGGTGTGGGCGTTTCGTTTGGATTTAACCATTCCTTCCGATGCCTGAAATTCACGTACAGGCACCACTTTTCATCTCCAGTAACAATAACAGAAAGGGTTTGTGTTGCTGAGAACATTCGCGATAACGAGCGAGTAAGGAACCACATATGGCAACACGCTGATTCTTGTTGTCCTCGGTGAGAGTGAGAGGCACCCAAGACCCCAATTGTAGGACGTTTCCCATGCGTTCCAGGTGTCGCACCACTGTGGTTTGATCACTGTCCATCTCAGTGGCCAATTCGCGTGTGGTCTGACGCGGAGCTAAGTGGATGAGATGGTTCAAACGACCCTCATTAAAGTGAGATGGGCGACCTGGGCATGGAGAATCGTTGAGGTCACAATTTCCACCTCGGAACCGCTCAAACCATACGCGGGATGTCCTCGGAGCAATAGAGTCCACCCCATACACAGCACACATTTGTCTAATGGCCTTGGTGACTGTGGATTTCTTGTTAAACTCGTAGAGGAGCAGATGTCGGAAATGTTAATTACTCTCTATTTGACACTTCCAGATTTGAAAACCAAAAACCATTAGCCACAGTCACATATGATTTAGATACACGATATTACCGACTACGTTTCGATATACAACTGGCTATCTGCACCGTCACTACTGGCTTGGGAAACACTCGTGAAATAAAATGGCATTAACTTATGCATCGACCCTTGGTATCTAGTCTAATATTTCAATTGTTGTGTCAGTTCTAGCAATATGCCCAAACAACCGCCATTTCAGGGATTTTATCTCGATCATGACGTCTTTCACTCTTGTCAGCACGAATTAAACACATGTTGACTTACACCGATGAACCAAAACATTATGACCACATTATATTGTCCTCTATGTGCCGCCAAAACAGCTCTTAAACGGAGAGGCAGGGACGCTACAAGATTTCTAAAGGTGTCCTGTGGTATCTGATACCAACACTTAGCCGACGAAGCATGGACGCTTCTAGATTTCTAAAGTTGTCTTGTGGTATCTGGTACCAACACTTAGCCGGCGAAGCATGAACGCTACAAGATTTCTAAAGATGTCTTGTGGTATCTGGTACCAACACTTAGCCGGCGAAGCATGGACGCTACAAGATTTCTAAAGTTGTCTTGTGGTATCTGGTACCAACACTTAGCCGGCGAAGCATGGACGCTACAAGATTTCTAAAGTTGTCTTGTGATATCTGGTACCAACACTTAGCCGGCGAAGCATGGACGCTACAAGATTTCTAAAGTTGTCTTGTGATATCTGGTACCAACACTTAGCCGGCGAAGCATGGACGCTACAAGATTTCTAAAGTTGTCTTGTGGCATCTGGTACCAACACTCAGCCGGCAAAGCATGGACGCTACAAGATTTCTAAAGTTGTTTTGTGGTATCTGGAACCAACACTTGGCCGGCGAAGCATGGACGCTAAAAGGTTTCTAAAGTTGTCTTGTGGTGTCTAGTACCAACACTTAGCCGGCGAAGCATGGACGCTACAAGATTTCTAAAGTAGTCTTGTGGTATCTGGTACCACCACGTTACCAGCAGACCCTTTAAAACTCTGGTAAGTTTCGTGGTTGAACCGAGCCAGCTACTGGATTGGATTGATGTCTGTGGAATTTGGAGCCCAGGGAAAGTGCCTGGAAGTTTCCCTCATATGAGTTCCACAACTCGTTCTCGAACAACCTGGGCAGTGTGGCACGGCACATTATTGTGTGAAAGAAGACACTACTAGAGGGGAATACCTCTGTAAAGAAAGAATTACCTGGCCTGCAGTGGTGTTTAGGTGGATGGTAGACGTCATAATTTCCTCCTCATGAATGACTTGACCCCGAGTTTCTTAACAGAACATTGCCTAAAGCATTACACTTCCTCGATCAGCTTGTTTTCGTCCCAAGGTACATCCTGTTGCCAATAACTCCCCAGGTAAACAACGCACACGTACTTGGCCGTACACATGGTGTAACGTACCAGGAGATGTGACGTACCTGCCAGAAGGACGCACACGACATAAAGGCAGATAGGAATCAGAATAAAATGTCCGCGTAGCTCAATTGGTAGAGCAACTTATTCCGGAATGAGGGGATCCGGGTTCGAATCCCGCGTAGACCAAAAATGACGGAGAAATTTACTTCGTTATAATGGTGCAACAGGAAGTGAGATTCATCGGATTAGATGACTCTTCCAATCAAACGGCCCACACCTCGGCGGCGGTTAATGGCGTTTTCTTGGATCAGTTTTTAAAGGAAACGGTGCACCTCATGCGTAATGATGTTTAGGTAGGTGGCAGACATCATAGTTTCGTGCACATGAATAACTGGGCATAGAGTTTTCCATTAGAGTATTGCCAAAGCATTACATTTTCTCCACCGGCTTGCTTCCGTTCCACGGTGCATCCCAGTACCAACACTTACTACACTGGTAAACGATGCACACATTAGAGATCCGCACAGGCTGGGTCGGGCAAACAAAGAAAAAGTCGTGTTTCCCGATTTTCGGGTCTGTTTAATTGTTTTTCTGGGTTTAGTTACTTCTGTGACATAGCCGAGGGCGTAATCACAGAGGCAGAGATAAATACGAACAGTTTTTTTTACCATCTGTAGGTATTGAGATGGTAAAACCACTTTGGGGCATGTTGACAACAAAAAGATTCCACCCCGAGCGTGTGTGTGTGTTGCGTGGAGTGGAAAACCGGGTGTGGCCGCCAAGTGGGATGGGGTATGTGTGTGTGTGTGTGTGTGTGTGTGTGTGTGTGTGTGTGTGTGTGTGTGTGTGTGTGTGTGTGTGTGTGTAAGAGAGAGAGAGAGAGAGAGAGAGAGAGAGGGACGATATCGCTTGTTTCTCCTATTCCCAATTTGTATAGGTTTTGAATTTTGTAGGGTTACCACATGCGAGTTCACAGAAACGGAGATTCTGAACAAGCTTAGTCTTCCTTTTTCTCTTTCTTTAAAGGTTATATTCTTCGATAATTGCTAAAGTTTAGTTATTATTTTTCGGCTTACGTCCATCCAACTGAATATTTTCAATAATATATCATTTCATTATCTAATTCTCACAATTTAATAAAATACAAGACGAAGACAAAATAATACAAATGGTACATCACGGGCCGGGCCGGATCGAGAGTATCATACTTGAAACAGGCCTGACTGGGTCGGGTCTTAAACGAACGGGCTTGGGCCGGGCCGGGTTCACCGAATACAGACCATGTAGACCTCTAGCACACGTAACTGGTCGTCCATATGGTGAAACAGGAAACGAGATTTATCGGGCCAGATAGCCTTCTTGCAATCATTCAAAGTCCAGTTTTGAACCTCGCGTGTCCATTCCAGGCACTTTCGACAGTGAAGCGGGGTTAGCAAGAGCACTCAGAGAGGCCTGCTGCTACGTGGCCCCATTTTCAGCAGGGTTCGATGTACTGTCTGTTGTGACACATTAATCCTGTCACCACCATTCAAATTACCGGAATGCTGCGCTACTGTATCCTTCTGTTGGCGCACACCATACGGGACATAATTCGCTCACCTGTAGAATCGACGAGTCGTGTTCGGCCCAGACTTTGCAGGGGGTTTGTAGTTTTCCCTACTCTGACCACTCTTTGAAGGTACTGAACCACGGTCGACCGTGAGAGCCCCACAAGCCTTGCGGTATCAGAAAAGCTCTCACCCAATCGTCTGGCCATCACAGTTTGGACTTTGTCAAACTCGCTTAAATCCTCTGTCTTTCCCATCTGAAGAACAAGATTAACATTGATTAACAGAGCTCAATATCAGATGTCATTTACGCCGTTTCATGACCTTCTCACGTGCCTTCGTTCACCTGCAGTTGTTTCAGCCAGCAAGTTGTTTCAAGAGGAGCTCGTTATGTTTCGTCTCTCCGGTGTATGAAGAAATTAGAAACACGTGGAGATAATGCAAATAGACGATGACATCGCTCTGTCCACGTTATAACCAGCGCATAGCAACTGAAAAATTCTTCATCCGACACCGCTGGGATCGAACCCCAGAACTCTCGATAAGTAGCCGAGTGTGTTCGCTTTTGACCACAGCGCCAACAATTCACAGCACTATGCGTGGTTTACCAGTCTGCATCTGACTACACAAATCCATATTGATGGGCTCAGCAACTGATGTGTCGCCATCTGGTGGTATTCAATGGTGCGAGCTACGAAATTACAGCTGATAAATCCAAAAGGCGAAAGAAATGGTGAAGAAATTAGAAATACGCGGAGATAATGTAAATAGACGATGACATCGCTCTGTCCACGTTATTACAACCATTTCATATCAATGCGGATATACACCAGAGAAATTTTTCTCCGGTGTATATCCGCATGGATGTGAAATGGGCATTGACGATACGATTAAACAGGAATGGCTTCGACTAACGCACATACGAAACGTCGTTCAAACCTCTAAGCTACATTAGCTTAGGTTCAGTTGCTTGGAGATTCGTTGTCCCGTTTGGTGTAACTGTAGCATGCTGGAAGATAAATCGTGAGTTGTGGGTTCGATTTCCGTTCCAGAGTGATGCAAATTTCAAGTTTCTCAAAGGATGCCTACATGGGAAAGAGTAGATGGTACTGATAATGATAGTGCCTTAAAAAAGTGACCCAAGCAGGAAGAAACCACCAACTGCCGGCAAGTTGTGGCCAACCGCAGCTCGTCAGTGCTAGAAGCGAGAGGAGGTTATCCCGTATAGTACGAGCTAATACAAGGGATACTATTGCCCAACTCGACGGTATTTTGAATGCTGATGACGAGAGTATTGTGTGTACATCGAACTTGGCTGAAAGTGGGAGCAGCGTAACCACAGGCCTCTCCGAGTGCCCATGTCAACCTCGGTTCACCGTTGAAAGCGTCTACAATAAGCACAAAAAACTGGACCTTGGATAATTGGAAGAAGGTTATTTGGTCCAATGAATCCCGTTTTCTGTTGCAGCACGTGGACAGCCGGTTACATGTGCGTAGTTTACTTGGGGAAGTGTTAGCACCAGGATGCGTCGTGGGACTAAAACAAGCCGGTAGGGGTAATGTAGTGCTTTGGGAAATATTCTACTGGGAATAAACAAAGGCATCGCTCTTCCCACGTTTTGGCAACACATAGCAACCGAAAAATTGTTATTCGGTCACCGCTGGGGAATCGAATCCCAGATATCTCGATATTCCTGCGGGGATATCGGGGGATCTGGGATTCGATTCCCCAGCGGTGACAACCGTGGTGTAAGAGGCTAAAGCGCACGGCTGGATATCGATAGATCTGAAACTCGATTCCCTAGCGGTGACCGAATAACAATTTTTATGTTGCTATGTGTTGCTAAAACGTGGGAAGAGCGATGCCTTTGTTTATTCACTCACGCCACGTATTTGGAAGATTTTCACTTCTACTGGGAAACCGTGGATTCATTCGCTATGTGCATAAATCTATGACATCTACGACCTACCTAAACATCATCGCACACCAGGCACATCTTTTTATGGCAAAGGTATTCACTTCTAGTAGTGCTTTTTTTCAGCAGCATAATGCGCCATGCCACACCGCGCAGATTGTTCGAGAATGGATGAAAAAGACTTCCGGGTAAAGTTCTGATTCCAATCCAAAAATCACTGGTGATTCGCTTCCCAGTGATTTTCTTCGAGTATTTGTTCACTTGAAAAGTCCCGTGGCAAGGGCTACACTTGAATAAAGAGAGTCGTAAGATCATACCCAGGAAGATCATACCTAAAAGTGCAACACCAGGAAGATCACTGCTGGCCATTGAAAGTGCAACATCAGGAATATCACTGCTGGCCATTGAAAGTGCAACACCAGGAAGATCATACCCCAGAGGCTCGAAAGTTGGCACAAGGACAGAACACGGGCGCACATGGATATGATTAACCAAGCAGCACACGGGGAAATCACGTGGGACAGTAACTCCCCTGCAAGTCGTATAAAGAGGGGTGAACAAGGAGCCTGTGTTAAGCACTCGAAGTGTGTTTGCTCGCCGTTCCTGGGCATGGAGAGCTGCAGCATGTCTCTCGAAGACAACGGCAGCCCTACCAGTAGGTTTCCGACTTCGATCGCGGGAGAATTGTGGCATATCGGGATTGCGGATCATCACTCCGAGACATCGGGGATCGTGTGAGACGGCATGCGGCCACGGTGGGGAGAATATGGTGTCAGTGGGTAACGGAGGAACGAATACACCGACGTGCGGGATCTCAAAGGACACGTCACACCACCGAACGAGAGGACCGACATCTGGTGCGCATGGCTGTGACGGATCGCACAGCCACATTGGCCAACAGTTCGGGTGTATGGCACAACACCCAGTCTTCGCAAGGAAGGTTCGACGTCGTCTGCAGCAGCAGGTCATTCTTGCACAGCGCCCGCTGCTTCGCTTACCTTTGGCTGTAACAACACCGACATTTGCGACTGCAATGGTGCCAAGAGCGTCGCGTATAGAGGAGCGAGTGACAAGGCATCGTGTTTTCCGATGAATCCCGCTTCAGTTTGCAGCACCATGATGAACAGTTCCGTGTCTGGCGGTACCGCTGCGACCGGCTGTGCCATACCGGCACGGCACCCGGCGTTATGGTGTGGGGTGCCATTGGATTCCCCTCGCGCATGCGCTCCGTCGGCATTACCGGAACATTGAACAGCCATCGTTACATCACTGAGGTGTTGGGGCCTGTTGTTGTACCATATCTTCAGGGACTGCCCAGCGCCATTTACCAGCAGGATAATGCGCGACCGCATGTGGCACACAAAGTCCAAGACTTCCTGGATCCCCATTGTGCACCATGTCTTCCTTGGTAAACGCCATGCAAGGATATGTAGCCTATTGAACACGTGTGGTCCATTATCACCGGACGACTGGCACGCCAGTGACAATCCCCTGGCTACTGTGACATTTTATCGAAGCTGCGTGGACGGACGTTCCCCAAACACACATCTAACGTCTCTTCCTCTCGATGCCGAGCCATGTAATAGCTGTTATTGCCACCCATGATGGCTACACCAGATACTGATTGTTATGTGTTCCCCTCGTGTCACCGTGCTTTATTTGTAATCGATTCCCCCATGTATGATCTACTTTCTGTACAATAAGTATGACTTTGATATCTCTCATCTTTCGTGGTGTTGCACTTTTAATGGCCACCAGTGTATTTTAAGGTTGCCGTAATCAAGTTTAGACAGAGCTTTTTTCACCAACTGTTTCCGGTAAAATCCTCTGAAGGAGCAGGTAATCCTCATACTCCGTCGATTCGCTGTAACGACTCTCCTGAGGCTTCAGTTATGAAAAACATGCTATCACTGATTTTCTTTGGCATGCCGGTACGTTTTGCTGCTTCAGGCACTCCATATGTCTTCCACTTATTCAGTACATCCAAAACAGTTGACTTGGGTAAGTTTAAAAGCCTCTCGATTTCTCTTATGGACAACCCACTAATATAACACCCAGCAACCTTTCCTTTCTCAAAGTCAGTTCTCTACCGCCGCGACATTTTCACTCAACCTCACAGTGCGATATGATCACGGTCAGCTGTAGGCTTGTTTTTATACCGTTTGCAGCTGTACTGCGCATCTTAACAACTCAGCGGATCAGTTAATTTGATTTTGAAGGGGTGTCCGGTGACTTTTATCAATATAGGGTATGTTTCATCAGGCAGAACAATAGAAAATTGCCAGTCTCATCGGCGTTGAAAATGTCCATCGGAGCATAATTCGCGACTAGCAGGTAAGGTCTTCGTCTTCGATTCATCAGTTGTAATCGGATCAACACTTGCAGATTCACCACAAAGTGATCGGTATGTAAGATTGTTACGTTTCTTTAGCCAATCCATCCATCCATTGGAAGCGGTGACGTGTTTAAACCAAGCTGAATCGCAATTTCTTAAGCCTTTTCCTTCAATGTTGACCCATTTAGAAGTACGTTTACGGATCGATCTTGTCTGAACGACATCATTAAAATTGTTTCCAGTTCATCGTAAGGCGAACTTACTTTTCAACGTCCTATTATTTTCAGTGTTGAAACTGATAATCCAAGAGACTTGGCTAATTTAACTTTAGTTCCATGAAATTCGCTATCTTTTTGTATAATGCAGGCTTTTTCAGCTGAGGAAAGACATTTGAGCTTTTTACTCGCCATATTGCCACACGTCTAAAAAGCGAGATTTAAACAGACAGCAAAATGACTGAATTGCTCTCAGAAACTTACACCGCTCTTGCCAAGCTGAGACGCAGGCTCGTTCAATACGGGGATTCACGGCACTATACAAGACGCTCCACCAACTTTGTTAAGATAAGACACCTACAGTGTGAGGAATATTGCACTATCCCAACTGGTCGTAACGCACTGTTAAAAAAAGTCTACTTAAAAATACCTGAACCTACTCGGTTTTTTTAAGTACAATCGCATCTTAACGAGTACAGGACATGCTCAAATATAAGTAACCATACGTACTTACAAATAACTGGGTCAATAAATATAAATATAATCTCGTATTACTTCATTTTAGATATAGATTTCAAGAGAAATTGTTTAATAAATGTGCAAAGTGACACACATAAATAATTAGCACAACAAAGTCACTGATCACGAATAATTTAATTATGCATAAAGTATCTTTGTGTAGGTTTTTACATTAACTATATTTGTGCCAATCTCATAAATAATATATCGTCGTTTCATCGTTACATTTGTCATAAAACTGTTCGGTCCATTTACCCAGCATGTGATAACGAGTCTATTATCCCAGATGTGCCATCGAATAATGTACTTCCAGTTGATTCTATGAATAAATGAGTATGTATGGAGTACACGTATTCCAAAGTTGAAATCGAGCCGCGGATGGCTTAGTGGTTAGAGATTCAGACTACTGAGGGAGGGACCCCAGGTTCACACCTAGCCTGACTGGCTAGCGCGAGTGGTGGTGTAAATTTCTATAAATCGCTGAATATCCGCCGTGCATCGGACGAGCACGTTAAGTGACGTCCCTCGGGTAGGAATCCCACAGTTACATATAAAGGTGTACATTTCTAAGCCCCAGTAATTTCTCTCTGCCTTCTATGTGCAAAATCGTACACTTATACGATGGCTCCATCTAGTGTGCTCCCTCTCACTTACAAACTATCCTGTTAGAATCGCTAGAATGGCTCTAACTTCCATCAGTTTCTGCGCCCTGCCCGAAAAGGCACAGAAACTGAAGGAAGTGAGAGCACATATATTCGAAATATATGGAATTTTTTAGTACATATATTTGAAATATATCTACTCAAAAATGAGTTCATATATTTCAAGTTAGAAATACCAGACATACTCACAATTGATTCCCGATATGTACTCAAAAATGTGTACGTATCTTTTACAAAAATGAGACACAAGTATTCGGCGCTATTATAAGCCCAGAATGTACTCAAAAACGAGTACATTTTGCTTATTTCTAAGTATCAATTTTTAACAGTGCGTGCTTTCGACAAATTCTGGGAAGAAACAACCGGTTTAAAGCAACCTGGTCGTCAGATTCTGCTGAGGAATGCGGTAGGAGGGGAGAAGAACCGGTTTAAAGCAATCTTGCATGTACAGAAACCAAGAAAAATACGAAATTATAGGAAAATCAGGTATGGCACCAAATATTTTAAACGACGTTCCATGGAGGAAATCGTGTGATTCGAAAAATGTATAACACAGGGAAAATGTAGGAGAAATTATCGGGACTTCGGAAAAACGTACAATGCGGTTACGTAAGATTGGGGTTTCACTGTAATAAGTTTTGATAGTTAAATATGTTCAGCTGAATAAGGTCATGCTAAAAATATTGGGTTGTCGGAAAAGTCATGACATATTTTGGCACTCGATGGCGGTTGGGCGGTTTTGGAAGTACTAGAGGCATGCGCAGCTCTCTTATCGCTATGGCATTCCACATGTGCCAGTTCTAGCTGCAGTCTAAAAGGAATAGTGAGCGATTAGGTTGATTTGCCGAGATTTGACATCAAGTTGAAGATGGAAGACCAAACTGTGCATTTTCGCCATATTTTGCTATTTTACTTCCGTAAAGGGAAGAACGCGCGTCAAGCTTGTGAAAAGTTCCGTAAAGTGTACGGTGATAATGCTCTACAAGAAAGTCAGTGCCAGCTGTGGTTCGCAAAATTCCGTGCTGATGATTTTGACCTCAACCATGCTCCTCGGTCCGGGAGTCTTACCGAGGTTGATGACGACCAAATCAAGGCATTGATCGAGTCAAACCTACATTACACGACACGAGATATTAAAGACACAATGCACATCCATCATTCAAGCGTTCACGACCACCTGAAGAAGCTGGGATACGTAAGCAAGCTCTATGTGTGGGTTCCTCATGAACTCAAAGAAGCTCAATTGACGGCGCGTATAAACATCTGCGATATGCTCATTAAACGTGAGGAAAACGATCCTTTTTTGAAGTGACTGATAACTGGTGACGAAAAGTGGATTGTGTGCAACAATGTGCTGCGCAAACGGTCTTGGTCCCGACGTGCTGCTTCGCCTCAAACGACATCCAAAGCAGACATTCATCAGCGGAAGGTTCTGGTCTCAGTGTGGTGGGATTTTTAAGGGGTCGTGTTTTTCGAGCTCCTACCACGGAACCAAACAATCAATTCGAATGTGTACTCTCGGCAATTGGACAGTTTGAACGAATCCATCATCCAGAAACTCCCAGAGCTCGTTCATCGTAAAGGTGTTGTGTTCCATCACGACAACGCGAGACCACACACAAGTTTGATCACCCGCCAAAAATTATTGGAGCTTGGGTGGGATGTGTTTCCACACTCAGCATACTCGCCTGACCTTGCGCCGCCAGACTTCCACTTGTTTCGCTCTCTTCAACAGTCCTTGCGTGGTATAACATTCAATTCAGATGAGGCTGTAAATCAGCACCTTGTACAGTTTTTCGCCACGAAAGACAGGTCCTTCTACGAACGAGGCATTCTGCAGCTCGCTGAAAGATGGCAAAAGGTTATCGAACAAAACGGGCATTATATCATTGATTGATCTTTGTTCTTTCTATCAATAAATGACCTTTGCAAAACATGGCTAAAATACGTTATGACTTTTCCGACAACCCAATAGAACAGGATTAAAAAAAAAAAAAAAAAAAGAAAGAACTGTCAAATCTTCAAGGAATTTTTATCTTCCACATGCGGACTAATTACTCAAAAGTATTTAAGATATGCAAAAGCAAATACTTTTTCGGGAAAAGCAAATAATCTTTGATCCATTAGTTGTGATTACTGAAGGAAAGATATGATTTCACACAGTAAACATACCAAGAGCACTAATGAGTAATTTGTAAAAGAAATAACATGCACTTGTTCTTAATACCCTTTTTCTATTTCTATTCATTGCTTGAGAAATAACTCTGAGTTTCACAAGTCACCTGTAAAGATGAATGATTTACGTACGAAGCAAAAGAAAGTAAAGTACCTTTATGTTACCCGAAGTTTATTGAAATGTTAGAAGTAAAAGCTTTCACCGAATCTAAGTTTTGTATGCTTGAACAAACTTTTTGCTAGGAAATCCCGTGTTTGGCATTACTGCGCACTGTACACACAAGAGATGTCCCTTTAAGAACAAAATTAAAATTTTAAGTACAGCCAATACGATGAAAGAAATCCTTTAAAGAAACGACTCCTGAAGAATTGTTTCTCTTTGAAAATGTTGAAGGACTATCGTTTTCCTGTTTTGAACGACAGTAGGAATTCTTGAAAGCAAATTCATATACACTGCCCTACCATTAACATTCAGACACCCTCTATCTAGAGTGAATAATGTATTCCGCAAGCACCATATCACAGACCTAACTATAAATATTCAGGGTGTCCCAGTCGCTACCGTACCCGGCATTTCTTTAATTATATTAACACTAATGAAGATATTTCAACGAAATTTGAAGTGGTCTTACCTCATTTCCTGCGAAATGTGATGATATGACCACATGTGCTGGAAGTGGCCACCATTTGCGTCCAGACAGCATTGAACCCGGCGCTGTCCACCAGCCAGCCGGAATGCTCCTTAGTGGCAGACACATTCCTTATGTGTGGCGCCACTGTCCGGATAAGTCAATTCTCAAAATTCCCATATTAGGGCCAATGAAAATTCCAACGCGACACATCAAGAACCTCTTCATTCACAGAAAATTAGTGTGTGGTGTGGGATGACCCGACACCACATAATTGGTCCCATCTTCTTCGATGCAACTATCACAACAGTTGCATATATGGAAATCTTCAACACTTTTGTAAATCAATTGGACGACGAAGAACTCTGCATTGGATATTACCAGCAAGGCGGGGCGACATTACATACCAGTATGGCCGAAATTCAGTACTTTTCGGCGACCGAGTCATTTCGAAGAGACTATAGCCACCGCGCTCGCCCGATCTGATGATTACTTTTTATGGGGATATCTAAAAGGGGAGTTCACCAAAAGAAATCGCGAACCATAGATGCCTTGAAAGGAAACATCATCGAAGAAATTCAGGCGGTGACTGCGGATGTACTAGTAAGAACTTTCCACAATATGGTGCGCCGGGTTCAATGCTGCCTGGACGCAAATGGTGGCCACTTCCAGTACATGTTGTGATGTCATCACATTTCGCACGAAATGAGGTAATTCCACTTCAGATTTCGTTGCAATGTCTTCATTGCTGTTAATATTATTAAAGAAATGTCGGGTTCGGTAACGAGTGGGACACCCTGTACTTGTAGGCCTATGATGTGACAAAAGCATGACTGTGAATGTAGGATTCCTTGATTTATACACTGGCGGAAAGTGAAAAAAGAACACCAAGGAGGAGACGTCTGATATCAACGAAATTTTTATACAGCATAATAACGGAATACAGTGGATAACGTGATCAAAACATTATGGCAAAATACAGCTGTATTTGCTGGTAAACTGATAAATAACATTTCCATGTAACATGGTTAGTACGAGGTTGAACCGCCATGAACTGCGTCACACTGTGCAATTCTGGCATGGAGTCTGTCGTACAGATGTTGGATGTAAGTTTGGGGTTTTGAGTTCCAAGCATCCTCAACCTGGACGCGTAAATCGGGGATGGTCGTGGCTGGCCGTGGATACCGGATAAGTCGTTGTCCCATAAAATCCCACATGTGCTCAATGGGGGACAAATCCGGTGAACGTGCAGGCCATGGAAGTTGTCTCACACCCTGAAGTGCATGTTGCGTTGCACGTGCCGTGTGTGGGCGTGAGTTATCTTGCTGGAAAACACCACGATGGACCGACCTTTCAAATGGCACAACAACGGGCTGAATGATGTTGATGTAGGAGGTGCTGTTTAACGTACCCGGTACAAACACTAGTTGTGTACGGGAGTGATAGCTGATCGCTCCCCCACCAGGAGACCAGGTGTAAGCCATGTGTGTCGCTGGCGGATGCAAGAAGGGTGGAGACGGTCCCCTGTGCGTCTGCGAACACGCATACGGCCAAAGGAGGCTCCTAAGTAGAATCTGCTTTCATCGCTGAACACGAGAGATCGCCATTGCTTCCTCCAGTTGGCGACACCACTGCAGTCGTTCCTGACGGTGGGCTAGAGTCAGAGGTACACACGCCAGAGGCACACGTGCACGTAGTCCTGCATCCAGTAGACGGTTGCGGATTGTTCGCACAGTCACCTCAGGTGCAACGGCAGCTCGGATTTGCGTCACAGTGAATGTTCTGCTTGCTTGATAACGCCGCTCTTCTTATGCGTCGATCGTTCCGCTCATCAGTCCGTCTGTGACTTCCGGTTCCACGTCTTCTCGTGTGGGAATGTTCCTCGGACCATCTACGCCCCCATCGTACCACCACCGATACTTCCCATCCAATTCGCTCCGCAAAACGACGATACGACCACCTGGCCTCGCGCATTCCGACTAGATGACCTCGCTCAAAGTCCGATAACTGCTGAAATCGTACACGTCTTCCATGTCCAGGCATTGCAACTTCTTCAGGGTCTTCGCACGTGTCCGTACGCCGACGACTGATTACATTCACTTCGCCGTACTCCTTAAATACCACCAACGATAATTTGCATAATATGCCGTGCTGTGGCGTAAGCGCTCACCGATTGGTCCCGAAATTAACATCACACCTACGTAAACTCGACCCCATTAACATATGTAAATTTCATGATCGTCCGCCAATTCCTTCTTGGCGTTCCTTTTTCACTTTCTGCCAGTGTATATTCAAAGGATTTTCAGAGTGGATTGATAACAGCGGTCCACATAAGCACTCGATCCCTACGTGACATTTCGGTGGCGTTGAAGATCGCCAGGTCAAAGTTTGGTGATCTGATATTCAAATGGAAGCCATCTGAGAGCCAACTCTGCCAATAAACAACCTGGTAAACATCCGAATCTAACAGAACGTGACAGGAGAACTCTGAAAAAGACTGTTTGTTCAGAAAGAGTATGAACATTACAACAAACAATATAAACCCTACGCGAAACTATTGATACCGCCGCCAGTATAGTGTGTAGAACGATGCACGACATGGCTTTTCAAATCATCTTTATTTACAAAGCAAAAGAAACTAAACACAAATAACGATTTCAAAGGGAAAATGAATACCTCTGTGTGGCAACGTTAGTGAACTACAGCAGTGCCAATACAGCATAGACCAAAACAGTAACAAAATAGGTACTCAACAAACGTGAAACAATATGAATATATCAGTCGTGCAGTAGAGATGAACAAAGATCAAGACCAGGAAATCGCAATATCACAGTCCAAATCATTCACAGAGAATAAAGAGAAAAACAAAATTCAGGGCAGAGGGCTTCCTGGAGAGAACGTGAATATTAAGTAGATCAACAACACGCAAGACAAATAAACAATTCCAGCTGCGTCAGGGGTGCTGTCGAAGACTGGCCGGGCATGACGCAGCCAGACCACTTCTTTTCAAGGTCTGGTGGCGGCGCCAGGCTACTATTTAATAACCTGAATCAGATTTTTTAAAATTCATTCATGCAATCGTTGTCCACTGAAGTCGACATTTTTAACACAAATAATCTTTACCCAGTGTTCTCTCTCTCTCTCCCTATTTATTTATTTCTTCTTTTCATGGTGGCCATGCACAAATCAGTGGACCCTTTGTATGTATGTACGTATAATATCCCAGCAAAAATACAAGTGTTTGGAAACTGCTGGCCACCAGCTGGCAGTGATGGGTCACTGCTGGCTAAAATCTGCCGCTCGCGGCCCGGTAGCAGTCCATTGGTGGCAGCGCCATCAGTTGGCGAACTATTGATGGCCTTGCAGCATCGCCGTGAATTGCGGGCCTCCAAGTAATTGCCACTAGTGGCACGTAGCTGGCAACCGATGCAACCCCCAACACCACGTGGAAGCGACGGCACTGCGCATGCGCAGAAGCAACACGTGCTGTGTCTCTCGTGGTACCAGTTAGTTGGAGACGACGTTATCGCTATCGTGTTATTTTAGTGGATGTTAAGAAAAAAAACGCCATATGTGAAAATGCGAATTAATTGCCTAATGAAATGCCAGGTCGACTAAGATATGAGATTAGGCCCTGAAATACTAGATTACAGCCGTGAAATACACCCATTCCATTCCCGTGAATAACAAGAACCGCTGAAACAACAGTCCTGGAAAAACATTAAAAAAAACGTTTGTTGGAAAAAAAAAACCGAGTTATACGCGTACAAAATTTATCAATTATTTGAAAGAAAAAGAAAAAAGCAACGCTATGTGGATATAATGTACTCATCCATGGGTCGAATACACAAGACTGGAGGAATTCACTTCTAAAAGTAACGAGAAGTAAAATAAAATATAATTCCTATTTAAAGCAAATGTAGCTTTGTACAGCGGAAACCAAAGACACAACGTTAAAAATGTAACAGAACGTGACATGAACGGGTAATATATTAATTCAACAATCGCCTTTCAGGACGACAAGGACAGCACAAAACTTTGGAAAGCGCCTTTAAGTTGGTACACTCCTTGAAAATGAGTGAAGTTCCCTTAAGGTAAAAAAGAAAAAAACTATCGTTACGTTGAAAAAATAAATTTATTAACTATATGAAACTGACCTTTATGAAAAATACCTCGCAATATTGTAAAATTAAAGAGGGAACTATACGATTACACATTCCGCAGGAAAGAGACTCAGCTTCAAGCACACGCCCGTGCTTGGTAAATCAGTCCCGTCAGTAGAAAGCTCACCTCCCACTCCGACAGTTCTGGTTCGTTTCCACCCAGATTCAGACGGGCGTTTTTCCGGTCTGTTGAGAAAATTTCCCTATCGCAATGCCATAATTCAGAAGTTTCGTAAGGGGGCAAAAAATAAGTTGTAGCTTTGGGAAACTGCGGTTGTCCTTAATTTTTTTTATGGTTACTACTGCGAAATTGGCGGACAAGATTCGGCAAGCCATCAGTTACGTAACGTAATTGCCGGCTGCCACTGCCGGGAAACTAGCGGACCACATTAAGCTAACCATCCTTTATGGCACGTGCTTGCAGGGCAGCTGAAGTGCCACTTGTGGCAGCTACTGCCTGTGATGGATAACCGATGACCCTGTTGTGGCATATGACAACTGATGGAGGTGCCAGCTGTTGGCATAAACTGCTGGCCCTTCTGTTGGCCGCCCGGACAATTTATTGACGGTTCGGCAGAGGCAACATAGTTTTGGGATATTGCTGGCAGTGCTGGCCTAGAATGACTGCTTTTGCTGGGATATATACATCTATTCATGTAATATATATTCGGTGAAATCATCAGCAGTTACAATGGCTTTGAAATCCTGCGGTATTGAAGATGCATACATTAATATTATTAATAACATCTATGGAAATGCTAGTGCAAAGGTTCGGCTATTTGGGAATACAGTACCCATAAACATTGGAAAGGGAGTGAGACAAGGCGACACTATATCTCCCAAACTCTTTAATGTCACATTGGAAAATGTCTTTCAATCACTAAACTGGGAAAAACAAGGGATAAGGATTAATGAAGATTATCTAACTCACCTTCGTTTTGCTGATGACGTAACCATTTTTGCAACTACCCCATCAGAGCTGCACAGTATGATATAGGAACTTGCTGACAAGAGTTAAGAAGTGGGATTAAAAATGAACTTTCAGAAGACAAAAGTGATGGACAATGCTTTTACAAGAAATGAAGATTTATCTATTGATGGGGAAAAGCTGGTGATAACTGATACCTACATTTATCTTGGACAGCAAATATCAAGTGAAGTTCACATTGATGAAGAAATTAATCGGCGTATAAAACTTGCCTGGAGAAGAAACAGCATAATTTTCAAGAGCGATATGCCAATATGTCTCAAAAGAAAAGTATTTGATTAATGCATCCTTCCAGTGTTTACGTATGGCGCAGAGAAGTGGACCTTAACTAAAAGAGACATACAGAGGCTACAGACAACACAAAGAGCATGGAGAGGTGCATGTTTGGTGAAAACAGGAGAGATAAAAAGAGGAACTCGTGGATCAGAAAAATGACAAGAGTGGAAGACATCATGGTCAGAGCAAAATCCTTGAAATGGCAATAGGACAGACCATCGATGGACAGCCGAAATTTTAGACTGGATTCGAAGGGATAGGAAAAGACGCAGAAGAAGACTACATGTGAGATGGGTGGTTGAAATTCGAAAGTATGCGGGAGTAACATGGAGAAGAGTGGCACAAGACAGACCGTTGTGGAAGAAACTTGGAGGGACCTTCGTCCAGCAGTGGATTGATAATGGTTGACGATGATGATGATAAATATATATATACAGTATATATATATACATACACTGCCGGACAATTGCTAAGGACGTATGACAATAGCAACGATAGCAACCATAAAATAGAAGACAGGAAAATGTGAGAAATTAGCATAAGTGAGGGATACAGTAAGACGTGTTGTGCGTATGCAAATTTTGGATTGCCGAACTTGTTCGTGATGTCATAGCGCTGATAACAGATATAAAGGATTTGACGCGTATTGACCGTTGTTGTTCAAACGCAAAGTTGAAAGGGAAAGAATCAATTGACGAACTTGCAATTTTCAGTATGTCTTCCCGACATCACCTAGATGTTTTTTCGCGTGGCCGTATTTTTGGCAAGATTGAAGAAGGGCGAAAAACAACAGATGTTGCCAGGGAGTTCGACGTCAGCCACAGTGTTGTTTCAAGGCTTTGGAAATCATTTCAAACAAATGGAGAGTGTAGCAAACGTCACGGGGGAGGTCGTGTTCGCAGTACGACACCTGCAGAAGATCGGTACATAGTGCTATAAACAAAAAGACACCGGCGCAGCACAGCTAGTGAGGTAGCAAATCAGTTTATGGCTGCTACTGGCAAGCGGATCTCCCGAAAAACTGTCGCCAGACGTTTGCATGAAGGAGGACTATACGCCCGCCGTCCTGTTGTGTGCATCCCATTGTCCAGACGTCACCGTACCGCCCGTTTGCAATGGTGCCATCAACATCGCAATTGGACTGATAACGACTGGTATGCTATCCTCTTCTCAGATGAGAGTAGATACAGTCTATCGTCTGATTGTCGACGACAACTGACCTGGCGTGATAGTCGTACTGCATATTGTCCAGCAAACATAGAGGAAAGGGACCGATATCCGACATGTCATGGTATGGGCTGACATCATGATCAATGGCCGTACGTCCCTCTATGTGCTTCCAACTGGGACTATGACTGGCCAACGGTACATTAATGATGTTCTGCTACCTCATGTTCGCATGTTCCGTGGTGCTGTCTGTGATAGATTCCTTTTCATGGACGACAACGCAACATGTCATCGAACAGTCGCTGTCCAGGAGTGTCTTGAGAGCGAGGATATTCAACGCCTCGTATGACCAGCACGTTCTCCAGATCTGAATCCCATTGAAAATGTGTGGGATGCTTTGGTGAGGGGTCTTGCTGGCCGCCAATGCCCTCCAATAAACAAGGACACCCTCATCCGTGCACTGACAGAGGAATGGGATAAATTGCCCCAACAGCTGCTTGATAATGTTGTGCAAAGCATGACACGACGTGTGGAATCTTGCATCGCCCTCCATGGTGGCCATATCCCGTATTGACATCTTACGCCGGAATGCCTGCGGACGGTAATTGCATTTTTTTTCACGTTTACGTATTCTGCACAAAATGGCCTGTTTGTCCCTTGAACACGTTCCAAAGCCTTCTGGATTTCAGAGCACAATAAATTGTCTTTCTTGTAATGTCCTGGCATTCTGACATTATTTTATTTCACTTGGCATCCAACCACACTTACTTTTTTTATGGGCTATATAGCCGTTTATGATCCAACCTTAGCAATTGTCCAACAGTGTATATACAGTATATATATACACACTATATTGACATACATTAGTAAGGTATATTATATGTATTTTGACATATATTAGTACTAATAGACATACATTAGTACGGTGCCGGTGCACCTTTGGCCTGAATCATTGCATTGACCCTTCGAGACATGCTTTCGACAAGATTTTAGAACACAGCAATACGTATGCGCTTTCATTCAGTGCATATGCTGCCGCTAATTGTTGCTTAGCAGTAGGCCTTGGTTCCAAATTTCTTAAGCGGCGCTCTAATTCATCCCATAGGTGTTCTATGGGATTAAGATCAGGACTCTGTGCTGGCCAGTCCACACACGATACGGAATTATACCACGCCGCAACAGTCCTTGATTTATGTCTCTGTGCATTATCCTGCTGGTACCAACAAGGTTTGGTTCCATAATATTGCCATAGAGTTGGTAGGACATAATTGTCCAGAATATTGAGGTAGACATGCTGGTTAAGATGTTTGTCCATAATAACCAATGGGCCGGGACCATACCACGAAAAACACTCCCACACGAGTACACTGCCAACTCCAAACTTGACCGTAGGAACAGTACACTGTGGTGAATAGCGTTTCTCCAGCTGCCGCCATACCTACACACGGCCATCAGAATGATGTATCATGTATCTGGATTCATGAGTCCATAGGACCCGTTTCCATTGATATACGGTCCACGATAAATGTGTTTTCCATGCTAAACGACGAGTAGCATTCCGAGTGGAGATGAAAGGCTTATAAGAAGCCGCACGACCACGGTAACCCATGGAATGAAGTTCTCTGCGAATGGTACGTGTACATACCGAGGTTCCAGCATTTTTACTCACCTGTACACTGAGGTTTTGTGCAGTACTCCATCGATTAGCTGTAATGACTCTCCTGAGGCTTCGATGTCCTCTATCACTGATTTTCTTTGGTCTGCCGGTACGTTTTGCTGCTTCAGACACGCCATGTGCCTTCCACTTATTCAGTAGATCCAAAACAGTTGACGTGAGTGTGTTTAAACGCCTCTGAACTTCTTTTATGGACAACTCACTAATTCAACAATCTTTCCTTTCTCAAAGTCAGTTCTCTCCCGCCGCGAAATTTTCATTCAACCTCATAGTGCGATATGATCTCGGTCAGCTGCAGGCTTGTTTTTATACCATTTGCAGCCGTACCGCGCATCTTAACACCGCAGCGGATCCGTTCATTTACTTTTGAAAGGGTGTCCGGTGACTTTCGTCAATATAGTGTTTGCAGAGATCGCGTACGGTGATTTTTTGTTGAAAACATGGACGTAAAAATTTTTCCTCTCTGTCAGCCCAGGAGGGGGGGGCGGCATGAGCCCTCCCCGTGGGTGTGGCTCTTAAAAGACCAATCAGTAGCGAGAAATAAGGAGTGTCGTCAACAGCAGGTAATTCCTTGTTTTCCAGTTAAACGGGAAAATCCAAAAACTGGGTTAATGCTATTTATTTTGTTTGCTGAGAACCGCGATGAACTTCGATATATGCGGTTTCTACAAAATTGTTGTCCGTAATATGCAGTTAAAATAACAAGGGGAACATGATGAAGTTCAAGTGGTCTATTTTTCTTATTGGGGTTTTAACGACCAGCAACTCAGTGAGCTATAAACAGTTGCCCGTCTCTAATTTAGGGCCAGTGGTTCCAGGGAAGGGAGAGAGCCAGTGCTGTAAGACAAACACAGCATCCATGCCTCACCAGGATCCGAATCCGGACCTATCTCGAACGAATGATCAGAAGCCATCGCTTAGACTACTGCGACTTCAAGTGATCTATGCAAATTTCGGTCTATGCAGCACTTCGTACTATGCGAGTTCACTATATCGGGTGTCTCAAAAATAAGACTGAAACAAGTTTTTATCTCTTCAACGGTTGATCACAGATACATACTTTTATTTAGAAAATTACTTAGAATGACGTAAAGATTTCATGAAAGTTGCACATTATTTGAATAAAATATATTTTTTTAAACAGCCTTTGCAGAAAAAAAGTTCAATAAGAAAAGGTCGTGCGGTGTCCAAATTAGTCTAACGAAACAAAACGCGTTGTTCTACTTGCGAAACTCGCGGAGATATTCTCGATAAAAGTACAAAAATGTATCGTCTGAAACCCGTTTAAGGGCGAATGGTAGCTTGTTTCACTGCATAGCTTTGTAGTGAGTAAGGGAAGATCTCTCGCTCGTGCAGGTGATTATCGCTCCAGACGATACCGATACATTTTTTGCAATTTTCATCGTTAATATTTCCGCAAATTTTGTATGCTGAATGACGGGGTTTGCTTTTTTTTTTTCGACAATTAGGATGTGACGTACTACAGAGGTGAATTCACGTGTCAAGACGACAAATATGCAGCGATGCATTCTGTCGGTGTAGCTCAGTCGGTTAGAGCACTTCACTCCGGAGAGAGACGACACGGATAAATTTGTATTTTCACATTGGCGCCCGAACGTAAAAATGTATCCACTGGCCGTTAGATTCTCCGAAAAATGTGTGATGTTTGAAAATGTTCTAAATACAGTGAAAAAACAAAGACATCGCTCTATCCACGTTAATCAACACGTAGCAACCAAAAAATTGTTATCCGGTCACCGTTTGGGATTCGAATCTCAGATCTCTCGATATCTAGCCGAGTGCGTTCACCTTACGCTACGGTGGCCAACAATCAACGGCGCTAGGTGTGTTCGATTGTTCCACACATCGTCTGGAATTAATTAAAAATTCCTACTTCTCTTAAAAAAACAATAAAAAAATAAAATTAAATTAAAAGGATCAGATCTTATGTAGAGGATATTAGGAAGGGAGAGTCTGGCCCCAGGTCTTAAACAACCCTTAGAAATAGGAAGCTAGAAAATTGAGGTAGCGAGCCCGATAGGAAAGTAAAACGGAAGCGAGGTAGAAAGAGAGGGGAAAACGCCCTTATTTATTACCGGCAGGCCAGTACCCGAGGCCCGACGGCCTAACGTGACCATCCGGCGCACGGCTGATATTTGGTGGTTCGAGCGTTCGTACCTGCCTGGGATGGAACCAGAGGTCTTTTCCGTGGTAGTCACGAACGTTGACCACCAGGCCACCCGCGGCCCTATAAATTAAGAGGGAGATGATTTGACGTATACAGTCGTACTAGAATAATATGAACAGCTGTACTCGGTGTGCCAGCGGTCCGGTTCGATCCCCGTCACTGACAAATTCTGTTTTCAAAGGACAGCGCGCAACTTTCTTTAGTGAACGTTTTTTCCAGCGAAGGCTGTAAAAAAAAATATTTTATTCTTATTTTTATGCAAATGACTCCCACAGGGGTGTACCTGCCATGTCGTAAGTCAACGTCATTCTGAGAATTTTTCTAATTGGAAGTATATGTCTGTGATCAACCGTTGTTTCAATCTTTTTTGAGACACCCGGTATGTGGTTTCGACTGAAATAGCATGCGAGAAGTTTCTTTAAACCAAGATAACCGATACAGTGCCATGCTAAAGGAAAAGGAAAGACCGAGGTGAAAAATCCTTTGAACGCGAGACTAGGCGTTGAAATTTCAGGTTCAAGATGTTGGGCACGTAAAGTTACGGCGACTTGCAATTTGCATTGACTGAAAATACGAGTACGACCTTAAATAAATATTATGGGATTAGTGACTTTTCGCTCACCCATTATAAATATGTGTGTGTATGTGAAGTGGCCTGATCAAGAATAAAATTCCAATCATGTGATGAAGTCTGAATTATTTCAACGACATATACAGCCATTCAGTCCTGTCTTGGGAGACCACAGCTCAAAGCTTCCTGCGTCTCACCCGTACATACTGTGGATCAATCTTCTTCAGTTCTTCTCTGGGGAAATACTCAGGTCCCTTACGGAATTATAGCTACCTGCAGTTTGTAGATGAAATATAAAGCTGTTGTTTTTTTCCGGCCAAGGTACTCTATCCCGCTTCTAAAGTTTACTTTTCGTGATAACATGTATTTCTTTGAGATGAAGGTTTCTTTACCTAAACCAACCTTACCAATGAAAAAAAAAATCCTTCCAAAACTAGCCCCAACGCTCTTTGATATCAACGGTTTAGCATGTCATTTTTCAAAACGGTACGTGGGTATCAATTAAAAAAATAAGTGGTGTGAATTTCTCGAAAATTTCTGACTGAAAAGAAAACGTGCTGCAAAGTTGCCGGAAGGTGTCCGTCTTTTAACGAATTTTCCGTTTCTAGAAGCGCCCCTTTTTTTTTAACTTCCGTATTTTCACAGATTTTTCCGTAGTCAGATTTATTTCAGCCGTTTCAGGTTTTCCCGTATTTATTAAGATATTTCGTAAAATCGAAAAAGCTGAATTTTTTGGGCCCTTACACCTGAAAATTCGTTCGCAGGGGGTGATGATCGAATCGACGTCGTATGGGTTGGTTCAACAGATAAACGAGCGGTCTAAGCGATGGATTCTGATCACTCGTCCGAGAGGGGTCGGGGTTCGAATCCCGGTGAGGCATGGAAGCTGTGTATGTCTTTCGACACTGGCACTCTCCCGTCCCTAGAACCAGTGTACCCAAATTAGGGACGGGCGACTGTTTAACGATTACCGTGAGCAACGCAACGGGCGACTTGCCCATTGAGTTGCTCACGGTGGTCGTTAAACCTCCAGTCACAAAAAAAAACAAAAAAACGGAAAAAAAAAAAAAAAAAACAGATAACGCGCGGCTTAACCACTGAGCCAGAAACACTCGGGAGTCTGAATTACGTTCATGGTAGAACTAATTGCGCGATGATTTTTTTTTCTGTCATTAATGCGAGGGATCCAGTCATTTTACTTTCTGTCCGGACCTATCTCGAACGAATGATCATAAGCCAGCGCGCTTAGACCACTGGGCCGCCTTACTTTGTGTTGGAGTACATTATTTTTTTAATAGATTTGTAATAATTGTATTTTTCCTGTCCGAGGACTTATTACAACTTAGCATTTTTTCATCGTGCTTTTTTGGAAGCGACAGAAAACTTTCAAACTTGAGATCCTTTTAAACTGGTAATTACTTTCAATTACCTTTAAGAAAAGGTGAAATGTACTGTTTTAAAGTGTATATCACAAAACTTCTATATATTGATTGAATAACAAGGAACTGTACATACTTAAATATACTATCTACCAACAAGTAATTGGACAACCCTGAAATCGACGATATCTGCGGTCCTGATACACGTCACGGTCGCCGCCGTTAAATATTGTGTGGGAAACAACAACGCAACCAGTCGTTTGCAAGATGCCACGCAGTTCGGAGCTCTCTGATTTCGAGAAAGGTATAATCGTCGGGTATCACAGAAATGGCCGATCCACACGTGACATATCCAGCAAGTTGAAGCACCCAAAATCGACAGTGGCCTACGTGATTGGCAAGTGGAAGATGAGAGGTGACTGTCGGAATGTGCTCCGACCCGGCAGACCCACAAAACCGGGAATTAGAAACCGACGGGTGTTGGCCAGAGAAATTCGGAAGAACCGCAACAAATCCATCGGCCACATCCACGAGGAGTTTCAACAGGCATCAGGGAGTGTTATTTCGATGAATACCATCCGTAAGGAAGCCCATCTGCTCGGTTATCATGGACGTGCTACCGCCCACAAGCCTTTGATCACCAAGTCCAATAGCGCTGCTCGGCTAACGTGGTGCAAAGAACGTCGACAGTGGACCGTTGAACAGTGGAAACAGGTTCTCTGGAGCGACGAATCAAAGTTCA
This sequence comes from Macrothele yani, assembly GCA_039090855.1. Lineage (NCBI taxonomy): Eukaryota > Metazoa > Arthropoda > Arachnida > Araneae > Macrothelidae > Macrothele > Macrothele yani. The sequence goes on along the minus strand of CM077027.1, from coordinate 136,186,393 downwards.
CCCTCTACCATTCGGATGGAAGGGTCTGGGTTTGGCGTCTGCCTGGAGAACGCCTCCTGCTGGAATGCATTGTGCCAACTGTGAAGTTCGGCGGCGGTGGAATTATGCTATGGGGGTGTTTCTCCTGGTATGGCACGGGACCCTTGGTCGCAATTCCTGGTAGACTCAACGCCGAGACCCACAGCACCATTTTGGATGACCATGCGCTTCCTACGTTGTGGCAGTTTTACGGGGTGGACCCATGTTACTTTCATGATGACAATGCCACCTGTCATGTTGCGAGGTCAACCATGGCTTGGTATGGTGACAATGGGGTTAATCGAATGGACTGGCCTGCGCAGAGCCCGGACCTTAACCCTATCTAGCACCTCTGGGACGAGTTGGAGCGTCGACTTAAGGGGTGCCCCCACCGTCCGAAATCGGTGAAGGAACTGACTTGTCTTCTCCAAGCCGAGTGGAAGAAAATACTGCTAGCCGTCGTACAACGCCTGGTTGAGAGTATGCCCCGGAGAGTCGCAGCTATAATCGCCGCTCGTGGATTCTCCACCAGCTATTGAAGGTGAATAAACTTCGTTTTCCTTTGCTATCACAGGTGTCCAATTACTTGTTGGTAGATAGTGTAGTATGACTATACTAGTAATCCGAATGTTTTGATGCACAATAGAAAATCAAAGTTTCCAAGCTTTCGCACATCAACCAGATGGTTTTTTCAAGGCAGGTAGACGGCAAAACTACCTTCCTTGAAAACACCACCCGGTTGATGTGTGAAAGCTTGGAATCTGATTTTCTATTCTACACCAAGAAATTCGGATAGTTAGTATAGTTATATTATGTAGGTTTACTCTTGATAGCTATAATAGCTTTGGTGTTAAGCGGTCCGAAGGCTGATACGCAGACATCTCAAAATCACCTGTACAATATGTTAAGTACCCGGTTTCTTAGAGTAACACAATTTATAATAGCTGGTGCACAAAATGGGGGTGGGGAAGAAGAAATATTCAGTGCCACAATAACCAGAATTCATGTGATATGCTACCCTCAATCTCGCTGCAGAACTTCAAAATCAGATCCTTTAACAGAAAATTTAAATTTAACAGTTAATCAAACCTCAAGTATTCCCACGAATCGCTTCTATTACCGTAAATTTCTCATCATACGGATACAGAAAAAAGTGAGAACGGAATTTTGCAGCTATTATACGAAAGGAACTGCTGAAAGGTTTCTGAAAATTCAGAATTTTCCTGGCGTACGAAGAACTTGTGAAATTCATGTTTTTTTCCAATATTTTACGGAAAATTATTTTGTATACGCTTCTTTAATTTACGAAAGAAATCACGAAAAGTGCCTAGTGAATTTTTTTTTACATTATCATTATGTCCGTCCGACTATAGATATAATATTTCTGTACGTATACACAGTCGTTCTTTCCATCATTTCACGTAAAATTTTGTATCATCATCATCATCATTGTCAACCATTATCAATCCACTGCTGGACGAAGGTCTCCCCAAGTTTCCTCCACAACGGTCTGTCTTGTGCCAGTTTCCTCCATGTCACCCCTGCATACTTTCGAATTTCATCCACCCATCTCCCATGTGGTCTTCTTCTGGGTCTTTTCCTGTCCCTTGGAATCCAATCTAAAATTTCGGCTGTCCATCGATGATCTGTCCTTCTGGCAGTATGTCCAGCCCATTGCCATTTCAGGGATTTAACTCTGATCATGATGTCTTCCACTCTTGTCATTTTTCGGATCCACGAGTTCCTCTTCTTATCTCTCCTGGTTACACCAAGTATGCACCTCTCCATGCTTCTTTGAGTTGTCTGCAGCCTTTGTATGTCTCTTTTAGTTAAGGTCCACGTCTCTGCACCATACGTAAGCACTGGAAGGATGCATTGATCAAACACTTTTCTTTTAAGACATAATGGCATATTGCTCTTGAAAATTATGCTGTTTCTTCCAAAAGCTCTCCAGGCAAGTTTTGTACGCCGATTAATTTCTTCATCAATGTGACCCTCACTTGATATCTGCTGTCCAAGATAAACATACGTGTCTGTTATCTCCAGCTCTTCTCCATCAATCGATAAACCTTCATTTCTTGTAAAAGCATTGAACATCACTTTTGTCTTCTGAAAGTTCATTTTTAATCCCACTTCTTTACTCTTGTCAGCAAGTTCCTGGATCATACTGTGCAGCTCTGATGGGGTAGTTGCAAAAATGACTACGTCATTAGCAAAACGAAGGTGGGTTAGATAATCTCCATTAATCTTTATCCCCTTGTTTTCCCAGCTCAGCGACTGAAAAACACCCTCCAATGTAGCATTAAAGAGCTTCGGAGATATGGTGTCGCCTTGTCTCACTCCCTTTCCAATTTTTACGTGTGTTGTATTTTCAAACAGCCTAATCTTTGCACTTGCATTTTCATAGATGTTATTAATAATATTAATGTATGCATCTTCAATACCGCAGGTTTTCAGAGCCATTGTAACTGCTGATGGTTTCACCGAATCAAAGGCTTTTTCATAATCGATAAAAGCCATGCACAATGGAAGCTCATATTCCCTCGCTCTTTCAATTAGTTCTCTCAGCACGTGGATATGATCTACTGTGCTGTAGCCACTCCTGAATCCAGCTTGTTCTCTCGGTTGAGCCATGTCCAGTGTTACCTTCAAGCGGTGTGAAAGAACTTTAGTGAAGATTTTATAAACTACTGATAGGAGGCTGATAGGTCTGTAGTTTCCGAGATCCTCAATGTCACCTTTCTTATGTAGCAGGATCATTGTAGCGGTGTTCCAATCCTCAGGAATCTTTCCTTCATTAAGGCATCGAGTGAAAATTTGGGCGAGTACTGTTTCGATTTCTCCACTTGCTTCTTGTATGATGTCTACAGTAATTCCATCTTCTCCTGGAGCTTTTCCTCGCTTCATGTTCTTGATTGCATGTGCAACTTCTGCTGGAAGGACTGGAAGAACTCTGGTACTGGTATCTTTCATGATGTCTGGAGTGCATATATCATCCCTTTCATATAATTTGGAGTAGAAATCTTTCACTCTTGTCAAAATTTCTGCCTCTATTTCTTGTTACAGAACCATCTTCTTTTCTCAGTGCCATAATCTGTTTTCTTCCCTTACTGAGATGTCCCTTTGCTATCTTTAGGCTTTGGTTGTTTTCAATTGCTTTCCTCACTAGTTCACAGTTGAATTTTCTTACGTCTTCAGTGATACTTTTTCTTACTGTCTTGCATAGCTCTATATATTCCACTTTGGAAGTCACATCTTCTTTAGTTGTCCTCATCTCTCTTCTTTTTTGCATCAACATTTTGGTTTTTCCTGATAATTTGTTCACATGCAACTTGTTCTTAGACCCAGCTACTTTTGTTGCTGTTTCCATAAGAGCTTTGGTTACTTTTCTGTTAACTTCAGAGATGTCCACTTCTTCCCATGTTAGGCCTTCTAAAGCAGAGAACCTGTTCTTCAGTTCTAACTTGAAGGTATTATGGTGTTTTTTAAGGTTGGTTATGTCAATAGATTTTGTTTGTCTTATGAGCTTGCCACGTTCAAGTTTAGTGTTGAGGTGCATCTTACATCTCACCAATCTATGGTCACTACCTGTGTTGAACTTGTTCAGCACACTGCAGTCTTCTATGACGAATTTTTTGTTACACATAATAAAATCAATTTCACTTGTCGTCCCATTTGGATGTCTCCATGTCCATTTCCTGTGTGGCTTTTTCTTGAAGAAGGAGTTCAAGATGAAAAACCCTTCTGCCTCTGCAAACTCAACGAGAGTATTTCCACGCTGGTTTCTGTTGCCGTGACCGAATTTACCTACTGAAGTTTCATTCTGTTGCCGTTGCCCTATTTTTGCATTGAAATCTCCCATAATTATTTTCAAGTGCTGCTTACCTTTATTATTTAGATGACAAATTTCCTCATAAAATTCTTCAATTTCTTCTTCAGGATGACTTGTGGTGGGTGCATAAGTTTGAATAATCTGAGCCTGGTATCTTTTCGAGAGTTGGATAACAAGTCGTGCAGCTCTGTCAGAGGAACTTTCAACTTCTACAACTTTATTCTTCAGTTTCTTGTTTATTATAAATCCAACACCACTAGTTCTGCCAGTATCTGTCCCACGATAGTAGAAGAGATGTCCACTTTTCAGTTCGATGAGATCTTCTCCTTTTCTCCTTACCTCACTTAGCCCCACGATGTCCCACTTGATCCTTTGTAGTTCCTCTTCCAATTCAAGAAGCCTTGAATCAGAAGATAGGGAGCGTCCATTGTAAGTAGCTAAGGTCAGCATCAGATGGCAGCCTAGTCCGGTCCTCCGGGGATTCTTAGCACCCTCTGCCTTCATGTCGCACTGGCCGCTGCCTTGGCCAGGTACATTCCAGCTGCCGGAGACTGAGGGCCAAGATTTAAGTTGTGGAATCATTTTGGAGGGGTTTGGCCATAACTCACCACGCTGGCCAAGCGGGTTGGTGAGTGTGGGATAGCATTTCCTCTAATCCCGATGGTATAGTTATACCGCTATTTGCGGTCGTCAGAGCCCCTTTAGTGGGAACAGGATGCACCACGAGAAGGCGGGGTTGACATTTGTCAAGGAGAGGCTGTGATGTTACGCATCACCTGACCTTACATCCCAAAATTTTGTATACGCTTCTTTAATTTAGGAAAGAAACCAAGAAAAGGGCCTAGTGAAATGAGAATTTTTTTTACATTATCATTATGTCCGTCCGACTATAGATATAATATTTCTGTACCTATACACAGTCGTTCTTTCCATCATTTCACGGAAAATTTTGTATACGCTTCTTTAATTTACGAAAGAAATCACGAAAAGGGCCTAGTGAATTGAGAATTTTTTTTACATTATCATTATGTCCGTCCGACTATATACACAATATTTCTGCACCTATACACAGTCGTTCTTTCCATCATTTCACGTAAAATTTTGTATACGCTTCTTTAATTTACGAAAGAAATCACGAAAAGGGCCTTGTGAATTGAGAATTTTTTTTACATTATCATTATGTCCGTCCGGCTATAGATATAATATTTCTGTACCTATACACAGTCGTTCTTTCCATCATTTCACGGAAAATTTTGTATACGCTTCTTTAATTTACGAAAGAAATCAAGAAAAGGGCCTAGTGAATTGAGGATTTTTTTACATTATCATTATGTCCGTCCGACTATAGATATAATATTTCTGTACCTATACACAGTCGTTCTTTCCATCATTTCACGGAAAATTTTGTATACGCTTCTTTAATTTACGAAAGAAATCAAGAAAAGGGCCTAGTGAATTGAGGATTTTTTTTACATTATCATTATGTCCGTCCGACTATAGATATAATATATCTGTACCTATACACAGTCGTTCTTTCCATCATTTCACGGAAAATTTTGTATACGCTTCTTTAATTTACGAAAAAAATCGCGAAAAGTGCCTAGTGAATTGAGAATTTTTGTTACATTATCATTATGTCCGTCCGACTATAGACACAATATTTCTACACCTATACACAGTCGTTCTTTCCATCATTTCACGTAAAATTTTGTATACGCTTCTTTAATTTACGAAAGAAATCAAGAAAAGGGCCTAGTAAATTGAGAATTTTTTTACATTACCATTATATCAGTCCGACTATAGACATAATATTTCTGTACCTATACACAGTCGTTCTTTCCATCATTTCACGGAAAATTTTGTATACGCTTCTTTAATTTACGAAAGAAATCACGAAAAGGGCCTAGTGAATTGAGAATTTTTTCTACATTATCATTATGTCTGTCCGACTATAGATATAATATTTCTGTACCTATATACAGTCGTTCTTTTCATCATTTCACGGAAAATTTTGTATCCGTTTCATTAATTTACGAAAGAAATCACGAAAAGTGCCTAGTGAATTGAGAATTTTTTTTTTACATTATCATTATGTCCTTCCGACTATAGACACAATATTTCTGCAGCTATACACAGTCGTATCAGAATAATATGACCATTTATCTAATAATGGGAATAACCTTGGCCCAGATGACAGAGGCAAGACGGCACGGCATGGAAGCAATGAGGCACTGGAAGGCTACCAGAGGAACACCAGCCCATTCGGACTGCAGAAGAGCACGGAGGTCCCGAAGATGACGTGGTTGCGGGTCGGCACGTCAAACCTGTCAATCAAAATATTTCCAGAAGTGCTCTATGGGATTGCGGTTGGGCGATTTCGCCTGCCAAGGAAGAACGGAGACATCGCTGTCGTGTTCCTGGAACAAATTACGCAACCCTGTAGCGACGTGGCAGGATGCATTGTGCTGGTGAGTTGACACCATTACCACCAGATTAAACGTCCGACATCAAGGTATGCATGTGGTTAACGAGGATGGACTTTGGCGTTCAGAAACCATCCAGTGGTCCCAGGTCACACCAGGAAAATATCACCCAGACATGCACACCTGGCGGGTACTTGACCGGCAAGCGTGTCCGGGTGTTGGTTCTAGTGTGTCTGACGTCATATCCGCCATCGCCCTTCACTTCTGTGGAGTAAAAACCTCGATTCGCCGGAGAAGGCAACCTTTTTCCACTGTCCAATGACGGTAGTCCAATGCGAACTGCAGGCGTTGTTGCCGATGGACCTGGTTCAACATGGGCGCCTTGAAGCAGCGTCGACTCCGGACACTCATGCGTAACAGGATTTGCTCTACTGTTATCGGTGTCACGTACCTGGGTGCATCAGCGTTCATTTGCGTGGTCAACAGCTGCACTGTCGCGCGTCGATTGCACCTTAGAAGTTGAAGGAGGCGACGTTCTCCTCTGGAGTTGATGGCCTTTGGGTCTCCACAGTTATGACGTCAGGAGGTACTCGGTGCGCCAGCGGTCCGCTCTTGGTTGCACCTTTACTAGAGCACCTGGCGAACAGCCCACTAAGTCTGCTGTTTCTGAGATGCTTCCAACTTAGGCGCGATAGGCGATGATCATTCCTTTTTGAATGTCCGTCAGTTCGCTACCTCTGCCCATTGTGCTCACGTAACGTACCATGGCTCATCTATCCTGGCCGAACGCTTATATCTCTGTCTGGCCAACCTTGTCACGTGTACTTTGTGATGCGCATGGGCGGGTTAAACTGTGATTTCCGGGTTGGTGATTTTATTCTGGTACGACCGTGTATGTTATAACGTGCAAGTTTGTCCTCGCCGGGCATCGAAATCGGGTCTCCACACTCCGGAGTAAGTCGCTCTCACAACTGAGCTACGCGGACATAGGCTCTCACTGCTACCTGCCTTTATCTGATGTGAGTCCTGCGGAGCAGGCACGTCACATCTCCCTGCCATCCGAAAGAGGGCCGGGGGCATGGCCCACGGGTCAGCAGAGACCATGTGTCGCTGTAAACCGTCATCCCACGGATAACGTGCATTTGAGAAATCGCTGACAATTTGGTGTGTGGAACTTAACATCACACTGATTTATTTTTTCGAATCGCTGAAGAAGGGATTCTCATTTTTTCTGTCTAGCCGTGTGGAAAGAACATCACATAATTGCGAGAAACTTAACAGCCGGGTCATCCTGGAAGTTCGGGCGCTAATATAATGAACAAGTTTGTCCGCGCCGGACATCGAACTCGGGTCCCCTCACTCCGGAAGAAGTCGCTATCCCAACTGAGCTACGCGGACAGAATGTCTCGCTGCAGATTTGTCGTCTTGACCCATGTTTTCACCTCTGTAGTACGTCACAATGTCATATTTGAACTTCTTTTTCATTGGTGAGTCTTAACTGTGCGAACGATAGTCCACGCCTTTTGGTCTTTTTCTAATGCAAAACGTCGCCGCTAAGGGGAGATCTGCTACTGAACTCAACATACGTTTTATTCCATATCATTAGCTCCGAAAATTCGATTGAAATAATTCATTTTCTCTGTCAATACATTTTACCTCGCGAGTATCATTTTGTACACAGTGCCTTCTTTGAATAATGTAGAGTTATTCCGCTTCTTGGGGTAAATATGGAATTTCCCCCTGATATCTCTGCTTCTAAAAGTACGATTTGAAAAGTTCTTTCTGCAACAGATAGCTTTCATGAAGAAAATTACTTTGCATATAATTTCTTGTTTTTTAGTAAGAGAAATTTTGCCGTGAGTGTGCATTTCTATTTATTGGAGCCGTATCTATGCTCCTAAAGCTCAATTCAAAAACCAGTTTTGGTCAAACACCAGTAACAGTGGAAGACATTTTGCGCACATTTTCTCTTTAAAATAACACAGTTTTCATGTATATCTACATATATATTATATATTTTTTTCGATATCGCTTCTTCTGAAAATCCGATTTCAAGAATTCTTTTTAGCTACAGATAGCGTTTATGATGAAGAATATTTTGCACACGATTTCCAGCTTTTTGTGATGCGCACGTTTTCCATTGTAGGCGTGAGTAAATATTTTCTTTAACAACATGTTAGCAGCCTACGTGTCTAACAATCCGATTGAAACTTAATTTTTTAAACAGATGAATGAAAAATATTTTTTTTGTCATTTCCTACACAAAATAATGCACAATTTTTCTGCTAGCAGTGTATACGTACAGTTCATTTTTCACCATATATCTGCTTCTAAAAGTCCGATTTAGAGAGCATTTTTTGCGTAAGACATCATTTTTATGAATTGTTTATAATGCGCAGTTCTGACGCTAGATGGTGTAAGTGTTCATTTGTGTTTGCATCTGTATCTTCACTTATAAAAATCCGACTGACAAAAACTGTCTTTGTGCTAAAAATCCGTTCTCTATGATAAGGATTGAAGACATTATCATCCTCAAATAATGCAAAGTGTTTCCCGCTAGGCGTCATACCTGCATGAACTGTTTTCTTATTAACGCTGCTTTCAAAATCGATATTTAAAAATAATCTTTTCCCAACTTCTGTTATGCACTATATTTTGCGTGTATGTTCTACTTTTTCATAATGCCTAATTCTTCCGTTAGAGGGCATTAGTGTATATTTCTATTTCCAAGAGTATTTCCAACATAGTTTTCCGATAAGCGGGTGGTAAACTTCTATTACGTTTTCCTCCCTATCTCTGCGTCGTATAGTTCGATCTGAAAAATTCCATTTTCTTCGGATATCATCTTGTCCGAGGAAGATTTTGGCGTTTTCGTAATATGGCGTTTTCGATTATGAGTTTTCTTAAAATATATTTCTTCTACGGATATTTTCATTTCTAAATGTTTTACGTCTCTAGGGATCTAGTTAAAGAAGTTATTTTTGTAACTGGTTCTACTCACTATGAAGAAGAACTCTAATATTGTTAATTTTAGTAATGCGCAGGTTTTCCGCTAGAGGGAGAGAATACATTTTCTCTTTCGTTTGTTTTCACTTTTCTAAAATCCTCCTAGAGATATCCTTTCGCTGGCATCTGATCATTTGTCCCAGTGGACCCGGGTTTGAACCCTGGATGAGGCAAGGGTGATGTGCTGGTCTTGCGGCACTGGCTCTAAATTAAGGACGGGAGACTGCCTGTAGCCCTTAGAGTTACTCAAGGTGGCCTTTAGACCACAAAACAAACAAGCAAAAAATATTTTTTGGGTCGGAAACGATTCAAACAATGTCCTTATCGCACGCAAGAACTCTGTTCTCATCTTTCTTTTGTCTTTAGCACGTCTTTTAAGAAAAAGTACTTCATAACAGTAAATATAGTATCACTATATTCGTCTGTCTCTGCACTTACTGGTCAGATTTGAAAAAAAATATTTGCATTTGGAAGCCTGAAATGTGAGAACGATAATGCACGTTTAATAAGCGTGTATTTCTATTTGCAGTTGTTCTCCGTTCTAAAACTTCGATTGAAAAAGTTATTTCTCCGTTGTATGCCAATGTCTATAGCGAAGATTATGAACATTGTACACTTTAAAAAGCGCACATTTTTCCGCTAGGGGTGGATACCTAAAAACGTTTTTCCTTGCTACATCTGATTCTCAAACAATCATTTGAAAAATTCTTTTCCCTTCGCATAGTATCGCATACGTACATTTTTGCGTATATTTGCTCCGGTTTTTTATCACTTGGTTCTTCCATCAGAAGGCACTAGTACACACTTCTATTTGCAAGAGCATCATTGCTTCTATTAATACGACGGCAAAATCCTTTCTCGGTGGATACCTTTGACTATACAAAACCTTTTTGCACCCGTTCTTTTTCTCGAATAATGTACAACCTTGCTTTCAAGGGAGCGTTAACTTATGTTAGTCTTTGCTCAATATATCTACAGATCCATCAATTTGAAAAATTATTTTTGCTTCGGATATATTCCGCTATAGAGAACGTTTTGCGGATAAGTTCTGATTTTTCATAAAGCGGATTTCTACCGCTAGTGGATATAAGTTGACATTTCTACTTGTAAATATTCTACCGATTCTATAATTTTGGTTGAAAAGAAAAATGTTGTTTAAAAGAGGTGAACGTAACTAATATTCCTTTTTCTTATTGCTGATTTTTCTCCTTTTCCTTAAATTCCGTTTTGAACATTTTCCTTTTGTATTGAAAAGCTTTCTTTTCATTGTCTTTTATATCTTAGCTTTCATTATGGGAAACGTTTCCTATTTTTACATAACGCACAATTCCGCCAATGAGGTTGCAAATGACGGTTTCCATCCGTAGCTTCGCTTCCAAAACAGTGATGGAAGTTCTTTTTCGCATTATAACAGTCTCTGCGACGAGGATTTACATAAATTACCTGCTTCTAATGACGCCCAGTTTTCTTGTTCTAGGGACGCAGGTGTTAATTCCAATTCGCGACTGAAATCTCGGCTTTAAAAAGTTTTTCACTTCAGACAGATTTCTTTGTGAATAACATTTTTCGTGAATATCTTTCCTCCGTAATTCAGTTTTCTAGCAGAGGCACGAATGGTTATTTCTGTTTGCAACCGTTCTTTTGCTTCTAAAAGATCGATCTAAAATGTTCTCTTTTTACATCGGGCAACTTTCTCTTGACGACGGTTGTAATAAAACTTCAGTTATGTGGTTTATTGGACCAATAAATAAATTCCTCTCGAAGGTTATCTGCTCCCACGCTTTTTATGTTATCATACATTTCTCTGATTCAAAAGTGGTGCACATTACACCTGAGAATTTAGTGTCATCTTTCTGTTTTTTATAGAAAAGACTTAGCACGTAGTGTATGAACAAATTCACACACACCACACACACACAGTATCCAATTTATTTCGTTTACAAAAGTGGAGTACCGCAATCTTTGGCACTGGGCATACAATTTGGACGTTTCTTACAAACTTTTAAGTCTCGTTTTTGTTATAACTTTTATACAGAAAGGCATTTTTGACAGTTGAAATAGCATTTTATAAATTTTTACGTCTCTTTGTCCTCAAAAATTTCATCCTTAAACGGCGTTTATGATAGTTGGAATATTTTATGAATGTTTAAGTTTCTTTATTCACAGAAATTCTTATCGTTAAACGGCGTTTGTAACAATTGGAATCATCAAGATTTGATGATTCAAACTGTCACAAACGTTCATCAAGATTTTTCAAGATTCACAATATCACATACATGGATAGAAAGACGCTGTGTTGTTTTACTGAAACGCGATATCGATGTGCGGAACAGAACTATCATATCGAAATTCACTAGCTCACTACAAAAGTTAAATACACTGGTGTACAAAAACGTAAGAACGAAGTGGAAAAAATAAAATATAACGCCGTAAATAGGTGAAGCATCCAAACCCAAAATACCTCAGGACTGTATATGAGAACAGAAGCAACAGCACATGCGTTATAATGGAGCATGACGTGTGGTTATAATGCTCTCACGCAGTCCAATAGCATCAACGGACGTTATTGTACGGTGTGCATAAGTATTACAGACGTTCGACTGTGTTCGTTTTGTGCTACAGGCAACAAATGGCCCGTCGAGAACATCCTGATGATTTTACTCGTGGTAGAATACTTCGGAGGCTTGAGGGTAGGCAAAATCTGATAAGCAAGACCCAAGATTTTTGTATCGCTCACGGCATAGTATCGCGGGCGTTGACGGCCTTCAGGATTACAGGTACAGCTGTGTGAAATACCGATGGTGGTCATCTTCCAAAAACCACCCACAGTGAGGACCGCTATCTTCGTTAATTTGCTGTCTAGTGTCTATCCAATAGGGATAGACACTAGACAGCAAATAACCTTGCTAAACAACTGAACATGATCACAGAGCGCTCAATATCGCGGCTTACAGTGGCCAGTCGACTAAACAAAGGTGAACTGCTTGCCCGACGACCAGTACGCTGTGTTCTATTAACGACCATGACCCCAACATCTTGGATCACTCTAAATACTATAATGTCCGAAACTGTCTGTTGTTTCACTTCTTTGTTTAATAACAACAATCGGGACGGAGGGTGACTTTTTCTAATCCCTCATAGGTCGAGAAAATTTGAAGAACAAGTAAGAGTAGGAAATCTGACTAACCCTACACAGTCGTTCCCGGCAGCTATGGCCATTTGTACGTACGGGAGTTTTGGGCGTTATGGTCATTAAAGGGTTAACAACTGCTCAGTGAAGACACCGTTTATAGTGGTCCAGAGAACATAAGGACTGGATATCAGAACAGTGGGGTGCGGCACTATTCACTGATAAGAGTAGATTTCGTCTCTCTACCGATTGTGGAGGTCAGCTAATCTGGCGTGACGTAAGCACTTGATTTTGCCCGGAAAACATCAATGAAAGGGATAGATATGGCGTCAATGATGTTCTTGTATGGAGGGGGCATTCTGATCGATGGACGAACAAAATTGCAGATACTGGAAGGAGGTACTCTAACCGGTGAGTGCTACTGTTCCAAATACTGGGAGGAGGTACTGTAACCGTGTAACTGGTGAGCGCTGTATTTCTAGATACTGGAAGGAGGTACTGTATCCGGTGAGTGCTGTATTTCCAAATACTGGAAGGAGGTACTGTAAGCGGTGAGCGCTACTGATCCAGATACTGGAATGTGGTACTGTAACCGGTGAGTGCTATTGTTCCAGATACTGGGAGGAGGTACTGTAACCATGTAACCGGTGAGCACTATAGTTCCAGATACTGGAAGGAGGTACAGTAACAGGTGAGCGCCACTGTTTCAGATACTGGAAGGAGGTACTGTAGCAGGTGAGCGCCACTGTTCCCGATACTGGAAGGAGGTACTGTAACAGGTGAGCACTACTGTTTCAGATACTGGGGAGGAACTGTAGTCGTGTAACCGGTAAGCGCTATAGTTCCAGATACTGGAAAGAGGTGCTGTAACCGGTGAGCGCTATTGTAATGAGGTAATAATCCTTCCCCATGTTCGTCTGTTCCGAGGTGCCTTTGGCCCACGGTTCGTGTTAATGGAAGATGATGCCACACCCCATCGTACGGTGGCTGTTGATGAACTGTTGGAAAGTGAAGACCTTCAGCGGATGGATTGGCCAGCACGTTCCCCAGACCTAAATCCTATAGCACACATGTGCGACGCTGTGAAGATACGCGTTGCGGCACATCAACACAGCCCGGAAACCGTCCAACAGCTGAAGACGGCGCTGACAGAAGAATGGGCGATGTTACCGCAAAAACTCATGAACAACCTAGTGCGAAGTATGGACAGATGGTTCAACTCATGCATCGACATTAGGTGAGATCATATCCCATACTGCGGACCTCCTGTTCCATTCGTACCGTATTTGGCAGTGATGCATCTGAATCATGGCACCCAGTGCTATGTAGCTAATTCTGAATAAAGTTCCACTGTGTCATTTGGTATCTGCAGTTCTGTCGGTGCTGTTTCCATCATCATCTCGCTGTGGTTTGAATGGTTTAAATTTCACGTTTAAGTTTCTATGGTTGGAATTTCACATGACCAGGCTGCTCCTGTGCGACGCTACTGGTCAAAACTTGGCTAGTCCTTAAGTTTTGCACACCAGAGTGCTACAACATAGTGTGAAAGTACTTTTTTTACAGAATGACTTTCTTTAAAAAATAACAAATGCGATAATTTATAACGTATTGTACTTCCTTACTGAAAAAATAGACAAAAAGCAAACATTTTTTATTAAAGGGCAGAGACAGCAGCCAGGGTATGCCACAAAATGTCTGTTCGCATGCCCCAACCAATGACTGGCCGTGGCCAGCGAAGCAGAAGCAACCAATCGCTAGTCGTAACGAACAAAGCAGAGGCAACCAATCTAGTCGTAGCGAAAAAAGCAGAGGCAACCAATCGCTAGTCGTAGCGAACAAAACAGAGGCAACCAATCTCCAGTCGTAGCGAACAAAGAGGAGGTAACCAATCGCAAGTCATAGCGAACAAACCAGGGCAACCAATCGCTAGCCGTGGCAAGCGAAACAAAGGCTTCTTCTGCTGTGGCTTCCACGGGAGACAAGCAGAAGTATATAGTGAGTCCCCATGCTCAGTGAGGAAGCAGTGTCGCTCCTGCTTGCTAAATGTCGGCAACACCAGCAGATGACAAGTGATGTGAGAGGAAAGGGGCTGGAAGCCACACATTGCTTGCTTAGGGAAGCAAAATCATGTTAAGACTACAGTAATTTTGAAAACAGAGATACTGTAACGTAAAATAAACACGTATAGAAGTACAAACAGTATACTATATGAAATTCTGCTACTGATTTTTAAAATAAATTTGATATACAGTGTTTTTTTCTTATTGAAATTTTAACGACCACTGTGAACAACTCAATGCGCAATAAGCAGTCACCCGTCCCTAATTTAGGGTCACTGGTTCCAGGGAAGGGAGAGATCCAGAGCCGTAAAACAAACAAACCACCTATACCTCACCCGGACCCATCTTGGAACAATAATCAGAAGCCAGAGCTGAGGCCACTGCACCACTGGAGTGGCTATCTTTGAAAGGCGTGTCCCCACGGATGGTTCATGATGATATGGTGCAGACACCGGGTGATAAGGTTCCTGCATACCATACAGATGTCAACTGGCACAGAGAATGACTATCTTTGAAAGGCATGCCCACACAGGAGATTGATGATTATATGGAGCAGACATTGTGTGATAAGACTCCTGCATGTAGCACAGTTGCCAAGTTTCACAGATAATGACTATCTTTGAAAGGCATGTCCCCACACAAGGTTCATTATCACATGATGCAGACATTGTGTGGTACGACTGCTGCGTATACCACAGTTGCCGAGTAGAACAGGGAATTATTATCTTTGTAATTATTATCCCCACAGGAGGTTCATGATGATATAGTGCAGACATTGGAGGATAAAGCTCGCGCACAATAGTTAAGTGGCTCATTGAAAGATTCTTTGAAAGGTATGTCCCCCACAGGAGATTAATGATGATATGGTGCAGGCATTGGAATATTAGGCTTCTTCATATTGCACTGTGTTCAAATGGCACAGAGAATGACTGTCTTTGAAAGGCATATTCTCACAGTAGGTTCATAATGATGATTAATGCAGCCTGGTGAATTAGACTCCGGCAAATACCACATGTGTCAAGTGACAGAGAGAATTTCGTTGTGAGGAGGGAATCTTGTAATGATGCAGATCGTTCTGGCAGAGCTTCCGCATCCACCTCTGAGGAAAACACAAACTGCGTACATTATCTTGTGATGAAAGACCGACAAATGGCTGTTTGGTGTATAGATGAGTCTGTAGGCATTTCTGTCCTGAAGATCTGTTCGCGATAGATCCTGCGTATGTTATAAGTCGAGCAAAAGGTATACGTCAAACGAATGTGCCTCACCAACTTGGAAATACATCTTCGAAACCAATAAATGTCTGGTACTGGAATGTTAGAAAGGATGAAACGTTGGTCCATCATTTTTACCCAGAGACTTAAAAACAAAGTCAGTGTAGAAACATCCATCTCTGCCTCCCGAGAAGTTCCGTGTTGCTCTGTCAGCAGGCATGGTACTGGCATCAGTCGTTTAGGATGCAGAAGGTATTATGCTGCCAGGGGCAAAGGGGAAGTCAATTACTACACCAATCTTATAAGCAAACTTCGCCCAGCCATCAAGGAAAAGAGGAGTGGAAAATTTCGAAGGAGTTTCTTCCTCCCTCAATGAAATGCACTGAGTCACACCTCCCAAATTATGAAACCAGCTTTTCAAGCTGCAGAATTCGAGTTGCTTAAGAACCCACTCTGCAGTCCATGTCTTCCCCCTAGATACTTTTATTTGTTCCCCGAGATGAAGGATAACATCAGCAAGAAATGTTACACACTCTGACTGTGATATTGTTACGGCTGTAGAAGGGAGTTCCAAAGACCAAGCTAAAGATTTTCCCCACTGGGATCAAGGCACAAGTACTGCGGACCACATTTGGTACACAAGTACAGCAGCACGGGTGGAAGAAGTGCTTAGGCGTAGTCAGGGAATATGTCCAGAAAAAACTAAAAATAAATCATAATGGCACTTCCTTCTTGTATACGTTAGAACACGGCATAATGCTTTAAAACAGAATCCCTGGGTTCTTCAGCTTTTAAGTCTGAACAGGGATTGAGAACACACGAATGTTGCGATCTTACCTGCTTTTCATTCTCTTTCCCAGTCTTGTGCCTAGTCTCTATGGAGCGCCGCGTTTCCAGAAAGGCATTCCGTTGAGCTCTGTCCGTCAGATACTTGGTGTACATGCTCACAAAGTTGATACACAAGTACAGCAGACCATTCGTTATTACCTAAAGAAAACATGCAAATAACGATATGATTAGTAAAGTCCGAAATATAAAAAATATATAACTAATTTCACACGGAATATGCAGGCGACAGTTCCATTATGAGAACAAATTAGATTATCATATAACATTCGAGTTTGCCTTTAAGCATGCCTTCTAGGAATTTACTGTTCCTTATAGCAAACGCAACAAAAGCGAACAGCGCATTGAATTACAGGTGGAGAAATGATGTGACTGACGTTAGAGGTCTGCACGGGTCGGGCTTTTTTTAGTTTCGAGAACAAAGCAAAAGGCCGCCCCAAGTCGTCTGACTTTTTTTTTGTTGCAATGGTAAAGAAAGAAAAAGTCGTGTTTCCCGATTTCCTGCTCTGTTTAAACTGTTTTGATGGCTTTACTGACTTACATGACATAGCAAAAGGCATAATAACAGAGGCGAGGAGAGGCACTCACAGTGTTTTTGCCATCTGTAGGTATTAATATGGTAAAAACACTATGGGGCTTGTTTTTTTTTTTTTTTTTTGATTGGAGGTGTAACGGCTACCGTGAGCAACTCATTGGGCTATAAGCAGTCGCCCGTCCCTAATTTAGGGTCACTGGTTCCAGGGAAGGGAGAGAGTCAGTGCTGTAAGACAAACAAAGCATCTCTTTCGGACGAATGATCAGAAACCGTCGCTTAGACCACTGCGCCACCCGGCGGGGCTTGTTTACAAAAAAAAAAAAAAAAGATTCCATCCCAAATGAGTGTGTGTGTTGACGGGAGGGGGCGGGGGTGTCTACAGTGGCGTGGTGTGTCTGTTTGTATGAAAGAAGTGGAACAACACTGATTATTTCTCCCAACCCTGATCCGTACAGAGACGGACTTTTGTAGTGTTACCACTTGCTAGTTCAAAGAAGAGGAGTATCTATCTCTCTCTCTCTCTCTCTCTTTAAAGGTAATTCGATGATTGCCGAAGTTTAGCCAATATTTTAAAGCTTACATTCAACTAAATATTTTCAATAATACCTCATTTCATTATTTCATTTTCACAATTTAATAAAATTCAACAGAAATATAAAATAATGCTGGCACATCATGGGCCGCGTCATAATAATAGCTGCAATTGACGCGTCAGAGCCGGAACGGACCGAGTGTCTAATATCAGAAATGGGTCGGACCTTAAACACATGGGCGTGATCCAGGTCAGCCTCACCAAATAATGCCCGTGCAGACTTCTTAACAGATGTCACCTCATTTCAAGACCAAAACCACAGTCTTTCCTACCGAATTTCGAGACCAAACCCACTGCCTTTCCTACCATATTCGAAGACGGAATAAATTTTTGTGAATCTTCTTTTTGATAGAGGAACATAGCTTAAAATCGAAACAGATTTCTTATAGATAAGTGAGAGTTGCCCCGTGACTACTGTACACAAGATGATTGAAAATGGCTGTTAATATGTAGCGGCGGAAAACATGTACCGGGTGTGTAGGATGTAAACTTCAACAAGTTAGTAGGATCATGATATGCATTCATTGTGTTACGCTCTCCAACATACTAGTAATCGCGCGCAGACAAACCCTACTCCTTACCCTGACTATTGATTCGTTCAGTAAACCTTCGGAACAACATACTAAAGTTTTGTCGCAATAGAAGCATTTTTACTCAAGTTATGAGGATAATGGCAGTGGAATAAATCTCGCTCCTGTGCCCTGACCTTTGACCCCATTTCGATGATATTGAAAAAAATTGATTCAGTATACCTCCGGAAAAACATGATAAAGTTTTTGTCGCAATAGAAGCATTTTTACATAAGTTATGGCGCATAATGGCAATGGAATGAATCCCGCTCGTATGTCCTGACCGTTGACCCCAAATCGCCCATTTTTAATAGGGTTCATTCCCTGGTTGTCCTCTACCATATAGTAAATTTTCATCGAAATTGAACCATTTTTACGTGAGTTATCGAGCGGACAGACAGAGTGGCGGGAAAAGCTGAAGCATATACGCTTCTTCAACCTACTGTTGGAAAGCGTAACCAAGTTACTACAAGAAAGATGACACCTATTTTTTGGGAGTAATAAGCACGTCTTTTGAATCTGTTCTGACGCAGATTAAATTTATCAAAGCTATTCAAAGTCAATGGAACCGGTATGGAAAACAATAGTGTCTGACGGAAGAAAGAAGTTTTTCAATCGGGTTTTTAATCCCGTAGATATGCCTGTAAACGGAATCGTGAGCTTACGCCCTCTGGTTGCAGACTTGTGCATTAAGGAATTTATATGAAAAACATTTCGCACCGGAAACGCTCTCCAACACTGAAAGAAGGCTCTTATGGAAACAGCAACAAAAATAGCTGGTACTAAGAACAAGTTGCATACGAACAAAATATCAAGAAAAACCAAAATTTTGATACAAAAAAGAAGAGAGATGAGGACAACTAAAGGAGATGTGACTTCTAAAGTGGAATATATAGAGCTATGCAAGACGGTACAAAAAGGTATCACTGAAGATGTAAGGAAATTCAACTGTGAACTAGTGAGGAAAGCAATTGAAAACATCCAAAGCCTGAAGAGAGCAAAGGCACATCCTAGTAAGGGAAGAAAACAGATTATGGCTCTGAGAAAAAAAGATGGTTCTGTAACAAGAAATAGAGGTGAAATTTTGACAAGAATGAAAGATTTCTACTCCAAATATATGACAGGGGTGATATATGTACTCCAGACATTACAAAAGGTACCAGAGTTCTTCCAGTCCTCCCAGCAAAAGTTGCACATGCAATCAAGAACATGAAACGGGGGAAAGCTTCAGGAGAAGATGGAATTACAGTAGACATCATACAAGAACCCAGTGGAGAAATTGAAACAGTACTCGCCCAAGTTTTCACTCGATGCCTTAATGAAGGGAAGATTCCTGAGGATTGGAACAACGCTACAATGATCCTGCTACATAAAAAAGGTGACTGAGGATCTCAGGAACTACAGACCTATCAGCCTCTTATCAATGGTTTATAAAAGCTTCACTAAAGTTATTTCACACCGCTTGAAAGTGACAATGTACATGGCTCAACCGAGAGAACAAGCTGGAATCAGGAGTGGCTACAGCACTATAGATCATATCCACGTACTGAGAGAACTAATTGAAAGAGCGAGGGAATATGAACTTCCATCATGCATGGCTTTTAAAGATTATGAAAAGGCCTTTGATTCGGTGAAACCATCAGTTGTTACAATGGCATTGAAAATCCTGCGGTATTAAAGATGCATACATTAATATTATTCGTAATATATATGAAAATGCAAGTGCAAAGATTCGGCTATTTAAGAATACAGCACCCATAAAAATTGGAAAGCGAGTGAGACAAGGTGACACTATATCTCCCAAACTCTTTAATGCCACGTTGGAAAATGTCTTTCAATCACTGAACTGGGAAAACAAAGGGATAAAGATTAATGGAGATTATCTTACCCACCTTCGTTTTGCTGATGACGTAGTCATTTTCGCAACTACTCCATCAGAGCTGCAGAGTGTGATCCAGGAACTTGCTGACAAGAGTAAAGAAACGGGATTAAAAATGAACTTTCAGAAGACAAAACTAATGTTCAATGCCTTTACAAGAAATGAAGATTTATCGATTGATGGAGAAAAGTTGGAGATAACAGACACGTACGTTTATCTTGGACAGCAGATATCAAGTGAGGGTCACATGAATGAAGAAATTAATCGGCGTATAAAACTTGCCTGGAGATAGTTTGGAATAAACAGTATAATTTTCAAGAGCAATATGCCATTATGTTTTAAAAGCAAAGTGTTTGATCAATGATTCCTTCTAGTGTTTACATATGGTGCAGAGACGTGGACCTTAACTTAAAGAGACATACAAAGACTACAGACAACTCAAAGCAGCATGGGGAGGTGCATGGTTGGTGTAACCAGGAGGGATAAAAAGAGGAACTCGTGGATCAGAAAAATGACAAGAGTGGAAGACATCAATCATGACCAGAGTAAAATCCCTGAAATGGCAATGGGCTGGACATATTGCCAGAAGGACAGACCATCGATAGACAGCTGAAATTTTAAACTGGGTTCCAAGGGACAGGAAAAGACCCAGAAGAAGACCACATGGGAAATGGGCGGATGAAATTCGAAAGTATGCGGGAGTAACACGGAAGAGACTGTCACAAGACAGACGTTTGTGGAAGGAACTTGGGGAGGTCTTCGTCCAGCAGTGCATTGTTAATAGTTGACAATTATGATGATAATGATGATACATATAAACGTAATATATATAAATAAACAAATACAACGCTCTTTCCACGTTCGAGAAACGCATAGCAACCGAAAAATTGTTTTCAGTCGCCGCCGTGGAATCAAACCAGGAATCTCTCGATATCCAGCCGAGCGCGCCAGCCCTACACACGGCGGCCAACAATCTACGGTGCCATGTATATTTACAAATCACGGCGGCGGCTGAAAACAATTTTTCGGTGTGTTTCTGGAACATGGAAAGAGCGATGTATTTCTTTATTTACTGGCGCCGCGTATTTGGAGGATTTTCAACGTAATATATATATTCATTCTAATAACTGCCTGATATTTAATAACTGAAATCCCTTTTTAATAATAAGAAGTTAGTAAAATCATGCAATGCATTGATCATGTTACGCTTTCCGACATACTAGAAATCATTACACCAATTATTACTCAAGTTATGAGGATAATGGCTGTAGAATAAATCTCGCTCCTATGAGCTGACCTTTGACCCCATTTCTATGATATTCAACAGTACCGGTAACGTACTCTTCCGGAACAACATGATAAAGTTTTGTCTCAAGTGAAGCATTTTTACGTAAGTTATAACGTATAAGGGCGATGGAATGGATCCCGCTCCTCTATGTCCTGACCTTTGATCTTATTTCGTACATTTTCAGTAGGGTTCGTTCCCAGGTGGTCCCCTACCACATACTAAAATTTCTTTGAAATCGAACCATTTTTACGCGAGTTATCGTGCAGACAGACAGACAAAGCTGGAGCATATACGCTTCTTCAACCTACGGTTGGAAAGCGTAAAAAAAGACGCAAGGCTTAAATCTCAGGAAATCTCAAACACTGGCAATGAATATGAAAGTGAATCCAGTTTGGACGAAGGGTTACACTATAAAGAATAACGTACTTTTTTTAGTGTTCGCCATTTTCTCTGTATTTTAAAATATGCTACATTCACTTTTGTTTGTTTAGATCAAATACTGAGATTTTATTGAAACAAGGCAATATTTGGCTACAGATTCCAGGTACAGGTAAGCAATTACAAAGGTCGGGTTGGGCTACAGAGACGACATTGTCTTGTCAACTGCGATATCACGTGAACCCGTACAGTTCTCTGCAGGGTGTGACTATGAAGTAATAAAACTAATTTATTAAAAACACATCATCAACTGTAAAACAAACAAATACATTTAAAATAGTCAATATCAGGCTGTACAGTATTTCCAACGATGCTTCTATTATTCAATATTCCTGAAACCTCTCCATTGGGACTGCAATCTGAGTTTGTATAACATATTTTACGATTTTCCGCAATAGTGACAAATCTGTAACCTTTTAAACTTGATTTCTGGAAACGTCGTAAAGCCATTTATTAAGAAGGAGGTGATTAAGCATCCGTTAAACTTCACTTCAAACAAAGCAGGCCTGGCTTAGCCATTATTGAAATTCAAACAACACTCTGACGCTCGTTCTGAAGGCAGTTTCAAAAGAGGTATTCAACAAATGTCTTAGTTAAACATGTGCTTTGCTTTCCAAGGAGTTTGCTTTGAGGCATACATTTAATTGTAGAAATTGCGCTTACCACGAAATCAAACTCAAAGTTACAAGCCGCAGGCGAACTGATCTTAGAAACTTCAATTTTATTAGTTAAGTGCTTCATACTTCGAATAAATCAGATGCACTAACTAAAGCAATACGCAGAAAGACAAAGGCGGTGACACGCAGCTTCTTTCACTTGGGTATACGTAGCAAAATTTTGCTGGCGAAGATGTTCGCTTTTGAGTGGCGTTGTTCGACCCAACACTCATGGGACCAAATTTAATTAAGTTGTTCAAGCATATTCTTTCCTCAAGTATAATTCGCTTCGGTAGTTTCCATCGGTTATATGTATATTATGTACTTACACGGCCTTTATTTCACCAATTTGAGGAGTTTTGCTTTAGGATAGTGCCGCTTCGAACAACTTCACACTGAGTTCTTCTAGTCGGAAGACGACATGTGCAACACAGGGTTTTACAAACCTCACTACGAAAACAATTTCTCTGAAATGAATTCGTTTCTAGGGACACAAATCCTGTTTATTTTCCTTCCGCTGTTAGGTGCTGAACAGTACCGATATTTCAATTTACTAGCCTATATATGGCCCGTCCAAGGACTGCTGTTTTTAAGCTTTAAATAAATATTTATATGTAGGGGATGTTGCCCGCCCTAGGACGGAGTGAAATTTTTAACTGAAGCAGATTGAAAACAAATCAAATAGATGCCGGATTTCTGTAAGGAAATATAGGAAAAACTTCTATAATAAGAACTCATTCATGTTAGAACTAAAATTTATAGGCGATTTTCAAAAAATGCGTTAAATAACTTTTTCTCCGGCACACTTGTTATTCCGTCCACGACTTGTCTCAGACTGTCCTGTTCCATGGTTAGTTTGAAACTTCATACCAAAGCTTTTCCTACAAAATAATGCGACATCTGGTATTGCAAATCGGAACTATCTAAGTTCTCTACATTGGGCTATTGGGACGACACCTGCTTTTAGATGCAATTTTGCTCACTTTGGCAGCTCAAGATTTCAGTTTTTATTGTAAATTAGAGCGTTTAGATAGGTCGATATTTTGCAAATTGTATAATATATAATCAGCAGCATTAAACCTGAAAGTTAGTAGCTTAAAAATTAATATTCCAATTGTGCTAAATTAAATTAATATACAAACGCAACTTGATGTGATATTAAGATTTCAATTCGAATTTTTTAGATCGGATAAATACACTGCTGGCCACCCAAAATGCAACACCAAGAAGGACACGAGATAGCAAAGCCAGATTTCCTGGACACATAACAACAGATACAAAGATAAAACGATTGAGCTTACAGGCCCGTGTGACTTGCGGAACACGCAGACATCAATAGTTCGTGTGGCCCCCATGGCTGGTAATAACAGCCGCTACACGCCGCGGCATCGAACGAAAGAGGATGTGGGTTTGGGGTATGTCGGTCCAGGCTGCTTTCACACGTTGCCACAGTTCATCAGGCGTAGCCACGGGTGGTGCTTGACGGGCCACTCGGTTGCCGATCAGTGACCAGACGTGTTTGATGGGCGACATATCGGGAGAACAGGCTGGCCACGGCAGCAGTGACACCTGGTGGGCGGTGAAGAATTGTTGCACGATGCGTGCCACGTGCGGGCGCGCATTGTCCTGTTGAAACGTGGTCGCTGGCAGGTCCTGCAGGTAAAAGAAGACTACAGGCTCCAAAACGTCGGAGATGTAGCGGTGGTTGTTGAGTGTACCGGCGATGCGTACCAGAGAGGTGCGGGTGTCATTTCCAATTGCGTCCGAAACCATAACGCCAGGCGACGGACCGGTATGGCGATGCATAATGCAGGCGTCATACAGTCTCTCGCCGCGGTGCCGCCACACGTGGATCCGACGATCGTGGTGTTGCAGGCAGAAGCGGGATTCGTCGGAGAAGACAATGTCGTGGCATTCCGTAGTCCAGGTGCGGCGTTGACCGGCCCACTGCCGCCGCACTCGCCGGTGGTGTAACGTCAATGGTAATCGGAACAATGGGCGCCGTGCGACAAGTCCCCGCTCCTACAGACGACGTCAAACGGTACGTGCTGACACATGCTGTTGCGCAACACACTCTAATTCCTGCGCTAACATTCGTGATGTGGCGGTGCGAACCATCAATGCCCGCCGCACAACATGCCGGTCTTCTCGTTCGGTGGTGTGCTGCGGCTGCGGCAATCGCTCTCGTCGGTCCGTCCGTCTCTCCAGCACCCATCAAATTCATACTCGCCTCACTGTGGCTAGATGTCGTCCCACACTGGCGCCGATGTCTCGGTACGATAAACCGCTGTCGCAAAGAGCCACTATTCGTCCTCTGTTGAACTCCGAAACGTGCTGGAATGACTGCCGTATTCTGCGTCGAGGCATCAGGAAGCTTCCCACGCACAGGTCGGCCAGCACAACACACTTCCACAACTTACACCCCGCTTTCTGTGCACCCTTCTTATAGTGCTTCTCGGTGGCGTGCCGGACGCACATGATTTGCATTATGTCCTGCAATGCTAATCGTTTGCATGTCCTTTCGCGGGCGATGCATGCTGCGAATTTCAGGCCAATCGGATACTTCCTTCTTGGTGGTGCATTTTGGGTGGCCAGCAGTGCAGAACTAGACTCATTGATAATCCAATGTTTTTAAATTAGTTCGCGATCACATTTACATCTCAATGTGATCGCGTGCAAACTCAACTAGCTATGATATTAAGAAATCAATTCGAATTTTGTAGAACGGAAGAGTAGAACTCGATTCATTGATAATCCAATGGTTTTAAATTAGCACGCGATCACCTTGACATCTAAAAGTGATAGCGAAGTTTGACATCGTCATAAAATACGATGAGAGCGAGTGAACCTAGAACAGCCTTAGCGAGTTGATTTAAAATATCCAAGCTACTGCAGTTAAGAATTTCACACTTCGATGAAGTCCAAATACAATAACCAATACAGTATTTTTTTATGTTGTATTGTACACTGACCACCGGCATGGGGCAGTTGGTTAAGTCGCTGTGCATTGTATGTGAGGCGGACGTTTCTGACGGATGTTCGAATCCCGATCCTGCCGGCAATCAAGTCTGCTGTTTTTCCATGGTTTTCCGCAAACTCCCTGGGTCTCGGGACGCAACAGTGTAGATGTTTCCCTGTGAAGTCGGCCCCGGACGCACTTTGTCGCTTGTCCTGATATGCAGCAGACGATTGGCGAGCCGGCTGCATTAATTAGCCAAACATCCTCATAGATGGAATTTTCGTTTTTAAGGTATTCAACCAGCCCTGAGCGGAAGAGAAAGACGGACAGAATGTACACTGAGGTAGCAAATTATTAAAACCACCTACCTAGTAACGTGTTGGAGTGTCTCTGGCCTTCAAAACAATCTCGATTCGATGTGGCATGGATTTAACGAGTGCTATATCGTTCGATAGGTATGTTCAGCAAAGTGGTGTGATGGCATCCTTCAGTTGCGAATGTTCACTGGAGGGCAATCCATGCAACGAATGGCTCTCTTAATCTTATCCCATAGGTGTTCAATAGGGTTGAGATCTGAGAGCTGTAGAAGCCGTTTCAGAATTTTGTTTTTGATTGGAGGTTTACCGACCACCATGAGCAACTCGTGGGCTTATAAGCAGTCGTTCGTCCCTAATTTAGGACCACAGGCTGCAGGAAAGTGAGAGAGCCAGTGCCGTAAGGTAAACACAATATCTAATCCTCACTGGAATTCAAACCAGGCCCATCTCGGATCAGAAACCATCGTTCAGTTAGACCATTGCGCCATTTTTAGACCTTTAGAGTCACCATCCTGGAACCACTGTGTGACGATCCGAGCCTTCTGTCATGGCTTGTTATCCTGTTGGAAGTAGTCCTCTCCACCAGAAAACTCCATACACATCTTTGAGTGTTACTTGTCCGAAATGATTTTAAGATACTTCGTAGCATCCAAATGCTGATCCAGAGATATTAAGGATCCCAACGCCCGCCATAAAAAGGGATGTTAAGATACCTTATGTCATACAAATGCTGTTCCAGAGATATAAAGGAACTTGATGCCCGCCATAAAAAGTGATGTTAAGGTACTTTGTGGCAAATAAATGATGTTAAGATACCTCGTAGTATCCAATGCTGATTCAGAGATATTAAGGAACCCAATGCCCGCCATAAAAAGTCATGTTAAGATACCCTGTGGCATACAAATGCTGTTCCAGAGATATTAAGGTACCCAATGCCCGCCATAAAAAGTCATGTTAAGATACCTCGTGGCATCCAAGTGCTGATCCAGAGGTATTAATGAACCCAATGCCCACTATAAAAAGTGATGTTAAGATACCTGTATGGCATATGTTCCAGAGATATTAAGGAACCCAATGCCCGCCATAAAGAGTGATGTTAAGATACCTTGTAGCATCCAAACGCTGATTCAGAGATATTAAGGAACCCAATGCCCGCCATAAAAAGTGATCTTTAGATACCTTATGGCATACAAATGCTGTTCCAGCGTTATTAAGGAACCCAATGCCCGCCATAAAAAGTGATGTTAAGATGCCTCGTGGCATTCAAGTGCTGATCCAGAGGTATTAAGGAACCCAATGCCCACTATAAAAAGTGATGTTAAGATACCTGTATGGCATACAAATGCTGTTCCAGAGATATTAAGGAACCCAATGCCCGCCATAAAAAGTGATGTTAAGATACCTTGTAGCATCCAAATGCTGATTCAGAGATATTAAGGAACCCAATGCCCGCCATAAAAAGTGATCTTTAGATACCTTATGGCATACAAATGCTGTTCCAGCGTTATTAAGGAACCCAATGCCCGCCATAAAAAGTGATGTTAAGATACCTCGTGGCATTCAAGTGCTGATCCAGAGGTATTAAGGAACCCAATGCCCACTATAAAAAGTGATGTTAAGATACCTGTATGGCATACAAATGCTGTTCCAGAGATATTAAGGAACCCAATGCCCGCCATAAAAAGTGATCTTTAGATACCTTATGGCATACAAATGCTGTTCCAGCGTTATTAAGGAACCCGCCATAAAAAGTGATGTTAAGATACCTCGTGGCATTCAAGTGCTGATCCAGAGGTATTAAGGAACCCAATGCCCACTATAAAAAGTGATGTTAAGATACCTGTATGGCATACAAATGCTGTTCCAGAGATATTAAGGAACCCAATGCCCGCCATAAAAAGTGATGTTAAGATACCTCGTGGCATCCAAGTGCTGATCCAGAGGTATTAATGAACCCAATGCCCACTATAAAAAGTAATGTTAAGATACCTGTATGGCATACAAATGCTGTTCCAGAGATATTAAGGAACCCAATGCCCGCCATAAAAAGTGATCTTTAGATACCTTATGGCATACAAATGCTGTTCCAGCGTTATTAAGGAACCCAATGCCCGCCATAAAAAGTGATGTTAAGATACCTCGTGGCATTCAAGTGCTGATCCAGAGGTATTAAGGAACCCAATGCCCACCATAAGAACAACCCCAAGACCATTCTACCAGAGTGTCAAGTTAACACTCAGCAACTGGGATCCAGCCATTCGTATCTTTGGCGCCATATTCTGACCCAAGATTATCGCATATTAAGGTGGGCCCCCCTTAAAATCTTTGCCTTGTATTTCTAATGGGTAACCTTCTGTAGCCATTTTGTTCACAATTAATGCGTTCCCAAGGATGAAAATTTGACCTCGATAAAAAGAACTTCATATTATAGCCCAGTATGTTTAATATTTTCTAAAACTTAACCATAATTATATTAAAAAGCATTAAGTTTTCCTTTGGTGGCGTTGAGACCAGAATATATATGGCGCTATATCTACATGTAACTTACTAAATGCTATCCCGTCCCATTTTTTCAATAATTTAATTAATTTTTGGATTGCAATCAACACTTGTATCCATCTATGCGATAGTCCGGAATGTTTAAAATGATTCGAGCCATTTAGATTAAATATTCTAACATTAATTTAGGTGAAAATGTTGCAGAGTGAGCTTGCTAGTTTATTTCGAATTTAAAAATCAGCTGCATTTACAATTCCGTTCAAATTTTTAGTTAAATTATTATAAGAACATTTAATATAAGTGGCTGAAATCATTCTAAACATAACACGATTTAATACATTAATATGTATTTTATTTTGATCCGTTAATAGTAGTAAAAATTACAAAGCATTCGCAAGCTTTCACTACCAACGGGCAGCTTCTTCAAGCTGCTGAATAAACGGTTAACAGAACAGATTAAGCATAAATGCAAATGTAAATAATTTCAAATCACTTATAGCATGAGATTCATAATATGCCACGAGTTCATTGATTGTCCAGCGAACGGACACTATTAATGCCTAACACTTTGTATCAGACAGCAGAAATTTTAGTAGTCTTGTCTGTGTTACAAACATCACTGCATGATAGAACCTCGATGGATTCTGGGATGGTTGTTGACCTCAGCCGAAAAAGGCAAACACGACGTCCAGGTCTTCTCTTCAGATTCGAACCCAGGCACAGAAGTACAGATAAGTTAGTGCTAGAGACGACATGATGACATGTATTTTCCCGCAGCACGCTTAAATGAGACGAAAAGATGATCTTATCATCTGCATGTTCATCATTTATGTTGATATGAACATTTTACGGACACGTGGTTTCAAAAACCCAAATTCTTCGATTTCTTCTTTTACACTGGTGTGCATAAATTAAGGGAGATATATTGAATTCTAATATTCCAATGAAACTTTCATACCATTTGGTAAAACTTTGTATGGACATATAGTTTGACATAACTCGTAAACATTCTGTAAAATACAAAATAAGATGAATTATTCTTTATCTCAACGACTACAGTCTTGTGACGATTATATATAGATTAAGATAATACAACGTAGTTGTCATAAATGCTTTTTTCTTTTTTAAATTTCTCAAGCCAACCATGGTTTTGCTGGGTATTGACCTAGCTTCATCAGGACGAATGGCACGTAAATATTCAAATTGTATATGCAATCATAAATGGTGTTTACAGTCACGTGTTTTGGTTAGATGCTTCCACGCGTTTGATAGAAATGGCGTGGATGCCATGTCATTAACAAGTTGCGAAGACTTCTGACATATATGGAAAGCTTCCAAACTATCAAGTTTGGAGGTTGAATCTGGCTTTTCAATAAGTTTTGCTTCCTCAAAGAGAAATTTATGGTTCTTTTCGTAACAGTGTTTAGCCATCGATGACTTCTTTAGGTCACAGTTCCGAATGTAGGTCTTGTGCTCCTTCAATCGAAAACGCAAGGCTCTACGGGTCTGTCCTATGTACGAAGCGCCACATTCACATGGAATTTGATAAATTCCCCACGAGTTTTTGTCTTCAACATAGTCCTTTGATCCTAAAAATCTCATTTTGTTTATGGGTTTAAAAATCACCTTAAAATTAAAGGTTTTGAGAATTTTTGTAATTTCGAAGGCAATGTCACGGGAAAATGGAATAATGACAAAATTCTTTCGCAATGGGCGCATCACAGGAGTTCATGTAGAGATGGACTTCGGTTTCCGGAATTTTGTCAGAGCCTTGTCTATAATGGAAGGGTTGTATCCTCGCTGTATTGCAACACGTTTAAGGAAATAAAGTTCTTTTTCCAAACTGTCCTTATCTGAACATATATGTATCGCGCGATATACGCAACTATAAAAGGCACTGAGTTTTTGTTGATAAGGGTGATTAGACTTGGCATGTGGAGGCGAAAAAATTGGGAAAGGCTTCCGATAAATTGTGGTTGCGAGAGATTGATTCAAACGACTTACTAGGACGTCAAGGAATGGTAGACATCCGTTATTTTCAATTCCGTAGCTGAATTGAATGTGAGGATCAATTGAATTTATAAGTTTGACTAATTCCGGAATTTCAGAATGCTTTCCCTTCCATAGAACGAAAGTATCGTCTACGTTTCGTATCCATAAGTCAAATTTCACAAGTTTGAAAAGCTTTTCTTCAAATCGATGCATGTAAATTTCACATAATATAGGTGACAGTGGGCTGCCCATGGCTAGACCTTCCGTCTGTTCATAAAACGTTCCACTGGACATGTGAATGACCAGTTTTAGACGTTAGAGTTACAAAGTCCACTTGGGATCAATAAGGTGTATTGTCACCATTTACTACAACTACACAGGTTCCCCTCACGTTTTCAACAATGTGGATCAGGCGCTCAGCAGGATGATGTTCCTATATTCCTTCGCCACAGCGTTTTTTCATCTCACAGTTTAATCTTAGAGGGGATTGGCGACTTGAAATTAGCCGTCCTAAAGCATCTAAAGCGTGCTCGATGCGGTCAAAGTCTGGCTGCCCAATTTTCTTTTTTGAATATCTTGACTTTCCATGTATTCATACATGAGCCTCGCCCTATGATGTAGAGCATGGCCGTCTGTGGAAACAATTATGGACCAACGGTACCTCGAAAAAATTCGTTCAAGGGTTTTTTGGAATTGGATCTCTTCTCGATACCTGTGGGGTGTTAAATTAAAGTTTCTATATAAAGACATGAAGATAGGTACGGTCATCAATCGTAATACTTGCCTACGCCACTTTCCCTGCACCTCTTTCACGGGTTTTTTGGATCTCTTCTCGATACCTGTATGGTGTCAAAGTTTCTCTATCGAAGACATGACGAGAGGTACGATCATCAATCGTAATACTTGCCTACGCCATTTTCCCTTCACCTCTAAAACGGTCTCTTTCCCATTATATCAGAGGACTGATTTCATGTGTCTGCTTTTCTCCAGATGTACTCACGTCGAACGTTACATGCTAGCGAAAATCTTGACTCATCTGTGAATAGTACATTTCCACACTTCTTGGGCGTCCAATTCAGACAGTGCCTATGCCATGTTCATTGAGTTTATTTTGAGGCCACGGATAAGAAAGATATAAATCACAGGCTTTCTTCCGGACGCCGTCCACTTTGGTACTGGTCTTGTTGCCGAAGCAAGGTTGAAGAAGATTTGACTAGCTGACATGCGTCTATTGCGCTTTGCGGTTAGGGACATTTGGATCATCCTGATCTGTTTCAGAATGTAGTGAACCTTGGGATGACCGTCTAATACATGTTCCTGTATCTTGGAACTGTAGCCTTTACCTTGCTATGACATTTTTCGACACATTCATAAATCTGACAATCTCTACATAACACTGAGCAGCTTCCAACTTTACGATAACACTGAGCAGCTTCCAACTTCAACCATTACTAATAATCAGGTATGTCGATGATATGCTACATTTTTGGCCCTACTCACTTCCCCAACTAGATGTTTTCATTGACTGCTTATCTTCACATTTTCCCACAATAAAATTCACGAAAGAACTTGAGCAGGGGGGCAAGCTACCTTTTCTTGATTTTTTGTTATCAAGGGACCTCAACACTCACCAGATTAAATATTCCGTGTACCGAAAACCTACGTTCATACCATGTATCATACCGTTTAACTCTTCTCACCCCCTTGAACAAAAGGCATCATCACTTCGATTTCTAATCAAACGCGCATTCACACACTCTTCTTCCAACAGAGCAAGACAGGACGAACTCTCTAAGGCCTCAACTATGGCACGGATCTTCGGCTACCCAGAGCACTACTTTCCCGGTCTATTGAGAAGGTTCACCAGGTTGAGATTCACGACCTTGTCCACGGACAATAAAATCACTAGATACGTTGGAAAGGTGGATTATCTCCCTCCAATAGTTAACACCCTCAAGAAGATATGCCATAGGCATAATTTGACATTTGGAGTTTGCACTAAAAATGTATTTACTTTACTGAGAAATGACAGAGATAAAGTACCCAAACTCATGAAATATGGTGTATACTGCATTCCGCTCGCCCATGAGGATTCGGGTGTTATTGACAAATTTTATATAGGTTCTACAATTAGGACTCTGAATACCCGGTTGGGTGAACACAAGTACACCCTTCGGACAGAAACTATTAATACTGCCTTTACTATGGCTGTTAAATAGGGTGGTTACACCCCTGTTTGGGAGAATGTTAAAATCTTGAACTCCAATGTCAACAAAAATACCGTTTTCTTTTCAGAAAGTTTATATATTATTGCATACGGAGACAACTGTTGTAATTTAGATCTCCCCACATTTGTACCAAGACCTTGGCGAAAAATGGTTGCTCCACAAGAGACTTTGACACATGAGGAATTTTAAAACATCGGAACCGTACATTTTTGTAAATATTTTGTACTCTTATATTTATGTTATATTGATTTGGAATAGAAATTTTATAATTTGTGCTTATACTGTGACATCATGATCTGTTGGTGACGTGGTGCATGATGGGTCGTGTTATCAAGTACATAAGGGTTGACTCTGCTGGATCCCGTGGCTCATTGACCAGTAGATGGGGACGGGAGATCCCAGAAAGAGCTAGTCTGCTTTTAACCCGCTTTTAATTTGTAAATAAATTGATTTTAATTTGCTTATTGAAGACGTGGTTTGCTTTTATCGCATGTATAGACAGCTTATTTTGTACATATTTTTTTTTTTTTATTGGAGGTTTAACGACCACCGTGAGCAACTCAATGGGCTATAAGCAGTCACCCGTCCCTAATTTAGGGTCACTGGTTCCAGGGAAGGGAGAGAGCCAGTGCCGTAAGACAAACACAACATCCATGCCTGACCGGGATTCGAACCTGGACCCCTTACGGACGAATGATCAGAGGCCAACGCCTTAGACCACTGCGCCACCGGGGCGGCGCTTATTTTGTACATATACCATTCCATGCAAAAATATTTCCTATTTCCTATTTTGCGATAGCTCTCCACCTCTGACTGTCACTCAAATGGGTGAAGGCATTTGGAATAAATATTTCGAGAAACAGCTATCGCGGTTTCACTAAATCATGAATGAAAGGCAGGCGCCGGGACAGCTTCTTTAAAAGTTGTACCTAATTTATATATTGAGTGATACATTAGAACATTTGCGTAGGGTTTCACTACTCACTCGATTTTTTTTTTGATTGGAGGTTTAACGACTACCGTGAGCAACTCAATAGGCTATAAGCAGTCTCTCGTCCCTAATTTAAGGCCACTGGTTCCAGGGAAGGGAGAGAGACCGTGCCGTAAGAGAAACACAACATCCATGCCTCACCGGGATTCGAACCCGGATCCCTTTCGGACGAATGATCAGAAGCCATCGCTTAGACCACTGCGCCACAGGGGAGGCACACTGGATTGTCATGTATATGTATGCTGCTAATTGTGACTGAAAACTCCTGGCACATTTTTTAATCACTAAAAACTGGAAATTCCTTAATTTATGCACCCTATGTATTTCAAGGTTTTTCAGTCACACTAGTTACCTTCCTTTCAGTTTCATTTAGATTTTAAATAAGTTATTTTTATTCGGGAGTTTTGCAAGGTTTTCTTTTAAGTTAGCTTGCGTTCTGTTTTGTATACAGTAAAGTGTTCCGTTGTACCTTTATTACTGAACAAGCCAAAATTTGAATCGAGATCTGCAAGAAACTCCTCGCGAATCTATACAAGAAAAGCATGAAAAGAATAGTGGCAGCACATGAATCTTCACGTCTTCTGTGCAAGCCATCTGCGCTAGAACCTGAAATATCGTGTAATAGTTTAGCATCAGGGTATTCAAACCGTGAGCGACAGGAAGTGACGTCATAGCACTTGAACCTGTTAGCAAGCAAAGAGGAGTGACAACACCTCCCAGCCAAAACTGTCTTGCTGGGCCAGCAATGGTCCAGCACTATGTTGCCGCTGCTGAACCGTCAATAAAATGTCCGGGCGGCCAACAGCTGGCCAACAGTTGGCACCCCATCAGTTGTCATATGCCACAACAGGGCCATCAGTGGTCCATCACAGGCAAAAGCTGCCACAAGTGATCCTTCAGTGGCCCTGCAAGCACGTGCCAGAAATGATGGCTAGCCTAATGTGGTCCGCTAGTGTGCCGTTAGTGGCAGCCAGCAACCACGTGACGTAACTGGTGGCTTGCCGAATCTTGTCCGCCAATTTCCCAGTAGTAGCCATAATAATAAAAAAAAAATGCAAGGAAAACGGCTGTTTCCCAAAGCTACAATTTTTTCTACCCGTACGAATCTTGTGAAATAACGTACTGCGCTGGGGAAATTTTCTCAACAGACCGGAAAATCGCCCAGCTTGCATCTGAGTAGATTTGAACCTGGGCCGTTCGCGTGGTAGCTCAGCTCCCTACCGACCGGACTAATTTTCCACACTCGAGCGCATGCTTGAACTGTCTGTTTCGTACATAATGTGTAACCGAATGCTTCCCTCTTTCATTTTACAATATTGCGAGGTATTTTTCATAAAAGTCAGTTTCATATAATTCATAAACTTATTTTTTCAACGTAACGATAGTTTTTTTTTGTTTTTACCTTAAGGGACCTTCACTCATTTTCAAGGCGTGTACATTCTTAGAGTCGCTTTCCAAAGTTTTGTACTGTCCTTGCCGTCTTGAAAAGAGATTGTTGAATTAATATATATTTACCCGGGTTCATGTCACATTCTGTTACATTTCTAACGTTGTGTCTTTCCTTTCCGTTGTCGGAAGCTACATTTGTTTAAAAGAGTAAAAGATATTTTATTTTACTTCTCGTTATTTTTAGAAGCGAATTCCTCCCAGTCTTGTGTATTCAACCCATGGATGAGTAAACCACATAGCGTTGCTTTTTTTTCTTTCAAATAATTAATAAATTTTGTACGCGTATAATTCTTTTTTTTTCCAACAAACGTTGTTTTAATGGTTTTCCAGGATATTTGTTTCAAGCGGTTTCAAATTTTTTCTTGTTATTCATCCACTCCATTCCATGAATTGTTATTCATGGGAAAGGAGTGGGTGTATTTCATGGCTGTAATCTAGTATTTCACGGCTTAATCTGATATCTTCGTTGACGTAAAATTTCATTAGGAAATTAATTCGCCTCTCCACATATGAATTTTTTCTTAACATCCACTAAAATAACACGATGGCGATAGCATCGTCTTCAACCAACTGGTACCATGAGAGACACATCAAGTGTTGCTTCTGCGCATGCGCAGTCCCGTTGCTTCCACCTGCTGTTGGGGGTTGCATTGGTTGCCAGCAACGGGCCACTAGTGGCACTTGCTTGGAGGCCCACAATTCACGGCGATGCTGCAGGGCCATCAATGGCTTGCCAACTGATAGCGCTGCCACCAACGGAGCACTACCGGGCCGTGAGCGGCAGATTTCAGCCAGCGGTGACCCATCACTGCCAGCTGGTGGCCAGCAGTTTCCCAGCACTTGTGTTTCTGCTGGGCTGACGTTTCACGTTCTCTGTGAAAGTGATCTAGAATAGATCCAAAGATATCGTGTAATACACTGCCGGACAATTGCTAAGGACGGATGACAATAGCAACGATAGCAACCATAAAATGGAAGGCAGGAAAATGTAGAAATTAGCATAAGTGCGGGATACAGTAAGACGTGTTGTGCGTATGCAAATTTTGGATTGCCGAACTTGTTCGTGACGTCACAGCGCTGATAAGAGATATAAAGGATTTGACGCGTATTGACCGTTGTTGTTCAAACGCAAAGTTGAAAGGGAAAGAATCAATTGACGAACTTGCAATTTTCAGTATGTCTTCCCGACATCAGCTAGATGATTTTACGCATGGCCGTATTATTGGCAAGATTGAAGAAGGGCGAAAAATAACAGATGTTGCCAGGGAGTTCGACGTCAGCCACAGTGTTGTTTCAAGGCTTTGGAAATAATTTCAAACAAATGGAGATTGTAGCAAACGTCACGGGGAAGGTCGTGTTCGCAGTAGGACACCTGCAGAAGATCGGTACATAGTGCTATCAACAAAAAGACACCGGCGCAGCACAGCTAGTGAGGTAGCAAATCAGTTTATGGCTGCTACTGGCAAGCGGATCTCCCGAAAAACTGTCGCCAGACGTTTGCATGAAGGATGACTATACGCCCGCCGTCCTGTTGTGTGCATCCCATTGTCCAGACGTCACCGTACCGCCCGTTTGCAATGGTGCCATCAACATCGCAATTGGACTGATAACGAATGGTCTGCTGTCCTCTTCTCAGATGAGAGTAGATACAGTCTATCGTCTGATTGTCGACGACAACTGATCTGGCGTGATAGTGGTACTGCATATTGTCCAGCAAACATACAGGAAAGGGACCGATATCCGACATGTAGTGTCATGGTATGGGCTGGCATCATGATCAATGGCCGTACGTCCCTCTATGTGCTTCCAACTGGGACTATGACTGGCCAACAATACATTAATGATGTTCTGCTACCTCATGTTCGCATGTTCCGTGGTGCTGTCGGTGATAGATTCATTTTCATGGACGACAACGCAACATGTTATCGAACAGTCGCTGTCCAGGAGTGTCTTGAGAGCGAGGATATTCAACGCCTCGTGTGGCCAGCACGTTCTCCAGATCTGAATCCCATTGAAAATGTGTGGGGTGCTTTAGGGTGGAGTCTTGCTGGTCGCCAATGCCCTCCAATAAACAAGGACACCCTCATCCGTGCACTGACAGAGGAATGGGATAAATTACCCCAACAACTGCTTGATGATGTTGTGCAAAGCATGACACGACGTGTGGAGTCTTGCAACGCCCTCCATGGTGGCCATATCCCGTATTGACATCTTACGCCGGAACGCCTGCGGAGGGTAATTGCATTTTTTCACGTTTACGTATTCTGCACAAAATGGCCTGTTTGTCCCTTGAACACGTTCCAAAGCCTTCTGGATTTCAGAGCACAATAAATTTTCTTTCTTGTAATGTCCTGGCATTCTGACATTATTTAATTTCACTTGGCATCCAACCCCACTTACTTTTTTATGCGCTACATATAGCCGTTTATGATCCGTCCTTAGCAATTGTCCAGCAGTGTAGTTGAACATCAGGGTATGTGAAAACACAATTTTTCCAGTGACGGGGATCGAACCTGCATTCCTCTGCTCCGGAGCCGAATGCTTTACCAATTAATCTACACCACCGGAATTTATCGCAGCAACTTTGTCGTCCTGAGATAATTTTTGTATTAATTTTTTCGGAGCGAAGAATGAATTTTCATTAATTTTAGATGATGTGTGGAACAAACATCACATACTGTATTTTTCTAAGACCCCCAACATCCAGTAGATCTATTTCCACAATAGGGCGCCAATGTGAAAACAAATTTGCAAATTATGGTGATCAAACTACCGCATCCCTCTGTTCTGGAACCGATTAAGCTACACCGATGGAATTTATCGCTGTAACTTTGTAGTTTTGACATGTGTTTAACCTATGTAGTGCGTTATAGGTAAACAAATCCAGCATGGCAGAAAATAACGTCATAGCATTAGCAGGCAAAGAGGAGTGACAGCACCAGAAGCTTCATGCACTCTGTACGAGCCGCACCCTAGAATCTGAGATATAGAGTAATAGTTCAACATCAGGGTCATCAAATCAAATACGACAGGAAGTGACATCACAGCATTCAAACCTGCTACAGAGTGGTTCCATGCAGACCGATCAACCAAGGCGAAGGTAATAAATCTTCGAGAGATTTAAAGAAATTATTTTTGGGAGGCATTTTATTGGAATTAAAATTTCTTCCGGTTTGTTGTAGCAGATATCAATTCTTATATTCGATATGGAGTAGGTTAAATTGAACTACGTCGCAACAAAGTCACAAATTAATATGTCACGATATCAATATTCAGTAGACTATAAAATACATTTCTCTTTAATTAAAAATGGTAATCCCTTCAAGCAACAAGAGGGTTGAAATTCATTGGAAAATTTGGAGAATTGTTTGCCTGGCGTGAAATCCATGAACTGCTGTGTTGATTCTCTTAAAAAGGAAGTACGGCATTTTAATCGCAAGATTAAAATCTTTTCAACTCGCAAGAGAGAGAGAGAGAGAGAGAGAGAGAGAAATGGAAAACGGAGGAGAAAAGTGGAATTTCTTATCCAACAAATAAAATCCTTAATTACGCTCCGAATATTTCATGATCTACGAGATAAACAAGCAGACAATCACAAATCCGAAATGGATCCCATCTCTTGAAAATCGAGTATTGCACTCCACAGCAAATGAATATGTCGGCGAAGTACATGGCTTCCGGTTTTTCATTTGGTATTCTATTAACGACGAAGACGATCAGCCTTCAGATTATTCCTTGATGAGCTCTGCCAGCAATATTCCCTTTCTTTACGTTACATCCCGAGGGGTTTTTTCTAATTACGTAAGAAAATACCCGGATAGCAGATTTAAAAGATTTGTTGATTTAATCTTGTATTCATGAAGGTCAAACCGTTCTTTATTTTTCCTTTAAAATCGTCGTCTTTATTTTCAGATCTTGCGCACATTTTCTTCTGGTTTTGAAAGGATATCTGTCTAGCTCTTGATTGGCTGTTGTTTAAAGAGTAAAATAAATCTGATTAAAACGCAACGGTATTTCGGTTGGTTGGTTGGTTAGTGGAATTTAATGGCGCAAGGGCCATGTTTGGCCAAAGGGCGCCAGACACAAGACAAGCAGACAAACAGTAATAAAATCGTGGAATAATGCTTAAAATAAGTCTGATGCGCTAAAAGTGAAAAATGAGAATGAAGAATTAAAAAAGTAAAAACTAGATACGTTTAAAAAAGTGAATTCGGTTTAAAAACGAAAAGACAGCGACAGTATCGCAGTGGTCATCGAGGAGCCGCTGCAGCGTAGCGACGTCGTCGTTCAACAAATGAGAATGAAAATAGTGAAAACGGGCAGCACGAAAACGAACACAAATACATAGAACATGAATGACAGTGAGAAGACAGTTGCATGTCTCGCATGTTGGGGCAGTGTCGCCACACAGCAAGAAGCGGTGCGTGAAACGACAATGCCCCATGCGGAGACGCGCAAGGACAACTTCCACACGACGATTCCTACGCAAACTACACTGGCGGAAAGTGAAAAAAGAACACCAAGAAGGAGACGTCTGATACCAACGAAATTTATACAGCATAATAACGGAATACAGAGGATAACGTGATCAAAACATTATGGCAAAATGCAGCTGTATTTGCTGGTAAACTGAAAAATAACATTTCCATGTAACATGGTTAGTACGAGGTTGAACCGCCATGAACTGCGTCACACTGTGCAATTCTGGCATGGAGTCTGTCGTACAGATGTTGGATGTAAGTTTGGGGTATTGAGTTCCAAGCATCCTCAAATTGGACGCGTAAATCGGGGATGGTCGTGGCTGGCCGTGGAGAACGGATAAGTCGTTGTCCCATAAAATCCTACACGTGCTCAATGGGAGACAAATCTGGTGAACGTGCAGCCCATGGAAGTTGTCTCACACCCTGAAGTGCATTTCGCATTGCACGTGCCGTATGTGGGCGTGCGTTATCTTGCTGGAAAACTCCACGATGGACCGACCTTACAAATGGCACAACAACGGGCTGAATGACGTTGCTGATGTAGGAGGTGCTGTTTCACGTACCCGGTACAAACACTAGTTGTGTACGGGAGTGATAGCTGATCGCTCCCCACACCAGGAGACCAGGTGTAGGCCCTGTGTGTCGCTGGCGGATACAAGAAGGGTGGAGACGCTCTCCTGTGCGTCTGCGAACACGCATACGGCCATCGGAGGCTCCCAAGAAGAATCTGCTTTCATCGCTGAAAAAGACAGATCGCCATTGCGTTCTCCAGTGCAGACGTTGGAGATACCAATTCAGCCGTTCCTGACGGCGGGCTGAAGTCAGAGGTACACATGCCAGAGCCACACGTGCACGTAGTCCTGCATCCAGTAGACGGTTGCGGATTGTTCGCACAGTCACCTCAGGTGCAACGGCAGCTCAGATTTGCGTCGCAGTGGATGTTCTGCTTGACAACGCCGCTCTTCTTATGCGTCGATCGGTCCGCTCATCAGTCCGTCTGTGACTCCCGGTTCCACGTTTTCCCGTGTGGGTATGTTCCTTGGACCATCTGCGCCACCATCGTACCACCACCGATATTTTCCGTCCAATTCGCTCCGCAATACGACGATACGACCACCCGGCCTCGCGGAGTCCGACTAGACGACCTCGCTCAAAGTCCGATAAATGCTGAAATCGTACACGTCTTCCATGTCCAGGCATTGCAGATTATTCAGGGTCTTCGCGAGTGTCCGTACGCCGACGACTGATTACATTCACTTCACCGTACCCCTTAAATACCACCGACGATAGTTTGCATATTATGCCGTGCTGTGGCATAAGCGCTAGCCGGTTGGTCCCGAAATTAACATCAGACCTACGTAAAGTCGACCCCATTAACATATGTAAATTTCATGATCATCCGCCAATTCCTTCTAGGTGTTCTTTTTTCACTTTCCGCCAGTGTATATCGCTTTAAATTCATTCTAAATCTCCCTTCAAGAGATTTCATATATGATAGGGGTTCCGGACTTGATCTGTGGCTTGATGGAGAGAAGTTTGTTCCCGCCCTGCTGAGACCAAAGGGACTGCCACTGAGCCATGATGAAGGAACGGATGCCACGACGAAATTCTCTGAAAAACAGCGACAGTCGAGTGATCGGCATGAAGGTAACAGATCAGGCAGAGGCATCCGCCAGTTCGTTACCTTGAATCCCAACATGGCCAGGAGCCCAAAAGAATCCGACCTGGAATCCACAGCCAGTCAAAGTCCGCAGGAGACGACGGACATTTCTGGTGACTGGAGCATCAACACCCTCAGGAGAAGATAAAACTTGGATGACAGACTGGGAGTCAGTGCAAAACATGGCGCGACGATGAGAACAGGACTGGATGTGACGTAAGGCCAGGTGATCTGCATGCATTATCTCTGGTGACTGGAGCATCAACGCCCTCAGGAGAAGATAAGACTTGGATGACAGACTGGGAGTCAGTGCAAAATATGGCGCGACGATGAGAACAGGACTGAATGTGACGTAAGGCCAGGTGAACTGCATGCATTATCTCTGGTGACTGGAGCATCAACGCCCTCAGGAGAAGATAAGACTTGGATGACAGACTGGGAGTCAATGCAAAACATGGCGCGACGGTCAGAACAGGACTGAATGTGACGTAAGGCCAGGTGAACTGCATGCATTATCTCTGGTGACTGGAGCATCAACGCCCTCAGGAGAAGATAAGACTTGGATGACAGACTGGGAGTCAGTGCAAAACATGGCGCGACGGTGAGAACAGGACTGAATGTGACGTAAGGCCAGGTGAACTGCATGCATTATCTCTGGTGACTGGAGCATCAACGCCCTCAGGAGAAGATAAGACTTGGATGACAGACTGGGAGTCAGTGTAATATATGGCGCGACGATGAGAACAGGACTGGATGTGACGTAAGGCCAGGTGAACTGCATGCATTATCTCTGGTGACTGGAGCATCAACGCCCTCAGGAGAAGATAAGACTTGGATGACAGACTGGGAGTCAGTGCAAAACATGGCGCGACGGTGAGAACAGAACTGAATGTGACGTAAGGCCAGGTGAACTGCATGCATTATCTCTGGTGACTGGAGCATCAACGCCCTCAGGAGAAGATAAGACTTGGATGACAGACTGGGAGTCAGTGTAAAATATGGCGCGACGATGAGAACAGAACTGGATGTGACGTAAGGCCAGGTGAACTGCATGCATTATCTCTGGTGACTGGAGCATCAACGCCCTCAGGAGAAGATAAGACTTGGATGACAGACTGGGAGTCAGTGCAAAACATGGCGCGACGGTGAGAACAGGACTGAATGTGACGTAAGGCCAGGTGAACTGGATGCATTATCTCTGGTGACTGGAGCATCAACGCCCTCAGGAGAAGATAAGACTTGGATGACAGACTGGGAGTCAGTGTAAAATATGGCGCGACGATGAGAACAGGACTGGATGTGACGTAAGGCCAGGTGAACTGCATGCATTATCTCTGATGACTGGAGCATCAACGCCCTCAGGAGAAGATAAGACTTGGATGACAGACTGGGAGTCAATGTAAAACATGGCGCGACGGTGAGAACAGGACTGAATGTGACGTAAGGCCAGGTGAACTGCATGCATTATCTCTGGTGACTGGAGCATCAACGCCCTCAGGAGAAGATAAGACTTGGATGACAGACTGGGAGTCAGTGTAAAATATGGAGCGACGATGAGAACAGGACTGGATGTGACGTAAGGCCAGGTTAACTGCATGCATTATCTCTGGTGACTGGAGCATCAACGCCCTCAGGAGAAGATAAGACTTGG
This sequence comes from Macrothele yani, assembly GCA_039090855.1. Taxonomy (NCBI): domain Eukaryota; kingdom Metazoa; phylum Arthropoda; class Arachnida; order Araneae; family Macrothelidae; genus Macrothele; species Macrothele yani. The sequence continues at coordinate 136,143,680 of CM077027.1, read as the reverse complement.
ATGACAGACTGGGAGTCAGTGTAAAATATGGCGCGACGATGAGAACAGGACTGGATGTGACGTAAGGCCAGGTGAACTGCATGCATTATCTCTGGTGACTGGAGCATCAACGCCCTCAGGAGAAGATAAGACTTGGATGACAGACTGGGAGTCAGTGCAAAACATGGCGCGACGGTGAGAACAGGACTGAATGTGACGTAAGGCCAGGTGAACTGGATGCATTATCTCTGGTGACTGGAGCATCAACGCCCTCAGGAGAAGATAAGACTTGGATGACAGACTGGGAGTCAGTGCAAAACATGGCGCGACGATGAGAACAGGACTGAATGTGACGTAAGGCCAGGTGAACTGCATGCATTATCTCTGGTGACTGGAGCATCAACGCCCTCAGGAGAAGATAAGACTTGGATGACAGACTGGGAGTCAGTGTAAAATATGGCGCGACGATGAGAACAGGACTGGATGTGACGTAAGGCCAGGTAAACTGCATGCATTATCTCTGGTGACTGGAGCATCAACGCCCTCAGGAGAAGATAAGACTTGGATGACAGACTGGGAGTCAATGCAAAACATGGCGCGACGGTCAGAACAGGACTGAATGTGACGTAAGGCCAGGTGAACTGCATGCATTATCTCTGGTGACTGGAGCATCAACGCCCTCAGGAGAAGATAAGACTTGGATGACAGACTGGGAGTCAATGCAAAACATGGCGCGACGGTCAGAACAGGACTGAATGTGACGTAAGGCCAGGTGAACTGCATGCATTATCTCTGGTGACTGGAGCATCAACGCCCTCAGGAGAAGATAAGACTTGGATGACAGACTGGGAGTCAGTGCAAAACATGGCGCGACGGTGAGAACAGGACTGAATGTGACGTAAGGCCAGGTGAACTGCATGCATTATCTCTGGTGACTGGAGCATCAACGCCCTCAGGAGAAGATAAGACTTGGATGACAGACTGGGAGTCAGTGTAAAATATGGCGCGACGATGAGAACAGGACTGGATGTGACGTAAGGCCAGGTAAACTGCATGCATTATCTCTGGTGACTGGAGCATCAACGCCCTCAGGAGAAGATAAGACTTGGATGACAGACTGGGAGTCAATGCAAAACATGGCGCGACGGTGAGAACAGGACTGAATGTGACGTAAGGCCAGGTGAACTGCATGCATTACTTCTGGTGACTGGAGCATCAACGCCCTCAGGAGAAGATAAGACTTGGATGACAGACTGGGAGTCAGTGTAAAATATGGCGCGACGATGAGAACAGGACTGGATGTGACGTAAGGCCAGGTGAACTGCATGCATTATCTCTGGTGACTGGAGCATCAACGCCCTCAGGAGAAGATAAGACTTCGATGACAGACTGGGAGTCAGTGCAAAACATGGCGCGACGGTGAGAACAGGACTGAATGTGACGTAAGGCCAGGTGAACTGCATGCATTATCTCTGGTGACTGGAGCATCAACGCCCTCAGGAGAAGATAAGACTTCGATGACAGACTGGGAGTCAGTGCAAAACATGGCGCGACGGTGAGAACAGGACTGAATGTGACGTAAGGCCAGGTGAACTGCATGCATTATCTCTGGTGACTGGAGCATCAACGCCCTCAGGAGAAGATAAGACTTGGATGACAGACTGGGAGTCAGTGCAAAATATGGCGCGACGATGAGAACAGGACTGAATGTGACGTAAGGCCAGGTGAACTGCATGCATTATCTCTGGTGACTGGAGCATCAACGCCCTCAGGAGAAGATAAGACTTGGATGACAGACTGGGAGTCAGTGTAAAATATGGCGCGACGATGAGAACAGGACTGGATGTGACGTAAGGCCAGGTATACTGCATGCATTTCCGCCGTAAAGACGATCGTCGCCTGCAGAATCCGCTATGCGTACGTCTCATCACTACACACAAAGGCAGATCCCACAATATCACTGGATTTCGAGCCATCGGTGAAGACAAGCACGAAATCGGGATGGAGCGAGAGCTGCTCAGCAAAAGGCTGCTGGTAAACGGGCGCATGCGTAGAAGACTTGGGCTACACAGAAAGAAACACATCGGCTATCACCTGAGGTGTCTGCCAAGCAGCATCCCGAAAAGCTTTAAGTCCCACCAATCGTCGATAAGTCTAGGCCAGCTTTGCGTACCATGTCTGACATCCGAATCCCTAAAGTAGGAACACAACAAGGGCGGTTGGAAAACAAGGGGCACATTGTGGGTTGAAGACGGAAGCGTGCAGTGGATGATAAGGTAGTGACTTTAGGTTGGTGTTAAACTGGAGTGACAGTCGCTGACGGCGGAGGCACAACGGCGGTTCATGTGACTCTGCATACAGGCTATGCACGGGGGAAGTACGAAAAGCGCCGGTGCAAAGACTCAGAGTCTGGTGATGAACCGGACCTAAAACAGAAGGCCGTGCAGAACCGTAGGTTACACATCCGTAGTCCAACCTTGACCGCACAAGGGAGTGGTAAATGCGGAGCATTGAGCACCTGTCAGCCCCCCAAGATGTTCGGGAGAGGACCTTAAGGATATTCAAGGACTGCGTGCATTTCACCTTCAATGACTGAATGTGAGGACGGAAGGTGAGTTTGCTGTCAAAGGTCAAAATAAAGAACTTGACTTCAAGCACCACAGGGATCGTAGAGTTCCTCAGACGGAGACGAGGGTCAGGGTGAAGACCCCGTTTGCGGCAAAAATGCACGCCAACGGTATTCTGGGACGAGAAGCCAAAAATCATTACGTAATGCCCAGAAAGAAATCTTAGTAATAGCCGACTGCAACTGTCTCTGAATTGTGCGCATGTTGACGGAAGCACACGAAATCTGCAGATCATCCACATACATCGATACACGAACCGTCGGAGGAAGTAATGTGAAAATGTGTTTAACACAAAGAATGAAAAGAGTGAATGATAAAATGGAGCCTTGAGGAACACCCTGCTCCTGTGGACACAGCGCAGAGAGGGTCGACCCGACACGCACAATGTACATCGGGTTCTGTAGAAAGCCGGCAATAAAGGTTGGTAAGTTTCCCCGCAATCCGCAGTCTTGTAGATCACGGATAATGCCGTATCTCCAAGTCCGATTGTAAGCTTTTTCCATGTCAAAGAACATAGAGACCATGTCCTGACGCCGGAAAAACGCCTCTCTGATCGATGTTTCAAAGTGAAGGTGATGATCAGTGGTGGAACGAAAGCGACGGAAACCACTCTAATGAGGTGATAAAATAGGATGAGTTTCTAAATAAAACATCAGACGAAAATTGATGTTACGTTCAAGCACTTTGCAAAGGCAGCTCGTCATAGCGATGGGACGGTAGTCAAATGGGTTTGTGGGATCTTTAACAAATTTGAGAACAATTATGACAATAGCTGTCCGCCAAGAATCGGGAAAAACGTGCTCTTGCCAAATTCTATTAAACAGAATTAGCAGAAAGTCCAGAGAGAATGGAGAGACGTGCTTCAGCATGTCGTACTGGATGTTATCAGGTCCAACAGATGTTTGGCCGTACCGATTCAAAGCAATCTTCAGTTCCACGACAGTCAGAGGGCTGTTATAGTCCTCCGAGGAAAACGGTCCGAATGATATTTTTTCCTCTCAAGCCGCGTCTGAAGCTGCCGAAACGAAGAAGGGTAATTGCTGCTGCTGGACACGGAAGAAAACGCGGTGCCAAGACAGACAGCAATACCTGAGCGTCAGCAACCGTTCGTCCATCACTCTCGAGAACGAAGAGTTCCCCAGATGGATACTTTTCCCAAATCTTGCGAATCCTGTCGCAAACGATCTTAGAGCTGGTAGAGGTGTTGGTCCCGTAAACATACTGGATCCAGGACTCACGTTTATGACGACGACGGACCAGGCGTGCATAAGCCTTGGCTTTCTTGAAAACAAGGAGGTTAGCGTCGGTGGGAAAGCGACAAAACTGACCCCAAGCCTTATGCTGAGCCTGACGTGCTGCCTTGCAGTCTGAATTTCGCCAAGGCTTCGGACAACGTGGAAGATTTGTTGACGTCTGGGGTATGGAGAGTTCTGCCGCTTGCACAACACAATCCGTTACGGCTGCAACAGCATCATTGATCGTACCTGAGGTTACCATTGGAGGGGTAATGGTCGCCGAAGCAGTGAATACGTCCCACTTGGCACGATCTATATCCCATCTAGCGGGAAGGGTGGGATGGCGGTATCCTTCACCTGCTAGCCGAAGGAAGATTGGAAAGTGATCACTGCCAAGGAGATCGTCAGACACGCTCCAGGACCAGTCAGGATATAAGGATGGTGAAAGTCTCGCTGCAAACCCTTGCAGAGGCGTACGCAAAGGAACTGCAGTGACAGGAATACCATGAGGAACAAGAACGGGCACACCGCCGCAAGCGATAACCCCGTCCTCATGGTCTTTCCGAAAAAGAGAATGCCGGCGCACTGAAAGAGCGTCAGTATTACGGAGTTTTGTCTTTTGGAAACACACGCACACCGGCGCATGCGAAAACAGAAAGTCCTTCAAATAATCAATTCTTGGGAGGAGGCCTCGGCAATTCCATTGGATCGTGGAAGCAATAATGAAGAAAAAAAGGAAAAAGAAAAGATGAAGAGAAATGACAAAGACCGGGACGTGTAAAAGGTTTCAGAGTCCATGAGCTCCTCCGGGAGATCTTCAGCGATCAGGTGTGGCGGTGATTTGCCTGGTGGGTATAATGGACGGTGTTTGGTCCCCGGGTACTTGGGAGAAATCTCCCGACCCTGATTTTCAGCTCCGGATTTCGGAAAGGAAGAGCTTGGTTTCTGCTGCTCTGGTTTCTTCTTTGCAGTACAGGAAGCCTGAGTGCCAGTGGTTGAATTATTCGGCGATGAGGTGGGTGTCGCCTTTGCAGCTTTACGGCGAGATTTAAGAGACTCTAGTCCAGCAGCAACGATATCTTCGAAATTGTAGGGACACCGCGCTGGGATGTGAACCTCAGTCTGGACAGCAACAGTAGCCTTCTGGACCACAATTGAGGCATATGATTGTAGACCTGGTGGCCCAGGGGCGATCCGCCGCCTGTCCTCTGGATAGGTGAGATGTTCAAGGGTCTTCAGGCGTCGTATAGCCTGCTCCTCCATCCACTTTGGATACTGCTTGGAAGCAGCAAAGTGGGAACCGTCGCAGTTGGTGCAGTGTTCAGAAGCCGCCGAGCATTCCAGCAAAACATGATCCTCAGAACCACAGGGACCACACCTAGCCACGTTACGACACGACTGGTGGGAGTATCCGTAACTCTGGCGCTTGAAACACCTGAGAAGATTGGGTATGCAGGGGCGAACGTCAAGATGTAAGTACCCTGCTTTGATGGCAGTCGGTAGGGTTGGGGTGGCAAAAGTTAATATGATATTGCGAGAAGGAACAAGTTTCCCATCTCGCCGAAAAAGAATCTGTTGAAACCCAGTAACATGTTGTTCCCCTAGTTCCTCAAGTAGCTCCTCATCGCTGCAGTCAATAAACTCGCGGAGGTGACTACGCCACGAGAGGAGTTCAAGTAGTCATGCGGTGTCACTTGCACCGGAATACCCAAACAGTGCGGTCGCGATAAGCAGAGTGACGCTATGTCTGGAATGAGAGGTTTCGACAAGAAGATCTCCTGAAGGAAGCTTCTTGACATTGCGCGGACAGCCAGCAACGGCTTGAAGAGTCTTATTGATCCAGAAGGGGCTCTTGGCACTCAAAGGTTGTAAAAGATCGATAGAATGTATCAAGAGAAACAGAGCATTGCAAGTGTCAGAGACAAGTTTCTTGGTGGAAGGGATGGTCCCTTCCTCCCTTGAACGCTTTGGTGTCGTACCATGGGAAACAGCCGTAGAATCCATAAAGAAAAGTGAAGATTCATCCGCCGAATTCCCTGCCCACCACCGAGCTCAACGAGGAGAGCCGAAGGTTCGCAAGCCCAGAAGGACGCAGGACACCGCTCTAGGGTTAAGCAGCGGATATACACTGCTGGCCACCCAAAACGAAACACCAAGAAAGAAGCATCCGATTGGCCTGAAATTCGCAGTATGCGTCGCCCGCGAGAGGACATGCAAACGATTAACATTGCAGGGCATATGCTAATCATGTGTGCCCGGCACGCCACCGAGAAGCACTATATAAAGCGTCCACAGAAGGCGGATTGTAGGTAGTGGAAGTGTGTTTTGCTGCCGAACCTGTGCGTGGGAAGCTTCCTGATGCCTCGTCGCAGAATGCGGCAATAATTTCAGCACATTTCGGAGTTCGACATAGGACGAATAGTGGCTTATCGCGACAGCAATTTATCGTGCCGAGACATCGGCGCCCGTGTGGGGCGACATCTAGCCACAGTGAAGCGAGTATGAATTCAGTGGGTGCAGGAGGAACGGACGGACCGGCGTGAGCGATTGCCGCAGCCGCGGCACACTATCAATCGAAAGGACCGGCATGCTGTGCGGCGGGCATTGACGGCTCGCACCGCCGCATCACGAACGTTAGCGCAAGAATAAGGGTGTGTTGCGCAACAACTTGTGTCAGCACGTACCATTCGACGTCGTCTGCAGGAGCGGGGACTTGTCGCACAGCGCCCATTGCTCCGATTACCATTGATGTTACACCACCGGCGAGTGCGGCGGCAGTGGGCCGTTGAACGCCAGACCAGGAGTACGGAATGGCACGACATTGTCTTCTCCGAGGAATCCCGTTTCTGCCTGCAACACCACGATGGTCGGATCCGCGTGTGGCGGCACTGCGGTGAGAGAGTGTATTACAACTGCATTATGCATCGCCATACCGGTCCGTCGCCTGGCGTCAGGGTTTGGGGCGCAATTCGATATGACACCCGCACCCCTCTGGTATGCATCGCCGGTACACTCAACAGCCACCGCTACATCTCTGACGTTTTGGAGCCTGTAGTCCTCCCTTACCTGCAGGACCTGCCAGCGGCCACGTTTCAACAGGACAATGCGTCCCCGAATATGGCATGCATCGTGCAACATGCCGTGGCTCACTTGTTCTCCCGATATGTTGCCCATCGAACACGTCTGGTCGCTGATCGGCATACGAGTGGCCCGGCAAACACCACCCGCGGCTACGCCTGATGAACTGTGGCAACGATTGGAAGCAGCCTGGACCGACATACCCCAAGCCCACATCCAAAGCCTCTTTCGTGCGATGCCGCGGCGTGTAGCGGCCGTTATTGCCAGCCATGGGGGCCACACGAACTATTGATGTCTGCGTGTTCCGCAAGTTGCACGGGCCTGTAAGCTCAATCGTTTCATCTTTGTATCTGTTGTTATGTGTCCAGTAAATCTGGCTTTGCTATCTCGTGTCCTTCTTGGTGTTGCATTTTGGGTGGCCAGCAGTGTATATTTTTCAACAAGAATAAAAAGAAATTTTGAAGATGACAATCCGTTTTTTGTTGTAAATACGACAAGGATGGTAAGCCAGATAATATCCGAAAACTTGAAAATTTCGTGGTCTTGGAGCGGGAATCGAACCCGCGTCTCGCAGATTGTTCCCGGGTATGCTAACCACTACACCACCCAGAACGACCAAGTCTCAAGTTTCAGACTAATTTGAATATAACCATCACAGGATTCACTAGTCGAAGCAACCGGCATTCATGATTTGCGAATCTGGAGGTTAAGAATCCTATCCCGTGATTGCCAGAAGGAGCAGATAAATCATGAATTGAATATGTGATTACACCACACAATACAGATTTTGAAGATGACAATCCGTTTTTTGGTGTAAATATGACAAGAATGGTAAGTCAGATAATATCCGAAAACTTGAAAATTTCATCGTCCTGGAGCGGGAATTGAATCCGCATCTTCATGAATCGTGTAGATATGCCAACCACTACATTATTTATGAACAAGAATAAATTTCAAACACAAGATCAATATACGTACGAGGGTCATTTTAAAAGTTTTTCACACTGTGGGTTATCTCTTAAAAATGAATTTATTTCAGAACATACCTTTACAGGCATTCGAAGTAATTTCCATATTTCTATATGACAGCGGGCCAACGTCTGGGCAAGTCCCGTATTCCTGTCATGACACTTCCACTGTTGAGGTGTCGGATTACTGGGGTCTCCTCATTAGAAACACCCCGAATCGTACTGAATCGTGGTTTCTTCAGTTTTGGGAACAAATCATAGACTGTTGGGCTCATGTCAGGATTGCATGGCGCTTGGGGAAGCAATTCCAATCCACACTTCCCCACAATATCTCTTACTACACTGCCGGACAATTGCTAAGGACGGATGACAATAGCAACGATAGCAACCATAAAATGGATGGCAGGAAAATGTGGAAAATAGCATAAGTGCGGGATACAGTAAGACGTGTTGTGAGTATGCAAATTTTGGTTTGCCGAACTTATTCGTGACATCATAGCGCTGATAAGAGATATAAAGGATTTGACGCGTATTGACCGTTCTTGTTCAAACGCAAAGTTGAAAGGGAAAGAATCAATTGACGAACATGCAATTTTCAGTATGTCTTCCCAACATCACCTAGATGATTTTACGCGTGCCCGTATTATTGGCAAGATTGAAGAAGGGCAAAAAATAACAGATGTTGCCAGGGAGTTCGACGTCAGCCACAGTGTTGTTTCAAGGCTTTGGAAATCATTTCAAACAAATGGAGAGTGTAGCAAACGTCACGGGGGAGGTCGTGTTTACAGTACGACACCTGCGGAAGTTCGGTACATAGTGCTATCAACAAAAAGACACCGGCGCAGCACAGCTAGTGAGGTAGCAAATCAGTTTATGGCTGCTAGTGGCAAGCGGATCTCCCGAAAAACTGTCGCCAGACGTTTGCATGAAGGAGGACTATACGCCCGCCGTCCTGTTGTGTGCATCCCATTGTCCAGACGTCACCGTACCGCCCGTTTGCAATGGTGCCATCAACATCGCAATTGGACTGATAACGACTAGTCTGCTGTCCTCTTCTCAGATGAGAGTAGATACAGTCTATCGTCTGATTGTCGACGACAACTGATCTGGCGTGATAGTGGTACTGCATATTGTCCAGCAAACATACAGTAAAGGGACCGATATCCGACATGTAGTGTCATCGTATGGGCTGGCATCATGATCAATGGCCGTACGTCCCTCTGTGTGCTTCCAACTGGGACTATGACTGGCCAACGATACATTAATGATGTTCTGCTACCTCATGTTCGCATGTTCCGTGGTGCTGTCGGTGATAGATTCATTTTCATGGACGACAACGCAACATGTCGTCGAGCAGTCGTTGTCCAGGAGTGTCTTGAGAGCGAGGATATTCAACGCCTCGTATGGCCAGCACGTTCTCCAGATCTGAATGTGTGGGATGTTTTGGGGAGGAGTCTTGCTGGTCGCCATTGCCCTCCAATAAACAAGGACACCCTCATCCGTGCACTGACAGAGGAATGGGATATATTACCCCAACAGCTGCTTGATAATGTTGTGCAAAGCATGACACGACGTGTGGAATCTTGCATAGCCCTCCATGGTGGCCATATCCCGTATTGACATCTTACGCCGGAACGCCTGCGGAGGGTAATTGCATTTTTTTCATGTTTATGTATTCTGCACAAAATGGCCTGTTTGTCCCTTGAACACGTTCCAAAGCCTTCTGGATTTCAGAGCACAATAAATTGTCTTTCTTGTAATGTCCTGGCATTCTGACATTATTTTATTTCACTTGGCATCCAACCACACTTACTTTTTTATGCGCTATATAGCCGTTTATGATCCGTCCTTAGCAATTGTCCAGCAGTGTATAAGGGCAGCATGCGGCCTCGCGTTGTCATGCAAAATGATGACACCAGCTTTGAGCATGTCGGGCCTCCTTTGGCGAATCTTTGGGTAGGCATGTGAATGTTTTGTAGAGAAGGAGCTGTAGACATGTTTGCTTCATATGCAATCTCTTCACATGTTTTCCGTTGATCCTCTTCCCAAATGCCGTTGACGACAACCACAGAAGTGTCATCTGATGGCCGGCAGCTTCTTGGGTCATCTTCGATGCTTTCCCGAACTGGGTGGAAAAGGGAAGCCCACCGTGACAATGTGCCACGATCCACTACACTAACCCCACAAACTTCACACAAAGATTTATGGATTTCGGTTGGAGATTTTACTCGCAAATTTTCAATTATAAATGTAGGGTCGCTGGTCGCTACGAGAGATCTGGCCTGACTCATTTTCTTCCTCCATTTCTAGGCGGAATGTTTCGGAACAGGAATTAGCCAGAAAATGCAGACACAAATTTGTATACTGAAGTCCGACTCCCAACTAGCGCAACGATTGGAGCGATTGCATCATCCTACGGGTAGTGCCTGCGCAGTGTGCAAAACCTTTGAAATGACCTACGTACATACACTATATACGGTAAGCAATTCGTCCGAGCGTCATGATATGCAAATTATTGTAGGATGGCGAAAGAAAGAAAGCTACTCTACTAGGGCGTGTAGTCGAGTAGAAGTGTCTCGACATGTACTCACGGAGTAAGAGAGAGGTATGGTTGTAGAGCATCACATTAGCGGCATTTTGATAGAAAATCGGTTAAGTATTCCTTAGTCAAATAGACGAAGTCATCGCTCTTTCCACGTTTTTCTCCTTAACCCTTTAATCGTCCGATGCACCTGAGCCAAATGGAGCCGAAAATTTTCTGCACTGCCCAAACAGAAATGTTTACATAGCGGCCGGATTATACGGAATCTTTACGGCAAAATACTTCCTTTCACCCCACTCATTTCAGCGGTACCGATCATAAATTTGTCGCTGGTTATAAGTGCTCTCTTTTATTCCTTAATCTTTTATAGTCTACAGTTTGATTCCCTTATAGTCCTTTATTCTTTGCTCCAGGGAATGAGTGGGAAGTGCTAGTCCTCTGACGCGAACATCATGCTATTGGGTAGAAACAAGTGACTCAAACATCTTTTTTCTCTTATCCTAGATTCGTAGCCATTTTTACAGCCTATATAGCTGAGAAGGTAATCCAATAGAAAGGATTAATGACAATCATCCACCCAAAACGGTCACTTCGAATGATAAATCTAAGGGAAACGCAACGCTTTCTGATGTTCAAAGTTCACTCGTTCCAGTCACATTCAGACCATGTTTTAGACAACAAATATATTCGTTCGAGCTGGTTTTAGCCCATTCTGTTAACCCCGAGTTAATTCGTTCCAGCCGGTCAAAGGGTTAATTAACACGCAGAAACCGAAAAATTATATTTCGACACCGCGGAATCGAACCTCAGATCTCTCGATAACTAGCTGAGTGCGCTCACTTTACGCAAAGTGAACATCTGGTGGGGCTTAACGGCACAGCCCGCAGACAAGGTGTGGACCTTTTGATTGGTCCACACCTTGTCGGCGGTTCATGGACAAGGTGTGGCCCAATCAGAAGTGGACGGCCGGGTACGTGGGCATCGTTTACCTGAGGAAGTGTAGGCAACAGGATGCATCGTGGGACGAAAACAAGCCTATAAAGGAAGTGTAATGCTTTGGACAATGTTCTGCTAGGAAATTCTGGGTCCAGTTGTTCATGAGGAGGAAACTATGACGTTTACCACCTAACTAAATATGATTGCAGGACAGGTACATTCTTTCTTTGCAACGTATTCAGTAGTGCCTTCTTCCACTGAACAATGTTCCATGCCACACTGCCCGGATTGTTCGAGAATAGTTTGCGGAGCATGAAAAAACTTCCAGATATTGTCCTGGCCTCCAAACTCCCAACACATAAATTCAATCTAGCATCTGTGGTTTGTGTTAGAACAGCAAATACGATATGCGGTGGTTCAAATACGTAACATAAAAATGTTAAAGGTTCTGCTGGTAACGTGTTGCTATTAGATATCACAAGACACCTTTAGAAATCTTGTAAGATCCATGTCTCGCCGCATAAGAGCTGTTTTGGCGTCATCATATTAGAGAGGTGGTCATAATGTTTTGGCTATTTAGTGTATATTACGTGTTTTAATTATTTGTCCACCCCTTGTGTGTGAAATATGAGGTTTATCGTTAGACATTAAATTTTGTGAAACAAATGACAGGATAAGACCCTAACTCTGATGTCCTGACTTATCTTCGTTATAGATGGATGCCCAATAGCATAGAAGTTTAACAAATTATGGCTAAAACTCTGAATCGCCACTTTTAAATGGCAAACAACCGCTAATTTTTACGAACTTATCGAATTGTTTAAAGAGCAGTTGTAAAAAGCGCCTATTTCCTTCTGTTGGAAGACTGCAAAGCTAAAGATGACAGATAATTTTCCTCTGGAAAAAAGAGACTGAAATTCACTGGAGAAGGATTTTGTGGAAAGGCCCTGAAATTCAATGGATAAGGATTTGCGATATACAAAGGCCCTTTCTTAAAAATTGAGAGCATTTCTTTGAGTTGGCAACAGTGTGAAGGGATAAAATAACCACGCAGACGACTAACAGAATTAAGGAAGTATCTATGGCAACAGTTATTAGCCGCGCCAGACGATTCTGGTTTTATGACGATCAAAAAATTCGTGCTGAGTAATACCTAACCATGAAACACGCTGTCTAAGAACGATATTAATGAAACTCAAAGTGTTACTAAATAAAAGGCGACATTTATTTACAGATTAAAAACACACTAAAGAGTTAAAATTACTATGACAAGAACTTTCAAGGCTTCCAAAGCCTCATCTTCAGGTCAAGTGCACAAAATGATCACGAACATAGGCACATATACAGTCAAATTTAACCACAATTCTTTGCGGTCTTGGATACTTGTTGCCACTTAAGACCGTATACGAGATGAAAAGTTAAAAACACAAGGACATCTCACGAACGCGATGCGTCATCATCCCTGTGAAAAAAGTCATTCGTTAGCGCTAGCCAAGGTTGCGGAATAAATACAGGAAATTCATCATTGCAGCACGCTGAAAAGTCTTTATATAAACTTCTCTGCAAATAACAATGAGTATTTATTGGCTGCGCAAGTAATGATTGAAGATTGATCCCAATTGGGGTTGTATTCACCTATATCAATAGTTCGACTCAGGGCAGTAGAGTTCAATCCTTTGCGTATCGCATATTTGTGCTCCGATAATCTCAGTCCGAGGTTACACATAGCAGAGCCAATGTAACACATATCAGCGATACCTTGAACAGTAAAAGAAAGAGGCACTTGGTAAACGCCAATTTTTTATGAAGGGCGACACAGCCTCGATCTATGAGAACCAATGCAAAATTATCAACTTTGTGCACAACAAAGTCTAGTCCATGTTTTCGACATAAGTTCTTTAAAACATTCACAACAGGTGGAAGAAACCTAATTGCTCCCATAAAGCTGGTACTAGGTATTCCACTTTACAGAGTAGTGAAAGCAAGTCCATTGAAGTTACGAACCAAACCAGGGACGATATTCGCAGAGTAGCCAAACATTCAGGGCTATATCCAAAATCTTGGGAAGTTCCAAACCTAAATGCGGAATGAGTATAAGAACGCCTTAATAAATAGCGTAAAGCAGCAAGTTTTTGACTCCAAGGATGAGCGGAATCATAATATATAATTGAAGAGCAAAACGTAGGCTTGCGGTAAACGGAACACCTGGAACCAACTGACCCTCGGACGTGGGTTACCAAAAAACCTCTGCAACATTAAGTACCTAGTACCGGCTTTGTGGGAGCAATTAGGTTTCTTCCACCTGTTGTGAATGTTTTAAAGAACTTATGTAGAAAACATGGACTAGACTTTAGTGTGCACACAGTTAATAATTTCGCATTGGTTCGTAAAGATGGAGACAGTGTGGCCCCACATAAAAAAATTGGCGTTTACCTCTTTCCTCTAGTGTTTAAGGCTCTACGAGACCCGCCATCTTGTATTGCTGCTGCCTTCTCTTGTTAACCAACGGGCAAGTGTATTTCACAAATTCCTCGGGCAATTTTGCACATTTTGGAACACCGTTTGTAGCTAACGCATAATATATATGTTAAATAAAGAGTTCCCTGGTTTCAGATTTTCATTTTGGACTCTTTAAGTAATTTTTATTAATTAATAAAACTATGGAAGACGCCTGGGTACGACTTTTGCTGCAGATAAAAAATGAAGGGAAAGGTCAATAAAAATTCTGAAACCAGGGAACTCTTTATTTATTACATATCTTGCGTTAGCCCCAAACGATGTTCCAAAAATGTGCAAAATTGGCCGAGCAATTTGTGAAATACGCTTGCCCGTTGGTTAACAAGAGAAGACAGCAATACAAGATGGCGGGTCTCGTAGAGCCTTAAGGTCTCTGACACGTGTTACATTGGCTCTACTATGCGTCACTTCAGACTGAGATTATCGGAGCACGAATATGCAATACGCAAAGGACAAATATGCAATACCCTGAGTCGAACTACTGATAAGGGTGAACACAACCCCAAAGGGGATCAATCTTCAATCATTACTTCCGCTACCAATAAATACTCATTGTTATTTGCAGATAGTTTATACATTAACAAACGCTTTTCAACGTGCTGCAATGATAAATTTCCTGTATTCATCCCGCAACCTTGGGTAGTGCTAATAAATGACTTTTTTCACAGGGATGATAACGTACCGCCTGTGGGAGATGTTCTTGTGTTTTTTACTTTTCATCTCGTACGCCGTCTTAGGTGGCAACAAGTATCCAAGGCCGCAAAGAACTGTGGTTAAATTTGACTATATGTGCCCATGTGCGTTATCATTTTGGGCACTTGACCTGAAGATGAGGCTTTGGAAGCCTTGAAAGATCTTGTCATAGTAATTTTAACTCTTTAGTGTGTTTTTAATCTGTAAATAAATGTCATCTTTTATTTAGTAACACTTTGAGTTTCATAAGTATCGTGCTTAGACACTGTGTTTCATGGTTTGGGATTCTGGTTTTGTTATTGCGCAGTTGTTTAAGGTACGTCTGCATTTTGCCATACAGCCATGGAAGTGAGTCATTCAGAGATAAGAAGTGAAATGCGTTATTCGATAAAATGTTGCAATCGTTTCGGTAAAACAGCTCCAGAAACAGTTAATTTAATGAAAAAAGAGTCCAAATTAAGTGTTTGGGTGAGTCAGAGTTTTTAGATGGCACCATGATTTTAAAAAAGGGTGCTTATCGACAGAACTCGCTCCTAGGTCTAGTCGACTTGAAAGTGTGTTTACGGAGCGCGATGAATGACGTGTAAAGACATAGCGGCGTCAACTAACATTTCAAAAACGTCGGCATTCCGCATTCAATGCGACAAATTACTGCTGCATCGTGTGTTCCAGATGGGTACCTCATCACCTGATGTGAGAACGATTTTTAGCCAGAGTTCAGGTGTGTCATGAGTGGAAACAAATGATTGCAAAGGATCCAAACTTTCTAAACACAGTAATAACTGCCGATGAAACTTGGGTCCACTATTTCTACCCCCTCACGAAGTGCGCAACGATTGTCTGTAAACACACATGTTCGCCTTCTCCGAAAAAAGTCCGCGAACCCAACTGGGAAGGTGATGATGATAATTTTCTTTGATCATAAATGTGTAGTCTACCAGCATGCCGTTCCTGCACAAACTACTGTCAATGCTGAGTATTACATTTCAGTCTTGAAGCGTCGGCAACGACACATGTCGATTAAACGACCGGAACTAGTGGCCAAGTGGACCCTACACCATGATAATCCCCACACACATGTGGTTGCTTATGTTCAATAGTTTCTTACGCTCACAGTATTGAAATCATGCCATTTCCTTTCTATAGTCCTGACCTCGCCCCTTGCGATTTCTGGTTGTTTCCAACAATGAAGGAGAAGTTTCGTAGCGTAACATTCAACACAGATGCTGACGTTATTAAAGCTGTACAGTGGTCGCACAAAATGCCCTCGCCACATGCTTTGAAAAGTGGACTTGAACGATGGGACCGTTGCATATCATCCGAGAGAAGATACTTTGAGAAAGAATAGCATATATTTTGGTGTACCTATATTTTTTTCATTTTGAGTGATTTTTCTCTCAGTGTTTACGGAAAAGCCGTTGTATGTTATGTGTTTTAATTATTTGTCTACCCCTTGTGTGTCAAATAAAAGACGTTAGACATTCGATTTTATGAAACAAATGTCAGAATAATACCCTAACTCTGCTGTACTGACTTATTCTCCTTGGACAGACGCCTAAGAAAATACGAGTTTAGCAATAGAGCATTTAAAGCAAACAGAATATAAATTCTGAATTTGCTTGTACTACTTACATGTAACATCTCTCAGAAAGCTTTAAAATTTCATCGCCCTAGAGCGGGAATGGAACCTGCATCTCCCGATTTCCGTTCGAGTATGCTAGCCGTTACACGATAAATTTGCAAGTTTTCTGAAGGATGTTACATGGAGTACCAGTAAGTTGTACAAGCAAATTCCGAATTTATATTCTGTTTGCTTTAAATATATTCTATCTATTTCCCATATATTATGAGGAATATTTCTCCCTTCATTGAGTTTAACAAATAATGACTGAAACTCTGATCGCCACTTTAAATAGCAAACAACCGCTAATTTTTACAAACTTATCAAATTGATTAAAGATCAGTTGAAAAAAACGCATATTTCCTTCTGTTGGAGGGACTGAAGATGACAGATAATATTCCTCTGGAAAAAACAGACTGTAATTCAAAGGATAAGGATTTGTGGAAAGGGGAATACAAAAGTAAAGCTAATGCGTGGGACAAGAATATAATAACTCACTTACATCCACGTGTAGCATGGTTATTTCAAGGGCATAATCTTGCCATTCTTTAACTGCGGTTTTAACGAATGACTGATGAACTTACCTTGATACCGAAGTCCTCATCACGATTCGGAACTAAACAAGTTACAAGGAGATGAGAAGCTGAGCTGAGACTTCCACAGACGAGGCACCACTTGAGAGAAAGAGGAAGCATGGAGTAAGTCACAAACACTAGGAATAGAATTTGCCAGACAGCGTCCGCGCTCAAATCTCCACCCTGCAGGAAGCTGGACCCTCCAAAGTCTAAAACTCCGATATTCCCATTACCTGAAACGAGACAATTGTCAAAAACAAATGAAAGTGCTCAAGAATATTGTTTACTTTTCATTTCGTCAAAATGGAGCCAGTAATATTATGTATCTAAATCATATTGCGTTCTGTAACTGTGGCTAATGGTTTTTGGTTTTCAGGTCCGGAAGTATAGAGTGTCAAGTAGAGAGGAATGAACATTTCCGATATCTGCTCCTCTACGAGTTTAACAAGGCATCATCTACAGCCGCCGAGACTACTCGACAAATTTGCGCTGCGTATGGGGAGGATGCTATTGCTCCGAGGACAGCCCGCAAATGGTTTGAGCGGTTCCAAGGTGTCAATTATGTTTTCAACGATTGTGCACGCTCCGGTCGCCCATCTTATTTTCATAAGGATCGTCGTTTGAACCATCTCATCCACTTGAAACCGCGTCAAACCACACGCGAATTGGCCACTAAGATGGACTGGGATCAAGCCACCGTGCTGCGACACCTGTAACGTATGGGAAAAGTCCAGAATTTGGGGTTTTAGGTGCCTCACACTCTTACCCAGGACAACAAGAATCAGTTGGTTGCCATATTTGGATCCTTGCTATCCCGTTATCGCCAATGTTCTCAGCAACGCAAACTCTTTCTATCACGTATTGCTACTGGAGATAAAATGTAGTGCCTGTACGTGAATTTCAGGCATCGGAGGAAATGGTTAAGCCCAAACAAGACGATCACACCACGTCCAAAACACGACCTTCATCCTGCGAAGATCATGTTGTGTGTCTGGTGGGACATGGAAGGCATTATTCACTCGCCCATCTTTAAAATGTATTGTATTTCAAGGTCTGACGTTGGGGGTTAATGTTGGTCTCCTTTCCAGATCATTGAACATTAATGATGTCGCCGTGGACGCCAACAGAAATTGCATACGTTGCGGAAGCTCCACCGTCACCGCATAAAGGCGATTTTGACAACATGTCCGGAAGTGTGAAACACCGTCCCGGAAGGTCATCCCGAGTGCTATTAGTAACTTCTGTTTGACAGGCAACGTCAACAAGAAACTATCTCGGGGACAACCTTGAATGTCTCGTAGTGCATAGAACATTGAACCTGTGGCGAATGCCTTTGAACAAAGTCCCAAGAAGTCTACCCGTAGATTGGCCTAACAGTTGAACGTTACTCGTGCCAGTGTTGACAGGATTTTGAAAAATTACCTGCAACTGTACCCTTATAAGGTAAAGTTGGTGCAGCAATTGCTCCGGGCAGATCGGGGCCACAGAGTGACGTTCAGTGAATGATTTGTCAACAAGTGCGGGGACGAAAATAATTTTGTGCAGCACCTGATCACATCAGACGAAGCTCATTTTCATCTATCTGGTTATGTCGATAAACCAAACTGTAGGTTTTGGGGTAAAGAAAACTCACAAGCCTTGCATGACAAGCCCTTGCACAGTGTCAAGGTCACAGTGTGGTGTGCGGTGACTCATGCGTGTGTATTTGGTCCATACTCTTTTCAGGACGAACATGGTGCAGCCGTCACATCTACTGCCGAGCGCTACAACCAAATGGTAATCACCTTCTTCATTCCTGAGTTGCAACGGCTTGGTCTTGCACAAATGTGGATGCAACAAGATGGTCCCACTAGCCATACGGTATGACTGCCAATGCTAACCCTTCGACAACAGTTCCCCGTGCGCCTCATTTCCAGATTCAGTTATGTCAAGTTACGTTGATGATGTTGCGAGTGATTCAAGTTACTGCAAAGAAAATCGTCTATTTGTATTATTTATGGTCACGTATTGTCCCACACGTACCGCTACTAGAGTTGATCGGGTATCGTAGGGAATGGCTCCTTAGACCATAATGCCTGCATTGGGGGAGCTGTGGCGCTCGACAGTGAGGTTTCGATTGTGCCGTCCACCCGGGGATCTTCCCAACCCGGACAGGATGATCATCTATCCCCAAAACGAAGCGGCACCCATCGCTAAAGACCACACGTCGCCATTTTGTGGCGTTCCACGTCGCTCTGGCCCAGTACCACTGCAAACGGATCCGGCAATGTTCTGGTGTTAATGGCAGCACACGTAAGGGGGCGCTGGGATCGCAGATTCGCTTCCGCGAGGCGTTGGGAAACGGTTCGTGATCACACAGGAACCGCTACATCTGTCTGCATAGTGGACCGGGTTCCCGTGGGATCTGTTCGTGTCTAGCGCACGATCCGTCGATCCTCTCTACCGGTGGTCCTCCTGGTCCGTATGGAACCGTTCCACCGTGTGGCAGAGCCGTCCCGTGTCCACTGCTTCCAACACAGTCGGACGGTCTGTTCAGAACGATCCACGTGTCGGGGTTCTACTGCGCGACAACCATCTTGCGGTTTTCAGCCCGATGATCAGGCCTCCCTCAAAGTCCGTAAGTTGCGTAAATCGACGTCTCTGGAGTGTTCCCAGCATACTTGTCACTCTCTACTTTTGTTTGCGTCGGACAGTACTTTTCGCTTTCACGGTTTATAAGGCTGCCAGTTCCTTCTTGCAGGGCCACCACAGGGTGTGTGGTCGTGAGCAATCGCAGTAAACGTGGATCATTTGCATACCAGCACTCACTCTAGCTATTTGCAAATTTCGCGGTTTCTTTTAGGTGAGCAAATTTCATTGTCCGGGAGTGTATATATTTGGGGCTGCCCACTGCCACCCTCATATTCGTTAAAATGCCTTGTAAAAACTACCGTTCAAGCCTCTCTCTCTCTCTCTCTCTCGAATTCCGGATTTGACCATGCCAGGAAAAGAAGTGACTTCAATAGCTTTCTGTACTCATCTTATCCTGCAGGTCTTGTTAGCCTGTTGGTCGTCCTTGTGTCAAAATGAAAACTGATATTTTAATAATTAAATAAATTGAAAGGATATTAATAAAATTATAAAGTACTAAATGTATTATACAGCTCAGTTTTACTTGCAGAAATGTAAAGTGCCATTTTATTGCCATTTTGTTTTGTTCTTTTTTTTTTTTTTTTTTTTTTTTTTTTTTGTAATAAGGCAAATCGGCTTTCGTCACATATATGCAGTGTCCTGGGCCATGGCCCAGATTGATCCAATGGAAAACCCGTTCCTGAAAAACGGTTCCTAAGAAAAATTATCCTAAACAATTATCTTCCTAGTTATGGCACATTTCGACAAGCTTGTGAAAAAGGTACGCTGCTAAGTCATTTGCCTGCCTGACGTCATAGTGCCAAGTGTCGAATAGAACCCCGGGGGCGGTAGTGCTACATAAAATTAGTTCATAATTTCTGGGAACCTGCATGTGAGTCACTTCTTGTTTTTATTGTCAATCCTAGTACGGCTCATGACCTTTACCATGAATAATTAATTCATCAATGCTAAAATCACAGATATTATCAATGAGCGAAAGGAAACAGCGGTGACGTTTGTGACGTACAACCCCGAAACAATCTTCCTTCTGAGTTTTTGTTTTCTTATATAAATTTAGTTACGTCTTGGTTTAAGATTTCGTCAATGAGGAACACATTACATCCCCGAACAGGTTTTACAATTTGGCAACACCGACAGTGAGTCAGAAAAACATATCAAAATGGCGACATTGAATCTGAAGAGTGTGGAGTTGGAAGAGTTGTAGAGATCTCAATGGAGATTGTTAATTGTTGATATTTCGAAAGAGTTTCGTTGTTTCAAACCAACCCAGAAGAATTTTTGCTAGTTCTATAACGGCAGATGCAGGGAAGAAGTAAGTGTCTCTGACGACATGGGCACAAGACAAGATAGCCCCCCCAGCCCCAATATTTGGTTTTTTGCTAAACGGTGCTGGCTCATTACGTGTATACATTATGATGACACTTATTATTATAAAACAATATATTGCACCAGAAAAGACACAATAATGCGAGAAAAAGAAGAAATATTAAAACAGTCTTAATAAACACTTACGATGCAAATGAAAATTTGATTAACACTTACGTAATTTCCCACTTTTCCACCCAATGTCTGACTGCACCATAATTATGGCATGATCATAGGTTTTTGATGGACCTTTGCATGAGCAAAATTATCAATTACCGAAAATGTGATTAACACTTACGTAATTTCCCACTTTTCCACGAAATGTCTGACTGCACCATATTTATGGCATGATCATAGGTTTTTGACGGACCTTTGCATGGGCAAATTGTCAATTACTGAAGAGTAGTCTACATACAGGAATATGCTTTTTTCTACACACATTATCACGAGTGAATTAAACTTTTTTCTCCCAATAAATTCCTTTTTTCATTTTGAATTCTTGAGACTGCTGGAAATGATCTTTCAACATAACAATTCGCGACTGGTAAGGTAAAAAATATTTTCAAAGCTATTTCTGAGTTTGGAAATGTACTCTGAAGATTGTTGTTATCAATGATGAAAGTGTACATATCCCGTGGTGTGCTCAAGTCTTTGGCATTCATATATGACTGGAAATGCAGACATTCGTTGCTGAGAAAGTTTTCTATGTCTCATTGGTACCTATGAACAAGTTTATTTGATGTAGCGTGTATGTCATGAGCACTGGTCTCTTTCAAATCTCGGAAAAGTTTAAACCTTTCCAGCGCAATTTATTCGTATGATTTCCTCCTGTTTGCTAAATTACTGATTAAAGAATCCATAACCTTAAAAAAACGTGTTTACTCTTCCTCTGTTAATGATCTCCGTCCACGCATATGGAGTGACGACTACAAATAATATAACTTTCAAAAATTAACAAATTTTGTAAAATTATTTAAGTAAAGCTTTCTCTTGGGTACTGGTGCTAAAATATTCATAAAAAAACTCTTCAAGATTGGCGCCCACCTAAATCTGGCGCCCTGGACAGATGAAGTTTGGGTACGTTACTGTATTCTTTAATGGAAGCATAATGGCTCGGTAACTATAGAGAAGAAGACACCTGCCGGAAAGTTGATGGTTACGAATTTCTGAAATTCGGAAGGAGTGGGTGATGGCGGCTTACCTTGTGAAGGGCTAAATCATCAAAGGACTATATCATGCTATGAAGGAAACTTTGACAGGACTTGAGGGATAGATACAGAGGAAAGTTGACCAAAGTGGTGTAGTTTCATCAGAATAACGCACCAAACCCAGAATCAGCAGTTTTATGGTTGCCCTCTAGCAATGTGGGGTTGAACTGCTACCACATCCTCCCGGCTCACCAGAACTTGCCCCCTCGGACTACCATCTCCTGCTTAATATCAAAACGAATTTGTCTGGTATGCATTCTGACACGGACGAAGACGTTTTTTTTTTTTGATTGGAGGTTTAACGACCACCGTGAGCAACTCAATGGGCTATAAGCAGTCGCCCGTCCCTAATTTAGGGTCACTGGTTCCAGGAAAGGGAGAGAGCCAGTGCCGTAAGACAAACACAACATCCATGCCTGACCGGGATTCGAACCCGGACCCCTTACGGACGAATGATCAGAGGCCAACGCCTTAGACCACTGCGCCACCGGGGCGGCTCGAAGACGTTACTGATGTTGTTGAAGCGTATTTTGACAGATTTGGCAAATGATTTTATTTAGACGGCATAGAAGCCACGGAGCACAGTTGTAACACGTGCGTGAGCAAGAGATGGAAACGTGCCACAGGTCAACGGGTCAAGGTGTTCTTGACCCGATTTCGACCCGGTTTTATTTCCGTTTTATTTTTGAAAAGAAAAAAATATTTCATAGATCCCATCCTAGGTCTTTGAAATAATACTTCAGAGCTGCAGAGTATGATCCAGATACTTGCTGAGAAGGGTAACGAAATGGGATTGGAAAGAAACTTTCAGAAGACAAAACTGAAGTGCAATATTTTTAAACAAGGAATGAAGATTCATAAATTGATGAGAAAAGGCTGGAGATAACCAATCCCTACATTTCCCTTGGGCAGCAGATGAAGATATTAATTTGGCGTTTTTGGAAGAAATAGTAGTGCAAGAACCATTTAAGAGCAATGCACCAATAAGTCTTAAAAGAAAGTGTTTAATAGGTGCATCCTTCGAGTTCTTACATACGGAGCAGAGACGTGGACCTTAACCAAAAAAGACATGCAAAGACTGCAGACAGCTGAAAGAGGCATGAAGAGATGCATGCTTAGTGCAACCAGCAATGGTGTATTGCTAAAAAAAGAAGTGCCAGAACACACGAACGATTTTTGAATACACGTGCATATAATAGGCAGAATATTTAAAATAAAAAAATGTAAAAAGTACAAGTGTGTACAAAAGTAGAAAACGGCAAAGGCTTCAACATCCATTATAGGCCTATTGTCTCAGACGTCTGTACTAGAACTGGAATGGGTGGTCGTAAATTGGTCGTAAATTTTAATACTATACATTGCTTAATCTTACTGTAAAACATGGCATGAGTAGTTGAAGGAGCCAAGGGCTGCTGTAAGAAACTAATAACTAATAGAGTTGAGTTTGCGTTTAAAAAGATTAAAAATGTCACTTATGGCTTACATAACTGCATGGATGTAATTAGGTGAAACAATGTTTAGTTTATTTCCCTTAAAGAAATTTCCAAAGTTTATCCATTGGACGCTCTGTGTGCTTGACTGCTTTGATCTGGGTATCAGTTGCTTAGCGACGATTCCTCATCCACATGCGAACGTAATTGTCTGGTTTCCACTGTTCAATCGGAGGTCCGCGAAGTTTGATAAACATAAAATTTTATGAATGGCTATTTAGTAATCTTGATCTTGTATCCGTAATTAAAAGGTTCATAGTGCTAAAGCCTCTTCACATTCGGAAGAGCTGCAAGGGGTAATTTTGAACAATTAATAAGAGGAATCAAATTAGAGGGAATATCTCTTCCGCCATTGTCCAGGAAGTCTCTGTAGGCCGTGAGTGTCCTCGAAAATACCAATATGAAGAGGCTGCAAAGTTACTCTATTTCAGTTTCTCCACAACCTGGGTGTATTTCTGCTGGCCATTCACTAGTTTCTAGAACAGAAAGCTCTGACATTATGTCGGCCTTACTGGGAATAATGTTTGAAGAGCTGGTTTTGATCGAATTGACTCGTGTGAAGAGGTTGTTGAAAATATAAGGAGTTTCATATTGTTTACGATGTTGGTTAAAAACTAAGAGCGATTAACAGAAACAATCTTCTTGTTATCAGTCAGTTTTACTGAGCAAAATTCCATTTCCTTCACTGTCATATGTTTACCTTTACGTTCCTTCATTGAATCTAAAAATCATATGGTGCGACGATTTAGCTTATCAGCATGAACAAGAGTCATATCTCGTCTCTGGAGGGATCTCGGAAAGAACTGAGAGTTCGAATAAAGCATCATGCATGAGTGCCAGGTCCATTACAAATTGTTTCGATCAAATACGTTTGTAAAGCCCTTTGAATTTGTCTTGATCCGACTGCGAGCGGTTTGTATCATTACTTGCAGACTCAAAGTGACAACACTGAGATCTATAGCTTTTCCAAACTGCAGAAACAGTTCGAAACGAACTTGAAACCCACCTCACTCCCAATACACGACCGATATGCTTGATATCTTCGTTTAGCGTCGACGCACACTTTTCAATTTCATTTCAAAAGGTGTGCAAAAATTAGGGACGAAGAGGAGAAATTAGCATAACAGCGGAACGAGCAGGCAGAACGGAACGAAAGACCACTCAGGAGATAGACTAAGGTCCGGTACGGTAGGGCATGCGCATATATGCAGCATGACGTAGGGGGGATATATGCGGGGGAGTGTCGGAAAGATATAAAGCACACGGGAGGTGTACGCTCAGCAATTCGGTGAAAGCTATTGCACGGTGCACATCGGTTTGAACGACGTCGAGTTGCTGCCACCGTGTGATATGGCCAACAGACAATCAAGTAGACGACATCTGGATGATTTTACCTGAGGTCGCGTCATTGGGAAGTTGAAAGAAGGTCGAAGTGTGACTAGTGTGGCCGAGGAGTTCGGGATCGCTCACAGCATCGTTTCACGAGCTTGGAGAACATTTCAAACGACAGGAACAACTGTCCGAGAGTTTAGCAGTGGTCGTCCACGAGCAACCACGGGGGCGGACGACCTGTATATTGTCCTACAGGCGAGAAGAGACAGACGGCAGACAGCGGAAGAAATCGCAAGGCACATGCAACAAACAACTGGACGTCCGTTGTCGCGTTTTACCGTGGCCAGGAGGCTGCACAAAGGTGGTCTATTTGCACGACGACCAGTACGGTGTGTACCATTAACGCCTGCTGATCGGAGACGGTGGTTTCTGTGGTGCCAGGAACACAAGAACTGAACATATCAGCAATGGGGTCGTGTTGTCTTAACGGATGAGAGCCGATTTAGTCTGACGAGCGATTCTGGACGTATACACATCTGGAGGGAGCAGGAAATACACAATCACACCTCCAACATCACCGAAAGGAACCGGTTTGGAGGTGGCGGAGTTCTCGTTTGGGGCGGTATGATGCTTCGTAGCCGTACTGACCTCCACATCTTTAAAGGAGGTTCAGTCACTGGTGTCCGCTATTGTACCGAGGATCTCCTGCCTCACGTGCGTCTGTTTAGAGGTGCTATGGGTCCTGAGTTTCTCTTCATGGACGACATCGCTACCGCTCAGCGTACAGTGGCTGTGGCAGAGCTGTTGGAGAGTGAAGATATTCAACGCATGGATTGGCTCGCAAGGTTCCCGGACCTAAATCCAATCGAACACGTGTGAGAACTTCTCGGGAGACGCTTGGCAGCACGTCACCAGCCGCCAGCAACCTTTCCGCAGCTGCGATTGGCGCTACAAGAGGAATGGACCGCGATGCCTCAACAGCTCCTTGACAACCTCGTCGTCAGCAGGGACAGACGTTGTAAATCCTGCAATGCAGTCAGGGGGATCATATCCCCTACTAAACACTGGATTTTTCTTGGCAGGCGCCTGTCACATGGACGTTTCTGTCTTCTATCTAGTTGTGCTCGAAGCTACCTTTTCAATAAAGTGCCTTTGTATCCTTTGGATTCCTTGTTTGGACGGTTTTGCTCACTTGTTTCATATTCTTACATCTTGGGAATCTTATGGTATGATTTGAGTCGATGTGGAGCACTTCTGCACGACGTTACATTCGAAAAACCGTCTCGTCCTTAATTTTTGCACGCCAGTGTAGAAGGGTGCATTTGTTGCAGCCATTGTGCAGCACCTGATTTTATTCCCAGCATGACACTAGCACCAATACATGTAAAAGAAACTAGATTGTTCTGAAGATAGGTATGGTCGACTCCATACCTGCTGAGACATGTTAGTAAGTGATCGGTAATCGTTTTCGCTGTTTGATCAGGCAATTCAATCAAATATAAAAAAATGAAATGTGGATCGATTGATTTATCGGTTTCACATTTTAAATACACTATCAAAGTAGTTTTGGTACTGACAGTTGTAGACTCGTCTATTAGCACAGATACTGTCCCATTTATTTCAATTATGCGTTTGCACACTCCAGACTACAGTTCCCACGCAACGTGGTCAATTATGTTTGTAGCGCTAAATCTCGATCGCAAACCAGGTAAGATTACTACACCATTTAATTGCTGCAACTACAACAGTTCAGCATTATCAGATTATAGTCTATCATGTTTAGCAATAAAATATGCGGTTCTAAAAACCTTTTCAGTGGCCTATACTTCAGTTCCATTTAAACGATCTACAACGTTTTCAATCGATTGTGTTTTAGCTCCCTGTACAATGTTTTCAGAGCTTATGTGTGACTGGGACTTTGAATGCTCAAATAGTTGTTTCCTCAATGATGTAAGTTGCGCTGTACGAATGCTACCATTAAATGAAATTGACACCGAACTCCATTCCTTGGAAACTTTCAGTCCTTGCGATTTCAATGGACCTAAAGTTGTCACGCTAGAACAAGAAGAACACCCAATTTTACCATACTTACATTCAATCCATGGAAAGGTCTTTTTCTTCTCTTCCCACATAGCAGCAGTCCAAATTTCAGGCCATTCGGACTTGAGATTCTTATCGCTAGTATTATCGCTAGTTCAATTATCTTCTTTCGGAGTCACTTCACTAACAACGAAAACACCATCTCTTTTTGGAATCACTTCACTCTTTGTCACGTTCATGTTGGGTTCACTAACACTAACACTTTTCTTTTCTTCAGTGTGTACTAATTGTTTCTTGTTTTGAGTAACAAATGCATCCATGCACGTTTGTTTTCGTTTCACACTCATTTTTGAAACTGAAACACAAGATGCAGCCCAAGAAAAATTTTGATGCTCCTTTAAAGTAAGTCGCAATACAACTGAGAAAAACGAACAGTCACCCCCAGTCCCCACCCTCTCTTTTACTGCGCATTGCGAGACCTGCAGATTGAAACCTACCCTCTGCATAATCCGTCGCCAAGTTTTCTTCTTGAAAGATTCTTATGATCACGCCGCAACTGTTCGCGCGGCGTGATCAGAAAGAATTTGGCTCGGTGAGGATCAGAAGAAATGTTTTGAAAGATTACTTCTGATCCCGCCGCGCCAGGAATGTGAGTTGTGACCGAGAGCTTTCACTAAGAAGCCCAATTTGCTACAAATGACTAAGGAAGGAACATGCATAAATATATTATTTCATTTTACAATATTTCCTAGCACAAATATTAAATTTTGTATATTTTGTGAACGCATTCGAACCGTTCAAATACTGAAACAAGTGGGGAACGTCGTTCCGGCCCCAATACACCACTGGTAACCAGGAAAGATAAGAAGATTAACTCGTGGATAAGGAAAATGACAAGAGAGGAAGATATCATGATCAGGGTAAAATTCCTGAAATGGTAATGTGTTGGACATTTGCCATGAGAACGAACCACCGATGAACAACCGATGGGGAAACACTGATGGGGGAAAACTGAATTCCATGAGACACGACAAGACCCAGAAGAAGACCACGTAGCAGATGAGCAGATGGAGGACACTTGCCCAAGACAGTCCAGTGTTGAAGAAACTTGGGGAGACATTAATTCAGCTGTGGATTGGCAATGATCATGATGGTGATGATGATGATGATATATTCGAATTTATAGTTCAAAGCAGATTTTTCCGGGTTGGGGCCTTGTCCAAAATTTTTGAGCCATTTCCTACTCTGGTGTGTGCCTTCAAGGGGAGACTACGTAGAAAAATAGGCCTACCCCACTACCATTCCTTCATGATCGTGTGACGTACCACTGAGGTGGCGCATGATTCAAAACTGAAAGTTGCAGCGATAAGCCTTCCCGTCGCAGTTCAGTTGGTAGAATATCCGACTCCGGAGAAGGACGTGGCTTTCGAGTACCACCACCGGCAAAAATGGGGCGATTCTCTATATCGGTGCCTGAGCTTAAAATGAATCTCTTGGTCGTGAAGTTCGAAAAATGTGTGAGGATTCTTCCGCACATCGTCTGGAATTAATAAGAATTTCTTCTTCTATAGTGAGCTCCTTCAAGCATATCTTCTCAGCGGATCCGAAACTTGTGATTTCGTAACCCAGAGTTTCTCGGGGGGGGGGGAGCAATTGTCGCGAACCACCGAGGTGGCGATGAGTGGGACCGCCGGTGGCCTAGTGGTCAGCGTTCGTGACTGCCATGGACATAACCTCAGGTTCGATCCTGGGCAGGTACGAACGTTCGAACCACTAAATACCCGCAGTGTGTCGGGTGGACACGTTAAGCCGTCGGACTGCGGTTACTGCCCCCCCCCGGTATTAAATAAGGGCAAGGGCGTCTTCTTTCCCCTTTCTACCTCGCTTCCGTGACAATTTCCTGTCGGGCACACTAGCCCAAATCTCCTAGGCTCCTATTTCTAAGGGTTGTTTAAGACCTGGGGTCAGACACTCCCTTCCTAAAATCCTCTACATATGATCTGATCTGATCTCATCTGAGTGAAAACATCAAGTTGCAGCGATAAGCCTTGCCGGCGTAGTTTAGTTGGTGGAATATCCGACTCCGGAGAAGGAAGGCGTGTGTTCGAGTGTCACCACTGAAGGAAAGGGCAGATTTACTATAAGTGGGCGAGAACATTTGGGATCCCAATCGTATTTTATGTTATTTGCCACATTTTTTTTTCTTTTTGGTAAAAATTCAAACACTGCTGGGTGTCTTCCAGTTACAATTTACGATTGCATCACTTACGGGTGAAATAAAACAGCTTCCTGAACTGCAAGAACTCATATATAGTTGCGACATGCAGAAAAATCTCATTCCTCACATGTTCAAATGGCACGATTCATTCTACTTCCTTTTGCAGTCACGCATCTTTACAGATGCCCATCCTGATCCCATTTTATACAAGCGTAAGTAAGATAATTCGACAGTCGTAAAATAAGAACAAATAAGTAAAGAAACACCACCCTTAATGCATAACTTTGAATGAAAAACATCAGTTTATCCATTCCTGTGTGAACGTATTCTTAACTCAGTTCACGAGCTTACAGCACAGGCTTTTATTTCGTAACACCCGTTCGTCAGAACACTATTCCAGCCCTTTCTAAGCTTTATTCAGCAATATTTTACTTGAGCTTCCCTTTATTTTTCTCCTGAGTGTGTGAACTATTTTATTTTCTTTACTGTACAGCCATGAAACACATGCGCCTTTTCCATTTCCGCTCACGATACGAAATATCGTCACGCTATGGCGAAGATTTCATGCGGGTTGCACGAGGAGGACATGTCCCTTCTCTTTTTGCAGAGAGTCTCCTCCCCCCCCCCTGTCCCCTGTCCCCGCAGCCTGAAAGGTTCTCCCCAGTGATACAAACTTTGATGTCCTGTCTATCCTTATTTCTTCTGTTCAGGAAATTTAGTGCTTTTCTCCCAAAGTGAAAAATAAGAACACATTACAGTTCCACGCAAGTTCGGGAAACAACTACGTCACCGTAAATTGTTTTATTTACATCGCAAGATTGTACCTCAATGCAATATAAGGAAGCAGAAATGACTGAGAAATTCCCTCAAGAATTTTCCGAAACCTTTTAAACAAAATACGATTTGGAAGAGCTGCAAATGGAAAATCAGCCGTAACGTTAAAGGGCAGTTTTAAAAATGATACAATTGCAATGTTTTAATTATAAGAAAAAGTACTCATGATTTCACCTAGACTTTTCAAAATTGCATTTCTAGCTAAATTCTTGAGTTCAATTTTAAAGTTAGAGTCACTAGAAGAAAACTAAACACGTTTTTTTTTCTTGCTCACTACCCAGCCGCTTCAAAACCTCTTATGTTAATTCTGTGCAGTATTAAAAGACACTTTAAATAATAGTCTTTCGTGACAAGGGCGTAGAAGACACGCTGAACTTGCCATATTCTATCTAAAAAAGCATCTACAAGTTATTATTTACCTGTAAAAGTATGGGAGTTCAACCTTCTGAGACCCATATCTCGACGAAGATGATTTTTTCAACGATTTGGGGTAAAATTTAAAAAAATACTTTCAACCAACAACTTCATATGCAATGAATGCGGCATTGGTTTTCGCTGAATTTTCTGTGTGCGATTGAAAAATATCTTAGCACTCTTGTTCTTCAAATATGGTAAATAAGTAACGAAAAAAAAACCCCTGCGATACTTCCGAAGTGTTGTGTGATATCCTTCCGCCGCAGCTGCCAGCGGGTTCGTTTATGTTACACACGTAAATAATCGCTCTCCGTGCGTTACGATACGGATATAAAAAATTCAGCAATGAAATCCAAAATAGGGGCGCATTTTTTTAAGAACAAACATACAATAAGTGGTCAAATTATTATGACCACCTGGCTATTACGTTGTTTGGACTATTTTCACCCTTAATACTGCTAGAATTCGATTTAGTATGGACTGTTAAATGTTGGTAAATGGCTTGGGGTATATTAGCCCAAGTGCGATGAATTGCACACTCCAGCTCTATATGGTAGCGGATCCAGCTGTCTGACGCCCCTTTCGACTTCTTCGCACAAATGCTCCGCTAGATTGAGATCTGGTGATTGAGGATGTCAATGGTAAATTCTCCGTGCTGCTCCTCAAACCATTCGCGTACACTGTGAGTACCATGAGATGGAGCACGGTCGTGCTGGAAGTACCAATCTCCATTGGGGTAGACCATCAACATTACTGGGTGAACTTGGTCGGCAACGATATTTAAATTCTTTTGTGCGGTCGGACGTTGCTCCGCACAAATCAAATGTCCCACAAACTCCCACGAAAACATGCCCCAGATGGTAACGTTGCATCCGCCAGCTTAAAAGTGACGATGCAAGATGGGACCATGCTTTCGTGCTGCTGTATCCGTATCCTCTACCTGTTCATGGTGTAGTTGGAAACGTGAATCGTAGGACCACATTACCCCAATTCTTGCATTCCTGAGCAAACTGAAGGCGTTCAATTGCTCTAGTCATTTATTGTCCAATTCTTGCATTCCTGAGCAAACTGAAGGCGTTCAATTGCTTAAGGACAGACCGTCTGCTTCTGCAGCCCATACGATGTAATGTGCGGCTCACTGTACGGTGACAGGCCATCAGCCTGGTCCCTGATTCAAATTATATGTAATATGACGAAGTGTTGTCTGTCTGTTGGACTCAACAAGACTACCCACTCTCCTCTCATCTCGAGCATCCAGCAGCCGTTGACGACCGCACGCTTTGCCCTCAGACCCGGATTTTTGATAAGTGGTCCACTATCTGTAAACTTTACCAACTGCTGCCCTCGAACATTTTACTAGTGCAGTCGTTGTGCTAATGCTCGCACCAATGCTTCTATCACCCACGATAATTCCACGTTCACAGTCCGTCAGATTGCGCCTTTTATCCATTATTTCTTGCACAATGCACTTCATCAGGTTCTGCACGCCTTCAGCGTCCTCCTTTTACAGCGTTAAGCCATTTTGCGTCAGCAACATTTGCTGTAATGGCTGCTTTGCATAAAGAGGTTTGGTGGTCATAATAATTTTACAACTCAGTGTATGTATTTAAATGAAACACTAGTTAAAATACAAAGAGTGAAATATGAGAAGTAACCGAAATCGTAATTTTGTTCTTACTTTTTCGGTTTAATACCATCGTGCCCTTTAGTGGCACACGCATTCCATTGGCTGATGGAAAAACTAGCGTTTCTCTACGATGTTTTAAGAGTAGAATATACACTATATTGACAATAGTCACCAGACACCTAGAAGAGAAACACAACACAGCATTTATTGACATACATTAGTACGGTGTTGGTCCATCTTTGGCCTTAATGTATGCACTGACCCTTAGAGACATGCCTTCGACAAGGTTTTGGAACACAGCGATAGGTACGCGCTTTCATTCAGTACGTAATACTGCCACTCACTGTTTCTTAGTAGTAGGCCTTGGTTCCAAACTTCTTGTGCGACGCTCTAATTCATTCCATAGGTGCTCTATGGAATTAAGCTCGGGGATTTCTGCTGGCTAGTCCACACACGATACGGAATTATCGTCAAACCACGCCGTAACAGTCCTTGCTTTATGTCTCGGTGCATTATCCTGGTGGTACCAACAAGGCTCGGTTCCATAGTATTGCCATAGAGTTGGTAGGGCATATTTGCCCAGAATATCGAGGTAGACGTGCTGGTTAGCAGGTTTGTCCACGATAACCAATGGGCCGGGACCATACCACGAAAAACACCCCCACATGAGTACACTGCCAGCTCCACTTGACCGTAGGAATAGTACTCTGTGGTAAATAGCGTTGCCCCGTCTGCCGCCATACACACACACGACCATCAGACTGATGGATCGTGTATTTGGATTCATCAGTCCATAGGAACCGTTTTCATTGATCTACGGTTCACGATAAATGTTTTTTACACCATGCTAAACGACGAGTAGCATTCCGAGTGGAGATGAAAAGCTTATGAGCAGCCGCACGACCAAGGTAACCCGTGGAATGAAGTTCTCTGAGAATGGTACGTGTACGTACTGGGGTTCCAGCATGTTTACTCACCTGTACCCTAAGGTCTTGTGCAGTACTCTGTCAATTAGCTGTAACGACTCTCCTGCGGCTTCGATGTCCTCTATCACTGATTTTCTTTGGTATGCTGGTACGTTTTGCTGCTTCAAGCGTACCATGTGTCTTCCACGTATTCAGTACATCCAAATCAGTTGACTTGGGTATGTTTACACGCTTCTCGGTTTATCTTATGGACAACCCACTAATATAACACCCAACAATCTTTTCTTTCTAAAAGTCAGC
This sequence comes from Macrothele yani, assembly GCA_039090855.1. Lineage (NCBI taxonomy): Eukaryota > Metazoa > Arthropoda > Arachnida > Araneae > Macrothelidae > Macrothele > Macrothele yani. Next base: position 136,110,524 of record CM077027.1, on the reverse strand, counting down.
TCTCTCCCGTTGCGACATTTTCACTCAACCTCTCAGTGCCATATGATCCCGGTCAGCCGCAGGCTTGTTTTTAAACCGTTTGCAGCTGTACCACGCATCTTAACAACACATAGGATCCGTTCATTTGCTTTTTGAAGGGGTGTCCGGTGACTTTTGTCAATATAGTGTATATCATTCGCGCCAGTTATTATCCACTGTTTCTCCCCCTCTTCCCCTCCATCAGAGCTCAGGATTTAGCTGACAGAAGGTCAAAACGCTATCGCGTAGTCACACACGGAGAGCTGCTGTCCAAAACGCAAACAAATCCGCCGGAAACTGTGGCGGAAAAACGAATCTCGAGCACAAAAAGTAGATATTTTAAAATAGGTTTTGTTCGAAACATTAAAGAAGTAACAGTTTAATGACAATATTTCTTTTTTCTTGACAACCGCAGTTTCGCTGTTTTCTGTCCAAGCTTCCTCTGTACGAACGGAACGTGCATAAATAAACTGCTGTGACATCATCTACGGTGTTGACGGTGAATAATTTTTGTCAGTTGCTTCCATCCACTGTAAAAATGTTCTGAAATTCACGAGCCATTTTTCATGATTCCTTTAGGGAATTATCGAAGCATATTTTTGGCACAAGCTGTTCCGCGATATGACGGTGAAACCCCTGAAATTCACTTATTTTTTGTACACCAAGAAATTCTGAACTTTCAGAAATCTCTGCACAATTTCTATCATATAATGACGATCAACTTCCGTTTTTAAGATATGTCAACGGAAGATTCTGAACTTCCAGAGACCTTCCTGCAATTCCTTTGGAACACCTACACTGCTGGCTACCCAAAATGAAACACCAAGAAGGCCACGAGATAAAAAAGCCAGATTTACTGGACACATAACAACAGATACAAATATGAAACGATTGAGCTTACAAGGCCCGTGCGACTTGCGGAACACGCTGACATCAATAGTTCGTGTGGCCCCCATGGCTGGCAATAACGGCCGCTACACGCCGCGGCATCGAACGAAAGAGAAGAGGTTTTGGATGTGGGCTTGGGGTATGTCGGCCCAGGCTGCTTCCACACGTTGCCACAGTTCATCAGGCGTAGCCGCGGGTGGTGCCAGGCGTAGCCGCGGGTGGTGCCAGAAACATTAAAGAAGTAACAGTTTAATGACAATATTTCTTTTTTCTTGACAACCGCAGTTTCGCTGTTTTCTGTCCAAGCTTCCTCTGTACGAACGGAACGTGCATAAATAAACTGCTGTGACATCATCTACGGTGTTGACGGTGAATAATTTTTGTCAGTTGCTTCCATCCACTGTAAAAATGTTCTGAAATTCACGAGCCATTTTTCATGATTCCTTTAGGGAATTATCGAAGCATATTTTTGGCACAAGCTGTTCCGCGATATGACGGTGAAACCCCTGAAATTCACTTATTTTTTGTACACCAAGAAATTCTGAACTTTCAGAAATCTCTGCACAATTTCTATCATATAATGACGATCAACTTCCGTTTTTAAGATATGTCAACGGAAGATTCTGAACTTCCAGAGACCTTCCTGCAATTCCTTTGGAACACCTACACTGCTGGCTACCCAAAATGAAACACCAAGAAGGCCACGAGATAAAAAAGCCAGATTTACTGGACACATAACAACAGATACAAATATGAAACGATTGAGCTTACAAGGCCCGTGCGACTTGCGGAACACGCTGACATCAATAGTTCGTGTGGCCCCCATGGCTGGCAATAACGGCCGCTACACGCCGCGGCATCGAACGAAAGAGAAGAAGTTTTGGATGTGGGCTTGGGGTATGTCGGCCCAGGCTGCTTCCACACGTTGCCACAGTTCATCAGGCGTAGCCGCGGGTGGTGCTTGCCGGGCCACTCGGTTGCCGATCAGCGACCAGACGTGTTCGATGGGCGACATATCGGGAGAACAGGCGGGCCACGGCAGCAGTGATACCTGGTGGGAGGTGAAGAATTGTTGCACGATGCGTGCCACGTGCGGGCGCGCATTGTCCTGTTGAAACGTGGCCGCTGGCAGGTCCTGCAGGTAAGGGAGGACTACAAGCTGCAAAACGTCGGAGATGTCGCGGCGGTTGTTGAGTGTACCGGCGATGCGTACCAAAGGGGTGCGGGTGTCATATGCAATTGCGCCCCAAACCATAACGCCAGGCGACGGACCGAAATGGTGATGCATAATGTAGGCGTCATACGGTCTCTCGCCGCGGTGCCTCCGCACGCGGATCCGACCACATGGTGTTGCAGGCAGAATCGGGATTCGTCAGAGAAGACAATGTCATGCCATTCCTTAGTCCAGGTGCAGCGTTCAACGGCCCACTGCCGCCGCACTCGCCGGTGGTGTAATATCAATGGTAATCGGAGCAATGGGCGCCGTGCGACAAGTCCCCGCTCCTACAGACGACGTCGAACGGTAAGTGCTGACACAGGTTGTTGCGCAACAAACCCTAATTCTTGCGCTAACGTTCGTGATGTGGCGGTGCAAGCCATCAATGCTCGCCGCACAACATGCCGGTCCTCTCTTTCGGTGGTGTGCCGCGGCTTAGGCAATCGCTCACGTCGGTCCGTCCGTCCCTCCTGCACTCACCGAATCCATACTCGCCTCACTGTGGCTAGATGTCGTCCCACACGGGCGCCGATGTCTCGGTACGATAAACTGCTGTCGCGATAAGCCACTATTCGTCCAATGTCGAACTCGGAAACGTGCTGGAATGACTGCCGTATTCTGCGATGAGGCATCAGGAAGCTTTCCACGCACAGGTCCGGCAGCACAACACACTTCCACCACTTACACCCCGCCTTCTAAGGTGCACCCTTCTTATAGTGATTCTCGGTTGCGTGCCGGGTGCAGATGATTTGCATATGCCCTGAAATGCTAATCGTTTGCATGTCCTCTCGCGGGCGACGCATGCTGCGAATTTCAGGACAATCGGATGCTTCTTTCTTGGTGTTGCATTTTAGGTGGCCAGCGGTGTATTAACGAAAAAGTCGCGTTCTCACCTTTCCGTATCCATATGACGAAAAAGAAGCGATTCACAGGAATATTTGAGAATTGATTAAGTATTAAATTTCACTCGTCTGTCGGAGAATCTGATTTTGAAGTTCTGTAGCGAGATCGGTTATAATGGATAGCATGTCACATGAAATTTTACTTATGGTCGCACAGGATATTCCTTCCCCTCTCCCCCATTTTTGCACCAGATATTTATAGATATTTATAGTGTAATGGTGAGAAACAAGGTACTTAAATTATTGCCCAAGTGATTATATGATGTTTATGTATCCGTCTGTGGCGCCTTAAGAGAAAAGGTATTATACGTAGTGCGATCAAGAAGTTCCGAGACAAGGTACGTATCGCACCAACAGATGGCAATACGCGGATGCAGGAGCAGCGATCTATGGCAGGGACTTTCATCAGTCATTGTGCCGCGTGGCGTCGTTCTGTGGACATCGGGAGCTGTGCTACACGATTTTTGATGACCACGTGCAGAACACAGCTGCGATTTCGGTATGGACTGCAAACTAGAGCAGAGAGCGAACACCAAATTCTGCGTCAAACTCGGAAAATCTGGAACGGATATGCATAAAATTTTGTGGCAGGCTTATGGCAATGAAGCAATGAGTCGTGCGAGGTGTCTTGAGTAGTATTCGCGCTTCAAGAGCTGTACTGGAAGATGACGACAGGTCAAGGCGACCGTCCACGAGCAGAACCCCCAAACATGTGGACAAAATTAGGGAACTTATGCATGAGGATCGTCAGAAAACCATTCAAGACATTGCTATCGTCGTCAATGTGTCATACGGAACAGTGCGAGAAATTCTGACGTCGGTTTTGAACATGCACCGCATTGCTGCAAAGTTTGTGCCAAAGATTCTGAACCCCAAACAGAAGGCGCTCCGTGTCGAACTCTGTCAAGATCTTCGTCAGCAGGTGGTGAATGAACCAACGTTCCTATCGCAAGCACCGTCTGTAACCGTATACCCAAGTCACGTCCCCAGTCATCCCTGGGGACGTGACTTGGGTATACGGTTACGGCCCGGAGAACAAGCAACAGCCGTCGCAGTGGAAGAGCCCGGCTTCTCTACGACCGAAATAAGGCCCGACAGGTCCGGAGAGCAACCAAAAGCATGCTCATCGTGTTATTCGACTTTCGTGGGGTTGTGCACCGTGAATTCGTCCCCAAGGGTCAGACCGTCACAGTTCGTTTTTACTGCGATGTTCTGCGGCGTCTTAGAGAGAACATTCGCCGTAAAGGACATGAAACTTGGCGCAGGGGCGATTTCCTGCTCCCTCGTGACAATACAGCAGCTCACAGAGCGTTAACAACACGCCAGTTTTGTAGCTGCAGCAGGATGACTACCCTTCCTCACCCGCCTTACTCGCCGGATTTGTTCCCCTGCGACTTCTGCCTGTTCCCGAAGATGAAACTCAAGGGTCGCTGGTTTGAAATCGTGGACGAGATCCAGTGCGAATCACAGACGGTGCTTGACACGATTCGCGAACATGAAACTCAAGGGTCGCTGGTTTGAAACCGTGGACGAGATCCAGTGCGAATCACAGACGGTGCTTGACACGATTCGCGAACAGGACTTCCAGGGACCGTTCCAACAGTGGCAAAAACGCTGGCAGCGGTGTATCGCTTTCCAAGGAGACTACTTTAAGGGAGATCATAACCGGACTTAAGTAACATTAGTACTTTGTTGTATATCGGCCTGGTTTCGGAACTTTTTGATCAGACCTAGATATCAAGAATTCGTTTTATATTCTAGAGTTTTGTTAAATTTCTATATATAAAGCGAAGTTGGAAAATGCGAGTGTTTCCGTTCGCGAATTGTTCGACCAATTCCTTCCCCTCTCCCATTTATAAATAAACTATAGATCTGAAAATTGATACGCTAATACACATTAAGGTCCGGATACCTAGAAAAGTCTGAAAACAGAAGAAAAATCAAAATGGGAAAACAGAAAAAAATCAAAAAACGAATTGTTCGACCACTTCTAAAGGACCTAGAGATCTGAAAATTGCCATGCTGATAAGCCGTAACGTCCGGATACCAAGAAAACTCCGAAACCAAAAATCAGAATGTCGGCTTTGGAACTCTGTCTGCTTTAATTTTTCGCGAATTGTTCAAACCACTTCTAAATGACCTAGAAATCTGAAAATCGGCAAGTTGATAGGCCTTAAGGTCTGGATACCTAGAAAAGTCTGAAAACCAAAAAAATTAAAAAGGGTGGACTAACTTTACTGTTCAGAATGATGATAGGTCTCTAGTTCCAGATACCTAGAACAGTGTGAAAATCAAAAGTTTCAAAAGAGTGGCATAACCTTGTTGTTCAAAATACAAATAGGCTTAAAGATAATTATGCCAGAAACTTTGAAATGCTGTGAAAATTCCATGAAAAATAATGAGCTGCACTGTAAAAAATTGTTGTGAATAGTCAGACCGTTACATTTTTTTGTCGAGACGGTTTACAGATCGTAAGCAAGTCACCTGGCGATCAACCATAAATTTTCGGTAGATAAATTACATGTTCACGGTGTTTAAACTGTTTGAACTGTTACTGTATTTTTACCTTCACAATCTGGCAAAGTTCTTCTTAAAGTGTTTATGTGCCTGTTGTTAGCACGTCTTCTGTAAAAAAGATCGTGCTTATGCTCATCAATAAATCGTGCTTATGCTCATCAATAGATCGTGCTTATGCTCATCAATAAATCGTGCTTATGCTCATCAATAGATCGTGCTTATGCTCATCAATAAATCGTGCTTATGCTCATCAATAAAGGATCTCCTGATGAGAAATCCTTTGCACGGGTTTTTCGTGCATCCGTCAGTCTGTAACCCCGATATCTCTGCAACTATTAGTCCGATTTACAAAATTCTTTTTGCATTGGGAAGCTTGAAATTGCGAATGATGATCCTTTATTTCGTTTTTTTTTACGATGTACAATTTCGCCGCTAGAGACATGCATTAATTCTGAATAAAATGCCTCCCCGGCAGTTGGGTGGGTGATTCACTCGGGACTGAACACTTATTATGTGGAATATATGAGATGGGAAATATACGATGAGCGTGAAAACCGAAAGAAGCGGTTATTTATTCTTTTATAAAGCAGTCGACATGCATTACCTGTGAACAAAATGTATCCCCGGCAGCTGGGTAGGTGATTCACTCGGGAGTGAACACTTATTATGTGGAATATATGAAATGGGGAAAATACGATGAGCGTGAAACCCGAAAGGAGTGGTTCTTTATTCCCTGACGAAGCAGTCGACATGCATTACCTGGGAATAAAATGTGCTATGACCCCATAGACCCAACAAATATGTGCTATTACCCCATAGACCCAACAAATTTCATAGACCCAACAAACTTCTTTGTACATTCTATAGAACCACGCTCTGAATGCGGAAAGTGTGTACTCCTTTGGGCGGTGCGAATCAGGAGGGATAAGGTTCGGTACTGCGGTCGATTTATAATAAACGTTAAAATCAAAGCTGGATGTTCTATTTCTTCTGAGAGCGACGTCAAGATAATTCAACGTCCCAGACGTCTTTTTCAAGCTCCATGGTGAATTTTATTGTATTGTGTAGGTTGTTTATCTTGCGCATGAAATCCTTTAATTCGTCTACTCTATGTTCCCATACGAAGAATATGTCGTCAGCGTAGCGGATCCAAACTCGGGGTTTCTTGATACAATTTAAAAGGATGAGATCTTCTAGCGGTCTAAGTACGGCTTCCGCAAGGACTGCAGATAATGGTGAACCCATCAGTGCTCCTTTAGTTTGTCTGTAGATGTTTCCATCCAACTTGAAATAGTTGTGGTTAGTAATCAGATTTAAGGCGGCGATAATTTTCTTTGTTTGGGTTGGTGTGAATTCACGGGAAGTGACAATTATTTCTTCAAGGTTTGCGACAGCCTCGGTATAGGTATAGATGGATACAAAGGCATTACGTCGAAACTTCCCATTATATCATTATCAAATATATTTAAGCTTCCTGCGAGCTCCAAAAATTATTTTGTTGACTTAATTACGTAATCAGAGTTTTTTAAACGTTCAGAGAAGAATTTAGCTACAGATTTTTCTAATATAAACGTAGCAGCTTTGTTTTTTGCAACTATAAGTCTAAGCGTAGATCCAGGTTTATGATTCTTTAGTCGTCCAAAGATTGGTGAAATTGTAGGGCCCGGTTGAAGCTTCGCTGACATTCTAATAATTTCCGGTAGATCTTTATCCCTGGCCAGAGCTTGAACTTTCCGTATTATGCTGTTTAGAGGATCCTTCGACTGCGTAATTGAGTCCGATTGATCAGCAAATTCCTTAAGTTTTCTAATATAATCAGACCTGTTCGCAATGGCAATCTGATTCGACTTGTCGGTTAGGGTAATCGATATTCTAGGGTCATTGCGTAGGTTCTCCAAAACTTTTTTTAATCTGTCTGTCACTTTTCTTAAAGTTCCTTTTTTCAATACTCCTCCTGTTAAAATTGAATACACTGCTTCTTAACTTCGATACCGCTTCACAGTACGCAACAATTCAACTGCCTCAAATGCAGTTTTACTGACTTTCAAACAAAACCGGATATATGCTCCATGGCAGAACTGTGACAATGTTCTTCCACCGAATGACGTCATGCACAGCGTACATAATCAACTGCGCAGTTCTCACGCAAACGTTGTTGCCACCGCATAGTTGATAAATGACTTATAAAAAACATTTCTACCCGACCCGTGTGCTTTAGTGGAATTTGTTTTTTAAAAAACACAGTCCTTACTTAATTGCCGCATTGTGTACTTTGGAGATTAAATGGCAAAAAATATTTCCCTTGAAATTTCAAATTTTTAAAAATGTAGTCCTAAAATGTAGTTTCTGATCATTCGTCCGAGATGGGTCCAATGGTTGCTGTGTTTGTCTTACGGCGCTGGCTCTCTTCCTTCCCTGGAGTCAGTGGCCTTAAATTGGAGACAGGCGACTGCTTATAGCCCCTGGAGTTGCTCACAATAGTCGTTAAACCTTCAATCAAACGAACAAACAAACAAAAAAACGTTTTCAGACGCGTCTCTTGCATCCGAGCATTTAGGTGCATTTTAAATACACAATATTCATCCTTATAAGAAATACAAAGGCCGTTCCATAAAACTGAGAGTAATATTTTTCAGTTGGCACCAGTGCGAATGGGGTAAATAACCACGCAGACGACTAACTGAGCCGTGGCAGGTATTTCTAGTTTTGTTATTGCGCAGTTGTTTAAAGGCACGTCTACATTTCGCCATACAGCTATGGAGGTGAGTGCTTCAGAGTTAAGAAGTGAAATGCTTTGTCGATAAAATTTGGCTATCGTTTGGATAAATCGGCTCCAGAAACAATTGATTTAATGAAACAAGCTTACAAAGATAAATGTTTGGGTGAGTCAACTAGGTTTAGATGGCGCCATGATTTCAAAAACGGGAGTGTGTTGGCAGAACTCGCTGCTAGGCCTGGTCGACCTGAAAGTGTTGTTACGGACGTACTGTCAACACGCTTTGGGCAATCATGCAAGAAGATCGACAAATGACTTTTGAAGACATAGCGGCATCACCCAATATTTAAAAAACGTCGACATTCCGCATTCTACGCAACAAATGACTGCTGCATGGTGTGAGTTCCATATGAGAACCTAATCACCTGATGAGAGAACAATTGTCAGCCAGATTTCAGGTGTGTCATGAGAATAAACAAATTATTGCAAAGGATCCAAACTTTCTAAACACAGCAATAACTGCCGATGAAACATGGGTCTACTATTTCGACCCCCTCACGAAGCACGCAACGAGTGTCTGGAAACACACGGGCTCGCCTCCTTCGAAGAAAGTCCGCCAAATCAAATCAACTGGGAAGGCGATGATGATAATTTTCTTTGATCATAAATATGTAGTCTACCAGCATGCCGCCGTTCCTCCATAAATTACTGTCAATGCTGAGAATTACATTTCAGTCTTGAAGCGTCTTTGATGACACATATCGATTAAGCTCCCGGAACTGGTGGGGCAAGTGGACGCCAGACCATGATAACGCCCGCCCACGTGTGGTCGCTTATGTTCAGCAGTTTCTTACGAAATGCAGTATTGAAATCATGCCACAGGCTGCCTACAGTCCGGATCTCTCCCCGTACGATTTCTGGTTGTTTCCAACAATGAAGGAGAAGTTCCGTGGCGCAACATTCTGCACAGATTCTGGCGTTATAAAAGCTGTACATGCGTTGCTAAAGCATCTTCCACAAAATGCCTTCGCCACATGCTTTGAAAAGTGGACTGAACGATGGAACCGTTGCGTATCATCCGAGGGAAGATACTTTGGGAAAGAATGTGTACCTTTATTTCTTCGTTTTGGGTGATTTTACTCTAAGTTTTCATGGTACGGCAGTTGTAGAAATAAGTGCTGTCGATAACATTCCTATTTTTCGTTAAAAAATTGTACTGAATTTGCAAATAAGAGAATTGCGCTAATGGCTGCATTACCAAAGATTTAGGGATCATATTAACGCGTCTTCTATATAAGCAAGATATCGGACAAAGTCGGCAATGAGTCTAACTCAGCGAAATACAGAACGGATATGCACGTTTAAAAGGTTGTTCACCGCGATGATGTAAGAGAAATTTCCCCTGCACGTAGAAAAAAGATCTAAATAATAAGTTTAAAAGAGGGAGTAAATGGATTGAATTGTAGGCTGTTTTTATTTCCGGAATTAAAAACGAGACCGTAATGCACTTCTGTAAATAATTTAGAGATCAACGTGAAATGAAATGTTAGTTTCTCAGTAGCATAAAATTTTAATAATCAAGAGAAGGGATTGAGACTACTGAATCCGAAATTTGAGTTTTTTTTCCTCAGCGTAAAATATAAATTACCTTTCTAAAAATGCATCGTTCAATTTAATGTTTTTCTTTTAAAGTATTTGCATTACAGAAATACAAACGGTAACTCCTCATTTCGTTTTCTCTGCCGGCGCTTTTAATCTGCCGATTTTACTTCAAAACAAATAACCATTTACCCGGAAGTGTTTTCCATTTCGCGGAGAATTCGCATTTATGGCGATCATATATTTTCTCTACAGTACGTAAGTAGCTTTATACGAAAAATTTTCATAGACGTTGAAATATATTATAAAGGAGAATATTTAAGAGGCTTGCAAAATCTAGTAAGAGGGAATGGTACCTCAATATTGAAACCATTCACTCACATAATTATACAGTAGTGTTCGAAAGTATTGCAACATCTACAGAAGCCGTGAATTTTTAAAGTTTAACTCTTTTTTTATCTAACTAATTTTTATAGTTATTTCATCGTTTATATGTCATTAGATGCGAAATTTTATGCAGATTTCAAAAATATCTTAGTTTTTCCTGTAGCTACTTCTGTTCTTAAGATATGTTATAAAATATGAGGTTTGACAAACAGATTGAAATTCACGCTAGCTGCGTGTCAGTTGTTGCAGCCAATCATGAGACATTCTTTTACATGATTGGAAGCCGATGCTTCCTAATGCTATCCTAATCCCACTCCAGCCTTTATAAGGGTTGACGCAAAGTTACGAGAGCATTGAGGGCCGCGGGTGGCCTAGTGGTCAGCGTTCGTGACTGCCATAGGGATAACCTCAGGTTCGATCCTGGGCAGGTACGAACGTTCGAACCACTAAATACCCGCAGTGCGTCGGATGGGCACGTTAAGTCGTCGGACCCCGGGTACTAGTGCCCCGGTAATAAATAAGGGCGTCTTCCTCCCCCTTTCTACCTCGCTTCCGTGTCACTTTCCTGTCGGGCACTCTAGCCCAAATCTCTTAGCTTCCTGTTTCTAAGTATTGTTGAAGATCAGACACTCCCTTCCTAAAATCCTCTACATGTGATCTGATCTACTAGAGCACTGTGGGCCGCGGATGGCATAGTGGTCAACGTTCGTGACTGCCACGGAGGAACCTCAGGTTCAATCTCTGGCAGGTACGAACTCTGGAACCACTAAATATCCACCGTGTGTCGGATTGGCACGCCAAGCTGTTGGACTCCGGGTGCTGCCCCCCCCCCAACGGTAATAAATAAGTACGTCTTTCCTCCCCCTTTCAACCTTGCTTCCTTGTCACTTTCCTATCAGGCACTTTAGCCTAAATCTCCTAGCTTCCTATTTCACAGGGTTGTTTAAGACCTGGGGTCAGACAATCCCTTTCCTAAAATCCTCTACATATGATATCTCTCTCTACTAGAGCATTTGCAGGCCGCGGATGGCCTAGTGGTCACCGTTTGTGACTGCCATGGAGGAACCGGAGATTCGATCATGGGAAGGTACTAACGCTGGAACCACTAAATATCCGCCGTGCGTCGGATGGGCACGTCAAGCCGTTGGACCCCGGGCACTGCCCCCCCCTCACCCGCCGGTAATAAATAAGGGCATCTTCAGCCCCCCTTCTACCTCACTTCCGCGTCGCTCTCCTATCGAGCACTCTAGCCCAAATCTCCTAGCTTCCTATTTCTAAGGGTTGTTTAAGACCTGGGGTCAGACACTCCCTTTGTAAAATCTCTATATATGATCTGATCTGATAGTAGAGCATTGTTGTTATTAGGGTATAATTTGTTTTCATTCTCAGAGTGGTTAAAACTGTGGAATTGTTCACGGCGGACATAGTAAAAATAGTTGTTCCGCATGAAGAGGGATATTCTTCAAGGCAAATCACTGAAAGAGTGGGCTGTAATCAATCTTTAGTTATTAAGCTACTAAAGAAAGTACAAGACACTGCTGATATAAAAAATACGCACCGCAGTGGAAGGCCCAGATCCACTACAACCAGGCAGGACAGAGTGCTCAGAAAGCTAAGCTTGGCAGACAAGATGCTCAATTCACCTGAATTCCTTCAAAGATAGTCTGAAGTGATTGATATTACTATTAGTACATATACTGTTAGGAGGAGGCTGCTTCACAATGACTTACGTGGCTGCAAATGCAGGCGTAAACCACTGTTAACTGCAAATCAAAGACAGCGTAGACTTCAATGGACAAAACAGCATGTCTCATGGACAACTAAGCAATGGGAAGATGTTCTTTTTGTGATGAATGAGAATTTTGCCTTAATGGTAATCAGAGTAGTGCCTATGTAAGGGGATTCAAGTATCAAGAATTCCATCCAAGTTGCTTAGTGACTACTGTTAAGCATTCGGTGAACGTCATATTTTGGCATGACCTTCACTGAATGCCAAACAGTAAAGAAGACAATACCATCGACAATATGGATTTGGGAACCTCCATATTGTCGATGGTATGGTAAATGCCAAGAAATACTATTAGAAATTAAGATGCTACCATCATCTAGAAGACTTTATGACAGCAATTTTATTTTTCAAGATGACAATGCTCCCTGGTCATCGTGCTAAAGTAGTGAGAAAAAGTGGTTTCAGGAAAAAAATGTTCTGCATCTTGATTGGCCCACCACAGTCACCGAATTTAAACCCAATCGAAAATTTGAGGTGCGGAGTGTCGTATGAACTATAAAAAAAGAAGCCAACAACCAAAATTCAGCTCATTGAAGGCGTAATTCAAATTTGGAATCGTATTGTACAACCCAATTTTTTACAAAACCTTGTTCATAGTATGCCAGGAAGATGCAAAGCTGATTAAAGCTAAGGGCTGTGCAACAAAAAGGTACATTTCATAATTTCGCTTCATTACATTTCTGTTTTTAAATGTTATTTCACTGCTTACGAATCACAAAAATGATTTATTGCTGTAAACCTGAGTATTGGAGAAATATTCTTTTTTTACGCTTTCCAACCATAGGTTGAAGAAGAGTATATTCTCCAGCTTTGTCCGTCTGTCTGTCAGTCCGTCCGTCAAATCGCGTAAAAGTGGTTCGATTTCGATGAAACTTTAGTATGTGGTAGGGGACCACCTTGGGACGAACCCTATTGAAAATGGACGAAATTGGGTCAAAGGTCAGGACATAGGAGCGTGATCCATTCTATTGCCCTTATGCGTCATAACGTACGTAAAAATACTTGGATTGCGACAAAACCTTAACATATTCTTCCTGAGAAATACTGAACCGGTTTTGTTGAATATCATGGAAATGGGGTCAAAGGTCAGTGCACAGAAGTGAGATTTATTCCACAGACATTATCCTCATAACTTGACTAAAAATGCTTCTATTGCGACACAACTTTAGTATGTTGTTCCGGAGGTATACTGAACCAATTCTATTTAATATCATCGAAATGGGGTCAAAGGGCAGGGCATAGGAACGAGATTTATTTCACAATCATTATCCTCATAACTGGACTCAAAATGCTTCTATTGCGACAAAACTTTAGTATGGTGTTTCGGAGGTATACCGAACCAATTCTCTTTAATATTATCGAAATGGGATCAAAGGTCAGGGCACAGGAGCGAGAATTATTCCACAGCCATTATCCTCATAACTTGAGTAATGATTTCTGGTATGTTGGAAAGCGTATCATAATCAATGCATTACATGATTTTACTAACTTGTCATAAAAATTTGTTCTTGGTCTTGATTTTTGTAATGTGTCTTAACAGAAGTAGTTACAGGAAGAACTAAGACATTTTTGAAATATCCATTAAATTTCGCAACTAATGACATAAATGATGAAATAACTATGGAAATTAGTTTAAAAAAAGTTAAACTTAAAATTTCACGGTTTTTGCAGGTGATGCATTATTTTTGCACACCACTGTAATAAAAATTATCTCTAAACATAGATATAAGGGTATAGGTTTATGAACAGTTCTACGAAACCGCAAAATACCAGGTGAAGCTTTTTTCTGAGTAGCTTCATTTGTTTGAGTTATTTTTGGTTGCTTCATTATACGCTGAAGTAGCAAATTGCACTGCTGTTTGTGAAAATTGCAACACCATGAAGGACTGCTGGTATTAGCTTGAAACTTACACGATAAGTACAACAGATTGGGACATGCAAATGATTAAAATGTCAGTGAAAGTGCACATGCGGTTTCGGAACAGAGCCCTCTGAACAGGTCTAGGGTATAAAGGGTTCCCATACAGCACAAAATGCTTCAGATATGTATCAATAATGTTACAGTCTCTTATTTCCGTTACACTTTCAGAGATATCTTACAATTACGTTTCAACAATATCTATTTTGGAACATAACTCTTTGTACATTACGGTTACGTTAAAAATAGCATTCACCGATACTACTGTTTTATAGCTTCCATTGTACATAATTGTTACCTTGATGTTACATTCCGGCGAGATTTAAGATTTTTGATTTAGCAACTGCGTGGATGCACATGCGCATTTATGCCATTTAATCGAAGCACTCTCGTAGTCGTTCCACGTGCTACTGGGATATTCTTTGGTGATACTTTCGTACTCGAGTTAGCTAGTTAGTTGATTTAATATTTCATACTTTTTGTGTGATTCAAGATCATCTGAAAATAAGTAATTGTTTTGATTATTATAATTTTTTTAATTCTCAAAAGTATTTTATAAAATCGAAGTAGATGGCTGAGTTGTTGTATTAGTATACTATATCAGCATGTTTTTTTTTTTTTTTACTTGAAGCTGAGAAATTTCATATTGGTAGGTATTTAGAGAAATGACGAATTTGATTTTCTTTCTTTTTTTTCGCTGAAATATAGTCTATTCCACATGTATAATAGAAATTCGACACTCTCGTTTGAGACCTATTTGTATTTCTTTTCTTATCAATATATAAACGCCGCCACTGTTCCCAACGGACAGCGGACTGCGTTGAACCTGTGAAGACGTGAACAACTCGTAATACAACTGTTGTTGCTTTTGAAACAGCTGTCGAGGGTAACAGTTTTTATTGTGATTTTAAAAAGTTTATTAAAACTATAATGTTCAATGTAGTAAATACGTAACAGTAATATGATTATGTCACAAATATCTTTGAAATGCGTAACAGTAACGTAACAAGGTGACAAATATCTTTCAAATACGTAACAGCAACATGAAGTTGGTATGTTGAAGTTACAAAGATCTTTCACTGTAACGTATCGGTTATGTTTCAAAGTTATGTAACGTTTGAGGACTTTTGACGTAACCGTAAGGTTCCTGAAACATTACTGTTACATTGCGCAACGTATCTGAAAAGTCTCAATGTTTCAGTGATACGTACTTGTAACACATACGAAATATTCTGTGCTGTGTTGGGTGGGCACAAACGAGATGTTGCAATCAGTGAAGAGCCGACATTGATTCGAAAGGGTGTTTCTTGTACTTTACTGTTCCCTGTCGCCAAAGAAGGTCGCATTATATGCAAAAACCTGACGGATTTTGTGCGAGGAAGGATCGTTGGGATGAGAGAAGCTGGATTTTTCTACCGCGTAATTGCCATTCGTACGGGGGGGGGCAAAATGCTAGTGCAGTGATGTAAACGTGACGTCAATGGAGGCTCGGAAGCACAGAAAATCCGAGAAGTTGACCGCAAAATAACACGACCGCGCGGGATGACAGACACCTGTACCGCATGGCAGTGACCGATCGCACAGCAACACCCACAGTGTTATCTCAGTAGGGCAGCACTGTCGCATGTCAGGCTTTGTTTTCCGGCACAGTGCGACGACGTCGTCTGCTGAACAGAGGACTGACTGCTAGCAGCCAATTGCTGCGCATTCCTTTAACCCTCAACCACAGACGCCTAAGGGTGCAATGGGGTCTCGAACACAGACACTGCTGCGCTGATTGGCAACAGATCGTGTTTTCCAACGAGTCACGATTCAGCTTGATGTGACATGATGCTCGCATACGTGTTCTAAGGCATCGTGGTGAACGGCACCTTTCAGGGTCATACATGCGCAACCCAAGCATCATGGTTTGAGGCGGCATTGGGTTCAATTCGAGATCTCACCTGATACGAATTTAGGAAACCCTCAAAAGCCAGCGATACATTAGGGATGTTTCAGATACAGAGCTGATACCCTTCCTTCAGACTTATCCTGGCGTTATATTCTAGCAGGACAATGCTCGGTCACATGTGGTCCGGAATGTCCAAGAAATCTCCCAATACCACTTCTTCCCTGGCCGAAAGTTCGCCGGATATGTCCCCGATATAACATGTCTAGGACGTAGTACTTAAACGGCTGGCCTGTCAAGCGGCTCAGCCAACCGTTTCGTTATAGAAGATCGCAGCACGAGGATACTTATATGAGGGGGCTGAGGAGCAGCAGTGCATCTCTGCAGAGATTCTCGGTCGTTTTCAAGTGGTAACCTGGTTGGTTATCTCCCAGTGGTCCAACCGATGGCTTCTGATCATTCGTCAGAAAGGGGTCCGGGTTCGAATCCCGGTGAAGCACGGACGTTGTGTTTGTCTTACGGAACTGGCTCTCTCCCTTCCCTGCAACCAGTACCCCTAAATTAGGGACGAGCGACTGCCTATAGCCCATTGATTTGCTCACGGTGGTCGTTAAAACTCCAATAAAAAAAATAACCTGGTTGCCTCCTACATCAAGTGACTTGGTTGTATCATTATCTTTCACAAAATACTGTGTAAACTCGAAGCGTATAGTTTTCCTAAGATCGTTGCACATGGATTAAGAATTTTGTTTATGTAACTTGCCAACCACACACGAACGGAATGGCGTACGGTCACCCAGCATTACACCATCCCTAACTAAAAGGTCTCTCCCTCCATAGTAACCCCGTTCTCGAATGTCGCGGAGATGACTGTCCGTTCTGCGTTCTCTCCAGAAAAGCACACGTCGGAGGCCGTTAGTCAGAGTGAAGAGGGATTCGTCTGTGATGAAGATATGCGACTCTATTGAGGGAGATGCAAAAAGTGGGTATCCTGGCATACAGATCCCACTGATAATGTTATCGGGGAGCAGTTCTCCTTGACACCGTCATTTCTGAAGCGAGCTCAACAGCGAGTTGTCTGAGTATCATCTCTCGATGCCTTCTCTTTACTACGGCCATGCATCGGCGCTGTTGAGATGTTTTGATCCCGGTCACCTCAGAATTCGTCGCCACGGCGCATTTCCAGATTTATAATATTGTTTCCAGAACACAGTGGTGATCATCTAGGTGACATTATGCGTTCAGGACTCAAAAAGTTTGGTACGTAATGCCAACGTTCTACAGATGGGTATCAACCATTTTGAATCCTCCAAGCTGCCCTAGGTGTTCGTATGCATTTTCTCCAATACCTCGTTCAAGCTGACGGGCTTCGGAGCTTGATTTAACGAGCGCCATATCTGAACTCCATTTTATAGCATGCCTTATGTGCGTGTCGTTTTGCACATGCTTGCGCAAAACGACAATAGCATTTCTTTCTGCATATGTGCTTTATCATGGTCTGATGCAACCTCTTTACTAAATTTCGTTTAATTCTAGCACGTCGTTGTGGTGATGTATCAATTTTAACTCCCTAAACGACACTCCTACGTGAACCAAACGGTGATCATAATGAGCAGCAACTGGCGGACACACTGGTGTCAAATTTCTTGCCTTCCCCAAGCAAACATAATAACACATCTGCCAGGTATTACGAAAACTTCTTGTTTTCATGGCAAAATAATCCCTTTCCCCATTCATCTCCGCAGTATCGATCATAAACCCGTCACGGTTTATCAGCTCTCCTTTCTAGTCCCCTATTCTTTGTTCTATAACCCAAGGCATGAATGAGGAAGGGCTAGTCCCCTGACACGGACATCATGGCATTTAAGCATCTTCTCCGTCCTTTGATAGATTCGTCATGGGGCCGCGGGGGGCCTAGTGGTCAACGTCCGTGACTGCCACGGAGAAGACCTCTGGTTCGGTCCTAGGCAAGTACGAACGCTCGAACCACTAAATATCCGCCGTGCGTCAGATGGGTACGTTAAGCCGTCGGGCACCGGGTACTAGCCCTCCAGTAATAAATAAAGGCGTCTTACTCCCTCTTTCTACCTCGTTTCATGTCACTTTCCTATCAGGCACTCTAGTCCAAATCTCCTAGCTTTCTATTTCTAAGGATTTTTTAAGACCTGGGGTCAGATACTCCCTTCCTAAAATCCTCTGCATCTCATCTGATCTGATCTACGAGAGCATTGTATCCTCCACCTTTCTACCTCACTTGCGTGTGACTTTCCTAACCGACACTCTAGCCCAAATCTCCTAGCTCCCTATTTCTAAAGGTTGTTCTGGAGCTGGGGTTAGACTCTCCCTTCCTTAATGTCAAACACTATCGGTTAGACACTCAATCCTCTACATCTCATCTCATCTAATCTACTAGAGCATTGTATCCTCCCCCTGTCTACCTCACTTCCGTGTGACTTCTCTATCAGGCGCTCTAGCCCAAATCTCCTAGCTTCCTATTTATTTCTAAGGGTTGTTTAAGACCTGGGGTCAGACACTCCCTTCCTAAAATCCTCTACATCTCATCTGATCTGATCTACTAGAGCATTGTCTCCTCTCCCTTTCTACCTCACTTCCGTGTGACTTCCCTATAAAGCACTCTAGCCCAAATCTCCTAGCTTCATATTTCTAAGGGTTGTTTAAGACCTGGGGTCAGACACTCCCTTTCTAAAATCCTCTACATCTCATCTGATCTGATCTACTAGAGCATTGTCTCCTCTCCCTTTCTACCTCACTTCCGTGTGACTTCCCTATAAAGCACTCTAGCCCAAATCTCCTAGCTTCATATTTCTAAGGGTTGTTTAAGACCTGGGGTCAGACACTCCCTTTCTAAAATCCTCTACATCTCATCTGATCTGATCTACTAGAGCATTGTCTCCTCTTCCTTTCTACCTCACTTCCGTGTGACTTCCCTATAAAGCACTCTAGCCCAAATCTCCTAGCTTCATATTTCTAAGGGTTGTTTAAGACCTGGGGTCAGACACTCCCTTTCTAAAATCCTCTACATCTCATCTGATCTGATCTACTAGAGCATTGTCTCCTCTCCCTTTCTACCTCACTTCCGTGTGACTTCCCTATAGGGCACTCTAGCCCACATCTCCTAGCTCCCTAATTCTAACGGTTGTTCTGAACCTGGGGTTAGACAGTCCCTTCCTAAATTCAACTACATATGATCTGATCTAATCTGATCTTAGGTTTCGTCGCCATTGTAATAGCCATTTAGCACGTAATGAGTAAGAATGGATTAGTATAATTAATCCCTTAAATGACCACTTTGAATAATAAAGCAAAGGGTTGGAAGCAACGCTTACGGGGGCCCTGCTCTTGCAGGCCACTCGTTCGAGCGGCGTTGGGACCAATAAACATTCCGCAAATGAATTTGTTTCAGCCGCATTAGGCGCACTTCTTAGACAGCGAATATATTCGAGTTCATTTCAGACCATTTTGCGGATCGCGAGTTAATTCGTTCCGGCAGGTTTAAGGGTTAATATTTGTTACTTACCCTTTGTCCTCCGCTCGTGTTTGGTGCTTGAACAAGATCTTGGATATCATTAGCAAGAGCTGCAAATATTTATTCTGTAACAGCAGCATGGCGCGCTGATTAAAGCAGTCTAGGGTCTGGCTCAAAGGGAAATCCTTTGAAGTGTTGAGTTAGCATTTCTTCTGGGAAAACAAAGCTCTACGTTCACGAACGCCCGAGATTCGCATCACTTTAGAGGTACAAACTCGCTGAAAATAAAGTGATATAACCTTTCCGAAGAAGTCGATAATTTTCAGTGCTAAATGCAGGAAGTCGCTGTAATAAACCCATTAGGCTTTCAGTAAACCAAGTACATTACAGCTCATATTTCGAAACCCCTGGAGTCTTAAACTGCTGCTGACGAAGGTTTCAAATAAGGAGACTGAAATAAATATATTCATCCATCTTTCTGCATCCATTTTCAAGGTTACAGGTGTGCAAATATTTATCTTAACGTCTTCGAAGAAAATTCTGAGCAATCAGTGAACGATCAAACGGTTAATCTCCTTTCAAATGTACGAGTACATTCTTCATAATTGTGGATTATGTCGAGAAATCCATAGTAAACGTTGAAAATAATTTCATACGTATAGAATAGGATGTAGGCCTTATAATAATTATACTGTTAACCGGTATTATATAGTTTTTACCACGTATTGACCTAAGTTTTGCATTGTGTTCATTGCGTTTTCTATATGCAACTTTACAGATGAGGCCCACCAAACTTGTGCGCCTTCTTTTTTTAGAATGCTATTATTGCTTGTAAGAAAGTTACGGCCTGAACCACGTACATTTAATCAAAAGTCTTACTGTTTTTTTTAAGAGAAGCATTCCCTTGAGGTGATTCGACAGCTGAAAACGAGGTAAATTAATACACTCGACGTGAATCAGAAACAAACAGAATCCATTGCTCTTTCCACGTTAATGAGTGAGTCACGGAAAAATTATCATCGGACGCCACAGGGAATCGAACCCAGGGTCTTCCAGTTACGCGCCGGACATGCTTCCACTGCACCACAGCGACCTCGAATGCTCCAGACTCACACATGAGATTAACTGCACATGACAGATTGCTTCATGGAACCCTGCACAGTGCAGGGGATTCACCAAAGATGGAAGGCAGCAATTGAACAAACAACTAGGAGGCGACTGAATAATTAATTCATACACTCGACGTGGATCAGAAACACCAAACAGAATTCATCGCTGTTTCCACGTTAATAAGTAAGTCACTGGAAAATTTTCATCGGCTGCCATCGGGAATCGAACCTAGGGTCTTCCAGTTACGCGCCGGACTTAATACCACTGCATCACAGCGGCCTCGAATTCTGCAGACTCACAAGTGATTAACTGCCAAACCACATGGCAGGTTGCTTCTTGGAGCCCCGCACAGTGCTAGGGATTCACCAAAGATGGAAAGCAGCAACTGAACAAATAACTAGGAGGCGAATAAGTAATTAATTCATACACTCGACGTGGATCAGGAACACCAAACAGAATTCATGCTGTTTCCACGTTAATAAATAAGTCACGGGAAAATTCTCATCGTCCGTCACCGGAAACCGAACCCAGGGTCTTCCAGTTACGCGCCGGGCATGCTACCAATGCTAACTGGAAGACCCTGGGTTCGATTCCCGGTGGCTGCCGATGATAATTTTTCTGTGACTCACTTATAAACGCGGAAACAGCTATGCATTCTGTTTGAAAACGAGATGGTGCAATGGTTTCACTACTCCAGAAAAATCATGAAAAGTAATTACATTTCCATGAAGAAGAAGCTTTCTATTTTAGGTCAATACATTTTGCTAAGGCTTTCCTTAAAACATTTGGTTATACTACTTTTTGTACAGGCTATGAAAGGCTCATAACCATAAAATCTGCTAAGACAAGGTATATGAAACTGAAAAATGTAAAAGAATGCAGAATAGTACAATATTAAGGTTTCAGATATCTTGTGCAGTTTGGAGGGACAGAACAAAAAATAAAAAATAAAAAATTCGCCACTCCAGCGGCCGAGCAAATAGATACTCGGGTTTTCCCCAGTTCTCCACAATTCTGCACAGGTTCGAGTTCTGCATAAGGCGCAGATAATGGGCCGGGTTTACAGCGCTAGTTCTTCTGTCTCTCGTGAGCTACTATCACCAAATCAGGGAAGAACGACTCCTCATAGCTGCATATGCTCACATGGGTCGTTAACCCCGAATACACACACATGTTCAGTCAAACGTTTTGCAATACTTAGATCCCTTTACGACGAAAGCTGACTAGCGTTTAAAGTATAGGCCATCGTGTTGCACAGTCATTCGCCATCTGTCTCCCAGTTCAATTCCGCAGTGGTACCAGTACTTGTTCTTCGAGGCGAAGAACTCCTTCACCCCAGCTGCCACCTCCTCCTGGGTATTGAAGTGCCGCCCACGAAGAAAGTGGGCCATGGACCGGAACATGTAATAACCCGACGGGGTAAGATCCGGAATATATCCTGAGTGTGGCATGAATTGGATGCCCTCACGTTCCTGGAGTTTTGCCCGGGCCGTTTGAGCGATATGGGGACGAGCGTTGTCCTGCTGTAGGAAAGCGAGTTTTCTGGTCGCCAGTGTCGTATACTTCTCCTCCAAAATCCATAAATATCTATCGGTGTAGCGTAAATGTAAATTTACATTTGTCATTCCATCGTACCCGAAACAATATTTAAAAAATGCCCCGTTTTAGGACCATAAATGATATTGTGGATATCCACTAGTGTTCATGCTTACTATGTCTCTTTCCTCTGACGATCAATACTGCAGTGGTGCGAGAAGAATTTTTATTTATTTAATTCCGATGACGCCAACGACGCACGTTGCTGATCAATACCACTTTTCTCTTGACGTGAATTTCAAGTTTCTTAGTAACATATACGTAAAAACACTTCCCCAATTTATATTAGAATAAATAAGACGAAGATCACGCACTTATTTGTTACAAAATGAAACAGGTCCGTTCAATATGGATTCTTGGAATATTCCATTTCTTTTAAATTTATGATAACAAGTATGTTTCAGAACTTTAGTGACTGCACCCTCTTGGTTCAGTAGTACCACATGTAAAAATGACGTTGCTATAGTTTTAACGTAAGCGAACTTACAGTTCTAGCTTCATAGTTCATGCTCAACGTCGAGTGTAGACTGAGGGCCGCGGATGGCCTAGTGGACAGCGTTCCTGACTGCCACGGAGGAACCTCAGGTTCGATCCCTGGCAGGTACGAATGCTCGATCCACTAAATATCCGACGTGCGTCGGATTGGCACGTTAAGTCGTCGGACCCCAAATACTGGCCCCCCGGTAAAAAATAAGAGCGTCTTCCTCCCTCTTTTCTACCTCGCTTCCGTGTCCCTTTCCTATTGGGCACTTTTGCCCAAATATCCTAGCATCCTATTTCTAAGGGTTGTTTAAGACCTGGGGTCAGACACTCCTTCCTAAAATCCTCTACATATGATCTGAACTCTGAGTCTAGACAGAGAATTATAGAGTTATGTAGAGGGCCCTAGGTCTTAAACAACCCTTAGAAGTAGGAAACCAGGACATTTTGGTTACAGTGCTCGACAGGAAAGGTCACACGTAACCGGGAGCCAGTCCCCGGGGCCCGACGGCTTAACGCGCCGAGACGCACAGTGGATATTTAGTATTTCGAGCGTTTTACCTGCCTGGGATCGACCCGGAGACTATTCCGTGGCAGTCACGAACGTAGACCACTAAGCCAAACGAGGCTCGAGTCTGGATAAAGTACAGAGGGGCTCCAGACAAGGAAATTTTGGTAGGATTCCATCTTCGGGTTTAGGAGCCTATTCTTTTCTTTTTCTGTGAAAAAAATGAGAGATTTAGAGGAGGGCCAATTATATTGTAAAACGGAAAGCTGAAATTTATGACCTTTCGGTACCGAGAAAATAAATCATATTCTTTTCCAGAAAAGAGTGCATTCCATAAAAGAAAGTAAAAATTGCCAGTAAAAGCTTCCTGTGTGGCGCAACAACTAATAATAGATCTACGTGACCGTAAGAAAAGAAGGAAAACTAAACAGAAAAGAAAACAGAAAAGAAAAAAAAAGAAAAGAAAGGATGGAGTGGATGCACTTATATCAACTGAAGAGCATCGATGATTGACATGCCCAGGTATGTACGTGTTCAAGAGCAGTCTCTGAGTCTGGGAAACGAGATACCGTGGTGATACACACGCAAAAGAAAAGAAGTTAGATAGTATCAAATCAATCACGAATGAAATTTCCTATTTTCCTTACAACGGGCACGAAATATAAAACTCTAATTCATTTATATCCTTTCCATTTCCTTTTAGATAAGTATGGGGAAATGCAGTCCTAGCTATAATAGGAAATGGCTCAATCTAATCACGATCCCAAATTTCGAACTTTTAATTTTTACCTCAAGAACAAACATATTCTACTGTGCTGAACAGCAAATAATTTTTATAAAATCCTTTAAATCTTAAAATAACGCTTTCCCAAGCTTCGGGTACCTTGTGTGACGTATTACAGAAATGACGCGCATAAAAAGACAAAAAATAGAAGCACTTGTCGGTGCAGCATAATCGGGAAAGCATTTGTCTCCGGAGTAAAAGGATGTGGATCCGATACCGGAAAAATTTGTGTTTTTACATTGGTGCTCGAAGGTAACATGGATCTGGCAGTTTGGTTCTTTGAAAAATGTGTGATGCTCCTTCCGCACATTGTCTGGATAATTCCTTCTTCTACAGAGAGTTACTTCCAGCATGGCGTGTGGCGGTACCGAGACCTGCAATTTCGTATCCCCGTCTTTCTCAAGGGTGCCGGTCAAAACACAGACAACAAAAACACCGACAGGACAAAACACCGACACCCAAAACACCGACAGGACAAAACACCGACACCCAAAACACCGACAGGACAAAACACCGACACCCAAAACACCGACAGGACAAAAAACACCGACACCCAAAACACCGACAGGTCAAAACACCGACACCCAAAATACCGACATCTCGTTTCTATTTTGTTTTCCCATCAGCAGTCGGCGTTGTATTGTCCTGTCGGTGTTTTGGGTGTCGGTGTTTTGACCCAGACCCCTTTCTCAATGGGGTGCGGAGGGTATGTGACGTACTACACAGGTAAAGTACATAACAAAACGGCAAAGTTGCCGCGACGAACTTCGTAGGTGTAGCTTATTTTAGAAAACACTCGGCTTCGGAGCAGAAGGATGCGGGTTCGATTAGCACTGCCTGCAAATGGCTTTTAAGTCATATTGGCGCCCGAACATTAAATGAATCTACTGGCCGGTTGTTACTTGTAAATCCTGCGGAATAGCGTGCAACATTGGAAGACCACGATTCCGCTAGTAGACATTCGCGGGCAAGCGAAAATTAATACAGGAATTATGCCATTCAGCGGTTAATTCCGACGACACCGCGCGTAAGAAAGGGGTAGGGAATGAGCAAATTTAATCAGAAAGGGCCTTATTGGAGGAATTATCGGGGAGTTCCCAAGAAAAAAATAAGGTTTTGTTATTTTATATCTTGCGCTAAGCTCCATTTTTTGGTAAGTTTTCTCCTTCATGAAGAAATTGCCCCCTTTTTAACGCTTTCCAACCGTAGGTTGAAGAAACGTATATGCTCCAGCTTTGTCCGTCTGTCTGTCCGTCCGTCTGTCCGCACGATAACTCGCGTAAAAATGTTTCGATTTCGATGAAATTTTAGTATTTTAGTATGTGGTAGGGGACCACCTGGGGACGAAACCTACTGAAAACGGACGAAATGGGGTCAAAGGTCACGACATAGGAGCGCGATTCATTCCGTTACCGTTATGCGTCATAACGTGCGTAAATATGGTTCGATTTCAATGACATTTTAGTATGTGGTTGGGGACCACCTGGGGACGAACCCCATTGAAAATGGGTGCAGTGGGGTCAAAGGTCAGGACATAGGAGCGGGATGCATTCCATTGTCTTTATGCGTCATAACTTGCGTAAACATGGTTCGATTTCGATGAAATTTTAGTATGTCATAGGGGACCACCTGGGAATGAATTCTATTGAAAATGGGTGAAGTGAGGTCAAAGGTCAGGACATAGGAGTGGAATGCATTCCATTGTCCTTATGCGTCATAATGTGCGTAAATATGGTTCGATTTCGATGAAAGTTTAGTATGTGGTAGGGGAATACCGGGGGACGAAACCTATTGAAATGGACGAAATGGGTCCAATTTCAGGACATAGGTTCCTAATCCATTCCATCGCCCTTATCCCGTACTATTAAAGGAGCAATTCTTGTATGTATGTAAATTTAATTTTGAAAATGGTTTTAAGGATTTTGATGAAAGTCGTTAACCTACCGTTTTCTGGTACTAGAAATCGATTTAGCTTTATCTCGACTTTAGGAACACCCCTTTCGTGGGTTAAATAACCAACCCGAATTTCCACGTTTTTAGTGCATGGAAATCTTATGACGTCACACTCTCGCGATCGAGATCTTGGCGCGCAGTCACGCCATCTGTCTCATTAAGTCACGCGTTGTGTGTGGATACTATTAAAGTTTTATGACGTCACACTCTTGCGAGCAGATGGTCGCGATTTCCATCTGCCTCATTACGTCCCGCGTTGTGTGCGTATGTCCGTACGCACAATAACTAGCGTAAAAATCGTTCGATTTCGATGAAATTTTAGTATGTGGTAGGAGACTACCTGGGAAGGAACCCTATTGAAAATGAATGAAATGAGGTCAAAGGTCAGGACATTGAAGAGGGATCCATTCCACTGCTCTTATGCGTCATAACTAACGTAAAAAATGTTCGATTTCGTTGAAATTTTAGTATGTGGTATGGGACGACATGGGGACAAACCCTATTGAAAACGAACGAAATGAGGTCAAAGGTCAGGACATAGAAGAGGGAATCCATTCCATCGCCATTATGCGTCATAACTAACGTAAAAATGCTTCGATTTCGATGAAATGTTAGTATGTTGTAGGCGCCTGCCTGGGGACGAATCCTATTGAAAACGGGCGAAATGGGGTCAAAGGTCAGGACATAGGAGCGGAATCACTTCCATCGCCATTATGCGTCATAACTTACGTAAATATGCTTCGATTTCGATGAAATGTTAGTATGTTGTAGGCGCCTGCCTGGGGACGAATCCTATTAAAAATGGGCGAAATGGGTTCACAGGTTAGGACACAGGAGCGGGATATATTTCTTAAACCGTATGCATAATAACTTACGTAAAAATGCTTCGATTGCGACAAAACGTTATCATGTTATTTCGGAGGTATACTGAACCGGTTATGTTGAATATCATCGAAATGGGATCAAAGGTCAGGGCATAAGACCGAGATTTATTCCACAGCTTTTATACTACTAACTTGAGTGATAACTTGAGCAATTATTTCTGGTATGTTGGAAAGCGTTTCATAATCAATGCATTGCATGATTTTACTAACTTGTTTTTTATAGCTCCTAGAAATTCTGGTGGGGATAGCCAGGCGTACCCCATCCCTTCTTTAGTGAAATGCAAGAACGTGAGAAATATACAAAGTACAAGCAAGCGTTTCTCACGCCGAAATCTTACGCGCCACAGGGGGAGTCATTAGCCGTGCAATTCGCTTTCAATGAGGTACGTCCTCACCAGCTAAAAAAATGGCGAGCAGAACATATTTCTCGAAGAGATGTAACCAGGGTTGACAAAGGCATAAAGGGTCACTCAAGAAGTGAAACAGGGCTCACGATAGTGTTACGGACCTCAAACTGTGGGCTTGACGGGTCAAAGGAAGCATATTTCTCTCAGCGTTCCAAGCCCTTCATTCTTTAGGATGACGTATCAGGATGACCCGCAACGGGGGAGAAACCAATACGGAACGAGGGATTCTGGTTCGCGACCACTGAGGAACGAGCATTCCTGTTAGGGTTACGGGAACCCCATCCCCTCAAGATGGAGAGGATGTTTTCCGAGGGAGCGGAACATGCAGTAAGTTCAGAAGTAGTAAGAGAGAGGAAGAGATGAGATGAAGTCCAAGATAGGAGACAAAGCCCAGGAAAGTAAGAGAAAAGAGAGAGTATGAGACGAAGCCTGAAAGGGTAGGAGTTGGAGTTAAAGAGAGTGGGCAATACAGTCGAAATCCGCGAACAGAGAGACAGACGCAGAAGTTATGGATGCCGAATAGCTCACCGTTTTGAGTGAGGGAAAAGTGTCCTAGAGTGCACTACAGAAGTACTAGAGAAGATGAAGCAGGAAACTACTTGACAGCGGCATCGATATTGGGTGAGACTTCTTTAACTTAGAATACCTCAAATAGCATGAGTGTGCATGATCATTCTTCCATGAAATCTCAGTAGTTAAGGTCAGTTCTCTTGCAAGTGCTCATTTAAATGTTTGTATATGAAACGCGAAAACGAGAAAAGTTTAGAAATAAACTCTAGAAATTAAATATCTGATTTTGGTCTAAATAAAATAGAACTCTACCGATACCCATGTACACTGGCGTGCAAAAATTAAGGACGAGACGGTTTTTCGAATGTAACGTCGTGCAGAAGTGCTCCACATCGACTCAAATCATACCATAAGATTGCAAAGATGTACGAATATGGGGCAAGTGAGCAAAGCCGTCCAAACAAGAAATCCAAAGAATAACAACGCACTTTATTGAAAAGGTAGCTTCGAGCACAACTAGACAGAAGACAGAAACGTCCATGTGACACGCGGCTGCCAAGAAAAATTCAGTCTTTAGTAGGGGATATGATCACCCCTGACTGTGTTGCAGGATTTACAACGTCTGGCCATGCTGAGGACGAGGTTGTCAAGAGGCTGTTGAGGCATCGCGGCCCATTCCTCTTGTAGCGCCAATCGCAGCTGCGGAATCGTTGCTGGCGGCTGGTGACGCTCTGCCAAGCGTCTAACGAGAAGGTCCTACACGTGTTCGATTGGTGTAGGTCCGGTATCTTCACTCTTCAACAGCTCTGGGTATCTTCACTCTTCAACAGCTCTGTGACAGACACAGTACGATGAGGTGTAGCGTTATCGTCCATGAAGAGGAACTCAGGACCCACAGCACCTCTAAACAGATTCACGTGAGGCAGAAGAACCTCGGTACAATAGCGGACACCAGTGACTGAACCTCCTTGGAAGATGTAGAGGTCAGTACGGCTACCAAGCATGATACCGCCCCAAACGAGAACTCCGCCATCTCCAAACCGGTCCCTTTCGATGATACTGAAGGTATGATTGCGTGATCCTTGCTCTCTCCAGATGTGTATACGTCCAGAATTGCTCGTCAGACTAAATCGGCTCTCATTCGTAAAGAGAACTCGACCCCATTGCTGATGAGTCCAGTTTTTGTATTCATGGTACCACAGAAACCGCAGTCTCCGATGAGCAGGCGTTAATGGCACACACCGTACTGGTCGTCGTGCAAATAGACCCCCTTTGTGCAGCCTCCTGGCCACGGTAAAACGCGATAACGGTCGTCCAGTTGTCCGTTGCATTGCCTTGCAATTTCTCCCGCTGTCTGCCGTCTGTCTGTTTTCGCCTGTAGGACAATATACCGGTCGACAGCCACCGTGGTTGCTCGTTAACGACCACTGCTAAACTTTCGTACAGCTGTACCTGTCGTTTGAAATGCTCTCCAAGCTCGTGAAACGATGCACTAAGCGATCCCGAACTCCTCGGCCACACTAGTCACACTTCGACCTTCTTCCAACTTCCCAATGACACGACCTCGGGTAAAGTCATCCAGATGTCGTCTACTGGATTGCCTGTTGGCCATATCACACGGTGGCAGCAACTCGACGTCGTTCAAACCGATGTACACCGAGCAATATCTTTGACCGAATTGCTGAGCGTACATCGCCCGTGTGTTTTATACCCTTCCAACACTCCCCCCTGCGTCATGCTGCATATATGCACATGCCCTACCGTACTGGACCCAAGTCTATCTACTGAGTGGTGGTCTTTAGGTCCGTTGTGCCTGCTCGTTCCGCTGTTACGCTAATTTCTCCCCTTCGTCCTTGATTTTTGCACACCAGTGTATTTACCGTTTAAGGAACTAAATTTAGAATAAATCTGTCTCTTGTTGTTGCATTTCACCAGTCTCTCTCAAATATTTCCAGAATTGTTTATAGAGTGAACCTTTTAAATATCTTATCACTAAATTATCTAAATCACCAACGCTGCAGTTCAGAATTAGCTTTTCATTTGAAAGTTTTTTATAGTAGTTGATAATTTTGCAATTCAGTCATTTCGTATATTCCCAACTCTTACCTAATGAAATTCTTATCATTAAAGCGGCATAAGAAAGGACATGGAATTTCCATGTTTTCCCATATGAAACACAACGCAGTGCTCCTGTTGACCCTGAGCTTGGAGACCCTCAACTAAGGAACCCAAAGCATGGTAGACACAAGTAGACAGGAAAAAGTTAACAAGGTTGAGTCATGCAAAATTTCGGCCTTTCAGTTTAAACCCACTGTAGCGAATAAGACGCAGCATCTGGTTCGTCAAGTTGTCCAACCGGACGGGTGGTAATATAATAAATTAGAATTCCTTCTACAGAGAGTTACTTCGAGCATGGTTTGTGGCGGACACCAAACCTGCGATTTCATGCCCCCGCCTTTCTCAATTGGGGATATATGTGACGTACTACAGAAATAACTCATATGTCAAGTAACAGTGACAAGCACTTGTCGGTGTTGCTTAATTGGGAAAGCATTCGGCTCTGGAGCAAAAGGATTTGAGTTCAACCACCGGAAAATTTGCGTTTTCACACTTGCCAAAATTATGCGGGTAATATTATAAAATTCCACCTGTACTTAACAGCAAATATCATAGCATCGGCAGATTTGAAATCGCTTCTGACCCTAGCAAGGTAAGTTCTGCTTTACACTGAAGAGCAATTGAATTAGGGATACCTGTCAAGTAACGTGTAGCACCACCTTTCGCCCTGATGACGGCGGCGATTCGTCTCAGCATGGACTCGACTAGACACCGGAAGCGTTGGGAAGCCATACGGATCCACGACCCCTGAACAAGCTCCCACAGTTCACCAAAATTTGATGGAGGGGGTCATCTCTCTCGATGGCATCACAGATGTGCTCGATGGGATTGAGGTCAGGCGACCTAGCTGGCCAAGAAAGCGAGGTCACGTCGGTGGAGTGTTCATCCAACCATTCGGATACAATTCGGGAGCGATGGCACGGTGCATTGTCTTGTTGCAGGACGAGGTCCCCAGTGGGATGATGAGGACGCACAAACGGGAGCAAATGGTCGTCCAGGACAACCCGGTACCTAGGAAGGACGATGTCATACGTACCAGGAGTCACATTTCAGTCTACGTAAACAGTCCCCGGACGAGAATGCACCCCACCAGTTTGAAGAGTATCCTGCTGGCCAGAAGGATCCATCGCTTCTTGTGGTTTGCGCCGTACTCGTATCCTGCCATCCTCATGTACCAACGTGAATCTCGACTTATCAGTCCAGGCAACATTTTTCTACATGGCTAGTGTCCAGTGGCGATGTTCTCGCGCCCATGCTAATATTTGCACCCTGTGATGTGCGGTCTGCAGCGGTACCCTCGTGAGACGATGGCGTGTGTACCCCATAGCGAGGAGATGGTTCTGGATGGTGTGGCTGCTTACACGTTTTTGTGCACCAGCCTTAAACTGCCGAGTGATTTCTTGCACTGTGGCCCGTCTATCCGCTGTTACAATGCGAGCTAGCCGACGAAGACCTCGCTCATCCACACGCTGTTGTCCAAGGCAGTTGGCCATTGCAGAGATGGTTTTACCGGATTCGATGTACTCTCGGTGCACCCGTGACACAGTGGCTCGTGAAAATACCAGTGCCTGCCTGACATCCGAGATGGAGTGACCCATTCTTCGGGCCCCGACAATTTACCCACTATCAAATGCGCTTAGACCCTTCGTCTTTTCCATACTGCGTTCGACTCTTACTTATTCCCGTCGCATCACTTCTTATATATTGTCGGATCGCTGCATACGTCATGTCGTTTCCGTTTACAGGGCCGCCCACAGCGCCACATTTGCATAATGCCAGCTGTCTCTAATTCAATTGCTCTTCTGTGTATATGTGATATTCTGACATAAAGGCATTTTTATGTTATAGGACTAATCAAAATTCTAAAAAAGTATGAAATCTGCTAATCATAAAAAATGGAAATGAAGACAGTCACTTAGGGTAAACGAAATCGAACCCGAAAATCGAAAATAGACCAAAACGATTTAATCTCCAATAAAAGATGCAATGGATATATCAGTGGCATTTTTCTTTAGTCTTCCTTCGTGCTCGTGATATCTCAAATTCCGTCGGTTTTTAATTTTAAATCTCATCTATACCTTTGGTACACTCTCTGATCAAAAAGAACCGGGCACTTGCCTATTCACAAATTCCTTGTAATAGGAAAGGAACTATTGTCCAGTTTGTTCACACTTCGCTGCTATCACAGCTTCTACTGTGCTAAGAAGGCTTTCCACTAGATTTTGGTACGCTGCTGAGGGAACTGCCTTCCATTCTGCCACAAGACTGCACTGCCGGAAAGTTAAAAAAGAACACCAAGAAGGAATTGGCGGACGATCATGAAACTTACATATGTTATTGGGGTCAAGTGTACGTAGGTGTGATGTTAATTTCAGGACCAACCGGTGAGCGCTTACACCACAGCACGGCATAATATGCAAATTATCGTCGGTGGTATTTAAGGACTACGGCGAAGTGAATGTAATCAGACGTCGGCGTACGGACACGTGAGAAGACCTTGAAGAAGCTGCAATGCCTGGACATGGAAGACGTGTACGATTTCAGCAGTTATCGGACTTTGAGCGAGGTCGTCTAGTCGGACTCCGCGAGGCCGGGTGGTCGTATCGCGGAGCGAATTGGACGGGAAGTATCGGTGGTGGTACGATGGTGGCGTAGATGGTCCGAGGGACATTCCCACACGAAAAGACGTGGAACCGGGAGTCACAGACGGACTGATGAGCGGACCGATCGACGCATAGGAAGAGCGGCGATGTCAAGCAGAACATCCACTGCAACGCAAATCCGAGCTGCCGTTGCACCTGAGGTGGCTGTGCGAACAATCCGCAACCGTTGACTGGATGCAGGACTACGTGCACGTGTGCCTCTGGCATGTGTACCTCTGACTCCAGCCCACCGTCAGGAACGGCTGCAGTGCTGTCGCCAACGTCAGCACTGGAGAACGCAATGGCGACCTGTAGTGTTCATCGATGGAAGCAGATTCTGCTAGGGAGCCTCCGATGGCCGTATGCGTGTTCGCAGACGTACAGGGGAGCGTCTCCACCCTTCTTGTATCCGCCAGCGACACACAGGGCCTACACCTGGTCTCCAGGTGTGGGGAGCGATCAGGTATCCCTTCCGTACGCAACTAGTGTTTGTACCGGGTACGTTAAACAGCAGCTCCTACATCAACAACATCATTCAGCCCTTTGTTGTGCCATTTGTAAGGTCGGTCCATCCTGGTGTTTTTCAGCAAGATAACGCACTCTCACACGCGGCAAGTGCAACGCAACATGCACTTCAGGGTGTGAGACAATTTCATGGCCTGCACGTTCACCGGATTTGTCCACCATTGAGCACGTGAGAGATTTTATGGGACAACGACTTATCCGGTCTCCACGGCCAGCCACGACCATCCCCGATTTACGCGTCCAGGTTGAGGATGCTTCGAACTCAATACCCCAAATGTACACATCCAACATCTGTACGACAGACTTCATGCCAGAATTGCACAGTGTGACGCAGTTCATGGCGGTTCAACCTCGTACTAACCATGTTACATGGAAATGTTATTTTTCAGTTTACCAGCAAATACAGCTGTATTGATCTATAATGTTTTGATCACGTTATCCTCTGTATTCCGTTATTATGCTGTATAAATTTCGTTGGTATCAGACGTCTCCTTCTTGGTGTTCTTTTTTCACTTTCCGCAAGTGTATTAATCAGATCGGTCAACGATGTCCGGGGTCTCGGCCGGGCTTGCAGTTGGTGTTGCAATTCATCCCAAAGGAGTTTCACGGTGTTGATATCGTGCAGGCCAGTCCAATTCTTTCATACCCATCTCGTCAAATCATTTGCAAACCTGGCTTTGCGGGCGGGGCCATTGTCTTCTTGGTAAAGGTAAGGGCCTTTAGCGAACTGTTGTCATAATGTTGGAAACACAGAATTGTCGGGAATGTCATAACAGGCTGTATTGTGAAGGGTTCGCTATCCTTCTTTGTGGACGGGAGCATTATTCTATTTGTAAAGGAAAGTGCAAGTAAAATAAAATTTTCGTGCTAGATGATATATTCAAGAATCCAGAGCTGTCGGATGCACGACTAAAACGTTGATGAAAAACTTGCGATTAAAACTGACATTTATTACAAGTTAAAAATACAGATAAAATCACCCATAATGGCAAGAACTTTCAAAGCTACTTAGCTTCATCATGAGGCCAGATTAAGCTAAGTAGCTTTGAAAGTGATTGAAACGATGGGTACAGGTAGTTTATATACAATCATGAAACGATACAAATGATCAGTGTTGTGAAACTGAAAATGGTGTACTGCAAATAATTATAGGTAAATGGAACTTACATATCCGGGGAATTACCAGGTGTTACACTCAGCTGAACCAACAGCAGGATCCAGGGGCGTGGTATGGTTACAGGCAAGTCGTCATTACAACAGCTGAAGAAAAAGCGTGTTCTACAAGGACGTTTCGCAAGTGATAGAGCATATTTATCAGGTGTAGTGCCCCATTCTCGCTTCTACATTTTATTCTTTCAGGAATAAGAAAGGAAGGAGTCTAACACTAAATTCTTCGAAGTGTTATTTTTTCAACAGCACACATTGCTGTCATGGCAAATGCAGAGTTATAATAACTTCCACTTTAACCGACGTGATGGGCCTACTGCTTTTTTCGTTCAGAAATGAAGGTTATGCGTTTATGGTTCAAGATTCTTTGAAGAAAGAATTCATATTATGTTAAGCCATCTTCCGTCGCAATAATGGTGAAAAACTTTAGAGGTTATAAGCAGTCACCCGTCCCAAATTTAGGGCCACTGGTTCCAGGGAAAGGAGACAGTCAGCTCTGCCCAACACGGACACCACCCATGCTCCATTCGGGATTCGGACCCCGATCCAGATCGAACGATCTCTGTAAAACTTTCTCTACTGAGAGTTATATTTACTTCTCTGCGAAACAGAAGGTATCCAACGTGCTCAAACGGGGAAATACATTGTCTTCCCAACTTCAGTTTTCCACAATTTTATGTCATTGGCAAATATACAATATTGACAAAAGTTACCGGACTTTTCTTCAAAAGCAAATGAACGGATCCGTTGCGTTGTTAAGATGCGCGGTACAGCTGCAAACGGTATAAAAACAAGCCTGCAGCTGACTGAAATCATATCGCACTCTGAGGTTGAGTGAAAATGTCGCGGCAGGAGAGAACTGACTTTGAGAAAGGAAAGATCGTTGGGTGTTATATTAGTGGGTTGCCCGTAAGAGAAACCGATAGGCGTTTAAACATACCCAAGTCAACTGTTTTGGATTTACTGAATAAGTGGAAGGCACATGGCGTGCCTGAAGCAGCAAAACGTACCGGCAGACCAAAGAAAATCAGTGATAGACGACATCGAAGCCTCAGGAGAGTAGTTACAGCTAATCGACGGTGTACTGCACAAGACCTCAGTGTACAGGTGAGTAAAAATGCTGCAACCTCAAACTTCTTATGCGGCTCTCTATAGCACCTATGGGATGAATTAGAGCGCTGCATAAGAAGTTTGGAACTAAGGGCTACTACTAAGCAACAGTTAGCGGCAGCGTTATGTATTGAATGGAAGCGCATACCTATCGCTGTGTTCCAAACACTTGTTGAAAGCATGTCTCGAAGGGTCAGTGCATGCATTAAAGTCAAAGGTGGACGGACACCGTACTAATATACGTATAATGTATGTCAAGAAATGCTATGTTGTGTTTTTCTTCTAAGTGTTCCGTGACTTTTGTCAATATAGTGTATCATCGAGTAAGGGCATAGGCAATAACTGAAAACACATCGGGAAGGACGTTTTGCGTAAAAGCCGCGTTTGTGTTTTGTTGATATTGAATCTGCATGCATCAAAATATTGCGCTAATAAACATGTGGATGCAGTACAGGAAAAATACCCAGAATTTCAGCTAAAGAATAATGTTGTTTTATGACGAAGCTCCAGTTTTTCTACCGTCCTTTTCTACACGAACAAAGCTCCTTTTCATTTTATCTTTATTCTTTTATTCCACTTTCTCTGATGTACGATTTTTTAAGATGAAGTTCTTAGCCTAAAAAAAGACCGGATTTTCGTCTTGCTTATCTTTACTATGGCTTACACAGTGAGAGCATTAGGCCTGGAGTTTTCTCCGAACAATTGGGTTGATTTGTAGCATTTAGGTCACTTGGTACCATAAGCCTAACAGTGCTTAGGCATTTCGGCCGAAGAAAACAGTTCATCACATGCTAGAAGCTTAGTGCATTAACTGCCGCTCGCAAAACTTGGCTAACATTCTTCACTGCACACGAGAATGTTTCTGCTTTATTCAGAACAAGAATGTTCTTCCCGAATATACTTTTTCGCATGCGCAGAATTTTATTACGTCTTTTGAAAAAACTAAACATAAATGGAACTGCTTATATAATCACCAAGTCTGTTCATCCGTCTGTGAAAATTTTATCTCTGCACTTATCTGTCCCATTTGAAAAATTGTTTCTTCTCGGAAAGCCTGAACTGCGAGAGCATTGATCGTTTTGTTTGATCTTTTTCAGATGCATAGCTTTTCCGCTAGGGGGAGTAAATGCTGATGCTATCGAATCAAAAAATATTTTATTTCATACCATTGCCCCTGCAAATCAGATTCAAACACCACTTTTACGATATAAATGACACCCTTAAGAACGTACACCATTTTTCGCCCAATTTGGTTTTCAAATAAAGCACAGTTTTCTCGCTAGGGGAGTTAATGCATGTTGAATTTTCTCCAATATTTCTACTACAGAGGGCGAGTCGAACGTTTTGCAGTATTTGCATAAACGCATATGCTGCGGCGGGTGTGTCACGTGTTTAAAGTGGTAGCCGTTGGGGTGAACAGCATTGCATGTCGTCGTTCTGTCTGTGGTTAGGACGCCTAAAAGATCAACAGCCAGAACCGACTCATTAGGGAGCTTTTGCTTTACGAGTTTGAACTCGGCTATGACGCTGCTCAAGCAACACGAAACATTTGTCGTGAGAAAGAGGAAGGTCCCGTGGACCAGAGCACCTTAGCGAAATTTCTTGAACCAGATTGTTCAAGAAATTTTATTCAGGTGACAGAAACCTCGACGATCTACCAAGGTCAGTTAGACCGCGAACCATGGATTAGGAGGCCGTGCGCCAGGCCGTAGAAGCAAATCCGACAACCATCACTCGGAGATTATCAGGCGAAGCTGGGCATATCACAGTCCACAGTAGTTCGTCAGCTTCGGGATCTCGGCAAGGCCTACAGGAGCTGCTGCATTGTTCCTCACGAACTAACGCCTGCGGAAGCAAACCGCCGAAAAGAAGTGTGCACGAAACTCATAGAAAACCCGCGCGATGTACGTTTCATTAAAATAATTATTACGTGCGATAGAAATTGAGTCTATTTTAGTAATCCTAACACACAGCGACAGTGGTTGAGCCCGGGAAAGCTTCCTGAACCTGTCTGTAAACGTGGGAGCTTCGACCACAGGGTGATGTTCTGCGTGTGGCGGGATTACGAGGGAATAATCCATTACGAATTGTTTCTAGACGGTCGAACCAACAACGCCAACCTTTACTCTGAACAGTTCAAGCGGATGTATGCTGTCTTTGAGGAGAAGCACCTGGCATTGGTGAACAGAAAGCGCGCTCTCCTACAGCAGGACAACGCTTGGCCTCGTACCACGCTAACTACCAGGGAAAACTCCAGGAACTTGAAGGCTTCGAACTGATGCTACACTCAGCATATAGTTCGGAATATTAATGCTGAGTCCCCGTCGGATTATTACTTGTTCCGGTCTATGACCCACTTCTTTCGCGGGCGGCACTTCAACAACCAGGAGAAGGTGGCAGCTGGGGTGAAGGAATTTTTCGCCTCGAAGGACAAGAACTGGTACCACCGCGGAATCGAAGAACTGGCAGACAGATGGCTAAAGACGGTGCAACACGACAGCCTATACTTCGAATGCTAGTCAGCCTTTGTCGTTAACGTACGTATAAAGACATAAAGTGATCCAAATATTGCAAAAATTACGACTCACCATCTGAAATTCCCGATTTTTCCTAATGAATAGTCGGGACGTTCATTCATATATCTGCTATCCATTCAGAGCAGTATCAACGATCCCAAATACTCGATTGAAAAAGAAATCTTTCTTATTCGGATACTACTCACGACGAGAAAATATTTGAAGATAATAATACACAGCTCTTCCGCCAGGGAAGTAAGATTTTTTTTTATTTTCATAATACCTATGCTTCCAAAAGTCCAATTCCAATTTTTTTATTTCGGACGACATTTCTAACATACTCTGAGTGGTCACTTTATTATGACCACCTGACAGTTTTAAGCAAATGAGCTATGGCTGCACGCTGTTGCCGCCAGAGGGCGAGGCTAGTATAAAAAAGGGAAAGCTTAGTGCTTGCGACAGTAGTAGAGTGATTTTTGGGTGACGAGATGGGTAAAAAATGCGACTTGATGGACTTTCAACGTGGTATGATTGTAGGAGCTCGGAGCCATGGAGCAAGTATCACCGAAACCTCCGCATTCGTGAAATGTTCCAAAGCAGCTGTTGTTAAAGTGTTTAAAGACTGGACTGTCAGCCAAAAAACTGGGTCTCTACGTGCAACGTGTGGTCGTCATCGACTAGTGACTGCTCGGGCGGAACGAACAGTGTCCAGAATGGTAACAGACAACATAAGGACAACAATGCAGCAAATTACAGACCATCTTAATCAAGGATCCCTTCAAATGATCTCTGAACGCACTGTTCGCCGTACCCTGCATCGGATGGGATATGGCGGCCGAAGGCCT
Organism: Macrothele yani; assembly: GCA_039090855.1. Taxonomy (NCBI): domain Eukaryota; kingdom Metazoa; phylum Arthropoda; class Arachnida; order Araneae; family Macrothelidae; genus Macrothele; species Macrothele yani. Next base: position 136,072,044 of record CM077027.1, on the reverse strand, counting down.
GTTCGAACACCTTTGCTGTCTGCAGTTAACAAAAGGAAACGTCTCCAGTTCGCACAGAAGCACAAGGATTGGACAGTCGATAATTGGAAACAAATTATGTGGTCCGGTGAATCACATTTTCAGTTGCACCATGCCGATGGCCGAGTGAGAATTTGGCGGAAACAGCACGAAAGCATGGACCCCAAATGCATTGCTACAACCCTTCAAGCTTGTGGAGGCAACGTTATGGTTTAGGAAATGTTTTCCTGGCATGCTTTGGACCCTTTAATTCGTGTTGATCAACGTCTGACTGGCACATCATATTTAAACATCGTTGCGGACCAAATTCATCCTGTCATGTGGATTGCTAATCCCAATGACGATGGCTACTTTCAACAAGATAATGCGTCCTGCCATAGTGCTCGTATTGTACAGGATTGGTTTCAGGAACATGCCGGTGAATTTACTTTGCTTATGTGGCCCCCACAAGATCCAGATCTCAACCCCATTGAGAATTTGTGGGATGAAGTTGAACTAGCCATCAGGCAGCTGGATCCACAACCCTGCAATCTCACACTCCTGGAAAGTGCTATTCATCAAGCATGGTCTCAGATTCCACAAATCACCTATCAACATCTCGTGGAGTCCATGTCACGAAGAATCGACACAGTATTAAAGGCAAAAGGTGGCCCAACGAAGTACTGAGGGGGTGGTCATAATAAAGTGGCTACTCAATGTATAGTGCAGAAAGTTTTGCATATAATTTCCATAATTTTGTCCCTATAGGGCGTAAGTGGGAATTTCTGTTTACTCCATTTTTAAAGCCGTACCTTCGCGTTAAAAGTAATTTATTTTCGGAGAGACAACGTTCACCTCAAAATAATGTACAATTTACTCGCTAGGGTCCGCAAACAAAAAAAATTGTTTTGCTCGGCATCTCTGGTTCTAGAAATACGGACCGAAAAATTATTTTAGCATCGGATGCCATTCACATCGGGGAATGTTTTCCACGTACTCTTTCATTTTTACGTTGCACAACAGTACGATTCTAGCTGGAGTTAGTGTGTTCTTGTCTTTGCAACTGCACATATATATCCACTTTCAAAAATTATTTTTTTATGGTAAAGTTTGTAAAACTAATCCTCTTTTCATAATGCATAGTTTTCTCGTAGGTGGTGTTTACGTAGGAACTTTTTTTCTCGCTATCCTGCTTCCAAAAGTCGTATTGAAAAACTGTTTTGCCATTGCATAGCTTTTACAATAAAGAAGATTTTGTGCAGACTTTCTCCTTTTTAGCACGTCTTTTGTAAAAAAAGATCGTGGTTTGTCCGTGCGTCAGTCCGTCCGTCCGTCCGTCAGACTGTAACCAAGGTATCTTTGCAACTGTTAGTCCGATTTGAAAAATTCTTTTTGCATTCGGAAGCTTGACATATACGAATGATGATCATTTATGTCGTTTTTTTTTACGATGTACAATTTCGCCGCTAGAGATCGTAAATGCAGATGATGTGGAATTCAAAATTACGTTTTATTCCACATATTTGCTTCTAAAAATCCGATTGAAAAAAATATTTTATCTTTCGATTCCATTTATGTCGAAGAGTATTTAAGATATAGTTTCTTTTTCAAATTACACATACATTTTCCGCTAGGGGGCGTAAAAGTAAATTACATTTGTCCCGATAACTCTTCTCCTAAAACTCCGATTTGAAAAATTGTTTTTTCAGCGTATACCACGGCTCTGAAATCCTGCGGTATTGAAGATGCATACATTAATATTATTAATAACATCTATGAAAATGCAAGTGCAAAGATTCGGCTGTTTGAAAATACAACACACATAAAAATTGGAAAGGGAGTGAGACAAGGTGACACCATATCTCCGAAGCTCTTTAATGCCACATTGGAAAATGTCTTTCAATCACTGAACTGGGAAAACAAAGGGATAAAGATTAATGGAGATTATCTAACCCACCTTCGTTTTGCTGATGACGTAGTCATTTTTGCAACTACCCCATCAGAGCTGCAGAGTATGACCCAGGAACTTGCTGACAAGAGTAAAGAAGTGGGATTAAAAATGAACTTTCAGAAGACAAAAGTGATGTTCAATGCTTTTACAAGAAATGAAGATTTATCGATTGATGGAGAAAAACTGGAGATAACAGATACGTATGTTTATCTTGGACAGCAGATATCAAGTGAGGGTCACATTGATGAAGAAATTAATCGGCGTACAAAACTTGCCTGGAGAGCTTTTGGAAGAAACAGCATAATTTTCAAGAGCAATATGCCGTTATGTCTTAAAAGAAAAGTGTTTGATCAATGCATCCTTCCAGTGCTTACGTATGGTGCAGAGACGTGGACCTTAACTAAAAGAGACATACAAAGGCTGCAGACAACTCAGAGAAGCATGGAGAGGTGCATGCTTGGTATAACCAGGAGAGATAAGAAGAGGAACTCGTGGATCCGAAAAATGACGAGAGTGGAAGACATCATGATCAGAGTTAAATCCCTGAAATGGCAATGGGCTGGACATACTGCCAGAAGGACAGACCATAGATGGACAGCCGAAATTTTAGATTGGATTCCAAGGGACAGGAAAAGACCCAGAAAAAGACCACATGGGAGATGGGTGGATGAAATTCGTAAATATGCGGGAGTGACATGGAGGAGACTGGCACAAGACAGACCGTTGTGGAGGAAACTTGGGGAGACCTTCGTCCAGCAGTGGATTGATAATGGTTGACAATGATGATGATGATGATGATGATACATCTCCTGATGGAAAATCTTTTGCATACAATTTCGAATTTTTGGTAAAGAATACTTTGGCCACCAGGGGCGTAAGTGTTCATTTTTGCTTCTGATATATTTGCCATAAAATCTGAGCTTCTAAAATATCGATTGAAAAAAGTCTTTCGTGACTGATGCCACTCACATCGATAAACCTTTTCCGAATATTTTCTTCCTAAAATATTCCACAGTTTCTCCGCCAGGGGCCCTAGATGTATATCTTATTTTTGTCAATATCTCTACTTCTAGGAGTCCGATTTGAAAAATTCCTTCTTTGTTGGATAGTGTTTTCCGTGTGACATATTTTTCATATAATTTCAAAATTTTCAAGTATTTCATTGACTTTCCGCTAAGGGGCGTAGAGGTAAATTGCGTTTCCCCTATATCTCTGCTTCTAAATCTCCGATTGGAAAAATTCTTTCTGCACCGGATACAGCTCCTGATGGTAAATCGTTTGCACATAATTTCTAATTTTTGTAAAAAAAAATGGTTTGGCCACCAGGGGGCGTAACGCTTAATTTCCGCTTCTGATGTATTTGCTGCAAAATATGGGGTTCTAAATTCTCAATTGAAAAAAAGGTTGTTTGTAGACCGATACTACTCGTGTTGACAAACCTTTTAGAAACATTTTCTTCTTGAAATAATGCAAGGTTTCTGCGCCAAGGGGCGTAGATGTATATGTTATTTTTGTCAATATCTCTTTTTCTAAAAGTCCGATTTGAAAAATTCCTTCTTTGTTGGATAGCGATTCCGATGCGAAATGTTTTTCCTATAAATTAAAAATTTTCAGGTAAATCATTTAAGACTTTCCGCTAGGGCGCATAAAGGTAAATTGCGTTTTCTGCTCCTAAACCTCCGATTTGAAAAATTCTTCCTGTATCGCATACAAGACCTGATGGGAAGTATTTTTCACATAGTTTCTAATGTTTGTTAAAGAATGGTTTGGCCATCAAGGGTTATAAGTGTTAATTTCTTCTTCTGATTTATTTGTAGCAAAATCTCGGCTCCTGAAAACTCGACTAAATTTTTTTCTTGGACCGATACCGTTCATATGGATAAACCTTTTTGAGAATACTTTCTTCCTAAAATAATGCATCGTTTTCCCACCAGGGGACGTAAAGTCACATCTTATTTTTGTCGATAACTCTGTTTCTAAGAGTTCGTAAGCTCGCGATTCCGTTTACAGCAATATCTGAGGGATTAAAAACCCGATTGAAAATCTTTCTTTTGTCAGATCTATTGTTTTCCATACCGGTTCCATTGACTTTGAATAGCTTTGATAAATTTAATTTGCATCTGAACGGATTCAAAAGACGTGCTTATTACCCCCGAAAATTCGGTGTCATCTTTCTTGTTCCTAATTTTGACGCTTATGAGTTTTAGCATATATTTCTATTTAGAAGGGCATCTCTGATTCTAAACAAAATCTTAGCGTAATCCTTTCCTGTTAGAATACTTTTCACTATGAATAATATTTCGTTCGCATTCCCTTCTTCAAATAACACACAGCTTTCCCACTGGTAGGCATAAAGTTTTACTGTATAACCCTCCATAACGTTTCCCATTGCTCCGTTTAAAAACTTCATTCAGCCTATGATATCTTCCCCTATGAGGTATATTTTGGGCACAATTTGTGACTTTTCACAACACCCGTTTATGCCACCGATAGACTTAACTAGCTATTCCTATCTGTGGATGTTTTACCAACTGCAGAAATCTGGTCAAATTCTTTGTCGTAACAGTTCCATTCAGTATGAAGGCCGTTGGAGACATTGAGTATTTTAGATAGTTTTTCCGCTAGGGGAAGAAAATACATTGTCCTTTTCGTTGGAACATTTCCTTCTTCTTCTTCTTTTTTTTTTATTTTTTTGAAAATCTAGTTTAAAGAATTCATATCCTAGCAAAGGATTCAAAACAAGAGCTTATTGCGCAAGGGAATTTGGATTAATTTTTCTTGTTCGAACAATTTAAGAAAAAGTCACATGAGCAGCATTGTCCATCCCTAAGCACATGCTTTCTACTCTAATTTCTAATTCTGTTTTAAAATACAGTCAAGTAACCCTCATCGAGAAACTTTTCTTTTAGCAAAGTACTATCAAAACTTATTTCTTTGCTTTACATATTTGCTACTTATGTCAAAACTGTTTGAGTGCTTTGCCTTCTACTCTAATTTCTAATTCTATTTTACAATCCAGTCAAGTAGCCCTCATCGAGAAACTTTACTACAGCAAAGTACTGTCAAAAACTGTTTTATTTCTTTGCTTTACATATTTGCTACTTATTAGTTAAAATTACAGCCATGATACAAACATCGGTAACACTTGATTACCCTACAAATGATTTAAATCGCCCAAGTGGTCGAGTGGCCAGAAGCGTAGGTTTCTAGCTGGTCACAAGACTTGAGCTAGGAGTACACGAACAGGATAAGGAATGAGCGGTGTGTTTGTCTTAAGGCGTTGGCTCTCACCCTTCTATGGAAACACTGACCCTAAATTAGGGACGGACGAAATCTTATGGCCCGTAGAACGATGTATGATGTTTTTTTGTTTATTGGAGGTTTAACGACCACCGTGAGCAACTCAATGGGCTATAAGCAGTCGCCTGTCCCTAATTTAGGGTCACTGGTTCCAGGGAAGGGAGAGAGCCAGTGCCGTAAGACAAACACAACATCCATGCCTGACCGGGATTCGAACCCGGACCCCTTACGGACGAATAATCAGAAGCCAGCGCCTTAGACCACTGCGCCACCGGGGCGGCTGTATAATGGTTTATAGTTGCCGTTAAACGCAGAAACGCAAAGAAAAATATTTAGGCCCTTGTCTCTTGAGAATCGCAATGTAAAGTTCATGAGCATAGCCTTAAAGTTGTATATTTTATTACCACAGATATTTCATTGATAGACTGTATTTGCCTACTAAGACATCAGGATCACGTTAGTAGGGAAAAAAATCTCTCTTCCACAAGCAAGCTTATCAAACTCAAGCGTGACCGCCTCGGTGGCGAAGTGGTCGAAGCGCTGGCTTATGACAATTCTGTCCGAGATGGGTCTGGCTCCGAATCCCATTGAGGCATGGATGTTGTGTTTGATCTTACGGCACTGGCTTTCTTCCTACCCTGAAACCAGTGACCATACATTGAGGACGGACGACTGTTTATAGCCCATTGAATTGATGACAGTGATCGTTACCCCCCCCCCCTACCAAGAAAAATCAACCGTCGCCCCGGCAGCTGACTGGTACCTATTCTTTCGTGATGGGCTAGTCCTGGTTGAAACATAAGTGGCACATATATTTTTATTTTGGTGGTGGTGGGGGGGGGGGGGGTTAACGACCACTATGAGCAACTCGATGGGCTATAAGCAGTTGCCCGTCCCTAATTTGGGGCCACTCGTTCCAGGAAAGGGAGAGAGCCTTTGTGCCGTAAGACAAACACAACAACCATGCCTCACCAGGATTCGAACCCGGAACCATCTCGGACGCTTCCTGGAATCAATGATCCGAAGTTGGGGACGGAGATCACTTATTACACTACGATCGAGTTGCTTATAGTAGTCGCTACACCTCAGAATAAAAATAAAAGCAAACAAGAAAGATGACACCGAATTTTCGGGTGTAATAAGCACGTCTTTTGAATCCGTTCTGACGCAAATTAAATTTATCAAAGCTATTCAAAGGCAATGGAACCGGTATGGAAAACAATAGTATCTGACGGAAGAAAAAAGTTTTTCAATCGGATCTTTAATCTCTCAGATGTTGATGTAAACGGAATCTTGAGCTTACGAATTCTTAGAAACAGAGTTATCGACAAAAATGAGATGTGACTTTACGTCCGCTGGTGGGAAAACCATGCATTATTTTAGGAAGAAAGTATTCGCAAAAGGTTTATCCATATGAGTAGCATCGGTCCAAGAAAAAAAAATTTAGTCGAGTTTTCAGGAGCCCAGATTTTGCTACAAATACATCAGAAGTCGAAATTAACACTTATGCACCCTGGTGGCCAAACCATTCTTTACAAAACATTATAAATTATGTGAAAAATATTTTCCATCAGGTCTTGTATTCGATACAGGAAGAATTTTTCAAATCACAGCTTTAGGAGCAGAAATAATGCAAAAAACGCAATTTACCTTTGTGCCCCTAGCGGAAAGTCTATGATTTACTTGAAAATATTGAATTTATAGGAAAAACATTTCGCATCGGAAACACTATCCAACAACGAAGGATTTTTTCAAATTGGACTTTTAGAAGTACAGATATTGACAAAAATAAGATATACATCTTCGCCCCTGGCGTAGAAACCATGCATTATTTCAAGAAGAAAGTGTTCCTAAAAGGTTTGTCGACATGAGTAGCATCGGCCAACAAAAGACTTTTTTTTTTCAATCGAGATTTTAGAAGCTCATATTTTGCTGCAAATACATCAGAAGCGGAAATTAAGACTTAAGCCACCTGGTGGCCAAACCGTTTCTTACAAAAATTAGAAATTATGTGCAAATGATTTCCCAAAAGGAGGTGTATTCGGTGCAGAAATAATTTTTCAAATCGGAGATTTAGAAGTAGAGATATAGTGGGAAACGCAATTTACCTTTACGCCCCCTAGCGGAAAGTCTATGAATTACTTGAAAATTTTGAATTTATAGGAAAAACATTTCTCATCGGAAACACTATCCAATAAAGAAGGAATTTTTTGAATCGGAATCCTAGAAGTAGAGATATTGACAAAAATAAGAAATACATCTACGCCCTCTGGCGCAGAAACCTTGCAATATTTTAAAAAGAAAATGTTTCTAAAATGTTTGTCGACACGAGTAGTATCGGTCTACAAACGACGTTTTTTTCAATTGAGAATTTAGAACCTCATATTTTGCAGCAAATACATCAGAAGCGGAAATTATGAGTTACGCCCCTTGGTGGCCAAACCATTTTTTTACAAAAATTAGAAATTATGTGCAAACCATTTACCATCAGGAGCTGTATCCGGTGCAGAAAGAGTTTTTCAAATCGGAGATTTAGAAGCAGAGATATAGGGAGAAACGCAATTTAGCTTTACGCCCCCTAGCGGAAAGTCTATGAATTACTTGAAAATTTTGAAATTATATGAAGCACATGTCACACTGGAAACACTATCCAACAAAGAAAGAATTTTTCAAATCGAACCCTTAGAAGTAGAGATAATGACAAAAATGTGATATACATCTACGCCCCCTGGCGTAGAAACCATGCACTATTTTAAGAAGAAAATGTTCCTAAACGGTTTGTCGACATGAGTACTATCGGTCTACAAACGACGTTTTTTTTTATCGAGAATTTAGAAGCTCATATTTTGCTGCAAATACATCAGAAGCGGAAATTAAGATTTACGCCCCTTGGTGGCCAAACCATTTTTTTACAAAAATTAGAAATTATGTGCAAACTATTTCCCACCAGGAACTGTATCCGGTGCAGAAAGAATTATTGAAATCGGAGTTGTAGAAGCAGAGATATAGGGAGAAACGCAATTTACCTTTACTCCCCCTAGCGGAAAGTCTATGAATTACTTGAAAATTTTGAAATTATATGAAAAACATGTCACACGGAAAACAATATCCAACAAAGAAGTAATTTTTCAAATCGGACTCCTAGAAGTAGAGATATTGACAAAAATAAGATATACATCTACGCCCCTGGCGGAGAAACTGTGGGATATTTAAGGAAGAAAATATTCATAAAAGGTTTATCGCTGTGAGTGGCATCAGTCCACGAAAGATTTTTTTCAATCGATATTTTAGAAGCTCAGATTTTATGGCAAATACATCACAAGCAAAAATTTAACGCTTACGCCCCTGGTGGTCAAAGGTCTGCCCCAAAAATTCGAAATTATATGCAAAAGATTTTCCAGCAGGAGATGTATCCGCTGAAAAAAAATTTCAAATCGGAGTTTCAGGAGAAGAGTTATCGGGAAAAATGTTATTTACTTTTACGCCCCCTAGCGGAAAATCTATGAGTAATTTGAAAAGAAAACTATATCTAAAACACTCTTCGACATAAATGGAATCGAAAGATAAAAGAATTTTTTCAATCGGATGTTTAGAAACAAATATGGGGATCAAAACGTAATTTTGAATTCGACATCATCTGCATTTACGCCCTCTAGCGGCAAAATTGTACATCGTAAAAAAAAAAAACGAAATAAAGGATCATCATTCGCACATTTCAAGCTTCCGAATTCAAAAATAATTTTTCAAATCGGAGTAATAGTTGCAGAGATACCGTGGGTACAGACGGACGGACGGACGGGCGGACAAATCGATAACAGAAGCACGATCTTTTTTTACAAAAGACGTGCTAAAAAAGAATCCATGAAACCAAATTAACTGAAGATATGGTTTGCGAACTCATCTTCTTCGCAACCGCAAAGCACTGTCATAATAAATTTGTAAGGTATACCTATATATTTAAATTTGCCTTCAAGTTTCTGTTTTCCCATGTAAATTATGTCACTTCTTCGTTAAATATTTTTTCACAGAACGGCGCATTACAATTTGGGAAACGCTAACACAGTAAGTCAGAGCAAAACAAATAGATGACGAACGATGTATTTATTTATTTACTGTCGCCACGTATTTGAGGATTTTCACCTTGGATCTCGCCCTTTGGATTTAACTGCGCAGCGTGTTGTTGCTCCGCGATTTTCTTCTGATTTGGGTGTGTTCTTGGACTCTTCGCTCCTGAATTTCACGTTCACCTTAAGTATAAAGGTATCGTCTTTCATTTTGCTTCGTTTCGAGCGCGGTGAGTGCCTATTTTGTTGTATTTCATCTTATTTACGTTTGGCCGAGCTGGCCAAGCTCGCTACTGGGCGCTGCCATTAAAGATGGCGACTTCCGGTAGGGATAGTGATAGCCCTAATCTCTCTTCCTTTTCTGATGCCCTAGATGGGGGTGTTGCCACGCAAGCGTTCGCTCGTGGCGTTGCCAATTTGCCTTCTCCAGCTACGTCACATCTCCCGGCTTCCGCTATCGATGATGACGCAATGGACATCACTGGAAATGCAGCCTCTTCTAGCACTGCCGAGCCCAACGTGTCATTACCTTCGTTTTCTTCTGTTGCAGCCTCCAAAGTCTCTCGTCCAGCATCCAAGAATAATTATGTTGGCGCTGAAAAGCTGAAATCTTTCATTTCCCAAGCTGGCAATAATATCGTGTTTAATATCTCAGCCAGCTCTCCAGCTGGCACAGCTTTTACTGAGAATCTTGCAAAAGGCGTTCATTTCGAAGCCCTTCCGGACACTCCTTTGCGATTATATGCAGATGCCATTGCACAGCGGTTCCCATCCGAATCTATTCCGCAAATGTATCGTAGAGGACGACTTGTAGTTGTTTATCTGGCCACGGCTGAAATGGCGAAATCTCTCCTAACATCTGGTCTCACCATTGGTGATAGACATCTTTCTGCAGAACCAGTGGGCCAAAGACCCATTAACGTTTCTTTCTACCCGGTCCCGTTGGAGGTGACAGATCTCATGCTGTATGCTGTCTTATCTTCGGTTGCTCGGGTAGTTGGAGGCATACAAACGCATCTTGCTGCCCGAAATGACCCATTACGTGATCCACGACATGCGTCGATCCTAGGTGCTCGCCGTGTTGCGAGGGTCATATTTCCATCACAAGAAGCAATCGAACGGCTTCCAACACACTTCACTGTTCGGTGCGAAGATCAGGTCAGGCAAATAAACTTCCTGACGGAATTCCATTGTAGTCAATGTCATCAGGTTGGTCACTACTATAAGCAGTGTCCAGTTGCTCCACCAAAGTCTGTTTCGCCCATCTATCAAGATCCGACGCCTTCTGATCAAGATCCTAGTAGCGCTCCGTTACCGACGGTGGTTCCTGCGAACAACCTACCTTCGGTAGCAACCTCTACGCCAATTGTTGTCCCACCTTCTCTCTCCGAGGAACACTACCCAGTTTTACAATCTTCAGCATCTTTTCGTGTTCCTGCGGACCTTACAGCAGTTGCTGAGTCCGTTGCGACTGACCAGTCTGATACCGAGACCTCGACCGCTGATGACACAGCCTATCAAAGCATCAGCGACCAAGCGATGAGTGATGGGACGGAGGGCTATCTCCGGACCCGTTCTGACAAAAGGGATGCCAAACCTCCTCGCGGCTCTACGAAACGACGGCGACAATCTGGCCACTCTACTCACACCTCTCCGACTAAGCCTGCTGGATCACCTGCTTCGGGTAGCCCTGTCAAGTCTTCCAAGCCAGTTATCTACCTCCTGCCTCTTGAGGAATTTTCCGCACGCCTACACATGAATGTGTTTCCGGACACTCCTCTCCCTTATAAAGAATTGCACGACTTTGCTTGTGCCAAGACTCTTCTTCCTAATTTACCCACCTATGTCAACCGATTTGAAGGTCACTACCCAGCAGTTGAGAATCAACTGGCACAACTGTTAACTCTTTACAATACTATCAGAGTCCATCTGCCGAATATGCTGCCACTCAGAAGTGCATCCAACGGCGGTACAACAATTTCCGTTCCCATTTGGAAAAGATTGTCACTGCCACTAGAGACATGGCACTTTCACTGTGACTTCCTTGAATTGTCGCGGGTTCGCGACACCAGTGTTGAACTCCCTCGTTTATGAGGACATTTCTGCCGCTGGTGGAGATGTTCTCCTTCGCCAGGAAACTCACTGCTCTGCTGACACTCCCACTCACCTATGGAGACGCTGGTCGTACACCTTTTACCACTCGTATCGCCTCTCGCGGTATGGTGGTATAGCTGTAGGTGTGCGCCAGCGGTTTTTGACTCAGCTGACTTCTATTTCTGTGACAAATTTACACCTTGATTTTCTTCAGTGTTTTACCTTTTGTGTGCATAATGTTACTTTTCATATCTTTAATGTATATATTCCCACTGATGAAATATATGTTGCTCATCTTTTCAGTAATATTCGTGCAGCGATTGCAGCGATTCCTCCCGGGGATTATTTCGTTCTTGGGGGGGATTTTAACTGCACGCTGCAGCCTTCTCTTGACAGAAATTCGTCTTTTGGCGAATACCGCATGAATTTAGTTTCACAGCTGACTCAGCTCCTTGATGATTTTCATCTTGTCGATTCCTTCAGACGGCTAAATCCTGATTCCATTTCCTTTACGTGGTGTATTCCGCCGACGTTCGGTTCTACTGCTGCGCGGTTGGACCGAATATATGTTTCTGCTTCCTTACTCCTGCTATCACTGCTGCTCGACATTCACCTACTGTTTCTTCCGACCATTCTGCCGTTTCACTATCAATTTGCGTCTCTCCTGCACCTTCATCTACGCGTCGTCATTGGACGTTTGATGACACTCTCTTGCAAGACCGTTCCTTTTGTGAGGAAGTTGAGAAGTTCCTTTCTGATCGTAAGCTGCTGCTCACAACGACCCCAAGCGCTTTGCGTTTGCGGCTTGATGTCAAACGGGATCTTCTCTTGCTCGTTCGTCAACTCTCCTTTGCTATTTCCACCACTCGCTCGATGGAAGTGAGTAACCTACGAGGACTCCTCTCCGCGACGCCAATGTCTGACCCGCACTACGCCTCCGTCCGTGATGAACTTCATGCCTGCCTCAAACCGTTTGCTCAGCAAGCAGTCCGTCGTCTTCGGCTCCTACGTATTTCACCATCGACGCATTCTTTCGAAGTCCTTTCGAAGATGGAATCCATGCGACGCACGTCATCTTCCATCAGACATCTCCGATTGCCTGATGGCACTGTTACTGGCAATACAACTCTCATCTGCTCTCATGTCCATCACTTCTTTCAGGAGAAGTTCCGAGCGGTTGCGCAGGGTTCTTCTTTTTCTTCCTCCTCTTTTCTTTCTTCTCTCTCTCAGGTCCCGTCTTCTCTCTGCGCCCCTCTCATTGCTGATTTTTCTTTGCCTGAATTGAGAGAGGCTTTTGCCTCCCTCAATCTTCACTCTTCCCCCGGGACCTGATGGCCTCCCGCTCTCGTTCTATCGGGCCTTTCTTCCGTCACTCCTGCCTTTTCTCTCTGCCGCTTATTCGTGTGCTCTTTCTTCTCCTGCGCTTCCGCCGGAATTTACAGTTGCACATGTCATCCTCCTGCCGAAGAAGGGTGACCTTCTGGACTTGTCGAATTGGCGCCCCATCTCTATTCTCAACCTGGACTACAAATTCTTCACTAAACTCCTTTCTCGCCGCCTAAATTCTGTTCTTCCGTTCCTCATATCCCCCGACCAGACATATACCGTGCCTGGTCGTTCTATTTCTAACAATATCTCCTTTCTTCATAACCTTTCCTTTCTTGCACTAAAACATTCCGAACCCTTAGCTTTGTTTAATCTTGACCAGAAATCCGCTTTTGATAACGTCTCTCACGCTTACCTTTCTGCCGTATTAACTCACTATGGTTTTCCTCCCGCTTTTGTTTCTCTCATCTTTAGCCTCTACCGGGGCGCCCATTTGCACGTTCGAACGGCCACATTTTTGACGGCCCCGATTCCTTTTCGATCTGGCATCAGACAAGGTTGTCCATTATCAGGACAACTCTTTGCTCTCGCCTTTGAGCCCTTTTTGATTGCAAGTCGGGCGTCTCTCTTACCTGCGGTGGGACCGATTGTCTCTAGTACTCGGCATCACCGTTTTCTTGTCTCTGCTTACGCAGATGATGTTACCTTTTGTCTTCGCCGCGATGACCAATTTGATACTCTTCTTGCCACTTATGAACAGTATGCTGCTCTCTCTGGTGCTGCCCTGAATATTCAGAAAAGTGCTGGCCTGTGGTGTGGTTCTTGGAGAGGCCGCACTGACTCGCCGTGGGGAGCAGTGTGGTCCTCCTCGACCCAAAAATTTCTTGGAGCTCATTTTGGACACTCCTTTACCACAAGCAACGTCACTTGGCAAGCTCTTCGCCCACGACTTCATCGCACGGCTGGTTTTGGCGATTTACGTTTTCCTTTTCCTCTTACTTTCAACGTGCTCAAATTGTTCATCGATATCTTCTCTCACAATGCTTCTATCCTTGGGATTCCTGTGTGTTTAAATCGCATCATTTCTCTGCCATCAATAGTATTTTCACTTCAGTGATATGGTCATCTAGACATTGGATTTCTGCTGCAACGCTTTCTCTGCCAACATCCTTTGGTGGTCTTCACTTCCCGGATGTCAGAACATATTATCGAGCTCACCGAATCGTCTCCTTCATTCGTCTTCTCCTTTCGCCCTCCCTTGCACTTTCTTCTACCCTGAATACTCTTATTTCTCTTCATGATCCATCCTTCACTTTCCTCCTTTTTCTTCGGATGGATTCATCTCCTTCTACTTCTAAACGCCTCCCACCACTTCTTATCGACGCTCTAGCGGTATTTCATTCTCTCCCGCTACCCCGCGCTCCTCCCTCTACCACCCTGGACCTGCTTGCAGAACCTCTTTTCTTTTCCACTCTGATTCATCCACCCGATCAACCATACTTTCTTTTCCCCTCTTGGTTCCGCTCAGGAATTCTCACTGTCGAAGCTTTATTAACTTCCGATTTGACCTGGAAACCCCTCTCTTCTCTTTTCCCTGACCCTTCTTCCACCTTGCAAGAGGAGTATGACCCTCTTCGCTCCGCTCTCCGTACCCTCTTCCCACTTCTGGTTTCTGACACTGGCCTTATTTCTGTCTCTGGACCGAGCCTCTCTTCCTTTCTTTCTTCCCTTTCGGGACTCTGTTGCTCCCATTTCTTCCTTTTCCACTGCCTCTATCTATGCGATCCTTCGTGCGCCCCTCACTTCTCCGCATGGCCTTCCTGATGCTTCTCCTTCTCTTCTGCTGCCTATCTGGTCTGCCTCTTTCTCTCCCCTTTCTACCCCGTTAGAGCGAAACATCCACTGGCGGTTTCTTCACCGCCGCCTTCCTGTTCCTTCTTCTCTCTTTCACATGTCTATTTCTTCTACTTCTCTCTGCTGCTTTTGAGGTGTTGAAGGTGATATTCCTCATGTCTACTGTCACTGTCCCGTTCTCCTTCCACTTCTCAATACTGCCTTTCGTCTTGTAGGCACCATTTGCTCCAGAGACATCCCTTTTCAAGCGTACGAGTGGCTATTGCTTACCAAACATCCCCCGGCTATTTTGCCGGATGCCTGTGCCTATCTTTTCGTACTTGTGAAACATGTCGTTTTTCTTTATCATCAATCTCTCCGCTCTCCTGCTACCACACCTAGTATCCTCTCTGCTGGCGCGGCCTTACGGTCGATTTTTAGGAATCGCATCGTGTCTCGACTACGCCTGGAGAACTTCGCTGCTTCCACCCCTCAATCTCAAGCCTCTTTCCGGTCTACCTGGGCGCAGGGGACCGGTTGGTTCGAAATCACTGGATCTTCCATTCATCTTTCTTTCTGATTTTTTGTTTTTTTCCAGCTTCGAAGATCTGAATGCATCAGTTTAGATTTTGTGTTCTCTCTTCCTGGTGCTTCGTCACAGCGTCTACTAAGTGTTTGTCATGTAACTGCTTATGATTTGTATTGTAGGGGTTTTCTGCAATTTTTGTGTAATTCGTGTGCATGTACCGTGTTGTATTTGTTTCTTCGTTGCACCTGTCCTTAATACTTATTCTTCACTCATGTGTCTGCTTTTGCTGCCTGTACCTTCATTGAGTTGCGCACCGTGTATTTGTTCTCTAGGAGCAATACGAGAGGTATTGCCCTGCGATACTTTGTTCTTTCTGTTTTTTCTTGCTGCATTGTGTTGCATCTTTTAATTTATACCTTATTTCTGTCTTGCATTTTCACATTCTTTGACGTCATGTATTTTTTGCTCGTCCCATGTCGTTGTTTTTTGGACCGATGCAATACTGCACGGCTTGCTGTTTGTATTTTGTGTATCCTTGTGTTTCACTTTGGGAGTTCGCCCAAGTTTCCACTATGTTCTGTAATACTTATCATGTTTGTGTCACATATCGTGTGGTTTCCTGGATTGTGGGAACTTCTGTACCTTTATCGTAGTATATGCTTTTGTTGTGTTTTACATGTTCCCTTCTTTTTGTGCACTGCGTTGTACAGCCATGTTCTTGTAAATATATTTACCTGTTGTTTTGTGCTCTGCTTTCACTCTGCACGTCATCACATGCTTTATTAATTAATCATTACTTTTGCTTGTGCATCATCTTCCTCAAGCATATATTGTTCCTTCTTAACGATTTTAACATTTTGTCATCCTTAGTTGACTGTCGTATCACATTCACTTGTGATATTTCATCAGTATCGCTCATTGTTTTGTTGTTTATTTTGCCATATGTGGTACGCCTGTATTCCCTATGTTTTTGCCAATAAAGTATATTTTGAACAAACTGCTATCATATATATATATATATATATATATATATATACTTAAGAGCAAAACTGAAGACTAAGGAAAAAATTTTAGAATTTAAACCGAAGGGTGCAAAATAACCTGAAAATCAAAACGCGCAACGCAGCAGTTTTGAAAATTCAGAATTCACATTCTATAAAGAAGATACCTAAGCAAAAAAATACATATATAATTTTGACTCACACCTAGTACAACATAGAAAAGGTTATGTATCTACCTGTGTGAGTAAAAGGAGAAAAGATAAAAAATAAAATAAAACAACTGAATGTAGAAGGTGTCGAGAATACTGAGCCTTGGCT
Source organism: Macrothele yani (assembly GCA_039090855.1). Taxonomy (NCBI): domain Eukaryota; kingdom Metazoa; phylum Arthropoda; class Arachnida; order Araneae; family Macrothelidae; genus Macrothele; species Macrothele yani. Next base: position 136,055,631 of record CM077027.1, on the reverse strand, counting down.
TTATCAAGGACCAGCAAAAAACTCTGCATTTTCTCACTTCCACAAAGACCTAGTTGGAAATGGGTTTCTGCAAGGCCATAGATGCAAGTAACATTCCCACCTAAAATAGTTTAAAAAATATATATATAAGTCATGTCCTCCGTAGAGTAGCATAACCTAGCACTAGTTAACAATTTCGCTTGCATCCATTAACCTTCATGGCCCGACCCATGCTCTTCATCTGTTACTATTAAACAGAGAGAAGAAGATTAAAGAGAACTCAAGCTGTGAGAGTGACATAATAATTAGAAATGATTTTCAGCTATAACGAAATTCCAAGTTCGTTTGAGAGAGAATTTAAACCTGAAAAACAATGCAAAAGAAATCCAAATTTTACATTGCAATTAAAAAAAGGAAATGTTAATTTATAACGAACAGATTTTTGAAAGAAAACTTGAGTCTAAAACCCCTACTCTACAACTTATGACAGCACGAAAACGAGAATAAGTTAAAGATAATAATTAACTAAAGAAAACTTTGTGAAAGTTATATACCTTAAACAGTTAGTTGCAATATGTACAAAGTATTTCAGCAGTGCTTTAAGTGCATAATTAATTAGTTATTAAGAACTTAACTACTTTGAAAAACAGCGCATAGACAGCGCATGGAAAAGGAACAAGCCTAGCCATCTTCTGTTCCTAGGTACCCCAAAAGACGCTCAAAGTTACAAAGAAAAGTAAGAGTTAAAACCCGCAAAAATGTTAACAGACAAACCAATGCTTAAAAGCTGAAAAGCTAAAAAACGACAGAGGAAAGGGTACATGAAGTACAAACATTGAACTTATAAAACCTAGGACCCAAAAACAAGGAAGAGAGCTTACCTCTTGTGTGACAAAAACTTTTCTCCTCACAAGAGAAGAACATGGCTGACCTCTTCCGCCACTCCCTAGACGCTGGGGGCAGTGAGGGTGGGGCTGATGGCTTCCTCACACAGCAAGAAACCAACGCGCGGAGATTTTAACCAGAGAAAAAAATATATAAACTTAAGACTGTGGATCTGAATGATCAGAAAGAGCAGAATTAACTCTCCAGAATACATGAGAAATATTATAAAATACACGAGCAGTTTATTTAATAATCTTTGCATGTATTAAATCACCTTAGTGAGCTTCTATAGATTTTCCTTAGTCTTCAGTTTTTGCTCTTAAGTAACTAATTTCAATTTATTATTTAGCAGCTCATGCGCAAATTCTAGTTGAAATGTTTTATTATTATTATTTTTTTTTTTATTACTATTTTTTTTTTACTTGAGGTTTTTTTTTTTCATTTCCTAATTTTTCTTTTTAGTATGTTTTGGATGCAGCTTTTTGGAGTGTAGTTTATACTCGAGTTTGGTCTTTTCTTGGACTGCTTATTTCTAAAAGTTTTTCCTAGTTGGTTTGCTCAGAATTTGTATGTTTTGGCCCAAGTGGAGTTCTAAGGACGATGAAAGGATTGGAGGTCAGCTCAGATATTTTAAGTCCTCCCGCTCGGTTAGGCTAGCACCCTTTCCCATAGTGTATGAACTCGCTGGCAAAGGTAATCTAAAGTTATGAAATGACAAACGTTGTTTGACATGTAAATCTGCAGATCCTAACCTGTATTCTTCTGTTGAGGATAATTGCTCCAACAAGTTTTGCAAAGCCTACAATACCATCTATAAGCTCACCTGTACTGTCTGCAACCTTAGCTATATTGGCCAAAGTAAAAATCCTCTGCATCTTAGGATTAATGGTCACAGGTCTCTAGTAAACAAGTTCTCTAATTCAGGAGCGAACCCCTCCACAAACGCCAACCAGTACTCTACCTTTGAATTAGAGCATTTCCATACTCATGGTTTTGACAAAGTGAAAATAGAGGTACTACATATTATCCCTGACCTCTATGCTCGGCTAGAAACTGAATCCCTTGAAATTTTGCAGCATCAGTCTCTTTATCCCTATGGCCTTAATTCCACTCTATCTGACAATAAGCATAATCAGCATAAATTTTCAATTCGTGAACTCTTCTTTCTTGTTAATAATAAGAGCTGCTCTAGAGGTAATAGAGGACAGAGGTTATTTCGCACATCAAGCAAAGTTGATTTTGCTAACTTGCTAAAAACTCTGGAAAGCTTTAAAACTGGCACTAATTTTGTTAAAAATACTTACAAAATTCTCAAGTCCTTCAAGCACTCTGTCCTTAAATGTTTTTTCAAATTCTGGAATGAAACTGCTGACCATGTTGATAAGCATGTTTTTGCTTTTGGTTCTGGACATTCTTAAACATATTCTTAAAGATAAAATTTCTCTTAAAGAATTTTCCAGTAATTTTGTTACCATCAGGTTCCTAAATAAAGCCTACGATAATCTCAATGTAAGGAAGCTGTTCTACAATAATGCAATTTTTTTTCCCATCCACAGGCACCAGTCTATTGTAAGTTTTAAATATGTTAAGACCTTAGGGTCAATAGTTAAAAACTACAAACTTAACTCTTCGAGCTACATTCCTGTAATTACTACTTGTTCTTGTGATGAACATAAAGAAACAGTTCACTATGATAAGAATTACAACCATATTATCACCGGAAACTTGAGTTTTGTTGAAAATGAAAAGCTTAGGAATTTATTAGAGTATGGCTCTAAATTCAGACCTTCCTTCACAATTTCCAAAGAAAGGATTCTTGAGAGCTTCACTCAAGATGTAAATAAGTACATCGTAAAAACCAGTTTAACGTACAATCAGCCTATTGAGGCCTTCGCAGAATGGAAATATAATATAATCAATAGCTTCACCGGTGAGTTGGCAGGTCTGGACTTTTTGTTTCGACAGAAATCTCTTTTTCTCTGGAGAAGCTAAAAGGTCATTCTCCAAACTACAAGACCAATTTATTTTTACCACTACGGATAAAGCTAGCAATAATTTTGCAATTATCTGTAAGAAGTTCTATTTTGAATTGTTAACTATGGAACTCAATAATAGAGTAACATACGAGCCCGTAAGTTATTCTACCAAGCAGTTAGAAAATCGGTTTAAGGCATTCTTCAAGAAACTTAAAATTCCACAAACTAGAAGATATGAGCCTGAATTTCCATTTCTTTTTGCAACGGTTAAGTTTCATAAGGATCCTGTGAAGTTCAGGTTCATAGCTAGTGGAGTAAGGAGTCATAAAAAGAAAATAGATCTTGCTTTTGAAGATGTCTTAAAGAAGGTTTTGAAACACATTAGAAACTGTTCTAACTTGATGTACAGATATTTTTGGATAATTAATAATAATGCAGAAGTAATTTCTACTATACTCAAAGTTTGTCCCCTAGATATTAATAGTTATGATTTTGAAAACCTATATACTAATCTGCCTCTATCAGAATAATCACTACCTCTAAAGAGCTGTATGCAGAATTTAAACTTAACCAATTTGTTGATGTAGGAACTTGGAACTCTTATCTCAATTGCTGCATAAAAAATAACCATATCTTATATAATAATACTCTCTATAAGCAAGTGAACGGTATTCCAATGGGAACATCAACGTCCACGAATATCGCTAATCTATTCCTGTTCTTTAAGGAATATAAATTCATTAAAAATCACCCCACCTGCTCAGATAACTACCTTTACACTTTTAGATATATTGATGATCTGCTGTGTATCAATAATTCAGAAGTTATAGAGAGTGATTTTGATAATATCTATCCTAGCTCTCTTAACTTATGTAAAACCAACCACAGTAATCAGGAACTTGAGTTCCTAGACTTAAGCATTAAGCTCAACAGAGGTAACCCATCTATTAGCCTCTTTGATAAAAGAGTTAATTTTCCTTTCAAAGTAATTAAATATCTACACTGGAATAATAACATTTCAACCAAAGTAATTGAGAATGTACTAATTTCTCAGGTCCTAAGAATTTCAAGAATTTGCAGCAACAATTTGGATTTCAATTACCACATTAATATACTATTAGAAAGTTTTCTAGAGAACGAAATTCCTTCTTCTTTCATCAAAAGAACTTTAAGAAAAATTATTCTGAATAATAGAGTAAGGTTGGCAGATCTGCTTTAATTTTCTACACAGTTAATAATATGATTCTGACCAATCAAAGCCGTAAGGAAGTTGGCTAGAGGATGCCTATTAACTACCTAAAGGAACCTTAGTGCTATGGATATGACGGTCCTATTAAAACAAAAAATTAAATAATATAAACAAAATCACAAAAAAAGCTTAAAAATCTGTTTATAAAAGAAAATAAAAACAAATAAAAAGAAAACTAGTTATTCATCACTAGGATAGCTATACTAAAAATAGTAAAACCAACATTAAAATTAATAAGATTCTGATTAATCTATAGAAGCTCACTAAGGTGATTTAATACATGCAAAGATTATTAAATAAACTGCTCGTGTATTTTATAATATTTCTCATGTATTCTGGAGAGTTAATTCTGCTCTTTCTGATCATTCAGATCCACAGTCTTAAGTTTATATATTTTTTCTCTGGTTAAAATCTCCGCGCGTTGGTTTCTTGCTGTATGAGGAGGCCATCAGCCCCACCCTCACTGCCCCCCAGCGTCTAGGGAGTGGCGGAAGAGGTCAGCCATGTTCTTCTCTTGTGAGGAGAAAAGTTTTTGTCACACAAGAGGTAAGCTCTCTTCCTTGTTTTTGGGTTCTAGGTTTTATAAGTTCAATGTTTGTACTTCATGTACCCTTTCCTCTGTCGTTTTTTAGCTTTTCAGCTTTTAAGCATTGGTTTGTCTGTTAACATTTTTGCGGGTTTTAACTCTTACTTTTCTTTGTAACTTTGAGCGTCTTTTGGGGTACCTAGGAACAGAAGATGGCTAGGCTTGTTCCTTTTCCATGCGCTGTCTATGCGCTGTTTTTTCAAAGTAGTTAAGTTCTTAATAACTAATTAATTATGCACTTAAAGCACTGCTGAAATACTTTGTACATATTGCAACTAACTGTTTAAGGTATATAACTTTCACAAAGTTTTCTTTAGTTAATTATTATCTTTAACTTATTCTCGTTTTCGTGCTGTCATAAGTTGTAGAGTAGGGGTTTAGACTCAAGTTTTCTTTCAAAAATCTGTTCGTTATAAATTAACATTTCCTTTTTTTAATTGCAATGTAAAATTTGGATTTCTTTTGCATTGTTTTTCAGGTTTAAATTCTCTCTCAAACGAACTTGGAATTTCGTTATAGCTGAAAATCATTTCTAATTATTATGTCACTCTCACAGCTTGAGTTCTCTTTAATCTTCTTCTCTCTGTTTAATAGTAACAGATGAAGAGCATGGGTCGGGCCATGAAGGTTAATGGATGCAAGCGAAATTGTTAACTAGTGCTAGGTTATGCTACTCTACGGAGGACATGACTTATATATATATTTTTTAAACTATTTTAGGTGGGAATGTTACTTGCATCTATGGCCTTGCAGAAACCCATTTCCAACTAGGTCTTTGTGGAAGTGAGAAAATGCAGAGTTTTTGCTGGTCCTTGATAAAGCGAAGGCTCAGTATTCTCGACACCTTCTACATTCAGTTGTTTTATTTTATTTTTTATCTTTTTCTCCTTTTACTCACACAGGTAGATACATAACCTTTTCTATGTTGTACTAGGTGTGAGTCAAAATTATATATGTATTTTTTTGCTTAGGTATCTTCTTTATAGAATATATATATATATATATATATATAGCCAGTGCCGTTAATGCCCACCAGATGGAGACGTCTCAGTAGCTGAGCCCATCTTACGGATTTATGATGTCAGAAACTGACTTCAAAATACACATAGCACCGTGGATTGTTCGCCACCGTGGTGTAAATGTAACGCACTCGGCTAGATATCGAGAGTTCTGTGGTTCAATTCCACAGCAGCGGCTGAAAAACAATTTTTCGGTTGCTGTGTGTTTCTGGAACGTGGAAAGAGCAATGTATTTATTTATTTACTGTCGCCACGTATTTGGAGGATTTTCACCTGAACAAAGAGAAAATTGCCAGCGGATTTGTGCTTACAGGAGAAATTCATAAGAAGACTTAATTTTTAGGGAATGTTATCCCTTGTGATGAAACCTGGATCCTTCAATACCACTATGAAACGAAAAAACAGTCGATGCATTGGAAAACACTAACGTCACAAAGGATGAACAAAACATAGCACAGAAAATCCAAGCTCAGGGCCATCTTAATTGTTTTCTTTTAACTAAAGAGTCTAATTTTGGCAGAGCGGGTTTCAAATGAAGCAATAGTGAACCAGCATCGCCACAAACAAGTTCTGATGAATTTGAGAGAGCGAGTCGGAAGAAAGAGGACAGAGTTGTGGAAGAATGGTTTCATCCTTCAAAAGAACAAGGCGCCAGCTCACTCAGCGCAACAGTTTTTAGTCGAGAAACGCATTGTAGTGCTTGAACATCCTGCCTACTCACCAGATTTGTCCCTATGCAACTTTTTTATTTCTCTAAAGTCATCTGTGCTCAAGGAGACCCATCTTGAGTCAGATACTGTGGTGAAGAAGAGAATGACCAAGCTTCTTAAAAGTATCACATCAGATGAGCTAAAGAACTGCTTTGTCCAGCGGTAGATCAGAATGAAAAGGTGTGCTGATGCTGAAAGGCAGTATATTGAAGGTGATAAGAATTAAAAATGATTTTTTTATGTAACTGGTGTCACAGTGTTAGTTTCGATATTTAATAGCCGTATCTCTTATAGCTGTTATACGCTTGAGATTAATGTATTGATGCAGGAGATATTTAATGTCCGCGGATAAATTAAAACCTGAAGTCTCGGTTATTTGAATGATAAACAGTTGACGATACGTAATATCATTCATCGTGGCCGTTATTATTTACTTAATTATTTCAGAAGTGAGATGTATGTTCAACAAAGTTTTAAAGAAACACTAACTACTAAAAGCAACGTCTTCGAATATTAAAAACACTACATATTCTACGATCGAAACGGTGACGTCACCGTCTTAACAGAATTCAAACTAAAACTATCGATTGCAAGACATTTTCCACAACGTTAAATTTAAAGACAACATAAAGAAATCTTGGAACCAAAGTTTGTGCAAAAGAAATTTGGAATATGCATGCACGAGAAATTAACAGCTATGCGAACATTGTACGTACCGCGTAAGGGAGATTTAAAAATCACTTAAAATTAATTTTTACAGGAGAAATACGAGAAAAGACGATTATACATTTGAAAGTTGACTTAGTTGATTAATATAAAATTTTTATATGATTTAACAAAAAAAAAATGAAAACAAATAATATTAGGGTATGTTAATGGCATCTGATCAAGAAACATTTTGCGCCGAAAAAACAACTATTTCGGCAACGTTACAAAAATTTGCTTAATTTAAAACTGAAAATAAAGTGCAAGAATGGATTTGTTAGAGTTTGTGAACAGCCATTTAAAGGATTATCTGAAAATCTGGATTTTCAACCTGCACGACTAGAGCTTTTCATTTTGCATTTGCTTTTTCTTTTACTTCAAGACTTCCAACGCAATTTTTGACGATGATGTTGAGAACTAAATGCTGCTACTTGTTTCTTCATTTTGTCCTTTTCCTTTAACAAAGTTTCATATTTCACCCTAGAATTTTTCAAATCCACCACATAATTTTCTGAACATAATAGTATTTTCAAAATTCGTGTCAGCCTTCTAAAAATAGCCTATTTTAATTGGTTTTGAAACAGAAAGAAAAAAGAAATGAGTTTTCTCAAAAACTGAATCAAAAAAATTCTTTGATTAGAAACTCAGTTTTACTAGGCCTTAATAAAGGAAAATATATTAGATCATTCTCTGATAGGAAACACAATTATTAATTACTACGCTTTGGTAAAGAAAATAAATCTAAACATCATCTGACAGGAAACACGATGTTCAATAAATCGAAATAACAGAAATACATCCAAACCTTCTCTGTCAACAAACACAGTGCTTGATACACCTTACTAATAAAGGAAATAAATCCAAACATGATCACACAATATTTTCTAGGCCTTAGTAAAGGAAATAAATTCAAAATATCTCTGATTAGAAACACTGCGTTTGATAGACCTCACTAATAAAGAAAGTAAATCCAAAAATTACCTGGGACGAAGCATTGTTTGATAGGCTTTAATAAAAGAAACAAATTCAAACATTCTCTGGTAGGAAACACAGTGTTTAATAGGGCTTCATAAAGAAAAAATCCCAAATATTGTCTGATAAGAAACACAGTGTTTAGTAAGCCTTAATAAAGGAAATAAATCCAAACAACATCCGATAGGAAACACGATGTTCCATAAGCCTCAAGAAAAGAAATATATCCAAAACTTTCCTGGTAGGAAACATAGTGTTTGATAGGCCTTACCAATAAAGGAATAAATTCAGAAATTCTATGACAGAAAACAATGTTTGATAGCTCTTAATAAAAGTATAAATTCAAACCTTCTCTGGTAAGAAACACAGCGTTTCATTTGGCTTAATAAAGAAAGTAACCCCAAAAATTGTCTAATAGGAAAACAGTGTTTGGCAGGCCTTAATGAAGGAAATAAATCCAAAACATCTCTGATTAGAAACACAATGTTTGTAGGCCTTAATAAAGGAATCAAATCCACAACATCGCTTATAGTAAACACAGTGTTTGATAAGCCTTGCTATAAAGCAAATAAATCCAAAAATTATTTTTCAGGAAATAGTGTTTGATAGGCCTTAATAAAAGAAATAAATTAAAAACTTCTCTGGTAGGAAGACGAAATAGAACATAACGTGTAACACTATAATAAGAAAAATGACCCGAAAATTTATCTGTTAATAAACGCAGTGTTTATTAGGCCTTAATAAAGTAAATAAATGCAAAACATCTCTGATTAGAAATACAGTGTTCGATAGGCCTTAATTAGGAAGTAAATCCAAAGATTCTCTGGTACAGAACACGATGCTCATTAGGTCTTAATGAAGGAAACAGATTCAAACATTCTCTTTTATGAAAAACAATAATCATTTAGGCCTTAATGAATGAAATAAGTCCAAAAATTCTCTGGCAGGAAATTTAGTATTTAATAAGCCTTAATGTAGGAAATAAATCCAAACTTTGTCTGATAGGGAACACAGTGTTCAATAGGCCTCAAATTATATGACAGGAAACGCAATGTAATATGGGCCTTAATAAAGGAAATGAATCCGAAAATTCTCTGGTAGGAGACAATTTTCAACAGGCTATAATAAAGTAAGTAGCATCGTAGACAGGATCAAGTGCAGAGAGATCGGGGAGTGAGATCACAACGTGACCATCGGAACTTCACGACCTGCAAAACATTGTAGTCTACTGCCAATGATCCAGAATCCGTGTACGGGGAAGGATTTATAATATATCAGAAGGTACAATTGATATTCTAAAAATCAAATGTGTGTGTGTGTGAGAGAGAGAGAGAGAGAGTGAGAGAGAGAGAGAGAGTGAGAGAGAGAGAGAGAGTGAGAGAGAGAGAGAGAGAGAGAGAGAGGGAGAGTAGAATTTTTTTCTTATTTCGTGTTATATGAGAACGAAACGTTCAATTCAAATAAACTTCATTTTCTTTCAGCATGAAATTCTTGACAAGAGAAATGGCTTGCATTCACTAGGACAAATACGCTGTTACACGTTATGTTCCATTTCATTTTTATGAGAAATGATGATGAGGACAGGCATAACTGCTTCAGTAACATTCCTGGGAAATTGTCTGATAAAAAAACATACGGATTGGTGAAACAGACTGTACAGTAAACGACCGAACTCGTAGAGAAAGTATGTTCTGCGAAACGAGATAATTTGGCCTGACTGTTCTGTAGTACTGACCACTGCGACGGAAATAATGTTGAAGAGGTGTTGTCCATTCGCAGGTGACACATAATATGTGTTTATATCAAACGTGAAATACGAACGATTATTCCCACGTAGATTAAACCAGTACAATCTTTCTGACACGATGCTCATGATCAGGAGGAAAAGATAACGTTCTCGGATGCAAAACAAATTGCGCATTTAGGATGAAGTCTATTGTACGTATGGGTTATTTCCAGAAATTAGCTGCTAAGAGTATTCGCTGGATTGAATTGTGCAAACGACTTAGCATGTGTGTGATACGAACTTATGTACATGAAATACCCTGCTGGCCACCCAAAATGCAACACCAAGAAAGAAGTATCCGATTGGCCTGAAATTCGCAGCATGCGTAGCACCGGAGAAAACATGCAAACGATTAGCATTGCAGGGTATATGCATCATGTGCACCCGGCACGACACCGATAAGCACTGTAATAAGGGTGCACAGAAAGCGGGATATAAGTAGTGGAAGTGTGTGTGCTGACGGACCTGTGCGTGAGAAGCTTCCTGATGCCTCGTCGCAGAATACGGCAGTCATTCCAGAACGTTTCGGAGTTCGACAGAGGACGAATAGTGGCTTATCGCGACAGCGGTTTATCGTACCGAGACATCGGCGAACGTGTGGGACGACATCCAGTCACAGTGAGGCGAGTATGGATTCGGTGGGTGCGGGAGGGACGGACGGACAGACGTGAGCGATTGGCGCAGCCGCGGCACACCTCCGGACGAGAGGACCGGCATGTTATGCTGCGGACATTGACGGCTCACACCGCCACATTACGAACGTTAGCGCAGGAATTAGGGTTGTTGCACAACAACCGGTGCAGCACGTACCGTTTGACGTCGTCTGCAGGAGCGGGGATTTGTCGCACGGCACCCATTGCTCCGATTACCATTGACGTAACACCATCTGCGAGTGCGGCGGCAGTGGGCCGTTGAACGCCGCACCTGGACTACGGAATGGCACGACATTGTCTTCTACGACGAATCCCGCTTCTGCCTGCAACACCACGATTGTCGGATCCGTGTGTTGCGGTACCGCGGCGAGAGACTGTATTACGCCTGCATTATGCATCGCCATACCGGTCCGTTGCTTGTCGTTATGGTTTGGGGCGCAATTGGATAAGACACCCGCACCCCTCTGGTACGCATCGCCGGTACACTGAACAGCCACCGTTACATCTCCGACATTTAGGAGCCTGTAATACTCCCTTACCTGTAGGACCTGCCAGCGGCTGCGTTTAACAGAACAATGCGCTTCTGCACGTGTCACGCATCGTGCAACAATTCTTCACAGCCCACCAGGTGTCACTGCTTCCGTGGCCCGCCTGTTCTCTCGTTATGTCGCCCATCGAACACGTCTGGTCGCTGATCGGCAACCGAGTGGCCCGGCAAGCACCACCCGCGGCTACGCCCTGATGAACTGTGGCAACGTGTGAAAGCATCCTAGACCGACATACCCCAAGCCCACATCCAAAGCCTCTTTTGTTCGATTCCGCGGCGTGTAGCGGCCGTTATTGCCTGCCATGGAGGCCACACGAACTATTGATGTCTGCGTGTTTTGCAAGTCGCACGGGCCTGTAAGCTCAATCGTTTCAGCTTTGTATCTGTTGTTATGTGTCCAGTAAATTTGGCTTTGCTTTCTCCTGTCCTTCTTGGTGTTGCATTTTGGGTGGCCAGCAGTGTAGATGAACTGCGGATTCAGCTTTAGACTGAGATGGGAGAATGAATATTTACGTGCCTACAATGTTCTACACCTTGAAAATACTCCAAATACGTGGCGACAAGTAGATAAATAAATACATCGCTCTTAACCACGTTCTAGAAACACACAGCAACCGAAAAATAGTTTATCAGCCGCCGCTGTGGATTCCACAGCGGCGGCTGATAAACTATTTTTCGGTTGCTGTGTGTTTCTAGAACGTGGTTAAGAGCGATGTATTTATTTATCTACTTGTCGCCACGTATTTGGAGTATTTTCAACTTGTATCTCGCCCTTTGATTTAATTGCTATAATATATATATATAGCTAGTGCCGTTAATGACCACCAGATGGAGACGTCTCAGTAGCTGAGCCCATCTTACGGATTTATGATCTCAGAAGCTGACTTAAAAGTACACATAGCACCGTGGATTGTTGGCCACCGTGGCGTATATGTAACGCACTGGGCTAGATATCGAGAGTTCTGTTGATTCATTTCCACAGCGGCGGCTCATAAACAATTTTTCAGTTGCTGTGTGTTTCTAGAACGTGGTTAAGAGCGATGTTTTTATTTATGTTCTACACCGTCTACGTGCTTTATTGTTCCTGTTTTCTCTTTCAGATATAAAATATTAAATAAAATTTGTCTTCTTTCGTACTCCATGTGAGATTACATCATTTCAGGTAGAGAGTTCGTTCGTTGTGAGGGCATAAATATCACGAATTCGTCTTTATTCGAGGTTCCTACGAGTGGATTTGGCTACCGCCGTTTGGAAACTTTTAATTTGTGCAGTTCTATTCAATATCCAGTTTATTCACTGGGTCAGTTTTCGGAGTGCCAGGTCACTTCTTTCTTCAAGACTTCAGTGGATGGTTTTAAACATTAGCCTCTGGCAAGTCGCTTCGGAGGAGTCGATTTGGATGCTTAAAATATCCAAATGGAGGTATTATGTTCTTTCTTACAGCCACTTCCATAAGAAGGAGCATATCTATACTTGATATCGAATTCGATACCAGGTGTATGAGAAGCCGAAATGTTTGCACCCTAGATCACCAAGTAAGTCGAAACTTTACTTCGAGAGGTGAGGTTCCTAACGAAGCAGATTTCTGGATTAAGAAGAGACACAGATATGAGCACAATTTTGTATCTTGAAAAACTTCATATAAGGTTAGAAAAGAAAAGCTTCCAGCAAGGCTGTTGTGCTATAAAATCATAACTTACCTTGCACATTGAGAACAAGCCAAGTCAGTATTGCACCCCAGTGAAGATAGTTGTTAGCGAAGCACTTCCAGCATGTAAGGAGACACAAAAGGAGATTGACAACGAGCCAAACGGAACATGTTATGAGCGTGTCCCGGGGAAAACTCGTGAAATTTGGAGCTGAGATGTACGCAATAATAAGAGACGCCTTCAGGATGATATCTATGACGTTGACGATGATGAGTGACTTTTGCCTTTGTCGGTGGGAATACCTCTGATACGCATCCTCCAAGTGCTTGTCCCGGAAACTATTCGTCAGCCGAGGACACTGAACGCCGCGGAAGTTGAATCCCCTTTTGAAGTGCGTAAGGAGACTGCGCTCTGTGGTTCCAGAGTCGTGGGAGCTTCTGTGGGGACTGGTCTCTGCTGGATCTAAAGGAGCACCATCAGTTGATGTCGTCGCAGCAGCCGGAGACACAGACACAGATGGCAATGTGAGGTTGCTCGCGTGATGACGAGTGGGTTTCCCATTAGCAGCAGCTGGCGAAGCTCCCAGCTCCAACAGCTCCCTGGAAGATGCACAGGACTCGCCACAGCCGCTATCAGAAGACATTTTCTTACCCGTTTCTTCAGAGGAGTCCCTCACTCGACGATCGGCACGACCCCAATGAATTTTCCTCAGTATTCCACGTCTAGATTAAAAACAAAAGAAGGGTTCAGCGTGTGAGACACTAAGTTTCCATTATGTTTTCACAAAGTCGTTGAGAGTTAGGCTAATATTATTTTACTAAATTCGGATAAACTCTAAAATACAAATACGCAATACCCAATTTCACACAACTTTTAAATGGCACATTTACAACTTTTAAAATGATCTCATGATTCTTTACAATCTAAACAGATTTGTAGCACACATAAGTCATCTTAACACATTTAAAATTTGAAACTACTTTTCAAAGTCAATCGTGATCGATCCTTATGATTAACTCTTTCACCTGTTGTAATTAATATGTTTGTTAAGATGAGTAAATACTCAAAGAACGTTTATAGCGCAGTATACCCTTTTATTTTCGTGGTGTAAATTTGTATAAAGATTCGCCAAGCTTTCACCCTCCACTCGGAGGCTTTCTCCGGCAATGTAGGCATAATATGCGGCGAATTAAGACTCGTAGGAATTAAAGATGATTTTTTTAAAATAACGTGAGTGACATCACGAGCAGAATTACGTGAGTTTTTATCACGCATATATTCGGTGTGCCGCAATGTGTTTCTATTTTTTAACAACGCATGCCCAAACCATTGGTAGTTCCATAGAGACCACGTCATTGCATGCCAGTTTGCTGGATAGGATTTCGACCGTTTCCCTGATGGCAGTTTCTTTATAGTTCGTGTAAGGGGCAGTTCTTCTAATACTATTCGATACAGCAGCAGCCGAGCAATGCATGAGCAGCCGAGCATTGCTGTATTCTGCATATCCTGGTTGACACTTAGGACACGTTCTTTACATCTAGTATCCAAGAATCTCTTTGTTATTCCGATATACACCTTTGGAAGCTGAGATATCAGAGAAACGCAATTTATGTTTACATCAAGTAAATAAAAGCTATGCATTATTTGAAAAAGGAATTGTGTATATCTTTTCCGTGTTGTCAGGATACACCAACGATATAGAGTACACCCGCCTTTTCTTTCTCACACTGTCTCTCCTTGCAGTTTGACATTATATGTAATAACGGGGCTGGTGATTTTATTGCTATTGAGATGTTGTACTTACGCAATAAATTCTCAAACAATATGTAAATCCTGGGACATATGTGTTGGATCCTGCGTATCTCATTTTCTCACCAGTTGGTTTTGTCATCGCGGACATTACACGACTTCTTACAGTTCTATGTATTCTGTCTATGTCATCCTTCTTATATCCAACCTTTATACACTTGTAATGAATATTATTAATTTCTTTATTATTTAGGTAGGCGGGTCTGCATATGTTATACGCTCTATAGAACGTTATACGCTCTACACATCGCGCCACACAGCATCATTGCATGATATAAACACACGTAATTTTCGTGGTGTAAATTTGTATAAAATTTACATCACGAAAATGTGATGTCATCCACGCTATTTTCAAAAAATCATCTTTATTTCCTATGAGTTCTAATTCTCTGCATTTTATGTCTACATTGCCTTGAGAATGCCTCCCAGTGGAGTGTGAAAGCTTGGCGAATATTTATACAAATTTACACCACAAAAATAAACGGATATACTACGCTCTAAGCGTTCCTTGCGTATTCACAACCTGGTGTATTTCAAAATAAGATAAATAAATTTTGAAAGACAGCGAGGACTTTCCCTCTTAACACTTTTTGCTCCACGTAAAACACAAGTTCTACAACTGCTGTTACCCCACTTTTGTGGTACTAAACTCAAATCAACTCATTGACGTCCTGGTGACACAGTGGCTAACTACGTACATTCAGCAATGCTACAAAGCATTGCCAAATGAATCACCAATAGAGATGGCAGTACCCCTTACAAATATGACTCATTTTCGGTTAATAATGTTATCCATTAATTTGAAAGCTTCATCATGACTTTCTTGTTGCCCATCCTTACATGCTGGAAGTGTTTCATCCATGAACAGGAGTTGAATTTTCCCACAACATCTGGGTGTAACAATTTCCGCATTAGACAGAATACCAACCAGGAAACTTTTCGACAAACATATCTGCAAAATGATTTCGAATTGCGCGTGATGAGAGCGAGAATTGAGCACACACACACACACGTAGGTCGATCAAAAAAAAAAAAAAAAAAAAAAAAGGTTACACCTGCTATAAAGTAAATACGGGAT
This sequence comes from Macrothele yani, assembly GCA_039090855.1. Taxonomy (NCBI): domain Eukaryota; kingdom Metazoa; phylum Arthropoda; class Arachnida; order Araneae; family Macrothelidae; genus Macrothele; species Macrothele yani. The sequence goes on along the minus strand of CM077027.1, from coordinate 136,040,028 downwards.
GTCATACGAGTAACACAGATGACACGTATGTTCGGGAGACGACGCTAGGGCTCCGGACACCTCTGTGAACTCTTCTGCCCATCGTGAGATGCGCAGTGACACTTCGAAATGGCAACCCGGTTGGAAACGGGGTCTCATGTCGAAGTGAGGGCAGTGATAAGGTTTTTATGGGCCAAAAACGTGCCTGCAGCCGAAATTCATCGGTAGCTCGTCGAAGTTTAACATGATGTTTCGACAACACGTCGCGAAATGGTGCTGTTCGTTTCAGTCCGGAAGGGATGATGTAGGGAACCGACACCGCACAAATACCTGAATTCCAAGTTCGTCGACGACAGAGATCAACACTACACGTGTGGACGAAGTGATTCAAGACGACCGAAGGGTAACTTTACGTCATATTGTATCCGAACTGGATTTGACTTATGACGTTGTTCAACATCTTGTGGTGGATGTTCTGCAGTACTCCAAAGTTTGTGCCAGATGGGTGCCACGTTCATTATCCGTCGATCACAAAGCAGCATGAATGACGGCATGTTTGGCGTTGCTGCAGGTAACGGTGAAGACGGACAGAGCTTTCTTGACAGTATTATGACTGGCGACGAGACGTGGCTCCACAACTTCGCTCTCACAAGAAAGACAGCTTCATACAACGGAAACACGCTGCTCCACCCCCTGGAAGAAGTTTAAAGTCACACAGTCTGCTGGAAAAATTATGACATCTGTTTTCAGCGATTCCTTGGGCGTGCTTTTGGTGGACGTCTTACAGCACTGACTCACCATGAACGCATTTCAGTACTGTGCCACCCTTAAAACATTGCACGAGAGCATCTGACTGCTAGCGATGGTGGTGTTCTCCGTTACGATGACGTGAGGCCGCTCACTGCCAACACCACGTCGCACTTGCTCCACACATTCCAGTGCGAGGTGGGGAAGCAACCGGCCTAAAGCAGACTTTACTCTTAGTGACAGTCTCCTCCTTCCTGCTCCGAAATAGCACCTGTTTCACGTGTGACGATGACGTTAAAACAGCTGCAAAAAACTGGTTACATCAGCCTCTACATTAATTTTTTCGGTCCGGTATGGCTGGTCCTCGGATCTAATAAATGTCTAAATCGTCACCGTTATTTCGTCGAGAAATACTTCATAATACTCTTTGTCACATTGCACAAACACTTCTTTCACAAACCTTTCTCCTACTTGAACGTGTAACCTTTTTTTCTAACCGATCCTTTCGTGTATATATACACACTATATTCACAAAAGTCACCAGACACCTGTTCAAAAGCAAATGAACGCATCCTGTGCGTTGTTAAGATGTGCGGTACAGCTGCAAACGGTATAAAAACAAGCCTGAAGCTGACCGCGATCATATCGCACCGTGAGGTTGAGTAAAACTGTCGCGGCAGGAGAGAACTGACTTTGAGAAAGGAAAGATTGTTGGGCGGTATATTAGTGGATTGTCCATAAGATAAACCGAAAGGCCTTTAAACATACCCAAGTCAACTGTTTTGGATGTACTGAATAAGTGGAAGACACATGACGTGTCTGAAGCAGCAAACCGTACCTGCAGACCAAAGAAAATCAGTGATAGAGGACGTCGAAGCCTCAGGAGAGTCGTCACAGCTCATCGACGGAGTATTGCACAAGACCTCAATGTACAGGTGAGTAAAAATGCTGGAACCTCGGTATGTACACGTACCATTCGCAGAGAACTTCATTCCATGGGTTACCGTGGTCGTGCGGCTGCTCAAAAGCCTTTCATCCCACTCGGAATGCTACTCGTTGTTTAGCATATCGTGGTCCGTAGATAACTGGAAATGGGTCCAATGGACTGATGCATCCAGATACATGATCGATTAGTCTGATGGCTGTGTGTGGGTACGGCGGCAGCCGGGGCAACGCTATTTACCACACTGTACTCTTTCTACGGTCAAGTTTGTATCTGGCAGTGTACTCGTAGGGGGTGTTTTTCGTGGTATGGTCCCGGCCTATTGGTTATCGTGGACAAACCTGTTAACCAGCACTACTACCTTGATATTTTAGACAATTATGTAACACCAACTCTGTGGCAATACTATGAAACCGAGCCTTGTTGGTACCAGCTGGATGATACCCTGAGCCATAAAGCAAGGACTGTTACGGCGTGGTTTGACGATAATTCCGTATCGTGTGTGGACTGGCCAGCACTGCACCCTGATCTTAATTCCATAGAGCACCTATGAGATAAATTAAAGTACCGCATATGAAGTTTAATACCAAGGCCTACTACTAAGCAACAATTAGCTGCAGCATTATGTACTGAATGGAAGCGCATACGTATCGCTGTGTACCAAACCCTTGTCGAAAGCATGTCTCAAAGGATAAGTGCGTGCATTAAGGCCACATGTGGTCCGACACCAATCAAATACGTCAATAAATGCTATGTTTTGTTTCTTTTCTAGGTGTCCTGTGACTGTTGTCAATATAATGTATATTGACAAACGTCACGGGACACCTAGAAAAATTTCGTATATATGGAAATTTTTGCCATGCTACAGCTCCTCCAACCAGCTGTAACTGAGGCTATTGTAAAGTGAAACCCTAAGAGCAACAACAGCGCAATCGCGGCCAAGTAGGTAACCTAAAATGATAGAAAGGCACAGCTGAGTGCTAAAGCGGGTAGTGTGACAATATCGCTCGTCCTCGGTTCCAACATTCACTACGGAATTCCGAAATGGCGCTGGAAGCAACCCCAACATTGAAACAGTTCGTTGAGGGTTGAAGAGAATAGATTCCAATGAACGAGCAGCTGTACACATGCCTAATTTCGGCAAGATAAATACCAAGTGTTGGTTGTACTGGTGTAAATTCTCAGCGCCACTGCGCTCAAGAGCAATGGAAACACCTTCTCTGGAGTGATGAATCACACTTCACCATCTGGCAGACCGATTGACAAGTCTGGATATGAAGGATTCAGGTAAACACTACCTGTCTGACTGTGTTGTGCCAACTCTGAAGTTTCGTGGAGTAGGCATCATGCTCTGAGGATGTCTTTCATGGTTTAGTTTCGGCCTTCTAGTTCCCGTGCCCGGGATTCCTGATGCTGGGGCCTATAATGACATTCTCGACAATTCTGGGCTCTTAACATTACGGAAGCAGTTTGGTGAAGGGCCTTTCCTTTACCAATAGATAATTATTCCTCTTCCACAAACCGAAGTACGTGCAGGAATGGTTTGATGAAATGGATGTGGAAGAACTAGACTGGCCTCTACAGAGCTCCGATTTCAAGCCGGTGAAGCACCATTAAGACGAATTTGAACGACGCCTGCTAGCCAAGCCGAACCGCCTGACATTGGTAACCGTCCTGACTGATGCTCTTGTTGCAGAATGGAAGGCATCTTCCACAGCAGCTTACCAAAATCTAGTGGAAAGCCGTCCCATCAGAATGGAGGTTGCGACAGCAATAAAGTGTAGGCCAAATCGATATTAATTCGTTTCCTATCACAGGGTGTTTGTAGATAGGCAAATGTAGAAAAACCAAAATGAACTTCATTTTATATTCCTAACGACTCCAATATATATATATTATAGCACCCAAGTTTCGTCATCATGCATCAAATTACATACGAAATAATTGCATTTTCTCAGAAACCCATTCCACGCCTTTCTGATAATCCATCGCTCCTGTTAAATCTTCTGAATGCAAACATTATTCTTTCACCTACTTATTAATTCATTCACCACCTTACCTGCCTTCTGGACCAAACATACATCCTAAATACAGGGTGATTGTAAACTCCTACAACAAAACAAGAGGGGTGATAGTACACATCAAGACGAACAATATTTGTAATGGAACCTAATGCAGCATTCCACTCCTAGTGCCAGAAAAGAGTAAAGTTACATATCCGCGTTGAGCCTTCAAGAGTAAAAACAAAGAGACATACCTAATTTATGAGTTGTACAATTCCAATCGCATCAGAGAAAGACTCAAAGGAGATGCTCAAACTGGCGTCCAAGGTCGTCGTTGCACAGCCCACACCGGCGAATGAAGGACCGTCGCACTCTCTCGCTGTGGTGTTGATCTTGTCCGCAGCAACAGCGATTCGCGCGACGAGATCTTCCAGGAAATCAACAGCTGCCTCGTACACCAATGTTTTCACGTGCCCCAGAAGAAGTCCAGTGGATTAAGGTCCGGAGATCGTTGAGGCCAGGCCACAGGTCCACCGCGTCCAATCCAGCACCCGGGATATGTCGCATTTAGGAAGTATCGGACCTCAGTGGCAAAGTGTGCTGGGGCCCCATCATGCATAAACCACATGATCCTTCGTGCGGTGAGTCAGTTAGAGCTTAGTTAGGAACACACGGGCACGCTGAGCCGGTTAGATGTATACGTCAGTTCTCATGTGATGTTCGCACGGTAATATCGCTGAACGGGTTTGGTTGCGTTTTTAAATGTTTGCTCCTCATCGTCTACGCACGTGTTTAGCGCACCTGATCTGCATGTTGTGATTCTGATGCACTGGTTGGAACTCCGTGTGCCTGCTGTACGTTTTTGGAACGTGCTCTTTTCTGAAAAGAAATACGGAGCTTAACCAAAAACGGACATACAAAGGCAACTCAAAGATGCATGAAGAGATTATGTATGTTTGGAGCAACCAAGAATGATAGGAAGAGGAATTCGTGGATCAGGAAAATGATAAGAGTTGATGGCATCATGATCAAGGTAAAAACTCTCAAGTGACAGAGAGCTGGTCGTATTGCTAGAAGAACTAACTAACTACCGTTTGGCATCTGAAATTTTGAACCGAATAGTAAAACACCTAGAAGAGAGAAAGGGGGAGACCCAGAAGGGGTAATCCACGTGGGAGATAGCTGGATGAAACTACAAAGCGGGAGTAACATGAAAAAGAATGGACAGTTGTGGAATATATTAACACATATACGAGATAGAGAGTCAATTGATCGCTCTTGTTTTAAGGATAGTTTTTATTCCCTTTTATCGCACGAAAACGTACGTATCCAGGGGAAAATACCTGGGGGTCCGAACCCCCTCAAAATGTTTAAATATGCGTCTAATTGGTGATTTTTTGCAATAGCTCGAATATTACTCTTGAATAATCGCTAAAAAACAAAAGGTTTGCAAATAATTAAATAAATGCTACTATTTATGGTTTGATGTAGAGCACTGCACTGATCACTCTTGGTTCCGGTACGACGAAAGTGAAGCATAATGAACTGGGGTGGATTTTTTAAATTCTCGCCGTCGTTCTGTTTTTGTTTTCTTTTATTCGATGTCCAATTATATTTTCAGTAACCTCACCAGCGCGATATTGGTAGCGAGTTAGTAATTTGTATGTACAATTAATGGCGCATTTCTGGTAACTTGTTCTACATTTTATGACATAAAAAACATCCAGGAAAAAAGAGACTTCTTCATAGCATGTCTATGAAAAGATAGGGAATGGGGAGGAGAGACATTTTTGGTGAGGGACTGCCTTACAAAACACCAATTTTGGTGTCCAAGGAAACATCGCGTGTCCAGCCAACTCCTTACAGCTGACATCTCCCCCATAAAATTTTTAGGGAATGGAGAGGGGAGATATTTTTGGTGAGAGACTGCCTTACAAAACACCAATTTTGGTGTCCTAGGGAACATTGCGTATCCAGCCAACTCCTTACAGATGACAACTCTCCCCCCCCCCCCCCAAAAAAAAAATTTCTAACTATAGTGCTTTATCAGTCGCTCCGCAGGACTGCGTCGGAAAATTTTAAATTACACCTCTCTCACCCCTTATTATTGCTCGCAACCACTGCGGTATCGAAATTTCAGTACCAACGGCTAGCGCTGAGAGACCATATTTCAAGATGAAGCGACTTCAATCGTTTGCAAGAAATAGAACAGGGTAAGAAATGATGACAGGAGTAACACTAATGTCAACTCGTTTGGAGCTATCACTAACCTTAGAAGAGGAACTGGATAAAATTTCAAGACGATTGAGAGAGCTTAACATTAATTTGTGAGGAGTTGAACACAAGTTGGATTATCTTTTTACATATCTATAATCTAAATTTATGTCGTAAGCGAAATAATTTTTTGAACTTCAACGACATTTGTTTGGGTATAAAATAATCTTGTACAAAATTAATAACATTAGCAGAATTACCTGTAACTAGATAAGCAGTTTATACGTAATGGTCGGTTACTAATAAAAGCAAGAAGTCGTTTCGTAAAATTTTAGACAACTCCTAGAAGGTACGTGAAGCAATAACTTCCTTTTCTCTGTATTCATGGAATTAGAAAAACAATATATTTCACGCACGCGCGCGCGCGCACACACACACACACGTATGTATACGCATTTTATCCATCCATCTGCACTGCCTTCTTCTGGACCTTTTCCTGTCCCTTAGAATCCAATCATACACGCACGCACATCCACATAGACACACAAATAAATAAATAAATCGAGAGAGAGAAGAGAGAGAGAGAAAGAGAGAAACGGGAAAGAGATCCAGGAGAAGACGGAATTACCGTGCACATCACACAAGAAGCAAGTGAAACAATTGAAACTAGACTCGCCTAAGTTTTCACTAGATATCTTAATGAAGGGAAGAATCCTGAAGATTGGAACAATTATGAAGTGAACCTTCTATATAAAAACGGTGACATTGTGGATCTCAGGAACTACAGATCCATCAGCCTCTTATTAGTGGTTTATAAGGTTCTTTTTACATTGCTTGAAGGTAAGACGGCTCAGCCGAGAGAACAAGCTGGATTTAGAAGTGGCTACAGCACTATTGATCATATCCATGTACTGAGGGAGCTAAATGAAAGAACGACGGAACGTTAACTCTCATTATGTATGGCTTTTGTTGATTATGAAAAGGCCTTTGATTCCTTGAAACTATCAGCAGTTACGATGGCTTTGAAATCCTGCGGTATTGAATTTTCATACGTTAGAATTATTAATAACATCTATGAAAATGCAAGTGCAAAACTATGGATGAGGCTGGCACAAGACAGATCGTTGCGGAAGAAACTTGCGAAGTGGATTGGTAATTAGGGTGGAGCGAAAAACACTTTTTTTATAATTTGAAACGTCACCATGTGCAATAGTTGCGATTTTAATACTGAAATGACCCCCCGAAATATGGATGATATTATTTGATATCTTAGGCTGCCCCAAGAACCTCGAAGTTTGAAACTTATAGGGAAAAATGGTTTAAAAACACCCGCTTTCTCCATTTTGTAAATATAATAAAAAACTGTCACCATGTTATCTAATATCACCTTTGAGTGTATAAACTCGGGTAAGAGACATGAGTTAATTTCTTAGGCTTCACCAGATCCCTTAAAGTATGTGATTTTTGCCAAAAATGGCATGATAAGTTGCGTAAGCATTAAGTTCGACAGCAGCCTTATTGTTACCAATTTGGGCTTAACATTAACATTCCCCCCCCTCTCTCATATTTTCTGGAAACCTCTTGTTGATTTTCAGAAACATAGCTTGCTGTTTTGAGCTCTGCTTTGTTTTTGTTACCTTTTTCATCTCAGCCCACCCCCTCTCTCACAGCGGAGCTCTGTTTGCGAACTCGCTGAGTCATCTCATCACAGTCGCACAGGTCCGTTTGGGATAGAGTGTTGGCGGGTTTGCGTGATAATGATGAAACAGTTTCTTTCACTCCTAGTGACGTTGATTGGATCATACCGGCATTTTAGTTTTGTCGTCCAAGTACTTAAGATGGCTGAAACAAGAAATAAAGCTGATTGTCCTATCCTCGGGAGTTATAAGGAGATGCATGAAAATGTGTTGCCTATGTGCGAAGATGTAATGCGCCATTACTACCTTGTCAGGAATACTTTCAGGCAGAAAGGTGCAAATTATGAGCCTGCTGCAGCAGAAATAGCAAGTATTGTCGCGGACAAAGTGCTAAGTATATGGAAAAAAGCATCTCTTCCGACATCTCTCCACAAATCTGTTGCAAAGTGTATTACCGCATACAACACTGAAATCCGAAAGCTGAAAAAGCACGTGCAAGAATGGATGAAACCTACCGAAAGAAGATTGAACAATTTCGTGCAGATTCGCAACGTATCTTTGACATATGCTCATGCAAGTGCAAATGTTTTAGAACCTGCAAATGCAGCTCTGCAAAAAAAGGTACCCGTGAAAGAGCAAGACTTTCTGATGGACCAAAGAACAAACAGAAGAATGATAGTAGGTGGGCTTGACTCAAAAACCTCCAGTGTACTGAAGAAAAGATCAGCTCGAAAGAGTGATAGGGAAGAGCATGTCCGTATGAAATTACAGAAAACTGGAACACTGAAATTGGCCCTGCGAGTCGAGGATGATCCTTCAGAATAGGATACAAATACTAATTTTGCAGAAAAACCAGACGAGCCGGGTCTTAGTCATTTGTTGACCTCGGAAAAAAATTACGATTTCACTCCACGTCGTTTTTCGAAACCTAGGCGTCAGATGACACTCTCCGCATTTTCTAGAAAGTGCGATAGGCGAGGCATCAGCGACCGAGCGGCAACTGATCATGCGTCGGCGTTGCTTCATGATGTAAGTGAACCGGTTCATTCTTAAGAATATAATGTATCTGTTCTTGACCGGCATAAAGTACGAAGAGAAAGGAAAAAGACCCGTCAAACAATTCAAGATGAGGTAAACTTGACTGGTCGCAAGATTGTAGCTTTATTTTTGGACGGAAGATGGGATGAAACTCTTACGAATACACAGACAGATGATGGCAAGTGGCACAAGCGAAAACAATGGGAGGAGCATATTACACTTGTTGAAGAACCGGGTTCAGTCTATTTGGGACATTTTGCACCGAAGAGAAAGAGTGAAAGGACATTTCCGACGGTATCTTCAGCTTATTGAACCAGAAGGCATTTGATATTTCGGAGTTAGTCTTTATTGGAAGTGACAATAGTGCTGTAGCCACCGGCACAAATGCAGGTGTAATTAGGCGCCTTGAAGAAAAGCTCAGTTCTCCCGTACACTGGATTATATGTCAACTTCATTTTAATGAACTGCCTTTACGCCACCTCACTGTAGCACTTGATGGGAAAACATCAGGTCCAAGAGGATTTAGTGGATTGATTGGAAAGCGCCTGAAGACGTGCGCAAACCTTCCTATCGTTAACTTCCAAAAAATTGAATTTTCGCTTCAGTCCAACATTAACTATGGAGATCGTACCTCGGATCAACTTTATTTGTGGGAAATTTGTGAAGGCAGTCTCTGCAGGTGATTGCCCACAAGATTTGGCAAATCGGGATCCTGGAGCACTTGCACATTCCCGTTTGCTGACCCTCGCAAATCGCATTCTGCGTTTGTATGTTGGAACTAGTGATCCAACACCTCAACTTGTCTCATTAGCCACCTTCATAATGAAAGTATATGCACCATCGTGGTTCACGATCGAGTGTAACGGTACCTGTAAATATGGTCCAAGAAATTTGTAGCTTTTTATATCTAGGTATTAGTATTTTCCAGATAATTTAAAGGATATTGTAAAAAGAGTCGTCCAAGACAACGTGTATTTTGACCATGCAGAAAACTTGCTCGCTGCAATGTTGATTGACGACAGAAATTATGTCCGTGAGCTTGCTGTTCGACGTATCATGAAGGCCAGGAAATCTTCCGAACAAACAACTACCATTAGGAAGTTTCGAATTCCTAAGCTGAATTTCCAGAGCAATGATTACATCGACCTAATCGACTGGCAAGAGTGTGATGTGACTGAGCCTCCCATCACACGGAAATGAAAAGACGATGAGTTTCTGGAATTACTACAGTCGGATAAATATCCAAGTTCTTGCCACGAATTTACAAAAATACCCTGCCATTCACAGGCAGTAGAAAGAATGGTTAAGATTGTAACAGTTTCTTCTGCTCATGTGTGCGGCCTTCTTGCAAGAGATGGATTCATCAGAGCAAAAATTTTGGATAGAAAGCTGATGCCAAGTTTTAAAAAAAAGTCTGATTTCCAAGTGAAATAAACTCACTCCTCAAGTTATGCTACTAGGTAAGGCTGGTCTATCCTATTTACATAACTTATGCCATTTTTGGAGAAATATGACAATTCTTGAGCTCTTTGGGGAAGCCTAAGAAATTAACTCACGTCTGCTGAATTTTTACCCGTGTATATACACTCAAAGGTGATATTAAATAGCATGGTGACACAGTATTTTTTTATATTTACAAAATGGAGAAAGCGGGTGTTTTTAAACCATTTTCCCTATGACTTTCAAACTTCGAGGTTCTTGGGGCAGCCTAAGATATCAAATAATGTCATAAATATTTCGGGTGGTCATTTCAGTATTAAAATCGCAACTATTGCACATGGTGACGTTTCAAATTAAAAAAACAAAGTGTTTTTCGCTCCATCCTATTGGTAATGGTTAACAATTATGATGATGACGACGATGGTGATATGTATATAGATCTAGAATCTACAGTATATACACTGGCGTGCAAAAATTAAGGACGAGACGATTTTTCGAATGTAACGTCGTGCAGAAGTACTCCACATCGACTCAAATCATACCATAAGATCCCCAAGATGTAAGAATATGGGACAAGTGAGCAAAACCGTCCAAACAAGGAATCCAAAGGATGCAAAGGCACTTTATTGATAAGGTAGCTTCGAGCACAACTGCACAGAATACAGAAACGTCCACGAGACAGGCGGCTGCCAAGAAAAATCCAATCTTTAGTAGGGGATATGATCACCCCTGACTGCGTTGCAGGATTTACAACGTCTGTCCATGCTGAGGACGAGGTTGTTAAGGAGCTGTTGAGGCTTCGCAGCCCATTCCTCTTGTAGCGCCAATCGCAACTGCGGAATCGTTGCTGGCGGCTGATGACGTGCTGCCAAGCGTCTCCCGAGAAGGTCCCACACGTGTTCGATTGAATTTAGGTCCGGGGACCTTGCGGGACAATCCATGCGTTGAATATCTTCACTCTCCAACAGCTCTGCGACAGCCTATGTACGATGAGGTGTAGCGTTCTCGTCCATGAAAATGAACTCAGGACACACAGCACCTCCAAACAGACACACGTGAGGCAGGAGAACCTCGGTACAATAGCGAACACCAGTGACTGAACCTCCTTTGAAAATGTGGAGGTCAGTACGGCTGCCAAGCATGATACCGCCCCAAACGAGAACTCCGCCACTTCCAAACCGGTCTCTTTCGATGATGTTGGAGGTATGATTGCGTGTTTCCTGCTCTCTTCAGATGTGTATACGTCCAGAATCGCTCGACAGACTAAATCGGCTCACATCCGTAAAGAGAACTCAACCCCATTGCTGATGTGTCCAGCTCTTGTGTTCCTGGCACCACAGAAACCGCAATCTCCGATGAGCAGGCGTTAATGGCACACACCGTACTGGTCGTTGTGAAAATAGACCCCCTTTGTGCAGCCTCCTGGCCACGGTAAAACGCGATAACGGACGTCCAGTTGTCTGTTGCGTGCGCCTTGTGATTTCTCCCGCTGTCTTCCGTCTGTCTCTTCTCGCCTGTAGGACACTATACCGGTCGTCCGCCGCCGTGGTTGCTCGTAGACGACCACTGCTAAACTCTCGGAGAGCTGTTCCTGTCGTTTGAAATGCTCTCCAAGCTCGAGAAACGATGCTGTGAGCGATCCCGAACTCCTCGGCCACACTAGTTACACTTCTACCTTCTTCCAACTTCCCAATGACGCGTCCTCGGGTAAAGTCATTCAAATGTCGTCTACTGGATTGCCTGTTGGCCATATCACACGGTGGCAGCAACTCGACGTCGTTCAAACCGATGTACACCGTGCAATAGCTTTCACCGAATTGCTGAGAATACACCACCCGTGTGCTTTATATCCTTCAGGCACTCCTCCACCCCTCTACGTCATGCTCCATATATGCGCATGCCCTACCGTACCGGACCCTAGTCTATCTCCTGCGTGGTCTTTCGGTCCGTTCTGCCTGCTCGTTACGATGTTATGCTAATTTCTCCTCTTCGTCCTTAAGTTTTGCACACCAGTGTACATATCAGCATATACGTATTTTTCTGTACCCTTGCCTTCAACAGAAATCGTGGATACGTATCTGCACGAAGGATATAACTTCATGAAATAGTGACTGCGTGATTTTGCAAACCGTTCAATCTAGACTTCGATAAGACGGTTCGCCTGCTCAGTAGTTAGGAATATTTTGGCAATGTTTGGTCAACTTCCCGATTCGTGGAACATGCACAACCATATACCGGCTTGTGAGCAGCCCGCCTTGGACGAGAGCATACAAGTACTTTTTGATAAACTAGCTTCAACAGGGCGCCACAAAGTTCTGCAATCCACTAATACTGGAGACCCCGATCGCGGCTCACATTTAATGTTAACCACCTCTGAACTTCTTGAATCACGCTTCAAGGGCAGACCCCCCGTCACCTTTAACTTCGCTTATTTCTCAGGCAGCTTCAGTAATTTTTCCAGGAATGACATACAAGTGCACAAATCTTAGTACTTCACTTTCCGATTTCAAAACGTTTCGAACACTCACATATTTGAAATATGCATAGGCGGACTCCATGTACTTAATTTCCCATTGGGGATTCTACGTATGATATCATGAAAATTCAACACGTTGAAGCGTCACCGTACAAAAGCTACATCGTAAAAATTGCAGGGATTTATGATTTTCCCTGGTAAATAACAGCTAAATGAAACTACTGAGCAGCTACGTGTTTTAAAATAATAAAACTGAATTAATCACGATGTTGTGCACTTTTGTCTTAGAAATGATTAATTCTCTGTTAAAAAGGCATTTGACAATCTGAAATTTGACCCCAACACTTTAGAATTCATAGCAAAGACAACGTTAACGTAACAGGGATTCACTGACCATTTTTATTAGAGCAGGCTCTTCGCGAGCTGTAGTTTTAGGGTGGTTATTACTGACTCTCGTTTTTTTTTTTTTTTGGTTTTCTGGAGCTCAGGACAAAATAATATGTCCTTCCCTAAATGCATTTAATTTTGTAAAGCAGCTAATAAAATGGAAGATTTGAAATGAATTGTTTGTCGAGAAATTAAAAGTTAATTGTATTTTGAGTAATTAAAAAAATAATTATATCTGTGAAATAATGTCTGAAAGCACAAGGAATTGCAAAGTTAAAAATAAAATACGAGGGTTTGCCGATTAGATTTGCTTCTTAAACAGGCAAAACATTTCTTTGCTGATATGCCATCAAAACTTCCTATACGAAGGCTCATGAACAATACCAAGACATTGACAACGAGTAAAAAGTTCTACAAATGTCCCAGAATTGTACAACACTCTTATACTGTACCCTTGGGAAAATAAAAGCCAGTTTCACAAATGAATTATATTATGTGTAGAGTATGACCGTGTTAAACTCACAAGAGGAAGAAAGACTGCCTTTGTGGTGCAAATCCTGCAAGAATTTAATTGAATAATGACTTCCATTACGCTCTGGAAATTTTCCTGGCTTGCCGAGTGAGTAAACAGAATGCTAACAAACAGCTTCACGATTCAGCTGTTTCATTAACATCACAATACAACGCCAAAACATCTCGGTCTCCAGACATTCAGCGTTTAATTGCAAATGGCAGCGTTGGAAAGCTGGCTAACAAATATGAATCGCACATGAGATGCCGTATCCCGAAAGTAAGACGATCTCTTTCTTCTTCTAAGTGAAGCAGATGCTTTTAAGAATGCTCGGGACAACAAAATGAGTTGTGAATATACAGTATTAATCTAAGAGCATATCTAATGGTTTTTCAAACTTTTTTATTCAACTATAGTACCACATCACTCATTTTATCGATTCGCATTCTACTTTTCGACGGAGCAAAAATGTTCGGAAAATGTTCCGATGAATAACATCTCTTAATAGGAATTTACTTTGATTTTAGAGTGGCAAGTGAGACAAAGAGGTGAGGACTCATGTGGTACATAAGCTTATGAAGAGTGATTAAATATATTGTGAAAAAAGGGAGTGAAATCAGTCTGTTATTAATGTGTTTAGGCGTGCACAGTTCAAAATGATATCTCCAGTTTAATGGGGATGTCGGGGAAAAAACGGCGTTTTTGATACCACAGTTTCACTTACCCAAAATCTCGGAAGAATACAAGCTAAATTTCAAAGTATATGCCATCTTGTTCAATAGTTTGAACCCATGTGTTTACTAGTTGTTCAATTCCTGCACAGTGACAAGTATTCGATTTAGAGGCAAAGAATTCTTGGCACTCGCGTTCGACATCGGCCAAAGTGTAGGCAACTGCTTGCCACGAAGGAAATGAGTCATCGCCCGAAACAAGTTGTAGTCTGAAGGGGAAAAGTTGGGGCTGTATGTTGGATGACGCAGCAGCTCTATTCCATGCAATATTTTTAGCTGTATGAGGTGTTATTGTGTTGTGCAGCACTGATCGCTTTCGGTTGACTAAGGCAAGAACCTTCCACTGAAACTTGTCGTGCATCCTTCCCAATTGCCTAGAATACAGTTAAATATTGATAGGTCGGCCATTAGGAATGAGCTCAAAGTGGATGACACTTCCATAATTCCACCAGACACGCAACATGAACTTTTTCTCAAAACGACCGCGTTTGGGGGTAGTGTGACGTGCCTGCCCGGCACTACGAACACGACATACAGGCAGATAGAAGCAAGAACGAACGTCTGCGTAGCTCAGTTGGTAGAGCGACTTGTTCCGGAATGAGTGGACTCGGGTTCGATTCCCGGCGTGGACCAAAAATGACGAAGAAATTTACTTCGTTATAGTAGCTAAAGCTGGTTCATCTCTATTCAACCACTGTTGTTACGCAGATGAACACGATGAGCCATTACATTATGACCAACTACCTAATAATCTGTAGGACTCCCTTTAGCCCGCAAAACAGCGGCTACTCGGCGAGGCATCGATTCGATGAGGTGGCGATACGGATCTTCAGGTAACTGGAACTATAATGTCAACAGGCGGTTCTCCAGGTCGCGTACGTTTCGGGGTAGTGATGATTTAGCGCGAACCCGTTTTTCCAAGTCGAACAACAAATGTTTGATTGGGTTCATGTCAGGTGAATTTGGAGGCCGGGCCATAAACAGAAGGTGACCAGCATGTTCCTCGAACAACTCCTTAACGATTCTGCTAGTGTGGCATGGCGCATAATCTTGTTGCTAATGGTCATTACCAGCAGGAAACACAGTTGCCAAGAATGGGTCAACGTGGTTCGTAACGATGTTCAAATACCTGACAGCTGTCAGGGATTGTGCTGTTGATATTATGTGGTCTGAAGGATCACATCGCCCACATCCTAACACCGACGTCGCCGGCCAGTTTCCGCCCAAGAGTGCATCCAGGTGCCATAGCCTACGTTGGTAATCGGCATATTCGCGCTCGGCCGTGTCTATACGTGATGCACCAAGAATCTTGATTCGTCAGACTAGGCCACTCCCTTCCAATCATCAACGGTCCAATCTCGATGATCTTGGGCCCATTTGATGCACTGTTGGCGATGACGTGCAGTGAGCATGGAGACACAGCTGGGTCTTCGGCTACGCTTCCCTATCTCTGCTTCTAAAAATCTGATTTGAAAAATTGTTCCTGCATCGGATACAGCTTCAAATCGGAAAAGTTCCGCATATAATTATTAATTTGGAGAAAAGAGTGGTTTGGCCACCAGGTCCCGTAAGAGTTTATTTCTGTTTCTGAAGCTTTTTCAGCAAAATCTGAGCTTCTGAAAACTCGACTGAAAAAATTCTTTCGTGGACCACTTATCTCGGAAAACCTGTTGTAAATACCTCCCGCTTCAAATGGCGCGTACATTTTTCCGCCAGGGGCGTGGTGTATATCTTATTTTTGTCGATATTTCTGCTTCTACGAAACAGATTTAAAACATTATTTCCTTGCTGGTGAGCGTTTCATGTACGAAATGCTTTTGATATAATTTCAAATTTTTCTTAACGCAAAAGTGTTCCACAATAGGGGAGCGAAGTTCATATTCCCGTTTACCGTAATATCTGCGGGAGTAGAAGTCCAATTGAAACAAGAAAGATGACACCGAATTTTCGGGTGTAATAAGGTCGTCTTTTGAATCCGTTCTGACGCAAATTAAATTTATCAAAGCTATTCAAAATCAATGGAACCGGTATGGAAAACAATAACATCTGACGGAAGAAAGAAGTTTTTCAATCGTGTTTTTAATCCCTCAGATATTGCTGTAAACGGAATCGTGAGCTTACGACTCGTGCGTTAAGAAAAACATGAATTTATATGAGAAACATTTCGCACCAAAAACGCTCTCCAACACAGAAATAATTTTTCAAATCGGACTTTTAGAAACAGAGATATCGACAAAAATAAGATGTGACTTTACGTCCCTTGGTGGGAAAACCACGCATTGTTTTAGGAACAAAGTATTCTCAAGAGGTTTTTTCATATGAGCGGTATCGGTCCAAGAAAAAAAAAATTTAGTCGAGTTTTTTCAGGAGCCCATATTTTACTACACATACATCAGAAGCATAAATAAGCACTTATGCCACCTGATGGCCAAACCATTCTTTACCAAACATTAGAAATTATGTGAAAAATATTTTCTATCAGGTCTTGTATGCGATACAGGAAGAATTTTTCATATCGGAGTTTTGGAAGCAGAAATAACGCAGAAAACGCAATTTACCTTTGTGCCAACGAGCGGAAAGTCTATGATTTACTTGAAAATTTTGAATTTATAGGAAAAACATTTCGCATCGGAAACACTATCCAACAAAGAAAAAAATTTTCAAATCGGACTCCTAGAAGTAGAGATATCGACAAAAATAAGAAATAAATCAACGTCTCCTGGCGCATAAACCATGCATTATTTCACGAACAAAATGTTCCTAAAAGGTTTGTCGACATGAGTAGTATCGGTCAAAAAACGACTTTTTTTTCAATCGAGATTTTAGAAGCTCATATTTTGCTGCAAATATATCAGAAGCGGAAATTAAGACTTACGCCACCTGGTGGTCAAACAATTTTTTACAAAAATTTGAAATTATATGAAAAGGATTTCCCATCAGGAGCTGTATCCGGTGCAGAAATAATTTTTCAAATCGGAGATTTAGAAGCAGAGATATAGGGGGAATGCAATTTACCATTACGCCCCCTAGGGGAAAGTCTATGAAATACTTGAAAATTTTCAAATTATATGGGAAACATGTCACACTGAAAACACTATCCAACAAAGAAGAAATTTTCAAAAATCAGACTCCTAGAAGTAGAGATATTGACAAAAATAGGATATACGTATACTCCCCTGGCGGAGAAACTGTGGAATATTTTAAGAAGAAAATATTCCTAAAAGGCTTATCGATGTGAGTGTTATCAGTCCAGGAAAAGAATTTTTTCCATCGATATTTTAGAAGCTCAGATTTTATTACAAATACATCAGAAGCAAAAATTAACACTTACGCCCCCTGGTGGCCAAAGTATTCTTTACCAAAAATTTAAAATTATATGCAAAACATTTTCCATCAGGAGGTGTATCCGCTGAAGAAAACATTTTTCAAATCGCAGTTTTAGAAGAAGAATTATCGGGGAAAATGTAATTTTCTTTTACGCCTCCTAGCGGAAAATCTATGCGTAATTTGAAGAAGTAACTATATCTAAAATACTGTTCGACATAAATGGAATCGAAAGATAGAATTTTTTTCAATCGGATGTTTAGAAGCAAATATGTGGAATAAAACGTATTTTTGAATTCGACATCATCTGCATTTACGCTCTCTAGCGGCAAAATTGTGCATCGTAAAAAAAAAAAACGAAATGAAGGATCATCATTCGCATATTTCAAGCTTCCCAATGCAAAAATAATTTTTCAAATCGGACTAATATTTGCAGAGATATCGTGGGTATAAACGGACGGACAAACCGGTAACATAAGCACGATCTTTTTTTTACAAAAGGCGTGCTAAAAAAAGTCTTCTTCCGTCAGATACTACTAATTATGAAAACTCTTTGTCCGTATTTTCTTCCCAGAATAATGCACATTTTCGCCGTTTGGGGGAGTAAATGTTTAATTTATTTTTCTCAATATCTTTGCTTCTAAATGTGCGATTTCAAAAATTTTTATAACACCGGATACCATTTACTTGTGGATCACATCAGATCATATGCAGAGGATTTTAGAAAAGGAGTGTCTGAACCCAGGTCTTAAACAACCCTTAGAAAGAGGAAGCTAGGAGATTTGTGGAAGAGTGCCCGACAGGAAAGTGTCATGGAAGCAGGATACAAAGGAGGAGGAAGACGCCCTTATTTATTATCGGGAAGCCAATACCTGGTACCCGACGGCTTAACGTGCCCATCCGGTGCGCGGCGGATATTTAGTGGTTCAAGCGTTCGTACCTGCATGGGATGGAACCCGAAGTCTTTTCCGTGGCAGTCACGAACGTTGACCACTAGGCCACCTGTGGCCCATTTACCTTGTGGAACACTTAAGGCTTGTATTTAAGGATCTTAGTAGTTCACAGTTCTGTCGCTAGGTGGTGTTTGTGTGCTTCTGTTTGCAGCTGTATCTCCGTTCCTAAAAACCCTATTGAGAATTTTCTTCTTTTACTGTATACCATTCGTTACAATAAAGAGGGGGATAATAATAGTTTTTAAATAATGCACAACTTTCCCGCTAGGAGGTGTAAATATCAAAATCTTTTTCTCGCTATTTCTGCTTCCGGAAGACGTGTTTGGAAGTTCTTTTTCCTTAGCATAACTTTTGCCACGCAGAATAGTTTTCGCCTAATTTTAACTTTACCATTATGCAGAATTCTTCCGCTAGAAGGCGTAGATTTATATCATATTTCCTTCTCTTTTTCTTTTTTTAACAGTTCGATTTGAAAATCTCTGTCTCAAATATGCTTCTGCTATGAGAAGCTTTTCGTGCGCCATTTGTTAACTTTCGTAACCTACCTTTTAGTCACTGGTGGAAGGAAGTAGCTGTTGCTATTTTTTTTATTTTTTATTTTTTTTTGTAATCTGTACCGTTGATTATGAGTGATATTGATAAATTTTATTCGCGTTGGAAAAGATTCAAAAGACAGGCCGATTAAAACCTAAAATTCTGTGTCATCTTTCTTGTTTTTTAATTATATTGTTTTTCAGAACGGGATTATCATTTTGCAGCACCCTGTACAATAAAGAACACATCGTTGTTAACCGACGCAGAAATAATCGCGCAAAAGGACAGATTTACAATTTACTTCAAAGCAATAACTAGTAATAAGAATCTGACTTTGTCGAAAGACCCGTAAAAAATGCCGTATTTTAGTTCGACAGATCACAGTAACAATTCAATTCCATTTGATAGAAGAAAAAGAGACATACAGCGATTGAACATACTCGTATTCTTTCACTTCTTTTCGCTATGTTGTTTTTGGTTTCGTGTGTCTTATCTCTCAAGAAAGAAAATGAATAAGTCGAACATCGCGGAAAGCAATTTATGTAGTCCGTAGGAGTGTTTGAATTGTTCAAGAACATCCAGTTACTTGAAATGTGGAAATTCAGCTTCCGATAGTTCTCGGTATCTATCGAAGGGAATTTCTGTTGAAAATGTTTCTTAATAGTTTCCGTGATTTTGGAATTCTGAGAATCGAAATTATTTTTGTTAAATGACTTTCTTGAACAAATGTGAAAGTCGGCAAATTTAGATACCTGGTAGGAAAAAGCAGAAATAATAAAACAAAACAAAAAATTGACTGATATTCCGTTCATGAAGTCTTTAACGATACTGTACTCAACTATTCATATGCTATTACAATGCCAGGTTGCTCTTCAATTTAAAAAAAAGTTTCCAATTGAAAGTTGGGTAAAAGTAATATTTTCTTCAGATTATATGCGCAGCATATGTGTGGATATATACCGATGAGTCATTATATTATGACTACCTACCTAATAAGCTGTAGGACCCCGTTTAGCCTACAAAACAGCGGCCAAGGCATCGATTCGATGAGGTGGAGATAGGTAACCTGGGGTATTTGGTACCATAATGTCAACAGCAGGTCCTCCAGTTCGCGTACATTTCAGGGTAGCGGTTATTTAGCGCGAATCCGCTTTTCCAAGTCGAACCACAAATGTTCGGTTGGGTTCATGGCAGGTGGATTTAGGGACCAAGGCATTAACAGAAAGTCACCAACATGTTCCTCCAACAGCTCCTTGACGATCCTGTTATAGTGGCATAGCGCATTATCCTGTTGGTAATGGCCATCACCAGCAGGGAACACAGTTGCCATGAATGGGTGAACTTGGACCGCAACGACGCTCAGATACCTCATAGCTGTCAGGGATTGTGCTAATGGGATAATCAGGCCTAACGTGTACCAAGAAAACATCGCAAACAACATAACACCGGCCTGTTTTCGCCTAACAGTACACCCACGTGCAATAACCTCCATCGGTAATTGGCTTATCCGCGCTCGGCTGTCTACATGATGCACCAGGAATCTTGATTCTTCAGAGTAGGCCACATTCTTCCAATCACACACTGTCCAATCTCGATGAACTTGGGCCCACTTCATGCGTTGTTGGCGATGACGTGCAGTAAGCATGGGGGCCCGGCTGGGTCTTCGGCTGCGCAGGCTCATGCGCAGAAGGCTGTGATGAACTGTGCGCTGCGACACATTGCCCTGATCACCGCTGTTGTAGCTACGGGTGATTTGTCACACTGTGGCGCTGCGGTCGCTGTGAATAATGTGCGACAGTCACCGCCACCCTCGGGGATCAATGAGCTGCGTACGATACACGGCTGGACTACGGTTCGTCGTTTGGCCATCTGTGCACCACTTTTGCACGTGAACAACCCACAAAACACGCCGTTTCCGAGATCGTAGTTCCGAGGCGCCGTGTTATCACAATTAGTCCTTTACCAAACTCCGATAAGTCGGCAGCTTCTTCCATTCTGACTACGAACACTCTGCTAACCGAAAACCGGTCCTCGGGTTGTATATCTACCTCTCAGTGAACTTCACGTGCGCCACCGTTCGGTCTCCAGGCGTGCTGATTTCTCTAGGCTGGGAGTGGTCATAATGGAATCGCTCATGCGTGTACGTACTGTGTAACATATACTGTTCTTCAACTTTCCTTTTTGGTTCGTGTACTCTTATATAAAGTTTGGATCCTTCTCCTGAAGCAGTTTC
This sequence comes from Macrothele yani, assembly GCA_039090855.1. Taxonomy (NCBI): domain Eukaryota; kingdom Metazoa; phylum Arthropoda; class Arachnida; order Araneae; family Macrothelidae; genus Macrothele; species Macrothele yani. The sequence continues at coordinate 136,018,878 of CM077027.1, read as the reverse complement.
TGGCTTAACGTTTATCGGGTGGAAAGACGTAACTCGGGGGTTTTCAAAATGGACTGAAATTAGCTGGACCGAATATATTAGCTGCCTAAGAGGAGGACCTAATACGGCTAGAACGAGTATACCTGCGCATCAGGAAGCGTTGAAACTAATCCCTTCTAACTGATTACCTGCGAAACGACTATAGCAATGGAGACGAACCGAAGAAACGAGAGAGAGACACAGAGTTTGAGTGATTTGTTTCTACCCAGTTGCATGATGTCGAAGTTAGGAGGAACTATCCTTCCTCCATCATGTCTTGAGCCGTAGAGCAGAGACTATAAGACTAGAAATAAGCATTTATCTCCTGTGATAAACTTATGGCCGGTACTGCTGAGGTGTAATGGGGGAATGGTATTATTTCCACCATAGTTTTTGTAAAACATGGACGTTCCGAGAACATTGCTGTTTGAGAAGCTTAGAAAATTTTGGGTTCCATTTAGTTCAGGTGCATGGCCCGCTTAAAGGGTTAACGCTACATTTTCTCTCTCGGCGAATGCTAGTTTGGTAACCTAACTTTAGGTCAAAGGTGAATGATGTATGTGATCGAGACTGATACGAGTGATTTTTACGACTGTGTCAGTGCTCTCGTAAGGATTAGATTAGAGTTCGCGTTAGAATTCGGAAAAAGCGTGATCTCGTTGTAATTGCTTTAGAGAGATGCTGATAGAGCTCAGATTACTTTGATGCTTTGCGACTAGCGTTTGATCTTATATACAGGGTGATTGTAAACTCCTTCAACAAAACAACAGGGGTCATAGCATACATCAAGACGAACAATATGTGCAATAAAACCTAGGGCCACATTCCACTCCTAGTGCCAGAAGAGAGCACGTTAGAAAAACGTCCAGCAGTCACACGGACTTCCAACCAGTGCATGAGAAGCACAAGATGCAGTTTGTAGCAAGACACGGTCTGATCATATGAGGAACCAAGATGTGTTGCAGGTGTGTAATGTGAAGCAAGATATGTTGCCGGTATGTAATGTGAGGTAAAATGTTGTTAGTAAGGTGGACATTAATATTCTTATGCGATTTTGATTTGGCCATGTTGAAAGAATGAGTGATAAGGTTCTTACTAAGATAATTTATTCAGCCCAAGTGGCAGGAAAGAAAAAGTGGAGAAAGGCAAAGGAAATCATGGGAGGACCAGATTCAAGAATGTCTGCTTGAGAAAAAAATTATAAGCATGAAGTACAAAATGTCTTGTGTGCGCAATGTGATTGATGTTAATGAAGCTCGAGCTGTGTGCTAAAATCGCTGTAAATGGAGACGTCTCATATACCAACCGTAAGTAAAATCTAATTCCATCAGTTAAGTGTTTATCTGGCAGATTGTCTTCCCTTGAGGAGCTAACTTCTGAATGTCAGAAAACAGCTTAATGGTAAGTATGTATGTATGTACACTGAAGAGCAATTGAATTAGAGATACCTGTCTAGTAACGCGTAGCACCACCTTTCGCCCTCATGACGGTGGCAATTCGTCTCGGCATGGACTTGACAAGACACCGGAAGAATTGGGAAGCCATACGGATCCACTACCCCTGAACAAGCCCCCACAGTTCACGAAGATTTGACGGAGTGTGGTCAGAGCCTAGAACACCTCTCTCGATGGCATCCCATATATGCTCGAAGGGATTGAGGCCAGGTGACCTAGCTGGCCAAGCAAGCAAGGTAACGTCGGTGGAGTGTTCATCCAACCATTCGGATACAATTCGGGAGCGATGGCACGGTGCATTGTCTTGTTGCAGGATGAGGTCCCCAGTGGGATGTTGAAGACGCACAAACGGGATAAAATGGTCGTCCGGGATATCCCGGTAACGTTGACCTGTGAGAGACGATGTCACACGTAACAGGGGTCCCGTTTCAGTCCACGTAAATAGTCCCCAGACGAGAATGCCACCCCCACCAGCTTGAAGAGTACCCTGCTGGCTAGAAGGATCCATCACTTCATGTGGTTTGCGCCGTACTCGTATCCTGCCATCCGCAAGTACCAACGTGAATCTCGAGTCCAGGCAACATTTTCCCACATGTCTAGGGTCCAGTGGCGATGTTCCTGCTCCCATGCTAATCTTTGCACCCTGTGATGTGCGGTCAGCAGCGGTACCCTCGTGGGACGATGGCTTCTGTACCCCATAGCGAGGAGATGGTTCTGGATGGTGTGGCTGCTTACACGTTTTTGTGTACGAGCGTTGAATTGCCGAGTGATTTCTTGCACTGTGGCCCGTCTATTCGCTGTTACAATGCGACCTAGCCGACGATGACCCCGCTCATCCACACGCTGTTGTCCACGGCAATTGGCCCTTGCAGGGATGGTTTTACCGGATTCGATGTACTCACGGTGCACCCATGACACAGTGGCTTGTAAAAACCCCAGTGCCTGCACGACTTCCGAGATGGAGTGACCCATTCGGCGGGCCCCGACAATTTGCCCACGATCAAATGCGCTTAGATCCTTCGTCTTACCCGTACTGCGTCCGACTCTTACTGATTCTCCTCTCATCACTCCTTATATTGTCGGATCGCTGCATACGTCATGTTTCCGTTTACAGAGCCGCCCACAGCGCCACATTTGCATAACGCCAGCTGTCTCTAATTCAATTGCTCTTCATGTGTGTATGTATTATTCAGATTTAGACGAACGTAAGAAACGACCCGGACACCAATGAAGTGCGATACAGCGATAAAAGTCCATCTGCGCATGTTCAAGCTAAAATCTGACCTCAAGACAGAAAGGAAAGCAAAATCACAAGGGTGTTAGCGAGGGGGATTCGTAACTGTTTGTCTAGAATATCTGCAGGTTACAACCCAACGTGTTATACATCATTTTAAAGCACACGTCAATAACAGCAGGTATAATCGTCCATTAAGGGTGTCGTGAGGAAACCAAATTCCGCTACGGAGGACCGTTTTCATAAAATCGAAAATGCATATTTTGTAATAGTTTTTATCACATTAAGTATCAGATTCTAGTAATTAAAGCAGATTGCAATGAGATATTGTTACGTTTATGTAAAATTTGTTGAAATAATGTTCGGCGATAGTTTAGTACAACATACTGTTTAGTAATAATGAAACTAATTATTGTTGTGTCACCTCGTACAGCGACATTCAAATATCAGATTTCAACAATGGTTTTGACTACTTCCATTACCCGTTTCCGTTACATCGAATTTTTTTACTTGAGATTAATGTACTGCTGTCAGGAAAGATGCATAGAATCAAACAGCAAAGTAGAAATACACCGATAATCCATTACATTATGACCACCTACCTAATAAGCTATAGGACTCCCTTGAACCCGCAAAACAGCGGTCACTTGGCGAAGCATCGATTCCATGAGGTGGCAATAGGTATCCTGGAGTTCTTGTTCCATAATGTCAACAGCAGGTCCTCCAGGGCCCCTACATTTAGGGGTGGTGGTGATTTAGCGAGAACCCGCTTTTCCAAATCGAACCACAAATGTTCGATTGGGTTCATGTCAGGTGAATTTGGAGGTCAGGGCATTATAACAGAAAGTCACCAGCATGTTCTTCGAACCACTCGTTGAAGATTCTGGCAGTGTGGCATGGCGCATTATCCTGTTGTGGTCATCACCAGCAGGGAACACAGTTGCGATGAATGGGTAAACTTGGTCAGCAACGATGTTCAGATACCTGTCAGCGATTGTGTTATTGGGATAATGGGGATTAAAGTGTCCCAATAAAATATCGCCACATCTAAACACCGCCTGTTTCCGCCCAACAGTGCATCCAGTTGCCATAGCCTCCGTTGGTAATCGGCGTATCCGCACTCGGCCGTCTACGTGATGCACCAGGAATCTTGATTCGTCATACCAGGCCACTTTCTTCCAATCATCCACGGTCCAATCTCGATGATCTTGTGCTCATTTCACGCGCTGTTGGTGATGACGTGCAGTGAGCATGGAGACCCGGCTCGGTCTTCGGCTACGCAGACCCAAGCGTAGAAAGCCACGATGAACTGTGTGCTAAGACACATTGCCCTGATCACCACTATTGTAGCTGCGGGTGATTTGCCACTCTGTGTCCCTCCGGTGTCTGTGAACAATGCGCTGCGGATGACACATGGCAGGACGGCGGTTCGTCGTTTGGCCGTCGGTGCACCACTTTTGATAGGTTCTCACTACAGCGGCACGTGAACAACCCACGAGCCGCGACGTTTCCGAGATCATAGTTTCGAGGCGCCGAGTCATCACAATTTGCTCTTTATCAAACTCCAATATATCGGTAGCTTTTCCCATTCCGACTCCGCAACGTCTACGAACCGAAAGCCGGTCCTCGGGTTGTATATATACTGCTCTGTGAACTTCACCTGCGCCACCGTTCGGTCTCCAGGCGCGCTCATTTCTCTAGGCTGGGGGAGGTCATAATGTAATGGCTCATCAATGTGAATACATAGCAAACCATGGTACAATAAAGTCCCTGTTTCCACTTACAAACATTTAATCAAACTTGGTAGGTTGTATGTCCAAAGCTCAATTTTGACTGTTTTTGGTTTACTCCAGTATTTAAATTAAGCGTAAACAAAATACAAATATATTAGGTTGTAACACGATAAAACTTCATTAAAACCGCAGCACACTAGCTGCAAGATGAAATGAAAATTTACTACAATTAAATTTTATCATTTTAACTGTCACCAGTGCGTTACAGTTAAAATGATAAAATTACATGAGGCGATATCTTTCGGGTCACCCCTTGGTGCCCATTGTCAAGCCAACTGTGAATACATGTGGTGCGGAGACAACTTATATGCCTTATAATAGTCACGTGATGTTGCCATGTTAACAGTAATGTGCATGTGAATAAACAGAGATTTTAAGGCTAACATTAAAGTCATATTAACGATGGAGGTTCCAATGACCGTATAAGACGTTAACAGGTTAAAGGCAGGGCATAAGGTAGGTCATCGTTACAGCATAATTTGTTAAACCATACTATAAAAAGTGCTTCCGTAAACAAGGTGTCTTTCTTGTATTTGGTGTAAGCGAGATGAGAGACTTCGTTCCAACACGGAGTAAAATGATTGAGGGTTACTGTGCGACCTAAAGACGTTGTCGTAGCTTCCCTGGAAATGTCATATTGGTGTTCATGGAATGGAACCGAAATTGTTCGTAAAGTGGAGCCAATGTAACTCGAATTTGGTTGATTAGGGGTATGTGGGCGAAGAGGAATACAGTATACACCATGTTTTTCACCTGTTGATACAACATCTCGGTCAGAACGTAAATTCTTAAAAATGTTAGAGGTTCGGATCCCGAAATGTAATTTATGTTTATTAAAAAATTTGTTAAGCATGTTGACAATAGGGAGATTAAAGGTTACAGAGCCAACAAATTTCACAGTCGGTTTGTCTATTTGTAGTTTTGTGGAGACAGTCCGTTGGTAACGAGAGATAAGCTTCGGTACTTATTAAGGTGGGTAACCAAAGGTCTTAGCTAAGTCTGACTTAGCTAAGGTTTATAAAAGTCCAATTTGAAAAATTTCTTCGTTGTTGGATAGTGTTTCTGATGCGAAATGTTTTTCCTATAAATTCAAAATTTTCACGTAAATCATTTAAGACTTTCCGCTAGGCGCATAAAGGTAAATTGCGTTTTCTGCTCCTAAAACTCCGATTTGAAATATTCTTCCTGTATCGCATACAAGACCTGATGGAAAGTATTTTTCACATATATTCTAATGTTTTGTAAATAATGGTTTGGCCGCCAGGGGTCATAAGTGTTAATTTCTGCTTCTGATGTATTTGTAGCAAAGTCTGGGCTCCTGAAAACTCGACTAAATTTTTTTCCGTGGACCGATACCGCTGATATTGATAAACTTTTTGCGAATACTTTCTTCCTAAAATAATGCATGGTTTTCCCACCAGGACGCGTAAGGTCACATCGTATTTTTGTCGATAACTCTGTTTCTAAGAGTTCATAAGCTCAAGATTCCATTTACAGCAATATCTGAGGGATTAAAGACCCGATTGAAAAACTTCTTTCTTTCGTCAGATACTGTACTATTGTTTTCCATACCGGTTCCATTGGCTTTGAATAGCTTTGATAAATTTAATTTGCGTCAGAACATTCAAAAGACGTGCTTATTACACCCAAAAATTCGGTGTCATCTTTCTTGTTATATAGTATGGTTTAACAAATTATGCTGTAACGATGACCTACCTTATGCCCTGCCTTTAACCTGGCAACGTCTTATACGTTCATTGGAACCTCCATCGTTAATATGACTTTAATGTTAACCTTAAAATCTCTGTTTATTCACATGCACATTACTGTTACCATGTCGACATCACGTGACTATTATAAGGCATATAAGTTGTCTCCGCACCACATGTATTCACAGTTGGCTTGACAATTGGCACCAAGGGGTGACCCGAAAGATATCGCCTCATGTAATTTTATCATTTTAACTGTAACGCACTGGTTTTAATTGTAGTAAATTTTCATTTCATCTTGCAACTAGTGTGCTGCGGTTTTAATGAAGTTCTATCTTGTTTTAAACAGCATTACAACCTAATATATTTGTGAATAGTAACACGAATTTTCACACTGAACTTTTGATATGTAAACAAAATACTTTGGAAAAGTTTGATGAAACATCATAGTGCGATCCGTCTAAAGAATTTGCCCTTTGAGATCTATACTCTCCTATAATGTTCTTGAATCACAGTACTGGATACAAACATATGACGCTTAAACTGGTTACGACGATAGCGGAGGCCCTCGTGAATGTTTAAAGATGAGAGAAAGAAGTAATCGGCTCATTGAAATGCAAGTGTACCTCAATACTTTTATATCTTTAACGAAGCTTGGGAACTGTCAACGAAAAAGGAAATCCATTTCGTTTGCATTTACTATAGTTTCTTGGGAGAATGAGACAAATATACGTAACTCAATAAAAAAAGAAGGCTGTTATAATTTAGCAAAGTTAATAATTGATACGCTTAGAAAGAACAAGTTTTAATTAGTGCCTATCCGGAATGAAATAATAGTCTTCAAAGGGAAGCTGTTTCCGATTATGAATGGAGCCAACGAACCTTTGCGTTTATTTTGGGGATAAGAGCTCCTCATACGGTGGGGAAACTTTTCATGAAAAATGCAAGGCAATCAGACGCTGATTCTAATTTGCCCTTTATAGAACGACACATATCTCTTTATCACGTAGAAGTGTGCAGGTGCGGCGCTGTTCACAAGTTCCGACGGCGATATCTCACTTCGAGCGTAAACACAGTTTCAATGCGCATCGCAAACACGGTTAAAAGCCTTTTTCTGTTCGCGTATCTCTAATCTGATGCCCAAAGACTGGTTTTCAATGGCCTCATTCAGAAACCTTCTTTCTGTCAAGAAAGTAAAGGGATTGAATTGAAAGGCCCCACAATCGATCAAACAACTCTTTGGCATCTAGGCTTTCCGCGGCGAAAATATGTATCGCAGAATAAGGAATATTTCTTAGAAACGCTGCTTCCGAAATATTCTGAAAAACTTACAAATTTTCTGTGCATATATATGTACCTAAGAGCGAAAACATTTTGATCACCTGCCAAATACATTCTTTGAAAAGAAAAAAAAAAAAAAAAGCAGTCCAGGAAAATCGTTCGATCCTGATGAAATTCCGGATGCAAGTGCCTTAGGGCCGAATATGCAAATTATTAAGAAATAACGACTGCATAGTGGATCGCCACAGCGCATGGGAACCCCGCATCGAGAAGGGTATATCAACAGCAAAGTTCGCACGTAGGGACAATTGTGAGAGCGGATTTGCGGTTGCATTAACCTTCGCGAATTGTGAGGATGCCTCGACGTCGGATCCGTGCACAATATGAAACAAGGAATAAATTACAATTAAAACCTATTTTTCCAAAAACGGAATCAAGGAAACATACTTTAAATTACAGAGTTCCTCAATATGGGCATTTATAACGTACAAGTTTGTCCGCGCCGGGCATCCAATACTGGTCCCCTCACTCCGGAGTAAGTCGCTCTCCCAACTGAGCTACGCGGACATATCTCGCTGTAGATTTTTCGTATTGACACATGTTTTCATCCCTGTAGAACGTCACAAATTCTTTACCAGTCACCTGACTAAATTAAATAATTTAAATTTATCTAAAAAAATCAAATATTTTCTTCTTCAATAATTAAAAAAAAATGGGTAAAATTCTTGATTGTCTGATTTAGTGTGTCTAGGTGTTATTTCATTTCTGGTTTTTTTTTCGCAGAGTACAGGGCTATGTCAGGCCATTTTTGGCCTTTTCCGTTGTATGTATTCCCTGATTTTTTTTTTTTTTATTGTAGGTTTAACGACCACCGTGAGCAACTCGATGGGCTATAAGCAGTCGCCCGTCCCTAATTTAGAGTCACTGATTCCAGGGAAGGGAGAGAACCAGTGCCGTAAGACAAACACATAACATCCAGGCCTCACCAGGATTCGCACGCGGACCCCTTTCGGACGAATGATCAGAACTTCAAAAGAGCATTTATTTACAAAAAGACAACATACAAACACAAATTTTCACCGGGAAAAAAAATTGCACAATAACTCACCGGCAACGACAATAACAACACACAATCAATATCGCAATAAACAGAGAGTACTCTACAGGAAGAAGCAGACGACATCAGAGCAAGTTGAAGAAAAACACACGGCAAGATAAAAAGAAAACAGTTGCACAACAAACAATACAAACAGGACAGACCACTAATGAAGCAAGGCGGTAAAGAAAAGTCAGCCGAGTTTGTCAAAACTGTCAAGGGGAAAAAAAAAACACACGGTCCGACAACAAGCTGCAGCCGGAAAAAAAAAACACCTGGTAGTTCGGAGAAATGCGTTGACAAATGGCTGTAAGCCGACGAACAACAAAAATTTACATTTAAAGCGTATCTCGGTCACTAATACCGACAGCAACACAGAGAAAAAAACAACCACTAGAAACTAACACCCCGTAACAATAACACAACACACAAAGCACAATATTCAAATAACACCAAGAAATTAACACACAATGCACAATACACAAATAGCACCATGAACACAATAAAGAATGCACAATACACAAATAACACCATGAAAACTTTGTGAAAAAGAACACAGGGGTTAAACTTGCAGACAAGCATCACCACAATATAAATTCGGGTCGAAACAGTGAATTCGCACTGTATGCACAGCACTAACCACAAAAATAAACACCGATTACACAAGACAAAACCAAGAAACACGTCGGTAAGGTTCAGAACCAACACACAAAAAAAAAAAACCCTCGGTACCACGCGCCAGCAGTACCCGTTCAGCAAGAAAAAAAAATTAAAACAAAAAAATAAAAACAACCACAACATTAAACACAAAACCGTGCGACAGTAAACTGTGTGAAACCGACGAGTAATAAATATAAAATAGGTGAACGACACCAAAAGCAAACTAGAAAAAAAAAGCCGACACTTGAGCAACAAAAACACATCAGACAATGTGCATGCCACAGCAAAAATGCAATCAACATCAACAAAACAACATAAAACACCTTGGTAACAGTAAACAATAAACAGAAAATACCAAAACGCTTAGCCGGCACACAAAAAAGTTTGTCGACCAACGGCTTGAGGCCGACGGAAAATAAAATAAAAGAAAAGAAAAAGTCAGTAAACGCTACCGACAACAAATTAACGGGAATGTGTGTGCACGGAAAGCAACAAGAAGATAAACTAAAGGAGACACTAACCCACTGACACAGATCTACGGTATGTACAAAAATTATGCACTAAACAAAAAAACACCAATCAAAAAAATAAATATAAATATAATAAACTCTGGCTATGGGAGGAGAGCAATAATGCCTGCAGAAACATGAAACCATGACAAATATGGAGACCAGAGAGAGAAAAAGGCAGGCACATCCTGCCGAACCCGCGCCATGTCATACTCAAGTTGGAGGACCGATCTGATGGATGATCGGTACCTCCTGCACAAAAACACCCGGGCCGGATGATAACGCCGGAGAGAAGCTCGATCCACGCTTGAGTGGTAAAACAAATAAATCGTCAACTTTGCTTGGAGAATGATGAATGCACAAACAGAATTGTGGACATCTACAGGGGGAGAATGGCGTCTGAGGAAATAAAAATGGAACGTTGTATGAGGACAAGGGCAAACTTTGGAAAGAAGGGAAAACATAATCGAAAACAAGGGCTGCAACACCAGACAAGAATCATAGGAATGTGACACATCACCAAGTGTAGAACAAAAGAAGCAAAGCGGGGAAGCCAAATGACGAAAACGATGAAGGGTACGCGGAGTGAGCAACCGACGGTGTAGGTGCAGCCAATGAATGTCCCTGGCTTTCGGGGAAGCCAGGGAAGTCGATGGATCACTCCACGTACCTGGAAGATCTGTAGCTGAAACAGAAGGAATTGCTAATGCAGCTGTGAAATTGGTAAGAAAATGCGAATAAAGAAGCTTGGCTGTAACTTGATGGGGTAAAAATGGAGAATCGTTTAAGTAGAGAAGAAAGGGAAGACTGAGCGACGGGGCGGAAGACGGAATGAGGCCAATAGAATTGACAAGTAAAGGATAAAGACGAATAAGACAGGATTGAATAAGACAGAACTGTGCACGATGCTGAGGGGTATCAAGTAACAGAGGGGAAAGGCGATCAAAAGATTTCCAGTGAAGAGAAGAATCAAAAAGTTGAGAAACCTGAACGACGCCACTTGCAAACCAAGTGGAGAAGTTCAGGTACTGAGAATTTGGAGAACGAAGGGCAGAGGAGAAGAAAAGTGGTTCCGCAAGGAGATCGTTAGTCGAAGCGGGGGGAGGCGGACTGGACATAAGGAGTGCCAGAGAGAGAAAACGGTACGGTAAGTAGCGGGAAAGTGATTGGGAATGAGTGGAAAGAGGTCCATGCGGATAAAAGTAGCCAGAGAAAGAAAAGGACTTCGTGGAAAGAGCAAAGTGTCAATTATAGTAATCGAAGAACCGCAAGGAAGGGAAAAAATCCTCAAAAAATGTTGGAGATGGAAAGCGTTCGATTTAAGGGACAAATCCGGAAGGGCAAGACCACCAAAAGAAACCGGAAGGACAAGCGTGGATCGATGAACCCAATGTACGACATCCCATATAAAATTTGTAAAAAGACATTGAACGTGACGAAGAAAGAGGGGAGGAGGGAAATGAGCAAACCAAGTATGAGAAAGGGCCGGAAGAAGAAAAGCGGAAAGAAGATGCGACCTGCTAAAAAAAGAAAGAAACGGTTTCAAACGGCGAAAAGGGGCAAGGCGTCGATTCATGTCCTGCACCAAAGGGGACCAAGTGGCGGCAGCAACCGCCACCGGGTTCCCGATGAACACTCCAAGAAGTTTGATGACCGTGGTCGACCACCGGGCACCCCAAGGGCGGTCGCCGCGGGACGACCACGAGCCAGCCCACAAGCCAACAGATTTAGAGGTATTAAGGGCCGCACCTGAAATTGAAGCATACTCAGTATAGGAAGACAAAACAACACCAAAAGCCTGTTGGGAACGTAAAAAAAGAGTAAGGTCGTCCGCATAGGCCGACAAAACCACGCGATGGTGCCGAGTGGAGGCCACACCACGCGGAATGCCTGCCAGCAAACGAGATCGAAGGGAAATAAGAAGTGGTTCAAACGTGAGGGCAAACAGTTGACCCGACAGGGGACAACCCTGCCGGATACCGCTTGCAAAAGGAATAGCAGCTGTCATAAAAGAAGAGGTCCGAACACGAAAGGAAGAATGGGAATATAGATTGGAAAGTGCCTGACAGAAAAGGGAAGGAAAGCCAAAGTGACGAAGAACAGAGAAAAGATAAGAATGATGGACAGAATCGAATGCTTGTTTCTGATCTAGGTTAAAAATAGCGAGAGGTTCAGAAAGACGGGAAGCAAGAGAGTGTAAATCACGGATGGTAGTGATGTTAGTTGCAATCGAACGGGAAGGGATCGTATGAGTTTGGTCAGGATGAATAATAAATTGTAGAACAGGGTTAAGGCGAAGAGCCAGAATTTTTGCAAAGATCTTGTAGTCGGTGTTAAGAATCGAGATGGGGCGCCAGTTAGAAAGAAGACCAAGATTACCAGTTTTAGGAATTAGGCGGAGAAGAGCAAAAGCAAAGTCAGAAGAAACGAAAGTCGAAGAAGAAAAGATCGAGTTGAAACAAGCAACGAGAAGAGGAAGCAGAGCAGGAAGAAAGGTTTTATAAAAAGAAAATGGAAGACCGTCAGCCCCAGGGGCGGAGCGGTCATTCAGACTAGAAATGGCAAAACGAACCTCCGAGGGAGAGATCGGTGAAACCAAGGAGGGGAAAAAAAGACGGGACCTGAGGAAGATGTGATAATAATGGAGAATTCTCTGCAGGCGGCAGGACCCGCAATCGAAACCGATCAGTGAAGTACTGAAAAGTTCGATCACAGATCTGCACTGGATCAGAAACAGTTGAGCCATCTGGAAGCGAGAGAAAAGAAATGTTGGAACTCAGAGCACGGTGGGATTCAAGATGTCGAAGGTTTCCTGGATTTCTGGCGGTCCGAGGAACTCGCACGACGGTTCGCTGAGCCAGGGGAGTTTTGTCTCTTGGTCCGCTGAACCTTGGGGGTGGAGGCCCCTTCAGACGCTGGCAACGGTGGAAATTCCTGCAGGTCAGTGGATGCCGAAGCAACACGGACCACTGGAGGTGATACGACAGAGGTGGAACCAGGAACAGCAGCTGGAACAGATTCAGTGGGCAGAGTCTCCGCTGGAACAGCAGCATCAAGTGATTGAGTTGGAACAGTAGCAGCTGTGGAATGTGGGCATGCCGATGCAAGGTGACCTTCACCCTTGCATCGGAAGCACTGGACGCCAGCAAACAGATTGAAAATGTAGGTCCGGGTTTCAGTTATGAGTTCCAGGGTGGTTGGCCGGTTAACTATTGCTTGTGGGGTTGGAAAGATGACTTGGTATTGACGACGACCGCCCTGAACATGTTTCAGGGGGAGTCGCGAGCAGCAGCTGGGAGGTACTTTGTGGTACCAACCACTCGCCCCATGGTGTTAAGGGCATCAATTAATACCGAGTCAGGCACAGCTGTGGGTACTGGAGACAAGGTGACAGTCACTGGTCTTTGAGCTGCTGCAACTGGTTGGAGATGTACGGAACCAATGTCCAAGCCAAAAGCAAGGATTTTGTCCACCGCCTGTTGATGAGTGAAGTGCACGACAACACCCCCTCCCAAGCGGATAATAGACACAATGCTTTCTCCGGGTACAACTTTAGAAATAGCATTTAAATATTGGGGGAGGGGGTGTCGCGCAGAGCAGGAACAAATACACTTAAAAGTAAGGCAGACGAAAGTTCCTTACCTTGAGGAGAGTCGAGTGGTAATGTTATCCTTAAAGCGGAAGCAACACGTGTAAACTCTGGTCGCGAAGACACAGAAGCACTTTGTAAAGTAGAAGTCGCACTCACAGCCGCGGCGAACGAACGAGACACAGGAATAGAAGAGCTGGGTACCTCTGACCCAGCCTCCGGCACATTTGTAACCAGCGGTACAGTTGGCGACGAAAGCACAACACTATTTGACTGAACACCATTCATGGTGGTCACGGAAGATACAGACGACGAAGAAAGCGCAGAGGAAGGAGATATAGACGGGTATATGGCACTCATGCTGGTGGAGGTAGTAGCCAGCCCGGCTACTAACCCTCACGGCTCGAGCGTTGCAGCTTGCAACACTCAAAAACAGGCGAAAAACGAAAAAATAAGCACGTACAGCTTGTACGCCTCACTACTTGCGAGGAAGGAACTCAGGTAATAACAACACACGAACTGTCAAAGAACAAACGCAAAAAAAACACAAACTTCACACGAAACTTCTAATACTGGCAGGAGCTCGAAAAAATGCGACTGATCAGTCAGAAGCCATCGCTTAGACCACTGCGCCACCGGCTCCTAATTCCAGGGAAGGGAGAGAGCCAGTGCCGTAAGACAAACACAACATCCATGCCTCACCCGGATTAGAACCCGGACCCCTTTCGGACGAATGATCAGAAGCCATCGCTTAGACCACTGCGCCACCGGCACCCGGTTCTAGGGAAGGGAGAGAGCCAGTGCCGTAAGACAAACACAACATCCAATGCCTGACGGGATTCGAACCCGGACCCCTTTCGGACGAATGATTTTTTTTTTATTGGAGGTTTAACGACCACCGTGAGCAACTCAATGGGCTATAAGCAGTCGCCCGTCCCTAATTTAGGGTCACTGGTTCCAGGGAAGGGAGAGAGCCAGTGCCGTAAGACATACACAACATCCATGCCTGACCGGGATTCGAACCCGGGCCCCTTACCGACGAATGATCAAAGGCCAGCGCCTTAGACCACTGCGCCACCGGGGCGGCAGGACGAATGATCAGAAGTCATCGCTTAGACCACTGCGCCACCGGCCTCTGGTTCCAGGGAAGGGAGAGAGCCAGTGCCGTAAGACAAACACACAACATCCATGCCTCACAGGGATTCAAACCCGGACTCCTTTTGGACGAATGATCAGAGGCCATCGCTTAGACCACTGCGCCACTGGCCCCTGGTTCCAGGGAAGGGAGAGAGCCAGTACCGTAAGACAAACACAACATCTAATGCCTGACCGGGATTCGAACCCGGACCCCCCCCCCCTTTTTCTTTTTGATTGGAATTTTAACGACCACCGTGAGCAACTCAATGGGCTATAAGCAGTCGCCCGTCCCAAATTTAGGATCACTGGTTCCAGGGAAGGGAGAGAGCCAGTGCCGTAAGACAAACACACAACATCCAATGCCTGACCGGGATTCAAACCCGGACCCCTTTCTGACGAATGATGAGAGGCCGTCGCTTAGACCACTACGTCGCCGGCCTCTGGTTCCAGGAAAGGGAAAGGGCCAGTGCCTTAAGACAAACACACGACATCCATGCCTCACCGGGATTCGAACCCGGGCCCCTTTCGGACGAATGATCAGAAGCCATCGCTTAGACCACTGCGCCACCGGGGCGGCTCCCTGATGTTTCAGCACACGTTCGCCTTTCATGAATTGTCAAAAATTTTTCTTAATCTTTTTTTTTTCTTTTAACATGTAACAACGAGAATAAATAAAGAAATGAAAGCCGTCTCGGTGGCGCAGTGGTCTAAGCGATGGCCTCTGACCATTCGTCCGAAAAAGGTCCGCGTTCGAATCCCGGTGAGGCATGGATGTTGTGTTTGTCTTATGGCACTGGATCTCTCCCTTTCTGGAACCAGTGACCCTAAATTAGGGACGGGCCACTGCTTATAGCCCATTGAGTTGCTCACGGTGGTCGTTAAACCTCCAATCAAAAAAAAAAAAAAAAAAGAAATGAAATGAAAAAATACGAGAAGTTGAGCGAGTTTGAGAGAGGATGTATAATTGGGATGAGAGAGGCCAATCCGCGTGTGAAGTCGCCGTGTCGCCAGGCGTTTGGGTGGGAGCGACGCGTCAATTGGACAATGTTGGAGCTAATGGGTCGAGGAAGGAACATCCCAGAGGCGCGCGGGTAGTGGATTGACGAGGGCAGCAACAGAACGCGAGGATCGAGCGACTATGTGATCCGCACAAACAGAACGTAATTCGTCGGTGTCGTCCAACGACCATCCGTGTCTATGTTGCTTTGCCTACAGGTAAGGAAGTCGTCATCCGGGTCTTTGCCAGACGACTTGCGACACGGGGACTACATTCGAGGATGCCACTCAGTCGCCTTCCACTGATCAGCGAGCATTACCGGTTGCAGTGTTGTCGGGCTCGATCAACGGGGGATAGTGTCAAGTGGCGTCGTTTGCACTTGGCGCCGATGACCAGCCCATACGTGCCTGCAGACGAGCTGGCCTGCGCATGGATCCTGCTTTTCCGCAGGAAAAGCACACGTCTCACACACCAGGAGTGACTGTCTGGGAAGCCATTTACTACGGTAGCCGGACATCCTTGGCATTTCTCAATACGACCTTCACGGCTCAACGGTACGTCGACGCCATGCTACGACCTGTTGTATTGCCATTCCTGCCGGAGCTCCACCGAGCAATTCTTCAACAGGATAATGCAGGGCAAACCGGGCACGGCTCTCCCATGCCTACCTCCGTAATGTCGACACCCTTCCATGACTAGCCCGATCACCCGACTCCTTACCGGTCGAACATGTTCGGGACATGATCAGAGTTGGAAACGAGTCAAAATTTTTGGACATGGACCCGACCTTGGCCGTCGTATAACTGGACCCAACCCTGACCCGATCCGAACAACACCACGGACAAATCTGTTTTGAACTATAAATTTGAATATATCATTATCATTCTCAATCATTATCAATCCACTGATGGGTGGAGATCTCTCCAAATTTCTTCAACAACGATCTGTCTTTGGCCATTTTCCTCCACGCAGCCATCTCAAACGTGGTATTCTTGGTCTTTTCCTCTCCCTTGGAATCCAGTCTAAAATTTCATTTGTTCATCGGTGGTCCGTTCTCTTGGCAATATGTCCAACCCATTCTGATTTTACGGTACTTACTCTCATCACGATGTTTGTCATTTTCCTTAACGAGTTCCTATTTTTATCTTTCTTGGTTACACCAAGCATGCGTCTCTCCGTGCTTCTTTGAGTTAGCTGCAGCCTTTGTATGTCTTTTTCAGTTAAGTCCATGTTTCTGTTCCGTAAGTAAGCATTGGAAGGATAAATTGATCAAAGACTTCTTTTAAGACATAATGTCATATTGATCTTAAAAATTGTGCTGTATCTTCCAAAAGCTCTCCAATCAAGTTTTATACAGCGATTAATTTCTTATCAATGGGATCTTTGCTTGATATCTCCTGTCCAAGGTAAATGTATTGGGTTGGTGCGAATGAAATATCAGGCGCGAACGAGCTCTGGAGACAGGCCCTCAGAACAGCGCAATGGAACCACCCACAAGTGTTACGGGTATTACGTTACAGAGTTACTATAAATAGCAGGCACTTGTGTGAACAACAAGGTTCAGGCGTGGTTTGTTTGGACGTGACGTGGCTTGCAAAGGAAACATGCAGACGCCGGATTTGAGAGTCATCTTCCTGCATGAATTTAAACTGGGCCATTCTGTAGGAATTGCCACTCGAAACGTTAACAAAGCGTTTGGGAGGAAAACAGCCAACGAACGAACCATTCAGCGATGGTTTGTGAAGTTTCGAAGCGGAGATACGGAACTGCGGAACGAAGCACGTGGTAACCGAACTGTTCCTGCCTTTCTGACGAACCCCCGAAAAACGTGTCGTGAGATAGCAGCAGAGGGAGGTTTCCACCACATCACAGTTGTTCGGCGTCTGGCTGCGCTGGGTAAGGTAAAAAATCTGAACGTGACTGCCGTATGAGTTAACAACTTCCAACAAGACTAGGCGTTTGGATGTCTGCACGTCGCTGCTTGCCAGGAATAAACAGGAACCTCTACTGCATCGAATCGTCACCTGCAAAGAGAAGTGGGTCCTTTATTCTAATCGGAAACGATCGGCACAATGGTTAAGCAAGGCACAGCCACCTAGATGGCATTCTAAACCACCCCTACACACCAAGACGATGATGCTTTTTGTCTGGTGGTCCACAGCTGGGGTAATTCATTAGAGTTTCTTGGCAAGAGGCCAAACCATCACTGCAGAGCATTATTGTGCTGAATTACACGAGATGCACAGACAAAGAGGTTCAACGTGCAGTTGATGACTTCTTCGGGTCCCAGCCGCAAGACTTTTTCGTTCCGGGATCATGGCCTTGCCGGACAGATGGCAACTATGTGTCGATGCCGAGGGGGATTATTTTGCCTAGGTAAGTTGTCCTACTTTACCGTACTCGCCGTCCACGTGTGCTGGTCCTTTTGCCGGACATTTCATTCGCACCAACCCAATAGGTATCGGTTATCTCCAGGTTTCCCCTCATCAACCGACCAATCTTCATTTCTTGTAAAAGCATTGTACTTCAGTTTTGTCTTCTGAAAGTTCATTTTTAATCCCATTTCTTTATCCTTCTCAGCAAGTTCCCGGATTTTACTCTGCAGCTGCGAAGAATTTTTTCAAAGAACTCTGAATGGACTTTATAATCATTCTTCAGAGCTTCAGATTTCTTTTCAAAAAATGAAATGGAAATAAAACCGGGTCGAAATAGGGTCAGGAATACCTTGACCACCGTTGAGTCTCTAGGCGCGCCGATTTCTCTACGCTGTGGTGGTCATAATGTAATATCTCATCGGTGTATTTGTGGATGGCTCACCTATTACGTAAACCCCATTTATTTTTTGTTTAGTAGTAACAGCAAACTGTATGTGTCTATGCCTCGCCTGGCAACCGCTCGCATCCGAGCCAAAGATGGCGCAACGATGCACTGACTTGTTCCACTAGTGTAGCTGCTTGATCTGAATAAATGGCCCAATTGCTCTGGAATTGCAATAATTTCTTTTCCAATACATGTACATTTCACTACCAATTTGTTATTTCGATCACCAGCAGGGGACATAGTTGCCATGAATGGGTAAACGTAGTTCGCAGCGATGTTCAGATACACGACGGCTGTCAGGGATTGTGCTATTGGGATAATGGAACCTAAAGTGTCCCAAGAAAACATCGCCCGCAGCATAACACCGCCACGATCGGCCAATAGTGAATCCATTTCCCATAGCCTCCGTTGGTAATAAGCGTATCCGCGCTCGGCCGTCTACGTGATGCACCAGGAATCTTGATTCGTCATACCAGGCCACTTTCTTCCAATCATCCACGGTCCAATCTCGATAATCTTGGGCCCATTTCATGCATTGTTAGCGATGACGTGCAGTGAGCATGGGGACCCGGCTGGCTCTTCGGCTACGCAGGCCCATGCGCATAAGGCTGCGATGAACTATGTGCTGTGATACATTCTCCTGATAACCACCGTTGCAGCTGCGGGTGATTTGTCGCACTGCGGCCCTGCGGTCGCTGTGAACAATGCGCGACAGTCCCCGCTCCCCTCTGGAATCAATGAGCTGAGGACGAATGACGGTTGGACGACTGTCCGTTGTTTGGCCATATATGCACCACTTTTGATACGTACTCACTAGAGCAGCACGTGAAGATCGTAGTTCCGAGGCGCCGTACCATCACAATTTGCCCTTGATCAAACTCCAATAAATCGGCTGACTCCGAACACTCTACTAACCGAAAGGCTGTCCTCGGGTTGTATATATACTGCTCTGTGAAATTAACCTGCGCCACCGTTCAGTCTCCAGGCGCGCTGATTTCTCTAGGCTGGGTAGTCATAATGTAATATCTCACCGGTGTATTTGTGCATGTTTCACCTATTATGTAAACCGTGTTTATTTTTATTTATTTTCATCATTATTACCCTGTTCACAAACGGACCCGTTGACTATAAAAGAGCGCCGCCCCGGTGGCGCAGTGGTCTAAGGCGCTGGCCTCTGATCATTCGTCCGTAAGGGGTCCGGGTTCGAATCCCGGTCAGGCATGGATGTTGTGTTTGTCTTACGGCACTGGCTCTCTCCCTTCCCTGGAACCAGTGACCCTAACTTAGGGACGGGCGACTGCTTATAGCCCATTGAGTTGCTCACGGTGGTCGTTAAACCTCCAAAAAAGAAAGAAAGAAAGAAAGAAGACTATAAAAGAGTATATTTTAAATAGAGCGGTTTTTCTACTAGACTGTACAACTACATTTTTATTTTGCTGGTTTGTTTTTTCTCTTCTGAAGAATCTGCTTTGAAACATATTTTGTGTGACGAAAGGATACAAAATACGTGCTCATTACACTTTAGATGTCGGTGTCATCCTTCTTGTTTTCAATTTTTGAACACATCACTACTTTACCTAAACGCTATCCAATGGCCGGTTTTTGAACTCAATATACACATAAAGAGTTTAAAACAAATTGAGTCTTTCAAGGCATCTGCCCATTCAGAAACTACTTCTCTCAGTAAATAATAATAAACCCTACTTACAACGGTGACGATAACGTCGTGAATGGACAATACAGCAACGGAAAAAAATTATACGATATGCACTTATAGTGGGCACAGAGTGCGTGTGCGTGGGGGGAGGGGGACGCCTCATGAATCAATAGACTCAGCATACTTTGTGAACACAATCCAAGTATCTGGAGTTGGCACCAAGCTACGAGGATGATCTCTTTGTATGGCTGCGTCCGCTGATGTCAACGGAAAGTAAAATAATAATACCCAGGGAATATCGGGGTAACCGACCAAGTGCATCCTATTATGTTACGTTTTTTTTTCTTGGATGTAATGGAATCTTTGTAGATGACAAAGCAACAACACATCATTCCAGAGTTTTGCAAAAATGGTTTAATAAGCAAAAGGTGGACATTTCTCATCTCCCCTGGCCTGCACATTACCCTCATCTCAATCCTATGAAAAATGTGTGGATGCTGTAAGTAACTATTAAACGTGAATGTCCTTTACCGTAAGAGTTGTGCTATAGTTTGCCACAGGAATGTCTGGCTGTCTTGGCCCAAATCAAAGTCAGACTTGCAGCGTTCCGTACTTGTTGACATTAGTAAAGAAAGTTGCTTTACTCGATACTAAACAAAGGTTCGTATTTTTTTCTTTTTTTGACAAGTGTTTATATTTTTGGTACACAAGCCCGCTATTTCACTGTTTTGAATAGGCTCTATTCTTGAGAAGACCTGAAAATTGCATAGCCCTGGAGCGTAAATCTAAGCCTTATCACCGGAATTCTGTTCCAGCATTCTACCTCGACAGCACAGCTAATTCCTGAGTATTTAGGAATGCGAACAAAATTCAGATTTGCGCTAGTAGAAGCAACTAATCCCTCCCCGTAGCGTCTACGATAATTTTAATCTACGACCGTACTTAAAGTAGCAGCTACAAGTTCTTCAAAAATAAGAGAAGAAAAATAAATTCTCAAGAACATTCATTTTTGGCACAGAAATGCCTTATTTTACAATTTATTTTTAAGCAACAATCTCCTCAGAACTTAATAAGATTAATCGTTAATCTTTTTCCATTTCATTTTTCAACCATTTTACATTGAGGAAAATTCATTCTCCCTTGATATCTGGGCTGATATGTGAGGAACCGATTAAACCTAGGTTGGAATGCGACAATCGGGTAGCAGGAGGAGTCATTTTGAAAAGACAGATCCAGTCAATTCCATTTGAAATTTCTTTTTCAAATAAAATAGCGTTTGCAATCAAATGAAACTCGACAATTCTTTATTTTGAATTAAAAGGGATTAGAAAGGAAAGAAAAGGTTGGTTTATCTTTATATCGTCTTTTGATTCAAAACAAAGAACAATAGAGCTAGATTAAAACATTTCAGAGAAACCGCTATTTACTTTTAAAAAATTTCAAATAAAATTTACTCGACCTGTACCAAAAGTATGGTTTCAAAAAGAGGCTACTATGGGTTTCTTCTTCCCAATGGGCATGAACGAATCCGTTCATCGTTTAGAATGTTCATTGGTACGAAGATGGAATGGATGGTCGGGATGCGTCAAACTCATGGAGTCCGATTTCACCTTATATTTGATTGGGAAAAGATTTACCTTGTATAATGGTGTCCAGATGCTTGGAGAAGTGATAGTCCACAGGGGACAGATCAGGTGAATAAGTTAGACGAGGTAAGGTTCTGTATCTGAACTGGTGCAGCTTCTGGATCGTTTGGCGTGCAACATGGAGTCTTGCTTTATCATGAAGTATGGGCCTATGGCGATTGACTAATGCTGGCTGTTTAGTGGACAGTTTTGCTTAGGGGACAGATCGGGTGAATAAGGTGGATCAGGTACGGTTTTAGACTTCACATCTTCTGGATTGTCTATTGTGCAACGTGGTGTCTCGTTTGATCATGGAGAAGTATAGGCACGTGGATATTGATTAATGCCGGCTGTTTTGTGGACAATTTTGCTTAGGGGACAGATCGGGTGATCAGGTCGATGAGTAAGTTTCGTGCCTCAACTGGTGCAGCTTCTGGATCGTCTGGCGAGCGACGTAGGTACTTGCGTTTTTATGGACAAAAATGGGCCCATGTCAGTGCACTAATGCCGGCTGTGTGATGGAGAGTTTTTCATATATAATATGTCAAATTCTTGGAAATAATTGTCCCAACCCATGATGGTTGGGCCAGATTGTAAGAAGAAGGTGTGAACCATACCAGTTGCAGACCGTAGGAGACATATCATGCGAATAAGAAATATGAGGTAAGATTGACATACCTTAATGGGTGCAGCTACTGCATCGTCTGGTGAGCAACGTAAGGTCTCGCGTTATTATTTAGGATAATGGGCTCATGTCAATCGACTAATACCGGCTGTTTGATGGATAGTTTTCCACACATAATATGGGAAGTAACTGAAAAAAAAAGCTGTCCCCACCTTATGATGATTGACACGATTATAAGAAGGAGGAATGGACCACACCAACTGTGGTCCATAAGAGACATATTAGGTGAATAAGGAGGATGAGGTAAGGTTACGCACCTCAACTGGAGCAGCTTCTAGATTGCCTGGCGAGCAACGTAAGGTCTCGCATCATTACGCAGGAGAATCGGCCCATGTCAATCCGCTAATACCCGCTGCTAGATGAATAGTTTTCCATACGTAATATGTCAAATTCTTGAAAATAACGCCTCCCCTCCCCCACGATGGTTGCGCATGATTGTAAGAAGTATGAGTGGACCACAGCAGCTGCGAACCGTAGGAAACATATCAAGTGAATAAGGTGGATGAGGTAAGTTTACGTACTTCAACTGGTTCAGATTCTGGAATGTCGGGCGAGTAGCATAGGGTCTCGCCTTATGGAGAACAATGGGCCCATGTTAGTCGACTAATACCGGCTGTTTGATGGATAGTTTTCCATAGATACTATGCCAAGTTAACGGCTGGTTTTCCATACATAATAGTAAGAAATAATAGCCTGAAGAGTGGTGTTTTGGTTCCCTCCAAACCATCGCAATTGCAAAAGGTATACGATGAGAACCATTCACCGATCCCGTGAGAAGCTTAGAACAAGTTACACAATAGACAGGAGGAGCCCAACTCATATCTTGGTCACTCACTTTACAATCAAAATAAAGCTCATGACACATTTTAATTATCGAGTTAAAGTTTTCACCTCTGAGCCCCCATAGCAGAAAGTTCCTGGTCAGTCTGCGACAGATATCATTGTGCCACAAAATAATCTGCGGGTGGTCACTGTGCAAAATAACTACTAAATGTGAAAAACAATAAAAATTGCGCAGACATATATTTCTACCTAAAAAAAATGTCTAACCTAGTTACTACAGCAATTGAAATGTTAATTATAATCAAGAACATTCTGGTCCTCTGTATCTGGAATTTTATCAATATTTTCGAGCTGAAAAACAAAGATTTAGGGAATAAAATTATATTTAACAAAATAAAGCGCAGAGGCATCACTAGGAAAAAATTGTTATAAGAGGAGAAATCTTCGTTTCGTTCTACTTCCGTTTTCGGAACATTTTTCTCCATTTCCCATCTCGAGTGCAAACATTTATGAAATTCAATGATGATTAAACAATAATACAGAAGCACAGCGGGTGGAGGGTTATTAGAGGGAGAAATGTTTACTCCGTACAACTTTAGTTATCAGAAAATTGTCCTCCATTTTCTGTTATTAGAGGGAGAAATTTTTGCTCCGTACAACTTTGGTCTTCAGGAATTTTTTCTCCATTTTCAATCTTAAATACAAACATTTATCTAATAAAATGATATTTAATGACCATATAGTGCTGAGGGAATATCGCAAGAAAAAGAATTCTAGATTACTGGGTTCCGTCAAACTTTCGTTTTCGGAAACTGTTGGCCTCCATTTTCAAACCAAACCACAAATATTTATGCAATAAAATTATATTTAACAACAATATAGGATAATTCCCTCTTCAAGCATCGAGGAAACGTCGGGAGAAAGAAATTTACGATTATGGGAGAAATCCTCATTCCGCCTAACTTTCGGTTTCGGAAATTTTGAAATGCGGAAAATTGCATCTGTGATAGAGTCTGCAAGATGGTTTAATAGGGTTCTGGGGATATAGTTTCTGTCTGCAGGGCCAAAAAAAATCTGCGATGTGTGTCGGCCGTCGCCGCGATTCTGCTACGATAACGAGTACAAAATAAACCTGCGATGTACGTCACCCATCGCCGCGATTCTTCTACGGGGATGAGTACAAAATAAATCTGCGATAACCGTCGCCTGCCGCCGCGATTCTTCTACGGGAGCGAGTACAAAATAAATTTGCGATGTACGTCGCCGCGATTCTTCTACGGGAACGAGTACAAAATCTGCGATGCACGTCGGCTATCGCCGTGATTCTGCTACGGTGATGAGTACAAAATAAACCTGCGATGTACGTCGGTCGTCGCCGCGATTCTTCTACGGGGATGAGTACAAAATAAATCTGCGATAACCGTCGCCTGCCGCCGCGATTCTTCTACGGGAGCAAGTACAAAATAAATTTGCGATGTACGTCGCCGCGATTCTTCTACGGGAACGAGTACAAAATCTGCGATGCACGTCGGCTATCGCCGTGATTCTGCTACGGTGATGAGTACAAAATAAACGTGCGATGTACGTCGGCCGTCGCCGCGATTCTGCTACGGGGATGAGTACAAAATAATTCTACAACCTACGTCGTCGTTCGCGAGAAGTAAAAAATTCGATTACGGAAGAAATCCTCACTACGCTTAACTTCCGTTTTCGAAAATTTTGAAAGGCGAAAAGCTTGCATCTATGATAGGTCTGCAAGATGATTTTATTAATAGGGTTTCTGGGGATAACGTTTTTGTCTGCAGGACCAAAATAAATCTGCGACGTACCTCGCCCGTCGCCGTGATTCTGCTACGGGCCTCTGAGCTTTGAAGGTTATTTCACCACACACGTAACAGCAGGTATTTGGGCGATTTAAACATTTGGCATAATCGCACGATTTGAAACATAGTGCTATTATTGCGCAAGTTACAGTTCACTCCAAAAAGATTACTTAACACTTACAATGCTTACACTGTGAAGGTCAGCTCACCCCTGGCAGATCAATGGCTGCTCAGATGTTGTCGCGAGATGTGGGTACATGACTCATCCCTGACTGTGACTAAGCCTCTATAATGATAGTTCGTTTTTCCCCACAGTATATCCGAAATAAAATACAATTAAAAAAACACGTTTTATGTACATTATTTCCGTTGCTATACAGTACCTAAAAATTCAATAACCAATACCGAAAAACCGTTGTCACACAAAAACTGTTAGTGAGAGAAAAATTACGATTACATTTTTCTACACATCATAAAAAGTAAAAACACAATAAATGTTCCATGGGACAAGAACTGCGTTTACCGGCGTTAGTATCACTGTAAAAAATAAGTGGTGTGAATTTAAGAAAATTTTCTGAAAATAACGGGCAGCAAATTTACCGGTAGGTGTCCGTGTTTTTTCAGAAATTTCCGTTTTTAAAAGTGCGAGTTTATTTTAACGTCCGTATTTTCACAGATTTTTCCATAGTCAGAAATTCCCTTTATTTCAGAAAAATCCATTTCAGGTTTTTCCATATTGAAACTGAAATTCCGCAAAACCTACGACCCTGCACTTTTCAGCCCTCTTACCAGATAATACTTTCACTCCAGTTAGGATTGAACTCGCGCCGCTTGAGTTGGTTGAAAAGGTAATGCACGCTTTTAACCACTGAGCCACAGACACTCGGATATTCGAATCACATACATCGTAAAACAAATTCCGTGACAATGACAATTTTTTTGTCGTTAATACGAGTGATTTATTCATTTTATTTTCTCTTGGACCTTATTATTTTTCTGAATAGGTTCGCAATATCTTTCTTTCTGTAGGAGGATTTTTCACAAATTAAGCATTTTTCATCGTGATTTTTCGAAGCAACAAAATTCTTTGCTACTAGATTTTTTTAAACTGACAATGACTTTCAGTTATCTTTAAAAAAGGTAAAATGTACTTTTTTATAATATTATTTCACAAAAACCCCTCCAAAATATAAAATTTACTATTGATAGATATAATAATAGCTTTTGTCTTAAGTTGTCCTAAGACTGATACATCGACATCGTATAACCATCTGTACAGTAAGTTAAGAACCCGGTTTCCTGCAGTAACACAATATAATAAATATGTAGCTGGTGCACAAAAACAGGGGAGAGGAGAAGAAATATCCTGTTCCACAATAAACAAAATTCATGCGATATGCTCTCCACAATATCGGAGCTTCAAAATTCGACAGACGATTGAAATTTAAAAGTTAATCAAACCTCAAGTATTCTCACCAATCGCTCCTATTAATTTCTCGTCATACGGATGTGGCAAAAGTGAGAACCGAGTTTTTCCGTTTATATACAAAAGGAATTGCAGAAAGTTTTCTGAAAATTCAGAATTATCCGTTAACAGATCTCTTAAACGATAATTGACTGTCAGTATAAGAAAGAAACTGCGGAATTTTCTTGTGGTAAGTAAAATCCGTGAAATTCAGGTTTCTTTCCGTCATTTTACGGAAAAGATTTTATCAGAAATATGCTTCGTTGATTCACGAAAGAAATGACGGATATCTCGTTAATTTCAGAAAATTTTCTACAGTGTGGTCAAGTTTTGGAATGAGCTTACATGAGACGCAAGTAATACACTGCCGGACAATTGCTAAGGACGGATGACAATAGCAACGATAGCAACCATAAAATGGAAGGCAAGAAAATGTGGAAATTAGCATAAGTGCGGGATACAGTAAGACGTGTTGTGCGTATGCAAATTTTGGATTGCCAAACTTGTTCCTGACGTCACAGCGCTGATAAGAGATATAAAGGATTTGACGCGTATTGACCGTTGTTGTTCAAACGCAAAGTTGAAAGGGAAAGAATCAATTGACGAACTTGCAATTTTCAGTATGTCTTCCCGACATCACCTAGATGATTTTACGCGTGGCCGTATTATTGGCAAGATTGAAGAAGGGCGAAAAACAACAGATGTTGCCAGGGAGTTCGACGTCAGCCACAGTGTTGTTTCAAGGCTTTGGAAATCATTTCAAACAAATGGAGAGTGTAGCAAACGTCACGGGGAGGTCGTGTTTGCAGTACGACACATGCAAAAGATCGGTACATAGTGCTATCAACAAAAAGACACCGGCGCAGCACAGCTAGTGAGGTAGCAAATCAGTTTATGGCTGCTACTGGCAAGCGGATCTCCAGACGTTTGCCTGAAGGAGGACTATACGCCCGCCGTCCTGTTGTGTGCATCCCATTGTCCAGACGTCACCGTACCGCCCGTTTGCAATGGTGCCATCAACATCGCAATTGGACTGATAACGACTGGTCTGCTGTCCTCTTCTCAGATGAGAGTTGATACAGTCTATCATCTGCATGATTGTCGACGACAACTGATCTGGCGTGATAGTGGTACTGCATATTGTCCAGCAAACATACAGGAAAGGGACCGATATCCGACATGTAGTGTCATGGTATGGGCTGGCATCATGATTAATGGCCGTACGTCCCTCTATGTGCTTCCAACTGGGACTATGACTAGCCAACGATACATTAATGATGTTCTGCTACCTCATGTTTGCATGTTCTGTGGTGTTGTTTGTGATAGATTCATTTTTATGGACGACAACGCAACATGTCATCGAACAGTCGCTGTCCAGGAGTGTCTTGAGAGCAAGGATATTCAACGCCTCGTATGGCCAGCACGTTCTCCAGATCTGAATCCCATTGAAAATGTGTGGGATGCTTTGGGGAGGAGTCTTTCTGGTCGCCAATGCCCTCCAATAAACAAGGACACCCTCATGCGTGCACTGACAGAGGAATGGGATAAATTGCCCCAACAGCTGCTTGATAATGTTGTGCAAAGCATGACACGACGTGTGGAATCTTGCATCGCCCTCCATAGTGGTCATATCCCGTATTGACATCTTAAGCCGGAACGCCTGCGGACGGTAATTGCATTTTTTTCACGTTTACGTATTCTGCACAAAATGGCCTGTTTGTCCCTTGAACACGTTCCAAAGCCTTCTGGATTTCAGAGCACAATAAATTGTCTTTCTTGTAATGTCCTGGCATTCTGACATTATTTTATTTCACTTGGCATCCAACCACACCTACTTTTTTATGCGCTATATAGCCGCTTATGATCCGTCTTTAGCAATTGTCCAGCAGTGTATATGCCAAAAAATGTTTATTAACGGTGCTTCCTGCTGAAATAATAGCATAGTTGCTCGTTCATGACAAAAAGAAAGCTTTGTTAATGTTTTTGATATTCATTCCTTGAGTGATCAAGAAACAGCGAGATAGCAATTCGTTCAATGGCACTCTGCTGGATTCTAGGAATACGAGCTGAAAACAACTTCAGTAATTTTGTGCGGTAGCTGTCTCGTAATTACGTTTTTTTTGCCCGATTTCGAGGAAAGGGATTTCTTTGAGTTTCCTGGATTTATTTTCCCTGAAAGACAGGACGAGTGTTTTACGAACGTCGTCCATTTTCATCTCATTCTTCAGAGTAAGACAGGGAACTATGCCTCTTCCTATCAGCTTTGTTTTCGTTGTGAGACAACTGACGCTCTTCTAATATTTATTCTTGATGAAGCGTTCTTTAGTAACGTGACCCAGAACTCACCATCTGAGAAAATTCTTCCCAACGTCTCAACATTTCTTTCGTCTGTTTTGTTAGCTTTAACACTTTTACTCCGCGGATAATCTGATAGTACGTTATATTTTCTGGGAAAACGTCTTTCAGACTGAGGTATTTCAACCACACTAAGTTGATGTCAATATTTTTCTACAGCACGAAGAAAAAACAAAAAAGGAATGGTATTTCTAACACGAATTTCGTTCGAACAGTTCACTCGTGACGTTAAAAGGCTAAATGCCAAAATATTTGGCTATTATGGAATGGATGTGATCTCGCGGCTGCAAGACTAAAAAGCATTTCATATCCCCGTATAATTTGACAGATCGCTGAAATATACACCTGCCGGACTAAAAGTGACGAACAGCGTGGATGATCCGGAAACAAGAATTTATATACACCACAGAGATTTCAAAGGAATAAAGAAACTCTGTAGCGTTTGTGTGTAGCTGACTTACTAAAACACTACATAGATCAAAACTTCACTTATAGTGAAATACACTATCTACCAACAAGTAATTGGGCACCTGTGATAGCAAAGGAAAACGAAGTTTATTCACCTTCAATAATTGGTGGAGCCTTCACGAGCGGCGATTACATCTGCAACCCTCCGACGCATACTCTCAACCAGGCGTTGTACGAGGGCTAGCGGTATTTTCTTCCACTCGGCTTGGAGAAGACAGGTCAGTTCCTTCACTTTGGACGGTGGGGGCACCCCTTAAGTCGACCCTCCAACCCGTCCCAGAGGTGCTCGATAGGGACGGGTTGGAGTCACCATACCAAGCCATGGTGGACCTCGCAACATGACAGGTGGCATTGTCATCCTGAAAGTAACATGGGTCCACCCCGTAAAACGGCCACAACGTAGGAAGCGCATGGTCATCCAAAATGGTGCATTAGGTCTCGGAGTTGAGTCCACCAGGAATCGCGACCAATGGTTCCGTGCCATACCAGGAGAAACACCCCCATAGCAAAATTCCACCGCCGCCGAACTTCACAGTTGACACAATACATTCCGGCAGGAGGCGTTCTCCAGGCAGACGCCAGACCCAGACGCTGCCATCCAAACGGTAGAGGGTGAACCTTGATTCATCGCTTCAGAGAACCTGTTTCCACTGTTCAACGGTCCACTGTCGCCGTTCTTTGCACCACGTTAGCTGAGCAGCGCTATTGGACTTGGTGATCAAAGGCTTGTGAGCGGCAGCACGTCCATGATAACCGAGCAGATGGGCTTCCTTACGGATAGTATTCATCGGAAGAACACTCCCGGATGCCTGTTGAAACTCCTCGCGGATGTGGCCCATCGATTTGGTGCGGTTCTTCCAAATTTCGGTGGCCAGCACCCGTCGGTCTCTAACTCCCAGTTTTGTGGGTCTGCCGGGTCGGGGCACATTCCGACAGTCACCTCTCATCTTCCACTTGCCAATAACGTAGGCCACTGTCGATTTTGGGTACTTCAACTCGCTGGATATGTCACGTATGGATCGAGCATTTCTGTGTTACCCAACGATTTCACCTTTCTCGAAATCAGAGAGCTCCGAACTGCGTGGCATCTTGCATGCGACTGGTTGCGTTGTTGTTTTCCCACACGATATGTAACGGTCGCAGCCGTGACGTGTATCAGGACCGCAGATACCGTCGATTGCAGGAGTGTGCAATTACTTGTTGGTAGATAGTGTACAAGTCACTCACAGAAAGTCAGGAAGTTGTTACTTACAGCTAATCCT
This sequence comes from Macrothele yani, assembly GCA_039090855.1. Lineage (NCBI taxonomy): Eukaryota > Metazoa > Arthropoda > Arachnida > Araneae > Macrothelidae > Macrothele > Macrothele yani. The sequence goes on along the minus strand of CM077027.1, from coordinate 135,988,458 downwards.
TTATTGCTGTCAATAGGCACTTGATCATTTGCACTTAAACAAGATGAGATCACGTAAACTTAGATTAATATCCACAATCAATTAACTATGAAACACAACACTGGAACTTGAATTAATATCCCCAAGAACACAACACTGTTATTAAAGTAGAACATGTAGCCTTCACAAATACTTAAACGGCAATTAAGCAGTCGCGTATCTAAAAGAAGCATTAACGTCCAACATCTCTCTTTAATTAACCGCTGCACTGCCTTTTTATCTATCGTTCTTTTCCGGCCACACATACGCCACTCTCGTTCCGGCCTCAGTATGTTGCCAACATTATTCTCGTTTGAGGGAAAAGACATAACGTAAAGTTTGGAAAGTGCAAAAGAGAACAAACTCAAATTTACATAGGAAAAGGAACTACGAATGAAAGTCAAATTAGAATATACGTCACAGCTCGTGAGGTTAAAAGTACAGTTTTACACAGTAAATAAAATCTAGATTTTCAGAAAATACGAGGTTTAGCGAAATTAAGAGACATTTTCAAAAAAATAGAGAGAGTACACCGTTAAACATTTTCTGGTAGGTTGCACCAAAACGTTGTGCTACGTCATCTGCACCACTTTTTTTAGAAAGAACAAACCATTCTGTGGTACAAAATAAACCCAAAACATAGTGAAATCTTGCGCGCAACCTTGTACCATAACGTGGTGGAAAGTAGAATTACGTTGTTGGGTTTTGTTTGCAAAATACGATGGTGTATCTTTTCTGAGAAAGCGGTGCAACTGGAGTAGCACCATTTTTTGGTACAACCTACCACAGTATTTTTAACAGTGTACCCTGGTACACTTTGTAGATCATTTATGCTATGCATCTTTCGCATGCCAAGATCTTTGTGGGTGTGAAATAAAACACGTGATTCGAGAATATACGAGGAAGAATAAAAAAGCAAAAACAGTATACCCTTTAATAGCGGTAACTGTGAGCAAATGAACTTAACGGTCTCACTTCTGCACATAGTCTCCCTGCAGTTTGATGCATTTCTTGTATCGTTCCACTAGCTTCTTCATTCTATCGATGTACTTGTATCGTTCCAGCAGCTTCCTTCTATCGATGTACTACTTTTATCGTTCCAGCAGCTTCATTCTATCGATGTACTTCTTATATCGTTCCACCAGCTTCTTCATCATATCGATGTACTTCTTGTACCATTCCAGCAGCTTCATTCTATCGATGCACTTCTTATATCGTTCCACCAGCTTCTTCATTTTATCGATGTACTACTTGTATCGTCCCACCAGCTTCATTGTATCGATGCACTTCTTGTATCGTTTCACTAGATTGTTTATTCCTTGGGAGAAGAAGCTTTTCAGCTGCTCCCGAATCCAAGTGTGCACCGCTTCCTTAACCTCCTCATTAGAGGTGAACCTGCGATCACGTAGTGCTTCTTTAAGTGGACCGAAAACATGATGATCGCATGGCGCCAGATCAGGGCGGTAACAGGGATGTGGAAGATGTCCAAACTGCAGTTGTTGCATTGCATCCACCGTTGCGGCCGCTACATGGGGGACGTGCATTGTCATGCAGCAGCAAGACTGTTTGGGACAGTATTCCTCTTCTTTTGCTACAAATTGATGGCTTCAGTTCCTCTCTAAGTACAGCACAGTACTTGTTTGTCTGTATTCCTGAAAATACGCCACTTTCTTTACTGGAGAAAACAGATATTTCCACTGTACGCTTTTTGTTTTGCTTTCCGGTTCACAGTGATGAACCCATGTCTCATCGCAGGTGGCAATTCGCCTCAAAGTACTCGGATTTCCTTCATAGCGTTTCAGGAATTTGGTCCCAACCTCCACACGTTGTTGTTAGTTTAGATCAATAAGCTATTTGGGTAACCATCTTAAGCAAACATTGCGGTACTTCAAATCATCATGCACTACGGCATGTGCGAATCCATAACTGATATCCAAATGTGTAGGAACAGCGGACAACGTATTCGTAATTCATCGGTCTCCTCTGATCAAGTCATTTACCCTGTTGATTTGGGCTCGAGTGCGGGATGTCGATGGCCGATCAGACCGAGCTTCGTCAGATAAACTTTTCTTCCCGCTTTAAATCTTTTTACCCATTCGTAAACTTTTCGTTGAGTTTATGAATGAGTAGAAAGGTTGTCAACGTCCTTCGGTGAATTTCAGCAGGTTTCACTCCCTCTGCCCAAAGAAATCTTATTACGGCACGTTGTTCAATAATGGTGCAATCCCGCAGCAGAGCATCGGTGGTCATTTGACCTTGGCCTCAACTAGACTAACAGCAGAGCGCTGCACTGTGTGTGTTTGAACTACCTATAAGCCATTGGGAACGTGTTTTATTGCGTCAGCTTCTATCCGTTGCGGTTAGCGCGTAATTTTCAAATTGCCCTTACTTTTTGATTTACCTACATACATTTATGTACTTTCAGTCTAAAAGCTCGTATTCCACATTGAACATGAACGTCGAAAGTACATAAATATTCTAAACTACGTGCGTACATTAAAAATATAAACACTTCAATTTCGGTCGTTTTTAAAAGAATACAGATATTCGCGTTTTGCTAACGCCATTTTTACTTCTTCTGATCGTCCATGTGCGTTAGAGGGGCCAAAACTGAAAATATTTACTGCGGGTGGAAACGGAGAATAGTTGGTGGGAGGGTAAGTGCACAGTTACGCGATTTTTTTATATACACTCCCATAGTGGGAAAATTGTATATTACATAATAAAGGACGATGTTCTAAATCTTAGCCGTAGCGAAAGTTATACAGTTCAAAACGAATTTTTTCAATCGGATACTTAGAAACGGCGATACAGTTGCAAATAGAAAAGTATTCTTAAGCCATCTAACGACAGGACTGATCAATATTAAAAAAAATATTCCCCAAAGGGAAAGGTACCTAATGTAAAAAATAATTTTTCGAATCGGACGATTAGAAGCAGGAATATCCATGAAAACAAATTATAAGTTTCCGCCGTTCTCGTTAGCGGGCGCTGTAGGGGTCTAACTGGACCAGTGCTGTCAGTTCGTACATAAAGCCAAACATGGCAGTCGATAAAGTTCATTTGCGGCACTGTTTGTTATTCAGTTTAATTTAGGGAAAAATGAGAGTGAAGCATACGGTTCAATATGTCAGGCGTATGGCGAAACGGTTATGGGTGAGCGGACGTGTTGAGAATTATTTTCCAGGTTTAAAAAAGGTGATCTAAGCTTGGAAGACAAGCCACGTGCAGGTAGACCTCAGGAACTCACAGACGAAGAGCTGGAATCAGTGTTGCAAGAGGATGCCACACACCACGCAACTGGCGAAACGTTTGAAAGTGGCTCAATCGACGGTGGTACGGCGTCTACAGGCCTTGGGGAAGATCCAGAAGATTGGTAAGTGGGTTTCGCATACTTTAAGGGAACGTAATATTGGTCAACGATTGGACGTCTGCATGTCGTTGCTGAAGAGGTTTCAAGGGAAGAATTTCTTGTTAAAGATTGTCACCGGGGATGAAAAATGGGTATATTGCGATAACCCCTTACGCAAGCGATCCTGGGTCAACCCAGGCCAGCCATCAACATCCGCAAAAAAACAGGATATACACGGGAAAAAAGTTTTGTTGTGTGCGTAGTGGGGTATGCATGGAATGCCGTACTTCGAACTGTTAAAATCGGGCAAAATAAACACCACACAACGACATAGCGATCAGCTGATGGAACTGAACGCCGTAATTGAGCAAAAACGCCCATGGACAGGTAAAGGACGCCTCCCAGTCATCCTGTTACACGATGATGCCAGACCACGTGTCGGTGCCACCACGAAATCAACCCTTGAACAGTAACACTGGGATATTTTACCGCATCCGGCTTACTCCTCGGACATTGCACCCTCAGACTTTCATCTGTTTCGCTCTATGAAACATTTTCTAGCTCAACAGCGGTTCACCACAGTTCCAGAGATGGAAAATTTCGTCACTGCGTTCTTCAGCTCAAAACCTGAGGCCTTCTATCACAGGGGCATTCATTTGTTGCCTGAAAAATGGCAAAAGGTCATTGATGCTAACGGCCAATATTTAGTTGGATAAATGTGTACTGGTTTCCTGATTGTTCCTGTCTCCTTTCTCCTTAAAATGGCGGAAACGTTTGCATACCCTTAATATTTTGAACAGGATATGCACCTAATTTTTTCTACGTAGTTAGATGCTATCGAAAGATAATTTTGGTTGCCCTTGCAGAAATCAGGGCATGTTAAAGCAACCGAGCATGCTCGTAGTCGGGACCTGTGTGTTGACTATAACATGTACCAACAGGAATTCACCTCAATACTCAAAGACGAGTTGTCTGCATTTCCCGTCACGTTTTTTGGATGTTTATTCCGCTTAGGATCATTTATAACGAAGTAAATTTCTCCGTCATTTTTGTCCACGCCGGGGATCGAGCCCGAGTCCTCTTATTCCGGAATAAGTCGCTCTACCAACTGAGCTACGCAGACGTTCGTACTTGCTGCTATCTGCCTTTATGTCGAGTGCGTCCTGCGGGGCAGGCACGTCACATCTCACCCCCCCTCCGAAAGAGGGCCGGGGGCATGGCCCACGGGTGAGCCGGGACCATGTAAAGTTGTAGGCAGCCATCCGCTGAAGAACGTATATTGGAGAAATCCCAGTCACTTTTTAGTGTGTGGAATGCAACGTCACACACATTTATTTTTCGAAGCGCTGAAGAAGGGATTCTCTTATTTTTCCTATCTCGCGGTGTAGACAGAACATCACACCCTTGCGAGATCTTGAACGGCCGGTTCATCCGGGAAGTTCGGGTGCCATTATAACGAAGTAAATTTCTACATCATTTTGGTCCACGCCGGGGATCGAACCCGAGTCCTCTTATTCCGGAACAAGTTGCTCTACCAACTGAGCTACGCAGACGTTTGTTCTTGCTGCTATCTGCCTTTATGTCGTGTGCGTCCTGCGGGGCAGGCACGTCACACATTCCAGCCTCAACTTCACTGCGATGTCCTTCTAACTGGAAACCATATAGTGAGACTGTGAGGTGCTTGCCCTAGCTTTACCCTCGACCCGATAAATATTCTTCTTTCAAACTCGGAAGCAGTAAAAGAAGAATATACTCTGGGCAAAGCTAACCAGATTGTGAAACCGATTCGCCGACAAGACGTCTCTTGTGAATCAGTATTTCTCTGCGCACTAAAGGGGTGCCATGTGGCGCGGACCTCTCTCCCTAAGAGTGACTTAAGACAAGACAAAACGAAACTTCCCGTGTTCCATCACGATGTCACCCATCAACGCCCCACACCTTCTCAACCTTGCTGACTACCATACAAACGATTTATGAATAAGTATTTTAAAACAGTAACCAGGAAGAAAGAAGCAAGCTTTATCTCCAAACCAATATCTCCCCACTTACCCCCAGGCTAACACAATTTTCCTCTCCCGCTCGCAGTAAATATCCTCCGTGTATACTGTATAGCCTATCTGAAGCAAAACAGAACTGAAAATGACGTCGCAAAAATGCGAATTTTGTATTTTTTAGAAACGCAACCGAAACTAGGATCTACACTGCTGGCCACCCAAAATGTAACACCAAGAAGGACACCAGATAACAAAGCCAGATTTACTGTACACATAACAACAGATACAAAGATGAAACGATTGAGCTTTAAGGCCCGTGCGACTTGCGGAACACGCATACATCAATAGTTCGTGTGGCCCCCATGGCTAGCAAATAACGTCCGCTACACGCCGCGGCATCTAACGAAAGAGGCTTTGGATGTGGGCTTGGGGTATGTCGGTCCAGGCTGCTTCCACACGTTGCAACAGTTCATCAGGCGTAGCCGCGGGTAGTGCTTGCCGGGCCACTCGGTAGCCGATCAGCGACCAGACGTGTTCGATGGGCGACATATCGGGAGAACAGGCGGGCCACGGCAGCAGTGACACCTGGTGGGCGGTGAAGAATTGTTGCACGATGCGTGCCACGTACGGGCACGCATTGTCCTGTTGGAACGTGGCCGCTGGAAGGTCCTGCAGGTAAAGGAGGACTACAGGCTCCAAAACTTCGGATCGGTATGGCGATGCATAATGCAGGCGTCATACAGTCTCTCGCCGCGGTGCTGTCACACGCGGATCCGACCATCGTGGTGTTGCAGTCAGAAGCGGGATTCGCCGGAGAAGACAATGTCTTACCATTCCTTAGTCCAGGTGCGGCGTTCAACGGCCCACTGCCGCCGCACTCGCCGGTGGTGTAACGTCAATGGTAATCGGAGCAATGGGCGCCGTGCGACAAGTCCCCGCTCCTGCAGACGACGTCGAACGGTACGTGCTGACACAGGTTGTTGCGCAACACACCATAATTCCTGCGCTAACGTTCGTGATGTGGCGGTGCGAGCCGTCAATGCCCGCCGCACAACTTGCCGGTCCTCTCGTTCATTGGTGTGCCGCGGCTGCGGCAATCGCTCACGTCGATCCGTCGGTCCGTCCGTCCTTCCTGCACCCACCAATCCATACTCGCCTCACTGTGGCTGGATGTCGTCCCACACGGGCGCCGATGTCTCGGTACGATAAACCGCTGTCGCGATAAGCCACTATTCGTCCTCTGTCAAACTCCGAAACGTGCTGGAATGACTGCCGTATTCTGCGACGAGGCATTAGGAAGCTTCCCACGCACAGTTCCGGCACCACAACACACTTCCACTACTTACACCCCCCTTCTCTGCACCCTTCTTATAGTGCTTCTCGGTGACGTGCCGGGCGCAGATGATTTGCATATGCCCTGCAATGCTAATCGTTTGCATGTCCTCTCGCGGGCGCCACATGCTGCGAATTTCATGCCAATCGGCTGCTTCCGTTTTGGTGTTGCATTTTGGGTGTCCAGCAGTGTATATTTTTATAATGTGCGTACGTACAATATTTAGAACATCTATATATTCATGCCCTGTGTAGTTCCTCCGTTCAAACTCGAACACGAGCTTTTCAAGTGGAACTACACTCACGGAGAATGAAATTTTCGCACCAAGAAGGAAGCATCGAATTGAACTGAAATTTTATGGACGTAATGATACAGATAAATGACGCACATGATGGCAAAAACAAAGCTGCAGGACAATCTGCGGCACACAGTCTGGTCATCTTCAATAGCGCGTTGCACCTCCTCGTGCGGCACGGTGGCAGCTGGCGTTTCAACTGGCCCCACACATGCTCGATAGGGGACATGTACAGGGAGCGGGCAGGTCATGGAAATGTCTGGACATGACGTAGGCAGTCCTGGGCAACCGAAGCCGTGTGCGGGCGGGCATTATCCCGCTGGTATAGCACACCAGGAATCCTGGTCAGGGATAGGAGCATATGGGGTCGTAGGATCTCATCCACATACCGCTGGCCCGTCAATGATCCATGTACCACTACTGCAGCTGATCGGCTATCGTAGACCATAATACCTGCAGCGTGGGAGGTGTGGCGCTCGATAGCGAGGTTGGGATTGTGCTGTTGACTCGGGGACGTCCACACCCGGACACGATGATCATCTGTCGCCAAAACGAAGCGGCACTGATCGCTAAACACCACACGTCGCCAGTCTGTGGCGTTCCACGTCGCTCTGGCCTGGCACCACTGCACATGGAGTCGGCGATGTTCCGGTGTTAATGGCAGCACACGTAAGAGGCGCTGGGATCACAGATTCGCTTCCACGAGGCGTCTGGAAGTGGTTCGTTGGCACACAGGAGCCGCTACATCTGCCTGTATAGTGGACCGGGTCCCAGTGGGATCCGTTCGTGACTGTCGCATGATCCGTCGGTCCTCTCTTCCGGTAGTCCTCCTGGTTCGTTCGGAGCCGCTCCGCCGTGTGGCAGTGCCGTCACGTGTCCACTGCTCCTAACATAGTTTGCCGGTATGTTCAGAACGATCCACGTGACGGGCTATACGACGCGCCTGACCACCCTGTGGTTTTTAGCCAGATGATCAGGCCTCTCTCAAAATCCGTAAGTTGCGTAAATCGACGTCTGTGGCGTCTACCTGGCATTCGTTTCACTCTGTACACTTGCTTGCGTCGGCCGGTGCTTTTCGCTTTCATGAGGCATCTACTATAAGCCGGTTTATAAGGCTGCAGGTTCGTGCTTGCAGCGCCACCACAGGGTGTGCGGTCATGCGCGCTCGCACCAAACGTGGATCATTTGCATACACCAGTATGCACTCTAACTATTTGTAAAGTTTCGCAGTTGTAGCATGTTTTCTTCCAGGCGCGCAAATTTCATTGTCCGTTAGTGTATATTATGGAGTGGGAGTAGATACTCCGTAACTCCATAGTCAGGTTAGCCTTACCCCGAGTATGGTTATCGGATTTCCCTATTTCGATTGCACAAGCTTCGTACTAGTAAAATGACATGCGATTTTTTTTTTTTTTTTTTTTTTTGTATTGGAGGTTTAGCCACAACGCTGCAATGATTTAAATTTTGGTAGCGTGGTCTAAGGCACTGGCTTTGGGCCACTCATTTGAAATACGCCTGGGTTCAAGTCCCGGATAACGCATGAGTGTTGTGCCCGCTCTACTGGGGTGGCTATGTCCTTTCTCTGGAACCATCGGAGCCAAATTAAGAAGGGGCTACTACTGCCTATGGCACAAAGAGTTTCTCATGGTGGTCGCTAAATACCGAAGGAAAAGAAAATCAAATTTATATTATCTAAAAATGTTTTAATGCCCAAATAAACAGTTTACACATTTTCTGTTCTACACAGGGGGATATAAAAGTTGATAAGTTATTGCTTTAATATGCATATAGTTCAACGTATTTTTAAAGCATATTTCTCTGATTTACATGAGATTAAAATAGGAAAAATTGATAGTTTTCTTCAGTTTTGTCGCAGGCTATAAACAGACTCGTTAGCTGCAAGACTTGTATTTATTTAAACAATGTGAATTTTATTTTACCGCATCATAATTTCATTTCTGTAAATTTCAGTGTGAATGTTATTTCGCCTCATCATAATTTCATTTCTGTAAAGTTCAGTGCATTTTTATGGCCTCCCCTTGTAAATTTTCTAAATCCGCCCATTTTCGTGTCAACAGAATACACTGGACAATAAATGTTTACAAAAGTCTTGCCCCCGAGATTAAATTAATCATTTTTTTAATTGAGGGTTTAACGACCATCATGAACAACTCAATTGCTAGAAGCAGTCGCCCGTCCCTAATTTAGGGTTACTGACTCCAGGGAAGGAAAAAAGCCAGTGCCTTAACCCTTTAACCGGCTGGAAGGAATTAACTCGGGGTTAGAATAATGAGCTGAAATCAGGTCTAAGCAATATTTTTGCTGTCTAAGAAGTGGATAGAACGCAACTGGAAGGAGTGCACCTGAGATTTAGAAAGTATTACTTTTCCCTTAGCTTTGTTATTCAAAGTAATCATTTAGGGGAATGACTGACTCTAATCCATTCTGATTGATTACTTACTAAAAGATCTATATCAATGGCGACGAACCTATGAAGGAGAGAGAAGATATTTCAAACTTGTTTTTCGGCCTGGTAGTATGATGTCCGTGTCAGGGTGTCTAGACACTGACACCATGATACTGGAAAGAAGCAAGCCCTTTCCCTTCATTGATAGAGCAGACCAGCAAAGAGCGCTAGAAAAAAGACTAGAAGGGTATATTATATACGACCACTGGTGACATGTATATGGTCGGTACTACTGAGATGAGAATGTGAAAGCAGCTGTTTTGCCATAGCTTTTGTTAAACCCTATCGCTATATGGACAGTTCTGTTTGGAAAGCTTAGTTAGTTTTGGGCACCATTTTGTTCAGGTACATCGGCCACTTAAAGGGTTAAGGTAAACACAACATCTATGCCTCACCGGAATTCGAACCTGGACACATCTCGGACGAATGATTAGAAACTAACGCTTAGACAACTGCCTGCGCCACTGGGGTGGCAAATTAGTAATTTCTCATAGATAAATATAAGTAGACGAAGCCATTTCTCTATCCACGTTATTTTAAAAACAACGCATAGGAAAGAAATATATTCACCATTTCTCATAGATTTCGAGTTGCTGAACACGAACATGACAATGCCTCCACGATGGAGCAGTGGTCTAAGCGATGGCTTATGACCATTCGCTCGGGAGGGGTCCGGGTTCGAATCCCGGCGACTCATGGATGTTGTGTTTGTCTTACGGCTCTGGCTCTCCCTTCCCTAGAACTAGAGGCCCTAAATTAGAGACGGCGGCTGCTTATAGCTCATTGAGTTGCTCACGGTGGTAATTAAACCTTCAATCAAAAAAAATATGACAATTAAAACGCAAAATTGGCTACGGTTTGTGAGAGATCCGCAATAGTTTCGTATACTTACTTACCACATGTATTGGGAAATTTCCGCTTCTACATCCGATCACGCTTTTCCTGTTGCCTCTATAGCTACTAGAATCATCTCTAGCGAGCATCCAATAATAGTCAGCCAACATCTCTAGCGAGCATCCAACAGTAGTCAGCCAACATCTCTAGCGAGCATCCAACAGTAGTCAGCTAGAATCTCTAGCGAGCATCCAACAGTAGTCAGCCAACATCTTTAGCGAGCATCCGATAGTAGTCAGCCAACATCTCTAGCGAGCATCCAACAGTAGTCAGCCAACATCTCTAGCGAGCATCCAACAGTAGTCAGCCAACATCTTTAGCGAGCATCCGATAGTAGTCAGCCAGCATCTCTAGCGAGCATCCAACAGTAGTCCAGCCAGCAACTCTAGCGAGCATCCAACAGTAGTCAGCCAACATCTCTAGCGAGCATCCAACAGTAGTCAGCCAACATGGAAGTGGACTACTTTCCCTGGTATCCTTTCTCCATCGTTGAAATTTCCTGATGGAAACATTCACTCTGCTCATCACTAACCATGCCGCAGTTGTCGGGGAAGAAATCCAAGTGAGAATGGAGCAAGTGTATCTTTAAGGACATACTGCTGCCAAGTTTGAGTAACACGGACAACATGTCCTCAACCAGTTCTGCCCTGACATTTCAGAGGAAGTTAGTTGACACTAGACGGAACGCGTCCCAAGATTTTTTCTCAAAATCCCGTAGCAGGTTGTTGAACATCGCGTGAATGAAGAGCTCTCGGATCTGAGAACCCAAAACAACTCCCACTCTAATTTTTTCTTTGCTGAGTCGAGGGAATTTATCAGCCAGGTACTACCGGCCATCAACCGGCTTATTCAGTCCGGTTGATGGCTTTTACGAAGTTTTTCATAAGACCGAGTTTGATGTGTAGGGTCGGTAGCACAATTTTGTGTGTTTCTGCCAGTGCTGGTTGTGGCACTTTATTCTCTCCGACCTTCAGAAATTTTCTTGCAGGCCAGTCAATCTCAGCATAGGGCAAATCGCATGTTGAGATATCCCATGCACACAAAAAACGCCAGTACTTCGTATATCTAAATTGTAGACCCATAAACACAGACACTACCTTAAGGTCACCACAGATATGTCAGCCGTACTTGCTGTATTGAACACAGTCCAACAGCTGCTTTAGGCTTCCGTAGGTTTCTTTCATGTGTACAGCGTGTCCGACTGGAACAAAGGGAAGCTGGCTTCCATTATGCAGCAACATAGCCTTGGCCCACAATTTCGACGAGTCTATGAATAGTCGCTATTCTTGCTCCCAATGTTTGATTCGAAGATCATTCATCAATCAATCTATTAGGTTGGTGCGAATGAAATGTCCGGCGCGAAGGAGCAGTGAAAATAGGCCCCTACCACAGCGGAATTGAACCACCCACAAGTTTTGCAGGTATTACGTCACAGAGTTACTATAAACAGCTAAAATGTGTGTGAAGAACAAGGTTCAGGCGTGGTTTGTTTGGACGTAACGTGGCTTGCAAAGGAAACATGCAGACGTTGGATTTGACAGTCATCTTCCTGTATGAATTTAAACTGGGCCATTCGGGCAGGAATTGCAGCTCGAAACGTTAACAAAGCGTTTGGGGAGAATACAGCCAACGAACGAACCAATCGGCGATGGTTTGTGAAGTTTCAAAGGGGAGATACGGACCTGAAAAACGAAGCACGTGGTCAGCGACCTGTTGCTGTTTATGACGATGTGTGGTTGAAACAGAACCTTAGAAAACGTGTCTTCAGGTATCCGCAGAGGTTAGGTGTCATCACACCACAGTTGTTCGGCATCTGGCAGCACTGGGTAAGTTCAAAAAGCTAGACATGTGACTGCCGCATGAGTTAGCAACTGCGAACAAGACTAGCCGTTTGGAAGTCTGCACGTAGCTGCTTGCCAGGAATAAACAGGAACCTCTACTGCATCGAATCGTCACTTGCGAAGCGAAGTGGGTTCTTTATGATAATCGGAAACGATCTTCACAATGGTTAAGCAAAACACAGCTTGTTGGACGGCATCCTAAGCGACCCCTACACACCAAGAAGATGATGCTCCTTCTCTGGTGGTCCACAGCTGGGGTAATTCATCGGAGTTTCTTGGCAAGAGTCCAAACCATCACTGCAGAACGTTATTGTGCTGAATTACACCAGATGCACCTGAACTTGCTACAGAAGGAACCGGCTTTGGTCAACAGACATGGTGTTCTTCTGCTCCAGGACAACGCTGTCCTCTGTCACACAATGAACGATGCTGACACTAAGCGCCGTGGGCTATGCAGCACCGCCTCATCCTGCCTATTACCCGGACTCGTCTCCGAGAGACTGTCATCTGTTTCGTCTCCCGGATCACTTCCGGTCCGGGAGACAGACAACGAGTTTCAACGTGCAGTTGGTGACTTCTTCGGGTCACAGCCACAAGACTTTTTTCGTTCGGGGATCATGGCCTTGCCGGAAAGATGGCAACCATGTGTCGATGCCGACGGGGATTATTTTGCCTAGGTAAGTTGTCCTAGTTTTCCGTTCTCGTCGTCCACGTGTGCTGGCCCTTTGCCGGACATTTCTTTCGCACCATCCCAGTACATCGTAGAAGAACGCAAGGTCTTTCAGAAGTAAGGCGCAAAGTGCTCATGACGAGTGCGAAATGAAGTCGCTCTGATAGTTTCCTTGGGAGGATGCTTTTGTATGCTTTATTCCAGTAACTACGTTTTGGCCTTCGGCAGCTCTAGATCGCGAAAAAAAAAATCATTCAATTCTTCTTTTGTGAGAATGTGCGGCGCAGATGATGTACCGTGACCGACATGTAGATCATCATTCGACGCCGACGGCCGAGGAGAACCTTTCATCAGTTCGCCTCCGTCTTTTGAATACATGGAAAATTCTTTCTGAAGTTCGGACACTGAAAGTCCTTCGTCGTACGGAACTATTCGGATAGTAATGGTACATTCGGGTACGCTATTGTCTACTTCTTTTTCCTCGTAATGCCTCAAATAGTATCATGCATCAGTAGCAGTCATTTACGTGATTGCTTGGCTCCCTGCAAACCATAGGAACAGTAAACGGCATCGACACTTTACTACTTTTCAGCCACTTCGGAAGATTTCTCGCACACGTACCGCAGCATATGTGGGGGGCCCATGCTTTTCCCTGGTCCCCAATCTTGCTTCCGAAATAAAGCTGACAGGCCTTTTACACTATCGGAGTGATGGCCTTCTTTTTCTGGCTTGCAAACGTCACTTCCCCGCAAATATAACAAAAGTTATTCGGACTGTTAACACAGTTACGAGACATCAATACAGCTGGATTTACACTACATGGATTACTTGTGTATATGATGCTGGAGTAAATGGGAGTGTAGCCCAGGAAGTCACACAAACACTTGCTCACCCTATGAGATTTCAGTTTATACACTGCCGGACAATTGCTAAGGACGGATGACAATAGCAACGATAGCAACCATAAAATGGAAGGCAGGAAAATGTGGAAATTAGCATAAGTGCGGGATACAGTAAGACGTGTTGTGCGTATGCAAATTTTGGATTGCCGAACTTGTTCGTGACGTCATAGCGCTGATAAGAGATATAAAGGATTTGACGCGTATTGACCGTTGTTGTTCAAACGCAAACTTGAAAGGGAAAGAATCAATTGACGAACTTGCAATTTTCAGTATGTCTTCCCGACATCACCTAGATGATTTTACGCGTGGCCGTATTATTGGCAAGATTGAAGAAGGGCGAAAAATAACAGATGTTGCCAGGGAGTTCGACGTCAGCCACAGTGTTGTTTCAAAGCTTTGGAAATCATTTACAAACAAATAGAGAGTGTAGTAAACGTCACGGGGGAGGTCGTGTTCGCAGTACGACACCTGCAGAAGATCGGTACATAGTGCTTTCAACAAAAAGACACCGGCGCAGCACAGCTAGTGAGGTAGCAAATCAGTTTATGGCTGCTACTGGGAAGCGGATCTCCCGAAAAACTGTCGCCAGACGTTTGCATGAAGGAGGACTGTACGCCCGCCGTCCTGTTGTGTGCATCCCATTGTCCAGACGTCACCGTACCGCCTGTTTGCAATGGTGCCATCAACATCGCAATTGGACTGATAACGACTGGTCTGCTGTCCTCTTCTCAGATGAGAGTAGATACAGTCTATCGTCTGATTGTCGACGACAACTGATCTGGCGTGATAGTGGTACTGCATATTGTCCAGCAAACATACAGGAAAGGGACCGTTATTCGACATGTAGTGTCATGGTATGGGCTGGCATCATGATCAATGGCCGTACGTCCCTCTATGTGCTTCCAACTGGGACTATGACTGGTCAACGATACATTAATGATGTTCTGCTACCTCATGTTCGCATGTTCCGTGGTGCTGTCGGTGATAGATTCATTTTCCTGGACGACAACGCAACATGTCATTGAACAGTCGCTGTCCAGAAGTGTCTTGAGAGCAAGGATATTCAACGCCTCGTATGGCCAGCACGTTCTCCAGATCTGAATCCCATTGAAAATGTGTGGGATGCTTTGGGGAGGAGTCTTGCTGGTCGCCAATGCCCTCCAATTTACAAGGACACCTCATCCGTGCACTGACAGAGGAATGGGATAAATTACCCCAACAGCTGCTTGATAATGTTGTGCAAAGCATGACACGACGTGTGGAATCTTGCATCGCCCTCCATGGTGGCCATATCCCGTATTGACATCTTACGCCGGAACGCCTGCGGACGGTAATTGTATTTTTTTCACGTTTACGTATTCTACACAAAATGACCTGTTTGTCTCTTGAACACGTTCCAAAGCCTTCTGGATTTCAGAGCACAATAAATTGTCTTTCTTGTAATGTCCTGGCATTCTGACATTATTTTATTTCACTTGGCATCCAACCACACTTACTTTTTTGTGCGCTACATATAGCCGTTTATGATCCGTCCTTAGCAATTTTCTAGCAGTGTACTAATGATTGCATCATCTTGCGTCAGCGACACCATGACTCAACTGCATTGGCTCAGACAATGATGCAACAGCTCCTGGGGGTAGGGGTGCGTATGATGAGCTGATGCCATACGACGCAATATGTTGGGGACTTTTTTTTTTTTTGGTTGGAGGTTTAACGACCACCGTGAGCAACTCAATGGGCTATAAGCAGTCGCCCGTCCCTAATTTAGGGTCACTGGTTCCAGGGAAGGGATAGAGCCAGTGCCGTAAGACAAACACAACATCCATGCCTGACCGGGATTCGAACCCGGACCCCTTACGGACGAATGATCAGAGGCCAGCGCCTTAGGCCACTGCGCCACCGGGGCGGCGTATGTTGGGGACTCAGTCTCTCCTAAAGAAGAGGCAATTGACAGATTTTATTGTCATTGTCGTGTTCAGCACATGAAAAGTAGTAAAGATTCGCTACTTTCATTTCAGGCGCAAATTGTGTGTTGTCCAGTGATATCAATAAACGTTGTTCACTAGCATAAATCCACATACTTTAATTTATTTATTAAATCCTATAGATATAGACAGATTATTTGTATGCATGAGTTTTCTCGTAAAATCAGTCTGGTGGGTTTTCTTAGTTCGTTTTCTTCTTTCTTGCGCAACGGCTTTGATAGACGGCAAATATTCCATTAATTTGTGCTAAAAACAACCAATAAAATAATTCCACCGCTTTAACATAGCTTTTTGGTAAACTTCATACACACCCACAACCCACGCATCAGGTTTACCGGAATGTTATCCATTAATTTCGAATTTGCGCACAAAATTCTGCGAAGCAGAATAAAGAGGATGAAAGTTGAGCGGATTGGGAGGAAGGAGGGGTGTATCGGGGAGAGACAAAGAGAGAAAGAAGATCCGAAAATGCTTCAGCTCCCCCGACCTCCCACCACATACGTTTCAAAGAAGCCTCTGCGCTATAGGAATAAACAAAATTCTTTTGAAGTCGTAATTGTGTTTTCCGCTAGTCAAACGAATATTCTTTGTTCAGCGTCGTTTCAGAGAAAAAGTGTTTCTCTTGGAAAATAAAAAAGAGATTCTCTTAGCAAAAAGAATGCGCAGTTTTTGATCAAACTGAATATTGATGCGTTTATTTTTGGTACCCTGACTTTAGAATTACCTGTTTCGAAACGGTGGATATTCTAAAGGCTGGGTAACAATTTAAGAATAGCAGGCTCCTTTTAATGGGCCAAATGCTTTGTTGTAAAACTTTTGCACAATTATTTGGCATGATTACAAATAAAAACAACGCACGCATGAACACGCTTTCGCTTGTAATACTGTATTATATACATGTATATAGTATATACACCGTCGAGTCACATTATTGTGACCACCAGCTAATATCCAGAGTAATCGCCCTCTGCAGCGCGGACAGCAGCTAGACGGGCTGGGAGTGGCTCAATAAGATGCTGGAAGGTGTTCACAGGTATGTGGAGCCATGCTGACTGCAGTGCATCTGACAGCCACTGGAGTGTGCGTGATGGAGGATCCATAGAGCGAACAACACGATCGAGGTGGTCCCACATATGCTCAATTGAGTTTAAATCTGGGAAATTAGATGACCAGGGAAGTACTTTGAAGTCTTCATCGTGCTCTTCCAACCCCTCTCGGAAATTTTTAGCTATGTGACACGTCGCACTGTCGTGTGAAAGATCCCATCCGCCCCAGGAAAGACAATGAGCATGTATGGGTGTACGTGGTCTGCAAGGATGGATTCATAACTAATTCGGTCCACAGTGCCTTCCACAGGTATAAGTGGACCCAGGAAATGCCACGAAAACATTCCTCAGACCATAACGCTGCCCCCACCAACTTGTGTTCTTCCAGCAATGGTTGAAGAGTGCTTGTTCGCCGATGTTTGTCCCCTTATACGCCAACGTCCATCCATTCGATGAAGCAGAAAACGTGACTCATCGGAGAAGGCAATCCTTTGCCAATCAGCGGAGGTCCAATTCCGATACTGCCATTCAAATGTAAGCCTTTTCTGCCGATGCACCTACGTTAGCATAGGTGCAATGATCATCCGTCTGCATCGGAGCCCGATACGCAATAGGGTTTGCTGAACTGTCGTTTTAGATACACTTCCGGTAGCCCCCTGGTGCATTCGGCCAGTGTTCGAATCCCGGTGAGGCATGGATGTTGTGTTTGCCTTATGGCACTGGCTCTCTCCCTTCCCTGAAACCAGGGGCCGGTGGCGCAGTGGTCTAAGCGATGGCCTCTGATCATTCGTCCCAAAGGGATCCGGGTCCGAATCCTGTTGAGACATGGATGTTGTGTTTGTATTATGGCACTGGTTCTCTCCTTTCCCTCGAACCAGGGACCGGTGGCGCAGTGGTCTAAGCGGTCCGAAAGGGTCCGGGTTCGAATCCCGGCGAGGCATGGATGTTTGTGTTTGTCATACGGCACTAGCCAGTGCCTCTCCCTTCCCTGGAACCAGGGGCCGGTGGCGCAGTGGTCTAAGCGATGGCCTCTGTCCGAAAGGGGTCGGGGTTCGAATCCCGTTGAGACATGGATGTTATGTTTGTCATACGGCACTGGCTCTCTCCCTTCTCTGGAACCAGTGACCCTAAATTACGGACGGGCGACTGCTTATAGCACATTGAGTTGCTCACGGTGGTCGTTAAACCTTAAATAAAAAAAAAAAAAGAAAGAAAGAAGGAACGCCAGCAGCGCTACCTAGTAGGCAAGTACACAACCTATACCCATAATTTTTGGGAGAGAGGCGAAGCAGTAAGCTGCCAAACTACACAAGCAAGATAATTAGTTGAGCGCAGAAACTGACTTATAATTGCAACAAACGAACCAGAATATTAAAAATGTCCCTTTGGGATCAGAAACATCTGCTCCTATGTGGCTTTTGAAGTAATAATACACCGAAAAAGTAAAAAACGAGAATCCGTCCCAAACCTTTAATTATTAAAGTTTTACTATTTTCATTACCTAGTTTTACTTTTACACTTTTTTTGTATAAATATTTTACATCATAAACTTTTTTGGTATATTTTTCTTGTTAATTTTAAACTATTTTTGAATCAAAGGAGAGAGAAATAATAATGTATTTTATGTTCTAAATTAATGGTGACCACGCCATCTAAACCTCTTAAAATAGCTTTAATTTAGATGATTCATTCAGCCACCGATTAATTAAATTAAGTCTGCTATCCTAACATTATACATGAGAACTATTTTCTTTAATACTACTTTTAAGAAGGCTTTAGGTACTTGGTTTTCAATAAACTGACTGATTAGGGTTTCAACATGCTTTCCAAATTCTGACTCCCAACTACATAATCTTGCTAATCTTAAAACTTGCGAACTAAAGACATTCTAAAAATAACCTTAGCGGAAATATTACTGCACCACGCCACATATTTTAAAATTTTAAATTTAAAGTTGTTTCGCTTATCATACAAACTAATAGCTGGGTTATCATCATTAGGTTTAATAGACAAATCTAGAAAATCTAGTTCCTGGTTATTAGCGTTAGTTTTATTTAATTTCAGGCAGCTAAGATATATAACCGCAAAAATCATTTTCAAGATTTCCTGAATTATTAAAGCAAAATAGGTCGTCTATACACCTGTAAGTATATAAGTAGTTATCACGATTGGAAGATTTTGTCTTAATAAATTGATACTCTTTAAAATACAAGGACAGTTTACAAACACTGGTAGAACGGGAGCATCCCACAGGAATAATTTAAGGGTGGTTTTAATATAATCTATTGGGAAGTGGTATACAAATTCTCAAAGTCATAGCTGTAAACATATACAAGGCCTGATTTCAAGGATATCAGAAATAACCTCTGAATTGCTGTTAATAATCTGAAAATCCGTAAATGTTAATTTTGAACTAGATTTAACTACACTGATGGGCACCCAAAATTCAACACCAAGAGGGAAGCATCTGATTGGCCTGAAATTTGCAGCATGCGTTGCCCGCGAGAGGACATGCAAACGATTAGCATTGTAGGGCATATACAAATCATGTGCGCCCGGCACGCCACCGAGAAGCACTATAAGAAAGGGGCAGAGAAGGCGGGGTGTAAGTAGTGGAAGTGTGTTGTGCTGCCGGACCTGTGCGTGGGAAGCTTCCTGATGCCTCGTCGCAGAATACGGCAGTCATTCCAGCACGTTTCGGAGTTTGACAGAGGACGAATAGTGGCTTATCGCGACAGCGGTTTATCGTATTGAGACATCGGCGCCCGTGTGGGACGACATCCAGCCACAGTGAGGCGAGTATGGATTCGGTGGGTGCAGGAGGGACGGACGGACCGTCGTTAGCGATTGCCGCAGCCGCGGCACTCCACCGAACGAGAGGACCGGCATGTTGTGCGGCGGGCATTGACGGCTCGCACCGCCACATCACGAACGTTAGTGCAAGAATTAGGGTGTGTTGCGCAACAACCTGTGTCAGCACGTACCGTTCGACGTCGTGTGCAGGAGCGGGGACTTGTCTCACGTGCCTGTAAGCTCAATCGTTTCATCTTTGCATCTGTTGTTATGTGTCCAGGAAATCTGGTTCTGCTATCTCGTGTCCTTCTTGGTGTTGCATTTTGGGTGGCCAGCAGTGTAGATTTAAAACCTGCTCAGAAACTAATTCAATATATACTGATCTATTATTTTCTTATGACTTTTTTTCCCACAAACTATGAAAATAGATTTCATCAGTACCTTATGAAATTTTGCTGCAGCAAAAGATAAGGAAGTTCAGATTCATAACTCTTCGCCAACCTAAGCCGAAGCTGCTTGTCAATTGCCTTGAACTTATTAGCAACTTTCTAACCTGAATTTGGAGTTGGGTGAAATCTGACTTTATTATTGAGCTGTTTACAAATTAAATCAAAACAGAATTTTTTACAACCAATGGCACAGTTATTTTTAGCTTTATCAGTGGTAGAAAAAATGTACTCTTTTTGCAGACTAGAAAAATATTGCTTCAATTCTTTGGATAGAATAAGGCTATTATCTTGGAATTTTTTAAATTAGATAAATTTACCTGAAATTCAACTCCGCCTTCTCGTGTTGCATCTAGTTCCCACTAAAGGGGCTCTGATAACAGCCAATAGCGGTATAACTATACCATCGGTATTAGAGCAAATGCTATCCCACACTCACCCACCCGCTAAGCCTGCGTGGTGAGTTACGGCCAAACTCCTCTAAAATGACTTCACCACTTTAATCTTGAGATGAAGGCAGAATGTGCTAAGAATCACCCTAGGACCGGACTAGGATGCCATTTGATGCTGACCTTGGCTACTTTCAATGGACGCTCTCTATCTTCTGATTCATGGCTCCTTGAATTGGAAGAAGAACTACAAAGGATCAAGTGGGACATCTTTGGGCTAAGTGAGGTAAGCAGAAAAAGAGATCTCATTGAACTGAAAAGTGGACATCTCTTCTACTATCGTGGGACAGATACTGGCAGAACTAGTGGTGTTGGATTTATAATAAACAAGAAACTGAAGGATAAAGTTGTAGAAGTTGAAAGTTCCTCTGACAGAGCTGCACGACTCGTTATCCAACTCTCGAGAAGATACAAGGCTCAGATAATTCAAACTTATGCACCCACCACAAGTCATCCTGAAGAAGAAATTGAAGCATTTTATGAGGAAATTCGTCATCTAAATAATAAAGGCAAGCAGCACTTCAAGATCATAATGGGAGATTTCAATGCGAAATAGAGCAACGTCAACAGAATGAAACTTCAGTAGGTAAATTCGGTCACGGCAACAGAAACCAGCGTGGAAATACTCTCGTTGAGTTTGCAGAGGCAGAAGGGTTTTTCATCATGAACTCCTTTTTCACGAAAAAGCCGCAAAGAAAATGGACATGGAGGCATCCCAATGGATTGACAAGTGAAATTGATTTTATTATGTGTAACAAGAAATTTGTCATGGAAGACTGCAGTGTGCTGAACAAGTTCAACGCAGGTAGTGACCATAGAAAGGTATGATGTGAGATGCACCTCATTGCTAAACTAGAGCGTGACAAGCTAATAAAACAAACAAAGTGTATTGACATGTCCAACCTTAAAAAATACCATAATACCTTCAAATTGGAACTGAGGATTCTCTGCTCTAGAAGGTCTAAAAAGTCGGAAGAAGAAGACATCTCTGAAGTTAACAGAAAAGTAACCAAAGCTCTTATGAAAACAGCAACAAAATTACCTGGTACTAAGAACATGTTGCGTATGAACAAATTATCAAGGAAAACCAAAATTCTGATGCAAAAAAGAGAGATGAGGACAACTAATGGAGATGTGACTTCCAAAGTGGAATATATGCAACTATGCAAGAGAGTACGAAAAATTATCACTGGAAACGTAAGGAAATTCAATTGTGAACTAGTGAGGAAAGCAGTTGAAAACAATCAAGGGACATCTCAGTAAGGGAAGAAAACAGATTATGGCACTTAGAAAAGAAGATGGTTCTGTAACAAGAAATAGAGGCGAAATTTTGACAAGAGTGAAAGATTTGTACTCAAAAGGGATGATACATGTACTGCAGACATTACGAAAGGTACCAGTACCGGAGTTCTTCCTGTCATCCCAGCAGAAGTTGCACATGCAATCAAGAGCATGAAATGGAGACAAGCTCTAGGAGAAGATGAAATTACTGTAGACATCATGCAAGAAGCACGCGGAGAAATTGAAACAGTACTTGCCCAAGTTTTCACTCGATGCCTTAATGAAGGGACGTATCCTGAGGATTGCAACAATGTTACAATGATCCTGCTACATAACAAAATGGGACATTGAAGATCTCAGGAACTACAAACCTATCCGCCTTCTATCAGTGGTTTATAAGATCTTTACTAAAGTTCTTTCACACCGCTTGAAGGTAGCACTGGACATGCTCAACCGAGAGAACAAGCTGGATTTAGGAGTGGCTACAGCACTATAGATCATATCCACGCAGTGAGAGAACTATTTGAAAGGGCGAGGGAATATGAACTTCCATAATGCATGGCTTTTATCGATTATGAGAACGCCTTTGATTCGGTGAAATCATCAGTAGTTACAATGGCTTCGAAATCCTGCGGTATTGAAGATGCATGCATTAATATTTTTAATAACATCTATGAAAATGCAAGTGCAATGATTCGGCTATTTGATCATACAGCACCCATAAGAATTGGAAAGGGAGTGAGACAAGGAGACACGATATCTCCTAAACTCTTTAATGCCACATTGCAAAACGTCTTTTAATCACAGAACTGGGGAAAAAAGAGATAAAGATTATCTAATTCACCTTCACTTTGCTGAGGACCTAGTCATTTTTGGAAATACCCCATCAGAGCTGCAGGGTATGAACCAGGAACATGCTGACAAGTGTTAAGAAGTGGGATTAAAAATGAACTTTCAGAAGACAAAAGTGACGTACAATGTTTTTGCAAGGAATAAAGATGTATCGGTTGATGGGGAAAAGCTGGAGATAATCGATACCTACATTTATCTTGGACAACAGATATCAAGTGAGGGTCACATTGATGAAGAAATTAATCGGCGTACAACACTTGCGTAGAGAGCATTTGGAAGATACAGTAAAATTTTCAAGAGCAATATGCCATTACGTCTTAAAACAAGTGTTTGATCAATGCATCCTTCCAGTACTTACATATTGTGCAGAGACGTGGGCCTTAACTAGAAAAAACATACAAAGACTGCAGACAACTCAAAGAAGCCTGGAGAGGTACATGATTTTTGTAACCAGGAGAGATAAGAAGAGGAACCCGTGGATCAGAAAAATGACAAGAGTGGAAGACATCATGATCAGAGTAAAATCCCTGAAATGGCAATGGGCTGGACATATTGCCAGAAGGACAGACCGAAATTTAGATTGGATTCCAAGGGACAGGAAAAGACCCAGAAGAAGACCACATGGGAGATGGGTGGATGAAATTCGAAAGTATGCGAGAGTAACATGGAGGAGACTGGTACAAGACAGACCGTTGTGGAAGAAACTTGAGGAGACCTTCGTCCAGCAGTGGATTAATAATGGTTGACCATGATGATGATGATCTGAAATTCTTGTAAAATTTTGCATTTCCATTCAGCAAACGCCTCAACTGGCAAATTGTAGGCTAAACTAGTTTTAACAATATGCTTATCTAAATACTGACAAAAGTCAAACTTAATCCTCTCTTTAGGGAGGTGAAAGGATGGTCTGAACTTAGCACCAAAACCTGAAAGCCTCCTAAGGCTTGGGTTATCAATACATTCTAAATTACCTGAAACAATATGATTATGGAAGTTGTCGCAATAAACAGTACCTTTTATAAGTAGGATGTTGCAAAGGAATAAAAAGTCGCAGGTTCTTGTTACCTACTTCTGGATTCTCCTGCTTCACCAAACTCCAAAACTCAGGTAGTGATGAGGATACGAATTTCGATTTCAACGTGGAGTCTGAGGAAATATTAATGATTTGCTCTTGTTCTCCAGTGGCGAATGTTGATGGGAGTTCTGAATTAAAGAGATATTTGATCAAATCGTGCTCGTTCACCTCTGGTGAAAAGTACTTGTCAAAGTAAAAACTTAGCTGTGTTAAGCGGTCCACAAGCACAGATTTCAGCTCTTCACTGAACTCCAAGTCATTGTCTTCTAAGCACGTGTGCAGAGCAGGAAAGCAGTAATTTGCATCTTTACCATGCAATGTTTTCTTACACAACAATAACTTCTTGCTGAAGGCTGAAATTTTGTCAGACAGTTGCAAAGTGTGAGACTCAGAACCTTGCAGGGATACATTTAATGAACTGAGCTTTTCAAAGATATCAGAAAGATACGCCAGCTTCAAAACAAAGTTACTGTCCACGAACGTCTTGGAACTGGAATGTCTTTCTTCAACAAGATAAGAATGAAGTTCACTCATGAGTTCATGCACCCTTTTCAAGACATTTTCGCGTAAAAGCCAGCGAAAGTTACAATAATAAAGTAGGGAAGTGTGTTAAGCCACATCAGCGCACTTTTGTTCAAAACATCTGCACGTAAGTGGCCGAGCTTTAATGAAGTTTATCACTTCAATCACTGGTTGAAGGACCTGGTTAAGGGCAGAGCTGATGTTTTATTTTTATGCAAAGGCTTTCTGTGACTGATGCAGCCTGTTCTGGCAGCGCGAGGAGCTTTTTTAGGGATCAGAGCTTGCAGTCCGCCATAGCAATCAGCCATAGAACGACCATCATCTGTACGCACACCTACACATTTCCCCCACTTAATTTTTTTTTTTTTGATTGGAGGTTTAACGACTACCGTGAGCAACTCAATGGTCTATAAGCAGTCGCCCGTCCCTAATTTAGGGTTACTGGTTCCAGGGAAGGGAGAGAGCCAGTGTCGTAAGACAAACACAACACCCATGCCTCACCGGGATTCGAACCCGGACCCCGTTCGGACGAATGATCAGAGGCCATCGCTTAGACCACTGCGCCACCGGGGCGGCCCACTTAATTTTGTTATCTTTCATAAAAGAATCTAGCATTTCAAAGAGGACTGCTGCGTTTGTTCCAGATTTTATACTTTTGCAGAAACATCATCGTGAAACTTCTTATTATCATCTATAAAGCGCACAAAGCAAATTAGGAGCGCATCATGGTGGCAGTTAGTAGCTTCATCCAACTTTCAGTTTTTCTATCAACTGGTCGTTTAATATCGTCAGCCATATCGAGTATTCGACTACTAATAGTGTTATCTGACAAAGGCACATTTATCAGTTATTTGGCAGCAAACTCGCCTATCATTTTGACACCATGTCTATAACAGCTGGTAAAATAAGGTCTTCTGCAATGGTGTGATGTTTCTTGCTCTTCGCTACATGGTAAGCAACTTTGTAAGATGAAAGGAGGGCCATTGTAGAAATCGTAGCTTGTTTAGAACAAGTTAGTAAAATCGTGCAATGCATCGATTATGATACGCTTTACAACATACCAGAAATCATTACTCAAGTTATGAGGATAATGGCTGTGGAATAAATCTCGCTCCTATGACCCCATTTCGATGATATTCAACAGAACCGGTTCAGTACACCTCAAAAATAACATACTACAGTTTTTTCGCAATAGAAGCAGTTTTAAGCAAGTTATGAGAATAATAGCTGTGGAATAAATCTTGCTTTTGTGCAATGACCTTTGACCCCATTTCGTTGATAATCACCAGAACTGGTTCACTATACCTCCGGAACAACATGATAACGTTTCTTCGCAATCGAAACATTTTTTGGTAAGTTATGATGCACAAGGGCAATGGCATGGATCCCACTCCAGTGTCCTGACCTTTGACCCCCATTTCGCCCATTTTCAATAGGGTTCGTCCCCAGTAGCTCCCTACCACATACTAAAATTTCATCGAAATCGAACCATTTTTACGCAAGTTATGACGCATAAGGGCAATGGAACAAATCCCGCTCTTATATCCTGCCTGACCTTTGACCCCATTTCGCCCATTTTCAATAGGGTTCGTGCCCAGGTGGTTCCCTACCACATACTAAAATTTCATCGAAATCGAACCATATTTACGCATCCTTGTGACGCATAAAGGCAATGGAATGGATTCCACCTTTATGCCCTGACCTTTGACCCCATTTCGTACATTTTCAATAGGGTTCGTCCTCAGGTGGTTCCTTACGACATACCAAAATTTCGTCGAAATCAAACCATTTTTAAGCAAGTTATGACGCATAAGGGCAATGGAATAAATCCCGCTCTTATGCCCTGCCCGACCTTTGACCCCAATTTGCCAATTTTCAATAGGGTTCGTGCCCAGGTAGTTTCCTACCACATACTGTAATTTCATCGAAATCGAAACATATTTATGCATGTTATGACGCATAAAGGCAATGAAATGGATCCCGCTCTTATGGCGTGACCTTTGACCCCACTTCACCCATTTTCAATAGGGTTTGTCCCCAGGTGGTTCCCTACCACATACTAAAATTTTATTGAAATCGAACCATATTTACGCACGTTATGACGCATAAGGGCAATGGAATAAATCCCGCTCTTATGCCCTGCCCGACCTTTGACCCCAATTTGCCAATTTTCAATAGGGTTCGTGCCCAGGTAGTTTCCTACCACATACTGTAATTTCATCGAAATCGAAACATATTTATGCATGTTATGACGCATAAAGGCAATGAAATGGATCCCGCTCTTATGGCGTGACCTTTGACCCCACTTCACCCATTTTCAATAGGGTTTGTCCCCAGGTGGTTCCCTACCACATACTAAAATTTCATCGAAATCGAACCATATTTACGCAAGTTATGACGCATAAGGGCAATTGAATGGATCCTGCTCTTATGGCATGACCTTTGACCCCACTTCACCCATTTTCAATAGGGTTCGTCCCCTGGTGGTCCCCTACCACATACTAAAATTTCATTGAAATCGAACCATTTTTACGTGAGTTATCGTGCCGACAAACAGACGGACGGAAAAAGCTGGAGCATATACGCTTCTTCAACCTATTGTTGTAAAGCGTGAAAAAGGTGCTTTCTGTTCAAACATTTCTTTTCACTTGTGAAAAAAAAATACTCACGTGATTTATTTACCAACGAACCATGAACTGACTCCAAATGTCGTTTCATTTTATTGGAAGTATGCTCTTAGTGGTCAGTACTTTAAAACAAATGTCACACTGTGGACGTTCTTCATTTTCTACAATATTGCATGTAAGCCCGAAATTCAAGTAACGGTCGTCATACTTCCGGTATTTTCGTCTACTTTCCACATTAGAACTGCATAATACATCTGATATGTCGCCTTTTGCACTTATATTTAAAAATGTATCCATACTGACAGAAAAACAGAAATATCACAAAACACAAGCAAGACTTAATACGAACTGCATTCGACAAAACTGATCTCAAATACAATTCGTTTTACGACTCGACGCACAGCGGATCATAGCGAGCCGAACTACAGTACTTCTGCCAAACCACCGCGACGCACAGTTTAAAAATCACGGCTCTATAAGGAACACCGACTTTCGTGCAGTAAATAAATGTACACAGCGCGTCAAAGATATTTTAAGACTGGCGCTACATTTCAGCCTACGGTGGCGCCACCAGTGTAATCGCGAATGCGTTATAAACCGTGACCATCTGCTTGCTTTCTGCCAAAAGTACTGCGTAGTTGTTAAAGTAACGCAAATGAAACGGCCGTTCATTAGAGAAGTAAAATTTTTTCATGTTGAATTCTTAAGATGGAGCAAAGGGCTGTTATTAAATTTTACGCAAAACTTAATAAAAGTGCCTCGGAAACGTACCAAATGATGAAACAAGTTTACGGTGAGTTTTATTTAAGTAGATCAAATGTTTTCCAGTGGCACAAACGTTTTTTGGACGGAAGAGATACGCTAGAAGATGATAGGCTAACGGAAGACCAAGTTCGTTTAGGACACCTGAGATTATTGAAAACGTGCGTGGTTTCTTGGAAAACAATCGATGTGCGTCACTAAGAATGATGGAAGAGTCTTTAAGCATCAACAAAGAAACGATTCGAACCATCCTGCATGAAGATTTGGGCAAAACAAAAGTCTGTGCTAAATTTGTTCCACACACGTTAACCAATGAACAAAAATCAAGGAGAAGTGCACATTGCAGAGACATCATTTCAGCCGCTGAAAATGATCCATACTTCTTAAAATCGATTGTTACAATTGATGAAACATGGTGTTTTCAATATGATCCTAAAACAAAGTGATAAAGTGCGGTATGGAAGTCAGAAAACTCAGCACAAGCCAAAAAAAACAAGAAAAGTTCCATCGAAAATCAAAACAGTGCTCATTACATTCTTCGATAGCAAGGGTATTTATCCACAAACAAATTTGTTCCAAGTGAACAAACAATTACTGGTGAGTTTTATTTAAATGTTTTGAGGCGCTTGATAGGCAGAATTCGACCAGAATATCGGGATGAAAACAGTTGGTGTTTGTTGCGCGATAATGCACCCAGTCACACCTCACTTCTTGTTCGTAGATTTTTGGCGAAAAATAACGTCTGTGTGTTGAATCATCCACCGTATTCGCTGATTTAGCACCCTACGACTTTTCTTTATTCCCAAAACTTAAAATGACGTTAAAAGGGTGTTATTTTGATGATATTTCGACCATACAAACAGCTTCGACGCGTGCTTTGGAGGCAATTCCGCAAAGTGAACTGGAACAGGCATTCAAATCATTATTAAATCGCTGTAACAAGTGTTTTGAAGCCGGAGGGACTTATTTCGAAAAACAAACCAAAACAAATTATAATTTCTTGTTTCTATTTCATTTTACAGACCCAGTCTTAAAAATTCTTTGCCACACTGTGTATATTTGAATAGTGTAATTTACACAAATACTTCCCGAAAGCGCAGTGAATCTTTGCATGTTTTGTAGCACGATTTTCCAAAAAATCTTCACTGTAACACTTACCCCGCGCATGATTTCATACCCTTCAACGTCGCAAAATATGAAAAACGCACATCTGAATTTTTCAAGCAACACAACATTTTTTTTTTATCATGCAGTCACGATGTATAAACACATTTTGTGACTTCGATCGCGAACGAAACTGAATTTTAACACATTACTGCGATGGGTGTGAGAAAAGAAAGATCACGTCGGTTTCATGGTTTCTTTGGGATTTCGATAAAAAAAAAATACATCTGCCCTAGTTCGACGACTACGAATTGCAACTGCCCCTTCAACCTTGGAGATCAAACTCCCACTTTTTCTCCGGGGATCTCCGACTTGTCGTTGCCCGTGGTTACCGGTGCACATTAATGCGCGATGTCGAACCGAGATAACGAAAGATGGGAGTTTCGCTCGGCAACAAGAATTTCATTTCGAAATCGACATCTCTAATACCGGAATTCCCAAGATCTTCGATCCGGAACTATTTCCAAACTTTCTACCACCTGCTATTATCTTTACAGCGTGGTCAGCCGATGTTCCTGAGGTAACGTTACTTGCCTCACTGACGAATTTCCGTTCACTCATTGCGGTGTTACATTTAGGTATGCGTGCTCTTCGGAAACCGCCTCGAATGAAAGTAATTTCTGAGTCTTCGCAATAGTAAGCAACGCATGCAGTCTGCTTGCATTGTATCAGGAGTGTTTGACAGGAAATACATCGAAGAGGGACAAAAGGATGAAAATAACTTGCAAAGCCCATAGTAACCAACCTAATATCATTAATTTTCGGGAACACTATTTGTCATTGATGAAACATTGTGTCGTTTTGAAAGAGGAAACACCCGAGTGTTTCCTGATTTTTGCACGAGTGAGTGAAGTACATGAAAGTGAATAAAATATGCACTGAGACGACAATTTATTATATACGCCACCTAATAACGTGCGGGATCACCTTTCGCCCGAACAACAGCACTAACACGTCATGGCATGGATTCTATCAAGTGTCGGAAACGTTCGGGTTGTATTGAGACCACGAATCCAGGCAGCCATCCACAAAGTGCCCAAACAAACCTGAGGTAAGATTTAGGCTAATGCTACGCTCCACTTCGAGCAACATATGTTCAACTCGGTTCGAATCAGGAGAGTGTGACATTCATTCGAGAGGCGCGACCTTACTGGAATGAACCTCCAGAAATTCCTTTGTTAAACACGAATTATCTGACAAAGCGTTTTCTTGTAGAAATAAAGCGTCCAGCTGTTGGAAATCGATAGCCAAGAACGGGTGTAGTTGGAACTTCGATTAGAAAGACCAAACTACCTGTTACAGTCTTGCACGGTCCAGTAGCGATGTCCTTTTGCCACGGTGTACGTACATGTGCATGTGCATGACACTCTTGATGTGGCATGATGTGTGTGTGTGTGAAGGGGAGTATGCATGAGACTACTGACGCGATATGATAACTATATATGCATCAGATTACTGACGGGGCTGATGAGTATATCTTCGTAAGACTACTGGTGGAGAAAGATGAGTGTGAGCATGAGACTACTGACGGAAAAAGAAGAGTGTATGTACACGGGACAACTGACGGGAAAAGATGAGTGTGTGCGCCTGAGACTTTTGATGCAACATGATGTGTGCAGGTTCATGAGACTACTGACGGACACGACTAGTGTAGGTGCATGAGACTTGATGCGACATGATGAGTGTGGGTGCATGAGACTTGATGCGACATGATGAGTGTGGGTGCATGAGACTTGATGCGACATGATGAGTGTGGGTGCATGAGACTTGATGCGACATGATGAGTGTGGGTGCATGAGACTTGATGCGACATGATGAGTGTAAGTTCACGAGACTGATGAAGTGACATTATGAGTGTATGTTTAAGGCTAGTAATGGGACATAACGTGGATATGTCCATGAAATTACTGAGGAGACAAGATGGATGTATGAGCATCAGACTACTGACAGAACATGCCTAGCAAAAACACAAGTCCTGGAAAACTGCTGGCCACCAGCTGGCAGTGATGGTTCACTGCTGGCTGAAATCATCCGCTCGCGGTCCGTTGGTGGAAGCGCTATCAGTTGGCGAGCCACTGATGGCCCTACAGCATCGCCGTGAATTGTGGGCCTCCAAGCAAGTGCCACTAGTGGCCCGTTGCTGGCAAGCAATGCAACCCCAACAGCAGGTGGAAGCAACGGGTCTGCACATGAGCAGAAACAACACTTGCTGTGTCTCTCATGTTACCAGTTAGTTGAAGACGATGCTATCGCCATCGTGTTATTTTAGTGGATGTCGAGAAAAAAAAAACCATATGTAGAGAGGCGAATTAATCTCCTAATAAAATTCAACGTCGACGAAGATATCAGATTCCACCATGAAATGCTAGATTACAGCCATGAAATACACCCACTCCATTCCCATGAATAATAATCCATGGATTGGAGTGGGTGAATAACAAGAAAACATTTGAAACCGCTTGAAACAAATGTCCTGGAAAACCATTAAAAATACGTTTGTTGGAACAAAAAAAAAAAAAAAGAATTATACACGTACAAAATTTATTAATTATTTGAAAGAAAAAAAAAGCAAAGCTATGTGGATATAATGCACTCATCCATGGGTTGAATACACAAGACTGGGTGGAATTCGCTTCTAAAAATAACGAGAAGTAAAATAAAATGTCTTTACTCTTTGAAACAAATGTAGCTTCGGACAACGGAAAGGAAAGATACAAGGGTAAAAATGTAACAGAATGTGACATGAACCCGGGTAAATATATATTAATTCAACAGTCTCCTTTCAAGACGAAAAAGACAGTACAAAACTTTGGAAAGCGATTCAAAATATGTACACTCCTTGGAAGTGAGTCAAGTTCCCTTAAGGTAAAAAAAAACTATCGTTACGTTGAAAAAATAAATTTATGAATTATATGAAACCTACTTTTATGAAAAATACCTCACAATATTGTAAAATGAAAGAGGGTACCATTCGATTACGCATTCCGTACGAAACAGACAGCTTCAAGCACATGCCCTAACGTTGCAAATTAGTTCGGTCGGTAGAGAACTCGGCTCCCACGCCAACGTCCCTAGTTCAGATTCAAATAGGCGGTTTTTCGGTCTATTGAGAAAATTTTTCCAGCGCAGGGCAGTAATTCGCAAGTTTCGTAAGGGTAGAAAAAAATTGTACCTTTGGGAAACTGCGGTTATCCTTGAATTTTTTTATGGCTAATACTGGGAAATTGGCGGAAAATATTCGGCAAGCCACCAGTTACGTCACGTGGTTGCCGGCTGCCACTACCGTAAAACTAGCGGACCACATTAGGCTAGCCATCATTTCTGGCACGTGCTTGCAGGGCCATTGAAGGGCCACTTGTGACATCTACTGCCTGTGATGGACAACAGATGGGCCTGTTGTGGCATATGACAACTGGGGGTGCCAACTGTTGGCCAGCTGGTGGCCTGAACTGCTGGCCCTTCTGTTGGCCGCCAGGACATTTTATTGACGGTTCGGCAGCGGCAACATAGTGCTAGGCCAGCAAGATTGTATTTGCTGGATGATGAATATGTGTGTGTAAGAGACCCTTGGTGTAACATGATAAGTGCATACAAATTTTAAAGATGTGAATCCGTTTTTTGGTGTAAATATGACATGGGTGGTAAGTCAGATAGTATCCGAACACTTGAAAAGATTACACCAAAAAACGGATTCACATCTTCAATATTTGTATTGGATTGTGTAATCCGCATTCCATTCATAATTTATCTGCTTCTCCGGGCAGTCACGGAATAGAATTCTTAACCTCCAGATTCGCGAAATGTTACTACGGGTTGTTTCGACTAGCGAATCCTGTGATCGTTATATTCGAATTAATCGGAAACTTGAAACTTGGTCGTTCTGGGTGGTGTAGTGGTTAGCATACTGAGGCGCTATCCGGGAGACGCGGGTTCGATTCCCACTCCAGGACGACGAAATGTTCAAGTTTTCAGATATTATCTAACTTACCATCCATGTTACATTTACTCCAAAAAACGGATTCGCATCTTCAAAATTTGTATTCTATGGTGTAATCCCGTATTCCATTCATGATGAGCGTATGTCTATGAGGCTACTGATGGAACATGATGTCTGTATGTGCATGAGATTTCTGCCGGGACATAATGAGTGCATTTTCATGAAACTACTGACATTATTAGTGATAAGTGTGTGTATGCATCAGACCACCGACGTGACACTACTCTCGTGCCGGGGTGAATGTGTGTGCAAGAGACTGCATCCTGTGTTCTGGTGACGTGGTGTTAACAGAGGCGTTTGATGTGGTCACCGGCTGCCATAGCCCAATCACGCTATTTGGCATTGAATGGTGGTCTTTGCACAATCCTTCGTAGGTGCCACATTGTTAAATGTTGATCTCTTTCTCTCGGCTCTGGCAATCCATTTTGATATTACGATATGGAAAAAAGTGGCTCTCACCTCGAAACTGAACTGCCTGTTTTCAGCCGAATTTTACCCGTTGGTGCCCCCCCCCTTTCCCGGTATTGAGGTAGCCTTAGTACACACGTGCGATGGTTGCTTGCGGAAATCCCAGACGTTTTGTAGTCGTGTTGGTGAAACACGTCGTCTTCCTCGCATCGACTATTTTCTCACGATCCTGCTCGCTTATCTCCCCATGTTTCAAGTAGCGAGTGTGCTACACAGAAGGTAGGAGGTATCTGACCTATTTATATTTCGCAGGGCGTTTCGGCTGCGGCCTGTTCATCGTGGTTGAGTGGGGCTGGCTTGTGGACAGGTGCGGTGTAAATGACGAATTTTCTTTTCAGCGTAATTCCTAACATTTCAAAACGCGCACTTTTTCCATGAAGGGGAACAAGTGTTTATTTCTGTTTACAGCATACCTGCGGCTTCGTCTCCGCTTACAAATTAACAACTGAACACAAAAAATTGGTCAAATAACACTCACAAATGGGAAACAAATTTCGCTTACTTCCTATTCACAAATATGTAGAACGTTTCCGTTGGGATGCGTAAATCTATAATTCTCCATATCTCTGCTCTTGTAGCCTGATTTGAGAAACCCGTTTCCCGTCTCATAGCTTTCATGGTGAAAAATATTTTGCATATAATTTCTCAATATTTCTTAACGAACAAATCTTGCCACTAGAGGACGTACGTGCGTATATCTGTTTATACTGTTGCACTGTGAAATTTGTCTTTTAAAAATCCGGGCACAAGATATTTTGTAAGAATAAAAAAACCAGAGAATTTGAACGCAGAAAATGCGCAGAGGGAATATTTCAGAATTAGGCATCCTGCTCACGACAATAAATGCGGGATGTGTCTGCCGAGCCAAAGGTAAACAGTCAAGTAAATCACATCAAGTGTTCTGTTGTGACAGGAGCAGCAAGACACCCATGCTAGAGAGATAAACTTAGTCAGTTGCAAGGTGGCGGCAGAAGATATTATAACGCACAAAGCGTCCAAGATAGTCCCCCGAAATAAATGCAACTCGGGAAATCGCGGATTGTAAGTAGTGGAAAGAGAAAAAATTGGTTGTGGCATTTCTGGTATAATACTCGCGAAAGAAATGGGTTTCATATATTAGGAAATTTCCGAGTGCATTGAGTTACCAACGAAAGACAGGAACGGGCGTTGTGGCGTCACTTCAGAGACGGGAATTCTCTGAGTGGAATATGATTATTCAAAACAAAACTAAGCTTGGATTCACGCAAGCGGAGTGTTTTCTGCCCTGTAGGACCAGGAGGAAGTGAAATCAAACTCTGACATACGCGAAGAGAGAGATGAGCAACATGAGGAGAGAGGGATTGGATTCAACCCCTTTAACCCTGCTCCGGAACGTTAGCTGACCATAAGTATTCAAGCCGACGGGAAAACGTCGGCTTGAATACTTATGGTCAGCCATTCCTTTCGCTACGGACGTATATTGGCATGCAGGTAATGCATATTTCTGCCTCTGACATAGGTATATTTCCTATTCTACTTAGCAAAAACTAAAATTACTGTAACTGGCTCTATTCAGTATGAAGAAGATTGCGTACCCTCTGCATTTTAAATCAGGCGAAGTTTTTCTTCTAGTGATGGTATAAGCATTTTTTTCTGATTTTTCTCTTTTTAAAAAAACGTTTTGTGTATTTAAATGATGCGCATAAAAGATATTTTTTTGTGTATTTTAAATGATCTGCTATGGACAGTAAAAGCATTTCTTTTGCTAATTTTTCTCTTTAAAATATCCGTCCTAAAAAGTTATTTTGTGTATTTTAAATGATACGCAGTTTTACTTCTAGGGAGTAGCTGGGTAGTAATAGATAATAATTTAGAAGAATCGTGCTACGTTTTTGAAATTTCACTACGTTTTTGAAATTTAAAGGCTATAAGGTTTTAGGAAATAATCGCAAGCAATTTGTTGGCGACCTCTGGTGGCCTGTTTGCCATAAATCCAATATGGCCGCCACAGGTATAAGTCCTGGTCATGGCTTGGCTCCTATTAGCCACAAAACGTTGTGTAACACCACTTTCTCTAGGTTTCTTGATGCGATAAATCCATTTTTGAGGTCAATTTATTGTTTTATGAACATTTTTAAAATTATTAGTTACTTCGATGAGCCATCTTTAATCAAAATATCGATTAGTGCACAAGGGTGTTTACGACTTAGCTGTAATAGTATAGAGTACAATGTTTGATCAGTGACTTTAAAAAAGTACTCTACCATGAAACTTATACATATGTATTTTTTTTTGTTTAGATGTTGAACGTGACTTCCAAAAACCATAACGAGTGTCAACATGAGTTTCGGAATTACCAGGATAACGATTAATTGCGCATTGTGTTGCTTATGCCAGCAAGAATCTGGAAAAGACTTGCGATGTCCATATAACAAAGAGTGTCATCACAAAGCATATGTTTCCCTAGAAGTAGATCTGAAAAACTTTGTCGACAGTGATGTACCTATACCACTTGACGTTAACTTGGATCGTTCAGAGGATCGCTCAGGGATTGCGAACACACTGAAGAAAAATAAGGCAACATATCATAATGTATGTCAGTCACTTTTTCGTTTTCGTTCTGGTATGCTGCAGCGACAACCGAAGAAGAGAGAAACGGATAATGTAGCGATTGCAGAAGCTACAGTTTGTCCTAAAAAAACGCGATTAAGTTTTAATGCAACCTTCGATCGTCAAAAGCCGCAGTGTGTCTACTGTGAAAAGTACAAAACGGATGGTGATGGACCAATATATCGTGCCAGAAGTGCTAACTGCGGCAAAAATCTGTTCCAATGGGCAACGGAATCTCAAAATTCGGTGGTGCATGCACGGCTCAGTATTGCAATCAACGCAGAAGGTGCAGAGGCTGCGGATATTCATTATCACCCATCGTGCTATATGAAGCTGAAATCTGAAGCTCTTGCAGTCAGAACAAAGTCGTCAAGAAGCGCTTTCGAACAGCAAACTTTCGATCCCTTGATAATTGCGCAGCTCTTAGCTTTAGTTAAGTTTAACAACTCTCCTCATAAGCTATATCAATTCAGAAGATGGTATGATAATCGTCTCGAAACACTGGGATCTGATTGGCTAGGTACAAAAGTTCATCCTACCAGGTTCAAGGAACACCTACTAAAGAAACTAGGATCTGAGTGGTCCGCGTTCCAGGATGGCAAAGAGGTTTATATTTCCCACAGGAAAAAAAACTGGAGCAGCTTTGGCTGAAACTGCTCGCCTACAGCTTAGAGAAGATGAGGCTGAGAAAACTGTGGACGTTGCTCTTTTAATGGGCAAATACATCATTCTCCAGCAAATGCCTTTCAATGGGTCATTTAACGCAAGCTGTCTTAGTTAACCTATCGCCAAACATCTTTTGACCTTTATAGATGCCATGCTGGAAGGGTCAAGTTCCATAGCAGAAAATGCTACAGATAATCAGGCCAACATAAGTGCCAGACTCAGAGTGGCCTGCACCATTTCTCATCTAATATGTAGCAACGCTGCAAAACAGTCCAGTACAGCGGTCACTCTTTATCAACGAAAGGAGAGAGAAACCCCCTTTCCTCTTTACATGGGTTTGAAGCTTAATGCCAACGACCGACATAAAGTAAATATTGGAACATTCCATGCTCTGGACATTTCGGTTTCATATGATTGTGTCATGAAAGTTAGGAAGGCGTTTGCCCAAGCGATAGGCTGAGGATGGAATTGTGGTGCCTACAAATATCAAGACGAAAGTCTTTGTGACACGTGCAGTGGACAACATTAACGAGTCGGGTCGTCATGTACTTCACGGCACTCCCCTATCACTGACCAGTGACCTCACCCATGACAACATGGGAGAGGAACCTCCACCTCTCAAACTGGACCTCCTGAATCCAGCACTGTCCGGCTTCCTGACGACTATGCGATTGCACATTTCGTTGATGAATATGCGGGCGACATCATGATTTCGGCGAATGATAATGCATCGATTACGCCAGGTATTGACAAAAAACTGCAAATATGGACGGCCGAAGAAGTATGGTTACAGCATATGAACATGGTGCTGATGAACAATGGTAGACAGTTGCAACAAACTCCAGTGACGTATTCCGGTTTCTTCTCTCATGGGCAACATTCAAGAGATGTCAGACCAAGGGCGACTGTTGGAATCTTTCCTATACTCTACGAGCAGTCATCATGCATGGCCATGCAGAAACATTCAACGCGTATTGCTATGAAGGCTATAGAATTTGTAAATCCCGGCCAGATCCCAGTGGTTGTGGGAGACTACTACGCCCTGCAGAAAAAGTAGCAGTGGGTATATCCAGTGAGGTTGGCGAATCGAAGATGGAGTGTTTTATGGGTTTTCTACATGTTGAGATGGCTTCCCAAGAATGTGTGGAGAAGTTGTTAGCGGGATCGGAGTGGGACCGAATGTTTCCCGAAGCAAATGTTTTCACGTCTGGCATCGCAACTTCCCTCCTAGGCGGCAATCATGTCAAGCGAACTTGGTATGCTTACAACCTTACCCTTGCATAGCTGCACATTTTTGAAGTTCAGTCGTACAAAGAGTACTGTTTAGAGAGATCTGAGATTCAGGAATCCATGGAGGTGTGGGAGAAGCCGCTCACTGCCCAAGCACCAACCGTGCTTTACTGGATAAATGTTAGAGACTATCTCCTGCTGAATTGTCATTTTGTTAGAGGTCAGAGAGTGGGTGATTGGCCACTGACTGAGTTCTTGCGAAGAACTGTGCCCATGGTTCTTCACCTTCGGCCGCACGAACTATGCATGCTGGATGCCAGTTTTTTAACGACATGGCACGTCTGCAGGATATCGAGTCCATGAAGCATTCATGAAAGGGCACTTTGTCGTTCAACAAAATGAGAAGAAATTCTCTCTCATCACTTGATCAGAGCCACGAGCTCAGTATCAAGTTCCTAAAGGCGGAGAGTGGAGCCAAAGGTCTGTATGGTCAGAAAGAAGAGAAGGACGTTATTGAACTTTCCAAACCTGAGGTGTTGAAGGTAATCGATGAATTTGAAAATAATTCGCTACATTCCTCGTACCGAGTACATTTAGAGCACCCAGAATCTTTAGCTGCCGAACAGAAAAAGTATCTTCAGCACCTCAAAGCCCTTCTTGAACTTGTACAGGAGGGGGAAATTATCAATCCGTTCAAAGAGACAGGTACCGAGCTCGTGACATTAGATACTGGTGAGGTCATGGATCCTGAGATTACCAGATGCCTGAGGGACGCCAAGACGATTGAGGAACCAATGTTTACGGAGTTTGTGAGAGACAGAATTAAAAATGGTACAAAGCCCCTCTCGGACGTCATTCCAAGGATCATCCTATACACGTTCAGCAACCGGCCACCTGTTGATCTTAAGAAGGGGTTCAATAAGTTGGGAACAGCCAAGGCAAAAGCAGCGCTCATCACTAAGCTATTTTTATGCCTGCAAGCGCGACCGTAGGCTGACATAGATGACTTCTTCATTCACGAGAACCAACGTGAGCCTTCATCATTATCAAATCAGGGAAAACTAATGTCAGGAACTAAATCAGCTCTTCTTGGTTGCTTTCCTGGAATGCCTGATTCTGGACGCTCTCAAGCAGCAAAGGAGGCCACAGTGCTGGTGCTGGATGTGGCGGCAGTCATTCATGTTATCAAACCACAGCATGCCACTGTTTTCGGGGAATATACGCATTTGCACTTGCTGCCATTTATAGAAAGCCTGATGATGTGTAACATCATGAGAGTAGACGCAGTGTGGGACAGATATGGGGATTTCAGCCTCAAATCACAAACTCGGGTCAAGCGAGGTGATACTAGAGGGTGTCGAACTAGAGTGTCTGCAAAAACGCCAATACCGAAGGGATCAGAATGGAAGAAATTCTTAACAAACTCTCACAACACAAATGAGCTGTTTCACCTCCTCAGCGAGCAATTGGTAGAACATACCACTGGTGCTAAGTATCATCTGTTCACCACAAAGGCTAACCTCGTGCTTAGGAACAGACCGACTGACGTATCAACCATGTCTCTATGCCAGCAAGAAGAAGCTGACATTAGAATGATGCTCCACCTGCAACACTCTGCTGAACAGGGACACAGCAAGGCGTATCTGGCCTGAACCACCTATCATTTCAACGTATTGAAATGATAGGTGGTTCAGGCCATCTATCATTTCAATACGTTGAATGTGTCAGAAATATGGATTGGGTTCGGATCGGGAAAGACATTTAGAGAGATTCCGATTCATTGCATCTGTCAACACCTGGGACCTCAACGCTGTGAAACCCTACTTTTCTTCCATGCATTCACGGGGTGTGATGTAACGTCGTCGATGTTTGTAATAGGTAAAAAGACAGCCTGGAGTGCATGGGCTGCTTATTCTGAGGTAATTGACACCTTCATTAACATGACAAATAATCCGACCAGCTTCACGCTAGAATTACAGAACATGCGCCGTCTGGAGCGCTTTACAGTTTTGATATACAGCAAAAACTGCGGCGCACACTCAGTCAATGAAGCAAGGAAGTTGATGTTTACCCACGGCCTGAAGTCTCTTGAATCTATACCGCCATCACAGCATGCTTTATTTCAGCATGGAAAGCGGGCGCTGCTCGCTACTGGATTCATTTGGAAGCAGTCCCTGTCAAAGCGCCTGATATCTCTGATTCTGGTAAATGGGGTTGGGAATGGAATACCAGAACCAAAATATGGACACCATACTGGACGGAACTGCCGGATGCCAGCCATGGCTGTTCATTGCTACTTAATTGTGGCTGCTTGATCTCATGCAAGGTCAACTGAAAGTGCTATCGAGACGGAATTCGCTGCAGTCCATTATGCAACTGCCAAGCAGGCTGCACAAACAATTCTACGGGCACATGATCTAATTTGTATACTGTTTCAAAGCTGTTATTGATGTCATTGAATTGTATTATATTATAAAGCTTCATTTTTAAAATTACACATACAACATGTTTTTTGTTTCAACACAGTATTGTAAATGACAATAAATGTTGCATATGTAGAAATCACTTTGAAGGGCGCATTTTATTATTATTGTATACTAATCTTGAAAATGATCCTAAAACATTAAATTGACCTCAAAAATGGATTCCTCGCATCAAGAAACCTAGAGAAAGTGGTGTTACACAACGTTTTGTAGCTAATAGGAGCCAAGCCATGACAAGGACTTATACCTGTGGCGGCCATATTGGATTTATGGAAAACAGGCCACCAGAGGTCGCCCACAAATTGCTTGCGATTATTTCCTGAAACCTTATAACCGTACCTAACACTTTGTCAAAATTCAAAAACTTAGCACCAAGTGCACGATTCTTCTAAATTCCTACCCCACAAGAGGATAAAACCATTTTTTTTGTTGATTCTTCTCTTTTTTTACGCTTTCCAACCGTAGGTTGAAGAAGCGTATATGCTCCAGCTTTTTCCGTCCGTCTGTTTTTTTTTTATTGAAGGTTTAACGACCACCGTGAGCAACTCAATGGGCTATAAGCAGTCGCCCGTCCCTAATTTAGGGTCACTGGTTCCAGGGAAGGGAGAGAGCCAGTGCCGTAAACAAACACAACATTAATGCCTCACCGGGATTCGAACCCGAACCCGTTTTGAACGAATGATCAGAGGCCATCGCTTAGACCACTGCGCCACCGGGGCGCTCTGTCCGTCTGTCTGTCGGCACGATAACTCACGTAAAAATGGTTCGATTTCGATGAAATTTTAGTATGTGGTAGGGGACCACCAGGGGACGAACCCTATTGGAAATAGGTGAAGTGGGGTCAAAGGTCACGCCATAAGAGCGGGATCCATTTCATTGACTTTATGCGTCATAACATGTGTAAATATGGTTCGATTTTGATGACATTTTAGTATGTGGAAGGGAACTACCTGGGCACGAACGCTATTGAAAATTGGCAAATTGGGGTCAAAGGTCAGGCAGGGCATAAGAACGGAATTTATTCCATTGCCGTTATGCGTCATAACTTGCTTAAAAATGGTTCGATTTCAATGAAATTTTGGTATGTGCTAAGGAACCACCTGGGAACGAAATCTATTGAAAATGGGTGGAATGGGGTCAAAGGTCAGGACACACAAGCGGGATCCATTTCATTGCCCTTATGTGTCATAACATGCTTAAATATGGTTCGATTTCGATGAAATTTTAGTATGTGGTAGGGAACCACTGGGCACGAACCCTATTGAAAATGGGCGAATGGGGTCAAAGGTCAGGCAGGGCATAAGAGCGGGATTTATTCTAATGCCCTTATGCGTCATAACGTGCGTAAAAATGGTTCGATTTTGACGAAATTTTAGTATTTGGTAAGGAACCACCTGGGGACGAACCCTATTGAAAATGGGCGAATGGGGTCAAAGGTCAGGCAGGGCATAAGAGCGGGATTTATTCCATTGCCCTTATGCGTCATAACGTGCGTAAAAATGGTTCGATTTTGACGGAATTTTAGTATTTGGTAAGGAACCACCTGG
This sequence comes from Macrothele yani, assembly GCA_039090855.1. Taxonomy (NCBI): domain Eukaryota; kingdom Metazoa; phylum Arthropoda; class Arachnida; order Araneae; family Macrothelidae; genus Macrothele; species Macrothele yani. The sequence continues at coordinate 135,946,710 of CM077027.1, read as the reverse complement.
GGACGAACCCTATTGAAAATGGGCGAAATGGGGTCAAAGGTCAGGACACTGGAGTGGAATCCATTCCATTGCCTTTATGCATCATAACATGCGTAAATATGGTTCGATTTCGATGAAATTTTAGTATGTGGTAGGGAACCACCAGGGCACGAACCCTGTTGAAAATGGGCGAAATTGGGTCAAAGGTCAGGCAGGTCATAAGAGCGGGATTTGATCCATTGCCCTTATGCGTTATAACTTGCGTAAAAATGGTTCGATTTCGATGAAATTTTAGTATGTGGTAGGGTGCCACTGGGGACGAACCCTATTGAAAATGGGCGAAATGGGGTCAAAGGTCAGGACACTGGAGCGGGATCCATTCCATTGCCCTTGTGCATCATAACTTACCAAAAAATGTTTCGATTGTGACAAAAGGTTATCATGTTGTTCCGGAGGTATAGTGAACCGGTTCTGTTGAATATCAACGAAATGGGGTCAAAGGTCATTGCACAAAAGTAAGATTTATTCCACAGCCATTATTCTCATAACTTGCGTAAAACTGCTTCTATTGCGACAAAACTTCAGTATGTTATTCTTGAGATGCACTGAACCGGTTCTGTTGAATATCATCAAAATCTCGCTCCTGGTCAGGACACAGGAGCGAGATTTATTCCACGGCCATTATCCTCATAACTTGAGTAATAATTTCTGGTATGTTGGAAAGCGTATCATAATCAATGCAGTGCATGATTTTACTAACTTGTTGAAAATCAGCTTTAAAAAGTTCTTTTTACGACGGAATGAATCTGAAACACAAGCCCGTAATGCAGCAATGTTCGATGCCATCTTTTTGGGTTATTTTTATTCGAATGTTAAATCAACAATAAACACTTTCACTACACATTTCAAAATTTCTGAACTACTTCTTCCCAGTAGGGTAAGTGAAATTCAATTTTTCAGAATCTTCCTAGTTCCAAAGTTCAAAGTTAGAAATGCCTTGAAACTACACTATATTGACAAAAGTCACCTGACAACCCATCAAAAGCAAATGTACGGATCCGCTGCGTTGCTAAGATGCGTGGTACAGCTGCAAACGGTATAAAAATAAGCCTGCAGCTGACCACGATCATATCGCACTGTGATGTTGAGTGAAAATGTCGAGGCGGGAAAGAACTGACTTTGAGAAAGGAAAGATTGTTGGGTGTTATATTAGTGTTTTGTCCATAAAAGAAATCGAGAGGCGTTTAAACATACCCAAGTAAGCTGTTTTGGATGTACTGAATAAGTGGAAGTCACATGGCGTTCCTGAAGCAACGAAACGTACTGGCAGAACAAAGAAAATCAATAATAGAAGACGTCGAAGATTCAGGAGAGTGGTTACAGCTAATCGACGGAGTACTGCACAAGACCTCAGTGTACAGGTGAGTAAAACTGCTGGAACCTCGGTATGTACATGTACCACTCGCAGAGAACTTCATTCCATGAGTTACCGTGGTCGTGCGGCTGCTCATAAGCTTTTCATCTTCCCTAGGAATGCTAGTCGTCGTTTAGCATATTGAAAAGAACATTTATCGTGGACCGTAGATCAATAGAAACGGGTCCTATGGACTGATCAATCCAGATACACCATCCATCAGTCTCATGGGAGTTTGTGGGTATGGCGGCAGCCTGAGGAATGCTATTTACCACAGTGTACTGTTCCTACAGTCAAGTTGGAGCTGGCAGTGCACTCGTGTTAGGGTGCTTTTCGTAGTATAGTCTAGGCCCATTGGTTATCGTGGACAAACCTGTTTACTAGCGCGTCTACCTTGGTATTCTGGACAATTACGTCCCACAAACTCTGTGGCAATACTATGGAACCCAGCCTTGTTGGTGCCAGCAGGATAATGTACCGAGCCAAAAAGCAAGGACTGTTACGGCGTGGTTTGAAGATAATTCCGTATTGTGTGTGGACTGGCCAGCACAGAGCCCTGATGTTAATCCCATAGAGGGGATGAATTACAGGGCCGCATAAGAAGTTTGGAACCAAGGCCTACTACTAAGGAATAATTAGCGTCAGCATTATGTACTGAATGGAAGCGGATAGTTATCGCTGTGTTCCAAAACTTTGTCGACAGCAAATCTCGAAGGGTCAGTGCATACCTGAAAGGTGCACCGACACCGTACTAATGTATGTCAATAAATGCTATGTTGTGTTTCTCTTCTAGGTGTTCAGTGACTTTTGTCAAAATTCTGTACAATTGGTGTTAGACATCTTTTTTCTTTTTTAAAAAGCATGATCATCAGATCTGAGAACTCGGCGCACATCTTGTTTAAAACACATTTGAAGTTAAGATACTTGCAGTGCCTTATAAATATTGGTATTTCATTCCAGTAATCAAAAATTGTGCGCTGCAGATAATCTGTCTAATAAACATACTTTAAAAGGAACCCAGCTGCAGAAGTTGCAGCTATTGAAAACCACAGTAAACTGCACGCTGGCCATTTAAATTACAAACGGTCAAAGCGAATGCCAAAGCAATGCATTTTTACATTCATAATTCAAAACAAGTTAATAAGATCATGCAATGCATTGATTATAATACGCTTTCCTACATAACAGAAATCATTACTCAAGTTATCACTAAAGTTTTGAGGATAATGGCTGTGGAATAAATCCCGCTCCTGTGCCATAACCTTTGACCCCATTTCGCCCATTTTCAAAAGAATTCGTTCCCAGGCCCCTACAACAGACTAACATTTCATCCAAACCGAAGCATTTTTACGTACGTTATGACGAATAATGGCGATGGAAGTGATTACGCTCCTATGTCCGGACCTTTGACCCCATTTCGCCCATTTTCAATAGGGTTCGTTCCCAGGTGGTCCCCTACCACATACTAAAAGTTCATCGAAATCGAACCATATTCACGCAAGTTATGACGCATAAGAGCAATGGAATGCATCCCCCTGCTATGTCCTGACCCTTGACGCCACTTCACACATTTTGAAGAGGGTTCCTTTTTAATCGGTCCCCTACCACATACAAAACTTTCGTCGACATCGAACCATATTTACGCAAATTATGGCGCATAAGGGCGATTGGAATGGATCTCGCTCCTATGTCGTGACCTTTGACCCTTTTTCGTTCATTTTCAATAGGATTCGTCCCCAGTGGTCCCATACCACATACTAAAATTTCATCGAAATCGAAAAATTTTTACGCGAGTTATCGAGCGGGCAGACGGACGGACAAAGCTGGAACATGTACGTTTCTTCAACCTACGGTTGTAAAGCGTAAACAATCTACGAAACGCGTCAAATCCGTGGGTCTACTGAAAAAGAGTATCCCTACGATTGTGACGTCATAGGCAAATCATGTCACCCCTTGTTGCAGGATTGGTGAGGTATAAAGATGGCCTTGGAACAACTCACTTTTTGTTCTAGAAGATAATAGAAGTAAAGCGTAACACGCACACGACGTGTGACGTAATGAGGCAGATAGTTGCGAGAGTGTGACGTCATAAAACTTTAATAGGATCCACACATAACGCCTGACGTAATAAGGCAGATGGCGTGACCGCGCGCCGATATCTGAATCGCGAGAGTGTGACGTCACAAGATTTCTAAGCATGGGAAACAATAATAAGACGACGCCATGACACTAAAAACGTGGGACCCTGGGTTGGTTATTTAACCCACTAAACGAATTTCTCCAAAGTCGAGATCAAGCTAGATCGATTTCTGGTACCAGAAAACGGTAGGTTAACCACTTTCATCAAAATTTCATCAACATATTTACGCAACTTATGAGGCATAAGGTCATTGGAATGAATCCCGCTCCTATGTCGTGACCTTTGACCTGATTTATCCCATTTTCATAAGGTTTCGTCCCCAGGTCGTCCCCTACCACATACTAAAATTTCATCGAAATCGAACCATTTTCACGCGAGTTACTAAAAACGTGGGACCCTGGGTTGGTTATTTAAACCACTAAACGAATTTCTCCAAAGTCGAGATCAAGCTACATCGATTTCTGGTACCAGAAAACGGTAGGTTAACCACTTTCATCAAAATCCTTCGAGCCGTTTTCTAAATAAAATGAACGTTGATACAAGAATTCCTCCTTTAAGGTGGACGTCAAGTAATTTTGCTTCTTATACTTCCAATGGAAAAACTTCTGTACACATTTTCTTCAAAATTAATGCGTTCCCAAGTATGAAAATTTGAAAATCGATTAAAATAGCTTCATTTTATAACTTGGAATACTTAATATTTTCTAAAACATAAATGTAATTATGCAATCCAACATTTATTTGTCTACTGACGTCATCAAAGTACAGGTCGCGCTGTCTTTTTTCTGGTTTCAACACCACCAAAAGAAACGTTATTGTTTTTTAAATGTTAAGTATTCCAAGTTATAATATGAAGTTATTTTAATCGATGATGTTCAAATTTCCATCCTCGGGAACACACTGATTGTGAAGGAAATGTGTACAAACGTTTTTCCATTGTAAGTATAGGAACCGGTAAAGTATACTTCCGGAACAACATGATAAAATTTTGTCTCAATCGAAGCTTTTTTACGTAAGTTATAACGCATAAAGGCGATGGAATGGATCCCGATCCTATGTCCTGACCTTTGACCCCACTTAACCCATTTTCAATAGGGTACGTCCCCAGGTGGTTCCCTAAGACATACTAAAATTTTATTGAAATCAAACTATATTTTTGCAAATTATGACGCATAAGGGCAATGGAATGCATCGTGCTCCTATGTCGTGACTTTTGACCCCATTTCGTCCATTTTCAATAGGATTTGTCCTCAGGTGGAGATGGATCCTATTAAAAATGGACGAAATGGTAGGGGATACCACCACATACTGAAATTTCATCGGAATTGATCCATATTTACGCAAGTTATGACGCATAAGGGCAATGGAATGCATCCCGCTCCTATGTCCTGACCTTTGACCCCACTTAACCCATTTTCAATAGAATTCGTCCACAGGTGGTCCCCTACCACATGTTACAATTTCATTGAAATCGAACTATATTTACGCAAGTTATGAGACATAGGGGCAATGGAATGAATCCCGCTTCTATGCCGTGACCTTTGACCCTTTTCGTCCATTTTCTATAAGGCTCGTACCCAGTTCGTCACCTACCACATACTAAACGTTCATTGAAATCGAACCATTTTTACGCGAGTTATCGTGGGGTCAGACGGGCAAAGCTGGAGCATATACGCTTCTTCAACCTACGTTTGGAAAGCGTAAACAAACTAAGAAATTGGTCAAATCCGTAGGTCTACTGAAAAAGAGTAGCCCTACGATTGTGACGTCGCGGGCAAGTCATGTGACCTTGTTGCAGGCCTGGTGAGGTATAAAGATGGCCTTGGCATAACTCACTTTTTGTTCTAGAAGATAATAGAAGTAAAGCGTAACACGCACACAACGTGTGACGTAATAAGGCAGATGGTCGCGAGAGTGTGACGTCATAAAACTTTAATAGGTTCCACACACAACGCCTGACGTAATGAAGCAGCTGGCGTGACCGCGCGCCAATATCTGAATCGCGAGAGTGTGACGTCATAAGATTTCAAAGCATGGGAAACATTAATAGGACGACGTCATGGCACTAAAAACGTGGTAATTCGGGGTGGTTATTTAACCCACTAAACTAATTTCCCCAAAGTCGAGATCAAGCTAAATCGATTTCTAGTACCAGAATACGGTAGGTTAACGACTTTCATCATAATCCTTAGAGCCGTTTTCCAAATAAAATTTACATAGGTACAAGAATTCCTCCTTTAAGGTGGACGTCAAGTAATTTCGCTTCCTATACTTCCAATGGAAAAACTTCTGTACACATTTTCTTCACAATTAATGCGCTCCCAAGGATGAAAATTTGAACATCGATTAAAATAGCTTCATTTTACAACTTGGAATACCTAATATTTTCTAAAACATAACCTTAATTATACAATCCAACATTTATTTGTCTACTGACGTCATCAAAGTACAGGTCGCGCCGTCTTTTTTCTGGTTTCAACACCACCAAAGGAAACGTTATTGTTTTTTAATATAATTACGGTTATGTTTTAGAAAATGTTAAGTATTCCAAGATATAATATGAAGTTATTTTAATCGATGACGTTCAAATTTCCATTCTTGGTAACACACTAATTGTGAAGGAAATGTGTACGAATGTTTCTCCATTGGAAGTATAGGAAGCAAAATTTACTTGACGTCCACCTTAATAGTATGGGATAAGGGCGATGGAATGGATCCCGATCCTATGTCCTGACCTTTGACCCCGTTTGTCCTATTTTCAATAAGGTTCCTCCCCAGGTGGTCCCCTAACACGCACTAAAATGTCAACGAAATCGAACCATTTTTACGCACGTTATGACGCATAAGGGCAAAGGCATACCTCTCCTATGTCCTGACCTTAGACCCCACTTCACCCATTTTCAATAGGGTTCGTCCCCAGGTGGTCCCCTACCACATACTAAAAGTTCATTGAAATCGAAACATATTTCGCAACTTATGAGGCATAAGGTCATTGGAATGAATCCCGCTCCTATCTCGTGACCTTTGACCTCATTTGTCCCATTTTCATAAGGTTTTGTCCCCTGGTCGTACTCTACCACATACTAAAATTTCATCGAAATCGAACCATTTTTACGCGAGTTATCGTGCGGACAGACGGACGGAAAAAGCTGGAGCATATACGCTTCTTCAACCTACGGTTGGAAAGCGTAAATAAAGTGACTTGTGAGATCGGAACACTGGCAGCCCTGAAGGACAGGAATGAAATTGTAACAGGTCCACAAATACCAATTTTCGACAAGGTGCACCACATAGTCACGCGTTTTGGTTGAAAACTTGAAGCAATCGAAAAATGCGGATGTTCTGTACCCCATATTCGCTAGTTCTGTCTGTTCACGAACCCATCAAGGCCAAAATGTTCCTCATTTGAAAACCAGATGAGACCAGGATCAATTTCTTGGTTATTGAATCTTGAGATCATTGGATAACCTAAGTGCAATCTTGCTGCCATGTTCGTCTCTGTGAGTGGCTGTTGGGTCTGGATTTTATAGGGAAACAAACGAAGATCTTTGAGAATTCGCTGAAGACTGCTGCGTTTGATCCCTAACTCGTGAGATGCTCTCCTGGTAGACTTTTTCGGGCTTCTTTCAAATGTTTCTCGAACTTTTTCAATGTTTCGTTCAGTCCTTGCTGTGGATGGCGTGCCGCCTTCAGAGTGATCGTACAACACTGACCCTGTCGTATGAAACTTCTTGACGAGGCTTGATATTGTGTGCCTGTCCGGTCCAACTTTGACACCAAACTTTGCCTGGAACGCTCTTATGACCTTCCCGGGGATTTCTTATGATCGAATATACTCTCGATAGTGCATATCCGCTGCTCCATAATGTAAGCTGCCATTTTTCATATCCTGCAAAATGAGAAGAAAACACATGAGGCACAAATGGCTTGATGGCTGTAATTCGTCCTCAAAGTTTCTTCACATTATACTAACTAGTTGCAGAGAAGATTCGATTTAAACTTGGTAGGTATGTTTTGGGCCACCCTGTATCACTATAAGCCATTATCAATCAACTGCTGGATGAAGGTCCCCCCAAAGTTGTTTTTTTCCACAACTTTTTGTCTTGAGCCAGTCTCCTGCATGTCGCTCAAGCATGCTTTCGAATATCATCCGCCCATCTCCCGCACGGTATTCTTCCTCCTGGTTTTTTCCTGTTCCTTTGGAATCCAGTCAAGGATTTCAGTTGTCCAACAGTAGGTAGCTTTTCTAGTAATACGTCCAGACCACTGCCATTTCAAGGATTTTAGCTAGATCATAATATTATCAGCTCCTGTAATTTTCGTGATCTATGAGTTCCTCTTCCTATCTTTCCTGGTTATACCAAGAATGTATTTCCCCATGCTTTTTTCAGTAGTTTGCAGCCTCTGAATGTCTTTTATAAGGCTGTCGGTGAATGAGAGTTAGGGTTCATCTTCTGCGATAGATGGCGTAAAAAACCACTCCTTTGGGGTGGCTTTTAGTTCTTAAGGGATTGTCCCAGAAGTCGTAGGCGTCAGCGAATGACTGCAGAACTCGCCATATTCAGAATGGCAGCGGTCTCTCGTTGGTTTTACAATGAAAAGACAAAATACGCGCTGTTACGTTTTAACCAATGACGTTAGTTGGGGGTGGATCTTAGTAAGTAGGCGGAGTTTCTATAGCTCAAATTCAGGGGTTCTCTGCTAATGCACACATTTTCTCTTCAAAGAATGAAAGTACAGTAGGATTTAAGATGATTTATGGGAGACAAGATTCCAGTCTCACTTTTGGCCCAATTAATTATTTCTTTTTTGGCCCAGATAATTAAAAAAAAATCTGACAGAAATAAGATTTCGTTTCTTCAAGACATAAACACTGCTAAGATAACTTATCGCGCCATCTAGCGCCCAAATTGAAATACTTTCGAGTCAGATAAATTGAATTTTAAAAAATATTCTAACATTTTTTTCGGAAAAATAACTGTGGCACATATTTGCTATAGGTCCTTTTTATTTGTGCTCAAAATTTCAAACACTACAAAGTAATAGTCTTCGAGAAAATGTGTACATAATAATTTGCATTCCAGATATAGGATAGAATTTTTCTTACACTCATTCAAAGACAGCCTTAATGAAGGTCCATGTCACTGATCCATTGATTAAACATTTTTCTTTTAAGGCATAAATGATAAAATGTTTATGAAAATTGTACAGTTTTTTTCAAATGCTCTCTAACTAAATTCTGTATGCCTGTTAATTTCTGCTTCGATGCTGCCTTCACGTGATATCTGTTGTCCGACATGCATCGGTTACTTCTAGATTTGCTCCATCAATCGCTAAATCTTCAGTTCTTATAAAAGTACTGTACATCAATTTTGTTTTCTGTACATTCATTTCTAAGCCCATTTCTTTACTCTTGTCAGCAAGTTCCTGGAATATAGTCCTCCGCTTTGAGGGGATACTTGCAAGAATGATAAATATATATATACGCACACTTTTGTTAAATGCGATATCAAATTATTGCGAGCAAAAGGTTCTTCTCAAGAGGTAGATTTCCGAGAAATGTGCTTTTTTTGTGTGTTGTTAGTACTGATGAAAACCGTCCCTTACGTAGAAAAGTTCCGCAGAGTGGAATTATAATGGGAAACTTCAGCTTTATGTCTGAAAAAAAAACAGATATTCTTCTTTCCAATTTCATGGAATTTGTGCGACTCGGATTTATATTTCGTTCTTACTTCGCCAAGCAAATCAGCTAGCTATATTTTTCTTTCATGGTAATATTATCTGAAATGAGACTAAGGGAAGAGGACTGATTTCTAATCTAATTTAATTTCACATAATCTGCTTTTTGAAGCAGACTTCGAAGTTTTGAATTATAATCAGCATTCTGTCATTTGCGGATGAAAATTCTAAGAATTTCGTTGTTACGAAACCTCGTAAAGGTTTAAGCATCGCTAGTAATGCTTGGTTCACAAGTCGAAACTACGGATATACACCGTTGAGCCAAAAGATTATACCCAGCGAGTAAGTACAACGGCCGTTCCATAAATACTGAGAGTAAAATCACACAAAATGAAGAAACATAGGTACAGTAAAATATATGAAATTCTTTCTCAAGCCCTTTTCCCTCGGATGATATGCAACGGACCTATCGTTTAGTCCACTTTTCAAAAAATGTGGCGAAGGCATTTTGTGGAAGCTACTTCAACAATCCCTCTGCAGCCTGAATAACGTCAGAATTCCTGTTAAATGTTGCGCCACGGAACTTCTTCATTGTTGGAAACAACCAGAAATCGCACGAGGCGATGTCAGGATTGTAGGCAGGCTTTGGCATGATTTCAATACTGCATTTCGTAAGAAACTGTTGAATACAAGCAATCACATTTTGGGTAGACGTTATCATGGTGTAGGATCCACCTGCCCACCAGTTCCGGTCGCTTAATCGACATGTGTACGATTCAAGACTAAAATGCAAGACTATACTCAGCATTGACAGTAGAATGCACCTATATGATCAAAGAAAATTCTGATAATCACCTTCCCCGCTGGTTTGGTTTGGCGGACTTTTTTTCGGAGGAGGAGAGCCTGTGTGTTTCCAGACACTCGTTGCGCGCTTCGTGAGAGGGTCGAAATAGTGGACCCATGTTTCATCGGCAGTTATTACTGTGTTTAGAAACAATTCGTGTGAAAATTCGTTTATTTAGCGTAATAAATAGTAAAGAGGCGTGCGAGCTTTTACCACCAACGGGTGGCTGCTTCAGGCTTAAAATAACGTCTAAAGAATATAAAAGATTTAAATGCAATATAACATTAATATAAACACAAAACTAAGTACAATGCTAGAAGGTGAAGTATGCCTCGTGCAGGCGGGTGAAGGACATGGGTTAGGTTCGTGCTGTACGTGGAAACATGCACCATGCAAAAGGTAAGTCAAATAAAAGTTCTTCATTGAACGTGATCGGGTTGGTTAAGATCTCAATGGATTCCCTTATAGCAGTGGCCTTAGCATTTGTGTAGGAAGCGACTTTCTTCATGTCCCATTGCGGAGTGGCTGAATGGGTTGCGACTTCTTTCGCCAATGCTGTATTTATTCTTCCCGCTCCAACGTCTCTCTTGTGCTCAGCTAGTCTTACTTTGAAAGTGCGCTCTGTCATGCCCACCTAACCCATGTCCTTCACCCGCCTGCACGAGGCATACTTCACCTTCTAGCATTGTACTTAGTTTTGTGTTTATATTAATGTTATATTGCATTTAAATCTTGTATATTCTTTAGACGTTATTTTAAGGTGGACGTCCAGTAATTTTGCTTCCTATACTTCCAATGTAACAACTTCTGTACACATTTTCTTCACAATTAATGCGTTCCCAAGGATGAAATTTTGAACATCGATTAAAATAGCTTCATTTTATATCTTGGAATACTTAACGTTTTCTAAAACATAACCCGTAATTATGCAATCCAACATTTATTTATCTACTGACGTCATCAAAGTACAGGTCGCGCCATCTTTTTTCTGGTTTCTACACCACCAAAGGAAACTTTATTGTTTTTTAATATACACTGACGGAAAAAAATCCCAACACCAAGAAGGGGTTGTGTTAGATAAACGACTGTTGGTAAGCGGTGAGAGTACATCTGTAAGATGACGTCTATGCAAATTTCGCGCTCGGCGCATACGTGTGGCGCTAGTAGCGCCCCTCGAGACATGCAAAGCAGGTTTGCTGTAAATACGCGCTGTAACGTTCGTGAGCGTTAGTTATCGTTAACATTCGACGTAATGTGTTGCTGTTAGTCAAGAATGCCTTTAAGGAGACGAAGACGCCATTATCAACAGCTCACGGAGTTTGAACGAGGTCGTGTATTAGGGCTACGAGATGGTGGATTTTCTTTCCGCAATATTGCAGAAAGACTTGGCAGGAATGTAGCCACTGTGCATGATTGTTGGCAGAGGTGGTCAAGGTAAGGTACTGCTTCAAGAAGACCGGGTTCCGGCCGGCCACGTGGTACTACTGAGAGGGAAGACTGCCGTGTAGGGCGTATGGCCCTGGCGCATCGTACTGCGTCTGCGGCAGCAATTCGTGCTGCAGTTGCCACCACAGTGACACTACGAACTGTTACAAATCGGTTACTTGAAGGACAGCTCCGAGCCAGACGCCCTGTAGCATGCATTCCACTTACTCCAAACCACTGCCGTTTGCGACGTCAGTGGTGTCAAGCTAGAGTTCATTGAAGAACGGAGTGGAGATCTGTTGTGTTTTCTGATGAAAGCCGGTTCTGCCTGGGTGCCAGTGATGGCCGTGTATTGGTTAAAAGGAGGCCAGGTGAGCGCCTGCAACCAACCTGTCCGCGGCCGAGACACACTGGACCTACACCTGGAGTTATGGTCTGGGGAGCGATTTCCTATGACAGCGGGAGCACTCTCGTTGTGATCCCACGCACCCTGACGGCACAGTTGTACGTCGGTCAGGTGATTCAACCTGTTGTGCTGCCATTCATGAACAGCATTCCAGGGGGTGTTTTCCAACAGGATAACGCTCGCCCGCATACCGTTGTTGTAACCCAACATGCTCTACAGAGTGTCGACATGTTGCCGAGGCCTGCTAGATCACCAGATCTTTCTCCAATCCAGCACGTATGGGACATCATTGGACGACAACTCCAGCGTCATCCCCAACCAGCATTAACCGTCCATGTATTGACCGACCAAGGGCAACAGGCATGGAACTCCATCCCACAAACTGACATCCAGCACCTGTACGACACAATGCATGATCGTTTGCGTGCTTGCATTCAACATTCTGGCGGTTACACTGGTTATTAATGTACCAGCATTTCACATTTAAAATGGCTCTTCTCGCGCTTACATTACGCTGTGATCTTGAAACCTTAATCGATTAAATATGTTACCTATACAAATGTATTGCCGCCATTTCATTCCTCTACAACTAGTTTTTCGTGGTGTTGGGATTTTTCTTTCCGTCAGTGTATTATGGTTATGTTTTAAAAAATGTTAAGTATTCCAAGTTATAATATGAAATTATTTAAATCGATATTCAAATTTCCATCCTTGGGAACACACTAATTGTGAAGCAAATGTGTACAAAAGTTTTTCCATTGGAAGTCATCATCATCATCATCATTGTCAACCATTATCAATCCACTGCTGGACGAAGGTCTCCCCAAGTTTCCTCCACAACGGTCTGTCTTGTGCCAGTCTCCTCCATGTCACTCCCGCATATTTACGAATATCATCCACCCATCTCCCATGTGGTCTTTTTCTGGGTCTTTTCCTGTCCCTTGGAATCCAATCTAAAATTTCGGCTGTCCATCTATGGTCTGTCCTTCTGGCAGTATGTCCAGCCCATTGCCATTTCAGGGATTTAACTCTGATCATGATGTCTTCCACTCTCGTCATTTTTCGGATCCACGAGTTCCTCTTCTTATCTCTCCTGGTTATACCAAGCATGCACCTCTCCATGCTGCTTTGAGTTGTCTGCAGCCTTTGTATGTCTCTTTTAGTTAAGGTCCACGTCTCTGCACCATACGTAAGCACTGGAAGGATGCATTGATCAAACACTTTTCTTTTAAGACATAATGGCATATTGCTCTTGAAAATTATGCTGTTTCTTCCAAAAGCTCTCTGAAAGTTCATTTTTAATCCCACTTCTTTACTCTTGTCAGCAAGTTCCTGGATCATACTCTGCAGCTCTGATGGGGTAGTTGCAAAAATGACTACGTCATCAGCAAAACGAAGGTGGGTTAGATAATCTCCATTAATCTTTATCCCTTTGTTTTCCCAGTTCAGTGATTAAAAGACATTTTCCAATGTGGCATTAAAGAGCTTCGGAGATATGGTGTCACCTTGTCTCACTCCCTTTCCAATTTTTATGTGTGTTGTGTTTTCAAACAGCCGAATCTTTGCACTTTCATTTTCATAGATGTTATTAATAATATTAATGTATGCATCTTCAATACCACAGGATTTCAGAGCCGTGGTAGCTGCTGACGGTTTCGCCGAATCAAAGGCTTTTTCGTAATCGATAAAAGCCATGCACAATGGAAGTTCATATTCCCTCGCTCTTTCAATTAGTTCTCTCAGTACGTGGATATGATCTATTGTGCTGTAGCCACTCCTGAATCCAGCTTGTTCTCTCGGTTGAGCCATGTCCAGTGTTACCTTCAAGCGGTGTGAAAGAACTTTAGTGAAGATTTTATAAACCACTGATAGGAGGCTGATAGGTCTGTAGTTCCTGAGATCCTCAATGTCACCTTTTTTATGTAGCAGGATCATTGTAGCATTGTTCCAATCCTCAGGAATCTTCCCTTCATTAAGGCATCGAGTGAAAATTTGGGTGAGTACTGTTTCAATTTCTCCACTTGCTTCTTGTATGATGTCTATAGTAATTCCATCTTCTCCTGGAGCTTTCCCCCGCTTCATGTTCTTGATTGCATGAGCAACTTCTGCTGGGAGGACTGGAAGAACTCTGGTACCTTTCATGATGTCTGGAGTACATGTATCATCCCTTTCATATAATTTGGAGTAGAAATCTTTCACTCTTGTCAAAATTTCGCCTCTATTTCTTGTTATAGAACTATCTTCTTTTCTCAGAGCCATAATCTGTTTTCTTCCCTTACTGAGATGTCCCTTTGCTATCTTAAGGCTTTGGTTGTTTTCAATTGCTTTCCTCACTAGCTCACAGTTGAATTTCCTTACGTCTTCAGTGATACTTTTTCGTGCTGTCTTGCATAGCTCTATATATTCCACTTTAGAAGTCACATCTTCTTTAGTTGTCCTCATCTCTCTTCTTTTTTGCATCAACATTTTGGTTTTTCCTGATAATTTGTTCACATGCACCTTGTTCTTAGACCCAGCTAATTTTGTTGCTGTTTCCATAAGAGCTTTGGTTACTTTTCTGTTAACTTCAGAGATGTCCACTTCTTCCGATGTTAGGCCTTCTAAAGCAGAGAATCTGTTCTTCAGTTCCAACTTGAAAGTATTATGGTGTTTTTTTAAGGTTGGTTATGTCAATACATTTTGTTTGTCTTATGAGCTTGCCACGTTCCAGTTTAGTGTTGAGGTGCATCTTACATCTCACCAATCTATGGTCACTACCTGTGTTGAACTTGTTCAGCACACTGCAGTCTTTGATGACGATTTTTTTGTTACACATAATAAAATCAATTTCACTTGTCGTCCCATTTGGATGTCTCCATGTCCATTTCCTGTGTGGCTTTTTCTTGAAAACGGAGTTCAAGATGAAAAACCCTTCTGCCTCTGCAAACTCTACGAGAGTATTTCCACGCTGGTTTCTGTTGCCGTGACCGAATTTACCTACTGAAGTTTCATTCTGTTGCCGGTGCCCTATTTTTGCATTGAAATCTCCCATAATTATCTTCAAGTGCTGCTTACCTTTATTATTTAGATGACGAATTTCCTCATAAAATTCTTCAATTTCTTCTTCAGGATGACTTGTGGTGGGTGCATAAGTTTGAATAATCTGAGCCTGGTATCTTCTCGATAGTTGGATAACGAGTCGTGCAGCTCTGTCAGAGGAACTTTCAACTTCTACCACTTTATCCTTCAGTTTCTTGTTTATTATAAATCCAACACCACTAGTTCTGCCAGTATCTGTCCCACGATAATAGAAGAGGTGTCCACTTTTCAGTTCAATGAGATCTTCTCCTTTTCTCCTTACCTCACTTAGCCCGACGATGTCCCACTTGATCCTTTGTAGTTCCTCTTCCAATTCAAGAAGCCTTGAATCAGAAGATAGGGAGCGTCCGTTATAGGTAGCCAAGGTCAGCATCAAATGGCAGCCTAGTATAGGAAGAAAAATTACTTGACGTCCACCTTAAGCCTGAAGAAGCCACCCGTTGGTGGTGAAAGCTCGCACGCATGTTTATTATTTATTACGCCAAATACACGGATTTTCACACGAATTGTTTACATCTGGTGTAACTACCCACCTGTTAATTTCTATGTGTTTAGAAAGTTTGGATCATTTGCATTAATTTGTTTCCTCTCATGACACACCTGAACTCTGGCAAACAATTGTTCTGTGGTCAGGTGATGAGGTACCCATCTGGAACAGACACGATGCAGCACTAATTTGTAGCGTGGAATGCCGACGAATTTGAAATATTAGTTGACGCCGCTGTGTCTTCACACGTCATTCGTCGATCTTTTTGCAGGATTGCCCAAACAGTGTAACAGTACGCTCTGCAACAACACTTTCAGGTCGACCAGGCCTAGGAGCGAGTTCTGCCGACAAACACTCTTTTTTTGTAATCATAGTACCATCTAAACATCGTTGATTCACCCAAACATTTATCTTTGTAAGCTTCCATTAAATCAATTGTTTCTGGAGCCCTTTTACCCAAACGATAGAGAATTTTATCGCACAACGCATTTCTTTTTTTTTTTTTTTTTTTTTTTTTTTTGATTGGAGGTTTAACGACCACCGTGAGCAACTCAATGGGCTATAAGCAGTCGCCCGTCCCTAATTTAGGGTCACTGGTTCCAGGGAAGGGAGAGAGCCAGTGCCGTAAGACAAACACAACATCCATGCCTCACCGGGATTCGAACCCGGACCCCTTACGGACGAATGATCATAGGCCAGCGCCTTAGACCACTGCGCCACCGGGGCGGCACAACACAACGCATTTCATTTCATAAGTGTGAATCACTCACCTACATAGCTCTATGGTGAAATACAGACGCACCTTAAACAGCTGCGCAATAACAAAACCAGGATCATCTCCCACGGCTAATAACTCTTACCACAGATCCTTCCTTAATTAAGTTTATTTTTCCCCTTCGCCTTGTTGCCAACTCAAAAAAGTACTTAGTTTTTATGGAACGTCCTTTGCATATAAATCAATGCAAATGTAGGTTAACGACGACGGGTGTAAAGATCATAAAGCGGTATTCCTGTAATGAGCTCTATTAATCAGTGTTATCCTTGTTTTACAGGTGGGAAAAGCACTGTGCTTAAGGTGGATTCACTTAAAATCTTTGCCTTGTATTTCCAATGGGCAAACTTCTGTACACGTTTTCTTCAAAATTAATGCGTTCCCAAGGATGAAAATTTGAACATCGATAAAAATAACTTCATAGTATAGTCTAGTATACTTAATGTTTTCTAAAATTTAACCATAATTAAGCAATCCAACATGTGTTTGTCTACTGACGTCATCAATGTACAGGTCGCGCCATTTATTTTCTGGTCTCAGCACCACCAAAGGAAAAGTTATTGATTTTTAATATAATTATGGTAAAGTTTTATATAACATTAAGTATACTAGGCTATAATATGAAGTTATTTTTATCGATATTAGGATTTTCATCCTTGGGAACGCATTAATTGTGAAGCAAATGGCTACAGAAATTTGCGCATTGGAAATACAAGGCAAATGTTTTAGGTGGATCCACCTTAAGGGAGTTCGACGAAGACCAAATCGTAATGGCTAGACGACTGGGTCAGGGCATTTCCCTGACAGCAAGGCTTGTGGGGTTCTCACGGGAAAAGTGCTTTCTCAAAGTGGTCCGAGGATGGTAAAACCACGAACTCCCGGGAAGATGTGGGCCGACCACACGGCTCTTGGATGCTAGAGGTGATCGAAGGATATCCCGAATGGAATACTTTGAATGCTGCTGACAGGAGTAATGTGTCGCAACACACAATACATCGAACCCTGATCAAAATGGGGCTGCAAAGCCGCAGGCCGTTCCGAGTGCCAGCTCATGGTGGAGAGCGCCGACATTGGGCATGCGATCATCAAAACCTGACCTTGAATGATCAGAAGAAAGTCATCTGCTCCGATGAGTCTCGTTTAATGTTGCGTCATGTGGAAGGCGGGGTACATGCGCGCAGACTACGTGAGGAAATGCTGGCACCCGGATGTACCGTGGGATGAAAACGAGCCGGTGGAGGAAATGTTTTTGAGAATGTTCTGCTGGAAAATCCTGTATCCAATCATGAATGTGTATGACACCTACCACATACCTAAAAGAAGATCATTTCAGACGAGGTACATCCTTTCATGGGAACACTATATTACCCTTTAATAGTGCTTTTTTAAGAACTACAATGCGCTATGCTACAGCTCCCGGATTCTTCGAGAATGGTTAGCGCAACATGAGAATGACTTCCAGGTATCTCCCTCGCTCCAAATTCCCCAGATATCAATCCAATCGAGCATCTGTGGTTTTGCGTTGAAACAGCAAATACGATCAGCAGGAGCTGAACCATGTAATTTACAAGAGTTAAAGGATGTGCTAGTAACGTGTTGGTACAAGATTCGGCTATTCTTCCAGACGGGCGCACGGCTCATTGCTCACAGCTAAGACAGCGGAACGCTAGCATACTTCCGCGAGCATGTAGTGGAAGCTACTGTTTTTTATGTGGCAACGGATCTGTTGTTTACATTCGAATGCAAACAGCATGTTTTTGGAGTCATTTAAAAAGAAGGATAATGAAAAAAGGTGTACATAAAAACAATCTAGGTGATCGATTGATGGAATTCATATTTCGAAGGGAATGTAGGTGCCGAGAGCACAGGCATCTTCGAAGAAATGCTTCAAATAATAATAAATCAATAATGGAAATAAAAGCCTATGATTCCCATACAGCGCAAAACGTTTCAGATATATATCAATAATGTTACAATCTCTCATTTTCGTTACACTTTCAGGGATATCTTACAATAACGTTTCAGCAACATCTATTTTGGAACATAACTCTTTGTACATCACGGTTACATTAAAAATAGCATTCACCAATACTACTGTTTTATAGTTTCCATTGTACATAATTGCTACGTTGATGTTACGTTCCGGCGATATTTAAGATTTTTGGTTAGGCAACGGCGTGGATGCGCATGCGCATTTATCCTAATTCACCGAAGCACTCTCGTTATCGTATTTCCACGTGCTACTGAGACATTGTTTAGTGACACAGTCGTACTCGAGTTAGCTAATTCATTTGATATTTCATCCTTTCTTTTTTGTGATTCAAGATCATTTGAAAGTAAGTAGTTGCTTTGATTATTATAATTTTTAAATTCTAAAAAATATTTTATAAAATCTAAGTAAATGGCTGTGCTGTTGTATTAGTATACTATCTATACCAGCAGGGGTTTTTTTCTTGAAGCTGAGAAATTTCATATTGGTAGGTACTTAGAGAAATGACGAATTTGATTTTCTTTCTTTCTTTTCGCTGAAATATAGTCTATTCCACATGTATAATAGAAATTCGACTCCCTCATTTGGAACCGATTTTTATTTCTTTTGTTATCAATATATGAACGCCGCCACTGTTCTCAATGGACAGCGGACTGCGTTGAACCTGTGAAGACGTAAACAATTCGTTATCAGACTGTTGTTGCTTTTGAAACAGCTGTCGAGTGTAATATTTTTTATTGTGATTTTACAAAGTTTATTAAAACTATAATATTCAACGTAGTAAATACGTAACAGTAATATTATGATGTCACAAATATCTTTCAAATACCTAACAGTAATGTAACGAAGTTACAAATATCTTTCAAATACGTAACAGCAACATGAAGTTGGTATGTTGAAGTTACAAATGTCTTTCAAATACGTAACAGCAACATGAAGTTGGTATGTTGAAGTTACAAATGTCTTTCAAATACGTAACAGCAACATGAAGTTGGTATGTTGAAGTTACAAATATCTTTCAAATACGTAACAGCAACATGAAGTTGGTATGTTGAAGTTACAAATATCTTTCAAATACGTAACAGCAACATGAAGTTGGTATGTTGAAGTTACAAATGTCTTTCAAATACGTAACAGCAACATGAAGTTGGTATGTTGAAGTTACAAATATCTTTCAAATACGTAACAGCAACATGAAGTTGGTATGTTGAAGTTACAAATATCTTTCAAATACGTAACAGCAACATGAAGTTGGTATGTTGAAGTTACAAATATCTTTCAAATACGTAACAGCAACATGAAGTTGGTATGTTGAAGTTACAAATATCTTTCAAATACGTAACAGCAACATGAAGTTGGTATGTTGAAGTTACAAAGATCTTTCAAATACGTAACAGCAACATGAAGTTGGTATGTTGAAGTTACAAAGATCTTTTACTGTAACGTATCGGTTATGTTTCAAAGTTATGTAACGTTTGAGGACATTTTGACGTAACCGTAAGATTTCTGAAACATTACTGTTACATTGCGCAACGTATCTGAAAAGTCTCAATGTTTCAGTGCTACGTACTTGTAACATACGAAATATTCTGTGTTGTGTGGGTTTTGTTTTAAAATTGTCTGTTTCTATATATTTGTAAATACGATTTAAAATTCTACTTGTAAATACGAAAATAACATTTTTTATCAGTACTATCCGAACGCATATAGTGGTAAGCTGTCTTTTTCTTAGTTCTTTTTCAGCATCTCAGTTATTGTTTTGCATGCAGTCCATGAAATATTTTCGTTATAGAAAGCAGCGTTAGTCATCATGATGATAAACAATAAGCACAGAATGCAAAAACAACCACTTTGTCACTTTCCATGCGGTTTGCATTCGAATGTAAACAACAACAGATCCGTTGCCACATCGAGAGCAGTAGCTTGATGTTTCCGCTACATGCTTGCTGAGCTGTGCTAGCGTTCCGCTGTCTCAGCTGTGAGAAATGAGCCGTGCACCAGTCTGTGGAAGAATAACCCAAGATTCCTTTAGAAATCTTGTAGCGTCTGTGACTCGCCGGGTAAGGGCTAATTTGGCGGCACGTGGAGACCCAACATCATATTAGGCAGGTGGTCATAATGTTTTAGCTCTTTGGTGTATAATTTATCAGAAGAACGGTAGTACACAATAGGAAACCATATTTTGAAATTGAAAAATCTTCGACAAGAGAATTAATCGGGAAAAAAAAACTACATATTTCCACTTCACTCCAGAAATATATACAACCTGTTTTTCAACGAAATTGCAAGAACTTGTGGCAGGAATGCAACCTTTCGTGCTACGTCTAAAGTTTGCAATTTTCATGTCAAAGTCGTCAGTGAGTCTGAGCCGATGATAAATCTTTCAAATGGATTGTAGATAGGTCATACTAAAACCTTCTTTTTAAATCAGTTTAATAAATACGCTGAGTAGACAAATTGTTATATAAACCCCGACAACAATATGCAAAGCTGAAGAATCGCGTCCAATGACGTGGGATACTGAAATTAGCAATGCCTACGAATAGAGCAGATCTCCACGCAGTCACGGAACAGTAATCATGGGTAAAGGCAACGACGTAAGTGACTCTGATTTAGACCAGATAATAGCACCTAGGCCGACTGATTTTTCAGTTATCGGAACCAAGCAATTGCATACCAAAAACAAGTTAGTAAAATCATGCAATGCATTGATTATGATACGCTTTCCAACATACCATAAATCATTACTCAAGTTATTACTCAAGTTATGAGGATAATGGCTGTGGAATAAATCTCGCTCCTGTGCCCTGACCTTTGACCCCATTTCGATGATATTCAACAGAATTGGTTCAGTATACCCCCGGAACAATATGCTAAAGTTTGGTCGCAACAGAAGCATTTTTAGTCATGGTATGAGCATAATGGCTGTGGAATAAATCTCGCTCCTGTGCCCTGACCTTTGACCCCATTTCGATTATATTAAACAGAATTGGTTCAGTATACCTCCGGAACAACTAACGTTTTGTCGCAATAGAAGCATGTTTAGTCAAGTTATGAGGAAAATGGCTGTGGAATAAATCTCGCTGCTCATTGCCCTGACCTTTGACCCTATTTCAATGATATTAAATAGAATTGGTTCACTTTATCTCTGGAACAACATACTAAAGTTTCGTCGCAATCGAATCATTTTTACGTAAGTTGTGATGCATAAGGGCGATGGAATTGATCCCCTCCTATGTCCTGACCTTTGACCCCATTTCGTCCATTTTTAATAGGGTTCGTCCCCTACCACATACTAAACTTCCATCAAAATTGAATCGTTTTTACGCGAGTTATCGTGCGGACAGACAGACGGGCAAAACTGGAACATGTATGCTTCTTCAACCTACGATTGGAAAGCGCAAATTACCAATCCCTCTCAACTATATAACACGCTTCCGATTCGGCTTTTCTTTCTATCTTTAGGTCAGATTTTAGCTTACGCATGCGCAGATGGACTTTCGTAGCTACATCACATTTCATCGGTGTCAGGGTTGTTTTTTACGCTTTCCAACCGTAGGCTGAAGAAGCGTATATGCTCCAGCTTTGTCCGTCTGCCTGTCTGTCCGCACAATAACTCGCGTAAAAGGTTCCATTTCGATGAAATTTTAGTATGTGGTAGGAGACAACCCGGAAAGGAACCCTACTGAAAATTTACGAAATGGGGTCAAAGGTCTGAACATCGGAGGGGATCCTATAAATCGCCCTTATGCATCATAATTTAAGTAAACATGTTTCGATTACGACATAACTTTATGTTGTTCCGGCGATATACTGAACCGGTTCTGTTTCATATCATCGAAATGGGGTCAAAGGTCAGGACACATGAGCAAGATTTATTCCACAGCCATTACCCTCATAACTTGAGTAATGATTTCTGGTATGTTGGAAAGCGCATTATAATTAATGCATTGCGTGATTTTACTAACGTGTTTACTTTCGTCTAAATCTGAATATTGATAATGATAAATATAGTTTTTGAACAACTAAACAGTCCAAATACTTTTTATTGCTGCTGTCATAGTTTAGTAAATATTTACTTTTATGACGCACATATCTCCTTTCTTTGGATTTACGACCATAAAATTCATTAATCCACGTACGTAAGTACTTGGACTGTTATGATTTAATTCCACTTAGCATGTACCGGACTATTGCTCGGTGTGGTCGTGAGTGAGGCGAATGTGTTGTTATTGTTTGTTGTTATGATTTAATTCCATTTAGTATTGTACCGGACTGTGGCTCGGTGTGGTCGTGAGTGAGGCGAATGTGTTTTTATTGTTTGTTGTTATGATTTAAATCCACTTAGCATGTAGAGGACTGTGGCTCGGCATGGTCGTGATGAGTGAGGCGAATGTGTTGTTATTGTTTGCTGTTATGATTTAATTCCACTTAGCATGTACCGGACTTTGGCTCGGTGCGGTCGTGAGTGAGGTGAATGTGTTGTTATTGTTTGTTGTTATGATTTAATTCCACTTAGCATGTACCGGACTGTGGCTCGGTGTGGTCGTGAGTGAGGCGAATGTGTTGTTATTGTTTGTTGTTATGATTTAATTCCACTTAGCATGTATCGGACTGTGGCTCGGTACGGTCGTGAGTGAGGCGAATGTGTTGTTATTGTTTGTTGTTATGATTTAATTCCACTTAGTATGTACCGGACTGTGGCTCGGTGTGGTGGTGAGTGAGGTGAAATTGTTGTTATGATTTAATTCCACTTAGTATGCACCGAACTGTGGCTCGGTGTTTTCACATAGTATTTATTCAAGGTAAGATACAGGAGACGAGCATGAGAAGAACGTCTCAAATGACTAATGGAAAGGATATTTACAGATGTTTGTAGCTCACGCTACGACCTATATACATAACTCTACAAAATGATAATATAATAAAATCAAAAATATGCAATGGTATGTGTAGAGAGACAAGAGTCAATGGTAGAGAAGAGAAAAATAATGTAGCACCGTGGAAATTGCACATGAAAAAGGGTCTGGAGAAGCAAAAGTACCTACTGTGAGGCGAAGCGAGGCAGGCGTCCCTGCAAACCACGGAGTTTCCGGGGACCACGTAGAGAGAAACCTTGGTTCACTACAGCGAGCAACAGCAGCGCTATATTCAAGGCGAAGATGTGAAAGAAAGCATTCGCGAAAATAGCGTAGTAGCGCTGCACTCACTTGATGAATAGTGGTAGGAACTTCATAAGTACGACGCTGTTGATGGTATACACAAATGATGTGTTTAACAAGCACAAAAATGTAGGAGCAGACTACTGGGAGTAGAACCAGAGGAGAAAGATTCTGAAGGAGTGTTTGGTAGGCACTGAAGGGGAGGTCCGTCGTGCAGGAGCGTTGTGCAATCATAAAGGCAAGATACAGTGTTGGTAGTAGACCGCTGCAATACATGAAAACATTATGAGCATCTGCCTCCTCGCCACAAAATGGACAGAGGGGTGAAAAAGAAGGGTCATTCGATGTAAGAGAGAAGGTACCGGAAGACGCTTATGTAGAAAGAGCCAGTGTGTATTGACTTCAAGGGGTGCAGAAAGAGGGGAAAGAGCTGCGGGCCACACAGCGGAGGAGGAGGAAGAAGAAATGGAAAGAGGCAAGGGAGAGCGAGAGAGAGAGAGCAGCCGTCGAAAACGAAATGAGAGATAGGGGTGTACCAGGAAACGTCAGGAAAAATGGTAGAGGGAGGGAGGCAGAAATGACAGGTGTGAGGCCCGAGGAAGAGGCAAGATCGGGGAACAGGGAAATAGTAGTAGAAATAAGGGAGTTATAGACGGTGTGAGCATTAGGGGAAATGAGAATAGCGGGGAGTAAGACTGTAAAGAGGAGCAGGTAAGATCGGGAGTGACAAGGTCGCGAGCTGTGACGACCCCGGCACGGAGCCAGGACGGAAAGGCAAGGCAAGGAATATGGCGGGGACGAAGAATAGAAGAAAAGAAAAGGGGTTCGGAGAGCAGTTCAGTTGTGGAAGCAGGAAGAGAGAGGGAGGGAGCGAAGCGTTGAGATAACCTCTTTGTAGTTAAGAGGTAAGTGAGTGAGAAGAGGGCAGTTGTCCATTAGTAAGAAGGAAAGGAGAGTAAAATGTGGATTATGCGGAGAGACAATGACATCACGTGTAGTAACAGCTGAAAGAACGGGTGTAGTGAAGAAGCGTAGGAATGTAGTCACACGGTAGGCATTGTAATATAAGCGCACATCAGGCAGACCAATGCCTCCGTTGGATGGAGACATGCATAACTGAGGAGCGCCGATCCAATGATGGCCGGTCCAGTAACTTGAGTCTGACAGCGAGTGAGTAGCTGAAGACGAAAGACAGGTTGTTTAGACGCAATCCAGTAGTACGTGCACATGGACAACAGATAGGTGTGAGTAAGACGGGCTCGTTGGTAAAAAGAAGAGCAGAATTGGGCTCGCCCCCAGGTTGCAGCTGTACGAAGCAAGCTAGGACGGAGAGCATTCCAGGTGATAAGAGAGGCGGCAGCAGGTTTCCCTATGTGTACTCCGAGAAATCGTTGTGAGGTGGTAGACCACTTCGCTCCCCAAGGAGAGTCCGTACGATGGGTCTACGACCCGAACCACAGGCCGATGCTTTTTAAAGTATTGAGAGCTGCGCCAGAACACGAGGCGTAGACATCGTAGAGGTGACGGAGGCTTCAAAACTGTGGGTGACTACATGGTGGCGAGTGCTAGCTACCACTGGTGGAAGTGAAGCATAGAAGGATCGGTGAACGGTGCGAGAAAAGGGTTCGATTGCGATTGCAAAGAGCTGCCCGGATATGGGAATGCCCTGTCGTACGCCGCGCCGAAAAGGTACTGGTGCTGTGAGAAGGGTGGGCAACTTGACGTGGAAAATTGCGTCCCGATAGAGGGAAAGAAGGAGAGAAGCAAAAATGGGTGGAAAGCCGAAATTTAGTAGTGTAGCAGAAAGGTAATCGTGTGAAATATTAACAAACGCAGATTGTTGATCGAGAGAGACTAGAACAAGGGGTTCTGAGGGGAGCGAGCTAGGTGAATTAGATCGTTAAGGAGTTGAATGTTTTGCGAGATGGAGCGGCTGGGGACAGTGTAAGTCTGATTAGTGGAGAGAATATGGGGGAGAATAGGGTTTAGCCGGTGGGAAAGGAATTTAGTGTAAAGTATATAGTCAGTATTTAAGAGGGAGATGGGACGCCAATTTCCCAAGTCAAACGGATCACCCTTCTTGGGGAAGAGGACAACACGTGCGAGCGTGAAACTCCTCGGGAGGGATGTTAAATGTAGAGCTGTAGAGAAAACACAGAGAAGGAAAAGAAGAGGGGCAGAGGGAAAAGCTTTATATAAAGAGAAAGGGAGACTGTCCGGGCCAGGTGCAGCCCGGGGGTTGAGGGAGCAAAAAGGTGTCAAAAGTTCGGTTCACGTTGGAGGAAGGAGGAGAGAGGCAGAAAGATGAGAGGGAACCTGGGGTAAGGCAGAAAACAGGAGAGCGAAGGCTGTGGAGGAGGGTGGAGGAGTATCACAAAATTTTCTAGTGTAGTAACTCCGAACCAGAGAGCTGATGGGAACTGGATCAGATGACACCGCACCAGTGGGAAGACGAAGTTGTTGAAAAGAAGCAGAGGCACGTCGAGTAGATTCAAAAGATATGAGGAACTCATATCTTTAGAATCTACTGCATCAGGTGAGAGGTGTTGCAGTCGTAGATGTTGAAGGGCCTGCTGTGCAAGCGGCACCAGAAGTGAGTTGAGTTCTGCTTGGTAGATTTGAAAGAGAGGATCGGCTAGGTTGAGAAGAGACAACATCTTCCTGGTGTGATCCAGCCGCATCCTCTTTTGCGTCGTGATTGTGTATGACAGGTTACGCACAAGTAGAAGGAGGTGACGTTTCACCTCTAACCAAAAGGTAAAGGCGCACGGAGCAGATTGAAGCTTAAAACGCCATGTTGTGAGGAAGTCACTCACAGACGAGCAAAAAGTTGCATCATCTATGGAAGTAGCATCAAAAGTCTAAGGCCGGATGGTTCGAGGCCGTGCAGAAGTGGTGTACACTGTGAGAGTAATGGCACAGTGATCTGACGATGCAGCAGGTTGACAGCAAGAATCCGAAACTGTAGGGAGAAGCAAGGACGTAGCATAAAATCGATCTAATCTTGCTGTGGCAGGCTCAGTTGCTCTAGGTGCTCGCCAGGTTTGCGAGGCCAGAGTGGGAGATAGATGACGATAAACATCAACAAGTGAGTAATCAGAAATGAGAGATTGCAGGAGATGCACCAATTTGGTGCGATATTTTCTGGACGTAAGAGAGCGATCAAGCAGGGGGTGAAGAGTATAGTTAAAGTCACCGCCGATGATTAAACGGTCAGTATTAGGTATACGAGAAAGAGCTCGTCAAAAACACATGAAAAGCTCTGGTACGTAAATGGGGGTGCTTGGAAAGTAGATATTGAATACATGATATCGCCCAGCAGCCACAGTGAAGGAGATCCGCTGTAACAAGTCGTGGCATAGATTCTTGGCAGAGAAGGATGTTAAGGTTGAGCGAAAGTGTGTAGTAACCCCTACTGCTATACCACCATGAGCCGAATGGGTGAAAGCGTGATGGAACGTATAGTCCCAGTGACACCACCGATTATACAAGGAAGTTAGATGACAGTTTGTTTCCTGCAAGAGGTGCACGTCGGCGCTCAATGGGGCGAGGTCCTCGTGTGGCAGCGCTTTAGCAAGGGGTGTCGCAAAACCGCGACAATTAAGTGATGTCACCTTGAATGTTTAAATCAGTGGTGGGGTGCAAAAGGTATTGACTGGCTTTAGTAAGTGAGTGGAGACGACGGAGGAAGCACGTACTCCACGGGATTGCGTAGATGTTCCGCCGCAGAATGCTGTCCAGAGAGTCCAGTTGATCACGTACTTGAGGAAAGGCTGCTTCATACTTCTGGATGAAGACGCGTGCAGTGGCAATATTAGGGGGGCTTACCAGACACTCCAAAACGTCCACATAGAGTATAGGCTCGTCAGGAAAAGTGGTGGTCATCCGGTGAGGAAAAGGGGCTCTCACAAACTGTCTCAGAAGATGTGTTGAATGGTGACATCGAACCCCGACGTCGAGAGCTGACTGAGATAGTAGACGAGTAGATGAGCGAGAAGACCAGCGAGAAGCTGATAAAGTCTTCGACTTCTTCGGCTGTCTACGGGAAGTGCTACTACGTTTTCCAGAGGTCGCCGAAGTACCATGAGTGTCGGGAGATTCGGAGACAGATAAGGCGTCAGTGACTGGATTTGTGGAACCCACAGTAAAAGCTGTAGAATAATCTGCAGACAGATTTGCAGATGTAGAGACAACACTAGGATGAGATGACTTAGGAAGTCAAGGAAAATTCTGGTTATCGACAGGACGAGGATTCATCAAGGACGTCCGTGGGCCACCGGCTGTAGTCGAATTTTTGGAGAATCTTGGGCTAGAGACATTCGACACAGGGGAAGAAGTCGATGGAGCAGCAGTGGACGGGATGGAAGACGATGTGGTTCGAGGAACAGTCTGCGGAGGAGCACGCAAGCTCTTATCCCGTACGTGACTCTCACTCTGGCAAATGGTGCAGTGCTGGGAAGTAATGATTTCAACACGGCGGCGCTGTTGCCCGCAGCGAACATGAAGAACATTCGGAACTGCCTGAAGCTGGGCATCTGACGGAAAAAGTACACGAGCCGTAGGACGGAACCTCTGATTGACTTATCCTCAAGATACCTGGGTGCTGCAGCGAAAGTGTAATAGGGCCGAACTTACTAAGCAGAGTGCAAACAGCGGCATCAGAAATTTCTGGTGGTGCCGGATAGAAGGTCACTTACACGGGGCGATGCGCCACTGGTTGAGGTAGCAGGTGCACATCATTTATGGTCAGACCTTTGGTCAGGACGTAGTCTGTGTTCTCCTTTTTCTTTAAGTACACTAACACAAATCTTGGTTTTCGAGCCACATAATCAATAGCATCCGCCGGTAATATGGACTTGGGGGCACGGCTGTATTGCCAGAGCTTGGTGACAGGGAGTGCATCAAAATATACACCACATTCCATTGTGGAGGAGAAATGCTGACCTGCTAGAGGATCCTCAGGCATATCGATACTGGCAGTAGGTCTTACGACAGTGACGTAAGATTCTAGAAAGGAAGTAGCAGGTGATATGGGAGGAGCAGCAGCGCCAGAAGTGGCAGAAGCATACGAAGCTGGAGCAGTATTAGTACATGAGGTGGATGAGGCGGCCCCGGGTGATTGGGGCGACACTGGGAGTTGAAGAGAAGTGGGTACCAAAAGCCCAGCGTTGTTCGACACGTCCATATCATCATCATCCGCCGATACGTAGATGGGAGACGTAGCGTCACCACCAGTAGTGGGAGGGCAGGGTGCATTAGCTGTAGAAGAGGAGGAGTTTATGACGTCATGCTGACGCTCGAGAGTCTCGGCAACAGGCTGCCCCGGATAGGCCGCGTTGTTAGAAGAAGAGGAAGAAGCTGGTATATCTGCCGAGATAAGGACGTGGTCTACTTCCTTATCAGCTGCCGCCATTGTTACAATGGCGAGGTTTAACGTAAGACCAGCTCGGTCGAAAATTAAAACGAACGATAGAATATAGAATACTGCACTCACGAACTTGTGAGGCACACTAAATAAAAGCACTGACCTTCGACTTGAAGAAACAAAGGTATGAAGAACACAAAGCTCACTGAAAAACACTTTAAACCTCACAAATCTCGGAGCTCAAAATGAACGTGCTGTCTCGGTGTGGTCGTGAGTGAGGCGAATGTGTTATTTTTTGTTGTTTTGATTTAATTCCACTTAGTATGTACCGGACTGTGGCTCGGTGTGGTCGTTAGTGAGGCGAATGTGTTGTTATTGTTTGTTGTTATGATTTAACGCCACTCAATATGTACCGGACTGTGGCTCGGTGTGGTGGTGAGTGAGGCGAATGTGTTGTTATTGTTTGTTGTTATGATTTAATTCCACTTAGTATGTACTGGACTGTGGCTCGGTGTGGCCGTGAGTGAGGCGAATGTGTTTTTATTGTTTGTTGTTATGATTTAATTCCACTTAGTATGTACTGGACTGTGGCTCGGTGTGGTCGTGAGTGAGGCGAATGTGTTGTTATTGTTTGTTATGATTTAATTCCACTTAGTATGTACCGGACTGTGGCTCAGTATGGTAGTGAATGAGGCGAATGTGTTGTTATTGTTTGTTATGATTTAATTCAACTTAGTATGTACCGGACTGTGGCTCGGTGTGGTCGTGTGAGAGACGTGAATAAATGCAATGTGTCTTACGCAAATAAATATATACTCACGAATCACTCGTTTTACGTCACACCCACGACGATCTTGGCATGTGAAAGCTGCAAAGCATAAATTATCTACAAAATGTACAAGGGTACTCTCTCGATTTTTTTTTTAATTTGACTGGCTCTGAGTGTTACCAAATTGTAACTATTATGGGAAGTAATGTGCAGTTCAGACAGAACATCATTAAACCAAGAAGTAATTAAATTTGCATAAGCAAACAGAAATTCAAAAAGAATGTTAAACAGTGAATAATTAATGCAGACATTTCACGTGGACCAGAAACATCAGAGGTCATCGCTCTTTCCACGTTTATAAGTGAGTCACGGAAACATTCTCATTAACCGCCACCGGGAACGAAACCCAGGGTCTTCCAGTTACGCGCCGGATATGCTTCCACTGCACCAAAGCAGCCTCTGCTTACCATCTTTGGTGAATCCCCAGCATTGTGCGGGGCTCCAAGAAGCAACCTGCCAAATTGGCTTGGCAGTTAGTGTGTGTGAGTCTGGAGGAATTCGGGGCCGCTGTGGTGCAGTGGAAGCATATCCGGCGCGTAACTGAAAGACCCTGGGTTCGATTCCCGGTGGCGGCCAATGAGAATTTTTTCGTGACTCACTTATAAACGTGGAAAGAGCGATGACTTCTGTTTGATATTAAACAGTGGTATACGTCACACCAGTGATTTATTTGAATTATCCTTATATTTAGGTCAAAGCTAAACACATTACTTTCTGCACAATGTTGGGTGTTAGACCCCCTCCCCCTCCCCTTCTTTTTCAGATTGGTATCGAGATGGTGAGAATCGATTACTGCTCCGGTATTTGGATTTGGTTGCGGTGAG
This sequence comes from Macrothele yani, assembly GCA_039090855.1. NCBI lineage: Eukaryota > Metazoa > Arthropoda > Arachnida > Araneae > Macrothelidae > Macrothele > Macrothele yani. The sequence continues at coordinate 135,916,316 of CM077027.1, read as the reverse complement.
TTTTTTTTTTTTTTTGATTGGAAGTTTAACGACCACCGTGAGCAACTCAATTGGTATATAAGCAGTCGCCCGTCCCTAATTTAGGGCCTCTGGTTCCAGGGAAGTAAGAGAGACAGTGCCGTAAGACAAACACAACATCCATGGCTCACTGGGATTCGAACCCGGACCCCTCCCGGACGAATGATCAGAAGCCATCGCTTAAACCATTGCGCCACCGGGGCGACGGTGAATTTTCAATCACCCCGGTGTCGTCGGCTGCCTGATGGTGTTGTGATTCTCTGTGATGTTGTGTGGTGCTTGGTCTCCTTTCCCCTTGCTCACTTCCCCCGGACTGGTGTCACGATTAACAGTTTGAAAGATATGTCCTCCTCTCCTTTCACTCATTTATCTGTTTATCTTTCCTATGGAGTTTTATTACTCTTATCTCTTAGCTACCAATTTCTAAGGGTAGTTTTAGACCTGGGGTCAGACACTCCCTTCCTAAAACTTCTTCAAATATCGTATCGTTACTTTCTGCAATACAGATTTATAAGATGTAAATCCATTTATTGGTGTAAATATGACATGGATGTTAAATCAGATAATATCCGAAAATGTTGTCGTCCTGGAGCAAGGATCGAACCCGCGTCTTCCGGATAGCGCCCGATTATGCTAACCACAACACCAACCAGAACGGCCAAGTTTCCGATTAGTTCTTTCTGCAATTCACCCTTCGCAAATAGACAAGGTTTTTCTTCATACCAAGTTTATCAATCGAATGGATTTTTTCTATGATTTATTCAACAGTTATAATATTTCATCAGATTGTTCAAATGCGTGAATTATTTTACCATGCACACGAAGAAAGGAAAGGAATGTATACCCACAAATGAAAGTTAATTATCAGTAAAAAAATTAAATGTCAATTAAACTCCAGAGATAAATGAATTTCAGACTTTAAAAATAGCTCTCCTGTGCGATATTGGAGATTCATTCTAACCACCGAAGATTCCATTATGGCCACCACTTGCGAATTAAAACTAGCTATGGATAATAATATAGTGCAAATCTATCGTTAAGTAGCTAAAATAGCGGACTAACTGGAAGCCAAAGAATATGTTGTGACGTTATTAATCATTCTATTATTAGCATTCACCAATTAAATTTCCCGTTTAGACGACCTTTCTGTAAATTAAACAGTGCAGTTCCGTCGTTGAAAATGATTTAAGATCACCCCAGGTAACTTTCGCCAAGCTTATGGTATTGGAAACCTTTAACAGAGCATTTGCCTTTCCAGTCAGATGGGCGCAACTGCGTGCTGGAGATGCGTGCTCTGTCGTCTGCCGATTGGAAAGTTCATGTGGGAATACGTGCTTCGAGGGCACGACTTCCAGCTGTCCTCCCATGATTACGCAACATGCCATTAATTCGAAACAGAGAGAGAGAGAGTATTGCATAGTTTAGCCTTTAACGCTTGCCATGTGGGGAAAGGATTACTCCGAATGCTTGAGTGATGTTTGGGCGTAGGACGAGATGCATACCACGTGAAGAAGGCTTCGCAATTTACCCCTAGGGAAATAATGAGGCATATTAAGCCGCATCCAGGAAATGCTCGATGGACTATGCAGTCGCTCAGTCACATTTACTGTCTACTTTCAGATGCAACCTCATGGATACGCTTTCCGCTCATGTCGCTGCATCGCACATATGTTTTCAAACTCGTGCAGAATGGAAAGCACTGATATGTAGCATGAAGGCGGGTTTTTACTTATTTACGTTATCGAAAAATGTATGATGATGAGAAATACAGCAGGACTTCTATTTTGTGCTTTTATCGGTCATCCGTTTTTATACCTCGAACGGTTATACGCATAATTGAGTGCACTATTGGTTTCATGGATATGCTGTTGTTCTTTTTTTTTTTTTTTTTTTTTTTTTTTGGTTGGAGGTTTAACGACCACCGTGAGCAACTCAATGGGCTATAAGCAGTCGCCCGTCCCTAATTTAGGGTCACTGGTTCCAGGGAAGGGAGAGAGCCAGTGCCGTAAGACAAACACAACATCCATGCCTGACCGGGATTCGAACCCGGACCCCTTACGGACGAACGATCAGAGGCCAGCGCCTTAGACCACTGCGCCACCGCTGTTGTTGTTCTTTTTTCATCTTAGTTCTTGAAATACAGTGGAACCCTCGTATAGCGAGCCCGTATTTACAGAGATCCACAATTTAACAAGCAAAACAGAACCTTTGATTGGTATAATGTTAATTCAAAGCTAATTTGATCGTCTATAATGAACAAAATCTCATGAAATCCCCGGATTTAACGAGGGGAGGAACATCTAAGATGATCAAATTTAACAGTTGAATGAAATTCCATATTTAACAAGACAGAGAAAATCTCTCCTGGAACGGAGAAATAGAAATGGCGTTGTACAGGACGAAACTGCAACAGCGCAAAGGTATCTTGGTGTGCCAGTAGAAGAATTGTGAAATTCACAAATCTGCCGGTGAGGGGGTCGAACTCGCGCCTTCTCGTTCCGAAGTCAGTTGCTCTAACCGACTAAACCCCACCACCGGAATGTATCGCTGAAGATTTTTCTTCTTTTTTTTTCTTTTTTTTTTCATTGGTGGTTTGACGACCACCGTAGGCAACTCAACGGGCTATAAGCAGTCGCCGTAACTAATTGAGGGTCACTGGTTCCAGGGAAGAAAGGGAGTCAGTGCCGTAAGATAAACACAACATCCATGTCTCACGGGGATTCGAACCCGGACCCTTTTCGGACGAATGATCAGAGGCCATCGCGTAGTGCCACCGGTGCTGCTTTTTCGTCTTCATACGTGCTTCACCTCTTTAGTACGTCACAGAATGTTGATATGAAAGCAATGAGAAGGGAGTACATCAAAAGCTCAACAAGCGATTTGTCGTCTTGATACGTACTTCACCTCTGTAGTGCGTCACAGAATGTTGATATGAAAACAATGGGAAGGGATTACCTCAAAAGTTCAACAAGCGATTTGTCGTCGTAATACGTACTTCACCTCTGTAATACGTCACAGAATGTTGATAGGAAAGCAATGCGAAGAGAGTACCTCAAAAGCTCAACAAGCGATTTGTCGTCTTGATACGTACTTCACCTTTGTGGTACGTCACAGAATGTTGATAGGAAATCAATGGGAAGGGAGGATATCAAAAATTCAACATGCGATTTGTCTTCTTGATACGTACTTCACCTCTGCAGTACGTCACAGAATGTTGATAGGAAAGCAATGGGAAGAGAGTACATCAAATGCTCAACAAGCGATTTGTAGTCTTGATACATGCTTCACCTCTGTAGTACGTCACAGAATGTTGATAGAAAAGCAATGGGAAGGGTGTACATCAAAAGCTCAACAAGCGAGTTTCGCAAGAGAATCTCCACCACCCACTCCAAGTGAGTATGTCGTGGGACACAGTTGTCAGGAAATTCATGTTTAAAAGTAGGTAGTCAAGCGGTCCAGAATTAAAATAATGTATGTGTCAATCCAGGCAGCACAGCCTTGCGATTTAACGTAGGCCCAACACTGAGCCACCGTCTTTTTGGAATAGAAGACAGTGGCTCAGTGCCGGCCTTACGTTAAATTGCAAGGCTGTGTGCTACCTGGGAAGATATCATCATGTCCGGGGTGGAGCGGGGGTGGGGTGAGGAGACCAAGACACCGTATGTGAACGGCAACGGAATCCAATGGACTTCTATCTGCTTTCTTCATCCTAGTTTTGTTTTGTTTTTTCCCTATATTTTCCAGCATTAGTACTTACGGAAAACACAGCTAAACGTACCAAGAAAGAAAAATCGTTCCAATGGAAAAACTATACAGTTAATAAAACAGTTGCACTAATCATGAGGCATATGTTTGAGACGGAGAAAAAAACCCCGTCTCAAACATATACCTGCAAAAATGGGCCTATTTAAGACGTGAGCCAACGGTAATTGGGGGAAAATGAATGAAAGCGTTTATGTCCGTGGCAGTCATAATTCAATCATAGAAGAAGCTTCAAAATTTGGCGTATTGATTTTCATTTTTATTCCGAGTTTCAATGACAGGTTTCAAAGCGAAATTATAGAAAGAATGTGGATTTGCTAGAATCAAGAAATTTTAGCGTTCAGTTTTTACTTGAATCAGGAAGGTATGAACAAGACAGCTAGAAAAAAAAGAACGAGTATTACTTTTAAGACTCCGACGTGTGTGCGCTGCTACTGGCGCAGGGGCGAAAATGTTCCTGTCGTATGCACATGAGGAGAAGCAAAATAATTTCTCTTATTTGGCATTGCAATTCCAGTGGCGGTTACGATCTCTGACGGAGACAAATCTACGTCACTCTTCCGATGACATCATCTTTCAAGCAGGATGTGTTTAGTCAACTAACTTTCTCTTTATTTTAACAATTACAAAGTTAAATACTATTTAAATAGACTCCAATAATATATTTAAATACTACTCAAATAGAGTCCATTAATAATTAATTACGGAATACAATCGTGTACTTCAGCAAAAATCAAAATATTGAGATTGCATCTTAAAAGTTATATCCTGGCAGCGCTGGGTACAATCCAGGTAGCTTATATAACATACTCTGTGACGTATATTGATTATTTTACCTTCCGATTTTATTTATTTATGTAAATTTTTTTATCTTTTGTTATTAGTGGTGTATTGGGGCCAGAACGTCGTTCCGTTACTTATTTTCGAGCCGGAACGACGTTCCCCCACTTTTTAAGTATTTGAACGGTTCGAATGCGTTCACAAAATATAACAAATTTAATATTTGTGCTAGGAAACATTGTAAAATGAAATAATATTTATGCATGTTCCTTCCTTAATCATTTGTAGCAAATTGGGCTTCTTAGTGAAAGCTCTCAGTCACAACTCACATTGCTGGCGCGGCGGGATCAGAAGAAAACTTTCAAAACATTTCTTCTGATCCTCGCCGAGCCAAATTCTTTCTGATCCTCGCCGAGCCAAATTCTTTCTGATCACGCCGCGCGAACAGACGCGGCGTGATCAGAAGAATGTTTCAAGAAGAAAACTTGGCGACGGATTATGCAGAGGGTAGGGATGTATCTGCAGATCTCACAATGCACAGTAAAAGAGTGGATGGGGATTGGGGGTGACTGTTTATTTTTCTCAATTGTGTCGCGACTAAGTTTCAAGCAGCATCAAAGATTTTCTTGGGCTGTGTCTTGTGTTTCAGTTTCAAAAATGAGTGTGAAACGAAAACAAACGTGCATGGACGCATTTGTTACTCAAAACAAGAAACAATTAGCACACACTGAAGAAAAGAAAAGTGTTAGTGTTAGTGAACCCAACATGAACGTGACAAAGAGTGAAGTGATTCCAAAAAGAGATGGTGTTTGCGTTGTTAGTGAAGTGACTCCGAAAGAAGATAATTGAACTAGCGATAATACTAGCGATAAGAATCTCAAGTCCGAATGGCCTGAAATTTGGACTACTGCTATGTGGGAAGAGAAGAAAAAACCTTCCCATGGATTGAATGTAAGTATGGTAAAATTGGGTGTTCTTCTTGTTCTAGAGTGACAACTTTAGGTCCATTGAAATCGCAAGGACTGAAAGTTTCCAAGGAATGGAGTTCGGTGTCAATTTCATTTAATGGTAGCATTCGTACAGCGCAACTTACATCATTGAGGAAACAACTATTTGAGCATTCAAAGTCGCAGTCACACATAAGCTCTGAAAACATTGTACAGGGAGCTAAAACACAATCGATTGAAAACGTTGTAGACCGTTTAAATGGAACTGAAGTATAGGCCACTGAAAAGGTTTTTAGAACCGCATATTTTATTGCTAAACATGATAGACTATAATCTGATAATACTGAACTGCTGTAGTTGCAACAATTAAATGGTGTAGTAATCTCACCTGGTTTGCGATCGAGATTTATCGCTACAAACATAATTGACCACGTTGCGCGAGAAATGAATTCTAGAGTCTGCAAACGCATAATTGAAACAAATGGAACAATATCTGTGATAATAGACGAGTCTATAAACAATCAGACCAAAACTACTTTGGTAGTGTATTTAGCATGGGAAACAGATAAGTCAATCGATCCACATTTCACTTTTTTACATCTGATCGAATTGCCTGATCAAACAACGAAAACGTTTACAGATCACTTACTAACATGCCTCAGTACGTATGGATTCGACCATACATATCTTCAGAACAATCTAGTTTCTTTTACATGTGATGGTGCTATTGTCATGCTAGGAAGAAAATCAGGTGTTGCACAACGGCTGGAACAAATGCATCCTTCTATTATCGTGTGGCATTGCCTTAATCATCGATTAGAACTGTCAGTTAGAGAGGCAATTCATGAAGTGCATGGTGTTGATAATTTCCGTACAACTACGAACAAACTTTACTCATTATACAGCAAATCTTCCAAAAACCAAAATGAAATTGGAAAGTGTGCGTCGACGCTAAACGAAGAGATCAAGAAAATCGGTCGTGTATTGGGAGTGAGGTGGGTTTCAAGTTCGTTTCGAACCGTTTCTGCAGTTTGGAAAAACTATAGATCTCTGTGTTGTCACTTTGAGTCTGCAAGTAATGATAAACACCGCTCGCAGTCGGACCAAGACAAATTCAAGGGGCTGTACAAACGTATTTCATCGAAACAACTTGTAATGGACCTGACACTCATGCATGATGTTTTATTCGAAATCTCACTTCTTTCCGAGTCCCTCCAGAGACGAGATATGACTCTTGTTCATGCTGATAAGCTAGTTCGTCGCACCATATGATTTTTAGACTCAAGAAACGCAAAGGTAAACATATGTTGGAAGCAGATAACGCAGTGAAGGAAATGTAATTCTGCTCAGTAAAACTGACTGATAACAACAAGATTGATTCTGTTAATCACTCTGTTTTTAACCATCATCGGAAACAATATGAAACACCGCTTATTTTCAACAACCTCTTCACATGAGTCAATTCAATCACAACCAGGCTCTTCAAACACCATTCCCAGTAAGGCCGACATAATTTCAAACCTTTTTTTCTGGAAACTAGTGAATGGCCAGCAGAAATACACTCAGGTTATGGAGACACTGAAATAGAGTCTCTTTGCAGCCGCTTCATATTGGTATTTTCGAGGACACTCACGGCCTACAGAGACTTCCTGGACAATTACGGACGAGATATTCCATCTAATCCCTTGCAGTTCTTTCGAATGTGAAAGAGGCTTTAGAACTATGAACCTTATAATTACGGATACTAGATCAAGATTACTAAATAGCCATGCGTTAAATCGTATGTTCATCAAACTTCACGGCCTACAGAGACTTCCTGGACAATGGCGGACGAAATAGTCCCTCTAATTTGATTCCTCTTATTAATTGTTCAAAATTATCCCTTCCAGCTCTTCCGAATGTGAAGAGGCTTTAGCCATATGAACCTTATAATTACGGATACTAGATCAAGATTACTAAATAGCCATCCATCAAATTTTATGTTCATCAAACTTCACGGAACTCCGATTGAACTGTGGAAACCAGACAATTACGTTCGCAAGTGGCGGAGGAATCATCGCTCAGCAACTGATACCCAGATCAAAGCAGTCAAGCACACAGAAAGTCCAGTGGATCAACTTTGGAAATTCCTTTAAGGAGATAAACTAAACACTGTTCCGCCAAATTACATCCATGCAGTTATGTAAGCCCTAAGTGACATTTTCATTACTCTTAAACGCAAATTCAACTATATTAGTTATTCGTTTCTTACTGATTACAGCAGCGCTTGGCTCCTTCAACTATTCATGCCATGTTTTACAGTAAGATTGGCCAATGTATAGTATTACAATTTACGACCATCCATTCCAGTTCTAGTACAGATGTCTGAGACAATAAGCCTATAATGGATGGTGAAGCCTTTGCCATTTTCTACTTGTGTACACACTTGTACTTCTTATATATTTTTTATTTTAAAAATTCTGCCTATTATATGCACGTGTATTCAAAAATCGTTCGTGTTACATGGTGAGTTCCGGCACTTCTTTTATTAGCAATATACCACTGCTTGTTATACTTTCTGCACTGAACGTCACGTCGGAACTCCGGGAAATTATTTATTTGGTTCGTCATGGACAGTGAGCCAGGTGAAGGGGATTTAGACATATGAAACAGGGTCGTTTATGTGAACAGTATATGAGATGATAAGCCAGCAAGCGCTTTGCGAGCTAGAGGAGATTATAAATGATTATCACTGTACTCTGATTTATCCCACACACGACATTGCTAAGAAGTTATTAGTTGTTAAACCCAGGACTGCCTCTTCCGGGCAACGGTTGTGAACGATGAAGCTCCTACCAACGGAGCAGTCCGAAGGAGAGGAGAACTCCCTCTCTGGCGTATCATCAGAATTTTGAGCAAGGAGAACATGCCTCCGAGCTCACCATTATCAGTGTAGATACCGTTTGACATAATTTCATATTAATAATACAGAATGTTCTCGATGTATATGTTACCGTTAAAGTGTATAATTCAGTTATTTCATAGAATACCTAGTTATTTCATGAAATAACTGATCAAGTTAGTTAAAGCGAGTAACAAATTAATAATTGCACACTTTCACTAGCTATTCTATGAAATAACTAGCTATTCTATAAATTAACTAATGATAGACAGTTAAAGTGTAAAATAAGCAATTTGACCGAATTATGCAGCATACAAAATGTTATTTATATAAAGACACAATAAAATCATTTGTTACAACAGGTATAACGAAGTAAATTTCTCCGTCATTTCTGTCCACGCCAGGATTCGAACCCGGATCCCCTCATTCCGGAATAAGTCACTCTACCAATTGAGCTACGCGGACGTTTTATTCTGATTCCTATCTCCCTTTATGTCGTGTGCGTCCTTTTGGCAGGTACGTCACATCTCCTGGTACGTTACATCATCTCCCCCTTATTTTTTTTATTTTTTTTTGAAGTGCTGGAGAAGGGATTCTCTCATTTTTCCTGTCTCGCGGTGTGGAAATAACATCACACCATTGCGAGATTTTTGAACGGTCGGGTCATCCGGATAGTTCGGGCGCCATTATAACGAAGTAAATATATCCGTCATTTCTGTCCACGCCCGGATTCGAACACGGATCCCCTCATTCCGGAATAAGTCACTCTACCAATTGAGCTACGCGGATGTTTTATTCTGATTCCTATCTGCCTTTATGTCGTGTGCGTCCTTCTGGCAGGTACGTCACATCTCCTGGTACGTTACACAGGGATTACTAAAATGGCATTTGGAATCGCATAGAACATTATTTTTAAAACAAATACATATTTGTTGACACACTGCATTTTCATGAACATTTTTTAAATCCCCGACCGGTACCTAAACTTTGAGCTGTAGCAACCGAGCGGAGCGATTTCTCTATATCCGGCACTTCTTCGATCCGAATTCGTTTTTGTTCACAAACGCTGAACTGGAATCGGGAATATAGCTGTTTTATGCGGCCGTTTCTTGTTCCCAATTGAAAAAATCCTTCTTCAGTTATTTTCATTATAACAGCTAAAATAGATCTGGCGTCACCCCTTCTTCTGTCAACTTCAGGTACTGGGATACGGACTGTGTAATCCCCACAGAGTCTTCAGAATGAGATTTATCTGACATTAATTTCATCTTCTTAGCCTGAATTTCCAAACATTCTTTAGAGTTTTCTCTTTCCCTCTGAACATTCAGTTCATTAAAACACAATTTGCAGATCTTCTGTACAACATATTTCCGAAAAATTTATAAATAACAAAACGAAACATAAAAGTTAATATCATTATTATTATATAACAATTTGTAGCGGGTTGGTGTGCTATTTTTGACCAGAGGTTCTCACTTTACAGCCTTTTGAATTTGGGATTTATTTTCTCGGTTATTTTACGCTTTAACGGGGTGTAGATCGTTATTCTGTGAAATAACTAGTCAAACCATAGAATACAAGTGAGTTTTACGCTTTAACTGACATGATCAGTTATTTCATGAAAGAACTAGGTATTCTATGAAATAACGGATTTCATACTTTAACGATAACATAAATAACATAATCATCGTTGCTTTTGTGAGTCCATAAAGAGCAATGTAAAATTGCAAGAGAAAGTGTAACTCAGAAATGTGCTTTGTAAAACTTTATTCTTTTTGAAACAAAGGGCTGGCTCGGCCGCAAAAACAAAGTTCATGTTAGTAGACAAATCTCCTAGTTCGCTTCAAAATCAGGCATTTTGTCCATCTTGCACGTCTCACCAACGGAAAGATGGCTTTCGGTGGCCGGTGATAGTCTTGCGGTGGCAGGGGGTTGCCATCGGTCCCCTGGCCGATTCCGTACCAGGGCGCCTTGCGTGTTCCTGGCGGGGTGCTGTCCCAGCGCCTTCAATACTTTCTTTAATGAGGTCCATTAATCCCTGTTGAGCTAGTAGTTGGCAGCGCAGGTTAAAATCATTAGCTTTACAATTAACCGGCGCGTGACTGGAAGACCCTGGGTTCGACTCCCGGTGGCGGCCAATGAGAATTTTTCCGTGACTCACTTATAAACGTGGAAAGAGCGAAGATCTTTGTTTGATGTTCCTGGTCTACGTTAAATGTCTGTATTAATTATTCATTCGCCTTCTAATTATTTCTTCAGTTGCTGCTTACCATCTTTGGTGAATCCCCAGCATTGTGCGGGGCTCCAAGAAGCAACCTGCCAAATTGGCTTGGCAGTTGGCATGTGTGAGTCTGGAGGAATTCGAGGTCGCTGTGGTGTAACGGAAGCATATCCAGTTGCGTAACTGGAAAACCCTGGGTTCGACTCCCGGTGGCGGCCAATGAGAATTTTTCCGTGACTCACTTATAAACGTGGAAAGAGCGAAGATCTTTGTTTGATGTTCCTGTTCCACGTTAAATGTCTGTATTAATTATTCATTCGCCTTCTAATTATTTCTTCAGTTGCTGCTTACCATCTTTGGTGAATCCCCAGCATTGTGCGGGGCTCCAAGAAGCAACCTGCCAAATTGGCTTGGCAGTTGGCGTGTGTGAGTCTGGAGGAATTCGAGGTCGCTGTGGTGTAGCGGAAGCATATCCGGTTGCGTAACTGGAAAACCCTGGGTTCGACTCCCGGTGGCTGCCAATGAGAATTTTTCCGTGACTCACTTATAAACGTGGAAAGAGCGAAGATCTTTGTTTGATAGTCATTGATTGACTTTTGCAGTATGATTCAACAGCGAGTGTAGAACTTTCTTCGAGTGCTATTGGTGGTGTAACGTATTAAAGCACGGAATAAATAGTTTTACAGGGCATGAAGTGTGAGCTTTCTTTACGATTACTTTGCTCTCGCAATAGTTACATGACCCCTGAGTCACTTTACAATCGATTGCATTAGCACATTGATTTACTTTAGGTGTACTGTTACGTAAATAAGGATTTATGCAACCAGCTTTGCATCAATCCATGTACAGTTCATTTGCAAGAGTTTAAGACCACCTGTTGGTATTAGGAGATTTCTGCCGATTCCGTCAGCTATTGTCTGTATTACTCAAATTCCTGTCGGTTTTGCATCCTGCTACAGCAGCAGCTATTGATAGAGTTTGGGAAGCCTGCGAGTGTCTGTGTGCTTCTGGTTTTCATGCTGAGTGGTTTTGTACGTATTTTCTACAAAGCGAAAAATGGGCAAAAAAGCGTCATTAAGAGTTACTCAGAGGGCACAAATAGTGATTTTATATCATGAAGGATACTCCGAAACGTGACATAAGCAGAGAGGTGAATGTGAGCAAGACTGCTATTCATAATGCGATCATGAAATATCGAGATACAGGTGAATTTAGCGACAGAAAGGGAACTGGACGTCCAAGGAAAGCAACCCACGTGATGACAATACCATAAGGCGAAGAGTTATGCGTTCTCTAAGGAGTTCGTGCAAGACAATCAAGGCCTTTCTACATTCAAAAGGGTCTCATATTAGTATTAGCACTGTTTCCTGACGTCTTAGCAAATATTTTGGATTAAAGTCTTATAAACCTGCACATTAACCTAGACTAATTTCTGTCATGAAAAAGAAAAGACCCCACTTTTGCGAAGCGTCATCAATCGTGGACTGCTATAAAGTGGAGCCAAGCTCTTTTTTTGCGATGAATCAACTGTGCGTCAACTTGAATCACGTGAAGTACATGTTCGACGACTAAAAGGCAAAAAAGGTTTGATGAAAAATACACCGTTAGCACCGTGAGACATCCGCCTCGTCAGATGATATGAGGTGCTATGTCAGCATCCAGTACTGCTTCATTTTCTATTTTTCCCCGATAGGCACTACCATGACTAGTCCTTTTTAAGTGGAAATCTTACGTGAGAAGCTGCTAACTCATATGTACATTCTTTATGCATGATGGTGCTTCACGCCAATGATCAAATACAGTAAAAGACTACCTGCAGAAGGAAAATATAACTGTGCTTAATTGGCCCGGTAATAGTCCCGACCTTAACCCCATCGAAAATTTGTGGACCATTTTAAAAGACAAGGTAACAGAAAAACCGCCATTAAATTCCCAAGCTTTGATTGACGCGGTAAAGTACGTGTGGTGCAAAGACATTTCACGTGACTACTGCAAATATCTCATTGAGAGTATCATCATCATCATCATCATCATTGTCAACCATTATCAATCCACTGCTGGACGAAGGTCTCCACAAGTTTCCTCCACAACGGTCTGTCTTGTGCCAGTCTCCTCCATGTCACTCCCGCATACTTTCGAATTTCATCCTCCCATCTCCCATGTGGTCTTCTTCTGGGTCTTTTCCTGTCCCTTGGAATCCAATCTAAAATTTCGGCTGTCCATCGATGGTCTGTCCTTCTGTCAGTATGTCCAGCTCATTGCCATTTCAGATATTTAACTCTGATCATGATGTCTTCCACTCTTGTCATTTTTAGGATCCACGAGTTCCTGTTTTTATCTCTCCTGGTTACACCAAGCATGCACCTCTCCATGCTACTTTGAGTTGTCTGCAGCCTTTGTATGTCTCTTTTAGTTAAGGTCCACGTCTCTGCACCATACGTAAGCACTGGAAGGATGCATTGATCAAACACTTTTCTTTTAAGACATAATGGCATATTGCTCTTGAAAATTATGCTGTTTCTTCCAAAAGCTCTCCAGGCAAGTTTTGTACGCCGATTAATTTCTTCATCAATGTGACCCTCACTTGATATCTGGTGTCCAAGATAAACGTACGTGTCTGTTATCTCCAGCTTTCTTCAATCCATCAATCGATAAAGAGTATACCATATCGTATTCAGTTCGTTATAAAAAAACAAAGGTGGCCACACAAAATACTGATTTTGGTCTTTTTGTGTTCTAAAGAATGTAAATATTCATCTGTGGTGTCATTTTTTCAAGCATTTCTGACTAGCAATTAGTTGTTTGTTTGAAAATCTTAAGTTTTAATAAATTGATAAGTTGTCTTGAACTTTTGCAAATGACTGTATGCATGATTTCTAATCAAAATTTCCGAAGTTTTAGTAGACCGAAATATTATCTAAATTTTAGGTTAACTGCATCAACGGGGATAACTATTGTCATTATCATCAACGATTCGCAATCCATTGCTGGATCGTATTCTTTTGTTTGTTTGTCATAACTACCGTGAACAACCTTAAGGACAATATTCAGTTGCGTGTCCCTAATTTAGGGCCACTGTTTCCACGGTAGAGTCAAAGCCAGCACCGTTAGTCAAACACACCACCCATGAGGCACCCAGACTAGACTCAGACGATTTGTAAGCAGCCGGTGCCGCAGACACGCCAAGTACCGGTCGACAATGAGGATCTCCTTAAAGTTTTTACACAATTCTCTGTTTTGAGAAGTTCTCTCCCATGTTAACTTCGGGTGTTTTCGAATGAAACGCATACGGGTACAAGAATTATGGTGTCAATACTGTCGTCGACATAAAACAACGGATACACTACATTTTGTTTACTTTGAATATTAGCTTACCAGCATCTCTGACGTCGCAGTTTGCAATTTATTTGACCTGACAGTTGGAAAGATGACAAATCTTAAACCCAGAACAAGAACAGCATCCACTGCGTGTCTTTTCCTGATTCTTAGTGTAACGCTACATTAAACTACGTATTTACTCATATGAATGTGAAGCGAATGATAAGAGCTTATTCTGCACATCTTTCATCAGTTATTACTCATTATTAATACACTAGACATCTCGCTTCTCTCGTCAACCCTCGCAGGAACATACACTATACTGACAAAAGTCACCAGACACCTAGCAGAGAAACACAACACAGCATTTCTTGACATACATTAGTACTGTGTCGGTCCACCTTTGGCCTTAATGCATTCATTGACCCTTCGAGACATGCTTTTGACAAGATTTTGGAGCACAGCGATAGGTATGCGCTTCCATTCAGTACAAAATGCTGACGATAATTGTTGCTTGGTAGTGTGACTTGGTTCCAAACTTTTTATGCGGCGCTTTAATTCATCCCTTAGGTGCTCTATGGGATTAAGATCAGAGCTCTGTGCTGGTCAGTCCACACATGATACGGAATTATCGTCAAACCACGCTGTAACAGTCCTTGCTTTATAGCTCGGTGTATTATCCTGCTGGTACCAACAAGATTCTCTTCCATAGAATTGCCACAGAGTTGGTAGGGCGTAATTGTCCAGAATATCGAGATAGAAGTGCTGGTTAACAAGTTTTTCCACGATAACCAATGGGCCGGGACCATACCACGAAAAACATCCCCACACAAGTACACTGCCAGCTGCAAACTTGACCGAAGGAACAGTACACTGTGGTAAATAGCGTTTCCCCGGATGCCGCCATACACACACACACGCCCATCAGACTGTTGGATAGTGTATCTGGATTCATCAGTCCACATGACCCGTTTCCATTGATCTACGGTCCACGATAAATGTGTTTTACACCATGCTAAACCACGAGTAGCATTCTGAGTAGAGATGACAGGCTTATGAGCAGCCACACGACCACGGTAACCCATGGAATGAAGTTCTCTGAGAATGGTACGTGTACATACCGAGGTTCCAGCATTTTTAATCACCTATACACTGAGGTCTTGTACAGTACTCCGTCGATTAGCTGTAACGATTCTCTTGAGGCTTCGATGTCCTCTATCACTGATTTTATTTGGTATGCCGGTACGTTTTGCTGCTTCAGGCATGCCATGTGCCTTCCACTTATTCAGTACATCCAAAACAGTTGACTTGGGTATGTTTAAACGTCTCTCGGTTTCTCTTATGCACAACCCACTAATATAACACCGAACAATCTTTCCTTCCTCAAAGTCAGTTCTCTCCCGCCGCGACATTTTCACTCAACCTCACAGTGCGATTTGATCGCGATCAGCTGAAGGCTTGTTTTTAAACCGTTTGTAGCTGTACCGAACATCTTAACAACGCAGCGGATCCGTTCGTTTGCTTTTAAAGGGGTGTCCGGTGACTTTTGTCAATATAGTGTATACTTTTGATAAGTGAATATACACTGAGTTTGCTTTTGAATTAGAAACATCTGCATAATTACGTATAAGTCCACTTTTCTGTGCAGTCACAACTCGTAGACGCTTAGGAACACGTAGGTGTCAAAATCCTCCATGTGTAACGTTACCCATATCCGCTGCAGCAGCTCAGTCAGTTCACGCTAATTCAGTTCTCACACCTCGTTCTAGCATATCTCAAAAATGTTCAATTAGGTTATAGTCAGGGGAATTCAGGAGCCAAAGCAATGTGGCGGATTTCTTTTCGTGTTCTTCCAACCAGTCAGTAGTTATACGAGCCCGATGACACGGTGCGTTGTCCTGTTGAAATATGGCACTGTGATCCTGGTAAATCTCCTACAGATATAGATGAAGGTAGTCAGCTAACAGGTCCCTGTAACGTCCACCACTCAGTGTTTGTGGGATGATAACCAACGGATCTAAGGCTTGTCAGGAAAAAGCTTCCCAGAGCAGAACATCACTCCTACCAGCTTGTTGAACCTCAATTGTGTAACCAGGTGATAAAGCTTCATGCTATTTACGCCATATGCGAGCCCGGCCATCAGCATGGGGCAGCAGGAAACGGGACTCATCATTCCAGACTGCCTTATTCCGTATTTCGAGGTTACGCTGCCGACGTTCTTTGGCTCATGCAAGGCGTTTTTGGCGATGACTGGGCGTCATCATAGGTACCGTCGTTGGTCTCCGGGTGTGGAATCACAGGCAAAGCAAGGTACGGCACATAGTGCATGTAGAAATAGGTCGAACAGCACCGCTGTTGTTCTGGCGGATGAACTGGAGGATGATGCACATCGTCACTGAGATACCAGTCGTGACAATCGATGCTCAGCCCTGAGATCAACCGCGCTTGGCTGACCAATGTCAGTCCTTCTACTGGATGTCTGTGCATGGTTAATCCAATCCTGGTACACATTTCATACAGTACTACGAGAGCAGCCAACAAACAAGTGTGGCTGACCAATGTGATCGCTTCTGCTGGATGCCTGTGCATGGTTAATCCAATCCTGGTACAACATTGATACAGCTCTACGGGAGCAGCCAACAAGTGTGGCTGACCAATGTGAGCCTTTCTGTTGGATGCCTGTGCATGGTTAATCCAATCCTGGTACAATATTGATACAGTACTACGGGAACAGCCAACAAGTGTGGCTGACAAATGTGAGCTTTTCTGCTGGATGTCTGTGCATCGTTAATCCAGTCCTAGTACACCCTTGATACAGTAGTTCACTATTGAAACTTGCAGGACACTTGAAATAACTGACCAACAAGCAAAAATACGCTTTAATATTTAATTGGATAACTATGGTTTCTTAGTAACAAAGTGCACCTTCTTGGCATGGAACTAATGAGCTTCTCTAGTGGTCCATTGGTGATAACACGGTGCCATACGGCCCTTGCACACTCAATTAATGCTGTTTTAGATGTGCGTTCTTGTTGACGGATCTTTTGCTGCAATCTCACCCACAGATTCTCAATGGGCCTAAGATCGGGTGACTGTGCCAGCCACTGAAGTATAACATTTCGATTAAACCACTCGTCAACCAACTTTGACCGATGACATGACGCGTTATCGTTCTGAGAGATAAAATTCCGCAAACCCAATGTCTTTTGCAGATGGTAGCAGTTTGGACTTCAAAATATCCACATATTTCGATCCATTCAATGTGTTATCAACAATGTGTAGATGGCCAACAACACCGGCTGAAATACAGGACCATAACATCACCGAATGTGGGTGCTTGATTGTTGACTGGGTGTAACATGCCTTATATCTTTCACCAGCCCGACGACGTACATAATTATTTCCATTATTAGGGGAAAGAGCAACAGTTGTTTCAACACTGAAAATAACATTTTTCCATTCATCAAGAGTCCAATTCTTGTGTGCCTTGGCTCAAGCAATTCTATTGAGCAGTTGTTGTTCAGTAAGAAAAGGCTTGCGTGGAACTTTTCGTGCAGTCAGTCAATTTTCTTGTAGCCTAGATGCAGTAATGTCATCTTCATTCTCCCACTCATTTTTTAAATCAGTGGCTATTTTAAACCTTGATTTTAAGGAACGACGCATCAACATGCGATCATCACGTTCAGTACACAGCCTTGGTCGACCTGTTCTTTTTCTGTTTCCCACACTTCCAATTTCTGCAACTCTTTTAATGGTGCGTAAGACAGTGGAATGATCACAGCCACATTTAACAGCAATTTTGGCACAGTGTTATCACCAATGGACAACTAGAGAAGCTCATTAGTTCCATGCCAAGAAGGTGCACTTTGTTACTAAGAAACCGTAGTTATCCAATTAAATAATAACGCGTATTTTGTTCTTGGTAAGTTATTTTAAGTGTCCTGCAAGTTTCAATAATGTACTGTACAGTAATTTTACGTTACATGCATTGTACACTAATTTCACAAATTCCACTATTTTTTGCTTTTTATGACTAGATGCTGTACTTTTGCTTGTAACTTCACTTCTATTACCGGTAATAACATTCTGTTATTGCATTCTGCATAAAATTTATTTCCTTTAAAATAATATGTAATATGTATTCCTATGTATTCTTCTTGGACAGCAGGTATTAAGTGAGGGTCACATTGATGAAGAAATTAATCGGCGTACAAAACTTGCCTGGAGAGCTTTTGGAAGAAACGGCATAATTTTCAACAGCAATATGCCATTATGTCTTAAAAGAAAAGTTTTTGATCAATGCATCCTTCCAGTGCTTACGTATGGTGCAGAGACGTGGACCTTAACTAAAAGAGACATACAAAGGCTGCAGACAACTCAAAGCAGCATGGAGAGGTGCATGCTTGGTGTAACTAGGAGAGATAAGAAGAGGAACACGTGGATCCGAAAAATGACAAGAGTGGAAGACATCATGATCAGAGTTAAATCCGTGAAATGGCAATGGGCTGGACATATTGCCAGAAGGACAGACCATCGATGGACAGCCAACATTTTAGATTGGATTCCAAGGGACAGGAAAAGACCCAGAAGATGACCACATGGGAGATGGGTGGATGAAATTCGAAAGTATGCGGGAGTGACATGGAGGAGACTGGCACAAGACAGACCGTTGTGGAGGTAACTTGGGTAGACCTTCGTCCAGCAGTGGATTGATAATGGTTGACAATGATGATGATGTATTCCTGACTTTCTTATTACGCTGCATAAGTTAACTTCAAACATCAAAAATTGACTTTCAGTCTAGTGTTGCAGGACCTTTGGCCACGATTGTATATTCACCTCGGATATACCGTGGAATGCTTTGTTTTACGAAGAAATTTTTCTTCCCCTTCGTAAACACTGCTCGTTCGGAAAAAGAAGAATGAGAAAACACAGTCTTACTTAGAAACAGCTTGGAAACATGAACGCCAAACTATTAATATTTCTCTCTGCATTTACATTCCGTGAAACAGTAAGACTGTGGGTTTTTAAAACTGTATTTGGATGAGATTTGATTTAACGTTTTAAGATTTGATTGTATTTGGATGAGATTTCACTTAGCATTTAATGATTTGATTGTAGTTTGGATGAGATTTGCTTTGAGGTTTACTTTAGTCATGGCAAACTTGCATCTCAGTCTAAAAAAACAATCAAGATCTTTTTATCTCGCTTTTCACCACCAAAAAAAAAAAAAACTAAAACAGAAATGGTCAAACATTTTTCCTCGTGCGCGCGAGCACAAAATCTTCAAAACATATTTCTGTTTTGGAATTTTTTCTTTTGCCTTTGGATGGTGAAAAACCGGCGGGCAAGATAATTTACATGCTCATTGAAACGTGGGCGATAATTTGGGTCTATTTTGTTTCATGCATCCCTAGGATCAGGTCTTTTTGCCTTACATTTAAAAATTTCAATAAACGTTAATATTTTATTTACTTTCAAATATCGAATCTCATTAATAATTTTCCAACTGCGCACGATTTGTGCTGGGTTTTAACACAATGAACAGGAATTATTTTCCCCCCACTTAGCGATAAGATATCACGAAATTATTTATAATAACATGTGGTTGCAAGTGCAGCTCTTCTTTGACAAAGATTTTTGCCAGCAAAGAGAAAAAGCAGATTCCCGACTTAATTTTAGTGAACTGTAAATGAAAAACCAAATAAATAACTAAAAATTTCAGGTTTAAGTCCGCTACTTTCTGCTCATGACGCGTGATAACTTTCAAAGCTGAAAATGAGATTTCTTTCTTCTGACCATGCAGTACTGAAAACCAGACTTGTTTTCCGATAATGCCGCGGACAGAAATGAAAGGAGCTTCCACTTCTAGGATTTCTGAGAACAATAATTTTTATTCTGTCGTTCCCAGATGTCAGATTCTCACGAACAGTCAGATTGAGGACGAGATCCCCCAGCTCTTTAACGAATGCCACATACAAGTAGCTGTTGTTATCGCAGGAACTTTCGAATTGTTTTTATGTATTCTGTGATCATCTGCATGGAACTAAAGTGACGTCATATGTAACTGTCTGGAATTAATAATGTAATAAATAATTCATCTTCATGTCTTATAACTAACTATCTCTCTAAGAATTTCAGTGATGTACACTACTATGCATATTCTCATCTGCATGGAAATAAAGTGACGTCATGTGTAACTGTGATCATCTGCATGGAAAAAAGTGACGTCATGTGTAACTGTCTTGAGCTACCCACGAATACCGGATTACGCCAGCGTACAATACAAATTTGAAGTTGCGAATCTGTTTATTGGTGTAAATTATGACAAGAGTATTAAGTCATATAATATCCAAAAATTTGAAACTTTCGTCGTCCTGGAGCGGGAATCGAATCCGCGTCTCCCACTTTGCGTCCTAGTATGCTAACCATAACACCACCCGAAACGACCCAATCTCAACTTCAAATTTATATTGTACACTAGTGTAATCCCTTATTCTTGTTTTATCTGCTTCTCCGGCAATCACAGGAGACAATGAATTCTATTCATCCAGATTCGCTAAATATGAATGCCGTTGCTTCGACTGTCGATTCCTGCGATGTGTTATATTCAAATTACTCGGAAACTTGAGAACTGGTCGTTTTGGGTGGTGTAATGGTAAGCATACACGGCGCAAACCAGGTTCGGTTCTCGCTCCAGGACGATGAAATTTTCAAGTTTTCGGAGATTATATGACTTATCACTCTTGTCATAATATACACCAATAGACGGAATCACAACTTCAAATTTATATTGTCTGGAGCTAATAATATAATAAATAATTCATATTAATGTCTCAACTTCCTAAGAATTTCAGTGACATACACAGTGCGTCAAAGAATTTTTAAGACTGGCGCTATATTTCAGCCTACGGTGGCGCCACCAGTGTAATCGCGAATGCGTTATAAACCGTGACCATCTGCTTGCTTTCTGCCAAAAGTACTGCGCAGTTCTTAAAGTAACTCAAACGAAACGGCCGTTCATTAGAGAAGTAAAATTTTTTTCATGTTGAATTGTTAATATGGAGCAAAGGGCTGTTACACAAACGTTTTTTGGACGAAAGACGGACACGAGAAGGTGATAAGCATACCGGAAGACCAAGTTCATCTACGACACCTGAGATTATTGAAAAAGTGCGTGATTTCGTGGCAAACAATCGATGTGCGTCACTAAGAATGATGGAAGAGTCTTTAAGCATCAACAAAGAAACGATTTGGGTAAAACAAAAGTCTGTGCTAAATTTGTTCCACACACGTTAACCAATGAACGAAAATCAAGGAGAAGTGCACATTGCAGAGACATCATTTCAGGCGCTGAAAATGATCCAAACTTCTTAAAATCGATTGTTACAGGTGATAAAACATGGTGTTTTCAATATGATCCTAAAACAAAGCGACAAAGTGCGGAATGGAAGTAAAAAAACTCGCCACAAGCCAAAAAAACAAGAAAAGTTCCATCGAAAATCAAAACAATGCTCATTTCATTCTTCGATAGTACGGGTATTATCCACAAAGAATTTGTTCCAAGTAGACAAACAATTACTAGGGAGCTTTATTTAAATGTTTTGAGGCGTTTGATGGGCAGAATTCGTCGCATTCGTCCAGAATATCGGGATGAAAGCAGTTGGTGTTTGTTGCACGATAATGCACCCAGTCACACCTCACTTCTTGTTCGTAGATTTTTTGGCAAAAAATAACGTCTGTGTGTGTTGAATCATCCACCGTATTTGCCTAATTTAGCACCTTGCGACGTTTCTTTATTCCCAAAACTTAAAATGACGTTAAAAGGGTGTTATTTTGATGATATTTTGACCATACAAACAGCTTCGACGCGTGCTTTGGAGGCAATTCCGCAAAGTGAACTGGAACAGGCATTCGAATCATTATTAAATCGCTGTAACAAGTGTATTGAAGCCGGAGGGACTTATTTTGAATAACAAACCAAAACACATTTTAATTTCTTGTTCCTATTTCATTTTACAGAGCCAGTCTTAAAAATTCTTTGCCACACTGAGTACACTACTATGTGTATTCTCATCTGCATGGAAATAAAGTGACATCATGTGTAACTGTCTAGAGCTAATAATGTAATAAATAATTCATCTTCGTGTCTTATAACTTTCTAAGAATTTCAGTTCTGCATGTAAATAAAGTTACGTCATGTTTAACTGTTTGGAGCTAATAATACAATGCCTGACAGAGAAAATGCCACACCACGAAACCGTGAACGCAGCGCGATGCAAATTGCAGGATAAGTGCACACGTACAAGTTATGCAAATGATTGCATTTGCAGGCCAATCGCACGAACGACGCGCGGGATAAAAGCGGACAACCAGCCCGTGCCGCCATCAGTCAAGACGTCGTCACGGCCGCGAGAAGTGAGTGGTTCTGCTGTAACCGTGTCTGAAGAACGAACAAGAGGTGCCAATGCCGTTAAGACGCCGTCGTACGCGTCAAACGAATGAGTTCACGAGAGGTGTCATCGCAGGCCTTCGTACCGCCGGATTGTTCTTGCGTCGTGTTGCGGAAGTAACGCAACGTGATGCCGCAGCCGCCGGTCGCATTTGGAGACAATAGTCCCAGGGAGGATCTGTGCAACGTCGGAGGGGGCCGGAGCAACGAGATGGACGTCTCCGTGCTCCGGTCCCCCTACGACAGCCGTAAAGAAACCATAGACTGTTATATGACTAGCAGTCTACGGTTTCTTTACAGCTCCGTAAACTGAAATTTTGTCACCGTTTAAAGTCACCGTTACTTCAGTGAAACTGTCACCGTAGTCACCGTGATAGCAAAATCACTGTTAAGTTCCCCTCTACTAGAAAGTTTGAGCAAAACGTTCTTAATAGTAAAAGGTAACCTATGACACTTTTAGAATCAGATTTCTTTAAGCAATTATATGAAATAAAATATATATTGATGTCAAGAACATGAGCTTTCATGCTCTACAGTATACCTAAAGATTATGCATGGGTAAAAGGCTGCACAAAACTATCTTAATGGCAGAAGGCATCCTATGGCACTTTTAGAATCAGATTTCCTTAAGACTGTCTCTGAATGACTGTTAGGGTTCATCTTCTGCGATATATGGCGCAAAACATCGCTCTTTGTGAATGTCTTTTACGTCTTGAGTGACTATCCCAGAAGTTGGAGTCAGAAAATCACTGGAGACCTCACCATATTCGGAATGGAAGTTGTCTCCCGTTGGCTCCGCAATGAAAAGACAAAATACGCGGTGTTACGTTTTAACCAATGACGTTATTTGGGGGTGGAGCTCCGTAAACAGGTGGAGCTCAGTAAGTAAGCGGAGTTTCTATAGCTCAGATTCAAGGGTTCTCTGCTAATGTACACATTTTCTCTTCAAAAACAAACGTACAATGGGATTTAAGATGATCTATAGAAGACAAGATGACAACCTCACTTTTTCTCCTATTAATTGATTTCTATTTGGCTAAACAAAATTAGAAAAATCAGTCAGAAATAAGAGATTTCGTTGCTTCCAAAAAGAAGCACTACTAGCTAACTTATCGCGCCATCTAGCGCCAAATTGGATTACTTTAGAGCCAGATAAATTGAATTAAAAAAAACATTCCAACAAATTTTTCGGAATAATATCTGTGGCATATATGTGCTCAAAATTTCAAACACTGCAAAGTTATAGTCTTCGAGAAATTGTGTATAAAACAATTTACATTGCAGATATAGGGTAGAAGATGAAACTTAACACACATTCAAAGACAGCCTTAAGCAATTACTTTATATGGAATAAAATACATATCGATGTCAAGAATATGAACATTCATGCCCTACCGTATACCCAAAGATTCATTGGTAAAAGGCCAATACGTCTTCTACATCGTTCTCACAGTTCAAGCTTTTCAATAATAAAAATAATTTTCTGGACTAATACGTCAGGGTAGAGATATGGCGAGCGAAGCATGAAGAATGGGTAAAATGATACCATGAACTCGTACTCGTACATTGTTTTTTTTCTAAGAGGTGTGCCAAAATCAGCTTGAGTTATCTATGGGAAACCTGTGAATAAAGAAATGTGCAAATTGATTATGGACCACTCTTACGATTCCGGCTGTTGAGAGTGAAACTGAATTTTCGAATCCTAGGTACAGATGTGGTGATATCGTGTCCACGGCAGAATTGGAAACTGGTCAAAAAATTCGGACCCGGACGCCCCATAATTGGACCCGACCCGACCCGATCCCGTAACTGGCAAAGACAAATCTACTTTGAACTATAAATTCGAAATATATATATAAACGTAATATGTATATACTGTATATTCATACCAATAACTGCTTGATATTTAATAAGTGCCATTTTTAGTGCCATTATTTTGCGTAACCCAGAAGTAATGGCTGAGTATGACCGTGGCCATGGAGTATATTATAAATAGGAATAATTATTTATGACTACACAAATAAATGTATTTTTAAAAGGTGTTTAGATTGTTCACTCTTTCCACGCTTTGATGGAGGTGCGCATACTTTCATATGGTCAATTAAATTTTTGGTTCCATAATCTTTTATTACAAAGATTATGACATCTTTCGTCGACATCTTTCTTTGTTATTATATACTTTCCACATTTTGAACAACAAGCTAGACCAAACAACACAGAATTATTAACCGGTTCCTTAATGAGACGAAACAATTTCCAGCATTCACTCTTCCCTTTGTGGTTTTCAACAAGCACGTATTTGTTGGCCTCGACGACTTTCTCAACCTCCTTAATATTAAATCCATCCATATTACCAAATAAGGAGTTAATTTCTACATGACATGTCATGGGAACGGGATGTTAGGACCTTTCAATGCTCAATGTAAAAGATGCGATGTGAAAAGTGACTCTTAGTCATACAGTGAACTTCGCACGGAGAGGTTTGAATCAGCTGAGAAGCAGGTGAATGGCGTTTGCCTGTACTTTGCCCTGGGCAATCCCACTGTAACAGAACGCAAAGGAAGTACCGTTTTACGATATGGTGTCGGTGTATCTGACGTCGGTCGGTGGAAATCTTCGTTGCTTTAAGAAACAGACGACAATATTTTTGCATGGCAAATCATTATTCACTCCGTGGGCACCAGTATCGACTACAGAATTCCACAAAGCGCATTTTTCTTTGGAATATATTCTTCTCTTTTCAAAAATAAAGCGAGAATAAAACCGTGTCAAAAAACACTTTGACCCGACCCGTTGGACTCGCAAGAAATTGTCGACCCGTTGACCCGTTTCCATCTCTGATCCACAGGAAACAGACCGACAGACAGTATGACTTTAAGAACTAATTTTAAGTACGCCGTCTTGCGAATACAGTAATATACTACAAGTATTATTGAAAA
The DNA here is from genome assembly GCA_039090855.1 of Macrothele yani. Taxonomy (NCBI): domain Eukaryota; kingdom Metazoa; phylum Arthropoda; class Arachnida; order Araneae; family Macrothelidae; genus Macrothele; species Macrothele yani. Next base: position 135,890,998 of record CM077027.1, on the reverse strand, counting down.
ACACATACGCCTCCAATTGTCTGTCGCCGAGTGGCCTGTGACGCTGGCTTCTGTCCATTCATTTGAGATGGGCCCATGTTCCAATCCCGATGTAGCATGTGTAGTGTACTTTTCTATGGAGCTCTATCATTATCCTAGAGCCAGTGGCTCTAAATTTGGAATAGGCGATTGATTATAGCCTTTACCATTGCTCATGAAGGCCGGAAAACCCAAAAAAATGAACAGGGAATATCTAAGGAATCATTTGATGGTTTACAAGGAATGATAAACGAAGGAGACATTATCTACTAACGATGGGATGATAAGAGGAGCATTTCATACATAAACGAATTCTGTTGTGACTAAAAAAGTTATTTTTACCGGAGGAAAGTCTGAAGAAAAACCAGTAGATTTTTCAGATTTAGATTTATGTAGAGTATTTTAGGAAGGGAATGCCTCACCAAGGTTTTAAACACCCGTTAGAAGTAAGAAGCTAGGAGATTTGGGCTAGAGTGTCCGACAAGAAAGTCACACGGAAGCGAGGTAGAAAGGCGGAGAAAAAGACGTCCTTATTTACAATGAGGTGCCAAAATAACTATGAAGGGCACTATTATTTTCATTTACATACCCACACACCCATGCGGTAAATTGTATCGCTCACAAACAACGTACACACTATATTGACGAAAACCACAGGACACCCTTGAAAAACAAATGAACGAATCCGCTGCGTTGTTAAGATGCGCGGTACAGCTGCAAACGGTATAAAAACAAGCCTGCAGCTTACCGCTATCATATCGCACTGTAAAGTTGAGTGAAAACGTCGCAGCGGGAGAGAACTGACTTTGAGAAAGGAAAGATCGTTGGGTGTTATATTAGTGGGTTGTCCAATAGAGAAACCGTGAGGCGTTTAAACATACCCAAGTCAACTGTTTTGGATGTACTGAATAAGGTGAAGACACATGGCGTGCCTGAAGCACCAAAACATACCGACAGACCAACGAAAATCAGTGATAGAGTACGTTGAAGCCTCCGGAGAGTCGTTACAGCTTATCGGAGGAGTACTGTACAAGACCTCAGTGTACAGGTGAGTAAAAATGCTGGACCCTCGATATGTTTTTTTTTTTTTTTGATTGGAGGTTTAACGACCACCGTGAGCAACTCAATGGGCTATAAGCAGTCGCCCGTCCCTAATTTAGGGTCACTGGTTCCAGGGAAGGGAGAGAGCCAGTGCCGTAAGACAAACACAACATCCTTGCCTCACCGGGATTCGAACTCGGACCCCGTTCGGACGAATGATCAGAGGCCATGGCTTAGACCACTGCGCCACCGGGGCGGCCCTCGATATGTTCACGTACCATTCGCAGAGAACTTCATTCCATGGATTACCGTGGCCGTGCGGCTGCTCATAAGCCTTTCACCTCCACTCGGAATTCTACTCGTCGTTTAGCAGGGTGTAAGGATAATTTATCGTAGACCGTAGATCAATGGAAATGGGTCCTATGGACTGATGAATCCATATACATGATCCGTAAGTCTGATGGCTGTGTGTGGGTATGGCCGCAGCCTGGGGGTCGCTATATACCACAGTGTACTGTTCCTACGGACAAGTTTAGAGCGGGCAGTGTACTCGTGTGCGGGTGTTTTTTCTGGTATGGTCTCGGCCCATTGTTTATCGTAGACAAACCTGTAAACTATCACTTCTACCTCGATATTCTGGACAATTATGCCGTACCAACTCTGTGGCAATACTTTGGAACCAAGCCTTGTTGGTACCAGCACGATAATGCATCGAGCCATAAAGCAAAAACTGTTACGATGTGTAATTCCATATTGTGTGTGGACTGGCCAGCAGAAAGCCCTGATCTTAATCCCATAGAGCACCTATGGGATGAATTAGAGCTCCGCATAAGAAGTTTGGAACCAAGGCTTACTACTAAGCAACAGTTAGCGGCAACATTAGGTGCTAAATGGAAGCGCACTCCTATCGCTGTGTTCCAAATCCTTGTCGAAAGCATGTCACGAAGGGTCAGTTTTCACACAGTATTTATTAGAAGAAAGATACAGGAGATGTGCTTGAATAAATCATCTCAAATGATGTATGACAAAAAATATTTACAGGTGCTTGTAGCTTACGCTACTGCTTATTTACACGGTTCTGTACATTGATGATAGTAAAAAAACAGTTAATTACACTCGAGTGTCAGGTGAGGCAACAAAAGTCTCTGACAAAGCAAAGAATAGGAACAATTCAGCTAGAAGAGCGTTATACAATATTAATTTTGCACAGTATTGATGCAAGGAATAATACAGAATTCGAGCTTGCAGACATAGATTCAAAAGACAGGTGATGAGAAATTAACAGAATGTGCAGCTTGCGCTACGTTAATTACAGGATTCGGTGCAACGTTTGCATGACAACAGTTAAGTGCAGTAGAAATCTGGAGAGGCATTATGAATCTCTTTTAATACAGAGAGTAAAATCAATCCAGAATGATGAGCACTATAGAGTATAAATTTTACACAATATTGATGAAGAAAAAAAAAAAAAAAAAAGTTCTGACCGAAAGGTGTGATACATTGTGGGTGACCTGGAAAACCAGGAGTGTTGCAGGTGATCAAGGGACAAACATGAAATCGAAAGTTCGAAAGACAGATGATGAAAAATTTACAGATGAATGTGGCTCGCGGTACTACATATTACATACAACGGTGATATGAAAAATAGTTATATACAATAATTTTCCTGAGAATACAAAAGAAAAAATAATCTCTGAAAATACAGAGAGAAGACACAACTCATCACAGAGTGAGTATTGGAGAAACCAAATTTACACAGCTGAAAAGTAAAATTACACTGTTGAATCAGGAATTGAAGGTAAGAATATACTGTAAAAACGACAAAGTTTACAGATGTCTGTGGTTCGTGAAACGACCTATATACATGATTCTGTACAATGAGAAGTTACAATTTATATATATTGATTTGTCAGAGGTGGTAAAAAGAAATAGTCTCTGACATCGCAGAGAGAATACATAATTCAGCAAGATGAGTAATGAAAAAACAAAAAAATTTACACATGAGTTATACACGAAATGATACATGTGAAGAGGATGAGAACAGAGTCTTAAAAAAGCGTGAAAGAAATTGACAATTATAAGTAGCTCATGCTTCGAACAATTCATAGGATTCTATACAATAATTGATCTACTAAAAGTTATGTACAATAGTGAGACAAACAAAAAAATTCTGATAAAATAGAGAGTACAAATAATATAGTACAGTGAATGTTGAGGAACAAGATTGCACTCAGTTGCGAAGCAAGAAAAAAAAACAGGAAATGTGTATAGAAAAATCGTCTCAAAATGACACATGAAAAGAAGATTTACAGGTGCTTGTAGCTGACGCAACGACCTATTCACAAAGCTCAATATAGTGGTGAGAGAATACAGTTTATGTATGATAATTTGTCGGAAAAGACAAAAAATAGTCTCTGATGAAGCAGAGATTGAAGACAAATCAGCATGGCAAAAACTGTATCTATCAGGAGGTAGGTGAAACAAAAGTTCCGACTGTAAGGTGAAGCGTTGTGGGCGACCCTGCAAACCAAGTGGTTGCTGGTGACCAAGTTGATAGTAACTGTGGTTCACATTCACTGCAGCGTGCAACTGCAGTGGTAAGTTCTAGTCGAAGGCGGGAGAGTAGGCGATTACGAAAATGACAAAGTAACGCAGTACTGACTTTATTTATGTCAGTAGAAGCTTCGGGGGGACGCTGAAGATGATACACGTGAATTATATGTTTTACAAGCACGAAGATGTAGGAGCAGACTGCCGGAAGGTGAATAGGGCGAGAAGAGTTCAGAAGTAGTGTTCGGTAGGCGCTGAAGGTGAGGACGGTCTCACAGGATCGTTGCGCTAGCGTGAAAGCGAGATGGAGTATTGGCAATAATACTGTGCAATACATGAAGACATGCTGAACGTCAGCCTCCTCGCCACAATACGGACAGGAGGGTGAAGATAAAATGGTCATGCGATGTAAAATCGACGGCACAGGGAGGCGGTTGTGTAAGAAAAGCCAATGTGAATTGACTTCAAGGGGTGCTGAAAGTGGGGAAAGCGCAGCGGACCACACTGCGGAGGTAGAAGAAAGTGGAATACCAGAAATGGGAAGAGGTGCGGAAGAGCGAGAGAGAAAACGGTAGAGATCAGCTGTTGAGAAAGAGACAAGAGGAAGAGGTGGACCAATGGACGACAGAAAAAATGGGAGAAGGAGAGAGGCAGAGTGAACAGAAATGAGGCCTGAGGGAGTAGCAAGCTCAGGAACAGGGAGATTATAGTAGAAATAAGAGAGTTGTGAACAAAGTGAGCGTTGGCATTGAAACGGAGAGCAGAGGGTAGAGAAGAGAAGGGAGCCAGGAAAGATCGGTGTTAACAAGATCGCTGACAGTAACGACTCCAGCTCTGAGCCATGAAGGAAAAGCAAAACATGGGAGATGGGGAGGGTGTAGCAGAGAAGAAAAAAAAGAGGTTCGGAAAGTAGGTCATTTGTGGAGGCAGGGAGAGAGCGAGAAAGAGGGAGGGAACGAAGAAAGGAGATAGCCTCTTTGTAGACAGGAGGGAAAAGTGTGAGAAGGGGACAGTGGTCCATGAGTAAGAACGAAAGGAGAGTAAAGCGTGGGTTATGCGGAGATACTATGACATCACGAGCAGCAACTGCAGAGGGAGCAGGTGCCGCAAGTGATCGTAAAAACGTAGACACACGATAAGCCTTGTAATAGGATTTGACGTCGGGTAGACCAATGCCTCCGTTGGAAGGAGACAGGCTGAGTTGAGGTGCTCCGACCCAGTGATGGCCGGGCCAGATAACCTGAGTTTGACAGCGGGTGAGTTCAAGAAGACGTAGTGCTGGTTGCTTCGAAGCCAACCAGGAATACGTGCACATTGAAAGCAGGTAAGTGTGCGTTAGACGTGCTCTTTGAAAGACGGAGGTGCAGAATTGTGCGCGCCGCCAGATTGCGACCGAGCGATGTAGGCGTGGCCGGAGAGTCGTCCAGGTGACGAGTGAAGCAGTTGCTGGTTTTCCAAGGTGGACTCCTAGGAATCGTTGAGAGGTGTTGGACCACTCTGCTCCCCAAGGAGAGTCAGTGCGGTTAGTCCACGAACCGGTCCATAGGCCTGTGCTTTTCGTTGTGTTTAGCGCTGCTCCGGAACATGAGGCGTAAGTATTGTAGAGATTGTGGAGATCGTGAAATTGTGAGTCTTGCCGAATGCAGAATGTAATATCGTCGGCGTAGGCAACATAGGTAGCAACATGATGACGTGTGCTGGCTACCACCGGTGGTAGTGAAGCAAAGAAGGATCGATGGACTGCGCGTAAAAAAGGTTCTATTGCGAGGGCGAAGAGCTGCCCAGATAAGGGGCAACCCTGACGCACACCGCGACGAAAGGGTATGGGAGCTGTGAGAAGGTTGAGCAGCTTGACGTGGAAAACTGCGTCCCGGTAGAGGGAGATGAGAAGAGAAGCAAAGGAAGGAGGAAATCCGAAATTTAGTAATGTAGCAAGAAGGTAATCATGAGAAATATTATCGAACGCTGAGCGTTGATCGAGGGAAAGAAGAGCAAGGGGTTCTGAGCGAGAGCGGGCGAGGTGAATTAGATCATTAAGAAGCTGAATATTATGGGAGATGGAGCGCCCGGGTACAGTATAGGTTTGATTAGTGGAGAGAATATGAGGGAGTATGGGGTTAAGCCGGCGGGACAGAAATTTAGTATAGAGTTTATAATCAGTATTTAAGAGTGAGATGAGACGCCAATTCCCCAAGTCAAGCGGATCACCCTTCTTGGGGAAAAGTACAACATGTGCGAGCGTGAAACTCCTTGGAAGAGATGTAAGATGCATGGCAGTAGAAAAGGCACAGAGGAGAAATGGAAGGAGGGCAGGAAGGAAAGCCTTATAGAAAGAAACAGGGAGACCGTCCGGGCCAGGTGAAGCCCGGGGGTTGAGGGACGAGAAAGTGTCAGAGAGCTCAGTTAAAGTGGGAGGATGGAGGAGGCTGGCTGAAAGATGAGAAGGGACCTGAGGCAAAGAAGAGAACAGAAGAGCAGAAGCCGTAGGGGAGGGAGGAGGAGTTTCACAAAATTTTGAAATGTAGTAATTACGTACCATAGAACAAATTGGAACTGGTTCGGATGAAACTACTCCAGTTGAAAGACGAAGGTGCTGCAGAACAGAAGAGGATCGGCGAGTTGACTCAAGTGACGTAAGGAATTCGTACGAACAAGCATCAGGTTTCAGGTGTTGTAGTTTAAGGCGTTGAAGGGCTTGTTTTGCAAGTGGCACCAAAAGTGAATGTAATTCTGCCTGGTAGACTTGAAATAGGGGATCAGCAAGATTGAGCAAAGAAAGCATTTGCCTAGTATGATCAAGTCGCATCCTCCGTTGTGTCATGATCGAGTATGACAGGTTTCGTACCAGTAATATGAGGTGGCGTTTTACTTCCAACCAAACGTTGAGGGGGCACGGTGCAGAATGAAGCCTTGTACGCCAATCCGCAAGAAAATCTCGCACCGATGAGCAGAAGGCTGAGTCATCTAAAAGAGTGTCGTCAAAAGTCCAAGGCCGGATTGTACGTGGCTGTGTTGAAGTAGCAAAAACTGTTATGGCAATGGCGCAATGATCCGAGGAAGCAGTGGGTGTACAGCATGAATCTGATATTGCTGGTAGAAGAAGAGAAGTTGCATAAAAGCGACCCAATCTTGCTGTAGGAGGATCAATGGCTCTTGGTGCACGCCATGTATGTGTAGTCTGGGTTGGTGACAAATGGCGTTGAACATCTACTAGTGAGAAGTCTGAAGTGATAGACTGTAAGAGATGTACTACTTCCGTGCGGTGTTCTCTGGAAGAAGAAGAGCGATCAGTTAGGGGATGTAGAGTGCAATTGTAGTCACCTCCGATAAGTACCCGGTCGGTGATGGGAATACGTGACAGAGCCCGTCGAAGTTTTGCAAACAACTCTGGCACGTGAGTAGGAGTGCAAGGAACATAAATGTTGAATACATGAAATTTTTCAGCTGCGACGGTGAAAGAGACTCGTTGTAATAAGTCTCGACATAAGTTTTTCACTGAGAAGGAGGAAAGAGTTGAACGAAAACGTGAGTGAACACCAACTGCCATGCCACCACGCGACAGTTGGCTGTAGGCGTGATGGAAAGTATGATCCCACCGACGCCATTGATGAAATTGAGTGGTGGAAGTACAGTTTGTTTCCTGCAGAAGTAATATATCAGCATTCAACGGAGCAAGATCCTCTCGTACCAGCGCATTCGCAAGAGGTGTCGCAAAACCGCGACAATTAAGTGACACCACCTTGAATGTCTAGGTTAGTTGTGGGATGCAGTAGGAATTGACTGGCTGTAGTGATGGAGTGGAGTCGACGGAGAAAACAAGCACTCCACGGGACCTCGTCCGCAGTGCGCCGAAGAGTGTTTTCAAGTGAGTGTAATTGAACCAGCACTTGTGGAAGAGCTGCTTCATACTGCTGAATGGAAGTGCGTGCTGAGGAAGGGCTAGAGGACCCTAAAAGGCAATCCAGCACGTCCTCGTATGGCAGAGGCTCAGCAGGGAAAGCATTTTCAGCAAGAAAAGTTGTGAATTCTTCTAGTGAGGGAAAGGCACCCTCACATGCTGTCTCAGAGGAAGTGTGTAGAGGCGACCTGGAGAACGGTCGTCGAGAGCTGACGGAGCGAGAGGATGAGCGGGTAGAAGAGCGAGATGATCTTCGGGATGCCAGAGTCTTTGCCTTCTTCGTCTTGGAGCGAGTAGCACCACTGCGTTTTCCAGCAACCACTAAAGCTTCATGATCGTCTGGAGAGTCTGAACCCGAAGCGTTACCTGTGACTCGTGTCATGGAGCCAACGGTAAAAGCTGAGGAGTGGTCAACATGTACATCAGCAGTGGTTGTAAAAGTACAAGGGGGAGTCGATTTTGGAAGCCTGGGAAAATTCTTAGGATCAGCAGGAGGTGGAGGCATCAAAGTCGTTTGTTGACCAATGGCAGTAAGCTGACTTTTGGAAGATCTTGATTCCGCGACTTTCCTTGAATAGGAAGAAGTCTGTGAAGCGTTGGTGGACAAAGTAGAAGAAGATGTAGTGTGGAGCTGTTTGCAGGGAGGCACGTGGGCACTGAGCCCTTATGTGACTTTCGCTCTGACATATAGTGCAATACTGTGAAGTGATTATCTCAACTCTTCGGCGTTGCTGTCCACAGCGGATGTGCAAAACATTCGGAACCGCTTTCAGCTGAGCATCAGATGAAAAGAGGACTCGAGCAGTGCGGCGAAAACCTCGAATCGATTTGTCTTCAGGATCTCTGGGAGCCGCAGAGAGAGTTGTTATGGAGCCAACAACTCTGCCGTACCTGCTGAGCAAGGTGCAAAGTGCAGCGTCGGATACTTCTGGTGGTACGGGGTAGAAGGTCACCTGCACCGGGCGGTGCGCAACCGGTTGTGCTAACAGATGCACGTCATTGATGGTTAGACCTTCCGTAAGGACCTGGTCAGCATGCGCTTTATCCTTAAAATAGACCAAGACAGATCTGGGTTTTCGAGCTACAAAGTCTATTGCATCCTTTGGTAAGATAGTTTTGAGGGCTCGGCTATATTGCCACAGCTTAGTGTCGGGAAGCGCATCAAAATAGACGCCCCTGTTCCATAGTGGAGGAAAAAAGGTGACCAGCTCGGGAATCCTCTGGTATGTTAATTGTAGCAGTAGAACCGACGACAGTGACATAGGATTCAGGAAAAGGCATAGCAGATGAAACTGGGGGTGTGAGGACCCCAGAAGTTGCAGAAGCATAGGATGCTTGGGCAGGCATGGGTCGAGAACTCGATGAAGCGGCTCCTAGCAGTGAGGGCGGATCAGAAAGTTGATGAAAAGTAGAAGCTATGAGCTCAGTATCGCTGATCACGGAGACGTCATCATCTGCTGAGATGTAGATAGGAGACTTGGCACCACCGCACTTGGTGGGAAGGGGAGGAAGTTATTGCTGGAGAAGAAGAGGTATCCATGACGTCGCAATGACGCTCGGGAGCCACCTCATTTAGCTGAGCAGGAGCTGCCGCCGTAGAAGAAGAAGAGGGTGCTGGCTGATCTGCCAAGATAAGGATGTGGGCGTCACCCTTTTGTCTGCCTCCGCCATCGAAGCAATGGCGAGACTTTAACGAAAAAAGACCAGCTCGGTTGAAAAATAAAACAGTGAATAATGAAAAAATATGGCACTCACCAACCTGGGAGATACACGAACGTAAAGCGTGGACTTTCAACTTGAAGATACAGGCAACCACAGAAACTAAAGCACTCAATAAACACCTTATAGCAACGAAAATCACGGAGCTTAAAACCCAACCACTGAGCTTCGAAGGGTCAGTGCATGCATTAAGGCCAAAGGTGGACCGACACCGTACTAATGTATGTCAATAAAAGGTAAGTTATGTTTCTCTTCTAAGTGTCCGGTGACTTTTGTCAATACAGTGAATATAGATTCAGATATATTCGCAAGCTGAAGTAGTAGCATTCGCAGTTGAGACGGCAGTTTATGTGGTTTTAAGCGATTTCGAACGTGGTATGATAGTCCGGCCCGGGAAATGCGTCACTCCAACTCGCAAATTACCACAAAATTTGGATTTACACGTTCAACAATTTCAAGGGTGTACCTGGACTCCACAAACTCAAGGGAAAGAATCCAGAGTGCGAGAACGGTGCTGCCTTAGAAAAGCTCTGGACGATCGTGGACAACGACGTCTAGCACGCATTGTAAAATCCGCCCGGTGTGCAACACTTCCGCAAATTGCAGCGCAGAGTTCAATGAACTGGGGCCAGTAGTAGCATCAGCGTTCGGACAGTGCAACGTTCCCTGTGTTCTATGGGGTTCCGGAGCCGACGGCTCAACTGGGTGTCATTTCTGACCCGACATTACAAGGCTATGAGCCTGGCCTTGGCTCGGGAACACCGCCACTGGACGCAAGATCACTGGAAACGTGCAGCCTGGTCCGACGAATCGCGGTGCCAACTGTTTCGGACACGAGGCCAACTACGGGTGTGGCGACAACCCCATGAGGCAATGGATCCCGCATGCCAACAAGTGACAGCGCAGCAGGGTGGTGGCTCTGTTATGGTGTGGGGTTATTTCAGCAGATACGCAGGAGCACTCCTCGTAGTCTGCAGACTTTTCGGCTGGTGAAGTCTATGTAACCATCCTTGGTGATCATTTGCATTTGTTCTTGTATTGCAACCACTCAGACGGGTGATACCTTTTTCAACAAGACAATGCGCCACCCCACACTTCCACATTCATTTGCGGCCCTAGCCCTTGCGGAGCCCCCGCCGATGGCTCTTCACGGGACCATCCGCAATCGCAATAACCCAAAACCCTTTTTTTATAGATACTTTTCTTCTCACACAAACACTCACTTGGGTTGAATGTGATCCCAAAGCAATTTGTTTTTATCGGGAATTGTGGTATTGATTTATATGAAACAAACACGATGTAATACAATACATTGTTTATAAGTATAATTAGGAATCCAAATTAATATATTTCCAAAATGACCTGTTACTAAATAAACAAAGATACCTGTATAATTATAAGATAAATGTATTATTTAAAGAAGAATTATGTGGCCTTTCTTGTGGCTGAAGTCTTTAATCAAACCACTGTAGTCCAGAGTATATGTCACGTCGGTTTCTATGGACAGAAGTGCGAGTACACTGCAACTCACTACTTGTACCCAAAATTGTACCCAAAATTGTGGCAAAACTCCTATGAAAAATATCTTGGAAAAAAATTAAATTTAGACATTTCTCCACAACTTTCCCGCTGAAAAAATGTCTCCGACCAAAAAATAAACAAGAAAGGTGACACCGAATTTTTGATTGTAATAAGCACGTCTTTTGAATCCGTTCTGACGCAAATTAAATTTATCAAAGCTATTCAAAATCAATGGAGCCGGTATGGAAAACAGTAGATCTGACGAAAAAAGAAGATTTTCAATCGGGTTTTTAATCCCTCTAATATTGCTGTAAACGGAATCGTGAGCTTACGAACTCTTAGAAACAGAGTTATCGACAAAAATAAGAAGTGACTTTACGTCCCCTGGTGGGAAAACCATGCTTTATTTTAGGAAGAAAGTATTCTCAAAAGGTTTTTCCATATAAGCGGTATCGGTCCAAGAACAAAAAATTAATCGAGTTTTCAGGAGCCCAGATTTTACAACAAATACTTCAGAAGCAGAAATTAATACTTATGGCCCCTAGTGGCTAAATCATTCTTTACCAAACATTAGAAATTATGTGAAAAATATTTTCCATCAGGTCTTGTATGCGATACAGGAAGAATTTTTCAAATCAGAGCTTTAGGAGCAGAAATAACGCAGAAAATGTAATTTACCTTTGTGCCCCTAGCGGAAAGCCTATGATTTAATTGAAAATTTTGAATTTACAGGATAAACATTTTGCATCGGAAACACTATCGAACAAAGAAGGAATTTTTCAAATCGTACTCTTAGAAGTAGAGATATTGACAAAAATAAGTTATACATCAACGCCCCTTGGCGTAGACACCATGCATTTTTTCAAGGAGAAAATTTTCCTAAAAGATTTGTCGACATGAGTAGTATCGGTCAACAAACGACTTTTTTTTTTCAATCGAGATCTTAGAAGCTCATATTTTGCTGCAAATACAACAGAAGCGGAAATTAAGACTTACGCCACCTGGTGGCCAAACCATTTCTTACAAAAAGTAGAAATTATGTGCAAATGATTTCCCATCAGGAGCTGTATGCCGTGCAGAAAGAATTTTTCAAAGCAGAGATTTAGAAGCAGAGATATAGAGGAAACGCAATTTACATTTACGCCAACTAGCGGAAAGTATATGAATTACTTGAAAATTTTGAAATTATATGAAAAACATGTCACACGGAAAGCACTATCCAACAAAGGAGGAATTTTTCAAATCGGACTTCTAGAAGTAGAGATATTGATAAAAATATGATATACATCTACGCCCCCTGGCGGAGAAACTGTGGAATATTTTAAGAAGAAAATATTCCGAAAAGGTTTATCGATGTGAGTGGCATCAGTCCACGAAAGAATTTTTTCAAACCATATTTTAGAAGCTCCGAGTTATTGGCAAATACATGAGAAGCAAAAATTAACGCTTACGCCCCCTGGTGGCCAAAGTATTCTTTACCAAAAATTTGAAATTATATGCAAAAGATTTTCCATCGGGAGATGTATCCGCTGAAGAAAAACATTTCAAATCGGAGTTTTAGAAGAAGAGTTATCGGGAAAAATGTAATTTACTTTTACGCCCCCTAGCGGAAAATCTATTCGTAATTTGAAAAAGTGACTGTATCTAAAATACTCTTCGACATAAATGGAATCGAAAGGGGAAAAAAATTCAATCTGATGTTTAGAAGCAAATATGTGGAATAAAACGTATTTTTGAATTCGACATCATCTGCATTTACGCCCCCTAGTGGCGAAATTGTACTTCGTAAAAAAAAAAAAAATGAAAGATCATCATTTGCATAATTCGAGCTTCCCAATGCAAAAAGAAGTTTTCAAATCGGACTAATAGTTGCAGAGATAACCACTACAATATTTTAGGTGACACCAGGCAAAAACTACTAATTATTTGGCGGTAGCGCGGGGCCCCTCTACGCGCGATTGCCCGGTATGCCCATACCTGGGGCCGCCATTGTCCGCAGTCGCCCGATTACGGCTGGAGGAACATTCCACGCAGTTTGGCAGGCTGACTTGTCCCCGTTGTTCTCCATCGAACACATCTGGGATGATGTTTAACCTGCTTTCAATGCCAGGGATTCTCCACCGGCAAATATTACGGAATTGTAGAACGATGTTCGGGAAGCATGGTGTGCACTTTCTCTATACAGTACTACAGAGAGCTCGTGAAGTCAATGTCCCGTCGCGTTGCTGCTGTCACCTGATCGCGAGGAGGACCAATGCGGTATTAGTGAGGTATCCCAGTTTTGTTGGCACTTCGGTGTATAACCGGGAGGTCAGTACGCAGGCTCCGACGGCTTTACGTGTCCATGGGACGCACGGTGGATATTTAGTGGCTCGAGCGTTCGTACCTGTGACACTTCCTTGGCAGCGACGAACATTGGCCACTAGGCCATCCGCGGCAGTAAAAACATTGGATGGGATATATCAATTTATAAGTCAGAAATACTTTTAATAACATGGAGGAAACTGGAATTAAAATATTAGGGGTATGCAAAAGTTTCCGCCACCCCCGCTAGCGGGCGCTGTAGGGGTCTAACCGAACGGCGACCCGTGCTGTCAGTGCGTACGTAAAACCAAGCATGTCGGTCGATAAAGTTCATTTGCGGCACTATGTTTAATTTAGGAAAAAGTGCGTGTGAAGTATACGGTTCAACAAGTCAGGCGCATGGCGAAACGGTTATGGCTGAGCAGACGTGTCGGGAATGCATCGCCAGGTTTAAGAAAGGTGGTCTAAGCTTGGAAGACAAGCCACGTGCAAGTAGACCTCAGGAACTCGCAGACGAGGAGCTGGAATCAGTGTTGCAAGAGGATGCCACACACCACGCAACTGGCGAAACGTTTGAAAGTGGCTCAATCGACGGTGGTACGGCGTCTACAGGACTTGGAGAAGGTCCAGAAGATTGGTAAGTTGGTTTCGCATACTTTAACGGAGCCTAATATTGGTCAACGATTGGACGTCTGCATGTCGTTGCTGAAGAGGTTTCAAGGGAAGAATTTCTTGTGGAAGATTGTCACCGGGGATGAAAAATGGGTCTATTGCGACAACCCCGTACGCAAGCGATCCTGTGTCCACCCAGGTCAGCCATCAACATCCACTACAGAACAGGATATCCACGGGAAAAGGTGCTGTTGTGTGTGTGTGTGTGTGTGTGGTGGGATATGTATGGAGAGCTGTACTTCGAAATGTTGTAACCGAGCGGAATAATCTCAGTACAACGACACAGCAATCAGTTGATGAAACTGAAAGTCGCAATCAAGCAAAAACACCCATGGACAGGTAAAGGACGGCGCCCAGTCATTCTGTTACACGATAATGCCAGACATGTCGGTGCCACCACGAAATAAACCCTCTAACAGTTACACTGGGAGGTTTTACCTCACCGGGCTTACACCCCGGGTATTGCAGCCACAGATTTCCATCTGTTTCGCTCTATGCAACATGCCCTAGGCCAACAGAGGTTCACCACGGTTCCAGAGATGAAAAATTTCGTCACTCCGTTCTTCAGCTCAAAACCCCAGTCCTTCTATCACAGTGGAATTCATTTGTTGCCGGAAAAATAGCAAAAGGTCATTGATGCTAACTGCCAATATTTCGTTGAATAAATATGTACTGGTTTCCTGATTGTTCCTGTTTGTTTTGGGAGGTTTAACGACCACCGTGAGCAACTCAATGGGCTATAAGCAGTCACCCGTCCCTAATTTAGGGTCACTGGTTCCAGAGAAGGGAGAGAGCCAGTGCCGTAAGACAAACACAACATCCATGCCTCACCGGGATTCGAACCCGGACCCCTTTCGGACGAGTGATCAGAGGCCATCGCTTAGACCACTGCGCCACCGGGGCGGCCTTGATTGTTGCTATCTCCTTTCTCCTTAAACGGCGAGAACGTTTGCAAACCCCTAATAGTTTAATAAAAATGAAGCAGCTGGGAAATTGTCACTCCGTAAACTGCAAAGTAATGCTCAGTAATTCGAAACAGACAGATACCATTCACATTGATCCAACCGATGCCAAACAGTTAAAAAGATTAATTCACATCCCATGATAAAAAGAAAATATTAAGCATGTTTCTGAGTGTATCCGTCAAGGAAATGAACGGTATTTCGGACAGAGCTCCGATAAGCTTTTTGAAAACCTCAAACGTGTCTTTCTTAAAACCTCTTGAGAAATACCACTTAATTGCCGGGAGCAACACATTCATGGTAGTTATTAGCATTTTGTAGTTTTATTTATTTATCTTCTTCAACCAGATTTTCAAAAGAAGGAAACGTTTTGTCCTCTTCACGTGCCAAACCCTTCTGCCAGGGTATTAAGGTAAGTGACAATGGCAGTACAGTTTTCGGTGCAAAGGCCTGACGCGAGAAATCTCGTGAATTCAAAAGGATGTGAAAAAAAAAATTACGTTGAATCTCGTTTGAAACAAAAAAAGAAATAAACTACGAAACAAAATTTCTTATTTGTGCTTTCTTTCTAAACTTCGAAGTAATCGGATTATCTCTGGAACGAATTAAGTCAAGAAATGAATTATTCAATGGCATATGTTATATAAATCTCTGGCGCCATTTGATAAAAGTTATCAGAAATATCAGGCTTGCCATTTTCAACTTTAAGTTATTTTGAAACATATAGGAGATTAAATCTGGCGTTGTAAAACGAGATTAAGTCAAGCCGAGTCGACACATCACTTTTCTGATTGACAGTCTGCGGAAGATAAACTAAAAGTTGACTAAAAACACTAAGCTTTCACAGATAGTTTATTTTGGAGCGTCTTATCTATTGGATTATACTGAAAGACTTTAAAAATGTATTTCAGGGGAAAAGCGCTCTTTTTTTCCATTCGCTAAAATTGGGGCATTTCAAAAGTTTCGTTTTGGCACTTCTGTTATACATTTTTTTTGTTTTCAGCAACACATACAGCAAGGGGAAAGAAATATTGTGAAGAAAAAATCCTCATTCATTTCATATATCCCATAAATCAAGACTTTTATTTACGCCATGGAATCAGCCCATTTATTGGAGTGTCCGAAATTAAAAAACACTGAATTTTAACGGTGCGCTTTTTTTTTTTTTTTTTTTTTTTTGGGTGTTATAGTTTAGGCACGAATATTTAGGAAGGGAGAGTTATTGATCGGTTTTCTCCTATCCATTCCCCCCTACTAAATTAGGTTGGTCTGACGAAAGTACATCCTACGAGTTCTATGGTCAGCATTTTGTCAAAGGTTCTCATTACTTACGTAAACGTTCCCCAGAACAGAGAGAACAACACTTACAGAATCTCAAGTCCACTACAAGCGTACCAGTGTCTAATTCGTACATTCACAGGTGTAATAAAACAAGTTAGTAAAATCATGCAATGCATTGATTACGATACGCTTTCCAACATACCAGAAATCATTACTCAAGTTATGAAGATAATGGCTGTGGAATAAATCTCCGTCCTGTGCCCTGACCTTTGATCCCTTTTCGATAATATTCAACAGAACCGGTTCAGTATACCTCCGAAATAACATGATAAAGTTTTGTCACAATGGAAGTATTTTTACGTAAGTTAAGATGCATAAGGGTTATGGAATAGATCCCGCTCCTGTGTCCTAACCTTTGACCCCATTTCGCCCATTTTCTTTTTTTTCTTTTTTTTTTTTTAATTGGAGGTTTAACGACCACCGTGAGCAACTCAATGGGCTATAAGCAGTCGCCCGTCCCTAATTTAGGGTCACTGGTTCCAGGGAAGGGAGAGAGAGCCAGTGCCGTAAGACAAACACAACATCCACGCCTCACCGGGATTCGAACCCGGACCCCGTTCGGACGAATCATCAGAGGCCATCGCTTAGACCACTGCGCCACCAAAGCGGCAACCGCCCATTTTCAACAGGATTCGTCTCCAAGCAGGCCCCTACGACATACTAACATTTTATCCAAATCGAAGAATATTTACGTAAGTTATGACGCAAAATGGCGATCGAAGTCATTCCGCTCCTATGTCCTGACCTTTGACCCCATTTCGCCCATTTTCAATAGGGTTTGTCCCCAGGTGGTCCCCTTCCATATACTAAAATTTAATCGAAATCGAACCTTTTTTACGTTAGTTATGACGCATAGGAACAGTGGAATGGTTCCCGCTCCTATATCCTGACCTTTGACCCCATTTCGTTCACTTTCTATAGCGTTCCTTCCCAGATGTTCAGTTTCCCCATACTAAAATTTCATCGCAATCGAACGATTTTTACGCGAGTTATCGTCCGGCCGGATATACGTACACAACACGTGACGTAATGAGGCAGATGGGAATCGCGACCATCTGCTCGGAAGAGTGTGACGCCATGAAACTTTAATAGGATCCACACACAATGCGTGACGTAATGAGACAGAGGGCGTGACCACGCGCCAACATCAAATGGGACGGCGCCATGACACCACACTAAAAACGTGGTAATTCGGGGTGGTTATTTAACCCACTAAACGAATTTTCATAAAATTGAGATCAAGCAAAATCGATTTCTAGTACCAGAAAACGGTAGGTTAACGACTTTCATCAAAATCCTTAGAGCCGTTTTCAAAATAAAATTTACATACATACAAGAATTGCTCCTTTAATAGTATAGGAAAAGGGGCGATGGAATGGATTCCGATCCTTTGACCCCATTTCGTCCATTTTCAATAGGGTTCGTCCCCAGGTGATCCCCTACCACATACTAAAATTTCATCGAAATCGAACCTTTTTACGTACATTATGACGCATAAAGGCAATGGAATGCATCCCGCTCGTATGTCCTGACCTTTGACCTCACTTCACCCATTTTCAACAGGGTTCATTCCCAGGTGGTCCTCTAAAATATACTAAAATTTCATCGACATCGAACCATATTTACGCATAAGGGTAATGGACTGGATCCCGCTCCTATGCCGTGACCTTTGACCCTACTTCATCCATTTTCAATAGGGTTCATTCCCAGGTAGTCCCCTACAACATGCTAAAATTTCATCGATATCGAACCATATTTACGCAAGTTATGACGCATAAGGGCAATGGAATGGATCCCGCTCCTATGCCATGACCTATGACCCCCATTTCGTCCATTTTCAATAGGGTTCGTTCCCAGGTGGTCCCCTACCACATACTAAAATTTCATCGAAATCGAACCATTTTTACGCGAGTTACCATGCCGACAGACAGACGGACGGACAGACGGACAAAGTTGGAGCATATACACTTCTTCAACCTACGGTTGGAAAGCGTAAAAAATTCACAACTCAGGGTTTCTATTTGTGCGCCTTTTGCATTCAGGACAGAGCCGGACGTCTTGATAAGGACTCATTGAGGTGTTAAAAACACTGGTGGTATTGAAGATAATATAGCCTGTCGTAGGACATCTGCACTTGACGGTCGTTATTGGCGAGCACAAACATACTCACACAGCACAGAATAGTTCGTATATGTTACAAGTACGAAGCACTGAAACACTGAGACTTTTCGGGTACGTTGCGCAATGTAACAGTAATGTTTCAGAAACCTTACGGTTACGTCAAAATGTCCTCAAACGCTACATAACTTTGAAACATAACCGATACGTTACAGTGAAAGGTCTTTGTAACTTCAACATACCAACTTCACCTTACTGTTACGTATTTGAAAGATATTTGTGACATCATCGTATTACTGTTACGTATTTACCACGTTGAACATTATAGTTTTAATAAACTAAGTAAAATCACAATAAAAAATATTACACTCGACAGCTGTTTCAAAAGCAGCAACAGTCGTATTACGTGTTGTTTACGTTTTCACAGGTTCAACGCAGTCCGCTGTCCATTGGGAACAGTGGCGGCGTTTATATATTAATAACAAAAGAAACAAGTTAGTAAAATCATGCAATGCATTGATTATGATACGCTTTCCAATATACTAGAAATAATTACTCAAGTTATTACTCAAGTTATGAGGAAAATGGCTGTGGAATAAATCTTACCCCAGTGTCCTGACCTTTGATCCATTTGGATGATATTCAACAGAACTGGTTCAGTATATCTCCGAAATTCTTCAACCTACGGTTGGAAAGCGTAAATAAAAATCGGTTCCAAATGCGGGGGAAGCATACATTAATATTATTAATAACATCTATGAAAATGCAAGGGCAAAGATTCGGCTGTTTGAAAATAGAACACACATAAAAATTGGAAAGGGAATGAGACAAGGTGACACCATATCTCCGAAGCTCTTTAATGCCGCATTGAAAAATGTCTTTTAATCACTGAACTGGGAAAACAAAGGTATAAAGATTAATGGAGATTATCTAACCCACTTTCGTTTTGCGGATGACGTAAACATTTTTGCAACTACCTTATCAGAGCTGCAGAGTATGATCCAAGAACTTGCTGACAAGAGTAAAAAAGTGGGATTAAAAATGAACTTTCAGAAGACAAAAGTGATGTTCAATGCTTTTACAAGAAATGAAGAATTATCGATTGATGGACAAAAGCAGGAGATAACGGACACGTACGTTGTTTATCTTGGACACCAGATATCAAGTGAGGGTCACATTGATGAAGAAATTAATCGGCGTACAAAACTTGCCTGGAGAGCTTTTGGAAGAAACAGCATAATTTTCAAGAGCAATATGCCATTATGTCTTAAAAGAAAAGTGTTTGATCAATGCATCCTTCCAGTGCTTACGTATGGTGCAGAGACGTGGACCTTAACTAAAAGAGACATACAAAGACTGCAGACAACTCAAAGCAGCATGGAGAGGTTCATGCTTGGTGTAACCAGAAGAGATAAGAAGAGGAACTCGTGGGTCCGAAAAATGACAAGAGTGGAAGACATCATGGTAAGAATAAAATCCCTGAAATCGCAATGGGCTGGACATACTGCCAGAAGAACAGACCATCGATCGACAGCCGAAATTTTAGATTGGATTCCAAGGGACAGGAAAAGACCCAGAAGAAGACCACATGGAAAATGGGTGGATGAAATTCGAAAGTATGCGGGAGTGACATGGAGGAGACTGGCACAAGACAGACCGTTGTGGAGGAAACTTGGGGAGACCTTCGTCCTGCAGTGGATTGATAATAGTTGACAATGATGATGATGATGATGATGATGATGTGAAGTGTAAACCTCGCAGTGCTATATTGTGGAGTTCATCAAATATTGCTGGACCAATAAAAGGTTATCGTAAATTTGACTTCTGTATACGTTTCGTTTGGCCATAAAACCTTAATTTGAACTATCCCGTGCAACTATTGCATTGTATTCTCATTTAGTTCAACATTTCCTTAGTCATGGTTTTAGATATAGGGTAACACCAATCGCGCACACGAAAACGGGTCATCATATTGGCGCCCGAACTTCAAGGATGACCTGGCTAATAGGTTTCTCGTAATGGTGTGATGTTTTTTCCACACCGCGAGACAGGAAAAATGAGAATCCCTTCATTAGTGCTTCGAAAAATAAATCAGTGTGATGTTACGTTCCACACACCGAATTGTCTGGGATTTCTCAAATGCACGTTGTTTATGGGATGACTGCCTACAGCGACACATGGTCACGTCTGACCCGCGGGCCGTGCCCCCGGCCCGCTTTCGGGATTGGGAGGAGGGGGAGAGATGTGACGTGCCTGCCCATCAGGACGCACATGAAATAAAGGCAGATAGCAGTGAAAGCACGTTCCAGTGTAGTATAGTGGTCAACACTCGGAGCTCCGGAGCCGAGAGTTGGAGGGTTCGAATCGGTTCCCCTGGCATAAAAATGGAGAAATTTACTTCGTCATATTGGCGCCCGATTGTGGAAAATGGATCCAATGGCCGTTGGGTTCTTCGAAAAATGTGTGATGTTTATTCAATACATTATTTGGAATTAATAAAAAATAAAATTAAGAGGAGATGATGTGACGTACTACAACGGTGAAAACACGTGTCAAGACGACAAATCTGCAGCAAGACATTCTGTCCGCGTAGCTCAGTTGGGAGAGCGACTTACTCCGGAGTGAGAGGACACGGACAAAACTTGTGTTTTCGCACGTCATAGTGACCAAACAGATTCGTTACGAATGCGTGTAAATGGTAGACGATGATATTCATGAACCCTGTGTCAGGAACGGAAGCCTCGACGGGTAAAAGGGGAGCGCCAAGGAAACACATCCTGTAAACGCACCCCAAACTGTTACACCGCCTACACCTACTTGTGTGACCCAACTTGGCAAACTGGGTCTATCGATTTGTGTGATTTACGCCACACACGCACCCTCCTATTGGCTGAGGGAGAGAGAGAGAGAGAGAGAGAGTTGAAATCGGAATTCGACCCCTTTCTTTGTACTCTAGTTGCAACAGGTGCTTGCAAACTGCAGTATAATACACGGTAATTCAAAATGATTGTCCCGATTACAAATGACAATAACATGTTTATGAAGATAAATAGACAACTTATATCTTTACACAAGAAAGCAGGAAGTTGAAAATTTTATTGGAACCTACTGCTGTGATGCTATGGTGACGTAGGAAAATGAGATGCCCATGCGCCAAAGCCAGTAAGAAGAAATGGCGACCGCAGCAGAAAATGCGTTTTGCGTGCTGGAGTTTGAAAAGTGGACCCCAGGTCTGCGAACTTACTCCTTGGGACTTCTTTTATTGCGGGTATGTCAAAGACCATGTATATGTGCCACCTTTGCCGAGAAATCTCCAAGAACTAAAGGTGCGCATTCAGCTTGCATTGGCATCAGTGACTAAGGACATGCTTCATAACGTATAGCGTTAAATGGATTACCGTTTAGATGTTGACCGCGTGACACAGGGGAGTCACATAGAACATTTGTAAGGTATGGAAACAAAATTCTAAATTTCCTTCTTTGTTGTACAAAAATGCGGTCTCTGTATCTATGTTCATAAACCAGGTATTCTCATTTGTAATCGGGGCAATCAATTTGAATTACCCTGTATTTCTCTGCTTTGCTGTACACAAGGTAATACACTGCCGGACGATTGCTAAGGACGGATGACAATAGCAACGATAGCAACCATAAAATGGAAGGCAGGAAAACGTGGAAATTAGCATAAGTGCGGGATACAGTAAGACGTGTTGTGCGTATGCAAATTTTGGGCCGCCCCGGTGGCGCAGTGGTCTAAGGCGCTGGCCTCTAATCTATCGTCCGTAAGGGGTCCGGGTTCGAATCCCGGTCAGGCATGGATGATGTGTTTGTCTTACGGCACTGGCTCTCTTCCTTCCCTGGAACCAGTGACCCTAAATTAGGGACCGGCGACTGCTTATAGCCCATTGAGTTGCTCACGGTGGTCGTTAAATCTCCAATCAAAAATAAAAAAAAAAAAAATTGGATTGCCGAACTTGTTCGTGACGTCATAGCGCTGATAAGAGATATAAAGGATTTGACGCGTATTGACCGTTGTTGTTCAAACGCAAAGTTAAAAAGGAAAGAATCAATTGACGTATGTCTTATTTTAGGAAAGAATCAATTGACGTATGTCGAATTTTCAGTATGTCTTCCCGACATCGCCTAGATGATTTTACGCGTAGCCGTATTATTGGCAAGATTGAAGAAGAGCGAAAAAAAACAGATGTTGCCTGGAAGTTCGACGTCAGCCACAGTGTTGTTTCAAGGCTTTGGAAATCATTTCAAACAAATGGAGAGTGTAGCAAACGTCACGTGGGAGGTCGTGTTCTCAGTACGACACCTGCAGAAGATCGGTACATAGTGCTATCAACAAAAAGACACCGGCGTAGCCCAGCTAGTGAGGTAGCAAATCAGTTTATGGCTGCTACTGGCAAGCGAATCTCCCGAAAAACTGTCGCCAGACGTTTGCATGAAGGAGGACTATACGCCCGCCGTCCTGTTGTGTGCATCCCATTGTCCAGACGTCACCGTACCGCCCGTTTGCAATGGTGCCATCAACATCGCAATTGGACTGATAACGACTGGTCTGCTGTCCTCTTCTAAGATGAGAGTAGATACAGTCTATCGTCTGATTGTTGACGACAACTGATCTGGCGTGATAGTGGTACTGCATATTGTCCAGCAAACATACAGGAAAGGGACCGATATCCGACATGTAGTGTCATGGTATGGGCTGGCATCATGATCAATGACCGTACGTCCCTCTGTGTGCTTCCAACTGGGACTATGACTGGCCAACGATACATTAATGATGTTCTGCTACCTCATGTTCGCATGTTCCGTGGTGCTGTCGGTAATAGATTCATTTTCATGGACGACAACGCAACATGTCATCGAACAGTCGCTGTCCAGAAGTGTCTTGAGAGCGAGGATATTCAACGCCTCGTATGGCCAGCACGTTCTCCAGATCTGAATCCCATTGAAAATGTGTGTGATGCTTTGGGGAGGAGTCTTGCTGGTCGCCAATGCCCTCCAATAAACAAGGACACCCTCATCCGTGCACTGACAGAAGAATGGGATAAATTACCCCAACAGCTGCTTGATAATGTTGTGCAAAGCATGACACGACGTGTGGAATCTTGCATCGCCCTCCATAGTGGTCATATCCCGTATTGACATCTTACGCCGGAACGCCTGCCGACGGTAATTGCATTTCTTTCACGTTTACGTATTCTGCACAAAATGGCCTGTTTGTCCCTTGAACACGTTCCAAAGCCTTCTGGATTTCAGAGCACAATAAATTGTCTTTCTTGTAATGTCCTGGCATTCTGACATTATTTTATTTCACTTGGCATCCAACCACACTTACTTTTTTATGCGCTATATAGCCGTTTATGATCCGTCCTTAG
Source organism: Macrothele yani (assembly GCA_039090855.1). NCBI lineage: Eukaryota > Metazoa > Arthropoda > Arachnida > Araneae > Macrothelidae > Macrothele > Macrothele yani. The sequence goes on along the minus strand of CM077027.1, from coordinate 135,867,464 downwards.
CAATTGTTCAGCAGTGTATGATGCGGACGTCAAATGCCATAGGCTTTTTTTCCAGGTACGACGGATAGTCTTTGTGCATAAGCATGCGCCCTCATTTAATTCCGATCTTATTTGCCCCGCGGTAGCTTTGCGATTCCCTGCAGCGATGAGGGACAGTCTGTGCTCACCTTGGGATTCAAAGAGACGTTTAGGGCGACATTTATCTCGTTGGTTGGAAAAACATTACGGCCACACTTCTCCCATTAGCTAGTTTTCACCCGTTTGATGTAGCCTTGGATACATGTGTAACGTTCTTACATGGAAATCCCAACAGTTGCTGTGATTGGACAACTGGCCTTCCTTGCAACTACTATCTAGCCACCGTCAAATTTACTAAGTCCCTGCTCTTACCCATGATTACTTTTCATGACTAGTTTCCAATGCGCATTTTCCTGCTCTTTTTATAGGTATTTCCAATTTAAGCGTGCCAGATTACTAGACGTTATACCTATGTTTTGCATTTTGTTATCGGGGTATGTACAGGGTGTCCGAAAAATAATGGTGCACTACAAGTAGAATTTACTATGTCGAACTGGTTCCTACAGGGGGTGTTGAAAATGGGCCCCATAGACGTCCAGATATGTCTCCACATGCTTCTGCATGTTGGCGAATACCTTTCTCGGGGTATGTAGTGTGATTTGTTGGATGTGGGTCGTTAGTAGCTCTTGAAGTGTATGCGTATTGCCTGCGGAAACCTTCACCTTCAATGCTCCCCACAGACAAAAGTCAAGAAGTGTCAGATCCGGTGACCGGGCAGACCGCAGTCCCCGGGAGATGATGCGATTTCCGAAGAATTCCTCCAGAAGCTGTATTGGTGCGCCAGCAGTGTGAGCAGCTGCACTGTCTTGCTGAAACCATATTTCGCTGATTTCCCGTTCGAATTAGATAATCTGGTCACGGTACCGATCTGAGTTAATGGTTTCAGTGAAGAAAATAGGCCTATTAATGAGCGTACGAGCCATGGCACACCAAACACCAACCTTCTGGTTGTGGAGAGGCACTTCCTTAAATTCTTAGGGATTTTCAGTACCTCACATACGAGTGTTTTGCGTGTTGATATATCCGGACAAATTGAACCATGCCTCATATGTAGAGAAAGTCACGTCTATAATGTCTTCACCTTCTTCAGAAGGAACTCTTGGGACCATCTGCAGTACCGAACACGGGTCACGTGGTTTGTTTCTTTCAGCTGATGCACGACAGACACTTTGTACGGGTAGATATGCACATTCCTTTTCAGAATATTGCGAGCTCTACTCTTTGACACATTAGCTTGTTGTGACAGCCGCTTCATGGACTTGTGTGGACTACTCCGTATCTTCTCCTGGATATCCTGTACGGTGTCGTCTGTCGTGGATGACCTATCGGGGTGGGCGGCAGAAAAATCGCCATTTTCCCAAAACTTCAATATGAGCTAAGGTACCGCATTACTCTAGGGGACGTTTGCATCACGAAATTTCATAGCGAACTGTTTTTGCACTTCGCATGTGTACTTGTCGTCATGGCGGAAAACATATACACTGGCGGAAAGTGAAAAAATAACACCAAGAAGGAGACGTCTGATACCAACGAAATTTATACAGCATAATAACGGAATACAAAGGATAACGTGATCAAAACATTATAGCAAAATACAGCTGTATTTGCTGGTAAACTGAAAAATAACATTTCCATGTAACATGGTTAGTACGAGGTTGAACCGCCATGAACTGCGTCACACTATGCAATTCTGGCATGGAGTCAGTCGTACAGATGTTGGATGTAAGTTTGGGGTATTGTGTTCCAAGCATCCTCAACTTGGACGCGTAAATCGGGGATGGTCGTGGCTGGCCGTGGAGACCGGATTAGTCGTTGACCCATAATATCCTACACGTGCTCAATGGAAGACAAATCCGGTGAACGTTCAGGCCATGGAAGTTGTCTCACACCCCGAAGTGCATGTTGCGTTGCACGTGCCGTGTGTGGGCGTGCGTTACCTTGCTGGAAAACACCACGATGGACAGACCTTACAAATGGCACAACAACGGGCTGAATGATGTTGTTGATGTAGGAGGTGCTGTTTAACGTACCCGGTACAAACACTAGTTGTGTACGGGAGTGATAGCTGATCGCTCACCACACCAGGAGACCAGATGTAGGCCCTGTGTGTCGCTGGCGGATGCAAGAAGAATGGAGACGCTCCCCTGTGCGTCTGCGAACACGCATACGGCCATCGGAGGCTCCCAAGTAGAATCTGCTTTCATTGCTGAGCACAACAGATCGCCATTGCGTTCTCCAGTGCAGACGTTGGCGACACCACTCAGCCGTTCCTGACGGTGGGCTGGAGTCAGAGGTACACATGCCAGAGGTGCACGTAGTCCTGCATCCAGTAGATGGTTGCGGATTGTTCGCACAGTCACCTCAGGTGCAACGGCAGCTCGGATTTGCGTCGCAGTGGATGTTCTGCTTGACAACGCCGCTCTTCTTATGCGTCGATCGGTCCGCTCATCAGTCCGTCTGTGACTCCCGGTTTCACGTCTTCTCGTGTGGGAATGTTCCTCGGACCATCTAGGCCACCATCGTACCACCACCGATACTTCCCGTCCAATTCGCTCCGCAATTCGACGATACGACCACCCGGCCTCGCGGAGTCCGACTAGACGACCTCGCTCAAAGTCCGATAACTGATGAAATCGTACACGTCTTCCATGTCCAGGCATTGCAGCTTCTTCAGGGTCTTCGCACGTGTCCGTACACCGACGATTGATTACATTCACTTAGCCGTACTCCTTAAATACCACCGACGATAATTTGCATATTATGCCGTGCTGTGGCGTAAGCGCTCACCGGTTGGTCCCGAAATTAACATCACACCCACGTAAACTCGATTCCATTAATATATGTAAATTTCATGATTGTCCGCCAATTCCTTCTTGGTGTTCTTTTTCCACTTTTCGCCAGTGTATTCCACCAAACCCTCTCTCTTCAAGCGTCAACACCTTGCGTTGAGATGAGTGATCAATCAACGTTTGCCTCCAACGGTCAAGCGCTCGAGAATGACCTTCGCTCGGAATTATTGTTGCGCGTGACTCGGAGTGGGGAGACATAGTTACCGGACACAGAGCACTTCCACGTGGCGTGTCACTCTACTGTAATTCCATTTAAAACTTCTTTGTTATTTCATTACTGCAGTTCGTACATTCAGTGCACAGTCATTATTCGAACACCCTGTATAATAATTTGTTCGTTCAGTACATTTTGTTTGGTTTGAGGTTTAACGACTAACATGACCAACTTAAGGCTGCAGGCAATCGCTTATCTCTAATGTGGAGCCCGCTGTTTACAGGAACGAGAAAGAGCCAGCGCCGTTGGTAAAAACATACCACCCTCCTGTCGAATTTAGACCCAGGATCAGCTCATTCGACTAATTTAATACCTTGCCTATTCATTTTATAGGATGCCAAGTTACACAGGTTGATTCAAAAACAACTTTACAACGTCGAAAGCGTATAGAAATTTATTCAGAATACTTACATATTTTTTGACGCGTTAATCTATAGCAAAACGCATCAAGTTTTACCTCACATATACATTTTGGTTCAACATTACTGCCATTGGTGATACGGCAGACATCGCACCTGAAGTCACCCAAACTCGAAGCAGCATATTCTTTTTCATTTCTGCAACTGCGACAGTGATTAGAGTTCAGCGAGATTTGGAGGTAGTCTTCGAACAAACACTCGATCTTTAATGAAATCCCATAGGCAAAAAAAATCGAGGGGTGGCAAATCAGGAGAACGAGGTGGGCATGCTATCTGGCCTGCTCGACCAATCCACCTACCTGGGAAACGTTTATTGAGGAAATCCCTGGCATCTGTACAGTAGTGAGGTGGTGCGCCGTCTTGCTTAAAAGTAAATGCGTTTTTCTTGGTTATCATCGTCCAACTGTGGAATGAGATAATTTTCGACGATATTCAGATACAGTTGTCGGTTTTCTCCGGAAAAAAGAAATAGAAGGGACCATATAAGCTTTATATTTGCTAAAAGCACAAAACGTATCCATCTTTGAGATGTCACGAATATGTTCCAGAGATTCGGGAGGAATTTCGGCAGCCCAGATCCTGCATTTGTGAGTTGGTTAACCTTACCACTGAAATGAAATGTCGACTCCTCAGTGAAGATTACGCAGTACAAGAAAGTCGCGTCTTCCTCTATCCGATGCAAAGTTTTCGCACAGAATTCCTAAAGAGCCACGCAATCTGCGCTACAAATTTCTTGGCCAATGGTAAATCTGTAAAGATTTAAATGCAATCATTTTTGACACATTCGCCAAATCGTCGGTTGTGAAATGCCCATTTCGTGGGACTGCGACCGAAGCTTTCACTCACTTGTTACACGACAGCAGCAGAACAACCAGTCTCAACAAAATTCTTATGCAAAGAGTAAATTGTGGGTCTGGTGTGGAAGATCCCTACCATACTGGGCGCGAAATTTCGTTTGAACAGTTGTCGCAGATTTCGTATCTTCAAACCAAAACGCACAGCGAGCACGCTCTGCACTTGTGGAAGCAGCCATTCTGAAATGCACGCTATTGGCGGTCGCGGTTACGGAATTCCGTGCTATGGCACTACGTAGTATGTTTGCTACACATACGCCTCCAAAAAATTGGTATGTTTTGCTACAACAACTTGGTATGTTTGCTACACATACGCCTCCAAAAAATTTGCAAGTAAAAAATTCCTATACGATTTCAAAGTTGTATAAAGTCCTTTTTGAATCACCTTTTTTTTTTTTTTTTTTTGAGGTTTAACGACCACCGTGAGCAACTCAATGGGCTATAAGCAGTCGCCCGTCCCTAATTTAGGGTCACTGGTTCCAGGGTTCCAGGGAAGGGAGAGAGCCAGTGCCGTAAGACAAACACAACATCCATGCCTGACCGGGATTCGAACCCGGACCCCCTACGGACGAATGATATTGGCGGTCGCGGTTACGGAATTCCGTGCTATGGCACTACGTAGTATGTTTGCTACACATACGCCTCCAAAAAATTGGTATGTTTTTCCAACAACTTGGTATGTTTTGCTACACATACGCCTCCAAAAAATTTGCAAGTAAAAAATTCCTATACGATTTCAAAGTTGTATAAAGTCCTTTTTGAATCACCCTTTTTTTTTTTTTTTGAGGTTTAACGACCACCGTGAGCAACTCAATGGGCTATAAGCAGTCGCCCGTCCCTAATTTAGGGTCACTGGCTCCAGGGTTCCAGGGAAGGGAGAGAGCCAGTGCCGTAAGACAAACACAACATCCATGCCTCACCGGGATTCGAACCCGGACCCCCTACGGACGAATGAACAGAGGCCAGCGCCTTAGACCACTGCGCCACCGGGGCGGCTGAACCACCTCCACCTAATATAATGTCACATAATACAATAAGCCTATCACATAACCATCACCTAATATAACCAATTTTCACACTCACCTAACATTGGGTTAGTGTGAAACGAAATCTTAATTCGTTTAAATTAGTATTTACTTCTATCTATAACCCCAAAGCGGCAATGCAAGACAGGTCATCGTGTACTGCGCTATCGTCCAAGATGGTACCAAAAGCTATTAATTTTAGTATGTTGCCGAAACTCAAGAAAGACTTAAAAGGAGAGAAGTTCCAGACTGATGACGCAGTAAGGACGTAGTGAACTCCGCCCCGGTGGCGCAGTGGTCTAAGCGAGCGCTTCTGATCATTGGTCCGGGTTAGAGTCCCGTGAGGCATGGGTGTTATGTTTGTCTTACGGTGCAGGCTCTCTTTCTTTCCTGGAACCAGTGGCGCCAAATTAGGGACGGGCATCTTCTTATAGCACACTGAGTTGTCCACGGTGGTCGTTAAACCTCCAATTAAAAAAATAATGTAGTGAACAATTGGTGTCAATCTAAATCTTCTGAATTTGTTTGAGAATTGTACAATGGTGTAATCGCGTATTTCATTCATTGATATTCTGCGCCTCCGGACAATCACGAGAATATGAATGACAACCTCCATATTCGCTATATATGAATGCCGGTTGCTTCCACTAGCGAATCCTGTGATGGTTATATCCAAATTAATCGGAAACTTGAGACTTGGTCTTTCTGAGTGGTGTGCTGGTTAGCATACTCGGGCGCTATCCGGGAGACGCGGGTTCGATACTCGCTCCAGGACGACGAAATTTTCAAGTTTTCTGATATTATCTGACTTAACAACCTAGTCATATTTACCGCCAATTAACGGATTCGCATCTTCCAAATTTGTATTATTTGAGAATGTTATGAAAACTAGTGAATCACGCTAGAAAGCGTGTTGATTAGGGAGGGGGCGAATATATTAAAAAATGGGTTTTCATAGGATTTCGTTCATAAGAGTGTGGAATCTTTTCAAATTCCCTCCCGTGTTATATTCATGGATAGCCATCTCTTTCTTAAATGTTCTGCACCCGAACCAAAGCAACTGTTGTCTTTATGAGACGGAAACTTTTTTTTTATTTACTAGGGGTTTAATGACCACCGTGAGCAACTCAATGAGCTATAAGCAGTCTCCCGTCCGTTATTTAGAGCCACCGACTCCATGGAAGAGAAAGAGACAGTGCCGTAAGACAAACACAACATCCATGTCCCACTGGGATTCGAACCGGGACCCATCTCGGACTAATCATCAGAAGCCATCGCTTAGATCACTGCGCCACTGAAAAAACGTCGAAAACTTGGCCTCAAATATTTTACCTCCTATTATTTAAATTTGAAGCATTGGTGTAGGAAACTTTTGTTAAACATCTTCCAAAACTTATAGCAGCATATGCCACAGAAACAATTTAGTTTTACAGTTGCGGAAGCTTCTGCAAATAAAAAATTATTAGAAAACTTACTAATGACTTCATTAATACACAGGATTACTAATCCGGTCAAACGAAATAAAAAGGCATTTCTACACGCAGATAGGATCGTTAATTTATTTACTTCTATACTTCTTGAATTTCAGTCACTTTATTTGAAAAATAATTTTCCTCAGAAGAATCTTAGGGAAATATTAAAAGAAATCCCGCTAAGTTATTATAGTTGCATGCAATTTTTCATTAAAAATGTTTATTCCATTAGTTTCAGTGTGTTCTTAAGTACTCCACAAACAGATTGCACGCTTAGTTTCAGAATACCCGAAAATAGGGAAAAATGAAGAACAAAATGGAGTTAATCTTATCGACGCGTAATTACAATATCAAGAAACATCGTATTAGTTTTTAAGAAACAGCAGACGATTCGCTTCAGTGGCGCGCTCAAACATTTCCGAGCGTTATTTGATACTTGTAAAGGAAAATAATTAATTAGAAGAGCTTTAAAAATATAGCCACCGTGCATCGCATATGCTTACACCGCATATTTTATAATAATGAGATGGTTCTTTGCTTTCTGCTGATATGTAAAATCGTAAGCCACAGGGAACCGAAAACAAGATCCAGCCTCTAATTGCTCTTGCTGTGTAACTATCTCCCGTTTCACGTATTTTTTTTTTTTTTTTTTGATTGGAGGTTTAACGACCACCGTGAGCAACTCAATGGGCTATAAGCAGTCGCCCGTCCCTAATTTAGGGTCACTGGTTCCAGGGAAGGGAGAGAGCCAGTACCGTAAGACAAACACAACATCCATGCCTGACCGGGATTCGAACCCGGACCCCTTACGGACGAATGATCAGAGGCCAACGCCTTAGACCACTGCGCCACCGGGGCGGCCGTTTCACGTATTACAAGGCAAATTAGTAGCTTCCGTACGGTTCTCTTCTACTCAAAATTTAGCTATTTCTAATTTGATTTGTTCTAAAATCGCATAGAGAAAATACTACTTCATTCTTAATATCTCTCCCTTTTCTTTCATCCAGTGATTGTGATTACTTACCGATGATTGGCGAGTGAGTTATGGTTCAAAACAGAAAAATAGACTGCTGTTAATAGAAATCCGCAACACCAAGAAAGAAACAAGCAATCACAATGAAATTTATGGGAGTGATTAGCTATGATACAAGCTGCAAACGATCACAATTACGTACCGGTTCGTGATGAGGAAAGCCAAAAAAAATTAGTAATAAGTAAACCCACCATGGGTGGTGACAACCGACCTCACACGCCATCGGATCGAATAAAACAGAGTTTGGATGGTCGTCTGCGGTATTGCAGTCCATTCTGCTTCTACATGCATTCCACATCTCGTTGGTCGTGACAGGCGGCGAGACCATGAGGGAAGACACTCCAGACGTTCTCTATAGGCGAGAAATCTGGCGAGCGAGCGGTCCAGGGAAGGCGAGCGAGCAGTCCAGAGAAGGCGAGCGAGCAGTCCAGGGAAGGCGAGCGAGCAGTCCAGGGAAGGCGAGCGAGCAGATCAAGGAAGGCGAGCGAGCAGGCCAGGGAAAGTGAGCGACCAGGCCAGGGAAGGTGAGCGACCAGGCCAGGAAAAGCGAGCGAGCAGGCCAGGGAAGGCGAGTGAGCAGGCCAGGGAAGGCGAGCGAGCAGGCCAGGGAAAGCGAGCGAGCAGGCCAGGGAAGGTGAGCGACCAGGCCAGGAAAAGCGAGCGACCAGGCCAGGAAAAGCGAGCGAGCAGGCCGGGGAAGGCGATCGAGCAGGCCAGGGAAGGCGAGCGAGCAAATCAAGGAAGGCGAGCGAGCAGGCCAGGGAAAGCGAGCGAGCAGGCCAGGGAAAGCGAGCGAGCAGGCCAGGGAAGGTGAGCGAGCAGGCCAGGAAAAGCGAGCGAGCAGGCCAGGGAAGGCGAGCGAGCGGTTCAGGGAAGGCGAGCGAGCAGGTCAAGGAAGGCGAGCGAGCAAAGCAAGGAAGGCGAGCGAGCAGGCCAGGGAAAGCGAGCGAGCAGGCCAGGGAAGGTGAGCGACCAGGCCAGGAAAAGCGAGCGAGCAGGCCAGGGAAGGCGAGCGAGCAGGCCAGGGAAGGCGAGCGAGCAGGCCAGGGAAGGCGAGCGAGCAGGCCAGGGAAGGCGAGCGAGTTAATCAGAACAGAAGAAATCTTGGACAGTACGAGCAACATCAGGTGAGGCATTGTCTTGTTGGAAGACGGCTTCCGGGATCTTCTGAAGGTCGGATGAAGTTCAGCTTCCAACACCTCCGTGATATAACGTTGGCTGTTCAACGTGCCTGTGATGCGTAGTAGGCGAGTGGGTGACAGAAACGCAATAGCGCCCCAGAGCATCACGCTCGTCGTGGGACCGGTATGGCGCTGCTCAATGCAGCTTTTCAGATGCCGTTCACCACGGTATCTGCGAATAAAGATTCGCCCGTCGTGATGCATTAGATTGACTCTGGACTCGTCCGTAAACACAATATTCTCGAATTCAGCACTCCAGTTTCGACGTTCGCGGCCCCACTGCAATCTCTGGTGCCTATGGTTTAGAGTCAAGAGAAGTCGCAACAATGGACGACGAGCAAAGCGGCTTCTCTGCAACAATCGGTGTCGAACAGTGCTTGCAGACATCGGACGATGTGTGACCATCCGCCATTGCTGCGCAAGTGTCGTGGATGGTGTTGTGCGTGACGTCACTGCCAGACGGTGCAAGTGCCTGTCTTCCCGCTCGATCGTACGATTTCGAGCTCCAGACTTTGCAGGACGATGCGTAAAACCTTCTGCTGTCCATTGACACCATGTGCACATTACTGTAGTGGCGTTACACCTAATGCGTGCAGCAATATCATGGTATGATAAACAATCTTCTCTGAGTCCAACGATTTTACCTCTTTAAAACTCCGTCAAGTGTTCGTATGGTTGTTTCGACCTCCTATGCGGCATGTATACATGTTAACAACTGCGTATGGTCGAGTTTAGCGATAGCAAGTTTAAAAACCTGCTCTCTGTACGCCTACTTTTATACCTTCTTGTGTGACGTTTCCGATGGAGTTGCGCGCGCCTCACATTTGCATGTGCGCTAGAATTGTAATCATTTGCATCACCCATGGTGCCACTATCCACCTTGCAAATTTCGGGCAAATACGAGCATTTCTATTAACAGTAGTACATATAGAAATGCTAGTTTGTTAGGTACACTGTGTTCCGCCATTTTTGACCATAAGAACAGATCGAATTAGTCGGAGCAACGAACATACCAGATGCTGGAAGTGCCGTGCAGGGATGCTGCTAGGTAAGTGTACCTGGATGCTGGTGTAGGTAAGTGCACCTTGCGGAAACCGCCAGGGTTGGAAACGGGTCAAACATTTTGGACCCGGACCCGTACGTCACATAACCGGACCCGACCCGGACAAATCTGCTTTGAAGTATAAATTCGAAACTCAATTTATAATTATACATAATTACATTTATGATACAGGGCGTTAAAAACGTCTCTCCGCAGCAGGTATCGTAGGTTATATGGTCGATTATATAGAAATCATACAGATGTATAAGGTGTACCAATAAATTTTAAAGCGTTTTAAGACAACGCAACACGTAATTTGAGAGAAAACACCACCACCTTTATGAATCAAAATATGGATGTTGTGTTTGTCTTACGGCACTGGCTCTCTCCCTTCCCTGGAACCAGTGACTCTAAATTAGGGACGGGCGACTGCTTATAGCCCATTGAGTTGCTCACGGTGGTCGTTAAACCTCAAATAAAAAAAAATAAAAATATGTGCCGCCATTATCCATCACCTTCCGCCATCGGTCGGGCAGCTGACGGATTCCAGCCATGAAGAATACTTCGTCGTGTGACGCGATGAAGTCGTCAACCCATTTTTGCACTTCGTCACATGTCCGTAACCGTACAGCAGACAAACCATGTTGCATCGATTGGAAGAAATGATAGTCCGAAGGGGCTATGTCGGGACTATACGCTGGGTGCTCCAAAACTTCCCAGACAAGCGTCAATGACGTTTCCTTGACCGATTTAGCGAGATGCGGCCTAGCTTTGTCATGCAGAAATTTCACGGGACGCAATCCTTTGCCTGTGAATGGACGTTTCCGACAGATTTACTGGTTCAATCGCAGAAATTGTTGCTTGTAGCGATCAGCAGTAACAGTTTGACCCTGTTCCAATAGTTCATAATAGAGCACACCCTTCATATCCCACCAGATGCACAGCAGAACTTTCTCTGAGTGAATATTGCGTTTCGGTGTCGAAGTCGTTTCTTCACCGGGGTCTACCCATTGTTTTTTGCGTTTGGTATTGTCGTACCATATCCACTTTTCGTCACCCGTAACGATTTTCTACAGGAAAGACTTTCTGTGTTGTTTATTCAACAGATTCAAACACTTCATGACACGCTCATCCTTGTTCCTCTGGCTCTGGTCATGTGGCACCCATTTTCCTTCCTTCTGAATCTTTCGCATTGCGCGTAAACGATGGGAAATGGTTTATTAAGTTACCCCCAGTTGTTCAGTTAGTTTGTTTTGCGTTTGAGACGAATATTCATCCAGCAATGCTTGCAGTTCCTCGTGTACTACCATCTGCGTGGCGACGCAACGTTCTCGATCGCTAACATCAAAATCACCTGCTTTACAACGTCTAAACCCAAACTCACACGTGCTTTTCGATACAGTATTCTTCCCCAGAACAGATCAATGCATATGCTTTTGCAGCACTTTTTCTTGATGAAATTCGTAACGAATGCAGTGTCGAATACATGCAGCATCGCTTGCCATCCTTCACCTACCGATGTGCAAGTGCGTTTGACTGTTGGGCAAACTTCTGTGTCACATTTTATGCTCTGGACCAATTACGGCCACATGACAACAACGAGGAATGTCGGATATGAAAATTAGCGGTATGTCACACAAAAAACGCTTTAACACTTATTTGTACACGTGATATTGCGGGAACGTATAATTTATTCACTTATATGAAGTGTTGAAACTGTCGTCCTTCATTTGCAAGACATAACCGAACTGTTTTACACCTGTTTTCAAGCACATCTGCGAAAGCCAAAAGCCCCTTCGTAGTAATGTTAAGGTTATTCAACTTAATTCTGATGGCGCTATAGTCAAATTTTTTGAATTAAGTAACTCGTCGTATGTTTAATTTCAGTTTTTGCTGCCTTCTTGATAACATATCAAGCTTAAGAATATGTTTCACAGCAACACTATTTTTCACAAGCTTCTGATGAGTGGAGAGTTTCCAAAATGCGGATCTTGACTTCATCATTGCCTCTCAGAAAGAAGGGACGGTGTTACTGTTTCTTCATAAGACAAAACAATTTCCAGTACTCACTCATCCCTTCTTGCTTTCAACAAGCATGTATTTGTTGGCCTCGATGCCTTTTTCAATCTTATTTATATTAATTTCATCCATATTAACAAATAAGGCATTAATTCTGGCACGACATGCAATGGTACGGGATGTTACCACGTCAATCAAGGAAAACCTCTGAATATTCAATGCAAAATATGCGATGTGAATAGTAACTCTCAGTCGTAAAATGTGACACGCGGAGTGTAAGAGAATGAATCACCAGAGAAGCAGGAGACAGCCGGTTGCCTGTATCTTGCATCGGACAATTGCGTTGAAAAGAAACGCAAAGAGAATGTCGTTTCACGATATTGTATTTTTTTTTTTATTGGAGGTTTAACGACCACCGTAAGCAACTCAATGGGCTGTAAGCAGTCGCCCGTCCCTAATTTAGGGCCACTGGTTCCAGGGAAGGGAGAGAGCCAGTGCCGTAAGACAACACAACATCCATGCCTCAAGGGATTCGAACCCTTTCGGACGACTACTGCGCCACCGATATTGGCCGATATTGTAGTGTCGGTCGGTGCTTCTTTGCTTTAAGAAAGAGACGGCAATATTTTTGTGTGACAAACCATTTTTGACTATGCTGGCACCAGTATCAAGTACGAAATTCCACAGTATGCATTTCTCTTTGAAATATTTTTTTTTCAAAAATAAAACGGAAATAAAATGAGGTCGAAATCGGGTCAGAAACACCTTGATCCGACCCGTTTGACCCGCAAGAAATTGTCGACCCGTTTGACCCGCAAGAAATTGTCGACCCGTTCGACCCGCAAGAAATTGCAGACCCGTTTAACCCGGAAGAAATTGTAGACCCGTTTGACCCGCAAGAAATTGTAGACCCGTTTGACCTGCAAGAAATTGTCGGCCCGTTTGACCCGCAAGAAATTTGTCGATCCGTTTGATCCGCAAGAAATGGTCGACCCGTTTAACCCGCAAGAAATTGTCGACCCGTTTGACCCGCAAGAAATTGTCGACCCGTTTGACCCGCAAGAAATTTGTCGGCCACCCCGGTGGCGCAGTGGTCTAAGCGATGGCTTCTGATCATTCGTCCGAACGGGGTCCGGGTTTGAATTCTGGTGAGGCATAGATGTTGTCTTTGTCTTACGGCACTGGCTCTCTCCTTTCCCTGGAACCAGTGACCCTGAATTAGGGACGGGCGACTGCTTATAGCCCATTGAGTTGCTCACGGTGGTCGTTAAAAATCCAATAAAAAAAAATTTTGTCGACCCGTTTGATCCGCAAGAAATTGTCGACCCGTTTAACCCGCAAGAAATTGTCGACCCGTTTAACCCGCAAAAAATTGTCGACCCGTTTGACCCGCAAGAAATTGTCGACCCGTTTGACCCTCAAGAAATTGTCGACCCGTTGACTCGCTGACCATCTCTGGAAATGACTGAGTTATGCAGTTGTTGTATTTTGCAATCGCATTAAAGAGTTTGGGAGATAATAACAATAACAACAAATAGCCACAGGGAATCTGAAGTTAAATGCACACACGGATTAAATTTAGAATTTAAAACAGACTACAAAAATTTCGTTTTCCCAGAAGACAAAAAAGGTACTTAATTCGAGTTAAACTCTGAAGAAGGAAGTAAAACGAACATGTGAGAAAGAAAGTGCCAGAGGAGTTAATTGAGAACAGCTGCCGTTACAAAGTTTTTTCCTCAATAGTTCAGTAGGATGTTTTTGCCGTTTTTATCGCGATATGTTTTGCGTAGCTGTTTCTTCATGAGTGTTTTAATCACAGAAATAGAATGCAGAATGAATTATGTATATCTGCTTAATGAGTTAACACATATTTCATTTGCAGAACTACAGCTCACTTTAGAAGAGAACACGAAGTTTTTTTTTTTCAGGCCTTCTTTTTCCCACTCCATCAACTTTTCAATTAAACTGCTGTCGCTAACGATAGCGAAAAAAATGTGTTTATGTGGAGAGCTAAACATCGTTTTTCCATTTTCCAAGAATAAAGTACTTTGACAATATCACCGTTAAAAAGGTGCAATGTGTAAACTTTTTACATGATTATGTTGCGACGTAAATGAATAAATTATGTTTTCCCTTAGCGATAAACCAAGGTTAAAACATCAATTTATGCAGCCGACTGCAATCTCTGCAAAGATGACAAATTTACAGCAAATTAAATTATTATTAGTTTTTGTCAAGCCTTTCAACGTTGACGCGATCACTCGGTAACGTGGTAAACTAAGGGAGAACTAGTATAACGATAGAGTTAAAATGCTAGAAATAAGGAAATAAAATGCTCATCAGTGCATATTACTGTTTGTGCTGCACATCATTTTGCTCCTCCCCAAAATTATAAAGATCGCACTGAATTCTCCGGGGTAATGTGCTCGCCTTTTGAACTCTTTCCATCACGAAAAAAAAATACTTCAAAACAGAGTTTATGAAAAACAAAAACAAAATTTGACGTTACAAACCAGTTCCATGAAACGTAAATCATTACAAGAAGGACTTGCCAAGGTCGCTCGAGAGCTACGTCAACACAGATGGTAAAACGAACAAGAAAGATGACACCGAATTTTCGGGTGTAATAAGCACGTCTTTTGAATCCGTTCTGACGCAAATTAAATTTATCAAAGCTATTCAAAATCAATGGAACCAGTATGGAAAACAATAGATCTGACGAAAGAAAGAAGATTTTCAATCGGGTTTTTAATCCCTCAGATATTGCTGTAAACGGAATCTTGAGCTTACGAACTCTTAGAAACAGAGATATCGACAAAAATACGATGTGACTTTACGTCCCCTGGTGGGAAAACCATGCATTATTTTAGAAAGAAAGTATTCTCAAAAGGTGTATTCATATAAGCGGTATCGGTCGAAGAAAAAAATTAGTCGAGTTTTCAGGATCCCAGATTTTGCAGCAAATACTTCAGAAGCAGAAATTAACACTTATGACCCATGGTGGCTAAACCATTCAGATCTTTAGGAGAAGAAATAACGCAGAAAACGCAATTTACCTTTGTGCCCCCTAGCGGAAAGTCTATGATTTACTTGAAAATTTTGAATTTATAGGAAAAACATTTTGCATCGAAAACACTATCCAACAAAGAAGGAATTTTTCAAATCGTACTCTTAGAAGTAGAGATATTGACAAAAATAAGATATACATCTACGCCCCCTGGCGTAGAAACCGTGCAGTTTTTCAAGAAGAAAATTTTCCTAAGAGGTTTGTCGACATGAGGAGTGGTATCGGTCAACAAACGACTTTTTTCAATCGAGTTTTTAGAAGCTCTTATTGTGCTGCAAATACAGCAGAAGCGGAAATTAAGACTTACGCCACGTGGTGGCCAAACCATTTCTTACAAAAATTAGAAAATATTTGCAAACGATTTCTCATCAGGAGTTGTATGCGGTGCAGAAAGAATTTTTCAAATCGGAGATATAGGAGCACAGATATAGGGGGAAACGCAATTTACCGCTACGCCCCCTAGCGGAAAGTCTATGAAATACTTGAAAATTTTGAAATTACATGAAAAACATGTCACACGAAAAACACTATCCAACAAAGAAGGAATTTTTCTAATCGACAATAATAAGATGTACAATATTGACAAAAATAAGATGTACATCTACGCCCCTGGCGAAGAAACTGTGTAATATATTAAGAAGAAAAATTCCGAAAAGGTTTATCGATGTGAGTGGCATCAGTCCACGAAATAATTTTTCAATTGATATTTTAGAAGCTCCGATTTTATGGCAAATACATCAGAAGCAAGAATTAACACTTACGCCCCCTGGTGGCCAAAGTATTCTTTACCAAAAATTCGAAATGATATGCAAAAGAGTTTCCATCAGGAGATGTATCCGCTGAAAAAAAAAATTCAAATCGGAGTTTTACAAGAAGAGTTATCGAGGTAAAGGTAATTTACTTTTACGCCCCCTAGCGGAAAATCTATGCGTAATTTGAAAAAGTAACTATATCTAAAATACTCTTCGATATAAATGGAATCGAAAGATAAAATGTTTTCTTCAATCGGATGTGTAGAAGCAAACATGTGGAATAAAACGTATTTTTGAGTTCGACATCATCTTCATTTACGCCCTCTACCGGCGAAATTGTACATCGTAAAAAAAGCCCGAAATAAAGGATCATCATTTGAATATTTCAAGCTTCCCAATGCAAAAAGAATTTTTCAAATCGGACTAATAGTTGTAGAGATATCGTGGGTACAGGCGGACGGACGGACAAACTGATAACACAAGCACGATATCTTTTTACAAAAGACGTGCTAAAAACAAAGATAAACAGACCTGAACTGTCTCTGAAGGAGGATTTAACGACAGATGAAAAAACATTTGGTACAAACTCTCTCACTACGGCTAAATGCGAGTGTACTCTAAGCCACGTGATTCTGAATAAGCAAAATAACTCGTCAGGACTGGTGCCGCGAACATATGACTTGGAGCCGTGACCAGTGGGCTGCAATTCTGTTTTCTGACGAATCTCTTCAGTCTACATCCTGATTCTAGACGTAGTCTAACCTGGTGAACAAACAAGAAGCGTAATCTTACCTCCACCATCGGGGAAACAGCAGTCTGTGGTCAAAACTGGCATAATGAAAAGCGACCCCACACCTCTTTATGTTTTGATGGTGGAGCTATAACTCCTGAGGAATAGAGATTCCATAACCTCAAACCTTATATACGACATTTTGGAGGTTATGTCTTGGAATATTTTCTATTTATGGATGACAACGCGCGTTCCCACAGAGCTTGTCTGACAGAAGAACACTTCGAAATTTAAGATATCCAACGAATGGCCTGGCTAACAAGATCTCCACAACTATATTCCATAGACCACGTGTGAGACGTCCTTCAGAGACTTATTACAAGCCAGCAGCAGGCTGCTAAATTTTTATTGTGAGTTCAAGGAAGCTCTGGGGGCAAGGGGTAATTGTTGCATTAGACCCTTTTGAACACTGTTATGAGAGGTTCCTTGTTGTCAAGCACTTTGAGATCATACTTCCTATACTGGTGTCTTCTGTGTATCCTTTAAACACTTGAAATCAACTTCCAAAACATTAAGGTGGAGATGCTGTGCTGTTGTGAGATTGCATAACGATGAACGGTCGTATACTCCGCTTTATGTCCTCGATAAAACATATAACGACTCGGAAAGACAGAGACCACGTTTTCTAACCTTATGTACGACTTCTAAGCAGAGATGGAAACCGGTAATGGGTCAACGGATCGACAATTTTTGCGGGTCTAACTGGTCGGGCCATAGGTGTTCCTCATCGAATTTGGACCCGGTTTTATTCCAGTTTTATTTTTAAAAAGAGAAAAATATATTCCAAAGAAAAATGCTCGTTGTGGAATTCTGTTGTCGATACTGGTGCACGCGGAATGAATAATGATTTGTCATGCAAAAATATTGTCGTTTCTTTCTTAAAGCAAACGAAGATTTCCACCGACCGACGTCAGACGCACCGACCCCATATCTTAAAAAGGTACTTCCTTTGCGTTCTTTTACAGTGCGATTGTCCAGGGCAAGGTCGCCATTCGCCTGCTTCTTAGTTCATTCACTCTTCTCCGTGCGATGTTCACTGTATGACTAAGAGTTACTTTTCACATCGCATCTTTCACATTGAGCATTCAGAGGTTTTCGATTGATGTGTTAACATCCCGTCCCCATGACATGTCATGTCGAAATTAATTCCTTATTTGTTAATATGGAAGGATTTAATATTAAGGAGGTTGAGAAAGACGTGGAGGCCAACAAATACGTGCTTGTGGAAAACCACAAGGGGAGGAGTGAATTCTGGAAATTGTTTCGTCTCATTAAAGAACCGGTGAATAATTCTGTGTTGTTTAGTCTTGCTTGTTGTTCAAAATGTGGACAGTGTATAGTTACATTATGGAACCAAAAATCCTACGGACCATATAAAAGTATGCGCACCTCCATCAAAGCGTGGAAAAAGTGAACAATCTAAATACGTTTAAAAAATGCACTTCTTTAATTGTAAATAATAATGATTCAAATTTGTAATATACTTCATGGTCACGGTCATAGACAACCATTACTTCTGGATTACGCAAAATAGTGGCACTAAAAATACACTGGCGTGTAAAAATTAAGGACAAGACGATTTTTCGAATGTAACGTCGTGCAGAAGTGCTCCATATCGACTCAAATCATACCATAGGATCCCCAAGATGTAAGAATATGGGACAAGTGAGAAAAACCGTCCAAACAAGGAATCCAAAGGATACAAAGGCACTTTATTGAAAAGATAGCTTCGAGCACAACTGGACAGAAGACAGAATCGTCTATGTGACAGGCGGCTGCCAAGAAGAATCAAGTCTTTAGTAGGGGATGTGATCACCCCTGACTGCGCTGCAGTATTTACAACGTCTGTCCATGCTGAGGACGCGGTTGTCAAGGAGCTGTTGAGGCATCGCGGACCATTCCTCTTGTAGCGCCAATCGCAGTTGCGGAATCGTTGCTGGCGGCTGGTGACATGCTACCAAGCGTCTCTCAAGAAGGTCCCACACGTGTTCGATTGGATTTAGGTCCGAGGACCTTGCGGGCCAATCAATGCGTTGAATATCTTCACTCTCCAACAGCTCTGCGACAGCCACTGTACGATGAGGTGTAGTGTTGTCTTCCATGAAGAGGAACTCAGAACCCACGGCATCTCTAAACAGACGCACGTGAGGTAGGAAAACCTCGGTACAATAGCGGACACCAGTGACTGAACCTCCTTGGAAGATGTGGAGGTCAGTACGGTTACTAAGCATGATACCGCCCCAAACGAGAACTCCGCCACTTCCAAACCGGTTCCTTTCGATGATGTTGGAGGTGCGATTGCGTGTTTTCTGCTCTCTCCAGATGTGTATACGTCCAGAATCGCTCGTCAGACTAAATCGGCTCTCATCCGTAAAGAGAACTCGACCCCATTGCTGATGTGTCCAGTTCTTGTGTTTCTGGCACCACAGAAACCGCCGTTTCCGATGAGCAGGCGTTAATGGCAGACACCGTACTGGTCGTTGTGCAAATAGACCACCTTTGTACGACAATTGGACGTCCGTTATCGCGTTTTTGGCCACGGTAAAACGCGATAACGGACGTCCAATTGTCTGTTGCATGTGCCTTGCGATTTTTTCCGCTGTCTGCCGTCGATCTCTTCTCGCCTGTTGGACAATATACCGGTGGTCCGCCGTCGTGGTTGCTCGTGGACAACCACTGCTAAACTCTCGGACAGCTGTTCCTGTCGTTTGAAATGCTCTCCAAGCTCGTGAAACGATGCTGTGAGCGATCTCAAACTCCTCGGCCACACTAGTCACACTTCGACCTTCTTCCACCTTCCCAATGACGCGACCTCGGGTAAAGTCATCCAGATGTCGTCTACTGGATTGCCTGTTGGCCATATAACACGGTGGCAGCAAATCGACGTCTTTAAAACATATGTACACCGTGCAATAGCTTTCACCGAATTGCTGAGCGTACACCGCCCGTGTGCTTTATACCCTTTCGACAACCCCCCCCCACGTCATGCCATATATATGCGCATGCCCTACCGTACCGGACCTTAGTCTATCTCCTGAGTGGTCTTTCGGTCCGTTCTGCCTGCCCGTTCCGCTGTTATGCTAATTTCTCCTCTTCGTCCTTAATTTTTGCACACCAGTGTAGCACTAAAATTTAGCAAGTAACAAAATTTTATTATTTAAAAGGGATTTCAGTTGTTAAATATCAAGCAGATATTGGGATGAATATATATATTACGTTTTTATGTATATATATATATATATAAGTTGAGTTTCGAATTTATAGTTCAAAGCAGTTTTGTCCGGGTCAGTTACGGGTCCGGATCGGGTCTAGTTATGGGACGTTTGGGTCCAGGCCCGAAATGTTTTGACCCGTTTCCAACTGTGCTTCTAAGAGGTGTTGTTGATCCAGATTTTCTGTTTATAAACGATCAAACGCGTCCACACAAAGTTTACATAGTGGTGGAATACATTGAAGCTGAAGATACACAACGAAAGTGCTGGCTACCAAAATCCCAAAACTTAAATCCCATCCAGCTTGTGTGGACCGCCATTTTTAAGGAGCATTGCACTGTAAAAAAATTGCGGGGTCAAATTATAGTAGATACACGGGCAGCTGAGTGGCTAGTAAATAAATTGTAATTTTACTGTACCATACCGTAATGTTCATTGACATATCTAATGACCGGGAAATAAAAACGTCTTATGACCATAATGTTCACTAACATGTCTCATGACAAATTAATAGTAACACATACAATGTTAATTAACACGTTTGAAGGGACATAGTAAAAACGTATTATGCCGTAATGTTTATTAATATGTCTAATGACTGGGAATAAATAATATGTTGACGGACCGGGAAATAAAAACGCGCTGCCCACAGAGGTGTTGCCAGTCGGCTGATTGCACATGAAAAAACAGGTGTATAACCACTTTGAGAAGGACGTTGCCAGATTGTCAGCGTTAAAATACAGCAACAGTTCAAACACCCTGAATATATAGTTCATCTACCGAAAATTTATGGTTGACCGCCAGGTGGCGTACTTGCGATCTGTAAACCGTCTTAATCCGGGTGAAACGCTGATTATTCACTGGAATGTTTTTACAGTGTACAATTCAGAACACAATCTGTGCTCCTAGGTGATTTCTTAATGAGCAGCGTTTGAACACTGTGACGTATATTCTAAATTAATTTTCCTTTTAGTTTCTTTCCCTATGTAAATTTTGAGTTTATTCTCAGTTATACTTCACACTTAACGTGATATCTTCTCTCTCAAACGAATGCTGTTGGCAACACAATTGAGGTAGAGTGAACGTGACGTATGCCTGTTATGAGATAAGAACCAGAGATATAAACTACGAAACAACAGCTGCTCGTGTGGGGTGTTGAATGTGGTTGATAGTGATTAGTTAAGTAAAATGTGAAGCGCTATGTTGTATTGATGAAATCATCTGGAATAAAGCCAATCTCCGTAAAAAAAAAAAAAAAATGTTCTACTATTCAATTAACTTAGCCTGAATATTTTGTCTTCCCTGAGAAGTTATCAGGGGTGGACGAATGTGTAAATTAACTCCACGTTAAAAATGTTGTAGGTTTTTTTTTCCTGCATCAAGCAGTTTTCTTTTACTACTATGCCACTTCTTACATGTATATTGATGAGAGTTCTCCACACGTATGGTGACAAAATATTTATCACGACTTGTTCCTATCACATGGAGATTTGATATCATACGGAAAGGTTTTTTTTCCAATGAATGCTAGTGATATTGAACTATTGATGTCTAGAGACTGTGTACTGATTTAAAGTCAGCTGCTAGCAACTGGTCAACAAATCTCTTCATCCATTTTGTAAGTTCTTCTCTGAATGAGTTGAACAAATGATCAGATTGTTTTGAAAGGATACCTCTACAAAATTGATAGGTTCTTGGCAAAAAAAAATTAAAAATTACGTATATTTTAAATTAACTTTCTTTTTTAGTTTCTTTCCCTATGTAAATTTTGAGTTTGTTATCAGTTATACTTCACACTTAACGTGATATCTTTTCTCTCAAATGAATACTGTTGGCAACACAATTGAGGTAGAATGAACGTGACGTATGCCTGTTATGAGATAAGAACCAGAGATATAAACTACGAAACAACAGTTGCTCGTGTGAGGTGTTGAACGTGGTTGATACTGATTTGTTTAGTAAAATGTGAAGAGCTATGTTGTATTGATGAAATCATCTGGAATAAAGCCAATTTCCGTAAGTTTTACTTCTGTTTAAATGTTTCGTCTAGCCGTTAAGGTTTAATTTAGGAACTCTTTCATTGTATGGTTATGTTTTAAAATAACGTAAGAAGAGCAATAAAAGTTCAGTACGAAAAGACTTTACGTTATAACACCTTGCATCAACGAACAGTACTGCATATTTTGATGCAACCACTATAGATGTGCATTATACTGGTGTGAAGATTGTGCTTGTGTACTGTTTTCATTGCTGTACAAATTTGCTCTTTCGTTACACCGTAAATTAAACAAGAAAGATGCCACTGTATTTTAGATTGTAATGAGCACGTCTTTTTGATCCTTCCTGACAAGAATAAAATACACTGACGGAAAAAAAAATCCCAACAGCAAGAAGGAGTTGTGTTAGATAAACGACAGTTGGTAGGCGGTGAGAGTTCATCTGTAAGATGGCGTCTATGCAAATTTCGCTCTCGGCGTATACGTGCGGCGCTAGTATCGCCCCTTTCGAACATGCAAAGCAGGTTTGCTGTAAATACGCGCTGTAACGTTCGTGAGCGTTAGTTATCGTTGAGATTCGGCGTAGGGTGTTGATGTTAGTCAAGAATGCCTTTAAGAAGACGAAGAAGCCATTATCAACAGCTCACGGAGTTTGATAAATAGGGCTACGAGAAGGTGGATTTTCTTTCCGCAATATTGCAGAACGACTTGGCAGGAATGTAGCCCCTGGGCATGATTGTTGGCAGCGGTGGTCAAGGAGAGGTGCCTCAAAAAGACCGGGTTCCGGCCGGCCACGTGGCACTACTGAGAGCGAAGACCACCGTGTACGGCGTATGGCCGTGGCGCATCGTACCGCGTCTGCGGTAGCAATTCGAGATGCAGTTGCCACCACAGTGACACAACGAACTGTTACAAATCGGTTACTTGAAGGACAGCTCCGAGCATGACGCCCTGTAGCGTGCATTCCACTTACTCCAAACCACTGCCGTTTGCGACGTCAGTGGTGTCAAGCTAGAGCTCATTGGAGGACGGAGTGGAGATCTGTTGTGTTTTCTGATGAAAGCCGGTTCTGCCTGGGTGCCAGTGATGGCCGTGTGTTGGTTAGAAGGAGGCCAGGTGAGCGCCTGCAACCAACCTGTCTGCGGCCGAGACACACTGGACCTACACCTGGAGTTATGGTCTGTGGAGCAATTTCCTATGACAGCAGGAGCACTCTCGTGGTTACGCCACGCACCCTGACGGCACAGTTGTACGTCGGTCTGGTGATTCAACCTGTTGTACTGCCATTCATGAACAGCATTCCAGGGGTGTTTTCCAACAGGATAACGCTCACCCGCATACCGCTGTTGTAACCCAACATGCTCTACAGAGTGTCGACATGTTGCCGTGGCCTGCTAGATCACCAGATCTTTCCCCAATCGAGCACATATGAGACATCATTGGACGACAACTCCAGCGTCACCCCCAACCAGCATTAACCGTCCCTGTATTGACCGACCAAGTGCAACAGGCATGGAACTCCATCCCACAAACTGACATCCAGCACCTGTACGACACAATGCATGAACGTTTGCGTGCTTGCATTCAACATTCTGGCGGTTACAGCGGTTATTAATGTACCAGCATTTCACATTTAAAATATCTCTTCTCGCGCTTACAATAAGCTGTGATCTTGAAACTTTAATTGATTAAATATATTACCTATATAAATGTATTGCCGCCATTTCATTCCTCTACAACTATTTTTTCGTGGTGTTGGGATTCTTTTTTCCGTCAGTGTATGTCAGAGTCATTGGTAGTCAATAGAACTCGTAACAAAAAAGAACCTCCCCCTCCCCCCAAAAAAAAATCGGGATTTTTACAATAGATAAAACATCTACAAATAGAAACAACTACTTTCTCCCACTAAAGGCTATAAAGTAGGTTACGATTTACAAAATTGTACACAAAGGCAAAAGAAATGTTCGAACGGAAAAGTTAGAAGAAGAGATATAGAGGACGATATAACTTTACGCCACTTATAGCGGAAGAAATTTCGGTAAAGGAGAAATATCAAGTAAGCGAAACGTATTCTTCATAGCAAAGCTTTGGGAAGAAAAAATGACTTTTTAAGTACATCCCCTGGAAGCGGAGATAGTGAGAAAACGTTTTGGGCATTTACGCCTCCTGAAGGGAAAACTGCACATTTTTTTTAAAAGGATAAAGTTCCCATCCTTACTGTAGCAAATGGCATACAGTAAAAAAAATCAATACGAATTTTAAAAAGGGAGATACAGCTGTAAACAGAAATACACACTAACACCATGACTGTGAACACCAAACAGCCCACGAGTACAAGCAAAGTGCCCCGCAAGGTAAATGGCATCAGATGTTCAAAGAATTTTTTAAATCGGACTTTTGGAAGCAGAGACATCGAGAAAAACAGAATGAATGTTTGCGCCCCCTTGCGGGGAAATAGTGCATTATTTGTGGAAGGAAATGCCCACAAATATTTTTCGTACATAATAATATCTGACGGAAAAAGATTTTTTCAGTCAGGTTTTTAGACGCTTATGGTGGCAAACTTGTACGTTAAGAAAATTTAAAATTATATGCAAAACATTTCACTCCAGAAACGCTCTCTGATAAAAAAAGATTCAAATCGGGCGATTAGAAGTTGAGATACTGAAAACAAAAAAAGACATATATCGACGCTCCGGACATTAAAAATTAACCGTTTTTTTTAAGCGGAAGAGATTTTGAAAACGATTTTCGTAGTGAGCAATATCTGAAAACAAAATAATTTTTTTAGTGAGTTTTCAGAAGCGCAAATATTCTGCAAATGCATCAGAAACAGAAATATTATTCATGATCAAATAAAACCCGTTCGAGTGGCTTTATTAAGACGAACGAAAAAGTATATCCGCAGGTGTGGCAGCATTAAACAAAGCAATATACACTGATGGGCCAGAAAAACTGGTACAGACGAGCTTATGCAAAATACATAGCAACGTCACCTATGCGCGTACTCGGTTGCGTCCGCCAGTGCGTATCTAAAGCGATAGACATCCTTGCCAGCTGTCAGAGCTGTTTTCGGCATGAGAATGACAAGTAATAACGAATTAAGCGATTTTCAACGCGGTGTCATAGTTGGCGCTCGTGAGATGGGCCGTAGTATTTCGGAGGTTGAAACGAAGTTCGGATTTTCCCGGACGACCATTGCAAGGGTGTACCGTGACTACAAGAATTCCGGCAAAACCTCCAACCTACGACACCAGTGTGGCCATAAAAATACACTGGGTGAACGTGACCATCGTCAGCTGTCAAGAATCGTTTCACGCGTCAGGCGTGCAACACTCTCGCAGGTATCATCGTAATTCAATACTGGACCCTCAACATGCATCAGCGTCCGGACTGTGCAACGTACCCTGCACTATATGGGCTTTGGGAGCCGACGCCCAATTCGAGTCCCCCTGATGGGTGCACGACACAGAGTTATGCGCCTCGCTTGGGCACGGAAACAGCGCCATTGTACCAGACGAGTCGCGTTTCCAACTGTATCGGTCAGATGAAAGGATTTGTGTGTGGCTCAAACCCCATGAAGCCATGGATCCCGCCTGTAAACAGGGAACTGTACCGGCTGGTGGGGGGTTCGTAATGGTATGGGGTGTGTTTAGGTGGACTTCACTGGGACCCCTGGTACGCCTACAAATATCTGTGACCAGCCAACGCTATGTGCACATCCTTTTCGACGAGGTACACCCGTTCATGTCCTGCATTCATGCTGATGGGTTGGGCATGTTCCAACAGGACAATGCACCACCACACAAGTGTCGGGGCGCCATATTATGGTTAGAGGAGCATTCATCTGAGTTTGGGGTGTTGCCATTCTCACCCAAGTCCCCAGATCTGAACGTGATAGACCACATTTGGGATGCCATGCAACGCTCTATCGAACACAGGAATCCGAGACCTCGGAATACACCCGAATTGTGGAACGCTCTGAAGGAAGCATGGTGTGCATTGCCTACAGCATATTTCCAGAAGTTAGTGGAGTCCATGCTCCGTCGTATTTCTGCAGTCCTGCGCTTTGGTGGTGGACCTACCAATTATTAGGCTGATGTACCAGTTTTTCTGGCAATTCAGTGTATAAGGAAGCAAGAATGCACCAGTTTTCGTTAAACGAAGTTACCGTAGGTATTCAGACATGCATCCCACTTCTTCAGGAGACAGTTGATACCGTCCGTGAAGAAGGACTTTGGTTGCCCCTTGAACCATTTGTTCACCACGGCTATGACGTCTATATCGGAGTGGAATCGTTGTCCCTTTAGAGCTTTTCCTTAAGGGTCCGAACAAATGAAACTCACATGGTGACAGATCTGGACTACAGGCTGGTTGTTGTGGAACATTCTACCCTTTCCATGCTAACGCATCCTGCACAATGTTCGCAACATGCGGACGAGCATTGTCGTACAACACAATCACACCACGTAAAAGCATGCCGGGTAACTGATTCTTCATAGCTTTATGCAGCTTGTCCAGCGTGTCCTTGTAGCGGTTCGCATTGATGTTCACACGAGTCTCTTTAAAGTCCAACAACAAAAGCCCTTTATGGTCAAAAAATGCGGTCAGCATAACCTTATCGGCGGACGCCTGTGACTTGAATTTTTTTGGGTTTGGGTGATCTGGAATGTTTCCATTGCATGCTCGCTGGTTTGCTGGATGAACGTGGTGGCACCACGATTCGTCGCCTGCCACTATGCGGCTCAAAGTGGTGCCACCACGGATTCGTCGCCTGCCACTATGCGGCTCTAAGTGGTGCCACCACGGATTCGTCGCCTGCCACTATGCGGCTCAAAGTGGTGGCACCACGATTCGTCGCCTGCCATTAATCGGCTCAAAGTGGTGGCACACTAATTCGTCGCCTGCCACTATGCGGCTCAAAGTGGTGGCACCATGATTCGTCGCCTGCCACTATGCGGCTCAAAGTGGTGGCACCACGATTCGTCGCCTGCCACTATGCGACTCAAAGTAGTGGCACACCGATTCGTCGCCATTAACCATGGACGGATTCGGAATCACACTCGCCATGTTGTGCAGCACGAACCACACATGTGAGGAGAATGGACGCGTGCTCGCTTGTTCATTGGTCTGTGTTTATCACGCGAGATGTGACGTCATCATGTCCATGTGACGCGGCACGAGCGGGTTTCATTTAATCACGCCTCATATATTCTTAACCCCCCCCCCCAGTAGCAAAACCGAAAAATTAAAAATCATATGCAGACAATTTTCCGCCAGGAGCTGTACCAACGGAAAAAGAATTTTTCAAATGGATTGTTCAGAAACAAGAGATCGCAATTTGCAGCTCCGCTGGCGCAGTGGCCTAAGCGATGGCTTCTGATCATTCGTCCGAAGTGGGTCCTGGTTCGAATCCCGGTGAGGCACTGATGTTGTGTATGTCTTACGGCCTGGCTCTCTCCCTTCCCTGCAACCACTGGCCATAAATTAGGGACGGGCGACTGCTTATAGCCCACTGAGTTGCTCACGGTGGTCGTTAAACCTCCAAACGAAAAAAAAAAAGAGATTGCAATTTAATTTTACGTTCCGTAGCAGAAAAATTATGCATTACTTGGAAAATGAATTGCACACAAAGTAGTCTTCATTACAAATCGTATTGAAGAGAAGAAAGATTTTTTTCAGTAGGATATGTAGAATGATATGGGATAAAACGTATTTCGAATTCGACAGCACCTGCATTTACACCCTCTAGCGGAAAAGCTGCCCATCGGAAAAACCCGGAAAGAAAGTATCATCGTGCTCACATTTCCGCCTTCCCAAAATAAGAATTTTTCAAATCGGACAGATATGGTGTCCATAAATCGGCAAAGTGATTCTACAGTTTCTGGAAAAGACGTGCTAAAACCGTTTTGTCGCATTTTCTTCCAGTTACTTTAATATTAACGAGCCATATATAATCAACACAATTAAAAACTGTATTGTTTGTGAATGCAATGAAAAATGTGCTGCTGCTACTGGTGTCGTTGTCAAATATATTTATTTACTTGATAAGGTAGACGCCGATTAAAAGGCAGTTAATATAGCATATGCGGTAATACACTGTGATTAGTAAAAAGAATATGTAAAGTGCTATCCTATCTCTCGGTTTATCAGACTCATTGTACGTTTCCGTTTAGCTAACATGCCTTTCATATTACCATGGAGCATCAGGATATGTATTATTTATTACGCTGCTCTTCCCAAATTCATGTGTGGACTGCATAAAAAGGTTGGTAATGCGTTTCCTTTCATTCAGACGTGGAATTAATTCATACATGTATTATGTCAAGCATG
Organism: Macrothele yani; assembly: GCA_039090855.1. Lineage (NCBI taxonomy): Eukaryota > Metazoa > Arthropoda > Arachnida > Araneae > Macrothelidae > Macrothele > Macrothele yani. The sequence continues at coordinate 135,839,127 of CM077027.1, read as the reverse complement.
CAAGCGAGTTCCAACACTAATGTGCGTGTGCGCGCGCAAGCTACAGTAAAAGAAAGAATGTATCTCTCTACAGAAATTCTCTGAAATTATGCATAGCTGAAATTGATGCCTAACGGAATGTCCTTTGTAGCTAAGAAAAATTTAACACGAGGATTTAATTTTGATGTGTGCACTGGATTTTGTGTTCCTACATTGCGCGTTGTCGCACTTTGGAAAACGACGCTGTGATGAAGAAAATCAGGCACTGACAGAACCTTCAATAGAAGCTACCTGACTTACGCAGAAATCAAAGTTAGAAAAAAAAACCTTCTTTAACTTTTTTTTTATTGGAGGTTTAACCACCGCCGTAAGCAACTCAATGGGCTATAAGCAGTCGCCTGTCCTTAATTTAGGGCCACTGCTCAGCAAAAACACAAGTGTTTGGGAAACTGCTAGCCAACAGCTGGCAGTGATGGGTCACTGCTGGCTGAAATCTGCCGCTCACGGCCCGGTAGCGGTCCGTTAGTGGCAGAGCCATCAATTGGCAGTTATTGATAGCCCTCCAGCAGTGCCGTGAATTGCAAGCCACAAAGGAAGTCCCACTAGTGGCCCGTAGCTGGCAACCAATGAAACTCCAACACCAGCTGGAAACAACAGAACTGCGCATGCGCAGATGCAAGACGTGCTGTGTCTCTCGTGGTACCAGTTAGCTGAAGACAACGCTATCGCCATCGTATTATTTTAATGGCCGTTAAGAAAAAAAAAGCATATATAGAGAGACGAAATAATTTTCTAATGAAATGCCACGTCGACGAAGATATCAGATTAAGCCATGAAATACTAGATTACAGCAATAAAATACACCCACTCTATTCCCATGCATAACAAGAAATAATTTCTTTATAATCTTTCGCTTTAGCATTCACTAAACTAATTGAAACAAAAGTCCTGGAGAAACATTAAAAAAGCGTTATGTTGAAAAAAAGAAAATAAGAATTATACGCGTACAAAATTTATGAATTATTTAAAAAAAACAAAAGCACCGCTATGTGGACATAATAATGTGCTCATCCATGGGTTGAGTACACAAGACTGGAGGAATTCGCTTCTAAAAATAACGAGAAGTGAAATAAAATATCTTTCCTCTTTAAAACAAATGCAGCTTCGGACAGCGGAAGGGAAAGATACAAAGTTAAAAATGTAACAGAATCTGACATGAACAGGTAAATATATTAATTCAGCAATCGCTTTTCAAGACGACAAGGACAGCTCGAAACTTTGAAAAGCACCTTTAAGTTGGTACACTCGTTAACAAAGTGAAGTTCCATTATGGTAAAAAAAAAAAAATAAAAAATCGTACATTGAAAAAATAAATTTATGAATTATATGAACCTGACATTTATGAAAAAATATCACGCAATATTGTAAATTTACATAGAGAACCATTCGCTACACATTCCGCAGAAAAGAGGGTCAGCTTCAAGCCATCTTCGGTGCGTGCCAAATCAGTCCAGTTGGTAGAGCACCAGCTTCCCACACAAACCGTCCTTGGTTCGTTTCCAAGTAGATCCAAATGGGCGTTTTTCCGGACCTGTTGAGAAAATCTCCCTCCGCAATGCTGTAATTCAAAAGTTTCATAACGAGAGAAAAAAAAGTAGTTGTACCTTTGCGAAACTGCGGTCATCCTTTATTATTTTTTTTATGGCTACTACTGCGAAATTGGCGGACGAGATACGGCAAGCCATCAGTTACGTCACATGATTGCCGGCTGCCACTGCCGGGAAGCTAGTGGACCACATTAGGTGTAACGTACCAGGAGATGTGACGTACCTGCCAGCAGGACGCACACGACATAAAGGCAGATAGGAATCCGAACAAATGTCCGCGTAGCTTAATTGGTAGAGCAACTTATTCCGGAATGAGTGGACCCGGGTTCGAACCCCGGCGCGGATAAAAATGACGGAGAAATTGACTTCGTTATAATGGCGCCCGAACTATCCGGATGACCCGACCGTTCAAAATCTCGCATTGGTGTGATGTTATTTCCACACCGCGAGATAGGAAAAATATGAGCAGCACTTCGAAAGAAAAAAAAAGAAAAATAAGGGGGAGATGATGTAACGTACCAGGAGATGTGACGTACCTGCCAGCAGGACGCACACGACATAAAGGCAGATAGGAATCAGAACAAATGTCCGCGTAGCTTAATTGGTAGAGCAACTTATTCCGGAATGAGTGGACCCGGGTTCGAACCCCGGCGCGGATAAAAATGACGGAGAAATCCACTTCGTTATATAGGCTATCCATCATTTGTGGCACATGCTTGTATGCCGCTGAAGGGCCACTTGTGGCAGCTACTGCCAGTGATGGATAACTCATGGCAATGTTGTGGCATATGACAACTGATGAGGGTGGCAACTGTTGGCCACCTGCTGGCCTGAACTGCAGGCCCTTCTGTTGGCCGCCCGGACATTTTATTGACGGTTCAGCAGCGGCAACATAGTGCTGGGCTAGCAAGACTGTTTTTGCTGGGTGGTTCCAGGGAAGGGAGAGAGCCAGTGCCGTAAGACAAACCATCCATTCCTCACCGGGATTCGAACCCGGACCCCTTTCGGGCGAATGATCAAAGGCCATCGCTTAGACCACTGCGTCTAAGCAATGGCCTTCGATCAGGGCTCGCATGCTTCTATTCCACCAGTGAGCATGACCACAGGGCCGTAGGAAGAGATAAATTCTAGGGAAGGCTACAGGTAATATAGGGAGGGGGGGGAGAAAAAACTATAGCTTCTTCGTTACGTTAATTATAGTCTAACATAGCGTTACTTATTGAAAAATTATTAAGCACACAAAAGTACTATTATACGGTTATCTCTCTATTTTTTTAGCTTTTTGAAAGTATACATATACACTGAGTAGCCACTTTATTATGACCACCCCCTCAGTACTTCGTTGGGCCACCTTTTGCCTTTAATACTGCGTCGATTCTTCGTGGCATGGACTCCACGAGATGTTGATAGGTGGTTTGTGGAATCTGAGACCATGCTTGATGAATAGCACTTTCCAGGAGTGTGAGATTAGAGGGTTGTGGATCCATCTGTCTGATGGCTCGTTTAACTTTATTCCACAAATTCTCAATGGGGTTGAAATCTGGAGATTGTGGGGGCCACCTAAACAAAGTAAACTCACCGGCATGTTCCTGAAACCAATCCTGTACAATACGAGCATTATGGCACGACACATTATCCTGTTGAAAGTAATCATCGCCATTGGGATAAACCATCCACATGAAAGGATGCACTTTGTTCGCAACGATGTTTAGATATGATATGCCAGTCAGACACGAATTAAATGTCCCAAAGCATGCCAGGAAAACATTTCCCAAACCATAATACTGCCTCCACCAGCTTGAAGGGTTGTAGCAATGCATTTGGGGTCCATGCTTTCGTGCTGTTTCCGCCAAATTCTCACTCGGCCATCGGCATGGTGCAACTGAAAACGAAATTCATCGTGCCACATAATTTGTTTCCAATTATCAACTGTCCAATCCTTGCGCTCCTGTGCGAACTGGAGACGTTTTCTCTTGTTAACTGCAGACAGCAAAGGTGTTCACACAGTCCTTCGGCTGCCATATTCCCATCCGATGCAGTGTACGGCGAACAGTGTGTGCAGAAATCATTTGAGGGGATCATTGATAAAGATTATTGAATTACTTATTTTATCTGTTTATACGCTTAGAAGCTTTTGTTCCATTGATTTCCAAGCAGCTTCTTTTCTGCGGCTGCGTCGTGCCTGCTCATGACGTCATTTGCAGCACAGACGGTGACTTATGGCGGCCAATGCTGCGTGGATAGGAGTGGTGTCTCCAGTAATATAACCTCCTTGGTGGTGGTATAAAGAGAAAGACTGACAATGGCGGCGATTCTTAAAAAACATTGGTTTGAGATCTTACACTCAGTAGTCTAAGCATTAGAGATACGAGTGATGCGCGCTTGACACGGCAGTATTCCGCGCTGAGTGGAACTGACCCAAACCGAATATAGGTGATAAATAGGCGGACAGCATGACTTTCCAAAAGTGTATCGCAATCGACGAACATGGGTAAACGTGGTGACCTGAGTTGCTTTGATCGTAGACGCATTGTCAGAAATATGGGTCATTCTATCGCCCAAGTGGTAAGAACTCTAGGGTTCCCGAGGGTAACCGTATCAAGGGTGTCCCTCGAGTATGCAATCGGCATACGTACCAGTGCCGGAACACATGCCATTGAGAAACCGGAGTCGACGTAGACTATCCAGGCTCGTACAGACAGACAGCTGGGCAATGGAGGAGAAAATCACATCCAGGATAAATATTGGACTCCCAGGCTGTGTCAGCAAGCGAACGGTACGACGCATGCTGCATACCCTGGGTAACGGGAGCAGACGTCCTATTTATGAACTACGATTGATTGCTCGTCATCAGATGCACCACGTCTGGTGTTGGGAACATCAAAACTGGACCTATGCAGAGTGGCGCCTTGTCGTCGTACGTCCAGATGAATCCCGTTTTTACGCTTTCTAACCGTAGGTTGAAGAAGCGTATATGTTCCAGCTTTGTCCGTCCACACTATAACTCGCGTTAAAATGGTTCGATTCCGATGACATTTTAGTATGTGGTAGAGGACCACTTGGGCATGAACCCGTTTGAAAATGGGCGAAATGGGGTCGAAGGTCACAAAACATAGGAGCGGGATCCATTCCATTGCCCTTATGCGTCCTAATGTGCGTAAAAATGGTTCAGTTTGTGGTAGAGGATTACCTGGGGACGAACCCTGTTGAAAATGGGCGACATGAGGTCAAAGGTCAGGACATAGGAGCGAGATCTATTCCATCGCCCTCATGCGTCATAATTTACGTAAAAATGCTTCGATTGCGACAAAACTTTATCATGTTGTTCCGGAGGTGTACTGAACCAATTCCGTTGAATATCATTTAAATGGGGTGAAAGGTCAGGGCACAGGAGCGAGAGTTATTCCACAGCCATTATCCTCTTAACTTGAGTAATGATTTCTGGTATGTTGGAAAGCGTATCATAATCAATGCATTGCATGATTTTCCTAACTTTTTATCTATACTGAGATGACCGCATTGTGCTGGTGTGGCGTCGACAGCATGAGGTCATAGGCCCCGAAGTATAAGGTCGGCTCTGTTCAAGGCACTGGTGACTCTATGATGGTCTGTGGAGACTTTTCATGGAATACATTAGGTTCTTTATTGTGTCTGGACAGGTCTTGAACCGCTGAGCGATATCAGTATGCGCTGTCTGGTCGCCTGCAGCTTTCATGGCCTTCCAGCATCCTGGGGCCAATGGTTTGTTGCAGAAGAACATTTCTTAGCCTCACTGGACCGCAACCACCCAAAGCATGGGCTCGAGAAGCACTCATCTGAGTTTGAAACCATTGAATGGCCCCAGTGTTCCCCCGATTTAAACCCTGTGGAAGCTCTCTGGGATGCCGCAGAGCGGAACATGATATTCACGGATCCTGGACCGACGTCTCGGGCGGAGTTGTGGACAATTCTGCAGCAGGCGTGACTGGCATTACCTCCGGAAACCCGCCGGCATCTGGTTGAGTTAATGCCTCGGTGTGTCACGCTAGAGGAGGACCAACACGCCATTATTTGGTAGGTATCTCAATGTTCTGTCCATTGAGCATATGTTTCTTAACAAACATTCGTCTTTATATCGAAATATTTGTATCGATCTATATTTTTTCATATTTATATCGATTGTTTTTCCTTAAATTAAACGTTTTTGGACAGTAGCTTTTAAATTATTTTTCTCCTTCTTAGTGAAACTGAAGATAGACAGGCATGAATTTTTTTAACAACATTTAGACTGGTAATTTCCGTCCCAATAGGTACGGAAATTACAACTGGCCAATGGTGATTAATAATATTTTTTTAAATTGCATTATTAGTGAGAATTTCCAGCTGTATTTCACATAATAATTCAATATAAGTGACAATTTATAGCTGTACTTCAAATTGCCCAGAGATTTTTCCCGAATAATTTCATCTCTGATGACACCATGTTTGGAATTTAAATTGTTTCCATCCATAAAACTATGCTCCCGCTAATCAAGTTTGTCATTTTTTATTTTCTAGACTGATTTAGGGTACCTTCCACTGCCCAGATGTCCACTGTCCTATCCAATGGAATATGTATACTGTTCCTGTTATATATACTGCTGGCCACACAAAATGCAACACCAAGAAGGAAGCATCCGATTGGCCTGAAATTCGCAGCATGCGTCGCCCGCGAGAGGACATGCAAACGATTAGCATTGCATGGCATATGCAAATCATGTGCGCCGGGCACGCCACTGAGAAGCACTATAAGAAGGGTGCACAGAAGGCGGGGTGTAAGTAGTGGAAGTTTGTTGTGCTGCCCGACCCGCGCGTGGAAAGCTTCCTGATGCCTCGTCGCAGAATACGGCAGTCATTCCAGCACGTTTCGGAGTTCGACAGAGGACGAATAGTGGCTCATCGCGACAGCGGTTTATCGTACCGAGACATCGGCACCCGTGTGGGACGACATCCAGCCACAGTGAGGCTAGTATGGATTCGGTGGATGCAGGAGAGACGGATGGACAGACGTGAGCGATTGCCGCAGTCGCGGCACACCACCAAACGAGAGGACCGTCATGTTGTGCGGCGGGCATTGACGGCTCGCACCGTCCACATCACGAACGTTAGCGCAGAAAGTAGGGTGTGTTGCGCAACAAGCTGTGTCAGCACGTACCGTTCGACGTCGTCTGCAGGAGCGGGGACGTTTCGCACGGCTCCCATTGCTCCGATTATCATTGACGTTACACCACCGGCGAGTGAGGCGGCAGTGGGCCGTTGAACGCCGCACCTGGACTACGGAATGACACGATATTGTCTTCTCCGACGAATCACGCTTCTGCCTACAACACCACGATGGTTGGATCCGCGTGTGGCGGCACCGCGGCGTAAGACTGTATGACGCCTGCATTATGCATCGCCATACCGGTCCGTCGTCTACCGTTATGGTTTGGGGCGCAGTTGGATATGACACCCGCACCCCTCTCGTACGCATCGCCGGTACACTCAACAGCCACCGCTACATCTCCAACGTTTTGGAGCCCGTAGTCCTCTCTTACCTGCAGGAACTGCCAGCGGCCACGTTTCAACAGGACAATGCGCGCCCGCCGTGGCACGCAACACGCAACAATTCTACACGGCCCACCAGGTGTCACTGCTGCCGTGGCCCGCCTGTTCTTCCGATATGTCGCCCAGCGAACACGTCTGGTCGCTGATCGGCAACCGAATGCCCGGCAAGCACCACCCGCGGCAAAGCCTGATGAACTGTAGCAACGTGTAGAAGCAGCCTGGACCGACATACCCCAAGCTCACATCCAAAGCCACTTTCGTTCGATGCCGCGGCGTGTAGCGGCCGTTATTGCCAGCCATGGGGGCCACACGAACTATTGATGTCTGCGTGTTCCGCAAGTCGCACGAGCCTGTAAGCTCAATCGTTTCATCTTTGTATCTGTTGTTATGTGTCCAGTAAATGTAGTTTTGCTATTTCGTGTCCTTCTTGGTGTTGTATTTTGAGTGGCCAGCAGTGTATATTATTTCATATTTTTATCTACTGTTTTTCCTTGAATTAAACGATTTTGGACAGTAGCTTTAAAAATTCTTCTCCTCCTTAATGAAAAGGTAGATAAACAGACATTGATGTTTTGAACAACATTTCGACGGGTAATTTCCGTCCCAATAGGTACCGAAATTACAATTGGCCAATGGTGAGTAATTATTTTTTTTAAATCTCATTATTAGTGAGAATTTCTAGCTGTACTCCATATAATAATTCAATATAAGTGACAATTTCTAGCTGTATTTCAAATTTCCCAGACATTTTCCCCGAATAATTTCATCTCCGACACTATGTTTGGAATTTAAATTGTTTCCATCCATAAAACTATGCTCCAGCTAATCCTATTTTATTTTCTTTACTGATTTAGGGTACCTTCCATTGCCCAGATGTCCACTGTCCTATCCAATGGAATATTTATACTGTTCCTGTTATATATTAATGGCCTTTCTATGTGCCTACAATCAACTCATGCTTTGTTATACGCTCACAACACTATCATTTTTCAAAAAATGTAATAATTTGGGTAAGCTACAGGTAATGTTCAATAATGATCAATCAAATTTATCTGATTCGCTATACTCTAACAAATTATCACATAATGTTTTAAAAACCAACTCTGTACCGAAATGTTCATTAAAAAGGTGACGTAAATAACTTTTCAGTCAGGATTAATAATCTCCCAATTGAAAATTGTCAGTATCTAGAAAGTTTGGTTTGATGGATTCTTTAACTGAAACACTAATGTTCAGTTTGTTTTAAAAAAATTCCTTACAGGTTGGCCTACTTAATAAAATTAAGCATCGCTTCCCTATCAATGTCCTAAAAACATTTTCTATGCTTTTATTTATACCTATCTCTTCTATTGTCTGGAATCCTGGTATTCAAATACAGTATTAGTGCAAACAATGAGTTATGGTTGCTCAAATTACAGAAGAAGTCTGTTCGCTATAATGCTGAACAGTGAACACAGATTACATGTCTCATTCAAAACCATTATTTCTAAAACAAAATATTTTAAAATTTCATGAAATTTTTACCTTGAAACTAGGTATCATGTTTTTTTTTAAATAATGCATCTTAAACTGCCTAGTTTTTAACCTGACATCAGATATCTGGATTATGCTCTCTTCACCAGATCTATTGCTAACAAGATATTATGTCTACCAACTGTTAGACTTAATTATGGTTTAAATGGTATAATGTATAAAGCCATTATCCTATGGAATAATCTCCCAGAGAGCATCACGTCCCTGGAAAATATCAAAAAGTTTTCCTTGTCTCTGCGAAATTGCATTTACATTATTCTGATCTTCATCATGAATCTCAACCATATCATTAAATTGTAGTCCCAAGCTATGCTGCTAACAATGGCGCTTCTGTTACAACCATCTTACTTGCCTTTATATATTTTATATATTTTATTCCTTTTCGTATATCTGATAGGGGGAAGCGCCTTACAAATAATATGTTCAGATTCCTCCTGGTGTATTACATTTTCATATGACTCAATGTGTGCAATAAAATAATTGTAATACCTTTCGGAAATATAATAAATTTGAAAAAGATTCGCAATAAATTGCCGGCTTAAAGAATGATTTTCCCTTTGTACTCACTAATCATTTTCCATTGGCACTCAAGACAGTTTTCCACATTGCTGCAGAATTCGGTGGAAAACAAAACTTGCAGCATATACTCTAATACATATAACTCTCCTTTGTGGTTCCTCTGCATAAACTTTGGTTAATTACCGTTAGGCATTTTCTAATCTTAACGCTACATTTTCTCTCTCGCTGAATGTTTATTTGGCAATCTGATGATAGGTCAAAACTCAATGACGTATGTGAACGAAAGTAATAAGAATTATGTTAATATTTGTATCGAAGAGAGAGACAGAAAGATAGAGAAAAAGAGAGGTTGAGAGAGAACTTGGAGAGATATATTATAAGAGTGATTGCTTAGAAATGACGTTGTACGATTAAGGTTTGATGTTTTACGAGCTTGACTCAATCGCTTACGTTGAACGTTTTGCTTGATTTATAATTGAAACCACAATTTTTTTCCACTTAGTCAGACTTTAAGAGTATTCTGTATTACGAGAATCTGCTGTATTCACAAATTGAAGCAACTGCTGATTGGGTACCAATTAGAATTATGAGCCTGATAAAGACCAAATAAACATATTGGCTACTTAAGTACAATATTTCTTATTTAAACTGGCCGTTAATGCCATTCAGCGACTAATTAGCTTTACGTTGTTAAGCTATCTGGAGCACGACTTGAACCTTATGGAACTTTTCAGTAGAAGAATAAGCTTTACAGTAGAGCATGTAAGGGTTTTATTTGTAGCATAAGCAATTAACAAATATACATCCAATGTAACAATACAACTGTACAGACTGATAATTCTCTACCCATGTGAAAAACTGTTGTCCACTTGGAAAACGAGAGAGTTGAGGTGGCTTTGTACCTGTTATGCAAAATGTCAATTCATGGTGGACAACCCTTCTCTATTCCAACCTCCTCAAGGCACTAATGGGTGCTGATGAATCCTCAAGCACGCGCGCGCGTTAATCGCCATGCAATTTCAAACACAATAATTCACTCCTGCAAGCGAAGTGAGAAGCAGCCGAATACAGTCCAGATGAGGGAGAGGGGTGGAAAAAAAACCTGTGGACGAGTTTCCTTGAAAATTCTGCAACCCAGAAAAATAGTTGTAAGCATGAGGATTAGACTCTAAATGGCAAATGAAAGGTACACGTGATAAGCTTCTTTACTTTTTTTCTGTACAGATGGTGGTTTGAAAAGGATGTTTACAAGATTTGAAAACATTTCGTGGTCTTAGTGTGTGGGCAGTTGGCGGACAGCGAGGTGGCGGTTCATCGACGGAATATCCAATGTGCAGGTAGGTATTCAGGAAAATTCGTGCCGCATGCGAAATGCGTGGGTAAAGGTTTAAAAAGGATTGTTTTGAAAATATTTGATGTTCTTAGAGTATAGGCTGTTGGCGGACTGCGAAGTGGCGATTCATCGAGGGAATTCCCAATGTGTAAGCATTTAAGAAAATCCGTTCCAGAGTTACAGTGTGCAAAAAAGCGAGAAGCGAGGGTGGCAGTTTAAGGATGGGCGATTTCAAGAGGTTCAATGGTACAGTTGTATCAGCGTCCTGTCCCTCAAAGACGTCACTAATCAACATCAAGACCCTTCCGCCTTTTCAAAGACTACAGATCTACATAACGAAACACAGCTCTAAAAACAACAAAAATTAACTTCCCTTCCTCCACACAAGGACGACACTTCTCAACATAAGTAAACTGAGCTTTTGATTACAAAAAGGAGTGTTTGCTTAGGCACACATATCTGACTTTTTACATTTCTTGAAATCACTACGTCGAGATAAATTCTGCGAAACTTTTGCGTTATCCTATTTTGAGTACCAGAGAACTTGATGACATCTGTCGTTACGATAAAAAATACGCAAGACAGCTACGCGAACCAGAGATGGAAACGGGTCAACGGGTCGACAATCTCCTGCGAGTCAAACGGGTCAGGTCAAGGTGTTCCAGACCCGATTTCGCCCCGGTTTTATTTCAGTTTTATTTTTGAAAAGAAAAAAAATATTTCAAAAAACACTTCAGAGCATGATCCAGGAACCTACTGAGAAGGATATAGAAATGGGATTAAAAATAAACTTCCAGAAGACAACACTGATGCACAATACCTTTACAAGAAATGAAGATTTATCGATTGAAGGGGTAAAGCTGGAGATTACCAATTCCTACATTTACCATGGACGACAGATATCAAGCGAGGATCACATTGATGAAGAAATTAATTGGGAACTTGGTTGGTGAGCTTTTGGAAGAAACAGTACAAAATTTTGAGAGCAATGTGCCATTGTGTCTTAAAAAGAAAAGTGTTTAATTAATGAATTCTTTCAATGCTTACGTACGGAGTAGAGACGTGGACCTTAACCAAACAAGTTAGTAAAATCATGCAATGGATTGATTATGATACGCTTTTCAACATACCGGAAATCATTACTCAAGTTATGAAGATAATAACTGTAGAACAAATCTCGCTCCTGTGTCTTGACCTTTGACCCCACTTTGATGATATTCAACAGAACCAATACAGTATACTTCCGGAACAACATGATTAAATTTTGTCTCAATCGAAGATTTTTTACGTAAGTTATAACGCTTAAGGGCGATGGAATGAATCCCGATCCTATGTCCTGACCATTGACCCCACTTAGCCCATTTTCAATAGGGTTCGTCCCCGGGTAGTCCCCTAAGACACACTAAATTTTGATTAAAATTAAACTATGTTTTTGCAAGTTATGACGCATAAGGGCAATGGAATGCATCCCGCTCCTATGATCTAACGTTTGACCCCACTTAACCCATTTTCAATAGGGGTTGTCTCTATGCCGTCCTATACGACATACTAAAGTTACATCGAAATGCATCCCGCTTCTATGTCCTGATCTTTGACCCCACTTAACCTATTTTCAATAGGGTTCGTCCCCAGTGGTCCCCTAACACATACTAAAATTTCATTGAAATAGAACAACATTTACGCACGTTATGAGGCATAAGGGCAATGGAATGGATCCCGTTCCTATGTCGTGACCTTTGACCCTATTTGTTCCATTTTCAGTAGTGTTCGTTCCCAGGCGGTCCCCTACGACATATTAACATTTCATCGAAATCGAACCATTTTTACGCGAGTTATCGTACCGACAGACGGACGGACGGAAAAAGCTGGAGCATATACGCTTCTTCAACCTACGGTTGGAAAGCGTAAAAGGGACACAAAGACTGCAGACAACTGAAAGCAGCACGGAGAGATGCATGCTTGGTGTAACCGAGAAAGATCAAAGGAGGAACTCGTGGATCAGGAGTATAACAAAAGTGGAAGGCATTATGATCAGAGTAAAATCCCTGAAATGGCAATGGGCTGCACATATTTCCAGAAGGACGGACCACCGATGAACAACCGAAATTTTAGACTGGATTTCAAGGGACAGGAAAAGACTCGGAAGAAGACCACGTTGGAGATGGGTGGATGGAGGAGACTGGTCCAAGACAGTACGTTGTTGAAGAAATATTTGGGAGACCTTCATGCAGCAGTGGATTGATAATGATTGACAATAATGATGATGATATATTTGAATTAATAGTTCAAAGCAAATTTGTCCGGGCCAGGTCCGGGTCCAAAATTTTTGACCCGTTTCCAACTCTGACGCGTACACCAGGTTCACACTTTCAGTTCGGGTTATCGACTCATCTCGAAGCCGAAAGGAAGGGGAAAACGGAATAAACAAGCTGGCTTACTCGGAATTCGAACCCAAGACCTGACCTGTCATATGTGAAGATATCTAACACTGATCTCCAACTCTTCATTTAAAGAAATGGATTTACTCAACACTTAAGTAAATTATACGGTATGATTGTAATTAGGTATTCAGTCAGTTTTTATGATTTTTTTTTTTTTTGTTACTGGTGTAATAGTGACTTTCCTAAGTAATTCTAAAACACTTACCGGGTGTTTAGCAAATCTCATTTTAAAGCTTCGAAGCAGAACGTTGACGTTACCGTACACACGAAGAACAGTGGAAAACATTTGTCTGTCATACCGCGTCAGCGGGCAGGAAAACATACAGCGAACCATTGCAATCTGTATTCCTTTTTCTTTCATTTAATTATTAAATAAACTGCTCCAGAAAATACGGCGTAAAAACCAAAGCTTCACTTAACCATAAACACCTACCAAGAAATATATTTTTCATATTACTAAGATATACACAAGTGTCTAATGCAGACACTTTCATGTCAACAAGCAAGATTGAGGAACAATTACGGAATACGAAAGCAGACTTCCTTGCTGAATCACTCGTTCTCCACGTGGGGATATGATGACACAGCGGAGACTAGAATGATCGAAAATTAGCAATGCTGATGAATTTATCCTGTAATACAATAGACTGGAAACTTCCCCCAGCTGTGGACTGTTAAAGCCATTGCCGCGTTCATTACCGCATGTGATTACAGTATAATAGGGGTTCTTCAAACTTTTGCTAAGGGTAATTGAAAACGATTTAATAAGGAAGTATTATGGGTTGCGAAATCTACACATCAAAAGCGCCTTTTAGAACCGCGAGTTAACACACGAATTACGCACGTTTGTCGTTAACACATACTTATGAAGTGTCATAATATGATTTGAAGCTAAGACGGAAGTTGTGAAGAGTGCAAATTTAATCTTATTATTAATACAAACTTTATTTACTATTGTCACTGAAACCAGTTTATAAATCCCTGTGTTAAGGCGGACGTCAAGTATTTTTGCTTCCTATACTTCCAATGGAAAAACTTCTGTACACATTTTCTTCACAAATAATGCGTTCCCAAGGATGAAAATTTTAACGTCGATTAAAATACCTTCATTCTATAACTTGGAATACTTAAAATTTTCTAAACCATAACCATAATTATACACTCCAACATTTGTTTGTCTACTGACGTCATCAAAGTACAGGTCGCGCCATCTTTTTTTCTGGTTTCAACACCACCAAAGGAAAAGTTATTGATTTTTAATACACAGCTGGCCAGCCAAAATGCAACACCAAGAAGGAAGCATCCGATTGACCTGAAATTCGCAGCATGCGTCGCCCGCGAGAGGACATGCAAACGATTAGCATTGCAGGGCATATGCAAATCATGTGCGCCCGACACGCCACCGAGAAGCACTGTAAGAAGTGTGCAGAGAAGGCGGGGTGTAAGTAGTGGAAATGTGCTGTGCTGCCGGACCTGTGCGTGGGAAGCTTCCTGATGCCTCGTCGCAGAATACGGCAGTCATTCCAGCACGTTTCGGAGTTCGACAGAGGATGAATAGTGGCTCATCGCGACAGCGGTTTATCGTACCGAGACATCGGCGCCTATGTGGGACGACATCCAGCCACAGTGAGGCGAGTATGGATTCGATGGATGCAGGAGGGACGGACTGACCGACGTGAGCGATTGCCGCAGCCGCGTTACACCACCGAACGAGAGGACCGGCATGTTGTGCGGCGGGCATTGACGGCTCACACCGCCACATCACGAAAGTTAGCGCAGAATTAGGGTGTGTTGCGCAACAACCTGTGTCAGCACGTACCGTTCGACGTCGTCTGCAGGAGTGGGGACTTGTCGCACGGCGCCCATTGCCCCGATTATCATTGACGTTACACCACCGGCGAGTGAGGCGGCAGTGGGCCGTTGAACGCCGCACCTGGACTACGGAAAGGCACGACATTGTCTTCTCCGACAAATCCCGCTTCTGCCTACAACACCACGATGGTTGGATCCGCGTGTGGCGGCACCGCGACGAGAGACTGTGGGACGCCTGCATTATGCATCGCCATACCGGTCCGTCGCCTGGCGTTATGGTTTGGGGCGCAATTGGATATTACACCCGCACGCCTCTGGTACGTATCGCCGGTACATTCAACAGCCACCGCTGCATCTTCGACGTTTTGGAGCCTGTAGTCTTCCCTTACCTGCAGGACCTGCCAGCGGCCACGTTTCAACAGGACAATGCGCGCCCATACGTGGCACGCATCGTGCAACAATTCTTTACGGCCCACCAGGTGTCACTGCTGCCGTGGCCCGCCTGTTCTCTTGATATGTCGCCCATCGAACACGTCTGGTCGCTGATCGGCAACCGAGTGGCCCGGCAAGCACCACCCGCGGCTACGCCTGATGAACTGTGTGGCAACGTGTGGATGCAGCCTGAACCGACATACCCTAAGCTCACATCCAAAGCCTCTTTCGTTCGATGCAGCGGCGTGTAGCGGCCGTTATTGCCAGCCATGGGGGCCACACGAACTATTGATGTTTGCGTGTTCCGCAAGTCGCACGGGCCTGTAAGCTCAATCGTTTCATCTTTGTATCTGTTGTTATGTGTCCAGTAAATCTGGCTTTGCTATCTCGTGTCCTTCTTGGTGTTGCATTTTGGGTCGCCAGCAGTGTATAATTATGGTTATATTTCAGAAATTGTGAAGTATTCCAAGTTATAATATGAAGATATTTTAATCGATGTTCAAATTTTACTCCTTGGGAACACACTAATTGCAAAGGAAATGTGTACAAAAGTTTTTCCATTGAAAGTATAGGAAGCAAAATTACTTGACGTCCACCTTAAAAAGGGCAATTTTTGTCATAAATTATTTCTCATGATTTTTGAATCACACATGTTAACTTGAAAATGTTCAAGTTGGTGTAGCAGATAACAAGTTAGTAAAATCATGAAATGCATTGATTATGATACGCTTTTCAACGTACCTGAAACCGCGCGCAGACATACCCTCCCTCATATCCTTACAAGTGATTCGGTTAGTATACCTCTGGAAGAACATACTCAAGTTTTGTCGCAATAGAAGCATTTTTACTCAAGTTATGGGGATAATGGCTGTGGAATAAATATCGCTCCTGCGTCCTGACATTTGACCCCATTTCGATTATATTCAACAGAACCGGTTCAGTATAACTCCGGAACAAGATGATATAGGAATGTCGCAATCGAAGCATTTATATTAAAGTTATGGCGCATAAGGACGAGGGTATGGATTCCGCTCCCATGTCCTGACCTTTGACCCCATTTCATCCATTTTCAACAGAGTTCGTCCACAAGTTAAAATGTCATCGAAATCGAGCCATTTTTACGCGAGTTATGGTGCAGACAGACGGACAAAGCTGGAGCACATACGCTTCTTCAACCTACGGTTGGAAAGCGTAAAAAATACAGCAGCAATGACAGAAAACTGATTTTTTTTTTCGTCTTGATGTTAAACGATTATCATAAGCTCGTCCAAGAGCTTGGTGTGTCTGTTAAGTTATTATATATACACAGTCGTATTAGAATAATATGACCACCCCCGGAATCACAGTGTACCCGCCCGGCCAGGCACGTCACAGAGTGCACGTGACAAGTTTAGTCACACGCAGATATAAGCAACCGGCCAGGGCTGATAAATCGTACTGCGTCACGTGAGCACAATGGGCATAGTGATTTGACGGACGTTAAAAAAGGAATGATCACAGGCCACCACGCCAAGGGTGGAAGAATCTCAGAAACAGCAGAGTTTGTGGTCTGTTCACGAGGTGCTGCACACCGAGTGCCTCCCGAGGTCATAACTGTGAAGCCCGAAAAGGCCATCGACACCAGAGGAGAACGCCGCCTCCTTCGACTGGTAAAGGGCAATCGACGCGAAACAGTGTAGCAACTGACCACGCAAATAAACGCTGGGGCGCACAGGTACGTGTCCCCGATAACAGTAGAGCAAACCCTGTTACGCATGGGTGTCCGGAGTCGACGCTATGCCAAGGCGCCCATGTTAAACCGGGTCCATTGACAACGACGCCTGCAGTTCACATGGGACTACCGTCACTACACTTGGAAGAGTGGTAAACGTTTGCCTTTTACGACGAACCAAGGTTTCTACTTCACAGAAGTCCCGGAGACCCTTGTCTGTCAAGTACAGGCCGGCGTTGGTAGTGTGCATGTCTGGGGCATGCTTTCCTGGTAAGACCTGGGACCGCTGGTACCACTGGATGGGTCCCTGAACGTCCATGGCCACCTGTCCATCCTCGCTGACCACACGCATCCCTTCATGTTGGACGTTTACCTTGGTGATGATGGTGTCTACCAAAAAAAAAAAAACAATGCGCCCTTGTCACGTCGCTAAGGGTGTGCGTGACTGGTTCCAGGAATACGGCAGCGAAATCTCCGTTGTCCCGTGGGCAGCTAAGTCGCCTGACTTCAATCCCATACAGCCAGCATTTGTGGGACTATTTGGATCGATAGTTTCGACGTGTTGACCCACAACCACGTCATCTTGGGGACCTCTGTGCTCTTCTTCAGTCCGAATGGGCACATGTGCCTAGGGTAACCTTTCAGGGCCTCACTGCATCGATGCCACGCCGTCTCGTTGCTGTTCCATTTTTTAGTTAGGTGGTCATATTATTCTGATATGACCGTATATATTATGTTAGTGTGTGTGTGTGCGCGCGTGTTTAGTTGAGTGTCCTTTTTTTGCAGAAGCATTTCCTGTTAAATAGGTCGCTGCTTCCTTTCGCAATGAGTTTACAAATTTGTAAATTGTCTTTATTTTCGTTTGGCTCATTTTTTTATTTATTTATTCATTCTCCTCTGCTGTAACCCTGCACGTCTCACTTTACCAAGAAAGTGGCTTCTTTTTTTCTTTGATTTGATTTTCGGTTTTCCCTTTTTTCCTTAACAGTGTGTTGGCCCTAATCTAGAGAGAATTACAGCCCGCACACGCGACATCGACTCCACTAGATGCCCCAAATTTTCAGGAGGTAATACCAGCTATGCCAGCTGCAGAATTGTCCACAACTCTACCCGGCAGGTCGATCCAGGATCCATAGATCTGACTTTCCACAGCATCCCAGAGAGCTTCAACAAGGTATACACCGAAGAGCAATTGAATTAGAGGCAGCTGGCGTTATGCAAATGTGGCGCTGTAGGCGGCCCTGTAAACGGAAACGACATGACGTATGCAGCGATCCGACAATATAAGGAGTGATGCGATGGGAATCAGTAAGAATCGGACGCAGTATGGGTAAGACGAAGGATCTAAGCGCATTTCATCGTGAGCAAATCGTCGGGGCCCGACGAATGGGTCACTCCATTTCGGAAGGCGTGCAGGCAATGGGATTTTCACGAGCCTCTGTGTCACGGGTGCACCATGAGTACATCGAATCCGGTAAAACCATCCCTGCAAGGGCCAACAGCCGTGGACAAAAGCGTGTGGATGAGAGGGGTCATCGTCGGCTAGCTCGCATTGTAACAGCGGATAGACGGGCCACAGTGCAAGAAATCACTCTGCAATTTAAACACTGGTGCACAAAAACGTGTAAGCAGCCACACCATCCAGAACCATCTCCACGCTATGGGGTACAGAAGACATCGTCCCACGAGAGTACCGCTGCTGACCGCCCATCATAGGGTGCAAATACTAGCATGGGCGCGGGATCATCATCACTGGACCCTAGACATGTAGAAAAATGTTGCCTGGACTGATGAGTCGATATTCACGTTGGTACATGCGGATGGCAGGATACGAGTACGGCGCAAACCACATGAAGCGACGAATCCTTCTTGCCAGCAGGGTACTCTTCAAACTGGTGGGGGTGGCATTCTCGTCTGGGGACTGTTTACGTGGACTAAAATGGGAACCCCTGTTACGTGTGACATCGTCCTTTACAGGTAAACGTTACCGGGATATCCGGGACGACCATTTGCCCCCGTTTGTGCGTCTTCAACATCCCACTGGGGACCTCATCCTGCAACAAGACAATGCACCGTGCCATCGCTCCCGAATTGTATCCGAATGGTTGAATGAACACTCCACCGACGTGACCTCGCTTCCTTGGCCAGCTGGGTCACCTGACCTCAATCCCATCGAGCACATCTGGGATGCCATCCAGAGAGATGTTCGAGGCTCTAAAACCCCCTCCATCAAATCTTCGTGAACTGTGGGAGCTTGTTCAGGGGTCGTGGATCTGTATGGCTTCTCAACGCTCCCGGTGTCTTGTCGAGTCCATACCGAGACGAATCGCCGCCGTCATCAGGACGAAAGGTGGTGCTACACGTTACTAGACAGGTATCTCTAATTCAATTGATGTTCAGTGTAAATCTGGGTCCATGTTAGCCACTCGATGGTTCCCAAACTCAGATGAGTGTTTATCGTGCCATGTCTGGGTGGTTGTGGCGCGGTGGGGTTGGCGCATAGTCCTTCTGAAAAGACCATCAGCCGCAGGATGCGCGAAGGACACGAAAGCGTGTATGTGATCAGCCAGCACATGCTGGTAGCGCGGAGGGGTTAAATACCTCTTCAGACACACTAAGGGACCTAATGTGTCCCATGAGAGGACTCCCAAAGCATCACAGAGCCACCACCGCCTTGAACAGAGCCGACCTGGCACGACACGACCAGAGTTGGAAACGGGTCAAAAAATTTCAGACCCGTACATCACATAATTATACCCGACCCGGACAAATCTCCTTTGAGCTATAAATTCGAATATATCATAATCATCATCATTATCAATCCACTGCTGGATGAAGGTCTCCCTAAGTTTTTTCACAACTGTCTGTCTTGAGCCACTTTCCTCCATGTTACTCCAGCATGCTTCCCAATTTCACTCATAGATCTCCCATGTGGTTTTCTTATGTGTATTTATCTGGTCCTTGGAATCCAGTCTAGAATTTCTGTTGTCCATCAGTGGTCAGTTCTTCTGGCAACATGTTGTGCCCACTGCCACTTCTGGGATTTTACTCTGATCATGATGCCTTCCATTTCAGTCATTTTCCTGATCCACGAGTTCCTCTTCTTATCTCTTTTGTTTCCACCAAGCAGGCACCTCTCCATGTTTTTTCCAGTTGTTTTCAGTCTTTGTGCCTTTTTTTTAGTTAAGGTTCACGTCTCTGCTCCGTACATATAAACTGGAAGGACGTATTGATTAAACATTTTTGTTTTAAGACATAATGGCATATTGCTCTTAAAAATTGTACTGTTTCTTTCAAAAACTCTGCAACTAAGTTTTATACGTCACTTAATTTCTTCATGAATATGACACTCGTTTGATATTTGCTGCCAAAGGTAAATGTAGAATTGGTTATCTCCAGCTTTTCCCCATCAATTGATACATTTTCGATCCTTGTAAGAACACTGTACTTCAGTTTTGTCTTCAGAAAATTCATTTTTAATCCCATTTCTTTATCTTTCTCAGCAAGTTCCTGGATCATACCCTGCAGCTCTGAAGTATTACATCAAAGGCCTCGGAAGGGTTCTTTAAAATCGTTCAAAAATGAAACGGAAGTAAAACCGGGTCAAGATCGGGTCTGGAACACCTTGAAACGCAAGAAGTTGTCGACCCGATGATCCGCTGACCTGTGACCCGTTTCCAACTCTGGACACTGCAATGGCGTCATGCTGTCTACGCCACACCCGCGAGATTCGTCTGACCATACCACGCGGCGCCACTCTCCAAAATTATAATTTCGATATTCTGGGCACGAGGTGAGGCGTAATATCCCATTATGAGCAGTCAATAGTGACACGAGTAGCGCGTTGGATCCCCTAACCAAGGGTATATAGCGTACGCTGTGCGGTTAGCTCGCTGATGATGCTTGGGCCTCCGACATTTAACCTGGATGCGATTTGCGCAGCTTTTGCCGAGCAGATGGTCTGTACGATCCTGGAGAGTCTACGTCGACCCCGGTCATCAATGGCGTGTGGCCGGAATCCGCTTGTTCTCTGGGCGCAGGTACGTTTGTCGGTGGTACACCCGCGGTATACTCTTGATTCTGTTAAAGCTCAAGAACCCTAGGGTCCTTATCACTCGGTCGATAATGTGACCATATGTTTTGTGCCGACGATGGGTCCAGGATCAAAGTCGCTCAAATCACCACTTTTACCCCTGTACTTTGATTGCGTTACACTACTGGGAAGTCCCGCTTGCGGTGTGGTTATTATTTATTTTGAAATCACTTTGGTGCGTAGCGTTGCAATCAGGCAGTTACTGGAATCTTATATTTCGTTCACTAGTAGTAGCTGCCACTAGCTAAACCTTTCTTGGCCTGACATTACATACACTTTTTAGGTTTTTAGGCTTGACTTGATTCACTGGTTCTATTTACAGGTTTATATTTACATCCCCTAATTGCAAAGAGGTGCAGATTTATACACAAAATCCGATCCGCTTCAGTTATTCCTCTATGAACCATACGAGTCATTCAATATACATATATCAATGATTGAATTCATGCAAGCCCAACAGATAGATCAGCGAATTCATAGGATGAGGTAACATTCTCTCATGTAAGATTTTAGAGCATTAATGTGCCAGGCGCCATGTTGAAGCAACTTCACAGAACCAATTATCTGGTATTTATCTGTACCAGAGTACAGGTTGATTTGTACTATGTACGTAGACATTTTATGAATGACCTCAGCCATTTTAAAAATTCCCTATAGCCTGATGACAGGAGCCATCATGGAAATTCCTTCAGCATCCTTCCCCTTGCAGCAAATTCAAGAGCGTGCCCCCCAAATTTCTAGGCCCCTGGTCCGAAATGCGATTTCACCCAACTCTTTCGCCTTCTGCCAATCCCGTCAGTGCATTTTCTTTGCAGGATGCATACTCCGGGGTCTCTAACTCACAAAACTGTCACCTCGTTCAGGACGTCCTGTTCCTGGGCAAGCTGGATGCTTCGTCGACACCACTCTCTTCCTCTCTCTGATGCCTCCCAAAAGAGATTCCTGCTCCATGTTATGCAACATGGCGACTCATCCCTGTCTTTCTTCGAAACTGACCTCTTCAACTGACTTTTAGACGCGGGTTGCATACCACTTAGCCAGACCAGATCAGATCACATGTAGACGATTTTAGGAAGGGAGTGTCTGACCTCAGGTCTTAAACAACCCTCAGAAATAGGAAGCTAGGAGTTTTGGGATAGAGTACAAGATACAAAAGTGACACGGAAGGAAGGTAGAAAGGGGAGGAAGACGCCCTTATTTATTACCCGGGTGCCAGAACCCGGGGTCCGACGGCTTAACGTGCCCATCCGACGCTCGGCGGATATTTAGTGATTCGAGCGTTCGTACCTGCCTGGGATCGAACCAGAGGTTTCGCCGTGGCAGTCACGAACGGTGACCACTAGGCCATCCGCGGCCCACCACCTCGCCACACTGCTGTCCGTCTATTTATGTCCTATGTTCTGTTTGGGCGCATTCCCCTCCGCGCGGGGAATGCTCATATCAACTGCTCTTCACCCCAATCTCTAATGTTTTGTGTGCTGAGTATGTGTATTGCAACTTCAACAGAATCGAGACAGGCGTTGTTGTTTTTTTGCAGACGCTAAACTGTTAATGTAGCTAGAAATTTACAAAATAACGTTCAGAGTTGTCTTTTTTCCTCTGAATTCAAGAAATGAGTTTTTCGAGAGATCGAGGTGGCCATGTCATGGGACCGCCGCGGGCAATTCATCTCTCCGGAAATATGGCATTCAGGAGTTTACGAACTATTATCGACTAATGTGGTGGGGCACCGTATTGTTGGAAAATAACCGAAGATTGGAGTGCATGCAACTGAGGTGCTACAAAAAGCTCCAGCGTGTCCACGTACACGTTACCGTGAGCTCTGTAAAACAGAAGGGTCCGTTGATTCTGTCATGCATCAGGCAGCACCATACATTCACTTTCGGGCTAGCCCTCTAATGCTCGATGACATAATTGGGATTTTCTGATCCCAAGATTCTCCCATTGTGCTTGTTTACCGTATCAGAGACGTATAATGTGGCTTCATCTGAGTAACAGACACGGTGCAGATAATCACTATCATGTGCTTTGCGATGCAACATCTCCGTCGTAAACGCAGTACGGCGAGGCCGGTCATCAGGCTGAATAACTTGAACGATATATGTACCTTATAAACATCCAAATGAAGGCTTTTGTGTAAAATTTTGTTAACAGTGGAACGGGGAATCCCAGTTTCCACTGATGCACGAAGAATAGGTTTCCTGGGGCTTCGCAGAAATGTCTCCTGAAGAGCTGCAGCTGTCTCCTGTGTAACCAGTGGTCGGCCCACTCGTGGGGAAATCGCCAACACACTACCCTTCGCTTTAAACATTTCATACCAAGCTTTTATACTTCTTTTGGTCTGGTGGTCATCGTCTGCACTCTTTCCTGAAATGACGCTGAACATTAAGCGCCGATTTGGTCTCATGGAACTACAACAAGCAAGACGCTGTTTCTTGCATGGAAGCAATTGAAATGCTCCTCTTATTCAGCAGAAGTGTTCACCTAAACAACATAAGAAAAACTTTTGAGTGCTGCTATATTATGTTGCGAACTATTATATTTTAACTTACATAGACTTTTTTATATTAATTTTTGCAATGTGGAACACTGTACAGCAATGACACGTAGCACTTAACCGAATAGACGTTTCTAAAAGAATATTACATAATCCTGTTCCACTTCATCTGTTGGGTATTCTTAGGTGTACAGGAAGTTTTTAGATTTGCGGCATGACGCAGGGAACCCAAAATAAATAATCAAAGTGCTTCCCGTTTCTGTTTAGTTGCTTTGGGTGACTGCACAAAATCTTCAAGCCACCATACCAGAGGCTCTCTTTTCCACGAGGTGGCAAGTAACAATATTTTAGGGTGACGGAGTAGCTTCATGAATTTTCGGCGCTTTTTATTCTAAATGTAACAGAGTGACAAAGCATAATATCTGCACGTTCAGTGGAGGGAAAACGTTTACTGCTTCCTTAAGGCGCGGTAAGTTATCCTCTGACATTGCGTTGTAATCGAAAGTGGAGGAATCAGATAATTAACTTACGGGCATATTGTTTCTTTAATTTTTTCTTTTCACGGGCATATTGTTTCTTTTAACGACCACCGAGAGCAACTCAACGTATAACGAAGTAAATTTCTCCGTCATTTTTATCCGCGCCGGGGTTCGAACCCGGTTCCACTCATTCCGGAATAAGTTGCTCTACCAATTAAGCTACGCGGACGATTATTCTGATTCCTATCTGCCTTTATGTCGTGTGCGTCCTTCTGGCAGGTACGTCACATCTCCTGGTACGTTACATCATCTCCCCCTTATTTTTTTTTTTCGAAGTGCTGGAGAAAGGATTCTCTTATTTTTCCTATCTCGCGGTGTGGAAATAACATCACACCAATGCGAGATTTTGAACGGTCGGGTCATCCGGATAGTTCGGGCGCCATTATAACGAATTAGCTTTATTTTCTTTCCGCTAAGCTAATTATAATGAATAATGCTCTTCCTACCAGCTAGCTAATGATATACTTGTACTAAGCTTCAAAATAGTGAATTCAAATGGTTGTTGTTACTAGTTAATTACGAAAATGAATAAAGTCTTAACGCTGGTTATTTATGGTAATAAACTAATGTTATAAACCTAACAGCCAGACAGAGGTCTGACAAAAACTATGAATTGAGAAAGACTAACTTACGGCAACTTTTTTATTATAAGACTCTTGGTTATCTAAAGCACACACACAACTTGTTTTACAGCAGTGGGCATAGCATTGGCACTACCATTAATGGCACACCTTAATGAATCTTTCCTCATAACAACACAATCTCTCCTCGTATTACAAACGCTCTCCGTAAACAACAACACTCTCTCATAACAACAACAAAAGCTTTGGCTAAGTCTCGATGAACGCGCCTATATACTAGCTACCACCACGTCATGACTTACACTCATTGCCAGATCTCATTCATCGGGTGAAATAATATTTCGTTCAGTAAGAAGATAATTTACATAGTAAAATAAAATAACCAGAGATAGTAAAATCAAAAGGAAAGTGAATATAGAGTATACGTTACAAACGGGCTATAAGTAATCTCCCGTTCCTAATTCAGGGCTACTGGTTCCAGAAAAGGCAGAGAGTCAGTGCCATAAGGCAAACACAACACCCATGCCTCATCGGGATTCTAACGTGAACCTTTCTCGGACGAATGGTAAAAAGCCAGCGCTTATACCACTTCGCCACCGGGGACTGCTTATGGGCTTATGGAAAGTACAGGCATAGATAAGGACACACTGGGAGATGAGTCCCTGTGACGCGTGGTAGTGACAGCGTCTTTACTTGAAATTCTAAGCTCAAAACATACAAACAGAGTGCTTAATAAGATTCTGGGGCTTACGGAACCCATGGGGGAAATGCCCATGCAGCCTTTGATCTGTGAGGTCACGTGCCTACCACGCGTTAGGCACCATTGCATACAGTTCAACTCCTCACTTACACCTAAGGGTCAAAGAAATCTACAGCGTAAAACCTTTTTTCTTTTTCGCCGGTGGTGGATTTCGAACCCCATCTCCCTACTCTGGAGGCAGCTATTCACCCAGTTGAACTACGCCGGCAAGGCGTATCTGCAACTTTGCTTATTTGACTCATATGCTACCGAAGTAGTACATCATCTACGTCATGTTAGGGAATACGTTGCACCATCTCCCCACACTTGAGAAAAGTAGAGGCACGAAACTGCAGGTTTTAAGGTCCGCCGAAAAGCATACGTGAAAGACCAGCTCATTGTTCTTCGATGACACGGGTCTCCTGCTGGCTGAGGGGCTAGAACGTCGTAGGGACCTCAATGGGCGAAGGCACAGCGACAACCTCGACAAGCTCCGGAGAGCAATCAGGAAAAAGTGGCGAGGAATGTTGTCCAGGGATGCCATCTTACTTCATGATAACACGCGGGCACGGGTTTGGTACGATTCGTCCAATGCCGATTCGTCCAAAGGGACGATTCGTCCAATGGACAATTGGTCCAAAGGTACGATTGGTCCAATGCCGATTCGTCCAATGGACGATTGGTCCAATTCCGCCCTATCTGTCCAACGTGCTACTCGTGTTATAAAAATCTCAGCTGTTCTGATTTTGTCTCCGATGTTATACGAAAGTGCCGGTAGTACAAAGAATGTAAAATAATGTTACATTTCATGCGTAAGATTGTGGTTACAGAATTTTTTTTTTTTTTTTTTCGGAATCGGGGTTTTTTTTTTATACTGTCCTATCTGCCGTATGAAGTTAGTGATTTTCGAGCCGTTCAATCAACTTCAATGTTTCTCTTTTGCATGAAATAATATAAAATACTAGTTTTCCATTTCTGTTTGTAGCATGCAGCGGGGTTCCGCCAACTGGCCAATGGAAACGTTCTGGTCGGGTTCGGACAAAGGTCTTTTCAACAGTTTTTATTCTAGCGATGTCATATTCATAACGTTAAGATATCAAATCAAATTAATAATATTGCGCTTTTACTTAAACACGAAATATTAATTCATAGGCCACAGGCCTAGGCCTTCTTACCAGTTAATATTCTACCAATGTCATATTCATTACGTTTACATATTAAATCAAGTTAAAAATATTGGGCTTTTACTTAAGCACGAAATATTAATTCCTAAGGCCTAGGCCTTTTTAACAGTTTTTATTCTACCGATGTCAGATTAGCAATGTTTACATATTAAATCTTAATAATATTGCGCTTTTACTTAAGCACGAAATAATAATTCATAGACCCTAGGCCTAGGCCTTTTTAACAGTTTATATTCTTCCCATGTCATATCCATTACGTTTACATATTAAATCAAGTTAATAATATTGCGCTTTTACTTAAGCACGAATTATTAATTCATAGGCTCTAGGCCTAAGCTTTTTTAACAGTTTTAATTCTACTGATGTGAGATTCATAACGTTTACATATCAAATCAAATTAATAATATTGAGCTTTTACTTAGGCACGAAATATTAATTCGTAAGGCCTAGGCCTATGCCTTTTTGACAGTTTTTATCCTACCGATCTCAGATTCATAACGTTTACCTATCAAGAAAATTTACTAATGTTATGCTAGTATTTTTAACTTTACTTAAACGTTCGAATATGACATCTGTAGAATAAAAAGTGCTAAAAGATCTAGGCCTACGTGCGTGTAAAGAGCTAAGAAATGATACGATGAGTGCCTTTCATTAGGTTTTATAACATATTTACAAATACCAAATACCTAGGTTGTAACTTAAAGTATTCTAAAAAGGCCCGCGGCCTAGGTGCCTTGTATAAAATCCTGATAAATGATACGATGAGTGCCTTTTATTAGGTTTTATAACATATTTACAAATACCAAATATCTAGGTTGTAACTTAAAATCCTCTAAAAAGGCCCGCGGCCTAGGTGCCTTGTAAAGACCTGAGAAATGATGCGATGAGTGCCTTTTATAAGGTTTTATAAAGGTTTTACAAATACCAAATATCTAGGTTGTAATTTAAAATCTTCTAAAAAGCCCCGTGGCCTAGGTGCCTTGTAAAGACCTGAGAAATGATACGATGAGTGCCTTTTATAAAGTTTTATAAAAGTTTTGCAAATACCAAATATCTAGGTTGTAATTTAAAATATTCTAAAAAAGCCTGCGCCTAGGTGCTTTGCAAACAGTTGAGAAATGCTCCATTGAGTGCCTTTTACCAAGTTTATGTAAAATGTTTACAATTACCAAATATACGGAAATGATCTTTTATTTTATTTTTATTTTTTTGAGGTTTAACGACCACCGTGAGCAACTCACTTAGGGTCACTGGTTTTAGGGAAGGGAGAGAGCCAGTGCCGTAAGACAAACACAACATCCATGCCTCACAGGGATTCGAACCCGGACCCCTTTTGGACGAATGATCATAGGCCATCGCCTTAGACCACTGCGCCACTGGGGCGGCAAATGATCTTTTAAAAGGATATAATCAGCAGAATAATTTAAATCCTTATTCCTTTCTCCAAAATAAAAACAGTTTACCGCTGGTAAGATGATACCATTGGACGAATCGGCGTTGGACGAATCAGACATTGGACGAATCTGACATTGGACGAATCGGATATTGGACCAATTGTCCCTTTGGACGAATCGGCATTGGACCAATCGTCGTTGGACGAATCGTCCAGGACCGCGCGGGCTCACGTCACCAACACGTGCCGCGACACTCTACAATGCTTCTGCAGGGAGGTCCTTGCCCATCTTTCTTATAGCCCGGACATGTCTCTCTGCGACTTTCACATTTTTGGAGCTCTCAAGCAGTCACTGAATGGTTTCCACTTCACCTCCAAAGCAAAGGTTTGTCGAAGCTGTTGAAGAATGGTTTGCCAAGATATCTGCTTCCTTCTACGTGCGGGAATCCATAAACTTATCGACCGATGGGACTATTGCCTAAATGGCAGGGGTGTCTATTTCTAGCGCTATCAGCACTCATATGAGTACGTATATGTTTACCTGTGTACGTATTCTTATGCTGTTATAAAGTACTCTTAACTCCAACAGCTACTATGTTTCATTTAGGCGACCCTTATACACTGGCGTGCAAAAATTAAGGACGAGACGGTTTTTCGAATGTAACGTAGTGCAGAAGTGCTCCACATCGACTCAAATCATACCATAAGATCCCCAAGATGTAAGATTATGGGACAAGTGAGAAAATCCGTCCAAACAAGGAATCCAAAGGATACAAAGGCACTTTATTGAAAAAGTAGCTTCGAGCACCACTGGACAGAAGACAGAAACGTCCATGTGACAGACGGTTGCCAAGAAAAATCCAGTCTTTAGTAGGGGATATGATCACCCCTGACTGCGTTGCAGGATTTACAACGTCTGCCCATGCTGAGGACGCGGTTGTCAAGGAGCTGTTGAGGCATCGCGGCCCATTCCTCTTGTAGCGCCAATCGCAGCTGCGGAATCGTTGCTGGCGGTTGGTGACGTTCTGCCAAGCTTTCCCCGAGAAGGTCCTACACGTGTTCGATTGGATTTAGGTCCGGGGACTTTGCGGGATTATCCATGCGTTGGTTATCTTCACCCTCCAACAGCTCTGCGACAGCCACTGTATGATGAGGTGTAGCGTTGTCGTCTATGAAGAGGAACTCAGGACCCACAGCATCTCTAAACAGACGCACGTGAGGCAGGAGAACCCCGGTACAATAGCGGACACCAGTGACTGAACCTCCTTGGAAGATGTGGAGGTCAGTACGGCTACCAAGCATGATACCGCCCGAAACGAGAACTCCGCCACTTCCAAACCGTTCCTTTCGATGATGTTGGAGGTGTGATTGCGTGTTTCCTGCTCTCTCCAGATGTGTATACATCCAGAATCGCTCGTCAGACTAAATCGGTTCTCATCTGTAAAGAAAACTCGACCCCATTGCTGATGTGTCCAGTTCTTGTGTTCCTGGCACCACAGAAACCGCCGTCTCCGATGAGCAGGCGTTAATGGCACACACCGCACTGGTCGTCGTGCAAATAGACCACCTTTGCACAGCCTCCTGGCCACGGTAAAACGCGATAACGGACGTCCAGTTGTCTGTTGCATGTGCCTTGCGATTTTTTCCGCTGTCTGCCGTCTATCTTTTCCCGCCTGTAGGACAATATACCGGTCGTCCGCCGACGTGGTTGCTCGTAGACGACCACTAGCAAACTCTCGGACAGCTGCTCCTGTCATTTGAAATGCTCTCCAAGCTCGTGAAACGATGCTGTGAGCGATCCCGAACTCCTCGGCCACATTAGTGACACTTCGACCTTCTTCCAACTTCCCAATGACGCGACCTCGGGTAAAGTCATCCAGATGTCGTCTACTGGATTGCCTGTTGACCATATCACACGGTGGCAGCAACTAGACGTCGTTCAAACCGATGTACACCGTGCAATAGCTTTCACCGAATTGCTGAGCGTTCACCGCCCGTGTGCTTTATACCCTTCCGACACTCTCCCCCCCTCCTCCTACGTCATGCTGCATATGTGCGCACGCACTACCGTACCGGACCTTAGTCTATCTCCTGAGTGGTCTTTCGGTCAGTTCTGCCTGGTCGTTCCGCTGTTATGCTAATTTCTCCTCTTAGTCCTTAATTTTTGCACACCAGTGCATTTTGGGCTACAAACATTTCAACTAACCTTCGTATATATATAACTTTTCAACTATTCTTCGTGTATATACATAAACTATTCAACTATTTTTGATATACCTACTCTTACCATAAATACTGTCACAAAGTATTCAATGAAATAACAAAACAAATTTAAAAATACTCTAATTTACCTGTGATATGACATACGTACACTTGTGAACACATGGCACCAATCACTTTTCAAAATGGCATCCTTTTGCCTCCACACAGTCCTTCAGTCTCTGTGGCCACGCTTTATGCAGGATCTCCACCCGATGGAAAGCTGGTACTTCCCGCACCAAAGAGCGTTTGAGCCTGTCAATACTGGGGTATACTCAAAGGAGTGCCAAGCAATGTGGGAAGTGAAATGCGCGTTAGCCGTATATATGGAGAATTATTCCGAAGAGGAGTATTGCGAGATGGTACTATTATACGGAGAAGGTGATCGTTATGCAGGAGAAGCTGCACGACAATATGCCCTACGTTTTGCTGCTGGGTCCAATCTGACTGCGATGACCATCCACCAATCTTGTTCGACGGCTCAGGGAGATGGGCTGCGTTACAAGTCGTCCCCGTTCCAGCAGACCAGCACGTGTAGGACAGCACGTGCAACCAGAGGAGGTTTTAGCACATATTCTGGGCCACCCACGGTGCAGTACAAGAGATATTTGTACGGAATGTGGCCTAACAGCAGGCAGCGTGTGGCAAATGTTGCAGCAGCTGGGTGCTCACCCCTACCGTGCAGTACCGACACACACACTACTGCCAGGGGTGTTGAGCGATACTTCGATTGGTGTAACTTTATGATGAACACATTAGAAACCCAGCCGACGTTTTTAGCTAACATCCTTTGGATGGACGAGTCAAGATTCAGCCGATTCAGGGAATTAAAAAGACAAAACGACCATTATTGGGTGCTAGAAAATCCGTCATAGGGACGACAAGTCCAACATCGGGTGCGGTGGTCCGTTAATGTTTGGTGTGGCATTTGAAACAATAGACTGATAGGACCTGTGTTCTACGACGGAGGTTCAACGGGACGCCGAGATTTGGAGTTGCTACAGAACATATTACCGGACTTTTTGGATGATCTGCCGTTACTCGAACTGCGAAGTGTGTGGTTCCAGCATGACAGCGCCTCTGCTCACCATCCGGCAGAAGTACAAAGGTTTTTGTTCAACACGTTCGGCCAACAGTTCATCGGCTATGGTAGTAGTGTATAGTAGCCGTGTACACGGCCATCGGGCCTGACTGCATTGGACTTCTTCTTCTGG
Source organism: Macrothele yani (assembly GCA_039090855.1). NCBI lineage: Eukaryota > Metazoa > Arthropoda > Arachnida > Araneae > Macrothelidae > Macrothele > Macrothele yani. The sequence goes on along the minus strand of CM077027.1, from coordinate 135,807,696 downwards.
GGCTATCTCAAAGAACAGGTGTATCATACTGAACCGACGACTGTGCAGGATGTACGACGTCGCATTACCGATGCCTGTACCAGCGTGATACCTGAAATGCACCTGAACGTGCGACGAGAAGCTCTGTCTTCGATTCGCCAACGGTGGGTACATCGAGCGCAGACAGTAAAATGCGTAGTTCTCATGTGCTTATTCATGTGTTATCATTCATTTCTCGTGTGTTTATATCTAACATGTGTGTATTTCTCATTTTCATGTGTCTTCGTGTTGCCTTCATTACTGTGTGTAGCATGTTGTGCATCGCTCACACATGTCAGTTTCTGCAGTCGCCTTACATATTTCTCACAGTTTGCTGCTTTGTGACGCGATTAGTGACGTGGCATTGACGGGATTAGATTACCGACAAATTAGCAGTTCACGCGTTTTATTCACGCTATTCTTGTATGCAGAATGTCATTTCGTATCAAATCGGTATACTTTACAACATTTTAGTTGACTTTTTCTCCGTGTCTTGCATATTTTTTCGAGATATGAGCGCTAACTTCCGAATTTTACCGCTAGAGGCGCTGCAATCAATTTCATCTTGTAGCGCAGTTACTTTACTATACCTACACATCACGTTTATAACTGTAGCTATCTGCGTTCGACAGTTACATTGGTGTATAAAGACTTTACTATGCACCATGTTAACAGCAGAACAGCTGCATTTAATCAATAGTTTTTTATTATAACGAAGTTACGGGAAAAACGAAGTTTGCATCAGGTCCCTTCGACTTGGCTATAAATGAGCGCGACTGTGTCACCGTTCTGGAGTCCAGCGGAATATTGGTTACATGAGTCAATACTCTGTTTCGAAAATCGATGAGATATCCGAGATTTTGCAGTGAGATCATTTTCTTGTCGAAGACACAAGAGGCCTTACCGAATGACTGTATCACATTGACGTTTCTACTTGCACCTAAATGCAGCTCGATCGATAAGCCAGTGATGTACAGACAACGTTCCTCCAGGGTAACATTTATAGAATGATCAATTAAGCATGTTTAACCGTTCGTTAGCTCTAGAGACGGTGATACTTATTAATACATACATACACTGCCTGACAAAGAGAATGCCACACCATGAAATAATACTCAAAAACAGGCCAAACTGCACACACAGATAGCCAAGTAGATCCTGAACAAATGATTTGATTGTCACATACAGACTACCGAACATACAGTATGATCAATAAGGAGAGTGGCCCCCATTTTGGGAGATACAGCGTTGAATCCGACACGGCATCGAAGCAATAAGAGTCCGAATAGAGTTCTTGGGTATCGTGGAACATGTGGTGTTGATCCGAGTTCACAGTTCATCTTCATTTTGCGGGGGTGGGAGGATACTCCGCCGACCTTAATCGTGTCCCACAGACGCTCGATGGCCGAGAGGTCGTGCTGGTCTCGGAAGCATCCGCACGCCGTGTAAAGCATTCAGGGTGATCCCAGCGGTATGCGGCCGGGCGTTATCCTGTTAAGAAACGGCGTTTGGGATGCCCTGCAAATACGGTAGTGCCACGGGCCGCAGCACCTCGTCAACATAGCGGTTTACCGTCAATGTGCAAGTAATGCGTATCAGCGGTGAACGGCTGTTGGAGCTGATAGCACCCCACAACGTGACTGCACGTTGCCGGGCCGTGTGGCGCTCTGCAATGGCGGAAGAATCCGCCCGTTGGCCACGTCTTCTCCAGACCCTCACATGGCGATCATCAGTGGTGAGACAGAACCGCGATTTGTCGCCGAAAACCACACTCTACTATTCGTCACCCGACGCAACTCTGAAGCGTTCCCATGCCAAGCGGTAACGACGATAGCTCGCTGTTAAGTGTAGAAACCATTGCAGAATATTCATCTCCACCTAAATAAAGTCTTCCTTTACATGACATCTTCAACCGCACATCAGCCGAACGAGTAATGCCAAAATTGGATCGCAAACAACGCACGTATATCTCCAGAACATTAACGACTTTTGTGTCTCTCCTACAGTACCCAAGCTTCATTACCATATATCAGAGTACAGACAATTGTATTTTCATACGCAGCACGTCGGGACCTACTTAAGGATCCATGAGTCCCACGAATTCCTCTTGAAGCGGGCACGGTTTTCAACGCTTAATAAATTAACCTACAAATTCCAAAATCCAATCTGCTTTCTCTGTCAAACAACACTGCTCCACATAAAAATTGCCCCGCCAGAAGGAGTGAGGATAGAGGGGTGAAATTGAGCATGCAACACATAAGGGTTTACCTTGATGTTATTTTCAGCCACGTACAGAGTTTATTGGATGAGATAATGCATCACAATAAGTACGCCTCAGTAAGAGGTTGCACCGCCGCGAACAGCAATACAGGCAGCAATACGGTGTGACAATGAGTCATACAGTCAACGGATATCGTCTTCAGGAATGGAACACCAAGCATTGTTGATTTTCTCCCATAATTCATCGAGATCGGGCGCAGGATTCCACTGCAGGAGACGTCCAATGTGTTCCCACAGGTTTTCGATTGGGGATGAATCGAGCGGTCTTGCTGGGTAAGGCAGTGTTTGAACATGTTGCAAACACTGTCTGGATATCCGAGTGGTGTGTTCACGGGCGCTTTATCTTTCTGGAAAATGAGGTGCTGTAGGAAATTCAGGAAAGGTATCAAAATGGGCTGCAGAACCTATCTCACGCATCGTGCATCTGTCAGTGTGTCCGTGAAGCGGACAAGAGGTGACCTGCTATCATTCGCATTAGGACCCGATACCATGATGCCTGCCTGACGGGCAGTGTGGCAGTCGCGAACGAAACAGGAATCCATCCACTCACCAGGGTGTCGCCAGAAGCAGATCTGTCGATCGTCAGCACCCAGACAGAAGCGGGATTCATGACAGAAAACCGCAGTGGCCCATTCGTGACTCCAGTTCGCATGACTTCGGCACCAAGTCATACGAGCTCTGCGATGGCTGGCCGTGAATGGAAGTCGACGTAACGGTTGCCCACTGCGCAGGTTTGCCACATGTAACCTTCGGTTTACAGTTCGGGTCGTTATGGTGACATCTATAGGTGATGACACAGCACGTCGAATATAGGTTACGCTGATTTCTGGTGACGAACGAGGATGTCGAACAATTTTCCGGTCCAGGGGTGATGACGTCTATTGGACTACATCACAACCTCTCCGACGAACGTACGAACCTTCCTGTAGTCAATGGTGCCAACAGCGTCTAAAATTTCGTGCATCCCATTGCACATGCGCAGTGATACGAAGTGTAGAGACTAGCCCGCTTCACACAGGCTTACAATTTTTCTTCTCTGAAACGCAATCAAATGGAGATAAAACTGCCGACAACGTGTACACAGCATTTCCGGCCTTCGCTGAACAGTTTCCCAGCACAAACGACAGATCTGAAACGCCTCTGACACTTCCACCTACGACCACACATTACTATCCCTGTTGCTGCTGGCACCTTTATCTCACGAATGTGTGACGTCATCGGGTCCGGTTTAATATCATTTGCATATCTCGAGTGGGTACACCCGCACTGCGATTTGCACGTTTATAGCACACCTCCTTCTGAGTGGGGCAATTTCTATGTCGCGCAGTGTACACAATACACAAACCTCATTCACCTGGTCTAACTCTGTAACATTTAGACTCATCTTGCATTCGGTTTTAACAATTTCTCGTTCGCCAGAAATGACTTTGATTTTCTTTATTTATACCCAGTTGGACTTTCACACGCGCGACGTTCATCTAATAATTGCACATTTTCCGAAGACATCGTTCATTTAGCACGACATATACACGCGAACGGGGATGTAAGGTCAGGTGATGCGTAACATCACAGCCTCTCCTTGACAAATGTCAACCCCGCCTTCTCGTGGTGCATCCTGTTCCCACTAAAGGGGCTCTGACGACCGCCAATAGCGGTATAACTATACCATCGGGATTAGAGGAAATTCTATCCCACACTCACCAACCCGCTTGGCCAGCGTGGTGAGTTATGGCCAAACCCCTCCAAAATGATTCCACAACTTAAATCTTGGCCCTCAGTCTCCGGCAGCTGGAATGTACCTGGCTAAGGCAGCGGCCAGTGCGACATGAAGGCAGAGGGTGCTAAGAATCCCCGGAGGACCGGACTAGGCTGCCATCTGATGCTGACCTTGGCTACGTACAACGGACGCTCCCTATCTTCTGATTCAAGGCTTCTTGAATTGGAAGAGGAACTACAGAGGATCAAGTGGGACATCGTGGGGCTAAGTGAGGTAAGGAGAAAAGGAGAAGATCTCATCGAACTGAAAAGTGGACATCTCTTCTACTATCGTGGGACAGATACTGGCAGAACTAGTGGTGTTGGATTTATAATAAACAAGAAACTGAAGGATAAAGTTGTAGAAGTTGAAAGTTCCTCTGACAGAGCTGCACGACTTGTTATCCAACTCTCGAAAAGATACCAGGCTCAGATTATTCAAACTTATGCACCCACCACAAGTCATCCTGAAGAAGAAATTGAAGAATTTTATGAGGAAATTTGTCATCTAAATAATAAAGGTAAGCAGCACTTGAAAATAATTATGGGAGATTTCAATGCAAAAATAGGGCAACGGCAACAGAATGAAACTTCAGTAGGTAAATTCGGTCACGGCAACAGAAACCAGCGTGGAAATACTCTCGTTGAGTTTGCAGAGGCAGAAGGGTTTTTCATCTTGAACTCCTTCTTCAAGAAAAAGCCACACAGGAAATGGACATGGAGACATCCAAATGGGACGACAAGTGAAATTGATTTTATTATGTGTAACAAAAAATTCGTCATAGAAGACTGCAGTGTGCTAAACAAGTTCAACACAGGTAGTGACCATAGATTGGTGAGATGTAAGATGCACCTCAACACTAAACTTGAACGTGGCAAGCTCATAAGACAAACAAAATCTATTGACATAACCAACCTTAAAAAACACCATAATACCTTCAAGTTGGAACTGAAGAACAGGTTCTCTGCTTTAGAAGGCCTAACATCGGAAGAAGTGGACATCTCTGAAGTTAACAGAAAAGTAACCAAAGCTCTTATGGAAACAGCAACAAAATTAGCTGGGTCTAAGAACAAGTTGCATGTGAACAAATTATCAGGAAAAACGAAAATGTTGATGCAAAAAAGAAGAGATGAGGACAACTAAAGAAGATGTGACTTCCAAAGTGGAATATATAGAGCTATACAAGACAGTAAGAAAAAGTATCACTGAAGACGTAAGAAAATTCAACTGTGAACTAGTGAGGAAAGCAATTGAAAACAACCAAAGCCTAAAGATAGCAAAGGGACATCTCAGTAAGGGAAGAAAACAGATTATGGCACTGAGAAAAGAAGATGGTTCTGTAAGAAGAAATAGAGGCGAAATTTTGACAAGAGTGAAAGATTTCTACTCCAAATTATATGAAAGGGGGATACATGCACTCCAGACATCATGAAAGATACCAGTACCAGAGTTCCTCCAGTCCTTCCAGCAGAAGTTGCACATGCAATCAAGAACATGAAGCGGGGAAAAGCTCCAGGAGAAGATGGAATTACTGTAGACATCATACAAGAAGCAAGTGGAGAAATCGAAACAGTACTCGCCCAAATTTTCACTCAATGCCTTAATGAAGGGAAGATTACTGAAGATTGGAACACCGCTACAATGATCCTGCTACATAAGAAAGGTGACATTGAGGATCTCGGAAACTACAGACCTATCAGCCTCCTATCAGTAGTTTATAAAATCTTCACTAAAGTTCTTTCACACCGCTTGAAGGTAACACTGGACATGGCTCAACCGAGAGAACAAGCTGGATTCAGGAGTGGCTACAGCAAAATAAATCATATCCACGTGCTGAGAGAACTAATTGAAAGAGCGAAAGAATATGAACTTCCATTGTGCATGGCTTTTATCGATTATGAAAAAGCCTTTGATTCGGTGAAACCATCAGCAGTTACAATGGCTCTGAAATCCTGCGGTATTGAAGATGCATACATTAATATTATTAATAACATCTATGAAAATGCAAGTGCAAAGATTCGGCTGTTTGAAAATACAACACACATAAAAATTTTAAAGGGAGTGAGACAAGGTGACACCATATCTCCGAAGCTCTTTAATGCCACTTTGGAGGGTGTTTTTCAGTCGCTGAGCTGGGAAAACAAAGGGATAAAGATTAATGGAGATTATCTAACCCACCTTCGTTTTGCTGATGACGTAGTCATTTTTGCAACTACCCCATCAGAGCTGCAGAGTATGATCCAGGAACTTGCTGACAGGAGTAAAGAAGTGGGATTAAAAATGAAAATTCAGAAGACAAAAGTGATGTTCAATGCTTTTACAAGAAATGAAGATTTATCGATTGATGGACAAAAGCAGGAAATAACGGACACGTACGTTTATCTTGAACAGCAGATATCAAGTGAGGGTCACATTGGTGAAGAAATTAATCGGCGTACAAGACTTGCCTGAAGAGCTTTTGGAAGAAACAGCATAATTTTCAAGAGCAATATGCCATTATGTCTTAAAAGAAAAGTGTTTGATCAATGCATCCTTCCAGTGCTTACGTATGGTGCAGAGACGTGGACCTTAACTAAAAGAGATATACAAAGACTGCAGACAACTCAAAGGAGCATGGAGAGGTGCATGCTTCGTGTAACCAGGAGAGATAAGAAGAGGAACTCGTGGATCCGAAAAATGACAAGAGTGGAAGACATCATGATCAGAGTTAAATCCCTGAAATGGCAATGGGCTGGACATACTGCCAGAAGGAAAGATCATCGATGGACAGCCGAAATTTTAGATTGGATTCCAAGGGACAGGAAAAGACCCAGAAGACCACATGGGAGATGGGTGGATGAAATTCGAAAGTATGCAGGGGTGACATGGGGGAGACTGGCACAAGACAGACCGTTGTGGAGGAAACTTGGGGAGACCTTCGTCCAGCAGTGGATTGATAATGGTTGACAATGATGATGATGATGATGATGATACACGCGAACAATTTCAGAGAAACCCGTGGTTAACTTCGTTGTGTTTCAAAACCCACGCCCCTCAAGTTATTTCAGCAACAAAAATATCATGAATAAAGCAGCGAAAAGGACTTCTGGTATAGATTTCGATACTGGAATGCCCGAACTAATATAAAAAGCAAGTGTTTCATGAAATGTACAACCTGTTTCACAAGTCAACTCCAAATACCTTTTTTCATTTGACTGTGACACGCAGACCGCTCAATCTAGCGTGGTTTCTTTGAAACAGAAATTGAATTTTTAGTGTCACGAAGAGAGATGTGAGTGAAATGCATATTTACGCTGCGATTCTTTTCTCTGTTTATCAAAGATGCAATCTTCTTGGTACTAGGAGTCTGGAAGAGAAGTGATGGGGTCTTTCGATCGTGTTGCCATGGAAACGACTGGGGAAAACTGTACGGTACGATTCTCATATGATCCTGATAAGTTACCACACAAACCCATAGGTATTTGGTTTCCTTTCTTCTACATATTTGCTCTCAACGTAAACCTCTCCTGAAACTGTTTCTAGCTAGCACTTATTAGAGCTCCCGAAATTACCCACATACTATTTTAAGGGGCTCGTTACAGAAAATTTAAAAACAAGGAAAGAAAAAACACCTTTTAGGAATGTTAGGTTTTCTTGATGATCTACGAATCTGCGCATCATCAGTAACAGCGAGAATATCCCTGCGTTTCGAAATTCCCACTACAATACGTTTTTTAATTTTGTTGAAGGATCAACCCCCACCGTGATCAACTCGATTGACTTTTAACAGTCGTACGTCCCTACTTTTTCGGGCCATTCGCTCCAGGAAAGGGAGAAAGCGACAGTCGTAAGACAAACACAACATCTGTTCCTCATCGGAATTCGAACCGGACCCTTCTCAGAGGTCATAAGCGATTGCGCCACCGGGGCAGCCCACTACCATTCTCCAAAATCTATGAACATTCTGTCTCTCACTCTCTCTCTCTCTATATATATATATATATACACTGACGGAAAAAAATCCCAACACCAAGAAGGGGTTGTGTTAGATAAACGACAGTTGCTAGGCGGTGAGAGTTCATCTGTAAGATGGCGTCTATGCAAATTTCGCGCTCGGCGCATACGTGTGGCGCTAGTAGCGCCCCTCGGAACATGCAAAGCAGGTTTGCTGTAAATACGCGCTGTAACGTTCGTGAGCGTTAGTTATCGTTGAGATTCGACGTAGTGTGTTGATGTTAGTCAAGAATGCCTTTAAGAAGACGAAGAAGCCATTATCAACAGCTCACGGAGTTTGAACGAGGTCGTGTAATAGGGCTACGAGAAGGTGGATTTTCTTTCCGCAATATTCCAGAACGACTTGGCAGGAATGTAGCCACTGTACATGATTGTTGGCAGCGGTGGTCAAGGGAAGGTACTGCCTCAAGAAGACCGCGTTCCGGCCGGCCACGTGGCACTACTGAGAGGGAAGACCGCCGTTTACGGCGTATGGCCGTGGCGCATCGTACCGCGTCTGCAGCATCAATTCGAGCTGCAGTTGCCATCAAAGTGACACAACGAACTGCTACAAATCGGTTACTTGAAGGACAGCTCCGAGTCAGACGCCCTGTAGCGTGCATTCCACTTACTCCAAACCACTGCCGTTTGCGACGTCAGTGGTGTCAAGCTAGAGCTCATTGGAGGACGGAGTGGAGATCTGTTGTGTTTTCTGATGAAAGCCGGTTCTGCCTGGGTGCCAGTGATAGCCGTGTATTGGTTAGGAGGAGGCCAGGTGAGCGCCTGCAACCAACCTGTCTGCGGCCGAGACACACTGGACCTACACCTGCAGTTATGGTTTGGGGAGCAATTTCCTATGACAGCAGGAGCACTCTCGTGGTTATCCCACGCACCCTGACGGCACAGTTGTACGTCGGTCTGGTGTTTCAACCTGTTGTGCTGCCATTCATGAAAAGCATTCCAGGGGTGTTTTCCAACAGGATAACGCTCGCCCGCATACCGCTGTTGTAACCCAACATGCTCTACAGAGTGTCGACATGTTGCCGTGGCCTGCTAGATCATCAGATCTTACCCCAATCGAGCACGTATGGGACATCATTGGACGACAACTCAAGCGTCACCCCCAACCAGCATTAACCGTCCCTGTATTGACCGACCAAGTGCAACAGGCATGGAACTCCATCCCACAAACTGACATCCAGCACCTGTACGACACAATGCATGAACGTTTGCGTGCTTGCATTCAACATTCTGGCGGTTACACCGGTTATTAATGTACCAGCATTTCACATTTAAAATGGCTCTTCTCGCGCTTACAATAAGCTGTGATCTTGAAACCTTAATCGATTAAATATGTTACCTATACAAATGTATTGTCGCCATTTCATTCCTCTACAACTATTTTTTTGTGGTGTTGGGATTTTTTTTCCCGTCAGTCTATATATATACACTGAAGAGCAATTGAATAAGAGACAGCTGGCGTTATGCAAATGTGGCGCTGTGGGCGGCCCTGTAAACGGAAACGACTTGACGTATGCAGCGATCCGACAACATAAGGAATGATGCGACGGGAATCAGTAAGAGTTGGACGCAGTATGGGTAACACTAAGGATCTAAGCGCATGTGATCGTGGGCAAATTGTCGGGGCCCGACGAATGGATCACTTCATCTCGAAAGTCGTGCAGGCACTGGGATTTTTACGAGCCGCTGTGTCACGGGTGCACCGTGAGTACATCGAATCCGGTAAAAGGGCCAACTGCCGTGGACAACAGCGTGTGGATGTGCGGGGTCATCGTCGGCTAGCTCGCATTGTAACAGCGGATAGACGGGCCACAGTGCAAGAAATCACTCGGCAATTTAACGCTGGTGCACAAAAACTAGTTAGCAGCCACACCATCCAGACCCATCTGCTCGCTATGGGGTACAGAAGCCGTCGTCCCACGAGGGTTCCGCTGCTGACCGCACATCACAGGGTGCAAAGATTAGCATGGGACCGGGAACATCGCCACTGGACCCTACACATATGGAAAAATGTTGCCTGGACTGATGAGTCGAGATTCACATTGGTACATGCGGATGGCAGGACACGAGTACGGCGCAAACCACATGATGCGATGGATCCTTCTTGCCAGCAGGGTACTTTTCAAGCTGGTGGGGTTGGCATTCTCGTCTGGGGACTGTTTGCGTGGACTGAAATGGGTCCCATGGTACGTGTGACATCGTCCCTCACAGGTCAACGTTGCCGGGATATCCTGGACGACCATTTGTTCCCGTTTGTGCGTCTTCAACATCCCACTGGGGACCTCATCCTGCAAGAAGACAATGCACCGTGCCATCGCTCCCGAATTGTATCCGAATGGTTGGATGAACACTCCACCGACGTGATCTCGCTTCCTTGGCCAGCTAGGTCACATCTGTGATGCCATCGAGAGAGATAACCCCTGCATCAAATCTTCGTGAACTGTGGGAGCTTGTTCAGGAGTCGTGGATCCGTATGGCTTCTCAAAGCTTCCGGTGTCTTGTCGAGTCCATGCCGAGACGAATCGCCGCCGTCATCAGGGCGAAAGGTGGTGCTACACGTTACTAGACAGGTATCTCTAATTAAATTGCTCTTCAGTGTATATACACACACACACCGAATGATGACTACCCATATCGGAAGAGAACGCGGCCCGTTGATCATGTGATTTCCGAGAGGGCGCGATTAGTCGACCGACGTAGCATACATATATAAGGTGTGCGTGGAGAAGTAGGTATTAAAATTCGGAGCGTGATGAGTAAACGGGAGGATATATTGGACTTTCAGAAAAGATAGCTTGTGGGAGTTTGGACAGAGGGTGCCTCGATTTCCCAAACAGCCACACTGGTGGGTTGCTCGCGAACCGACGAAGTTCAAGTATATCAGGTCTGGCGTGAAATTGGTCAAAAAACGACCCGGAGACAAAACTGCAAACGACAGCGAAAGGCTGTTTTGAGAGGAGAGCGTGGGGTCCGACAACTCGCACAGGCCAACAGACGTAGCACTGTTCAACAAATATTTCATCTTTGATAAGAGAGAAAAGTTGACTACCCAATACAACCCGGAAAAGTATCTGTCATGACTATGCGTCACACACTCGCACGTATGGGCTGTAACAGCAAAGAACACCGACTACATCCTTTTAAGACGGAAAGTAGTAGGGATAAGCAGCAGTCGGTGTAATTTAATTGGGAAAACAACTGCCTCCAGAGCAAGGAGGCGTGACTTAGAATCCACCCACCGGCAAAAAGGGCTTGTTTCGCTATATTGGCTCTCGAGTTTAAAAACGAATCTCCTAGCAGTTAGGTTCTTTCAAAAAAATATGATGTTTGTTTCACACATCATCTGGAATTAGTGAGAATTCCTTCTTAAACGCTTTAAAAAATAAGCGATGCTTCTTCCATACATCGTCTGAAATTTGTGTGAATTCCTTCTTCGCTTCGAAAATTGTGTGATGTTTCTTCCACACGTCGTCTGGAATTAATGAGAATTCCAGACGACGTGTAGAGAATTCCAACAGTGGTTCAAACCTTCAAATATTGTGTGTTGCTTCTTCCATGCATCGTCTGGAATTTCTTCGAAAAATGTGTAATGCTTCTTCCACACGTCGTCTGGAATTTATGAGAATTCTTTCTTCAACGCTTCAAAAAATGTGAGATGCTTCTTTCATACATCATCTAGAATTAGGGCGAATTCCTTTTTCGCTTCGAAAAATCGCTCTTCGTCTGGCTTTAATCAGAATTCCTTCTTCAACGCTTCAAAAAATGTGTGATGCTTCTTCCATTCATCGTCTGTAATTAATGAGAATTCCTTCTTGGCTTCGAAAAATGTGCGATGCTTCTTCCATTCATCGTCGCCGCCCCGGTGGCGCAGTGGTCAAAGGCGCTGGCCTATGATCATTTGTCCGTAAGGGGTCCGGGTTCGAATCCCGGCAGGCATGGATGTTGTGTTTGTCTTACGGCACTGGCTCTCTCCCTTCCCTGGAACCAGTGACCCTAAATTAGGGACGGGCGACTGCTTATAGCCCATTGAGTTGCTCACGGTGGTCGTTAAACCTCCAATCAACAACAACAACAACAACCATTCATCGTCTGGAATTAATGAGAATTCCTTCTTCGCTTCGAAAAATGTGTGATGCTTCTTCCACTTATCGTGTGGCTTTAATCAGAATTCCTTCTTCAACGCTTCAAACAATGTGTGATGCTTCTTCCATACACCGTCTGGAATTAGTGCGAATTCCTTCTTCGCTTCGACGAATGTGTGATGCTTCTTCCATTCATCGTCTGGAATTAATGAAAATTCCTTTTTCGCTTCGGAAAGTGTGTGATGCTTCTTCCACACATCGTCTGGAATTAATAAAATTTCCTTCTTCAACGCTTCAAAAATGTGTGATGCTTCTTCTATACATCGTCCAGAATTAGCGAATTCCTTCTTCGCTTCGAAAAATGTGTGATGCTTCTTCCACTCATCGTCTGGCTTTAATCAGAATTCCTTCTTCAACGCTTCAAACAATGTGTGATGCTTCTTCCATACACCGTCTGGAATTAGTGCGAATTCTTTCTTCGCTTCGAAGAATGTGTGATGCTTCTTCCATTGATCGTCTGGAATTAATGGAAATTCCTTTTTCGCTTCGGAAAGTGTGTGATGCTTCTTCCACACATCGTCCAGAATTAGCGAATTCCTTCTTCGCTTCAAAAATGTGTGATGCTTCTTCTATACATCGTCCAGAATTAGCGAATTCCTTCTTCGCTTCGAAAAATGTGTGATGCTGCTTCCACTCATCGTCTGGCTTTAATCAGAATTCCTTCTTCAACGCTTCAAACAATGTGTGATGCTTCTTCCATACACCGTCTGGAATTAGTGCGAATTCCTTCTTCGCTTCGAAGAATGTTTGATGCTTCTTCCATTCATCGTCTGGAATTAATGAAAATTCCTTTTTCGCTTCGGAAAGTGTGTAATGCTTCTTCCACACATCGTCTGGAATTAATAAGAATTCCTTCTTCAACGCTTCAAAAAATGTGTGATGCTTCTTCCATACATCGTCCAGAATTAGCGAATTCCTTCTTCGCTTCGAAAAATGTGTGATGCTTCTTCTACACATCGTCTCGAATTTATGAGAATTCCTTCTTCAACGCTTCAAAAAATGTGTGATGTTTCATCCACACGTCGTCTGGAATAAGTCAGATTTCCTTCTTCTACAGTGAGCTACTTCAAAACATGGTTTGTCGGCTGACCCGGAACCTACTATTCAGTCCCAGCCCGTTATCAGGGCGGGGATATTAGGTGACGTACCTCCCTCAGAGGTGCCGCACATATCTAGACGGCAAAGTTGCGGCGGTAAGATTCGTCGGTGTAGTTTAGCTAGGAAGCTTCGGAGGTGGATTCGATATTCAACACCGGCAGAAGGGGCTAGTTTCGATATAAACTATAGTTCACGCGTTGTGCTATTATTTGTTATTCATAGCTAACGCCTGTTCTATTATTGTGAAAGTTATATTTAACTAACCAGCTTACTAGTTCCAACAGTGGTATCTTTAATGTGAATTTATGTGGTGAGTTGCGTGTCGTAAAGAATAAACGTAAGTGGTAGTCAAATAGATGTTGCAAGCAGATGGATGCCAATTTATCAAGCAAGTAGATATGCCTCAGAAAACTTGAAAACTACATCGTCCGGGAACGGCAACCGAACCCGCAGCTCCCGATTTACGTTCGAGTATGTTACCGTTACTTCCTGTTCCAGGAAGAAGTAATTTTCAAGTTTTCTGAGGCATGTCTACTTGCTTAAACGTAAGTGGTGTTCATTACTGTTACACTAGGCCCGATCATTAGTTTGTGTGTGTGTGTGTGCGCATGTGTTTTAGGTACTAAATAAAGTTAACACACAGATGTGCACGACCTTAAACCTTTCATCTTTTATTATTTTAGATGAATAAGGTCGTGTGCATGAGTTTCGTTGCTTTGGAGTATCTCGTTTTTTAATTTTAGTTTGGGGGTTTTAAGACCACCGTGGGCTACCTAAATGGGCTATAGTCTCTTGTCTCTAATTCTGGTCTACCGGGTCCAGGGGTTGGGGAAGCAGTGCCATAGGATAGACACACGATCCACCCCTTACTCAGGATTTGAACCAGAATCCATCTCGGACGAAAGGTTAGTAGCTAATGCTTCGTATCATTCGCCCAACGAGGAAGAAGGGGGGGGAGGTTACAGGTCTTAAAATTTGATTAATTTTTAAAGTTTACTAAAATTCCGCTTCTCAATTACCTCAGATTGACGTACCTTGAGAAAACCGATATTTTGCAAAAGCAGATCAGTTCATATGTAGATGATTTTAGAAAGTATGATGTATATTCTAAATTAACTTTCCGTTTTAGTTTCTTTCCATATGTAAATCTTGAGTTTATTCTTAGTTATATTTCACTCTCTTAACGTAATATCTTTTCTCTCAAACGAATACTGTTGGAAACATAATTAAGGTTGAATGAACGTGACGTATGCTTGAATTGATAAGAACGAGAGATAAAAACGACGACTAATCTGTTGCTTGGCGAGCGTTGTAAATATAGCGTTGCTTGGAGAAGTGTTGCAAGTTGAGCGTTGTGTTAAGAGCTGTTAAGAGTTGTGTGGTGTGTATGCTATGTTACGATGTGTTGGCTACATCCTTGAATAAAGTATCTTTTCCGTAAGTTTGACTTCTGTTGTGTACATGTTTCGTCTGGCCGTTAAGGTTTCTTTCATTTAGGAACTATTTCATCTTATGGTTATGTTTTTAAAATAACGTAGAAGTACGAAAAGACTTCTACGTCATAGAAGGAAGTCTCTGATCCCAGGTCTTAAACAACCCCTAGAAATAGGAAATATAATGAATAAAATTCTCCGACTGGACGTGTAGTGCAGGAAAGCGTACGTTAAGTCACGTTAGTTGAAAGGTTACTTGACGTAGCTAAAGTGTGCTTAATCTTCAAAGTGCTAGAGTTTGTTTAGGTAAGACACGCACGTGCAATAAATTCCAAGAATATGGAATTTATTTTTACTCAGCGTCCCTCATTATCTTGAATATCAGTAATATAACTTCGGTTTTAGTACATCAGTACCTTGAAGGCTCCTTATTAAAGCGGTAAACACAATATACCCTGAACTTAACGAAAACACTCAATGAAATAGACTTAACGGCCAGACAGAGGTCTGACAATAAAATGAACTAAGTAAACGTTCTCACTTTTAACCTTTTATTGGGGAGCTCCTGGTATTACTCAAATACACACTCCAAAATAACACAACTACTGATAGCCCGAAGTTCCGTACTATTGTAATATCGTAGAAACGTAGGTAAATCGCATATCAATAATCAGGAAGAACCTATCACATATAAAACGAAGCTCTCTGGTATACTTGAGCGCGCCTATATATACTGCATACCACCACGTCATGACTTGCACTCGTTGCCACATATAATTCAGCGGGAGAAACAATATCTCGTTAAGTGAGAAGATAATTTGCATAGGAAAATAAAATAACAAGAGATAGTAAAATCAAAAAGAAACTGAATCTAGAGTACACGTTACAGAAAGAAGACGCCCTTATTTACAACCGGGGGACCAGTACCCGGGGTGCGACGACTTTACGTGCCCATCCGACGCACGGTGGATATTCAGTGGTTCGAGCGTTCGTACATGCCTGGGGTCGAACCTGAAACCTTTCCGTAGCAGTCACGGACGTTGACCATTAGGCAATCCGCGGCCCTTTTGCAAAGGCGGTTTATAAGTATACCAATATATTATAAGTTTTTATCATTAAAAAACTGATATTTACAAAAGTAAAAAACTGGTTTTTTACAAACCTAAAACCATGTGGAAAACTGTTTTTTTTTTACAAACCTAAAACCATGTGGAAAACTGTTTTTTTTTTTTTTTTACAAACGCTGACTCTGAGGTAAACGGATTTTTCAAAGTCACATCATCTGCAAGGAATCTTTTGAAAATGCGAACCATGAAGAAGTTGATAGAACTTTGAACTTCGCAAATGCAGAATACGAAGAAATTGAAATATTCTGCAGATACGTTTGTAATACGAAACGAAATGTTGCTATTCGGACTAAAACTAACATCCTGATTTTTTTTTTTATTGAAACTCTGAAAGGTCACATCGTGAGATTATCTCAGAGAATAAATTCAGTCTAGATCGCTATCAACATCATTAAAGATATTGTTGTAAAGTGAGAATTAATCCTTTAAGTTAATACCTGCTTCGAATACCTTCTGGAACAGAGTACCTGCTTCGGTTAAAACAGTACTCAATAAGACTCATAATTTTCATAGAATAAATCCGCACACTAAGATTTCCTTTGGATAATATTATTGCTTCTATTGCTTTATTCTATACCACAAGTATTAAAAAGTAAAAGAACAAAATAATACTTTGATACAAAGCACTGTTTTGCTCTTTTATTTAAGGAAAAAATTATCTGGAGTGAATAAAAAACGCGTAACCCTATTATTGGATCGAATCAAATAAAATAAATTTATTGGTTATTACAAATTTAAAAGTCTACACACACGCAGTTTACATTGTGAGTTTTCAGCCGCCACATCTGCTTCGTGGAGAGTGAGGAAAATAAACCAGTGAATACTTAGGCAGCAACAGAAAAACCCAGAAAAACCCAGTAAGGCAGCAACAGAAAAACCCAGGTGAGGACGCTTTCTAAAGATTAGAAAGCACGAAGTTGCAAAACAGTTCTCAGTGATGATATGAATATCAGTTATTTTGTAGTCATTGTTTCGAAACCACATAAAAGAAGGAAAATGCATCCAGCTTCCTCTGCATTGAGCCCAGATCTCCAGGACTTACGGACTTTAGGGTTTGAAAAAAACCCGGGGATTTTTTGTTGTTGTTGTTGTTTTTAAGAACACTTGGGTTTTTTCTGGTTTGGGTGGATATTTTATAGGGCTTTTTCGGGTTTTCCTAGTTTGTTTTTTTTTTTTTGAAGGGGGGGGGGGGGGCGGTTTTAATTTGCATAGCTGGAATTTATTTGAAAGAGTATTGCAAATTCCAATTTATCATATTTTATTAGTTCATATATTTTTTAAACTGAGTGATATATAAAAATATTTAAGGTAAGGTGAGTGTGTACAAAAATTACGTAATGTACATATTCCCGTGCAAGAGTTAAAAAAATCACCAGCAAAAAGACACTGATAGTCTACAACATCTGTTTTTTTTTTTTAAAAAGGATTCGAAATTTTTTTAAACATTCCTTAAAAGCCTGTTGAGTCACGGGGTAGTCCACTACTGTTTTTTCCTTCTTTTTTTCTATCACTTGTTCACTTCTCTTTTCGCTTTAGCAAATTCAGTTTAATGTTTTTTCGACATTTGCCATAGATTCATCAAATCACAACAAATCCTCTGCGAAACGAGGAGGGTCGAAGAAAAAGGTACGATTTTAAAAATTAAAGTGACAAAATGTATAGCGGAAGAGAGGAAATTTTAAAAACCCAGTGCATGATTGACGATGAAGAATAAAATGGCGCATGGAAAAGGAAAATCTAAATCTTATTGATAAAACAAACAACAATCGTTGCTTTGCTGTTAAGTCTGGTTCGACTCCTAAACGTTATGTTCGCCTGAATTGGTAATATCAACACAGAATATTTACGAAAGCGGTAAAAACTGGAAATTTAGCAATTATTAGTTTAATGCTTTTAAAAAACAGACTGTTACAATTGCTGAAAATTTGCAAATAAAAAAACTCCCGGCGTTAGCAGACGAAATTTCTTTCAGTAACATATTTGGCGAAGAGCACGGAAATAGATTGTTCACGGTTTACGAGAGCTAGCCAAAAACAGCTAGTGGTTAAATCCTGCGAATGGAAGAATTAATTGCTAATGGTCGTTTACGAAAACAGCCCCCCCCCCTCCCCCTCTAAGCCCCAGCGCGCCGAGCTAACAGATACAGCAGCAGTCTTAGTCTTTCTCCGATGTGACGCAGCTTGTAATGGACGAAGTTGGTCGGCCAAACTAAATGTCAAACCAATTGTAAAAGAAAATATTATATTGGGTGCTGATAAAATGTAAAATACTGTAGAAGCAAAAGTAGAATCTAATTTTGAAAAAAAAAACCCTAAGTGGGTTTTCAGTGGGGTTTTTGAACTTGGCCCAGCCCGAAAAAAAAAACCTGTGGGTTTTTCTGAGCTGGGCCTACCTCGGCGAACGCTGATGGACTTTTTACCTTTGGCAGAGTTTGATATTCCGCTTGAAGAGAGAGAACATACGGAGGAAACCTAAAACCGTATACTCCATTATAGCACACACGTAAAAGGTAAAACATAAACATCATGAAGGTGAAATCCCTGAATTGGCAATGGGCTGGACGCATTTCAAGAACTTACCACCGCTAGACAACTGAAATATTAGACTGGATTCCAAAGAATACGAAAAGGCGAAGGAGAAGACCATGTGGAAGATTTGTAGATGAAATTCAAAAGAATGTGGAACCACATGGAGCAGACTGGCTCGAGACATAGCGTTGTGGAAGGGATTTGGAGAGACCTTTATAGAGCAGTCGGTTGATAATGACCGATAAAGAAAATAAGGATATCCACGGTAGCGACATCTCTCAGAGTGTGAAACTCGTTTCGTACAACATGCAGATATGAGAAAGAATATCGGGTAAAGAGATAGAAAGCAAAAAAAAAGTTGCGCAACAGACACAATATTCTTTTTCAGCGAGAGAGAGAGAACTTATAGAAAAATCCTTGTAACGATATTTATAAGAACTGTAGAAGACATTATATAAATACTGTAACATCATCATCATTGTCAACCATTATCAATCCACTGCTGGACGAAGGTCTAAGTTTCCTCCACAACGGTCTGTCTTGTGCCAGTCTCCTCCATGTCACTCCCGCATACTTTCGAATTTCATCCACTCATCTTCCATGTGGTCTTCTTCTGGGTCTTTTCCTGTCCCTTGGAATCCAATCTAAAATTTCGGCTGTCCATCGATGGTCTGTTCTTCTGGCAGTATGTCCAGCCCATTGCCATTTCAGGGATTTAACTCTGATCATGATGTCTTCCACTCTTGTCATTTTTCGGATCCACGTGTTTCTCTTCTTATCTCTCCTGGTTACACCAAGCATGCACCTCTCCATGCTTCTTGTATATCGATGAAAACATACCAATATAAAAAATATACCACAATTTCAAAAACAAACAAACCAGAAACCCTAAAGAAAAAATATATATATATATGAATACAAAGAGACTCAAAAATGCATTATAACCAAAAACAAAGCGGTTTGTTTTTGTTTATAATGCTTTTTTGAGTCTTTTTGTATTAATATTTTCTTTTTTGCTTTAGTGTTTCTGGTTTGTTTTTATCGATAGTATGATGTGATTTGTTCCGGATTGCTGCTTTAGCGCTTCTGTGCGAATTCTACGTTTGTACATTGTATCATAACTAATTCAGCTTGCATCAATTTTATTAGTATATCATCATCATCATCATCATTGTCAACCATTATCAATCCACTGCTGGACGAAGGTCTCCCCAAGTTTCCTCCACAACGGTCTGTCTTGTGCCAGTCTCCTCCATGTCACCCCTGCATACTTTCGAATTTCATCCACCCATCTCCTATGTGGTCTTCTTCTGGGTCTTTTATATATATATATATATATATATCTGTATATATTAGTATATACAGATATATATATATATATAGAGAGAGAGAGAGAGAGAGAGAGAGAGTGAGTGAGTGAGTGAGTGAGTGAGAGAGAGAGAGAGAGAGAGAGAGAGAGAGAGAGAGAGAGAGAGAGAGAGAGAGACAGAGCGACAGAGAGAGTATAGGCATAAAATATTGACCTGTCAGAGGGAGAATGGTGCCAGAGAAATATATGCAGCTGATTTGATAAAGAAAGTGTCCAGAGAATCCCCGCATAAATGTCTTAAGTGTACCGTAGAGGAGATACGGAAAAGTAATGCGCCACTAGGGATGCACAAGAAGTCAATTTATAGATAAGCTAACGGTAGGAGCAAGCGACGTAGTACAATAGATCATGCTCTTTTCAGATAGTGTATTACAAGGACTAAAACTAGTATAAGTTGAAGAATAGCTTCATGAGATGAAGCTTTTACGTTAAGTTCAAGAAAAACAGAGTACACGTACTGCATTGGGGAAAAGAAGGATGAAATTGAACAGGCCAGCATCCACGAAAAAGTGATGAAAAAGGCAAAAGTATTGAAATCCATTATCACCACAAAGTGCAATAGTTTCACTGTTTCCGATGTAGCCAGCTTTTACGAAAGATTGTCTTGGAGCTGCAAGCAAAACCGTATCACCCGAATATTCGTTCGGGCATGCTACCATTACTCAAATATCAGGAACATACACCGATAAGCCATTGCATTATAACCACCCCCAGCCTAGAAAAATTAGTGCGCCTGGAGTCCGAACAGTGGCGCAGGTAAAGTTCACAGAGCAATATATATACAACCCGAAGACCGGCTTTCGGTTAGTAGAGTGTTCGTAGTCAGATGCGAAAAGCTGCTGATTTATCAGAGTTCGATAAAGGACAAATTGGAAGGGCACGGCGCATCGGAACTACGATCTCGGAAACAGTGGGGCTGTGAGCATAACACCGCCACGGCTTGTGGATACTTCCCGTGCAGCTGGGTCACAGTGTGACAAATCAGCCGCAGCTACAACAGGGGTGATCAGGGCAATGTGTCACAGCACACAGTTCATCGCAGCCTTCTGCGCATGGGCCTGGGTAGCTGAAGACCCAGTCGGGACCCCATGATCACTGCACGTCACCGCCAACAACGCATGAAACGGGCACAAGATCGTCGAGATTGTACCGTGGATGATTGGAAGAAAGTGGCCTGGTATGACGAATTAAGATTCCTGGTGCATCACGTAAACAGCCGACCGCAGAAACGCGAGGTCGTCTAGTCGGACTCCGCGAGACCGGGTGGTCGTATCGTCGTATTGCGGAGCGAATTGGACGGGAAGTATCGGTGGTGGTACGATGGTGGCGTAGATGGTCCGAGGAACATTCCCACACGAGAAGACGTGGAACCGGGAGTCACAGGCGCACTGATGAGCAGACCGATCGACGCATAAGAAGAGCGGCGTTGTCAAGCAGAACATACACTGCGACGCAAATCCGAGCTGCCGTTGCACCTGAGGCGACTGTGCGAACAATCCGCAACCGTCTACTGGATGCAGGACTACGTGCACGTGTGCCTCTGTCATGTGTACCTCTGACTCCAGCCCACCGTCAGAAACGGCTGCAGTGGTGTCGTCAACGTCTGCACTGGAGAACGCAATGGCGATCTGTCGTGTTCAGCGATGAAAGCAGATTCTGCTTGGGAGCCTCCGATGGCCGTATGCGTGTTCTTTGAAGCACAGGGGAGCGTCTTCGCCCTTTTTGCGTCCGCCAGCGACACACAGGGCCTACACCTGGTCTCCTGGTGTGGGGAGCAATCAGCTATCACTCCCGTACACAACTAGTGTTTCTACCGGGTACGTTAAACAGCACCTCCTACATCAACAATATCATTCAGCCCGTTCTTGTGCCATTTGTAAGGTGGGTCCATCGTGGTGTTTTCCAGCAAGATAACGCACGCCCACACACGGCACGTGCAAGGCAACATGCACTTCAGGGTGTGAGACAACTTCCATGGCCTGCACGTTCACCGGATTTGTCCCCCATTGAGCACGTGTGGGATTTTATGGGACAACGACTTATCCGGTCTCCACGGCCAGCCACGACCATCCCCGATTTACGCGTCCAGTTTGAGGATTCTTGGAACTCAATACCCCAAACTTACATCCAACATCTGTACGACAGATTCCATGCCAGAATTGCACAGTGTGACGCAGTTCATGGCGGTTCAACCTCGTACTAACCATGTTACATGGAAATGTTATTTTTCAGTTTACCAGCAGATACAGCTGTATTTTACCATAATGTTTTGATCATGTTATCCTCTGTATTCCGGTATTATGCTGTAAACATTTCGTTGGCATCAGACGTCTCTTTTTTGGTGTTCTTTTTTCACTTTCCGCCAGTGTAGTAGCTTTTAAACTGAATGAGCATTTTACCATACTCACCTGCTGAAAATCGTGTTGCTTCACTTTTTCTCCTTCACAATAGTAGCCAGATAACTTGGTAAGAACTCTATTAAGTGTTGAAAAGACGGAGAATGTAGAGGATGTCCCACTCGCTGCCTAACTCGGCATTTTTTAAATAATATTAACACCGATGAAGATATTGCAACGACATTTGAAGTTGATATACCTCATTTCGTGGGAAATGCGATGACACCACCACATGTGATCGATTTGCGTCACGACAGCATTGAACCCGACGCTGTCTGCCAGCCAGCCGGAGTGCTCCTTAGTGGCAGACACATTTCTAAGTGTGGCACCACTGAAGAACAGTCTGCCAACCAACCGGACGCGCATCCCTGCTGCTTTGTTATGCCATTTCGATGAGCGTGTCTACACAGTACTGTTGTTCATAGTGAGTGCTCGTGCTCGTGGCTGTTCGCGTACGTGTGCAAAAGTATCGGTATACTCTGGAGGAGCGAGTGTTTATTGTTCGCACTTACTGGAAAACAGAATCGATAAAGTCTTGTCAACAGCGATTCCTGGAGAGGTTAGCCGGCAGCTATCCGCCGGGAAAGTCCACCATTTGGGCATTATCAAAGAAACTGGAAACCAAGGGGACTTTATTAGACGACCATGCGGGAGGTCGTTCATAAATGTCCGAGGAAAGGATCCAGAATGTAAAGGGCCGACTACTTGCGTCTTCCAGAAAGTCGTTTCTCCGACTGTCACAGGAAACAGGGTTGTCCAAAAGCACTTGTCAACGTGCTGTGAAAAAAAGAAACAGCGAACCATAGATGCCTTGAAAGCAAACATCACCGAAGAAATTTGGGCAGTGACGGCGGACGTACTTGCAAGGACTTTCTCCACAATATGGTGCGCCGGGTTCAATGCTGCCTGGACGCAAATGGTGGCCACTTCTAGCACGTGTTGTGATGTCATGACATTTCGGACGAAATGAGGTAAGTCCACTTCAAATTTCGTTGCAATATCTTCTTTGGTGTTAATATTATTAAAGAAATGCCGGGTTCCGTAGCGAGTGGGACACCCTCCGTAGCGAGTGGGACACCCTTCGTAGCAAATGGGACACCCTCCGTAGCGAATGGGACACCCTGTATTACCACCCATAAAGCAAAGATCGCCTTTCGCAAAGTATCACAGTTCCCGATGGGCGTGGGAAGCTCGAATAGATCTTTTCAATTCTCCCACAAATTCTCAACGTGGTTGAGGTCCGGCGATCAGGGGGAGGGGAGGGGGCATTTTAGTATGTAAACTCACTTGAACTCTCCTGGAGCTAATCGGCTACAACTCAGCATGTACGCGGTGTGGCGTTGTCCTGTTTAAAGATGGTGCGGAAAGATAATCGATATGAACGAGAGTAGATTAAAGATGAATACGGGCTTCTGTTTTAAGACGCTGGTCCAGCCCGGGATCGGACATTTAAGGCCCGGGTGCGTTATATCATTATTTATGACTAGCCGGGGACAGGTTTGATCATTTGTGCAAATTTTCCCTGTGCGAATAAGGAAAAAAATGAAGCATATTGTTTTACTCCTATTTATACTTTCATCATCAGATAAGAATGTCAGAGCTTTCTGTTAATGTCGACACCCGTCACCCCCTAAAAAAAAAAAAAAAAAGAGAGAAAAAAAAAAAAGGAATTACTAGAATCACTATTATGTGCATTATTTTCAAGTAACAAAATGTCCTTAATTTTTTCTCAAGTGTATCAAGCTAATTCGTTTACGCAGTCCCGGTGTCGCAGGGAACAAAGAGCTGGCTTAGAGCCATTCGTTCGAGAAAGATCCAGGTTCGAATCCTGGTAGGATGTTGTGTTTGTCTTACGGCAGTAGCTCTCTCCCTTCCCTGGAACCAGTTGCCCTAAATTAGGGACGGGTGACTGCTTATAGCCCATCGAGTTGCGGATGGTGGTCGTTAAACCTTCAACCAAATAATAATAATAAAATAATTCGTTTACCTCGTCTGACTTTCAGATTTTCGCCGAAAGACGGAAAATTTCCATTTTTCATATTGCAGCTAGCAGAACTTTAAATTTTAGTTGCCAGAAAAATTTATACTATTGGGTTGGCAAAAAAGTAATTGCGTTTTTTTTTACTGTGTAAATGAAAGGCGAATTTTGAGTGGGAAACAATAACTTCAGTCAACAACATATCGTCCATTTAGTTTGATGACCTTTTGCCATTTCACTGGCAAGTTCATGATTCCGCGCTCAAAAAATGTTTTTTTTTTCGAAAAAAAAAAAAAACAATTCTAAAAACGATTTGATAGCCTCATCAGCAAGGAAGATTTTGAGAATGGTAATCTGATGGTTCCAGGTCTGGCGAATATGGTGGATGTGGTAAGACATCCCATCCAAGCTGTAACAATTTTTAACGAGTGACCAAACTTGTATGTGGTCTTGCGTGAAACACAACACCTTTGCGATTCACCAATTCTGGACGCTCACTTAATTTATCCAGCTGACGACGGTTTCCTTTGGTGCATATCTGCTTTTGAAGTGCTTTGAGCGCAGGTTCATCACGCTTGCTCCGCGATCTTTTTCGTCCGACGTTGTTGTAGACGATCCATTTTTCATCGCCTGTTATCATATGTTTAAAAAATGGATCATTTTCTTCACGTTTCAAGAGTGAATCACAGATGTCAACCCGCTTAGTGAGATGAATTTCTTTGAGCCACATATCGAGCTTCCTAACGTATCCCAGTTGCTTTAAATGGTTTTCAACGTTTGATTTCGATATGTTCTGATTCTCAGCAATCTCTCGTGTCGTTAAACGTCGATCGAATTCGATCATTGCCTTTATTTCGTCGTCATCAACTTCTATTAGCCTTCCTGAGCGTGGTGCATCTTCCACATCAAAATCTCCGGACCGAAATTTCGCAAACCAATTCTTACACTGCCGTAGTTTTAAGGCATCTTCACCATACACATCAAATAACTTTTTATGAGCTTGCGCACATCATTTTTTCCTTTTCGGAAGTAATACAGCAAAGCATGACGAAACTGTTCCTTTTTATTGTCCATTTTGAAATCGACGCCAAACAAACACTTGTTAACGAAATCGTGCACTTTCTGTTCCTAAAACAAACTCGAACTGTCAGCTGTCACGGAACATAATGAACTTGCCGTTTCAAAGTTTGTTACATTTCAAGACATATTTTGCCATCTATGTGTAAAAAAGCGCAATGACTTTTTGGCCAACTGAATTTTAGTTTTCATCGTATCTAGGAAATACTGTACATACTGTAGTTGCTACCTGAAACACTCACAGACGTTTTTGAGTTACGAAACGCACGCGAAACACGCATACCTAGGCGTTTTCTGTGAGACGCGGGTTCGAGTCCCGCTCCAGGACGATGAAAAATTTTCAAGTTTTCGGATATTATCTGACTTACCATCCTTGTCACATTTACGCCAAAAATCGGATTGTCATCTTCAAAATTTGTATTATATGGCGTAATCCCGTATTTCTTTCATGAATAATTAAGAATTTCAGGCAAAGAAATAAGGAGAGACTATATATGGCCTAATCATCCAATAGTGTGTTTCCCATTATGTTAATTAACTCGGTTAACAGTATTTAATAAAATTAATTAAAAAAGTGGAAGGGAAAATTAACTTGACGGGCCCGGGTTTTAGTCAAATACTTAATATGAAAGCCCGCCCGGTCCGGACCCGGATTTGTTTCCTGGCTTTTTGTCATAGCCCGGGTCCGTGCTCATCTTTAATGCAGATATTTGGCGAGAATATTCACATATCTTGTTCTGATGATAGAGTTCTCCGCGGTTACGAGGGGACCCAAAGAAGACCTTGTAAACGCACCCCAAAGTGTTACACCACCTCCACCTGACTATATGACCCCAACCTGACAAGCTGAGTCCATCGACTGGAGTGGTTTTAGCCACACACACGTACCGTCCCATCGGTGTGATAGATTTGAACCCGTGATTCGTCAAACCAGATGGGGTGTTTCCAGTTCTCCGTACTCCACCTGCAATAAGCCGTTGTAAACTTCACCCAAATCTTTAGTGCCTTGTAGTCTACAAGGGGACACAAAGTGGACGTCGACTGTCGTAGCCTATTTAAATGCCTTGTAGTCAACAAGGGGGATACAATGTGGATATCGACTATCATAGCCTATTTAAGTTCCTTGTAGTCCACAAGGGGACACGCAAAATTGGATGTCGACTGTCATAGCCTATTTAAATATCTTGTCGTCAACAAGAGGACACGAAGTGGACGTCGACTGTCCTAGTCTATGTAAGTGCCTTGTAATCAACAAGGGTACACGATGTGGACGTCGACTGACATAGCCTATTTAAGTACCGTATGGGGGACACGATGTGGATTTCGACTGTCATAGCCTACTTAAATGTCTTGCAGTCAACAAGGGGACACGAAGTGGACGTCGACTGTCATAGCCTATTTAAGTGTCTTGTAGTCAACAAGGGGACACGTAAAAGTGGATGTCGACTGTCGTAGCTTATTTAAATGTCTTGTCGTCAACAAGGGGACACGAATTGGACGTCGACTGTCATAGTCTATTTTAAGTGCCTTGTAATCAACAAGGGGACACGCAAAAGTGGATGTCGACTGTCATAGCCTATTTAAATGCCTTGTCGTCAACAAGGGGACACGAAGTGGACGTCGACTGTCATAGCCTATTTAAGTGCCTTGCAGTCAACAAGGGGACACGCAAAAGTGGATGTCGACTGTCGTAGCCTATTTAAATGTCTTGTCGTCAACAAGGGGACACGAATTGGACGTCGACTGTCATAGTCTATTGTAAGTGCCTTGTAATCAACAAGGGGACACGCAAAAGTGGATGTCGACTGTCATAGCCTATTTAAATGCCTTGTCGTCATCAAGGGGACACGAAGTGGACGTCGACTGTCATAGCCTATTTAAGTGCCTTGTAGTCCACAAGGGGACACGCAAAAGTGGATGTCGACTGTCATAGCCTATTTAAATGTCTTGCAGTCAACAAGGGGACGCGAATTGGGCGTCGACTGTCATAGCCTATTTAAGTCAACAAGGGGACACGCAAAAGTGGATGTCGACTGTCATAGCCTATTTAAATGCCTTGTCGTCATCAAGGGGACACGAAGTGGACGTCGACTGTCATAGTCTATGTAAGTGCCTTGTAATCAACAAGGGTACACGATGTGGACGTCGACTGACATTGCCTATTTAAGTACCTTATGGGGACACGATGTGGATATATACTGGCATAGCTTATTTAAATGTCTTGCAGTCAACAAGGGGACAGAAAGTGGACATCGATTGTCATATAGCATATCTACATCTGTAAGTGCCTTGTAATCAACAAGGGGACACGATATGGACATCAACTGCCATAGCCAATTTAAGTGCCTTCTATTCAACGTGGAGACACAATGTGGATGTCAACTATCATAGCCTATTTAAATGCCTTGTAGTCAATAGGGGGACACGATGTGGACGTCGACTGTCATCGCCTATTTTTTTCATGGTACGACGGATAGGTTTTGTAGCTTGTGGAAGCTCCCTTATTATATTTCGACGCTATTTGCTCTCGTTAGCCATGTAATTTCTTCCAACAAAGCTGGACGGTACGTGCTCACATCAATAGTCAATTTCACGTTTACAGCCACACTTCTCCCGTTTGTTGGAAGTTTTCCCGTCTTGGTATACGCGACAGTCTGACATAGAAATTTCAGCACTTGCGCTGAACAACTGGTATTCCTTGCACCTACCAATCAGCCACGGGCAAACTAGCTTACGTCGCTGCCTTTACCCATAATTGGTTTTACGTGACGGGTTTCCAGTGTCAATAGACATGCTCTATTTATAGGCATTGTCAGTTTCAGAATTCCGCATGACTTGACGTGATACTTCTTCTCGTATAACCTACGTCCGAATAGTTTCAGAACTGACCGCATAACTGACTTAACAGTGTAACGGGATAAGGATATCACTTGTGTGCCAGAAGACAGCAATCACTGATTAATCAGCGAACAGAAGGAAACCGGTTTATCCCGGTACCGACAGGCAGCAGACCGGCATTAAGGGAGTCATAGCAAGCGTTCTCGTCTCATTTCATTTTAGCCACGGAAGAGCAGATGGTAAACATCCGTATTTTGTTGGAAACTTGGTAAATAAGCTACTGAAACACAATTTTACAAGAAGCGTATGGAGACATAGCATTATCCCGCAGCAGAGTTTTTCGAATGGCATGCACTGTTTCGTGACGGACGGGAATACTTTGATGAGGATCCGAGATCTGAACGTCTCTAAAGTGTGCGAGGTACCAATCTGGCATTAAGTTCACATTTTCCCATATCCTCGCGTGGAATCTCATAAGAGACTGATGCCCACGAACTCAGCCAAAAGGCTCACTGTAATTCGGCAATCTTTCCTTAACTGATTCTGCACCTCTTCGATTTTTTAGCACGTTTTTTGTAAAAAAAGATCCTGCTTATGTTATCAGTTTGTCCGTCCATCAGTCTGTAGATACGAAACTCTGCAACTATTAGTCCGATTTGAAAAATTATTTTTGCATTAGGAAGCTTTAAATATGCAAATGATGATCCTTTATTTGTTTTTGCTTTTTTACGATGTACAATTTCGCCGCTAGAGGGCGTAAATGCAGATGATGAGTTTAAAAATACATTTTATTCCACATATTTGCTTCTAAACATCCGATTGAAAAATTTCTTTTATCTTTCGATTCCATTTATGCCAAAGAGCATTTTAGGTATAGTTACTTTTTCAAATTACGCATAGATTTTCCGCTAGGGGGCGTAAAAATAAATTGAGTTTTCCTCGATATCTCTTCTTCTAAAACTCCGATTGAAAAAATGTTTTCTTTAGCGGATACAGCTCCTGATGGAAAATCGTTTGCATACAATTTCGAGTTTTTGGTAAAGAGTACTTTGGCCACCAGGGGGCGTAAGTGTTAATTTTTGCTTTTGATGTATTTGCCATAAAACATGAGGTTCTAAAATCTCGATTGAAAAATTATTTCGTTGACCGATGCCACTACGTCAATAAACCTTTTCGGAATATTTTCTTCTTAAAATATTGCATGATTTCTCCGCCAGGGGGAGTAGATGTATATCTTATTTTTGTCAATATCTCTACTTCTAGGAGTCCGATTTGAAAAATGTCTTCTGTGTTGGATAGTGTTTTCAGTGTGACATGTTTTTCATATACATTCGAAGTTTTCAAGTAATTCGTAGACCTTTCTGCCAAGGGGCGTAAAGGTAAATTGCGTTTCCCCTTATATCTCTGCTTCTAAATCTCCGATTTGAAAAAACATTTCTGCACCGGATACAGCTCCTGATGGGAAATCTTTTGCACATAATTTCTAATTTTTTTTTAAAATGGTTTGGCCACCAGGGGGCGTAAGTCTTAATTTCCGCTTCTGATGTATTTGCAAAAAAATATGAGCTTCTAAATTCTCGATTGAAAAAAGTCGTTTGTAGACCGATACTACTGATGTGGACAAACATTTTAGGAACATTTTCTTCTTAAAATAATGCATGGTTTCCATGCCAGGGGGTGTAGATGTATATCTTATTTTTGTCAATATCTCTACTTCTAGGAGTCCGATTTGAAAAATTCCTTCTTTGTTGGATAGTGTTTCCGATGCGAAATGTTTTCGTATAAATTCAAAATTTCCAAGTAAATCATAGACTTTCCGCTAAGGGCGCAAATGTAAATTGCGTTTTCTGCGTTATGTCTGCTTCTAAAACTCCGATTTGAAAAATTCTTCCTGTATCGCATACAAGACCTGATAGAAAATCTTTTTCATATAATTTCTAATGTTTAGTAAAGAATGGTTTGGCCACCAGGGACATAAGTGTTAATTTCTGCTTATGTATTTTTAGCAAATTCTGAGCTCCTAAAAACTTGACTGAAAACATTGTTTCGTGGACCTATACTGCTCAAATCGAAAAGCTTTTGAGAATACGTTCTTCTTAAAGTAATGCATGTTTTTCACGACAGGGAGCGTAGATTCATATCTTATTTTTTTTATATCTCTGTTTCTAAGAGTCCGATTTGAAACATTCTTTCTGACTTGCAGAACGTTTCCGGTACGCAATGTTTCTTAAATAAATTCATATTTTTTTAACGCACAAGTCTGCAACCAGAGGGCGTAAGCTCACGATTCCGTTTACAGCATGCAATATCTGAGGGATTAAAAACCCGATTGAAAAACTTATTTCTTCCGTCAGATACTATTGTTTTCCATACCGGTTCCATGGACTTTGAATAGCTTTGATAAATTTAAATTGCGTCATAACAGATTCAAAAGACGTGCTTATTACACCCGAAAATTCGGTGTCATCTTTCTTGTTTCCTCTGTCAGCACACTGGAGGGCCGCCCAGATCTCTGATCATCATCAAAGGATTCTCGACGATCAAGAAACCGTGCGTACCATTCGAAAACTCTGCTGCGGAATAATGCTGTGTCTCCATACGCTTCTTTTAACGTTCTGTAAGTTTCAGTAGCTGATCTTCCAAGTTTTCAACAAAAACGGATGTTTACTCTCTGCTCTTCCACGGCTAAAATGAAATGAGACGAGGAAACCTTGCTTTCCCGTTCCAAATTTCAGAACAGCTTAATTAAGCCTGTAAGTGAACTTGCTATGAATCCCTTAATGCCGGTCTACTGCTTGTCGGTA
The DNA here is from genome assembly GCA_039090855.1 of Macrothele yani. Taxonomy (NCBI): domain Eukaryota; kingdom Metazoa; phylum Arthropoda; class Arachnida; order Araneae; family Macrothelidae; genus Macrothele; species Macrothele yani. Next base: position 135,776,859 of record CM077027.1, on the reverse strand, counting down.
CCGGTATGAACCGGTTCCCAGCTATTCGCTGATTGGTCAAGGACAGCTGACTTCTGGCATACACGCAGGCTCTGATTATAGCTGGGGCATGCGGGGCACGTGCCCAGGGCCCCCCAGATTGAAGGGGGGCCACAAATTTGCAATTTTTATAATAATGTTATGTTATAAATTTCTTTTTGTTGGAAGTTCTATTTTGATTGGACGAACTATCAAGAGGACTAATAACATTTCTGAGGCTAACTAACTCAGTGAGGCAATTTAAACATTTCAGATTGTGAGCTCCGCCTTCTATCTATTGCTAACACGTCCACTATCGTAAAATATGACATGTTGATTGGCGCAGTGTCCTAAAGTCCGTGGATGACGCTTTCAGTCTGCGGCCTCACGGATGGAAATATTTACCGAGGAAAATGGCAACACGTGGTTCGACCATCATGTAGCTTTTCGACTTGGTTGTAGCAAAGCTCACAATTTTACGTTTTTGTTAGTGTAATAGTTTGAAGTGAGATAATTTTTAAAATTTTGTAGTTTCTAACAGAATTTTAACTGATATCGTATTTGTTTAAAGTGTAATACAGCACTTTTTAAGTGATATCTCAACGAACGTATCTGTCCGGTTCTGCTAAAACGAAATTGAAGACTGAAAAAGAAGAATTTACCAAAAAACTTGCAGGATCGCTTTTGAAGTACTGTTACGGTCAGTCAGAAGCCGGATATTTCCGAGAATAAAATGCTTGTTTCTTGTGCACCAAGTAATGAACATTGTAAAGATTTCGGTGCACCAGAGAAGGAATCTGAAGACTGTGATCAATTGTTGAGCGAATGGAGTGATGAGTATCGAAATGGCGTGAGTAAAAACGCTCTTCCCAATAGTATTGAAACTGATCCAGCACTGTGGACAGTAATTAGCAATCATATGATAGATTACTTTATAAAAAATCCTCCACCTCAAAATATGAATAGTTACCAGAAACAAATTATATGCCGTGGTGTGAAGAGGAGCCTCACAAAAGGAAACTTTTACAATGTAAAAAAAATGGAGAAAAAGTCCTTAGAAAACGGCTCATTTATCAGCATCTACAAAATAATTATTTTGCTGGGTGTGTAAAATTTTTAGTGCAGTTATTTCATCCAAAAATAAATTAGTACCGCGATTTAATAATTGGAATCACGCTGCTGTAAGACTGAGTGAACATGAGAATTTTCCATTACACAGACAGGCAGTGATTAAAATGTCACAACGAGTGGACACAGCACAGAGAATCGATTCATCTCTAGTTATGCAGTATGAAAAGGAAACAAATTATTGGATAGCTGCTCTTCAAAGAGTTGATGCTGTTGTGAAATTTTTATCATTGCGTGGTTTGTCATTTTTTGGCGATGGTAAAACTGTTGGTTCTAGACATAATGGTAATTTCTTGGGATGTTTAGAAAATATAGCTCAGTTTGATCCATTTTTAGCTGGTCATTTAGAAAAGTATGGTAATCCTGGTAAGGGAAATGTAGGCTACTTATCATCAACTTGTGTGGACCAGTTCATCGATGGGATGACTAAGAAAGTTTTAAAGCAGATAACTGATGATGCATTCTCTGCGAAATATTTTTCATTTATTATAGATTCGACACCAGATCTTGCACACGTTGATCAGATGTGTTTTGTTATTCGATATGTAACTGAAGCTCAGCCAATTGAACATTTTTTTATTTTATCCTCATTTATAGTCACAAATCCGAAAACTTGGCAGAAGTAGTTTTAATGACTTTACAGGATCTTGGGATTGACATCTTAAACTGCAGGGGCCAGAGCTACGACAATGCATCAAACATGGCGGGTAAGTGCTTTGGGCTGCAAGCTCGATCAAAAAGCATCAATCCCATTGCAGATTTTGTTCGTTGTTCTGCACATTCGCTGAATCTTGTAGGTGTAAATGCCGTTGAATCACGCAGTGGGGCCCTTCAGTTCTTTTCTTTAGTGCAGAAAGTGTACAACTTTTTTCAGCTTCAACTCATCAGTGGCAATGCTTAAATGAAGAAATAAAGAAATATGGTGAAAGGTTCACTTTAAAGAATCATTATATGACTAAGTGGTGTGCTGATGCACAAGAAATTAAGTCCTTGAGAAAACATTATTCTTCTATTTTGAACAGCCTCACTGCTTTAGCAACTGACGGAGATCACAGTGCTTTAACAAAATCTGAAGCATCAGTACTTAATAAAAAAAACTAAACAAATTTGAAACTGAATTAAGTATAATTGTGTGGGATACTCTTTTACATCGAATTAATAAAACAAGTGTGGCACTCCAAAGCCCATCATTGAATTTATCTCAGGTTGCACCTCTTTATTAGTCCTTAATTGACTTCACACAGTTCGTTAGAGATAATTTTACCTTTTATGGAGATCCAGCCAGAAACATTTGTGGGGAGGAGGAAAAAAACATATACAGAAGTGCGGGGGAAATTATACCTCGAAGCAAAGATCCCCATGCAATAGATAATGCTGAAGTGCAAATGACTGCACGCCAAGCATACATTTCAAATATTCATTATGTTGTATGTGATGCCTTAATATTGCATCTTTCACAGCGTAAAGTTCCTTATACAGACACAACAAATAAGTTTGCTTACTTCATTAACTTAAAATCTACTTCTGTGCTGCAAAAAGATTCAGCATTTTTACAAAACTGTTATCCAACAGATTTAACAGATAGTTTTCCAGATGAGCTTCAACAATTTTCATCTCTTGTACAAAGTAGAGATTCCATATTAAAGATGTTGCAAAAGCTGTAATGCCTGAAATTAGAAGAAACTTTTCCAAATGTTGAAACTGCACTAAGAATTTTTTTGACTTTACCAGTTTCAAACTGTTCTGGAGGACGATCTTTTTCTTCACTAAAGAGGTTGAAATCTCCCATACGCTCTACTCTCCTGCAAAACAAATTAAGTGCTTTAGCTTTATTGTGCATTGAAAGAGAGATTATCGAGAAATTTGATTTTAAGGGCATTATTCATAATTTTGATTGCATTAAAGCAAGGAAAAAAATATCACTTTAAATTTTTCGTCACCTTCTTTAAAAGTAAGTAAAAAAAAATAAGTAAAAATCTTATTAGATTACAGGTTTTACAAATTCTACTATAATATTAAGATATGACATAAGGTGTACTACTGAAATGCACAGATTGTTAAGAAAGCTGCATTTAATTTGTAGAAAGAGCTTTCTCAAATATTATTGTATGAAACTTGAAATTGAAGGCACTGATAGTCTCATTTTATTACCAGTAAAATATGGTATGCGAATGTTTTGTCACTGATATTCCTACCCATAGTGACGGAGTTTTTATTGTATTTAGTTGAGGGTACTTTCGCATTATACCGATCTGTCACCAACGCTAAGCTAAAAAGGCGCGAATTAAAATAAAATAAAAAAGAATGCAATGGTTAATACCAAGGAGAAAGTCACCAATTAAAAAATATAATGGTAAATATAATGTTTTAATTTTATAAAGTAAAAAACAAAGGAATACAAGAAAAGAAAGATACTACGAACAGGGCTCAACAAATCCCGGACGCCAGAGCACCCAGGCGCCTAAAAACCTGACCCTGGATCCCAATTTTTTTTTAATACAGATTTTGTAATTTGCATTAAATACCGTAATTTCTGTCTTATCAGCCACGGATTATCTATTAAAAAGTTATAAATTTAACTTTTAATAGGCAGTTAATGTGTGTGTGAGTCTGGAGGAATTTGAGGCCGCTGTGGTGCAGTGGAAGCATATCTGGCGCGTAACTGGAAGACCCTGGGTTCGATTCCCGGTGGCGGCCAATGAGAATTTTTCCGCGACTCACTTATAAACGTGGAAAGAGCGATGACCTCTGTTTGATGTTCCTGGTCCACGTCAAATGTCTGCATTAATTATTCATTCGCCTTCTAATTATTTGTTCAGTTGCTGCTTACCGTCTTTGGTGAATCGCCAACATTGTGCGGGGCTCCAAGAAGCAACCTGCCAAATTGGCTTGGCAGTTAGTGTGTGTGAGTCTGGAGGAATTCGAGGCCACTGTGGTGCAGTGGAAGCATATCTCGCACGTAACTGGAAGACCCTGGGTTCGACTCACGGTGGAGGCCAATGAGAATTTTTCCGTGACTCACTTATAAACATTGAAAGAGCAATGACCTCTGTTAGATGTTCCTGGTCCACGCCAAATGTCTGTATTAATTATAAATTTAAGTTCACCCGATAACATACCGGAAAAAAAGTTTCTGCGCTGTTTTAAAAAATCTGCGTGGGAATTGTTGGAAGAAGTGGTGTTATTGAAAAGTACCGAAATTGCGGTAACAGAAAAAATGTAAAGCAATAAGGAGATAGAGGACAGCAAAGCGATTGAAAGAACACTTTTTTCTTACGAGCATTCCGACAGAAAATACACTATCTACCAACAAGTAATTGGACACCCCTGCAACGACGATATCTGCGGTCCTGATACACGTCACGGCCGCCGCCGTTAAATATCGTGTAGGAAACAACAACGCAACCAGTCGCATGCAAGATGCCACGCAGTTCGGAGCTCTCAGATTTCGAGAAAGGTGTAATCGTCGGGTATCACAGAAATGGCCGATCTACGTGACATATCCAGCGAGTTGAAGTACCTAAAATCGACAGTGGCCTACGTGATTGGCAAGTGGAAGATGAGAGGTGACTGTCGGAATGTGCCCCGACCCGGCAGACCCACAAAACTGGGAGTTGGAGACCGACGGGTGCTGGCCAACATACCGGAAAAAAGTTTCTGCGCTGTTTTAAAAAATCTGCGTGGGAATTGTTGGAAGAAGTGGTGTTATTGAAAAGTACCGAAATTGCGGTAACAGAAAAAATGTAAAGCAATAAGGAGATAGAGGACAGCAAAGCGATTGAAAGAACATTTTTTCTTACGAGCATTCCGACAGAAAATACACTATCTACCAACAAGTAATTGGACACCCCTGCAACTACGATATCTGCGGTCCTGATACACGTCACGGCCGCCGCCGTTAAATATCGTGTAGGAAACAACAACGCAACCAGTCGCATGCAAGATGCCACGCAGTTCGGAGCTCTCAGATTTCGAGAAAGGTGTAATCGTCGGGTATCACAGAAATGGCCGATCTACGTGACATATCCAGCGAGTTGAAGTACCTAAAATCGACAGTGGCCTACGTGATTGGCAAGTGGAAGATGAGAGGTGACTGTCGGAATGTGCCCCGACCCGGCAGACCCACAAAACTGGGAGTTGGAGACCGACGGGTGCTGGCCAGAAAAATTCGGAAGAACCGCACCAAATCGATGGGCCACATCCGCGAGGAGTTTCAACAGGAATCGGGGAGTGTTCTTTCGATGAATACCCTCCGTAAGGAAGCCCATCTGCTCGGTTATCATGGACGTGTTGCCGCCCACAAGCCTTTGATCACAAAGTCCAATAGCGCTGCTCGGCTAACGTGGTGCAAAGAACGTCGACATTGGACCGTTGAACAGCGGAAACAGGTTCGCTGGAGCGACAAATCAAGGTTCATCCTCTACCTTTCGGATGGCAGGGTCTGGGTTTGGCGTCTTCCTGGAGAACGCCTCCTGCCGGAATGTGTTGTGCCAACTGTGAAGTTCGGCAGCGCTGGAATTATACTATGGGGGTGTTTCTCCTGGTATGGCACGGGACTCATAGTCGCAATTCCTGGTAGACTCAACGCCGAGACCTACTGTACCATTTTGGATGACCATGCGCTTCCTACGTTGTGGCAGTTTTACGGGGTGGACCCATGTTACTTTCAGGATGACAATGCCACCTGTCATGTTGCGAGGTCCACCATGGCTTGGTATGGTGACAATGGTGTAAATCGAATGGACTGGCCTGCGCAGAGCCAGGACCTTAACCCTATCGAGCACCTCTACGAGTTGGAGCGTCGACTTAAGGGGTGCCCCCACCGTCCGAAATCGGTGAAGGAACTGACCTGTCTTCTCCAAGCCGAGTGGAAGAAAATGCCGCTAGCCGTCGTACAACGCCTGGTTGAGGGTATGCCCCGGAGGGTCGCAGCTGTAATCGCCGCTCGTGGAGGCTCCACCAACTATTGAAGGTGAATAAACTTCGTTTTCCTTTGCTATCACAGGTGTCCAATTACTTGTTGGTAGACAGTGTGTGACGCAATGAATGTGGTACTATTTGCGCTCGTGGAACCCTACGTGCTGTGAGAAGCCTGCTGAGCGAATCCATGGCACGTAATTATTTGGAGAATCGCATCCGTTAGTTTTGCTGTGGTAATTGTTTTATTTATGGATTTATTTTGCTATTTAGTTGAAACATATCTGGAAAAGATACAATTGCTGAGGATTGTTTGTAATTTATACGGATATTTTCGGTCTAACTGATGAACTACGGTAATGCAAAAGTCAGGGATTTCAGTTTTGTTTAATTAAAAGTAATACAAAAGAGAGTACTTAAAAATAACAGTTGCTTCTTTTAATAAGATAATTCTTTCTTTCTTACTTCTTTGGACTTCTGGGTCAGTCATTCTGAGAATCGTGGTTTTTCTGTCGGAAAGTATGGTTCAAGATGAACATGTCAGCTGTGGATTATACGACGATCATTTTTTTTTTTTCTGAATTTCATGGTCTACGGACATACCGCTGAGGACAATACATAGGGGTAAAAAACAATTTTTTTCTCAAATTTTTAGGATCTACGGATTGTACGCCACAGCGGATTATGAGTCGGAATTATTTTTTTTTAATTTTATTTCACGGCCTGCGAGTTATACGCTGCCGCGAATCTTAGGAAGGATGTGTTTTTCTGAATTTTATGGTCTGCAGATTAAACGAAGGAAAATATTGCGCTTTGAATTAGTATGTACAAAATATGACTGCTACAAATTGTGTTTTAATAAAATCAAAATCTGAAATTTTAATTTTTGAGAGTGACAGCTGGAAGAATGGGAAAAGAAAATTATGGAGTAAATTGGAACTTTATTTCTCAGTGGTTTGGGTAAAAAGAACAAAAAAATGACAGCAAATATACGTGATAACTTTTTCTTCCAGCATTATCAACACAAATTAGTTCGTGCGTTATTCTTTGAAATTTGAATTCGTTTCACCAGGCTCCTAAGTTTTGAGAGCTGACTCCTAGATCTTGAGCATATTTGTCGAGCCCTGACTGTAATAACTTTTTAAAACCACTTTTCATCGTTTTCAAACTAACAGTTCAAAAAAGTGTTGCCAGCGTTGGTGACTGGTCGGTGTAATGCGAAAGAACCAAGTTAAGATATAAAGTATGCTATGCATCGACATTAATTTGAAATTTATTATATCATTAAGGAAGCTCTGACTTTAAAACTAATATAATGACATTTCTATTAAACATTCGTATAATATAAACCCTTATTTTTTTTAACAAACTTTTTAAATTCATTAAATTTTTATAAGTAACTGAACTCATCTGTGTGTCATGAAAGAAATACAGGATTACACCATGTAATACAAATTTTGAAGATGACAATCCGATTTTTGGTGTAAATGTGACAAGGATGGTAAGTCAGATAATGTCCGAAAACTTGAAAATTGCATCGTCCTGGAGCGGGACTCGAACCCGCGTCTCCCATGTAGCGCACGGGTATGTCAACCAATAAAAACTTATAAAAACTTATTTTAACTAATTAAAAATTATTTATTTTTATTGTTAAATTATACATTGGAAATGAAAAGGGGAAATGTTTATTTGGTACTGTACTTTTCTGTTAGCACATTTGGCGTTTGCTCTTACAAGTACCGCCATTGGCGAGAATGAAAACTCACCAACATGGCAACCCTATGAAAATGGTTGAACAGATTTACAGATAAGCGTAATTTTGAAGAAGAGCTGTTTTTTACGAAACGGTTATAATTAAATTCTTAGTCACGAAAATTTGGGACTTACTTGCTTCAGAAGAAGGAGCTGTTTTCTTGGGTGTGTGTTTTTTCAAGAAGATGAGATTTTGCCATTAAACATGAATCGTGAGAACAATCACCAAATAAAACTGTATTTTAATGATGGTATTAGATGGCGATGCAACATATCTTCATGTCCAGCAGAAGAAGTTTTTGTAGCGGAACATGGTTTGAGAACTGTCGATTGCCTTTAATAAAATAACCCGAAAATATGATTTGTGAACCATATTTGGGGATTTGTCACTCGTGCCCGGCTAACAGAACAGTAGCGTTTATTTTTATTAAATACTATTATGCATATTAAGGAGTAAATCTGGATATTTAATTCGATATATATTGTTATTGTTAAGGCTGCAGACAACTCAAAGAAGCATGGAGAGGTGCATGCTTGGTATAACCAGGAGAGATAAGAAGAGGAACTCGTGGATCCGAAAAATGACGAGAGTGGAAGACATCATGATCAGAGTTAAATCCCTGAAATGGCAATGGGCTGGACATACTGCCAGAAGGACAGACCATAGATGGACAGCCGAAATTTTAGATTGGATTCCAAGGGACAGGAAAAGACCCAGAAAAAGACCTTATGGGAGATGGGTGGATGAAATTCGTAAATATGCGGGAGTGACATGGAGGAGACTGGCACAAGACAGACCGTTGTGGAGGAAACTTGGGGAGACCTTCGTCCAGCAGTGGATTGATAATGGTTGACAATGATGATGATGATGATATTGTTATTTAAAACTGTCTCACTTTTGTTTGCATATGGCTTTGGAACAATACCCTTAAAGTTTCATACATGTGCATGTCTTTCTGTGACAGAGTAAAAACATGATGTGCGGGGGCATGTAGACTTATGCCGAGGACCCCGGATAATCATGATCGGGCCCTGCATACACGTGATATTTTTATACCGCTAATGTTACGTCTGTTACGCGGTAAGTCCAGGAACTTTTCGTAGGTTGTATATTGTTACCGGGATGTATATAAAGATTTGCTCATTCAGTGTACGTATCAGCGTTATCTAAAACAGCCTAGCATTTTAAGGCTTCCCTTTTGTACATGTGGTTACTAAATCTAAATCACTAGATTCTCCAGCGAATATACTTTATGCTGCCATTAAATAGCATAGCATTTCGCGTATACAAATGAGAAACAACTGGACTTTTTCTTTATCCATACCTTTCTCACACGCGTAACTAAGTTCTTCTAAGCTATATATGTCTGAAACACGAAGCGAGACCGAAGTGCTCCTGCATGAATTTCCTTCAACAAGAAACAACGTAAAGGAGAAGGAGAAACGAAGAGAGCCTAGTTTTGTTCTTTCGAAGGCTACGGGAATCTTTCAAATTCCATCTTCCACCCAGAACCCCTGAAAACGGCTGCACAGGCGAACATCACCTGATTCAGTTTCTCCATTTTGAAAGATCCAAGCTTCCTCAGAAATGGAATATTACTTCTACAGCAGCAGTAACATGATTTTCAGTAGCATTTCTCCTAGAAGTAGTTCATCAGCTCTAACAATAGCAACGCGAGTTTCTACAGCATTTTCGAAGGAACTTTCCGAGACGTTTCCATTTGGGCTTGAGAGATGCATTTCTATATCTGCAGATGACGGAGCTCAGGAAAAAATGGTCCATTTTTTAGAACTTTTTCAGCTTGTTTTAGTTTTCATTTCAGGTGGAACAAACGAGCTTTCAAGAGCGCTTCATAGCAATCTTCCCAAAATGCATGTGCTAAAGATGTTCAATATACTTTCTGAGCCCAAGTGTGATGCAATGAGAATATCGACACTGCCACTGAATATCAGTTCCTGGAGTGAAGGAAGTATATTTCTTATATCAATCGCTATTGACGGGAATAAATTATAAATATGTTGCTTGCTTCAGGGTTCAACGACCATCAAATGCAGTGGGGAATTATTCCATCCCTAAATTAGGGCCAGTGGTTTCAGGGAAGGAAGAGAGCCCAGCCATATCTCATCCGGGTCTCGAAACCAAAACCAACTCAGACGATTAGCCCTAAACCTGCGCCTCTGACGTTTATGTTACCGGGGCGGCAAAATTATAGATGTGATTGAATATTTCACGAAGAACAGACTGTCTCTGTCAGTGTTCATGAGAGTGTCTTTAGAGTTCATGAAAATTCTACACTACCCTATGAATCTTTCAGGATCTTTGAAACTGTGGAACATGGGACAGTATTGTTGAGTTTGGATATCTGAATGTTTTGTTTGCTCTTACAGGGAAAGTTCTATCCCTTCTCTGTAACCAGAGGCTCTAAATTTGAGATGGGTTTCTCCTTAGAGAAACTCGTGTAGCTCGTTAAACTCCAAAACACAGAAGAAAAGCGCGAAACACACTTCAGAAATAATGAAAATATCTAGCAAGCGAATGAGGAGTATCTGCCGGTCAAGAAGATGAGACTTTTCTAATCAACGACAAGCACTGTTGGGCTGTATGCGTTGAAATATCGAGGTTTATGTCGGATCGTAATCTATAATAATAAAACGGAGAGAGAGAGAGAGAGACAGAGAGAGAGAGAGAGAGTGTGTGTGTACTTCGTGATACAAGAAACACTCAACCTAGAAACCCGAAATTTAGCACGAAGGCAGCTTACATACCGAGGTTGTGCATCAAATGTTAGATATTTCAAAAAATGAAAAACGTGGTTCTCAATTTCCCGTGTATATTTCCGCTTTGATTACAAACAACTTGATCACACCCAACGTGAAGGAAAGTAGTTCACGATAAATTCTACCCGTTTCTTTTTTAGAATTTCGTTATAATAGACGCCTTAATGACTAATTTTATTTGGAAATACATTGTATGAAGGAAATATATCGAATAACAGTGCTACATTTTTTTAAATCCGGAGCTAACGTATTCTTTAAGCGAAGCTATTTTGAACTTTTGTTCTGGAAGTCGAAGTGGCTAAGACTGACGCCTCATTTTTTGATAGTATTTATTCGGATTTTATAAATTTTGCCAATGTGGAATTGGTTGCGATTGTTGCGGTAGGCAGCCAAAGATTCAGAGACAGCTATTAAGTGGGCTGAAGTAATGGACTTCTTCCGAAAGGGAAAATACGTTCAGAAGGGCACAAAACTGGATTATGACGCATAAATCTGTGATATGAAAATAAGTGTACTATTATTTTCCATAATAAATTAAATGCCTATGAATATTTCCATTACAATAAGATTTATTTCGACGAAAATAGTAAAAAAAAAAAAAAAAAATGCGTGTTACCCTGGTGAAAATATTCCAAATACGTGGCGACAGTTAATAAATAAATACATCGCTCTTTCCACGTTCCAGAAACACACAGCAACCGAAAAATTGTTTTTCAGCCGCCGCTGTGGCTGAAAAACAATTTCTTTCGCATTGGGTGTTATCAGGTCGAATGTAAATACAGTGGAAGGATACACGGGAAATTGGGAACTACTTGAAAGCGTTCTGATTCGGTAGCACAGCCCTATTTTTATAACTTAATTAGCATTTCCGTCAAGGAAAGTGAGTTACAAATAACGTTAATTCATTCACTTCTGACGTTACAGTTTTGAATCACATTGATACTAACGTCTACCTATGGTGATGAAATGCTTAAAAAATGACGTTCAACCTGTTCTCACAAGATGGCGTGAACAGGATCTTTTCACTGCATTTCATCAAATTACAGTTCACGTATAATTATTCCATTCAAATGATAGGAAATAAGATTTCTTTATTTAATTAATTAACGTTTGCGTTAAGTCTCAACGTACATATAAATGCTTGAAAACATTCATTTTTCTAAAATTAAAAAAAAAAAAAAAAAAGACAATGGCTTATTCAACTTCAAGCTTATTAACAATAATTTTTACCCTTTACTTACGATTCACGGTCAAATATTTCACCCATCCAAGAGAAAACTACTTGCAGTTAGTTAGTAAACACAAAATCCAATATGTTTCAACACAAGTTGATTTTTTTTGCTGAGGTTTATCTGCTCGAAAACTATGATGAGTAGCCGACGAAGCTTAACATTGAGTTCCGTTCTCTAGCTAAACAAAGCCTACACTATCAAGCAGCGTCAGCAAAGCGACGGGCTATATTATAAGAATATAAGACACAGGTATATATTTGGAAATCAGGCAGACGTGTAAATTGTGAAATGCTGAGACTTACTTTGGAAAGTAATCGAATAAAATTGTAAATAAATAAGGCACAGATACCTTAGGCAAATATTTAGGTGAGCACGCCTAGCATGTTATGCCGAACCGTGTAAACTGCGAACCAAAATCGGATCGACCTCAACCCCTATATGTAAATTGCGAAGTAAGGTCCAAGACCCCTATGTGTAAATTGCGAACCAACTTTTTCTGCGCCCATTCTGACGATATCAAAAAATAAGCCAGTATGAAAAAAATAATTAAAACAATGTAAAACAATTTAAAGAAACAGAACTAGTTTATCATCCCTGCGCTGGGGCCATGTTAATTTTCGCTGTAATGTTTCATATTTAGTATATGTACTTAATTCAGTGTATTCACGAAAATAACCAATGTGTTAAGTAAGTATATATGTACTTAAACAGTATCAAAAGTAAACAAATAATGACGAAAACACGAAAATCAGTTTGTCATCCTTGCGCAGGGGCCATGCTAATCCCCCCCCATTTTCGGACACAATCACCTTTTATAATGATGCGATGCAAATTTTACATAGGAAACTCTTGAAATAAGTCCTCTTTTGTGCGCCCATTTTGACGGTCTCAAAATATAAACCAGTAAGAAAAAATAATAATTAAAACAATGTAAAACAATTTAAAGCAATGTATTCACGAAAATATCAATACTAAATATTTTAATATTTTTCACTGTACACCGTGTTCCCTTCATTCAGAAAACTTAAATTTTCATCGTCCTTGTTCGAACCCCGCTCCAGGACGATGAAACTTTTCAAGTTTTCTGAATGAAGGGAACAGGGTGCACAGTTAAAAATATTAAAAGATTTATATCCCGACCATCTTATTTAAAATATTTCTTCAGGGAAATTCGTTTCCCAATCCACCCAACAGAAGAAATATATGACGACACCAATACTAGTTTGTCATCCTTGCGCAGGGGCCATGTTAATTCTGCGCCGATTCTGAAGATATCAAAAAATAAACCAATATGAAAAAATAATGATTAAAACAATTAAAGCAACGTATTCACGAAAACAACAAAACTAGTTTGTCATCCTTGCGCACGGGTCATGATAATTTTCTCTGTAATGTTCCATATTTAGTGTGAATTGCGAACCAAAATCAGGCCGCCGTTAAAACTCTGTATGAAAATTGCGAACCAAGATCCATGACCGCTAACTTCTCTGCGCTCATTCTGACGATATCAAAAAATAAACCAGTATGACAAAATAATGATTAAAACAATGTAAAACATTTTAAAGCAATGTATTCACGAAAACAACAAAACCCTTGCGCAGGGGCCATGTTAATTTTCTCGGTAATGTTCCAAATGTTGAATTCCCGCCGATGTTTAGAGAAGTAGGCTCGGAATTTACATACCACCATGTTATACATCCATAAAGCCTTAAACACTGAGGACTACACTGGGGAAGGCAATGGCATAAAATGCTAAATACAGAAGGCAGGTACATTAGGTTAAAAGTTACTAGTAGGTGAAGTCTCCTATACTACTCATCCAAAAAAATAGCTTAAGATCGTTAAGTACAGAAGGCACAGGTATCTTCGGTGAAAGATTAAGTGATTGCGCAGGTATGTTGTTATACATACAAACAGAAAGACTGAAATAGTCAGCGCTACGTCGAAAAACAGGGTACAAAATTGTAAGAATATAAAGGAGTGTGTGACGTATATTCTAATTTAACTTTCACTTTTAGTTCCTTTTCCAATGTAAATTTCAGTTTGTTGTCTTTCGTACTTTCCAAACTTAGCGTGATATCATCTCTCTCACATGAATGAGGTTGGTAACACTTTTGAGGTCAGAGAGAGTGACCTATGAATGTGATAAGAACGTTTGATAAAAAGGACGATAGAGCAGCTGCTTGGGGGGGAGAGATATTCGATCGTTGTTAAGCTAAATTATACGACATATAATTAAGGTAATGTGAAGCGTAAAATTCTCTGTGCTATATTTTGGATTTCACCTACTCTGCTGGACCAATAAAAGATTATCGTAAGTTTGACTTCTGTATATGTTTCGTCTGGCCGTAAAACCTTAATCCCTGCAACTATTGCATCGTATTCTTATTTAGTTCAACATTTCCTTAGTCATGGTTTTAAACATAGCGTAACACCAATCTCACACATGAAAAAAGGGTTACGTTATAACTGGTACGTTAGGCTAAAAATCAGGCATACGCACCAAGTATGTTATACATCCCAAAAGACTTAAACTGCATCGGAAGGTAACAGTAAAATCTCAAATTTAAGTACATAAGGCACAAGTACCTTAGGTAAAATATTAGATCAACGCGCCCAGTAAGTCTTAAAAACTGAGGACTGCACCGGAAGATTACGGCATAAAATTCTAAATACAGAAGGCACGTACATTAAGTGAAGGCGCCAAGTATCTTATACATGCAAAAAGACTTAATTACTGAGGACTTTACCAGAAGGTAATGGTTTAAAATTGTGAAGTAGAGAAAGCAGCTTAGGTAAGAAATTAAATGATTGCGCCAAGTACGTTGTTATACAACCAGAAAGACTGAAAATGTCAAGGCTACGTTGGAAAATAGTGCATAATATTGTAAAACATAAGGTACTGGTACGTTGGGTTAAAAATTAGGTGAATGTGCCTAGTATGCTAAACATCCAGAAACACTTAAGCTACATTGCAAGGTAATGGTAAAAACTTTAAGTTGAGTACATAGAGCATAGGTACCTTAGATAAAAAAATTTAGCGGTACACGCCAAGTATATTATACATTCAAAAAGGCAAATACTGATGGCTACATCGGAAAACAGTGTATAATATTGCAAGAATATAAGGTACAGGTACGTTAGGTTAAAAATCAAACGAACGCGCCTAATATGTTGTACATCCAGAAATACTGAGGACTACATCACAATGCAATGAGATAAAATCCTATGTTCGGAAGATTCAGGCACTTTAGACGAAAAATTAGGTGAACGCGCCTAGTACATCCCAAAAGACCTAAATATTGAGGACTGTTTTGGAAGGTAATGGTATAAAATTGTTAAGTACAGAAGTCACAGGCACCTTAGGTTAGCAATTAGGTTAATGCGCCTAACATATCTAGAAAGACTGAAAACCTACGTCAGAAAAATAATGTAAAACATTGAGTACAGGTGCGTTAAGTTAAAATCAGGAAAACGTGCCAATTATGCCATACATATAGAAAGACTAAAGCTGCATCAGGTAATCGTAAAAACTTTAAAAAAAGTACAAAAAGCACAGGCACCTTAAGTAAAAAATTAGGTGAAAGCTCCTGGTATGTTATACAACCAGAGAGACAAATACTGTGAACCTCGCTCGAGACTGATGATATAATATTATAAGAAAATAAGGCGCACAGAGCTATATTATATTGAAAATCAGTTTAATGTGCTTACTATATTACACATCCAGAAAGATAACATGGCTCAAACGTCATAGTAGTCAATTTTAATTCCGGCATACTGAGGGACTATTTCAAAGCATTTGGCAATTTGACTTGCAACGCATTGCATCTTGAGATTCTTCCACATCGAAAAGCGACTGGCTTAGTCACCAAAAATTTGTGACTCAAGCTTTATGGACAACTGCAAAGAGTGATTAAATGCAATGTGAAAAACAGCAATATAACTTACGCAGACTTGTGCCTAATGGTCAACATTCTCAGCGAATTTTAGCCTTCAACAAGAAAAAAGAAACACAACTATTTTTTGGAGGGGGTTTTAACATGTCCACCGTGAGAAACTCAATGGGCTACATGCAGTCGACCGTCCCTAATTTAGGACCACTGGCTTCAGGGAAGGGAGACAGCCAGTGCCATAAGACAAACACAACATCCATGTCTCACCGGGGTTAGAACCCGGAACCATCTCGGACGAATGATCAGAAGCTAACGCTTAGACCACTGCGCCCCATGGGAGGGGGGCAAACAGAGCTTCCTTAGCAAAGAAATGTGTGGAAACTATTTTTAGAAACAGAATGTTCTCAGAGAATTTAGATGATGGTCTTCAGATTACGATGAAATGCTTTGATGTTAAAAGCTTAAGCTTGCAATCAGCTTGTAGCTTTTGTTTCTCAAGAACCCAGACACTTTTACGTAAAGAAATATGGCGCAAACATCCACGTTAATCATAGATTGACTTTCAATTATGTTACCTATTACTAATTCAGCAATGCCTCTATTTATTACAGCAGATTAAATTTATTTGTTTATTCAAGAAACAAAAACGTTCCAATGTAAAACTGTAGGCAATAAATTTCGTCTTGAATCAGAGAGCAATTCTGAACGATGCTACTTACCTTCACCGACGTCGATGGCACGATTTCAAACGTAACACTTTTTTCTACGTCTTATATTCATAATGTAAATCACATTGAAGAGCAAATTATTCTACCTTTCACTGCGTTTTCCTATTTTTTTTAACTTCACGTACTTGTTGAATATTACAGACACCAGAATCTTATTTAAAGAACAAAGAAAAACAATTTTGTAAAACAAAAAAGAAATTCATTACCGATAATAGCTGGCACTTGTGACCTAAGAGCTGGCCGGCAATTATTGATAAGGTTACCGATGGCTGCAGAAAGTAATTTATCATTGTCATCCAAGACAGAGCTGACGAAACGTCTTAGACGTATATCGTGCAGATACGAACGGTAATGAAGGAAGAGATATTACAGTGATCAGAATTGACAAGTATACACATTGGGTGACCACTATTTGAAGAGGATGATGGTTACCAATGGCTGCAGAAAGTAATTTATAGATTACCGATTTATCTCGCAGATATATTTTTTTGACTTATCAGTTGTTGACATGCATTACCACATTTCGCAAAATGATGTTTATTCAAATTGCAGTATTTTCCCCATCTGAGAGATTTGGCTCCACGACCAAGATTCAAAATTCTGCAATTGCCAAACGGTCGGTCTCTACGAGCCTGGATAATCTACGTTGATCCCGGTCATCAATGGCATGTGATCGGCCACCGATGGCTCTCTGGGCGCTGGTACGTCCATAGATGGTATGCTCTCAGTGCACCTTTGATACAGATGCCCTCGGGAACTTACCACTTGGGCTACAAGAAAACAAAATGGCAAGAAATAGCCCATCTGTCTTGCCCCGACAATGTGTTCACGATCAAAGTCTCTCAGATCACCACGTTTACCCATGTTTTTTTTATTGGAGGTTTAACGACCACCGTGAACAACTCAATGGGCTATAAGCAGTCGCCTGTCTCTAATTTAGGGTCATTGGTTCCAGAGAAGGGATAGAGCCAGTGCCATAAGACAAACACAACATCTACGCCTCACCGGGATTCGAACCCGGACCCCTTTCGGACGAATGATCAGAAGCCATCGCTCAGACCACTGTTCTTCCATTGCGATACACTGTTGGGAAGCTTTGCTGTCCGCCTATTTATCACCTGCGTTCGGTTTGGGTCTGTCCCACTCTGCGCGGGGCCCCATCACCCTTATCGCTAATGTTTTGTCTACTGAGTTTAGCAGCATGTATCTCACATCTTTTGATCGAGTGCATTAAACCAACAATAAAATAACATAATCTCCCGTGTTCCGAATGACGTCATGATTGTTGATCATGCGAACTCTCACTTACATTGAAGAAAAAAGTGACCAAATCGGCAGTGGATGCACAAAAATAATATAGACGGGGTGTTTACAATATTGTTCAATTTACTATGATTTTGGCACCAAGCTGTAGTCAATTATAAAAATCTGTTTATGAAAGCTTTGCAATGTATAAATTCAATGTTTAGCAATTACACTGCTGCTCAAAATTAAAAGATAATTTATAATTTCGTCCAGAACTCCAAGTATTTATAAGGAAATTCAATGGAATTGAGTACAGAGGTTTATTAATACATTACTTATTTAACTCAAGCAGAAGAAAATCATAATCATATAATTTGCATATGTTACTAACGGCATCTTGTGAATTTCGTGAAAGAGCAGCACATGGAGCAATATTTAAAATCTTTTGCTTAAGACACGCAGTATTTTGACATGGAGTATGATCCCCCTGACGGCTACACAGCACACGAAAAGACACCTATACTGCTTATATGGGTATTGGTGATGTCTTGAGAGATTAATGATCAGTCTTAAACAAGAATATTGCTCTGAGTTCTTGGGGTCTTCTGGGAGAAGGCTGGCGGGAGCATCCTGTACATGCTCAATGCGATTAAGGTCAAGGGGTCTAGGTGGCAACTCCGTTAAGCGATAATCTTTCTCTTCCAGAAAATCATCGAACAAGTGAACTCGATTTTGGGCACTATCGTCCATAAGAATAAAACCTGGACCAACGGGTTCCGTGAATGGCCTGGCATAGAGGTTAAGGATCTCGTCTGTGTAGTTCAGGGGATCAAAGATCTGCTCTGAAAGATGTGCAAGTCTGTGAGCCTGTTCGCCATTATTCCTCACACCACCGCCACCAGAATAGTCCCTTCGCTGATGGTAGGACTTTTGTAGGCCCCTGGTTCTCTCCAGATAAAAATACAAATAGGATCAAAGTGCGCTTCGCTAGGAACCAGCCCCTGCAGTCCTTCTACCATCTCTTCTGTGATGGTAGAAGAAATGTTGTGGGCTCTTGGTTCTCTCCAGATGAGAATACATCGCGAAGTAGCATTTCAGCTGAATCGCTATTCATCTGTGAGAAAAGAACATTTTCCCATTCATCTGGACTCCCAGTCTGATGTTGGCGACTCCACATTAAACGAGTAGGCTGGAAAGGGGGTAGAAAGTCAGTGGGACACAAATAATTGGCCTATTTGCACAAACGCATTGGTCACGAAGTCTTCTGCAAATTGCATGCCCTTAAACTCTCGTTCCTGCAAGCTCCAAAGAGGTTGCGTAGGCGACATCTCTCTCTTCCGTATGGCAGTCAAACTCACATAGAGATCATCTGCAACAGCTGAGGCTCTGGAACAACCATGTTATAGTCGACGGCGGACATCTCTCTGTTAAAACCGTCTCCAGGGTTTTGACAGGACATTTCGCGGGACACTGAAACAGTGGCAACTCTTACATATATAGGGGATAGTGGGGTCCATCCCCACCCAAAGTTTAGAATCCAAATGTTTTTTCTAATAGTGATATAATATAGAAAATCTATAAATATTACAACCTCCGAATCTGCCTTGACTTCGTTTAGCTTTCTGTCTCTCTTATATTCCTGCCTCGCAGCACTACTGGATCCTCAAAGCGAAGGTGCCGCGTGTCGTTTCCCGATGTTGCACTAAAACGGACGCTTGCAATTTATCTTCAATTTTGTGTGACGTTGTTTTTAAGACACTACTCAAGACTCCTCCGCACTTTAAGAATCTGCCAAAAGGCGCATGCGCAAAAGGCCTTGGTGGGGGTAATTTCGGCGGTTCCTTATAGGGCCTGGTTCTTAGTAAAGCGCACCTTGTTCCTGGAAATCATCCATACATCTCTACCGCTGAAAATCTTCCATATGACGTCTTCGCGACATAGTCAGTTCGAAGTCCATCCTAGCAATCGTCCTCCACCACTGAAAATCATCCATACGATGTCTTCATGACATAATAAGCTCGTCGTCCATCCTAGCAATCGCTCAATACCGCTGAAAATCATTCATACGATGTCTTCCTGACATAATCAGCTCGACGTGCTACTAACATGAAAACAAGAAAGATGACAAGAATTTTCGGTTGAAACGAACACGTCTTTTGAATCTGTTCTGACGCAAATTAAATTTATCAAAGCTATTCCAATTGAATGGAACCGGTATGGAAAACAATATTATCAGACCAAAGAAAGAAGTTTTCCAATCGGGTTTTTAATCCCATAGGCATTGCTCTAAACGGAAACGTGAGCTTACGTTGTATGGTGGCACACTTGTGCGTTCAGACAAATGCAAAATTATATGAGAAATAATTCGCAGCGGAAACGATCTCCAACAAAGAAAGTATTTTTCTGATCGGACTCTTAGAAGCAGAGACATCGACAAAAATAAGATATGCATCCACGCCCCTGGGAGAAAAACCATGAATTAAGAAGTAAGTATTTTCGAAAGGTTTTTCTATTTGAGCGGTATCGGTCCACGCACGAATTTTTTTCAATTGAGATTTTAGAAGCTCAGATTTTGCTGCAAAAATATCAGAAGTGTAAATTAGCACTTACGCCCCCTGGTTGCCAAACCATTTTTTATCAAAATTTAGAAATCATATGTGAAATATTTCCCATCAAGAGCTACATCCGCTAAAGAACAGAATTTTCAAATTGCAGTTTCAGATGTAGAGATATCGGGGAAAACGCAATGCACTTTACGCCTCCTAGCGGAAAATCTATGCGTAACTTGAAAAGGTTATTATACCTACAATACTTTTCGACATAAATGGAATCGAATGGCGAAAGAATTTGTTCAATCGGTTGTTTAGAAGCAAATATATGGGAGTGAGACAAGGTGACACCATATCTCCGAAGCTCTTTAATGCCACATTGGAGGGTGTCTTTCAGTCGCTGAGCTGGGAAAACAAGGGGATAAAGATTAATGGAGATTATCTAACCCACCTTCGTTTTGCTGATGACGTAGTCATTTTTGCAACTACCCCATCAGAGCTGCAGAGTATGATCCAGGGACTTGCTGACAAGAGTAAAGAAGTGGGATTAAAAATAAACTTTCAGAAGACAAAAGTGATGTTCAATGCTTTTACAAGAAATGAAGATTTATCGATTGATGGAGAAAAGCTGGAGATAACAGACACGTACGTTTATCTTGGACAGCAGATATCAAGTGAGGGTCACATTGATGAAGAAATTAATTGGCGTATAAAACTTGCCTGGAGAGCTTTTGGAAGAAACAGCATAATTTTCAAGAGCAATATGCCATTATGTCTTAAAAGAAAAGTGTTTAATCAATGCATCCTTCCAGTGCTTACGTATGGTGCAGAGACGTGGTCCTTAACTAAAAGAGACATACAAAGGCTGCAGACAACTCAAAGTAGCATGGAGAGGTGCATACTTGGTGTAACCAGGAGAGATAAGAAGAGGAACTCGTGGATCCGAAAAATGACAAGAGTGGAAGACATCATGATCAGAGTTAAATCCCTGAAATGGCAATGGGCTGGACATACTGCCAGAAGGACAGATCATCGATGGACAGCCGAAATTTTAGATTGGATTCCAAGGGACAGGAAAAGACCCAGAAGAAGACCACATGGGAGATGGGTGGATGAAATTCGAAAGTATGCAGGGGTGACATGGAGGAAACTGGCACAAGACAGACCGTTGTGGAGGAAACTTGGGGAGACCTTCGTCCAGCAGTGGATTGATAATGGTTGACAATGATGATGATATGGAATGAAATGCATTTTTAATTCGATATCATCTGCATGTATGACCTCCAGCGGCGATATTGTACATCGCAAAAAAAACGCATTAAGGATCATCATTCGCATATTTCCAGCTTCCCAATGCAAAAAGAATTTTTTTAAATCCGACTAATAATTGCAGAGATATGGTGTCCATAGACGGACGGACGAACAAACCGATACCATTAGCACGGTCGTTTTAAGAGCAGGCGTGCTTATAAGTGTTGCGTATAACAGCTACAAAATGGGACCGAGTCTTTTTAACACAATCCTAATTTGCATATATTCTGGCTTACCTGCTACAAAAGTAAACGCGGGATAGTCTCCCGCATGGCTAAATTTGCAGGTTCGCCAAATTTTAGTGCATTATTCTGCATTCACCGGTAGTTATATACGTTTTTGGAGATTATCTTTTTAATTTTGGGTACCAGTGTAGTTACTTGACATTTTTTTGAGTTGGAGTTTCATGGTTTGCCTCCTCAGATATAAGCGATGTTTTATTTCCCTTAAATGTCTTCCACGAACTAGGAGAAAAAAAACTTTTTTTTTCTGTACTTTCCGCCAGCAGCAGGCTTCACACAGCAGCAGAAAATGTTTCCCAGTGGGAGAGATTTAAGCTTACTCAACTTATACTTACATCGTGAATAAATATCTAGCAAATGCATTTTCCCAAATGGAGAAAAGTAAATGGCAAACTGGTAAACTGTATGCGGCTGTACAAGGATCTTAAATCTTCTTTCTAGCTTCACCGAAAGTGTTCCCTGCTTACGACGGGGGAAAAAAAGTTTTTCTGACTGTCTAGAAGTATCCTTTGCCCGAAAGCTTATACCGATGTGTTTTTCTGTTTTTCCATCAGTAGGCTTTTAAAGAGATGACTCTGCAGTTCGTAATCCCTTTCTGTATAAGTTACGTACGGATTTATTTGCCGTATCGTTTTACAAAGAATGTAGCAACAGCGAACCGTGCGCTCCGCCTCCAACAGACAAAAGTACATACGATAGTTTGTGAGGAAAAGTCGCACTATGAACAAAAACGTAGTGCAGGAATTCCACTATTACCGGGCTTCTTTTTTTATCATTTTCTTCGTATTCATCTCTTTGCTTCATCTCTGTGACATTCTTTCCCTTTTGAAGAAATTCCAGCTTTTATTAGATTTTTTTTTTCTAAAAGGAAAACTTCGCATTGGGGAACATTCTCAAGGCACAAAAAAAGAACTGTCTATACCTTCCAAGATCCTGATTGACGGACGTCGGGATAAATTCAACTAAATATTTCCTAAGGATGGATGTTTCAGGTTTCGCAGTATTCTTGCGCAAAGGCTTCCCGTTAGCTTCACGTCAGTAGATACGTGAAATGTGAGTCATTTATTGTAGGGATTATTTTTGTTCCTACTCCTAAAAGAGGACTGTAGACTTCGCATTCTTCTCGGTGTCTCAATTACCTAAACCAGCTGGGAGACACAAAGTACGGAAAGTTGAAGGGAAAAGGAAACAATTAAAACCTCGTTATTTCGTTTCTTCGTTTTGAAAAATTCAAAGCTCCGTCTGGTTTCCAAGCTGAACTACCGAGAATTTTATGTAAGGGTCTACACTACAGTCATTTTCAAAAGTTTAAAACCACCTGCCAATTTATTGAAAATTAAGATTTTCAAAAAAACAACTAATTACTAGTCAGAGATATTTCAAAAGATGATACCACAGATGAATACTTACATTCTTTAGAACACAAAAAGACCAACATCAGTACTTTGTGTGGCCACCTTTGTTTTTCATAACGGACAGAATACGACTGACATACTCTCAATAAGGGATTTGTAGAATGTTTTTGCAGCACACGTACTTTATCGCGCCAATCAAAGCTTGGGAATTTGACAGCTGTTTTTCTGCTACCTTGTCTTTTGAAATGGTCCACAAATATTTGATAGGGTTAAGGCTCTTCGAGATCCACCATCTTGTATTGCTGCCTTCTCTTATTAAAAAACGGGCAAGCGTATTTCACAAATTGCTCGGGCAATTTTGCACATTTTGGAACACCGTTTGTGGCTAACGCAAGATATATGATAAATAAAGAGTTCCCTGGTTTCAGATTTTCATTTTGGACTCTTTAAGTATTTTTTATTAATTAATAAAACTATGGAAGACTCATTGGAACGACTTTCGCTACAGATAAAAAAATGAAGGGAAAGGTCATTAAAAATTCTGAAACCAGAATTTTTATATATCTTGCGTTAGCCACAAACGGTGTTCCAAAAATGTGCAAAATTTCCCGAGCAATTTGTGAAATACGCTTGCCCATTGGTTAATAAGACAATGCAGCAATACAAGATGGCGGGTATCGTAGAGCCTTAAGGTCGGGACTATTACCGGGACAGTCAAGCACAGTTATGTTTTTCCTCAGCAGGTAGTCCTTTACTGTCTTTCATTTGTAGCATGCAGCACCATCGTGCATAAAGATTGTGCATCTGTGCACTTGCATATGAGTGAACAGCTTCTCCTGTAACATTTCCACATACAAAGGACCAGTCATGGTAGTGCCTGTCGGCAAAAAGGATAATAAAACAGTACCGGATGCTGACAAAGCACCCCATTTAATCTGGCTAGGCGGATGTGTCACGGTGCTAACGGTGTATTTTCCATCAAACCTTTTGCGTACTTGTCGTCGATAATGTGCTTCAGGTGATTCAAATCGACGCACAGTTGATTCATCGAAAAAAAAAAAGAACTTGGCTCCAATTTTTAGCAGTCCACGATTGATGACGCTTCGCAAACTCGAGTCTCTTCTTTTTCTTGACAGAGGTTAGTCTAGATTTATGTTAAGGTTTATAAGACTTTAATCGAAATTCGTTGTTAAGATGTCGGGAAACATCGCTGACACTAATATCACACTCTTTTGAATGCACAAAGACCTTGATTTTCTTGAACGAACTCCTCGGAAAACGCATAACTGTTCGCCTTATGGTATTATATTTACGTGGGGTTGTTTTTCTCGGAGGTCCACTTCGCTTTCGGTCGCTAGATTTACCTGTATCTCGATATTAACGTATTACACTGGCGTGCAAATATTAAGGACGAGACGGTTTTTCGAATGTAACGTCGTGCAGAAGTGCTCCACATCGACTCAAATCATACCATATAATCCCCAAGATGTAAGAATATGGGACAAGTGAGCAAAACCATCCAAACAAGGAATCCAAAGGATACGAAGGCACTTTATTGAAAAGGTAGCTTCGAGCACAAGTGGACAGAAGACAGAAAAGTCCATGTGACAGGCGGCTGCCAAGAAAAATCCAGTCTTTAGTAGGGGATATGATCACCCCTGACTGCGTTGCAGGATTTACAACGTCTGTCCATGCTGAGGACGAAGTTGTCAAGGAGCTGTTGAGGCATCGCGGCCCATTCCCCTTGTAGCGCCAATCGCAGCTGCGGAATCGTTGCTGGCGGCTGGTGAAGTGCTGCCAAGCGTCTTCCGAGAAGGTCCCACACGTGTTCGATTGGATTTAGATCCGGGGACCTTGCGGGCTGATCCATGCGTTGAATATCTTCACTCTTCAACTGCTCTGCGACAGCCACTGTACGATGAGGTGTAGCGTTGTCGTACATGAAGAGGAACTCAGGACCCACAGCACCTCTAAACAAACGCACGTGAGGCAGGAGAACCTCAGTATAATAGCGGGCACCCGTGACTGAACCTCCTTGGAAGATGTGGAGGTCAGTACGGCTACCAAGCATACCTCCCCAAACGAGAACTCCGCCACCTCCAAACCGGTCCCTGTCGATGATGTTAGGGGTGTGATTGCATGTTTCCTGCTCTCCAGATGTGTATACGTCCGGAATCGCTCGTCAGACTAAATCGGCTCTCATCCGTAAAGAGAACTCGACCCCATTGCTGATGTGTCCAGTTCTTGTGTTCCTGGCACCACAGAAACACCGCCGTCTCCGATGAGCAGGCGTTAATGGCACACACTGTGCTGGTCGTCGTGCAAATAGACCACCTTTGCTTTGTGCAGCCCCCTGGCCACGGTAAAACGCGATAACGGATGTCCAGTTGTCAGTTGCATGTGCCTTGCGATTTCTCCCGCTGTCTGCTGTCTGTCTCTTCTCGCCTGTAGGACGATATACCGGTCGTCCGCCGCCGTGGTTGCTCGTGGACGACCATTGCTAAACTCTCGGACAGCTGTTCCTGTCGTTTGAAATGCTCTCCAAGCTCGTGAAACGATGCTGTGAGCGATCTCGAACTCCTCGGCCACACTAGTCACCCTTCGACCTTCTTCCAACTTCCCAATGATGCGACCTCGGGTAAAGTTATCCAGGTGTCGTCTTCTGGATTGCCTGTTGGCCATATCACACGGTGGCAGCAACTCGACGTCGTTCAAACCGATGTACACCGTGCAATAGCTTTCACTGAATTGCTGAGCGTACACCGCCAGTGTGCGTTATACCCTTCCGACACTCCCCTCCCCCTACGTCATGCTACATATATGCGCATGTCCTACCGTACCGGACCCTCGTCTATCTCCTGAGTGGTCTTTCGGTCCGTTCTGCCAGCTCGTTCCGCTGTTATGCTAATTTCTCCTCTTCATCCTGAATTTTTGCACACCAGTGTATGAATAGCAGTCTTGCTCACATTCACCTTTCTGCTTATGTCACGTTCAGAGTATCCTTCATGATGTCACTATTTGCGCCCTCTGAGTAACACTCAATGATGCTTTTTTACCCATTTTTCGCTATATCGAAAACACGTACAAAGCCTCTCAGCATGAAAACCAGAAGCAAACTGACACTCGCACGCTTTCCCCAACTCTATCAACAGCTGCGCTGTAGAATGATGCAACATCGACAGCATGTTGAGTAATACAGACAGTAGCTGACGCAATCGGCGGAAATCTCCCAAAATCGACAGATGGTTTTAAACTTTTGCAAATGACTGTACTATAACAAATTATTAACACGGAATAGCAATCAGGAACGAGTCGTCCTTACTTACGTATGCAACTATGACGTTGAGATCGCTTTATAAATAGCTCATTGGAAAAAGTTCAAACGTGTGTGAAGCTGAGGTAGCAGCTATAATGAGAAAGACTCATGATTTTAGTGACTTGGAAGAGGCATGATAGTATTTTCTTTTTTTGGGGGGGGGGTGAAAGACCACCATGAGCAACTCGATAAGCTGCGAGCAGTCGCCCGTCACTAATTTAAGAGAGAACCAGTGCCGTAAGGTAAACACAACATCATGGTTCCTCGGTATTCGAACCCAGACCCATTTCGAATGACGTACTACAAAGGTAAAGCACATGTCATGATAGCAAAGTTGCAGCGATACATTTTGTCGGTGTAGCTTAATTGGGAAAGTATTCGGCTCCTGAGCAAAAGGATGCTGGTTCGAGCAGCGCCACCTGTAAATTTGTGAATTTCACAGTGTCGCCCAATTGTGGAAATGGATCTACTTGCCGTTGGGTTATTCGAAAAATGTGTGATGTTCATTCCACACATCGTCTGGAATTAATGAGAATTCCTTCTTCAATGCTCCAAAAATGTTTGATGCTTCTTTCACACATCATCTGGAGTTAATCAGAATTCCTTTATCTTTAGCGGGCTAATTCATGCAGGGTTTGCTGGCTGACCCGGAAATTAATGATTCCCTCCCAGCCCTTTCTCAAGAAGGGATATGTGTGACGTACTACAGAGGTGAAGCACATGTCCAGACGGAAAATTTGCAGCGATAAATTCTATCGGTGTAGCTTAATAGGGAAAGCAATCGTCTCCGGAACAGAGGGATGCTGGTCGAGCTTCGCCACCGGCAAATTTGTATTTTCACACCCAGACGAATGGTCAAAAGCCAGCGCTTAGACCACTGCGGCACCGGGGCGGCGCATGTTAGCGGGCGCCAAACGGGGAGGTGCAAGTGTCTGAGAAACGGCAAAGCTTCTCGTCTGTGCAAGAACAACTGTATCGAGGGTGCATAATGAGTGATGCACAAACATCAGTGCAAGCCACATTCGAAGGCAAGCCGTAACAGCCCTGCCTTTCCACAGCGGACGACATCAGTACAGGCAGCTATGTACGAGTACATCAACATCATCCCCATTCAGACAAGGGCAGATAATCGCAAATTGGCTAAGTGAGGTCTGCACCGAAGCCAGTACATGGTACGCGTAGGAACTCCAATGGGGATGGTGGATCCCCGAAACCTCAGCGCCGTCTGGCGGTGAGGGGGCAAAACCAACATGGTTACATGACAGTCTTAAACGAGTAGGAACAGATTATCGATCTTTGGTTAGAAGTCAGAAGTGTACGTTCTGCATGCGATCTGGTGAATTAGTGTATCAATATGGTTCAAAAAAGTTGTCATTTTAAGGATTGTTCAATTACAGATGAGGACAAATTAAGCCTTTTTCGATTTCCTGAGAGCGAAAAGATCGTCAAGTGTTTCTTTGGTATTTATTTCTTTAGTAAGAGTTATTTGGCATTGTTGACGAACTCACGTGGAGCTTGTTTTTTTTTTTTTTTTGATTGGAGGTTCAACGACCACCGTGAGCAACTCAATGGGCTATAAGCAGTCGCCCGTCCCTAATTTAGGGTCACTGGTTCCAGGGAAGGGAAAAAGCCAGTGCCGTAAGACAAACATAACATCCATGCCTCGCCGAGATTCAAACCCGGACCCCTTCCGGACGAATGATCAGAGGCCATCGCTTAGACCACTGCGCCACCGGGGCGGCCCACGTGGAGCTTGTGTAAAGCTGATAGCATTGAATCCTTTGAGCTTACTTCGAGAAGCGAAGGATGCTGTAGAACTTTTGTCCGCAAGAGGAATAAACATGTTTGCAGAATCAAAAAGAATAATTAATAAAGTATTATAATTATAATACACACGTGACCCTAGATCCGGTTCGGCAGGCATTTACTCCCACAATTCATTGCGCGCATTCTGTTTTCCCACCGCTGCTTCAATTGGAGCTGCAAGCGGATAATTCCTGAATCTCGAGGTTCTCGTTTTTAACGTTAAGTTCCCACGCTTACTCTTGTACTCGCTTTGGTCTGCACTTTCCTCAGCCACTGAGACGACTGCCATTCAGAGAAACTCATCGTCGCGCAAGGTTATAGTTGCTTCGTACCAAATTTGAGTGGAGGGACGAATGGAAGCAGGTTGTATGCTGCGACGAGTCTCTGCTACTATGGCAGAGCCGAGTGAAAGTGGGCTCTTCTTGCTGCCATGCGTGAGCGTCATACTGCTCCTCAGCCTATAGTCATACCTTCAGGCGCCATCACTTTCAACAGCCGTTCATTCCTCGTACGCATAGCGGGTACAATACCAGAGCGACAACACATCTATGCAGTGTTGAAATCCGTTTTGTTAGCAGATCTTTTGTAACAAAAGAGCGTGATATATAATATGCATCATCCTAATATATAATTAGCTAGAGCCCTCCTCCTCCTCCTCCGTGCCACTTTTTAAGTCGTCATAGCAACAACCGAGAAATAAATGTTTGTGACGCCAAGCTTAGCTTTTCGTGTAAGTGACGTCATCACCTACACGCGCACAGTCCACGCGTATATCACTTTGTTCTGTTGTCAGAGCAGCAAAGAACACAGCTGCTGGTGCGACGTCACCTAATCCAAATCATTCTCACATAACGTCAGAGATGCGTTATGTCCCTTTAGAGACACGAAAACTTTACATCAGGAATTTTGGTTCACTACCTGAACCGGTGTTTGGTCATCAGTATGTGGAAACGTCAAGAGTACGACGATCTAACGACGTCAAGATAAAAATAGTTCACGGAAAAGAACAGGCGACATTGATATAGGGTTCACAGCCAGTGAACCCTATATCAATGTCGCATCTTATATTTGTCGACATCTCTTCTTCTAAGAGTCCGACATGTTTTCGAAAGGAGCAGCTGATTTTTGTGGCTGGCATCATCTGCCATTTCCTAGGCCGAAAGGATCCGAAAAAACGAAAAAAAAAGGAAATCAATTCACACACATCCTACAAGTGGTGGTACATCAAGTATGTTTTGTGTTACAAAAGGCAGGTTGGTACAGTAATATACACTGTATTGACAAACGTTACCGGATACCTAGAAAAGAAACACAACATAGCATTTATTGACATACATTAGTACGGTGTCGGTCCACCTTTGGCCTTAATATGCATGCACTGACCCTTCGAGACATGCTTTTGACAAGGATTTGGAACACAGCGATAGGGATGCGCCTAAATTCAGTACATAATGCTGCCGCTAACTGTTGCTTAGTAGTAGGCCTTGGTTCCAAACTTCTTATGCGGTGCTCTAATTCATCCCATAGGTGCTCTATGGGATTAAGATTAGGGCTTTCTGCTGGCCAGTCCACACACAATATGGAATTACACATAGTAACAGTCCTTGCTTTATGGCTCGGTGCATTATCGTGCTGGTACCAACAAGGCTTGGTTCCATAGTATTGCCACAGAGTTGGTACGGCGTAATTGTCCAGAATATCGAGGTAGAAGTGATAGTTAACAGGTTTGTCTACGATAAACAATGGGCCGAGACCATACCAGGAAAAACACCCGCACAGGAGTACACTGCCAGCTCTAAACTTGACCGTAGGAACAGTACACTGTAGTAAATAGCGATTCCCCGGCTGCGGCCATACTCACACACGGCCATCAGACTGACGGATCATGTATATGGATTCATAAGTCCATAGGACCCGTTTCCATTGATCTACGGTCTACGATAAATTATCCTTACACCCTGCTAAACGACGAGTAGCATTCCGAGTGGAGATGAAAGGCTTACGAGCAGCCGCACGGCCACGGTAATCCATGGAATGAAGTTTTCTGCGAATGGTACGTGTACATACCGAGGTTCCAACATTTTTACTCACCTGTACACTGAGGTCTTGTGCAGTACTCCGTCGATTAGCTGTAACGACTCTCTTGAGGCTTCGACGTCCTCTATCACTGATTTTCTTTGGTCTGTCGGTACGTTTTGGTGCTTCAGGCACGCCATGTGTCTTCCACTTAATCAGTACATCCGAAACAGTTGACTTGGGTATGTTTAAACGCCTCTCGGTTTCTCTTATGGACAACCCACTAATATACCATGTAACAACCTTTCCTTCCTCAAAGTCAGTTCTCTCCCGCCGCGACATTTTCACTCAACCTCACAGTGCGATATGTTCAGCTGCAGGCTTGTTTTTATACCGTTTTCACCTTTACCGCGCATCTTAACAACGCAGCGGATCCGTTCATTTGCTTTTGAAGGGTGTCCGGTGATTTTTGTTAATAGAGTGTATATACAGGGCGTCCCAAAAGGTCGTAGACAAACTTTAGGGGTAGGTCCGCCAGACAGCTACGAACCAATTTTACACAGGCTGCTTGAAGGCGTTGTTCGCTAGCGCGTAAGGAAGCGCGAGGCAGTATCGTTTGAGGCGATGACATTGGGGAGGAAGGATGCAGCGCTACAGTAATAGGGAGATGGGGGATATGCATTACGCATATGGCGCCGCGGATGGCAACGGGCGGGCCGCGCAGCACATGTACCGGGAGAGGTTTTCAAACCGACGCCTACCCCATCATCAAATGTTTGGACGTGTGCACCAACGATTGTGTGAGACCGAAACAGCCACTGTGGTCGGGAAGGTAGTACGCACACACCTGCCATGGAGGAAGCTGTCCTAGGTGAAATTCAGCGAAAGCCACGTACAAGTATCACAGCAATCACGCACGACCTGACTGTACCTTGCTGCAGCGTTATGCGCACATTGCACGAGGACACACTACATCCGTACCACATCCAAAGAGTGCAGACATTGGGCGTAGGCGATTACCCTCAGCGTGTTGAGTTCGCACGTTGGTATTTGCGCCAATGTGTCACAGAGCCTGACTTTCCTTCGTGGATTCTTTTCACCGATGAAGCAACAATTTCACGGGACGGTGTACTGAACCACCATAACATGCATGTGTGGGTGCACGAAAACCGTCCGCATGGGGCGCAACGCCGCTTCACCATCAATGTTTGGGCTGGGATTGTCGGTGACTGTTTGATTAGTCCCTACCTACTCCCCTCACGCCTGACCGGGGCGACCTATCGCGTCTTTTTGAAAGAGGTCTTGCTACAGTTGGTGGCTGACGTTTCTCTCGCTGTACGCACATGCATCTGGTTTCCGTATGACTGGGCGCCCGCACATTTCAGCCAGAATGTGCGACACTACCTGAATACCACCTACCCTCAATAGCTGCATTGGCAGAGGCGGATCCGTCACATAACCAGCACGATCCCTCGACCTCGCCCTCCCCCCCCCCGGAATTCTTCCTGTGGGTTTACATGAAGTTCCTGGTGTACGAAACACCCGAAGATTCGGACGTCGACCTCGTCGCGAGGGACGTTGAGGTGGCGGGACGTGTCCGTGACAGACCTTCCCTATTTGAACGTGTTCGGCAATCCATGCGTCGCTGACGTGAAGCCTGCATTGCGGCGGATGGCAGGAATTTTGAACGTCTGTTGTAATGTATCTTGATTTGTTCCACATGTACATCGCATTGTGTTGTGTGTTAATAAACCAATGTTCAACAGTGATATCTGCCTTCCTTTCTTTGTGTGTCGTTCGTTCACTTCGCTGTCACACCGTACGTTCGCGTTTGCGACCCTCACTTCCTATGTAAAATTAGTTCGTAGATAATAAATAAACAAAGACGTCGCTTTTCCTACGTTTCAGCAACACACAGCAACCGAAAAATTGTTATTCGGTCACCGCCGGGGAATTGAATCCCGGATCTCTCGATATCTATCAGAGTGTGTTGCTAAAACGTGGAAAGAGCGATGTCTTTGTTTATTTACTGACGCCACGAATATGGAGGATTTTCACTTTGGTTTGCAGCTATCTGGCGGACCTACCCCTAAAGTTTTTCTACGATCTTTTGGGACACCCTGTATATTAGTGGATGCCAAGGATGTTGCGGTATGTGAATGGATCAAGGGATGTTTTACATAGAGCACGTTTGTTCAAACTCAAAGGGTGACGTTGCACAGGGGTGGGGATAAAGCGAAAGGCAGTACATTAAGGGTTAGCTATAATTGGATTGAAATCTAAAACACAAATGAAAGTAGGCATGGTTTTAAAAAAAAACTAAGATACTTAAAATAATTCTGAGTAACGCTATTAATTTTCGCTTGATAAAGTTTTAGTAACGTAACATGATGTTTTACTCATTTTCTTATAATTAAAACGTTAACTTTGTCTTCCTACCACGCAAAGTATATTTCTACATTTGATGCATATCAAAAACTTCCGAGATGGAAATGAAAACTTCAAACTACAATGCACGTACGTTACGTACACAACATATAAGGGCATTTTTTACCCAATGCTGACCAAACACTGACATGAAGACCGAGGCACACGGCGTTTATAACAGAACAACAGCCGGTTTCGGGGCTGTGACGTTAGACGATCTGATTTTCCTGGACGCGGCACTGTGAACACACAAGTTTGTCCGCGACGGAAATCGAAGCGTGTCCCCTCGCTCCGGAGTAAGTCGCTCTCCCAACTGAGCTACGCTGACAGAATGCCTCGCTGCAGATTTGTAGTCATAACACTTGTTTTCACCTCTATAGTGCGTCACAGTAGGCATGCATCTATCACGCCGAAATGCTAATAATTTCTGCGATACTGCCCAATTAGCATATCCTGTAAAAATCGAAGTCGTAGCTCGACTCTTTGAAGGTGTTCTGTTTTTTTATGAACATGAATGTACAATAGCATGCCTTATGAATGAAACGCATGCTTAAACAAAATTGTTCAGTAACAAAATGAAGTCTAATAAATACGGTGACAGGGAATACACATTTTCGTGCCTTAAGAGTTCTCTCGGGGAATACTTACCAATGCCACTGCGAAATTTCAATGCATATCAGAATTAATCAGCATTTCTTACTGAAAATAAGTCTATCTGTGGAGCCGAGTTGTTCATAAAGCTGAAACGAGGTCATTTGAGTTAGTACAACCTTTTGAAGTACGAATTCCTGCGAAACCTGATCTTTTTTCATATGCATCAATCGAGGTCAAAGCCAAGATGGGAAAGTCAAGACGGTAAAAGCAGACGTACTGTGCCTTTTTCAAAGACCTTTTTGTAAGCATATATTTTTTTTAAAATCTCAACCTAGAATTTAACTAACACACCGCGATGCCACATTCAGCAGTCAACTTGAAAAATTACTTTGCAAGAGAAACATTGATCGGAGAAAATTATATCCACTGGTTTATTCAGATTTTATCGTTAATGATGAGAAGTTATCCCTTCATGTATTATTAGAATGAATAAAACCAAATAACTCACTCGATATACACTCACGGACAATGAAATTTGCGCACCAAGAAGGAAGCATCGGATTGAACTGAAATTTTATGGACGTGATGATACAGATGAAGGATACTCATGATGGCAAAAACACAGCTGCAGGACAATTACAGAGGGATCTGTAGCACCAGTCCGGTCATCTTCAATAACGCGTCGATACATGCTGCAATACGTCCGATACATGCTGCAATACGTCCTGGCATGGAGGCGAACAGACGCCTGATGCTGTCCTGCGGCAGACCAGCCCACACGTGTTGGACGGTGTGCACCAAATTCTGGATAATGCGACATGGCGACAGCTGGCGTTTCAACTGGTACCACATATGCTCGATAGGGGGGCATGTCCGGGGAGCGGGCAGGCCATGGAAGTGATGGACATGACGTAGGCAGTCCTGGGCAACCCTAGCCGTGTGCGGGCGGACATTATCCTGCTGGTATAGCGCACCTGGAATCTCGGCCAGGAATAGTAAACATGGGGCCGTAGGATCAGATCCACATACCACTGGCCCGTCAGTGATCCACGTACCGTACCTGCAGTTTTCAGCTCGATGATCCGGCCTCTCTCAAAGTCCATAAGTTGCGTAAATTCACGTCTCTGGCTTCTACCCTGCATTCTTGTCACTCTGTACTCTTGCTTGCGTCGCTAGTTTATAAGGCCATAAGGCTACCGGTTCGTGCTTGCAGCGCCACCACAGGGTGTGCGGTTATGCGCACTCGTACCAAACATGGATTATTTACATACCAGCACACACTCTAGCTATTTGCAAAGATTCGCGGTTGTAGTATGTTTTCTTCTAGGTGCGCAAATTTCATTGTCCGTGAGTGTATTTTATACTTTCCTTCAAATAGTCTCAATTTAATTCTGTTTCCAGAAAAAAGATTCATCAATAGTTTTCTACATAAAGTTTACATCGTAAAACGGGCGCAAATATCAGAGGTTGAATGTGATGTCATGTCATTAGAATTTTGTCATGAGACACATTTTTCAAGTCGTCTATCTAATGTTCAATAAGGAACTTCGATGAACGACTCAAGTGGGGTTTTATACAAACAAAACGTGATTAAGGTAATTTATAACACAAAATTGCGGTTTTTTGAACATAACGCCAATATGATAATCTAGGAAAGGTATACATAATTCGTATACATAATCTAGGAAAGGTAAAAGAACTTCTCTCAAAAGGGTAGGATGGGTCGTCTTTTACAAGATAGAACATTTGGGCGATTTTTATTCTTTTCAATGTTTATTTTTACTGGGAAGATGTTTTTTTTTAATTTCTAGGACAGGAAGCAGTTTATCTGCAGCACCTCTTTACGTGATTTTAGTCTGAATATTTCTTCTGACTTAAACGGGCAAAATCCCATTTATTCCAAAGCTAAATATGCTTCACAAAAGCTAGTTTGGCAAATTTTATCACCTAAATTTTTATATTCTATAAGCGGTGACCCTCCCCCCTCTCCCTCCCCCAGAACAAAAACCACCGCTTATATTTTATAAACGGTGCCGATAGGATAGATTTTTCGTTGAACACCCACCGGTTGCATAACTAGCACAACGTGCCCCCCCTCCCTAGGGGGCAAGATTTATTTAGCACCCTTAAAGCACAGTAATTTTCATAGGATTTCGAACACGAGGGAGGATCTATTTTTTGCGGTGTGTTTGTGTGTGGTGGTTGGGGGGGGTTAGGAAGTCAGGAAGAGTGTCTGCAAAAGTAATGGTGATACCTAGCGCTCTGTAGTTTTTACTTTTTAAGTAATAAATTTGACAATACGTGTAATTGCTTTGACCAAAACTAAAATAAATCACTTGAAGAAATCACCCTCATACACACAGCAGATCTGCGGCTGCTGTGAATAAATGTGGACGCCAGTCGTGCACGTAATCCTAGGTAACTGACTGTTTTCCCACATCCTCTACGGGTAATCCCACTGTGGCCTCGCGCTTTTCATCAGCAGCGCAGAGAGAGAAAGAGAGGGCGATTGGAGAGCGATCGTATTATTTAAAACAAATTGCAGAGCAATCGTATTACAACCCGAAGTCAAAGAGCCGAACACTCTCAATCTGTAAGACATTCAATGTTTTAAAAGTGAAACTAGGCATTTATTTAGGCAAAGCTAAATATATCTTAAAACAAAATATGAATCTTTGGGTTAATTATTGTGCGTGTTCGAATCTGTTCATAAAACTAATCGTTATCTGCGCCCCCAGCGGCTGTGGAGGTGGTAGTTACGCCATTGCCACCCACAAAAAGAATTTTCTATTTTTCTGAAATCCGAAGCTCAGCGATTTAAGCTGCGATAGTTTGCTAGGAAGGAGATATGGTCAAAAAACAGCAAAATCCAAAACGCACTAATACTACCGTACACAGAAGTGACAAGATTAAAGACACAAATGATAATGAAGTTATCTCGTTTGTTATTTCTCTTGACATACCTAGTAAATCTTTTCGGAAGGGCGGTGTCAGGACGACGAAGGTCGTGTTCCACTTGAGTTATATTGCTAGCGTTTAATCCCTTGGAAAAAGACGACGAACTTATGGTGTCGTTGATAGCCATGGAAGGGCTCCTTATTCTGAATCCCAAGACACTATTACTACACGCACGCACGGAAGCACTCACGCACGCACAGACTAGGAAGATCAAGATGAAGAGGTGGCTGAGAACAGCACAGCTGCTGCTTTTGGGGTTCATGACGCAATAATAATGCACTCTCTGATGTTGACATACGTACAAGAAGAGATTAAGGGTTGCTGGGGCGACATGCGATGATAACCGCTTCCACGACAGCGAGAGAGACAATACGAACAGTAAAGAAAACTGAACGAGTGTTATAAGCAAAAGTGCATTAAGAACACATTTAGATTTCGCAGTTGGGAATTTACTTCTCTTTTCAAATAAACGCAAAGCGAAGAACAGGTGGTAAAAACAAGTGTTGAATGCATCAATCCATGAGTCTGAATCGTTTTAATTCGGATACAGCTCACATGGAAAGAAATTACCATTAGTGAACATATTAGAGCCTCACGCTGTCAATTACCACTAGTAAAAAAATCAAAAATACGCTGAAATAACAAAATTAAAAAAAAATTAAAAAAAGCTGAAAAAATACGCTGAAATTACAATATATAATAATATATATATATAAAAAAACGTTTCAACGTTTCTTTTTGATCCAACATGCAGTGTTTCTACGTTTCAACGTGTTTCTACGTTTCAACGTGTTCAACGTTTCTTTTTGATCCAACATCCAACGTTTCTATATAAAAAAAATATATAACACATATATAATACAGAGAAATACAGCAACATTTAAATATACAGATTTATCGATTGATGGAGAAAAGCTGGAGATTACAGACACCTACGTTAATCTTGGGCAGCAGATATCAAGTGAGGGTCACATTGGTGAAGAAATTAATCGGCGTACAAAATTAGCCTGGAGAGCTTTTGGAAGAAACAGCATAATTTTCAACAGCAATATGCCATTATGTCTTAAAAGAAAAGTGTTTGATCAATGCATCCTTCCAGTGCTTACGTACGGTGCAGAGACGTGGACCTTAACTAAAAGAGACATACAAAGGCTGCAGACAACTCAAAGTAGCATGGAGAGGTGCATACTTGGTGTAACCAGGAGAGATAAGAAGAGGAACTCGTGGATCCGAAAAATGACAAGAGTGGAAGACATCATGATCAGAGTTAAATCCCTGAAATGGCAATGGGCTGGGCATAGTGCCAGAAGGACAGACCATCGATGGACAGCCGAAATTTTAGATTGGATTCCAAGGGACAGGAAAAGACCCAGAAGAAGACCACATGGGAGATGGGTGGATGAAATTCGAAAATATGCGGGAGTGACATGGAGGAGACTGGCCCAAGACAGACCGTTGTGGAGGAAACTTGGGGAGACCTTCGTCCAGCAGTGGATTGATAATGGTTGACAATGATGATGATGATGATTTCGACATATATTCTTTTTTTTTTTTTTTTTTTTCATTTCTTACATATTTATATATATTTAAATATAATATATACATACGTTTCCTACTGATCCAACAAGAAACATTTCAACGTTTCTTTTTGACCCAACATCGTTTCTTTTTTATCTAACATCCATCCAAGCACATTTGTTTTTGATCCAACTGCACATGTTTACGTTTCTTTTTGTTTTCTACGTTTCTTTTGTTAATATGTAGAATATAAATTTGGAAGATGACAATCCGATTTTTTCAAGGATGGTAAGTCAGATAATATCCGAAAACTTGAAAATTTTCATTGTCCTGGAAATGATTGGGCGTTTTCTGGGAGACTCGAACCCGCGTCTCCCAGAAAACGCCCGGGTTTTCTGGGAGACGCGGGTTCGAGTCCCGCTCCAGGACAATGAAAATTTTCAAGTTTTCGGATATTATCTGACTTACCATCCTTATCACATTTACGCCAAAAATCGGATTGTCATCTTCCAAATTTGTATTATATGGCGTAATCCCGTATTTCTTTCATGATGTAGAATATTTTTTTATTTGCTTTTACTTTTAAAAAAACAACAACAAAAAAATTGAAAAAAATACGCTGAAAAAACACACTGAAATTACCATTAGTGAACATTTTAGAGCCACACGCTGTCTAAAGTAACCATAAAAATTAATAAATCGCAAAATTTGAATACCCCAGTGGTTGCTCACTCCAATTTTTAAAACTGTGTGAAAACACGTTTATCCGTGACGAGCATCGAACCCGGGCTCCCCTCAATCCGGAGTAAATCGCTCTCCCAACCGAGCTACGCGGACGGAATATCTCGCTGCTGATTTGTTGTCTTGACACATGTTTTCACCTCTGTAGCATGTCACAACTGTTATATGTAAACTTAACCAAAAACGAAAAACGTAAGCAGTGCCGTATCCAGGATTTGATTTCGGGTGGTCCCTGGATTCTACAGTAACCCACACTCGTAGTGCATATGCAGTTTGCCCGAAAATTCTGGACCCAATGGGATCTACGCTGCACGATGAGCTCGTAAAATATGATTTTGTTCACTGGTGAAAAACTAAGGATAAAAACATGTTTTTCTTTACAGATAAAAATGGCATTAATATAAGATGGAAGGAAGGAAATAGTCCTTCTCAATGTTCAGCAGGGATGGATAAAGAAGGTAGTGCCAGACGATTTTAATAAAAGATATCCTAAAAGAAATCCAATAATGCACAGCGCAGTTGGGAAACTGGTGAAGCAATTTAAAGAGACAAGATTTGTTGCTGACAAGACTAAAGACAAAGGTATATGCGGTAAAAATCCGATATCTGTCATCTAGGGAGGTAATTACCGAGGCAGGTGCAGCTACCGATTCCAATATACTGACAAGAAACCAAAGAAATGCAATGCGGCTAAAAAAATCGTGGAAACGTCAGAGTGGACACGTGGGGAACATATTGTAAATGAGAGCAAGCATATGTAGTGTAAATGTTATTGGGTGCAAACTTTTCCGACAATCTACATACAGTCGTATCAGAATAATACGACCACCCCCGGAATCACAGTGTACCCGCCACAAAGTAAAGCGGCCACCCAGGACAGATGAGCCATAGTGCGTAAGGTGAGAACATAGGGTAGAAGTAGTGATTTGACGGACATTCAAAAAGGAATGATCATTGGCTACGGCGGCAAGTGTGGAAGCACCTCAGAAACGGCAGACTTCGTGGTCTGTTTACGAGGTGCACCAAGAATGGACCGCTGGCACACCGAGTACCTCGTGACGTCATAACTGTGCAGCGCCAAAGCCAATCGACCCCAGAGAAGAATGTCGCCTCCGTCGACTGGTAAAGGGCCATCGACGCGCAAAGTGCAGAAACAGACCACGCAAATGAACGCTGGGACGCCCACTTACGTGCCCCTGATAACAGTAGACTGAACCCTGTTACGCATGGGTTTCCGGAGTCGACGCTGCGTCAAGGCGCCCATGTTAACCCAGGTTCATCGGCAATGACGCCTGCAGTTCGCATGAGACTACCGTCATTGGACAGTGGAAGAGTGGAAAAAGGTCGCCTTCTCCGACGAATCTAGGTTTGTGCTCCACGGAACTGACGGGTGGTGGCGGATACGGCGTCATACACACTAGAACCAACACTCGGACTCGCTTGTCTTCCAAGCACAGGCCAGCGGTGGCAGTGTGCATGTATGGGGGATGTTTTACTGGTATGACCCGAGACCGCTGGTACCACTGGATGGGTCCATGAACGCCAATAGCTGCCTGTCCATCCTCGCTCACCACATATTTCCCTTCGTGTTGGACGTTTACCTTGGTAGTGATGGTGTCTACCAACAGCACAATGCACCCTGCCACGCCGCTAAGGGAGTGTGTTACTGGTTCCAAGAACACGACAGCGATGTCCCCGTTCTCCCTTGGCCGGCGAAATTGCCCGCCCTCAATTCCATAGAACACTTGTGGGACTATTTGGATCGATAGGCTCGATGTGCCGACTCTACCACGTCATCTGCGGGACCTCCGTGCTCTGCTGTAGTCCGAATAGGCACGTGTGCCTCGGGCAACTTTCCAGGGCCTCATTGTGTCCACGCCACGCCGTCTCGCTGCCGTCATCCGGGCCAAGGGTGGTTATTCCCATTATTAGGTAGGTGGTCATATTATTCTAATACGACTGTGTATGTGTGTATATACATATATATCACTCCTGCACGCTTTTGAATTTCATCCACCCACCTCCCACGTGGTCTTCTCTTGGGTATTTTCCCGTCCCTTGGAATCCAGTCTAAAATTTCCGTTGTCCATCGGTGGTCGGTCCTTCTAGGAACATGTCCAGCCCGTTGACATTTCAAGGAGTTTACACAGATCATGGTGTCTTTCACTCTTGTCATTTTCCTTATCCACGAGTTCCTCTTGGTTACCCCAAGCATACACCTCTTTCTTGGTTACACCAATAATGCATTTATCCATGCTTTTGTTAGTTGTCTGCAGTCTTTTATGTTTTTTTTACGCTTTTCAACCGTAGGTTGAAGAAGCGTACATGCTCCAACTTTGTCCGTCCGTCTGTTCCGCACGATAACGAGTAAAAATCGTTCGACTTCGATTAAATTTTAGTATGTGGTAGGGGACGACCTGGGGACGAACCTTATTGAAAATGGGGTTAATGGGGTCAAAGGTCATGACGTAGGAGCGGGATCCATTCCATCGCCCTTATGCGTCATAATTTGCGTAAATATTGCTCGATTTCAAAGAAAGTTTAGTATGTGGTAGGGGACCACCTGGAAACGAACCCTATTGAAAATGGGTGAAGTGGGGTCAAAGATCAGGACATCGGAGCAGGATGCATTCCACCACATCTATTAAAGGAGCAATTCTTGTACTGTATATATGTAAATTTTATTTTGAAAACGGCTCTAAGGATTTTGATGAAAGTCGTTAACTTACCGTTTTCTGGTACTAGAAATCGATTTAACGTGATCGCGACATTCGAAAAATTCGTTTAATGGGTTAAATAACCACCCCGAGTTACCACGTTTTTAGTGTCATGGCATCGTCCATTTAATGTTTCCCATTCTTAGAAATTAGACGTTGGCGCGCGGCCACGCCATCTGCCTCATTACGTCACGCGTGTTTGTGGATCCTATTAAAGTTTTATGACGACACACTCTCACGACCATCTGCCTCATTACGTCACGCGTTGTGTGCGTATTACGCATTACTTCTATTTTCTTCTAGAACAAAAAGTGAGATGTGCCAGTTGCTTGGAATTGATGCGTAGTACAGTATATGCAGCGGAACGTTAATTTCGCATGTTTTTCCCTTCAAAATTTAAACTTAATACCTCATTTTTTTTTGTTACGTTTTTGAATAGTCACTTGATGACGACCGTATCCGCTGTGCTAAAATAGGATTATTTCATTTTTTAAGCTTTCCAACCGTAGGTTGAAGAAGCATGTATGCTCCAGCTTTGTCCGTCCGTCCGTCTGTCCGCACGATAACTCGGGTAAAAATGGTTTGATTTCAATGAAATTTTAGTATATGGTAGGGGACCACCTGGGGA
This sequence comes from Macrothele yani, assembly GCA_039090855.1. NCBI lineage: Eukaryota > Metazoa > Arthropoda > Arachnida > Araneae > Macrothelidae > Macrothele > Macrothele yani. The sequence continues at coordinate 135,735,008 of CM077027.1, read as the reverse complement.
CGAACCCTATTGCAAATGCGACAAATGGGGTCAAACGTCAACACATAGCTGCGCGATCTATTCCATTGCCATTATGCATCATAACTTGCGTAAATATGGTTCGATTTCAATTAAATTTTATTATGTAGTAGAGGACCACCTGGTGACGAACCCTATTGAAAATGGGTGAAGTGAATTAAAAGGTCAGGACATAGGAGCGGGATCCATTCCGTCGCCGTTATGCGTTATAACTTACTTAAAAATGCTTCGATTGAGACAAAACTTTATCATGTTGCTACGGAAGTATACTTTACCGGTTCTGTTGAATATCATCGAAATGGGGTCAAAGGTCAGGTCATAGGAGCGAGATTTATTCTACAGCCATTATCCTCATAACTTGAGTAACGATTTCTGGTATGTTGGAAAGCGTATCATAATCAATGCATTGCATGATTTTACTAACTTGTTTAGTTAAGGCCCACGTCTCTGCTCCATATGTAGGAACTGCACTGATTTAACACTTTTTTAAGAATAAATTGATATAAAACTTTTCATTAAGAATTAATTAACACTTGAATTGATTTAGCAATTTTCTTTTAAGACATAATAGCATATGCGCTTGAAAACTGTACTGTTTCTTCCAAAAGCACTCCAAGTTTTATAAGGCTGATTGATTTCTTCATCAATGTAACCATCGCTTGATATCTGCTGCCCAAGATGAATGTAGGAATCGGTTATCTCCATCTTTTCCCCATCAACTGATAAATCTTCATTTCTTGTAAAACATCAGTTCTGTATATGCATCAAAATTGTATATACATAAGTTTTGTCTTCTGAAAGTTCACTTTTAATCCCACTTCTTTACTCCTGTCAGCAAATTCCTGGATCATACTCTGCAGCTCTAAAGGGGTAGTTGTAAAAATGGTTGCGTTATCATCAAAACGAAGATGAGTTAAATTATCTTCATTAATCTTCATCCCTTTGATTTTTTTTTTTTGATTGAAGGTTTAACGACCACCGTGAGCAACTCAATGGTCTATAAGCAGTCGCCCGTCCTTAATGTTGGGTCACTGGTTCCAGGGAAGGGAGAAAACCAGTTCCGTAAGACAAACACAACGTACATGCTTCACCGGGATTCGAACACGGACCCCTTTCCGGACGAATGCTCAGAAGCCATCGCTTGGACCACCGCGCAATTGGGGCGGCCGCTTTGTTTTCCCAGTTCGATGATTGAAAGATACTGTATTTAGCAATGGGCATTAAAGAGTTTGGAAATGTGGTGTCATATTGGCTCACTCCCTTTACCATTTTTATTGGTGCAGTATCCTCAAATAACCGAACCTTTCCACTTGTATTTTCATAGATGCTATGAATAATGCTAATGTAAGCACCTTAATATATATACTCAATAATCCAAAAATGGAACCAATCGACATGGATTTGACACTTTTTATTGCCTAAACTGAACTTACATTAGCATGATGTATTGTCGCCGTCATGTGCAATGCATTCGACATGGCGAAGGAGCATTCAGTCATACAGATGTCAAATATGATCCTGCGTTAAGGCGGAACAAGTGGCTTGCAGCTGCTGTCTCACTGCAATCACATTTTGAGCTGGTTGGGAATGATCGTGAAACTGACGTCCAACCATGTCTTATACATGTTCAATCGGGGACAAGTCCGGCTATCGTGTTGGTCAATCTACAGCATTGAAAATCTAGGCGTTGTCTGGCGATGCGTACGGTATGTGCACGTGCCGAAGTATAGACCCAGGTACCTATTACATGAAATGACACAGGATCCAGAACGAGATCTACAAATCGATGAGCTGCCAAAGTGCCATCTAGAAAAACACGAGCGGAACGGCTGTCATAGCCGATCGCTCCCCAGATCATCACACCAGGCATTCGAGCTGTGTTGCGACGAACAATAACACGAGGACTGTTGCGCTCTCCGCTGTGTTGCCACACCTGCATATGGCAATAATCTAAGCCCAAACGGAAGAGAGATTCATCCGTATAGGTCACATGTCGCCATTTCGTTGTCCAGGGCGGACGTTCCAGACACCACTATAGACGTGTGGACTATGCTCGTTTGTGAGTGGCAGACAACGGGCCGGACGTCGTGCATGAAGTCTACTTTGTGCTAATCGTTGGGAAATGGTTGGCAGAGTAATAGAGCGTCTTAGAGCACACCGCACATCCTGTCGTATCCGGGACGCGTTTGCTGCAGGACTGGAATCGCTTGTCGTGGAATCAGTCTTTCCCCGTTGTTGTCATTCTCGGTCTTCGAGATCCCCGTTGTTGTCATTCTCGGTCTTCGAGATCCCCGTTGTTGTCATTCTCGGTCTTCGAGATCCCCGTTGCCTGCCACGAGATTCTTGCCTGGTGTACCGCTACCAAAACCGATGCGCCATTGAGCAGTCGTGACTCAGTTCTTCAACAATATGCCACAGAGACCATCCAGCTCTTAGAAAGGCCACGATCTGTCCTCTCACAAAGTCATTCAATTGACTGTGGGGTTGTGGCCTTTGTCTCTTGGGCATTTTCTACATTGTACTATTTTTAATTCACTGGCGATGCCCAAAGTAGTTTTTCACACCAAGGTAGTTGCTTCAATTCTGATGCCTGAGATCTACACGGCTGAGTCACATTATTGAGACCACCAGCTAATATCCAGAGTAACATCCGTGTGCAGCGCGGACAGCAGCTAGACGAGCTGGGAGTGATTCAGTAAAATTTTGGATGGTCTTTACAGGTATGTGGAGCCATGTTGACTGCAGTGCTGCTAGAGGAGGATCCATAGAGCGAACAAAATGATCGAGGTGGTCCCACAGATGCTCATTTGGGTTTACCTCTGGGGAATTAGGGGGCCAGGGAAGTACTTTGAAGTCTTCATTGTGCTCTTCCAACCACTCTCGCACATTTCTAGCTGTGTGACATGTCGCAATGTCGTTCTGGAAGATCCCATCCACCCCAGGAAAGACAATCAGCATCTACGTGTGTAGGTGATCTGCAAGGATGGATTCATAACGAATTCGGTCCATATTGCCTTTCTCAGATATGAGGGGACTGAGAGAATGTCCCAGAAACATTTTCCAGACCATAACGCTGCACCCATCAGCTTGTGTTCTTCCAGTAATGGTTGAAGAGTGTTTGTTCTCCGATGTTTCTCGCATTATACGCCAACGTCCATCCGTTCGATGATGGAGAAAATGTGACTCATCGGAGAAGGCAATCCTTTGACAATCAGCGGAGGTCCAATCCCGCTACTGCTGTGCAAATGTAAGACTTTTCTGCCGATGCACCTTCGTTGGCATAGGTGCAATGACCATCCGTCTGCATCGGAGCCAAATACACAGCGGAGTTCGCTAAACTGTCGTTTTAAACACACTTCTGGTAGCTCCCTGGTTCATTCGGCCCGTGAGTTGCTCAACTCTAGCGTGTCGATCGGCCCTCATGCACCTTCGAAGCCGACGTTCACCTCTCACATCAATGGCACGTGGTGCTCCGCAGTTTCCACTTCGCTTATTCACAATGGTGCTATTTCTCCAATTACGATACATTTTTAACCACAGCTGCACGCGAACAGTTCACAAACTGCGCTGTTTCAGAAATACTGCCACCCTTGTCCTGATAGCCGATAATCATCCCTTTCTGCAAATCTGATAAATCGCTCCTTATATCCATGACTGCAACGATTGATATGTTTTCAGAATGCCCACAGCGTACCTTACATACTCTCCAAGCCAGCTCAATACACGTGAGTCTTTTCATTGGTTGACGTCAAAAGTAGGAGATGGTCACAATAATGTAACTCGAATATCTATGTTCATCCGTTTTTATCGATTGATAGTGACGAGCGTTTCGTCTGAATATCAAATGATTTGCATATCTCTGAAGTACGTAACTGTCTGCCACTTTGCACATATTTTCGTGCATTCCTTCCTGTTGAAATTTTCCGAGATTTTTATTTTATTTTGATTAAAGGTTTAACGACCACCGTGAACACCTTAATGGGCTATAAGCAGTCGCCCGCTTTGATTTAGGGCCACTGGTTCCAGGGAAGGGAAAGAGCCAGTGCCGTAAGATAAACACAATATCCATGCCTCACTCGTATTGAAACCCGGACTATTCTTGGACGAATGATCAGAAGCCATCGCTTAGACCACTGCGCCACCATGGCGGCCTTTCTTCGAGACTGAGTGTACTAGGTTCGGATATATGTCCCAAAATATTTATTCACAGAACGGAATACGTTTACATCTCTTCAATACAATTTCCACTCATATTGACAGCCTTCTACTACACATCTGGAAGGCCCTGGATACCCTCAGCAGAGCCGTTTCTCTTGATGTCCGCAGGCGAGAGCCCTACAGCTTGGATTTCCGCTCTTGTGCGAAAACAATTTTCTCGCAGTGTTTCGTTCAGTTTTGTGAAAAGGTCAAAGTCACGTGGGCTCATTTCGGGAGCATAGGGTGGATGTTCGAGCAACTCCCACTACTGCCATCGTGCTAAAAAGATCCTTACATGAGCAGGAGCGTGACATCCTGCATTGTCACAGAAGACAATGGTCGCACGTGTTCTGAAATCTGGCCACTTTCGCTACAGAGCAGGCCGTAAATGATGTTGCAAAAAATGTTGGTAGTACTGAGCGTTAAATGTCTGCTGCTGCGGAACTGCGTGATGGAGTATGACACCCTGGACAGCATACTCCACTATCAGCATCAGTTTGAGATTCCCGAGTTCATGGCGAACTTTTTTTAGCCGAGGAGACGATGGATGCCGCCATTCATTGGACTGTCGTTATAGTTCTGGTTCGTACTACCTCACTCACATTTCATCCAGAGCCATTACCTTCTCCAGGATCGTTCCAAATGCTCACTGGCAAAGGCGCAGGGCAGCCATTTCTGAGCTTCAGTAAGGCGATGGATGAGGTACCCATCGTGCAGCAATTTTGCGGTAAACAAATGCGTCCTTAAAAAGGCGCAGAACTGCTTTGTGGTATATTCCTATCTCTTTGGCTATATCTGTCTTGTTATCCATCATCGATTCACAGCCATCGATGATTGCATCGATTCACGCAATGGTCTTGGATGCCACGTCAACCTGAACAAGCCACATCCTTCACTCTACTGCGACCTCGGTGAAACACTGTCACCCATCGTGCCACAGTTTTATTAGACGCTTGAATTAATTCACGATTTTTTTTGCCACAGAAACACCTGTGAGTGGCCACAGAACGGTACAAGATAGTGTATTCAAAGTAGTGTCCGTTGGCAGCTACGACCCTTTCCCACCGGTGGTGTACAAATGGATTCGGCGGTAGAAAAATGTAGGTGCTTTCGAGGCGAACCGTTCATCGAGCATCCCCGCGACAGAAAGGAAGTACTGCTCTGACAGGCCATATTGTAGCGACCGGAACAAATGGAAGTCCGAGGGAGCAATATCCGGGGAATAAGGCGGTGCGGTACGAAGTCCCAGCCAAGTGCCTCCAAGAGTTCCTTCACGGATTTGGCGACATGAGGTCTAGCGTTGTCGTGGAGAAGAATAACCTTGTCATGTGGGATCTAATTTCCGAGCTTCTGGATCATTCCCATTGCCTTTAACCGTTTTCTAACCGTTGAATCAACGACCCGTAGTGTTTCAGACAACTCGTGAAGCGTCTGACACGAATCTTCGTCCAATAAGGCCTCCAATGCGCCATCTTCGAACTATTTCGGCTGCCCAGGGCGCTCTTTGTCCTTCACGTCATACTGGTTGGTTTTGAAGTGTCGGAACCACTCTCTGCATGTTGTTTCCCATACGGCATGTTCCCCATAGGCCTGCACTAGCAAACGATGACTTTCCGCTGTAGATTTCTTGAGATGAAAGCAGAAGAGTAATGCTTCCCACGAACGCTCCTTTTTTGGTACGAAACTCGACATCGTGAATGCGATACAAACTGGTGTTCTGTGCCCTCCGATCGCGTGCCACACACTGCTTTACACAGACTACGGACGGTACGTGCGTGCGCAGGGAGGTCACGTGTGGCCCGAGTCACAGCGCACCACTGCTGAGCTCAATTGGCAACAGCGGGAATTAATTCAAGCACCTAATATATGGCAATGCTTGGTTACCACATGCTTCCTAAAGACCTAGATAACATTCCGTAGCGTCAACCTGAGCGTACCACATCCTTTACTCTATTGCGACCCAAGTGAAGCACTGTCACCCATCGTGCCACAGTTCTATATGGTAATACTTGGTTACCACATGCTTCCCAAAGACCTTGATAACATTCCGTAGCGTTCCTTATAAGCGCCATCTCGATTTTGATCTATGCACGTTGTTCAAACTTGGAATATATCTCCTCTTTAGGGCTATCCTGTTTGACAACGGTACTTAAACGTTGCGCACACTTCCCATCTTAAGAGTGGCACTGGCAAAACTGTGTGCGTGAAACAGCAACGTGGGGACAATGTTGCCACTGTTTTATATCCAACTCTCGTATATATCTCGATTAATTCTATATCCTATAACATGTATGCATCTCAAGATTTATTTTGCAATTATTATTTCGTAACTTTTCATCACTTTGCAAAACGGAGACAAACTAAGCAAAAGGGAGACAAACTAAGCAAAAGGGAGACAAACTAAGCAAAAGGGAGACAAACTTGGTCGGAGATCCTTTATATCTATAGCTTCGTCTGCACTAAAAACAACATGTAAATGCACTGAATCAAATGTTAAATTGTTAAATCCTTGCTGCCCAGTTTTGTACTTAAAACCTGGAGTTTTTTTTTTCATTTCATTTCATTTTTATTTTTCAGTTGTGACCATATACACTAATAGTAGTATTATAACAATAACAATGTAACTAGTGACAACTGGGGGCACGAGAAAAAAGGCCTGAATTGGCCTAACATAGCCCTCGGCACCCGTAATAAAGATCATAGAAGTCAGGAACAGACGTAACTCATTTTCTGATACCATATAAGTAAATTAGTAAGTTTTAAATAGAAATTATAGAGAAAGTGACCAAGAGTAATTTAGTTATATATAAGTAAAAATTTATCCCAATTTCATTTTCCTCCCCTTTTCCCTTCCCCCTTTTTTTCCCCATCAAACAGGAGCAAGCACATGAGAAATACAAAAATAAATAAGTTGGCCTTAAACCAGTTGGTCAAAAGAAAAAGAGATATACTATGATAGATCTAGTTCTTTCCCATTAATAGAGTTTTAGTTTTTTCTTAAAAAGGTTAATATTATTAATAGCAGTAAGATGGAAAGGAAAGTATTCCATAACTTAAGACCAGAACAGTTTATGTTATTTTTAAAATTTTCTGAATATGTAAATCCCGGTAGTAATTTAAATCCATTTCTTGTTGCATAAGTATAATTGCGATCAAGTCAAGATAGAGGTTATATTTTATTCTTTTAAACATGATCTTTCCTAAATTATAATTAATATATTAAATGTATTGGGATGCGAAGTTGTTCTAAATGTTAAATTGGAAGACTGATTAGTATTAATTTTTAAATCCAATAACCTGATGAACTTATTTTGTAATTTTTGTAATTTGAGAATAGTATATCGTGTTAATTTCCCCCATGTCAAAATACAGTAAGTAAAATAAGTCTGAATGATGGAATAGTATAACGCCAGCATTAGTTCAGGGGTTAAATGTCTAAGAGTGTGACTAATAACTCCGATGTTTCCCGATATTTTAGTTGAAAGTAGATCTATATGTGTATTCCATTTCAAGTCATCACTTAAAGTGGTACCCAAATACTTATGGCAGGGCACCACCTCAATATCATGTCCCATTAATATTATTTTCTGTAAGTTAAGTGGAAAAGCAGAGTTTTTTCTAAAAATCCTTAGTTTTTAAAAAAAAACGTTTAAGCTTCTTCACCGAAAAGAATAGTTTATTTGCCGCTGAGACTGGGAACACGCCAGAACTTTTAATAGCCTCCAAATACTTGGAAATTAATTTCTGTTCGCGGGCAACAAAAGCTGTAGTAACGTCCATGGGTGGTAGTCTATCTGGTTTCTGTTTGTTTTTTTTCGCACCACATAAAATACATACCGTTTTGCGAATATGTCAAAACATGCATTCGAACAAGAAATAAAACACTGAAAAAACGGTGGGAGGGAGTGCATTTTGAAGAAAAAATGGCGAATATAAATTCAAAATACTTACCATAGAAATTATGCCATGGCATTTTACATCAGACATAAAGAAGAAGTCAGTGCTGTTCTTCGGAGTTTGGAAAATTGGGCCATACTTAGTGCAGGATTCTTAAAAATTGATCACTGTGAGGTATATGAAACCTAAGGGATAAAATAAAAAATATAAGCAAATAACAAAAAATATCTAGTTGTCTTACATATGCCAAAGGCAGATAAAAAAACAAATTTAGTGAACGGCATTTTAAGTCTTTCACAGAACATGGCATAACTAATTCATACACTCGACGAGGATCAGGAACGCCAAACAGAAGTCATCGCTCTTTCCACGTGAATAAGTGAGTCACGGAAAAATTATCATCGGTTGCCACCGGGAATCGAACTCAGGAACACCAAACAGAAGTCATCGCTCTTCCCACGTTAAGAAGTGAGTCACGGAAACATTCTCATCGGCCGCTACAGGGAATCGAACTCAGGAACACCAAACAGAAGTCATTGCTCTTTCCACGTTAATAAGTGAGTCACGGAAAAATTATCATCGGCCGCCACCGGGAATCGAACTCAGGAACACCAAACAGAAGTCATCGCTCTTTCCACGTTAATAAGTGAGTCACGGAAAAATTATCATCGGCGGCCACCGGGAATCGAACTCAGGAACACCAAACAGAAGTCATCGCTCTTTCCACGTTAATAAGTGAGTCACGGAAAAATTATCATCGGCCGCCACCGGGAATCGAACTCAGGAACACCAAACAGAAGTCATCGCTCTTTCCACGTTAATAAGTGAGTCACGGAAAAATTTCCATCGGACTTGTTCCGTGACTCACTTATAAACATGGAAAGAGCGATGGCTTCTGTTTGATGTTCCTTGTCCACGTCAATTGTGTGTATTAATTATTCATTCGCGTCCTAGTTATTTGTTCAGTTGCTTCCTTTCATCTTTGGTGAATCCCCAGCACTGTGCGGGGGCTCCATGAAACAACCTTCCATGTGGTTTGACAGTTAAACACCTGTGACTCAGGAGAATTCGGGGCCGCTGTGATGCAGTGGTAGCATGTCCGGCGCGTAACTGGAAGACCCTGGGTTCGATTGTCGTTGGCGGCCGACGAGAATTTTTCCGTGATTCACTTATTCACGTGGAAAGAGCAAATGACTTCTGTATGGTGAACATGGCATAATTTCTGAGGAAGGATTTCTCCACAGTTGACCAAAATGCATTTCATTTTTGTTCAAATAAAAAAGAAAAGAAAAATTCTCGTGCGTTTTCAGGGGATGAATTTACAGTGGAACTTCGACTGTACAATTTTTAACTGCACTTTTTGAAATTCACGAGCCACTTTCTGTGGTTACTTTTGTGAATTAACGAAGCATATTTCTGATACAACCTTTTCCGTGAAATGACTGACAGAAACCTGAATTTCACGGATTTTTCGAACCACGAGAAAATTCTGAATTTTCAGAAACCTTTCTGCAATTTCTTTCTCATAACGACGATAAACTGCAGATATTAAGATAAAGGAAAATTCTTAATTTTCAGAAAACTTTCAGCAATTCCTTTCGTATATTAATGGATAAACTCCGTTTTCACTTTTTCCTTCTCCGTATGATGAGAAATTTTCGGTAATAAGAGCGATTTGCGGGAATACTTGAGGTTTGATTACCTGTTAAATTTCAGTCGTCTGTCGAAGGATCTGAGTTTGAAGTTCTGTAGCGAGATCGGATATTGTGGATAGCACATCGCATGAATTTCGGTTATTTCTTTTAAGGATATTTCTTCTCATCTCCTCCACTTTGTGCGCCATCTATTATATATTGTGTTACTGTCACTCCCATTAACGAAAAAAAAATTATCATCGCGCAATTAGTTTTACCATGAACATGATTCAGACTTCCGAGTCTTTCTGGCTCAGTGGTTAAGACGCGCGTTATCTTCTGAACCACATAAAAGTACGTTGGTTCCATCCCCACGGGGCTGCGAAAGGATTATCTGATGTAAGGTCTAAAAATTAAAGCGTCTTCGTTTTTGCTAAATTTCTATATAAATACGGAAAATTTGTGAAATTATGGAATTTAAAAAAACGGGCACTTTTAAAAATGGAAAGTTCGGTATAAGACGGACACCTAGCGGCATATTTTCAGAAATGTTGCGTGAATTCACACAAATTATTTTTACAGTGTAGACGTTTTTCGCTTGTATACAGAATTCTGTGCTAGTCCCGATATTTTACTGAAGTTCCTATCGCTTTTTAATCCGGTTATACGTGATTCATTTAGACGATTTTTGCGTTCTTACATTAAATTTTAAATTTCAGATAATCAAAAATATACAGTTCTTGGATTCTTTTACACGTAACCTGTTTGTCACAACTTTGACAGAAACGAGATAGCATTTTCTTGCAGCCATGAAACACATGATGCAACTAAAAATTTACTAAATAACGTACACAGTTTAAAAAACAGCAAGTTGTACTTTCGTGTTACTGGGTAATTAAGACTGTCAAAGCACGATCAGATTCGTCTAAATATAAAGCACAAACACCAAACCTCCCAATCATTTATCTAAAAACGTAGCTTAAAAAAGTCTTTATTTACAATTAAAAGTGTGAGTTTAAAAGCTCTAGTGAGCACTTTCGCGATCCACTATGGTCGCATTATCAGGCTAAGGAGTGAAATCACTATGAAGCGGTACATGACTTATATAGTAGCAGGAATGAGCACAAGATTACAAATATGTAAATGAGATGAGTAAAAGATATTAAATGTCAATCACTCGGATATGTTGGAATATCCAAGCGAGGAACCCTGAAAATAATTTAGGTAATTTTGTAAATAGTTTGTAGTGATTGACATTTAATATCTTTTACTCATCTCATTTATATATTTGTAATCTTGTGCTCATTCCCTGCAACTATACAAGTCATGTACCGCTTCATAGTGATTTCACTCCTTAGCCTGATGATGCGACCATAGTGGTTCGCGAAAGTGCTCGCCAGAACTTTTAATTCACCCTTTTAATTGTAAATAAAGACGTTTTTTTACCTACGTTTTTAGATAGTGATTAGGAGGTGTGGTGTTTGTGCTCTATATTAAGACGAATCTGATCGTGCTTTGACAGCCTCAATTACCCTTTGAACGTACACAGTTCTCTATTTTTCCTGAATTAAAAAATTTAAGACAAAGTAAGTTTAGTGAATCTTTTATTCAGTACTACAGCTCAATCAACTAGTGGACAAACTGGTTATAGGGAAGTGATATATGATAGGAGTATTGAATATAAAACAGAATCGTATTCGGATTTACTAAGTGTACATTTTAAAGGTAAGGTTTGTTTCTTCAAATATTAAAAATATAAAATCGCACAGAATTTTTGTAGTTTTTTCACGAAATTAGAATTATAAAGACAACTGAAATTACGTAGGTCATTTAAAAAATTTAGCACACTGCGCAGGTGCTGTTCGTAGGATGATGCAATGGCTCCAATTGTTGCGCCAGTTACGAGTCAGACATACAAAATTGTGTCTACGTTTGCTGCTAATTTGTTCCTGTTGCGAAACATTCTTCCTAGAAATGGAGGAAGAAAGTGAGTCACGTTAGATCTCGCGTAGCGAACAGCGATGCCGCATTAAAATTGGATCTTTGCGAGGAAAATCCCCTACCAAAATTCATAAAACTTTGTGTGACGTTTGTGGCATTAGTGTAGTGGATCGTAACACAGTGTCACGCTGGACTTCTCGTTTCCGCCAAGGTCGGGAGAGCGGCGATGACGACCTACGAAGCTGCCGGCCATCAGATGCAACGGTTATCGCCAACAGCATTTTGGAAGAAGATCAACGGAAAACCTGTGAAGAGATTGCATATGAAGCAAAAATGTCTACCGCTTCAGTTTTCAGAAGCCTAACTGGAATATTACAGAAGAGAAAAGTGGCTACCAAATGGGTTCCGCATAATCTGAGTAAAAAGCAGCAAGCAGTTCGCAAAAGGTTCGCAGAAGAATTGTTTTAGAGGTACGAGACAGAAGACGAGCAGTTTTTGGACAGAATTGCTGCTATAGACGGAACCTGGGTACGAGATTTTGAACCAGAACTGAAATATCAGTCCGCTCAGTGGAAACGTCCAGAACCACCTCATCAGAAAACATTCCGCCGCCAATCGAAGGTTAAGCTGATGGCCTATGACAAATTGAAGTGATAGCAACAGACAGAATGCCCGAGTGAACGACTGTAACCGCGGAATACTACAGAAGGTTTCTGCAAAATGTTTTGAGCCCAGAGATTCCCCAGAGAAGGCCCGACATGCTCGAAGCTGGTGTCATCATTTTGCACGACAACGCGAGGGCGCATATTGCCCGCACAGTAAGAGCCATTCTGGAAAAGTATGAACGCGAATAGCTTCATCACGCGCCATACAGTCCTGACATGAGCCCACCAGACTATGACTTGTTCTTAAAACTGAAGAAGCCACTCCGAGGGAAACGATTCAGCACGATTCAGGATGTTTCTAATGAGGTGACCCGTGAAATCCGACGCCTCAACAATGGAAGTATCCTGACTGGAATACAAGACTTGCCCAAACGTTGGGCCGCTTTCATAAAGAAACATGGAGATTACTTCGAAGGCCTGTAAAGGTATGTTGAGGTGACCCGAGTAATCCGACGCCTAAACAATGGAGGTATCCTGACTGGAATACAAGACTTGCCTAAACGTTGGGCCGCTGTCATAAAGAAACATGGAAATTACTTCGAAGGCTTGTAAAGGTATGTTGAGGTGACTCAAGTAATCCGACGCCTCAACAATAGAGGTGTCCTGACTAGAATACAAGACTTGCCCAAACGTTGGGCCGCTGTCATAAAGAAACATGGAGATTACTTCGAAGGCCTGTAAAGGTATGTTGAGGCGACCCGAGTAATCCGACGCCTCAACAATAGAGGTATCCTGACTGGAATACAAGACTTGCCCAAACGTTGGGCAGCTGTCATAAAGAAACATGGAGATTACTTCGAAGGCCTGTAAAGGTATGTTGAGGTGACCCGAGTAATCCGACGCCTCAACAATGGAGATGTCCTGACTGGAATACAAGACTTGCCCAAACGTTGGGCCGCTGTCATAAAGAAACAAGGAGATTACTTCGAAGGCCTGTAAAGGTATGTTCAGGTGACTCGAGTAATCCGACGCCCCAACAATGGAGGTGTCCTGACTGGAATACAAGACTTGCCTAAACGCTGGGCCGCTGTCATAAAGAAACATAGAGATTACTTCGAAGGCCTGTAAAGGTATGTTGAGGTGATCCGAGTAATCCGACGCCACAACAATGGAGGTGTCCTGACTGGAATACAAGACTTGCCCAAACGTTGGGCCGCTGTCATAAAGAAACATGGATATTACTTTGAAGGCCTGTAAAGGTATGTTAAGGTGACCCGAGAAATCCGACGCCTCAACAATGGAGATGTCCTGACTGGAATACAAGACTTGCCCAAACGTTGGGCCGCTGTCATAAAGAAACATGGAGATTACTTCGAAGGCCTGTAAAGGTATGTTAAGGTGATCCGAGTAATCCGACGCCACAACAATGGAGGTGTCCTGACTGGAATACAAGACTTGCCCAAACGTTGGGCCGCTGTCATAAAGAAACATGGAAATTACTTCGAAGGCCTGTAAAGGTATGTTGAGGTGACTCGAGTAATCCGACGCCTCAACAATGGAGATGTCCTGACTGGAATATAAGACTTGCCCAAACGTTGGGCCGCTGTCATAAAGAATCATGGAGATTACTTCGAAGGCCTGTAAAGGTATGTTGAGGTGACCCGAGTAATCCGACACCCCAACAATAGAGGTATCATGACTGGAATACAGGACTTGCCTAAACGCTGGGCCGCTGTCATAAAGAAACAAGGAGATTACTTCGAAGGCCTGTAAAGGTATGTTGAGGTGACCCGAGTAATCCGACACCCCAACAATAGAGGTGTCCTGACTGGAATACAAAACTTGCCTAAACGCTGGGCCGCTGTCATAAAGAAACATGGAGATTACTTCGAAGGTCTGTAAAGGTATGTTGTGAAATAAATTCATTTTTTAAGAGATAACCCACAGTTCGCAAAACTTTTGAAATGACCTTCGTAATTTCATTAATGCTTTTCTAATTAAAAGAAAAAACTGCTTGCACTTCCCTTTGATATAGCAAGAAATGACTAAGGAATGGCTAAACACATGTTGTAAGCGAAATTAAATATCAACAAGTTAGTTCAATCGTGCAATGTATTAATTGTGATACGTTTTTCAACATACCAGCAATCATTACCCAAGTTACGAGGATAATGTCTGTGGAAAAAATCTCGCTCCTGTGCCCTGACCTTTGACTCCATTTCGATTATATTAAACAGAATTGTTCAACATATCTCCAGAAAAACATACTAAAGTTTTGTCGCAATAGAAGCATTTTTAGTCAAGTTATGGGGATAATGGCTGTGGAATAAATATCGCTCCTGTGCCCTGACCTATGCCCCATTTCGATGATACTTAACAGAACCGGCTCAGTATACCTTCGGAACATCATGATAAAGTTTTGTCGCAATCGAAGCATTTTTACCTACGTTATGACGCATAAGAGCGATGGAATGGATTCCGCTCCTATGTCCGGATCTTTGACTCCATTTCTTCCATTTTCAATAGGGTTTATCCCTAGTTGTCCCATATCACATGCCAAAATTTCAACGAAATCTGACCATTTTTACGCGAGTTATCGCGTGGACACACAGACAGACAAAGCTGGAGCATATACGCTTCTTCAACCTACGGTTGGAAAGCGTAAAAAATTAGTACTGCACTACTCCCTCTACCGCGAAAACAATTCTACAGGTCAGACACAGAGTCTCTTCGGGGCAGATTAAGTACCGATTTTGAAATTTCGTTTCTCTTTAAAAGGGAAAGTAGACAAAAATACTTGATCTACTCATTGGTTTTTAAAGAAAAGGCTTTTAGAAATGTGAATACATGCATTTCATTGAAAAAGAAAATCTTTAAAAATACCAAGTCGCTTTTTTTCACTATTGCCAAAGATATTAAAGACGATGAACATTAACAGAAAAATATAAAAATTAAGAATATAATCAGGAAGAGAAATAGAGTAAAAACGCTTGTCACAAAAATTCAAAATTACAAAAATCACGAAACATTTTTATCCCTCGTAAAGGAATATTCCTGCAGTTCCAAACATTTTCGGTCAATGAACAGCATGGAGATATCCAGAAAGTATCGAAAAACATGGAAGAAATGTTACTGTATTAAAACATCCAATAAACAGTCCCAAACATTAAATTATTTCACTGAGATCTTTTATTTCCGTAGTATATTCCGTTTCCGTAGTGGACCATCGATTTCCGTAGTACATTCAGTTCTCTCCGTAGCGGACCAACGATTTCTCGAGTATATTCAGTTCTTCGTAGAGGACCAACAATTTCCGTACTGACTACGGAGAATCCAGGGAAAAGTGAATTCAACTGCACGCCGAATGAGCAGTGAAATATTTCGAAAAAGTCCAAAGTGCAATGTTTTTTCGTGATTCATATTTAAATTTAAAGACTTTTGCATCAGTCTGAGAGGAAATAAGGAGGAAAAGCCTCATTTAAGAAGTTTTGATTAAATTCCAGATAATGTACAAACCCTGCACAACTCGTGTATTTTAGGGCGTGTGAATCCAGGATCAAAATCAAATGACTAGCTGTCTACACTCTATACCCCACTGAAAGGTGCCAACCCTTTTTAAAGGGAAATGACGCTTTCTTAACAAAACATAGGGAGGCGAATGCGAACAAAAAGTCACGAATAAGCGAGACACAAATTAGGATTTATATAAAACGTTGAAATCAAACTAAGAAAAGTAGCAATTTAAACTAATATAAATTATAAATTACTAATGCACGTAATAATTTATGCATCAGCAGCTATTATCAATCCAGTTTTACGCTGCCATATTATTTAAAAACTGCACATCTTTCCAATTCTTTTTTTTTTATTTTAATTAACAGATTTCTGAATTACCTATAGGAAACAGTGATTTTCTGAATATATTTATAAACACGGATTTTCTTTATGATTTTATTTAGAGCCAATGTAATTGCAGATTTGACGTTTTTCAAGAAGTTATCAATGTATGTTTGTGAAAAATATGGACCGCTTTGATTTTACCATCAAAATGACATCGCTTTTTAAGTTTAATTTCTCTGAAAATGCATGATTTCCCATTGCTTTGTGAATTTCTTGCTATATCAACAGACAAAAGAGAGCACGCATTTTCCCTTTAGTTTCTAAAATATTTAAAGTTCAAAAACCGAAATTTCAACTTTCCGTCGCCAACTTTTCTACACAGTTGCATGCCATACCGACTTTTTTAACATTTATTTCGCATTAAACAAAAGAACAAATGCTCGCTCGGGCGCTGGGAACAGCAAAAAGTGACTAAGAAATGGAAATGCACAAGTTTTGTAAGAGAAATTAAAATATCACAAAACAGTACTGCATTGTAGACTCTGCCGGGAAAACAATTATAGAGGTCACCGAAATGCCTCAGATTCTATCACGAACATAATTAATTTAAATATTCGTGATAGAATTTATTGTTCGATTTTGATATTCAATTTCCCTTTAAGAAGAGGAAATTAGTTTTGAAGAGACCGTTACCGTTACGAAAACGGGCACTTTGTTGGAAACAATTCTTAAAAATACGAAGTCGCTCGCTTCAAGGCCATGGTATTAGAGAGAAGACTTCCCTCTCTCTGCTGAGATCAGATCAGATCGTATGTAGAGGATTTTAGGAAGGGAGTTTCTGACTCCAGGTCTTAAACAGCCATTAAAAACAGGAAACTAGGAGATGTGGGCTAGAGCGCCCGATAGAAAAGTGACACGGAAGCGAAGTATAAAGGGTGAGGAAGACGCCCTTATTTATTACCGGAGGGCCAGTACCCGGGGTCCGGCGGCTTAGCGTGCCCATGCGACGTACGGCGGATATTTAGTGGATCGAGCTTTCGTATTGGCCTGGGATCGAACCTGAGGCCCTTTCCGTGGCAGTCACAATTGTTGCCAACTAGGCCACCCGCGGCCCAGACTTCCCTCTGTTTTCGACGTCACTCTTATGCTACACGATCTGATAAGTCTGTCTTGCGTTTGATGTCATACACGAGGGCGTTGGAAACCAATGAGAAGTCTTGGTTTCTGCGTGACGTCACAAAAAGAAAGAAATTAACTCTCAAATGTCGTGGCCTTGTATTTTGTAGACGGCCTTGCTACTTTCATTTTTACCAAAGATATTAGAAAACAGAAATATGATCTCTAGGAAAAATATAAAAAAAAACAATCAGGAAGCAAAATGGGGAGAGGAAAGAATTAACTTTGTTAGAAACATTCGGAATTCCAAAAATCACGGAACATTTTTATCATTCCCTGAACAATTACTTCCGGCCGTTCGGATTATTTTTTTCGCCGACGGACGGCATGAAGACGTACAAAATTATGTCCAGAAACATCAAAGAAATGTCGCGGTATTGAAAAACTGCCGTAAACGATCACAAGAATCAATGAGTAGGAACTGTACACCAAATTATACTGAAAATAGTATAACTATACTAAAAAACCGAAAATTTCGGATTTTTAGTATAGTTATACTATTTTGAGATCACAAGAATGTTTAACAAATGTTAAAATCTCAAGAACATGAAAATAGACTTGACATTTTGAATATTATTTCACTGGGATTACCGATTTCTATAGTATATTCAATATATCCACTACTCCGTGGCGATTCAAAGATTGACGTAGTGACTACGGGGAATCCGTGGAAGCGTCGGTAATGGCAGTAAAAGGAACATGTTACAGAAAAGAAAATTACAAATCACACTGGTCCACAAGGTTTTTATAACATGAACAAATGTAGCTATTTTTAACTAATTTTTGGTGCTGATTTCAGATCTGACCTTAAACAATGGTTATCACGTCACGGTTTTTTTTTTTATGTTATGGGGCATTTAATATGCACTATTGTTCACATTAGCGCTTGTAGGCATGTAAAAAGACAGTAGATCTTTTTATTGTCATAAGCACACCGAACGAAAAAATTACGGAATTCTGTGAAAATCCGGAGGAACAGTTGGAAACTGGTCAGGCAGAGAAAAATGCGTGTATATAATGGAATGGAAAGTATTGTATGTTACTTGTTACTTTTTCAGCCTTGTAAGACGTGCATGCCTAATCAGTTTTATTTTTGCTTACAGGTGGTACCATGGGTAGAAAAGGTGATGTAACAGAGTGGCAAAAGGAAGCTATCGTCTTTGGTCGTGGGTCATTCGCTGAGTGAGGCGGCGGAGTTTGTTGGCGTGTCCAAGTCCACTGTCAGTAGTGTTCATTTAGCGTGGAAGGAGTCGTCCAAAGACAATTCCCGTCGGAGTAGCTGTGGCAGAAAAACCATCATGGGCAACCGTGATCGTGGCAATTATCAACAGTAAAACGGTTCCAAACCCGGCAGGAATTGCTGCAGGAGTACACTGTGGGGCCCAGTCTGCCTGTTTCCGAACGAACGCTCCGACGAGAACTGCATGGTGTAGGAATATTCACTCGTGTAGATAGGGTACGCCCCAAACTGTCTGCCATGCACAAGAAAAAACGGCTGGAATGGGCAAGGGAACACCGACACTGGACCACAGAAGAGTGGCGACGCATCATCTGGTCGGACGGATCCAGGTTCTGCCTGTATTCCAATTATGGTCAATCCAGGGTCATGCGGAAGGCCGGGGAAGCCTTCAACGCAGAGTGTGTGTGCAAAGGGCTGTACAGAAGGGTGGTGGAAGTGTCATGTTTTGGGGGTGTATATCCAGTGCTGGGGTGTCTCCCTGAGTTAACGTGTCTAATGGCATGAAAGCGGTGGACTACGTGAATCTGTTGGATAACGAGGTGTTGCCATATGTCCAGTTCCTCCAAGATGCCGCCATTCCAGATCCACGTTATCAAGACTGCACTGTCCACTGAGCTGCCACTGTGCAGGATTGGTTTGCAGAGCATGAGCTCGAAGTCCCACATCTCACCTGGTCCGCCAATTTGCCTGATCTCAATGTCATAGAGAAAATTTGGGACATGCTCGAACGGGCCATTAAGAAGAGACAACAACACCCTCCCAATTTGACTGCTCTGCGGTACCAGTTGTTCACGGCGTGGGTCAAACTGGACATTAATGTCATCCGCTCCCATATTGACAGCGTGCTAAAGAATATCAAGGCTGTGCTTCGAGCTCGTGGTGATGTAACCCCATATTAACCTATAAAATGAGCATTCCGTAATTTCTTGTCCGATGTGCTTGTTTAGACACCGGACATGCTATGGGTGACAACAGTGACTTTTTCATAGGTAGAGAATATGCAACCGCAACCGAACCGCCATTGCTGTTTTTCACATTGAAGCAGAGACACGTGCGGCATGTTTATGAGCAAAAGTTGGAGAAATGGAGAAAAGGGATCGTCGCGGATGTATTGATGTTCCAGAAAAGTTTTGTCATGTGGGCGGACAGTATATTATAAAATAGCAGAGATGTCCATTGACAAAGACTGTGAGGAAAGCCTACTACTTGTACTTTGGATGTCATGTTGGAGATCAAAATAAATCGTGGGCTCCACATTTCTAATGCATTTCCTGATTTGTTGGCCTGAGTGAATGGTTGAAAGGTAAGCTGAAATTGTCGCCTTTCGCAGTTCCCATGATTTGACGTGAGCCAACTGATCACGTGGAAGATTATTATTTTTGTTTTACCAAAGTCAGTGGCTTTTCAAAGAAGAATAAAAATAAAATACAGTATCCATATTTGTCATCAGCCTTTAGGCCTGTTCCGCATGGGGAAGATCTCGCTATATCACAACCTCCATTGAACTGTGAAAAGATAGATTCAAATTCATCCAATGAAGATATGAACACACATGAAGATCCGGATCCTACATACACTCCTAAACACTTATAGGAGGCCTACTTGATTGAGCAAAATGATCTGAATGATCTCGTTCGAAATTTACATCTTTCCAAACAGCAAGCTGAACTTTTAGGTTCCCGACTGTAAGAGTAGAACCTGCTAGCGAAGAGTACACGCGTGTCTGTTTTCAGAAATAGAAATTTGGGTCTATGTTCTTTCTATGAAATGCAGTATGGTAAGTGTTTTTGTTCAGATATTCTGAGGCCTAATGTTAGAATTAGGAATATCTCACGATACTACGGAATGGCGTCTATTTATCGACTTATCCAAGGTTATTTTAAAAGCCGTTCTTTTGTCCAACGGAAACCAGAAGCCTTCCATTCCATTAACACATGCTCTAGGAATAAAGGAGACGTATGAAGCATGGATAAAATTCTCACTGCAATGCAATATGACCAGTTTAGGTGGTCAATAACGGTGATATGAAAGTGATATGATATCACTCTTGCTCGGGCTTCAGTGTGGCTTCGCCAAATTTTGTTGTTTTCTTTGTATGTGGGATAGTAGGGCCACAGCAGAACACCATGAACGGTCAAACTGGCCTAAACGAAATGTTTTCATTTCTGGAGAGAGTAATGTTCGTCACAAGCCTCTAGTTATTTCCTCTGATAGGCTGTTTCCACCACTTCATAACAAACTGGGAGTGATGAAAAACTTTGTAAATGCTATGGACAAATCTGGCCCAGGTTTCTTGCACTTAAATCAACCATTTCCGCAATTAAGTAGTGCAAAACTCAAAGAAGGAAACTTTGTTGGTCCTCAGATACGAAAACTACTGCACGATTCTGTTTTTACCGAAAATCTAAACAGCACGGAGCTAGTTTAGTTGCATGGCAATCTTTGGCATCTGTGGTCAAGGGATTTCTAGGTAACCACAAAGAGGGCAACTACAAACAGCTAATTCGCAACCTTCTCAAGAACTATAAAAACTTCGGGTGTCGGATGTTCTTAACAATGCATTTCCTCCATTCGCATTTCTACTTCTTTCCTGATACCCTAGGAGCAGTCAGCGATGAACAAGGAGAAAGGTTCTACCAAGATATCCGAACGATGGAGGAGAGGTGTCAAGGCAGGTGGGATCCTTCAATGATGAGTGATTACTGCTGGTTTCTGCAGAAGGAAAAACGGACACATAAGAGTAAAACAATGATCTACTTGTACGGGTATACGAGTACGTGTGCATACCCTTACATTTGTGGTGATACTGTTTACTCTATTTATTTTTGCTTTTGTTGTCTCATATGTAGTGATATATGAATATGGTATTTATGCTTTGCAATACTAATTCTATAGATAACGAGACACATAAATGCTGTATTATATTACAACGTGAAACTGGAATGTGTACATCTTGCATTGTACATCATCATCATCATTGTCAACCATTATCAATCCACTGCTGGATGAAGGTCTCCCCAAGTTTCTTCCACAACGGTCTGTCTTGTGCAAGTCTCCTGCATGTTACTCCCGCATACTTTCGAATTTCATCCACCCATCTCCCACGAGGTCTTCGTCTGGGTCTTTTCCTGCCCTTTGGAATCCAATCTAAAATTTCAGCTGTCCATCGATGGTCTGTCCTTCTGGCAGTATGTCCAGCCCATTGCCATTTCAAGGATTTAACTCTGATCATGATGTCTACCACTCTTGTCATTTTTCGGATCCACGAGTTCCTCTTCTTATCTCTCCTGGGTACACCAAGCATGCACCTCTCCATGCTGCTTTGAGTTGTCTGCAACCTTTGTATGTCTCTTTTAGTTAAGGTCCACGTCTCTGCACCATACATAAGCACTGGAAGGATTCTTTGATCAAACACTTTTCTTTTAAGACATAATGGCATATTGCTCTTTAAAATTATGCTGGTATTAAAAGAAATCCGTCTTGTTGCAATTATGCTGTTTCTTCCAAAAGCTCTCCAGGCAAGTTTTGTACGCCGATTAATTTCTTCATCAATGTGACCCTCACTTGATATCTGCTGTCCAAGATAAACGTACGTATCTGCAATCTCCAGCTTTTTTCCATCAATAGATAGATCTTCATTTCTTGTAAAAGCATTAAACATCACTTTTGTTTTCTGAAAGTTAATTTTAATCCCACTTCTTTACTCTTGTCAGCAAGTTCCTGGATCATACTCTGCAGCTCTGATGGGGTAGCTGCAAAAATGACTACGTCATCAGCAAAACGAAGGTGAGTTAGATAAACTCCATTATTCTTTATCCCTTTGTTTTCCCAGTTCAGTGATTGAAAGACATTTTCCAATGTGGCATTAAAGAGCTTGGGAGATATGGTGTCACCTTGTCTCACTCCCTTTCCAATTTTTATGTGTGTTGTATTTTCAAGCAGCCGAATCTTTGCACTTGCATTTTCATAGATGTTATTAATAATATTAATATGTATCTGGAAATATAGGAAATTATCATACACTAAACACTGTACGTGATGGTGAGTTTTACAGCCATATTTGAATTCAAAACCCCGAAATTAGTTAAACACACCTTATTTCACTCATGTTATGAAAACAAAGTTTAAACATGTTGACTAGTGTTATTAAAATCAAACTAAACCGGACGTTTTCTCAAAAGAAAAAAAAAACGTCAACAACGAAAATGAAAAACGGATTTACAGACACTGGTTCCAAAAATCGGACATAATCCCATTAATTTTATCTAGAGGTTTGTACTTCCTTGTGGAGCTAACCTCTGAATCGCAGAGAGCAGCTTAGTAACATATGAGTGATCTCATTAAATCGGGACTCTTGGCTGCTATTGCATATATTTTCAGCTACTGGTATAAATAAAAAGTCTGCATACTACTTCGAAATTCGCGATGAGCAAAAATCTGAAAAATCAGAACCACAATCAGACCTGAAAATACTAGCAGTGTTTTCTTATTTTTGTGGAGACAATCACAGTAAACAAGTTCCGTCTGTCTTGTCCTGAAAGGAGGAGGTAAAGTAAAAGTTTCGAACAAATGAAACACCCGAAGAAAACATCTTGGGAACACACACACACCTGCTTCCAACGAAAACACAATTGGGGGTGATCTACCATTTCTCCTCCATCTCTCCACAAAGCAGATTTTGTTTTGTTCCGAAGCTTATAAATGGCCGTCGCAGAAGGCGACGTGGGTAATCCAATTGATTAGGTCGTTGAAGGATGTATAGCATGAGAACTGTCTGAATCTCTTTCGTAATATCATTTGCCACGTGCCAGAAATGGGCATCTCCCTCTCCAAAGATTTATTTCCTTGTTAGGGATACAGAAGGTACCAGGGAGGGAGTGATGACATTATCGAATACACGTGGTCTGCACGACTCCATTTCCTTTTATCAGACGTAGCTGTCAATGCGCGCGCGCGCGCACACACACACACACACACACACACATCTCCTCATTTGTTCTCCGAGCATCGTCAAGTGTCCTCAATCCACTCTAAAAAGAATCAGTAAAGAACTTCCGACAGGTATTATCGAACAAAGGCTCATTCATATCTGACATCCGAAATTAAGCAAAACTTCTTGTTTGAAAATGTTTTTCTTTTATTCCAATTTCAGATCGAAATCTTCCCTTTTTTGTAATGAATAAAATTAAATAAAATCAAAATAAAATTTTAAAAAATTTTACGAGCAAACCGAAACGCAGAGTGACCACGAAATTTCAAAATAAGCGTACTAAGGGGATCATAAAAATGCACATCTGATGAAGAAATGCAAAGAAAAATCATGCAACTGAATAAAGTCTTTGGAACGCCGATTCTTTGAAATAGAAACATCACTGAAAAAATCAAAAAGTCATTTCTGAAACCATCTTGGCAGAGCATTGGTTGTACTTTATGCAGCAAAGATATGTGCGCAATTATAATTTAATCACCTAATTAATTATATTAATAATGTTAATTAATTAACATAATTAATTACTAATTTCTTTAAGTACAGTAATTCCTAATTGGGTGCAGGAAGTATTATCCCGACACAGGCCGCATAAGGATTCGCTGGCTTCTTTTCTTTTCTTTTCTTTCCCTTCGCGTGGGAAGGAGATCGAAACGCAAACGCTGAGCCAGGTACAAAATTCCGCAAAGGAAGTGAAAGGAATTTTCCATTGCCAGTCATTTGGAAAGAACAAGCACTGCGGATTACATAATGCAGCCTTACCTAATAATAGGTTAGTGGTGACTATACTGCGAAAGTCCAAGAAAGAATCCTAAATCTGGTAAGAAGGTAAAGTTTATGTAATAACTGTCACCCAGACTCTGTATCGGGGAACATAACTCAGTCGGACATACGTGCCTACGAGCATACTTAAAACATTTAAAAAGGGTTTCTCCGATAATAGAAATCCGAAACAGGGTTACAGTTAGGGCCAAATAAATTTTTAAAAGGCTTAGCTCAGCAGATGGTCAGCTGGCCAGGAGAACATCTGTTCGCACTGGTCGACATCCACCGGATGGCGCTCCACTGCCGCACGAGAGGGGGAGAAACCAGAAACCAATGAAAGGTGCAGGGTACGCCCCCAAGAAGAGAGAACACGCCTAGCAGCACGACTTAAAACGAAACGAAAATAAAATTCAAAAACTTGCGAGAAATCTGAGTGGTTGGTGGTCGATTGTTGGGGTTCTCGTGGGTATTGCTGTTGTCGTCGGTTAGCAGAAATGCTTGGCCATACGTGGGTCGAAAAGTCGTACTCACAAATTTCTGTAGCATGTTAGGTGCCATTGGAAGATAGTATAGTTAAAGATGCCAAGTTGATGGTAAGAGCAAAGGTACAGTTGTCAACTGCTCTCGGGCTGCGTTTTATCCACGGAGGATACCATCCACAAGATCGCGGACACAAGAAGAACAGCTGACGAAGGAGAAGACCCATCATCAACCCTCGGATCGGTGTTGAACAGTTGAAGATTTAGGGTAAGACATCATCCAAATATCTCAATCCCTTGCATGCTGAGTATAATCATTGAAATTTAGAAATGAAATACTATTGCTCACCTCGTACCTGTTAGATTGCTGCGAACGTTTCTATTTCTACTGTATACATCTTAGGTTAAACCTTAACTTTTTTGTAGCGATGTTTTAATATACCTTAATCTGGTCCCACCACAAATTTGTACATACAGGGGTTGTCCAAAATAATGGAAACACCTCGCTGAAAACAGTGATTTTGGTATGTGCTGCTTTTTGAGTAAAACGAACATGTAGCTACATTTTGTTATTGTAAAAAAGTGTTGCTTATAGTCTCAAGTGCCTGTGTGATTTCTTTTTTATTGGAGGTTTAACGACCACCGTGAGCAACT
The DNA here is from genome assembly GCA_039090855.1 of Macrothele yani. Lineage (NCBI taxonomy): Eukaryota > Metazoa > Arthropoda > Arachnida > Araneae > Macrothelidae > Macrothele > Macrothele yani. The sequence continues at coordinate 135,709,575 of CM077027.1, read as the reverse complement.
CAATGGGCTATAAGCGGTCGCCCGTCCCTAATTTAGGGTCACTGGTTCCAGGAAAGGGAGACAGCCAGTGCCGTAAAACAAACACAACATTCATGCCTCAACGGGATTCGAACCCGGATCCCTTTCAGACGAATGATCAGAGGCCATCGCTTAGACCACTTCGCCACCGGGGCGGCGTCTGTGTGATTGCACTGTATATCGTTGTGTGCATAATTTCGTTCCAGGTGAAGGCACAATGAGTGACCTGTCGGAGTTCCAATAAGGGCAGATTGTAGGAGCCCGTCTGGTTGGTGCTTCGGTAACCACAGTGGTACAGGTATTGGGGGTATCGAGAGGTACCGTGTCGAAGGTCATGACAGCATGCAATGTTCACTGCACAACATCATCTGCGAGACACAACTGTGGAAGGAAATCCAAACTCACTGCGAGAGACAGGAGGGCATTAAAGAGGATTGTGACCGCAAGGAGGAAGACCACGGCGACGAAAGTGACTGCTGAGCTTAATGCACATCTCTAAAACCCAGAGTCGACCCATACGATGCGAAGGGATTTGCACAAGCACAATATTTACGGCAGAGCTGCAATTGCAATATCCCTGGTGTCACAGGTGAATATGAAATGGAGACTACAGTGGTGCCAGGAACATAAAACGTGTACTGCGGATCATTGGAAAAAAGTCTTGTATTCGTATGAATAAAGTTTTTCACTACTCCACACCACAGGATGGGTTTAGGTGTGGAGAACCCCAGCAGAAGCCTATAACACAGACTGTCTCCTTCCTACAGTGAAGCATGGGGGCGGGTGCGTAGTGGTTTTGGGCCATGAACTCGTGGTTTGCAGGAGGTCCCATTATCACCTTACACGGACGGATCATTGGCGGTGACTGTGTCACCCTTTTGGCCGACCATGTGTGTTCAATGGCGCAGACATTGTTTCCGTCTGGGAATTGCATCTTTCAAGATGATAATTCCCCGATTCACAGAAGTCTAACTGTTCAATCATGGTTTGAGGAACATGAGGATGAAGTTTCACACCTTCCCTGGCCTGCAAAATCACCGGACTTAAACATCATTGAGCCCCTGTGGTCTGTGTTGGAAAACAGAGTGCGATCAAGTTATCCTCCTCCGGCGTCTCTCAAAGAATTGGAACAGTTTCTGCAGGAAGAATGGTACAACATACCACTTACCACCATCCAGTACTTGTATTCATCCATTCCAAGGAGGATTCAAGCAGTTTTAAATGCCATGGGTGCTCCCACACCATATTAGGTGCGTAACACCTATTGTTTCAAGGTGTTTCCATTATTATTGGCAACCCCTGTAAATTAAGAAATATGTTACAATAAATGTTATTGTTGTTTCTATAAACAAACGTGTTCTTCTTCGCTGCTGCTCTGCAAATGAGTACGAGTGTCGGGTTTTAGGTTTATTTTAAAGTAAACAGTTTTCTTTGAAGATTCCACGATTCAAAACCTGATACTTGAAGGGTAGTTTTTTACTAAAACTTAATTTCTTTGCGGTATATGAGTTCTTTTTTTTTTTTTTTGATTGGAGGATTAACGACCACCGTGAGCAACTCAATGGGTTATAAGAGCAGTCGCCCGTCCCTAATTTAGGGTCACTGGTTCCAGGGAAGGAAGAGAGCCAGTGCCGTAAGACAAACACAATATCCATGCCTCACCGGGATTCGAACCCGGACCCCGTTCGGACGAATGATCAGAGGCCATCGCTTAGACCACTGCGCCACCGGGGCGGCCTCTGAGTTCTTGCGACAACCTCGTACGAGCTCCTGTGAAACACAACGCGTACACGTCCCAACGATGAGACTGGATCGCCTATACCAGGAAACCCAATGTCATTGTTGCTACTTTAGTAGATTAAAATTCATTAACAAAATTTATGCCCGCAAGTTCTCAAACGGGGCTTGGCTCGGTAATAGGACAATTGAAGAAAAGATAGTTTAATAGAAATTCTCGAGAAGGAAGACTGAAATAGTGTAAGCGCGTGTGAGGTCTTAAAATGATTCTGGAATGCATCACTGAAGAAACAGGAGGAAGCCTAAAACATTCCTGAAAAGAAGGATTGGAAAAATTACTTATTCAGTAGAATCCGTTTATAACGAGCAGCTCGGAACAGACAGAAACTTTCGTTAAATCGGGGCGTTCGCTTAATCTGAATTGGGGTGAAAGTTCCTATCATGTAAAAATATGAATACGGAAAATATTTGTATATGTTATAGTGTATATCAATAACAACTGGATATACCCGAAATTATTGATTAATTAATTACATTAATATTATAATTAACTAAATAAATCTTTCAACATGACGGCTTGATCGCTTTTTAACTACACAACACACGTGAAGCAAAAGCAGCACCGATTCTCCAATGCAACGCGTACTTGGAGGATGAAAGAGGCAAACCTATTTCATTACTCCCCGCAACTGTATGCAGTTGTCGCCCAGATATTCACTACGCCTAGGGAAAATGAGAATGCGTGAGCCTCACCCATCCTCCTTTTGCTAAGGCGTAGGCGACCTGTTTTCAACTCGCTGACCCATAACTCCTTGAAGTGGAAGGCAGAGGGAAGTTTGTTTTCAACTCTCCTTACAGTGGGTGTCAAGGAGTCACTGTTGCACAACTGGCTCCCAATGCAACGCTTACTTGGAGAGTGAAAGGGACAATGGACAGAGAATTCCAGGAATCGTTACCTCCATTTTTACCCTTTGGCGACATTCCCATTCTATTACTTGTACGCATCTGTCGTCCAGATATCAACTAACATGAGCGTGAGCCTCACCCATCCGTTTTTTGTCTGGGCGGCCAGTTTTTAACTCTGCTGACACATAACACTTTGAAGTGGCAGGCCGCGGGAAGTTTGTTTTCTCCTTGCAGTGAGTGGCAGAGTTTCTCTTGCACAACTGGTTTGTTGAGCATTTGACGTTCACCATATTTTTTATCTATCAACATCTTCCACTAGCTTGCCCGGATTTTCCTGTGCTGTTGCAAGTTCATCCGGTATGCCACCATTTCTATTTCTCCATTCCAGGACAATGCGCAGCATATTTTATTTGCGACGTTAAACATGGAATTTCATCAAGATTTTTACTTTGCTTGTTAAAAGTGACCATTTTAGCTTTCCTCTCTCTCATTAAACCCGGGTTGTTCCTTAAGTTTTGTTCGTTCAAAACGATCAAATCACATATAATTAACATTACACCGAACGTTCATGTTTTTGCTCGTAAAATCCGGGATTTCGCTAAATACAGGCTCTTTATAAGCGGATTCTAAATTATTGGGTTGGTGAGAATGAAATGTCCGGCAAAGGAGCAGCACACGTGGACGGTGAGAACGGAAAAGTAGGACAACTTACCTAGGCAAAATAATCCCCCTCGGCATCGACACATAGTTGCCATTTGTCCGGCAAGGCCATGATCCTGGAACGAAAAAGGTCTTGTGGCTGGGACCCGAAGAAGTCATCAAAAGCATGTTGAACCTTGTTGTCTGTCGTGAACTGTTTCCCAGACAGGAAGTGATCCAGGCGACGAAACAGATGATAGTCTGTCGGAGACAAGTCCGGGTAATAGGCAGGATGAGACAGTGCTTCATAGCCCAAGGCACGTAGTGTCAGCATCGTTCGTTGTGCGACATGTGGGCGGGAGTTGTCCTGGAGTATAAGAACACCATGTCTGTTGACCAAAGAGGGTTGTTTCTGCAGCAATTTCCAGTGCATCTGGTGTAATTCAGCACAATAACGTTCTGCAGTGATGGTTTGGCCTCTTGCCAAAAATCTCCGATGAATTATCCCCGGCTGTGGACCACCAGACAAGGAGCATCATCTTCTTGGTGTGTAGCGTTGACTTAGGATGCCGTCCAGCAGGCTGTGTCTTGCTTAACCATTGTGCAGATCATTTCCGATAATTATATAGGACCCACTTCTCGTCTCAGTTGTCGATTCGATGCAGTAGAGGTTCCTGTTTATTCCTGGCATGCAGCGAAGAGCAGACTTCCAAAAGCCTAAGCTTGTTGGCAGTTGTTAACTCATGCAGTAGCCACATGTCCAGCTTTTTTACCTTATCCAGCGCAGCCAGATACCGATCAACTGTTGTGTGGTGGACACCTACCTCTCCCGCTATCTCACAACACGTTTTTTCGGGGGGCCCGCTTCAACCACACGTAACAGAACATCGTCAGAAACAGCAACAGGTCGGGTGACCACGTGCTTCGCTTTACAGGTCCGTATCTCCGCTTCGGAACTTCACAAACCATCGTCGAATGGTTCGTTCGTTGGCTGTATTCTCCCCAAACGCTTTGTTAACGTTTCGAGCTGCAAATCCTGCATAATGGCCCAGTTCAAATTCATACAGGAAGATGACTCTCAAATCCGGCGTCTACATGTTTCCTTTGCAAGCCACGCTACGTCCAAACAAACCACGCCTGAACCTTGTTCTTCACACAAGTGCCTGCTATTTATACTAACTCTGTGACGTAATACCCGTAACACCTGTGGGTGATTCCATTCCGTTTTGTGGGAGCCTGTCCCCACTGCTCCTTCGCACCGAACATTTCATTCGTACCAACCCAATAGATCCTGTATTCGCTAAATACGGGCTCTTTATAATTTCTCTAAATACAGGCCCTTTATAAGGCGTTTCTACTGCAGTTCTTCCGGAGGTGAAGTTGATTTTAACGGAGAAATGAGAGATTAAAATGACTGTACAAACAATCGTGAAAGGAAGGAATTTTTTCCAAAAATTACACTTTTTAAATGGAACTCTATACCAACCGTTTATGTTTTGCTCATTAAATCTGGGATTTCGCTAAATTCAAGCTCATTATAAGCGGGTTCTACTGTAGTTCTTACAGAGTTGGACTTGATTTTAACGGAAAAAACAAAAATTAAAGTGACTGTACAAACAATCGTGAATGGAGGAAAAGTTTTAAAAAATTACACTTTTTCAAATTTTACTTCATTTATTTTTCTCTGGACATGGGTGGGTTACAAAAAATTCCAAGAAAAATAAATGCTTTGAAAGAAAATTGCTCATAGATGTCTGTGCTTCCGAAAAAGGGATAAAAAAATGTCCACAAGCTTTAAGGGATTTATTTTATACAAGGACTGCTCCTAGTATTTCCCGGATTTAACTAAAACTCATGATTCGGCTTACGAACCAGCGTTGTTCGGTTTTTTAAGAAAATTATCAGACTAATTTTTAGTAAAATTTAACTGGAATGTCTTCCAATATGAAGAAATTGAAAAAAAGTGTTCGCTTTTTTTCAGCACACTTGCTGGACACCAGGTGTCTTCTTATCCAGATCCAGATACTATTGTAATAAAACACAGAATGCGTCGAATGAAGAAAAAACTTCCGAATATGCCTACAGTCAGTTCGTCGTCTTCATTGTGTCAATCGGCGATTGTCGGTGCTGACACAGAAGCTACGCTCGTCGGTCTTAACACAGAAGCTAGACTCGTCGCTGCTAACACAGAAGCTAGACTTGTCGCTGCTAACACAGAAGCTAGACTCGTCGCTGCTAACACAGAAGTTAGACTCGTCGCCGCTAACACAGAAGCTAGACTCGTCGCTGCTAACACAGAAGCTAGAATCGTCGCTGCTAACACAGAAGCTAGACTCGTCGCTGCTAACACAGGAGCTAGACTCGTCGCTGCTGACACAGGAGCTAGACCCGTCGCTGCTGACACAGGAGCTAAACCCGTCGCTGCTGACACAGGAGCTAAGCACATCGCTGCTGACACAGGAATTAGACTCATCGCTGCTGACACAGAAGCTATACTCGTCGCTGCTGACACAGGAGCTAGACTCATCGCTTCGGACACAGGAATTAGACTTGTCGCTGCTGACACAGGAGCCAGACTCGTCGGTGCTGACACAGAAGCTACACTAGTCGCTGCTGACACAGAAGCCAGACTCGTCGGTATTGACACAGAAACTAGACTCGCCTGTGCTGACACGGAATCTACACTCGTCAGTTCAGACACCGAAGCTAGACACATCGCTGCTGACACAGGAGCTAGACTCATCGCTGCTGGCACAGAAGCTACACTCGTCGCTGCTGACACAGGAGCCAGACTCGTCGCTGCTGACACATGAGCTAGACACATCGCTGCTGACACAGGAGCTAGACACATCGCTGCTGACACAGGAGCCAGACTCGTTGCTGCTGACAGAGAAGCCAGACTCGTTGCTGCTGACAGAGAAGCCAGACTCGTTGCTGCTGGCACAGGAGCTAGACTCGTTGCTGCTGACACAGGAGCTAGACTCGTCGCAGCTGACACAGGAGCTAGATTCGTCGCTGCTGACACAGGAGCTAGACTCGTCACTGCTGTCACAGGAGCTAGACTCAACGCTGCTGACACAGAAACTGGACTCATCGGTGCTGACACAGAAGCTACACTCGTCGCTGCTGGCACAGGAGCTAGACTTGTCGCTGCTGACACATAAACTAGACTCGTCGGTGCTGACACAGAAGCTACACTAGTCGCTGCTGACACAGAAGCCAGACTCGTCGGTACTGACACCGAAGCTAGACTCGTCGGTGCTGACACAGAAGCTAGACTCGTCGGTGCTGACACAGAAGCTAAACTCTTCTCTGAATACATGGTCAGCCGCCCCGGTGGCGCAGTGGTCTAAGGCGCTGGCCTCTGATCATTCGTCCGTAAGGGGTCCGGGTTCGAATCCCGGTCAGGCATGGATGTTGTGTTTGTCTTACGGCACTGGCTCTCTCCCTTCCCTGGAACCAGTGACCTTAAATTAGGGACGGGCGACTGCTTATAGCCCATTGAGTTGCTCACGGTGGTCGTTAAACCTCCAATAAAAAAAAAAAAAAAAATACATGGTCATATTCGTCACGCCAAGTTTCTCTTGCACGGCACCAGCTTTGCGCGACGATGTGCTTCGGTGAATAGCAGTGGTCTTAATGGCAGGAGAAAGCGAAAGTGTGCCTCAGCCAATCAGAATACGCGATTCAAAGTCCGTTCAGATACGAGGATGTTTGTAGCTGCCTGCGCACCACGTCGAAATGTTTTCCGCTGTAGATTGTGGGGTTGCTACAGATTGCCGTCGAATGCGGAATTCGAGGGTTTTGAACATCCGCCTACGTGCACCAGTCCCGCTACAGCAACGCACATTACCTTCCTCCAACTACAGTAGCTATACTCGACCGACATTTTCTGCATTTCGAAGCATTTCCGCCGCGATGCGACGCAGAAACCAACCACCCGTACGTAGCCCTATGATGAAGCCTCTGCGAGAGCTGCACGTGCTGTAAAATTCACGATGACGTCGTTCAGACATTCACTTCTTACACGTGCTTTTGCTACCGAGATCACTCCGATGCAATTGTCCACATTTTTAGCTGGGAACCACTTAACTGAGCTACGCCGAGCCGTATTGCCATTTTATTTCCCTCACGTGTCACGTGATCAATTTGAAACTGCAATCCCTTACATAACCCAACTATCGGCACACACTCAGCAATATGCATGACACTCCGACAAATACTTCCTAGAAAAGCATTTTCTATGTCTAGCACTAAATATATCACTATACTACAACACTTTTTTTGTGTTTCTTATTATAATAACACAAGTATTAACCAGGGTACCTTAAACTGTACGGGCATAGTTTCCTACCACGTTCCTTTTCCAGTTCAAGAAAACGTCGTGATCGCATAGAGAATAACATTATATCGGTCGGCATGAAACCGTACGTTTCTTGAGCTCATGATCTGTGTACATGTAGATTTACAAGTTATACGCACAAAAATATTTTCAGGTTTTGCAGCACGAGATAAGGATTTAAGTGAGGGATGGGGGACGTTATGATTATCTCATTTTAAACAGTGATTTTGAAATACACACACTTTTACAGCTCTTTTAATCAAGTTTCTTTCAAATTTATCGAGCTGTTCTCTAGACTGCGTCGCAGAGCGTTCAGGAAAAAGAAATTTGGAATTCAGCAAATGCCACTGTCTGGTGCGAATTCCCGAGTCACACACACACACACCGTTGTCAAATTTTCTTCCACAACTGTCTGTCTTGAGCCAGTGTCCTACATGCCACACTCCAGCATGCTTTCGAATTTCCTCCACCCATCTCCCACATGGTGTTCTTCTGGGTCTTTTCCTGTCCCTTGGTGTCCAGTCTAAAGTTTTGGCAATATGACTGGCCCATTACCAGTTCAGCGAGTTCACTCTGATCATGATGTCTTCCACTCTTGCCATTTTTCTGAACCACGAGTTCTTCTTCTTATCTTTCCTGGACACAAAAAGCATGCATCTCTCCATGCATTTTCAGTTGTCTGCAGTCTTTGTATGTTTGTTTTTAGATGTACTCCAAGTCCTTGCTCCGTACGTAAGAGCTGGAAGAATGCGTTGATTAAACACTTTTCTTTTAAGACGTAATGGTACATGCTCTCAAAAATTGCACCGTTTCTTCCAAAAACTCTCCAACCAAGTTTTATACGCCGATTAATTTCTTCATCAATGTGACCTTCGCTCGATATCTGTTGCCCGAGGTAAATAGAGGTATCGGTTAACTATATACACTCTTTGCAAAAAAAAAAAAAAAAAAAAAAGAATTGAAGCACCGAGAAGAAATCATCTAATCAAGATGAAAATTGATATGTGCAATGTACATGTATAGCAAAGGAAATCATTGTAATTCCAGAGAAGTTGGATCATTTATTCGGATAAAACTGCTACACGAATGGAACAAGTCACGTTGTAGCACCACTTCAGGCTCGGATACAAGCGATTACCCGGTGTGGCATTGACGCATACAGTTCACGGACACTATCATAGCATGCCGGATGGTAGCCAAATTGCAGGCCAGATCGCCGACATTCCGGGACAGGCGTAGGTGCCGTCCCATCATGCCCAAACCATGTTCGATCGAGGAGATATCGGACGATCGGGATGGCAATAGGAGGGTGTCAACATTACGGAGTTATGCTTGGGAGAGACGTGCCATGTGTGTCCGGGCATTATCCTGTTGAACAATTGCTTGGTTATGCTGCGGAAGGAATGGTAACACAACAGGTGGTAGAATGTCGTCGACGTACCGTTGAGCCGTGAGGGTGATACTGAGGGGTACCAAGGGTGTCCGGCTATCGTAGAAAGTGGCTCCCCGTACGTTCACTTCCAGTGTGCGAGGCATGTGAGTTCCACGGTAAAGGCAGGGTCCGTACGTTGGCCGACTGGTCTCCAGATATGTATGCTCCGGTCAGCGGCGCCAAGGGCAAACCATGAATCATCGCTAAAAACAACACGACGTCACTAAATGCAATCTCACGATGATCGGGCACGACACCACTGCAACCGGTGCGATGCTGTGCCACAAGTCGTCTGAAAACGGTCCGAACAGCCACTTTCGTACCTGTAGACAACGCAACATGTCTACGGAAGGTTGAGAGCGACGAACCCGGTTCTGTTCGTGCAGCTTTCACAATCGCTCGATCCTCGCGTTCTGTCGTTGCCCTCGGCCGTCCACTACCCGTGTGCCGCTGGGAGGTGCCCTCCACGACCTATTGGCGCCATCACTGTCCGATTTCTGCGTCGCTCTGGCCCAAATGACTGGCGATACGGTGACTGGACCAACCGGCCTCTCTCAGTCTAATAATACGTCTTCTCTCAAACTCGCTCGAATATTCGAATTCTGCACGGATCCGACGTCGAGGCAGCCTCACAGTCCGTGGAGGTTAATACAACCGCAATCCGCTGTCTCAATTGTCCCTGCGTGCGAGTTTTGTTCTTGATTTACCCTCCTCGATGAGCGGTTCCCATGCGCTGTGGCGAACCACTATTAAGTCATTGGTCGTTATTTTTAAATCATGTGTGCATTCGGCCCGGAGTTACTTGCATGCGGAGTTTCATTAGCCTCGAACAACTTTCTCAGAATGCTTCGCTTATTTTGCAAAGAGAGAGAGTGTGTGAGTGTACCGTGGCTTACACCACAAGGGCAATGCCGGAAAATTTCAATAAATGAGTTTAGTCAAGTTATGGGTTTCCTGTATTTTTAGCACTTGTTTTCAATAAAAAAAGTGGCGCCGTGGTCTAAGCGATGGCCTCTGATCATTCGCCCGTAAGGGGTCCGGGTTCGAATCCCGGTGAGGCATGGATGTTGTGTTTGTCTTACGGCACTGGCTCTCTCCCTTCCGTGGAACCAGTGACCCTAAATTAGGGACGGACGACTGCGTATATCCCATTGAGTTGCTCACGGTGGTCGTTAAACCTTCAATAAAAAAAAAAAAACAAAAAAAACAAGAAAGATGACACCGAATTTTCGAGTGTAAGAAGCACGTCTTTTGAATCAATTCTGACGCATATTAAATTTATCAAAGCTATTCAAAGTCAAGGGAACCGGTATCGAAAACAATGGTATCTGACTGAAAAAAGAAGTTTTTCAATCGGATTTTTAATACCCTCAGATATTGCTGCAAACGGAATCGTGAACTGACGCCCTATGGTTGCAGACGTGTGCGTTAAGAACAACATGAATTTATATGAAAAACATTTCGCACCGGAAACGCTCTCCAACACAGAAAGAATGTTTCAAATCGGACTCTTAGAAACAGAGATATCGAAAAAAATAAGATGTGACTTTACGTCCTCTGGTGGGAAAACCATGCATTACTTTAGGAAGAAAGTATTCTCAAAAGGTTTTTCCATATGAGCGGTATCGGTCCAAGAAAAAAAAATTAGTCGAGTTTTCAGGAGCCCAGATTTTGCTACAAATACATCAGAAGCAGAAATTAACACTTATGCACCCTGGTGGCCAAACCATTCTTTACAAATCATTATAAATTATAAGAAAAATTATCTTCCATTAGGTCTTGTATGCGATACAGGAAGAATTTTTCAAATCGGAATTTTAGAAGCAGAAATAACGCAGAAAATGCAATTTCCCTTTGCGCCCCCTAGCGGAAATTCTATTTTTTACATGTAAATTTTGAATTTATAGGAAAAACTTTTCGCATCGGAAACACTATCCAACAAAGAAGGAATTTTTCAAATCGGACTCCTTCAAAGAGATATTGACAACAATAAGATATACGTCTACGTCTCCCTGGCGTAGAAACCATGCATTATTTCAAGAAGAAAATGTTCCTAAAAGGTTTGTCGACATTAGTAGTATCGGTCAACAAACGACTTTTTTTTCTATCGAGATTTTAGAAGCTCATATTTTGCTGCAAATACATCAGAAGCAGAAATTAAGATTTACGCCGCCTGGTGGCCGAACCATTTTTTACAAAAATTAGAAATTATATGCAAACGATTTCACATCAGGAGCTGTATCCGGTGTAGAAAGACTTTTTAAATCGGGGATTTAGAAGCAGAGATATAGGGAGAAACGCAATTTACCTCTACGTCCCCTAGCGGAAAGTCTATGAATTACTTGAAAATTTTGAAATTATATGAAAAACATGTCACACTGAGAACACTATCCAACAAAGAAGGAATTTTCAAATCGGACTCCTAGAAGTAGAGATATTGATAAAAATAAAATATACATCTACGCCCCCTGGCGGAGAAACTGTGGAATATTTTAAGAAGAAAATATTCCGAAAAGGTTTATCGATGTGAGTGGCATCAGTCCCCGAAATAATTTTTTCAATCGATATTTTAGAAGCTTAGATTTTATGGCAAATACATCAGAAGCAAAAATTAACACTTACGCCCCTTGGTAGCCAAAGTATTCTTTACCAAAAATTTGAAATTATATGCAAGAGATTTCCCATCAGGAGGCTTATCCGCTGAAGATAAAAATTTTCAAATCGGAGTTTTACAAGAAGAGTTATCGGAGGAAATGTTTTTTACTTTTACGCCCCCTAGCGGACAATCTAGGCGTAATTTGAAAAAGTAACTACGTATATCTAAAATACTCTTCGACATAAATGAAATCGAAAGATGAAATATTTTTTTCAATCGGATGTTTAGAACCAAATATGTGGAATAAAACGTATATTTGAATTCGACATCATCTGCATTTACGCCCTCTAGCGGCGAAATTATACATCGTAAAAAAAATGAAATAAAGGATCATCATTCGCACATTTCAAGCTTCCCAATGCAAAAAGAACTTTTCAAATCGGACTAATAGTTGCAGAGATATTGTGTCTACAGACGGACGGACAAACCAATAACATAAGCACGATCTTTTTTTACAAAAGACGTGCTAATAAAGTATGGGTTTACAATATCCTTTAGTATGTCCGTCCGTCCGTCCATCTATGGACGCCGTAATTCGGTACCTGTTAGTCCAAATTGGGAAGTTTCAATTAAATTACGTAACTCTTGTCCGGTATCCGATGCTTACTTAATATTACCACTGAAGTTCGGAAGTTTATATTCTAGTGAAATCAGAACAAATTTAATTCCATATTAGTGCATCTAAAAATCTGGTTGAATGAAATGTATTTCCCGTTCTGTGCCATTTACTACGAAGACTATATTCTGTATAGATTCAACTTCAAATAATGCAGTGTTCTATTTAAAGGGAACACATATTTTTCTCAATATTTCTACGTCTAAAAGTCCGAATGCCTTTTGCGTTCGATAGCATACACGGAAGAATATTTTCCAGTTTTTCATAGCGTACAGTTTTGCACTAATTGCAATAAATTTGCACTCGTACCTACGCTTCTAAAAACAAGAAAAAAAAAACTTTTTTCCGGTCAGATATCACTTACAAAAGGTATACATGTTATTCGTATTTCTTGCTCAATTTTGTATTTGCCTTTTTCCAAAAGTCTGATACCGAAAATTATTTTTTCACGAGAGGAAGGGGCATTTTTCATGTATAGCTTCGATGTTTTCAGAGTGAAGAGTTCTGTCGCTAGGTGGCGCAAATGTGTATTTCTACTAGCAACTGTATCTCCGTGTATATTTGTTTGGACAGTGTGCCATTCGCTCCGCTTAAGACTGAAAACACTATCCACTTTAAATCGTGCACAGTTTTCCCACCAGAGGGCTATATGGATGTAGAATTTTTTTTTTTTTTTTTTTTTGCTATCTCTGCTTTTAAATCTGGCATTTGAAAAATTCTTTCTTCGTCGTATAGCTCCAGCTATGGAGAATATTTTGCTTATATTTCTATTTGCAAAGGCATGGTCGATTCAAAAATATCCGATTGAAATAAATGATCGCATATCTTTGCCTATGGTAAACATTTTACACCAACTTTTCTTCTACAGACTCACCAGTTTTTTCGCCAGAGTATGTAAAGTTGTATTACGTCTTCCACCAAATGTTGATTTTAATTGTTCGATTTGAAAAAGTTCTTTTGTTCCTAACATTCCGCTATGAGAAGTATTTTGCATAGAATTTGTGATTTTTCTAAAGAACGTCTCGGCCGCTAGTGAACGCATAACCGGTTTTACTGGCTAACATTCTACCTATTCTGGAAATCAATTTGCTTCTTTTTTCTGTGTCAACTGGTTCCATTCACTGTGAAAAAAAAACTGGTTTTTATGAGTTCTAAATAATGTGCAATTTTTCCGCTAGGGGATTTTTCTTTTTTTTTTTTTTTTTTTTTTTTGTCGATTTGTTTCCTCTTCTAAATATCAGCTTTATGTTTTGCTTTTTCTTTTGTCAGAAAGTGTTTAAAAGACGGGCTCACTTCACCCAAGGATTTGGTGTCATTTTCCATGTGCTAACAGTATAATATTTTGTAGTTACCAATTCACGATTTCTTTCATGTTTGGAATGGAATTCTTCTTCGGCGGTAACCCATTTCATATATTCATCAGACATTACTGATAAAAAATAATTCTACAAAACCTGAGCGCGTAAGTTTTGAAAACTGTTCAACCAAAAAAAGAAGTGGAATTCTTCTTCGGCGGTAACCCATTTCATATATTCATCAGACATTACTGATAAAAAATAATTCTACAAAACCTGAGCGCGTAAGTTTTGAAAACTGTTCAACCAAAACAAGAAGTGGAATTCTTCTTCGGCGGAAACCCATTTCATATATTCATCAGACATTACTGATAAAAAATAATTCTACAAAACCTGAGCGCGTAAGTTTTGAAAACTGTTCAACCAAAAGAAGTGGAATTCTTCTTCGGCGGTAACCCATTTCATATATTCATCAGACATTACTGATAAAAAATAATTCTACAAAACCTGAGCGCGTAAGTTTTGAAAAACTGTTCAACCAAAAGAAGAAGTGGAATTCTTCTTCGGCGGTAACCCATTTCATATATTCATCAGACATTACTGATAAAAAATAATTCTACAAAACCTGAGCGCGTAAGTTTTGAAAACTGTTCAACCAAAAAAAGAAGTGGAATTCTTCTTCGGCGGTAACCCATTTCATATATTCATCAGACATTACTGATAAAAAATAATTCTACAAAACCTGAGCGCGTAAGTTTTGAAAACTGTTCAACCAAAACAAGAAGTGGAATTCTTCTTCGGCGGTAACCCATTTCATATATTCATCAGACATTACTGATAAAAAATAATTCTACAAAACCTGAGCGCGTAAGTTTTGAAAACTGTTCAACCAAAAAAAGAAGTTACTTTTGATTCAATCATGAAAATAATATAGCGAATGAGCCATCTCTTTTAAAAGGTTACTGACTTTTTGACGTAGGACTACGTCTAACTCCGTTGATAGTATGGGGCGACTTCCGGCCGGCCGCCATTGACAAAAATATGTCCCAAGTGAAATTATTATAGCGTTAAAAATACGTGCCGCACACTAATCGTGTTAGCATATTCGTAAACAGCATGGAGTCCATTTCGAGTACTGCGCAAAACACAGTGCGCGCGAAGCTCCCCTCACCCCCTGAGGGCGGGGGAGATGATGCAATATTTCTGGGTGTGTCGCCGCGTTTGATTCAGTCTATATCGGTAACAGTGAGCTCAATACTACTATGCGTGGTATCGTTTTAAAGCTCTCGACGAGATCTATTCAAGTATACGAAGAGCATTTCATAATGGACTAAACTGAACATTTTGAAAAATGTTTTCTTGTGAACCGGTGAACACGTTTGACAATATCGCGACAACTGTGAGTGCAAAACGATTGTGCCTGGTATCGTTTTAAAGATCTCGACAAGATCTATTGAAATGTATAAAGAACATATCGCAGTGGTTTAAACTAAAATAAAAAAAAATGTTTTCATGTGAACGTTTTAACATTTTCGACAATGCAGCGGAATTCGCAGAATGAACTCAAGTAAAAAGTAGAGAAAATCAAAACGAGAGGCAAGAGCAAGTGATGAGGAATGTAAGAAGCCCAAGAAGACATAGCACCACGATCGGTAATTCCTGTATCGATCTTCCTTGTATTTGCAATGTATCCAGCATTATTTGTAAAAATTATGTAAGCTGCTTTTCATATCATAGACCTGTGTTGGCTATAACAAATAAAATAAACGCTTTGAAACCATACTCGACTAGCTCATTTTAACTCTCCGATCTGCAAGTCGTAGTCCTTCGTTCCAAACAGACGGCTCAATCAGAACTGAGCATGCCTATATATTTATTTTTTTTGTTTACGGAAATGTGTATTTATTTCCATTTTCAAGAGTGTAAAAAAACGGCAGTATAAAAGTGCAGTTTAGAAATAATGCGTGTACAGGCATTCTTTTGCTCACTGCATTAGTCGAGGGTCATCTTTTTTTTATTACATGTGCTAATAATATAATATTTTGTTGTTATCGATCCACGACTTCGTTTATATTTGGAATACAATTCTTCTTTTTCCGGAACCCATTGTATTAATCCTAAGTGCAAAAGTTTTGAAAATCTTCATTTAAATAAAAAAAAAAGTTATTCTTGATTTTATCATGGAAATGATATTGCAAAAATTGTTACGTTCTGAATGTGCCAACCCATAAAACTACCGACCTTTTTTAAAGGAAATGTGTATTTATTTGCATTCTCAAGTGTGTAAAAAATAAATTAGGAGTTTCGAGGTAATGCGTATACAAACACTCTTTCCAAAACGTTTGGCTCATTGTATTAGCCGAATTTATTGCACGGTATTTATCACGATCCACCCACACAGCAGATGACAGTAAGCTTTAACAAGTGATTTATACTCAACACAATATTTCGTACCATTTACTCGGAAGATATTTGTGTGTGTGTGTGTGTGTGTGTTTCATTGGTGGATTTTTATCGCTTTCTTTGACAGGTGTCATAGAGCGTTAAGGCTGAAAGATTAAATTCTGACACAACTGGGGCTAGAAATGGCGCCAAAGTTACCGTCATCGTACACGCGTAGCATCTGCTTGGCATTTCAGTCCAGCGCGCTTGCGCAAACACGACCGCATGCTTTCAGAAAGCCAGGTTTTATCTGCGCACAAAGAGAAGCAGCAGCTCTTAAACGTTGTACAACTGGATTCGGTACTTCACTCCCGACAAGGTGTTCGATAACCGGAAAAGTGAAAATAAAAAAAATAAAAAAATGTGAATGACATAATTTACTTTTCATTAACTAGATATATTCCCTTCGAGTGTCTAGGCAGACAGTTGAAACGCGTGTTTACCAAATCGATGCAAATTTGAATAAGCAACTCCAACCACCGTTTTGTGTGAGCCTCGAACAATTATAGCATTATTTAAGGGAAACTGCCCCGGGAAGCTGTTAATTAACAACAGTTTAAAAATAATTTCGTTCCGAGCTAACAGCGAACCAAATATATGCTTTGTTGGTTTTCTTTCATTTCAAGCCGCCAGCCTTCGCTGGAAACGAAACAGTGTGGAAGTCTTTCCAAACATAGAAAGGCAAAATCCTTTCGAAGCCACACACTTAATTTCCTCTTCTTTTTTTCTTTTTTTTTTTTTTTTTTTAACAATCTGCTCAAAAGTCTGTCGGCAAATGCCTTTTGTAAAGATATTTCCCCGGATTTTCGAGACTTCATCATCTCTCTCTCTCTCGCTTCGAAGATTCTGCTGAAGATAATGTTTGCGCAGAAAGCTTGTTACGGAACTTGTTAACACTGACAACCTTGATCAGGAAATTTCTTTTGGGGGCACTAAATTAGTTCGAACGGTTCGAACAGAGAATCACTACCGTTGAATGCACAGCATAATGACGTGAGAAAAGTGACAAAACAATTCACACAGAAATTATCGTCTGTCACAAGCCACAGATTATGTTTGCGCATTCTGCTAAACACTTTTGTCCTTTTACTTAAACCACTTCGAATTTTATGTGCAGTTCTTCTTCCCATTTATAATGGCATCACCTCTTTTTATTTAATTACTGTCTTTTCATAGCGCTCCCATGAACACAACACTTCAAAATGGCGTGAAGCAAAGACTGTAAATGTGATTTCAATATTCAGCGATCAATTTTTACCACACTTTTGGAAAACGAATACCTGCTTATAAAATCACTTTGTCTCTAATTCTGTCCGTTCGTTTGTATACACCGATGATGCATATGTGAATGTATATATTGGTTTCGAAAAATTCATATGTACTCATTATAAGAGAGGTATCACGATTGCGATTGTTTAGAATTACTTTTCCCGTTAGGCTGCTTAGTTATTTTTATAGTTTTGGCATGACTCGTACACTTTTAAAAATCCGATAAAAAAATATATCCTTTGACACATATTAAACCTAAAATATTGAAGCTACGTCACATATCTTGTATTTTAAGACACGTACATCACTGCTAAGTAGCGTGGTGTTACATACGTACTGTAATTGTTGAGGCGACAGAAACATGTCTACTTTTGGTACGATATCTCCTGAAGAGCTTTCATCGAATTTCTGAAAAGCTTTCATCGTATTGACAACTATCGCGTAAACAAAAATTAATTTTTCAAATCGGGCTAGAAACATGGTATCATTCGGAGGTTCGCGCAGTGATTAGTTTGAACGATGCGATGCGCAAAGTGAAAATACACTGAAGTGCCAAATGTAATGGGACACGTACCTAGTATCGTGTAGGACCTCCTTTAGCCCGGCGAAGTGCAGCAACACGACGTGGCATCGATTCCTACCGTTTTCTGGTATTAGAAATCGATTTAGCTATATCTCGACTTTGGGAAAATTCGTTTAGTGGGTTAAATACCACCCCGAATCACCGCGTTTTAGTGTCATGACGTCGTCCCATTAATGTTACCCATGCTTAGAAATCTTATGACCTCACACTCTGGCGATTGAGATGTAGGCGCGCGGTCACGCCATCTGTCTCATTACGTCACGCGTTGTGTATGAATCCTACTAAAGTTTTAGGACGTCACACTCTTGCGAGAAGATGGTCGCGAGTCCCATCTGCCTCATTACGTCACGCGTTGTGTGCGTATGTCCGTCCGCACGATAACTCGCGTAAAAATGGTTCGATTTCGATTATATGTTAGCATGTGGCAGGAGAACACCTGGAAAGGAACTCTATTAAAAGTGAACGAAATGGGTTCAAAGGTCAGGACATAGGAGCGGGATCCATTCCACTGTTCCTATGCGTCATAACTAACGTAAAAATTCTTCGATTTGGATGAAATGTTAGTATGCTCTAGGGGCCTGCATGGGGACGAATCATTGAAAATATGTGAAATGGGGTCAAAGGTTAGGACACAGGAGCGGGATCTATTCCATAGCCCTTATACATCATAACTTTCGTAAAAATGCTTTGATTGCTGCAAAACTTTATCATGTTATTTCGGAGGTATGCTGAACCGGTTCTGTTGAATATCATCGAAATGGGATCAAAGCTCAGGGCACAGGACAGAGATTTATTCCACAGCCATTATCCTCATAACTTGAGTGATAACTTGAGTAATGATTTCTGTTATGTTGGAAAACGAAACATAATCAATGCATTCCATGATTTTTTACGCTTTCTAACCGTAGGTTGAAGAAGCGTATATGCTCCAGCTTTGTCCATCCGTCTGTCCGTCCGTCCGTCCGCACGATAACTGGCGTAAAAATGGTTCGATTTGGATGAAATTTTAGTATGTGGTAGGGGAACGCCTGGGGGACGAACCCTATTGAAAACGGGACAAACGGGGTCAAAGGTCACGACGTAGGAGCGGGTTCCGTTCCATTGCACTTATGCGTCATAACTTGCGTAAATATGGTTCGATTTCAATGAAATTTAACTATGTGGAAGGGGGCCGCCTGGGGACGAACCCTGTTCAAAATGGGTGAATTGGGGTCAAAGGTCAGGACATAAGAGCGGGATGCATTCCATTGGCCTTATGCGTCATAACGTGCGTAAAAATGGTTCGATTTCGAAGAAATTTCATTATGTGGTAGGGGACCACCTGGGGACGAACCATATTGGAAATGGATGAAATGGGGTCAAAGATCAGGACATAGGATTGAGATCCATTCCATCGCCCTTTTCCAATATTATTAAGGTGGACGTCAAGTAATTTTGCTTCCTATACTTCCAATGGAAAAACTTTTGTACACATTTCCTTCACAATTAATATGTTCCCAAGGATGAAAATTTGAACATCGATTAAAATAACTTCATATTATAACTTGGAATACTTAATATTTTCTAAAACATAACCATAATTATATTAAAAATCAATAACTTTTCCTTTGGTGGTGTTGAAACCAGAAAACGGATGGCGCGACCTGTACTTTGATGACGTCAGTAGACAAACAAATGTTGGATTGCATAATTATGGTTATGCATTTGAAAATATTAGGTATTGCAAGTTATAAAATGAAGTTATTTTAATCGATGTTGAAATTTTCATCCTTGTGAACGCATTAATTGTCCAGAAAAAAGATGGCGCGACCTGTATTTTCATGACGTCAGTAGACAAACAAATGTTGGATTGCACAATTATGGTTATGTTTAAGAAAATATTAAGTATTGCAAGTTATAAAATGAAGATATTTTAATCGATGTTTAAATTTTCATCCTTGGCAACGCATTAATTGGGAAGAAAATGTGTACAGAAATTTTTCTATTCGAAGTACAGGAAGCAAAATTACTTGGCGTTCACCTTAAAAGAGCAATTCTTGTATGTATGTAAATTTTATTTTGAAAACGGCTCTAAGGATTTTGATGAAAGTCGTTAACCTACCGTTTTCTGGTACTAGAAATCGATTTTGCTTGATCTCGACTTTAGGAAAATTCGTTTAGTGGGTTAAATAACCACCCCGAATTACCACGTTTTTAGTGTAGTGTCATGGCTTCGTCCCACTAGATGTTGGCGCGCGGTCACGCCATCTGTCTCATTACGTCAGGCGTTGTGTGTGGATCCTATTAAAGTTTTTATGACGTCACTCTCTTGTGAGCAGATGGTCGTGATTCACATCTGCCTCATTACGTCACGCGTTTTGTGCGTATGTTCGTCCGCACGATAACTCGCGTAAAAATCGTTCGATTTCGATGAATATTTAGTATATGGTAGGGGAACACCTGGGAAGGAACTCTATTGAAAGTGAACGAAATGGGATCAAAGGTCAGGACATAGGAGCGGGATACATTCCACTGCTCTTATGCGTCATAACTAACAAAAAAAAGGGTTTTATTTCGATTAAATTTTAGTGTGGTAGGGGACCACCTGGGGACAAACTCTATTGAAAATTGGCGAAATGGAGGTCAAAGGTCAGGACATAGGAGCGGAATCACTTCCACCGCCATTATGCATCACAACTTACGTAAAAATGTTTCGATTTGGATGAAATGTTCGTATGTTGTTGGGACCTGCCTGGGGACGAATCCTTTTGAAATGGGCGAAATGGAGTCAAAGGTTAGGATACAGAAGCGGGATCTATTCCATAGCCCTTATGAATCATAACTTACGTAACATTGCTTCGATTGCGACAAAACTTTATCATGTTATTTCGGAGGTATACTGAACAAGTTCTGCGGAATATCATCGAAATGGGATCAAAGGTCAGGGCACAGGAGTGATATTTATTCCACAGACATTTTCCTCATAACTTGAGTAATGATTTCTGGTTTGTTGGGAAACGCATCATAATCAATGCATTGCATGATTTTACTAACTTGTTTGCTCCTCTGCTGGTGTTGGTTGCCATTTTGAAGTACGAAACAGGTAACGCATATGGTAGCTTAAAACTTCACCATCTTAAAGAGAAACTATATACTCTGAAGTCTAATTTTTTCTGTAATTTCTCTTATTTTTTTCTATCAGGGAAGCCTGTTCCCGCTTCTATTTCCTCTATTTTTTCTGGTTTTCCAAGAGACTCAGTGAGTTGCGGATGGAAAGGTTCTAAAACGTTTGAGGTATTCATCGCATCGCTTTCCTCGGTACAAAAAAATAATAAATAAATAAAAGCATTCGCAATCGTAGCACTTTAACACATAGTTGTTCATCTGTCATTTTGCACCAGAGCCTTCACACACGCCAAGTTGCAGTGTGTCGCCGAAGGCCTATTACTGCATTTCTTACCTGCCAAAGTATTACGCCCGTATGAAGCATCGTAGAATAAGGATAGTTCTTACGGACATCGCTGGATATCCTAAGCTTCATTACACACATTCCTATCACTACATATTTGCTTTGGACCGATTGTTGCCCCACAGGGTGACCATGATTATGAAGTCCACGGTACTCTTTACGCAAGACAACCCCCACAGCCCTTAAACCCGTGCTAATATTGATACCATCCGCTTCTCTCTTATTGACCTCTTTCAGTCTCTCGCTGGACCTTCCGCTCTTCTCTCTCTTCATTTTACGGATCTGTCCCTCCCCTTCTTTGCTGCCCTATGGGGCGACACCATTCCACTTCACTCTCTTACCTCTTCTCCGACTTCCCTCTCTTAATGCTTCTCCCATCTTGTCTCTGTCTCTCTCCTCCCTCAGCTCTGTCAGCACTCACTTTCACAGCCCCTCGAAATTAAAAGTCACTGGCAATTCCTCCATCGTGGTCTCCCCTCCCCTCCATTCGCCATCGTATGTCCATTATATTCTTTCTTCGTTGTTCTTTCTGCTCCTGTATTGCTGCTGTCTAACGTGTTTATCTCTACTGTCTTATACTCCATCTCTTTCATGCTATATTCACCGTCACCCAGAAAATCAGTGCATTTGCCCTCTCCCTTACAGAATATCAATGTTTGATCGACCTATCTGCTCATACCTGCCATCTTCCTCCAGCGTGCACATACATGTTTTTCCTTGCAAAGCGTATAATTTATGCCTTTCATCTCAACCGGACATTCACGACTCCGTCGCTCTCCCACTTTTAAGCGGAGACTACTCTCCTCCTCCACTTTCGAGCCCCTCCTACTGGCTCGCCTCACGACGGACGACACAGAATCACGCCGCACCTTGGTGACTTTTATGCCGCCTGGTCGTCGAGCCTTCCTTGGTCCATCATGTTGTTCACCTTATTGTGTGATTGTGCTTCTATTGTTGCTCTAGCTTGTTCTTTTTTCTTTACCTTGACTCTACTGTCACGTTTATCAATGTATTACCTATTTCATGCATCACTCATTATCACTGGCCTGTATTCCTGGTCAGTGCTATATTGCACATGTCATCTTTCACATGTATACACCCAATGCTGTAATTTTATGTTTCACAATCGCTGTATTCCTACTTTAGTTCAACAGTAAAGCAATGTTGAAACCCAGTCACAAGGCCCGCACTGTGCAAGAATGGTTCGAGGAACATATCTAATCATTTCATGTGGTCTCCCGGTGGCCAAATGCTCCCAATTTGAATCCTATCGAACATTTGTGAAGCGCGATGGAACGCAGCATTCGCCGATCATGGTAGTGCTTCGCTCTGTCGCCAAACTCCCGGGCTCCATTCTGTCCAGCTGGTACGGATTACTTGAGGAGACAATCCGCGGTCTAATGAGTTAACGCCATGCTGGATCCATGCGGTTATTGGGGAGAAAATCGGTCCAACACGCCACTAGATAGGTGATCATAATATTATGGCTCATGAGTGTGTATTAGCTTTCAATGATGTTGGTAAATTAAATAGTAATTACCGTTGAACTCGTTTATATAGAACTTAAGGCATATTACGGAATAGTTCAATACATACGAAATATAGGATATGCAGAACTCAATACAAATACACGCATCACAGGCATTTATTGTACGGCAGCTGTTTCACAGTACCTGTTTGTAGCGTTTGGACGCTTACTGGATTGAAACTGGAATACTAGTAGCTCTGACGTCGACAAACCATTTATGAAAGGTATTTTCCTCCTTGCATACGCTTAGCATGATAAGTGTTCACAAGCTCACCAGATTTATCTTTTTTATTTTTTATTTATTTTTTTTTGTTCTTACGCTGCTCTTCGGTATCTTAAAATGTTTTGCTACATTACATTTTGCTTTTCACCTTCTTCAACCCTGTGAATTATTTCGAAATTTACAAACAACTGTAGGTTTGGCGGCCATATAATAAACCTGCAACGCACCAGTGAGAGTTAGACGAGAAAAACGAACTTCCCTATCTCAGATTCTTTCTTTCCGGAAGTCAGTCACGTAGTCAACATTCACTGTCCCAAAGGCAGCATTCTCAACGACAGAATCTCACTCATTGCCGTAGTGATCTTTCTGGAGATGAATAGGATAAATTTCTCTCCTTTCATTTTATTCGGAAGTTCCCTAGCCATAAAAGAATTTGTGCACGACCTTGAATACAAGCCTGCACAAATATTTCCTGTACGGTTTTAGAAGTCTCAGGTGGAAAACCCGATTCTTTAGAAGTCTCCAGTGAAAACCCCGAAGCTACAGTTGAAACCCCGATTCTGCAAAAGGCTTGGGACACAGAAGGAAGCATCAAGTGTTTGATATATATATATATATGAGCATGTACGTACATTATGACTTCTATATTTTGTTCGATGTAACCTTTCTTCTTCCTATGGTTTTGAATGCAATGTTCTGTAGCGTTTGGACGTTTACTGAAGTTCGATAAAGGGAATACATAATTTTTGTAGTATGTACAATAATTTTTGTAGCGTTTGGATATATTCTGAAGTTCGGTAACGGAAATACGTAGGTCATTCCAAAATGTTTTGCACACAGCGCAGGCGTTGCCCGTGGGTTGATGAAATCGATCCAATCGTTGCGCTAGTTGGCAGTCGGACTTCAGTATACACATTTTTGTCTACATTTTCTGGCTAATTTGTTCCTGTTCCGAAACATTCTGCCTAGAAATGGAGGAAGAAAATGAGTCAGGCCAGATCTCTCGTAGCGACCCGCGACCCTACATTTATAATTGAACCTTTGCGAGTAAACTCTCCAACCGAAACCCATAAATCTTTGTGTGAAGTTTGTGGGGTTAGTGTAGTGGATCGTAGCACAGTGTCACGTGGTCTTCTCGTTTCCGCCAAGGTCGGGAAAGCATCGAAGACGCCCCAAGAAGCGACCTGCCATCAGATGCAACAGACGACACTTCAGCGGTTATCATCAACAACATTTTGGAAAAAGATCGACGGAAAACATTTAAAAAGGTTGCACATGAAACAAACATGACTACCACTTCGGTTTTTAGAATCCTAACTGAAAAATAACAGAAGAGAAAAGTGGTTGCCAAATGGGTTACGCATAATCTGAGAGAAAAGCAGCAAGCAGTTCGCAAAGGGATCGCACAATTGCTTCAGCGGTACGAGACAGAAGAATTGCTGCAAGAGACGATATCTGGATACGAGATTTTGAACCAGAACTGAAATTTCGGTCAGCTTAGTGGAAACATCCAGAACCACCTCACCAGAAAAAATTCCGCCGCCAACAATTGAAGTTAAGCTGATGGTGATTATGGACTATGACAAGGTTGGAGTGATAGCAACAGACAGAGTGTCCGAAGGGACCACTGTAACAGCGGAATACTGCACAAGGTTTCTGCAAAATGCTTTGCGCCCAAATATTCGCCAAAGAAGGCCCGACATGCTCGAAGCAGGTGTCATCATTTTTCAGAGACAACTCGAGGCCTCATGTTGCTCGTACAGTAAGAGACATTCTGGAAAAGTATGGATGGAAATTGCTTCCCCCACTCGCCATACAGTCCTGACATGAGCCCACCAGACTATGACTTGTTCCCAAAACTAAAGAAGCCACTCCGCGAGGAACTCCAGTACGATTCAGGATGTTTCTAATTAGGTGACTCGAGTAATCAGTCGCCTCAACAATAGAGGTGTCTTGACTGGAATACAAGACTTGCCCAAACATTGGGCCCCTGTCATAAAGAAACATGGAGATTACTTCGAAGGCCTGTAAAGGTATGTTGAGGTGACCCGAGTAATCCGACGCCACAACAATGGAGGTGTCCTGACTGGAATACAAGTCTTGCCCAAACGTTGGGCCGCTGTCATTAAGAAACATGGAGATTACTTCGAAGGCCTGTAAAGGTATGTTGAGGTGACGCGAGTAATCCGACGCCTCAACAATGGAGGTGTCCTGACTGGAATACAAGACTTGCCCAAACCGTTGGGCCCCTGTCATAAAGAAACATGGAGATTACTTCGAAGGCCTGTAAAAGTATGTTGTGAAAGAAACTCGTTTTTTAAGAGATAACCCACAGTGTGCAAAACTTTTGAAATTATCATCGTAACTCAATGTATCAGTGTTCGATATAAACCGGTTTGACTGTAGTAGGTCTGCATAGTTGAAAAGAGCAAATGATCTTGAAATATCTCTCCTCCAACTAAATCACATATTAGAGGGACCAATTCCTGGTACAAAAGCAATATACACCCAAAAGCAATTGAATTAGAGACACCTGGCGTTATGCAAATGTGGCGCTGTGGGCGGCCCTGTAAACGGAAACGACATGACGTATGCAGCGATCCGAAAATATAAGGATTGATGCGACGGAAATCAGTAACGGTCGGACGTAGTACAGGTAAGACAAAGGATCTAAGCGCATTTCAACGTGGGAAAATTGTCGGAGCCCGACGAATGGGTCACTGCATCTCGGAAGTCGTGCAAGCACTGGAATTTTCACGAGGCACTGTGTCACGGGTGCACCGTGAGTACATCGAATCCGGTAAAAACCCATCCCTGCAAGGGCCAACTGCCGTGGACAACAGCGTGTGGATGAGCGGGGTCATCGTCGGCTAGCTCACATTGTAACAGCAGATAGACGGGCCACAGTGCAAGAAATCACTCGGCAATTTAACACTGGTGCACAAAAACGTGTAAGCAGCCACACCATCCAGAATCTCTTCGCTATGGGGTACAGAAGCCATCGTCCCACGAGGGTACCGCTGTTGACCGCACATCACAGGGGGCAAAGATTAGCATGGGCGCGAGAACATTGCCACTGGACCCTAGACATTTGGAAAAATGTTGCCTGGACTGATGAGTCCAGATTCACGCTGGTACATGCGGATGGCATGATACGAGTACAGCGCAAACCACATGAAGCGATGGATTCTTCTTGCCAGCAGGGTTTCAAGCTGGTGGGGGTGGCATTCTCGTCTGGGGACTAATTACGTGGACTGAAATTGGACCTCTGGTACGTGTGACATTGTCCCTCACAGGTCAACGTTACTGGGATATCCTGGACGACCATTTGCTCCCGTTTGTGCGTCTTCAACATCCCACTGGGGACCTTACCCTGCAAGAAGACAATGCACCGTGCCATCGCTCATGAATTATATCCGAATGGTTGGATGAACACTCCACCGATGTGACCTCGCTTCCTTGGCCAGCTAGGTCACCTGACCTCAATCCCATCGAGCACATCTGGAATGCCATTGAGAGAGATGCTGGAGGCTCTGACCCCCTCCATCAAATCTTCGTGAACTGTGGGAGCTTGTTCAGGGGTCGTGGATTCGTATGGCTTCCAAACGCTTCCGGTGTCTTGTCGAGTCCATGCCGAGACGAATCGCCGCCGTCATCAGATGGAAAGGTGGTGCTACACGTTACTAGACAGGTATCTCTAATTCAATTGCTCTTCAGTGTACAAGCAACAGGACGGTTCTTTGGCGTAGACTTCTTCCCCAGTGATATCCGTCTTTTAAAATCCGTTAAAAACATGTTTACGTATTTCGTCCCTCAGACTTACCACACTTCCACAGGATGCCACCATTCTCTACAAATGGAACGCAAGTGATTTGCGAAGTTTCATCCCTCATTGTTTGCTACTATAAGGGACGACGCATAGTCAATGCTTACGTGCATAGTCAATACACGTGAGTATTGACCATGCGTCATCCCTTATTGTTTGCTACTATAAAGGATGACGCATAGTCAATACTCACGTGCATAGTCTATACACGTGAGTATTGACCATGCGTCATCCCTTATTGTTTGCTACTGTAAAGGATGACGCATAGTCAATACTCACGTGCATAGTCTATACACGTGAGTATTGACCATGCGTCATCCCTTATTGTTTGCTACTATAAAGGATGACGCATAGTCAATACTCACGTGCATAGTCTATACACGTGAGTATTGACCATGCGTCATCCCTCATTGTTTGCTACTATAAGGGACGACGCATAGTCAATGCTTACGTGCATAGTCAATACACGTGAGTATTGACCATGCGTCATCTCTTATTGTTTGCTACTGTAAAGGATGACGCATAGTCAATACTCACGTGCATAGTCTATACACGTGAGTATTGACCATGCGTCATCCCTTATTGTTTGCTACTGTAAAGGATGACGCATAGTCAATACTCACGTGCATAGTCTATACACGTGAGTATTGACTATGCGTCATCTCTTATTGTTTGCTACTATAAAGGATGACGCATAGTCAATACTCACGTGCATAGTCTATACACGTGAGTATTGACCATGCGTCATCCCTCATTGTTTGCTACTATAAGGGACGACGCATAGTCAATGCTTACGTGCATAGTCAATACACGTGAGTATTGACCATGCGTCATCTCTTATTGTTTGCTACTGTAAAGGATGACGCATAGTCAATACTCACGTGCATAGTCTATACACGTGAGTATTGACCATGCGTCATCCCTTATTGTTTGCTACTATAAAGGATGACGCATAGTCAATACTCACGTGCATAGTCTATACACGTGAGTATTGACCATGCGTCATCCCTTATTGTTTGCTACTATAAAGGATGACGCATAGTCAATACTCACGTGCATAGTCTATACACGTGAGTATTGACCATGCGTCATCCCTCATTGTTTGCTACTATAAGGGACGACGCATAGTCAATGCTTACGTGCATAGTCAATACACGTGAGTATTGACCATGCGTCATCTCTTATTGTTTGCTACTGTAAAGGATGACGCATAGTCAATACTCACGTGCATAGTCAATACACGTTAGTATTGACCATGCGTCATCCCTTATTGTTTGCTACTATAAAGGATGACGCATAGTCAATACTCACGTGCATAGTCTATACACGTGAGTATTGACTATGCGTCATCTCTTATTGTTTGCTGCTGTGTTTACAAGTTGCCTCGGCCAGTGGTTATCTCGTTGCGTCTGAAGATGGGCACCTGCTGGCGGGACCCGAAAGATCTTACGCTTGTCAATGTATTTTATCTGTAATTACAGTTGTATTTTCATCGTGATTTTTTGTAGTGCATCGCGCTTAGACGGTTATGTTTAAACGTTTCTCAGGAATAATAGCAATTGTGGCATACAGGGCAAAATTGCAACAGCGCAGGGTAATCCTGGTGTGCTAGTGGAAGAATGTTGATAGAATAGCAGTGGGAGAAATGCTCAACAAGTGAACTGTGCAAGACACTAGGGCAGCGGATGGCGCAGTGATCAACGTTCGTGAGCGCTACGGACACGGTTTAGATTCGATCCCAGGCAGGTACGAACGCTCAAACCACCAAATATCCACCGTGCGTCGGATAAGCACGTAAAGCCTCGGATCACATGGGTACCGCAGCCCCCCCGCCCCTCCCGGTTATAAATAAGGGGCTCTTCCTCTCCTTTTCAAATTCGCTTCCGAGTGACTTTCCTGCACTCTAGACCAAATCTCCAAGCTTCTTACTTCTAAGGGTTGTTTAAGACCTGGTGTCAGACACTCCCTAAAATCCTCTACATGTGATTAGATCTCCGTGCCACCCACTCCAATGAGCTATGGCTGCATCGCGTTAACAGAGTTTAAAACAATCTATCTGCTCCCAGGCAAAAAGACAATGGGTGGGGGTTCACGTACATGTAATAAATTTCTGGCCGACAATTGCAGAGGGTAACAGGAGAGTAATGGTGTGGGAATATCGCCGGAGGAGAAGAGATCACAATTCCTAAATTGTGTCTGTTGACCCTCTCACCCTCCAAGTGAACGTTGCATTGGGAGCATCAGTGCTGCTTTGGCTTCATGTGTTGTGTTGGTTAAACTTCGGTCAGTCTCAAGTGGCAGATAAGTTGATTATACTTGATAGGTTTCAATATTTTATTTATGGCTCTAATGTAGTTAATTTAATCTTTCGAGTATGTTCAGTTGTTATGAATATATAATATAAACCAATTCATATTTTTACGTGGTAGGAGTTTTCACCCAGAAACGGATTTACTGAGCTTTGGGATTTAACAAGGAATTCCGGCTGTCCCGAGCTCCAGGTTATAAGTAGGCTGTTCAAAAGAAAATATGAAACTTATTGATTCTATGTGATGACGCATATTATGTACAAATTCTGTTCTCGAGTATATTTTTATTAAACTGAAACGAGACACACTTCATTTATCGTAAGCTTGAGTGTGCGAGACTTGAGGGAAGTCTGAAGTATCTATGAAGATTTTATCAACGTGAACAGATTGCTGCCTAAAAATACATGGAATCACAAACATAACCGTGTCAAATGGAAATGAATGCGACCCTACGCCAATTTTAAATGAATAAAATATGATATTGTCCCTTGGCGTGGCATAGGAATATATCGGAGGTAGCAGCGTGTAGTTTGCGACCCAGCGACATTTATAATAAATAACTGCGAAGCGTTATTTTAGAAACGCCATTTCCTACGTCCTACCTAAGTAATCAATATTTTAGAAGTTGCTTCGAATTAATTATATTTATTTTTCTTTTCGCATACATTCTGAGCCCGTTAATGAGCGGGTGCACTCAAGTGAATGCACTGGATTATTTAAAATCCAGCAAAATATTAGAACCTTTTATAATCTCCTCACAATGAAATTATATTAGCCTTTTCTTTCCTACTGTAAGACAAGAAGGATTACGCCGAATTCTCGGTTGTAATGAGCAAGTCTCTTGACCCCTTTCAGACACGAAAAACATATTTCAAAGCAGGTTTTTAATTGAAAAAATTCAGAGCAAAAGTGAATTTTAAATTATGCGTAGGAAAAATCTGCGCATAATTAAAAATGCGTAATGTAAGCAGTATTCTTCCTAATCAGTCTATTGAACCGGTTACGGAAAAAAAAATCTCAACCGGATTTCTACACAATCGGTAAAACATCCACCAATTGAAATAGCTACATTCGTCCACTCGAGGCGGAAATGTGTGCTACGAAAAATCACAGATTGTGTACAAAGTATTTCTCATAACGGGAGACAACCAGGATTTTTCCAGACGGATTCTTGTAAAGAAAATTGCAAATTATGTACAAAGCATTTCTCATAACAGAAGATAATCAGGATTCTTCAAATTGGGTTCTTAGAAAAAAAAATGTGTACAAAGCATTACTCATGACTGAAAATAACCAGGATTTTTTCAATTGGGTTCTTAGAAAAAATCAAAAACTCTGTACAAAGCATTTCTCATAACAGAAGATAATCAGGATTCTTCAAATTGGGTTCTTAGAAAAAAAAATGTGTACAAAGCAGTACTCATGACTGAAAATAACCAGGATTTTTTCAATTGGGTTCTTAGAAAAAATCAAAAATTCTGTACAAAGCATTTCTCATAACAGAAGATAATCAGGATTCTTCAAATTGGGTTCTTAGAAAAAAAAATGTGTACAAAGCAGTACTCATGACTGAAAATAACCAGGATTTTTTCAATTGGGTTCTTAGAAAAAATCAAAAATTCTGTACAAAGCATTTCTCATAACAGAAGATAATCAGGATTCTTCAAATTGGGTTCTTAGAAAAAAAATGTGTACAAAGCATTACTCATGACTGAAAATAACCAGGATTTTTTCAATTGGGTTCTTAGAAAAATCAAAAATTCTGTACAAAGCATTTCTCATAACAGAAGATAATCAGGATTCTTCAAATTGGGTTCTTAGAAAAAATGTGTACAAAGCATTACTCATGACGGAAAATAACCAGGATTTTTTCAATTGGGTTCTTAGAAAAAATCAAAAATTCTGTACAAAGCATTTCTCATAACAGAAGATAATCAGGATTCTTCAAATTGGGTTCTTAGAAAAAAAAAATGTGTACAAAGCATTACTCATGACGGGAAATAACCAGGATTTTTTCAATTGCGTTCTTAGAAAAAATCAAAAATTCTGTACAAAGCATTTCTCATAACGGAAGATAACCAAGAATTTTCAAATCGGGTTCTCAGAAAAAACCGCAAATTGTGAACAAAGCATTTCTCATAACGGAAGATAGCCAGGATTTCTCAAGTCGGGTTCTTAGAAAAACCACAAACTGTGTACAAAGAAGCATTTCTCATAACAGAAGATAACCCCGATTTTTCAAATCGAATTCTCAGAAAAAAATCACAAATTGTGTACAAAGAAGCATTTTTCATAACGGAAGATAACGAAGAATTTTCAAATCGGGTTCTCAGAAAAAACCGCAAATTGTGAACAAAGCATTTCTCATAACGGAAGATAGCCAGGATTTTTCAAATCGGGTGAGAATGCCTCTGGTAATGGGATCCGTGCGGTAGTAAGATTCTGTATGACGTCACCCAGGCATTCTCACTCCTTACACGTGCATTTGTCATCGAGATCATCCAGATGCAGTGGTTCTTTTTTTTTATGTTGTTGTTTGGAGGTTTAACGACCACCGTGAGCAACTCAGTGGGCTATAAGCAGTCGCCCATCACTAATTCAGAGTCACTGGCTCCAGTGAAAGGAGAGAGCTAGTGTCGTAAGACAAACACAACATCCATGCCTCACCGGGATTCGAACCCGGACCCGTCACGGACGAATGATTAGAAGCCAGCACTTAGACCACTACACCACTGGGGCAGCGATGCAGTGGTTCCAATGCCCAGGCGAGGACTACTAAATTTAGGTACCCCGGGCCGTTTCCCCTTTTATCTCTTTCATCCAGAGGCGTGTTTAGCGAGGCCTTGACGCCCCCACCCTCAAAAGTGTTTCGGTTTTTTATGTTTTTGGTTAAAAATCGATTTACATTAAAAAGATGCTTTATTTTAATAAAAATGCATCAACTTACATTAGGGAAAATGCTATAATTTTTCCTTTTATTAAATTTCATTTTGTCTTGTGGATTTTAAGAACTTCTATTTTTCGTCTCCCCCTCCGCCTCCCCCCTTTGTGTAAGAAAAATCCATATACGCTCCTGCCCTCATCTGTCACCTGACTGGTTAGCTATAAGGAGTGTTCATCCGAAATTTGGCTTCACCGGTTCTAAGGAAGGGACGGAACCTGAACCGTAGGATAAACACATCACCTAAGCCTTTTACGAGACTAGATATCTGACGCGTCTCTGATTACATATTATCAGTCAGAAACCTATATCTAGTCTTTCACCTGGAGCGCCAGGCAGAAGTTTGATTAAAGGTTGGGTGAATTTTTGGCCTATGAAGAAAACGGTTCATTTAAGACAGCCATGTATCTACGCATTTCCTCTTGTCCAATACAACAATTGCAAAATTTCGGAAAGCAGAATTGTTTGTCACTGTCTAGACACTTTTCTTCAAACTGAATTAGAATTTTGCTTCCAAACTAATTTTAACTAATAAGTTTTTTTCTTTCTAATTATTCAGTTTTGCCTTTTGATTACCCAAACTGTTCTGAAAGTTTGTTGTTTCGTTTAGCATCTGCGAAGCACAGCTGTGTGATAGCTTTTTTTGATTTTGTTCAACCAAATTAAATGAGGTTTCAAATTTTTCTCAGGCTTTGTGCATTAATTTTGGTTCGTCGGAGTTTTTATTCGGGAGAGTGGAATTAGAAATCCAGCAAAGCCGTTTGTTCCATACTTCCTAAAGGTAGATGTGGTTTGTGGCCTGAAAGAGCGTCGACTCACTTCCACTTCGACGAAGATTGCTGACTCAAAAATTCTGCAAGGAAGAATCCTCATATAAAATTGTCAATGTCAGTGGGATTACGCAAGCGATGAGAAGGAAAAACTGCATTTGCATTCCACCACATTTACTTGCGTGGAAAGAGGTTTTTTCCTCGAAAGCTGATATCAACGTGGCAAACTAAATTATTCATCGCCACGCGTGATGATGCTACATATCTGAAACTAATAACAAGGATCTTGGTCGACTTTTTATTAGTTCTTTCACGTTTTCCTGGTTCTGTGTTCCCTGAAGAATACGATTATTAACCGATTTGCGTATATTTTAGGCGCAAAGCTCTCTGCTTATAACTACTGTTCGTAGATTAACAACCTCAATGGGCATATAAAGGCTAGGGGCGTCTCTATTCCTAATTTAGGACTGATTTCAAGAACAGATGAGGAGGGGTGAGATAAGAACAAGCAAAATATCCACCAATACTCCCGGAGGGTTGACTGTGTGGATAAAATGCAAAACTACATTTTTTTTTGTTTAGAGCTTATTTTTCAAGATATAAACTATCAAATGTTTTTGTGACGTAATTTGATTTTCCAATTTATTTGTCTTGCCACAATTTTAGGCTTTCAATGAAACTTGAGCGTCGTGAAGAAAAGCTGTTTCCAAAATCATAGGAGAGACAAGCTCATTATGGCTACGCTTCACCTAATATTACTCGTATAATCTGAAGTTTGTGCTATCTGTGTATGCTAAACAAGTTTCACCACTGATTGTTATTATTTAAGTGTTTAACGACCACCGTGAGCAGTTTTAGGTTTTATAAGCAGTCGCCTTCCCCAAATTGAGGGCAATTGGTTCCAGGGAAGGGAAGACAGTGCAGTAAGACAAATTCACCACACATTCACTACCCATTCCAGTGTCGTAAGACTTCACCATTCACCACCTATTCCAGTGTCATATGACAAATTCAGCACCCATTCACCACCCATTCCGGGGTCGTAAGACAAATTCACTACCCATATCTTATCTGGCAGTGTCGTAAGACAAGCTCACCAGCCATTCCAGTGTCATAAGACGAATTCACCACCCATTTCAAGGTCGTAAGACAAATTCACCACCTATTCCACTGTCGTAAAACAAATTCACCACCAATTCACCGCCCATTCCGGTGGCGTAATACAAATTCACCCCCATTTCGGTGGCGTAAGACAAATTCACCCCCATATCTTATCTGGCTGTATCGTAAGACAAATTCACCCCCATATCTTATCTGGATGTGTCGTAAGACAAATTCACCCCCATATCTTATCTGGTTATTTATTTATTTTATTGATTTATTTAATTTTTCTTTGCCACACTACACCATTCACCACACAATGAACTCACAAATACAACTTCTGTGCCAAAAAAAAAAAATGGGTGTTCAATAGGTGGTGAATTCGTAAGACAAATTCACCACCTATTGAACACCCATTCCAGTGTCGTAAGACGAATTCACCACCCATTCCAGTGTCGTAAGACAAATTCACCACCTATTGAACACCCATTCCAGTGTCGTAAGACGAATTCCTCACCCACTCTAGTGTCGTAGGAAAAATCCACCACCCATTCCAGTGTCGTGAGAGAAATTCACCACCCATGTCTTATCTGGGACTCGAACCCATTTCCGAGGAATGGTCCAAAGCAGCGCGTTGACCACTGTGCCACCGGAATTGCTTCACGATGCTTGGGGTTCACTAGAAACCTGAACAAGCGAAAAAAAAACTCTTGCAAAAACCTGTTACCTAAAAAAAAAAAAAAAAAAAAAAGTCGAAAAATGTCAGAAAAAAACATTAAATATATACATGCATAGCTGTATAATACAGTGTTTGGTAGCTAGTTACCAAAAAAATAATCAATGGCGTCCTAACTCGAATGATGTCCATGTAACAACATACACTCAGTAGACAAAACATTAGAGACACCGCTGAGGGGCAGTTGATATTGGCATCCCCCTACGCTGAGTGGAATAGACCCAAACTGCAGGCTATAAATAAGCAGACACTGGAGCTTTCCAACAATGTATCGCAATCAAAGAACATGGGTAAACGTGGTGATCTGAACAACTTCGATCGTGGACGCATTGTCGGCGCAAGACAGATGGGTCATTCCATCGGGCAAGTGGTAAGTACCCTACGACAACCGAATCAAGGGTGTACCGCGGGTATATCATCACCAGAAAGACAACGGTGGAAGACCACACGTCATTGATGACCAAGGTTGACCTGGACCATTCAAACTCTTACAAGCCGACCGCTTCGCAACGGCGGCGCAAATCATATCTAAGTTAAATGTCGGAAGTCCAAGCAGCGTCAGCAAACAAACTGTACGGCGCATGCTTCAAGCCCTGGGCTGCGGGGGCCGACGTGCTACACGTGTACCGCCGTTGATCGAATGTCATATCCCCAAGTTTCTTCGACAACAGTCTGTCTTGAGCCAGTCTCCTCTATGTCACTCCTGCGTGCTTTCGAATTCCATCCACCCATCTCTCAAGTG
This sequence comes from Macrothele yani, assembly GCA_039090855.1. NCBI lineage: Eukaryota > Metazoa > Arthropoda > Arachnida > Araneae > Macrothelidae > Macrothele > Macrothele yani. The sequence continues at coordinate 135,674,016 of CM077027.1, read as the reverse complement.
GTCCTCTTCTGGTGTCTTTTCCTGTGCTTTGGTGTCAGTCTAAAACTTTCGGTTGTCCATCGGAGGCCCGTTCTTCTAGCAATATGTCCCGGCCATCGCCATTAAAGGAATTTTACTCTGATCATGATGTCTTCCACTCTTGTCATCCGATGGTAGTGTGTTCCATGACGCGCGAACTTATCACACAGGTTAGAAGTACACTGGCGTGCAAAAATTAAGGACGAGACAGTTTTTCGAATGTAACGTCGTGCAGAAGTGCTCCTCATCGACTCAAATCAAACCATAAGATCCCCAAGATATAAGAATATGGGACAAGTGAGAAAAATCGTCCAAACATGGAATCCAAAGGATACAAAGGCACTTTATTGAAAAGGTAGCTTCGAGCACAACTGAACAGAAGACAGAAAAGTCCATGTGACAGGCGGCTGCCAAGAAAAATCCAGTCTTTAGTAGGGGATATGATCACCCCTGACTGCGCTGTAGGATTTACAACGTCTATCCATGCTGAGGACGAGGTTGTCAAGGAGCTGTTGAGTCATCGCGGCCCATTCCTCTTGTAGTGCCAATCGCAGCTGCGGAATCGCTGCTGGAGGCTGGTGACGTGCTGCCAAGCGTCTTCCGAGAAGATCCCACACGTGTTCGATTCGATTTAGGTCCGGAGACCTTGCGGGACAATCCATGCGTTGAATATCTTCACTCTCCAACAGCTCTGCGACAGCCACTGTACGATGAGGTATAGCGTTGTCGTACATGAAGAGGAACACAGGACCCACAGCACCTCTAAACAGACGCACGTGAGGCAGGAGAACCTCGGTACAATAGCGGACACCAGTGACTGAACCTCCTTGGAAGATGTGGAGGTCAGTACGGCTACCAAGCATGATACCGCCCCAAACGAGAACTCCACCACCTCCAAACCGGTCCCTTTCGATGATGTTGCAGGTGCGATTGCATGTTCCCTGCTCTCTCAAGATGTATATACGTCCAGAATCGCTCGTCAGACTAAATCGTCTCTCATCCGTAAAGAGAACTCGACCCCATTGCTGATGTGTCCAGTTCTTGTGTTCCTGGCACCACAGAAACCGCCGTCTCCGATGAGCAGGTGTTAATGACACACACTGTAGTGGTCGTCGTGCAAATAGACCGCCTTTGCTTTGTGCAGCCTGCTGGCCACGGCAAAACTCGATAACGGACGTCCAGTTGTCTGTTGCGTGTGCCTTGCGATTTCTCCCGCTATCTGCCGTCTGTCTTTTTTTCGCTTGTAGGGCAATATACCGGTCGTCCGCCTCCGTGGTTGCTCGTGGACGACCACTGCTAAACTCTCGGACAGCTGTTCCTGTCGTTTGAAATGCTCTCCAAGCTCGTGAATCGATGCTGTGAGCGATCACGAACTTCTCGGCCACACTTCGGCCTTCTACCAACTTCCCAATGACGCGACCTCGGGTAATGTCATCCAGATGTCGACTACTGGATTGCCTGTTGGCCATATCACACGGTGGCATCAACTCGACGTCGTTCAAACCGATGTACACCGTGCAATAGCTTTCAGCAAATTGCTGAGCGTTCACCGCCCGTGTGCTTTACACCCTTCGGACACTCCCCCCCCTCCCCCTACGTCAAGCTGCATATATGCGCATGCCCTACCGTACTGGACCCTAGTCTATCTCCTGAGTGGTATTTCGGTCCGTTCTGCCTGCTCGTTCCGCTGTTATGCTAATTTCTCCTCTTCGTCCTTAGTTTTTGCACACAAGTGTATGTTGGATCTACTGAAATAGTGCTGGACCAATGAAAGTTTATCGTAAGTCTGACTTCTGCATATGTTTCGTCTGGCCGTAAAAGCTTAATTAGGAACTATTGCATCGTATTATTATTTGGTTCAGCATTCCTTAGTCATAGTTTTAGACACAGCGTAACATTAATATTGCGCACGAAAAAGACATTACGTTATAACGTATGCATACACTTTGAGCCTCATGTTATAAAGAAACGTTCAGTTGGTTGAAACTACTGAGGTACTTTGAAACGTAGTGCTGTTATTCCTTGGTTGTTGTTGTTTTTTTTATTCAAGGTTTAACGACCACCGTGAGCAACTCAATGGGCTATGAGCAGTCGTCCGGCCCTAATTTAGGTCAACTGGTTCCAGGTAAGAGAGAGAGAGAGAGCCAGCGCTGGAAGACAAACACAACATCCATGCCTCATCGGAATTAGAACCCGTACCCCTTTTGGACGAATGATCAGAGGCCATCACTTAGACCACTGCGCCACTTGGGCGGCGCTGTTATTCTTGGAAGACCAATAAGGACGATTTATGTGAGTAAATAAACTCTCTCTTCAGGCCGTTAGGTCACCTAATATTGCTCAATGAATAATTAAGGTGAAAATCTTCCAAATACGTGGAGATGTAAATAGACAAGTCATAGCTCTTTCCACGTTTTTCTTTAATTAACACACAGCAACCGAAAAATGGTATTTCGACGTCGCCGGGGTCGAACCACAGATTTCTCAATAACTAGCCGAGTGCATTCGCCTTTCGCTACGATGCCAACAATCCATGTTTATTTATTAGCATCTGACTTCACAAATCTGTAGGAATAGACTCAGGAACTGAGAAGTCTCCATCTGGTGGGTATTAACGGCATAAGCTATTTAATTATAGCTAATAAATCCATTGGGCGAGAGAAATGCTGAAAATCTTCCAAATACTTGGAGACAATGTAAATAGACAAAGTCATCGCTCCTTCCACATTTTTCTTTAATTAACACACAGCAACCGAAAAAATTGTATTTCGACACAACTGGGATCAAACCCTTGAATAAATAATTACGAATTTTGTGCTAGCTATTCGGAGCGTAAAGTTAATACGCTCCAGTACTACAAGAACCACCAATAGTAAGATATGTAACGTTTAAGTGAATACGTTAACTTAAAAAAAAATTACAAGTGCATATCTAACGAATTCATTGTGTACATTGCGATTAACGGTTTGAATTATCTTTTCCTTCCCAAATGCACACACAGCAGAACTTTCTGAATGAAACAGTGAAAATAAATAAACGAAATATGGCCTGTCATTTGTGCAAGAAATGATTTAGGTCTTCCTAGTTGTCTCATTCACTAACTTTATTGGTGGCTTGTATCATTTACGATAAAAAAAAAATCTTACCTTGGCATGTTTCCAGAGTGCAACAGCGGTGAAAGCATAGATGCATTTCCATCCCATTCGTTGATCAGTAGTATGCCCCGTTGATCTATCCCTTGTTTATAACACTTTCTGCTGGGGCGTCGACCTCACTGGTGTCGTTTCTCTCTACTCCATCACAGCCAGCTCATTTTTCATGGTATTCAATGAGCTCTTCGTCCAGTTCCCCCTCCCCATTTCCCTTTTACGGTCCATCGCAATGCCTTTTGTGATATTTCCATACCAGAGGAAAAATTTTGGCAACGCTCCTATTATTTCTCGTCAGACTTTCTGTTTCCTGTATTCAATTGCCTCCTGAGACTGCACATCATAAGCTTTATTAGTTTTCAATTAAGAGTGTTCTAAAGATATGAAGTAACAGTACTTCCTATTGGACTTCATACAGATTCATGGTTCACATTATGTTTTATTGCCGTACCTTTGTGTGTACTAAAGGCAAAAGCTTTGAAAGCACATTTAGTGGAAAGTCGATGCGTGTGAGACTCTTAATATGAAATCAATGGCAATGTCTCTGGAGCGTCGACCTCACTGTTTTCTTTTTCTTATATTTCGTCACAACCATATCATTTTTCATGCAATTCAAAGTGGAATTTGCCCTGTTTTTTTTTATATTCTCCTATCTGCAGCTATCACGGAATTTTATGGTTCAGGCGGAGGGCTGTGACGTATACTCTGATTTAATTTTCCTTTTGAGTTCCCGTGTGCTTATGTAAATTTGGTTTATCTCGTTAAATATTTTCACCACAAAGTTTCTCCCGATGAAGTTTGGTTGGAAATCCTGACAGCGGGTCAAAGGGCAAGCATAAAGGCTGATGAGATAAGTGAAATAAGTGAAGTTAGTTGAGTGATTCATATACAACGAAAAGCCAAAACAGATGCTTATGAAATAAGTGAAGTTAGTTGAGCGATTCATATACAACGAAAAGCCAAAACAGAGACTTATGTAGAGGATTATAGGACCTAGCAAGGGAGATCTCTCTAACCCCAGGTCTTATATATATATATTTTTTGGATTGGAGGTTTAACGACCACCGTGAGGAACTCAATGGGCTATAAGCAGTCGTCCGTTCCTAATTTAGGGCCACTGGTTCCATGGAAGGGAGAGAGCTATTGCCGTTAGGCAAACACAACATCCATGCCTCACAGGGATCCGAACCCGGACGCCTTTCGGACGAATGATCAGACGCCATCGCTTAGACCACTGCGCCACCGGGGCGGCCCCCAGGTCTTAAACAACCGTTAGAAGCAGAAAGCTTCTAAAGGTTGTATAAGTAACCTGGGACTTGTGAAAACAAGTTTATCCGCGACGGACATCGATTCCGTGTCCCCTCACTCCGGAGTAAGTCGCTCTCCCAACTGAGCTACGCGGACAGAATGTCTCGATGCAGATTTGTAGTCTTGATACATGTTTTCACCTCTGTAGTACGTCAAATCATCTCCCTATTAATTTTTTTTTTTTGTCTTTGAAGCGAAATAGGAATTTTTCATTAATTCCAATGTGTGGAACAAACATCACGCATTTTTCGAAGAACCCAACTGCCGGATCCATTTTCCACAATCGAAAACACAAGTTTGTTCGCGACGGACATCGAATCAGTGTCCCCTCACTCCGCAGTAAGCCGCTCTCCCAACTGAGCTACGCGGACAGAATGTCTCGCTTCAGATTTGTCGTCTTGATATATGTTTATACCTCCGTAGTACGTCACAGGCTAGAGTGTCCGAAAAGAAAGTCACATGTATGCGAATAAGAGAAAGTAGAAAGACGCCCTTATTTATGACCGGGTGCCACTATCCGGGATCCAACGACTTAACGAGTCAATTCGGCGCACGGCGGATATTTAATGATTCGAGCGTCCGTACCGGCCTGGGATCGATCCTGAGACTTTTCCGTGGCATTCGCGAACGTTGGCCACAAGGCTATCCGCAGCGCCCGAAGCGCCAAAACATAACGACCACTTGCCTAATATGATGTTGGTCCCTACCGTGCCGCCAAAATAGCTCTAGGCGAGATTTCTAAAGTTGTCTTTTGGTATCTGGCACTAGCACGCTATCAGCAGATCCTTTAACTCTTGTACGTTACGTGGTTGCGCTGCCGCAGATCGGATTTTCTAATCCAATATAAACCACAGATGCTTGATTAGGTAGACGTCTAAGCCAAACTATCGCAATAGGGAGTGTGGTAACACTTCACAACTGTGCCGGCCTCACAGTGATGTTTCATGCTGCTGATGATGGTGTCTAGGAGCTCAGTAAGTAGCAACGACCGTTGTTTGTGCAAAGCTTGTCCGAGTAGGATTGAGGGCAGCAACATCTAAGAGCATCCAAGACATGTTCGATCGGATTAAGTTTGTTCAGAAGACCTATCTGGCCAATGCATACGGACAGTGCTCTGTTCTTGAAGATGTTGTTCTGCCAGCCTCTCTCAGTAGGGACGAGATAACTCTCTCCGTCTTGTAGGAGAAATGTAAGATGAAACCCAGGCACCAAAAAGTAGATTTATACGGTGCAGATGCCATCCCAAACCAGAACGCTATCACCACCATAAGTGTCCCTTTCACTCGCCACAGAGAGTTGATCGCGTGTCCCTTGTTCTCTACAAGTCAGAACACGACTGGAATAGCGCTGCATAGCAAATCTGGACTCATCTGTGAAGAGCACTGAACCATATTGACGTGAAAGTCTTGCCCACTTCAAATGTTCATCCCTGTGACAAGGGATAAGTGGCACGCAGAGTGTTTGTCGCTTAAAATAAAGACCTCTTTCGTGAAGCGTATGAGACGGTGGGAAGAGATGTCACAGTTCGTCTAGCCACATCAAGGACAGATAGAAGCAGCGTGTGGTTAGCAGACCTGTTCTTCGCGTAGTTAATCAGTGACACTGATCATCCACGGATGTATTAGCCTTAAGAATTTCTTTTCTGTACCTTTGGAAAGCTAACTGAGTGTTTTGAAATTGGTTCCACAGTCTGTGGATCACAGTAGGACTTACGTGCAGTCATCTTGCAATTTCCACCTACTTTGGCCTGCCTGTAGTACTCCAATCAATCTCCACCTCAGTTCATCTGCTAAATGTTGTATCGCAGCCATTGCAATAAATCTGCCACCTCAAAATCCTTTCTTTACGTTCCTCAACGGTGTGACGTATACCTCCACGAAAGACCCTTTCACGGCTCATTTATATAAAGCAATGCCATCGGCACTCATTTGCATACGATATTCTGACTCCGCATTAAGTGTCACGTCATATTCTTAAGTTTCGAGGAATGCCAATTCCTCCTTCACAAATAATCACGATTTTTCTGTTTTTCCTTAATTTATACAAACTAGTGTACTTATTAACAATATACCTGCTGTTCTCTTCAGCAGAACAAAAGAACATCCACACGGAACACTTGAAGAGTGCACCAAAGATGAAAGAATCTTTAACCAAAAGACTTTTAAGGTACAAGCTCAGGCCCTTAACTTGTTTGCACTCGTATCTCATTCAGACGCGAACGATGACGCCTCTCAAAGTTTGCATTTGCATTTCTGCTTTCAAGATCTTAAATGCAAAGCTATTCCGTAACTGCTAATGTAATCAGTAAATTTGCGTGAGTTAATTAACTCCCGTTGACTCATTAATTACATCGCTAGCGTATGAAATGTAACTTTCCTGATTAAAATATTTAATGCTCAATAGAATGTATAGTAAAACATCTTGTAACAGGGCTATTAATATTTATTACTTTATTAGTTGGAAAAGTAATATGTATACCGTGTAAGGTGCTCTTCATCAATGTATCCATGCCGCCCCTCTGACGCAGTGGTCTAAGCGCTGGCTCATGACGAATCCCGGGGAGGCATGGATGTTGTGTTTGACATACGCCACTGGCTCTCTCCCTTCCCTGGAACCAGTTGCTCTAAATTAGGGACGAACGACTGCTTATATAGCCCATGGAGTTACTCACGGTGGTCGTTAAACCCCCAATCCAAAAAAAAAATTATCTTTCTTATCTTTTGTGATGAAAACTAAAAACGCCGCCCCCGTGGCGCGGTGGTCTAAGGCGCTGGCCTCTGATTATTCGTCGTTAAACCTCCAATAAAAAAAACTAAAAACTGAAGAGAACAATAGTTCACTACCTTCCTTTTTTTTTTTTTTTGATTGGAGGTTTAACGACCGCAGTGAGCAACTCAATGGGCTATAATCAGTCCCCCGTCCCGAATTTAGGGCCACTGGTTCCAGGGAAGGGAGAGAGTCAGTGCCGCCAGACAAACACAACATCCATGCCTCACCGGGATTAGAGCCCGTACCCATCTCAGGAGATGATTAGAAGCCGGCCCTTTGACAACTGCGTCACCGCAGCGGCTAGTCCACTTCAAAAGTTTGTTTTTCACCCACCGTCCTGCTAAAATACGTCGTGGTGTTTTCAGGAACACTATGGAAACTTTTTTTTTTCATTGGAGGTTTAACGACCACCGTGAGCAACTCAATGGGCTATAAGCAGTCGCCCGTCCCTAATTTAGGGTTACTGGTTCCAGGGAAGGGAGAGAGCCAGTGCCGTAAGACAAACACAACATCCATGCCTGACCGGGATTCGAACCAGAACCCCTTACGGACGAATGATCAGATGCCAGCGCCTTAGACCACTGCGCCACCGGGGCGGCATGGAAACTTTGTCTCTGCATTGTTTTCCTAGTGCACAGACCTTAATCCCATTGAACATTTGAGGTATGAATTCTCACGGGACATCAGTCACGTGGATCAACTGCCATCCAGTCTGCGTGCACTGAAAGTTGTTATTCAAGCATAGGTGGGCCAATATTTCAACGGAATGTTACTAAAACTTAGTTCACTCAATATCCAAGTGGCTGTTGATCTAGTAACCAAAGGTGGTCCAATACATTATTAGGAAGGTGACTCTAACAAGTTGCCCACTCAATGTACATCAATTATGCTAAAATGAACGATTCAGATAAACGATGCGTACAATCCTGAACTGGGTTTTCGTCCTTTATGTACCAGAGTGAATAAAGTCCTTCCCGTTTGCAGCTAAAAAATGTAATAAAGCCAAACACGCTCACCTTGTTCTGTAGAACACAGGCTACTGTTTTGCATAGTCTTTTGCCAAAGTTTTTCCAGAGAAAATATCGCATGGCGGTACCACTAGGTAAATCTCGAGGGCAGACATTCTCTCATACCAGTATCCATCACATAAGCGGAGTGCTTGCCTTGTAGGAAATGGGATATGCAGCGAAAAGAGTGGTAGTCGGATGGGTCGAGGTCCGTAGTGTATGAAGGATGGTGTTACGATTTCAACTCCTTCCAATTCCTGTAGTTTTTGGCCGACCACTCTGGAGGTGAACCTTTGTATTACCCACTTACAACAACGCCCGCTTGCTATTGATGAGCGCTGAGTAGCGTTGGCCCACAGCATCATGGACCACTCTGGAGGTGTGCCTATTGGGTCATTATCCACTTGCAGCAACGCACGCTTCCTACTAATGAGCGCTGAGTAGTGTTGGCGCAGAGCATCATGGACCACTCTAGAGGTGTGACTTGGGGCATTATCCACTTGCAGCAATGCGCGCTTCCTACTGATGAGAGCTGGGTAGCGTTGGCAAAGAGCATCATGTACCACTCTGGAGGTGTGACTTGGGGCATTATACACTTGCAGAAACGCCCGCTTCCTAATGATGAGCGCTGGGTAGCATTGGTGCAGAGCATCAGGGACTACTCTGGAAGTGTAACTTGGGGCATTATCCACTTGCAGCCACGCTCGCTTCCTATTGATGAGCTCTGGGTAGCATTGGCGCAGAGCATAATAAACCACTCTGGAGGTGTGACTTGGGGCATTATCCACTTGCAGCAACGCACACTTCTTATTAATGAGCGCTGGGTAGCGTTTATTGATGAGCGCTCGGTGGTTTTATGAGCATGGGCCCATTGCAGTTTTATGGCATAAAGGTTCTGCTCTACAAGCTGACAATCTGGCACGAGTTCCTAGAGCATAGGACTCGCATAATTCCATCAAATGCACGTATGACTTTTCTCTCGAACGGCTCTGTTTGCACCACTGGCTGAGTTTTCTGGAGTGGCTTATGCCACTAGTTCCCAGCTGTAGTATAATGTAGGAAACTCAAAAAAATTTCATCGCCTGTGACAATACACCAAAACCTATCATCCTGTGGATTTGATAGCAATCTGCGACAGAGTTGTTCCACCATCTGGGGTGTCACTCGTGAAGAACCGATGAATTAACAATGTAGCCTGGAGGAGAAAGCAAGCAAGTGCAGGTGACGAACGATGGTGGACTAGCAAGACCCCACCTCAGCTGCCTATCGTCATGTACTGGTGTCGGGGTGTCACAGCTTCAACCAGTGTCTGTAAATGTCCTCACCTCGACTTGTCTCCCCAGCATTGAAACACTGGAACCATTTTCGAGCAGTTCTGCTGTCCATTGCTACCTCTCCCTCAACTGCACAGCTTTTTCTCGATACTGCTGCAGAATTAACCCTTTTTTTAGAACAATGGCGTAGGATCACTTGAACATCACGTTTATCTATCTCCATCCTCTTCCCAGCTGATAACGTAATGTGGCTCCATGCCAAGTGCAAGTCATTAGCCTCATGTGTTCTACGTCTGGCGGTACTTAGTAGACACTGGGTACCATTATGTGCAGTTCAAAGCGGGACAAACTTCTGAATCACTCTGGTATGAATCTGTTCTTTGTTGTTGATGTTTTTATCGAGGTTTAGTAGCCATCCTGAGCAACTCGTAACGCTATGAGCAGTCACCGGACTCCATGTTTCGTCCACGGGATCTACTAAAGGAACAGAGCCAGCGCCATCAACACCTTACCGGAAACTTGAACCTAGGCCGATCTAGAGCGAATGATAAAAAGCCAGCGCCTCAAACCACTCGTCCATCGGAACCACTACTTAGGAGTTGAAAATTGCGAATTACATTTAATTGCTTATTTCATATCATTTACAGTTTCAGGGATTTTCGCCCACATAGTCCTTATTAAATATGCCACAGTTATTAGAAAATCCTGTCAATTTATACCAGTTCTTTGGGTGGAAGCCATAAAAGAGGATGTTTATATGTCTATTGCTTTTGCGTCATAAAATTTCACGACTCCCAGTCTGAAGTACATGACTCCCAACATTGCTTTAAGATCTCAGATGTTTCTCAGAGTTTCGTCGTAGATCTCTTCTCGTTTTTATTAAAGATTTCGCGGACACCATCGGCACGTGTGATTACTTCACGGTCACCGATGACGTAAACGCCTCTAAAAGAAGCAGAAGCAGCCCTGATGGCGCTTTTTACTAAAACCTTCATTAACTCGGCGTTCTAGGTGTGCAAACCCAATTGCTTTTCCACGTAAAAGACTGCATTTGAACTGTTGTAAAGCGATAAAAGAGCAGCGTGGTAATAATTAAAGTCCCAATGTTAAATTACAACCAAAGACAATAAAACATTTGTTTGACTGATACACATAAAGCGTCCATATGCTGTGGAATACGCGTAACCTGATTTCACTCATGCAAACTGATTTAAGAAATTGCTGAACTGGTACTCATCACACGGTATGCATAAATGTTCGGAATCAAAGTACAAGAGATTCTGGAGTCTGTTACATAATATACTCCTAAATACAGAAAAAGTTCCGACATTTTTAGAACGATTTTCCAGTAATATAATTATTGTTTAAAATATAATTATTTATTTCTTAAATGTTCTATCTGATAGCCCTTTCTCGGGATATGAACCTACACCTAGATTTCCAAGATAGCAGGACATTTCATAAAATTGGTAGTGGTATTTTATTCCACTCCTCTTCCATTGTTTTCCATAGTCTAATCATTGTTTTAGTCCTGCGTTTAGAAAGCGCTCTTTTTAGCTGTGCGGAGGCACAACAGCCCATTGGTGACAAATCAGGGGACTTTGAAGGAATATAAGCAAAATTAGTATAGCTTGATATCCTGTCTTTTTTCATTTTTCCAAGAAATAAAGTGGTAGATACGGATGTATGACTGGTAGCCTTACCGACATGGAGTTCTACTCTTTGAAAGCTCTGTGGATAAAGGGATGGCATTTCCTCATTAAATATGGGAGTTTAAACATTATTTTGGGAATATGTAGAATTAATTTTAATATTATTTTCAACTTTTTTAACTTTAATTTCCCATTGTACGAGAAACTTACAATAATCGAGAATCCTTTACAGAAAATTTCTTTGGATTCTTGGAACCCAATTTCTAAGTATTTTTCTCTTCAGTGAATCGAATTTTTTTTTTTTTGTTACAGTCGTTTAGGTGGATCCATGCTTTATCAATAGACAATAAATTTCTATCTGTATCCGGATAAGTGATTTTCATAGAGAAGTCTACACCATATTCTGCACTCAGCCACATGTCTAGAGGCAAAAGGCGGAGAACATTTTTTTTTTCAGATTCAAATCTTTATTACCTATTTTACAGTTGATACAGAGATTTTTAACGATATAACCGATTGCTCTTTTGGTTTGGGAAATTTTCTTTTAAGACTGGAGACCTTACTTTTGAAATAGTCATAGAAGTACATACCTTCTTTGGATATTCGTTTGGATTCTCTTTTCCTATTAAAAGCAATGCTTGACGATTTCTCCCTCTGTTATTAATAATACCAGTCCGTAACTGGTGCCATGCACGGTTCAAAAAGCTGTGACTAAAATGTTTTCTTTTCATATAACACGAATCATAATAAAATGCACAACTACAATAAACTGTTAAATTGTTAATGGGCAGTGTATAAGATGGGTCACCAACAAAAAAAAATTCGTAATATTCCCATTAAATTTTAATTTTTCCAACTGCTCGTATACGAATTTCACGATGACGTTCCTCATTATTATATAAACACTGAGAAAAAGCACGAAATAAACAGTTGCCATCACCGAGAATATGGATAACATATCGTTCCATGACAAACCAAAGCAACTCTCCACTAAGAGTATGCTTAAATGCATTCACATAGAAAGCAAATTCCAAGGCGCCACTGTTCCGTTTGACTTTGAACTTCGATTACAACTACGTAGTTGATAGCGAAGATCTTAGTTCCAAGTCCGACCACCGCAGAAAGGCAGTACTGAAGCGAGAACAAACTGCAAGTACTGAAGCGAGAACAAACTGCAAGTACTGAAGCGAGAACAAACTGCAAGTACTGAAGCGAGAACAAACTGCAAGTACTGAAGCGAGAACAAACTGCAAGTACTGAAACGAGAACAAACGTCAGAATAACGAACGGCGGATTGTACAAAGAAAATGCCATGGTAACAAAAAAAATTACCTATGGCAGTAAAAATTAGCGATGAAAAATCAGTGGGTCAGTAGATATCATTTAAAAAAATGTATTAAAATCGCAACAGTAGGTAGCGCTAGAAACGACATTGTGTCTTAAAACTATAGATTGTTTTTTTCTTTTTACATTTAGAAATGCTAATTTCATGATTTTCACAGCGTTTCTTAATTACAGAATACGAATATTTTTCTTTGTAAAGACCAAAAACATAACCTCCTATTCACATCTTGTTTACGTGCGCCATTCTCTTAGCAGACGATATGTTTCTCTCGTGTTCATCTAACACGCTGTTGCCAGTTTAAATTCTTTGAACTTCTTTTATTTCCTGCAATTTCTTATCAAAAACGTTCTAAAAATGTGTGAACATCCTCTATACGTGTGCAAAAGCCGAATCAAACAGCAGAATTACTATTGACGGTAAAAGGTCCCCAGATACTGGAGAGAAGTATGAAAATACAAAAGATTCGTACTTATGGAAATCCATCGAAACAGTTGTGCCAATAATTGCAAAGCTTGAATTCATCTTAGCCAACCCTGTGGCTGAATTGCCTTTGACAGTTCGCCCGAGGTGGACCATATTGTGATGCCATGATGTGGAAGAAATAGTGGTATTTGCAAGTGGGAAAGTCTTTGTTAAGGAGGAAGAGTGAACTTTTATAAAGTTGGTTATTGAAGCGCATTGAACATGTTACGTTCAGTAAATTTATGGTACTGCTTCAATTGACATTTATGCTGCATGTGGTGTGGTATCCGTTGTTGCATGCCATCAAATTTTTCCCCGTTGACAGTTCCCCTAAATGGCACTGAAAGCTGGTTTTAAGAGTAACGGGGATATATTTAATCCGAACAAAGATTACATTCCGGTTGCACTTAAAACTAGCTTTCCCAATGCCATTTTACTTGTACGGCAACAGTCTTGTGATTGCCTCTTAAACTGAACTGAATGAGGAAGAACAAATAGGACACCGAATTTTTGGTTGTAACGAGCCCATCTCTTTTTTTTATTGGAGGTTTAACGAGCATCATGAGCAACTTAATGGGCTATAAGCAGTCGCCCGTCCCTAATTTGGGGTCACTGGTTCCAGGGAAGGGAGAGATCCAATGCCGTAAGACAAACACAACATCCATGCCTCACCGGGATTCGAACTCTGAGCCCTTCCGGACGAATGGTCATAAGCCATCGCTAAGATCACTACGCCACCGGGGCGGCGCACATCTTTTGAATCCGTTCTGACGCGAATTAAATTTATCAAAGCTATTCAAAGTCAATGGAACCGGTTTCTACAATAAATAAAACATCCAGAAATAGAAACATCTATATAGTTCCACCGGCGACTGAAAAGCATGTTACGAAGATTAACAAATAGCGCACAAAAAGTTTCTCATAGCACAACGAGGGTATCAGAGACAAAGAGATTTTCAAATCTAACAGTTAAAAGAAAAAATATAGAAAAGCAAACATGATGTAAGTCTACGTCTGCTAGCAGAAGAATTTTGAATAATGGAAAAGTTGAAAATCAATGAAAAATATTCTCCATGGAAAAAGCTATGCTAAGGAAAAAGAACTTTTGAAATACATCTCCCAGAAGTAGAGATAGGGGGAAAAAAAATTTCGATCTTTACACGCACCTACTAGGAAATATTTGCATTTTTTGAAGACGATAATGATCCACATATCTGTTATAGCAAATGGTATACAGTGAAAAAGAAATTTCTCAATAGTGTTTTTAGAAACTGCGATCCAGCTGCAAACTCAAGTACACAGACACCACCTACCGTCAGAAATTCGAATTACAGAATTTCGCATATACTAGCCGTAAGTGTTCAACAAGCTAATAGCATCCGGAGTAGAAAGAGTTTTTTAAAACGAACACGTAGAAGCAGATATATTGAGAAAATCTGATTAAGCCTTTGCGCCCCCTAGCGGCAAAATTGTGCATTATTTACCGAAGAAAATATGCACACAGAATTTTCTTAGTTAGTAGTATCCGACCGAAAAAAGCATTTTTCAATCGGGTTTTTAGCGCTAAGAAAAAATTTCAAATTACATAAGAAACATGTTTCAGCAGAAACACTCGAACAAAGAGGGATTTTTTCAAATCGGACTCTGAGAAGCAGAGATATGAACAAAAATAAGCTATGCATTTACGCCCCTGGCGGAAAAACCATGCATTATTTTAAAATGAAAGTATTCACGAAAGGTTTTTCGATGTGAGCGGTATCGGTCCACGAAAGAATTTTTTCAATCGAGTTTTCAGGAGCTCAGGTTTTGCTTCAAACACATGACGAGCAAAATTTAACACTTACCCCCCCCCTCCTCTTTTGGCCAAACTATTCTTTACCAAATATTAGAAATTTTATGAAAAAATATTCCCACCAGGAGCTGTATTGCAATTATGCGATAGGGGAAGAATTTTCAAATCGGAGTTTTAGAACCAGAGTATCGGGGAGTAAAGCAATTTACCTTTTCGCCCCCTAACGGTTACTCTATGGAATACTTGATAATTTTGAAATTATACGAAAAGCATTTCGCACCGGAAACTATCCAACAAAGAAGGAAATTTTCAAATCGGTGTCTTAGAAGCAGAGATATTGAAAAAAATAATAATATATATAATTATATATGTACGACCCCTGGCGGAAAAACCATGCATTATTTTAAGAATAAAATATTCCGAAAAGGTTTATCGGTGTAAGTGATATCGGTCCTTGAAATAATTTTTCCAATCGTGATTTTAGGATCTTGATTTTGTGGCAAATGCATCAGAAGCAGAAATCAACACTTACGCAATTTGGTAGCCAAGCCATTTTTACTAAAAATTAGAAGTTATGTGCAAACAATTTCTTATCACGAGCTGTATCCGTTGAAGAAAAAAATTTCAAATCGGTGTTTTAGAAGTAGAGATATCGGGTTAAACGCAATTTACTTTCACGTCCCCTAGCGGAAAATCCATGCGTAGCTTGAAGAAGTGACTATACCTAAAATAGTCTTCGACATAAACAGAATCGGAAGATAAAATAATTTTTTCCATCAGATGTTCAGAAGCAAATATATGGAATAAAATGTATTTTGAATTCGAAAGAATCTGCATTTATGCCCTCTAGTGGCAAAACTGTGCATCGTATCAAAAAACGAAATAAGGGATCATCATTCGCATATTTCAAGCTTCCCAATGCAAGAATTTTTGAAATCCGACTAATAGCTCCAGAGATATGGTGTCCCACAGAGCGACGGACGGACAAACCGATAACATAAGCACGATCTTTTTTACGAAAGACATGCTAAGAAAGTTTTAAAGACAGGTAGGAAGTCATATTAAATACCGAATTAAACAGCAATACATTGATTGCATTTCAAGAAAATTCGTCAGAAGTAACATCCCAATTCCTGAACTCAGTTGTAGTATAGCATTAAAGTAATATTACTCTCAAAACGTTTTTTAGTGTTACCCTGCATTTAAAGCTATTAAATTCGTACTTTTCGATGACATACATCCAGGTAGGAGGGTATCGTGCTCTTAAAACCCAGAACGGCGAATTTATCCTTAGCTCAAGGTGCCTTTTTAGCACATCTTTTGTAAAATAAATCCTGCTTATGTTATCATTTTGTCCGTCGGTTCGTCTGTGGACAACATATTTCTGCAACTATTAGTCTGATTTGAAAAATTCTTTTTGCACTGGAAAGCATGAAATGTGAGAAAGAATGATCCTTGCATTCCGGTTTTTCAGGTTCGTTTGTTTGTTTTTGTTCGATGCATAACTTTGTCCCTAGAAGGCTTAAATGCAGATGCTATCGAATTCGAAATATATTTTATTCCATATATTTGCTTCTAAATATCCAATTGAATAAAATCTTCCTTCCTTTCAATGCCATTTATCATGAAAACTATTTTAGGTACACTTTCTTTTTCAAGTAATCCATAGATGTTCCGCTAGGGGGTTTAAAAGTAAATCCCGATTGCCCCGATATCTCTGCTTCTAAAAGCCATATTTGAAAAATTCATCCTGCTTCAGAAACACAAGCAGGTGGCAAATTTTCAGCGCAATTTCTAATTTTTGGTAGGGAAATCATTTGGCCACCAGGTGGCGTAAGTATTTATTTCTATTTCTGATATATTTGCAGCAAAATCTAAGCTTCTGAAAGCTTCCATCAACATTTGGCCACCAGGTGGCGTAAGTATTTATTTCTATTTCTGATATATTTGCAGCAAAATCTAAGCTTCTGAAAGCTTCCATCAAAAAACTCTTTCCTGAACCGATACCGCTGAATCCTAAAAATCTATCGGGAATACCTTTTTAAAAATATTGCATCGTTTTTCCAGCAGGGGTGTAGATGTGCATCTTATTTTTGTCGATATCTCTGCTTCTAAGAGTCCGATTTGAAACATTCTTTATCGGAGAGACTTTTTGATGCTAAATGATTCCCATTATAATTTCAAATTTTCTTCACGCACAAGTGTGCCACTAGAGGACGTAAATTCACCCATCCGTTTACAGCATTTTTGCGGCAATATCTGAGCGTATAAAAATCCGATTATTATGAGATACTGAACACATCTCATAATAATCGGATTTTCGTGTCACATTATTTTTACCACCAGCTAATATGCAGAGTAACCAACGTGTGCACAAGGACAGCAGCTAGACGGGCTGGGAGTGACTCGATAAGTTGCTGGAAGATGTTATACCTCCTACTTTTGACGTCAACAGCGCGTAGCCAATGAAAGAAAGCACGTGTCATGAGCTGCCTTGGAGGGTATATAAGGTATGCTGTAGGCATTCTGAAATCCTATCACTCATTGCTGTCGTGGATAAAAGGAGAGATTTATCATATTTGCAAAAAGGGATGAATATCGGCTTTCGGGCCAAGAGTGGCAGTATTTCTGAAACAGCGCAGTTTGTGAACTGTTCGCGTGCTGCTGTGGCTAAAGTGTATCGTGATTGGAGAAATGGCGCTATTCCGAATAAGCGACGTGAAAACTGCGGAGCACCACGTGCAATTAATGTGAAAGGTGAAATTTGGCTTCAAAGGTGCGTGAGTGCCGATCGACACGGTACAGTGGAGTAACTCACTGGCCGAATGAACCATGGGGCTACCGGAAGTGCGTCTAAAACGACAGTTCAGCGAACCCTGCAGCGTATGGGGCTTCGATTGCGACGGATGATGACTGCACCTATGCCAATGATGGTGCATCGGCAGAAAAGGCTTACATTTGCGCGTCAGTAACGGAATTGGACCTCCACTGATTGGCAAAGGATTTCCTTGAGTCACGTTTTCTGCTTCATCGAGCGGATGGACGTTGGCGTATAAGGTGAGAAATATAGGAGGACAAACACTCTTCAACCATTGTTGGAAGAACACGTGCTGGTGAGGGCAGCGTTATGGAATGGGAAATGTTTTCGTGTCATTTTCTGGGTCCACTCATACCTGCGGAACGCACTATGGACCGAATTCGTTATGAATCCATCCTTGCAGACCACATACACCCATACATGCTGATTGTTTTCCCTGGGGCGAATGGGATCTTCCAGAACGACAATGCGACGTGTCGCACAGCTATAAATGTCCCGAGAGATGGTTGGAATAGCGCCATGAAGACTTCAAAGTACTTCCCTGGCCTCCGAATTCTCCAGACTTAAACACAATTGAGCATATGTGGGCCCACCTCGACCGTGTTGTTCGCTCTATGGATCCTCCACCACGCACCCTCCAGCAGCTGTCAGATGCACTGCAGCCAGCATCGCTGCACATACCTGTGAACACCTTACAGCAGCTTATTGAGTCACTACCAACCCGCCTAGCTGCTGTCCGCGCTGCACACAACTGTTACTCTGGATATTAGCTGGTGGTCACAATAATGTGACTCGACCGTGTATTTCAAATGAATATTTGGGATTAAGAGGAATATCATCTAAGTTTGTTCTACGATATATGATACAGACATATAAAACGGAAACGCTTGTCTGTAACTTTTGACTATTTGGAAATGGGAAGCAACCAACGAAAGCGTCTTCAGAAAAATAGTGCAACCGATGATGAATGGCTTCCTGTGATTTAGTTCAGTTCCCCGAAAACCTACCCAAAGTTCAAGAAGTCTAAAGAAGTGAACGAAATAATGTGAGTCGCGTCTCATGTCGATGGGATTTTTCTGTAAAAACACTTTTTACGAATTCACATTCGAGACGTTTCGATCGCGTCTGAATTCCTAAAAACTGATGATTTATGGGGAAAAAAAACAGATACCATGAATTTCGGGTATTACACTGGAAAATTTCCCCCGAGCATGGGTTCCCATACAAAAAAAACTTTAAAGTAAAATGTAGGAATGATTCAATTTTTTTCACGTATGAAATCTGAAATCAAAGTTCGCGGTGATAAACACAACGTTTTTACAAAAAAAATTGAGTTTCACTGACTGTGAAAGTGTTTGTAAAAAAAAATCTTTTTTTTCAATCGGTCTTTAAATGAAGATATTACATACAGTAAATAGAATTATACATTATTTGCTCCCTTGTGAAACAACTATGTAGCATTACAAGTGAAAAGTGTATATAAATGTCCATCACAATGAGTAGCGTCAGATGCAAACAGCAACTTTTCAATCGGCATACTAGTAGTGAGGTTATGGCTTCAAATAAAAAAAAAGTACATTTAAGCCCCACAACAACGAAACTGTGCATTATGAAAAAAAAAATACGCATGAAAATGTTCTTCTAGAGGACAGTCTAAGTCACACAGGACTTTTTCCAATCTGATTTCAAAAGAGGGGGTAATTGGGGAACTGGAACATATATTTATACTCTCTAGTGGCAAAATTGTGCATTATGACTGTTCTTACAGCTCAGGATCTCAGACGCAATGGGAAGTTTTCCAATTTCATTTAAAAAGCCGATGTAATCGGAGAACAGAACGTACATTTTATGCTCCACAGTGGAAAAACTGAGCATTATTTAAAGTAGACAGCATGCAAAACCATGGGCTTCATCATAAAACACTGATGAGACATTACATTATGACCACCCTAACATTTAGAAACGAGCGTGCCTGGAGACCAAACGGTGGAGCAAGTGAAGTTTACAGAGCAGTATATATACAACTCTAGGATCGGCTTTCGGTTAGTATAGTGTTCGGAGTCAGAATGGGAAAAGCTGCCGATTTTATCGGAGTTTGATAAAGGACAAATTGTGACGGCACGACGCCTTGGAACTATGATCTCGGAAACGGCACGACGCCTTGGAACTATGATCTCGGAAACGGCACGACGCCTTGGAACTATGATCTCGGAAACGGCACGACGCCTTGGAACTATGATCTCGGAAACGGCGCGGCTTGTGGGTTGTTCACGTGCCGCTGTATAGTGAGCTCGTATCACAAGTGGTGCCCAGATGGCCAAACGACGAAATGTCGTCCAGCCGTATGTCATCCCGTAGCTCATTGATGCCAGAGGGGAGCGGAGACTGTCACGCATTGTTCACAGCGACCGCAGGATCACAGTGCAAAAAATCACCCTCAGCTACAACAGTGGTGATCAGCGCAATGTGTCACAGCGCACAATTCATCGCAGCCTTCTGCGCATGAGCCGGTGTAGCCGAAGACCCAGCCATGTCCCCATACTCCCTGCACGCCATCGCCAACGACGCATGTAATATGCCCAAGATCATCGAGATTGGACCGAGGATGATTGGAAGAAAGTGGCCTGCTCTGACGAATCAAGATTCCTGGTGTATCACGTAGACACCCGAGCGCGGATACGCCGATTACCAACGGAGGCTACGGCACCTGGATGCACTGTTGGGCGGAAACAGGCCGGCGGCGGTGATATACTGTGGACGATATTTTTTTGGGACACTTTAGGCCCCATTATCCCAAAAGCACAATCCCTAGCAGCTGTCAGGTATCTGAACATCGTTGCGGACCAAGTTCACCCATTCATGGCAACTGTGTTCCCTGCTGGTGATCACCATTACCAACAAGATAATGCGCCATGTCACACTGCCAGAATCGTTAAGGAGTGGTTCGAGGAACATACTGGTGACTTCATGTTAATGGCCAGGTCTCCAAATTCACCTGACATGAACTCAATCGAACATTTGTGCTTCAACTTGGAAAAGCGGGTTAGCGATAAATCACCACCACCCCGAAATGTACGGGAACTGGAAGACCTGTTGACATTACGGTACCAGATACCCCAGGATACTTATCGGCACCTCATCGAATCGATGCCCACCGAGTGGCCGCTTTTTTTTGGGGGGGGGGGGCTAATTGATGTCCTGCAGCTCATTAGGTAGGTAATCAGAGTGTAATGGCTCATTAGTGTATATGGTATCCACTGCTAAGCTAATTGTAAACGGAATTTTGTAAGCGGAGGCACGGCTGCTAAGAGAAACAAACTCTCTCTCTCTCAGACACACACACAAAGCGGGAAAACTTTGCATTACGAAAATTTTGAACTGCACGTAAAATGTCCCTTGCACTTGGAGATAAATACTTAAAAACATTTTATTTATAAATCGGGCTTTTTGCGATGCGGTGACAAAGAAAATAAACCTCCCGTTTACACGCTCTAGCGAGAAAACTGTTCATATTTGGGGGCGCAGATGGCCTAGTGGTCAACGTTAGTTACTGCTACAGAAAAGTCTAAGCGTCGATCCCAGGCAGACAGAAACGCTCGAAACACTAAATATCCGCCGAGTGTCGAATGGGCACGTCAAGTCGTTGGATCCTGGGTACTGGCCGCCCGGTTGTGTATAAAGGCGTCATCCTTCCTCTTTCTACCTCGCGGGCCGCGGGTGGCCTAGTGGGCAACGTTCGTGACTGCCGTGGAAAGGACCTTAGGTTCGATCCCAGGCAGGTAGGAACGCTCGATCCACTAAATATCCGCCGTGCGTCGGATGGACACGTTAAGCAGTCGGACGCCGGGTACTGGTCCCCCGGTAATAAATACGGGCGTCTTCCTCCCCCTTTCTACCTCGCTTCCGTGTGACTTTCCTATCGGGCACTCTAGCCCAAATCTCCTAGCTTCCTATTTCTAAGGGTTGTTTAAGGCCTGGGGTCAGACACTCCCTTCCTAAAATCCTCTAAATATGATCATTTGATCATTTCTACCTCGCGTAGGTGTGAATTTTCTGTCAGGTTAATTCTAAGGGTTGTTTAATACCTTAGGACAATCATTGCCTCCCTAAAATCCTCTACATAAATCTCTAAAAAAACAAATACCTAACTGCTGATATTTTGAAGTGAAAAGTGTCCGCAAAGTGTTCCTCACAGATTATTAAAATATATTCAATCAAATACTTAAAAGTAGTGATATCGAAGAAAATAAAGGTGAAGAGGGATTCATTTGACTTGCCCTGACCACAAAATTTCGCATCAGAAAAAAAAAAGAGGAAGAAACTAAAAGATGAATCACCCATTAAGTTATTACTGTAGTAAGACCCATATGATCAAGCAAATGCTTATTTTGCTTACACAGCATTAAATAAGCATTTTCTTTATATAGCAAAGTAAGCATTTGCTTGATCATTTTGAGGAAGAAAAGCATATTTTCACATTTAGTGCATATTTTGGAATAAGAGTATACCTTGAAAATTTTCTAGAAAAGCGCATTTTGAAAAACGAAATTGCCTTTCTTTAGACTTAACTCTTAACATCGTTGTAGTACAATAGCAAAATTACTTATAAGAAAATTCCCTCCCATCGCAGAATGGTGATACTCAAACGAATCCACTTCCAATCAAAAGAGGAATGTTTAGTCTACTCTGTATTAGACGACCATACCAGTAGTTTAGATGGGGAGTGGGGATTTCTCGTGAAGTTCATTATGCTTCGTGCATGGAACGAATTTTAGATATCGTTAATGCCTTTCATGAAGGGGTCTGCTCTATGACTGTTAGAGCCAAACAACTCTTAAGCAAATCAGTTGTAATAAATGAACTGGCATTTATCAACGCTTATTTTTATAAACTTTCGACAGCTACATCTTCTCTGAAACAAGTTAGTAAAATCATGCAATGCATTGATTATGATACGCTTTCCAACATACCAGAAATCATTACTCAAGTTATGAGGATAATGGCTGTGGAATAAATCTCGCTTCTGTGCCCGGACCTTTGACCCCATTTCGATGATATTAAACAGAATTGGTTCAGTGTACCTCCGGAACAACATAAATTTTTGTCGTCATCGAAGCATTTAACGTACGTTATGACGCACAAGGGCGATGGAATGGATCCCGCTCTTATGTACTGACCTTTGAACCCATTTAGCCCATTTTCGACAGGGTTCGTCCCCAAGTTTTCCTCTATCACATACTAAAATTTCATTGAAATCGAAACATTTTTACGCGAGTTATCGTGCAGACAGACAGACAGGCGGACAGACAAAGCTGGAGCATATACGCTTCTTCAACGTACGGTTGGAAAGCGTAAATAAAATCAAGTTAGTAAAATCATGCAATGCATTCATTGAGATGCGCTTTCCAACATACCAGCAATCATTACTCAAGTTATTACTCAAGATATGAGGATAATGGCTGAAGAATAAATCTCGCTCGTCTGACCCGACCTTTGACCCCATTTCGATGATATTCAACAGAATCAATAAACTATACTTCCGGAACAACATGAAAAGTTTTGTCTCGATCGAAACAGTTTTATGTAAGTTATAACGCATAAGGGCACTGGAATGGATCCTAATCCTATGTCCTGATCTTTGAACCCATTTCACCCATTTTCAATGGGGTTTGTCCCCAGATAGTCCCATACCACATACCAAAATTTCATTGAAATCGAACCCTATTTACGCAAGTTATGAAGCATCAGGGCAGTGGAATGGATCCCGCTCCTATTTCGTGACCTTTGACCCCATTTGTCCCATTTCAATAGGGTTCGTCCCCAGGTGGTCCTGTACCACATGCTAAAATTTCATCGAAATCGAACTATTTTTACGCGAGTTACCGTGCAGACAGACAGACAGGCGGACAGACAAAGCTGTAGCATATACGCTTCTTCAACGTACGGTTGGAAAGCGTAAATAAAAACAAGTTAGTAAAATCATGCAATGCATTCATTATGATACGCCTTCCAACGTACCAGCAATCATTACTCAAGTTATTACTCAAGATATGAGGATAATGGTTGTAGAATAAATCTCGCTCGTCTGACCCGACCTTTGACCCCATTTCGATGATATTCAACAGAACCAATAAAGTATACTTCCGGAATCACATGAAAAGTTTTGTCTCGATCGAAGCATTTTATGTAAGTTATAACGCATAAGGGCAATGGAATGGATGCCGATCCTATGTCCTGACCTTTGAACCCATTTCACCCATTTTTAATAGGATTCGTCCCCAGATGGTCCCCTACCACATACCAAAATTTCATTGAAATCGAACCCTATTTACGCAAGTTATGAAGCATCGAGGCAGTGGAATGGATCCCGCTCCTATGTCGTCACCTTTGACCCCATTTGTCCCATTTTAAATAGGGTTCGTCCCCAGGTGGTCCTATACCACATGCAAAAATTTCATCGAAATCGACCTATTTTTACGCGAGTTATCGTGCGGACAGACAGACAGACGGACAAAGCTGGAAAATATACGCTTCTTCAACCTACGGTTGGAAAGCGTAAATGAGATGAAACTTTAGGAAAGGATTTCAAAGTGGTAGAAGAAATAAAAATAGACATTGAAAATATACCTGGCGTACAAGGACATCTGGCACAAAACAGTATTCTAGGGTGCTCTTTAGTAATTCAGTTTTGGAAAAAAAATATGTATACACTGGCGGAAAGGGAAAAAAGAACACCAAGAAGGAGACGTCTGATGCCAACGAAATTTATACAGCATAATAACGGAATACAGAAGATAGCGTGATCAAAATATTATGGCAAAATACAGCTGTATTTGCTGGTACACTGAAAAATAGCATTTCCATGTAACATGGTTAGTACGAGGTTGAACCGCCATGAACTGCGTCACACTGTGCAATTCTGGCATGGAGTCTGTCGTACAGATGTTGGATGCAAGTTTGGGGTATTGAGTTCCAAGCATCCTCAACCTGGACGCGTAAATCGTGGCTGGCCGTGGAAACCGGATAAGTCGTTGTCCCATAAAATCCCACACGTGCCCAATGGGGGACAAATCCGGTGAACGTGCAGGCCACGGAAGTTGTCTCACACCCTGAAGTGCATGTTGCGTTGCACGTGCCGTGTGTGGGCGTGCGTTATCTTGCTGTAAAACACCACGATGGACCGACCTTACAAACGGCACAACAACGGGCTGAATGATGTTGTTGATGTAGGAGGTGCTAGAGTTTTTACGCTTTCCAACCGTAGGTTGAAGAAGCGCATATGCTCCAGCTTTGTCCGTCTGTCTGTCCGTCCGCACGTCTCCATTTCGATGAAATTTTATTATGTGGTAACCCAGCATAAACGGTCTTGCTGGCCCAGCACTATGTTGCCGCTGCCGAACCGTCAATAAAATGTCCAGGCGGCCAACAAAAGAGCCAGCAGTTCAGGCCAGCAGCTGGCCAACAGTTGCCACCCACATCAGTTGTCATATGCCACAACAGGGCCATCAGTTATCCCTCACAGGCAGTAGCTGCCACAAGTGTCCCTTCAGCGGCCCTGCAAGCACGTGCCAGAAATGATGGCTAGCCTAATGTGGTCTGCTAGTTTCACTGCAGTGGCTGCCGGCAATCACGTGACGTAACTGAAAGCTTGCCACATCTTGTCCGCCAATTCTCCAGTAGTAACCATAAAAAAATGGAAAATGAAGGATAACCTCAGTTTCCCAAAGCTACAACTACTTTTTTTCTCCTTACGAAACTTCAGAGTTATAGCACTGCGCTGGGGAAATTTTCTCAACAGGTCAGGAAAAACGCCTGTTTGGATCTGGTTGGAAACGAACCAAGGATTGTCTGTGTGGAAAGCGGCCGCTCTACAAACTGGACTGATTTGGTACGCACGATCGTGACTTGAAGCTGACCCTCTCTTCTGCGGAATGTGTAACAAATGGTTCTCTATTTAATTTTACAATGTTTCGAGGTATTTTTCATAAATATCAGTTTCATATAATTCATATTTTATTCTTTCAACGAACAATTGTTTTTTTTACCTTAATGGAACTTCACTTTCTCAACGAGTGTGCCAACTTAAAAGGAGCTTTCAAAAGTTTCGAGCTGTCCATGTCGTCTTGAAAGGCGATTGTTGAATTAATAAATTTACGTGTTCATGTCACATTCTGTTACATTTTTAGCGCGGTATCTTTCCTTTCCGCTGTCCGAAGCTACAAGTGCGTTTGTTTTAAAGAGGAAAGATATCTTATTTTACTTCTCGTTATTTTTAGAAGTGAATTCCTCCAGTCTTGTATATTCAACCCATGGATGAGTACATTATATCCACATAGCGTTGCTTTTTGTTTTCAAGTAATTGATAAATTTTGTAAGCGTATAATTATTTTTTTCTTTCTTTTTTCAAAATAACGCTTTTTTAAAGTTTTTCCAGGAGTTTTGTTCAAGCAGTTTAGTGAATGTTAAAACAAAAGATTACATAGAAATTATTTTATGTTATTCATGGGATTGGAGTGGGTGTATTTTATAGCTGTAATCCAGTATTTCATGGCTTAATCTGTTATCTTCGTCGACGTGGCATTTCATTAGGAAATTAATTCGCCTCTTTACATATGGCTTTTTTTTTCTTAACATCCACTAAAATAATACCATGGCGACAGTGTCGTCTTCAACTAACTGATACCATGAGAGCCACAGCACGTGTTGCTTCTGCGTATGCGCAGTTCTGCTGCTTCCACCTGGTGTTAGGGTTTTATCGGTTGCTAGCTATGGGTCACTAGTGGCACTTGCTTGGTGGCCCACAGTTCACGGCGATGCTGCAGGGCCATCAATGGCTGCCAACTGATAGCGTTGCCACCAACGCTCCGCTACCGGGCCGTGATCGGCAGATTTCAGCTGGCAGTGCCCTATCACTGCCAGCTGATGGCCAGCAGTTTCCCAACACTTGTGTTTTTGCGGGGGAAAGTTCTTGCTGGGAAGGGACCACCTGCGGACGAACCCTATCGAAAATGGGCAAAATGGGGTCAAAGGTCAGAATATAGGATCTGAATCCATTCCATTGTCCTAATGCGTCATATCTTATGTAAAAATGCTTCGATTGCGACAAAACTTTAGTATGTTGTTACGGAGATATACTGAACCGGTTCGGTTGAATATCATCGAAATGGGGTCAAAGGTCAGGACACAGGAGCGGGATTTATTCCACAGCCATTATCCTCATAACCTGAGTAATAACTTGAGTAATGATTTCTGGTATGTTGGAAAGCGTATCAAAATCAATGCATTGCATGATTTTACTAACTCGTTCTATATACGCTCAGTAGACAAAACAATATAGATAGGGTGATGGGCAGTTGACATGGGAAACCACTGTGCAGAGTGGAACAGACCCAAACTTAATGCAGAAGATAAATTGGCGGACAGCAGAGCTTCCTATCGCAATCGACGAACATGGGTAACCGTGGTGATTTGAGCGACTTTGATTGTAGATGCATTGTCGGCGCAAAACAGGAGGGTCATTTCATCGCCCAACTGGTAAAAGCCCTAGAGTTTCCGAGAGTAACCGGTTCAAGAGTATACCGCGAGTATCCCATCGATGTACAGCCGACCAAACGCCATTGATGACCGGATCAACGTAGATTATCCATGCTCGTACAGACCGAACGCTTAGCAACAGTGGTGCAACTTATATCCAATTAAGTGTCGCAGGCCGAATCAGTGTCAGCGAGCGAACGGTATGGTGCACGCTGCATACTCTCGACTACGGGAGCAGACGTCCTACTCGTGTGCCATTGTTGACTGCTCCTCATCGGACATTACGCCTCTCCTGGTGTCCGGATCATCAAACCTTGACCTTTGGAATCTAGCCAAGGTTCTCCGAGGAGTACGAAACCTCGTGAGGACTGTTATGTGTCCTTTAACCACACGGCGTCATAGGTCCTGTACAATCCAGCATCTGTTTTCAGGGCTCTCCACTGTTACTGGTATTGTAATATCAAAGCAAGCGACATACCCCAGCAAAAATTAAAAGTGTTGGGAAACTGGTTGCCACCAGCTGGCCGTGATAGGTCACTGCTGGCTGAAATCTGTCGCTCACGGCCCGGTAGCGGTCCGTTGGTGCAGCACTATCAGTTGGCAGCCATTGATGGCCCTGCAGCATCGCCGTGAATTGAGGGCCTCCAAGCAAGTGCCACTAGTGGCACGTAGCTGGCAACCGATACAACCCCAAAACCAGGTAGAAGCAACGGGACTGCGCATGCGCAGATGCAAGACGTCCTCTGTCTCTCGTGGTGCCAGTTAGCTGAAGACGACGCTATCGCCATTGTGTTATTTTAGTGGATATTAAGAAAAAAAAAGCATGTGTAGAGAGACGAATTAATTTCCTTTAATGAAATGCCACGCCGACGAAGATAACAGATTAAGCAATGAAATACTAGATTACAGCCTTCAAATATACCCACTCTGTTCCCATGAATAACAAGAAATAATTTATGCGTAATCTTTCGTTTAAACACACACTAAAGCGCTTGAAACAAAAGTTCTGGAAAAACATTAAAAAAACTTTATGTTGGGGGAAAAAGGGGGGGTTATACGCATACAAAATTTACCATATATTTGAAAAAATAAATAAAAAGGGCAACGCTATGTGGATATAATGTACTCATCCATGCGTTGAATAGACAAGACAGGAGTAGTGAATACACTCACTACTAAAAATAACGAGAAGTAAAATAAGATAGATTTCCTCTTTAAAACAAATGTACTCGTAACTTCAGACAGCGGAAAGGAAAATTACAACGTTAAAAATGCAACAGAATGTGACATGAACGGGTAAATATATTAATTCAACAATCGCCTTTCAACTTCAAGATGAAAAGGGCAGCACGAAACTTTGGAAAACGCATTTACGTTGGTACATTCTTTGAAAATGAGTAAAGTTCCTAAGGGGAAAAAATCGTTACGTTCAAAAAATAAATTTATAAATTATATGAAACTGACATTTATGAAAAATACCTCGAAACATTGTAAAATCAAAAAGAGAATCATTCGTTACACATTCATCAGGAAGAGGCGCAGCTTCAAGCTGATGCTCGTGCGTGGCAAAGCAGTTCCGTTGATAGAGCGCCCGCTACCCACGCAGACATTCCTTTGTTCGTTTCCACCCAGATCCAAACGGGTGTTTTTCGGGACCTGTTGAGAAAATTTGCCAAGCGCAGTGCTGTAATGCAGAAGTTTCGTAAGGCGAAAAAAGTAGTTGTAACTTTGGAAAACTGCGGTTATATATATATTTTTTTATGGCTACTGCTGGAAAATTGGCGGACAAGATTCGGTAAGCCATCAGTTACGTCACGTGATTGTCGGCTGCCACTGCCGGAAAACTTGCGCAGCAGATTAGGCTAGCAATCATTTATGGCACGTGTTTGCGGGGCCGCTGAAGGGCCACTTGTGGCTGCTACTGCCTGTGATGGCTAACTAATGCCCCTGTTCTGGCACATGACAACTGATGGGGGTGCCACTGTTGGCCCGCTGCTGGCCAGAACTGATGGCCAATATGGTGGCTGCCCGGACATTTTATTGACGGTTGGGCGGCTGCGTCGGCAACATAGCGCTGGGCCACCGCTGTGATCGAAGACTTAATGCAATTGGCTTTTGAAATGGCCAGATGAATCCCGTTTTCAGCTGCGATTACGGGATGGTGCGGGTGTTGCTTCGACAGCATGAGGTCATGGCCGAGTCGTGCCAGGTCCGCTTTGTTCAAGGCGGTGGTGGCTCCGTGATGGTTTGGGGAGACTTTTCATGGAACACTTTAGTTTCCATGGTTTGTTTAGATAGGTCTTTAACCGCTGCACGCAACCAGCATGCGCTGGATGATCACCTACACGCTTTCATGGCCTTCGCGCATTCTGCGACAGATTATCTGTTCGACCAAGACAATGCGCAGTCCAACTGGGGCCACAACTACCCAGCCATAGCTCAAGGAACGCTCATCTGTATTTGGAACCATCTAGTGGGCGCCACGGTCTCCGGATTTAAATTCTGTGGGATCTCACTGGGGTGCCGTGAAGCGGAGCATCAGATTCATGGATCTTGGACAGACGTATCGCTAATGTTTTGTCCATTGAGTGTGTACGTATTTTTTCACTGGCAGAAGACATGGTTTTTCTTTCGAAAATATGAAAAATCATAATTAGTTAACACGTGAAAATATTCTAGAGTAAAATGTATATACATGTGCATCATGCAGTTATACGAATCCTGCAGCAACATTTTCCGGTATGTGAAATGCATATTTCTTCTGTTTTAGAGCATAGTTCTTCTATTTTATAGCATATTTCTTTTATTTTTATGGCATATATGATTGTTTTTTTTTTTGGACGACTTTAGTGCCTGAACATCCAGGCTTTAGTTATTGGATAATACCACCAGAGAGAGACACTCGAAGAAAAATTTTAATACTAACAGAAAAATAATTTTACACACTTTGTATGCCTGGACATAAGAGTAATACGTTCACGCCTTTTTAACTTCAGTATGATGAATGGCAATTATGTTCACAAGAAATTGCATTCGGAACGTTTACTGGTTTATTTACCCTCTGAACTTTAAGTCTAAAATAAAAATTAGGGTGTTTTATCTCGCTCAGATTAACTACACCAGGCATTACAAATATTCTCATAGGTTCTCGACCATTTTAAATCTGCTTCTTGCTAAGTTTCTCGAAAATGTGGTATTTAATGCTTTCCCCCCCCTCATCTCCAACATTTTTCTCCGCCTGAGTGTTTGTTAAAAAAAAAGTTTCTTTTCCTGTTTGCCCAAGGACGTGTATTCCATAACTATTCGGTTCCGTGGTAAGATCGCAAAGACGTTTATTCAAGCTTTCTTCAAATAAAGAATAATGGCTTTTATTTTACTGATCCATTAACGTGTATTTAGGAAGTATTGAAGTAATGTTCTCCGGAAGAGAAGAGCACTGTCTGAAAGTTTAATTCACTTCTTCAGTGTTTTTATAAAAATGCTGGACGAATTCAGTAACGGCATGAAGAAAACAAATTTTTCGGCGTACTGCTGTTAAAGCTCTTTGTAAAACTATAATTGATTGGGACCCCATAAAATGACATGCGAATAGATTTCCTGTGTCTGGGTAAAGACAAATGGTTGAAGCAATAGCGTTTGAAATCCAAGTTTCATGAAAAGATGGCAATACGGAGCAAATAAAATTTATGAGAAGCAAGATTCTTTGGTACCGAATTTTTGAGTCTTCGCGACAAAACAAGAAATTAAAAAATTCACGCTCTAACCTATTAAACAAAGAAAAGAAAATAATGAGAGAGAATGTGGACAGGAAATACGTAATCATAATAGGGTGAGAAAATGAAAGGAGAGGAACAAATCGAATTCGAATCAGAAACAAAAGGAAAGAACAGAAGGAACTAAAAAAAACGAAAAACAGTGAGCATTAAAAAGCACCGCCGTAATACTGAAGACAGAAAATCTATTTGCACGAAGAGAACTGAAATTAGGGGTATGAGTTGCTCTAAAATTTGCGTAATATATCGCGATCCAATCGAACAAATACAGGGTGTGTCAATAAAGTATTTCCCACAATACCGAAATTAATATAAAACAATGTATTACAGGTATTTGCGTAATATATCGCGATCCAATCGAACAAATACAGGGTGTGTCAATAAAGTATTTCCCACAATACCAAAATTAATATAAAACAATGTATTACAGGTATTTGCGTAATATATCGCGATCCAATCGAACAAATACAGGGTGTGTCAATAAAGTATTTCCCACAATACGAAAATGAATATAAAACAATGTATTACAGGTATTTGCGTAATATATCGCTATCCAATCGAACAAATACAGGGTGTGTCAATAAAGTATTTCCCACAATACCAAAATTAATATAAAACAATGTATTACAGGTATTTGCGTAATATATCGCGATCCAATCGAACAAATACAGGGTGTATCAATAAAGTATTTCCCACAATACCAAAATTAATATAAAACAATGTATTACAGGTACAAGAAAGGGATTGCACGACAATGATGGTGCACAAGTTTTTTTCCAGTGTCAGTACACCTCCACATGGGCGCCATTTGCGGCCCGGAGGACATTTAAGCGATATTCGATTTCACGTCATGTTTTTTTTTAACATCTCAACAGAGACAGAACCAGTGACGTCCAGTATACTGCTCTTCAACGTCTTGACATCCGGAACACTGTTAGAAAAAACTTGGTCTTTTACATAACAACACAGGAAAAAGTCTAGAGGGGTTATGTCGGGCGATTGAGGTCAACGTGTCATGGGACAGTCGGGACCAATCCACCTGTCCGGAAATGTTGCATTCAGGAACTCACGAATCATTATTGACATATGGGGTGGGGCACCGTCTTGTTGTAAAATAATTGAAGGTTGGAGTACATGCAACTGAGGTGCTACAAAAAGCTCCAGTATGTCCAAGTACACGTCAGATGTTACTGTGGGCTCCGTACAGAAGAAGGGTCCGATTATTCTGTCATGCATCAGGCCGCACCATACGTTCATTTTCGGGCTAGCCCTCTGGTTTTTCGATAACATAATGAGGATTTTCTGATGCCCCGATTCGCACATTGTGTCTTTTTACTGTACCAAAGACGTGGAATGTGGCTTCATCTGAGAAACAGACACGATGAAGATAATCACTATCATGAGCTATGCGCTGCAACATCTCCGTTGCAAATGTAGCACGGCGAGGCCTGTCATCAGGCTGAAGAGCTTGAACGATCTGTACCTTATATGCATACAGATGAAGACGTTTGTGTAAAAGTTTGTGAACTGTGGCACGGGGAATGCCAGTTTCCAATGAAACACGACGAATGGATTTCCTGGTCTTCGCAAAAATGTCTCTTGAACAGCTGCAGCTGTCTCTTTTACCCGTTCCAGGGAGATCGCCAAAACTACCCGTTGCTTTAAACCTTTCGTACAAAACTTTTTATGCTTTTTTGGTCCGGTGGTGATCGTCTGTACTCTTTTCTGAAATGGCGCTAGACAGTAACCGCCGATTTGATCTCATAGAACCACAACACGCACGCAGCTGCAGCGCTCACCTAAAGAACAGAAAAAAGCACTTTATGACTGCTGCTATATTATGTTGCCAACCATTTTATTTTACCTTACATAGATTTTTTATATCAATTTTTGTAATGTGGGAAATACTTTATGGACACCCTGTAGTTTCAATACACCACAGTTAAATGGAAAAAGTGCAAGACTTTATAACAAAATTATCAGGGTCTTCATACAGGTGTTTATTGGATCATAAAAAATCTGCCGCGCTTTCTCTCGCCAACGGGCGGCTTTCTCAATGCTCTGGAACAGGGCTGGCCAATACACGGCACGCGGACATAAGCGGCATGGGCGCGCAAAGTCACTTTTTGTAATTTTAATAATTTATTAAACGATTTAGCATTTGTGACGGACATCGTGTGCCAACTTAACAACTTGAATAGGCATTTGCAAGGTAAAAGCAATCTTTTCCCGTGTTATTCAACTCAGCTTAGGATTTAAAGCAATTCTTCTAGGAATGCATCTTCTTGACATGATCTCGCATATTTTCCTGGAATGAAATAACTGTCACAAACTGAGTTCGGTGGGATTCTAAACTTTTCTTAATGTCAGCAACATATTTCTGATTTGAAAAAAAAACTCCTTTGAAGCCAGGTTTTCAGACTTCCGAAAGGAAAAACAAAATCTTCTCCTTTTCACAAACCCTTTTCTATCGAGGACATCATTCACTATCCTACTGATGTGCACACTGAATTTTTGGAGCTTCAGAATAACATTGAAATTCACAAGTTCAAGGAGGTGTTTGGAAATCCAGCCAGCCATGAATTTGTCACTTTCTGGAACTATCCACACCACCCCCTCTGCCCGCGCTAAGTTTCCTGCAGTACGAGACATCGCCCTGCGATATTGTTGCAGGCTGGGGTCGAAAATATGTGAAAATACTTTTGCCATTATGAACTTGGTGAAACATAAGTACCGCTCAGCACTCACTGATCAGTATCTCAAAAAACTGCTGTTTGTTGCTACTTCATCTCTGAATCCAACATTTAAGAACTGGTGAAAAGGAAAGCCTCACTAAGAACTAAGCCGGGTTTGTTTCATGTGAATGGAAATGTAATCATACAATGTTGGAATATGTTTCTTTCTTTGCAAGCCATTTGTGTTTTTAGTACACTAGTAAACAAGTTCTTGAATAATTATATTAGTGTTCTGTTACAATAGTATTGGTATAACAATATTTTTCTCTTCTTCAGTACTACACTAGCGGAAAGTAAAAAAAGAACACCAAGAAGGAATCGGCGGACGATCATGACATTTACATATGTTAATGGGGTCGAGTTTACGTAGGTGTGATATTAATTTCGGGACCAACCGGTGAGCGCTTACGCCACAGCACGGCATAATATGCAACTTATCGTCGGTGGTATTTAATGAGTACGGCGAAGTGAATGTAAGCAGTCGTCGGCGTACGAACACCTGCGAAGACCCTGAAGAAGCTCCAATGCCTCGACATGGAAGACGTGTACGATTTCAGCAGTTATCGGACTTTGAGCGAGGTCGTCTAGTCGGACTCCGCGAGGCCGGGTGGTCGTATTGCGGAGCGAATTGGACGGGAAGTATCGGTAGTGGTACGATGGTGGCGTAGATGGTCCAAGGAACATTTCCACACGAGAAGACGTGGCACCGGGAGTCACAGACGGACTGATGAGCGGACCGATCGACGCATAAGAAGAGCGGCGTGGTCAAGCTGAACATCTACTGCAATGCAAATCCGAGCTGCCGTTGCACCTGAGGTGACTGTGCGAACAATCCGCAACCGTCTACTGGATGCAGGACTACGTGCACGTGTGCCTCTGGCATGTGTACCTCTGACTCCAGCCCACCGTCAGGAACGGCTGCACTGGTGTCGCCAACGTCTGCACTGGAGAACGCAATGGCGATCTGTCGTGTTCAGCGAAGAAAGCAGATTCTGCTTGGGAGCCTCCTGTGGCCGTATACGTGTTCGCAGACGCACAGGGGAGCGGCTCCACCCTTCTTGCATCCGCCAGCAACACACAGGGCCTACACCAGGTCTTCTGGTGTGGGGAGCGATCAGCTATCACTCCCGTACACAACTAGTGTTTGTACCGGGTACGTTAAACAGCACCTCCTACATCAACAACATCATTCAGCCCATTGTTGTGCCATTTGTAAGGTCGGTCCATCGTGGTGTTTTCCAGCAAGATAACGCACGCCCACACACGGCACGGGCAACGCAACATGCACTTCAGGGTGTGAGACAACTTCCATGGCCTGCACGTTCACCGGATTTGTCCCCCATTGAGCACGTGTGGGATTTTATGGGACAACAACTTATCCGTTCTCCACGGCCAGCCACGACCATCCCCGATTTACGCGTCCAGGTTGAGGATGCTTGGAACCCAATACCCCAAACTTACATCCAACATCTGCACGACAGACTCCATGCCAGAATTGCACAGTGTGACGCAGTTCATGGCGGTTCAACCTCGTACTAACCATGTTACATGGAAATGTTATTTTTTAGTTTACCAGCAAATACAGCTGTATTTTGTCATAATGTTTTGATCACGTTATCCTCTGTATTCGGTTATTATGCTGTATAAATTTCGATGGTATCAGACGTCTCCTTCTTGGTGTTCTTTTTTAACTTTCCGTCAGTGTATTTTATTTGAAGAACGCAGAGATACATATTTTTTGTATCCTTTCTGGCAACCGTGGAGAGGTTAGGTTAAGGTGGAGTGGCGCACTCAAGATTATCTACATCAAGAGTAGTGGCACATGGCGAGCAGTGGGTTGGCCGCCCCTGCTCGAAAACAACATCCGAGCTAAAATTGTAAAACGTATGTTATAACTATACTGGTGGGTGGCGGTGTTGTAGTATTTAAATCACTAGTGAGATTTGCTTCTGTTACTGATGATAAGTATTTTCACGCATTATCAAATATGCTCTCGGTTAGAATGTTTACTTGATTGTAGTGAACATATTATTAGCTTGCAATCAATTATCGCTGACACCTGTCCAGGAATAAAGCAATGCCTGGACAACCTTATTCAGATGCACCTTTTCAGAGGCATGGTGAAGAAAATAAACCATTCTTCTTTTATCGGAAGTGATTACATTAAATAACACAACAGATTTGTTTTCACTACAGATAGGATGAGTATTTACAATTACGGATGTGAAGCACATTGATGAATAAGTTGGTAAGGTGTTGAACATGCACAGTTCCTTTATGGCAGTGGTTCGTAAACTGTGCTCCAGGAAAATAAAATAAATAAAAATTCAATGAAATTAAAGAATAAGAAAGAAAAAGTAGAATCAAAAGAAGAAAACTAGAAATTACATTCTAAACAGAAATTTGCTGAGATGAATTTTGCGCCTCCTCTAGCAGACGGCGCTTGGTCATTCTTGCTGCCACTAGCTACAAAATTATTGTAGCGCGAGACGGACAGACGACGAGGCTGAGCGGGGCGCCCCGGCATTTCGCGCACATGATCATGATCATGATCATATGTAGAGGATTTTAGGAAGGGAGTGTCTGACCCCAGGTGTTAAACAGCCCTTAGAAACAGTAAACTGGGAGATTTGGGCTAGAGCGCCCGATAGGAAAGTGACACGGAAGCGAAGTAGAAAGGGGGAGGAAGACGCCCTTATTTATTACCGGGGGGCAGTGCCGGGGGTCCGACGGCTTAACGTGCCCATCCGACGCACGGCGGGTATTTAGTGGATCGAGCGTTCGTACCTGCCTGGGATCGAACCTGAGCCCCTTTTCGTGGCAGTCACGAACGTTGCCCACTAGGCCACCCGCGGCCCTGCATTTCGCGCACACTCTGTCGCGTGCCGCGTTTTAATGGTCCTTCCTGGAACTGAATGTCCGAGTTATTTCTTAGAACTGCACATTCGAGAAGTTTCTCGCTCATTCTCGACCCTTCGAGAATTCCTGGAATCCGCTCTTAGCTTCTCGAAACTTAGCCCCATATAAATAAAGGCTGGCTAGTCGATTTGGAATCACTTCACAGCGAATTTTCATAGTGATAACATTGTGATTTCTTAGCGATTCTTCCGCGAGTTTTCTGTGCGTTTGACCTCTTTGTGAGTGTTTAGTTGTGTAGTTAGTAAGTGTTCATTAATAAACATTATTTCCCGACAGCTCAAAAGAAGGTGCTCAATGACTTAAATGGGTACTGAATGTGTTCAGCGTGAACAAAAAAAACCACCCAGCTTAAACTCAGCGGAATGCGAGGTCCTCATAGATTTGGCATCACACAGCGAACTAAAAATCGCGTTTCAAAACCAAAGTCTACCGGAGTTTGGGCTGCATTTACAAGATGAATTCAAAATCTTGTCTGAGAAAGCAAAATTACTATTACTGCCTTTCTCAACTACATATCTCTGTGAAGCGGGATTCTCTGCCAATACAGGTACCAAAACAAAATACAGAAGCCACTTAAATGCAGAACCAGACATTCGCCTGCAATTATCAATTGAACCTAAAATAAGAAAACTGTGCCAAAAAATGCAACCACATGTGTCTCATTAAACGTGTATACGTTATTTTATGTTATGTTTTAATTTAGGCCTACTGTTGCACTGTAGTTAGTAAAATCAAATAGGAATTGTCTTCTGTAATGAATAATAAAAATTTCGAATAACAAGTAATGAACGAATATGTATTTGAATTGAATTATAAGTAATGATTAAATTTGAGAAACTGAGTTTATTGTATGGACCTTATTTGTTGCTCTCACCAATAGTGTAAAATCTGTTGTAACGCAAATGGTTTGATTTATTGAAGGTGAAAATCCTCCAAATACGTGGCGTCAGTAAATAAATAAATACATCGCTCTTTCCACGTTCCAGAAACACATAGCAACCAAAAAATTGTTTTCAGCCGCGGCCGGGGAATTGAATCCACGGATTTCTCTTGATATCTAGCCGAGCGCGTTACCTTTACACCACGGTGGCCAACAATCCACGGTGTTATGTGTATTTTTAAGACAGCTTCTGACAAAATGTGGGTTCATTTTCCCGGCGGCGGCTGAAAACAATTTTTCGGTTGCTATGTGTTTCTGGAACGTGGAAAGAGCGATGTATTTATTTATTTACTGACACCACGTATTTGGAGGATTTTCACCTTGGATCTCGCCTCTTTGGATTTAACTGATACAATATATATAGCCAGTGCCGTTAATACCCACCAGATGGAGACGTCTCAGTATCTGAGCCCATCTTACGGAATTATGATGTCAGAAGCTGACTTAAAAATACACATAGCACAGTGGTGTAAAGCTAACGCGCTCGGCTAGATATCGAGATATCCGTGGATTCAATCAACCGGCGGCGGCTGAAAACAATTAATCGGTTGTTGTCTGTTGAACGTGGAAAGAGCGATGTATTTATTTATTTGATTTATTGAACTTTGGAAGAACTTTTATGTATGGCCAAGTTTTGACAATATCATGTGTATTAGTGTTAGTTGAGAATGAATTGAGATATTATGGTAAATTTCTTTTTAAAATATAATTTCATTGCATGGACATTGCGCAATTATTTAATTTAGATATCTCATTACTTTACATTTCCTTACTATCTATCCCCTCTTCCTCCCGCCCCAGTAACACTACTCCTAAACACCATTAATTTGTAAGACATAGGGTAGGCCTAAGAGGCTCCGCCATAGAAATTGATTCTAGAAAGGGCTCCGCGAGTCAAAAAGTTTGGGAACCGCTGCTTTATGGTATTTCGGAGCTCTTGTACAGCAGGGAGAGTTCCGTAGAGATACACAGTTCAGTCATGGTAAATGATACGCCATGCTACAGGATTCTGTGTGAATTTATGTGGTGAAATACTCTCCAAGTCAAGACCGCCGTCTTACTATAAATTCAACTTGTGTGGAAAACTAACTCAGCTAGCTACCACCTCACATATGCCTTTCAGCCGCGGCTGAGAGCTAGTTATCGATCCAATGGTCCCATCCCGTCACGAAACGTTGACGTCTGCTCTGAGTATCCCATAGACCAGCAGTGCGACCCAAAAGGTTCTAGCTTCTCGGGGTCCTCTCAGCTTTTCTTCCCTGGACCTTGCACAGCCAATCAGAGGCGTGCATTCTACTCCTTCGTGGCCTGCTTCTAGTCGGTTAATGTGCTATAATGGTCCTCACGAGTTGTCGTACGCCTTGGACAACCTTGGACAACCTTGGACAGGCGTTCGTGACATCCCATCGGTGTAGTTGAATTGCTGCTATAACTATGAAACCACTCTGAGGTGGATATTCAAGTGCCTTGTGACCTACGCAAGAGACTGGCCTGCTTCTAGTCGTCGTATCTCTTGCCACAGTATAGCGTCGGACAACACAAAAAATTAGGGATACTGCTTAAAATGAAGGGCATAATGTATGTGACTCAAGTAACACGCATTGAAATAATATCAATTATGCTACGTAACACAAAATATAATGACTGCCTTTTACAAAAATAATTTGTTGCGCAATTTCCGCACACAAGAATGTAGCACTGACAGATGGACAAAATGGTAAATTCGAAAAATACCAGACCTCTGGATTTCAGTAACCGGAAAGACCACTTCAATGTCGAAAAATGTCTTGTCATCTAAGAGGCATACTTGAAATGATATTATTGCTAAATATCTAGGAAAGGTCGTTCCGTATTACAGGCAACACGTTACGGAGGACTTCCAGTGTACTGGGATATGGAACGTGGTTATCCAGATGTCGCTGTACAGCGTCCTAAATGTTCTCAACATGTTTAAGGTCAGTGGACTTCTGTGCAGCGGTAACAATTGAATCGTATTGTCTTCGAGCTCCTGAAGCACGACCTAGTCACAGTAACTGGTAGTATTGCCATCGAGAAAACGGAAGGCATGTCCAGTAGCAGTGAGAAACAATATCTCAATGGGCACGGCGATCTCGTTTCTGTACACTGAGGCATTCATTTTGCCTTGGTAAACATACGAAGAAGTACGGCTATTAAAACACACTCCTTCTCAGACCAGGTCTGAGAAGGAGGTAAGGGTAGACGGACTGCCCATAGTGTGGTTGCATTCGTGTGTAGGTTCTCCTTCACACGTGTCCTTGTCGAGTCCCAGGATAAAGAGGGAAAGTCTGTGTAAAGTACCTGGTGCCATTCTGGATTTCATGGCATGTATTGTAGGACGCAGGTGAGTTGATACCAATGCTATACATCTCAGCGGCCTCCCTGCGCTGAGTTAGTAATCGTGAAGACGGTTTCGTACTGTTTGAGTACATACTGTGACACAAGAAGTAGCTCGAAGTGATCCCCGGAGTTGGTCACTATTAAAACTAAGACTTTTTCGAGCACTTATTGTCAGGTAGAGATCTTGCTTCATGGTTGTTACCCTCGGGCGACCACTCCTAGGTCGATCTGCAACATTTCCTTCTAGACCAAGCGGTGAAACGACCCGCTTTCCACTTATTGCATGCACGGTACTTTTATCGGAGGGCGCACGCCACGTGCTGTGGTATCATGATGCTAATTTACACGTGACCACGCTGATAACCAATCTCCAGCAGTCGCGCAATTTGCATGTCACCAGGTTTTTCCTTCGAAACCGCAATATCCAATATCCCTAACTTTTTTGTGACAAGTGTATATTGCTTTTTTTTATTGGAGGGTTTAACGACCACAGTGAGCAACTCAATAAGCTATAAGCAGTCGCCCGTCCCTAATTTAGGGCCACTGGTTCCAGGGTAGGGTGACAGCCAGTGCCGTGAGATAACCACAACATCCATGCCTCAACAGGATTCGAACCCGGACCCCTTTCGGATGAATGATCAGAGGCCATCGCTTACACCACTGCGCCACCGGGGCGGCAGTGTATGTTGTAATCGGTTTAATACACTCTGAGGAATACTGCTTACATGGCGCATTTTACGTTAGGCGTAGATTTGCTGTTGGTGGTGCAAATGTATTCTCTGCTTCGCTGAATCCAACTCTCCCCCCCCCACCTAAAATTCTGTTTTAAAATATTCTATTTTCGAGTCGGAAAGCATTCAAAAGACATGCTCATTACTCCCGAAAATATCGTTGTCATTTCTTTTATTATTGCTATCTTAGATTTCAAACTAAGTTCACTTTTCAATGAATGAAATACGGGATAACACCATTGTACAGTACAAATTTGGAAGATGTGAATCCGTTTATTGCTGTATATATGGCATGGATGTTGAGTCAGGTAATATCCGAAAACTTGAAAAATTCGTCGTCCTGGAGTGGAAGTCGAACCCACGTCCCCAAAGATAGCGTCCGAGTATGCTAACCTGCGCCTCCGGGCATTCGTGGGAATGAATTTAAAACCTCCAGATTCGCTATATATACGAATGCCGGTAGCTTTGACCAGCGAATTCTGTGATGGTTATATTCAAATTAAACGGAAACTTGAAACTTGGTCATTCTGGGTGGTGTGGTGGTTAGCATACTCGGGCGCTATCCGGGAGACGCGGGTTCGATTCCCGCTTCAGGACGACGAAATTTTCAAGTTTTCGTATATTATCTGACTCAACATCCATGTCATATTTACAGCAATAAACAAATTCACATCTTCCAAATTTGTATGAAATTCGCTTCTATTAAAGTCATTACAAAAATGTTAGTATATTCTGAACTCTTAGTATTGAAGGAAACTACCCACGTAAAATGAACATTTTCGTTTCAGCTATCTCGGGATGCGTCAACTTCCGGCGATGCCACAAGGACCGAGTTCAGCATGCGCAATTTTCGGAAAGCAACGCTACAGAAATTTGTGACTTATCTAAAGTCAAAATAAAATAGAGAGAACTCTTATCTGCTGAAGAAGCAACTTTCGTTCGTAACAGCTTTTCTTAACTAAATTGTTTAATGAGAACTGAAACACTTCGGGTAGCTAACTTTCAGTTATGTCGATGCAACAATAAAACAAATTAGCTCAATAATATCAAATCGCCAGTGTTATCTCGAGAAAGATTCTACTCGCCCTCGATTTTTAAAATCTGGAAGGAGTCGAGAGCGAGGGTAAATAATAAGCTTTGTTTAGAGATTAGGAAAGAAAAGAGCGAATATAAGTCTTGGCAACATCTTTTCGGAATCGCAAGTGGAATTTAATTTCATCATTATAGTAACGACTCGCAATATGACGAGAACAGGAAAAGGGGAAGAAATTATTTAAACTTGAGGTTTTTATTGAGGCATTTGCTTTCTGAAAATTATGTGGTGCAAACTGACGCTTAACATCAAAAGACTTTCCTTCAGTCAAACTTTGATTCATCAGAGTTTTGAAATTTGAGGGTTTTTTTTTTTTCATCTAGAAAATTCACGTAAACCTGATTATACTCTTAGAGTGAAAATCCTTCGAATTTCGAGCACATTATTTTGAGGTCAACACTGACCCGATTCGAAAATTAGTTTTTTTTTTAATTATTTATTTCAATTCATGGTCTATTTTTCCCTAGGCATTATCCAGCCCCTGTTGACGGTAAAACCTTAGTTCTTCTAATATATTATAAGACTTGGTTTTTTTATTATCACCGTCGTAATCCTCGATAGAATTAGAAGAATTAACAGCTGAAAATCTCGAAAACAATAGTTTTAAGAATATTTTATGCCATTTTAAAGGCACCTCCACAAAATGTCAAAAGTTGAAGATCAGGAAACGAAAGGAAGTCCGCGACCAAAACTGGAACGTAAACTTACGGTTGCGCTGTCTTAGCCGTGACGACTTCACCAGGTAATGATAAGCATCAGGCATGGCGAAGCCTGGACGTGTAAGTGTTGCCACTGAATATTTACCTTTCTTTGAATTTCCAACAAGCTTACGAGTAATTGTCACAGCACATTGATGCCAGATGACACACAAGGGTTGCACCAAAAGTAATGCAAAAG
Source organism: Macrothele yani (assembly GCA_039090855.1). Lineage (NCBI taxonomy): Eukaryota > Metazoa > Arthropoda > Arachnida > Araneae > Macrothelidae > Macrothele > Macrothele yani. The sequence continues at coordinate 135,631,442 of CM077027.1, read as the reverse complement.
TGAGTACAACTCTTGTATTAACTGACAGAGGTTGTTCAAATTGCATATGTTGGTAGAGAAACTCTTTCTCTACACAAAGGTACTAACTCAACATAGTCATCGTTGAACCCAACTCTCGAACCCTCTTTGAAAAAACACAGGTGTGGCTGTTGTACCCACTTCTTCACAGCCACTTTCACCTCGTCTGTCTCATCAAATGGTTGTCCCCGGAGACTTTCCTTCATTAGACCGAACAAGTGGAAGTCAGAGGTCTTCAGATCTGGGCTGTACGGTGGATGGGGGACCTTCGACCATCCAAATGTGCTGATCGCCTGATTTGTTGCCAAAGATGTGTGTGGTCTCGCATTGTCATGGTGAATGTGGATCCTTTTCAGATTCTTGTTCGGTCTCTTCCTCCTTATGGCTTCTTTAAGCTTCTTGAGTGTCTCAATGTACCGCTCGGTGGTCACGGTAAGGCCACGTTCCAGAAAATCAAGGAGAATGATACCCTTGTTATCCCAAAAAACAGTCACCATGACTTTCTGTGCTGATCGCTGGCTCTTCAACTTTCTAGGCCTTGGTGAAGGGGTGTGATGCCATTCCATGGATTGATTCTTCGTTTCCAGATCGTAAAGATACTCCCACGTTTAATCCCCTGTCACCAGATGGGGAAAAACTTGTCTTCATTGGCTTCAAATGCTTCCAGCAGATCAGAGCAGACTTCCACCCTTCTCTCCCTCAAATCGGGTGTCAACTGCCGAGGTACCCACTTTGCACACACTTTCCAATACCCTAAGTCTTCCACCATCTTCTGTATGGCATTGTGACCACAGTCCAGTTGTGCAACAAGCTCACGGATTGTGACTCGCCTCTCCGCGCGAATCAATTCATCCACTCGCTGATGATTCGTGTCAATGGCCACAGATGATTGTCTCCCACTGCGTAGTTTGTCTTCAATGCTGGTTTCATCTTCTTTAAACTTTTTCATCCATCAGTGCACATTGCTCTTGTCAATGGTGTCCTCTCCGTAAACATTATGTAGCCTTCTCTGGATGCCGGACAGCCTCCCCATTCCTTCGTAAAGAATTCAATGACGGTACGTTGCTTCTGCTTGGAGTCCATTATTTACCTGCGATGAAGAAGAAGGATAACTATAGAGGAAGAGTTACTCTACCAACAAGTGCAATTTGAACGACCTCTGTCATTAATAAATAAAGTTATGTCCACTTTTGCATTACTTTAGGTACAGCATTCGTACTTTGGTGGGGTTTCAGGACTAAAGACATATTCTACAGCGACACGGCTGGATACGGTGATAACACAAATAACAGAACCCCGAACCCAGCAGACAGGCATGATTGAATAAAGTTTTGCTGGTCGCTTAACTCTGTGAATGTCCGGTCAAGGCAGAGATCAGCTGCCATCGACTGACCACTCATTGTGCATTCGCTGGACAAAGAGGCGAACTGAGAGCGAAGGGTTAATGAAGCCACGGTTACATCCGCGTAAAATAACGTCCCGCCCAAAAGTACGTGGCAGTCCTGGAGGTCGAACAAGAAAAACAAAAAAATTCCCCAAATTAGGGGTGATACTTTTATGTTACGTTCTTTATGATGGACTGATTAGAATACGAGAAGAACGAGAGACAGAACCAAAAGTTCTCACCTAGAGGTTACGGATGAAGCGTGGCGTGAGGAAGGCACACCGATGGTAATGGCTCTCAAGAGGAAGCATCATGTAATCGTGTGGGAAAGGATAACTTACTGCTGAAGATCCTCATCCGGAGTAATTAAGAAGACGTCTGAGGAGCAGGATATCTTCCAACGTTTTCAATCTCTTGCCTGATCTAAGTGCCCAATTTGTTTGTTTGTTGGGGGGGGGTTAACGACCACCATGAGCAACTCAATGGGCTATAAGCAGTTCCCCGTCCCTAATTTAGGGCCAGTTGTTCCAGGGAAGGGAGAGAACCTGGGCCGTAAGACAAACAACATCTACACCTCACTGGGATTCGAACCCGGATCAATCTCTGACGAATGATAAGAAACCAGAGCTTAAACCACTGAGCCACTGGGGCGGCGTACTGTTATTACTGATAAGATGCTGCGGTAATACTGCTAACCCGGTACTGCACAGGTAGCATTCTATAAAATTCACAAAATCGTCTGTTGAAAATGAGTTGCTCAGATTTGCATGTTTCCTTTAGCTACAGGAGTCAAGTTCTACAGAAAAGGCTATCTAGTTGGTTGGTACAAAACACAATCCATACCACGTCCAAACCACTAGACTGAGTGGCCAAACCTAGGAAACCCAATGTCATTGTTTCCACTAAGTGAAAATCTAGATTTATTGGAAACTTATGACCTAATTTTCTGCACATGACTTGGAGGTAATAATACGAAAACATAGACTGGCGAGAAAAGACACCATATGTTAATGTGTTTGGTCTTGACAATGTTTGAGTGGCAAAGAAAGTTTAGAAATGGTTTGTAACCTTTTAGTCTTGAAAATTAACATCGAGTGAGCGTCATTTATTACCAGATCTTTTCTTTGATCGAAAACCAGACGCATCTCCAAGAAGAGTTCCAGAAATAATCTCAGCTCTGAGAAAATTTCTATTAAATTTCTTCATCTAGAACGAGGCACTTTTTTCAATATTTTGCAACCGTCAACATATTGTTGGGAAAAACAAAAATGTTGATTAAAATGAACATTTTAACAAAGAATTAACATTTCACATGATTTCCTTATCACGGCTCGAAATGTAATATTTATCACGAAATCCGTATTTAAACAGAAACCATTAATATAACTAGAATTAGTTCATACATACATACCATCCATTAAATACGTACAATTAAACCTTGAGTTTTTCGTCGAATTTTTTGTTTTTGTAGGTGATTGATCTGTTAATCACAGTTATACTGTTTCACATTTACTGAAAAGATGTAACTGAATGAAAAAAATGAATTGAATACAGAACTTCTTTGAAGTTATTTTGAAGGAACACGAGGTATCAAACTATTGGCAGAGGAATAGAATGTGCCAAACACACGGACCGTTTAGACATAAACTTCCTGTTGTACTTTTACCCTACGCAGAGCCAGATTAACCTCGATACTGTCATCCAAAATCAACTTCTTCAAACGCCACAAAAAATTCCTCTCAAAAGAAAGAGTTTTCAAAACTAGGGTGTGTTTAAACAAGCTGCGGCGCAAAGTGAGTGTGTGCGTGCTTTCAAATACAGACTTTACCCAAACGAGATTATGATTAATTATGTCGCAGCACAATGTGAGTGCATGCATGCGTGTCTTCAAATACAGATCTTACGAAAACGAGGGTGTGCTTAATAACGTGGTATAACAATGTTAGTTAGTGTGTTTGTAATGCTTTCAAACATGGAAATTTCGAAAACGAGGCTGTAGTTAATAATATGCCCGCATAAATCGTGGGGTTTTTTGGGGTTTTTTTTATTGAGGGTTTGAGACCACTGTGAGCAACTCAATCGGCTTTAAGTAGTCGACCGTCCTCCCTAATTTAGGGTCAGTCACTCCAAGGAAGGGGGAGAACCAGTGCCGTAAGACAAACAACACCCATGCCTCAACGGGATTCGGACCCGGACTCATCTTGGACGAATGGTCAGAAGCCATCGCTTAGACCACTGAGCACACTGGGGCAGCCAAGGCAGGTGTGTTTGGGTGCTTTCAAACACAGTTATTACGAAATTAAGTGCCCTTAGTAGTATGACAATAAAGTCGGTGCGTGTGGGAGCGCGTTTGCGTTCTTTTAAACTTATGTATCACGAAAATGGGAGTGCATTTTACAATGTGTGTGTGTACGCTCGAGCATACATAGTAAGAAAATGAAATTAGCTTAATTATCATCATCATCAGCCATCAGCAGCAGCAGCAGCGTCCTGTCTCTTGACAGGTCCGACTGTAACACAGCAAGTTTTCTTTCTCCAGTTTCCTCTGTCCCTTGCTTCCTCCTTCAATTCTTGATAGCTTCCTGTGCCTATTATATCATCAAGCATCATTAGTCTTTCCTTCCTCTTGGTCGCTTTCCTTCAATTTTCCCTTCTATCTTCCTTTTCAATTAGCTGTCTTCTCTTAACACATGTCCTATCCAGTTATAATTTTGTTTTCTTATGGTCTTTAGTAAATTCCTTTCTGCTTCAACTCTTTGGAATACTTCCTCATTGGTATTTTTTCGAGCCACTTTATTTTTTCCATTCTTCTATATAACTCAAATGGCTCCAACATTTCAGCTTCTTTCTTCCCAATTGCCTACGTTTTCGCCTCATATAGAGCTATACTTCAAAAATAGCACTTAAGTCTTTTCTTGGAATTTTTATTCATTTTTAATAAACAGTTTTTCTTGTTATAAAATGCATATTTTCTTTTATTAATTCTTTCTTTCCTTTATTTCCATGTCACATTTTCCATTTTCTTGGATTATAGTACCGAGGATTATACCTACTATTGTATAGCTTGTGAAAATACAAGTTTGCCCGCGATCGGAATCGTATCCCCTCACTCCTGAGTAAGTCGCTCTCCCAACTGAACTACGCGGACAGAATCTGCCTCGCTGCAGATTTGTTGTCTTGACACATGTTTTCACCTCAATAGTACGACACATGCTTCATTATATGGTCGCACAAAGAAAGTACGTATTTCTTAACATGGATAATAACAAAACATGAGTGTATTTAATGATCTAGTCGTGTGTGTGTGAGTGTGTGTGTGTGTGTGTGTGTGTGTGTGTGTGTTACCTCATAAAAACCCGACTGCGTTCTGCAAAATAAAAGAATTCGCCTCTGCTCAAGTGATGTTTCATCCATGTCAACATTAAAAATGAATCATAAGTTCGTTTTCAATGCAAACAATATCCCACAAATTATGTGAGTAGCCTGTAAAAAATACATTCTTATTTTCAATGAGGAATATCAGAAGGACTTTTTTTTACAAAACAAAAAGAAACAGCTGAATCACAAAAGTATGAAGGAGAACAGTTCTTGAAATCTCCTTTAATGATGCACAAAATTTGCTAACGATAACGCATTGTTATAAAGAACATTTTCTTGTTGTTTCTTAGAAGCAAGACAAAGGCTTTCTTTTTACCAACCTTTAAAAGATAAAAAAAATGTAAATAAGATGAAAATTCCAATATTTTCTTCAGGCTGATTTCATTATTGAAACTAAAGTCGAGAATGATGAGACTAAGCACAATGTCACGTCTTTTGGACACAATTTTTTTTCTGTTTTCGATAATTTAATTTGAATATCCTAAAGAAACACGAGTAGTTCTCTCAGGTACGAAAAGGAAATGCTGTTGTTAACTCCGGAAGTAATCAATAGTTCGGCTTGACAAAAGGAAGAACCAACGATTTTTAATTTCTGAAGCTTTCGTGTTTGCTTATTCAACATTAAAGAAAATTTGCTTGCAATTTTCATGACATTGTAGTGGTGAGACTTTCTTCTTTGAATCTCTGTTCACTTTTTTAAGAACTTTAGCTTCCCTTTTGAAATTCAATTAATCTATTAATGGAAACGAGAAAAGCTAACAGAAAATCTCAACACACAGCGGAGTACAGTCGTCTACAGTCTCTCTCGATTCAGTGAATATGAAAAGTCGTTCGTTAGGATTTCTATTATTTTGCGTGCCTAGATGGAAGGTATCAAAAATAAACAGTTTACATCCCGGAAAGTATTTATTACACACACTTCTTGTTTGCGCCATTATAAAAAACATCAATCGCTTTGCAATAAGGGCAGCTTTTGAGCTGTGACAGAACCAAGCATCTACAAGTATTAATTGCAGCAAATAAATAAAAACTACAGCATAAAAAGTTAAATATGCAAACATTTCAGTACAAACTAATTATCATTACTGGAAACATTTCTATGAAGCATATAAAACAATTATGAATTCTCACACGCACACAAAAATAAAGTTTGTTAGAAACTACAAATTAATATAAAGAAAGGCAATGGCTTAAAAATGTGTAGAAAGTAAAGTACGATAATAGGTACAACATCCAAAAATGTATACACTGAGTGGCCACTTTATTATGACCACCCCCTCAGTACTTCGTTGGGCCACCTTTTGCCTTTAATACTGCGTCGATTCTTCGTGGCATGGACTCCACGAGATGTTGATAGGTGGTTTGTGGAATCTGAGACCATGCTTGATGAATAGCACTTTCCAGGAGTGTGAGATTGCAGAGTTGTGGATCCAGCTGTCTGATGGCTCGTTCAACTTCATCTCACAAATTTTCAATGGGGTTGAGATCTGGAGATTGTGGGGGCCACCTAAGCAAAGTACACTCACCGAAATGTTCCTGAAACCAATCTTGTACAATACGAGCACTATGGCAGGACGCATTATCTTGTTGAAAGTAGCCATCGCCATTGCGATAAACCATCCACATGACAGGATGCACTTGGTCCGCAACGATGTTAAGATATGATGCGCCAGTCAGACGTTGATCAACACAAATTAAAGGGCCCAAAGCACGCCAGGAAAACATTCCCCAAACCATAACGTTGCCTCCACCAGCTTGAAGGGTTGTAGTAATGCATTTGGGGTCCATGCTTTCGTGCTGTTTCCGCCAAATTCTCACTCGGCCATCGGCATGGTGCAACTGAAAACGTAATTCATCGGACCACATAATTTGTTTCCAATTATCGACTGTCCAATCCTTGTGCTCCTGTGCGAACTGGAAACGTTTTCTCTTGTTAACTGCAGACAGCAAAGGTGTTCGAACAGACCTTCGGCTGCCATATCCCAACCGATGCAGTGCACTGCGAACAGTGCGTGCAGAGATCATTTGAGGAGAGCCTTGATTAAGATGGTCTATAATTTGCTGCAATGTTGTCCTTCTGTTGTATGTTACCAGTCTGGACACTCTCCGTTCCACCCGAGCAGTTACTAGTCGATGACGACCACACGTTGCACGTAGAGACCCAGTATTTTGGCTGATATTCCGGTCTTTAAACACTTTAACAACAGCTGCTCTGGAACATTTCACGAATGCGGCGGTTTCGGTGATACTTGCTCCATGGCTCCGAACTGCTACAATCATCGTACGTTGAAAGTCCGTCAAATCGCATTTTTTACCCATCTGGTCACCCAAAAATCCCTTTTACTATTGTCGCAAACACTAAGCTTTCCCTTTTCATACTAGCCTCGCCCTGTGGCGGCAACAGCGTGCAGCCATAGCGCATTTGCTTAAAACTGTCAGGTGGTCATAATAAAGTGGCCACTCAGTGTATATGTTACCGTTAAAGTGTATAATTCAGTTATTTCATAGAATACCTAGTTATTTCATGAAATAACTGATCAAGTTAGTTAAAGCGTGTAATAAATTAATAATTCCACACTTTAACTAGTTATTCTATGAAATAACTAGGTATTCTATAAATTAACTAATGGCAGACAGTTAAAGTGTAAAATAAACAATTTGACTGAATTATACAGCATACAAAATGTTATTTATATAAAGACACAATAAAATCATTTGTTACAACAGGGATTACTAAAATGGCATTTGGAATTGCATAGGCCATTATTTCTACAAGAAATACATTCATCGTTCAAGTCAACTTGAGGTTTTCAAAAAATTTGTACTTTAACGTAAAAACTGAATTAAATTAACATAATTATGAAACTTGAGAAAATAACTTTAACTCAATACCTGACACATCGAAGCAGCGTAAGACGCACAGCAGCCGGCACATGAAAGCAATCAACTAACTTGAATGAACTGACGCCAACACGCCAACAGTTGCACAACACACTAGACGGTCTACCTAAGAAGTCCACCCCTACGGTCTGGAACAGTTCATAAATTCAGTAGGGGTGGAAGGTAAATGTGTTTCTCGTTGAAGTTCTGAGAGTCTTGCGCAAAAAAATATTCAGCTACAGTAATCTCTATATATTAAGTTCAGCAAATTATCATTAATTACAGAAATATTGCGTGTAAATGAAAGTAATACTTTCCATATTCTTAAACGAAACATAAAAGTTAATATCATTATTATTATATAACACTTTATAGTGGGTTGAAAATGGTGTGCTATTTCTGACCAGTGGTTCTCACTTTACAGCCTTTTGAATTTGGGATTTATTTACTCGGTTAATTTACACTTTAACGGGGTGTAGATCGTTATTCTATGAAATAACTAGTTAAACCATAAAATACAAACAAGTGGGCCGCCCCGGTGGCGCAGTGGTCTAAGGCGCTGGCCTCTGATCATTTGTCCGTAAGGGGTCCGGATTAGAATCGCGATCAGGCATGGATGTTGTGTTTGTCTTATGGCACTGGCTCTCTCCCTTCCCTGGAACCAGTGACCCTAAATTAGGGACGGGCGACTGCTTATAGCCCATTGAGTTACTCACGGTGGTCGATAAACCTCCAATCAAAAAAAAAAAGAATACAAGTGAGTTTTACGCTTTAACTGACATGATCAGTTATTTCATGAAATAACTAGGTAATCTATGAAATAACGGATTTCACACTTTAACGATAACATATACACTCTACGTCAAAAAAATATTTGCACTCAGAAGGATGCAACCGACAGGAATGAAACTTGATGGGTAAGTTTGACATCGCGAGACATGCAAATGATTTTTTTTGTTGATTGGAGGTTTAACGACCACCGTGAGCAACTCAATGGGCTATAAGCAGTCGCCCGTCCCTAATTTAGGGTCACTGGTTCCAGGGAAGGGAGAGAGCCAGTGCCGTAAGACAAACACAACATCCATGTCTGACCGGGATTCGAACCCGGACCCCTTACGGACGAATGATCAGAGGCCAGCGCCTTAGACCACTGCGCCACTGGGGCGGCTGCAAATGATTCAAGTATCACGCTCGGCTGCACATGTGACGCAAGCAAAGAGGGGTCGTAGCGCTGTGCCTCCTCACCAGCTACATAAGGTCGTCTCGCTGCGCGTGCTTGCCATTCCAACTCATGCTGTTGTGTTTGTTGCATCCTTTGAAAGTGAAGTATGCCTCGGAGAAAGGATTGGAAGCAATACGAGCGGTTGGAGGAGTTCAGGAGGGGCTACATCGTCCGGTTCCGGTTAGGTAGATGGTCTTATCGCCGTATTGTGCGCCATACCAGTAGTGCCCATATCACCATAGCACGCTGTTGGCGGCAGTGGATCGAACAAGGCATGCAGTAACGACAGGAAGGGTCTGGGACAACTAGACGAACCATGGAGAGAAAGGACCGACGGGTTGTCCGACATGCGCGGAGGGACCTAACAGTCACGATTGCGCATATTCAGAGAGCAGAGGTGCCCTCTATGCTTCGTCCGATTAGTGCCAGCACCACTGGCAGACGGCTGCACGACGTAGGACTACACGCCCCCAGACCGTTACGACGATTGCCCTTAACACCACTGCACTGTCGTCAAAGACTGCAATAGTGTCGTGCCAGATTGTCACGGATCCATTCAGAATGGCAGCGGGTGACCTTAAGTGACGTGTACCGCTTTTGTCTTGGAGGAGACGATCAACTAAACCGTGTGTGAAGGCACCGTGGTCAGCGCCAAGATAAACGATTTGTTGTCAAGCGTCACATGTCCAGAAAGTCTGGTATCATGGTGTGGGGAGCAATTGCCTGCGATGCCAGATCACCTTTGGTGTTCATTACAGGCACTTTGACAGCCCAACGTTACGTTAATGAGGTCGTGCAACCAGCGGCCTTATTATTTCTGAACGCTCACTCCGGTGCGATTTTCCAACAGGACAACGCTCGTCCGCTTACTGCTGCTGTCTCGAGAGCTTACCTTCAAGGCACGCACACTCTGCCATTCCCAGCCGCATCGCCAGACCTATCGCCGATTGAAAATGTGTGTGGATGATATTAGATGCGCTATCTACACCTCCACCCCTACATCACAATCTGCAGGAACTGCGTGAGAAGATTCAAGCTGCATGGGATGGCTTATCGCAGGACACCATTAGGAATCTGTACTACACCATGTCGTGAAGTCTGGCATGCTGTATGAGCAAACATGGCGGCCCGACGCCATACTGAGAGACACTACTTATTTTTGGGGGCACTGGTTCCATGGAAGAGAAAGAGCCAGCGCTGTATGACAAACACAACATCCATGCCTCGCCGGGATTCGAACCCTTACTCCACCCGGGCGAATGATCAGAAGCCATCGCTTAGACCACTGCGCCAACGGGGCGGCGCCTGGTAACCTTTACCATCCTCCTGAATAGCATTGCAATCTGACGCGTCCTTCGGCGTGCAATTATTTTTTTTTTGACGTAGTGTATTAATGATTGGCTCTTAAAAGAAAGGCACAAATTGCAGCATCCAAATTTAGAACTAAATTCCTAACAAAATAATGAACTCCCCGAAAACAGAATAAAATAAAAAAATAAACACGAAAGCATTAATAAAATTAAATACCTGATACATTTCATTATTTCTTTATTTAAAAGAGCAAGACGGGACAATATAAAATAATTTATATGATACCTGCCTAGTAAATAACAAAATTAATTAAATTAAACTACACCAGACCCTTCTCAACAATAAAATAATACAAATGCCCCTCCTGACAGTATGACAAATAAAACAAATATAATAAACTAAAGCATTAAATTAAAAATAAAACAAATATAATAAACTAAAGCATTAAAACAAAAAATAAAGCCAGTATAATAAACTAAAACACCAAAATATATATAAAGTAATAATAATTAGTAGTTCAAAGTTTGAAACAAAACTTTTCATTGACTTAGTATTCAACGCAGGCAATGCATATACGCTACCTCTAATTTTTCATCGCTTTCACTTTAAAGCCTTCCTATCTGAACATTTATTCATTCCTCCTGTCAAGACGGCTGAGCCAATGACGTCACGTCTTTTCCGTCTGCCAGAGCTCGGTTAAGTTTGCATGCTGGCAACTAAATCCTTTATCAAAATTATTGAAGTGTGTGCTTCAAAATTTTGAATCTTCGATTCTTGATCCGTGTCCATTATTAAAAAAATGTCAAAGACTTTTTACTCACTATAATAGTCTCAATGAATTCCAATGCGGGGACCCTTGGTGGCCCGACAAACATTCAGAAGATAGTCGACCTCATTGCACATTGTTTAAAGCATGTTCGATGTAACCGTAGCCCGAGATGGAAACGAGTCACGGGTCGACAATCTCTTGCGGGTCAAACGGGCTGGGTCAAGGTGTTCCTGACCCGGTTTTATTTCAGTTTTCTTTTTGAAGGGAAAAATAAAATATTTCGAAGAACCCTTCAGAGGTCTTTGAAATAATACTTCAGAGCTGCAGAGTATGATCCAGGAACTTTCTAAGAAGTGTAAAGAAATGGGATTAAAAATGAACTTTCAGAAGACAAAAATGGTGTACATTGCTTTAGGAATGAAGATTTATCAATTGATGGGTAAAAGCTGGAGATAACCAATTCCTATATTTACCTTGGCAGCAGACATGAAGCGAGGATCACATTGAGGAAGAAATTAATTCGCGTATAAAACATGGTTGTAGAGCTTTTGGAAAAAATAGGACAGTTTTTAAGAACGACATGCCATTATGTCTTAAAAGAAATGTATTTAATCAATGCATCCTTGCAGTGCTTACGTACGGAACAGAGACCTGGACCTTTATCGAAAAAAGACATACAAAGATTGCAGACAACTAAAAGAAGCATTTGCAGATACATGCTTGGTATAGCCGAGAAAGATAACAAGTTAGTAAAATCATGCAATGTACTGATTATGATACGCTTTCCAAACATACCAGAAATCATTACTGAAGTTATGAGGATAATGGCTGTATAATAAATCTCGCTCCTCTGCCCTGACCTTTGACCCCATTTCGATTATATTCAACAGAACCGGCTCAGTATACCTCAGGAACAGCATGTTAAAGTTTTGTCACAATCGAAGCATTTTTACGTACGTTATGACGCATAAGAGCATAGGAATAGATCCCGCTCCTATGTTTGACCCCATTTCGCCCATTTTTTATAGTTCGTCCCCAGGTGGTCCACTACCACATATTAAAATTCCATCGATTTGCGCGTGTTATCGTGCGGACGGACGGACAGACAGACAGATAGACAGACTGACAAAGCTGGAACATATACGCTTCTTCAACCTACGGTTGGAAAGCGTAAAAAAGAGGAACTGATGGATAAGGGAAATGACAAGAGTGGACGAAGTTATGATCAGAGTAAAATCCCTGAAATGACAATGGGCTGGACATATTGCCAGGAAAACGGACCACCGATGAACAACAGAAATTTTAGACTGGATTCCAAGGGACAGGAAAAGACCCCAGAAGACCACGTGGGAGATGGGTGGATGGAAGAGACTGGCCCAAGACAGTCTGTAGTGGAAGAACCTTGGGGAGACCTTCATCCAGCAGTGGATTGATAATGAATGACGATGATGATGATGATGATGATGATGATATATTCGAAATTATAGCTCAAAGCAGATTTGTCCGGGTTGGGTTCGAAATTTTTGACCTGTTTTCAACTCTGACCGTAGCCACTGCGTCTGTTATGGGGCTTTCAAATGCTGAAGGTTGGCGATCTTGATCTGGTAGACAATGTTTTTGACACAACCCCCAGGAAAAAATCTAGTGGGGTAAAATGTGGAAACTGAGAAAGCCAAGCAATTGGTCTGTCTTTGCCGATCCATTTCCCAAGCATCTCGCGATCCAAGTGGTCCCTAACGATGAAGCTGAAATGTGGCTGGCTGCGCCTCGTCATGTTGAAAGACAGTTTGAGATGGTAGGTGAGGTAGCGTAATGTCTGCAGCATGTTCAGGTACGAGAAACTAGTGACAGTTTCTTTCGCAAAGAAGAAAGGTCCTATCAGCTTATTGTGCATCAAGCAGACCCAGACTTTAACTTTGGCGCTGCTTCTCTCTAGCTCGCATGTGACATGTGGATTTTCATTAGCCAAAATCCAGCAGTTGTAACAATTCACAGTACCACTGACATAAAAGGTCGCATAATCAGAGAAGCACACTTGGTGGAGGAAATCAGGTGTTGGGTCAATTCTTTCCAGAATGTCAACAGCGAAGTTTGGGCGAGCTACATGGTCATTCTGTTTCAGTGCCTTAAGCATTTGAATCGTGTACGCCCTTAGAGGAAGCCGCTTGTGCAGTACATCCTGCACCGTTGAACGTGGAAGGTTTAGCTGCGAGCTAGTAGCCCGAATTGATTTCCGCGTACTTCGCAAGAATGTCTCTCTGATGAGTTCGACATTTTCCTCAGATGTCCGTGGCTTTTCAGGAGACTTCTCACGTAACAGACTTCTAGTAGTCCTCAGTTTGTTGTCACAGAACCGGAACTGCCTATCCGTGTTAGAGGTTTTCATCCATATTGCGTTCTAAAACGACGTTGAAGAGCAGCAACAGACTTTAATTCGGCAAGACACAGCACACATGCAACCTACTCTTGCGGTGTCGACATTTATACTGAGCTTGTCTGTGGTCAATTGGGATGCCGACACTATCCGGCGCATGCGCGTGAGCGGGTATCAGTTAACTCACGCATGGGAAACACTTTGAACGATTCCCTCTTCGACAGCGCAAACCAGAAATGAATATAACACATACTTTCCGAGATATATATTTTTTTATTTTGGATACCTTCCATCCGGACACCCTGCAGATAATAAAGCAGAAAAGATCGAAGATTTTTACCTTGTCAAAAGTTACCCCCCCCCCCTTTTTTTTTTTTTTTTTTTTTTTGCTGAATATCTGTTTTCACGCTATATTTGTTTAAGTGTATTACATTTTTTCGTATGCATTTCACTGATGGTTGGAATCAAAGTCCTAACCAAACCTTTTCCCTGTGTGACACCGAAAAAATAAAATGTAACAATAACTACCTCATGAATGGAATACGGGATTGCACCATATAATACAAATTTTGAAGATGACATTCCGTTTTTTGGTGTAAATATGACAAGGATGGTAAGACAGATAATATCCGAAAACTTCAAATTTCGTCGTCCTGGAGCCGGTCGAACCTAAACCTGCGTCTCCCAGATAGTGCCCGGGTATGCTAATCCAAAATTTTCAAATTTTGTATTCTATGGTGTAATCCCGTATTACATTAATGATTTATCTGCTCCTCCGGGCAATCACGGGATAGGATTCTTAACCTCCAGATTTGCTAAACATGAATGCCTGTTGCTTCGACTAGCGAATCCTGTGATGGTTATATTCAAATTAATCGGAAACTTGAGATTTAGTCGTTCTGGGTGGTGTTGCGGTAAGCATACCCGGGCGTTAAGTGGGAGACGTGGGTTTGATTCCCTCTCCAGCCCGACGAAATTTTCAAGTTTTTGGATATTATCTGATTTACTATCCTTGTCATATTTACACCAAAAAATTGATTGCTATCTTCAAAATAACTATTTCTTTTGTAGCGCGCTAGTTTATATTCTGTCTTTATTAATTGGCGACTGTATTAGGTGCGTTTTGATCATTAACTGATCTTCCGTTTGCAGGCGTAGTTCTTTCCAGTGAATACCATTTTCTTTCAAATACCTATGCAGTCCTTTACATCAAAACATAAGAGCATCGTAATTTTTTTAAATGTCTCTCTTTACTAGTGAGTGGTCTACATCATAAAATGGATTCTGTTTTGATAGGTTAAGCTTGTTTTATTTCTTTTTATTTTTACTCTGTCTTTCTTTCCCATTGTTTTTATTCCAACAAGAAACACAAAACTGCCTTCACCGTAACAGTTTCCAAAACGGCTGAGTACCACTCAGACCACTTTTAAGCTCTCCGATCAGCCAAAGCTATTGTATATTTACAATAATCTTAAAGAAATCTTAAAAGGATCCATCATCGGTAACTTGACTAATGTAACCCTAAAGTAGGCCGATTGTTAAATGACTTATCGTTAATGAATTTCGTTAAAGAATGTCTTATTTCTGCGGTTACGATCACTGATTTTCTAAGCGATCGAAGCGTATTAAATACTGTAAAAACACACACTCAGGCTCCATAACTACGTAGGACAGGCATGCAATAATATCTAACCCTAATATGCAAAGGCAATTTTTTTTTCAAAAACGCACCTTGATATTACCACATAGCCTCCCTGACTAGGATATATTTGTTGTACCGACCACAAAATTGGCGAATCTCTGCTGCAAAAAAAGTTTTATTTTTCTCCTCAGTCCAACACTTGGTTGCGGCCTTCAGTAAAGAATCACCCACAAAAATCTTACCCCGGAAACATTTTTTAGACTTTTGAAGAGGAAAAAGTCATAAAGGAACGACATCAGGTGAGTACGGTGAGTGGTGAAGCAGCTGGAAACCACATTCTATCATAGCTTGCATGGAAACACCGACGGTGTGGATTGTCATGGAGAAGCATAATACCCCGTAGCAATCTTCCTTGCCGTTTACTCTTAATGGCTTCACGCAATTGTCGCAATGCCACTGCATAATTGGCAGCATTCATATTCCTTTTATGAGGCAGGTGATTAATTAATAGCAACCCTTCTGAGTCCCAAATTATTACCGCGATAAACCTCCCTGCAGATGGTGTTTTGAACTTTTTGGTGGTGGTGGTCAATGATGTTTCCATTGCATACTCTCTTGTTTACTGTCAAGGTCCCAACGGTAAAGCCACGACTTATCACCAGTCACATTGAAGGAATAGAAGTTATTTGAATCGCGGTTAATGGGGTCAAGTTGAACCCGACTTGCTTCATTCAACACGATTATTCTTGGTGCTAACATTCGAGGAACCCATCTGGCATAGACCTTTGACATCCCTAACTTCTCTTGCAAAATGGTCCAAACACTGCCGGTATTCATCTTCAGTTCCTCAGCAATCTGTGCGAGACGGTTTCAACAGTCTGACATCATCATATTCTCCACTTTCTGGAACATTTCATCTGTGGTCACCTCCATTGAGGGTCCCTGAGGAGGGTCGTCTTTCAACAAGTCTTCTCCCAGTTCATAGAGAGCAGCCCATCTTTTTGACAGTGGCATATGAAGGTGCACCGTCAACGTACACGTGGACTATCCGTTCATGAATACTGCGTGACGTTTCACCTTTCTTCTTCAAAAATTCAATCCCTGCTTGGTTCCGCAATTTTATCTGTTGCTCTTATTTTGTCACCTTATAGACTTCAAAGTACTGTGGCGCCGTCTCAAATGCTACCACAGCGACGTGGCTGTTATATAACTGAGAGATGATGCAATACTTGCGTCAGCCACCAACCACTACTTTCAAGGTCAGTCTAAGAACTTAGTGAACGCCCCTCGTGTCAACAAACAGTTATTTTTAATTGTAATTCCAAGTTTAATAAATAGTACATCAACATTTTGTACTAACTCTCGGATACCACAAGGTTAACTAAATTAGGTAAAACTAAGCGCTACTTGATGGATCCCTTGTAGCTGTAAACCATATACCCATTCACAGTATTGCATCTAGTGTCCACTCACACGCGTGCATGGCTTTGTAAAGTTACAGTTTCAATTCTCATTAGTTCGTTTATTCCTCTTCTCAACAGCAACCATTTCCGTGTTCCATACTTTTTTCTTATCTGTTATCGAACAGAGAGTGTTTATCTTTCTAACTAGTTGCGCGTTTAATTGTTTCTGTTCAACAAGCATGTTTCTAGCGAATAGTTGGTAAGATTTCATTTGTTCTAGGTTTGATGTGATTGTGTATGTTTTACATGATTTCTTCTATATAATTTGTATATACTTATATATATTATTGTATATTTTACATAATTTTTATTATGTTTTATATAATTTGTAGGTGTTTTACTCCTAATCCCGAGTTGACTGGCATTAGCTTTTGTGGTTTGGAGAGCATTTTTGTGTGCACGTTGGTATGTTCCTGTCATGCACTGACACCAGAAAAGTCACTCCTCAAGGTTGATGCTCTCCTGATGAAGGCAGAACTGTTCGGTTTTTTATCAAGTATGATTCACTCTGGCGTGTTTTGCTCATTGTAATTTAGTTTGTTTCGATATGCAAGGAACTTGTCTTAGTATATTGCGTTTTAATTTGTTATTAGCACGTCTTTTGTAAAAAGATCGTGCTTATGTTACAGTTTGTCCGTCCGTCTGTACCCACGATATCTGTGCAACTATTAGTCCGATTTAAAAAATTATTTTTGCATTGGGAAGCTTGAAATATGCGAATGATGGTCCTTTATTTCGTTTTTTTTTTTACGATGTACAATTTCGCCACTAGGCGGAGTAAATGCAGATGATGTCGAATTCAAAAATACGTTTTATTCCA
This sequence comes from Macrothele yani, assembly GCA_039090855.1. NCBI lineage: Eukaryota > Metazoa > Arthropoda > Arachnida > Araneae > Macrothelidae > Macrothele > Macrothele yani. Next base: position 135,614,181 of record CM077027.1, on the reverse strand, counting down.
CATATTTGCTTCTAAACATCCGATTGAAAAAATTCTTTTATCTTTCGATTCCATTTATGTCGAAGAGTATTTTAAATATAGTTACTTTTTTTAAATTAGCACAGATTTTGCGCTAGGCGGCGTAAAAGTAAATCGCATTTTTTCCGATAACTCTTCTTCTAAAACTCCGATTTGAATTTTTTTTCAGCGGATACATCTCTTGATGCACAATTTTTTTGCATATAATTTCGAATTTTTGGTAAAGAATACTTTGGCCACCAGGGGCGTAAGAGTTAATTTTCGCTTATGATGTATTTGCCATAAAATCTGAGCTTCTAAAATATCAACTGAAAAAATTCTTTCGTGGACTGATGCCACTCACATCGATAACCATTTTTGGAATGTTTTCTTCTTAAAATATTCCACAGTTTCTCCGCCAGGGGGCGTAGATGTATATCTTATTTTTGTCAATATCTCTACTTCTAGGAGTCCGATTTCAAAAATTCCTTCTTTGTTGGAGAGACATGTGAGACATGTGTTTCATATAATTTCTAAATTTTCATGTAATTCATAGACTTTCCGCTAGGGGGCGTAATAGTAAATTGTTATTCCCCCTATATCTCTGCTTCTAAATCTCCGATTTGAAACATTCTTTCTGCGCCGAATACAGCGCCTGATGGGAAACCGTTTGCACATATTTTCTAATTTTTGAAAAAAAAATAATTTGGCCACCAGGGGACGTAAATCTTAATTTCCGCTTCTGATGTATTTGCAGCAAAATATGAGCTTCTAAATTCTTGATTGAAAAAATTCGCCGTTTGTATACTGATAGTACACATGTCGACAAACCTTTTAGAAACATTTACTTTTTAAAATAATTCATGGTTTCTACGCCAGGGGGCGTAGATGTATATCTTTTTTTTGTCAATATCTTTACTTCTAGGAGTCCGATTTAAAAAAATGCCTTCTTTGTTGGATAGTGTTTCCAGTGTGACATGCGTTTCATATAATTTCAAAATTTTCAATTAATTCATACTTTTCGCTAGTGGGCGTAATGGTAAATTGATTCTCCCTCTATATCTCTGCTTCTAAATCTTCGATTTGAAAAAAAACTGCACTGGATACAGCTCCTGATGGGAGATCCTTTGCACATAATTTCTAATTTTTGAAAAAAATGATTTGGCCACCAGGTGGCGTAAGTCTCAATTTACGCTTCCGATGTATTTGCAGCAAAGTATGAGCTTCTAAAATCTCGATCGGAAAAAAAGTGGTTTGTTCACCGATACTACTCATGTCTGCAAACCTTTTAGGAACATTTTCTTCTTGAAATAATACATGGCTTCTACGCCAGGGGGCGTAGATGTATATCGTATTTTTGTCAATATCTCTACTTCTAGGAGTCCGATTTGAAAAGTTCCTTCTTTGTTGGATAGTGTTTCCGATGCGAAATGTTTTTCTTATAAATTCAAAATTTTCAAGTAAATCATAGACTTTCCGTTAGGGGGCACAAATGTAAATTGCGTTTTCTGTGTTGTTTCTGCTTCTACAACTCCGACTTGAAAAATTCTTCCTGTATCGCATACAAGACCTGACAAGACCTGATGGAAAATCCTTTTCACATAATTTCTAATGTTTGGTAAAGAATGGTTTGGCCACCAGGGGGCGTAAGTGTTAATTTCTGCTTCTGATGTACATATTTGTAGCAAAATCTGGGCTCCTGAAAACTCGACTAATTTTTTTTTCTTGGACCGATAGTGCTCATATGGAAAAACCTTTTGAGAATACTTTCTTCCTAAAATAATGCATGGTTTTCCCACCAGGAGACGTAAAGTCACGTCTTATTTTTGTCGATATCTCTGTTTCTAAGAATCCGATTTGAAAAATTCTTTCTATGTTGGAGAACGTTTCCGGTGCGAAATGTTTCTCATATAAATTCATGTTTTTCTTAACGCACAAGTCTGCAACTAGAGGGCGTAAGCTCACGGTTCCGTTTACAGCAATATCTGCGGGATTAAAAACCCGATTGAAAAACTTGTTTCTTCCGTCAGATACTATTGTTTCCCATACCGGTTCCATTGACTTTGAATAGCTTTGATAAATTTAATTTGCGTCAGAACGGATTCAAAAGACGTGCTTATACATCCGAAAATTCGGTGTCATCTTTCTTGTGTTTCATTTATTACCGCTCTGACTATTATGTTAATCCATTGGGTTTGCGGCATATGGCAACCTATCTCATGAGCTTTTCCTTCCTTTTCATTCAACAATGATTAAAAGAAACGCGCACGCGCACACACACACACACACACACACACACACACACGCCACACACACACACACACACACACACACAGGCACGCGCGCGTGTGTTTGTGTGTACAAATTCTGCGCACATTGATGACGTCACTGCCAGGTGCTGAGAGGGGGTGATGATGATTATCTATCCCAGGAATGTATAAATAGACACTAAAAGAATACTTCTAAACGCCGTTGTCAATATCTGAGTGTTTCGTGAGTTTTTTCTGGATGTTATCGTACAAATTTTTTACAACTATTTTCCACTTTGCTGTTCTAGCAACGTCTGTAATGTTTTTAAAATCAAACGTGTTCACTTAAACATTACCTGTCGTACCATCGGTGGTTCTTTTAACACTAGAGTTTCTTAATGTTATGTTCCGAATAACTAGCACAAAATCTTCAATAATACAATGCGCAATATTAGGTTGTCTGACGGCCAGAAGAGAAAAAGTCTTCGAGTACTCACATAAGTAGTCTTTATTAGGTCTTCCACGAATGACAGAACTATGCGTCAAGTTACTTCAGTAGTCTCAACAACACTACTTCAAAATACTTCAACCTCTGCAACATTAGGTTCAAAATCCATCTATCTCCATACAAATTTTATCCAATATACAGTATAAATACAGGGTGTTTAGAAATGGTGGGAACACTTTCAATAATTTATTGGACTTGGAGTGAGAGAGATACCGTTTACTTATCTATACCCATGTGAAAAAGAAAACATGAAATGTTTCCCATTGTTACTGCCGAGACGTGAATTTCCATCATTCACCGTCAGTTGGCGTTACTTGTCGTACCGCCTACCATACGCGTAGCCTAATTGAACTATTACCGCTGCGATCACAGCGACTTAATCCGTGTGATTTCTTATTGCGGGGATAAATAAAAGGTCTTGTTTATGTACTAATTCTGACATGTGTCTTCCAGGAAACTAAAGCAGTGAATTGAAGAAGCTACCACCACGCAGGGTCACACAGAATATGCTGGACAGGGTATGGCAAGAGTCCGATTACCGTATGCATGGGCATACTGAGAGTCCCTGCAACCCCCGCAGTGCGGGGGGGCTCATAACTAAGAGGGCCTCTAGCCTTAGCAGATGTATTTTTTAAATGTTTGCGAAACTTCATATGAAACTGGTTAAAGAAATATCCAGGAATCTTTGGCTGCGGCTTCGAATGAGATACTAAAAAGAAAAGCAATTTTTTTCAGTAAATATGTAAGATCTTCGAGAAATCATTTTCGCTTACGTTTATAAAAACTGAGTGACGGGAAAGCAACAACTCCAGAGGACTTGAGGCCCCTTTTCACAGCCATAGTAATAGTCTCATATACATGTACAGCATATTAACAAGAGAATATGAATAAATATCGGCTACAGAATGTGAACAAAGAACAAGAAAATGTGAATAAATATCTGAATATATGAAATTTTTATATCAATGAGGATAAGGCGTGCTACATGTATTATATATTACACTTGTTTGCACATACCTACGTACACTTTGAATATAATTGGCTAAAAGGTGTTCTTCGCGAGAACGAGAAAAGACAGACCAGTGTCATTTTTTTTATAATAGAATCAAAAGAAAAAGTGTCTACTATGTGCAAAACATTGTGACACTAAGTTAAGTGCATATTTTATATTCAAGAGTAATAACATAAGTAATTTTACTCTTTTTGTGTTACAGTCCTTAGTTACTTTCTTTCTTTTTTGTTTACTTATGTTCTGTATTTCCGTATAAATCGAAAGGTCATTAGACACTGTCACGTGGTGGTTACGAGTTTTGTGTGTGTGATCGTAAAATATTTCGAAAAATCTGACCTTTATTCTCTAATTTAATAGAATGTGCATGATGCGATTAACTTTGACGCAAGTGTTTTGTAAAACTTTGTATTGGTATAGAAGTCGGGCAATCATTTTAATTGCAACGTACACTGAAGAGCAATTGAATTAGAGACAGCTGGCGTTATGCAAATATGGCGCTGTGAGCTGCCCTGTAAACGGAAACGACATGACGTGTGCAGCGATCCGACAACATAAGGAATGATGCGACGGGAATCAGTAAGAGTCGGACGCAGCATGGGTAAGACGAAGGATCTAAGCGCATTTCAACGTGGACAAATTGTCGGGGCCCGACGAATGGGACACTCTATCTCGGAAGTCGTGCAGGCACTGGGATTTTTACGAGCCACTATATCACGGGTGCCAAGTGAGTACATCAAATCCGGTAAAACCATCCCTGTAAGTGCCAACTGCCGTGGATAACAGCGTGTGGATGAGCGAGGTCATCGTCGGCTAGCTCGCATTGAAACAGCGGATACACGGGCCACAGTGCAAGAAATCACTCGGCAATTTAACGCTGGTGCACAAAAACGTGTAGGCAGCCACACCATCTAGAATAATCTCCTCGCTATGGGGTACAGAAGCCATCGTCCCACGAGGGTACAGCTGCTGACCGCACATCACAGGGTGCAAAGATTAGCATGGGCGCGGGAAAATCGCCACTGAACCCTAGACATGTGAGAAAATGTTGTCTGGACTGATGAGTCCAGATTCACGCTGGTACATGCGGATGGCAGGATACGAGTATGGCGCAAACCACATGAAGCAATGGATCCTTCTTACCAGCAGGGTACTCTTCAAGCTTGTAGGGGTGGCATTCTCGTCTGGGGACTGTTTACGTGGAATGAAATGTGACCCCTGGTACTTGTGACATCGTCCCTCACAGGTCAACGTTCCCGGGATATCCTGGACGACCATTTGCTCCCGTTTGTGCGTCATCAACATCCCACTGGAGACCTCATTCTGCACAAGACAATGCACCGTGCCATCGCTGCCGAATTGTATCCGAATGGTTGGATGAACACTCCACCCATGTGACCTCGCTTCCTTGGCCTGTTAGGTCACCTGACAGCAATCCCATCGAGCACATCTGGGATGCCATCGAGAGAGATGTTCGAGGCTCTGACCCTCCTCCATCAAATCTTCGTGAACTGTGGGAGCTTGTTCAGGGGTCGTGGATCCGTATAGCTTCCCAACGCTTCCAGTGTCTTGTCGAGTCGATGCCGAGACGAATCGCCGCCGTCATCAGGACGAAAGGTGGTCATGATCATGGTCAAAGACATGTATCTCTATTCAATTGCTCTTCGGTGTATATATTTGTGTTACACGCAATAAAGTGTAACAATTTTGGTTTTATGAAAAATATCTACAGGTTCAAAATAATTTGAAAATTAAAAACGCCCGTACAACCTAGTTAACAGTATAGGATTTAAAAATTTCTGTGACAGAAAGCAAACAGATTTTTACAAAAGGGCCTCGAAGATATTTTTGCCGGGGGAGGGGCGGGTTTTTCAGGTACGCCACTGACCGTGTCTTTATTTGCTATGTAACACGTGATTCCGACATTGGTTATGAAGTGATGTGATGCAAGAAAAAAATGGACATTTTCTCTTTCACAAGGTATGTACATGACACCGATATTTGCTCTAGTCTTTGTGCAATAAATCACTGAATGTGTTTGGCCATTTATAAACACCCTGTATTTGGTTTACAACGTACAACGCAAGGTACACTAATATACCTACACTTTACTCTGCTCGCTCCACACCTTATATACATAGTTCTTAACATCTCAAAACATACATCGATGATCCATTACATTATGCCCACCTACCTAATAAGCTGCAAGACCCCTTTAGCCAGCAAAATAGCGGCCACTTAAAGAGGCATTGATTCGAGGAGGTGGCGATAGGTATCCTGGGGTATCTAATATCATAATGCCAACAGCAGTTCCTCCAGTTCCCGTACATTTCGGAGTGGTGGCGATTTAGCGCGAACCCGCTTTTCTAAGTCGAACCACAAATGTTCGATTGGGTTCATGTCAAGGTGAATTTGGAGGCCAGGGCATTAACAGAAAGTCACCAGCATGCTCCTTGAACCACTCACTCCATGATTCTGGTAGTGAGGCATGGCGCATTATTCCTGTTGGTAATGGCCATCGCCAGCACGGAACACAGTTGTCATTAGTGGGTGAACGTGGTCCGCAACGATGTTCAGATACCTGACAGCTGTCAAGGATTGTGATATTGGGATAATGAGGTCCAAAGTGTACCAAGAAAACATCGCCCACAGCATAAACCCGCAGCCGTCCTGTTTCCTCCCAACAGTGCATGCAGGCGCCATAGCCTCCGTTGGTAATCGGCGTATCCACGCTCGGCTGTCTACGCGGTGCACCAGGAATCTTGATTCGTCAGACTAGGCTACTTACTTCTAATCATCCACGGTCCAATCTCGGTGAACTTAGGCCCCCATTTAATGCGATGACGTGCAGTGAGCATTGGGACCAGACTGGGTTACCATTGCAGTAGCTGCAGGTGATTTAACGCACTGTGGCCCTGCGGTGGTTGTGAACAATGCTCGAGAGTCTCCGCTCCCCTCTGGCATCAATGACTTGCGGACGATACGCTGCTGGACGACGGTTCTTCGTTTGGCCATCTATGCACCACTTTTGATACGAGCTCACTACAGCAGCACGTGAACAACCCTCAAGCCACGCCGCTTCCGAGATCGTAGTTCCGAGGCGCCGAGCCATCACAATTTGTTCTTTATCAAACTCCGATAAATCGGCAGCTCTTCCCATTCTGACTCCGAACACTCTACTAACCGAAAGCCGGTCCTAGGGTTGTATATAAACTGCATTGTGAGCTTCACCTGCGCCACGGTTCGGTCACCAGGCGCGCTCATTTATCGAGGCTGGTGTTGGTCATAATGTATTGGCCCATCGGTGTACACACGTAATTCAAACTGATTTGAAGTCTGTTGCCGCATAACATTCAGTGAGTGAGGAAAATATAACGTTACGGTTGAAACACGTAAAGACGATGAACTCAAGATTTACATAAGGAAAGAAGCTAAACATGAAAGTTAAAAAAATATTCGTCATATCAGTGAGTGAGAAAAATATAACGTAAGGTTGAAACGCTTAAAGAAAGTGAACTCAAAATTTACATAGGGAAAGAAACTAAAAATGAAAGTTAAAAAATATTCGTCATAACTGAGAGTTGCTTCAAACTTGACCAAAAAGAGAAATAACGCTGGTAAATCACGCGAATCAATTAAATTGCAAAACCAACTGCCCTCAAAGGTCTTTTCAAGAGAATATAACGGTATTACATAAGGCAATCATTATAACGAAAGACACTTGCTGTGTCTGGTGAAAGGCTGCTTGCGCCTTTCACCTGTCGCTGCTGAAAACATACGTGTGAAAAACATCTACTGCCGTTAGTTTTGTCCACCACCCATGATTGTTTCCCTTACTTCATTATTTCCTATTTTTGTGCTACGGGGTGTTTGAATTCGCTTGTCTTCGCGCTATCTACGCTAACAAATCGAATTCGAAGCTCTGCGTTTCAGCATTTATTGGACTCAGCCTGTTTTTCAATACGAGACTTCCACAGGAGGCAGCACTGACAGGAAATAACTTCAAACAACTTTCCGGAAATTGACAAGTATGAAATAGAATTCCCAAGTAATTGCCATGGAATAGTGTATAGGAAAACCACAAGAAAAAGGTCAAATCAATGTCTGTCACGGGAAGAAACAGTAGCTTCAGTTTTGAGCTATCCAATTAAGGGAAAGAAACCTCAGAGAAAGTAAGAAAGGTATTTTATCATGGCCCTGAGAGAACTTCGGGTTTTGCCCCTGTTCACCTCTGTATAAAAATATTTCCGTCTTTGAAAGATCGAAAGAAATAAATAAATCTGTGCGCCCGATGACTGTGTCATTAAATTTAAAATAATAAGTGTAGCTTACTGGCATTTCGTACTGACTACGCATTTCTTGGAGTCGAGAAGAAAATATTACTGTACATCGGCTGACCAAAACGTAGAGTTCCCTTGACATTAAACAAATTGATCATCTAAGAAGGCCGTTCCATAAAAACGGAAGGAAACTTTTTGAGTTGGCAACAGTGCGAAGGGGGAAAATAACCACGCAGACGACTAACTGAATTAAGGAAGTATCTATGGCAACAGTTATTAGCCGTGGCAGACGATACTGGTTTTGTTATTGCGCAGTTGTTTAAGGTACGTCTGCATTTCGCCATACAGCTATGGAGGTGAGTGATTCAGAGTTAAGAAGTAAAATGCATTGTGGGAAACAATTTTGCTGTCATTTGGATAAAACCGGCTCCAGAAGCAGTTGATTTAATGAAAAAAGCTTACAAACGTAAATATTTGGGTAAGTCAACCATTTTTAGATGGCACCATGATTTCAAAAAAGGGCGTTTGTCGGCAGAACTCGCTCCTAAGCCTCGTCGATCTTAAAGTGTTGTTACGGAGTGTATTGTTAACATTGTTTGGGGAATCCTGCAAGAAGATCGACGAATGACGTGTGAAGACATAGAAGCGTCAACTAGGATTTCAAACACGTCAGCATTCCGCATTCTACGCGACAAATTACTGCTGCATCGTGTGTGTTCCAGATGGGTACCTCATCACCTGATGAGAGAACAATTGTTGGCCAGAGTTCAGGTGTGTCATGAGTGGAAACAAATGATTGCAAAGGATTCAAACTTTCTAAACACAGTAATAACTGCCGATGAAACAAGGGTCCATTATTTCGACTCCCTCACGAAGCGTGCAACGAGTGTCTGGAAACACACAGGCTCGCCTCCACCGGAAAAAAAATGCGCCAAATAAAATCAGCTGGGAAGGTGATGATGATCATTTTCTTTGATCCTGCAAAGGTGTAGTCGACCAGCATGGCGTTCCTCCACAAATCACTGTCAATGTTAAATAACACATTTCAGTCTTGAAGCGTCTGCGATGACGTATATAGATTGAGCGATCGGAACTGGTGGGTAAGTGGACTCTACACCATGATAATGCACGCCCACATGTGGCTGCTTGTGTTCAACAGTTTCTTATGAAATGCAGCACTGAAATCATGCCACAGCCTGCTTACAGTCCTGACCCCCTCCCCCTCCGATTTCTGGTTTTTCCAACAATGATGGAGAAGTTCCGTGGCGCAACATTCAACACAGATACTGACGTTATTCAAGCTGTACACGGATCGCTAAAGCAGCTTACACAAAATGACTTCGCCGCATGCTTTGAAAAGTGGACTGAACGATGGTACCGTTGCATATCATTCGAGGGAAGATACTTTGAGAAAGAATAACATATATTTTGCTGCACCTATATTTCTTCATTTGTGTGATTTAACTCTGTTTTCATGGAAGGGCCATTGTATAATAACAAAATTACCATGTCTCTCTGTCTGTCAGTCCCTACAGAAGAAACTACTGAATGTAGAGACTTGAAAAATCATCTAAATACGTGGCGTCAGTTGAATAAATAAATCCATCGCTCTTTCCAAGTTAAGCAACGCACAGCAACCGAAAAATTTTTATTCGGCCGCCGTCGGGAAATCGAATCCCGAATCTCTCGATGATTCGGGGTTCGATTCCCGACGGCGGCCGAATAAGAATTTTTCGGTTGCTGTGCATTGTTTAACGAGGAAAGCGCGACGAATTTATGTAGAGATTTGAAATTTGGCATGAAGGTGCAGGTTAACACGGAGTTGTACATCTCCCAGCTCTTTCTTGTAAATTCGAGTTTCTCAAATTTTTAACCGATTTATTTAATTTTTTAAAGCTTTCAAACATTGTTGAAGTTTGGTCTTACGATATCCTGGGACATAATTTCATGCAACTATAGTTTATTTCATTTTCGCGTTGAAAGTTTCATTATACACTTGCGCAACAATATCTCATAACACTCCCTATAAACGGAATATTATTTCATCGGAGTGTTAGGTGAACTGCGAGAACCTCAAACCAAACATGATAGAAGCTATTGCGAAATCCGTTTTTTTTTCACACAACTACAAATGGCTTTATCAAGGCAGACTAAAACTACACTCCTACGGGAGAGTACAAGAGAAAATATTAAGAGGTTCTGCCACGTGTTTGTGCGATGTACTCCCGATGTGTTACGTGCATCCTTCCGTCGGAAATGCCGGCTGGTTTGTTGACGTTTTAGACCACTGCTCTCATTGTGTTACAAAGCACTAAATTTAGTCCCAAGCCATTTTTCGGCTGTTGTTGGTTTTTTTTTTGGTTTTTTTTTTTGTTGTAGGTTACTGTACTGATGATGCAAGCTGCCTCGCATGCACGGCGCGCGCGAGTTTATACTTGCCGCTCCGGTGGCGCAGTGGTCTAAGCGATGGCCTCTGATCATTCGTCCGAAAGGGGTCCGGGTTCAAATCCCGGTGAGGCATGGATGTTGTGTTTGTCTTACCGCACTGGCTCTCTCCCTTTCCTGGAACCAGTGACCCTAAATTAGGGACGGGCGACTGCTTATAGCCCATTGAGTTGCTCACGGTGGTCGTTAAACCTCCAATTAAAAAAAAAAAGTTTAAACTTTAGAAAATGACCCGAATTCGGTTCTGATCCATAGCCCTCTTCAGTGTTGCAAAATCTTCCTTGGAATTGATGCCACTCGCGAAAGGGTCACTACTTTTTTTTTTTTTTTCCTTTTTTTGGTAGAGGGCTTAACGACCACCGTGAGCAACTCAGTGGGTTATAAGCAGTCGCCCGTCCCTAATTTTGGGCCACTGGTTCCGGGCAAGGGAGAGAACCAGTGCAATAGGAGCACAACACTCATACCTCACCGGGATTCGAACCCGGACCCAACCCCGGCGAATGATCAGAACTTCAAAAGAGCATTTATTTACAAAAAAGACAACATACAAACACAAATTTTCACCGGGAAAAAAATTGCACAATAACTCACCGGCAACGACAATAACAACACACAATCAATATCGCAATAAACAGAGAGTACTCTACAGGAAGAAGCAGACGACATCAGAGCAAGTTGAAGAATAACACACGGCAAGATAAAAAGAAAACAGTTGCACAACAAACAATACATACAGGACAGACCACTAATGAAGCAAGGCGGTAAAGAAAAGTCAGCCGAGTTTGTCAAAACTGTCAAGGGAAAAAAACACACACACGGTCCGACAACAAGCTGCAGCCGGAAAAAAAACAACACCTGGCAGTTCGGAGAAATGCGTTGACAAATGGCTGTAAGCCGACGAACAACAAAAATTTACATTTAAAGCGTATCTCGGTCACTAAGACCGACAGCAACACAGAGAAAAAACAACCACTAGAAACTAACACCCCGTACCATTAACACAACACACAAAGCACAATATTCAAATAACACCAAGAAATTAACACACAATGCACAATACACAAATAGCACCATGAACACAATAAAGAATGCACAATACACAAATAACACCATGAAAACTTTGTGAAAAAGAACACAGGGGTTAAACTTGCAGACAAGCATCACCACCAAATAAATTCGGGTCGAAACAGTGAATTCGCACTGTATGCACAGCACTAACCACAAAAATAAACACCGATTACACAAGACAAAACCAAGAAACACGTCGGTAAGGTTCAGAACCAACACACACAAAAAAACATTCGGTACCACGCGCCAGCAGTACCCGTTCAGCAAGAAAAAAAATTAAAACAAAAAAATAAAAACAACCACAACATAAAACACAAAACCGTGCGACAGTAAACTGTGTGAAACCGACGAGTAATAAATATAAAATAGGTGAACGACACCAAAAGCAAACTAGAAAAAAAGCCGACACTTGAGCAACAAAAAACAAAACAAAAACACATCAGACAATGTGCATGCCACAGCAAAAATGCAATCAACATCAACAAAACAACATAAAACACCTTGGTAACAGTAAACAATAAACAGAAAATACCAAAACGCTTAGCCGGCACACAAAAAAGTTTGTCGACCAACGGCTTGAGGCCGACGGAAAATAAAAAAAAAGAAAAGAAAAAGTCAGTAAACGCTACCGACAACAAATTAACGGGAATGTGTGTGCACGGAAAGCAACAAGAAGATAAACTAAAGGAGACACTAACCCACTGACACAGATCTACGGTATGTACAAAAATTATGCACTAAACAAAAAAACACCAATCAAAAAAATAAATATAAATATAATAAACTCTGGCTATGGGAGGAGAACAATAATGCCTGCAGAAACATGAAACCATGACAAATATGGAGACCAGAGAGAGAAAAAGGCAGGCACATTCTGCCGAACCCGCGCCATGTCATACTCAAGTTGGAGGACCGATCTGATGGATGATCGGTACCTCCTGCACAAAAACACCCGGGCCGGATGATAACGCCGGAGAGAAGCTCGATCCACGCTTGAGTGGTAAAACAAATAAATCGTCAACTTCGCTTGGAGAATGATGAATGCACAAACAGAACTGTGGACATCTACAGGGGGAGAATGGCGTCTGAGGAAATAAAAATGGAACATTGTATGAGGACAAGGGCAAACTTTGGAAAGAAGGGAAAACATAATCGAAAACAAGGGCTGCAACACCAGACAAGAATCATAGGAATGTGACACATCACCAAGTGTAGAACAAAAGAAGCAAAGCGAGGAAGCCAAATGACGAAAACGATGAAGGGTACGCGGAGTGAGCAACCGACGGTGTAGGTGCAGCCAGTGAATGTCCCTGGCTTTCGGGGAAGCCAGGGAAGTCGATGGATCACTCCACGTACCTGGAAGATCTCTAGCTGAAACAGAAGGAATTGCGAATGGAGCTGTGAAATTGGTAAGAAAATGCGAATAAAGAAGCTTGGCTGTAACTTGATGGGGTAAAAATGGAGAATCGTTTAAGTAGAGAAGAAAGGGAAGACTGAGCGACGGGGCGGAAGACTGAATGAGGCCAATAGAATTGACAAGTAAAGGATAAAGACGAATAAGACAGGATTGAATAAGACAGAACTGTGCACGATGCTGAGGGGTATCAAGTAATAGAGGGGAAAGGCGATCAAAAGATTTCCAGTGAAGAGAAGAATCAAAAAGTTGAGAAACCTGAACGACGCCACTTGCAAACCAAGTGGAGAAGTTCAGGTACTGAGAATTCGGAGAACGAAGGGCAGAGGAGAAGAAAAGTGGTTCCGCAAGGAGATCGTTAGTCGAAGCGGGGGGAGGCGAACTGGACATAAGGAGTGCCAGAGGGAGAAAACGGTACGGTAAGTAGCGGGAAAGTGATTGGGAATGAGTGGAAAGAGGTCCATGCGGATAAAAGTAGCCAGAGAAAGAAAAGGACTTCGTGGAAAGAGCAAAGTGTCAATTATAGTAATCGAAGAACCGCAAGGAAGGGAAAAAATCCTCAAAAAATGTTGGAGATGGAAAGCGTACGATTTAAGGGACAAATCCGGAAGGGCAAGACCACCAAAAGAAACCGGAAGGACAAGCGTGGATCGATGAACCCAATGTACGACATCCCATATAAAATTTGTAAAAAGACATTGAACGTGACGAAGAAAGAGGGGAGGAGGGAAATGAGCAAACCAAGTATGAGAAAGGGCCGGAAGAAGAAAAGCGGAAAGAAGATGCGACCTGCTAAAAAAGAAAGAAACGGTTTCAAACGGCGAAAAGGGGCAAGGCGTCGATTCATGTCCTGCACCAAAGGGGACCAAGTGGCGGCAGCAACCGCCACCGGGTTCCCGATGAACACTCCAAGAAGTTTGATGACCGTGGTCGACCACCGGGCACCCCAAGGGCGGTCGCCGCGGGACGACCACGAGCCAGCCCACAAGCCAACAGATTTAGAGGTATTAAGGGCCGCACCTGAAATTGAAGCATACTCAGTATAGGTAGACAAAACAACACCAAAAGCCTGTTGGGAACGTAAAAAAAGAGTAAGGTCGTCCGCATAGGCCGACAAAACCACGCGATGGTGCCGTGTGGAGGCCACACCACGCGGAATGCCTGCCAGCAAACGAGATCGAAGGGAAATAAGAAGTGGTTCAAACGTGAGGGCAAACAGTTGACCCGACAGGGGACAACCCTGCCGGATACCGCTTGCAAAAGGAATAGCAGCCGTCATAAAAGAAGAGGTCCGAACACGAAAGGAAGAATGGGAATATAGATTGGAAAGTGCCTGACAGAAAAGGGAAGGAAAGCCAAAGTGACGAAGAACAGAGAAAAGATAAGAATGATGGACAGAATCGAATGCTTGTTTCTGATCTAGGTTAAAAATAGCGAGAGGTTCAGAAAGACGGGAAGCAAGAGAGTGTAAATCACGGATGGTAGTGATGTTAGTTGCAATCGAACGGGAAGGGATCGTATAAGTTTGGTCAGGATGAATAATAAATTGTAGAACAGGGTTAAGGCGAAGAGCCAGAATTTTTGCAAAGATCTTGTAGTCGGTGTTAAGAATCGAGATGGGGCGCCAGTTAGATAGAAGACCAAGATTACCAGTTTTAGGAATTAGGCGGAGAAGAGCAAAAGCAAAGTCAGAAGAAACGAAAGTCGAAGAAGAAAAGATCGAGTTGAAACAAGCAACGAGAAGAGGAAGCAGAGCAGGAAGAAAGGTTTTATAAAAAGAAAGTGGAAAACCGTCAGCCCCAGGGGCGGAGCGGTCATTCAGACTAGAAATGGCAAAACGAACCTCCGAGGGAGAGATCGGTGAAACCAAGGAGGGGGAAAAAGATGGGACCTGAGGAAGATGTGATAATAATGGAGAATTCTCTGCAGGCGGCAGGACCCGCAATCGAAACCGATCAGTGAAGTACTGAAAAGTTCGATCACAGATCTGCACTGGATCAGAAACAGTTGAGCCATCTGGAAGCGAGAGAAAAGAAATGTTGGAACTCAGAGCACGGTGGGATTCAAGATGTCGAAGGTGTTGAAACGGGTCATCATGAAAATGTAACTTGGAAAACTTTAACCGGGTAAGAGACGAAGAAGCAAAGGAAGATAGAATGCTATGAAGTTGTGATTGAAGAGCTGCAAACGATGGATCTGAAGGAGAAAGGAACTGTAGTTTACGGTGAAGAATAGTTAAATCATGAAAGCGGTGAAAACGGGACGAAAAAGAGAACTGACGTGCAAACGATAGGATAGAAAGTTTGGTGGAAAGCCACAGAGCTGCTGGGTCAACCGTGAGAGGAAGTTCAGAAATGGATGAAGAAATAATCGAACGAACTTCGGCCTGAAACGTGGGATCGGAAAGGAGAAAATCATCGAGAGACCAAACCGGGGAGGGGGGACAGAGAAAGAGGACAAAAATATTTCCAGAAGAACAGGACGATGGTCGGAGGAAACAGAAGGATGATGGGTTACTTCAACAAGGGAGGAGTGGAGGAAACTAGAAACATAAAACCGGTCGAGACGAGCCGCAGCATGCGCTAAGGCGGCCGGAGGAAACCATGTGAATTCACGGGACAGAGGGTGGATGGTACGAAATGCGTCAATGAGACAAAAATTACTAACTAGTTGAGACAGTTGGGAGGAAAGGTTAAGGCGACTCTCCCCGGAACCATCACGGTCAAGACCCGGTTGGAGAGTGCAGTTGAAGTCACCACCTATAAGAACGATTTCAGAAGGAGGAATTTGGGAAAGAAGGGAAATCAAATGCGAAAGAAGAGCATCAGCATCAACCGATGATTGTGGCATATGCAAATTGAAAACATGAAAACGACGGGAAAGATAACTAAAGGAGATACCTTGAAAGGAGCCCAGCAGACTCTGTGACTCAACGATATCTGAAAGAAGAGAATGAAACCGAGTACGGAATGCAATCGCTGTACCGGACCCAATGTGCGTCCGGTAGTTGTGATGAAAAGCGTAGGGCCAGCGTCTCCAGCAGGAATACCCGGTCGCCAAGGAACAGTTCGTCTCCTGGAAGAGGAGGATATCTGTCCTCAGGAAACGAACGTCCTCGAAGACCAAAGCATTCGCGGCTGAAGACGCAAGGCCTCTACAGTTAAAGCAGAGCACATTTAGGGAAGGCATCACTGGGGCGGCTGTATCCAACCTTCCAGTTCTGCCTTCAAAACTTTAAGTAAATACGCCAACCGGCGAGCGTACTGCTCTGTCCCGGATGGCAGATCAACATTTAATAAGAACTCATGCAGGAACGTCAGTTGGGTTAGCATCTCCGGAAGGTGAGAGAGTTTACTCGCTATACAAGGGAGAGTAATCAATTTCGCCCGTCTGGGGCGAGCAATCAAGGCATACAGATCTGTGAATGAGAGGGGAGTTAAGGGCACCTCAATGTCAGCAAACATAGAGGTGATGTCAACCAGAGAGGGGCAGGAGAGTCGTCATCAGATTCAGCAAATAAAGTTTCTTCAGAATCGGGATCGGTAACGTCCATGGAATCATCGTTCGGCAAACAGGTAAAACGGTTGTAGATGGAAACTGAAGAAGTAACAGGAGCCGGTCCAGGTGAAGGTGACGAGGATATAGCCGTCTTCCTGGATTTCTGGCGGTCCGAGGAACTCGCACGACGGTTCGCTGAGCCAGGGGAGTTTTGCCTCTTGGTCCGCTGAACCTTGGAGGTGGAGGCCCCTTCAGACGCTGGCAACAGTGGAAATTCCTGCAGGTCAGTGGATGCCGAAGCAACACGGACCACTGGAGGTGATACGACAGAGGTGGAACCAGGAACAGCAGCTGGAATAGATTCAGTGGGGAGGGTGGGGGAAGAATCCGGAGCGGTGGGCAGAGTCTCCGCTGGAACAGCAGCATCAAGTGATTGAGTTGGAACAGCAGCAGCTGTGGAATGTGGGCATGCCGATGCAAGGTGACCTTCACCCTTGCATCGGAAGCACTGGACGCCAGCAAACAGATTGAAAATGTAGGTCCGGGTTTCAGTTATGAGTTCCAGGGTGGTTGGCCGGTTAACTATTGCTTGTGGGGTTGGAAAGATGACTCGGTATTGACGACGACCGCCCTGAACATGTTTCAGGGGGAGTCGCGAGCAGCAGCTGGGAGGTACTTTGTGGTACCAACCACTCGCCCCATGGTGTTAAGGGCATCAATTAATACCGAGTCAGGCACAGCTGTGGGTACTGGAGACAAGGTGACAGTCACTGGTCTTTGAGCTGCTGCAACTGGTTGGAGATGTACGGAGCCAATGTCCAAGCCAAAAGCAAGGATTTTGTCCACTGCCTGTTGATGAGTGAAGTGCACGACAACACCCCCTCCCAAGCGGATAATAGACGCAATGCTTTCTCCGGGTACAACTTTAGAAATAGCATTTAAATATTGGGGGAGGGGGTGTCGCGCAGAGCAGGAACAAATACACTTAAAAGTAAGGCAGACGAAAGTTCCTTACCTTGAGGAGAGTCGAGTGGTAATGTTATCCTTAAAGCGGAAGCAACACGTGTAAACTCTGGTCGCGAAGACACAGAAGCACTTTGTAAAGTAGAAGTCGCACTCACAGCCGCGGCGAACGAACGAGACACAGGAATAGAAGAGCTGGGTACCTCTGACCCAGGCTCCGGCACATTTGTAACCAGCGGTACAGTTGGCGACGAAACCACAAAACCATTTGACTGAACACCATTCATGGTGGTCACGGAAGATACAGACGACGAAGAAAGCGCAGAGGAAGGAGATATAGACGGGTATATGGCACTCATGCTGGTGGAGGTAGTAGCCAGCCCGGCTACTAACCCTCGCGGCTCGAGCGTTGCAGCTTGCAACACTCAAGAACAGGCAAAAAACGAAAAAATAAGCACGTACAGCTTGTACGCCTCACTACTTGCGAGGAAGGAACACAGGTAATAACAACACACGAACTTTCAAAGAACAAACGCAAAAAAAAACACAAACTTCACATAAAACTTCCAATCCTGGCAGGAGCTCGAAAAAATGCGACTCATCAGGCAGAAGCCACCGCTTAGACCACTGCGCCACAATTACAGATTGCTGTTCACTGCGTTAAAGTTCCAAAGTGTTACGTGTGTCCTTTCACCGCAGTTCAGTTGCCGACGGGTTTTTTTTTTTTTTTGTAACCACGGATCGTCTACTGCTACTAAGTGCTATATAAATAGTTCTATTTAAAAATAACTTCCTCGATTCTTTCAGAGACGAGATATATTTCAATAAAATGCAAATTTCTACTTGCATTTCATTGAAATATATAGTTCCTCTCTAAAAGAATCGCGGAACTATTTTTTTTACAAGAAAGAAAGGAAATGCGAGAAAAATGTGAATTTTCTTGCATTTCATTTCTTTCGTCACTTCTTTCGTCCTTCCGTTAGCGTGTTGTTCCTCCATCTCTTGATTTATTCATTTATTTTATCCTGACGTAATCGCGATCCCCCAACAATCTACACTCTAAGTGGTGCGGATTAACGGAAAACTTCTGAAAATAACGTGCAGCAAAGTTACCGGTATAGGTGTCCGTTTTTTAACGAAATTTCCGTTTTTAAAAGGTATCCGTTGTTCTTTGTTGTTGTTGATTTTTTACAACTTCCTTTTTTCACAACAGTCAGTAATTCCCTTTATTTCAGAAAAGTCCGCTTCAGAGTTTTCCGTATTAATACAGAAATTTCGCAAAATCGAAAGCGCTGAACTTTTTAGTTCTTACGACGGAGAATCCTTGCGCGTCGGTGGTACTCAAACCGAGGTCGCTTGGGTTGGCTCAACAGAAACCGTGCATCTTAACCACTGAGCCAGAAAGACTCAAAAATCACCCTCACGTTCGATGTAAAATTCTAATTGCGCGATAATGTATTTTTTGTGATTAATAAGAGTGATTTTTTCATAATAAATAAAGAGGAACCGTACACCAACAATACTCAAAATAGTATCACTATACTAGTAATTCGAATTTCTTGGTGCAGATTAGAAAATCAGATTTATTCATCAAATAGAAGTCATCGCTCTTTCCACGTTTATAAGTGAGTCAAGGAGAAATTCTCATCGGTCGCCACCGCGAGTCGAACCCCGGGTCTTCCAGTTACGCGCCGGACATGCTTCCATTTCCGGTGGAGGCCGATGAGAATTTTTCCTTGTCTCACTTATAAACGTGGAAACAGCGATGACATCTATTTGGTGTTCCTACTCCACGTTAATATGCTTGTAATGAGTTTATTTTTGAATATGCTTGTAATGAGTTTATTTTTGAATATGCTTGTAATGAGTTTATTTTTGAATATGCTTGTAAATAGTTTATTTTTTCTGCAGGAGGACTTATCACAAATTAAGTATTTTTCATCGCGGTTTTTCAAAGCAACAGAATGCTTTAGAACTTGAGACCTTCTTAGACTGACAACTTTCAATTATCTTTAAAAACAGGTGAAATGCACTGTTTTATATTAGGTGTGTGCAAAAGTGCTACCCGTTTTTGTAATAGATGCAAATTGCGATCGGATCAGTTACGTCACAGATGACGCTGCGATGCCGAATTTTCTGCCAATAAAGCGTGGAGCAGTAAAGCATATAGAGACACTAGATTTATCAGAGTAAGTCATTCTTAACGGAAATCGCGGACGGTGTAACATGGCATGCGATAAGGAGCACATTAGACATTGTTTACTGTACGAGTTCGATAAAGGCAGTACTGCAGCCGCGGCTTACTGCAACATCTGTCAAGTGTATGTGGAGGATGCAGTTGATAGCACATGTCGCCATTGGTTTCGAAAATTCCGGGACGGAGACAGAAGCTGTAAAGGTTACCCACGACCTGAATGTCCATCCTTGGTTTCTGACGAGGATGTGGACCAAGCCATAACAAATGACCTACATCCAACAGTACAGGAATTACCGGAAACATTGTCGGTACACAGAACAGCAGGGGAAAAACGGATGCGTGCGCTTGGGTTCATCACAAAGTTCGATAACTGGGTTCCGCGTCACCTATCTGCAAAGCAACGAGAGGAGAGAATCCGTAGCTGTGTTTCTTTGCCTTCTCGTCACAGATATGAACCGTTTTTATGACGAATTGTAACTGGTGATGAGAAATGAGTACTGTACCGTAATGTAAAGCGCCGACGGACTGTGTGCCAAGGTGCAGAGCCTGCTCCATCGACCTCAAAAGCAGAACTGCATCCCAAAAACGTTTTGTCGACTGTTTGGTTGGATGTACAGGGAATAATCCACTGGGAGGTGTTGGCACCTAACTGAACGATAAATGCTGAACGCTACCGCCAACAGTTCGACAGATTGCGAAAACAATTGATATCGAAGCTGCCAGCTCTCCTCAATCGCAAAGGCGTGATTTTTTTTTATTCGAGGTTTAACGACCACCATGAGCAACTTAATTGGCTATAAGCAGTCGCCCATCCCTTATTTAGGGTCAGTGGTTCCAGGAAAGGGAGAGAGCCAGGGCCGTAAGACAAACACAACATCCATGCCTCACCGGGATTCGAACCCGGACCACGTTCAGACGAATGATCAGAGGCCATCGCTTAGACCACTGCGCCACCGAGACGGCGCAAAGGCGTGATCCTTCATCATGGCAACGCCAGACGTCATGCTGCCTTAATCACTCGGCAAGAATTACTGGACATCGGTTGGGAAGTGTTACCTCACCCGGCGCATTCCCCTGATTTGGCACCTACAGACATTTTTCGATAGTTACAGAACGCCTTCGCTCTCTGATGTGGACGATGTAAAAATGGCATTACATGACTTTTTTTACTCTAAAACACAGGAGTTTTTCCGGCGTGGGATTCACCTACTCATAGACAGATGGCAAGAGGTCATACAGAATGATGGCAATTATGCGAAATCCTAGGTACGTTATTTGTTGTGTTCTCCTCCTTTCTTTGTAGCCTACAAAAACTGGTAGAACTTATGCACACACCCAGTAGTATGTATTATTTCACAAAACTCCTAAATATGAAATTGACTCTTGACAGCTATTAATAGCTTTTGTCTTAAAGACTCCCCAGACTGATACTTAGACATCATACAATCACCTATACGATAATTTAAGTACCCTTTTTCTTACAACAACACAATATATAATAGCTGGTGCACAAAATGGGGCATCGCTCACGTGGAAACAACCAGCACTGCTAAACCACAAGGGCGTCCTCCTACAGCAGGATTGAGAGAGACCTCACATAGCACGGATGACCTCTCACAAGATCAGGGACCTGCGCTGGAAGTTACTGCAGCACCCATCCTAACCCCATGACATTTCCCCAAGCGAATAACACTTTTTCCGGTCATTGCAGCATTTCCTAGTTGGAAAGCGGTTCACCAATCGGAACAATGTCGAACGCGCACTTACTCACTTCTTTGAGTCCAAGTAGCCAAAATTCTACACATGGACAACAGCTGCCCAGACGATGGGAGCAGTTCGTGGCAAACGATGGCGACTATATTTTGAACTGATTTGTTCTTGCACATAGGGTAATTAACACGTTTCTGTTGCCTTGCATTTGCAGACATTACCTACGAAGACAGATAAATGACAAGGATCCGAGAGGAAGGAATTATTATGAACCAAGGGAAGAGAATTATTATGAACTAAGAGTAATAAATTATTACTAACGAAGAAGCACTAATAGCAGCGAAACCTAAGAGGCGAATGAAGTACAAACAAAGAGAGAAAATTCATAACGAACCGACAGCAGGTAGCGACTACGAACCGAGAGGAACGAATGATTGTGAAACATATGGAAAGGATAAATTGAGGACCCAGCGGATCGTAGGAGTTACCAACCAAGATTCAACAATGAATTTCGAGCCAGGGTTAAACTTATTCCATGAGGTAGACCTTGAATTATTTTTTTAATTATAAGGTTTTTGAAAAATCTGGCCATCAAATTTATCTTTCAGTAACTTGCTCAATTATGTTTCTCTTTTCTTATTTTGCAGGTGGGGTTAACGACCATCGCGTGAGCGGATACGGCGCAGTCACCCGTCCTTAATTTAAGGCCACTGATTTCGAGGCAGGGAAAGAACATCCAGTCTAACAACCATTACAAATTTCAGTGTCAGCCAGATTCTCTCCATGACTGAAGGATGCAACAAGAATGCAACATACTGCTGGATAACTGCAACCGCAGAGAGAGTGAGAAAGTCCCCATTGCACCACAACCGAAGGTGATTGCTAAGAAAGCGAATGTTCCTCTTCACGTGGTAATTACGTAGTCACCAGCTGTTTGCCAAAGAAGCATACGTATTCACAAGCGGAAAATAAGCAAGTTAGTAAAATCATGCAATACATTGATTATGATACGCTTTTCAACATGCCAGAAATCACGCACAGACAAACCCTCCTCTCTACCCTTACTATTGATTAGTTCAGTATACTTCCGGAACAACATACTAAAGTTTTGTCGCAATAGAAGCATTTTTAGTCAAATTATGAGGATAATGGCCCTGGAATAAATCTCTCTCCTGTGTCCTGAGCTTTGACCCCATTTCGATGATATTCAACCGAACCAGTTCAGTATACCTCCGGAACAACATGATAAAATTTCATCGATATCGAACAATGTCTACGCAAGTTACGGCGCATAAGGGCAGTGGAATGGATCCTCATCCTATATCCTGACATTTGACCCCATTTCGTCTATTTTCAATAGGGTACGTCCGCAGGTGGTCCCGTACTACATACTGAAATTTCATCGAAATCGAACCATTTTTACGCGAGTTATTGTGTAGACGGACGGACAGACAGACAGACAGACAGACAGACGGGAAAAGCTGGAGCATATACGCTTCTTCAACCTACGGTTGGAAAGCATAAAAAATGGCACTTGGTTAAGAGAACACCAACACTCCAACACTGAAGTAGAACACACAGCCTTCAAATAACTCAAACTTCAATTTAACAGACGTTTCTTCCACAATTAGTATCAAAACTTTCATCAACTCCACACCTTTGCTTCTGCTCACACATTATACATATATCGTTCTGTTCTGCTCTCATCTGACACATCCACGCGTCATACGTTCTGACCTCAAGGTGTTGCCAACCATACTCTTGCAAGCGGGAATATATCACGTTAAGTTTAGAAAACGCTAAAGGAGAATGAACTCAAATTTACATAGAGGAAGAAACTAACAAGTTAGTAAAATCATGCAACGCATTGATTATGATACCCTTTCCAACATACCAGAAATCATTACTCAAGTTATGAGGATAATGGCTGAAGAATAAATCTCGCTCCTATGAACTGACCTTTGACCCCATTTTGACGCTATTCAACAGAACCGGTAAAGTATACTTCCGGAACAACATGATAAAGTTTTGTCTCAATCGAAGCATTTTTACATAAGTTATAACGCATAAGGGCGATGGAATGGATCCCGATCTCATGTCCTGACCTTTGACTCTCTTTCGCCCATTTTCAATAGGATTTGTCCCCAGGTGGTCCCCTACCACATACTAGAATTCCATTGAAATCGAACCATATTTACGCAAGTTATGACGCATAAGGACAATGGAATGGATCCCGCTCCTATGCCGTCACCTTTGATCCCATTTGTTCCATTTTCAATAGGGTTCCTCCCCACGTGGTCCCATACCACATACTAAAATTTCATCGAAATCTCACCATTTCTACGCGAATTATCATGCGGACGGACGGACGGACAAAGCTGGAGCATATGCGCTTCTTCAACCTACGGCTGGAAAGCGTAAAAAAGGAAAGTTAAATTACAGTATACGTCACAAGATGTCCAGGTGATTGAAGGATTGATTATTCGTAAGGGACAAATCAGATGAATAAGGCAAATGAAGTAAGATTTCGCTCCGCCGCTGGTGCAGCTTCCGGATCTTATACTTGCAACGTGAGGTCTCTCGTTGCCATGGAGAAGTGCGGGTCCGTGGCGAATGACTAATGCCAGCTATTTGGTGCATATTTTTCTATGCATAATATCAAGCTCCTGGCGGGAACTGTTCACCGTGACGGTTTGATCCGATGTAAGGAGGAGGAGTGGATTACCACACCACCTGTGAACCACCAAACACTCACTAAGCATCGTCTTCCTGGACTTGGAGAACCAGATTTGGGATGTGTTTCGGAGCTTCTCCGCGGACGTGGCATTGCGCTAAACATCAGCGGTTTCATTCCACATTTATTTCTCGTCACACGTGACAAGACACATCGAAACGACGTTCGTTTTGTTCCCCATAACCCGAGAATAGCAGGCATCAAAATTGTTGGGATGCGCTTCCCAGGTGTTACCCGTGTCCTTTCGCTGCAGATGCCGGTGGCTTTGTTTACGTTTCAGACCGCAACTCTCACTGTGTTACTACGCACTATGCACTGAAGAGCAGTTGAATTAGAGACAGCTGGTGTTATGCAAATGTGGCGCTGTGGGCGTCCCTGTAAACGGAAACGACATGACGTATGCAGCGATCCGACAATATAAGGAGTCATGCGACGGCAATCAGTAAGAGTCGGACGCAGTAGGGGTAAGACGAAGGATCTAAGCGCATTTGATCTTGGGCAAGTTGTCGGGGCACGACGAATGGGTCACTCTATCTCGGAAGTCGTGCAGGCACTGGGATTTTCACGAGCCACTGTGTCACAGGTGCATCGTGAGTACATCGAATCCGGTAAAACCATCCTTGCAAGGGCCAACTGCCGTTTACAACAGCGTGTGGATGAGCGGGGTCATCGTCGGCTAGCTCTCATTATAACAGCGGACAGACGGGCGACAGTGCAAGAAATCACTCGGCAATTTAATGCTGGTGCACAAAAACGTGTAAGCAGCCACACCATTCAGAGCCATCTCCTCGCTATGGGGTACAGAAGCCATCGTCCCACGAGGGAACCGCTGCTGACCGCACATCACAGGGTGAAAAGATTAGCATGAGCGTGGGAACATCGCCACTGGACCCTACACATGTGGAAAAATGTTGCCTGGACTGATGAGTCGAGATTCACGTTGGTACATGCGGATGGCAGGATACGAGTACGGCGCAAACCAAATGAAGCGTTGAATCCTTCTTGCCAGCAGGGTACTCTTCAAGCTGATGGGGGTAGCATTCTCATCTGGGGATTGTTTACGTGGACTGAAATGGGACCCCTGGTACGTGTGACATCGTCCCTCACAGGTCAACGTTACCGGGATATCCTGGAAGACCATTAGCTCCCGTTTGTGCGTCTTCAACATCCCACTGGGGACCTCATTCTGCAACAATACAATACACCGTGCCATCGCTCCCGAATTGTATGCGAATGGTTGGATAAATACTCCACCGACGTGACCTCGCTTCCCTGGCTAGCTAGGTCAAGTGACATCAATCCCATCGAGCACATCTGAGATGCCATCGAGAGAGATGTTTGAGGCTCAGCCCCCCTACCCCTATCATCTTCGTGAACTGTGGGAGCTTGTTCAGGGGTCGTGGATCCGTATGGCTTCCCAACGCTTCCGGTGTCTTTTCGAGTCCATGCCGAGACGAATCGCATGCGTCATCAGGGCGAAAAGTGGTACTACACGTTACTATACAGGTATCTCTAATTCAATTGCTCTTCAGTGTATATAGTTCCAAGATATTCTTACGGAAAATTTTGACTAGGTTTCTTCAACCATTGTTCCGAATCTGACAAAACAAGCGAGATTAATAATTATAAATTTGATCATACTGATTTAGAATAAATTATCAACGTTTATTCAGAATTAAATGTTTCCTTAACATCCACTGTAGTTTCGCAGAGCGTTTGGCTCGGCATCATCAAGACGAATGGAGCATAAACATTCAAATCATTGCAACATCATCAGAGTTCTGACGGTCACGGATTTTGATTAGTTGCTTCTACACGCTAGTATATCGTGCAGTACATATAGACCGTATGCGTATGACGTCACAGCAAGGTAAACTACCCTAGCAGACGTCCTGGTGATCAACTGGTGTACAAGCACTGTTTTGTATTTTCATTGTAGAGCGTTAAGAAACATGGTGTTATATGCTATTTTCAGCTAAAGTAACCGCTGTGGGAGCGATAATGGTGTGATCTATTATAAATTACCATCTGAACGAACGAAGTGGGATCAGAATTATAAAACTTTAATTCAGAAATGCCAAAATTTGTGGTCACCATGAATCAACAGAGTTGACATTGATGACTGGAAACGAAAGAACATTAGAGTGTGTAGCTTACATTTTGTAACAGGTATGTTCATAAATTTATTGATGCGTTATCCACAAAAACTCTATGAAGGTCTTTAAACAAGAATTAACCTTTCTTATGAGTAAGATTATGCTGTTCTTTATCGTGAATGTATCCAATGCTATAAGGGAGTGAATATCTTATGGAATCTTCATATGTTGCGTTCCCAGGCCGATTTTGGAAAAATGATCTCATGATAACATTCACCAGCTTATTATTGTCATTATTATATATAAGATAGAGAGACTTGGTGCTGTTGCTTCTTTTCCTTCTTCTTATTATTATAGACTTACTTGTGTAAAGCTGAAGATTTTTACCTTAGCTTAAGTTTCAGGTTGGGGAATGTCTAAATTATTGAAAGGTAAACTTTTAAATTAAGTAATTAGCCAAAGATGACAGGACGTTTTTATTTTAATTAACTGTGTGAATACCTTGTTAGCACAGAAGCTGGTGGCTTTGCTGGAATGCAGATTTTTGAATTCCTTTCAAGCAAAAATATTCCCCTTCCTACGATATTGCTCAGGAAAAGTAAGTATGGAATTTCATATGGGTCACCACAATTGCCCAATAACTTCAATTTATCAGAATAAAGCTGTTTTTGATCAACAGATAACCCACTGACGTAGCCCATGCAATGCATCTTTGATCTCACTTGTGCACCAGTTGTTCTGCAAGAAAGCAGCAGACGAAAAAGTGACGCGAACCGCGGTTTCGTGACGTCAATGCATACGGTTTATACACTCAACTGAGGATTCCTTACAGAAAGCGCTTGATTTTCTTAAACGAATTGCAGTACACAGAGGATATAGCCCTTCCGTGATAGACAAAGCTGTCCAAAAATTTAGGAAACCGAAGCCTGCCTGCTCGTTCACGCCAGTAGACTTCTCAGTAAGAACGAATTGGGCGGTTATCCCATTTGCTCCTCAGATTTGCTTCGGGATTTTAAAAATTCTGAAAATTTTTAATTTCAAAGTTGTTTTCAAACCCATAAACAAGATGAATTTTTACGAATAAAAAGACTATGTCAAGACATAAATTCCTGGGGAATTTATCAGATACCTTGTGAATGTGGACTTTCATATATAGGACAGACCCGCAGGGCTTTATGTTTCCGTGTGAAGGAACACAAGACCTATGTACGGAAGTATGAACTGAAGAAGTCGTCTATAGCCCAACATTGTCATGAAAATAACCATCAATTTGTGTATGGAAACGCTACGCTTATTGATAAACCTGATTCGACTAACAAGCTTAATGTATTAGAAGCTTTCCACATATACCGGAATTCTTCACGACTTGTCAACGACATGGCGTCAACGCCATTTCTTTCAAGCGTGTGGAAACAATTAATCAAAACCAGTGACCGTCAGAACTCTGATGATGTCACAATGATTTGACTGTTTACGCTCTATTCGTCCTGATGATGATGAGCCAAACGCTGTGCGAAACTATAGTCGATGTTAATGAAACATTTAATTGTGAATAAATGTTGATAATTTATTCTAAATCAGCATCACAAGTGTGTAGTCGTGAATAATATATAATTGATCATGCTGGTTATTGCCTCGGACTTCCATAGTGTTACTTATATCCCTTCACAGCGGTTGCTGGGCTTTCGTTAACGTTTCAGACCGCGACACCCATTGTTACCACGCATTGTATTTATAGTTCCAAGCTATTTTTACTGGAAATTTTGGACTACGTTTCTTCAATCATTGTTCCGAATTTGGCAAAACGAGCGATATTTACACTGTCGTATTGGAATAATATGACCACCTCCGGAATCACAGTGTACCTGCCCAGGAGTGTCACAGAGTGCACATGACAAGGTCGACCACACAGAGATATAAGAGGCCGGCCAGGAAAGATGAGCCATAGTGCGTTGCATGAGCACAACGGGCAGAGGTAGTGATTTGAAGGACGTTCAAAAAAGAATGATCATCCGCTACAGCGCCAAGAGCGGAAGCCTCTGAGAAACAGCAGACTTCGCGGGATGTTCGCGAAGTGCTGCAGTTAGAGTGTACCAAGAACTGACCGCTGGCAACAGAGTATCTCCCGATGTCAAAACTGTGGAGCTCCAAAAGCCATCTACCCCAGAGGAAAATGTCGACTGGTAAAAGGCAATCGACGCGCAACAGTGCAGCAATTGGCCACGCAAATGAAAGCTGGGCACCCAAGTACGTGTCCTCGATAACAGCAGAGCAAACCCTGTTGCGCATGGGTCTCCGGAGTCAACTCTGCGGCAAGGCGCACATGTTAACCCAGGTCCATCGGCAACGACGCTTGCAGTTGGCATGGGACAACCATCATTGGACAGTGGAAGAGTGAAAAAAGGTTGCCTTCTCCGACGAATCAAGGTTTCTACTCCACAGATGTGACGAGCGGTGGCGGATACGGCGTACTACAGGCGAGAACCAACACCGGGAGACGCTTGTCGGTTACGTACAGGCCGGCGGTGGCAGTGCGCATGTCTGGGGGATGTTTTCCTGGTATGACCTGGGACCTCTGGTACCAGTAGATGGGTCCTTGCTTGAACCCCAGTGCCTATCCATCCTCGCCGACCGCATGCATCCCTTCATGTTGGACGTTTACCCTTGTTGTGATGGTGTCTACCAACAGGACGATGCGACATGCCACGTAGCTAAGGGGGTACGTGACTCAATCCAGGAACACGCCAGCGATGTCTCTGTTCTCCTTTGGCCGGCGAAATCGACAGACATCAATTCCCTAAAGCATTTGTGGGACTATTTGGTTCGACGTGTCGACCAACAACCACGTCGTCTCCGGGGCATCCGTGCTCTGCTGCAGTCTGAATGGTCACGTGTGCCTTGGGCAACCTTCCAGGGCCTCATTGCGTCCATGTCACGCCGTCGAACAGCTACCATCCGGTCCAAAGGTGGTTATTCCCATTATTTAGTAGGTGGTCATAATTATTCTGATACGACTGTGTATTATTAAAAACTAGGAGGGGTACCCGGTATTTCTCGGGTAAATATTCGTGGAATCACCAAGTTCAGCGGGTGAAATTTTATGAATGAAAAATACATTACGGTAATTTTTCCCGTTAATACCAAATTTGCTGATTCTAAATTGAAAACTGTAGAACCTTTTTTTTTCGAAAATTTTGTATGGATGCCGCTTGACCTCCGACCCCTTCCAAAACTGTCTACGGTCTAAGTCTTATGAGACACTATACCAAATTTAGTGGTTGTAAATTGAAAACTGTAGAAGTTTTTACGAAAATTGTGTATAGGGGCCCTTTGACCCCCGGGCTCCTACCCCTTCCAAAACCGTGTACGGTCTAAGTCAGAGTACCATGAGATAGTATACCAAATTTGGTGGTTCTAAGTTGAAAACTGTAGATTTGTATAGCGATTAATACAGACATTTAACGTGCACCAGGAACATCAAACAAGGATCTTCGCTCTTTCCACGTTTATAAGTGAGTCATGGAAAAATTATCATGGGCCGCCACCGGGAATCGAACCCAAGGTCTTCCAGTTACGCGCCGGATATGCTTTCGCTGCACATCCGGCGCGTAACTGGAAGACCCTGGGTTTGATTCCCGGTGGCGGCCAATGAGAATTTTTCCGCGACTCACTTATAAACGTGGAAAGAACGATGACCTCTGTTTGATGTTCCTGGTCCACGTCAAATGTCTGTATTAATTATTCATTCGCCTTCTAATTATTTGTTCAGTTGCTGCTTACAGTCTTTGGTGAATCGCCAACATTGTGCGGGGCTCCAAGAAGCAACCTGCCAAATTGGCTTGGCAGTTAGTGTGTGTGAGTCTGGAGGAATTCGAGGCCACTGTGGTGCAGTGGAAGCATATCTCGCACGTAACTGGAAGACCCTGGGTTCGACTCCCGGTGGAGGCCAATGAGAATTTTTCCATTACTCACTTATAAACATGGAAAGAGCGAAGATCCTTGTTTGATGTTCCTGGTGCACGTTAAATGTCTGTATTAATTATTCAATCGCCTTCTAATTATTTCTTCAGTTGCTGCTTACAGTCTTTGGTGAATCCCCAGCACTGTGCGGGGCTCCAAGAAGCAACCTGACAAATTGGCTTGGCAGTTAGCGTCTGTGAGTCTGGAGGAATTCGAGGCCGCTGTTGTGCAGCGGTAGCATATCCGTTGCGTAACTGGAAGACCCTGGGTTCGATTCCCGGTGGCGGCCCATGATAATTTTTCCATTACTCACTTATAAACGTGGAAAGAGCGAAGATCCTTGTTTGATGATTTGTATAGCGGACAAACAAATATACAAACTTTCACTTCTATATATATATATATATACCGGGTGATCCAAAAGTCTTGCACATTTTGAAAACGTAATAACTCGCGGAGTTTTGAGAGTAGGGCAACGCGGTTTGTGTAGAAATGATCAGAATGACATCAGGTTTTTTATGAAATCACATAAACTTTTACTCATTTTATTTACATTTTTCATCGCCAGATGGCGAAGCAACCGCAGGTTGGAAGTGTCGAAAAAACTAGACACCTGATTGTACCAGGTTAGACACCTCATTGTACCAGGTGTTCAATGTGATGGCCGTCCTGTTCCAGCACTGCCTGCAGACGAGAGAAAACACCATGGACGGCATTGAAGAGCATGCCCGGTGGTATAGCTGCCACATGGTGTCGCATGGCATCTTTCAGCATTGCAACGAAGTGGGGCGACGTCAGTACACTTGTGATTTTAGGTAATCCCAGAGTCAGAAATCGCAGGGTGTCAGGTCTGGTGACCGAGGAGACCAGGCCTTCGGAAAGTGTCGGCTCAACACACTATTTGCGCCGAACGTCTCTTGCAGAAGTTGCTTAACGGCACGTGCGATATGGTGTGGTGCTCCATCCTGCATAAATGTGCACAGATTCAGTGCATCCTGCTCTTGCAAGCTAGCGATAACGTACGTTCGTAACATGTTCGCATAACGTGCACCTGTCACTGAAACGGTTTCGAAGGAGGTGCCGCGGACCTCCCGTTTCCCCAATAATGAAGGAAGTCGTGAATCCACTATCACTTTCGGCTGATGAAGTGGCGCTTCCACGACTGCTCGCGGGATGTTCCGTGGCCCAGATACGGAAGTTGTGCGTGTTTAACGCTTCGTTTAGGAAAAAGTGTGCCTCATCAGTCCATAAAACGCTCATCAGCCAGTTCTCGTCAACATCCATTTGTCTAAAATACCATGCTGCAAACTCCTGATGCTGCACGTAATCGCCAGCTTGCAGTTCGTGATGCCGTTGCAGTTTGTACGGGTGTCTGGGCAGAATCCGTCATAGTGTTCGCCATACAGTCCCGTATGGAATGCCTGTTTGCCGAGAAACATGGCGAGCACTGGACTCGCCATGTGCGGATGATATTGCAATCACATCCATTTCCGGCGTAAGCGTCTCTGCTGCAGCAGCACGTGTTCGTGGTCTACCGCTTCGTGGGCGTGCTACCAAAGATCCCGTTTCCTTGAATTTTATCACCATTCTCCGCAGGGCAGCACTTTCCATCGGTCCTTTCCCATTGCGATGACCTTTCAGCGATCGGTAGGTTCTCAACGCAGCACTCGCACATTCAGCGTTGCAATAGAACAATTTCACCAAGAGCCCTTTGTCCGGTAATGACAGCATACTGACACAGACCACTGTGACTTGTGGTTGCTTCCCAGCTGCTGCTTTTACACCCCCAATCCCAGACCTGTTCGCCTAAAGCGCCATCTGGCGATGAAAAATGTAAGTAAATTAGTAAACATTTATGTGATTTCATAAAAAACCAGATGTCATTCTGATCATTTCTACTCAAACCGCGTTGCCCTACTCTCAAAATTCCGCGAGTCATTACGTTTTCAAAATGTGCAAGACTTTTGGATCACCCGGTAGATTACCAAATTTTTTTCTCAATTTTTCTAAGTCTTGAAAATCGCTTCCCAGAGCATAGAAAAACACTTTTTATTGAAGAGTTACTAATTGCTCACTAATTAGTGATCTCACTAAATTATCATGTAAAAGAATGTCCCCGATGAGAAATTGTTATATACTTCGATAATTTTATATGTTTCTAATGCCTCTAACTGTTGTATGGTAATGGCGCTTCGACCAAAGACGAAGTAATAGAAAATATTTACTATTTGCACTTCTGGAAAACTTTTCGCGTCACCTTCGAAGGTACTTACATTCAGCACATAGGGGTCTTTTCCTTCAATCTCATTATTTTTTTTCCGAATACCGCATTTTGTACTCGAAAGTGAAACTTTCAAAGTAAGACACCATCATTTCAACAGGGACTGATTGTCCTTCACTTACGTTACTAAGGCTCGTTGCCATGAAGAAAGTCACGTGTCTGCTGCATCCTCATAGGCTGTGAAAGCCACGTGTGTGCTGCATCCTCATAGGCTGTGAAAGCCACGCAAGAATGCGAACGGCGGTTTTTTCTTTGACTTTTCACTAAAATCGTTACTGCTCGGCTCCCTTTGGTCATAGATTAATGTTTCATACACCTAAACCTTCCTCGACAAATGTTCTATGGAATGGTGAAAACCGACATCAAAATCCGTCCAGCGATTCTCGAGATTAGCCAGAACAAACAGACAGACGCCTACCGGGTACTTTATTGTATACTATGTATAGATGTGATCATGCTGTTTGTTGCATTATACTTCCATAGAGTTACGTATATCGCAGTAGCCAAGGGGGCTATTTACGTTTCAGACTGCGACTCCCATTGTGTTCATACCCACTATATATGGTTTCCAGCTATTTCACGAGATTCACTAGGTTTCTTCAACCATAGTTTCGAATTTGACGAAACCCGCGATATTTACAATTAAAAATGTGATCATGCTGTTCATTGCGTAACACTTCCGTTGTGTTAAGTGTATCCCTCCACCGAAGTTGCCTGGAGGTTTGTTTACGTACGAGACTGTTACTACGCGCTATAACTAGTTCCATTTTTAAAGAAATAGTTTCGCGATTCTTTCAGTGACTTAATAATAATAGTACTGATTTTATGATTTTATTTCAATGAAATGCGAATAAAATGCAAGAAGTGAAATGTGACAAAAATGTGACTTCTGTCACATTTTATTTCTTCAAAGCTTAACATTGCTATCCCCCGTTTGCGTGTTCTTTCACTCCATCTTGACTGACCATTTGTTTTATTTGGACGTAAACCCGGATCCTCCAACGATCTACGGAAAAATACGAATGACTGTCAAGAAACTCATGTGAAATGCCATCAAAGCTAGCTACTATCATGACTGGCATGCAGCTGGAGACCATGCTTTAATTCCAGGATTTCCAATCGTCCCCATCTGATTTTCCATTTCTGTTGTTGTTTTCCACTTTAGTTATGGCCGTTGAATAACGCGAAATGGGTGCATAGTGTACTCCGAGTTTCTCGTCAAGTACTCATTCAATCTAGGCCTCTACACCTCGATATCACGGACAGTTCCTACTGGTTTAATTGATGTTACTCTGGTTTTGTGTTGTTCCGTCAACTTGTGATGTACTACAGAGGTGAAGCACGTGCCAAGACGACAAATCTGCAGTGATATATTCCGTCGATGTAGCATAGTGGGCTAGAACAACGCACTCCGCAGCGAGGAGACGCGTATTCGATTCTCCTCACCGACAAACTCCTGTTTTCACATTGGCGCCCGAACGTAGAAATAGACCTACTGGCCTTTGGGTTCTTCGTAAAATGTGTGATGTTCGTTCCACATATCGTCTGGAATTAATGAAAAGTTCGCTTCAAAAAAAAAAAAAACAAGTTAGTAAAATCATGCAATGCATTGATTATGATACGCTTTCCAACATACCAGAAATCATTACTCAAGTTATGAGGATAATGGCGGTAGAATAAATCTCGCTCCTATGACCTGACATTTGACCCCATTTCGATGATATTCAACAAAACCGGTAAAATGTACTTCCGGAATAACATGATAAAGTTTTACCTCAATCGAAGCATTTTTATACAAGTTATAACGCAAAGGAGATGGAATGGATCCAGCTCCTATGTTCTGACCTTTGACCCGATTTCGCCCATCTTCAACAGGGTTTGTCCCCAGGTGGTCCTCTACCACATACTAAAATGTCATTGAAATCGAACCATATTTGCGCCAGTTATTACGCATAAGGGCAATGGAATGGATCCCGCTCCTATGTCCTGACCTTTAATCCATTTTCAATAGGGTTCGAGCACAGGTGATTCCCTATCATACATATACACTGCCGGACAATTGCTAAGGACGGATGACAATACCAACGATAGCAGCCATAAAATGGAAAGCAGGAAAATGTGGAAATTAGCATAAGTGCAGGATACAGTAAGACGTGTTGTGCATATGCAAATTTTGGATTGCCGAACTTGTTCGTGACGTCATAGCGCTGATAAGAGATATAAAGGATTTGACGCGTATTGACTGTTGTTGTTCAAACGCAAAGTTGAAAGGGAAGGAATCAATTGACGAACTTGCAATTTTCAGTATGTCTTCCCAACATCACCTAGATGATTTTACGCGTGGCCGTATTATTGGCAAGATTGAAGAAGGGCTAAAAATAACAGATGTTGCCAGGGAGTTCGACGTCAGCCACAGTGTTGTTTCAAGGCTTTGAAAATCATTTCAAACAAATGGAGAGTGTAGCAAACGTCACGCAGGAGGTCGTGTTCGCAGTAAGACACCTGCAGACGATCGGTACATAGTGCTATCAACAAAAAGACACCGGCGCAGCACAGCAAGTGAGGTAGCAAATCAGTTTAGGGCTGCTACTGGCAAGCGGATCTCCCGAAAAACTGTCGCCAGACGTTTGCATGAAGGAGGACTATACGCCCGCCGTCCTGTTGTGTGCATCCCATTGTCCAGACGTCACCGTACCGCCCATTTGCAATGGTGCCATCAACATCGCAATTGGACTGATAACGACTGGTCTGCTGTCCTCTTCTCAGACAAGAGTAGATACAGTCTATCGTCTGATTGTCGACGACAACTGATCTGGCGTGATAGTGGTACTGCATATTGTCCAGCAAATATACAGGAAAGGGACCGATATCCGACATGTAGTGTCATGGTATGGGCTGGCATCATGATCAATGGCCGTACGACCCTCTATGTGCTTCCATCTGGGACTATGACTGGCCAACGATACATTAATGATGTTCTGCTACCTCATGTTCGCATGTTCCGTGGTGCTGTCGGTGATAGATTCATTTTCATGGACAACAACGCAACATGTCATCGAACAGTCGCTGTCCAGGAGTGTCTTGAGAGCGAGGATATTCAACGCCTCGTATAACCAGCACGTTCTCCAGATCTGAATCCCATTGAAAATATGTGGGATGCTTTGGGGAGGAGTCTTGCTGGTCGCCAATGCCGTCCAATAAACAAGGACACCCTCATCCGTGCACTGACAGAGGAATGGGATAAATTACCCCAACAGCTGCTTGATAATGTTGTGCAAAGCATGACACGACGTGTGGAATCTTGCATCGTCCTCCATGGTGGCCATATCCCGTATTGACATCTTACGCCGGAATGCCTGCGGACGGTAATTGCATTTTTTTCACGTTTACGTATTCTGCACAAAATGGTCTGTTTGTCCCTTGAACACGTTCCAAAGCCTTCTGGATTTCAGAGCACAATACATTGTCTTTCTTGTAATGTCCTGGCATTCTGACATTATTTTATTTCATTTGGCATCCAACCACACTTACTTTTTTATGCGCTATATAGCCGTTTATGATCCGTCTTTAGCAATTTTCCAGCAGTGTATTAAAATTTCTTTGAAATCGAACCATTTTTACGCGAGTTATCGTGCGGAAGGACAAAGCTAGAGCATATACGCTTCTTCAACCTACGGTTGGAAAGCGTAAAAAAGAGGGGCATGATGTGATGTACTACAGAGGTGAAGCACCTGTCACGATGACAAATCTGCAGTGATAGACTCCGTCGGTGTAGCTTAGTTGAATAGGGCAACTCACTCCTGAGCGAGGAGACGCGACTTCGATCTTCGTCACCGACAAAATCCTGTTTTCACACTGGCGCCCGAACGTAAAAATGGAAGTACTGGCCGTTGGGTTCTTCCAAAAGATGTGTGATGCTCGTTCAACACATAGTCTGGAATGAATGTAAGGTTCCTTCTTCGCTTCGAAAAAAACAAGAAAGATGACACCGAATTGTCGGGTGTAATAAGCATGTCTTCTGAATCCGTTCTGACGCGAATTAAATTTATCAAAGCTATTCAAAGTCAATGGAACCCGTATGGAAAACAATAATATCTGTCGGAAGAAAGAAGTTTTTCAATAGGGGTTTCAATCCCTCAGATATAAAACGGAATCGTGAGCTTACGCTACGCCCTCTGGTTGCAGACTTGTACCTTAAGAAGAACATGAATTTATATGAGAAACATTTCTCACCGGAAAGGCTCTCCAACACAGAGAGAATTTTTCAAATCGGACTCTTAGATACAGAGATATCGACAAAAATAAGATGTGACTTTACAAGTCCCTTGGTGGGAAAACCATGCATTATTTTAGGAAGAAAGTATTCTCAAAAGGTTTTTCCATATGAGCGGTATCGGTCCAAGAAAAAAAACATTTAGTGCAGTTTTCAGGAGCCCAGATTTTTCTACAAATACATCAGAAGAAGAAATTAACACTTATGCCCCCTGGTGGCCAAACCATTCTTTACCAAACATCAGAAATTTTGTGAAAAATATTTTCAATCAGGTCTTCTATGCGATACAGGAAGAATGTTTCAAATTGGAGTTTTAGAAGCAGAAATCACGCAGAAAACGCAATTTACCTTTGCGCCCCCCCCCCCCCCGCCGAAAAGTATATGATTTACTTGAAAATTTTGAATTTATAGGAAAAACATTTCGCATCGGAAACACTATCCAACAAAGAAGAAATTTTTTGAATCGGACTCCTTGAAGTAGAGATATTGACAAAATAAGGATGTACATCTACGCCACCTGGCGTAGAAACCATGCATTATTTCAAGAAGAAAATGTTCCTAAAAGGTTTGTCGACATGGTAGTATCGGTCAACAAAGGACTTTTTTTCAGTCGAGATTTTAGAAGCTCGTATTTTCCTGCAAATACATCATACGCGGAAATTGAGACTTACGCCACCTGGTGGCCAAACCATTTTTTACAAAAATTTGAAATTATGTGCAAAGGATTTCCTATTAGGAGCGGTATCCGGTGCAGAAATAATTTTGAACATCGGAGATTTAGAAGCAGAGATATAGCGGGGGAGCAATTTACTTTTACGCCCCCTAGCGGAAAGTCTATGAATTACTTGAAAATTTTGAGATTATATGAAAAACATATCACACTGCAGACACTATCCAACAAAGAAGGAATTTTTCGAATCAGACTTCTGGAAGTAGATATATTGACGAAAATAAGATAAACATCTACGCCTCCTGGCGGAGAAACTGTGGAATATTTTATGAAGTAAATATTCCTAAAAGGTTTATCGATGGGAGTGGCATCAGCCCACGAAATAATTTTTTCAATCGATATTTTAGAAGCTCAGATTTTATGGTAAATATATCAGAAGCAAAAATTAACACTTACGCCCCCTGGTGGCTAAAGTATTTTTTACCAAAAATTTGAAGTTATATGCAAAAGATTTTCCATCAGGAAGTGTATCTTCTGAAGAAAATTTATTTCAAATCGGAGTTTTAGAAGAAGAGTTATCGGGAAAAATGTAATTTACTTTTATGCCTCCTAGCGGAAAATCTATGCGTAATTTGAAAAAGAAACTACATCTAAAATACTCTTCGACATAAATGGAATCGAAAGATAAAATATTTTTTTCAATCGGATGGTTAGAAGCAAATATGTGGATTAAAACGTATTTTTGAATTCGACATCTGCATTTACGCCCTCTAGCGGCGAAATTGTACATCATAAAAACAAAACAAAATGAAGGCTCGTCATTCGCATGTTTGAAGCTTCCCAATTCAAAAAGAATTTTTCAAATCGGACTAATAGTTGCAGAGATATCGTGGGGACGGACGGACAAACCGATAACATAAGCACGATCTTTTTTTACAAAAGACGTGCTAAAACTAGTTAAAATGCGAGCGCTTTCGAGGCCTCATGGCCCCATCATCAGTATAAGTGCCTCTAGACACAGAGATGCAACCATTACATAACACATACGATAACCCACAATGCACTATGTCACCATCACAAGTCATGCCATTTACAATGAATTAAAGTTAAAAAGAATACAGTAAAAATATTATGCAAATTTCTCGTCTTCGAGCTGCTGTGTAGAAGGGGTAACAAGCCGTCTCCACTCCCTATAAGAACGAAAGCCGGGAGCTCAGTGTTACAACAGGTCACTCCATATTTTATAATGAAGAGGCTTTCCGACAGAAAGATTGTACGTTTGTTAACATTAGAATTAAGCACTTTGGCATTCGCCCAATTCGGGGAGACCCCCTACCCCCTGGTTAACAGCAGTGGTTAAAGCCGTGGTAGTGGATCCTTTTCGAAGAGCATATTTGTGTTCAGACATCCTGATATTTAAAGTCCTAAGAGTAGATCCGATGTAGTACCTAACGGCGCCATTGGTATCCTCATGAGTAAGTGGAATGCAGTATACACCTGGTTTGTTGAAGGTCGAGACTTTGTCCCTGTCATTCCGTACCAAAGAAAAAATATATCTGGTGCTCACTCCAAAGCTTAAGTTATGTTTATGGCATGCTTTTTTCAAAATTGACACAAGAGGGGGAGAAATTCAACCTTTCCGACGTACTTAGTTGAGTTAGTCGGAGTTAACAAAGTCGTAAATCACGACCGCTGAAACTTTTGTAATAGTCCATTAAAGAAGTGATCAATTGAGTGATGTGTTAATTCCTAAATACTTCCCAATTGCACGAGTCTGACGAACTCGACATTTGACTTGGAACAAGCGAATACATTCTCTTTTGTTGTCATAAATATTTCACATTTGCACGATACAGATGTTTGGAATGCATATGTGTTTTAAGCGTCTTAATATTCAATGCAGGTTAAAATGACCGTAAAAATGCGTTTTAAATAATAACATACTGGAACAACATATATTTTCCGGAAAGCAAGGGCCCACATATTTGATACGTCTGAGTGCTCTCATTGTCCTTTTAAATAATTTCTCGGTTTTGTCTGAAAACTGATTCCGAACAAATGAGGCATTGAAAAAACTAAATTACTTTCAATGTACCCATTTTGTTTAGATGAAATCTTGGCTTTTTAAATCATGGAACTTGTTTTTCTCACTGTCCCGTTAAACTTGAACCGCACTGATTTGATTTTTAAAAATGATGTAAAGCAGAAAAAGCACTTAGAATGACGAAGAAAAAGTTTCGGAACGTTCTTAGGTATATTCTAATAGTCCGCTTTAGAAGCAGTCATGAAATCACGCAGCATGATAAGACACTTCCTGAAGCGCTTCCTTTTAAACACCACACAAAGAAGTTCATTTTCTTTTCATTCACCATTCTGAAGAAAAGGAAAACACGCTTTCTTCACAATCGCGTCATTAAACAGTAATAAAGATATCATTAGACGAAAATGCCCCCATAGCACTTATGTAATGCGGACAAACAGAAATTCGCAGAATATAATCATTTCAAACACCGCAGAAACAAAACAGTAAATCACCAGAGTTTTGCAAATAAATAGTGTGTGTCGTACTTTGTGCTTTGGTAAATGGATGTTCTTTGGATGAAATAAATTATCTGAACAAATGTTTGTTTAGACAGAACCGCAATCAAAATCGGCGAAACTCCAAAGCGACGAATAAATGCGGAACATAACAAGGGTTCAGATAAATTTAAAATATTTGAAATTGATTGTGAAGGCTGCTGGATCCTTTCAGGAGTAATCTTATTTATGACATAAATAAAGTGAAATTCAAGTTGTTGAAAAGTACTTTCCGACAAGTAGTCTACGTCCATATTTCTATTTATCCTCTAAAGAAATTAAAATTTATCTTTAAGCTAAACAATTATTTTCCTCTAAAAAAGACAAATTCAACCAAATAAAGCGTACCGTTCCAATTTTTAACAAGAAAGATGATACCAAATTCTTGGGTGTAATGAGCACGTCTTTTAACCCTTTGGCTGTCAGCAACGCGCCTAGCACGTACAAAGCTTTCCTTCATCCAGTGTCAGCAACACGTCCAGCGCGTGCAAAGCTTCCCTTCATCCAGTATCAGAGAACCGTCTAGCACGTGCAAATCTTTCCTTCACCCAGTATCAGCGACGCGTCTAGAGCGTGCAAATCTTTCCTTCACCCAGTATCAGCGACGCGTCTAGCACGTGCAAATCTTTCCTTCATCCAGTGTCACAGAACCGTCTAGCACGTGCAAATCTTTTCTTCACCCAGTATCAGCGACGCGTATAGAGTGTGCAAATCTTTCCTTTATCCAGTATCAGCGACGCGTCTAGCACGTGCAAATCTTTCCTTCACCCAGTATCAGCGACGCGCCTAGAGCGTGCATATCTTTCCTTCACCCAGTATCAGCGATGTGTCTAGAGCGTGGAAGTCTTTCCTTTATCCAGTATCAGCGACGCGTCTAGCACGTGCAAATCTTTCCTTCACCCAGTATCAGCGACGTGTCTAAAGGGTGCAAATCTTTCCTTTATCCAGTATCAGCGACGCGTCTAGCACGTGCAAAGCCTTCCTTTTTCCAGTGTCAGAGAATCGTCTAGAGCGTGCAAATCTTTCCTTCACCCAGTATCAGCGACGCGTCTAGAGCGTGCAAATCTTTCCTTCACCCAGTATCAGCGACGCGTCTAGAGCGTGCAAATCTTTCCTTCACCCAGTATCAGCGACGCGTCTAGAGCGTGCAAATCATTCCTTCACCCAGTATCAGCGACGCGTCTAGCACGTGCAAATCTTTTCTTCACCCAGTATCAGCGACGCATCTAGCACGTGCAAATCTTTCCTTTATCCAGTATCAGCGACGCGTCTAGCACGTGCAAATCTTTCCTTCACCCAGTATCAGCGACGCGTCTAGAGCGTGCAAATCTTTCCTTCACCCAGTATCAGCGACGCGTCTAGAGCGTGCAAATCTTTCCTTCACCCAATATCAGCGACGCGTCTAGAGCGTGCAAATCTTTCTCCAATTCAGTGTCATGAACGCGCTTTGTCCGTGACACTGAGTTGTAGAAACGTTTGCACGCGCTAGACGCGTCTCTGACACTTCGTCCATGACACCACGTTTGAAAGGGTTTACACACCCTTGACGCGTCGCTGACATTTCGTCCATGACACATGACTTTGAGAAATGTTTGCCCACGCTAGACGTGCCGCTGGCATTTAGTCCATGACACTGAGTTTCAGCAACGTCTGCACCCGCTAGACGCGTCTCTGACACTTCGTCCATGACACCACGTTTGAAAGGGTTTACACACCCCAGACGCGTCGCTGACACTTCGTCCATGACACATGACTTTGAGAAACGTTTGCAAACGCTAGACGCACCGCTGGCATTTCGTCCATGACACTGAGGTTCAGCAACGTTTGCACGCGCTAGACGCGTTACTGACACCCAAACTGAATTTCTTCTTCTAAATACCTCCTTTGAAATATTCCATCTGACACGAAGAAATACTTCAAAGAAGGTGTTTAGATGAAAACATTCAGGGGAAAACAGGATGGGAAAATCTGCGCATAATTTAAAATACGGAATGTACGCGGTGTTCTTCGTAGTGCATCGTATCGGTTACAAAGAGACCCGGCGTTGCCCGGGTTTAACAAAAAATGCACTCAATGCACAAAACATTGCAGATTCCTATATAATAGCGTGTTGGTCCTCCTCTAGCAAGAATAACAGCCCCTACAGCCGAGGCTTCGACTCCACCAGATGCCGGAGGGATTCCGGAAATAATGCCAGCCATGCCTGTTGTAGCATTGTCCACAATTCCGACCAAGACGTCTGTCTGTCCAGGACCCATGGATCTCATGTACCGTTCCACGGCATCCCAGAGAGCTTCCACAGAATTTAAATCCCGGAACCTTGGGGGCCACGTGACGGTTCCAAATTCAGATGGGTGTTCCTCGAGCAATACCTGGGTGGTCGGGGCCCGGTGGGGCGCTGCACTGTTCTGCTTAAACAGACCATCGGTCCCAGGATGCGCGAAGGCCGTGAAAGTCGGAAGGTAATGAGCGATCATATGCTGGTAGCGCGTAGCGGTTAAATACTTCTCCAGACACACTAAGGTGACTAATGTGTCCAATGAAGAGGCTCCACAAACCATTAAAAAGTCACAACCACCGCCTTGAAGTGAGACGACCAGGCACTACGGTGCTATGGCCTTATACTGTCGACGCCACACCCGCAACTTCCCGAAGCTCAGTAGAGCTGAATCCGGGATTCATCGGACCACACGGCAGGTTTCCACACATAACGTCAAGTTCTTCACACTACCTGTCTGACGCGACGCTTTGACTCAGTTTTAAGGAGAAGTGAATCATACCAACTGCGAACCACCGTACACTAACTGCCGTCTTCCTACATGTCTGACGCGACGCTTTGACTCAGTTTTAAGGAGAAGTGAATCATACCAACTGCGGACCACCGTACACTAACTGCCGTCTTCCTCGGATGTAGCACCAGCTTCGGGTGTGTTCCGGGTACTTCACTGCGGTCAAGCCATATGTTGGCGATTGTCATACAGCATCCGTTTCTCATCATATGCACTGACAAAATACATAGTGAGAATTGACAAATACATGGTGAGAATTGACAAATACAAGGTGAGAATTGACAAATACAAGGTGAGAATTGACAAATACATGGTGAAAATTCCTGAAAATAACATGCAGCTAAGTTGCCGGTAAGTGTCAGTCTTGTAACGAAATATCCGTTTTTAAAAGTTTCCGTTTATTTTTTTACACTTCCGTATATTCACACATTTCCCGTAGTAAGTAATTCCGTTTATTTTAGAAAAGTCCGTTTCAAATTTCCCCGTATTCATGCAGAAATGTCGAAAAAATCGGAGACAATGAATTTTTCAGCCCTTACGTCACAGAATTCTTTCGCGCCGGTAGTGGGATCGAACCAACGTCTATGGGGTTGGGTCTAACAAAGCCGCTCGTCTTAACCACTGAGCCTTTTTTTTTTAATACGTTTGTAATAATTTTATTTTTTCTGTAGGAGGACTTATCACAAATTAAGTATTATTTTTTTCAACGTGAATTTCAGAGCAACACAATACTTTGGAACTTGATTTTTTTTTTAAACTGACAACAACGTTCAATTATCTTTCAGAAATGGTGAAATGTACTGTTTCATAACATTATTTCACAAAACTTCTAAATATAAAATTAACTCTTGATTGCTACAGGGTGAGTGAGTGTCCCACTCGCTACCGAACCCAGCATTTCTTTAATAACATCAACACCAATGAAGATATTGCAACGAAATTTGAACTGGACTTACCTTATTTCGTGCGAAATGTGAAGGAATCACAACATGTGATGGAAGTGGCCACCATTTACGTCCAGATAGCATTGAACCCGGCGCTGTCTGCCAGCCAGCCGGAATTTTCCTTACTGGCAGACACATTCCTATGTGTGGCGCCACTGTCCGGATAATGCTCCTTAGTGGCAGACAGATTCCTATGTGTAGCGCCACTGTCCAGATAATGCTCCTATAGGGCAGACACATTCCTATGTGTAGCGCCACTGTCCGGATAATACTCCTTAGTGGCAGACGCATTCCTATGTGTGGCGCCACTGTCCGGATAATGTTCCTTAGTGGCAAACGCATTCCTATGTGTGGCGCCACTGTCCGGATAATGCTCCTTAGTAGCAGACACATTCCTATGTGTGGCGCCACTGACCGGATAATGCTCCTTAGTGGCAGGCACTTTCCTTTGTGTGGCGCCACTGACCGGATAATGCTCCTTAGTAGCAGACACATTCCTATGTGTGGCGCCACTGACCGGATAATGCTCCTTAGTGGCAGACACATTGCTATGTGTAGCGCCCCTGACCGGATAATGCTCCTGAGTGGCAGACAATTCCTATGTGTAGCACCACGGTCCGGATAATGCACCTTGTGGCAGACACATTCCTATGTGTGGCGTCACTGTCCGGATAATGTTCCTTAGCGGCAGACACATTCCTATGTGTAGCGCCACTGTCCGGATGATGCTCCTTAGTGGCAGACACATTCCTATGTGTAGAGCAACTGTCCGGATATTGCTCCTTAGTGGCAGACACATTCCTATGTATGGCGCCACTGTCCGGATACGTCAATTCTCAAAATTACCAAATTTGGGCCACTGAAAATCCCAACGCGACACATCAAGAACCTCTTCATTCACAGAAAATTGGTGTATGATGCCGCATAATTAGTCCCATCTTCTTCGATACAATCATCACAACAGCTGCATATATGTAAATCATCAGCACCTTTGTAAATCAAATGGACAACGAAGAACTCTCCATTGGATATTACCAGCATGATGGAGCGACATCACACACATCACGCACCAGTACGACCGAAATTCAGTCCTTTTACGGCCACCGCGTCGTTTCGAAGGGTATATGGCCATCGCGCTTGCCCGATCTGACGCCTACTGATTACTTTTTATGGGGATATCTAAAAGGGAGAGTTTACCAAAAATAACTGCGAACCATAGATGGCTTGAAAGCAAACATCACCGAAGAAATTCAGGCAGTCACGGCGGACCTACTGGCAAGGGCTTTCCACAATATGGTGAGCCGGGTTCAATGCTTTCTGGACGCAAATGGTGGGCG
Source organism: Macrothele yani (assembly GCA_039090855.1). Classification (NCBI taxonomy): domain Eukaryota; kingdom Metazoa; phylum Arthropoda; class Arachnida; order Araneae; family Macrothelidae; genus Macrothele; species Macrothele yani. The sequence goes on along the minus strand of CM077027.1, from coordinate 135,569,182 downwards.
CTTCCACAGCACATGTTGTGATGCCATCACATTTTGCACGAAATGAGGTAAGCCCGATTCAAATTTCGTTGCAATATCTTTATTGGTGTTAATATTATTAAAGAAATGCCGGGTTCGATAGCAAGTGGGGCACCCTGTGTAATAGCTCTTACCTTAAGCACTCCGCTGACTGATATATAGACATCGTACAATCAGCTGTACAATGATTTAACCCTTTAAGCGGCCGATACATCTGAACCAGACGAAGCCCAAAATTTTCCGCCCTCCTCAAACAGAACTGTTGACATGGTGGCCGGGTTATACGAAAGCTAAGGCAAAACTATTCCTTTCCCTGCCTCATCTCAACGGAATCGACTATACTGTATATCCGTCTATGGTAATAAGTGCTCTCTTATTGTCTTTACTCTTATAGTCTATGGTCTGATTATCTTATAGTGCTTTATTCTCTGCTCAATGACCCAAGGAATGATTGGACAGGGCTTAGTCCCCCGATATGGACATCATGCCACTGGGTAGAAGCAAGTTACTCAAACATCTTTTCTTAGGTTCTTCGCCATGTTTGTAGAATTTTCGGGAGAAAAGGTAAAATGATGGGAAGGATTAAGGAAAATCATTCCCCTTAGATGACCATTTTGATTGACAAACCTAAAGGAAACGCAACACTTTCTGATGTGCAGGTTCACCCATTCCTGTCGAGTTCAGCCCACGTATTCGACAGCGAATATATGCACGAGGTCTGACAATTAAGCTGTGAGACTGAGTCAAAAAAACACATTTACTTACACTTTTTATCAACTACAATCTGATAACCTTCGAAGAAGTTCCCTTGAGCTTGCACAAGCTTCTTCCAGCGGTGCTGCCATTGCAGGTAGCAGCTGTGAAACTCATCAGCTGAGACACTGTTCAAGGCCTGCGTCACAGCCTTTTGGACGTCTGCTGCTGTGTCAAAGTCGCGTCCTTTCGCAACAGATTTCAGTTTGGGGAATAAAAAAAAGTCGCAGGGAGTCATGTCGGGTGAATAAGGCGGATGCAGTAGTGTTGCATTTCGCCGTTCTTCTCGCTGTTGTGTTGTGTTTGAGATTTTTTGGAACCAATTTCGCACAAATTTTTCTCATTCCCAGATCTTCAGTCAGCATTCGGCGAACACTTTCGCGATTCATGTCCAGTTCTTCCGCTATCATTCTCACTGTTAATCGCCTATTGCGTTGCACAACTTCGCTCACCCGAGCTGTGTTGTCCTCTGTCCGTGTTATTGTTGATCGCCTACTCGGGTGCTCGTCTTCCACATTCGTTCTGCCCTCACAAAACATTTTGTGCCAGCGGAAGGCTTGTGCTCTTGACATAACCTCATTGCCGAAAGCCTTCTGCAGTTTTCCGTACGTTACCACCGCATTTTCACCGAGTTTGACACAAAAAAAGATCGCATACAGCAGCGCAAAATTCCGCGAGTCCATTTTCCTGACGAGGAGCGCACACACACACACAACTTCACGAGCCGAGAGGCTACTACACACTGAGGCCGTGCAGGCTACGGCTACTTGGACTACGGGTTGTGGAATAACCAATGTCACACATATGGGGCATACGAGGCTGCAGGCTACTACACACTGAGGCCTTCCAGTGTACTGCCACTTGGACTACGGGTGGGGGAAGAACCAGTGTCACACATATGTGGCTATACGAGGCTGCAGGCTACTACACACTGAGGTCTTCCAGGGTACTACCACTTGGACTACGGGTGGGGGAAGAACCAGTGTCACACATATGTGGCATACGAGGCTGCAGGCTACTACACACTGAGGCCTTCCAGGGTACTGCCACTTGGACTACGGGTGGGGGAAGAACCAGTGTCACACATATGTGCTATACGAGGCTGCAGGCTACTACACACTGAGGCCGTCCAGGCTACGGCTACTTGGACTACGGGTTGTGGAATAACCAATGTCACACATATGGGGCATACGAGGCTGCAGGCTACTACACACTGAGGCCTTCCAGTGTACTGCCACTTGGACTATGGGTGGGGGAAGAACCAGTGTCACACATATGTGGCATACGAGGCTGCAGGCTACTACACACTGAGGCCTTCCAGTGTACTGCCACTTGGACTACGGGAGGGGAAGAACCAATGTCACACATATGTGGCATACGAGGCTGCAGGCTACTACACACTGAGGCCTTCCAGTGTACTGCCACTTGGACTACGGGTGGGGGAAGAACCAATGTCACACATATGTGGCATACGAGGCTGCAGGCTACTACACACTGAGGCCTTCCAGTGTACTGCCACTTGGACTACGGGTGGGGAAAGAACCAGTGTCACACATATGTGGCATACGAGGCTGCAGGCTACTACACACTGAGGCCTTCCAGTGTACTGCCACTTGGACTACGGGTGGGGGAAGAACCAATGTCACACATATGTGGCATACGAGGCTGCAGGCTACTACACACTGAGGTCTTCCAGTGTACTGCCACTTGGACTACGGGTGGGGGAAGAACCAGTGTCACACATATGTGGCATACGAGGCTGCAGGCTACTACACACTGAGGCCTTCCAGTGTACTGCCACTTGGACTACGGGTGGGGGAAGAACCAGTGTCACACATATGTGGCATACGAGGCTGCAGGCTACTACACACTGAGGCCTTCCAGTGTACTGCCGCTTGGACTACGGGTGGGGGAAGAACCAGTGTCACACATATGTGGCATACGAGGCTGCAGGCTACTACACACTGAGGCCGTCCAGTGTACTGCTACTTGGACTACGGGTTGTGGAAGAACCAATGTCACACATATGTGGCATACGAGGCTGCAGGCTACTACACACTGAGGCCTTCCAGTGTACTGCCACTTGGACTATGGGTGGGGGAAGAACCAGTGTCACACATATGTGGCATACGAGGCTGCAGGCTACTACACACTGAGGCCTTCCAGTGTACTGCCACTTGGACTACGGGAGGGGAAAGAACCAATGTCACACATATGTGGCATACGAGGCTGCAGGCTACTACACACTGAGGCCTTCCAGTGTACTGCCACTTGGACTACGGGTGGGGGAAGAACCAATGTCACACATATGTGGCATACGAGGCTGCAGGCTACTACACACTGAGGCCTTCCAGTGTACTGCCACTTGGACTACGGGTGGGGAAAGAACCAATGTCACACATATGTGGCATACGAGGCTGCAGGCTACTACACACTGAGGCCTTCCAGTGTACTGCCACTTGGACTACGGGTGGGGGAAGAACCAATGTCACACATATGTGGCATACGAGGCTGCAGGCTACTACACACTGAGGCCTTCCAGTGTACTACCACTTGGACTACGGGTGGGGGAAGAACCAGTGTCACACATATGTGCTATACGAGGCTGCAGGCTACTACACACTGAGGCCTTCCAGTGTACTGCCACTTGGACTACGGGTGGGGGAAGAACCAGTGTCACACATATGTGGCATACGAGGCTGCAGGCTACTACACACTGAGGCCTTCCAGTGTACTGCCGCTTGGACTACGGGTGGGGGAAGAACCAGTGTCACACATATGTGGCATACGAGGCTGCAGGCTACTACACACTGAGGCCGTCCAGGCTACGGCTACTTGGACTACGGGTTGTGGAATAACCAATGTCACACATATGGGGCATACGAGGCTGCAGGCTACTACACACTGAGGCCTTCCAGTGTACTGCCACTTGGACTATGGGTGGGGGAAGAACCAGTGTCACACATATGTGGCATACGAGGCTGCAGGCTACTACACACTGAGGCCTTCCAGTGTACTGCCACTTGGACTACGGGAGGGGAAAGAACCAATGTCACACATATGTGGCATACGAGGCTGCAGGCTACTACACACTGAGGCCTTCCAGTGTACTGCCACTTGGACTACGGGTGGGGGAAGAACCAATGTCACACATATGTGGCATACGAGGCTGCAGGCTACTACACACTGAGGCCTTCCAGTGTACTGCCACTTGGACTACGGGTGGGGGAAGAACCAATGTCACACATATGTGGCATACGAGGCTGCAGGCTACTACACACTGAGGCCTTCCAGTGTACTGCCACTTGGACTACGGGTGGGGAAAGAACCAATGTCACACATATGTGGCATACGAGGCTGCAGGCTACTACACACTGAGGCCTTCCAGTGTACTGCCACTTGGACTACGGGTGGGGGAAGAACCAATGTCACACATATGTGGCATACGAGGCTGCAGGCTACTACACACTGAGGCCTTCCAGTGTACTGCCACTTGGACTACGGGTGGGGGAAGAACCAATGTCATACATATGTGGTATACGAGGCCGCAGGCTACTACACACTGAGGCTTTTCAGGGTACTGCCACTTGGACTACGGGTGGGGGAAGAACCAATGTCAAACATATGTGGCATACGAGGCTGCAGGCTACTACCCACTGAAGCCTTCCAGGGTACTACCACTTGGACTACGGGTGGGGGAAGAACCAATGTCATACATATGTGGCATACGAGGCTGCAGGCTACAACACACTGATGCCTTCCAGGGTACTGCCAATTGTACTACGGGTGAGGGGTGAACCAATGTCGCAGGATCGAATAATGAAGAGTAAGTTTGTGGGCATTAGGTGGGTGTTAGACAAACCACCATCTCCTTTCTGTTGAACACTGTTTCCTGGGCTGGAAGCCTTGGATCAGATGAAGCACTGGATCGAATGAAGAGTATGTGTGTGGGCATTAGGTAGGTGTTAGACAAACCACCATCCTCTTTCTGTTGAACACTGTTTCCTGGGCTGGAGGCCTTGGATCAGATGAAGCACTGGATCGAATGAAGAGTAAGTGTGTGGGCATTAGGTGGGTGTTAGACAAAACACCACCCCTTTCTGTTGATCACTGTTTCCTCGGCTAGAGACCTTGGATCGGATTAAAAGAAAGTGTATGAATATAAGGTGAGTTATAGACATACCACCATCCCCTTTCTCTTGATCACTGTCTCCTGGGCTGGAGACCGTGTATCGGTAGAAGAGCAAGTGTGTGGGCATTAGGTGGGTGTTAGACAAAACACCACCCCATTCTGTTGATCACTGTTTCCTGGGCTGAAGACCTTGGATCGGATGAAGAGCAAGTGTGTGGGCATTAGTTGGGTGTTAGACAAACCACCACCCCTTTCTCTTGATCACTATTTGCTGGGCTGGAGACCTTGGAGACCTTGGATCGGATGAAGAGTAAGTGTGTGAATATCAGGTGGATTTAAGCAACACCCTTCCCCTTCTTTTTCAGGTTGGTGTAGAGACGGTGAGTACTGGCTGCTGCTCCGGCGTCCGGATGTAATTTTCGTGAGTTTCACTCCCCCGTTGGCTTTTTTTTTATTGAAAGTTTAACGACCGCCGTGAGCAACTCAATGGGCTATAAGCAGTCGCCCGTCCCTAATTTAGGGTCACTGGTTCCAGGGAAGGGAGAGAGCCAGTGCCGTAAGACAAACACAACATCCATGCCTCACCGGGATTCGAACCCGGACCCTGTTCGGACAAATGATCAGAGGCTATCGCTTAGACCGCTGCGCCACCGGGGCGGCCCCCGTTGGCTTCGGCTGCTCGATAGTTTTGCGGTATACTGGATGGTCCACTAGTGGGTTTTGTTCCCCGCCCTGTCCCCTCTCATCCTTCCCGACCCTGGCTGGTGTCACAGTTTGCTCCAAAGATCAGCTCTCTTTTCTGGCACTTATTTTTCTGTTTCTTCTTTCCTACTGAGTTCACTTACTCAAATCTCCTAGGTTCCAATTTCTAAGGGAGTTCTAGACCTGGGGTCCGAGACTCCCTTCCAAAAACTACTTCAAACAAGTGCAAGTGGCTCTGATCAATCGTTTATTTCAAAGTACCACAATTCCCTTCGAGCTGATCAACTGAATAAATGAGCAGTGCTTTATAGGCAGCAGTCTCGACACTCTAAATTCACAAGTCACACAGCGCGATGTGTTAATTTCTAAATTACCTGCGAACTGCACGAGTTTACAAAACCCGACATTTCATCAGCAACAACCCAATAGAACAACCTTCTTTCCGTCAGCAAGTTTAGCAGGCAGGGTTTCATTTTCACAGATGACAATGCTCTCGCTTATAAAAAAAATGTGCCCAATGAAAATGTACTCAATGCACCAATAGTTTAAAAAGTGAACTACTGCTCTCAATGATTGACCTACAAGATCTCCCGATCTCACTCCTTTAGAGTATGTCACGGATGCTTACCAAACATAGACGCAGCAGCTTTATATTACGTCACGACGATATCACCACTGTCTTGGGGCAGTGACATAATAATGTCTTGTTCGCGTAGGTCTCTGGAACCGAATAGAGACAAAAGCAACTAATTTGTTTGTTCGGTGGGTGATAACAACTACCTCTGAACAAACAAATTAGTTACCTGAGTAACTCGATGGGCTATGTGCAATGCAACGTCCCTAATTTAGGGTAACTGGTTCCAGACAGAGAAAAAAATAATTTGTTTGTTTGAAAGTTGATAACAAGCACCGTGAGCAACTCGACGGGCTATGTGCAGTCGCACGTCCTTAATTTAGGGTCACTGGTTCCAGACACATAAGAAAGTAATTTGTTTGTTTGTTTGGAGGTTGATAATGACCACCGTGAGCAACTCGATGGGCTATGTACAGTCGCATGTCTCTAAATTAGGGTCACTGGTTGCAGCCAGAAACAAAAAAATAACTTGTGTATTTGGAGGTTGATAACGACCACCGTGAGCAACTCGATGGGATACGTGAAGTTGCACGTCCCTAATTTAGGGTCACTGGTTCCAGACAAAGACAAAGAAACGAATTTGTTTATTTGGAGGTTGATAACGACCACCGTGAGCAGCTCGATGGGCTATTGGCAGTCGCACGTCTTTAATTTACTGCCACTGGTTCCAGAAAGAGACAAAAGAATTAAATCTGTAGAAACGACGCTGTCAAAAGACAAAGAAACTAATTTGTTTGTTTCTTTCTTTGTTTGGAAGTTGATAACGACCACCGTGAGCAACTCCATGGGTTATGTGCAGTCGCACGTCTCTAATTTAGAGTCACTGGTTCCAGACAGAGAAAATAAATAATTTGTTTGTTTGAAGGTCTATAAAAATCACCGTGAGCAACTCGACGGGCTGCGTGCAGTCACACGTCCCTTATTTAGGGTCACTGCTTCCAGACAGAGACAAAAGAAACTAATTTGTTTGTTTGTTTGTTTGGAGGTTGATAACGACCACCGTGTGCAACATGAATTGCTATGTGCAGTTGCACGTCCCTAATTTAGGGTCACTGGTTCCAGTGAAGGGAGAGAGTTCCAACTATTGTTTCCATTGCCGCAACTTAAACACAGAATCCATGAATCACTGGGATTCGAACCCAGAGCCATCTTCGACGAATTGTCAGAAGCCAGCGTTTAGATCACTGAGCCACAGGGGCGGCTCAAAAGAAATTTTCACAGGGAAATTTACATGTAGCTTTACTCTCTGGGATCATGTTAGTTTTGCTCTTATACGTAAAATTTTAAGTGCAACGGTATCATAAACGGGTCTTAGAAATTTCCTTTACGTCCGCAATTTCATTTAATCAGTTTCAAGCTAAATTACCATATTGGAGAAAAAAAAGGCCATTTTCAGGGCATTAGTGGAAAACTGTCTGTTTGTCCCGTAGTTACTTTTCGGTGCTTTATTTTTCTCTTCTTAGGCTCTTCCTTTCGCTGTACTTTTCCCCTTTTTCGCTTCTTTCTCGTGTTGGTTGTTTTGTGGAGGTTCTAACAGGTAATGCAAGGCTGCTTACAACTTCCGCCACCTTAACGAGAAACCCTATGATCCTAAAACTCTAATTTTTTGCAAACATTTACTTTTACTTTTTCTTACCAGGGAACCTGTTCCCATTTCTAGTTTTTCCTATTTTAGCCTTTTCAACAGATTAACGAGTTACAGCTAGAAGGGCTCTGAGCATTTTGAGGATTCCATTATTTCGTTAACATGTCGGCGCCCATATTGGATGCAAAAGAGAAACAAGTTCAATATTTCTATTCCAAAATGCTCGGAAATTCATCTGCGAACTATATATAGCCGGGTTTTGCTGTGTACAAAGCTTTGTTAGCTATCTACAAAAAATGCTCCGAAATCAGCTTTCACTGAACTCATGAATACCAATTTTTTTCGAAACTTAAACATACTGGATATCAAAGATTAGGACATCGTTCGAATGCGTTTCTCTTCCAGTGAAACAGACTCGTATCTCTGGAAACATTTCTAAAACGTATTGCATGTTTTATGCACTCAATAAAAGCATACGCATATGTCTCCTAGAGGAGAGGAGTTTTAAACCGGATAAATAATTTAACTGTTTTCTCATGAAACTCTGGTTGCTGAGGTAGGAAAGATAGAGAATTACATGAATTTTCTGATATATTTATCACAAGTATCGATTTTTTTCTTAAAACGTAAACATCGGCAGCATGCGATAAAATATTAAGGCTCGTTGAATATTTAAAGAAATGAATTTCCCGGACTCTCGGAAACACATCTAGATCGAATTCCCTTCACTGGCAGTATATTACATGTATCATTTTAAAGAATATGTACGAACACTGCGACAGCAATTTATACCGAACGCTAATACTGTGTTGGACTACTAACTTTGGTTTTCGAAATAGCACGATTTCACTTCGGCATCTACTCGACTAAGTTTTGGGAACGTTCCGGTGATATTTTAGCCCACGCATATCAAACAGCACGTTATAGTTCACGCAGATTCGATGGCAGTGGATCTAGACGTCGTATGTTCCGTTCAGTTTGAATTTAAAAACGTTGCATGGGTTTAAGATCAGGGGAATGGGGTGACTCTTGAAGCAGGAAAAGCCTTCGCCAAGTTTCTGAATCCACGACCAGACAATGAGGACATCTGGCGTGATATACGCCCTTCTGGACGTATCCAGACGTCTGATGTTCCATTCGACTTCAACCTGCAGATTTTCCATGGGATGGAGATCTTGGGTTGAGGTGGCCATGAAGCAGGGTAAAGTCTTGATTATGTTTCCGAAACCACGACCAGACAATGAGGGAATTGTGGCATAGTGCAGTTCTGCTGGAGGGAATCAGAAATGTGACATTAAATTCGATTTCATTCCCGAAATGTTGCATGGCTTTGAGATCTGGGGATTGAGGTGGCTCTTGAAGCAGGAAAAAATCTTCACTATGTTTCTGAATCAACGACCACACAATCAGGACATCGTGAACTTGTAAAATCCCTTCTGGACGCCTGATGTTCCATTCGACTTCAACTTACAAATTTTCAATGGGATGGAGATCTGGGGCCTGAGGTGGCCATGAAGCAGGGTAGTCTTCATGTTGACAAAGCCTCGACAAGACAATGAAGGTACTGCGCCACGGTGCACGCCCCACTGGAGGTAACCGGACGTCTGATGACTCGTTTGACTTCAACCTGCAAACGTTACATGGGATTGAGGCTGTTGCTCACGGTGGTCGTTAAATCTCCAACCAAAAGAAAACAGGATTAAGGTCTGGGAACTGAGATAACTAATGTATAATGGAAAAGTCTTCACCACGTTTCGGAAACCATGACAAGACAATAAAGGCATTGTTTGCTACACGTCTTGTTGGAAGTATCTACCGTCACTGGGTCAAAGAATGATATTGCTCGAATGAATTTTTTCAACAACGATTATTTTTAATTAGCTGCAGAAGTATTTATTTATTATTTATGTACGCTGTACGGAAGAACCATCACACAACTGTTTTTCAATCTTCACGGCTGGCAAATCAATTTTAAGTTCGGGCGTCAATATAACCTTTCATTGCCTACATTAAGATTCGAACACACATTTTCCAACCCTGGAGCTGCTGTTCTACCAACAGAACTACATCGGCAGGGTGTTAGTCTCTTCGCTGTCTGTTTGACTCATACGGAACAGAAAAAACTGGGTCACTTTATCTGGTATATCTGAATATTACGAGGGTTGTATAGAAAGTGATGCAAAAGTGAGCATACCTTTTTGTATTAACTGACAGAGGTTGTTCAAATTGCAGATGTTAGTAGAGTAACTCTTCCTCTACAGTTACCCTTCTTTTTCATTGCAGGTAAATAATGGATTCCAAGATGAAGCAACGTGGCGTCATTGAGTTCTTGACGAAGGAATTGTGCAGGATGTCCGACATCCAGAGAAGGCTACAGAATGTTTACGGAGATGACACCATTGACAAGAGCAATGTGCACAGATGGATGAAGAAGTTTAAAGAAGGGGAATCCATCATTGAAAACAAACCACCTAGTGGAAGACCATCATCTGCGACCACTGACACGAATCCTCAGCGAGTGGATGAATTGATTAGCGCGGAGAAACGAGTCACAATCCGTAAGCTTATTGAACAACTGAACTGTGGTAACAATGCCATACAGAAAATGGTGGAAGCCTTAGGGTATTGGAAAGTGTGTGCAAAGTGGGTACCTCGGCAGTTGACACCCGATTTGAGGGAGAGAAAGGTGGAAGTCTGCTCTGATATGCTGGAAGCGTTTGAAGTCAATGAAGACAAATATTTTTCGATCTGGTGACAAGGCATAAAACGTGGACGTATCTTTACGATCTGGAAACGAAGAATCAGTCTATGGAATGGCGTCACACCTCTTCACCAAGGCCTAAGATTTTCAAGATCCAGCGATTAGCACAGAAAGTCATGGTTACTTTTTGGGGTGAATGACAGGGGGTGTCATTCTCCTTGATTTTAAGGAACGTGGCAGTACCATGACCACCGAGATGTACATTGAGGCACTCAGAAAGCTTAGAGAAGCCATAAGGCGGAAGAGACCGAACAAGAATCTGAAAAGGATCCACATTCACCATGACAATGCGTGACCACACACATCTTTGGCAACAAATCAGGCGATCAGCAAATTAGGTTGGTCGATTGTACCCCGTTCAGCCCAGATCTGGCACCCTCCGACTTCCTAGATCTGGATCTGGAACCCTCCGACTTTGTCGGTCCAATGAATGGCAGTCTCCGCGGATAACGATTTGATGACAAAGACGAGGTGAAAGTGGTTTTGAAGAAGTAAGTACAACAGTACAAACCTGAAATTTTTCGAAGACGATTCGGGAGTTGGGTTCAACGATGGCTCAAATGCATCGCTTGTGATGGAGATTATGTTGAGAAGTATCTTTGTATAGAGAAAGAGTTACTCACTCTACCCACATGTGCAATTTGAACGACCTCTGCCAGTTAATAAAAACATTATTCCCACTTTTGCATTATTTTCGGTGCAACCCTCGTATCTCTAAGGAAGGGAATCCTCGCAAGTGTTCTTGTTGACATAAAGAAATACACTTAAGGGAATGTCGAACCTGACAAAATCTCAACAAAACGCTCTAGTCAAAATCAAAGTATTTACCACATTTCAAGACCATGACAATCACTCATTTACATAGCGACTCTTAATTTCTAAAAAAATGGATACAATGACATCAGGTTTAAATTGGACATTAAGCTGCCCACTGGTACAACTGAAAAGAAACCTTATGCCATGAATGTCATAAATAAAACTCCTTTGAGAGCATATGGATGGGTATAACGTTTAAAAAAGGATAAAATACTAAGATACTTTTCAAGTACCACGAAAAAGAAGATGGACAAGAAAGAAAGCAAGAAAGATAAAAAAAAAAGACATTGCCTGTGACGTACTACGGAGGTGAAGTACACGTCACACGGGAAATTTGCAGCGATAAATTCCGTCGGTGCAGCCTAATTGGGAAAACATTCGGCTCCAGAATAGAAAGAGAAATGGCGGTCAAGCTCCGCCATCGGCAAATTTGTATTTCCACGTTGGCACCCAATTGTGGAAATTGATCTACTGGTTCTTCGAAAAACGTTTGATTTTCTTTCGACGCATCGTCTGGAATTAGCGAGAATTCAGTCTGGTACACAGGGTTAGTTCAAGAATGGTTTGCGGCGGACTCGAAACCCGAGATTTCGGACTCCTGCCTTTCTCAAGATGGAATATGTGTATCGTACTACAGAATGTCAAAACGGCAAAGTTGAAGCGATAAATTCCGTCGGTGTAGCATAATTGGGAAAGTATTCGGCTCCGGAGTAGCAGAATGATAGTTCGAGCTTCGCCACCGGAAAATCTGTGTTTACACAGGCTCCCCCCCCTCCCAGAAATCATATAGCAGGACTCAAAATAAATTCACTAGTTAATTACCTGCGTTACAACATTAGAATACCTAAGAAAAAATTTATTTAACCGGCCTAAGAAACATTTATACATTCAATAGAAAACCTTCAATAATTAAGAAACATTTACCTTAACCGCCGCGAAAAAAACCTCTCGCCTGAGAGGGTTTCCCTCCGGCTTATGTTAAAATATTCTCAGCTGGCTATTCTTTTAAACAGGATATTTTGGGTCGACGTGTGTGGTGTGATTCGATTATTGGAACACGAAAATTGGTATTGCATAAGAATCTCATTTTGAGTTTATTGAAGTTCATGGAAATAATGGAAGTTAGGTTGGTGACTGTACCCGCTCCGTCGAAATGCCGACTCTGCGGGGATAAGCGGAACTCTCTCAAAAATTTGATATTGAAGTCATTGCGCGAGCAATCCTTCCAGGATCCGGCAAATCTTTCACCCGGACAGGTTCGGTCCAGGTACCGGCTGCAGTCTGCTGCCCCTACAGGACCACCATTTCCGACCCCTTTGCCATAGCCCGCGCGTGTGGCGTGCTAACGGGCCGGGGTTCTTAATTTTGCGTCTGGCTGTAAGATTTATTCGCCAGCGCGATGAAGTTTGAGACCAAAGTCTTTTATTGTGTCTAGGCTAAGAACATAGATGTACGCACCTTATTTACGCTGAGGTATTGGAAATGGAAGTAATGTAATGAATCAACAAGGGGTAGCAATGGCGGATGAAGATTCCAAAAGGAAGGTAAAGAGCTTCCGCGAATTGAGAGATCAATAACTGCAATAACAGATGAAAGCTTTCCAATAGCAACGCCATTTACAGAAATGTAGTAGTTCAACTGCTTTTAAAAAAGCATCCTCTAACTAGGAACTAGAAAACATTTCTCTCCATACTTGTTTAAGGCAAGCCCCTATTTAACACATGTTTGTGATGTCAAGTATGACATGGCAAACGCCCGTTCTTTACGTTTGAAGACTTAACCACCATGAGCGAATCAGAAGAATATAGGTAATTGCTGTTCCCTAATTTAGGTCCTCCGCTTCCAGAAAATTGTCAGAGTAAGAGTCATCCGGCAAATACACCACCCATGCCTCATCCACGATTCGAATCTGGACCCATTTTGAAGGGAAGGTCAGAGGCCAGTGGGCCAAACCACTGGGCTAACGGAGTGGTAACGTCACCCTTGGACTCACGCTATAGTGTAACAACGGTGGCAGGTACATCAAAGGTTGGCTGTATATAAGGAATGCAGTGGGATCTTTGAACTTTCTGCAGGTATTAATTCTACTTAACAATTGTGGGACGCCACAATTGTTAAGTAGAATTAATACCTAGTTGCAGCTTTCAGCCTTTCTCTAACTGAACTCTCAGAGACCTGAAAGAGATGATCTCAGATATGCTCTCAGAGATTCTCCGAGATGCCATTGTTGCATCTTTCCAGCCTTTATCAACCTGGACTCACGGAGACTTCAAAGAGATGCTCTCAGAGATGACATCATAGGCTCTGAGGGATGCCAATGTAGCAGCTGTTCAATCTTTCTCAACCTGAACTCTCAGAGACTTCAAAAGTCATCTATCATTAACCAGTGGCAATTACTAGCTTTCCACTCATAGGATCAGCGTATTGAGGATGACTCGCCAATGCAAGGATGCATTACTACATAAACGAGGTCACCCCTTCCATATTCACTAGAGGTTTTGTATACGAAACGGAAACCCTATTTTTGAGCAGTATCTTTGATATATTGATATACGGATCTTCATCATGACTTCGTATCAATTAAAATTATAAAATCGTGACATTAATTACGCAAGTTAATCAAGCACAGCATTCAGATTTGTTCATTGTGGAAACATATCTTACAGAACCCTAACGCCGTTCAACAGCAATGAGGCTTCTAACCGAAACCAAACCCCCTCAAACATCCTCGACAGGGAAAATAAACCAAAGACGGTGATTACAAATCTGGAATGGTTATGCGGGCTAAAGACATATTCAGAAATTATCCCTCCCCCACGCGACACCAGCAGACTGAAAGACACCTCGCATTAGAGATACTTCAAAGGTATGCATCCCCGAGAAATAGCGGAATAAAATGGGAGTCGGCGAGTCGTGGGAGTGGTGATATGTCGTCAGCGTAGCTACGCTGTCGTCGTGTAGCTAAGCTGACGACATATTCTTCATATGGGAACACGGAGCGAATGAATTAAATGATTTCCTGCACAAGATAAACAAACTACACAATACGATAAAGTTCACCATGTAACTTGAAGTAGATGGGCGTTGAATTATCTTGACGTGGCGCTCAGAAGAAACAGAACATCCAGCTTCGATTTTGACGTTTATTATGAACCGACAGCAGTACCGAATCTTGTTCCTCCTGATTCGCACTGCCCAAAAGAGTACAAACTTTTTGCATTTAGAGCATGGTTCTATATAGCATATAACGTATGCAAACCCGACTAACTAAATAATAAGGAAACTGATAATATTTATAGCAAAAGTCTAAAGGCTGGATATAAGAAAGATAGCATAGACATAATACATAGAACTGTAAGAAATCGCATGATGTCAGCAATAACGAAATCACATAGTAAGACGGTGAGATTCGCAGGATCCATCAGATATGTTCCAGGCTTTACATATTGGTTAAAGAATTTATTACGTAAATACAACATATTGATTGCACTGAAGTCCCCAACCCCGTTTTCACATATGATATCAAATTGGAAGGAGAGACAGTGTGTGAAAGAAAAGGCAGGTATGTACGCTATACCGTGGTATATCATGACAACACGGAAAAGATTTATATCAGAATGACAAAACGGCATTGTATCGGTCCTTCACGAAGGGGGTTTTTCAAAGGGGCAAACAGGAAAAAGTCTGACATAGCTAAATCAGGACTGTAGGGGAGTTGGGACGTCACCGTCCACCTCATTTTGGCAATAGCCTGTGAACTCTCCGTCCAGGTGTGGGGACGTGCGTTATCATGGTGCAAAACAACACTGTAAAGTGGAATGTCTCATCTTTTCCTTCCGAAAGCTTCCTTTAGCTTTTTCAATGTCTGCACATAATAATCACTGTTTATTGTTGAAACTCCTGGATGGTGACACGACGATCAGCTGTGATGAGGTCTTTCACTCGTTACATGTTGGCATATGTCAATGCAGTTGCGGGTCTTCCACTCCGTTGTTTGTCTAAACTAAACTTTCTCCCTCTCCAAGCCCCTTCATCCGTCTTCAGACATTACTGATATCGATTGTGGCAGCTCCATACACCGCCAGGAGTCTTCTGTGGGTTTCACGAGCCTCACATTCCTCTTTTTCCAGGAATTCACCTACGGATCGCAGCTTTTCTCTGTCATTCATGATCTTTATTTCCGATTCCGAAAAAAAAATTGTTCCCACATTAGTAACATATCATGGTACACGCCAGTGCAGTTTCATTAAAATCACTTCAAAATTTCAAAAGTTATTAACCCTCTAATCGGTTGAAAAGAATTAATTCCGGGTAAAATAACTAGCTGAAACAGCTCTAAAAAATATTTTCGCTGTCTAAAGAAGTGGGTAGAACGCAACTGGAAGTTGTAAACCTGAGAATTAGAAAGCGTTGCTTTCCCCTTAACTTTGTTATTCAAAGTGGTCATTTAAGAGACTTATGGACACTTTTTCTTTCTGACCGATTACCTGCTGAATTGTCTATATCAATGGCGACGAACCAAATAAAGGAGACAGAAGATATTTGAGTAACTTATTTCTCTGAGTAATGGCATGATGTCTGTGACAAAGGGGATTAGACACTAATATCCGGATACTGGAAAAAAGCAGGTCCTTTCTCATCATTCCTTAGGTCATAAAGCAGACTAGAATAGGGCGTTAGAATAGAAGACTAGAAGAAAGATCTTACCACCTGTGATAGGTATATGGTCTGAACTAGAGATGAGTTTTGACCCGGGCTCGGATGAGCTCAGAATTCATCAACTACCGAAACACCAGAGCCCTGGCTGGGCCCGGGCTCGGAATTACACGTCTTGAATTTAATTACTGTAATTAATTCAACACGTGTAATTCCAAGCCTGGTTGAATTGCACGTGTTGAATTTCATTGTTGATTTGTTACCATGGCGGAAGGATTTTCAATTTCGTAAGGTAGCTGCCATTGCAAGACAAATTTTGCTTAGCAAGACTTGAATTATGCATTGCCCAAAGCAAGGATTAGTTTAAAGAGGTCTGGTATCGAAAAATTGGGAAAAATCACATTCCCATTTTTAGTATTTTATTAAAAATCAAGAATCTCATCTCTAAAATGATGTATTAATTTCCAAAATTATGCAGTTAGAAGTATTGTTATTTATTTTTTTTTAATTTCCTCACTACCACGATTTTTTAGTGCAGCAGGTCGACTTTTAGAGAAAAGAAGATTAAGTTGAAGCGCTGAGGCATTAGATGCAATTCTCTCTCTCTCTCTCTCTCTCTCTCTCTCTCTCTCTCTCTTTCTTTCTTTTTCATGATGAACTTGATCTGGAAATTGCACACACATATGATAATATTGTGGTTATTATACTATTAAGCGCAAAGCTTTGTTAATGCTACAAAATGCAGAATAATCTGGTCTGGAATGCTTTTACGTGTTGTTGTTTTTTTATTTTGGAAATTTCCCTAAATGCTTTTTTTATATTCTACTACATCACTCTAAACTACCTTTACCAATTAGCATATATGTAAATTATATTGCAAAGATTAGTTTTCTAAAGTCAAAATTTCAAACACTTGAAACTGTCTGTATGGCGTTGTACGTTTTATAATGCAATTTATTCCAAATATAAGTAAATTTAGAAATCAAAAAGAAATAACGAATGGAATTTTCTGTTTCTAAACGATTTTCTTTTCTTCAGATTTTACCAAAATTACCGATTCCCCTGATACAGTCGAAGGGCACATTGATTATTTATTTATTTTCAAATCCACATTTTAGAACATTTGGCTTTATGCGTAGTAAACTAATGTTTTTTAAACTAATGATTTTTAAACTAATCCTTGCTTGGGCCATATCTTTGGCCAGTGTGTAATGCATAAATGCAAGCCTTGATAAGCAAAATTTTCCAAGAATCCGGACCCGGGCTCAGCAAACACATGCAATCAAAGAAAGCGGGCCGGGCCCGGGCTCCTAAAATTGAGCCCAAACTCATCTCTAATCTGAACTACTGAAATGAGAAACGGAGAGCAACTCTTTTGTTAGCTTTCATTAAACACGGTCGCTATGTGGGCATTTCTGTTTTAGAAGCTCAGTAAATTTGGGGCAATATTTGGTTCAGGTGCATTGGTCGCTTAAAGGGTTAAGTGGGAGGCATTACTTTCAGGACGCCCCCTTGTACAGATTTCTTCACTTCCTAAACAGGAATGTTCACATAGTGTCCAAGTTTTACGAAAGCTACGGAGAAATAATTGTTTTCTATCTCACATCTCAGCTGTACCGACCAATAAACCTGTTATCAGTGGTAAGCGCCCCTATGACAAAGCGGAAACATGTGAACTTTCTCCTAAGAAAGCTTGCTACGCGGACCTCGAATCATTGGGCAGAAACAAGCGACTCAATCATCTTTTCTCTCTTTTCTTAAGTTCGCCACCATTGTTATAGCCCTTTTAGCAGGTAATCAGTTAGAAAGGATCAGGGTCAGTCATCCCCCTAAATGACAACTTCGAATAACAAAGCTGAGAAGGTAAAAAGCAAAGCTTTCTCATGAGAAAGTTCACAGGTTTCCGCTTTGTTCTTAGGCAGCCGATATATTTATTCGAGCTGATTTCAGCCCACTTTGCCAACCTCGAGCTTAATTACCTTTTGAATTATGGATTTACGTGCAGTGTATTAAAAAAAATTGCACAATAGTTCGTATTTCTAACGCTACACTTTGAATTCCAATCTGCAAAAAATAATAAACACGTAGGTGAATCAAAAAGTAAGTTACACTTAGCGCCATCTGGAGGAGTGGGATTGCAGTCAGACTGTGTATGCTTGGAAGAGAAGTAGACAGTACGTCAGAGCTGTCGACGGGAGGTGTTTTAGTTCAGTAAGTGCGTAAGGTGTGTGTAGGAGGCAGTTGGTAATGTTGTGTAAACTGGATTCTTACCCCAAATTGGAAGTGCGAAGAACCATTCGATTTTTGTGGGCTAAGCGTCTAAATTCCATGGACATCCACTGCGAAATCTATGCTGTATATGAGGAAACTGACATGTCTCGACCAGCCATTGAAAAGGAAATTTGACGGACGAATACCGCGAACGGAAGCTATCAATATCCAGAACTCCGGGGCATGTTGCTGTCGTTGACATGATACGGGGTAATAGGCATATTAAAATCAAGGAAATCGCCAGTACGTTTGACATTTCGTACGGGACTCTGCATTCCATCATTGACGAGCAGCTGGGATTTCGGAAATTGTGAGTGAGATGGATGCTACGTTTACCCACCGATCAGTACAGAAACCAACGTTTCCTGTCGTCTTTGGCTCGTCTGCAACGGTATTCTGCTGAGGGTCACAATTGTGTGCGAGATGGGATCCACGTTTATTCACCGACCGGCACAGAAACCAACGTTTCCTGTCGTCTTTGGCTCTTCTGCAACGATATTCTGCTGAGGGTCACAATTGTGTGCAAGATGGGTGCCACGTTTACTCGCCGACCAGCACAGAAAAAGTTCCTGTCGTCTATGGCTCTTCTGCAACTGTATTCTACTGAGGATCACAATTGTGTGCGAAATGGGATTCACGTTTACTCACCGACCAGCACAGAAACCAACGTTTCCTGTCGTCCTTGGCTCTTCTGCAACGGTATTCTGCTGAGGGTCACAATTTTTGCATCGAATCATCACAAGTGATGAAACGTGGTTTTACCATTTCACCCCTGACACCAAACGATCGTCCATGGAATGGAAGCATGTCACCACTCCAACAAGAAAGAAGTGCAAAGTCCAACCGTTTGCGGGAAAGGTCATGGCGACTGTTTTCTTTGTCTGCTGTGAAGGTGCTGTTTACACAGAATTTCTACCAAAACGGACGACTATCAATGATGACTCATATTGCCAAACACTACAAAATTTGCGAAAGGCAAATTAAGGGCACACGCCGGGGTAATTTGAGCGAAGGTGTCATTCTGCTGCACGACAACGCCACACCCCACACAGCACGGAAAACAAAGGAATTGCTTCAGTCATTCAAGTGGGTGGTGTGACAACATCCACCGTACAGCAGACACGTATCTCCGCGCGACTACCATTTGTTCCGTAAAATGAAACAGTACCTAAGTGGACAACGATTCCAAACCGATGAGTCCGTGAATACTGTTGTCGTTAACTAGTTGCACAAAACTGGAGGAAACTTTTTCTGAACAGGCATGGAAAAGTTAATCACACGTTCCGATAAATGTTTACAGTCCTTAGGCGACTATGTCGAAATATGAATGAATGTTGTACCTTTAACAAACCAACATACATCCCCGCAGGGGTATCTCTCTTTGTTTTTTTTATTCGACAGTGTAACTAACTTTTTGATCTGCCCTGGTAAAAAACCTTTACTTTTTTTGTAATCAGAGACCGTGATTAAGTAAGGTAAAAAGTTAGATATTAACGCTTTCCTGGATTTAATTATTATTGGCGAAATATTTCATCGGGATTTCATAGCATTCTGCGCATTTTTCCTGTGAACACATGCGTAAGCTTCAAAAACATTTATGGCTTCAGGGAATCTTAAGCAATCACCTCCAAAGGTGTCTCCCGTTTTCAACTTATTAAAGGAAATTATTTCCTTTTTAAACACTCTTTCCTTTGAGCCTTGGAGAACAATTTTTTTTCTCGCCAGAAAACGTTTTGTTTTATTATGTTTCTAAGAGCGATGGCAAAGTACCCATAATAAATGTCACCATGAAGAAAATTCTTGATATTTAACAGTATGCGAGGTTAAAAATAAGAAAAATAATTAATGAGAACATAGTTTTTTGCATTTATAAAAACCATTTTTCATACACTGCCTGACAGAGAAAATGCTACACCATGAAGGAATGCTCGAAAACAGAACAAACTGCACACACAGATAGCCACGTAGGTCCCGAACAAATGATTTTTTGTCACATACAGACTAGGCTCTAGTGGCCGGATATACAGGATGATCAATAAGGAGTGTGGCCTCCATTTTGGATGATACAGCGTTGAAACAGACGTGGCATTGAGGCAACGAGGATCCTCGGGTATCGTGGACCGCGTGGTGTTGATCCGAGTCCACAGTTTATCTTCATTTCGCGAGGGTGGGAGGGTACTCAACCGACGTCCAATCATATCCCTCAGATGCTCGATGGGTGAGAGGTCGGGGGATCATGTTGGCCACGGAAGCATCCGCACACCGTGTAAATCCTTCAGGCTGATCCAAGCGGTACGCGATAGGGCGTTATCCTGTTGAAAAACTGCGTTTGGTAAGCCCTGCAGATACGGTAGCGCCATTGGACGCAACACCTCGTCAACAAAGCAGCGTGCCGTCAATGTGCCCGTAATGCATACCAGCGGTGAGAGGCTGTTGTCGCTGACACCAGGATTCCACGTGGCCGGGTCGTGTGGCTCTCCACAATGGAGGAGGAATCCGCCCGTTCACCACGTCGCCTCCAGACTCTCACACGGCGATCATGCGTGGTGAGACGGAACCGCGATTCGTCGCTGAACACCACACTGTTCCATTCGGGACCCCACGCAGCTCTGAAGCGACACCACGCAAAGCGGTGACGACGATGGCTCGCTGGTAACGGTAGCCTTCACAACGGACGGCTGGACAGCAAACCCGACGCAGCCAATCAGAGCGACATTGTCCGCGTCGATATCGCAGCATCCAAGACTCCCCCGTACACTCCGCAAAATGTCGCCCGTTGTGGCCTGTGGGTCCGCAACGGCATGACGTCGAATGCGACGAACGGTGCGCTCGGACATCCGTCTCCGTGCTCCGATCCCCTTAAGACTTTGCCCGGTTTCTTCCTGGGACCACTGTCTCCAAATGGCTTCCGCAATACGACGCAAAGACCACCCCGGCGGTACGGAGGCTTACGATGACACCTCTCGTGAACTTATGCGTTTTACGAAATCGCGCACGACGGCGTCTCAACGGCATTAGAACCACCTTGTTCGTTCTCCAGACACGAGTACAGCAGAACCACTCACTTCTCGCGGCCGTGACGACGTCTCAAATGATGGCCTCACGGGCTGGTTGTCCGCCTACATCTCGCGTGTCGTTCGTGCGATTGGCTTGCAAATGCAATCATTTGCATAACTTGTACGTGTGCACCCATTCTGCAATTTGCATGGCGCTGCGTTCACGACTTCGTCGTGTAGCATTTTCTCTCTGTCAGGCAGTGCATAGGAAGTTGAAATCAGTTGCCCATCGCAAATATTAATTTACCACAGACGATAGAAGGAAATAAACAAAACAGTCATGAGCCTACCGAGACTCGAAAGCGTGTCTTAGGATTGCATTGTGAACACACTAACCGCTGAACTTCCGATATACCAGGTGTTCAAAATTAAAGTATCCCTATTTAACGATCTCTGGAGAGATATCTAGCAGTCCAAATGCAACCAAATTAGGTATGCTGACGATCCAGGACATGCGGAAGAGATTTCCGCAAAAAAAAAAAAAAGTTCCAACAGTCACCACCAGGGGGTTTCAGGCGCTGCAAACTGCGATAATATAAAGAATTTTCTGCTCTACGAAGGAAATGAGTCTTTGTGGCGCTACGAGCAACACAAAAGCGTATCATTTGCAATAAGACACACGCGCTACGGGCTACTCCATGGTATAAAACTGTCCTAGGCCATTCGTATTCCATCAACCGCAATGGGTATCACCTTGCCAGAACACGCTCTTCTTGTGAAGCTGTTTTATAAAAAACGTGAGCAATGCTGCAGCTGCGCTTCAAGAATTTCGACGTCGTAAGAAAGGTCCATTGACTCTATGTGCTCTCAGAAGAATGATTGCTCGTTTCGAGGAAACTGTATGTCTACGTATTCAACCAAAGCGAGGGCGCAAACCTATAGCTTCAGAAGTGGTTGAAGATATCACCACGGCGTTTGTGGATTGCTCCATGGATAATGTGTACCAATTTTCAGTGACGCACGCGCAGTGTCACGGAAGCTGGATGTGCCGTACACCACCGTGTGGAAGGTACTGAGAAAGATGTTGCATTTTTTTTCGATACAAAATCAGCCACACCCAACAGTTGATTGACGGTGACAAGGACACCCAACTGACCTTTTTTTTTTTCTTTTTTGATTGGAGGTTTAACGACCACCGTGAGCAACTCAATGGGCTACAAGCAGTCGCCCATCCCTAATTTAGGGTCACTGGTTTCAGGGAAAGGAGAGAGCCAGTGCCGTAAGACAAACCCAACATCCATGCCTCACCGGGATTCGAACCCGGACCCCTTTCGTATGAATGATCAGAGGCCATCGCTTAGACCACTGCGCCACCGGGGCGTCCAACTGCCCTTTGCATTGACCTTCTTTGATAGAATGGAAGTGGACGATGCGTGGCCCCATGGGAGATCTGGTGGAGTGACGAGGCACATTTTCACCTCAATAGAACAGTCAACACGCATAACTGTCGCATTTGGGCATTGCAAAATCCTCATGCATTTCAACAGATTCCAGTGTTGAAATGAAAGACAATAATCAGTTACGTTCTGCCGTTGAACACGCTGCTTATCGACTTCAGGTTTCACAATTTAACAATGGCGCCCACATTGAGCAGTACCGGTTGCACCGATCAGGTGTCTGCGGTATTTAATTGCACAATCTCTCCCTTGTGCAATTAAATACCGGTGACAATAAAACGTCTTGACCGTAACACGTGTGTTGATTTCAGCTTCGATTTTTGTGTTGTTTCCCACGTAGAACCGAAAATTATCTATATTCTCGCAGCTTGTAGCGCCAGAAGTCTCCTAGTGGTGACTGTTGGAACCTTTTTTTATCGGAAATCTCTTCCGTATGTCCTCAATTGTCAGCATACCAAATTTGGTTGCGTTTGGACTGCTAGATATCTCTCCAGAGAGTGTTGACTAGGGATACTTTAATTATGATCACCCTGTATATTCATATGATCACCCTTTAGAGAGTGTTGACTAGGGATACTTTAATTATGATCACCCTTTACATTCATATCATCAAACTCTTCCCTGTGATCCAGAGGGTTGCTCCTTAAAAAAACTGTGCAGGACTAAAGTTTAAGGCTGATGGAACTTTATGATATTTATTGTTGATGAATCAAACGTCTCCATTTACTGCGATCTAGGCTCACAACTCGAGCCTCACTGACAGCCATCATACGTCTCACACAAGACCATACTCATTATTTTTTTCTCATGCACACATTCCTGAATCTTGTACCCCCATGATTATCTTGGTCTTCATCTTTCCTTCTTTCCTGCCACTTGATCCGAATAAATTACCTTTGTAAGCATCTCACAACTCATTCTTTCAGCATGGCTAAACAACTTCAGAATATTTGCCTTAACCATTGCTTACATTACACACCTGCAATACATCTTCCTTCCTCAAATGACTAGAACCCGTCTTACCAGACTCTTCTACTCTCCCCTCCGTAGGTAATACATTTCTCCAGCACACAAACGATTTCTATGTCTCTTCCGCAATACGCACGTTTTGCTGTATCAAGCGAGAGTCACATTAATGACTTAATAAATCGGCGTATAAAAACTTAGTTGAAGAGCTTTTGGAAGAAACAGTTCCAATTTTCGAGAGCAATATGCCATTATCTCTCTATTCTAAAAAAAAAAAAGTAACTGCCGCTGTTTCAGAAATTTCGCAACACTCTTGCTTTTCTAGCTCGCAGCGCAAAACGTATTGAACACAAAAATATGAAATTTACATCGTTTGTAGAGAATTGTTTGGAAAACACGCTGAAATAAACCGTTTCTCGATTCTAGTGATACTTCAGCAGCTAATATATTTCAAAGTTAAGGTAAGCAAAAAAGTGCTATTAAGTCGCGTTTCGGACACACTAACAGCAACAAAAATACGAAACTTTGTACGCATGTAGTGTCACGACCGAATTTTTGCACCTCGTCGCCCTTTATTTGAATATCGATTTAGTTTACGAAAAATAAAATTTTCTAAATTTCACAAAATTCTCTATTTCGCGATGGGATCCATTTAAAAAAACGGATATATGGCAAACTATAAATAATAACGCATTGCAATTTTTACAGCATAAACTTACAACTATCGTCCCTTTTTTACAAAAGAAAAAGTCATTTTCTGATTTTTAAGCATTATTTTTTAAAACGCAAAGGAAAGAAACGAACGGCTTGTGTGCCTTCACGATAACCACAGAGGAACGTTCTGGTCCCGTGACCTGCTGCCATGATGACACAGAGAATTTGTTATGCATATATTTTGTTGGTAAAGCTATCTCAGTTGTCGGTTTAGCATAACGGTTCATGGTTTACAGAAATGCTTTTTGGACCGCTTTTGTTTTCCTTAGTGGTAAATTTAGTAAGTGCTATAAGTTCAAACGACAAAAGTCCGCCCTTCCAAAAAATAACAACAGTAAAAAAACCCTGAAACTTCGGAATACACAAGCCTTGTTTGCTTAGACATGCAATAAAAACTGAAATTTATATGAATTTTCCAGTTTTTATTTCATGCTATATACTTGGAGATCGGGCCGCAGAGCCCGAACGCTACTCTGGAAACGAGCATAGCGAGCCTAGAAGCGCAGCCCCTAAGTGTCTTAAAAGGATAGTGTTCAATCAATGCATCCTTACAGTTCTTACTTATGGATTAGAAACTGCAACTAAAAAAATCACACAAAAAAGCAGATAAACGGGGAGATGTGCACGCCTGGTGAAACTAGAAAAGGCAAGAAAATGAACTCGTGGATGAGAGGAAAATGACCAGAGTGGAAGACATTACGATCAGAGTAAAATCCCGGAAATGGCAAATGGCTGGACATATAGCAAGAAGAACGGACCACCGATGGACAACCGAAGTTTTAGACTGTATACCAAGGGACAGAAAAAGAAAAAGAACACGTGGGAGATGGGTGGATGAAATCCCAATGCATGCCAGAGTGACATCAAGACAGACAGTTGAAGAAGAAACTTGGGGAAGAATTCATCCACCAGTGGATTGATAATTGTTCACAATGATTACATACAACAATACGCCATTCCATTATGACCATATCCACCCTAGAAAAATGAGCACGCCTGGAGGCAGAACGGTGGCGCAGGTGAAGTTACCAGAGCAGTATATATATACAACCCGAGGACCGGCTTTCGGTTAGTAGAGTGTCCGGAGTCAGAATGGGAAAAGCTGCCGATTTATCGGAGTGTGATAAAGGAAAAATTGTGATGACACGGTGCCTCGGAACAACTGTACAATCTTGGAAACGGCGCGGCTTGTGGGTTCTTCGCGTGCCGCTGTGGTGAGCACGTACCAAAAGTGGTGCACTGGTGGTCAAACGACGAACCGTCGTCCAGCCGTCTGTCGTCCGCAGCTCATTGATGCCAGAGGGGAGCGGAGACTATTCACAGTGACCGCAGGGCCACACTGCGACAAATCACCCGCAGCTACAACCCTGGTGATCAGGGCAATGTGTCACAGCACACAGTTCATCGCAGCCTTTCTGGCGCATGGGCCGCCGTAGCCGAAGACACAGCCGGATCCCCATGGTCACTGCGCGTCATCGCCAACAATGCATGAAATTGGCCCAAGATGATCAAGATTAGACCGTGGATGATTGGAAGAAAGCGGCCTGGTATGACGAATCAAGATTCCTGGTGCATCACGTGAACGGCCAAGCGGGGGTACGCCGATTACCGACGGAGGCTAAAGCGCCTGGATGCACTGTTGGGTGGACACAAGCCCGGGGCGGCGGTGTTATTCTGTGGGCGATGTTTTCTTGGGACACTTTAGGCCCCATGATCCCAATAGCACAATCCCTGACAGCTGCCAGGTATCTGAACATAGTTGCGGACCAAGTTCACCCATTCATGGTAACTGTGTTCCCTGCTGGTGATGGCCAATACCAATAGGATAATGCGCCAGGGCACACTGTCAGAATCGTCAAGGAGTGGTTCGAGGAGCATGCTGGTGACTTTCTGTTAACGCTCTGGTGTCCAAATTCACCTGACATGAACCCAATCAAGCATCTGTGGTTCGACTCGGAAAAGCGGGTTCGCACTAAACCCCCACCATCCCGAAATGTACGGGAACTGGAGGACCTGCTGCTGATATTATGATACCAGATACCCCAGGATACCTATCGTCACCTCATCGAATCGATGCCTCGCAGAGTGGCTGCTGTTTTGCGGGGCTAAAGGGGGTCTATAATGAATAAGCTTTAACTAGTTTGTTGTTGTAGTAATTGTTAATTCATGAATAAGCTTAACTGCTAGTTATGTTGTAGTAGTAAGTAAGATGAATAAAGTCTTATGCTGGTTGTTAATAGTAACACTTAATTGAAAGAGACCTAACAGCCAGACAGAGGTCTGACAAAACTATGAACTGAGAAAAACGTACTTACTAAGAAAAC
The DNA here is from genome assembly GCA_039090855.1 of Macrothele yani. Classification (NCBI taxonomy): domain Eukaryota; kingdom Metazoa; phylum Arthropoda; class Arachnida; order Araneae; family Macrothelidae; genus Macrothele; species Macrothele yani. The sequence goes on along the minus strand of CM077027.1, from coordinate 135,542,397 downwards.
CTTTTATTAGGGAAACTCCTGGTATTATCCACACGCACTTCATAGGTCACACATCTAGTCGATATCTGGCTCTCACATATAACGAAGTTCCTCTCACATAAACGAAGCTCTCTTTACACATAAAACAAAGCTCTCTCTACGCACATAAACAAACGCTCTCTTCATATAAACAAAAGCTCTCTCAGGTATCGTTGAACGCGCCTATTTATACTGCATACCACCACGTCATGACTTACACTCATTCACATTTATCATTCAGCGGGAGAAATAACATCTCGTTAAGTAAGAAGATAATTTACATAGGAAAATAAAATAACGAGAGATAGTAAAATCAAAAGGAAACTGAATCTAGAGTATACGTTACAGGTCCTACATCTTATTAGGTAGGCTCATCGCTGTATATACGCTCTATTTCGCGTTACGCAAATACCTGGTGTAACTTATTTTGCATTGAGGCGGTCATAATTCAATGGGCACTCAATGCAATTTATCTCGCTCTAAATTACTCATTTGTACTTATGCAATATCGTCTACCCCAAAAGTCCACTTTTTTTACCTGCACAACAGTTGATAAGCATACGCCGCCCCGGTGACGCAGTGTTCTAAGCGCTGCTAGCTTCTGATCATTCGTCCGAGATGGGTCCGGGTTCGAATCCCGGTGAAGCATGGATGTTGGCACTGACTCTGTCCCTTTTCTGGAACCAGCGGCCATAACTTAGAGACGAGCGAATGTTCATAACCCACCGAGTTGCTCACGGTGGTCGTTAAACCCCCAAACAAGAAAAAAGAAACATAAATGTTTTTACGCTTTCCAACCGTAGGTTGAAGAAGTGAATATGCTCCAACTTTGTGTCTGTCCGCACGATAACTCGCATAAAAATGGTTCGATTAGGATCAAATTTTAGTATGTGCTGGGTGTCTACCTGGGGACGCACCGTACTGAAAATGGAAGAAATGGGGTCAAAGGTCAGGACATAGGAACGGGATCTATTCCATCGCCTTTATGCGTCATAATTTGCGTAAACATTTTTCGATTTGGATGACATTTTATTATGTGGTAAGGAACAAACTGGGGACAAATCTTGTTGAAAATGTGCGAAATGGGGTAAAAGGTTAGGACATGGGTGCGGGATCCATTCAATTGCCCTTATGAGTCATAATTTGCGTAAAGATGGTTCGATTTCGATGTAATTTTAGTATGTGGTAGGGGACAACCCAGGGACGAACCTTATTGAAAATGGGCAAAATTGGGTGATAGGTCGGGACATAGGAGCGGGATCCATTCCATCGCTCTTATGCATCGTAACTTACGTAAAAATGCTTCGTTTGCAACAAAGCGTTATCATGTTGTTCCGGAGATATACTGAACCGGTCCTGTTGAATATCATTGAATTGGGGTCAAAGGTCAGGGCACAGGAGCGAGATTTATTCCACAGTCATTATCCTAATAACTTGAGTAATGATTTCTTGTATGTTTGGAAAGCGTATCATAATCAATACATTGCATGATTTTTTTAACTTGTTAAATGTGTTGGACGAGTACGAACGTGTGTTAGTAAATCAGCAAACTTCGGCAGAACTCCTTTCTTTATCGCAAACTTTGACTGTGATTCTTTGATCTGTTTATATTTAACTTTTTGCACAAAAACGTTTTTCTACCATCCTCTAGATTATGGTGATTTCATCGACTTATTTCTTTTCCGTATCCACCCCCTCAAGAAAAAGTGTTTTCCCTTTCTTTATGAACATTTATTCTGAGTTTGCTTTCCGAATAATTTTTTAATCGAAGATATGCATGCTCAACTTTTTGCGCAGAAATATGACAAATTGCTATGACACTATGTGCGAGAGTAACAGTTGCTCTTTTTAATAAAACGAATTCGCAGAAGTGCTGTGGGTAAATAATGAAGCTATCAAACATGGCGTTTTCCATACTGCTGCTATAAGAAACCGATAATATACGAACACGCGACTGAAAAGAAAACCCAAACCAAGACCTCTCATTACGCAAAGTCTGACACCCGTGAAAAAAAATCAGACAGATGTCATTGGATTTCATATCAGATGCATGCGTCGTTATAATGACAGACAGCAGCATTTCACGCAATTCCCAGCTGCTAACGTTTCTAAAGCGCTTTTTTAACCTTTCCTTCTAAGAAAAATATTTGGAATATAACATAAATCTTGCTAAAATATTCTTCTCTTATCTCAAAAGATAAAATTATTTCTAGTTAAGAAATCATATATTTCTAAACTAGAAATGGGATTATTTGTAAAATGAAGCGAAAGAGTGCAATACAGGAAGAAGCGATCGATATTGCAAGACCTTACCTGAAATATTTTGAAATGTTCGAAGAAGTCGTTTACGATGTGATAATCTATTAAACCTGCAGATTTCCTCATAACCAACTAAAGCTTTCTACGCCAACTTATCTTTCTTACGACTGCCCGCAAAAATGTTGTTAGGAATTTGCATAGAAACACTAATGTCTTGGACCCGAGTTTGGCAGAGAGGAGTTTTTCGGTCTTTGTCGATCCATAGTTCGAAGAGTACTCAAAAACAACAGATAATTGGACACAGTAACTAATTTTTTATGACAAAAACAAATTTACGGACAAGAATGTCTTTAGAAGAGTCCAAGAACAAATCCGATCACGTGACTTCCGGCCGGGGACGCGGCGTCTGGCTCTTCCGGAGGGTGCATTTATCTTGCGTCGCCTACTGTGTCCCGAGCGACATTCAGGCACAACGCTGTGTTTTATTATTTCAGAAACCTTTTCTTAACAAAAAATTCTAAACGGAACTTGCGTTCATCAAAATATTGTCAACGTCATGAGATGATTCATTACTTTCCTTAATGCGTCTTCAGTTTTCACAAGCAATGGCATTAAATACACTGGTTTCCATAAATTAATGAACAAAATAAAATGGTGAAATGTATCGAAAACTATAAGGAGTTTTCACATCAAATCTGTGGAAAACCTAAATTTTAATGCACTTCTTTTCGTATTATATGTACGAAATAAGGAAACTAATTATTAATTATAGATAAAATAGCACGTAAGCATACCTTGTCGCAAGGCATGCTTAAATAACGATACTCAAGTCAATCAACATTGAGTGTGGTCACCCCTCACAGTAACGTTTCATGCTCAGAGTTTCCAGAAGCTGTACTGGCAATATAGACCATTTTCCTATGAAGACGCTTCGTGGTTTCGAATAGAGGGTTGAAAGGCTGCAACGCTTCTGCCTAAAGCATCCCAATCAAATTCAATAAGGTTCAGATCAGATGAGCATGCTGGCCATCCTACACGGTTGATGATGTTATCAAAGTATTGGTCAAAAATTCTGGCTGGGTGAAGACGCGCCTTATCGTCCTGTAGCATAAAATTGTATTGTCACCGATTGCTTATGCACAAGGCTTAAAAGCGTTCTCGGAGTACATTCCTATAAATTTGAGCATTCATAAATGCCCTTTGCTAAGACGTTTAAAGGATGACGGCGTGTCGCAGGTGCTGTTCAGATAATTCTTTGTCTGTAGTCACTGAGATAAGCCAATCTGGACTCGTCCGTAAAGAGAAAATAGTTCCATTGGTCATCTGTCCAGTTGATTCAACTGCGACACCAACTGACACGATCTGGCTTATGGCGAGAGGTGAGCAGGACGTACACCACTGATCTCCTAGCATAAGGATCATATTCGTGAAGCCTCCTGCACACCGTGGAACAAGGTATAATATTTCCTGCTCCTGTGATAAGATACGAACGTAGTTAGGAAGGCGTGGTCGTGTATCTTCTTTGATCACTTACCAGCAGTTGACTTTCATCTCTTGAAGTTGTTGCACGAGGTCGTCCATTACTAACCTTCTCGATGCAGTATTTGACCTTCGGAATATGGCACAAAGCCTATGAACTACGGAAGGGCTCATACAGCGCCACCTGGATACTTTCGTCTTGAGACTAGCCGCACTAAATTATCCAATGGCTCTCCATTTTAATTCTTATCCTAAATGGTGCCTAGATGATGTCTCCGTAACAGTAAAACACAAACTCGCAAAGCAATGTGTTCCGCTTGCAGCCCAGAAGCCAAATGACAAGACTAAACTGCATTCTTTTAACCAAAAATTAAATTGCATTTTCGGACGCACTTTATATTAATTTCATTCACATATACACTGAGTGGCCATTTTATTATGACCACCCCTTTCAGTACTTCGTTGGACCACCTTTTGAATTTAATACTGCGTTGATTCTTCTTGGCATGGACTCCACGCATTGTTGATAGATGGTTTGTGGAATCTTAAACCATGCTTGGTGAATAGCACTTTCCAGGAGTGTGAGATTGCAGGGTTGTGGATCCAGCTGTCTAATGGCTCGTTCAACTTCATCCCACAAGTTCTCAATGGGGTTGAGATCTGGAGATTGTGGGGGCCACCTAAGCAAAGTAAACTCACCGGCATGTTCCTGAAACCAATCCTGTACAATACGAACCCTATGGCAGGACGCAATCTTGTTGAAAGTAGCCATCGCCAAGGGATAAACCATCCACATGACAGGATTCACTTGGTCCGCAACGATGTTTAGATGTGATGTGCCAGTCAGACACGAATTAAAGGGCACAAAGCATGCCAGGAAAACATTCACCAAACCATAGCGTTGCCTCCACCAGCTTGAAGAGTTGTAGCAATGCATTTGGGGTCCATGCTTTCGTGCTGTTTCCGCCAAATTCTCACTCGGCCATCGGCATGGTGCAGCTGAATACGTGAATCATCGGATCACACAATTTGTTTCCAATTATCGACTGTCCAATCCTTTGTGCTGCTGTTCGAACTGGAGACGTTTTCTCTTGTTAAGTGCAGACGGCAAAGGCGTTCGAACAGGACTTCGGCTGCCATATCCCATTCGATGCAGTGTACGGCGAACAGTGCGTGCAGAGATCATTTGAGAGGATCCTTGATTAGGAGGATCTGTAATTTGCTGCACTGTTGTCCTTCTGTTGTCTGTTACCAGTCTGGACACTCTCCGTTCCGTCCGAGCAGTCACTAGTGGATGGCGACCACATGTTGCACGAAGAGACCCAGTTTTTTGGCTGACAGTCCAGTCTTTGAACACTTTAACAACAGCTGCTCTGGAACATTTAATGAATGCGGCGGTTTCGGTGATACTCGCTCCATGGCTCCGAGCTCCTACAATCACGCCACGTTGAAAGTCCGTCAAATTTCATTTTTTATCCATCTCGTCACCCAAAAATCACTTCTATTACTGTCGCAAGCACTAAGCTTTTCCTTTTTATACTAGCCTCGCCCTCTGGTGGCCACAGCGTGTAGCCATAGCTCATTTGCTTAAAACTGTCAGGTGGTCATAATAAAGTGGCCACTCTGTGTATGACGACTACGGGTTAAAATAACTTTATTAATGTTAGATTCATCCACTTTCATTAAGAATTTTTTACAGAAAATTCCAAATTTTATGTTTTTTAATTTATGGAAACCAATCAGTAAGCAACAACTTAACATCAAACCAATTAGGGCGATTTATAAGCATCTTGTTTTTTTTTATTTAACGGCCCACAAGATCATTTAGCGGCAAGAGTTACCTGTCTCTAATTTAGTGATACACCAGTGAAGGGAACGAACTGAAACGACCACAACATATTTGTCTAATCCTCACAAACATTTTCCAACAGTTCCTATAAGAATGCATATGACGTGTTGCAGAAACACGTGTAACCAAGAGTTTCTTATTACATATGAGAAATGGCAGGACTAAAATCTGATAGATAAAAACGAGAAACGTTGCTTGCAGTTTACGTTAGTGCCAATGAGGAACGAAAGGATCTCTCAAATTCGATCTTTAGAAACACCAAGAAATGCTCAGTCGCACTTCTTTGTTTGTTTCCACTTCATCTCTCTCTTTCACGGATTATTTCTTCAGTTTTAAAGAACAGAGGAATTTCATTGGAAGCCGTTGCTGGAAAGTAGAAAAACAATTTGGCCTCGGAATCGAATGAGAAATATTCAACTGAATATCAGCAGATCGACCTCGACTTCCCACCTAGCTTCGTTCAATTTACGATGTTTCATTCGATCCTTTGAAAGCACGTTCGACGTAAACAATATAATAAATTTCAAAACGAATTGAGTTGAGTTTTAAATATGCATATTCTTTTTTCATTACTGTACTTTTTTTGTTTTTTTATTGGGGATTTAACGACAACCGTGAGCCACTCAGTGAGCAGTCGCCCGTCCCAGATTTAGGACCACTGTATCCAGGAGAGGAGAAGAACTAATGCCTTTGGCAAACACAAAATCCATGACTCACCGGGTTTCGAATCCGGACCCATCTCGGACGAATGATCTGAAGCCATCGCTTAGACCAGAAGTCAGCAACCCTTTGGCGCTTACTATAATTTAAGTCAAATGGGCCGCATTTCACTTTGAAGTTATATTAAGCGGCTGTAAAAGCAAATGAACGGATCCGCTGCATTGTTAAGATGCGCGGTACAGCTGCAAACGGTATAAAAACAAGCCTGCAGCTCACCGCGATCATACTCTGAGTGGCCACTTTATTATGACCACCTGACAGTTTCAAGCAAATGAGCTATGGCTGCACGCTGTTGCTGCCAGAAGGCGAGGCTAGTATAAAAAGGGAAAGCGTAGCGCTTGAGACAGTAGTACAAGTGATTTTTGGGTGACGAGATGGGTTAAAAATGCGATTTGACGGACTTTCAACGTGGGATGATTGTAGGAGCTCAGAGCCATGGAGCGAGTATCACCGAAACCGCCGCATTCTTGAAATGTTCCAGAGCAATTGTTGTTAAAGTGTTTAAAGACTGGACTGTCAGTCAAAAAACTGGGTCTCTACGTGCAACGTGTGGTCGTCATCGATTAGTGACTGCTCGGGCGGAACGGAGAGTGTCCAGACTGGTAACAGACAACAAAAGGGCAACAGTGCAGCACATTACAGACCATCTTAATCAAGGATCCCCTCAAATGATCTCTGCACGCACTGTTCGCCGTACACTGCATCGGATAGGATATGGCAGCCGAAGGCTTATTCGAACACCTTTGCTGTCTGCAGTTAACAAGAGAAAACGTCTCCAGTTCGTACAGGACCACAAGGATTGGACAGCCGATAATTGGAAAATAATTATGTGGTCCAATGAATCACGTTTTCAGTTGCACCATGACGATGGCCGAGTGAGAATTTGGCGGAAACAGCATGAAAGCATGGACCCCAAATGCATTGCTACAACCCTTCAAGCTGGTGGAGACAACGTTATGGTTTCGGGAATGTTTTCCTGGCATGCTTTGTGCCCTTTTATTCGTGTCTGACTGGAACATCATATCTAAACATCGTTGCGGACAAAGTGCATCCTGTCATGTGGATGGTTTACCCCAATGGCGATGGCTGCTTTCAACAAAATAATGCGTCCTGTCATAGTACTCATATTGTACAAGATTGGTTTCAGGAAAATGCCGGTGAGTTTACTTTGCTTAGGTGGCCCCAACCATCTCCAGATCTCAACCCCATTGAGAATTTGTGGGATGAAGTTGAACGAGCCATCAGACAGCTGGATACACAATCCTGCAAAGAGCTATTCATCAAGCATGGTCTCAGATCCCACAAAACTACCTATCAACATCTCGTGGACTCCATGCCGCGAAGAATCGACGCAGTATTAAAGGCAAAAGGAGGCCAGACGAAGTACTGAGGGGGTGGCCATAACAAAGTGGCCACTCAATGTATAGCACTAAGAGGTTAAGTGAAAATGTCGCGGAGGTAAAGAACTGACTTTGAAAAAGGTAAGATTTTTGGGTGTTATATTAGTGGGTTGTCCATAAGAGAAACCGAGAGGCGTTTAAATACCCAAGTCAACTGTTTTGGATGTACTGAATACGTGGAAGACACATAGTGTGCCTGAAGCAGCAAAACATACCGACAGACCAAAGAAAATCGGTCATAGAGGACTTCGAAGCCTCAGGAGAGTCCTTACAGCTAATCGACGGAGTACTGCAAAAGACCTCAATGTACAGGTGAGTAAAAATGCTGAACGTATGTACAGGTACCATTTGCAGAGAACTTCATTCCATTTGTTACCGTGGTCGTGCGGTTGCTCATAAGGCTTTCATCTCCACTCGGAATGCTACTCGTCGTTTAGCATGGTGTAAAGGACATTTATCGTGGACCGTATATCAATGGAAACAGTTCCTATGGACTGATGATTCCAGATACACGATCCATCAGTCTGATGACTGTGTGTGGGTATAGCGGTAGCCGTGGGAACGCTATTTACCACAGTGTACTGTTTCTGCGGTCAGGTTTGGAGCTGGGAGTGTACTCGTGTGTGTGTGTGTGTGTGTGTGTAAGTGTGTGTGTTGGAGCGGGAGGGCTTCGTGGAATGGAGCCGGCCCATTGGTTATCGTGGACAAACCTGTTAACCAGCACGTCTAACTCGATATTCTGGACATTTATGCCCTACCAACTCTATGGCAATACTATGGAACCGAGCGTTGTGGGTACCAGCAGGATAATGCACGGAGCCATATAGCAAGGACTGTTACGGAGTGGTTTAACGATAATTCCGTATCGTGTGTTAACTGGCCAGAACAAAGCCCTGATCTTTATCACATAGAGCACCTATGGGATGAATTAGAGCGCCGCATAAGAAGTTTGGAACCAGGGCCTTCTACTAAGCAACAGTTAGCGGAAGCATTTTGTACTGACTGGAAACTCATACCTATCGCTGTGTTTCAAAACCTTGTCGAAAGCATGTCTCGAAGGGTCGGTGCGTGCGTTAAGTCCAAAGGTGGACCGTCACCGTATTAATGTATGTCAATAAATGCTATCTTGTGTTTCTCTTCTAGGTGTCCGGTGACTTTTGTCAATATAGTATGTATATATATATTAGCATATAATACATATTTTTTACCATATTTATATTGAGTGGAGCCCACTTCAATTTTTAGCTTAAAATTCATTTAAAAATAAAAAATAAGGTGATTGGAAAAGCGTCCACGGGCTGCATAAAAAGACAGGGCGATCCATGGGTTGACGACCCTTGGCTTAGACCACTGCGCCACTGGGGTGGCACTGGTGTTTTGTTTGTCTGTTTGTTTGTTCAGGGGTTTAACGACTACTATGATCAACTAGATGAGCTATAAGCACTCGCCCGCCCCTAATTCGGGGACACTAGTTACAGGGAAGGGAGAGGAGCCAGTACGTACGACAAACACAACATCCGTGCCTCACCAGTATACGAACCCGGACCGATCTCGTACGAACGGTCAGAATCCAGCGCTTAGACCACTGGGGCGACAACATGCGTATACAAAACAGGAAGACACAGAACGCATTGTAGTCTTAACTATACACTAAAACTCTAATAAATGAAACTCCGCTGTGACTAAAGATACGGATTCCTTGCCAACATTACTTAACATGACCTAGTATGATAGTAAATAAGAAAGATCGCATCGAATTGTGGTGTGTAATTTTCACGTCTTTTCAGCCGTTTCAGATCAGATCAAATCATATGTAGAGGATTTTAGGAAGGAAGTATCTGAACCCAGGTCTTAAACAACTCTTAGAAGTAGGAATCTATGAGATTTGAGTAAGAGTTCCCGACAGGAAAATCACATGGAAGAGAGGTAGAAATGGGGAGGAAGACGACCTGATTTGTAACCGGGGTCTGACGGCTTAACGTGCCCGATATTTAGTGGTTCGAGCGTTCTACTTGCTTGGGATAGAACCCGAGACCGCTCCATAGCAGTCACGAACGTTGACCACAAGGCCATCCGCGGCCCTTTTCAGCCGTTTTCGACCAGAAAACAATATCTAAAAGCAAATTTTTTGAAGAGAGCACCGATTTCAAGAGAACATCTGCGCGTAATTTAAAATGCGTAATGTAAGTAGTTTTCTTTATAGTGTATTGAACCATTTATAGAAACATATATCATCCGGATTTCCACAGAACTGGGAAAACACCTATGTAGCTACTTTCGGCCATAAGAGGCTGAAATGTATGCGACGAAAAATCACAATTTGTGCTTCTCATAAAGCAAGATATCCAAGGCTAAAGGAAGTCTCCAAATCGGGTTCCTTTTCGTGCTTACGTAAAGAAAAGACGCGTGGACATTAACTAAAAAAACCATACAAAGACTGCAGACAGCAGCATAGAGAGATGCATGTTTGGTGTAACCAAGAAAAATAAAAAGAGGAACTCGTGGATAAGGAAAATGACAACAGTGGAAGATATCACGATGAGAGTAAAATCCCTGAAATGGCAATGGGCTGGGCATATTTCCAGAAGAACGGACCACCGATGAACAACCGGAATTCTAGACTGGATTTCATGGGGCAGGAAAAGACCCAGTAAAAAGACCACGTGGGAGATGGGTGGCTGGAAGAGACTGTCTCAATTATGTAACGACCGGATCCTGGTGCAAAATGTTTGACTCGTTTCCTACTCTGATCGTGTCCCCTTGCTGACTGCAAGCCAGCAAAAATTAGATTGCAATTTGCCGAGGTCTGTCGTAACTGTTGTGGGGAGAAGTTGAAACACGTGGCCTGGTGTGCTAAATCACGGTTTCAACTCTATCACGCCAATGGAAGTGTCATGTGTGACATAAACTACACGAAACGACGGACCCAGCTTCTTAAGTTAGTGTCATACAGGCAGGTGGAAAGGTGTAAAAATTTGGAGGGCTTTTACATGGGCGTCCTTAAGGTCCTTCGTTCGTGTTCAGACCTCCGTAACCAACACAACGACTGTGAACATTCTCGCCGACCATCTAAAGCCATTCGCAATGATTCTCTTTCCGCACCATGACGCCATCTTCCAACAGGACAACGCTACACAGCATACTTCCCGAGTGGCGACCAATTAGATCCAGGAGCATTCAAGGAGTTCGAACATCCTCGCCGACTATCTACACCCGTTCGTAACGATTCTCTTTCTGTACTGTGACGCCACCTTTCAACAGGACAACGCTACACCGCACACTTCCCGAGTGGAGACCAATTAGGTCCAGGAGCATTCAAGGAGTATGAACATCCTCGCTGACCATCTACACCCGTTCGTAGCGATTCTCTTTTTGCGCCATCATCCAACAGGACAACACTACACCGCATACTTCCCGAGTGGCGACCAATTAGATCCAGGAGCATTCAAGGAGTTTGAACATCCTCGCTGACCATCTACACCCGTTCGTAACGATTCTCTTTCTGTACCGTGACGCCACCTTCCAACAGGACAACGCAACACCGCATACTTCCCGAGTTGAGACCAATTAGATCCAGGAGCATTCAAGGAGCTTGAACATCCTCGCCGACTATCTACACCCGTTCGTAACGATTCTCCTTCTGTACCGTGACGCCCCCTTCCAACAGGACAGCGCGACACCGCATACTTCCCGAGTGGCGACCAATTAGATCCAGGAGCATTCAAGGAGTATGAACATCCTCGCTGACCATCTACACCCGTTCGTAACGATTCTCCTTCTGCACCGTGACGCCATCTTCCATCAGGACAACGCCACACCGCACACTTCCCGAGTGGCAACCAACTGGCTTAAAGAACATTCATATAAGTTTAGCACAGTGGAATGGCGCCCTCGATCACCAGACCTCAACCCTATTGAGAATTTGCGGGTCGACTTTTTAATTTGTGTGGTGAACTGTGCGAGCCCGCCACGTGGATCGTTAGACCATAGCGTCCGACTGTGTTGGAAGAACTGGACACGTGACAGCACTGCCACACGGCGGAACGGCTCAGGAATACCAGCGGTAGAGAGGATCGACGGATCATGTGCCAGGCACAAACGGATCTCACGGGGACCTAATCCACTACACAGGCTGATGTAGCGGCTCCTGGGTGCCCACGAACCATTTCCCGACACCTCGCGGAAGCGAATCTGCGATCCCAGCGCCCCTTACGTGTGCTTCCATTAACACCGGAACTTCGCCGGCTCCCTGTGCCGTACTGCCAGGCTGGAGCGACGTGGAACGCCACAGACTGGCGACGTGTGGTGTTTAGCGTTGAATGCCGCTTCGTTTTGGGGAGAGATGAGCATCGTGTCGAGGTGTAGAGGTCTTCGGGTCAGCGGCACAATCCCAACCTTGCTATCGGGCGCCACACCTTCCCCAATGCAGACATTTTGGTTTGAGGAGCCATTGCTCACGATAGCCGATCAGCACTAGTAGTAGTACGTGGATTATTGACGGTCTTGCGGTATGCGGATGAGATCCTACGTCCCCATGTGATACCATTCCTGGCCGGGATTCCAGGTGCGCTATACCAGCAGGATAATGCCCGCCCGCACACGGCTCGGATTGCCCAGGACTGCCTACGTCATGTCCAGACACTTCCATGGCCTGCCCGCTGCCCGGACATGTCCCCCATTGAGCATGTGTGGGACCAGTTAGTTGAAACGCCGCCTACCGCCGTGCTGCACTATCCGTGCAACAAGTGTGGGCCAGTCTTCCGCAGGACATCAGGCGTCTGTTCGCCTCCATGCCGGACCGTATTGCAGAAGGTATCGCCGCACGAGGTGGTGCGACGCACTATTGAAGATGACCGGACTGCGTGCCACAGATCCCTCTGTAATTGTCCTGCAACTCTGTTTTTCCATCATGTGTATCATTCGTTTGTATCATTACGCCCAGAAAACTTCAGTTCAATTCGATGCTTACTTCTTGATGCGCAAATTTCATTGTCCGTGAGTGTAGCTGCGCGCTACCAGTATGGATCACCTGCACGATTTCATGGCCTTCGCGCATCCTGCGCCACATGGTCTGTTTCAGCAAGACAGTGTGCTGCTCCACCGGGGCCGCCATTACCAAGGCACGGCTCGAGGAACACTCCTCTAAGTTTGGAGCCATCCAGTTGCTCCCGAGGATCTCGAATTTAAACCCTGTGAAAGCTCTCTGGGATGCGGTGAAGCAGGATATCTCATCCATGGAACATGGACCGACGTTTCTGGCGGAGTTGTGGACAATGCTGTAACAAACATGGCTGGCATTATTTCCGGAAGGGCACCAGCATCTGGTGGAGTCAGTGCTTCGGCTTGTAAAGGCTGTTTTTCGTGCTGAAGGAGGACCAATACGGTATTAGGAAAGTATAATTCTTAAAATCGGAGACTACAGTCTTGTGATGATTATAAAGATTTTATTTTTCAAGTCGACTAAGGTTTCGTTGTGTTATGGCCTATAGCTTCATCAGGACGAATGACACGTAAATATTCAAATTGTACATGACATCATAAATGGTATTTACAGCCACGTGTTTTGGTTAGTTGCTTCCACTCGCTGAATGGAAACGATGTGGAAGCCATATCATTAACAAGTTGAGAAGAATTGTTATATACACTGCTGGCCACAAAAAATTCAAGTCCAAGAAGGAAGCATTCGATTGGCCTCCAATTCGCAGCATGCGTCGCCCGCAAGAGAGAACATGCAAACGATTAGCATTGCAGGGCATATGCAAATCATGTGCGCTCGGCACGCCACCGAGAAGCACTATAAGAACGGTGCGCAGAAGGCGGGGTGTAAGTAGTGGAAGCGTGTTGTGCTGCCGAACCTGTGCGTGCGAAGCTTCCTGATGCCTCGTCGCAGAATACGGCAGTCATTCCAGCACGTTTCGGAGTTCGACAGTGGACGAATAGTGGCTTATCGCGACAGCGGTTTATCGTACCGAGACATCGGCGCCCGTGTGGGACGACATCCAACCACAGTGCGACGAGTATGGATTCGGTGGGTGCAAGAGGGATGGACGAACCGACGTGTGTGATTGCCGCAGCCACGGCACAACACCGAACGAGAGGACAGGCATGTTGTGCGGCGGACATTAACGGCTCGCACCGCCACATCACGGACGTTAACGCAGGAATTAGGGTGTGTTGCACACGTACCGTTTGACGTCGTCTGCAAAAGCGGGGACTTGTCGCACGGCACCCATTGCTCCGATTATCATTGACGTTACACCACCGGCGAGTGCGGCGGCAGTGGGCCGTTGAACGCCGCACCTGGACTACGGAATGGCACGACATTTTCTTCTCCGACGAATCCCATTTCTGCCTGCAGCATCACTATGGTCGGATCCGCATGTGGCGGCACCGCGGCGAGAGACTGTATGACGTCTGCATTATGCATCGCCATACCGGTCAGTCGCCTCCCGTTATGGTTTCGGGTGCAATTGGATATGACACCCGCAGCCCTCTGGTACGCATCGCCGGTACACTCCACAGCCACCGCACCACCTCCGACGTTTTGGTGCCTGTAGTTCTCCCTTACCTGCAGGACCTGCCAGCGGCCACGTTTCAACAGGACAATGCGCGCCCGCACGTGTCACGCATCATGCAACGATTTTTCACGGCCCACCAGGTGTCACTGCTGCCGTATAGCCCGCCTGTTCTCCCGATATGTTGCCCATCGAACACGTCTGGTCGCTGATCGGCAACCGAGTGGCCCGGCAAGCACCACCGCGGCTACGCCTGATGAACCGTGGCAACGTGTGGAAGCAGCCTGGACCGACATATACCAAGCCCACATCCAAATCCTCTTTCGTTCGATGCCGCGGCGTGTAGCGGCCGTTATTTCCAGCCATGGGGGCCACACGAACTATTGATGTCTCCGTGTTCCGCAAGTCATCAGTAAGAGTTGGACGCAGTATGGGTAAGACTAAATGCTTTTCATCGTGGGCAAATTGTTGAGGCCCGACGAATGGGTCACTCCATCTCGGAAGTCGTGCAGGCACTGGGATTTTCGCGAGCCACTGTGTGACGGGTGCACCGTGAGTACATCGAATCCGGTAAAACGATTCCTGCAAGGACCAACTGCCGTGGACAACAGCGTGTGGATGAGCGGGATCATCGTCGGCAAGCTCGCATTGTAACAGCGGATAGAAAGGCCACAGTGCAACTAATCGCTCGGCAATTTAACGCTGGTGCACAAAAACGTGTAAGCAGCCACAACACCCAGATCCATCTCCTCGCTACGGGGCACAGAAGCCATCGTCCCACTAGGTACCGCTGCTGACCGCACATCACGTGGTGCAAAGATTAGCATTGGCGCGGGCATATCCCCACTGGACCCTAGACATGTGGGAAAATGTTGCCTGGACGGATGAGTCGAGATTCGCATTGGTACATGCGGATGGCAGGATACGAGTATGGCGCAAACCGCATGAAGCGATGAATTCTTCTTGCCAGCAGGGTACTCTTGAAGCTGGTGGGGGTGGCATTCTCGTCTGGAGACTGTTTACGTGGACTGAAATGGAACCCTTGGTACGTGTGACATAGTCCCTCACAGGTCAACGTTACCGGGATATCCTGGACGACCATTTGCTCCCGTTTATGCGTCATCAACATCCCACTGGAGACCTCATCCTGCAACAATACAATACACCGTGCCATCGCTCCCGAATTGTATGCGAATGGTTGGATGAACACTCCACCGACGTGACCTCGCTTCCTTGGCCAGCTAGGTCACCTGACCGCAATCCCATCGAGCACATATGGGATGCCATCGAGAGAGATGATCGAGGCTCTGACCCCCCCCCTCTCCATGAAATCTTTGTGAACTGTGGGAGCTTGTTCAAGGGTCGTGGATCCGTATGGCATCTCAACGCTTCCGGTGTCTTGTCGAGTCCATGCCGAGACGAATCGCAGCTGTCATCAGGGGGAAAAGTGGTGCTACACCTTACTAGACAGATATCTCTAATTCAATTGCTCTTCAGTGTATACAGCGTGATTGCAAACTCATTCAACAAAACAAGAGGGGTGATAGTACGCATCAAGACGAACAATATTTGCAATGGAACCCAGGTCCGCATTCCACTTCTAGTGCCAGAAAAGAGTAAAGTTACATATCCACGTTGTGTTTTCAACAGTAAAAACAAAGAGTCATACCTAATTTGTGAGTTGCACAATTCCAATCGCATCAGAGAAAGACTCAAAGGAGCTCCTCAAATTGGCGTCCAAGGGCGTCGTTGCACAGATCCCAGCGGCGAATGAAGGACTGTCGCACCCTCTCGTAGACTCCCGGTGTGGTGCTGATCTTGTCCTCAGCAACAGCGATTCGCCCGACGAGATCTTCCAGGGAGTCCACAGGTGTCTCGTACACCAAGGTTTGCATGTGCCCTCAGAAGAAGAAGTCCAGTGGATTAAGGTTCGGGGAGCGTGGAGTAAAGCCACAGGTCCACCGCTTCCAATCCACCGCCCGGGATATGTCGCATTTAGGAAATATCGGACCTCGGTGGCAAAGTGTGCTGGGGCCCCATCATGTATAAACCACATGTCCTTCCGTGTGGTGAGCGGAACAACCTGCAACAGACCAGGAAGCACTTGCTCCAGGAACACACGGCACGCTGCGCTGGTCAGACGTATACGTCAATTCTCATGTGATGTTCGCACGGTAATATCGCTGAACGGGTTCGACTGCGTTTTGAAATGTTTGCTCCTCATCGTCTACGCACGTGTTCAGCTCACCTGATTTGCATCTTGTGCTTCTCATGCACTGGTTGGAACTCCGTGTGCCTGCTGGACGTTTTTCGAACGGGCTCTTTTCTGGCACTATGAGTGGAATGCGGGCCTAGGTTCCATTGCAAATATTGTTCGTCTTGATGTGTACTATCACCCCTCTTGTTTTATTGAAGGAGTTTACAATCACCCTATATAACATTTCTTTGCAAATTGTTAAAGACATGGCATCCACACCATTTCTATCAAGCGCGTGGAAGCAACTAACCAAAACCCGTGACTGTAAACACCATTTATGTCATGTACAATTTGAATATTTATGTGCCATTCGTCCTGATGAAGCTAGGCCATATCCCAGCGAAACCTTGTCGACTTAAAAGAATAAAATATTTGTGACAAACGTTGTGTTTCCTTAATACATATCATTCTCTAATGTTTTGTTTATTGAGTGTATATATTAATTTGTCCATTCATTATATAACTATCCATTGTTTTCAGTACTTCTGACACATTTGGATTATTATTTTCACACGTATACAACTTTGTCAAGTGCTAAGCGAGCCAACTCTGAAGGAATTCTCATTGCCATTTTATAAACGAGAAATATATAGATGATCATCCAATTCTGATCGTCGTCTGTATTTTATAATTGTCTGACGCAGATCAAGTTCTGCAAACCGTGTTTTTTTTTTTTTTTTTGTCGTGTCAGTTCTATTTTTTCACTTCCTCAATTCTTTCCCACGAACATCAGCTCTCCGCGTCTAATTTTAGAACACCAATGATTACAACATAACTCCATGGTGCATTTAATTAGGAGAAAGTTTGCGTAAACTAGAAAATCTTTCCAATTATGTAGAAACTTACGGAAAATAATTAGCGATATTTTTTGCACGCTCTTGTGTTTCTTTTAAACTGCTCGAAGAAATACAAAGCATTTCGTAGAATAGTACACTGATCATTATTCTGAAATTCCACCCCGTCATTAGAAATAATTAAGGTGATTTAATTGCAGGCAGTTACTCACACTCGGCAGATTTTCGTTTTAAAGAACTTTCGAGTAAACAGTAATTAAAGTAAGTCTTGACGCGGATATTCACAAACAGGTGCATCAAATCGCATTGTTCAGAAAGTAGTTACACATTCCCCGTGGTTGGCTACAGGTCTCTGTTATCTCTTTTGAATACTCCAATTGATGTGTGCGGTTTCCGAGAGGCGTTTTCTAATTACTTGTTGATAGTGAAATACTTGAAGTGTACCTAGCAAATCGCTAAGTCGCCTTTTCAAATAATAAAGTATGGGTAGTTGAACAACTGCATATACACTGAGTGGCCACTTTATTATGACCATCCCTCAGTACTTCGTTGGGCCACCTTTTGCCTTTAATACTGCGTCGATTCTTTCGTGGCATGGACTCCACGAGATGTTAATAGGTGGTTTGAGGGATCTGAGACCATGCTTGATAAATATCACTTTCCAGAAGTGTGAGATTGCAGGGTTGTGGGTCCAGCTGTCCGATGGCTTGTTCAACTTCATCCCACAAATTCTCAATCGGGTTGAGGTCTGGAGATTATGGAGGTCACCTAAGCAAAGTAAACTCACCGGCATGTTCCTGAAACCAATCCTGTACAATACGAGCACTATGGAAGAACGCAATATCTTGTTGAAAGTAGTCATCGTCATTTTGATAAACCATCCACATGACAGGATGCACTTGGTCCGCAACGATGTTTAGATATAATGTGCCAGTCAGACGTTGATCAACACGAATTAAACGGCCCAATACATGTCAGGAAAACATTCCCCAAACCATAACGTTACCTCCAACAGCTTGAAGGGTTGTAGCAATGCATTTGGGGTCCATGCTTTCGTGCTGTTTCCACCAAATTCTCACTCGGCCATCGGCATGGTGCAACTGAAAACGTGATTCATCGGACCACATAATTTGTTTCCAATTATCGACTGTCCAATCCGTGTGCTCCTGTGCGAACTGGAGACGTTTTTTCTTGTTAACTGCAGACAGCAAAGGTGTTCGAACAGGCCTTCGGCTGCCATATCCCGTCCGATGCAGTGTATAGCGAACAGTGTGTGCAGAGATCATTTGAGAGGATTCTTGATTAAGATGGTCCGTAATTTGCTGCACTGTTGCCCTTTTGTTGTCTGTTACCAGTCTGGACACTCTCCGTTCCGCCCGAGCAGTCACTAGTCGATGATGACCACGCGTTGCACGTGGAGACCCAGTTTTTTGGCTGACAGTCCAGTCTTTAAACACTTTAACAATAGCTGCTCTGGAACATTTCACGAATGCGGCGGTTTCGGTGATACTCGCTCCATGGCTCCGAGCTCCTACAAACATCTCACGATGAAAGTCCGTCAAATCGCATTTTTTACCCATCTCGTCACCCAAAAATCACTTCTACTACTTTCGCAAGCACTAAGCTTTCCCGTTTTATACTAGCCTGGCCATCTGGCGGCAATAGCGTACAGCCATATCTCATTTGCTTAAAACTGTCAGGTGGTGATAATAAACTGACCACTCAATATATTAGCGAGAGATTTTAACAGGTTTTGCAGAGAGCAGAAACAAAAACGCACAATCAGATGAAGTGAGACTGAAAAAGCATTGTTACAGGATGCCATGTAAACACTAAAAACTAATACCACTACGAAGAACCGGTATTAGCTCAAATATTTAAAAATTACACGCCATGCAATCCATGAGAACGTCAGCGTATCAAGCATCATTTCCATAGTACGTCCAGTGACGAATCACTTCGTCCATGTTCAGTTGGTCCAGTTCATTTCGTCCACTGTTCACTTCGTCCATGTTCAGTTGGTCCAGTTCATTTCGTCCACTGTTCACTTTGTCCACCGTTCACTTTGTACACATTCATTTCGCCCTCAGAATGGATGAACTACCGTGGAAATATTCTGTTTCGATGGAATTTTTGTTACTAGGCAGAAAACAAAATGTCACCAGATATTGCTTACATGCGATTTTTATTCTTGTTTAAGTTATTCAGTTAAAATACAACAATTTCAACTGCTATTTTAAAGTAAAATGAGGAATTGAACTTTCAAGAGCTTTTTAACTCCTTCGAGTGGTACGATTTCAATCACTGTGATGTAAATCAAAGTTTTAACAAAATCTTTTAATGTTTTGAAATAAATTCTGTACAATGCTTTCATATAGTCCTCAGATTTTCAGTATATTTATTTTTTTATTTTGGTTGCTAATTGCTTATAATTTCCTATTACTATAAAAATTTGGAAGATGTGAATCCGTTTATTGGTGTAAATATGACTTGGATGTTAAGTCAGATACTATCCCAACACTTAAAAATTTCGTCCTCCTAGAGTGGAAATCGAACCCGCGTCTCCCGGATAACGCCCGAGTATGCTAACCACTGCACCACCCTGAACGACCAAATTTCAAGTTTCCGATTAATTTGAGGTTTTTTTTTTTTTTTTTTTTTGATATTCGGATATTGATTTGAGATTTTCGTTTTTCGGATATTATCTGAGTTAACATCCAATTCGCATTTACACCAAAAAACGAATTCACATCTAAATCAAAACCACTCAAATGACTACCGTCTGTGCATGATTAAAATAAGAGTAAAAACCTATATAACCTTTAATGGCTATAGATAAAACCTTACATAAGACCTTTCGGACCGTAAAATACGAACCATCATCAGATGTTACAAGTGCTGGCAATACACAATATATATACACTGACGTAAAAAAATCCCAACACCACGAAAAAATAGTTGTAGAGGAATGAAATGGCGGCAATACATTTGCATAGGAAACATATTTAGTCGATTAAGGTTTCAAGATCACAGCGTAATGTAAGCGCGAGAAGAGCCATTTTAAATGTGAAATGCTGGTACATTAATAACCGGTGTAACCGCCAGAATGTTGAATGCAAACACACAAACGTTCATGCATTGTGTCGTACAGTTGCTGGATGTCAGTTTGTGGGATGGAGTTCCATGCCTGTTGCACTTGGTTGGTCAATACAGGGACGGTTGATGCTGGTTGGGGGTGACGCTGGAGTTGTCGTCCAATGATGTCCCATACGTGCTCGATTGGTGAAAGATCTGGTGATCTAGCAGGCCACGGCAACATGTCGACACCCTGTAGAGCATGTTGGGTTACAACAGCGGTATGCGGGCGAGCGTTATCCTATTGGAAAACACCCCCTGGAATGCTGTTAATGAATGGCAGCACAACAGGTTGAATCACCAGACCGACGTACATCTGTGCCGTCAGGTGCGTGGGATAACCACGAGAGTGCTCCTGCTGTAATAGGGAATTGCTCCCCAGACCATAACTCCAGGTGTAGGTCCAGTGTGTCTCGGCCGCAGACAGGTTGGTTGCAGGCGCTCACCTGGCCTCCTTCTAACCAACACACGGCCATCACTGGCACCCAGGAAGAACCGGCTTTCATCAGAAAACACAACAAATCTCCACTCCGTCCTCCAATGAGCTCTAACTTGACACCACTTACGTCGCAAACGGCAGTGGTTTGGAGTAAGTGGAATGCACGCTACAGGGCGTCTGGCTTGGAGCTGTCCGTCAAGTAACTGATTTGTAACAGTTCGTTGTGTCACTGTGGTGACAACTGCAGCTCGATTTGCTGCCGCAGACGCAGTACGATGCGCCATGGCCATACGCCGTACACGCGGTCTTCCCTCTCAGTAATGCCACGTGGCCGGCCGGAACCCGGTCTTCTTGAGGCAGTACTTTCCCTTGACCACCCCTGCAACAATCATGCACAGTGGCTACATTCCTGCCAAGTCGTTCTGCAATATTGCGGAAAGAAAATCCACCTTCTCGTAGCCCTATTACACGACCTCGTTCAAACTCCGTGAGCTGTTGATAATGGCTTCTTCGTCTTCTTAAAGGCATTCTTGACTAACATCAACACCCTACGTCGAATCTCAACGATAACTAACGCTCACGAACGTTACAGCGCGTATTTACAGCAAACCTGCTTTGCATGTTCCGAGGGGCGCTACTAGCGCCAAACATATGCGCCGAGCGCGAAATTTGCATAATCGTCATCATACAGATGTACTCTCACCGCCTACCAACTGTCGTTTATCTAACACAACACCTTTTTGGTGTTTGGATTTTTTTCCGTCAGTGTATATACGCAACGGGAACAGCCCTCAACATAATTGGCGTGATCGCTGGAAGGAGTCAACATAATCCAAAATTTGATTGGATATTTTAGTCGTTGGAGTCATAGAGTTGTTTGTACAGGAATTCCTCCGGGAACAATGGTAGGTATAATCAGGAAGTGCCGATTTCCAAGGAAGCGGTATGAGTTCCGGTGTGTTATCGTTGCACACCCTATCCTCGAAAGAATGAATGAAAATGCTTTCTGTAAACCTGAGGTGTGATCTGGACATTGGAACGTTGAGTACAGAAACATGATCCCAAATTGGAACGTAGGAGCCCTGGCTGACTAAACATGACATCGCGGTACAATTTGCTTTCATTCTTATGTGAAACTTATGTTCAGCCAACCTAGTCCTGAGAGTCCGATTTCACATCTTCCAAATTTGTATTGTACAATGGTGTAATCCTGTATTTCATTCATTCCTAATACTAATTTCTATATGAATGAACTAAAATGCTCTCTACATGTGTCTTCACTAAGGCTCTTTCACATCGCTTGAAGGTAACACTAGACATGGCTCAACCAAGAGAACAAGCTGAATTCAGGAGTAACTACAGCACCATAGATCATATCCACGTATTGAGAGAACTAATTGAAAGAACGAGGGAATATGAACTCCCGTTATGCATGGCTTTTATCGATTATGAAAAGGCAGATACAATGGCTTTAAATCCTGCGGGATTGAAGATGCTTGCATTAGCACTATTAATAATATCTATGAAAATGCCAAGTGCAAAGGTTCGGCTATTTGAGCATTAAAAATTTGGAAAGGTAGTGAGACAGGGTGACACGATATCTCCCAAACACTTTAAAGCCGCATTGGAAAGAGTCTTTCAATCATTGAACTGGAAAAACAAGAGGATACAAATTAATGGAGATTATTTAACTCACCTTCGTTTTGCTGATGACGTAATCATCTTTGCAAGTACCCTTTCAGAGCTATAGAGTATGATCTAGGAACTTGCTGACCAGAATAAAGAAGTGGGGTTTAAAAATTAACTTTCAGAAAACAAAACTAAAGTGCAATGTTTTTACAAGGAATGAAAATTTATCAGTTGATGGGGAAAAGCTGGAGATGTCCAAGGTAAATGTAAGTATCGGTTAACAGACATCAAGTGAGGGTCACATTGATGAGGAAATTAATCGGCGTATGAAACTTAGCTGGAGAGCTTTTGAATGAAGCAGTACAATTATCAACAGCAATATGCCTTTATGTCTAAAAAAGTGTTTAATCAATGCATCCTTTCAGTTCTTACATATGGAGCAGGGACATGGATCTTAACGAAAAAAGCCATACAAAGACTGCAGGCAACTGAAATCAACATAGAGAGGATGCATGCTTGGTTTAACCATGAAAGATAAGAAGGGGAACTCGTGGATAAGGAAAATGACAAGAGTGGAAGACATCATGATCAGAGTAAAATCCCTGGAATGGCAATGGGCTAAACATGTCGCCAAAAGGACAGACCACCGATGGGCAACCGAAATTTTAGACTGGATTCCAAGGAACAGAAAAAGATCCAAAAGATCACACGGGGAATGGATGGGTGAAATTCGAAAGCATGCCGGAGTAACGTGGTAGAGATAGACTCAAGACAGGCCGTTGTAGAAGAAACTTGGGTAGACCTTCATCCAGCAATGGATTGATAATGATTGAGAATGATGATGACAATATGTGTCACAGCTATTTAACGTGAGAAAAAGTCCATAGAAGTATAATGGTGAAAAAAAGTTTAGACATATATACTGTGAATTTGCGGTGTGGGATAACGAAAATAGAGACTTTTACATAAAGAAGAATGGGAGTCTAAACTTTTCCTCTTCAATCCGACCATTGGAATAAACTTTGATCTATGTCATAGTGAATGACGTACCACACAAAAGAGTTAAAAAGCTTTTCAAAGTTTAGTTACTCGTTTTATTTTAAATAACATTTAAAATTGTTATATTTTGATCTAAAAACAACAAGAAACCCGTTAGTAAAATCATGCGATGCATTGATTATGATACGCTTTTCGACATATCGGAGATCATTACTCAAGTTATTACTCAAGTTATGAGGATAATCGCTGTAGAACAAATCTCGCTACAGTGTTCTGACCTTTGACCCCATTTCGATGATATTCAACATAACCGGCAAAGTACATTTTCAGAACAACATGAAAAGGAAGCATTTTTACGTACGTTATAACACGCATAAAGGCGATCGAATGGATCCCGATCCTATGTCCTGACCTTTGACCCCACTTAACCCATTTTCAATAGAGTTCGTTCCCAGTGGTTCCCTACCATATACTAAAATTTCATTGAAATCGAACTATATTTACGTAAGTTATGAGGAATAAGGGTAATGGAATGGATCCCGCTCCTATGTCGTGACCTTTGACCCCATTTCGGCCGTTTTCAATAAGGTTTGTCCTCAGGTGGTCCCCTACCACATACTAAAATTTCATCGAAATCGAACCATTTTTACGCGAGTTATCGTGCGGACAGACGGACAAAGCTGGAGCATATACGTTTCTTCAACCTACGGTTGGAAAGCGTAAACAAACTAGGAAACGAGTCAAATCCGTAGGTCTACTGAAAAAGAGTAGCCCTACGATTGTGACGTCACGGGCAAGTCATGTGACCTTGTTGCAGGCCTGATGAGGTATAAAGATAGTCTTGGCACAACTCACTTTTTGTTCTAGAAGAAAATAGGAGTAAAGTGTAACACGCACACAACGCGTGACGTAATGAGGCAGATGGTTGCGAGGTGTGATGTCATAAAACTTTAATAGTATCCACACACAACGTGTGACGTAATGAGGCAGATGGCGTGACCGCGCGCCAACGTCTGAATCGCGAGAGTGTGACGTCATAAGATTTCTAAGCGTGGGAAACATTAATAGGACGACGTCATGACACTAAAAACGTGGTAACTCGGGGTGGTTATTTATCCCACTAAACGAATTTTCCTAAAGTCGAGATCAAGCTAAATCGATTTCTAGTACCAGAAAATGGTAGGTTAACGGCTTTCAACCAAAATCCTTAGAATCGTTTTCAAAATTAAATTTACATAGATACAAGAATTGCTCCTTTAAGGTGGACGTCAAGTAATTTTGCTTCCTATACTTCCAATGAAAATACTTCTGTACACATTTTCTTGACAATTAATGCGTACCCAAGGATGAAAATTTGAACATCGATTAAAATAGCTCCATTTTATAACTTGGAATACTTAATATTTTCTAAAACATAACCATAATTATGCAATACAACATTTATTTGTCGACTGACGACATCAAAGTACAGGTCGCGTCATCTTTTTTCTGGTTTCAGCACCACCGAAGGAAACGATATTGTTTTTTAATATAATTATGGTTATGTTTTATTCCAAGTTATAATATAAAGTTATTTAATCGATGTTCAAATTTCCATCCTTGGGAACACACTAATTGTGAAGGAAATGTGTACAAAAGTTTTTCCACTGAAAGTATAGGAAGCAAAATTACTTGACGTTCACCTCAATAGTATGGATTAAGGGCGATGGAATGGATCCCGCTTCTATGTCCTGACCTTTGACCCCATTTGTCCCATTTTCAATAGGGTTCGTCCCCAGGTTGTCCCCTAACACATACTAAAATTTCATCGAAATCGAACCATATTTACGCAAGTTATGATGTACAAGGGCAATGGAATGGATCCAGCTCCTTTGTCCTGACCTTTGACCCCATTTCGTCCATTTTCAATAAGGTTCGTTCCCATGTGGTCTCCTACCACATACTACAATTTTATCGAAATCGAACTATTTTTACGTGAGTTACCAGGCCAACAGACGGACGGACGGAAAAAGCTGGAGCATATACGCTTCTTCAACCTACGGTTGGAAAGCGTAAAAAATCGCATGTAAGAAATGTCCGCCGTCCTTGTTTTTTGTTTTTTCTGGTAACAAAAATTCCAAACAGAATATTTCTATGGTAATCCATCTATTCTGAAGAGTAAATGAATGTGTACGAAGTGACCAGTGGACGAAATGAACTCGACCAAGTGGACGTGGGCAATATGAACACCGACAAAAGTGATTGAGAATCGTACGTTCCTACTGCAAGAGCAGAACAAATGCGACTTTTCTTAAGGTGTCAGACTACGTTGAAAAAGTCGTTTCGGGAAAAATTTCGTACTTTTTTAAAATTATTTCATTTTAAAGCCCCATTATCCAGGATTCCAAAACTGCCTTTCTTTCTTGTCTACGATGAATCGATACACAGTTATAGCAATTTAATATCAAAACACTGCTGTCAAAAGTGACACTTGTCTTACCGTTTTTGCATAAAATTACAGTTAAAACTAGCAAATAATTTTTATAAGGTTTTTCAGATCTAGCAACACTTTGGTTACAATTATTTGATGTAATTTATGTTTGGGAAAAACTTTGTATTTTGAACTTTAAACGCATTTTTTGAAGAATTAAATTTTCCTCCCGAACTCTTTACGAGAAACCTGAAAACTGAAAAAGGTATGTAAACAAATTGATAAAACCTGGTATACATCTTTCTTCCAATGTTGTCCATGCAGTGAACTAAACGCTTTTTCTGTATGTAAGTTTGAAGTTATAGCTATTTACATTCAAAATAGTGAAGAAATTTGTCAGAAATTCGCACTAATGCACAAATAAATGACTATCTCAGCAGTGTTGAAGAATATCGCTCAGTGTTTAATTCAATAGTCACACCCATATACTGATGAAAGATGGCTATCATATACCCGTAACTTTTCTATCTAGAGCATTTACAGTAAAATAAATTCAATTAAATTGTTTCAAAAATTTCCCAATTTCTTGAAAATTTATATTCATATAATTTCTTTTTTCATCGTTTATGTGTTTTTGTGTGCTAACCTTCATAAAATACTCAATCCTACATTTTGTTTAAAAAAAAAAAGGCGCCCACAAAATGACGGTGAACTAAGCTGTTGTAATGCATTGAAACAAATTCCAAATTTTTCCTCCATAAGAAGTTAAACAAGACGAGGTGCAGAAATTCGCCCGTGGCCCTCCATGCCTACACATTTTCGTGGTTCTGTTCTGTTGCTGTTAGTATGTCCGGAACGGGAACTGGTAGCACTTTTTTTGCTTACTTTAAGTTTGAAATACAATAGCTCTTAAAGTATCGCCAAAATCGAAAAACGGTTTATTTCAGCATATTCTCCAAACAATTCTCTACAAACGATGTAAATTTCATATTTCTGTGTTCAATACTCTTTGCGCTGCGAGCTAGGAAGGCGCGAGTGTTCCTTTTTTTTTTTTGTTTAGAGTAGAGAGATTGTTGCTGACTAAAGTGTTAAACAAGCAATGCTGTGACTACAAAAGCAGCATCGTTACCGAGAGAAATCTGTATTCGTGGCACAAAATCCGGGTGCCCAAAACCTCTACGCATGGAATCCTCATGCGCCTTATTTTCCCACATATTAAATACATTTTTTCAAGAACAGGCTGATTCCATTCTTCGAACAAACATGAGTGCTGTTCCACATAAGAAAGCTGTACCAATACTGAAGTATGTAAGCATCTAGGTGTAATTTAACATTAGTTTTAATTACTTTTTAATTGACCTATGTTAATTTCTTCAGTATCGCCTACAAACTTTTCTACGAACCGTGGTGGTACATATTGGAAGAACTGCGTTAATTTTCTTGCGAGAGAACACTTTTTCTTTCATTTTGTTCTACGTTCTCTCTTTTGTTTCCGCTACGATCATGTGACGTTACAATGATGCTCTATTTCTCCAAATACATATGTGAGTGCGTGCCTGCCACACACATCACATGGCGTGAGCGTGGTTATTCCTGGACTTTAAAACACGGACAGCGGCTGATGTCTCTTAAGAAAATCACATAACGACTAAACAGCTGACAGTATTCAGTTTGCCTATACACATCTGATGTTCACTATTCATCATAACCAACAGCATCTGAGTACTAATCGTGAACTTCTTTGAATAGCATTCTTTGTTGTGAAAAGGAAACCCTTCCGCGATATGAACAATTACCGTTCAGTAAATCTCTCTCCTTCTGTAAAGAATGCAGTACTAAGAGTGTAGGGTCCAAACACATTTATTCCACTATTTCATCCAACCGTTCACTCCAGTATTTGTTGCATTAAGCATATCTAAAATGTCAATAAATCATTTGTTTCGGGGTTTTGCAACCACTTTGAGGAATTATAAGGGCAATAAGCAGTCGCCTGCCCCCAGTTTAGGAGTACTGGTTTTTATGATGAATGCAAAGCCTACGGGAAGGATTACCAGACCAACATCACACCAGCCAATGTGGAACTGTAAGGGCTATACGCAGCTCAGTGGTCCCTAATTCACGGCTATTGGTTCATATGAAGAATGGGGAGTCTAAGGAAAGGATTGCCAGACCAACATCGCACCAGCCAATGAGCAACTGTAACGGCTATAGACAATGTTTCGTCCTTAATTTAGAGCTACTGGTTCCTATGAGGAATGGAGAGCCTAAGGAAAGATTGACAGGCCAACATCAGACCGGCCAATGAGGAGCATTTATCGACCTCCATGAAGAACTCTAAGAGCTGTATAAAGCAGTTGCCTGTGTCTAACTGAAGGCCCCTGGTTTTTCGTAAGGGGCAGAACTAGTGCCATTACATAAGGACACCACCAAATACCTCCTCGGAGCCTATCTAGAACGAATAATGAGAAGCCAGCTTCTCAGACCACTTGACCACAAAGGAAGATCAGTCAGTTATTGGAACAAAGAAAGACTGAAAGCTGGCGGTGCTTAACGAGTGAAAAAGTTTCATGAAGACAGACCATGGCAAGCACAAACGCCACCAAGCAATACAGCAAGCCAAACATAGCAAATGTATAGCGTGATAATTATTGTCTCTTTAAATTTCCGCTTTATTTGACCTAGTTTGAAATTTTTTGCTGCTTCTCGTCAGGCTTTCCACATTGAACGTTGCACCTAAACTATCACAAGTTTTTCTTCTTCTTGATTTACAACATAGTCAGTCAAGTCACGCATACATACATGAACGCAGGAACGATGCAACAAAAGTTGCGGTTCGTTGGGACATTGTTCTTGTCCGGGTTTACCGTATCTCCTAATGTGTCATTATTTCTTCTGACGAATTCATTAGTAGTTACTGTTACGATTTTATTGGTAGTGATATTTACGACTTAGTAAGGAATATGAAAGTTACTCTGAGGATTTCGCATAAGTGAATTTATTTTCGATGTTTTTCAAGAAGCGTTACATTACGTTATAAAAACGTGCTCGGTATTAACTGGGATCTTCAAATTAATAAGTTTGTTTGGGGGTTTAAGGACCAATGGCCTATAAGAAGCTTCTCATTATACGTAGCATGATAACGAAAAGCTAAAAAATATATAACTGTTTGTTATAAAATATGAATATATATTTTATATCAATATATCATTGTTTGTTTGGTAGTTTTAGAACTCAACGGGCTATAAGAAGCTTCTCGTTTCTAACTTCGGGCTGCTGGTTACAGGCAAGTGAAAGAGCTGATTCCGTAAGACGAACACACCATCCATGCTTCACCGGGGACTTGAACCCGGACCCATCTCGGACGGATGATTAGAGAGCAGCGTCTTGTACCACGTGGGCAAATCAATAATCACACTATGCGGGTTAAGAAACATTGAAGGTAAAAGGACAAGAGCATTGAACTATATCAGAATAAGATGGGAAGTCAAGCAGAACTAGAAAGAGCTATGAAATATTTTTATGTACAACGGGGACGAAAAAGAACTTTATAAAACCCAATGTAACTACCACTGACGGAAGAAAATTTAAAATGTGGTATCAAATGGAATGGAACAAGTTCAGAGCATGTTGATAATTTTGGTAGACTCGAAATCTTAAGTATTATCCAAAGAATGGGACGTCAAAATCTGTGATTTAGAAGTATAAAAAATGACTGGGAAGACTTTTTACCATAGGGTTCACATTAAGATGTAACTGGTGTGCAAAAATTAAGGACGAAGAGGAGAAATTAGCATAACAGCGGAACGAGCAGGTAGAACGGATCGAAAGACCACTCAGGAGATAGACTAGGGTCCGGTACGATAGGGCATGCGCATATATGCAGCATGACGTAGTAAGGGGGAGTGTCGGAGGGGTATAAAGCACACGGGCGGTGTACGCTCAGCAATTCGGTGAAAGCTATTGCACGGTGTACATCGGTTTGAACGACGTCGAGTTGCTGCCACCGTGTGATATGGCCAACAGGCAATCCAGTAGACGACATCGCGATGACTTTACCCGAGGTCGTGTCATTGGAAAGTTGGAAGAAGGTCGAAGTGTGACTAGTGTGGCCGAGGAGTTCGGGATCGCTCACAGCATCGTTCCACGAGCTTGGAGAGCATTTCAAACGACAGGAACAGCTGTCCGAGAGTTTAGCAGTGGTCGTCCATGAGCAACCACGGCGGCGGACGACCGGTATATATTGTCCTAGAGGCGAGAAGAAACAGACGGCAGACAACGGGAGAAATCGCAAGTCACATGAAACACACAACTAGACGTCCGTTACCGCGTTTTACCGTGGACAGGAGGCTGCACAAAGGTGGTCTATTTGCACGACGACCAGCACGGTGTGTGCCATTAACGCCTGCTCATCGGAGACGGCAGTTTCTGTGGTGCCAGGAACACAAGGAACGGGACACATCAGCAATGGGGTAGAGTTCTCTTTACGGATGAGAGCCGATTTAGTCTGACGAGCGATTCTGGACGTATACACATCTGGAGAGAGCAGGGAACACGCAATCACACCTCCAACATCATCAAAACGGGACCGGTTTGGAGGTGGCGGAGTTCTCGTTTGGGCGCTATCATGCTTGGTAGCCATACTAACCTCCACATCTTCCAAGGAGGTTCAGTCACTGGTGTCCGCTATTGTACCGAGGTTCTCTTGCCTCACGTGCGTCTGTTTAGAGATGCTGTGGGTCCTGAGTTCCTCATCATGGACAGACAACGCTACACCTCATCGTGCAGTGGCTATCACAGAGCTGTTGGAGAGTGAAGATTTTCAACGTATGGATTGGCCCGCAAGGTCCCCTGACCTATATCCAATCGAACACGTGTGGGACCTTCACGGGAGACACTTGGCAGCACGTCACCAGCCGCCAGCAACGATTTCGCAACTGGGATTGGCGCTACAAAAGGAATGGGCCGCGATGCCTCAACAGCTCCTTGACAACCTCGTCCTCAGCATGGACAGACGTTGTAAATCCTGCAACGCAGTCAGGGCTGATCATATCCCCTACTAAAGACTGGATTTTTCGTGGCAGCCGCCTGTCACTTGGACGTTTCTTTCTTCTGTCCAGTTGTACTCGAAGCTACCTTTTCAATAAAGTGCCTTTGTATCCTTTGGATTCCTTGTTTGGATGGTTTTGCTCACTTGTCCCATATTCTTACATCTTGGGGATCTTATGGTATGATTTGAGTCGATGTGGAACACTTCTGCACGACGTTACATTCATAAAACCGTCTCTTCCTTAATTTTTGCACGCCAATGTATGACGTGGTATGTTCAGTCAGTCTTTCCCTATGGGTCTAAAATTGGAACAATGTCAAAGGACTGTAAAGAAACTAATATACGTTGTTTTGTTTTCAATGAATGCTGAAAATAAAATGGATCAATAATATCCGAAATGACGAAGTGTTTTGTCAAAGAAATTGGGATGCGTAAAGAAACAGGCCCTTCTATGGCAGAATCACCGCGAACACCGATAGTTATGGATCTGAAGCTATAGAAAAATGGAAGAGAAGACTAGAAACAGCTTCTGAATAAGAAGGAGGTGGAAGGTTGATTTCAAGAAACGTACTGGGATCAAGAATTTACAAAGATTGCTCAGGGACGGGGAACTATAGTAACCTCGAACCCTCGACTTGGAGATCGCCCTGTACTATGATGATCGTCCAGTGACCCTTTTATCGACTGTAACGAATTAATTCGAGGTTAGCAAAATGTGCTGAAGACAGCTCGAACGAACATGCTCGTAATCCAAAAATTGGGCCGAACACGGCTGGGTCGCTTGGACCTGAGCATCAGAAAGCTAGAAAGCGTTGCTTCTAGCTTTCTTTAAAGAGGATGACTGACACTAAGCATGTCTGAATTATTACCGGCTAATATAACAATGCCAGGGAACCTGAGAAAGAGAGAAGATGTTTAAGTCACTTGTTTCTGCTCAGAAGAATGATGCCCGGGTCACTGGGGTCTAGCTCTTCTCCATCATGCCCTGGGTTAGGGAGCAGAAAATGAAGGACTTGAAGCGAGCTTTTATAACCACGGATACGGTTATCGTCGATACCAATGAGATGAGAGGAGGGAAAGAACCATTTTCCTGTATCTTTCCGTAAAATCAGGCTGCTATGTGAACACTTCGGATTAGGAAGCGCAGAAAAGTTTGTTTGGGGACCATTCAGTTCAGGTATATCGGCCGCTTAAAGAGTTAAGGGGACCAGTCCTGCAAAACAAAAATGTGATGTAATTTTTTATATTTCAATTTTGTTTCTACAGAGTTTGCTGAATTGAATGGTATACGACACTTGAGCAAAGCAGAGGAAAAGGTGTATGATGCGGGAGGCTTCTGACAAGAGGATCGGTTTTTGCCTCCGCTGAAAAGTTATGGTTTTGTACATTTAGGAACATTTTTCTCATAAAACACTGAAGATAATGGCTTGAAATGTTTTCATACCTTACTGTATATAACAACAACCACCTGAACTAGAATCATGACTAAATAATGTACTTAATTAAAATAATAAATACAGTTGCTAATGAAAAAGTCAGCAAGATCGACAGCAATCTTGATTAATTAATACAAAATTAATTAATTGACAGATTGCGATAATTCTAGTTCAGGTGTTGTATAATATCCTTAGAAAAATGCATGCCAAGTTTGCAATTGATAGGTCAAGACTATCATGAGAAACATGTACCTAAGTACATCGAGACCTCCCATAAGGTTAACATGCAGAGCCTAAAAAGGGACTGGTCCACTTAACGCGAATGGGTGGGGAATTTTGATTAATTAATATGAAATTAATTAATTGACCGATTGCGCTAATTCTAGTTCAGGTGTTGTATAGTATACTTAGAAAAATGCATGCCAAGTTTGCAATTGATAGGCCAAGTCTATCGTGAGAAACATGTACCTAACTACATCGAGACCTCCCATAAGGTTAACATGCGAAGCCTAAAAAGAGACTGGTTCCCTTAACGCGGATAGGTGGGGAATTTCAATTAATTAATACAAAATTAATTAATTGACCGATTGCGATAATTCTAGTTGAGGTGTTGTATAATATCCTTAGGGAAATGCATGCCAAGTTTGCAATTGATAGGACAAGGCTATCGTGAGAAACATGTACCTAAGTACATCGACACCTCCCATAAGGTTAACATGCAAAGCCTAAGAAGGGACTGGCCCACTTAACGCGGATGGGTGGGGAATTTTGATTAATTAATACAAATTTAATAATTAATTAATTGACTGATTGCGATAATTCTAGTTCAGGTATTGTATAATATCCTTAGGAAAATGCATGCCAAGTTTGCAATTGATAGGCCAAGTCTATCGTGAGAAACATGTACCTAAGTACATCGAGACCTGCCATAAGGTTAACATGCGAAGCCTAAAAAGGGACCTGGTCCACTTAACGCGAATGGGTGGAGAATTTTGATTAATTAATACAAAATTAATTAATTGACCGATTGCGATAATTCTAGTTCAGGTGTTGTATAGTATCCTTAGAAAAATGCATGCCAAGTTTGCAATTGATAGACCAAGCCTATCGTGAGAAACATGTACCTAACTACATCGAGACCTCCCATAAGGTTAACATGCGAAGCCTAAAAGAGACTGGTCCTATTAACGCGGATAGGTGGAGAATTTTGATTAATTAATACAAAATTAATTAATTGACCGATTGCGATAATTCTAGTTCAGGTGTTGTATAGTATCCTTAGAAAAATGCATGCCAAGTTTGCAATTGATAGACCAAGCCTATCGTGAGAAACATGTACCTAACTACATCGAGACCTCCCATAAGGTTAACATGCGAAGCCTAAAAAGAGACTGGTCCTATTAACGCGGATAGGTGGAGAATTTTGATTAATTAATACAAAATTAATTAATTGACCGATTGCGATAATTCTAGTTCAGGTGTTGTATAGTATCCTTAGAAAAATGCATGCCAAGTTTGCAATTGATAGACCAAGCCTATCGTGAGAAACATGTACCTAACTACATCGAGACCTCCCATAAGGTTAACATGCGAAGCCTAAAAAGCGACTGGTCCTATGAACGCGGATAGGTGGAGAATTTTGATTAATTAATACAAAATTAATTAATTGACCGATTGCGATAATTCTAGTTCAGGTGTTGTATAGTATCCTTAGGAAAATGCATGCCAAATTTGCAATTGATAGACCCAGCCTATCGTGAGAAACATGTACCTAACTACATCGAGACCTCCCATAAGATTAACATGCGAAGCCTAAAACGGGACAGGTCCCCTTAAATAGTTTCAGTACGACCTTTTTCTCAGTGCTATTATTCCATTCTGTTCGCATAAACTTGTCCATAATATATTTCAGTTGATGACTTAATCCTTTCAATTCCATCAAACCGCGTCTAAAAATTTTTTTAATTTTATTGGAGGTTTAACGACCACCGTGAGCAACTCAATGGGCTATAAGCAGTCGCCCGTCCCTAATTTAGGGTCAGTGGTTCCAGGGAAGGGATAGAGCCAGTGCCGTAAAACAAACACAACATCCATGCCTGACCGGGATTCGAACCCGGACCCCTTACGGACGAATGATCAGAGGCCAGCGCCTTAGACCACTGCGCCACCGGAGCGGCCTAAAAAAAGAAGGATTTAAGTGCTAAGTGTTTCACGGATAGTGGACAGCAATAACACTTTTAAACCTCATAAATGTCCAATTATACGCGTTTTTCTTTTGCAACAGTCTTTTTTCTTTCTGTTTGGGGGTTTAACGACCAACGTGAGTAACTCAATGGGCTATAAGCAGTCGCTCGTCCCTAATTTAGGGCCACTGGTTCCAGGGAAGGAAGAGAGTCAGTGCCGTAAGACAAACACAATTCCATGCCTCACGGGATTGGAACTGGGACCCATCGCGGTCCAGCGCTTAGACCACTGCGCCACCGGGGCGGCGCTGGATTGAATACGAATCAAAACACTTTGTCCGCATAATACTTCTAAGAAAAGGTCAAAGGCAAGTATATAACACATTACATTTTAATAGTTCATCTCGTTAAATAAATGATGCACTTTTATTTTCATTTGTTGATTAATAGTTACCATTTGATCGGGAATTACGTATCGTACACGATAATGTGGCAAATTAAATGGTGGGGGGGGGGCACCAAAGAAATAGATTTGTATGAAACGTGGAGGCTCTACGCCGGAACCATCAGTTTAGCATGACCTCCGAAAAAACAACAGGGCACTTGATGACATCGGGACATCTGCAGGTTACTTTTTGGCACAAATTTTTGAGCACCAGGTTATTCGAGGCACTTCTTTTCGTCACTCCTCTCTTAAGTAAATGAATCCATCATTACCTATTTCATTACTTCTGGTGATATTACATACATCTTTCCAATGTTTCTCATACTATTTTACAGTAATGGTAGATAAGAAACTCACCTATTTAGTGCTTTTCTCCGAATGATTTTCGGCAAACAGTCAATCCGGTTGAGCCACGTGGTGTGATCCTTTTACAAATAACCATGTTTGGAAGATAAATTATGAAATCCGCTGCGAGCAGAACTTTATGCC
This sequence comes from Macrothele yani, assembly GCA_039090855.1. NCBI lineage: Eukaryota > Metazoa > Arthropoda > Arachnida > Araneae > Macrothelidae > Macrothele > Macrothele yani. The sequence goes on along the minus strand of CM077027.1, from coordinate 135,506,894 downwards.
CTCCACCATGCGCGGACAGGAGATTCTTTATCGAGCGATCTAAAAGATAGTGTGAGAAAGAGGCTGAAGCACAACACGGAAAAACAAAATAAAGAAGAAAAAAAGATGTCCCTTTTTACCGCCTATGTCGCTGACTAGCGAAGGATTTCGAATCCCAGTGAAGTGGTTGCCAAGCAACGGCATCTCTCAGGGTCCCCCAACAATAGTCCACGAGCTCCAGCTCATTTGCTTAAGTCCCCTTCCAAGTCTTAACAAAGATGAAAACGAAAGATCCCATGCTCCCCACGGCGGAATTAAATGCGGACTTACTTCTCTGTAAAACACAGCGCAAAATTAAATAACGCCTACCCACGAGCAAAATATTCAGATATCGTTTCTCAAAGAACAACTTTTTAAGTCAACACAATTTTCCTGGAATCTTTTTCGTTTTCGGCAGTTCTATCAAAAGGAAAGAATGACTCATCATTCATAATCTCCACACGGATCACCGCTTTGTGTGCCTTTTCTCCGAGAACTTGAACTTCGAGCGACTGACAGACAACGCCACTCGTACTGTTAAAAAAGAAGCAAATTCCTTCGCGTTTCATTACCACTGAAATTCCACTGAGGCAACACAGCCAATTAACTTTTCCGGATGATGGTTTCGGGTTACTGGATAGGAAGAATTAATTAATTAGAGAAAGTTGACATTTTCTTTTGCTCAGCGATTTGAGTTCGAGTCACAACTGCTGACATGCTTCCTTTAATTTTGAACAGGACGGCCATGATTTTGTAACGGTATTTTTTTTTCTTTTGTTTCAACTACAATTTCATGCCAAACCACAACAAAACAGAATTTAGTTCATACGCACCCGAGACTACATCTACAATCATAATAAATAACAAAAGTCCAAGAATACAGTAATACCAAAGGTAATACAAATGTGCAAACAAAATTAATGAACTGAGGCTTTCTACATCATAGAAATCAACGGTTGCACGTAGCATTGAATGTAACCAAAGTAACTAAGAAATTCCAATTCTAGAAGCCGATTTAGGTCTGACATACTATTTTAGGACCTGAACAATCCTGGAAAGCCATTTTACAACCACAAAGAGCTGGAAAGACATTTCAAAACCACAACATATCTAGAAAGCCATTTCAAAACCACAACAGGACGCACACGACGTGAAGGCAGATAGCAGCGAGAACGAACGTCTGCGTAGCTCAGTTGGTAGAGCGACTTGTTCCGGAATAAGTGGACTCGGGTTCGATCCCCGGCGTGAGCCAAAAATGACGGAGAATATTTACTTCGTTACAGACCTGGAAAACCATTTTAAGACCCAACAGACCTGAAAAGCCCTTTTAAGACCAGAACACATCTGGAAAGCCATTTTAAGACCTGAACACACCTGAAAATCCGTTTTAAAATCTGAACAGACCTGGAAAGCCATTAGGAAGGCATTACATACCCCCTGTAGGCAACTCTACCGTGAAACAAAAACAAAGAGTACCCGTACGTGAGTCGTCTAGCTAGATAAGTGGTTGAACGCGTAGGTTTCAGACTAGGAGTCCAGGGGATGAGGCATGAATGGTGTGTTTTCCGTAACAAAGCTGGCTGCTTCCCTTTCTTGGAGCTAGTGGTTTTAGGTTAGAGACAAGTGACTGCTTATAGCCTTTAGAGTTGTTCATTGCAGTCGGGGGACTTTTGGGGGGTAGAAGGGTTAACGAACACATCGAGCAACTCAATAGGCTATAAGAGGGCAGCCGTCCCTAATCTAGAGCTACTGGTTCCATGGAATGGCGAGAGCAAGTGCGTCAGCTGCCTATGCCTGGTCCGGGACTAGAATCAGAAGTCAGCGTTCAGACCCCTGCGCCACCGTTCGGCTATGGTAGTCGTTAAACCACAAAAGAAGAAAAAGACTTCTAGGGTCAAGATATCCCCAAGAAGATCAATAGTAGCAACCCTGGTAACTGAGTACTCAACGACGAGTACTTGGATAACTCTCCGAGTTTGGACCCGGGTAAAAGACGCATGGGTGGTGTGTTTATCCTACGACGCTGGTTAGTTCCATCAGTTCTTTGGAGCAGTTGGCTCTAATGTAAGGACAGATGACGCCATACATGTTTAAATGCTCAGGGGAGGACCGCAAAACACTGCGATAAGACAAGAAAGAATTCCACCCCATCCACACCCAGTTGCAGAACGCTAATCACACAATAGAAAACAAAACTGTTTGACTTTTATGAAATTATTTGATTTATTTTCTCCGTAGCTATCTATCTATGTGGCATAGGTTGGGTCGAAAATACCGAAATGTTTTGGAACGAATCGCTATAGTGCAGAAACGTTGCTTTTGGTATAGCTGAAGATAAAGTTAAAAAGAAAATTAACATCAGACGATATTTTCCGTTTGCGCACGACGATCAAAATTTCCAAAATTTACGAAATTTTATAGATTTTGTTTTCTAAGTATTGAATAAATTACAATCGAATCGCTATAGTGCGAAAAAGTTGGCCCTAGCATAGCTAAATATAATGTAAAAAAACTTTTTGAATTAAAAAAAAAACATATTTTTCCGTTAGCGCGTGATAAACAAAATTATAGAAATTCCACAAATTTAGAGAAATTTTCAGTTTCAATTTTACTTCCCTTATTCGTTTTCTTTTGGGGGAATATCTTTGAAAGTAGCTTTGTGCGAGACTTCAGGTATGAAGGATCTTGATAGGAATGTTTTATGGATGTACCAGTCTCTGGCCTGAGACCACAAACGTTGGTTGATGCTTCTGTAACTAGCTTCACACATTGCTTGCTTTACAGCTTGTGTAAAACACGAAGATGAGACAACCTCTGACAACTGAAAGGATCATGGAGAGAAGCATCCTTGGTGTAACCAGGAAAGATAAGGAGAGGAACTCGTGGATGAGGCAAAAGGCAAGACTGGGAAACGAAATTATTAGAGGGAAATACTAAAAATGACAATGGACAGGACATACTGCCAGAAACGAAAATTTTAGACTGAGTACCAAGGAACAGGAAGAAACACAGAAGAAAACAAAATGGGAGATGGGTGGAGGAAATTCGAAAGCATGCCGGAGTGACATGCAGGAGACTGACTCAAAACAGACTGCTTTTGTGGAAGAAACTTGGATGAACTTCATCCAGCAGTGGATTGATAATGGTTGACAATGATATTTCTTAAATATACACTATATTCACAAAAGTCACAGACACCCTTCAAAAGCAAATGAACGGATCCGCTGCGTTGTTAAGATGCGCGGTACAGCTACAAACGGTAAAATAACAAGACTGCACCTGACCGCGATCATATCGCACTGTGAGGTTGAGTGAAAGTGACGCGGCGGGAAAGAACTAACTTTGTGAAGGGAAAGATTGTTGGGTATATTAGTGGGTTGTCCATAAGAAACACCGAGACGCGTTTAAACATACCCAAGTCAACTGTTTTGGATGTACTGAATAAGAGGAAGACACGTGGCGTGCCTGACGCAGCAAAACGTACCGGCATACCAAAGAAAATCACTGATAGAGGAGGTCGAAGCCTCAGGAGAGTCGTTACAGCTAATCGACGGAGTACTGCACAAGACCTCAGTGTACAGGTGAGTAAAAATACTGGAACCTCGGTATGTACACGTACCATTCGTAGAGAACTTCATTCCATGGGTTACTGTGGTCGTGCAGCTGCTCATAAGCCTTTTATCTCCACTCCGAATGCTATTCGTCGTTTAGCATAGTGTAAAGAACATTTATCGTGCACCGTAGATCAATGGAAACGGGTCCTATGGACTGATGAATCCAGATACACGATCCATCAGTCCGATAGCCGTGTGTGGGCATGGCGGTAGCCGGGGGAATGCTATTTACCACAGTGTGCTGTTCCTACAGTCAAGTTTGGAGCTGGCAGTGTACTCGTGTGGGGGTGTTTTTCGTGGTATGGTCCCGGCCCATTGGTTATCGTGGACAAACCTGTTAACCAGCAGGTCTACCTGTATATTCTGGACAACCAACTCTGTGGCAATACTATGGAACCGAGCCATGTATCAAGGACTGTTACGGCATTCTTTGACGATAATCCCGTATAGTGTGTGAGGACTGGCAAACACAGAGGCCTGATCTTAATCCCATAGAGCACCTATCGGATGAATTAGAGCGCTGCATAAGAAGTTTAGAACCAAGGCCTACTACTAGGAAACTGTTGGCGGCAGCACTGTGTACTGAATGGAAGCGCATATCTATCGTTGTGTTCCAAAACCTTGTCGAAGGCATGTCTCAAAGGGTCAGTGCATGCATTAAGGCCAAAGGTGGACCAGCAGCATAGAAAGAATGAATGAATGCTATGTTGTGTTTCTCTTCTAGATGTCCGGTGACTTTTGTCAATGTAGTGTATATGCCTCAGTCTCTTAGAATTTTCAAAGGTTAGTCGGTTTCTTGTTGCGTTATGAATGTACGACCCAGTTGGAGAACAACCTCCAAACTGTGCTGATGATGCTGGTATGTCGAGTAGCCTAATAGCCAATTTCGCGAGTACTTTGTGGTGTCTTTTAGCGAAATGCCAAAATGTTGCTGGAGTTTGAACTTCTTTTTCAAGTAGTTTACCAAATATTCTCACACGATTTCTATATTGTTGGTAGCCTGCGATTCCGGTGCATTCAAATTCTGCTGTACAAAATTTTCTACCACTTCAAGACGTACTTCACAAAGTTTCTTTCCCTGACATTTAGGATGCAACACGTTGGCAGTGTTGCGTCCTAACTATCATTAAGAAGCAACACGTTGGAAAAAATAGAAGAAACGAAAAACGTAATATGGAGAGCTCGTTTGATTTGCCGCAAGTAACAAACGCACCTGTCGCTGTTAGTTTGGGAACTCAAGTAACATCGTAATGCCTCGGTTTTTTTTTTCAAGTTGTTTTGTTTTAATTGTATTTAAAGCAAGTTTTGAATTTACACATTTTTTTACGTTTATAACATAAATTACACATTTTTACGCGTTTTACGCATCACGTAAAAAATAAATTTTTGCGCGTAGCGTAACTTCTCAATCCTGCCTCCCCCTTTGAGAAAGGTCTGGTACTTTCCAAGTCAGCCGACAAGTCACGCTTGAAGGAGAGCTCACTGCAGAAAGAGGAATTTTAATTAATGCCAGATCATGTTTGGAACGAACATGACATAACCAGGTTTGAAAAATCCAACAGCCAGGAGATTCACTTTACGTTCGAGCCCTAAAAAAGCCTAAAATTCATTTGCCTGTGGCAGAAATCAAACGTGCATCCTTTAGCTCCGGGTTCGAATCACGGTGAAGCACTGGCTCTCTGAAAGGCAGAGAGCCAGTGCCGTAAGACAAACACATATGTTGTATTTGTCTTACGGCACAGGCTCTTGCCTTTCCTGGAACTAGTAGCCCTAAATTAAAGACGGGCGACTGCTTATAGTTCATTGAGTTGCTCACGATGGTCGTTAACCCTCCCCTCCCCTCCCCTTCCCCCAAAAAAGCATTAGTTATCACTTTGCTGTAGTCACAACAATAATTTATTACTGCTATAGCGTAACAGCCATTTGGCAGTGGCGGGAATTAAAAATTTCGAATCCCTCTGCTCCGGAGCCATATGCTTCACCAATTAAGCTACACCGACGAAGTTTGTCGCTGCAGCTTTGCAGTCTTAACGTGTGCGTCACTTCTGCGGTATGTACGTCGCAAGCCAATCTTTAATAACACGAGGAATATGACATGGTGCGTTGTCGTTATGACAGAGGCCTGCCCCAAAAGTACTGCAACAACGCTGGTAATGCAGAATTACCCAGGGCGTCTAGGTAGACTTTAGCAATCATGGTTTAATCTGAAATGACCAATAATCTAAAGACAGACTATGAAAATCAGGGCCATGCAATCACGCTCCCTACACGAAACTTCATTGTTGGTACAATTAGGTCTGGGAAGTACCTTTTCCCCACCAGGAACGATCATCAGATTGGCAGACCATCTACACCATAAAAAAAATTTTGAAATTCACGAGCCAATTTCCACGATTCCTTTCGTGAAGTAACGGAGCATATTTCTAACACAATCATTTCCGTGAAATAACGGCGAAAAAACTAAAGTTCACGGATTTTTCGTATCCCACGAAAATTCTGAATTTTCAGCAACTTTCCGCAATTCCTTTCATATATGGACCGTAAGCTGGCGTTTTTAAGATGTGTTAACGGAAAATTCTGAATTTTCAGCGACTTTTCCGCAATTCCTTTCATATATAGACGGGAAGCTGGCGTTTTTAAGATGTGTTAACGGAAAATTCTGAATTTTCAGCAACCTTTCCGCAATTCCTTTCATATATAGACGGGAAGCTGGCGTTTTTAAGATGTGTTAACGGAAAATTCTGAATTTTCAGAAAACTTTCCGCAATTCCTTTCATATATAGACGGCAAGCTGGCGTTTTTAAGATGTGTTAACGGAAAATTCTGAATTTTCAGTAACCTTTCCGCAATTCCTTTCATATGTAGACGGGAAGCTGGCGTTTTTAAGATATGTTAACGGAAATTTCTGAATTTTCAGAAACCTTTCGCCAATTCCTTTCATATACAGACGGTAAGCTGACGTTTTTGAGATGTGTAACGTCAGCTTACCGTCTGAATTGCGGAAACGTTTCTGAATTTTCAGAAACGTTTCCGCAACTCCTTTCTTTATGGGAGCGATTCGCGGGAACATTTCAGGTTTGATTAACTATTAAATTTCAATTGTCTGTTGGAGGATCTGATTTTAAAGTTCTGTAGCGAGATCGTATATTGTGGATAGTATATCGCATGAAACTGTGGTTATTGTGGCACCGGATATTCCTAACCCTCTCCCCCATTTTGTGTACCAGCTATTGTATATTGCGTTACCGTAAGAAACTGAATACTTAAATTATTGTACAGGTGATTGTATGATATCTATGGATTAGTCTGTGGACTCCTTAAGACAAAAACTATACCTATCAAAAGTAAATTTTATATTTAGGTGTTTTGTGAAATAACACTATGAAGCAGTACATTTCACCTTTTCTTAAAGAATATTAAAAGTCGTTGGCAGTTTAAAAAGATCTCAAGTTCCAAAGCAATCTGTTGGTTCGAAATGTCACGATGAAAAAGAATATTAAATGCGTGATGTCCCGCTACAGATGAAATTTTTGCAAACCTATTTTTAAAAAAATGTAAATAAGCTCTGACACTAAATGAAATGATTAATTCACCCGCATTAATAACGGAAAACATTTCATCATAGCGCAATTAGAGTTCTACCTTGAACATGACTGTGAGTGCTGTGTCTTTCCAGCTCAGCGGTAAGACGTGCAGCTGCTGTTGAAGCCAACCCAAACTACTTCGGATTGAATCTCATCAGGGGAAAACGGAAAGATGTCTCTCGTGCGAGGGCTGAAAAATTCAGCGTCTTCGTTTTTGCGAAATTTCTGTACAAATACAGAAAAACCCAAAACAGATTTTTCTGAAATAGTACTGGCTACGGAAGATCTGCGAAAACATGGAAGTTCAAAGCAACGGAAACTCCTTAAAAGACGAAAACATGGCGGAAACTTTGCTGCACGTTATTTTCAAGAATTTTCCGTGAATTCGCACCACTTATTTTTCACAGTGTACAGACTAAGGTTGAAGTTCCTTATACTGCGATAATGTGCCATTAATCGAAGGGATTAGCTTCTTGTGGATGGTTGTTTGCCGAGACAATCCCTATGGTGCAGCGCTCTGGGCACTGTACTAGTGTTAAATATCAGTCCCAATTGTCCCACATAGGGTTTGCGTGATTTGAGACAACGTGTATTTACCTTCCGAGCGAGCAGTCTTTGCAGACTGCTCGCTCGGAAGGTAAATACACGTTCTGTTAGCTAGTGACGCACCTATCTCAGGGATGACATACATGTCAAGACGGTAAAAAGTTGCAGCGACAAACTTCGTCATTGTAGCTTTATTTTGAAATCATTCAGCTCCCGAGAAGGATGCGGATTCGAACTCGCTTCACCGGCAAACGGCTTTTAAGATATAGGCTTGGGAATTTTATTGCATCGTTTCTTGGAATTTTCAGAAACAGTCTGTTGCCATTTTCTTATCACGTCACCATCCATAGACCTAAGGATCTTGAATGTTGCTGAAAATGTCAAGCATTATGAGATTGCTTATGTTGTATCTTATTATCATTTCGTGCTGAAAATGTCAAGCATTACGAGATAGCTTATGTTGTACCCTATTATCATTTCGTGCTGAAAATGTCAAGCATGTGAGATTGCTTATGTTGTACCCTATTATCACTTCGTGCTGAAAATGTCAAGCATTGTGAGATTGCTTATGTTGTACCCTATTATCACTTCGTGCTGAAAATGTCAAGCATTGTGAGATTGCTTATGTTGTACCCTATTATCACGTCGTGCTGAAAATGTCAAGCATTGTGAGATTGCTTATGTTGTACCCTGTTATCATTTCGTGCTGAAAATGTCAAGCATTGTGAGATTGCTTATGTTGTACCCTATTATCATTTCGTGCTGAAAATGTCAAGCATTGTGAGATTGCTTATGTTGTACCCCGTTATCATTTCGTGCTGAAAATGTCAAGCAATATGAGATTGCTTATGTTGTACCCTATTATCATTTCGTGCTGAAAATGTCAAACATTATGAGATTGCTTATGTTGTACCCTATTATCATTTCGTGCTGAAAAATGTCAAGCATTATTAGATTGCTTATGTTGTACACTATTATCATTTCGTGCTGAAATTGTCAAGCATTGTGAGATTTCTTATGTTGTACTCTATTATTATTTCGTGCTGAATATGTCAAGCATTATGAGATAGCTTATGTTGTACCCTATTATCATTTCGTGCTGAAAATCAGTTAACTCTGTCGACCGAGGCATCTTGCATTCACAATTGTGCTATTCTCTCATCTTTTTCCCAAAGAGCATATTTATAGTTGAGCATGTGTCGTGGAGTTTCGGTAAGACCGAACTCATAATCAGTACAGGTAGGGCAATGTACAGGGGTTCGACAGAATAATGTGAACACCACGCTCAGAGACGTGACTTTTAATGCAGCTGCGTAGGTCGCAATACGCAAAGGTATCCACCACGTTGTGTTTGTAATAGCCTTGTTTAGAACCTGAACGTCCTGTTTAAGTGTATTTAAAGTGTCTTGCTGCAAAATTTCTTTTAGGGTGACGACGAAATGAGCAACCGAACGAACTTCGAAAGAGGAGTAATTGTTGGTGGCAGGCTAGTTGATGCCTCCGTGACAACAGACGCCAGGGTAGTGGGGGCATGAACAGCTACCGTGTCTAGCGTCATGACAGCATACCGTGTTGGTGGCAAAACCTCGTCTACAAAACCAAGAGCGGCCGGAAAACGATCCTAACTGATAGAGACAGGAGAACAATAAAGAAGATTGTTACCCGTAATAAGAAGACCGTGGCGTCGAAAATATAAAGTATCAACGAAAACAGTGCACAGGGAACTGCATGAACAAGATATTCATGGAAGAGCTGCTATTGGAAAATCTCTGGTGACATGGGTTTTCTAGTGGAAAATTGGGTTTTCGCTGCTATTGGAAAACCTCTGGTGACAATGGCGACGGCAGTGGGGCCAGGATCACACAACGTGAACTGCTGATGCATGGAAGGGTGTAATGTGGTAGGATGAATCCACATTCACAATATTCCCCACCGCAGGAAGTGTTAACGTGTGCAGAACACCATCAGAAGCGTACAACTCACACCGTCTCTGCCAACAGTGCAGCATGTTGGTTCTTCTGACATGCTCTGGGCGGTCATATCGTGGTTTTCAGCAGGTTCCCTGATCACCTTGAAAGGACAGGTGACTGGCAGGTGATATGAAACCATTTTGGCCGACCAAGTCTATTCAACGGCTCATACATTGTTTCCTGCAGGGGGTGTCCTCTATCAAAATGATAACGCCACAATTCAAAGAGCTCGGGATGTCCAATCATGGTTGGAGAAACATGAGGACGAACTTTCACAGCTTCCTTGGCCTTCTCAATCACCAGACTTAAAACATCATGGAGTCATTTTTGTCTGTATTAGAAAATAGAGTCAGATCTCGTTATCCTCCCCTTGCATCTCTCAAGGACCTGGAGCAGTTTCAGCATGAAGAATGGTGTAACATCCCACTAACCACCATCCAGGATTTGAATGCTTCCATTCCAAGGAGGATTCAGGCGGTTTTAAATGCTAACGGTAGTCCCATACCCTATTCGGTACGTAACACCTTCCTTTCCTAGGTGTTGACATTATTCTGTCTAATCCCTGTATGTCTCCTACATTACAGTAATTTACGCCACATAGCAATAGTTTATGCCCATTGATTATATTTACCTAAAATACAACGATAATTTATGTCTATCACAAAACATTTATGCACAATCAAGTTGCTGATATGCAGTGTGACGTACCTACGCCGCTCCGGTTGCTTGATTGAAGGTTTAACCGACCACTGTGAGCAACTCAGTGAGCTGTAACCAGTCGCCCGTCCCTAATTTAGGGCCACTGACTCCACGAAAGGGAGAGAGCCAGTACCGTAACACAAAGACAACATCCATGCCTCACCGGGATTCGGACCCGGACCCTTCACGGACGAATGGTCACAAGCCAGTGCTTAGACCAGTGCGTCACCGGGGTGGCACGCTGCTCCGGTGACGCAGTGGTCTATGCGCTGATCTAAGACCGTTCGTACGAGATGGATCGGGGTTCCAATCCCGGTGAGGCATGGATGATGTCTTTGTCTTGTGGCACTGGCTCTCTCCCTTCGCTGGAACCAGTGGCCCCAAATTAGGGGCGGATGACTACTTATAGCCCGCTGAGTAGCTCGCGTTGGTCGTTAAATCTTCAGTATAAAAAAAAAAGACGTACCTACCTCAGAGGTGACGCACATGTCAAGACGGCAAAGTTGGAATGACAAACTTCGACGAAGCAGCTTAATTGGGAAAGCATTCAGCTCCGGAGCAGAAGAATGCGGATTTTTTTTTTTTTTTGATTGGAGGTTTAACGACCACCGTGAGCAACTCAATGGGCTATAAGCAGTCGCCCGTCCCTAATTTAGGGTCACTGGCTCCAGGGAAGGGATAGAGCCAGTGCCGTAAGACAAACACAACATCCATGCCACACCGGGATTCGAACCCGGACCCCTCACGGACGAATGATCAGAGGCCAGCGCCTTAGACCACTGCGCCACCGGGGCGGCACGGATTTTTTTTTTTTTTTTTTATTTCGCCACCTGCACATGGCTATTACGCTATAGGAGTAATAAATTTTTGCTGTGACTACAACACAGTGATAAGTTACGGGTTTTTCGGGTCGGGGGGCTATAAGCAGTCACCTGTAATTAATTTAGGGCCATTGTTTCCAGGGAAGGGAGAGAACAAATTCCGTAAGACAAACAAAACATCCATGACTCACGAGGATTCGAACAGGGACCCATCATTGGACGAATGTTCATAACTCATTTCTGCCACACAGAAATAATTTACATCAGCCATACAACAACGATTAACAATTGTTAAAAATAAACAACACTTAGTTATAGTATTTTAAAGTTTAGTGTCTTAATAGATACACTGCCGGAAAGTGAAAAAATAACACTTAGAAGGAATTCCGGCAGGAACGTCATAATATAACATGTTAATTGTTAAGGGCAGCAGAAACTGAGATCCAAGTTGGAATGTCATTGGATCAAATAATGACGTCACTGCGGACAACAACTTGCAAATGTACGCAGTGCGTATTTAAGGATTCGGGCGTGTAGAACTAAGTCATTGAGCCGCGGTGGTTAGCGAGTCAGACTATCGTTGCAGACTATCTTAGTGGTTAGCGAGTCAGACTATCGTTGCAAGGTCCTCAGGTTCAAGCCTGGGCTGATCTTTCAGAGATGGTGTGATTTACTAACAATCGCTGAATATCCGCCGTGCATCGGACGAGCACGTTAAGTGACGGCCCCCAGGCTGGACCCACTGGTTAAATGGGTATCCTTTCCTATGCCCCCCCCTGAAATTCTCTCACCCCTCTGTGTGCAACATCGTACTTGTACGGTGGCGCCATCTACTGTACTCTAATCTCACTACAAACTGTTCTGTCAAAGTCGCTAGGCTAGCTCTCATTCCTTCCGTTTCTGTGTCCTGTCCAAAAGGCGATCTCGCTGTAGGTGGCTGGGACCTAAAACTCTACTCACTGTGGACGGAAGTCCTACAAGAAAATGACAAATACTGTGGAACGAAGTCATTCGTCCGGTGTCGTGTTGTTCAGTGTTCGTTGAAGAAGCTATCATGCCAGGACGACGCAGGCGCGCAACATTTGTTCAGTTATTCGAGCGAAGCTGTAAAACGTTGGCAGCTACGGCGTCACAAATTCGATCCTCTGTCATACTAAGGGTGTCTACCAGAACAATACAGAATCATTTCTTAAAAGCAGAACGATCATGTGTGCCGCTGGCACGGTTACCACTGACTTCTGGTCACCGTCCAGCATGTTTGCGGTGTCAAGAACGAGTTCATTGGAAGGAAGAATGGCAGTCTGTGGTCTTTAGTGACGAAAGCCGATTCTGCTTGGGAGCGTCTGACTTTCGTGTACGCGTCCGAAGGCGACAAGGTGAGCGGCTTCTGCATCGTGCATCTGACAACGACAGCCAGGCCCCACGCCGGGCATCATGGTGTAGGAAGCGATTAGATATCACTCTTGTAAGAGTCTGGTGTTTGTACGGGGTACACTGAATAGCAGCACGTACCCCAGCGTCATAGTCGTCTAGCCATTATTGAGTGAGATATTCCAGCAGGATAACACGCATATAAATTACTGTATGCTGACATGGGGGCAAACAACACAATATAACTTAAAAAAAATACAGGTATTACAGAATAGATACATAAGATTAACAGACCTAAAAACTCTTAATTATTCTATACCTAATCTTATCTTTAGGTCAGAAGTAAATTCCAATAAATATAATATACTTACAATAAAACAGTTATTTGATTATAATCTTGATAAAATAATGTTCAGAAGAATTAAAAATGATTTATACCATGACTTAATATCATTAAATATTCGTACTCATAATTATGAAACCAGGAATCGATCAACACTCATACCTAATTTCTCTCGGACAGAAACAATTAAAATGAATATAAATTATTCGGGTCCAAAACTTTGTAACTCTTTGCCTTGTGACATAACATCTATTAACAATTTTGACCTATTTAAAAAAATGCAAACACCACCTTATGAACAAGTCTCTCAATTAATCAAAACAGTATAACTATATTAAAAATCCGAAATTTCTTGGCGTAGAATAAATATAAAATTTTCCAAGCTTTCGCACATCAACCAGATGGCTTTCTCAAGGAAGGTAGACAGCTAACTGCAAACTGGATAATAGAACACTTCAAGACTTTGAACGCGGTGACTTGACTAGACAATAAATGATTAGGAGCAAACGTGATATTTCGAAGAAACGAGGTCACGTTGGTTGGGCACGCGGTACAATGGTAGAGAACTTAGCGTTATTTGAAGAATTGATTCCAAATACGTGGCAACTCCAGAGAAACGCTATCATTGCAAGCCTCGCAGCTGGTCAAGATTTCCAAGGTTTCGCGAATGGCGGTATTGTTCTTTGTTGTTTGTGTCTTTTTTTGTTTCAACTGAAAAATGAATAAAAATCTCTCAATTAGTATGAAATTAACCTGAACTGGTCGCTGAATTGATTTCACGGCTTATGGATAGACCCTGTATCTATATACACTTATGTATTTATTTAATCTTTCAGTTATATTCAATATGCCTTTGACTTGTCTTTTGTATTGTTCTTTGTTGTTTGTGTCTTTTTTTCTTTTTAGTACTAGGGGTGGGAGGGCTATGTCAGGCCTTACGGCCTTTTCCCTCCTCCTCCTGGTTGCTACATTTTTTGTAATTGATTGTATTGTTTGTATTCTGAACTGTAATATGTGGCAAACGAAAAACGAATAAAAATGAAATGAAATAATTCCCGCCGACACTCCGCCCGGGACACTCAACATGCTCTTCTGGCTGTGTATCAACTCCCTTGGCCAGCACGCTCTCCGGACTTGTCTCCAATGGAGCATGTCTGGGATTGGATCGGACAAAGACTCTCCCGCGGACTACGGCAGGCAGGTACCATCTCCGAATTAGGCGTCCAAGTTGAAAGCGCATGGAATGCTATCTTCCAGCATGATAATATTCAGCATTTGTACAACCGATTGCATGCCAGATTGGAAGCTTGTATTGCTGCTGGAAGAGGTGTAACACCTTATTAAAATGTGCCTTCTGTACATTATAATACGAATCAAAAGGTAAAATAAACATTGAATCACTTCACACGTGTGACTACTTTCCTTTCTTAACAAGTTGTTGCTACGACATAAATCTCATGATGCAGCTGTAATTCTTTTATCACTTTCCGGTAGTGTATTTCCACTTCTGTAATCCATGACCTGCCACTCGCCGCTGCTACTTTCAAAGCGCTTTTGTTAAAACTTTGCAGACGTTTCGAAAGAAACTTATTTCTCCCATAAGGCATACAAGGTAGTTTCTCCCTTATGTTGAAAATATCCTTTTACCAAAAAAAAAGAATTTAAAAACGTAAAAGAATATTATTTTCGCTAGTTTAAAAAAAACTACTAAAAAACCTTGGTGCTTTTGAAGATTTCTTTATTTTTTTTAATTTACGGAAGAAAGGACAAGATGATGTCCCCAACAATGCGGAGAAATAGCTCCAAACATTTAACAAATCCCTAAATACAATCGACCGGAACACTTTTCGGTCATAATACAATCGACCGGAACACTTTTCGGTCATAATACAATCGACCGGAACACTTTTCAATGGTCACAAAAGAACAACGGCATGTGACGTCGGGAGAAGTATCGGGTGTTCGTTTCGTAAAGTCACTAAACAGCTTTTCAAATGGATTTTCCAAAATTAAATGAGAGCAATGCCGTCTTACGCACGATTTTTTATAAAACTTTACGTTAAAAGCATGTATATATAGATTAAAAACCATATAAGTTAAAATACACACATGAGATCTTTCGAGCTTACTTTAAGGCTCACGAGATCCGCCATCTTATATTGCGCCTTCTCTTGTTAACCAACGGGCAAGCGTATTTCACAAATTGCTCGTGCAATTTTGCACATTTTGGAACACCGTTTGTGGCTAACGCAAGATATATGATAAATAAAGAGTTCCCTGGTTTCAGAATTTCATTTTGGACTCTTTAAGTATTTTTTATTAATTAATAAAACTATGGAAGACGCCTTGGTACGACTTTCGCTGCAGATAAAAAATGAAGGGAAAGGTCAATAAAAATTCTGAAACCAGGGAACTCTTTATTTATCATATATCTTGCGTTAGCCACAAACGGTGTTCCAAAATGTGCAAAATTGCCCGAGCAATTTGTGAAATACACTTGCCCGTTGGTTAACAAGAGAAGGCAGCAATACAAGATGGCGGGTCTCGTAGAGCCTTAATAACGCCGATTGAAATACACGTTCTATTTTCTTTCTTTTTTTTTTCTTCTCCGCCCTCAAGGTCATAATACAATCGGCAAACAACGCTTACAAAAAAGGGCGTAATAAGTGTATTTACGAATGAAAATAGTCGTAACGGAATTCTGAAAAAGAAACGCCTAAAATTTATGGTGAACTACTTTTCTGCATGCCTTAACGTTCGGTGTGATCAGGTTGATGTCAACAAAGCGGAAAGACACACTCAGATCGGGTAGAAACGCGTAACATTAAATAACTAAAAATCAAATTCAAATTTTAAAAAAATCGCTTCGAGGTGCACCAGAAGATGTCTACAGGTACCTTCATAACAATTTTCGTCTCTCTAGGTCGCCTAGTTCTATGTGAAATGTGACCGACAGACGCTTTCTTTACATGCAACTTGATCACACTCAACGCGAAGGCGCGAAGATAAGTAGTTCACGATAAATTTAAGCCATTTCTTTTTTAGAATTTCGTTAAAACAACATTCTATTTTCTGGCTCACGACGTCGTCACAGTATGATGACCTTCTGACGTGTGACATTTTTGAATTAATAACGCAGATTTAAAAACAACGTTGTCTTTTCTTTTTTTCTTCTCCGCCCTCAAGGTCATAATACAATCGGCAAACAACACTTACAAAAAAGGGCGTAATAAATGTATTTACGAATGAAAATAGTCGTAACGTAATTCTAAAAAAGAAATGCCTAACATTTACGATGAACTACTTTTCTGCACGCCTTAACGTTCGGTGTGATCAGGTTGATGTCAACAAAGCGGAA
Organism: Macrothele yani; assembly: GCA_039090855.1. Taxonomy (NCBI): domain Eukaryota; kingdom Metazoa; phylum Arthropoda; class Arachnida; order Araneae; family Macrothelidae; genus Macrothele; species Macrothele yani. The sequence goes on along the minus strand of CM077027.1, from coordinate 135,490,570 downwards.
AGACACACTCAGATCGGGTAGAAACGCGTAACATTAAATAACTAAACATCAAACTCAAATTTAAAAAAATCGCTTCGAGATGCACCAGAAGATGTCCACAGGTACCTTCATAACAAATTTTGTCGCTCTAGGTCGCCTAATTCTATGTGAAATCCGACCGACAAACACACACACAGTCTGTTTTATATATAAAGAGATTTCGCAAAACTCCTAAACGTGAAATATACTCTTTCTTTTTGTAAGGTTTAATGACCACTCGACGGACTATAAAGCCGTCTCCTGTCCCTAATTTAGGACAACTGCCGCTAGGGAAAGGAGAGAACCAATGCCGTACGACAAACACAACATCCATGCCTAGCCGGAAATCGAACCCGGAGCCATCTCGGACGTATGATCAAAAGGTAGGGCTTAGACCACTGCACCACCGGGTGGGGGGAATTTAGTCTTCGTAGTTACAATAGCTTTGTCTTAAGGAATCCACAGACTCATACTACAGTCGTGGCCAAACGTCCTGCATCAGTAGAGCGAAAGTCACTTTTTGATGTTTGAAGTCAACTTATACAGCGTAATGGTAAAATCAGGAATACATATTATACATCATTTTAAAGAAACTTTTATCCTGAATTTAAATATTATGACAGAATGTTATTACCAGTAACAGAAGTGTAGTTACAATCAAAAGTACAGCGTCTAGTCATAAAAAGCAAAAAATAGTGGAATTTGTGAAATTAGTGTATAAAACATTTAACGTAAAATTACTATACAGTACATTATTTAAACTTGCAGGACACTTGAAATAACTTACCAACAAGCAAAATACGCTTTAATATCTAATTGGATAACCACGGTTTCTTAGTAACAAAGTGCACCTTCTAGGCATGGAACTAATGAGCTTCTCTAGTTGTCTATTGATGATAACACGGTACCAAAATTGCTGTTAAATGTGGCTGTGATCATTCCACTGTCTTGCGCACCATTAAAAGAGTTACAGAAACTGGATGTGTAGGAAACAGAAAAAGAACAGGTCGACCAAGGCTTTGTACTGATCATGATGATCGCATGTTGATTCGTCGTTTCTTAAAATCAAGGTTTAAAACAACCACTGATTTAAGAAATGAGTGGGAGAATGAAGTAGGCATTATAGCATCTGCACGTACAGTTCGACTTAGGCTACAAGAAAATGGACTGACTGCAGGAAAAGCTATACGAAAACCTTTCCTTACTGAACAACAGAGGCTCAAAAGAATTGCTTGGGCCAAGGCACACAAAAAATGGACTGTTGATGAACGGAAAAATGTTACTTTCAGTGATAAAACAACTGTTACTATTTCCGCTAATAAAGGAAATAATTATGTACGTCGTCGGGCTGGTGAAAAATATAAGGCATGCTGCACTCAGTCAACAATCAAGCACCCACATTCGGTGATGTTATGGTTTTGCATTTTAGCCAGTGGTGTTGGCCGTCTGCACATTGTTGATGTCACATTGAATGGATGGAAATATGTGGATATTTTGGAGTCCAAACTGCTACCATCTGGACAAGACATGGGTTTGCGGAATTTTATACTTCAGGAAGATAACGCGCCATGTCATCGGTCAAAGTTGGTTGACGAATTGTTTAATCGAAATGTTATAAAAAATTTCAGTGGCCAACACAGCCACCGGATCTTAATCCTATAGAGAATCTGTGGGTGAGATTGAAGCAAAAGATCCGTCAACAAGGACTCACATCTAAAACAGCATTATTTGAGTCTGTAAGGGCCGTATGGCACCGTGTAATCACTAATGGACAACTGGAGAAGCTCATTAGTTCCACGCCATGAAGGTGCACTTTGTTACTAAGAAACCATGGTTATCCAATTAAATATTAAAGCGTATTTTGCTTGTCAAGTGTCCTGCAAGTTTCAATAACGTACTGTACAGTAATTGTACGTTAAATGCATTGTACACTAATTTCACAAATTCCCCTATTTTTTTGCTTTTTATGACTAGACGCTGTTCTTTTGCTTGTAACTTCACTTCTATTACTGGTATTAACATTCTGTCAAAATATCTGAATGCAGGATAAAATTTGCTTTAAAATGGTGTATAATATGTATTCCTGATTTTACCATTACACTGTATAAGTTGACTTCAAACATCAAAAATTGACTTTCGGTCTATTGGTACAAGACATTTGGCCAAGAGTGCGGTCACTCTAAAATCATCTGTACAATTATTTAAGTACCCGGTTTCTTATTGTAACACAATATACTGTAACTTATAATAGCTGGTGCACAAAATTGTGGAGAGGGGAAGAAATATCCGTCGCAACAATAACCAAAATTTCATGCAATATGCTATCCACAATATCCGATCTCGCTACAGAACTTCAAACTCAGATCCTTCGACAGACGATTGAAATTTAAGTTAATCAAACCTCAAGGTTTCCCGCGAACCACTCATATTACAGGAATGTTTTCGCCATATACAGGGTGTCCCGGAACTTCGTGTACAAACTTGGAGGGGAGGTAGAGAACAGCGTTAGGAACCAGAATTAAATAGGAAAGCATGGGCGGAAACATCACATTCACGTGAGAAAGAGACACAAAGACACAGTAAGGCCACAATACAGAAATCATTGTAAAAAACTTAATTACACAACAAAATAGTAGAATGTAGGACTTACAAGCATCACAGGAGGTGTTGGAAATTGCTCCCATTGGATTGGATGCACGCATGACACCTACGCGACATGGATTGGCGAACATTGTCGAAGATACCTGGCGTTTCGTGGATCGTATCAGCAGCAATGGAGATTCCTGCCACCAGGTCCATTTCAGAATTTACTGGCGTGTCGTACACAATGTTCTTCATGGCACCTTAGAGATAATAATCAAGAGGAGATAAATCAGGGGATCTGGGGGGCCACTCGACAGGACCGCCACGCCCAATCAACTTGGTTCCAAATATCCGGTCCAAATGGTCACGTACGCACCTTGTGTAATGAGATGGCGCCCCATCATGTTGCAACCATATTCCACGTCGAACATGTGCGGGGACATCGTGCAGCATTTCCCGAATAACCTCCTGAAGAAAGACGAGATACTTGCGAGCGTCCAGTCGAGGTGGTAAGATGTATGGCCCGACTAAACTGTCCGCCACGATACCCGCCCACACATTAACAATGAAGCGTTGTTGTGCGGCTCGTGGTCGGGTTCCGTGTGGGTTGTCTACGGCCCACATGGGCGCGTTGTGCGTATTGAACACCCCGTCACGTGAAAAGGTTGCTTCATAACTGAACATAACAGAACTGGGAAATTGCGGGTCGGCCACACTTTGGTGCAGAAACCACTGTGCAAACACAACACGTCGTAGGTGATCATCCGGCTGCAGCAATTGAACTCTCTGAAGATGAAAGGGATGCAGAACGTGCTAAACAGTTGATCGAGACGTTCCGGCGGCAGCGGCAAGCACCCGTACACTGGTCCCGGGATTTAGGTTCACAGCATGCAACAGACGCTCTTCCAATATGGATGTTCGTGCTGTTCGCGACCGCCCGGTATCCTGCATCGTTGCTGTGAAGGATCCACGTTCCGCAAAAGGTTCTGATGTACCCGAGCGAACATTTGATGATTTTTTTGGCGCCTCGTTGGATATCTTTCCCGATACAACCGACCAGCAGCGCGTCCATTTCCGTTGGTTAGGCCATAGACGAAGTGCATATCCGTCAACTCGGCGTGTTTGAAACGATTCATGTTGATAGCACGCAGTCGGCGTCTACAATGAGGACGCCGCGCGTGCCAACCTTGCGAGCTCGCGTACAGCGCTGCCTATCGTTTCCGCCCATGCTTTCCTATTTAATTCTGGTTCCTAACGCTGTTCTCTACCTTCCCTTCAAGTTTGTACACGTAGTTCCGGGGCACCCTGCAGATACGAAAAAGTGAGAACAGAGTTTTTCCGTTAATATTTTCGAAAGAAATTGTGGAAAGCTTTACGAAAATTCAAAATTTTCCGTTAACATGTCTTAAAATTGGCATTTACAGTCAAATTCAGGTTTCTTTCCATCATTTCACGGAAAGGGTTGTATCAACAATATGCTCCGTTAAGTCACGAAAGGAATCACGGGAAGTGGCTAACTAATTTCAAAAAACGTTTCAGTGTATTTCCACAAGTTCATGAACACTTACGAAAAACAAATTCCAGAGGTTTTCCAGTTCTTAAAAGAGTTCCAGAGGTTTTCCAGGAGTTCTTAAAAAAATTTCAGGAGCTTAAACTTTTGTTAAAATCATGCTGCTTTGATTTATATTTAACAAATTAAGGTGCAATTTGCTGTGCATTTAGAATTCTATGAGGTCCTATACGGTCTTCTGCAATAGAGTGTAATTAAGTGTGTGTGTGTGACATCTTCATGAAGTGGCAAAATCTCCCTGTACAAAAATTGCTCCCTATAAAAATTTATATGAATAATTTGGAACTTTGCACGATGATAATATTGCAAAACAATTTTGTCATGGCACTGAAGTTTGCCTATTCCACTGTCATCTATACCCATGAGCCATTCAATTATGACCACTATAAGGAAGTAAATTTCTCCGTCATTTTTGGTCCACACCGGGGATCGAACCCGAGTCCACTTATTCCGGAACAAGTCGCTCTACCAACTGAGCTACGCAGACGTTCGTTCTCGCTGCTATCTGCCTTTATGTCGTGTGGGTCCTGAGGGGCAGGCACGTCACACGACCCCCAGCGTAGAGAAATGAGCCTGCCTGGAGACCAAATGGTGGTGCAGGTGAAGTTCACAGAGCAGTATATACACAATCCGAGGACCGGCTTTCGGTTAGCAGAGTGTTCGGCTGGACTATTGTCCAGCCAAACCCTCTGGTATGAATGAGCTGTGGACGGCACACAGCTCATTGATACCAGAGGGGAGTGGAGACTGTCGCGCACTATTCACAGTGATCTCAGGGCCGCAGTGCCACAAATCACCCGCAGCTCCAACAGTGGTAATCAGGGCAATGTGTCAAAACACACAATTCATTGCAGTCTTCTGCGCATGTACCTGCGTAGCCGAAGACCCAGCTGGGTCCCCATGCTCACTTCACGTCATCGCCAACAACGCACGAAATGGGTTCTTTTTTTTTTTTTTTTATTGGAGGTTTAACGACCACCGTGAGCAACTCAATGGGCTATAAGCAGTCGCCCGTCCCTAATTTAGGGTCACTGGTTCCAGGGAAGGGAGAGAGCCAGTGCCGTAAGACAAACACAACATCCATGCCTCACCGGGATTCGAACCCGGACCCCTTTCGGACGAATGATCAGAGGCCAACGCCTTAGACCACTGCGCCACCGGGGCGGCCGAAATGGGTTCACGATCATCGAGATTGGACAGTGGATCTATGGAAGAAAGTGGCTTAGTCTGACGAATCAAGATTCCTGGTGCATCACGTGAACGGCCGAGCGCTGGTACGTCGATTATGAAGGAGGTTATGGCTCCTGGATGCACTGTTCGGCGGAAACAAGCCTGCGGCGGAGGTGTTTTGCTGTGGGCAATGTTTTCTTGGGACACTTTAGGCCCCATTATTGCAATGGCACAATCTCTGACAGCTGTCAGGTATCTCAACATCGTTGCAGACCCAGTTCATCCATTCATGGAAACTCTATACCCTGCTGGTTATGGCCATTACCAACAAGTTACTGCGCTGTGGCACACTGTTAGATTCGTCAAGGAGTGGTTCGAGGAACATGCTGAGGACTTTCTGTTAATGCCCTGGCCTCCAAATTCACTTGACATGAACCCAATCGAGCATTTGTGGTTTGATTTGGAAAAGCGAGTTCGCGCTAAATCGCCACCATTCCGAAATGCACGGGAACTGGATGACCTGCTGTTGACATTATGGTACCGGATATCCCAGGATACCTGTCGCCACCTCATCGAGGTGATACCCCTCGCCGAGTGGCCGATGTTTTGCGGGCTAAAGGGGGTCCTACAGCTTATTAGGTAGGTGTTCGTATTGTAATTTCTGATCGGTGTATTCCCACACACGCTGGCAGCAGGGAGGCCAGTATCAATCTCCTTCAGTGAGGGAAGAGCGTGCTAGAAGGAACGCCGTCGTGGATTCCAGGAAAGGTCTCCACACGATGTTGACACTCCAACTGCATTGCTACAAACCAAGGTAACCGTAAATACGGCACTCAAACACCTTGCATTTCAGCGTCACGCAAAGACGAAGGAAATGACATCACATCTCGACATTCCATCGAAGGAAGTGACGTCCCCGCGAGCAGATGCCACACGGAGCTCGATCAAAATGACGCAACCAATCCAAACATTTCAACCAACTTTAATTTTCTTTCAATGCAAGAAAAAGATTTCAGGACTTTTCACAAAAATATGAAGAATCAAGGACTTTGCATTAGGAATCAATTTTCAGGACTTTTCCAGGACTCTAAGGGTCATGCAAACCCTGCATTCAGCAGGATACTTCGCCATGCCATAATACTCGGATCGTCATGTATTGGTTCCAGGAGCACGACAGAACTTTGAAGTGCCAAAGTGGTCCTCACAGTCCCCAAATTTTAACCCAATTGAACACCTGTGGGACGAAATTAAGAGAACCATTCGTGAGAGAGACCCTCCTCTGGCGGACTTTAGGCAGTTGACTGACTACATCACATCCGCTCTGCTGAGCATACAGTACCTGTAGAATGATGTTAGCATCTCGTTGAATCCAAACCGCATTGAATCGATGCTGTTTTGAATGCCAAGGGTGACTCAACACCTTATTATGTAGATTTTTCTAATAATTTGCTACTTCAATGTGCACTACAAAGGGGGATGGAAACAGTAAAACACACTGGTGACGAAAAGTTAGCGATATTGTGCGAAATGGAGAGTATAAGTAACACTCATTGAAATCACATCAGTGAGGCTCCGTAACACAAACGGTAAATAGTACGTTCACAAAAACAATTTATTGAGTAATTTCTGCACACAACAAGGTAACACTGCAATGGTAAATTTGAAGAATGTCAATACCTCTGGATTTCAGTACCCGATAACACCACCACTGTGTCGAAGAACATCTTGCCACCTACGAGGCATGCTTGCAATAGCATTATTGATGAGTCTTCTGGGACAGCTCGTCCAATATTACAGGCAACACGCTACGGAGGTCTGCCAGTGTACTGGGGAATGGAAGATGGTTCTGTAAACGCCACTGTACATAGTCCCAAATGTTCTCAATAAGTTCAGGAAACCTGGAAGGCAGCTGTAACGATTCAATCCCAAGATTTTTCAGCTCTTGAAGCACGCACCAGGCACAGTGACTCGTTACACAGTCATTCAGGAAATGTAATGCATGTTCAACAGCAGCGTGAAACAGTGTCACAATGGGTACAGTGATCTTGTTAAGGTATCCTGACGCGCTCATGTTGGGCTAACAAACATACAAAGACGTACGGCCGTTAACACACACTGGCCCAAACCAGAACTGACTGCCTGCCGCTGGTAAGGGTGGACGGATTACATTTTGTGTGGTTGCATTCGAGTGCCAGAGCTCCTCAATACGTGCTCTCGTCGGAGAATCAGAATAAAGGGCGAAATCGGATTCGTGTGTGAAAAGTATATGGTGCTACTCTGTATTCCATCACATGTGCTGTTGGGCCCAGGTACATCTTTAACGACGATGAGCTGATGTCAATGCTTAGCATCTCGCAGGCGTTCTTGCTCTGAGTCCGTGCTTGTGAAGATGGTTTCGTACGGTTTGCGTACATGCTGTGACACCAGAAGCAGCTCGAAGTGTTTCCCGGAGTTGGGTACCAGTAATACTAGGCCTTCTCCGAGCCCTTACCAGACAGTAAGTGTTCGGAGAAAGCCTAGTATCACCCGTATGGAAGAATGTATAGGAAGCAGTTTGAAATGAAGACTTGAAAATTTCTGGATAGCCTTTAGTAAGTTGACCAGATATTGAAACACTGATTTGAGGACAAAATGGCGTGGTGTCCTCAAAAGCGGATATAAGAGTGAATGGGAGTTGAGGTACTCAGAGACTTTCGCCATAGAAAAAAATAAACACAGAGCCTGTAATAATAATGAACCTATCATCATAGCAGAACCATGGAAGGCATTGATAAAAAGAGTGAAAAAATATAAAAAATATCAATGGAAAATGAAAGGAGGGATGAAAGGAAAGAAAGGAGAGGGGAGGGGAAGGAAGAAACAAAAAGGGAAAAAACAAAGGAATGAAAGAAACATAGGAGAATTAGACTGCAAATGAAATATAGATGGCAGCACAGTACCAGAAAAAGAAAAAACATGAAACTTAAGAATGCAGGGAGAAGCACGTGATCCTGTAGCCCTTTTGAACACCTAAAGAGACCCCGTAGGGAATCATCAAGTGTACGTTGGCAGTCTGCGACATCGTAGTTTGGACGGAAGTTCCGAGGATGACCATAAAAATAGTCGAAAAGCTTCAACAGGTGTTTGATGGAAAGGTTGGTGATCTCAAGCATGCCGTGATTTTAAACTTTTGTTGGATTTTAACAGTCAAATATTTTAAACTTCAAGCTTAACTACTGGTGCAATAGGTACAGTGAACATAGATGGATTATGACTTTTATTGATAAATTTTTAAACTTCCAATGAACTATTAGTACTATAGGTACAGAGAACATTGATGAAATAAGACAGTGAATCAACCTGTATATAGTGTTTTTGCTTTTAAACAGTTGGAACCGGAGTGTAATAGTGTTTGTACATAGTGTACATAAAAGAAAAGGATTTTAACAGTCAAATATGTTAAATTTCGAGTTTAACTACTGGTGCAACAGGTACAGTGAACATAGATGGAATGTGACTTTCACTGAGAAAAAAAATTAACTTTAAATTGAACTATTAGACTATAAGTACAGAGAACATTGATGAAATAAGACAGTGTATCTCAGAACATGTACAGTCAACATTTGGCCGCCCAAGTGGTGCAGTGTTCTTAGTGTTGGCCACTGACCATTCGTGCAAGTTGGTACGGGTTCGAGTCCCGAATGAGGCATGGGTGGTGTGTTTGTCTCACAGCATTTGCTCTCTCTCTTCCCTGGAACAAATGTCTTCAAATTAGGGACAGGTCACTACTTAGTCTTTAGAGTTGCTCATGGCGGTCGTTCAACTCGGAAAAAGGAAAACAAACAGTGAGAATTTGTTTTTACAAGAACCATGTTGGAAAATTTGTACAACGAAAACTATTTTTAAGAATATTTTTCATTAAAAATCTAACGAGCTAATGAGGAAGTCTAAATTCGAGGACACTTGGGGACAAACGTCGAAATTTGAGGAAAATTTGTGTCCCCAAAAGTAGCAGACGTTTTTGGTGACAGTAAACTAAATTCGAGGACTGTCCTCAAGAATTCGGGACTTGTGGTCAGCTTACCTTTAGGGACCCATCGCGACCCTGACCTCATGTAAACACTTTGCCCGTTCGTCAGGCTGTCTAGTCGTGCCTGTCTATTAAAATATATCTTCCTGACCTCTGTTTTGGAAGAATGTATCGGAAACAGTTTGAGATGAAGACTCAAAAATTTCTAGATAGCATTTCTGGACCTAACGTAACTACCACCCCATGTAAGCACTTTGCCCGTTTATCAGACTGTCTGTCCGTGCCCTTCTGTTAATATTTAGGAAACCATTTCAAGTGGACTTTATCGTGTTCATAAAGAAAGGCAAACCTCAAATGCGAGATTTTCTACAGAGCACAATCAAATCTCTGATTTTTTCTTATTTTGTCCAACACTTTATTAAAATACACCTTCATCCTTTGGGTCATTATGATTATTTTAAGAGCAAGATCCGGACCCGTTAGACCTCCGTCCCTTGCTCGCGTCCTGTGGCAATGCGCCTTCGACTACGGTACTATTTATATTCAATAACCCTTCCGAGAACCTGAGGGAAGCCTCTCTAAAATTAAATTTTATTAGCGAGAATTTCTATCTAGACAGCAGTGATTGGTATCTTAGCGTTTATCAACGATAAGTGTTTGACTTTATGTTTCTGTTAAACGGACCGAAAGAGATGGCTAAGAACGGGATGTATAGATTAATAACATTTCCCTAATTAGCTACCCCTATTCCTTTCATTAGACGTTCAAGAACCCTCTTCAGGTTCTCATAATTTGTGAAATGAAATGCATCGAGCTTTAATTAAGATTATAGCTAAATATTATAAGGAGCTGTGGAAGCAAATTCTCAAGTGTTTCTTTTCGTTGCCTGCGGATGGAATGCAGCTACGGGCTTTGTTTGGTGAACAATGCTTAGCAAGCTCTTTAGGAGAGGGCTCGTCAGCACGTATCTTACTTCCATTAAGTAGGACAGTTCTGTTTCTCTTCCCCAGCGATCAAAAAGACCTTCCTTCAAAATCCGATTACCTCATAGCGCGGCAGTCATGCTTCGAAAACTTCCGAAGAACACCAAGCTTTCGAAAGCTTTTACCTTTTTCCACTGGAGGGTATTTACTATTTTTACTTTTTATTTCTTAGGATATCAGTGATCAAGAAAATGTTTGACGGACAGAGCTATGTTATAGCAAGTCCTCGCTGACGATGTTCGTGAAGCAGCACGGATTTTTTCCCCAGTCGCATCCAGTAACTGAATGTTCCCGACGTCTGAACAAAACCAATGCTTCGCAATATGCTCCTCTCACGACGTAGTTAAATTTTTTAATGTTTCAACATGAGACATCTACAGCATATTCTCCTTCAGTGATGTAGATACAGGGGTTGGGACGAATACTACGAACACTTGGGAAACGGGTTTTCATACCCAGTAGAGTGAGGAACCACGTTTGCCATTAAAAATCGCCTGGATCCTCCTTGGAATGGACGCATAAAAACTCTGGATGGTGGTTAGTGGGATGCTACACCATTCTTCATGCAGAAACTGCTCCAGGCCTTTGAAACATTCAGAAGGAGGAAAACGGGATCTTACTCTGTTTTCCAACACAGACTTCAGTGGCTCGATGATATTTAAGTCTGGTGATTGGGGAGGCCAAACAAAATGTGAAAATGCCATATCTCTGACCGTGACCGACCTTCTGACCTGCAGAGACATGGAATATATCTCGTTCCTCTTAAATCTCTAACACCGGATTTCACTGACAAATGTTACATCGGTTTCACTGCCCGGACCCTTAAAACCTGTCTCAAAGAACACCAATATGACCATCGTAATGGTTCAACTTCCACTGCTCTATCCCGACTTTTAACCAAGGGGACTTAAATTCCCATTTGGGACGATTCTAAAATTCTAACTGCTCATCATACAAAATCTCAGCTGTTATTCACTGAAAGCCTGTACACATCGATAAATTATCTGAAACTTGCTGTAATGATGAATTGCCAAGAAACATCCCTCGACTTTGGAAATATCTGCTTACAGATTTATCAACATAGTTTCTACTAGCTAATGACTATGTTTTTGCTGTTAATGATTGGACATGCGCAATATACCTCATGGCGATTGATTGTACGTAATCTATTCATTCATGTATCTACTTATAAGCTCCGTCGTCCACTGTATGTGTTCATTGCGTCTGAGGATGGGTGCCTGTTGGCAGGACCCGAAAGGTCTCACGCTTTTAAATTTTTAACTATCATTAAAGTTTTTATTCCATCATAAAACTCTTTTATATATCGTGTGAAGACAGTTTGTCGTTGCAGTAAGACCTTTTAGCACGAGTTACCTCTGTTTTGTAGAATGGTTGCAACCATCCAATCCGAGAAAAACAATTCTTCGTGTGCGACTTCTAAAGACAAAAACGTCGTGGCAAGTGTCAATTTCCATTTTGTTACTTGGAAACGATAATTTAAGTCCGAAATACTGAAAAGTATGAAACATGCTATTTGATGAGAAAGCAATTTTTCCAATGCTATGAGATGCGTAAGAAGGTGAGAAATATAAGATGGTACAAGAACAAGGTTTTGGATATTTTGAAATGCATGTGTAAAAACACAAATTTTCCGTAACGAAGATCAAAGTCGCGCCCCCTCAGTCCGGAGTAGTTTGCTCTCCCAACTAAGCTACACGGACGGAAAGTATCGCTGCAGATTTGTTGTCTTGACACTAATTTACCTCTGTAGTACGTTACATATATCCAAACTAGAAGTTGATGCGAACAAAATTCTCAACACATCGAAGCAATACATTTATTTCAGGCTTACGCCATAAATAAATCTATAAAAAAAAAGCATTTCTTGATCGTATAGCTAACAAAAGCAAATTTATTGACTATAAATCTAACACTAGAAACGCTTCATAGCGCTGAAAGTAGCATGAAATACTTTATGATAATAAATCGCGCAGAATGAATTCAATTTTTGTTAAGTTTACTGGAAAAAAAAACGGAAGACGAGTTTTGCAATACAGTCGTGTATCAGTCGTTTCTCTGCAGAAAATAAACCGTTCCGGTTTTACATTTGGAATTCACTCTATTTGGGCGTATGTGTTTCGCATTCTAAGGCTATGAATAACATTCATTTCCTCGGTTGCCTTGTGTTCCTACTACAGAGACCAGCGTCTCGGAAATCTAGAGATAAAAGCTCGTTGAAGCAATGAAAGTGTTTCGGAAAGGAAACCTCGGCACTAAGAAAAGATGGCAAGCGTTTAGCTCAACAAAGAGAAGTAGCCTGCTGCCTATAACGCGCGATAAAAGCATACCAGATGAAATGGTTTGAACATGTTTATCGGGAATATGACTGACCCTTTTCCTAGAGTTCTTGAAACGGAGACCCACAAAAACGCAGCGCTTTCCATCAGAAAGACCTGCTTTTATTTTTATTGAACAAAATCATTACTTCGGGCAGAAATACCACCAGCGATTTTACGTTTCAAGTTAAAATCGCTGGCTTCCATTTTTTTTCTTGATAAATCCTTATTTTAATTTTTTAGACGTTTTGTAAATGCAGGAGCGATGATTAACAACTTTCATTTTGAACCTCTAGAACAAGTAGAATATATCATGTTTAATGGGTGGAACAATTGTGATGTACTACAGACGTGAAACACATGTCAAGACGGTAAAGTTGCAGCGATAAATTCCATCGGTGCAGCTTAATTGGAAAAGCATTTGGCTCCGTGGCGGAAGGACACGAATCACCGCCAAATTTATGTTTTCACATTGGCGCATGATCGTGGAAATGGACTTACTGCCCGTTGCTTCAAAAGAATCCTGATGCATTTTACACGCATCGTCAGGAATTAGGATTCTTTCTTCTGCAGAGAGTTACTTCAAGCATGCTTTGTGGAGGACCAGAAACCTGCCATTTCGCGCCCCCGCCTTTTTCGGAGGGTGACATACACGATCGCGTCACATTATTGGGACCACCAGTTAATATCAAGAGTAACCACCGTGTTAAGCGCGAACAGTAGCTAGACGGGCTGGGAGTGACTCAATAAAGTGCTGGAAGGTGTTCACAGGTATGTGGAGCCATGCTGATTGCAGTGCGTCTCACAGCTGCTGAAGGGTGCGTGGTGGAGGTTCCATAGAGCGAACAACATGATCGAGATGGTCCCACAGATGTTCAAGTGGATTTAAGTCTGGGCAATTAGGGGGCCAGTGAAGTATGTTAAAGTCTTCATCGTGCTCTTCCAACCACTCTCGGACATTTCCAGCTGTGCGACACGTCGCATAGTCGTGCTGGAAGATCCCATCCGCTCTAGGGAAGACAATCAGCATGAATGGGTGTACGGGGTCTGCAAGGATGGATTCATAACGAATTCGGTCCATAGTGCCTTCCACAGGTATGGACCCAGAGAATGCCACAAAAACATTCCCCAGACCATAACGCTGCCACCACCAGCTTGTGTTCTTCCAGCAATCGTTGAAGAGTGTTGGCTCTACGCCAACGTCCATCCGTTTGATGAAGCAGAAAACGTGACTAATCGGAGAAGGCAATCCTTTGCCAATCGGCGAAGGTCTAATTCCGATACTGACTGCACGTCAGTATCGGAATTAGACCTTCGCCGATTGAAAGCCTTTTCTGCCGATGCACCTTCGTTAGCATAGGTTCAGTGACAATCCATCTCCATCGGAGTCCCATACGCAACAGGGTTAGCTGAACTATCGTTTTATACACACTTCTAGTAGCTCCGTGGTTCATTCGGCCAGTGCGTTGCTCCACTGTAGCGTGTCGATCGGCCCTCGTCTACCTTCAAAGCAGACGTTCACCTCTCACATCAATGGCATGTCGTGCTCCACACTTTAGCCACAGCAGCACGCGAACAGTTCACAAACTACGTTGTTTCAGAAATACTGCCACCCTTGACCCGAAAGCCGATAATCATCCCTTTTTTTGCAAATCTGATAAATCGCTCCTTTTATTCATGACAGCAAAGAGTAATATGTTTTCAGAATGCCTAGAGCACACCTTTTATACTCTCCAAGACGGCAAAATGGCAGCGATAAATGCCGTAGGTGTAGCTTACTCGGGAAAGCGGGCCGCGGGTGGCCTAGTGGGCAACGTTCGTGACTGTCACTGAAAGGGCCTCAGGTTCGATTCCAGGCAGGTACAAACGCTCGATCCACTAAATATCCGCCGTGCGTCGGATGGGCACGTTAAGCCGTCGGACCCCGGGTGCTGGCCCCCGGTAATAAATAAGGGCGTCTTCCTCCCCCTTTCTATTTCGCTTCCGTGTCGCTTTCCTATCGGGCGCTCTAGCCCAAATCTCCTAGTTTCCTATTTCTAAGGGTTGTTTAAGGCCTGGGGTCAGACACTCCCTTCCTAAAATCCTCTACATATGAACAGAACAGAACTCGGGAAAGCATTCGGATCCGGTGTGGAAACGATGCGTGTCACCGGGAAATTTGCATTTTCACATTGGCGCCCGATAATGGAAATGGATGTACTGCCTGTTGCGACGTCTGATGTTTCTTCCACGCACATTGTCTGGAAGTAGTGAGAATTCCTTCTTCTACAGAGAGTGACTTCAAGCACGGTTTGCGGCGGACCCGAAACCTGCGATTTCGTGCCCCCGCCTTTCTCAAAGGAGGGGTATATGTGACGTACTACAAAGGTTAAACACATGACAAGACAGCAAAGTTGCTGCGATAAATTACGTCGGTGTACCTGAATTGGGAAAGAATTCAACTCCGGAGCGGAAGGATGCGATTTCAATCTCCGTCACCGCGGCAAATATGTGTTTTCACACAATTTACAGTATATATGCATATTCTTGATCATAAACAGTGCACAACATAGAAGATACGACACTATGAAGCACACCATAGAAGATCGACTTTGTGAAGAATTTGTCGGAGCGCCAGGTAAACTGGTGGGTATGTGTCGACAATTGTGTTATGTAAATTATTGTAGTTGCGAACCAATCACGTAATACACTTAAATTTTTTGTTATAGGTTGCACCAAAAAGTGGTACTACACAAGTTGCACCACTTTCTGAGAAAAGATACACCATTGTGTGGTGCAAACAGCTTTGCACCACGTTATGGTATAAGGCTGCACCACATTGTGGTGCAAGGTTGCACGATGTTGTTGGCATCTGTTTGCACCACACAATTGTGTAAATTTTCTCAGAAAGTGGTGCAGCTTGTGTAGTACCACTTTTTGGTGCAACATACCACAAACTTTTTAACAGTGTAGGCGAGGAAAATAATAGGGGCAAAATGCCTCGGCACAGCTAAGATTAGTTGTCCTCACCTGGGAGTGTGGACCACTGCATTGGAGTGATCTCAGGGGCGAAAGCACGAGTAAGAAGCGAGATTGCTTGGGCAATTTCATTAGGAGCTTGCCACCACATTGATACCTTTATCAGAATCTTAAGCCTGGGGCGACGTACGGCTGGATAGTCACAGCGTCGCATCGTGGCGGAAACGAATTGAGATGTACACACTGTCGGCTGAATATGGCTACTGTAATGGAGGAAGGTAACGTTCGTCGCCGTAGTGGGACTGGTGCACCGCGGCGGACATCCGAAAGTCTCCAACGCCGCATTCGACGGCAAGGCGTACCAGCCCACATTTTACACGGCCGACATTCGGCAAGGTATACAAGCAGCTAAGCATATCCTCCGTGATGAAATGGACTGCGAGTCGCATATTGGATCAAGCATGTATGTGCGCATCTCACAGCGGATGACAATGGAAGAAATACATATACAGGCAGCTATGGATATCCCAGTATCGACGTGGACTACGAATCGCCATTGAAGCAGGCAGGTATGTACGCAACTCAACCACGGCAACGGCACGCACTTACCGCAGCCCATCATCGATGTACCAGACCTGCGTGGCGAAGGGAATGGATCGTTGTCGTATTCAGCGACGAGTCTCCCTTCTGTCTGAGCGACGACGATCGTCCATTGAGTCTGTAGACAACGTGGTCACCGGCTGATCTTGCGAACTCATCACGGGCGATTGGTCAGAAGCCAGATATTTTGTTTTCTTTGCAAAGAAAACATCCATGCCTCACCAGAATTCGAATCCGAACACATATCGGACAAACTGTGCGAATCCATTGCTCACATCACTGTGATTCCGGGACGGCCCCAGAGGAAGCGGCTGTAATTTGTCCGTGCCCAACGCAACTACCCTACGATATAGGCTTCTTAATTGGTTTTGTAATCCACAAAAACTGTGTGGAAATTTGCGTCACTGCCGACATTGACACCAGAGCGAATTCTAGCATTTGAATTCTAGCCGAAAAAGTAGCAATGGGAAAAGACACTGGACCAGATACATTGAAGAAATTTACAGACCATGCGGTAGGCACAATGTTGGATATATGCAGTTATAAGTAGCAGGAAGAGCTGCAAATGCGAAGCATCTCAAAGTGCCAGAAATTGAGTGGCCCTTCCAACGTACATGATCAGCGTACACATAAAAAATGGTAATCGAATGTCTTCGTGGCCGACTAGGAAGCGGCAGCAAGAGAGAAAGGAAGAAAATTATTCTCAAAGTCTTAGATAGACCAAGTGCTCTGGAAGAGTGAATATTTTCAGCCAAGCAGAATTATCAAGTTCCTCACCAACAAACTCACACAGAACAATGGGCACTGAGAATGTGGAATGCCAACGCTTTTGAAGCTGGACAGCGCTTGAAAGGTTATCTCTTGCAAAGGCCTGCTTCCATTGAGCATTCAGCAGTGCGGGGCTACGAACGCTACTGCTGCCATGGAAGTCTTCGGCCTGCTGAATGAATGGAATATATCCAAGGCAGTCAAAAGGAATTTAATTAGAAGGGAAAGAAGAGGGAAAATAATGATCCGATGGAGAAGGGCGTGAAAGGACAAACTCATAAGCATTGTATTTGATAAACATTAAGATGACACCTTGAGGTGTAACAAGAAACACATTAAGACACTAAAAGAAGAGCACATTAAATTTGGTGGAGGAACCCGGATTCCAATACAGTCCAATTAGTTCCAGGACTCACCGTATAACTGACGTAACAGTAGTGGAATAAGAGTATCAAGTGAATATCAGAAGACAAGAGTCTTTGGCCAATTAGCAGACAGCTGGAAACAGGTTTATGTCGAAACCAACAGGTGGTAGACGTGCATTAATGGAGCCATACAGCAGAGTTTTCGAATGGTATTCACGGTTTCGTGACTGGTGGAAATCCTTTGATGATGATCCGACATCTGGGCGTCCCTCCAGCGTACGAACAGCGGAAAAGGTCGAAGAGGTGTGGAATCAGTTAAAGAAAGATTGCAGAATCACATATAAACTTTGTGCTGAGTTCGTGGGCAACAGTAAGGCTATCTGTCACGAGATTCTAAGCGAGCATCTGGGAAAACGAAAACTTAATGCCAGATTGTTACCCCGCATTCTCAATGATGACCAGAACGAGGTTCGTTTATTGATCTGTTCTGATCCGCTGAGCACTGCAGCTGAGGATCCTGATTTTTGCTCCAGAATTATTGCAAGAGATGAAACACGGTTCCTGAAGTATGATCCACAAGCCAATCAACAAAGCGCTGAATGGACAGATACCCACTCACAATATCATGTAGGCATTGCATCTGTCCAATCAGCAGTGACAAAACAACTGGCAGACATCCCAGAAAGTGCCTTCCAGAATTGTTTTCAGGATCTTCAGAAACTGTGTTGATTCAGAAGGGCGATATTTGGAGATGACCAGAAGTAATTGTGAATCCTATTTTTATATTTTTGTTGCGTCAGTCTCAGAACTTTTTGGACGTAGGTTGTATTTAGAACATTTAACAGCCTGAAGGTTCAACGGTATAAAATGTAACTCAAACCTTTCTGCAGTTTTTGCAACGAGAGAACAGAAGAACTGAAACTTTAGTTACAACTGGATGTGATGGGACACCTGGAAACATGTCGGGGCCGAAGAAAGGAGTCACATAATGCATCGAAAGATCTTCACAAAGGCCATCTCACTGATTCGTGTGCATTCTACACGGCAACGAACTGCCCGTACGTCACTTGTTTCATCAGATTGATAGATGAGCCTATGGTTCTAAAGGAGTACTTTGGCACTATTGGTAAAATGCAAAATTAAAGAGAAATCAAGTGACTCTTCCGGATGCTGACAGAGAAGGTTTGAGTACTGAACAATAGTACCTGTTCGAAAAATGTACCTGTGTCTCCACCTGGGAAATTCGCTCAGCTTAGCACAGAGAGCATCAGGAACACGTACTTACTCTAGGTGGGTCACAACTCCAAGCAGAATCTTACATCTCTACCTATTTACAGAGAAACAACCCTTTCTAAAGGTCGTAAGATTCTTTCTGAATTTTTGGTGAAAGTGTACTCTTTGAGGTGGTACACATTTAAAACAAACTACCTACATGTGGATGGACCTAACAGATGTAAACTCTAATCGGTGATGAGGAACGCTAGAGAATAACCGTAAAAGTACGATACACTAGTAAAAGTTATCACGATGTGATAAAAACTTTAATTACTGATAAAATGCATTAAAAATCGTTAGATCTTTCTGCTCCTCCCAGCAGGTATCCATCTTACGACGCAAAGAGACAACTACGGGATGAGGCAACATATAAATACAATACGTTACAAGATGACGCATAGTCAGTACGCACGTGATGTACAGCGCATGTCCAAATAACCACAAGTTACGACGTCATGGATATGAAAAAAGAGGTACACAGTCACATTTTGAGCAAACGTTTCCATGGCTGGGGGAAACTTCTTGGAATCTGGTCATTACAACAGGAACCTGAAAATTTATCGATGAATAGGCTCTCTGTGAATAACAGCTGAGATTTGACATGAGGGGCTGTAAGAATTCTAGCGTCTTCCCAAATGGGAACATGAGTTCCACTAATGACGAATCCAGCCAATGCAGTAGAAGTGGATCCACTTCGAAGATCGTATTGGTGTTCTGTCAAACGAGTTTTAAGTGTCTTTGACGTGGAACCAATGTATCACATGTCTGGATGAACTGAGGATGGTGATCTTAACGAAATTTTGTATAACCCGTGCCTATAGAGATCAAACAGGTCGGTCCCAGTCTTTTTTTTTTTTTTTTTTTTTTTTTTTGTAGATGAAAAGATATTTGATACTTTGAGGCCGAAGCCGAGATTATGCAGCTTGCAAATAGTCTGAAGAGGCCTGGCAATTGCAGGAATAATTGGGAGAGAGCCGACAAAGGGGAGAGTAGGACGCTCCCCAGTCAAAGTGGTAGAAGCCGTTCTCATGATGCTCCTTTTAAGTCTATCGATTAAAGACCTTGAATAATCTAAAGATTCGGCCAAATCCTACATAATATCCAGTTCCACCTTACAAATGTCGGGGGTAGGGGAGTGTGAGTAAGCACGACGGATTAAAAACGTAAAGGCTGAAGTTCAGTGCTTCGCGGTAGAACTTAAGAAAAGATATCAAAACCGGCGGATTATCACGTCACCCAGCGCAATGGCTTCTTTTGTCACTCAGAAAATGTTCTTTTAGCCAGGATAGCGGATGACAGAAAAGAGGTGCAAAAAGTAGCCCAACGTAGCGTTCTGGAGGCAAGGAGGAACGTCACTCTGGTAGGAATGCGGCAGTTTGATGTACCTCTCCTTAGAGTTTACGCTGCTGACTGCATCAAGCTCATTGACTGGAAAATGAGTCCAGTCACGTGCAGTCTTCGAGGCTCAAGTTCTATGTTCCAGATATCGTGGAGAGAGGATTTGCACCTGCGGAGTTTGCACTATTTTAATCAGCCAAACGCGGGCGGCAGTCGAGCGCACCGTCAAGTTAGTCACCGAGGCACTGAATCTGTGCGCAGGTGTAAAACCTGGTATGGGTACATTCTCTTAAAAACAAAACAATTCGTCCAGAGAGCCCCATTTTTTCACTCTTTGGCCGGTTAATTGCTTCCAAGCATCTTAAAGCGAAATCCTGGAAGTCCTCACAATGAGGTCCCTGGGAAACGCGCGAAGATTTTTAACTTAATATTGTTTACACGTTATAGGGATTACCTAACACAACTTTTGTCACTATCGAGTCACAACTTTCAAAAGAAATGTTTTTTCGATCACACCTAGCGCATGGGTAATAAATAAAATCCAATACAACAAATTACGGGCCATGTCAAAATTACTGAGCAGTAAGTTGTAAAATTTCCTTCGCTTGCCATAATGATGTTCCCATTATAGCAGCACGCACATCACACCTTACTCCACCCGCAGAAAGGTGAGTATGCCTATATTTATGCCTTTATCGCTAAAAGGTAGTCACACCCAGCAGTTGAAGAAACCGGAAGTGAAAGTGGAAAGCTCCCTAAGACGGAATTCAGGCGTCTTAGAGAGCTTTCTAGGTTATCCGCGTGAGAAATGCCGCACAGTGTGTAAAGGGATTGCGGGAAGCATGTTGTGTTATTGAATTGCCATATTCAACTCAGAGAAAGTGGGTGTTTGCGTTTCAGAAGGGTCGTGCAGATGTTGCTGTATAGTGTTGTTATCAGTGTGGTAAAAAAAAGGAATGGTATTCACTTAACTGGAGCTCCAGCCCAAATTTTACACCAGCAGCCAAAATTCTTGAAACCTTTGACAAATCTGTATTTCTAAGATTTGAAATCCGCAGTTTCACCACAGACTGATACTGCACGTGTCACAGATCAGTGCTGAGTTCAGGCGAGATATTAAGTTGTATCTCTAAGGTAGGTCTGATGTGAAACCTTAGAAAAACAAATTTTCCAAAGTTTTCAACAATTTTGCCGCTAGTGTAAAATTTGGGCTCAGACTTTTAACATCGAGCCGGAACTCAGCACTGATCTGTGCAGTATCAGTCTCTGATGAAACGGCGGTTGTGTTGTTTAACGACGAGATTTGGAAAATTTGTATTTCTAAGGTTTGAATATTGAATAATACCATAAAATTATACAATATATTGACAAAAGTCACCGGACACCCCTTCAAAAGCAAATGAACGGATCCACTGCGTTGTTAAGATGCGCAGTACAGCTGCAAGCGGTATAAAAACAAGCCTGCAGTTGATCGCGATCTTATCGCACTGTGAGATTGAGTGAAAATGTCGCGGCGGGAGAGAACTGATTTTGAGAAAGGAAAGATTGTTCGGTGTTATATTAGTAGGTTGTCCATAAGAGAAACCGAGAGTCGTTTAAACATACCTAAGTCAACTGTCTTGGATGTACTAAATAAGTGGAAGACACATGGCGTGCCTGAAGCAGCAAAACGTACCGCAGGCAGAAATAAAACAAGTAATAGAGGACGTCGAAGCCTCAGGAGAGTTGTAACAGCTAACCGACGGAGTACTGCACAAGACCTCAGTGTACAGGTGAATAAAAATGCTGGAACCTCGGTATGTACGCGTACCATTCGCAGAGAACTTCATTCGATGGGTTACCGTGGTCGTACGGCTGCTCATAAGCCTTTCATCTCCACTCGGAATGCTACTCGTCGTTTAGCATAGTGTAAAGAACATTTATCGTGGACCGTAGATCAATGGAAACGGGTCCTATGGACTTATGAATCCAGATACACGATCCATCAGTCTGATGGCCGTGTGTGGGTATGGCGGAAGCCGGGGAACGCTATTTACCACAGTGTACTGTGTGACGTGCTTGCCGCGCAGGACGCACACGACATGAAGGCAGGTAGCAGTAAGAACGAACGTCTGCCTAGCTCAGTTGGTAGAGCGACTTGTTTCGGAATAAGTGGACTCGGGTTTGATCCCCGGCGTGGACCAAAAATGACGGAGAATTTTACTTCGTTATAACTATTCCTATGGTCACGTTTGTAGCTGGCAGTGTACTCGTGTGGAGGTGTTTTTCGTAGTATGGTCCCAGCCCATTGGTTATCGTAGACAAACCTGCTAACCAGCACCTCTACCTCGATATTCTGGATAATTATGCCCTACCAACTCTGTGCCAATACTATGGAACTGAGCCTTATTGGTACCAGCAGGATAATGCAAGGACTGTTACGGCGTGATTTGACGATAATTCCGTACCGTGTGTGGACTGGCCAGCACAGAACCCTGATCTTAATACCATAGAGCACCTATGGGATGAATTAGAGCGCCGCATAAGAAGTTTGGAACCAAGGCCTACTACTAAGCAACAGTTAGAGGCAACATTATGTACTGAATGGAAGCGCATACCTATCGCTGTGTTCCAAAACCTTGTCGAAAGCATGTCTCGAAGGGTTAGTACACGCATTAAGGCCAAAGATGGACCGACACCGTACTAATGCAGAGCCGTAACTAGGGAGGGGCAGGCGGGGCGGCTGCCCAGGGCGCCGCTCAACAGAGGGCGCGAGGATCAGGGCTTGCAATCTTATCAAAACTGGAATTGAAGCTTTTTACCAGTTTGTGGTACACTTAAAATTCGAATTTCTTCCTTCTCAAAATGTTCAGGCCATGCTTGTTATTCACATTCAGAAATAAAGACGTAGTTATACAGGCCGTTGAACTAAAGAAGAACCAAGGCATTTGTTAACAACTTTAGAGCCCGAGGTTTTTATTTAGTTGGTTGGAAAGATAAGAATGTCAATTACATTGTTAAATATTCTCTGGGGGCTGTTCAGTCACTACTATGACTGCAAGTCAGGATTGCCAACTACATTCGGTCTGCTTGATGTAGTACAGAAGGTTCTAACTCTGAAGCAGTTACGAAACCTGTAGGAACAGTCACAGTTGAATAGAAAGACCGATGGGGGCGCAATGTTTCGGATCTGCCCCGGGCGCAGAAATGCCTAGTTACGCCTCTGACTAATGTAAGTCAATAAATGCTATGTTGTGTTTCTCTCCTAGGTGTCCGGTGACTTTTGTCAATGTAGTGTATATCATTAGAAAGATAAAATAAAATTTCTTTAACGTTTGCAGTTTGGCCAGCTTAAATAACATTATTTATTATACTATAGCGTTGTCTTGTGAATTCCATTTTCGTGCAGTTGCTGCTTTAAAAGTTTTCAAAATTCTTATGATTTCGCTTGTGTAAGAAATCTTTCAATTTCAACAGGTTTGGTTTGCAGCCATCAAAGTCAGAAATAAAGTCTTGAGAAATGTTTATTTTTTTTAATTTGATTTTACTTGTGATAATGAGGCGTTACTGCCATCAAAGTAAATAAATATACGAAACTTCAAATTTACGTTTTATAGTGCTCACCTTGACAGATGGCCACTTCGCTTTTCCAACTCGAACCTTTCAAATTATTTCCCTAGTTCTAAGAATGTATTTCATTTTTTCTTTTCATCGTCGCCAGTCCGGAACTTATTCTGCATGTGACGTAAGCAGAAATTTCACGGCGAGAAAGAAACCTGCTTTGCGACGCACTTTGATATTTTGCTTAACGACAAGCAATGTCATAACTTTCAAGCCAAAGCCTTCGGCGTTTTTTTTTTTTGTTTATTTTTTTTTTTGGTTGTATTGTGGCATGTGTAGATATGCAGTGATGATGCGAAAGTTTTTCTTTAATAATAAAAGAAGCAGAAGAAACGGTAAGGATTTGAGGTTGAACCGAAAAGGCGACTTTCGGATTCGACGAGGAATTTCATGAAAATGTTTACGCCTACATTCTAAATATAAAAGAAAATATACGAGCGAAAAGAAAAACGGAATAGAGAGATTGAATGAGGGAAAGGAAAATAACAATAATATGGCAGAGTTCTATGGGACAACCAACTAAACTTTGTGCATTCGAAAAGCTTTGAAATTTTGGAAGGCTTTATTGTGATTGCAACCTTTGGATGAAAAACTTCTCAAGACGAGGCATACTTCTAATAAAACAATAAGATAAAAATAACATCATCGTGCTGTAATTCCGAAAGATTGGGGTGGAAATATTGTTCAAATAAGATGCAAATTTTCGTCACCGATTAGAGACGTGTGGCATGAGTACATGCGTGAATACTTTTAATCGTGATAACAGCTATCGGATGCGGAAATAAATTTATCAAGTCAAATCTTTAGAAGCTCAAATGTTGTTCGATAGGAAAATACATTTACGTTAACATTACAGAAATCCATACTCATAAACGCAACAAAAATTCAATGCAATGAACAAAGCAGGAAATACACAGAAACTTCATATTACAGTTTCAGACATTTTTTTTCCAATAATCGAACTGAAAGATTATATTTCTAATCCTTCTTTCAGAAGAGGAGATATCGTACAAAAAAACACAAAAAAAAAACAATTTATTTCACCTACAAATAAAACAGCATCAAGTGAAAACAAACCGACAAAATCATCAGTTCCGTGTCGTGGTCTACACATTGTTATGGAAAAAAGCTTTTTGAATCTGGTCTAAAATTGTCTGCAGAGAGATAGGCCAAACATTTCGTGACAGCTGAGCTAAGTATTGGTTGGGTTGGTGCGAATGAAATATCCTGCGCGAACGAGCAGTGGAGACAGCCCCCCACCACAGCGGAATGGAACCACCCACAGGTGTTGCGGGTATTACGTCACAGAGTTACTATAAATAGCTAGCACGTGTGGGAACAACAAGGTTCAGGCGTAGTTTGCTTGGACGTAACGTGGCTTGCAAAGGGAAAAGGCAGATGCCGGATTTAAGAGACATCTTCCTGTATGAATTTAAACTGGGCCATTCTGCAGGAATTTCCGCTCGAAACGTTAACAAAGCGTTTGGGGAGAATACAGCCAACGGACGGACCATTCGGCGATGGTTTGGGAAGTTTCGAAGCGGAGATACGGACCTGCTAAACGAAGCACGTGGTCACCCGACCTGTTGCTGTTTCTGACGATGTTCTGTTACGTGTGGTTGAAGCGGACCCTCAAAAAACGTGTCGTGAGATAGCGGTAGAGGTAGGTGTCCACCACGCAACAGACAGTTGTTCGGCGTCTGGCTGCGCTGGGTAAGGTCAAAAAGCTGGACATGTGGCTGCCGCATGAGTTGACAACTGCCAACAAGACTAGGCGTTTGCTGGAAGTCTGCGAGTCGCTGCTTTCCAGGAATAAACAGAAACATCTACTGCATCGAATCGTCACCTGCGACGAGAAGTGGGTGCTTTATGATAATCGGAAACGATCTGGCAATGGCTAAGTAAAGCACAGTCTGCTGGACGGCATCGTAAGCCACTCCTACACGCCAAGAAGATGATGCTCTTTTGTCTGGTGGTCCACAGCCGGGGATAATTCATCGGAGTTTCTTGGCAAAAGTCCAAACCATCACTGCAGAACGTTATTGTGCTGAATTACACCAGATGCACTGGAAATTGCTGCAGAAATAACCGGCTTTGGTCAACGGGCATGGTGTTCTTCTGCTCCAGGACATCATCCGCCCTCATGTCGCACAACGACCGATGCTGACACTAAGTGCCTTAGGCTATGAAGCTCTGTCTCATCCTGCATATTACCCGGACTTGTCTCCGACAGACTATCATCTGTTTCGTCGCCTGGATCACTTTCAGTCCGGGAAACAGTTCACGACAGACAACGAGGTTCAACGTGCAGTTGATGACTTCTTCGAGTCCCAGATACGAGACATTTTTCGTTCCGGGATCATGGCCTTGCCGGACAGATGGCAGCTACGTGTCGATGCCGAGGGATATTATTCTGCTTAGTGTTATTAGTTGTAGAAATCTGGGATCATAGCAAAGAATGTTGCTCAGAGAGTGTAGTGAGACAAACGAGAGAGGAAAGTGAATGCCCATTCATTTGAATGATCATTCATGAATGACTTTTGCTTGAATGATAAATGAACTCTAAAGGACGAATTACTTAATCCATCACTAGTGCGAAGAATGTGTAGAACAATAATAGAACAATGCTGGCTGTAGAAATCTGGGATCATATCAAAGAATGATTCGTTCAGTGAATGTAGTGAGACAACTGGGAGTGCAAAGTGAATGACCATTCATTTGAATGATCATTCGTGAATGAATCTTTTACGTGAATGAACTCCCAAAAATAGATTTCTTAGGCCATCACTAATGCGAGGAAAGTGTAAAGCAATATTAGAACGGTACTTTTCTTCTTTAAGGAATTATTACACTAAATGTTTCGCACGGACTCTAATAAGAAGTTATTGGACACAAATATGTAATTCATTAATGCGTAATAGAGATAAAATAGACAACTGGAAAATTATTTCCTTTGAAACGCATAATTTGGTAATTTTTCACGTACTCATACCAACCGTATAGCCCGTCCTAGGACGGTTGTTTTTAATTTTTAAATAAATATTAATATATAGGGGATGTTGCCCGTCCTAAGACGGTGAAATTTTAAATTGAAGCAGACTGAAAACAAATCAAATAGACAACGGATTTCTGTAAGGAAACAGTAAAAGTTATATAGTAAGAACTCATTCATGTTAGAACTCGAAGTTATATGCTACTATCTTTACTACCCGGCTTTGCCCGGTACAGAAGGTATGGAATCTGTAGAATCAAACGGACCAAAAGCATTTCAAATTATTTAACACGCGTCCAGGAGACACAGCATTAGAACACTTACTGAAGAAAATTCGTTAACAATTTGTTATCGACGATCAAATGCATCACGTGCTTTCAGCTTCAGACGTCTTTGAGGGGCGAATCTCTGGGATAAAAAAGTTAAAGACTTGTCTTTGCTAATATTTTGTGAAACTGGCTAAAATTTTAATGAACACCATAAATCGTTAATAGGAACATGACCTCCATATTTCGCCTGAATCGGCAAATAACTTTTTAAATTAGCCGTCAAAATTTTAATAACCGTTTCTGCTTATATATTTCTGTTTACCGATGATTAAAAAATTCAATGCCTATTTTAAAAAGTTTTGACCGGATTCCGGTGAAATTTTGAGTGACTCCTCTTATTACCAATTCATGGTGTTGATAAGAATTTCAGTCCGTTTCGGTAAGATTTGGCAAAGTTCGTTTATGCATTTTTTTTATGTACAGTTCTCAAAAAATAGAAACACCTGTGGATGTGCCGAAGCGATGAATGCAGTCACGTTCTTTCAGATTTGGAACAAGATGACGTAGAAAACGACGCTGACTTTATTGATTAGCTTATTAATTAATTCATAACTAGCGAACAGAACAACTTAAAATAGACCTTAAAATAGTTGCGTTGACCTAGACATTCCAGTATTAATAAGCTATGCAAATTTCACGATGCCACAGTTCAGCGTTAGAAAGTTTTTGCTGCTTCAGACAAACAGACGTTTTGTGTTTTATATATAAAATTTACTTCTGTTTTTCGAAAGACCTCGCGACAAATAGCATTCCATATAAATATTTGTTGTTTAACAATTGTAGATTAGAGCGTTTAGATAATCGATATTTTACAAAATGTGTAATATAATCAGCACTAAACTCGGAAAGTTATTTTCGTGTAACTTTACCTGAATAATTTTTACTTTTGATTTTTTCTCGTTAAATTACTTTTTCTCCTGCACACTTGTTTTTCCTACCACGGCTTGTTTTAGACTGTCCAATTCGACGGTTTGTTTGAGACTTCATAACGGAACTTATACAAAATAATGCGACATCTGGTATTACAAATCGGAACTATCTAAATTATCGACAATGTGCTATTGGAACGACATCTACTTTTAGATGCAATCTTGCTCACTTTGGCATCTGAACATTTCAGTTTGTATTGTAAGTTAGAGCGTTCAGATAGATTGATATTTTGCAAAATGTATAATATAATCAGCACTAAACTCGGAAAGTTAGTTAAATTAAAAAAGTGAAAAATAATTAAAGCGCACAAATTAATATCCCAATTGTGCT
This sequence comes from Macrothele yani, assembly GCA_039090855.1. Lineage (NCBI taxonomy): Eukaryota > Metazoa > Arthropoda > Arachnida > Araneae > Macrothelidae > Macrothele > Macrothele yani. Next base: position 135,462,416 of record CM077027.1, on the reverse strand, counting down.
AAATTAAAATAATATACAAACTCAAATTGCCGTGCTATTAAGATTTTAATTCGAATTTTGTAGATCTGATAAATAGAAGTAGAGTCATTGGTAATCCAGTGCTTCTAAATTAACACGCGATCACCTTGACATCTCAATGCGATCGCGTGCAAACTCAACTTGTTGTGATATTAAGAATTCAATTCGAATTTTGTGGATCGGAGAAACAGAAATCGAGTCATTGATAATCCAATATTTTTAAATTATCACGCGATCACCTTGACATCTAAAAGTGATCGCGTGCTAAAATATAGCAGCAATCATTTTGACATCAGGAGAGGCACACACGAATTGTTCGATAAGTGATGGCGCAATAATGCAGACGTTGCCGTAATGTCAAGCCTTCCAGAGAAACAGACATATCAGGTTGATTCTAAAGATTATTACTATCGTGCTGAAGTATACGTACACTAGCATCAAACCATCTTTGGGAATATTTATCGCAACTTTAAATCGGGCAAAGTCAAGAAAACAACGACAAATTAGAAGTAAATAAATTTTAAGATCTTTCGGATACATAATGGATCCATCTTCAGAAAATACTGACTGCAAATAGAAAATGTAACAATTAAAATATAAACATCGAAACGTTAATTACATACAACGTGTCAATGCACGTGCTCACGTTTTTCATAAAGTAAATTTACAGTTTCCTTCAGGATTGGGTGAAAAGTTTCTTAACAACAAATAATGAAGTAAATTTGGATTTATATAGACAAGATCGTGACTCTATAACATTTTAACACAAACATGGAGTACATATGATCCAAACTGGAATGCAGTTAAAGTAATAACAACAGCGGACAATAAAAACATGACATTATTCGATCTGTATCTATCTCATGCAAGAGAAATGTTGTAACGATGATATGCCATATGTGATACCTACCGCGTGGAAATCGTGTATTAATAATCATAAAATGAACAGTAGACTTACAATTTAAACAAAACTCTAACTATCTTACATTGTAAATATTATTTTTAGTGTAGACCACGTATTATTTCATTCGTGGTGATATATTTTGTATCATTTGGTGCGCATGTGCAGTGTCGCGATACGTCATTCTTGCCTTGGTATATATAATGTAGGGTGACCACCTATGACCACAGTGTTTTTTCAGCAAAACCTGAAGATGACCTAAATGTCAGGTCGAAAAATCTCGTTTATTTATGTGTTTTTAACTTGTGTAATATTGTAATCTATGTTTTAGCAAACCCCTTTTAAAACCTGACGGTTTGCATCACAAGTTATTACATCGTGCATTAAACAGTGCTTTCCGAATCATATTGTCGTATTCTGCACGAAGAAACCTGGAATTTATTTACAAGGCATTATTATGTAATACCTTCCAAGGTTGAGGAATGCTTATTGGGCTATCTAACATTACAACATGTTTGTGCAAATTTGAGGATAATAATAATTTCTAATAATAATATTCGTGATTTTGAAGGAGAAGTAGCAAGAATTGTTGTTTCGTCCGATATAGGGAAGTGGGTACCTCGGTGAACTAGACGAGACAAAGCTGTGGTCATAACACCAGTTTTAACATTATATTTATGTTCACTCAATCTAGTTTTTAATGTCCGAGTTGTTCAACCTATATAACATAGGTTTGTATGTTCCGGGTGGACTGCTTTTACAGGAATACTGTAAATTCCATGTTTATTGTGCTCCTCTACACTATCACGGTCATTTTTAATAATGGAGAGGATGTTTTTTTTTTTTTAGTCAAAAGTTCAGGTTATGACGTCGACAAATATCGTTAAAAGAGCGAGAGTCTAGGAATAAAGTCCACGCATCCCACATATCTTGCAGAAGTATGGTCTCTCGATAACGTAGTGGATGTCGATATCTTCACGTCTTCACGCTTTCCAAACGTAGGTTGAAAAAGCATATGTGCTCTAGCTTTGTCCGTCTGTCCGTCCGCACGATAACTCGCGTAAAAATTGTTCGATTTCGATGAAATTTTAGTATGTGATAGGGGACCTCCAGCGGACAAACCCTATTGAAAATGGATGAAATGAGGTCAAAGGTCACGACATAGGACCGGGATCTATTCCATTGTCCTTATGCGCCATAACTTGCGTAAAAATGGTTCGATTTCAATGACATTTTAGTATGTGGTAGGGGACCACCTCCGCACAAACCCTATTGAAAATGGACGAAATGGGGTCAAAGGTCACGACACAGAAGCGGGATCCCTTCCATTGCAATTATAGTTCATAACGTTCGTAAAAATGTCCGAGTTGTTCAACCTATATGCAGAAGTATGGTCTCTGAATTTTAGTCTGTGGTAGGGGACCGCCGTGGAATGAATTCTGTTAAAAATGGACGAAATGGGGGTCAAAGGTCAGGATTCCATTGCCCTTATGCGTCATAACTTGCGTAAAAATGTTACGATTTCAATGAAATTTTAGTACGGGGTAGGTAACCACATGGGGTCAAATTTTATTGAAAATTGACGAAATGGGGTCAAAGATCAGGACATAGGAGCGGGATACATTCCGTTGCCCTTATGCGTCATAACTTACGTACAAATGCTTCGATTGCGACAAAACTTTATCATGTTGTTCCAGAGATACACTGAACAGGTTCTGTTGAATATCATCGAAATGGAGTCAAAGGTCAGGACACAGGAGAGACATTTATTCCACAGCCATTATCCTCATAACTTGACAAAAAATGCTTCGATTGCGACAAAACTTTTTCATGCTATTCCGGAGGTATACTGAATCGGTTCTGTATATTATCATCAAAATGGGGTCAAAGGTCAGGACACAGGAGCGATATTTATTTCACAGCCATTACCCTCATAACTTGAGTAATGATTTCCGGTATGTTGGAAAGCGTATCATAATCAAAGCATTGCATGATTTTATTAACTTGTTTAATAATGTAGTCAAATGTTGCATGGGAGTACCCATAGTTTTTAGCTATGTCCTGTATTTGTGGAAGTTCTGCTCTGCGTAGTTTCAGGCTTGAAGAATAGGTAAAGGCTCTTCGAACGTGATAATAAATGGGTGAAAGTTTATGATTTATAGGGTGTGCCAAAGTAACTGGTATTAGAGCTGGAGAAGAAGTCGGTTTCTTATAAACAGAATAGGTGATTTTTGACGAATCCGGAGCACGTTGTAAGAGAAAATCTAAAAATGACAGTATCAGATTATCTTCAAATTCAGCTGTGAGTTTAAGACTAGGATATTGAGCAGATACACATTCGGTGAAATCGTTTATTTCTTCGAAGGAAGAAGGCCAGCAGATGAGGACATCATCTATGTATCTTATGTAAAAGAGTGGTTTTATTGAATATGATTCTAATATTTTGTTTTCCAGCTCTTAAAGTAATTCTGCAAGGAAAGGGGAGAACCCATAGGAGCTCCATCCCATTGACTGCAGATAAGTCGATTAAATTTGAAGAAAGTACGTTGATGAATCAATCTAAGAGCTGATATTATAGCTTGGATTTCGGGAAGAGGAGTGGTACCTTGAGAAATCAGTTTGGATTCTATAAGTTCATAAACCACAGGTACTGGTATATTAGGGGGAAGCGAGACATAATGCTTGTCCGAGTAAGTCATTCGTAACGGAAATCACGGGCAGTTTAAAATGACATGTGATAAGGAGCACGTTAGATATTGTTTACTCGACGAGTTAGATAAAGGTAGTACTGCAGTCGCGGTTTGCCGCAACACCAGTCGGATGCATTTTGATGATAGCCCATGTCGCAGTTGGTTTCGGAAATTCCGGGACGGAGACGAAGCTGAATAGATCAGCCACGTCCTGGACGTCCATTCGTGGTTTCTGACAAGGATGTGGACCAAGCCATAACAAAGACTCACATTCAACCTTTCAGGAAATAGCGGAAACGTTGTCGGTCCACAGAACAACAGTCAAAAGACGGATGCATGCGCTCGGGTTCATCACCAAGTTCTATAACTGGGTTCTGCACCAGCTTTCTAGAAAGCAACGAGAGGAGAAAATCTGTACCTGTGTTTCTTTGCTTTCTCGTCACAGAAATGAACTGTTTTGGGGACGAATTGTAACGGGTGATGAGAAATGGGTACTTTACTGTACAGTAATGTAAAGCGTCTACGGATTGTGTGTTAAGGTGCAAAGCTTTCTCCATCGACTTCAAAAAGAGGGCTGCCAGCCAAAAAGGTTTTGTTGAGTGTTTGGTGGGATATCCAGGGAATAATCCAGTGAGAGGTGTTGGCACCTAACCGAACGATAAATGCTGACCTCAACTGCCAACAGTTGGACAGATTGCGAGAACAACTGATATCGAAGCGGCCAGCACTCGTCAATCGCAAAGGCGTGATCCTTCATCATGATAACGCCAGACCTCATGCTGCTTTAATCACTCGGCAAAAAATTACTGGACTTTGTTTGGGAAGTGTTACCTCATCCGGCGTATTACCCTGACCTGGCACCTACGGACTAACACCTTTTTCGATCATTACAGAACGCCTTCGCTCTCCAAACCTTCGATGATGCGGACGATGTGAAAACGCTATTACATGACTTTTTTAACACTGAAACACATGAGTTTTTCCGGCATGGGATTCACCTACTCATACGCAGATGGCAAGAGGTCATACATAATGATGGCAGTTATGTGAAATCCTAGGTACGTTATTCGTTGTGTTCTCCTTCTTTCTTTGTAGCCTACAAATACGGGTAGAACTTATGTACACGCCCAATACTTTACTAGCTTCGGGAAAGATACAGAGCATCAAACAAAAATTACTTTACACACTTATTAGCTTTGATTTTTGCGATGCATGCAAGATGTTTCACATAACGGAACGTCTTACAGTAGTGTAGTATCTAGTACTTCCATTTTCTGTTTTTTTTTCACGTGTGCACTATGGATACGGAATCTTGACTGGTAATTTTGAAAGAAATGCACCAAAGAATTAGATACTACTGTATATAGTTCAAAGTGTACATGTAATTTTTTTAAGAAGATGTAGTTTCTACACCGGGATCACAAACACAGACAATAGCGATTGGCGGTAACCCGATTCCAGGCTGGAACTTCAGATCCAGATTCTCACCCAAAAACCCACTAGACCTCATCCTGCTCTTGGAATACATTTGCGCGAATACTTTTCTTTATATCTATTTTTTCTCTAAAAGATACAGGGGTTGTTGTTTTTTTTTTTTTTTTTTGTTTTTTTGCAAAATTTCATTATAACAAAAATTACTTACGCGTAAATTCATCACTGAAGATTGTCGACCGGAAACAAATTCGAGATCTTCCGAATAAACGAAACAAAATACGTAGATTCAACTCATTCTCCCTGAAAGATAAATAAGCAACAGGTTATATAACCGAAGACTAAACATTTCCTTACAACATATTTAGTGTAAACATGATTCTTAAGTAAATTCAAAAATCATTTTATTCTATGCAGGTCAACATTATCCAAACAGCCCACACAGCACAGAATATTTCGTATATGTTACAAGTACGTAGTACTGAAACATTGAGACTTTTCAGATACGTTGCGCAATGTAACAGTAATGTTTCAGAAACCTTACGGTTACGTCAAAATGTCCTCAAACGTTACATAACTTTAAAACATAACCGATAGGTTACAGTAAAAGATCTTTGTAACATCAACATACCAACTTCATGTTACTGTTACGTATTTGAAAGATATTTGTGACATCATAATATTACTGTTACGTATTAATTACGTTGAATATTATAGTTTTAATAAACTTTGTAAAATCACAATAAAAAATATTACACTCGACAGCTGTTTCAAAAGCAACAACAGTCGTATTACGACTTGTTTACGTTTTCACAGGTTCAACGAAGTCCGCTGTCCATTGGGAACAGTGGCGGCGTTTATACACTGCTGGGCACCCAAAATGCAACAGCAAGAAGAAAGCCTCCGATTGGCCTGAAATTCGCAGTATGCGTCGCCCGCGAGAGGACATGCAAACGATTAGCATTGCAGGGCATACGCAAATCATGTGCACCCGGCAAGCCACCGAGAAGCACTATAAGAAGGGTGCACAGAAGGCGGGGTGTAAGTAGTAAAAGTGTGTTGTGCTGCCGGACCTGTGCGTGGTAAGCTTCCTGATGCCTCGTCGCAGAATACGGCAGTCATTCCAGCACGTTTCGGAGTACGACAGAGAACAAATAGTCGCTTTTCGCGACAGCGGTTTATCGTACCGAGACATCGGCGCCCGTGTGGGACGACATCCAGCCACAGTGAGGCGAGTATTGATTTGGTGGGTGCAGGAGGGACGGACGGACGAACCGACGGGAGTGATTGCTGCAGCCGCGGCACACCACCAAACGAGACGACCGGCATGTCGTGCGGCGGGCATTGACGGCTCGCACCGCCACATCACGAACGTTAGCGCAGGAATGGAATTAGGATGGGTAGCGCAACAACCTGTGTCAGCCCGTACCGTTCAACGTCGTCTTCAGGAGCGGGAACATGTCGCACGGCGCCCATTGCTCCGATTCCCATTGACGTTACACCACCGGCGAGTGCGGAGGCAATGGACAGTTGAACGCCAAACCTGGACTACGGAATGGCACGACATTGTCTTCCCCGACGAATCCCGCTTCTGCGTGCAACACCACGATGGTCGGATCCGCGTGTGGCGCCACCGCGGCGAGAGACTGTTTGACGCCAGCATTATGCATCGCCATACCGGTCCGTCGCCTGGCGTTATGGTTTGGGGCGCAATTGGATATGACACCGCACCCCTGTTGTACGCATCGCCGGTACACTCAACAGCCACCGCTACATCTCCGACATTTTGGAGCCTGTAGTCCTCCCTTACCTGCAGGACCTGCCAGCAGCCACGTTTCAACAGGACAATGCGCGCCCGAACGTGGCACGCAACGTGCAGCAATTCTTCACGGCCCACCAGGTGTAAATGCTGCCGTGGCCCGCCTGTTCTCCCGATATGTCGCCCATCGAACACGTCTGGTCGCTGATCGGCAACCGAGTCGCCCATCGAACACGTCTGGTCGCTGATCGGTAACTGTCATAGAAGTGCTCGGGTTTTGAGCTGAAGAACGCAGTGACGAAATTTTCCACCTCTGGAACTGTGGTGAACCGCTGTTGGGCGAGAGCATGTTGAATAGGGCGAAAGAGATGAAAGCCTTAGAATGCAATGTCCGGGAGTAAGCCGGGTATGGTAAAATCTCCCAGTGTAACTGTTGAAGGGTTGATTTCGTGATGGCGCCGACATGTGGTCTGGCATTATCGTGTAACAAGATGACTGGGCGGCGTTTATTACCTGTTCATGGGCGTTTTCGTTTGACTGCGGCGCTCAGTTTCATCAACTGATCGCTATATCGTTGTGAAGTGATTGTTTCGCACGGTTTGAACAGTTCAAAGTACAACACTCCATGCATATCTTACCACACACACAATAGCACCTTTTTCCGTGGATATCCTGGTTTGCAGTGGATGTTGATGGCTGGCCTGTGTCGACCCAGGTTCGGTTGAGTACGGAGTTATCACAATAGACCAATTTTTCATGTCCGGTGACAACTTTCCACAAGAAATTCTTCCCTTGAAATCTCTTCAGCAACGACATGCAGATGCCCAATCGTTGGCCAATATTACACTCCGTTAAACTATGTGGAACACACTTACCAATATTTTGGATCTTCCCCAAAGCCTGTAGATGCCTTACAACCGTCGAATGAGCCACTTTCAAACATTTCGCCAGTTGCGTGGTCGATTATGTGGCCCCCTCTTGCAACAGCGATTCCCGCTCCTCGTCTGTGAATTCCTGCGGTCTACCTGCACGTGGCTTGTCTTCCAAACTTAGATTACCTTTCTTAAACCTGGAAAACCATTCTCGACACGTACTCTGACATATTGAATCGTATGCTTCGCTCGCACGCTTTCCTAAATTAAACATGAATAACAAATAGTGCCGCAAATGAACTTTATCGACCACCATACTTGGCTTCATGTACGAACTGACAGCACGGGTCGCCGGCCGGTTAGACCCCTACTGTGTACGCTATCGGGGGCGGAGGAAACTTTTACATACCCTTAATATTAAACACCCATGTTGACATTACACAACCTTGTTTGACTCCTGCTCCAACAGAAAACCATTTCGATACACAATTGTTTACTCGTACACATGCTGTACTGCCAGTATACATGGCTTTCACACTATTGAGTAGATTCCCAGTGATACCATATTTATTCAGTACCTTCCACAGAAGAGTCCTATTTACTCGATCATACGCTTTCTCTAAATCTATGAAGGTACCAAAAACAACTTTCATACCAACAGACAGATACTTTTCAATCACCAAATGTAAAGCAAACAATTTGGTTAATGCAGCCCTTACCAGGCATTGAAACCACTCTGAACATCCCACACTTTTACTTTCTTTGAGGTAATACCTCGTAACTTATCAATAACGACCTTTCCAAATACTTCCCCTGGCACACACAGCAAACTGATACCACGAAAGTTCTTGCATTCAGTTTGATACCCCTTTCCCTTATACCAGTGAACAATGATAGCATCCCTCCAATCCTGAGAGATCATTCCTAATTCCCAGTACAACTGGCAAAATTCAGTTAACCAGTCAATTACAGAGTCCCCCTCCATATTTTAGCATCTCAGAAGTTATGCCATCCACCCCCGGAGCTTACTGTTCTAAAGAGGTTTTAGAGCTTTACACACTTCTTCTCTTAAGATCCCTTCTGCTCTGCTCTTCCATCTCTCACTGTGACATCATCTACTTCTGTCTCAAAATCACCTTTGCTTTCATACTCGCAGAAGTAATCACCTCATCTTTCTCTTAACTCATTGGGCTTTCATATCATTTCTCCCATCCTATTCTTCACACAACTTAGAATTTTATTTCCCCTATGTCTTACGTACTTCCAGTAAGATTATCTATCTTTCCAAAATGCCAGATTGTGCCTTTCCTCCTTTTCCTTCCTATCTTTTGCAGTACTCTGGCCAGCTTGGCTGCTTCACGCTTCTTACAGCGATATTCATCCTCAGAAAATCTACCTTGCAACATCCCTAAATATGCTTCCTTCTTTCCCTTAAATGCTTCTTTAATCTCACTGTTCCACTAAGCACCACCTCTCCTACCCTTGCAGTACCATAGACCTCTTCAGCAGCAGTGGCAACACAGTTCTTAAAATATGTCCACTTCTTTTCTACCTACATCTCTCTCACAAGACTTCAACTCATTCAGTCGTTCTTTAAGTAAATCAGGGTAATGCTAATGTTCTTCATGGAGCCTTTCAACCTTTATTGTTTTCATCACAGGCCTCTTCCTATTCCCCTTTCTCCAGGAAACATTTAATTTCACTCGTGACACTACCAAATAATGATCAGAAAAATCCGCACTTCTCATCATACAAGTGTCAATAACTAAGGGTTTCAGACGTTGATCGTAAACAACAAAATCTGTTACACTTTTGTCCCAGAGTACGATTTTCCCAAGTGTACTTTTGATAATATAGTGTACACCATTATTATCACGCATGCATATTTTTACATGGCGGGAGTTTTTGCCAAAAAAAAAAAAAACGGATTTAGCGAGCTCCTGAATTTAACAAGAATTTTCACCGGTCACGAGCTCCTTATCATAAACGCACCCTAATGTACACCCATCCGAATAAAATAGTGACTAGCTTAATACATCAATCCACATGAATCTCATCCACTCTTGTGTTGTCCTCGAATGGCGAGCGAGGCACCAAAGCAGTCGCCGTCTTGTATTGCCTGGAGTGATGTAGGGCTTGTGCGCTGCTGACCTACCATGGTAACCGTGGGCATAGAATTACCGACGGACTGTTCTGATGCAAATAGCTATTCCAGTGGCTTGTGTGACGTCGCCCGCCAGGTTTGTGGCAGAGGACGTGCATGCCTTCTTCATATTCTGCAGTAAGCTTTGTTTGTAAAGATCACTCAGTTTATGTAACCCCCTCCCAAAGCGCGGCTCCGCTGTAATCGTATAATCGTACCATCTGCTTGCCATCGATGAACAGCGACAGTGGATCTTGGGAGTTTCAGAAGAGCAATAATGTACGCACTGATTGCTTACGCAGTAGGCAGTCCGTCAATTCAATTTGGCCTTCAATTCAATTTCAATTCAAAGTCCGTCAATTCAATTTCGCGCGGAATAGTCTCCTCCAATACGATACGGGTGTATCGACGCTCTTCTGAACACACAGCACGCGCCACATCCTGTGCGTGCACCTCTAGTTATGCAAATACACGTTTATTTGCATATGTGGAACTGTCCGAATACTTTTGTCTACATAATGTAGTTTTTTGAAGTGGCGTAAGACAGAACTGTGATTTTTTAGTGGCCTTTCTTTCTATTGATGACGCATTATTTTCAATCGAACATAATATCGAGCTGATAAAAATAGCAGTACTGGAGATTCTCAAAAGACTACTGTAATGGAATCAACCCATCTTCCGGAAAAAGGAGCAGAAGAACGGTGTACGTATCTACATAATTGCGTCCAAGTAATTAACAGACTCTGTTCGAATGTAAGTAGTAATGGAATGTCCCCATGTGACAGCAGCAGCGTCCTGTGTTTAGCGCCTCTTCCATTCCTTAAGGGACTCAACACATTACGCGTCATTTGTGGAGTAAAAGAAAAAGAACGGTTCGGAATCATTAGCTAAGTGGCTTTCAGGGAACGAGGGGCCATCATTTTGCTTCAATGGAAACCACCGGAAAACAACAAAAGAGAGAGACAGCGCCATTTAACAATAAGCGACACGCTATTCGCTTCTCTCGTAACTCACAAATGCTAACTACTTCCAAGGCTTTGTTCAGCTGCGATGCTTCAAAATGGCAGTCATACAAACACACACACACACACACACACACACACACACACACACACACACACACGCAGCAGCAGCAGCACCTCGTCTCCGCCAAAGTAGAGTGGACATGAAATTTCGGAAAAAAGGTATGCACGCATGATTGAAAGGATGTATAAAACACAAATATAACAAGTACGAAAAAGTAACGTGGGCATTCACGAAACTCTCAACTGCGGAGAAGAAAAAACATTTTCCAGCTTCACCATGAAAGTCAGATAAGCTTAATGTTTATTTATTTATATTACTACACAACAGTGTATCTCCGCAAAACACATGTAGATACAGAAATGAATTAAGTCCTAACACAATGCATTTCCACCCACATCAACTAACATATATATATACACTGGCAGAAAGTGAAAAAAGAACACCAAGAATGAATTGGCGGACGATCGTGAAATTTACATATGTTAATTGGGTCGAGTTTACGTAAGTGTGATGTTAATTTCGGGACCAACCGGTGAGCCCTTACGCCACAGCACGGCATAGTATGCAAATTATCGTTGGTGGTATTTAAGGAGTACGGCGAAGTAAATGTAATGAGTCGTCTGCGCACGGACACGTGCGAAGACCCTGAAGAAGCTGCAATGCCTGAACATGGAAGACGTGTATGATTTCAGCAGTTATCGGACTTTGAGCGAGGTCGTTTAGTCGGATTCCGCGGACGGGAAGTATCGGTGGTGGTACGATAGTGGCGTAGATGGTCCGAGGAACATTCTCACACGAGAAGACGTGGAACCGGGAGTCACAGACCGCCTGATGAGCGGACTGATCGACTCATAAGAAGAGCGGCGTTGTCAAGCAGAACATCTACTGCGACGCAAATCCGAGCTGCCGTTGCACCTGAGGTGACTGTGCGAACAATCCGCAACCGTCTACTGGATGCAGGACTACGTGCACGTGTGCCTCTGGCATGTGTACCTCTGACTCCAGCCCACCGTCAGGAACGGCTGCAGTGGTGTCGCCAACGTCTGCACTGGAGAACGCAATGGCGATCTGTCGTGTTCAGCGATGAAAGCAGATTCTGCTTGGGAGCCTCCGATGGCCGTATGCGTGTTCGCAGACGCACAGGGGAGTGTCTCCACCCTTCTTGCATCCGCCAGCGACACACAGGGCCTACACCTGGTCTCCTGGTGTGGGGAGCGATCAGCTATCACTTCCGTACACAACTAGTGTTTGTACCGGGTACGTTAAACAGCACCTCGGCCGCCCCGGTGGCGTAGTGGTCTAAGGCGTTGGCCACTGATCATTCGTCCGTAAGGGGTCCGGGTTCGAATCCCGGTCAGGCATGGATGTTGTGTTTGTCTTACGGCACTGGCTCTCTCCCTTCCCTGGAACTAGTGGCCCTAAATTAGGGACGGGCGACTGCTTATAGCCCATTAAGTTGCTCACGGTGGTCGTAAAACCTCCAATCAAAAAAAAAAAAAAAAAAAAAAAAACAGCACCTCCTTCATCAACAACATCATTCAGTCCGTTGTTGTGCCATTTGTAAGGTCGGTCCATCGTGGTGTTTTCCAGCAAGATAACGCACACCCACACACGGCACGTGCAACGCAACATGCACTTCAGGGTGTGAGACAACTTCCATGGCCTGCACGTTCACCGGATTTGTCCCCCATTGAGCACGTGTGGGATTTTATGGGACAACGACTTATCCGGTCTCCACGGCCAGCTACAATCATCCCAGATTTACGCGTCCAGGTTGTGGATGCTTGGAACTCAATACCCCAAACTTACATCCAACATCTGTACGACAGACTCCATGCCAGAATTGCACAGTGTGACGCAGTTCATGGCGGTTAAACCTCGTACTAACCATGTTACATGGAAATGTTATTTTTCAGTTTACCAGCAAATACAGCTGTATTTTGCCCTAATGTTTTGATTACGTTATTCTCTGTATTCCGTTATTATGCTGTATAAATTTCGTTGTTATCAGAAGTCTCCTTCTTGGTGTTCTTTTTCACTTTCCGCCAGTGTATATATATATATATACTTCAGTGTATATATACAGTATACTGAGGTAATGTACCCTTCCTATCACATGACAGGACTATGTTTTAGTAGTGACCAGCTTATTAAAAAGAAAAGTCCTTTCTATATAATCATTTTTATATATACTATTAGTTGTGCAAATAAGTTTTGAAGTGTTTTAATGCAACACAACATGTAATTTGAGAGAAAACAACAGTACTTTTACGAATCAAAATATGCGCCGTCATTATCTATCAGCTTCCGCCATCGGTCGGGCAGCTAACGGATTCCAGCCATGAAGAATACTTCGTCGTGTGACGCGATGAAATCGTCAACCCATTTTTGCACTTCGTCACATGTCCGGAACCGTACAGCAGACAAACCATGTTGCATCGATCGAAACAAATGATAGTCTGAAGGGGCTATGTCGGGACTATACGCCGGGTGCTCTAAAACTTTTCAGCCAAACGTCAACAACGTTTTCTTGACCGATTTCGCGACAAGAGGTATAGCGTTGTCATCCAGAAATTTAACGGGACGCTATCCTTTGCCTTTGAATGGACGTTTCCGACAGATTTCCTGGTTCAATTGCAGCAATTGTTGCTTGTAGCGATCAGCAGTATTAGTTTGACCCTGTTCCAATAGTTCATAATAGAGCACACCCTTCATATCCCAGCAGATGCACAGAAGAACTTTCTTGGAGTGAATATTGAGTTTCGGTGTCGAAGTTGTTGCTTCACCGTGGTCAACCCGGTGTTTTTTGCGTTTGAGATTGTCGTATCACATCTACTTTTCATCACCGGTAACGATTTCATACAGGAAAGACTTGTTTATTCAACAAATTCAAACACTTCATGACACACTCAGCCTTGTTCCTCTGGCTCAGGTTATTTGACACCCATTTTCCTTCCTTCTGAATCTCTTCCATTGCGACTACGTTCTCGATCACTGACATCAAAATCACCTGCTTTAAACAGTCTAAACCAAATCTCACACGTGCTTTTCGATACAATATTCTCCCCCAGAATAGAACACATCGACGTTTTTTCCTTGATGAAATTGGTAATTGGTAACGAATGTTGGGCGAACTTCTGTGTCACATTTTATACTATGGACTAGTTACGGTCACATGGCAACAACGCGGGGAAATATCGGATGTGTAAATTAGCGGTATACGTCACACAAAGAACTCTTTAAAACGTATTTGTACACCTAATATTTGCATCTGACGATGCATTTTTTTTGATTGGTTTGTTTGTTTGGAGGTTTAACGACCACCGTGAGCAACTCAATGGGCTATAAGCAGTCGCCCGTCCCTAATTTAGGGTCACTGTCTCCAGGGAAGGGAGAGAGCCAGTGCCGTAAGACAAACACAACATCCATGCCTCACCGGGATTCGAACCCGGACCCCGTTCGGACGAATGATCAGAGGCCATCGCTTAGACCACTGCGCCACCGGGGCGGCTTTTTTTTTTTGATTGGAGGTTTAACGACCACCGTGAGCAACTCAATGGGCTATAAGCAGTCGCCCGTCCCTAATTTAGGGCCACTGGTTCCAGGGAAGGGAGAGAGCCAGTGCCGTAAGACAAACACAACATTCATGCCTGACCGGGATTCGAACCCGAACCCCTTACGGACGAATGATCAGAGGCCAGCGCCTTAGACCACTGCGCCACCGACGATGCATTACAGGAGCGCAGGTGGAAGTATATTCTTTGCTTCGAGTTCCCGTTTTCCCAATCTCCATTGCCTTTCTCTCTCCCCTTATATCCTTTTTCTGTACCTATCCTTCCCTCTATCTTTGTTTTTCTTTTTTTTTTTTTTTTTGCGTTTTCTTGTATTTTACTGCATGTTGCGGTTACATGTATATCTATTAACCGCCTTCAACCTTCAGATGTTCACTGAAATTTGTGGTATTCCGCAGTCTCATAGTATCTATGTGCATCCCTTTTACTCCTCAGTACTTACTGTACGAAGCCCAGCAAACTCGTACACCACACAGCTGCGCACACTTGTCGCAACTTACTCGTACTCTACGTTCCCTAAATTTGAAGACTTTCCTATCATAACCTTCCATAATCCAAATGGCTTCATGTAGGGCTAGTCGCCCGTCCCTAAACACACCACCCATAATGCCCCCATACTTGAACTCTGGCCCATCTCTGATGATTACGTGCCTTAATCATGTAATATCTGTTTGGCTCATCCAAGCTCCGTATCGAGTCTTAACTAAGCAAACGTCTCTTCAGGACTGCAGTTCCTTTTCATGTATTCCAACAGAACGCATCTGTAATTTTTTTTTTTTTTTTTTTGATTGGAGGTTTAACGACCACCGTGAGCAACTCAATGGGCTATAAGCAGTCGCCCATCCCTAATTTAGGGTCACTGGTTCCAGGGAAGGGAGAGAGCCAGTGCCGTAAGACAAACACAACATCCATGCCTGAACGGGATTCGAACCCGGACCCCTTACGGACGAATGATCAGAGGCCAGCGCCTTAGACCACTGCGCCACCGGGGCGGCATCTGTAATTTGGGTAAGTGCAAAACTTCTCGCCATTTGCAAACCTGAAAAACAAGGCTGTTTCATGCTCACACAATGTTTTATTTCTATTTGTTGCATGGTCTCCATTATTAACGATGGCTTGTTCCTTCTGTTCTGTTAGCTGTTTAATCAACAGAAGTAGCGAGCTTGAAGTAAAAAAAAAGTTTGAATTGCCACACACATTCCTACTATCACACGACCTTTCATGGTTTTGCCATATGATTTTCCAATGACAGTAGCTCTCTTTACGAGACTCGAGACAATTTGTTGTTCGGGCATACGTACGACATGACACATCCGATCACCGTGATTTTTTGCATGCGACTGGACATCATTCGTGGTCAGTTTTTGACACCTTCCGATTCCCGAAATTCCGTGTCATTAACGAATAATCGTCAAAAAAACTTGCATTTTTAGGAGTTTTTCCGGGTTTTGAGAAGGGGTCGTTTGTTACCTATCTCCTCCAAAGATCTTTAGCCCAATAGCTGTGACACTTGCCACAGAGAAAGGGAAGGACATGGTGAGTGACATGGGGTTGGTATCATTGTGATTGGTCGTGTCATATAAAAAATAAAGACCATTAAAAAACTAAACAATTTTAATAATAATTGAAAACATCCGCTCTCTACACGAGACTTTGGTTGTTCGGGCATAGCTACGACATGACACATCCGATCACCGTGATTTTTGGCATGCGAAAAGGTTCAAAATAAGGTTCAATTTTACTTAAATTTTATTTTGAACCTTTTCAAAAAATGAAAAGGTTCAAAATAAGCGAAAAATATTATCCATGGCAAAAGCTATGTTAAGGAAAAAATAGATGACTTTTTACTTGGACCGTTTCACGAAAGTCGGCTCAATAACATTAATTTAAAAAAATCGTTTGAATTAAAAAATCGAAGAAATGGAAAGACTCCGTCTGTTAGCCCAACACTTGCTTAATCTATAATAATAAAAGGAAGTTTGTGTATTGTGTGTGTCTGTCTTTCGCGATACAAAATGAAAAACGTTGTTCCCGATCTGAGTGTGTCTTTCCGCTTCGTTTACATGCAACCTGATCACAACCAACATAAAGGCGTGAAGGAAAGTAGTTCATGATAATTTTTAGGCATTTTTGTTTTAGAATGTTTCTTACTTTTGTTCTGAAAGTCATACATTTTACGCTTTCGATTCACCAAACTTGAGACTTCAAGGCCTCATTTATTCTGTCAAGTTGCTCAAAGCAAAGAGACATAGTGATCGATTGGTCTTATCGTGATGAAGACAACACCATTCTGATTCACATAACTGTACCACTTCGACTTCAAAGCCTTATTTACTCGTCCAAGTTACTGAGAGTACAGATCGTTGGCTAGGTACCAAGAGCTCATGATGGACATTTATTTTCCTTGCAATCTTACTAAACGCAGAGCATGGCTTACTTTGGGTGGAGATCTGATTTTGGAGTCATCCCTGAAGCTACCTTTCTCTTTTACAAAAAACAAAAATCGAGAGAGAGTACCCTGGTACTCCTCGCAGATAATTCATGCTATGAATTTTTCGTATGCCAAGATCTTCGTATGTGTGAAATAAAACGAGTGATTCGAGAGTACACATTTATTTACTTACAACAAATTGCATTGATATGCGTCATTCCCGACCACATCGAACCACAGTCCGGTATATACTAAGTGAATTAAAACATAACAACAAAAAATAAGTTTTACTAATTCCTGATAGTGAGCGGTACTTAAGATATTTCTGGTGAATGTTATTGTCGTAAAACCAATGAAAAAATATATGTGAGTCATAAAAGTAGACATTTACTAAACTATGGCGGCGGCAATAGTAAGTATTCCGACTGTTTAGTTTTTCAAAAACAATAGTTACTTTTATTATTATAAATTATTCAGATTTAGATGAAAGTTAGAAAGGAGCATCACACCGGTGAAATGTGATGCAGTTACGAAAGTTCATCTCCGCAAACTAAAATTTGACCTCAAGATAAAAACATTTTGAATCGCTGGTGTGTCAGTGAGGGAAGGTTGGCAAACTTTTCATCTTGGATATCTGCAGGTAACACCCCATCATTTTATGCGTCACTGTAAAGCTCTAGGCAATAGCAGTAAACCCCTGGGGGTCGAGAGGAGGCCAAATTTTGCCATAACGCATACTTTGTTACTGTCGGAAAATATGATTAGCATCAAAAGGTATTTTAGTAATGGATTTCATCGCATTTAGCATGAAATTCTCATAATTTGTGCACACTGCAATGAGATATTGTTACGTTTATGTAAAACGTGATGTGAAATAATGTTCTGCGATAACAGTTGTTGCGTCCCTTCATGGAACAGCATGCGGAACGATTAGATTTCACCCATGCTTTTGACAATAACCAACCGTTACCCATTTCCGTTGCATCGAAATTTTTTAGTTAAAATTTACTGTACTACTGTTGGGAAATATACAAAACATCAAAAATACACAGTCGAGTCATATTTTTGTGACCACCTTGTACTTTTGACGTCAACAGCGCCGTAGCCAATGAAAGAAAGCACGTGTCGTGAGCTGGCTTGGAGGGTATACAGTATAAGGTGTGCTGTAGGCATTTTGAAAACATATCTCTCGTAGCTGTCATGGATAAAAGGAGTGATTTATCAGATTTGCAAAAAGGGATGATTATCGGCTTTCGAGCCAAGGGTGGCAATATTTATGAAATAGCGCAGTTTGTGAACTGTTCACCTATTGCTGTGGTTAAAGTGTATCGTGATTGGATAAATGGCACCATTGCGAATAAGCGATGTGGAAACTGCGGAGCACCACGTGCCATTGATGGGAGAGGTGAACTCGACTTCGGAGGTGCGTGAGGACCGATCGACACGCTACAGTGGAGCAACTCATTGGCCGAAGAAACCAGAGGCTACCTGAAGTGTGTGTAAAAACAACAGTTCAGCGGACCATGCTGCGTACGTGGCTACGAGGTGGATGGATAGTCACTGCACCTGTGCTAACGGAGGTGCATCGGCAGAAAAGGCTTACATTTGCACAGCAGTATCGAAATTGGACCTCCGCTGATTGGGAAAGGATTGCCTTTTCCAATGAGTCACGTTTGTTGCTTCATCGAACGGATGAACGTTGGTGTATAAGGCGAGAAACAGCGGAGAACAAACACTCTTCAACCATTCCTGGAAGAGCGCAAATCTGGTGCGTGCAGCGTTATGGTCTGAGTAATGTTTTCGTGGCATTCTCTGAGTCCACTCATACCTGTGGAAAGCACTATGGACCGAAATCGTTAGGAATCCATCCTTGTAGACCACGTACACCCATACATGCTCATTGTCTTTCCTGTGGCAGATGAAATTTTCCAACACGACAATGCGACGTGTCACACAGCTAGAAATGTCCGGGAGTGGTTGGAAGAGCAAGATGAAGACTTCAAAGTATGTCCATGGCCTCCTAATTCCCCAGACGTAAACCCAATTGAGCACCTGTGGGACCACCTCGGTGTTTGCTCTGTGGATCCTCCACCACGCACCCTCCAGCAGCTGTCAGATGCACTGCAGTCAGCATGGCTTCACATACCTGTGAACACCTTCCAGCACCTTGCTGAGTTACTCCCAGTCCGTCTAGCTGCCGTACGCGCTGCACACGGCAGTTACTCTGGATATTAGCTGGTGGTCACAATAATGTGACTCTACAGTGTATTAGGTCCGTTTAATATTCTTGTGTAACATTCATTTTACGTTTCCAGTCACCACTGGATTAGAGAACGGATCGGTTTTGTACCGAGCTAGCACAGATACACTTACCATCCCTCTGTCTATTCCGTTTATAGCAGATAATTGATAAAGTACCCATCGATCCAGTTTTCGGACCAGTCCAATAGCCTGAATTCAGCTCATGGCAGTTGTTTGATGAACTGAAAGTCTAGAGTCAATATCCCGGTTCGTTTGATGTCGGCTCGGATCAGTTATTGCCAATACTTCTTAACACACTCTTCAGAAGGGTGTCCAGAACAGAGGCTACTTTATAAATAAGTGTCCTATCACATAAACGAGACTTCGCGAACCAATACAGACATGTTAGTTCACTTACAGAGCACGTCGCGTATACAGCGCGTGTGCTCCTTTTCGCCTCGGTAGTCGTGCTTGTTTTGTTTTTCTTTTCTCTTATCGAATGCAAAACGCAAACACCGACGAATGTGTACTTTCAAAACTCATGGCCGCCCCCGGTGGCGCAGTGGTCTAAGGCGATAGCCTCTGATCATTCGTCCGAAAGGGGTCCGGGTTCGAATCCCGGTGAGGTATGGATGTTGTGTTTGTCTTACGGCACTGGCTCTCTCCCTTTCCTGGAACCAGTGACCCTAAATTTGGGACAGGCGACTGCTTATAGCTCATTGAGTTGCTCACGATGGTCGTTAAACCAACAATAAAAAAAAAACTCATACTAAAACTACAAATGATACCCATAAAAATGGGTTCCATTTGCCGAAGTTGCCATTTTTATCGCAATGAAGTTCCAGCATCCTGTCACCATAGTGCTGCTACCTTCTCTATGCTTTGCAAACCTACACTGCAAGAATAAGTCGGAGTGTGCAAATTGCGAACTAAAATCGGACCGCTCTCAACCCCTACATGTAAATTGCGAACTAAGAGCCAAGACATTTATGTGTAAATTGCGAACCAACTTTTCTAGACCCGATATGTAAACTGCGAACCAACTTGAAAAGGTAAAAATCCTCCAAATACGTGGCGTCAGTAAATAAATAAATACATCGCTTTTTCCACGTTCCAGAAACACATAGCAACCGAAAAAATTGTTCTTCAGCGGCCGCCGTGGAATTGTATCACGGAACTCTCGATAACTAGCCGAACGCGTTAACTTTACACCACGGTGGCGAACAATCCATGGTGCTATGTGTAATTTTAAGTCAGCTTCTGACATCATAAATCCGTAAGATGGGCTCAGCAACTGAGACGTCTCCATCTGGTGGGCATTAACGGCACTGGCTATATATATGTATTAGAGCAGTTAGTTCAAAATATACTTTATTGGCAAAAACATAGGGAATACAGGCGTACCACATATGGCAAAAGTAAACAACAAAACAATGAGCGATACTGATGAAATATTACAGGTGAATGTGATACGACAGTCAACTAAGGATGACAAAATGTTAAAATCGTTAAGAAGGAACAATATATGCTTGAGGAAGATGATGCACAAAGAAAAGTAATGATTAATTAATAAAGCATGCGATGACGTGCAGAGTGAAAGCAGAGCACAAAACAACAGGTAAATATATTTACAAGAACATGGCTGTACAACGCAGTGCACAAAAGAAGGAACATGTAAAACACAACAAAAGCATATACTACGATAAAGGTACAGAAGTTCCCACAATCCAGGAAACCACACGATATGTGACAAAAACATGATAAGTATTACAGAACATAGTGTAAACTTGGGCGAACTCCCCAAGTGAAACACAAGGATACACAAAATACAAACAGCAAGCTGTGCAGTATTGCATCGGTCCAAAAAACAACGACATGGGACGAGCAAAAAATACATGTCGTCAAAGAATGTGAAAATGCAAGACAGAAATAAGGTATAAATTAAAAGATGCAACACAATGCAGCAAGAAAAAACAGAAAGAACAAAGTATCGCAGGGCAATACCTCTCGTATTGCTCCTGAAGAACAAATACACGGTGCGCAACTCAATGAAGGTACAGGCAGCAAAAGCAGACACATGAGTGAAGAACAAGTATTAAGGACAGGTGCAACGAAGAAACAAATACAACACGGTACATGCACACGAATTACACAAAAATTGCAGAAAACCCCTACAATACAAATCATAAGCAGTTACATGACAAACACTTAGTAGACGCTGTGACGAAGCACCAGGAAGAGAGAACACAAAATCTCGACTGATGCATTCAAGATCTTCGAAGCTGGAAAAAAACTAAAAATCAGAAAGAAAGATGAATGGAAGATCCAGTGATTTCGAACCAACCGGTCCCCTGCGCCCAGGTAGACCGGAAAGAGGCTTGAGATTGAGGGGTGGAAGCAGCGAAGTTCTCCAGGCGTAGTCGAGACACGATGCGATTCCTAAAAATCGACCGTAAGGCCGCGCCAGCAGAGAGGATACTAGGTGTGGTAGCAGGAGAGCGGAGAGATTGATGATAAAGAAAAACGACATGTTTCACAAGTACGAAGAGATAGGCACAGGCATCCGGCAAAATAGCCGGGGGGTGTTTGGTAAGCAATAGCCACTCGTACGCTTGAAAAGGGATGTCTCTGGAGCAAATGGTGCCTACAAGACGAAAGGCAGTATTGAGAAGTGGAAGGAGAACGGGACAGTGACAGTAGACATGAGGAACATCACCTTCAACACCACAAAAGCAGCAGAGAGAAGTAGAAGAAATAGACATGTGAAAGAGAGAAGAAGGAACAGGAAGGCGGCGGTGAAGAAACCGCCAGTGGATGTTTCGCTCTAACAGGGTAGAAAGGGGAGAGAAAGAGGCAGACCAGATAGGCAGCAGAAGATAAGGAGAAGCATCAGGAAGACCATGCGGAGAAGTGAAGAGGGCGCACGAAGGATCGCATAGATAGAGGCAGTGGAAAAAGAAGAAATGGGAGCAACAGAGTCCCGAAAGGGAAGGAAGAAAGGAAGAGAGAGGCTCGGTCCAGAGACAGAAATAAGGCCAGTGTCAGAAACCAGAAGTGGGAAGAGGGTACGGAGAGCGGAGCGAAGAAGGTCATACTCCTCTTCCAAGGTGGAGAAGAAGGGTCAGGGAAAAGAGAAGAGAGGGGTTTCCAGGTCAAAACAGAAGTTAATAAAGCTTCGACAGTGAGAATTCTGAGCGGAACCAAGAGGAAAAGAAAGTATGGTTGATCGGGTGGATGAATCAGAGTGGAAAAGAAAAGAGGTTCTGCAAGCAGGTCCAGGGTGGTAGAGGGAGGAGCGCGGAGTAGCGGGAGAGAATGAAATACCGCTAGAGCGTCGATAAGAAGTGGTGGGAGGCGTTTAGAAGTAGAAGGAGATGAATCCATCCGAAGAAAAAGGAGGAAAGTGAAGGATGGATCATGAAGAGAAATAAGAGTATTCAGGGTAGAAGAAAAAGTGCAGGGGAGGGCGAAAGGAGAAGACGAATGAAGGAGACGATTCAGTGAGCTCGATAATATGTTCTGACATCCGGGAAATGAAGACCACCAAATGATGTTGGCAGAGAAAGCGTTGCAGCAGAAATCCAATGTCTAGATGACCATATTACTGAAGTGAAAATACTATTGATGGCAGAGAAATGATGCGATTTAAACACACAGGAATCCAAAGGATAGAAGCATTGTGAGAGAAGATATCGATGAACAATTTGAGCACGTTGAAAGTAAGAGGAAAAGGAAAACGTAAATCGCCAAAAACCAGCCGTGCGATGAAGTCGTGGGCGAAGAGTTTGCCAAGTGACGTTGCTTGTGGTAAAGGAGTGTCCAAAATGAGCTCAAGAAATTTTTGGGTCGAGGAGGTCCACACTGCTCCCCACGGCGAGTCAGTGCGGCCTCTCCAAGAACCACACCACAGGCCAAGCACTTTTCTGAATATTCAGGGCAGCACCAGAGAGAGCAGCATACTGTTCATAAGTGGCAAGAAGAGTATCAAATTGGTCATCGCGGCGAAGACAAGGTAACATCATCTGCGTAAGCAGAAGACAAGAAAACAGTGATGCCGAGTACTAGAGACAATCGGTCCCACCGCAGGTAAGAGAGACGCCCGACTTGCAATCAAAAAGGGCTCAAAGGCGAGCAAAGAGTTGTCCTGATAATGGACAACCTTGTCTGATGCCAGATCGAAAAGGAATCGGGGCCGTCAAAAATGTGGCCGTTCGAACGTGCAAATGGGCGCCCCGGTAGAGGCTAAGGATGAGAGAAACAAAAGCGGGAGGAAAACCATAGTGAGTTAATACGGCAGAAAGGTATGCGTGAGAGACGTTATCAAAAGCAGATTTCTGGTCAAGATTAAACAAAGCTAAGGGTTCGGAATGTTTTAGTGCAAGAAAGGAAAGGTTATGAAGAAAGGAGATATTGTTAGAAATAGAACGACCAGGCACGGTATATGTCTGGTCAGGGGATATGAGGAACGGAAGAACAGAATTTAGGCGGCGAGAAAGGAGTTTAGTGAAGAATTTGTAGTCCAGGTTGAGAATAGAGATGGGGCGCCAATTCGACAAGTCCAGAAAGGTCACCCTTCTTCGGCAGGAGGATGACATGTGCAACTGTAAATTCCGGCGGAAGCGCAGGAGAAGAAAGAGCACACGAATAAGCGGCAGAGAGAAAAGGCAGGAGTGACGGAAGAAAGGCCCGATAGAACGAGAGCGGGAGGCCATCAGGTCCCGGGGAAGAGTGAAGATTGAGGGAGGCAAAGCCTCTCTCAATTCAGGCAAAGAAAATCAGCAATGAGAGGGCGCAGAGAAGACGGGACCTGAGGGAGAGAAGAAAGAAAAGAGGAGGAAGAAAAAGAAGAACCCTGCGCAACCGCTCGGAACTTCTCCTGAAAGAAGTGACGGACATGAGAAAGCAGATGAGAGTTGTATTGCCAGTAACAGTGCCATCAGGCAATCGGAGATGTCTGATGGAAGATGACGATGCGTCGCATGGATTCCATCTTCGAAAGGACTTCGAAAGAATGCGTCGATGGTGAAATACGTAGGAGCCGAAGACGACGGACTGCTTGCTGAGCAAACGGTTTGAGGCAGGCATGAAGTTCATCACGGACGGAGGCGTAGTGCGGGTCAGACATTGGCGTCGCGGAGAGGAGTCCTCGTAGGTTACTCACCTCCATCGAGCGAGTGGTGGAAATAGTAAAGGAGAGTTGACGAACGAGCAAGAGAAGATCCCGTTTGACATCAAGCCACAAACGCAAGGCGCTTGGGGTCGTTGTGAGCAGCAGCTTACGATCAGAAAGGAACTTCTCAACTTCCTCACAAAAGGAACGGTTTTGCAAGAGAGTGTCATCAAACGTCCAATGACGACGCGTAGATGAAGGTGCAGGAGAGACGCAAATTGATAGTGAAACGGCAGAATGGTCGGAAGAAACAGTAAGTGAATGTCGAGCAGCAGTGATAGCAGGGAGTAAGGAAGCAGAAACATATATTCGGTCCAACCGCGCAGCAGTAGAACCGAACGTCGGCGGATTACACCACGTAAAGGAAATGGAATCAGGATTTAGCCGTCTGAAGGAATCGACAAGATGAAAATCATCAAGGAGCTGAGTCAGCTGTGAAATTAAATTCATGCGGTATTCGCCAAAAGACGAATTTCTGTCAAGAGAAGGCTGCAGCGTGCAGTTAAAATCCCCCCAAGAACGAAATAATCCCCGGGAGGAATCGCTGCAATCGCTGCACGAATATTACTGAAAAGATGAGCAACATATATTTCATCAGTGGGAATATATACATTAAAGATATGAAAAGTAACATTATGCACACAAAAGGTAAAACACTGAAGAAAATCAAGGTGTAAATTTGTCACAGAAATAGAAGTCAGCTGAGTCAAAAACCGCTGGCGCACACCTACAGCTATACCACCATACCGCGAGAGGCGATACGAGTGGTAAAAGGTGTACGGCCAGCGTCTCCATAGGTGAGTGGGAGTGTCAGCAGAGCAGTGAGTTTCCTGGAGAAGGAGAACATCTCCACCAGCGGCAGAAATGTCCTCATAAACGAGGGAGTTCAACACTGGTGTCGCGAACCCGCGACAATTCAAGGAAGTCACAGTGAAAGTGCCATGTCTCTAGTGGCAGTGACAATCTTTTCCAAATGGGAACGGAAATTGTTGTACCGCCGTTGGATGCACTTCTGAGTGGCAGCATCCTCGGCAGATGGACTCTTGATAGTATTGTAAAGAGTTAACAGTTGTGCCAGTTGATTCTCAACTGCTGGGTAGCGACCTTCAAATCGGTTGACATAGGTGGGTAAATTAGGAAGAAGAGTCTTGGCACAAGCAAAGTCGTGCAATTCGTTATAAGGGAGGAGTGTCCGGAAACACATTCATGTGTAGGCGTGCGGAAAATTCCTCAAGAGGCAGGAGGTAGATAACTGGCTTGGAAGACTTGACAGGGCGACCCGAAGCAGGTGATCCAGCAGGCTTAGTCGGAGAGGTGTGAGTAGAGTGGCCAGATTGTCGCCGTCGTTTCGTAGAGCCGCGAGGAGGTTTGGCATCCCTTTTGTCAGAACGGGTCCGGAGATAGCCCTCCGCCGCCCCGGTGGCGCAGTGGTCTAAGCGATGGCCTCTGATCATTCGTCCGAACGGGGTCCGGGTTCGAATCCCGGTGAGGCATGGATGTTGTGTTTGTCTTACGGCACTGGTTCTCTCCCTTCCCTGGAACCAGTGACCCTAAATTAGGGACGGGCGACTGCTTATAGCCCATTGAGTTGCTCACGGTGGTCGTTAAACCTCCAATCAAAAAAAAAAAAAAAAAAAAAAAAAAGATAGCCCTCCGTCCCATCACTCATCGCTTGGTCGCTGACGCTTTGATAGGCTGTGTCATCAGCGGTCGAGGTCTCGGTATCAGACTGGTCAGTCGCAACGGACTCAGCAACTGCTGTAAGGTCCGCAGGAACACGAAAAGATGCTGAAGATTGTAAAACTGGGTAGTGTTCCTCGGAGAGAGAAGGTGGGACAACAACTGGCGTAGAGGTTGCTACCGAAGGTAGGTTGTTCGCAGGAACCACCGTCGGTAACGGAGCGCTACTAGGATCTTGATGAGAAGGCGTCGGATCTTGATAGACGGGCGAAACAGACTTTGGTGGAGCAACTGGACACTGCTTATAGTAGTGACCAACCTGGTGACATTGACTACAATGGAATTCCGTCAGGAAGTTTATTTGCCTGACCTGATCTTTGCACCGAACAGTGAAGTGTGTTGGAAGCCGTTCGATTGCTTCTTGTGATGGAAATATGACCCTCGCAACACGGCGAGCACCTTGGATCGACGCATGTCGTGGATCACGTAATGGGTCGTTTCGGGCAGCAAGATGCGTTTGTATACCTCAACTACCCGACCAACCGAAGATAAGACAGCATACAACATGAGATCTGTCACCTCCAACGGGACCGGGTAGAAAGAAACGTTAATGGGTCTTTGGCCCACTGGTTCTGCAGAAAGATGTCTATCACCAATTGGTGAGACCAGATGTTAGGAGAGATTTCTCACCATTTCAGCCGTGGCCAGATAAACAACTACAAGTCGTCCGCTACGATACATTTGCGGAATAGATTCAGATGGGAACCGCTATGCAATGGCATCTGCATATACTCGCAAAGGAGTGTCCGGAAGGGCTTCGAAATGAACGCCTTTTGCAAGATTCTCAGTAAAAGCTGTGCCAGCTGGAGAGCTGGCTGGGATATTAAGCACGATATTATTGCCAGCTTGGAAAATGAAAGATTTCAGCTTTTCAGCGCCAACATAATTATTCTTGGATGCTGGACGAGAGACTTTGGAGGCTGCAACAGAAGAAAACGAAGGTAATGACACGTTGGGCTCGGCAGTGCTAGAAGAGGCTGCATTTCCAGTGATGTCCATTGCGTCATCATCGATAGCGGAAGCCGGGAGATGTGACGTAGCTGGAGAGGCAAATTGGCAACGCCACGAGCGGACGCTTGCCTGGCAACACCCCATCTAGGGCATCACAAAAGGAAGAGAGATTAGGGCTATCACTATCCCTACCGGAAGTCGCCATCTTTAATGGCAGCGCCCAGTAGCGAGCTTGGCCAGCTCGGCCAAACGTAAATAAGATGAAATACAACAAAATAGGCACTCACCGCGCTCGAAACGAAGCAAAATGAAAGACGATACCTTTATACTTAAGGTGAACGTGAAATTAAGGAGCGAAGAGCCCAAGAACACACCCAAATCAGAAGAAAATCGCGGAGCAACAACACGCTGCGCAGTTAAATCCAAAGGGCGAGATCAAAGTGAAAATCCTCCAAATACGTGGCGTCAGTAAATAAATAAATACATCGCTCTTTCCACTTTCCAGAAACACATAGCAACCGAAAAATTGTTTTCCAGCCGCCGCCGAACCAACTTTTCTGCCCCCATTCTGACAAAACCAGTATGAAAAAATGATTAAAACAATGTAAAACAATTTAAAGCAATGTGTTCACGAAAACAACAAAACTAGTTTGTCATCCTTGCGCAGGGGCCATGTAATGTTCTCTGTGATGTTCCATATTTAGTATATGTACATTTGTACTTAATTCATTGTATTCACGAAAACAACAAAACTCATTTGTCATCCTTGCGCAGGGGCCATGTTAATTTTCTCTGTGATATTCCATATTTAGTATATGTGCATTTGTACTTAATTCATTGTATTCACGAAAACAACAGAACTAGCATGTCATCCTCGCGTAGGGGTCGTGTTAATTTTCTTTGTGATGTTTCATATTTAGTATATGTACATTTGTACTTAATTCATTGTATTCACGAAAACAACAAAACTCATTTGTCATCCTTGCGCAGGGGCCATGTTAATTTTTCTCTGTGATATTCCATATTTAGTATATGTGCATTTGTACTTAATTCATTGTATTCACGAAAACAACAGAACTAGCATGTCATCCTCGCGTAGGGGTCGTGTTAATTTTCTTTGTGATGTTCCATATTTAGTATATGTACATTTGTACTTAATTCATTGTATTCACGATAATATCTTTACTTTGCAGTAAGTGTAGGCGTCTACGATTAACAAATCTTTTAATTTTTCAGAGATCGAGAGCGTCACTTTCATCGTAAAACTTGTCGAACAACAAAAGATATATCTAAAGCAAAGCAATCAAAACAGACGAGCTAGTTTAGGTAATTCCAGCAGATGTTCAGAGAAGTCGGTTCGGAATTTACATATAGCGCTCATGGGTTCGCAATTTACATACAGAGTTTTAATGGCGGTGTGATTTTAGTTCACCAATTTACATTCTAGTTCGCAATTTACATACCAACAGAATAAGTAATGTGAATTCACGGAACATTTCTGAAAATAACGTGCAGTAAAGTTGTCGGTGAGTGTCCGTCTTTTAACTGAATTTCAGTTTTTAAAAATTCCCGTTTATTTTTTTAACTACCATATTTTTACAGATTTTACGTAGTCACTAATTTCATTTATTTCAGAAACGTTTTCCGTATTTAGAAAGAAATTTCGCAAACTCCAATATGCTGAATATTTCAGCCTTACGCAACAATCCCTTTGCGCCGGTGGTAAGAATGGAGCCCAGATCCTTTGGTTTTTTTTGGTGTTTTTTTTTAATGGAGGTTTAACGACCACCGTGAGCAACTCAATGGGCTATAAGCAGTCGCCCGTCCCTAATTTAAGGCCACTGGTTCCAGGGAAGGGAAAGAGCCAGCGCCGTAAGACAAACACAACATCCATGCCTAACCGGGATTCGAACCCGGACCCCGTTCGGACGAATCATCAGAGGCCATCGCTTAGACCACTGCGCCACCGGAGAGGCCTTTTGGGTTGAAGCTGCGAGTCTTAACCACTAAGCCAGAAAGTCACAGAAAACAGACTCCCGTTCAAGGTAAAACTAATTGCGGGATGATGAATTTTTCCTTTCCATTAATGCGAGCGATTATATTTTCTGTAGGAGATCTTACTACAATCACGCATTTTTCATCGTGATTTTTCAGAACAACGGAATGATTTGGATTTTTTAACGGACAGTAACTTTCAATTATCTTTAAGAGAAGGTGCAATGTACTGTTTTATATTATTATTTCACAAATATAAACTTTACTCTTGGAAGCTATACAGCTTTTGTCATAAGGACACCACAGACTGATACACAGACATCGCACAATCACCTGTACAATAAATTAAGTACCCGGTTTCTTACCGTAACACAACATATGCACAAAGTGGTTAAGAAGGGAAAAAATACCCTGCTCCACAGTAACTAAAATTAATGAAATATACTACCCACAACCGATCTCGCTACAGAACTTCGAAATCAAATACTTCGACAGACTATTGAAATTTGACAGTCAATCAAATCCCCAAGTATTCTCGTGAATCTCTCTTATTTTTTAACACGTCTTTTGTAAAAAAAAGATCGTTCTTATGTTACCGGTTTGTCCGTCCGTCCGTCTGTACCCACGATAAATCTGCAATTACACTGTCGTGCAAAAATTACGGACGAGACGGTTTTCCGAATGTAACGTCGTGCAGAAGTGCTCCACGTCGACTCAAATCATACCATAAGATCCCCAAGATGCAAGAATATGGGACTAGTGAGCAAACCCGTCCAGACAAGGAATCCAAAGGATACAAAGGCACTTTATTGAAAAGGTAGCTTCGAGCACAACTGGACAGAAGAAAGAAACATCCATGTGACAGGCGGCTGCCAAGAAAAATCCAGTCTTTAGTAGGGGATAGGATCACCCCTGACTGCGTTGCAGGATTTACAACGTCTTTCCATGCTGAGGAAGAGGTTGTAAAGGAGCTGTTGAGGCATCACGGCCCATTCCTCTTGTAGCGCCAATCGCAGCTACGGAATCGTTGCTGGCGGCTGGTGACGTGCTGCCAAGCGTCTCCCGAAAAAGTCCTACACGTGTTCGGTTGGATTTAGCTCCGGGGATCTTGCGGGCCAATGTATGCGTTCAATATATTCACTCTCCAACAGCTATGCGACAGCCACTGTACGATGAGGTGTAGCGTTGTCGGCCATCAAGAAGAACTCAGGACCCACAGCACCTCTAAACAGACGCACGTGAGGCAGGAGAACCTCGATACAATAGCGGACGCCAGTAACTGAACATCATTGGAAGATGTGGAGGTAAGTACGGCTACCAAGCATGATACCTCCCCAAACAAGAACTCCACCACCTCCAAACCGGTCCCTTTCGATGATGTTGGAGGTGTGATTACGTGCTCCCTGCTCTCTCCAGATGTGTATACGTCCAGAATCGCTCGTCAGACTAAATCGGCTCTCATCCGTAAAGACAACTAGACCCCATTGCTGATGTGTCCAGTTCTTGTGTTCGTTCCTGGCACCACAGAAATAGCCGTCTCCGATTAGCAGACGTTAATGGCACACACCGTACTGGTCGTCGTGCAAATAGATCACCTTTGTGCAGCTTCCTGGCCACGGTAAAACGCGATAACGGACGTCCAGTTGTCTGTTGCATATGCCTTGCGATTTCTCCCGTTGTCTGCCGTCTGTCTCTTATCGCCTGTAGGACAATATACCGGTCGTCCGCCGCCGTCGTTGCTCGTGGACGACCACTGCTAAACTCTCGGACAGCTGTTCCTGTCGTTTGAAATGATATCTCCAAGCTCGTGAAACGATGCTGTGAGTGATCCCGAACTCCTCAGCCACACTAGTCACACTTCGACCTTCTTCCAACTTCCCAATGACACGACCTTGGGTAAAGTCATCCAGATGTCGTCTACTGGATTGCCTGTTGGCCATATCATACGGTGGCAACAACTCGACGTCGTTCATACCGATGTACACCGTGCAATAGCTTTCACCGAATTGCTGAGCGTACACCGCCCGTGAGCTTTGTAAACCTCCGACACTCCCCCCTTACTACGTCATTCTGCATATATGCGCATGCCCTACTGCACCGGACCCTAGTCTATCTCCTGAGTGGTCTTTCGATCCGTTCTGCCTGTTCGTTCCGCTGTTATGCTAATTTCTCCTCTTCGTCCTTAATTTTTGCACACCAGTGTATTAGTCAGACTTGAAAAATTCTTTTTGCATTAGGAAGCTTGAAACATGCGAATGATGATGCTTTATATTTTTTATTTTTATTTTTTTGTTTTTACGATGTACAATTTCGCCGCTAGAGAGCGTAAATGCAGATGATGTCGAATTCAAATATACTTTTATTCCACATATTTGCTTCTAAACATCCGATTGAAAAAATTCTTTTATCTTTCGATTCCATGTATGTCGAAAAGTAGTTTACATATAGTTATTTTTTCAAATTACGCACAGATTTTCCGCTTGGGGGCATAAAAATAAATTACATTTTTTCCGATAATTCTTCTAAAACTCAGATTTGAAAAATATTTTCTTTAGCGGATACACCTGCTGATGAAAATTCTTTTGCATATAATTTATAATTTTTGGTAAAGAATAATTTGGCCACCAGGGGGCGTAAGTGTTAATCTTTGCTTCTGACGTATTTGCCATAAAATCTGAGCTTCTAAAATATCGATTGAAAAACTTCTTCCGTGGACTAATGCCACTCACATCGATAAGCCTTTTCGGAATATTTTCTTCTTAAAATATTCCACAGTTTCTCCGCCAGGGGGCGTAGATATATATCTTATTTTTGTCAATATCTCTACTTCTAAGAGTCCAATTTGAAAAATGCCTTCTTTGTTGTATAGTGTTTTTAGTGTGACATGTTTTTCATATAATTTCAAAATTTTTTTTTTTTTTTATTTTGATTGGAGGTTTAACGACCACCGTGAGCAACTCAATGGGCTATAAGCAGTCGCCCGTCCCTAATTTAGGGTCACTGGTTCCAGGGAAGGAGAGAGCCAGTGCCGTAGGACAAACACAACATCCATGCCTGACCGGGATTCGAACCCGGACCCCTTACGGACGAATGATCATAGACCAGCGCCTTAGACCACTGCGCCACCGGGGCGGCTCAAAATTTTCAAGTGATCCATAGACTTTCCGCTAGGGGACGTAGAGGTAAATTGCGTTTCCCCCTATATCTCTGCTTCAATATCTCCGATGTTTAAAATTCTTTCTGCACCGGGTACCGTTCCTAATGGGAAATCCTTTGCACATAATTTCTAATTTTTGTAATAAATGGTTTGGCCACCAGGTGGCGTAAGTCTTAATTTCGGCTTCTGATGTATTTGCAGCAAAATATGAGCTTCTAAAATCTCGATTGGAAAAAAGTCGTTTGTTCACCGATACTACTCATGTCGACAAACCTTTTAGGAACATTTTCTTCTTGAAATAATGCAAGGTTTCTACACCAGGAGGGCGTAGATGTATATCTTATTTTGTCAATATCTCTACTTCTAAGAGTCCTATTAGAAAAATTCCGTATTTGTTGGATAGTGTTTCCGATGCGAAATGTTTTTCCTATAAATTCAAAATTTTCAAGTAAATCATAGACTTTCCGCTAGAGGGCACAAAGGTAAATTGCGTTTTCTGCGTTATTTCTGTTTCTAAAACTCCGATTTGAAAATTTCTTCCTGTATCGCATACAAGACCTTATGGAAAATATTTTTCACATAATTTCTAATGTTTGGTAAAGAATGGTTTGGCCTCCAGGAGGCATAAGTGTTAATTTCTGCTTCTGATGTATTTGTAGCAAAATTTGGGCTGCTGAAAACTCGACTATTTTTATTTTCTTGGACAGATACCGCTCATATGGAAAAACCTTTTGAGAATATTTTCTTCCTAAAATAATGCATGGTTTTCCCACCAGGGGGCGTAAAGTCACATCTTATTTTTGTCGATATCTGTTTCTAAGAATCCGATTTGAAAAATTATTTTTGTGTTGGAGAGCGTTTCCGCTGTGAAATGTTTCTCATATGAGTTCATATTTTTCTTAACGCACAAGTCTGCAACCATAGGGCGTAAGCTCACGATTCCGTTTACAACAATATCTGAGGGATTAAAAACCCGATTGAAAAACTTCTTCCTTCCGTCAGATACTATTGTTTTCCATACCGGTTCCATTGACTTTGAATAGCTTTGATAAATTTAATTTGCATCAGAACGGATTCAAAAGACGTGCTTATTACACCCGAAAATTCGGTGTCATCTTTTTTGTTGTCATATGGATACGGAAAAATGAGAACGGAGTTTTTTCCGTTAATATAAGAAAAGAACGCGGAAAGGTTTCTGAAAATTCAGAATCTTTCTGGCGTACGGAAAACCCATGAAATTCAGAAGGGTTTTTTTCCATCATTTCACAGAAAAAGTATCAGAAATGTGCTTCGTTAATTCACGAAAGAAATCACGGAAAGTGGCTCCAGACTTTCAGAATTTTTTACAGTTTAATAACAAGCCGTCCTTGTCAGGAAACACCAAACGGCGAGAACTTATGCGTTTACCGAAAATAAATCAGATTTTGCATATGGATTCCTAATATTTTTATTACGATCTGAGAACCGTCATGTTATCTATTTACACAGTTATTGTAATTTACGTGGTATCCTGCTCATCTTACACGATGCTTCATTTGATTCGCGATTACGCAGCTTTCAGCTAAAACCGTCTCTAACAGAAAGCCTCAGAAGTGCGTTAGGACGTCAAAGCTTGAAGGACGAGCCGCCCTTAAACGCCGATCGAATATTGCGTCGTCTCCGTGGAGAAATACTTTCGAAAGGGCAATGCTATATATAAATCGTCTAAACGGCAATAAATTGACCATATTTTCTTTTTCTTAATTTTTTTACTTCAGATAATGTAAATAGATTATATCCTTGATTTTATTCATTTTTTCATTTTCTGCAATAACTACGTATTCATGCAATGTTGAAAAAAACTTCAGATTTGCGTTTCTTTACGCATCAGATGAGAAGCCCAGATTTTAGCTACCAAGGATTGTCGTTTTTTTAAATTTCACTTTAAGATTTTCGGAATTACTTTTACGCTTGTTGTGTAATTAAAAGAAAACTTTCTCTATTTCCATAACAAATGCGTAAAACAAAATTTGTATTTTAATGAGTACGTTTTGAGAAAGGTAATGTGTTCTGAAACTCTCTAAACTGAAAATCTTGCCGGTATTTCTAGAAGTTAAATACATTTTATACGTTAAAATGACTAACGAAAACTTCCTTTGTCCAATAAACACAGAAAGTTTCAAGTTGGAAGCACGTGGAATAATTAATATAAACCTAAATCCAGCTGTTCTTTTCGTGTGCCTCGGTTAAACAACTGTGCCTCAGTTGTTTGGATTTCATTGTCCTTGATGGTGTAATTGCTATCATACTCGAGCGGCAATTGGGAGATGCGGATTCGATTCCCGTTCCAGGACGATTAAATTTTCAAATTATTGTGGTTATGTTACATGGAAAGAACAGCTCGATCTATGTCTATATTAAACATAGAAGGTGTTGATTTGGATATCTTCAAATTTACACATACCATTGAAAACTTTATGCTGAGAATTCTTAATGCTGTATCCCTTTTTTTTTTTTTTTTCAACTTCATGAAAACCAAGAAAGGGTATTTATTTTCTCCAGCAGTATATTACGAGCATTTTTTCTCTGCTGAAATTGGACTGTTTTCACGGAATTTTTCGTAGGTAAAAGATAATATCGGGAACATGAATTTACACATGAACGGGGGAAAAGAAACAACAAGTTAGTAAAATCATGCAATGCATTGATTATTGTACGCTTTCGAACATAACATATCATTACTCAAGTTATTACTCAAGTTGCGAGGATAATGGCTGTGAAGAAATTGGGATCTTCGATCCCATTTTTATGATATTCAACAGAACCGGTTAAGTGCACTTCCGGAACAACATGACAAAGTTTTGTCTCAATAGAAGCATTTTTAGTCACGTTATGAGGCATAAAGGCAATGGAATGGATCCCGCTCCTAAGTCTTGACCTTTCATCCCATTTCGCCCATTTTCAACAGGGTTCGTCTCCTGGTGGCTCCCTACCACATACTGAAATTTCATCGAAATCGAACCTTTTTTACGCAATTTAGGATGCATAAGGGCAATAGAATGGAATGGATCCCTCTCCTATGATCTGACCTTTGACTCCATTTCACCCATTTTCAATAGAGCTCGTTCCCAGGTGGTCCACTACCACATTAAAATTTCATCGAAATCGAACCATTTTTACGTAAGTTAGGACGCATAAGGGAAAAGGAATGGATCCCGCTCCTATGTTCTGACCTTTGACCCCATTTCGCGCATTTTCAATGGGGTTCGTCCCCATGAGGTCTCCTACCACATACTAAAATTTCATCAAAATCGACCAATTTTTACGCGAGTTATCGTGCGGACAGACATATAGAGAAAGCTGGAGCATATACGCTTCTTCAACCTACGGTCTTTGAAATTCCACCACTAAACTTTATTTACAAATACACTGCTGGAAATCCTTCCGAGGCATGGCGCTAATCCATTAAACCTTGAGGATTTTCCTCTTCAGGAATGCTGAAGACTATAGATTTATGATTTTTCACATAATTTGATTTGCTCATGAGAACAACATTTTTCACGGCATTTTTTTTACTTTTATCTAAAATTGTGCAGGAGTAATAGGTGAAACACTGCACATAACGACAAAAGTATTACAGAATGTGAGTCGAACGTTTTGCAATATTTGGATCAGTTTATGTCTTCATACGTACCTTTACGACGAAAGATGACTAGCATTCAAAGTATAAGCCATCGTGTTGCACCGTCTTTAGCCATCTATCTGCCAGTTCTTCGATTCTATAGAGGGTGAGTTGAACGTTTTGCAATATTTCGATCACTTTATGTCTTCATACGTACCTTTACGACGAAAGCTGACTAGCATTCAATGTATAGGCCATCGTGTTGCGCCGTCTTTAGCCATCTGTCTACCAGTTCTTCGATTCTACAGAGGGTGAGTCGAACGTTTTGCAATATTTGGATCACTTTATGTCTTCATACGTATCTTTACGACGAAAGCTGACTAGCATTCAAAGTATAGGCCATCGTGTTGCACCGTCTTTAGCCATCTGTCTTCCAGTTCTTCGATTCTACAGAGGGTGAGTCGAACGTTTTGCAATATTTAGATCACTTTATGTCTTCATACGTATATTTATGACGAAAGCTGACTAGCATTCAAAGTATAGGCCATCGTGTTGCACCGTCTTTAGCCATCTGTCTGCCAGTTCTTCGATTCTACAGAGGGTGAGTCGAACGTTTTGCAATATTTAGATCACTTTATGTCTTCATACGTATCTTTATGACGAAAGCTGACTAGCATTCAAAGTATAGGCCATCGTGTTGCACCGTCTTTAGCCATCTGTCTGCCAGTTCTTCGTTTCTACAGAAGGTGAGTCGAACGTTTTGCAATATTTAGATCACTTTATGTCTTCATACGTACCTCTACGACGAAAGCTGACTAGCATTCAAAGTATAGGCCATCGTGTTGCACCGTTTTTAGCCATCTGTCTGCCAGTTCTTCGATACCCGGGCGGTACCAGTTCTTGTCCTTCGAAGCGAAGAGCTCCTTCACCCCAGCTGCCACCTTTATCTGGTTGTTCAAGAGACCCCCCCCCCACATTAGGAATTGGGCCATGTACCAGAACAAGTATTACTCGGATGGAACAAGATCCGGACTATATGCTGAGTATGGTATCATTTCGATGCCCTCAAGTTCGTGAAGTTTTACCTGGGTCGTTCGCGCGGTATGAGGCCGAGCGTTGTCCTGCTGTAGGAGAGCGCGCTTTCTGTTCACCAGTGCCGGGAACTTCTCCTCCAAAACGACAAAAATCCCCTGTTCCAGATGTTCAGAGTAAAGGTTGGCGTCGATTGTCTTACCATCTGGAACAAATTCGTAATGGATTATCCCCTTCAAAATTCCACCAGACGCAAAGCATCACCTTGTGCTCGAAGCGCCCACGTTTCCCAACGGGTTCAGAAGGCTGGCCCGGGATCAACCACAGCCGTTGGGTGTTAGGATTACGGGAAAAGACCCACTTCTCATCCCACGTAACCATTCTCTTGGTGAAACGTACATCGCGCGGGTTTTCTAGGAGCTACCTGCACACTTCCACTCAGCGGTTTGCTTCAGCTGGAGTTAGTTCGTGAGGGACAATGCGGCAGCTCCTGTAGACCTTGCAGAGGTCCTAAAGGTGACGAACCACGATGGCCTGTGATATGCCCAGCTCGCTTGATAATCTCAGTGTGCTGATTGTCGGATTTGCCTTTACGGCCTAGCGCACGGCCTCCGAATCCACGGTTCGCGGCTTACCTAACCTTGGCTGATCGTCGAGGTTCCGGTCACCTGAGCAAACTTTCTTGAACCATCTGGTTGCGATGCTGTGGTCCACAGAACCTTACCCTTTCGCATGATAAATGGTTCGTGTTGCATGAGCAGCGTTATGGCAGAGCTCAATCCCGTAACGCAAAAGTTCCCTAATTAGCCGGTTGTGGCTATTCATCTTTCAGGCAACCTAGCCAAAGACAGAACGACGACATGCAACGCTGTTCACCGCAATGACTACTACTTTATATCCCTTTCGACTGACTGCAGTTTGAACACGTGGTACCCGCCGCACCACATGCGTTCGTGCAAATATTGCAAAACTTTCGACTCACCCTCTATAATATAGTCACACTCAAAACGGAAGCGTTGACTGAACGAACGAGATGAGAGCTTCCTGTGCATGACGTCACAAGTTCTCTCTCTATAGTAGTTCCGAGGTTTCTGTTAGAGACGGTTTTGGGTTCACCAGATCTTCACGTGTTTTTACTACTCTAAAATGTGACGAACATCTTTAACCTTCCTTTCGAGTTCCTGTGTTTTTATGTAAATTTGGTTTCTTCTCGTTAAATATTTTCTAACTTAACGCCACAGAGTTCCTTCCGATGAATTTAATGTCTGCAATCCTGACAACTGGTAAAAGGTGGGGGAAAGCTGTGAGTTAAAAACTCCGGAGAAAAGAGTGATCTTAGATGAGCAGTATCCTATGAACAATATTCATGTTGAGACAGAGATTCACGAATCCTTTATGTGCAGTATTTACTGTGATTTGATGGAGCTATATTTATGTAAAGCAGTGTTCGCCCAATTTTTTTGCTTCGCGGAACTCTTGAAACAGGGCTTCAGACATCGTGGAAGGCCAGCGCGCATAATTGCGCCAGGCCTACACGATGTTAAGTCACTTGCATAATATTTATTTCATCATACACTGCTGGACAATTGCTAAGGACGGATCATAAACGGCTATATAGCGCATAAAAAAGTAAGTGTGGTTGGATGCCAAGTGAAATAAAATAATGTCAGAATGCCAGGACATTACAAGAAAGACAATTTATTGTGATCTGAAATCCAGAAGGCTTTGGAACGTGTTCAAGGGACAAACAGGCCATTTTGTGCAGAATACGTAAACGGGAAAAAATGCAATTACCGTCCGCAGGCGTTCGGCGTAAGATGTCAATACGGGATATGGCCACCATGGAGGGCGATGCAAGATTCCACACGTCGTGTCCTGCTTTGCACAACATTATCAAGCAGCTGTTGGGGTAATTTATCCCATTCCTCTGTCAGTGCACGGATGAGGGTGTCCTTGTTTATTGGAGGGCATTGGCGACCAGCAAGACTCCTCCCCAAAGCATCCCACACATTTTCAATGGGATTCATATCTGGAGAACGTGCTGGCCATACGAGGCGTTGAATATCCTCGCTCTCAAGACACTCCTGGACAGCGACTGTTCGATGACATGTTGCGTTGTCGTCCATGAAAATGAATCTATCACCGACAGCACCACGGAACATGCGAACATGAGGTAGCAAAACATCATTATTGTATCGTTGGCCAGTCATAGTCCCAGTTGGAAGCACATAGAGGGACGTACGGCCATTGATCGTGATTCCAGCCCATACCATGACACTACATGTCGGATATCAGTCCCTTTCCTGTATGTTTGCTGGACAATATGCAGTACCACTATCACGCCAGATCAGTTGTCGTCGACAATCAGACGATAGACTGTATCTACTCTCATCTGAGAAGAGGACAGCAGACCAGTCGTTATCAGTCCAATTGCGATGTTGATGGCACCATTGCAAACGGGCGGTACGGTGACGTCTGGACAATGGGATGCCCACAACAGGACGGCGGGCGTATAGTCCTCCTTCATGCAAACATCTGGCGACCGTTTTTCGGGAGATCCGCTTGCCAATAGCAGCCATTAACTGATTTGCTACCTCACTAGCTGTGCTGCGCCGGCGTCTTTTTGTTGATAGCACTGTGTACCGATCTTCTGCAGGTGTCGTACTGCGAACACGACCTCCTCCGTGACGTTTGCTACACTCTCCATTTGTTTGAAATGATTTCCAAAGCCTTGAAACAACACTGTGGCTGACGTCGAACTCCCTGGCAACATCTGTTATTTTTAGCCCTTCTTCAATCTTGCCAATAATACGGCCACGCGTAAAATCATCTAGGTGATGTCGGGAAGACATACTGAAAATTGCAAGTTCGTCAATTGATTCTTTCCCTTTCAACTTTGCGTTTGAACAACAACGGTCAATACGCGTTAAATCCTTTTTACCTCTTATCAGCGCTATGACGTCACGAACAAGTTCAGCAATCCAAAATTTGCATACGCACAACACGTCTTACTGTATCCCGCACTTATGCTAATTTCCACATTTTCCTGCCTTCCATTTTATGGTTGCTATCGTTGCTATTGTCATCCGTCCTTAGCAATTGTCCGGCAGTGTATTACATTTTAAGGATAGTACGTACGCTGTTGTGGTGACGATTAGTTGCACGTGGCGATGATACGATGGATATATCGATGGAAGGTGTTCGTGCAATATTGCTCTATGAATATTAGAATGGCAACAAAGTTAAGGAAGAACTTGGAAAATTACGAAACGCGTTTGGTGACGATATTATCGGGCAGAGTGCTTGCTATTAATATGACTCGTACAGCAAATTCGACACTGGTGTTCGCGCGGGATTTGTCTGATGTGCCCAGAAGTGGAAGACCCAGTAAGGTTGAAGATGATACACTGCAACACGTGCTATCGACCAAGCCTGATGCAACACTACGGAAACTAGTAGAGGAACCGAAAACCTGTACGACCATCAACGCCAGATTTCGGAAGTTGGGATATTCGTGTGAACTGTGCAAATGGATACTCCATGCTTTCTCTGACCAGAATCGGATGTATCGTACTGTATTGCTGTTGCTCTGCGTGAAAGAGAAAAACGGAAGGCCTTTTATGTCGGTTGGTCACAGGTGACGACAAATGGGTCACAGACGTCATATGTTACGCGACAAAGAGCATGGTCCAAGCAGGGACAACCCCCCACAGAAGGTCGCTAAGCCACCCATTCATGGGCACTAGCTGATGCTGAGTTGCTGGTGGGATTGCTGCGGTGTGATTCACTATGAATTCTTACCGCGGAACAATAGGTCCGATCAAAAAGTCCCGTGACTAGGGCGATATACAACAAAGTACTTACGGCTATGATCTCCTCAAAGTAGTGTCATTAGGCAGTGATACACCGCTGCCAGCGTGTTTGCCATCTCCCTGGAAGTCCTATTCGCGAATAGTGTCAAGCATCGTCTGCGATTCGCACTGGATCTCGCCAACGGTTTCAAATCAGCGACCCTTGAGCTTCAGCTTCGGGAACAAAAAGAAGTCGCAGGGGGTCAAATCCGGGGGCTTAAGATGGGTGAGGAAGGGTAGTAAATAGTAACGCTGTACTAGTGATCCGATTTATTGGCGTATAAAATAAACACATAAGCGTTTCCAAGCTTTCGCACATCAACCAGATGGCTTTTTCAAGGAAGTTAGACAGAAACTGCAAACTGAAAAATAGAACGCTTAACAATTTGAACGCGGGAACTTGACAATAAAGCGGGTAGTCATGCTGGTGTGGCAGCAAAACTGGCCTGTTGCTAACGCTCTGTGCGCTGCTGTATTGTAGTGATGGAGCAGGAAATCGTTCCTGCGCCCAATTTCAGGTCGTCTGCGCCGGATGTCCTCCCTAAGACGCCGCAGGACATCGTAGTAAAAAAGAGCGGTGACGGTATGGCACTGGGGGGCGAAATCATCACGGTACGCAACCCCACGAATGTTGAATAACACGATGATAATGCATTTGGTTGCGCCCCGGACCTGTCGGGCCTTCTTCGGTCATGGAGATGCCGGGCTCTTCCACTGCGACGACTGTTGTTTGATCTTCTGGTCGTAACAGTAGACCCAAGTCTCGTCCCCAGTAATGACCCGCGACAGGAACGTTGGAT
Source organism: Macrothele yani (assembly GCA_039090855.1). Lineage (NCBI taxonomy): Eukaryota > Metazoa > Arthropoda > Arachnida > Araneae > Macrothelidae > Macrothele > Macrothele yani. The sequence goes on along the minus strand of CM077027.1, from coordinate 135,421,035 downwards.
CATTCACCACCTGCTGACGAAGATCTTGACAGAGTTCAACACGGAGCGCCTTCTGTTCGGGGTTCAGAATCTTTGGCACAAACTTTGCAGTAATGCGGTGCATGTTCAAAACCGACGTAAGAATTTCTTGTACTGCTCCGTATTACACATTGACGATGGTAGCAATGTCTTGAATGGTTCTCCGACGATCCTAATGCACCAGTTTCTTAATTTTGTCCACATTTTCGGGGGTTTTCCTCGTGGACGGTGTAAAGTACGACTTAAAAGTGCGGAAGGATACATTGACATTTAATGACTTGAGCGTGTGGTGAGTGATGAGGAGAGTTGCGAGAGAGATATCGAAGGAGGAGGACATGGCGAGCTTTGGCTAAGACAACAAGTTCAGTTTATACCGCGGAGTGTATTCCAATTGATGTTTTTTGTGTAAAGTAATAAATGTTTTGTGTTGTGATCGAGTGTCTGTGATGTTACAGACGAAAGATAGAATTGGAGGCACCGGTGAGATTCGAACTACGAAAGACAGGAAGTGAAGGCACCGGTGAGATTCGAACTACGAAAGACAGGAAGTGAAGGCGCCGGTGAGACGGAATCAGCGCAACTTCAGCGGCGTTTTTTATGACAGTGGGAATCGATGAGTTGAAAGTTCTTCAAGCGTGCGAAAGAACCAACGCGACAGTGATATTTTTTTCCTCTTTGTGTTAGGAAGAACAAAGGATGGTGACTGTAGTTTGTTTTTTCGAAATTATTTGTTCCGTATCGGATTTACACCACATTAGATGTTTATGTAAGTACTGTTTTGTTGTTGTTCTTAGAGAATTATCCAAAGGAATGAAATATCAAAGCAAGTTTTTTTTTAGAAGTTTCCGGGCACGGAATTAAATAGAAGGAAATAATTTCTGTCAAGAAATAGTACATTCAGAACAACTGTTTGAGCCTAGATTATAGGTAAATGTAGAATATTGTTGTAAACAATTTGTGTGAACGTATACACATATACGATAATAAATAAACATTGGGTACACATTGAGCTTGTTGAAATGGCTTTCTTAGGAAGAGCTCGAAAAGAAGAACTTCTGTAGTTGGCGGAAGAATTCCGCCAACTACAGAAGTTATGCCAAATCTCAAAATTCTGGAATTAAAAAATAAAATTGTCAACTTTGAAGGTTATGAAGAGGATTTCGTGAAAGAACTTTTGGCAGGTATAAAAGAGCGTAGAGAAACAGAAAGACAAATGGAATTTGAGCTTGAAAAACTCAGAATAGAAGCTGGACGTCAGCCGCTGGGAGGTAGTTTGGAGCAAAATGGAAATTCTCAAAAACCGAGATTAGAACTTCGTCATTTGATGAAAACATTTGACCCAAAAGACAGTGATATAAGTATTTACTTAGTTTTATTTGAAAGGCAAGCACAACAAGCAGAAATAAAAAGGGAAGATTGGGTCACGAATTTGATAAGACTTTTGCCCTACGAAATATCACAATTGATTGCCAGAGAAAATGTGGAAGATGCTAAAAACTATGAATATGTTAAAAGGTTACTTCTTAAAAGATATAAGTTAAGTCCAGAGAAATTTAGATTGAAATTTGTACAACACATGCGTACATCAGAGAAGACCTGGAGAGATTTCGCCTTCGAGTTAGAAAATTATTTTAATGAATGGATTTCAGGACTTAAAATAGGCGATTTTGAAGGGCTAAAAAAATTAATGATCACAGATCAATTGAAGCGGAGAGTGCCTATACAAATAAGGGAGCATTTTATTGATAAATGGTCAAATATTGTCTCACCTTCAGATTTGGCTGATATGGAGGACAATTATGAAAGTGTAAGAGGAGGAATCAAGAAAAATTCGTCGAATGAATTTTGTGCTTCAAAGAAAATGCAAGGCAGTGAGAAAAAAACTAGAGATAACTATGATCGGAGAAATTTTATGAAAAATGGATTTTATAACAAAAATTATGTTAAGTCAGATGTAGGACAAGGGTGGTCAAAACGCAATGTATCTCAGAATGAAGAAAAGTATGATCGCAGACGGAAGATTCAGTGTTACGAGTGTGCATCTTATGATCCCATTCGACCTCAGTGTCCTAAGCTAAAATCACAGAACTCAGGAAGCGTAAATAGAATCGGAGAGGAAACTGAAGGGGATCTCTTGGCACCCTATACCTTTGAAGGAAAAATAAATGGAGTTACCATGCCTATTCTCCGGGATACAGGTTCATCAGTTGATATCATTTGTCAAGAGTATGTGTCGCCAGGTGAGTTTACTAGAGAACATGTGTGGGTACAGCATCTTCTGGATGAACAAAAGGTTTGTTTACCATTGGCAGAAGTTGAACTAGAATGTGAATTAGATCATATTGTAACTAAGGCTGCAGTGATTAGAAAGTCGCTAGATCAAGGTAGATATTTACTTGGAAATAAGACTGCCGCTTTGTTAAAAAAATTGATATGGAGAGGCCACTTAATTCAGAACAAGTAAATGTTGTGGTTACTAGGTATCAAGAAAAACAAAAACGAAACAACGAAGAGAGAAATTCAGTAAAGAATGATTCAGGGAAGAAATAAAAACAAGCCCTTGAAGGAAAGGCTGTGGGTTCCGAAGAATCAGATGAATTAGAAGAAGAAATTCTGCCATTGAGGCATGATGAAGATAAAGCCATGTTAGAGTTGGTAAAAATGGATTCAAAAAGTTTCATGGAAGATCAACGGCAAAGTTTGGAATTGAAAATAATTCTCAAAGAAATAGAGAAAACAGATTTTAAAAAGGCAAATGGTTATGCTGTACTAAGAAATGGGATGTTGGTGAAGAAGAAGATCAACAAGATTGGCGAAGAGGAAGGTCTTATTGTTGTTCCAGAACAATATAGAGAACAAATAAAAAACATGTGTCATGAGGGAACTTCGGGGCATTTAGGAGTGACAAAAACCAAAGATAGACTAGCGAAGTATTTTTATTGGCCTAACTGTTATAAAGACATTGAAGAATTTGTAAAATCTTGTGATTCATGCCAACGTGCTGGAAAAGCTGGGGACAAAGAGAAAGCACCTTTAAAAATAGTTCCAATTATTCCTGAATTTTTTACAAAAATCAACTTTGATGCCAGTGGGCCTTTGCCCGAGACTTCAAGCGGAAATAGATACATAATTACAGCTATGTGTTTGTCGTCCAAATATCCAGATGTAGTACCAGTACCAGACATAGGATCCAAGTCGGTAGTTGACGCTTTGTTACACATTTTTAGCCGCATGGGATTTCCGAAAGAAATTCAAACTGATCAAGGAGCCAGTTTTGTAAGCATTTTGACAGTAGAATTTCTGGAGCGGTTTGGAATAAAAGTTACTCATAGTTCTGTATATCATCCCCAAAGTAATCCGGTAGAACGATTCCATTGAATTATTAAAAGGATGTTGAGAGTTTTATGTCTTGAGTCTGCTCCGGATTGGGAGAAACAGTTACCGGCGGCGCTGTTTGCTTTGAGAACTGTAACACATGAAAGCACAGGGTTTACACCTGCTGAATTGGTGCATGGAAAAAATTTGAGGACGCCAATGACACTACTGTATGAAAAATGGATGGGTCATCCTGAAGAAGAAAACTATGTCACTGAATATGTATTTGAGTTAATAAATAGGATGAAAAGATGTCAAGAACTTGCCATTAAAAACATGGAAGTGGCTCAATTGAAAAGAAAATATTGGTATGACAGAAATGCGGTAAAACGTGAATTTCAAGAAGGAGATTTAGTATTGGTTTTTGTTACCTGCAGGCCAAATAAGTTAGCGGAACAGTGGAAAGGACCAGGGAAAATTGAGAAAAAAATTTCTGAGACTAATTATGTAGTAAGCTTTGAAGGTAAAAATGTAAAGCATCAAGTATATCACATTAACATGCTGAAACCATACCATAAACGACCAGAATTTGTGAACTTATTGCCCGGTTGTGAAAATGGTGAAATGGATTTAGAGATTAAATTTCAGCAAATTGAAAAAAATCCCAATATATTTAACTTCTCTGATATCGAGGAGAACAGTAAACTTCGAGAGCGCCTAAGTGGCCAACAAATTCAGGATCTGAAAAAACTATTATGCCATTACTTGAAAATGTTTTCTAATATTCCAGGGAAGGCTCATTTGGTCGAACATACTATCGAGCTAGCTAGTAATGCTATTGTAAGAGTTAAGCCTTATAGAATGTCGCCCAGGCAGATAAATATTCTTAAAGCCGAGATAGATAAAATGCTGCAGTACAAGATTATAGAAGTTGGTGAATCAGACTATACATCACCCATGATTTTGGTAGAAGTACCCGGAAGAAATCCACGCCCATGTATTGACTACAGGCGATTGAATGAAGTGACAAGGACCCAGTTCTATCCATTGCCTAATATAGAAGAAAGAGTCGAAAAGGTTTCTGGAGCGAAGTATATTACAGTATTAGATTTAACAAAAGGGTACTGGCAAATTCCATTAAGTGCTAGAGCTCAACTATTGGCAGCGTTTGTGACTACTTTTGGAACGTATCGGCCCTTAAAGATGCCATTTGGCCTTAAGAACGCACCTTTTTTCTTTAGCAAAATGATGTCGTAACTTTTGAGAGGCTGCGAAGAGTTTACCGTACCATATCTAGATGATGTTGCCATTTTTTCCGAAAACTGGGGGATCATTTGATACATCTTGAAGAAGTGCTACAGAGGTTGCAGAGGGCTTCCTTGACCATAAAACCTTCCAAATGTAAGTTTGCTCAAGATCACGTCTTGTATTTGGGTCATATTGTTGGACAAGGATATCGACGACCAGCGGAACGAAAGGTTCAGGCCATACAAAATTTTCCTACGCCAAAGAACAAGACGCAAGTAAGATCTTTCTTAGGCCTAGCGGGATATTACAGCAGATATATTCCAATGTTTTCTCCGATAGCAGCTCCCTTGACAGACATCTTGAAGGGTAAAAATCGTAAAGAGGAAATTATATGGTCAGAACAATGTGAGAAAGCTTTTGTGGAACAAAAAAATCTTTATCTAGTTTTCCTGTTCGGTATGCCCCTGACTATGAACGTAGATTTATTCTACAAACTGATGCTTCAGATCAAGGAATGGGAGTCGTCCTCTCGCAAGAACAAGAAGATGGCGTTGAACATCCTGTACTCTATCTAAGCTGAAAACTTTCGACAGCAGAGAAGACATACAGTACCAGTGAAAAAGAATGTGCCGCCATTATATTTGCGGTACAGAAACTGAAATGCTACCTGGATGGTCAAAATTTCCTCATACAAACTGATCATAACCCTCTCGTTTGGTAACGCACCAGCGCAAGTTCAAATGCTTGTCTGATGAGATGGGCCCTTGCTTTACAAGCATATGATTTTGTTATAATTCATCGATCGGGAACTATGCACAAAAATGCAGATGGACTGAGCAGAGTTCCAACTTTAGATGATCCACCTTGATCATGCTATGTGTCTGCTAGTGAAAACATTTTTTTTTTTTGGTTGTGATATATACTACATAGAAACTGTTGGAAAACACGTAAAGATGATTGTTAAATTAACTCATATATTTCTCTTTGTAAATGGATTATGACTCATTATGTGAACTATGACTATTGTATTGTAAAATGACAAGAACTTTTTACCACTGGAAAAATTTCCTCTGGAGTGAGGAGGGGTTGTAAAGTACGACTTCCACGCACAAAAGCGCAGAAGGATACATTGACATTTAATGACTTGAGCGTGTGGTGAGTGATGAGGAGAGTTGCGAGAGAGATATCGAAGGAGGAGGACATGGAGAGCTTTGGCTAAGACAACAAGTTCAGTTTATACCGCGGAGTGTATTCCAGTTGATGTTTTTTGTGTAAAGTAATAAATGTTTTGTGTTGTGATCGAGTGTCTGTGATGTTAGAACGGTTGCCCTGACCTCTCGTCGTCTTCCAATGCCGTTCTGCTGCTCTTGAAGCGCGAGTGCCACTTAAAATACCTCGCACGACACATTGCTTCATTGCCATAATCCTGCCGCAACATTTCATGCGTCTCCGTTCCCGATTTTCCGAGTTTGACGCAGAATTTGATATTCGCTTGCTATCATACCAAAATCGCAGCTGTGTTCTGCACGTGGTCACCAAATATAGTGTAGCACAGCTCCCGCTGTTCATTGAACGACGCCACTTGGCACAATGACTCCTGTAGGTCCCTGTCTTCGACCGCTACTCGCGCATCCGCGTACTGCGATATGTTGGTGTGCTACGTACCTAGTCTCGGAACTTTTTGATCGCACTACATATCATCACAGCGGATGCTTACATCCAACAGTTGAACCGTCTCCATGCTGCACTGCAAGAAAAGCGCCCAGCGTTGATTAATCATCATGAAATTGTTTTTCACCAGGATAACGCTCGTCCATCTGTCGCTTTACAGACCCAGAAAAAATTGCACGAGCTGGAATGAGAAATATTGTCGCAATCCCCTTACTTCCCTGTTCTTACCCCGTCAGACTTTCATTTCTTCCTGTCATTGTCGAATTATCTCGCTGACAAAAACTTTGCTAATGACGATAATGCGAAATGTTGCATCGATGACGTTATCTTCTATCGCAATGGGATATTTCAACTAGTTGATCGATGGAACAAGGACATCAGTTCCAATAGGGAATACCTGGACGATTAGGTTAAGTGTTTTGAATGACATTTTAAGCTTGAAATACACGCTTCTCTATTTTTAGGAAACTTTCTTTACGATCTAATATCATGCCACGTTCAAAATCGCTCAGACCACTCATTTTTCCGATTCCCAGCGTCAATCGAACGCTAACTGATGCTTTGTGAGTTGGTCTTCCGTATTTATACCGTACACTGCTCTATCTCATTTTTGTGAGCTAGTCTTCGATATTTATACAGTACACTGCGCTGTCTCATTTTTGTGAGCTAGTCTTCCATATTTATACTGTACACTGCTCTGTCTCATTTTTGTAAGCTGGTCTTCCATATTTATACCGTACACTGCTCTGTCTCATTTTTGTGAGCTGGTCTTCGATATTTATGCCGTACACTGCGCTGTCTCATTTTTGTGAGCTAGTCTTCGATATTTATGCCGTACACTGCTCTGTCTCATTTTTGTAAGCTGGTCTTCCATATTTATACCGTACACTGCGCTGTCTCATTTTTATGAGATGGTCTTCCATATTCACACCGTACGCTGCTCTGTCTCATTTTTGTGAGCTGGTCTTCCATATTTATACCGTACACTGCTCTGTCTCATTTTTGTGAGCTGGTCTTCAATAGTTATGCCGTACACTGCGCTGTCTCATTTTTATGAGCTGGTCTTCCATATTCACACCGTACGCTGCTCTGTCTCATTTTTGTGAGCTGGTCTTCCATATTCACACCGTACACTGCGCTGTCTCACGTGCTGTAGTGAGCCATTTGTGCAAAGAGGGCGGGCATATCTAAAAACTGGCATCTCAGTGTGCGTGAATTCTTTAAGCTTGACACAATATAGCTTTACTTTTTGGTGTAGTGATCAAAAAACATCATTGCATCTAGTGGATCGTTGTTCTAACTGTATTGATTTTCGGAAATTAAAGCCTTCATCGCGCTTACAAACTTAGGCTGTGGTTTCCGGTCCTTCATTGGCTCTAAATTTAAACCCTTCCACGGTTTTACTAAGGTAACGAGTTCAGGGATTGCAATGGATATTTTAACCACACCCTCTTGAATAATGGCCAGAGTCATTCCTCTGTTCGTTAACAATTCAATTAGTGCCTGGTGCTTGACACTTAACAATTTCTCTTCCATTACTAAAGGAAGTAATAAATCGCCTTCGTGAATCCCAATAACTAATATTCCAATGGTTGCCTCGTTTTAACTACACTTACCTTATTTTTAATACCTAACATCTCGTACGTGAAACGACGTGCTAAATGTGAAATTCAAGAGCACATTATCAAGTTCTTGTACAATTTTCAGAGGAAGAGGTAATTTGCAGTACTTCTGTCGAATACTTCCGTTTTAGATTTATGAATTAATGATTCCTTGTTTTTGCTTATCGCATAGTTATTTCATTAGCAGGCCCTTTGGATCGCTCGAGGAAACGACGAGTTGCGTCACCGCTGTTTTCGTAAACAGACTTAGCATAAGACTGAACTGATCATCCATTTTAGCGGCGTAAAGAATCAAAAATGCATTTTGCCGAGCTTTCTCTCATCAATGGATGGCTTTTTCAAGACTAATAGCGTAAATAAAAAAAAATACTAAAACGTTGCCATTTAAATACGAGGGTTGTACCGAAAGTAATGCAAAAGTGGGCATAACTTTTCGTTCAAGTTGCAAATTTTGAACGACCTCTGTCAGTTAACATTTGCCCTCTATAAAAGGTGCTACTCGATATAGTCACAAGCGATGTATTTGCGCCATCGTTGAATCTAACTCTCGAATCCTCCTTGAAAAAATTCAGTTGTGGACACTTCTTCACAGCCACTTTCACGTCATCTGTGTCATCAAATCGTTGTACCAGGAGACTGTCCTTCATTTGACCGAACAGGTGGAAGTCGGAGGGCGCCAGATCTGGGCTGTACGGTGGACGACGCTAGATTTCAGCTGATGGGGGACCACTAACCACCCAAATATTCTGATCGCCTGACTTGTTGTCAAAGATGTGTGTGGTCTCGCATTGTCAAGGCGAATGTGGATCCTTTTTAGATTCTTGTTCGGTCTCTTCCTCCTTATGGCTTTCCTAACCTTTTTGAGTGTCTCAATGTACTGCTGACTGGTCACAGTACGCCCATGTTCCAGAAAATAAAGGAGAATGTATCCTGAAAAACAGTCACCATGACTTTCTGCGCTGATCAGAGGCTCTTGAACTTCTTAGGCGTTGGTGAAGAGGTGTGACGTTATTCCACGGATTGATTCTTCGTTTCTGGATTGTAAAGATACGCCCACGTTTCATCCCCTATCACCAGACCAGAAAACAATGTGTCTTCATTGGCATCAAACACTTTCAAGCATATCAGAGCAGATTTGCACCCTTCTCTCCTTCAAATCGGGTGTCAAGTGCCAAGGTACCCACTTTGCACACACTTTCTGATACCCTAAGTCTTCCACCATCTTCCGTACGGCATTGTGGCCACAGTCCAGCTGTGAAACAAACTCACGGATTGTGACCCCACTCTGCGCGCGAATCAGTTCATCCACTCGTTGACGATTTGTGTCAGTGGTCGCAGATGATGATCTCCCATTGCGTGGTTTGTCTTCAGTGCTTGTTTCTCCTTCTTTAAACTTCTTCATCCACCTGTGCACGTTGCTCTTGTCACCGGTGTCATCTCCGTAAACATTCTGTCGCCTTCTGTGGATGTCGGACAGCCTGCAGCCTTCCTTCGTCAAAAACACAATGACGGCTCGTTGCTTCTGCTTGGAATCCATTATTTACCTGCAATGAGGAAGGGCTACTATAGAGGAAAAGTTACCCTACCAAAATGTGCAATCTGAACGACCTCTGTCAGTTAATAAAAACGTTATGCTTACTTTTTCGTTACAACTCTCGTATGAGTATGGTTACAAGAGACACAAAGAATGATTAAATTCGGAGCACATCGTGTCTTTAATGTGAAATCACGAGATGTATTAATTCGGCACGTCAAAAAGACCAAGGACACGTGGAAAATGCTAATATTTAAAATTCTTTCATCAATTTTCCTTGTGTCTTTTTCAAGTGCTGAAATAATATTTTCAATTCCTTCATCAATTTTTACGTATATTTTCTTCCGTTTTGTTGCTGATTTACCTAATTCTTTCAGTTTTCAAAAATGCCATTATGAATTGCTCTGTCCGCATATGGTGCTGCCTGCCCGCAAGTGGCACGTTCGCAAAAAACCCGGCACTATAGCCCATAGAATTGGCAACGGTGGTCGTTAACTCCCCTTCCTCCCCCAAACAGAGAAAAAACTACTACCGTGAAAAGTGATGCAAGTTAATGAGGGGGGGGGGAGCAATGGAGATCGGCGATTTCCTTCAGGAATAGCATTATGAGTTGAAAGTTACAGTGTTTATACATTTGGATGGCTCCCTCCAGGGAGTGCACCGCAAGTGACGTCAAACTGGAGCAGAGAAACACACACGTTTCCTACGGTGCCATATCAGGTATTATTGTGAGTGCAACATTTCCATGAACTTTTTCCTGCTACATCGGCTATTGTAATTAGTCACGTTTTGTGAAACATTGCGAACCTAAAAACGCGCATTTGGATCTACGTACTTAAAGAGTACAAATGCTGGATAAAAACAACCAGTTATACAGCAGAAAGCTATTGAACACCAACCTAATCTGGATAATGGAGAAACTATATAAAAAGCGATGCTGACCTCGCATTAAAAATTTTGTTTCGTTGCTTTTTTGTTTACGCTTTCCAACCGTAGGTTAAAGAAACGTATATGCTACAGCTTTGTCCGTCTGTCCGCGCGATAACTCGCGTAAAAATGGTTCGATTTCGACGAAATTTTATTATGTGGTAGGGGACTACCTGGGGACGAACCCTATTGAAAATGGGACAAATGGGGTCAAATATCACGACATAGGAATGGGATCCATTCCATTGCCCGTATGCGTCATACCTTGCGTAAATATGGTTCGATTTCGATGAGATTTTAGTGTGTGGTAGGGGACCACCTGGGGATGAACCCTATTGAAAATGGGTAAAATGGACTCAAAAGTCAGGACATAGGATCGGGATCGATACCATCGCCCTTATGCTTTATAACTTACGTAAAAATGCTTCGATTGAGACAAAACTTTATCATGTTGTTCCGGCAGTATACTTTACCGGTTGTGTTGAATATCATCGAAATGGATTCAAAGGTTAGGTCACAGGAGGAGATTTACTCTACAGCCATTATCCTGATAACTTGAGATTTCTGGTATGTTGGAAAGCGTATCATAAAATAATCAATGCATCGAATGATTTCACTAACTTGTTTATACTTTATACACAGGCTCTTTCTCTATACAAATTTTGAAGATGGAAATCCGTTTTTTGGTGTAAATATGACAAGGATGGTAAGCCAGATAATATCCGAAAACTTGAAAATTTCATCGTCCTGGAGTGGAAATCGAACCCGCGTCTCCCAGATAGCGCCCGAGTATGCTAACGACTACACCACCCAGTCATAAGTTTCTGATTAATTTGAATTAAATTTTAAAGTTTTCGGGTATTATCTGACTTGCCATCCTTGTCATATTTACACCAGAAAACGGATTGTCATCTTCAAAATTTGTATTGTAACGTGTAATTCCGTATTCCATTCATGATCTTTCTGTACATATAAATTGAGCTATCACTTTCTTGTGACCATCTACATAATACTTCGTAGATCAACCTTTCGTCCTCAGTCCAGCAACTATCCGACGTGGCATCGATTCAGTAAGATGCCGGAAGCAGTTGGGAGGTATGGGCAGCCAAGCGGAGTGTATTTCAGCTTATAATGCAGGTGATTGGTGTATATAGATGCCTGATATGCCGTTCATTGTGTCCCACAAGTGTTCCATGGGATGGATATCGGAGGAGTTCAGAGGCCAATCGATATGCTGGAAGAGTCTGAATTGTGTTCGTCAAACTATTCCTGCACAACACTAAACCTGTGGCTTGGCGCATTGTCATTTGGAAGACACCGTCGCCATTCAGGAAAAAGTGTAACATTGCTGGGTGTACAGAGTCAGCGAGAAATTTACGATAATCATACGTTGCTCCACATGCCCAGGGATCCAAGTTCCTGTTATATATATATATATAAACATGCCCTTCCACCATACAACCGCCTACACCGGCTTGCACTCTGGAGACCAGGCAGGATGTACAGCGGGCCTCATGTTGTTTGCACTCAATACGTACACGACTATCCACGGAGTGGAGTGAAAAAACGCGACTCGTTAGACCAGCCCACATTTCTCCAGTCATCCGACGTCCAACTTGCCTGATCTTTGGAGAGCCTTTTGCGTCAATGGACTGTGGTTAGGAGAGGATGAGGTCGAAGTCGTCTGCTGTTACAGCACATACGTGTCAGCGTGCGGCGCATGGTCATCACATATACTGTTCCGAGCTGACCTTTGTTGTGCTACTCAACTGTTGAACTGTGCTACATCTGTTGACCTGCACGAGTCGTCGGATCCGGCCCTCACCTCGCACATCAACTTTTCTCTGTACTGTGCAGTTTTGCCTCCGGGTCGTTGTTTTACCATTTTCACGACAGTCCTGCTGGCAAACACATGCTTCCTCCTCGTGCGATAATTCATTACTTTTTCTGTTGTACATTGCTGCGTTATCGTTACATGTATGTTTGTACAAACTGTAATTAAACTTTGAGGATTGGATTTTGAGTTATAGAAAATTTTGTGTTTGCCATATTAATTTGGACACCACTGTACATAATCATCAATGCCCCATACAGCACAAAATGTTTCAGATATGTATCAATAACGTTACAATCTCTCATTTTCGTTACACTTTAAGAGATATCTTACAATTACGTTTAAGCAACATCTATATACACTGCTCGCCACCCAAAATGCAACACCAAGAAGGAAGCATCCGATTGGCCTGAAATTCACAGCATGCGTCGCCCGCGAGAGGACATGCAAACGATTAGCATTGCAGGGCATATGCAAATCATGTGCGCCCGGCCCGCCACCGAGAAGCATTATAAGAAGGGTGCACAGAAGGCGGGGTGTGAGTAGTGGAAGTGTGTTGTGCCGCCGGACCTGTGCGTGGAAAGCTTCCTGATGCCTCGTCGCAGAATACGGAAGTCATTCCAGCACATTTCGGAGTTCGACAGAGGAAGAATAGTGGCTTATCGCGACATCGGTTTATCGTACCGAGACATTGGCGCCCGTGTGGGACGACATCCAGTCACAGTGAGGCGAGTATGGATTCGGTGGGTGCAGGAGGGACGGACGGACCGACGTGAGCGACTGCTGAAGCCGCGGCACACCACCGAACGAGAGGACCGGTATGATGCGCGGCGGGCATTGGCGGCTCGCACCGCCACATCACGAACGTTAGCGCAGGAATTAGGGTGTGTTGTGCAACAACCTGTGTCAGCACGTACCGTTCGACGTCGTCTGGAGGGGCGGAGACTTGTCTCACGGCGCCCATTGCTCTGATTACCATTGACATTGCACCACTGGCGAGTGCGGCGGCAGTGGGCCGTTTAACGCGCACCTGGACTACGGAATTGCACGACTTTGTCTTCTCCGACGAATCCCGCTTCTGTCTGCAACAGCACGATGGTCGGATCCGTGTGTGGCGGCATCGCGGCGAGAGGCTGCATGAAGCCTGCATTATGCTTCGCCATACCTGTCCGTTGCCTGGCGTTATGGTTTGGGGCGCAATTGGATATGACACCCACACCCCTCTGGTACGCATCGCCGGTGCACTCAACAGCCACCGCTACATTTCCGACGTTTTGGAGCCTGTAGTCCACCCTTACCTGCAGGACCTGCCAGCGGCCACGTTTCAGTAGGACAATGAGCACCCGCATCGTGCAATAATTCTTCACGGTTCACCAGGTGTCACTGCTGCCGTGGGCTGCCTGTTCTCCCGATATGTCGCCCATAGAACACGTGTGGTCGCTGACCGGCAACCTAGTGGCCCGACAAGCACCACCCGCGGCTACGCCTGATGAACTGTGGCAACGTGTGGAAGCAGCCTGGACCGACATACCCCAAGACCACATCCAAAGCCTTTTTCGTTCGATGCCGCGGCGTGTAGCGGCCGTTATTGCCAGCCATGAAGGCCACACGAATTATATATGTCTGCGTGTTCCGCAAGTCGCACGGGCCTGTAAGCTCAATCGTTTCAACTGTGTATCTGTTGTCGTGTCCAGTAACTCTGGCTTTGCTATCTCGTGTCCTTCTTGGTGTTGCATTTTGAGTGGCTAGCAGTGTATTTTGGAACAAAACTCTTTGTACATTACGGTTACGTTAAAAATTAGATCCGCCGATACTACTGTTTTATAGTTTCCATTGTACACAATTGCTGTCTTGATGTTACATTCCGGCGATATTCAAGAATTTTGGTTTGACAACGGCGTGGATGCGCATGCGCATTTATGCCATTTCACCGAAGCACTCTCCTAGTCGTATTTCCACGTGCTACTGGGATATTCTTTGGTGATACTGTCGTACTCGAGTTAGCTAGTTAGTTGATTTAATATTTCATCCTTTTTTTGTGTGTGTGATTGAAGATCATCTGAAAGTAAGTAATTGCTTTGATTATTACAATATTTAAATTCTAGAAAGCATTTCATGAAATCTAAGTAGGTGGCTGTGTTGTTGTATAAGTATATTATACCAGCATGTTTTTTTTTTAACTTGAAGCTGAGAAATTTCATATTTGTAGGTATTTAGAGAAATGAAATTGATTTTCTTTCTTTTTTTCGCTGAAATATAATCTATTCCACATGTATAATGGAAATTCCACACCCTCATTTGGGACCGATTTTTATTTCTTTTGTTATCAATATATAAACGCCGCCACTGTTCTCAATGGACAGCGGACTGCGTTGAACCTGTGAAAACGTGAACAACTCGTAGTATGACTTATTTTTGAAACAGCTGTCGAGTGTAATATTTTTAGCACGTTTTTTGTAAAAAAAGATCCTGCCTATGTTACTGGTTTGTCCGTCCGTCAGTCTGTACCCACGATATCTGTGCAACTATTAGTCCGATTTGAAAACTTCTTTTTGCATTGGGAAGCTTGAAATATCCGAATGATGATCCTTCATTTCATTTTTTTTTTTTACGATGTACAATTTCGCCGCTAGAGAGCGTAAATGCACATAATGTCGAATTCAAAAATTCGTTTTATTCCACATATTTGCTTCTAAACATCCGATTGAAAAAAAATTTATCTTTCGATTCCATTTATGTCGAAGAGTATTTTAGATGGTTATTTTTTCAAATTACGCATACATTTTCCACGAGGGGGCGTAAAAGTAAATTACATTTTCCCCGAAAATACTTCTTCTAAAACTCAGATTTGAAAAAAAATTTCTTCACCCGATACACCTCCTGATGGAAAATCTTTTGCATATAATTTCAAATTTTTGGTAAAATATACTTTGGCCACCAGGGGGCATCAGTGTTAATTTTTACTTCTGATGTAGTTTTGCCATAGAATCTGAGCTTCTAAAATATCGATTGAAAAACTTCTTACGTGGACTGATGCCCTTCACATCGATAAACCTTTTTGGAATATTTTCTTAAAATATTCTACCGTTTCTCGGCCAGGGAGTGTAGATGTATATCTTATTTTTGTCAATATCTCTAATTGTAGGAGTTCGATTTGAAAATATCCTTCTTTGTTGGATAGTGTTTTCGGTGTGACATGTTTTTCATATAATTTCACAATTTTTTTGTAATCTATACACTTTCCGCTAGGTGGCGTAGAGGTAAATTGCGTTTCCCCCTATATCTCTGCTTCTAAAGCTATTTGAAAAATTCTTTCTGCACCGGATACAGCTCCTGATGGGAAATCCTTTGCACATAATTTCAAATTTTTGTAGAAAATGGTTTGGCCACCAGGGGCGTAAGTCTTTATTTCCGCTTCTGATGTATTTGCAGCAAAATATGAGCTTCTAAAATCTCGATTGAAAAAAAGTCGTTTGTTTTATTGTGATTTTACAAAGTTTATTAAAACTATAATGTTCAACGAAGTAAATGTGTAATAGTAATATGATGATGACGCAAATATCTTTCAAATACGTAACATTAACATGAAGGTGGTATGTTGAGGTTACAAAGACCTTTCACTGTAACGTATCGGTTATGTTTCAAAGTAATGTAACGTTTGAGGAGATTTCGACGTAACCGTAAGGTTTCTGAAACATTACTGTTACACTGCGCAACGTATCTGAAAAGTCTCAATGTTTCAGTGCTACGAACTTGTAGCATATACGAAATGTTCTGTGCTGTGTGGGTGCAGCACGAATAGCAAATTAAAATCTGAATAAGAAATCGTTCTTATCAAAATACCAACATGAGAGATAGAAAGCACGTGCTTTCAAGAAGTTGGTTACCAACAAACATCTTAAAAGTCAGTTTACTAGAATTTTTTTTTATAGAGGTTTAACGACTACCGTGAGCAACTCGATGGGCTATAAGCAGACGCCCGTCCCTAATTTAGGATACTGGTTCCAGGGAAGAGAGAGAGCCTGTGCCATAAGACAACTTCCATGCCTCACTGGGGTTCAAACCCAAATCCTTCACGGACGAATTGTCATAAGCCAGCACTCAGACCATTCGCCACAGGGGCGAGAGAATTATTTTCCCTTCAAAGCAATGAAATTGTATGATATTGTGCACACTTTTTTTATGTACATCTTCCAGATATTTTTTTTTTCATTTAGTTATGTTTCTGTTTTGGTACAATGAATTATAACTTTGGGGTTCTGGATTTGGATCTGTTGACCGAATTGGTTCCCGGTTCGAGTCTCGGATGAGGAATAGGCCTAATTCTGCTTCTCATTGGAAACCGTATCCCTTCGAGTTTCTCATGGTTTGATGTTAACCCCCACCCCCTCATCCGCCCATACCTACTCTTTGAAGAAAAGAGAAAAAAAAAGCATATACATTCTCTCATCCGCTCATAACCCACCCACCCTCATCCGCCCATAACCCACCGACTCTCATCCGCCCATACCCACCCAACCTCCCTTTGAAGAAAAGAGAAAAAAAAAGCATATGCATTCTGCTTCTCTCTCTATCTATTTTTTCTTGTTTGTAGCTATCACTGGTACATCGAATTTGCCTCTATGAATTACGTAAACGTCTTCAAAATATTTTTTGTGGGTTTATTGTAGTTTGGTTAGTAATTTTCAAATCAATTTAACAGCCATCCCAACGGTCAGTATAGGCTCGTCCATTTTTTTCCCCAGTAATTTATTAGGAAAAATAACGGTATTTGTGAGTATCAAGTGAAAGAGAATTCAACGTATAAACATTAAGCATTATTTTTGATCGAAACTTACCATAATTTTTAATGTAAATAGCTTCTAATACAGTATTTTCAATGGCATATTTTCGGGTGCTAAAAAATAAATCAGGATAATAAAATTACCTATGTTATATTAAAAAGTGATGGTATTCTGGGATATTTTCTCAAAAGAATTATCACCTCTAGGAAATGTTCAATTTATGAATCAAACTTCAGCACAAGGCGCTTTTGTAAATACTTAAAAAACAGAGCAACAAAAATTCGGACTTTTATTTAAAACCAACCAAAAGTTTCGCTAGACTAATCAAATTGTTGTTTTGCACAAAGCAGAAATCTTTTTGCATGCCACTTTTTCCGAAAAAGATTAATATCTCTGATGTCATTAAAGAAGAGGGTTTGTTTCTCTTTCCTCTGACAGATAGCAGAATATTCATTAAATGACTTAGCTTTCTCTTCTCGCGGGATTCGTAATTATTTCCGAAACAAAACCTCTTTTTTTTTTTCGAAGCGGAAACATTTCAGTCTTCCTGAAGAAGCCACGTGGAATAATGCGCTGTGGATTAATAATGATGTCAAGTCTTAAAATATGTTTGTACTGCGGCTTTAATTTTCGTAAGAATGTGGCATTCCTAGGATAACATACACAGCAAATGGTTCAAGTATTTTAACAGCTTGAAAAAAAAAAGCAATTTTAGCATTCCGGTTTAAAGGGCGGCAACTTTAAAAGTGCATTTTCATAATTTTTGTTCATATTTCCATTCCACACCGCACTAAATGCGTAAAAGTAAAACAAAGAGAAAGACAATAGCAGACTTTACCTCAAAATTACTCAAGTTTCTACGGGTTGGAAATTTCTTAACCAAACTGCTTGGTATCGGAAGTATCTTCCATTTTTTAACTTTCGGGAATATTTGGATGCAGTATAACTGTATAATGAGATAGCTTGTGAATGGAACCCTGAATAAACACTAAATCGCTTTACAATGCCCGTTCCATAAAAACTGAGAGTAAAATCACACAAAATAAAAAAACAGATACAGCAAGATATATGTTATTCTTTCTCAAAGTATCTTCCCTCGGATGATATGCAACGGTCAAATCATTCAGTCCACTTTTCAAAAATGTGGCGAAGGGGTTTTGTTGAAGCTGCTTTGGCGACTTCTGTACAGCTTCAATAACGTCAGCATCTATGTTGAATGTTGCGCCATGGAGCTTCTCCTTCATTGTTGGAAACAACCAGAAATCGCACGGGGAGAGATCAGGATTGTAGGAAGGCTGTGCCATGATTTCAATACTGCATTTCGTATCACTCTAACTTGCGAGAATCGCCCTAACCTGCTTATGTGCCCTGCCCGAAAGGGCACAAAAAGTGAATGAAGTTAGAGCACATATATATGGATTTTTTTAGTACATATATTTCAAATTAGAAATACCAAGTATACTCACAACTGATTCCCTGTATGTACTCAAAAATTAGCACGTATCTTTTTCAAAAATGAGAGAAGTACTCGGAGCTATTATAAGCCTAGAATGTACTAAAAAACGAGTGCATTTTGCTTATTTCTAAGTACCAGTATTTAACAGTGAAACACAGTGAAATCCGATGAATACGATTTTCAAGGGACCGACGTAAATCAGCGTCTTAGCTGGAAATGGGAAATAAATAAAACCTACGCTACATACCTTTTTATATGTCGGCTGCATATTCATGAAACTGTTAGAAAACACCAAAAATAATGGTATTAAAAAAAGACACCAGAAAAAAACACAATTTACTGTAGTCACAAACTGTACTACCTAACAATATTAATTAAAAAATAGATGACGTAGATTATAAAAAGTATTTTGTTCTTATACAATATTTATAAACAGTAATTCGCCGCTCCGGAGGCGCAGTGGTCTAAGCGATGGCTTCTGATCATTCGACCGAAGGGGGTTCCGGTTTCGAATCCCGCCGAGGCATGGATGTTGTGGTTGTCTTACAGCACTGGCTCTCTCCCCTCCGTAGAACCAGTGACACTAAATTAGGGACGGGCGACTGCTTATAGCCCATTGAGTTGCTCACGGTGCTCATTAAACCTCCAAATCAAAAAAAAAAAAAACAGTAATTCAATTTTTTATAGTTTCTTAAAATATTTCTCAATCTCATTTTTTTTTTCATTTTTTTAAAAGCGGAATTCAGAATTATCGTTTCTAGCGGATTAATTTTCCTGATGGTGTCGTCAGAAACTCCAATCACGATAGACACAAAACGCCTTAATTCAGCGAGTGAATTCAATGCAACGGCTGGGTTCGGCGGTGTTTTTCATTATCCTCGTATGTAGTAGTACTCGCAGCATTACCGTCTGCAATTTCGTGTAGCCGCCCCGGTGGCGCAGTGGTCTAAGGCGTTGGCCTCTGATCATTCGTCCGAAAGGGGTCCGGGTTCGAATCCCGGTGAGGCATGGATGTTGTGTTTGTCTTGCGGTACTGGCTCTCTCCCTTCCCTGGAACCAGTGACCCTAAATTAGGGACGGGCGACTGCTTATAGCCCATTGAGTTGCTCACGGTGGTCGTTAAACCTCAAAAAAAAAAAAAAAAAAAAAAATTTCGCGTACTGTTCGAACCTAACAAGTTGCGATGTCATCATCCACACGCACACGTATCCAGGAAAATTCACGAAAAGGGGATCCTCTTTAAGAAGCTGAACCCACGACAAGACTGTTTAGCTAGTGGCTAGGAGATGGGGAGTTTTCTGTCTCATCAAAGTAAACATCCAGTGACTCATGTAACACGAGACTGACCCATTTTTTACGCTTTCCAACCGTAGGTTGAAGAAGCGTATATGCTCCGGCTTTGTCCGTCCGTCCGTCTGTCCACACGATAAGTGGCGTAAAAATGGGTCGATTTCGATGAAATCTTAGTATGTGGTAGAGGACGACCCGGGGACGAACCCTATTGAAAATGGGAGAAATGGGGTCAAAGGTCACGACGTAGGAGCGGAATCATTCCATTGCCCTTATGCGTCATAACTTGCGTAAATATGGTTCGATTTCAATGAAAGTTTACTATGTGGTAGGAGACCGCCTGGGGACGAACCCTATTCAAAATAGGTGAAGTGGGGTCAAAGGTCAGGACATAAGATCGGGATGCATTCCATTGCCGTTATGCGTCATAACGTGCGTAAAAATGGTTCGATTTCGATGAAATTTCAGTATGTAGTAGGGGACCACCTGGGGACGAACCCTATTGAAAATGGACGATATGTGGTCAAGGATCAGGACATAGGATTGCGATCCATTCCATTGTCCTTATCCCATATTATTAAGGTGGACGTCAAGTAATTTTGCTTCCTATACTTCCAATGGAAAAACTTTTGTACACATGACCTTCACAATTAATATGTTCCCAAGGATAAAAATTTTAACATCGATTAAAATAACTTCATATTATAACTTGGAAAACTTAATATTTTCTAAAACATAACCAAAATTATATTAAAAATCAATAACTTTTCCTTTGGTGGTGTTGTAACCAGAGAAAGGTGGTGCGACCTGTACTTTGATGACGTCAGTGGGCAAAAAAATGTTGGATTGCATAATTACGGTTATGGTTTAGAAAATATTAAGTATTCCAAGTTATGAAATGAAGCTATTTTAGTCGATGTTCAAATTTCCATCCTCGTGAACGCATTAGTTGTCCAGAAAAAAGATGGCGCGACCTATATTTTCATGACGTCAGTAGACAAACAAATGTTGAATTGCATAATTATGGTTATGTTTTAGAAAATATTAAGTATTGCTAGTTATAAAATGAACATATTTTAATCAATTTCCAAATTTTCATCCTTGGGAACGCATTAATTGTGAAGAAAATGTGTACAAACGTTTTTCCATTGGAAGCACAGTTACTTAACGTCCACCTTAAAGTAGCAATTCTTGTATGTATGTATGTACATTTTATTTTGAAAACGGCTCTAAGAAATTTGATGAAAGTCGTTAACCGTACTAGAAATCGATTTAGCTCGATCTCGACTTTAGAAGAATTCGTTTAGTGGGTTAAATAACCACCCCGAATTATAACGTTTTTAGTGATGGCGTTGTTCAATTAATGTTACCAATGCTTAGAAACCTTATGACGTCACAACTCGCGTTTGAGAATGTTGGCGCGCGGTCACGCCATCTGTCTCATTACGTCACGCGTTGTGTGTGGATCCTATTAAATATTTATGACGTCACATTCTTGCAGCGGGCAGATGGTCGCGATTCCCATCTGCCTCATTACGTCACGCGTTGTGTGCGTATGTCCGTCAGCACGATAACTCGTGTAAAAATCGTTCGATTTCGAAGATATTTTAGTATGTGGTAGGGGAACACCTGGGAAGGAACCCTATTGAAAGTGAACGAAATGGGGTCAAAGGTCAGTACATAGGAGTGGGATCCATTCCACTGCTCATATGCGTCATACCTAACGTAAAAAAGGTTCAATTTTGATTACATTTTAGTATGTGGTAGGGGATAACCTAGGGACACATCCTATTGAAAATTGGCGAAATGGGAGTCAACGATCAGGACCTAGGAGCGGAATCACTTCCATCGCCATTATGCGTCATAACTTACGTAAAAATGTTTCGATTTTGATGAAATGTTAGTATGTTCGAAGGACCTGCCTGGGCACGAATCCTATTGAAAATAGGCAAAATATGTGAAAGGTTAAGACACATAAGCGGGATCTATTCCATAGCCCTTATGCATCATAACTTATGCAAAATTGCTTCGATTGCGACAAAACTTTATCATGTTATTTCAGAGGTATACTGAACCAGTTCAGTTGAATATCATCGAAATGGGGTCAAAGGTCAGGGCACAGGAGTGAGATTCATTCCACAGCCATTTTCCTCATAACTTGAGTAATGATTTCTAGTATGTTGGAAAGCGTATCATAATCAATGCATTGCATGATTTTACTAACTTGTTTTGCATAGTGTTACTATTCACCTGAATTCAAATGTATATGATGCTACAAAACTAAGCGCTTATTAAGCGGCATTCGAAGCGTATTAAATAGGATATACACTATCTACCAACAAGTAATTGGACTCCTGTGATAGCAAATGAAAACGAAGTTTATTCACCTTCAATAGTTGGTGGAGCCTCCACGAGCGGCGATTACAGCTGCGACCCTCCGGGGCATACTCTCAACCAGGCGTTGTACGACGGCTAGCGGTATTTTCTTCCACTCGGCTTGGAGAATACAGGTCAGTTCCTTTACCAATTTCGGACGTTGGGGGCACCCCTTAAGTCGACGCTCCAGCTCGTTCCAGAGGTGCTCGATAGGGTTAAGGTCCGGGCTCTGCACAGGCCAGTCCATTCGATTAACCCCATTGTCACCATACCAAGCCATGGTGGACCTCGCAACATGACAGGTGGCATTGTCATCCTGAAAGTAACATTGGTCCACCCCGTAAAACTGCTACAACGTAGGAAGCGCATGGTCATCCAAAATTGTGCAGTAGGTCTTCGGCGTTGAGTCTACCAGGAATTGCGACCAAGGGTCCCGTGCGATACCAGGAGAAACACCCTCATAGCATAATTCCACCGCCGCCGAACTTCACAGTTGGCACAATACATTCCGGCAGGAGGCGTTCTCCAGGCAGACACCAAACCCAGACCCTGCCATCCGAACAGTACAGGGTGAACCTTGATTCGTCGCTCCAGAGAACCTGTTTCCACTGTTCAGCGGTCCACCGTCGACGTTCTTTGCACCACGTTAGCCGAGCAGCGCTATTGGACTTTGTGATCAAAGGCTTGTGGGCGGCAGCACGTCCATGATAACCGAGCAGATGGGCTTCATTACGGATGGTATTCATAAAAAGAACACTCTCGGATGCCTGTTGAAACTCCTCGCGCATGTAGCCCATCGATTTGGTGCGGTTCTTCCGACTTTCTCTGGCCGGCACCCGTCGGTCTGTAACTCCCAGTTTTGTGGGTCTGCCGAGTCGAGGCACATTCCGATAATCACCTCTTATCTTCCACTTGCCAATCACGTAGGCCACTGTCGATTTTGGGTACTTCAACTAGCTGGATATGTCACGTATAGATCGGTCATTTCTGTGATACCCGACGACTACACCTTTCTCGAAATCAGAGAGCTCCGAACTGCGTGGCATCTTGCATGTGACTGGTTGCATTATTGTTTCTCACATGATATTTAACTGCAGCGGCCGTGACGTGTATCAGGACCGAAGATATCGTCGATTGCAGGGGTTTCCAATTACTTGTTGGTAGATAATGTATTTGTGCTTATTTGCCTCTCAATTTTAGTACTGCGTGAAAAATGTGTGTTAAGCGGAAATCGTATTAACCCTAAACGTATTAAGCGGATTTCACTGTATATACCCTAAATTGGCAAAAGTCACCGGACACCTAGAAGAGAAACACAACATAGCATTTATTGACATACATTAGTACGGTTTCGGTCCACCTCTGGCCTTAATGCACGCACTGACCCTTCGAGACATGCTTTCGACGCGGTTTTGGAACACAGCGATAGGTATGCGCTTCCATTCAGTACATAATGCTGCTGCTAACTGTTGCTTTGTAGTAGGCCTTGGTTCCGAACTTCTTATGCGGCGCTCTAATTCATCCCATATGTGCTCTATGGGATTACGATCAGGGTTCTGTGCTGGCCAGTCCACACACAATACGGAATTATCGTCAAACCACGCCGTAACAGTACTTGCTTTATGGCACGGTGCAATATCCTGCTGGTACCAGCAATATTCGGATCCATAGTATTGCCACCGAGTTGGTAGGCCATAATTGTCCAGAATATCTAGGTAGACATACTGGTTAACAGGTTTGTCCACGATAACCAATGGGTCGGGACCATACCACGAAAAATACCGCCACACGAGTACACTGCCAGCTTCAAACTTGACCGTAGGAACAGTACACTGTGGTAAATAGCGTTTCACCAGCTGCCGCCATACCCACACACGGCCATCAGACTGATGGATCGTGTATCTGGATTCATCAGTCCATAGGACTCGTTTCCATTGATCTATGGTGCACGATAAATGTTCTTTACACCATGCTGAACGACGAGTAACATTCCGAATGGAAATGAAAGGCTTATGAGCAGCTGCACGACTACAGTTACGCATGAAATGAAGTTCTCTGCGAAATGCTACGTGTACATACCTAGGTCCCAGCATTGTTACTCACCTGTACACTGAGGTCTTGTGCAGTAATTCGTCGATTAACTATAACAACTCTCCTGAGGCTTCGACGTCCTCTATCACTGATGTTCTTTAGTCTGCCTGTACGTTTTGCTGCTTCGGGCACGCCATGCGTCTTCCACTTATTCAGTACATCCAAAAACAGTTGGCTTGGGTATGTTTAAACGCCTCTTGGTTTCTTTTATGGACAACCCACTAATATAACACCCTACAATCTTTCCTTTCTCAAGTCAGTTCTCTCCCGCCAAGACATTTTACTCAACCTCACAGTGCAATATGATCGCGGTCAGCTGCAGGCTTGTTTTTATACTGGTTGCAGCCGTACCGGGCATCTTAACAACGCAGCGGATCCGTTCATTTGCTTTTGAAGGGTTCTCCGGTGATTTTTGTCAATATAGTGTACATCTGACGCACATATTCCGCGCCACAGACGGATGATGATACGTGATGTGTGACGCGTCCACTCGCAGGGATGTGGCCCTTTTGTGTAAGTAAGTATTAATACTTCAGTAGAATTGGAGGGCAGCGAAATCAGTGTTTACCGTCACTTGCCTTCCGCGGTCACCAGCTGAAAAGGGCAGTTTTGTCTGGCACAAATATTATAGTGAATAGAACTGAGTAAAATAGCGAGTAGACATGCCTCAGAGAACTTGAAAGTTACATCGGGTAACGGTAACATACTCTAACGTAAATCGGGAGCTGCGGTTTCGGTTCCCTTCCAGGACAGTGTAATTTTCAAGTTTTCTGAGGTATGGCTACTAACTTGATTTATTTGGCATCCATTTGCCTGAAACATCTATTTAACTAATGAGTAAGATACCTTTATTTGGCCGCCCCGGCGGCAGTATTGTAAATGCATAAAAGAATATTCCTGCATTTTGAGGTCACCAACATTCTTGTTTAGATAGTTCTAGAAAGATAACGGAAATGCTGTAAGTTTAAAAATATGATATATTTTTCTCTCTATCACAACCCTTCACGAAATTATGTACAGTGTCTGCAAATTTCTTGAAATTTTGTTTGCTGACGGTATGGTTATCTGTCAATTAGAGTACGTTCGATCTAAAATTGTTATAAATGAGAGCGTGAAGCCCGCGGAGAAGTTATACTGGCGAATCGCAACGAACCTAGTCTTCTCACATAGCGACCCAGTTTATCTCACCAAGAAACAGAAGCAAGACAGAAATTGGGTTAGGAGTTGACACAATGAACGCAAATGAGCACTCCTATCACATGTTCCTCCATTGGAAATGGAAGGTAATGAGGTTCTGAACGCTATAGCAACACTACTGCGTTTGAGCTTTGAACCCACTTATGCTCTTCCGCTACTTCCCCTTCTTAAATGCAGTGGTTCTTTTTTTTCACCTGGAGTTTACCATCAAGCCTACTCAAACAATTGAGCGTAAAACCCACGGAGGAGTTATGCTCCCGCATTCTAACGAACCTGGCTTCCTTAGATAACCGCCCTATTTTTTGAGCAGGCTTAATGATCTGCTCGAGATGGCAAAAGAATATATTGCTGAGTTTAAGGAAGAGGAAGGAGCGGAAGAGTAGAAATGGGTACAAAGCTCAACCACAGTAGTGTTGCTAGAACGCTCGATCTGCTACAATGTACGTATGTCCCAAACTCCTTACGCAATTCCTCAGGTTTACTTCTGCTTTCTAGTGAGATATTTCGTGCAACACATTCTTAAATACAATGGCGCGGAAGAAAGAAAGAACAAACTGTTTTTTATTGCCGCCTGCTCTGAAGTGTAAGTCCTGTTTCCTTTTTCTTCTTTTTTTGATTGAAGGTTTAACGGCCACCGTGAACAACTCAATTGGCTATAAGCAGTCGCCCGTCCCTTATTTAGGGTCACTGGTTCCAGGGAAGGAAAAGAGCCAGTGCCGTAAGACAAACACAACATCAATGCCTCACTGGGATTCGAACCCGGAGCCTTCACGGACGAATGATCATAAGCCAACACTTAGAATACTGCGCCACCGGGGCGGCCCTATTTTCTTTTCAAGTGGAGATCAGATATATTTTGGCAAATTAAATCATCCTATTTGGCGGTCACCTGTCAAGACCGTCGTTTTTTTCCGTAACCATGGATGACCTCGTTAAGGTTGTCTTCGTTTTAAGGCTGTCTTTGAATGAGTGTTAGGGTTCATCTCCTGCGATAGATGGCGCAAAAATCCCTCCTTAGGCGCGGCTTTTACGTCTTGAGTGACTTCTCAGAACTTGGGATCAGCAAATCACTGCAGACCTCACCATATTCAGAATGGAAGCGGTCTCTCGTTTGCTCCAGAATGAAAAAAGACAAGATACGCGGTGTTACGTTTTAACCAATGACGTTCTCTGAGGGTGGAGCTCAGTAAGTGGAGCTGTGTATCTAAGTGGAGTTTGTATAGCTAAAATTCAGGGGTTCTTTGCTAATGTACACATTTTCTCCTCAAAAAATGAACCTGCAATAGGATACAAGATGATTTAAGGAAGAAAAGATTCCAATCTCACTTTTGGCCCCATTCATTTATTTCTATTTGGCTCAGATAATTAGAAAAATCAGACAGAAATGAGAGATTTCATTTCTTCCAGACAGAAGCACTTGTAAGTTAACTTATGGCGCCATCTAGCGCCAAATTGGAATACTTTCGAGTCAAATAAATTAAATTTTAAAAACAATTCTATCAATTCTTTTGGAATAATAACTGTGGCATATATTAGCTATGGTTCGTTTTTATTTGTGCTTAAAATTCCAAACACTAAAATGTAATAGCCTTCGAGAAAATGTGTACGGAAGAATTTTAATTGCCGATATAGGATAGAAGATGAACCCAAACACTCATTGAAATACAGCCTTAATTGATGCTCGGAAACAAATTTGTTGTACACTTTTAATCAATGGAAACGGAAAACCTCTTATGGCACGCAATTCTGTTTGAATTTCTTATATTCAATACCCGTGCCCATTTCCAGAAATCGGATACTTACCTGAATAATTTAAGCAACGTTGCGTTATTTAAAAGAATGTGGAGGTCAAATTCAACTTTATCAATATTGTTTATTTTGTTTAGTGTGCTTTAGCTCGGTAGTTTTCCGTTACTAAAACAATACAGAAACAATACCAAGAACAAAAAAAATTAGCAGAAAGTAACTCATGGAATAGGATTACTGTTTGACGTAATGCTTCTGTGTCAGCATCGGCAAATCGTTAATTGCAAAAGACAATCATGTGAATTGTAGGTAATCCACGACGTCTGAGGTGTTTCATTCGACTTTGTCTGCATGAGGGAACAGCGCCCCATTGCGATTGTTTCTAATGCCCCTTGATTAGAGCAACTGAAGAGGATTAGTCACAGCAGATGCACACAAAGACCCTGCTCCGATATCTTCTGTCGTGACGCTTGGTTGCTACAAGTCACACTCAAACTCTCCAACGTCAGCTATCTCTAAGGTCGATAAGCCAACACTGCAAGCGCCTAAAATCCAAATCTTGCTGTCGATCACTGTTTGTGTATCCTCTCAATGAACCTGCACGGAACAAAAGAAAACACATTCTCGTGTTATAAACATTCTGGAACACCTGATCCACATTTTGCATTCGGAAGATAAATACAGGTTTCCAATTCATAGAAGACACTCCACTCCTCTAGTTACTAAGCTACCGCGCTTCTAACAAAAGCTACATTCGTTCCAATTGTCGCCTTTCTAAGTACGATAACTCTTTCGCCAGATAGAATGCAATTGATCTAGTGCGTTCCTTCGTTATACAGTATTTCGTAAACTCCCGGATCTCCCCAAAAAATTCAAAAATGTCTAAACCTAAAGCTTGCAAAACTTTATCTCAATAAGGTTAACTGACTTCGAAGAGCAGCTGCATCATGGAATGGAATGTGATTCAGCGTTATATTCAGGATTCCAAACTCGTTTTTGTTGTTGTTTCGGGGTTTAACGACCTCTATGAGTAACGCTGAGGGCTGGGGCGGATTGGGACGACCAAACCAGAACGGGACTTTCAGCGCCGCCTCGGTGGCGCAGTGGTCTAAGCGCTGGCTTATGACCATTCGTCGGAGAAGGGTCCGGATTCGAATCCCGGTCAGGCATGGATATTGTGCTTGTCTGACGGCACTGGCTCTCTCACTTCCCTGAAATCAGTGACCTTAAATTAGGGACGGGCGATTGCTTATAACCCACTGAGTTGCTCACGGTGGTCGTTAATCCTACAATCAAAAAAAAAAAAAAATTCAGTCTTGCGGTCCATTACAAAAACACACATGCCTACAGGGGAATACCTCGTAAATTCCCTAATTTAAAAAAAATTATATTAGATGTTGGATGAAGGAGAACTGTGGGAAAATGCATTTTAAAATAAATTCTGTTGTTAAAGAATTTTAGCAATTTAATGGCAAAAGAATTGTCTACAGAGTGAGTCGAAAGTTTTGCAATATCTGCATAAACGCATGTTTTGCGGCGGGTATGTCATGTGTTTAAACCAGTTCAAGTCACGCACTGCAGTCAGTCGAAAGGGATATAAAGTGGTAGTCGTTGCTGTGAACAGCATTGCATGTCGTCGTTCTGTTTGTGGTTTGGACGCCTAAAAGATGAACAGCCACAACCGGCTAATTAGAGAACCTTTGCTTTACGAGTTTGAACTCGACCATAATGCTGCTCAAGCAACACGAAACATTTGTCATGCGAAAGGAGAAGGTACCCTGGACCACAGCACCGCAACCAGATGGTTCAAGAAATTTCGCTCAAGTGACAGAAACCTCGACGATCAGCCAAGGTCAGATAGGCCGAGAACCGTGGATTCGGAGGCCGGGCGCCGGGCTGCAGAGACAAATACGACAACCAGCACTTTGAGATTATCAAGCTAGCTGGACATATCATAGAACATCGCGGTTCGTCACCTTCAGAACTTCGGTAAGGTCTACAGGAGCTGCCGCATTGTCCCTCACAAACTGACGCCAGCTGAAGCAAATCGCCGAGTGAAACTGACGCCAGCTGAAGCAAACCGCCGAGTGAAAGTGTGCACTAAACCACTAGAAGACCCGCGCGAAGTACGTTTCATCAAAAGATTCGTTACGTGCGATAAAAAAGGGGTCTTGTTTCCGTAACGCTAACACGCAACAACAATGGCTGTACCCTGGCCAACTTCTTGAACCTGTTGTCGAACGTGGACAAGGGGATGCTCTGCGTCTGGTGGAATTTCGAGGGAACAATCCATTACGAATTTGTTCCAGACGGTCGGACCGTCAACGTCTACTCTGAACAGCTGGAGCGGATGTATGCCGTTTTCGGAGAAGTACTCAGCACTAATGAACAGAAAGCGCGCTCTCCTACAGCATGACAACGCTCGGCCTCGTACCGCGCGAACGACCCGGGCAAAACTCCAGGAACTTGAGGTCATCGAACTGACGCCACGCCCAGCATATAGTCCGGAACTTGCCCCCGTCGGATTGTTACTTTTCCCGGTCCACGGCCCACTTCCTTCGCGAGCGGCAGTTCAACAACCAAGAGGAGGTGGCAGCTGGGATGAAGGAGTTCTTCGCCTCGAAGAACAAGAACTGGCATCGCCGCAGAATTGAAGAACTGGCAGACAGATCGCTAGAGAAGGTGCAACACGATGGCCTATACTTTGAATGCTAGTCTGCTTCCGTAGTAAAGGTACGCATGAAGACAAAGTAATCAAAATATTGCAAAACTTTCGACTCACCCTCTGCAAATCCACTCATGATTGAATGTAGCATCAAACCTCCCTCAAAATTGTCAACCATTATCTCTCCACTGCAGCAGGAAGGTCTCGAAGTTTATTTCACATGTCTGTCTCGAGCTAGTCTCCTCCGTGTCATAGCCATGTTTGCAACTCACCTTTCAGAACTGCAGTGTACGATCCAGGAACTTGCTGACAAAAGTAAAGAAGTAGGAATAGAAAAGAACAGAAAAACAAAACTGATGTCCTATGCTTTTAGAATAAATTAAGATGTATCGATAGATTAGAAAAATCCGGAGGTAACCGACACATTTACCTTGGGCAACAGATATCAAGTGAGGGTTACACTGATGAAGAAATTAATCGGCGTATAAAACTTAGCTGGAAAACATTTGGAAAAAACGGTACAATTTTCAAGAGCAATATTCTATTACGTCTTAAATGAGAAAGTGTTTAGTTAATGCATCCTTCTATACAAAGGCTGCAGACAACTGAAAGATGCATAGAGAGGTGCATGCTTGATGTAACTAGGAAAGATAATAAGTGGAACTCGTGGATCAGGAAAATGACAAGATTGGAAGACATAGTAAAATCTCTGAAATGGCAATGAGCTGGACATATACGGACCAGCGATGGACACTAAGGAAATTACGAATTTCGAAAAACAAAATTTAAAAGTTCACCACCCGCCAGCTAAATAATCACTGAAAGGTATCGAAGAAGTTCGAAGTACAATAATTTCCAGAAATCAAAAATAAATTTAAGGACTTTTCCACGAGTAAGAGGGAAAATAAGAACCAAATGGCCTATTTAAGATGGCAATAGATTTCCAGCAGACGTATGAAGCCGATTCTCAAGGTGATTCATAAGTCATCACCGTTTTCTGACAGTTGATGAAAATGAGTATAAATGCACAAACGTAAAACGTTTATCTTCGAAATAGAATCGAGAGTGCTTGATGGTCCTACACCATCGTGATCCCATGTCTTGAATCCCCCGAGAAAAAAATTCCTTGAGTTTCGAGGCGAAACAGTCTGGGACCCCAAGTTCAACACCGTGGATGTTTTGGAAGTGTTTCCCACGTAGAAAATGTGCCATGGACCAGAACAAGTGCTGTGGTGGTCCGAAGGCGCAAGGTCCGGACTATAAGAAGAGTGGGGCGTTAGCTGAAAATCCTCGATTTCCTGTATTTTTTCCATAGTTGACCGGACACAATGTGCAGGAGCATTATCCTGTTGGAGGATAACTGGCTTACGGTTCACCAGAGCAGGATACTTTCGGCTTAAAGCGGCATACATCCGCTCCAACAGGCCACAGTACAGCTACGCATTAATGCCTCGGCCATCTGGAACCAATTCCCAATTAATGGGGATCTTAAAGTTCCACCATAAGCATAGCATATCTTCGCGCTCAAATCGTCCCCTTTTTGGGACAGGTTCTGGTGGCTTTTTGGTATCTACCCACTGCTTGCTCATGTCAGGATCCCGGGAAAATATCAACTTTTCATACCATGTCACAATTGACCTAAAGAAACGGTCGTCCTGGAGATTTTTCAGCAATTGGAGGCACACATGCACACGTCTTTGAGTTTGAGCTGTAGTCAGTTCATGGAGTACTTGTCTACAGCTTCTGTCCACCTTGCCGAGCTTATGCAGTTCGCGAACAATTATAGCTAAGGTATTCCTAACACATTTGAAAGTTGTCTACAGGCCTGACGAGAGAAGGACGGAGACTGTGCTATAGCAGCCGGGCCCGGGCACGTGAGGGGGCCCAGAGCCCATTTCTAAAGTAATGTTTATCTAATTATTATTTTATGGTGTCCAAATATTTTTCAAGCTATACCGTCACTAGGGTTGGGAGGTTACGCGTAAAAACATATTTTCTACGTGACGCGTAAAATACGCATAAAAATGCATAATTTATGTCATAAATGTAAAAAATGTAATAAATTCAAAACTTGCTTTAAATGCAATAAAAACAAGTTAGTAAAATCATGCAATGCATTGATTATAATACGCTTTCCAACATTACAGAAATCATTACTCAAGTTATCACTCAATTTATGAGAATAATGTCTGTGGAATAAATCTCGGTCCTGTGCCCTGACCTTTGATCCCATTTCGATGATATTCAACAGCACCGGCTTGGTATACCTCTGAAATAACATGATAAAGTTTTGTCGCAATTGAAGCATTTTTACGTAAGTTATGATGCATAAGGGCTATGGAACAGATCCCGCTCCTGTGTCCTAACCTTTGACCCAATGTTGCCCATTTTCAATAAGGTTTGTCGCCAGGTGGTCCCCTATCACATACTAAAGTTTTATCGAAATCGGACATTTTTTACGTTAGTTATGGCGCATAACAGCAGTGGAATGGATCCATCTCCTATGTACTGACCTTTGACCCCATTTCTTTCACTTTAAATAGGGTTCCTTCCCAGGTGATCCACTACCAGATACTAAAATATCATCGAAATCCAACGGTTGTTACGCGAGTTATCGTGCTGACGGACATACGCACACAACGCGTGAAGTAATGAGGCAGATGGGAATCGCCACCATCTGCCCGCCGCAAAAGTGTGACGTCATAAATCTTTAATAGGATTCACACACAACGCGTGACGTAAAGAGACAGATGGTGTGACCGCGCGTCAACATTCTCAAACGCGAGTTGTGACGTCATAAGGTTTCTAAGCATTAGTAACATTAATGGAACAACGCCATCACTAAAAACGTTATAATTCGGGGTGGTTATTTAACCCACTAAACAAATTCTTCTAAAGTCGAGATTAAATCTAAATCTATTTCTAGTACCAGAAAACAGTAGGTTAACCACTTTCATCAAAATTCTTATTGCCGTTTTCAAAATAAAATGTACATACATACATACATACATACAAGAATTGCTACTTTAAGGTGCACGTCAAGTAACTTTGCTTCCTATACTTCCAATGGAAAAACTTTTGTACACATTTTCTTCACAATTAATGCGTTCCCAAGGATGAAAATTTGAACATCGATTAAAATATGTTCATTTTATAACTTGCAATACTTAATATTTTCTAAACCATAACCGTAATTATGCAATTCAACATTTGTTTGTCTACTGACGTCATGAAAATATAGGTCGCGCCATCTTTTTTCTGGACAACTAATGCGTTCACGAAGATGGAAATTTGAACATCGATTAAAATAGCTTCATTTCATAACTTGGAATACTTAATATTTTCTAAACCATAACCGTAATTATGCAATCCAACATTTTTTTGTCCACTGACGTCATCAAAGTACAGGTCGCGCCATCTTTTCTCTGGTTTCAACCCCACCAAAAGAAAAGTTATTGATTTTTAATATAATTATGGTTATGTTTTAGAAAATATTAAGTTTTCCAAGTTATAATATGAAGTTATTTTAATCGATGTTAAAATCCTCATCCTTGGGAACACATTAATTGTGAAGGAAATGTGTACAAAAGTTTTTCCATTGGAAGTATAGGAAGCAAAATTACTTGACGTCCACCTTAATAATATGGGATAAGGACAATGGAATGGATCGCAATCCTATGTCCTGACCTTTGACCACATTTCGTCCATTTTCAATAGGGTTCGTCCCCAGGTGGTCCCCTACTACATACTGAAATTTCATCGAAATCGAACCATTTTTACGCACGTTATGACGCATAACGGCAATGGAATGCATCCCGATCTTATGTCCTGACCTTTGACCCCACTTCACCTATTTTGAATAGGGTTCGTCCCCAGGCGGTCTCCTACCACATAGTAAACTTTCATTGAAATCGAACCATATTTACGCAAGTTATGACGCATAAAGGTAATGGAATGATCCAGCTCCTACGTCGTGACCTTTGACCCCATTTGTCCCATTTTCAATAGGGTTCGTCCCTAGGTGGTCACCTACCACATAGTAAACTTTCATTGAAATCGAACCATATTTACGCAAGTTATGACGAATAAGGGTAATTTAATGATCCCGCTCCTACGTCGTGACCTTTGATCCCATTTGTCCCATTTTCAATAGGGTTCGTCCCCGGGTGCTCCCCTACCACATACTAAAGTTTCATCGAAATCGACCCATTTTTACGCCAGTTATCGTGCGGACAGACGGACGGACAAAGCTGGAGCATATACGCTTCTTCAACCTACGGTTGGAAAGCGTACAAAACCGAAGTGTTATAATGTTACTCGAGTTCTAAGGCTAACTGCAACACGTGCGTGGGTTACCTGTGGCAAATCAAACGAGTTCTCCATTTTACGTTTTTCATTTCTTCTTTCCTTTCCAACAACACGCCGACACCACACATTGGGTTCGCTGTGTTGCTTTGCTACTCACCGACACAGACCATTGTGTATGATATACAACGTTATTGCTAGTCATCAAAGACTGCAGACAATTTTCATCCAGTGGATTTCGTCACTTTGTGCTTCCCACCAGAAGCCGGCATCTTTTGTCTTTATTTTATGCTCAAGTCATTATTTTTTGCATTGCGGTAATTTTTATAAATGAATATAGTGTCTTTGTGCGTAATTCTAACTTCGTTTATTTTCCTTTATTCCGGTGACGTCGTCCTGTTCACAGCGGCAACTTAAAAGAAAAAACACAAAATTTAATGTTCACTTATGAGAACTCTTTGTGGATACTTTCCCAGAAGCTACATCTTTAGATGTATATTACACTCTAAAAATGAAAGGTGAAAATGCGATGATTATGAAAAAGTGCTAAGAAAAATAAGAATGTCTGTCGGCAGATGGCGTTCAGAGTTTCTGAGAAAACTTTTCTCCAACGGGAGGGTTCGAGGGTTTCTTTACGGAGGGGAGAATATGAAAAATTATCCACAGCAAAAAAAAAAAAAAGATTGAAGAGTTGCTACCAGTCGGATTGTCGAGAAGTAGGGGAATGGTGGGTGGAGGGTAGGTGAGGAAACAGAAATATGTATTATGTGGTTAGTGGAGGAGCCGAGGTGGACGTTCCGGAGTATTTATTGCACTGGGGCCAGAGCTCGCTCACCACGGAATCGCTGAAGCCAAAATCTTGTTGATCTTTCAGACACTTCTCCTTTACTTTCCACAGCACAAATTTCCCTCGCGGCAGCAGTCAACTTTCTTGGGGGTTTTTTTAAAGAAAACCCGTAAGAACACTAGGATTGTGTATTGCTCGTCCATGGATTTTAACATCAGAAAATTTTCCAATATAATCATGGCAGCGTGTGTGCTCTTATTTATGCTAACAACTAAACGATACCGGTTTTCCTGTCCTGTGTTGTTCTTCTCTGCATAACGTATACGCATTGATCGACTGTCTGACACATGACGACTCTTCAAAAGCGGAGATGACTTTTGAATTACCCAATTATACAGGGGTTGGACAGAATAATGTGAACACCACAACTTCTAATGCAGCTGCGTACGTCGCAATACGCAAAGATGTCCACCACTTTTTGGTTGCAATAGCTTAGTTCAAAACTTCAAGGTCCTGTTTAAGTGAACTTAAAAGTAAGACACTTGAAATTCACTTACACAAAAATTTCTTTCAGGGTGACGACGAAATGAGCAACCTGGCGGTCTTCGAAAGAAGACTAATTGTTGGTGGCCAGCTAGTTGGTGCCTCCGTGACAACAGTCGCCAGGGTGGTAAAGGTATACGAGAGCTACTGTGTCTAGCGCCATGATAGCAACATACGGTATTCGTGGCAAAACCTCGTCTGCCAATACACAAGAGCCGCCGGAAAACGACGCTGACTGATAGAGACAGGAGGGCATTAAAGGAAATTGTTACCCGTAATAAGGAAGACCACGGCGACAAAAATGAGTGCGGAGCTCAATCTGCATCTCCAGACCCCAGTATCAGGGAAAACAGTGCGCAAGGAACTGCATAAACAAGATATTCATGGCAGAGCTTCTATTGCAAAACCTCAAGTGACTCGGATGAAAGCACAACGGCGGTGCCAGGTGCATACAACGTGGACTGTCGATGCATGGAAGCGTGTAATGAGGTCGGATGAATCCACATTCACACTATTCCCCACCGCATGACGTGTTTACCTGTGAAGAACACCGTCAGAAGCGAACAAAGCATATTGTGCGCTCCCAACAGTGCAGTATGGTGGTGGTTCTGTCATGCTCTGGGCGGTCATATCGTGGTTTTCAGCAGGTCCCCTGATCACCTTGAAATGACAGGTGACTGGCAGGGGGTATAAACTAATTTTGCCCAACCAAGTCCATCCAATGGCTCAGGCATTGTTTCCTGCAGGGGATGCCATCTACCAAGATGATAACGTCCTAATTCACAAAGCTTGGAATGTCTAATCATGGCTTGAGGAACATGCGGACGAACTTTCACACCTTCCTTGACCTCTCCAATCACCAGATTTAAACACCATCGAGCCACTGTGGTCTGTGTTGGAAAACAGAGTAAGATCCCCTTATCCTCCTCCTGCATCTCTCAAGGACCTGGGGTAGTTTCTGCATGAAGCATGGTGTAACATCCCACTAACCACCTTCCAGGAT
This sequence comes from Macrothele yani, assembly GCA_039090855.1. Lineage (NCBI taxonomy): Eukaryota > Metazoa > Arthropoda > Arachnida > Araneae > Macrothelidae > Macrothele > Macrothele yani. The sequence continues at coordinate 135,384,623 of CM077027.1, read as the reverse complement.
TTCTATGCGTCCATTCCAAAGAGGATTTAGGCGGTTTTGAGTGCCAAAAGGTGTTCCCACACCCTATTAAGTACGTAAAACCTTTTTTTTTTTTTTTGTAGGTGTTCACATAATTCTGTCTAACCCCTGTAAGTAGTCTTCGTAAAGTTCACATTGTAGAGTAATTAAAGCCAGATGTTTATTTTAAACAGATGTTCACTCATTCTATCTTTTTTCTACTTAGGAATTTTTACACCGTTTTCATTCTTATTTTCGCTAACCTTAAATCAATATGTCTTCGCGAATTTATTCTTCCTCCATTTTTTTTTACATTCTCATAACAGTTGCAAAGCCATCGATTTCTAAATCGAAATACCATGGAACTGAAGACTCCATAACCTGAGAATATGCATGCCCAGAGTTATGGAGTCTACTGGGTTTTGAGGAATGCAAAATGAACTAAGGCATCCTTTGGCTGCTTCGCATAAAACGTGACAACAGAGAAGGATCCGGAACTAGACAATGGAAAATATACGCTCCCATATTTCATTTTTTTAGGTTAGTCCATGAAGGGCAAAAGAAATTCGAATGACATTCCGAAAAACGAAGTGACAGCTACGAAAATGTAGACATGCAAAAACAACCTTAAATCACTGAGCGTTTTCGACTACTTGTCGATTCCGCTGAAACATGCAGATTCACAACGGTCGTTCTCAGCTGAGGAAATTTATATACAGTTTACAAACTACTATGGCAGATGAAACTTCGGACGCAGTATGAGTTTTCCATCAGCATACTTCCGTCACAGAAGTAGTCCATTTTTTCATCGAAGCAGGGCGGTCGCTAAGTTAAATACTTCGGTAGGAGCTGGACAAGGTTTGAATTTTTTTTTTCGCTACCTAGTACTCACTCCATTTCCACTCTGCCGCAAAAGAAAACCAATAAGATTTTTAAAATTCATACTCGTCACATTTAATTTAATTGCGTTTTGAATTTAAAATAATTAATTTAATGCCATTTTCAGACAGTGTAAAACCCTGAGATCTTCAGTTTTAGTACAGTGCAGGATTAATACTTAAAAGAGCGTGAACGTCGTGTTGTGAGGAGGATTGTAAGAGAGAACAGGTTTTTCAGTGTTCAGTGTTACTAAATTCAACCATAGCCAGGAGCTGCCCATTTAGATCTGACCCGTGTGTGGGGAGCTAAAGAAATGGAGTTTGGAGTATCGTCAGTCCATTGGAAACCCATCTGTCACAGCAAAAAAATAATGAAAAGCAACTTACAGTGGTTCAGAAAACAGCATGAATTGGCAGTAGAGCAATGGAAGAAAGTCATGTAATCAGATAAAGAACACCATACATCGTTTTGTACTGAGTGTGGCGAGAATTCCATAAAATAATTGAACGGGTATTCATTGAGAACACAATCCAAACATCTGGATATTGCCCCATGCTATTGCGGATGTTATGCTGGTACGATCTGGGCACATTGATACCAGCTGAAAGACAGATGGCACCCTGGGTACGTTGATACCAGCTGAAGGACAGATGGAACCCCTGGGTACGCTGATACCAGCTGAAGGGCAGATGGAACCCTGGGTACGTTGATACCAGCTGAAGGGCAGATGGAACCGCTGGGTACTCCTATACCAGCTGAAGGACAGATGGAACCCTGGGTACGCTGATACCAGCTGAAGAACAGATGGAACCCTGGGTACACTGATACCAGCTGAAGGATAGATGGAACCCGGGATACGCTGATACCAGCTGAAGGGCAGATGGAACCCTGGGTACGCTGATACCAGCAGAAGGGAAAATATGCACCCTGGGTACGCTGATACCAAGTGAAGGCCAGATGGAACCCTAGGTACGCTGATACCAGCATAAGGGCAGATGGAACCCTGGGTACGCTGATACCAGCTAAAGGGCAGATGGAACCCTGGGTACGCTGATACCAGCAGAAGGGCAGATATGCACCCTGGGTACGCTGATACCAGGTGAAGGCCAGATGGAACCCTGGGTACGCTGATACCAGCATAAGGGCAGATGGAACCCTGGGTACGCTGATACCAGCTGAAGGGCAGATGGAACCCTGGGTACGCTGATACCAGCAGAAGGGCAGATAGGCACCCTGGGTACGCTGATACCAGGTGAAGGCCAGATGGACCCTGGGTACGCTGATACCAGCATAAGGCCAGATGGAACCCTGGGTACGCTGATACCAGCATAAGGGCAGATGGAACCCTGGGTACGCTGATACCAGCCGAAGGGCAGATGGAACCCTGGGTACGCTGATACCAGCCGAAGGACAGATGGGGAAGAGCTAAGTGCGTGTAGAAAACCGAGCTCACCTTGCGATATAACACTATTTTCTCACAAGTGGTGGCATTTTTATGGATGACAATGCAACAACGCATTACACCGAAGTCGTGCAAAGATGGCTTAATAAACACGAGGATGTTTTTTTAACTCTTCTATCGTCCCTCATACCTGCCAATTTTTAAAAACTGAAATCCGTAAAAAAAATTCATCGATATATTCGGTGAAAAATGTAATCGATATATTCTATTAAATTACTTATCTAGCATATTGATTAAAAGTAGAGAACATATCGATTAAAAGTTGATATGTTACACGGGGACACGCTTGTTGGTCAAGTATATGCCGGCGATGGCAGTGTGCGTGTCTGGTGGACGTTTTCCTGGCATGACCTGGGACAGCGGGTACCACTGGATGGATTCCTGAACGCCAATGGCTAACTGTCCATCCTCGCTGACCACATGCATCCCTTCATGTTCGACTTTGCCCTGGTTGTGATGGTTTTTACCAACAGAACAATGCACCGTGTCACGTCGCTAAGAGGGTGCGTGACTGGTTCCAGGAACACGACAGCGATGTCTCTGTTGTCCCTTGACCGGCGAAATCACCTGACCTCAACCCCATAGAGCACCAGTGGGACTATTTGGTTCGACGTGCCGATCCACCACAACCACGGCATCTTAGGGACCTCCGTGCTCTGCTGCAGTCCGAATGGTCACGTGTGCCTTGAGCAGACTTCCAGAGCCGCATTGCGTCCATTCTACGCCGTCTCGCAGCTGTCATCCTGGGCAAGGGTTGCTATTCCCATTTATTTGGTAAGTGGCCATATTATTATGATACGACTGTGTATTTTACAGGAAGAAGGGTCCCAAATTCCATTATCGTATGTGCATGACTTGTATAAGTGTATTCCAAGTCCAACTGCTACTGTTTTGAAAGCCCTAGGTAAGCTTTCCAAACGGGTTATTAACAAACATTCCACAATCAGTAAGTGTTTCCATTATTTCGTTAAACCCCTATAACTTTAAGTCTTCTAGCTACAAAACTGTATAATATTTAAAGAAAATGAGCGCAATATTCTTCATAGTAAAGAATGTGTGACCAAGTAAGGATTTTTACAATCGCAGATACTCTTGCAAACAGAAACATATTGTTACGATTTTTAGGAACGGAAATGAATTCGATTAGCAGGTTTGGCAATAGGCGGGAACAGCATTAATTATGGGGTGAAAATTAACAGCTAATAGTTTTCCGCATTGCAAAAGAGGAGAACACAGATAAGAGCCCATTTTTCTTGGAAGGGAGAAATCCTAGCCTGGTGTGGGGAACACGATGCGTCGCCCCTTTAGTGCGTGTCGGTCAAGTCGGATAGCCATTAAAGTGTCAACAGATCAAGAAACTTATGGCGTTTGCTACTCCGAACCTTGGCAGGACAAAGGAGTGTTAGTTATGTGTTTTCCGTACTTTCAGGAAGTGGGACCCACCACATATTCCGAATGCAGAGGCATGTATTTCATACCACTTCACCGCGCCAAATGCTTTGAAGCTGACAAGAGAGTTTAAACAGACCCCTAAGAAGAAGAACAAGGAATCTGTGAATGATGTAAACAAGCGAAAAAGAATAGTCTGGTTCCGAACCGTGAAGGGAACGAGTCTCGGTGAAGCGGATCCAGCTCGGAGGAAACGCTTCTGTCCGAAGATGCCGGCCAGCTATACAAGGAGCGGCCGAGCGGTTGATATTATCGCGAGGAAATAGGAGAGAGAGAGAGGACGATACCTCTTTTCCTGGTGCTAGATTGCACGTAAGAGAAAGCCAGTATCCCGGAGGTCACACGATGTGATGGAACTACAGCCCCGAATGACGGAGATGCCGACCGGTGATGTATGCGAGAATCACCTTTGGAGAGACGAACGGATCCTTCTACACGTCAGCGGCTTCGTTCCGCCACGACATTGGTGTGCATAAATGCGTCCATGATTTCATGCAGGTGAATGCAGTGCACGAGAGAAAGTGGGAGATGGGGTTCGACTCCCCTCTCCATTGGTTATAGTGCGCGCTCTGAAATGGGCATGTCATCACACAGGTGCGCTTCGAATATAAATACATCAAACATGGATACCTGAGGAAACAGCATATCTGTAAGTACAGAACTTAGGTATGCATGCTAGTTGTGATTAGATTGGCTCCGGTCAGCCAATAGACTCTTGTCGGCTGAGAACTGTTTTTAAAGCCGGACTGTATAGGCCAACAAATAATCATTGACTTTAATGATAAATTCAGCCTCAGAGCTATCCCGAAAGGGGCGAGTCTACTTGACGCCCCTCCTTCATAATCCTCTGTACATAGACGCCTTCATCATTATCCTCATATTTTGTTGTTAATTGATTAAATGTCTGTAGTCTCGTGCCAGTCCTGAAGTTGCATGACTAATTAATGAGTGTCAGAATTTCTTAGTTTTAATTGGCTAAATTGCAGGATAAATTCTTTTCACCTGTACATAAGATTTCGGCGATAAAAAGAGCTCACAAATATTATTCTAAATTCTACTGTCTACCCCCGGGCCGTCAGCCATTGCCTGACATCCTGACATCTAAATTCTTAAAGCTTATTATTTTTATTCGATAATCCGGCGACCCGGGGTGTAGCAACAATATACTGACTTTCCCCTAGCAATCGAACTATACATTACGAAAAAGCTTAAAATGTTTTCCATAGCCGAGACTGTAGAATGGAAAAATAATTTGAATACGTCTTTTAGAGGTAGAGACAGCAAGTAAAAAAGTATATAAATATACCCCACCTAGCGGGAAAATTTTGCATTATTGCAGTTGGTAATATGCGAAGTATTTACCATAACGAATGGGATGCAGTGTAACCAGAATTTTTCAATCGAATTTCTAAAGTGGAGATACAATTGCAAACAGTAATACACACTCACACCACCTAGCGTCAGAACTGTGCACTATGAAAAATTTACAAAATATGCTCATCAAGTTCCTTGATGCGATACGTATCCCGTGTAAAATAGTTTTTCAAATATGCCAATAGAAGCAGAGACATCACGAAAAATTTAATACGCGTTTACGCCTCCTAGTAGGAAAACTGAGTATTATTTTGGGTAGGAAATGTGCATATAATGTTTTCCGTAGTGAGCTATCTGATGAAACGAGAACGTCTTAGATTTTTTTTTTTTTTGATTGGAGGTTTAACGACCACCGTGAGCAACTCAATGGGCTATAAGCAGTCGCCCGTCCCTAATTTGGGGCCACTGGTTCCAGGGAAGGGACAGAGCCAGTGCCGTAAGACAAACACAACATCCATGCCTCGCCGTGATTTGAACCCGGACCCCTTTCGGACGAATGATCAGAGGCCATTGCTTAGACCACTGCGCCACCGGGGCGGCTAATTAGATTTTTCAACGCGTAAATACGGCTGCATACATATTGTACACAGAAGTGCGCATTTATGCGTTCTAGTGGTTAAACTGCGAAAAATCTGGAATTATATCAAAATATTCTTCGTAAAGGACGCAATTGCATGCAAAAGAAATTTCCGATGTAGGGCTTCAAGAAGCACAGATATCGTGAGAAACACAATTTAAGCCATCTAGCGGTAAAACTGAGCAGTATCTGAAAACAAAACTGTACACAAATTGGTCTCCGTCGTAAAAAGTATCGAAGAGGAGAAAGGATTGCTTCAATTGGATTTGTAGAGCCAGTGTGGTATGGAGTAAAATAAGTTTGATTTCAACAGTATCGGCATTTATGCCCCCTTGCGGAGCAGTTGTGCGTTAGGGAAAAAATACCAAAAGGCATGGATCATTCTTAGGCTTCCAAATGCAAAAAATAATTTTTCGAATCAGACTAGTAGATGCAGAAATAATGTATGCACAGTAGTAATGGAATAAATCATTCCTCCTTGGGAGATCATTCATCATTCACGCAAAATTCATTTCACGAATAATAAAGCAAATGAATGTTCATTCATTTTCCACTCCCAGTTGTCTCACTCACTGAGAAAATATTTCTTTGCTCTGATCATAGATATCTACAATCAATTTCTCTAAAAACGTTAAAGAGTTCATTCATCACCAAGAGTCATTCACTTTCCACTTCCTTTTTTTTTTTTTTTTTTTTTTTTTTTTTTTTGAGGTTTAACGACCACCGTGAGCAACTCAATGGGCTATAAGCAGTCGCCCGTCCCTAATTTAGAGTCACTGGTTCCAGGGAAGGGAGAGAGCCAGTGCCGTAAGACAAACACAACATCCATGCCTCACCGGGATTCGAACCCGGACCCCTTCCGACGAATGATCAGAGGCCAACGCCTTAGACCACTGCGCCACCGGGGCGGCTTCCACTTCCTTATTACACTCAGTAAGAAAATCATTCTTTGCTGTGGTCCCAGATATCTAGAGTCACACTAAAAACATTAAAGAGTTCATTCAAGATCACGAGTCATTCACGAATGGTATTCACTTTCTACTCCTTTATTACACTCACTGAGAAAGTCATTCTTTGATTCAAAGCGACAGCGAGGCCAGATCGGAAATTGGCAAACTGTCCAAAAGAGAAAGAGAGAAGTAGAGATCCACCTAAAATCTTTGCCTTGTATTTCCAATTGTCAAACTTCTGTAGCCATTTTCTTCACGATTAATGCGTTCCCAAGAATGAAAATATGAACATCGATAAAAAATACTTTCTATTATAGCCTAGTGTACTTAATATTTTCTAAATTTTAACCATAATTAAGCAATCCAACATTTGTCTACTGACGTCATCAAAGTACAGGTCGCGCCATCTATTTTCTCGTCTCTACACCACCAAAGGAAAAGTTATTGATTTTTAATATAATTATGGTTAAATTTTAGAAAATATTAAGTACACTAGGCTATAATATGAAGGTATTTTATCGATGTTCAAATTTTCATTTTTGGGAACGCATTAATTGCGAAGAAAATCGCTACAAAAGTTTACTCGTTGGAAATACAAGGCAAAGATTTTAGGTGTGTCCACCTTTACCAACGCCGTCTAAAGTAATACAAGGCCATGCATGATATTAGAGAGATGAGTTCCCTCTTTTAGCGAAGTCACGTGGAAACCAAGGCTTCTGTTTGGCTCAAACGCTGTTGTGTATGACGTCAAATATGATACCGACGTATCAGTCGGTGTAACGTGGGAGTGACGTCACAAACGGAGGGAACTCATCTCTCTGATGTCGTGGCCTTGTACTGATGTTGAGACCAGACTACGATCATTAATTTACCCATTCATCGCTCACGATGAATCTCCGCTTGTTGCGAAGACAGCACTCAAAATGAATGGCATGTACGTTTCATTCCGATTCTAAAGTTCTTGTGATTGCTCAATGCTCACGCACGTGACACTTATTTAATTGTCAACATTACTTTTCCTACTGCGAATTTGTTTTCGAACTCATAGGGGGCGGAATAGAATTAAACATTTCGAGTGATTTCTCTGTGTGCGTCGTAGTAATGGCGGATTAAATGGTTATTCACAGCGTAGGAACGAGCCATTCAAGATGAACAGTCTTTCCTTGTGAACGAATCATTCATGAGTGATCTATCACTAATCTATAGACGGACGTACATACGTCGTAGTACGTAGTACTTCTTCACGTAATACTTATTCGTGAAGTGTGTCGAACTCAAAAGCTTTTGGTGAGCAAGAGTTTTCGAAACTGCGTGTGATTAGAATAGAAAAATCATGGCAGACATGTGGGAGTTGTAAAACAGGAGCTGAGCAGTAACTTATGCAATGCAAGTCCGTTTTTTTTTCAACCGCCCTCTGGCATTGAGACATGAGATTTTTTTAATTACATATTCCAATTTATTAGGCAAATGTTTGCTAAAAGTTTCGTCTTTTTGTATATTTTTCAAACGGCGGAATTAACTTCGCGAAACATGGTTTAGAAGTACAGGACGCAGTCACTTCATCTTCCGCCGGCTAATTTCATGGAAGCTTCTGTAATTCTGCCCGCAGGAGACGTCCTGTAAAGATAACCGGTTTACGAAACTTCACGATTCAATTTGTTAATTGCCATGGTCGTATGTTGTAGTTAAATATTTGAGTTTCTGATCGCTTTTGTTTACTTGCAGTTCGAAAAGAGCGTATCCTATCAAGATATGTTTTGGAATGCTAAAGAGAGTGCAACGAAATCATCTTTCCTATCCATTAAAAAGTCCCGATGAACTACTTAACTCCGCTGCACAGATTCCTCAAGAATAATTACAGAGTAATTCTATAAACGTTAGACGTGAAATTCAATTTTCACTGCACCGGTTACACAGATTTAAAATTTCCGTCTTTTAATATAGCATAGCTTCTTTTTAAATTCCAATTAGAATTAATTTACAACAGAAGAGACTAATTTTCCTGTCTATTTTTTTTTTCCTTTCCTGATTTGGATATAATTCGTTACTGATGCAGTTTGCGACTGCATTACGCTCCCAAGGAAATACGGCATCCCAGACCTGTGCTAGTAACTATAATTGATTAATATTAATCATCCAGTATCAGTCCGCTACTGGATGAAGGTCTCTCCAAATCTGTTCCACAACTCTATCTCGAGCAGAGATGGAAACGAGTCACTTGTCAGCGAGTCAACAATTTCTTGCCGGTCAAACGGGTCTGGTCAATGCGTTCCTGACCCGATTTCGTCCCGGTTTTATTTCCGTTTCATTTTTGAAAAGAAAAAAATTATTTGAAGGAACCCTTCAGAGGTCTTTGAAATTATACTTCAGAGCATGATTTAGAAACTTGCTGAGAAGGGTTAAGAAATGGCATTAAAAATGGACTTTCGCAAGACAAAACTGAAGTACAATGGTTTTTACAAGAAATGAAGATTTATCTATTGGTAGGGAAAAGCTGGAGATATCCGCGAGACCTATATTTACCTTGGACTGCAGATATCAAAGCAAAGGTCCCATTGATGAAGAAATTACTCGACGTATAAAACTTGGTTACAGAGCTTTTGGATGAAAAAGCACCATTTTTAAAGAGCATTATGTCTTAAAAGAGAAGTGATCAATGCATCATTTCTGTGCTTGCGTACGGAGCAGAGACGTGGACCTTCACTAAAACAGACATAGAAGCCTGAAAAGATACATGCTTGGTGTAACCAGGAGAGATTAGAAGATGAACTGGTTGATAAAGAAAATGACAAGAATGGAAGACAAAATCATCAGAGTAAAATCTCTGAAATGGCAATGAGCTGGACATATTGCCAGGAGAACAGACCACTGATGAACAACCGAAATTTTAGACTAGATTCTAAGTGACAGGAAAAGACCCCAGAAGACCAAGTGGGAGATGGGTGGATGGAAGAGACTAGCCCAAGACAGTCTGTTGTTGGAGAAACTTGGGAGGACATTCATCCAGCGGTGGATTGATAATGATGACCATGATGATATATTCGAATTTATAGTTCAAAGCAGATTTGTCCGGCAAGGGTTCAATTTATGTGACACCCGGGTCCAAACCTTTTGACCGTTTCAAACTCAGATCTCGAGCCACTGTTCTTCATACCACTTCAACATGCTATGGAAGGTCGTCCACAAATGTCCCACGCGGTTTTCTAGATTTTTTCCCATCCCTTGGTACACACTTTAGTATTCAGTAATCCAACGGTAGTCAGATTTTCTAGCAATATTGGTTGAGGGTCTTCAGTTTGGCCATCAACTCTATTATTTATCTGATCCACAAGCTCATTTTCCAGTTTTGTTTTGTTACACCAAGCACGTATATCTCCATACTACTCTGAGTTGTCCGCTGCTTCTGTACGCCTTTATGAACATGGTCCATGGTTATGACCTCATATGTAAGAACTCGAAGGCTGCATTGATTAAAAACTCTTCTTCTAAGGCACAATGGTAAATTATTCTTCGCTACCCTGGTGACGCAGTGGTCTAAGCGCTGGCTTCTAACCATTCGTTTGAGATGGGTCTGGGTTCAAATCCCAGTGAGGCATGGATGTTGTTTGTCTTACGGCACTGGTTTTCTACCTTCCTTGGAACTAGTGACCCTAAATTAGGGATGGGCGACTACTTTATAGCCCACCGAGTTGCTGACGGTGGTCGTTACTCTTCCATCCGCGCCCGCCCAACAAAAAGTTACTTTAAAAATTTTATTTGTGACGTATACTTCTGACTTTCCTTTTGGGTTTCTACGTTACTTTCTTGAATTCTTTGTTAAACATTTTCCCACTGAAGGGCGCATTACTTCCTCGACAAACTTATACGTTATGGCAACGCTCACAGTGAGTGAAATGAAATTACTAAAACGCGAGATCGGCAGGGTTAGGGGTGGGAAATAAAGAGCTGAGATGGTGGATTTTTTTTTTTATTGAGGGTTTAACGACTACCATGAGCAACTCAATGTATTATAAGCAATCGCCCGTCTCGAATTTAAGGCCACTGATTCCAAGGAAGCCGCCTTGGTGGCGCAGTGGTCTAAGCGATGGCCTCTGATCATTTGTCCGAAAGGGGTCCGGGTTCGAATCCCGTGAGCCATGGATGTTGTGTTTGTCTTACGACACTGGCTCTCTCCCTTCCCTGGAACCAAAAACTAAATTAGGGACGGGCGACTGTGTATAACCCATTGAGTTGCTCACGGTGGTCGTTAAACCTCCAATAATTAAAAAAATCCAGGGAAGGGAGAGAGCCAATGCCATAGGACAAACACAACATCCATGCCTTAGCAGGATTCGAACCCGCACCCATCTCGGATGAATGGTCATAAGGCAGCGCTTACACCACCACCGGCTTGTGAAGATTGATTTCTATATTTGTTAAAATTATCTGAGCTTGATTATCTGAGTAACTACTATGTATACAACCTGATAAATTTCGATTTATAATTGTCAACTGAAAGCTACGCAAATATAAAGCGTATATGTGGTATTTACTTCCTGTTCTTGAAAATGGCAGTTTGAAGAACAAACAAGTTACACTGTTTTGTAAATGCTCATTCTTTTGACCTTGGCCATTAACTTCAATTCGTCAGATTTAGTTGATCATGTTTTGTGTTTACCAAGTTTAGCTTTAAGGACATCAATTAATTGGATAACTCCAACTGAAAAATAATTAACGCTACATATTATTTCTTCCAAATGCACGCCAGTCAAGTTTTACACGCCTATCAATTTCTTCTTGAACGTGAATCTCGACTGAATGGGACTTAATTGGCGTGTCCGGCTGACGGCGCTCTCTCTCTCTCTCTCTCTCTCTCTCTCCTGTCTGGAGCAAAATGAACTTAAATTATGGGCGAACGACTGCTTATAGCTATTAGAGTTGCGCGTGGTGGTCTTTAAACCCCGAAACAAAAAAGAAAAAGGCTTGACCTACAGCGCAGTTTAACTGGGATAAGTTGACTTAAACAGGTAACATTTGAAAGCTGCTTCCTTTCGTTTCTTGAACATGGCAACGCTTCCTTTTTTAATTGGGTCTTTAACGACCACCGTAAGCAACTCAATGGGGGTAAAAAGCAGTCGCCCGTTCCTAATTTAGGGCCACTGGTTTTAGGGAAGGGAGAGAGCCCGTCCCGTAAGACAAACAACAATCATGCCTCATAGGGATTCGAACCCCGACCCATCGCGGACGAATGGTCATAAGCCAGCGCTTAGACCACTGCGCCATCGGAGAGGTGCAACGCTTCCTTCAAGCAAATTGATCTTTGGTCATCGTGCTATTCAAGTCCATAGAATAGGTTCCAACTTTCGAAGCAAGTTGGAAGACAGAAACGACCGTCAGCTTCGTTCTGATTAAAACCCATCCTGTTTCATTCCTATACATTCAAAAGTAGCTACTACACTGAGTGGCCACTTTATTATGACCACAACCAAAGTACTTCGTTGGGCGACCTTTTGCCTTTTATACTGCACCGATTCTTCGTGGCATGGACTCCACAAGATGTTGATAGGTGGTTTGTAGAATCTAAGACCATGCTTGATGAATAGCACTTTCCATGAGTGTAAGATTGCAGGGTTGTGGATCCAGCTGTCTGATGGCTCGTTCAACTTCATCCCACAAATTCTCAATGGGGTTGAGATCTGGATATTGTGAGGGCCACCTAAGCAAAGTAAACTCACCGGCATGTTCCTGAAACCAATCCTGTCCAATACGAGCACTATAGCAGGACGCATTATCTTGTTGAAAGTAGCCATCGTCATTGAGAAAAACCATCCACATCACAGGATGCACTTACCCCGCAACGATGTTTAGATATAGTCAGACGTTGATCAACACGAATTAAAGGGCCCAAAGCATGCCAGAAAAATATTCCCCAAGCCATAACGTTGCCTCCACCAGCTTGAAGGGTTGTAGCAATGCATTTGGGATCTATGCTTTCTTGCTGTTTCCGCCAAATTCCCTCTCGGCCATCTGCATGGTGCAACTGAAAACGTGATTCATTGGACCACATAATCTGTTTCCTATTATCGACTGTCCAATCCATGTGCTCCTGTGCGAACTGGGGACGTTTTCTCTTGTTACCGGCAAACAGCAAAGGTGTTCGAACAGGCCTTCGGCTGTCATATCCCATCCGATGCAGTGTACGGCGAACAGTGCGTGCAGAGATCATTTGAGGGGATCCTTGATTAAGATGGTCTATAATTTGCTGCACTGTTGCCCTTCTGTTGTCTGTTACCAGTCTGGACACTTTCCGTTCCACCCGAGCAGTCACTAGTCGATGACGACCACACGTTGCACGTGGAGACCCAGTTTTTTGGCTGACAGTCCAGTCTTTAAACACTTTAACAACAGCTGCTCTGGAACATTTCACGAATGCGGCGGTTTCGGTGATGTTCGCTTCATGGCTCCGAGCTCCTACAATCATTCCAAGTTGAAAGTCCATCAAATCGCATTTTTTACCCATCTCGTCACCTTAAAATCACGTCTACTACTGTCGCAAGCACTAAGCTTTCCTCTTTTATACTAGCCTCGACCTCTGGCGGCAACAAGTGCAGTCATGGCTAATTTGCTTAAAACTGTCAAGTGGTCATAATAAAGTGGCCACTCAGTGTATACGTTGTAATCTCCGTCGGTCGGCTCTTTTTAGTGCTTTGAGTTGATATTAATTGTAATATTTTTAGAAAAGTTCGATTTTTCAGAATTTACGCTTCAAATATGATAAACTATTAGCACAACATATATTGGGGGAACGCAAAAGTAAAAATCATGAAAGACTGGTACTAAATCTGAGTAATTGTACAGGATTTTATTATCGTGAATGAATGGTCATAAGCCAGCGCTTACGTCACTGAAGGTTATAAAGTCGTGCATCGTTCGGTACCTCAGTCCTCAATTTCATTGAGTATTTTTCGGAAAAAAAGTATGATTCATTAACCAACTCTGTCCCCAGACCTCAATCCGAGGGAACATTTATAGGACATAGTCGTGCTACCTTGTCCAACTCAGTCCCCAGATCTTAATCCCATGGCGCATTTGCGGCATGAAATCGTGTTTTATTGGCTACCTCTATCACCAGTGCTCAATCCCACAGAGCAGTTTTGGCATAAATTCGTACGTCCTTGGCCAACTGAGTCCCCCAATCTTCAATCCCATGGAGCACTTTTAAGATAAAGTCGTGCTTCCTTGACTACCTCAGTCGTAAGATCTCAATACAATGTAGTATTTGTGGGATAACGCCATGTTTCATTGGGTTTCTCAATTCCCAATTCCATCATCATTTGCGGGATAACGCTATGCTTCATTGGGATAACGCCATGCTTCAATTCCCAATTCCATCATTTGTGGAATAAAGTTATGTTCCATTGTCCAACTCAGTCCCCAGTCCTCAACTCCAGTGATTATTTGTGAGAAAACGTTCTTCATTTTCTACCTGAGTTCCCAGTCTTCAATTCCATTAACTACTTGTAGGATAAAGTTATGCTTCACTGGCCACCTCAGCCTCCAGATCTGAATCCCATGGAGCAATTTTGGTATAAAGTCGTACTTCGTTCAACAGTGAGCAACTCAATGGGCTATAAGCAGTCGCGCGTCCCTAATTTGGGGTCACTGGTTTCAGGGAAGGGAGAGTGCCAGAGTCTTAAGACAAACACAACATCCATGCCTTCCAGGATTCGAACCCGGACCCATCTCGGATGAACGATCAGAAGCCATCGCTTAGACAACTGCGCCACCGGGCGGGCGTACTTCGATGGCCATATCAGTCCTTAATCTAGACTTCAATCCCATGGAGCTTTTGTAGGATAAAATCGTACTTCGTTGGCCATCCCAGTCCCCACAGCTCAATTCCATGGAGCATTTGTGGGGTAAGTCGTGTTTCATTGGCCACTACTGTTCCCAACTCAGACCTAAATCCCATGCCGCTCTTAAAGGCTCAAGTCGTGCTTCGTTTTTATGCCCAATCCGATGGACCATTTGTGGGCAATTCGAGGCATCCACAGTCCCAAGATCTCAATCTCATAAGACATTTGTGGAATCAAGTCGCACGGGATATCAGATGTCTGCATCGACTGCCATCCCACCTGGGTGAATTGGGAAATGGCACTAGACATGCTGGGATACTATTGAAGCAGAACATTATACAATCATAGCGCAATCGATGCCGAAGCGCACTTCTGCTGCTCTGCCGACCCAGTGGAGCAGTGGTTTAAGCGCTGGCTTATGACCATTATTCACAGATGGGTTAGAGTTTAAATCAAAGTGACTCATGGATGTTGTACCTGTCTCACAGCACTAGTTCTCTCTCCCTTCCCTAGAACCAGTGGCCCTAAATCAGGAAGAGTTTATAGCTTATCTAGTTGCTAATGGTGCTCATTAAACTCCTAAACATTCAGCGGTTTTAACGTCCTTGGTGATCCAACCCATTATTCGGTAGGTTTTCTTAATAAACAGTCAAATCAATGTAAAAGATATTTACAACGGTTGGACAAAATAAAGTGAACATCACGCTCAGAGAAGACTTTAATGCAGCTGCGTACGTAGCAATACGCGAAGGTATCCACCACTTTTTGGTTGTAATAGTTTTGTTTAGAACCTCAACGTCCTGTTTAAGAGCATTTCAAGTGTCGTCTTGCAAAATTTCTTACAGGGTGACGACGAAATGAGCGACCTAACGGTTTTCGAAAGAAGGCTAATTGTTGGTGGCCAGATAGTTTGTGCCACCTTGACAACAGTCCCCAGCGTTGTAAAGGGTATGGAGATTTACCGTGTCTAACGCCATAACAGCATACCGTGTTCGTGAGAAAACCTCGTCTGCCAAACACAAGAGCTACCGGAAAACGACCTTGGCTGATACAGACAGGAGGGCATTAAATAGAACTGTTACCCACAATAAGAAGACCACGGCGCCGAAAATTAGTGCGAAGCTCAATCTGCATCACCATACCTCAGTGTCACCGAAAAAAGGCGCAAACTACTGCATAAAGAAGATATTCAGGTCAGATCTGCTATTGCAAAACCTTCAGGGTCCCGGGTAAATGCCAAGGTGATCAGCAGGTCCCGTAATCAGCTTGAAAGGACGGATGACTGGTAGGGCGTACGAAACCACTTTCGCCGACCATGTCCATCCAATGGCTCAGGCATTGTTTCCTGTAGCGGATGCCATCTACCAAGATAACGCCCCAGTTCACACAGCTCGGAATGTCCAATCATGGTTTGAGGAACATGTGCACGAACATTCACACCTTCCTTGGCCTCTCTAATTTCCACACTTAAACATCATCGAGCCACTGTGGTCTGTGTTGGAAAACAGAGTAAGAATCCCGTTATCCTCCTCTTTCATCTCTCAAGAACCTGGAGCTGTTTCTGGATGAAGAAGGCTGTAACATCCCACCAACCACCATCCAGGATTTGCATGCGTCCATTCCAAGGATTTTTTATTGGATCTTTAACGACCACCATGAGCAACTCAATGGGGTATAAGCAGTCGCCCGTCCCTAATTTAGGGTCACTGGTTCCAGAGAAAGGAGAGAGCCAGTGCCGTAAGACAACTGGCTCTCTCCTTTCCCGTTCGTTCGTCCGAACGGTGTCCGGGTCCGGGATTCGAACCCGGACCCCGTTCGGACGAATGATCAGAGGCCATCGCTTAGACCACTACGCCACCGGGGCGGCCTTCGAAGGATTCAGATGGTTTTGAATGCCAAAGGGGGTCCTTCACCATACTAAGTACGTAAAACCTTCTTTTCCTAGGTATTCACATTATTTTGCACAATCCCTGCATATTTGTAAAGCATGCAGCACAAAACACTGCAACTGATACAAATATCATAAAGGAGGAATGCGAATAAAATGCAGTCTAACCTTAAATCTCTTAATGCCCTCCCCCTGGATTGCGGTTTTTCATTTTGTTTACTGCAATATTTTCTTCGCAATATAAATTTTCTGAAAATTTATGCATCCTTATGGAAACGCTCGTAATACAGGAGATTTCTCCAAAGTTTTGTTGCTTTCAAGTTCTTCTGTTCCCCATATTTCACCAGGGATGAAGTAATGACACTAAATCGTTTCATGTTGCGCTAGGCAACCAGCATGCTTTGCTTTGTAATGAATGATCACGTATAGCGGTAAAATGTACGTTTCACAATGTGAGGAGTAATATAATGCAACAACAGACCTGAAGCAGCCCTGCCATCTAAGAGATTAAAAGCATCACTTACTCCCATTAATCAGGATCTACTGATAGCGCAACAAACACGTCTGTGATGTTGCGGAATCGCTATACTAAAAACAGATGAACAGCCGTTTCAACAAATGCATGTAATTCCATGTGTGTGTCCTCCTGAACAAAGTTTGGAAATGCACGTTTCATTCTCTTGCTTTTCTTAAAAGTAAACGGATTACAAGACGCTATTTTCGCCACTTAACTTTTAAAATCCCTTTGACGAGGGTTTCGACAACTTTACGTCTAAAAAGATAACCAATGTCTTCTGGTCACAGAGACTCAGTATACTAGCTCAGAGAACGAAATAAATAATGGAAACTCTTCAAGCTATTGGAATAATAATGGCATCAAACAGGGGGAAAGTAAAGATAAAAGCAATTTCGTTCTACATGTCACATAAATAACAACACCGTCTATGTACGATATTTAAATGTTAAAAGATGAAGGGTATTTGCAATTAAAACCCAACTAGTACTTTCGGGGTGACATTCACTCCGTCATCGGGTGGAACAGGGGTTATGTGATACTTGCACTAACATTTAAAAGTACAGCAATGCCCCACGGGTAAAGATCTCAAGCGTCACAAGTTGATTGTTACCATCGCAACCGAATAAACGCAGGCATGTAATTTCCAACATCAGACCATTCACATAGTTATACAGAATTTTTTGTAACATTGTCAAATTTATGTTTTTTAATTACCGTAATTTAAAGTACATATTAACTACGCGGTTTTTAGCACGTCTGTTGTAAAAAAAAAAGATCGTGCTTATGTTATCGGTTTGTCCGTCCGTCAGTACCCACGGTATCTCTGCAACTATTAGTCCGATTTGAAAAATTCTTTTTTGCATTCGGAAGCTTGAAATATGAGAATGATGACCTTTCACTTGGTTTTTTTTTTTTTTTTTTTTACGATGTACAATTGCACCGCTAGAGGGCGTAAATGCAGATGATGTCAAATTCAAAATCACGTTTTAATTCCACATATTTGCTTCTAAACATCTGATTGAAAAAATTATTTTATCTTTCGATTCGATTTATGTCGAAGAGTATTTTAGATATAGTTTCTTTTTTGAAATTACGCATAGATTTTCCGCTAGGGGGCGTGAAAGTAAATTATATTTTTCCTGATAACTTTTCTTCTAAAACTCTGATTTGAAAAAAAAAAAATTTCAGCTCATACATCTATCTCCTGATAAAAAATCTTTTGCATATAATTTCAAATTTTTGGTACAGAATACTTTGGCCACCAGGGGCGTAAGGGTTACTTTTTGCTTCAGATGTATTTGCCATAAAATCTGAGTTTCTAACATATCGATTGAAAAAATTCTTTCGTGGACTGATGCCACTCACATCGATAAACCTTTTCGGAATATTTTCTTCCTAAAATATTCCACAGTTTCTCCGCCAGGGGGCGTAGATGTATATTTTTTTTTGGTCAATATCTCTACTTCTATGAATCCGATTTGAAAAATACCTTCTTTGTTGGATAGTGTTTTCCGTGTGACATGTTTTGCATATAATTTCAAAATTTTCAAGTAATTCATAGACTTTCCGCTAGGGGGCGTAAAGGTAAATTGTCTTTCTCCCTATATCTCTGCTTCTAAATCTCCGATTTGAAAAATTCTTTCTGCACCTGATACAGCTCCTGATGGGAAATCGTTTACACATAATTTCTAATTTTTGTAAAAAAAATGGTTTGGCCGCCAGGTGACGTAAGTCTTAATTTCCGTTTCTGATGTATTTGCAGCAAAATATGAGTTCCTAAATTCTAGATTGAAAATAACGTCGTTTGTAGACCGATGCTACTCATGTCGACAAACCTTTTAGAAATATTTTCTTCTTCAAATAGTGCATGGTTTCTACGCCAGGAGGCGTAGATTTATATCTTAATTTTATCAATATGTCTACTTCTAGGGGTCCGATTTGAAAAGTTCCTTCTTTGTTGGATAGTGTTTCCGATGCGAAATGTGTTCCCTATAAATTCAAAATTTTCAAGTAAATCATAGACTTTCCGTTAGAGGCACACAAACGTAAATTGCGTTTTCTGCTCCTAAAACTCCGATTTGAAAAATTCTTCCTGTATCGCATACAAGACCTGATGGAAAATAGTTTTCACATAATTTCTAATGTTTGGTAAAGAATGGTTTAGCCACCAGGGGGTCCTAAGTGTTAATTTCTACTTCTGATGTATTTGTAGCAAAATCTGGGCTTCTGAAAACTAGACAGTTTTTTTTTCTTGGACCTTAGAAATACCGCTCATATGGAAAAACCTTTGAAGAATACTTTCTTCCTGAAATAATGCATGGTTTTCCCACCAGGGGACGTAAAGTCACATCTTATTTTTGTCGATATCTCTGTTTCTAAGAGTTCGTAAACTCGCGAATCCGTTTACAGCAATATCTGAGGGATTAAAAACCCGATTGAAAATCTTTCCTTTGTCAGATCTATTGTTTTTCATACAGGTTCCATTGACTTTGAATAGCTTTGATAAATTTATTTGCGTCAGAACGGATTCAAAAGAAGTGCTTATTACACCCGAAAATTCGGCGTCATCTTTCTTGTTGATATTGTAACCTGGACATCTATATTTATCAGAAATTAAGTACAGTAGCCATTTTAAGGATAGTGAATTCTAATTTTCCTCCAATTCCCGCCATTATGATGAGCAGGGCGACGGTTAAAGTACTCTTTTTCTCACGAATCTCTTTGTGGGGGTGTTAGATTTATTGTTTCGTGGATGTGAGAGAGGGGACAGCGAAGCCAATTAAGGAACTTCTGCGTCTTCAGAGAGAAGGTATTTTATGGATTGTCCGCGCTTTCTTGGAGAGCGTGGATTTCATTCTTCTGAAGGGGACACTTTTTGGGGGTGGGTCTCAGCAAGAGGACGTGGCACTCGGTTGCAGGAAGTTCGGTGGTAAGGTGAAGGAGAGCGAGGTTTGAATAGCTTGCTGGTCGGTGTGAACGGAGACAAGTAGTAAGTAATGGGGCTGATGATTAGAGATAGGGAATACTGACTAGGCGAGAGAAAGAGACTCGATATGTTGATAAGATAATGAAAAAATGAAAACAAGTTAGTTAAGTCATGCAATGCATCGAGTATAATACGCTTTCCAACATAGCAGAACTTATTACTCAAGTTATGAGGATAATGGCTGTGGAATAAATCTCACTCCTGTGCCCTGACCTTTGACCCTATTTTGACGATATTCAACAGAACCGGTTCCGTATACCAGAGGAACAACATGATAAAGTTTTGTCGTAACCGAAACATTTTTACGTAAGTTATGACGCATAAGAGCAATGGAATGGATCCCGCTCCTATGTTCTGACTTTTTGATCCCATTTCCAATAGGGTTCGTCCCCAGTGGTATCCCTGCACCATACTATAATTTCATCGAAATCGACAATTTTTTACGCGCGTTATGACGCATATGGACAACGGAATGGAATCCCGCTCCAAGTTATGACGCATAAGGGCAACGGAATGAATCGCGCTCCAAGTTATGACGCATAAGGGCAACGGAATGAATACCGCTCCAAGTTATGACGCATAAGGGCAATGAATGGATCCCGCTCCTACCTTTGATCTCATTTCCAACAGGGTTCGTCCCCAGGTGGTCCCCTACCACATACTAAAATTTCATCGAAATCGAAGAGCTTTTACGCAAGTTATGATGCAAGAGGGCAATGGAATGGATCCCGCTCCTATGTCCTGACCTTTGACTTCATTTCGTCCATTTTCAATAGGGTTCGTCCCCATGTGGTCCCCTACCGCATACTAAAATTTCATCGAAATCGAACCATTTTTACGCGCGTTATCGTGCGGACGGAGCATATACGCTTTTTCAACCTACGGTTGGAAAACGTAAATGATGGACAATGTTCGGAGACATTCCCCGTGACATTTGAATAAACTCCTTTCTCACTGCAAAAAATAATAATAATTAGATATGTTACAGGGCTTGGTGCTGAGTTATATTACAGCGCCCTGTGTGAATGGTTCGGTTGATGCTTTGCTTTTTTTTTATTATTGGAAATTTAACGACCACCGGGAGCAACTCAATGGGCTATAAGCAGTCGCCCGTCCCTAATTTAGAGTCACTGGTTCCAGGGAAGGGAGAGAGCCAGTGCCGTAAGACAAACACAACATCCAGGCCTCACCGGGATTCGAACCCGGACCCCGTTCGGACGAATGATCAGAGGCCATCGCTTAGACCACTGCGCCACCGAGGCGGCGTGCTTTGCTTCCAGATAGTTTTGTTTCTAGACCTTAACTCGTATTTTACTCAACCTGATCAGATAAATAAATTATAAATAAAATCGATTAAAGTTAAGCTATGCTGTTGCAATTAAGCTTTGATCTCGGGAACAGTTAAGCTTTGCTATTAAAGTTAAGCTTTGCCCTCGAGAGCTTCTTCTGCATAAAGAAGTTCGTGAGAGATATTCTAAGATGCCTTAAAGTGTTCATTCGCTAGGATACTACTAGTGCAGAGGACGCTACAAAAATTTTTATTTACTTCAGAAAATTAATTTTAATCCAATATAGCAGTATTTATTGAAAAATTAATAAGCACAAGAATACTGTTTTAAGAATATATGTAATTGTTTACGCTTTCCAATCGTAGGTTGAAGAAGCTTATATGCTCCAGCTGTCTGTCCGTACGCACCATAGCTCGTGTAAAAATGTTTTTTTTTTTTTATTGGAGGTTTAACGACCACCGTGAGCAACTCAATGGGCTATAAGCAGTCGCCCGTCCCTAATTTAGAGTCACTGGTTCCAGGGAAGGGAGAGAACCAGTGCCGTAAGACAAACACAACATCCATGCCTCACCGGGATTCGAACCCGGACCCCTTTCGGACGAATGATCAGAGGCCATCGCTTAGACCACTGCGCCACCGGGGCGGCTAAAAATGGTTCGATTTCGAGGAAACTTTAGTATGTGGTACGGAACCACCTGGAAAGGAACCCAGTTGAAAATGGACGAAATGGAGTCAAAAGTCAGGACATAGGAGCGGGATGCATTCCATTGCCCTTATTCGTCATACCTTACGTAAAAATGCTTCGATTGCGACAAAACTTTATGTTGTTTCGGAGATGTACTGAACCGGTTCTGTTTAATATCATCGAAATGGGGTCAAAGGTCAGGGCACAGGAGCGAGATTTATTCCGCAGCCATTATCCTCATAACTTGACTCAAAATGTTTCTATTGCGACAAAACTGTAGTATGACGTTTCGGAGATGTACTGAACCGGTTCTGTTTAATATCATCAAAATGGAGTCTAAAGCCAGGGCACAGGAGCGAGATTTATTTCACAGCCATTATCCTCATAACTTGAGTAATGATTTCTGGTATGTTGGAAAGTGTATCATAATCAATGTATTGCATGATTTTACTAACTTGTTTTAGACTGAAATGATTCAAAAACTGATTAAGATCAAAACAAAATTTGATATTTTCAATCTTTGTTTTAAAAATGTTAATGGTACATTTAGTTGAAATTGGGAAAAACTATTCTTTATATTGGGTTGGAAAGAAAGTAATGTCCGATGACAAGGTACCCGAAGTCGAAGCCATGGGCACACAGCACATTGGCCACTGTGATTGCGCAGCACACCGGAATGACATCAGCAGGTACATAGGTGCTGATGTCATGCCGGTGCTGATGTCATGACAGCAGCAGGTACATAGTCAGTGGCAGTTGGCCGTCAGAAGGTGAAAAGTGTAAGCAATAGCCAGCATGGAAGTGGACAAGAAGAACATCCGCCATTGCATGCTGTATGAGTTTCGTCGGGGTTCCATCCCCGCCAACTGCTGTAAGGAACATTTCCAGTGTGTAATCCAATGCCACATCACATCGTCAGTGCTGTCGTTGCTTCGAACGGTTTCGAGACGAACATTTTGACCTGCCAAACCGTTACAAAGCCGGAGGACTCTCAACAGTGGATATGGACAGGCTGAAGACTTTAGTGGAAACAGATCCACGTGTGACCACGCAGGAGTTAGCCGAACAGCTGGAGACTACCAATACGAACATTATCACGCACCGACGTCAACTTGCGAAAGTGTACAAGAGGGTAGTTTAAGTACGTTGTAAACTCAGTTGAGCAGAAAACAAATCTCACAAGTGCATGCAAGTTGAACCGTTCGTGGACCGTACTGTGCCAAGTGACCAGAAATGAGTCCTGTATGACAATGTCAGCGCCAGGAAACAGTGGTTGGACCCAAAACAGAAGTCTATGCCGACCCCAAAAAGCCGGCGTACACCCACTTAAGGCCATGCTGTCTGTTTGGTGGGATATGAAGAGTGTCTTTTCTCGAGTTGCTGTCGGACAACAACACTGTCACCGATCATGTATACTGCCGTTAGCTCAACGATCTGCACGCATCTCTCACGTTAAAGCGACCAGCACTGTTGAACTACAAGGGCGTCTTCTTACAGCAGGATGGTTCAAGACCTCACATAGAACGGGCTAACTGTCCGAAGAACAGGGACTTTGGCTGGAAGCATTTGTAGCACCCAGCCTACATCGATGAGGCATTACATTATGAACACCTACCTAATAAGCTGAGCTGTAGGATCTCCTGTAGCCCTCAAAACAGGAACCACTCGGAGAGGCATTGATTCATTGAGGTGACGATAGGTACCCTGGGGTATCTGGTACCATAATGTCAACAGCAGATCCTCCAGTTCCCGTACATTTCGGAGTGGTGGTGATTTAGCGTGAACCCGCTTCTTCAAGTCAAACCACAAATGTTCGATTGCGTTCACGTCAGGAGAATTTGAAGGTCAGGGCATTAACAGAAAGTGCCAGCATGTTCTTTCAACCACTCCTTGACGATTCTGGCAGTGTGGCATAGCGCATTATCCTGATGTGCTGGCCATCACCAGCAGGGAACGCAGTTTCTCTGAATGAATGAACCTGGCTCGCAACTCTATGTTCAGATACCTGACAGCTGTCAGGGATTGTGCCATTGAGATAATGGCACTTAAAGTGTCCCAAGAAAATATTGCCCACAGCATAACACCACCGCCCTATTTCCGCCCAACAGTGCATCCAGGCGCCATAGCCTCAGTTGGTAATCGGCGTATCCGCGCTCGGCCGTCTACGTGATGCACCAGGAATCTTGATTCGTCAGACCAGGCAACTTTCTTCCAATCATCCACGGTCCAACCTCTATGATCTTGGGCCCATTTCATGCGTTGTTGGCAATGACGTGCGGTGAGTACGGAGACCCAGCTGGGTCTTCGGATACGCAGGCCCATGCGCAGAAGGCTGAGATGAACTGTGTGCTGTGACACATTGTCCTGATCGCCATTGTTTTCGTTGCGGGGGGTTTGTCGGGCTGTGGTCCTGCGGTCGCTGTGAACGATACGCGACAGTTTTTTTTTTTTTTTTTTGATTGTAGGTTTAACGACCACCGTGAGCAACTCAATGGGCTATAAGCAGTCGCCCGTCCCTAATTTAGGGTCACTGGTTCCAGGGAAGGGAGAGAGCCAGTGCCGTAAGACAAACACAACATCCATGCCTCACCGGGATTAGAACCCAGACCCCTTACGGACGAATGATCAGAGGCCATCGCTTAGACCAATGCGCCACCGGGGCGGCGCGCGAGTTGTTTTTTTTTCTTTTTTTTTTTTTGGTTGGAGGTTTAACGACCACCGTGAGCAACTCAATGGGCTATAAGCAGTCGCCCGTCCCTAATTTAGGGTCACTGGTTCCAGGGAAGGGAGAGAGCCAGTGCCGTAAGACAAACACAACATCCATGCCTGACTGGGATTAGAACCCAGACCCCTTACGGACGAATGATCAGAGGCCATCGCTTAGACCAATGCGCCACCGGGGCGGCGCGCGAGTTGTTTTTTTATTTCTTTTTTTTTTTTTTAATTGGAGGTTTAACGACCACCGTGAGCAACTCAATGGGCTATAAGCAGTCGCCCGTCCCTAATTTAGGGTCACTGGTTCCAGGGAAGGGAGAGAGCCAGTGCCGTAAGACAAACACAACATCCATGCCTCACCGGGATTAGAACCCAGACCCCTTACGGACGAATGATCAGAGGCCATCGCTTAGACCACTGCGCCACCGGGGCGGCGCGCGACAGTTTCCGCTCCCCTCTGGTATCAATGAGCCAGCGGACGACACACGACTTGACGACGGTTCGTCGTTCGGCCATCTGTGCACCACTTTTGATACGTACCCACTACAACGGCACGTGAACAATCCGCGCCATTTCCGAGATCGTAGCTCCGAGGCGTCGTGTCATCACAATTTGTCCTTTACCAAAATTTGATAAATAGGCAGATTTTCCCATTCTGACTCAGAACACTCTGCTAACCGAAAGCCGGTCCTCGGGTTGGATATATACTGCACTGTGAACTTTACAATGCGCCACCGTTCGGTCTCCAGGCGCGCTCATTTCTCTAGACTTGAGGGGGGGGTCGTGATGGCTCATCGGTGTATTATCTGGGCATTGCCCCCCAAGTGATTACCACCATTTCCGGTCGTTGCAGCATTTCCTCAACAGACAGAGGTTCACCAAGAAACCCGATGATGCCAAACGCGTAGTTATTCGTTTCTTTCTGTCCAAGCCGCATATAACGTAACCCTTTTTTGTGTACGAGATTAGTGTTACGCTATGTCTAAAACCATGACTAAGAAAATATTAAACTAAAAGAGAATACTATGCAATAGTTGCACTGAATAGCTCTAATTGAGTTTTTTACGGCCAGACGAAACATATACAGAAGTCAAATTTACGATAACCTTTTATTGGTCCCGCAATATTTGAGGAAATCCCAAATATAACACTAACAGTTTTACATTTCACATATACACTGAAGAGCAATTGAATTAGAGACAGCTGGCGTCATGCAAATATGGCGCTGTGGGTGGCTCAGAAAACGGAAACGACGTGACGTATGCAGCGATCCGACAATATAAGGAGTGATGCGACGGCAATCAGTAAGAGTCGGACGCATTATGGGTAAGACGAAGGATCTAAGCGCGTTTGATCCTGGGCAAATTGTCGGGGCCGACGAATGGGTCACTCCATCTCGGAAGTCGTGCAGGCACTGGGATTTTCACGAGCCACTGTGTCACGGGTGCACCGTGAGTACATCGAATCCGGTAAAAACCATCCCTGCAAGGGCCAACTGCCGTGGACAACAGCGTGTGGATGAGCGGGGTCATCGTCGGCTAGCTTGCATTGTAACAGCGGATAGACGGGCCACAGTGCAAAAAATCACTCTGCAATTTAACGCTGGTGTGCAAAAACGTGTAAGCAGCCACACCATTCAGAACCATCTTGCTATGGGGTACAGAATCCATCGTCCCACGAGGGAGGGGAACCGCTTCTGACCGCGCATCACAGGGTGCAAAGATTAGCATGGGCGCGGGAGCATCGCCACTGGACCCTAGACATGTGGGAAAAATGCTGCCTGGACTGATGAGTCGAGATTCACTTTGGTACATGCGGATGGTAGGATACGAATACGGCGCAAACCACATGAAGCGATGGATCCCTCTTCAAGCTGGTGGGGGTGGCATTCTCGTCTGGGAACTGTTTACGTAGACTGAAATGGGACCCCCTGCTACGTGTTGCATCGTGCCTCACAGGTCAACATTACCGGGATATCCTGGACGACCATTTGCTCCCGTTTGTGCGTCTTCAACATCCCACTGGGCACCTCATCCTGCAACAAGACAATGCACCGTGTCATCGCTCCCGAATTGTATCCGAATGGTTGGATGAACACTTCACCGATGTGACCTCGCTTCCTTGACCAGCTAGGTGACCTGACCTCAATCCCATCGAGCACATCTGGGATGCCATCGAGAGAGAAAGAGAGATGTTCGAGGCTCTGACCCCCCCCCTCCATCAAATCTTCCTGAACTGGAGCTTGTTCAGGGGTCGTGGATCCGAGGGAGCTTGTTCAGGGGTCGTGGATCCGTATGGCTTCCCAACGCTCCCGGTGTTTTGTAGAGTCCATGCCGAGACGAATCGCCGCCGTCATCAGGACGAAAGGTGGTGCTACACGTTACTAGACAGGTATATCTAATTCAATTGCTCTTCAGTGTAGTGCCTTAATAATCTATCTTAACAACAATCGAACATCTCTCTACACACACAGAGTTTAAGCGACAGCTGTATCGTCCTTTTTGGTCTATCGTTCTTATCACATTCATACGTCACTATCTGACCTCAAAAATGTTGCCAACCTCATTCATGTGAGACAGAAGATCTCACGTTAAGTTTGGAAAGTGTAAAAGAGAACAAACTCAAATTTACATAGGAAAAGGAACTAAAAATGGAAGTTAAATTAGAATATACGTCACACGCCACAATTCTACAATGACGGTATCCTACAGCTGCTCGGACGACGGGAGCTGGTAGTGTCCAACGATGGCGACTACATTTTGGACCGATTTGTGCTTGTATATACGGTAATTAGCACTTTTCTGGTGCCTTGAATTTGCAGATATTAATTTTTCTCCAACCCAATACACATGTAATGCGATACCGTTGTTTTCTTCCCGTGATTTTAAAATTAAATTCGGACGAAATGTTTTTTGAGAACTATAAACGAAAATCATCCACGGAAGACTCCGAAAATAAGATGCTGATTAATTTTCAAACGACGAATAGTTAACGAATAATTTATTTAAATTGTATTAATGGAAAGTCAGCAGAATTTAATTTATTCCACAGAGAAACGTTTTTAAATACAATTCAGGTATCTGCAAATACCATACATGTCTAATAATGGTATCATTTGCATTAGGTTTCGTGTTGCGTCTAACCTTCTGAGACGTGTTTTTACTCCTCCTTTCACGTCGTAACTAACTTATGTCTAGTTATACCTAATGCACGAATTGGTTTTTTATTGTACAGTGTGCCACAGTTTGAAGTGTTTTACTTGCTTTTCAATGCTTGTGTCACTTTTCTTCGTTCGTGTTTTTACGTTTCATCGTCGATATTCCTTTCGTGCCAAAACTTTGCGACTAACTTCACTAAATTCAAAGTAATGACAAAATATGTATTTTATTCATTTTATAGGCTTAAAATTTATAAAAGATTCGCAAGCTTTCATTGCCAACGGGCAGCTTCGTCAGAATGATAAATATAAACAATTAACAGAAACAGATTAAGAAAAAATGCAAATGTAAACAATTTCAAATCACGTATAGCATGTGATTCATAATGCACCACGCGCCCATTGATTTATCTAGCGAGCGTCATTCTTAATACATAACACCTTCCGCCGGATGGGAGAGATATCAGTAATCGTATCTGTGTTACAAACGTCACTGCATCATTACTCAGGTTATTACTCAAGTTATGAGGATAATGGCTGCGGAATAAATCTCGCTCCTGTGTCGTGACCTTTGACCCCACTTCGATTATATTTAACAGAATCTGTAAAGTATACTTCCGGAACAACATACTAAAGTTTGGTCTCAATCGAAGCACTTTTACGCAAGTTATAACGCATAAGGGCGATGGAATGGATCCCGCTTTTATGTCCTGAGCTTTCACCCATTTCGCCCATTTTCAATAGGGTTCGTCCCGAGGAGGTCCCCTACCATATACTAAAATTTCATCGAAATCGTACCATTTTTACGCACGTTACGGAGCACAAGGGCAATGGAATGCTTCCCCTCCTATGTCCTCACCTTTGACCCCATTTCGCCCATTTTCAGTCGAGTTCATACCCACGTAGTCCCCTACCACATACTAAAATTTCATCGAAATCGAACCATTTTTGCGCGAGTTATCGGGCCGACAGACGGACGGACTGACGGACAAAGATGGAGCATATACGCCTCTTCAACCTATGTTTGGAAAGCGTAAAAAAACAGAAAACTGACTACAGTGTTGGCTCGAGGCATAAATTCTAAGGACCTCCGACCTATCTGGAAGGATTTAAGAAACCTAGCGCCCTACAGCGGCCCTAGGTCTACAGCCATCCGAGAATCAATCGAGATTCTATCATGCAGTGACGTTTGTAACACAGACACGACTACAGAAATTTCTCTTATCTGGTACAAAGTGTTAGGTATTAAAAGTGCCGCTCGTTGGACAATCAATGAACTCGTAGCACATTATGAATCTCATGCTATAAGTGATTTCAAATTCTTTACATTTATTCTTAATCTGTTAACTGCAACCTGAAGAAGCTACCCGTTGGCAGTGAAAGCTTGCGAATGCTTTGCAAATGTTACGCCTATAAACGGAATAAAATACATATTTTGCTATTACACGTGGCGTATAATTCGCAAATTCAAAGCATTTTAAAAATGAGTAATCGTAATTAGTACGGGGAAATCGATAGACATAGGGTGTTCGATTGCAACAGTTTCTGATGGACGTCAGAACGACAAATTGATCAGCGAATCTTCTGTGAGAACACTGCAGTGTTTTAAACTTCATGTTTCCACAGTATATGGATAGATCGACGGATATTATCTTGGATCAGCTGTTTTACGGGCTTTTCTTCTCAGTGGATATTTAAATTTTTTCATTAGTTTTTTTTTTTCTAAATATGGCATGTGCTAATTATTATCACGTTTATTGCATATTTCCTAGGAGAGGCTTAGCTTTTTCCCCTGGTGGCTCTCAAGCTACGTCCCTTCATATGAATAGATATGTATTTTTACACCTACATTAAGCATAACTGTTTTACTGTATTTATTCACAAAGCTTTGATCAACAGAAGCAAAGAAATCACCAAACTGTTGTTCGGAAGTTCATTGTTCTGAAAGACTTTCGCTGTTGTTTTTGTGTTTTAACGTGAATATCATCACGAACAGTTTCTGCGGCACGCCATTGGATGTAGCTCTTAGCCCCTTGCTTATGATTAATATGAAGGAATCCACTAATTTGGAATCACTTCGCGTATCCTCATCTCAGTTGTTCATGACGATGAACTGACTACTGGCTGCACTGTTATCTTCGAATGCGAGGTTTGCTTTCGAAAAGATTTTAATCGCTGAAATTAATGCAACTTCGCGCGTGGTGTTCCTGTCATTAATGCACGCTGTCTGTGGCATAAACTCTGAAGCGGAGTCATTCTCGATTATTGGAATTCGCTTCGCTGGGAGAGAAATTTATCAGCGACTATTCAGGTTGTGTCACGAATCTCTGCAACGACGAACACGCATATCAGCCTTTAACAGTCAGAGTTTCGGGTCATGTTTTAACAGGAGTGGATGATGAAATAGTTCGGGATTATTTAACTGTTTTGCTATACGTGCATTTTGCTGAAACAACAGTTTGCAGTTAAAAAGAAAGTTCGATTTCGATTGGAATGAGAATATGTTGGGAGGATAGGGAGAGAATATTTTTCAAGAAATGTGAACTAATTTCTTCGCAAAAGGCCTCAAATGATGGAACGTAAAGGTATTTCTCTCAGCGGAACAAAAATAATATAAACGAACGACCTGCAGTGCCGGCGTTTCTAATTACACCACCGGTACCTAGTGAAAGCCACACACGACGAGTACGGACCGATAACTGTAAACTGCGCAATTAAGAATAAAGAAGAGGTGTCTTGACGGAACTGGAGATTTGAGTGTTGCCATATGATATGTGGGTTCATGTTGACAACACGAAGGTGTTTTTCTTATTGTTAACTACAGCGGTTGTCCATAATAATGGAAACACCTTGAAACAATAGGTGTTACGCAGCTAATATAGTGTGGGAGCACCCTTGGCATTTAAAACTGCTTGAATCCTCCTTGGAATGGATGAATACAAGTCCTGGATGGTGGTAAGTGGTATGTTGTACCATTCTTCCTGCAGAAACTGCTTTAATTTCTTGAGAGACGCCGGAGGATGATAACGGGATCGCACTCTGTTTTCCAACATAGATCACAGGGGCTCAATAATGTTTAAGTCCGGTGATTGTGCAGGCCAGAAAAGGTGCGTAACTTCATCCTCATGCTCCTCAAACCATGGTTGAACAGTTAGCCTTTTGTGAATCCCGGCATTATCACCTTGAAAGGTGCAATCCCCTGACGGAAACAATGTCTGCGCCATTCAATGCACATGGTCGGCCAAAAGAGTGACATAGTCACCGCTAGTGATCCGTCCGTCTAAGGTGATAATGGGACCTGCTGCAAATCACGATATCATGGCCCAAACCATTACAGAACCGCCCCCATGCTTCACTGCAGGAAGCAGACAGTTTGGGTTGTAGGCTTCTGTTAGGGTTCTCTACACCTAAACCCGTCCTGTGGTGAGTAATAGAGAGAAACTTGATTCATCGGAAAACAAGACATGTTTCCATTGATCCTCAGTCCACGTTTTATGATCCTGGCACTATTGTAGTCTCCGTTTCATATTCACTTGTGACACCAGGGGTTCTGCAATCGCAGCTCTGTCGTAAATATTGTGTTTATGCAATTCCCTTCGCATGGTATGGGTCAACACTGGGTTTTGGAGATGTGCATTAAGCTCAGCAGTCACTTTCGTCGCCGTGGTCTTCCTCCTTGCGGTCATAATCCTCTTTAATGTCCTCCTGTCTCGCGCAGTGAGTTTGGTTTTCCTTCCACAGTTGTGCCTCGTAGATGATGATGATGTGCCGTGAACATTGTATGCTGTCAAGACCTGTAGTCTCATTTTCATATTCTGTAGTCTCCGTTTCATATTCACCAATGACACCAGGGGTTTTGCAATCGCAGCTCTGCCGTTAATATTGTGCTTATGCAATTCCCTTCGCACGGTATGGGTAGACACTGGGTTTTGGAGATGTGCATTAAGCTCAGAAGTCACTTTCGTCGCCGTGGTCTTTTTCCTTGAGGTCACAATCCTCTTTAATATCCTCCTGTCTCTAGCAGTGAGTTTGGTTTTCCTTCAACAGTTGTGTCTCGCAGATGATGTTGTGCCGTGAATATTGTATGCTGTCATGACCTTCGACACGGTACCTCTCGATACCCCCAATACCTGTGCCACTGTGGTTACCGAAGCACCAACCAGACGGGCTCCTACAATCTGCCCTCTTTGGAACTCCGACAGGTCACTCATTGTGCCTTCACCTGGAACGAAATTATGCAAACACCGATTTACAATGTAGTCTCACAGACCCTTGAGACTATAAGCAACACTTTTTTACAAAAACAAATTGTAGCTACATGTGCGTTTTACTCAAAAAGCAGCACATACCAAAGTCACTGTTTTCAGCGAGGTGTTTCTATTATTTTAGACAACCCCTCTATATCGATACACGAATTTTTTTTTCACCACAACAATCCATCATTACTAAGCATTCTCAATCCACTACTGGTTGATGGTCTCCAAAAGTATCTTCCACAACTTTGTAATGAGCTATTCTGTTCCATGTCATTCCTGCATGCTTTCGAATTTCATCCACCTGTTTCTCCTCTGGCATTTAATCTAGTACAATGGAACACATTAATACCGTTTCGTAGAGACCAAGCAAAATTAACATAATTATAAACGAAACATGGCACGTTTCCGGGTCTAGTTTGCGCCTTTTTTATTCAGAAGTACATTTCTTACTCAAAACACCATTATAATACCGATGCAATTAAAAGTCTCCGCTATTAATTAAATTAGAAAAAAAGCTCGTATTTGAAGCGGAAATATGTAATTGTCTTGGGCAACAAAACAACGAAACTCTTCTCTGTTTGAAATATCTGTTATTTTAACTGCCATATCTATATTATAATTTCGATTTGAAAACATCAAAATTATCTCCTAAAATAATTTCCAATCTCCCGAGTGTCGGGCGGACAGCAAAGAACGTCCGTCAGACAGTCGGCGATCAGCTCCTGTCGGGAACTTCGCACTCACCAAACACTTTATTACACTGCTGGCCACCCAAAATGCAACACCAAGAAGGACACGAGATAGCAAAGCCAGTTTTACTTGACACATAACAACAGATACAAAGATGAAACGATTGAGCTTACAGGCCCGCGCGACTTGCGGAACACGCAGACATCAATAGTTCGTGTGGCCCCCCATGGCTGGCAATAACGGCCGCTACACACCGCGGCATCGAACGAAAGAGGCTTTGGATGTGAGCTTGGGGTATGTCGGTCCAGACTACTTCCACACGTTGCCACAGTTCATCAGGCGTAGCCGCGGGTGGTGCTTGCCGGGCCTCTCGGTTGCCGATCAGCGACCAGACGTGTTCGATGGTGACATATCGGGCGAACAGGCGGGCCACGGCAGCAGTGACACCTGGTGGGCCGTGAAGAATTGTTGCACGATGCGTGCCACGTGCGGACGCATTGTCCTGTTGAAACGTGGCTGCTGGCAGATCCTGGGGGTAAGGGAGGACTACAGGCTCCAAAACGTCGGAGATGAAGCGGTGGCTGTTGAGTGTACCGGCGATGCGTACCAGAAGGGCGCGGGTGTCATATACAATTGCGCCCCAAACCATAACGCCAGGCGACGGACCGGTATGGCGATGCATAATGCAGGCGTCATACAGTCTCTCGCCGCGGTGCCGCCATACGCGGATCAGACCATTGTGGTGTTGCAGGCAAAAGCGGGATTCGTCGGAGAAGAAAATGTCGTGCCATTCCGTAGTCCAGGAGCGGCGTTCAACGGCTCACTGCAATGGGCGCCGTGCGACAAGTCCCCGCTCCTGCAGACGACGTTGAACGGTACGTGCTGACACAGGTTGTTGCACAACACACCCTAATTCATTCGTTAACGTTCGTGATGTGGGGGTGCGAGCCGTCAATGCTCGCCGCACAACGTGCCGGTCCTATCGTTCGGTAGTGTGCCGCGGCTACGGCAATTGCTCACGTCGGTCGGTCCGTCCGTCCGTCCCCCCTGCATCCACCGAATCCATACTCGCCTCACTGTGGCTGGATGTCGTCCCACACGGGTGCCGATGTCTTGGTACGATAAACCGCTGTCGCGATATTCGTCCTCTGTCAAACTCCGATAAGTGCTGAAATGACTGCCGTATTCTGCGACGAGGCATCAGGAAGCTTCTCACGCACAGGTCCGGCAGCACAACACACTTCCACTACTTACACCCCGCCTTCTGTGTACCCTTCTTATAGTGCTTCTCGGTGGCGTGCCGGGCGCACATGATTTGCATATGCCCTGCAATGCTAATCGTTTGCATGTCCTCTCGCGGGCGACGCATGCTGCTAATTTCAGGCCAATCGGATGCTTCCTTCTTGGTGTTGCATTTTGGGTGGTTAGCAATGTAGAACGTTATTAGAGCCGAAAAAAAACTTTTATTTCAGAAACGACGAACAATTCATACAAGATAGCGTCATTAATTGAAACATATAATGCATTGCAAAATGTTTTATTCAAATTAAATCCTCCCGTTCTTTAGGTGTCGCATCATTCCCAGAACGTTGGTTTCGCTCCCGGAACGGGGTTCCGCTGCGTTACGACGCATTTCCGCGCTGCGTCCAGGTGAATTAAAATGGCTTACTTTCTTACTACGTCCACTATTTCGTTCCTTCTTTTTCTTTTGATTGAAGGTTTAACGACCACCTTGGTGAGCTACTCAATGGGCCATAAGCTGCCGCCCGTCCCTACTTTAGGGACAATGACTCCAGGAAAGGGAGAGAGTCGGTGTCGTAAGACAAACCCAACATACATGCCACACTGGTATTCGAACCCGGACCCTTTCACGGACGAAGGAACAGAAGCCAGCGCTTAGTCAACTGTGCCACAGGGGCGGCCCACTATTTCTTTATTGGTCCTTTGCAGGCATATACACTGAGTGGCCAAATTGTCATGACCACCTGGTTAATACGCTGTTTGGCCACCCCATTGTGCCTTTAATACTGCTGCAATTCGTCTTGCTTTGGATTATTAAATGTCGGTAAGTGTGTTGTGTGTATCAGCCCAGACGCGATGAATTGCACCTTCTAGCTCTTGAAGATGTGATGGTAGCGGATCCAGCTCTCTGATGCCTCTTTCGACTTCATCCAACAAATACTCCATTGTATCGTGATCCGATCATTGAGGAGGTAAATGTAGAAGGGTCAAGTCTCCGTGCTGCTCCTCAAACCATTCGCGTACAATGTGAGCACTGTGACATGGAGCATTGTCCTGCTGGAAGTATTAATCTCTATTGAGACAAACCATCAACATAACTGAGTTAACTTGGTAGGCATTGATAATTAAATGCCTCAGGGCAATCACGGCGTTGCTCCGCACGAATCAAAGAGCCCAAACACTGCCACGAAAACATGCCTCACACCATAACGTTGCCTCCGCCAGCTTAAGAGTATTGACAATACAAGGTGGGCCCATGCATTCGTGTTGCTGTCTCCGTATCTTTCACTCTTCCATCTGTATGGTGTAGATGAAAACGTGGTTCATCGGACCACATTGCCATTTTTCACTCATTCACTGTCCAATTCTTGTATTCCTCAGCTAACTGGAGGAGTATCTTCTTGTTACCTGCAGAGAGCAACGGATTATAGACCGGTCTGCTTAGCCCATACGATGCTAATGCGCGCCGAACTGTAAGTTGAGAGGCCATCGGACTTGGTCCATGATTCAGGTCATCTGTAATCTGACGAAGTGTTGCCCGTCTGTTGGTCTGAACAAGTCTGCCTACTCTCCGCTCAGCTTGAGAGGCCATCGGACTTGGTCCCTGATTCAAGTCATCTGTAATCTGACGAAGTGTTGCCCGTCTGTTGGACTGAACAGGTCTGCCTACTCTCCGCTCAGCTTGAGATGCCATCGGACTTGGTCCCTGATTCAGGTCATCTGAAATCTGACGAAGTGTTGCCCGTCTGTTGGACTGAACAGGTCTGCCTACTCTCCGCTCAGCTTGAGATGCCACTTGGTCCCTGATTCAGGTCATCTGTAATCTGACGAAGTGTTGCCCGTCTGCTGGACTGAACAAGTCTGCCTACTCTCTGCTAAGCTCGAGCATCCAGCAGTCGTTCGCAGCCACATGCCTTGCACTTTTTCGACTGGTAGAACACTCTCTGTACACTTTAACAGTTGCTGCCCTCGAACATTTCACTAGTGCAGCCGTTTTGCTAATGCTCACACCAATGTTTTCGAGCACCCACGATCAGTCCATGTTCGAAGTCCATCAGATCGCGTCTTTTACCATTATTTCTTGCACAATGCACTTCATTAATTTCTACATTCCTTCAGGGTTGCCTTCTTTATACAGATTCAGCGATCATGCTTCAGCAATATCGGCGGGATATCTACTTTGCATAAAATCGTCTGTTAGTCGTAAGAATTTGGCCTTTCAGTGTTTATCTTTCGTCAACGCAACAGTTACTTTAATAATCTTGATTACAGCAAGCATCAAATGTGGGCAGAACGTAACTCCAATTCGCATTTACTCAACTATCACTGCAATATCCTAACTCAAGTACTCGTGACACGTACAATCGCCAACGCTAGACAATTTTGACTATAGAACTAAGAGGCGCAAACATTCAGCGTGACTGACTCAACTCAACTGTCGTACAAATCAACTCTCGATATGTAAAATTAACTCCCTCGATACAAACTAGCTCACACTGACACATTTCGAGACAGCTCTCATTCATTTTCGCGTAAGTCCTTTTCTTGACCTACATGGCT
Organism: Macrothele yani; assembly: GCA_039090855.1. NCBI lineage: Eukaryota > Metazoa > Arthropoda > Arachnida > Araneae > Macrothelidae > Macrothele > Macrothele yani. The sequence continues at coordinate 135,348,116 of CM077027.1, read as the reverse complement.
GCCCAAATACGAATTCCGCGACAAGGAAAATGAAGCGTTAAGACTCCAAAATGTTCAATGAGAATAAACCAAAATATACAAGAGAATACAGAAACTAAAAGCAAAGGTTAAATTACAGTGTACGTCACATGGCAGAAACCTCACTGAAATGCTTTCACTAAGGAAATGTTTAGAGATCGAAGACCATGTGAGAAAAATTGAGTAATATCATAGGTGTCGAAGCAGAAAGTTCTGTCGTTTTTAAGTAACATTGACTTATCATGAAGAAACATTAACCGTTTAATATCCAATAAAATTGCCATTACTCTTCACTGCTCTTCTCCATTAGTCGGGAATCCTGTTGATTTCAGTGAAGTAAAACTCTCGTGCTTTTTCTGTGAAGAGGCTTCGCAGAGAATGAAACAGACACAAATCTGACGGTGCAATCTCCGGTGAATATGAGGGGTTATGATAAAATCGAGAATATAGGGGTTATGATAAAATGGGAAATATGAGGGGGAATAAAATTGAAAATATGGGGGTTGTGATAAAATGAGGAATATGGGGGGTTGTGATAAAATGGGGAATATGGGAGGTTGTGATAAAATGGGGAATATGGGAGGTTGTGATAAAATGGGGAATATGGGGGTTGTGATAAAATAGGGAATATGGGGGGTTGTAATAAAATGGGGAATATGGGGGGTTGTGATAAAATGGGGAATATGGGGGGTTGTGATAAAATGTAGAATATGGGGGTTGTGATAAAATGTGGAATATGGGGGTTGTGATAAAATAGGGAATATGGGGGTTGTGATAAAATGGGGAATATGGGGGGTTGTGCTAAAATGTGGAATATGGGGGTTGTGATAAAATAGGGAATATGGGGGGTTGTGATAAAATGTGGAATATGGGGGGTTGTGATAAAATAGGGAATATGGGGGGTAGTGATAAAATAGGGAATATGGGGGAGGGGTTGTGATAAAATGTGGAATATGGGGGGGGGGGGGGGGTTGTGATAAAATGTGGAATATGGGATGTGATAAACTGGGGAATTTGTGGGTTATGATAAAATGGGGAATGTGGGGGTTATAATAAAACGGGAATATGCGGGTTATGATAAAATGGGGACTGCGGGGGTTATGATAAAACGGGAATGGTGCGGGTTATGATGTAATGGGGAATATGGGCTGTTATGATGTAATGGGGAATATGGGCTGTTATGATGTAATGGGGAATATGTGTGGTTCTCATTTTTCACGATAAAATGGGGAATATTGAGAATATTATAAAATGGGGAATGTGGGGGGGGGCTATGATAAAATTTATCACCACAATGCAGTCAGCTTTTACTGTGTCCCTCAAGCACACACGTGGCATGGAATTAACATGCAACAAACACACACGAGACCAACTTCTGAATTTTTTAACTGGGTGGAGATCACAACACGCGGCAGAAATTTGAATATAACGCAGCACGAGCAAGATAGAATTGTCAACTGTAGTTTATTTATGTAAATATTAAGCTGGCGCAGATCACTGCATTTAAAATATAAAATTACTCAATTTAAAACAAAATGCATCGAGTGATGACTCAATTACAACCACTCCTATCAAAACTCCTAGCATGGATTACCACTCCTACCAAAACTCACTCCTATCAATTGGATGCCCAAGATTTCCGCGAAGGTGCCATCCACATGCACACATGTGAATGGCGCCTTATCGGATATCTCGGATCGTTGACCACGTGATTTCCGAGAAGGCGCCATTAAGTTGACCAACGTAGCATATATAAAGTGTGAGTGGAGCAGTCGGTAGTAGCGTGTTGGGTAAACGGAAGAATTTATCTGACTTTGAGAAAGTTCAGATTTCGGGAGCTCGGAGAGCGGGTGCCCCAATTCCCAAACGGCTGAACTGGTGGGTTGTTTGCGAACCACCGTAGTTAAAGTGTATCAGGACTGGCGTGAAAATGGTCAAACAACGACCCGGAGACAAAACTGCACAGGACAGTGAAAGGTTGATGTGAGAGGTGAGCGCCGATGACTCCGTACAGGGAAACAGACTCAGCACTGTTCAACAGTTGACTACCAAACGCAACAGGGGTCAACCCGGAACATTCAGGGTCGCACGCTCGAGCTAAAACAGCAGATGGACGACCCCGATAACATTTTCTCATAACTACTGTTCATCGGTACAAAAGGATTGCTTGATACAAAGATCATGCAAGTTAGACGTCGGATGACTGGAAAAAAAAATATGCTTGTCTGACGAGTCGCGGTTTTTACTCCACTCCGTGTATAGTCGTGCACGTATTTGGAGCAAACATGAGGCACTCGATTCATCCTGCATGGTTTCCATTGTGCAAGAAGGTGGAGATGGTTGTACGGTGTGGGGCATGTTGACATGGCAGGGACTTGGACCCCTGGTGCATGTGCAACAACGCATGACTGGTGCTCACTGTCGTGAATTGCTTGCTGACTCTGTACACCCTGCAATGTTGCACTTTTCCCTAAATGGCAACGATGTCTTCCAAGACAACAATGCGCCGAGACGCAGGTCCAATGTTGTGCAGGAATGGTTTGAGGAACACATTTCAGACTTCCTAGATATCGATTGGCTTCCAAACTCTCCCGATGTCAATCCCATAGAGCACTTGTGAGACACTACGGAACAGCATATCAATATCAAGCGCCTGGATACATTAACAAGTTGCTAAGATATCTGATATATACAGAAAGCTTCTAAAGTATCAAGTTCGGTCGTTGAATCCGGCTTGTCGATTTGTTTCACTTCTTCAAAGAGAAATTTATGGTCATTTTCGTAACAGTGTTCAGCTGTCGATGACTTCTTCTGGTCACAGTTCTGAATGCAGGCCTTGTGCTTCTTGGGCCTGGTTCATTTGCCCGACGTTAACTTGACCGAAAATCACTTCACCGAAAGGTCTTTTTACCTAAAAGTTCATTTCATCGAAATGCCATTTCACCGAAGGGTCAATTTATCAAAAACTTATACACTGGTGTGCAAACATTAAGGACGAATAGGAGAAATTAGCATAACAGCGGAACGAGCAGGCAGAACGGGCCGAAATACCACTCAGGAGATAGACTATGGTCCGGTACGGTAATGCATGCGCATATATGCAGCATGACGTAGGGGATGGGGAGTGTCGGAAGGGTATGAAGCACACGGGCGGTGTACGCTCAGCAATTCGGTGAAAGCTATTGGACGGTGTACATCGGTTTGAACGACGTCGAGTTGCTGCCACCGTGTGATATGGCCAACAGGCAATCTAGTAGATGACATTTGGATGACTTTACCCGAGGTCGTGTCATTGGGAAGTTGGAAGAAGGTGGAAGTGTGACTAGTGTGGCCGAGGAATTTGAGATCGCTCACAACATCGTTTCACGAGCTTGGAGAGCATTTCAAACGACAAGGAACAGGTGTCCGAGAGTTTAGCAATGGTCGTCCACGAGCAACCACGGCGGCGGAAGACCGATATATTGTCCTACAGGCGAGAAGAGACAGACGGTAGACAGCGGGAGAAATCGCAAGACACGTGCAACAGACAACTGGACATCCGTTATAGCGTTTTACCGTGGACAGGAGGCTGCACAAAGGTGGTCTATTTTTGCACGACGACCAGTACGGTGTATGTCATTAAAGCCTGCTCACAGGAGACGGCAGCTTCTGTGGTGCCAGGAATACAAGAACTGGACACATCAGCAATGGGGTAGAGTTCTCTCTTTAAGGACGAAAGCCGATTTAGTCTGACAAGCCATTCTGGACGTATACACATCTGGAGAGAACAGGGAACACGCAATCACACCTCCAACATCATCGAATGGGACCGGTTTCGAGGTGGCGGGGTTCTCGTTTGGGGCGGTATAATGCTTGGTAGCCATACTGACCTCCACATCTTCCAAGGAGGTTCAGTCACTGGTGTCCGCTGTTGTACCGAGATTCTCCTGCCTCACGTGCGTCTGTTTAGGGGTGCTGTGGGTTCTGAGTTCCTCTTCATGGACGACAACGCTACACCTCATCGGACAGTGTCTGTTGCAGAGCTGTTGGAGAATGAAGATATTCAACGCATACATTGATTGGATTTAGATCCAGGGACCTTGCGGGCCAAACACGTGTGGGACCTTCTCGAGAGACGCTTGGCAGCACGTCACCAGCCGCCAGCAACGATTCTGCTGCTGCGATTGGCGCTGCAAGAGGAATAGGCCGCGATGCCTCAACAGCTCCTTTACAACCTCGTCCTCAGCATGGACAGACGTAAATCCTGCAGCGCAGTCAGGGGTGATCATATCCCCTACTGAAGACTGGATTTTTCTTGGCAGCCGCCTGTCACATGGGCGTTTCTGTCTTCTGTCCAGTTGTGCTCAAAGCTACCTTTTCAATAAAGTGCCTTTGTACCCTTTGGATTCCTTGTTTGGACGGTTTTGCTCACTTGTCCAATATTCTTACATCTTGGGGATCTTATGGTATGATTTGAGTCGATGTGGAGCACTTCGGCACGACGTTACATTCGAAAAACCGTCTCGTCCTTAATTTTTGCACGCCAGTGTATTTTATTACAGGATCTGTTGAAGCATGGTGCACGTTCAGCAGACAGACCACCGAAACGTTTTGGGATCATACTCAAATTTCACTTCTGATTTATCCGTGTCACAGAGAACGCAAAGATTTAGTTTGAAGACAAAAATAATTAATTTTAAGTCCCTAGGCCTCGGCCTTTTTTAGCAAATGTTAATCATGTTCATAAGGTGTACATAAAAGTCATGTTCAGTGCTCATGTTCACAAGGTTCACATAGAAAATAAATTTAATAATTGTTGCACATTTTATCAGGCAAAAGAATCAATTTTAGGTACCTAGGCCTTGGCTTAGGCTTTTTTTACCCAATTTTAATCGTACGGGCTCATGCTCATCAGGTTTACATAAAAAGTAAAGTTAATGATGTTGCATTTTTTTTTTCAGGCAAAAAGAATCAAGTTTAAGGCTGCAGGCCTCGGCTTAGGCCATTTTAGCAAATTTTAGCCGTGCGAGCTCATATTCATGACGTTTACATATAAAGTCAAGTTACTAATGTTGTACATTTTTTCAGGCAAAAAGAAGTAATTTTAGGTTCCTAGGCCTCGGCTTAGGCCTTTTTAGCAAAATTTAATCGTGCGAGCTCATATTAATAAGAGGACCCAAGCCTGTTGCCTTATAACTAAATGTTTTATGCCTGGGTAAAAGCGCAAAATTACTAACTTGACTTCGTGTGTAAACTAATATAAGCACCCATGGCTAAAAGTGCATAATTACTAACTTGAGCGCGTGGGTAATTAATAAGAGCATGCATGACTGATATTTGCTAAAAAGGCCTAAGCTGAGGCCTTTTTAGCAAATGTCAGTCATATCAATTTTAGGTTTGGCCTTTTATCAAAAACCTAAAAATCATTTTTGTATTTTAGTAAATGTGGAACATTATTCACTTGACTTCATATATAAACTTTATGAATATGACGTGGGGTGATTAAAATTTGCTAAAAAGGCCTAAACTGAGGCATAAGGACTTAAACTTAATTTTGTGTCTGAGTAAATGTATGAAATTATTAACTTTGCTTGTTATATAACCGATATTAATAAGAGCATTGTAGCTTAAAATTTTCTAAAAGGGCCCAAATCTAGGCCCAAGGCCTTAAAATTAACGCTTTGGGTCTGGGTGAAAATTCCCCATTATTAATTTGTCTATATTTATTAGCATTCAGAGTGGAGATGAAAGTCTTATGAGCAGCCGAACGACCACTGTAACCCATGAAGTGAAGTTCTCTGCGAATGGTACGTGTACATACCGAGGTTCCAGCATTTTTACTCACCTGTACACTGAGGTCTTGTGCAGTACTCCGTCGATTAGCCATAACGACTCCCCTGAGGCTTCGACGTCCTCTATCACTGATTTTCTTTGGTCTACCGGTACGTTTTGCTGCGTCAGTCGCGCCATGTGTCTTCCACTTATTCAGTACATCCAAAACAGTTGACTTGGGTATGTTTAAACACCTCACGATTTCTTTTATGGACAACCCACTAATATAACACCCAACAATCTTTCCTTTCTCGAAGTCAGTTCTTTCCCGCCGCAACATTTTCACTCAACCTCACAGTGCGATATGAACGTGGTCAGCTGCAGGCTTGTTTTTATACAGTTTGCAGCTGTATTGCGCATTTTAACAACGCAGTGGATCCATTCTTTTCTTTTGGACGGGTATCCGGTGACTTTTGTCAATATAGTGTATGTAGTAGAGGGGTAATAAGTTAGGTTACAAATTTTATTACTTTAGGTTGAAGGTCGTTACTTCCTGGACCATTATTACAATTAACCTGTAGCAGGTGATGAATTAACTCAGAGTTATTTTTAATAAGTACATTGAGTTTATATTCTGTGAGCCAGTATAGGTAGGTAACCCTAGATAATTTGTATTTGGCAGTTGAAAAACAATATTTGTTGGAGTTTCAACAAAGTAACCATTCAAATAGTTTACCATGTCATTTTTATCAGTTATGGTTTCATTGTTAATGATTAAACATTTGGGGGGAGGGGTTGAAGAAGACCGACCCAGTAAGAAGTTCAAATATTTCCAAGTCAGTTTGTGATTGTTTTGAGAAACTATATTAAATTAGTAAGCTCCTTTGCCTTTCTTATGCTTGAGTTAAGAGAATTTCGGAACTCCCTAAAAATTGTAAAGTCACGTTGAGATCTGGATTGTAATAATTTAGAAAACAATTACTTCTTTTATTAATTTGATTAATAAAATGCCTAGAAAGCCAGGGTTTGCTTTTCCCTTTAATTCCTCCAGAAATTATTTCCAATGGAACGGCCTGGTCATAATTATATTTAATAAAATCTATAAAGAGATGAAAAGAAGAATTTGGGTTGAGGTCTTGCAGAACCCCATTCCAATTAGCATTTTGAATTTAAAAAAAATGACCCAAACCTGCTGAATTTATTATACGAATATGGTTCTTTGTAACACGAGGTATTTGAGTAGGCTTACATGAATATTTTAAAAAAATTTGTAGGTGGTCACTAAAGTCGAAATGTAAAATACCCGATGATATAGATTCAGGTAAGGCAGTGATTTATAGATCAAGAATAGATTAAGTATATTGAGTAATTCTAGTAGAGGATAAGTTAGTATTAGAAAAACCAGCAGATGAAATAGCCATATTTAATTCATGTGAATATACTGTATGTAGGTTTGTTACAGATAAATCAATATTCTAATCCCTTAGCACAAAACCTTTTTTTTTTCCTGTGATGTTGATGTAATTTAAAATTTCAGAAAATTTTGAAGTGAACAGAAGTGGGTTAGAAGATGGTCTGTAACACACTGATATAATATTGTGTTGATCTATTGTTAATATCTCAATGTCAGAATTAATAAATGTTAAATCCTTAATTAAAGTATATAGAAAAGTATTTTTTACATATGTATATAGCAACTCCCCCACCTTGAGATTCAGTTCTGTTCTTATAAAAACTTTGATATGACGGTAATTCCAGATCATCTTCAACCCCTGAAAACCATGTCTCTGTTACACATATGTCAATTTTGTAATCTGTAATTTTTAATAGTGCATCCGGAATAGCTAATTTATTTAAAAGAGACCTAGCATTCAAATGAATAATAGACAAAGAGTGCTTAGTCTTACTAGATAGAATAGTGGTGAATTGCGAAACAGTAATAGTTAGTAGTCCTGTTTTAATATTAATTGGTAATAATATCAGTTAGTTGTCCACTAAATCCTAAACAACTCTCCAGGTTCTGACTCAGGATCATCGCCGTCCCCGACTTCATAACTATTATACATAGGATATACCTCAATCAGATCTTTAGTGTACATTAATTTTTACAAGTCTTGTATATTGTCGAAGTAACTCAAACAAGGCATACACAAAATCCAGAGATAAAACTTACATATCTGTGCTATCCATAATTCCAAAATAGTAGGGAATTGTATTTGACTGACGTAAGACAAAACAACAATCAAGGATTAGTCAGAGGTTGCAAGTGATTAAGGAATTCGTAAATCAAACAACAATATTTTAAAGTTCAATCAAAATCAAATTTAACTTTGCTTGAGATATTCAAATTCTTCAAGGCCCGGCAAAGAAGTAATCCTTTTTTTCTTAGGCACTTCATCATTCACTTTGACAAATGCATGGCCATTATTCACCTATGCAAACCTGACCCTGATAAAAACAAGTTAGTAAAATCATGCAATGCATTGATTATGATACGCTTTCCAACATACTATAAATCATAAAATGGCTGTGGAATAAATCTCACTCCGACGCCCTGACCTTTGTTCCCATTTGGATGATATTCAACAGAACTGGTTCAGTATACCACCGAAATAACATGATAAAGTTTTGTCGCAATCGAAGCAATTTTACGTAAGTTATGATGCAAAAGGGCTATGGAATAGACCCCACTCCTTTGTCCTGATCTTTGACCCATTTCACCCATTTTCAATAGGATTCGTCCCCAGGCGCAGGCCCCTACAGCATACTAACATTTCATCCAAATCGAAACATGTTTTACGTAAGTTATGATGCATAATGGCGATGGAAGTGATTCCGCTTCTATGTCCTGACCTTTGACCCTCATTTCGCCAATTTTCAATAGCGTTTGTCCCCAGGTGATCCCCTACCACATACTAATATTTAATCGAAATCGAACCTTTTTTACGTTAGTTATGACGCATAAGAACAGTGGAATGGATCCCGCTCCTATGTCCTCACCTTTGACCCCACTTCGTTCACTTTCAATAGGGTTCCTTCCCAGGTGATTCCCTTCCACATACTAAATTTTCATCGAAATCGAACGATTTTTGCGCGAGTTATCCTGCAGACGAACATACGCACACAACGCGTGACTTAATGAGGGAGATGGGAATCGCGGCCATCTGCTAGCAAAAGTGTGACGTCATAAAACTTTAATAGGATCCGCACATTTGTTTGACTGCTGACGCCATGAAAATACAGGTCGCGCCATCTTGTTTCTTCCCAATTAATGCGTTCCCAAGTATGTTAAAATAGCTTCATTTTATAACTTGGAATACCTAATATTTTCTAAAACATAACCATAATTATGCAATCCATCATTTGTTTGTCTACTGACGTCATCAAAGTACAGGTCGCTCCATTCTTTTTCTGGTTTCAACACCACCAAAGGAAAAGTTATTGATTTTTAATATAATTGTGGTTATGTTTTAGAAAATATTAAGTATTCCAAGTTATAATATAAGGTAATTTTAATCGATGTTCAAATTTTCATCCTTGGGAACACATTAATTGTGAAGGAAATGTGTACAAAAGTTTTTCCATTGGAAGTATAGGAAGTAAAATTACTTGACGTCCACATTAATAATATGGAATAAGGGCGATGGAATGGATCGCAATCCTATGTCCTGACCTTTGACCCCATTTCGTCCATTTTCAATAGGGTTTGTCCCCAGGTTGTCCCCTACCACATACTGAAATTTCATCGAAATCGAACCATTTTTACGCACGTTATGGCGCATAAAGGCAATGGAATGCATCCCGCTCTTATGTCCTGACCTTTGACCCCAATTTACCCATTTTGAATAGGGTTCGTCTCCAGGTGGTCCCCTACCACATTGTAAAATTTCATTGAAATCGAAGTATATTTACGCAAGTTATGACGTATAAGGGCAATGGAATGGATCCCGCTCCTACGTCGTGACCTTTGACCCCATTTGTCCGATTTTCAATAGGGTTTGTCCCCAGATGGTCCCCTACCACATACCAAAATTTCATCGAAATCGAACCATTTTTACGCCAGTTATCGTGCGGGCGGCGGACAGACGGGCGGACCAAGCTGGAGCATATACGCTTCTTTAACCTACGCTTGGAAAGCGTAAAAAGTCTTCTAGCACCACAGAATGGTTCTTTGTATAATGGAATTAAGTTCTCATTAATGAATATTTTACTTTTACGTAATGCGTTATTCAAGTCATAGCTGTATATAGAAGATTTCCTCTTGGTAATCCAGTTATTTCTTGAAGTTCTTGTTGGAATTGAACAAGTACAGTATAACTGCACCCAGTTTTAAAAATGAGTATGGTTTCAGTAATTGCATGACATCAATGTCAGATGGTTAACAATTTGGCACTTCGAAAAACTTTGCTAATATAGTCATATGTTCTCTATGACTATTACTATATTATTGTTGAGTCTCACCCTGAACCATAGTAAGGTGAAATGAAATAGTAAGGTGAACCATGAAATTCTAAGTTTCTGTTACGTGAGTATTGTGACGATTCATTAAACTCAAATTGAAGTTTATTGAATTCAGCTCCTTGAGAATAGTTTCTGCAAAAGACGATCCTAGGTAGCCTGTAAATTTGCATTTTCTTTCTTTAAGAAATCCACTTGCTCAAAGATAAGATTAAGCTTTCCACACATACGCTCAACAGCTGTTTCTGCAGTCGGATAGGTCTTTCTTTAACTCTAAAATTGGTTCCAATTTTTAATTTATACCTTCCAAAGATTGTATCAGCTCATTTTTTACTTCTAAATTTGAAGTTTGTATTTTCTCATTAATATCTTGAAAAGCTTGTTTAATGTACTGCATACTACTGCCTTCTTCACTATAATTAACCTGAGTATTATGAACAGGCTTTCCCAAAGTTCCTTGCTTTTTCTTATTGGGCATGATAGTATCAGATATGCACTATATTGACAAAAGTCACCGGTCACCTAGAAGAGAAACACAACATAGCATTTACTGACATACATTAGTACGGTCTCGGTTCAAGTTTGGCCTTACTATGCATGCACTGACCCTTCGAGACATGCTTTCGACAAGGTTTTGGAACACAGAAATAGGTATGCGCTTACATTCAGTACATAATGCTGCCGCTAACTGTTGCTTAGTAGTAGGCCTTGGTTCCAAACTTCTTATGCGGCACTCTAATTCATCTCATAGGCGCTCTATGGGATTAAGATCAGGGCTCTGTGACGGCCAGTCCACACACGATACGGCATTATCGTCAAACCACGCCGTAATAGTCCTTGTTTTATGTCTCTGTGCATTATCCTGCTGGTACCAACAAGGCTCGGTTCCATAGTACTGCCACAGAGTTGGTAGGGCATAATTGTCCAGAATATCAAGGTAGACGTGCTGGTTAACAGGTTCGTCCACGATAACCAATGAAACCGGGACCACACCACAAAAAACACCCCCACACGTGTACACTGCCAGCTCCAAACTTAATCGTTACCCTGTGGTAAATAGCGTTCCCCCGGCATTTCAAATTATTTATTCTGAACAATAAAGAAGTGCTATGGTTACATGAGCCTGTGCAACACCATGCCAGAAAAAAATGTAACAAACATAATAGATGTATATATACAAGAAATGTGTGCTATGTACAGATGAGGAAACAAATATATACAGTACGTGCAGGTGAAGACGCATATAAATATACACTATCTACCAACAAGTAATTGGACACCCCTGAAATCGATTATATCTGCGGTACTGATACACTTCACGACCGCCGCCGTTAAATATCGTGTGGTAAACAACAACGCAACCAGTCGCATGCAAGATGCCACGCAGTTCGGAGTTCTCTGATTTCGAGAAAGGTGTAATCGTCGGGTATCACAGAAATGGACGATCCATACGTGACATATTCAGCGACTTGAAGTACCCAAAATCGACAGTGGCCTACGTGATTGGGAAGTGGAAGATGAGAGGTGACTGTTTGAATGTGCCCCGACCCGGCCGACCCACAAAGCTGGGAGTTAGAGACCGACAGGTGCTGGCCAGAGAAATTCAGAAGAACCGCACCAAATTGATGAGCCACATCCGCGAGGAGTTTCAACAGCCATCCGGGAGTGTTCTTTCGATGAATACCATCCGTAAGGAAGCCCATCTGCTCGGTTATCATGGACGTGCTGCCGCCCACAAGCCTTTTTATCACCAAGTCCAATAACGCTGCACGGCTAACGTGGTGCAAAGAACGTCGACAGCGGACCGTTGAACAGTGAAACCAGGTTCTCTGGAGTGACAAATCAAGGTTCACCCTCTACCGTTCGGATGGCATGGTCTGTGTTTGGCATCTGCCTGGAGAACGCCTCCTACCGGAATGTATTGTGCCAACTGTGAAGTTCGGCGGCGGTGGAATTATGCTATGGGGGTGTTTCTCCTTGTATGGCACGGGACCCTTGGTCGCAATTCCTGGTAGACTCAACGCCAAGACCTACTGCACCAATTTGGATGACCATGCGCTTCCTACGTTGTGGCAGTTTTACGGGGTGGAACAATGTTACTTTCAGGATGACAATGCCACCTGTCATGTTGCGAGGTCCACCATGGCTTGGTATGGTGACAATGGGGTTAATCGAATGAACTGGCCTGCGCAGAGCCCGGACCTTAACCCTATCGAGCACCTCTGGGACGAGTTGGAGCGTCGACTTAAGGGGAGCCCCCACCGTCCGAAAGCGGTGAAGGAACTGGCCTGTCTTCTCCAAGCCGAGTGGAAGAAAATACCGTTAGCCGTCGTAGAACGTCTGGTTGAGAGTATGGCCCCGGAGGGTAGCAGCTGTAATCGCCGCTCGTAGAGGCTCCACCAACTACTGAAGGTGAATAAACTTAGTTTTCCTTTGCTATCACAGGTGTCCAATTACTTGTTGGTAGATAGTGTAACAGTAGGCTATGACTGCACCAGGAAATAACAAAAGATTGATGTGTATATACATGGGATGAGCGCAATTTATAAGATGAATATGACATATTCACAGAACGAATAAAATATGCTATAATAAGCAGAAGCGTCATAACATGACTGCAATACGTAGAATAAAGAAGTAAAACTGCAGAGCGGGCTAAGTAAAACATATGCAACACGCACTAAAGAAATGGTGCAAACAGATAATATGAGTATACACAACACATAGCTTCAGGGCTGAAACGGGAGCAGTACAATCAAGAGGACATCAAAGACACAGTGCGATGAACTCTGAACAGGGAATGTATGTACAACGTTTTCAAAAGTAGTATATGAATGGTGCAAACAGAAAAGATAAAAATGAGTAACGTATAGCTGCTGCGGTGAAATATAAACAGTACAACTTGTGGTCATAAGGCACAGTACGATGAACTCTGAACGGAGGATGTATGTACAACATATGCAAAAGCAGTATATCTGGTGCAAACAGAGAAATATATAAAAATTCACAACGCATTGCTTCAGAGGTGATACGGGAACAGTACAGACTATAGGTAAACGAAGTCAGTACGAAGAACTCTGAACGGGGGAAGTATATACAACATATGCAGAATCAGTATATAAATGGTGCAAACAGAAAATATAAGTCATAACGTATAGCTGCAGGGTTGATAAATGAACAACACAATGAAAGGTTAGGGAAAGCACTGTAATATGAACACTTAACGGGGGATGTATGTACAGCATATGCAAAGGCAATATATAAATGGTGCAAACTAAAAATAAAAGAAATCCCACCGATTAACGCCAGTGATGAAATAGGTACAGTACAAAGTATAGGTTAACGTAAACACAGTAAGATGTACGTCATATATACCAACAAATACAAAAGAAATAGAAACAGATTGGTGTCGGAAGCATAGATACCCGCTGCCGCCATACCCACACACACGGCCATCAGACTGATGGATCCCGTATCTGGGTTCGTCAGTCCATAGGACCCGTTTCCATTGATCTAAGGTCCACGATAAATGTTCTTTACACTATGCTGAACGACAATTAGCATTCCGAGTGGAGATGAAAGGATTATGAGCAGCCGCACGTCCACGGTAACCCATGGAATGAAGTTCTCTGCGAATGGTGCGTGTGGATACCGAGGTTCCAGCATTTTTACTCACCTGTACACTGAGGTCTTGTGCAGTACTCTACTGAGGCTTCGACATCCTCTATCACTGATTTTCTTTAGTCTGCAGGTACGTTTTACTGCTTCAGGCACGCCACGTGTCTTCCACTTATTCAGTACATCTAAAACAGTTGACTTGGGTATGTTTAAACGCCTCTCGGTTTCTCTTATGGACAACCAACTAATATAACATCCAACAATCTTTTATTTCTCAAAGTCAGTTCTCTCCCGCTGCGACATTTTCACTCAACCTCACAGTGCGATACGATCGCGGTCAGCTGCAGGCTTGTTTTATACCGTTTGCAGCTGTACCGCGCGCCTTAAAAACGCAGCGGATCCGTTCATTTTCTTTTGAAGGGTGTCCGGTGATTTTTGTCAATATAGTGTAAAGGAGTAGCTATAGAATATCAGTAGTTGTAAAAAATCTATATATTGCCTACTAGGTGGCAGCACAAACAGTTCGATATTTCTTTTTTCTTAATATCAATTTGTTTGTACACTGTAGGCAGAGAAATAGGCGATAACTGAGAAATTGTAATATCCAAGATTCAAGGTTTAAGAACAAATAGATAAAATAAGGTGTACTTATATTGTCATTGATATGACTCACAGTCACAGTACCAACCGAGATTGACATAACCTGAAGAGCAATTGAATTAGAGACAGCTGGCGTTATGCAAATGTGGCGCTGTGGGCGGCCCTGTTAACAGAAACGACATGACGTACGCAGCGATCCGGCAATATAAGGAGTGATGCGACGGGAATCGGTAAGAGTCGGACGCAGTATGGGTGAGATGAAGGATCTAAGCGCATTTGATCATGGGCAAATTGTCGGTGCCCGACGAATGGGACACTCCATCTCGGAAATCGTGCAGGCACTGGGATTTTCACGAGCCACTGTGTCACGGGTGCACCGTGAGTACATCGAATCCGGTAAAACCATCCCTGCAAGGGCCAACTGCCGTGGACAACAGCGTGCGGATGAGCGGGGTCATCGTCGGCGAGCTCGCATTGTAACAGCGGATGGACAGCGCACAGTGCAAGAAATCCCTCGAAAATTTAATGCTGGTGCACTAAAACGTGTAAGCAGCCACAACATCCAGAACCATCTCCTCGCTATGGGGTACAGAAGCCATCGTACCACGAGGGGTACCGCTGCTGACATCACAGGGTGCAAAGATTAGCGTGGGCGCGAGAATATCGCCACTGGACCCTAGACATGTGGGAAAATGTTGCCTGGACCGATGAGTCCAGATTCACGTTTGTGCATGCGGATGGCAGGATACGAGTAAGGCGCGAACCACATGAAGCGATGGATCCTTCTTGCCAGCAGGGTACTCTTCAAGCTGGTGGGGGTGGCATTCTCGTATGGGGACTCTTTACGTGGACTGAAATGGGACCCCTAGTACGTGTGACATCGTCCCTCACAGGTCAACGTTACCGGGATACCCTGGACGACCATTTGCTCCCGTTTGTGCGTCTTCAACATCCCACTGGGGACCTCATCCTGCAACAAGACAATGCACCGTGCCATCGCTCCCGAATTGTATCCGAATGGTTGGATGAGCACTCCAGCTAGGTCACCTGACCTCAATCCCATCGAGCACATCTGGGACGCCACCGAGAGAGATGTTCGAGGCTCTGATCCATCTCCATCAAATCTTCGTGAACTGTGGGAGCTTGTTCATGGGTCGTGGATCCGTACGGCTTGCCAACGCTTACACTGTCTTGTCGAGTCCATGCCGAGACGAATCGCCGCAATCATCAGGGCGAAAGGTGGTGCTACGCGTTACTAGACAGGTATCTCTAATTCAATTGCTCTTCAGTGTATAGAGTAATAGTATACCAGTCACGTTTCTTGGTTCTTGATAAGTATTCCACATAAGTATTAGTAATTTTTATTATTATACCATGTGTGCTAGTTATAACAAGAGGTAAAATATTTTTTTCCGGAGAGGAGACAGCAAATATCAGTATCACCACACGCCACTGCACCTGACTCTGCCAGCTCGGATAATAACCTCACAAAACGCTTTTCGCAATTTTCCAAGTGCTTCCGTAACTTTTTTTTTTGATTGGAGGTTTAATGACCACCGTGAGCAACTTAATGGGCTATAAGCAGTCTCCCTTTCCTAATTTAGGGTCACTGGTTCCAGGGAAGGGAGAGAGCCAGTGCCGTAAGACAAACACGACATCCATGCCTCACCGGGATTCGAACCCGGACCCCTCACGGACGAATGATCAGAGACCAGCGCCTTAGACCACTGCGCCACCGGGGCGGCCTTCCGTAACTTTCACGCCATTCGAATATTCATAGAGTAATATTGCACGCACACGTTCCTTCAATTCTCCAGCGTACTGTCGCCCCGGGCAAATAATCTGAAGAAAAATCCGCATATGCTCTGTCCTTATAATCTATTCTTTCGCGCGCAACACTCTAGGATGTTTACGTCACCGCAGGCACACAGTATCTTGCATTACGCACACCACATGCGATTTTGTCCGGAAGTTTTCTTTACAACACGATATGTATTTCACACTCCCCGGACTTCAACTCAGAAATCTCTTGTTTCTCGTAAAAATTCGTTGTTGCATTTACTGCTGGGGTGTAGATGATTTCCCAGGGATCACAACGCTTTTAAAAAATTTCCGTTACTGAAATTAATGTGAAAAAGGAAATTTCTGCCATCCAATGTCATGTAATTCTATTTCGAAGATTGTAGAAAAATTCCTGCTGTTTTGACCTCACGCGAGAAAAAGTTTTGTTACATGCTTCATTAAGGCTCTTGGGATTTTTATTACCAAGCAGAATTGCTTTTCCAAATTTCGCAAAGATTAATTAGACTGATCTAGCTCTTGACGTTGATTTTTTTATCCTCCCTTTCCTCTACCAGTACTTTTATGTGAATTCGCACATTGAGAACGTACGCTATTTCTTTCCCAAATGTATGCGGATCTTATTATCATAGATCTTTGTTTACATATTTATACTCAGTGGAAGTCGAGAACATATGCTTTTTATATTGGAAATGGAAATCGATAAACATTTTAAGTCCTTCACGCTCATCTCACTTTAATTTGTTTTCTAGGTACAAAAATCGTTGCTCTCAATATCATACTCCTCCTGAAATCTAATGGTTCCGTCAGAAATTAACGTTGAGAAGGAAATTTAATTATTTCTGACGCACACATTTAAGAGTTTTTTTGTCCCCTTTTAAATGCGTGTTTATATCCAAATAGCATATTTTTAAGTTAAGAGCTGTCAATAAGTTAATGGATTCGTGAAAGCGCTTAGTTTTTACGTAGCAATTTTAAGTTTCCAAGATGGAGCGCTTCTTATCCTAATAAAAAACTTTCATTAGGATAATTATGACTCAGCAATGACAGGTCCCCAAGATTTAAAACATGAATTACCAAGTTCTTCTAAAGAGCGAACATAAACCATGTATCTTCCTCGACATTTGGAGGCGCCTAATTTTATGAAGAAAAAAATTGTAGTGAAATGTTGAAGTTGGGTGTTCTTATATACTGTATACAGTGCCCAACACTAATACCCGGACACCCCTCTATTGACAGTGATTTGACAATACGTGTAATTCCCTTGTCCAAAACTAAAAAGAATCACTTGAAGAAATCACCCTCTTACACATGGCAGATATGCGGCTGCTGTTAATAAATGTTGGCGCCTGTCGTGCACGTAATCTTAGGTAACTGACTGTTTTCCCACATCCTCCACGGGAAACCCCACTGTGGCCTCAAAGCTTTTCCTCAGGAGCACAGAGAGGGGGAGAATTCAGAGCGATCGGATTAGGTCCTACGCAAGCACCACTCAAAGACCTAGCTAGCAGGTCGTTCGAAAAATAATGGCCGATTTGTTAAGGTCCCACATTCAACTCACTCGCAACGACATTCGTACGAGTTGAACTGTGACTCAGACGTCACGTACATGCCATAATCGGTTGAGCTGCAGTCGTTGCTACACGCGCGAGAGTGGTTTGAACAGCATGTCAGGAAGGAGTGAGTTATGGGTGATTCTGCTTCACGAGTTCAAATTGGGTCGTAGTGCGGCACAAACCTATCGTAATGTGGTCGAGGCATGGGGGCGAAGAAGCAACATCTGAACGTACTGTTCGTCAGTGACTTGAAAAGTTTCGTACCTGTGACGCGATTCTATAAAACGAGAAGAGCCGAGGACGACATTCGGTCATTGATAACGACGCTCTGAAGACAAATATGGAGGCAAATCCTCGCGTCACAGTCAGAGAACTCACCAAGTAGCACAATGTGTCTGTGTCAACCATTTCTGAACATCTCCCCATCAAATTGTTAAGGTCAAGAAGCTCGATACGAAGGTCACACATAAACTGACGGAGCATCAGGAATAACTGTTTGAGATGTGCAGTAATCTTCTGCTTCGCAACGAAAAGAAGACCCTACGTGATCGCATTGTGAACTCTGATGAAACGTGGGTGCTACACGGTAACCGTAAGCGATCTGGACATTGGCTAAACCCTGGCGAACCATAGAAGCAACATCCTAAACCAAGGTTGACACCAAAGAAGGTTTTGTTGAGAGTGTGGTGGACTATTCATGGTGTCATAAATTGCAGGTTCTTGGATGCTGGTCAGAGCATTACCTCCGTCACAAACTGTAAAGAGAGTGACCGAATGCACCAGAAGTTGTGTTCCAAACAGCACATCTTTGTTGAACAGGAAGGCTCCTATCCACCTCCACGATAACGCGAAACCACACGTGTCCCAAATGACGAAACAGAAACTACACGAAATGAAGTTCGAACCCCTCCCACATCCACCCTACTCGCCTGACTTGGCACCTATCGATTTCCACCTGTTCATTCATTTTAGCAATTACCTCACAGACAGGACCTTCAGAAACCAAGAGGATGGCGAAATTGCACTCCGGGACTTTCTTGCATCCAGGATGGCAGATTTCTTCCGAGCTGGCATTGAAGCACTGACCACTGCTGGTGTATAGCTGCTGAAGGTGTCTATTTCGAAACAAGATTGTGTGCTTTGAGGTATGTCTCTCATTTACTCTCCAAATCGGCCGTATTTTCCGAACAACCTGGTATAAATATTGTAACGTAAGGAGCCTAGCAATAATCCACACAGTTGACACCAGTATGTTGTTACGTTTTAAAGGGCGCTTCACCCATAAATTCGAACATTCAATCGCAAGGCGTTGCTCTTCCCGCGAAGACTGTACGTTAGGACAAATACTTAAACAACACCAATTCGAAAACATCCAAAAGAAAGATCGACTACGGAGATACTTTCGGCACCGCGCAAAACAATTTAATAAATGGCACGAATATTCTTGATTACTACTTGAAATTATGAATTGGAGCTTTGAGGCATTCGATGTCTTGGGGACCGATATTAAATACGGCAATCGATTTTTATGCCTGATTAAGAAGTTAGTTGTTAATATCGATTTAACTCATATTATTCCAGTCTGAACTACCTGAAAGAGTTTCTCGTATATCATCAACTAGAAACTCAACACAAACATGCTGTACTTAAGTCTCTTTCCTTTGATTTAGGTAATCCGCTAGTCAATTAGCGCACAATCACAAAAACAATCACTTTTTTTTCTGTGACACTCACTCACTCGCAATTGGTTTCGAAGATCGGGTACTTTTCCGCAATCAAATAAATGCACACGCATAGCGTTCATCAGGATGTCTGGCACGCGAGGCGCAGGTGTGGGGGGATTAGAAGTTACCTAACGGCCCCTCGTGGTTTCTCTCCTCCCTAGGTCCAGGTTGAATGACCGACGCTTCTGAAAAATCTCCTGGTTCGTTTGGCAAGGAAGCTCGCTCTCACGCAGTGTCTGTCTACCTCTTACAGCATTTCTCCGTCGGTTTACCAGTCCTTAGGTAGCCAGCGTATCTATCACACCTTTCTGTCGTTCTTCCTTAAAAAAGAGCAATGCATAGCGCAACTTCTTGCTGTCGCTCTTCCTTTACAGGCAGTATGTCTCTTCGCCTATTTTTTCGAGTTGCCTCGTGCGTTATCCAAATGCAAGGGATTTTCTTTTCTTTGAGATATTGACCCTTTTTAAGTCTGCCTTCCTCCGATTCCAATACGCAACTTACATTTTCCGTTCTTTCCTCTCAGTTACGTGCCTTGTTTTCAAGCCACAAAAGCGTTGGTACTTGACATTCAATTAAAATAGGACAAATGTACCGGTATTTGCAATCATTTGCTTCACTTCCATTAAATCCTCTGTAAGTGGCGGGCAATGGCGTCGCTTCGTGTTGTACTAACTCTCAACCAAGTTGAGTAGCCACGTGCGACACAGAATTACGGCACAATTTATGGTCCCACTGTTCTTGCCGAAACCGACCACAAAACCAGAACTAAATGCCACCTTATTTCTCCCTTTTTCCACGAACAAAACTGTCTCTGCCCTTTTCATTTTCACCGCGGTAAGAGCCCCTAATTACTTAATTCCAGCCTTCAACCACGCCCATTTGGTTCAAGACTTAATGGGGTTACATCGCGAATTATACACTGAAGAGCAATTGAATTAGAGACAGCTGGCGTTATGCAAATGTGGCGCTGTGGGTGGCCCTGTAAACGGAAACGCCATGACGTATGCAGCGATCCGACAATATAAGGAGTGATGCGACGGGAATCAGTAAGAGTCGGACGCAGTATGGGGAAGACGAAGGATCTACGCGCATTTGATCGTGGGCAAATTCTTGGGGCCCGACGAATGGGTCACTATCTCGGATATCGTGCACGCAGTGGGATTTTCACGAGCCACTGTGTCACGGGTGCACGGTGAACACATCGAATCCGGTAAAACCATCCCTGCAAGGGCCAACTGCCGTGGACAACAGCGTGTGGATGAGCGGGGTCATCGTCGGCTAGCTCGCATTGTAACAGCGGATAGACTGGCCACAGTGCAAGAAATCACTCGGCAGTTTAACGCTGGTGCACAAAAACGTGTAAGCGGCCACACCATCCAGAACCATCTCCTCGCTATGGGGTACAGAATCCATCGTCCTACGAGGGAGGGGTACCGCTGCTGACCGCACATCACAGGGTGCAAAGATTAGCATGGGCCCGGGAACAACGCCACTGGACCCTAGACACGTGGGAAAATGTTACATGGACTGATGAGTCGAGATTCACGTTGGTACATGCGGATGGCAGGATACGAGTACGGCGCAAACCACATGAAGCGATGGATCCTTCTTGCCTGCAGGGTACTCTTCAAGCTGGTGGGGGTGGCATTCTCGTATGGGGACTCTTTACGTGGATTGAAATTGAACCCCTGGGACGTGTGACATCGTTCCTCACAGGTCAACGTTACCGGGATATCCTGGACGACTATTTGCTCCCGTTTGTGCGTCTTCTACATCCCACTGGGGACCTACTCCTGAAACAAGACAATGCACCGCGCCATCGCTCCCGAATTGTATCCGAATGGTTGGATGAACACTCCACCGACGTGACCTAGTTTCCTTGGCCAACTAGGTCACCTGACCTCAATCCCATCGAGCACATCTGGAATACCATCGAGAGAGATGTTGTTGGCTCTGACTCCCCTCCATCAAATCTTCGTGAACTGTGGGAGCTTGTTCAGGGGGTCGTGGATCCGTATGGCTTCCCAACGCTTCCGGTGTCTTTTCGAGTCCATGCAGAGACAAATCGCCGCCGTCATCAGGGCGAAAGGTGGTGCTACACGTTACTAGACAGGTATCTCTAATTCAACTGCTCTTCAGTGTACGATGAGACAATAGCAAGATTGTGAATGTAAGATGCCTGGATCGACAGAGTTAAATGGTTTCCAGCATTGATTGACAAGAGAATGCCACATAAGCGGTCACTCCGTACGTGACTTTTCGGCAACATTGAAGATTCCGAAGTTGAATACTAGTAATGTGATATGCAAATGGCAGCCGTCTAGGGCTAAGTGTGAAAGTAAACTCCTGAAATTAACAAAACGAGACAGGATAGCTCTGCAAAGGACTGTTATTCAGAACGCAAATAAGCATTGTCTCAAAGCACGCAAAAACTTATGTGAGATTATTGGGATTGGTGTTGACACTAGTACAGTACGCAGCAAGACATGAGTTACCGCAGTCCATCAACCATCCAGATGCCGCTAATCACTTCGACTAATAATACACGCCACATTAGCTTGGTGTAACTAACGTCAATCCCGGACTACAGACCAATGTATAAATTGTGCTTCGGACTGACGAGTCACGGTATACAGTCTACCAATCTGGTGGTCATTTCTGGGTGTGGCTGGGGATATTTAAGTTCCTTACACCTTTACTTCTTGATTGTGTTGTCCGACGCTGAAGTTTGGTGGAGACAGCCATGGTGGTATGGAGCCGTTGACTTTGGCCCGTCAGTCATTTGGTCCGTCAGTCATTTTGGGCAAAACCATGACTTTCTGGACAATTCGTACTACCGACGTTGTGACAATACTTCTGGCAAGGCCCATACTTCTTTCATTGGACAATGCACAATGCCATACTGCTTGAGATGTACAGATTAGTGTCAGGGCATGGGCTCCGAAAAGTTGGACTGGCCAGCCCAGAGTCCTGACTTCAACACTATCAAGCATCTCTGGTACGAACAGGATTGTAAGGTGCGTAGAAGAAGATATCACTCAACAAACAAACAAAACTGAACCGCTGACTGCTTTGAAGGCAAAATAGCGGATCATCTCGGCAGATTACGAAAATCTGGTGGAGAGTATTCTACGAAGACCAGAGGTCATTCAAAGGGACAAAGCTTGCAGCACGCAATATTAAATTATCTAGTGTCACTATTGGCACAAGTGTGAGGAATTTTCAGTTTCCCCATATAGACACCTTTTCATAAAACTGTAAAGCCACATCGCCCTGGAGCGCGAATCGAACCCGCATCTCTTTCCATTTCCGTTCAAGCGTGCAATCCGTTACACCACTCAGAACAATACAATACAATTCTAAGCAATTGAAGCTAAGCAGATGCAACTCAGGAAGCATCGGATTCCTTAGACTATCGCAGATCTGAATGTTACTCAGATTTCTAAGTTGAAATCTATGCATCGGATTGCTTCGACTATCGCAGATCTGAACGTTGCTCAGATTTCTAAGTTAGAAAATCTAAGTAACGGATTGCTTCGACTATCGCAGATCTGAACGTTGCTCAGATTTCTAAGTTAGAAAATCTAAGTAACGGATTGCTTCGACTATCGCAGATCTGAACGTTGCTCAGATTTCTAAGTTAGAAAATCTAAGTAACGGATTGCTTCGACTATCGCAGATCTGAACGTTGCTCAGATTTCTAAGTTAGAAAATCTAAGTAACGGATTGCTTCGACTATCGCAGATCTGAACGTTGCTCAGATTTCTAAGTTAAAAATCTAAGTAACGGATTGCTTCGACTATCGCAGATCTGAACGTTGCTCAGATTTCTAAGTTAGAAATCTAAGTAACAGATTGCTTCGACTGGCGCAGATCTGAACACTACTCAGGTGAAGTTAAAAACGAAAGTTCTAAGTTAAAAACCTAAGCATCGGATTACTTCGACTATTGCAGATCTGAATGTTACACTCAGATTTTTAAGTTGAAATCTAAACATAGGATTGCTTCGACTATCGCAGATCTGAACGTTGCTCAGATTTCTAAGTATCGGATTGCTTCGAATATCGCAGATCTGAACGTTACTCAGATTTCTAAGTTAGAAATCTAAGTACCAGATTGCTTCGACTAGCGCAGATTTTAACACTACTCAGTTAAAGTTAAAAACGAAAGTTCTAAGTTAAAAACCTAAGCATCGGATTGCTTCGACTATCGCAGATCTGAATGTTACTCAGATTTCTAAGTTGAAATCTAAGCATAGGATTGCTTCGACTATCGCAGATCTGAATGTTACTCAGATTTTTAAGTTTAAATCTAAGCATAAGATTGCTTCGACTATCGCAGATCTGAATGTTACTCAGATTTTTAAGTTGAAATCTAAGCATAAGATTGCTTCGACTATCGCAGATCTGAATGTTACTCAGATTTTTAAGTTGAAATCTAAGCATAAGATTGCTTCGACTATCGCAGATCTGAATGTTACTCAGATTTTTAAGTTGAAATCTAAGCATAAGATTGCTTCGACTATCGCAGATCTGAATGTTACTCAGATTTTTAAGTTGAAATCTAAGCATAAGATTGCTTCGACTATCACAGATCTGAATGTTACTCAGATTTTTAAGTTGAAATCTAAGAATAAGATTGCTTCGACTATCGCAGA
The DNA here is from genome assembly GCA_039090855.1 of Macrothele yani. Taxonomy (NCBI): domain Eukaryota; kingdom Metazoa; phylum Arthropoda; class Arachnida; order Araneae; family Macrothelidae; genus Macrothele; species Macrothele yani. Next base: position 135,323,935 of record CM077027.1, on the reverse strand, counting down.
TCTGAATGTTACTCAGATTTTTAAGTTGAAATCTAAGCATAAGATTGCTTCGACTATCGCAGATCTAAACGTTACTCAGATTTCAAAGTTAGAAACTTAAGCATCATATTGCTTCGACTAGCGCAAATCTGAGTGTTACTCAGAGTTATAAGTTTCTTCTTAAGATCATTGCTTGGAACTTCAGTGTTCTGGGTGTGTAACAGACAGCAACACATTAGAACGGAAATCGGGATATGCGGGTTCGATTCCCGCTCCATGGCATTGTAGTTTTCAAGTTTTCTGAAGAGGTAACTACATGAAAAAGAGTGGAAATACGGCACATTTGTATTGCCTTCCATGTCTATATAAAGAATGATTTCTTCAGGGATATTCGTTTCCCATTGACACGTAAGATATTGAACTATCTGTAAATAAAGGTTATTTGTAGACATGCAGGTGTCCGAATATTAATGGTACGGAAGTGTATGTAAACATCTCACCAGTCCAACTTTCTACTGCTTTATTCTGCCATAAAATGTATTGTTTTCAGTGGCATCTATGCAGAGCTTTTAGAAAACATTCGGCATTAAGTATTGCGGAACATTTTGCATACGAAATCGTTGTAAATTTTTTGGGCATCTTTCTAAATCGTTGGACGTGTGAATTCACTAGGATTACTGATCAGGCTGAGTTTTATTGCATATTTGAAAAACTATTTTTACAAAATAAATAATGAATTTTACTGAGCGGAATGGAAGCTATCATTTGCAAAAGTGCGGCAGGCTAACTAACAGTCTGACGGCAAATCGGTCTGTTCCAGTTCCATGCAATACTTCGGACTAGACATCCTTCAATGTACTACACTGCCAAACTGCAAGAGGTTAGGCATAGCGCGGAAGAGGTAGTAGTCGAAAATGGGCTGGCTTCGTTCTGTACGGTAGGTCAAATGGCACGACTCGAATGCTAGTACTGTAAGATTCTTTGAATATTTATATTCATTAGAGGTACGTTGGAATACGAACTTTTTGGATGATTCTCGTATATTTACATTGCATAGCTGGAACCATGATCAAAATTATCAAATCAATTCACAGCTTATTGAGCGATTTTTTTTAGACAGTGGTAAGTTTTTTCTTTCGTGCAATATTTCAGCTTAAAAAATCAAATCGAAAAAATTATTTTAAAAAAGCTGTAATAATGCTCAACGATATCCATACCTTCCAGTTTCCGAACAGCAGTCTTAAGGGAGGGGGTAACTTTTTTCTCAAACTCTGAGTGCTTTACGAAATAACCTACCTCTACTTATTGATAGGAATTGGGTTGATGTACAAAGTAAACTGATCTATCCGCATGAAATTAAAACTGCTTCTTTTACATGTTTCCAGCGAAGTTTGTATTGCATCCTCTATTCTTGTTGTCGACGGTAGGAACTGAATTACCTTTAGGGATTCTTGGTTCATTTCGAGGAATCACATGTGCCACCTCTGCGTGAAATTTCAGGTGAATTCCCTAAAAGAAAAACCTTCACTTTAAAAAATAAGGTGTGAATTCACCGAAAATTTCTTAAAATAACGTGCTAAAAAGTTGTCTTTGTCTTTTAACGGGATTTCAGTTTTTAGAAGTTCCCGGTTTGGTTTGGTTTTGTTTTGTTTTTAACTTCCGTATTCTCGTAGATATTTCGTAGTCAGTAATTCTGTTTATTTCAGGAAAGTCCGCTTCAAGTTTTTCCGTATTTAGACAGAAATTCGGCAAAATCTAACACGATGAATGTCTAACACAATGAATATCTAACATGGTGAATATTTAGAGAATCCTTTTGCGCCGGTGTTGGAGGTCGAGCCCAGGCCCTTTGGGTTGAAGCCGTGCGTCTTAACCACTGAGCCAGAAAATTACAGGAATCTTTTTTTTTTTATTTATTGGGGGCTTAACGACCACCGTGAGCAACTCATTGGGCTAAAAGCAGTTGCCCGTCTCTAAATTAGGGCAACTGGTTCCGGGGAAGGGAAAGAGCCAGTGCCGTAAGACAAACACGACATCCATGCCTCACGGGAATTCGAACCCTGGCCCATCTCGGACAAATGGTCAGAAGCCATCGCTTAGACCACTGCGCCCCTGGGGAGGCACAGAGGAATTAACCTCACGTTCAGCGCAAAATAAATTGGTGATGAATTTTTTTTTCATTAAGGCGAGTATTTAGTCATTTTATTTACGCTTTCCAACCGTAGGTTGAAGAAGCGTATATGTTCCAGCTTTATCAGTCTGTCCGCACGATAACTAGCGTAAAAATGGTTCAATTTCAATGAAATTTTAGTATGTGGTAGGGGGATAACCTGGGGACGAACTGTATTATAAATGGGCGAAATGGAATGAAAGATCAGGACGTAGGAGTGGTATGCATTTCATCGCCCTTATGAGTCATAACTTGCGTAAAAATACTTCGATTGCGACAAAACTTTAGTATGTTATTCCGGAGGTATACTGAACAAATTATGTTTAATATCATCGAAATGGGGTCAAAGGTCAGGGCACAGGAGCAAGATTTATTCCACAGAAATTATCCTCATAACTTGAGTAATGATTTCTAGTATGTTGGAGAGTATTATAATCAATGCATTGCATGATTTCACTAACTTGTTTTCTATTGGAGATTTGAAAACATTTGTAATCATTTTATAATATATTTTTTTCTGTAGGAGGTCTTGTTACAAATTACGTACCTTTTTCATCGTGATTTTTCGAAGTAACAATGATTCTGAGTTTGAGATCTTGTTTTCAGTGTCAATAACTTTCAATTATATACTCTTAAGAGAAGGTGCAATGTTTTATTTTACAAAACTTGTAAATATAAAATTTACTCTTAGTAGCTATATATCTCTTGTCTTAAAGGACTCGACAGACTGATACATAGACATCGTACAATCACCTGTACAATAAATTAAGTACCCAGTTTCTTACGGTAGCACATTATGGGATGGCTGGTGCACAAAATGGAGAAGAGGAGAAGAAATATCCTGTGCCACAGTAACAAAAATTCATGCGATACATTCTATCTACAATATCCGGTCTCGCTACCGAATTTCAAAATCAAAATTGTATTGTAATTTAACAGCCAATCAAATCCTCCAAGTATTATCGTGAATCTCTCCTATTTTTAGTTCATATGGATTTCTATTTTTAGTTCAGGTTTCCGAAAATTTAGAATTGTCTGTTATCACATCTTGAAAACGGTAATTTACCGTCAATGTAAGAAAGTAATTGCGGAAAGATTTCTGAAAATTCAGAATTTTCTGTTATCTTATCTTGAAAACGGTAATTTACCGTCAATGTAAGAAAGTAATGGCGGAAAGATTTCTGAAAATTCAGAATTTTCTGTTATCTTATCTTGAAAACGGTAATTTACCGTCAATGTAAGAAAGTAATTGCGGAAAGATTTCTGAAAATTCAGAATTTTCTGTTATCACATCTTGAAAACGGTAATTTACCGTCAATGTAACAAAGGAATTGCGGAAAGATTTCTGAAAATTCAGAATTTTTGGCATCCAAAAAAATCCGCGAAATTCAGTTTTTTCGTCATTTTACGGAAAATAATGAGAAAATAATCTCTATTCTAAAAACAAATTACTTAAATCATGCAATGCATTGATTTTGATATGCTTTCAAACATACTAGAAATCATTACTCAAGTTATTACTCAAGTTATGAGGAAAATGGCTGTGGAATAAATCTCACCCCTGTTCCCTGACCTTTGATCCCATTTCAATGATCTTCAACAGAACTGGTTCAGTATACCTCCGAAATAACATGATAAAGTTTGGTAGCAATCGAAACAATTTTACGTAATTTATGATGCATAAGGCCTATGGAACAGATCCCGCTCCTGGGTCCTAACCTTTGACCCCATTTCCAATAGGATTCGTCCCGAAGCAGGTCCCTACAACATCAAACATTTCATCCAAATCGAAACATTTTTACGTAAGTTATGACGCATAATGGCGATTGAAGTGATTCCGCTCTTATGTCCTGACCTTTAACCCCATTTCGTTCACTTTCAATTGGGTTCCTTCCCAGGTGTTCCTCTGCCACATACTAAAATTTCATCGAAAGATTTTTACGCGAGTTATCGTGCTGACGAACATACGTACACAACGCGTGACGTAATGAGGCAGATGGGAATCGCGACCGTCTGCTCCCAAGACTGTGACGTCATAAAACTTTAATAGGATCCACACACAACGCGTGACGTAATGAGACAGATGGAGTGACCGCGCGCTAACATCTAATGTGACGACGCCATGACACTACACTAAAAACGTGGTAATTCGGGGTGGTTATTTAACCCACTAAACAAATTTTCCTAAAGTCGAGATCAAGCTAAATCGATTTCTAGTACCAGAAAACGGTAGGTTAATGACTTTCATCACAATCCTTAGAGCAGTTTTCAAAATAAAATTTACATACATACAAGAATTGCTCCTTTAAAGTGAACGTCAAGTAATTTTGCTTCCTGTACTTCGAATGGAAAATTTTCTGAACACATTTTCTTCCCAATTAATGCGTTCGCAAGGATGAGAATTTTAACATGGATTAAAGCATCTTCATTTTATAACTTGCAATATTTAATATTTTCTAAAACATAACAGTATTATGCAATCCAACATTTGTTTGTCTACCGACGTCATGAAAATACAAGTCGCGCCATCTTTTTTCTGGACAATTAATGCGTCCACAAGGATGAAAATTTGAACATCGATTAAAATAGCTCCATTTTATAACTTGGAATACCTAATATTTTCTAAAACATAACCATAATTATGCAATCCAACATTTGTCTACTGACGTCATCAAAGTACAGGTCGCGCCATCTTTTTTCTGGTTTCAACACCACCAAAGGAAAAGTTATTGATTGTTAATATAATTATGGTTATGTTTCAGAAAATGTTAAGTATTCCAAGTTATAATATGAAGTTATTTAAATCGATGTTCAAATTTTCATCCTTGGGAACACATAATTGTGAAGGAAACTTGTACAAACGTTTTTGAAGCAAAATTGTATAGGAAACAAAATTACTTGACGTCCACCTTAATAATATGGGATAAGGGCGATGGAATGGATCCCGCTCCTACGTCATTGACCTTTGACCCCATTTGTCCCATTTTCAATAGGGTTCGTCCCCAGGTGGTCCCCTACTACATACTAAAATTTCATAGAAATTGAACCTTTTTTACGCATGTTATCGTGCGGACAGACGGACGGACAAAGCCGGAGCATATACGCTTCTTCAATCTACGGTTGGAAAGCGTAAAAAAGTAACTGCTGCCGCTGTTTTAGAAATTTTGCGACACTCTTGTTTTCCTAGCTCGCAGCGAAAAACGTAATGAACCCAAAAATAAGAAATTTACATCGTTTGTAGAGAATTGTTTGGAGAACACGCTGAAATAAACAGTTTCTCAATTCTGGCGATACTTCAAGAGCTATTGTATTTCAAACTTAAGGTAAGCAAAAAAAGTGCTATCAGGTGGCGTTCCGGACACACTAACAGCAGCAGAACCACGAAACTTTGTAGGCATGTAGTGCCATGATGGAATATTTGCACCTCGTCGCCCCTTTTTTTACGCTTTCCAACCGTAGGTTGAAGAAGCGTATATGCTCCAGCTTTTTCCGCCCGTCTGTCTGTCTGTCTGTCGGCACGATAAAAATGGTTCGATTTCGATGAAATTTTAGTATGTGGTAGGGGACCACCAGGGGACGAACCCTATTGAAAATGGGTGAAGTGGGGTCAAAGGTCACGCCATAAGAGCGGGATCCATTCAATTGCCCTTATGCGTCATAATATGCGTAAATATAGTTCGATTTCGATGAAATTTTAGTATGTGGTAGGGAACCACCTGGGCACGAACCCTATTGAAAATGGGAGAAATGGGGTCAAAGGTTAGGCAGGTCATAAGAACGGGATTTGTTCCATTGTCCTTATGCGTCATAACTTGCGTAAAAATGGTTCGATTTCGATGAAATTTTAGTATGTGGTAGGGAGCCACTGGGGACGAACCCTATTGAAAATGGGCGAAATGGGGTCAAAGGTCAGAACACTGGAGTGGGATCCATTCCATTGCCCTTGTGCATCATAACTTACCAAAAAATGTTTCGATTGCGACAAAACGTTATGTTGTTCCGGAGGTATAGTGAACCGGTTCTGTTGAATATCAACGAAATGGGGTCAAAGGTCATTGCACAAAAGCAAGATTTATTCCACAGCCATTATTCTCATAACTTCCGTAAAACTGCTTCTATTGCGACAAAACTTTTAGTATGTTGTTCTTGAGGTGTACTGAACCGGTTCTGTTGAATATCATCGAAATGGGGTGAAAGGTCACGACACAGGAGCGAGATTTACTCCACAGCCATTATCCTCATAACTTGAGTAATAATTTCTGGTATGTTGGAAAGCGTATCAATCAATGCATTGCATGATTTTACTAACTTGTTTGAATTTCGATTCAGTTTACGAGAAATTAAATTTCTAAATTTCACAAATTCTCTATTTCGCGATGGGATTCATTTAAGAAAACATATATGGCAAACTATAAATCATAACGCATTGCAACTTTTACAGCATAAACTTACATCCCTTTTTTTACAAAAAAAAAAATTAAGAAAAAGTAATTTTCTGATTTTTAAGCATTTTTAAAGACGCAAAGGAAAGAAACAAACGGCTTGTGGTCCCGTGACCTACTGCCATGGAGAAGCAGAAAATCTGTTATGCATATGCTTTATTGGTAAAACTATCTCAGTTGTTTAAGGTGGACGTCAAGTAATTTTGCTTCCTATACTTCCAATGGAAAACTTTCTGTACACATTTTCTTCACAATTACTGCGTTCCCAAGGATGAAAATTTGAACATCGATTAAAATGGCTTCATTTTTTAACTTTGAATACTTAATATTTTCTAAAACATAACCATAATTATGCAATCCGACATTTGTTTGTCTACTGACGTCTTAAAAGTACAGGTCGCGCCATTTTTTTTTTTTTTTGGTTCCAACACCATCAAAGGAAAATTTGATTTTTAATATAATTATGGTTATGTTTTAGGCAATATTAAGTATTATAAATTATAATATGAAGTTATTTTAATCGATGTTCAAATTTTCATCCTTGGGAACACACTGATTGTGAATGAAATGTGTACAAGTTTTTCCATTGGAAGTATAGGAAGCAAAATTACTTGACGTCCACCTTAACGGTTTAGCATAACGGTTTACGGAAATGCTTTTGTTTTCCTTAGCGGTAAATTTAGTAAGTGCTTTAAGTTCAAACGAAAAAATTCCGACCTTCCAAAAATTAACGACAGTAAAAAAACTCTGAAACTTCGTAATAACAAGCCTTATTTTGCTTAGACATGCAATAAAAATTGAAATTTATATGAATTTTCCAGTTTTTATTTCATGTGATGTACTTGGAGATCGGGCTGCAGGGCCCGAGCGCTACTCTCGAAACGAGCGTAGCGAGCTTAGAGGCGCAGCCCCTAGTTCATGGAAAAAGAAATATATATTTTAGCAGCAGAAGAAACTGCGTTTTTTGAAAGCTTTGTTGGGCGATTGTGCAAATTGTGTTTCCTCTCTGTTACCACAGATGGCGCTTCGCCTGACTGGTAGCTCGCTCTTAACTTTTGTGTGCTCGGCTAATGTGACTAAATATGGCGCTTGGTAGAAGTGGTTTAAAAATCTAAAGTACATCAGAACCCCTGTAACGTATACTCTATATTCACTTTCCTTTTGATTTTACTATCTCTGGTTATTTTATTTTTCTATGTAAATTATCTTCTTACTGAACGAGATGTTATTTCACCCGCTGAATGAGATCTGGCAATGAGTGTAAGTCATGACGTGGTGGTAGCCAGTATAAATAGGCGCGTTCAACGATACCTAAGGAGAGCGTTTGTTGTTGTAAGGAGAGCGTTTGTTGTTGTAGGGAGAGCGTTTGTTGTTGTAGGGAGAGCGTTTGTTATTGTACGGAGAGCGTTTGTTATTGTAGGGAGAGCGTTTGTTGTTGTACGGAGAGAGTTTTTTGTTGTACGGAGAGTGTTGGTTTATGTGAAAGAGAGCGTTTGTTTATGAGTATAGAGCTCCGTTCATGTGCAAGGAGCTACGTTTTATTTGAGTAGCTGTGTGTGATGATACCAGTAGAAGTTCATAATAAAAGATTTTACGTAAGTACGTCTTTCTCAGTTCATAGTACTGTCAGACCTCTGTCTGGCTGTTAGGTTTATTTCAATTAATATTACTAGTAACAACCAGCATAAGACTTTATTCATCTTAATTACTGCTACAACATTACTACCAGTTATAAGTTTCTTCATTACTATTACTACACTACTAGCAGGTGACTTTATTCATGATCTTAATTAGCTAGTAACAACAACCATTTGAATTCACTATTAGAAGCTTAGTACAAGCATATAATTCAGTAGCAGAAGCATTAGCTTAGTTGAAAGCTTTATTCATTATAATTAGCTTAGCTGGTAAAAGAGTTTATTCATTATAATTGGCGCCCGAACTTTTCTCGAACACGAGATCTTGCCAATTATTACCCATGTCTTCACTACCTGAGACAACTTCAATTTTCCACCCTAAGACAAGTTTCGGTGGTGATGGGATTAATCTCGACCATCTGCAAGAAGCCTGTGGGGCTCACTTTGATATAAGTGATCTACACGTACCCAGGCATTCTTCACAATTTCGTAATGCACCAGCTTCCTATTACTCTGAGTCGCGGGTCGTACCTGAGGGAGTTCAATCCTCTCAGCGAAGCAGAATGCTTGCCCATTTCGTGCCGCATGCAGGAACAATTCTTTTCAATGGTTTGGAGGGATCTTTAAAATTCCTCGAAGATTTGGAAGATCATTTTGATCTCTATAATATTCCTCAATATTGTAAAGTACAAATCGCAGGCACGATACCGCTAAGACCTGGTATCGGCAGTGGAGAGTGTCTAACCCGGATTCTCATTATGAGAATTTCCGTGCAGAATTTTTGGAGGTCTTTCCTTTCGGCCTCAGTCGAGCTAGCCTTGCACAACAGCTTTTTTCTCGTCAGCAAGGACCCAACGATAACCCTGTTGCATTTGCGTTGGAAACAACACGCTTATATAACTTATGGGATCCACATGCCAGTCATGTTGACATGTTGGATACCCTATTGCAGCAGCTCGACCCATTTTTACAAGATTTTCTTGAGGTTCGACACCCTGCCACAATTCATGAATGCCTTCGCCTCATACGAACGTATGAAGAGCGATATGGCAAACATGGTTCCACTCACCATGCTCGGGCACCCCGCGAGGCTTATTACGAAAACCCTCAGCGGCATAATAGGCATAATAACTTTCAGCGCGAGCATACACAAGTGCACACCCAAGCTTCATACGTTCCACCACACAGAAGAGTGGCGAACCAACAGTGAGTTTCTGAACAATCTTCGGGATATCGTACAAATGCACAGTATGCTCGACCCCGTTCCAATCCACAGCATTCGGAACGTTTTCATGCTCAGGGCAATGATGATTTTTCTGCCCGTGCTGAGGGAAGAAGTAATAGATATGAAAATGTCAACAGACACGCGGAGTTCCCGACGCAGGTTTCACGCAGTTTTTCTCATCGTGAAAATTTTCCCGATACCCGGCAGGGTAGAGGTTTCAGACCGCATGATAATCCAACCAGGAATCCTTTAAACTTCCAAAGGAAGTAGACCAAGGGTCGGTCCTGCTTCCTGATACCAAGCATTCTGACCCTAAAACAGTATTAGTGACTGTTCAAACTCCTCAGTTGCCTGATGTATTCTTGACAATTGAAGATATTATTGTCGAGACAAAGTTCGACACTGGTTCTGAAATATCAGCCCTAAATACGAAGTTTTGCACTGACAATTTTCCTGCAGTCCTCGTTCAGGCTGCGACGCAGTATTTGCGAGGTGAAAATAACGAAATCTTCAGTATCACAGGAACTGTCACATTATCTTTAGGGCTGGGAAAGGCTCGTTTTACGCATTCTTTCCTGCTTATAGACGAACTACCTGTGAAATGTCTAATGGGAATGGACTTTATTCATACGTTTCAAATAACTTTGAATTTCGTACAACATGTGATTTCCTTTCCGGAACCTGTCGAAATGATTCCTACGGTCCATATGGATATAACGAGTTTGTTATTGAGTAACCAATTGAATGAGAGGCAACGAAACCAGCTTTCTCTCCTTTTACAGGAAAGCCCTGGTTTATTTTCTGATCAACCTGGTTTCACACAGGTGGTTTATCATGTCATTGACACTGATGGTTCGAAACCGATTGCGACGAAACCTTACCCTTGTGCTCCACATAAAAAACAGGAAATTCAACGTCAAATTTCTGAAATGATTAAACAGGGCATAATCAGGGAATCAACAAGCGACTGGGCTGCTCCTGCCTTTTTGGTTCCAAAGAAACAACCCAATGAATTTCGTTTCGTGACAGATTTCCGCAAGCTCAACCAAGTCACAAAAACGATCAATTATCCACTACCTGTCATGTCACATATTTTGCATGACCTGTCATCAACCAAATGGATGTCAACCTTGGATTTGGCGAGTGGATATTGGCAGGTGGCAGTACATCCGGACTCTGTCGATAAAACAGGCTTTGTGACTCCTTTTGGGGCTTATGAATACCTACGTATGCCCGTTGGACTAGCTTCTGCACCTACTACTTTCCAAAAGCTTATGGATACGGTTCTCAGACCTGTCCTTGGTCCCCATGTGCATGTATATTTGGATGACATTATTATTACATCCGAGACTTTTGACGAGCACCTTTCTCTGCTCAAACAGGTGTTCCAACTCATATACAATGCTGGCTTGACGTTAAAACCTAGTAAATGCCAGATAGCGAGGGACGAGATTGTATATCTGGGGTTGAAAATCATTCCCCACGGCTTATTTACGGATAATGAAAAAATTAGGCCTATTGTTGACTTTCCTCGGCCTAAAACAGCAAAAGAACTATCACGCTTTCTGGGAATGACCGGATGGTATCAGCAGTTCGTCCCCGCTTATGCTACAATCTGTGAGCCATTGTATGCTTTAAAACGTAAATACAAGAAGTTTGTTTGGACACCTGAGGCTAACGCTGCATTCGAAACACTGAAGTCTGCGTTGACTCAGCCTCCGGTGTTGGCTTTCCCGGATCATACTAAGGAATTTGATATTTATACTGACGCATCCGGAGTTGGTCTTGGTTGCGTTTTGTCACAAGCTTTTGCGTCTTGTACGTTAGCCAAAGCTGAACGCAATTATTCAGCTACGGAACGTGAATGTCTTGCTGTTGTGTATGCTCTTATTAAATTTCAATGTTATCTTAACGAATTGACAGTTAACATAATTACGTATCATTCTGCCCTTCAGTATTTGAATTCTGCTAAGCACCTATCTCAAAGACTTATTAAGTGGGCTCTGAAGTTACAAGAGAGCAATATCAAAATTTCCTATCAGCCAGGTCATAAGAATCAATTACCGGACGCATTGTCTCGCGTTCCAATTAGTGGGGTCCCCACAGAAACTACTCCTGGATGTCAGCCTTTACTTCTAATAGCTGATATAACATCCAGAGAGCAGATAATGGCAGAATTAATAAATTATCCAGATTTTGGGGATATCTATAATTTTTTGCTTGCGGGTTCGCCCCTACAAAGTGATCCTTCTCTGGCTGGAAGGTCACAGCATTTTGAAGTCATAGAGGGTCTTCTTTACTATACGAAATCTAGGACTACTAGGGCAGAGTTTCGCCCATGTATTCCGCGAACCCTTAGAATGGCCCTTTTAAACGAATTTCATAACAAACCTCTTGCAGGCCATTTAGGTATTCGCAAGACCCTTTGTAAATTGCGGGATGTTGCCTATTGGCCTGGCATGTACCAAATTGTGCTCGCATACGTTCAATCATGTCACTTGTGTCAGATTAATAATTACCGTAATGTAAGACCGGCCGGTCACTTGAAATCTAGTTCAAGTTCTCATGTTTTTGACATTATTTCAATAGATTTATTGGGACCTTATCCTTTATCTGTTAAAAACAAAGCTCGTTACGTTTTAGTACTAACTGATAATTTTTCTAAATTGGTTGAAGTTTTTCCCATTAAAGCCGCTACGGCAGAAGTTATTTGTAATGTATTAGTTAATGAAGTATTCTCTAGATATGGTGCACCTAATAAAGTAGTTTCGGATAATGGTCCTCAATTTATTTCTGACATTTTTGAAAGAATGTGTGCGAGACTACACATTAAACATAAATTCATTTCCCCATATCATCCCCAGAGTAATCCTGCGGAACGCGTAAACCGCACGCTACTGAAAATGATTGCTACATTTGTAATGGGTCATCATGAACGATGGGATGACCATTTGGAGCTTTTTTCGTTCGCCCTCCGCTCGTCTGTCCACGAATCTACTAAAATTACTCCTGCAGAACTTTTTCTGGGTCGCAAAATTAAAACCCCTTTTGAACATTTAACGGGGATTATCGACGAACTAAACCAGCGACCAACTCCGCAATCAGTAAGAATCATGGCAGAAAAAGCTCGTGTTGCAATGCTAGGAGCACAAGCGGCTCAAGCAAGATATTATAATACTAGGCGTAGGGAACCAGATCTTGTCGTTGGAGATCTCACTCTCGTGGAAACGCACTTCCAGTCTTCTGTTTCTCATACTTTAGTGAAGAAATTTGCACCCAGCTACGAAGGTCCATATCGGGTGGCAAATGTGTTTGAAAATAACATTGTTCTTGAAAAACCTGACAATCAATTTCAATACGTACATGTTGCTCAGTGCCGCAAGTATCATGAACGAAATATCGATTTCATAATCAACCCTACTCAACCTTCTGTTCCACAGACTCAAGAGTCTATATCTCACGATCAACCTCCAGAAATTTTGGACGAACCAACAAACATTTTTGAAGAATCTCCAGTGATTTTTTCTTCACCCTCCCCTCCTCAAGACGGGTTTCCAAACACGCAACCTGATTCTCCCATGAGACCAAGGCTCGAATCAAGTTCTTCGAATACTAGTATCGTTCCTTTCCCTCCAACCATTGACAAGACTATTGCTGCGCCGTTTCCTGATAACTCTGCACCAACGCAGGCTCCTACTTCCTTGAATACCTCGTCAGAAAGTATTCCTATAGGCAAAAATAAACATCGCCCTGCACGACCGCTGAATTACAGCAGCGACTCAGAGGCTTCGGACATTTCTGATTTATCAGTTATGGACCATAATTTGAATATTACAAACCGTCCAGAACCACCAAAAGCTGGGCGAAAACGTAACTTGTCTCCCCAAACTGCTTCGCCGCAACAGCGACGAAGGCAGAGATCCTTGCATCCGCCCGGGTTTCCCCCTGGAACCTACGCTCAGGGCAAACAGGGCCGATGCCTGCTGCTACTCTCATGCCACGAGGGCGTAAGCGAAAGCAAACGATGTGGCCGGAGCCACGTCCGTCCAAAAGAATACTGGAAGGACACCACGGGCCCCAGCACAAAGGGACTCCATATCAAAAGCCTGGGGGAGCCCGTTCCTATCAGCCGCAAGGATTTCCGGACCGCCAGACTTCGGCCGTTCCTGATCGACGGACTTCAGCCGTTCCTGACCGTTCCTATCAGCCGCAGGGATTTCCGGACCGCCAGACTTCGGCCGTTCCTGATCGACGGACTTCAGCCGTTCCTGACCGTTCTTATCAGCCGCAGGGATTTCTTGACCGACAGCAGACCGATGTTCCAGATCCATTAAAGTCCTTGAAAAGATCTAAGCCACCTGAATTTACCAGTCCGATTAGGCCTGGAAAACGTTATCGTAATAGAGTTTTTTATGCGTCCTCGAGATAAGTAAGTTCTCGTGGACAGGTTCTTTTCTCAGTTTGTTGTTTTTCCTGCACGACCAGTTGGCGTGTCAGAATTTCTTTTTTTCGTGTGGGCCTATGCATTCTTTTTTGTGTATATATGTGTTTTTTTTATATTTCTTCTATGTCCATCTACTAATCCAAATTTTTTTATATATCTATGTGCTTAGGGGTAAAATAATAAAATTGTTACTGTTAGGCAGCTCCAGGTAATCTTCGCTGCTGATACAGTTGGTGTGTATTCAACGAATAATGCGAACGTAATTTGAAATTAAAATAATAAAATTGTTACTGTTAGGCAGCTCCAGGCAATCTTCGCTGCTGATACAGTTGGTAAGTATTCAACGAATAATGAGAACGTAATTGGAAATTAAAAAAGTGATTCCTGCTAGGCAGAATAAAAGGAAGATATGCCGATGCAGGTTTGTTTTGTTCAAGTATACAAAGTGTTTCACAGACGAATACAGATTTCTTGATTTTGTCATGCCAAGTTTGATATTGTAAATACTGCTGCCACCAAACAACAAAACAAAAAAGAGGTCGATAAACGTCAATCAACGAAGTGTAAGACTTACACTCCAAAATTGATAGGTTTTTCGGAAAGAAAAAAAAAAAAAGAAAAAAGAAAAAAAAATTAAGGGGGAGATGTGTAACGTATACTCTATATTCACTTTCCTTTTGATTTTGCTGTCTCTGGTTATTTTATTTTTCTATGTAAATTATCTTCTTACTGAACGAGATGTTATTTCACCCGCTGAATGAGATCTGGCAATGAGTGTAAGTCATGACGTGGTGGTAGCCAGTATAAATAGGCGCGTTCAACGATACCTAAGGAGAGCGTTTGTTGTTGTAGGGAGAGCGTTTGTTGTTGTACGGAGAGTGTTTGTTTATGTGAAAGAGAGCGTTTGTTTATGAGTATAGAGCTCCGTTCATGTGCAAGGAGCTATGTGTTATTTGAGTAGCTGTGTGTGATGATACCAGTAGAAGTTCGTAATAAAAGGTTTTACGTAAGTACGTCTTTCTCAGTTCATAGTACTGTCAGACCTCTGTCTGGCTGGCTGTTAGGTTTATTTCAATTAATATTACTAGTAACAACCAGCATAAGACTTTATTCATCTTAATTACTGCTACAACATTACTACCAGTTATACGTTTGTTCATTACTATTACTACACTACTAGCAGGTGACTTTATTCATGATCTTAATTAACTAGTAACAACAACCATTCGAATTCACTATTTGAAGCTTAGTACAAGCATATAATTCAGTAGCAGAAGCATTATACTTAGCTTAGTTGAAAGCTTTATTCATTATAATTAGCTTAGCTGGTAAAAGAGTTTATTCATTATACCCCGTTTATATGTTTCTTACCTGTAAATACATTTTTCGCATTTATTCGTACAATGTCGCAGATGTCATTACACGCGAATTCCGTTTACCAAACTCTTTTCTCACCCTTCGGCGCGAATTCAGTTTTTCAATCTCACTCCAACACCCTCCCCAATACCACGGTCAGCCTTCCTCTATCCCTATTTCCCATCATCCCATTGATTTATGACTCTACGGAATGCGTGCTCTCTTTCTGAGCGACTACTGGTCAGCTGAATTGGATCTGCAGCATACACCTCCTTTTGCTTGAAGCTGCCATATCTTACACTTTTCTTGAAACCCGCGTTTGCATTCGATGAGTTTAACATCCGCGGTTGCGTCAGTTGTGACGGAGGTTTGGATTTTCTTTTTTTTTTTTTTTATTGAAGGTTTGACCACCGTAAGCAACTCAGTGGGCTATGTGAGCAACTCAGTATTCGCCCGTCCCTGATTTAGGCTCATTAGTTTCAAGAAAGGGAGAAAGATAGTACTGTAAGACAAATACAACATCTATGCCGCATTGGCATAAATGGTCAGAAGCCACCGCTTTGACCACTGCGCTACCGGGACGGCGTTGGCAACGTTATCACCCATGACTCTTCATGAAATCATTCAGAACAAAAGAAATTCAACGAGAACCTCTCCAGAGTAATGATTCCCTGGTAAGTGCATTAATACCTAAATTTAGCGATGCACGAAGATCGTAAGGCGCAGTTAAAGACTTCTGTTATGGGCATAGCGTTGATGATATATGAATGCAAGCTCTCAATGGCCTTGAAAATACGGTTAAAAGCAAAAAAATTTAAACCATGTTTTCGTATATGTATTATTTTATACACTACACATCTCCTTCTGGAAAAAATATCAATCTTAAATGACTAAGTAATAATACTTTGGAAAATATGCATATACATGTACAGTATATGTAGGAACGTACTGTATTTACAAATGCTGCAACTGTAAGCAGTGTGACTGAAATTAATAACGTAAAAAACAAAAAATTTGCGACAAAATGGACAACTGAAAATATTACTACACTAGAACATAAAAAATTACTACATACACTACGTAGTACTTGGTACATATAACAAAACTAACGGCCATCCCATATGTTGCAACAGCGTAATGCGGCGACAACTAGGGACGGAAACGTGCCATATTTCGTTTATAATTGTGTTAGTTTTGCTTGGTCTCTTGCAAAACGTATAAATGTGTCCCAGTGTACTAGATTGGAGGTGGATGAAATTCGAAATCATGCAGGAATGACAGGGAACAGAATAGCTCATTACGAAGTTGTGGAAGAGACTTGGGGAGATAATCAGCCAGCACTGGATTGAGAATGCTTTGTAATTATGATCGATTACTTGTGGTGCAAAAAATCTCTGTATCGATATACTTAACAGTAAGAAAAATACTTGTTTATATTTTCTTTATTGCGCTGAAATACCTTCACGTTCCATCATTTCAAGCCTTTTGCGAAGAGATTAGTTCACATTTCTTGAAAAATATTCTCTGCTTTACTTCCTCCCAACATACTCTCATTCCAGTCGAAATCGAACTTTCTTTTTAACTGCAAGCTGTTCTTACAGCAAAACGCACGTATAGCAAAACAACAGAATAATCCCGAACTATTTCATCATCCACTCCCGTTAAAGCATGAACAGGGACTGACTGTTAAAGGCTGATACGCGGGTTCGCCGTTGCAGGGATTCGTGACACAACTTGTATAGTAGCTGATAAATTTCTCTCCCAGCGAAGGTAATTCCAACAATCGAGAATGACTCCGCTTCAGAGTTTATGCCACAGCGTGCATTAATTACAGGGACACCACGCGCTAAGTTGCCTTAATTTCAGAGTTTAAAATATTTTCGAAAGCAAACCTCGCATTCGAAGATAACAGTGCAGCCCGTAGTCAGTTCATCGTTATGAACAACTAAGCCGAGAATATTCGAAGTGATTCCAAATTAGTGGATTCCTTCTATATTAATCATAAACAAGGGGTTAAGAGCGCCTACATCAAATTGTGTACCACGAAAACTATTCGTGAAGATATTCACGTTAAAGCACGAAAACAACAGCGAAAGTCTTTCAGAACAATTAACGTCCGAACAACAGTTTGGTGATTTCATTTGCTTCTGATGATCAAAGCTTTGTGAATAAATACAGGAAAACAGTTATGCTTAATGTAGGTATAAACATACACGTCTATTCACATGCAGGGCCGTAGCTTGGGAGCCGCAACAGGAGGCTAAGCCTCTCCTATACGAAATATTCAACAAACAAACGTAAAAGTAATCAGTTCATGCAGTATTTAGAAAAAAAAACTAATGAAACATTTTAAATAATCACTGAGAAGGAAAGCCCGCAAAACAGCTGATTCAGGATACTGTCCGTCGATCTGTTCATACACAAAAATAGCAACTGGAAGTTAAAACACTTGTGACGTACCTGCCAGTAGGACGCACACGACATAAAGGCAGATAGCAGCGAGAACAAACGTCCGCGTAGCTCAACTGGTAGAGTGACTTATTCTGGAATGAGGGGACCCGGGTTCGAAGCCTCGGCGTGGACAAAAATGACGGAGAAATTTACTTCGTTATAATGGCGCCCGAACTTTCCGGACGACCCGGCCGTTCAAGATCTCGAAATGGTGTGATGTTCTTTGCACACCGCGAGAGAGGAAAAATAAGAGAATCCCTTCTCCAGTCCTTCGAAAAATAAATGTGTGTGACGTTGCATTCCACGACCATGCCCCCGGCCTTCTTTCGGGGAGGCAGATGTGACGTACCTGCCAGCAGGACGCACACGACATAAAGGCAGATAGCAGCGAGAACGAACGTCCGCGTACCTCAATTGGTAGAGTGACCTATTCCCCGGAATGAAGGGACTGGGTTCGAGCCCAGGCGTGGACAAAAATGGCGGAGACATTTACTTCGTTATACACACTGTAGTGTTCTCACAGAAGACTCGCTGATCAATTTGTCGTTCTGACTTCCATGGCAAACTGTTGCAATCGAACACCGTAATGCCCGCCCATTTCCCCCTACTCATTACGATTACTCATTTTTGAAATGCTTTGAATTCAGTCAAATTCGTAGCAAAAGTTTAGGCACGAATGAAATATCGACGCTGAAAGGTAAAAACACGAAGGAAGGAAAGTTCTGCCACGGGTGACTAATTTTTAGTCCGGTGGGCTTATACACTGAGTGGCCACTTTATTATGACCACCTGACAGTTTTAAGCAAATGAGATATGGCTCCACGCTGTTTCCTAGTATAAAAAGGGAAAGCTTAGTGCTTGCGACAGTAGTAAAAGTGATTTTTGGGTGAAGAGATGGGTACAAAATGCGATTTGACGGACTTTCAACATGGGATAATTGTAGGAGCTCGGAGCCATGGAGCGAGTATCACCGAAACCGCCGCATTCGTGAAATCTTCCAGAGCAGCTGTTGTTAAAGTGTTTAAAGACTGGACTGTAAGCCAAAAAACTGGGTCTCTACATGCAACGTGTGGTCGTCGTCGACTAGTAAATGCTCGGGCGGAACGGAGAGTCTCCAGACTGGTAACAGACAACAGAAAGGCAACAGTGCAGCAAATTACAGACCATCTTATTCAAGATCTCTGCACGCACTGTTCGCCGTACACTGCATGGGATGGGATATGGCAGCCGAAGGCCTGTTCAAACACCTTTACTGTCTGCATTTAACAAGAGAAAACGTCTCCAGTTGGCACAGGAGCACAAAGATTGGACAGTCGATAATTGGAAACAAATTATGTGGTCCGATGAATCACGTTTTCAGTTGCACCATGCCGATGGCCGAGTGAGATTTGGCGGAAACAGCACGAAAACATGGATCCCAAATGCATTGCTACAACCCTTCAAGCTGGTGGAGGCAACGTTATGGTTTGGGGAATGTTTTCCTGGCCTGCTTTGGGTCCTTTAATTCGTGTTGACCAACGTCTGACTGGCACATCATATCTAAACATCGTTGCGGACCAAGTGCATCCTGTCATGTGGATGGTTTATCCTAATGGCGATGAAAACAAGATAATGCGTTCTGCCATAGTGCTCGTATTGTACAGGATTGGTTTCAGGAACATGCCGGTGAGTTTACTTTGCTTAGGTGGCCCCCACAATCTCCAGATCTCAACCCCATTGATAATTTGTGGGATGAAGTTGAACAAGCCATCAGACAGCTGGATCCACAACCCTGCAATCTCACTTTCCTGGAAAGTGCTATTCATCAAGCATGGTCTCAGATCCCACAGACCACCTATCAACATCTCGTAGAGTCCATGCCACGAAGTGTCGACGCAGTATTAAAGGCAAAAGGTGGCCCAACGAAGTAGTGAGGGGGTGGTCATAATAAAGTGGCTACTCAGTGTATAATGCGTTCAAAGATTATCCTCCGCTTACCAATGTTTAATCCTGTAGTGATCTGCCGATTTGAGACCAGTCTGTTCACTTGCACTATTCTCGCCAGTCTATTTTTAACCACTTTCATCCACGAACTGTTTTCGTCCACAGATTGCCGGAAGTTTATTGCACGCCATTCCTGGTAAACCCTTTTTAAAATGTGGACGATTCAATTATTTAGGTGTTTGACCACAGGGAAGGTGGACACCAAAGTAAGTTGTGGACCAAGTGCCTGTGTTAAAAAAACAAAGGACAGCGTGCACTCGATATTAGGGAGCAAGTCACTGCTGTGTTAACCACGAGGAAGAACAGCGCGTATAGTATACTATAGTCTGGAGCAAGTCTCTCCATATAACTACAAGGAAGGACGGTGTTGCAGTAACTACAAAGCCTGACCCGCCAAAAATGATAGCGTTCATCGGATAGTATGAATCAAACCTCTATACCTGACTACGAGTAAAGGAAGTGTGGAAAAAATCCGTGTGGTTGGTTGTTTGATTTTTATGGCGCAAGGGCCATGGTTGGCCAAAGAGCGCCAGACACAAGACAGACAAGCAAACAGTATTAAAAACGTGGAAAAAAGCTTAAAATCTGACTGATCATGTAAAAATGAGAACGATGGAAGGGCTAAAAAAGATAATGAAACAAACAGTATTAAAAACATGATACAATGATTAAAATCTTGTTGATTCACTAAAACTGAGAAATGAGTAAGATGATAGGGCTAAAATCTAGATACGTTTAAAATAGTCAATTTATTTAAAAATTGAAAAAACAGCAACAGTATTGCAGTGGTCATTGAGGAGCCGCTGCAGTGTAGCGGCGTCCTCGGTCAACAAATGAGAATGAAAGAAATGAAAACGTACATCACGAAAACGAACACAGCTACACAGAAGATGAGTGACGGTGAGTCGGCAATTGCACGTCCCACACATCGACGCAGTGTCGCAACACAGCAAAAAGCGGTGAGTGAAACGACAATGCCCAATGCGGAGACGCGCAAGCACCACTTCCTCCCTACGGTTCCGACGATATGTGGATTTCCAAATTTCAAGATTAGGTTTAATACGATGTAGTTTATTTTCCACCTCTTGGTCCCACAGACCTTGCCACGTTAGCTTGATATGGTCGCGAACAAGAAAGCGGAAATCCCGGTGAAACAGTGGCAAGGGTGTGACGACCAAAGAGGAAGCAGATCTAGCAGCCGCATCAGCACACTCGTTACCCGAGATTCCAACATGCCCGGGAATCCAACAAAATTGTATCTGGACACCGGCCTCGAGCAAAGAACAAAGAAGCCTTCGTACGGTAAAAAGAAAAGGGTGGTCACAGCAGTCCAACGATGACAATGACTGTACAACACTCAAAGAATCAGTGTACACCGCAGCCCGTTGATGAGAGCCCGACTGAACATGAAGCAGTGCAAGATACACAGCATGCATCTCCGCCGAAAACACCGTGGCCTCAGCTGGGATCCGCGCTACTGACACGTCATCTACACAGACAGCCGCGGATCCAACAACTCCATGCATCTTGGAGCCATCAGTGAAAATGGGAGTGTAGTCAGAATTGAGGTCACGGTGCTCAGCGAAGAGCTCCTGGTACACTGACGCAGGGGTTGAGGATTCATCGAAAGATGTAAAGGTGGTATCAACCATGACACCAAGTGGGTGCCATGGAGGATCCCCAAAGCCCCTGGTCTCTCCAACAAGTGACAAGTCGAGCCCTACATCACGGGCTACGGCTGCCATACGAAGACCGAAAGTTGAAATACACGAGGGCCGGTTCCCGTATAAACGAGCATGCTGGGGATGAAAAACTGCATCGTATAAAGGATGGTCTGGAAGAGATCTAAGTTTCAGATAGAATTGAATAGACAGCTGCAGACGGCGTAATTCAAGCGATGGTTCGTTCGCGTCAGCGTAAAGGCTGGGAATTGGAGATGTTCGAAATGCTCCCGAACAAAGACTCAGTGCTTGATGGTGAATAGTGTCCAAAGGCCGGAGAACGGAACGACGAGCAGAGCCATACACGATACAACTCTAATCCAGTTTCGACCGTATTAAGGAATGGTAAATACGAATTAAAGACATCCTGTCTGCGCCCCACGAGACTCTCGAAAGGATCTTAAGAATAGATAGAGCCCGCAGACAGGAGATCTTGAGCCGCCGAACGTGCGCACGGAACGTAAGCGCACGGTCGACGGTCAGTCCAAGGAACTTGGTCTCCGGCAATACTGGTATGGTTGCACGGTCTAAAAACAGCTCTGGGTCAGGATGGAGGCCGCGCCTCCGGCAGAAATGAACACACGCTGTCTTGTCGGGAGAAAGAACGAAACCATTGCTATTCGCCGCTTTAAAGATCTGGTTAATCGCAACTGTTTTTCAATAAAATTCATACTTGATGACAAGCAGAAAATGTGTAAATCATCAGCATAAACAGTAGCCGAAACCGCAGGAGGAAAATTTGTGAAGAGACAATTAATGCGAAGGATAAACAGTGTGTCAGATAAAATGCAACCTTGAGGAACACCTTGTTCTTGATGGAACGGTGCCGAAAGCGTCGTACCCAGGCGCACCTGGAACACCCGATTGCGAAGAAAATTAACGATGAAAGTCGGACGATTTCCTCGCAATCCGCATGCGTGGAGGTCACAGATAATACCATACCGCCACGCTCGATCATAAGCTATTTCAATAACAAAAAATACAGAAACCAGGTGCTGCCTACGCACGAACGCCTCGCGCACAGATGTCTCAAGGTGCAGGAGATGATCGTGAGGTGAACGATGACGGCGAAAGCCGCTTTGTGATGGTGAAAGTACTTGATGATATTCTAAAAAATGAATTAACCGGGAATTAACCATGCGTTCAAGAAATTTACACAGACAGCTCGTGAGAGCAATTGGACGATAACTAGAGGGAGACTTGGGATCCTTGCCAGGTTTGGGAAAAGGCAGAACAAAAGCTTTTCGCCAAGATTCCGGGAAACTGTGCTCCGACCGAATACGATTATACAAGATTAAGAGATTCTCGAGAGACGACTGCGATAGATGACGGAGCATGTCATAGTGGATTCCATCGGGACCGACCGATGTAGCGCCGGACCGATGCAGAGCCACCCTGAGTTCAACCATGCTGAAGGGGGAGTTATATCCCGTGTCGAGAAAAGGCGCAAAGGAGATTATCTGGCGTTCCGCAGTGGATTTTATTCTTTGAAAAGAAGTAGGATACGCCAGGTCACTCGACACGGAGGCAAACGCCTCCCCTAAACAATCAGCAATCTCCCCGACTCCAGCATATGTGCAGCCGTTACTCTCGCGAATGGAGATCTGGTGAGAGCTGTAGTTACCCCGGATCTTACGAATCTTTTCCCACACACTTTTCGAACTGGCACGTGAAGTGAGAGATGACACATACTGGATCCAAGACTCCCTCTTGCTACGTCGACGCACCTACCGAGCATAGGATTTTGCTCGTTTGAATATAACGAGATTAGCATCGGTCGGATAACGCAGAAACGTAGACCAGGCCTTATGTTGAGCTCTCCTAGCCGCTGCGTGTTCAGGGGTCCACCAAGGCTTCGGACTTCTGGAGAGTGTCGTAGATGTTTTTGGTATAGAAAGATCAGCTGCCTGAAGAATACAATTTGTGACTTCAAGAACCGCTGCGTCGATTGACACTTGGGTTACCATTGCAGAAAAGATCAAAGCTGACGGTTGGGTTACCATTGCAGAAGAGATCAAAGCTGACGGTGTGAAGAACTCCCATCTCGCACGCTCCATCCTCCAACAAGGAGAGCGGGAGGCAGAAGATGGCATGTTCGCATGATGCGAGAGGACAATTGGAAAGTGGTCGCTCCCGTGGAGGTCATTACACACAGTTCACGACCAGTTAGCAATAATCGATGGTGATCCCAAGGTCAAATCGATCGCACTGAAGGATCGTGTCGGTTCATGGAAGTACGTGTTAGCACCGGTGTTAAAAAGGCACAAAGAGGCCGAGGACAGAAGAGACTATGCGACGACCGCTCGTGCTGATGCTGACACTACCCCACAAATGATGATGGGCATTGAAGTGACCTAGTAGAAGAAAGGGTGAAGGCAGCTGATCAACCAATCTCTCCAGAACAGAGACGCTCACGTTCTCGTCCGGCAGCAGATAGACACTGCAGACAGTAAGAGACACAGGTACAGATATACGAACCGTCACGGCCTGCATAGTTGTGATATCGCAACGGAAGACACCGGAACACTGAGAGACAAGAATAGCGATTCCCCCACAAGCAATGTCTCCCGGTGCATTATCTGTCCGATACGCACTGTAGCCTCGAACTGAAAGCAGGTCTGATGGTTTAAGTTTCGTCTCCTGTAGACAAAGGCACACCGGAGAGTACAATGAAAGCAGATGTTTCACTTCATCAAAACTCGTCCGAAAACCTCGACAGTTCCACTGAATGATTGAAGCCATGGTTATAAGTGAAATGAAAATGATCACACGAAGTCAGGCTCCATCACCTCTGATGGGGGTTCCCCCAGATCTGGAGGCGTGTGACCAGGGGCCAAGATGGGAGCATGCTTTGTCCCAAGTGGCTTAACGGGAGGCACACGATGTTGAGTCGTTTGCTGAGATTTTGGAGAAGAAATGCTTTTCCTATCCTGAGCTTTGGTTTTTTTTGTCAGAAGAAGTGGCCTGAGTTCCCTTGGTGGTGGTGGGATGAGTCTGCTTCGGCGAAGTGGTGGGTGGCGCTTTCAGACCCCTAGCTCAAGACTGGAGTGCCTCCAGTCCGGCTGCGATGATTTCGTTTACATTGTATGGACATTTAGGGGGATCTGAATGTCGGTCTTAATGGCAACCGTAGATTTGGCAACCACCACTGAAGCGTATGATCGCCGATCAGATATAACAGGAACCACACTTCTTCTGGCCTCAGGATAGGAAATATTTTCCACCGTTTTGAGCTTTTGGATTTCTTTCTCCTCCTTGCACTTGGGATAATCTTTGGCAATCGTGTGAACCCTTACAGTTCACACAAAACTCAGCCTCGGCCACACATTCTGACAAAAGATGCTCTGTGGCACCACAGCGTCCACACCTAGGATTGCTCCTGCACGACTGCTGAGAATGGCCATAAGACTGGCACCTAAAACATCTCAACGGGTTAGGGATGTATGGGCGTACTTCTAGGTGGAGATACCCTGCCTTGATGGACGTAGGCAGGGAAGGGCTATCAAAAGTTAAAATGATGTTCCGGGATGGGACGGACTGCCCATTCCGCCTGAATAGAATACGCCGCACATCCGTAACGTGTTGACTCCTCAGTTCTTCAACTAATTCTTCCTCAGCACACTCAACGAGGTCCTGAGAGGAGACAACACCTCGAGATGAATTTAGGTATTCATGGGGTGTTATTTTGACCGGAGTCTCAAGCAGCGTAGTGGTGTTAATAAGTGTAGAACAGTAGGACACAGTGGACATTTCTACCAGAAGATCTCCAGATTGGAGCTTCTTTACGCTCTTAGGAGAGCTTGCAATGGATTGAAGAGCTTTATTTATCCAAAATGGACTTTTGGCACTCAAAGGCTTTGAAGGGTCCAATGAGTGCACAAAAAAGAAACGAGCATTCGAGCAATCAGGCACATGCTTTTTAGCGGAAGGGGATGAGCCTTCCTCCATACCTCTTTTGCTTTTTGGTTCTTGGGAAATTTTATTTTCATCCATGAAAAAAATTAATAATTCGTCCGCCGACTTCCCCACCCACAATCGAGCCCAACGAGGGAGAGCCGGAGGTCCGCAAGCCCAAGTGGACGCAGGACACGGCTCTAGGGATAGCAAGCGGATATAACAAGTTGATAGGGCAGACATGCGCTCGGCGTGCACCCAGACTTTCCCATGCCTGGGGAACACCCCTTTGGCATGCCCACCCTATCCCCAGACTCACCCTGTCGTGCGAAACGACAAGCCGTTAGAGGTCTGGGCTCCATTCGGCCACAGACCTCATTTGACTAGGAGTGGGTTAGTTCCCAGCCGCCCGTTTAGGGTGAAGCAGGGGGCAAAGAGGAGTGTTGGCAACTGGCGACAACAACACCCTGGCCTCCAGAAACCTCAGCCTCCAGCATCCCCTTTTCCACCTTACGGGTCACCGCACACGGCAAACGTGCAGGTAGGTCTAGCTAACCAGCTCGGAAGAACAAAGAAAGGAACATGAAATGGAGAAGATAGGAAAGAAAAAGATAAACTCAAATCCAGAGCTGGCGCATAATCACAACCTCAGCAACCTACAACTGAGGCGGGTTCATGTCAAGTGAAAAAAACAAAAAACATAAAAAAAAATGTGAAAATCATCACATATAGTACATGTTGGCTCGGGCCGTGGGGACGCCATCCCCCAGCAGCTGGATGAACAGCTGCCCCTTCGGTTACATAATCGTACAAGACGAAATGTCAAAATGATCCTTCACAAGGTCAGCTCGGGCCGTGGGGGCGCCGCTCCCCAAATAACTGGAAAACCAGTTATCCCCGTGCGGGAAATCCGTGTGGCTGACCACGAAGACTCATAACGTCGAACAAGTCCTTGTGTGTGATCAAGGTTAGTAGATGACAAGGTTATGCTCATCCTGCACTTCCGGCGATTGCTTTGCGACTTCATTGACCAAACCTCCATCATAAGATTACCTAACCGCCACGTTTCTTTGCATCTGCGCCATATCAGCGTGTCGGAATTATTATTTGTAGCCCAGCTGGAATAATCTTCATAAATTCGATAATGTTTTTTAATGCATAATGTTTCTGATTTTTAGTTTAAAAAATTTGGAGAATGTTGCCGAGATGCTTTTCCTTTTGCTCATAAATGCATTCTTTATCATAAGATAATAATATGTCCTGCAGCGAGTTTTCCCTTCTAAATTTATACAAAAACAGCAAATTATCCCCTTGTAACTAAATCAACATTGAAAACTATAACAGTCCCTCCCCTTTACGTAGCACAAATGTGCGGGAGGTATTTTTGAAATCTCCGTTACTAAAATATATTTTTTTATTGGAAGTTTAACGACCACCGTGAGCAACTCAATGGTCTATAAGTAGTCGCCAGTTCCTAATTTAGGGTCACTGGTTCCAGGGAAGAAAGAGAGCTAGTGCCGTAAGACAAACAGCATTCATGGCTCTACAGGATTCGAACCCGGGCCCCATTCGGACAAACGATTTTTTTTTATTGGAGGTTTAACGACCACCGTGAGCAACTTAATGGGCTATAAGCAGTCTCCCGTTCCTAATTTAGGGTCACTGGTTCCAGGGAAGGGAGAGAGCCAGTGCCGTTAGACAAACACGACATTCATGCCTCACCGGGATTCGAACTCGCACCCCTTACGGAC
The DNA here is from genome assembly GCA_039090855.1 of Macrothele yani. Lineage (NCBI taxonomy): Eukaryota > Metazoa > Arthropoda > Arachnida > Araneae > Macrothelidae > Macrothele > Macrothele yani. The sequence goes on along the minus strand of CM077027.1, from coordinate 135,296,882 downwards.
GAATGATCAGAAGCCATCGCTTAGACCACTGCGCCACTGGGGCGGCACTAAAATATTCACATGGCTGTGAATCTCTTCTGTACTTAATGTAAATGTGCTTTTGCATAAGCTTCTGTTCTGTGTTCGAGTTATAAAAATTGTTGACAAGACATCTTCCACCATAGCAACATTTCGGATCTGCGATTCACATGTTAGGTTGGTGACGTCACGATTACTCGTCTGCGAGGAAAGCGGGAGGAGCAAACCTTACTGTCTATTAACCTTAGTGTGTGATAATCATAAAGGACTATGTGTACCGAATAATGTACAGCACGTCTCTGTGTCTGATCACGAGGAAAGATAGGGCGCATTGTACCGTGTGGAGCAAGCCTCTTAGTCTGACCATAAAAGATCTACATCGTATAGTTTGGACCAAGTATCTGTGTTTCATCATGGGGAAGGATAGTTTGGATAAAGTCCCTGTGTCCGACACCCATGAAGAATAATGTGAATCGGATATTGTGGAGCAAGTTCTTGCGTCTGACCACTATAAAAAGGTAGTGTGGAGGAAGTCTGTACTTAACCTTCTAAAGTACAGTGTGGAGCAAGTCCCTGTGCCGAACCATCATAAAGGATAGTGTGGAGCAAGTCCCTGTGCCGAACCATCATAAAGGATAGTGTGTAGCATGTCCTGGTGCTTGACCACTATAACGGATAACATGCACCATCCAGTGTGGAGTAAATCCCTGTGTCTGACAAAGAGGAAAGTTAATGTGTTCGAACAGGGTTGAGCAAGTCTCTGCGCATGACTACTGGAATAGATAGTGTGCACTGGAGAGAGTGTGTGTGTGTGAGTAAGAAGTCCCTGTGTGTTTGCAAAAGAGGGACTTAAAGAAAACTAAAGCCGTAAAAGGGAAATTAATATTAATACGATATTCTGTGCACTACCCACAGATTCTACGTCAAGTAGGGCACATTACACGAAAAAGGAACGAGAGAATTGCATTGTTGGCCATCAAGAAGGTACAGGATGATCGATTGTTATCTTACAAAACGGAAAGTTAGCCTTAATTTATGAGAAAACTTTAAGATTTGAAGTTCAGTGCACTAACCTTTTGACGTAGACTTTCTTGTAATGAAATAAATGCTGTATCCTCAGGAAGTCAACTGCTCTGCGAATTGATTGTCGCCCTTTCTGTTTGCGCTTACGTCGTGAATATTATTATATGGCATGACGCTCTTTCACGAAACATGGACCTTTCAACAAAAAGCAGATATGCAATCAAGTCGTGGATAGAGAAATCTTAAGACGAAGTTCAATCTCTCTCTCTCTCTCTCTCTCATGGTCTTAACAGTTACCCGATTTAAATAGCATTGTGCCAATGCAATCATATGCTGGGGGACGACTAGATTTATTTTCTTTATTCACAGAGCTTGAACGATTTTTCTTTAAGAAGAATGGCCCAATTTTCATCTCCTGACGACGGTCCGGGATTTCTTTACATCCAGTTTAATTAGAATATAACCCTAAGTTACAAGCAAATATGGTAGTCCAGAATCATAATAATAAACATACGTGCCTCTTGTTTTGCTCGTGTCTCCATTATTCCTCCCATCACCTGTAGATGTGAACCAAACTCCAGGCAACGTACTTTTTTGTGAAGCACATGATCTGAATATGGGGATTATTATGACTGTTGCATTCTAATGTGAGATTATTGCTCAGAAAAATTTTCCAGTGCTAGGCAACTCAAGGTTATTGCAGCTCATTTGTTTAATAATGGAATTGCGACGAATCCCCAGTGACAGTTATCTTTTCTGAATATTCTCTAATTGGTATTCAGACCACATATTCTTCCTCGATGGGTTGCACTCAGTCAAAGCATGCAGATTATTTTGGTTTTATTGATATGCTCTTTTGAGGGTACATTATGCATTTTCATTAGCTACGCATTTGAATGCTATCATATCACAGCATCGGAACATTTAATAACATTTACTCTTTTCACTACGTGAAAAGCTCTAGCACAATAGCTCAATAAATTGCTCTTAAATTTCCACTCTAGACACAAAAGAAGTCTCCACCTTCGTTAACTTCAGCAAAGTATCGCGCTCTTTCTTGTGCAAAATAAAATAAACTGGAAATGTTAAAGAACTGCTCCTAATTGCAACACGTGTGCTGTAGCAGTATGGTGTAGTTTCACATATTTTAAAATTGCCATTTTTGACTAAATACAGTCGAACACATAAACTCCCATAGTTATGAGATTTCGGGTATTGCGAGCAAAGAACGGTTGGTTGGAAATTATGTATTTTATAATCAAATTTTCATGGTTAAAGCTGTTAAGGTAGTTAAAACGGGTGCATAACCCGTATTTCAAGCAGAACTGATGGCAATCAAGGCGGACTGCCTCTGAGCTTTGTATTCTGGATATTCCATACCGGTGAACTTGAATTTCGTGAAAGCCAAGTGGCTTTGACGCAGTGTTAGAATCAAAACCAGTTCGTCAAAGAAATAAAATGTTAATGAATCAAGAGAACAGAGATATAAGTGTTCTTTGGATCCGTGCTCAGGTCGGTGTTACAGGAAACGAGCGAGCAGATAGCCTCACCAAAGAGGCAACAAGAAAGACAAATATCGTGTAACAAAATGACAGACGTATCCCTAGGAACTTCAATGGCTAGATAAATCAATGAAAGAAGAAATATTTCTCACAATACACGAGAAACAGTTATGGCAACAGTTATTAGCCGTAGCATACTCGAACGGAAATCAGAGGAGGTGGGTTCGTTTTTCGCTCCAGGGCGATGAAATTTTCAAGTTTTCTGAGAGAGTTACATGGATGACCAGTGATGTGGTACAAGCTTTTTCAGAATTTACATTCTGTTTGCTTTGAGTATTCTACCAATGGCCAATTTTAAGACTGAAGGATTAACGATTAAGCATTGCCAGCTTGGATGGACAGAAAGCCGAACAGGAAGATGGGCATGAAAAATATTTGAAAAAGTTTCCACGAAAAGATACTTTGGAGACTAATACAAAGACCGTTCCATAAAAACATTTTTTTTAGTTGGCAATAGTTGCGAATGGAAAAAATAGCCACGCAGACGACTAACTGATTTAAGGAAGTACCTATGGCAACAATTATTAGCCGTGGCAGACGATTCTGGTTTTGTTATTGCGCAGTTGTTTAAGGTACGTCTGCATTTCGCCATACAGCTCTAGAGGTGAGTGAGAGTTAAAAAGAGAAATCCATTGTGCGATAAAATTTTGCTATCGTTTGGGTAAAACGACTCCAGAAACAGTTGATTTAATAAAAAAAAGTTTACGAAGATAAATGTTTGGGTAGGCTAACGACTTTTAGATGCAACCAGGATTTCAAAAAAGGGGCATTTTGTTGGCAGAACTGGCTCCTATGCCTCATCGACCTGAAAGTGTTGTTACGGAGCGTATTGTTGAACACTGTTTGGGAAATCCTGCAAGAAGATCGACGAATGACGTGTGAAGACAGAGGCGTCAACTAATACTTCAGAAACGTCGGAATTTCACATTCCACGCGACAAATTACTGCTGCATTGTGTGTGTGTTCCAGATGGGTACCTCATCACCTGACGAGAAGACGATTTTTAGCTATAGTTGAGGTGTGTCATGAGTGGAAATAAATGAATGCAAAGGATCCAAATTTTCTAAACACAGTAATAACTGTTGATGAAATATGGGACCACTATTTCGAACCCCCCCCCCCCTTCTCCACGAAGCGTGCAACGAGTGTCTGGAAACACACAGGCTCGTCTCCTCCAAAAAGAAAGTCCACCAAACCAAATCAGCTGGGAAGGTGATGATGATAATTTTCTTTGATCGTTAAGGTGTAGTCTACCAGCATCCGTTCCTCCACAAATTACTGCCAATTCTGAGTATTACATTTCAGTCTTGAAGCGTCTGCGACGACACGTATCGATTAAGCGACCGGAACTGCTGCGCAAGTGGACCCGACCGAAACCATGACAACTCCCGCCCACATGCGTGTTCAACAGTTTCTTACGAAATGCAGTATTGAAATCATGCCACAGCCTGCCTGCAGTCCTGACCTCGCCCCGTGCGGTTTCTGATGGTTTCCAAAAGCGAAGGGGAAGTTCCGTGGCGCAACATTCAACACAGATGCTGACGTTATTCAAGCTGTACAAGGGGTCGCTAAAGCAGCTTCCACAAAATGCTTTCGCCACATGCTTTGAAAAGTGGACTGAACGATGGGACCGTTGCATATCATCCAAGGGAAGATACTTTGAGAAAGAATAACATATTTTTCTGAACCTACATTTCTTCAATTTGTGTACTTTTACTCTGTGCACTTAAGCAGGTTTTCGTTACAGATGTACACTGAAGAGCAATTAAATTAGAGATACCCGTCTAGTACCGTGTAGCACCACCTATTGCCCTCATGACGGCGGCGATTCGTCTCGACATGGACTCGACAAGACACCGGAAGCCATACGGATCCACGATCCCTGAACATGCTACCACAGTTCACGAAGATTTGATGGAGGGGGTCAGAGAGCCTCGAACATCTCTCTCCATGGCATCCCACATGTGCTCGATGGGACTGAGGTCAGGTGACCTAGCTGGCCAAGGAAGAGAGGTCACGTCGGTGGAGTGTTCATCCAACCATTCGGATACAATTCGGGATCGATGGCACGCTGCATTGTCTTGTTGCAGGATGAGGTCCCCAGTGGGATGTTGAAGACGCACAAACGGACGCAAATGGTCGTCCTGGATATCCCGGTTACGTTGACATGTAAGGGACGATGTCACACGTACCAGGGGTCCTATTTCAGTCCACGTAAACAGTCCCCAGAGGAGAATGCCACCCCCACCAGCTTGAAAAGTACCCTGCTGGCATGAAGGATCCATGGCTTCATGTGGTTTGCGCCGTACTCGTATCCTGCCATCCGCATGTACCAACGTGAATCTCGACTCATCAGTCTAGGCAACATTTTCCCACATGCCTAGGGCCCAGTGACGATGTTCCAGCGCACATGCTAATCTTTGCACACTGTGATGTGCGTTCAGCAGCGGTACCCTCGTGGGAGATGGCTTCTGTACACCATAGCGAGGAGATGGTTCTGGATGGTGTGGCTGCTTACACGTTTTTGTGCACCAGCGTTAAATTGCCGAGTGATTTCTTGCACTGTGGTCCGTCTATCCGCTGTTACAATGCGAGCTAGCCGACGATGACCCCGCTCATCCACACGCTGTTGCCCATGGCAGTTCGCCCTTGCTGGGATGGTTTTACCGGATTCGATGTACTCACGGTGCACCCGTGACACAGTGGCTAGTGAAAACCACGATCAAATGCGCTTAGATCCTTCGTCTTACCCATACTGCGTCCAACTGTTACTTATTCCCGTCGCATCACTCCTTATATTGTCGGATCGCTGCATACGTCATGTCGGTTCCGTTTACAGGGCCGCCCACAGTGCCACATTTGCATAACGCCAGCTGTCTCTAATTCAATTGTTCTTCAGTGTAAATGCGCATGTAGATCTTCCCAGGGTAATGTGCAGCAAATATTATTTGAGTGTTCGCAAACGAGTTTGTAGAGGATAAAATATACTTGCTAACTGCGGAGAGAAAAGTCAAGGAACCTTTTAAGGAGTAAAATATTTAGAAGGATATAAGCAATTTTTTTATTGGGAGTAAAACAACCACCATGAGCAACTCAGTATATAGAAGTATTAATATACTACCAAGTGAATTTGGTAGTTTATTAATACTTTTTAAATTTGATTAGATTTGAGTTAAATTTAGGGTATAAGCAGTCGTCCTTCCCTAATTTAGGGCCACGCGTTTTAGGGAAGGGAAAGAGCCAGTGCCATAAGACAAACACAGCATCCATGCATAACCAGGATTCGAACCCGGACCCATCTCAGACGAATGATCATAAGCCATCGTTTGTACCACTGCGTCACCGTGAGCAATTTTGTCAAGGAAAATGGAAAAAGGAAAGATGACCTGGGTGTTGTTGAGGCTCAAGAGCAGCATCTGAATTCGGATTCTGAAAACTACTCTAGTTTGGACACTGAATATTCTACACTTAAAGTATTTTGAATTGCTGACTGTGGCGTTCTGAATGTTCTTTTGTCAAGTAAAAAGAAATGGTCTTATAAAGGAATTAAGGAAATGTCTGTCTTTACTAATTATTCTCGATTTGTACTCTGGCTGAGGATATAAACCAAGTCTATTTATCCCACAAAATCAACTTTCAATATCTCTTGTTCATGAAATGTTATCAACTGAATTTGGTAGTTTATTAATACTTCTTAAATTTGAGTTAAGTATTTGACGCTTACGCCAATCTTTTTAAAATTTTAATCGTTTTGTGATTGTATTAACTCACTGTGATAAAACATTTGTTAATAATTTCTTTTCTTGATTCTGTAAATTTCTAATGAAATGTTTTGTAAATCATTGCACACATTTTATAAATAAAGGCCTCGTAGCCCACGGACAGAAAATTGTTGGTGTGGTGAACTTTCCCAGTCATACCCATTTTTTCGTGATTTTATCCTTTCACACTTGCTTCGTTCTCTGAGAGGCGGGGGGGAGGGGGCTCTCTCTCATTGGTGGGATTTTCGGTTTACTTCGCAGGTTCGAAACTGATCAAAAATTGTAGACCAGAACCGGACAAATCTGCTTTGAACAAAAATTCTAAACTCAATTTATAATTATACGACTACATAAATAAATTTATATAAGGTATGTGTGTGTGTGTGTGACTTGTCAGTATAATGTATAGGTGTCCGGTGACTTTTGTGAATATAGTGTGTGTGTGTCCACACGCACGCTATTGTCAAAAGTCACGGGACACCTAGAAGAGAAATACAACATAGCTTTTATTGACATACATCGCACGCTGTCAGTCCACCTTTGGCCTTAATTGCATGCACTGACCTTCCGAGTCATGATTTTGACAAGGTTTTGGAACACAGCGATAGGTATGGCGCTTCCATTCAGTACATAATGCTGCCGCTAACTGTTGCTTAGTAGTAGGCCTTGGTTCCAAACTTACTTCTTATGCTGCGCTCTAACTCATCCCATAGGTGCTTTTTTTTTTTTTTTTTTTTTTTTTGATTGGAGGTTTAACGACCACCGTGAGCAACTCAATGGGCTATAAGCAGTCGCTCGTCCCTAATTTAGGGTCACTGGTTCCAGGGCAGAGAGAGAGCCAGTGCCGTAAGACAAACAACATCCATGCCTGACCGGGATTCGAACCCGGACCCCTTACGGACGAATGATCAGAAGTCAGCGCCTTAGACCACTGCGCCACCGGGGGCTGCCCATAGGTGCTTTATGGGATTAAGATCAGGGCTCTGTGCTGGCCAGTCCACACACGATATGGAATTATCGTAAAACCACGCCGTTACAGTCCTTGCTTCATGGCTCGGTACATTATCTTGCTGGTACCACAAAGGCTCGGTTCCATAGTATTGCCACAGAGTTGGTAGGGCATAATTGTCCAGAATATCGAGGTAGACGTGCTGCTTAACATGTTTTTCCACGATAAAAAATGGACTGGGGCCATACCACGAAAAACAACCTCACACGAAGCAGCTCCAAACTTGACCGTAGGAACAGTACACTGTGCTAAATAGCGTTGGTTGGTTGGTTAATTTTTATGGCGCAAAGGCCATGTTTGGCCAAAGAGCGCCAGACACAAGACAAACAAACAGTATTAAAAACATGGAATAAAGCTTAAAATCTGGCTGATCAAGTAAAACTGAACAATGAGAATGATGGTAAGGCTAAAAAGACAATGAAACAAACAGTATTAAAAACGTGATACAATGATTAAAATCTAGCTGATTCAGTAACACTGAGAAATGAAAATGATGATAGGGCTAAAATCTAGATACGTTTAAAATAATCAATTTCTTTAAAAAATGAAAAGACAGCAACAGTATCGCAGTGGTCATTTAGGAGCCGCTGCATTGTAGCGGTGTCCTCGGTAAACAAATGAGAATGAAAGAAATGAAAACGCACATCACGAAAACGAACACAGCTACACAGAAGATGAGTGACGGTGAGTCGGCAATTGCACGTCCCACACATCGGCGCAGTGTCGCAACACAGCAAAAAGCGGTGAGTGAAACGACAATGCCCAATGCGGAGACGCGCAAGCACCACTTCCTCCCTACGGTTCCGACGATATGAGGATTTCCAGATTCCAATATTAGGTTTAATACGATGCAGTTTATTTTCCACCTCTTGGTCCCACAGACCCTGCCACGTTCGCTTGCTATGCTCCTGAACTATAAAGCGGAAATCCCGGTGAAACAGTGGAAAGGGTGTGACGACCAAAGAGGAAGCAGATCTAGAAGCCGCATCAGCACACTCGTTACCTGAGATTCAACCATGCCCAGGAATCCAGCAAAACAACCTGAAAACCGGCCTCGAGCAAACGACGAAGCAACCGTCTCACATCCAAGAAGAAAAGGATTATCACGGCAATCCGCAGATGACAAGGACTGCAAGGCACTTAAAGAATCCGTATAGACTATAAGCACAATGATGAGAACTCGACTGAACATGGAGAAGAGCGAGATACACAGCATGCATCTCTGCCGAAAACACCGTGGCCTCAGCTGGGATCCACGCTACTGAAACACCATCTACACAGACAGCCACGGATCCAACGACTTCATGCATCTTGGAGCCATCAGTAAAAATAGGAGTGTAGTCAGAATTGAGGGCACGGTGCTCAGCGAAGATCTGCTGGTACACTGACGTAGGGGTTGAGGATTTATCAAAAGATGTAAAGGTGGTATCAACCATTACACCAAGTGGGTGCCATGGAGGATCCCCAAAGCCCCTGGTCTCTCCAACAAGTGACAAGTCGAGCCCTACATCACGGGCTACGGCCACCATACGAAGACCGAAGGTTGAAATGCACGAGGGCCGGTTCTCAAATAAACGAGCTTGCTGGGGATGAAAAACTGCATCATATAAAGGATGGTCTGGAAGAGATCGAAGTTTCAAATAAAAATGAACAGACAGCTGCAGACGGCGTAATTCAAGCGATGGTTCGTTCGCGTCAGCGTAAAGGCTGAGAATCGGAGATGTTCGAAATGCTCCCGTACAAAGACTAGTGAGAGCTTGATGGTGAGAGCTTGATGGTGAATAGCATCCAAAGGCCGGAGAACGGAACGACGAGCTGAGCCATACACGATACTACCATAATCCAGTTTCGACCGTATTAAGGAATGGTAAATGCGAATTAAAGACACCCTGTCTGCACCCCACGAGACTCTCGAAAGGATCTTAAGAATAGATAGAGCCCGCAGACAGGAAGTCTTTAGCCGCCGAACGTGAGCACGGAATGTAAGCGCACGGTCAAAGGTCCATCCAAAGAACTTGGTCTCGGGCAAAACTGGTATGGCTGCACGGTTTAAATACAGTTCTGGGTCAGGATGGAGGCCGCGCCTCCGGCAGAAATGGACACATGCTGTCTTTTCGTGAGAAAGAACGAAACCCTTGCTATTCGCCGCTTTAAAGATATGGTTAATCGCAGACTGCAACTGCCTTTCAATAAAATGCATGCTTGATGACAAGCAAAAAATGTGCAAGTCATCAACATAAATAGTAGCCGAAGCCGCAGGAGGAAGATATGTGAAAAGACAATTAATGCAAAGGATGAACAATGTGACAGATAAAATGCAACCTTGAGGAACACCTTGTTCTTGATGGAACGGTGCCGAGAGCGTCGTACCCAGGCGCACCTGGAACACCCGATTGCGACGAAAATTAACAATGAATGTCTGAGGGTTTCCTCGCAATCCACATGCGTGGAGGTCACGGATAATACCATGCTGCCACGCTCGGTCATAGGTTTTTTCAATATCAAAGAAAACGGACACCAGGTGCTGCCTACGCACGAACGCCTCGCGCACAGATGTCTCAAGGTGCAGGAGATGATCGTCAGGTGAACGATGACGGCGAAAGCCGCTTGTGATGGTGAAAGTACTTGATGATGTTCTAAAAAATGAATTAACCGGGAATTAACCATACGCTCAAGAACTTTACACAGACAGCTAGTGAGAGCAATTGGACGATAACTAGAGGAAGACTTTGGATCCTTGCCGGGTTTGGGAAAAGGCAGAACAAAAGCAGCTTTTCGCCAAGATTCCGGGAAACTGTGGTCCGACCAAATACGATTGTACAGGATTAAGAGATTCTCGAGAGACTACTGCGAGAGATGACGGAGCATGTCGTAGTGTATTCCATCGGGACCGACAGATGTAGCGCCGGACCGATGCAGAGCCACCCTGCGTTCAACCATGCTGAAGCGGGAGTTATATTCAGTGTCGTGAAAAGGCGCAAAGGAGATTCTCTGGCGTTTCACAGTGGATTTTGTTCTTTGAAAAGAAGAAGGATACGCCAGGTCACTCGACACGGAGGCAAACACCTCCCCCCAAACAATCAGCAATCTCTCCGACTTTAGCATATGTGCAGCGGTTACTCTCGAGAATGGAGATCTGGCGAGAGCTGTAATTACCCCGGATCTTACGAATCTTGTCCCACACACTTTTCGAACTGGCACGTGAAGTGAGAGATGAAACATACTGGATCCAAGACTCCTTCTTGCTACGTCGACGCACCAACCGAGCATAGGATTTTGCTCGTTTGAGTGCAACGAGATTAGAATCGGTTGGATAACGCCGAAACTTATGCCAGGACTTATGTTGAGCTCTCCTAGCCGCTGCGCATTTAGGGGTCCACCAAGGCTTCGGACTTCTGGAGAGTGTCGTAGATGTTTTTGGTATAGAAAGATCAGCTGCCTGAAGAATGCAATTTGTGACTTCAAGAACAGCTGCGTCGATTGACACTTGGGTCACCATTGTTTTTTTTTTTTTTTTTTTTTTTTTTAGGTTTAACGACCACCGTGAGCAACTTAATGGGCTATAAGCAGTCGCCCGTCCCTAATTTAGGGTCACTTGTTCCAGGGAAGGGAGAGAGCCAGTGCCGTAAGACAAACACAACATCCATGCCTCACCGGGATTCGAACCCGGACCCCTTTCGGACGAATGATCAGAGGCCATTGCCTTAGACCACTGCGCCACCGGGGCGGCAAGGATCACCATTGCAGAAGATATAACTGCTGACGATGTGAAGACCTCCCATCTCGCACGCTCCATTCTCCACCGAGGAGGGCGGGAGGAAGAAGATGGCATGTTCGCATGATGAGAGAGGAAAATTGGAAAGTGGTCGCTCCGTGGAGGTAGTTATATACCGTCCACGACCAATCAGCAATAATCGATGGTGATCCCAAGGTCAAATCAATCGCACTGAAAGATCTTCTCGGCTCATGGAAGTGCGTGTCAGCACCGGTGTTAAAAAGGCACAAAGAGGCCGAGGATAGAAGAGACTCAATGCGACGACCTCTCGTGCAGATGCTGACACTACCCCACAAATGATGATGGGCATTGAAGTCACCCATTAGAAGAAATAGTGAAGGCAGCTGATCAACCAAGCTCTCCAGAACAGAGACGCTCACGTTCTCGTCCGGCGGCAGATAGACACTGCAGACAGTAAGAGGCACAGGTACAGATATACGAACCGTCGCGGCCTGCATAGTTGTGATATCACAACGGAAGACACCGGAACACTGAGGGACAAGAATAGCGACTCCCCCACAAGCAATGTCTCCCGGTGCATTATCTGTCCGATACGCACTGTAGCCTCGAACTGAAAGCAGGTCTGATGGTTTAAGTTTCGTCTCCTGTAGACAAAGGCACGCCGGAGAGTACAACGAAAGCAGATGTTTCACTTCATCAAAACTCGTCCGAAAACCTCGACAGATCCACTGAATGATTGAAGCCATGGTTGATAGTGAGATGAAAATGGAAATGATCAAATGAGGTCAGCCTCCACCACCTCTGATGAAGTTTCCCCCAGATCTGAAGGCGTGTGACCAGGGGCCAAGATGAGAGCATGCTTTGTCCCAAGTGTCTTAACTGGAGGCGCACGACGTTGAGTCGTTTGCTGAGATTTTTGAGAAGAAGAAATTATTTTCTTATCCTTGGATTTGGTGTTTTTGCCAGAAGAGGTGGCCTGCGTTCCCTTGCTGGTGGTGGGATGAGTATACTTCGGCGAAGTGGTGGGTGCCGCTTTCAGACCCCTAGCTCGAGACTGGAGTGCCTCCAGCCCAGCTGCAATGATATCGTCCAGCTTGTAGGGACATTTAAGTAGGGATCTGAATGTCGGTTTGAATGCCGATTGTAGATTTTGCAACCACCACTGATGCATATGAGCGCCGATCAGAAGAAGCAGGAACTACTCTCCTTCTGGCTTCAGGATAGGAAATATTCTCCACCGTTTTTAGCCTTTGAATTTCTTTCTCCTCCTTCTACTTGGGACAATCTTTGGCTGATGCTGCGTGTGAACCCTTGAAGTTCACACAAAACTCTGCCTCGACCACACATTCTGATAAAAGATTATCTGTGACACCACAGCGTCCACACCTAGGATTGCTCCTGCACGACTGCTGATAATGGCCGTACGACTGACACCAGAAACATCTCAAAGGGTTAGGGATGTACGGGCGTACCTCTAGGTGAAGATACCCTGCCTTGATGGACGTAGGCAGGGAAGGACTGTCGAATGTTAAAATGATGTTGCGGGATGGGACGGACTGCCCATTCCACCTAAAAAGAATACGCCGCACACCCGTAACACGTGTTGACTCCTCAGTTCTTCAAGTAGTTCTTCCTCAGTACAGTCAATGAGGTCCTGAGAGGAGACAACACCTCGATATGAATTTAGGTATCCATGAGGTGTTATTTTGACCGGAGTCTCAAGCAGCGTGGTAGTGTTTAGAAGTGTAGGCCACAGTGGACATTTCTACCAGAAGATCTCGAGACTGAAGTTTCTTTACGCTCTTAGGACAGCTTGCTATAGATTGAAGTGCTTTGTTAATCCAAAATGGACTTTTGGCACTCAAAGGCTTTGAAGGGTCCAATGAGTGAACAAAAAGAAACGAGCATTCGAGCAATCAGGAACATGTTTTTTTTGCGGAAGGTGATGAGCCTTCCTCATTACCTCGCTTGGTTGTTGGTTCGTGGGAAACAGAATTGAGAGCCATGAAAAATTTTTAGAATTCGTCCGCCGACTTTCCCACCCACAATCGAGCCCAACGAGGGAGAGCCGGAGGTCCACAAGCCCAAGTGGACGCAGGACACGGCTCTAGGGATAGGAAGCGGATATAGCAAGTTGATAGGGCAGACATGCGCTCGGCGTGCACCCAGACTTTCCCATGCCTGGGGAACACCCCTTTGGCATGCCCACCCTATTCCCAGACTCACCCTGTCGTGCGAAACGACAATCCGTTAGAGGTCTGGGCTCCACTCGGCCACAGAGCTCATTGACTAGGAGTGGGTTAGTTCCTAACCGCCCGTTTAGGGTGAAGCAGGGGGCAAAGAGGAGTGTGTTGGCAACTGGCGACAACAACACCCTGGCCTCCAGAAACGTCAGCCTCCCCTTTTCCACCATACGGGTCACCGCACACGGCAAACGTGCAGGTAGGTCTAGCTAATCAGCTCGGAAAAACAAAGAAAGGAACATAAAATGGAGATGACAGAAAAGAAAAAGAGAAAAGAAAATCCAGAGTTGGCGCATAATCACAACCTCAGGAGCCTACAACTGAGGCGGGAGCGTGTCAAGTGAGAAATACAAAAACTTTAAAAATGTGAAAATCATCACATATAGTAAAATGTCGGCTCGGGCCGTGGGGACGCCATCCCCCAGCAGCTGGATGAACAGCTGTCCCTTCGGTGATGTAATCGAACAAAATGATCCGTCACAAGGTCAGCTCGGGCCGTGGGGGCGACGCTCCCCAAATAACTGTAAAACCAGTTATCCCCCGTGCGGGGCTAAATAGCGTTCCCCTGGCTGCCGCCATGCCCACACACGGCCATCAGACTGATTGATCGTGCATCTGGATTAATCAGTCCACAAGACCCATTTCCATGGATCTACGGTCCTCGATAAATGTTCTTTACACCAGGCTAAACGACGACTAGCATTCAGAGTGGAGATGAAAGGCTTTTGAGCAGCCGCACGACCACGGTAACCCATGGAATGAAGTTCTCTGCGAATGGTACGTGTACATACAGAGATTCCAGCATTTTTACTCAACTCTACACTGAGGTCTTGTGCAGTACTCCGTCGATTAGCTGAAATTACTTTCCTCAGGCTTTCTACGTCCTCTAATACTGTATTTTCTATGGTCTGCTGGTACGTTTTGCTGCTTCAGGCACGCCATGTGTCTTCCGCTTATTCAGTACATCCAAAACAGTTGACTTGGGTAGGTTTAAACGCCTCTCGGTTTCTCTTATGAACAACCCACTAATATAACTTCCAACAATCTTTCCTTTCTCAAAGTCAGTTCTCTCCCGACGCGATATTTTCACTCAACCTCACAATGAGATATGATCGCGGTCAGCTGCAGGCTTATTTTTATACCGTTTGCAGCTGTACCGCGCATCTTATCAACGTAGCGGATCCGTTCATTTGTTTTTGAAAGGGTGTCCGGTGACCTTTACCAATATAGTGTACGACGCTTCTAAAGATGACATCGAGGAACAAGATGATGGTGTCTCGTTAATGTAGACTCGAAAGCAGATGCACATACTGCAATAAAAGCTTTTGTTATATGAAATCAATGACATCGATCCAGAATTTTGTTTTTATCTCAATTAAATGAAAGACTGCTCATAAATTTCGCCTCAAAGTAATTGGGAACGAAGACATCGGAAAACTTCAAAAAGTAAAAATCCTACACGTAATGTATGCCATCAAGACCTTAATAATAAAATTACGTACGTATTTTTCTTGTTAATTATGCAGTGCATAACTGCGAAACTTGTTAATCGTAAGCTGTGACTATTCATCGTTGTTTTTATCTCTCTAGAATAAGTACAAATTTAGTAAACGTATTCGTGATAAAAGTTGTGAACAATAGTAAACGTAACATGTAGTTACAGTAATGGACAAAACGAGTACATGTTACAACTAGCAATATTCTTCGGTTCCTTGCTTAAAAAAATATAAAAACACATAGGAAAATCTAGATATTGAAAGCTTCCTAGAACGAACCCCAAAAGAGGTTTAAAGTGTGCGTTAGAAACTCGAAAGCGTGAAAATAAACTTTACGTAACATTTCACTGAAAATTTTGATTTACGTAGTACACTGGTGTGCAAAATTTTAGGACGAAGAGGAGAAATTAGCATAACAGAGGAACGAGGACGCAGAACGGACCGAAGGACCACTCAGGAGATAGACTAGTGTCCGGCACGGTAGGGCATGCGCATATATGCATCATGATGTGGGAGGGAGTGTCGGAAGGGTATAAAGCACACGGGCGGTATACGCTGAGCAATTCGAGCCGCGGATGGCTTAGTGGTTAGTGTTTCAGGCTATCGATGCTGGGACCCCAGGTAAAAGCCTGGGCTGATCTTTCAGAGATGGCGTGATTTACTAACAATCGCTGAATATCCGCCGTGCATCGGACGAGCACGTAAAGTGACGGCCCCCAGGCTGGACCCACTGGTTAAATGGGTATCCTTTCCTATGTCCTCCCTGAAATTCTCTCACCCATCTCTGTGCAATATCGTACTTGTACGGTGGCGCCATGTACTGTACTCTAATTTCACTACAAACTGTTCTGTCAAAAGTCGCTAGACTTGCTCTCATTCCTTCCGTTTCTGTGTCCTGCCCAAAAGGCGATCTCGCTGTAGGTGGCTGGGACCTAAACTCTACTACCTGTGGACGGAAGTCCTACAAGAAAATGACGCTGATCCCTACCGCTGACCAATTCGGTGAAAGCTATTGCACGATGTACATCGGTTTCAACGACGTCGAGTTGATGCCACCGTGTGATATGGCCAACAGGCAATCCAGTAGACTACATTTGGATGACTTTACCCGAGGTCGCGTTATTGGGAAGTTGGAAGGTCGAAGTGTGACTAGTGTGGCAGAGGAGTTCGGGATTGCTCACAGCATCGTTTCACGAGCATAGAGAGCATTTCAAACGAAAGGAACAGCGGTCCGACAGTTTAGCAGTGGTCGTACACGAGCAACCACGGCAGCGGATGACCGGTATATTGCCGTACAGGCGAGAAACGGCAGACAGCGGGAGAAATTGCAAGGCAACAGACAACTGGGCATCCGTTATCGCGCTTTGCCGTGGCCAGGAGGCTGCGCAAAGGTGGTCTATTGGCACGACGACCAGTGTTGTGTGTGCCATTAACGCCTGCTCATAGGAGACGGCGGTTTCTGTAGGGCCAGGAACACAAGAACTGGACACATCAGCAATGGGGTCGAGTTCTGCTTAACGGATGAGAGCCTATTTAGTCTGACGAGCGATTCTGGGCGTATACACATCTGGAGAGAGCAGGGAACACGCAATCGCTCCTCCAACATCATCAAAAGGGACTGGTTTGGAGGTTGCGGAGTTCTCGTTTGGGGCGGTATCATGCTTGTTAGCCGTACTAACCTCCATATCTTTCAAAGGAAGTTTTGTCACTGGTGTCCGCTTTTGTACCGAGGTTCCTCTTCATGGACGACAACGCTACACCTCATCGTACAGTGGCTGTCGCAGAGCTGTTGGAGAGTGAAGATATTCAACGCATAGATTGGCCCGCAAGGTCCCCAGACCTAAATCCAATCGAACACGTGTGGGACCTTCTCGGGAGACGCTTGGCAGCAAGTCACCAGCCGCCAGCAACGATTCCGCAGCTGCGATTGGCGCTACATGAGGAATGGGACGCGATGCCTTAGCAGCTCCTTGACAATCTCGTCCTCAGCATGGGCAGACGTTGTAAATCCTGCAACGCAGTCAGGTATGATCATATCCCCTACTGAAGACTGGATTTTTCTTGGCAGCCGCCTGTCACATGGACGTTTCTGTCTTCTGTCCAGTTGTGCTCGAAGCTACCTTTTCAATAAAGTGCCTTTGTATCCTTTGGATACCTTGTTTGGGCGATTTTGCTCACTTGTCCCATATTCTTACATCTTGGGGACCTTATGGTATGATTTGAGCCGATGTGGAGCACTTCTGCACGACGTTATATTCGAAAACCCGTTTCGTCCTTAATTTTTGCACGCCAGTGTATATTAGACGTTTCCTCTATCCGTAGCAACCTGAGATTCCCAGAGTTTCTACGGAGAATTCGATGTACTTGGAGTATATGTTTATGTAATGTTACTATGGTTTTGAAACTGTTGAGAGTCGCACATGTTTGTAAACTACACTGTAAAAAATGTTGTGATAGGTTGCACCAAAAAGTGGTGCTAGGTCAGCTGCACTATTTTTGGGGAAAAGATTAAACACTGTGTGATGCACGAAATCCACAAAATCCTGATGTAATTATGCACCATGGTATGGTATTCAACATGAACGGTGAAATGTTGCACTTATTGCACCATGTTTATGCATGTTTCGTGCACCATAAAGGTTTACTGTTTCCCCAAAAATGGTGCAGCTGATATAGCACCACTTTTTGGTGCAACCTACTTAATTTGTTTTAATAGTGTATGAATAAAAATACAATAACAAATTTCGGGAGAAACATCGTATATTCATAAGTAACAATTGGTCATTAATTTTAAAAATATCAGAATTTGCGCTTACTTATTCTCTTGTAATTAATTATGCTCCTTTCTTATAATAAAGTAATATATTGATGGAGACATTTTTATTGCAAGACATTCTCAAGTTCTGCTAGTTCATTTTAATCCTGCTAATTTTCAGAAGTCTTCTAAGTCACGAGGGAAACCGATTCTACTGCGTATACGGATATTCGTATTATACACTGCCGGACAATTGCTAAGGACGGATGACAATAGCAACGATAGCAACCATAAATTGGAAGGCAGGAAAATGTGGAAATTAGCATAAGTGCGGGATACAGTAAGACGTGTTGTGCGTATGCAAATTTTGGATTACCGAACTTGTGCATGATGTCACAGCGCTGATAAGAGATATAAAGGATTTGACGCGTATTGACCGTTGTTGTTCAAAACGCAAAGTTGAAAGGGAACGAATCAATTGACGAACTCGCAATTTTCAGGATGTCTTCCCGACATCACCTAGATGATTTTACGCGTGGCCGTATTATTGGCAAGATTGAAGTAGGGCGAAAAATAACAGATGTTGCCAGGGAGTTCGACGTCAGCCACAGTGTTGTTTCAAGGCTTTGGAAATCATTTCAAACAAATGGAGAGTGTAGCAAACGTCACGGGAGAGGTCGTGTTCGCAGTACGACACCTGCAGAAGATCGGTACATAGTGCTTTCAACAAAAAGACACCGGCGCAGCACAGCTAGGGAGGTAGCAAATCAGTTTATGGCTGCTACTGGAAAGCGGGTCTCCCGAAAAACTGTCGCCAGACGTTTGCAAAGGAGGACTATACGCCCGTAGTCCTTTTGGGTGCATCCCATTGTCCAGACGTCACCGTACCGCCCGTTTGCAATGGTGCCATCAACATCGCAATTGGACTGACAACGACTGGTCTGCTGTCCGCTTCTCAGATGAGAGTATATACAGTCTATCGTCTGATTGTCGACGACATCAGATCTGGCGTGATTGTGTTACTGCATATTGTCGAGCAAACATACAGGAAAGGGACCGATATCCGACATGTAGTGTCATGGTATGGGCTGGCATCATGATCAATGACCGTATGTCCCTCTATGTGCTTCCAACTGGGACTATGACTGGTCAACGATACATTAATGATGTTCTGCTACCTCATGTTTGCATGTTCCGTGGTGCTGTCGGTGATAGATTCATTTTCATGGACGACAACGCAACATGTCATCGAAAAGTCGCTGTCCATTAGTGTCTTGAGAGAGAGGATATTCAACGCCTCGTATGGCCAGCACGTTCTCCTGATCTAAATCCCATTGAAAATGTGTGAGATGCTTTATGGAGGAGTCTTGCTTGTCGCCAATGCTCTCGAATAAAAAAGGACACCCTCATCCGTGCACTGACAGAGGAATGGGATAAATTACCCCAACAGCTGCTTGATAATGTTGTGCAAAGCATGACACGACGTGTGGAATCTTGCATCGCCCTCCATGGTGGCCATATCCCGTACTGACATCTTACGCCGGAACGCCTGCGGACGGTATTTGCATTTTTTTCACGTTTACGTATTCTGCACAAAATGGCCTGTTTGTCCCTTGAACACGTTCAAAAGCCTTCTGGATTTCAGAGCACAATAAATTGTCTTTCTTGTAATGACCTGGCATTCTGACATTATTTTATTTCACTTGGCATCCGACCACACTCACTTTGTTATGCGCTATATAGCGTTTATGATCCGTCCTTAGCAATTGTCCAGCAGTGTACATTCGAGGATGTAATGAAAAGCGATGCAATATTCTCTAATAACGGCATCGTTTTGCTTTTACCACTTTAATGTATTTGCATAATACATTACTCTGGAAGCCAGTGTGCTGAAAAATGCTTAACTAAATATAGAACATATCTAAGAAATAGCGTTAAGAATTAAAAATTTCTTTTTGCTGCAGTATCACCTTGAATGCTGCCAAATTTTGATTGTTTGCGTTATAGCTAAACAGTTGTTCATACATATTTGCACAGTATATATTTATGATTCAGGAAATGTTTTCTTTTTCTTTTTCGATGCATGTTCACGTTTTTCAGAATTAATGCATGCAAAAGTAACTTCGTAAACTTTTGCATTTCGTTAAGTCGTCGCCTATATGAAGAAACACAGGCAACGATTTTACTTAAATATTAACAATAGAAAAAACATTTGTTCTGATAAAAAATACACTTCCCGTCAAACGTTCATTACGAAACCGGAGTTTAAGTAATAAAGTAAGAAGACTTGTGCTAAATTTGTTTTAGAGTTACACTACTACCCTGAGAAACTCGTTGGGTTTTTAAAAACAGGGGCCAGCCCCAAAATTACCTGGCTCCAGGAAAGAGAGAGACTCGAACCCGGGCCCAGGTGGGTTGAATAAAAAGAATTTCGACGCATCAGACCATTCGGCTGGCACACAAAATTTTCATAAGGTTATGTCAAAAAAGTGTAAATTCCATAACGTTTGTTGGATTGCGGTTTGAGCAGGAAGTAGCATCTGTAGCTTTTTTTTTTACCGCGGTGAGATATTCAATGGGCTAAAAGCACTCGTTCGTCTGTAATTGAGGGTCACTGGTTCCAGGTTAGGGAGAAAGCCAGCGGCGTAAGTCAAACACAATATCAGTGCCTCACCGGCAGAGATAAACGGGTCAGGGGTCAATGGGTTGAAAATTACTTGCGGGTCAATCTGTTCCTGACCCGCTTCCGCCTCCGCTTTATTTCGGTTTTATTTTTGAAAAACAAAAAAGGTTTTATTCAAATTAAAATGCGCACTGTGGAGTTTTGTGCTCGATACTAGTGATTTGCCGTGCACTATGAAGGCAGAATGTCCCATCCTTCTGAGGGACGATGATGAAAACAACGTCCACATTTTGGAAACTTTCATCTCATCAGAAGCTTTAGAAGATTGGTGTTGCTCTGAAACATGTTCTGAAGCTTGATATGTTATCAAGAAAACAGCAAAAACTGAAAGTAAACATGCAAGTTGCTTAATTAAAAAATGTTGACTAAAGCGCCATCAAAATTATTTAGAATAGCCTTAACATTACTGCTGAGGGACTTTGACTCTCACAGATGTTTGAAAACATGTGTAAAACAGTTATGTCTTGCAAATGAAGGAAGATAGTTTTAATACGTAAGTAAGTGAGTAAATTATTCGTTCTCATAATAAATTTGTTGGATTTCCATATAATCTAAGATACCCACTGAGGAAAGACTTTTTGAGCGCTAAACAGAGAGAGAGGTCAGTTACAGATACAGGTCGGGTCCGGTTCAGTTGCAGAATTGGGTTCAATTATGTGATGTTCAGGTCAGAGTTCAAACTTTTTGACCCGTATACAACTCTGCTCATCGGGAGTCCAACCCGGACCCACCTTGGACGAATGGTCACAAGCCAGCGCTCAGACCACTGCGCCGCAGCGGCGGTTAACATGTGTAGTGTTCTTCAATGTTTAAAACGTATAATGTGGCTTTGAGAACACTACGTAAAGTTCGTTCTTTTTATTCGCTCGCCTTAAGTGAAACAGGGGTCAGTCAAATAAAGTTCAAGAACAAGTTACTTACAGTTAGTTTTTTATTTCAGCCGCATTTAACTAATGAAGACTTCTAAGTAATTACTCCAGTAACAACAATAGTTTGTCGAAATAGTAAACACAATAGTAATTTGACGACACTAATACGAAATACATATATACTCTACACCACAGATCGACAGACACTACTTGCATGAAAAATACCGCTTACAGCTTCCACGACTACCGCTAACGCACCGCACAAAGCTACTAGTTTAACAAATCATACATGTATATGCAGTGATCTGCTTGTCAACCATGCATAAGCCATTCGATCTTGGTTTCCAGACCGCTTCCAACATAACATTCAGTGAGTGAGAAAATATAACTTTAAGGTTGGAACGCTAAAAGACGTTTCACCCTTAACATTATATTCTGGTACCTTATAACTCGAAATGTACATAGAGACATTTAAAAATGAAAGTTAAATTACAGTATACGTCATGAATGCAAATTAGATACAGGGAATTATTTCCGTCAGAGTTTAGCGGCACAACATGAAATGTTCAAGAATAATTCGGGTGTAGATATTTTCTACACGGTTAAAACTTTTCTGAAATCCATGAGCCACTTTCCGCGATTCCTTTCGGCAATTAACGAAGCATATTTCCGATACCTTTTCCGTGAAATGATGGAAAGAAACCTGAATTTCACGAATATTTCGTACCCCAGGAAAATTCTGAATTTTCAGAAACATTTCCGCAATTTCTTTCTTGTACTGTCGGCAAATTCCGATTTTCAGGATGCGTTAAAGTAAAATTCAAAATTATCAGAAACCTTTCCGCAATTCCTTTCTTATGCTGACGGCAAATTTCCGTTTATAGGATGTGTTAAAGTAAGATTCTGAATTTTCAAAAACCTTTCCGCAATTCATTTCTTATTCTGACAGCAAATTCCCGTTTTCAGGATGCGTTAAACCAAAATTCTACATTTTCAGAAACCTTTCCGCAATTCCCTTCGTATATTAACGGAGATACTCCATTCTCACTTTTTCCGTTCCATATGACGAAACATTCCAGTAATAAGAGAGATTCCCGAGAATACTTGAGATTTGATTAAGTTTAATTTCAATCGTCTGTCAAAGGAACCGATTTTGAAGTTCTGTAGCGAGATCGGATATTGTGGATAGCAAATCGTATGAAATTTTGGCTATTATCGCACCGGATATTCCTTCCCCTCTTCCCCAGTTTGTGCACCAGCTCTTATACAATATATTGTGTAACCGTATTACCACGGCCCCGGTAGTACGGTGGTCGCGGAATACTTATTACTCGTCTAATTGGATAAACAGTGAGGTTGCGTTCCCATGAATGTAAAGAACCCAATCCCAAAGTTTACGGACGTCGCGTTGTGTTTCATATGGGCTCGTTACGAGGTATTCGTAAAAAAACCATATGCCGCAAATTGTGAATTTAGAGGAATATACACAGCCTATAAAGTTAGCTACACCCAGTTAAGTAATTAACAATGTTTATTAATAGAAAAAGTATATATAAGCAATTACATCCTTTAGGTGGAGGCCACATAAAAGTTACGTTAAATTCAAAGATATTGGAATTAGCCATGTTTACTGGTCAACTGCTGCGTACGCCTGTCACACCCTTGAGCTTAACTTTAAAGTAACTCCCTCAATCTATTTCGAGGAGGCATAATGACCATGCATATGTATATATCTAGTTAACACGGGAACTGGAGTTGGGGAAAATAACGTCATCTTACCTTCCTGTCGTTGGTGTTGTCGCTCGTTGAAGCCCCACGCTGGTAGATGAAAAACTTGTGTGGATGTTGACTCTGGATCTATCGACTACCACGGCTAGGACCGCATACTCTGTCCTTCGATTACTATGCGTGAAAAAACCATCTCTCCTAACTGCGGAACGCCGTTCCGGCTAAGACTCTTCGATACGAATTTCTCTATCTGTGCTACCTATCTTCTCCTCTCATGTCTCAATCTCTGATACGAATTGTTCTATCTCTATCTGATCGCGATACGAATTTTTCCATATGATCTCGATACGAATTTTTCCATATGATCTCGATACGAATTTTTCCATATGATCCTCTCATCTTCTCTCGTGTCTGTGTATATATTTCCGTCCCTTTAATTTTTCACGTGATAGGGGCGTGCCTACAACCTTCTACGTACTCTTCGCCTGGGGTCCGGATTGGTCAGCTGAGTTGACCAGAACTCGGGTTTAGCGGCTATTGGTTGGGCCTCTGGTCCAGTTGGCTACCTTTTCGCGGCAGCTGGCCTGTTGTGCAGGTGGTACCTTTTGTGAATTCCATAAGGCCTATTTTACACTCAGATGAATAGCGAGGAATTTAAAGGGGCTTTCCGCTGCCAGAGTTACGACTTTTCTGTGACACCGCGATGTACTTTACGACTTTCGCTGGTGCCTCTCTCATCAAGGAGATGGTCGTAAACCGCAACTCGCCTATTCATATGACCGCGTTCCGGATTCTTGCCTGTGCCTTCTGAAATACCGGGATGTATTGTCCTACCAGCAACGCTAGCAATGGGGACATTACTTAAATTTTGCGAATGACGTGCTTTTTCTCACAAGAGTGAAAAGAAGGTGAATTCCTTTGGTCATTCTTCACGGGTGTCCGGCAAACCGATTTGACCACCTGGGTTTTCTGCTTCCGTGGGGAAAAGGGGAGTTTATGAGGCAGGAAGGGAGCAAAAGAAAAATAATTTAAATTAAGTAAAAAAAAATAATTTAGGTAAATTACTCCTGGTCTTTAAATTTTAATTAGGCCGCAAACAATGTGACCCGAACTACGAAGTAGTTCCGCGGCAACATCCGTAAGAAACCGGATGATTGTACAAATGACTGTACGATGTGTATATATGAGCCTGTGGATTGCTTAAGACAAATGCTATTATAGCTGTCAAGAGTACATATTTTATATTTAGAAGTTTTGAGAAATGCTATAAAACAGTGCATTCCATCATCTCTTAAGGAAAATTGAAAGTTATTGTCAGTTAAAAAAAGAAATCAACTTCTAAAGCATTCTTTGCTTTGAAATATGTTGAAAAAAATAATTTGTAATAAGTCCTAAAGAATAAATAACATTACAAACTTATTAAAAAATATAAGGACTAAATCACTGGCATTAATAAAAAAAAATAGAAATTCATCGTGCAATTAGTTTTACCTTAAACGTGAGTGCAGTTCCTAAGATTTTCTGGCTCAGTGGTTAAGACGTGTGGCTTGTGTAGACCTAATCCAACCGACCCGAGTTTGATCACCGGCGCGAAAGGATTCTCTGGTGCAAGGGCAGAATTATTCAGCGTCTTAGATTTTGCGAAATTCCGGTATAAATACGGAGAAAGGGAAACTTGAAACAAAACTTTTCTGAAATCAATGGTATTACTGACTACGGAAAATCTGTAAAAATAAGTAAGTTAATAAAAAAAATGGGCACTTTTAAAAACGGAAATTTCGTTAATACAGTGATACTTACAGGCAACTTTTCTGCATTTTCAGAATAAACAAAGGCATCGCTCTTTCCACGTTTATCAACACATAGCAACCGAAAAAATGTTATCCGGCCATTGCCGGGGTCGGACCCTAGATCTCTCGATATCTAGCAGAGTGCGTTCGCTTTGCGCTACAATGGCCAACAATCAACGGCGCTATGTGCGTTTATCTGTCAGCATCTGACATCACATGTCCGTAGGATGGGCTCAGCAACTGATACGTCTCCATCTGGTGGGCAGACGGAGAAGTCTCAGTTTCTGAGCCCATCTTACGGATATGTGATGTCGGAAGCTGACAGGAGCAGATGGAGACGTCTCAGTTGCTGAGCCCATCCTACGGATATGTGATGTCAGAAGCTGACAGATAAACGCACATAGCGCCTTGATTGTTGGCCATTGTAGCGTAAAGTGAACGCACTCGGCTAGATATCGAGAGATCTGTTAGAAATTCTTAGCAGGTTCGCGCGTTGATCTCAAATGACTGATTTAACAAACGAAAGAGAATTCTTGAATTCACTGAACGAATGGTTGAAAGCATAAAGAGTACTTACCACCTTTAAATAGATAATCCTTTATTTACAACACATCACTGAAACACTGAACATCTAAGAAAACACACGCTATCTAATTTTATATTGGTTTTTGGAACAACATCACAAACGCAGTACGTTCACACATAACTCCATCGTTTTTTGTTTCTCACGGGAACAGCTTTTCTCTTCTCAGGTCGAAGGTTAAGCAAGCACTTCACTTCTTTTTTTGCGTTCGAGTGAGGATGAGAGTCTTTCATTTATTATTTACAAATAAGTTCGCTAAACGCAGCAACGCCATCTATTGTTCTTTTGTTTGGAACTTTGAACGGACACATAGCACTCTTTCCAACAAGATCTGGGGTACGATCCCAGCAATGGCCGGATAACAATTTCTCGGTTGCTATGTGTTGATAAACGTGGAAAGAGCGATACCTTTGTTTATTCACTGACGCCACGTATTTAGCGGAATTTTCACTGCATTTTCAGAAATGTTCCATGAATTCACACCACTTATTTTTTACAGTGCAGAAAATTCAGAATGATATAAAGCCCCCTGGAATGTTAAAGGCCGGCCAATCAGCCACGAAGGTAACTGTATTCATTGTTGTTAACCAACTTATGGTCGCAAGGCTATGGAATGCAGTTTTTTACAGGTGTTGCACCCGTCTGGAGAATTATGGGTAATCCAAAAGTGGCAAACCCTCCAGATGACCACGACAATGCGTCATAGGACAGACGCAATCTGAGACCAAAAACCTGCGTACTGAGCTCAACAGTCGCGGAAAGCCAGTTGACGAGGAAAAGTGTCTCTACTGTGACCAGAAGTACCTGACGTTTGCGTGCTGTCACGCGTCAACCACAGGCGTGTTAGGTTAACAAGCGACCGATTTAACTGAACCAAATGATGCCTACAAACTTTTGCGCTCCCCAAACTAACCATTTTATGTACCACCAGGTTTTACGAAAGTTACGGCAAAGAATTCATTGACCCCTTCTCACCTCAGCAGTACCGACCATAAATTTGTCACTGATAAGGGGTCGCTTTAACTCTTCTATTCTCAGCTCCATGACTCAAGACATGAGAAAGAGCTAGTTCCCCTGACGTGGACATCGTGCTACTAGGTAGAAACAAATGACTCAAATATATCTGTCCTTGTTGTAAACGTCTTCAGGTCGTCAGTCAGAAAGTATTAGTATCAAAATGATCAATTTGAATAATAAAGCCAAGAGGAAAGCGACGCTTTTGATGCGCAGGTTCACTCATTTCCAGCCGCGGCTGGCCCACTCCTTAGAGAGCAAATTCTCAGAATAGTGTAACTAGACTAATGATCGGAATTTATTGGCGTACAATACAAATCAAAGTTTTCAAGCTTTTGCAAATCAACCAGATGGCTTTTTCAAGGAAGGTAGACAGCAAACTGAATAATAGAACACTTTGAACACTGACTTGGCCAGATAATGAATGAATAGGTGCAAATATGATTATTCATTCGAAGAAACGAGAAGTCATGTTGGTTGAGCACGCGGTATCGTGGAAGGATACGCAGCATTTTTTTGACGAACTGGTTCCAAACTCGTGGCAATTCTAGAGAGACGCTATCACTGCAAGCCTCACTGTTGGTAATGGCCTTTAAGGTTTCTCGAATGGCAGTAGATTTAGGCGTGGAATAGGAAACTAATTTCTTTATATCATCCCACATAAGATCAGGGGAATTGAACGTGATTTCTCGGGATAGGACAGTGATTACTTTTCCGTCCCTTGTGCCTCTTATGTTCGTTGAGTCTAATTCTGAACGAACGCTTAGTCATTCCGATGTAGTATCGCTTGGAGCAGTCTGGATATTGTAGTGGGATGGCATAAATATCTGCCTCGTTGATAAGCGGGGGCTTGTCAATATTTCTCTTAAGCATGGTATACAAAGATGCCGGAGGCCTTATGCCGACACCGAAGTTCATCCTCCTGAGCGCGTTCTTGAGTTGCCAGGAAACACTTAGTATGCAGGGAATAGATAGAGCCCAGGTAGCATAGTTGCGGCACAGAAGGATTAGCACGATTAAATTTCATACCTGGTTCGATTTGTATCCTGCCTCAGGGGCCAATTTGATTTCAACCCATTTTGCTAACCCTGAGTTAATTCGTTTCAGCCGGTTAAAGCGTAAGATGGTGCCATTATCGTATCAACGGGCTGGATTTTGCAATAGTGCCGGTATGTCTTGTTCACTGATGAGTCAAGCTTCTCACTGGAATCACACAGCAAATGTGTATCAGTTTGGCGAGCCACTGGAATCTACTACCCGTCTCAGAACATCATCGAAATGCTTTTTGTGGTAGCAGAGTGACTACATGGGTTGATTTTTCATTAGGTGGTCGAACCGACCTTTTCTAAAAGTCGTCTCACTGCCGAAAAGTGTTCAAACGAAATTTTCTATTCTTTATGAAGCCATAGTTGGTGTGAAGTCTCTACGCGGCGTTCAAGATAACATTGCTTTCGATCGACATTAGAAGAATTTCGAATGGGAGGTTAGCGTAAAGGAAAAGATTACGTTATTTTGTCCTCCGTAGGTTTTAAATCCTCTAATGTACCAGACCGATAAGTATGAAAGACAAATAATGAATGAAGGTTTTATTGAGGCACTCTAAATATTCGGCAATCGTTTAATTGCTACATTAACTATTCTGCCCAGTGCTCTTAATTAAATGAGATCAACTCCACTGAAGCAAATAATTATGCTTACATTATTTCAACAGCAATTAAAAACTAAGAGGGCTTTGCTTTAATCGTCAACACAAGTTTTAATTTTCCATTCAGCACGATATACGACATCTAGAATTCGTCATGCAACATTTTATCCCTTCCCATGATATTCTCGTGCTTACCTTTCAGGTGGATGATAGATCCCCATAATCCTTGCTCTTTTTTCTTTTGATGAACAATATATTTCATTAGGATGGGAAGCCTTTCTAAGACTTCGACTCTCACATGAGCATTAGTTACCGTCAGCTGAGCTGTCAGGTGTGTGTCTGTGGATGAGTATTTCTCGCAACGAGCTTTCCGCGATCACGAGTCAGGAAGGAGATGTGTTTATCGAGAAAAAGCAAGTTCCTGATTATTTGATATCGTTGACCTAGCTATTTGGTCAATACAGAGATTGAACCAAAAGAAAGATCAATTTTATCTGTAAAGGTTTCAGTGCTTTTAAAATATCAGCGGTCACATGCTACGTAAATATCACTGGTTCTCTCCCTTCCCTAGAATAAGTGGCCCCAAATTAGGAACGGGGCAAAGTTGGAAACGGGTCAAAAATTTTGGACCCGGACCTGTAACTGACCTGGACAAATCTGCTTTGAACTATAATATACAGTATACATAAGGGGGCTCAAAAAGTGTCTCCGCAGTGAGTATCTTAGGTTATATGGAAATCAAACAAATGTATTATCATCATCATCATTGTCAACCATTATCAATCCACTGCTTGATGAAGGTCTCCCCAAGTCTCTTCCACAATTGTCTGTCTTGAGCCTGTCTCCTCCATGTCACTCCAGCATGCTTTCGACTTTCATCCATCTCCTTATTCTTTCTGTCCCTTAATCCAGTTTAAAATTTCAGTTGTACATCGGTGGTTTGTTCTTCTGGCAACATGTCCAGCTCATTGTCATTTCGGTAATTTCACTCTGGTCATGATGTCGTCCACTCCTGTCATTTTCCTTACCCACAATTACCAGACCTTCACCCGACCCGTTTGACCCGCTAGATATATGGAAATCAAACAAATATATTATAGGAACGTATAATTTATTCACATCAGGAAGTATTGAAATTTTCGTCCTTCATTTGCAAGACACAAAATAACTGTTTTACACATGTTTTCAAACATCTGCGAGAGTCAAAAAGTCCCTCCGCATTAATGTTAAGGCGATTCCTCCAAATTTTGTTGGTGCTATAGTCAAATTTTTGAGTTAAGCAACTTTTATGTCTAATTTGTTTTTGCTGTTTTCTTGATAACATAGGACGGTTCAGAATATGTTTCACAGCAACACCAATTTTCAAAGGTTTATGATGACTTTAAAGTTTCCAAAATATGGATTTCGTTTTCGTCATTGCCCCTCAGATGGAATGAACAATTTTCTTTCTGAGGACGCTCTTCTTTCGTAGTACAGTACATGACAAATCATGTACTGTACTAAATCATGTACTGTAATCATGTACTGTGGAATGTTATGCTCGATACTGGTGCCCTTCGGCGGGCACCAGTATCGAGCATAACATTCCACACTGCGCAGTTTTCTTTGAAAAAAAAAATGTTTTGTTTTTGCTTTTCAAAAGTAAAACGGAAATAAAAACCTGGTCGAAATCGGGTCACGAACATCTTCACCCGACCCGTTTGACCCGGTAGAGATTGTCGATCCGTTGACTCGTGACCCGTTTCCATCTCTGGACAGGCGACTTGCTTGTAAGACCATACAGTTGCCAACTTGTTTTCATTCAGCTCGAATTTAGAAAAAAAAAAAATTAGGTGTCAGAATAAAAGGCGCGTAAAAATATTTGGAATGTTCGGGTACCTACGAAACAAGTGGCTTTATCGATTCGTACATCAGCACGGGGATGTAAGGTCAGGTGATGCGTAACATCACAGCCTCTCCTTGACAAATGTCAACCCCGCCTTCTCGTGGTGCATCCTGTTCCCACTAAAGGGGCTCTGACGACCGCCAGTAGCGGTATAACTATACCATCGGGATCAGAGGAAATGCTATCCCACACTCACCAACCCGCTTGGCCAGCGTGGTGAGTTATGGCCAAACACCTCCAAAATGACTCTACAACTTAAATCTTGGCCCTCAGTCTCCGGCAGCTGGAATGTACCTGGCCAAGGCAGCGGCCAGTGCGACATGAAGGCAGAGGGTGCTAAGAATCCCCGGAGGACCGGACTAGGCTGCCATTTGATGCTGACCTTGGCTACCTATAACGGACGCTCCCTATCTTCTGATTCAAGGCTTCTTGAATTGGAAGAGGAACTACAAAGGATCAAGTGGGACATCGTCGGGCTAAGTGAGGTAAGGAGAAAAGGAGAAGATCTCATTGAACTGAAAAGTGGACATCTCTTCTATTATCGTGGGACAGATACTGGCAGAACTAGTGGTGTTGGATTTATAATAAACAAGAAACTGAAGGATAAAGTGGTAGAAGTTGAAAGTTCCTCTGACAGAGCTGCACGACTCGTTATCCAACTATCGAGAAGATACCAGGCTCAGATTATTCAAACTTATGCAGCCACCACAAGTCATCCTGAAGAAGAAATTGAAGAATTTTATGAGGAAATTCGTCATCTAAATAATAAAGGTAAGCAGCACTTGAAGATAATTATGGGAGATTTCAATGCAAAAATAGGACAACGGCAACAGAATGAAACTTCAGTAGGTAAATTCGGTCACGGCAACAGAAACCAGCGTGGAAATACTCTCGTTGAGTTTGCAGAGGCAGAAGGATTTTTCATCTTGAACTCCTTTTTCAAGAAAAAGCCACACAGGAAATGGACATGGAGACATCCAATTGGGACGACAAGTGAAATTGATTTTATTATGTGTAACAAAAAATTCGTCATCGAAGACTGCAGTGTGCTGAACAAGTTCAACACAGGTAGTGACCATAGATTGGTGAGATGTAAGATGCACCTCAACACTAAACTGGAACGTGGCAAGCTCATAAGACAAACAAAATGTATTGACATAACCAACCTTAAAAAACACCATAATACTTTCAAGTTGGAACTGAAGAACAGATTCTCTGCTTTAGAAGGCCTAACATCGGAAGAAGTGGATATTTCGGAAGTTAACAGAAAAGTAACCAAAGCTCTAATGGAAACAGCAACAAAATTAGCTGGGTCTAAGAACAAGTTGCATGTGAACAAATTATCAGGAAAAACCAAAATGTTGATGCAAAAAAGAAGAGAGATGAGGACAACTAAAGTAGATGTGACTTCCAAAGTGGAATATATAGAGCTATGCAAGACAACACGAAAAAGTATCACTGAAGACGTAAGGAAATTCAACTGTGAGCTAGTGAGGAAAGCAATTGAAAACAACCAAAGCCTTAAGATAGCAAAGGGACATCTCAGTAAGGGAAGAAAACAGATTATGGCTCTGAGAAAAGAAGATGGTTCTATAACAAGAAATAGAGGTGAAATTTTGACAAGAGTGAAAGATTTCTACTCCAAATTATATGAAAGGGATGATACATGTACTCCAGACATCATGAAAGGTACCAGAGTTCTTCCAGTCCTCCCAGCAGAAGTTGCTCATGCAATCAAGAACATGAAGCGAGGGAAAGCTCCAGGAGAAGATGGAATTACTATAGACATCATACAAGAAGCAAGTGGAGAAATTGAAACAGTACTCGCCCAAATTTTCACTCGATGCCTTAATGAAGGGAAGATTCCTGAGGATTGGAACAATGCTACAATGATCCTGCTACATAAAAAAGGTGACATTGAGGATCTCAGGAACTACAGACCTATCAGCCTCCTATCAGTGGTTTATAAAATCTTCACTAAAGTTCTTTCACACCGCTTGAAGGTAACACTGGACATGGCTCAACCGAGAGAACAAGCTGGATTCAGGAGTGGCTACAGCACAATAGATCATATCCACGTACTGAGAGAACTGATTGAAAGAGCGAGGGAATATGAACTTCCATTGTGCATGGCTTTTATCGATTATGAAAAAGCCTTTGATTCGGTGAAACCATCAGCAGTTACCACGGCTCTGAAATCCTGCGGTATTGAAGATGCATACATTAATATTATTAATAACATCTATGAAAATGCAAGTGCAAAGATTCGGCTGTTTGAAAATACAACACACATAAAAATTGGAAAGGGAGTGAGACAAGGTGACACCATATCTCCGAAGCTCTTTAATGCCACATTGGAAAATGTCTTTCAATCACTGAACTGGGAAAACAAAGGGATAAAGATTAATGGAGATTATCTAACCCACCTTCGTTTTGCTGATGACATAGTCATTTTTGCAACTACCCCATCAGAGCTGCAGAGTATGATCCAGGAACTTGCTGACAAGAGTAAAGAAGTGGGATTAAAAATGAACTTTCAGAAGACAAAAGTGATGTTCAATGCTTTTACAAGAAATGAAGATTTATCGATTGATGGAGAAAAACTGGAGATAACAGATACGTATGTTTATCTTGGACAGCAGATATCAAGTGAGGGTCACATTGATGAAGAAATTAATCGGCGTACAAAACTTGCCTGGAGAGCTTTTGGAAGAAACAGCATAATTTTCAAGAGCAATATGCCATTATGTCTTAAAAGAAAAGTGTTTGATCAATGCATCCTTCCAGTGCTTACGTATGGTGCAGAGACGTGGACCTTAACTAAAAGAGACATACAAAAGCTGCAGACAACTCAAAGTAGCATGGAGAGGTGCATGCTTGGTATAACCAGGAGAGATAAGAAGAGGAACTCGTGGATCCGAAAAATGACGAGAGTGGAAGACATCATGATCAGAGTTAAATCCCTGAAATGGCAATGGGCTGGACATACTGCCAGAAGGACAGACCATAGATGGACAGCCGAAATTTTAGATTGGACTCCAAGGGACAGGAAAAGACCCAGAAAAAGACCACATGGGAGATGGGTGGATGAAATTCGTAAATATGCGGGAGTGACATGGAGGAGACTGGCACAAGACAGACCGTTGTGGAGGAAACTTGGGGAGACCTTCGTCCAGCAGTGGATTGATAATGGTTGACAATGATGATGATGATGACATCAGCACGTAGTGGGAATGCGGAATAAAACTTTGAAAAAACTGTTCCAAAGCTACATTGGGAGCTAGATCTACGTACGTATATGCAAGAGTAACTCATTGAAAAGCTTAATTCCCCCCCCCCCCCCATTATATTTATTGCATTAAAAAATGTGCATTTTGAAAACTACATACAGTCTGCGTGAAACCCTAACCGCCTTGTATTATACATTCGTTAGGCAACACATTAGAGATAGGGGTGATTGGCAGTTGACAAGGGCATCCCCGCTCAGTGGATCGGACCCAGATCATATGTAGAGGATTTTAGGAAGGGAGTGTCCGACCCCAGGTCTTAAACAACCCTTAGAAATAGGAAGCTAGGAGATTTGGGCTAGAGTGCCCGATAGGAAAGTGACACGGAAGTGAAGTAGAAAGGGGACGGAAGACGCCCTTATTTATCACCGGAGGGGGGACAGTACCATCCGACGCACGGCGGATATTTAGTGGATCGAGCGTTCGTACCTACTGGGATCGAACCTGAGATCTTCTCCATGGCAGTCACGAAGGTTGCCCACTAGCGGCCCTGGAACGGACCCAAACCAAACTCAGACGATAAATAGGTGGACAGCATGACTTCCCAAAAGTGTATGGCAATCAATGAACATGGGTAAACTTTGTGATCAGAGCGACTTTGAACGTGGACGCATTCTCGGCATGAGGCAGATGTGTCATTCTATCACCCAAGTGGTAAGAGCCCTTGGGTTCTCGAGGACTATCGTATGAAGGGTGTACCGCAGTATACCATCGACGGACGTACCACACGCCATTGATGACAGAGGTCAACGCTTTCCAGGCTCTTTCAGGCCGACCGTTTGGCAACGGCGGCGCAAATAACATCCAAGTAAAACATCGGAGACCCAATCAGCGTCAGTATGACTCACTCTGCATATCCTCGGCTACGGGACCCAACGCCCTACTCGAGTGCCACCGTTGATCTCTCATCATCAGAAACATACAAACTGGAACTCTGCAGAGTGGCGCCGCGTCGTGTGGTCAGATGAATCCCGCTTTCAACTGTACCGAGCTGACGGGAGTGTGCGGGTGTGGCGTCGGCAGCATGACATCATCGCCCTGTCGTGCAAGGACGGCTTTGTTCAAGGCGGTGGTGGCTCTGTGATGATTTGGGGATCCTTTCCGTGAGGCACATTGGATCTCTTAGTGTGTCTGAAGAGATCTTTAACCGCTGCGTATTACCAGCATGTGGTGGCTGATCACCTACAC
Organism: Macrothele yani; assembly: GCA_039090855.1. NCBI lineage: Eukaryota > Metazoa > Arthropoda > Arachnida > Araneae > Macrothelidae > Macrothele > Macrothele yani. Next base: position 135,262,607 of record CM077027.1, on the reverse strand, counting down.
GATTTGCATGGCCTTCACATCCTGCGGTCGACGGTCTGTTCTATCAGGACAATGCGTCGCCCCACCGGGCCGCAATCACAATGGCTCAAAGGGATACTCATCTGAGTTTGGAACCGTTCCGTGGCCATTAAGTTTCCCGGATTTAAACCCTGTTGAAGCTGTCTGGGAAGCCGTGGAGAGGAATATCAGATACATGGATCCTGGACCGGATTTGTAAGCAATGCTGCAATAGGCATGACTGACGTTACCTCCGGATGCCTTCCGGCACCTGGTGGAGTCCATCCCTCGGCATGTACAGGCTGTTATTCGCGCTACAGGAGGACCAACTCGCTACTAGGTAGGTATCTCTAATATCAAGTTAGAAACACATGGAATAATCGATAGACATAAATCAAGCTCTTCTTTCCATGTAACGTAACCACAGAAATGTGAAAATTTGATCGTCTTGGAAAGGGAATCGAACCCGCATCTCCCGATTTGCGCTGGTGTATGCTAACCATTACACCACCGAGGACAATGAAATCCAAACAACTCAGGTACTTAATACGAAACGTCAGACTTTGATTCCACTGCACAAGTCGAAACAAACTTGTCTCATCGTAGTGCTGAGTTAGATAGCACTACGATCTCCCGATATACTCGAGCAAATCGGGAGATGATGTATAGCACGCCTGCTCTCTCTCTCTAACGTATATACACTATATACCAACAAGTAATTGGACACCTGTGATAGCAAAGGAAAACGAACTCTATTCACCTTCAATAGTTGGTGGAGCCTCCACGAGCGGCGATTACAGCTGCGACCCTCTTGGCCATACTCTCAACCAGGCTATCGGTATTTTCTTCTACTCGGCTTGGAGAAGACAGGTCAGTTCCTTCACCGATTTCGAACGGTGGGGGCACCCCTTAAGTCGACGCTCCAACTCGTCCCAGAGGTGTTCGATAGGGTTAAGGTCAGGGCTCTGCGCAGTCCAGTCCATTCGATTAACCCCATTGTCACCATAACAAGCCATGGTGGACCTCGCAACATGACAGGTGGCATTGTCATCCTGAAAGTAACATAGGTCCACCTCGTAAAACTGCCACAACGTAGGAAGCGCATGGTCATCCAAAATGGTGCAGTAGGTCTCGGCGTTGAGTCTACCAGGAATTGCGACTCAGGGTCCCGTGCCATACCAGGAGAAACACCCCCATAGCATAATTCCACCGCCGCTGAACTTCACAGTTGGCACAATACATTCCGGCAGGAGGCGTTCTCTAGGCAGGCGCCAAACCCAGACCCTGCCATTCGAACGGTAGAGCTTGAACCTTGATTCGTCGCTCCAGAGAACCTGTTTCCACTGTTTAACGGTCCACTGTCGACGTTCTTTGCACCACGTTAGCCGAGCAGCACTATTGGACTTGGCGATCAAAGGCTTGTAGGCGGCAGCACATCCATGATAACCGAGCAGATGGGCTTCCTTACGGACGGTAATCATCGAAAGAACACTTCCGGATGCCTGTTGAAACTCCTCGCGGATGTGGCCCATCGATTTGGTGCGGTTCTTCCTAATTTCTCTGGCCAGCACCCGTCGGTCTCTAACTCAAAGTTTTGTTGGTCTGCCGGGTCGGGGCACATTCCAACAGTCACCTCTCATCTTCCACTTGCCAATCACGTAGGCCACTGTCGGTTTTGGGTACTTCAACTCGCTGAATATGTCACGTATGGATCGACCATTTCGGTGACACCCAACGATTACACCTTTCTCGAAATCAGAGAGCTCCGAACTGCGTGGCATCTTGCATGCGACTGGTTGCGTTGTTGTTTCCCACACGATATTTAACGGCGGCGGCCGTTACGTGTATCAGGACCGCAGATATCGTCGATTGCAGAGGTGTGTAATTACTTGTTGGTAGATAGTGTGTAATTATATATATATATATTTATATATATATATATAATGCACTAAAGTGCCAGAAAAACTGGTACAGACGAGCTTATGCAAAATACATAGCAACGTCACCTATGCGCGTACTCGGTTGCGTCCGCCAGTGCGTATATAAAGCGATAGACATCCTTGCCAGCCCTCAGAGCTGTTTTCGGCATGTGAATGACAAGTAATAACGATTTAAACTATTTTCAACGCGGTGTCATAGTTGGCGCTCGTGAGAAGGGCCATAGTATTTCGGAGGTAGAAACAAAGTTCAGATTTTCACGGACGACCATTGCAAGGGTGTACCGTGACTACAAGAATTCCGGCAAAACCTCCAACCTACGATACCAGTATGACCGTAAAAAGACATTGGGTGAACGTGACCATCGTCGGCTGTCAAGAATCCTTTCACGCGACAATCTCGCAGTAGCATCGGAATTCAATGCTGCAGGCTCAACAATCATCCGCGTCTGGACTGTGCAACGTACCCTGCACGATATGGGCTTTGGGAGCTGACGCCCAACTCAAGGCCCCTTGATGGGTGCACGACACAGAGCTATGCGCCTAGCTTGTGCACGGCAACACCGCCACTGGACACTTTATGACTAGAAACAAGTAGCGTGGTCTGACGAGTCGCGTTTCCAACTGTATCGGGCTGATGGAAGGATTCTTGTGTGACGCAAATGTTGTGTTTATCTTACAGAATCCCGCCTGTCAACAGGGAAATGTACCGGCTAATGGGGGTTTAGTAATGGTATGGGGTGTGCTTAGCTGGGCTTCACTGGGACCCCTGGTACGTCTATGAAAGTCTGACCGGCCAACGCTATGTGCGCATACTTTCTGGCGAGGTACACCCACACATGTCCTGCATTCATGCTGATGGGTTAGGCCAGTTCCAACAGGACAATGCACCTCCACACAAGTGTCAGGACGCCACATTATGGTTAAAGGCGCATTCATCTGAGTTTGGGGTGTTACCATTCCCACCCAAGTCCCCAGATCTGAACGTGATAGAACACATTTGGGATGCCATGCAACCCGCTATCGAACACAGGAATCAGAGACCTCGGAATACACTCGAATTGTGGAACGCTCTGCAGGAAGTATGGTGTGCATTTCCTACAGCATATTTCCAGAAGCTAGTGGAGTCCATGTCTCGTCGTATTTCTACAGTTCTGCGCTCCCGTGGAGGACCGACCAAGTATTAGACTGGTGTATCAGTTTTTCTGGCATTTCAGCGTGCGTGTGTGTGTGTGCGTTTGTGCGTGTGTGTGTGTGTGTATGCGTGTGTGTATGCGTGTGCGTGTGCATGTGTGTGCGCGTTTGTATATACACACACACTATATTAACAAAAGTCACCAGACACCTCTTCAAAAGCAAATGAACGGATCCGCTGCGTTGTTAAGATGCGCGGTACAGCTGCAAACGGTATAAAAAAGCCTGCAGCTGACCGCGATCATATAGCACTGTGAGGTTGAGTGAAAATATCGCGGGGGGGAGAGAACTGACTTTGAGAAAGGAAAGATTGTTGGGTGTTATATTAGTGTGTTGTCCATAAGAGAAACCGAGAGGCGTTTAAACATACCCAAGTCAACTGTTTTGGATGTACTGAATAAGCGGAAGACACATGACGTGCCTGAAGCAGCGAAACGTACCAGCAGACCATAGAAAATACAGTATTAGAGGACGTAGAAGCCTCAGGAAAGTAATTTCAGCTAATCGACGGACTACGGCACAAGACCACAGTGTACAGGTGAGTAAAAATGCTGGAACCTGGGTATGTATACGTTCCATTCGCAGAGAATTTTATTCCATGGGCTACTGTGGTAGTGCAGCTGCTCATAAGCCTTTTATCTCCACTCGGAATGCTATTCGTCGTTTGGCATGGTGTAAAGAACATTTATCGTGCACCGTAGATCAACGGAAACGAGTCCTATGGAATGATGAATCCAGATACACGAGCCATCAGTCTGATGGTCGTGTGTGGGTATGGCGGTAGCCAGGGGAACGCTATTTAGCATAGTGTACTGTTTTTACGGCCAAGTTTGGAGCTGGCACTGTACTCATGTGGGGGTGTTTTTCGTGGTCCGGCCTATTCGTTATCGTGGACAAACCTGTTAACTAGAACGTCTACCTCGATATTCTGGACAATTATGCCCTACCAACTGTGTGGCAATACTATGGAACCGAGCCTTGCTGGTACCAGCAGGATAATGCACCGAGCCATAAAGCAAGGACTGTTACGGCTTAGTTTGACAATAATTCCGTATCGTATCTGGACTGGCCAGCACAGAGCCCTGATCTTCATCCCATAGAGCACCTATGGGATGAATTAGAGCTTCGTATAAGAAGGCTGGAACCAAGGCCTACTACTAAGCAACAGTTAGCGGCAGCATTATGTACTGAATGGAAGCGCATACCTATCGCTGTGTTCCAAAACTTTGTCGAAAGCGTGTCTCGAAGGGTCAGTGCATGAATTAAGGCCAAAGGTGGACCGACGCCTTGCTAATGTATCGCAATAAAGGCGTTCGGTGACTTGTCAATATAGTGTGTGTGTGTGTGTGTACGTGTGTGTGTGTACGTGTGTGTGTGTGTTATATAGCAACAGCATCTCCTGATATACTAGAGCGCAATTTGGGAGACACGGGCTCGATTCCCGTTCCAGGACGATCAATTTTTTTAATTTCTATGGTTACGTTACATGGAAAGAGCAGCTTGATTTATGTCAGTATCTCTAATGCTTTTTGGCCACTGAGTTTATACATATAACGTTTACTTCTACTGAAAGCATTCTGCGGTAACTATTAAAACCCAATTTTATACCTATTTAATTTGAATTACCAGTCTTGAAATTTCTATAACTTTCCAAAATAAACTATTTTATGAGAATCAGGGAAACCTAAAAACGGAACTTGATAATCAAGGGAAAAATAACAGCTGTTCATCCTCTTCTGGAACTTGAGTAGCCTCTTTTCCTCGAAACGAAGTGCGTAGGCGGGATTCCTGATTTTGTCTGAAACTTAACACTTGGAAGAACGACCTGATTTCCACGAATGTTATTTTCCCTTTTATTTGATTTCTCGGGAGTACAGGAAGTCTCCTGTTTATGCCGAAAACACGTGTTCTCTTGTAATTATATTTGATCCCAAGTAACATGAATAATAAGATGGAGCAAAGAAATTTAGAAAGACGATCCAACAAAATTTTTAGTTTAAATAAGAACTGGTAATCAAAAAATAAAAAGTGAGTTTTAGCATCAGTTGATTACGGTTAGAATGTTCAGTGCGTGTTGTCTTGTCTCGATGATTTCCTCACAATGAGAGAAAACAAGAAATAATCGCAATCCTGCATTTCTAAGGGATTTCCATAAAAGTCAGGCAAAAATGAATTCCGAGGAAGTGCAAAATTATTTGCACGAGATTTCTTATACAGTAGTTGAAGAGAAAAGGCTACCAATTCTGCGAGTATCGTATCGTGTCCATGATATTTTTCGGAGGGAATGGGGCTTATGAAATTTCGGGGAAGGGGGTTATCAACTAAATGTTTTATGAGTGTATTTTTAAAATGTATGCAACATCCGTGCAAAAATATTCAAATAAATATTTTTGAAAGATATTAATATTCTTATTACTAGGGGTGGGACGAATCCTAAATTTTCCCGAATCCGATTAGGTTCTAGAATCCCTCGAATCTCGAATCATTCATATAAGAATAATTATAAGAAACAAAAAGGGAAAGATAAGACTTCCACTTAAATTTAAAAGTTTTTAATTGAAGCAAAATTTGAAACTGTGTTTTAATGAAAAACAAATTAAAGAATAGTTTTCAAAAAATATACCCATACTTATTAAGAAGATACAAATTAAATTTTAATTTACATTTACTGAATGATGTACACAACTCTTAAGGTTCATTTCCATTGTCTGAACATAATTTGACAAAAAAATATTTGAGTAACAATTAACATTTTTCTTTAATAACAAAAGTTCCTAAAGCTTTTTAAATCAAATCAAATGTAGAGGTGGGGAGGGTTATTTCAAGAGTTGATGTAGATAAACACTAAACATCGAATACTAAATTGAGTAAATTCTTCCCAGAAAATTAAAAAGAAATCAAAATTATTTTTCTAAGAAATAATAAAAACACTAAACACTGAACTCTTACAGGGAAATGTAAAAAAAATCAGAAACCTTTAATTGAGATTCTTATTTAAAAGCAATAGCATTCGCTCGAGTCTAGCCTACTTCGCTTTTTATCAGCTATAACACCTGATGTGCTATTTAGTCTTTCTGACATTACTGTCGATGGTGGTGTGATTAAGAACGTTTTAGAGAGTTTCCTCGAATTCTGATATCTTTGTTGTCCTTCCAGTGTTTAAAGATCTCCGCAGATGGTGGAAGCAGTGTTTCTGCTAAGTCGGCATTTATTTCTTCTTCAGGAGACAAACTAACTCTGCTTACTGCTGGTAGATGGTGTCATCAACTGAGAATAGTAACTCCACATGCACTCCTTGTTGTTGAATTAACGATTTTTGGGTGGTATCTCTATAATGAATTAGCTTTATACTCTTTCCGCTAAGCTAATTATTATGAATGAATAATGCTCTACCTACCAGCTAGCTAATGATATACTTGTACTAAGCTTCAAAGTAGTGAATTCAAAAGGGTGTTGTTACTAGTTAATTACGAACGTAAATAAAGTCTTAACGCTGGTTATTTATGGTAAGAAACTAATTGTAAACCTAACAGCCAGACAGAGGTCTGACAAAAACTATGAATTGAGAAAAACTAACTTACACAAACTTCTTTATTATAAGACTCTTGGTCATCTAAAGCACACACACAACTTGTTTTACACTAATGAAGAATCTCTTCTCGTATTATAAACGCTCTCCGTAAACAACAACGCTCTCTCATAACAACAACAAAAGCTCCCCTAAGTCTCGATGAACGCGCCTATATACTAGCTACCACCACGTCATGACTTACACTCATTGCCAGATCTCATTCAGCGGGTGAAATAATATTTCGTTCAGTAAGAAGATAAGTTACTTAGTAAAATAAAATAACCAGAGATAGTAAAATCAAAAGGAAAGTGAATATAGAGTATACGTTACATCTCTTAGACTTTGTTCTGATGACTGCAGATCACTCATCTGTTTGCAAAATACTAGTATCAGACATTTCAATGGCCAGTGTTGATTTAACTTGCTTAATGTTTTCTTTGCTCAAATTTACACTTCCTTTGAATCAGGGATCCAAAATAGTTCCAAGGGCATACAATTTTTCGGTCTCAACAGATTGATAGCGCTTTTTCACAGATGTAAGCAAGTCATTTCGAAAACCCTGTACGGAACCTAAAGTTGATTTAAAGTTTTGTAGAATGCTAATAGTGCTATTCACTAAACGAATTATTTCTGAGATTGTTACTTCGCTGGACCTGGCCACAAATGTAGCATTATCGAATACATCTAGGATTCGTATCACTTCTTGTTTAGTTGCCCATGGTCGAGAACTAAGATCTACCTAAAACTTTGAAGCAGATAATTAAACAGCTTGCTTTTGTTCCATGAGACGAATGCGCATGGGAAGCTGAGAATTCCATCTAGTCTGTTCGTCTTGTATCAAACGATGGGGTTTAAGACTTAGTTTAGCTAAAGAAGCTCGTAAGACTTGCATGGCTTTAGAAGAGTGCTTGAAATGCCCCACAATACTACGGCAGGTTGACATTATTTCCTTAATTTCACTCTTGTTCAGTAAACCATCTATGAGAACTAATTGAAATGTATGAACAAGGCATGCAAGTGGTCAAAGGTACTGCGTTCTAAAGCTGCAACCATATTAGGCCCATTGTCTCTTATGGAACAAGTTTTTCTAAGAGATTCCATTCTTTAATAGTGATGGTAATGAGAGTTTCTATTGCAGGTGCTGTATGGGAAACTTCTGCAAATGGAATACATTCTAAGCACAACTGATAATGCTCAAAGTTTTCATCTATGAAGTGAACTGTGAAACTGAGGTAATCGTCGGAAAATGATGTCTACATGTCTGTTGTGACTGCAATAAACTGTTTTATCTAAAAGGTTCTTAACTTTTATTTTTTCTTCTTCTTCATACATCTCTGGAATTGCTTTTCGGGCAAAGTGTTTCCTGCTTGGGATGATATATTAATATCTTGGCTCAAGGTGGTTTATCAACTTTTTAAAACCTTGATCTCCTACGATGGACAGTGGTTTGTTATCTTTGCAGATCATTTCGGCGACTAATCTGGTAACTGTTTTAGCTCTTTTGTCTCCAGGCTTAAAAAACTTTCCATTTTATCAATAAGAGTCTGTTGGTTAGAAGATACTGCTTTGAGTTTTACTGGGGGTGCTTCGAAAGGGTTTTTTTCTCCATAAGAAGAAGCTGCTGAACTTGGACTAGGAGTTAAACTAACTAATGCAAGACTCCCATTATTGACAGCTGGATCATCTGGGTCATTGTCTTCCAATCGGAAGCCAACTCTGACAATCAAAGGACCTAAGGCCGCCCGCCCCGGTGGCGCAGTGGTCTAAGCGATGACCATTCGTCCGGGAGGGATCAGAGTTCGAGTTCCGGTGAGGCATGGATGTTGTGTTTCTCTTACGGCACTGATTCTCTCCCTTCCCTGGAACCAGTGGCCCTAAATTAGGGATGAACGACTGCTTATAGCCCATCGAGTTGCTTAAGGTGGTCATTAAACCTTCAATCAAAAAGATGGGGAGGGGGTTAAAGGGTGAAGCTGGAGTCAAGTAATGGGGATGGTGAGCGATCTTCTTTCAGTTCTTGAAATTTGGATGAATATTTGGCTGTCAAATGTTTCCACATTGCTGAAGTAGTATGCGACCCTTTTCCTCTGGATATTTTTTCAGAACACAGACTGCAATTCGCATAATTTTCATTATCCGAACTTTGGAAATAGTGCCAGATATTGAAAGATGCTTCAGGTGATGTCATCTCATGGGTTGACATTCGTTGCAGAAGATGCGATGGTTGTGCGACAGGCACAAGATAAATCGTTCCTAAGTATGCGTAAATGTTGTGGTTAGCAACAGAAACTACGTAGGAATAAAAACAATAAAGCGTGAGAAACGCTGAGATCGAGACAAAAAATACAGACCGGATAACGCGAATCGTATGCTGATAGCGAGTGCAAGTGAGACGCTGCGGAGAACTAGAAACGCTGAGCTGTAGACAGTAACTTGAGTCATGTGCGGGACGCGGCTCCCTCCGTTATCACGCTCGTTAACGGCTGCCGGGAAAGAGACAAAATATGGCTAAGTCATTTTTCCCATTGTACTTCAGATATAGTGGCTAAGGCACTGTCCGATGGGAGACGCCAGTCGCCTTGGTGGTCGCTCTGTGTTAGGCTGAACAATTCCTTCACTGTTGCATCCGGTTTGGAAGTGACGAGCTATTTCACATAGCTATGTACACACTGTAGATTATCTTCTTAGATTGTTTTCAGAACTGATCATGCTGACAAAAATTCGAACAAATATCGCTCTAGAACAAGCACCAAGTTCTATAGGTTAATGTTCGAATGACGAAACAAGCATGAAGATTCGAGGATTCAAATGTCCCATCCCTACTTATTACCTATATTCTGATCATTACATAATGGTTGAAGACTTATATTTTACTATTTATCTATGCAGAAAACAAGAATACAACATTACTTACTGTTAAAAGATACACGTAATTCTAGAACGAAATAAAATTTCATCTTCTAGTGTAACATTCTTCACTCGTATAATAGCGCTTTGTTTTTCATTGTACTGAAATACAATCCCTGCTGCTGACGATACTCATTGCGATAAATATTTTTTGATTTGATTCAATTGTTATGTTACTTTTACTTAAGTCGTATTTCCAGCCTTCTGGGCATTTCCGCTAGTTTATCTAAAACTTCTTCAGCTTTCGATGTGTATTTTTGATGAATGAAGTGACGCTAACCCATCGAGTCTCAATTGAGTGGTTCACCGAGTCTCAATTGAGTGGTCCACCGAGTCTCAATTGAGTGGTCCACCGAGTCTCAATTGAGTGGCCCACCGAGTCTCAATTGAGTGGCCCACCGAGTCTCAATTGAGTGGCCCACCGAGTCTCAATTGAGTGGCCCACCGAGTCTCAATTGAGTGGCCCACCGAGTCTCAATTGAGTGGCCCAGTGGAAAAAGAGGAACATGCCACGTATGAGTCACATTTGAGTTAAGGTATGTATCTGATAGCTACTGACATCTAGAGTATATTTCACTAAAAATTAGTCATGTGATCACATCCACAGCAGATTAAAATATCGTGTTTTCAGTAACGTGTGGAATCTTTAGTGGAAGAAGGGCACATGCCACACAGCTCACTAGGAGTACAGCACGCTGCCTCTGAGTGGCCGTGACGTGCACAAGCAAACAAACAAACAAACACAGCTGTTGTGTGAGACGAAGTTGTGTTATGTCAGTGTTTTCAAGATGGAGATACAGAGAGTTGATGTAAATGTGAGAAGTGAAGAAAGTGCAAAAGTTTCAAAAAAAAAAACGTTCTAGGAATCCTGATAAATGGAAAGACAACGAAAGAAATAGGTTACAAAACTGTGGACCAGCATGTGTTCGACGAAATAAGACTGCTGCACCTGCTAAAAAGTGTTCCAAAACGTAAATCAGTGTTGCAAACGAAGTTGCTGTAAATATAATATAAGAGACTTTCAGTACAACACAGAGAAGACATATTTATGGAGGTTTACAGCGTTGGTGATTACAACAAGCAAAATGCTTATTTATTCGGACTAGTAAGGCCATAGAAGTGCAAGCGGGCTTACATTAATAAAAGGAAAGTTGCAACAGAAAACCTGAGGAAAGTTTCGTTCAAGTATTTTATTCGTTGCAGTAAACATACTGAAATCGAAGTGCGCAGAAAGGCATTTTTATTACTTTCTGATGTTACTGTAAAACGTTTACGAACGTTTCGGAGAGATGCTAATAAAGACAGTTAGGATTCTGAAGCAGAAGACAGACCACGTGCTTCCTGTTCTCTTCAGTCTGAAAGCATGTCTCCACATGATCCACTTCATACACCACCGCAGGACAAAAGAGGTATGCATTTCAACAGAACTCGCGCAATCACTTCTGAGAGAAAGGATGAAGTACGAAAACATACTCGAATGTTTCCAAGATACACTTCACACTATAGTCAAAGGCATATCCCGAAAAGGACATACATTACTTCGGTACATTCACTTGCAGAAATTTATTGTTTGTACCGTGATACTCTGATTACCAGCGAAGTATCTGTGAAACAAGTTTATCAAAATATATTTAATAGCGAATTTAATACTGGCTTTAAACTGCCATCAAGTGACACATGCAATACTTACGATTCCACAAAAGCTGCGAATAATCTTCAGTCAGCAGATTTTCAACTGCATTTGCGTAGAGCTGAATTTGCATACAACATCCTGAAGGAAGCAACAAACGATGAAAAACAGGACAGTAGTGGCACACTGGTTTTGTGTATCGATTTGCAGCAAGCTCTTCCGACTCCATATATTTCTACTGAAAATGTATTTTATAAGAGACAACTCTGAACATATAACTTCGGTGTGACACGTCCTTCACCTCTGTCACATTATCATCCTCTTATCGTCACATTATCTCCCTCTTATCTCCCACATTATCTCCCTTTTATTCTCTTATTATATCCCTCTTATTATCTTATCTTATTATATCCCTCTTATTATCTTATCTTATTATATCCCTCTTATTATCTTATCTTATTATTTTATCTTATAATTATCTATTATTATCTTCTTATTATCTATTGTTATCTATTATCTTATTATCTATTGTTATCTATTATCTTATTATTAACTTATTATATCTCTTACTATCTTATAATCAGATAATAGATAATAATAAGATTATTTATTATCTTATTATCTTATATTATTATCTAATATCTTATCTATTATCTATTATCTTATCTATTATCATTTTGTTATCTTATCTTTTTATTATCTTATTATCTCATCTTATTACCTATTATTATCTTATTACCTATTATTATCTTATTGCTATTATTATCTAATCTTATTATCTATTATCTTATATCTTATCTTATTATCTATTATCTTATCTTATTACCTATTGTCTTATCTTATTACCTATTATCTTATTATTATTATCTTATTATCTATTATCTTATTATCTATTATCTTATTATCTATTATCTTATTATTATCGCCTCTTATTTGTCGCCCTGTTATTTATTTCCCTCTTATTTTATCTCCGTCACATTATCTCCCTCTTATTTTTATTTTATTTATTTATTTGAAGCGAAGAAGGAATTTTTTTTCATTAATTCCTGACGATGTGTGGAACACACATCAAATTTTTCGAACCCAACTGCTGGTAGATCCATTTTTACGTTCGGGCTCCAATGTGAAAAAAGGAATTTGTCGGTGACTGGAATCGGACCCGCGTCTCCTCTCTCCGGAGTGAATTGCTTTAACCGACTAAGCTACACCAACGGAATTTATAGCTGCCGATTTTTCGTCTGGACATGTGCTCCACCTCTATAGTACGTCATACACGAGGTACTGAATATTTTGTGTTCCACACCACCTACAGGTCTGTATTTATCACTTACGTCTTGTACCACAAATCGTGTACTTTTTTCAATAAATCTCACTTCAATACCTTATGTCTTTCTTCGTGCTGTGTTTCCAACAGCCAGTAGTGTATGTGATACAAAGACAACCTCTATTTATGGTGTGCTTCAATGGACGAAGAGATTTTAAATATCATGACCACAGCAATGTCCGCACGTTTTCCCAAAATATCTTTCTTATGGAAAGTTTGGAGAGGCAACTACCGAAGAATTACACTGCAGTCCAAAACTTAACAGGCTGGAACGAGTTAACTCGGGGTTAACAAAATCGGCTGAAATCAGCTCAACGAATATATTCGTTGTCTAATACGTGGGGGTCGAACGCGGTTGGGAGTGAATCTGCGAATCAGAAAGCATTGCTTTCTCCTTAGCTTTCTTATTCAAAGTGGTCATTTATGAGGATGATTGACCCTAATCCTTTCAGGGTTATTACCTACTGAAAAAGGCTGAAATAATGGCTACGATCCTAAAAAGAGGAGAGAGAGTGAGATGTTTGAGTCACTTCTTTCGAGCCAGTGGCACGATATTCGGGTCAGAGGTACTTTCCATCATGCCTTGGGTCATACAGCAGAGAACAAAGGAACAGAAGGGAACTCGTAGGCCAAGGTTATGGTGGGCACTGTTAATGGTTGGTTGTGCCTGGTTTGTGTTCGTTACTGTTGAGATGAAAAGGGGGGAAGGAATTGTTTTGCAATAGCTTTCCTAAAACCCGGCCGCTATGAGAACATTTCTCTTTGGGGAGCGCAGAAAGTGTAAGGCATCATTAGTTTCTGGTACATCGGCAGCTTAGAGGGTTAAGGACGAGGTAAATTTTTACCAGTCAAAATCGAAAACAGCGGTAAGTGGCATCGATAGTTATAGCACCTGTAAAATAAGACCCACGTCAGCAATCATGTAGAGTGGAGATCGAAACAGAAATGTTACGAAGGAGATACTGGCGCTCCAGTCGTCCAGCGACACTTTTTCATCAGCATTGCATAAATAAACTACTGGGCGAAATCCTAAGTAGGGGATATGTCCTTCTGGCACCGCTGGGTGTCATGCTTAGCAACAAGTGATGGAGATCTTCGGGTAAATTGTCCCACTCCTAGTGCACAGCCCTGATAAGTTCTAGAATGGTTTCTGGTGGGGGTTCCTTTACGCAACAAGTCTACTCAAAGTGTCCAATGCATGTTCGATTGTACTGTGATCAGGGGAGCATGCTGGACACTCCATCCGGAGAATAGTCTCTAGCCAATACTCCATCCACAGCTTCTGTGAAGTGAGGAAGGGCGTAATCGTCCAAAAAGATGAAATCTGGGCACCATGGAACTGAAGAACATGGCGAAGAATGATTATATCATTGTGGTACCTTTTCCCGGTGATTCTCCATTAAACCATCACTTGTAGTTCGGTACGTCTATTGACCATATCAGCCCATACCATGACGCCGCGACAGCCATATCTTTCCCGTTCAACGATGTGGCTGACATTATGCGGAATCCTACGTTCCCTCCCGATCGATTGCAGATTGAAATCCGACGAAAGATTACAGCGGCTTATTACTAGGGTAATAACAAGCGTTCTGGACACATTAATCCAAAACGGAAACGGATGATACAATCGGGAAATTATTGCGTAATGTCAATATCAGACTTTCAGCAACACAGTGGTGTCAGAACGACGCGCTATCTTTTGCTGTGTGGATGTGGGAGAGTTTGGAAATGGAAGCGCGCAGCTCCTCAGGTCGAGTCAGAGGGTTAGAGCAGTGCTCGTACGTGAAAATAGAAACTCTGCGGGATAAGAACTCCGACACGGGTCCACACTGTCTTGCAAGAAATTTGTGGTGAAGGAACTCTTGGTCGAAGCAGAACTTCTTTCTTAGGACAAAGTTGAGACCGAAAATTCGTTAAAATCGCCCCCCAACTTTTTGGAAGCGGGAGCGATCTTGCTGCATGAAAATGCAACGTGTTGTGGTGCAGAGTCGGTTTTGGGATTTTTGTTCGAAATATGGCTGGGGAACTTTCTTCCACCCATCATACAAGCCCTGATCTCAGTCCACCCGACTTTAATCTCTTCCCAAAGTTAAAAACTCAGCTGCGTGGCATCCTCTACGAATTGCTGGACGAACTGACATTGGACGTGACGCGAGTAATACGACCGCTGTACAAAGATGGCGTACTACGGGGCATCTAGGACCTACCTCACCGTGAAGCTGCGATTAGCAACGGAGGGGAGTACATTGAAGGACAATAAGGTAAGTTTTCTCCGTTACTTCACACTTTTCTCAAAAATGGACAGTGTGCAGAACTTTTGTCGTGAACCCGCATTAGCTCACTCACCTGAAGACTAGCCAACGTTAGAAACACACCACTGACGCCAGATTATACACTGCTGGTCACCCAAAATGCAACAACAAGAAAGACTATATAGCAAAGCCAGATTTACTGGACACATAACAACAGATACAAAGATGAAACGACTGAGATTACAGGCCCGTGCGACTTGCGGAACACGCAAACATCAATAGTTCGTGTGGCCCCTATGGCTGGCAATAACGGCCGCTACACGCCGCGGCATCGAACGAAAAAGGCTTTAGATGTGAGCTTGGGGTATGTAGGTCCAGGCTGCTTCCACAAGTTGCCACAGTTCATGAGGCGTAACCGCAGTGTGGTGCTTGCCGCGGTTACGCCTCATGAACAGCGACCAGACGTGTTGGATAGGCGACATATCGGGAGAATAGGCGGGCCACGGAAGCAGTGACACCTGGTCGGCCGCGAAGAATTGTTGTACGGTGCGTGCCACGTGCGGTCGCGCATTGTCTGTTTAAACGTGGCCGCTGGCAGGTCCTGCAGGTAAGGGAGGACTACAGGCTCCAAAACGTCGGAGATGGTGCGGTGGCTGTTGAGTGCACCGGCGATACGTACCAGAGGGGTGCGGGTGTCATATCCAACTGCGCCCCAAACCATAACTCCAGGCGACGGACCTGTATGGCGATGCATAATGCAGACGTCATACAGTCTCTCGCCGCGATGCCGCCACACATGGATCTGATCATCGTGGTGTTGCAGGCAGAAGCGGGATTCGTCGGAGAAGACAATGTCGTGCCATTCCGTAGTCCAGGTGCGGCGTTCAACGGCCCACTGCCGCCGCACTCGCCGGTGGTGTAACGTCAATGGTAATCGGAGCAATGGGCGCTGTGCGACAAGTCCTCGCTCCTGCAGACGACGTCGAACGGTACGTGCTGACACAGGTTGTTGCGCAACACACCCTAATTCCTGCGCTAACGTTCGTGATGTGGCGGTGAGAGCCGTCAATGCCCGCCGCACGACCTGCCGGTCCTCTCGTTCGGTTGCGTGCCGCGGCTATCGCTCACGTCGGTCCCTCCGTCCCTCCTGCACCCACCGAATCCATACTCGCCTCAATGTGGCTGGATGTCGTGCCACGCGGGCGCCGCTGTCTCGGTACGATAAACCGCTGTCGCGATAATCCACTATTCGTCCTCTGTAGAACTCCGAAACGTGCTGGAATGACTGCCGTATTCTGCGACGAGGCACCAGGAAACTTCCCACGCACAGGTCCGGCAGCACAACACACTTCCACTACTTACACCCAGCTTTCTGTGCACCCTTCTTATAATGCTTCTCGGTGGCGTGCCGGGCGCACATGATTTGCATATGCTCTGCAATGCTAATCGTTTGCATGTCCTCTCGCGTGCGACGCATGCTGCGAATTTCAGGCTAATCGGATGCTTCCTTCTTGGTGTTGCAGTTTGGGTGGCCAGCAGTGTACTTTGCACCTTGGGTAATGGTGGGCATAATAAAGGTTTCGAGTCCTGCTGCATTTAGATGTCTTGACACAGTTTGGCGCGAAAATCCACACCACCCATTCCACACCCGGGATTGGAAACCGAACGCATCTCGGACGACTGGTCAGAAGCAAGCGCTTAGGCCACTGCGACATCAGGCTGACAAAGATATACAGAAATATTTTATATGTGAATGAGAGTACCCTATAATATATCAATAATAAAAATTATTTCAACAATTTCTCCTATATTTGGTAACCTACTATTTTACGCATACCCTTCCCCACAGTGTTACATCATTTCGTAATTAATCACCTGACAGAACACTAAAACCGTATTTGCAATCAGCATCGCAAATACGTACACCTTCCAAAAGGGCTTGAATTAAGTTTTACAATAGACCGAGTGATCACCCCTATCAAAATTGCATGCGGCTCGTGATTTCCGAAAAGGCGAAATCAATCGACCGACTTAGCATATAGAAGGTGTGTGTGGAGCAGTAGGTAGTAAAATTCGGAGCGTGATGGGAAAACGGAAGGATTTATCCCTGAGAAAGGACAGACAGTGAGAGCTCTGAGAGCGGTTTCCTTGATTTCGCAAACGGCTGAATTGGTGGGTTGTTCGCGAGCCGTCGTAGTTAAAGTGTATCGGGACTGGCGTGAAAATGCTCAAACAATGACCCGGAGGCAAAACTACACAGTGCTGTGAAAGGCTGATGTGAGAGTTGAAATCCGGGTCCGACGATGCGTACAGTCCAACAGACGCAGCACTGTTCAACAGTTGACTGCCCAGTACAACAGAGGTCAACCAGGAACAGTATCTGTCATGACTATGCGTCGTTGCACGCTCGCATGTATGGACTATGACAACAGAGTCTTCTACCCACGGTTTATTAACAGAAAAGTTTCGCCTGATGTAAAGATCATGTAAGTTGGACGTCGGATGACTGAGAAAAAGTGTGCTGGTCTGAGTAGTCGCGTTTTTTACTCCACTACGTGGATGGTCGTGTACGTATTTGGCAGAAACAACACGAGGCACTCAGTCCACGCCGGTGGAGACTGCTGTTTGGTATGGGGCATGTTTACCTGGTGGGAACTTGGACCCCTGGTGCATGTGGAACAACGTATTACTGGTGTCCACTATCGTGAATTGCTTGCTGACTCTGTACACCCTGCAATGTTGCACTTTTCCCCGAATGGCGACGGTACATTTTCCAAGATGACAATGCACCAAGCCACAAGTCCAATGTTGTGCAGGAATGGTTTGAGGAACACAGATCAGACTTCCAGCATATCGATTGGCCTCCGAATGGCGACGGTGTCTTCCAAGATGACAATGCACCAAGCCACAGGTTCAATGTTGTGCTGGAATGGTTTGAGGAACACAGTTTAGACTTCCAGAATATCGACTGGCTTCCGAACTCCCTTGATATCAATCCCATAGAGCACTTGTGGGACATTATGGAACGGCATCTCAGGCGTCTGGATACACCAATCACCTCCATACCTGTACTGAAGGCCGCAATACGCATAGTTTGGTTGGCCATACCACCCAACTGCTTCAGGCATCTTATTGAATCGCTGCCACGTCGGATAGCTGCTGTACTAGGGGCAAAAAGACTGCGCGGAGAACGGGCATAACTTACGAAGCATTAGATAGGAGGTCATAATTCAGTGATCACTCAGTGCATGACATTTTGTAGACCTGTGAAGTTCATCTTTTTTCTTGTTTGACACAAAAAAAATGTTAAAAGCATTACTGATTCTGTCTAAAAAAATAGAAAAATTTATTTTTCAGAAATATATTTTCGTTTTCACAATCTTTTTTTAAAATAATTCTCTCCAGTGACAAAAAAGAATTCCTTTTTCGAATACTGAGTTTGTTTTTCGATTGTAGGTTTAACGACCACCGTGAGCAACTCAATGGGCTATAAGCAGTCGCCGTCCCTAATTTAGAGCAACTTGTTCCAGGGAAGGGAGGGAGCCAGTGCCATAAGACAAACAACATCCATACCTCACAGAGATTCGAATGATCAGAGGCCATCGCTTAGACCACTGTGCCACCGGTGCAGCGCTACTTTTTTTTCGTTGAAAACAAATGTTAAAAAGGTAGTCTCCATGTCGCGGAAGGATTTTTTTGTTTACTTCTTTCCAGTACTGCTGCTTTTTTCTTACAGAAAATCTCATTAAAAACTATCAATTTCAGAAATGAAATCCACTTCTTTTTAGTATTTAATTCGTTACATCTATTTTACAGTTCTTTCGTAAACTTCATTATGACAATGAGAAACAGGTGTGTGAGCCATTAAGGAAGAAAATTTAGTTCTACTTTTTGATACTGACATTCTTTTCTTTCGAAATCACCCTGTGGGATATTATTACTGAGATTTCTGCTGTTGGCCCATTCATCGATACTTTCTCTCAATTTTGACTCGTTTAAAATAATTTCACTTTCCACTTACAAACTGCTCCCCCACGCCCCATTTGATTTATGATGAAATCTTCCGTGATTTTGCTTGAATCAGGATTAGTTCCTTGACTCCTGCGTAATTTTCTGACATTTATCTGGATTTACATTTTAGGGTCCTTTCTTCTTCATTAAGAAAGAACATTTGTACTCATCGTTTTTGTTTTCCCAGATGAATCCTTAATCTTATCAGGGCGCGGTAATGGGTTAATGGTCAGTGTTTCATGGCCGAAGATGTTTATTCTAGAAACAGAAATCGATACACATTTCGGAAGGTTGTTTTTTTTCTTCAGCTCATTTTTTGTTGTTGGGGAGAAGGATGAGTTATGCTGTTGCTCTCGGTGTAAGACTTCAGGTAGAGTCTAACAGCTTTTTAGCAATAAACTTCAAGGAGGAAATTTAATTATATCAGGTGCACCCAGTTCACACCATTTTTCTTCTGCATGTGTTTGCATAAAATATCTTATTTCTTCAAGAAAATAAGCTTGCGTCAGTTAATTCCATCTTAATGGAATTCATTCACACATGACCTTTCTGTGTGTCATTTTGCTGCTGGGGTAACCTCCAACAGAAACACAAGGGTTGTCCTAAAAGCAATTTCTTTTCCCTAATAATTTCTGAATTTTTGGAAATGTTTTGCATAAATCTAGACTAACGTTCTGAGTGTTCATCTTTTTGTCGTTCAGTTTGATTAACACAAAGGATGGCTATTCGCCTATAGGAAAAAGTTTAGTTTGGGGAAATGGAAATTTGCAAGACTACGGGGATCTATATGAAGCTGAAAAAGGTTTATGGAAATGCGACAATCTACACCAACAATTTCAGAAGATGGATGAAGATGTTTCAAAGCAAGAGAAAACACAGTGGCCGACAAATAACGCAGCGAAAGGCTAAAAAATTTCTAACACTTCGACACCTAGGAAAGTCTAAAAACCAAATAATACAAAAGAGTGGCTTAGCTTTATTGTTCAAAATGCTGATACGTGTAGAGATAATTATGCCAGATGCTATAAACATTCCATGACATTTTGACTTAAAATTAAGGGGCGCCAAAGCATCCGTTTTACGTCAAACCCAATCCATTGATGTCCCGACCCTGTTCAAAATCGTAAAATGTTTACAGATCATAAATTACTTTTCTTTCCCGTAATTGCTCTTCCCTTTCTTTAATTTTATATTCAAAAAATTATAGATTCACTGTGCGGAGAACGGGCATAACTGTTGGTGCAATATAAAAACTTCACACGAGATCACCAAGAAATTATGTAAAATTCGCAAGAATGGCACAAAAACCCATTACCGCACGAGGTAGTTACGCAGCAAATAACTTTCACTCATGTAAAACGTCTCTTCAAAAATCTTGAGAAGTCCACTAAGCGGAAGCAGAGAATTGTTATCTGAAACACAGGTCCTAGGTCAGTGGTTAAAGTGATTGTGTTTATACAGCGATGAGATGTAACGGACTAGCATGCTCGGACGGTAATCAAGAAATGCGAGTCGAATTCCGAGGTTCAATTTTCAAACTTCTGTAGGGTTGGCCCCTTTGGGTGAAAAGTTGATTCCGGTATCTCATGGAAAATAACCAGTTCATGGGTTTTTAATCAATCGCGGAGGCAGATTCATTTGCTGTGCTTTCGCAATAGATCTTATACACCAGCTTCAGTTTATGGGAATCAATGACCTTTGTTTATGGGTTTAACAGTTTGGATTACTGTGCCATAACCAGAGATAGAAACGGGTCACGGCTCAACAATATCTAGCGGGTCAAACGGGTCGGATCAAAGTGTTCCTGACCTGATTTCGAACCGGTTTTACTTCAGTTTTACTTTTGAAAAGCAAAAGAAAATTGTTTCAAAGAAAAATGCGCACTGTGGAAAATTGTGCTCTATACTTATGCCCGCGGACTGAAAAATGATTAGTCATGCAATATGAAGAAAGAGGTTCTCAGAAAGAAGAGTGTCTCTTCCTTCTGGAAGGCAATGATGAAAACATCCACATTTTAAGAACTTTCAACACATCGTAAACTTGTGAAAATTGGTGTTGCTGTGGAACACATTCTGAAGCTTGCCATGTCATCAAGAAAACGGCAAAAACTGAAACTAAACAAGTTGCTCAAATCAAAAATTTTGACTGTAGCGCCATCAAAATTACGTGGAACAGCCTTAAAATTACTGCGGAGGAGCTTTTTGACTCTCGCAGATGTGTCGGAAAACATGTGTAAAACTGTTAGATTATGTCTTTCAAATGAAGGACAAAAGTTTCAATACTTCTTATAACTGAGAAAATTATACGTTCCTCTAATACATTAATTTGATTTCCATATCACCTAAAGTACCCACTGCGTAGCAACTTTTTGAATGCCCTATATATAATGTTGTTCAAAGCAGATTTGTCCGGGTCGGGTCGGGTCGGTTCGGGTCCAATTATGTGACGTCCGGGTCCAAAATTTTTGACCCGTTTCCGACTCTGGCCGTAAGCTTCCTATCAAGTCCAGTTGCTCATCCCACGAGAAACAAAGCTTGTGCTGTGGGATGGATAATTTCGACAGCAAGATAATTTTCGTCCTTTTAACTTCAGGGTTTTCCTACACATGCAAGAAGTAATCGATCGAAAGCTAGCCGTGGATGAACCCTTTAAACCAGCAGGAACAAATTAAGTCGGGGTTAGAGAAAAGGGTTCGGGTTGGAATCAGCTCAAATGTGTTTGAAAAGTGTGCAAAACTCCACTGGAACGAGTGATGTTGCGCATCAAAAAGCGTTGCTTTCACATTAGTCTTGAAAGCAACTTATTCGAAATAGTAAGACTGACACTAATCATTTCTGGACGATTGCCTCCAGAAAGGATTAGTGTTAATAATCCTACTAAATTACTTCTTTGATTAACAAGACTAACTGAGGAACTTGAATTACTTGTTTCTGCCCAGTGGTATGATGTCTAAGTCAGGAGGACTAGCCCTTCCCCGTCATACCTTGATACATGGAAGAGAAGACAATGGAGTTCTTATCACAAGTGAAAAGTTTATGGTCGGTGCTGCTGAGATGAGAGGAAGTAAGGTATCGTCTTGTCGTAGCTTTCATAAAACCCAACTGTTTTGTGAACATTTCTGTTTGAAGAGCTCTGAAAACTCTCAGCACCACTTGGTTCAGGCGCATAGGCCACTTAAACAGTTGAGTACGTGATTCGATTTTCTAATTTTATGCTTATACAACAAAGTCTGGTGAGACGCACGTGTATGACATTCACAAGGCTTTAGTCAACAAGTGTAAAAGATATCGCTGCTCTCAACACAAGATTTATTTTGTTTCTGCAAGGGTGGAGCGGAAAGTCTCATTAAATTTGGCCTTCAGAGAAAGTTATCCCCTTCCCCCACAAGCAATTTCTTTTGTATGGAAATTTTTACTTTTAAGGTGGACCCCACCTAAAATCTTTGTGTAGCCATTTTCTTCACAATTAATGCGTTCCCAAGGATCGAAATTCGAACATCGATAAAAATTACTTCATATTACAGCCTAGTATACTTAATATTTTCTAAAATACAACCATAATTATATTAAAATCAGTGACTTTTCCTTTGGTGGTGTTGAGACCAGAAAATAGATGGCACCACATCTACATGTGACTTACTAAATGCTACCACGTTGCATTTCTTTTTCAATAATTTCATTAATTTTTGACTGTAAATCAACACTTTTGTCGATCCATGCGATAGTCCTGAATGTTTAGAATGATTCGAGCCATTTAGATTAAATATTCTAACAATAATTTAGCTGAAAATGTTGCAAAGTGAGCTTGCTGGTTTATTTCGGATTTAAAAATCAGCAGCATCTGCAATTCTGTTAACATTTTCAGCAAAATTATTATCAGAACATTTAATCTAAGTGGCTGAGATCATTCTAAAAACATCCAGACTGTCGCGTGGATACACTCAAATTTTGGTTTCATTCCGAAAATTAATAAAATTATAGAGAAAAAATGTAACGTCGTGCATTTATAAGTCACATGTAGATGTGGCGCCATCTATTTTCCGGTCTCAACACCACCAAAGGAAAATCTATAGATTTTTCATATCATTACAGTTAACTTTTAGAAAATATTAAGTATACTTAGGCTATAATATGAAGTTATTTTTATCGATGTTCAGATTTTCATCCTTGGGAACGCATTAATTGTGAAGAAAATGGCTACAGAAGTATACCCATTGAAAATACAAGGTAAAGATTTTAGTTGGATCCACCTTAACTGTTTTTACGATAATAATTGAAGGAATCGACGAACGTGGAATCGCTTGGAGAATTCAATTATCAGTTATTCACAACAAAGTGCCGACAAGTGTCTTCGAATGTAAGGTTCACTTTCGGAATGGATTTAATCGAGATAATTAATGTCTTCTCCTTGAGGTTTACCGCTTTCTGCCACTGATGCTTGCACTGTACGAGACATTCTCTGCATTTGAAGTAATGGGGTCGGAGATAAATTTATGTGCGATATTTCACAGGATATCACGAATCGTTGCAGCTGTGGCAGGCGTCAGGCCAATGAAAGTGATTTGAGATTCAATCGCGATGCTTTTCCACATTTTCTTAAGAAAACTGTTTTCCCCATTGGTACAAACAATTCCAATGTAACTCAAAATGATTTTGACTTCATTTTTAAGAAGCCTTTAGTTTATCATTTTCACTGAATTTCATCTATCTGCTTCATAGTAACCTTTTGTAACTCACGATGAACGGGAAAAAAATTGTTTGACAGTTACTATTTCGCCCGACAAATGCACATGTATACCAAATACAACTTCAGCATCAGTTATTCGAAATGCTTTGGGCCGGAAATACCTCGAATTCTTTCATATATTCGGAGTACAAGGTGTCATCACAAAGTATTCGTACTGGTTGCATAAGTTCGGAATCGCGCGACAAAGCGAAAGCGGTGTGGCACAGGTTGGCCTTAAAACCTACTGCGTATGTACCATGACTACCCTCTCATATTGTTTTTTTTTTTACTAGTGCTTTGTTCTTCACGTGTGTGAAGATCAACGTCGCATTTGTCATGTCGGAGAAAACTGATCAACGAATTTGCATCAGATTTTGTCGAAAACGTGGAGAAACTTGCACAGTTATACTTAAAGTTACCAAAAGCCTATGGTGAGGATTGTATAAGGTGTGCACAAGTTTATGAGTGGAACAAACGTTTTAACAAGTTCGTAAAATCATGCAATTTATTGATTATGATACGCTTTCCAACATACCAGAAATCATTACTCAAGTTATTTAATAATGGCTGTGGAATAAATCTCGCTCGTGTGTCCCGACCTTTGACCCCATTTCGATTATATTAAACAGAATTGATTCAGTATACCTCCAGAACAACGTACTTGTTTTGTCGAAATACACTGGCGGAAAGTGAAAAAAGAACACCAAGAAGAAATTGGCGGACGATCATGAAATTTACATATGTTAATGGGGTCTAGTTTACGTAGGTGTGATGTTAATTTAGGGATCAACCGGTGAGCGCTTACGCCACAGCACGGCATAATATGCAAATTATCGTCGGTGGTATTTAAGGAATACGGCGAAGTGAATGTAATCAGTCGTCGGCGTACGGACACGTGCGAAGACCCTGAAGAAGCTGCAATGCCTGGACATGGGAGACGTGCACGATTTCAGCAGTTATTGGACTTTGAGCGAGGTCGTCTAGTCGGACTCCGCGAGGCCGGTGGTCGTATCGTCGTATTGCGGAGCGAATTAGACAGGAAGTATCGGTGGTGGTACGATGGTGGCGTAGATGGTCTGAGGAACATTCCCACACGAGAAGACGTGGAACCGGGAGTCACAGACGGACTGATGGACGCATAAGAAGAGCGGCGTTGTCAAGCAGAACATCCACTGCGACGCAAGTCCGAGCTGCCGTTGCACCTGAGGTGAACAATCCGCAACCGTCTACTGGATGCAGGACTAGGTGCACGTGTGCCTCTGGCATGTGTACCTCTGACTGTAGTCCACCGTCAGGAACTGCTGTAGTGGTGTCGCCAACGTCTGTACTGGAGAACGCAATGGCGATCTGTCGTGTTCAGCGATTAAAGCAGATTCTGCTTGGGAGCCTCCGATGTCCGTATGCGTGTTCGCAGACGCACAGGGGAGCGTCTCCACCCTTCTTGCATCCGCCAGCGACACACAGGGCCTACACCTGGTCTAATGGTGTGGGGAGCGATCAGCCATCACTCCCGTACACAACTAGTGTTTGTACCGGGTACGTTAAACAGCACCTCCTACATCAACAACATCATTCAGCCCGTTGTTGTGCCATCTGTAAGGTCGGTCCATCGTGGTGTTTTCCAGCAAGATAACGCAGCACGTGCAACGCAACATGCACTTCAGGGTGTGAGACAACTTCCATGGCCTGCACGTTCACACCCCCCCCCCCCCATTGAGCACGTGTGGGATTTTATGGGACACCGACTTATCCGGTCTCCATAGCCAGCCATGACCATCCCCGATTTACGCGTCCAGGTTGAGGATGCTTAGAACTGAATACCCCAAACTTACATCTGACATTTGCACGACAGACTCCATGCCAGAATTGCACAGTGTGACGCAGTTCATGGCGGTTCAACCTCGTACTACCCATGTTACATGGAAATGTTATTTTTCAGTTTGCCAGCAAATACAGCTGTATTTTGCTATAATGTTTTGATCATGTTATCCTCTGTATTCCGTTATTATGCTGTATAAATTTTGTTGGTATCAGACGTCTCCTTGTTGTTCTTTTTGCACTTTCCGCCAGTGTATATGCATTTTCAGTCAAGTTATGAAGATAACGGCTGTGGAATATATCTCGCTCCTGTGCCCTGACCTTTGACCCCATTTCGATAGTATTCAACAGAACCAGTTCAGTATACCCCCGAAACATTGTTTTGTGGCAATCGAAGCATTTTTTACGTAAGTTATGACGCATAAAGACGATGGAGTGGATGCCGTTCCTGTGTCCTGACTTTTGACCCCATTTCTTCCATTTTCAATAGGGTTCGTCCGCAATTTGTCGCCTACCACATTAAAATTTCATCGAAATCGAACCATGTTTACGCGAGTTATCGTGCGCACAGACAGACAAAGCTGGAACATATACGCTTCTTCAACCTACGGTTGGAAAGTGTAAAAAAAGGTGCTTGTGAGAGTGTTGAACGATATGGGAGGGAAGCCCGCAACTAGCAAAAGTAAAAATTATGTTGAACTCGTGCGCATAGCTGCGCGGGAGAATCGCCGAATCCCTAGTCGCGTGTTATCTGAAGACTTCAACCGCAGTTTCAGTTCTGTCGATTCTTACTAACGATTTGAGTATTTTCTCCTTTGGTGGTGTTGAGACTAGAAAATAGATGGCACCACATCTACATGTGACTTACTAAATGCTATCACGCGTCTCGGCCAAATTTGTGCCAAAATTGCTCTCAGCTGAGCAAAATGTCCCGTGTTTCAGCTGCTAGTGACCTGCTGGGGTGCGTCAAAAACGACGAAAACGTTTTAAAAACTATGAAAATTGGTGATTAATCGTGGATTTCTAGGTATGACCCCGAAACTAAAGGTCAAGCCTTCACAGTGGAAGGCCCCAAACTCTCTTAGAGCCGAAAAAGTACGAGTGAACCGCAGCAACGTCAAGACCATGCTGACTTTTTAATCGCGAGGGAATTGTGCATTATTAATAAGCTCCATCAGGCCAGACAGTCAATACGGAATACTACTGTCATGTTTTGCGGCGCTTGAGGTATGCAGCTAATGGCAAAAAGCCGGTATTCCATGGGAGTGGCAACTCCATGACAACGCGCCTGCCCATACATGGCAACTTGTGCAGAAGTTTTTCGGCAAGCACCACATTGCACAGGTCCCACTTTATTTGCCAGATCTCGTTCCCCGTGTCTTTTTCTTTTCCCCAAAATCAAATACCACTTGAAAGGAAAATGATTTCAAGATACTGAGGAGATACAACAGAATACGACGAAGCATCTCTTCGCTCTTTCAGAGGATGGCTTCAAAAAATGCTTCAAACAGTGGAAACTGCGCTGGACTAAATGTGTTGCTTCGGAAGGGGACTACTTCGAAGGCGACTGAGTTTCAAATCTGTGAGTCTTGTGCTTTTATTTTAATAAATCCAGTTTGAATACTTTTTTAATCACACCTTATATGTGCATACGGTATATCTACATAATGAGATGTCTTGCGGATGGGAATAAGTCTAAAACACTAAATACATCTGTATTTCAAGAAATCAAAGTCGTTCGCAAAGAACGCATCACGGAACTGAGTCGTTAGCGAAAGATTCTTTAATGAAATAATCGATTCTGCAAAAGAGCTTATTCTCTCAAAATATCGGTCAGAATTACTCTTCACTAGACATCAAATGTTCACCGGGGTGTCCAGTGAAGTTCGTGTTCCAGTCAGAAAACGCAGCCTTAAGATATGTAAAAAACGCAATAAATTTTAACATTTTGAACCCAACTTATCTAAAAAAAACACATTCCGTAAGAGTTAAAAATACATTTAAGCAGACAATTGTTCACTAAACCGGAAACGTCAACGAATGACGCAAACGTAACGGACTCCGAACCGACTCGCGAGAGTTATTCTCTGCGGAAATAGTTAACTTTGAAGTGTCAATCAACGAATCAGTGCGAACAAATTGTTTTAACGAGTCGAACCCGAAGAAGATTCTTTCAAAAGGAATCTTTTTGCCCATCGCTACGGCAAAACTGAGCTTCACAGCCCCACTATAGTATCTGAGCTCACATGTCGAGACAGTCAGGGAGCGCAAAGACCTGCGCGTGGCGTGGCATCCCTCCCAGAGTCTTCTGTAATTCATCCGTGACGTCATGACGGCGCTCGAAAAAAACATTTCCGGATTTCGAAGGTTTTCGGTCTGGGGATTTTCGGATATGTCAGCATTCAATGACGGTGCACCTGCGAAGGTTTGTGAAAAAGAGCGTTCGAAGTAAGGTTGGCACAAACGTATTGTGGCATCCGACGCCCACATTGAGTCACTTGTTAATAGCGCAATAACGGATTACGAGACTGCAGTGAACGAAGCAATACCGCCACGGGATCGTGGTCAAGTGGGAACGGGTAGCTTGATCCGACCAATCAAGGTTCCAACTACAACACCAACACACCGACGGAAGAGTGAGGGAGTAGCGTAGACCACCTGAGAGCATAGGTCCCAATTCTCAAGTTGGATGTTACAGGTAGATCGAGACTGTATCATATTCTGAGGCGTGTTTACTTGGGCCACATTGGAGCCCCTTGTACCTGCTAAAACCAACATCACCGTAAAAAGCTACGTTGACGTACCCGCTGACCACCTGTACCCGTTCATGGCTATCCATTTCAACAACAGTATGTAGTGTTTGTTCACAGATATCACTTAAATGTCTATGTTGCACTAAAACACCACCATTACTTAAATGTAAATATACTCTTCGAACTGAAACGTTCCGTGGAGTTAAGTCGTGCTCTGAATAGCTTAACACTTAAACGCAAGTTTAGGCACTAAACAGCATAACGGCCAGAAAAGTTTCTACTTACTACTGTATTTCAACCTTATATCGATCTCGATAGGTATTCAAGTCAGCACATTAAAACAGTTCATTTTGTACATAATCCTTTAGTACTCCGACAGCAAAACGCAACAGATTCTCTATATACAGAATACTTCAAGTCTTACGAATCAGCCTGGCTTTAATATAAACGAAGCATAATATTCATCGTGAAAGCATTAATCATGAACAGATAGCCGAAGATATCTTTAATATCACTCTACAAAGCAATTACAACTACCTCACAATCTAGCAGACTTCCAACGAGAGCTCTGATACATCGTAAATATCACTCTTATCTGTCTCGCTAACATGCGTCATTCAATTTTGACCTCAAGTCAGGTTGCCACAAAAACACTTAGCTAGAGAGAAAATGTAGCGTTAAGTTCAGTAAACGCTTAAGGAGAATGGACCAAAATTTACGGAAGGTAACAGGAACCAAAACGAAAAGTTAAATTAGGGTATACGTTAGAAGTATGCCTTCTTTCATAAAGACAACGCTCCGTCTCGTTGCTCCTGTTAGGTGGAGGAGCATTCCTGTGATTCCGCAACCCTGAATGGCCCCTCTCACTCTCCGGATCTGAACCCAGTTGAACGTTCCTAACACCTGGTCGAGTCCATGCCACAGCAGGTTGCTGCAGTTTTGAGGACGAAATGTGAACACCACACATTATCAGGAGGGTGGATGTAAGAATTTATCCTTTCAGTGGACAAACAATACCTTCTGATGAGTAAAAGAGCAGGAAGGAAAGAATAGAAAGCGTTCATAACAATGGAAACTAGAAATATTACTAGTGATCTGAATTTCTTGGAGTAGAATATAAAAAAGTTTCCAAGCTTTCGCACATCAACCAAATGGCTTTTCTCAAGGAAGGTAGACAGCTAACTGCAAACTGGATAATGGAACACTTCAACAGTTTGAACGTGGTGACTTGGCTAGACAATAAATGAATAGGCGCAAATGTGATCAGTCATTCGAAGAAACGAGGTCACGTTGGTTTGTGGCGCAGTACTGTGGTAGAAAACAGCATTATTTAAAGAATTGATTCCAAATGCGTGGCAACTCGAGAGACGCTACCATTGCAAGTATCGCTGCTGGTAAAGATTTCCAAGGTTTCGCGTATGGCAGTAGATTTGGGTGTGGAGTATGAAGCTAATTTCTTGATATTCCACATGGGATCAGGACTTCAACTTGATCTCTCTTGATAGGGCAGTGGTAATTTTAACCGACTTCCGTACCCCTTTTATGTTCGTTAATTCTAATTCCAAACGAACGTGTGGTCATTCCGATGTAGTATCGCCTGGAGCCAACCGGATACTGTAGTGGGATTGCATAAACACCTGCCTCATTGAGAAGATTGGGCTTTGTCAATATTTCTCTTAAGCATCGTATATAAGATGCCGGAGACCTTATGCCGACACCAAAACTCATCCTCCTGAGCATGTTTTTGGGTTGATAGGAAACTTTTGGTATGTAGAGAATAGAGCCCAGGTAGCGAAGATGCGGCATAAAAAGATTGACACGGCTGGTTCTGGCTTTTTCGATAAAGTTACGCATCTGGTTCGACGTATGTCTTGCCTCACTGGCCAATTCGACGATGTTTTTTAATTCCGATTCTCTAGAACGAACATCGGAAGAGACGGCGAAGGTTCTTCTAATTCGAGAACGGAAGAAGGATGTCTTGTAATCATCAAGACGGCCTTAGACCACTGCGCCTCTAGGGCGGCCGTTTTGGATGTATAACGACTACCGTGAGCAACTCAATGGGATATAGGTAGTCGCGCGTCCCTAATTTAGGGCCACTGGATCCAGAGAAGGGAGAGTGCAAGTGCCGCAAGACAAACACAACATTCATGTCTCACCGGGATTCGAACCTGGACCCACGAGGACGAATTATCATAAGCCAGCAATTAGACCTCTGCGCCACTGGTGTAATTGGATTACGGTACTAGCTCTCTCCCTTTTCTGGAGTCGGTGGCTCCAAATTGGGGAAGGGAAACTGCTTACAGGCCATCGAGTTGCTCACAACGGTCGTTAAACCCCGAATTAAAAACAAAATCGGTAGAAAAAAATTCGGCGCGATATTTCGATAAAGTAAACTTTTCTCTTAAATGACCCATAGGCCATGCGGTCATTTCTATAAACGAACTTTCGTTGAAGCAGTCACCACGGCATTAAACTACAGTCTCAAAATTCATACACACTGTACTGTCTTTTGGTTGGTGGTCTGTTTTGTTCCTTATTTTGTGGTTAAACGACCACCATTAAGGACTGGGTGCTATAGGCAGCAGCCAGTCCTTAATTTTAGGCCACTGGGGTCCAGTGGGACGGAGGGCCAGCACAACACCTATGCCTCACCCAGAGCTGTAGCCCGTCTAAGAAGAAACAAGCGCCTCTGACCACTCGACCACAGGGAAAGCTAAAACCCGCGTGTGCCTCTAGACCAGGGTAAGGGGAACCTGCGGCCTTTTGAGTAAATCCAAATTTTGCAGAAAAAATCCTATTATTTTCATTATGTTTGTCTTTTATTTTAATTTTAAATTTAAAATGACCGTATTTAAAAGAGAAAGGAAATTCAACGAAATATTGCTCCCCGACTGACGGCCACAGTTAAAACATTAGTAAGCCATAAGGACCATCTCGACACCTAAGCTCATAATTTCGTTCTATGGGTCCTAACGAACTACAGATGAAATTGATTGAACTCTCAGAAGAAAGGCGACGTTTTAAAGTCCTTATCTGACGCTAAGAAAGATCCAGTTAAAATATGGAAAAATTCCTTCGGCAAAATGTACAAAAAATGCAATGCAACAGCCCTTCCTTCGGCAACATGCACGAAAAATGCAATATAATACCCCTTCCTTCGGAAGCATGCACGAAAAATGCAATACAATACACTTTCCTTTGGCAACATGCACGAAAAATACAATATCCCTTCTTTCGGTAACATGCACGAAAAATGTAATACAATATCCCCTCCTTCGGTAACATGCACGAAAATACAATACGCCTTCCTTCGGCAACATGCACGAAAAAGGCAATAGAATATCCCTTCCTTCGGAAACATGCACGAAAAAGGCAATAGAATATCCCTTCCTTCGGAAACATGCACGAAAAATGCAATAGAATATCCTTTCCTTTGGAAACATACACGAAAAATGCAATACAATACCCCTTCCTTCGGCAACATGCACGAAAAATGCAATACCCCTTCCATCGGCAACATGCACTAAAAAGGAAATAGAATATCACTTCCTTCGGCAACATGCACTAAAAAGGAAATAGAATATCACTTCCTTCGGTAACGTGCACGAAAAAGGCAATACAATACCCCTTCCTTCGGCAACATGCACGAAGAATGCAATACAATACCCCTTCCTTCGGAAGCGTGTACGAAAAAGGCAATACAATGCCCCTTCCTTCGGAAGCATGCAAGAAAAAGGCAATACCCCTTCCTTTGGCAACATGCACGAAAAATGCAATACAATACCCCTTCCTTCGGCAACATGCACGAAAAATGTAATACAATATCCCTTCCTTCGGCAACATGCACGAAAAATGCAATACAATACCCCTTCCTTCGGCAACATGCACGAAAAATGCAATACAATACCCCTTCCTTCGGCAACATGCACGAAAAATGCAATACAATACCCCTTCCTTCGGCAGAAATCCTCCAAATACGTGGTGTCAGTCAATAAACAAGTACATCGCTCTTTCCACGTTTTACCAACACACAGCAACCGAAAAATCGTTATCGCGCTCGGCTAGATATAGAGAGATTCGGGATTCAATTTCCCGACGGTGACCGAATAACAATTTTTCGGTTGCTGTGTGTTGGTAAAACGTGGAAAGAGCGATGTATTTGTTTATTCACCGACGCCACGTATTTGGAGGATTTTCTCTTCGGATTTAACTGCTATAATTAACATATAGCCAGCGCCGTTAATGCCCAGCAGATGGAGATGTCTCAGTAGGTGAGCCCATCAAACGGATTTATGTCAGAAGCTGACTGAAAACACACACACAGCGCCGTGGATTGTTGGCCACCGTGGTGTACGGCTAACGCGCTCGGCTAGATATCGGGATTCAATTCCCCGAAGGTGACCGAATACCAATTTTTCGGTTGCCGTGTGTTGGTAAAACGTGGAAAGAGCGATGTATTTGTTTATTCTTCTCTAGACACTGGCAGAGAGGTCAATATTATACAGAGTGATTCACTCGGTACTCAAAAAAGGGGCTATAATTTTGAAAAGGGAAAACATTTCAAGCTGAAATTTGAAGACGAAGTGCCGTACGTTTTGACATTTGCATCTATATCTGCGCTGTTTGGCTCGCACACCCGCAGATTGCGCCACAATACACGGCGTCTGGTGGGAACGAACGGTTTTGCGCCATTCTCTTTGTCCGTCGGCTAGCGTCGAGTACAATGGTTTTCACGATTGCTGAGCACGTGTTTATCGTTCGAAGTTACTGGAATTCCGGCTCTTTCAGGGAGCGTCGGAAAGAGTTCAAGAAAAAATGTCCCTGCCGGGAACCACTTACGTAGCCAACGATTTTAAATCTTGCGAAGAAACTTGAGACGACAGGAAGCCTTGTTGATACGAATTCAGGAGGTCGACCCGCGATGTCAGAAAACACTGTGCAGTGGGTGAAAAAGAGGTTGTTCCCAAACAAAATAGTTATGCAGGCTGTCGCAAAAAACAGGACTGTCACAGGCCGCCTGCCAGAGGGCTGCAAAAACGGTAAACTGAAGCCATATCGTGTTACAGTCATTCATGAGCTGTCATCAATTGACATGCCGAAGGAAATGCATTACCGCCGGTGGTTTAATTAATTTTTCAGTCAAAATCCAGGCGTATTAGACATTACGTGGTTCACGGACGAAGCCTGGTTCCACATTTCAGGCATGTGAATTTTTCAGTCAAAATCCAGGCATATTAGACATTTCGTGGTTCACGGACGAAGCCTGGTTCCACATTTCAGGCTATGTGAATTTTTCAGTCAAAATCCAGGCGTATTAGACATTACGTGGTTCACGGACGAAGCCTGGTTCCACATTTCAGGCTATGTGAATTTTTCAGTCAAAATCCAGGCATATTAGACATTTCGTGGTTCACGGACGAAGCCTGGTTCCACATTTCAGGCTATGTGAATTTTTCAGTCAAAATCCAGGCGTATTAGACATTACGTGGTTCACGGACGAAGCCTGGTTCCACATTTCAGGCTATGTGAATTTTTCAGTCAAAATCCAGGCATATTAGACATTTCGTGGTTCACGGACGAAGCCTGGTTCCACATTTCAGGCTATGTGAATTTTTCAGTCAAAATCCAGGCGTATTAGACATTACGTGGTTCACGGACGAAGCCTGGTTCCACATTTCAGGCTATGTGAATTTTTCAGTCAAAATCCAGGCATATTAGACATTTCGTGGTTCACGGACGAAGCCTGGTTCCACATTTCAGGCTATGTGAATTTTTCAGTCAAAATCCAGGCGTATTAGACATTACGTGGTTCACGGACGAAGCCTGGTTC
Organism: Macrothele yani; assembly: GCA_039090855.1. Lineage (NCBI taxonomy): Eukaryota > Metazoa > Arthropoda > Arachnida > Araneae > Macrothelidae > Macrothele > Macrothele yani. The sequence goes on along the minus strand of CM077027.1, from coordinate 135,228,652 downwards.
CACATTTCAGGCTATGTGAATTTTTCAGTCAAAATCCAGGCATATTAGACATTTCGTGGTTCACGGACGAAGCCTGGTTCCACATTTCAGGCTATGTGAATTTTTCAGTCAAAATCCAGGCGTATTGGACATTACGTGGTTCACGGACAAAGCCTGGTTCCTCATTTCAGGCTATGTGAATTTTTCAGTCAAAATCCAGGCATATTAGACATTTCGTGGTTCACGGACGAAACCTGGTTCCACATTTCAGGTTATGTGAATTTTTCAGTCAAAATCCAGGCGTATTAGACATTACGTGGTTCACGGACGAAGCCTGGTTCCACATTTCAGGCTATGTGAATTTTTCAGTCAAACTCCAGGCTATTAGACATTTCGTGGTTCACGGACGAAGCCTGGTTCCACATTTCAGGCTATGTAAATTCACAGAATATACGGGAATGGGAGAGTCACTCACGAGGAAAGAATGCATCCCATAAAGATTAGCTTATGGTGTCATTCACAAGGAAAGAATGCATCCATAAAAGATTGGCTTATGGTGCGCCATTTTGCGAAACCGGGTAATCGGTCTCATTCTTTGAACAGATTGTTAACACAGAAGTGTATCTGAATATCTTCACTCAGTTCGTGTACCAATTGGATGATATTGAACTGCAGAATCGCTTCTTCCTCAAACGGAAGATATCCCTCGTTCTTTCCACGTTTTTATAAGTGAGTCATCGAAAAATTCTCATCGGCCGCAATGACTCAATTATAAAAACGTGGAAAGAGCGATGTATTCCGTTTGATGTTCCTAGTCCACGTCAATTGCGTATTAATCATTCATTCGTCTCCTAGTTGCTTGTTCAGTTGTTGCTTACCATCTTTAGTGAATCCCCAGCATTGTGCGGGGCTCTAGGAAGCAACCTGCCATGTGGTTTGGCAGATAGTGTTTGCGAGTCTGGAGGAATTTTTGGCCGCTGTGGTGCAGTGGAAGCATGTCCGGCGCGTAACTGGAAGACCTGGGTTTGATTCCCGGTGGCGGCCGATGAGAGTTTTTCCATGACTAACTTATAAAAACGAGGAAAGAGCGATGTATTCCGTTTGATGTTCCTAGTCCACGTCAATTGCATTATAGTCAACACTTCTTCCAACAGGATAGTGCAACTTGTCACACTTCCAATGCCAGCATGACTGAGATTCGAAGTTTCTTCGGCGATCGGGGTATCTCCAAAGGTTTGTGGCCGCCCAGGTTTCGAGATTTAACTCTACCCGATTACTTCTTATCGGGTCATATGAAATGATATTGTATACAGCAATACGCCTAGGACTATCTGGCAGCTGGAAAAACACTACCACACAGGAAATTGAAGCAATAAATACAAACATGCTGAGGCTTACATTTTAGAGGTCTGCACGGGCCTAATTTGGTGAGTCCAGCCCAAGCCCGTGCGTTTAAGGCACAGCCCGTCCCGTATCAGATATTAGACACTCGGTCGGTCCCGTCCCGTATCAGATATTAGACACTCGGTCTGTCCCGTCTCGTATCAGATACTAGACACTCGGTTGGTCCCGTCCCGAATCAGATATTACACTCTGTCGGTCCGGTCCCGTATCAGATATTAGACACTCGGTCGGTCCCCTCCCGTATTAGATATTAGACACTTGGTCGGTCCCGTCCCGGGCCCGTCAATTGCAGCTATTATTTAAACCCGGTCCGGTCCGGCCCGTGTGGTGCCATTTGTCTTTCTATTGTACTTTATTAAAATGGGAAAATTAAATAATTAAATGAGATATTGAAAATATTTAGTTGAATGTACGCCTAAAAATATTAACTAAACTTTGACAATTATCAAAAATATAATCTTTAAAGAGAAAGAAAAAGGAAGACTAAGCTCGTTTAGAATCTCCCTTTCTCTGAACTAGTAAGCGGCAACACTACAAAGGTCAATCCCTATACAGACTAGGGATCGAAAAAAATAATCGATGTCGTCCCACTCTCATACAAACACAAACGCACGCACGCACCCCACTGCAGACATTCTCAGTTCCCCACTCTACACAACATACACACTCACTCGCTCGGGGTCTAATCTTTCTGTTGTCAACCAGCCTTAAATTTGTTTTACCATCTTAATACCAACAGACTGGTAAAAACACTGAGTGTCTCTCCTTGCTTTTCTGATCACGCCCTGGGCTATGTCATGGAAGTAAGTAAAGCCAGAGAAACAGTTAAACACGCCAGAGAATCGGGGAACGCGACTTTTTTCTTTCTTTACCATTGCGAAAAACAGAATGAGTCGACATGGCCCGACCCGGCACGGTTGTGTCTGGGGAAAAGTGGGCCGCGCCGGGTTCAGGCTAGGCGGGCCAACCCGGCCCGTGCAGATCCCTAGTACATTTGGCAATATGCAGATATGAGTTTATCTCTGTTCGGATGCAAACGGCGGGACAATTTCGACATCTTCACTGATATGGATGTGATTGTGAAAAGGTAAGGCACTTGGTTTTCAAATTTCAGTTTGAAATGTTTTCCCCTTTCAAAATTATAGCGCTTCTTGGGGGTAAAGTCAAGAGTGAATCACTCTGCATATGTCGTTACGGCAACCGAAATTGTAAAATGAAGATAATTTAAGCATCCTACACAGAAGCTATACGAATTTAGAAAATCAAATATCATACAATCGAATCAGCTTTGTAATTTATAATCAGTTTTGTTGAGCCAAAAGCCTCAGAGAGCTGAAGAGCGCCATAATCAGTTTTGCTGCGCTTAATAGACAACAATGCAGTAAGGTAGAAATGGTGATTAGGAAACTAGGGAGAGAACATATGCTTAGTCAGAAGAATGAGGTCATAATCATTACCGCTATAGTTTAAAACTGCTCCACAAAAGGAAGCAGAACCGCATCAGGAAAGCTAAGAGCATTTACTTCCCTCAATACCTTGCTAATGAAGCCACAACATACCACTTATCCCCTAGACATAAGCGCTGGTTAAATGAAGAATCTTCCATCTATTTAAAATAAATGCTTCCACGGGATGGACAGCTTCTTTACGACGGAGCACTTGTTCATAACTCGGGAGCCGCAGGTAAATCCGTCCCCGACTTATTCTACGCCATGAATTCTCTAGTTGACTTCTCTGATCTTAACCAGATTAACGTCGAGCATTATTCCACATCACCTTAATTGAATTTTACAAACGACGTTTGTCGTGCGTATATTTTATTCCTGCCTTTCTCCCTTCCACTCCGTCTGCGAATAAATTCTTCATCGCTATTTCATCGAATTTGTGGAATGCGGAAAATGATGTACGGCTGCACTTTGACTTTTCGCTCCTAATAGGAAATAATTGACAAAAAGAAGTGGCCATAGCGACTTCTTTAGAAATACAGAGAAAGTAAGCGCCTCGTAAAAGCCTTTCAACAACACAAGGGACTTGACTAACAGGAACTTCCATGCTCTTGCATGAAAAAAAGAGAACTTCTTTAACTGTATAGTTCAATATTTGGGAGCCTTGCAATGGCAAATCAGAAAACGAGGATTTCTCGAAACTGCGAGTGGACTCTAAACATGCATCACAATTTCTACGGTATACAACAAACTGAAGCAAAAATATAGTGAGGAATTGTCTTTCAACTGCAACAGCAGTTCTTGAAGAAAATACACGGTCGAGTCACATTATTGTGGCCACCAGCTATAATATCCAGAGTAACCGCCGTGTGCAGCTCGGACAGGGGCTAGACGGACTGGGAGTGACTCAATAAGTTGCTGAAAGGTGTTCACAGGTATGTGAAGCCATGCTGACTGCAGTGCATCTGACAGCTGCTGGAGGGTGCGTGGTGGAGGATCCATAGAGCGAACATGATCGAGGTGGTCCCACAGATGCTCAATTAGGTTTAATTCTGGAAAATTAGGAGTCTAGGGAAGTAATTCGGAGTCTTAATCGTGCTCTTCCAACCAATCTCAGACATTTCTAGCTGTATGGCACGTCGCCATGTCGTGCTCGAAGATCCCATGCGCCCCAGGGAAGACAATCAGCATGTATGGATGTACGTGGTCTGCAAGGATGGATTTCGGTCTATAGTGCTTTCCACAGGTATGCGTGGACCCAGAGAATGCCACGAAAACATTCCCTAGACCATAACGCTACCCCTACCAGCTTGTGTTCTTCTAGCAATGGTTGAAGAGTGTTTGTTCTCCGATGTTTCTCGCCTTATACGCCCACGTCCATCCGTTTGATGAAGCAGAAAACGAGACTCATCGGAGAAGGCAATGCTTTGCCAATCAGCGGACGTCCATTTCTGATACTGCCGTGCAAATGTAAGCCTTTTCTGCCGATGCACCTTTGTTAGCATCAGTCTGCATCGGAGCCCCATAACCAGTAGGGTTCGCTGAACTGTCGCTTTCGACACTTCTGGTAGCCCCCTGGTTCATTCGGCTAGTGAGTTGCTTCACTCTAGCGTGCCAATTAGCTCTCACGCACCTTCGAAGTCGACATTCACCTCTCACTCAATGGTATGTGGTGCTCCGCGGTTTCGTCGTCTCTTATTCGCAATGGTGTCATTTCTCCAATCACTATACTTTAACCACAGCAGCACGCGAACAGTTCACAAACTGCGCTGTTTCAGAAATACTCCCACCCTTGGTCCGAAAGCCGATAATAATCATCCCTTTTTGCAAATCTAATAAATCGCTCCTTTTATCCATGCAAACAACGAGCGATTTGTTTTCAGAATGCCGCCTACACCACACCTTATATACCCCCCAAGCCAGCTCACGTCACGTGCTTTCTTCCATTGGCTACGCGCTGTTGATGTCAGAAATAGAAAGTGGTCACAATAATGTGACTCGACTGTGTAAATATTACACATACAGGGGTTGGACAAAATATCAACATGATTAGAGGTTAATGTTATTTGTGTAGACTAAACAGAAAAAAGTGATTACCTATTTCGTATCATTTCTTTGTACGTGTTTATATTCTCTAGGTTGTATGGCAGTGTATTGCAAGTTATGTTTAGCAGCGGTTCGTACGAGCGGTCGGTGAAATGGGTGACCCGTCAGTCTTCGAAAGAGGACATCGTCGAATCTCGTTAGCAGGAGTATCTGTAAACCATAACAGCTAAATTGTTTGGTGTTTCGAGAGCACGTCTCCACGGTTGTGACTTCGCGCACAAAATTTGGCATGATCGCATCAGCAAAGAATAGTGGAGGGTAAACAGAGGTTAAATGAAAAGGTCCGTGGTACACTAAAAAGGATTGTGTCCAAATAACACAGAACCACTGCAGTAAAAGTGACAGAAGAACTCAATATCCACCTAGAAGACCCTGTTTTCACAAAATCAGTCCGCAGATAATTTTACAAAGCCAAAATCCATGGAAGAACTGGTTGGTTGGTTAGTTGATTTTTATGGCATGTTTGGCCAAAAAGCGCCAGACACAAGACCATCGAAGAAGATTATTTAAAAACGTGGTATGCGAGTTAAAAGCTGGCTGGTGTCGTAAAGGTAAAAAATGAGAATGAGGAAAGGTTTAAAAGCTAGACAAGTTTTAAAACGCCAATGTGTTTTAAAAACGAAAAGACGCAGGTTGCATCACAGTGGTCACACAAGTTCCTCTGCAGTGTGGCTGCGCTGTCGCCTAACAAATAGGAACAGAAATGATGAAAGCGATGAGCACGGAAACGAACACAACGACAGAGAACATGAGCGACAGTGAGTCGGAAGTCGCACGTCTCGCACATCGGGGCAGTGTCGCCACACAGCAAGGAGCGGCGAGTGAAGCGACAATGCCCAATGCGGAGATTCGCAAGGACAACTTTTTCACAGCGGTTTGTTCGCAAAGTAGATGGCCAAAGTTCGATCTCTTGTTTGATGGAGAAAAATTTGTTCCTGCCCTGTTGAAACCAGAGGGACTGCCACTCAGCCATGATGAAGTGATGCATGCCAGAACGAAAATATCTAAAACAAGTTAGTAAAATCATGCAATGCATTGATTATAATACGCTGTTCAACTTACCAGAAATCATTACTCAAGTTATTACTAATGTTATGAGGATAACAGCTGTGGAATAAATCTTGCTCTTATGACCTAGCCTTTGACCCCATTTCGAAGGTATTCAATAGAACCGGTAAAGTGTACTTCCGAAACAACAGATAATGTTTTGTCGCTATTGAAGCAATCTTACTTAAGTTATAACGCATAAGAGCGATGGAATGGATCCCGATCCTATGTCCTGGCCTTTGACCCCATTTCGTCCATTTTCAATAGGGTTTGTCCTCTACGACATACTTCAATTTCATCAAAATCGAACCATATTTACGCAAGTTATGACGCATAAGGGCAATGGAATGCATCCCGCTCCTATGACCTGACCTTTGACCCCACTTCACCCATTTTCAATAGGATTCGTCCCCACGTGGTCCACTACCGCATACTAAAATGTCATCGAAATCGAACCATTTTTGCACGAGGGTAGTCGAAGCATGGAGAGGTGCACGCTTGGTGTAACCAGGAGAGATAAGAGTAACTCGTGGATCTGAAAAATGACAAGAGTGGAAGACATCATGATCAGAGTTAAATCTCTGAAATGGCAATGGGCTGGACATACTTCCAGAAGGACAGACCATCGATGGACAGACGAAACTTTAGATTGGATTCCAAGGGACAGGAAAAGACCCAGAAGAAGACCACATGGGAGATGGTTGGATGAAATTCCAAAGTATGCGGGAGTGACATGGAGACTGGCACAAGACAGACCGTTGTGGAGGAAACTTGGGGAGACCTTCGTCCAGCAGTGGGTTGATAATGGTTAATGATGATGATTATATACTGTTCACAGCACAACGTCACAGAAAGACAAATGCCAAATCCCATTAATGAAAGACTTCAAACAAACGGAGAACGGCGCTACAGCAGCATATCAAGACGGAACGACCCAATGTACATATATACAGAATAATCCAACAAAACCATATGAAGGATAGCAATACTGAAAAACATCGGAAGAATCAACAAAGTCATTCAGATGGGCGACCTCAAACCTCACACAAAAACAAAAAGATACGTAAAAATAAAAAAATATAGACATTAAGAAGTCGTCATGCTGCAGATACAAAAATATCACACCATAATGAATATAAATGCGAACAAAACAAAGTGACTAATCAAAGTGTCAGAATGCCAAACTCATAAAATCAAAAGAATTAAGTTCCATAAGGTTGTTCTCTTCAAGAAAACACCAACTCTAGGTGACCTTTCAAAACTGGCAAAAGCTAGAAGTATTCAGTAGCTGCCTGTGTGTTCTCTGGGTCACCAAACCACGCAAAAACATGACACAAGAACCCAGAATTAAAACCCCGAAAACCAAACATTAATAACAAACAACAAAGGCTAACACTACCTGCACCAGTCCACATGACCAAGACAGCTTCAACTCGCCAAGCCCCAAAGAGTTAAAAACCAAATGGCAAGATCAACATTGATTCCAACGAAGTACTAAGCGGTTACAGCTAGGTGACCAGCAGTGAAAAGCGAAAGAAGAAATACGAGTCAATGGTTAGTAAAGAAATCTTCGACCACATGCGACCTACATGTCGTACTTGGAAAAATGAAAAATTTTAATTGTGAGGTCTTAGTAATTTGATATAAGTCAATGAGGGTAAGTTCCACAAAATAGTTCTTTGAAATAGAGCTACATAATTGACGAAAGACCTGAATTACAAACTTAAAAGGATATCCAAGAGTGACTAGCGTTTGAAATAGAGATACATAATAATTGACGAAAAACCTGAATTAAAAACTTGAAAGGATATCAAATAGTAAGTAGCGTTTGAAATAGAGATACATAATAATTGACGAAAAACCTGAATTAAAAATTTGAAAGGATATCCAATAGTGACTAGCGTTTGAAATAGAGATACATAATAATTGACGAAAAACCTGAATTAAAAAGTTGAAAGGATATCCAATAGTAACTAGAGTTTGAAATAGAGATACATAATAATTGACAAAAGACCTGAATTAAAAACTTGAAAGGATATCCAATAGTAAGTAGCGTTTGAAATAGAGATACATAATAATTGACGAAAAACCTGAATTAAAAACTTGAAAGGATATCCAATAGTAAGTAGCGTTTGAAATAGAGATACATAATAATTGACGAAAAACCTGAATTAAAAACTTGACAGGATATCCAATAGTAACTAGCGTTTGAAATAGAGATACATAATAATTGACGAAAAACCTGAATTAAAAACTTGAAAGGATATCCAATAGTAAGTAGCATTTGAAATAGAGATACATAATAATTGACAAAAGACCTGAATTAAAAACTTGAAAGGATATCCAATAGTAAGTAGCGTTTGAAATAGAGATACATAATAATTGACGAAAAACCTGAATTAAAAACTTGAAAGGATATCAAATAGTAAGTAGCGTTTGAAATAGAGATACATAATAATTGACGAAAAACCTGAATTAAAAATTTGAAAGGATATCCAATAGTAAGTAGCGTTTGAAATAGAGATACATAATAATTGACGAAAAACCTGAATTAAAAACTTGAAAGGATATCCAATAGTAAGTAGCGTTTGAAAAAGAGATACATAATAATTGACAAAAGACCTGAATTAAAAACTTGAAAGGATATCCAATAGTAAGTACCGTTTGAAATAGAGATACATAATAATTGACGAAAAACCTGAATTAAAAATTTGAAAGGATATCAAATAGTAAGTAGCGTTTGAAATAGAGATACATAATAATTGACGAAAAACCTGAATTAAAAATTTGAAAGGATATCCAATAGTGGCTAGCGTTTGAAATAGAGATACATAATAATTGACGAAAAACCTGAATTAAAAACTTGAAAGGATATCCAATAGTAAGTAGCGTTTGAAATAGAGATACATAATAATTGACGAAAAACCTGAATTAAAAACTTGAAAGGATATCCAATAGTAAGTAGCGTTTGAAATAGAGATACATAATAATTGACGAAAAACCTGAATTAAAAATTTGAAAGGATATCCAATAGTGGCTAGCGTTTGAAATAGAGATACATAATAATTGACGAAAAACCTGAATTAAAAACTTGAAAGGATATCAAATAGTAAGTAGCGTTTGAAATAGAGATACATAATAATTGACGAAAAACCTGAATTAAAAATTTGAAAGGATATCCAATAGTGGCTAGCGTTTGAAATAGAGATACATAATAACTGACGAAAAACCTGAATTAAAAACTTGAAAGGATATCCAATAGTAAGTAGCGTTTGAAATAGAGATACAGAATAATTGATAAAAGACCTGAATTAAAAACTTGAAAGGATATCCAATAGTAAGTAGCGTTTGAAATAGAGATACATAATAATTGACGAAAAACCTGAATTAAAAACTTGAAAGGATATCAAATAGTAAGTAGCGTTTGAAATAGAGATACATAATAATTGACGAAAAACCTGAATTAAAAACTTGAAAGGATATCCAATAGTAACTAGCGTTTGAAATAGAGATACATAATAATTGACGAAAAACCTGAATTAAAAACTTGAAAGGATATCCAATAGTAAGTAGCGTTTGAAATAGAGATACATAATAATTGACAAAAGACCTGAATTAAAAACTTGAAAGGATATCCAATAGTAAGTACCGTTTGAAATAGAGATACATAATAATTGACGAAAAACCTGAATTAAAAATTTGAAAGGATATCAAATAGTAAGTAGCGTTTGAAATAGAGATACATAATAATTGACGAAAAACCTGAATTAAAAATTTGAAAGGATATCCAATAGTGGCTAGCGTTTGAAATAGAGATACATAATAATTGACGAAAAACCTGAATTAAAAACTTGAAAGGATATCCAATAGTAAGTAGCGTTTGAAATAGAGATACATAATAATTGACGAAAAACCTGAATTAAAAACTTGAAAGGATATCCAATAGTAAGTAGCGTTTGAAATAGAGATACATAATAATTGACGAAAAACCTGAATTAAAAATTTGAAAGGATATCCAATAGTGGCTAGCGTTTGAAATAGAGATACATAATAATTGACGAAAAACCTGAATTAAAAACTTGAAAGGATATCAAATAGTAAGTAGCGTTTGAAATAGAGATACATAATAATTGACGAAAAACCTGAATTAAAAATTTGAAAGGATATCCAATAGTGGCTAGCGTTTGAAATAGAGATACATAATAACTGACGAAAAACCTGAATTAAAAACTTGAAAGGATATCCAATAGTAAGTAGCGTTTGAAATAGAGATACAGAATAATTGATAAAAGACCTGAATTAAAAACTTGAAAGGATATCCAATAGTAAGTAGCGTTTGAAATAGAGATACATAATAATTGACGAAAAACCTGAATTAAAAACTTGAAAGGATATCAAATAGTAAGTAGCGTTTGAAATAGAGATACATAATAATTGACGAAAAACCTGAATTAAAAACTTGAAAGGATATCCAATAGTAACTAGCGTTTGAAATAGAGATACATAATAATTGACGAAAAACCTGAATTAAAAACTTGAAAGGATATCCAATAGTAAGTAGCGTTTGAAATAGAGATACATAATAATTGACAAAAGACCTGAATTAAAAACTTGAAAGGATATCCAATAGTAAGTAGCGTTTGAAATAGAGATACATAATAATTGACGAAAAACCTGAATTAAAAACTTGAAAGGATATCAAATAGTAAGTAGCGTTTGAAATAGAGATACATAATAATTGACGAAAAACCTGAATTAAAAACTTGAAAGGATATCCAATAGTAAGTAGCCTTTGAAATAGAGATACATAATAATTGACGAAAAACCTGAATTAAAAACTTGAAAGGATATCCAATAGTAAGTAGCGTTTGAAATAGAGATACATAATAATTGACAAAAGACCTGAGTTAAAAACTTGAAAGGATATCCAATAGTAAGTAGCGTTTGAAATAGAGATACATAATAATTGACGAAAAACCTGAATTAAAAACTTGAAAGGATATCAAATAGTAAGTAGCGTTTGAAATAGAGATACATAATAATTGACGAAAAACCTGAATTAAAAACTTGAAAGGATATCCAATAGTATAATAATTGACGAAAAACCTGAATTAAAAACTTGAAAGGATATCCAATAGTAAGTAGCGTTTGAAATAGAGATACATAATAATTGACGAAAAACCTGAATTAAAAACTTGAAAAGATATCCAATAGTAACTAGCGTTTGAAATAGAGATACATAATAATTGACAAAAGACCTGAATTAAAAACTTGAAAGGATATTAAATAGTAAGTAGCGTTTGAAATAGAGATACATAATAATTGACGAAAAACCTGAATTAAAAACTTGAAAGGATATCCAATAGTAAGTAGCGTTTGAAATAGAGATACATAATAATTGACGAAAAACCTGAATTAAAAACTTGAAAGGATATCCAATAGTAAGTAGCGTTTGAAATAGAGATACATAATAATTGACGAAAAACCTGAATTAAAAACTTGAAAGGATATCCAATAGTAAGTAGCGTTTGAAATAGAGATACATAATAATTGACGAAAAACCTGAATTAAAAACTTGAAAGGATATCAAATAGTAAGTAGCGTTTGAAATAGAGATACATAATAATTGACGAAAAACCTGAATTAAAAACTTGAAAGGATATCCAATAGTATAATAATTGACGAAAAACCTGAATTAAAAACTTGAAAGGATATCCAATAGTAAGTAGCGTTTGAAATAGAGATACATAATAATTGACGAAAAACCTGAATTAAAAACTTGAAAAGATATCCAATAGTAACTAGCGTTTGAAATAGAGATACATAATAATTGACAAAAGACCTGAATTAAAAACTTGAAAGGATATTAAATAGTAAGTAGCGTTTGAAATAGAGATACATAATATTTGACAAAAGACCTGAATTAAAAACTTGAAAGGATATCCAATAGTAAGTAGCGTTTGAAATAGAGATACATAATAATTGACGAAAAACCTGAATTAAAAACTTGAAAGGATATCAAATAGTAAGTAGCGTTTGAAATAGAGATACATAATAATTGACGAAAAACCTGAATTAAAAACTTGAAAGGATATCCAATAGTAAGTAGCGTTTGAAATAGAGATACATAATAATTGACGAAAAACCTGAATTAAAAACTTGAAAGGATATCCAATAGTAAGTAGCGTTTGAAATAGAGATACATAATAATTGACAAAAGACCTGAATTAAAAACTTGAAAGGATATCCAATAGTAAGTAGCGTTTGAAATAGAGATACATAATAATTGACGAAAAACCTGAATTAAAAACTTGAAAGGATATCCAATAGTAAGTAGCGTTTGAAATAGAGATACATAATAATTGACGAAAAACCTGAATTAAAAACTTGAAAGGATATCAAATAGTAAGTAGCGTTTGAAATAGAGATACATAATAATTGACGAAAAACCTGAATTAAAAACTTGAAAGGATATCAAATAGTAAGTAGCGTTTGAAATAGAGATACATAATAATTGACGAAAAACCTGAATTAAAAACTTGAAAGGATATCCAATAGTAAGTAGCGTTTGAAATAGAGATACATAATAATTGACGAAAAACCTGAATTAAAAACTTGAAAGGATATCCAATAGTAAGTAGCGTTTGAAATAGAGATACATAATAATTGACAAAAGACCTGAATTAAAAACTTGAAAGGATATCCAATAGTAAGTAGCGTTTGAAATAGAGATACATAATAATTGACAAAAGACCTGAATTAAAAACTTGAAAGGATATCAAATAGTAAGTAGCGTTTGAAATAGAGATACATAATAATTGACGAAAAACCTGAATTAAAAACTTGAAAGGATATCCAATAGTAAGTAGCGTTTGAAATAGAGATACATAATAATTGACGAAAAACCTGAATTAAAAACTTGAAAGGATATCCAATAGTAAGTAGCGTTTGAAATAGAGATACATAATAATTGACAAAAGACCTGAATTAAAAACTTGAAAGGATATCCAATATTAAGTAGCGTTTGAAATAGAGATACATAATAATTGACAAAAGACCTGAATTAAAAACTTGAAAGGATATCCCATAGTAAGTAGCGTTTGAAATAGAGATACATAATAATTGACGAAAAACCTGAATTAAAAACTTGAAAGGATATTCAATAGTAAGTAGCGTTTGAAATAGAGATACATAATAATTGACGAAAAACCTGAATTAAAAACTTGAAAGGATATCCAATAGTAAGTAGCGTTTGAAATAGAGATACATAATAATTGACGAAAAACCTGAATTAAAAACTTGAAAGGATATCCAATAGTAAGTAGCGTTTGAAATAGAGATACATAATAATTGACGAAAAACCTGAATTAAAAACTTGAAAGGATATCCAATAGTAAGTAGCGTTTGAAATAGAGATACATAATAATTGACAAAAGACCTGAATTAAAAACTTGAAAGGATATCCAATAGTAAGTAGCGTTTGAAATAGAGATACATAATAATTGACAAAAGACCTGAATTAAAAACTTGAAAGGATATCCAATAGTAAGTAGCGTTTGAAATAGCGTCTTTAACTGCACCAAAAGAACGGCAGAATTGTGACCGATACCCATGACTGAAAAATTCAGATATAATAAGGTTTGGATGCACTGTTTTAGAGATATTTGATTTCCAGTTTATCTAATACCTAATATCAAAATTGCATCCTCTCCGTTTATCATCATCATCATTGTCAACCATTATCAATCCACTGCTGGACGAAGGTCTCCCCAAGTTTCCTCCACAACGGTCTGTCTTGTGCCAGTCTCCTCCATGTCGCCCCTGCATACTTTCGAATTTCATCCATCCATCTCCCATGTGGTCTTCTTCTGGGTCTTTTCCTGTCCCTTCGAATCCAATCTAAAATTTCGGCTGTCCATCTATGGTCTGTCCTTCTGGCAGTATGTCCAGCCCATTGCCATTTCAGTGATTTAACTCTGATCATGATGTCTTCCACTCTCGTCATTTTTCGGATCCACGAATTCCTCTTCTTATCTCTCCTGGTTATATCAAGTATGCACCTCTCCATGCTGCATTGAGTTGCCTGCAGCCTTTGTATGTCTCTTTTAGTTAAGGTCCACGTCTCTGCGCCATACGTAAGCACTGGAAGGATGCATTGATCAAACACTTTTCTTTTAAGACATAATGGCATATTGCTCTTGAAAATTATGCTGTTTCTTCCAAAAGCTCTCCAGGCAAGTTTTGTACGCCGATTAATTTCTTCATCAATGTGACCCTCACTTGATATCTGCTGTCCAAGATAAACGTACGTGTCTGTTATCTCCAGCTTTTCTCCATCAATCGATAAATCTTCATTTCTTGTAAAAGCATTGAACATCACTTTTGTCTTCTGAAAGTTGTCATACACCCGCGTAACTAATGAATCCTCGTGAAATTTAATTTCAATATCAAGGTAGAGGACTGCTTGTTCAGTTGACCCAGTTAATTCCAGTTCTAAGCCACTTGGATAGACGTCTTGAGCCATTATTCCAAAGTCTTCGATATTAAACGTAATATTGTCATTAATATATCGAAATGTTTTACAGTGTTCGGGCATTTGGCCTGAGATGTAATTGTTTTCGTATGTATGTATGTATGTATGTAGATATACTGTATATTAGCCAATATACTTCAAAAAGATGTACCCATTGGCATTCCTTTATTCTGAAGGAAAAGGTTACTTTCCATGCTCAAAAAATTACTGAAAATACATAAAATATGGAATTATGATTATATTTGTGTATCATTAGTCTGACCCCTTACTGGCTATAATTTTTTTTATCTTTTGTTTTTGTGTGAGGTTTGAGGTCGCCCTTTTGGATGACTTTGTTGATTTATCAGATGTTTTTCAGTATTGCTATTCTTCATATGGTTTTGTTGCCTTATTCTGTGTGGACACACGGACAGTGCAATTTGCGCACCAAGAAGGAAGCATCGGTTTGAACTCAAATTTTATGGACGTAATGATACAGATGAATGATACACATAATGGCAAAAACAGACCTGCAGGACAATTACAGAGTGATCGGTGGCATTCAGTCCGGTCGCCTTCAATAACGCGTCGCACAGCCACGTGCTGCGATACTGCTGCAGTACGGTCCGGCATGGAAGCGAACAGACGCCTGATGTTGTCCTGTGGCAGACTGGCCCACACGTGTTGGACGGTGTGCCCCAAATCCCGGATAGTGCAGAACGGCGGCAGCTGGCGTTTCAACTGGTCACACACATGCTCGATAGAGGACATGCCCGGGGAGAGAGCGGGCCATCGAAGTATCTGGACATGATTTAGTAGTCCTAGGCAACCCGAGCCGTGTGCGGGCGGGAATTATCCTGCTGGTAGAGCGCACCTGGAATCCCGGCCAGGAATGGAAGCATATGGGGCCGTAGACTCTCACCCATATACATCTGTCCTGTCAATGATCCACGTACCACTTGCTAGGCCTGATCTGCTATCGTAGGCAATGGCTCCTCAGACCATAATGCCTGTAGTGGGAGAGGTGTAACGCTCGATAGCGAGGTTGGGATTGTGCCGTTGACCCGGGGACCTGCACATGCGGACACGATGGTCATCTGTACCCAAAACGAAGCGGCACTCCTCGCTAAACACCACACGTCACCAGTCTGTGGCGTTCCACGTCGTTCTGGCCTGGCACCACTGCACACTGAGCCGGCGATGTCCCGGTATTAATGGCAGCACACGTAAAGGGCGCTGTAATCGCAGATTCGCTTCCGCGAGACGTCGGGAAATTGTTCGTGGGCACACAAGAGCCGCTACATCTGCCTGTATAGTGGACCGGGTTTTTCGTGGGATATGTTAGTGCCTGGCGCACGATCCGTCGATCCTCTCCACCGGTGGTCCTCTTGGACCGTCCGGAGCCGCTCCGCCGTGTGTTAGTGCTGTCACGTGTCCACATCTCCCAACACAGTCGGACGGTATGGTCAGAACGATCCACGTGGTGGGCTATACCGTGCGCTGACCAACCTGCGGTTGTAAGCCCGATGATCAGGCCTTGCGTAAATCGAAGTCCCTGGCGTCTACCTGGTATTCTTGTCACTCTGTACTTTTGCTTGCTTCGGCCGGTGATTTTTGCTTTCACGGGGCATCAACTACACGCCGGTTTAAAAGGCTTGCAGCTCCACCACAGGGTATGCGGTCTGGCGCAATCGCACAAAACGTGGATTATTTGCATACCAGCACGCACTCTAGCTATTTGCAAAGTTTCGGGGTTGTAGCATGTTTTCTTCTAGGGGAGGAAATTTCATTGTTCGTGAGTATATATATATACAGGGTGAGTCAAAAGTCCTTAGACAGATTTTAAGGGTAAGTCAGGTATACAAACAAAAGTCCTTTTTACATAGGAACTTGTTGTCGCAAACGCAACGGACGACGACCGCGTCCGTTGCGTTTTCTACAACGATTCTCCATAAATGTTTGGGCAGGCTTTGTGGGAGATTTTTTGCTAGGACCATATCTTCTGCCACCACGGATCGACGGGAGAACGTATCTGATATTTTTGGAGGATGTGTTACCAGAGTTACTCCACGACGTCCCGGCAAATTACCGCCGTAACATGCGGTTTCAGAACGACGGGGCGCCCGCACATTTTAGTCAGATTACACTTTATCTGGTATCCTTTTCTTTTGGTTAAATTCACTGTCAAAGAGCCCCCTCTCGCGGTCGTCCTTTGCGTTTGCGACCACACGTTCCTATGTCAAAATGACTTGTGTTTGTATGCCTGACTCAGCCTTAAAGTTTGTCTAAGGACTTTTGACCGACCCTGTATATATAAACTGGATTCAGGGTGGCTACAGCACTATAGATCATATCCACGTACTGAGAGAACTAATTGGAAAAGCGAAGGAATATGAACTTCCTGCAAGGCTTTTATCGATTACAAAAAGGCCTTTAATTCGGTGAAACCATCAGCAGTTAAAATGACTTTGAAATCCTGAGGTATTGAAGATGCATACATTAATATTATTAACATCTATGAAAATGAAAATGCAAAAACACGGCTATTTCAGAATACAGCAACCATAAAAATTGGAAAGGGAGTGGAGTCAAGGTGACACAATATCTCCCAAGCTCTTTAATGCTACATTGGAAAACAGTCTTTCAATCACTGAACTGGGAAACCAAAGGAATAAAGATTAATGGAGATTATCTAACTCACCTTCGTTTTGCTGATGACGTAGTCATTTTTGCAACTACCCCATCAGAGCTGCAGAGTATGATCCAGGAACTTGCTGACAGGAGTAAAGAAGCGGGATTAAAAATTAACTTTCAGAAGACAAGTGATGTGCAATGCTTTAAGAAATGAAGATTATCGATTGATGGGGAAAAGCTGGAGATAACCGATACCTACATTTATCTTGGACAGCAGTTATCAAGTGAGGGTCACATTGATGAAGAAATTAATCGGCGTATAAATCTTGCCTGGAGAGCTTTTGGAAGAAACAGTATAATTTTAAAGAGCAATATGCCATTATGTCTTAAAAGAAATGTGTTTGATCAATGCATCCTTCCGGTGCTTATGTATGGTGCAGAGACGTGGACCTTAACTAAAAGAGACATACAAAGACCGCAGACAACTCAAAGAGGTATGGAGAGGTGCATGCTTGGTGTAAGCAGAAAAGATAAGAGGCGGAACTCGCGGATCAGAAAAAATGACAAGAGTGGAAGACATCATGATCAGAGTAAAATCCCTGAAATGGCAGTGGGCTGGACATATTTGCAAGAAGGACAGACCATCGATGGCCAACGGAAATTTTAGACTGGATTCCAAAGAACAGGAAAAGACCCAGAGGAAAATCCCATGGGAGATGGGTGGATAAAATCCGAAAGTATGCGGGAGTAGCCTGGAGGAGACTGGCACCAGACAGACCATTGTGGAAGAAACTTAGAGAGATCTTCGTCCAGCACTGGATTGATAATGGTTGACAATGATGATATTATATATATGAGCTTATATACACTGAAGTGCCAGAAAAACTGGTACAGAAGAGCAACGTCACCTCTGCGCGTACTCGGTTGCGTCCTCCAGTGCGTATATAAAGCGATAGACATCCTTGCCAGCTGTTTTCGGCATGAGAATGACAAGTAATAACGATTTAAGCGATATTCAACGCGGTGTCATAGTTGGCGCTCGTGAGATGAGCCATAGTATTTCGGAGATGGAAACGAAGTTCGGATTTTCACGGACGACCATTGCAAGGGTGTACCGTGACTACAAGAATTCCGGCAAAACCTCCAACCTACGATACCAGTGTGGCCGTAAAAAGACATTGGGTGAACGTGACCATCGTCGGCTGTCAAGAATCGTTTCACGCGACACTCGCAGGTATCATCGGAATTCAATGCTGGAGCATCAACAAGCGTCAGCGTCCGGACTGTGCAACATACCCTGCAAGATACGAGGCTTTGGGAGCAGACGCCTAACTCGAGTACCCTTGATGGGTGCACGACACAGAGTTATGCGCCTCAATTGGGCTCTGCAACACCACCACTGGATGACTGGAAACAAGTAGCCTGGTCTGACCATTCGCTTTTCCAACTGTATCGGGCAGATCAAAGGATTCGTTTCTGGCGCAAACCCCATGAAACTATGGATTCCACCTGTCAACAGGGAACTGTACCTGATGGTGGGGGGTCCGTAATGGTATCGGGTGTATTTAGCTGAACTTCACTGGGACCCCTGGTACGTCTACAAACGTCTGTGACCGGCCAACGTTATGTGCGTATCCTTTCGGACGAGGTACACCCGTTCATGTCCGGCATTCATGCTGATGGGTTGGGCCTGTTTCAACAGATCAATGCACCTCCACACAAGTATCGGGACGCCACATTATGGTTAAAGGAGCATTCATGTGAGTTTGGGGTATTGCCATTTCCACCCAAGTCCCCAGATCTGAACGTGATAGAACACATTTGTGATGCCATGCAACGTGCTATCGAACACAGGAATCAGAGACTTCGAAATGCACCACAATTGTGGAACGCTCTGCAGGAAGTCTGGTGTGCATTGCTTACAGCATATTTCCAGAAGCTAGTGGAGTCCATGCCCTGTCGTATTTCTGCAGTCCTGCGCTTCTGTGGGGGTACCTACCAAGTATTAGACTGGTGTACCAGTTTATCTGGCACTTCAGTGTATTAGTTATACCTGTTTATATCGAACTATTCCCGTTATCGGACTTCAGAAAGACACCGTGAAAATTACATTAAAAGCTTTAGGAAGGACAAACGTTATATCGAACAAAACATAGTCGAAATCTATATTTCGAACATTTGATCCACCAATCCCGATAACCACCCACAAGGACAAGGGCAGGATGTCAACTGCACCACACCTCCTCAGGCAATGGCGCACCCAGATTTTCCTTAAGGGGTTGGCTCAAATTATTAAAGAGGGACAAAAAGATACAACAGAGAAAACATCCATTTTGTCCCTCTTATTAAAGAGGGACAAAAAGATACACCAGAGAAAACATCTCTAGATCTAAATGACACCTCACGGCGAGGGGGCCCAAACCCTTCGGCCAGCCTCATTGCCTGAGTTACTGACCTCAGGCTTCAGAAACTGAACACTAGGAGCTAATTCAACAAACAATTTTTTAATTGTGAAACTTTCGAAAAGAAAATCAAAAGGAGCGGTATCATTCCTATTCAGGGCTAGAAATAACCGGAAATCCACGGACAGGTAGTACTCTGCTTTCAAAAATGTTTTCTCTGGAACACTGAAAGATTGACCACGTGACAGACTGATGTAAAGTGAGAATTTCGGGTAAGTAAAGTTCGTGTCTCACTTAAATCGCTCACATGAGGCTGTAGCCAATCACTACACTGTAGCCAATCAGGTTAGGTTTAAACCTGGGGTCCTTCCATCAGTAGTCTGAATCTCTAACCACTAAGCCATCCCGCGGCTCGATTTCAAATTTGGAATACGTGTACTCCATACCTACTCATTTATTCATAAAATCAACTGGAAGTATATTATTCGATGGCACATCTGGGATAATAGATATACTCGTTGTCACATGCTGGGCAAATGGACCGCAAAATTTTATGACAAATATAGTGATGAAGCGACAATATATTATTTATGAGATTGACACAAATATAGTTAATGTAAAAACGTACACAAAAATACTTTATGCATAATTAAATTACTTGATATCAGTGACTGTTGTATTAATTATTTATGTGTGCCACTTTTACACATTTATTAAACGATTTCTCTTGAAATCCTATAATATCTAAAATGAAGTAATACGAGATTATATTTACATTTATTGACGCAGTTATTTGTAAGTACATATGGTTACTTATATTTGAGCATGTCACGTACTCGTTTACGATAAGACTGTACTTAAAAAAAAAAAGCGAGTAGATTCAGGTTCTCATTTTTAAAGTAGATTTATTTTTAACAGTGTGTGCATGATAAAATGATTCATAAGTGTATCTGCAAAATCTGTAACAGGCTGAAATGAGGAGATACGTTTTGTGGTTGCAATGACTGACTTTCAAACATATGCTTTAAACGTCTTCTCGTCGACACACTGACATGAGCGACTGTTGGCGCTGATAGCATCTCACACCATGATTCCACGTTGCCAGGCTGTGTGACGCTCTACAATGGCGGAGGAATTCGCCCGTTGGCCACGTCGCCTCCAGACTCTCACACGGCGATCATCCGTGGTGAGACAGAACAGTGATTCGTCGCTGAACACCACACTGTTCCATTCGGCACCCCACGTAGCTCTGGAGCGACACCACGCCAAGCGGTGACGACGATGGATCGCTGTTAAGGGTAGCCCTTCCCAACGGACAGCTGGACAGCCGACCAGACGCAGCCAATCGGCGCGACACTGTCCGCGTCTATACCGGAGCATCCAAGACTCCCCCCGTACACTCCGCAAAATGTCGCCCGTTGTGGCCTGTGGGTCCGCTACGGCATGACGTCGGATGTGACGATCGGTGAGCTCGGACGTCCGTCTTCGTGCTCCAGTCCCCCTACGACGTTGCACAGATTCTTCCTGCGACCACCATCTCCAAATGCGACTGCCGCTTGTGGCATCACGTTGCGTTTTTTCCGTAATACGACGCAAGGACCATCCGGCGGTACGAAGGCATACGATGACACCTCTCGTGAACTCATCCGTTTGATGAAATCGCGTACGACGGCGTCTTAACGGCATTGGCACCCCTTGTTCGTTCTCCAGACACTGTTACAGCAGAACCACTCACTACTCGCGGCCGAGACGACGTTTCAACTGATGGCCTCACGGACTGGTTGTCTGATTATATCCCGCGCGCCGTTGGTGCGATTGGCCTGCAAATGCAATCATTTGCGTAACTTTTACGTGTACACCCACCCTGCAATTTGTATGGCGCTGCTTTCAAGTTTTCGTGGTGTGGCATTTGCTATTAGTTGTAGAGATGTGATGTCCACAGAGGGGAGGACTGACGGACAAACCGGTAACATATAAGCACGATTTTTTTTTATTTACTAAATACGTGCTAAAAAAAACTTTAATACTTGTCACTTTCCGACGTGCATAAATAAACATTCAGCTCAGGCATTCGGAATTATTGTTTCTATGGTTGACACGATATATCGACAACGTCCCTAAAACTTTTTGATGCTGTGTAGAAGAGAAAAATTTGTGATTCATTACCCAGAATTCAAGAGGTAACTGGCAGTTATGTGTGACACTGCTCTGAAGACTTATCAGCTCTTTTCTTTGCACTAAAATAAAGGACAGTTATCCCAACGCTATTTTGCGTTCAGTTGTACCCTACAAATTGCTTTTCTAACACATTCATCCTAGCTACATCCACAACTTTGGAATTCCTTACATCTTCCCAGAATAAAAATGTGCCTTCCTTCTGTTTAAATCAAGGAAATTATCAAATGACTTTTGAGAGGCAACATATTTTAAAATAGAGACTTAATTCATGGTACTATGCACACTTTTATGTAGAGAAACAGAAAACACTATATTTTTATTACGGCCGGTATCAAGCAGAACGAGCCTGATAAATGCTGTTTAATTTTCAGTGACTCGGAATTTCTGTGATGTAGGCAGAACAGTTTCAACCCCATGCAATTCGATAATTCTCCTGGCATCGATTTAAGCATCAAATTACATGGGGATGACCAGACCCTGATAATGAAATACTACCAATAATTACTGCAACTGATCTCTGCCTGAATTCACGTTTGCCGCTTCCTAAAACACCTATTTTCGGCACGGGTAATTACAACGATGTGATTTCTACGTGTGCACGCCAGGCAGTACAGAAAGGTAATATAAAGCGACTTGGTTTCATATATTCCTTGACAGATTCCTACAGTTTGCTCATTATAGTGGTCACTTCAGAAGATCCTCCAGCTGAAAAGCATGTACCCATTGGTCTCCAAAGCTCTAATTAGCAAAACAAAAAATACGCAAACCTAAAACTCAGCGCGACAAACAGGATGATTTGAGCAATCTGGGAGGTATTTGCAAAAATTACACAAAAATGTATATACACTGAAGTGCCAGAAAAACTGGTACCCCAGTTTGATACTTGGTAGGTCACCCACGGGAGCGCAAGACTGCAGAAATTCTACGGGGCATGGACTCCACTAGCTTCTAGAAATATGCTGTAGGCAATGCACACCATAATTCCTGCATAGCGTTCCCACAATTCGGGTGTATTCCGAGGTCTCCGATTCCTGTGTTCGATAGCGCGTTGCATGGCATCCCAAATGTGTTCTATCACGTTCAGATCTGGGGACTTGGGTGGGCTTGACAACACCCCAAACTCAGATGAATGATCCTCTAGCCATTATGTGGCGTCCCGACACTTGTGTGGAGGTGCATTGTTCTGTTGGAACAGGCCCAACCCATCAGCATCAATGCAGGACATGAACGGGTGTACCTCGTCAGAAAGGATGCGCACATAAGCTTTGGCCGGTCACAGACGTTTGTAGACGTACCAGGGATCCCAGTGAAGTCCAGCTAAACACACCGTACCATTACGGAACCCCCACCAGCCGGTACAGTTCTATGTTGACAGGCGGGATCCATGGCTTCATTGGGTTTGCCACACACGAATTCTTCTATCTTCCCGATACAGTTAAAAACGCGACTCGTCAGACCAGGCTACTTATTTCCAGTTATCAAGTGTCCAGTGGCGGTGTTGCCGTACCCAAGCGGAGCGCATAGCTGTGTCGTGCACCCATCAAGGTGACTCGAGTTGGGAGTCTGCTCCCAAAGCCCATATCGTGCAGGGTACGTTGCACAGTCCGAACGCTGATGCTTGTTGAGGCTGCAGAATTGAATTCCGATGCCACCTGCGAGAGTGTCGCGTGAAAGGATTCTTGACAGCCGACGATGGTCACGTTCACCCAATGTCTTTTTACGGCCACACTGGTATCGTAGGTTGGAGGTTTTGCCGGAATTCTTGTAGTCACGGTACACCCTTGCAATGGTCGTCCGTGAAAATCCGAACTTCGTTTCTACCTCCGAAATACTATTGCCCATCTCACGAGAGCAACTATGACACCGCGTTGAAAATCGCTTAAATCGTTATTACTTGTCATTCTCATGCCGTAAACAGCTCTGACAGCTGGCAAGGATGTCTATCGCTTTATATACGCACTGGCGGACGCAACCGAGTACGCGCATGGGTTACGTTGCTATGTGTTGTTTTGCATAAGCTCGTCTGTACCAGTTTTTCAGGTACTTCAGTGTAAATGATGTTCGTAAAAAACTTTCGACACACTGACATTTTTTTTAAACTTTCTGTTTTGTTGTTTTTTCAGGCAAAGAACTAAAAGTTAACTTTTGAAATCCTAATCATTTTCATATCATCATCAGCCATTCTCAGTTCTCTGCGGGATGAAGGTCTTTTCCCTAGTTCTTTGTCTTGAGAAATTCTCTATCGTATCATGTAGTCATACTTTCAAATTTCATTCATCCGTCTTGCACGTGGCCTTTTTCTGGGTCTTTTGCTGTCCCCCATCTAGTGTTTGATTTGTCCAAAGGTAGTCGGTTTTTGTAGAAGTATTTCCAGTCCATTGCCAACTGAGGATCTTTACTTAGACCATGATGTCATCCAGAGCTCGATTTAAGCAATATCGCATCGCAAACTGCAAATCAAATCGATCTGAATCGCTCTGCAGATATGATTGTTTCGCATACATTGCGACACATTTCATTTTGAACTCCCGTTACGCTGACCTTCAGTGAACTTTTCGAACTTTTATGGTAGTTGCCTGTGGCCCTTATGCCAGTATTACTTTTTCCCCCAAAGATGATTTCCTCTTCTTTTTAAAGTGTTTCGGCGGACAAAAGTTGTTCAAGATTAATTGCTGTTAATAGGTGAACTTCAAAAACACGGAGAGAATTAGTCTTAGATTTCCAGACATGACAAGTGATACAATGAAATGTCTGAAGGTTTTAGATGTGGCATTATGGCCAAAAAATCGTGATTCCCTTAAAACATTCGGTCAGGATGAAATTAGGCATACGATTCAACATTTTACCTAATTGCTGCAAGCCAAGAATGTGGGGAGCTTAAGGAATAATGGCTCCAGAATATGGTAACTTCATCAAAAGAAGACATGTGGTTTTTCATTTTTAAATAAAAAAAATTACCTCGTGACGTTTATTTTAATTTAACTTTCATTTTTAGTTCCTTTTCCTATGTGAATTTGAGTTTGTTCTCTTTTGTATTTTCCAAACTTAACGTGCCATCTCTCTCACATGAATGAGGTTGGCAACACTTTTGAGGTCAGAAACAGTGACGTATGAATGTGATAAGAACGATAGATAAAAAGGACGTTACAGTAGTTGCTCAGTATGTGTGGAGACGTTCGATCGCTGTTAAGATAGATGACAACTTGTAGTATATACTATACTGGATCTCATCAAATAGAATAAAAGGTTATCGTAAGTTTTACTTCTATATGTTTCATCTGGCCGTAAAACCTTCGTTAGAGCTATTTCGTGCAGCTATTGCATCGTATTCTTATTTAGTTCAACATTTCCTTAGTCATTGTTTTAGACATAGCGTAACACCAATCTCGCACACGAAAAAGAGTTACGTTATAACCTACTGCAATATATCTCATCTTTTTTAAAAAAATTCTAGTTTTGACAGTGTCTAATGCCATTGTAGAGATTGGTTTCTCCTACACAAGTCGTATAAGGAGTGACTATCGCAGCGGTCTTAGTGAATCTTCGTTGTAAAATTTAAGCGCATATCTGTTGAAGGACCATCTATGGACAAATTTTCACCTGATGAGGCTGTAAAAATTTGTTTTTCTAAACCACGTAGGCCCAACACACAGCCATACAGCAAAAGAAAAATTTGTGACGTTGAAGAGGAGCAGCATTTAAAAAGGTAATAAATAATGTATCTGAAATTTCTTTCTAGTTTTCCTTTCGAGCAGGTACTGGACTGCTATGAAAGTCCTTAGTGCTAATCAAACGTTTCTCACTGATACACAAAACTTAATTTGTATAGCAAACGTTGCAACATTTATTTTTTCATAAATCAAACCCTGACGTCAATTTTTTTTTCTAATGGAGGTTAACGACCACCGTGAGCAGTGGGCTATAAGCAGTCGCCCGTCCCTAATTTAAAGCCGCTTGCTCCAGGGAAAGAGAAAGCTAGCGTGATAAGATAAAACATTATTCCTCACCGGGATTCGAACCCGGACGCATCTCGGACGAATGATCAGAAGCCGTTGCTTAGACAACTGCGCTACCGGGACGGTCATCAAGACTGTTGTCATTTCCCTAATCCATGTATTAATCATCCTATCTTCCCTGGTTACACTAAGCATACATCCCTCCGTCGTTCTTGCAGTTGTTAGTAGACTCTGTATAAGGACCATATCTCTTATCCGTAAGCGAGAACTGATAGAATGCATTGATTAAACACTTTTCTTTTTCGATAAAGATATAACAGTAAACTGCTCTTGAAAATTGTCTTAATTCTTCCAAAAGCACTCCAGTCAAGTTTTACACCCCTATTAATTTGCCCAAGGTAAATGTAGGCATCATATTACTTCTAATGTTTACAATCGGATGTTTAGAAGCAAATACATGGAATAAAATGTATTTTGAATTAGACATCTGCATTTATGCCCTCTGGCGGCGAAATTGCACATCGTAAAAAAAACGAAATGAAGGGTCATCATTCGCACATTTTAAGCTTCCCAATGCAAAAAGAATTTTTCAAATCGGACTAATAGTTGCAGAGATATGGTGTCTACAGACGGACGGACAAACCGATAACAAACACACGATTTTTTTTTTTTACAAAAGACGTGCTAAAAACAGCTCTGGCTTCAGCTAAATATGATTATTTCATTTCAAAGTTTAATAACAAAATTTCTTCATATGATTTTATATCTATACTGCGAATAGGTTTGTGCACATAAAATTTTTATGACATTCCCTTGTATGTTGGGTTCCGGCAGCGAATAATTCATTTCCGTGACTGGTAACAAACGCACATTTCAACTTTCGGAATGATGATCGTTGTGATTTAGTCGGAAATGGAGTCTTCAAGATTGATTTTTTAGTTTGTGAAAACCAAATTTTTCAAAAGAAAATAGTTGTCTGGTAACACATCCCGTTTTGAGCGTAGTTTGATGCTACATGAAATCATGAGCGAATTTCTAAAATTCTTTCACTGTTCAAAATTTGTTCACGACTGCATTCGTTTTGCAATGCATATTTCAACGGCTCTCTTTCATCCAAAATCTAACAGAAAAATTTTCATGAGAGAAGTTATGAGGTAAGTTATTAGATGCGCGTGGTTTTAATGTTTTATTGTGGGCCACAAAACTAAAATTCTCGGCCAGGTTTGGAGTTGCCCCAATCAGCCCCTAATTATAAGGAATAACCCCGTCGGATTTTTTACTCCATCAGAACGCAAACTCTTATTCTGCCTGTGATGAAAACTGCTCAATTTCCGAACCTACTAAGTTTCTGCACTTCCCTGACAGTTTAAGTGAGTGAGGCTATGCTTTTTAAATACTACTGATACGTGATTGGAGTCAGGAATAACTAATTAACCGGGGGTGGGCTTAAAGGGTGTAAGTAAATTATGTTAATAATTTGATTAAGGAGTTGGCCACTTACCTGTTTAATTAGGGAATTATTATGCATAATTGGGGCGGACTGTTAATATGCCATCGCAAAAGTAGAACAAAGGAGAGATAAGGGTTTATGCTGAGCCTATCCAAAGTTCCTAGCTCAGGGAATGAGGACCACACGCAGCTAGCGAGTTTGGCTTTGGAGGACTCGTAAGTATGTCTCTTCGTGAAGTATTAACGTCGAAAAGGCATTAGCGGGCACCAAAACTTATTGCTATTGGGTTCGAGAGGGTAAATTCGTCCTTTGAGTCCGCGGCAGACAAATTGCGCCGTGTGCTGAAAGAGTTGACGAAGACCATAAGACTCCAATGGTGCGCAGCAACAGACGCGAAGAAAAGAGGCAAAATGATTCAAAAGTCAGTCGCATGCCAATTCTCTAAGGGGGGTAAGAGCGGAAGGCGGCTGCAGAAAAAGCACGGTTCAGAGATTGTAAGACCAGAGAGAGATAGTTTCTTGATGGACTACAAAAAGTCACGGAGGCTGAACTTTGGTAGCAGCTGTCAATTTACCAAGAGGATAAATTCCAACAAGAGAATTTTTAAGCAAGGGATAGTATTTGCGGTACGCCTGTCCTGCTAGCGTCGTAGGCGCTAAGAGGAGAAAAGTGTTTCCCTGGAAGTTAATCTAATCACGTGCCATCTAAGGAGCATCCCCGAACCAAAGGACAAGCATAATAAGACACCGCACCCAGAAAGCTCAATGACCTAGCGACCAACTCGATGCCTGCTCTTGTCCGTCATCACGAAGCTGCAGAGGAGAGAGAAAAAAAGAGGGAGGTGTCTAAGTGAACCTTCCTTACCCCCCCCCCCAAGTCGACGAGGAGGGCTTGAAGAAGCGCTAATAGCCAACCAACACCGAGCCCAGCCATCTTCCTCCTGATGTGTGTGTGCTCAAACACTGTGTTTATCTGCTCGCCTAAATCACTTAGGGCCAGCCGAGTGCGGCCCAAATATATAAAGTGCTCATAAAGGATTACCATAGTGTCGGAGGATTGTTTGTAAGTACTTTCACTATTATTAATCTGTTAGATTTTGGAAGGGACTCTCAGAGCTAACTTTTATTTGCCCAGAGCGTACTTGGCTGTCCAGAATTAAACGCTCCAGTTACGCTGAACTGAGGAGAACTTACCTCCTGAAATAAAACAGAGAATGAGAACTAGATAAGAGAAGAACCCCCCACCACCACCACCACACACACACACACACACACACTTCCTCAGCACTTATATAGTGTAAAGATCAGCCTCCTGGGCGATAGTGCTCATTGTAAATAAATGCGTTTGTGTGCAATTTTGCCCCTTCATCATATTGCTTTAGCATTGAATTCATGCATTTCTAGCTCAGTAGTGTACGTTTAAGCTTCATATACCAGCTTCCGAATATAAAGATCCTTTCGCAGAGTAATTTGAAATGACCGCTCGGAAACCCAACGATTGTGTCAAGCGGGGAGATTGTTCGCCTCCTCTCGGCACGAAGCAACACTATTTTTGATTTTAGATTTCAGGAACGCGCGATCATTTAATTCCTCTTTGAAAAATCTTATTTTAAGTAGTATTCAACAGTTTCTGCGAGTTTAATTGAGTCAACGTTTACAGGAGACGTTTTTGTCAGTTATCCTGGAAGAAACTTGACTGAGACGCTCCTTATCCGAAAATCATGAGTTAAAAATATCTGCCTTGAGGCAAAAGTAATGCTGCCCTATTTATCCATTTCCAAATATTGGGTTGGAAAGAAAGTAATGTCTGCAAATGCAAGGCAACAGAAAAGTTCTAATTACCGTATATACAGATACAAATCAGTCCATCGTTTACTACAACCTGCTAAACGCTCCAGTTTTGGACAGCTGTTGGATACAGTCCCTGTAGAATAGTGGTAGCTTGGACGTGAAGAAGTGAGCGAGCGAGCGTTCGACATCGTCCCGGTTGGTGACCTGCTGTTCGTCCAGGAAATGCTGCAACGACCGGAAAACGTGGTAGTCGTTTGGGGGTAATGTCCTGGGAATAGGCTGGGTTCCCTGATCTTGCAACAGGTTACCCGTTTTGTATGAGGTCTCGCTCCATGCTGCTGTAGGAGGACGGCCTTGCGGTTCAGTAGTGCTGTTCGTTTCGACGTGAGCGATGCGTTCAGATCGTCGAGCTGTACACATCGCCGGTGATAGCGGTGTAGTCCGGCAACAGCTCAAAACACAACACTTCGCAAATGCCACGAAAAAGACAGGATCTTACGTGGGTGTAAGCCGGCTTTGGTGATCGGCATGTGATTCTGTTTTAGGTCCAACCACTGTTTCCGGGCGCTGACATTGCCACATAGGACCCATTTCTCGTCACGTGTCACAATGCAGTTCAAGAACGGTTCAACTTAGTCACGTGCAAGTGGGGAAACGCATGCATTCATGCGATTTTCTTTCTACTCAACTGAGTTGATGGTGTACCCAAACTTCCTTCTTGTGCACGTTCCTTCCAAAGTTGAAGGTGCGTGATAATGCTCTTGTTAGTAGTCTCCAGCTGTTCGCCCAACTCCCATGTGGTCACACGTGGGTTGGTCTCCACTAAGATATGCCCATATCCACTGAGCGGGTTTCCCGTCTTTGGGACAATCTGACAGGTCAAAATTCCCCTCTCAAAGCCGTTCAAACCAACGACAGCACTGACGATGTGCTGGTTGGTCGGTATTTTTTTTTTTTTTTTTTTTTTTTTTTTTATGGCGCAAGGACCATGTTTGGCCAAAGTGCGCCAGACACAAGGCCAAGAAATAAAGATATCTTAAAAGCGTGGTATGAGAGTTAATAGGCTGATGTGGTAAAACTGAAAGATGAGAATGATGAAAGCTTTAAAAGCTAGGTAAGTTTTAAAAAAGTCAGTTTCTTTAAGAAACGAAAAGACTGCGAATGTATCACAGTTGTGACCTAAGGGTCGCTGCAGCGTGCAGCTGCGCCGTCGACTGATGATGTGATATGGCATCGGGGTACACACTGGTAATGCTGTTTACAGCACTTGCGATGCAGCTACCACGACGAATCTCATACAGCATGCAATGGCGGATGTGCTCCTTGTACACTGCCACGTTGGCTAGCGCTTACACTTTTCACCTTCTGAGGGCTAACTACCACTGACTTAAGCCACATATCTGCTGATGCCATGCTAGTGTACTACGCAATCTCAGCGGACAACGTGCGCCGTGACTGGGTACTATTTTACTACTTCAGGTACCTCGTTATCAGACATTGCTTTCTTTCCAACACAATAGCCAAACTGCTATCAGATAGACCTTCTGCATTAAGTCGTTTCATATGAAATGGCAAGCAGTCAGCAGGTAATTTAGGAACTAACACATCACGCAATGTGACTTGTGTTATTTAATTTTACAGCATTAAGATTGCTGCCTATATAGCACTGGTCGTTTCGTCAGTTTCATCAGTTCAAAGCGGAATGTGCACGATGTGTCGGAGACAAATTCGTATCATTTTTTAAATGAGTTTAAACTTGGACACCGAATCAGAGGCAGCTCGCAACATCAATACAGCATTTGGAGAAGGCACAGTTAGTGAACGCAAGGCACAAACTCAGTTTGCTGAACTCCGGCGAGGAGATATGAGACTCGAAAATGAACCAGGCGTAGACTAGAAGGAGCAATCAATGGCGTCGAGCTGGAGACCTTTATTAAATCCGGTCCACGGTATGAAAATTTGGAGAGAAACTCAGAGCAACCATTTTCGGACTTTCAGTGGCCATAGGCAAAGTGAAGATGGGTAAAACGGATCCCACATGAGTTTATGGAACAGCACAAAACACGACTATTTAATCTCTACTCTTCAACTGTTATCCGCAGCGGCGTAAAGTCTGGATCGATTTGAACAGTTTTAATTCACAATTTTTCAACAGACATTTCCAAAGCAATTAAATGAAAAACTTCAAAGCAGAAGCAGCGAAAGAACGAAACTCAGATCATCTCAAGTGCTGTCTGATAACTCAATAGAGTAAAATAACTTATCCAGGTGACTTTGCGCATCGCATAGTAGTCGAATCCGTCAAAAATATTCCCAACGAGCAATACCCAAAATTTCAGTTCCGATAGGATAATTCAATTCCATTCCATGATGGTTTTTTTTTTTGGGGGGGTTGGAGGTTTAACGACCACCGTGAGCAACTCGATGGGCTATAAGCAGTCGCCCGTCCCTAATTTAGGGTCACTGGTTCCAGGGAAGGGAGAGAGCCAGTGCCGTAAGACAAACACAACATCCATGCCTGACCGGGATTCGAACCCGGACCCCTTACGGACGAACGATCAGAGGCCAGCGCCTTAGACCACTGCGCCACCGGGGCGGCCATTCCATGATGTTCCGAGGTAATGTGCGAACTTCCATTGCACATTTTGGTTGTCAATTTTTCCCCCTCCGTCTTTTTTCTCTAAAATAGTGTGCTGAAGAAAGGCATCGACTAAAACAAAACTAATCTTGACGCAATGATTGAAAAAAATTGACAGATGACAAAACTACTTTGGTGCAATGGCCGAACTAAATTAACCGATTATTTTCGGTGAGGGATCATTTTGTCAATGTTCATTTCGTCCACGTTCACTTGATCCAGTTCATTTCGACCACGGTTCACTTTGTCCACCGTTCTCTTTGTCCGCTGTTCATTTAGTCCACTGACATTCAATGGGTGACGGATCACGTTGTCCATGTTCATTTCAACCACATGGTCTAGTTCATTTCGTCCGCGGTTCACTTTATCCGCCGTTCACTTCGTCCACGGTTCACTTTATCCGCTGTTCATTTAGTCCACTGTTCACTTAGACCACATTCATTTCTTCCTTCGAATAGATGGATTACAGTGAAAATTTTCTGTTTTGATGGAATTTTTATTACCAGACAAAGAAAAGGTCAGTGGTAATTGCTTACATGCGATTATTTTTCCTGTTTAAGTTTTTCAATTAAAATACAACGATTGTAAGTGTTAGTTTAAGTAAAACGAGGAACTGAACTTTGAAGAACTTTTGAACTCATGTGGTATGATGTCAATCACTATGACATAACTCATTTTTTTAATCTTTTAATGCTTTGAAACACGTTTTTTACATTTTTTTCATATAGTTCTTTTCAGAATATTTAATTTTTATTTTGATTATTAATTGTTTATAAATTCCGCTTTTACTAACTTTTGTATGAGTGAACAATAATGCTGCCCATGGTTAAAGTGAGAAAAAAATTCATAAAAATATTATGGCGAAAAAAAAACGTTTACACCGATATGCACTGTGAATTTACGGTGTAAGAAAAGGAAAATTGACTTTTTACATAAAGTAAGGGAGTCAAAGTTTTCACTTCAATCCAACACATTTATGGACATTGGAATAAACTTTGATTTACGTCATAGTGATTGACATCGTACCACTCAAAAGCGTTAAAAAGCTCTTCAAAGTTCAGTTCCTCGTTTTACTTTAAATAACATTTAAAATCGTTATATCTTTATCGAAAACTTAAACAGGAAAAAAGATCGCATGTAAAGCAATGACCGCTCACTTTTTAGCACGTCTTTTGCAGAAAAAGATCGTGCTCATGTCACCTGTTTGTCCGTCCGCCTATACCCACGATATCTCTGCAAACTATTAGTCCGATTTGAAAAATTCTTTTTGCATTGGGAAGCTTGAAATATCCGAATGATGATCCTTCATTTCGTTTTTTTTTTTTTTTTTTTTATGATTTACAATTTCGCAGGTAGAGGGCATGCAGATGATGTCAAATTCAAAAATACGTTTTATGCCACATATTTGCTTCTAAACATCCGATTGAAAAAAGTCTTATCTTTCGATTCCATTTATGTCGAAGAGTATTTTAGATATAGTTACTTTTCAAATTACGCATAGATTTTCCGCTAGGGGGCGTAAAAATAAATTATATTTTTCCCGATAACTTTTTCTAAAACTCCGATTTGAAAACGTTTTTCTTCAGCGGATACACCTCCCGATGGAACATCTTTAGCATATAATTTCAAATTTTTGATAAAGAATACTTTGGCCACCAGGGGGCGTAAGTGTTAATTTTTGCTTCTGATGTATTTGCCGTAAAATCTGAGCTTCTAAAATATCGATTGAGAAAATTTTTTCGTGGACTTATGCCACTCACATAGATAAACATTTTGGAATATTTTCTTCTTAAAATATTCCACAGTTTCTCCACCAAGGGGCGTAGTGTATATCTTATTTTCGTCAACATCTCTACTTCTAGGAGTCCGATTTGAAAAATTTCTCCATTGTTGGATAGTGTTTTCAGTGTGACATGTTTTCCATATAATTTCAAAAAAAAATTCTGTCTAGTAACAAAAATTCCATCAAAACAGAAAATGTCCACTGTATTCCAGCTATTTTGAGGACGAAATGGATGTGGAAAATTAACGGCGGACAAGGTGAACGTTGGACGAAATGAACACGGACAAAGTGAACGTGGACGAAATGAACACGGACAAAGTGAACGTGGACGAAATTAACACAGACAAAGTCAACGTGAACGAAATGAACACGGGCAAAGTGAACACAAAGTGAACGTGGACGAAATGAACACGGACAAAGTGAACGTGGACGAAATGAACACGGGCAAAGTGAACGTGGACGAAATAAACACGAACAAAGTGAACGTAGACGAAATGAACACGGACAAAGTGAACGTGGACAAATTAAAACGAAGTTATAGGTAACCCTATTTTCATCTCGGACGCTGAATTCGGTTTCTAACTGATCAAAGAAAAGTAATTGCTTTTGCACAAAATGCGGTGTTGTGTCCGCAGGAATCTTTTGCAGACACTACTAGAGAAACTATCAGCTTAGCTATCTGGATGAAATGCCTTTTACTTTGCGTGTCTGGTATTTTGAGGACGAAATGGATGTGGGAAAATCCATTTGACACATTCATTTTCAATTATGACTGAGAATGTAAGTACACACTTCTTACATTTAACTGATGCTAATTTTAGCAGTTTGTGTGTGTGTTTTAACAACACACAAAGGCGGTTTACAGAAGTCCGGATCGTTCATGTTATTTCTACCGGCTGCCGTGAAAAAGAAACATTTGTCAGTCAGACACAAATGAAAAGCAAAGAAATGATAGAAGTCATGCTTGGCGCATATTATGAATTACGATACGTGCGTAAACACGGGGAGAAACAATTTTATTCATTCCGGAATTATTTCACGAAAAAGATGATCGATGAAATCGAGCACGAGTTTGGGATATTTTACCGAAGAAAAACTTATTCGTGTTCTTATTGCTTCGTAGCTGCACGTAGCTCAATATTAGAGTCATCCGCAATTGCAACAATTCGCTTATCAGTCAACCTATTTGACCACTCAATACCATTGTTTAGTACGGAGTGGTATCGAGCCATGAACACTCGCGCCTGTTTTCAACACATTTTCTTGGCAGTTCACAGGTTTGCCGAGGAATAGATCAATTCAAAGTACCAATACTTTCTAAATTAGCTGCGAATTATCAGTCTTCTTCTCCCACAGAAATAATTCAAACTATCCGTTAAATCACACAATTTCCGGAGTACCCTCCTATGGCCTTGAAAATTTAGCCGGAAATTACGCCTCGTAATGAACATCCCTATCGTGAATATTTAGAAACTGGAAAAAAACAGTTGCTTTGTAAGATCTCCAAAAATTCAATGCAATATCTGAAAGTCATCTCTGCAATCTCAGGGGGGGGGGAATTCTGCCGGTAACTGCTCACGAGTAGGTACCAAACTTCCTGGCACTTACAATACAGCGTTTAGTTTTCTTCTGTATTGTAATGCTCCGATACGCCGTACACTGTACTTTGAAGTGTAATAGTCGAAGGGAGCTATCTGGCAGTGTTTTTTACTGCAAGACTAGTGTCTCCACAGCCGTACCGTAGTGCAGTGGCCTAACCGCTTGCTTTTAACCGCTCGTCCAAATATGATCGGGTTCGAGTCCCGAACTAAAACATGCGCGGTGCATTTGCCATACGGCACTGGGACAGTCTCCCTTCTCTGGAACCAATGGCCCAAAATTAGGGACGGGTAACTGCTTATATACCTCTTGGCGTTGCTCACTGTGATCGTAAAACCTCGAAAAATATTAAATAAAATCGATACATGGCGTGGAGATGCTCAGCGTGTTTTCCTGGGGTGAACTACAAATACCTGGCTAACTAAATTTCCATACCGTGGGGATGTTCGGGCGGTTTCCCTTCTGATTTCAGAAGTTTTTGGGGAGTATTTTGTTTAATGAAGCTTTAACTACTACCGTGAGCAACTCAGAGATGGAAACTGGTCAATAATTTTTAATAGGTCGAACGGGTCGGGTCAAGGTCTTCCTGAATCTGGAGAGTTACCAGTTCATGGCGAGTAAAGCTGCTCTCCTGATGAAGACAGGTCATGGTTTACCGTTTTGTTTTACCATTTGTCCTTTATCTATCCGTTGAGGTTTTCTGAATAGTCGCTATGTACACTACTTATAATATTGCTTAACCGTTTGACCAGCTGCTGCTTGCGCGACCTTCGGACGTAAGCTACTTTACCTTTTATTGTGTTATGCTTCTGTTCAGTTTTTTGGCTGCACACACACACACACACTCGTATTAAAGTTCAAATCAGATTTGTCTGAGTCGAACATTTTTGAGTCGTAGACAAACACAGCAGCCATGCCTCACCGGAATTCGAACGAATGATCATAAGCCAGCGCTTAGATAACTGCACCACTAGTGCTGCCACTTCAGAGTTCAACAACCATTATATGATACTCTAATGGCTATGAGCAATTATTTTTTTTGGCTAAGCCACAAGTATTGTTTTGGGGGTTTAACGACCACGTTGAGCAACTCAGTGAGCCATAAGCAGTCGCCCGTCCCTAATTCAGGGTCACTGGTTATAAGGAAGGTAGAGGGCCAGTGCCGTAAGACAAACAACATTCATGATTCATCGGGATTCGAACCCGGACCCATCTCGGACGAAATGTTAAACGCGAGTGCTTATACCACTGTGCGCCACCAGTGCTGCTAAACCACAAGTATCTACTTTAGCATATTAAATTTTCATTTTGGTGAGGATTCTCAGGTTTTACTGCGCTTAAATCAAAAACATGCCGCTTCCTAAATTTGAATGGAGAGGGATTAATCTGCTAGTTTTTCTTGTAAACCCAAAATGTCGCTACATTTTCGTGGCGTGGGGATTCTCTGCTGAATTTCTTAGAGTTAACCGCAAAAATCCATCTTGCTAAATTTTTATACTATGAAGATGTTATACCGATTTTCTCCGGGTGAGCCAGAAATATGTGGCTGACTAAATTTTCAAGACATAGGTTTACTTTCCAACAGCCTGCCGGGCTCTTTTGGAATGATAAAATACACTGAAGAACAATTCAATTAGAGACAGCTAGCGTTATGCAAATGTGGCGCTGAGGGCGGCCCTGTAAACGGAAACGACATGACGTATGCAGTGATCAGACAATATGAGGAGTGATGCGACGGGAACCAGTAAGAGTCGCACGCAGTATGGGTAAGACGAAGGATCTAAGCGCATTTTATCGTGGGCAAATTGTCGGGGCCCGACTAATGGGTCAATCCATCTCGAAAGTTGTGCAGGCACTGGAATTTTCGCGAGCCACTGTGTCACTGGTGCACCGTGAGTACATCGAATCCGGTAAAACCATCCCTGCAAGGGATGGTTTTACCGGATAAACTGCCGTGGATAACAGCGTGTGGATTAACGGGGTCATCGTCAGTTAGTTCGCATTGTAGCAGCGGATAAACGGGCCACAGTGCAAGAAATCACTCGGCAGTTTAACGCTGGTGCACAAAAACGTGTAAGCAGCCACACCATTCAGAACCATCTTGCTATGGGGTACAGAAGCCATCGTCCAACGAGGGTACCGCTGTTGACCGCACATCACAGGGTGCAAAGATTAGCATGGGCGCGGGAACATCGCCACTTGACCGTAGACATGTGGGAAAATGTTGCCTGGACCGATGAATCGAGATTCACGTTGGTACATGCGGATGGCAGGATACGAGTACGGCGCAAACCATATGGAGCGATGGATCCTTCTTGCCAGAAGGGTACTCTTCAAGCTGCTGGCGGTGGCATTCTCGTCTGGGGACTGTTTACGTGGACTGAAATGGCACCCCTGGTACGTGCGACGTCCTCCATCACAGGTCTATGTTACCGGGATATACTGGACGACCATTTGCTCCCGTTTGTGCGTCTTCAACATCCCACTGGGGACCTCATCCTGCAACAAGACAATGCAGCTCCCGAATTGTATCCGAATGGTTGGCTGAGCACTCCACCGACGTGACCTCGCTTCCTTGGCCAGCTAGGTCACCTGACCTCAATCCCATCGAGCACATCTGGGATTCCATCGAGAGAGATGTTAGAGGCTCTGACCCCCCCCCCCATCAAATCGTGAACTGTGGGAGTTTGTTCAAGGGTCGTGGATCCGTATGACTTCCCAACGCTCTCGGTGTTTTGTAGAGTTCATGCAGAGACAAATCGCCGCCGTCTCATCAGGGCAAAAGGTGGTGCTACACGTTACTAGACAGGTATCTCTCATTCAACTGTTCTTCAGTGTATGTTAACTGCTTTAATGACACAGCGAAAAGCTCGAACGAAGATATCCGGCTTATGAAGTCGTGGATGTCACTGAGATATCACAAGAAAAATGCATGAGGTTAAAATATTATAGTCATCCGTAACGCATGCTTTAACATAGTATTTTCAGTTCTGATTTCCATATCAAAAATAGATTCAAGAGCTGCTCGGAAGCCTCTCTAACTGGTAGTTATGAAGCATTAGGTTATGGTAGATACCGAAGAACAAGGAAGGTAATACAAAGAATTTTATCGTAAGATCACCATCCTAAGAGCTTATCGAGAAAACGTGTCTTTACGAATAAGTCTATTATAGAGTAACATTTTCTGCATGTAGCCACATCATCTTTATTCATCCCTGGAAGCTCAACACAAGTTAATGGCACTTTCAGGCGGATAACAACCATGGCCTTCCAACGTTCGTGAGAGCTCCTTTTTTGTTTCGACGAAATATCGGTTTATTTTAGGTACCGATTCCATTGGATGATTTGATGCTAATGAGAAATTTAAAAGTCCGATGCACTCTTTGCCTTATACCCAGGAAGTAATTTCCGTTTGCCCGGCTGCAAGAGGACAAGTCTAGACGTCCTCCCCGGGGTCCGGATCCGTCACGAAGTAGGAGAGACTGATAGAAGAGAGGGTTTAGAACAGACTAGACGATTTAATTAAGATCACGACGGTTCAATTAACTTTCGCGCCGCCTCTTCGAGCCAATCAGAAGCTTTACAGCCTCCACATGATGAAATCACTGGCGCAAACTTCTATTCTCTCTCTCTCTCCTTACAGACAACTTGCAAATGAGATTGTCGTAGTTATTTCCAGATGCCTGCAATAATCAACAACGGAGCCCCAGACATTTTATTATTCCTGTTTTTCATTTTACGCAGTGAATGGAAATTTTACGGCTAGGTACTGCGCAGTAATTTCCCAGAAGCATTTTCTGTCAAAGCGGCAATATATTGCGTCGCCGAGAGTTTGAATTAAGATGTGCGCTCTTTCTCACGGTAAAAGCAATAACTTTGAAAATGAGCAATGTTCAGCATTTAAAAATTTAGAATGTACAAGGGGCATCCTGAAAGTAATGCCTCCTCCTTAACTTGTGAAGTGATTTTAATGAAATTGCACTGCCATGTAACTGTGATATAGTGCCAATGTGGGAACACATTTTTTTTTCAGAATCCGAAATAAAGATCATGAATGAAAGCAGTGAGCCGTAATTGAATTCTTGGAAAAAGAAGAGATGTGAGGTTCCAAAAATTCACATAACACTCCTGGCGGTGTATGGAGCTGCCACAATCGATATCGGTAATGTCCGAAGAAGTTTCGAGAGGGAGTATGTTCAGTGTCGGACAAACAACGGAGTGGAAGACCCGCAACTGCGGTGACAGATGCCAACATGCAACGAGTGAAAGACCTCATCATAGCTGATCGTCGTGCCACCATCCAGGAGTTGTGTGATTCAATTCATTGTGGTCATAGTGCTATGGAAACATTAATTAGGAATCTGGACTACGGAAACATTTGTTCAAAGTGGATCCCTAGAAATGTGACGTACATTCTAAGTAAACTTTCCTTTTTAGTTTCTTTCCCTATGTAAATCTTGAGTTTATTCTCAGTTATACTTCACTCTTAACGTGATATCTTTTCTCTCAAACGAATACTGTTGGCAACATAATTGAGGTTGAATGAACGTGACGTATGCCTGATAAGATAAGAACGAGAGATAAAAAGGACGACTAAACTGTTGCTTGGCGAGCGTTGTTAAAGAGAGCGTTGCTTGGAGAAGTGTTGCAAGTAGAGCGTAGTGGTAAAAGCTGTGTGGAGTACTATGTGATGTTATGAAAGTGCTACATCCTGAATAAAGCATCTTTTCCGTAAGTTTGGCTTCTTTTGTTTACATGTTTCGTCTGGCCGTTAAGGTTTAATTTAGGAACTATTTCATCTTATTATGGTTATGTTTTTAAAATAACGTAGAAGTACGAAAAGACTTCTACGTCATAGAAACCTAACCCTCGAACAACGTGAGCAAAGAGTGAACGTGTGCCGAAAACTGACTGTTACGAGAGGGAGGGTGAGGTGTTTTTCTCTAATGCTGTGAAGGAGAAGGGGGGTTGAAACCTAGGTGTTCTTTCATGGCCCTAAAACAAAACATGCGTCAATGGAATGGCATCGCACATCTT
Organism: Macrothele yani; assembly: GCA_039090855.1. Classification (NCBI taxonomy): domain Eukaryota; kingdom Metazoa; phylum Arthropoda; class Arachnida; order Araneae; family Macrothelidae; genus Macrothele; species Macrothele yani. Next base: position 135,188,692 of record CM077027.1, on the reverse strand, counting down.
CACTTCGACAGAAAAAGGTGAAAAAAACTTGTTCCGCAGGGAAAGTGATGGTGACAATTTTCTGAGACAGATGGTGTCATTTTGACTGATTTCCTTGAACGGGGTGCAACAGTAAACAGTGCGCACTGTCTGCAGACATTAAAGAAGCTAAAGAAAGCTATCAGAAGGAAAATAAGTGACATTCCACTTCATAGTGTTGTTTTACACCATGATAACGTACGTCTCCACACCTCAATACAGATTTCACAGGCTATTGCCAAAATGGGGTGGATGGTGATGCCTCAACCCCCCCCCTCCTACAGTCCTTATTTGGCTCCCTCAGACTTTTTCTATTTGTCCCTTCGGAAAACGCCTTTCGTGGTGAATGTTTCGACGACGTGACTGACGTTAAACTGGCTGTGAACTCATGGGTGAAACGACAGCCTCAGGAATTTTTCCAAAATGGATTTTACTAATGGGTTCAAAGATGGCGGAAATGTGTAGAAAGTGATGGACAATATTTTGAATAGACTAGCATTATTAACAGTATTTTTCCCACCAAGTTTCACATTTTCTGCTGTTACAAATAAAAATCTTATGAAGGACGACGCATTATTTTCAGGATGCCCTTTATAGTATATGAGTCAATCACCCTATAAAGTGAGACTGAACCCAACAAATTTCTAGAAAAAAAAATTATGATTTTGTTTTACTGTTGAAAAAGAATGTTCGAAACAAGAGCTGTCAGAATATAGTCCAGTCAAAAAATTATGACCATCCCCGGTGCAAGAAGGAACCATTACTAACAGCCAGATGGCCGAGTAGGAACATGTGCATATCATGTAAGGCATTTAAAAGGATACTAACTCGCGAACGCTTGAAAAATGGGAAAAGGACGTAAACTAACAGAGTTTGAAAAAGGTATGATTGTTGACTACCGGCTGAAACGTGGTAGCATTACAAGAACGGCCGATATTGTGGGCTGTTCACGTGGTGCGTTTGTTAAAGTGTTCCAAGAATGGAAGGAAACCGGCAGAACCTGCAGTAATCGGGTAATAATGGACGCCCACGGAGCAATGACGACCGTAGTCAGCGACGGCTATAATGACTATTACGATCCGACAGATGGTCCACAGTGGAACAACTGGCCAGAGCATTTAATGCAGGCACATCTAGGAGAGTATCGCAGACCACAGTCCAACGAACTCTGCTCTCTATAAGAGTCTCCTGAGCAGCCGCCCACACAAGACACCCATGCTAACGGCCATACGTAGACTATTACGGCGTGAAGTTGCATTTGAGAGGAGACATTGGACCATCGAACAGTGGAAGAATGTCGCCTTTTCAGACGAATCACGTTTTCTGCTTTATCGTGTGGACGGTAAATGGAGAGTACGGCGGAGCAGTGCTGACAGAAATCATTCCGACACGATGCTAGAGAAGAAACAAGCAGGAGGTAATGGCTTACTCGTGTGGAGCATGTTTTCCTTGGAATAATTGGGAGCAAACATTTCCCTAGATCACACGATGAACGCTTCAGGTTACTAATCAGTTGTGGGTGATCAGGTGCTCCCATTCGTGACTACCCTGATGGCACTGGATTGCTTCCAGTGAATAATTCCCCTTGCAATGTTGCTATTCGTGTACGAGAATGGTTTGAGGAGCATTCCAGTGACTTCAGCTTACTATCCTAGCCACCGTACTCTGTGGACAACAATCCCATCGAATATCTGTGGGACTATCGTGACCAATAGGTTCGACGCATGGATCCATCACCGATGACTCTTGATGATTTGCGAGAAGCTCTGGTGTCTGCATGATATAGCATTCCTACAGAATATTCACCACCTCTTGATGATCTACAAGAAGCCCTGGGGTCTCCATGGTATAGCGTCCCTACAGAAACGTATGGATCCACCAGAGATGACTCTTGATGATCTGCGAGAAGCTCAAGGATCTGCATGGTATAGCATCCCTACAGAAGCTTATGGATCCACCACCAATGACTCTTGATCTGAGAGAAGCTCTGATGTCTGCATGGTATAGCATTCCTACAGAAACGTTCAGAAGCATCATTGAATCAATGCCACGCCGCATATCTACGGTATTGGCAGTTCGATGAGGTCATGTTTCATACTAGCAGGTGGTTATAATTTTTTGACTGGACTGTGTATACAACAGAACCTTGTTAATACGTTTCTCACTTATATGTTTTTTTTTCTCATTTATACGTTACATTATAGTGCTGCGATGACATGAATTAGAAATTCAAACCACAAATTCCGTGTACCAAACTCTTCCCACCACCTTACGATTTCGCCGCGAATTCAGTTTGCTATGTCTCCCCCAGCCTGTACGCCTACCACTCTATTTCCTGTCATCCACCTGTTCTATGACTCACTCAGCGGAAACCGCGCGTTCCTACCAGCGTAGCTGACACCTTACTTGACACCAGCTCTAGCTTGATAGTGGCAAGCCAAATTCTTCTCCTGGAGACCTTTTGTATTCACTTTCTTACATTGAAGCCAAGGCTTCGCATAAATCACGTAAACCTTTGCCTTGAAAAGATGAAATGGAGATTTTGAAGTTGATGAAAATCACATGCTGACGCAAAAACGGCTCAGGCTGAAAAATTACAGTTTTGACTCTTACGGCAATAATTTACAAACTTAAGAGGTGGAGGACATCTTAACGTCTATAGGTTCAGCTGCATCGAAGAAATTACGCTTTCAAAGTGAAAATTTTCTATAGTCCATACCATACGTACTATATATACTACGCTCTATTTAAAAGTGCTGTAACTGCGTGCAGTGTGATTGAAATCAAAGATCAAAAACAAGAAAGGAGTGACAAGGAGTGTGACGTGCCTGCGAGCACGACGCACACGACGTAAAGGCAGATAGCAGTCAGAACGAACGTCCGCGTAGCTCAATTGGTAGAGTGACTTATTCCGAAATGAGGGGACCCGGGTTCGAGCCCCGGCGTGGATAAAAATGACGGAGAAATTTACTTCGTTACAATGGTGCCCGAACTTTCCGGGTGGCCCGGCCGCTCAAAATCTCGCAATAGCGTGATGTTCTTTTCACACCGTGAGAGAGGAAAAATAAGAGAATCCCTTCTCCAGCGCTTCAAAAATAAATGTGTGTGACGTTGCGTTCCACACACTAGATTGACTGGGAGTTCTCAAATGCACGTTCTACAGTGGATGGCTGCCTGCAACGATTCATGGTCACGGCTGACCCGTGGGCCATGCCCCCGGCCCTCTTTCGGGGGAGAGGGATCTGACGTGCCTGCCAGCAGGACGCACACGACATGAAAGTAGATAGCAGTCAGAACGAACGTCCGCGTAGCTCAATTGGTAGAGTGACTTATTCCGGAATGAGGGGACCCGGGTTCGAGCCCCGGCGTGGATAAAAATGACGGAGAGATTTACTTCGTTATAGGAGGTATAACTGAAAATACTAGTACACTAAACCATAAAAAAATAGTATCTAGTACCTAATATAATAATGACTACGCCACACGTTGCAACAGAACAATATGCTGCTAGATAGTACGGTGTGAAAACACAAGCTTGACGACGACGGGCATCGTACCCATGTTCCCTCACTCCGGAGTAAGTCGTTCTCCCAACTGAGCTACGCGGACAGAATGTGTCGCTGCAGATTTGTCGTCTTGACACATGTTTTCACCTCTGTAGTACGTCACATCATCTCCCTCTTAATTTTTTTGTTTTCTTCGAAGCAAAGTAGGACTTTTTCATTAATTCCAAACAATGTGTGGAACAAACACCACACATTTTTCGAAGAAACCAATGGCCAGTGAATCCATTTGCCACAATCGGGCGCCAATGTAAAAACAAGTTTGTCCGCGACAAGCATAGACTCCGTGTCCCCTCACTCCGGAGTAACGACTAGCTGACGACCATTATCCTGTACCGTCCAAATGCGGACTCCACAGGGTTAGGAGAACTCTCTCGATAGATTTTTGGTGACGGCGTTGCGAGTAATCCTGCCCGGATCCGACATTCCTCCATCCGGACAGGATCGGTCTGTGGACCTGCAGTGCGCTGCTACCCCCGTTGCCGGCACTTCCCACCTCTCCTTTATGACCCGGGTGTGCGTGCCATTTGGGCAGGGGCTAGAAATTTTCCTCTCTGCCCCTGACTGGGAGAATAATTGCTGGCGCGAACTGTTTGGGGCATCTGCCCTTTATTTAAACAAACAGGATACAAACATTGTTACTTACACTGAGGAACCCATCTTCGCTTAGGAAACGAGTCCTTTGCTCAATGGGCCCTCTCACATTGAAATATTTACAGTATTTACATTACCACAGGACTAGGGTAGGTTCTGTGGTGACGACTCTGGGCTCGAGTCATCTGTTTCCCGTCTTCGGTTCTTCATTCCTCTTCTTTTCTTCTTTCTTCTTCCTTCTTCGGTTCTTCTATCCTCTTCTTTTCTTCTTTCTTCTTCCTTCTTCGCTCTTCTTCGGTCACCCCTCTACTAGGTAGACCGCCTGTTCCTCCTTGAGGTACTTGACCATCTCGATGAGCCCCTGTCTCGCTCTTGGGTATGCGAGCAGGATCGAGAGGTCCCTCGTCTTTGCCAATTCTGGCACTAACGTTGCTCTCTTCCCTGCCAGAGAAGCACATTCTAGAATCATGTGTGCGACATCTGCAGTCTGGGCACCACACATGCACACTCGCTCCCTAACCGCAAATCTGCGGAAGTACTCCGGCGACACTCCGTGCCCGGTTAGTACTTGGTTGAGGAAGCCATTACTCTCAATGCGCCTTATCGAGATTCGGGGGAAGATACGGTATGTCCTTCTACCCGTATCCCCTTCATCCCATCTCTGCTGCCACTCCACCAATGTGGCTGATTTCAGTTGCGTCCGCACACTTTGCAGCGGCGTTCGCATCTGAAAATCTATCTCCTCTTTACCAGTAGCTTCCTTCGCTAGCTGGTCTGCCCGTTCATTTCCAACCGTACCGACATGACTTCGGATCCAGTGGAAGGTAACCCTCCTACTCTCCATTGAATTATATAGCACTTTTATCTCTCTGACAAGGGAGTCTTACTCCCGAACTGGCCAAGCGCTTTCAGGGCCGCTTGGCTGTCAGAGTGTATGCTATATGCCCCTTCTCCATTCATAGCAAGCACCCAGCGCAGTGCTTCTCTGATCGCCAATAACTCTGCTTGAAACACCGAGGAATTAGACGAGAGTTTCATTCGTTTCGCTTGCATCTCGTTGCCATCCGAGATCACGCAGAAACCTGCGCCGACACTACTTCCTATTTTAGAACCGTCCGTGTACAGTTCCATCCCCTGCCCTGTGGGGAGGGCTTTATCCCAACTCAGACAAAGCTCATTGGCTGGATGGCAGAAGTCCAGTCCATCCTCAGAAGTTCCACCTCGGACGACCGATACTGGTGTCCCAGGAAGGAAACATCTTCCCCATAGCGTAGGGTCTGCATTGCTGCTTCCTCGCTACGACCAGGTCCGCCGGTTCGCACCCAGCCAGCACTTGAAGCGCTGCTGTGGAGGTCGTTCGGAAGCACCTGGTCATGCCCAATAGCGCCCTGCGCTGAATTTGGTTAATACCATTTCTCATCCTGACCGTATCTGACCACCAGGCAGGACACGCATATGTTAATATGCGCTCCACCCCTCGCTTATAGAGCACCTTTTTGGCTGTCCCAGGCAGCCGCATTCCGTTGATCTTATTTAGAATGCTGGTGCATCTGTCCTTCAAGAAGCGAAGATGCGGTAGCCCTGACAATCTGGTGTCAAGGATGACCCCTAGGTACCGCATCTCTCTCACCGCTTTAATAGTATGCCCGTTGAAGCGACACTTTGGTGGAGTGACCAGTTCCCCCTTCTTTGCTATTAGCATTAGTGTCGTCTTTTCGGGAGCGAAGCAGAGCTTACACTCCTTGCTCCAACTATTTAGCTGTGAGAGAGCGGTGTGTACCTTCCGCTCAATCACGTGCCTACCAGATGCTGACACTATTAGCATTAGGTCATCTGCGTAGGCTTGCAGCTGCACCCCGTCTTCCAGAGGAAGCGCAAGTGCTGTATCTGCAACCACATTCCACCACAGGGGGCCCGAGCATGAGCCCTGCGGACACCCCTTGGTGTATTCCCTGCTAAAGGTCTTGTCTCCGACCTCGAACTCTACTCTTCTATGCGAGAGAAAATCGCTTATTAACAGGAACAGATTCCTGGGGATGCCAAGTCTTTTCAGACGGTCCAGGACCAGTGGCCACCAGACATTGTTGAAAGCGCCCCGCACATCCAAAGAAACGAGACAGGTGTGCTTTCCTGTACACGGTTTTGCTTTACCTGCTGAGTAAGGCTGACCAGTGCTTGACTGGTACACTTCTCCGGTGTAAAACCGAATTGGCGGCTGGAGAGCTTACCTAGGCCGACTAGGTAGTGGGTTGCTCGGGTCACGAGGACCTTTTCCAGCACCTTACTCCACGCTGTCAACAGGCAAATCGGCCTATAAGCTGCGGGATCTGCTCGGCTCTTGTTTTCTTTGCTGAAGAGGACAAGCAGCGCAGTTTTCCACATTGATGGGAAGCAACCTCTTTCCAGGCATTTATTAAACAGGGCAGCGAAGTACCCAGGGTTGGATAGAAACACCTCTCTGATGATCGAGAGGTCCAACCCATCTATGCCTGGCGCCTTGCCTTTGTTCAGGCTATTGATTGCAGCACCTATCTCCGCCTCCGTGAAGGGCGGGTCGTCAACCGTGTCTGGCGGTTCTCTACAGTGCTCTCTGATCGATGTTTGATCCGGGGAGTCTCCCGTCTCCTCATCGGAAGGGAAGTGGTGGTTTAAGAGTACCTCCACTGTGTCTTCCAGGGTGGCGGTGTTGGTGCCACTCTCTGTTCTGACGGAAGCCAGTAACAGTGGGCCGGTGATCGAGCCCTTCGCCACCTTGTACGGTACCCCAAAGGGGTTGCCGACAGGGGTGGTCTCACACAACTGTCTCCAGTGCTCTCTCTTCGATGTTATCATTGCTTTGCGATACATTGCATTGTGGAGATTATATTCCCTTTTCAGGCGCTCCCTCCTGTCTGGGTCAAATCTCTCACGTTGCATTCTCCGTCTGCTGCGTCTGGCCTTCCCTCGCAGAAGACTCAGATTTTCCGACCACCAGGGGAGCAGGGGTCTTGCCCTTCCCCTGCTTTCCTGCAACCTTCACAGGTCTCTACTATCTCTTTGGTAAGATTACCAAGGTGTTGATTGAGATCTACCTCATCAAGATCTGCTGCTCTTCGTTCTTTTAGCAGATCTGATAGTCGGCCTTGGAGTTCCGACCACTTGAGGTTCCGGGCGTCGAACCTGGACCTGGGTTTTTTCCCACTTTTCTCAAACCCTATCGTGAAGGTTATAGCTAGATGGTCGCTGCAGCTCACATCGTCCAGTACCTGCCAGTTCTGGAGGAGGTTGAGGACTGATGTCCTCGTGAGGGTGAGGTCGACCCACGACGTCCCAGTGGCAGCTTGGAACGTGGGAACGCTGTCGGGGTCGTTCCTGATCGTCAGATCTGAGGAAATGACGAAGTCAAGGAATTCGCTACCTCGCCCATCTTCTTCTTGGTCGCCCCAGAGGGGACTCTTCGCGTTAAAATCGCCTGCAATGATTGTCTCGTGTTGCGGGTGGGAATCCAGCAGCCGCGAGACAGTGTTTAGCACGTCCGAGAGAGCACCTGACGGCGAACAGTATGCGTTGACAAGCAAAAATTTTCTGTTACTGTTCTCGATGCCCAATGCCACCACATTGGATGTGCATTCCAGCTCCAGAGCTCCCAGGTCCGGATCAAGAACGACTGTGGCTACCATTGGTTTTTCGCATCGAGAGTAGTACCTCCGTGTGGAGTTGGGAAACCCCGCTACCCTACCATGGGAGTGGTACGGTTCCTGTATCAACAGGATTTTGGCTGCAACTTCGCTGGCAGTTTTAAGAATCTGCCCTGTAGCGGCTCTCGCGTGGTGAGCGTTGAGCTGGAGTACTCTAAGACCGGTGCTTGTCCTTGGCCGATCAACCATAATTGGTTCGGCTTCTCTGCTGCTCCAACTCCCTCAATAGGGAGGGACAAGTCTTACTGAAGCTAGAATGGGCGGTTTCCAGCTTCAGTTTAAACCGCTTATTCGCGGATGTGCAGTTATTGCACTTCGGAGCAGCGGTGCAATCCTTGTGCCGGTGACCTGTCTCACCGCACTGCCCACTTGTCCTCTGCTTCCTTGCAACCATTCCTAAAATGGCCGAAGCCGTTGCACCGGAAGCATCGGACTTCTCTCACAAACTCTTTCAAGCGAAGGATCGACCATCCCAAGTTTAGTCGACCTCGCTTGATTAATAGTCTGTAGGCCAGGGGTTCGGCTTCCACCACCCAGTGGACCTTACCCCTTTGGCCTTAATGGCGAAGTTCGCCTTAAATTCCCCTTCGAGGTCCGGGTTTTTGCTCTTTAATCCCGGCCTCGAATTCCTCTCGCGAGATCTCCCCGTCGACGCCGTAAACAATCAGACGCGGGAGTCGCTTTTGGGGCGATTTCGAGTGGGTGCAATCCTTGGTCAGGGGATTGCTCCGCAGCTCGCCTTCTAGCTTGGCGATATCGTCGCTCTTCGAGCACTCTACCGCCACCCCTCCGTTCCGCACCTTGCGGACACCTTTGACTCCTATCTGCAGTTTCGTTGGCTGCACTGCGGATAGGAGAGTAGCCTTCACGTCGTCCGACGTTTTGCCCTCATCGGTGGGATAGATAAGGAGCACGTGTCTCCTATCTGGCACCACCTTCTTCCCTGCTTTCATCTTGGGTGCCGGCACAGACCTTTGCGCCTTCGTGGCACCCATCTTGGCTACGGCGGCGTAGGACTTAGGTCCTACTGAGGGGGGGGCCCTGCCGCTCCACCCTCTCCTCGAGCTTGCCCTCCAGCTTCGAGGTCCGCAACCCTTGCTGATTGCAGGCGTCTTGAATCTTATCCAAGGCCGCCTCAATCTTTCCCACCGTAGCCTTGCTTGTCGTCTTGGGAAGGGTGCCCAAGGCGACTTTAGCATCTGAGACCCATCCCCCCACCAGGGATAGGAACTCTTTGGTGGCCTCTGTTAGGGGAGTCTCATCCCCCGTTTGGCCTTCGGAGTGGGCTCCGAGGTCACCATCGGTGAGGCCGTTGGTGACTTGGAGGTACCGGGCTTAGGAGAGGGTGTCTCCGCCGCCTGGACCTCCGAGGGTTTCACCCTGGTAGGTAAGGCTGAGCCTTGCTTTGTCTTCAAAGCATTTTTGGGGGAACCCCCTTCAACATCGCTCCCTTGTGGGAGGTTTGCATCTCTGTGAGAGAGATGCAAAGATTTTTTCTGAGTCTTGAGTGGGCACCCTGGGGTTCTCCCACCCAAGGTAACGCTCAGAAAACCCGGGCAAGCGCGGGCTTCAGCCCAGTGACGGATCAAACAGTCCTGTCACTGACCGAACCGGCACGGCGTCGACGTACCCGCTATTCGTCACAAACGAGTCTTGCGGTCAATTGGGACTTCGCCCTCACAAGGGCGTTTTTATTCTAAGTCCCTAATCGAACTGACTGCACCAAAACACTTTCAGTCTTATAAAAAAAAAAAAAAAAAAAAAAAAAAAAAACAATTCTTTTCTTCTTTCCCCTTCTGTTTTTCTTACGAGGGAGGAAGGAATCCTCTCTCGCAAGATGAGCGGTGCTCTTAAACACTCAAGCGCAACGAACTGAAAATCGCAATCAAACTCACAAAACTCGCTCCCCGGCTCGATGACGAATCGGCCGGTCCACTCCGGAGTAAGGCGCTCTCTCAACTAAGCTACGCGGACAGAATGTCTTGCTGCAGATTTGTAGTCTTGACATGTTTTCACATCTGTAGTACGTCGCAACGGGAAATGTGTCTTGCTTCATTTATATGTTTTTTTTTCAATTGTACGTTAATTTTACGTAATCCTGTGAAAAACGTGGTACCAGTGTATAAAATTTAAGTACAAACACTTGATGTAACATCTTATTCATTGAATTTGAAGTGTTTGGTTACGTAAGGCTTTATCCACAAACAGTATTCCTTCTGCAGTTTTGGAATCAATAAAACCTGTATACTACAGTCTATCAGATCCATCACTTAGAAAAGTGTCTCCATGGAAAAACTAAAAACCATTATGTATCGTATAATCGTGTGATGTACAATATGGCTTGTTTTTGTGAAACCCCTGACAATCTGTGTTTACAATGCCGTTTTAGCATTCAGCAAGGGGAAATGTAAGCAAGTTAAAAAGGTACTGGAAAACCTTAGCATCAAACCTGGTGACAATATGATAAGAATTCTGCGAATTTTGACAACGAACAAGTTCGTATAGCTGATCAGAGTGTCCGCCTGCAGCTACTAAGGACATACCACAACACTTCGGCAGGGCCTGGTGCTCTGTGCCGCACGACAACGGGGCACTTCTACAGAGGATCATAACGAAAGTTCTGCACATGTTAATCTAAAACGGAAGCGGATGATACAATCGGAAAAATGATTGAGTCATGTCAAGGTCAGACTCTCGGGAACGCATGTGCCGTACGACAATGGACACTTCTGCGGAGTGTCATAACGAAAGTTCTGCATACGTTAATCTAAAACGGAAGCGGATGATACAATCGGAAAATTTATTGCGTCATGTCAAGGTGTGACTCTCAGGAACGTATGTGCCGTACGACAGTTGACATTCCAACGGAGGATCATAACGAAAGTTCTGCACAAGTTAATCTAAAGCGGAAGCGGGGGATACAATCGAAAAAATGATTGAGTCATGTCAAGGACAGACTCTCAGGAACGCATGTGCCGTACGACAATGGACACTTCTATACGGAGTGTCATAACGAACGTACTGAACATGTTAATCTAAAACGGAAGGGGGGTGATACAATCGGGAAAATGATTGCGCCACGTCTCTTCAGGTCGAGTCACGAGGTTAGACCAGCGCTCGGACGTGAAAATAGAAAGTCTGCGGGGGGCTCAGACACAGACCCACACTGCCTTGCAAGAAGTTTGTGAGGAAAGAACTCTTGATCTAAGCACAATTTCTCGCTGAGCATCATGCTTTCGGGAGGGCCGAAGCAGCATCAAAGATGATCACCCCTCAGGCCGACCTCAAACGGCGGTAGACAAAACATCTGTCTCCATTGTTGCAACGCTTCTCCAAGATAATCTCCGTTTGACAGTCGAGGAGATTGCTCATCAGGCAAATTTGTCCACCGGGTTTTGACAGACTCACTGGGAGAAAGAAAAAATCGCCGGGCGCCGACTTTCTGGTCAACTCACCCCCGAACAGAAGGCAGCCAGAGCGAGCATCGCACAGGATCACGTCCACGGGTTCGAAAGGGAGGGAGACACTTTCCTGAACAGAATTTTTGCAATTGATGAGACTTGGACCCGCGATTTTGAGCCGGAAGTGAAATCACAATCAGAGGAATGGAGACATCCAAGTTCCCCACGCCCCTCAAAGTATCGTCAGCAACAATCCAAAGTGAAGCAAATGATGCTTTTTACGTACGATGTCCAGGGTGTTGTATCTGATCGAGGGCAGGTAGGGCAAAATATCAACACACAATATTATAGTGACATTCTTCTGAGGACAAAGTTGAGACCGAAAATTCCTCAAAATCGCGCCAACTTGTTGGACGTGTGAGCGATCTTGCTGCATAACAACGCATCGTGTCATTGTGCAACGTCGGTACGGGACTTTTGTTCAAATATGACTGGGAAACTTTATCCATCCCACCATACAGCCCTGATCTCAGTCCACCAGACTTTGATCTTTCCCCAAAGTTAAATAATCGGCTCCGTGGCATCCGCTACAAATCGCTGGATGAACTGTCATTGGACGTGACCCGAGGATAACGACAGCTGAACAAAGATGGCGTACTACGGGGCATCCAGGACCTACCTCACTGCGGGCAAGCTGTCATTAGTAGCGGAGGGGAGTACATTGAATGGCAATAAGGTACGTTTTCTCAGTTACTTCATACTTTTCTCAAAAATTGACATTGTGCAGAACTTTTGTTAAGACCCCCGTCTATGGTGATTAAGCACTTTTTCACAATCTGCTTTTATTCTGAAGTACCTAAACCTGGATTCGTCAGTGAACAACACGGACCTCCAACTCCTGCCTCTAGTGACGTAGACCCTAAACCAATCTTGACAAAATGTTCCTGCACTGGGTTGTAAAGAAACGCTTTGAAATTATCTGCTCGTTTGAAATCTACGTCAAGCAGTCGGCGCCGTACGATTTAAATGGACACTTTTACTCTCTTATCTCCTAAGAGATCACGCTAGAGTATGGTTGCCATGCCAAAAGGATCGTGCAATACCCTTCTTCGAGACAAGTGATATTACCTTATTGTGGCTTGGCGCTCTCTTGTAATCCCTTTCTTTCGGATGTTTTCTATCCTATAAGTAACAAAGCATCATGACGCAGTGGTGTGGCCATAGCCTGTGTAGGTACGAGTAGTACACTTTCACAGAAAGATCCGTGTGGTTCGTAGTAATTTTTTTAACAGTCGTGCCGAGTGGTCAGAGACGCGGGCCTCTGAACAAAGGGGCCAGCGCCTCTGTCCCAGGCTCGATAACCAAATGAGGGATAGGGAATACCTGTCCCACGGCGCCGACCCTCCCCCTCTCCCCCTAAAACCAGTTGTCCCAAATCAGTGATTAGCTGTTAAATTCTTGAAATTAAACATGGTTTCTTTTTAATTTTTCTTAAATAAGTTTCGAAAAATAGAGGCTAGACTCTTTGAATTTTCACTTTTTTGGTGAAACTTGTTCAGATCTTTATTTTAGCACGTCTTTTGTAAAAAAATCGTGCTTATGTTACCGATCTGTCCGTCCGACTGTGGACACCATATCTCTGCAACTATTAGCCCGATTTGAAAAATTCTTTTTGCGCTGAGAAGATTGAAATGTGCAAATGATCATTGTTTTTTACGATACACGATTTCGCCGCTAGAAGGCGTAAGTGCAGATGATATCGAATTCAAAATACGTTTTATTCCATTTACTTATTTGCTTCTAAACATCCGATTTAATTTTCTTTTTTCACTTTTCGATTCCGTTTATGTCTAAGACTTTCAAGTATAGTCACTTTTTAAAGTTAGAGATTTTCCGCTAGGGGGCGCAAAAGTAAATTGTACTTTCTATGATCTCTGCTTCTAAAATTCCGACATGAAAAAATTCTTTCTGCAGAGGATACAGATCCTGGTGGAAAACCTTTTGCATATAATTTCAAATCTTTGGTAAAAAAAGGTTTGACCACCAGGGGGCGTAAGTTTTTATTTCTCCTTCTGATGCATTTGTAGCAAATTCTGGGCTAAAAATCTCGATTGAAAAAATTCGTTCGTGGACCGATACCACTCATGTCGATAAATCTTTTCGGGATGTTTTCTTAGAATAATGCATGATTTTTCCTCCAGGGGGTGTAGATGTATATCTTACGTTTGTCAATATCTCTACTAGAGTCCAGTTCGAAATTTTTTTCTTTGTTGGATAGCGTTTCCTGTGTGAGATGTTTTCCATACGATTTCAAAATTTTCAAATAATTCATAGACTTTCCGTTAGGGGGAGTAAAGGTAAATTGCGTTTTCCCCCGATATCTCCGCTTCTAAAACTCCGATTTGAAAAATTCTTCCTGTTCCGCATAGTTCCTGATGGGAAATGTTTTGCACATAATTTCTAATATTTGGTAAAGAATGGTTTTGCCACCGGGGCGCGTAAGTGTTAATTTCTGCTTCTGATATATTTACAGCAAAATCTGAGCTGCTGAAAATTCCATTGAAAAAAAATATTTCGTGGGCCGATACCGCTCATATAGGAAAACCTTTCGAGAAAACTTTCTTAAAATAACGATTTCAAAATTTTCAAATAATGGTCTTCCATGGTCTTCCCGCCAGGCGGCATAGATGCAAATCTTATTTTTGCCGATATCTCTGCTTACTAAGGGTCCGATTCGAAAAATTCTTTGTTGGAGAGCGTTTACGCTGCGAAATGTTTCTCATGTAATTTCAAATTTTTCTTAACGTACAAGTCTGCCACCAGAGGGAGTAAGTTCACGTTTCTTTTTACAGCAATATCTGCGGGACAAAATACTCAATTGAACTTCCTTCGGTTAGATACTACAGTTTTCCATACCGGTTCTATTTACTCTGAATAGCTTTGATATGTTTAATTCGTGTCAGAACGGATTCAAAAGACGTGCTCATTACAACCGAAAATTCGGTGTGATCTTTGTTTTCTTTATGGAACATCTACGGTATTTTTCTATATGGAATAATACTGAAAAGCACTGTAGTTTACCATTATAGTAGATTATTCTGCTCACTGAACATATAAAGAACACTACATCTCATGATAAAAAATGTGTATTAAACTTATTGAGCATAGAAAAAAAAACCCTACCATAATGTTCAAAAATAGCGATCTTCATTATTCCATCTGAACAGTTCTGAACAATTTTTCACGAAGGGACTGATCCAGCCACCCCGAACCTTCAACAACCTCACCCAAACCATTTTTTTTTTATTGATTGGAGGTTTAACGACCACCGTGAGCCACTCGATAGGCTATAAGCAGTCGCCAGCCCCTAAACTATGACACTGGTTCCAGGGAAAGGAGAGAGCCAGTGCCGTGAGACAAACACAACATCCGTGCCTCACCGGGTTTGGAACCCGAACCAAACTCGGACGAATGGTCTGAAGCCAACGTTTAGACCACTGTGCCACCGAGGTGGCCACCTGAACCTTCAACCTCACCCGAACCTTCAACAAGAATCTAAGAATGTTTTTCAGAATTATGGTGAAAAATTCATACAAAAATTAGAAAATTTAGTAATTGTATATTATAAAATCTTTATAAATAAACGCTACGGTAGCATGATCACGATGAAATAAAACACGTACACGCGACTTGCTAATCAGGCCATTCTTTGCACAAAGGAGTGCTAGATTAGCAAGAGTGGATAAAAATTTAATTTAATTCTTTATTAACTTGGTAACAAGTTTACTGTATGTAGTACATATGTATTTAAAAATACAGAGACAAGCATGTGATAATAGTTAAAGAAAACGATCAGAACGTACTAGGAAAAACTTTTCAAATCGGAGTTTTAGAAGCAGAGATATCTGGGTAAAGCAATTTACTTTTACGCCCCCTAGCGGAGAACATATGCGTAACTTGGTAAAGTGATTATGCCTAAAATATACTTCGACATGAATGGAATCTAAAAGTAAAAGATTTTTTTGGATTGGATGTTTAGAAGCAAATATATGGAATAGAATGTGTTTTGAATTCGATATCGTCTGCATTCATGCCCTGCCCTCTAGCGGCGACATTTTGCACCGTTAAAAAACGCGAAATAAAATATCTTTCGCACATTTTAAGCTTCCTAATGCAAAAAGAATTTTTCAAATCTGCAGAGATATCGTGTCTACAAGACGGACGGACAAACCGATAACATAAGCACGATTATTTTTTTTTTTGCAAAAGACGTGCTGAAAAACAGAAATTACAGAATACTGCTATAATTTCAATAAAGAAAAAAACATAGCATAAATTAATATAAAAGCCAAACAATAGCCATAAGGTACTTGAATCAGAACTTAAGAGTTCTTCGTTCTCTTTAATTTACCCAACTGAAGAGAAAATTTTCAAATCCAATGAATAAATGCAAAGAAACGATGACTACAGACGGACGGACACACCGACACCAGCAGCAGGAATTTCTTCACCCGAGACTTTCAAAAAGTTCGATGACACTGAGTGTCGTCTAAGCTCTTTCAATTCACATTCTAACGGCACAGATTCTTTTTTAAAACATTTCCATAAAAGGAGTTTCTGTGCAGGGAGTTTTCAATGCATTTTCTTCTAAAAGATAATGGGGAGCCTTTCTGGCAGACACTTTCAAATGGAGAATGTCATCCAAAATTCGATGGAGTGTTTGAAACTGCAGTCTCCAGATACGTTGATGGCATCTCTTCCTCCAGTATGACATTGACAATGGCGACTGATGTGGTGTTCGTCGTAGCTGAAGGTTTTCTCGAATCGCTGATCATCTCAGTGCTTTTCAATACCCTTCCGAAGCTTAACTGCGGTGGGAGTGAGTGGTCCTCCACCCCGTCCACACACACACACTCAACAGCTCAGAAATTTCGATAACGATACGCCACCCAAGTTTCAGTTTCGAAGAAAGATCCCTGTCTGCTCTTCTAAGCAATTAACATTTCCGCAACTCACACTCGTGAAACCACTGGGTGGTTCGAAACAAATTTCTCGCATCGTCTTCTAAAAAGAACTGAAAAGCGCCTGGCGCAATCTAAAGGCTCCAAACTTACATAACGTAGATCTTTACATAACGTAGATCTGGCATCGGTAAATCTTTCCCTGACCTGTAACACATTGATTTTGAGAACTGAGATTTATTAATCTCTAAATATACTGTAACCAGGCGTTTCCCGAGTCTAACATTTAAGATGTAATCTGTATATTCTGATTTTTACTGCAGAAATTGTTTTCCTTAAACCTATACTAATGGACAACTTAAATATTACTTTCGCAGGTGTGAAACGAAAATTAGTTATGCAAAGGTACCCTTTACAACCTTTTACGAACCAAATACACGGTCGTATGAGAATAAGACCACCCCCAGAGTCACAGAGTGCACGTGAGAAGGTCGATCACTCAGATATACGCTGCCGGCTAGGGTAGAGGAGCCAAAGTGCGTAAGCTGAGTACAATGAGCACAGGTAGTGATTTGATGGATGCTAAAAAAGGAATGATCATCGGCTACGGCGCCAAGGAAGGAAGCATCACAGAAACAGCAGGCTGTTCGTGAGGCGCTGTAGTAAGGGTGTACCAAGAAATGGACCGCTTGCACACCGAGTACCTCCTGACGTCATAACTGTTGAGCCCCAAACGCCATCGATCCCAGAGGAAAACGTCGACTCCGTCGGCTGATAAAAGGCAATCGACGTGCAACAGTGCAGCAATCGATCACGCAAATGAATGCTCGGGTACCCAGGTACGTGTCCCCGATAACAGTAGAGCGAACGCTGTTACGCATGGGTCTCAGGAGTCAACGCTGCGTCAAGGCGTCCATGTTAACTCTGGTCCATCGAACGACGTCTGCAGTTCGCATAGGACTACCGTCATTGGACGAGTGGGAAAACGTTGCTTTCTCCTACGAATCGAGGTTTCTACTCCACAGAAGTAACGGACGGTGGCAGATACGGCGTCAGACATGAAAACCAACACCCGAACAGGCTTGTCTGTCAAGACAGGCCGGTGGTGGCAGTGTGAATGTCTGGGAGATGTTTTTTCTGGTATGACCTGGAGCCACCGATGTGTCCCTGAACGCCAATGGCTACCTGTTCATCCCCTCTGACCGCATGCTTCCCTTCATGTTGGTCGTTTACCCTGGTGGTCATTATGGTTTCTACCATAAAGACAATGCGCCGTGCCACGTCGGTAAAGGGGTGCGTGACCGATTCCAGGAACACGACAGCGGTGTCTCCGTTCTCCCTTGGGTGGCGAAATCGTCCGACCTCAATCCAAAAGAGCACTTTTGGGAATATTTGGATAGACAGATTCGACGTGCCAACCCACAACCACGACATCTCCGGGACCTCCGTGCGCTGATGCAGTCTGAATGGGCACGTGTGCCTCGGACAACCTTGCAGGGCCTCATTTGCGTCCATGCAACGCAGTCTCGCCACTGTCATCCGGGCAAAGAGTGGTTGTTCCCATTATTAGGTAGATGGTCATATTATTCTGATACGACTGTGTAAGGAAGGCTATGTCTTGCTTCTGCTGATGCACACGTGATAGGATTTTCATTTCGGCACCAATCTCATCGCACACATAACGGCGGCTTCAAGATAATACACACTTTCTTGGTTGTCTCCTTCAGAACTTTGTGGTTTTCGAAGAAATAACAAGGAAAATTGTTTTCCCCTCTAGCAAGATCCCCTTTTGGAGTTCCGTCTGGAAAACGGAAACTGCAAATCGGGCAAAAATGGAAAACAATTTAGCAACCCCGATGACCTGAGGAATCACAGCCGTCGGTTTCTGGCTAGTCGCCCGAGCTGGGCCCGAGTTCTTGCCCCGGATGAGTAATTGGTGGTGTGTTTGTCTTATGGCGCTGGCTCTCTGCCTTCCTTGAAAGCTGCTCATGGCAGTCGTTAAGCCCCAAAACAAAAACATGAGAATGTTTACATCAAGACTGAATATTTTTTGGACATGAATTCTACTATTTGTTTTTCTTACCTTTGAAGGATGTGTTGATCGGCCGATAGAAGTTATCACAAGTATCGTTCTTGTTTCCATGCTGTTGTTAGCAATAATTTAGTACCGAATATCTTGGTAGTTTCAGACGTAAAAAATTAGACTACCCGTGCTTAGCTTAACATAATTTTCTTTTAGCGCAGGGCACCAAATATTAGTCTCCCTAAGACCTTACGATAACATTTCAAAATTGCATGAATACATTTCAATCTCAAAATTGGACAGCATCTTCAACGATACTTGTATAAGTAGTCCTCGATTTCCTCTCAGCGCAGGTACCAAATATCAGTCTCCTTAAGTTCTTACAATACCATTTCAAAGTTGAATGTACACTGGATTACTCAATGTCACAATTAGAGGAAATTTTCAGCATGCTTGTATGAGTTGTCTTCTATCGAATAAAATTAAACATTTCTAGCAATGCGTGTGCACAATCGTATACTAGTGTTGCCTTATGTTGATTGCTATTGTTGTAATTCTCTCCTAAATACGTTTTCTTGCGTATTTCAGATACATAATCTACAACACGTTTCCAGGCATAAGGTAACTGTAGAAAGGTATGCTATTACATTTTCTTTAATGCTGTTTTTTTAAGTTAAGGCTTCTGCGTATCCTATATCACTAGTATATTACTAATTATGTTCAACTACACAGTCGAATCACATTGTGACCACCTCCAATTTTTGACGTCAGCGGCCAGTAGCCAATGAAAGAAGGCACGTGTCGTGAGCTGGCTGGGAGGGTATATAAGGTGTGCTGTAGGCTTTCTGAAAACAGAGCCGCGGATGGCTTAGTGGTTAGCGAGTCAGACTATCGATGCAAGGTCCTCAGGTTCGAACCTGGGCTGATCTTTCAGAGATTGTGGGATTTAACAACAATCGCTGAATATCCGCCGTGCATCGGACGAGCACGTTGAGTGACGGCCCCCAGGCTGGACCCACTGGTTAAAAGGGTATCCTTTTCTATGCCCCCCCCTGAAATTCTCTCACCCCTCTATGTGCAACATCGTACTTGTACGGTAGCGCCATCTACTGCACTCTAATCTCACTACAAACTGTTCTGTCAACGTCGCTAGACTTGCTCTCATTCCTTCCGTTTGTGTCCTGCCCCAAAGGCGATCTCGCTGTACGTGGCTGGGACCTAAACTCCACTTACTGTGGACGGAAGTCCTAGAAGAAAATGGCAAATACTGTAAGTTGCGTACGTTTCTGAAAACATCAGGACAGCGGATGGCCTAGTGGTCAGCGTCCGTGACTGCCATGGAGATAACCTCAGGTTCGATCCTGGGCAGGTACGAACGTTCGAACCACTAAATACCCGCCGTGCGTCGGATGGGCACATTAAGCCATCGGACCCCGGGCACTGCCATCCTCCCCTTTCTACCTCGCTTTCGTGTCCCTTTCCTATCAGGCACTCTAGCAAATTTCCTAGCTTCCTATTTCTAAGGGTTGTTTAAGACCTGGGATCAGACACTCCCTTCCTAAAATCCTCTAGATCTGATCTGATCTGATCTGATCTGAAAACATCACTCGTTCCTGTCATTGACAAAAGCAGCGATTTATCAGATTTGCACAAATGAATGATTATCGGCTTTCGGGCCAAGTGTAGCAGTATTTCTGAAACAGCGCAGTTTGCGAACTGTTCGCGTGCTGCTGTGGTTAAAGTGTACCCTAATCGGAGAAATGGCACCATTGCGAATAAGCGATGTGGAAACTGTGGAGCACCATGTGCCATTGATATTGGAGGTGAACGTCGGCTGCGAAGGTGCGCGCGGGCCGATCGACACGCTTCAGTTGAGCAACTCACTGGCCGAATGAACCGGGGGGGGGGCTACTGGAAGTGTGTCTAAAACGACAGTTCAGCATACCCTGCTGCGTATGGGGCTCCGATGCAGACCGATGGTCACTGCACCTATGGTAACGAAGGTGCATTAGTAGAAAAGCCTTACATTTTCACAGCAGTATCGTAATTGGACCTCCGCTAATTGGCAAAGGATTGCCTTCTCCGATGAGACACGTTTTCTGCTTCATCGAACGGATGGACGTTGGCGTAAAATATCGGAGAACAAAGACTCTTCAACCATTGCCGGTAGAACAAAAGCTGGTGGGGGGCAGCGTTAAGGTCTGCGGAATGTGCTTTTTCTTTTTTTTTGTTGGAGGTTTAACAACCACCGTGTGCAACTCAATGGGCGATAAGTAGTCGCCCGTTCCTAATTCAGGGTCACTGGTTCCAGGGAAGGGAGAGGGCCAGTGCCGTAAGACAAGCAACATACATGCCTCACCGTGATTCGAATCCGGGCCCCTTTCGGACGAATGTTTACGTGGCATTCTCTGGGTCCATTCATATCTGTGGAAGGCATTACGAACTGAATTCATTATGAATCCATCCTTGCAGACCACGTACACCCATACATGCTGATTGTCTTCCCTGGGGCGGATGGGATATTTCAGCAGGATAATGAGACGTGTCATACAGCTAGAAATGTCCGAGAATGGTTGGAAGGGCATGATGAAGACTACAAAGTACTTCCCTTGCCCCCTAATTCCCCAGACTTAAACCAAATTGAGCATCTGTGGGACCACCTCTCGATCGTGTTGTTCACTCTATGGATCCTTCACCACGCACCCTACAGCAGCTGTCAGATGCACTGCAGTCAGCATGGCTCCACATACTTGTGAAGACCTACTAGCACCTTACTGAGTTATTCTCAGCCCGTCTAACTGCTGTCCGCGCTGCACACGGCGGTTACTCTGGATATTAGCCGGTGGTCACAATAATGTGACTTGACCTTGTATATGTGATACTGTTTCATCGTGGTGTGGATTAAAATTTTACACAATAATCTACAAAAGCAGTTAATTTTATTTATTTTTTTTCTGGTTGCAGTTTTAATTTTTTAAACTAAAAATAAAATAATGTATAACGCTAACCAAAAATCACCTGCTGTGTACATACGTAGACATGATAATATTCTGGTAACAATCAATAGAAGAAATCAAATTTGCACAAAACATTTCTACTGTATCATCATCATCATCATTGTCAACCTTTATTAATCCACTGCTGGACGAAGGTCTCCCCAAGTTTCCTCCACAACGGTCTGTCTTGTGCCAGTCTCCTCCATGTCACTCCCGCATACTTTCGAATTTCATCCACCCATCTTCCATGTGGTCTTCTTCTGGGTCTTTTCCTGTCCCTTGGAATCCAATCTAAAATTTCGGCTGTCCATCGATGGTCTGTTCTTCTGGCAGTATGTCCAGCCCATTGCCATTTCAGGGATTTAACTCTGATCATGATGTCTTCCACTCTTGTCATTTTTCGGATCCACGTGTTCCTCTTCTTATCTCTCCTGGTTACACCAAGCATGCACCTCTCCATGCTGCTTTGAGTTGTCTGCAGCCTTTGTATGTCTCTTTTAGCTAAGGTCCACGTCTCTGCACCATACGTAAGCACTGGAAGGATGCGTTGATCAAACACTTTTCTTTTAAGACATAATGGCATATTGCTCTTGAAAATTATGCTGTTTCTTCCAAAAGCTCTCCAGGCAAGTTTTGTACGCCGATTAATTTCTTCACCAATGTGACCCTCACTTGACATCTGCTGTCCAAGATAAACGTACGTGTCTGTTATCTCCAGCTTTTCTCCATCAACCGATAAATCTTCATTTTTTGTAAAAGCATTGTACATCACTTTTGTCTTCTGAAAGTTCATTTTTAATCCCACTTCTTTACTCTTGTCAGCAAGTTCCTGGATCATACTCTGTAGCTTTGATGGGGTAGTTGTAAAAATGACTATGTCATCAGCAAAACGAAGGTGGGTTAGATAATCTCCATTAATCTTTATCCCTTTGTTTTCCCAGTTCAGTGATTGAAAGACATTTTCCAATGTGGCATTAAAGAGCTTCGGAGATATGGTGTCACCTTGTCTCACTCCCTTTCCAATTTTTATGTGTGTTGCATTTTCAAACAGCCGAATCTTTGCACTTGCATTTTCATAGATGTTATTAATAATATTAATGTATGCATCTTCAATACCGCAGGATTTCAGAGCCATTGCAACTGCTGATGGTTTCACCGAATCAAAGGCTTTTTCATAATCGATAAAAGCCATGAACAATGGAAGTTCATATTCCCTCGCTCTTTCAATTAGTTCTCTCAGTACGTGGATATGATCTATTGTGCTGTAGCCACTCCTGAATCCAGCTTGTTCTCTCGGTTGAGCCATGTCCAGTGTCACCTTCAAGCGGTGTGAAAGAACTTTAGTGAACATTTTATAAACCACTGATAAGAGGCTGATAGGTCTGTAGTTTCCGAGATCCTCAATGTCACCTTTTTTATGTAGCAAGATCATTGTACCGTTGTTCCATTCCTCAGGAATTTTCCCTTCATTAAGGCATCGAGTGAAAATTTGGGCGAGTAGTGTTTCGATTTCTCCACTTGCTTCTTGTATGATGTCTACAGTAATTTCATTTCTCCTGGAGCTTTTCCCCGCTTCATGTTCTTGATTGCATGTGCAACTTCTGCTGGAAGGACTGGAAGAACTCTGGTACTGGTACCTTTCATGATGTCTGGAGTACATGTATCATCCCTTTCATATAATTTGGAGTAGAAATCTTTCACTCTTGTCAAAATTTCGCCTCTATTTCTTGTAACAGAACCATCTTTTCTCAGTGCCATAATCTGTTTTTTCCCCTTACTGAGATGTCGCTTTGCTATCTTTAGGCTTTGGTTGTTTTCAATTGCTTTCCTTACCAGTTCACAGTTGAATTTCCTTACGTCTTCAGTGATACTTTTTCATACTGTCTTGCATAGCTCTATATATTCCACTTTGGAAGTCACATCTTTAGTTGTCCTCATCACTCTTCTTTTTTGCATCAACATTTTGGTTTTTCCTGATACATTGTTCACATGCAATTTGTTCTTAGACCCAGCTAATTTTGTTGCTATTCCATAAGAGCTTTGGTTACTTTTCTGTTAACTTCAGAAATATCCACTTCTTCCGATGTTAGGTCTTCTAAAGCAGAGAATCTGTTCTTCAGTTCCAATTTGAAGATATTATTGGTGTTTTTTAAGGTTGGTTATGTCAATACAGTTTGTTTGTCTTATGAGCTTGCTACGTTCGAGTTTAGTGTTGAGGTGCATCTTACATCTCACCAATCTATGGTCACTGCCTGTGTTGAATTTGTTTAGCACAACTGCAGTCTTCTATGACGAATTTTTTGTTACACATAATAAAATCAATTTCACTTGTCGTCCCATTTGGATGTCTCCATGTCCATTTCCTGTGTGGCTTTTTCTTGAAAAAGGAGTTTAAGATGAAAAACCCTTCTGCCTCTGCAAACTCTACGAGAGTATTTCCACGCTGGTTTCTGTTGCCGTGACAGAATTTACCTACTGAAGTTTCATTCTGTTGCCGTTGCCCTATTTTTGCATTGAAATCTCCCATAATTATCTTCAAGTGCTGCTTACCTTTATTATTTAGACCACGAATTTCCTCATAAAATTCTTCAATTTCTTCTTCAGCATGACTTGTGGTGGGTGCATAAGTTTGAATAATCTGAGCCTGGTATCTTCTCGAGAGTTGGATAACGAGTCGTGCAGCTCTGTCAGAGGAACTTTCAACTTCTACAACTTTATCCTTCAGTTTCTTGTTTATTATAAATCCAACACCACTAGTTCTGCCAGTATCTGTCCCACGATAGTAGAAGAGATGTCCACTTTTTAGTTCAATGAGATCTTCTCCTTTTCTCCTTACCTCACTTAGCCCGACGATGTCCCACTTGATCCTTTGTAGTTCCTCTTCCAATTCAAGAAGCCTTGAATCAGAAAATAGGGAGCGTCCGTTGTACGTAGCCAAGGTCAGCATCAGATGGCAGCCTAGTCCGGTCCTCCGGGGATTCTTAGCACCCTCTGCCTTCATGTCGCACTGGCCGCTGCCTTGGCCAGGTACATTCCAGCTGCCGGAGACTGAGGGCCAAGATTTAAGTTGTGGAATCATTTTTGAGGGGTTTGGCCATAACTCACCACGCTGGCCAAGCGGGTTGGTGAGTGTGGGATAGCATTTCCTCTGATCCCGATGGTATAGTTATACCGCTATTGGCGGTCGTTAGAGCCCCTTTAGTGGGAACAGGATGTACCACGAGAAGGCGGGGTTGACATTTGTCAAGGAGAGGCTGTGATGTTACGCATCACCTGATCTTACATCCCTTCTACTGCATACACTGCAATAAAAACCACAATCTAATAGAAACTCAGAATAAATTACCTTTCCTAGACATTCTGGCTTCCAAGAAAAAAAGAGTTAGAGAATACGGAGTATTTGGCAAAAACATATCTCGATCCTTTCAAATACAGAATTGAAGTACTTTTGTACATGTACATAAATAGAGCATTCTCACACATATCTAACGATGAAAACTCAATAAAAAAAACTAAACTGGAATACGAAACTGGAAACTGAAATGCGTAAAACAAAAGAATGGTAAATAAACTCACCAAAAGCAAACATTAATTTAAACAAGTTAGTAAAATCATGCAATGCATTGATTATTATACGCTTTCAAACATACCAGAAACCATTACTCAAATTATGGGGATAATGGCTGTGGAATAAATCTCTTTCTGTGTCCTGACCTTTAATCCCATGCAGATGATATTAAGCAGAACTGGTTCAGTATACTTCTGGAACAACATGATAAAGTTTTGTTGCAATCAAAGCATTTTTAGGTAAGTTATGATGCATAAGGGAAATTGAATGGATCCCGTTCCTGTGTCCTGACCATTGACCCCATTTCGTCCATTTTCAGTAGCATTCGTCCCCAGGTGGTCCCCTACCACATACTGAAATTTCATCGAAATCGAACCATTTTTACGCGAGTTATCGTGCGGACGGACAGACAGACGGACGAAACTGGAGCATAAACGCTTCTTCAACCTACGGTTGGAAAGCGTAAAAAACTGAAAAACGATAAAAAAAAATCTTAAATCTATTGTGGATCCCAACCGTATATTAAGAAAGTATCCAAAACATGCAGGAATATGTATTTTAAATGCAGTCTGAGCTTTGGAGAAAGGTAATGATATATAACATATAATTAACTCTCATGGAAAACTAGCAGTTCTGTCAAAATCAGTTGCATACAAAATTCCATTTGAAAAAGATAAAATTACTTAAATTTTCTTAGGCAGTACAAAATGTAACGTAACATCGGACTTCAAAAGTGTACGTCAAAAACTGGATCCAGATATCAACGAGAAATATGACACCGAATTTTCGGGTGTAATAAGCACGCGTCTTTTGAAACCGTTCTGACGCAAATAGAATTTATCAAAGCTATTAAAGTCAATGGAACCGGTATGGAAAACAATAGTATCTGACGGAAGAAAAGTTTTTCAATCGGGTTTTTAATCCCTCAGATATTGCTGTAAACGGTATTGTGAGCTTACGCCCTTTGGTTGCAGACTTGTGCGTTAAGAAAAACATGAATTTATATGAGAAACATTTCGCACCGGAAATGTTCTCCAACATAGAAAGAATTTTTCAAATCGGACTCTTAGAAACAGAGATATTAACACAAATAAGATGTGACTTTACGTCCCCTGGTGGGTAAACCATGCATTATTTTAGGAAGAAAGTATTCTCAAAAGGTTTTTCCATATGAGGTTTATTGGTCCAAGAAAAAAAAATTGAGTCGAGTTTTCAGGAGCCCAGATTTTGCTACAAATACATCAGAAGCAGATTTTAACACTTATGCCGCCTGGTGGCCAAACCATTCTTTACCAAACATTAGAAATTATGTAAAAAATATTTTTCATCAGGTCTTGTATGCGATACAGGAAGAATTTTTCAAATCGGAGTTTAAGAAGAAGAAATAACGCAGAAAACGCAATTTACCTTTGTGACCCCTAGCGGAAAGTCTATGATTTAGTTGAAAATTTTGAACTTATAGGAAAAACATTTCGCATCGGAAACACTATCCAACAAAGAAGGAATTTTTCAAATCGGACTCCTAGAAGTAGAGATATTGACAAAAATAAGATATCTACGCGCCCTGGCGTAGAAACCATGCATTATTTTAAGAAGAAATGTTCGTGAATTAACGAAGTATATTTTTGATACAACCTTTCCATGAAATGACAGAGGAATCTGAAATTCACGGAGTATTTTTCATACGACAGGAAAATTCTGAATGTTCAGAAACTTTCTAAAATTCCTTTCGTATATTAACGGATCTCCGTTTTGAGTTTTCCGTAACCATATAATGTCTCAAACATTCTGGTAATCAGAGATTCGCAGTAACACTTGAGGTTTGATTAACTGTTAAATTTCAATCGTCTGTCAAAAGGAACTAATTTTGAAATACTGTAGCGAGATCGGATATTGTGAATAGCACATCGCATAAATTTTGGTTTTTGTAGCACATATTAGTTCTTCTCTCCCCCATTTTATACACCAGCTATTTACACACTGTACTAACGTAAGAAACCGGATATTTAAATTATTGTACAGGTGGATTGTACGATGTCTATGCATCAGTCTGTAGAGTGCTTAAGACAAAAACTATTAAAGCTATGAAGAATACATTTTATAATGAATGGAATACGGGAGTACGCCATGCAATACAAATTTGGAAGACGCGAATCCGTTTATTGGTGTAAATATGACATATGTTAAGTCAGATAATATCCGAAAACTTCAAAGTTTCGTTGTCCTGGAGCGGGAATCGAAACCGAGTTTCCAGGACACTACTCGGGCGGGTTAGTATACTCGGACGTTATCCAGGACACGCGGGTTCGATTCCCTCTCCGTGATGACAAGTTTTCGGATATTTCTGAAGAAACGCAACAGTGTTTATTATACCTTAATCCCTCACTCTCCTGCCATACTGTATAGGAAGCAGCTGCTTGGAGCGGCACAGTTAACGGCGGGATGGAATTTCGCTCTTTAAAAATTTAACGAAGCGCCTTTCTCTCATTAATAAAATGTAGTGTCAAAACACAGGTTTGTCCACGCCGGGTATCGAAGTCGGGTCTCCTCACTCCGGAGTAAGTCGCTCTCCCAACTGAGCTACGCGGACATGTGCTCTCATTGCTATCTGCCTTTATCTCATGTGGGTCCTGTGGCGCAGGCACATCACAGTAGATGACAACGAGAAATTACATGCGTATTTGTATATGCGTATTCTGAGTAGAGAGAAGCATAAAGGGAACAGACCCAGTCTGGGTGTATCTAGTGCGCCCAATATTTATAAGAAGGGAGAAGTTTCTAGCCTATATTTTTTTCAACGTGAATAAAATAACCACTTTCCATGGCTAAGTACTTGAGAGATACTGAAATACCTTAACTCTAAATTTTTTGAAGTGGAATGAAGCAGAACAGCCAAACGCATGTGAATATGTTAAACTCGAAAACATTATGTAAATTTTCTCGAGCAAAATGTTCACAAAGTGGGGCCGAAGTGACATTTTGTATCTGAGTGTAAACATGCCTTCAGCTGGCGGTGTGCCGCGGTCTCAAAAATTGAACCCGAACGGCCTCCACAGTGTGGATAAGATTGAAAAAAATGGACCTTACTAATGAAGTGTTGGGGGGGCGACAGAGGGGCACGTAACCCACCCACACACACATTTCAGAAATTTTAAATGCCAAGGCAAGCCTACGACGAGACAGCAAATATGAATGATAGGCCTAATGGAGTCGCTGTAAAGTTCAAAGAAGAAAATCTAAGTTTACAGATACTTATCATCATTAGTGTTCTGTCTTTTGAGAGGTCCAATGGTAACTCAGCAAGTTCTCTTCCTTCAGTTTGTTCTGTCCCTTGCTTCCTCCAATTCTTGATAGCTTCCTGTGCCTATTATATCATCAAACATTAGTAGTCTCCTTCCTCTTGGTTGCTTTCCTTCAATTTTCCCTTCTATCATTCTTTTAAATAGGCTGTCTCCTCTTAACTCATGTCCTATCCAGTTATATTTTTTTTATGGTCTTTAGTAAATTCCTTTCTTTTTGAGACACGTCATCATTGGTAATTTTTTCAATGCATTTTATTTTTTCCATTCTTCTCCATAACCACATTTTAAATGCCTTTAAAATTTTAGATTCTTTCTTTCCAATTGTCCACGTTTCCACTCCATATAAAGTTATACAAATACAGCACTTAAGCCTTTTCTTTAAATTTTTATTCATTTTTATTAATACAGATTTTTCTTGTTATAAAATGCATATTTTCCTTTATTATTTTTTATTTCCATGTCACATTTTCCATTTTCTAGTATTATAATACCAAGGTATTTGTATAATATTGACACTTATATTCATCTTTTAAATTTGGCTCAGATTAGTTTTTCTGAAAAAGTAAAACTACGGCAAAAAGTTCTCCCAATGTGTAGAGAACTCATATGACATTATGTATTTGCAAAAAAAAAAATTAAACAGTTTTTAATAAAAGAGGGGACCCTAATTTACAGAAAACTTAGCATCTTCAAAAGTACGCTAAACTTTTAGTCTCATTCGTTCTTTTTTTCTTTTTATTGGAGGTTTAACTACCACCGTGAGCAAAACAGTGGGCTGTAAAAGCAGTCGCCCGTCCATAATTTAGGACCACCAATTCCAGGGAAGGTAGAGAGCCAGCGTCGTAAAACAACACAACATCCATGCCTCACCGGAATTCGATCCCGGACCCATCATCAGAAGCCATCGCTTAGACCACTGCGCCATAATGCCATCGTGCATTATCAGCAGTGGTTGAAGAGTAATGCATAACGAAAAAAGTTTTTTTTTTTTTTTTTGATTGGAGGTTTAACGACCACTGTGAGCAACTCAATGGGCTATAAGCAGTCGCCTGTCCCTAATTTAGGGTCACTGGTTCCAGGGAAAAGAAAGAACCAGTGCCATAAGACAAACACAACATCTATGCCTCACCGGGATTCGAACCCGGACCCCTTTCGGACGAATGATCAGAGGCCAACGCTTAGACCACTGCGCCACCGGGCGACGAAAACAGTTTATGAACCTAAAAAGATCTAAATTTTGCGGCATTTATGGAGACACTGTTTCCAAGAATTGCCTTTCCCAAAAGGAAAACTTCAGTTTACATTTTTCGTGACAACCCTCCCCCCCCCAAATATTTGGTCCCGCTACGCCCATGTTTATTGACATACACAAAACAAAATTGAAAAAGTTTTTGTCGAATATTTTATAGTCGTAGTTAAGTTAGTATTGGTGGTGTATTTATCCTCGTAACTACTTCGAATTTCCGATATCAGTTTTCTGCTGAAATAATAACACTTTATGCTTAGGCTCACTGATGGCATAATAATTAGCACGCATGACCTTGGGTCGGAGAGTTGCAGGTCCGTGTCCCGCCGATCTGCACGGGCATGTCCAGACCAGACCTGGCACTCGGGCCAATCCTGGCTATATTTTCATCAGTTAAGTGAAAAAATCCGCGCTCAAATTGGGGGAGGGGGCGGTGCTTGCACTGTTAGGTTCAGCATATTGCTTCTATAGATTAAACACAAGCGTTTCTACTCACAAAACGAAGATTCTTAACCAATCAGCGAAGATCACCGAGTGAAACTAAGGACTTGGAAGTTCATAATTCCACCACCGGATCCGTTGATTCATTACAATTGAAGACGCAAACTGTAAGGATAGAGTCTGAAATGAGCTGGTTTATTTGTTTAAATGTTGAAAACAAATTCCGTTTACACTTCGTTGGCTTTTACGACTAAAGCATGTGGCTGTATTACTTTTCTGAGAAATTTTTACATAAACAGAATTTTCAACTTCACGAAATCAGGTAATAGGCTTTTGGTGCGATTCGTTGCTGCAACGGAGATGAGGAAGTTTGAAATATGTTTACATATTTGGCTATCGAGGCTACCTTTATTTATACTTAAAGTGTGATTTGTTCCTCATTGCGTTATTTTCAATAAGCAGTATAGAACGCGTGACGAAGAAATGAAATGGGCCAGGCCCTAAAATGAAAAGTCGGAGCTGGGTGAGACCCACTAAGGTTCGGGTACGGGCCCGACTTTCCCAATTATGGCCCGCACAGATCTCTACTGAAGATACAGAACACCAGTTCGGAAGACATGCTAGGCTGGTAGCCTCGGGGTAGAAACTCCTTTTAAAAACAAGCCGTTCCCTTCTTTTTTTGTTTAGGGGTTTAAACGACACAGTGAAATACTCAGTGGGCTTTAAAGCATATTCAAGCAAATAAAACAGAATTTGCTTGTACCACTTACTGGTCATCCATGTAACACTTCTCAGAAAACATGAAAACTTCAATCGTCCTGGAGCGGGAATCTAACCCCGCTACATGGATGACCAGTAAGGGGTACCAGCAAATTCAGTTTACTTGTACCACTTCAGTTTTCTGAGAAGTGGTACAAGCAAATTCTGTTTGCTTGTACCACTTCAGTTTTCTGGGAAGAGTTACATGGATGACCAGTAAGTGGTACAAGCAAATTCAGTTTGCTTGTACCACTTCAGTTTTCTGGGAAGAGTTACATGGATGACCAGTAAGTGGTACAAGCAAATTCTGTTTGCTTGTACCACTTCAGTTTTCTGAGAAGAGTTACATGGATGACCAGTAAGTGGTACAAGCAAATTCAGTTTGCTTGTACCACTTCAGTTTTGTGGGAAGAGTTACATGGATGACCAGTAAGTGGTACAATCAAATTCAGTTTGCGTCTACCACTTACCCGTCCCTAATTTAGGGCCACTGGTTCCAGGTAAGGGAGAGAGCTAATGCAGTAAGACAACCAAACATCCAGCACTCACAGGGTTCGAGCCTGAACGCATCTCAGGCAAGTGGTCAGAAGTCAGCGCGCCACTGTGCCGGGCATTACCTTTCCTACCTACCCGGTGACAGACTGTTCAGAAGCGCTGGCTTCTGGCTAGTCGTCTATATGCTGGCCTAGGGTTCTTTCCTCAAATGAGGAATGGGTGTTGTGTTTGTCTGGCTGTTTTCCCTCCCTGGAACCAGTGGCCCTAAGTTAGTGATAAGCTATTACTTACAGACCTTATAATTTCTCATGGTGGTCGTAAAACCACAAGAAAAAATATAACCACCTTTCCCTTGCTACCCTTACCACCCAGTCCATTGGTCAACATAAGTAGTGTTCGAGCAGAGGTTTTTCGCTAAAATCTACAAAATTTCAGAAGCTATTTGAGAAACAGAAAACACCAGAAAGTACTATTCTAGTTAGTGACACTCTAAATTGGATGAAATATGGTTTTACAAGTTTTACGCCGCAGCTGGAAATTTTGTGAATGAAAGCAATATAAGCAGAACTTTCGCAATGCACAGACCCTTTCTTCCCAAGAACTCAGATGATTCAAGCTGATTTCCGCTGTTCAAACAAATCTTCTGGTTTAGTGCTCATCCACCACGTGCAACCGTCTCGTAGTAGTCTTATTTAACGACAGCCCTCATTATTACTGCTCAGTGAGCTACACATATGTATGTTGATTCACCTGAAGGAACGAGTTGTTTGATTCAGCATACACGTCGCTGACACAATTCAACCTTAACGTGATAAAATAGCAATGGCCAGAGTCGTTTTATTAGTTATCACTTCTGCAAAATCAGACAAAATGTTTTTTTGTGAAGACTGATCTATTTCCACGCAGGTTAAGAATTCGTATTGAATGGAGTGATGTTTTTTAGCAATATTCGAACTGGTTTGCCACATAACATCACAAATTCCCTCCCAGTAGAAACAACTTTCGAAGCGATAAGCCTCAGCAGAAAAACTGTCAGAATCTTACCAATCAAGGAATGGTATCAGTTTGAAAATCTCATGCGACGTAGTCGAAAATGCTAATTCTGCCGTTTCATGTTATACACGATTACATTCGCATCAGTCATTTTCCCATGTGAAAAAAAAACTTATTGGATTTATGACCAAGATTTTCACGCATTTTTCACACACATGGCAGAAAAATGCATTCATATCAGTCACGGAATCTCTTTCCTGGGAATCAGATTAAAAAAAAATTCGATTCCAACATAATGTACTTAAAAAAAACGCGATTTTTTTTTCTTATTTTCCCGTCTTTTTCTGAGCAATTTTTTTTCACAGACTGAGCGAGTGTGGGCTATCACAACCTGTTTCTAGAAAAGCATTACAAAACTCATTTTCCTATTTGTTACCCAGATATTAAGTGCGACCAATATTTTTTATATCTTTCTATTTTTCTCGATGTGCAGTTTTCCCGATAGGTTGTGCGAGAGCACATGCCAATTTTCCACGCAATATCTGTTTCCGGCAGACGAGATTAAAAAAGTTATTTCTGGGCCTAATAGCCAAAAGTGCGATTACAATTTTGGATATATGTTCCCCAGCTTTTTAGCGCGTTCAAAATTTATCTATTAGATATCGTTTATATACAGTATGGCTTTTGGCGGTTTCACAATAGAGTTTTCGGGACTTCGTTTTTACTGTATATACAACGATTTCTAATAAATAAATTGTGAACCCGCCAAGCTTTTTGGCGGTTTCACAATTTATCTATTAGATATCGTTGTATATACAGTAAACACGAAGTACCCAAAAACTCCATTTAAATTCTTATCGGTTGCTTTTGCAGAAGAACCAAGATAGGCATTTCTCTTTATAGCAAGGGGGACAACTTTTGGGGTATATAGAACTGGAGGGTCTGTTGACCCCGTAGGAGAGCAGAACTGGGCGTTACTCGAAATTTTCGAATGGAAAGAAGGGACCGTGTGACATATCGTCGGAAAGATCTCGGAAAGTTGGTTTCTAAATTTTTGTTTTATCTTTATTAGGTACAAAGTTATTGCCCACAATAGTGACACTAAATTTAAGTATGGGTGGTAGGAAACATTGCGTTACTTCTGACACATTTGTGTTGTTTCTTTGATTTGTGTGAATGTACCGTACTTCTTGTGTTTTATGGCAAGGAACCACGTTTCCGGCCAGTAATAGAAGAGTCTGGTGACCCCGTTGAGGGCGGGGATCAGGGTCATTCAATAATTGCAGAAGGAAAGGGGGTCGCGGCTTCACATGAAGGAATGTCTGCAGGTATTGATTTGACTTTGAAAACTTGCCATTTTACAGTAGACTCCAAAGATGAAAACTGGAAGCATCTTTGCATTATTTACAATCCCCGATTACACGTTAACCTCAGCAGTTTGGCATAGCACATCTGATAAAATAAAGATACGACAAATTTTAAAAGCAGAAGTTGTTCCCATTTCTGACATCTTTCTGGTGATATGGCGTGAATTGACTTTACCATACAACATTTCGTGAAAAGCACGGCCCGGATCCCCACAAGGTCACAAAACCCCTAGGTTCATAACCTATACGGTGTCCCATTTGACATAAAACATGACTATTGTATATGTTTTTTGAACTACAAAGCGCAATAAATTAAATTTGCGAAATATGTAATCGTAGATATGATTTATTACACTACGCTTCCCTCTTTCTATCTGCAATTATTGAATGACTCTGTTCCTCGCTCCTATTAGGGTCACCGGACCCCTCGATTTGTGGCCAGAAATGGGGTTTCGTGCCGTAAAACACGAGAAATACGGTACATTCACACAAACCAAAGAACGAACACAAATGTGTCTGAAGTAACGCAATGTTTTCTACCACCTATAGTGCACTTTAGTGTCACTATTGTGGGCAATAACTTTATACCTAATAAACATAAACAAAATTTTAAAACCAACTTGCTACATTTTCGGAGATCTTTCCAACCATATGTCACACATTTCCATTTAAAAATTTCGAGTAACCCCCAGCCCCGCTTCCTACGAAGTCACCAGACCCCCGATTCTATACCCCAAAACTATCCTCCTTGACATAAAGAAAAATTGCTATCTTGGTTTTCTGGAAAACCAACCGATAAATTTAAATGGAGTTTTTCGGGACTTTAGCCTAAAAACCAGTGGTCACTCGGCGAGGCATCGATTCGATGAGGTCGCGAGAGGTATCCTGAGGTATCTGGTACCAAAATGTCAACAGCAGGTCCTCCAGTTCCTGTACATTTCGGGGTAGTGGTGATCTAGAGCGAACCCGTTTTTCCAAGTCGAACCACAAATGTTCGATTGGGTTCATGCCAGGGGAAATTGGAGACCAAGGCATTAACAGAGAGTGACCAGCATGTTCCTCGAAGTACTCTTTCACGATTCTGGTAATGTGAAATGGCACATTATCCTGTTAGTAATGGCCATCACCAGCAGTTGCCATGAATGGGTGAATTTGGTCAGCAACGATGTTCAGATACCTGACAGCTGTCAGGGCTTGTTCTATTGGGATAATGGGGCCTAAAGCGTCCCAAGAAAACATCACCCATAGCATACCTCCGCCGCCAGCCTGTTTCCGCCCAACAGAGCATCCAAATGCCATAGCCTCTGTTGGTAATCAGCATATCCGTGATGCACCAGGAATCTTGATTCGTCAGGCCAGGCCACTTTCCTTCCAATCACCCAAGGTTTAATCTCGTTGATCTTGGGCCCATTGCATGC
This sequence comes from Macrothele yani, assembly GCA_039090855.1. Classification (NCBI taxonomy): domain Eukaryota; kingdom Metazoa; phylum Arthropoda; class Arachnida; order Araneae; family Macrothelidae; genus Macrothele; species Macrothele yani. The sequence goes on along the minus strand of CM077027.1, from coordinate 135,153,870 downwards.
GTTGTTGGCGATGACGTGCAGTGAGCATAGGGACCCGGCTGGGTTTTCGGCCACGCAAGCCCGTGCCCAGAAGGCTGCAATGCACTGTGTGCTGTAACACATTGCCGTGATCACCACTGTTGTAGTTGCGGGCAATTTGTCGCACTGTGGCCCTGAACAATGCGTGACAGTGTCCACCCCCTCTGGCCATCTGTGCACCGCTTTCGATACGTACTCACTACAGCGGCACGTGAACAACCCGCGCCTTTTCAGAGATCGTAGTTCCCAGGAGCCGTGCCATCACAATTTTTCCTTTACCAAACTGCGATAAATAGGCAGCTTTTCCCATTCTGACTCCGAACACTCTACTAACCGAAAGCCGGTCCTCAGGTTGTATATATACTGCCCTGTAAACTTCACGTGCGCCACCGTTCGGTCTTCAGGCGCACCCTTTTCTCTAGCCTGGGGTGGTCATAATACAACGGCTCATCGGTGTGTGTATATGTACACTAGGACGACAGCTTATTAGGTAAACCTACCCATAAGTGGCGGCTCTGTGTGCGATACAAATCAGGCAGAGCATCAGTCATCGTTCGTTTGAGGGTCGGAGTGTGTAACACGAGTGATCTGAGCCACTTAGTGATACGATAGTTGGTGCCAGACGTGCTAGTTCGAGAATCTGACAAACGGCCGTCCTCCTGTGCTTTTTTTCCGCACAATCGTAGCAAACGTTTACCGTGAATAGTGCGACACGCGACTTTTATTTACAGTAAATGGTGCGACACGCGACTTTTATTTACAGTAAATGGTGCGACACGCGACTTTTGTTCCTTATGTCTCTTCTGCAATACCCAGGTTTCACTACAATACAACAGAATAGGAATAATTATAATTACACTTTCAAACACAGCCATTCGGGCTCTCTTGAGAACCCATCATTCTTATGAAAACCTCCTAAAGCAGCTACGACTTTCAACGAAGAATTCACTCGCCTATTAATTTCACCATCTGATTTATTCTTTCAAGTCAGACAAGTTTCCTAAATAAACTCATTCACCTGGTCAATCACTGTGCCATTTAGACTTGTCTTGTATTCACTACTAACAGTTAATCGCTCAAAATCCATAACTTTAGCAAAATCTTTTTTCACTTCCGCTCTTAGCAATATGTTTCTGAACCCTCCAGTTTGTTTTGTTAATGCTTTTTGAATGTTTTTTTTTCAGAATATTTTATCTCCAAATCTTAGTTATGAAAACTTACGAAAATCTGAATTTATTACTATAATTAGAAATATGTATAAATTTTGAAGACGTGAATCCGTTTTATGGTGTAAATATGACAAAGATGGTAAGTCAGGTAATATCCGAAAACTTGAAAATTTCGTCGTCTGGTGGTGCGGGATTCGAACCCGCGTCTCCCGGATAGCGCCCGAGTATACTAACCACTACACTACCTAGAACGATCAAGTCTCAAGTTTCAGATTAATTTGAATGTAATATAGGATTCGCTATAGTCGAAGCAGCTTGCATTCATGTTTAACGAATCTGGAGGTTAAGAATTCTAACCCCTGATTGCCCGGAGGAGCAGATAAGTCATGAATGCAACACGGGATTATAATATATAATATATATATATATGCCACATTGGAGGGTGTTTTTCAGTCGCTGAGCTGGGAAAACAAGGGGATAAAGATTAATGTAGATTATCTAACCCACCTTCGTTTTGCTGATGACGTAGTCATTTTTGCAACTACCCCATCAGAGCTGCAGAGTATGATCCAGGAACTTGCTGACAAGAGTAAAGAAGTGGGATTAAAAATGAACTTTCAGAAGACAAAAGTGATGTTCAATGCTTTTACAAGAAATGAAGATTTATCGATTGATGGAGAAAAGCTGGAGATAACAGACACGTACGTTTATCTTGTACAGCAGATATCAAGTGAGGGTCACATTGATGAAGAAATTAATCGGCGTACAAAACTTGCCTGGAGAGCTTTTGGAAGAAACAGCATAATTTTCAAGAGCAATATGCCATTATGTCTTAAAAGAAAAGTGTTTGATCAATGCATCCTTCCAGTGCTTACGTATGGCGCAGAGACGTGGACCTTAACTAAAAGGGACATACAAAGGCTGCAGACAACTCAATGCAGCATGGAGAGGTGCATACTTGGTGTAACCAGGAGAGATAAGAAGAGGAACTCCTGGATCCGAAAAATGACAAGAGTGGAAGACATCATGATCAGAGTTAAATCCCTGAAATGGCAATGGGCTGGACATACTGCCAGAAGGACAGATCATCGATGGACAGCCGAAATTTTAGATTGGATTCCAAGGGACAGGAAAAGACCCAGAAGAAGACCACATGGGAGATGGGTGGATGAAATTCGAAAGTATGCAGGGGTGACATGGAGGAGACTGGCACAAGACAGACCGTTGTGGAGGAAACTTGGGGAGACCTTCGTCCAGCAGTGGATTGATAATGGTTGACGATGATGATATATATATCGAACCGACACGCCTGGCACCAACTACCATTCCACCTTCAAAGTGGCTGGGATCCCTCGTTTTGCCCATTCCAACCCTCAACCGAACGCTATCTTATGCTCGACGAGCTGGTCTGCTTGATTTATACAGCGCACGAAATATTTCCATTCATGAAAATATTATATATTATAGATATTGGTCATTTAAAAAGGATAAACCTGCCTTTGGGGCGGGCGATGGCCCTCATTCGCCCCCTGTATCCGTACTGCTGGTTACATGCTTGTCCGCTGTTGTAATAGACTTTCCACATGGTTCGACGCGTTGTGCGATTAAGGATGACATGCGGAAACACAAAGTAGAATTATACAGTGATTGCCGTACTGCGGCCCTTCTATTCGCTTGCACAATTCTTGCCGGTTCACAAGCTGTGTTGGAGCACAGGAAGACCGAAAGTTTTTCTGCATGTCTCATTATTCACAGGAAACCCTCGCTACAGTTGTGTGTGAAAAGCCCAGGAGAACGACCATTTAGGAGAAGCTCGAACCGACACGCCTGGCACCATCTACCATTCCACCTTCCAGGTCGCTCGAACCGACACGCCTGGCACCAACTACCATTTTACCTTCAAAGTCGCTCGAACCGACTCGTCTGGCACCAACTACAATTTCACCTACAAGGTCGCTCGAATCTACACGTCTGGCACCAACAGCTTTTCACCTTCAAAGTCGCTCGGATCGCTCGTTTTGCAGATTCCAACCCCGGAACGCGATATATTTTATGCTCGACAAGCTGATTTACTTGATTTATACAGCGCAGGATGCTCACGTGCTGGAGAGAACCATTTACGCAACGAGAGCAGGTGTACCCAATGCAGTACCACCACAATCTACACCGCCGGCGACCGAATGATCTCAGACGCTGACTTCTGATCATTCGTCCGAGATGGGTCATGGATGAGGACGCGTGATGCGCTTGACCGATTGCGCAAGTTAGTAGTTTCCTGAGACCGGCGGCCGCAAATTTGAGACGAGCGACTGCTTACAGCTTTTAGAGCTGCTCAGAGTGGTCGTTAAGCCCCCTTTCAAAATGTATGTATATGCTATTTTGAACGATATCTGTTTCCACCAAATAAATTCAAATAATTCCATTTAAGAATTAATAGAGATTACAATACACAACATGATTTCCGATATCCCCTATGAATAATCTTCCTTAAAATGGCGTTAATGAATACTTCTATTTTGACTCAAAATATCGCTTTGTGTAATTTGGAATGGAAGAACTGCTTTAGCATCGGTGTGAAAATCAGTAAGATAGTCCATATATTGTCTGATTTTTCAATCAAAACTTTCCCATGTGGTGACCATGTAGACGAGTATTTGTAGTTTGTGTGGCGTTATTTTCTTTCAGTACACCGTTAACACTTTTGTGGTAGATTGCACCAAAAAGTGGTGCTACACCAACTGCACCACTTTTTTAGAAAAGATCGCCATTCTGTGGTGCAAAATAAACCCAACGACATAGTGCAACCTTGCGTGCAACCTTGTACCATAACGTGGTGAACAGTTGAACCACGCTGTTGAATTTTGTTTGCAAAACACGATGGTGTATCTTTCCTCAGAATGTAGTGCAGCTAGTGTAGCACCCCTTTTTGATGCAACCTACCACACAATTTTTAACAGTGTAGTTAGCCTGCACACTACAGCGCATGGCGTTCAGTGACACGTAAGTTGGAAATACGGTTTACATACACCTTGGTTTGGAATTCGGTTTATCATGCAATTCGTACAGAATTCGTTATGTGGTATCACTCGGTGTTCTGCTGGAAGCAAGCACATGAAAGTGTTTCGTCGTCTAATAATGCAAACGCTCTACACGTGCACTGTTAATGGATCATTTGCATAATTCGCGTATTGCGCCATCCTGTCGATTTGCGTAAAACTCGGACCGTATCTTACGGGTGAAGAAATTTCAGTGTTACAAAATACGCAGATGGGTTGAAAAGTTTTGCCTCCACTCAGAACCGGAGCAAGCTTTTTTTTCTCTGGGAGGAAGAAAGTGAAAATTACGCCTCGGGGCTGGATTAACCCATGGATTGTAAGTTTTCTTTCATGGCTGGATTAACCCATGGATTTGTAAGTTTTCTTTCATGGTAAAATTAACCGCTAATGTTTTATTTTATTTTTTTGAGCTGGTCTGTGCTTGCCACAAGAATGAAAGCTGAATACTCCACACACACAAAATAGCTTTATAAAAATGAAAGCTGAATACTTCCACACAAAAATTGATCTTTCCGAAGCAATGAAGAGGTTTTCTTAAAGTAAAGCCAGACGTGAACGTTTCATGTAAATAACGCACACACAACTACGTATGATTCCGTCATTTTGTGAGTAAAATTATTATTATTATAATATTGGACTATTTATTTGTAGCGCAGCATGTAATAGTGAGTTAGTGACATATCGACTGAGCATACTAATTTGAGGTTAGAGCTATTTCTTACTGTTTAGGTGCTTCTTACTGAAAAAAAAAACAGATCAAAGGAAGAGGAAAGCGCGAAATTTAGCACATGCCTATATTCGTAGTTACACTCCGACAGGTCCCGTTACACGCCCCTTCGAGGTGCTTTTTTTTTTTTCAGTGGGGTTTAACAACCACGGTGAGCAACTATGGGCTATAAGCAGTCGCTCGTTCCTGATTTGGTGTCACTGCCTCCAGGGAAGGTCAGCGATTATACCACTACGTCATAGGGCGGCTCAAATAGTATACAGCAGTTTTTACTTTCTCATACCTCCTTTATAGAAAGGTATTATGATAGTTCAAAAATCGCACTTCTGGTTTATGACAATTTTACTAAAAATGTGAAGAGCCAGCAACGGTTGTTAAATATCAAGCAAAACATAAAAGTTGTGAGAATGTCGACAACACAGCACGCCGTAGAAATGCACAATGAAAAACAAACCAGCCCAGAACTCTATTATTAAACAGTGAACGAAACAGTTGGAAGATTCTTCCGGGGTTGGAAAAATTCCGTTGAAGGTTAAACGCTCAGAAGAGCTTCCTGCGACAAAGCAGAAATGACTAATTAGCTCTTCATCCCTATGACGTATTCGGGAAAGTCACGGAGGTTAAACATATCCGCATATCGTTTATTTGCCTTCCTCCACTGCTTCGGATAATTCATTTTATGCGTATGAGGGTTTCATGCCTCACATAGTAAGTTACTCTACGTACACCCTAGTTAACTGGGCGGAATATTATGTGCAGCTAATTGAAACAAAACACTGAAATGTACCACTTTCCTTTTAAGTGAAAATTGTTAGTACATTTATTCACACGTTGTGCATTTCTATTGTTTGCCCCCTGTAGAGCAGGAATTTTATTCTGCTGGTATGACCATTCTTGGAGGGGCAACTCGCGCTCCAGGTAGCTACGGTCCTGACTACTGAAATAAAAAAAAACGATAAACTGTTTTTTATTATTTAAATTTAAAAGAGGCTGCATACGTTCTTCTCCGCTTAATCACCTACTTCAATGTATGTCTTATAACGTGTCAATAGTTTTCGAAGTCCGTCCTCAAATTCATGATTTCATTTCTGATACCACTGGGGTACTGCTAAATTCACTCTTCGTCCGATGTGAAGTGTTGCCCCCCCCCCTTCAGTATCCTTTTAATTTAAGAAACAAATGGAAATAACTAGGAGCGAGTTCTGGGTTATACCGATGATGTGGATGCAAAGTAAACCAGAGGTACTCTATGGCGGCAATTGTTGCAGCACTGGTGTGGCCTAGCGTTGTCGTGTTGGAGAAGTGTTTAATCATTCTCCTCTGCTTTCTTATGGATAAGAGATTTTAAATTTCCAATGTAATGTCAAGCATTTATTGTAGCTGCTTTTTCCACAAAATCAGCAAGTCCTTCACTGTTCCAAAACGAAAGCAACTTGACCTGAATATTTTTGGTATCGGCGATTCTTCATGGGAAATATTCCATGGACCGTCTTGTTCACGTCACAATATGGCCCAGAAAAGCCTCAACTTCGTCTTTGAAATGTTACAAGAGTACAAGTAAAATTCACACTCGCTCAGCCTTCATCTCATCAGAAAAAAAGACGCGACACCAAAGCACAAACTTTTTAAATTTTAAGAATACCGATAAAAAAAATGTGTTCTACCCTTTCCTTAGAGATGCCTAGTTCAGAGGCAGTTTCTTTTTTCTTCATGCGACGGTCTATTCGGATCATTTCTTCAACATGCTGCTGATGAAACTGGTTCGTTGCAGTCACAGGCCTATCCCGACCTCGGTTTGTCACTAAAATTTGCTTTCCTCACTTCTTCAAATTTACATTGCCTAACCCATGGTCTCACATTACTCACATCAACGCATTGATCACCATAGACTGCTTTCAGTCTTCAAAATATCGATAGGAGCAACTTTTTCTTCTGCAGTGCGGAATTCAATGACTGCTCGCAATTTCAATTTCATGCCTGAACAACCCTCCACCATTGTGACTTTCACTGAGCAGGAACTCTGCCTAGGTATGTGACTTCTCCAGTATGATAGAAGGGGAAGAACTCAGCTGACTTCCCCAAACCGGTTTTATCTAGATTTCTACATTAATTCCCCGAATGTTGTAGTGGAAGCAAAACACTTCAGCTCTTCCTCGTATATATATATTTTTTATTATTATTGGAAGTTTAACGACCACCGTGAGCAACTCAATGGGCTATAAGCAGTCGCCCGTCCCTAATTTAGGGTCACTGGTTCCAGGGAAGGGAGAGTGCCAGTGCCGTAAGACAAACACAACATCCATGCCTCACCGGGATTCGAACCCGCACCCCGTTCGGACGAATGATCATAGGTCATCGCTTAGACCACTGCGCCACCGGCCCCTGGTTCCAGGGAGCCAGTGCCGTAAGGCAAACACAACATCCATGCCTCACCGGGATTCGAACCCGGACCCCGTTCGGACGAATGATCAGAGGTCATCGCTTAGACCACTGCGCAACCGGCTCCAGGGAAGGGAGAGTGCCAGTGCCGTAAGACAAACACAACATCCATGCCTCACCGGGATTCGAACCCGGACCCCGTTCGGACGAATGATCAGAGGTCATCGCTTAGACCACTGCGCAACCGGCTCCAGGGAAGGGAGAGTGCCAGTGCCGTAAGACAAACAAAACATCCATGCCTCACCGGGATTCGAACCCGCACCCCGTTCGGACGAATGATCATAGGTCATCGCTTAGACCACTGCGCCACCGGCCCCTGGTTCCAGGGAGCCAGTGCCGTAAGACAAACACAACATCCATGCCTCACCGGGATTCGAACCCTGACCCCGTTCGGACGAATGATCAGAGGTCATCGCTTAGACCACTGCGCAACCGGCTCCAGGGAAGGGAGAGAGCCAGTGCCGTAAGACAAACACAACATCCATGCATCACGGGATTCGAACCCGGACCCCTTTTGGACGAATGATCAGAGATCATCGCTTAGACCACTGAGCCACCGGGGCGGCTCACGGGTTTCTAGATCAATGTTGTGATGTTATGAAATGTAATAGAAACGCTTCTGAGAGCAAAACTACGTTGGTTGTGTTGACCATCGCAGTGATGATGGCACAGAAATCTTAAGTGGTTTTTTTCCTCTGCCTTTTAGTTTGGAGGTTAGACCACCACCGTATGCATCTGATACTACGTAAAGATACTATACATATATACTATATAAAGATACATTTAATACTATATAAGACAGTCGTTCGTCCTTGGTGCCACGGGCTCCAGGAAAGGGAAAGAACCAGAGCCGTGAAACAAAAGCGCCATGCATGCCTCATACAAGACTTCATCCCACACACAAATGGAACGATTAAACAGAACTCACACCTCTGACCACTCAGTTTTCAGGACGGCATTGGAGCATTACAAACGCATCACGCAGGGTATGGAACGAACTCTAGCGCAGCCATTAACTGTACTATTGATACAAATAAATGTGCCTAGTGATTCAAAGTAATCTTACGGTTTCTTAGAAAACGCAATAAGGGGAGGGGATATGTTTACCATAAAAGAAAACTGCAAGAAAAAAAAGTAGCTCAGTATATGCCCCATCTGTTCATCAGCAGACAAAACAGTAGCGCAACCACGGGGGCTGATGGGGCCTTTTTCCAATTCGAACGGATAGGGTTCTCCCCATATTAACGTGAATCACTGCAGATGATCAGATCATATGCAGAAAATTTTAGTGAGGGAGTATCTGACCCCAGGTCTTAAACAACCCTTAGAAATAGGAAGCTAGGAGATTTGGGCTAAAGTGCCAGATGGGAAAGTGACATGGAAGCGAGGTAGAAAGGGGGAGGAAGATGCCCTTATTTATTACCAGGGGGCCAGTACCCTGGGTCCGACGGCTTAACGTGTCCATCCGACGCACGGAGGATATTTACTTGCTGGGATCGAACCTGAGGTTTCTCCGTGGCAGTCACGAACGTTGGCCACTAGGCTATCCGCGGCCCGAGTCACTGCACAGAATAACCTGTAAGCTCGTTACAAAGGACAAGGTCATCAGTTTATGCGACTAACACAAAGGCGCGAATTTTCTTCACCAACGTGTGTTTAGCATTCATGTTTAAAAGCCTCACTTCCATGTACAGGCAGAGTAGAATAACAACGGTTTTCGAGAACATTTAAACGGTCTCCTGTATTTCAGTTCCGCTCACAAAGAAATCTTAAAGTGTTGTTGATTTAAAGACCAATAGATTTGTTACAACACTCATTTTATCGATTAGTATTTGCAGTCTTCTATATTGCCAAATATTAATCGATAAACCAACTGCGTTTGAAGACAGGAAGGACAACCTTTCGTAGAAATCCATCTAAAAACAGCAAAAGAACTTGACCACTTTTCTGCTCCGGAGGACACTTGTAACGAAAAATTACTGCTTCAAAATCCAGTGGAACACGAATTTGAAATAGAATTTCCAACAATGGAAGAACACAAACTCCTCAAATTGACTACCGATAACACTCTGAAAACAAGAAATTGCACTGCGTGTGCATTTTGGAAAAGCGTTGGGAAAAAATATTCTTTACTGAATGAAAAAGATTTCTTGCCTGTTCTCGTTGGAACATCTGCTAAAGGAAAAATTTTCTCATGTGCATTCAACAACACCGAAAAACAGAGGGGTTTTTTTTTCAGACAGGTGTTTCGCTTTTAAACTTCGAAGATTCAAAACTATTCAGTTAAATGAACTTATTAAAAAATACTTCCACAATATAAATCAGTTTTATGCATAATTATCCAGTACATTTTTCCTACGTTTCTAACAACTAACAAAAAGAAAAGAGGTTTCTAATTGTTTTATAACAACATTTCTTCATGGACAACTTTGAATCCTGCAGTTAGTTGAGCCGACCCTAATTTGTGTCCACAAATTCCGGGGAGGGAAGACAGCCTATCTGTGCTCAAGCTAGTGCCACTCTCGTGCGAATGATCAGAAGCCAGCGCGTCAAAAACCTCAGCCATCGCGGCGGCCCGTGATTGTTTGATCTACCGCTTGAAGAGAGCAAACAATCGTTGAAACCTTTCTCGCACCCTGTTGTAACAAGTTCGCACTTTCTCTGATTTGCAGCAACTCGGAATTGGTTGAACATACAGAAACAAATATGAAACCACTGTCTGCGCCACTTAGGATGTGCTAACAGAAATCACTAACGAGAAAGGAAAAGTCGGAATAATTCGTTGGGCAATGTTGAAAGGGAAGCTCCTATTTAGAATGTTATCAGTCACTCCACTATGACTTTTTTTTTGTTGTTTAACAAAAACGAGTTTAATTTTCTTATGACGAGAAAGCTTACTAATGCAAAACAACTTTTTGATCCTTACAATTTCATCTCTATCTACTGCAGAAAGCAGAAGCAGGGGACTTTTATCTATCAGAACATAAGAGTTTAAAGCGATCCAATTTTGCTTTCTTGAAGGGGAACGACAACTGTGAGCAACTCAGTAGGCTATAAGCAGTAGCTCGTACCTAATTTAGTGACTGGTTCCAGGTAAGAGAGAGAGAGATAGTGCCATAAGACAACATTCATTCCTCACTGGGATTCGAACCTAGACCCATCTCGAACGAATGGTCAGACGCCTTCGCCACGGAAGCGGCATGTACTACTTAACATGCTACAAGCTCTGATGTGGATGCTCATAGTTTGAAATTATGGTTAATGGTTGCCTCTTTAAAAACAATTACATTTACTACATTCATATTTCATTCTAAAAAGGTTACGAATAATTCTCAGGATGAAACATTTAGAAGAACATTCAATAAGAACTGTGCATCACGTTTAATGTTTCAGCTGGTATATGATTTCGATGAAACTTATTGTAGGAAGGTGAATTACTGAGCCCTTGAAATTAGTTTAGTTTTCACAGCAAAATAAGGAAATGGCGCTTTTACCAACATACATGCACTTATAAAGCACGTATATACAGTTTTACACATATATACAGTTTTACACACAAGTGTGTATGTAAGTCAAACGTGCAACATGTATAGAAAAAACAGTTGATGCTGACCATATTCTCTTGTATTGTGCTCTAAATGGTGTGTGTGTGTGTGTGTGTGTGTGTATATATATATATATATATATATATATATATATATATATACACACATATATATATATATATATACACTGCCGGACAATTGCTAAGGACGGATGACAATAGCAACGATAGCAACCATAAAATAGCAGGCAGGAAAATGTGGAAATTAGCATAAGTGCGGGATACAGTAAGACGTGTTGTGCGTATGCAAATTTTGGATTGCCGAACTTGTTCGTGACGTCATAGCGCTGATAAGAGATACAAAGGATTTGACGCGTATTGACCGTTGTTGTTCAAACGCATAGAAGAAAGGAAGAGAATCAATTGACGAACTTGCAATTTTCAGTATGTCTTCCCGACATCACCTAGATGATTTTACGCGTGGCCGTATTATTGGTAAGGTTGAAGAAGGGTGAAAAATAACAGATGTTGCCAGGGAGTTCGACGTCAGCCACAGTGTTGTTTCAAGGCTTTGGAAATCATTTCAAACAAATGGAGAGTGTAGCAAACGTCACGGGGGAGGTCGTGTTCGCAGTACGACACCTGCAGAAGATCGGTACATAGTGCCATCAACAAAAAGACACCGGCACAGCACAGCTAGTGAGGTAGCAAATCAGTTTATGGCTGCTACTGGCAAGCGGATCTCCCGAAAAACTGTCGCCAGACGTTTGCATGAAGGAGGACTATACGCCCGCCGTCCTGTTGTGCGCATCCCATTGTCCAGACGTCACCGTACCGCCCGTTTGCAATGGTGCCATCAACATCGCAATTGGACTGATAACGACTGGTCTGCTGTCCTCTTCTCAGATAAGAGTAGATACAGTCTATCGTCTGATTGTCGACGACAACGGATCTGGCGTGATAGTGGTACTGCATATTGTCCAGAAAACATACAGGAAAGGGACCGATATCCGACATGTAGTGTCATGGTATGGGCTGGCATCATGATCAATGGCCGTACGTCCCTCTATGTGCTTCCAACTGGGACTATGACTGGCCAACGATACATTAATGATGTTCTGCTACCTCATGTTCGCATGTTCCGTGGTGCTGTCTCTGATATATTCATTTTCATGGACGACAACGCAAGATGTCATCGAACAGTCGCTGTCCAGGAGTGTCTTGAGAGCGAGGATATTCAACGCCTCGTATGACCAGCACGTTCTCCAGATTTGAATCCCATTGAAAATGTGTGGGATGCTTTGGGGAGGAGTCTTGCTGGTCGCCAATGCCCTCCAATAAACAAGGACACCCTCATCCGTGCACTGACAGAGGAATGGGATAAATTACCCCAACAGCTGCTTGATAATGTTGTGCAAAGCATGACACGACGTGTGGAATCCTGCATCGCCCTTCATGGTGGCCATATCCCGTATTGACATCTTACGCCGGAACGCCTGCGGACGGTAATTGCATTTTTCACGTTTACGTATTCTGCACAAAATGGCCTGTTTATCCCTTGAACACGTTCCAAAGCCTTCTGGATTTCAGAGCCCAATAAATTGTCTTTCTTGTAATGTCCTGACATTCTGACATTATTTTATTCACTTGACATCCAACCACACTTACTTTTTTATGCGCTATATAGCCGTTTATGATCCGTCCTTAGCAATTGTCCAGCAGTGTATATAGGGATGTAAGGTCAGGTGATGCGTAACATCACAGCCTCTCCTTGACAAATGTCAACCCCGCCTTCTCGTGGTGCATCCTGTTCCTACTAAAGGGGCTCTGACGACCGCCAATAGCGGTATAACTATACCATCGGGATTAGAGGAAATTCTATCCCACACTCACCAACCCGCTTGGCCAGCGTGGTGAGTTATGGCCAAACCCCTCCAAAATGACTCCACAACTTAAATCTTGGCCCTCAGTCTCCGGCAGCTGGAATGTACCTGGCCAAGGCAGCGGCCAGTGCGACATGAAGGCAGAGGGTGCTAAGAATCCCCGGAGGACCGGACTAGGCTGCCATCTGATGCTGACCTTGGCAACGTACAATGGACGCTCCCTATCTTCTGATTCAAGGCTTCTTGAATTGGAAGAGGAACTACAAAGGATCAAGTGGGACATCGTGGGGCTAAGTGAGGTAAGGAGAAAAGGAGAAGATCTCATCGAACTGAAAAGTGGACATCTCTTCTACTATCGTGGGACAGATACTGGCAGAACTAGTGGTGTTGGATTTATAATAAACAAGAAACTGAAGGATAAAGTTGTAGAAGTTGAAAGTTCCTCTGACAGAGCTGCACGACTCGTTATCCAACTCTCGAAAAGATACCAGGCTCAGATTATTCAAACTTATGCACCCACCACAAGTCATCCTGAAGAAGAAATTGAAGAATTTTATGAGGAAATTTGTCATCTAAATAATAAAGGTAAGCAGCACTTGAAAATAATTATGGGAGATTTCAATGCAAAAATAGGGCAACGGCAACAGAATGAAACTTCAGTAGGTAAATTCGGTCATGGCAACAGAAACCAGCGTAGAAACACTCTCGTTGAGTTTGCAGAGGCAGAAGGGTTTTTCATCTTGAACTCCTTCTTCAAGAAAAAGCCACAAAGGAAATGGACATGGAGACATCCAAATGGGACGACAAATGAAATTGATTTTATTATGTGTAACAAAAAATTCGTCATGGAAGACTGCAGTGTGCTAAACAAGTTCAACACAGGTAGTGACCATAGATTGGTGAGATGTAAGATGCACCTCAACACTAAACTTGAACGTGGCAAGCTTATAAGACAAACAAAATCTATTGACATAACCAACCTTAAAAAACACCATAATACCTTCAAGTTGGAACTGAAGAATAGGTTCTCTGCTTTAGAAGGCCTAACATCGGAAGAAGTGGACATCTCTGAAGTTAACAGAAAAGTAACCAAAGCTCTTATGGAAACAGCAACAAAATTAGCTGGGTCTAAGAACAAGTTGCATGTAAATAAATTATCAGGAAAAACGAAAATGTTGATGCAAAAAAGAAGAGAGATGAGGACAACTAAAGAAGATGCGACTTCCAAAGTTGAATATATAGAGCTATGCAAGACAGTACGAAAAAGTATCACTGAAGACGTAAGAAAATTCAACTGTGAACTAGTGAGGAAAGCAATTGAAAACAACCAAAGCCTAAAGATAGCAAAGGGACATCTCAGTAAGGGAAGAAAACAGATTATGGCACTGAGAAAAGAAGATGGTTCTGTAACAAGAAATAGAGGCGAAATTTTGACAAGAGTGAAAGATTTCTACTCCAAATTATATGAAAGGGATGATACATGCACTCCAGACATCATGAAAGATACCAGTACCAGAGTTCCTCCAGTCCTTCCAGCAGAAGTTGCACATGCAATCAAGAACATGAAGCGGGGAAAAGCTCCAGGAGAAGATGGAATTACTGTAGACATCATACAAGAAGCAAGTGGAGAAATCGAAACAGTACTCGCCCAAATTTTCACTCGATGCCTTAATGAAGGAAAGATTCCTGAGGATTGGAACACCGCTACAATGATCCTGCTACATAAGAAAGGTGACATTGAGGATCTCGGAAACTACAGACCTATCAGCCTCCTATCAGTAGTTTATAAAATCTTCACTAAAGTTCTTTCACACCGCTTGAAGGTAACACTGGACATGGCTCAACCGAGAGAACAAGCTGGATTCAGGAGTGGCTACAGCACAATAGATCATATCCATGTGCTGAGAGAACTAATTGAAAGAGCGAGGGAATATGAACTTCCATTGTGCATGGCTTTTATCGATTATGAAAAAGCCTTTGATTCGGTGAAACCATCAGCAGTTACAATGGCTCTGAAAACCTGCGGTATTGAAGATGCATACATTAATATTATTAATAACATCTATGAAAATGCAAGTGCAAAGATTCGGCTGTTTGAAAATACAACACACATAAAAATTGGGAAGGGAGTGAGACAAGGTGACACCATATCTCCGAAGCTCTTTAATGCTACATTGGAGGGTGTTTTTCAGTCACTGAGCTGGGAAAACAAGGGGATAAAGATTAATGGAGATTATCTAACCCACCTTCGTTTTGCTGATGACGTAGTCATTTTTGCAACTAGCCCATCAGAGTTGCAGAGTATGATCCAGGAACTTGCTGACAAGAGTAAAGAAGTGGGATTAAAAATGAACTTTCGGAAGACAAAAGTGATGTTCAATGCTTTTACAAGAAATGAAGATTTATCGATTGATGGAGAAAAGCTGGAGATAACAGACACGTACGTTTATCTTGGACAGCAGATATCAAGTGAGGGTCACATTGATGAAGAAATTAATCTGCGTACAAAACTTGCCTGGAGAGCTTTTGGAAGAAACAGCATAATTTTCAAGAGCAATATGCCATTATGTCTTAAAAGAAAAGTGTTTGATCAATGCATCCTTCCAGTGCTTACGTATGGTGCAGAGACGTGGACCTTAACTAAAAGAGACATACAAAGGCTGCAGACAACTCAAAGCAGCATGGAGAGGTGCATGCTTGGTGTAACCAGGAGAGATAAGAAGAGGAACTCGTGGATCCGAAAAATGACAAGAGTGGAAGACATCATGATCAGAGTTAAATCCCTGAAATGGCAATGGGCTGGACATACTGCCAGAAGGACAGATCATCGATGGACAGCCGAAATTTTAGATTGGATTCCCAGGGACAGGAAAAGACCCAGAAGAAGACCACATGGGAGATGGGTGGATGAAATTCGAAAGTATGCAGGGGTGACATGGAGGAGACTGGCACAAGACAGACCGTTGTGGAGGAAACTTGGGGAGACCTTCGTCCAGCAGTGGATTGATAATGGTTGACAATGATGATGATGATGATATATATATACACACACACTTGGCCTTCAGTCTCCGGCAGCTGTGCTGCGGATGGCCTAGTGCTCAACGTTCGTGACTGCCACGGAGAAACCTCAGGTTCGAACGCTCGAACCACTAAATATCCGCCGTGCGTCGGATGGATACGTCAAGCCGTCGGACCCCGGGTACTACCCCCTTCCCCCGGTAATAAATAATGGCATCTCCCTCCCACTTTCTTCCTCGCGACTTTCCTATCGGGCACTCTAGCCTAAATCTATCTTCCTATTTCTAAGGGTTGTTTAAGATCTGAGGTCAGAAACTCCCTTCCTAAATTCCTTTACATATGATGAGTCTCCGGCAGCTGGCATGGAGAAGACTGGCTCAAGGCAGAACATTGTGGAAAGAACTTGGAGAGACCTTCATCCAGCAGTGGACTGATAATTGTTGGCAATTATACATAAATATGTCAAAAAATATAATTTCCTTTGAACGGTTGTCCTACTTCGCTGGTGCAGTTGAAAGAGCGCTTACCTGTTTTAATTGTCCAATCCCTTTCTCAACCAATATACTTTTCTTCTTATTGTTGTAATATTCATGAAACTTACATTCACATTTTGACGTCACGAACAAAACTAACCACCTGGTAATTAAAATATTACTCTATATATCTTATCCCCCCCGTCACATTTTTGGGAGGGGTTGAAGGTTCAACGACCACCGTGAGCAACTCAGTGGGATATAAAGCACTCGCTTATCCCTAATTTAAGGCCACTGCTTCCAGGGAAGGGAAAGAACCAATGCCATAAGACAAACACAACATCCATGCCCCGGGATTCGTGGATTTGAACCCGGACCCATATCGGGCAAATGATCATAAGCAAACGCTTAGACCACTGTGGCGCCGGGGTAACTTCCCGTCATTATTGACGACCTTTCATTTAACCTAGTACATATATATCCAGTTTAGTGATTGAATGACATGCTGCCATTTTTTTTTTTTTTTTTTTTTGATTGGAGGTTCGACCACCGTGAGCAAGTCAATGAGCTATAAGTAGTCGCCAGTCCCTAATTTAGGGTCACTGGTTCCAGGGCAGGGAGAGAGCCAGTGCCGTAAGACAAACACAACATCCATGCCTCACCGGGATTCGAACTCGGACCCCGTTCGGACGAATGATCAGAGGCCATCGCTTAGACCACTGCGCCACCGGGGCGGCAATTGGAGGTTTAACGACCACCGTGAGCAACTCAATGGGCTATAAGCAGTCCCCCATTCCTAATTTTGGGTCACTGGTTCCAGGGAAGGGAAAGTGCCAGTGCCGTAAGACAAACAACATCATGTCTCACCGGGATTCGAACCCGGACACCTTACGGACGAATAATCAGAGGCCATCGCTTAAACCACTGCTCCACCGGGGCGGCGCTGCCATTTGGTACTGAGTACCATATCTGCAAAACTCTTCAATGCAGCATTTCAGAATACCTTTTTTGTTGTTTAGTTTGGAGGGTTTTTTTGTTTTTTTTGTTTTTTTTTATCGGAGGTTTAACGACCACCGTGAGCATTTCAATGGGCTATAAGCAGTCGGCCGTCCCTAATTTAGGGTTCCAGGGAAGAGAGAGAGCCAGTGCCGTAAGACAAACACATCCATGCCTAACCGGGATTCGAACCCGGACCCCTTACGGACGAATGATCAGAGACCAGCGCCTTAGACCACTGCGCCACCGGGGCGGCAGTTTGGAGGTTTAACGACCGTGAGCAACTCAATAGGCTATAACCGTCCCCAATTTAGGGCCACTGATTCCAGGGAAGGGAGAGAGCCAGTGCCGTAAGACAAACACAACATCCATGCCTCACAGTGATTCAAACCCGGACCCATTGTCAGGAACTTTTTTTTTTTTATTGGAGGTTTAACCACCACCGCGAGCAACTCATTGGGCTATAAGCAGTCGCCCGTCCCTAATTTAGAATCACTGGTTCCAGGGAAGGGAGAGAGCCAGTGCCGTAAGACAAACACAACATTCATGCCTCACCGGGATTCGAACCCAGACCCCTTTCGTACGAATGATCAGAGGCCATCGCTTAGACCACTGCGCCACCAGGGCGGCCCATTGTCAGAAACCAGCGCTTAGATTATTGCGCCACAAGTGCGGCAGGAATATCTTTTAATCATTGAACTGGGAAGCTAAGGGTTATTGGAGATTATTTAGCCAACCTTCGTTTGTCTGAAGAGACATTTTTGCAAATACTCTCAGCTGAAGACTATAATCGAGGAATTAAATGACAAGAGTAAAGATGTGGGCTTTTAAAAATGAATTTGCTGAAAGCAAAATCAATGTACAATGCATTCGTAAGAACTGAAGATTTAGACGTTCATCAGACAAATCTAGAGGTAACTGATGCCTATCTTTACCTTGAACATCAGACAAGGGTTACATAAGAGTATCGAACTTGATTGGTGAGCATTTGGAAGAAACATTATAATTTTCAAGATTAATTTGCCGCTTTAAATATGTTTAATCAACGGGTAGGCCTACTTCCAGTTCTTACTTACGAAGGCATGGACTTGAACTAAGAAAGATATTCAGAGGCTGCAAACAACTGAAAGCAGCACGGAGAGATGCACGCTTCGTATAACCAAGTAAGATAGGAAGAATAGGTCTACATGGATTAGCGAAATGACAGGAGTTGATATCATGATCTAAGCGAAGTCCTTCAAAGTGGCAATGGGCTGGACGTGTTGCTAGACGAACTGACCATCGTTGGACAAATGAAAGGACTGAATACCATTTGACAGGCGCAGATCCAGAAGAAAAATGTGTGGAATGGGTTGATTAAATTCGAAATCGTGCTACAGTGACTTGGAAGAGATTAGCTCAAGACGGGAATTTGTGGAAGAGACTTGGGAGACCTCCATCCAGCAGTGGATTGATAATAACTGATACACATAACCTTTACGGTTCTGTTCTTGAATTTTTTAATCACATCGTTAACAAAAGGCATTGGTAAGTTCTGAGAAAAAATGCTATTAACTACTTCATAAATTAGTACGAGTAAGTTCGATTCTTGAGATATGCGTAGATTTTTTTAAAAACACAGTATTTTCTTTCATTTTCTTTCGTTGATAGCAAAATAGTCAGTATAGCATTTAACATGTTTCACTTTCTAGCACAAAACTATGAACAGCTTAAATAAAGCTTTCTTAGAAAATGAAATTCTTAAAAGACTGCGCCTCAATTTTGGCAAAAAACTTAGAGCTGAAGTTTCTTGCTAAAACTGAAGTGCATTCTTTAAGATTCTCAATTATAAAGAAGGGAAACAAAATTGAAATGAGCAACTGTGTCCGCGATAAGTCTCCCCTGCAAGTAATTCTACGAAATCAGATCCACGGAAGCCAAAAAAAAAACCATGCGCGTTCAATACAGTGGCGCCCATATGAGTACTTTTAGGGGGGGGGTAAGAAAAATCCTTACCTCCTTCAAAGCTGTCCAACATAAAAAATGTACAAGATACTAGAACACAAAAAAATAATTGATACAATCAATAAGTGATATCTTATTTTTTAAAATGCTTTAAAAAAAGGTTTCGTCTATTTTAGTGTTTTAAGTTTATCAAATATTCAGCTATACCAACGGCTGGGGGGGATCGACCCCCCCCCTGGTTGCCCTTGTACACATGCAAGTATATATGCATACACACAAAAAAATCACAACGAAACTTTACCTGACAAATTTCTGATGAGTAAAAAAATGGATATCTTTTTTATATGTCGTATGAAAAAAACGCGCAACATGTTTTGGTAACACGCCAACATAACGATTAATGTGATTACGGAAATTCTACAACATTTTTGCACAGTAGTTATACAAGTTTCGCTTTCATCACAGTGGAACTATATTATGCGCGCGTGCCTGGCAAAACAAGACTATTCTAGCGGTGCATTGTTAAAGCACCGCTAGATATTTTTAGTTGAAGTCAATTAATAACCAGCAAATAAAGTGACGTACCTCCACTTAGTTCATGAATCCAGGAAGAAGACTTATGAAATATTGATGCACTTTTACTCCATTGCTAATCTAAGAGAGTTCACAAAGTTACGTCCCGCGTCGATGGGACGACTCTTCCCTCTCCCAGCGCTATCCACCACTTCCTATGCCAACTGCGCTGTAAATATTTATCGGGAGGAGAAGAATCAGGGGAAGGATCCAGAAGAGATGGAAAGCCGCCTCTTGTTGTGATCCAGAACGAGAACCTCAGACCACGTGACTAAGCGCGCGTTTGGGCCCGAGATTCGTGTCTGCCTGGCTAGCAACTGGTGGCAGCGCATGCGTACATGTGCGTTTCTTGCTCGACGGTCGCAGGAAATCACCGTTCGAAGTCCGTGATCAAATTTCCACCCACCGCGTGAGCTAATTCAGCCCATAAGGAAACAGAACTTATTACTGACACTTCGCTGAAATAACATGCAGATTAATCGCAAGACTACTTAACGCCGTAAAATGAACTTTTATGTTTAAGGCATTGTGACTACTGTTATCAATCCCGCAGACATAAAATATATATATATGGTAGATGATTAGTTTTGACCGTAAGAGCAGCAGCATAGGAAAAAGTTTTTAAGGCCTAAATTAACAATGTTGGAAACTGATATAATAAAAAAACCTAAATTCCAAGTTGTGGTGATCAAAAATTCCAAAAGGAATGATGGGTACAATCGAACTTATCGATCACGAGCAAAAATTGAGACTCAAATTTAAAAGAATTCACTAGGTTTAGATAAAAATAGAATCGAGCTCTTACAATGACAAATGTTTAACGCGTTTGATTCCTTGAAAGAATACATACCACTTACTTAAATGGCATTTGGGACAGATTTCGAGCAGCTTCTTGCACCAAGCAAGCTACAACAAGATATGATGGCTGTGGTGTGTTGTGCCGCTGGGTTGGGGACAGCGCGGCTGCATAATTAGAGGCCATCGGCGCCACCTCTGGGAGCCTTATTGGGGCCCTGCGCTGGATTGCACCACCAGTTCGAACCTTCCACCAGAAAGGTTCTTTTTTTTTTTTTTTTTTTGATTGGAATTTTAACGACCACCGTGAGCAACTCAAATGGGCTATAAGCAGTCGCCCGTCCCTAATTTAGGGTCACTGGTTCCAGGGAAGGGAGAGAACCAGTACCGTAAGACAAACACAACATCCATGCCTGACCGGGATTCGAACTCGGGCCCCTTACGTACGAATGATCAGAGGCCAGCGCCTTAGACCACTGCGCCACCGGGGCGGTCCAGAAGGGTTCGCTACTCTTACTGCGTATTATTTCAAAATATACTTTATTGGCAAAAACATAGGGAATACAGGCGTACTACATATGGCAAAATAAACAATGAGCGATACTGATGAAATATTACAGGTGAATGTGATACGGCAGTCAACTAAGGATGACAAAATGTTAAAATCGTTAATAAGGAACAGTATATGCTTGAGGAAGATGATGCACAAGCAAAAGTAATGATTAATTAATAAAGCATGTGATGACGTGCAGAGTGAAAGCAGAGCACAAAACAACAGGTAAATATATTTACAAGAACATGGCTGTACAACGCAGTGCACAAAAAGAAGGGAACATGTAAAACACAACAAAAGCATATACTACGATAAAGGTACAGAAGTTCCCACAATCCAGGAAACCACACGATATGTGACAAAAACATGATAAGTATTACAGAACATAGTGGAAACTTGGGCAAACTCCCCAAGTGAAACACAAGGATACACAAAATACAAACAGCAAGCCGTGCAGTATTGCATCGGTCCAAACAACAATGACATGGGACGAGCAAAAAATACATGACGTCAAAGAATGTGAAAATGCAAGACAGAAATAAGGTATAAATTAAAAGATACAACACAATGCAGCAAGAAAAAACAGAAAGAATCGCAGGGCAATACCTCTCGTATTGCTCCTAGAGAACAAATACACGGTGCGCAACTCAATGAAGGTTCAGGCAGCAAAAGCAGACACATGAGTGAAGAATAAGTATTAAGGACAGGTGCAACGAAGAAACAAATACAACACGGTACATGCACACGAATTACACAAAAATTGCAGAAAACCCCTACAATACAAATCATAAGCAGTTACATGACAAACACTTAGTAGACGCTGTGACGAAGCACCAGGAAGAGAGAACACAAAATCTCGACTGATGCATTCAGATCTTCGAAGCTGGAAAAAAAACAAAAAATCAGAAAGAAAGATGAATGGAAAATCCAGTGATTTCGAACCAACCGGTCCCCTGCGCCCAGGTAGACCGGAAAGAGGCTTGAGATTGAGGGGTGATCAACCGCATTGTTCCGGTTACTAAAAACGCACATGATAGCAGATGTGACAATAAATATATAAAAATGTCTTTTGTAGAGCTAGTACTTTGCACATTGTACGCTTACACCTCTGAACGATATCGGTGTAAAACATTTCGGGTTGGATCTCCTATAAAACAGTATTCGGGGCCCACTTATACACGTGATTGGTCACTTACGTTGAAAATAACACATGAGATTCGACCAAATTTTCACCTCACGAAGTTGCAGCTGCATGATAAAACAAAATGGCTTCATGCTGTGAAAATGCTACTGTAACTTGCTAAGTAACTCACCATAAAATGTTATTAATGATTTGTTTTTGTTTTTATTGTTAGTTTGTTTTTATGTTGTGTCATGGCGAAAATTTTAACCTCTGGTGAATTTCAGAGAGACCTGATCAATCTTTCTGTTGGTTTATCAGAGATTAATTAATGCAAAAATTTTCTCCCATGACATACGTTAGAAGAAAACTCCTGGTTGAAAGGCAGGGAAATTCGTGCGCAAAATTCGCTTGTCTAAATCACAACCAGGAAAACAAAATTTCATGTTGGTGAAAAGAAAAAAAAAAAGAATAATATTTGATTTAACTGACTTTTGGGGTTTTGAAAATAATTATTTTATCTGTTCTTTTATCGCGATAGGAAAAGGCGAGTAGGTGTGCAGCTCAGAGAATCAAAATTAATTTTAGTTTAACATCACGGAACGAGAGAAAAAGAAAATTAAAATTAGTGATTTTCTGCAAAGCAAGAATTCGCCATTTTTTTTTTATTTTTTTTTGCGTTCCTGTTTCCAAGCGTCGTGGAAAAGTCACCAAAAGTAACATCTTTTCGCCTTTTGGGGTAAGGAATTCAGCAACAGAATCTATTTTTAGATCTCAGGGTCAAAAAAAGAGCTTGGTCTACACGTGTGAAGGTCAGAGGTCACTCGAGGCGTGGGAGTGAAGATTCCGTTGGGAGGCCGTGAGTTGCTAGGCTGAAGTTTCGACCAATGAGAGGGGTCAGCGGTTTCAAGCACCCCAGAGTTTTATCCGTTGAGAGTCACTTTTGTTCTGGTACTCTTGCTGGTCAGGAGAAAGAGGGGTCAGCGGTTTCAAGCACCCCAGAGTTTTATCCGTTGAGAGTCACTTTTGTTCTGGTACTCTTGCTGGCCAGGAGAAAGAGGGGACAGCCGAGTCTCTCCTCGCCTTTTGGTGGGGAGAGCATTTTTTGCTGACCGCCATGATTTGACATCGAGGTAAAAAGCTTAAAGGAGCTAGTAGCGGCGGTCTTCTTCTAGCGTGGGGACTTGTCAGGTTCATGGTTAGTTACAAAAAAAAAAAAAAGGAAAAAAAAAAGGAGCTCGGGGCTTGCGATGAATTGTTCACTGATTCCTCCAAATACAAAGAGGTGGAAGAAATTATGAAGAAAGGACAGGACCACTGTAGGACGAGACCTCCTCGGGGCGCAGCGAAAGATGATCACCGATGCACTCCTAAGCATTCTCGTGAGAGCTGATGGATAAAGAAAGGGGAACCTCCGCGCCTTTGCCGTCCACCTCCCAATGCAGCCGACCAAATTCCTACCAGGGATGGGCATCGAAAAGGACAAGGGAGAATTACTCCCTCTGAGAGGGTCCATCATCACCAGCTTCGGGATGTCTTTTGTTTTCCCTGTGTTCAGGTGAAGTGCTCGGGCACATTGTGTCCAAAAAGAAAGAGAAAGACATTGTGTCCAAAAAGAAAGAGAAAGGCGAAGAGATTATCAACAGTGACAGTGTGACGAGAAGATTTTTTTTATGTGAAACAAGAGTTGTTCCTGCCCAGCCCAGAAGGTAAATTCTTTCTCGATTTTTTTTTTTGTATAATGTTGTGACCGCTGCGAAATTGTTGAACGAGTGGGTCAGCAGTGTGAAATCAAATTTATAGTTCTGCGAAAAAAAAAGGGAAGAAACTTTCTGTTTTTTTTTTTTTGGTTAGCTGGATGTGGGACAGATGTCCCCATATTGTTGTCGTTCAGTTTGCAAAATTAAGATTTATTAGTTCCTCAGGCATGAGTTCAGAGAAAAAAAAAAAGAGAGGGGAGTTGAAAATGTTTTCATTTATGTTTTTTTTGTGTTGTCGTGTCTGGTATTGTAGCAACTTCCCAGGCCAGTAAATTTTGATGTATCGGAAAAATTTAGTTTAATAGTTGGGCACAGTGAATTTTGGTGCATCGATAATCGTTTAGTTGGGCATGTGATAATTAAAAAGCAGTGTATTTTGTGATGTCGTGGGTGATAAAATAATAGTAAACATTTTTTTCCCTAGCCTTTTTACAGCATTGAGTTTTTTTTTTTTTTTTTTTTTTTTTTTTGAGTGAAGATAAATTATGGGATGATTTATATTGGAATTTTGGGAACATATTATAGTGTGATGAAATTGGAAACCTAAAGTGCTGTTTACATTCTTGGAGTGTTGAGTGTCGAAATTAAGATGGTAGGTGTGTTATTTGAGGACCAGTATTTTACATGCTCCAGATGAGTGTTAATATCCCATTGGAAAGGGGTGATCTTAGGGCAAGCCGGGAACTTGTCCTAGGGCAGAGGGCTCTGAGTAGGGAATTTTCACCAGGATGCGATATGTGCAGAATAGAAGTTAAAGTATTTTTTGTTCTCAAGTTTAGTATTTCACAAAAAGAATGAACATCATGGGTTGAGAAGACACACTTTTGCTCACCAGTTCCAGTATTAATTGTTCTTTTCTTTGGCCTAAATTTTCTTGTTTTTACTATAAGGTTAAAAGTCTAAATGTAATTTTAATTTTCAATAAGGTGAAAATATTTAGTGGGTTATGTAAATGGTCAGTGTTATTGTCTGAAGTGGACCTGCGCATTGCCATGGTGCAGAGTAATTTCCTTGCTAGTGATTTTTCCTGGGATATATGTGGATATAGAGATAAGTGATTTTTCCTGGGATATATGTGGATATTGAGATAAGTGATTTTTCCTGGGATATATGTGGATATAGAGATAAGTGAATTTTCCTGGGATATATGTGGAGAGAGATAAGTGAATTTTCCTGGAATATATGTGGATATAGTGATTTTGGATTTCTTGGGATATAGAGAGATAAGTGAATTTTCCTGGAATATATGTGGATATAGTGATTTTGGATTTCTTGGGATTTAGAGAGATAAGTGAATTTTTCCTGAGATATAGTTGTGTTAGTTCTGGGCCGGATGTGCCTGGAGTATTTAGGGTTGAAGTACGACAGGCTCTTGCAGGCGTGGTTGATCAAGGTGGGATCATGCATTGGTTCGAAAAGGGAGATCCTTGAGGACGTGGTTTTTGGGGGAAAACTTGTCTTCAAACCCCCCCCCCCAGTAGTTTCGCTGCTCACGGAGATATGTACTGCCAGCGAGGGTCGGTCGAGCGTTGCTTCAAGAAATGTGGTGAGATCATGTTAGAGGAAATTCTGTGCCTGATGATGATGTGTCACACTTGAGGATTTTTTCCTTTCCCTTTGCATAGGCTGAAAGTGGATTCACGACCCAATTTCACGCCTTCAGCCTGACTTGGTATTTTCTTCCTGTGTTGGTTCTCAAAACCCAGGGTAGTGTCTGAACTGAGAGTATTTGCCTCACCGCTACCTCAGTAATTCACTGCAGGTGTTAAATTTAAGTTTGTTTGGTGATTTAAAGTATCTAAATTTATTTGTTTATGATTTGCTGTAGTGCTAGGGATGTAAATTCTAAATTCTGGTTGTTGGTGTTAGTGAACTTGATATTTAGTTTGGAAATTTAGTTAATTGGTATTTTGAGCTTTTGTTTACAGTATAGAGTTATTAAGTATCTTGAGCTATTATGTGAAGTGCAGAGGGAGGTGATTTTTATGAGCAAGCTAGTGCAAGAAGATTGTTTGAATTTCTGAATTATGTTGAGGTTATGAGTAGTGATAATTCTTAAGTTAGTGAGGTTTCTTTATAAGTGAAGTGGGTTCATTCAGGGTAGTTCTATAGGTTATGTCATGTTAATTAATGCTTGTGCTCAGTGTAAATTCTGTTTTGAGGATAATTTACTTGGTTTGTTTACTTACTGATAGTAGATTTGTTAAAGTATAATTTGTGGCTCTTAAAATAACTGTAAATTTAAATTGAAGTCTTCGAAGCTGGTCTGGGGGATTGCGGAGTTTGCTAAGATTGTTTAGGTGCTGTAAATTTAAATCAATAAGTGTAAAATTGTAAATGTGTCATTGAGCTAACTAGGTGAGAGAGAAGAGAGTACGTTTCAAAAGAACAGAACTTGTCCACCTTGTGGAATTAAAAATAATCCAGTATCTTTTTTTTGTAAGCTATGTGAATCATGGTATAATTTTGGATGCATGCCTAGTGTTCAAACCAACTGTGTTGAAATATGTAAAGTTGTGCTGTTCATAAGGCCAGTGGCCAAAGAGAAATAGAAAAGAAATTGAGATTCTGTTTTTATACTGCTGTGTTTTAGCAAACAACAAAAAGGAAATGCCATCTGATTGTCCACTAAATGACCTTATTAAGTTTTTAAAGAAAAATAATAAATACAGGCAGTAGCCTTTCAAAAAAAGTCCAAAATTAGTGCAGTGTGAAAATTTTTGTGTGCTGTTGTCTTCCATGACTTGGTCCCATGTACTCCACCTTAGCTTGACTAAGGCTATCGATCCGAATCCTGGTTTTATAAGGTATTTCATAACTGCAATTTTTGTCCTAGCCTTTTAAATTGACTTTCACCGCCTCCACAAGTTGTTATTGAACGAGTACATTTTATCGTATGACTTATAGTGACACATTTTCATACGCATGCAACAATATCCACTTATTTTTGCACTTTCAGGTGACTCAACTCTGCTTGAACACAAACAACGCAAACTTTCCAATAACTTCTTGTGGAATGTAAATTTTCAGATGCATTTTTGTTTAGGATGTTCATGGCCTTTTCTAGTACTTAGAAAATATTTTTGTTTTAAAATGCATCCACCCATCTCCCAAATTTAATTTTTCTATAATTTCCATATAAATTTCAATACCAGCATAAATATAACGCCTTTAATAAATAACAATTCAATATACACAAAATAAATCAAAATAATTTTTTTTTTTTCACCAAAACAGTTGTAAATATCGCCAATTTTTTTTCATCGAAGAATGTGCAATCTCTCTTCCAACTGCGATTACTGCTTCAGTTCTTCTTGCCCCAGTGTGAACCTTAAATGTCTTATAAGAAGTTTTAATTTGCAGGAGGAGCGTATATATAATTTTTCTCAGGGGGTGAGGGTGACTAAAAAAAATGGAAGTTGTTTTTTTGTTGATGGTTTAACGACCAGCGTGAGCAACTCAATTTGGCTATAAGCAGTTGCCCGTCCCAAATTTAGGGCCACTGGCTCCAGGGAAGGGAGAGAGCCAGTGCCATTAGACGAACAAAACAACATCCATGCCTCACCGGGATTCGAACCCGGAACCTTTCACGGACGAATGGTCATAAGGGTGTTATTTAAATACTGGAATGTTCCCAAGATGGTCATAAGCCAGCGCTTAGACCACTGCGCCACTGGGGCGGCAAAACGGAAGTTTTTGAAATCCGCGAGAAGAAAATAAAAGTTAAGGGAAAATAAGAGGAAAAATTAAAGCATTTTTTTTTATAATGTAAGGTGATGCATTTTTATTAAATTAAGACTTATTGGTTGTGTGTTTTTGATTAAAATGGGACTGGCATCGGAAAAAAACACTTTCGGAGGGTGGGCAAGGCCGTGTTGGCTCCCCCCTCGAAATACACTCTGGTTTGCAGTCTAGGGAGGCCTCAGAACGGAAAGAGCGCCTCTAAATTGCCTTTTATGCATGGAATTCGGAATTTAGAACAAATATTTCAAACTATTTTTAATGAGACGGAAAATAATATATCTATATGTGCGGACGAGTCACATTATTGTGACAACCAGGTAATATCCAAAGTAACCGCCGTGTGCAGCGCGGACAGCAGCTAGACGGGCTGGGAGTGACTCAATAAGGTGCTGGAAAGTGTTGCTGACTGCAGTGAGGCATGCTGACTGCAGTGCATCTGACAGCTGCTGGAGGGTGCGTGATGGACAATCCACAGAGCGAAAAAGATCGAGGTGGTCCGACAGATGCTCAATTGGGTTTAAGTCTAGGGAAATTAGGAGTCTAGGGAAGTAATTCGGAGTCTTCATCGTGCTCTTCCAACCACTCTCGGACATTTCTAGCTGTGTGACACGTCGCATTGTCGTGCTGGAAGATCCCATCCGCCCCAGGGAAGACAATCAGCATGTATCGGTGTAGGTGGTCTGCAAGGATGGATTCATAACGAATTCGGACCATGGTGCATTCCACAGGTATGAGTGGACCCAGGGAATGCCACGAAAACATTCCCCAGACCATAAGGCTCCCCGCACCAGCTTATGTTCTTTTTACCACGTCCCCGGTAGTACGGTGGTCGCGGAATACTTAATACTCGTCTAATTGGATAAACAGTGAGGTTGCGTTCCTATAAATGCAAGGAACCCAATCTCAAAGTTTACGGACGTCGCGTTGTGTTTCATATGGGCTCGTTACGAGGTATTCGTAAAAAACCCATATGCCGCAAATTGTGAATTTAGAGAAATATACATCCCAGAGAAGTTAGCTACACCAGGTTAAGTAATTAACAATGTTTATTAAAAGAAAAAGTATATTTACGCAATTACATCCTTCAGGTGGAGGCCAAATAAAAGTTACGTTAAATTAAAATAACATTAGAATTAGCCATGTTTACTGGTCAACTGCTGCGTACGCCTGTCACACCCTTGAGCTTAACTTTAAATTAACTCCCTCAATCTATTTCGAGGAGGCATAGCGACCATGCATATGTATATAACTAGTTAACATGGGAACTGGAATTGGGGAAAATAACGTCATCTTACCTTCCTTTAGGATTGAGTGGTCGCTCGTTGAAGCCTTCTGTTGACCGCTTGGTTGGTTCGCTGTATCTCTCGAGCTGCTACGCTGGGACCGCGTACTCTGTCCTCCGAATACTATGCGTGAAAAACCATTTGTGTCCTCACTGTGAATCACCGTTCCGACTACGACTCCTCCTGACTATAGAATTTTTCTATCTCTCCTCTTCTCTCATCTTCTTTCGTCTTCTTGACTATGTTTTTTTTCTGCCTATATATTTCCGTCCCTTTAATTTTTCACGTGATAGGGGCGTGCCTACAACCTTCTACGTACTGTTCGCTTGGGGTCCGGATTGGTCAGCTGATCTGACCAGTGCTCGGGCTTAGTGGCTATTGGTTGGCCCTCTGGTCCAGTTGGCTACCTTTTCGCGGCAGCTGGCCTGTTGTGCAGGTGATACTTTTGCGAATTCAATAGGGCCTATTTTAACGCTCAGATGAATAGCGAAGAATTTAAAGAGGCTTTCCTCTGCCAGAGTTACGACTTTCCTGTGACACCGCGATGTACTTTACGACTTTCGCTGGTGCCTCCCTCATAGAAGAGATGGTCGTAAACCGCCACTCGCCGATTCATCTGACCGCGTTTCGGACTCTTGCCTGAGCACTTCTGAAATACCGGGATGTATTGTCCCATCATCAACGCTAGCACTGGGGCCATTTCGTAAATTCTGTGAATGCCGTGCTTCTTCTCACGAGAGTGAAAAGAAGGTGAATTCCTTGGTCATTCTCCACGGATGTCCGACAAACCGTTTTGACCACCTGGGTTTTCTGCTCCAGTGGAGAAAAGGTGGGTTTATGAGACAGGAAGGGAGCAAATGAAAAATTATTTAAATTAAGTAAAAAGAAACAATTTAGGTAAATTACTCCTGGTCCTTAAATTTAATTAGGCTGCAAACAATGTGACCCGAACTATGAAGTAGTTCCGCGGCAACATTCTTCCAGCAATGGTTGAAGAGTGTTTGTTCTCCGATGTTTCTCGCCTTATACGCCAACGTCCATCCGTTCCATGAAGCAGAAAATGTGACTCATCGGAGAAGGCAATCCTTTGCCAAACAGCGGAGGTCCAATCCCGATACTGCCGCGCAAATGTAAGCCATTTCTGCCGATACACCTTCGTTAGCATAGGTGCAGTAACCATCCGTCTGCATCGGATCCCCATACGCAACAGGGTTCGCTGAACTGTCGTTTTAGACACACTTCCGGTAGCCCCCTGGTTCATTCAGCCACTGAGTTGCTCCACGGTTGCGTGTCGATCGGCCCTCGCGGACCTACGAAGCCGACGTTCACTTCTCACATCAATGGCACGTGGTGCTCCCGAGTTTCCACGTCGCTTATTTGCAATTATGCCATTTTACACTTTAACCACAGCAGCACACGAACAGTTCACAAACTGAGCAGTTTCAGAAATACTTCCACCCTTGATCCGAAAGCTGATAATAATCCCTTTCTGCAAATCTGATAAATCGCTCCTTTTAACTATGACAGCAACAAGTGGTATGTTTTCAGAATGCCTACAGCGCACCTTATATACCCTCCAAGCCAGCTCACGACACGTGCCTTCTTTCATATGCTACGCGCTGTTGACGTCAAAAGTAGGAAGTGGTCACATTAATGTGACTCAACTGTGCATAAAAAATTGAATGTTTGTTTGTTTGCATGTACACTGAAGTGCCAGAAAAACTGGTACACCAGTCTAATACTCACGACACCGGTGTATCAGCCTGTGTAATGAGAGTGGCGTTTTTGACGTCACTCTCATTACACGGGCTGATACACCGGTGTCGTGTTTGACCTAACACGCGACGCATTGGAAGCCAGTCGAAAGCCTTAGTTTCCGAGGGAACTCATCTCTCTAATGCCATGGCCTTGTATTTCCTAGACTGCCTTGGTTTAACAGACTGACCACTCGCCAGTTAAGATCTTTTTTTTTTTTTTGATTGGAGGTTTAACGACCACCGTGAGCAACTCAAATGGGCTATAAGCAGTCGCCCGTACCTAATTTAGGGTCACTGGTTCCAGGGAAGGGAGAGAGCTAGTGCCGTAAGACAAACACAACATCCATGCCTGACCGGGATTCGAACCCGGACCCCTTACGGACGAATGATCGGAGGCCAACGCCTTAGACCACTGCGCCACCGGGGCGGCGTTAAGATCTTGAAAGCAGCTTTTCTTCGGAAAAAATCGAATGATGGCAATTGTAAAATCTGAAAGGGTGAACATTAGTAATGAGTGCATTGCGAGAAGTAGCGACATTAATGCATAAAAAAAAGCACTATAAACAATTAACCGTTAAACCGTCATTTCCTGGTTATGCTTGAGTATTTATCAGTGAAAGTGCAGTAAGTGTTTCAGTTTTAAAGATAGGCGAGAGAAGTGCGGAATGCGTTTGTATAGGAATTTGCGGTTGTCCGAAACATGAGGTGTGACATACTACAGAGGTGAAGAACGTGTCAAGACGACACATCTGCAGCGATACATTCCGTCGGTGTAGATTAGTTGATTAGAACAACTGGCTTCGGAGCGAGGAAACGCAGTTTCGATCTCCATCACCGACGAATTTCTGTTTTCACAGAGGCCGTAATGTGTAATTGCCAAATCAGCCAGTAAAGTAGCGACGAACTTCAGAGCCAATGGGCAAAGGCTTATCAATAATGACACTGGTGCGTTAGATTTTTTCCAGAGCTACGTTGTTTCTTGAGTGAGAGAACGTAGCTGTGTGGTTGATCAATTTTACATATTTAGAAAAGTTTTAAAGGTTGAAGCGCTTTCCGTGCGATGGGTTCTAACTAGAAACGGATTTCCCAATAGGCCGACTGGGCCAGGGCCTATGGCTACCAATTTTAGTGGTAGTAAAAATTAATAATATGTTAAAAGCCCATAAAAAGTAAGGAAAGAAAAACTTAAAATAAAATTGGAAACTAACATTTACCCCGAAAACTACTGTATACAAGACTTTATCTCCGAATACCCACAATCCGCTTCCTCTTCGACTTGACAATTATATGTTTATCTGTTGACGAACGGGTGGTGGAAGGAACGAGTGGGGTGTTAACGTTGCTTTTTGGAGCCTGATAAAAGTTTCCTGGATTAGATAAATGAAGATCGGTTTGGGCTTTAGAGGGTGGGGGGAGCATTTGTGCAGGATGTTCACGCGAAGCTATCCCATCATCCCTCAGAATGAATACAAAGGTAAAGGGTAGAGCAAGGGCTGAATTGCGCTGTCACGTATAAAAGCATTGAAAATTGTTAAACATAGGAAGGGAAAAGAAAGAAGACAGAAACTCCTACCAAAGCAACTGATTAATTACAAATACACTAGGCCTACTGTTTGTGAAAATTGCAACACCAAGAAGGAACCATGTGATTCGAATGAAATTTATACCACACATTACTAATATGACTGTACATAAGTGCTTTAATTTTCAGAAGAATACAACGGCTTTCACCTGCAAAAATGAGTATCTCGTGAAGCCTCCGCGAGTGGCAATCAGAGCTTCTAGGCGGCGTTGCATTGAATCGAAAAGGCGTTGGAAGGTGTCCTGGGTAATTGCTTGCCAGGTGGCATGTATGCGAGTCTACAGATCATTGGCACTGGCCGATGGAGAACTTTGATGTGCCAGTTGCCGGAGTGACCGTATCTCAGACATGTTCAATAGGCGATATGTCTGACGAACGTGCAGGCCGGGTAAGAAGCGATATCTGCTGTGCTGCGAAGAGGGCTTGAACATTCCTGGCAACATGTGG
Organism: Macrothele yani; assembly: GCA_039090855.1. Lineage (NCBI taxonomy): Eukaryota > Metazoa > Arthropoda > Arachnida > Araneae > Macrothelidae > Macrothele > Macrothele yani. The sequence continues at coordinate 135,120,989 of CM077027.1, read as the reverse complement.
TCCGGCACTGTCCTGTGGAATATAGCGCCAGGAGTGCTCTGAAGGAAGGGTATGACTTCTGCCTGTACAACTACCCTGATGTAGCGGTCGCTGTTGAGATTGCCCTGAAGTCGTAGCAGCCGAGATCGCGAATGGTACCCAATGACACCCCATACCATCACACTTGGCGTTCAGCCCGTATGACGCTCGACAATGGATGCTGGAAGAAGGCGCTCATCACAATGCCGTCTAATGCGTGTGAGGTAGTCCAAGTTGAATCGGGACTCGTCCTAAAACACGACATGTTGCTAATCAGCACACCATCGTCTGTATTGAAAACCCCATTCCAGCCTGAGGCGTCCATGGTTCGCCGTCAAATGAATCTGCCGCAAAGGTATGCGTACAACCAGTCCTCTGGACAGCAGACGGGGTCGAACTGTGGAGGAAGACAATGCCACACCTGTTGCAGTTCTCCACTGTTGTGCTAACACTTGCGAAGATGCGAAACGGTTAGTCACTGCCATGCGGATGAGGTGTCGGTCATCCCGCGGTGTAGTCTCATTTCTCGGTCCACTGCCGGATTATCGATGCACCGGGTTCTCCTGGGTCCAGTACCGCCGGACGCGCATCACTGTCGTGGCGTTATGTTCCTTCCGAGACGCAATGTCGCGGAACGAAAATGCACCTTCACACAGACCAATCATTCGTCCCCGTTCGAATTCTATCGCATGGTGATATTGCGCCCTTCGTCGTCTCCCTAGGCATTATTGAATACTGGATACCCTTTTACAACTAGCTGTCCGTGTTGCACTATTGGTGTGTATCCTAAATAGCCATCTTTTTATACCCCTTCACTCAACTGTCCAGAGGGAGCTGCCGGGCCCAGACATGCGCAATGACTCTGCAGTTCTAATCATTTGCATGTCCTACTGTGCTCTGCATATCCTATAAGTTTCATGCGCGATTACCATCATTCCTTCATGGTGTTGCAATTTTTACAAACAGTAGTTTATTTAGGAATTGATAGCGAAAGTCAAAAGTGCGGAATTTTCGATAGACGAAATTTTGTTTTTAATTGTTATAAGAAAAATTATTGATTATAGTTTCACCACATTTAAGCTTTAAATTATTGTTATTATTATTATTATTATTATTATTTGTACTTAGCTTTTGATGGGCTACATTCCTCCCCAACCTCCCCTTAACATTCCATTTTACTCCTGAATCGGATCCGAATGAGTTACATAAAATTTTAGCCATCAAATTCTTGATTTTAAAGGGAGTAGGTGCGGCAAATTTGTTTATGCCTAGGGGCGGCAAAGCCCTAACTACGTCTCTGGTTCTAACAGTTTCTTTTAATTTAGTGTTTTTTACATGATACTCTGCCGCCCCGGTGGCGCAGTGGTCTAAGGCGCTGGCCTATGAGCATTCGTCCGTAAGGGGTCCGGGTTCGAATCCCGGTGAGGCATGGATGTTGTGTTTGCCTTACGGCACTGGCTCTCTCCCTTCCCTGGAACCAGTGACCCTAGATTAGGGACGGGCGACTGCTTATAGCCCCTTGAGTTGCTCACGGTGGTCGTTAAACCTCCAATCCAACAACAACAACAACAACATGATACTCTTCGGTTGTTTGATCTATAGAACTTTTAAAAGGATTCGAACTTTCTCAATTTCTATGGACTAAAGGGTGCGTTGAGTGAGTGAAAATCTCTTTGTGAAGGCGATTAAAAGCTGCTTCGTGAGAAGCCAGTGTTCGATTGAATTTGAAGCAAGAGGAAGTTGATTGAGAGCAATGGCGGGTATTTCAGCACAATATTGAATGTCCTCAAGATGAAGATCATCAAAGGTCCAAGTGCGAGAAAAAATCGTTGCAGATGGAGAAAGAAGAATGGTGCAGGAAACGATGCTGTGATCTGAAGACTCAGTTGGAAGATAAGCATCGTCATTTACACGGGTTTGAAGGGAACAGGAAATATAAATGCTGTCGAGATTTACTGCTGAAAAGGATGCGGCGGAAAGACGTAAGCCAAGTAAAATGTTGTAAGTGCAGATGAGAAATCGGAAAGTGTTAATGAAAGTCTCATGCTAAATTTTTGCTAATAGCGTTTTAAAAATATATTTTATGCGGCGACATTATGTCTGTCAATCTGATAATCCAATGTGCAGTTAAAGTCGCCGCCTCATAAGATCGCAGAGTTGGAAATGGGTCAAAACTTTTGGACCCAGTTCCGGCAGTCACATAATCAACTGGACCCGACCCGTACCTGATCCTGGCCTCACCCGGACAAATCTGCTTTGAGCTATAAACTCGAATATATCATCATCGTCGTCGTCAATCATTTTCAATCCACTGCTGGATGAAGGTCCTCCCACGTTTCTTCCACAACGGACTGTCTTGTGTTAGTTTCCTCCAACCACCCATCTCCCACGTGGTCTTTTTCTAGGTCTTTTCCTGTCCCTTGGAATCCAATCTAAAATTTCGGTTGTTTATCGGTGACCACCGGCATAGCACAGTATGTTAAGTTGCTATGCACTTTGTAGGAGGTGGTCGTTTCTGACGGGTGTTCGAATCCCGGTCCTGCCAGCCATCTAGTCTGCGGTTTTTCCGGAGTTTTCCGCAAAATCCCTGTGTTTGGGGAAAGGAATGCCTAGATGGTTTCCTATGAATACGTCCACGGGAGTGCTTTGCTCCTGGTCCTATTTTCCCAGGTTGCCTGGGTTTACCAGATGAGCGTCGATGCACTAGTGGTAAAACATTCTAAGACGAATGAAACCTTATGCCACATGGCAGTAGGCGCCTACGGGAATATTGCCCATGGTTAATACAAATTTGGAAGATTTTTTCAAGTTTTGAGATATTATCTGACTTAACATCCATCTCAGATTTACACCAATAAACGGATTCACATCTTCAAAATTTGTATTGTACAATAGTGTGATCCCGTATTTCATTCATTGATATTTACCCATGGTTGTTTACGATGATAGTGTTCATCGATGGTCCGTACTCCTGGCAATATGGCTAGCCCACTGCCATTTCAGGGATTTTACTCTGATCGTCATATCTTACCCTCTTGTTATTTTCCTGATCCACGAGTTCCTCCTTTTACCTTTCTTGGTTACACCAAGCAGGCGTATCTCCATGCTTCTTTCAGTTGCCTCCGGTCTTTGTATGTCGTTTTTTTAGCTAAGGTCCATGTCTCTGCTTTATACACTCACGGACAATGAAATTTGCGCACATAGAAGAAAACATGCTACAACCGCGAAACTTTTGCAAATAGCTAGAGTGCGTGCTCGTACGCAAATTGATCCACGTTTGGTGCGAGTGCGCATGACCTCACATCCTGTGGTGGCGCTGCAAGCACGAACCGGCGGCCTTATAAACGGGCGTGCAGTCGATGCCCCATGTAGGGCCGCGGATGGCCTAGTGGGCAACGTTCGTGACTGCCACGGAAAGGACCTCAGGTTCGATCCCAGTAGGTACGAACCCTCGATTCACTAAATATCCGCCTTGCGGCGGATGGGCACGTTAAGCCGTCGGACCCCGGATACTGGCCCCCGGTAATAAATAAAGGCGTCTTCCTCCCCCTTTCTACTAAGTGTTGTTTAAGACCTGGGGTCAGACACTCCCTTTCTAAAATCCTCTACATATGATCATTTGATGCCCCATGAAAGTGAAAAGCACCGGCTGACGCTAGCAAGAGTACAGAGTGACAAGAATGTCGGGTAGATGCAAGAGACGTCGACTTGCTGAATTTATGGACTTTGAGAGAGGACTGATCATCAGGCTGAAAACGGCAGGGTGGTCGGGGCGCCGTATAGCCCGCCACGTGGATCGTTCTGACCATACCGTCCGACTGTGTTGTTAGCAGTGGACACGTGACGGCACTGCCACACGGCGGAGCGGCTCCGGACGGACCAAGAGAACCACCTGTAGAGGGTATCGACGGATCGTGCGCCAGGCACGAACGGATCTTCCGGTCCACTATACAGGCAGATGTAGCGGCTCCTGTGTGCCCTCGAACCCTTTCCCGATGTCTCACGGAAGCGAATCTGCGCTCCCAGCGCCCCTTACGTGTGCTGCCATTAACACTGGAACATCACCGACTCTGTGTGCTGCCATTAACACTGGAACATCGCCGACTCCGTGTGCAGTGGTGCCAGGCCACAGCGACGTGGAACGCCACATCTTGGTGACGTGTGGTGTTTAGCAACGAGTGCCGCTTCGTTTTGGTGACAAATGATCATCGTGTCTGGGTGTCGAGGTCGCCGAGTCAACGGCACAATCCCAACTTCGCTATCGAGCACCACACCTCCCCCAGTGCAGGCATTATGGTCTAGGGAGCCATTATTGCCTACGATAGCCGATCAGCTCTAGCAGTGATACGTGGATAATTGACGAGCCAGCGGTACGTTAATACGATCCTACGGCCCCATGTGCTCTCATTCCTGGCCGGGAATCCAGGTGCGCTATACCAGCAGGATAATGCCCGCGCGCACACGGCTCGGATTGCCCAAGACTGTCAACGTCATGTCCAGACACTTCCATGGCCTGCCTGCTCCCCGGACATGTCCCCTATCTAGCCTGTGTGGGACCAGTTGAAACGCCAGCTGCCGCCGTGCCGCACTATCCGGGATTTGGAGCACACCGTCCAACAGGTGTGGGCCAGGCTGCCAACATCAGGCGTCTGTTCGCCTCCATGCCGGACCATATTGCAGCATGTATCACTGCACCACGTGTTATTGAAGATGACCGGACTGCGTGCCACAGATCCCTCTGTAATTGTTCTGCAGCTCTCTTTTTGTCATCATGTGTATCATTACGTCGATAAAATTTCAGTTCAATCCGATGCTTCCTTCTTGTTGCGCAAATTTCATTGTCCGTGATTGTATGTAAGAACTGGAAAGACGTATTGGTTAAACACTTTTCTTTTAAGACATAATGGCATATTGCTCTTAAAAATTGTACTGTTTCTTTCATAAGCTCTCCGACCAACTTTTATCCGTCGATTAATTTTTTCATCCATGCGATCCTCGCTTGATATCTGCTGTCCAAGGTAAATGTAGGAATCGGTTATCTTCAGCTTTTCCCCATCAATCGATAGATCTTCATCCCTTGTAAAAGCATTGTACACCAGTTTTGTCTTCTGAAAGTTCATTTTTAGTGCCCATTTCTTTACCCTCTTCAGCAAGTTCCTGGATCATACTCTGCAGCTCTGAAGTGTTACTTCAAAGACCTCTGAATATTTTTTTCTATTCAAAAATAACACAGAAATAAAACCGGGTCAAAATCGGGTCTGGAACACCTTGACCCGACCCGTTTGACCCGTAAGAAATTGTCGGCCCGGTGACCCATGAGCCGTTTCATTTCTGATCACAAAATCTGCTGAAGGAATCTGTTGTAGGTTGTATCTTATGAGCTGTGGAAATTGAATTGTTATATCATCATGTTTTGCGCTTTCCAACCGTAGGTTGAAAAAGCGTATATGCTTCAGCTTTGTTCGTCCATCTGTCTGTCTGTCAGCGCGATAACTCGCGTAAAAATGGTTCGATTTCGATGAAAGTTTAGTATGTGGTAGGGGACAACATGAAGCCAAACCCTATTGAAAATGGACGAAATGGGGTCACAGGTCAGGACATAGCAACGGGATCCCTTCCATCGCCGTTATACTTCATAACTTACGTAAAAATGCTTCGATTGCGACAAAACGTTATCATATTGTTCCGGAGGTATACTGAACCAGTTCTGTTGAATATCATCGAAATGGGGTCAAAGCTCAGGGTACAGGAGCGAGATTTCTTCCACATCCATTATCCTCAAAACTTGACTAAAAATGCTTCTATTGCGACAAAACTTTAGTAAGTTGTTTCGGAGGTATGCTGAACCAATTCTGTTTAATATAATCGAAATGGGGTCAAAGGTCAGTGCACAGGAGCGAGATTTATTCCACAGCCATTATCCTCATGAATGTGAACACTTTCGGGATGGAAATTTATAGGTTTAAATGCAGCTATAGCCCATTGAGGTCGTCATTTTCTGAAATAGCAGAAATCTGTGATTGTAAACGATTATGGATCGCTGTTGCTGATTTGATAGTAAGGCCGGAACTAAAATCAAAAGTAGAATATCGCCACTTATGGAAAAAATACTTCGTTTACAGTTTGTTTCCTGTAATGCATCAACGTTTGCATTGATAGGAGATAGATCTTCATAAGTAAGCGTATTATTTTGGGGGCTTACTGAACGCTTCTGAATTTAATATTACGCCAAATGTGATACTAAGGATATTAGTATCATTTGATCAAAACGTGTTATAGAAATATATAATATTAACATTACACAACTTAACAAGAAGTGTGTATGTTTATGAAAAACTCTTCACACGTTATTCTTGAGTAGCCAAGGACATTTTATGTACGTTGAAGCATACCACATCCAATGTATGATAGCAATAATATCTGCGACCATTTTCTGACATAGTAGTATCTGCGATCATCTGCTATAAGCAGACTTTTTTCTTTTTTTCTTTTCCTTTCCCTCTGTATATATATATATAATGTAATCACTACGTAAATTCTAGCATATTAAATATTTATTTTCCATATCTTATATAACAATACTATTCTCTGACGTATATTTAACCAGACATAACGAATCACTTGGAGGTAATGCCATCAAAAGTCTAGTGCACTCAAATATGTTCAGTACATATATATGATATTAAGTGATGACAACTTTTGCCTGAGGATGGTGTTATAGTGATGACAACTTTGCCTGAGGATGGTGTGCCTGAGGATGGTGTTAAGTGATGACAACTTTTGCCTGAGGATGGTGTTTATACACCGAAATGCATAGCAATCTGTAAAGATCGTCAACTACTATTTGAGGAAGCTATGGATTATGACTTAAAGTTTTAGCCTTTCCGTTTCTTTCCTTGGTTATTTTTTGATGTGTATCATCGTCATAAGGTATATTTTTATAAATATTTTAAAGTTTTCATTAGAGGACATTTTCATTATGTGGAACCATATGGTTGAGTCCTAGTCATACATACAGCTTGGTCATCCGTGACGGCAAAGAGGATTATTTCGTATTTGTGATTTAGCCTATTTAAATTTTATCTGACTTTTAATATCATAAATATGTACTGAACATATTTGAGTGCACTAGACTTTTGATGGCATTACCTCCAAGTGATTCGTTATGTCTGGTTAAATATACGTCAGAGAATAGTATTGTTATATAAGATATGGGAAATAATTATTTAATATGCTAGAATTTACGTAGTGATTACATTATATATATATATATATATATATATATATATATATATATATATATATATACTTAAGAGCAAAGCTGAAAACAAAGGAACAACTTTTGAATTTAAAACGAAAGTTGCAAAATAACCTGAAGATCAAAACGCGCAACGCAGCAGTTATGAAAATTCAGAATTCACATTCTATTAAGAAGAGACCGAAGCAAAAAAGAAATTTTGACTCATACCAAGTACAACATAGAAAAATTTATGTATCTACCGGTGTGAGTAAAAAGAGAAAAAATAAAAAATAAAATAAAACAACTGAATGTAGAAAGTGTCGAGAATACTGAGCCTTGGCTTTATCAAGGACCAGCAAAAATTCTGCATTTTCTCACTTCCACAGAGACCTAGTTGGAAATGGGTTTCTGCAAAGCCATAGATGCAAGTAATAAGCCCACCAAAAAAAATTTTTTTTTAAATATATATTTTTTTAAAATTATATATATATGTCATGACCTCCGCAGAGTTGTATGACCTAGCTTTAGTTAACAATTTAGCTTGCATTCATAACTTTCCTGGCCCGACCCATGCTCTTCATCTGTTACTATTTAACAGAAAGAAGAAGATTATAGAAAACTCAAGTTGTGAGTGACATAATAATTAGAAATAATGTTCAGCAATAACGAAATGCCAAGTTCGCCTGAGAGAGAATTTAAACCTGAATAGCAATGCAAAAGTATTCCAAATTCTTACATTGCAATTAAAAAAGGAAATATTAATTTTTTAAAACTCAGATTCTTGAAAGAAAACTTGATCCTAAAACCCCCTACTCCACAACTTCTGACAACACAAAAACGAGTATAAATTAAAGACAATAATTAACTAAAGAAATGCTTTGTGAAGGTTATATGACATAAACAATTAGTTGCAATATGTACAAAGTATTTCAGAAGTGCTTTAAGTGCATAATTAAGTAGTCATTAAGAACTTAACTACTTTGAAAACACGGCGCAAAGTACAAGAACTATGAATGGCCAGCTGCTTGGCCTAAGTTTCCTAAAAAACGCGCAAAGTTACCAAGAAAACCGGTAGATACATAACTTTTTCTATGTTGTACTTGGCATGAGTCAAAAAAAAATTTTTTGCTTCGGTCTCTTCTTAATAGAATACCATCATCATCATCATCATTGTCAACCATTATCAATCCACTGCTGGACGAAGGTCTCCCCAAGTTTCCTCCACAACGGTCTGTCTTGTGCCAGTCTCCTCCATGTCACTCCCGCATACTTTCGAATTTCATCCACCCATCTTCCATGTGGTCTTCTTCTGGGTCCTTTCCTGTCCCTTGGAATCCAATCTAAAATTTCGGCTGTCCATCGATGGTCTGTTCTTCTGGCAGTATGTCCAGCCCATTGCCATTTCAGGGATTTAACTCTGATCATGATGTCTTCCACTCTTGTCATTTTTCGGATCCACGTGTTCCTCTTCTTATCTCTCCTGGTTACACCAAGCATGCACCTCTCCATGCTGCTTTGAGTTGTCTGCAGCCTTTGTATGTCTCTTTTAGTTAAGGTCCACGTCTCTGCACCATACATAAGCACTGGAAGGATGCATTGATCAAACACTTTTCTTTTAAGACATAATGGCATATTGCTCTTGAAAATTATGCTGTTTCTTCCAAAAGCTCTCCAGGCAAGTTTTGTACGCCGATTAATTTCTTCACCAATGTGACCCTCACTTGATATCTGCTGTCCAAGATAAACGTACGTGTCTGTTATCTCCAGCTTTTCTCCATCAATCAATAAATCTTCATTTCTTGTAAAAGCATTGTACATCACTTTTGTCTTCTGAAAGTTCATTTTTAATCCCACTTCTTTACTCTTGTCAGCAAGTTCCTGGATCATACTCTGTAGCTCTGATGGGGTAGTTGCAAAAATGACTATGTCATCAGCAAAACGAAGGTGGGTTAGATAATCTCCATTAATCTTTATCCCTTTGTTTTCCCAGTTCAGTGATTGAAAGACATTTTCCAATGTGGCATTAAAGAGCTTCGGAGATATGGTGTCACCTTGTCTCACTCCTTTTCCAATTTTTATGTGTGTTGTATTTTCAAACAGCCGAATCTTTGCACTTGCATTTTCATAGATGTTATTAATAATATTAATGTATGCATCTTCAATACCGCAGGATTTCAGAGCCATTGCAACTGCTGATGGTTTCACCGAATCAAAGGCTTTTTCATAATCGATAAAAGCCATGCACAATGGAAGTTCATATTCCCTCGCTCTTTCAATTAGTTCTCTCAGTACGTGGATATGATCTATTGTGCTGTAGCCACTCCTGAATCCAGCTTGTTCTCTCGGTTGAGCCATGTCCAGTGTCACCTTCAAGCGGTGTGAAAGAACTTTAATGAAGATTTTATAAACCACTGATAGGAGGCTGTTAGGTGTGTAGTTCCTGAGATCCTCAATGTCACCTTTTTTATGTAGCAAGATCATTGTAGCGTTGTTCCAATCCTCAGGAATTTTCCCTTCATTAAGGCATCGAGTGAAAATTTGGGCGAGTACTGTTTCGATTTCTCCACTTGCTTCTTCTATGATGTCTACAGTAATTCCATCTTCTCCTGGAGCTTTTCCCCGCTTCATGTTCTTGATTGCATGTGCAACTTCTGCTGGAAGGACTGGAAGAACTCTGGTACTGGTACCTTTCATGATGTCTGGAGTACATGTATCATCCCTTTCATATAATTTGGAGTAGAAATCTTTCACTCTTGTCAAAATTTCGCCTCTATTTCTTGTTACAGAACCATCTTCTTTTCTCAGTGCCATAATCTGTTTTCTTCCCTTACTGAGATGTCCCTTTGCTATCTTTAGGCTTTGGTTGTTTTCAATTGCTTTCCTTACTAGTTCACAGTTGAATTTCCTTACGTCTTCAGTGATACTTTTTCGTACTGTCTTGCATAGCTCTATATATTCCACTTTGGAAGTCACATCTTCTTTAGTTGTCCTCATCACTCTTCTTTTTTGCATCAACATTTTGGTTTTTTTCTGATAATTTGTTCACATGCAATTTGTTCTTAGACCCAGCTAATTTTGTTGCTGTTTCCATAAGAGCTTTGGTTACTTTTCTGTTAACTTCAGAAATATCCACTTCTTCCGATGTTAGGCCTTCTAAAGCCGAGAATCTGTTCTTCAGTTCCAATTTGAAGGTATTATGGTGTTTTTTAAGGTTGGTTATGTCAATACATTTTGTTTGTCTTATGAGCTTGCTACGTTCGAGTTTAGTGTTGAGGTGCATCTTACATCTCACCAATCTATGGTCACTGCCTGTGTTGAACTTGTTTAGCACACTGCAGTCTTCTATGACGAATTTTTTGTTACACATAATAAAATCAATTTCACTTGTCGTCCCATTTGGATGTCTCCATGTCCATTTCCTGTGTGGCTTTTTCTTGAAAAAGGAGTTCAAGAAGAAAAACCCTTCTGCCTCTACAAACTCTACGAGAGTATTTCCACGCTGGTTTCTGCTGCCGTGACCGAATTTACCTACTGAAGTTTCATTCTGTTGTCGTTGCCCTATTTTTGCATTGAAATCTCCCATAATTATCTTCAAGTGCTGCTTACCTTTATTATTTAGATAACGAATTTCCTCATAAAATTCTTCAATTTCTTCTTCAGCATGACTTGTGGTGGGTGCATGAGTTTGAATAATCTGAGCCTGGAATCTTCTCGAGAGTTGGATAACGAGTCGTGCAGCTCTGTTAGAGGAACTTTCAACTTCTACAACTTTATCCTTCAGTTTCTTGTTTATTATAAATCCAACACCACTAGTTCTGCCAGTATCTGTCCCACGATAGTAGAAGAGATGTCCACTTTTCAGTTCAATGAGATCTTCTCCTTTTCTCCTTACCTCACTTAGTCCGACGATGTCCCACTTGATCCTTTGTAGTTCCTCTTCCAATTCAAGAAGCCTTGAATCAGAAGATAGGGAGCGTCCGTTATACGTTGCCAAGGTCAGCATCAGATGGCAGCCTAGTCCGGTCCTCCGGGGATTCTTAGCACCCTCTGCCTTCATGTCGCACTGGCCGCTGCCTTGGCCAGGTACATTCCAGCTGCCGGAGACTGAGGGCCAAGATTTAAGTTGTGGAGTCATTTTGGAGGGGTTTGGCCATAACTCACCACGCTGGCCAAGCAGGTTGGTGAGTGTGGGATAGCATTTCCTCTAATCCCGATGGTATAGTTATACCGCTATTGGCGGTCGTCAGAGCCCCTTTAGTGGGAACAGGATGTATCACGAGAAGGCGGGGTTGACATTTGTCAAGGAGAGGCTGTGATGTTACGCATCATCTGACCTTACATCCCTAATAGAATATATATATATATATATATATATATATATTCTATAAAGAAGATACCTAAGCAAAAAAATACATATATAATTTTGACTCACATCTAATACAACATAGAAAAGGTTATGTATCTACCTGTGTGAGTAAAAGGAGAAAAGATAAAAAAATAAAATAAAACAACTGAATGTAGAAGGTGTCGAGAATACTGAGCCTTGGCTTTATCAAGGACCAGCAAAAACTCTGCATTTTCTCACTTCCACAAAGACCTAGTTGGAAATGGGTTTCTGCAAGGCCATAGATGCAAGTAACATTCCCACCTAAAATAGTTAAAAAATATATATATATAAGTCATGTCCTCCGTAGAGTAGCATGACCTAGCACTAGTTAACAATTTCGCTTGCATCCATTAACCTTCATGGCCCGACCCATGCTCTTCATCTGTTACTATTAAACAGAGAGAAGAAGATTAAAGAGAACTCAAGCTGTGAGAGTGACATAAAAAATGGAAATGATTTTCAGCTATAACGAAATTCCAAGTTCGTTTGAGAGAGAATTTAAACCTGAAAAATAATGCAAAGGAATCCAAATTTTACATTGCAATTAAAAAAAAGGAAATGTTAATTTATACCGAACAGATTTTTGAAAGAAAACTTGAGTCTAAAACCCCTACTCTACAACTTATGACAGCACGAAAACGAGAATAAGTTAAAGATAAATATTAACTAAAGAAAACTTTGTGAAAGTTATATACCTTAAACAGTTAGTTGCAATATGTACAAAGTATTTCAGCAGTGCTTTAAGTGCATAATTAATTAGTTATTAAGAACTTAACTACTTTGAAAAACAGCGCATAGACAGCGCATAGAAAAGGAACAGGCTTAGCCTTCTTCTGTTCCTAGGTACCTCAAAAGACGCTCAAAGTTACAAAGAAAAGTAAGAGTTAAAACCCGCAAAAATGTTAACAGACAAACCAATGCTTAAAAGCTGAAAAGCTAAAAAACGACAGAGAAAAGGTACATAAAGTACAAACATTGAACTTATAAAACCTAGAACCCAAAAACAAGGAAGAGAGCTTACCTCTTGTGTAACAAAAACTTTTCTCCACACAAGAGGAGAACATGGCTGACCCCTTCTGCCACTCCCTAGACGCTGGGGGGCAGTGAGGGTGGGGCTGATGGCCTCCTCATACAGCAAGAAAACAACGCGCGGAGATTTTAACCAGAGAAAAAAATATATAAACTTAAGACTGTGGATCTGTATGATCAGAATGAGCAGAATTAACTCTCCAGAATACATGAGAAATATTATGAAATACACGAGCAGTTTATTTAATAATCTTTGCATGTATTAAATCACCTTAGTGAGCTTCTATAGATTAATCAGAATCTTATTAATTTTAATGTTGGTTTTACTATTTTTAGTATAGCTATCCTAGTGATGAATAACTAGTTTTCTTTTTTATTTGTTTTTATTTTCTTTTATAAACAGATTTTTAAGCTTTTTTTGTGATTTTGTTTATATTATTTAATTTTTTGTTTTAATAGGACCGTCATATCCATAGCACTAAGGTTCCTTTAGGTAGTTAATAGGCATCCTCTAGCCAACTTCCTTACGGCTTTGATTGGTCAGAATCATATTATTAACTGTGTAGAAAATTAAAGCAGATCTGCCAACCTTACTCTATTATTCAGAATAATTTTTCTTAAAGTTCTTTTGATGAAAGAAGAAGGAATTTCGTTCTCTAGAAAACTTTCTAATAGTATATTAATGTGGTAATTGAAATCCAAATTGTTGCTGCAAATTCTTGAAATTCTTAGGACCTGAGAAATTAGTACATTCTCAATTACTTTGGTTGAAATGTTATTGTTCCAGTGTAGATATTTAATTACTTTGAAAGGAAAATTAACTCTTTTATCAAAGAGGCTAATAGATGGGTTACCTCTGTTGAGCTTAATGCTTAAGTCTAGGAACTCAAGTTCCTGATTACTGTGGTTTGTTTTACATAAGTTAAGAGAGCTAGGATAGATATTATCAAAATCACTCTCTATAACTTCTGAATTATTGATACACAGCAGATCATCAATATATCTAAAAGTGTAAAGGTAGTTATCTGAGCAGGTGGGGTGATTTTTAATGAATTTATATTCCTTAAAGAACAGGAATAGATTAGCGATATTTGTGGACATTGATGTTCCCATTGGAATACCGTTCACTTGCTTATAGAGAGTATTATTATATAAGATATGGTTATTTTTTATGCAGCAATTGAGATAAGAGTTCCAAGTTCCTACATCAACAAATTGGTTAAGTTTAAATTCTGCATACAGCTCCTTAAATGTAGTGATTATATCTGATAGAGGCAGATTAGTATATAGGTTTTCAAAATCATAACTATTAATATCTAGGGGACAAACTTTGAGTACCCTTCGTTTTAAATTCTAAAATTGTTTCCTTAGTCTTCAGTTTTGCTCTTAAGTATATATATATATATATATATATATATATATAGGGGAGAGAGGGAAAGGAAAAGAAAAAAAGAGAAAAGTCTGCCTGTAGCAGATGATCGCAGATACTACTATGTCAGTAATAAGTCGGCCTATTGCAAATGGTCGCAGATATTATTGCTCTCATACATTGGATGTGATATGCTTCAACTCACATAAAATGCCCTTGGCTACTCAAGAATAACGTGTGAAGAGTTTTTCACAAACATACACGCTTCTTGTTAAGTTGTATAATGTTAATATTATATATTTAATATTACGATTTTAATGGTGGAAGTCATTAAGAAGCTTCTGGCAGCATCTTCATTTTTACGTAGCGTTTTGATCCGCCCACCTAATCTTTGAATCAATGCGTTGATACGTTTGTCGGTGGTTTTTGCTCTGAGCCGTGATACGAATGTTTCGAGTTGTGTGATAACTTCCAAAAGTCGGAGGCGATATTCTATGTAGAAAGCGGTGCGTTGTATCTTTACACTCGGATTTAGGTTAGCAAAAACTATAATATATCTGCTTGCACAGTCCCGGGTGGAAAATCATCCGGGGAAAGGTGTATTCTTAGTTCTTCAGGAAACATATCAGAAACATATTCTGGACCGTCGCCAACGGACACTAAATTTCCGAGACGATGTAAGGGTGAATACTGTTAATTTAGATCCTTGTATGCGTGCAACGTTATGGGTGGCTTTGCACGAGCATTCAGAACTTCAAACTTTGACTTCTGATTTTCATTTTTTGTTCTTTTTTGTTTTGGGGGACTTTGTTTTCCCGATTCTTTCGGGTTTAATTCTGGCAGCTGCTAAGTTTTCAGAGGAAGAGCTCTGAACTTCATTCTCTTGTGTATTTTCTGTGCCCATATCCTCAGTGATGGAATCCTAGATGGAATGATGGTCCGTACAACATCAATCTTCAAGAGTACGAGCAGCAGCCATCAACTCCTGGTTGGAAGGTTCTACTGGGGCTTCATGAATTTGAGCAATTGTTAGGTTTTCAGTTATTAGTGAGGATGCTGGGATGTTTTCAGCTGTAGGTGGATGAGGAAACAACACAGTATTATTAGTTGGCGGAAGTCGGTCAACGATTTGTGGAGTATTATTAGCTGGTAGAAGTTGGTCAACGATTTGCTGAGCATTATTAGCTGGTAGAAGTTAGTGAACGATTTTCTGAGCATTATTTGCTGGCAGGAAACTGGACAACGATTAAAGATTTGCTGAGTGTTATTAGCTCGCAGAAGCTGGACAACGATTTGCTAAGCATTATTAGCTGGCAGAAGTTGGGCATCACTGTAAGTACATTTTTGAGCTTCTTGCTGACAGATGTGTCTTCCAAATTGGCAGATGACTTCCAAGAACCAATTTCTTTAACTTCATACCCATTAATCGGTTCGAAATGGGTTTCTCCCTTCAAGTTTGTATGCAGAAGTTAGTTGCTGCACACTGGATGGCCTACTCTTTAGTACAATACTCCTCACAGCACGATGTTCATAATCTTTAAGTCTAGTTTTATGGCCACATTTATGCTCTTTAAATATGGCCACTGTAAGATAAGATCCTCTTGTGTTAAGCCACTGTAAGATAAGATCCTCAAGTGTTAAGCCACTGTAAGATAAGACCCTCAAGTGTTAAGCCACTGTAAGATAAGATCCTCAAGTGTTAAGCCACTGTAAGATAACATCCTCTTGTTTTACAGTGGCTTAACACTCTTGAAATGGTTGCTTTTGAGAAAACAGTAGTTTCTTTTATTAAACGTGAGGCCACAATTAGACATTTCTTTGAATTCCGATATACCCTGGGGAGGCTTCAATTAGACATTTCTTTGAATTCCGATATACCCTGGGGAGGCTACAATTAGACTTTTCTTTGAATTCCGATATACCCTGGGGAGGCTACAATTAGACCTTTCCTTTAATTCTGATATACCCTGGGGAGGCTACAATTAGACCTTTCTTTGAATTCCGATATACCCTGGGGGAGGCTATAATTAGACCCTTCTTTGAATTCCGATATACCCTGGGGGAGGCTACAATTAGATCCTTCTTTGAATTCCGATATACCTTGGGGGAGGCTACAATTAGACCCTTCTTTGAACTCCGATATACCCTGGGGGGCTACAATTAAACCCTTCTTTGAACTCCGATATACCCTGGGAGAGGCTACAATTAGACCTTTCTTTGAATTCCGATATACCCTGGGGAGGCTACATTTAGACCTTTCTTTGAATTCCGATATACCCTGGGGAGGCTACAATTAGACCTTTCTTTGAATTCCAATATATCCTCTGGGAGGCTACAATTAGACCTTTCTTTGAATTCCGATATACCCTGGGGAGGCTGCAATTAGACCTTTCTTTGAATTCCGATATACCCTGGAGTTTTTTCCCCATGTGTGACGTACTACAGAGATGAAGTACATGCCAAGAGGGCAAAGATGCAACGATAAACTTCGTCGGTGTTGCTTAATTGGGAAAGCACGGCTCCTGAGCGGAAGGATGCTGGTTTGATCCCCGTCACGGGCAATTTTGTGTTATCACTTTGGCGGCCGATCGTGGAAATGGATCTACTGGCCGTTGGGTTCATCGAAAAAATGTGTAACGTTCTTTCCACACATCGTCTGTAATTAATGAAACATTCCTTCGAAAAATGCGTGATGATTCTTCCACACATCATCTGGAATTAGGGAGAATTCTTTCTTGTACAGAGAGTTATTTGACGCATGGTTTGCGGCGGACCATAAACATGGGATTTCGTTCCTCCCGCTTTTCTCAGTGGGGGGTGGGATGTGTATAGCGTACTACAGAGGAGAAGCACATGTCAGGGCGTCAAAGTTGCAGCGATAAATTCCGTCGGTGTAGCTTAAGTGGGAAAGCAATTAGTTCCGGAGCGGAAGGATGTGAGTTCAATCCTCACCACCGGCGGAATTGTGTTTTCTCACATGTTACATAATTATTGCAGCCGAAAAACCTCTATATTCTATAAAGGATAAAAACAAAAAAGGTATCACGTCACGCGACTTATATTTGCATGCAGTATATAGAAGTTTATTGTCTGTGAATGTCTTGTCATAAAGGTTCACAATTTTTGGACAATATGTGTGTTACTAAAGCTAAACTGGGACAAATGGCATTAGGCGAGAAATAATTTTATATATTTTTTTCTGATGTTGGCTAGTCCTAATCTAATAACCCTATCAGGGAAACGAAAGTTGAACTAAATGTTGAGAGCGATGTTGATTCGAGCTTATGATATTTTACGTATTTTGAAGTTGTAGTTGATTAATTAGTTGTCCTTAGCTAAACTTGTTGAACACAAAACATAATCAACTAAATCCGACTAATTGAAATTAAAGGTCAGCGTCAAAAGAACCAGCAACCTAAGTCAAGCTTTAACGGATTTATTTTCGAAACAGTAGTAGTAACGGACATGAAGTAGTAGTTGGTGTTGGTGGGAATACATTCTTTTGTTGGGAGCCTTTCCCACAAAAATAGAACAAATCCCTGTGTTTGATATCATTCAGGATAGATCCTTACACTTGACGTTGGAAGGAAGACACCTGTTTGTTCGGGATCTTTCGCATATAGGTTTTGAATGGCTGTTGAAACCGATAGTGCCCCAAGCACCAGACTGAGGAACCGAATGACGCTCACGGATGGCAGCAAGATCAGCGCGGCTCCCACGTTGTGTTTAGATTTCCATTAGGCAGTCTTCGCAATGGCTAGTGAGAGTGTAAACCTGACTCAGGCGATCTGGAATGCACAGTCCGTGTCGGTACGAGCATGTCCTTAGCTGCTTATGCACTCGCGCATGGTGGATCTGCTATGGCTTGCCATTGAATATGGAAACCGAGGCGTTTGGAGTTTAGGCTGCGTGCACAAATCCCGCTACGGCGGCGCGTGATTCCTTCCTCCAACCACTGCGTCGCCACATGCGGCCCATAGTTTTTACATCTATATGGGCTTCCGCAGCGATGTGATGCAAGGACACATCGGCCGTATCCTTGAGGTGCTTAAATTCCCTATGACATAATCCAAGCATTCTCCCTCCTTACACGTGCTTTTGCTGTGGAGGTCACTCCAATGCAGTCCAAACATCTATAGCGACGAAACTAGCGATGCCCAGCAGTTTTGCCTATATCTTTCACCTATCGCGTCAATTGTGCATTGTGTTCCGACAAATACTTCCTGGTGTGGCATTTTCTATGTCAAGCAATATATATCAAGGTGACACCCTATGTTCCAAACTATTCAATGCCATATTACAAAATATCTTTCAATTACTGAACTGGGAAAACTAGGGGATAAAGATTAATGGAGATTATTTAACTCAACTTCGTTTTGCCGATGACGTAGTAATTTCTGCAACTGCCCCTTCAGAGCTGTAGAGCATGATCCAGGAACTTGCTGACAAGAGTAAAGAAGTGGGATTAAAAATGAGCTTTCAGAAGACAAAACTGATGTAAAATGCTTTCACAAGAAATGAAGATTTATCGATTAATGGGGAAAAGCTGGAGGTAACTAATGCCTACATTTATCTTGGTCAACAGATATCACGGGAGAGTCACATTGATGAAGAAATTAATCGGTGTATAAAACTGGGTTGGAGAGCTTTTGGAAGAAACAGTACAATTTTTAAAAGCAGTATAGATTATGTCTTAAAAGGAAAGTGTTTAATCAATACATAGTTTCAGATTTTAGAGATCTGGCGAAAGAAAAGTCCTTGCTTCGAGACTGGGAGTTGGTGAATAGGGTTCCATCATGTCAAAGGTATTTCTAAAGTTTCCATTGAACTCGAATGCGAAGAGGATATAAATTTCTTACAAAGGCGACAGTCATCTCTTTCTCTAGAGTCATTCCCTCGTACCTCTTCCAGTCTTGCCATTCTACTGATTGATCAGTAGATCTACTGAATTCGACTCCTCTTTACTGATTGATTTTTGTAATCTACTGATTTTTCTTTCTTTTAATATCACCTGTATTCAAGGGCATACTGTCTAAGAATGTTTGAATTCTTTGATTACTCATCATCTACTGATCCAATCGATAAGATACACCTTAGAACTGCTCAAAAGAGATAACGCTCAGGAACACTAAAGATCATATGTAGAGGATTTTAGGAAGGGAGTGTCTGACCCCAGGTCTTAAACAACCCTTAGAAATAGGAAGCTAGGAGATTTGGGCTAGAGTGCCGGATAGAAAAGTCACACTGAAGCGAGGTAGAAAGGGGGAGGAAGACGCCCTTACTTATTACCGGGGGACCAGCACCCGGGGTCCAACGGCTTAACGTGCCCATCCGACGCACGGCAGATATTTAGTGTTTCAAGCGTTCATACTTGCCCGGGATCGAACATGAGGTTCCTCCGTGGCAGTCACGAACGTTGACCACTAGGCTTTCCGCGGCAGGAACACTAAAATTATAAAATACATGCTACCTATTTTTTTTTTCAAAATTCATACTGGTTGTCGTGAAATTTTTTTGCAATAATATGTAACTAATTAGCCTGTTACACAAAGGTTTTCCCTGGTTTTGCTAAAATGCAGAATATTAGGAAAGCGTGTATAGTTCGAATGCGAAGAGAAAATGATACATTTTAATGATACATTTAGTTTTCATACGTACCTTGACAACGAAAGCTGACCAACATTCGAAGTATAAGCCATCGTGTCGCACCGTCTTTAGCCATCTGCCTGCCAGTTCTTCAATTCCGCGGCGGTATCAGTTCTTGTCCATCGAGGCGAAGGACTTCTTTACCCAAAATGCCACCTCCTAGTGGTTATTGAAGTGCCGCCCGCGAAGTAAGTGGGCCATGGACCGCAACAAGTAATAATCCGACGGGGCAAGGTCCGGACTATATGCTGGGGGTGGCATTTTTTCGATGCCTTCACGTTCCTGGCGTTTTGCCTCGGTCGTTCTCGCGGTATGAGTCCGGGCGATGTCCAGCAGTAGAAGAGCGCGCTTTCTCTTCATCAATGCCGTGTTCTTCTCCTCCAAAACGGCATACATCCGCTCCAGCTGTTCAGAGTAGATGTCAGCGTTGATGGTCCGACCGTCTTGAATAAATTCGTAATGGAGAATCCCCTCTAAATTCCACCAGACGCAAAGCATCACCTTGTGCTCGAAGCACCCACGTTCGGCAACAGGTTCAGGAAACTGGCCCGGGCTCAACCATTGCCGTTGTGTGTTAAGATTATGGAAATAGATCCACTTCTCATCGCGCGTAACAGTTCTCTTGATGAAACGTACATCGCGCGGGTTTTCCAGGAGTTTCGTGCACGCTTCCACTCGGCGGTTTGCTTCAGCTGGCGTCAGTTCGTGAGGGACAATGCGGCAGCTCATGTAGACCTTGCCGAGGTCCTGAAGGTGACAAACGACGGTGGTCTGTGATATTTCCAGTAAGCCTGATAATCTTCGAGTGCTTGTTGTCGGATTTGCCTCTACGGTCTGGAGCACGGCCTCCGAATCTACGGGTCACGGCCTTCATGACCTTGGTTGATCGTCGAGGTTTCTGTTGTCTGAGCAAAATTTCTTGAACCATCTAGTTGCGGTACTGTGGTCCACGGAACCTTCCCATTTCGCATGATGAATGTTCGGTGTTGCTGGAACAGCGTTATGGCCGAGTTCAAACTTTTAAAGCAAAAGTTGCCTAATTAGCCGGTTGTGGCTGTTCATGTTTTAGGCGTCCCAACGACAGACAGAACGACGACATGCAATGCCGTTCACAAGGACTACCACTTTCTATCCCTTTCGACTGACTGCAGTGCGCGACTTGAACTAGTTTAAACACGTGACATACCCGCCGCAGCACATGCGTTTAATATTGCAAAACGTTCGACTCACCCTCTGTATCAAGACAAAATATAGATAACTGCATTCAGTGGAACTGAAAGTAACTTAAAAGTTGGAACTGGCAGAACTTAGTTGGGGTGACATATCCAAATTCCTTAAAATTCTTTTCGCTTCCATTCCTACTTCTGCGATTTCCAACTGCTTAACCAAAATATTGTACGTGAGGGAGTTATTGAACATGAAAGTGCTGGTGTGCTAAATTTGGAAACCATTTTGTCATCTGCTTCTCATGACACTGAGTCGCACGAAACGCTTATAATAAATCTTGACGTCACGGTGAAGATTTAGAAAGTTAATTATGCAATATTACAACGTTGTGGGGAATCTATTAACTGGGTGCGGTTTCATATTTTAGATAAACGATCGCTTGTGGACAGGTCATTTTTCTTGGTGTAAAATACCTTCCGCTCTATCCGGAAAGCCTTACTAAAGCATTTTGCAAAGTAAGCCGTTTGTCAGTAACTCTAATCTGGATTTTAAAAAGATGATTGGTTGATTTTGATGAAGAACCATGTACACCAGTCTTCACTATTTCATTAACCATAAAAACTGAACAGACTCTATGGAAATCGAATCTCAAAAATTTAAGATATTTTGCTGACACTTCTTGTGAGCCAGTTAGTTCCACTCCTGGATAAAAGCTTCTCCCGTTTCTCTCTAATTGTCTTTGTCTCTTGATATTCATTCTCTTTCAAAAGTTCTTTCAACTTCATCTGACCATCCATAACGGGATCTTCCTTTTTTCCCCCGTGCCCCATTCAAGGTTGAGTAGTCATTCATTCTAACACACAACAGCTAATCCGGATTTTCCAGTTTTTTCATATATAGTTTTAACCTTTTTCGTGTAACTAACATACACTATATTAACTAAAAGTCACCGAACACCTGGAAGAGAAATACAACATAGCATTTATTGACATACATTAATAGGGTGTCGGTCCACCTTTGGCCTTAATGCATGCACTGACCCTTCGAGACATGCTTTCGACAAGGTTTTGGAACACAGCGATAGGTATGCGCTTCCATTCAGTACATAATGTTGCCGCTCTTGCTTAGTAGTAGGCCTTGGTTCCAAACTTCTTATGCGGCGCTATAATTCAACCCATAGGTGCTCTATGGGATTCGGATCAGGGCACTGTGCTGGCCAGCCCACACACGATACAGAATTATCGTCAAACTGCGCCGTAACAGTCCTTGCTCTATGGCTCGGTGCATTATATTGCTGGTACCAACAAGGCTCGGTTCCATAGTATTGCCACAGAGTTGGTAGGGCATAATTGTCCAGAATATCGAGGTAGACGTGTTCGTTAACAGGTTTGTCCACGATAACCAATGAACCGGGACCATACCACGAAAAACACCCCCTCACGAGTACTCTGCCAGCTCCAAACTTGACCGTTACACTGTAGTAAATAGCGTTCCCCCGGCTGCCGCCATACCCACACACGGCCATCAGACTGATGCATCGTGTATTTGTGTTCGTCAGTCAATAGGACCCGTTTCCATTGATCTAAGGTCCACGATAAATGTTATTTACACCATGCTAAACGACGAGTAGCATTCCGAGTGGAGATAAAAGGCTTAAGAGCAACCGCACGACACTATAACCCATGGAATGAAGTTCTCTGCGAATGGTACGTATACAGTAGTGGCCAAAATTGTGGAAACTTTTTGGAAATAGTGTATTTTTGAGGCTTGATGGCCACGTTTTTTTTTTTTTTTTTTTTTTTTTTTGGAGTAATACCATAAAATTAAATATCAATGGAAAGATAATTTTATCAAGAATATAATGCAATAACTTTTATAAAGGATCCTGTATTAGAACAGCAGTTATAAAGAAGAAAAGTGAAACACATAGAAAAAATGAGATATACAAAAATTCTCACCATGTCAATTTATACTTAGTTGGGTAACCTTTAACGTTAATTACGGCATTGCAACGCCTTCCCATGGAATGAACCAAGTTTTTTAGTTCTGCAGATGCTATAATGTAAAACGAAGATTCAATAATTGGTTTTATTAATTGGGTTTTGTTGCTGGGTTGCTTCTGACTAACAAGTTTCTTTAGTCGGCTCCAAAGATTTTCGATGGGGTTAAGGTCTGGGCTATTCCCAGGCCATTCCAGCAGTGGAATGTGATTATCTTGAAACCACTTTTTGCACACAGAAGCAACATCACATGGAACTGAATCCTGTTGAAATATAAATGTTTCGTTATCTTGGAAAACATCACGTGCTTCTTTGAGAAATAAAAATGGATTTTTTCGTGGAATTCTAGCTTTTAGACCAAATTCCTGCAGTCTGCGCCGAACAGTCTTTGCACTGAACTTCACATTGCATTGCGTCATTTCATCTTGTATACACCCAGACGATTTTCTTCTGTCACCTAGGCACAGTCTCTCAATTCTTCTACCATCACTTGTTGTTGTGCACCTTTTCCTGCCTTTACCAGTCTGGTTTTGTAGTGACTGAGTCTCCTTATACAATACCTCTTCAAAAATTTAGAAATGCCACATTTGGTTATGTTTCCACCAATTTTTCTTCTAATTTCTTCATGACTGAAGCCTTGTTCGCTTAATAGTACTATTGTACATCGCTTTCTAGGTGACCAGTCAACTCTTCGCGCCTATTCTTTAATTTCATTACGTTTTACAAGCTCACTAAATGAAAGTACACAAAAAAAAAACAACCAACTTCATAGCAATCATATAACACACTGAGAAATGTCCTCCTCTCAGCTTCAATATATGACATCAATAGCTGAATCCTACTGTGACCTGATTGGCTCATTACCAAAGCAAGATGACACCTGATTGGATCTCTAAACACTCATGCTCATTGGCTACATTCAAATGAAGGAAAGCTACTTCATATCAACGTAAGCACGTTGTGCTTTCATTTTTTTCTAGTTATTTGGCTATAACTTTTCATAGAATACAGGAAATGGAACAAACTTTGTTGTATTAAATTTTTGATGAAATTATCTTTCCACTGATATAGAATTTTATGGTATTACTCTAAAAAAAAAGTGGTGTCATAAGCCATCAAACGTCAAAAATACACTTTTTCCAAAAGGTTTCCACAATTTTGGCCACTACTGTAAATACCAAGGTTCCAGCATTTTTACTTACCTGTACACTGAGATCTTATGCAGTACTCCGTCGATTAGCTGTAACGAGTCTCCTGAGGCTTCGATGTCCTCTATCACTGATTTTCTTTGGTCTGTTGGTACGTTTTGTTGCTTCAGGAAAACCATGTGTTTTCTACTTATTCAGTACATCCAAAACAGTTGACTTCGGTATGTTTAAACGCCTCTCGGTTTCTCTTATGGACAACCAATTAATATAACGCTCAAAAATCTTTCCTTTCTCAGAGTCAGTTCTCTCTCTCCGCGACATGTTCACTCAACCTCACAGTGGGATATGATCCCGGTCAGCTGCAGGCTTGTTTTTATACGGTTTGCAGCTGTACCGCGCATCTTAACAACGCAGCGGATCTGTTTATTTGCTTTTGAAGAAGTGTCCGGTGACTTTTGTCAATATAGTGTATATATACAGCGGAAGCTCTGTTGTGTGACAGCTACTACTTATTTGCAGTAGCTTCATTTTAAGTATGAACACTTATGAGCTAAAATATTACGGCTACCTACCTAACAGTGTGGTGGGACGCGTTTCGCCGTATTAATTTCTTGAACCCGGAGTGTCATTAACTCCACTGTACCGCTAATGGATTCCTTAAGTATCATTTACCATTTGGACACAGTGACATCCTGAAGTTCGGCGTCAGAACGAAGCAATTGGCAAGGGCCTGAGAGTGACGCGTTCAACTGCATTCTACAAATGTTCCATGGGATTGAATTAGGGGAAATGTTGAGGCCAGAAGACAGTACTTGCACTTTGCAGGACTTGTGACAAGGGAAATTGTCTTTATGAAAGAGTCGAGTTTCAGAGAGATACACATTCACTTTGCAGGGCAGCACTTTGTCCCAAACAATGCCTATGGAGGATCTCGTGATAAGGGCGAGTTCAGCGGAGATGACGGGGATCTAGAGACATCCATGAGAACGATCCTCAGACTATGATACCGCGGTCGCTGGCTTGTTTCAGCCCAGCCAATTCAGTCTAATGAAAACGATCTCCCCCGCACGGGGATAACTGGTTTTCCAGTTATTTGGGGAGCGGCGCCCCCACGGCCAGAGCTGACCTTGTGACTGGTCAACATCTGATGTCATGCCACCGCTTTTTTTTTATTTCGGTGCTGTTGGAGTTTGCAGGGACGGCTGTTCATCCAGCTGTTGGGGAGTCGTGACCCACGTTCCCGAGCTGGTCTTGTGTCTCGCTTTTTCGTTTTTATTTATTTTCTCCACTGGCTAGTTGCCCGTGTTGTATACTCTACCTAATCGCTACCACGTTATGTATTAACACCCCGGTCTTGTGGTTTTGTTACCCTCCACCACTAACTGTATTATATTAACTGATCAGTTCGTAGGTTGCTGAGATTCCGTTTAGGTCCCCTTCCAGGATTTGTCTTCTTTGGATTTCTTTTTTTTCTTTTTAGCTGGTTTGGGTGCTAGACCTACCTGCATGTTTGCCGCGTGCGGAGACCCGTGAGGCGGAAATGGGATGTCTGGCGGCTGAGGTCGCAGGAGACCGGAGCAGTGCCTCCTGTGCACCAACACTCCTCTTCGACCCCGGCTTCGCTGTAAACGGGAGGCTAGAGACTAACCCACCTCTAGTCAGAAGTCATGTACCAAGTTATGTACAGGGCTTTAGCGGCTTTTTTGTCGTATAGCACGGCAGGGTAAGCCCGGGGCTGGGGATTATGCCAAAGGCGTTGGCATGACGGTACCAGGAGGCCGAAGTGTCCGCCGAGTGCGTGTGATCACAGCCAACGGACTATATCTGCAACGTATAAGCTCCAGAACTGTGTCCAGCGTCATTTTCTTGGCTTGCGGACCTCCAGTTCTCCCTTGTAGGGCTCGGTGCTGGGTGGAGTAGTCTGCAGACGAATCTTCCTTCTTTTTTTCGATGGGTAAAACCAAAAACAAAAACTCCAAATTTAAGTCGCCTGAGAAAATGATAGTTGCCAACGACTCTCCTTCGTCTTCTCAACCTGCCAAGTCTCATAACCTTAAGCGATCTTTAGACCATGACCTGCACCAAGAATGTGGAACCTCTTCTTCGGCAGCTGTTCCAGTCGCTCCGAAGCGTCGTCTCCCCTCGATTGCTGTGAATACGCATGCTACACACTTAGTTGTGGAATCCATCGATCCGAATGAGAGACTGTCCACCAGATCTCCATTTTTCATTTCTAAAGCTTTGGACGCTGCAGTTGGACCCTTGAAGTCTGTGAGGAAGCTTCGCTCTGGGGACCTGCTTGTCCAAACTTGCAGTGTTTCTCAGAGTAACACTTTTCTGCACCTCACTAGTCTTCAAGGCATTCCTGTCAAAGTGACACCTCACCCGTTTCTTAACACCTCTCGGGGTGTTATTTCGGAGTTTGATCTCTTGCCGTGCAGTGAGGACGAATTGGTGACTGAACTTGCAGATCAGGGTGTTTTTGCTGCACGTCGTATGATGCTCCGGCGCGATGGTTCTTTGATTAAGTCTAAAAATGTGATCTTGACTTTTAACTCCCCGAAAGTTCCGACCGAAATCAAGGCTGGCTACTTGGTCTGTGGAGTTCGCCCGTACATTCCCAGTCCTCTGCGCTGTTTGAGGTGCCAGAGGTACGGGCATTCCCAACGTTTCTGTAAGAGTTCCGCTCGTTGCGCAAATTGTGGCTCCAGTGAACATGACGGGGAAGGTTGCACTTCTGCGGCCTGCTGTGTTAACTGTGGTGAGGCCCATGCCGCTTACTCCCGCAACTGTATGAAATGGAAGGACGAGATGGCGATCCAGCGCCTCAAGACCCTGGAGGGCCTCTCGTACCCTGCTGCCAAGGCCAAGTTGGGTATACCCACCAACCGACAGCGTACTTTTGCCGCAGTAGTTCAGTCTCTGCCACAACCCGTGCAGCCCTTTGTTCCGCGCCCTGTAGCTCTCGCCGCACTTGCCAAGCGATCTACAGCTGAACAAGCGACACAGGTGTATTTCCCCGAGTTACAGATTTTTCGAATAGCTGAGTCTGCGCCTTCTCTTTTGAAGCCGACCGTCTCTTCCAGTTTCCAGCAGAAAGCCTGCACGTGCGGAAGACCCGGCCCTCAATCCGCAAAGGTGTGCAGTGTCCATCCAACTGTCGCGGTCCGCCTGACCAACATTGCACCTGTCTCGGACTCAGCGAGGTCCCCACCCTCAACCAACATTATAGAGGACCATAGGGGGAGGAGACTGACAGTTCGTCCCCAGCCTCAACCAACATTGCAGAGGAACATGGGGGAGAGTGACAGTTCGTCCCCGCCCTCGCCCAGCATTGCAGAGGAGTGTGGGGGGAGGAGAGTGACGGTTCGTCCCCCTCCTGGTGACTCATCCTTTGTGTTGTTGTGTTAAAAAAAATGATAATAATTATAATAGTGAATTCATGAATTTTTTTATAAACCTGGTTGACTAACTTGTCTTCACAGCTTTCATCGTTCTCTTTTCCGGCTTTTGCCAAGCCTGTCTGCTCTTGGTCATTTTCCACGCTTTTAAAAATCTGTAGCTGATAGTTCTTTGTCTGGCGCTCTTTGGCCAAACCTGGCCCTTGCGCCACTAAAATCAACTAACCAACCAACCAACCAACCAAAACGATCTCGTGATAAGAGTGTGTTCAGCGGAAATGACGGGGATCCAGAGACATCCATGCGAACGATCCTCACACTATGATACCGCGGTCGCTGGCTTGTTTCAGTCCAGCCATTCAGTCTGATGAAAACGATTTTGCGATAAGGGTGTGTTCAGCGGATATGACGGGAATCCAGAGACATCCATGCGAACGATCCTCACACTATGATACCGCGGTCGCTGGCTTGTTTCAGTCCAGCCATTCAGTCTGATGAAAACGATCTCGCGATAAGGGTGCCTTCAGCGGACATGACGGGGATCCAGAGACATCCATGCGAACAATCCTCACTATGATGCCGCGGTCGCTGGCTTGTTTCAGTCCAGCCATTCAGTCCGATAAAAACGGAGAATCCGCACGAGGTCGAATATCGGCCCGTCCCTCGGCATGTTGATGGTGGAGCCTTGACTCATCGGAAGAGGCCACTCTTTCCCTGGCGTCCAGCGTGTAGTGACGGTACTTCCATGCCGACTGCAGAAGGAGTTGCCATTGATATTCGGTCGACCGCAGGAGGAGCTATCAATGACGTTAAGAGACAGTATGTAACATGTATCGACATGAATACATGAATGGGCTTACTGATTCCTTAGACTTATCCGCAGGGAGCGCCCGTAGATTGTATACTTGTAAACATTTCTCTGCACACCCTGATTGTAGTTCACCGTTAAATGAAAAACAATGAGCCGTCAGTTGGCCCATACTGTACATTCCAACGGCGTTTACCTCCACTGTCAACCACCCCGGTGGCGCAATGGTCTAAGCGCTGGCTTCTGATCATTCGTCCTAGTTGGGTCCGGGTTCGAATCCCGGTGAGGCACGTATGTTGTGTTTGTCTTACGGCACTGAATCTCTCCCTTCGCTTGAACCAGTGGCCCTAAATTGGGGACGGGCGACTGCTTATAACCCATTAAGTTGCTAGCGACGATCATTAAACCTCCTCCTCCAACAACAACAACAACAACAACGAAATTCGACTGTCAACCTAGAAATCAACGGCGTTCACCTCGACTGATATTCCAGAAAGGTGGTCCCTCTTACTGGGATATTGGATGAGCGTATGTCCCTCTATAGTGGGCTATTCCCGTCAACCATAAATACGGTGGCCCTCCAGCAGCCAACGGTGCCCGTTGTTTTTGAGATGCTACATATCCCAGCTTTCCTTTCGCTGATAATTCTTTCCCGTTAAAACTCCAACAGGTTTTTCCCTTTCTCTATTGCACGGGCTTCGTACTAGCAAACTGGCACACCCTGCCCATTCGGTGTCTTTGTATATTCCGCTGGAGCCAGGAGTTCAGAATGACTTAAGTATCTAGTGACTCAAGTAAAGGCTTAAGTACCCGGACATAAATTGAGAGAGCTAACAAAAAGAGGAATGCGTTCGTGAATTGAGGCTGCCGACTTACGAATTTCAACTTCGTTTTAGGTCCGTTCTGGTGTACTGTGGATGTTCAAGAATTTAAGGCTGTGTAAATTAAATCTCTCTCTCTCTCTCTCTCTCTCTCTCTCTCTCTCTCTCTCTCTCTCTCTCTCTCTCTCTCAAGTGGCTGCCGGTTTTTTGTAGTCTTTCAGTAATTTCACTTTAATCTTGCAATGCGTATTTCCCAACGTAATTTCTTTTTCAGAAGAAAAGTAAAACTAAGCAGATGCATTACTGTATTTTCTATTCTTCCCCAAGAGCTGAGAAAGGGATTTCAATTGTTTTCAGTGTTTGTTGTTCGTCTTTGTCTTTGGAGACACACCTTTAAAAGTTTTCAGTGATTACAATGTAATTTGGCAACGTCATGACCCAGTATAACGAAGCAACAATTCAAGGGATTATAATGCCAATATCCCATTGGTTGCGGCAATTTTTGCAACCTAATTGTTTCAGCCGTTACGACCTAAGTTTCAAAGTGATTGAAACTCAGATTTTTTGCCGATTACAAAGTATATTTTTATAGACTGCGGTAAATATTCAAATAAACAATATTTACTGCGAACCAAAGTGATCTCTGTATTTTTTAATCTCTGCCAAAAGGCGAAAGAAATATTTCCAGTATTTTTAAACCATTGTTTATCTGCGCGTGACAGTTGTTCTTAAATCCATTTTTATTTCAGTTGCCATATACACGGGCAAGTCACATTTATGTGACCACCAGCTAATATCCATAGTAACCGCAGTGTGTAGCACGGACAGCAGCTAGACGGGCTGGGAGTGACTCAATCAGGTGCTGGAAGGTGTTCACAAGTATGTGGAGCCATGCTGACTGCAGAGCATCTGACAGCTGCTGGAGGGTGCTTGGTGGAAGATCCATATAGATCGAACAAACGACCGAGGTGGTCCCACAGATGCTCAATTGGATTTAAACCTGGGGCATTCGAGAGCCAGGGAAGTACTTTGAAGTCTTCAACGTGCTCTTCTCACCTCTCGGGGACATTTCTAGCTGTATGACACGTCGCAATGTCGTGCTGGAAGATCCCAACCACCCCAGGAAAGACAATCAGCATATATGGGTGTACGTGGCCTGCAAGGATGGATTCCTAACGAATTCGGTCATAGTGCCTTCCACAGGTATGAGTGGACCCAGAGAAATCCACGAAAACATTCGGCAGACCATAACGCTGCCCACACCAGCTTGTGTTCTTCCAGCAATGGTTGAAGCGTGTTTGTGCACCGATGTTTCTCGCCTTATACGCCAACATCCATCCGTTCGAAGAAGCAAAAAACGTGACTCATCGGAGAAAGCAGTCCTTTGCCAATCAGCGGAAGTCCAATTCCGATACTGCCGGGCAAATGTAAGCCTTTTCTGCCGATGCATCTGCGTTTGCATAGGTGCAGTGACCATCCGTCTGCATCGGAGCCCCATACGCAGCAGGGTTCGCTGAACTGTCGTTTTAGATACACTTCCGGTAGCCCCCTGGTGAATTCGCCGAGTGAGTTGCTCCACTGTAGCGTGTCGATCTGCCCTCACGCACCTTCGAAGCCGACGTTCACCTCTAACTCAAAGGGACGTGGTGCTCCGAACTTCCAACATTGCTTATTCACAATGATGCCATTTCTCCAACCACGATACACTTTAACCACAGAAGCGCGCGAACAGTTCACAAACTGCGCTGTTTCAAGAAATACTGCCACCCTTGTCCCGAAAGCCGATAATCATCCCTATTTGCAAATCTGAAAAATAGCTCCTTTTGTCCATGACAGCAACGAGTGATATGTTTTCAGAATGCCTACAGCACCCTCCAAGCCAGCTCCCGATACGCGCTTTCTTTCATTGGCTACGCGCTGTTGACGTGAAAAATAGGAGGTGGTCACAATAATGTGACTCGACTGCGTATATACATATAATTTTAGGCAGCAGAAAAATGTCGCAGGGATTTATTTTTTCATAACGTAGATTTGAATGTAATGTTCGTTTTCGGCTTTAACCTAATATCAAACAAGTTATCCTGTTCTGTTCGTTGGTCGCCAATAGCGGAAGAGACCTGGCAGCGATGCTACATTTGTGAAATATTTTTTTTTTTTTTATTGGAGGTTTAACGACCACCGTGAGCTACTCAGTAGGCTATAAGCAGTCGCCCGTCCCTAATTTAGGGAAGTGAGAGATCCAGGGCCGTAAGACAAACACAACATGTATGCCTCACCGGGATTCGAACCCAGACCCCTTTCGGACGTATGATCAGAGGCCATCGCTTAGACCACTGCGCCACAGGAGCGGCTATAAACTATTTTTAAAATGGTCTAGCCGCCCTGGTGGCGCAGTGGTCTAAGCAATGGCTTCTGATCATTCGTCCGGAAGGGGTCCGGGTTCGAATCCCGGTGAGGCATGGATGTTGTGTTTGTCTTACGGCACTGGCTCTCTCCCTTCCCTGGAACCAATGACCCTGAATTAGGGACGGGCGACTACTTATAGCCCATTGAGTTGCTCACGGTGGTCTTTAAACCTCCAATGAAGAAGAAGAAGAAGATAATGGTCTAGAATGAATTATAGGAAATTATAGCCTTCACGGCTGTCTTTTGCCTTTTTACGATATTTGCATTATGAACTTGAATTAATCGATTCATTGTTTCCGCAGGCTGATCTTAGTACTTGTTGCCTTGTTGCCTCTCTCTCTCTCTCTCTCTGTCTCTCACTCCGACGCGTTTCTTTGTTTATTCTTAAAAATAAGAAAATCACTCACAAATTCCTTCGCGGTTAGTTATTGGGTAACCTAAAATGTTCCTGTCCTGTTGAGTATGCAGACAGAAAATGTGACAGATGTGCAGAACGAGTGACAGGAGGTTCCACTGTTCTGCAATGCTGCGGGATTAGAATGTGGTTATTAACAGGGTAGTTGTCACGTGTCTTCTGTGGCTGAACGTTTCTGTGCAGTGTGCAAAATGCAGTTACCGCAGACGGTATTCTAAGAGTACAAATTTGGCAAAATGGCGAGACAGGCAACGAACGGGTATGCACATCATTTGGGCCTGCGTAGTAAGTGAATGAACCTCCAGAAATTTATTATTTGTGGTGATGAATCGTTGGACAATGCCTCGCGCGATGGACGGCCACAGCTGCTTAGTGATGACTATCTGCGTATACCACCATTGATGCACGTATTTGGTGTACGTGTTGAAACCATTCGCCCATGTTTACATGCTATCGGTGAGGCATACAGATTAAGTTCCTGGTCAAGCAGCAGCGGTCAGCTGTATCAATGACGTTGTTCTCAACGTCAACACAAAGAGCTCTTTCTCAACTGTATGCTCATCAGTGATGAAAATTCAGTTCAATATCATACTCTGAAACGTATCTCACACAGTTTGTCACGCATTGAACCCAGTAAGCCACACCTGTAGCCACATATGGTTTTGCTGTCTGTGTGATGGACTTCCAAGGGCATGATGAGCTTCTTCTACGTGGAAAAATCAGCAGGCCTGTACTCCCGCCCATCAGCAACGTGTTCCGTATGCACCGATTCGCAAGATCCTGCACTGATTTCTGCGGGACTATACCAGACCCCATGCAGAGAACAGGACTCTGGAAACCATGAAGCGTCTTGGATTGGAAACGTTGTGTCACCCAGTATATTGCTGAGATATATCTCCTTTTGGATTACCACTTTTCCATTCATTAGACAATTACTTCCAGAGACAGGAGTTCGAACGACAAGTACAAAAGTGCACTGGGTTCCTTTTCTGCATCGAAGAACATCGAGGCATCCAAGTGCTGGTTCCCAGCAGAAAAACTTTTTTGTGGCCTGACATTGGGACTACTTCGTGAAATAAAGGTACGGCTTTTTACGCTTTCCAACCGTAGTTTGGAGAAGCGTATATGCATCCAGCTTTGTCAGCCTGTCTGTCTGTCCACACGATAACTTGTGTAAAAATGGTTCGATTTCGAATAAATTTTAGCATGTGATAGGGGACACCCTGGGAAGGAATCCTATTAAAAATGGAAGAAATGGGGTTAAAGATCAGGAAATAGGAGCGGGATCCATTCCATCTCCCTCATGCGATATAACTTACGTACAAATACTTCTATTGCGACAAAACTTTAGTATGTTGTTCCGCAGGTATACTGAACCGGTTCTGTTGAATATCGTCGAAATGGGTCAAAGGTCAGGACACAGGAGCGAGATTTATTTCACAGCCATTTTGCTCATAACTTGAGTAATAACTTGAGTAATGATTTCTGGTATGTTGGAAAGCGTATCAAAATCAATGCATTGCATTATTTTACTAACTTATTTTTTATTATTTCATCTGTGCTCGTTATCTACGGATCTCCGATAACGGCACGAACTTGTTCTGTTACCCAATATTTTGATCGCCAAGTACAGCTTGAACGAAATGATAAATTTCGGTTCTGTCGCACAGTTTAACAGAGTGATTTCTAGAAAGTGTCTTTGCTTGCCCAAAACTCATGACTGTCTTTCGTCAACACGTAATACGACGATGCTTTTGGCCTCCCCGGTGGTACAGTGGTCTAATAAATGGCTTTTGACCATTCGTCCTAGATGGATCCGGGTTCGAATGCCGGTTAGGCGTGGCTGTTGCATTTGTGTTTAAACCGTGGCCCTAAATTTGGAACGGGCGACAGCTTATAGTCCATGAAGTTACTCACGGTGGTCGTTACCCCCCCCCCCCCCCCCAACACTTTGTCATATCTGAAATGTTTTTTTTTTTTTTTTATTGGAGGTTTAACGACCACCGTGAGCAACTCAATGGGCTGTAAGCAGTCGCCCGTCCCTAATTTGGGGTCACTGGTTCTAGGGAAGGGAGAGAGTCAGTGCCGTAAGACAAACACAACATCCATGCCTCACCGGGATTCGAACCCGGATCCCATTCGGACGAATGATCAGAGGCCATCGCTTAGACCACTGCGCCACCGGGGCGACTAACTACATTTCACTTCTGTCTGCATGAAAGTTCTCTGTGAATCTAATAATCCAATATCTAATTATCGAACCTCAAAGCAGACCTAATTTGTAATATTTTGGTTTGGTGGCCCAAAGGTCTAAGCGCTGGCTTATGACCATTCGTCCGAGATTGATTCGGGTTCGAATCCCGGTTAGGCATGGATGTTGCATTTGTGTTTAAACAGTGGCCCTAAATTTGGGACGGGCGACTGCTTATAGCCAATGGAGTTGCTCACGGTGGTCGTCCCCCCCCCCCCACTTTGTCATATCTGAAATGATTTTTTTCTATTGGAGGTTTAACGACCACCATGAGCAACTCAATGGGCTATAAGCAGTCGCCCGTCCCTAATTTAGGGTCACTGGTTCTAGGGAAGGGAGAGAGCCAGTGCCGTAAAACAAACACCACATCCATGCCTCACCGGGATTCGAACCCGGACCCCATTCGGACGAATGATCAGAGGCCATCGCTTAGACCACTGCGCCACCGGGGCGACTAACTACATTTCACTTCTGTCTGCATGAAAGTTCTCTGTGAATCTAATAATCCAATATCTTTTAAATTATCGAACCTCAAAGCAGATTTAATTTGTAATATTTTGGTTTGGTGGCCCAAAGGTCTAAGCGCTGGCTTATGACCATTCGTCCGAGATGGATTCGGGTTCGAATCCCGGTTAGGCATGGATATTGTATTTGTGTTTAACAGTAACCTTAAATTTGGGGCGGGCAACTGCTTATATGATAGCTCATCGAGTTGCTCACGGTGGGCGTTAAATCTCGAATAAAAAAAACATTTTGGTTTTAACACCTTTACGCAATAATTTCTTTATACTAGTGTGATGTACGCAACTTCACATTTTCTGACATTTTTTAATCACTGTTAAGTAGCGAACACCCTTGGTTTTCTCGGGGATACAAGCTTCGTCCGATTTCAGCAGGCACTAGTGCTTCTTTACTGACACTCTACGTCCCCAATGGTCTTCAATGGAGGTTAGAACTTCAGAAATTTCCACAGAGGACAAGCTACTTTCTTAATCCCTTCTTTTTCCATCTAACGAACTGAACAAAAATAATGTTTCTTTTTTCCTTATCGAGTGTGAGACGAAAACATCGTTTTTGTTTTATCCAGAGCTGTAGTTAAAAGTATACGATGGTATAAACCGTATGCTCTGTGCTTTTGTTGGTTCTCTTTCTTTCGAATCATTGAAGTATACTTTTCAGAACAAATACTGCAGGCCAGGGGTTGGGGAAAGTGGAGTTCGTTGACCGGGCCCGAAATTTGAAATCGTGGTGCATCCCCTCCCTTCCCGCTTCCCGGAACAAACAGAAGAAAAACAATGTCTAAGGAGTTTTGTTGGTGATTAGGACCACCCGACCACTTAACTAGAGGAACTTTCTAAGGCACATCACAACATATGCCAGACAAACAAGCAAAATTAAATAAAAATAAAAATCTTGGCTAAAATTATTGAGCGGGCCCGGGCGGTTCCGCCGCCACTGCTGCAGGCTTTTATTTTTAGGGGGAAAGCAAGCTCGTTTTATATTAATGTAGTCCAACCTTGATATACCACCACCGTTTATTACATTACATTAAGGCGTTACATCAAAGGGAGCCTTATATCACATTTCCCAATGATTGTTAAGTTACCCAAATTTTGTTAATTATGGTCCATCGAAAGTTTTAATTACTATTAAATAAAATACTTGTTAATAAGAAAACAATACAGTTATACATAGTCGTATCGGGGTAATATGACCACCGCGGAATCACAATGTACCAGCCCAGGCGCGTCACAAAGAGCACGTGACAAATGATCAAATGATCATATGTTCGTATGTAGAGCATTTTAGGAAGGGAGTGTCTGACCCCAGGTCTTAAACAACCCTTAGAAATAGGAAGCTAAGAGATTTGGGCTAGAGTGCCTAATAGGAAAGTGACACGGAAGCGAAGTAGAAAGGGGAGGAAGACGC
The DNA here is from genome assembly GCA_039090855.1 of Macrothele yani. Taxonomy (NCBI): domain Eukaryota; kingdom Metazoa; phylum Arthropoda; class Arachnida; order Araneae; family Macrothelidae; genus Macrothele; species Macrothele yani. Next base: position 135,084,954 of record CM077027.1, on the reverse strand, counting down.
CTTTATTTATTACCGGGGGCCAGTACCCGGGGTCCGACGGCTTAACGTGCCCATCCGACGCACGGAAGATATTTAGTGGATCGAGCGTTCGTACCTGCCTGGGATCGAACCTGAGGTCCTTTCCGTGGTAGTCACGAATGTTGCCCACTAGGCCACCCGCGGCCCAGCGCGTGACAAAGTCGACCACAGGAGGTATAAGAGGCCGAACAGAACAGATGAGCCATATTGTGTTACGTCAGCACAATGGGCAGAGGTTGGGATTTGACGGATGTTCAATAAGGAATGATCATTGGCTACCGCGCCAAGGGTGGAAGCTTCTCAGAAACAGCAGACTTCGTGGGCTGTTCGTGAGGTGCTGCAGTAAGAGTTACCAAACGCAGACCGCGGGTGCAACGAGTACCTCATGACGTCATAACTGTGGAGCCTCAAAGGCATCGACCCTACAGGAGAATGTCGCATCCGTCGACTAGTGCAGGGCAATGAACGCCCAACAGCGCAGCAATTGTTCCCGCAACTCAACGCTCGGGTACCCAGGTGCGTGTCCCCGATAACAGTAGAGCGAACCCTGTTACGCTCACCCTGTTCTGCATGTGGTGATCCTTATATCCCACTATTGTTACGATTATGCGGTCAGTTTTGGAACTTTGCGGGACGTAAGTTGTACATTAGCGATTGGGGGATGCTAAGGGAATGGCAGCATACCAAGGCATCATAGAGAACGTCTGTTTAGACCGAAAGGGTGGCGGTGCATCAAGGATTGACTGTACTATCTTGGTGGCTAACTAAGAATTGTATGCTATAATACTTCTTAGCAAAAGCTTCGACCTCAGAAGCTTGGACTACACAGGTTAGCATAAACCTCAGAAGCTACGACTGCACAGGTTAGTTGAAGCTTCTGAGGTTTATTCCGCCTGATCTTCTAAGACTATGGGGAATCTTAGAAAATTGTGCTAAGTAATGAAGACTAGCTCCCCGTTTGAGGTCAAGCGTCCCCTTAAAGTCCGAAGTGCCGGCCGAGTGTCCTGAGGCTATGGGTTTTTAGCATTCGTCTGAAATGGTCCCAGATTCGAGACCAGGGTGAGACATGGATGATTTGCTTGTCCGATGGCGCTCCCTGGAAAATTAGTCTCAAATTAGGGACGGGCAACCACTTATAGCATTCAGAGAATCTTATGATGATCGCTAAACCGCTCATAAAAAATAAAAAAAGTCAGAGGGATGTTTATTTCAGTTCGTAGCAACCCCATTTGGGCATTTTCAAAGAGATGAAGTCGTTGGCCACCCTCACTCTTCAATTTCAGTAAGCGAGAGATTGCAAAATTTAGGATCTTTTGCCGGTTGACTACTAGCCAATCGAAGTTATCCTAGCGGGTGCTCTAGAATTCAACTTTTGGCTCATCTCATTGCGGAAAAAAAAGAAATCTGAGCGTCACTCATTAGCTATTCGCATACTTAGTGTTCTCCAAATCGTTTGGAGCTGTGAAAACAGTTTGCCTAATGACATTCATTATTTGATAAATAAATGTAAATAGATGATGCCATCGCTCTGTCCACGTTATTTTACAGACAACGCATAGCAACTGAAAAATTGTTGTTCCGACACCACTGGGATCGAATCCCAGATCTGTTAATAACTAGTCGAGTGCGTTCGCTTTACGCTACGGTGCCAACAATTCACAGCGCCATGCGTGATTTACCAGTCAGCATCTGACTACACAAATCCGAATTGATGGGCACAGCAACTGATGTGTCGCCATCTAGTGGCATTCAACACAACGGCTGTTTAATTGTAGCTCATAAATTCAAAAGGCGATAGAAATGGTGAGTCCAAAGGCCGAGAGAAATTGTTGGCACAGTAGCGTAAATGCGAACGCACTCGACTAATTATCGAGAGATCTGGAGTTCGGTCTCAGTGGTGTCGGAATAGCAATTTTTCAGTTGCTATGCGTTGTTTGTAAAATAATGTGGACAGAAGGATGACATCATCCGTTTACATTATCTCCACGTATTTGATATATATTCAGCATTATTTAATAATTAAACGTTTAGCAATTATAACACTGTTTTGGGTTGATGGTTAAAGACTGATTTTTTTCTAAGGGAAGACTGAAAAAGTCATTAAATGCAGAGAAAAGAAAAAGTGAGACCATCAGATGACTATACAGTACATCTGATGCAGATTTACCTGAGGTTAGTCAAGAGAATTAATTACCAGAGGTTATCATCATGGAACCGACTCCTAATTCAGAAACATGCGCAGAAGCATTTCGTGATGCTCAGTGCTCTGAATTTGAACTTTTAAAGCAGTGTTTCCCAACTTCTTTTGTTTGCGGAACCCTTGAAGTAGGCCTTCAGATTATGCCCAGCTCGCATCATTAAGCCAGGCCTACACGATATTAGGTCATTTATATATTTAGTTTATTTTATCAGATTATCAAAAAGAAAGAATAAAATGTCATAAGTAATAAGCAATTGGGATGAAAAAAGATATAAAGAACGATTCTAACACAAATATATCGTGTCAGCCAGTTATTTATGTACAGAAATTCAAAACTCATGTTAGATAGGAGATGCATAAGTAAGCTTGAAACATATTTGATTCAGTTCAATAACAGTTCTTAGAAAGAAATACACTATATTGACAAAAGTCACCGTACACCTAGAAGAGAAACACAACATAGCATTTATTGGGGTATCGTTCACTTGACCGAAAGGTCACTTGACCGAAAATCACTTCGCCGAAAATCACTTGATCGAAAGGTACATTTCACCGAAGGGTCACTTGACCGAAAAGTTCATTTCACCGAAAGATCACTTCACCTAAAAGTTCATTTCATCGAAAGGACACTTGATCGAAAAGTTCATTTCACCGAAAGATTACTTTACCTAAAAGTTCATTATATCGAAAGATCATTTCACCGAATGGTCAGTTTATCGAAAACTTAGAATTTTGTTGTTATAGATCTGTTGGAGTATGGTGCTGGTTTTTAAAAAACTGGTCACCTAAACATTATTGGATTGTATAAAAAATACACTTTTAATTTCTTTTAAACACCTCCCCATAAGTAGGTTTTTCGAAATATAACATTAATTATAAGTCATAGATAGACCTGTGCCTTTTTGCCAAATTTTAATCCCCCGAGCTCATATTCATGAAGTTTACATAACAACTCAAGTTAATGAGTTGTTATGTCATCATCATCATCATTGTCAACCATTATCAATCCACTGCTGGACGAAGGTCTCCCAAGTTTCCTCCACAACGGTCTGTCTTGTGCCAGTCTCCTCCATGTCACCCCTGCATACTTTCGAATTTCATCCACCCATCTCCCATGTGGTCTTCTTCTGGGTCTTTTTCCTGTCTCTTGGAATCCAATCTAAAATTTCGGCTGTCCATCGATGATCTGTCCTTCTGGCAGTATGTCCAGCCCATTGCCATTTCAGGGATTTAACTCTGATCATGATGTCTTCCACTCTAGTCATTTTTCGGATCCACGAGTTCCTCTTTTTATCTCTCCTGGTTACACCAAGCATGCACCTCTCCATGCTTCTTTGAGTTGTCTGCAGCCTTTGTATGTCTCTTTTAGTTAAGGTCCACGTCTCTGCACCATACGTAAGCACTGGAAGGATGCATTGATCAAACACTTTTCTTTTAAGACATAATGGCATATTGCTCTTGAAAATTATGCTGTTTCTTCCAAAAGCTCTCCAGGCAAGTTTTGTACGCCGATTAATTTCTTCATCAATGTGACCCTCACTTGATATCTGCTGTCCAAGATAAACGTACGTGTCTGTTATCTCCAGCTTTTCTCCATCAATCGATAAATCTTCATTTCTTGTAAAAGCATTGTACATCACTTTTGTCTTATGAAAGTTCATTTTTAATCCCACTTCTTTACTCTTGTCAGCAAGTTCCTGGATCATACTCTGCAGCTCTGATGGGGTAGTTGCAAAAATGACTACGTCATCAGCAAAACGAAGGTGGGTTAGATAATCTCCATTAATCTTTATCCCCTTGTTTTCCCAGCTCAGCGACTGAAAAACACCCTCCAATGTGGCATTAAAGAGCTTCGGAGATATGGTGTCACCTTGTCTCACTCCCTTTCCAATTTTTACGTGTGTTGTATTTTCAAACAGCCTAATCTTTGCACTTGCATTTTCATAGATGTTATTAATAATATTAATGTATGCATCTTCAATACCGCAGGTTTTCAGAGCCATTGTAACTGCTGATGGTTTCACCGAATCAAAGGCTTTTTCATAATCGATAAAAGCCATGCACAATGGAAGTTCATATTCCCTCGCTCTTTCAATTAGTTCTCTCAGCACGTGGATATGATCTATTGTGCTGTAGCCACTCCTGAATCCAGCTTGTTCTCTCGGTTGAGCCATGTCCAGTGTTACCTTCAAGCGGTGTGAAAGAACTTTAGTGAAGATTTTATAAACTACTGATAGGAGGCTGATAGGTCTGTAGTTTCCGAGATCCTCAATGTCACCTTTCTTATGTAGCAGGATCATTGTAGCGGTGTTCCAATCCTCAGGAATCTTTCCTTCATTAAGGCATCGAGTGAAAATTTGGGCGAGTACTGTTTCGATTTCTCCACTTGCTTCTTGTATAATGTCTACAGTAATTCCATCTTCTCCCTGGAGCTTTTCCTCGCTTCATGTTCTTGATTGCATGTGCAACTTCTGCTGGAAGGACTGGAGGAACTCTGGTACTGGTATCTTTCATGATGTCTGGAGTGCATATATCATCCCTTTCATATAATTTGGAGTAGAAATCTTTCACTCTTGTCAAAATTTCGCCTCTATTTCTTGTTACAGAACCATCTTCTTTTCTCAGTGCCATAATCTGTTTTCTTCCCTTACTGAGATGTCCCTTTGCTATCTTTAGGCTTTGGTTGTTTTCAATTGCTTTCCTCACTAGTTCACAGTTGAATTTCCTTACGTCTTCAGTGATACTTTTTCTTACTGTCTTGCATAGCTCTATATATTCCACTTTGGAAGTCACATCTTCTTTAGTTGTCCTCATCTCTCTTCTTTTTGCATCAACATTTTGGTTTTTCCTGATAATTTGTTCACATGCAACTTGTTCTTAGACCCAGCTAATGTTGTTGCTGTTTCCATAAGAGCTTTGGTTACTTTTCTGTTAACTTCAGAGATGTCCACTTCTTCCGATGTTAGGCCTTCTAAAGCAGAGAACCTGTTCTTCAGTTCTAACTTGAAGGTATTATGGTGTTTTTTGAGGTTGGTTATGTCAATAGATTTTGTTTGTCTTATGAGCTTGCCACGTTCAAGTTTAGCGTTGAGGTGCATCTTACATCTCACCAATCTATGGTCACTACCTGTGTTGAACTTGTTTAGCACACTGCAGTCTTCTATGACGAATTTTTTGTTACACATAATAAAATCAATTTCATTTGTCGTCCCATTTGGATGTCTCCATGTCCATTTCCTGTGTGGCTTTTTCTTGAAGAAGGAGTTCAAGATGAAAAACCCTTCTGCCTCTGCAAACTCAACGAGAGTATTTCCACGCTGGTTTCTGTTGCCGTGACCGAATTTACCTACTGAAGTTTCATTCTGTTGCCGTTGCCCTATTTTTGCATTGAAATCTCCCATAATTATTTTCAAGTGCTGCTTACCTTTATTATTTAGATGACAAATTTCCTCATAAAATTCTTCAATTTCTTCTTCAGGATGACTTGTGGTGGGTGCATAAGTTTGAATAATCTGAGCCTGGTATCTTTTCGAGAGTTGGATAACAAGTCTTGCAGCTCTGTCAGAGGAACTTTCAACTTCTACAACTTTATCCTTCAGTTTCTTGTTTATTATAAATCCAACACCACTAGTTCTGCCAGTATCTGTCCCACGATAGTAGAAGAGATGTCCACTTTTCAGTTCGATGAGATCTTCTCCTTTTCTCCTTACCTCACTTAGCCCCACGATGTCCCACTTGATCCTTTGTAATTCCTCTTCCAATTCAAGAAGCCTTGAATCAGAAGATAGGGAGCGTCCATTGTAAGTAGCCAAGGTCAGCATCAGATGGCAGCCTAGTCCGGTCCTCCGGGGATTCTTAGCACCCTCTGCCTTCATGTCGCACTGGCCGCTGCCTTGGCCAGGTACATTCCAGCTGCCGGAGACTGAGGGCCAAGATTTAAGTTGTGGAATCATTTTGGAGGGGTTTGGCCATAACTCACCACGCTGGCCAAGCGGGTTGGTGAGTGTGGGATAGAATTTCCTCTAATCCCGATGGTATAGTTATACCGCTATGGGCGGTCGTCAGAGCCCCTTTAGTGGGAACAGGATGCACCACGAGAAGGCGGGGTTGACATTTGTCAAGGAGAGGCTGTGATGTTACGCATCACTTGACCTTACATCCCTGTCAGTGACCTTACATCCCTGTCAGTTGTTATGTAAACACACTTATTTAGACAAAAAAAAATCAGTTTTAGGGCCCTTGGCCTCGGTTTAGGCCTTTTTAGAACATTTTCATCGTGCGTGCTCATATTCATAAGGTTTACGTAAAATGTCCAGCTAATAATGTTGCACATTTATTCAGGCAAAAAAGAATCAATTTTTGGGCCCTAGGCCTCGGCTTAGGCCTTTTTAGAAAATATTAACCGTGCGTGCTCATGTTTATAAGGTTTACATAAAAACTAAAGTTAATGATGTTGTACTCTTATTCAGGCCAAAAGAATCAGTCTTAAAGCCCTTGGCCTCGTTTTAGGCCTTTTTAGAAAATTTTAATCCTGAGTGCTCATATTTATAAGGTTTACATAAAATGTCAAGTTAATAATGTCGCACATTTATTGAGGCAAAAAAGAATCAATATTAGGGCCATAGGCCTCGCTTAGGCCTTTTTAGCAAATTTTAATCGTGCTTGCTCATGTTCATAAGCTTTACATAAATAGTAAAGTTAATAATGTTACACATTTTTTCAGGCAAAAAAGAATCAATTTTAGGGCCCAAGGTCAGCTTAGGCCTTTTTAGAACATTTTAATCGAGCGTGCTCATATTCATAAGGTTTACATAAAATGTCAAGTTAATAATGTTGCACATTTATTCAGGCAAAAAAGAATCAATTTTATTGCCCTTAGGCCTTTTTTTTTTTTTTTTTTAGCTTAGGCGTTTTTAGAAAATTCTAATCTTGCTGGTTTATAAGTTTACATAAAATGTCAAGTTAATAAGTTAATAATGTTGCACATTTATTAAGGCAAAAAAGAATAAATTTTATTGCCCTTAGGGCTTTTTTTTTTAGCTTAGGCGTTTTTAGAAAATTCTAATCTTGCTTGTTCATAAGTTTACATAAAATGTCAAGTTAAAAAAATCAAGAGGGGGGGGGTTAAAGATTGCCGTTTCTGGGCATATATTGAGAACTGAATTGGGAACTCCAAACGCATTTCGCGAAAACGGTCCATGTAAGCCAAGCGAGGCGAGAATTGCACTTTAATTTGAAGAAAAAAATTGCCGAGGATCCGAGGTACACTTAGTTTTGGGAGGGTGTACCCCCAACTTCCGTAATATTATGTTCGGGGCCGCTGGAGTCTGTCAGTGTATCCAGGATGTTCCCCTTGAAGCGTCCGCGAGGTCCGTCATCTTGGGGGGTTGGCTTTCCCCCAAAATGTTAAAATGGACGTAGAGCTGTAAACATTAGACCCATGCTTTATATAATGATTCTGTACACGACCACGAATTTTCAGGAATGTGGAGTGAAACTGAACCCCCCCCCCCCCGTTTCCAAGAGCTCAGCTCTTCAGGGGTAACATCGAGGATACACTGATGACCGACTCCAGAGGTCCAGAATATAAAATTACGGAAGTTGGGGTAGAGCCCTCAAAACCAAGCACCTCGTATCCCTTTTACAGACTTCACCAAATTTCTGGGGGAGGGGGAAGGGCATACATAGTTTGGCACTAAACACAACATGAAGCATAGAAATTGCGAGCAAATCCCTTACCTTGAACACCTGTCTGCGCTCTTAGAAACTTGGGGGAGGGTGAATTCGTCCCACCCTCCTGAAAATTCGTGATCGTGTACAGAATCATTATATAAAGCAAGGTTCTAATGTTTACAGCTCTACGTCCATTTTAACATTTTGGGAGAAAGCCCCCTCCCAAAGCTCACGGACTTCGCAGACACTTCAAGGGGAACATCCTGGATACACTGACAGACTTCCAGCGGCACAGAATATAATACTACGGAAGTTCGGGGTACAGTTCCCTCAAACCAAGTGTACCTCGGATCATCGGCAATTAATTTCTTCAAATTAAAGCACAATTCTCGCTTGGCTTACATGGAACGTTTTCGCGAAATTCGTTTAGAGTTCCTAAAAAGGCCTAATCCGAGGCTTAGGGCCCTAAAATGAATCTTTTTTGTCTCAATAAATGTGCAACATTATTAACTTGACTTTTTGCGTAAACCTTATAAATATGAGCACGCACGATTAAAATTTGCTAAAAAGGCCTATGCGGAGGCCTAGGGCCCTAAAATTTATTCTTTTTGCCTGAATAAATGTGCGACATTCTTAAGTTGACATTTTATGTAAACCTTATAAATATGAGCAAGCAGGATTAAAATTTTCTAAAAAGGCCTAAGCCGAGGCCTAAGGCTTTAAAGACATTCTTTTGGCCTGAATAAGTGTACAACATCATTAACTTGAGTTGTTATGTAAACGTTATGAACATGAGCACGCACGGTTAAAATTTGCTAAAAAAGCCTAAGCGAGGCCTACGGCCCTAATATTGATTCTTTTTTGCCTGAATAAATGTGCAACATTATTAACTTAACTTTTTGCGTAAACCTTATAAATATGAGCACGCACGATTAAAATTTGCTAAAAAGGCCTAAGCGGAGGCCTAGGGCTTTAAGACTGATTCTTTTTTGCCTGAATAAAGGTGTAACATCATTAACTTGACTTTTTGCGTAAACCTTATAAATATGAGCACGCACCGTTAAAATTTGCTAAAAAGGCCTAAGCGAGGCCTACGGCACTAATATTGATTCTTTTTGCCTGAATAAATGTGCGACATTATTAACTTGACATTTTATGTAAACCTTATAAATATGAGCATGCAGGATTAAAATTTTCTAAAAGGGCCTAAGCCGAGGCCGTGGGCTTTATGACTGATTCTTTTGGCCTAAATAAGTGTACAACATCATTAACTTGAGTTGTTATGTAAACCTTATGAACATGAGCACGCACGGTTAAAATTTGCTAAAAAGGCCTAAGCGAGGCCTACGGCCCTAATATTGATTCTTTTTTGCCTGAATAAATGTGCAACGTTATTAACTTGACTTTTCATGTAAACTATTTATGAACATGAGCACTGAACATGATTTTTATGAAAAACGTATGAACATGATAAAACTTGCTAAAAAGGCCGAGGCATAGGGACTTAAAATTAATTATTTTTGCCTTAAAACTAAATCTTTGCGTTCTCTGTGACACGGAGAAATCAAAAGTGCAATTTGAGTATGATCCCCTAACGTTTCGGTGGTCTGTCTGTCAAACGTGCACCATGCTTCAACAGATCCTGTAATGAAATCTAGCGTTTTCGATAAACTGACCCTTCGGTGAAATGACCTTTCGATGAAATGAACTTTTAGGTAAAGAGACCTTTCGGTGAAATGAACTTTTCGATCAAGTGACCCTTCGGTGAAATGTACCTTTCGATCAAGTGACCCTTCGGTGAAATGAACGCTTCGATCAAGTGATCTTTCGGTGAAACAATTTTTTCGGTGAAGTGATTTTCGGTCAAGTGACCCTTCGGTGAAGTAAACGTCGGGCAAATGAACCAGACCCCATTTATTGACATACATTAATACGGTGTCGGTCCACCTTTGGCCTTAATGCATGCATTGACCCTTCGAGACATGCTTTCGACAAGGTTTTGGAACACAGCGATAGGTATGCGCTTCCATTCAGTACATAATGCTGCCGCTAACTGTTGCTTAGTAGTAGGCCTTGGTTCCAAACTTCTTATTCGGTGCTCTAATTCATCCCATAGGTGCTCTATGGGATTAAGATCAGGGCTCTGTGCTGGCCAGGCCACACACGATACGGAATTATCGTCAAACCACGCCGTAACAGTCCTTGCTTTATGGCTCGGCATTATCCCGGTACCAACAAGGCTCGGTTCCACAGTATTGCCACAGAGTTGATAGGGCATAATTGCCCAGAATATAGAGGTAGACGTGCTGGTTAACAGATTTGTCCACGATGACCAATGGGTCGGAACCATACCACGAAAAAAACACCTCCAAATGAGTACACTGCCAGTCCAACCTTTACCGTCGGAACAGTACACTGTGGTAAATAGCGATCCGCTGGCTGCCGCCATACCCACATACGGCCATCAGGCTGATGGATCGCGTATCTGGATTCATCAGTCCATAGGACCCGTTTCCATTCATCTATGGTCTACTATAAATGTTCTCTACACCATGAAAAACGACGAGTAGCATTCCGAGTGGAGATGAAAGAGTTATGAGCAGCAGCACCACCACGTTAACCCATTGAAAGAAATTCTCTGCGAATAGTACGTGTACATACTGTAGTTCCACCATTTTTACTCACCTGTACACTGAGGTCTTTACCCCGTCGATTAGCTGCAACGACTCTTCTGGGGATTCGATGTCCTCTATCACTGATTTTCTTTGGTCTGCTGGTACGTTTCTGTGCTTCAGGCACGCCATGTGTCTCCCACTTATTCAGTACATCCAAAAAGTTTACTTGGGTATGTTTAAACGCCTATCGGTTTCTCTTATGGACAACCCACAGATATAACACCCAACAATCTTTCCTTTCTCAAAGTCAGTTCTCTCCCGCCGCGACATTTTCACTCAACCTCACAGTGCTATATGATCGCGGTTAGCTGCAGGCTTGTTTTTATACGGTTTGCAGCTGTACCGCGCATCTTAACAACGCAGAGGATCCGTTCATTCACTTTTGAAGGGGGTGTCCGGTGACTTTTGTCAATATACGTAGTGTATATAAGTACGAGGGAGTATCATAAAAAGTAAAGGCAATATACCATTTAATACCGGTAACTCTGAACAAATGAACATAAAGTTTGTCACTTCTCCACATAATCCCCCTGAAGTCCGATGCACTTCTTGGATCGTTCCACTAGCTTCTTCATTCTATCGATGTAGTTCTTGTATCGTTCCACCAGCTTCATTCTATCGATGCACTTCTTGTATCGTTCCACCAGCTTCATTCTATCGATGCACTTCTTGTATCGTTTCACTAGATTGTTTATTCCTTGGGAGAAGAAGCTTTTCGGCTGCTCCCGAATCCAAGTCAGCACCGCTTCCTTAACCTCCTCATTAGAGGTGAACCTGCGACCACGTAGAGCTTCTTTAAGTGGACCGAAGACATTATGACAGCATGGCGCCATATCAGGGCGGTAACAGGGATGTGGAAGACGTCCAAACTGCAGTTTTTGCATTGCATCCACTGTTGCGGCCTCTACATGGGAGACGTGCATTGTCATGCAGCAGCAAGACTGTTTTTGACAGTATTCCTCCTTTTTTGCTGCGCATTACTGGTTTCAGTTTCTTTCTAGGCATGGCACAGTACGTGGCACTAGTCACTGTTGTCCATGTTTCTGAAAATGCACCTTTCATGTCCCAAAAGAATGCCAGCATGATTTTCTCGGCGGAGAGCTGTCGTTTAAATTTCTTCTTTACTGGAGAAAACAGGTGTTTCCATTGCATGCTTTGTCTCTTGCTTTCCAGTTTACAGTGATGAACCCATGTCTCGTCGCCGGTGACAATCCGCGACAAAACACTCGGATCTTCATAACGATTCAGGAAGTTGGTCGCAACTTCCACGCGCTGTTGCTTGTGTAGATCAGTAATCTGTTTGTGTACTCATCTTGCGCAAGCTTTACGGTACCCCAAGTCATCATGCACTATGGCGTGTGCGGATCCATAACTGATATCTAAATATGAAGCAACAGCGGACAACGTAATCCGTCGGTCTTTTCTGATCAAGCCATTCGCCCTGTCCATTTTGGCTTGTACGCTCGATGTTGATGGGCGACCAGGTCGAACTTTGTAGGTTAAACTTGTTCTGCCTGATTTAAGCCTTTCTACTCATTCATAAACTTTTCGTTGAGTCATGTTTTCATTTCCGTACTGGGTCAACATCATTCGGTGAATTTCAGCAGGTTTCATTCCCTCTGCCTAAAGAAATCGCACTACGTCGCGTTATTTAACAATTGTGCAACCCCGCAGTGAAACGCCCATGTTTATTTGACCTTGACTTCAACTAGACTAACGGCAGAACGCTGTACTGTGCGTGTTCGAACTACCCATAAGCCATTGCAAACGTGTTGTATTGCGTCAACTACTATCCGTTGCAGTTACCGCATAATTTTCAAATTGCCTTTGCATTTTGAATTACTTATTTAATATAACAGGAAAAGTATTGTAAAAGTATTCCGAGCTGCTTATTAGATAGCAGTGAAGAACTGGCCAGTGTTTGATCGTGAGGGAATTATCAGATTGCAGCAGATAAATGGAACGAAACTTGGTTTTATTCTTCATTCCAGATTATCTGTAACAAACATAACGAAACATATCAAATGAAGCGAGGTCACAGAGAGAGATGATTTCACAAAGTGTCTCTTTTACCCTTTAAGCAGCCGATGTACTGTGCTTGAACTAAACGGCGTTCAAAACGTTTGCTCTCTCCAAACAGAAATGTTCATATAGCTACCGGGTTTTACGAAAGCTACAGTAAAGTAATTTCGTATCTTTACCCCCTCTCATCTCATCAGCAGCGAAAATAAGCCTATCATAGATGATAAGCCCTCCTTTCTAGTCCTGTGTTCTCTGTTCCATGCCCTAAAACATGATAGGGAACGACTAGTCTCGCAGACACAAACATCATGCAACTGGGTTAAAAACATTTACTTAAATGTTTTCTCTATCCTTCTTTAAATTTGGCTCCATTTCCATAACCCTTTATGAGTTGATTTGTCAGAATGGATTGGTGTCAATCATACGACTGAATGACCGGTCTGAATAACAAATCTATGGGCAAAAGCAACTTTCTTCGATGTTCAAGTCTTGAAGGTAACTCATACGAGCAGCTTTGGGACCACTAGACATACCCTGAATGAATTCGTTTTAGTCGCGTTCGTCCCACTTCTTAGGCAGCGAATACATTCGTTCGAGTTGAATTCAGCCCATTTTGTTAACCCCGAGTTAATTCGTACTTGCCGGTTAAAGGGTTAAACATAAGGTTCAGTGTGCTTGCTTATAAATGAGTAAGTAACAAAAGGATTCTTGTGATTTATATAAAGTCAAACACTGTGATGCCAGTTTCTTAGACACGCCTACCTATCATCTTGGCCTTCAGAACATCCCGAATACGTCAGGCTCTGGAAATATACCAGATGTTGGAAGTCTCGTGTTGCAATGCTGTTCCATGTAGAAATGACAAAATCGCGCATTTGCTGCAAATTGGACTGCGGCACGATCAGATCAGATCAGATCATATGTAGAGGATTTTAGGAAGGGAGTGTCTGACCCCAGGTCTTAAACAACCCTTAGAAATAGGAAGCTAGGAGATTTGGGCTAGAGTGCCCGATAAGAAAGTGACATTGAAGCAAAGTAGAAAGGGGGAGGAAGACGCCGTTATTTATTCCCGGGGGCAGCACCTGGGTTCCGACGGCTTAACGTACCCATCCGACGCACGGCGGGTATTTAGTGGTTCGAACGTTCGTACCTGCCCAGGATCGAACCTGAGGTTATCTCCATGGCAGTCACGAACGCTAACCACTAGGCCACCCGCGGCCTCATCTGCGGCACGGTATTTCCGCGAATAGCCTTATTCACCTCATCCCAGAGATTCTCGGTGGGGTTTAAATCCGGTAATCTGCAGATTACTGAAGCATATAATGAATAAAGCTTTTAACTAAGCTAGTAATGTTTTATAATGCTTCTGCTACTGAATTATATGCTTGTACTAAGCTAATGCTCCTTCTAATGGTTTTTGTTTGTTAATTAAATCATGAATAACTTTTCCTGCTAGTAGTGTAGTAACAATAATGAACAAGCTTTTAACTGCTAGTAATGTTGTGGTAGTAATTAAGATGAATAAAGTCTTAACGCTGGTTGTTAATAATAATCAACTAAAGACATAAACCTAACAACCAGACAGAGATCTGACAAAAACTATGAACTGAGAAAGACGTACTTACGAAAAAGCTCTTTTATTAGATAACTCTTGAACCATCCAACGCACACACTACTCGTATCACAATAATGAAGAATCAACCTAATCACATAGAACGAAGCTCTGGCTATACAACAACAAACGCTCTCCTTCACATAAACCAACGCTCTCCCCTCACGTATCGTTGAACGCGCCTATTTATACTGGCTACCACCACGTCATGACTTACACTCATTGCCAGATCTCATTCAGCGGGTGAAATAACATCTCGTTCAGTAAGAAGATAATTTACATAGTAAAATAAAATAACCAGAGATAGTAAAAATCAAAAGGAAAGTGAATGTAGAGTATACGTTACATCATCTCCCCCTTAATTTTTTTTTCCGAAAAACCTATTAATTTTGGAGTGTAAGTCTTACACTTCGTTGATTGACGTTTATCGACCTCTTTTTTGTTTTGTTGTTTGGTGGCAGCAGTATTTACAATCTCAAACTTGGCTTGACAAAATCAAGAAATCTGTATTCGTCTGTGAAACACTTTGTATACTTGAACAAAACAAACCTGCATCGGCATACCTTCCTTTTATTCTGCCTAGCAGGAATCACTTTTTTAATTTCAAATTACGTTCTCATTATTCGTTGAATACATACCAACTGTATCAGCAGCGAAGATTGCCTGGAGCTGCCTAACAGTAACAATTTTATTATTTTACCCCTAAGCACATAGATATATAAAAAAAAAATTTGGATTAGTTGATGGACATAGAAGAAATATATAAAAAAAACACATATATACACAAAAAAGAATGCATAGGCCCACACGAAAAAAAGAAATTCTGACACGCCAACTGGTCGTGCAGGAAAAACAACAAACGGAGAAAAGAACCTGTCCACGAGAACTTAGTTATCTCGAGGACGCATAAAAAACTCTAGTACGATAACGTTTTCCAGGCCTAATCGGACTGGTAAATTAAGGTGGCGTAGTGTGTTTCAACGATTTGAATGGATCTGGAACATCTGTATTCTGTCGGTCAAGAAATCCCGGCGGCTGACAGGAACGGTCAGGAACGGCTGAAGTCTGGCGGTCCGGAAATCCCTGCGGCTGACAGGAACGGTCAGGAACGGCTGAAGTCCGTCGATCAGGAACGGCCGAAATCTGGCGGTCCGGAAATCCTTGCGGCTGATAGGAACGGGCTCCCCCAGGCTTTTGATATGGAGTCCCTTTGTGCTGGGGCCCGTGGTGTCCTTCCAGTATTCTTTTGGACGGACGTGGCTCCGGCCACATCGTTTGCTTTCGCTTTCGCCCTCGTGGCATGAGAGTAGCAGCAGGCATCGGCCCTGTTTGCCCTGAGCGTAGGTTCCAGGGGCGAAACCCGGGCGGATGCAAGGATCTCTGCCTTCGTCACTGTTGTGGCGAAGCAGATTGGGGAGACAAGTTACGTTTTTGACCAGCTTTTGGTGTTACTGGACGGTTTGTAATAGTCAAATTATTGTCCATAACTGATAAATCAGACATATCCGAAGCCTCTGAGTCGCTGCTGAAATTTAGTGGTCGTGCAGGGCGATGTTTATTTCTGCCTATAGGAATACTTTCTGACGAGGTATTCAAGGAAGTAGGAGCCTGTGTTGGTGCAGAGTTATCACGAAACGGCGCAGCAATAGTCTTGGCAATGGTTGGAGGGAAAGGAACGATACTAGTATTTGAAGAACTTGATTCGAGCCTTCGTCTCATGGGAGAATCAGGTTGCGTGTTTGGAAACCCGTCGTGAGGAGGGGAGGGTGAAGAAAAAATCACGGGAGATTCTTCAAAAGTTTTTGTCGGTTCGTCCAAAATTTCTGGAGGTTGATCGTGAGATATAAACTCTTGAGTCTGTGGAACAGAAGGTTGAGTAGGATTGATTATAAAATCGATATTTCGTTCATGATACTTGCGGCACTGAGCAACGTGTACGTACTGAAATTGATTGTCAGGTTTTTCAAGAACAATGTTATTTTCAAACACATTTGCCACCCGATATGGACCTTCGTAGCTGGGTGCAAATTTCTTCACTAAAGTATGAGAAACAGAAGACTGGAAGTGCGTTTCCACGAGAGTGAGATCTCCAACGACAAGATCTGGTTCCCTACGCCTAGTATTATAATATCTTGCTTGAGCCGCTTGTGCTCCTAGCATTGCAACACGAGCTTTTTCTGCCATGATTCGTACTGATTGCGGAGTTGGTCGCTGGTTTAGTTCGTCGATAATCCCCGTTAAATTTTCAAAAGGGGTTTTAATTTTGCGACCCAGAAAAAGTTCTGCAGGAGTAATTTTAGTAGATTCGTGGACAGACGAGCGGAGGGCGAACGAAAAAAGCTCCAAATGATCATCCCATCGTTCATGATGACCCATGACAAATGTAGCAATCATTTTCACTAACGTGCGGTTTACGCGTTCCGCAGGATTACTCTGGGGATGATATGGGGAAATGAATTTATGCTTAATGTGTAGTCTCGCACACATTCTTTCAAACATGTCAGAAATAAATAGTGGACCATTATCCGAAACTACTTTATTAGGTGCACCATATCTAGAGAATACTTCATTAATTAATACATTACAAATAACTTCTGCCGTAGCGGCTTTAATGGGAAAAACTTCAACCCATTTAGAAAAATTATGAGTTAGTACTAAAACGTAACGAGCTTTGTTTTTAACAGATAAATGATAAGGTCCAAATAAATCTATGGAAATAATATCAAAATCATGAGAACTTGAACTAGATTTCAAGTGACCGGCCGGTCTTACATTACGGTAATTATTAATCTGACACAAGTGACATGATTGAACGTATGCGAGCACACTTTGGTACATGCCAGGCCAATAGGCAACATCCCGCAATTTACAACGTGTCTTGCGAATACCTAAATGGCCTGCAAGAGGTTTGTCATGAAATTCGTTTAAAAGGGCCATTCTAAGGGTTCGCGGAATACATGGGCGAAACTCTGCCCTAGTAGTCCTAGATTTCGTATAGTAAAGAAGACCCTCTATTACTTCAAAATGTTGTGACCTTCCTGCCAGAGAAGGATCACTTTGTAGGGGCGAACCCGCAAGCAAAAAATTATAGATATCCCCAAAATCTGGATCATTTATTAATTCTGCCATTATCTGCTCTCTGGATGTTATATCAGCTATTAGAAGTAAAGGCTGACATCCAGGAGTAGTTTCTGTGGGGACCCCACTAATCAGAACGCGAGACAATGCGTCCGGTAATTGATTCTTATGACCTGACTGATACGAAATTTTGACATTGCTCTCTTGTAACTTCAGAGCCCACTTCATAAGTCTTTGAGATAGGTGCTTAGCAGAATTCAAATACTGAAGGGCAGAATGATCCGTAATTATGTTAACTGTCAATTCGTTAAGGTAACATTGAAATTTGTCAAGAGCATACACAACAGCAAGACATTCACGTTCCGTAGCTGAATAATTGCGTTCAGCTTTGGCTAAAGTACGAGACGCAAAAGCTATTGGATGCCCAGCTTGTGACAAAACGCAACCAAGACCAACTCCGGATGCGTCAGTATAAATATCAAATTCCTTTGTATGATCCGGGAAAGCCAACACAGGAGGCTGAGTCAACGCAGACTTCAGTGTTTCGAATGCAGCGTTAGCCTCAGGTGTTAAAACAAACTTCTTGTATTTACGTTTTAAAGCATACAATGGCTCACAGATTGTAGCATAAGCGGGGACGAACTGCTGATACCATCCGGTCATTCCCAGAAAGCGTGATAGTTCTTTTGCTGTTTTAGGCCGAGGAAAGTGAACAATAGGCCGAATTTTTTCATTATCCGTAAATAAGCCGTGGGGAGTGATTTTCAACCCCAGATATACAATCTCGTCCCTCGCTATCTGGCATTTACTTGGTTTTAACGTCAAGCCAGCATTGTATATGAGTTGGAACACCTGTTTGAGCAGAGAAAGGTGCTCGTCAAAAGTCTCTGATGTAATAATAATGTCATCCAAATATACATGCACATGGGGACCCAGAACAGGTCTGAGAACCGTATCCATAAGCTTTTGGAAAGTAGCAGGGGCAGAAGCTAGTCCAAAGGGCATACGCAGGTATTCATAAGCCCCAAAAGGAGTCACAAAGCCTGTTTTATCGACAGAGTCCGGATGTACTGCCACCTGCCAATATCCACTCGCCAAATCCAAGGTTGACATCCATTTGGTTGACGACAGGTCATGTAAAATATGCGACATGACAGGTAGTGGATAATTGATCGTTTTTGTGACTTGGTTGAGCTTGCGGAAATCTGTCACGAAACGAAATTCATTGGGTTGTTTCTTTGGAACCAAAAAGGCAGGAGCAGCCCAGGCGCTTGTTGATTCCCTGATTATGCCCTGTTTAATCATTTCAGAAATTTGACGTTGCATTTCCTGTTTCTTATGGGGAGCACAAGGGTAAGGTTTCGTCGCTATCGGTTTCGAACCATCAGTGTCAATGACATGATAAACCACCTGTGTGAAACCAGGTTGATCAGAAAATAAACCAGGGCTTTCCTGTAAAAGGAGAGAAAGCTGGTCTCGTTGCCTCTCATTCAATTGGTTACTCAATAACAAACTCGTTATATCCATAGGGACCGTAGGAATCATTTCGACAGGTTCCGGAAAGGAAATCACATGTTGTACGAAATTCAAAGTTATTTGAAACGTATGAATAAAGTCCATGCCCATTAGACATTTCACAGGTAGTTCGTCTATAAGCAGGAAATAATGCGTAAAACGAGCTTTTCCCAGCCCTAGAGATAATGTGACAGTTCCTGTGATACTGAAGATTTCGTTATTTGCACCTCGCAAATACTGCGTCGCAGGCTGAACGAGGACTGCAGGAAAATTGTCAGTGCAAAACTTCGTATTTAGGGCTGATATTTCAGAACCAGTGTCGAACTTTGTCTCGACAATAATATCTTCAATTGTCAAGAATACATCAGGCAACTGAGGAGTTTGAACAGTCACTAATACTGTTTTAGGGTCAGAATGCTTGGTATCAGGAAGCAGGGCCGACCCTTGGTCTACTTCCTTTGGAAGTTTAAAGGATTCCTGGTTGGATTATCATGCGGTCTGAAACCTCGACCCTGCCGGGTATCGGGAAAATTTTCACGATGAGGAAAACTGCGTGAACCCTGCTGCGGGAACTCCGCGTGTCTGTTGACATTTTCATATCTATTACTTCTTCCCTCAGCACGGGCAGAAAAATCATCATTGCCCTGAGCATGAAAACGTTCCGAATGCTGTGGATTGGAACGGGGTCGAGCATACTGTGCATTTGTACGATATCCCGAAGATTGTTCAGAAACTCGCTGTTGGTTCGCCACTCTTCTGTGTGGTGGAACGTATGAAGCTTGGGTGTGCACTTGTGTATGCTCGCGCTGAAAGTTATTATGCCTATTATGCCGCTGAGGGTTTTCGTAATAAGCCTCGCGGGGTGCCCGAGCATGGTGAGTGGAACCATGTTTGCCATGTCGCTCTTCATACGTTCGTATGAGGCGAAGGCATTCATGAATTGTGGCAGGGTGTCGAACCTCAAGAAAATCTTGTAAAAATGGGTCGAGCTGCTGCAATAGGGTATCCAACATGTCAACATGACTGGCATGTGGATCCCAGAAGTTATATAAGCGTGTTATTTCCAACGCAAATGCAACAGGGCTATTGTTGGGTCCTTGCTGACGAGAAAAAAGTTGTTGTGCAAGGCTAGCTCGACTGAGTCCGAAAGGAAAGACCTCCAAAAATTCTGCACGGAAATTCTCATAATGAGAATCCGGGTTCGACACTCTCCACTGCCGATACCAGGTCTTAGCGGTATCCTTCAAGCAAGTGCCTGCGATTTGTACTTTGCAGTCTTCAGGAATATTGTATAGATCAAAATGATCTTCCAGATCTTCGAGGAACTTTAAGGATCCCTCCAACCCATTGAAATGAATTGTTCCTGCATGCGGCACGAAATGGGCAAGCATTCTGCTTCGCTGAGAGGATTGAACTCCCTCAGGTACGACCCGCGACTCAGAGTAATAGGAAGCTGGTGCATTACAAAATTGTGAAGAATGCCTGGGTACGTGTAGATCACTTATATCAAAGTGAGCCCCACAGGCTTCTTGCAGATGGTCGAAATTAATCCCATCACCACCGAAACTTGTCTGAATGTGAAACATTGAAGTTGTCTCAGGTAGTGAAGACATGGGTAACAATTGTCAAGATCTCGTGTTCGAGAAAAGTTCGGGCGCCAATTATAATGAATAAAGCTTTTAACTAAGCTAGTAGTGTTTTATAATGCTTCTGCTACTGAATTATATGCTTGTACTAAGCTAATGCTTCTTTTAATGGTTGTTGTTTGTTAATTAAATCATGAATAACTTTTCCTGCTAGTAGTGTAGTAACAATAATGAACAAGCTTTTAACTGCTAGTAATGTTGTGGTAGTAATTAAGATGAATAAAGTCTTAACGCTGGTTGTTAATAATAATCAACTAAAGACATAAACCTAACAGCCAGACAGAGATCTGACAAAAACTATGAACTGAGAAAGACGTACTTACGAAAAAGCTCTTTTATTAGATAACTCTTGAATCATCCAACGCACACACACTACTCGTATCACAATAATGAAGAATCAACCTAATCACATAGAACGAAGCTCTGGCTATACAACAACAAACGCTCTCCTTCACATAAACCAACGCTCTCCATACAACAACAAACTCTCTCCTTCACATAAACCAACGCTCTCCCCTCACGTATCGTTGAACGCGCCTATTTATACTGGCTACCACCACGTCATGACTTACACTCATTGCCAGATCTCATTCAGCGGGTGAAATAACATCTCGTTCAGTAAGAAGATAATTTACATAGTAAAATAAAATAACCAGAGATAGTAAAAATCAAAAGGAAAGTGAATGTAGAGTATACGTTACAAGCAACGAAAACTCGCCCACGTGTTCTTGGACCCATTCAGTGACAGCGGCACAGTCCCGCAGCAAACAGCACGTTCCACTTTATCACAGATATGCTCGATGGGGTTTAAATCCTTGGCCTGGAACTGTGTAGTCCATTGAAAAAACTCGTCAGCATGTTCTTGGACCCATTCAGTGATGATACGTGCCTTGTGAGCGGTTGCGATTATATTTCTGGATGCGACCATCTGCCTGAGGATAAACCGTAGGAATGAATTTGTCCTCCAATGAATACAAGGAAACAGGTGCATTTCACCATCCCCCCACCACGGAATTTTTTAATTTTTCAGACATCATTCGTTTGTACCACGTATGAACCGGAATGAACTCGGTTTTTTTCGTTTGAACCGCAAAAGTTTTGGAGATATTTAAAAAACAAAGTAGGGGGGCTGGTGAAACGATACCCCCCACCATGGAATTTTTAATTTTTTTTTTGCATCATTCGTTTGTACCACGTATGAACCGGAATGAACTCAATTTTTTTCGTTTGAACCGCAATAGTTTTTTAGTTATTTAAAAAACAAAGTGGGGGGCTGGTGAAATGGTACCCCCAAAAAATAGATATTTCAAATTTCAGCATAGCCATTCGTTAATAAATCGTATGAACCGGAATGAACTCCATTTTCATCGTTTGAACCACAATAGTTTTTGAGATATTTAACAAATAATATTGAGAATTTGCATATCAATATAGGAGGCCGACCATTTCACCAGCCCCCCCCCCCCACCACCATGGAAATTCAAACTTTCGAAATAGCCATTCGTTAGTAAATCGTATGAACCGGAATGAACTCCATTTCTATCGTTTGAACAGCAATAGTTTTTGAGATATTTAAAAAATAATATTGAGAATTTGCATATATACAGAAAGACCGACCATTTCACCAGCCCCCCACCATGGAAATTCAAAATTTCAAAATAGCCATTCGTTAGCAAATCGTATGAACCGAAAAGAACTCCATTTTCATCGTTTGAACCGCAATAGTTTTTGAGATATTTAAAAAAGAATGTCACAGGCCTACACCATTTACCCCCTTCATCATGGAAATTCAAAATTCCGAAATACCCATTCGTTAGTAAATCGTATGAACAGGAATGAACTCCATTTTTATCGTTTGAACCGCAATAGTTTTTGAGATATTTAAAAAATAATATTGAGATTTTGCATATATACAGAGAGACCGACCATTTCACCAGCCCCCCACCATGGAAATTCAAAATTTCAAAATAGCCATTCGTTAGCAAAATCGTATGAACCGAAAAGAACTGCATTTTCATCGTTTGAACCGCAATAGTTTTTGAGATATTTAAAAAAGAATGTTACAGGCCATTTCATCCCCCCTCCCCCCTCATCATGGAAATTCAAAATTCCGAAACAGCCATTCGTTAGCAAATCGTATGAACCGAAAAGAACTCCATTTTCATCGTTTGAACCGCAATAATTTTTGAGATATTTAAAAAAGAATGTTACAGGCCATTTCATCCCCCTCCCCCCCCCATCATGGAAATTCAAAATTCCGAAATAGCCATTCGTTAGCAAATCGTATGAACCGAAAAGAACTCCATTTTCATCGTTTGAACCGCAATAATTTTTGAGATATTTAAAAAAATGTTACAGGCCATTTCATCCCCCTCCCCCCACTCATCATGGAAATTCAAAATTCCGAAATAGCCATTCGTTAGCAAATCGTATGAACTGAAAAGAACTCCATTTTCATCGTTTGAACCGCAATAGTTTTTGAGATATTAAAAAAGAATGTTACAGATCATTTCATCACCCCTCCCCCTCATCATGGAAATTTAAAATTCTGAAATAGCCATTCGTTAGTAAATCGCATGAACAGGAATGAGCTCCATTTTTATCGTTTGAACCGCAATAGTTTTTGAGATATTTAAAAAATAATATTGAGAATTTGCACATATACAGAGAGACCGACCATTTCACCAGCCCCCACCCCATGAAAATTCAAAATTTCAAAATAGCCATTCGTTAGCAAATCGTATGAACCGAAAAGAACTCCATTTTCATCGTTTAAACCGCAATAGTTTTTGAGATATTTAAAAAAGAATGTCACAGGCCTACACCATTTACCCCCCCCCCTTCATCATGGAAATTCAAAATTCCGAAATAGCCATTCGTTAGTAAATCGTATGAACATTAATGAACTCCATTTTTATCGTTTGAACCGCAATAGTTTTTGAGATATTAAAAAAATAATATTGAGATTTTGCATATATACAGAGAGACCGACCATTTCACCAGCCCCCACCCCCATGAAAATTCAAAATTTCAAAATAGCCATTCGTTAGCAAATCGTATGAACCGAAAAGAACTCCATTTTCATCGTTTGAACCGCAATAGTTTTTGAGATATTTAACAAATAATGTTACAGGCCTACCATTTCACCCCCCCCTCATCATGGAAATTCAAAATTCCGAAATAGCCATTCGTTAGTAAATCGTATGAACAGGAATGAACTCCATTTTTATCGTTTGAACCGCAACAGTTTTTTTTATTGGAGATTTAACGACCACCGTGAGCAACTCAATGGGCTATAAGCAGTCGCCCGTCCCTAATTCAGGATCACTGGTTCCAGGGAAGGAAGAGAGCCAGTGCCGTAAAACAAACACAACATTCATGCCTCACCGGGATTCGAACCCGGACCCTGTTCGAACGAATGATCAGAGTCCGTCGCTTAGACCACTGCGTCACCGGAGCGGCCAACAGTTTTTGATAGATTTAAAAAAAAAAAAAAAAGTTTGAGAAAATTGGGGGACGACCATTGCACACACCCCCATGGAAAAATTCAAAATTCCAAAAATTGCCATTCGTTAGCAAATCGTATGAACCGAGGGGAAATCCATTTTCATCGTTTGAACCACAACAGTTTTTGAGAAAAAAATAACAATATTGAGAACTTATGTATATATATATATTCGAGACCGACCTTCACCCCCCCCCCCCTCTCACCATGTAAATTTATTAAAAATTTCAAGATAGTCATTCGTTAGTAAATGGTGTGAACCGGAATAAACGCCATTTTCATAGTTTGAATAGCAATAGTTTTGGAGATGTTTAAAAAAGAATGTTAGTAGCCCACGATTTCACCTGCCTCCCCCCCCCCCGCCCACCCCAACCTGGACATTTCCCATTTCAGGATAGCTATTCGTTAGCATGGTGTGAATCAGAAAGACCTTCTTCATCGTTCGAATCTTGATAGTTTTTGAGATATTTGTAATAAGGGTAATGGAGGATAATGAAGAAGTAATTTGTTTTGCACAAAGTCTTTCATTCGTTCCTGACATTAGCTGAAAGAACTCCCCGTTTCTAGCTTTGAACCCCAGCAGTTGAAAAGACATTCCAAAAACAACGTGACGTTGCTTTATTAGGTATCGAGGACTAGTACACAGGAGAACGGAAAATAAATGGCATGATAAAACAATAAGAATAACGGTACTGGACGAGCAGCACAAAGCAGTCTGTAAAAGCCAATCAGGACATACAAAGATAAACGAAGCTGAACGAGCAGCACAAGGCAATCTGTGATAGGCGAAGCACACTGGAACAGTCACTGAGCAGAAGGAACGACGGACATGGAGATGGAGAATACATCGAACTGGAGGCTGCTTTTCATGCTCCGGGGCGCAGCATGAAAAGCAGAAAACGAGGTGCAACAGATAACACTTGCAAAGATGGCATGGTGTAGGCAACAGTATGGGACAATCAATTAGCATGAGGCAAAGCAATAACGGTAAGTATCTGACGAGATGAGTCACACTGGATGAGCAAGTAACGTAGCACAACAGTAGAAGGTATACTGAGGCACATGGCATGACATAAGACAAATACTCGACGAGACAGGAAAAACAAACCCACGGAACACCTGAAAAAACTAACTGGGTGCGAACAGCAACATAGGGCAATCCAGGACAATGACGAAAGGTATAAGAGAAGAATCGCGCATAACAATGCACACAGGAAGAAGCTCTGTGAACAAAACGATGTGACGGGTTCACGGAAGTAGGCACCGGGCGGATGTTTGAAAGAACCGAGATGTGGAGAAAACATGGCGGTACATAATATACAACGGAAAGAAAAAGGTTGGGTAAAAGGCAAAACAGAAACATGCAAAGGAGTAAGACGGAACAGCAGCAAGGCAAAGACGGCAGGAAGCGAAACATCATGCAAGTGCAGACAGAAACTAATCGGTCAGAACCAGATCAATGAAGCGATTTTGAGTATCACCAAGGTAGCAATTAAGAAAACTTTAATAACGAAATATCTCAGGGGTAAGATCTCGTGAGGTCAACGAAAACGTGGAGGAAGCAGCGAATATCCTCGATCATATTCGAGTAATCAGCTGGATCATGTGAGTCAAGAAGGGGATCCAAACCAGCGTCACAAGAAGAGGCAAAGAACAAGGGTTGGCAGCATCTGGGAAGAGAATCTTCGAATACCCAGGGACAGCTTGGAGGCGAGCGACAATTGCAGTGGAAACGGAGGGAGTACCAATAAGTTCGGCAAAAGCAGCAACAGTAGAATTAGGAGCGGAACCTGAAGAACGATGAAGAGAAGGCTGAGCTACTGCGGTTCGCTTAGTACGAGTCTCTCGATTAGAGCGACGACGGCCCTTCTTATTAGAAGCAGTACCAACAGGGACGTGGTGATGAAGAAGGAGTAACCGACAGCAAGTGAGAAGTCTGACAAGGAAGATATGGATCATGTGCGCATAACGCAAGCAAAGAGGCAACTGATGGGGCAACAGGAGCTGGTGAAGGTGAGGCTTCACACAAATCCAGAAGAGTAGCTGTGCTGGAAAGCGGGGACCGATCACGGGACAAGAAATCGAAAGGAAGGCAACAATACTAGAGGCATCAGAAGAGCTCGGAGAAGGTGAAACGGGCGGAGAGCACACCGGAGTACTGGAACGGCTGAAGAAAGGATGAGCGTCTGAGGGTGGCGAGGCTGACGTACACAGCGAAGATGATGGAGCAAAGAATCCCGTGGTTGGGATTGACGAGGTGACGTGCGAAAACAAAGAAGGCAGCACCTGAACAGGCGGAGAAAGGTCGGCAACGGGATGTGACAAAGCACAGACAACAGAGACGAAGAAGAAAGCAAGACAGACGAAGGCACCGAAGCAGGAGCAGTAGATCCAGATGTATCCACAAGAGGCAACGCTAGTGGAGAAGGAAAAAGACCTGCAGAGGAAGGCAACGACAATCGAGATGGAGACTAAGAAGGTGGAAGCGAAACAAGTGCAGGCGTGGTGACCGGAAGTGAAGAAGGGGGTTCTGTGATGGGCACTTGAGCAGCCGTTGAGGGAGAACAAGAAGAGGTGAGCGGACACTGCAAGCGATGATGACCAGGCGTTTTACATGAAAAGCAATGATACGCAGTGAACACGTTTATAACGACATTGTGATGAACACAAAGCACCTGGAAAGCAGTGGGGCAGGAAGTAATGGAGTCCATATCAGGGAAGAGAACTAAGGCTTGGCGTCGGAAGCCTAAATAAGGACGATCACCTTGATCGGTGGGGAGAGCGCGAATAACACAAACAATGCGCCCACACCGAGAAAGAAATGCATGTAAAACCGTCGTCGGGGCTGACGTTCGCAAACGGAGGACTTTGCTATGGCATTTGTTACAGTTCAAACTGTGGTTACGAAGATACTGCAATATCGGAAAGTATGTTTAAAATTAATCCCGCGGATGCTGACTGACCACCATAAGGAAGAATGTATGGGTTGGAGTTTGAACCACTTGCTGCGTTACAAAGCAGAGGGTGATGCATTTATATCGCGCATAGTGGCAGGTGACGAATCGCGGTGCCACCACTTTGAGCCATCCAGAAAACCAGCGAGCATGCAATGGAAACATCCCGGATCACCAAAACACATGAAATTCAAGTCACAGGACTCCGCCGGGGAGGTTATGCTGACCGCATTTTTTGACCATGAAGGGCTTTTGTTGGTGGACTTTAAAGAGCCTCACGTGAACAGCAATGCCAACCACTACATCGACACAGTGGACAAGCTGCATAAAGCAATCAAGAATGGGTGACCTGGCATGCTTTCGCGTGGTGTGATTCTGTTGCACACATTATGCAGGATGCGTTAGCACGGAAAGGGTGAGAGGTTCTGCACCACCCAGCCTATAGCCGGGATCTGTCAACATGTGACTTTCATTTTGACAGATCCAAATGGTTCAAGGAGAAACTAAAGTTCCTCTTTCCAGACGGTATGCGTCGTCTTTCCCAGCAATGGGATGCGTCGTCTTTCCAAGCAATGGGATGCGTGTTAATTCTGCCACACCTGCGGATGTAACTCTTCGTTCGTTTATATATATATGGAATGTAAGGTCAGGTGATGCGTAACATCACAGCCTCTCCTTGACAAATGTCAACTCCGCCTTCTCGTGGTGCATCCTGTTCCCACTAAAGGGGCTCTGACGACCGCCAATAGCGGTACAACTATACCATCGGGATTAGAGGAAATGTTATCCCACACTCACCAACCCGCTTGGCCAGCGTGGTGAGTTATGGCCAAACCCCTCCAAAATGACTCCACAACTTAAATCTTGGCCCTCAGTCTCCGGCAGCTGGAATGTACCTGGCCAAGGCAGCGGCCAGTGCGACATGAAGGCAGAGGGTGCTAAGAATCCCCGGAGGACCGGTCTAGGCTGCCATCTGATGCTGACCTTGGCTACGTACAATGGACGCTCCCTATCTTCTGATTCAAGGCTTCTTGAATTGGAAGAGGAACTACAAAGGATCAAGCGGGACATCGTCGGGCTAAGTGAGATAAGGAGAAAAGGAGAAGATCTCATTGAACTGAAGAGTGGACATCTCTTCTACTATTGTGGGACACATACTGGCAGAACTAGTGGTGTTGGATTTATAATAAACAAGAAACTGAAGGATAAAGTTGTAGAAGTTGAAAGTTCCTCTGACAGAGCTGCACGACTTGTTATCCAACTGTCGAAAAGATACCAGGCTCAGATTATTCAAACTTATGCACCCACCCCAAGTCATCCTGAAGAAGAAATTGAAGAATTTTATGAGGAAATTTGTCATCTAAATAATAAAGGTAAGCAGCACTTGAAAATAATTATGGGAGATTTCAATGCAAAAATAGGGCAACGGCAACAGAATGAAACTTCAGTAGGTAAATTCGGTCACGGCAACAGAAACCAGCGTGGAAATACTCTCGTTGAGTTTGCAGAGGCAGAAGGGTTTTTCATCTTGAACCCCTTTTTCAAGAAAAAGCCACACTGGAAATGGACATGGAGACATCCAAATGGGATAACAAGTGAAATTGATTTTATTATGTGTAACAAAAAATTCGTCATAGGAGACTGCAATGTGCTGAACAAGTTCAACACAGGTAGTGACCATAGATTGGTGAGATGTAAGATGCACCTCAACACTAAACTTGAACGTGGCAAGCTCATAAGACAAACAAAATGTATTGACATAACCAACCTTAAAAAACACCATAATACCTTTAAGTTGGAACTGAAGAACAGATTCTCTGCTTTAGAACGCCTAACATCGGAAGAAGTGGATATTTCTGAAGTTAACAGAAAAGTAACCAAAACTCTTATGGAAACAGCAACAAAATGAGCTGGGTCTAAGAACAAGTTGCATGTGTACAAATTATCAGGAAAAACCAAAATGTTGATGCAAAAAGAAGAGAGATGAGGACAACTAAAGAAGATGTGACTTCCAAATTGGAATATATAGAGCTATGCAAGACAGTACAAAAAATTATCACTAAAGACGTAAGGAAATTCAACTGCGAACTAGTGAGGAAAGCAATTGAAAACAACCAAAGCCTAAAGATAGCAAAGCGACATCTCAGTAAGGGAAGAAAACAGATTATGGCACTGAGCAAAGAAAATGGTTCTGTAACAAGAAATAGAGGCGAAATTTTGACAAGAGTGAAAGATTTCTACTCCAAATTATATGAAAGGGATGATACATGTACTCCAGACATCATGAAAGGTACCAGTACCAGAGTTCTTCCAGTCCTCCCAGCAGAAGTTGCGCATGCAATCAAGAACATGAAGCGGGGGAAAACTCCAGGAGAAAATGGAATTACTGCAGACACCATACAAGAAGCAAGTGGAGAAATCGAAACAGTACTCGCCCAAATTTTCACTCGATGCCTTAATGAAGGGAAGATTCCTGAGGATTAGAACAACGCTACAATGATCCTGCTACATAAAAAAGGTGACATTGAGGATCTCAGGAACTACAGACCTATCAGCCTCCGATCAGTGGTTTATAAAATCTTCACTAAAGTTCTTTCACACCGCTTAAAGGTAACACTGAACATGGCTCAACCGAGAGAACAAGCTGGATTCAGGAGTGGCTACAGCACAATAGATCATATCCACGTACTGAGAGAACTAATTGAAAGAGCGAAGGAATATGAACTTCCATTGTGCATGGCTTTTATCGATTAGGAAAAAGCCTTTGATTCGGTGAAACCATCAGCAGTTACAATGGCTCTGAAATCCTGCGGTATTAAAGATGCATACATTAATATTATTAATAACATCTATGAAAATGCAAGTGCAAAGATTCGGCTGTTTGAGAATACAGCACACATAAAAATTGGAAAGGGAGTGCGACAAGGTGACACCATATCTCCCAAACTCTTTAATGCCACATTGGAAAATGTCTTTCAATCACTGAACTGGGAAAATAAAGGGATAAAGATTAATGGAGATTATCTAACTCACCTTCGTTTTGCTGATGACGTAGTCATTTTTGCAACTACCCCATCAGAGCTGCAGAGTATGATCCAAGAACTTGATGACAAGAGTAAAGAAGTGGGATTAAAAATGAACTTTCAGAAGACAAAAGTGATGTTCAATGCTTTTACAAGAAATGAAGATTTATCGATTGATGGAGAAAAGCTGGAGATACAAGTTACGTACGTTATCTTGGACAGCAGATATCAAGTGAGGGTCACATAGATGGAGAAATTAATCAGCGTATAAAACTTGCCTGGAGAGCTTTTTGAAGAAACATCATAATTTTTAAGAGCAATATGCCATTATGTCTTAAAAGAAAAGTGTTTGATCAATGCATCCTTCCAGTGCTTACGTATGGTGCAGAGACGTGGACCTTAACTAAAAGAGACATACAAAGGCTGCAGACAACTCAAAGCAGCATGGACAGGTGCATGCTTGGTGTAACCAGGAGAGATAAGAAGAGGAACTACTCGTGAATCCGAAAAATGACAAGAGTGGAAGACATCATGATCAGAGTAAAATCCCTGAAATGGCAATGGGCTGGACATACTGCCAGAAGGACAGACCATCGATGGACAGCCGAAATTATAGATTGGATTACAAGGGACAGGAAAAGACCCAGAAGAAGACCACATGGGAGATGGGTGGATGAAATTCGAAAGTATGCGGGAGTGACATGGAAGAGACTGGCACAAGACAGACCGTTGTGGAGAAAATTTGGGGAGACCTTCGTCCAGCAGTGGATTGATAATGGTTGACAATGATATATATATATCATCATCATTGTCAACTGCTTTGAATCCACTACTGGATGAAGGTCTCCCCAAGTTTCTTCCACAATTGTCTGTCTTGAGCGTGTCTCCTCGATCACAAACCTCTATGCTTTCGAATTTCATCCATCAATCTACCATAGGGTCTTCTTCTGGGTCTTTTCCTGTCCCTCGAAATTCATTCTAAAATTTCGGTTTTCCGTCGGTGGTCGTTCTTCTAGCAACATGTCATGCCCTCACCATTTCAGTGATTTCATTGTGGTCATGATGTCGTCAACTCTTGTCGTTTTCCTTATCCATGAGTTCCTCTGCTTATCTTTCCTGTTTACACCAAGCATGATTCTCTCCAGGGCTTTTTGCGTTGTCTGCAGTCTTTGTTTGTCTTTTTTACGCTTTCCAACCGTAGGTTGAAGAAGCGTATATGCTTCAGCGGTTCCCGTCCGTCTGTCTGTCCGTCCGTCCGTCCGTCTGTCGGCATGATAACTCACGTAAAAATGGTTCGATTTCGGTGAAATTTTAGTATGTGGTAGGGAACCCCTAGGGACAAACCCTATGGAAAATAGACAAAATAGGGTCAAAGGTTAGGACACAGGAGCGGGATCTATTCCATAGTCCTTATGCATCATAACTTACGTAAACATGCTTCGATTGCGACAAAACGTTATCATGTTATTTCGGAGGTATACCGAACCGGTTCTGTTGAATATCATCGAAATGGGATCAAAGGTCAGGGCACAGGACCGAGATTTATTCCACAACCATTATTCTCATAACTTGAGTAATTATTTCTGGTATGTTGGAAAGCGTATCATATTCAATGCATTGCATTATTTTACTAACTTGTTTAGTTAAGGTCCATGTCTGTGCTCCATACGTAAGCACTGGCAGGATGAACTGATTAAACCCTTATCTTTTAAGACACAATGGCATACCTTTCGTAAAAATTGTACTTCTTCTTCCAAAAACTATCCATCCAAGTTTTACACGCCGATTAATTTCTTCATCAATTTTTTCCTTACTTCATATCTGCTGCCCAAGATAAATGTAGGTATCGGTTGTCTCAAGCTTTTCACCATCAATAAATAAATCTTCGTTTCTTGTAAAAGCAATATACGTCACTTTTGCCTTCTGAAAGTTCATTCTTAATTCCACTTCTTTACTCTTGTCAGCAAGTTCCTGGATCGTATTCTGCGGTTCAGAAGTCGTAGTTGCAAAAATGACAACGTCATCAGCAAAACGAACGAGATTTGAATTATCTGCATAAATATTTTTTTCTTTGTCCCAGTTCAGTAATTAAAAATATTTTGCTATGTGGGATTAAAGAGTTTGGGAGATATGATTTTACTTTGTCACACTAGCTTTCCAATTTTTATTAGTGCTGCATCCTCAAATATCCAAACTTTTGCAATTGCATTTTCAGAGATACTATTAATAATGCTAATGTATGCATCTGCAATACCGCAGGTTTTCAAAGCAGTTGTAACTGCTGATGGTTTTACGGAATCGAAGGCCTTTTTATAATCAATAGAAGCCTTGCATAATGGGAGTTCATATTCTCTTGTTCTTTCAGTTAGTTCTCTAAGTACATGGACATGATCTTCAGTGCTGTAGCCACTCCTGAATTCATCTTCTTCTCTTGCTTGAGCCATGTCCAGTTTTACCTTCATGCGATGTGAAAGAACCTAAGTGAAAATTTTATAAATAACTGATAGGAGGCTGATGAGCCTGTAGGTCCTGAGATCCTCAACGTCACCTTTTTTATGTAGCAGGATCATTGTACCATTATCCCAATACTCAAGAATCTTACCTTCGTTGAGACAGCTGGTGAAAACTTGGGCGAGTGAAGTTTCAATTCTTCCACTCTCTTCTTGTACACTCGTGGACAAGAAATTTGCACACCTAGAAGAAAACATGGTACAACCGCGAAACTTTGCAAATAGCTAGGGTGAGTTTGATGCGAGTGCGCATAACCGCACACCTTGTGACGGCGCTGCTAGCACGAACCGGCAGCCTTATAAACCGGCGTGTAGTCGATGCCCCATGAAAGAGAAAAGCACCGGCCGGCGCAAGCAAGAGTATAGAGTGACAAGAATGCCGGGTAGACACCAGAGACGTCGATGTACGCAACTTACGGGCTTTGAGAGAGGCCTGATCATCGGGCTGAAAACAGCAGGTCGGTCGGCGCCGTATAACCCACCACGTGGATCGTTCTGACCATACCGTCCGACTGTGTTGGGAGCAGTGGACACGTGACGGCGCTGCCACACGGCGGGTGTCTCCGAACGAACCAGGAGGACCATCCGTAGAGAGGATCGACAGTTCGTACGGCAGGCACGAATAGATCCCACGAGAACCCTGTCCTCTCCCCAGGCAAATGTAGCGGCTCTTGTGTGCCAACGAGCCATTTCCTGAAGCCTCGCGGAAGCGAATCTGCGATCCCAGCGCCTCTTACGTGTTCTGCCATTAACACCGGATCATCGCCGGCTCCGTTTGCAATGGTGCCAGGCGAGAGCAACGTGGAACGCCACAGACTGGCGACGTGTGGTGTTCAGCGATTGGTGTCGGTTCGTTTTGGGGACAGAGGATCATCGTGTCCGGGTGTGGAGGTCCCGGGGTCAACGGCACAATTCCAACCTTGCTATCGAGCGTACCACCTACTCCACTGCAGGCATTATGGTCTAGAGAGCCTTTATGGTTTATTGCCTACGATAGCCGATCAGCTCTAGTAGTAGTACGTGGATCATTGTCGGGCCAGCGGTATGTGGATGAGATCATATGGCCCCATGTGCTCCCACTCCTGGGCAGAATTCTAGGTGCGCTATACCAGCAGGATAGTGCCATCCCGCACACGGCTCGGGTTTTCTAGGACTGCCTACGTCATGTCCATACAGTTCCATGGCCTGCCCGCTCACCGAACATGTCCTCTATCGAGCATGCGTGGGGCCAGTTGAAACGCCGGTTGACTCTGTGCCGCACTATCCGGGATTTGGAGCACACCGTCCAACAAGTGTGGGCCCTCTTCAGCAGGACATCAGGCATCTGTTCGCCTCTATGCTGGACCATATTGCAACATGTATCACCGCACGAAGCGGTGCGACGCGCTATTGAAGATGACCGGACTACGTGCCACAGATGCCTCTGTAATTGTCCTGCATTAATACACACAATCGACGTGGATTAGGAACATCAAACAGAAGTCATTTCTCTTTCCACGTTTTTAAGTGAGTCACGGAAAAACTATCATCGGCCGCCACCGGGAATTGAATTCAGGGTCTTCCAGTTACGCGCTGGACATGCTACCACTGCACCGCAGCGGCCTCGAATTCTCCAGACTCACATGTGATTAATTGCCAAACCACATGGCTGGTTGCTTCTTGGAGACCCGCACAATGGTGGGGATTCCCCAAAGATGGTAAGAAGCAATTGGTGCAGTGGTAGCATGTTCAGCGAGTAACTGGAAGACCCTTGGTTCGATTTCCGTTGGCGGCCGATGATACTTTTCCCGTGACTCACTTAAAACCGTGGAAAGAGCCATGCCATCTGTTTGATGTCCCAAATCTACGTCAATTGTGTGTATTAATTATTCATTCGTATACTAGTTATTTGTTCAGTTGCTGCCTACCATCTTTGGTAGGCAGCAACTGAACAAATAGTACTGAGATTTGAATTGACAAAATCTTCTATAGATCTAAAAATAAAATCAGTTATCTCCTGCAACATGAGGAATCTGTGATATAAATTTCTTTTGAATAGTGCGATTCTTTTTTGGCGTTGCAATTTTTACAAACAGTAATGTACGTATTTGCTCGTCGTAACAGAAAAATTCGGTAATATTAAGATACAATAAGCTGTACGTAAAAATGGTACATTCAATAGGCGTCGAAAGTGTTTCAATCTGATTTTTGAGCAACGATATGAAGCAAAATATATTTTGAAATCGGTGGAATTTGCATTTTGCTCTTGGCGGCGAAATTATGGATCAGATAAAGATTAAAATGCTAGGATCATCGTTCTCACTGTTCTAGCTTCCCAAAGCAAAAAGAGGCTGATATTAAATCAGACTTAGAGGTACACAGATAAACGTATACAGACAGATACATGTATATAGTGAAGGTATAAGTACATCCTTTACTTTTCAAAGAACGTGCAGGAAACTTTTCCACTTTAACACGCTTCTGTCGAAAGGAAGTGCAAAGCAGATGCACCCTTAAATTTAAAACAAACATTCTTGAAATGGTCTCATCCAAACAATTGTCTTTGTACGATATTTGACTCACACAGCATCCCGTCACGTTGCTCTGCTGGCCACGCCCTTTCGAGCTCTGCATTTTGTGCTCCGCCTGTATCTAGCGCCCACCGCCGAATTAGTTTGTGTTTCTCTCGTGCATGAATGTCTGCGCTCTCTTCCTAGTCATTCTTTCGAGTTGGTACATGCATATTTTGCCGATATTCCTTTATAATTCATCTCGTTGGGCCTGTTTACAATTCATTTCGTTGGGCCTATTTACAATTCATCTCGTTGGGACTGTTTACAATCTGCCCATCGTGACTCGCCTTGACTTTTTGCTCTAAAACTGTCTGCTGCATGTAGTAGCCTTCCTGCTGCTGTGTCTACGTTTGCCTTCCGTGTTTGCGCTCCAATCATCGTTAATGGTTCTCTGCGCTGCCTTCACCGGTGTGTGGATTACCTTCCTTGTGTTCCACCCATTGACAGTGGTTCTCTGCGCTGCCTTCTTCGGTATGCTGATCGCCTTCCTGGTGCTCCACCTCGTTATAGTGGATCTGTGTGCCCTTCGCCGTGCATTTCTACACATTGTCCATGGCCTGTGCTTCTGCTTCTAAATTCTATTTCCCTCTCACGTCACTATGTGCTGCTTCGATGACTTGTCCTCCCAGTGTGCTGGATGCGTCCCACGACTGCTCTTCTCCTCATCCTGCTACAGATCCGTGTTCAACGTCTCCGACTTTCCTCGCGACAGCCTTGGACTCCTATATTTCACGTCAAGGTTCTACGCTTATTGCACACGTACAATGCTTTCAACTCTTAGTTTAAGTGTCAAGTTCGACGCCTTACCCAATGTCAAGTTGCACGTCTATACAGTGTATGCCTGCATTGTCGTTTCTCCCTTCCGGTGCAATTACACATTTCGCCAGCAAGCCTAAGTCCATTCTTGTATATATTTTTTCACCTGAGTTTGTTCCTCAAGTCCTATCGACTAGCCTTTCCGTTGGAGATCATAGCGTGGTCCCTATCCCCCTTGCACATTCTCCCGTTTTTCTTAATTTGTAACCTATACCTCCGGACGTTTCCGATGAGTTTTTACATGCTTTTCCTTCTCGGTGTGGCCGCGTTCTTGGTGATATCCGCAAGATACCCGCCGCTCATGTTGATCAAGGTGATCGTCCTTATTTTGGCTTCCGCCGCCAAGACTTAGTTTTTTTCCCTCACACAGATTGTTTCTTACTGCCCCACAACTTTTCTGGTGATTTGTTGTCATCACAACGTCGCAATCAACGTATTCACTGCCTATCATTGCATCTCATGTAAACAGCCTGGT
This sequence comes from Macrothele yani, assembly GCA_039090855.1. Classification (NCBI taxonomy): domain Eukaryota; kingdom Metazoa; phylum Arthropoda; class Arachnida; order Araneae; family Macrothelidae; genus Macrothele; species Macrothele yani. Next base: position 135,048,680 of record CM077027.1, on the reverse strand, counting down.
CACCATTTCTCGCAATGCCCCCTCATTTCTTCCTAGTCTTCTTCAACGGCTGCTCAAGTTCCCGTCACAGAACCTCTTTCTTCGCTTCCAGTCACCACGCTTTCGCCTGATCCGTTCACACCTTCTTAGTCTCCATCTCCATCATCTGCCTCCGTTGGTCTTTTTCCTTCCTCGCCAGCATCGTCTGTTGTGGGTACATCTGGATCTACTGCTCCTGTTTCGGTGCCTTCGTCTGTATTTCTTTCTTTTTCATCGTCTGATGTTTGCGCTTTGTCACATCCTGTTGCTGCACCTTCTCCGCCTGTTCAGGTGCTGCCTTCTTTGTTTTCGCAAGTCACTTCGTCTATCCCGATCCCGGGATTTTCTGCTCCACCATCGCCGCTGCGTACGTCGGCTTCGCCACCCTCAGACGCTCATCTTTCCTCCACTAGTTCCAGTACTCCGGTGTGCTCTCCGCCCTTTTCACCTTCTCGGGGCTCTTCTGATGCTTCTAGTGCCGTTGTCTTTGTTTCACCTTCTGGTCGCCATGATCGGTCCCCGCTCTTTCGCACAGCTCCTCTTCTAGACTCGTTTGAAACCCCACCCTCCTCGGCTTCTGTTGTTCCTGCAGTTACCTCTTTACATGTGTCATCCGACTTTGTACCCTATTCACCTCGCCAGATTCCCGAGACGCCGCCTGTTGTTCCTTCTACGTCGTCTCGTCCTCTTCGTCAACATTTCCCTACTGGTATTGCTCCTAATAAGAAGCGTCGTCATCGGTCTAATCGCAAGACTCGCGCTAAGCGTGCCGCTGTGGTTATGTCTCCTCCTCATCGTTCTTCGCAAGGCTCCGCTCCTGATCCTGCTGCCGTCACTTTTGCTCGCGTTCTTGACAGTCCCTCTGTTGTGCCTGATCTTGTTGCTCGCCTTCAAGTTGTTCCCGAGTTTACGCAGACTCTTTCTCTAGATGCCGCTTTCCCATTGTTCTTTGACTCTTCTCACGATGCTACACTTAATCACTTTATTGCTTCCAACGATCCGGCAGTTTACTCATCTCTGGTTGACAATCTTAGCGCTTTTTACTTTGCATTTTTTCACCTTTCGGGCTCTTACCCGGAAGTTGAATGTTACTATGGTTGTCTTGACCACTTCATTTGTCATGCTCAACATCGTCTCCTTCTTCGGTGTCCACCTGATTAGCTCCTGTGTGGTTTTGTTTGATGATTGATTTCTGTTGTGTTTCCTTAGCTATGTTTCTCCCTGTCTCTTTGAGCCCTTGTTGTTTCGTTCTCCTCTTTGTGAAGTGTTTTCCCTCGTGCCTCGTTTTTTTCCCCTCATCATTCTGCTTTGTGACCTTTTTCTGTGTGTTTTGTCTTACGATGTCCTGCCTGCATCCGCTTTACATGACCATCACCAACTGCCTCGCACCGTTCGTTCTGCTTCTGTTTTTCTGTGGTTCAAGCATGCCCCCTGCCCGATTTTCCGGGAGTGCCATGTGTTGCTTCCTACCCTGCTATGTTTTGTATAGTATGTCTAACTGCTATGCCACTGTTAGACAGAAAATGCCAATTTTACAGAAAGTAATAGTTTTTCCTTGTTTTTCTTTTCAATGTGGCATAAGTACCATTATTTCTCTTTTTGTCGGAGGATGGCGCCCAATAACCACAGATGCTTTGTTTGTTTGTTTGATTGGAGGTTTAGCGACCACCGTGAGCAACTCAATGGGCTATAAGCAGTCACCCGTCCCTAATTTAGGGTCACTGGTTCCAGGGAAGGGAGAGAGCCAGTGCCGTAAGACAAACACAACATCCATGCCTGACCGGGATTCGAACCCGGACCCCTTACGGACGAATGATCAGAGGCCAACGCCTTAGACCACTGCGCCACCGGGGCGGCCATACGATTTACTAACGAATGGCTATGAAATTTCGAATTTCATGGTGAGGGGGGGGGGGTTAATGGTGTAGGCTTGTAACATCCTTTTTTCAATACCTCAAAAACTATTGCGGTTTAAACGATGAAAATGGAGTTCTTTTCGGTTCACACGATTTGCTAACGAATGGCTATTTTGAAATTTTTAATTTCCATGGGGGGGGTAAAATGGTCGGGCTCTGTATATATGCAAATTCTCAATATTATTTATTAAATATTTCAAAAACTATTGCGGTTCAAACGATAAAAATGGAGTCCATTCCTGTTCATACGATTTACTAACGAATGGCTATTTCGGAATTTTGAATTTCCATGATGAGGGGGGGGTGAAATGGTAGGCCTGTAACATTATTTGTTAAATATCTCAAAAACTATTGCGGTTCAAACGATGAAAATGGAGTTCTTTTCGGTTTATACGATTAGCTAACAAATGGCTATTTTGGAATTTTGAATTTCCATGATGGGGGGAGGGGGATGAAATGGCCTGTAACATTCTTTTTTAAATATCTCAAAAATTATTGCGGTTCAAACGATAAAAATGGAGTTCATTCCTGTTCATACGATTTACTAACGAATGGCTATTTCGGAATTTTGAATTTCCATGATGAGGGGGAGGGGGGATGAAATGGCCTGCAACATTCTTTTTTAAATATCTCAAAAATTATTGCGGTTCAAACGATGAAAATGGAGTTCTTTTCGGTTCATACGATTCGCTAACGAATGGCTATTTCGAAATTTTGAATTTTTCCATGGGGGTGTGTGCAATGGTCGTCCCCCAATTTTCTCAAACTTTTTTTTTTTTTTAAATCTATCAAAAACTGTTGGCCGCTCCGGTGACGCAGTGGTCTAAGCGACGGACTCTGATCATTCGTTCGAACAGGGTCCGGGTTCGAATCCCGGTGAGGCATGAATGTTGCGTTTGTTTTACGGCACTGGCTCTCTCCCTTCCCTGGAACCAGTGACCCTGAATTAGGGACGGGCGACTGCTTATAACCCATTGAGTTGCTCACGGTGGTCGTTAAATCTCCAATAAAAAAAAAAACTGTTGCGGTTCAAACGATAAAAATGGAGTTCATTCCTGTTCATACGATTTACTAACGAATGGCTATTTCGGAATTTTGAATTTCCATGATGAGGGGGGGTGAAATGATAGGCCTGTAACATTATTTTTTTAATATCTCAAAAACTATTGCGGTTCAAACGATGAAAATGGAGTTCATTCCTGTTCATACGATTTACTAACGAATCGCTATTTCGGAATTTTGAATTTCCATGATGAAGGGGGGGGGGTAAATGGTGTAGGCCTGTGACATTCTTTTTTAAATATCTCAAAAACTATTGCGGTTCAAACGATGAAAATGGAGTTATTTTCGGTTCATACGATTTGCTAACGAATGGCCATTTTGAAATTTTGAATGTCCATGGTGGGGGGGGGGGGGGCTGGTGAAATGGTCGGTCTCTCTGTATATATGCAAATTCTGAATATTATTTTTTAAATATCTCAAAAACTATTGCGGTTCAAACGATAATTTGAATTTCCATGATGAAGGGGGGGGGTAAATGGTGTAGGCCTGTGACATTCTTTTAAATATCTCAAAAACTATTGCGGTTCAAACGATGAAAATGGAGTTCTTTTCGGTTCATACGATTTGCTAACGAATGGCCATTTTGAAATTTTGAATTTCCATGGTGGGGGGCTGGTGAAATGGTCGGTCTCTCTGAATATATGCAAAATCTCAATATTATTTTTTAAATATCTCAAAAACTATTGCGGTTCAAACGATAAAAATGGAGTTCATTCCGGTTCATACGATTTACTAACGAATGGCTATTTCGGAATTTTGAATTTCCATGATGAAGGGGGGGGTAAATGGTGTAGGCCTGTGACATTCTTTTTTAAATATCTCAAAAACTATTGCGGTTCAAACGATGAAAATGGAGTTCTTTTCGGTTCATACGATTTGCTAACGAATGGCTATTTTGAAATTTTGAATTTCCATGGGGGTGGGGGGCTGGTGAAATGGTCGGTCTCTGTGCGTATATGTAAATTCTATTATTTATTAAATTTTTCAAAAACTATTGCGGTTCAAACGATAAAAATGGAGTTCATTCCTGTTCATACGATTTAATAACGAATGGCTATTTCGGAATTTTGAATTTCCGTGATGAGGGGGGTGAAATGATAGGCCTGTAACATTATTTTTTAAATATCTCAAAAACTATTGCGGTTCAAACGATGAAAATGGAGTTCTTTTCTGTTCACACGATTTGCTAACGAATGCCTATTTTGAAATTTTGAATTTCCATGGTGGGGGGCTGGTGAAATGGTCGGTCTTTCTGTATATATGCAAATTCTCAATATTATTTTTTAAATATCTCAAAAACTATTGTGGTTCAAACGATAGAAATGGAGTTCTTTCCGGTTCATACGATTTACTAACGAATGGCTATTTCGAAATTTTGAATTTCCATGGTGGGGGGGGGGGGGGCTGATGAAATGGTCGGCCTCCTATATTGATATGCAAATTCTCAATATTATTTGTTAAATATCTCAAAAACTATTGTGGTTCAAACGTTGAAAATGGAGTTCATTCCGGTTCATACGATTTATTAACGAATGGCTATGCTGAAATTTGAAATATCTATTTTTTGGGGGTACCATTTCACCAGCCCCCCCACTTTGTTTTTTAAATAACTCAAAAACTATTGCGGTTCAAACGAAAAAAAATTGAGTTCATTCCGTTTCATACGTGGTACAAACGAATGGTGCAAAAAAAATTTAAAAATTCCATGGTGGGGGGCTATCGTTTCACCCCCACTTTGTTTTTTAAATATCTCCAAAACTTTTGCGGTTCAAACGAAAAAAACCGAGTTCATTCCGGTTCATACGTGGTACAAACGAATGGTGTCTGAAAAATTAAAAAATTCCGTGGTGGGGGGGCTGGTGAAATGCACCTCAAGGAAACCTAATGCGTGCGAGAAAAACATTCCCAAGACCAGCTCATGTCCGCGATAGGTCTGTACTGTTGACACCTGACAGCATGACTCCATGGCCTCATGCTGCTTGCGCCAGATTTCTGTACTATAACCAAACAATGAAAAACCAAAAAGTAAAAAACAAAAAACTGGCGATACTGGCCACTGAAGCAGAACAGAACTACAACACACACATGAAGCAGAACAGATCGTCCCAATGCAACGCACACTTGGAGGGTGAAAGGTGCAATTTACACGATACCGTGAATTGTTTTCTCCTGTTTCCAGTCCCGTGACATCCCTATTACATTACTCCACTATCCTTCTCTTCAACTAAAGCCCAGGAATCCGCTTATGTTAGCCCTACTCATCTTCGTTTTGCCTAGGAGTAGGTGGCCTCTTTTCAAATCTGCTGATGCGATACACCTTTGAAATGGGTGGTAGAGAGTCTGTTGCACAACTCGCTTGTTGAGCATTTGATGAACTCTTTCGACTGCTTTTCTATCAACATTCTTTCACAAGCATACAAGGATTCCCCTGTGCTGTTGCAATTTCGTCCTGTACGCCACCATTTCTATTCCTCTACTCCAGGACAGTGCTCAGCGGATTTTCTTTGCCTAGTTAAATATGAAAATATGAAATTTAATTAAGTTTTGTTACTTTGCTTGTTAAAGGTGATCTTCTCTTCTTTCTCTCTCTCTCTCTCTCTCTCTTTCTCTTTCTTTCTCTCTCGTTCTGTTTCTCTCTTTCTGTCTCTTTCTGTCTCTCTCTCTCTCTATCTCTGTCTCTTTCTCTATCTTTCTCCCTTTCTATATATATATATATATATATATATTTATCTTTCTTTCTCTCTCTTTCTGTTTCTCTCTTTCTGTCTCTCCTTCTCTATCTCTGTCTCTTTCTCTATCTCTCTCCCTTTCTATATATATATATATATATTTATTTATCTTTCTTTCTCTCTCTTTCTGTTTCTCTATCTCTCTGTCTCTATATCTCTCCCTTTCTATATCTCTGTTTCTCTCTCTCTCTTTTTCTATCTTTCTGTCTCTCTTTTTTTTCTCTCTCTCCTTCTGTCCCTGTCTTTCTTTGTTTCTCTCTCTCTCTCTCTCTCTCTCTCGTTGAATCCGGGGACTTCATTAAATTCTGTTCGTTTTTAAAAACGATCAAATTGGCATTGAGATCCCGGATTTAGTGAGATCCCGGATTTAACGAGCAAAAGTTCCTGTTTTGCTCGTTAAATCCGGGATCTCACTAAATATGGGCTCGTTATATGCGAGCTCTGCTGTAATGCATTCTACATCACTCCTTTTGTTTCTGTTTTTTATAATTGATTTTACTATTTCATTTCCTATTTGACAGCGCAGTAACTGCATTTATCAACAGTTCAAAGCTACAGAGTAAAGAAATCGTGATTCCGGTAACAAGCAGCGATGCATGCCATCTACGTCACTGGCAGATACTTCCGTGGGATAATACAAAATAGGTTGTATGAGCCAGCTCTTTTTACTACGACTTGGCCTCTGGCAGTCACATAGCGGTAATTTTCACTGAATAACTGAATTGCCAACTTTTCACCGTGGGTTCCTTAATAAGGCTTCGCGAGTTATCATGAGCTCGCGTTCCACTTATTAGACATCAATGGTTAAACGCAAAAATCATTACATACTCTCCAACATTGCCACAATCTACGAATAATAAAAAACATGATAATGGAAGAGCACGTCATAAATTCCAAAAGTTGTATAATGAAATCTAAACATACAAGCACCGTGGATCGGTGCACCGTCCTTTCATCCTAGTCTACTTGACTTGACTGACTGCCAGTGTAACCTAAAAGAATAAACGCTTGGGAGTAGCGACATGACGTTCAGGACAGAAAACATAACTAAAATATACATAATGAACCAAACCGGAAGGTTAAAAAGGTTTGTGAAAACACAGGTTTGTCCACGCTGGGCATCGAAACATTGTTACAACACGCTGTGATCAGTCTGTTCTTTAGATTTATCTTCTGAAAAGCGTTGCTCGAAAAACTTATTACTGACATTTGTTTACACAGATACAAAATTTTTTGGACCATAAATAATAAATATTACGTTGCAGCTACAAAAACGCTTCTCCCGTAAAATTCATAAAAGAAAGTAGATCGAAATATTTTTTTCTTTTCTCGCGCAAAGAATTAAAGTTTGTGGCGACAGTGTTTCTCTGACTTTCCTTCTCGGTGATTTTGACTATGTCTTCCCTTACGAGAGGATTCTCCGAAAGCGAAAGCATGAACCGAAAAGCGTTTCCTCCAGAGGTATAAACACATTAGCAACGGATTTGAGCTGGAAAGTGGTCTTGTCCGTACGGAGGGAAATATTTCGATATGGAAATTGAGTCTCATGGCAGCGAGCAAAGGAAAAATCAAGGGATTCGATAAACCAAACTCACATAAACGTTGACGAGATATGGCAACGAAGCGGTAAACCACATCTGGTAACAAACGCATAAATTTGTAACGAATAGAAAGTTGGGAAAGTACATAACTCGATCGGAATGCCTCTGGGAGATGAGGCTTCTAAAAGTATCGGGTCGCAATTTCAATGCTCGTAAACATTATGACTATCCTGCCTGGGGAGAGTTACGAGAGTGTAAAAGGGCTTCAGAAATGTCATGGCGAAATATCAGAAATGATACGGAATTAGAACAAAAATTATAGTTCTTAGCACGTATGACGCATCATCATCAACAACCGCCATTATAAATCCACCCCTGGATAAAGGTTTTAAAGCCTTCTCCGTGACTTTTGGTTTGATCCAGTAATGACGAAGTAAATTCCTCCATCATTTTTATGCCAGGGGATTGGAACCCCCAGCTCTCGGCTCCGGAGCCCAGAGTGCTATCCACTATATAACACTGGAATGTGCTCTAGCTGCTATCTGCCTTTATCTCATGTGCGTCCTGTGGTGCAGGCACGTCACACAGTCTCTTCCAAGTCACTCCAGCATGCTATCGAATTTCATCCACCCATCTTCTACATGTTCTTCTTCTGGATCTTTTCCTGTTCAGTTCTTCTAGCAATATGTTCAGCCCATTGCCGTTTTAGGGATTTTAATATTATCCCCCGTAGTGGAATCGCGGAGCCGTACGTCGCAGATTTCATTTTGGTCCTGGAGACAAAAACGACATCCCCGAAACCCTATTAAATCCTTTCTTGTAAATTCGCGATCGTGGATGCAAGATTTCCGTATTTTTAATACTTTCCTAAAACGGAAGTTAGACGGAGTGAAGATTCCTCCCGTAATCGCAATTTTTTTTCGTGATGTTCTCCCTGTCCGGTGTTGTTAAATATCATTTTTATTGTATAAATGTTTGTGTTCCAGCTTGAAAATAGAGGCAATGATTTCCGAAAACGAGAGTTGGACACAGAGCGAAGTTTTCCTACGTAATAGTAAAATGGCGGCAAAAAAAATTTTATAACTGAAGCTAAAGGCAGAAAAAATTTCTCCCGTAATCTTTTTTATTTCGTGGTGTTTTCCTTGCACATTATTGTTGTTTAAATATCATTTCATAATCTATATACAGTACACTCCCGTTATAAGAAACTCGGACATAAAAATTTTATGTTTATAAAATAGAAATTTATAACTTTGGTTGGTCCAGTGGTAAAGAACAGAAACGTTTCATGTTTATAAGAAAGCAAAACAAGTCGAATTTCGGTTATAAGAAAGTTCCAAAAAATTTATTTCCATAATAAAATTTTGGAAATAAATGATCGGTAAATCGAAGAAGTCTCGAAGAAACCCTGTTGTGATTGGTATATCTAAGAAGCCTCGAAGAAGCCCCGTTGTGATTGGTAAATCGAAACAACCTCGGTGTTTTGCAAGGATAAATATTTACCAGTGAAATATCTGTCTAATAAGAAAGCTTGGGTGACTTCTATCTTCGAAGCCTGGTTAAAGGAATGGGACAATGGCACGAAGACACAGAAAATGAAAATTCTGCTTGCTTTGGACAACTGTTCCGCCCATAGATGTTACATAAAGCTGGGTTCAATTCAGGTGTTGTACACTGGTGTGCAAACATTACGGACTAAGAGGAGAAATTAGCATAACAGCTGAACGAGCAGGCAGAACTGACCGAAAGACCACTCAGGAGATAGACTAGGGTCCGGTACGGTAGGGCATGCGCATATATGCAGCATGACGTAGGGAGGAGAGTGTCGGAAGGGTATAAAGCACACGGGTGGTGTACGCTCAGCAATTCGGTGAAAGCTATTGCACGGTGTACATCGGTTTGAACCACATCAAGTTGATGCCACCGTGTGATATGGCCAACAGGCAATCCAGTAGACGACATCTGGATGACTTTACCCGAGGTCGCGTCATTGGGAAGTTGGAAAAAGGTCGAAGTGTGACTAATGTGGCCGAGGAGTTCGGGTATCGATCACAGCATCGTTTCACGAGCTTGGAAAGCATTTCAAATGACAGGAACAGCTGTGCCGAGAGTTTAGCAGTGGTCGTTCTCGAGCACCCACGGCGGCGGACGACCGGTATATTGTCCTACATGCGAGAAGAGACAGACGGTAGACAACGGGAGAAATCGCAAGGCACGTTCAACAGACAACTGGACGTCCGTTATCGCGTTTTACCGTGGCCAGCAGGCTGCACAAAAGTGGTCTATTTGCACGACGACCAGAACGGTGTGTGCCATTAATGCCTGCTCATCCGAGACGGTGGTTTCTGTGGTGCCAGGAACACAAGAACTCGACACATCAGCAATAGGTCGAGTTCTCTTTACGGATGAGAGCCGATTTAGTCTGACGAGCGATTCTGGATGTATACACATCTGGAGAGAGCAAGGAACACGCAATCACACCTCCAACATCATCGAAAGGGACCGGTTTGGAGGTGGCGGAGTTCTCGTTTGGGGCGATATCATGCTTGGTAGCCGTAATGACCTCCACATCTTCCACGGAGGTTCAGTCACTGGTGTCCGCTACTGTACCGAGGTTCTCCTACCTCACGTGCGTCTGTTTAGAGGTGCTGTGGGTCCTGAGTTCCTCTTCATGGACGACAACGCTACTCGTCATCATACAATGGCTGTCACAGAGCTGTTGGAGAGTGAATATATTCAACGCATGGATTTTCCCACAAGGTCCCCGGACCTAAATCCAATCGAACATGTGTGGGACCTTCTCGGGAGACGCTTGGCAGAACGTCACCAGCCGCCAGCAACGATTCCGCAGCCGCAATTGGCGCTACAAGAGGAATGCGCCGCGAAGCCTCAACGGCTCCTTGACAACCTCGGGCTCAGCCTGGACAGACGTTGTAAATACTGCAACGCAGTCAGGGGTGATCATATCACCTACTAAAGACTGGATTTTTCTTGGCAGCCCCCTGTCACATGGACGTTTCTGTCTTCTGTCCAGTTGTGCTCGAAGCTACCTTTTCAATAAAGTGCCTTTGTATCCTTTGGATTCCTTGTTTGGACGGTTTTGCTCACTTGTCTTATATTCTTACATCTTGGTGATCTTATGGTATGATTTCAGTCGATGTGGAGCACTTCTGCAGGACGTTACATTCTAAAAACCGTCTCGTCCTTAATTTTTGCACGCCAGTGTATCTCCCTCCAAACCCCACTTCTCAACTGCAGCCCCTTGATCAGGTGATCATCCGATACCTGAAAGCGCATTAACGGAAGAGACTACTGAGGCTGATGGTTTTAAACATGGAGGCAATAAAAGGAGACAAAAACTGATGTGAAAATTGCACATGCCGCTTGGAATTCAGTGGACTCTACAGTAATTAAGAACTGCTTTCGGACAGCTGGATTTTATAATGTAGAAAATTCTGAACTGGAATCAGACTTTGAGAATGAAGTTCCTCTTCATGAGTGGGTTCAATTGGATGTGGAAGGTGTTTGTTTGGAGGATTACGTCCCGGCAGATAACGGTGTGCAAACATCGCCTGAGCTGGCAGACTCCGAAATTTTGGCCCAAGTGAATCCTGTTAATGAAACTGAAGCAGGAGTGAAGAACAGGATGGTAACTTTTCTAAGCCGCAGCTACCGACGCGAGTAGAAGCAATGGATATGATTCAGAAAGTGAAGGACTATGTGAGTAAGATTCCAATTGCTCAAGAAGCAGAGAAACAGTAATGTTTGATTTGACTCCAAAAACGTGAGACGAATGTAATCATAAATGCAAAAAACAGACTTCTATAACAGATTTTTTATAAATAAAAGGCATGTACTGATGTACACGTGTTTATTCATAAAATACTTGTACTGTACGTTGTGCGTCTGCATTAATTTCGAAGTATTAACCATTTTAATCCAAATTTGGTTATAAGAAACATTTTAAATTCCTTTGAACTTTCTTATAACGTCCGCTATACAAATCTACAGTTTTCAATTTAGAACCACCAAATTTGGTGTACTATCTCATGGTACTCTAGGTTAGACCGAAGACGGTTTTTGGAAAGGGTCGGGCCCCGGGATGAAGGGGCCCCCATACAAAAGTTTCGTAAAATCGACAGTTTTCAATTCAGAAACACCACATTCGGTACTCTAACTTATACCATAGACTGTTTTCGGATGGGGTCCGCAGCCAGGAGTCAAGGGGCCCCAGTACAAAATTTTCGTAAAAAGGTCCATTTTTCACTTTTAAGAAATGCAACACAATTCAGCACTCCAATACCCGATCTACGGTCTAGGTTAGAGACCGTAGATAACAATAAAGTGGGAAAATATCCGTTTAATGGTGTATTAAAAACACATATTAATAAACGTTAGCTTTCACCACCAACGGGCGGCTTAATCAGGCAGAAGTACAATGTAATGCAAATAGAGAATTCCAGATATTCAAAATTCAAAATGGTAAACAAAAGGATGATCAATGCCAATATCAAGTCGCATGCACGCGACATGACATAGGAACATTGCATTTCAGTGTCGCGGGATTCTCAGAAGCGCACGCCAGATGTACTGCAGTTCCATTGATATGTCTCCTCGAAGGTAAGTATTTCCATTTCTCTTCTTTCTTTCTTTTTTTTTTTTTTTTTTTTTTTTAGCAAAAATTTAGACATGTACGATCGTGTTACAGTGATTACTAGTAGTACACTGGCGTGCAAAAATTAAGGACGAGACGGTTTTTCGAATGTAACGTCGTGCAGAAGTGCTCCACATCGACTCAAATCATACCATAAGATCCCCAAGATGTAAGAATATGGGACAAGTGAGCAAAACCGTCCAAACAAGGAATCCAAAGGATACAAAGGCACTTTATTGAAAAGGTAGCTTCGAGCACAACTGGACAGAAGACAGAAACGTCCATGTGACAGGGGGCTGCCAAGAAAAATCCAGTCTTTAGTAAGGGATATGATCACTCCTGTCTGCGCTGCAGGATTTAAAACGTCTGTCCATGCTGAGGACGAGGTTGTCAAGGAGCTGTTGGGGTATCCCGTCCCATTCCTCTTGTAGCACCAATCGCAGCTGCGGAATCGTTGCTGGCGGCTGGTGACGTGCTGCCAAGCGTCTCCCGAGAAGGTCCCACACGTGTTCGATTGGATTTAGGTCCGGGGATCTTGCGGGCCAATCCATGTGTTGAATATCTTTACTCTTTAACAGCTCTGCGACAGCCACTGTACGATGAGGTGTAGCGTTATCGTCCAAGAAGAGGACCTTAGGACACACATTTGTGTGGTCAATTGCTGCACTGTTGCGCGTCGATTGTCCTTTACTAGTCGACGGAGGTGACGTTCTCCTCTGGGGTTGATGGCCTTTGGGGCTTCACAGTTATGACGTCATGAGGTACTCGGTGTACCAGCGGTCCATTCTACAGCACCTCGTGAACAGTCCACGAAGCCTATTGTTTCTCAGATGCTTCCACCCTTGGCGCGGTAACAGATGATCATTCCTTTTTTGAACGTCCGTCAAATCACGACCCCTGCCGATTGTGCTCATGTTACTCACTATGGCTCATCTGTCCTGACTGGCCACTTATATCACCATGTCGTCGACCTTGTCACGTGCACTCTGGGACGCGCCTGGGCGGGTGCACCGTATTCCGGAGGTGGTCATATTATCTGATACGACCGTGTATTGACCATTCCTTATCCGAAATGCTTGGAGCCGGGAGTATCCCGGATTTTTCAGGTTTTTTGGAACAGTTGCATAGGGTATACCTATATAATGAGGTAGCTTGTGAATAGGATAAAGTCTAGACACTAAATCCATTTACAGTATGTTTCCAGAAACCAAAATTGTTTGCGAACGATTCGTTCGAGAAGAATGAATCTGCATACTGCGTAGGTTTTTTTTTTTTGTTTTTTTTTATTGAATTTTTAACGACCACCGTGAGCAACTCAATTGCCTATAAGCAGTCGCCCGTCCGTAATTTAGGGCCACTGGTTCCAGGGAAGAGAGAGAGCCAGTGCCGTAAGACAAACACAGCATCCTAGCATCACCGGGATTAGACAACTGCGCCACCGGGACGGCCTGCGTCGTTTGAAAACAATTATTTATGAAAAGAATCGATTCTGCAAAAGTGCCGATTCCCTCGAATAATCGGTCAGAATAACTTTCCTCCAGACATCAAATGTTTGCCAGCGTGTCTTTCTGACACACACACACACATTGAGTATTAGGGAGAAAGTTCATGTTCCGGTCAGAAAACGCGATGTAAAAAATGCAATACATGTCATGAACGTTTTGAGACGAACTTACCTAAAAGCTATGAAAAAAAAATTCCATAACGATTAAAAATAAATTTTAACAGAAAATTGTTCACTAAACAGGAAGAGTCGACGAGCGACCCCCACAGATCTGACTCAGAACCAATTCGCGACAGCTATTCCCTGCAGAAATCGTTCACCGGAGTCAACAAATGACATAAACGAATTCGATTGAAAACCGATTCGCGACTGTCGTTCCTGAGGAAATCGTTTACCGGAGTCAACTAATGACACAAACGGATTCGATTCAAAACCGACTCGCGACTGTCATTCCTGAGGAAATCATTTACCGGAGTCATCAAATGACCCAAACGGATTCGATTCAAAACTGATTCGTGACTGTCATTCCTGAAGAAATCGTTTACCGGAGTCAACTAGTGACACAAACGGATTCGATTCATAACCGAATCGCCACTGCCATTCCTGAGGAAATCGTTTACCGGAGTCAACTAATGACAGAAACGGATCAGACTCAGAGCCGCTTCGCGACAGACATTCCCGGAGGAAATCGCTCACTGGAAGTGTCAACGAACGAATTGGTATAAACGAACATTTTTAGTGATTTGAATCAAAAGAATCTATTCTTTCGGTAGATTCCCCGTCGCTACAACAGGACTGAGTGTCAGAGTAACATCGCCGCCTCGGTGGTCTAAGCGATGGCCTCTGATCATTCGTCCAAACGGGGTCCGGGTTCGAATCCCGGTGAGGCATGGATGTTGTGTTTGTCTTATCACTGGCTCTCACCCTTCCCTGGAACCAGTGACCCTAAATTAAGGACGGGTGACTGCTTTATAGCCCATTGAGTTGCTCACGGTGGGCGTTACACCTCCAATAAAAAAATGATTTGTCCGAGATAGGTCCGTGTTCGAATACCGGTGAGGCATGGATGCTGTGTTTTTCTTATGGCCCTGTCTCTTTTTCTTCCTTAGAACCAGTGGCCCTAAATTAGGGAAGGCCGACTGCTTATAGCTCACCGAGTTGCTCACGGTGGTCGTTAAACCTCCAATAAAACAAAAAGGAAGTTACTGAGTTAACTTACAGCCAGGTTTTTCGGTCCTTGATTTATTTCTTGAGTAAAGTAGAAGATTGAATTACTGGACACAAAGCAAATAATAGTACACATTCATAGACTGATTCAGAATAACGTGACTGAAGTTCTTTTTTTTTTTTTTTTTGAATGGAGGTTTAACGACCACCGTGAGCAACTCAATGGGCTATAATCAGTAGCCCGTCTCTAATTCAGGGTCACTGGTTCCAGGGAGGGGAGCGAACCATTGCCGTAAGACAAACACAAAATTTATGCCTCACCGGGATTCGAACCTCGACCCCTTTCGGACGAATGATCAGAAGCCATCGCTTAGACCACTGCGCCACCGGGGCGGCTAATTGGAGGTTTAACTACTACCGTGAGCAACTCAATGGGATGTAATCAGTAGCCCGTCTCTAATTTAGGGTCACTGGTTCCAGGGAGGGGAGAGAGCCAGTGCCGTAAGACAAACACAACTTCCATGCCTCACCGAGATTCGAACCCGGACCCCTTTCGGACGAATGATCAGAGGCGATCGCTTAGACCACTGCGCCACCGGCCCGTGGTTCCAGGGAAAGTAGAGAGCCAGTGCCGTAAGACAAACACAGCATCCATGTCTCACCAGGATTCGAACCCGGACCCCTTTCGCACGAATGATCAGAGGCTGTTGCTTATACCACTGCGCCGCCGGGGCGGCTAATTGGAGGTTTAACGACCACCGTGAGCAACTCAATGAGCTATAATCAGTAGCCCGTCTCTAATTTAGGGTCACTGGTTCCAGGGAGGGGAGCAAACCATTGCCGTAAGACAAACACAACATTCATGCCTCACCGGGATTCGAACCTGTACCACTATCGGACGAATGATCAGAGGCCGTCGCTCAGACCACTGCGCCACCAGCTCGTGGTTCCAGGGAAGGGAGAGAGTCAGTGCCGTAAGACAAATACAACATCCATGCCTCACTGGATTCGAACCCGGACTCCTTTCGGACGAATGATCAAAGGCCATCGCTTAGACCACTGCGCCATCGGTACGGCTATCATGACTTGAGTGACTGCAAGTCGTTGTTTGTAGTGTTTAAGGGTTAACTCTTAAAAGGTATCAAAAAGTTCACTTACAAGTAAAGGAAGCATTGTGCCGCCCCGGTGGCGCAGTGGTCTAAGCGATGGCCTCTGATCAATCGTTCGAAAGGGGTCCGGGTTCGAATCCCGGTGAGGCGTGGATGTTGTGTTTGTCTTACGGCACTAGTTCTCTCCCTTCCCTGGAACCAGTGACCCTAAATTAGGGACGGGCGACTGCTTATAGCCTATTGAGTTGCTCACGGTGGTCGTTAAACTTCCAATCTTTCTCTCTCTCAAAGGAAGCATTGTTCCTTCGATGAAATAACGGTACACCACAAAACTGGAATAGCAGACAACTCGCAGTATTAGCTTAGATCAGTCATAAGTTTTATCACACTCGTATAAAAATTTAGTTAAATTGAAACAACTATATCACTGCCTATAAAGACAAACATAACAATATTATCATGTCTCACCGAGCTTTCAGATCTCGATGATAAATCGGGCACACCTCGCACCCTTTCCGATCACTGTGTGGTCCACTCGTCTTCTGACTTGACTGATTTCCAGTCTTGACAAAAAGAATAAACTCCTGAGAGTTCCGACGTGAGGTTCAGTGGAGAAAGTGCACCAAGAGGTAACCAAAATTCACGTAAGAGAAAGTGAACAAAAACGGAATGTAAAATACAGTATGTAGTATACGTAACAAGCTCAGACAAGAAAAACTCATGGTATTTCATACGTGACGTTCTGTATGGAAAACGTATCGAGAAACAACCAAAACTTACATAAGTCAGCAAAACCGGAAGATTAGAAGCCAGTTTACATTAACATTTATGAAAATTCATGTGCAAAGGTTTACACAATTCGAGAACAGAGCACTAAAAAAATGGAAACTCGGTGATATAAGGTAACAACATATCTTCTAAGATCCTCAACGCCCCATTTCAGAATGTCTTTGAATCACTGAATTCGGAA
The DNA here is from genome assembly GCA_039090855.1 of Macrothele yani. Taxonomy (NCBI): domain Eukaryota; kingdom Metazoa; phylum Arthropoda; class Arachnida; order Araneae; family Macrothelidae; genus Macrothele; species Macrothele yani. Next base: position 135,032,010 of record CM077027.1, on the reverse strand, counting down.
GACAAGATGATACAGATTAATAGAGATCATTTGACGCACATTCGTTTTGTCAGTGTGTGACGTACTACAGAGGTAAAGCACGTGTCAAGACGACAAATCTGCAGCGATACATTCCGTCCGTCTAGTTAAGTTAGGAGAGCAACTTATCCGAGTGAGAGGAAGCAGTGCTGCCCATATGAGTACTTTTAGGGGGGGCTAAGAAAAGTCCTTACCTCCTTCAAGGCTGTCAAACATTTTACTAAATGTACAAGATACTAAAAAACAACAAAAATAAAGAAGTTTGATAATTGCAATCAATCATTAATATCTTATTATTTTTAAAAATGCCTTAAAAAAGGTTTCGTCTATTTTAATGTTTTAAATTTATCCAAAATTTGGCTATACCAATGGCTAGGTTGCGGGAGGGGGCTCGAGCCCACTGCCCCCTTATGGGCACCCTTGAGGGGGAGCGAGTTCGACCATCGCCACGGACAAATTTGTGTTTTCACAAATAACATAGTCATTTTTGCGCCGCCCCGGTGGCGCAGTGGTCTAAGCGATGGCCTCTGATCATTCGTCCGTAAGGGGCCCGGGTTCGAATCCCGGTGAGGCATGGGTGTTGTGTTTGTCTTACGGCACTGGCTCTCTCCTTTCCCTGGAACCAGTGACCCTAAAGTCATTTTTGCAAGTACCTCTTCAGTGCTGCAGAGTATGATCCAGGAACTTTCTGACAAGAGTAAAAAAGTGGGATTAGAATGAAATTTCAGAAAAAGAACTTTAGTACAATACGTTTTCAAAAACTGAAGATTTAGTAATTAATGGGGAAATCTAGAAGTAATCGATACCTTCATTTAGTGAGGCAACATACATTAAGTGAGGACTACATCGAGTCAGAAATTAATCGGCATATAAAACTTAGTTGCACAGCATTGGAAGAAACAATATAATTTTCAAAAACGATTTACCATTATATCTTTAAAATGTTTATTCAATGTAACCTTCTAGTACTTGCTTAGAGATTAGAGACACGGGCCTTAACAAAAAATGGCATCCATATTCTGCCGAAAACTGAAAGCAGCCGAGCTCGTAGATAAGGTAAATGACAAGATTGGAAGACGTCGTGATCGAAGTAAAATCTCTGAAGCGACAATGCACTGGACACATTGCTACAACGACCGTTGCGTAAAAACTGAGAGTAAAATCACACAAAATGAAGAAATATATAGGTGCAGCAAAATATATGTTATTCTTTGTTAAAGTATCTTCCCTCGGATGATATGCAACGGTCCCATCGTTCAGTCCACTTTTCAAAGCATGTGGCGAAGGCATTTTGTGGAAGCTGCTTTAGCGACCCCTGTACAGCTTCAATAACGTCAACATTTGTGTTGAATGTTACGCCACGGAACTTCTCCTTCATTGTTAGAAACAACCAGAAATCGCACGTAGCGAGATCAGGACTGTAGGCAGGCTGTGGCATGATTTCAATACTGAATTTCATAAGAAACTGTTGGACACAGGCAGTCACATGTGGGTGGGCGTTATTATGGTGTAAGGTCCACTTGATCACCAGTTCGCGTAGCATAATCGATATGAGTCATCGCAGACGCTTCAACACTAGAATGTAATACTCAGCATCGACAGTAATTTTTATAGGAACGGCATGCTGGTAGACTACACTTTTATGATAAAAGAAAATTATCATCATCACCTTCCCAGCTGATTTGGTTTAGAGGAGGCGAGCCTGTGTGTTTCCAGACACTCGTTGCGCGCTTCGTGAGGGGGTCGAAATAGTGGACTCATACACTGGCGGAAAGTGAAAAAAGAACATCAAGAAGGAATTGTCGGACGATCGTGAAATTTACATATGTTAATGGGGTCGAGTTTACGTAGGTGTGATGTTAATTTCGGAACCAACCGGTGAGCGCTTACACCACAGCACGGCATAATATGCAAATTATCGTCGGAAATATTTAAGGAGTACGGCGAAGTGAATGTAATCAGTCATCTGCGTACGGACACGTGCGAAGACCCTGAGGAAGCTGCAATGCCTGGACATGGAAGACGTGTACGATTTCAGCAGTTATCGGACTTTGAGCGAGGTCGTCTAGTCGGACTCCGCGAGGCCGGGTGGTCATATCGTCGTATTGCGGAGCGAATTGGACGGGATTTATCGGTGGTGGTACGATGGTGGCGTAGATGGTCTGAGGAACATTCCCACACGAGAAGACGTGGAACCGGGAGTCACAGACGGACTGATGAGCGGACCGATCGACGCATAAGAAGAGCGGCGTTGTCAAGCATAACATCCACTGTGACGCAAATCCGAGCTGCCGTTGCACCTGAGGTGACTGTGCGAACAATCCGCAACCGTCTACTGGATGCAGGACTACGTGCACGTGTGCCTCTGGCATGTGTACCTCTGACCCCAGCCAACCGTCAGGAACGGCTGCAGTGGTGTCGCCAACGTCTGCACTGGAGAACGCAATGGCGATCTGTCGTGTTCCGCGATGAAAGCAGATTCTGCTTGAAGCCTCCGATGGCCGTAGGCGTGTTCGCAGACGCACAGAGGAGCGTCTCCACCCTTCTTGCATCCGCCAGCGACACACAGGGCCTACACCTGGTCTCCTGGTGTGGGTAGCGATCAGGTATCACTCCCGTACACAACTAGTGTTCGTACCGGGTACGTTAAACAGCACCTCCTACATCAACAACATCATTCAGCCCGTTGTTGTGCCATTTGTAAGGTCGGTCCATCGTGGTGTTTTCCAGTAAGATAACGCACGCCCACACACGGCACGTGCAACGCAACATGCACTTCAGGGTGTGAGACAACTTGCATGGCCTGCACATTCACCGGATTTGTCCTCCATTGAGCACGTGTGGGGTTTTATGAGACAACGACTTATCCGGTCTCCACGGTCAGCCACGACCATCCCCGATTTACGCGTCCAGGTTGAGGATGCTTGGAACTCGATACCCCAAACTTACATCCAACATCTGTACGACAGACTCCATGCCAGAATTGCACAGTGTGACGCAGTTCATGGCGGTTCAACCTCGTACTAACCATGTTACATGGAAATGTTATTTTTCAGTTTAGCAGCAAATAGAGCTGTATTTTGCCATAATGTTTTGATCACGTTATCCTCTGTATTCCGTTATTACGCTGTATAAATTTCGTTGGTATCAGACGTCTTCTTCTTGGTGTTCTTTTTTCACTTTCCGCCGGTGTATTTCATCGGCAGTTATTACTGTATTTAGAAAGTTTGGATCCTTTGCAATTATTTGTTTCCCCTAATGACACACCTGAACTCTGACTAAGAATTGTTCTCTCGTCAGGTGATGAGGTGCCCATCTGGAATACACACGGTGCTGCAATAATTCAATAATTTGTCGCGTAGAATGCGGAATGCCGACGTTTTTGTAATATTAATTGACGTCGCTATGTTTTCACACGTCATTCGCCGATCTTCTTGCAGGGTTGCCCAAACAATGTTAACAACATGCCCCGTAACAACACTTTCAGGTCGACCAGGCCTAGAAGCGAGTTCTGCCGACAAACGCTTTTTATTTATTTTTAAAAAACGGTGCCATCTTACAAATCGTTAACCCACCCAAACATTTATCTTTGTAAGCTTCTTTTATTAATTAAACTGTTTCTGGAACCGTTTTACTCAAACGATAGCTACATTTTATCACACAACGCATTTCACTTCTTAACTCTGAATCACTCACCTCCATACCTGTATGGCGAAACGCAGACGTACCTTAAACAACTGCGCAATAACAAAACCAGGATCGTCTGCCTCGGCTAATAACTGTTGGCATAGATACTTTCTTAATTCAGTTAGTCGTCTGCGTGGTTATTTTCCCTCTTCGTACGTTGCCAACTTAACAAAAAAAAATACTCTCAGTTTTTGTGGAACGGGCTTTGTAGAAGAACTGACTACCGTTGGACAACGGAAATATTAGGCTGTATACGAAGTGTCAGAAAACGACCCAGAAGACCATGTGGGAGATGGATGAAATACGAAAGCATGTGGGAATGACATGGAGGAGACGGGCTCAAGACACAGTTGTGGAAGAAACTTGGGAGACATTCATCCAGCAGTGGATTGATAACGGCTAATGATGATACGTAACAAACTTTAGCTATGTAATCTGAACTAGGACTAAGTGTACCTGTTTATGTAGCCACAGTGACACAACAACGGATGATGTATCAGTCTGCCGCCCCGGTGGCGCAGTGGTCTAAGCGATGGCTTCTGATCATTCGTCCGAAAGGGGTTGAGGTTCGAATCCCGGTGAGGCATAAATGTTGTGTTTGTCTTACGGCACTGGCTCTCTCCCTTCCCTGGAGCCAGTGACCCTAAATTAGGGACGGGCGACTGCTTATAGCCCATTGAGTTGCTCACGGTGGTTGTTAAACCTCCAATCAAAAAAAAAAAAAAAAAAAACCTCCAATCAAAAAAAAAAAATGTATCAGTCTATTTGCATGAGATGGTCTAATGGCTCCAATAAATTGTTGGCCCCTCAGTGTACATGGTTATATTCGTATGAGATCAAATGTAAGACCAGACGTTTAGTATCTTCGTAGCTTGCACCCATATGGTCTGAACTCCATTAAATTCGGCTTTTTTAACAACCCTTTATGTTTCTTAGCAACTAATGAAGTGAATGAGCTTCGAAAGTTGTGCATTTATTTTCTCATAATCTCTGTTTACAATGTTATAGACATTTCGTGCAGCGCCTGTTTCTTTTATGCATGTCACTTTAGAAGTTACATCGATCTGGATCTGTGTGTGTGTGCATGAGTGTTGAAACCAGTCTGACAAGAGGTTATCATAATTGGATGGATCGAAGGCTGCATTTTAAGTAGCGGCTTCTCGTGTGGTATTATTTAATGTTCCCGCTGTCCCAGAACTTGCATTCTCGTTTCTATGTACATTTGCGCCCGTTTACAACGAAGTCTAAGTAGCTTCATACCAACTTCGTTATATCCGTAACTTCGTGTAGAAAAAACTATTGATTAAATGAAATCGTACTACGTAGTATGTACTATATCACAACACTACCTACGTATGTACGTAGTTGGTATACACAAGAAAACTTCCTTCAGGCTCTTACTTTATTAATATCCACGAATTTAAAAAACTTTGCTTCTTCTTCGCAATACAGAACATTGTTAATTATTTTGTGGAATCGTTTTTCTTCTGCGCTAGAAGTATACATCTTGTGCGACTTCAAAAACTCTTGCTACGATGTTCAATGAAGATACTGTATGTAGCCAATAACGTCTGACTTATAGTTACATTCTCTTCCTCAGTGTCAGAGCCCGAAATGTCAGTCCTCTTCCTCAGTGGCGGAGCCCGAAATGTCAGTCTTCTTCCTCAGTGTCAGAGCCCGAAATGTCAGTCCTCTTCCTCAGTGGCGGAGCCCGAAATGTCAGTCCCCTTCCTCAGTGTCGGAGCCTGAAATGTCAGTCATCAGTGCCAGAGCCCGAAATTTCAGTCCTCGGTGTCAGAGACCGGAATTTCAATCCTTGGTGTCAGAGCCCGAAAAGTCAGTCCTCACTGTCAGAGCCCGTAATGACAGTCCTTTTCCTCAGTGTCAAATCTGGAAAGGTCAGTCTTCTTCTTCAGTGTCAGAGCCCGAAATGTCAGTCCTCTTCCTCAGTGTCAGAGCCCGAAACGTCAATACTCTTTCTCAGTGGCGGAGCCCGAAATGTCAGTCCCCTTCCTCAGTGTCAGAGCCTGAAATGTCAGTCATCAGTGTCAGAGCCCGAAATGTCAGTCCTCTTCCTCAGTGTCAGAGCCCGAAACGTCAATACTCTTTCTCAGTGGCGGAGCCCGAAATGTCAGTCCCCTTCCTCAGTGTTAGAGCCTGAAATGTCAGTCATCAGTGTCAGAGCCCGAAATTTCCGTCCTCGGTGTCAGAGACCGAAATTTCAATTCTCGGTGTCAGAGCCCGAAAAGTCAGTCCTCACTGTCAGAGCCCGTAATGACAGTCCTTTTCCTCAGTGTCAAATCTGGAAAGGTCAGCCCTCTTCCTCAGTGTCAGAGCCCGAAACGTCAATACTCTTCTTCAGTGTCAGAGCCTGAAATGCCAGTTCTCTTTCTTTGGATTTGATACACATCTTTTAGAAGTGGACTTACAACAACGTCATCGTCGGTAGCGCAAAAAAAAAAAAATCTTTGAACGTTGCTCCGTCATTTAGTTCGTTTTACATAATTTTGCCCCTCATTTGAACGAATTCAGGGTCTGCGTCCTTAATAACCATATCTGCATGCTTAATGCTAAGTGTCCATTCCTCTGTTCCTGTCATCCCTTAACTACTTCTTTCCCACCATAACCATTTCTCTGGAAAGCAATTACAAATATTAGAAGTCTGTTTTTCCTGATTTAATTTTTAGACATTCCTCAGTTCCTCTTTCTCTTTTTTGCCATTTTCGGCAACAAGATTTTTTTTTCAACACTTCGTAATTTACGTACAGGGAATTTTGACTAAGTTATAAATACACTACCGTTTGTAAAAATTGCGACACCATGAAAGACGGCTGGTATTATCTTCAAACTTACAGAATATGTACAACAGGTTGCGACATGGAAATGATTAAAATGTCAGTGAAATTGCGCATGCGGTTTCGGTGCAGTGCCCTCTGAACTCTCCGGTCTTGGGTATGAAGAACTGGAATGAGACGTTGCAATCACTGAAGAGCCGACATTGAGTCGAAAGGGCTTCTCTTGTGTCTCACTATGTCCCGGTGCCGAAGAAGGTCGCATTAGGACTTTGAGCAAGGAAATATTATTGGAATGAGAGAAGCTGGATTTTTCTACTGCGAAATTGCCATTTGTACAGAATGGAACTCCAGTACAGTGGTACGAACGTGGCGTCAGTGGACTGATGAGGCTCGGACTCTCAGAAATCCAGGAAATGGACCGCAAAATCGTACGATTCCACGGGATGACTGACATCTCTATTGCATGGCAGTGACCGATCGCACAGTGACACCCACGGTGTTGGCGCAGCAGTGGAAAACTGTAACACGTTAGGCTTTGCTCTCCAGCATAGTTCGACGTCGTCTGCTTAACAGAGGATTGGTCGCTATAGCAGCCCATTACTGCGCATTCATTTGGCTTCGAACCATAGACGTCTCGGGCTGCAATAGGGTCCCGAACACAGACATTGGCTCGCTGATTTGCAACACGTCGTATTTTCTGACGAGTCACACTTCAACTTGATTTACCATGTAGTCGCATAAGTGTTCGAAGACATCGTGGTGAACGGCACCCTTCAGCGGCATATCGACCCAACGCCAAGCGTCATCGTTTGGGGCGCCATTTGATTTAATTCGGGATCTCGCCTGAAACGAATTGAGGGAACCCTCAACAGCCAGCGATGCAACAGAGATGAGATGCCCTTCCTTCAGAGTTGTCCTGGCACTGTATTCCAACAGGGCAATGCTCGGGCACATGTGGCCCGGAATATCCATAACCCAGAGGCGTAACTAGGCATTGCTGCGCCCGGGGCAACCATAAAATATTGCGCCCCATCTGCATTTCCCTCTTTTGTAAATATATTACCAGTTTAACAGCTCTCTCTTTCTCTCTCTCTCTCTCTCTCTCTCTCTCAAATCAATATTGACGTCATATCAAATTATTTCTCTCAAATCAATATATACGTCATATCAAATTATTTCTCTCAAATCAAAATTGACGTCTAAATCCTGACTTAGGATGGAATGATCATATTGATTCAATTGCAAATCGAATCTTTAAAAATATTAGGATCCTAAGCAAAATTATATCAAATGTAACTACTAAAACGCTTATACTTTTATGCCCTCTTTCTCTCTCTTTCTCAAATCAAAATTGACGTCATATCAAATTATTTCTCCTAAATCAAAATTGACTCTTAAATTCTGACTTAAGATGGAATGATCATATTAATTCAACATATCTTGAAGCTTGATATGTTATCAAGAAAACAGCAAAATGTTTTGCGGTTTTCTTGATAAAATATCAAGCTTCAAGATATGTTGCACAGCAACACCAATTTTCACAAGCTTCTGATGAGTTGAAGGTTTCCAAAATGTGGATGTTGATTTCATCATTGCACCTCAGAAGAAAGGGACACTCATGAAATCAACATTCACAGTTTGGAAACTTTCAACTCATCAGAAGCTTGTGAAAATCAGATCAGATCAGATCATATGTAGAGGATTTTAGGAAGGGAGTGTCTGACCCCAGGTCTTAAACAACCCTTAGAAATAGGAAGCTAGGAGATTTGGGCTAGAGTGCCCGATAAGAAAGTGACACGGAAGCGAAGTAGAAAGGGGAAGGAAGATGCCATTATTTATTACCGGAGGGCCAGTACCCGGGGTCCGACGGCTTAACGTGTCCATCCGACGCACGGCGGATATTTAGTGGATCGAGCGTTCGTACTTGCCTGGGATCGAACCTGAGGTCCTTTCCGTGGCAGTCACGAACGTTGCCCACTAGGCCACCCGCGGCCCTATTGTGAAAATTTATGTTGCTTTGAAACATATATTCTGGTTCCTTAATTAGAGGGAACAACCATCTAGCATTCACTCTTCCCCTTTTTATTTTTAACAAGCACGTATTTGTTGGCCTCGACGCCTTTTTCAGTCTCCTTAATATTAAATTAATCCATATAGACAAATAAGGCATTAATTTCGACTCGAAATGCAATGGAACGGAATGTTAGCACGTCAAACGAAAATATCTGAATGCAGGGCCGGCTGGACCATAAGGGAAACCGGGACGGTCGCCCCGGGCCCCGCAGTTTAGAAAACAAAATAATTTTGGTAAAAAAATTTAACTACATTGTTTTTTTAACTTTTGGGGCCCTTAAAAAGAAGTTTTTTTGTTTGTTTCTATTCTCCCCATTTTTGAATACGTTACCCCCCCCCCCCCGTTCGTCGTACGGACACTGAGATTTGCAGATTAAAAAAAAATGATTTTTGTAACCACCTTAATCTTTTCCGCATTCATGAAATAGCAAATTAAATTTCATCATTTTGTGGTCCCCTACTTTTATGTATCCAACAATTTGTGTGAAAACCTGATACTTAAATTTAAAGAAATAAAAAGAACAATATCCAAGTTACTTTCGGGCTACACATGGTGGCCACTTTTCCAACATTACAAGAAATTGAATAAAAAAAAAAAAGGCAGCTTTCATATATGAACGCGTATAAAAGTTTAGAATGTCACTAATTTGTCAGTGCATTAAAAGACAATCACTAAACATGTATCAGGGGAAAAAACTGTTTATACCAATTTATTTTAGAGGGATCCTTATTGTATTTCCTATACACAAATATCCGCTAAGCAGGTATCTTTTTATCATTTTGTGAATAAGCTGTTATAAGAGTCACAATGCAACCTAAACCTCTTCTCCCGGGAAAGAAAATCGTAGATTTTAACACTTTTTACTCTCTCTCTCTCTCTCTCTCTCTCTCTCTCTCTCTCTCTCTCTCTCTCTCTCTCTCTCTCCCTTTCTCTCTCTCTTTCTCTAACTTCTTTAACCCTATCTCTATCTCTCTATCTCTTTCCTTCTCTCTTTCTCTCTCTCTTTCTCTAACTTCTTTAACCCTATCTTTCTCTCTCTCTCTCTCTTTCCTTCTCTCTCTCTCTCTCTCTCTCTCTCTCTCTCTCTCTCTCTCTCTCTCTCTCTCTCTCTTTCTTTCTCTCTTTCTCTCTCTCTCTCTTTCTTTCTCTCTTTCTTTCTTTCTCTCTCTCTCTCTCTCTCTCTCTCTCTTTCTCTCTTTCTCTCTCTCTCTTTCTCTCTCTCTCTCTCTCTTTCTTCTGAACTTTCAGTCTGTATTATGGTCTTTTTCTTAAATTTAAAGCAAATACTTCTTTGAGATAATCATTTTGTCTTTACGGTAGTGTTCGTGTGTCTTCCTCACGAACGATAATTTTCAGAAACGACTTTATTAAAATACGAGATTTGTTTTTTAGTGCCCGCAATGAAATTTTGCTCAGGGCCACGCAACAGCTCCATCCGGCCCTGTCTGAATGCTCAATGCAAAAGATGCGATGTGAAAAATAAGTCTCAGTCTTGCAATGTGGCACGTGGGGTGTGAGAGAGTAAATCAGCAGAGAAACGGGCGACAGGCATTTGTCTGTACCTTACTCCAGACAATGCCACTGAAAACAAACGCAAAGGAAGTATCGTTTTACGATATGGTGTCGGTGTGTCTGGCATCGGCGCCGTATCGTCGGTCGGTGGAAATGTTCGTTGCTTTAAGAAAGAAACAACATTTTTGCATGACAAGTCATTTCTCACTCAGCTGGCATCAATATCGAGCACAAAATTTCACAGTGCGCATTTTTCCATATTTTTTTCTGTTTAAAAATAAAACGGAAATAAAACCGGGTCGAAATCGGGCCAGGAATACCTTGACCCGACCCGTTTGACCCGCAAGAAATTTTTGACGCGGTGACCCATTTTCTATCTGTGCTCCCGATATAGGAAATGAGTGGAAGTTCAAATGGAAACTCTTTTCCAATGCAGGAAATACTTAAGATTGCTCAAAAGAACGAAAAATTTCCTTCGAAATAGAGTGCATCCAATATAAAAGAGCACAAAAGGCTTTTTTTTTCTTATCGCCATTGTTTTTCTCCAAATAAAAAGATAAATCACCTGATGATTTATATTGCAATGGACGAATTTGGCCATTCATGGAGTCACCGTATGTGCGTCGAGAGGGAAAAACTAATGAAACTTTGACGGAGGAGATTTCCCTTGCTATCAAAACAATTCCTGGATACCGCTTCTACAATGATTCGTTTGCGGTAATCAGTGACATTATGATGCGAGAAGGGAGGGGAGGGATGAAATAATGCAATCACGCACACCAGGCTCCACAATCTAGAAAGGGTGCTTAGAGTTCTGGCTGACGCGCACGCATTCTCTTGCGTTGAAAGCAGTGTTAAGTCCAGAGCTGGAGAGACTAACTGCTTCCCCAGTACATCGTGTCAAAGTTTATATTAGGTTGTTAATGATCAAATGTCGGATTTTGCAGACACGTGCTGTTGGTAGGCAATTTAGGAATTAACACAACTGTCGTGATGGGCCCTTCTGATATGTAAATTTAAAGCGTTAATGCTGCTGCCTATGACGCACTAGTCATTTCGCCATTGGCATTAGTTCCAAAAGGATTGTGCTACAGCTAAAAGGACGATGGATCAAAGCCAAATTCGTCTCACATTCTTATTTGAGCGTAAATCTGGACACCGTGCATCCGAGGCAGCTAGGAACATCAATAAAGCATTTGGGGAAGGCACCCTTAATAAACTCATGAAACCACATTAGGTTGTTAACTTTCGGTCCAGCCGTATGAGCCTCGGAAATGAATCACGCGGTAGACCAGAAGGAGTTATCGATGATGCCGAGTTCGAGGCCATGATTGAATGCGATCAACGTGTGGCGAGAGAAGTTGACGAGAAACTCTGTAATAATTTCCCGGCACTTAACAGCCATAGGTAGAGGGCAGAAGATGAATAAATGGTTGCCGCCCCGGTGAAGCAGTGGTCTAAGTAATATCTTCTGATCATTCATCTGAAAGGGGTCCGCCGCCCCGGTGGCGCAGTGGTCTAAGCGATGGCATCTGATCATTCATCCGAACGGGGTCCGGGTTCGAATGCCGGTGAGGCATGGATGTTGTGTTTGTCTTACGGCACTGGCTCTCTCCCTTCCCTGGAACCAGTGACCCTAAATCAGGGACGGGCGACTACTTATAGCCCATTGAGTTGCTCACGGCGGTCGTTAAACCTCCAATCAAAAAAAAAAAAAAAAAAAAAAAAAAAGGGGGGGGTGTCACATGAGCTGACGGAACAGCAAAAAACACGACGATTCGATTCTGCTCTTTTCTGCTGGGGCACAGTAGCAACTGTGCCGCAACCAACAACGTATAGAACTACGTCAACTGTCACTATTTCACGGCATTATCTCACTAGTTCTACGTCCTAAAAGTATTCATCGAAGGACAGTTGACGTAGCCCTACGTTGTATTAATCGAACTGTGCCCCTTTGATTTTTCAGATATACACTGCCGGACAATTGCTAAGGACGGAGGACAATAGCAACGATAGCAACCATAAAATGGAAGGCAGGAAAATGTGGAAATTAGCATAAGTGCGGGATACAGTAAGACGTGTTGTGCGTATGCAAATTTTGGATTGCCGAACTTGTTCGTGACGTCATAGCGCTGATAAGAGATATAAAGGATTTGACGCGTATTGACCGTTGTTGTTCAAACGCAAAGTTGAAAGGGAAAGAATCAATTGACGAACTTGCAATTTTTAGTATGTCTTCCCGACATCACCTAGATGATTTTACGCGTGGCTGTATTATTGACAAGATTGAAGAAGGGCGAAAAATAACAGATGTTGCCAGGGAGTTCGACGTCGGCCACAGTGTTGTTTCAAGGCTTTGGAAATCATTTCAAACAAATGGAGAGTGTAGCAAACGTCACGGGGGAGGTCGTGTTCCCAGTACGACACCTGCAGAAGATCGGTACATAGTGCTATCAACAAAAAGACACCGGCGCAGCACAGCTAGTGAGGTAGCAAATTAGTTTATGGCTGTTACTGGCAAGCGGATCTCCCGAAAAACTGTCGCCAGACGTTTGCATGAAGGAGGACTATACGCCCGCCGTCCTGTTGTGTGCATCCCATTGTGTAGACGTCACCGTACCTCCCGTTTACAATGGTGCCACCAACATCGCAATTGGACTGATAACGACTGGTCTGCTGTTCTCTTCTCAGATGAGAGTAGATACAGTGTATCGTCTGATTGTCGACGACAACTGATTAGGCGTGATAGTGGTACTGCAAATTGTCCAGCAAACATACAGGAAAGGGACCGATATCCGACATGTAGTGTCATGGTATGGGCTGGCATCATGATCAATGGCCGCACGTCCCTCTATGTGCTTCCAACTGGGACTATGACTGGCCAACGACGCATTAATGATGTTCTGCTACCTCATGTTCGCATGTTCCGTGGTGCTGTCGGTGATAGATTCATTTTCATGGACGACAACGCAACATGTCATCGAACCGTCGCTGTCCAGGAGTGTCTTGAGAGCGAGCATATTCAACACCTAGTATGGCCAGCACGTTCTCCAGATCTGAATCCCATTGGAAATGTGTGGGATGCTTTGGGGAGGAGTCTTGCTGGTCGCCAATGCCCTCCAATAAACAAGGACACCATAATCCGTGCATTGACAGAGGAATGGGATAAATTACCCCAACAGCTGCTTGATAATGTTGTGCAAAGCATGACACGACGTGTGGAATCTTGCATCGCCCTCCATGGTGGCCATATCCCATATTGACATCTTACGCCGGAACGCCTGTGGACGGTAATTGCATTTTTTTCATGTTTACGTATTCTGCACAAAATGGCCTGTTTGTCCCTTGAACACGTTCCAAAGCCTTCTGGATTTCAGAGCACAATAAATTGTCTTTCTTGTAATGTCCTGGCATTCTGACATTATTTTATTTCACTTGGCATCCAACCACACTTACTTTTTTATGCGCTATATAGCCGTTTATGATCCGTCCTTAGCAATTGTCCAGCAGTGTAGTTTTTTTAAGAAATAAAATGAAAGAAATGTTTTACTTTATTTACTTAAAAGCAACTTATGCTACATACAATTCATAGTAACTTATGCTGATTATAAATTATTAGTAGAAGTAAAATGCGTAGTATCATTATTGTCAGTAGTTATTGCTAAAATTGTTTTTAAAGAAATCGTTCTTCAGAAACGATTTTTTAAACTCCTGAGTTGCCTTGTTATATGTTTGGCGATACGTCTTGGGCCTAATGTACTCTTGTTGTTGCTCTTGTTCTTATATAGATTCTTTTTTTTTTTTTTTTATTGGAGGTTTAACGACCACCGTGAGCAACTCACTGGGCTATAAGCAGTTGCCCGTCCCTAATTTAGGGCCACTGGTTCCAGGGAAGGGAGAGAACCAGTGCCGTAAGACAAACACAACATCCATGCCTCGCCGGGATTCGAAACTGGACCCCTTCCGGACGAACTTGTCTAGATTCAGAATGCATCCGGCGAAGTTGTGAAGATTGGCAACGTACATTGGTATTCCATGCTCGGTGTAAAAATTTGAACCGAGGACATCAAGCTCCATCTTTTCTCTTGCTGTTCAGGCTCAATTTATGCAGTTCAAGTGGAAGGTTGTGGCTCTAGAGTCGAACTCGGCTGAAAAGCATCCTGGCGCTCGGACTTTTGACGCTCCCTACATTCCCGTGACCTCTCGGTTCATGACTTAGCGGGACTTTTCGGATTTCTCTTGTTCTCCTGTAGCTGTTTCTTCAACATTCGTCAGTTCTTATAGTAATTTTCCTGGATTTTCGCGGCCTTTCTAAATTTTCGTCACCAAATTTATTTTATGTAAAAAATAAATAAATTTTACATACACTTCATTTCGTTTTATCACATACATCCGACAGTGAGCTATAGAATGCAGAGCTTAAGTCATCGCTATCATTATCTATTCACTAGTTATCAACCTTCAAACGGCGTGCGGGGAAACAAAATTACGAGAAATTTAGCTTAATTTTCCAACGCTACAGTGCTATATCGAAGGGTTAAGGGGTGGAGGGTTGAAACTTGTTTTTTTTTTGTTATAAATGGGACTCTATAAACTATCTAATGATGTATTATTTATTACGCTGCGATTATTAGCGTCGAAGATATAAACGTTCAAAGTGTGACATGTTTTCGTTGCATCCGTGCTCCCGATGTTACCCCCTACCCAGAGCGGAGAAAGACGTAGTTCTACGTTAAAACATTTTAAGGCGCCTCGTTACCGGTGATGAGAAGTGGATGCTGTGTAACAATCGCAGACTTCAGGCTCAACGGTTTGACCTCGGAGAAGCTCCAAAATACACCCCAAACCGGTATTCCATTCCAGGAAGACGATCGTCGGTGTTTTGCGATTCACATCTGATGTGTTCAGCTCCTCGTTCTTACAACAGGGTTTAACTGTCACGGCAGACCAAAGCTGATAGAATAAGGGGAGGGAGCGTGTCCTCTCACTGGTGAATCCAGCTCTGTTGCGTAGCCGCCATGTTGCATTACCCTCAGTTGCAGGATCGAAGCAACCTTTTCTTATTTGGGAAGGCGAGCCTTGAAATTACGCCTCTTTTGAGTTCAAAAGTTTGTTACTTCCCTCAAATGGTACAAAGGGCATCCTGCAAGTAATGCCTCGTCCCTCTTAAGATTTTTATTTGTAGCAGCAAAAATGTGAAACTTGGTGGCAAAATACTTAGTAATATTGTTAATAATGCTGGCCTATTCAAAGTATTGTCCATCACTTTCTATACATTTCCGCCATCTTTAAACCTATTGGTAAAATCCATTTTGGAAAAATTCTTGAGGCTGTCGTTTCACCCATGAGTTCACAGCCAGTTTAACGTCTGTCCCATCGTCGAAACGTTCCCCACGAAGGGTGTCTTTCAAAGGGGCAAACAGGAAAATGTCTGAGGGAGCCAAATCGGGACTGCAGAGGGGTTGGGGAATCACCGTCCACCCCATTTCGGTTAAAGTCTGTGAAGTCTCCAATGAGGTGTGAGGACATGCGTTATCATGGTGTAAAACAACACTATGAACTGGAATGTCACGTCTTCTCCTTCTAATAGCTTCCTTCAGCTCATTCAAAGTCTGCACATAGTGATCACTGTTTATTGTTGCACCCCGTTCAAGGAAATTAGTCAAAATGACAATACGTTTGTCCCAGAAAATTTTCACCATCACTTTCCCTGCGGAACGAGTTGTTTTCACCTTTTTCTGTCGAGATGAAGATGTGCGATGCCATTCCATTAAAGCACGTTTTGTTTCTTTTCACCTTTTTCTATCGAGCTGAAGATGCGCGGCGTCATTCCATTGATGCACGTTTTGTTTCTTTTCACCTTTTTCCATCGAGCTGAAGATGCGCGGTGTCATTCCATCGACACACGTTTTGCTTCTGGGTCATGAAAGACCTATTGGGGTTTCATCCCCGGTTATAACATTAGAGAAAACACCTCACCGTCCCTCTCATAACAGTCCAAGAGGTTCCAGCACATGTCCACCCTTTGCCCACATTGTTCACGGGTTAGGTTTCTCGGGATCCACTTTCAACAAATTTTTCTGTATCCCAGATCCCTAATTAATGTTTCCATAGCACTATGACCACAATGAATTGCATCACACAACTCCAGGATGCTGGCACGACGAACAGCTGTGATGAGGTCTTTCACTCGTTGCCTGTTGTCATCTGTCACTGCAGTTGCGGGTCTTCCACTCTTTGTCCGACACTGAACTTTCTCCATCTCGAAACCTCTTCATCCATCTTCGGACATTACGAATATCGATTGTGACATCTCCATACCGCCAGGAATCTTCTGTGGATTTCTGGAGCCTCATACCTCTCTTTTTCCAGGAAATCTCACATTGGTAATATATCATAGTCCATGTCAGCACAGTTTCATTAAAATCACTTCCAAATTTCAAAAGTTATTAAGGAGGAGGCATTACTTTCAGGAAGCCCTTAGTAACTTTTACTTCTCTACCACTTCCGTTATAAGAAAGTATCACTATCGTTAGGTAGGAAACCGATGGAGTCGAAGTGGATTCGCCCGCTGTGTTTAAACGTAGAACTACATATGCCCTTGTGACGTATATTCTAAATTAAACTTTCTTTTTTAGTTTATTTCCCTATGTAAATCTTGAGTTTATTCTCAGTTATTCTTCACTCTTAACGTGATATCTTTCTCTCAAACGAATACGTTTGGCAACACAATTGAGGTTGAATGCACGTGACGTATGCCTGATATTGATAAGAACAAGAGATAAAACGACGACTACATTGTTGCTTGTCGAGCGTTGGGTTGTAAACTGATTATTGATAGGAGTGTTGTGATAATGTGTGGTGTGTGGAGAGTTTAGTGCAATATGCTATGCTACGATGTGTTTGCTACATCCTGAATAAAGCATCTTTTTCCGTAAGTTTGACTCCTGTTGTTTACATGCTTTGTCTGGCCGTTAAGGTTTCTTTCATTTAGGAACTATTTCTTAGTATGTTGATGTTTTAAGTTAACGTAGAAGTAAGACAAGACTTCTACGCCATGCCCTGTCTTGTGTCTATGATAAGATCGCGAATAAAATACACAGTGGAAGTCGCAGACGTCGTATACTAACCAAACTCGTTGTTGATGAATTTTTTCTGGAATTCCGCTGTTGCTTTTTCATAAATGTTTTTATAGGTCGTAATCCAGCTCCTTTATTTGACACCAGTCAATATCCGAGTCCATATCAACGTCCATTAGCTCTGCAGGGATGTGTTAGAGGTGCTCGCGACGGGCTCACTATAACGCGCCCGTTTGGCATCGCGATAGCGTTTGGAGCGCTCGGCGTTAGTCGTTCGTGGTTTTTTGGGTTCACAAATTTCCTGTTCTGTCAGTCTTTTTAGTTTCCGTAGCTCCTTTCAGCGCTCAACTTTGCATTTGCGTGGCATTTTAACGGGGTTTTTTTTTCTCCGCTAACTTTTACAAATCTGGGGGGAAATAATAATAAAGTACAGTTATATTACCATCTACTCTTATTGTTAACAGTTGCAATTATTGTATTTTTTTTTTCAATTCACACTACTAGTCCACTATGTTGACATTAATTACATGCCACAATCAATGTTCGATCACCTTTAGTTCAGAAGTATTGAAAACGAAAAGTATACTCGCGGCACAGAGCACGAAAATGATGAGCATCCACTTCGGCGCACTGTTACGAAGTGCAGTTGTTCCGTCTGCCCCACCACTTATAATTGTCAATAAATGTCATCTATGCGTTATTAAACGATACTAGCGCCGTTGCCACGCCCCCGATAACCCGAAGTTATTGCGAGTTAAAATCGGTCACACAATTATGTTGCTTCCACGCTTCTCTGTATCGTACCGTAAGACGTAGTCTACACTGACGGGGGAAAATCCCAACACCAAGAAGGGGTTGTGTTAGATAAACGAAAGTTGGTAGGCGGTGAGAGTACTTCTGTAAGATGACGTCTATGCAAATTTCGCGCTCGGCGCATACGTGTGGCGCTAGTAGCGCCCATCAGAACATGCAAAGCAGGTTTGCTGTAAATACGCGCTGTAACGTTCGTGAGCGTTAGTTATCGTGGAGATTCGACGTAGGGCGTTGATGTTAGTCAAGAATACCTTTAAGAAGACGAAGAAGCCATTATCAACAGCTCACGGAGTTTGAACGAGGTCGTGTAATAGGGCTACGAGAAGGTGGATTTTCTTTCCGCAATATTGCAGAACGACTTGGCAGGAATGTAGCCATGTAGCCACTGTGCATGATTGTTGGCAGCGGTGGTCAAGGGAAGGTACTGCTTCAAGAAGACCGGGTTCTGGCCGGCCACGTGGCACTACTGAGAGGGAAGACCACCGTGTACGGCGTATGGCCGTGGCGCATCGTACCGCGTCTGCGGCAGCAATTCGAGCTGCAATTGCCACCACAGTGACACAACGAACCGTTACAAATCGGTTACTTGAAGGACAGCTCCGAGCCAGACGCCCTGTAGCGTGCATTCGGCTTACTCCAAACCACTGCCGTTTGCGACGTCAGTGGTGTCAAGCTAGAGCTCATTGGAGGACGGAGTGGAGATCTGTTGTGTTTTCTGATGAAAGCCGGTTCTGCCTGGGTGCCAGTTATGGCCGTGTGTTGGTTAGAAGGAGGCCAGGTAAGCACCTGCAACTAACCTGTCTGCGGCCGAGACACACTGGACCTACACCTGAAGTTATGGTCTGGAGAGTAATTTCCTATGACAGCAGGAGCACTCTCGTGGTTATCCCACGCAGCCTGACGGCACAGTTGTACGTCGGTCTAGTGATTCAACCTGTTGTGCTGCCATTCATGAACAGCATTCCAGGGGGTGTTTTCCAACAGGATAACGCTCGCCCGTATACCGCTGTTGTAACCCAACGTGCTCTACAGAGTGTCGACATGTTGCCGTGGCCTGCTAGATCACCAGATCTTTCACCAATCGAGCACGTATGAGACATCATTGGACGACAACTCCAGCGTCACCCCCAACCAGCATTAACCGTCCCTGTATTGACCGACCAAGTGCAACAGGCATGGAACTCCATCCCACAAACTGACATCCAGCACCTGTACGACACAATGCATGAACGTTTGCGTGCTTGCATTCAACATTCTGGCGGTTACACCGGTTATTAATGTACCAGCATTTCACATTTAAAATGGCTCTTCTCGCGCTTACAATAAGCTGTGATCTTGAAACCTTAATCGATTAAATATGTTACCTATACAAATGTATTGCCGCCATTTCATTCCTCTACAACTATTTTTTCGTGGTGTTGGGATTTTTTTCCGTCAGTGAATGTCAAGAGTCTCACTTCCAGTTTTTGACATAATTTTACTCGAATTTTAAAGATTAAGTGAATACCCAAGAGCCAGTGGTCCTAAGTTATCAAGTAAAAAGTAAAAGTTATGTCGACAACAGAGTAATCCGCAGAAATGCAGAGTAACAAACGAACCAGCACAGAACTAATGAGCATCAGAGTAAGACGGTTAGAGAAAGACGCTTTCGTGATAGAGCTTGGGAAAAGTCTGTTCAAGGTTTCCTCTACAGAGCACAAATAACTACAGCAATTAACTCGTCATCGCTACGGCATATTCGGAAAGGTGACGGAGGTTAGGCACATCCGCATATTGTTTTATATACCTCCATCCGCTGTTTCGGCATTCATGCACGGAAAGCGTGGACGGGATTTTTCCCCAGACACTTACAACCGGGCCGGGACAAGTCGACCCATTCTTTTTATTTCAATGGTAAAAAAATAAAAAGTCTCGTTCCCCGATTTCCTGGCCTGTTTAACTGTTTTGCTGGCTTTACTTACTTACATCACATAGCCCAGGGCGTAAACAGAGAAGCGAGGAGAGGCACTCTCAGTGTTTCTGCCATCTGTAGGTATTAAGATGGCAAAAACACTTTGTGGTTTGTTGACAACACAAAGGTACAACCGCGAGGGAGTGTGTGTGTTTTATGGAGTGATGGACGGTGTGTGTGTGTGTGTGTGTGTAAGAGAGAGGGAGAGTAGGACGATATATTCTTTCTCCTATCCTTAACCCGTATAGGAATTGACTTTTGTAGTGTTAGCGCTTGCTAGTTCAGTGAAAGGGAGATTTTGAACGCGCTTAGTCTTCTTTTTCCTCTCTCTATTTAAAGGTTACATTCTTCGATAATCACCAAAGTTTAGTTAATACTGTTCGTCTTACATTCAACTACATTTTTTTAATAATATCTCATTTCAATATTTAATTTTCACAATTTAATAAAATACAATAAAAAGACAAAATAATACAACATGGCACATCACCTGCCAGGCCTAAATACGTAGGTGAGTCAAAAGTTAGTTGCACTGCTTGATAAAAGAACACAGGATCGAAATTACAGAAAAATGTTATATGTACCTGAAAGTTCCACACAAAAGTTACTTCTTGAAGTAATCACCTAGTTTATTGAAACATTTCTCGAGGCGTGGCACAAGTTTTTCTATGCCTTCTGCGAAGAAATTCCGTCCAACGTCCGATAACCATTGCTGGGTTGTAGCTTTCACCTCGTCATCCGAGTGATATCGTCGCTTTGCAAGTTCTTGTTTCATGGGACCGAAGACGTGCAAGTCACATATCGCAAGATCTGGGCTGTAAGGGGGGGTTCCACACCTCCCACCTAAACTCTGCAGAAGGTGCCTTGTTAGGTTCGTCGCCTGCGGTCTCGCATTGTCATGCAGGAGCACAATGCCTTTTGAAAGTTTACCTGGCCGTCGATTTTTAAGTGAATTGCGCAATCTCTTCAGGGTTTCGCAATAAGACGATGCTATAATCGTGGCACCCTTCGGCATGAATTCGGTATGCACCACACCTTCTCTGTCGAAACACAGCATCAGCATCACCTTCCCCGCAGATGGAACTGTTGGGCACTTTTTCGAGTCGGGGAAGTGGAATGTTTCCACTCGAGAGAGCTGCGTTTCATTTCAGGTGAAAAATGATGCACCCACGTTTCGTCTCCGGTCACAATTTTGTCCAAAAACTCATTTCTTTCCTTCTGATAATGCTTCAAGAATGCAAAGGCACTTTCAAAACGATTTCTTTTGTGTTCTTCAGTCAATAGACGAGGCACCCATCGAGCACAAACTTTACGGAATTCAAGATGCTGCACAATAATCGTATGCACACTTCCATGGGAAATATCCAGTTCTTTTGCAATTTCGTCTTCTGTTACTCGTCTGTTTGCAAGAATGAGTTCACTAACGCGCGCAACGTTTTCAGCCGCTGTCGAAGTTGACGGTCTTCCCTTGCGGTAATCGCCCTCGATATCAGTACGTCCGTTCTCGAACAAAATGCACTACTTTTGCGATAGCTTGACGCGATATTGCGTTCTCACCGTACACTTCGTTCAACTGCCGAAACTTTTCAGTACAGTTACACCCTTTTGCCCACAAAAAACGAATCGCTGCACGCGGTTCCAATCTGGACGCCACCAGCAGCAGCTGAGGCATGCTCACGACTCGTTAGCGAGCGAACTAAAACTACTGCGTAGAAGCAAATGCGGCATGTGCTGCAGATAAATGCCAGCAGTGTTGCCACAAAGTGTCAACAAAATATCCTTTTACCGAAATGTTTTACGGAGGAGTGCAACTAACTTTTTGACTGTCCCTCGTAATAGCTGCAATTAACGGGCCGCGCCAGGCCTTAAACGCACGGGCTTGAGCCGGGCCGGGCTCACTAAATAAGGCCCGTACTAACCTCTAATGTAGCTAGGTACCTAATTCGATGGGAACTCCGTCAGAAGGGTAACCTAAGATGGCTGCCGCTCAGAAGCGTCGGCTTGAGAGTGTTACGTAGTAACTTCCTGTCATGCTCCCTCCTCTTATTCTATCCTCCTTGCGGCGGATAGGTACTGTCAAGAACAAGATATTATCCTTAGGAAATTTTCCACTAAACAGTCATTAGTCAATCATTATGGACCCGAACTTCTCCGTGATAACGTGAGAAGCTACATTGTACGCCAGAGGATTCAGAAGCTGCACCATTTGAGGGACGAAACTGATCAGAAGATAGCGCTTAGACCATTGTGCAGCCGGGGAAGTTAAGAAGCCTTACCTCATCAGGGTTATTCACCTAATCTGACCCCTACTGTCTATCACTTCTTCAAAAACATGAACGCCATGGTAAATCGTTTCCCAATCAAATATATCAGTTGAAACCGCATTCCATGAGTTTGCCGCATTCCGTAGCTCGAAATCTTTTCATGACGACATATAAGAGCTTGTTTCTGGTTGGTGGAAGTGTGCTGGTGATTATTTTGATCAATAAAGTTTGTTTTGCGCCGCATTTTGGGTGTTTGAAATTTTCATCAATTTTCCGATGTTTCAACTTCAACTGTATTCCGTCTCAGCTTCCTGCCTGTCACCGATGTTAATTCGATTTCAATAATTTCCTGGCAGGTCCTTCCGAAACTTTAGTGAAGACATGTACGTGATTTCAGTGTTTCTTCCTCTCTTTCTGTTGTGTGTGTTGAAGAGATTAGTCTAGGTTTGCAGATTGCTTCTTGCAACTGGAAGTGGACATAATTTACTTCTAGTTTTGTTACCCAATTTTTCAGCCGTAGCATCTTTCTGTGCGTTGTTCTTGTTATTACGTACCCTATTGATACGTATCTGCAATAATACAGAGGACGACTGCCCTATGAAGATTATCATGAACTGAAGATCTCCAACATGCTTCATAGTTAAGAATCACATTTTCCTTTTCTGTCTCTGTATCTTCCCCTAAGGAACATTAAAATCCTGAATAGACGAAAATATTATGCCGTCTTTCTCTGTTCAACCGTTGAGTTCGGATGATTTTCTAGTTTATAACTGGTTGGCATCCTCATGGCCCGAGACAACTTTTTTCGGTTATAGGAAGGCCGTTCCATAAAAATTGAGAGTAAGTTTTTCGAGTTGGCAACAGTGCAAAGGGGGAAAATAACCACGCAGATGATTAACTGAATTAAGGAAGTATATATTGCAACAGTTATTAGCCGTGGCAGACGATTCTAGTTTTGTTATTGCGCAGTTGTTTAAGGTACGTCTGCATTTCCCCAAATACCTATGGAGGTGAGTGTTTCAGAGTTAAGAAGTGAAATGCGTTGTGCGATTAAAATTTTGCTATCGTTTGGGTAAAACGGCTCCAGAAACAGTTGATTTAATGAAAAAGCTTACAAAGATAAATGTTTGGGTGAGTCAACGATTTCTAGATGGCACCATGATCTCACGAAAGGGCGTTTGTCGGCAGAACTTGCTCCTATGCCTGGTCGATTTCCAAGTGTTGTTACGGAGCGTGTTGTTAACACTGTTTGGGAAATCTTGCAAGAAGATCGAAAATGACGTGTGAAGACATAGCGGCGTCAACTAATATTTCAAAAACGTCGGCATTCCGCATTTTACGCAACAAATTTCTGCTGCATCGTGTGTATTTCAGATGGGTACCTTATCATCTGACGAGAGAACATTGTGTCATGAGCGGAAACAAATCATTGCAAAGGATCTAAACTTTCTAAACACAGTAATAACTGTCGATGAAACGTGGGTCCACTCTTTCGAACCCATCACGAAGCGCGCAACGAGTGTCTGGAAACACACAGGCTCGCCTCCTCCAAAAAAGTCCACCAAACCAAATCGGCTGGGAAGGTGATGATGATAATTTTCTTTGATCGTAAAGGTGTAGTCTACCAACATGGCGTTCCTCCACAAATTATTCAACACTGAGTATTACATTTCAGTCTTGAAGCGTCTGCGATGACACATGTCAATTAAGCTACCGGAATTGGTGGGGAAGTGGACCTTACACCATGATAACGCCCACCCATATGTGGCTGCTCCTGTTCAACAGTTTCTTACGAAATGCAGTATTGAAATCATGCCACAGCCTGCCTACAGTCCTGCCCTCGCCCCGTGCGATTTCTGGCCAACAATGAAGGAGAAGTTCCGGGGCGCAACATTCAAAACAGATGCAGATGTTACTCAAGCTGTACAGGAGTCGCTAAAGCAGCTTCCACAAAATGACTTCGCCACATGCTTTGAAAAGTGAACTGAACGATATCATCCGAGGAAAACATATATTTTGCTGTGCCTACTTCATTTTATGTGATTTTACTCTCAGTTTTTATGGAACGGCAGTTTACATTTCATGTCTTACAGAGCCGTTTGACCCGTTATGGCCCTTCTTCCAACAATTTCAAACAAAACAAATCTTTCTCCTTTTATCTCTTCAGAAAATAAAAAGCATAGTTTTCAAGAAAAATCTGTTTTCCTTTATTAATAAATAAAAAGGCGAAAATGATATCTACATATCGAAAACGGTTCCGGCTGCTGTACAAAATTTCCCTTCCTCTGCTTTCCATTGCTAATTAAGTTTTAAATGGTTTCATTTATCTTCACGTCATGCCGTGAACAAGTATTAAGTTCAGTGCGCAACTCCAGTTTAGCGTCTCTGGTTAGCTTTCGAAAGCTGCTTTCCCTTTTCGTTTCTCTCTTACCAGCCGAAGCTCTACTTTCTGTTCTAACAAACGAAGAGAACTGCGAACTTGAAACAGGAAAAATGAAATAGTATGAAGCTTTACTCAATCGATTTTCTTTCTGAGAATTTTTATTTCTTTCGTCCAGCAAACTCCTTGAAGCTTCAGAAGTCCACAAATGCTCAAGCTACTCCTTGAAGCTTCAGAAGTCCACAAATGCTCAAGCTACTCCTTGAAGCTTTATATGTTCAAGCTACTCCTTGAAGCTTTCTTTATATGTCCAAGGAGTGCCGAAAGCCCCCGAAAAAATACTTTAGACGATATTTCGGCGTGCAATACGCATTAAGCTGCTGCAAAGGAAATGTTAAAATATTGACTAACTTCGGAGTCCAGTGCTTCCATTCTACTGATTTATCAGTAGATCTACTGATTTTGACTCCTGTCTACTCATAGATTTTCGTAATACTGATTTGCTTTGTTTTAAGACCACTTTGCATACTCAGGGATATGTCCAATCGACAAGACTCATCTCAGAACTGATCTGAGGTGAAAAAGCTTGCAAAAACCTAAATTATTCAAAACCTTCTACCTATTATGTTTCTTTTAATTTAGACTGGTTGTCATGAAATACTTTTTTCATTCTAAATAACTAATCAGTTAGTTATATAAAAATTTTCTCTAGTATTTTGTTAAACCCTAGAGCATTAACGTCTATAGTGTGATATTTGTGTTAATGATTTCATTTTTGAGTATAGCACTTATTTCGCCTTCTTTGGGAACATTTGGTATCTTTTAGTAAGAAGTGTAGGTTTATAACTGTGTTTTTAAGAAGACAACATGTGGAACCGATACAACACTAACTGCATTATAAAGCAAATACCATTATTATTTATACCAACATTAGTTTTAATGAAGAGCATCATTTAATAAAGTTGATCAGTAATATCTTATAAAAAGCGACTCAGGACTGTATTAATTTGAATTTTCATTTCAGTGATAAATAGTAGTTTGAGAAGCACTGGCAATATTTACCATAGCAGTAGATTTAACTGTTCTTCCGTATTGAGATTGCATCCGTTACTCCATTACATTTGTCAGGTGGCGCATATTTCAAGCGAAAAATATCTGATGTACTAATTTCTACGGATTATTTTAGCTCTAGTCTACTGATTTCAGGTAAAGTCTTTGGCAACACTGCTTCCGACACACAAAATACATGGCAAAAATAAACTTTATTAATAAAAACGAAATGACCACCAGCAGCAACACAATCTTGTCAAGATACGAACTTCTGTACACCGTCGTAAAGAAATGTCTAGCTTTGGGATGCGACCCCCCCCCCCGGCTTCAGAGGGGCGCCAAGTTACACTTTTTTTCTTGTGCGCGCGTGTGTGTGTGTGTGTGTGTGTGTCCTCTTGAAGACTCCCGATCATGGATGCAAGTTTCTCGTCTTTCAGAATTTCCGAAAACGGAAGTTAGACGGAGTGAAGATTTCTCCCATAATCATTTTTTTCTCGCAATTTTTCTTCGATACTCCAAGAGAGGATTGTCCGGTATCTTGGTTAAATACCATTTTACTACAAAAATGTTTGTGTTTCAGTTTGAAAATGGAGGCAACAATTTTCGAAAATGGAAATTAGACGGAGCCCTGTAATCTTAAATTCTTTTCTCCGCGATGTTCCCTCTACCCTGTATGGTCGTTAAATATAATTTTACAGTCATTTGCAAAAGTTTAATACCACTGGCTGGTATTAGGGGGTTCTGCCGATTGCTTCAGCTACTGTCTGTATTACTCAAATTCCAGTCGGTGTTGCATCATCCTACAGCGGCAGCTGTTGATAGAGTTGGGGGAAGCGTGAGAGCGTCAGTTTGCTTCTGGTTTTCATGCTCAGAGGTTTTGTAAGTATTTTCTATATAGCGAGAAATGGGCAAAAAAGCGTCATTACGTGTTACTCAGGGGGCACAAATAGTGACTTTATATCGTGAAGGATACTCCGAATGTGACATAAGCAGAAAGGTGAATGGGAGCAAGACTGCAATTCATAATACGATCATAAAAAATCCAGACACAGGTGAATTTAGCGACCGAAAGAGAAGTGGACGTCCAAGGAAAACAACCCCACGTGATAACAATACCATAAAGCGGGTAGTTATGCTTTCTCCGAGGAGTTGGTGTAAGAAAATCAAGGCCTTTCTACATTCAAAAGGGTCTGATATTAGCATCAGCACTGTTTCCCGACGTCTTAGCAAAGATTTTGGATTAAAGTCTTATAAACCTGCCCATAAATCTAGACTAACCTCTGTCATGAAAAAGAAAAGACCCCACTTTTGCGAAGCGCCATCAACCGTGAACTGCTGAAAATTGGAGCCAAGTTCTTTTATCGATGAATGAATTGTGCGTTGATTTGTATCACGTGAAGCACATGTTCGACGACCAAAAGGCAAAAGGTTTGATTAAAAACACACCGTTAGCACCGTGAGACATCCGCCTAGTCAGATGTTACAGGTTGCTATGTCAGCATCCGGTACTGCTTCGTTAACCTTTTTGCCGACAGGTAAAAAGGTTCCTTTTTATGTGGAAATATTACGTGAGAAGTTGTTAACTCATATGCAAGTGTACATATGCACAATCTTTATGCAGGATGGTGCTCCATGCCACAGATCAAAGACAGTAAAGGACTACCTGCTGAGGAAAAACATAACTGTGCTTGATTGGCCCGGTAATAGTCCCGACCTTAACCCCATGGAAAATTTGTGGAACAATTTAAAAGACAAGGTAGCAGAAAAACAGCCATCCAATTCCCAAGCTTTGATTGACGCGTTAAAGTACGTGTGGTGCAAAGATATTTTAAGTGACTACTACAAATCCCTCATTGAGAGTATTCCACATCGTATTCTGTCCGTTATAAAAAACAAAGGTGGCCACACAAAGTACTGATTTTGGTCTTTTTGTGTTTTAAAGTATGTAAGTATTCATCTCTGGGATAATTTTTCAAATATTTGGGAGTAGTAATTAGTTGTTTCTTTGAAAATCTTAATTTTCAATAAATCGACAGGTGGTCTTAAACTTTTGCAAATGACTGTATTACATAAATGTTTGCGTTTAAGATTGGAAATGGAGGAAAATTTTCCATAAGCCAAACCTGGACGGAACGAAAATTTCTCCCCTAATCGTAAAATGAAGGCAAACTTTCGGCAACGAAATCTAAAGGTAGCGAAGATTTCTCCCGTAATCCCCCCCCTTGGGCTGTGTTTTCCGTGCACTATATTGTTGTTTAATCATGATTTAATTACATAAATGTTTGTATTTGAGATTGAAAATGGAGAAGTTTCCGAAAGTGGAAGTAGGACGGAGCGAAGATTTCTTTTGTAATCGTATTTTTTTTACTAGAAATGTCTCTATCCTTTATTGCTGTTAAATGTAATTTTATACCGTAATTCTTTGTGTTTCAGCGTGAAAATGGTAGCAAGATTTTAAGCACGGAGCCCCAGAATGTTCTTGATGCTAGTTATCGTTGCAATTTCTGTAGTACGTAAGTTAGACATTTTTAGGAAGAAATTTAAAGTAGTCAATTGCTCTCTCTCTCTCTCTCTCTCTCTCTCTCTCTCTCTCTCTCTCTCTCTCTCTCTGTCTCTCTCTCTCTCTCTCTCTCTCTGTCTCTCTCTCTCTCTCTCTCTCTCTCTCTCTCTCTCTCTCTCTCTCTCTCTCTCTCTCTTTCTCTCTCTCTCTCTCTCTCAGTTATTTTGCGTAGTAACCACCCGCAGAATATTTTGTGGCACCATCATTTTTGTCGCACACTGAACAGAAATTTTCTGCTATGGGGTAAAATCGTGGAGTATATCAAAAAGATATACTCAACGATTTTGAACGTACTACAGAGGTTAATCACGTGTCAAGACGACAAATCTGCAGCGGTACATTCTGTCGTGTAGCTTAAATGGAAAAGCAACTTCCTCCGGAATGAGTGGTATGGGTTCGATCCCCGTCACGGACAAACTTGTGTTTACACAAAGAGAAATACACCGATGAACCATTACATTATGACCACACACAACCTAGCGAAATGAGCGCAACGGTGCAGTTCACAGAGCAGTATGAATGCAATTCGAGGACCGGCTTTTGACTACTAGAATGTTCAGAGTCAGAATGGGAAAAGCTGCCGACTTATCGGAGTTCGATAAAGGACAAATTGGGATGGAACAGCGCATCGAAACTACGATCTCGGAAATGGCGCGGCTTGTGGGTTATTCACGTGCCGTTGTAATGAGTACGTATCAAAAGTGGTGCACAGATAGCCAAACGACAAACCGTCGTCCACAGCTCATTGATGCCAGAGGGGAGCAGAAACTATCGGAAATTTCTCACAGCGATCGCAGGGCCACAGTCCGACAAATCACTCGCAGCTACAACAGTGGTATTCAGGGCAATGTGTCGCAGCACAGTTCATCGCAGCCTTCTACGCATGGGCCGGATTAGCCGAAGACCCATCCGGGTCCCCATGCTCACTGCACGTCATCGCCAACAATGCATGAAATGGGCCCAAGATCATCGAGACTGGACCGTAAATGATTGGGAGAAAGTGGCATGGTCTGACGAATCAAGATTCCTGGTGCAACACGTAGACGGCCAAGCTCGGATACACCGATTACGAACGGAGGCTATGGCACCTGGATGCACTATTGGGCGGTAATGGCGCCACCGGCGGTGTTATGCTGTTGGAAATGTTTTCTTGAGACACTTTAGGCCCAATTATCCCAATAGCGCAATCCCTGATAGCGGTCAGGTATCTGGACATCGTTGCGGACCAGGTTCACCCATTCATGGCAATTGTGTTCCCTACTGGTGATGGCCATTACCAAGAGGATAATACGCCATGCCACATTGCTAGAAGTGGTTCGAAGAACATGCTGGTGACTTCCTGTTAATGCCCTAGCCTCCAAATTCACCTGACATGATCCCAATCGAACATTTTTTGTTCGACTTGGGAAATCGGGTTAGCGCTAAATCGCTACCACCCCGAAATGTAAGGGAACTGCTGTTGACATTATGGTACCAGATACCCCAGGATACCTATCGCCACCTCATATCGAATCGATGCCTCGCCGAGTGGCCGATGATTTGCAAGCTAAAGGGGGTCATACAGCTTATTAGGTAGGTGGGCATAATGTGATGGTTCATCGGTTATGACGAAGTAAATTTCTCCATAATTTTTGTGCACGCCGGGTCCCCCTCTCTCCGGAGTAAGTAGCTCTCCCAACTATGCTACGCGGACATATGTTCTCGCTGCTATCTGCATTTATCCCATGTAACGTCACGTCTCCCTCCCCCAGAAAGAGAGCCGGGGGCATGTCCCACGGGTCAGCCGGGCCCATATGTCGCTGTGGGCAGTCATCCCATGAAGAACGTGCATTTGAGAAATCCCAGTCATTTTCAATGTGTGGAACGCAACATCACACACATTTATTTTTCGAAGCGCTGAAGAAGGGATTCTCTTATTTTTCCTATCTCGCGGTGTGGAAAGAACATCACACCATTGCGAGAATTCTAACAGCCGGATCATCCGGGAAGTTCGGTCGCAAATATGACGAACTAAATTTCTCCATCATCTTTGTCTACGCCAGGCATACAATCTGGGTCATCTCACTCCGGAGTAAGTCGCTCTCCCAACTGAGCTACACGTACGTATGCTCTCGCTGCTATCTGCCTTTATCTCATGCACATCAAACGGTGTATACCCTGCAGGTATTGTAATTCGAGATGGTGAGGTGATGAAGTTTTGAAACGATCAAGTCTCGCTGTCACTGAAACAATCCAAATAATCGCAGTAGAGAACTGTTTCAGTTCTGCGCAAAAAGGAGAGTTGTTTTTGGTGCTGGCATTGGGGTCAACGCGCACGACTATTAATTTATATTGCATATCTTTCATATGTGGCTGAACAAAATAAACATTCCGGCACAAGCACAGATTGTTGTGTGGAGTGAGAACAAATATTGTCGCATCGAGCCTCACTAACGCTAATTGTGTCCCTCTGCGTAAGAACAGATCAGGTGAATAAGGTGGGTGAGGTACCGTACGTTAACTAGCGCAGCTCCTGGATCGTCTGGTGTATAACATGGGGTCTCACATTATTATGGACAAGTATGTGCCCCATGGATATTGATTAATGCTGGTGTTTGATTAACGCCACACCTGGACTACGGAATGGCACGACATTGTCTTCTCCGACGAATCCCGCTTCTGCCTGCAGCACCACGATAGCCGGATCCGCGTGTGGTGGCACCGCGGCGAGAGACTGTATGACGCCTGCATTATGCATCGCCATACCGGTCAATTGCCTGGCGTTATGGTTTGAGGCGCATTTGGATATGACACCCACGCCCCTCTGGTACGCATCGCCGGTACACTCAACAGCCATCGGTATATCTACGACGTTTTGGAGCCTGTAGTCCTCTCTTCCCTGATGGACCTGCCAGCGGCCACGTTTCAACAGGACAATGAGCGCCCGCACGTGGCACGCATCGTGCAACAATTCTTCACGGCCCACCAGGTGTCATTGCTGCCGTGGCCCGCCTCCTGTTCTCCCGATATGTCGCCCATCTAACACGTCTGGTCGCTGATCGGAAACCGAGTTACCCAGCAAGCACCACCCGTGATGAACTGTGGCAACGTGTGGAAGCAGCCTGGACCGACATACCCCAAGCCCACATCCAAAGCCTCTTTCGTGCGATGCCGCGGCGTGTAGCGGCCGTTATTGCCAGCCATGGGGGCCACACGAACTATTGATGTCTGCGTGTTCCGCAAGTCGCACGGGCCTGTAAGCTCAATCGTTTCATCTTTGTATCTGTTGTTATGTGACCAGTAAATCTGGCTTTGCTATCTCGTGTCCTTCTTGGTGTTGCATTTTGGGCGGCCAGCAGTGTATGTACAGGCTTTGGAAAATTGCATGCTGCGTTTCGCTATAAATTATAAGTTTTAGTTTTTCCTTATAGTCGCGACGCCCTGGACCAAGACCGGCGACGACGCCCTGGGACGTCGCGACGCACAGATTGGGGACCTCTGGGTTATACGTGTTATGGCTTCCATTTCTCTGCAGTGGTTGAAGGCTCATCTCTTTCTCAAAGCTGAAGGTTGCTTTTAACAATTTTTGTCCATAACAGAAAGCTTTGATAAGTGAGGGATGCTTTAGCATTCGTCTTTTAAAACTTTCGTCGGTGAACGTATCTAAACGGCTGAGATCATAACTGTTCATGTGCTCTCTATGTCGATTGAAGCACAACAAAGAAAAATTTTTAAGCTTTACTCACTACAATGAAATTTCTTTTCCTTCATTTAAAAAATAAGTTATAATATTTTCAGAAAATGTAACCAGGAAGTAGAGGATTCGGAAATTTTGATGTATCAGGAATAAGTATGTTCGAAAAGCGTCTAATGGGACACTGAATCATTTGAACAAAGAATGAGTTTTGGCAATTTATTTTTGTATTTTCTTGTCTGGCGTAAAACTGCTGAAAATGAGACAAGGTCTGACATCTATCGAAACGAGTGCTCATATTGAAAGAAGATATACACGACTGACGCTTTTCCTGTGGCAAAAGTTCATAGCTAGTATGTGAGTACTGGATTGTTAATAAGACCAAATTCTCTTTTCTTCACAGAATTCAGAAACTTTGCCTTTGATTTGGATACGTTACCCCAGCTGTGTGATCTGATAATCCCACCCAGTTAAAAGCGCCGAAAGGAAGTGTAATTTTTTCACATTTTACATAAAAAATATTTAAAACACTACTTGTCTTTGCTATCAATTAGAGTAGTAGTAGACCACAAAACTTAGAGCAGAGAGCCTCAGTGATATAGACGCATCGACAACACAACTCAGATCAGAGATCCTCAGCGACGGAACAGCAAAAACCTGAGGCCTTGGTGGCAGAGTAGCTGCAGACCACAAAGCTCAGAGCAGAGAACTTCAGCAACAGAGGAGTTGTACACCACAAAACTCAGGGAAGGCAGCCTTACCAATAGAGGAGAAGTACACAAGAAAGCTAAGAGAAGTGAGCCTGGGTGACAGAGGAGCAGTAGACAGCAAGGATCAGAGAAGAAATCCTCAGTGACAAAAGAGCAGTAGGCCACATAGATCAGAGAACAAAGCCTCTGACGGAAGCAATAGGACAGAAAGGGAACCTCAGAGGCACATGAGCAGTAGACCATACAACTCAGAGAAGAGCCTCAGCTGCAGAGGTGCAATAGCCCACAAAGCGCACAGAAGAGAATCTCAGTGACAGAAGCAGGAGGTTAGGAAACTCAGAATAGAGGTCCTCAGAAACACAGGAGCAGTAGACCACAAAGCACATATAAAACAGCGTTGGTAACAGGGAAGCAGTAGGCCTCGGAGAAGACAGCCTGAGTGACAGAGGAGCAGTAGACCATAAAGCTGAAAGAAGAGCCTCAGCGACGGAGGAGCAGTATAACACAAAGCTCAGAGAACAGAGCCTCTGGAGGAAGCAATAGGCCAGGAAGAAAGCCTCAGAAGCACAGGACCAGTGGATGTAAAGCTTAGAGAACAGCCTCAGCGACAAAGGTGCAACAGACCATAAATCTCAGAGAATAGAATCTCGGTGACGAAAGCAGTAGGCCAGGAAGCTCAGAAAAGACAGCCTCAGAGAAACAGAGGCAGTGGACCACAACGCACAAACAAGACAGTCTTAGTCACAGGGAAGCCGTAGACCTTGGAGAAGACAGCCTGAGTGACAGAGGAGCAGTAGACCATAAAGCTCAGAGAAGGGCCTCAACGACAGAGGAGCAGTATACCACAAAACTTAGAGAAGAGAGCCTCTGACTGAAGCAATAGGCCAGGAAGTCAGCCTCAGGGACACAGGAGCAGTAGACCACAAAACTCAGAGAAGAGTCTCAGTGACAGAGAAGCAATAGACCACAAAGCCCAGAGAAGCGAGTCTCAGTGACGGAAGCGGTAGGCGAGGAAACTCAGAAAACAGAGCCTCAGAGACACAGGAGCAGTAGATCGCAAAGCATAAATAAAACAGCCTTAGTCACAGGGAAGCAATAGGCCTCGGAGAAGACAGTCTGAGTGACGGAAGCTCAGTAGACCACAACGCTCAGAGTGACAGAGGAGCAGTAGGTCAGACAACTCAGAGTAAGTATATTGAGTGACAGAGGTCAACGCAGTAAAAGCTCTCTCTCTCTCTCTCTCTCTCTCTCTCTCACACACACACACACACACACTCACACACGCACACACACGCGCGCACACACACACATTGATACCATCATCTGCAAGGCTGAACGAAATCCAAATTGTAGAAGCCCCTCATGTAGATCCAGAGCCTTAGGCTATCTGGTACTCTCGTTCCCACCCTTTCAGAAAGGGCAATGTGAAGAATGAGCAAATATTCCAATTTAAAAATGGCCGAAGTATGCTCTTCTTAATTAGAAATCAAATATTCTGGATTATAACAAAAAATAATTGGCATTTTTCTTTGCATCTACTATCATTACGCAATCATTACAAGTTGAAGTGCATTCTTTAGACATCAACATGAGTAATGTTCCAAAGTTGCGCGAACTTTCACTTCATATATTTCAGAAGAAAAGTATCGACTGGATCTGAAATATTTGGTAGCAGATTTAGCAAACAGGAAACGTGATGATTCAGGCTGCCAGGAGCTCACCGAGAAGTGTTCTCGTTGCAAAAAATGATTAATAGTGGACCTCATATCAAAAGTCACTCAAGTAAAAAGAAGATCTAAATTAAAATTTCTGAATTTCTCTGTCATATGGTGAAAACAATATGTTCTCAGCTTAAATAAACAAATACATTGCTCTTTCCACGTTTTAGCAACACACAGCAACCGAAAAATTGTTATTCGGTCACCACCGGGGAGCAACCGAAAAATTGTTATTTGGTCACCGCCGGGGGTTTATTCACTGATTTGGAGGATTTTAACTCTGTTCTCAGCTTAATAGTTTTCAGCGCATTAGTTTTAAAAGTGCTACCATCCTTCTTGCATCCTTGTATACCTATTTCTATTAATACACATAACTGACATGGATTAGGAACATCAAACAAAATTCATCGCTCTTCCCGCGTTTATAAGTGAGTCACAGAAAAATTATAATCAGCCGTTACCGGGAATCAAACCCAGGGTCTTCCACTTACGCGCTCGACATGCTACCACTGCACCACAGCGGTCTCGAATTTCCGAGACTCACATACGACGTGGAAAGAGCGATGAATTTTGTTTGATGCTCCTAATCCACATCAATTATGTGTATTGATTATTCATTCGCCTTCTAGTTATTTGTTCAGTTGTTGTTTACCATCTTTGGTGAATCCCCAGCATTGTGCGGGGCTCCAAGTTGCAACCTGCCATGTGGTTTGGCAGTTAGTCGTATGTGAGTTTCGGGAATTCGAGGCCGCTGCGGTGCAGTGGTAGCATGTCCGGCGCGTAATTGGAAGACCTGGGTTCGATTCCCCGGTAACGGAAGATGATAATTTTTCTGTGACTCACTTATACACGTGGAAAGAGCGATGAATTTTGTTTGATATCTATTTCTATTTAGCAAAAAACATTCCAAGTAAAATCCATTATGCAGCTTTACTTGGAATGTTAAGGTTAAAAGAATCTCAAACTGGTAAATTACATTATTCAAATATCATTCTTTTTCTTTGTTTTGGAGATACTGAAAGGTTTATTCAAGGATCATTTCATTCTCAATTAATTTATTGTTAGAATTTTATACCACGAAGGGAA
The DNA here is from genome assembly GCA_039090855.1 of Macrothele yani. Taxonomy (NCBI): domain Eukaryota; kingdom Metazoa; phylum Arthropoda; class Arachnida; order Araneae; family Macrothelidae; genus Macrothele; species Macrothele yani. Next base: position 134,996,640 of record CM077027.1, on the reverse strand, counting down.
CTTTTAGGAAAAGAATCTATCAACACTTTGCCGTTTTTATGAACTCTTTTTTTAGGTAAATTTTCGTCCCCAAATTGCTCTAAGAGCGATTTTTCTCTTAAGAAAATTGCTCCAGACAAAACCTATGCACCTGTACGAATAAGAGTATCTTCGGTAAAGACGGAATTCATTTTGTTTTTTCTCAAGGAAATGCTCCTAACTTCAGGGAGAAAAGAGAACAGTAATTAAAAGAGAGAATTAATTATCTTTTCTAAGAAAATGCACGAAACAAAGATTGCATCTGCGTCATTCTCATGTTGTCATTGTATTTGATCATGTTGCGGATCGATCAGTATCTTATTAATCAAGAAGCGGAAAATGTGTAAGTGAAAAGCTTCCTTTGATCTTATTCTATTTGTAAAGCAGGGTAATGCTTAAACACCAAGTTTTCCAGCACCAAGTTTTCGGTATTTTAGATGGGGAACGTTTAATCTACATGGTCGAGTCACATTACTGTGACCACCAGCTAATATCCAGAGTAACCGCCGTGTGCAGCGCGGACAGCAGCTAGACGAGCTGGGAGGGACTCACTAAAGTGCTGGAAGGTGTTCACAGGTATGTGGAGCCATGCTGATTGCAGTGAATCTCACAGCTGCTGGAGGGTGCATGGTGGAGGATCAATACAGCAAACAACACGATCGAGGTGGTCCCACAGATGCTCAATTGGCTTGAAATCTGTGGAATTAGGGAGCCAGGGAAGTACTTTGAAGTCTTCATCGAGCTCTTCCAACCACTCTCAGACATTTCTAGCTGTGTGGCACATTGCATTGTCGTGCTGGAAGATCCTATCCGCCCCATAGAAGGCAAGCAGCATGTAAGGGTGTATGTGGTCTGCAAGGATGGATTCATAAAGAATTCGGTCCATAGTGTCATCTACAGGTATCAGTGGACCCAGGGAATGCCACGAAAACATTCCCCAGAACATAACGCTGCACCCACCAGTTTGTGTTCTTCCAGCAATGGTTGAAGAGTGTTTGTTCACCGATGTTTCTCGCCTAATGCGCCGACGTCCATCCGTTCGATGAAGCAGAAAATGCGCCGACGTCCATCCGTTCGATGAAGCACTCATCGGAGAAAGCAATTCTTTGTCAATCAGCGGAGGTCCAATTCCGATACTGCCGTGCAAATGTAAGCCTTTTCCGCTGAAGCACCTTCGTTAGTAAAGGTGGAGTGACCATCCGTCTGCATCGGAGCCCCATACGCAGCAGGTTTCGCTGAACTGTCGTTTTAGACACACTTCCGGTAGCCCCCTGGTTCATTCGGCCAGTGAGTTACTCCACTGTAGCGAGTCCATCGGTCCTAACGCACCTTCGCAGCCGACGTTCACCTCTCACATCCATGTGCTTTGCAGTTTCCACTTCGCTTATTCGCAATGGTGTCATTTGTCCAATCGCAATACACTTTAACCACAGCAGCACGCGAACAGTTCACAAACTGCGCTGTTTCAGAAGTACTGCCACCCTTGGCCCGAAAGCCGATAATCATCCCTTTTTGCAAAACTGATAAATCGCTCCTTGTATCCATGACAGCAACGAGTGATATGTTTTCAGAATGCCTACAGCACATCTTACATACCCTCCAAGCCAGCTCACGACCCGTGCCTTCTTTCATTGGCTACGCGTCGTTGACGTCAAAAGGAGGATGTGGTCACAATAATGTGACTCGACTGTGTATCTTCTGAACAGCTGGAGTATTCTATTCAAAATAACAACACAGAGCTTCTCTTATTGTCAGGCTGATTCCGTACATTACTGGACGAAGGCTTCCACCCCCGTGTTACAGTTTCCACGTTTCAGATGTAGCACGTTCCATTTACTTTCTGAACAGTCAGAGGTCTGTGCTTAGAGTGACAACGAAATGCTTCTTCTTCTTGTGATCAGCCTACTTTGGACCACTACTGGACAAAGGCCTCCATTCCCGTATTCCAGGTTTGATATTTTAGGTTACGCACGTTAAATTGTATTCTGAACTACTGGATCATTGTATTCAGAGTTAAAGGACTGCTGTTCTTCTTGTTAAACTATTCACTCCACAACAAAGAGGCCACCATTTCCTTATTACAATTTCCATATCTTAAACGCAGCACATTAAATGTGATGTTTTGAATAACTGGTGGTTTCTGTTCAGTCACAAAGAGCAGCTTCTCCCCATCAGCTTGGTTCGATCAAGGCCATCTAGAAAGTGCAAAGCCATGGCATTAGAGAGATGAGTTCCCTCCGTCTGTGACGTCACTTTCATGTTACACGGCTTGATACGTTATTATCGTGGTTGACGTCATACACTACACTGAAGAGCAATTGAATTAGAGACAGCTGGCGTTATGCAAATGTGGCGCTGTGGGCGGCCCTGTAAACGGAAACGACATGACGTATGCAGCGATCCGAAAATATAAGGAGTGATGCGACGGGAATCAGTAAGAGTCGGACGCAGTATGGATAAAACGAAGGACCTAAGCGCATTTGATCGTGGGGAAATTGTCTGGGCCCGACGAATGGCTCACTCCATCTCGGAAGTCGTGCAGACACTGGGATTTTCACGAGCCACTGTGTCACGGGTGCACCGTGAGTACATCAAATCCGGTAAAACCATCCCTGCAAGGGCTAACTGCCGTGGACAACAGCGTGTGGATGAGTGGTGTCATCGTCGGCTAGCTCGCATTGTAACAGCGGATAGACGGGCCACAGGGCAAGAAATCACTCGGCAAATTAACGCTGGTGCACAAAAACGTGTAAGCAGCCACACCATCCAGAACCATGTCCTTGCTATGGGGTACAGAAGCCATCGTCCCACGAGGGTACCGCTGCTGACCGCACATCACAGGGTGCAAAGATTAGCATGAGCGCGGGAACATCGTCACTGGAGCCTAGACATGTGGGAAAATGTTGCCTGGACTGATGAGTCGAGATTCACGTTGGTACATGCGGATGTCAGGATACGAGTACGGCGCAAACCACATGAAGCGATGGATTCTTCTTGCCAGCAGGGTACTCTTCAAGCTGGTGGGGTGGCATTCTCGTCTGGGGACTGTTTACGTGGACTGAAATGGGACCCCTGGTACGCGTGACATCGTCCCTCACAGGTCAACGTTACCGGGCTATCCTGGACAACTATTTGCTCCCATTTGTGCGTCTTCAACATCCCACTGGGGACCTCATCCTGCAACAAGACAATGCACCGTGCCATCGCTCCCGAATTATATCCGAATGGTTGGATGAACACTCCACCGACGTGACCTCGCTTCGTTGGCCAGCTAGGTCATCTGACCGAGCACATCTGGGATGCCATCAAGAGAGATGACCCCCTCTATCAAATCTTCGTGAACTGTGGGAGCTTGTTCAGGGGTCGTGGATCCGTATGGCTTCCCAACGCTTCCGGTGTCTTGTCAAGTCCATGCCGATACGAATCGCCGCCGCCGTCATCAGGGCGAAAGGTGGTGCTACACGTTACTAGACAGGTATCTCTAATTCAATTGCTCTTCAGTGTATGACATACTACAGAGGTAAAGTACGGGTCAAGACGACAAATCTGCAGCGATACGTTCCGTTCGTGTAGCTTAGTTGTGAGAACAACTTAATGCGAAGTGAGAGAAGTGCGGGTTTGAAACCCGTCATGGACAAACTTGTGTTTTCGCATTGGCGCCCGAAAGTAGAAATAGATGTACTGGCCGTTGGGTTCTTCGAAAATTGTGTGATGTTTGCTCCACACATCGTCTAGAATTAATGAAAGTTCGTTCTTCGCTTACAAAAAAAATATTAAGAGGGAGATGATGTGACGTACTACATAGGGAAGGCACGTGTCAAGACGACAAATCTTCAGCATCCATGTAGCTTATTTGGGAGACCAACTTACTTTGGAGTGAGGAGGCGCGATTTCGATCTCCGTCACGGAAAAATTTTGTGATTTCACAACACGACAATGTTGGAAACCAATCGGAAGCCTTTGTCTCCACGTGACGTCACTAAACGAGGGAACCGATTTCTCTAGTCTCACGGCCTTGTATTTTCTAGACGGCCTTGGTTCGATCAACTATAGTCTCCGTGTGTCATTTTTAGCCCCCAAACCACACTTTTTCTAATGAATAAACAGTGTTTAATCCATTAGATTGTTTTCCTTCATGATGTGGCATTTCTTATGTCGAGCAGCGTAGTTTTGGATGAAGTACACTTTTAGAGAAAGAAAATGCCGCACTCTAAACGAATGCACGAAAGGAGGCGAAGCTTACCATGCATGTTGACAAGTAGGTTGAAAAGAAGTGGTTTAATTTCTAAGTGATTACATGTATGCGATGGATGAGGAGACAGTACAATGTCTTCCCGCTCGTCAGTCAGTAGATCGTATGACCGCTGACTGATGCGTGGTGGTCATAGGACCTAACATTCGACCTACCCAGTAGTCATAGGACTACCTCATACGATCTAGGAGGTCATATGACTACTTCATACGACTTGGGAAGTCACATGACTACTTCATACGACCTCAGTCAGTAGGTCATATGACTGCCATGCTAGGTTATTCATTCGCCAACGCCAGGTGACATCAAATGAAAAACTCTCCAAATAGTGTCCGGAGGTACAGCTGCTTATGCGGCGTTGAGCTGTGTCCACATTTCTTCGACATTGCGAAGGGGTCGTGCAGAGGCGTTAATTCGTCTGCCGATTACTCGTACGCATAGTGGATCCACGCGTAGTCTAATGGGGAGAAATCTGGGGATCACACTGGCCAGGATAGTACCTGGATACCTTGTAGGCACACTCTTCTGATATTGGCAGTGTGTGGGCGGGCATTATCTTGTTGAAACTGGGCATAACGGGTACCACGAGAATATGGCAACAAAACGGGCTGCAGCACCTCATCGGCTTATCGTTGGACTGTGATTGTACCCACTACACGTACGAGCGGCAAACGGCTGGTGAAACTGATAGCACTCTAAACCATGAAACCAGGCTGAATTTCCGTATGATGCTCACGGACAGTAGCAAGATAATCTCAGTGGCCATGTCATCTCCAGAATCTCAATCGGCGCCTAGACAGAAGCGAGAATCTTCGCTGAATACATGGTTCCATTCGTCCCATCACGCATGTCTGGTACGGCGCCACTGCAACCCTACGCGACGATGTGCTGCTATGGGTGACAGTCGTTGCAATGGCTGATGCCTCAGCCAATCAGTGGCTTATCCACGAAAGGCTCAACGGGCTCGAACCCCCACCACCACCACCACTTTCGTCCACTACAGTCCCTCTGTAGTTCGTGCTTTATACCTGCTTAGCGCCACAGGAGACGCCGAGACGTTTCCGGTTACTAATGACCGCGGAGAAATCGACCCAACTGAATGGGGAAACATGTTTGCAACATTCCTTTCGCCTTATTTACAACTATAATCTTGCTAGCCAAAGCAAGTACACTTCGCACTGCATCGCAAAATGGAAGGCGATAAAAAAAACCGAAAACCTTCTGGTAATGAATTTCGGCAAGCTAAATCGAAACGTCTTTAGGCAGAAAGTGCTAAGAACACCGTTTCTATTGTTCAATTCCTGAAATCCTAAAATTGTCTTCGAGAACGTAATAATTCGGCATCGAATGAAAGTCAAAGTGAACTTCACGTGGAGGAACATGCATTAGAGGATTCGTTTGTCCGAGAAGCAGATGTCCTTCCCCAAGAACCAGTGGAGAAACCAAGAATAACAGATGACGTATCGTTAACAGAATCACCCACTATCGAAAAAGTAAGTTCTTCTTTGGTATCATCTCCTGGTGTAAAGAACAACCCTCATTCTAACATAAAAACTTCAGATCTTGGTTTGTTTACAAGGCAAGTTTTAATTGATGATGCAACCAAAAAACAACTGATTGGAGAAGGATTTTGAAAACCTAATGATGCCTATTAATTTCCAAGGTATCCGAAAAGTAACAAACGCTTCCAGTTCTCGTGGTTTTCGCGCTTTAATTGGTTAGAGTATAGTGAAGTTGAAAAGGGGGCCTCTTGTAAATATTGTGTATTGTTTGCTCCTGAATCAGCAGGTGCCCAAAACGTCCGCTTTCAAAGCTTGATTAGCAAGCCTTACACTAAATACAAAAATGCCATGGAAGATTTTGCAAATCATGCACAGACAAATTATCACAAAGATTCTGTAGAGAGCTATTCTAACTTTATAAGTTGTGTTTAAGGTAAAAAACCTAATAACATATTGATACGAATCGTAGAAATGAAGTTACAAAAACAGAAAGATTTTAACGTCGATAATTAAAATAATCATCTTTTGTGGGCACCAAGAACTGGCACTACGAGGACATCGGGATTATGGGCCTTTTGAAGATTTGCCGGAAGCGAACGAGGGAAATTTCAGAGAGGCTTTAAGGTTTCGAATGGATTCTGGAGATAATGTCCTGAAAAACCACCTACAAACAGCGTCGGCAAACGCTACACATATTAATTAGTTGGCACACGCAGATTTCTATTATTGAAGAAATCGGACAATACATTGCAGAAGGGATTGTTAAAGAGGTTACCGAAGCTAAATATTTCAGTATTTTAGTAGATGAAACCACTGATTGATCTACTGAACAGCAAATGAGCATTACAATTCGATATTATAACGAAGTAAATTTCTCCGTCATTTCTGTCCACGCCAGGATTCGAACCCGGATCCCCTCATTCCGGAATAAGTCACTCTACCCATTGAGCTACGCGGACGTTTGTTCTGACTCCTATCTGCCTTTATGTCGTGTGCGTCCTTCTGGCAGGTACGTCACATCTCCTGGTACGTTACATCATCTCTCCCTTTTTTTTTTTTTTTTTCCGAAGTGCTGGAGATGGGATTCTCAGATTTTTCCTATCTCGCGGTGTGGAAAGAACATCACACCAATGCGAGATTTTGAACGATCCGGTCATCCGGATAGTTCGGGCGCCATTATAACGAAGTAAATTTCTCCGTCATTTCTGTCCACGCCAGGATTCGAACCCGGATCCCCTCATTCCGGAATAAGACATTCTACCAACTGAGCTACGCGGACGTTTGTTCTCACTCCTATCTGCCTTTATGTCGTGTGCGTCCTTCTGGCAAGTACGTCACATCTCCTGGTACGTTACAATATATTTTAAATTTTAAAATTGCTTGAAAACTTTCTTGCTTTCGTAAGTATTAACGATTGTACTGCGAAGAATTTTTCGAAAGTTATTTTAGAGACTTTGGATGCTAAAGGAATTTATAAATTGTATATGCGTGGCCAAGGTTATGATGGTTGCACTGTAATGAGCGGGCATATAAAAGGTGTTCAAGCCCTTATTAAAAAGGAATGTCATTGGCAGTCTTTACCCATTGTGCAAGCCATATTTTAAATCTTGTTGTGAATTTTTTCTGTAATGTTTTGGCCATTAAAAATGCCTTAGGAACTATAGGGAAAATATGTTCTATTTTTCGGCGCATCGGCGAAGCGACTGACTTTTTTGCAAGAATGTATTAGTGAAACGTGTTCCACAAGTTCGCATTCAAGGTTAAAATCTCTCTGTGCAACTCGCTGGGTACAAAGACATGAAGCTGTATCTATATTTCTTGAACTATTCCCAGCTGTTCTATTGGCGCTTGAAAAGATGTCAGCTGAAGAAAAAGCCGATAACATTCAAAAACCAACATCTCTCCTTTCTTCAGTTCGCAACGGGCAATTTGTTATTGTTCTTTTGCGTATGCACCGCGTTAGCTCCTTGCTGTTCTCCGTTTCTAAGCTGCTACAATTACAAAGTTTAGAGCTCATCCAGGCTGCAAAAGTAGTGAAGGGTACGAAAGAATGGTTCGCAGACATTCGTGAAAATGCCAAAGAATTTTCTTCGGTATTTGAGAAAGCTTTAAATTTGGGTAAGGGGCACGATTTGGAAATCAGAATACCAATATTGGCTAGGAGACAAAGAAACAGAAATAATTATCCTGCGGAAACTGCAGAAAATTTTTATAGACGATCCTTGTCCATTCCCTACCTGGACCAACTGAAATATGAGCTGGAAGAGAGGTTCGAAGGCAATATGGCTACTGCCGCAAAACTGCAGTATCTTTTGCCATTTTTCTGCATTCAAGCTTCTTTTGCCGACATATCTGACACTGTAAAACTGTAACCATTTGATTTGTGCAACGATGAATCCATCGTAAAAAGAGAATTCGAATTATGGAAAAGGAAATGCGGCAAAGTTTCAGAGTATCAGCGACCAAGCACAGCTTTAGAAACATTAGCAACTGTTCCAGAATTATTTGTATTATTTCCAAGCCTAGCTAAAATGTTGAATATCTTCGCTGTCCTACCCGTCACCGCAGCAACAGCTAAAAGAACTTTCAGCACTTTGCGACGGCTAAAATCATACACTGGTGTTCAAAAATTAAGGACAAAGAGGAGAAATTAACATAACAGCGGAACGAGCAGGGTGAACGGAACGAAATACCACTCAAGAGATAGACTAGGGTCCAGAACGGTAGGGAATGCGAGATATATATGCAGCATGACGTGGGGGGGGGGGGTGTCGGAAGGGTATAAAGCACACGGGTGGTGTACGCTAAGCAATTCGGTGAAAGTTATTGCACGGTGTACATCGGTTTGAACGACGTCGAGTTGCTGCCACCGTGTGATATGGCCAACAGGCAATCCAGCAGACGACATCTGGATGACTTTACCCGAGGTTGCGTCATTGAGAAGTTGGAAGAATGTCGAAGTGTGACTAGTGTGGCCGAGAAGTTCGGGATCGCTCACAGCATCGTTTAACGAGCTTGGAGAACATTTCAAACGACAGGAACAGCTGTCAGAAAGTTTAGCAGTGGTCGTCCACGAGCAACTACGGCGACGAACGACCGGTATATTGTCCTACAGGCGAGAAGAGACAGACGGCAGACAGCGGGAGAAATCGCAAGGCATATGCAACAGACAACTGGACGTCCGTTATCGCGTTTTACCGTGGCCAGGGGGCTGCACAAAGGTGGTCAATTTGCACGACGACCAGTACGGTGTGTGCCATTACCGCCTGCTCATCCGAGACTGCGGTTTCTGTGGTACCAGGAACACAAGAACTGGACACATCAGCAATGGGGTCGAGTTCTCTTTACGGATGAGAGCCGATTTAGTCTGACGAGCGATTCTGGGCGTATACACATCTGGAGAGAGCAGGGAACACGCAATCACACCTCCAACATCATCGAAAGGGACCGGTTTGGAGGTGACGGAGTTCTCGTTTGGGGCGGTATCGTGCTTGGTAGCCGTACTGACCTACACATCATCCAAGGAGGTTCAGTCACTGGTGTCCGCTACTGTACCGAGGTTCTCCTGCCTCACGTGCGTCTGTTTAGAGGTGCTGTGGGTCCTGAGTTCCTCTTCATGGACGGCAACGCTACACCTCATCGTACAGTGGCTGTCGCAGAGCTGTTGGAGAGTGCAGATATTCAACGCATGGATTGGTCCGCAAGGTCCCCGGACCTAAATCCAATCGAACACGTGTGGGACCTTCTCGGGAGACGCTTGGCAGCACGTCACCAGCCGCCAGCAACGATTACGCAGCTGCGATTGGCGCTACAAGAGGAATGGGCCGCGTTGCTTCAACAGCTACTTGACAACCTTGTCCTCAGCATGGATAGACGTTATAAATCCTGCAACGCAGTCAGGGGTGATCATATCCCCTACTAAAAACTGGATTTTTCTTGGCAGCCGCCTGTCACATGGACGTTTCTGTCTTCTGTCCAGTTGTGCTGGAAGCTACCTTTTCAATAAAGTGCATTTGTATCCTTTGGATTCCTTGTTTGGACGGTTTTGCTCACTTGTCGCATATTCTTACATCTTGGGGATCTTATGGTATGATTTTAGTCGATATGGAGCAGTTCTGCACGACGTTACATTCGAAAAACCGTCTCGTCCTTAATTTTTGCACGCCAGTGTATGTGCGCTCCACCATAGGCGAGAACCGCTTATCGATCTTAGCGTTAATGTTCGTTCACAGAAACAGAAATATTGACATTGAGCACATCTTTAACAAGCTTGCACTAAGGAAGAATCGCAGACTAAATTTTGTACTTTAATTTTGATTTCAAGTTTAAATGTGAATGTCGAACTCGAATGTATCTCCGTACTCCATCTCTCTCTATATTCGTACAGTTTGAGAATGAGTCAAAGTGAAAATCGTACCTTCAAACGCCAATGATTGTTGGCTCAATACGAGTTTTTGAAAACTTCTTACAGTGTTTACTTCAATATTTTCTAATAATCGTACTACTTGATTAAGTAAAGTGTAGTGTATTAGATTCACGAGTTAATTAGTAATCAACCTATCAAAATAAATTCAATTTTAACGCATATTTCTGTAGTTGCACTTACATCTCTATTTATGTGTAACTCACAGTACGTAATTTCTATTGTTTCATGAGTGCACTTGTATCCTAGAAAACGAATCATTTAATAATTAACGAAGCATTGAATGATTTGTGGCTTATTTATATAAGTAATACAACATGGATAACTCAAGGTGTGTGTAAGAACGGACACATTAACCATGTTAATTTATATTAATGATGAACATTATGTTGCTTTTTCATGAAGAAAAAGTCATTATAAGCTCAAACTGGCGACAGAAAGTTCGTGGACATTTCTTATTTTTCAGACGTCGAGAGCTGCAAACAAAGGACTTTAGTTTCTCACGTCTTAGAAAGGGATAGCATCTGCAATGACACCGCGACTTTTTCTGTACATTTTCAGTGTCGTCCAGACGCCTACAAGTCTGGAAAACAGCCATCCACTTTTGCATAAAAATAACAATGTGTATTGTGTTGTTGTAAGAATGTACTTCGGCGGTAGGATTACTTTCTCAAAGGGGGCACTCACTAATGGAAGATCTGACGAGGACCGCGAAGACGCGGAAGGTAAGATTAAAATTCATCAGCAAGAAGCTGGGCCAACGCCAAGGGATGTGGTTAGCGAAGGGCGCGAAAGGTGACCCACGTGACCGGAGAGGCGAGCCACATCAGCGGGTCAGCGTGAGGTCAAGGTCAGCGCCGAGGGCTTCGCGCACTCGCAGCGCGGAGGGGGGAGACTAGCAGGTCCCTTGAAGAGGAGCTGTTAGTTAGTCTGCCTTCGTCCAACGGAGAGAGCAGTTCTCCGATAGAAGGAGACGCGAAGCGTTTGCCTTTTGTTGTGTGGACCTGAGGCGTCCACGCTAGATGGTCTGTCACAATAACAAACACTTCCTTGTTATTGTGAGAGACCATCTAGCGTGGACGCCTTAGGTCCATAAGTAGGAGGCGGCGCCATAACACGTGACCAGTACTTTCACTCTCACAATGTGTTTCATGCTGTTTGCATTCTGGTCTGGCGTAACTGACCTGATTATGGCTAATGCGCCCTTCTGATAGTAAGTCACCCCCACCTCCACCCCCAACAGAAAATCCTGGTTGCGCTACTGATACTATTGCACCATAAGTTAGAAACGATAGCGGTCGATTTTAGTTGGTTGTTTTGACTAACCAGTAGGCACTATACTTATGCTACACCGAGAAGTGGGGTGTTCATAACGAAGAGTCTCTACCCCAGGACCAACGCATTAACGAGACTTCGGAACCTCGGCTAATCATAAGCGATTCAGATGGACTTGAACCCAAAACTTTAAGGCCCCAAGCCGAGATGGCAGCCCCCTTCCAATAGGGAATTTCATGAAGTAGAAAGTCGGGCAATTAGAATCTCCTCAGACAGAAAGAACATTTAGTCTTAAACTAATAGCGATCACACCACTCTCAAAGAAAAAGAAGCAGTCCGAAGAGGAAGAAAGTTTATACTTATTGCTGCAAAACTAAAATGTGTTTAATCTATTACTCCCAATTCTTCATTCTATAAAGGAGTTCTTAAAATTGAATATATTAAATTAATAATACAATTAAAATTACAGACAACTTTAGTGGGATGATCTGGGACTTATGCAAAATGTGATCACGCACTATGAGTAGCTTCATTTCCATCCTTTGAAGGATCGAACTTGCCTCGATGAGCCAATACATTATGACCACCTACCTGATAAGCTGTAGGACCCCCTTTAGCCCACAAGACAGAGGCCACTCGGCGAGGCATCGATTTGATGAGGTGGCGATATGTATCTTGGGATATCTGGTACCATAATGTCAACAGCAGGTCCTCCAGTTCCCATACATTTCGAGGTGGTGGTGGTGATTTAGCGCGAACCCTCTTTTCCAAGTCGAACCACAACTGTTCGATTGGGTTCATGTCAGGCGGATTTGGAGGTCAGGGCATCAACAGAAAGTCACCAGCATGTTCCTCGAACTACTCCCTGGCGATTCAGGCAGTGTGGCATAGCGCATTATCCTGTTGGGAATGGCCATCACCAGTACATAACATAGTTTCCATGAATTGGTGAGCTTGGTCCACAATGATGTTCAGATACTTGCCAGCTGTCAGGGATTGTGCTATTGGAATAATGGGGCTTGAAGTGTCCCATGAAAACATCGCCCACAGCATAACACCTCCACTGCCGGTCTGTTTCCGCCCAACAGTGCATCCAGGTGCCATAGCCTCCGTTGGTAATCGGGGTATCCACGCTCGTCCGTCTACGTGATGCACCAGGAATCTTGATTCATCAGACCAGGCTACTTTCTTCTAAACATCCACGGTCCAATCTGGATGATCTTGGGGCCCATTTCACGCTTTATGGGCGATGACGTGCAGTGGGCATGGGAACCAGTCTGGTTCTTCGGCTACGCAGGCCCATGCGCAGAAGGCTGTGACGAACTGTGTGCTGTGGCACTTTGCCCTGATCACCACTGTTGTAACTGCGAGTGGTTTATCGCACTGTGGCCCTGCGGACACTGTGAACAATGCGCGACAGTCTCCTCTCCCCTCCGGCATCAATGAGCTGCGGACGACACACGGCTGGACAACGGTTCGTCGTTTGACCATCTGTGCACCATTTTTGATACGAGCTCACCACAGCGGCACGTGAACAACCCACAAGCCGCGCCGTTTCCGAGATCGTAGTTCCGAGGCACCGTGCCGTCACAATCTGTCATTTATCAAACACAGATAAATCGGTAGCTTTTCCCATTCTGACTTCGAACACTCTACTAATTGAAAGCCGGTCCTTGGGTTGTATGTATACTGCTGTGTGAACTTCACCTGTGCCACCGTTTGGTCTCCAGGCGCGCTCGTTTCTCTAGGCTGGGGTGAGGGGTGGTCATAATGTAATAGCTCATCGGTGTATAGCTCGTATGTACACCACTACCCTACTCCTTACGGTTCCCACACAGTTATTTCTCAAGGGAACGAGGCACATGAGGTTTCTATCTTTAAGAATGTGTTATCGTAAGTCAGGAATAGAAAAAAAAAATAATTTCTGCAGTTTCCACTGCTAAAATTAGTGCCGGTGTTTATATTCCGGGTAAAAAAAAGTGCTGGTATACCATACCGGCGTATGACGGCCCATTTCGAGCACTGGACTTAGATCAAATTGTTCTATCATTATGTTTTAATTCGTATCGTCGTTTCTGGAAGCTGAAAACTTAATTAGCATTTGCACAATGTCTAATTAAGCACGTTAAATAAGAGAATCCAAGGTAAAAGATTCATCAGAGGCATACCTTACTAATTCAATGCCCCTTTAGTTTCATCAGATGTGGTACATCAAGACGCTGAAGATAATTCTCAAATACTAAGACGATAAATTAAGCAATTTGGACTATTAGCTACCTATATAACTAAATGCCGTTGGGGAACGACTCATTTATTTTTAAGGGCAGGGGGAGGCAGCGCTCCGGGTTTGACGCCTTAATGTGCCCCTTCGACGCACAGCGGATGCTTTGTGGTTTAACACAAGTCAGCCCATCTGGGAACGAACCCGAGACTCATGGATCGGCAGTCGGAGGTGTTAACCACAAGGCCATCCGCGGCCCAACATAACAAAACGCAGTATATAATCAACATCTATAGATATTTTCGTAAATTGCTTATCGCTCTTGCAAACTCTTATCACTCTACATCTAACCCAAAGCATATCGTACCCTGCTTAACCACTCCCTCTTACCGAACTTCGCTTACTTTTGACCCACAGTCAGGTTACCAACTTTGAAAAACCCGTCGGAAGGAATAAGGTGTCGTTAAGTCAGAAAATATTTAACAAAATTTACACAGAAACTGAAAAAGAAGATTAAATTAGAGGTGTACGTCACAGAGTTGTAAAATCCCCTTTTTAAAAAGAAACAAAATCACGTTTGGGCACTCGTGCTTCAATCCACAGGATGGAGGAACAAACGAGCAGCTATTCTTCGGTGGCATAAATCTGCAGCTTATTTATTATTTTGTTTTCCTCAAGAAACATTCATTATTCATCAGCTTTTGTGTTTTTCTCTTATGCTATTGCGATGTCTGTTTTTGTTTTGTTTTGTTTTTTGTCTGTGAGCACGATGCCTTCTTTAATCGCCAGATGGAGCTCGTAGCTTGTTGCTCTGATCCTTGGCAAACCGACGGTTTCCATGGCAACAGCCGAAGATGAATTACCCTGGAGACGTTTTCTGCACTTCGTGATAGTCCAGTATTCCCCTTGTTCCGCCTCATCAAGGAAAAGCCCTCAAAGAAAGATCCACTTAACGCACGCGATGCTATCCGATGTTGCCAAAACCCTCGAAGGGAACATGTACACTCCAGGGTACTGAGCCATTGGTATCCGCTGCGTGGAAGGATTTCAAATTCAGAGATCTATCCTTGATCCCACCACGTCTCCAGTTTCATTTTCCTACTTTCCGATGAAATATTGAATCCTCCTCGGTAAGATTGTCACCCCCAAACGGAATACCGCGGAAATGAAATTCAAATTCAATATACTCTACGATCTCCGAGAACAAAGACTACTTTCTTTTTCTCGTAACAAATGTTAACACAAGATCCGTTTGCAGCGAACATGAAAATATATATCTTACTCCCAATGCAAAATGCGCATATCCTAACTAAATAATGCTGCAAAAGTAAAATAGGGTCTTACATTTTCAATAACATGGCTCACGAAAATTCTATAGCATTTTTTTATTTCTAAAGCACCTTACTATGAGTTGTCCTCAATTATTTCGTCAATTTTTACTCATCTTTCAACGAACATATCTTGCATGCCAAAAAATATTGTGCTTTCTTTCTTCCCCTTGTTTGCCCATCCGTCTGTTGGTACAACATCCCTGCGTTTAGGAGTCATGCTACAAGATCTTTCCTTCACAGAAAGATGTCATCGTCAACCATTTTCAGTCCACTGCTGGATGAAGGTCTCCCCCAAGTCCTTTACAACTCTATTTTGAGCAATTCTGTCCCATGTCATTCCAGTATACTTTTGTATTTCCTGTCTCCCACGTGGTCATTTTTTGGGTCTTTCCCTGCCCCTTAGTATCCAGGCTAATGTTTCATTTGCCGAGCTGTGGTCAGTTCTAACAATATGTGTACACCATTGCCACTATGGATTTCTCACTTTGATCATGATGTCATCAACTTTTGTCATTTTCCTAATCCATGTTTTACCTTTCCTGGTTATACCAAGAATGTATCACTCCTTGTTTCTTTGAGTACTTTTCACACCGAATAACTTTCTTAGTTACAGTTCGTGTCTCTGATCCATAAGTAACAAGAAAGATGACACCGAATTTTCGGGTGTAATAAGCACGTTTTTCGAATCCGTTTTGAAGGAAATTAAATTTATCAAAGCTATTCAAAGTCAATGGAACCGGTATGGAAAACAATAGTATCTGACGGAAGAAAGAAGTTTTTTAATCTGGTTTTTAATCCCTCAGATATTGCTGTAAACCGAATCGTGAACGTACGCCCTCTGGTTGCAGACTTGTGCGTTAAGAAAAACATGAATTTATATGAGAAACATTTCGCACCGGAAACGCTCTCCAACACAAAAATAATTTTTCAAATCGGACTTTTAGAAAGAGAGATATCGACAAAAATAAGATGTGACTTTACGTCCCCTGGTGGGAAAACCATGCATTATTGTAGGAAGAAAGTATTCTCAAGATATTTTTCCATATGAGCGGTATCGGTCCAAGAAAAAAAAATTAGTCGAGTTTTCAGGAGCCCAGATTTTGCTACAAATATATCAGAAGCAGAAATTAACACTTATGCCCCCTGGTGACCAAACCATTCTTTATCAAACATTAGAAATTATGTGAAAAATATTTTCCGTCAGGTCTTGTGTGCGATACAGGAAGAATTTTTCAAATCGGCGTTTTAGAAGCAGAAATAACGCAGAAAACGCAATTTACCTTTGTGCCCCCTAGCGGAAAATCTGTGATTTACTTGAAAATTTTGAATTTATAGGGAAAATATTTCGCATCGGAAACACTATCCAACAAAGAAGGATTTTTTTTTTCAAATCGGAATCTTAGAAGTAGATATATTGATAAAAATAAGATATACATCTACGCCCCCTGGCGTAGAAACGATGCATTATTTCAAGAAGAAAATGTTCCTGAAAGGTTTCTCGACATGAGTAGTATCGGTCAACAAAAGACTTTTTTTAATCGAGATTTTAGAAGCTCATATTTTACTGCAAATACATCAGAAACGGAAATGAAGACTTACGCCACCTGGTGGCCAAATCATTTTTTACAAAAATTTGAAAATATGTGCAAAGGATTTCTCATCAGGAACTGTACCGGTGCAGAAAGAATTTTTCAAATCGGAGATTTAGAAGCTGAGATATAGGGGGGAAAGTAATTTACCTCTACGCCCCCTAGCGGAAAGTCTATAAATTACTTGAAAATTTTCAAATTATATGAAAAACATGTCACACTGAAAACACTATCCAACAATGAAAAAAATTTTCAAATCGGACTACCAGAAGTAGAGATATTGACGAAAATAAGATATACATCTACGCCTACTGGCGGAGAAACTGTGGAATATTTTAAGAAGAAAATATTCCGAAAAGGTTTATCGGCATCAGTCCACGAAAGAATTTTTTCAATCGATATTTTAGAAGCTCAGATTTCATGGCAAAAACATCAGAAGCAAAAATTAACACATACGCCCTCTGGTGGCCAATGTATTCTTTACCAAAAATTTAAAATTATATGCAAAAGATTTTCCATCAGGGGGTGTATCCGCTGAAGAAAACATTTTTCAAATCGGAGTTTTAGAAGAAGATTTTTCTTCTAAAAAAAAGATTATCGGAAAAAATGGAATTTACTTTTACGCCCCTAGCGGAAAGTCTATGCGTAATTTGAAAAAGTAACTATATCTAAAATACTCTTCGACATAAATGGAATCGAAAGATAAAAGAATTTTCTCAATCGGATGTTTAGAAGCAAATATGTGGAAGAAAACGTATTTTTAAATTCGACATCATCTGCATTTACGTCCTCTAACCGCAAAATTATACATCGTAAGAAAAAACGAAATAAAGGATCATCATTCGCATATTTCAGGCTTTCCAATGCAAAAAGAATTTTTCAAATCGGACTAATAGTTGCAGAGATATCGTGGGTAGAGGCGGACGGACGGACAAACCGGTAACATAAGCACGATCTTTTTTTTACAAAAGACGTGCTAAAAATTGGAAGGATGCATTAATTACATTTTTTTAAACATGAAGGTAAATAGCTGTTAAAAATTATACTGTTTCTTCCAAATCCACTACAGCTACAGGGGTTGGACAGAATAATGTGAACTCCACGCTCAGAGACCTGACTTCTAATGCAGCTGCGTACTTTGCAATACGCCAAGGTAGCCACCACTTTTTAGTTGTAATAACTTTACAACAAACCGATCTATATAATACTAGTGTGAAGATACATTTAAAAACGAAATACAAGGGAAAATTTTTATCTTCCGAGCTTTCGCTCTCCAACCGGGAGGCTTTCTCAAGGACTACAAACGTTACTAACAGTTCTGGCGAGTATAAACATAAAATTTCGAAACAGAGGTGCTGGAGGATGTCATTTTTAAATGTATCTTCACACCAATAAACTCAGTTTTATATAGATTGGTTTGTTGTATTAAGCTGTGAATCCCGTTCAATAAGCTTTGTTTAGAACCTCAAGTGTTTAAGTGCAATTAAAAGTGTCCTGTTGCAAAATTTCTTTCAAGGTGACGACGAAATGAACGACCTAAAGGACTTCGAAAGAGGGCTAATTGTTGGTGGCAGGCTAGTTGGTGCCTCCGTGACAACAGTCGCCAGGGTAGTGGGGATATCGAGAGCTACTGTGTCTGGCGTGATGACAGCATACAGTGTTCGTGGTAAAACCTCGTCTGCGAAACACAAGCGCGGCAAGAAAACGACCCTGACTGATAGAGACCAGAAGAGCATTAAAGAGGATTGTTACCCGTAATAAGAAGACCACGGCACCGAAAATTAGTGCGGAGCTCAATCTGGATCTCCAGACCCCAGTATCAACGAAAACTGTGGGCAAGGAACTGCATGAACAAGATATTCATGGCAGAGCTGCTATTACAAAACCTCGGGTGACTCGGGTAAATGCGCAACAGCGACGGCAGTGGTCCCAGGAGAATACAATGTGGACTGCCGGTGCATGGAAGTGTGTAATGTGGTCGGAAGAATCCACATTCACACTATTCCCCACCGCAGGACGTGTTTCCGTGTGGAGAACACCGTCAGAAGCGTACAATCCAGACTGGGTGCTCCCAACAGTGCAGCATCGTGGTGGTTCTATCATGCTCTGGGAGGTCATATCGTGGTTTTCAGCAGGTTCCATGATCACCTTGAATGGACGGATGACTGGCATGGCGTATGAAACCATTTTGGCCGACCAAGTCCATCCAATGGCTCAGGCATTGTTTCCTGCAGGGCGATACCATCTATCAAGATGATAACGTCCCAATTCACAGAGCTCGGGATGTCCATCATGGTTTGAGGAACATAAGGATGAACTTTCACACCTCTCCAGTCACCAGACTTAAACATCATCGAGCCAGTTTGGTCTGTGTTGGAAAACAAAGGTAAGATCCCGTATCCACCTCCTGCATCTCCCAAGGACCTGGAGCAATTTCTGCATGAAGAATGGTGTAACATCCCACTAACCACCATCCAAGATTTCGTATGTACCCATTCCAAGGTGGATTCAGGCGGTTTTGAATGCCAAAGGTGGTCCACACCCTACTAGGTACGTTAACCCTTCTTTTCCTAGGTGTTCACATTATTCTGTCCAACCCCTGTAAAGTTTTGTACACCTAGCAACCCTTTTAGCTGCTGGAAACGAATTAATTCGGGCTAGCAAAATGGGTTAAAACCAGCTAGAGCGGATATATTTGCTGTCTGAGAAGTGGGCACGAAGCGAATGAGTGAATCTGCGTATCAGAAAGCGTTGCTTTCCTTTTAGCTTTGTAACTCAAAGTAGTCATTTAAGGGGATTATTGATGCTAATCTTTCCTGATTGATGACCCGCTAAAAGGGTTATAACATTGAGGTGACAGATGTTTCAGTCACTTGTTTGTAACCAGTGGCAGGAGACTTTTAGAGATTTATGTAGGGGATTTCAGGAAGGGAATGTCTGACCCAGGTCTTAAGGAACCCTTAGAAGTAAGAATAAAGCCTGTATAACAAGCTACGTCTGACCCTAACGCTCCGACGTCATTCAGTACTTGCAGCACCATCTGCTTTTATCCGATGGCCGAAATCGGAACTAAGTTCTCCGCTATCGCACGATACGTAAAATCAAAGAGAAATACCGGAAAATTAAACAAAGACAAACGACTTCATATGAGACAAACGACTTCATATGTGGCAATACGCACGTGCTCAAACAACTGTCTGCGACGTTTGTTCTGTTACGTAAATATTATGTTGTGTTTTATTTCATTTTCTTCGCATTGCAGAGTGATTTTATAAAAAGGAATAACGCTCTGACGTCACTGAATACTTGCAGCGCCGTCTGCTTTTGTCCGATGGCCGAAATCGGAACTAAGCTCACCGCTATCGCACGATACGTAAAATCAAGGAGAAGTACCGGAAAATTAAACAAAGTTAGTAAGACAAATTAATTCATCTGCGGCAAACACACACGTGCTCGAACAACTGTCTGCGACGTTTGTTCTGTTACGTAAATATTATGTCGTGTTTTATTTCATTTTCTTCGCATTGGAGAGTGATTTCATAAAAAGGAATAACTCTCTGGAGTCATTCAGTACTCGCAGCGCCATCTGATTTTATCCGGTGGCCGAAATCGGAACTACGCTCACCGATATCGCACGATACGTAAAATCGGGGAGAAATACCGGAAAATAAAATGAAGTTAGTAAGACAAATGACTTTATCTGTAGCCAACAGGCACGTGCTGGAACAACGTTCTGCGACGTTTGTTCTGTTACGTAGGTATTATGTCGTGTTTTATTTAATTTTCTTCGCATTGCAGAGTAATTTCATAAAAAGGAATAAGCGTTATTATATTTCATAAAAAGGAGCAAGTAAAATTGTAAGAAAGTAACTACAGGCGTAGTTTCGATTCACTGTGATGGAAATTTAAAACATTATTATTATTTTTTTTTTTTTTTTTTTTTGTAATACTCAATCCGTGCTGTTTTTCACTGATTGTATCTCTAAATTTGACTAAAATGGGGTAAGACATTGAAACCTAACACATCAAGGCATTTTCTTCCCCTGTTTTAGGGTTTAACGACATCCATAAGCGACTCTCAGGGACAAAAGCAATCGTGCGTCCCTAATCCGAAACCTCTAGTTCCTGTAGAGCGTAGGGCCGTCGAGGAACGTGCCTAATCTGTGATATAAGAGAAATAAGCGCCTATTACAGGGTGTCGTCCACTATGAGACTACAACGTTTTGAAAGTATTATTTTTTTACGCTTTCCAACCGTAGGATGAAGAAGCGTATATGCTCCAGCTTTGTCCGTCCGTCTGTCTGTCCGCACGATATCTCGTGTAAAAATGGTTCGATTTCGATAAATTTTAGTATGTGGCAGGGGACAACAGAACCCTATTGAAAATGCGTAAAATGGGGTCAATGGTCAGGGCACAGGAGCGAGATTTATTCCACAGCCATTATCCTCATAATCTGACTAAAAATGCTTCTATTGCGACAAATCTTTATCATGTTGTTCCGGAGGTATACTGAATCGGTTCTGTTGAATATAATCGAAATGGGGTCAAAAGTCAGGACACAGGAGCGAGATTTATTCCACAGCCATTATCCTCATACCCTTGAGTAATAACTTGAGTAAAAATGCTTCTATTGCGACAAAACTCTAGTATGTTGTTCCGCAGGTGTACTGAACGAATCAATAGTCAGGGTAAGGAGGAGGGTTTGTCTGCGCGCAGGATAACTCACGTAGAAATTGCCCGATTTCGATACAGATCAGTATGGTTTTGCTGGAAACTACGGAGCAAAGTGCAGAGAAACCGTCAAAATCGAATCATTAGTCAATACAATATATTTTAAGGTTTAGGATAGGTGTATATACTTCCGTCCTCCTACATAGACACTTACTTAAAATCATTCGATTTTGACGCTCACAATTTGTAGTGTTTGGGTATATTAGGTAACAATTCTTACTTAAAATGGCTGAAAACTGTCTTAGGTTACCCATAACATACGAGAAGCATTACATTTTCTTAAAGCATTAAGACCAGCAGATGTTTCACCCACGACGCAGCGCAGATGTTTTACGCAACAGATGTTAACGAATTTTTCTGCTGCCTTTCTGCGTGATAACTTGCTTAAAAATGCTTCGATTGCGATGAAATACAATACGTTGTTCCGTAACGACTTTGGAAGCAGTTTCGCCAAAAATGTTTTTTGTCAGTAATTGCGGGCAGTGCGCGTGCGTAAGATTCGTTAGCCATTATTTTCGCACGATAACTTCTGTGGAAATTGCCCGATTTAGATGGGATTTTTAATTATAAAACGGCTTATGTGTGGTAGTTCTTGATAACAGAAATAGGTAACACGCGCCCAAAGAGATTTGGTTTTTATATATGTAAACCTCAAACGTTATACCATAGTTTAGTTCCCTCAAAACCAAGGCATTTTCCTATGATGTCTGGTATGTTGGAAAGCGTATCATAATCAATGCATTGCATAATTTTACTAACTTGCTATTCCAGGTTTTAGAGCTATGATTCTGGACGGAATAGAAGAGTCACAAAGTTCATGTAGAAAAGTTCTAGGTGACGCGGTGGTCTAAGCACTGACTTATGACCATTCGTCCCTGAAGGGTAGAGGTTCGAATCCCTGTGAGGCATTGATATTGTGTTTGTCTTAAGGCACTGCCGCTCTCCCTTCCCTGGAACCAGTGACCCTAAATTACAGACAGGCGAATGCTTATAGCCCATTGAATTGCTCACGGTAATCATTAAACCTTCAATCGAAAAGAAAAGTTGTAGTGCGCAACAGTCAATTATTTTCTAGCGAGTGCGTACGGGTTGCGAGGTGGTGTGCGGAAACAAGTTCGGTCACTCAAGCGCAACGAAACTTCCGCCGCGTCTTCAATAGAAACACTCAGACATTTAAGATTATCAATAATTAGTGTGATCATTTTTTGGCTACGGGTAGTGTGTTTAAACGACACAGTGTTCGGAAATCCCTGCATCTCGGAAGAGGCTGTAATCGATGTGCGGAGATCATTCGAAAGAAGGCCACGGAAGTCAGTCAGACAAAAAGAGACAGAACTTAAAGTCGCCGCCCCGGATGCAAGTGGTCTAAGCGCTGGCTTACGACCATTCGTCTGAGAATGGTTGTAAGCCAGCGCGTCACCGGATTCGAATCCTGGTGACGTATTCTTATTGTGTTTGTCTTACGGCACTGGATCTCTCCCTTCCCTGGAACCAGTGGCCCTAAATTAGGGACGAACAATTGCTTATAGCCCATTGAGTTGCTCACGATGGTCGTTAAACCTTCAATAACAAGTTAGTAAAATAATGCAATGTATTGATTATGATACGTTTTCCAACATACCACAAATCATTACTCAAGTTATTACTCAAGTTATGAGGATAATGGCTGTAGAATAAATCTCACTCTTATGACCTGACCTTTGACTCCATTTCGATGAATGATATTCAATAGAGCCGGTAAAGTACACTTCCGGAATAGCATGTTAAAGGTTTGTCTCAATCGATGCATTTTTACGTAAGTTATAACGCATAAAGGCGATGGAATGGATCCCGATCTTATGTCCTGACCTTTGACACCATTTCACCCATTTTCAATAGGTTTCGTCCCCAGGTGGTCCCCTACCACATACTGAAATTTCATCGAAATCGAACCATTTTTACGCAAGTTATGACGCATAACGGCAATGGAATGCATCCCGCTCCTATGTCCTGACCTTTTACCCTACTTCACCCATTTTCAATTGGGTTTGTCCCCACGTGATCCCCTACGACATACTAAAATTTCATCGAAATTGAGCCATATTTACGCACGTTATGACGCATAAGTGCAATGGAATGCAACCCGTTCCTATGTATTGACCTTTGACCCCATTTCACCCATTTTCGATAGGATTTGTCCCCAGGCAAGCCCCTACAACATACTAATATTTCATCCAAATCGAAGCATTTTTACGTAAGTTAGGATGCATAATGACGATGGAAGTGATTCCGCTCCTATGTCCTGACCTTTGACCCCATTTCGCCCATTTTCAATAGGGTTTGTCCCCAGGTGGTCCCCTACCGCATACTAAAATTTCATCGAAATAGAACCTTTTTTACGTTAGTTATGACGCATAAGAGCAGTGGAATGGATCCCGCTCCCATGTCCTGACCTTAGACCCCATTTCGTTCACTTTCAATAGGGTTCCTTCCCAGGTGGTCCCCTACCACATACTAAAATTTTATCGAAATCGAACGGTTTTTACACGAGTTATCGTGCGGACGGGCATACGCACACAACGCGTGGCATAATGAGAAAGATGGGAATCGCGACCATCTGCTCGCAAGACTGTGGCGTCATCAAACTTTAATAGGATCCACACAGAACGCGTTACGTAATTAGACAGATGGCGTGACCGCGCGTCAACATCTAATGGGACGACGCCATGACACTACACTAAAAACGTGGTAATTCGGGATGGTTATTTAACCCACTAAACGAATTTTCCTAAAGTCAAAATCAAGCTAAATCGATTTCTAGTACCAGAAAACGGTAGGTTAACGACTTTCATCAAAATCCTTAGAGCCGTTTTCAAAATAAAATTTTCATAGATACAAGAATTGCTCCTTTAAGGTGGACGTCAAGTAATTTTGTGTCCTATACTTCCAATGGAAAAACTTCTGTACACATTTTCTTCACAATTAATGCGTTCCCAAGGATGAAAATTTGAACATCGATTAAAATAGCTTCATTTTATAGCTTGGAATACTTAATATTTTCTAAAAGATAACCATAATTATGCAATCCAACATTTGTTTGTCTACTGACGTCATCAAAGTACAGGTCGCACCATCTTTTTTCTGGTTTCAACACCACCAAAGGAAACGTTATTGTTTTTTAATATAATTATGGTTATGTTTTAGAAAATGTTAAGTATTCCAAGTTATAATATGAAGTTATTTTAATCGATGTTCAAATTTCCATCCTTGGGAACACACTAATTGTGAAGGAAATGTGTAGAAAAAATTTTCCCTTGGGAATATAGGAAGCAAAATTACTTGACGTCCACCTTAATAGTATGGGATAAGGGCGATGGAATAGATCCCAATCCTATGACCTGACCTCTGACCGCATTTTTCCCATTTTTAATAGGGTTCCTCTCCAGGTGGTCCCCTAACACATACTAAAATTTCATCGAAACCGAACCATTTTTATGCACGTTATGACGCATAAGGGCAATGGAATGCATCCCGCTCCTATGTCCTGACCTTTGACCCCACTTCACCCCTTTTCAATAGGGTTCGTCCCCAGGCGGTCACCTACCAGATACTAAAATTTCATTGAAATAGAACCATATTTACGCAGGTTATGAGGCATAAGGGCAATGGAATGGATCCCGCCCCTATGTCGTGACCTTTAAACCTATTTGTCCCATTTTCAATAGGGTTCGTCCACAGGTGGTCCCCTACCGCGTACTAAAATTTCATCGAAATCGACCCATTTTTACGTGAGTTATCGTGCCGACAGACGGACGGACAGACGAACGGACAAAGCTGGAGTATATACGCTTCTACAACCTACGGTTGGAAAGCGTAAAAAAGCTGGAGCATATACGCTTCTTCAACCTACGGTTGGAAAGCGTAAAAAAGAAGTTGGAATGAAATGAATGGTCGACGGTTCATCGAGTTTTCTTACCACCGATTACGCTTGCACGCCTATAAGGTACAGATTTTGCAAGAAATCAAACCTGACAGTCGGGCATAGCGAAAATCATTTGCAATCGCAATGCTGAATTACATTGCTGATGAAAACCATTTGGGTATTATGTGATAGTCCAATTCCTTGGCCTCCACTTTCCCCGATATTACCTCATCATATTTCTTCTTTTGGGGTTACGTCAAAGACAAAATGTGTTCTATGAAAGTTAACAGCATTGTTCTGTCACTAGAAACATGCCATAAGTTCTGTCTCTAGAAACATGTTGCAAAACACATGGCGCGAAACTGAGTATAGACTACACATCCTTTGTGCCACCAAAGACACCCGTATGAAAAGTGCGCTGAACTGGTGAAAACTCTGAGTATCACAATCATTTTTATGTTTAGTACTGGTCGTGTACATATTTTCTTTCAACCTGTATGTGCTTAAAAAGTTGGAGTCTCATGGTGGACACCCTGTATTATCTCTCGCGCACCGGGATCATTGTTAATTACACTGCTGGCCACCCAAAATGCAACACCAAGAAGGACACGAGATAGCAAAGCCAATTTTACTGGACACAACAGATACAAAGATAAAACGATTGAGCTTACAGGCCCGTGCGACTTGCGGAACACGCAAGTCGCAGTTCGTGTGGCCCCCATGGCTGGCAATAACGGCCGCTACACGCCGCGCAATCGAACGAAAGATGCTTTGGATGTGGGCTTGGGGTATGTCGGTCCAGGCTGCTTCCACACGTTGCCACAGTTCATCAGGCGTAGCCGCGGGTGGTGCTTGTCGGGGCATTCGGTTGCTTATCAGCGACCAGATGTGTTCGATGGGTGACATATCGAGAGAACAGGCGGGCCACCGCAGCAGTGACACCTGGTGGGCCGTGAAGAATTGTTCCGCGATGCGTGACACGTGCGGGCGCGCATTGTCCTGTTGAAACGTGGCCGCTGGCAGGTCCGGCAGGATCCAAAACGGAGGACTACAGGATCCAAAACGGAGGACTACAGGATCCAAAACGGAGGAGATGTAGCGGTGGCTGTTGAGTGTACCGGCGATGTGTACCAGACGGGTGCGGGTGTCATATCCAATTGCGCCCCAAACCATAACGCCAGGCGACGGACTGGTATGGCGATGTATAATGCAGGCGTCATACAGTCTCTCGCCGCGGTGCCGCCACACGCGGATCCGACCATCGTGGTGTTTCAGACAGAAGCTGGGATTTCGTTGGAGAAGACAATGTCGTGCCATTCCGTAGTCCAGGTGCGGCGTTCAACAGCCCACTGCAGCCACACTCGCCGGTAGTGTAACGTCAATGGTAATCGGAGCAATGGGCATCGTGCGACAAGTCCCCGCTCCTGCAGACGACGTCGAACGGTACGTGCTGACACAGGTTGTTGCGCAACACACCCTAATTCCTGCGTTAACGTTCGTGATCTGGCGGTGCGAGTCGTCAATGCCCGCCGCACAACATGCCGGTCCTCTCGTTCGGTGGTGTGCCACGGCTGCGGCAATCGCTCACGTCGGTTCGTCCGTCCTTCCTGCACCCACCGAATCCATACTCGCCTTACTGTGGCTGGATGTCGTCCCACACGGGTGCCGATGTCTCGGTACGATAAACTGCTGTTGCGATAAGCCACTATTCGTCCTATGTCGAACTCCGAAACGTGCTGGAATGACTGCCGTATTCTGCGACGAGGCATCAGAAAGCATCCTACGCACAGGTCCGGCAGCACAACACACTTCCACTACTTACACCCCCGCCTTCTCTGCACCCTTCTTATAGTGTTTCTCGGTGGCGTGCCGGGCGCACATACCTTCGTTTGTGGTCAACATCAGCGAAGCGACCAATTATCGTACCGTTTCCCCCGATTAGCCCTGCAATGCTAATCGTTTGCATGTCCTCTCGCGGGCGACGAACGCTGCGAATTTCAGGCCAATCGGATGCTTCCTTCTTGGTGTTGCACTTTAGGTGACCAGCAGTGTAAATTCAGTGTCTGACCGACTCCATGAATTCAATACACGTGCAAGCCTCAGTTTGGAACGTTTCTCTTTTAAGTTAAATCCATGCCTAGGGAAAATAAAAAAAATAATAAAAAATTCCGAATTCTAAGAAATTGAACTGAAAAGTTTGGGTTTCCAAGGTCTTTCAGTTTAATAATGAACTGATATCGTACTTCAGTTCTTTAAATTGTTACGTAAAGTTTTCTTTAGTACATTTCTTCTCACAAAAGTGTTCTAAAAAATGTTACAATGACTGTATAACGAAGTAAATTTCTCCGTCATTTGTATCCGCGCCAGGATTCGAACCCGGGTCGCCTCATTCCGGAATAAGTTGCTCTACCAATTGAGCTACGCGGACGTTTTATTCTGATTCCTATCTGCCTTTATGTCGTGTGCGTCCTTCTGGCAGGTACGTCACATCTCCTGGTACATTACATCATCTCCCCTTATTTTATTTTTTTTTTTCGAAGTGTTGGAGAAGGGATTCTCTTATTTTTCCTATCTCGCGGTGTGGAAATAACATGACACCAATGCAAGATTTTGAACGGTCCGGTCATCCGGATAGTTCGGGCGCCATTATAACGAAGTAAATTTCTCCGTCATTTCTGTCCACACCAGGATTCGAACCTGAATCCCCTCATTCCGGAATAAGTCACTCTACCAATTGAGCTACGCGGACGTTTTATTCTGATTCCTATCTGCCTTTATGTCGTGTGCGTCCTTCTGGCAGGTACGTCACATCTCCTGGTACATTACATCATCTCCCCTTATTTTATTTTTTTTTTCGAAGTGTTGGAGAAGGGATTCTCTTATTTTTCCTATCTCGCGGTGTGGAAATAACATGACACCAATGCAAGATTTTGAACGGTCCGGTCATCCGGATAGTTCGGGCGCCATTATAACGAAGTAAATTTCTCCGTCATTTCTGTCCACACCAGGATTCGAACCTGAATCCCCTCATTCCGGAATAAATCACTCTACCAATTGAGCTACGCGGACGTTTTATTCTGATTCCTATCTGCCTTTATGTCGTGTGCGTCCTTCTGGCACGTACGTCACATCTCCTGGTACATTACATCATCTCCCCTTATTTTATTTTTTTTTCGAAGTGTTGGAGAAGGGATTCTCTTATTTTTCCTATCTCGCGGTGTGGAAATAACATGACACCAATGCAAGATTTTGAACGGTCCGGTCATCCGGATAGTTCAGGCGCCATTATAACGAAGTAAATTTCTCCGTCATTTCTGTCCACACCAGGATTCGAACCTGAATCCCCTCATTCCGGAATAAATCACTCTACCAATTGAGCTACGCGGACGTTTTATTCTGATTCCTATCTGCCTTTATGTCGTGTGCGTCCTTCTGGCAGGTACGTCACATCTCCTGGTACGTTACAACTGCGAGTGTTCCTTTCCAAAGACATAAAGCACGTGTGTGTCTAAGAAAGCGGGCACTTATTGTAACTAAGGATTTTGTCTGGGCGAAACCCTCACTCAGAATATTACTCTGTTACACTGACCACGAGTGTTTCTTTTCATTATTGGCGCAATGTGTGGGTGTGCCTAATAAAACTGTCCACTCAGTGTATTGCACAAGCTGTCCAAAAAAAAAAAATAAGAACGTTTATTTAGTATTGAGCACGGCCACCTTTGTTACGAATGAAACAGCCCCTAACAGCGGCATGGGTCCCCATGAAGTGCTAGAGTTCGTTTTGATCCCCAGATTTCTACCACTGCGGCGAAATATTGAGCAAATCAATCAGTACAAATTTTGAAGATGACAATCCGCTTTTTAATGTAAATATGACAAGGATGACAAGGATGGTTCTTCAAAATTTGTATTATATGGTGTAATGTCGTATTTCTTTCATGTTTTATCTGCTCCTTCGGGCAATCACAGGATAGCATTCTTAACCTCCAGATTCGCTAAACATGAATGCCGGTTGCTTCGACTAGTGAATCCTGTGATGATTATATTCAAATTAATCGGAAACTTGATCTTGCGTAAAGGTAACGCACTCGGCGCGATACCGAGAGTTCTGTTGGTTCGATTCCACAGCGGCGGCTGAAAACAATTTTTCGGTTGCTGTGTGTTTCTGGAACGTGGAAAGAGCGATGTATTTATTTATTAACTGTCGCCACGTATTTGGAATATTTTCAAACTTGATCTGGGTGGTGTAGTGATTAGCATACACCGGCGCTATCTGGAGAGACGCGGTTTCAATTCCCGCCCCAGGACGGCGAAATTTTCAAGTTTTCGGATATTATCTGGCTTACCATCTTTATCATATTTACACCAAAAAACGGATTGTCATCTTCAAAATTTGTGTGATATGGTGTAATCCCGTATGTCATTCCTGATAAATCAATCCGTGTTGAGGGGAAGAGGGCGTGGAAGCAGAAAAGCTTTTTCTAGTTGTGTGTACTACAGCGGTGACGTACATGTTAAGAGGGTAAGGAACAACAATAAGCCCTTACCGGTGTAGTTTAAATGAGAAAGCATTCGGCTCAGGAGCAGAAGGATGTGGAATCGAGTCGTGCCACTGGCAAACGTGGGTTTCACATTGGCACCCGAACGAAAAAGATGGGTTTAATGGCCGTTAGGTTCTCCGAAAAACGTGTGTTGTTCCTTCCACAGATCGTTTGGAATGAATGAGAATTCCTTCTCCAAAGAGTTACTACAAGCATGGTTTGCGGCGAACCCGAAACCTGCAGTTTTGTACCCCTGCCTTTCTCAAGTGGGAGGGGGTGACATACGTCACGTACTACAGAGGCGACGCACATGTTAAGACGGGAAGTGGCAGTGATAAGCCCTCGCCGGCGTGGCTTAATTGGGAAAGTATTCGGCTCCGGAACGGAGGTATCTGAGTTCGAGTAGCGCCACCGGCAAATATGGGTGTCACACACATTTTCAATAGGATTGAGATAAGGGGATTATGGAAGCCAGGAGAAACGACGAAAGTTCTCCTCACGCTCATCAAACGATTCTTGCACGACTATGGCACGATATGCTGTTGCATTGTCATCCATAAAGATGCCATCACATTCAGGACAAAAGTGCAACATTGCAGGGTACATTTGGTCTGCTACAGCATTCAGGTATACTCTGGATGCTATCTTACCTTCCATTAGTATCAGTGAATCCAATCCGTGCCAGCAGAACAGTCCCAGCAGCATGGGCCACCTCCAAATGCTTGGATTATTTTCACGAAGCATGCTGGGACCATCGTTTCATGAAGTTCTTGCCACAATCTCTACCGACCATCAGCACAAGACAATGTCTATAGCGTGATTCATCTGATCACATGGCTTTCTTCCATTGCTGTTCTGCCTATTTATGACATTCTCGGCACCACCGTAAAAGGATTTTTCTATTTTTTTTTACTGAGAAAAGTGTCTTCCAAGAGTTAAAGAAATCGGGTCTAGAAGTCGTCGGATTTCTAAGGCCCAATTTCTTTAACTCTTTAGGCATGGTTCGGGTCGTAATTGGCTGCGCTTGATCTTGTCTGAATTCAGCAGCCAGTTGCTGCACATCGGAAGACCTGTTCTTCCGTACAATCCTCCACCAGAATGACGGTTACTCCCTTTATGTCCAGTTTTCCTTCCAAATTTATGCCTTTTGGACAGCTTGCCTTCCGTGTTATAACATCTTTGGAACGGTTGCTTTTGAGATGCCAGTGATTTCTTTTGTTTTGTTAACTGCTGCTCCCTTTAACTAGCGCCTAAGATCAGATCTCTTTTCGAATTCCGACAGGTCTTGGGTTTTTCCCATGTTTACATGAGTTACTACAGCCTAAAACTACTGCACTCTAGTTACTACTCCACTCTCTTTGTAAATAACCTGGCAAAACGTCATCAGCAGAACCGGAGCAATTTTTTTTTTTTTTTTTTTTGCTGGGAGGGCGAGACTTGAAATTACGCCCTCAAATTTAAAATTTGCCTACTTCCCTGAAGCGATTAAAGTTTTCCGTCTTTAGCACGATTTAATGATAAAAGATGAGAAATATATACAATTAAAACCATGAGCACTTTCGAGGCAGCGGCTGCCTCATCCTCAGATGTAATAAATAAAGACACGTTTAATCTATTTATATATAATATATATCATTGTATTGTGAGAAGCATGGTAAGTTAATAGCCAATAGTAATCTACATGCGCCAAATTGTTGCGCACACTGTTGGCCCAATGGTCTGTGAAGAAATCATGGTAATATATTATAGAAATTAGAAATGGTGTAGGGTGGGTAAACATTCAATTTTAAGTATATATTACAATTTATAATTTACTGTTTTAATAAGTGATTTCCAAACGTTATGTAACTCATAGGGGGCATGTTCACTACAACATTGCTCTCCGGAAGCCTCTATATATACACTTTCTGCAATTAAAAGGTCACCAAGTTTACTAGGGGTATTAATTATTTTTGCATTATTCCAGTCGGGATTAAGATCATCCTCGAGCGCAAATCGGGAGATGCGGATCCGATTCCCGCTCCAGGACGATCAAATTTCGGTGGTTACGTTACATGGAAAGAACGGTTTGATTTATGTTTACATGCTTCGTTCATTAACGGACGGAATCGTGGAAAGTGGCTCGTGAATTTCAGGTATTTTTTTACAGTATACAAATTACTTAATAACGGCTACGTAGGTCTCTTAAAAGTTCTTCAGTGTGAAAGAAACAGTGGCAGACTCTGGATGAGAAATTCGAGCTGTTTTTTAACTTCGGTATATTTTTTCGCGTGAATATACCGCAGTTCATGACGGCTGATGGTATCAACCACGGAAGCACTAATATCAAAATCATTTTTTAGCGTTCATTACGGGAAAGTTCAGATCTACAGAGAAATACATCTCGATGCTGTGAAAAATAAGCCCTTTTGCCGATGGTGAGATTTTTGCCGATCGTGAGCGAGGAGCCCACGTCTCCTCGCTCCGGAGCCAGGTGTTCTCCTGGCTGAACTACACCGACTTTGGTTTAGTGCTGCTACTAGCCGTTTTGACTACTGCGTCACCTCAGCGGTGCGTCACAATGCAAAGCATAAAATCAGAGTAAATAGCCTCGTATCCCCCCTCCCCCAAGCGTCTGACACAAGAAAAAGTTGCGACAGGTAGAGTTGAAAGACCTATGTCAAGGGTGTACCCAGAAATTCGGAATGGGGGGTTCGTCTCTGCAAGTAAAAATGCTCATGTATGTGTACTTCATGTATGTGACTGTTATAATAAATGTTTTGATCTGTGAAAGAATTTAATACATTATATTCATGAATAATCCAGCTGCAAAAGGTGTTTTCATTGTTGATTTTACTTTTAATAAAAATACATATTTCATAAAAAGGAGTTAACCAAAAATCTAATTAATTTATCTATTGCTATATTATAGCAACATAGAATGTATTTTAGAACAAATTCTATAATCAGCAATTATGAAAATTGAAATTCACCAATTAGGAAAATTGGAGAACAGTTAGAGGGTTAGGAATCTCTCGTGTCGGACATCGATGGTGTCAGAATCACATTACAAAACACTTGGTCTCATTGAGGGAGGTCCGGACCCCCCCTCCCTCTTGGGTGCGCCCTTGCCCTATGTGCATACTTCAAAAGCCATAAGGAACCCTCTGCCTTCCTTATTCAGGGCCACTGGTTCAATGAAAGGGAGAAAACCAACGAACATTAGGGAAAAAAACCAACTTACCTGGCATTCTACCTCAGACCTGCTAACGTGTTTCTATTCTGTTTTATTTCCTGGGGAAATTTTGGAATATTGGATCTCTCTCTATACTTTTTGATTCAAGATATTGCAATTCCAAATGTGTCGAAAAAAATAATAAGATTTTGATATCTGGAAAACGCAGTACATACATTTTGTTAGACTATTTCTCAAAGAAAAAAAAAGCTTGTTGCTTACAGATAATTCTGTAAGAAATTTCAACCTATTACGAAGTCCTTCATAAACTTTTGAAAAAAAAAATTAAACTTCCCGGAGCAAAATGAATAAAACAGCTTCGAAATATATATATACATAGAGAGAGAGAGAGAGAGAGAGAGATTCTTTTTTCTTTTCCCCCTGTGAATCGATGCTGAAAACTTCCAGATAATTCTGTACCAAAATTCAACCTAC
Source organism: Macrothele yani (assembly GCA_039090855.1). Lineage (NCBI taxonomy): Eukaryota > Metazoa > Arthropoda > Arachnida > Araneae > Macrothelidae > Macrothele > Macrothele yani. The sequence goes on along the minus strand of CM077027.1, from coordinate 134,963,206 downwards.
TACAAAGCCCTTCATAAACTTTTAGAAAAAAATTAAATACATTCCTGGAGTAAAATGAATAAAACAGCTTCGAAATATATATATAGAGAGAGAGAGACATTTTTTTTTTTTTTTACCTGTGAATCGATGCTGAAAACTTCCAGATAATTCTGTACCAAAATTCAACCTATTACAAAGCTCTTCATAAACTTTTGAAAAAAAAATTAAATAATTAAATGCACTGCACTTCCCGGAGCAAAATGAATAAAACAGCTTCAAAATATATATGTATATATATATGTATATATATATGTATATATATATACACTGACGGAAAAAAATCCCAACACCCAGAAGGGGTTGTGTTAGATAAACGACAGTTGGTAGGCGGTGAGAGTACATCTGTAAGATGACGTCTATGCAAATTTCGCGCTCGGTGCATACGTGTGGCGCCCCTCGGAACATGCAAAGCAGGTTTGCTGTAAATACGCGCTGTAACGTTCGTGAGCGTTAGTTATCGTTGAGATTCGACGTAGTGTGTTGATATTAGTCAAGAATGCCTTTAAGAAGACGAAGAAGCCATTATCAACAGCTCACGGAGTTTGAACGAGGTCGATCTTCGTTCCGCAATATTGCAGAACGACTTGGCAGGAATATAGCCACTGTGCATGATTGTTGGTAGCGGTGGTCAAGGGAAGGTACTGCCTCAAGAAGACCGGGTTCCGGCCGGCCACGTGGCACTACTGAGAGGGAAGACCGCCGTGTACGGCGTATGGCCGTGGCGCATCGTACCGCGTCTGCGGCAGCAACGCGGTACGATGCAGTTGCCACCACACTGACACAACGAACTGTTACAAATCGCTGCAGTTGCCACCACACTGACACAACGAACTGTTACAAATCGCTGCAGTTGCCACCACACTGACATAACGAACTGTTACAAATCGGTTACTTGAAGGACAGCTCCGAGCCAAACGCCCTGTAGCGTGAATTCCACTTACTCCAAACCACCGTCGTTTGCGACGTCAGTGGTGTCAAGCTAGAGCTCATTGGAGGACGGAGTGGAGATCTGTTGTGTTTTCTGATGAAAGCCGGTTCTGCCTGGGTGCCAGTGATGGCCGTGTGTTGGTTAGAAGGAGGCCAGGTGAGCGCCTGCAACCAACCTGTCTGCGGCCGAGACACACAGGACCTACACCTGGAGTTATGGTCTGGGGAGCAATTTCCTATGACAGCAGGAGCACTCTCGTGGTTATCCCACGCACACTGACGGCACAGTTGTACGTCGGTCTGGTGATTCAACCTGTTGTGCTGCCATTCATGAACAGCATTCCAGGGGTGTTTTCCAACAGGATAACGCTCGCCCGCATACCGCTGTTGTAACCCAACATGCTCTACAGAGTGTCGACATGTTGCCGTGGCCTGCTAGATCACCAGATCTTTCACCAATCGAGCACGTATGGGACATCATAGGACGACAACTCCAGCGTCACCCCCAACCAGCATTAACCGTCCCTGTATTGACCGACCAAGTGCAACAGGCATGGAACTCCATCCCACAAACTGACATCCAGCACCTGTACGACACAATGCATGAACTTTTGCGTGCTTGCATTCAACATTCTCGCGCTTACATTAAGCTGTGATCTTGAAACCTTAATCGATTAAATATGTTACCTATACAAATGTATTGCCGCCATTTCATTCCTTTACAACTATTTTTTCGTGGTGTTGGGATTTTTTTCCGTCAGTGTATATATAGAGAGAGAGGGAGAGAGAGACATTCTTTTTTTGCCCCTGTGAATCGATGCTGAAAACTTCCAGATAATTCTGTGCCAAAATTCAACCTATTACAAAGCCCTTCATAAACTTTTGGGGAAAAAAATTAAATGCACTGCACTTCTCGGAGCAAAATGAATAAAGCAGCTCCGAAATATATACATAGAGAGAGAGAGACACACACACACATTCTTTTTTTTTCCTGTGAATCGATGCTGAAAACTTCCGCTCTTGTTACACTGCCGAGAAAGATTTGGAACATGAAGTCTGAATTCACGCGAATTACAGTTTCGAGTGGCTTTTTCAATCTATCTGCGAGATGAAAAGCAATTGATATCTACTTCACGAGAATGCATCCTGAAAAAAAAATAATAACAATTTTGATGGATGAAAATGTAACGATCCCCCGTCAACCGTCGTAAGCCATTAGTGGGGGTATCTTCGGAAAATACGCTGCTCTTCTTCATCTCTCCAAACAGCGAGAGAACTTTATAAGAATCGACAGTCATCTCGTCTTACCCGTCACAAAAGCCTTTCATCACCAATGTATGCAGGCGACAAAATTTAAATCGGTTCAGTAAACTTGGCCTCATCGCATATCAATTGGCCGCATGGGTTTCTAAGAGTGGAAATGCAAACATACATGAAAGCCTTGGCAGTATCTCTGGTTCTGGAAAGATATGCCATTTTAAAGATCTCTTTCTCCCTTTAACCTCTGAAAAAGCGCTCTTCCTCTCCAGGGAGTGCCGCTGAAATTAATTTTTCTTTCGCGCATGCGTGCTGTGAAATGGAATAGATCCACGCATGGCCACAGTTTTCTACGGACGTAAATTTTAAATGCATAATCGAGTACAGACTACGCTTAAGATGGAGGATTGACAAAAGAAGGAAAAATGTTACAAATGCTGGTTCCATTACTGAAAACACATTGCGTGCCGTAAAACACTAAAACTGGCAATTGTGGAACATGGGCGGCTCATCAGATGAGGCAGGTGAGGCGCTGCCTCACCAGAAATTTTTCGCCCACGAAGAAATTTTTTTTACATGTGTAAGATATAATACGCCTTTAATTGAACGTGTTAAATGAAATTCTTAAATTCATACTGTGATTCGTAAATTTTGTTTAACAAAGCTTCAACTAGAGAATGAATTCTTAATTCATGAGCATTATGTTTATGAAATTTAAATACTATCATCTTCGGGAGGTCTGCTGTGATAGAGCAAACTTGTGGATCGCCTCTCTAGGCGATCCACAAGTTTGCTCTATCACAGCAGACCTCCCGAAGATGAGCAAAAACTGGTTCCCCATATCCTTTCCTGAAAGGATACTGAGGCTAATCTTACCTTCGTCACTTAAAGTCGGTTGGCATTTGTGTTTCTATTGGAGTATGGCAGAGATTTTGTTCAATGGGAGCGGGCAGACCACAGCTGATGCGCTTGATAAAACGTCCATATGAGGCTGCCATATATTTCGCCTCAGCCGTTGCCAGCGCGAGCGTGTCAGTTTTCAGCGTATTACAAGGTCGAGTCGCATTATTGTGACCACCAGCTAATATCCAGAGTAACCGCCGTGTGCAGCGCGGACAGCAGCTAGACTGGCTAAGAGTGACTCAATAAAGTGCTGGAAGGTGTTCACAGGTATGTGGAGCCATGCTGACTGCAGTGCATCTGACAGCCACTGGAGTGTGCGTGATGGAGGATCCATGGAGCGAATAACACGATCGAGGTCCTACAGATGCTCAATTGGGTTTAAGTCTGGGGAATTAGGGAAGGACAGGGAAATACTTTGAAGTCTTCGTCGTGCTCTTCCAACCACTCTCGAACATTTCTAGCTGTGTGACACGTCGCGTTGTCGTACTGGAAGATCTCATATGTCCCAGGGAAGATAATCAGCATGTATGGGAGTACGTATAGTCTTCAAGGATGGATTCATAACGAATTTGGTCTATAGTGCCTACCACAGGTATGAGTGGACCCAGGGAATGCCACGAAAACATTTCCCAGACCATAATGCTGTCCCCCATCAGCTGGTGTTCTTCTAGCAATGGTTGAAGAGTGTTTGTTCTCCGGTGTTTCTCTCCTTATACGCCAACGTCTATCCGTTCGACGAAGCGGAAAACATGACTCGTCGGAGAAAGAAATTCTTTGCCAATCAGCGGAGGTCCAATTCCGTTACTGCCGTGCAAACGTAAGACTTTTCTGCCGATGCACCTTTCTTAGCATAGGTGCAGTGACCATCTGTCAGCATTTGAGCCCCATACTCAGCAGGATTCGCTGAACGGTCGTTTTAGACACATTTCCGATAGCCCCCGTTTCATTCGGCCAGTGAGTTGCTCCACTGTAGCGTGTCGATCGGCTCTCACGCACTTCAAAGCCTACGTTCACCTCTCACATCAATGGCACGTCGCTTATTCTCAATGGTGCCATTTCTCAAATCACGACACTTTAACCACAGCAGCACGCGAAAGGTTCACAAACTACGCAGTTTCAGAAATACTTCCACCCTTGGCCCAAAGGGCCGATTATCATCCCTATTTGCAAATCTGATAAATCGCTCCTTTTATCCATGACAGCAACAAATGATATGTTTTCAGATCAAATGATCATATGTAGAGGATTTTAGGAAGGGAGTGTCTGACCCCAGGTCTTAAACAACCCTTAGAAATAGGAAGCTATGAGATTTGGGCTAGAGTGCCCGATAGGAAAGTAACACGGAAGCGAAGTAGAAAGGGGAGGAAGACGCCCTTATTTATTACCGGAGGGCCAGTACCCGGGGTCCGACGGTTTAACGTGCCCATCCGACGCACGGCGGATATTTAGTGGATCGAGCATTCGTACCTGCCTGGGATCGAACCTGAGGTCCTTTCCGTGGCAGTCACGAACGTTGCCCACTAGGCCACCCGCGGCCCATGTTTTCAGAATGCCTACAACACACCTTATATACCCTCCAAGCCAGCTCACAACACGTGCCTTCTTTCATTGGCTACACGCTGTTGATGTCAAAAGTAGGAGGTGGTCACAATAATGTAACTCAACTGTGTATACAGTATATACACTGCCGGACAATTGCTAAGGACGGATGACAATAGCAACGATAGCAACCATAAAATGGAAGGCAGGAAAATATGGAAATTAGCATGTGCGGGATACAGTAAGACGTGTTGTGCGTATGCAAATTTTGGATTGCTGAACTTGTTCGTGACGTCATAGCACTGATAAGAGATATAAAGGATTTGACGCGTATTGACCGTTGTTGTTCAAACGCAAAGTTGAAAGGGAAAGAATCAATTGACGAACTTGCAATTTTCAGTATGTCTTCCCGACATCACCTAGATGATTTTACGCGTGGCCGTATTATTGGCAAGATTGAAGAATGGCGAAAAATAACAGATGTTGCCAGGGAGTTCGACGTCAGCCACAGTGTTGTTTCAAATCTTTGGAAATCATTTCAAACAAATGGAGAGTGTAGCAAACGTCACGGGGGAGGTCGTGTTCGCAGTACGACACCTGCAGAAGATCGGTACATAGTGCTATCAACAAAAAGACACCGGCGCAGCACAGCTAGTGAGGTAGCAAATCAGTTTATGGCTGCTACTGGTAAGCGGATCTCCCGAAAAACTGTCGCCAGACGTTTGCATGAAGGAGGACTATATGCCCGCCGTCCTGTTGTGTGCATACCATTGTCCTGACGTCACCGTACCGCCCGTTTGCAATTGTGCCATTAACATCGCAATTGGACTGATAACGACTGGTCTGCTGTCCTCTTCTCAGATGAGAGTAGATACAGTCTATCGTCTGATTGTCGAGGACAACTGATCTGGCGTGATAGTGGTACTGCATATTGTCCAGCAAACATACAGGAAAGGGACCGATATCAGACATGTAGTGTTATGGTATGGGCTGGCATCATTATCAATAGCCGTACGTCCCTCTATGTGCTTCCAACTGGGACTATGACTGGCCAACGATACATTAATGATGTTCTGCTACCTCATGTTCGCATGTTCCGTGGTGCTGTCGGTGATAGATTCATTTTCATGGACGACAACGCAACATGTCATCGAACAGTCGCTGTCCAGGAGTGTCTCGAGAGCGAGGATATTCAACGCCTCGTATGGCCAGCATGTTCTGAATCCCATTGAAAATGTGTGGGATGCTTTGGGGAGGAGTCTTGCTGGTCGCCAATGCCCTCCAATAAACAAGGACACCCTCATCCGTGCACTGACAGAGGAAAGGGATAAATTACCCCAACAGTTGCTTGATAATGTTGTGCAAAGCATGACACGACGTGTGGAATCTTGCATCGCCCTCCATGGTGGCCATATCCCGTATTGACATCTTACGCCGGAACGCCTGCGGACGGTAATTGCATTTTTTTCACGTTTACGTATTGTGCACAAAATAGCCTGTTTGTCCCTTGAACACGTTCCAAAGCCTTCTGGATTTCAGAGCTCAATAAATTGTCTTTCTTGTAATGTCCTGGCATTCTGACATTATTTTATTTCACTTGGCGTCCAACCACACTTACTTTTTAATGAGCTATATAGCCGTTTATGATCCGTCCTTAGCAATTGTCCAGCAGTGTATGTACATATACTTTCGCTCACCATAACTTTATCCCAAGAATTGTTGTGGAATGTCTACTATTTTACACATTCGTTATTTTTATTATATTTACTAGCGGATATGCCCGGGTTTAACAAATTATACTGTACATGAATCAGCTTATGGGTCGGCATTTTCCGAGCATTCCTGAATAGGAGATATTGCACAGAAACATTTGTGGAAATGTGTTCCGGTAATGAAAAGGAAAGGATAAAAATAAAAAAACGTACGAAATCTATGCTTGTGCAGGCACAATTGGCTTAAATCAGTATTAGCCTTTATTGATTATGAATATAGGGAATTTAAAATATCTTAAACGTCTACATTTTTTTCCCTGTTGTAATTTGCGTAATGTACAGTTAATTCGAAGCGCAAGTAAGTTTGTCTTTGATGAGCCTCTGGATCAGCGACGTTGAGTGTTTTTCTTTGGAGCCAAGATGAAGAAGCTTTTATGTTAACCAACTCGGGAGCAACCAGCATCGGAAAAGCATGAATTTTGCAGGTTGATTCCAACAACTTTCAACGATTGAACCAGTCTCTTTTTAATACCCATGGCAAAACTCAGAACAACTGGAGACTGTAGGCGTTTAAAGTAAAATAGGTCAGATGTGACGATTGAAATGCGTAGAATAAAATCATGGTCTCGTGCAGCAGTGCTGAGACGGGCCGAGCCCGAGCACGGGTCCGAAGCGGGCTCGCGCTGCATGATATTTACTACGGCTCAGGCTCCGAAAGACAGAGAATGTTCTTTTTTCTTTTTTTTTTTTTAATGTAATTCTGTACGATTTAGAATACGAGACTATTCTTTTACTTTCTAATTGATAAAAAGAATTTTTGTCAACTCGGTTTGTGCTGGGAGTGGCTACTTTGGAGGGATATTTGTTCCGGGCTTGGGAAGCAAATGTCATAGGCCACGTATTTGTGGATTTCTGCTAAGAAAGAAAAGCTTCTTGAAGAACTATAGATACTAGATAGCACGCCGACGAAATTTTGCCCTCTATCTCCACGTGTGACGAACTACAGATCTAAAGTACGTCTCAAGACGACAAATCTGCAGCCATACATTCCGCCCGTGTGGCTCAGTTGGGAGAACAACTTACTCCGGAGTGAGGGGGGCGCGAGTTCGATCCCTGTCACGGACAAATTTGTGTTTTCACACACGAAGCAGGTTATTCTATCGCTTATGCTATTGAGCAAAGTACGTATATTGCAGCGCCTCTCGATCTTTCCGGCTGTCCGTAGCAATTCGGGAAGTAATGTATGCTAAAAAAAACGTGCAACTATACTATAGAAACAGATAGAGATCACTTCCCCACTTCCCAGTTAAGAAAGACGCCGGCGAATTGTAGGGGTGGAGAGAATGGAAGTCTAGAAGAAGATATTCTTTCAATTAATATCTAAACGGGCTAGTCACAGTTTTCGGACTCGTTCGGGCCCGGGCTCTATATTGCAATATAGAAATCGGGCTAGGGCGGACTCAGGCTGACGTACTTTGGGCTCGGACGGGATCGGGCTCTAAACCCCATGCTGCACGACAATGCTGAGTTCAGGCTCAATTTTTAGAACCTGATTCCGTCCGAGCCCAAAGTACGTCAGACTAGTCCGCCCTAGCCCGATTTCTACATTGCAATATAGAGCCCGGGCCCAAACGAGTCCGAAAACTATGACTAGCCCGTTTAAATATTAATTGAAAGAATGGTTGTCTCCCACTTCCGTACGACCCATTTCCGTACAAGCAGATCGGTTAGTGCCATTTCCGTACAGTTTCACTGCGTCTATAACGTGGAGAATGCTGAGGGAGAAAGTAAATGCTGATCCTTTGTTGAATTGCTCCGAGGTCTCAGAGATCACCATTCATTGTTTTCGTCAACCAATAGGCGCTCATGGTAGGGTAAGCGAGAACAGCAATAAAAACTGAAGGGCAAACAGGCTGCCCATTAATGCCATATTTACGGTCTTCAGCATTCGCCACAGATCTTTTATTTCAAAACCGCGAAAAAAAATTGCACTTCTTTTGATACTATATATTCATACAGCATTGCAAATGTCAAATGTCATCTAGCTGCTTAATTATTCACGTGACATTTAGACATAATCTATATTTTGAGGTTACTCACCTTTATTCCTTAAATCTTTTCGGTTTTCGTCTCTACACATTTCCAACACGTATTATTCTTATTTACATTGTGGTTCAAGGCCGGAAAAAAAAAATCTTTTTCAACTCAGGGAAGGGTATGAAGTTTGCGTGAGTTGAAAAAGATTTTTTTTTTCCGGCCTTGAACCACAATGTAAATAAGAATAATACGTGTTGGAAATGTGTAGAGACGAAAACCTAAAAGATTTAAGGAATAAAGGTGAGTAACCTCAAAATATAGATTATTTTTACTCTTTCGTTCAAAGATCCCGTCAAAAATTCCGGGCTATTTCTTCAACCAGTTTCGTATGAGGTTTCCACAAAAGATTTTGTAAGATCTTTTTCAAATCAGATCATATGTAGAGGCATGGAAGCGAGGTAGAAGGGGGGAACAGGAAGACGCCCTTATTTATAACCGGGGGGCAGTACCCGGGGTCCGACGGCTTAACGCGCCCATCCGATGCACGGCGGATATTTAGCGGTTCAAGAGTTTGCACCTGCCTGGGATCGAACCTGAGATTCCTTCGTGGCAGCCACGAACGTTGACCACGAGGCCATCCGCGACCCATAAAATCATTTTCCTGAAACTAGAGGCGTTTATAGCCATGAACCCTCCCGCAGTGGGGGAAGGAGGTTTGGGGGCTATCAGTATGCCCCTGATCCTTTGTTTTCCTTCACGCTTATTTCATTGCTTACGGATCATTACATCTGTGTACGGAAATCGCACTAGAAGATTTGGATGTGTACGGAAATGACACGTACGGAAGAGTGACGACACGAGTCATGATAGTAGCTCCGATGGCATTTGACATGAGTTTCTCGATAGTCAGTACTGTTTCATTGTAGAGTGCAGGAGGATCAAGATTTCATCACGATAAAATAAATAAAATCTTCAGATGATGTGACAGCATGCGCGAACGGAGGAGTAGCAATAAGCTTTGAAGAAAATGAAATGCGAGAAAATTTACATATTCCTCTTACTTCATTTCATGTATTCAATTCACATTTCATTGAAATATATTTCCTCTAAAAAATTGAGGAACTCCTGTTTGTTTGTTTTTTTGTTTGTTTTTTTAATAATGGAACTATTCATAGCGTGAAGTAACACACAAACAGCCGCAGTATGAAAAGTGAGCAAACCCACCGGTAATAGCGGTGGAAGGATACACGTGACATTTTGGAAGTTTAACACAATAAACAACACAATCAAATTGTAAATAGTTCGCGTTATGTCAAATTCGAAACTATGGTTGAAGAAACCTCGTCAGAATCTTCTTGAAAAAATAGCTTGGCCGCTCTGGTGGCGCAGTGGTCTAAGTGATGGCTCCTGATCATTCGTCCGAGTTCGAATCCCGGTGAGGCATGGATGCTGTTTTTGTCTTACAGCCCTGGATCTCTCCCTTCCCTGGAACCAGTGGCCCTAAATTAGAACGGGCGACTGCTTATAGCCCAATGAGTTGCTCACGGTGGTCGTTAAAACCTCCAATCAAAAAAAAAAAAAAAAAAAAAATGCTTGGATTATTTTCACAAAGCATGCCGGGCCCTTCGTTTCACGAAATTCTTACCACGTTCTCTATTGACGATAAGCACAAGACAATGTATATAGCGTGATTCATCTGACCACATAGCTTTCTTCCACTGTTGTTCTGTCCATTTAATATGACGTTCTCGGCACCACCGTAAACGGATTTTTTTACTGTGAGAAGTGTCTTCCGAATGGGCAGAAGACTTCTAAGACCCAATTTCTCAACGCACGGTTCGGGTCGCAATTGACTGTTCTTGATCTTGGTTAAATTCTGCAGCCAATTGCTGCACACTGGGAGATCTGTTCTTCCGTAAACGTGGCATACACGTTTCAAGGATGTCCGTGAAAATTTGGGAAAATGACGGAAATCCCAGACGCTTGATTTCAGTGAGCACGTCTGAAATCGAGAAAGTTCGCGAAAGGATATAAAAAAAAGTGATCATTGTGTTGCCTTCAGGATGCTAGAATGTGAGATTGGTAAGATTCGTCAAATTTTAGTGCACGATTTGGGAGGAGGGAGTTTGCTTTTTTATTCCGCATGCTTTGTCAAACAACCAGAAACATGCACGAGTGGAGTACGCAAAAACCATCCTGGAGACTGCAGAAATAATACAAAATTTTCTCCAAAGCATTTTCACAGGTGACAAGACATGGTGTTTTCATTATGATCCTCAAACGAAGCGTCAGAGTGCGCAGTGAAAGTCCCCAGTCACCCAAAGGAATGATGATAAGGTTACAGAAGTCCAAAATTTACACAATTCTTGTGCGCTTTTACAAGAGAATTCTGTATCAATACCTCATTCGTGAAGATACAACTGTAGCTGGCAATGCTTACACATCTATTTTGGAACTATTGGGGAAAAGGATGGTTCATGTCAGGCCCGACTACAAAAACGGGCAGTTTCTTCACATTAACGCACCCGCACACAGAGTAGTAAGTGTAGAGCAATTTCTTGCACGAAAACAAGTGTGTGTACTCAACCATCCCCCTATTCTTCAGATTTGTCGCCGTGTGATTGCTTTCTATTTCGTAAAATTAAAGCTGCCTTTAAAAAGAAAAAGTTTTTTCAAAAATTGAACACATGCAAAGAACTGTGACATCAACTCTTCACTCCGTACCAAAAGATGACCTCTGCAAGTCCTTCCTTTCATTGGGTGATTGTGCCACTTCTTCTATTAACGCAGGAGGAATGTACTTTAAATAAAATATGTTCATGTAAGTTTTCCTGCTTTTCCATTAAAAAAAAAACATTTCAGTCTCGCTACTTAATTGCCACACTGTGTAACGACGGCTTGTCAGTCCCAAGTATGTATATACACTGAGTGGCCATTTTATTATGACCACCTGACAGTTTTAAGCAAATGAACTATGGCTGCACGCTGTTGCCACTAGAGGGCGAGGCTAGTATAAAAAGGAAAATTTTAGTGCTTGCGACAGTAGTAGAAGTGATTTTTGGGTGACGAGATGGGTAAAATGCGATTTGACAGACTTTCAACGTGGGATGATTGTAGGAGCTCGGAGCCGTGGAGCGAGTATCACCGAAACCGCCGCATTCGTGAAATGTTCCAGAGCAGCTGTTGTTAAAGTGTTTAAAGACTGGACTGTCAGCCAAAAAACTGGGTCTCTATGTGTAACGTGTGGTCGTCATCGACTAGTGACTGCTCGGGCGGAACGGAGAGTGTCCAGACTGGTAACAGACAACAAAAGGGCAACAGTGCAGCAAATTACAGACCATCCTAATCAAGTATCCCCTCAAATGATCTCTGCACGCACTGTTCGCCGTACACTGCATTGGATGGGATATGGTAGCTGAAGGCCTGTCCGAACACCTTTGCTGTCTGCAGTTAACAAGAAAACGTCTCCAGTTCGCACAGGAGCACAAGGATTGGACAGTCGATAATTGGAAACAAATTATGTGGTCCGATGAATCACGTTTTCAGTTGCACCATGCCGATGGCCGAATGAGAATTTTGCGGAAACAGCACGAAAACATGGACCCCAAATGCATTGCTACAACCCTTCAAGCTAGTGGAGGCAACGTTATGGTTTAGGGAATGTTTTCCTGGCATGCTTTGGGCCCTTTAATTCGCATTGATCAACGTCTGACTGGCACATCACATCTAAATATCTTTGCGACCAAGTGCATCCTGTCATGTGGATGGTTTATTCCAATGACGATGGCTACTTTCAACAAGATAATGCGTCCTGCCATAGTGCTCGTATTGTACAGGATTGGTTACAGTAACACGCCGGTGAGTTTACTTTGCTTAGGTGGCCCCCACAATCTCTATATCTCAGCTCCATTGAGAATTTGTGGGATGAAGTTGAACGAGCCATCAGACAGCTGGATCCACAACTCTGCAATCTCACACTCCTGGAAAGTGCTGTTCATCAAACATGGTCTCAGATTCCACAAACCACCTATCAACGTCTTGTGGAGTCCATGCCACGAAGAATCGACGCAGTATTAAAGGCAAAAGGTGGCCCAACGAAGTACTGAGGGGGTGGTCATAATAAAGTGGCCACTCAGTGTATATAACTTACATGTGTATATAATTTTTCTGTTTTCGTTTCAAGGTTTAACAGCCACTGTGAGCAACTCTGAGCACTATATAAGCAGTCATTGATGATACTAATTCCTGTTACAACCCAATAGTAGAATAAAATGTCAACTAAACACAATAAAAACATGCAGTGCACAACGTACCACATGTTGAAATACTTTACTAATAAAAACACACCATAGGCTTCATTAGATCTTTCGAAGACACATCGTCTTCATCATCAGATGATACAGTGTAATATCACGAGACGGACATTGACCTAAATACTGTTGGGCGACGTCACAAACACATAAATCACGCCATCTATGAGAGAACAATGCTGAAAACAAAGAATTTCAAATAACACCTCAACATGAAGAATTACAAACACATTTGTCCATGGTCTGGCTATCATTTCTGGTACGTAATCATTACAACACCTGTGTCCAAATGAGGTAATATACATTTTTGTACATAATCATTATACTGTAATGATTTTATGTACCAAAAATGATGGCCAAACCATGGACAAATGTGTTAGTTAGTAATTCTTCATGTTGAAGTGGTATCTGATATTCTTTGTTTTCATTGTTCTCTCATACATGGCGTGATTTGTGTGTTTGTGACGTCGTCCAACAGTATTTAGGTCAATGTCCATCTCGTGATATTACACTGCATCATCTGATGATGAAGATGATGTGTCTTTGAAAGATCTAATGAAGCCTATGGTGTGTTTTTATTAGTAAAGTATTTTAACATGTGGTACGTTGTGCACTGCATTTGTTTTTATCGTGTTTAGTCGACATTTTATTCTACTATACACTGAAGAACAATTGAATTAGAGATACCTGTCTAGTAACGTGTAGCACCACCTTTCGGACTGATGACGGCGGCGATACGTCTCGGCATGGACTCGACAAGACACCGGAAACGTTGGGAAGCCATACGGATCCACAACCCCTGAACAAGCTCCCACAGTTCACGAAGATTTGATGGAGGGGGGTCAGAGCCTCGAACATCTCTTTCAATGGCATCCCAGATGTGCTCAATGGGATTGAGGTCAGGTGACCTAGCTGGCCAAGGAAGCGAGGTCACGTCGGTGGAGTGTTTATCCAACCATTCGGACACAATTCGGGAGCGATGGCATGGCGCATTGTCTTGTTGCAGGATGAGGTCCATAGTGGGATGTTGAAGACGAACAAACGGGAGCAAATGGTTGTCCAAGATATCCCGGTAACTTTGACCTGTAAGGGACGATGTCCCACGTACCAGGAGTCCCATTTCAGTCCACGTAAACAGTCCCCAGACGAGAATGCCACCCCCACCAACTTGAAGAGTACCCTGCTGGCAAGAAGGATCCATTGCTTCATGTGGTTTGCGCCGTACTCGTATCCTGCCATCCGCATGTACCAACGTGAATCTCGACTCATCAATCCAGGCAACATTTTCCCACGTGTCTAGGGTCAAGTGGCGATGTTCCCGCGCCCATGCTAATATTTGCACCCTGTGATGTGCGGTCAGCAGCGGTACCCTCGTGGGACGATGGCTTCTGTACCCCATAGCGAGGAGATGGTTTTGGATGGTGTAGCTGCTTACACGTTTTTGTGCACCAGCGTTAAATTGCCGAGTGATTTTTTGCACTATGGCCCGTCTATCCGCTGTTACAATGCGAGCTAGCTGACGATGACCCCGCTCATCCACACGCTGTTGTCCACGGCAGTTGGTCCTTGCAGGGATGGTTTTACCTGATTCGATATACTCACGGTGCACCCGTGACAAAGTGGCTCGTGAAAATCCCAGTTCCTGCACGACTTCCCGAGACAAAGTGACCCATTCGTCGGGCCCCGACAATTTGCCCACGATTAAATTCTTCGTCTTACCCATACTGCGTCAGACTCTTACTGATTCCTGTCGCATCACTCCTTATATTGTCGGATCGCTGCATATGTCATGTCGTTTCCGTTTACAGGGCCGCCCACAGCGCCACATTTGCATAACGCCAGCTGTCTCTAATTCAATTGCTCTTCAGTGTATAAGCAGTCACCTTTTTCAAAATTTGGGGCCACTGGTTTTGAGGGAAGGAGCCAATGCGGTAAGACAAGCACACCATCTAGGCCCACATCTCAACAAATGGTCAGACGCCCGCATTTGGACCACAGAACCCTCTGGTCTTAACTTTCTTAAGTATTTCTTCATTTTTTTTTTTTTTTTTTTTTTTTTTGTTATTTCGGCCTCCTCTCGGTTTCTGAAGGTCCTGTTCTTGAGGTAATTGCTAAAATGTACGAACAAGCGGAACCCTCAGTTCGTGTAATTTCTAGTTTGTCATTTGTGACACGTGTGGTCTCGCGTTATCATGGAGAAATATAGGGCCTTTCCTGTTCACCAAAGATGGCAGTTTGGAACACAACTTCTGGTGCATTTGGTCCATTTCTTCACAGTATGTGACTGAGGTAATGCTTTCACCACCATTCAAGAACCTGTAGTGTATGACACCGTGAACAATTCACCACACTGTAAACAAAACCTTCTTTGGCGTCAACCTTGGTTTGGGAAGTTGTTTCGGTGGTTCGCCACTATCCACAAATCGCTTATGGTTGTTGTATAGCACATACTTTTCATCACAGTTACAATGAGATCGAGTAGGGGCTCCTTTTTGTTGCAAAGCAGAAGGTTACTGCACATATCAAACCACTGTTGTTTCTGATGCTCCGTTAGTTCGTGTCGGACCCATTTATCATGCTTCTTGACCTTACCAATCTTGAGGATATGTTCGGAAATGGTTGACACCGACACATTGTACTCTTTGGCAAGTTTTCTGTGAGGCAAGGAATTGCCTCTATATTTGCCTTCAGAGCTTTGCTATCAATGACCGAATGTCGTCCTCAGTCCTCCTCATTTTGTGTCACCGGAACAAACTTTTCAAACCACCAATGAACAGTACATTCAGATGTTACCTCCTTGCCTTACGCCTCGACCACATTATGGTAGGTTTGTGCCGCATTACAATCCAATTTGAACTCGTGAAGAACAATTACCCGCAACTCACTCTTTCCTAACATGTTGTACAGACCGCTCTCACACGAGCAGGAACGACTGCAGCTCAACCGATTAGGGTGTATATGTGGTGTCTGAGTCACCCTTCAACTCGTACGAATTGCGCTGTGAGCCTGTGAGCGAGTTGAATGTGGCCCCCCTCAAAAAATCAGCAACTATCTTCCGAAAGACCTAATATTAATACCGTCAAACTTATGTATAACAAAACTCCTATTCTGTGAATTTCTTCATTTGGTGAACATTTTCTAGGAACTTTGAACACATATCACTAAGCTGTTTTCTGAGATTCAGAGGTTAGCTTCACAAAGAAATACAAACTACCAGATAATTTTTTACTGTTGCTGTATCTAACTTCTCCATTTACAACGATCTTGACATACAACTCGGGCTTCACTAACATCCATCACACGCCGAACACAACTTTCTATGCTTCATACTCATAATCTTTTTCTCATGCAGACACTTCTGAATCTGATCCTGCCATGACTTCCTTGGCCTTCCTCTGCCTTTCCTTCCTGCCACTTGGGCTAAAAAAAAAAAATTCTTAGTAAGCATCTCATCACTCATTCTTTCAACATGGCCAAATCACCAAAGCATATTAGTCTTCACCTTGCTAACAACATTTTCCTTCACATTACACAACCGCAACACATCTCCATTCCTCACACAATCAGAAAATGTTTTGCCACAAAACCCCCCATAAGTAACGCATTTCTCCAGCACACAAACGACTCCTATGTTTCTTCTGTAGTACCTAGGTTTCACTACATACATCAGAGTAGGAACAATTACACTTTCATACACAGCCATGTGGGACTCTCTTGAGAACCCATCATTCCTGTGAAATTCTCCCAAAGCAGCCATGACTTTCTATGACGAATTAAATCCAATTTGTTCTCTCCCTCAAACATGCTTCCTAAATACACAAACTCATTTACCTGGTCAATCACTGCGCCCTTTAGACTTATATTACATTCAGTGTTAATAGTTCCTCGCTCGAAAACCATAACTTTGGTCTTTCCCTTATTTATACCCAGTTTGAATTTCATGCAAATTTCGTACATCCGGGACAACATACTCTCCAACTCACTTATGCTCTCTGCCAACCGGACAGTGCCATCAGCATACAGCAATCTGCACACACGAATATCACCAAGACATAAACTAGATGAATTACTTTGAAACTCGTAAGAAATACAATGTGACATAACTTTCATTCAAAGTCAATTTCTATTTTGCAAAGTTTTCATTTCAGTATTTCCACACATTGGCTAGTTTTACTCTGTGGTTTGCAAATGATTTAACTTCCTACTTTTATTTTTGACACTTTATTCTCAGGTTCCCCATTCCCCAACAAAATTCTTGTTCCTCCTCATAACAATTGCTCAAGTTATTGTGGAAGACAATATTTCTTTTTATTATTATTGGATGGTCACAAACACTCTAGGAGCTTCTAATCGCTCCTGTCTTTTTTACAGCACACAAAAAGGGAATTAGCCAGGAAGGGGATGAAAATTTTCCGACCAAAGAAAGGTTTATAAAGTATTATTTCTTGTATACTGTAAATCAAACAATGACTTGCAGCTCCCAAAGAGCTCACTGCACCAATACCCTAGGTTTCCAAGACTGACTAAAATGAAAAAGATTAAAAAATTCCTTTAAAATTTTGTTTTCTCTCAGGAGGGTTGCAGAGAGTTCAGGCACTACTTGGATGTTTCTTAAGCATCAGATTTCAAGCCGATGTACCGGAAGTGACATTCCATTCATTGCATAAATGTCAGGCATTTACAAACATACCAAGTTTTTTAACTCAAATAATCAACAGAGAAGAACGATTTCACCCATTGAAGCAAAAAATAAATATCTTATTCATCTGCTGACTAAACAGGCATGTCAGTTAAAACTTGGAAGTCTTTTTCGGGGGGTGGGGGGATTAATATTTACTGTAATTATTACTTTCTGATGATTTAATCTTCAAAATATTAATATTTTGTACAGTTGTGCTTTATGCCATACACAGTATTATGCATACCACATTGGGAGTTAACAAAATTTTTTGTCAAAAAGGTCAGCTTTATATTAATTTTTGTGATTGTACTACCTCAGATTAATATACAGTAAAACTTCAATGGACACTCCCGAACTGTGGATGCTTCTATGTTTAGCAGACAGCCTTGTGATCCCCAGACCCAAAGTACACAGTGTTCTGTATATTTACCACCAAATGGAACAACTATATATATACACACTGAGTGGCCACTTTATTATGACCACCACCTCAGTACTTCGTCGGGCCACCGTTTTCCTTTAATACTGCGTCGATTCTTCGTGGCATGGACTCCACGAGATTTTGATAGGTGGTTTGTGGAATCTGAGACCATGCTTGATGAATAGCACTTTCCAGGAGTGTGAGATTGCAGAGTTGTGGAACCAGCTGTCTCATGGCTCGTTCAACTTCATCCCAAAAATTCTCAATGGGGTTGAGATCTGGAGATTGTGGGGGCCACCTAAGCAAAGTAAACTCACCGGCGTGTTCCTGAAACCAATCCTGTACAATACGAGCACTGTGGCAGGACGCATTATCTTGTTGAAAGTAGCCATCGCCATTGGGATAAACCATCCAGGATGCACTTGGTCCGCAAAGATGTTTAGATATGATGAGCCAGTCAGACGTTGATCAAAACGAATTAAAAGGCCCAAAGCATGCCAGGAAAACATTCCCCAAACCATAACGTTGTCTCCACCAGCTTGAAGGGTCGTAGCAATGCATTTGGGGTCTATGCTTTCGTGCTGTTTACGCCAAATTCTCACTCGGCCATCGTAATGGTGCAACTGAAAACGTGATTCATCGGACCACATAATTTGTTTCCAATTATCGACTGTCCAATCCTTGTGCTCCTGTGCAAACTGGAGACGTTTTCTCTTGTTAACTGCAGACAGCAAAGGTGTTCGAACAGGCCTTCGGCTGCCATATCCCATCCGATGCAGTGTACGGCGAACAGTGCGTGCAGAGATCATTTGAGGTGATCCTTGATTAAGATGGTCTGTAACTTACTGCACTGTAGCCCTTCTGTTCTCTGTTATCAGTCTGGACACTTTCCGTTCCGCCCGAGCAGTTACTAGTCGATGGCGACCACACATTGCACGTAGAGACCCAGGTTTTGGGCTGACAGTCCAGTCTTTAAACACTTTAACAACAGCTGCTCTGGAACATTTCACGAATGCGGCGGTTTCGGTGATACTTGCTCCACGGCTCCGAGCTCCTACAATCATCCCACGTTGAAAGTCCGTCAAATCGCATTTTTTACCCATCTCGTCACCCAAAAATCACTTCTACTACTGTCGCAAGCACTAAGCTTTCCCTTTTTATACTAACCTCGCCCTCTGGCGGCAACTGCGTGCAGCCATAGCTCATTTGCTTAAAACTGTCAAGTAGTCATAATAAAGTGGCCACTCAGTGTATGTGTAAATATATATATATATATATATATATATATATATATATATATATATATATATATACATATATATATATACATGATATGATATGAACAATAAACAGTAATCTTGGTCATCAAACAATTAAAAACTTAAACACTCAAGAAGGAAATAATGTGCAGATTTTTGCCACTAAGATTTTACTTCTTTGAACAGAAACAGGGTACTTTTTGTCATCTAAATTGACATTACAAAAACTACTAGTCCATGGTTTCAATATGCCCACTAATTTTTTAACGAAAAATGGCTACAGAACAACTGCGAAAGATTTCATTGCGGTTGATGAAGACTGGCGTATCAAAGGGGAAATAAACAATGTATGCAAGCTTGTTACTTTGAAAGCATCGGACAAAACTGATTTGGTTGCAGAAGCATTTTGATTCAGTTTACAGGGTGTCCGAATAATGACTGTGCACTGAATGTACAAATTGCAGTAATGTAATAATAAATAAATTTTGAATGGAATTACAGTGGAAGTGACCCATCACATGGAAGTGCTCTGTGTCTCGTAACCTTCATGTCTCCCCCACCCCGAGGCACACGCAGCTGTCATTCCCGAGCACTTAGTTGACGGAGGCAGACACATTGATTGATCACCAGACTCGGCACAAAGACGATGGTGCTGACGGTTGAACAGTGTGTTTCGGTGCAATGTGTCTTTCACCATGACAACAAGTACACAGACTAAGTGCAAAAACAGTTCACCAGGAAATTTCGTAATGCAGACATACCCCCACCGTAGTGCGATACATCAGGTCATAAGTTTCGGGAAACTGGCAGTGTTTTGGATGCCCAACAAATCGCACTACATACCCTGAGAATGGTCTTCACCAACACGCAAAAGCATGTGCAGACATGTCTGGGCATCGGTGAGGCCCATTTCAAACACCTGCTGTAGAAACCAGTTTGACATGGTGTTACTTTCAGTGCATAGTTATTTTTTGGACACCCTGTACGCAAGGACGTCGCCAAGGGTGTGAGAGGGCTGAAATTTTTCTTGCCCACCCTGCTGCCCCCACTCAGTTCAAAATGTGTCCTTTTTCAATATATTTAACTTTAAAATATAATCTGGACTCGCCAAGTAATAATAAGTCAGTTTTACTTCATGTAGCCCTACATACACAATCTACCAACAAGTAATTGGACACCCCTGCAATCGATTATATCTGCTATACTGATACACGTCACGGCCACCGCCGTTAAATATTGTGTGGGAAACAACAACGCAACCAGTCACATGCAAGATGCGACGCAGTTCGGAGCTCTCTGATTTCGAAAAAGGTGTAATCGTCGGGCATCACAGAAATGGCCGATTCATACCTGACATATCCAGCGACTTGAAGTACCCAAAATCGACAGTGGCCTACGTGATTGGCAAGTTGAAGATGAGAGGTGACTGTCGGAATGTGCCCCGACCCGGCAGACCCACAAAACTGGGAGTTAGAGACCGACGGGTGCCGGCCAGAGAAATTCAGAAGGCGAGGATTTTCAACAGGCATCCAGTAGTGTTCTTTCAATGAATACCATCCGTAAAGAAGCCCATCTGCTCGGTTATCATGGACGTGCTGCCTCCCACAAGCCTTTGATCACCAAGTCCAATAGCACTGCTCGGCTAACGTGGTGCAAAGAACGTCGACAGTGGACCGTTGAACAGTGGAAACAGGTTCTCTGGAGCGAAGAATCAAGGTTTACCCTCTACCGTTCGGATGGCAGGGTATGGGTTTGGCGTCTGCCTGGAGAACGCCTCCTGAGGGAATGTATTGTGCCAACTGTTAAGTTCGGCGGCGGTGGAATTATGCTATGGGGGTGTTTCTCCTGGTATGGCACGGAACCCTTGGTCGCAATTCCTGGTAGACTCAACGCCGAGACCTACTGCGCCATTTTGGATGATCATGCGCTTCCTACGTTGTGGCAGTTTTTTTTTTTTTTTTTTTGATTGGAGGTTTAACGACCACCGTGAGCAACTCAATGGGCTATAAGCAGTCGCCCGTCCCTAATTTAGGGTCACTGGTTCCAGGGAAGGGAGAGAGCCAGTGCCGTAAGACAAACACAACACCCATGCCTCACCGGGATTCGAACCCGGACCCCTCACGGACGAATGATCAGAGGCCAACGCCTTAGACCACTGCGCCACCGGGGCGGCGGCAGTTTTACGGTGTGGACCCATGTTACTTTCAGGATGACAATGCCACCTGTCATGTTGCGAGGTCCACCATGGCTTGGTATGGTGACAATGGGGTTAATCGAATGGACTGGCTAGCGCAGAGCCCGGACCTTAACCCCATCGAGCACCTCTGGGACGAGTTGGAGCGTCGACTTAAGGGGTGCCACCACCGTCCGAAAGCGGTGAAGGAACTGGCCTGTCTTCTCCAAGCCGAGTGGAAGAAAATACCGCTAGCCGTCGTACAACGCCTGGTTGAGAGTATACCCCAGAGGGTCGCAGCTGTAATCGCCGCTCGTGGAGGCTCCACCAACTATTGAAGGTGAATAAACTTCGTTTTCCTTTGCTATCACAGGTGTCCAATTACTTGTTGGTAGATAGTGTATTTAGCCCTAGGAAGAGCTTTGTTTACTACTCCGTAGAAAGGTCATCAAAATAGCATCGGCAGGGCCATGGAAATTCAATTATTCTCCACTCTTCCAATTGGCCTCTTTTTCGTGCTTGTGTGGTTATGGGGTGATTGAGGTGGGTGGACAGGAATTCCCTGATTGTGAGTGAGATTATTACTAATTATTCTGTTTGTTTTCTTTACAAAATTGGGGATTCCAACAAGGAACGTGGAGTCTAAAGCTACACCAGCGCTCTTTAGACTACCCCGAGACAGTGAGAGTGCAGGAAATGGCTGACGACTAGTTTGTAGGGAAGGAGTGCAAAGCTAAGTTGCTGGCTTGAAGGAATGGAATTAAGGAGGAGGAGGGTTGTATCTGAGTAGCACGGTGTTAAAATATGATTTATATATACAAAAATGACATTTACCTTTGAATAAATTGTCCAAGTACTATTTCGTAATCAAAAATGCAAAATTTGAAAAGCAATTGAGACAACTGCACATGCAGTCAAGAGCAAACAAAAAAGTTGAAGGTTACATTCTAGAAGCACTTGTATCTTACACCAGTGGTGTAAACTAGTCAGATCTGTGTGTGTCCAGGTTAAGGTGATAGGGATTGCACAAATTCCTTTATAGCTGGTAAGAAAAAGCATTAAAAATTCTTTCTTTCAGTGTTTGGTAAATATAGTTGCTATGAAGCTTGCCCCACCAAAAATAATGCTCACCCACCCGTCGCCCATCCTCATTTCAAACTCTAGCGACGTCCCTGCCTGTATGACAGGTGAGCAGTTCTTTTTAAAAGATGCTGTAAAGTGTAGTTACAGTACTAAAGTTTTTTCTCTCTCTTTTGTTTTTTCATAAACAAAGGGGATACAGAGGAATTAGAACTGAAAAATTTAAAAATACACTACAAATTTCCAAAGAAAAAAAATTGCTTTAATCAGATTTTTTGCAGCCAAAATTTGCCAACTGATTTAATTAAATACTGAGCGGTAAGGAATGTGTAGTTTAAAAGAGGCATGGATGTTGTGTTTGTCTGACGGCACTGGCTCTCTCCCTTCCCTGGAACCAGTGGCCCTAAATTAGGGACGGGCGACTGCTTATAGCCCATTGAGTTGCTCACGGTGGTCGTTAAACCTCCAACCAAAAAAAAAAATTCTGCACATGTTAATCTAAAACAGAAGTGGATGATGCAATTCGGAAAATGATTGCATAATGTCAAGGTCAGACTCAACAATGCAGTGGTGTCAGAACGACACGCTATCATTTGCTGTGCGAATGTGGGAGGGTTTGGAAATGGAAGCGTGCAGCTCCTCCGGTTGAGTCAAGGCGTTAGACCAGCGCTCGTGCGTGAAATTGTAAGGAACTCTTGATTGAAGTACAATTTCTCGCTGGGCATCATGCTTTCAGGAGGGCCGAAGCAGCATCGAATATGATCACTGCTCAGGCTGACCTCAAATGGCAACAGACAAAGCATCTGTCACCATTGTTGCAACGCTTCTCGAAGAGAAGCGCCATTTGACAGTCGAGGAGATTGCTCATCAGGAAAATTTGTCCACCGTGTCTGTTCACCGGATTTTGACTAACTCACTGGGAAAAAGAAAAACTACCGCCTGCTAGGTGTCCCATTAACTCATCCCGAAGCAGAAAGTAGCCAGAGTGAGCATCACACATAATCACATCTAAAAGTTCGAAAGGGAAAGCGACACCTTGAACAGAATTGTCACAATTGACAAGACTTGGAGCCATGATTTTGAGCTGGTACTGAAGTCACAATCAGCGGAATGGAGGCATCCAAGTTCCTCATGCCCCTCAAAGTGTTATCGGCAACAATGCAAAGTGAAGCAAATGATGATTTTTGTGTACGATGCCCAGGGTGTTGTGGTCTCTGGTCAAGTGCCGGTAGGGCTAAATGTCAACGCATAATATTAACGCTATTTTCTAAGGACAAAGTTTTGAGACCGAAAATTTGTCAACGATCTTGCTGTATTTTTTTTTTTTTTTTTTGATTGGAGGTTTAACGACCACCGTGAGCAACTCAATGGGCTATAAGCAGTCGCCCGTCCCTAATTTAGGGTCACTGGTTCCAGGGAAGGGAGAGAGCCAGTGCCGTAAGACAAACACACAACATCCATGCCTGACCGGGATTCGAACCCGGACCCCTTACGGACGAATGATCAGAGGCCATCGCTTAGACCACTGCGCCACCGGGGCGGCTATCTCACTGATGGCAAGCTGTCATTAGCTGTGAAGGTGAGTACATTGAATGGCAATAAGGTAAGTTTTTTCCATTACTTCACACTTTTCTCAAAAAGGGGACAGTGTGCAGAACTTTTGTTAGGGGCCCCATATACTGTATGCATCCACAAGTCTTGTTTCTCACTGCAAAATAATTGCAAAAAAAAATTAAACCCTGAAAAGTGAATTAAAAAAGAAATTTAATTATACAGGGTGATCATTTTATCATGCAACCCAACATTCAATGGCACAGAACAGGGTATTTGTTTGTTGAAAAGGGATAAAGTGTGTGACATGCCAGTAGATGGCAGTACAATGATCCCGAGATAGGAAGCGCAGGTGCGTGGTTAGTTGCGTTCCATATCCACTGTGTACAAAAACTCAAAGAACCAGACACGCACCAACGAATTGCGTACTGTAGGTGGCTAACGACATCGGTGAGAAGTCACGGAACAGGCCTGTTTGATAAAGTGTTTTTCAGTGATGAGGCATATTTTCACCTTAGTGGATATGTCAACAGTCAGAACAACAGATATTGATCAACAGAAAACCCACATGTGTTGCACGAAACTCTGTTACATGCATTAAAAGTCGAAGTGTGGTGTGCAATTTTATGACAATGAATAGTGGGGCCCATATTTTTTGACAAGACTCTCAACCAACAGTCGTACCAGGACATTTTTTTTTTTTTGATTGGAGGTTTAACGACCACCGTGAGCAACTCAATGGGCTATAAGCAGTCGCCCGTCCCTAATTTAGGGTCACTGGTTCCAGGAAGGGAGAGAGCCAGTGCCGTAAGACAAACACAACATCCATGCCTGACCGGGATTCGAACCCGGACCCCTTACGGACGAATGATCAGAGGCCAACGCCTTAGACCACTGCGCCACCGGGGTGGCATACCAGGACATCATTATGCAATGTGTTGCACTTCTGGAAGCAGACGAACGTTATAGTTACTCACAACAGCACGGGGCAACAAGTCGTACGTCTCTTGACACACTGCAGTTTCTTGACATGTTTGATGACCGCCTGATTTCAAAAGGTTTGTGGCCCCCCACATCACCTGATTTATCTCCACCAGATTTTTTCCTCTGGGGGTATCTCAAAGGTTGTGTATACTGACAGAATTCCCGTAATGTAGACAAACTGAAGCAGCACATTACCAGCGAGATTATGTCTATCAACTGTATGCTCCTATACAAGGTGGCATTCAACATGGTTAACAGGGCTCACACCTGCCTTGAAGCTGCGGGTGGACATTTTTTTTTTTTTTTTTTTTGATGGAGGTTTAACGACCACCGTGAGCAACTCAATGGGCTATAAGCAGTCGCCCGTCCCTAATTTAGGGTCACTGGTTCCAGGGAAGGGAGAAAACCAGTGCCGTAAGACAAACACAACATCCATGCCTCACCGGGATTCGAACCCGGACCCTGTTCGGACGAATGATCAGAGGCCATCGCTTAGACCACTGCGCCACCGGGGCGCCGTGGACATTTTGAACACCTCCTGTAACAAGTACTATGTCATTTGGTGTCGGTCTCTCGTTTCCCTATTAAACCCACGATATGTCCGTATTTCACTGGTTTTCTACATATTGAACACATTCTGAATGCTGGGTTGTGTGATATAATGATCACTCTGTATATTGCATTACATTTTTAATATGAAGTTTTCTGTATTGTGAGCCTAGTTGGCCTCAGAAGTCAAACTCCTGAATGGTGAGCAATAGAGGTGAGTTCGGGCTCAGTTTTGGGGGCCCAAGACCGCCCGGGCCCGAAGTCTTATAGTCCAAGCCCGAGGACTGTCTGCCATTTTTGTCATAGAGTCTGAGCCCGAGCCCAAAGCAGACTTTTTTTTTTCTTTTTTGCTTTATTTTAGCAACTTTTGAACATTTTAAATTGCTGTAAAAACTACCCAGTGCAGAAGGACACAAACAGTTTTGGTAGATCTAATTTAAACTATTTAATCAGGTCATTTCTTTTTTTTTTTCCCCGTGTTATAAATTGATCCTAAGCTTTCACGCTCCAACCGGAATCATAGCAAAAGTTCTATTAAGATGATTTTAACATCTAGTTTCATTTTCGTGCCTTCCATATTTTTATGTACTCATTTTGTTCCACAATTTATATGGCATCAACAAAAAGTATGTCCCAGTGACACTAACAATAACAATGTATATATGCACTTCCTTACAGTACATGGAAGATGTAATTGGTTTTAAATGTTGATCACAAAAAGCATCAGAAAACTTCAAAGGCCCGTCAGTCTTTCCGGCTACTGTACAGTTTTACGAAGCAATTATGGAGAGAATTTAACCTTATGCGTAAACCATCATGGGTAATAGAGACTAATCTTGGGTCTAATTTACGCCTTCAGAAAATCTCTTCATCGGCATCCTAAACATCTAACGGCAGCACCAGGAAACGAATGCTAGGTATCATAAAATTAGATAATGGGAAAGTACTGTACATTGTTAGCTTAACTGGCTTTTTACTGTCTTCCAGACATCCATTCTCCTTTCCTTTATCCGATTGGAAGATCAGGGTGCATTTCAGCCGTTCCCTTATCCCCTTATTCTTTCTTATGTTTGCCGCCTGTCAGTTTCCTTTTACACCTCGTATTACAAGTCAGGACACCCCCACCCCCAGCCTACCTACCCACCCACCTCAAGCGCATTTTTTCTGGCTGGTTTGTCGCTGTTCCCTGGTGGCTGTCAGCCGGCTTCACATGGACGAAACAACTGCATTGCCTAAAGGGACTAATTAAATTTCATTCACCTTTCTACAGATATAACTAAAAGAACAACTTTCTGGCAGTGAGTGAGAATTGCAGCTGAAAAAAAAAGTTTTGAAAATAAAACCAATAACTATTAGATAAAACTGACCGGTAAAAAAATCTATATATGGCAACCCGAGCCCGCCCGCGCCCGGCCGGTCTCAGCTCTAGCGTGCACCGTGCACCTTCCAATGACAAACAAATGTTGAAGTGTCTGGCATTTACAGGTTTTATGGCAATATATGCACAATGTAACCAACTAGATTTCAATAAATAAATAAATATCATCATAATATACTGCATACAATATAATCTATATGATGAATTTTCTACTCAGTGAAATTTTCACAATGATTTTATAGAAGTATTGTACATTGATTTTTTTTTTAAAGTAGGGCTGAAAGCTCCTTAGTAAATTCTGAAGCAGTCTGCAACTAAAGAGAGGTTGGGAAACATTGCCATTTATTTATTCATTCAAATTTAGAGCAGCAAGGGCTATTTATAATTGACCAATGAGCACCAGAAAATATGGATACAACAAGTAGGCTTGGAATGTGGGGATGTTGCCAACCTCCAACTGACTGGAAACCAGCATATTGTGGGTTTAATGGGAAAGGTACCTGGGGCTGAACTCCCAGTGTTAGAATTAGAAATAAATCCTCTACTGGCCCAGTGGGCCACTAGAAATTGCAAAACCACTGGTCCGTAAAAAAAAAAAAAAAAAAAGACATTTACAATATATGTAGAAAATAACGCATCGTTTCAATGGAATTATTGCTGATATCACAGCTGCATTTCATCACATTACGTAGCTGGCATGTATAGCAAAAAAAAAAAAAAAAAAAAAAAAAATTACTAGCCATAAGGGCCAGTAAATCAATAGTTCAGAGGTCAGACAGAAGTTTTACTGGCCAATGGCCAGCAGACCAGTGGGTAATTTTAACACTGTGAACTCCCACAGGATCACACATCATTTACTCCAGCAATGTTTGTGAGACTCCCTACATATTAAATGCCCTCTACTGGGAAAAACTTGAACTGTAGTATGCAGACTCACAGCTGCATCTCATCACATTACGTAGCTGGCATGTATAGCATAACAGTGAGACATATATAACAGTGGAGGAAGCGTGTTGTACACTTTAACTGTAGGTCTCAATTCTTCAAATATACTACTGCATATTTAGGAATACCCAGTAGTGTTCTCCTTAGAGCCTTTTCACTTGGCAGCCCACCCAGCTAAATTTCCTTTAATGAACATTTTCACAATGCACATAACAGAGTGGAAAACATATTCCCACATACACCATAAATATTGATGAAAACTGGCTGAAATCTGTATCAAATATGATTTTATTAGTAAGTACTCACTTTTTCATCATTTATGCACAATTTTCTAATGTTGTTTATCATGTTATGTTACATTAATGCCTATCACACCACTAAAGATGTTTAAATAAGTAAAATAATGTTAAGCAAAACAAC
Organism: Macrothele yani; assembly: GCA_039090855.1. Classification (NCBI taxonomy): domain Eukaryota; kingdom Metazoa; phylum Arthropoda; class Arachnida; order Araneae; family Macrothelidae; genus Macrothele; species Macrothele yani. Next base: position 134,935,041 of record CM077027.1, on the reverse strand, counting down.
ATCCTTTTTTTTTTTTTTAATTGGGAAAGGGGTTGTTGAAATTAAAAGTAACACCCAGCTATAAAAAAAATCTTGGGAGAACACTACTCAGAACTAATTTACTGGATAATGTTTGTGAACAGTGTAATTTAATTACTTGCACAATTACAAACCTTGACTGATCAAATCTGGATGTATCATAATGCTATAAAAAAAATGTCCCAGCTATAAAAAAAAATCTTGGGAGACCACTACCATAATGAGACACACAACTAAAAAGTAACGAATCACACTAGAATTTGAAAACCATTTCACTGTATTTTCACTTTTTAAAGTCATGAATAAGTATTTAATCAGTACTTCACTTTGGCCATGTACAAGATCTTTCTGAAATATTTTGCAACATCCATTTGACATGGGATTTTATGACAAAATGAACAATTTGATAATTTATTTATACAATCTAGTCATATAACAGAGCTACACAGAAACAAAGTATAAGGTTGTAACAAAGTTTGAACCCCCCCCCCCCCCATCTAAAAAGATATGAATTAAAATAACTGCATCCAGCATGTTAGACCTGTATCACAGAAAATCTCACGTATTACACATTTTACATACTTCATTTCAAACCAAAAAAAGAAAGATATACCATGATTATAACTTCAAGAGTGTGACAAATTTCACATGTATTTATTCCGCACCAATCAGATGGAACAAAACGTATTACATAAATAACTGAAAACTAGAAAAAAACTGTAGATCAGAAAAAAAAATCACGAAATAACTAAATGCATCCTAAAACTTTCCTAATATTTAAAATATAAAGAATTTGATCAAGACTTTATAAAAAAAACAGTTTGTTCTGTAAATGTGTGTAGAAATATACAATACCTTAGAAAAGGAAAAAAACATGACAATTTTTTTTTTTTTTTTTTTGAGCCACATGGAATGCTTCTGAACCCAAGGAAACTAGTTCGTATTGTATAAATGTGAAGTAAAAATGAGATAGAATGAGAACTTAATATACACGCATGTAATGATTTAACACACACTTTAAGGTGTGTGTTTATGTATATACTGTAAAAAAAATATGAAATAAGGAAAAATTCAAAGCGCGTCTAAACACACACACACACACACACACACACACACACACACACACACACACACACACACACACACACACACACACACACACACACACACACATCCAGATCGGCTATACAGTGAAAACCTGGATTGTAGGTCACTAGTGATAGCAGGCAGTTTTGTGTGGCATTTATTTTTTTAATTAATAGAAACAAAACATACCTGACCTTTATTTGGAGGCCAAATGCAGGACGCAGTTACTGGCAGCCACTTTTGAAACACATAAAAAAAAATACATCTGCATTTCAGGGTCACTAACACGTGCAATTTACATAAAAATCCTGTTTCAGAAGTTCTAGAAAGATAATGAAAATACTGAGTCAGATAATGAAAATACTGAGTTTAAAAATATGAAGCACAAGTTTTTTTTTGTTTTTTTTTTTTCTCTACCATCACCCTTCTTTCACGAGATAGTAAATGGTGGGTGGTCCTTGGGGTCTGTCAAGTTCTTAGAATTTTGTTTATAGGCAGTATGGTTTCTGTTAACTAGAATATGCATGGTTTGATCAGAATGTGAAACCTGCAGAGGAATTCATCCCAACAAACCTAGCCTTCTCACATAGCATTCATATGGTTTGAGGGTATGCCCCAGTTACAAAGACTCCAAACTTCCCAGAAAATTCTCAGTAGTAAAGGCTAAAAAAATCAGTAGTTTTTACAGTAGTAATGAATAAAATAATATAATGTGCTCCATAACAAACACAATGTGAGTAAAGGCAAAATAAGTGTAGATTCATAAACCAGTGAATTTTTGCTTAAAAACTGTTGAAAAAATTGAAGACTTTCTGTGGAAAACAAGTGGCACCAACATTTGTTTTGCTTTGGTTTTTCCTCAAAAAAACAATGTATGTTCCAAAGGGAATCCTGCAACACAGTAAGCGCCTCTGCTTGTTTGAACTACTTCCAACCTGTGAAGGCACTATGTTGTCTGTAAGATAACGGAACATATATATACTTTTATTTTACTTTTTTTTTTTTTTTGGAAAGAGAGAGAGGAGTTGCTTTCCAAAATGCCGCAAAAAAAAAAATGTGATTAACAGTGGATACAGTTTTCATATCATCATGTTTTTGGAATTCCAAGTAGGGATTCCAAACACATGTAATGAATGTTAGAATCCATACATATTGTTACAAACCTCACGCAGATGCTTTTAATAACATTTCACTGAGATTTCAATTTGTGTGGTATATTCCATGCTTCCCGTAATCCGTACGTCGACTGAAAAGTTTGGTAAAAACTACGGAGAATTCGTAGTAGTTGGAGTCTCTGCAGTTACCATATTGCTGAATTTAACGAAGAGAAAGGAGAGGGAGAATGTAAGTGGCTTCAAATCTTAACTGCAGTAGTGCTGCTATTGCGTTCTGCATCTCCTCACCTTCCATTTCCTTGGAGGGAACATGTCAAAGAAAGAACAAGCACTTCACAGCAGTTTGCATTAAAAAGGTAAGTCTTCACTATTTTATTTTCAAGTGTGGAGGGGAGACATTTTGGCAAATTGAACCACTCTATTTGGCAGTTACCTGTCAAGATGGCTATTTTTTCTCAGAATTGCACATGAAAAGTTTCACTGGAAAAGTTTCTTTGCTGGAAAAGTTTCACTGTACTACCTCTGAATGCCAGACTTAAAATAAATAAAAATGAAAATAAAAAAAAAAACTTGCGATGATGAAACATCTACAGCTTAAATGAGGAGCTAAAAAGCATTAGAAAATTTAAAAGAATAGAAATACGAAATGTAAAGAACACATTCGCCATAAGTATTACTTTTGTAGCATGAGGGGCATTCAATGCAGATTGATATTTGGACAGAAAAAATTACAGTACAATGTTTTGTTTTGATTTTCAATGTTTTAGTTTATAACCTATGTAGTAGTAGTAGAACAATGTATGGCAAGATTCTAATGTTTGATTTTCTTGTTTCAGTTGGTAGAGCTAAGTGAGGTGTAAATATGGACAAGTTTGAGTACAGAAACATGATTTGTTTCTTGTTTCTCCAAGGCAAAATTCCGAAGATTATTCATGAAGAAATGAGTGTGATGTATAAGGGAGGAGTACAGACATATAAGGAGGGGTACAGACAATTCAAGTGTAAATGAGTAAGCAGCCATAAAGAAGAAATCCTGGCCAATCAACTGCTGCTGTGATGAAAGCGTGGGCATTAGTCCTGCAAAATTTGCCTATTACAATCTGTTAATTGACTAATGAAGTCAAACTTTGTTGGTTCTATAAAAATCGTAATTCACAGCATGCAGTGGAACCTCAATTATACGTTGTTTTTTTGTTGTTGTTTTTTAGCAAATCACCTAAAAAAATCCAAAAAAAAATTGTAATGCTAAATATTATTGTAAAATAATTTTAATGCCTTCCAAAAGGGAAAAAAATACTCTTTTAGATTACACTAATTTATAATGTAATCTATACTTTTTTTGCTACCTTAAGCCCATGTCTATTTTAAATTTTTTTTTATTCTACTTTTATTTAAAAAAATTGTACAATTTCATATTTTCAATATAATTTTTTTTAAAGAACTTGGTAGTAAATCTAAATGTGAGTTCGTTTTATATTCAGTAATCTTATTACACATTCTCTTTTTATCGCTCTTTCCAAAGCAATTTGTCCACTGGTTGATTTAGCATTAGTACCAAGTAAAAATATTAACTAATCTTTGCTTTATAAAATTCCCTCAATTTAGAGAAAAAAAGATAATGTTATTTAGTAAATTTATAGTTGCATCACCTATTTCATGATAGCACAAAAAACCCTGCTCCATGTCAACAGAAGCTATAGCTTCTCCAAAAGTTGGTGGCACCTTTTACCCACAGCATGGAATGTGAAACCAATAGTAAACAACATATCATTTTTTAAACAGTGTGGAAGAAACATTATTCACATAATACGTGGAAACACATTTGAATTATTAACACAGCAATCAACCATCTCTGTATTGAATGTATTTTACTGTTTCTCACGTAACATCACATCAGAAAACTTGAAAATTACACATCGCCCCGGAGCAGGATTCAAACACGCATCTCCTGATTTCTGTTTAAGCCTGCTATCCGTTGCACCACCCAGGAAGATCAAGAACCAATTATCTGAGTGTTAAGAACCAGAATGGCACCTAATCTTTGCCAGTCGAAGCAAATTCTGCTTCATCGTAGCATAGTTAAGTAAATCTCCAGTCAATCAGGTAAAATGGTGTGAAAGAAATATTCTTCACGTAATACAGAGGGAGAGTCGAAAGTTTTGAAATATTTGCAAAACCACATGTGCTGCGGCAGATATGTCACGTGTTTAAACTAGTTCAAGTCGAGCACTGCAGTCAGTCGAAAGGGATATAAAGTGGTAGTCGTTGCTGTGAACAGCATTGCATGTTGTCATTCTGTCGGTGGTTGAGATGCCTAAAAGATGAACAGCGTCAACCGGCTAATTAGGAAACTTTTACTCTACGAGTTTGAACTCGGCCGCAACACGAAATAATAATTCAGATACCATTTTTTGATGGGGTCAAGGTTCAACTTTGACTGCACCAAGAAGGAACTCTGCAACGCTGTCTTGATTCTCTCATTTTAAGTTGTAACCTACTAAGGTTACGAAAATTTTAGATTGGATTCCAAGGGACAGGAAAAGACCCAGAAAAAGACCACATGGGAGATGGGTGGATGAAATTCGTAAATATGCGGGAGTGACATGGAGGAGACTGGCACAAGACAGACCGTTGTGGAGGAAACTTGGGGAGACCTTCGTCCAGCAGTGGATTGATAATGGTTGACAATGATGATGATGATGAAGGTTACGAATAAAAGAACCGTGTACTTTTGATATCTGAAATTCAAAATTTAACGTATAATTGCAAAAAGTGTATAAATGAATTACATTTAACCTAATTAAAAAAACAAATACGAACTACAGTAAAATGTTGGGGTTAGCACAGAATTACACACAAAAGAGAAAAACGTGTAGCCAAGGTTCCACTGTATGAGTAAAGTAGTGGCCTGGCAGAGATTCTACACCTTCTCAAAAGAGACACAGAGTGAGAAGTGTTGCAGCAACTTTTGGGGCATCACTAACGATGACTTCTTTTCTCAATTAGTGAAGATGAACGCAAGTTGGGTTCATTATTTCACCTCAGAAATAAAGGAAAGCTTCGAAGCATGCAGTCACCATTTTCCAAAAGGTGCAAGTACAAGCATCTGCTGAAAAATGTATGCTAAGTGTGTGTGGGGGGGGGAGCCTTTGGATCAACAAAGTGTGATCCTCATTTATTACTTCCCAAAAGGCTCCAGCATCACCAGGACATATTGCACTAACCTTCTTGGCAAACTGCATAAAAATGTACAGCACAGATGAGGAAAGCTAATGGAAGGTGCCTTGCTGCCACAACAAAGCTATAAATGCAGCTTCAAAAATTTTCTGCATTCACCCTAACGTGCACTTGCACCTTCTGATTTCTTTCTTTTCCACCCTAGAAGTCATTTTCATGGAAGCAAGCATTTTTCTGATGGTGATGCCATTATTTCTGCAACAGAGCAGTGCTTCAAAACATAATCTGAGACAATCTGCAAGAAACACCTTGCTCGTGGCTGGGAAAAGTGTTTCTTCTGGTGGTGACTACGTAGTGCATGATTAATCAACCTACTAAGTTTCAGCTTTCCAATGCATGAGTGAATATGGATCTATACTGAACACTCCTCATACCATGAGATAGATATATATATATATATACATTGTCTAAATGGCACCGTGATTGACCAGGTGAGTGAGTTTGTGTATTTAAGAAGCATGTTTGACAGAGAGAACAAATTGGATGGGGAAATCAGTAGGAGAGTGAATTTTTTATTGAAAGTCATGGCTGCTCTGGGAGGTTTTCACAGGAATGATGGGTTCTCAAGAGCATCCCGCATGGCTGTGTAATTGTTCCTACTCTGATGTATGGCAGTGAAACCTGGGTACTACAGAAGAAACTTAGGAGTCGTTTGTGTGCTGGAGAAACGCGTTACTTACGGGGGATTTGTGGCAAGACACGTTCTGATTGTGTGAGGAATGAAGATGTGTTGCAGTTGTGTAATGTGAAGCAAAATGTTGTTAGCAAGGTGGAGACTAATATCCTTCGGTGGTTTGGCCATGTTGAAAGAATGAGTGATGAGATGCTTACTAAGAAAATATTTTAAGCCCAAGTGGGAGGAAGGAAAGGCAGAGGAAGGCCAAGGAAGTCATGGGAGGATCAGATTCAGGAGTGTCTGCATGAGAAAAAGATTATGAGCATGAAGTATAGAAGACCTTGTATACAGTGTGTAATGGCTGTCAGTGAAGCCCGAGTGGTATGTCAAGATCGCCGTAAATGGAGAAGTTTGATACGGCAACAGTAAGTAAAAATTATCTGGTAGTTTGTATTTCTTTTTGGAGCTAACCACTGAATACCAGAGAACAGCTTAGTGATATGTATGTATGTATGTATATATAAACATCCCACAGTGTCAGAATTACCACAAAACTCTGTCAGGGGTCAAAAAAATCAGCAGTGAGAAGCCAAACAAAAAGCCTGCAAAATGAAAGGCTCGACTAACTGAAAAATACAAATTGTATGATATTAGGTTTTATGAGAGAAATGGTGCTAAAAATTAAGACTCTGAAAACTAATATAGCTCTAGCAAGTTGTTTTTTGTGGAAATTTTGCATATTTCTGGACATTATCTACTGAATTTCTCAGAATATTTAGTAACCTCCCAAATTTTTGAAGTACAAGCTTGCACTTAGAATGTTATGTTTTTAAATTAAAAAAATTAATCTTTTGATGTCTCCCAGTAACTGTAATACAGCACTTGATATGCAATAACCATAATCAGTTTGAACTTGAACCTGCACAGACATAATGGCAGAAACCAAAGCATTTAAATTTAAAGAGAAACAAAAATATATTCCATACATTCACAGCAACATTTTGTATTATCAATATAATTGAATTATACCTGCAAATTAAAATTTCAAATATGTCTGCAATCCAATCACTTCTTTGAGAGAGGAGCACACTATTCAAAATTTAGCAATCTTAAGAAATTTCATGAATAGTCACAAAACATTAAAAAAATATTTTAGGAAGTCATGCTACTATTACAGTCATGAATGGGTTTGAAAAGAAAAACTGAAATTAATATCAGCTTTTGTTTTTATTATTATTCTCTCAAGAAAGGATGCTCCAAATATAATAAAATCATGAAAAATGTGCTAAATCTACCTCAAGAGTAGTGATTAACAGTTTTCTCAAGCTAAATTTTTGACATATTACCAGTTGAAAAGAAAATGCTATGTACGTTTGTCCCTACGTATACAATTTTGTGTTTCCACTGACATAAACTCTGACGTGGTTCTGTGAATGAGTGATAATAATGTTGTTTTACTATTTATTTCAATTCCCTTCTGAATTTCTGAAGTAGCTTTGATGAAATCAAAAAATACATCACATGTTGGAAAAAATTACCAATAAAAAGTTTTGGAACTACTGAATTATGCTTTTCGCTGAAAACTTAATGTTCTAAAATATTTATAGTTAACACTTAATTATTTTATTTTTGCAATACATAAAGCCATGTTATTAATTTTAGCATAACAGTATATAAAAAGTGCTTTTTATTCTCCCCCTTTATCCCCTCCCCTCCCCTCTCTCTCTCTCTCTCTCTCTCTCTCCCTAAGTAAACAAGGCACACATCTACACATCTGAGATCAACTTTCAGAACACATTTCAGAGCTCCATTTAAATTTGTTTAAAGCAATCTAATCAACCATCATTTTTAAAATGTGGTAAAAATGCAAAGCAAAATTTTCAAATTAAACACAGGCAGTTACACAATTTTTGTATCCAAAAATATAGTCAAAATTATAACCATGGATCCTCTGCTTGGATCCAATTAAACTCCTTTACATTTGAAATTAACAACACATGAAGCTGCAACAGTGTTCTGCAACACTGATTGCACTTCAGTTCAACCATAACAGTTATAAACTCACTTCATCAACCAAATATGATTATATCTTCACCAATAGTGGTTCTTCAACTTTCTATTGCAGAATCACTGCATTAGAACAGTTTCATGGCAAACTAAAATAGCAATTTAAAAGCTCCATATCAAAACAGGAAAAAACATATATAGTCTTACACAGTAAAATGAAATGCCTTTTTATTCTCATAACAATCCTGCCTTTACTTCACAAAACAAATATCTTCCTGCAGGCAGTGTTTGCAACTTCCAGATGTGTTGATGAGTATGAAAGTTCAGTTAAGAATACAGCCTTGCAGCATACCACAAAGGCTCTATTGCTGCTGCCTAGAGCCTTTTGCTTAAAAGTGAGGTACTTCAGACAAGAATGTTTCTAGTCTCCAAGCATGTGCTCTTCATAAAGAATGGAAGGCAGCCTTGTAATTAACTAGTTAATTTTCAATAAAATTAAAGATGTCAGCTACAATAATCTAAGGGGTCCTGTAACTTCATCAACAACATCAATTTTTCCCATAATGCATAGAACAGTTGTTGAACCTGCAGCAATCTGAAATAAATACATTCACATACTGAATAATCACATATTTATTTCATTCAGGAATTTTTTTTACTTTAAAACACAGTGAAGTATCCTCAGTAATTTTTATGCACTGATAACTTTTACTTAAAAACCATTTTCTCATTGATTTCACACACACACAATGCAGATAGCAATTTCAATACCACCCTTGAAAACTGAAACAACTCAGCGCTTGAAAGATATCTGAAAAGTTACATGCACGACTGGGCATGTACAAAAATTATTTAATTGCCCAGGTAGTGAAAGCTAGATTGAAAACTGAAACAACTCAGCACTTGAAAGATATCTGAAAAGTTACATGCACGACTGGGCATGTGCAAAAATTATTTACCTGCCCAGGTAGTGAAAGCTAGATGCCCAGGAAAATTTATCTTTTAAGATAACAAATCAGAACCCTCTATTTTATTTTATTTTTTAAGTTAAAAAATATGAACTTTTTTACATGCTTTGCATTTCCGCTGTAAGGATCTGTATTCAAAATGTTCAATGCACAGAAAAGCATGTATCTAGATGATTATGCTGAAATTGGTAATGAAATAGTATGGTGATGAAATTGTATTTGAGAAATTTAGTAATTCTGCCATGTTCTTTTCATTGAAGTTTTCATTCTTTGTCACTAAAAGCTGGAGGCTAGTTCTATCAGAGGCATGCATCGCGACACTGAATATAACAACACTTATAGCAAAATTGCATATGGTTCCAATATCTGGACCTAGAGCAAAATATAATTAATTATAGAAGTGATATTCTTCTGCCCTTAGTACTCCCTCCGTAACAATAATACAACTTCCTGTGATTAGCAATGTAATGAAACACGCCATACGACGCCTGTCTTTCTTCTTGCAGTAAGAAATTCTGTCCCACTTTTTCATTTTTAAATTTAGTTGTCCGGCCCGGACAACTACATTTCTTTTTTACCTACCTAGGCCAATAATTTACATGCCCCGGGCATGGTATTTTTTCAAGCCCTGCAACTGCTTAAAAAAAATTTCATATCATGAGCATCAGATGTTAGCACATGTGCATAACAGGTTTATTATTCTAAAATTCATTGTTAAAAACATTCTAAGTTTTAACAAAATATGTGTTAAAAATGTTTTAACTTGCAAAGAATTTCATACTCTGAACATTTGCATAGCTCTTGGTAGCCATTTGCAATTACTAGGGTGGTGGTCCATCAAGTTCATGTGCTTTTTGCATATATGACTTTCGTATTAGTTTGTCAAAATGAATAAAGTTACTGAAGTTTTATATGAAATATGCTATTTTGTAGCTGTTGACTTGCTTTTTGCTGGTGTATATTTCATTTGATTAACTGTGTTCTATCGCATTATTACTTTAGAAAGAAATATGGAAAAATTGAAAATTCGTGTACTTTTACGTCACTACTGGAAACAGAACTTCAAAGCAGCCACAGTGGCGAAGAAACTATGCGAAGTGGAAGACGAAGGTGTCATTTCAATTCGTGCAACACAGAAGTGGTTTAAAAAGTTCAAAGACGGCGAAACCAATCTCTAAGATCAGGTGCGCTCCGATCACCCTGTAACGGTAAATTCTGAAATCATTCACGAAGCTGTCAAGGCGAATCCATCAACCAGCACTCGTCGATTGTACGAAGAATTCCACATTCCACCGACAACAGTTGTCCGGCAAAGTGAAAATGCTGTCACGAAGTTCCACATGAATTGACGCTGGATCAAGCTCAGCAGCGTGTCAACATTTGTTGTCAACTGCTGCAGAATCCTCGTGATGAGCGTTTCATCCGCCGAATTGTAACCTGCGATGAGAAGGGGGTTTATTGCTATAACCCTGACAAAGGAAATCAATGGTTGCACCCTAGCCAAGTGGTGAAACCTGTAACCAAAGGAAACAGATTCTCCAAGAAGGCAATGCTCTGTGTTTGGTGGAATTTCAAGGGCATCATCCACTCTGAGCTTGTTCCTAACAACCGAGCCAGCAATGCCAAACTGTATTTTGCCCAACTCGAGTGAATGTGTGAGATGAGACACGAAAATACCGGGCTTTCGTCAACATAAAGCTGGTCCTCCCTCAGCAGGATAACACTTCTCTGCACACCTCCATGCAGACAAAGGCCAAACTTCGAGAATTCGATGCCACCGAACTTTTGCCGCAACCTGCATACAGCGTGAACCTTGCACCATCTGATTTTCATCTTTTTCAGGTAACAGCACATTTCTTGCATAAGCACAAATTCCATACTTTGGATGACGTTAAGACAGGGTGCCGCGAGTTCTTTGCCTCCAAAGACAAGGCGTGATACTACTGCGGAATCAAACAACTCGCCGAAAGATGGAGGATTCAAACCATTGATTCCAATGGTCTTTATTTTGAAGAATAATATTTATATGTTGTTCTTATATTTACATTTGAATTTTCAATATTAAAAAATGCACGCACTTATGGACAACCCTAGTACTATTCATTTTTTTATCTTGATGCACTGCATGCAAGTACTAAGTTCACATAAGTTTTAACTCTTTCAGTCTTCCAGCATGCTATTCAACTCAAGAGAAAAAAAAATAGTACCATATGTACAATGATATCCAAATTATGGAAGTTCCACTGTTTACTATTCCCACTTTTAGCACAGTTTGTCATTTTCCCAACAAAAATTGAATGAATACCCAAATGGGACTAAAGAATTATCATACTAACCACGGTTACTTAGCATAGGATCCTTCAAAAATAATACTGCAAGTAAAAAATCTTTAGCAAATAAATGTATCTGACTTACAGAACTCTTACCTTACATTTCTACAGGTTATTTTATGAAAAATGGAAATGTGACTTTAACACCTACCGTAGTACAATATGCATTGCATTAACATGCAAGTCTCAAATTAATTCTGGAAGAGTTCAGCATTGCTCATTTCAACAAACCCCACCCTTTTCTCTCATTGTTAGAAGGTGAGTCGAAAGTTTTGCAATATTTGCATAAATGCATGTGCTGCGGCAGGTACAGTATGTCAAGTGTTTAAACAAGTTCAAGTCGAGCACTGCAGTCAGTCGAAAAGGATATAAAGTGGTAGTCGTTGCTGTGAACAGCATTGCACGTCGTCGTTCTATCACTGGTTGGGACACCTAAAAGATGAACAGCCACAACCGACTAATTAGGGAACTTTTGCTTTATAAGTTTGAACTCAGCCATAACGCTGCTCAAGCAACACAAAACATTTGTCATGCGAAAGGGGAAGGTTCCGTGGACCACAGTAGCACAGCCAGATGGTTCAAGAAATTTCACTCGGGTGACAGAAACCTCGACGATCAGCCAAGGTCAGGTAGGCCACGAACCGTGGATTTGGAGACTGGGCGCCAGGCCGTAGAGGCAAATCCAACAACCAATACTTGGAGATTATCAGGCAAGCTGAGCATATCACAGACCACCAAGTCCCTTCAGGACTTCGGCAAGGTCTACAGGAGCTGCCACATTGTCCCTCAAAAACTGAAGCCAGCTCAAGCAAACCACAGAGTGGAAGTGTGCACGAAACTTCTAGAAAACCAGCATGACATACGTTTCATCAAGAGAATTGATACGTGCGATGAAAAGTGGGTCTATTTCCGTAACCTTAACACACAACGGCAGTGGTTGAGCCCAGACCAGCTTCCTGAACCTCTTGAACAATGTGGGCACTTCAAACACAAGGTGATGCTCCGAGTCTCGTGGAATTTCGAGGGGATAATCCATTACGAATTTGTTCCAGACGGTTGGACCATCAACACCAACCTCTACTCTGAACAGCTGCGGCAGATGTATGCCATTTTGGAGGAAAAGTGCTCGATACGGGTGAACAGAAAGCGCACTCTCCTACAGCAGGACAACGCTTAGCCTCATACCGCGGGAAATGACCCAGGCAAAACCCCAAGAACGTGCGGGCGTCAAACTGATGCCACACCCTGCATATAGTCCGGACCTTGCCCTGTCGGATTATTACTTGTTCCGGTCCATGGCCCACTTCCTTCGCAGGTGGCACTTCAACAACCAGGAGGAGGTGGCAGCTGGGGTGAAGGAGTTTTTTGCCTCGAAGGACAAGAACTAATACCGCCATGGAATCGAAGAACTGGCAGACAGATGGTTAAAGGAAGTGCAACACGATGGCCTATACTTTGAATACTAGTCGTCTTTCGTCATAAAGGTACATATGAAGACAAAGCGATCCAAATATTGCAAAACTTTCAACTCACCCTCTGTATAACTATGTAAGCACTTACAATTTATATTCCTCATTTCTTCAAAAATTATGCATTCATGTAAGCACACACCAACCAGTTTACAGGCTTTTCCTGCAAAATGTTTGCGCCTTATGTAAGATCGACACATCAAGGAAGAACAGGCTAAACTAGAAAACATAAGATTTCATCAACTTGAAAAAAAAAAAACCTTACAAAATCCTTATGATCAAATGTAAGAACAACCAAGCATAATTTAAGTAAATCCACACCAGATTTTATGCAACATACACTGCATATCTAAACTGCTTAAAAGCAATGCTAGTAAAAATGTATTGCATCATGTTCAGAAGGAAAAAAAAAATGTTTTAGCATGTGTGTGTATGCACAAACAAAATTTTATAAGCATTGTAGCAGCAAATGCAAGGGAAAAATTAATTAGACAATTCACATTTTTGCATAACCTGCAGTACTTCATTTATATTTTAACTAAACACACAACACTGAGCTTATGGCATTATGGATGGTGTGGGATATAGCTGTATTGTCAAGTAACTTTGCAGATTCTGCTATGCTATTTACTCATGCTAATATAATGATTATATATAACACCTCTGCAAACTGATGTAAGTGATTACATTTATGATGAACACCCAACACCCACCTCAACAGGAATGTAGCTGTTTGTTAATAACTTCTGATATGCAAATTTAAGAAACAATGGCAATAACCTTGTGACTGCACAGCCCTATATATAATCAATTCTAGGGGAGAACTCCCAAGGGGCTGCAAGCCTGTGAGATTTTTCATAATGAAAACCTATTTTTATCAGCCTATACAAATTCCATACCATGAAATTAATGTAGACTTGTATGCATAGTATTTCAATCAACAGATAAGTGGAAGAATGATCTGGATTGACAAGGTGATGGAACTTTTTAAAACTTTCTAGCAGTTTGCTGAAATGACCAGAACTGCTTTATTGTGGGAGTAGGCCTATTATATGAAAAGAAACTGGCTCGTGAGCAAGACTGGGCCCAGTAATGACTTTGCAGAACTCAGATACATCTGGTTGCATACTATCCCCAACTTCCATGTAGTGAAATCACTTCACCCAGAAAAAAAAACTATTCTAGTGGCTGGTGGTAATGTATATATACAGAAGCATTCACCCATACATTTTGGTAAAAAAATGTTCACAATAACTTATCAAATTAGCTTGAATCCATTGAATTTTTTTACAAATCAAGAAAATTATTTTGTTATGGCAACAATTAAGAAAAACAAGTATGATGGAGGCTGCATTAAAGGTCTTTACTGTGATTGATCAGCTTGAATGCATAGTATGCCACCATGGGTACCCATAGCATAGTTTTCAGGAGGGGCAAACATAAATTGTAACTGAAAATAACATATGCAAATTTCCCTGTGCTGTCTTGCTATTTAACCGTTTTTACCACACTCTCAACACATAAATTTAATTAGAAACCAGAAGACCCAAAAACTACATAAAACAGATGATAAATAAAATTAGACAGCATGTTAAGACAATGAGGAAATTTCTTTGTCATTCTTTGATCCTTCTGGCCCCTTATGTATCTCATGCGCCATGAAACCCCCAATATCACTCAATCGATCATCAAGAATGAAAAAATACCCTCAAGAAAAATATTTGGGAACTTTTTGAGAGATCTTTGTCCAGTAGTAAATATTTGCTACAGAGAATGATTGATATATTTTCCATTTCTTCACCTTCCATACTTTTTTCTCCCATACTGTACAGATGAACGCTGTTCACCAACAACAATCAATGGAAAATTTCATCGTTACTTTCTACTGGATATTTGCAACGTTTTCCCTATTTTTACTTCATACACATAAATAAAGAAGTTCTATGGAGAAATTACCAATCAGAATGAGTGTTATCACCAAAATCTCTGTAGTACCTTCCAAGGACATAATATGATTGCCAGGGGAGGGCAAATGCCCCCTCTTGACCCCGTGTAAGCCACACAGTTCCCAACAATGTTGCCTTTAGACTCGGTTGTCTTCAGAAATGTTTGATGGCAGAACACAGCACTTTAAAAGATAAGCCAAAATAAGTTTTTGTTGCTATACTTCAAAATTGATGTGCATGCAGCTGGACACTACCAGAGCTTTTGAGCCCATGTGGTAGAAGCACTTTTACTGCTTATCACTAAAGCCAAGAAAGCACTCAGAATAAACTCTTGTGATGCCATGTCTGTTGTCAATTAAAATTTAAATTATATTATGAATCCAACTTTTTGTTTAAAGGATGTTGAATGATGGAGAAATGGGAAGTCATGAGGGTTTCTCACAAAACAAAAGAGGAGGTGATGTCAAAGATTCTGGATATTACAGCTATAAATGATGCAAAAACACAACTTAGCAACAAGGGCAATAACTTGAAACGATGCTCCACCATTGGAGCTCAACTTGCTGAACTTCTGTTACCAGAACTTGATCAAAATCAACAGAAATATATCTGATGTTTAGTCCATGCAGCAATGAAAAGTATATATATATATATATATATATGAGCAGCTAGGGAAAATATGGCTAGAAGCAATTACTGGAGGGCAGGCACAGGTGCAGATTGGCTACCACTGTTGGGTGAAATACATGTACTACAGATCATCAGCTTATGGACACATGTATTAGATGTTTCCCTGCACCCAACCAAATAAGAACCCTGTAATAACACAAAATGTTCTGTCTCCCTCCAATGATGCAAAGAATTGAAAAACTGTACTGTAGAAAATTGGAACATCTTGTACAGTTTCACCAAATTCATCATGAGCTGTTTAGTGCAGGTGTGCAATGGGCCTGCTGTGTATGATTTCATTTGTTCATGGTGATGGAACTGGTGGGCTTTTCCGGGATGCAAAATAACATGGTGCATATTGAATTCTCTGTGCCTCTGCAAAGACACATCAACCACTATTCCAGTGATGCCTCATTTTCACTGTAGTGGGGTTTGTGCACTTTATGATGGTAATGCTACTGTTCTTCACTATGGGACAAGAACAGGTTATTCAAAACATATAAAGCAGCCCATTAAAGCATCCTCACTGCCTTGACCAATTGCCAGACCCCAGTTCAAGTGAATACTTTACATAATTATAAACTGCTGTGGTGAACATTAGCAACTAAGGGTGTACACACTTTGCAGAATTGACAGTGAAGACTTTTGCTTTTAAATATCCTGATAACATATTTTATGAAGTTTTACAATGTAACTGAACAACAAAAAAACCTGGGTGTGTGTCAGTTATTGCCAAAATATATGTGTGAAAAGATCACAATCTCATAATGGAAGCTTGCAACAACTGCATTTTGTAAACTCTTTCCACAACAAAAGTAAATGGGGAAACTCACCCATCAAAGAACTAACTTTTGTTTAAAAATAGTTTTAAAGACAAATGAGGCATGCAGCTTCAAATAAAACATGTTAGTTAGTTAGTTAGTTAATTGATTTTAGTGGCGCAAGGGCCAGGTTTGGCCAAAGAGCGCCAGACACAGAACTATCAGCTAAAGATTTTTAAAAGCGTGGAGAATGATTAAGAGCAGACGGGCTTAGTAAAAGTTAGAAAAGAGGATGATGAAAGATGTGAAGACTAGTTAGTTAATTAGGTTTATATATAACTTTATTAGTTTACTATTATATTTATTATATAACTTTTTTTTTTTAAATAAGTTTTAAAAAGTTAATCTGTTTTAAAAAGGAAAATACTGCGAAAGTGTCGCAGTGGTCGCCCAAAAGTTTTTGAAGCGTAGCTGCGTCCTCGTCCAGCAGATGAGACTGAAAATAGTGAAACCGATTATTACAAAACCGAACACAACTACATAAAACATGAGAGATGGTGAGTAAACAGTCGCACGCCTCACACATTGGGGCAGCGTCGCCACACAGCAAATAGCTATGCGTGAAGCGACAATGCCCAATGCGGAGACGCGCAAGAACAACTTCTTCCCTACGGTTCCGGCGACACGATGATTTCCAGACTCCAAGGATGGGTTTAACACGGTGCAGTTTATTCTCCACCTGTTGGTCCCACAGACCCCGCCACGTTCGTCTGATATGATCGTGAACAAGAAAGCGAAAATCACGGTGGAACAGTGGCAACGGTGTGACAACCAAAGAGGAGGCAGATCTAGCAGCAGCATCAGCAGACTCGTTCCCTGGGATCCCAACATGCCCAGGAATCCAGCAGAACCGAATCTGGACATCAGCCTCGAACAAAGAACGAAGAAGTCTCCGTACGGTAAAAAGAAGGGGTGGCCAGTGAAATCCAAAGATGACAATGATTGCACAACACTCAACGAATCAGTGTACACAATAGCACGCTGATGAGAGCTCGACTGCACGTGAACAAGTGCAAGATACACAGCATGCATCTCCGCCGAAAACACCGTGGCCTCAGGAGGAATGCGGGCAACAGAAACTTCGTCAACGCAGACGGCGGCGGATCCAACAACACCGGCCGCCTTAGATCCATCGGTGAAAACAGGAATAAAGTCTGCATTGACGTAACGGTGTTCAGCGAAGAGCTGCTGGTACACTGACGCAGGGGTTGAGGACTTGTCAAAAGATGTAAAGCTGGTATCAACCATGACACCAAGAGGATGCCATGGGGGATCCTCAAAGCCCCTGGTCTCTCCAACGAGTGACAAGTCGAGCCCTGCATCACGAGCTACGGCCGCCATACGAAGACCGAAGGTTCGAATGCACGAGGGACGGATCTCGAACAAACAAGCATGCTGGGGATGAAAAACTGCATCGTATAAAGGATGGTCTGTGAGTGATTTAAGTTTCAGGTAAAACTGAAGAGACAGCTGCAGACGGCGTAAATGAAGCGACGGTTCGTTCGCGTCGGCATAAAGGCTGGGAATGGGTGACGTACGAAAGGCTCCCGTACAAAGACGCAGCGCTTGATGGTGGATGGTATCCAACGGCCGGAGAACGGTAGGGCGCGCAGAGCCATACACCATACAGCCATAATCCAGCTTAGACCGAATGAGAGAATGGTAAATACGGAACAAAGAAGTCCTGTCTGCACCCCAGGAGACTGAGGCAAGGATCTTAAGGATTGACAAGGCTCTCAGACAGGAAGTCCTTAGCCGTCGAACGTGCGAGCGAAAGGTGAGAGCACGGTCAACGGTCAAACCAAGGAACTTGGTTTCCGGCAAAACTGGAATGGCTGCACGGTCCAAATAGAGCTCTGGATCAGGATGGAGGCCACGCCTCCGGCAGAAATGGACACAGGCTGTCTTGTCGGGAGAAAGTACAAACCCATTATTGTTAGCCGCTTTAACAATCTGGGTAATTGCAGACTGCAGCTGCCTTTCAACAAAATACATGCTGGATGACGAACAGAAGATGTGAAGGTCGTCAACATAAATGGTAGCCGAAACTGTAGGAGGAAGATTTTTGAGTAAACAATTAATGCGGAGGATGAACAGAGTCACCGAAAGAATGCTGCCTTGAGGAACGCCTTGTTCTTGATGGAAAAAGGCGGACAGCGTTGTACCCAGGCGCACCTGGAACACACGGTTACGAAGAAAGTTGGCAATGAAGGTTGGCAGGTTTCCCCGCAACCCACTCTCGTGGAGGTCACGGAGGATACCGTGACGCCACGCTCTATCGTAAGCTTTTTCGATGTCAAAAAATACAGACACCAGGTGCTGCCTACGTACGAACGCCTCACGAACAGACGTCTCAAGGAGCAGGAGATGGTCAGGAGCTGAACGATGACGACGGAAGCCGCTTTGTGATGGAGACAGTATTCGATGTTCTTCAAGAAAATTAATTAGCCGGGAATTAACCATTCGTTCAAGGATTTTGCACAGACAGCTAGTGAGGGCAATTGGCCGATAACTAGAGGGAGACTTGGGGTCTTTGCCAGGCTTGGGAAAAGGTAAAACAAAAGCTCTTCGCCATGTTTACATACAATATTGCAAGTGAAGTGAGAAAGAAACCAATAGAGGCATGGCAGGCTGAAA
This sequence comes from Macrothele yani, assembly GCA_039090855.1. NCBI lineage: Eukaryota > Metazoa > Arthropoda > Arachnida > Araneae > Macrothelidae > Macrothele > Macrothele yani. The sequence continues at coordinate 134,916,122 of CM077027.1, read as the reverse complement.
GATGACAAAACATCTGTGCCCAAGTTTCACAGAAAATTTTGTGAACTAAAAATAGTAAGAATGGGAATTACTCTTTGAATGGTAAACAAAAGGTACTTGTGATAGCTCCTTTAACTCTTTTCTGTGCAGATGGCAGTTTAAAAAGGGTATTAACATGCTTTGAAAACATTTGATGCTCTCAGTGTATGGGTGGTTGACAGACAACATGGTACTGGCTCATTCAGGGAATTTCCAATGTGCAAGTATTCAGGAAAATCTATCAAATAGCTACAGCAGGCAAAAAGCAAGGGTGGTGGTTTAAGGAGAGGTGGTTCAAAGAGGTTTATTTACATCTAATGTTTTGTGTGTTACGTGTTTCACCGCCAATTATTCTCACTATGAGTGCAGGAGTATAATGTGAAAATATTAAAGACCTCTGCATGTGAAATTCTTCCAGATCCATGAAATGTTTGCACATGGGGATAATTGACTAGATGTGTCCAAATATATAATTACACAATATTAAGTTTACTTCATTGTGATCACATGGGACTACAGTAGCAACCAAAATTTGTGACAATTTCATTGACTGCCACAGAAACTACTACTCACGCTGTCTTGTCACAAAACAAAGTAGCCCCCTGCCAATTACAAGAGTAGAGTTCTTGGAAAACCTTAAAGGAAAAAAATTCGAAAACCTCAAGAATGTTCAGTTACTTTGAAAAAAAAATTCAAAAGCCTCAAGAATATTCAGTAACTTTGAAAACTTTATCAAGAATAGCTCAAGAAACCTAAAATACTTTATATGTTGGAAAGCAGATACATCAAAACTTAATAAAACCTTATGCAGGAAAATATGGTTAGGGGAACTGAAGTTGCAACTCAACCTGTGTATTTTAATTCACAAGTTTTTTTTTCGTTTTTTTTTTTTACCTACAATGATGGAAAACATTAGAATAAATAAAAATGCAACATACACTGGCGGAAAGTTAAAAAAGGACACCAAGAAGGAATTGGCGGACGATCATGAAATTTACATATGTTAGCGTGATGTTCATTTCGGGACCAACCGGTGAGCGCTTACGCCACAGCACTGCATAATATGCAAATTATCGTCGGTGGTATTTAAGGAGTACGGCGAAGTGAATGTAATCAGTCGTCAGCGTACGGACACGTGCGAAGACCCTGAAGAAGCTGCGATGTCTGGACATGGAAGACGTGTATGATTTCAGCAGTTATCGGACTTTGAGCGAGGTTGTCTAGTCGGACTCCACGAGGCTGGGTGGTCGTATCGCAGAGCAAATTGGACGGGAAGTATCAGTGGTGGTACGATGGTGGCGTAAATAGTCCGAGGAACATTCCCACACGAGAAGACATGGAACCGGGAGTCACAGACGGACTGATAAGCAGACCGATCGACGCATAAGAAGAGCGGCGTTGTCAAGCAGAACATCCACTGCAACGCAAATCTGAGCTGCCGTTGCACCTGAGGTGACTGTGCGAACAATTTGTAATCGTCTACTGGATGCAGGACTACGTGCACGTGTGCCTCTGGCATGTGTACCTCCGACTCCAGCTCACCGTCAGGAACGGCTGCAGTGGTGTCGCCAACGTCTGCACTGGAGAACGCAATGACGATCTGTCGTGTTTAGCGATGAAAGCAGAATCTGCTTGGGAGCCTCCGATGGCAGTGTGCGTGTTCGCAGACGCACAGGGGAGCGTCTCCACCTTTCTTGCATCCGCCAGTGACACACAGGGCCTACACCTGGTCTCCTGGTGTTGGGAGCGATCAGCTATCACTCCCGTACACAACTAGTGTTTGTACTGGGTATGTTAAACAGCACCTCCTACATCAACAACATCATTCAGCCCGTTGTTGTGCCATTTGTAAGGTCAGTCCATCATGGTGTTTTACAGCAAGATAATGCACGGCCACACACGGCACATGCAACGCAACATGCACTTCAGGGTGTGAGACAACTTCCATGGCCTGCACATTCACTGGATTTGTCCTCCATTGAGCATGTGTGGGATTTTATGGGACAACGATTTATCCGGTCTCCACAGTCAGCCACGCCCATCCCCGATTTACGCGTCCAGGTTGAGGATGCTTGGGACTCAATACCCCAAACTTACATCCAACATCTGTACGACAGACTCCACGCCAGAATTGCACAGTGTGGCGCAGTTCATGGCGGTTCAACCTCGTACTAACCATGTTCCATGGAAATGTTATTTTTCAGTTTACCAGCAAATACAGCTGTATTTTGCCATAATGTTTCGATCACGTTATCCTCTGTATTCCGTTATTATGCTGTATAAATTTTGTTGGTATCAGACGTCTCCTTCTTGGTGTTCTTTTTTCACTTTCCGCCAGTGTATATTAGATGTAACACTACACCCATAATTATTTTTAAGACTTTCTATAAACATTCAGGGCTTTGTGCCATTTGACGATTCAAACAGTGATGCATGCAACTAAATGTGTATGTGTACTTCTAAGAACTGATTTTCCCATTATAGCATTAAAAAAAATTAAGCTTTATTTCATTTGATAAGTTCTAATGCTTACACTAAACCTGCACACTGTATGTCATTCTTTTGCCATATACTGCATGCCCCTGTTAGTTTTCCAAAAATGCACTGTTAAATGACTTTTTGTTTAAAAGCTGTATAAAGAATAGTGAGCTATTCTTATACAGAGATAATTTATATGTTGGAAATCATAATATATCATAACATATTAAATAATTAAGTCCTACAGCCAGGGTCTCTTCGGTAGAATCTAAATCCTGCAATTAAAAGTGTGGGGGTGGGGTTGGATATGTTCATAAAACTCCATGTATTCAAAACTATGTAGGGTCACATCAGGTACAATACAGGGAACTTTTTGTGTACAATCAAATTCACAATTGGCAAAAGATTAGTATATTGAAGTTACCCAATATTTGTGTATAATACATCCACATTTTGCCATTCACTCACACTCAAGCCTGTAATTTTAATTCAAGCTGCACCATCCATGACAAACATACATTTAAAACTGTTATATTAAACATAAAACAAGTATGTCTCTTGAGCATGTGACTGAATTGAACATTTGTCAATTCTTCAAATGCTGCATTTACACTTAAGTGCAAGAGAAACAAGTTTTTTCAAAGGTGAGTAACATAGTAAAAAATATTCCATAAATTTTAAATTAACTGTCCCTTTTATGGGGCATTGGGATACCCATTGTATGTTTTGTGAAATATCTTACCTGAGTTTTCCCAGCATCTTGAACTAAATAAGTTGGAAGCCTTAAAGCCAGGGCCTTCCTTTCAAGATCCACCAAATGTTGAGTACTTTCCCCACGAAGAACTATTTTAGTCTCCCTAAAAAAAATTTTAAAGTTTAAAAAAAAACACAAAGCATTGCCATTTTGTTTAATACACTTCACTGTACCTAATGATAGATTTGGCAACATGATGCTGCCATTTGTGACAACACAACATATACACAAAGTATGTTTTCAGGGTGTCTACCAAATTCTGGAAATGCAATTTCATGACCCATTAAAAATTTTCATGACCATTTTTAAAAAACCTCTTTGTGTGTGTGTGTGTGTGTGTGTGTGTGTGTGTGTGTGTGTGTGTGTGTGTGTGTGTGTGTGTGTGTGTGTGTGTGAGAGAGAGAGGACATGCACACTTTCTCTCTCTATGTATACATATATATAAAGAGAGGGTCCCGTTTTTAATATGCATATATACCTATCCTACCCTTTAAAGAAGGAACACATGGTGCCCCCTTCTTTACCTTTTCCACAGAAAAAGTGAACCCTCCTATAACAAAACAAAAACCTGACTAATCATACTTTGACTGCACCTAAAAGTAAGTTGAAAAGTTGAAATATTAAACATTGTGCTAAACAACTTCATTACACACCTTTCTGTACCATTTATACCAGAATAATTTAAATTGCTAAATTGATCTCAAAATTCTGTAGGAAGCCTGTTTAAGAAAGACTTTTACAACTTTTCTTTTTTTTTTTTTGGGGGGGGGGGGGGGTTAGATAGTACAGCTACATATTAGAACCAAAACATCATCACAGCATACACCCAACTCCCCACTGCATGAATGAACCTTTCCGAGCAGTTGCGTTGCACATGACCTTGAGTAGCACACTGTGAAGAAGCAACTATTTGTGCCCGCCTCTCAATCGAGTCATGGATATCACAGTGGAACAGTGTACAGCTTTGAAGTTCTGTGTTCATTTAAGGAAAATGAATTTGGAAGCATACAAAATACTGGTGCAGACACATGGTGAGAGTGTGATGCCACATCGTACAGTACAGTCATGGTTAAAAGAATTTTGTGAAGGCTGTGAATCGTTTCAGAAACAAGGTGGACCTGGGTGTTGCCAACAGCCATTGCTAATCAGATGGTAGACACTGCAGCCGCAATTATTCATGAGGATCTTTGGCTCACAGTGAGACAAATAGCAGAACGTGAGAAACTACACATGATGCAAGTCATTGCAAGATGGATTTCTTAGTGGATTCCACGACTGACGCCTGAACAAAAGCAAGTGCATGTTCAGGTGTGTGAATTTTTGAAGCAAGAAATTGCTTTATGAGGACCACCTGAAGTCAGTGACTACAAGTGATGAAACTTTTCTTTATCACTATGATTCAGAGGACAAACAACAGAGCTCTGTATGCAAAAATCCGTCATCTCTGAAGGCAAAAAAGGCAAGATGTGAAACATCTGCTGGAAGGTAATAGTAATCACTTTCTTTGATTACCAAGGAATGGTGTACCAGAATGTCATGCTGCCGAATACCACACTTAATAAGGATTATTATGTGTTTGTTTTGACAAAGCTGATCAAACATATATGTAAAAAGGGTCCACACATTCACCTAAATGATTGGAAACTCCACCATGATAATGCTCGTCCTCGTGTTGCAAAGAAAATCACCACCTTCTTGGCTGAAAAAAATATTGGACCGGTTCCACACTCTCCATACAGTCCAGATTTAACACCCTGTGACTTTTCCTTTTCCCAACTCTCAAAAAGAACTTGTGAGGACTTAGGTTTACGTCAACAGAAGAGGCAGTCAAAGCTTTAGAAACAGCTTTGAAAGGGATGCAGAAAGATGGCTTCCAGAAAATCTTTGAGGAGTGGCAGCAACTCTTGGACAGGTGCACGGCCTCCGGAGATTATTTTGGAAAGGACCACAGCTATATGTAGTTCAGGTTTATACATACATATTTATAAATTTCAGCGCAAGTCTTCCTTGAATAGGCCTCGTATAAACAACATTTAGTACATATATTTTCATACAAAAACATTTTTTGCTTTAACAGTTTTTTTCATAGAGGAGGGCACACATGCCCCCCCCCTTTTTGACACATGGATCGTTAGGTGGAAACCATATTTATGTCTTTCGTGATCAGTGCACGGAGAATTACTTAGATTGTCACTAGAAAATGAACAATTACTAAAAATAAAAAATTCATGACCCTTTTCTAAATTCGTGGCTTTTTTCTGACTCATGATTTTGATGACCAGTAGACACCCTGGTTTTGCTGCATCTCTGAGAGGTGATGTCAATGGAAAAGATTTGCTGATTTAGAGGTAAACCGGTTTGACTGGTTTTTGGTAAACAAGATCAGCAAGAAGAAGAGAGAGGGGAAAGAACCAAAAGAAAGATCACACCATGAATCAACTGATGCACAGTATTCATTCTGTTTACAACATCATTGTTTGCTGTTTCTTTCTGTATTTCTCTGTGAATTATAAACTGTCTATAAGTACTATTTTATTTTATTATTGTTTACAACAGCAGATAAAAATCAAAGTAGGGGTACTGTAGCTTCCAGTGAAAAGAAGACTTGTAAACATATTACATTAAATACTAGATTAAAAATTATTGAATTTAGTGACAATGGTGTTGTTTTTCTTTCTTTACCAAACACTGCAATAGGCCTCAGGCTAAACTCACCTCACACTACTGTTGCTACGGTAGTTAAAAACAAAGATTAAAGTTTTTAGTGAAGTGAAAAATGCTGCACCAATTAACACTACAGTTATTTATAAACATGGCAATGCTCTTGCCAAAATGGAAAAACTTTTAATGGTATGGATAGATGACCAAACTAGCCAACATGTTCCCTTCAGCTAAGCTATTGTTCAGAATAAAGCTCTCAGTCTCTTTACCGACATGAAAGCAAAGAAAGGTGAGGCAGCTAAAGACCCTGAATATGAAGCAAGCCTAAGTCAGTTTTGTAGATTTAAGAATAGGAGCAACTTGCACAGCATTAAAGTGCAAGATGAAGCAGTCAGTGCAGATATTGTACCTGCAACTAATTTTGCTAATGAGTTAGATGGTATAATTAAAGAGGGCAGCTATTCTAAAATGCATGTTTTTAAGGTCAATGAAACTAGCATCACCTGGGAAAAAATGCCATGAAGAACATTCATTGCTAACGAAGTAAAGTCCATACCAGGGTTCAAAGCGGTAAAAGATAGGCTATCCCTTTTGTTAGGTTCAATTGCTCCTGGAGATTTTAAATTGAAGCCTACACTAATTTATCATTTAGAAAACCCACAAGCTCTGAAGAATTGTGCTAAATTTAGCCTTCTTTGTTTGTCGGAAAGTAAATCAAAAGCTTCAATGACTGCATCTTATTTTGAAGAGTGGTTCTTCAAACTACTTGGTACCTGCAGTTAAAAAGGTTACTGCACAGAAAATAAAATCCCTTTCAAAATTTTACTTATTTTTTACAATGCACCTGGCCACCCTAAATCATAAGATGAACTGAATCTTGGCATTTAAGTGGTTTTCTTCCCTGCAAATACTACTACTTCAATTGCTTCAACAAACAAACAAAGGCATCATTGCTGCATTTAAATCATACTAACGAAGGTGAACATTTGCTAAGGCTATAGCAGCAACAAACAATGAATCTAAAAGTGGGGTGAATAAAATTAAAGAATTCTGGAAAGATTTCACAATCTTGTATGGCATCAAGACTATCAGAGATGCAAGGAATGAAGTAAAAGAATCTGCACTTAAAGGTGTCTGGAAACAGTTTGTGTCCACAATTTATTGACCATTTCAAAGGATTAAAAAATCCTATTGAGGAAAATAATGTAAATATTGCAGTCATCAGCCTTTGCAAAACTGCTGAAATTCCTACTAGCCAATGTGGCTAGTAGAATAAAAATTTTACTAGCCAAATGACAAAATCTACTGGCTATGAATAACAATAATAATAATAATAATAATAATAATAATAATAATAATAATTCAGTAACTTCTCTACTTACATTTCTATGAAATTAGATGGGTGAATGTTTTTTTTGTTTTTTTTTTCCAATGAGAGACCCCTCCCCCATTAACTTCATAAAATCAGATAAAAAGTAGTTACTGCATAGGATCATTAGATTGAGTGAAAATACTTGCAAATGCTTTTGTTCCAAAATGACTGATTTTTTGACAATTTATTTTCAGTGCTGTAATATCATTACTCTATCTTAATTTACACATACATAATTTATTTTCGAGAGGCCATTAAGTTAGATGTCTAATTTCTTTAATAATATTTAAAACAAAGGGACAAAAGCTAGGATATATATATATATACATAAAGTGGCACTTGTTGATACAGTTTACTGCTGATATGTACCCCAGGAGCAGAAAGTACTTAAAACTGCAATGTGCATTGCAGAACAAAGTCCCCTGCCCCCTCCCTGCAGAACATTTTCTTTTAATTTTAGGTTTCAATGCCTTGCAGGACATATTTTTTTTTATCTTAGATTTCAATTTCTTTGTAGATATTTTTATTTGTAGAACATGTTTTGTTAAATCTTAAATTTCAATCCCTTGCAGAAATTTTTTTATCTTAAATTTGCGAGTGCAGCGCTCGCTCGCGTACCCTGATCTGCAGGTAACTCCTCTTGTCTACACTTCCCACCCTTCTGCCTGGAGCACCAAACATTCCCCCTCCTCCCACACATTCAACCACCCACCCCTACCATTTAGGAGCTAGCTGATTGTTTTTCCCTGCGCTTTTTGAAAGACCCTTTTCCCCCTCCCTGCTAGTATGTTGTGAAAGTGGGAGGAGTCAAGCCCTGTTGAACCACATATTGCTAGGGAGAATGTTTGTTAGATGTCCATCTTGGAAAAAATTACCTCAAATCAACAACAGCAGAACACGTGGGATTGCTGGATTCCCGCCGAAGTAAAGTTGCTATGAAGGGGTCTCCCACCTTAGAAAATTTTAAGAAAAATATATGTGGGTCTGTATTTTGACAACTCACAAAAATCAAGCTTTAGAAATGTATCCATCATAAAATTAGGTGCGTTAAAAACAAATCCTTCCCTGAGTTACAAAAATTGCAGTTCAATACATCAGTTATGTTGTGAATATAATCAATTTATAGACACTGGAATCGGCTTCTATACGTAGCGGCCTGGACAATTCATTTTGCATATTGCCAACTGTTACAAATCAGACACGAGATTCTTTCGTGAATCCCAATTCTTCATTATTTGGCATCGATACAAAACTAAAGAGAATTTGGGGAGAGGGATTAATATGTGTGAGGGGGTTGTTTCCCATCTGGGAACAGTATTCCGTTCTTCAAAACTTTTCACATAATTGTTATTTCTTCTTCTTGCGAAGTTGCATTTGCCCAGTATTGTTGCTAAATAAGTCTATTGCATAAATGTTTACATTTCAGCTTTAAACTGTAGGCAACAATTTTCCGAAAACACATTAAATTCAACGGAGTGAAAATTTCCCTGTAATCTTTAGACACGAGTTTCTCTCGCGGATTCAGAAAATTTGACCTTTGTTGTCATCATTTGCGTCATTCTCGAGAGCGAAGAGAATTGGGAATGAGGGAGGGCGTTGTCCAGCTGTAAACGGAAGCTAGACGGAATTACGATTTCTCTCGTAATTGTAATTTTCTTCTTTTTTCTTCCTGATTCTCTCTGTTCAGTATTAATGTAAAATATGATTTTTTTCAATAGATTGTTTCAGCTTCAAAAGGGAGGAAGAATTTCCAAAAATGGAAATCGGACTGAGCGAAAAGTTCGAAAAACTGTGAGGTGTGTTTTCCGGCTGTAGACAGAATTCCGTCTTTCGAAACAGAAGCTATACGAAATAACGATTTCTCCCATAATTATAATCTTTTTCTCGTGATTTCCTCTGTTCAGTATTAATGTAAAATAGGATTTTGTTCAATAAATTATTGTGTTTCAGCTTCAAAATAGAGGAAAAATTTCCGAAAATGAAAATCGGACAGAGTGAAGAGTTAAAAAAAACTGCACTCCACTCAGAATAACTCTGACACAGCTCCCTTATGTTGTGACATTCAATAGATAACAGGCTACATAGCTGATCTGTTGAATAATAAAGTGTATATTTTGAATAATTTTGAATAATTAATATTTCCAAGAACTCATGTCAGTTCTGAGCAGAAGAAAGAATTGGAAGATCTTTCCAATTTCATTGAATTTGTTAAGGTTTTTCTATGTGTTCCACACTCTGAAGGAAAAAAAAATAAAAAAAAAGATTTACTCTTTGAATACACTGTTTTTGTCACTATCTATAGAAATATGCAAGAAAGTAGGACAAGTGGAACATTTTTTCCAGATTCAAGCTCTCTTAAAACAATCTCTAAATGAAATGAAAGCAGAGATTCCAAAAATTTATCTGCCAGCCTCAGAGGCAATTTGTGAATCCTGGGGTTCAGCAGTTGGCATATTGTATAAGTAAAAGACCCAATACTAATTATGGAGATGATGTTATAGTTGGAACAAATGATAAATGGCTGTTTTTAATGTCAAACAGAGCACAGTTTGGACATAAGTCAGTCAGAAAAATACTGAAAGCTGCCCTAGTTTCAATGTATGGACCAAATTACCACAAACACTTTGTAAATAATTCATGTGCAACAATGGCGCACTATTTAACTTCAAATTCTAAAGACATACCCTGGTTCTAAATAAATTTATTTGATCTAAATAACAGGTTTATGTATTGTTATATTTAACAGGGATCATAGCATACTTCTGGAAAATTTTAGGTAAGAATTTTAGGAATTTTAGGAATTTTTAGATAAATTTTAGAAAAATTTTAGGAGTGTATTTCAATAAAAACTAGATGTATATTTGTATACATCTAGTAAAACAACTTTGTATACATTGTAAAGAGTTTGCTTCACACCCTTCAACCATATATACTGATAGACTGCGCATGACATCAAAATTTCTGGCTCCAACATAAAATCACATGACAACAGTCAAAAAGATGGGTTACACCTGCTGTGCTTATGGTTGCTCTGACCGATATAGTAAAGAAAGTTCTATGATTTTTCATGGGTAAGAAACGAATTAAATACCTAAGTCAATAAAGTTCAATTACTTAACCAGAAACTTGCAGCTATTGATATAAAAATATAGTAACTTAAGAAAAAAAAAATGGAATGCATGTTCCAAATTCTTCGCAAATGTTCATCACATTATAAATCACAAAATGTAAACAACACGATCATGCATGTATATAGCTCATAAGTAAACTTACCTGAAGAGTTTTCATTATATATGAGGTGCATTCACATAATACACCGAAAACACTGAAGTTCTGCAACGTAAATTAGTAATCATAACAGCATTTGTACACGAAATTTGGAGTCTGATGATGACGTGCCCAATGTTTGAGCCATGGCGGCTTTGATGCAGCTATTGCCAATGCGCAGTCCATTAGTATATATGGTCGAAGTTCACACCCAAATTTTTTCCATAACGTCTAATGTCTAAAGTTTAAGTATGATTTACTTCTAATGTTCAGTTCTTATCTTTTCATGTGTTATTATCATATTCAAGTATATTTACCACATTCAAGTTTCACTTTGAACATTAATATGCTGTTGAACCAGAAGCAATTCACGATTTTCACAGTAAAGTTTTCAGGTTTCACATTAAACTATAATATCCTAAAAAGGTAATTGAAAACCAAGAACTATGTACAATTGTTCACTGAATTACTTTTTTCATATTATTGTTTTAACCTTTTCCTGATTAGCCTATCTTTTTCTGCTTCCACCACAACTAATTTACTTTCAGTTTTCTTTATTTCAGCTGAACCTTGTATGATCAAGTTAGAGGCAACTGCTATTTCAACAGTATTTTGTTTTTCTACAGCTTTTCTCATTCTTTCTGTTCCCTCTTGAATTACTGCTAGGGAGGCTTCTTTATCTTTTTTAAGTCTATTTATTTCTGCATCATTTTCTTTTATTTTGTCATCAAACTCAGCTTTTCTTTTTCTCTCTAGCTGCTTTTCCTTATTTTCCCTCTCTTTCTGCTTCCTTTCTTTTACCTTTTTTGATTCTTCTTCCTTCAGCTTATCAACATACTCTTTATAAAATTTATGTGAATCACGAACACTATTTAACAAATTTCTTGTTATGGGAACTTTACTTACACATCCATAGTGTTTAATGGCCCCTTTAACTATTCTTAATGATGTTATAGTTGAGTCTTTTAAGTTAGCCTTGTCCTTCCTTAACAGAGCAGTGTTAACCGAAAATCCCCTTTCTGCATCAGCATTACCATGAGGTAAAACTAAAATTGACTTTATGAGTTTAGCAAGATTTGAGTATTTTTCTTTTCCGCAAGAGTCTTTAATACTAAATATATTACGCCAGTAATGATCAATCCGCACTGGAATATGCCCTTCCTCTGAAAATTTCACTAGTTCATCTAGAGTTGGCTTATCGCAACTTAAAAGTTTCCACTCTTCTCTTACTCTATCAATTTGTTCCTCAGAAAGATGCAAAACACTTGAAATTCTGGTTATTTCCGAAAGTCCTTCAGTGACTGAAAGTTGAGTTGACTCTTTCTTTGGTTCTTTTACCTTTAAAACTTCTATGTCTCTTAGCTTTTGATTGCAGAATGGCAAATTTGACTTTAAATATTTTGTGGTTGCAATTAGTGATGATCTTACATCTATGAGAAATAATTTCTGCCTGGTCTCCTGAACATTCCTGAGGAGATTTTTTGTCTTCATACCAACTTCTAACTCCCCTAGTTTTTTCCATGAATTTTTGTTTTCAAAATCTACATTCTTTAGGTCTTCTCCAAATTTCCCTGCAATAACATCATCTTGGATAAACTGAGCCATAACATTCTTCATTAAAGTATTTAAATCAGAATATAACTGGTGTATTTTTGGTTCTTCACTCTGATAACATAATGAAAACTTTTCAAAATTTTGGTGTGAAAATGAAATTAATGCTAAATAGCAAGGAGTTAGCTCATTTTTCAGGAAACAGTGAATTCTTTTATACCTTGCCGAATTGCGTAGTTGTTTTTCAAATATTTTTTGAGATGGCAAGAAGTTTAAAAAATATTCTGTAATATTTAGCCATTGATCCAAGAGCCTCTGGGCTACAGAACCAATGGTTAACCATCTGTTGCTGACATGACGCAAAAGAAATTTGGCAGTGACCAATGTTATATCCTCGACAGATTTATAATCCTCTCGTCTTGCAGCACTACTCTTTAAAAAGTAATGCATATCAGTAGCAAATTCGTCAAAATCTATATTTAAGCTTGTCAAAAAAATTTTAAATGCATTACTAACAACATGCAGGTTGCAAAAACCTAGTTCCAAAGATTTCTGGCCTGTTTCTTGTTTTACAACTTCATTGAATTTGCGTAAAAAGCACTTATTTACATTTGAGCTGTCCATGGATACACAAATAATTCTGTTCAACGAAATATTGAAGGATGATAACACATCAAGAATTTCTTTTAGCAAAATATCTGCTGTTGCATGACCCAGAAAAACGCTTGTTAGGTATCGGCAAGAAACTGAATTTATTTCTGAAGACCAGTACCTGAGATACACATCCAACTGCCGTTTCACTTGTGTATTTGTAGTTTCATCAAATGCTATAGTAACCTTTCCTGGGCTACTAGATGCAATGTCTGTTTTCAAATCCTCTTCAAAATATTTTGACAATCCATGTGATATCACATAAGCAACTTTTTTTCTTTAAGTTGCATTTTGGCTGCAATAGCAGAATCAGGAAACATTTCTTTGAAAAGTTCAACTGTTTCAGTGCATGAAACAAAAGACATATTGCCCTTAGCAACTTTCATGGCCCATAATGCTTCGGCTTTAGCCAACTGTAAATCATGGCTCAGTACTTCACTAATATTTGTTTTGGGCTGAAGATCCCGTCCTCTAAAGGCTTTCAGGATGGACTTATTTTGAAATTTACTTTGAAATTTCTGCAAATGTTTTTTCCTTTATGATGCGCTTTTACTTGTAAAAAGCCACTATTAGAAATGTTGAAAATTTCTGAACACAATATACACTTAGCAGAAAATATTGTTTTAGTTGCAGAACACCATTCTTTCAACTTCACTCCGTCCAATTCTTTGGCGAGCCACGCATCTTGAAATTTCGTTTTGGATTTAGGCATCTTAAACACTTGTATTACTAAACAGAAAATGAAAGGGAAGTACAAAAACACGTTCCAATATTGCAAAACCAGACAACTTCCCGAAATTTGGCTGCGAGGATGTCAGAAGATAGAAAAAAAAAAAAAAAAAAGCAGGTCACCACTAGAGAACTGAACCTGCACACAGCACAGAGAACACCATAAAAGACACAAAACCAGAAACTATCATACGCATCTCACGCAAGTTCAGTCAAAGCGAGTCGGAGCCGAGATATATTGCGCATCGAAGGTCGCTGTCGCCGACGCACGATCGAAGGTCAATGATCACGTGCTCTACTGCCTGTCATGATAACACTCAGCTACCATCCCATCGTCATTACCGGAGGTTACGGAAGGAGATCACATGTTTCCTCTTTGCTTCCACCCACCTGCGGTTTACAATAACAAAACATCAGCAGAAAGAGGAGGTTCCACAAGGCATGTACAAAAATAAAGTACGATCTTCTGCGTGCCACGGAGTTCGTCTGCAAAGCGCAAACCAGGGGTGAAAATGACCCCTCCCCTTTTCCCTTAGATCTCTTGTTACTCTCGAAAACTGTCCGAAGGCACAAAAGTGGAGCGCCCGCCCCGAAGCAAGTGCATCTCGATGGCGTCATTTTTCCCTCCCTTCAGCAGCACAGCATATAGGCTGTGTTTCTACAATAACAGGTCTTTTTACCTTACCGTAATGGTAAATTTATTGGCGTTAATAACGGTTGTGTTTTTAATAAATAAGCTTACGAAAATTTTAGGATGAATAGCAAATTTTAGGTATAATTTTAGGAATTTAAGGAGGGTCACAAAATATTAGGAATTTTAGGAATTTAAGGAGGGTCACAAAATATTAGGAATTTTAGGAATTTTAGGAGGAATGCGATCCCTGATTTAACAAGGGGTTTCAACTGATGGTAATTTTTTTAATGTTCATTATACTGTGATTCATTCACATTCTTTTTTTTTTTTAATGAAATTTGGTGAAAGTATTTCGCGCTTTGCCCACAGAACATTTACAATTTTTGGAAGTCATGTTGCAGAACACTGAACGTAATTCTGCTCCTGGGATATGTACTGTGTCTGATCTCATCAGAGGTATCTGCCTACCACAATTGAATAGCATTTTGGAGATCAAAATCTTCAATTGAAGGACCGTTGCATGTAATCATCATTAAGTCTTTTAAAGTGTCACTGTTCAGACATGACCAATTACTCGTTTTTATGAGGTTAATTCCAGAAAAGCCACACTCACAAGGAGCAGTGCTACATGGCATTAGATGTAGTCAGTCAGCTGCATCATCTTAAAAACATTGCCATCACAGTTTGTTTCCTTTTGTTCAGCATATATGCAGCTAAACAGAGATTCAAAGATAATTCTTTTACCTGTAGATGACATAATATTTTGTGCAAGGTATACTGTGGCAAAGATACATATACCATGGCAAAGATCAAATATACCATGGCAAAGATTAAATATACCATGGCAAAGGTTGTTTTAGTAACCTTGACCCTTTGGTTGCTCTAGGCTGATACATCAGCAGATTAGGTTTCTCTCGAAGCCCACCTTCACTTCCATTCATTTTCGAACCAGCTACAGAGACATGGGCGAGAAAACTGAACTTGATACTCATTCACAAGTGGGGGAAAGTTGGACAAAATATTTGCTCACTTGGGGGAAAAAATCCAATGCCCATCGTTGGCTACTATATTAAAAAATTTACTAGCCACTACAAAATACCTGGTCGCCATCAGGCAACTAATAGTCATGTCAAGGCAGTTAGAACTAGAGTAGAGCCAGAAGATGTTAGTGACCTGCATGAATCTCATTTCCAACCCCTCTTCTTGAACTTAAAGAGCAAAAAAAGGAGGAACCAGTGTCCCATCCTAAAGATATATTGAGCCCTTATGTCTAAAGAAATAACTTACAGAGAACTGTCGGACATTTAGAAAATGTCACATTCATTTTTGAAAAGGTGGATACCAGTTTTGAAAGAAGCTCCAAAGTAAATTCTCGCATTTCATACCAATATGCTTGTCACAGGTATGTATATACATAGAAAAGACAATCTGCCATTCAAATTCCGTTAGATACATACTTCCGTAAAAGACCTGCATCTTCTCAAACTTCAACATCCACTCAAAGCCCTATTTGATCAACTACTACAAGTCTGCCATGTGAATGGTAAACATGTCAATATTTAAACTCTCTAGAATCATTTGCAGGGAGATGCAATGGGCATCATTCAGTAGGCAACAAACAGCGTCAATATTTTGTTGGTGCATGAGGAGGAAGAGAGGCTGCTTCTGGTGGCATCTTTTTATGTTCTTCCTCTCTTCACAAAAATATGTGAACCATAGGCAAATAAATGTTGGAACAACCAAGTGCACTGCTGCACTGTGTTGTGAACCATTTGTGATGTTTCTGGAGCACTTTTACATTCTTTCACACAGAATTTTAAAATGCATTACATTCTAGAAAAACATAAAAAAGCACATAAACTCCTCATTGTGTCATGAGGATGATGGGCAAAACATGTAACAATAATGACAAATAAAGGTAACTTGATCACGCTAGTTACATTACATGAAAAAAAAAATTTACAAGAAAGTTCGTAAGTTGGGAGCTTTCGACCTTATAGGTCTTCATCACGCCAATGGAGGACTAAGATTGTTGCCAGATTCTACATTTGAATGTTTTCTATTTTTGTTGCCAAAACTTATAATTGATCTCCAGATCATCAGAATGTAGAGAGGAGATTCGGAGAATTGCAAGTCATTGAGTTGAAAATAATTTCCAGGCTTTCACGGTAACGGAGGGCAAAACGATTGTCAAAAGAAGCAATTCGTTTTGCTTTGTTCCAGCGGGGAGCTGCAGATGTGTCTTCCATTGTCAAAATAGACAAGGCTGTATTAGGATTGGCTTTCAAAACATCTTTTTTATGTTCTAAAATTCTGTGGTTAATGTTCCTGTATGTGCTTCCAATGTATAAGTTATCACCTGTTGAAGAAGAGATAGGAATGCAGTAAACTCCTGGGAGGTCCAGATTTTCAACTTTGTCCCTATCCCTTTGTAGAAATTTCAAGATGTTTGGGTTGGATTTAATGGCAAGATGGTAACATAAACTTCTAAAAAGAATCTGTAACTTATAAGCATAGGAAGGATGG
Organism: Macrothele yani; assembly: GCA_039090855.1. NCBI lineage: Eukaryota > Metazoa > Arthropoda > Arachnida > Araneae > Macrothelidae > Macrothele > Macrothele yani. The sequence continues at coordinate 134,899,481 of CM077027.1, read as the reverse complement.
TAAGGAACAGAACCAGAGAATTCCAGGTTTTCTTTCTTTTGAGGAAGGAGGCATTCAATTTTCGAATTGTTTTCATATTTCTTTAAGAGGGAGTTGACTGTAAGAGCAGGGAAATCATGAGAGAGGGCTTACCTTTTTCACATTTCACTGCACATTTTATTCTTTTTGTTGTCATGCTTGGTTTAAGCCTCCGGTGCGGTGTTCTATTTTTTTCCTTTCAGGTTCTTTCAAATGTTCTACGAACGCTCAAGTCCATGAAGTGCCTTGCTGTCCAGGTTGCAAAATTGTATCCCCCCCTTCACATCCACGTGTAAAACCTAACGTTCGAAGTGTGTGGATAACCAGACATACCCAAAGTTTGAAGATATTAAAATAATAAAATCATGTCGCAATGAGAGACACTTACGCATTGCAGAGTCTGTACTAATTGAAAAAAAGAAATCGAATTTGTAATAATAACGATCCAAATATCCTTAATGAAAAATGGAAAGAACTAATAAAAATTGACCAAAAAAACCCCAAAACACAGAAGAAGAAGAAAATAAAGAGTTCACTAAAGTCAATAACAGATGGAGCCACGGTGGAAGGTTTTTTCGTGGATGACATGGGGGCGGGGTGAGGAAGCCGAGCACATAGCTCACTCTTGCAGCAGTGGCAGAAGAGAAAACATCTAGCATACCTCCTGAAGATAGCCCAGCTGAGGGTAGAAAGTACTTGAGGCAGTCTGCGTTGGAATGGCTTGGGGTGTGGTGAATGAATATTCTGGTTGTTCATGGGGTGTTGAGAAAGAGAGTCGAAAGCATCAGATGAGTCGTATGTAAATAGTTGTACATACGTTTTTAACATTTTTGTTCGCATTTTGTATGTATGTAAATAAGCAGTTTATGTTCGGTTGATAATATCAAAAGATTCTGAGTTCAAGAATTGGGGTTTTTATCAACGAAGGTTAGGTTTTACACGCGGATGTGAAGGGTGGGGGGGGGGGGAGGATACAATTTTGCAACCTGGACAGCAAGGCACTTCATGTGCTTGAGCGTTCGTAGAACATTTGAAAGAACCTGAAGACAAAAAAATAGAACACCGCACCGGAGACTTAAACCAAGCATGACAACAAAAAGAATGAAACGTGCAGTGAAATGTGAAGGTAAGCAACCTCGTAATTATTATAATTGTATGCACGTAAATTTAAAAACAACTGTGGCTTCTGCTATGGATGTTTTAACCTGAATTTATGAGAGTGGGCTATGGTAGAAATCTTGGAGAATTCTTCTTGAAGAGAAAGTTGGTTGTTGCAAATGATATGAGCCCTGTGGATGTAAGACTTCAATGCTGCAAGCTTGTACAGATGCAGAGTGAAAGATTTGTAGGGAATGATGTTAGTGGCCGCAGAAGGCTTACGATAGACGGAGCGAGTGATGGAGAGATCAGTGTTTCTACAGATGGATACATCCAGGAAATCAATTTTGTTGTTTACTTCCTTAGATATAGCGAGATTAATGGAAGGAAATTTTTCCGGCAAAAATCCTAGTCCTCCATTGGCGTGATGAAGACCTAAGATAAGGTCGAAAGCTCCCAACTTACGAACTTTATTGTAAAAAATTTTTCATGTAGCGTAACTAGCGTGACCAAGTTACCTTTATTTGTCCTCATTGTATATAATATTATTATATACATAAACACATCAGTCTTGAAAATCACTAAAAAAAGCACATCAGTGTGGGGGATCAGCTTACAGCTGACGGTTCTGATCAGTCATTCCACCTAAGGGTTCTGGAATGAAATCTACTGAAGATGTGCTACAGATGTGTAATGTGAAGAAAAATGTTGCTAGTATGGTGGAGACAAATATTCTGAGGAAATGCGGCCAGGTTGAAAGAATGAGTGGTGAGATCCCAACTTCAGATTATTCCACCCAAGAGGTAGAAAAGAAAAGAAAGGTAGAAGGTGGCAAAGGAAATCACCGACAGCGGGGGGGGGGGCTATTCAAAAATGTCTGCATGAGATAAAGATGATGAGTATGAAGTAGAGCTCAGTGAAGCTTGAGCTGTGTGCCAAGACTGCTGTAAATGGAGAAGTTTGATAAGAAGATTGTACCGAAAGTAATGCAAAAGTGGGCATAACTTTTTTATTAACTAACAGAGGTCTTTCAAATTGCACATGTTCGTAGAGTAGCACTTTCTCTATAGTAATCCGTCTTCATTGCAGGTAAATAATGAATTCCAAGCAGAAGTGATGTGCCATCATTGAGTTCTTGATGAAGGAAGGATGCAGGCTGTCTGGCATCCACAGAAGACTACAGAATATTTACGGAGATAACACCATTGACAAGGGTAATGTACACAGATGGATGAAGAAGTTTAAAGAAGGGGAAACCAGCATTGAAGACAAACCACACATTGGGAGACCATCATCTGCAACCACTGACATGAATTGTCAGCGAGTGGATGAATTGATTCGTGTAGAAAGAAGAGTCACAATCCGTGAGCTTGCTGCACAACTGGACTGTGGTCACAATGCTATACAGAAGATGGTAGAAGACTTAGTGTATCGGAAAGTGTGTGCAAAGTTGATACCTCGGCAATAGACACCCCGTTTTGAAGGAGAGAAGGGTGGAAATCTGCTCTGATTAGCTTGAAGCCAATGAAAACACGTTTTTTTCCAATTTGGTGAAGGGATGAAACGTGGGTATACTTTTATGATCCAGGAACGAAGAATCAATCCATGGAATGGCATCCCAGCTCTTCACCAAGGCCTAAGACGTTCAAGAGCCAGCGATCAGCACAGAAAGTCATGGAGACTGTTTTTTGGAGTGACAGGGGTGTCATTCCCCTTGATTTTCTGGAACGTGGCCGTACCGTGACGAGCGAGTAACACATTGAGACACTCAAGAAGCTTTGAGAAGCCATAAGGAGGAAGAGACCGAACAAGAATCTAAAAAGGATCTACATTCACTTTGATAATGCAAGACCACACACATCTTTGGCAACAAATCAGGCGATCAGCAAATTAGGTTGGTCGGTGGTCCCCCTATCCACCATCCAGCCCATATCTGGCGCCGTCCGACTTCTACCTGTTTGTTCCATTGAAGAAGTCTCCAGGGACAATGATTTGATGACACAGATGAGGTGAATGTGACTGTGAAGAAGTGGGTACAACAGTCCACACCTGAATTTTTTAAAAGAGGTTTTGAGAGTTGATTCAATGAGGGCACAAATGCATCGCTTGTGATGGAGACTATGTTGAGTAGTACCTTTGTATAGTTACTCTACTAACATGTGCAATTTAAATGACATCTGTCAGTTTAAATCACACATGTTGGTAGAGTAACTAAAAAAGTTATGCCTACTTTTGCATTACTTTTGGTACAACCCTCGTATATCAACAGAAAGAAAAAACCAGCAACAACAGATTTATGCTTAAATTTAGCAGATGAGCTTTCTTAGAGAACCAAACCTCTGAATCTCAGAGAACAGCTTAGCAATGCGTATTTATGTCACAGTTCAACAATGGCTAATTGTAGACAGGTGAAACTTGGCCATGTGTTAGTAAAAGGTTGATATTAAACACATTCCTAACATCACCCAACAGAAGACAGCCATAATATTGTTATGGTATAAATTGTCCTCAGACATATTAGACGTACCTTGTAGACTGAATATTCGTCTCACAGGGAGATCTGAGGTGCATTACAGTTCTGTGGAAAAAGAAAGCTTTCCTAGCTGATGTCCATAGACAGTTCTATCAAGTATACAGGAGAGGTGTAATGCTGTGTCAACATGTTGCTGAATGCTGTTGAAAACTGGTAAGAATACTGTAATCAATGAAACTGCAAAGGGCATCCAAGCAGCCTCACAACAGAAATTAACACAGCCTAAATTAAAGAAGTGTTTCAGGAGGATAGGTGAGTAACTGAATTTTAAAAGCACTGAATTTCCTTTCAACTCTTGAAAGATCAGCTAGAAAGAAATAAACTTCATCACAGATTAAGATGAAAAAATTGCTCTGTTTCAGCAACTGGAATAATAATCTTGTGCAAAGAGATAAACAAGATAGCATATACTGACAAGTGCCTGAATGTTTTTGGTGACTTTGAGAAAAATAGTTCATACATAGAAGTTTTATTCTGTACCTGTTCAGAGCATGAAATATGTTCGAATGACATACAAGCTTCATAACCTTATCATTTGATCAACCTATGAATTCTGAAACAAAAGGGAACAATACAATGTAGAAAGGGCAAACTACTCACCCAAAGTCAAACCACTGCAGCATCATTTCACCATACTTATTTTCATCCTGCAGTAGTAACCGATGCATGCCAAGTGCAGCATGGGCCACCTGGGCTGCAGTCTTTCCTACACCCATGTCTAGACTCATGTTCACAACAAAGACCATTTTATACAACTCTGCTATTACATCTTCATCGCTGACATCATCTGCTTCTGCCTATAACAATAAGAAAGGTTCATGAATCAGATATTCTTCCATTAAGCTGATGCTCTTACACATGTAGGCTACAAGTGGAAAAAACAACAGATAAAGTTCAGAAAAAAAAAACCCACAAATTTAACTGCTTCCTAGATGTTGAATTTTAGGTAGGACTCACAAGGGAAGCATTCATTCACACACTCACACACACTGCTAAGCTGTTCTCTGGGATTCAGAGGTTAGCTCCACAAAGAAATACAAACTACCAGATAAATCTTTAACTGATTATTTACTTACTGTTGCTGAATTAAACTTCTCCATTTACAGCGATCATGACACACAACTCAGGCTTCACTGACATCCATCACACAATGTACAAAAGACCTTCTATACTTCATACTCAATCTTTTTCTCATGCAGACACTCCTGAATCTGATCCTCCCATGACTTCCTTGGCCTTCCTCTGCCTTTCCTTAAAAGATTTTCTTAGTAAGCATCTCATCACTCATTCTTTCAACACGGCCAAACCACCAAAGGATATTAGTCTTCATCATGCTAACAACACTTTGCTTCCCATTACACAACTGCAACACATCTTCATTCCTCACACAATCAGAACGTATCTTGCCCCAAACCCAACATAAATAACACATTTCTCCAGCACACAAATAACCCCTGTTTCTTTTGTAGTACCCAGGTTTCAACTGCCATACATCAGAGCAGGAACAATTACACTTTCATACACAGCCATGCAGGACTCTCTTGAGAACCCATCATTCCTGTGAAAACCTTCCAAAGCAGCTATGACTTTCAATGAAGAATTCACTTGCCTACTAATTTTAACATCCAGTTTGTTCTCTCTGTCAAACATGCTTCCTAAATACACCAACTCATTCACCTGGTCAATCACTGTGCCATTTAGACTTATATTACATTCAGTGCTAATGGTTCTTCATTCAAAACCCATAACTTTGGTTTTTTCCTTATTTATACCCAGTTTGAATTTCATGCAAACTTCATACATCAGGGACAACATACTCTGCAGCTCACTTATGCTCTCTGCCAACAGGACAGTGTCATCAGCACACAGCAACCTGCACACACGGAAATTACCAAAACATAAACCAGTAGTGTCCGTCTTGGTATCCTGCATACACGCATCCATAAATACATTAAACCAGCCATGGGGCATCAACATGGTCTTGACATTACTCCTACTTTGCTGCACCTTCTTCGGACATTGAAACTCAGGCGACTTCCGTTGGGAGGACTGGACTTTTGTTTCAGGGTCATAGCCATGCACTCAAGACTCATCTCCAGTTATGACCTTTCTCAGGAAATCTGGTTTACTGTTAGCGGTTTCAAGCAAGTCCCGTACAACTTCAGTACAAAATTCCTTCTGCTCTTGGGACAGGAGCACCAGAACAAATTCTGCCCACACACATTTCATGCCAAGATTCCCCATAAAAATCTCTGAAACAACAGTCAATGGAATCCCCAGATCTTCTTCCAATTCTTGTGCTGTCAATCAGCAATTTTCCTTGATTGCAACCCGTATGCAGTCAACATTTTCAGGTGTTCTGCTTGTTGCAGGCTTTCCAGAATGTGGATCGCTGTCAATGAATTCCCTGCCATCTTTGAAGCATCAGTATCACAATTTTTTCCTGGCTTTGCTCACTGAATCATCACTGAAAGCATTCTTAATCATTTGAAGTTTTTGCGGATAAATGTCCGAATTTGAAGCAAAACTCAATGCACGTTTGTTGATCTACTCGCTCGGTCATTGTGAATGTGACAGTTATACAGTACACAAGCTCACTCAATGGCGTCTCACTGAAGATTGAATAGCCCCACAGGGAAATGAGTATTCACGCTTGTGCAGTAAGGTCCTATCTGGCTGGATGCCAAGTTACATCAAGGCAGCGCAACTGGTTCTCAAGATATTCACAACAGCTGGATACTTTCTGGACAGACTTCGTATACACTCGAAGTGCTCATAGCAATAATTTTGAATCCCGGCAAAAGGTAACTACAGATAATCTAAACAGAAAAGTAGTAAACTACAGCTTTCCCTTTTTCAAGACAATGATTTTCACTCTAACATTTTAAAAATCAAAATGAATACATGGTTCATATAATTTAGGTACAGAAAATAAAATTATTTTTAATTAGAAATACTGAACCGGTACAACTTAATATTCTACTGTTATCTATTTAGCTTCCTATAACACGTGACTCAGGATTACCCCTCGTTAGGACTTTCAGCCATATTTTCCTCATATTTCAGTTCCTGTGCTATAATTATTTCAGCATTTTGGCTTTTGTCCGGCCCGAAGTTTTGAACCCAGAATCAGTAGTACTAGGAGTCAAGAGCATGTGTCTTAGACCATTCTGGCCATTCAGACAAAGTAAAGAGATGAGAAGAGTTCATTGCAAACAAACTCTCCTCATTTTATGAACATTGTTTGCAAACAATTCTCATATTATTCAGTACCTAGCAGTTTAGCTAAGGTTATATATAGCTAAATACTTTAATGACTCCAGTACTTTACAGTATTTTCCAATTCATTCATTTGACATTTTCAAAAATTTAAACTAATTTTTTGTTTGTTTGTTTTTTGGCATTTTTTATTTGCTTGTTTAGGTTTAAATGACACCATGACCAGCTCCAAGGGCTGTACTATACCTAAGCAGTCATCCATCCCTAATTTAGGGCCACTGGTTTTAGGGAGAGGACAGAGCCAGTGTCATCAGAGAAACACACAAACACTCATTTGGCTCTCAACCTAGGACCATCTTGGACAAACAGGAAATAACCAGCATATCAGACCACTAGGCCACTTGGGGGCAAAATCATCACTATGAGCTATGATGTATAATTCTTATGACAGAAATAATATGCAACTTCCCCACTTTGTACCTTTTGCTTTACATGCAGGGATCATAGCATACTTCTGGAAAATTTTAGGTAGGAATTTTAGGACTTTTTAGAAAAATTTTAGGAAAATTTTAGGAGTGTATTTCAATAAAAACTAGATGTATATTTGTATACATCTAGTAAAACAACTTTGTATACATTGTAAAGAGTTTGCTTCACACCCTTCAACCATATATACTGATAGACTACACATGACATCAAAATTTCTGGCTCCAACATAAAATCACATGACAACAGTCAAAAAGATGGGTTACACCTGCTGTGCTTATGGTTGCTCTGAGCAATATAGTAAAGAAAGTTCAATGATTTTTCATGGGTAAGAAACGAATTAAATACCTAAGTCAATAAAGTTCAATTACTTAACCAGAAACTTGCAGCTATTGATATAAAAATATAGTAACTTAAGAAAAAAAAAATGGAATGCATGTTCCAAATTCTTCGCTAATGTTCATCACATTATAAATCACAAAATGTAAACAACCCGATCATGCATGTATATAGCTCATAAGTAAACTTACCTGAAGAGTTTTCATTATATATGAGGCGCATTCACATAATACACCGAAAACACTGAAGTTCTGCATGTAAATTAGTAATCATAACAGCATTTTTACACGAAATTTGGAGTCTGATGATGACGTGTCCAATGTTTGAGCCATGGCGGCTTTGATGCAGCTATTGCCAATGCGCAGCCCATTAGTATATATGGTCGAAGTTCCCACCCAAATTTTTTCCATAACGTCTAATGTCTAAAGTTTAAGTATGATTTACTTCTAATGTTCAGTTCTTATCTTTTCACGTGTTATTATCATATTCAAGTATATTTACCACATTCAAGTTTCACTTTGAACATTAATATGCTGTTGAACCAGAAGCAATTCACGATTTTCACAGTAAAGTTTTCAGGTTTCACATTAAATTATAATATCCTAAAAAGGCAATTGAAAACCAAGAACTATGTACAATTGTTCACTGAATTATTTTTTTCATATTATTGTTTTAACCTTTTCATGATTAGCCTATCTTTTTCTGCTTCCACCACAACTAATTTACTTTCAGTTTTCTTTATTTCAGCTGAACCTTGTATGATCAAGTTAGAGGCAACTGCTATTTCAACAGTATTTTGTTTTTCTACAGCTTTTCTCATTCTTTCTGTTCCCTCTTGAATTACTGCTAGGGAGGCTTCTTTATCTTTTTTAAGCTTATTTATTTCTGCATCATTTTCTTTTATTTTGTCATCAAACTCAGCTTTTCTTTTTTTCTCTAGCTGCTTTTCCTTATTTTCCCTCTCTTTCTGCTTCCTTTCTTTTACCTTTTTTGATTCTCCTTCCTTCAGCTTATCAACATACTCTTTATAAAATTTATGTGAATCACGAACACTATTTAACAAATTTCTTGTTATGGGAACTTTACTTACACATCCATAGTGTTTAATGGCCCCTTTAACTATTCTTAATGATGTTATAGTTGAGTCTTTTAAGTTAGCCTTGTCCTTCCTTAACAGAGCAGTGTTAACCGAAAATCCCCTTTCTGCATCAGCATTACCATGAGGTAAAACTAAAATTGACTTGATGAGTTTAGCAACATTTGAGTATTTTTCTTTTCCGCTAGAGTCTTTAATACTAAATATATTACGCCAGTAATGATCAATCCGCACTGGAATATGCCCTTCCTCTGAAAATTTCACTAGTTCATCTAGAGTTGGCTTATCGCAATTTAAAAGTTTCCACTCTTCTCTTACTCTATCAATTTGTTCCTCAGAAAGATGCAAAACACTTGAAATTCTGGTTATTTCCGAAAGTCCTTCAGTGACTGAAAGTTGAGTTGACTCTTTCTTTGGTTCTTTTACCCTTAAAACTTCTATGTCTCTTAGCTTTTGATTGCAGAATGGCAAATTTGACTTTAAATATTTTGTGGTTGCAATTAGTGATGATCTTACATCTAAGAGAAATAATTTCTGCCTGGTCTCCTGAACATTCCTGAGGAGATTTTTTGTCTTCATACCAACTTCTAACTCCCCTAGTTTTTTCCATGAATTTTTGTTTTCAAAATCTACATTCTTTAGGTCTTCTCCAAATTTCCCTGCAATAACATCATCTTGGATAAACTGAGCCATAACATTCCTCATTAAAGTATTTAAATCAGAATATAACTGGTGTATTTTTGGTTCTTCACTCTGATAACATAATGAAAACTTTTCAAAATTTTGGTGTGAAAATGAAATTAATGCTAAATAGCAAGGAGTTAGCTCATTTTTCAGGAAACAGTGAATTCTTTTATAACTTGCCGAATTGCGTAGTTGTTTTTCAAATATATTTTGAGATGGAAAGAAGTTTAAAAAATTTTCTGTAATATTTAGCCATTGATCCAAGAGCCTCTGGGCTACAGAACCAACGGTTAACCATCTGTTGCTGACATGACGCAAAAGAAATTTGGCTGTGACCAATGTTATATCCTCGACAGATTTATAATCTTCTCGTCTTGCAGTACTACTCTTTAAAAAGTAATTCATATCAGTAGCAAATTCGTCAAAATCTATATTTAAGCTTGTCAAAAAAAATTTAGATGCATTACTAACAACATGCAGGTTGCAAAAACCTAGTTCCAAAGATTTCTGGCCTGTTTCTTGTTTTACAACTTCATTGAATTTGCGTAAAAAGCACTTATTTACATTTGGGCTGTCCATGGATACACAAATAATTCTGTTCAACGAAATATTGAAGGATGATAACACATCAAGAATTTCTTTTAGCAAAATATCTGCTGTTGCATGACCCAGAAAAACGCTTGTTAGGTATCGGCAAGAAACTGAATTTATTTCTGAAGACCAGTACCTGAGATACACATCCAACTGCCGTTTCACTTGTGTATTTGTAGTTTCATCAAATGCTATAGTAACCTTTCCTGGGCTACTAGATGCAATGTCTTTCTTCAAATCCTCTTCAAAATATTTTGACAATCCATGTGATATCACATAAGCAACTTTTTTTCTTTAAGTTGCATTTTGGCTGCAATAGCAGAATCAGGAAACATTTCTTTGAAAAGTTCAACTGTTTCAGTGCATGAAACAAAAGACATATTGTCCTTAGCAACTTTCATGGCCCATAATGCTTCGGCTTTAGCCAACTGTAAATCATGACTCAGTACTTCACTAATATTTGTTTTCGGCTGAAGATCCCATCCTCCAAAGGCTTTCAGGATGGACTTATTTTGAAATTTACTTTGAAATTTCTGCAAATGTTTTTTTCCTTTATGATGCGCTTTTACTTGTGAAAAGCCACTATTAGAAATGTTGAAAATTTCTGAACACAATATACACTTAGCAGAAAATATTGTTTCAGTTGCAGAACACCATTCTTTCAACTTCACTCCCTCCAATTCTTTGGCGAGCCACGCATCTTGAAATTTCGTTTTGGATTTAGGCATCTTAAACACTTGTATTACTAACCAGAAAATGAAAGGGAAGTACAAGAACACGTTCCAATATTGCAAAACCAGACAACTTCCCGAAATTTGGCTGCGAGGATGTCAGAAGATACAAAAAAAAAAAAAAAAAAAAAAAAGCAGGTCACCACTAGAGAACTGAACCTGCACACAGCACAGAGAACACCATAAAAGACGCAAAAACAGAAACTATCATACGCATCTCACGCAAGTTCAGTCAAAGCGAGTCGGAGCCGAGATATATTGCGCATCAAAGGTCGCTGTCGCCGGCGCACGATCGAAGGTCAATGATCACGTGCTCTACTGCCTGCCACGATAACACTCAGCTTCCGTCCCATCGTCATTACCGGAGGTTACGGAAGGAGACCACATGTTTCCTCTTTGCTTCCACCCACCTGCGGTTTACAATAACAAAACATCAGCAGAAAGAGGAGGTTCCACAAGGCATGTACAAAAATAAAGTACGATCTTCTGCATGCCATGGAGTTCGTCTGCAAAGCGCAAACCAGGGGTGAAAATGACCCCTCCCCTTTTCCCTTAGATCTCTTGTTACTCTCGAAAACTGTCCGAAGGCACAAAAGTGGAGCGCCCGCCCCGAAGCAAGTGCATCTCGATGGCATCATTTTCCCTCCCTTCAGCAGCACAGCATATAGGCTGTGTTTCTACAATAACAGGTCTTTTTGCCTTACCGTAATGGTAAATTTATTGGCGTTAATAACGGTTGTATTTTTAATAAATAAATTTGCTTACGAAAATTTTAGGAAGAATAGCAAATTTTAGGTATGATTTTAGGAATTTAAGGAGGGTCACAAAATATTAGGAATTTTAGGAGGAATGCGATCCCTGTACATGCTAGTGATGTTTGTAAAAGACAAATTTCTTTTTTAATGAAAAGACCCATGAAAAGACCTAAAAATATTAACGATTGTGTGATGTAACAGTTTTTATAACTACAATATACGTAGTGCGATCAAAAAGTTTTGAGACTAGGTACGTAAAGAGCCAACAGATGGCAGTACGTAGATGCTTGAGCAGCAGTCGAGGGCAGTGACCTTCACGAGTCATTGTGTCCAGTGGCGTTCTGTGAACATCAAGAGCTGTGCTACACGATATTTGGTGACCACGTGCAGAACACAGCTGTGATTACGGTATGGACTGCAAACTAGAGCAGCTAGCGAACATTGAATTCTGTGATAAACTCGGCAAATCGGGAACAGACACGCATGAAATGTTGCGGAAGGCTTATGACAATGAAGCAATGAGTTGTGCGAGATCTTTTGAGTGGCACTTGCACTTCAAGATCGGTAGAATGGCACTGGAGGACGACGTGAGGTCAAGGCGACCGTCCACAAGCAAAACCCCTAAAAATGTGGACAAAATTAGGGAACTGGTGCATGAGAATCTTTAGACAGCCATTCAAGACATTGCTACCATCGTCAATGTGTCACACGGAACATTGCAAGAAATTCTGACGTCAGTTTTGAACATGCACCACATTGCTGCAAAGTTTATGACAAAGATTCTGAACCCCGAACAGAAGGTGTTCCATGTTGAACTGTGTCAAGAACTTTGTCAGCAGGTAGTGAATGAACCAATGTTCCTGTCGCAGGTCACCACTGGGGACCAGACTTTGGTCTATGGTTATGATCCAGAGACCAAACAACAGTCGCAGTGGAAGATCCCTGCATCTCCACGACTGAAGAAGGCCCGACAGGTTCAGAGCGCAACCAAAAGCATGCTCATCGTATTCTTTGACATTTGTGGGGTTGTGCACCATGATTCTGTCCCCCAGGACCAGACCGGCACCGCCCTTTTTTACTGCAATGTTCTGCGGCATCTTAGGGAGCACATTCACCACAAATGACCTGAAATGTGGCACAGGGGCGATTTCCTGCTCCATCACGACAATGCAGCAGCTCACAGAGCGTTAGCAACAGCATGACTACCCTTCCTCACCCACCTTATTCACTGGATTTGGCCCCTCTGCGGCTTCTTTCTGTTCCCGAAGATGAAGCTCAAGGGTCGCCGTTTTGAAACCGTGGACGAGATCCAGAGCAAATCACAGACGGTGCTTGACACGATTTGCGAACGGGACTTCCAGGGAACGTTCCAACAGTGGCAAAAACGCTGGCAGCGGTTTATCACTGACCAAAGAGACTACTTTGAGGGAGATCATAGCCAGACTTAAGTAATGTAAGTACTTTTTTGTATATCGGCCTAGTCTCGGAACTATTTCATCGGACCTCATATAACTGCTTTTTTCTTTATTGATAAAATTAAACTAAAATTGTTTATAATGCCTTTCTTGAACACAAAAAAGTAAAGCTCACCACTAATTTACAGCTACTGACTCCAAGAAACTGGTAACTTCAGAACGAACACAATGTTCAAATCTTACCAGAAACATAAAAACTAAACTCTCAATGTATGAAATTCACTAATACATAAATTGTTGAATTACTCAGAATTCACTCAGTTATGATTCAATTTAAAGTTCACAATCAACAATGGTAACTCATTTGAAATATATATATATTGTTCATAGTCTCGCGAGGTACTGGTGACAAATTTTACACACATCTGCATCGTAATACACAAAACTAAATCTTAGATTTCATTTATATTTGTTAAAAAGTCCATTTTCCTGCTTGAATTATGGACAAAATAAATGTATTTTTAGTTACACAGTTCCACTTGTTTGCCAAAAAGTGTCACAAACTGTGGAATCATTATTCATCAGGGAACAAAGTTAACCTAATATGAGATACCTAGTTTAAATACTTGCACTATTAAAATTTGTGTATACTTACATCTAAAGGGGTTTCTAAATCAGCTTCAGGATTTTCAAATATCCATGCAGCTGCTAAATCTGGAGATCTGTTTCCTGTATAAAACAATGCCTAATAATGAAGAAAGAAAACAAACTCAGAACACAAGACATTTCAACTGGAAAGTTGTGAAACTAATTTGATACTAATTGCAGCATTCTGAGCAAAGCAAAAGAATTTTAAAACATCACCGTTTTATATTAACATGAACTTTTAAGAAACAAATCTGAATTTTGTAATAATAAATTTCTATATTCTAATCACCTAATGTGCAGCAGGTTCAAAGAATTTTAAAACATCACAGTTTTATATTAGCATGAACTTTTAAGAAACAAATCTGAATTTTGAAATAATAAATTTCTATATATTCCAATGACCTAATGCACAGCAGGTTCTTAATATTAAACTGAATGTGCATATCCGAACTCCACAGGATATTTTTATCATCAATAATTCATGTATTTTCATGAACACATATGTATCATTATGTTGTTCTATGAGTTTCATAGGTTAGCTCTTTAAAGCAAGATCATCTACCGAACCATAGTTACTGACGATGTCATAATTTATTTTCTGTTGATGTATCAGACATCTCCATTTGCAGCAATCTTGGCATAACTCAAGCTTCTCTCATATCTATCACACTGCACATCTCACACAAGAACATTTGCATTTACACTTATTTCTTTTTCTCCTGCCTCTGACTTTCTTTCTTTCTTCCACACACAACACCCCCGACACCAGAGTTGTATAATAATAAAATGTACTGTGTACACAACCACTGAAACAGAAAACTTGCTGCAAACCCGCGAGGCATGAACCACAATAACAATAGAATAACATAATTTATAGAAAAATTAATAAAACTAAGTAATAACTAGCACATACAGATTCCAATGAGGACAAAATAAGTACAGGTAGATCTTGGTATACATGATTTCGTTATCCGCATTCTCGGATTTACACGATTCAGTGGTGCCATCTGTTAACACTATGAGGAAACAATTACAATAATGGGTTTGCACATCTTGGCGCACATCTTTCAATGTTTTTGTGAAGATGTGAGTGCTTGATCAGATCAGATCAGTAGAGCTGTAAAGTCAGATAGTTCAATCACTTGTCAACACACAGAATTTGAGGGTTTGTTGGTTAAGTATGTGTCACACTTAGGTGGTAAGAGAGCTGACGTTTCTGACAGCATGAGGCAATATGAACCTTTCACCTCATTTCTTGGCCTGATAGAAATAGTCTGCTGATGCCAAGAGGCTCATTGAATTTATTTCATATTTATTAGAAAACCTAAATGTTGAGAAATGGAAAGATAATTTATCTGCTGCACAGTTGACAGTGCATCTGTAAATGTTGGCAAAAAAAAAAAAAAAGGTGTTGTTACTAGAATGAAACTTAAGCATTCATTATTTTAACCACATTCTTGATTTAGTCCTCACTGATACGCTTTGCAAGACCAACATGTGCCAATGAGTGACAGCCCTTATCAAGGGCATTGCTATGCTTTATCACACTTCCCCAAAACTGCAGAGAGGTTTTAACAAATAAGCAGACATTTTTGAAGTAAAAAATACATTTAACATTCAAGCAAATTTGCAAAACACATTGGGCTGATTCCATAGAAGCTTCTTTTTTATCAATTAAGCAAAACTACAGAATACTCGTAACTCACCTAGAGTCTGTAGCAACTTCTAATTCAACAGAGCACAAGCCTAACATAAAAGTTGCTGCTAAAGGTTTTTTGAAAGATCTGGAAAATGCTGAGATCATTGGTTTCTTCTTCAGATTTTTTGACCTAATTTCATGTGTTGCTGAATGTTCCAGGAAGCTGGACAAAACTGACGTGAACATCTGCAGTGTTTTGCACTATATTACTGAATTAAAGTTGGCAGTTTTAAAAAACCTGCAGATGAAGAGACAAATTGCAGTGGTGGAAGTGCAGACTACCCATTTTGGAGCAGCCTCTGAGCGTCGTTTGGAAGGGGAAACCTATATTTTTCAGCACCAATTAATACTTGGAAAGACACAGCAAAATTTCCAAGCATGATTACTCACAAGCACACTATCAGAGATGCCAACCTGTTTCAGATATTTTCAGTAGTACTCGTACAAATTTTCAGTAGTTTTGGCCATTTTTCAGTAGTCATACCAAAAAGAATAATTTTAACCGAGGAAAACAACTCATTTAATTTAATTAGCATTTTTTTACTTACTTATTCATTTATATGCATGAAAATCTGTATCAAAATATTTCAAATTTTTCACATGGAAAATAATATACACCATGACTGATACATTTTTTTTACACATCAAAAAATTGATTAAACAGCTTTCTTTAGTGATTTCGCTGTACAGTGTTTTGCAGATTTGAGTTCCTCAGCAGAAAATCTTTTTTCATAACACACTTGCCCAGAGGAGAACATATTAATTTTTGCAATAAGAAGTGCTTCTACAGTTTCTAAACCTAAATTAGGTTGGAAACGGGCTTGATTTTTTCGCACTAAACTAAAATCTCTCTTACTCACAGCATTCGAGTGTGGAACTACAATGTAGTATTGCAAACATTACTTCCGAGAGAATAGTATACTTAACCGCTCCATTACAGCCTCTTAATTTTGAGATTTCTGACCAAGTGACATCTATTCTATCTGTTACTGCTATGGTCTCTAATTTGTCAGCTTGATAACAAGGAATTCCGCTTCTAGTATATCAAGTTCATTTTCAGTTATTATAAATGGAAGGCGTTTGACTATGTGTAATACAGAAGTAAATGATGTTATGGCTCTAAATGAAGGATCTACTACTTCTGCATATTTTAAGAATTCATCATAGATCAGTATCTTTTCTTGAATATAAGAACATTCTTCAATGTGAAATTTTCCGACAGATGTATAGAACTTAGGAAGTTCATTTTCGTTTAAAATGATTTTGCTTTAATACATTCTTGTTTTTTACTCCAATTACCAGTTGTGTCCTTTCTGATTTTTCTTTTTTGAAAAACTGTTATTTGAAAAATTAAGATCAGCATCAGCTATTATGACAGTAGGCTTCACAAACCCCTTGGATGCCATGACAATTTTATCCATCATGCTGAAAGAACTTTCAGTTTGAGGACCATGAATGCATAATAGTTTTCACTATTTTAGATAAAAGGTAGTGTAACTTGGAGAATATGAATGCTTTTGAATATCGTGCATCAATTCTTACAAATTTTTTAGCTTCGTCACTTCCGTTTTCGGACTCTCCCCCTTTATCAAGCTGAAATGCAAACCTTTTTGGGGGAATATGTAAAAACACAGGATACACGTTCGGAACATCGTTGGGGGAAAAAATGACAGTTACGGGAGCAACCTTTGCTACGTCCGATTTCCGTTTTCGGACATTTCCCTTCCATATTCAAGGTGAAATACAAATATTTATGAAATAAAATGAAATTTAACAACAATACTAGGCAGAGGAAACATCGCGTGAAAAATAAAATTACGATTACGGGAGAAATCTTCACTGTTTCCAAAAGTTTTGAAAGACGAAATTTCCGTTTTCGAAAGTTTCAGGCGGAAAGCATCCTTCACCACTACCAATTGCCCCAAAGTTTTTGTTCAGTTATGCATCGAGATCGAGGATAACCCAAATTACGACAAAAAAGCAGAAATTCCTCGAAGCCAAAGATTACACTGGAATTTTTGCGCCGTCGAATGTCCGTTTTCGGAAAATTTCCCTCCATTTTCAAAGTGAAATGCAAAAAATTATGGAATAAAATTATGTATAACAACAATACTGGGCAAAGGCAACATCGCAGGAAAACGAAATGACGATTACGGAAGAAATCTTTATTTCGTTCACTTCCATTTTTGAAAGGTGAAATGCTGTTCCGATGCGTATTTTTACGCGTTGGTAAAATTCTTCGATGCGTAGTTTTACACGTTTCTGGATGTGTGTGTTTTCACGTTGATGTGTATTTTACGCGTTTCTCGATGCATTTTTGTGTGTGTTGATGCGTACTTTATGCGCTTCACGACATCTATTTCTACGCGTTGCAAAAATTCCCGATGCATATTTTTATGCGTTGGTAAAATTTCGATGCGTACTAGACGCGTAATTACGCATTTTGGCGAACTCTGCAACGCAAGAAAAAAACTTCAAAATATTAATTACTGACATGAATGGCCGACGCACGATTTATAAAAAAACCCTCCGATGCCAGGCAATGACACTCACGTTCTGCACCAAACGATTTTCAACAGCTTGTCGCTGCACTGCAAAAGAGCTTCAGGCCGAACTCCGCCCACGTCCACCAAAGCGAGCAGAATGTTACATGCTGGGGAGGAAGGGTTTTCACTTAGAACGACTCAGCGCAAGGCCACACTCATCGAGTGCCGCCCACTAGCGCTAAGATCCTAGCAGCTTTGAGAGGCAGAACTGGAGGCAGCATCGCAAACAAGACGAATGACGGATCGTCAAGTGGCCACCGTTGCGTTGGGAAGGGGAACAAGCAAAATAAAAATTAATAACTTCCGTTAATTTTCCGTAGAAAAATCATGGTTTTCCGTATTCCATAGCACAAGAGCTTTTTCTGTAGGAACTACGGAGATTCCGTAGTTGTTGGCATCTCTGCACAATAGTGGTACTTCTAATTTCACATTATGTACAATCACTAGCTTTTAAAAGTTAAAAATCTGAACTAACACACAGTCTTTTCATGAGCACATTGGTAAACTAATTTCGGAAATCATTAGCATATAACAAAAATGTTAAGATAAAAAATGAATTATATATTCTTAACCTTTTCCACAAATTACCAGTTACTTACAGCTTTGCTGTTTCATTTTCCATTGAATGAGATTCATATTTATTATCCTACATCATTGTGCTACTAAATGTGATTTAAAATTGTCAATTTTATGCTAGAAAATCTTCACGTCAAAGTCATATGATGAAGGTTGGTGTATAGGAGAACTGAACTCATTATTTAAACAGGGATATACACTGAGTGGCCACTTTATTATGACCACCCCCTCAGTACTTCGTTGGGCCACCTTTTGCCTTTAATACTGCATCGATTCTTCATGGCATGGATTCCACGAGATGTTGATAAGTGGTTTGTGGAGTCTGAGAACATGCTTGATGAATAGCACTTTCCAGGAGTGTGAGATTGCAGGGTTGTGGATCCAGCTGTCTGATGGCTCGTTCAACTTCATCCCACAAATTCCCAAGGGGTTGAGATCTGGAGATTGTGGGGGCCACCTAAGCAAAGTAAACTCACCGGCATGTTCCTGAAACCAATCCTGTACAATACGAGCATTATGGCAGGATGCATTATCTTGTTGAAAGTAGCCATCATCATTGGGATAAACCATCCACGTGATAGGATGCACTTGGTCCGCAACAATGTTTAGATATGATGTGCCTGTCAGACGTTGATCAACACGAACTAAAGGGCCCAAAGCATGCCAGGAAAACATTCCCCAAACCATAACGTTGCCTCCACCAGCTTGAAGGGTTGTACCAATGCATTTAAGATCCATGTTTTCGTGCTGTTTCTGCCAAATTCTCACTCGGCCATCGGCATGGTGGAACTGAAAACGTGATTCATCGGACCACATAATTTGCTTCCAATTATCGACTGTCCAATCCTTGTCCTCTTGTGTGAACTGGAGATGTTTTCTCTTATTAACTGCAGACACCAAAGGTGTTCGAACAGGCCTTCGGCTGCTGCCATATCCCATCCGATGTAGTGTACAGCGAACAGTGCGTGCAGAGATCATTTGAGAGGATCCTTGATTAAAATGGTCTGTAATTTGCTGCATTGTTGCCCTTCTGTTGTCTGTTACCAGTCTGGACACTCTCCGTTCCGCCCGAGCAGTCACTAGTCGATGACGAACACACATTGCGCGTAGAGACCCAGTTCTTTGGCTGACAGTCCAGTCTTTAAACACTTTAATAACAGCTGCTCTGGAACATTTCACAAATGCGGCGGTTTCTGTGATACTCACTCCATGGCTCCGAGCTCCTACAATCATCCCACGTTGAAAGTCCATCAAATCGCATTTTTTACCCATCTCGTCACCCACAAATCACTTCTACTACTGTCGCAATCACTAAGCTTTCCTTTTTATACTAGCCTCGCCCTCTGGCAGCAACAGCGTGCAGCCATAGCTTCATTTGCTTAAAACTGTCAGGTGGTTATAATAAAGTGGCCACTCAGTGTATATACTATCCCTGAAGCAGAATCTTTTTCAGGAGTCTGCAATGCAGAAAGGAAAGGCTAAAAACTGTCTGCAAGATGAAGAGAAGGCTAAATTTTTTTTCTAGAAAATTTATCATTCTGCACCGCAACAAAGCAAAATTTTAGAAAATTGGCAAATTTGTGATTTTGACAACTGTACAAATTAGTATTTAGTCGCAATAATCAAACTAGCTTTTCCCTGATAAGAAAAAAAATTATTTTATTCAGAATTTAAATATCATTCCTTAAATTCTTTTGAATTTTTTTTTAAATAATCAGGAAGTATAAACAGTAAATAATTTGAAATTTGTAAAAGGAATTTTTTTTTTAATTTTGCATTTAGTTAATTGATTAAACTTTCCACTCCATCCTTTAAAGGATGTTTCACCCGATACAACTGTGCTCTTATTATTTCCTGCAGCAATTCTATTGTATTGGAGGCCTCTCATCAGCTGATGATTCAGACAGCTGTGTAAGCGTAATGATCATGTCAAGTGTGGAAATGATAGCAAGCATATATGTTGTTTTGAAATGGATAGCATGAAATCTCGTTGACCAAACTACAAAGGTTCATTTATGTATTTTATTACTTCACTTTTAACTTTTAAGCATAAGGTAATTGAAATATGCAAAATAAAACATACTGATATTATAGTAAGCAATTTTATAAAAATAATATTATGAAATATACAATTTGATTTTTTTTCAAAGTTTGGCCACTGATTTTTCTCTACGGCCATTTTGGTCTTGGTGGCCAATGTCTACTAGCAAAATTTCTAAGTCTGGATCTTTATTGCAATTCCAGTACAGTGGGGCCATTAATTCGGATAAAACACCATGAGTGGAACAAGTCAGTACATCTCAGATATATAAGTAAACAGTTCAGTTCTGGCTCAGATATAAACAGCTTACCCGGCATGGCATAGACGCTGTATAGAGTTCCCGGATACTGTCCTGGTTGATTGATTTTTATATCGCAAGGGCTACGTTTGGCCAAAGAGTGTCAGGATACTGCCCTGAGAAATAGCATGCCAGGTGATATCCAATTTCCGGGCCAGTTCACCAACATTCCAGGACGGGCATAGGTGGCATCCCATCATGTCCCAAACATGTTCAACTAGTGAGAGGTCAGGAATTCGGGCTGGCCATGGAAGGGTGTCGACATTATATAGGCGAACTTATGTGAGCCATGCCGTGTGTGGCCAGACATTATCCTGTTGAAAAATTGCTTGGTGATACTGTGACAGAAATGGCAACACAACAGGTTGTAGAATGTCGTCGACGTGCTACTGAGACCCACAAGGGTGGTATGGAGGAGTACCAAGGGTGTCCAGCTATCGTACAAAATGGCTCCACAGACAATCATTCCCAGTGTGTGAGCCGTGTGATGTTCCATGGTAAAGGTAGGGATCTGTGCAGTGGCTGGCTCGTCTGCAGACACGTATGCACTGGTCATCGGCACCAAGTGCAAACCGTAACTCATCACTGAAGACAACACAATACCACTAGACACTATCTCATGTTGATCAGGTGTAACACCACTGCAACCAGTGCTGGCGATGCTTGCTGGTCAGCGGTAGGTGGCAGAGTGGCTTCCTTGAATGTAGTCCTTGGGCCGCAAGTCATCTGGCAATGGTCTGGATGGCCACTTCCGTACCTGTAGACAGTCACGTATCCATTAAGAGTAATTAATTCAGTTCTGTTCATATGGCTCTCGCAATCACACAATCTTCGCATTCAGTTGTTGCCCTTGGCCATCCACTGCGCGCGTGCTGCTGGGTTGTGCCCTCCTCAACCCATAGGCACCAATATCGTCCAATTGCCGTGTCACTCCGACCCAAATGCCTGGCAATGCAGCAACTCTACCAACCAGCCTCTCTCAGTCCAATTATACGTCCTCTCTCAAACTCGCTCAGCTGCTCATATTGTGCACAGATCCAACGTTGTGGCATCCTCACTGTCCATGGAGGTTAAAGCAACCACAATCCACTGTCACAATTGCCCTTGCATGCAAGTTCGTTATTGATAAACCCTCTTCCATGCACAATTCCCATGCACTGTGGCAGGCCAGTATTTTACTATCGGTCACTATTTTTTAATCATTTGCATACTCAGCCCTGACGTGCTTGCAGGAGGAGTTTAATCAGAATTGGACAACTTTCTCGGGGTGCTTTGGGGGGTGGCAAAGAGTGTATTTTTGCAGCCCCGACGGCATGGTCTAAGGTGCTAACTTCTGACCATTCTTCTGAGATGGGCCAGGATTTTTAGTGTCCTGGATGAGGCATTTATGGTACTTGTGTCTTACTGCATCGGTTGTTTTTCTTCCCTGAAATTGGTGTCTCCAAATTAGAGGCAGGCGACTCTGTAGCTTTACAAGTTGCTTGTGGTAATTGTTAAACCCCAAATCAAAGACAAAGTACATGCATTTTTAGAAATGTGCTTATTTGTTTTATTTATAAGCATTTATTTATATCAATTTTTTTATTTTCCTTTTGTTTGATCTACTTGAATATCAGAAAAATGCACCCTTGTCTTGAATTTCACTTTACTTTGATGTAAGCTACTTACTTTTCACTGTTTCAAGGTCCTAGATTAATAGATTAATGTTGCATATAATTCTTTTTTCCCCCTTTTTTCTGTTGGTAAACTTTTTACACACTAGTATACACTGAAGAGCAATTAAATTAGAGATACCTGTATAGTAATGTGTAGCACCACCTTTCGCCCTGAAGACGGCGGCGATTCGGCTCGGCATGGACTCAACAAGACACCGGAAGCGTTGGGAAGCCATATGGATCCACAACCCCTGAACAAACTCCCACTGCTCACAAAGATTTGATGGAGGGGGGTCAGAGCCTCGAACATCTCTCTCGGTGGCATCCCAGATGTGCTCGATGGGATTGAGGTCAGGTGACCTAGCTGGCCAAGGAAGCGAGGTCACGTCGGTGGAGTGTTCATCCAACCATTCGGATACAATTCGGGAGCGATGGCATGGTGCATTGTCTTGTTGCAGAATGGGGTCCCCAGTGGGATGTTGAAGACGCACGAACGGGAGCAAATGGTTGTCCAGGATATCGCAGTAACGTTGACCTGTGAGGGACGATGTCACACATACCAGGGGTCCCATTTCAGTCCACGTAAATAGTCCCCAGACGAGAATGCCACCCCCACCAGCTTGAAGAGTACCCTGCTGGCAAGATGGATCCATCGCTTCATGTGGTTTGCGCCGTACTCGTATCCTGCTATCCGCATGTACCAACGTGAATCTCGACTCATCAGTCCAGGCAACATTTTCCCACATGTCTAGGGTCCAGTGGCGATGTTCCCGCGCCCATGCTAATCTTGGCACCCTGTGATGTGCGGCTAGCAGCAGTACCCTCGTGGGACGATGGCTTCTGTACCCCATAGCGAGGAGATGGTTCTGGGTGGTGTGGCTGCTTACACATTTTTGTGCACCAGCGTTAAATTGCCGAGTGATTTCGTGCACTGTGGCCCGTCTATTCGCTGTTACAATGCGAGCTAGCCGACAATGACCTCGCTCATCCACATGCTATTGTCCACGGCAGTTGGCGCTTGCAGGGATGGTTTTAGCGGATTCGATGTACTCACGGTGCACCCGTGACACAGTGGCTCATGAAAATCCCAGTGCCTGCACGACTTCCGAGATGGAGTGACCCATTCGTCGGGCCCCGACAATTTGCCCACGATCAAAGGCGCTTAAGATCCTTTGTCTTACCCATACTGCGTCCGACTCTTACCGATTCCCGTCGCATCACTCCTTATATTGTCGGATCGCTGCATACGTCAAGTTGTTTCTGTTTACAGGGCCTCCCACAGTGCCACATTTGCAAAACACCAGCTGTCTCTAATTCAACTGCTCTTCAGTGTATGTCAACTGCATATAGAAATATACTACCTAAATACACAGCAAGAAATTTTAATCATACTTTCCTCAGATAAAAAGGAAAAGGTGTGCCAAGCAGCAATAATTTTAGATTTTAGATGATAGCATAAATGAGTACACACTTGTTGGGGGGAAGGGGGACAATGCACCAAGAACATCAGTTTCCTAAAACATCCCTGGATGTGGTACTGAAACCAGTTTTTTCTATAAGGTCTTAACTTCAATATTTGCAATTTCATTTTAATGCCAATTTGCAGGAATGAAACCTTTGCAAACAAAGAGCATGATTCCTTTCACTAATGGCAAGCACTGGAACATACGTGATCTAAGGGAGTGGCAAGATATAATCACAACCTCCATCATCATAAACCCTTATTACAGCAGTGTCGAAAGCACACATATGTAATATTTGTAAATCATGAAGCAAATAGCAGAGAAAGAAGTTGAACTGCACAACTGGTACGAAATTCCAAATGATATGTAATTCAAAGCATGAATATGGTAAGCCAAAGAACAGAAATTACAAAACTTAAATAGGAAAAGCTAATAAGAAGCAAAATATGCTAATGCATGCAAAATTCAGAAATGTATATACCTTTTCAGCTGCGTTCCTACTAATCCCCATTCCCATAAGGACTTTCAAATATTCTTCATTTGCCTGCCAGTTTCTAGATGTTGCAAGACCAGCATCAGGTGGACTTTCTTCTCCATCTCCTGCTTCACGAGGTTCATCCATTCTCTGTTACAAATAAAAAGACCAGTTTAAAACATTTGAAACATGTTATTTAACTGAGCCTATACAGCTTACTAAAATTCTAGAGATTATACAGCAGAATTTAGAGTGAACTCTCTAAATTAAAGTCCTGTGTTTTTATACTCTGTCAGCAAGTTAGGACACTTATGTAAGTCTGAAATTTTACCGGTTAGTCTACTTGTTGAGTTTTTTGACAGCTTATTAGAACTCTCTCTGTTCTCAACTCACCTTAAGGTAAAATGTATGCATTTGTTTTTGTTCCGAGAACTCATAAACCTTGTTGGAAACAACGTAGGTTGTTGAAGTGTTACTGTACTTCTGATGAAATTTTGAACTGAACTTAAGGTGAATTGAGAATAGTTTTGGCAACCTATAAAAGTCCTCAATAGTGGAAACTAAGCTTAACAAGACTGGGGGAAAACATTGGAACCTGAATAATAAAAATTCCGGATAATTTACTGACCTCAACTTACTCATACTATGTGGAAATACGGAGTAAGTATTAACTTTTTTTGAAATCTAGTGTACAGCTACACAACTTCACCTAGAACACATCTGTATCACTGATTTGTTTTCAGAAATTAATTATACAAGATGACATTCCATGCCATCTTGTAAAGAGACTATTCATGAAGCTAAAATGGTGTCACTGTGGCTTTTTCAAAGTTTGAGCGTGTAATGTGGTCGGAAGAATCCACATTTACACTATTCCCCATCGGAAGATGTGCGGAGAACACCGTCAGAATCTTAGAACCCAGACTTTTCCCAACAGTGCAGCATGGTGGTGGTTCTGTCATGCTCTACGTGGTCATATCATGATTTTCAGCAGGTCCCCTGATCACCAGGGCACATGAAACCAGTTTGGCAAACCAAGTCTATCCAATGGCTAGAGCACTGTTTTTTGCACGGGATGCCATCTACCAAGAAGATAACGCCCCAATTCTCACAGCTCGGAAGTTCCAATCATTGTTTGAGGAACATGAGGACGAATTTTCACACCTTCCTTGGCCTCCCCAATCACCAGACTTAAACATTGTTGAGCCACTGTTCTGTGTGTTGGAAAACAGAGTAATATCCTGTTATCCTCCTCCTGCATCTCTCAAGGACCTGGGGCAGTTTCTGCATGAAGAATGGTGTAACATCTCACTAACCACCATCCAGGATCTGTATTAATCTATTCCTAGGAGGATTCAGGTGGTTTTCAATGCCAAAGGTGGTCTCACATCCTACTAGGTACATAAAACCTTCTTTTTTAGGTGATCATATTATTCTGTCTGACCCCTGTAAATCAACACAGATGTGCATGCAGACAAAAATACACTTACTGTATGTAGCACATATGTATTTAAACTCTTACTAATCCGGCCATTCCTAGAACACAGAGGAGTGCTGGATTACTGAGTGCATAAATATTTAGTTTAATTCTTAATTCAATTTAATGTTACAAGGTTACTGTATGTAGTACATATGTATTTAAAAAAACATAACTAAGAGACAAGATATTATAATGGTAGAAGAACACGATCAATATGTACTATACTGTCTCATTTACAACAATGAAATGGTCTATCAGAAAGTACAATGTGTATGTACAATACGCAGTAAAAGAAATGTACAATTGTAATACAGCACAGATGAAGTGCAGACTGAGTGGCAACAAATGGTCTAAAATTAACCCGCACTTGTGACTTCACCAGGACGCATAAGCCTGCCTCTTTTACGACACAGCTGCAGCCGGATAATTGAGAGGCCGGATTATTAAGGGCAAGAGTCTACTGTATTACATTTTTAGAATAAGTAACACAAATTCATAGATACTTCAAAAAGTAAAGAATGCAGAAAAATAATGTCCACTGCAAAAATTAAAACTAACACATACCAAAATATAATTAATCATAACAAAAGTATTGAATTTATAAAATCTTTTTTTTTTTTTAATTTGGCTATAATGAGACGAGTTTGTGTACGAGTGAATTGTGTTTTAATAAAATGGTTTTCTATTGGTGCAGGAGTCAAACAAGGTTGTGCAATGTCACCATGGTTGTTAAATATATGTATAGATGTGTGATGCCAAAATAGATAATACTGGTTTATGTCTTGGTGATATCCGTGTGTGCAGATTGCTGTATGCTGATGACACTGTCCTGTTGGCCAAGAGCAAAAATGAGTTGCAAAGTATGTTGTCCCGGATGTACAAAGTTTGCATGAAATTCAAACTGAATATAAAAAAGAGAAAAAACAAACTTATAGTTTTTAAGAGAGGAACTGGTAGTACTGAATATAATATAAGTCTAAATGGCACAGTGATTGACCAGGTGAATGAGTTTGTGTATTTGGGAAGCATGTTTGACAGAGAGAACAAATTGGATGGTGAAATTAGTAGGAGAGTGAATTCTTCATTTAGAGTAGTGACTGCTTTGGGAGGTTTTCACAGGAATGATGGGTTTTTAAGAGAGTCCCGCATGGCTGTGTATGAGTGTAATTGCTCCTACTCTGATGTATGTCAGTGAAACATGGGTACTACAGAGGAAACGTAGGAGTCGTTTGTGTGCTGGAAAAATACATTACTTACGGGGGTTTGTGGCAAGACACATTCTGATAGTGTGAGGAATGAAGATGTACTGCAGTTGTGTAATGTGAAGCTAAATGTTGTTAGCAAAGTCGAGACTAATATGCATCAGTGGTTTGGCCATGTTGAAAGAATCGAGTGATGAGATGCTTACTAAGAAAATGTTTTTAGCCTAATTGGCAGAAAGGAAAGGCAGAGGAAGGCCAAGGAAGTCATGGGATTATCAGATTCAGGAGTGTCTGCATGAGAAAAAGATTATGAGTATGAAGTATAGAAGATCTTGTGTACAGCGTGTGATGGATGTCAGTGAAGCCCGAGTTGTATGTCAAGATCGCTGTAAATGGAGAAGTTTGATACGGCAACAGTAAGTAAAAATTATCTGGTAGTTTGTATTTCTTTGTGGAGCTAACCTCTGAATCTCAGAGAACAGCTTCGTGATATGTACGTATGTATGAGAATAATGTATTTTAAAAGAACACCATTTGTTTCCCTCATCTGATGAATGAAAGACAAGGGCATTTAGGGGAATATTACGGCCATGAACTCACCCCATGCAGTGTTAGAATTAGAAATAAATCTTCTACCGGCCCAGCGGACCACTCGAATTTCCAAATCACTGGTCCGCCGAAATGCCCATGTCCATGCAAAAAAAAAATAAGTACACATTTATAGTATATGTAAAAAATAAGGTATCATTTTCATTGGAGTAGTATATCACAAATTTAGAGCAGAATGTGTGCATGTACACATCAAAATAGTAATAATAAATAAAACACAAAACATACTAAGCAGTGGTAGAAATTTGGGAAAAAAAAAAAAAAAAAAAAAAAACCTGACTGGTGTATACCAAAAGTTGTTCACTCATTTTTTACTGGTCCAGAAATGGCACAAATACTAATATGTTTTATATGCACATGGTACTGGTATCCAGGATGGTACCCTGATTATAAGAACACTTAGATGAAGCACTAAGCAATATACCAAAAGCCACCTTCATGGAACACCTTATTTCAGTGTGAAAGGCAGGAGACTCTCCCGTGTGGAGAGAAATACAATTTAGCAAAGTCATGAGTAATGGTTCTTCAACCTCAGTTGCGAAAAATATAAAAGACCCTATCCATACTCTGCAGTCCCCACAAAGCAGCCTGTCTTAATCCAAATATTTTGAGTCAGAACTTGATTTCCTATAGTGCAAAATTTTCAGAAAACTGAAGTATGATTTGCAATTCCAAAATTCAGTTTTTGAGCAGAATATCTGGATTTCAAAAAACTGAAAACTGCCATAGCAAAACCTGGATACTTTAAAATCTGTGGTTTAGTTTTTCATAAACTTACAAATTCCAAAAAGAAACTTAAGAAAAAAAAAACCCTTATTGGCCACCCAAGACCAGTAATAAAAAATGGTCAGTGGTCCGATGGAATTTTTACTAGCCAATGGCCAGTGGACCACTGGGTAATTTGAACACTGCCATGTATGCACTACTCCTTCATTACTTAAGTAGAAACTTCATAAAAGCATAAACCCTGCTTTCCTTTGTGCCTGGCCACTAGGATGAAAGGTTAAATATTCTGAACCCTCTTTCCAAAAAACTTCTTGAAATTTTTCTGCACATAAAAAGATACATTCCCTAGGAGGACAAGACCACTCCCTACTACCACCCCTGTCGAAGACAATACCTATACTGGACAAAGCTAACCTGATTACACTGTTAACGCTGTGAAACCAATTAACCGACAAGTCTGTAACTCTTGTTTATCTGTATTTCTCTGCGCACTAATGGGGTGCCAAGTGTCACTGACCCTTTTCCCTAAGGGTGATGGGAGAAAAGACAAAAGGAATCTTGCTGCTCATGCTTCATCACGATGTCCTCCTCAACTGCCAACCAGACAAACAATTTCTTTTCAAAAATGCATCTGGATGGATAAGATAAACACCTTTGTTAAACATATTCCTTACTATTCCATTTCATCAGTTATACATACACTTTCAGTGTCCCAAAGATATTTTATTAGTTACATATTAAACGTGTATGCAGTACCCTTTTTTTTTTTTTTTTTTTTGTGATACATTGGACTTTGGTCAGAACGAGTATTTTGAGACAGCAACCAGGAAGAAAAGGGGCAAGCTTAGTGACCACCGCAATCCGTTATTTCCCCGTTTACCCTCTGGCTCAATTCTCACCTCCAGTGCACTCAGTAAATATCCTCTGTAAATACTGTATAGCCTGCCTGAAGCAAAACAGAACTGACAATGATGTCACGAAAATATTGGGTATATAAATAAGTTTTGAGGGATTTCTGTTCGGTGTCGCATGTATTTTAAGGTGGCAACACTGCGATATCGCAGTGCGAGACGCCAGCTGTCAGAGTCCGTATGCGACGTTCGATTGAGGTGCGAAACGTATTTGTTTTACTCGATGGAAAATTGCAACTTTCGTCCCGACAAAACAGCATTTGCGGGAAGTGTTAGTGTATTACTTTATTGTCAAGAAAAGTGCTGCCGACAGCTATCGCTTAATGTCAGAAATCTATGGTGAACATTCCCCATCCATAAAAACATGTGAGTATTGGTTTAGACAATTCAAAAGGAACGATTTCGATGTCAGTGATAAAGAACGTTCTGGACCACCCAAAAAAATTGCTGATGCCGAATTAGAAGCTTTACTCGACGAGGATCTGTCCCAGACCCAAAAGAACTAGCAGCAGCATTAAATGTTAGTCAACCATGCATTTCACAACGTTTAGCTGCCATGGGAATGGTGCGAAAGGAAGGGAATTGGGTTCCACATGCTTTGCGGGAAAGAGACCTTGAACTTCAAAAACCATTTGCGAATTGCTTCTTCAAAGGCAAAAAGAAAGTTTTTTTTGCATCTTATTCTTACTGCCGACGAGAAATGGATATGGTACGATAACCCTAAACGGCAGAAAGCATGGGTGAAGTCAAGTGAACCAGATCCTTCAACGCCAAAACGCAATATCCATGGTTCAAAGGCAATGCTGTGTATCTGGTGGGACCAGAAGAGTGTGATCCACTATGAAATGCTGAAACCATCAGAAACTATTACTGGTGATCGGTATCGAACCCAATTAATGCGTTTAAAACGAGCTCTCACGCAAAAACGGCCGGAATGGGAGAATAGACACAACAAAGTCATCTTACAGCACAACAACGCAAGACCACTTTCTCGACCTGTGAAAAAGTACTTAGAAGGATCCGACTGGGAAGTTCTACCCCACCCACCATATTCTCCAGATATTGCGCTATCGGATTACCATTTGTTCCGGTCGATGCAGTCAGCACTTTCTGGAGAACGGTTTAGTTCTTATGAAGACATCAAAAATTGACTGGACAACTGGATCTCTTCCAAGGAACCAGAATTCTTCCTTCGGGGCATATGTTCACTGCCCAAAAAATGGGGTAAAGTTGTAGCTTCAAAGGGAGCATACTTCGATTAATGTTAAAATATTGTTTCTGTTCTCCAACAATCTGCTTTGTTCACCTCAAATCTCTCAAAACTTACTTATATACCCAATACAAATATTTACTTTTTTTTAAAACGCGACCAAAACTGGGATCTTAATTTTTTTTAATCTACAACATTTACAACATCGATCCATGTGCTTTTTAGTCTCAATTCAAGTTCAAACACAATATTTTCAATTGGACCTATTTTATGCAGTGGAAGTACACACTCCATAGTCAGGTGAGCCTTGCCCCATCCACAGACATCTGCACTCTGACAATTTTTTTGAGGGGCATTTTTTCTCTGCCACTAACATAGAACATTAGTCCATAGAAAATTAAAAAAAAAAAAAAATCCGTTATGATAGTGTAGGAGTTCAAGGCATTTTCTAAATAATGTGGTACCATGTCTCAAACAGTTTACCAGGTAACCAAAACCTTGTAGTAGTACAACTCAAAACAGTCTGATAACCCGTCAGTTGAAAAAACTACTAATAATAATTCACTTACTTGTATAAACACAGATTAATTTTTGGCTACACCCCACTTCATTCCTGCAAGCAACCCACAACCTTTAAACATAAAACACTTGTGTGCACTTAAAATTGCTAACTTTAACCCATCTATTAAGCGCTTCTAATAACTACAAAAAGCTGTAGTGGAGTATCACTGTACTATATGGGGGGCAAATTATAAACGGTACGAAAGCGACACTTTTCCAAACGTTTTGTACAACTGCATTTTGCCTATCAAGTCTAATCACTAATAAAAATGTCTTTTACAGTTCCAGAAAATTTAACAATGCTCATCTAGGAATAACATTTCGATTCCGAAACTGCAAAATACACCTTATTCACATTAGGAAAACCTATTATAAATTCTAGGGTTCAAACGATGCTTTTTCTAAAGATCACATCCATATGCTCACTTTCTGTGAAGTTATTCTCCCAGTTTATCTTATATCCTGACATGTACAAGATCAAAACGCAAATCTGATGCGATATTTGAACTTCATGCATAGCAACACATTTTTTTTTTTTATCAAACCTTATTCAGTTGAAATTCTTCCCTCGAACTCGGAAACTTTAAAAACAAACAAACTTAAAATGCATATTATTGAAGTGAAATCGCCTGAAAAATTATTCAGTAAAAACCTGTTTGTCAAATTAAAAAATAGCAAAAACGAACTAACCTCAGTCTGTCAAAACAGAACACGTGAAAAACGAATAGGAGAAATACACGAGTAGAGCAGTTGCCAGCCCTTCTCGGATGTCACCATCCAAAGAAATGTCAATACTCCATTAACAGCGAAATTTTGAAAAGCCGAAACCTAGGAGCTACGAATCATTTCATTCTACCTAAAATCTCTGCCTTATGTTTCCAATGGTAAAACTTCTTTACATATTTTCTTCGCAATTAATTCATTTCCAAAAAGGAAATTTTGCACATCGATAAAACTAACTTTAGGTTATAGCATGGGATACTTAATACTTGCTAAATAATAACCATAATTAAGCAATCCAGCATTTGTTTGTCTACTGACGTCATCAATGTACAGGTCGCGTCATCTATAAACAGCTCTGAACATTACTCAGAGAAAAATGATTGATTTTTAATATAATTATGGTTATGTTTTAGCAAGTATTAAGTAGTCCATGCTACAGCTTAAATTTAGTTTTATCGATGTGCAAATTTTCATTCTTGGGAATACATTAACAACGAAGAAAATATGTAAAGAAGTTTTACCATTGCAAACACAAGGCAAAGAATTTAAGTGGAACCACCTTAAAACAACGATATCATTAATTTTACTTTACTTCGTGGAATTTTTTCAGAATTTTAATGGGAAAATTGGGTTATAAATCCAAAAACACTTCTAGCATTCGTAAGCGGTGCACGAAAGAGATTATCAAAGAAATTATTACATAAGTTTAAGAAGCGATCATCTGTAAATGAACCGAGCACAACATTCACTGTATCAACACAAATGGAATGTTTTATGAAAACTAGCAAAGAATTAAACTATAGAAACTTTTGTGTTGCTCTACTTCTTCACCAGAGGTCAAAAATCACAACTCGTTAACTGAATAATTATTAAGCAAAGTCTTTGATTTGATCGAATGTTAGTCTGTTTTACTTCACGCATCACTAGAAAGCGCTGTTGTGTGAGGTGATACTTCTATGAGCATCTAACATTATAAAGAGTCATTCTTCCCGAATCTAGGGCCGCTGGTGTCGTATAGTAGGTACCTAGATTTTGCATTTATTAGTATTTATTTGTAGTTTTTAAATATATGTTCGGAGGAGTTTGAAAGAAGAACATATATAGTCATATACTTTTTTGCGTTTAACAACCACCATGAGCAACTTTTAAGGCTATAAAAAGTAGCTAGCCCCTAATTCAGAGCCACTGGTTCCAGGAAAGAAACAGAACCACGGTGTATACAGAACTAAGGCCACCAGACAAGTACAACACCCATGCCTCATCCGAAACCTGTCCCATCTCGGACGACTGGGTAAATATATACCCAACCTTGATATGATATTTCATGTTAAATAACTTAGCACGTAATAGATATCCGTGTTAAAATTAGCTGTTGTTGAATTCAAAATGATTGTTGGTTAAATATCGTTAAATAATTTTCCTGCTACGCCGGTGGCGTATTTCACAAGTGAATGTACGGAATCGCGATTAAGGCCAGTTCCGCCACACGATTGGTTCAGAGCCACTTTGGAGCTTGCGAGTAGGCGAAGCCTACGAGGAGGGTTATGTGAGTGAGACATATAAGCTTTACTGCACATGCCATTTTAATGTTCGAGTGTTTTCATTGAGACAGTGGTTAACCCCAGTTGTTTTACCCGTACATTCGGAATGCGACAGGAGGTAAATACAGAGTGTACTTTATTGGTAGGGGAACTTTTGAGTTTTTATATCAACATGACTTCATGGACTTGTGACTTATCTTTTGATTAATCGCAGAAATCCATGCTTCAATCTATATAGTTGTCACAGAGCCGATAGATGTCAGCACGTCAGGGCGCACTGCTGTAGAACAGGATTAGTACTGATGTGTTTTGTATGGAGAACCATAAGCTGTTTAACGTTTTTTTTCTTGTTTTTTTTTTTCGGGGAGAAGGCGGGTTGAAATGTGGAATTGAAGGCATTTTTGATTAAGTTTGGAGGGACAAAAATATGAGGAATTTCCTAAATATTAGAAATATATATATATGACAGATCACTAACTATTTTATCAGACACAATATATGGCAAACAACATGCTGGCGTATTTATTCCGACGGAAGTGTCTTATTTCAACAGAACACTGTCTTGAGGTCGTACTCAGCGTTACATTCAGAGTTTTTTTTTCGGGGGATCAATCGCAAATTTTGAGGGGGCTCAAACTTGTTATTATTTGTTATTTATTTATACATTAATACATTTATATTATTTATATATGCATATAACAAATTTTCTGAAATCTACACATGCAATTGATTAAAAATGTAAAAAAAGTTATACCTTTATTTTAATTCAGTAATGCACAGGGGCGGGTTTAAGCATTACAGCGCCCTGGGCCAAGGAAAATCAGACTCCCTAAGTAAACTTATTGTAAGACATTTGAGGCCGATTAGAATTTCATATTTAAATTACATATTACACATAGAATTTTCATCACACAAAGAATCACCATATTCTCAAGAACAACCCAACCCTGTAAAATTTTTAGCACATGTATTAATTAAAACTGGGCACTGAAACAAATTTGTAAATGTCGTTTTCTCACAAGTTTAATTCGCATAATTTTAAAACATCATTTCACAGTAAATTTTTATATTTACAAATAAAATTGATTTTTTAACACACTTCTGAAAGATTTGCTTTCAAAATTTTGGATTTAAATTTACAACGTATGCAATTGGCAATCTCAGCGGTCCGCTCTCCCTCTAGCGGCAAAAGCAAGAATTACTGTAGTACGGGTAACGTTTTCGGCTCAATGCTTGGCTGTTGGTAGATCGCTCATAACGTTCAGTTGTCGTAGTTTGGTGTATTTTTGCATTCATTCTGGAATTAGAGAGTTGTATAATGGAGAATTCCGTGAAGAAGAACAAATCATATTGTTGTGTCCCGCAATGTCGTTCCCAAGGTTTCAGCTATGTTTTTCACAAGTTAGTATAAACGTTTGTGCCTTGCATTTGAAATAATTCCAGTGAAATGCTACTAACCTAGTAACGTCTTTGAATGAATAATAAACAAGGCAGCATGTTTTTATTGCATAGTAGTAATTAAAAAATCCGCATTTCTACATAATCTTGAAAACAATTAATTGCTTTTATCCGTATAAATTTAAACTTCATTATGGAACAAGATTTGCAATGTTCAGTCAACAGTCATCGGTTCAAAAACGCAGAACCCAATGATGATCAACATTTACCAATTAACAAACACTTTTAGGAACAGAATGTTCAAAAATTACAAATGTTATTGTTGACAGTATTGAAAATGGGTCCTGAGAAACGTCAAGTGAAACGAAATGTCAACTTTTAATAGTAATCCGGATTAGAACACCACTGTCGGTATTACTATATCACTTGCCTGAAAATGTAAAAATAAAAATTACCTGTTACAGTAAAGCATTACTGCTACACTGTGCTTACACGTTCCACTTCTGCCCGCTTTACAAGAGTACTCAAATGACTTTATAGAAATTTAACTGTTACTTGTATTTAAAACACCGTTGATGAAGCGAGGCGACGACGTTATTGCCGTGGACTGAATGCAGTGCGAAACTATGAGAATTTCTCTTCCATCTTCCTTCTTAATTCCAAGAGAAATTATATGGTCTACATTAACAATCACTTCCCCTTCTTTAATGCATCTTGAATTTTTCGAAGCGTCCACAAATTTCATTATTTCAAGGATTGAAAGCGACAAACCAGCCATTCTGATATTCGACTTTATGGAAACACGTGCGACGTTACCCGTACTAGAGAAGTTTGTTTACGTTTGCGCAGCGCCCCCTATAGTTCGTTGGGGTTTTTCCAATATTAATTTTAGAATTTTTTAAAAATATAATAATAGTGCTGCTACCAATGTTTATTGCAATGGTTTATTGTATATCGATTATGTGACTGAGAGATAGAAGAAATGAATGAACATAATTTATATATGGTAGAATTACTCTCCGCTAAAAGATTTTTTTTCTCGATTTTTTTGTGGCGAAATCCTCTACTATATCATCAAATGTTAATGTTTCTGCAATGTTCGAATTAAGTGACAAAGTTGCCAGTGCACTCGTTCTTTCTTGAGAATTAGATGTCCTCAAATAATTGTGGATGATTTTCAAAAGAGAGAAACTTCTTTCTCCAGAAGCATTAGGGATGGATATGTATAGGTAAATCCTTAGGATAACATCAATGTTCGGAAAAGTTGAATCAATTCTTTTTCCCTAATCAGTTTCAACATATCCTCAACAGGAACACTAACGCTTGAGTCTGTCACTGCTTGTCTATCTAAATTATTCCAAATTTTATGGAAATGAAGACATTCTTGTTGAAATTCTGGGCCTAAATCTTGAGAGTAAACTGTCGGTAGATTTTTTTGCCTTTTGAGATACTGTTGTCTCATCAACATCTGATAATTGCGTTAGAAAGCCAAACATGCTCTCAACATCGGAATACGCATCTCGTCGACGTTTCAACTGCTGCACCAAGTTATCAATGATTGTAAGAAAAACGCATATGTTCCTTTCCATTGAAAACAGTTTCTTTATTGCCATTCATCTCTTGAAATTCTAGTTTTATCTGACGGGTTCTAGTTACATTTTTCTTATATTCGTCGCACTGAGACAACAGTTTTCCATCTTCTTCATACTTATCAAATTTATTGCGGAGAACACTTAAATATTTAATAAGTGAATCGTACAGTTCTACAGCAACTGAAAGGTCAATATTCACTTTCTGTAGCGTTTTGTTGCAACTATCAATTCTTTGTATAATATCACTCCAAAGCTCTAAGAGAATGCGCATTTCTAACAAATTCACCTTACTTAATAATCCCTGTGCTTCTAATTTTTCACTGTATTTTCTGCGAAGTCTTGAAGTGCATCTCTAATGCATGAATAACTAGAGCGTAAGGCCTTGCATGTGCATCAACCCTTGCTGACCATCGGGTTTCACATAACCTTCTGGGTACAAGAAGTGGCGATTGCGATACAGATTCGCTGTGGAGCTTAGAACTATCTTGAAGACTTGTCTTCAAGATTTGCCAACTATGTGATGAAGATGACCAAAAGTTGTATAATTCCTATATGAACATAAAAAAAGATGTAGCTTCAAGGTAGCATCCAGCTGCGGATTCCCCAACCAAATTAAGAGAGTGTGCTGCGCATGGAATATTGATTTTTTTTTTTTTTTTTTTTTTTTTGATTGGAGGTTTAACGACTACCGTGAGCAACTCAATGGGCTATAAGCAGTCGCCCGTCCCTAATTTAGGGTCACTGGTTCCAGGGAAGGGAGAGAGCCAGTGCCGTAAGACAAACACAACATCCATGCCTGACCGGGATTCGAACCCGGACCCCTTACGGACGAATGATCAGAGGCCAACGCCTTAGACCACTGCGCCACCGGGGCGGCCATGGAATATTGTAGTAGGCTGAACTGTTATGACTTTTTAATCGAGCTTGAAGACCTGAATATTCACCAGACATATTTCTCGCAATGTCATAACTTTGGCCTCTACAGTCTTTTCTTTAACATCTATTTTTAAATCTTGTAACAGCTTCAATAAAGCCTTCTTCATGTCTTCTGCATTATGACCAGTGTTGGGCAAGGAAGAAATAAATCGTTCCACTGGTTGTCCATTTTTCAGAACATAACGAAAAAAACCAGTCAACTGGTCAACTTTTGACAAATATGGAGCGGAGTCTATAATAATAGAATAATATTTGCTAGACTTCAACTCTTTAACTTTTGCGTCAGTGACTGATAAGGCCATTAATGAAATGAATTTTTCACATACATCCTGCGAAAAGTATGAAACATTTCCACTTCACTTATTTCGAAAAATTTTCAAATGTTGCTGCAGAAAAGGGTCAAATTTTGAAGACAGTTATAAAGTAATCCTTTTGAGGTAGATCTAAATCGATCACTATAACGTCCTTTTGAAACTGCAAAATCTATTTCGTTCAAATTTTAATTCGGAGGATTCTTTTTTAATATAATCAACAAAAGAATCGTCTACTTTCCATTTAGCAGGATCTAATATCATATGATGTAACAAAAGTTCATTTCTTTCAACAGATTGAAAATTTCCTCCAAGATTTGTGTTAGACTTACCTTCCTCATCCTCACCATCGGAAGATTTACAAATTTGATCTTCGCTCTGAGCCCTTAGTTCTTTTTCAATTGGCTCCTTCACTTCTTCATCGGTAGATCTTGCAACCAAACACTGCATTTTCTTTTCACTTACTGCGTCCTCTTCTGCCGGTTAAAAAACGTTTTTTAGTTTTGGTACTTTTTTTAAAGTTGCCCTTCTGTTTCAGTCTTTTTAAGCTTCCTTTTTCTATTTTCGCATCCAGAAAACTTCGTAGTCGACATTTTCGCTAACGGCGATGCTTTATAGTAATGATTCTTCCTAAAAGAATAAAGCAAGAATGAAAACACACATGTAAACTTACGAGGGGCGGAGGGGGAATCCCAAAGCAGGCAGCTCGTGTCATAAGCTGAATTGGAATGTATTCTAACCAGTCAGGGCCTTGCTAACCAGTACTCTGCCCTCTCTTGTCACCCACAATACCCTGGGGCCTTGACCTTGAATTCATGGAGTCCGGTTTTGGTCTTTCAACCCACATCCCAGGGCTGTCCTCACGCTCAGAATTTTCAATGCCTTGTAAAAATTATGCGCCGGTGCAGTGTCCCTTTCATAGTGCTCCAATCTTGTTCCCTGTTGTCTGCGGGCTCTGTAAAAGAAATGCTCCCCCTCTCCGCCCTCTTCTGAGTTTGACCTTGCCCGGAAGCAGGAAGAAATAACTTCCTCGGAGGCTTCTGAGTCTTACTGAAATCACTTTCAAAATGAATTAATATTTTTTAATAATTAAACAAGCCGAATGTACTAACACCATTAGTATTTTCTTAAGAATTAAAGGCATTATACTACTAAGTTTATAATGTGTAGAAATGAAAAATCCCATTTCATTCTCTTTTCTTAGGGATGGGGTGAGATAAAACGTCTTGTGCCAAATGTATTCTCAAAATTTTGGCGCCCCTGTATGTGCAGCGTCCTGGGCAATGGCATAGGTTGGCCCAATGGCAAACCGCCCCTGGTAATGCACCACGGATTTCACCATGCTGCGGTGGTATAAAATATTAAGGTTGCTAGTAAGATAACGGTGCTGTGCTGGAGAAAATTCTTCCCCCTCCGCCCCCTAAACATTAGGAGTGGAAAACTTATTTTAGTCTTACAACAAGTGTTTTTCTGATTATTAAGGAATCATTACAGTGTCACTTGAAAACGTATGGTGCAAACCATTCCGCTGCCACTTAATTTCAGCCCCTTTAGATTATTTAGGTTAGCACATAGTGGTAAAAAACAACTAATTAATCGTTTGAAATTCCTAGATTTTCTTTTTGTCACAGAGCGTAAACCACATACCGCCAGGAAAACAAACATGGGAATCATTTTTAATAATTTGCTATCGTTAAAAATTAGGTAGCGCAAATATTTTGTTGTATTGGAAGCCCTAACGTCACGTTAGCTACATTGAGGCTTACTTAACCACATACATGGGAAGTCGGCATCCAGAAGACTGAAATAAAGCTGAATGCCAGCTACCAAAATATGATGATGTATTGCAGCGCAAGCAGCATGCCGTTGGTGATTGCAAATCCACAGCAAACTTAACTATCAAATACAAAGGCTCTAAAAATTTAACGAATTGTGAAACAATGCTTGGCTTTCTTGTTTGCCCCTCTTGCATATGTGATCAAAATGAACTGGTCTTCTTCTACCCTCCTGATTTTTATCCTGAGAAATTATTGAGTAATTTTTTTTTTTTTTTTTTTTTTTTTTTTTAAATTGGAGGTTTAACGACCACCGTGAGCAACTCAAATGGGCTATAAGCAGTCGCCCGTCCCTAATTTAGGGTCACTGGTTCCAGGGAAGGGAGAGAGCCAGTGCTGTAAGACAAACACAACATCCATGCCTGACCGGGATTCGAACCCGGACCCCTTACGGACGAATGATCAGAGGCCAACGCCTTAGACCACTGCGCCACCGGGGCGGCTGAGTAATTTTGATAGGACTTCATAATAGATTTTTAACATGGACAATTGTTCCATTTATAAACAAATTTACAAAATCATTCTCATCTAGAGCAACAATTTTTTTTTTTTTTTTTTTTTTTGATTAGAGGTTTAACGACCACCGTGAGCAACTCAATGGGCTATAAGCAGTCGCCCGTCCCTAATTTAGGGTCACTGGTTCCAGGGAAGGGAGAGAGCCAGTGCCGTAAGACAAACACAACATCCATGCCTCACCGGGATTCGAACCCGGACCCCTTCGGCCGAATGATCAGAGGCCAACGCCTTAGACCACTGCGCCACCGGGGCGGCACACACAATTTTTTCTATAGAGTATATATATATTTTCATAACTACTTTGATTTCAGAGCTACATTTAAAAAAAAATTATTTAAAGTGTTAACACTTTGTGTGAAGTCATTTATCGCTCTAATTAACAACGGAAATTACCGTTTTTTTTTTCTCGAGGTATTGTATACCTTATTGGTTGCATTGACTCGTCAGATTTAGAAAACGTAAATATACATGCCGATGACAATTAAATTTTAGTTTTAGTGTATAAAACAAAGCAATTAATTTAATACTTAGAATAATCTTAATGCTACTGAGATATGAAGTCCATGTTAATGAGTTTTTTTATTATAATATTTTCCCCCGTTTTCTTAAATTTTTAAATTAATTTCTCCAAATTTTCATCAATAAACAAAAAATTTGACTAAATATAAAGGTGATCACGCAAAAACACACGGGGGAGGGGCGTCCGTGGATTTTCGGGGGAGATGAGATCCCCCTCCCCCGAAAAGATACCTGAATACATCACTGGTCGTACTTCGTGCCATTAGGTAGTTCTTTGCTAATACAAAATCACTCTATTTGATTTGATTTTCTAGCTAGACCTCCTCACATTCATGAGAAAAAAAACTTGATCGTCAGAATATTTCGTTGTGGAGACATGCTTTTCATTGTTAAAGGTCCTTTTAAGGGTAATAGAAAGGACCTTTGAAAGGATACTTTTAGGATACTTATACAAGCACACTCACAACAGCGCGAATCGTGATCGGTAGTTAACGTGCGGCCATCAATTCGCCGATACGGAGTATGGTATTCTTTTTTTTTTTTTTTTTTTTTTTTTTTGATTGAAGGTTTAACGACCACCCTGAGCAACTCAATGGGCTATAAGCAGTCGCCCGTCCCTAATTTAGGGTAACTGGTTCCAGGGAAGGGAGAGAGCCAGTGCCGTAAGACAAACACAACATCCATGCCTCACCGGGATTCGAACCCGGACCTCTTTCGGACGAATGATCAGAAGCCATCGCTTAGACCACTGCGCCACCGGGGCGGCGAGTATGGTATTCAACTAGATAATTATTGAAGTCGTCCTCAATTTTAATATTGATATAGATTTCGACTTGTATTGATCTGAGAAGCTGCAGATATTCCTTATCGTATTATTCAATATGATCATTTGTCACATTTGTTAAGTAACCTCACTGAATTTCTTAGGAAGCACAACTTCTGACGAAAAAACTTTTCACGATATAATTCAATATGATCATTTCTCACATATGTTAAGTAATCTCACAGTAAACTTCTTAGAATGCAGAACTTCCCACGACATAATTCAGTATGAATTATTTGTCACATATGTTAAGTAACCTCACAATGAATTTCTTAGCAAGCAGAACTTCCTCAGATAAAAAGACAGTGTTCCTGTAAAACGACTCTCCTCATAGTCCCCGCCCACTCACAATCTCCAAAGTAGCTCTGAACCAATCGCATGGCGGAAATGGCTCTAATCACAATTTCGTACATTTTTTTTTTTTTTTTTTTTGATTGGAGGTTTAACGACCACCGTGAGCAACTCAATGGGCTATAAGCAGTCGCCCGTCCCTAATTTAGGGTCACTGGTTCCAGGGAAGGGAGAGAGCCAGTGCCGTAAGACAAACACAACATCCATGCCTGACCGGGATTCGAACCCGGACCCCTTCGGACGAATGATCAGAGGCCAACGCCTTAGACCACTGCGCCACCGGGGCGGCTTTCGTACATTCACTTGTGAAATACGCACCCCGGTGGCCTAATGATAAGAAGCACAGGCTTCCTGCCATTACCTTGAATTGGGCCATCTAATGTGGCCGTGACTGGAATAAGAATATTTAGCCTCGGATATGGAATCGA
Source organism: Macrothele yani (assembly GCA_039090855.1). Classification (NCBI taxonomy): domain Eukaryota; kingdom Metazoa; phylum Arthropoda; class Arachnida; order Araneae; family Macrothelidae; genus Macrothele; species Macrothele yani. Next base: position 134,857,443 of record CM077027.1, on the reverse strand, counting down.
GCCACCCCAGTGGCGCCGTGGTCTAAGCAATGCTCCTGATTATTGGTCCAAAAAGAGTTCGGGTTTGAATCCTGGTGAGGTATGAATATTGTGTTTATCTTACGGTACTGGCTCTCTCTCGCTTCCCTGGAACCAGTTACCCTAAATTAGGGACGGGAGACTGCTTATAGCTAGAGATGCAAAGGTGGGAATATTCCCGGGGAAAAACGGAAATTTTGAGAAGAAGAAGAAGATTGGGCAATTTGAAGTACTCTAACCGTAACTGTATATTTTATGACGACGCGACAAATGTCCATCGCATGGATAGGATTGTCCAATTGATCTGGCTTTCCTAAATATAGGTATTTATGTATGTTTAATTTTTTTACTGTATTTATTGTTTCGAGAAAAAAGTATTAGTTTCTCACCATTCCATAACTTTGCTTTTCGGCTGACTATTACACAGCTAGGAAATTAGTTCTTGTTCAGTTTTCTGTTTTCTAAAACGATCTTTCTGTTTTAGACAATACCAGATTTTTTTCATCATTTTGTTTGCTCTGTCTGTATCAAAAATTTTTTCATTGTGCTTCACTCTTGTACAAAATTATTCTTAAGCAGCTGCTTATTTTTGTTTTATTGTAATGGTTTATCTAGCAGAAAAATATAAATTTTGCTTTGCTGCTTAGTTCCCATAATGTCAATTCATGTTCAAATTCTAAATGCAAATTATCTAAGAAATCCGAAAACTTCTCACAGTATTATTATAAATGTAATTAAGTTTGTCACTGCACAGAAAGTCTGGTATTTAATCAGTGCTAAGTTTAGAAACATAAACTATCCTGTTTCAGTTTCTAAATTGCAGTAGCCAACTTCACCACATAAGTACACAAATTCTTTTTTTTTTTTTTAGGAACTTTATTATGAAATAAAAAAAACGGAATCTGTATTTTTCATTTGAAAAAATTTGCTTTGCTGCAATTCCTAGAAAGTGTTGCAGCAGTTTCGTGCAAAAAATTTGCATTTTAGTGTATTTGTGTTTCAGTTTAGCCCTTTCTCATCTTTACAAATTATGTTGTAAATCAATTTATTGTCGATATTAGGCATTTCCGTAAGCATTACCTGCTGATACACTGACTGAACTTTTATTAGGAGAATCGATAATTTTTGCGAGAAGCTAGGAATCGTAATGTTTACATTTGGGTATGCACTGCCGATGAAAATCATCTTCCGGTCCGCAATGATTTGCAAATTCGCTTTAACTGACATTTTCGGGCCCCCAAATCTTAGAAATAACAGTATATATACGTATAAAACCGGTGTTTACAATTTATGTGTGAAATCTAAGGAGAACACCACAACAAGGGATGTAGCAGGAGAAAACACATAACTTGATTAAAAAATAACTCACAAGTGAAAATGTGTACTCCTTCAAAATCTGTCTAGCCGCCCCGGTGGCACAGTGGTCTAAGCGATGGCCTCTGATCATTCGTCCGACAGGGGTCCGGGTTCGAATCCCGGTGAGGCATGGATGTTGTGTTTGTCTTACCGCACTGGCTCTCTCCCTTCCCTGGAACCAGTGACCCTAAATTAGGGACGAGCGACTGCTTGCAGCCCATTGAGTTGCTCACGGTGGTCGTTAAACCTTCAATCAAAAAAAAAAGAAAAATCTGTCTGAGCCACAGTAGTTTGTTTCTCGATTTTTTTAAATAATATTTCATGAACACAGGATTTCAAATTAGCAAGTACGATTCAATCAAAAGCAAAGTTACTATAAAAATGTTCCGCAGCATTTTACATTGTGTTAGTCTTTGCAAATCACCCGGCTACGACAGCCCTGGGCCCGCTGGACTATATATTATACACCTTTTTTTTTTTTGCTTCTCGTGAATAATGGAAGTAACTGTAGAAAGATTAACTTGGTAACCTACCCTATCAGTATGCTAATAATCCACCCCACAAATTAGTTTATAGCTACCAATTTTCATGTCCCCTACTCGAACAAGCATGCTGTAGACTGCAGTTGCCATTTCGCCTATCTCGTTGGTTTATTCCCATAATCACAAATTTCTTAATTTCTTCCCATTTTGATTATTTGCCATTGGGAATATTCCCTTGATCCAAAATTCCCGGGAATTTTGCATCTCTACTTATTGCCCATTCAGTTACTCACGGTGGTCGTTAAACCTCCACTCAAAAAATAAAATAAAATAAGGCATCGATGGTATGGCTGCTTCTATATCGGTGCGCTGTTCTTGTTTCATTCCTGGAACCATTGAGGCATATTAACGATGGGGAGACTCCCTGTGGCCAGCTGATGTGTCCTTACATGCTCACTTAAGGGTTATAACATATTTAAATTCCGTGTGAAACATAAGGACGTTAGAATAATACTTTTGGAGATGCCTTGGTTTCTTAACCGTGAAGCCACAAAGTGTGGAAATTTGCCATTGTTTATACCTATGTAATTTCATCTGTTTGTATTCTAGAATTGTGTAGTTTTTGATTGCAAAGACCGTGTTAATATCAAACCAGAATGAATTATACTTCTTACACGAGTAAAGTTTGGAATTTTAACGCTACGTTTTGTTTAGAATTCGTATCAATGTTCGCGTATTTCAATTTAAAATAAAAATGGGAAGGAGCCTCAAAATAATTAAGAATTTTATAAATTCAGCATTTTCTTGCATATTGGCAACAATTTACGATGCCAAATTGGAAACATTTGCGACGAAAGAAGGCGATTCAGCCAACACAAAATGCATTGGAATCAAGGAATTGCCTTGAAAACCATAAGCTTTCTTATACTTTGACGACCGTCGCTCGCGGTTATAAACTTCATTTTAACCTTCTTGGTGAAACATCGGTTTTGTTTTTGTTGTTTTTTTATTTAAATGGACACTGATGGAAGTAGTGTTGTATGAGTACAATAGTTTTTTAGGGGAGCATGATTTTATTAATAAATGATATTGTTAATTAGTGGTTTTGGAAAATGAATCAAATCAGATGGAAAATGAAGATGTAGCAGACACTTGACTCTCAGCATGGCAACGAGCCTTAGTAACGTAAGTGAAGGACAACCACCTCGTTGAAATGATGGCGTCTTACTTTTTTTTTTTTTTTGATTGGAGGTTTAACGACCACCGTGAGCAACTCAATGGGCTATAAGCAGTCGCCCGTCCCTAAGTTAGGATCACTGGTTCCAGGGAAGGGAGAGAGCCAGTGCCGTAAGACAAACACAACATCCATGCCTCACCAGGATTCGAACGCGAACCCCTCTCGGACGAATGATCAGAGGCCATCACCTTAGACCACTGCGCCACCGGGGCGGCGCGTCTTACTTTGAAACTTTAACTTCCGAGTACAAAATGCGGTATGTGGAAAAAAATGAAAGAGATTGAAGGAAAAGATCCATATGTGTTGAATGCAAGTATCTTCGAAGGCGATGTGAAAAGTTTTCCGAAAGTGCAAATAATAAATATTTCCGATTACTTCGTCTTTGGTCGAAGTGCCTTTACTGCAGAACAGTTCGAGGCATGCAAAAGTTTCGAAGCACATAACAATTTCTTGTCGTCGGTGTTCTTTTACAGGGTAATTTAGTACGGTCACAAGTTCGTGAGTATTCAGTAATTTATGGATAAAATAGGTACGTTGCCTTAATAAGTAAGGTTCTTTTCCCTCCCAGGTGCGGAGACCTGAGTAAAATAAGATAGTTTATTTTTCTTTCCAGAAATCTCTGATTTTGGATAAACCTAACCCTTGAAAGGTTCTATGCCCTTTTGAGAGTAACTCTTCAACAAAAAGTGTCTTTCGACGCTCTGGGAAGCGATTTCCAAGCCTTAGAAAAATGAGCAAAATCTTTCTTCTTTTTTTTTTTTTCTATAAAATTGTGGTGAAAAACAAAATAATTTTGCCGAAATGTGTGCCTTATAATTTATTTATCCGTAAATAAATTTTGCAGCAGAACACCGACCTGGACACCAAAAAGGATTTTTTTGGACAATGTAATTTTAGCCATTATTTGCATTTTTCCGGAAAAGTGTGCTTCAGCTCCAGGTAAAAATCCAGGTGTACTAAAAATAAAATCAACGGTAGTTTGGGTAGGAAATATCATATAGAACAAAGCTGTGAACTACAAAATCCCAACACTAACAGCCAAATAACCTTAAAAGTGAAAAGACGAAAACTCGCAACAAAAAAAGTGAGTCAGGGGAACGGTATGCTCGAGATAAACAAAACAAAACACGTGCACAGAAGTGGCGATTGGGGACCGAAGCCTTTATTTAAGAATTATGTTGACTAAGAGACAAACTCTAAAAGGTGTTCTATAAGAAAATAGTCGGTAGCAATAGAGCCTACGCAAAATAAAAACAAAACAAAAAACCCAGCCAACACCTTTTAAATTCAACTTGAAAACTTTGAATCAACGAATGAAACGTCTGACCAAATAAGTGCAAGCACTGCACTATAATAGCGTTTGAACAAGTAAAAGGTAGATTCTTTGCTTTACCAGAAATCACTGATTTCTGGATAAAACTAACGTTTAAAAGGTTCTCTACCTTTGAAGAGTCTAACTCTTTAATAAAAAAGTGTTTTCTAAGCTCTGGTAAGCGATCTCCTTTCGTTTGGTATATAAGCGAAATTTTTCGGTATTGCCTTCAGAAACAGCAGTTAGTAGCCTGAAAAAGACTTACGGTCTCGATTTCTTCTATTACCGCAATTTATAATGCCACAAATTCTAGGTATTTTAGCTTCAAATTTTCATAAACACCTACCGCTAATGTTTACATTTTACACACTAAGTGCAGGACAGCCAGCTATGCGCTATGCTTGTCCTTCAGGAACTTGCAAGGACTGTTGCCACTTCACTGAAACTTCTCGACGACGTCACGTGCTTCATCCTCATATAGAGTCTTAAATGGCTTATCTTTCAGGGCGGAGGAGGATCGCCGTCTCAATTAATGGAATAAATATCAGTAGAAAAGATTTAATACCTATAATAAGTGTTTTTCAGAATTATTATCGTAATGTGCGTGTGACAGGGGCGTATTTAAAAGAAGGCCAAGGGCGGTCTTGCCCCCTTAACCCCGAAACTTTTTTTCTCTCCTTTGTTAAAATGCAACTTACATGAAAAATGCATCAACTTAAAATAGAAAATAATGCTTTAATTTTTCCTTCTGTTTTTCATTAGCTTTTATTTTGTCCAGGTGGATTTCAAAAACTTCCACCTTCCTTTCGCCCCTTCTCCTCGAAAAAAAATTCTATATACACCCCTGGCGTGTGAGATGGCACGCTAAAACAGTACGTATATGGAATTATTCTTTTCGGTTTTTGTCTTTTTTTTTTTTTTGATTGGAAGTTTAACGATCACCGTGAGCAACTCAATGGGCTATAAGCAGTCTCCCGTCCCTAATTTAGGGTCACTGATTCCAGGGAAGGGAAAGAGCCAGTGCCGTAAGACAAACACAATATGCATGCGTCACCGGGATTCGAACCCGGACCCCGTTCTGACGAATGATCAGAGGCCATCGCTTAGACCACTGCTTCACCGGGGCGGCTTTTTGTCTTCTGTAACTGTGTATTATAGAAGCACAGCCCAAGGAAATCATCATCTTGCGCAGCTAAACAGGAGGATTTTAAAGAAGCGTAAGCCTCCCTGGTGGCGCATTAGTCTAAGATATGGCTTCTGATCATTCGTCCGAGATGGTTCCAGGTTCAAATCCCGTGAGGCATGGATGTTGTGTTTTTCTTCAGGCACTGGCTCTCCCTTCCCTGGAACCAGTGACCCTAAATTAGGGACGGGAACTGTTTATAGCCCATTGAATTGCTCACGGTGGTCGTTAAACCTCCAATCAAAAAAAAAAAATGAAATAAACCTCCAATAAAAAAAAAAAAAGAAGCGTAAGTTTTGTTGACAGGATCACAGAGGAGGGGCAGAATTGTTTATTTTTCTTAATCGCAACTGTATTTTTATAACCGGCCAGCTTGTTGATCAGGTGATTTGTGTTAGCAATTTGTGTGTTAGTCTCAGCGGTGGGATGCGGTTTAAATAAAATTTCGTGCGTTCAGTTTTACGCTTGTGAGCAATTTTTCATTTTGGTTGATTTGTTTATATATCCAGTTTTTGAATTTTAACCTCAAATGCATCAGATTGGGCTGTTGCTCCTCACGTGTCCCACACGAAGAGCTGTTGATCATTTATATAATTGCTTAAAACATGCTTCATCTGTGGTATGCAATAGACTGTATATCAAACATGAACCCGAATTGTCCAAGCAAAGATTACAAACTTGGCGTGAGTGTGATCAGCGGACCATGTTTGGGATCGTACCTTCATTTTATATCAAAGCGAATGAAATTTGCGGGAACATTGATGTTCGAGTACTTCAGGCTTCTTGCAAAACACCAGATTTCCGCGATCGCCACATAAAACAAAATTTCGACATTGTTCTGACGGACAGCTGTGAAGATGAAGGAAACATAATTCACTATTTGAAAGAAGAGTTCAATAAAACTTGCACTCATATAGTGAAGTTGAAACCACCTCAAGAAGCTGCTCCACTAGTAGAAAACAGCAGCTTGCCAAATACCCATCCAAAGATATACAAAACCGTCGTCATGGGGGGAACTTTTGATCGTTTGCACAGTGGGCATAAAGTTCTCCTCAGTGAAGCCATATTAAGAACTTCAGAGAGGCTAATAATAGGTGTCACAGATGGGCTTATGTTACATAGTAAGTCAATACAGATATTTTGGATAAAAGGTTGTGATGATAGAGTACTGTATTTGTAATGCATAAATGGTATTGCAAGTAAGGAGAATAACTTAAATTGGGAGATGTGGGTTTGATTCTCATTCTAGAGCGATGTAATTTAAAATTTTTTTGAAGGATGACTTCATTGGAGAATGTACAGCATCTATGTATATGCCTTTCATGTATTCATGAAGAATTTATTCTTCCGGGGATTCACTTTCCATTAATTTACTTAAGGAAAATAACTTCAATATTTTCCAGCAAAATGCTAGGTGATCTTTTGGATACTGCTGCAGTTACTAGTGCTACTTTCTGGCTGGTCATCATGGCAAATTATAGTCAACAGTGCCATTGTTTGCCCTATGTGGCACTGTCTCTCTGCCCCTTCCATGGAACCAGTGTCCCCAAATAAAGGATGTGTTAATGGTTGTAACCATTAACACATCCTTTATTTGTGAATCCCCGGAAGAATAAATTTTTAAGTTGCTTGTGGTGTTAAACCCTGCATCAAATGGCGGGACAGCCACCCCAGTCAGTGCCATAGTGGTCTAATCTCTATCTTATGACCATTCGTCGATGTTCAAATCCCGGTGAGGCATGGATGCTGTGTTTGTCTTATGGCACTGGCTCTCTCCCTTCCCTGGAACCAGTGACCTTAAATTAAAGCGGGCAACTGCTTATAGCCCATTGAGTTGCTCATGGTGGAAACTTTCAATAAAAAAAACCCAGCAACTTGGGAGTTGGGTACATATGAATTTGAAGAAATTCATTATTTTTAACATTTGTAAGTAAATTAATGTGTGAAATACACATATCATCATCATCATCATTGTCAACCATTATCAATCCACTGCTGGACGAAGGTCTCCCCAAGTTTCCTCCACAACGGTCTGTCTTGTGCCAGTCTCCTCCATGTCACCCCTGCATACTTTCGAATTTCATCCACCCATCTCCCATGTGGTCTTCTTCTGGGTCTTTTCCTGTCCCTTGGAATCCAATCTAAAATTTCGGCTGTCCATCGATGATCTGTCCTTCTGGCAGTATGTCCAGCTCATTGCCATTTCAGGGATTTAACTCTGATCATGATGTCTTCCACTCTTGTCATTTTTCGGATCCACGAGTTCCTCTTCTTATCTCTCCTTTTTACACCAAGTATGCACCTCTCCATGCTGCTTTGAGTTGTCTGCAGCCTTTGTGTGTCTCTTTTAGTTAAGGTCCACGTCTCTGCACCATACGTAAGCACTGGAAGGATGCATTGATCAAACACTTTTCTTTTAAGACATAATGGCATATTGCTCTTGAAAATTATGCTGTTTCTTCCAAAAGCTCTCCAGGCAAGTTTTGTACGCCGATTAATTTCTTCATCAATGTGACCCTCACTTGATATCTGCTGTCCAAGATAAACGTACGTGTCTGTTATCTCCAGCTTTTCTCCATCAATCGATAAATCTTCATTTCTTGTAAAAGCATTGAACATCACTTTTGTCTTCTGAAAGTTCATTTTTAATCCCACGTCTTTACTCTTGTCAGCAAGTTCCTGGATCATACTCTGCAGCTCTGATGGGGTAGTTGCAAAAATGACTACGTCATCAGCAAAACAAAGGTGGGTTAGATAATCTCCATTAATCTTTATCCCCGTGTTTTCCCAGCTCAGCGACTGAAAAACACCCTCCAATGTGGCATTAAAGAGCTTCGGAGATATGGTGTCACCTTGTCTCACTCCCTTTCCAATTTTTACGTGTGTTGTATTTTCAAACAGCCTAATCTTTGCACTTGCATTTTCATAGATGTTATTAATAATATTAACGTATGCATCTTCAATACCGCAGGTTTTCAGAGCCATTGTAACTGCTGATAGTTTCACCGAATCAAAAGCTTTTTCATAATCGATAAAAGCCATGCATAATGGAAGTTCATATTCCCTCGCTCTTTCAATTAGTTCTCTCAGCACGTGGATATGATCTATTGTGCTGTAGCCACTCCTGAATCCAGCTTGTTCTCTCGGTTGAGCCATGTCCAGTGTTACCTTCAAGCGGTGTGAAAGAACTTTAGTGAAGATTTTATAAACTACTGATAGGAGGCTGATAGGTCTGTAGTTTCCAAGATCCTCAATGTCACCTTTCTTATGTAGCAGGATCATTGTAGCGGTGTTCCAATCCTCAGGAATCTTTCCTTCATTAAGGCATCGAGTGAAAATTTGGGCGAGTACTGTTTCGATTTCTCCACTTGCTTCTTGTATGATGTCTACAGTAATTCCATCTTCTCCTGGAGCTTTTCCTCGCTTCATGTTCTTGATTGCATGTGCAACTTCTGCTGGAAGGACTGGAGGAACTCTGGTACTGGTATCTTTCATGATGTCTGGAGTGCATATATCATCCCTTTCATATAATTTGGAGTAGAAATCTTTCACTCTTGTCAAAATTTCGCCTCTATTTCTTGTTACAGAACCATCTTCTTTTCTCAGTGCCATAATCTGTTTTCTTCCCTTACTGAGATGTCCCTTTGCTATCTTTAGGCTTTGGTTGTTTTCAATTGCTTTCCCCACTAGTTCACAGTTGAATTTCCTTACGTCTTCAGTGATACTTTTTCTTACTGTCTTACATAGCTCTATATATTCCACTTTGGAAGTCACATCTTCTTTAGTTGTCCTCATCTCTCTTCTTTTTTGCATCAACATTTTGGTTTTTCCTGATAATTTGTTCACATGCAACTTGTTCTTAGACCCAGCTAATTTTGTTGCTGTTTCCATAAGAGCTTTGGTTACTTTTCTGTTAACTTCAGAGATGTCCACTTCTTCTGATGTTAGGCCTTCTAAAGCAGAGAACCTGTTCTTCAGTTCTAACTTGAAGATATTATGGTGTTTTTTAAGGTTGGTTATGTCAATAGATTTTGTTTGTCTTATGAGCTTGCCACGTTCAAGTTTAGTGTTGAGGTGCATCTTATATCTCACCAATCTATGGTCACTACCTGTGTTGAACTTGTTTAGCACACTGCAGTCTTCTATGACGAATTTTTTGTTACACATAATAAAATCAATTTCACTTATCGTCCCATTTGGATGTCTCCATGTCCATTTCCTGTGTGGCTTTTTCTTGAAGAAGGAGTTCAAGATGAAAAACCCTTCTGCCTCTGCAAACTCAACGAGAGTATTTCCACGCTGGTTTCTGTTGCCGTGACCGAATTTACCTACTGAAGTTTCATTCTGTTGCCGTTGCCCTATTTTTGCATTGAAATCTCCCATAATTATTTTCAAGTGCTGCTTACCTTTATTATTTAGATGACAAATTTCCTCATAAAATTCTTCAATTTCTTCTTCAGGATGACTTGTGGTGGGTGCATAAGTTTGAATAATCTGAGCCTGGTATCTTTTCGAGAGTTGGATAACAAGTCGTGCAGCTCTGTCAGAGGAACTTTCAACTTCTACAAGTTTATCCTTCAATTTCTTGTTTATTATAAATCCAACACCACTAGTTCTGCCAGTATCTGTCCCACGATAGTAGAAGAGATGTCCACTTTTCAGTTCGATGAGATTTTCTCCTTACCTCACTTAGCCCCACGATGTCCCACTTGATCCTTTGTCGTTCCTCTTCCAATTCAAGAAGCCTTGAATCAGAAGATAGGGAGCGTCCATTGTAAGTAGCCAAGGTCAGCATCAGATGGCAGCCTAGTCCGGTCCTCCGGGGATTCTTAGCACCCTCTGCCTTCATGTCGCACTGGCCGCTGCCTTGGCCAGGTACATTCCAGCTGCCGGAGACTGAGGGCCAAGATTTAAGTTGTGGAATCATTTTGGAGGTGTTTGGCCATAACTCACCACGCTGGCCAAGTGGGTTGGTGAGTGTGGGATAGAATTTCCTGTAATCCCGATGGTATAGTTATACCGCTATTGGCGGTCGTCAGAGCCCCTTTAGTGGGAACAGGATGCACCACGAGAAGGCGGGGTTGACATTTGTCAAGGAGAGGCTGTGATGTTACGCATCACCTGACCTTACATCCCAATACACATATACTCACACTAAAATCATTGTAGGACTAACTCTATTTTATGGCACATTTTTTTGTTTTGCCAATTCATAATATGAACCTCGTATACTTCATCTTTGTTTGATATTAAATATCGAGAATTGGCAAAACAAAAATGTGCTGTAAAGATAGTGTTGGTCCTACAATGATTGTAGTGCGAGTATATGTGTATTTCACACATTAATTTACTTGCAAATGTTAAATTCCTTTGAGTACATTATAATTACCTAAAAAACTGTTTTTAGGTGTCTTGGGCTTTATGTCATTGAGTCAAACACAACAGTTAACAAATTCATTTTTTTTTATTGATTTTGGGTATTTCCTACATTAGTGACAGTGCAAAATTTAGTTTTGCAACTATTATAAAGATGATTTGATTTTGTTTAAAAGGTCTTCTCCAAAATTAGGGCCCTGACCAGCGTTTGAATTGCCCAGTGGTCCGTTGGCCATTGGCCAGTCAAACTTCTGTCGGACCACTGAATTATTAATTTTTCTGGCCCAGATGGCTAGTAAGTTTTTTTTCTAAGTTGTTACAAGTTAAAAAATAAATTTCTACTTCTTTTACCTTGCTGTATAGTTTTCTTTTCAGGCTGACAAATATTGGACAACGCCTTTTTTATTTTTTTTATCCCTCATGATCTCTAAAGAGTGGAAGAAACAGCTAATACAGAAAGGCAGTTTCCCAGTCTTTGTCTTGCAATGGCTACAGCTGTTTTTTATTACCTTCGGCTACCCTAGTGAATGTACTGACACCAGGTTTGTAAGTTCCAGTGGTCCGCTGGGCCAGTAGAAGATTTATTTGTAATTCTAACTCTGCTGACACTGGAGTAGCTATCAATAATTCTGCAAACCCACTTACTTTTAGAGAATGACACAACAGTATTCTATTATCACTTCACACCCCTCTCAGAGGTTGACATTGGCTGATACAAGAGCAGTTGGCACCTGTTTCACATCTACCATTTCATAAGAAATCCAGTCAATTGCTGTAGCACGTCAATTCTAAAATTCTTTGTTGGGGAGGGGCTTGCATATGATGTATGTATGTTAATTGATCCATTTAAATTCTTATTAATGATGACTACAACAATAGTCCGAGTTGTTCTATATAACAACCTTGCTTGGATATGCAGGAATGTTAACTAGCTTTACAGAAGTTTTGATAATTAATGACTTCCTCTTATTACTTTCAGTATTATAAATATTTAACAGGAATTATCGAGGATAAATTTATTAAGGTAGAGTGTTCATGTGGATTACCATGTATAGGAGAAACAGGACGAAGGTTAACCACCAGAATTAAAGAACACAAAGCAGCAATAAGGAACATCTCAAATAAAACAGGATTAGACCGGCATATACAACAAACTGACCACAAAATGGACTGGGACTCCGTAAAAGTGATCAAACATCAATCCCACGCAATTATCCGGAAATTAGAGGAATCCCTGAAAATTTATAAGACACAAGGTGGCAACATCAATGACCACGCTGAATGGAAAATCCATCAGGCTTGGTCGCCACACCTGTGGAAGTAGTAAGATGCAATAACTCCTGACGATGATCTAGTGTATAAATCGAAAATTTGAGAGGTAATGTTCCTTTAATAAATTTATCCTTGATAATTCCTGTTAAATATTTATAATATTGAGAAGTTTTGAATTATCTTGATGTTAGGAATGTGTGCCAATACAAAACCAGACTTTCTTGATAGCTATAAAATTAATTTCTCAGAGGTACCAATGCAGAGAAAACCTGATGCCAAAACAAGCAAGTGAAGTTCTTTGGAAAGTTTCTTCGAAATTGGGTGTTCAGCTTCTAAAAGGTTGCCAGAAACTATTTTCAGGTGGTTATGACACTTAGTTTTTTTTTGCTGATGGATATAAGTTCTATACAGTTTTACAAATGTCACCATTATCTGCAGTCAAATGTAGTTTTAATTAACTCATCATATTACAGTGATTTTAACCAGCAATATGTTTCACATAGTGTTTAGTTGTTTTAATTGCAGTTTACCAGAGTAATGTGTGTGTGTAACTTGTGTGATCATAGTTCTGTATTATGCCAACATCAGGCATCAGATCTGGAACATGAGGTATAGGTGATGTATTTTGTTGTATAGTTCTGGCTACCTCAATTTAGGAATAGGCAGCTGCTTATAGCTTTTAGAGCTGCTTATGATGGTTGTTACATCATGAAACAAAAAAATGAAATCTAGAATGGTTAGATAGTTTCACTTAGTATAATGAACTTTAATGACCAGTAATATTAACTCCTAGTAGGCAGTCACTTGACCAAGTGATGCTCAGTAAATTGTATTTATCATATAGTGAATTTAACCAGAAATGTGTTTTACAAAGAGTGAGTCATAAATATTAAAACAGTGAGATACTTGTTTTTGGATCAGTGTTGACACAAAATATAATGAGTATCAATCCTTGAAATATAGGTCAATACGTTCAATGGTATGCAGCAAGGGCTATGTCAAACTCGTGATTCCAGCATGATACCGTGCCCAGAGATGGAAATGGGTCAACAATTTCTTGCAGGTCCAATGGGTCCGGTCAAGGCGTTCCTGACCCCGTTTTACTTTTGAAAAGAGAAAAATATGTGTTGTGGAATTTTGTAGTCGATACTGGTGCCCACGGAGTGAATAATGATTTGCCACGCAAAAATATTGTTGTCTCTTTCTTAAAGCAACAAAGATTTCCGCCGACCGACGTCAGACACACTACCATATCGTAAGAAGATACTTCCTTTGTGCTCTTTTACAGTGTGATTGTCCAGGGCAAGGTACAGGCAAACATCATTTGCTTGCTTCTCAGCTGATTCCCTCTCTCCAGGCAAAGTTTACTGTATGACCAAGAGTTACTTTTCACGTCACATCTTTTACATTGAGCATTCAGAGGTTTTCGATTGATGTGCTAACATCCCGTTCCCATGACATGCCATGTCGAAATTTACTCCTTATTTCTTAATATGGATGGATTCAATATTAAGGAAGTTGAGAAAGACGTCTAGGCCAACAAATACATGCTTGTTGAAAACCACAAGGGAAGAGTGAATGCTGGAAATCGTTTCGTCTCATTAAGGAACCGGTGAATAATTCTGTGTTGTTTGGTCTTGCTTGTTGTTCAAAATGTAGAAAGTGTATAATTACAAAGAAAGATGTCAATGGTGTAATAAAAGATAATGAAACCAAAAATCTAACGGATCATATGAAAGTATGTGCATCTCCATCAAAGCATGAAAAGAGTGAACAACCTAAATACATTTAAAAAAATACATTTGTGTAATCGTAAATAATGATTCCCATTTGTAATATACTCACGTTTACGGTCATAGTCATCCATTACTTCTGGATTTTGCGAAGTAGTGGCACTAAAAATGGCACTAAAATTTAGCAAGTAACCAAATTTTATTATTAAAAAAGAATTTCAGTTATTAAATATCGAGCAGTTGTTGGGATGAATATATATTATGTTTATATGTATATATAAATAAATTGAGTTTCAAATTTGTAGTTCAATGCAGATTTGTCCGGGTTAGTTATGGGACGTCCGGGTTGGGTGTGGGTCCGAAATTTTTTACCCATTTCCAACTGTGACCATGCCTTGTCTTCTGAGGCAAAGAATTTCTGGACACCCTGCTTCCACTTTAGCTTGGTTGTGGAAGTGCCTGCCTCTCAGGAAGTGAGCCATAGAATGAAACAGGTGGTAGTCACTTGGTGCAAGGTCTGGGCTATAGGGTGGGTGGGGCAACAGCTCGGTACCCCTAAGCTCCTGAATTTTTGCTTTGGTTGAACATGTGGAGGTGTGTTATTCTGCTGCAGACCTCCCCACAGTTGACCAGGGAAGGGTATTTTTGTGCCAGAACAGCGTAAGTTCAGTCTAATTAGGCTAAGTACAGATCAGCAGTGATTCAACATCCATTAGGAACAAATTCATGGTGCATGACGCCATGACAGTTCCACCATGCACACAGAATCACCTTGTTATCAAACCTTCCACTTTTGGTGTCTGGTTGCGGTATCTGGCTGGGGTCAAGCCATTGCTTCCGCATGTCTAGATTACGGTAAAATATCTCTTTTTTCATCGAACATCACAATACATCTGAAGAAACACTCATTGGTATGGCATCCATGCAATTGATGACAGATCTCCACTTGTCTGTGAGGTTGGGCAGGTGTCAATTTGTGCGAGACCACTCAGCAGCTTCTGTTGGTCTTCCCAAGCTTGTGAAGATGGCGAATGACGCTGAATTGTGCCAAGTTGTCCTGACAATCTACATGTGCTAGTTGTAGGATTGGCTACCACTGCTTTAGGACCACAGCAAGCTGTTCTTATCTGGGAGCGTGGAACTTGGAATTACGCCCCCTTGAGTTCAAAATAACGCCCCTTCGAGTTCAAAATTATGCCCCTTCGAGTTCCACTCAAATAATATGTAATTTTTACTTTCTCACACACTGCCGTTATAGTAAAGTATATGATCGTTGAAAAACGCACTTCAAGTTTTTACAATTTTATTAAAAATGTAGAAACTAGGTAAATAACCAAGAATCACTGGTTGTAAATACCAAGTAAAGCGTAAGCGTTATGTGAACGCTGACAACACAACACTCCACAGAAATACATATCACTAAGCTGTTCTCTGAGATTCAGAAATTAGCTCCAAAAAGAAATACTACCAGATAATTTTTACTTACTGTTGCTGTATCAAACTTCTCCATTTACAGCAATCTTGACATACAACTCGAGCTTCACTGACATCCATCACACGCCGTGCACAAGATCTTCTATACTTCATACTCATAATTTTTTTCTCATGCAGACTTCTGAATCTGATCTCCCCATGACTTCCTTGGCCTTCCTCTGCCTTTCCTTCCTGCCACTTAGGCTGAAAAGATTTTCTTAGTAAGCATCTCATCACTCATTCTTTCAACATGGCCAAACCACTGAAGCAAATTAGTCTCCACCTTGCTAACAACATTTTGCTTCACATCACACAACTGCAACGCATCTTCATTCCTCACACAATCGGAATGTGTCTTGCCACCCCCGCCCCAGTAAGTAACGCATTTCTCCAGCACACAAACAACTCCTATGTTTCTTCTGCAGTACCCAGGTTTCACAGCCATACATCAGAGTGAGTAGGAACAATTACACTCTCATACACAGCCATGCAGGACTCTCTTGAGAACCATTGGCACAATTGGATTGTGAAGATAGTGGGGGACGGACACACACACACGAAAAGGAAAACAGGCTTTTATTTAATTGCAATTTTTTTTTAATCAGGAGCACACACAACTGGATCCTGAACTTGATCAATTTCAACTAATTTTTTTTTTTTTAGGTTTCAAGAACCAATCAACCAAAGATTTTTGTCCTCTTTTCATTTTAAAGACATAAATTACTGCACAACACGAAAGCGAATAACTACGAAACCCTGATTAGAAACTCTCGTAGGGTCAGACCCAGGCAAGCCGACACGAACTAATGTTTGACAAAAGCTGCATGCAGTTTTCTGTTTGAATGAACAATTTCGTCATGAGGAAACCGCTTTTTTCGTTTGCCGCCAGACACCAGAAAACAATTTCTTTCCTGCGTGACCCGAAGTCTGAAACTGATTACGACCGGATTAAGGGAAGCAGTAATTTCGGGTGCGGCGACTGACACCTTGAAATTTTTTTCGGATTCGGGGTTGAGACAGGCAGACAGGGAGGGAAATTAGTGCCCTCCGGCCAACTCCATGCAATTCTGCTCCTTAGAAATTTGTCAGCTTTCATTTCACCCCTACTCGGCCACTTCCCTCTCTAAGTGAACTTTATCTACCCTGCCCTCTGACCTCTCACTCCGTTTAAAGCCAGAAGCAGCTGTCTTTGGTACAAAAAGGGCAGCGGATGTCCTAGTGGTCAATGTTCGTGACTGCCATGGGGGAAACTCAGGTTCGATCCCAGGCAGGTATGAACGCTCAAACCACTAAATATCCGCCGTGCTTCGGATTGGCACATTAAGCCGTTGCACTCCGGGTACTGGCTCCCCAGTTATAAATAAGGGCGTCTTCCTCCTCCTTTCTGCCTCGCTTCCATGTCACTTTCCTATCCGGCACTCTAGCTTAAATCTCCTAGCTTCCTATTTCTAAGGGTTGTTTAAGACTTGGGGTCCGACACTCCCCTCCTAAAATCTTCTACATATGATCTGATCTGATTTGGTGCGAAAAAAATGCCCCCTTACCTTGTAATCCTGTATAGTCATTCCGTCAAGATCATGCACTTTCTACCAGTCAAACACAATCTGCAATTAACTTTGTGTTGAAGTTTGTCTCTTAGTCTTACTATATACGTTTAAAAAAAGAGAGAAAGAAAAAGTCCCAAATCAAATTGTTTTTGTACGGTTAAATTGCTTTTTTTTTTTTTTTTTTTTTTGCTTCTTTTGGTTGCAAAAGAATCCCCCTACCCTGTAGCTGCACCTATGCATGAGAACCCATCATTCATGTGAAACCCTCCCAGAGCAGCCATGACTTTCAATGAAGAATTCACTCGCCTACTAATTTCACCATCCAATTTGTTCTCTCTGTCGAACATGCTTCCTAAATACACAAACTCACTCACCTGGTCAATCACTGTGCCATTTAGACTTACATTACATTCAGTGCTACCAGTTCCTCTTTCAAAAACCATAACTTTTTTTTTTCCCATATTTATACTCAGTTTGAGTTTAATGCAAACTTTGTACATCCGGGACAACATACTCTGCAACTCACTTTTGCTCTCTGCCAACAGGACAGTATAATTAGCATATAGCAATCTGCACACACAGATATCACCAAGACATAAACCTTTATGATCTATTTTGACATCACGCATGCACCAGTGACGTGCATTCCACCCAAGCAGTGCTTGGGCAATGGGAAAAGGAAATGAAGGATACATAAAAAATCTCTAATTCTTTAAATTTCTGTTTTTGACACAGATAATAATCACCACAAAGTTATAAATCCGTTCTTATACATCTGGAGTTTTCATAAGTGTATAATCCACGCACGCCGGCAATATCAACAACGAGACAGGAGAAACAAATGATTCTGCACTCCAATTGGTCGCAGCTGCCGAGGGCAATGGAACACCTGCTGCCATCACCCAAGCGTCACCGCCGCTGAAGGGGTGTTGCTATGACAACCTGATGGCACTAGTCTAACCAGAGATCGTGCTAGGATATTTTCAAAAGAGTAAAAATACTCCTTCAAATTTTTTGAAGGAGTATTTTTCTTTCCAAAGGAGTAAATTTAGAGAACGAACAATTATCACAATAAATGTTTAGCTGAATAATATTTAATATAGAAACAACTAATTATATCTATATATAAATATGTCAACATGAATTAGCATGTAATTGAATTTCTTTTATATAAAATAAGTAAATCGTAATTTATCAAAATCTTACTTACTTGTCTTGTTTTATTCATGTGGCAGCAAAAAAAATTGTTTTGCTTTTGAGAGACTACCAAAACTTGTGTGTGTGCGTTGCTTCACAGATTCAGATTCTACTCAATCAAGTTTCAAAAAGAGTTCTGTTGTGGAGGAAGGAAATCTACAGTCTATCTCAATCACAAAAGATAAAATAAACCTTCATTGGACATTGTGATGTACAAGTTTAGTATCACAAAGGTCAACTAATTCATTATTTTTTAACATATTTTCCTTCAGCTCTGAAAAAAATATCTTCTTGAATACTATGTATGAGATGCTTACAGTTCACATAATTGAGACTGTTGATTCAACCATTCTTCTCATATGAGGAATTTGCAGTTTCTCCCTTTGCAACTATTTATAGAGGGAAAATAACATTTAACAATAATTTAGGACAGATGAAACATCACGGAAAAAAATTACGATTACGAATTTTTTTCGCTCCGTATGACTTCTGTTTTTGGAAAGTTTTCCTCCGTTTTCAAGCTGAAACGCAATCAGTTATCAAATAAAATTATATTGTACAATAACACTGAACAGAGGAAATATTGTGAGGAAAAAAAAATTATGATTACTGATTAAATCTGCAGTTCGTCTAACTTCCGGTTTTGAAAGATGAAATTCCGTCCCCAGCCGGAAAACGCCCCTTTTACTGCTACCACGCATGCACACACCACCCCCCAAAAAATTATCTTCAGTTTTGATGACAACAAAGTCAAAGTTACTCTTCGAATCCGCGAAAGAAACTCGTGCCTAAAGTTTACAAGGAAATTTTGGCTCCGTTGAACTTCCGTTATCGGAAACTATTGTCTACACTTTCAAGCTGAAACGGAAACATTTATGCAATATATGATATTTAATAACAATACTGGACAGAGGAAGTTTCATGAGAAAAAGAATTTAGATCACAGGAAAATTTTTCACTCCGTTCAGCTTTTGTTTTCGGAAGTTCTGAAAAACGGACTACCGTTTCCCAGGCGGAAAACGAGCCCCCTCCACCAATCCTCTGAAAATAAAAATAATAAAGTAAAACATTATCTTCAGTTGTTTTTTTTTTTTTTTTTTTATCGCTCTAACCGAAATGTGGAATTCCGCGAATCCGAAGAACAATGTCGTGCCTGATTCGTAACAGTCCGCGATATGCAAAATCAACTGCTCATACGCCTGGAAGCCGATTCACGGGTCCATAAACTGATTATGTTTGCTGACATGAATGAAGTATTAGATTACAATTTTCAGAACACTGAACGGTCTGTTTCTAAAGCACGTATTTTTACAAAGGATACGTTTTGAACACGCAAATTTTGCGAGCCATCCAAAAACGGACCCAAGGTTTTATATTTATATATTTTTTTTCCTTAAAATTTCATAAGGTGGGAGACTCCCACTTAACAGCTTTGTTTCGGCGGGAATCCTGCCATCTCACCCTGAAATTTAACTCCTGAAATGGCAATTAAACGAACTTCAAAACACATCGCTTTTCACTTCCTCCACGCCAAGGTTTAACTGCACCGGTACACTAGCGTCTCAATCCCGACGAGGCTGAATCCTACTTCCCTGTAATGCACATGCCCATCGGTTGAGTTGCTCTGAAGTCCCACTCTGCCCTGAAGGTTCTTCCGAATGATTGTAGAAAGCTGATCCCTAGCTGACTAGCTCGGCAATGGGAACCAAATAATGATTTTTCATAAACTAAAACATAAAAGTTAACATATAATTTCTTGATTAAAAAAAAAAGGTCATTTTTATGACAAAATCCCGGTGTAATCACCGATTATAGAAGGAAATTTCATATGGAAAAACAATGCGTAAAAATACGCATTTATAAATTTTAAAGCATATTCGGCGTTTCTAAGGCTTGAAATACGCGTGTAGAGGTGTTATCTCAATCTCTGCTGCTAACCAATGAGAAATGCTCCCTAGAAGCGTCCGTCTTAGCATGTAGCTGCTCTCAGGGGTGCAGAATATGTCCGAACGCGCGAACAAGGTTCGGGGGAAATTAATGCAGTTCTAGGGAAATTTTTGCCCTGGGGTAAAATAATAATAGTAATAATAAAACGAAAAATTTACTTACTAACAACGAATGTAACGTGAAAAATAGGAGTAATTTACTTCACAGTAATCAGGTAATCATTTTGAAAAATGTGTCGTTATGAATACAAGAGGCTATGACGTACTGCGAACTGCCGCTCGCAAACGATTCACCGAGCCTAAACAACTTTACTAATGTCAAGGCGGAGACAGCGTGGCGTGAGTAACAAGTATGACGCAACCACTAGTCACGCTAATAAATGTCTCCGAAACTAATGGGCAGCCCTGGTGGCACAGTGGTCTAAGCGATGGCTTCTGATCATTTGCCCGAGATAGGTCCGGGTTCGAATCCTGGGGCATGGACGTTGTGTTTGTCTCATGGCACTGGCTCTCGCCCTTCCCTGGAACCAGTGGCCCTAAATTAGGGACGGACGACTACTTATAGCCCACTGAGTTGCTCTAGGTGATCGTTAAACCTCCAATAGAAAAAAAAAAATAATGGCAGCGAATGTGTCATAGGATTTGAAAAATTATTGGGGGTTCCGGACATTTTAAAGCAAATGACCCATGCATTTTTCAAAGGATTTAAGTTAAATTTAAATTTCATTCATAAAATTATCTGGCACAATTAGACGCCCAGAATGCTAGAATGAAAAAGTTATATAGTTAATTGCAAAATTTTTTAGCTGTTTATTTTGCGGCCTCTCTGCCCCAGGTTACTTCTTGATTCGCCTATTCTTCGTACATTGAAAGTTAATGGGTTCTGCCATTTTAGGCGAGGAAAGAATTCTTGATTCGCTTAAAGCTTTCACCTGCAGCCCTAAATCTTTCGTGCCTTAAACAACAAAAAAAGAGAAATTTTTTTCGTGAAAAAAAAAAAGCTAGTTATTCATTGGAATAAATATTAGTTGTTTTGTTGTTGTTGTTTTTTTTTTCAAGTTTTTAAGTAATAGGCTTTAAGGATAGTTCTTGATCATTGACATATATACTCTAATAATCGCTTAAACTTGTATAAAAATCAGCTACAGTTTTGGGGGAAATTTCAGACAAAAAAAAAAAAAAAATGTGTTCTGGGGAAATATTGGGCCCTGAATATTTTCAGCACCCCTGGCTGCTCTTAACCAAGCAGTCAGTGGACTGCTTGGGTTATGGGAGCTGAACTGTGGATGCATTGTTCGAAGTTCTTTTTACATTGTGTGCTGTGAATTACTGAATATATCATTTATGTGTATTAAAAACAGCCATGTCCGTTTCCATAAACAAAGACATTATAGCCGATTTGTTACAAACTCAGTTTTCTCGCTGAACTTTTGAAGAAAAGAAAAACGTGATTTCGAAAGGAAGAACGATGCCTGCATTGCCAAGTTTAACGCAATAACAAAAGAATATTACTCGACATTTTCAAAACGCCAATTATGAAAGATGCGAATGTCTTGCCGGAAATATTAAGACCAACAAACTGTTTTGTTGGAACTGTTTGCTGTTTAGCTGTGACAGAAGCTCCACTTGGACAACAGGATACAGCAAGCTGAGCAATTTAACAAAAGCAATACAGGATCATGATGTTGCTGTTAAGCATATTCGTGCGTCTGTTGCACTCGCAACTTTTGAAACTGTTCATATTGAAACTGAGGTCAGTGACCAGATACGACAAAATATAAGTCAACACAATGAAAAAGTAAAACGCAATAGAGATATTTTGAAACAGCTTATAAATGCCGATTGCTTCCTTGCAAAGCTAGAAATTTCATTTCGAGGAGATGATGAGTCAGAAACTTCCAACAACTGCTGAAATTATTTGGAACTTTTGGACTACACTGCTCAGTATGATCCTGTACTAAAAACATTTGGAGTCTTCGACAGTATTCAAAGGAGTATCAAATCATATTCAAAATGATTTAATTGGTTCTGTCACTAATGCACTCACTGTGTAATGAAATTAAACGCCAGTTAAAGCAGTCTGATTTTGTTGCTATATTAGCAGATAAAACTACCGACATCTCGAATAGGTCTCAGTTTTCTCTCGTCTATTGGTATGCAAATGAAGGGAGGGTGGTAGAAAGATTTGTGTGCTTCCAAGAAGTTAGTGAGGACAAAACAGCAGCAGCACTTTGGGGTCTTATTTTGTCCCATATTAAGGATTTTTCAGACTATGGTGGAAAACTCGTCGCGCAGAGCTACGACGTAACTGCAGTAATGGCCTTATTCTTGCATGGTGTACAGTTGAATATTAAGGCGTCCTTTCCACAAGCCCTCTTTGTTCACTGCTATGTGCACTGTTTGAATTTAGTACTTTCCCAAAGCGCTTCAAGTATTCCTGAATGTCATATCTTTTTTTTTCTACTCTTAGTGGGCTTGCAGCGTTTTTCTCGAGATCACCAAGGCGCTCAAAATTTCGTGATGGCTTTTTGTGACGCCGACTACCCAATGTTTGCCCAACAAGATGGAATTACTCATCACGACTCGTCAATACTCTCCACGAAAAAAAAAGAAGAGCTTCACCAGACTTTTGCTGCCATGTTAGAACATCAATCGCAAGTAAAAAGGGATTTTCTTGCGGGTGTTCAGGGACATTTGTCCAATATAGAAAACTTTGAATTTTGCTTTCTTCTTGCGATCTTTCATAGTATTTTTTCTCTTACTGATGTTTTGTTCAGCGTGCTTCAGAATTCTTCATTAGACATTGTTTACTGAAAAAGTAAGATAACAGAAACACAAAATGCTATGAAATCTCTGAGAAGTCGTTTTCAGGAAGTGTGCAAAGTAACCATTGCTTATGTTGGACTCCCCTCCCAAGAAAACGAAAACAAAACCTTTCTGAAGACATTACGATTACCACTAAATACAGAAGATTATATTTTGAAATTTTCAATAATGTCGAACAACACAATACAAGATTTCAGGATTATGAATAGCTTACATTTTTGTGCTTACTGGATTCTTCAAAGTACAGCTCTTACGTTCACACTTTCCCAACTGATGGTTTGAAAAGCTTACTTGAAAATTATAATCGCTACTTCGATAAAGTAAGTTTGAAAAACGAATTAATCGTAGCATACAGTTCACACGAATTTTCTGACAAGTCACCTATACAGCTAATGAAGATGTTAGCGACTTCAGCACTTGGAAAATCCATGCCACAACTTTACCTATTGGCTTCACTTATAAGTGTGATACCTGTGTCCACTTCAACAGTTGAAAGATCGTTTTCTGCATTAGAGCGAATTAAGACATACGCACGAAACAGAACAGGACAGAAGCTACTCTCGCATCTTGGACTGATATCAATTGAAGGTGATCTGTTAAGTACTCTGAAATAAATAAATACTTGTTTCGATTCTGTAATAGAACATTTTGCTGCAAGTGATCGAAGATTGGAGTTTACTTTTAAATAGAAAGGTATGTTAAGTGACTTCAGTCTATTCGGAAGACAGAAGTCTTTTGTTTTAGATTTTGCTGTGTTGTGTAAACAAATAGATATAAAAAAGTAGCTATGGTATCTATATCGTATGCCATGTTTTTCCACTTTTATTATTTCAAAAATCTGAACCTTAATGTCAATTGTAAAAAAGCTAAAAGTAATTGCCTTTTGGGTAGTCTGTTGGGTCACCGCACGTCACTGGCATGCACACATCCATAAATACATTAAACAGCCATGATAACACTACACAACCTTGTCTGACTCCTGCACCAATAGAAAACCATTTTGATAAAACACCATTCACTCGTACACAGGCTCTACTGCCAGCAGATATGGCTTTTACACTGTTAAGTAGATTCCCAGTAACACCATATTCATTCAATACCTTCCACAAGTGTCCTATTCACTCGGTCGTAATCTTTCTCTAAATCTATGAAGGCATAAAAAACTTTCTTATCAACAGCCAGATACTTTTTAATCATCATGCGTAATGCAAAAATCTGGTTAGTGCAGCCTTTGCCTGGCATAAAACCTCTCTGAACATCCCACACTTTCTCTGATGTAACATTGGATTATCAATGATTTAAGTTCTGTTTATCCGATCTACGAAATTCGAATTGGATTCTTTATATCATCGAAAGTTGCATTTGTATATTAATTTAATTTAGCGCAATTCGAATATTAATTTGTACACTTTAATTTTTTTTTTTAATATAACAAACTTTCCAAATTTATTGCTGCTTATATTATACATTTTGCAAAATATCAATCTATCTAAATGCTCTAACCTACAATAAAAACTGTAATCATGAGATGTCAAAGGGAGCAAAATTGCATCTAAAAGCAGATGTCGCCCCATAGCACACTGTCGAAAATTCAGATAGTTCCGATTTGTAATACCAGATGTCGTATTATTTTGTAGAAAAAGCTTCGGTATGAAGTTTCAAACTAACCGTCAAATAGGACAGTCAGTCTAAAACAAGCTGTGAAGGGAATAACAAGTGTGCCAGAAAAAAAAAAAAAAAGTAATTCAACGTGAAAAATCAAAGTAAAAGTTAGTAAGGTAAGTTTACCCGAAAACAACTTGCAGAGTGTAGTGCTGATTATATTACACATTTTGCAAAATATCGATCTATCTAAATGCTCAAACCTACAGTTGTTGAACAACAAATATTCTACACAGAATGTTATTTATTGCAAGATCTTTTGAAAAACGGAAATAAATAGCATATAATTTTTAGTTCTAACATGAATGAGTTCTTACTATACAAGTTTTTACTACGAAATGTGCAATTCATGAGACAAATCCTAATTGTTGTCTTATGTTAAAAACATGCTTTAGATTATCCTTTTTCAATAACAGGTGAAGAATGCCTTTTAATATTTTTTTAAGTTTTTACCATATTTTCTTACTGAAAAACCGGCATCTATTTGATTTGTTTTCAATCTGCTTCAATTAAAAATTTAACTCTGTCATAGGACGGGCAACATCCCCTATATATTAATATTTTTTTAAAGCCTAAAAACAACTGGGATGAGCTATATGCTAGTATGTACATATGAAAATACAAGCACAATGCATTGGCTAAATAAAATTTTCTTCTTTAAAAAAAATTCAAGAATAAAACCAAATAAACTTTTATACTTCTAATTTTCATAAAAATGCATTTGCTAAAACATGCAGTTTGTTAAAATACACTATATTGGCAAAGGTCACCGGACACCCCTTCAAAAGCAAATAAACGGATCCGCTGCGTCGTTAAGATGTACGGTACAGCTGCAAACGGTATTAAAACAAGCCTGCAGCTGACCGTGATCATATCGCACTGTGAGGTTGAGTGAAAATGTTGTGGCGGGAGAGAACTGACTTTGAGAAAGGAAAGATTGTTGGGTGTTATATAAGTGGGTTGTCCATGAGAGAAACCAAGAGGCATTTAAACATACCCAAGTCAACTGTTTTGGGTGTACTGAATAAGTGAAAGACACATGACATGCTTGAAGCAGCAAAACATACTGGCAGAGCAAAGAAAATCAGTGATAGAGGACGTAGAAGCCTCAGGAGAGTTGTTAAAGCTTATCGGCGCAGTACTGCACAAGACCTCAGTGTACAGGTGAGTAAAAATGCTTAAACCTTGGTGTGTACATGTACCATTCGCAGAGAACTTCATTCCATGGGTTACCATGGTCATGTAGCTACTCATAAGTCTTTCATCTCCATTCGGAATGCTACTCGTCGTTTAGCATGGTGTAAAGAACATTTATTGTGGACCGTAGATTAATGGAAATGGGTCCTATGGACTGATGAATCAAGATACATGACCCATCAGTCTGATAGCCGTGTGTAGGTGTGGTGGCAACCGGGGGAATGCTATTTACCACAGTGTACTGTTCCTATGGTCAAGTTCGGAGCTGGCAGTGTACTTGTGTAGGGGTATTTTTCGTGGTATGGTCCCGGCCCATTAGTTATCGAAGACAAACCTGTTAGCCAACACGTCTACCTCGATATTCTGGACAATTATACCCTACCAACTCTGTGGCAATTTTATGGAACCGAGTCTTGTTTGTACCAGCAGGATAGTGCAACAAGCCATAAAGGAATAACTGTTATGGCGTGGTTTGACGATAATTTCATATTGTGTGTGGACTATCTAGCACAGAGCTCTGATTTAATCCCATAGAGCACCTATGGGATGAATTAGAGTGCCACATAAGAAGTTTGGAACCAAGGCCTACTACTAAGCAACAGTTAGCAGCAGCATTATGTACTGAATGGAAACACATACCAATCGCTGTGTTCCAAAACCTTGTCGAAAGCCTGTCTCGAAGGGTCAGTGCATGCATTAAGGCCAAAGGTGGACCGATACCATACTAATGTATGTCAATAAATGCTATGTTGTGTTTTTCTTCAAGGTGTCCAGTGACTTTTGTCAATATAGTGTAGTGTATATACAAAGACGAGAACCGAGCAAAGCCACAAACAACGACACACTGATCAACCGGTCGACCTGAACTGAAATGGTGCATGCTGCTCTTGCGGCTGTGGCATGACAAGGAAACAAATGAAACGCCTCTTTCCTTATCCAGCACAGCAAAGCCCATGCGAAAGGTGTCCTTGTGGCTCATCTATGTTTTTCGGCGATGGGAGAAAAGACAACGGAGATAGAAAAATGTCAACAGGGCGAAACAGCGTACGAGAGCAGTGGTGGAAAAAAAAAAAAGACTGGGAAGAATACCAGGTTGGTAGCTGTCGTCAGTCTCGTCCCTCAGTGCACTAGTTGTCACTATTGTTCCCTATTTCTTCCTGCTCGTTTTCACGTAGATGTTTCCTTTTATTACTATTCGTCGTCATCATCAGTCAGTACTTTACTTGTATACCGACTCCTTGTACGCCACACTAACTTGACCTCGGACCTGCTTTTCTACACGCCGACATTACAATCACTCTGGAAGTCCTGCTACGATTGCACTGGAACCTCATGCCAGTACTACCTCCGCACAAACTATTGCTTTCGCCTTGGAGACCTCGAGCCCAGACCGCTCCGCATCATGACGATTCCACACGTCATACCCGCTCTGCTTTGCCTACCGCTTGCCGCGTTAACATGTCAAAACCACTTAACTGGTTAATAAATAATCCTGCCATATGTAGGGATTGCCAAATTTGTTTACTAATTTGACAAGTTAGAACTAGAGCAACTTGTATATCTGACATAGAACGTGTTATAATTCCTTTTGCCTGAGAGTCCCTCTCTTCCCATATAGCCTTTTCAGCTACGTCTTTTGGGGTTTTTTTCAGTTAAAATGCTATCCAAGTCTTCTTTGCTTTCCAGTATGCACAACATTCTGTATTTCCATGATGTAAAATTTTTTCCATCAAATTTTGGAAGTTGTTGTTTTTTCCATCATCTTAAAGTAAATTTATTTCTGTAATGTAAATCAATGTTTCTTGTGTTTTCCACTCTGCGAAAAAAAAAAAAAAAATTTTTTTCTTTTGCAGAAAAATATGTTCTTATTACAAATTTTGAAGATGTCAATCCGTTTTTTGGCGTAAATGTGACAAGGATTTATTGTTTCAGTAAGTTATCCTCGTTTGCCTAAGACCATTAGCAGCACTAATGTTTTAAGGCTTCTAAACCAAAAGCAGACATGGCGGAGTTTAGCTTCTCTTCGAAGAACAAAAGTAAAAATGGTGCAGGCTTCTTCAGTCTGTTTCCTCTCCTGGGCCCATAACCTGTGTGAGTGGGAGGTTATATTGGTTTGATGGCTTTGGGGGATTAAATTATATTACTACTGTAATTCCTTGTTTGAAAAGTCACAGTATTACTATAACCATTCAAAAGTTTATGTGCCTACAATTACTTTAATGAGAGTAATGAGAAACTTACCTTTACTAGAAGGTCTGTTCTCTTTGAAAAAGATACATTTCACTGCACGTTTTTTCCCGTTTTAATTTCCACGGTTGGTTTGGGCTTCTGGTGCAGCGGTTTTATGTTGTCTTGGGCTTCTGGTTTTTATGGTTTGGGCTTCTGGTGCAGCGGTTTTATGTTGTCTTGGGCTTCTGGTTTTTATGGTTTGGGCTTCTGGTGCAGCGGTTTTATGTTGTCTTGGGCTTCTGGTGCGGCGGTTTTATGTTAAAGACAACATAAAACCGCCGCACCAGAAGCCCAAACCAACCGTGGAAATTAAAATGGGAAAAACGTGCAATGAAATGTATCTTTTTCAAAGAGAACAGACCTTCTAGTAAAGGTAAGTTTCTCATTACTCTCATATTACTACTGGTTTCCTGTTTCACCTCGATGTATCCAAAGCACTACTCCACTTTAAATCACTTAGCAGAATCACATTTTAAAAACACAGCACTTTATTACATAAAAACAACATGTAGACACACATGAGCTCTTCGCCACACAACCATGACAACCTTTCTCTGCAGAGGAGAACATCAAAGTGAAGCTCTCACGTCACATACAGTCTGCAATGTGATGCGCAACTTGTGCTATCTATTAAGGCAAATAGTAAATGAAAGATTGGGAATTACAAATTTAACAACAAATAGCCTATGTCCACCGGAAAAAAATAAGCTTCCCAATGGGGAAAAAATTATACAAATTGGTTCAGTAGTTTTCGAGATTACCTCAAACACACAAAGTTTCTCTTCTTATATTAGTATAAATCATATATAATATAAAAAAAAAAAATGTTAAAACTAAACGCAAAATAAAACACATTTTTAACTCTATTGTGTAGTTATTTAGACAATATCATTTCGGGTCACTGAAAGAATACCTCAATACTCCAATGTAAGTCCGTCAATGACTGGTAAGCACATGTATATACAATGAAGAGGAACGTCGTCGTTAAATTCGTATACGAGCAGTTGGAATAATGAATGGGAATATTAC
Organism: Macrothele yani; assembly: GCA_039090855.1. Lineage (NCBI taxonomy): Eukaryota > Metazoa > Arthropoda > Arachnida > Araneae > Macrothelidae > Macrothele > Macrothele yani. The sequence continues at coordinate 134,828,368 of CM077027.1, read as the reverse complement.
GACAATGTTCTTGTTAGTGACCCATCTTATACACTGCCCATTAATAATTCAACCATTTATTATAGTTATGCATTTTATTATGATTTGTGTTATAGGACAAGAAAAAAATCTCAGTCACAGCTTTTTCAATCGTGAATGACACGGGTTATGGACTACTTATTTTTTAAATTGATTTATAGAAAGCAATAATAAGAGGCACATTTTCTGAACCCATAACAGGTACATGTGTTTAAAGCTTATCTAGATGTGATGCTTAATGGGCTCAAAAAATTACCTTAGATGGTTTTGCTTGTTAACTGCATTAAATTTTAAAATAAATTTTTTTTTGCAGGCAAGGTGTTGTGGGAGCTTATTGAACCAGTTGAACAGCGAATTGAAAAACTTCACGACTTCTTAGCTGATGTTGACCCCACTGTAGAGTACAGTGTTGTCCCAATCTATGATGGCTATGGACCCTCTGTTGAAGTGCCTGAAATTGAGTGCATTGTTGTCAGTGAAGAAACCAAAAGAGGAGGGGACAAAGTTAATCAGGAAAGGATCAAAAGGGTATGCCCAAATATACATTTTTTTTAATGTCTTCTTCACACTCTGATTGTTAAAGTAAGGTTTATCATTGCAGTTTAATTTAAATCAAGAAAGTCGCAACTGTTATTTGAAATTTTTGCAAGCTGTCGTTTCATTGATAAAGTGTCTGTTTTTTTTTGTTTTTTTTATAGTGTACAGTGTATGTCATTTTTTTTGATAGTCTTTCTTTTTTTCTTTTTTTTTTCCATGCTGCTTTACATTTTTTTTTTGTGTGTGTTTCTACAGTCTTTGGCAACCACAAGATATAAAAGTAGAGGTACACCATCTCTGCTGTTTTTTAAAATCTTGCAGGTAGTTATGGTTTATATTTCCTGTAATCTATAAAAGTGGTGAAAAAAAGAGGTTATTTCACCATTATTACTTCTGTTACTCATGCATAGATGCAAACTAGTATGGATTTTTGGTTGCTGTTACGGAAGTACGGAAACACCGCTGAAATTATGGAAAATCGCCATTTGATTTAATTTTCTGAGATAGAAAGCAAATTTTCATCAACTTAAAAATTTTTGTTGGTTCTTCAGGTTTTTCTGGGGGGAAAAATTAAATGCTACATTCAGGGCTGCCAGACCTGCGCCAGTTGCGCCATCCCACGCCAAAACGTTGTTCTTGCGCCATTCTGCTAAAATAAATCGCCATTTCGATGAAACCTGCGCCAATTTTGCGCCAAAAGTTAAAATTTACCGCTCATCGATATTTTAGCGTTATCTTACGACATTCGAAATCGATTCAGCGGTTAATTCGTACGTGAGACTCTTCCGCGGATTCGCGGAGTCTTCTCTTTTTTTTTTTTTTTTTTTTGCCATTTTCGAGATCTATGCAAAAGGGAAGAAATTTTCGGGATATGAGTTGGGGGAGAGGGGGGTCGTATTCCGTCTGGGGACGTTGTTTTGTCTTTTTAAACGTTCGGAAACGGAATTTAAACGAAGTGCAGATTTTTCCCGTAATCGTATTTTATTTCTTTTCTCTCGCAATGTTGCTTCTGTTCAGTATTGTTGAATATAATTTCATTGCATAATTTCAGCTTGAAATTGTAGGCAACGATTTCCGAAAACAAAAGTTAGGCCGCCCGAAAATTTCCCTGTAATCTTCGGCGACGAGATTCTCACACTGATTCGAGGAATTCCGTCTTTTTTTTTATCATTTGAACCATGTACAAAATCGATGCATAACTGAACTTAAATTTTGGGAGGATTGGTGGTGGTGGTGGTGGGGGGGTTCTCCGTCAGAGGACGGAATTTAATCCTTCGAAAACGGAAATTAGACGGAGGTAAGATTTCTCTGGTAATCGTAATTTTTTTCTCGCGATGTTTCCTCTACCCAGTATTGTTAGATATAATTTTATTCCATAAATATTTGTATTTCAGCTTGAAAATGTAAGATAAATTTCCGAAAACTGAAGGCTTGAAAAACCGTTATTTCAAGCCATGTTTCCCGATTCAGTGATCGCAAAAAAATATTTGTGTGGAAGAACCAAGGCTACTGCACTAATTCAGCACATGGCCAGTGTTTCTACAAGTAACATCGTATCTGAAGTTAAAAAATTCCTTTTTCTCTATCTACGGACAGAAGCAATGATGCTCAAGCAAATAAACTGTATCCCATTACAATAACATATTTTGACGAAAAAATAGGGGAAAATTCAACGTTTTGAACAATGAGTTTGTTAAAAGAAAATATCTCATGGAGCAACTGTGTGTCATTTTCCTGTGACAATGCTAACACTATGATAGGTCAAGCAAAAAGTGTTGTTTCTTAATGATGAATTTCTGAGTCATGCTGAAATTGCAGATGTAGCATTAAGGCAAAGTGTTTCTTTTGCATCAGTCCAATATATGTGTTCCCTATTTTCAGTTTTGAAACCAGAAGAATCTGACAAGGTGGAATCTAAATTTGCTTACTACCAGTTTGAAAATTTTAACTGTGCTGTTACTTCTGGGAGAATGGATGAAGTGTGGCACAGAATTTCTTTAATGAAAAATGAAAGTGGCCGGTTGAAGTATGAATCATTAAGCAAAATTATGAAAATGATTTTAATAGTCCCTCATAGCAATGCAAGTACAGAAAGAATTTTCAGTATTGTGAAAAAAACCATGAATGAATTCAGACCTAATTTAAGTACTCATGTGCTGTCTTCTTTATTAGTAGAAAAAATAAACAGCATTGCACACAGTGAACTATGCTATCAGAAGAAGTTTTTGCAAATTGAACTAAGGAAGGCCAAAATGGCAACTACAGCCAGTTTATCATAATAATTTGGCCAACATTCCAAGGAATAATTTTTCTTCATGTCTGGAGGTAATTTATTATATTTTTCTGGTAGACAGTATTTTAAATTTTCCCACTAGCAAATTATTTTTTATTGTATTATTATTATTATTATTATTATTATTTTGTTAATAGTTCTGACAGATTAAAATTTGTTGCAGTGTTAAATACCCAAATTTGCCGCTGTAGACTTGGATTACTGAAAAAAAAAATTTGTTACTGAAAATTACTGAAAAATGAACATGTTGGTTACTGAAAACTATTTTTAGAGGTTGGCATCTATGCTCATGTTTGAAATTGTTATGCATACCCACTAGAGGACATGATATCATCATCATCATCATCATTGTCAACCATTATCAATCCACTGCTGGACGAAGGTCTCCCCAAGTTTCCTCCACAACGGTCTGTCTTGTGCCAGTCTCCTCCATGTCACTCCCGCATATTTACGAATTTCATCCACCCATCTCCCATGTGGTCTTTTTCTGGGTCTTTTCCTGTCCCTTGGAATCCAATCTAAAATTTCGGCTGTCCATCTATGGTCTGTCCTTCTGGCAGTATGTCCAGCCCATTGCCATTTCAGGGATTTAACTCTGATCATGATGTCTTCCACTGATATATATATATATATATATATTGGATATAATGAAAGAAGATATCATAAAAGTAAAGCTCGCAACTTGCGCATTTTCGAAACAACCTTGAAGTCCGCATTGCCGTTGCCATTGTCACCATGTCTGTAGACCTGCAGCTTTTGTGTGATTACTTTTGGATGGTAGATTAAAGGTTGAAAATGTTAAAATATTTTGTGGTCCAGCAGATAATCAAAAACTAGACGGTTGGAGTTGAAATAAAATTTGAAGTAGGGCAATGTCAAGCGATCCAATTTTTAAATGAATTTTTTACCTCATGTCTTCCAATTTTCATAAAATTATGTACACTTGTTGAATGATCAAAATTTAGTTTAAATCTAAAATCTTATTTTTTTTATTTCATCTCATTTTTGAGTTATGAGGGTTTAAAATTTCAAAAAATTGACAATTTTGGCCTTTCTGGACTACACAAAAGCCTAAAAAGCTCAGCCCAGAATTGAGATATTTCAAAACTAAAAATACCACTTTCTTCAGAAATTCATGGGCTTTAATTTGATATACCACATGATAGACTTATTTCAAATTTTAAAATTAGTTACAAAATTTAAAAAGTGATTTCAAAAAAATATGAGTAAAAGTTTTCAAAAAAATTATATTGATTATTTCATATTTCTAAAATAAAAGCTTTCTCAGGGCTTGAAAAACACCATGCCCGAGATGCCTGGGGCATGTAAATTATTGGCCTGGGCAGGCAAATAAAAAATCTGGTTTCCCGGCTGGGGCAACTGAATTTTAAAATGAAGTTTCGAATAGAATTTCATATTGCAAGAAAAAGGACAGTCGTCACTTATCGTGTTTCATTTCACTGCTAATCACCGGAAGTTGTATTATTGTTACAGAGTGCTAAGGACAGAAGAATATCACTTCTTTAATTATATTATGCTCTGGGCCCAGAAATTGGTATCATATGTCGTTTTTCTTAAATGTTGTATAAGGTCAGCGACGTGTTGCGTGCCTCTAATGGAATAAGCCACCGGTGTTTAGTGACAAAGGGCGAAGCTTCAATGAAAGGAACATAGCAGAATCACTAAGTTTCTCAAATACCAATTTCATCATACCATTTCATGCCAATTTCAGCATCATCTTAAAACTTGAGATAAATGCTTTTGTGCATCGAACGTTTTGAATACAAAACCTTAAAATGAAAATGCAAAACATGTAAAAAAAGTTCATCATATTTTTTTACTTAAAAAAAATGGTGTTTCTGATTTGTTATCTTAAAAGATAAATTTCCCTGGGCATCCAGCTTTTACTATCTGGGCAGGTAAATAATTTGTGCACATGCCCAGCTGGGCATATAATTTTCAGATATTTTTCAAGCCCTGAAAGCAAAATTTCATCTTGGAATCTCAACGGAATTACATTTTAAAAAAATATTTTGTACATACATGTCTGCCTTATTGTGCTCTGTTTAGGATAAACTGTCCTTATTGGAGTAAAATAAAACAAAATAAACAAGACTTCAAGCCATAATATCAGTTATTTCAGGCATTTCTTTAAAAAGTTATTCAATTAAAAGGTATCTGAAAAGCTATTCAGGCTTTTCTTAAAATGTTTTCCATAGTGGAGTGACATCATGCTGCAGCATGATAGAACTGGTTTCAGCTTGTTTTGAACCAGCATTGACTGGTTTTGATGTGTATGAACAAGCTTTGGCTTGTCCACACACATCGCTACAAAATAAAACATGTATTGATGCAATACAAAACATGTATACAAAACAAATACAAAACATGTATTGATAAAAAAAAATGTGCCAAGTCCCTACTCCTCAGTGTCATTTGGGTAGCTGTAAGTGTCCAGGAATAGAAACCTGAAAGGAACATCTGATGAACAATATGGAAGGAGAGATGAAAGAAAGCATCACCTACAAACAGTGGGTGTCAGTCGATATGTGTACATCTGAGACATTAACAAAGCCTGCAGAAGAATTTATTGAAAATTTGTGTGAACAGCTGGTATTTTTAAAAACTCACTCTTTCGTTATGCATCTACAAGCAGCATACTACTCACACTTGAAAGCGAACAATCAGGAGAATCAGACCTTGATAACATTGAACTGCTCTTTTGTCGTCTAAGATGAAGCCCAGTCATTCCACTGGAACAACAACCAAGCAACAATTTACCCATTTGTTGTATTTTATCGTCAAAGAGGGGAGGTTAAGTTCAAAAGTTTTGTTGTGATTTCAGAATGCTTAACACACAATATTACGTATAACTGTTCACACTTTTCAGGATAAGCCGATCTCGTTCTACGGGAAGAATGTTATTCTGTCCTTAGAAAAAATATTTTATTTTTCTAATGGATCAGGTGCACAGTACAAAAACAAGAAAAATTTCTCAAACCTGCATTGCCATAAAGATTTTCATATTTCTGCAGAGTGGCACTTCTGCACAACAGCCCATGGAAAAGGAGTATGCGATGGTTTGGTGGGAGGTGAGATGGGGCAGTCAGGTACCTTGCAGCCAAGGCAAGTTTACAGAGACCAAATTATGACACCGCTGGAACTCTTTCACTGCTGCCAAGATAACATCCCTTCCATCCAGTTTTTATTTTCAAGAAATGAGGATTACAGAAAAGAAGAAATGTTCCTAAAACAATGCTTTGAAAGAGTGAAAATAATCAAGGGAACACAAGGATTTCATTGCTTTGTTCCATCTACATCCAGTCCAATGGTATTGTGACCAAGGTGTACTTCTTTAGCAATGAGAGTTAGAAGCTTGACATTGAAGGAGGTACAAAATCTCTGTATATGGCTAAGGTAACTGGGTATGTAATCTGTGAATACAGTCAAAAGGGGTCATCCATAAAGTACATGTGATTTTTTACTATTTTTAGACTCCTCACCTCCCCCATGTCACATTTCATCTGATTGTTCACCCCTCCCAAAAAAAGTATGTCCTAATTCCCGCATCCTCCTTTAATTTTGACGACTACTTTTAGAAGTCCGTTGAGAAACAGAAAGAAAACATGTAATTATTTAAAGGAATCTTCCATATATTTACACTTTTTCTTCAGAAAATATTTATTATTTAGGCATTAATTTATTACCAAATGCTACCTGAACTTTATCATTCTAAAATAAAGATCTACAAATACATGCACGCATTTAAGGTTGCAACACTCCTGATTATACCATCTACAAAACACGTTGGATCTCGTAGTACAAATACAAGAATTTAATATTCTGATTTAGCTAAATATAATCAGAAATCTGAAATTTCGCACCTTTTTTTAACTATTAAAAGAAGAAAAAAAAAGAGAAAACAAAACGAGGAAATACCATCCACTATATTTTTGCCGCTGGACGTCCGAATTACTAAACCTCCCCCTCCCCCATGTCACATTTGGTTAGGACCCCCCACCACCACCACCTTCCCCTGTAATCTTAGACATACTTTATGGACGGCCCCAAAATGGTGGTTGACCAATCTGCTGTCGGTGGACTATGAAAGTGAAGAAGCAACTGTGGCCTTCTTACACCCACCAGGCCCAGCATCATCAGAATTTGTTTGCCCATATCTAGTCAGAATGTACTTAAGGTAGGGCGAGCATAAGCACCAACAAGGGTCGAACCAAAGACTGCAACTAGTCGCACTTACACTCTGACAAAAAATGAAATGTCATGTGCAACAAATGCTCTTGAAGAGTGTTTGGTTTAAAGTATAAGTAATAGAAGAATACAAGTTTTCAGACCAATTTGATGCGTAATTTTATGTTCTTTTTTCTTTTTCCTAATTTTGTTTGATATCTATTTTGTTATAATGTTCATGATATGAAGTACTAACAAGATTTTTTTTCAATACTAAATGAAAGGAATGACAAATTTTTGGATTTTCCTCACAAAATAAACCTGATAAGCTAGTGAGAATCCTGATTAGTTTTTCCCAATGCCCTTTCTGTTGCAATAAAAGTCAATATTGAGACACTGCAGGGAGAAGTGCCCGTTATCAATATTTAAATTTATTGAGAACAACATACTATTTATTAGAGTGTGATACCATTGAGATCCCAAGATGAAATTTTGCAGCAAGCTTTTAGAAATATTAAATAATCAATACAATTTTTTTTATTTTTTTACTCGTATCACTTTTTTAAATCACTTTTTAAAAATTTTAATTTTGTAATTTGATTTTATTTAATAAAAAAAGCCCATGAAGTTCTGTAGAGAGTGGTATTTTTAGTTTTTAAATATCTCAATTCTGGACTGAACTTTTAAGGTTCATGTGTAGTCCAGAAAAGCCAAAATTGTCAATTTTTTGAAACTTCAAACCCTAATATAACTCAAAAACGGGATGAGATAAAAAAAAAATGATATCTGGGACCTTCTTTTATGCTACTTTTAGAAAATTGGAAATGAAAGCTATATGTAAATTCAATATATAGCCATTGGATCACTTGACATGGAAATAGCCCAGTAGGTAAATGCCGATGACAGTGACTACTACTTCTATGGATCAATAAACCACATAAAAAACATATGCATTTTTGTGACAATTGTTACAGTTATTGGTGCAACATATTTATTTCATGTAATGTTTTCACTGTGGCTCTGAGTAACAACATGCAGGAGAAACTACATACATACTTTCAAAAAACAATATTTACACGATTAATAAATTTTGACAACCAATTCATTTTACAAGCACAGAACCCAGCACTTACAAACATTTTGTGATGTGTGAAGTTCACTAATATTTTACTGTGCTCACAGGGTTCTAAAAAAGAAAGAGCAAATCAGCCAGGAAGTTGTAGAAATGGGATTGAGGTTGGACGTGGGATTGAATGTTTCAGATGTAGAAGAGTTAATTAAGTCTCATTCATTTGAACTGACAAATTATGAGCTAATTGAAATACTGAGAGAACTTAGATAAGAGGCAGATGATGACAACAAAAGTAGTCTAATAGTATGAATCCTCCCACAAAGTTTTGACAGTCAAACTTCTTTCAGATTATTTAAATCAAATTGAGGTTGGCAGATTATTTAAATCAAATTGAGGTTGGTCATTGCTTGAACTAGAAAAAGGGACCTCTACTCAGGCTCTTAATAGTCACTGCTCAGACTGGAAAAAAGTGACCATTGTTAAAAGATGACAATTGTTTAGAGGTTATTCCTAAGTTGACATTGTTGGTCTGCTGCATTTGTACAAAGGCAGAGTAAGTGTATGAAGCTTATGCACAAAGGTAATGGTTTCAGCACTTTCTCCAAATGCTGAATGCAACTCAATATAATCATTAAATAAATAAATGATGGTGTAGAGGATTTAGGAAAGCTATGTCTGGTTTTAAACAGACCATAGGAGTGGCAAGCTTGGGGGATTAGGGTTAGTGTACACTCACCAGCAACTATTCCTGCACCCCTGGGCATGACTGAAGCATACACGGGAGCTGGAGCTCAGCTCATGTAGAACTAAACTTCAGCTTAATTTTTTACATTTACACACACCATTCTACCTACCATAATCCAACCCATCCTTCCTGAGGCACAGTTCCTTTAGCAAAGTTATTGCCCCAATTTTATCTCTCTTGCCAAAATACCAAAATTTGCATAAAATCATAAGTGACAATGTCAATTAGATCTCCTTCCAGACTGACTGTAGTGTCTGTTGACCGCCGTTAAGAGTTGTCGATGTTCAAAGGTTATCTTTAATGTCAATCCTACATCAGCCATTCTGTATAAACCAGTGCTTGCTGTTGAGGTATCTCATCTGTTAGTAGAGGTTTCACTGTAGTAGGTTTCTTTGGGTTTGAACATATTGTTCTACTCCCAAATTGTATGTTTTGCAAATTTGTAACACTCAGGTAATCTCCATGATGTGTGCAAAGCTGCTTATGAATCCCCCCCATTTGTCATTTTTTCGAAAAAGAAAAATCAAAGACAAATAATGAATTATTGTGCTTGGGTGTTTTCCTATCAAGAATGTAGGGAAATTTCAGAATTACCGTAATTTTTGTCGTGTAATCTGCGGATTATCTGCTAAAAGTTAAAAATATAGGTTCTACAAATTACATTATATTGACAAAAGTCACCGGACACCTAGAAGAAAAACACAACATTGCATTTATTGACATACACTAGTACGGTGTCGGTCCACCTTTGGCCTTAATGCATACACTGACTCTTTGAGACATGCTTTCGGCAAGGTTTTGGAACACAGTGATAGGTATGTGCTTCCATTCAGTACATAACGCTGCCGCTAACTGTTGCTTAGTAGTAGGCCTTGGTTTTAAACTCCTTATGCGGCGCACTAATTCATCCCATAGGTGCTCTAAGGGATTAAGATCAGGGCTCTCTGCTGGCCAGTCCACACACGATACAGAATTATCATCAAACCACGCCATAACAGTCCTTGCTTTTATGGCTTGGTGCATTATCCTGCTAGTACCAACAAGGCTCAGTTCCATAGTATTTCCACAGAGTTGGTAGTGCATAATTGTCCAGAATATCGAGGTAGACGTGCTGATTAACAGATTTGTCCACGATAACCAATGTGCCGGGACCATACCACGAAAAACGTAGGAACAGTAGTACACTGTGGTAAATAGTGTTCCCTGGCTGCGGCCATACCCACACACAGCCATCAGACTGATGGATCGTGTATCAGGATTCATCTCTCCATAGGACTCGTTTCCATTGATCTACGGTCTACAATAAATGCTCTTTACACCATGCTAAACGACGAGTAGCATTCCGAGTGGAGATGAAAGGCTTATGAGCAGCCGCACGACCGCAGTAACCCATGGAATGAAGTTCTCTGCATATGGTACATGTACATACCGAGGTTCCAGCATTTTTGCTCACCAGTATACTGAGGTCTTGTGCAGTACTCCATCTCTTAGCTCTAACGACGGTCCTGAGGCTTCGACGTCCTCTATCACTGATTTTCTTTTGTCTGCCGGTATATTTTGCTGCTTCAGGCACGCCACATGTCTTCCATTTATTCAGTACATCCAAAACAGTTGACTTGGGCATGTTTAAATGCCTCTGGGTTTCTCTTATGGATAACCCACTAATATAACACAACAATCTTTCCTTTCTCAAAGTCAGTTCTCTCCCGCCGTGACATTTTCACCCAACCTCACAGTGCGATATGATCGAGGTCAGCTGCAGGCTTGTTTTTATACCATTTGCAGTTGTACCACGCATCTTAACAACGCAGCGGATCCATTAATTTGCTTTTGAAGGGGTGTCCGGTGACTTTTGCAAAATATAGTGTATACGCTGATGCAGATGATATGCTGGTTTAAAAAAAGAAGTTTTTATGGCCCTTTGATTTTTAAAAAAGTCAACAGAGTAATTGTGCAGGAGATGGGGTATAATTGGAGAAGGAACTCCATCGGAAAAAAAATTTCTTAGTTCAGGAGTTTGTACGATGCAGAGAGGAGGGGAAGGGGTGTCATAATGAATGATCGGGAAAGTTGTAGGAAGGGATGGCAGGGGTCATTTTGTATCATTGAGAAGCACAACTCTGAGTGTCATTGCCATCTCTGTTTATGTCAACCAGCCAATGAAAACATATGCTCAGCACTTGCTGCACAAACCTAGAGATCCAAAATGCGTTCCTCCTTTTGGATCTCGTGTACGCTCTCTGCCTTGTGTTTAGTTCGTCCTTCACCAATTTGACCAATGTCTTTGCTGCTGATATTTTCCTTCATTGCTATTTATGATTTCTTTGGAAAGGAAAGGTTTCAGTTACACTGCCGAATTTAAACTTAAAGTGGTAGTCACAGTTCGGGATATGATCATTAGGGTGGGCCGAAAAAACAAAATTTTTTTTTTCAAGTCGTAATACCGCGGAAAAGTTGCGAATTGGGGAGACTAAAAAGGGTTTAAAAAAGAAATACATTCGGTTTATATCTTTCGATCACGCATGCTCTATAAAGTTTACCGAAATTTGGAAAAATGTATATTTTTACGGTAATTTTTAACATTTTTAAATTAACCTCCTCCCAAATGTAATAGCTCACATTCTTATCTATTAGAACCACTGAAAATAATGTTTAAATATTATCTAAATCCATCAACATCTTCCAGTCGCGCATTGCCTTAAAAGTTAATGAAATTTTGAAAAGAAATTACAAATAAAGGTAGATCACAGTTCAAGGAAAACATATACTAACAACTTACATGTTTTTTTTATTTCTTTGTTTAATACAAGTTAAAATGTTTAAAAGCAAATTATTTTAGACCATTAATAATATTTATAAACAGTTTTTTTTTTAGAAAACTAAGTTTCTGTGTGAAGAGTCATAAGTCTAAGAAAATCATGTTGAACAATTAAAAATCTCCATTTTCACTCATTCTTAGCTGAAGGCTCATTGAAATCTGATTTATGGGCGAAGTTAGGCATATGGTTGACCTTGACAGCAGAGTCGTTCTGATAAAACCATCCCTAGACTCAGCTCCGCAAACTTTTCTTAAGGCCTCTGTCACGAGTTTGACACATTGTTCAACTGCCTGTGTGTGAACTGGGAATGTCTTCAATGTTGTAATCCCAATTAGGGACTGAGTCACTTTGAATATGTGATTTAATCTCTTCGTCACTGATATCTTTTAATAATGGGGGAGAAGATAAATCACAGTCCATCCAGTTAATTATTTCCGAGTAGTCTTGAGCCTTGAATTTGAGTTTTGGCGGCATGAATGTTCTGATAGTTGTTCTTTTTTTATCTAACTGTCTCACCTTTAGAATTCGTCGAAGTCCGAGCTCTCTTATGTGTTTTCTATGATCTTGTGCCATGGCTAACATTAAATGTTCTGGATGAGCGAAAAAGCCATTTCGTTCGATCACAGGGTCAATAATATTACGTAAATTTTCAGGCAGGTACCTTGAAGATTGTATTGATTGGTACACAAGTTTTGGTCCCTCTGTAAAGTATTTACTTGTTTTAATACTAAACCACATTGGCATGTATGACTTCAAAATAAATACAACTATTTCTTGAAGTTCAGGTGTGGGACCTTCTTCACTTAAGTACAATCTGAGAGTCCGATTTGCTGTTGTCAACCACCTCGAGTGTGACAAGGGACCAGGATCTCGTACAGCCAAATCCTCTTTACAGTTTCCCGACTTTATTGCCATGGAAATATCGAGTAGATATTGCTGATCCTTACTTACTATACTTCTGTCTATTGGGGATTTGACAGCCAATACTCTTGAAGCCAATCACTGGACATTTTTCGCAGCCATTTAGCTTTTCACCGATTGGCCCTCTCAAAGATTTTGGACCAGTTGATTTACCGTCTGGGTATTGAAACAGATGCCGGAATGGCAGTTCATTGGAATGTAGAAGGCAAACTGCCCATTGTAACGGTTTCTCCAAATGTATTTCGATTCGGGGAATCAGACCGTTTTTCCAACCTGTATTAACAGCAGGGCCATCACATCCTATGACAACTAATTTTTCAAGAGAAATACCGCGACCAGACAGATCAGAAATAATAGAAGTGACAATATTTTCAGAACTTCCAGAAGTTGGAGTAACATGGCCGATGTAGACTGAACCAGGTTCTTGAATTAGCGAGTAATACTCTTCCTTTTTTACTCTACAGAACCTTTTCGAATGAGCTACATGTACCACTAACGTGTCGTCCTTCCTCCCATCCAAATAGAGACCTTGTAGTGGAATTTCGGCAGATTTACTACTCAATTCAGCCCTAACATTTTGTTTTTCTCTTCTTAATTTGTTTTTGTTTATAACATGGGAGACATCAGAATCGGTAATTAATCCAACGTCGTGCAAAACACTTGACGCGATTGCAGCAGTAGCGCGATCAGGAACTCCATAACGATCGCTCAGTAATGCAGTAGATTTTAGCTTAATTCTCATCTGCCAATTATCAGAGGAAAGTCTTTTTGGCACTTTAAAATCTGGGTCGGTATCGCTATCTTTACTAGAAGGATATTGAAGGACATTTACATTTGAATGTGAGCATGAGGGTTTCAGATCAGATTCAGATTCATCATCCAACGTTAATTGGCTGTCACACGATCTCCTTTCCAATGATTTATCAACTTTCTTTGTTACAGACACATCTACCCCTCCAATTTTTCCTATTCCGTGTACTCGTAATAAGTAAACAAACCTTAGCTCAATAGCAGGTATTTTATTTGATTTTTGCACAATCACAGCTCACAGTTATATCGCATTTACATAAATCAGGGGTTTTGTTACAAATGCAATTAACAACAATGGGGCATTTGCAAGCTGCTACGTCAAAAAGCAATGAGCATTTTTGCTTAAACTCGTCAATTTTCTGCTTAAACGAATCTCGATTTTTATCCCGTGTATATGATTTCCGTAGGCTGTAATATTGATCATGTGAAGCCTTTATAAGTTGCACGATTCTCTTATCTGTAACCATTGGGATAGATGCTTTCTGATACAAACCAATTATTTTGTTAGCTACTGTACTGGCAACTTGTGAAAAACTTACTTTTTTATTATTACCTTTAAGCGCCAAGTCTTATCTCTCTCCTGTGAACAACACCGAATCACGTCCTCACCAGTTGGAAGCTTGTTTGATGAAAAAACTTTAGGTGAACCAAATATAGGGCAATCAAATTCCTGTCTTGTGATGATTTTCTTATGTACAGCCATAGGATATCACCGTTAAGTCACAAAGTTACACAAAAATGTCGTAACACAAAACCAACATTGAAATAAATGCAAATGCCAAAATGATAACTGGAAGAGCGAACGAAGCACACATCAAACTGACAGAACAATGACGCAGCACGGTGGCGACAGTGGTGTGGCAGGTGGCGGGAGATTCGTGGTCTTTGACCCGAGCGAGTTACAGCGGGCGCCAGAATTTGGTAGATTTGACAGCTGTTGCGCGAACGGAAGACCTTAATCGATTTGAGCCATTCTTTTTTAAATCATTATCGGTTCGAGTAAGAGTCGACTATAGCTATTACATTTAATTATTGACAAGTTAAGTCAGATAAAAAATTACCGTAAAAATATACATTTTTCCAAATTTCGGCAAACTTTATAGCATGCGCGATCGGAAGATATAAACCGAATGTATTTCTTTTTTAAACCCTTTTTAGTCTCCCCATTTCGTAACTTTTCCGCGGTATTACAACTTGAAAAAAAAAATTTGTTTTTTCGGCCCACTCTAATGATCATGTCACTGCACAATAGTTTTGAGAAAGAAAACAACTGCATAGTAACACTCGGAAAACTGCTGTCTAAAACATAAACAAATCTGTCGGTAAATTCTGCGGGAGAATTCACTTAAGTCTAGCCCTATTTTCAATTGGCCCATGTAGAAGCCGATCCCCCAACGCTGAAAGCTGGATTTCCTGCAAAAACTTTCGACTCATACGCAAGTACCTACGGTATTTCTATGATTTGTTCTGTGTCAGCTTTTCGTCATTGGCATGGTGCAATACTATAGAGCTGCATCGGCATGATCTATGGATGCCACAGCACTGAGTTTTATGTGTCCGGAGATAAAAAAATGAAAAAGTAACCTTTTAAAATGAATTTCTTCATTTAAGAAAACCATTATTTCCTTACTTCTTCAGACTCCTGGGTCATTATATGAACAACTTTTTTGTCATAAATTCCACTTCCAGTTCAACATCTTGATGTGCGAATTATATGGAGGTTTTTTTGTATTTTTTTTTTCTGAATGTCACAGTCTGTGTGGATTATATGAAGGAAAAAAATATATGAATTTTGCAGTCTGTGGATTATATGCTAGTGCTGATAATACAATGAAAATTACAGTGCATAAAAGAATAATACTTCCATCTGTTTAAATTGCAATGGCAAATTTTGGTTGATTAGTTAAAACTTGTGCACTTAAACTAAACATTTTTAAAAGAACAAATGTATGATTCAGTGCACTGAGGAAAGATGCTGTACTTCATCAGAAACAATTACCTCTCTCTGTTAAATTCTTAACATAATACTCCCAGAACTTAGAAAATTATGTATGAAATTCTTTATACTTCTGTAGTGTGTCAGGTGTTACACAAAGCAGATATCACTATTATTGTAAAAGAATATAAGAAATTGTGAGTTAAAAGGCAAGTAAGTGAAATCAGGCATATGAATCCATCAAAAAATTCTTAGTAAAATCAAGTTGGACTCCATATTGTTTCACCACATGTCACAGTTTTTTTTTTTTTGTTGTTTTTGTCTTATTTTTCAATTCTGTTCAAATCATTTCTAAATGAGTTATAATAAGATTGTAACCTCTTCCTCATTTTTTAATCCAAATATAAGAGTGTAGTAATGTCAGTAGCTGTGTCAAAGATGCAGGAAACACGAAAGTTGAGTTCTGGTTTAACCTTTTGGAAAGTTAGCCTGGCTGTAATAAAATGTTTTTCTGAAAGCTAAAAATGACATCTGACACAATTTTGTTTTTCTTGCATTAATTTTTTCACTTTCTTTTTTGTCCTGTTTTTAGGGTTTAAAGGAATTAGACATGCACATAATTCCCCTGGTGGAAAGTTCTGAAGAAAATGTATTGGATGAAGCTAAAGTTAGTTCTTCAATTATACGCACAAATCTCTTAGGAACATTGCTGAATCAACCAGAAGTAGGTAAAAATCTGTTTGTGGTAATTTTTAATATTTGATGGTGATAAAATATGAGGTGCGGCTATGAAATAATGAGACTGTGCTTGTGACGAATGAAACACGCAATGCAGGTCGAAAGTGAGTTGAAGGCCATTGACCTTAAACTGTCCATAATTGGAAATGCAAAGTTTACCTCACTCTCTGCATTAGTTTGGTGGTACATGTTAATGAAAGTGGACATGTTGTTTGTCGCATATCAGGAAAATGCTGAGTTCAAGAATTTAGTAACAGGTAAATGTCAAATTTCTGGTGAAATAAAAGATAACACCTGCCCAATTTTTTCATGTGTTAATGTTTCTGTGGGAAAGAGAGTGTATGTCCTGTGTGTGTGTGTTTTTGTGTGGTGTAAGAAGTTCAGTGAAGGCTGAGAAGAGAATGTGAAGAAAATTTGCACAATTCTCTGAAATGAGCAAAGCTGTGTATTAAATCGTAACAGAAATGACAAACATCAATAAAGAGACTTGTTGTATATATCTGTCAACTATATAGTTGTGATATTTTGTACTGTTTCTCATGTTGTATGAATATCAAAGTGCTCGCAGGAAACTTATTAATCTTGATCTAACATTGAATTATCACAGTTGAATTGAATATTAAAAAAATTAAAGTAAAATACATTATAAATAAAAGCTGTTACTCACATTTTCATTTTCCTGGAATACTTTGGGATATTGCACATTTTACTTGTCGGAAGCATATATTCAATAGCATTCAACTATGATAATTCAATGTCAGACAAAGATGAATAAGTTTCCAGCGAGCACTTTGATATTCATACAACATGAGAAACAGTACAAAATATCACAACTGTATAGTTGACAGATATATATACGATACATCTTATAACCATGTAATGAAGTTCAACATCGAAGTGGCCGCCCCGGTGGCGCAGTGGTCTAAGCGATGGCCTCTGATCATTCGTCCGAACGGGGTCCGGGTTCGAATCCCGGTGAGGCATGGATGTTGTGTTTGTCTTACGGCACTGGCTCTCTCCCTTCCCTGGAACCAGTGACCCTAAATTAGGGATGGGCGACTGCTTATAGCCCATTGAGTTGCTCACAATGGCCGTTAAACCTCAAAAAAAAAAAAAAAAAAAAAAACACCGAAGTGTGTTAGAAGAACTAATTAAATAAAGAGACTGTTGGGCAAATTTTATATGAAAATCTGAATATGACAAAAATTTGTGCCAAGATGATTCTGAAGCTTCTCAAGTCTGAACAAAAATATCTCAAGTGAATTTGTGTAAATTCAAGTGAACCCCAAGCTTTCAGGAAGTGTTATCACTTGTGATGAAACCTGGATCTTCTGTTATTACCCTGAAGCATAAACAACAGTCAATGCATTGGAAAATAACATCATTAAGGATGAAGAAAGCATGGTAAAGCAAGTTCAAGGCCATGTTACTTGTTTTCTTTGACTTAAGGGTGTAATTTCGGCAGAGTGGGTTCTTGATGGAGCAACAGTGATCCAGTATTACTACAAACAGGTTCTACTGACTTTGAGAGAGCAAGTCAGAAGAAAGAGTGCAGAGTATGGAAAAATAGCTTTGTCCTTCTTAAGGACAACGGACCAGCTTATTCAGCACTATCAGTAAAGCAGTTTTTAGCCAAGCAACTTATCACAGTGCTTAAACATCCTGCCTACTCACCAGATTTGGCCCCCCATGGGATGTTTTCCTTTTCCTTCTAGTCAAATCTGTGTTCAAAGGGACCAGTTTTAAGTCAGTTACTGTGGTGATGAAGAGAATGACAAAGCTTCTCGAAAGTATCGCACTAGATGAGCTACAGCATTGCTTTGCCCAGTGGAAGATCAGAATGCAGTGCTGTGTTCATGCAGAAGGGGATTACATTGAAGATGATAAAAATTGAAAATGTAAGTTTCTTACTTAACTAAAGTTATAGTGTCAGTCTTGTTGTTTAATAGCCATACCTCGTATATTTGTCTTATGTTTTTCGAGACCGAGTCAATAATTATACACTCTGTAGTTCTAGCTTCATTTCAGTTTGCCATACTGTTTGTTGTGTGCATGTGTATAGAAATAGTATTGCTGTCATCACTATGGTGAAAGTTAAGTGCTGTTTTCATACCCCTTTCACTTGCCATGTGCACCAAAATAAAAAACAGTGAGCCTTTTTTTGTTGTAGTTGTTTTTGTTGGATTGACAGTGTACCAAGGGTTTAATTCATTGAAAGGAATTCATCTTATGGGAATCAGTGTTTTGCCACAGCAGAGTGAATAGGAAGATTCCCAAGATCAAAAATGGTCACTAAGTGTAACACATGAAGGAGCAGGTGCTCATCCTTGCCCTCTGCTGTTGACAGCAGTGAACAGGGCTATAGCTGCAGTGGGGCAGTTGCTGTCCCAGAATGGTCACACCAGGGATATAAATTTGTGCTCTAAGGTGTATAAAAAGTAGTGTAACTAAAAGAAAAAAAAAGGTATATACTTCAGTATTTTTTTTTTTTAGGACTTTCAGTGTCTGCTTGCAGTACTCTGCACAGCAAATCAGGGTACAGAGTAACCTACTCTCTGAGGTGGGAACATATGCATAAGAACTGTCCAAAACAGCAGAGAGATTCACATGAAAGAATATGTGGAAATGCCTAATCTCCGTGACCTTTCCGAATATGCCGTGGGGGTGAAGAGCTAATAAGACAACTATGTTATGTCTCACAGAAAGCCCTTCTAAGCATTTAACCTTAAGGCGAATTTTTCCAAGCTCTACTCCAAAGGTATCTTTCGCTTGATACGTTCACTATCTGATCCTCATTCCTTCTGTGCTTGTTCGTTTTTCATTCTGCATTTGTGCGAAGTGCTGTATTGTTGCTTTTCACATAACCTTTGCATTTCACTTGATATTTACAAGCATTAGCTCTCGGGTATTTACCTAGTTTTCACATTTTTAATAAAATTATGTCAAAAACCAAAAGTGCAGATTTTGAATGATTATAATATAAAGGTCGCCCAAATGAAACTGAAACTGTCTGTTTTTTGCTGTAAGGGTTTATAGGTTGGAATATGTGAACATACAGGAAGTAAGAGTGATACATAGTCGCTTTGTCGGTTCAAGCCAGTGTCCCAGTGCGGCACAAAATTATTAATACCTTGAGCGAAGAATGTTCATGGTTGGCTGTGGAACCAGTCTTCAACTGCGTCCCGGACCTCAGCGTTGTTAGCAAACCGGCGGCCCTTGAGAGCTTTTTTCAGTGGCCCGAGGATGTGCTAATCACAGGGCGACAGATCGGGGCTATAGGGGAGGGGGATGGTCGAGGACCTCCCAGCAAAAGCTCCGCAGCAAATCTTGGCACACTGTCACTACATGTGGGCATGCATTGTTGTGCAGCATAATAACCTCATTTGGCAAGATACCAGGTTGCTTACGCTTGATGGCCATTTTGAGGTTTCATAATGTATCCCAGTATGTGGTTGCCTTGACCATACTGCCTACGTCCAGCCAATCCAACAGCAATGGGCCATTCGCATCAAAGAAAACCGTGAGCATTACTATTCCAGCTCTTAAGGAGGACTGACCTTTTTTTGGGGCATGGAGAGTTGGGATACTGCCATTCCATACTCATTCATTTTGTGGCCAGATTGAAGTGGTGACACCAAGTTTCATATGCGACCTCAATCTTGGAAAGAAACTCCCCCCCCCCTACACCTTTGCATGGTAACGATACAGGTGCTGTAGGCAAGCACCCATTCGCTGAGTTTTCTGTTCCTCCTGGAGATGCTTGGGAACCCATTGTGCACAAATCTTCCTGTATCTCAATTGGCGATGGAGAATGGTGTTAACAGTTCACTTAGTCATGGACAATGTTGCCTCAAGCTCGCAGGTGGTGTTTCAGCGATTCTCTTTCACATGGTTGTCCACAGCAGCAATCGATTTCATGATGATGGCCACGTGTGCTTGCCCAGATCTCGGCATGTTCTCCGTGCTCACATCATGGTTCGTATGCGTCCTGGAATTCCATTTTGTCCTGGAAATGTCCAAAAATTCTGTTGCATGCCCTGGAATTTTATCCATTCCTGCCTTTTTGTACCTGTGCGATGTTTTGTAGTTCAAGATTTGTATACTGCCATAACTTATGTCTGACAAATTTCCCTCCCCACCCCATGCAAAATACGGGGGGGGGGGGCTGTTGGTTTTCGTGTCTGTTAGGAGGACCGAAGCTGCGTAATTAACATCTTTTGCGCCGTGCTTATGTTATCACTTTGTCCGACCGGGAAGACCCTATCTTTGCAATTTTTAGTTCGATTTGTAAAATTCTTTTTGTATTCAGAAGCTTAAAATGTGAGAATGATTATCCATGCATTTCGAGTTTTTCTGATGCACAACTTTGCTATTGGAGGGCACAAATAGAAATCATATCGAATATAAAATCCACTTCATGTATTTGCTTCTAAATATCCAATTGAAATTTTGTTTTTCCTTTGGATAACATTTATATCGAAGACTATTTTAGTTACAGTCCCTTTTTCAAATAATGCATAACTTTTCCGCGGGGGGGGGGCATAAAGGCAAATCGTGATTTTCCCTATATCTCCGCTTCTAAAAGTCTGATTTGAAAATTTCTTCCTGCGTCGGATACAGCTCTTGAGGAGAAATGTTAAGCTTATAATTTTTCATTTTTGATAAAAAATGGTTTGGCCACCAGGGGATGTAAGTGTTTATTTTTGCTTCTGGTGTATTTGCAACAAAATCTGTGCTGGAAACTCAATTGAAAAAATTCCTCCGTGGAACGATACCACTCACCTCTGAAAACTCGATTGAAAAACTTCCTTCATGGAACGATACCACTCACCTCTGAAAACCTTTTGAAAATATCTCCTGCTTAAGATAGTGCATAATTTTTCCACCAGGGGCATACACATGCCTTATTTTTGTCCATATCTCTGTTTCTAGGAGTCCGATTTCAAAAAATTCTTTGTTTGTTGGAGAACATTTTTGGTGCGAAATGTTTCTCATATAATTTCAAATATTTCTTAATGCACAAGTGCGGAGCTAGAGGAAGTAAGTTCATGTTTCCGTTTACAGCAATATCTGGGATATTCTCTTTCGATCAGATACTATGAACTATAAAAACTCCTTGTGTGTATTTTCTTCCCAAAATAATGCACAATTTTGCCGCTAGGAGCGCAAATATTTAATCTATTTTTCTCAATATCTGTACTTCTACATTAATACAGACATTTGACGTGGACTAGGAACATCAAACAGAAGTCATCGCTCTTTCCACGTTTATAAGTGAGTCACAGAAGTTTTGTATGTGAGTCTGGAGGAATTGGAAGCCACTGTGGTGCAGTGGAAGCATGTCCGGCGCATAACTGGGAGACATTGGGTTTGATTCCCGGTGGCGGCCAATAAGAATTTTTCCATGACTCACTTATAAACGTGGAAAGAGCGATGACTTCTGTTTGATGAACTTCTAAACGTCTGATTAAAAAAATTCTTTTAACACCAGATACCATTTACCTTATGGAATGCTTCAGGTTTCTATTTCAGGAGGTTTGTGGTTCACAGTTCTGCCGCTAAGTGTTGTTCGTGTACTTCTGTTTGCAGCCTATCTTTGCCTCTAAAAACCCTTTTGAGAAATTGCTTTTTTTACTGTATGCCATTCGCTATAATGACGATAGAGAGTGAATAAGATTTTTGCTACAATAAGAAGATCCTCTTCAAATAATGCACAACTTTCCCCCTAGGGGTTGTAAAAGTAAAAACGTTTTTCTTGCTATCTCTGCTTCCCAGAGACATATTTGAAAAGTTCTTTTTCCTTAGCATAGCTTTTGCTATGAAGAATACTTTTTGCCTTATTTCAACTTTTCCATTATGCAAAATTCTTCTGCTAAAAGGCATAGAGTTATATCATGTTTTCTTCTATATCTCTTCTTTTAACTGTTCAATTTGAAAATCTTTTTGTCTCTAATACCTTCCTTCTGCTATGGGAAATGTTTTTTGCACCTTTGTTAATTTTCATAACATACTTTTTAGACACTGGTGGAAGTAAGTAGCTGATGTTTTATAAGTAGTTTATTTATTTATTTTTTTCGACTATTTCGACCTTTACTGAAATTTGCTAATGAATGCTTTATATAAAAATTTGCTGTGAAATCAGATTGCTTTCTAATATCAGAAACTTAAATCTAGTTGTTCCTTAGTATTTTCTGAGCAAACTAATATCATTTTGCATCTTCTATAATTAGTTTTCTAATCATGCCCAGTTAAATTGCCTTTATCACTAATGAATGCAGTTGTACACAGCCCTTGGATTTAAGGTTTTCCCGTTATTCTCTCTTTCATTTCACGTTGGAAATTTTCGTGCATACTTTGTTTGCTGGCGAGTACAATTTTAAAACATAGCAACAGCATCAATATTATTATTGTACATATTTGTCAACTATATAGTTGTTTTATTGTGTACTGTTTCTCACGTTATATGAACTTTTTAGTGCTTGTGGGAAACATTCCTTCTTTGTCTAACATAGAGCGAATATTGTTGAATGCAACCTAATATTATAAAATTGAGGTAAAACATATTATATGAATGAAAACAATTACTCACGTTCTGTTTTTGTGGAGTATTCACGAACATTCAGCATTATTCTGCGATATTCCAAATTTTTTTTTAATTCGTCGAAATCACTTCAAGAAGTTACTTTGTTATGATTCTAGACTTGTCTAGTTTTAATAGTTGGGCAACCCTTCTTCTTATTGCCTTGTGATTCCAATGCAGCAATTTCAAAAACAATGAATTATTGAAATATTTAACCTTCAATTTGAAGGGGAATCAAATTTGGTAAAATATTCAGTCTTAAAGCATTCCTAGACTTCGTTTTCACTTGATACGTTAAAAAATTGATAAGCCAGCATTCTTTTCATTGAGTTGTACTTCTAAAAATGGCATTTAAAAACTTGAAATATTGAATAATGAAACCTTTAAGTTGAAGGGAAGTCGATTAAGTAAGAAATATTTTGTCTTGACAGTAGCTTGAACATCGTTTCCCGCTGCACAAACACTCACAAACTAGTTTCGACTAACATTTTCGTACTCATCTTCTGTGGGCTAAACGACGTGTTTCCCATCGTGCTTGTTGTACATCGGCCTACTATCTCATAATCTGCAGGATGACTCAAAAGTTCCACGTTGACCAAATCTTTCTGCACATTCAGATTTTAGTTTTATTGCACATTCTACATCATGCACATACAAGTTCTTGATTGGAAAGTCTGACCTTGCTCCCGATTTCAAATTATCTGGTGTCGCCACCTTCTGTTCGTCAATTGATTTATTATTTGTCTTGTTCTTATATCTTTAATTTTGGCTGTTTTTTTTTTTTATGTTCTTTCCTCTTTTCTTGCTCAATGACATATCTCCATGCATATGGAAGGTTCATTGGGTCGTTGTAATTGCAAACTTTTTCTCTAGTTTTTTCAATCATAACTGCTTCTGATGTTAAAATTTGGGCCTTAGTTTTATGTGATGTTATTAATTTAGCTTCTGGCCAATCTGGGATTGCTTCATTTTCAATACAATGTTGGATAAAAAATGTTTTATTATCTTTTTTATTCCTGTTAGATATGTGTTTTCCCAGTCTTGTCTTAAATCTTCTTTTGGTACTTCCTATGTATATTTTATTTGTTTCATCAATTCTCTCTGTATCTGTAGAGTTTCTTGTTGGAATTCGGTATACTCCCGCTCTTTCAAGAGTCGATCTTTTTTCATTGCCTGTTATAAAATACAATGAAATCCTTAAATAACACTAATATTAAACCTAAGAAGGATTTAAAGTTTGGAGGTAAATTCCCTTACATCCCTCCGCTTGTGAATATTCTAAAGAAGAATGAGCAAAGGAAAATTTGATACCTAGGTTTCATTATTGACAACGGGCGTTGTCAATAATGAAACCTTATTGACAACGGGCAACGTGGAAAGAGTGATGGATTTATTTATACACTGGCGGAAAGTGAAAAAAGAACACCAAGAAGGAGGCGTCTGATACCAACGAAATTTATGCAGCATAATAACGGAATACAGAGGATAACGTGATCAAAACATTATGGCAAAACAGAGCTGTATTTGCTGGTAAACTGAAAAATAACATTTCCATATAACATGGTTAGTATGAGGTTGAACCGCCATGAACTACGTCACACTGTGCAATTCTGGCATGGAGTCTGTCGTACAGATATTGGATGTAAGTTTGGGGTATTGAGTTCCGAGCATCCTCAACCTGGACGCGTAAATCACGGATGGTCGTGGCTGGCCATGGAGAAACCGGATAAGTCTTCCCATAAAATCCCACACGTGCTCAATGGAGGACAAATCCGGTGAACGTGCAGGCCATGGAAGTTGTCTCACACCCTGAAGTGCATGTTGTGTTGCACGTGCCGTGTGTGGGCGTGCATTATCTTGCTGGAAAACACCACGATGGACCAACCTTACAAATGGCACAACATCAGGCTGAATGGTGGTGTTGATGTAGGAGGTTCTGTTTAACGTACCCGGTACAAACACTAGTTGTGTACGGGAGTGATAGCTGATCACTCCCCACACCAGGAGACCAAGTGAAAGTCCTGTGTGTCGCTGGCGGATGCAGAAGGGTGGAGACGCTCCCCTGTGCGTCTGCGAACACACATACGGCCATCGGAGACTCCCAAACAGTATCTGCTTTCATCGCTGAACACGACAGATCGCCATTGCGTTCTCCAGTGAAGACGTTGGCGACACCACTGCAGACGTTCCTGACGGAGGGCTGGAGTCAGAGGTACACATGCCAGAGGCACACGTGCACGTAGTCCTGCATCCAGTAGACGGTTGCGGATTGTTCGCAAGTCACCTCAAGTGCAACGGCTGCTCAGATTTGCGTCGCAGTGGATGTTCTGCTTGACAATGCCGCTCTTCTTATGCGTCAGTCGGCCCGCTGATCAGTCCGTCTGTGACTCCCGGTTCCACGTCTTCTCGTGTGGGAATGTTCCTCGGACCATCTATGCCACCATCGTACCACCACCGATACTTCCCGTCCAATTCGCTCCACAATACGACGATACGACCACCCGGCCTCGTGGAGTCTGACTAGACGACCTCGCTTAAAGTCCGATAACTGCTGAAATCGTACACGTCTTCCATGTCCCTGCATTGCAGCTTCTTCAGGATCTTCGCACGTGTCCGTACGCCGATGACTGATTACATTCACTTTGCCGTACTCCTTAAATACCACCGACGATAATTTGCATATTTTGCTGTGCTGTGGCGTAAGCGCTCATCGGTTAGTCCCGAAATTAACATCACACCTACGTAAACTCAACCCCATTAACATATGTAAGTTTCATGGTCGTCCGCCAATTCCTTCTTGGTGTTCTTTTTTCACTTTCCGCCAGTGTATAATGCTCAATGTTCCTGAATACTCCATGAAAACAGAACGTGAGTAATTGTTTTCATTCATATAATATTTTTTACCTCAATTTTATATAGGTTGCATTCAACAATATTCGCTCTATGTTAGACAAAGAAGGAATGTTTTTCGCGAGCACTAAAACGTTCATATAACGTGAGAAACAGTACACAATACAACAACTATATAGTTGACAAATATGTTCAATAATGATTATAACCACGTAATAAAGTTCAACAATGAAATATGTTTGAAGAATTGATAGCATCAATATTATGTTTAAAATTCCTTCCCTAAATAACATTAACATAAATACTTGCTCCCATAATTATATGTTTAAGAAATAACAATCCCTTTGGTTCTTTGAAAAAATTCCAAATATTTCACATTTCCTTACCCTTAAATTTCCAATGTAAGCATTATTTCAAAATAATTAAATGTAAATTGTATTTTATGTATTGATTGTGTGGTGTATGAAAGCATTTCAAGAGTAATTCCACATACCTATGTACAGTATTTTTGAGTTTTATGTTTTTTTTAATTCTGTAATTTGCTTCAGTAATTGAACTAAAGCCAAAGTAGAAAAATTAATTTTTCTCAAAAACAGTGTAATATACTGTATATAAAAGTTTTGTAGATATTAAACCTTGTCACATTTTCAATGACAGTTTTGGTATTTCAGTATTTATCTGTGATTCCAAGTTTCTGATTAGCTGCAGCAGACATCATTTTTAATATTCTGCATTCTGTTTGCCCAAGCATGTAGGAAGTTCTTTGTTGTAGGTTGCAGGTTGAACATACCTATGGTTTCACTATATTTTAAGTAAGAGTATTTGGATCATATGTCCTGGGAAAAAATCTGAAAGTCCTGGAAAAGTCCTGGAATTCTGGGACTGAAAAAGCATATGAACCATGTCGCATGTTCTTTATGAAATTCACTACACCAGCGGAACACTGTACACCATGATCGATATTCATTCCCATAGATATCCTTTATACAATGGTAAATTTCAGTTGCACTAACACCTTTCTGCCTTCAAAAATTGCATAACTGTCCGCTGGACCTGTTTGGACGAATCCATGTCACGACCATACATAGTCAACTTGCTTCTGCACATGCAAACAGCATACTGGCATGTGCCGCCGATAACAGGGTGCTTCCTGACATGACACACCATCTACTGGCACAAATGCACAGCTCTGTGTGATGATGCTATTACACGAGTCTCAGTTTCATTTGGACGATCCTTATGATTTCCTATAATGGAGGTATGAGAAAGTAAAAACTGCATACTCTTTGAGTAGAAGTGTCGAAGGCGCATAATTTAAAGTATCTCCTTTTCAAAAATAATTACTACTGGATACAAAGCACGGATCTGCTATTGCAAACTAGATAGTAAACCTCAGAGTTCGGAATGGAAATACCCTTGATCACCAGTCAAACAAAAAAAAAAAAAAAGTTAAAAGTTCAGTCAACAAGTGGAAAAGGATTGCCGACTGTTTTTTTGGGACTCACAAGTTCTAATACTGGAGCATTATCAGGATAATGGGCTCAACAGTGTACAGTGTCTGTTGCAGTGAGATGCTACTTAGCTAGATGAAGGTTGTAATTTGAAACAAATGCCAGGGACTGTTTTCAGAAAACATTTTGTCATTGCACAACAATATATGTTCTCGTACTGCTGCCCATGCTGTTGGAACCCTCCTGAAAATAAACCTTGAAGTGTTGGAGTATCCTCCACATAGTCCTGATCTCACCTCTTCAGACTATTACTTATTTGGGCAACTTGCAGATGCCTTAAGAGGTCATCAGTTTGCTACTAATCAAAAAGTGAAGGAAGTGGTGTGCATGTGGTTTGTCATTCAGCAAAAATTTTTTTTTTTTTTTTTTACAGCAGTATTAAAATTGAAACAAGTCTTCTATAGGCCCAACGGACCACTCGAATTTGCAAATCACTGGTTTGCCAAATGTCCACTGGTCCATGAAACAAAAATCTCACACATTTACAGTAGATGTAAAAAATAGCGCATCATTTCATTGAAGCTGTATATCACAAATTTAGAGCAACAGAATGTGTACATGCACACATGCAAATAATACTAATAAATAAAAATGAAGCACAGTAAGCAGTCATAGAAACTTGAAAAAACAAAACAAAACAAAACAAAACAAACTTCACTGGTCATCAGGACCAGTGTGTACCAAAATGTGATAGCCCACCATTTTTTACTGGTCCAGAAATGGCACGAATACTAATATACTTAGTATGCACATGGTGTTGGTATCAAGGACGATATACTAAAGTGCAGTATATAGTTGATTTTAAAATAAAGTTCATAGTACAAATATTATGATTGCCATTAACAAATTCAAAAGTGACCAAGGTTGCTGGTTTTTAAACTGACACTTCTCAGTCTGCCACTGCAACGACACATACTTGCCTTCCCATGATTCTTTTCACATTTTAGTCCCACAGGGAATGCTACTGTTGAATGCAAAGTGGTGGTGTTTTTACATAATTGACCTACATGCATAGCACACGAAGTTGCATGAAGGAAAATAAGGAAGGGACACCATACAATGCACTGATTATGAAGCTCTTTGCAACATATCAAAAGCCACCTTCACAAGCTGGCTGGGGAAATTTGGCGGTGTTGGAGGTGTGTGTGTGTGTGTTACATATGTACCTACAAATGGAGGAGTGTTTTTATATATATAGATATAGAAGATGTTGGCTGGGGAAATTTCGGGGTGCTGGAGGTCTGGAGGTGTGTGTGTGTGAATCGTTGTCACCGCCCCAATGGCACAGTGGTCTAAACGATGGCTTCTGATCATTTGTTCGAGATGAGTCCAGGCTCGAATCCTGGTGAGGCATGGCTGTTACGTTTGTCTTACAGTGCTGGCTCTCTCCCTTCTCTGGAACCAGTGTCCCTTAATTAGGGACAGGTGGCTCCCCAGAAAACCAACCTCAACGTCCTCGTCGTGGGGTGGTGGAAACAGGTGGATTAGGTGCTGTGATTCACAGTAGCTCCTCTCTTTGGAGCGTCCGAAACATGCTGGCTAACTGAGGCTCTGGTCTACCTAAGCCAAGGTGTGAGGTATCGTGCTGAGGGCTGAATGGTACCGAAGTAGAAAAATATCAGTATCGTTAACGATCCTTTCAGGGCACCAGGCGAAACCCTGTCGTAATTAGCCTTCCACCAGGGATAGGAGGTTTACCGGGTGGTGACCTTTTATTTTCCTCCAGTTTCGTGGGACCAGATATGGAAACTTTTTGGCTACAACAAACCCTGGGTAGCAGCATCTTCCCAGCCAAGGCCGGGATCTGTTGATCCTGAGGTGAGGCCCAGTTGCTCTGGGAACACCTCTCAGGCTAAGGCGGAGGAATTTGTTTCGCAAAAGCAAACAAGACATCTGGAGGCAGTAGGTAATACCGGGTTGCCAAAAGAGTCTGTGGTTGCTAGTAAGGCTGGTAACAGCAAGGAAGGGTTGCAACTTAGCAAGGCAGATGAAGGGTCAAACTGACAAGGAGTCGAGTTCAGTGGGACCCACATCTGTAGATACTTCTCCACCGGTGGTGGACAAGAAAGGCAAGAGGCAGAGATCTGTTCTCTCTACCCCTTCTCCAGATGTGAGGAAGCCGACCAAAAGGAGTAGGGACGAGTCTCGTCCCAGCACTTATGGTGAGGCTGTCTCCACTGTTAGGATGGCCATCGTGAAGGAAAACTTCCCGAATGAGTGTCTTGATGACAGTGAGGTTGGGACAATTCAAGAGGAACTTTTGAGGCGGGTGGATGGTTCTCAAGTAGGAGAGCCTCTACCGCGCATCAAAAGCTTTTCCCTGAACTCTGGAGCTCTTGTTTACCTTTGTGAAAACGAGGGAACAGGGCAATGGCTAACATCAGCCTTTGAAAAAAATGATAAAGGTTTTGAGGGGCACTGAGCCTAAGGTGATGAGGGCCAGTGATCTTCCAAAACCGATCAAGGTTGCCTTTAGGACAAGGGATATTTGGACCAAGGATCCAAACGTCCTCTGCAGGAGGTTGTGTGCCTACAACAGCAGTTTGCATGAAACCACTGGAGGGTGTTGGATCGAGTACAAGATCCTAAGACCGTCAGGTGGATTTTCCAGATAGACAGGGAATCGGCTAAAGCCATTGCTGAAGCCAGGTTCACTGCCTACACTGGGGTCGATGAGGGTCAATTTAAAGTACTGCATGACCCTCAGGGCCCTAGCACTTCAAAGGAGGACACAGAAATGGAAGAGCCTCATTCTGCAGTTGTGGAGCCAGAAACAACTGCATTGTCTTCCCTTGGCCATGGTCTGGAAGCAGGGAAGGACTCAGGTCCAGTTGTGGGTGGGGGGAGACTGAAGAGGTGGATGTGATTGGCTTGGGTGGTGTCCATGAAGGTGTGGAGCTGGCTTCCAGCACTCACCGGGTGGATTCTGACCCGGCTGATCCTTCTACCACTTAGTCTGCATGCCTATCTCACAATGGAGAACTGCATGAAATGTATCCAGATCAATCTTCACCATAGTCGGTCTGAATCTGTTGCTTTGTGCTGCAGACTGGCTGGGGAGGATGTTGATCTGGCTTTCATTCAAGATCCATGGATACATAATGGGAAGATCCTGGGCTTACAAGGAGCAGGCTTTACCGCCTTCTATAATACATCAAGTAGGAGACCAAGGACCTGTATACTGGTGAGCAAAAGACATCATGCTATGCCACTTCCTGAGTTTACCACAGGTGACACAACCGTGATTAAACTTTTTATGTCATCTGATGGTGGCAGAGAAGAGCTGTTTGCCGTCTCTGCATACTTACCATTTGATGAACCTGAACCACCACCTCCTCAAGAGGTAAGAGACATTGTCCACTTCTGTGAGTCAGGTGGAAGACACTTCATCATCTGTTGTGATGCCAATGCTCACCATATTATGTGGGGGAGCAGCAACTGCAACAGACAAGGGGACAACCTTTTGGAATATTTGGTAAGTACTAAACTTTATATTCTTAATCGAGGCAATGAGCCCACTTTTATTGTTTCTAATAGAAGTGAAGTCATTGACCTCACCCTCTGTAGTGCTAACATGTTTGACGGCATTATTAAATGGCATGTATCTAGTGAACCTTCATTGTCTGATCATAGATATATTTGCTTTCAGTTGCCGATGTAAGACAACAGCTGGTGCAAGTCAGAAATCCCAGAAGGACCAATTGGATTGGCTTCAGGAAAGATCTGGCGGCACATATTGGAAGCATGGAATTTAACATGCGCTCTGTGTTAGATCTCGAGTTAGCCGTTGACCAGTTGCAACGGTCTATTCTCGAATCTTACCACCAAAACTGTCAGGCCAAAACTGCTAGCTTACAAAGGCAAGTTCCTTGGTGGAATATAGCTTAGCAGTCTTAGAGGCAAAACTAGAAGGCCTTTTAACAAAGCCAAACATACTGGTGAGTGGACGGTATATAAGACTACCCTCACACAGTACAACAAAGCAATTAGAGAGGCAAAAAGAGCCTCTTGGAAAGATTTCTATGGAAGCATTTCAGATACTCCCAGTACTGCCAGATTTATGAAAATCATGGCTAAGGACAATGCAAATTGCCTGAACACCATCAAATTGGTTGATGGGAGCTTCACAAAAACTGGTAAAGAAACACTAACAGAAATGCTAGGTGTACACTTTCCAGATTCAAGTATAATTGAGACCACTGGCGTACACACAGTTGGCCTTGAGCACTGATGTGCAAAAAAGGACTGGAGGGTTGCCAGGGAGGTGGTCAATTATTCTAGGAATTAAGTGGTCCATTAATTCTTTTGAACCATTTAAATCACCTGGCTGTGATGGAATTGTTCCCATCTTGATGCAGCAAGGACTGGAGATAATTACTCCACTCTTGTGCAAAATTTACTGGGCCTGCCTTGCTCTTGGTTATATACCAAGTGCTTGGAGACAGGCTAAGGTAATATTTATTCCCAAGCAGGTAAGTCAAATTACCAAGAGGTAAAGGCCTTTAGACGTATTAGTCTAACATCTTTCTTTCTCAAGGCTCTTGAGAGGATGGTGGATAGGCATATTAGAGAGGTGGTTTTACTCCGTAAACCCCTCTCAAAATTTCAGTTTGCCTATCAACAAGGCAAATCAACAGAAGCAGCTCTCCATGGCATTGTTTGTTGCCTGGAGAAGGCACTGGAATATAAGGAGGTGGCATCAGCCACTTTCCTTGATATTGAAGATGCCTTTGACAGGGTCTCTACGGAGGCCATTGTGGGAGCTGTGAAAAGACATGGTGTTGATAGAACCTATTGTCAATGGATTAAGGCCATGCTCACAAGCAGAACGGTCGTGGCCTCGCTACTCGGGGAGACTCTGTCGGTCTCCACCTGCCGGGGTTGCCCTCAGGGAAGAGTTTGCTCTCCCCTGTTGTGGTGCCTGGTGGTGGATGAACTGCTAGTGATCCTGGAGGGGTCTGGTTGTGACTGTTTTGGCTATACAGATGACGTGGCCATAATTGTCAAGGGAAAATTCCCTAAAACAGTCTCGAGCATAATGCAAAGAACACTGGGACTTGTTGAGGATTGGTGCAGGAAGGTTGGTCTATCAGTAAACCCTGACGAAACCACCCTTGTGCCTTTCACTAGAAAGAGGAATCTTGGAGACCTTGGGGATATTGCTCTCTTTGGGAAAACAGTTCCTCTCAATACATAGGTTAAGTACCTGGGAGTCATTTTGGACGGAGGCTTAACCTGGAAACAACACCTAGATTACTGTATTGCCAGAGCCAAGAAAGTGTTCTGGTCATGTAGAGGTGCTATTGGGAAATCCTGGGGTCTCAACCCGAGGATCTTGCACTGGGTATATACTATGGTCACTTGTGGCTCAACGGTGTGGTGGCGCAGAGTTAACCTCTGCACGGTGCAGGCTGAACTTAACAAGTTACAAAGGCTGGCCTGCATAGGTATATCAGGAGCAATGAGAACTACTCCAACAGCTGCATTGGAGTTGCTTCTTGATATTCTGCCACTTCACCTTCATATTGAGGGTGAGGCTATTATGGGGGCATATAGATTATGCTGCAGTGGCATGTGGAGACCCTCGTTCTGGGTTGGCAGCCATACCAAGCCTATTCAGGGGTATGTTTGTAAGGAGCCCATCTTTCAAATGGGAACCGACAAC
The DNA here is from genome assembly GCA_039090855.1 of Macrothele yani. Lineage (NCBI taxonomy): Eukaryota > Metazoa > Arthropoda > Arachnida > Araneae > Macrothelidae > Macrothele > Macrothele yani. The sequence goes on along the minus strand of CM077027.1, from coordinate 134,795,685 downwards.
ATGTTAGTAAAATATTATTTTGATAAAGCATTCAGTGTGAACTTTCCCAGTCGCAGTGAATGAGAAACGTCCTTTGCCCCTGGGTGCAGCGGTGAAACTGTTTGGTTTACTGATGGCTCCAGGACAAACGTAGGAGTTGGAGCAGGGGAATATTGCGTATCCAGAGGTTATGGTTCATGCCAAAGCCTTGGAAGGCATGCTACCGTGTTCCAAGCTGAGGTGTATGCTATTCTAGCATTCGCCTCAGAATGTCTGATCAAAGGGTATCACAATGTGCGTATTCAGATTTGTTCAGACAGCCAGGCAGCTTTACTGGCACTTTGTCAGTGCTGCATTTCATCCAAAATTGTTTGGAACTGCCTCCAGACCCTAACTGAACTGGCAAACCGGAACAAAGTGCAACTGTTCTGGGTTCCAGGACATAGGGGTTTTGAAGGTAATGAGAAAGCTGACCTTCTTGCTAAAGAGGGGGCAGAGCAGGCTTTTTATGGTCCAGAGCCTGCATTAGGGCTCGCCTCTGGTGTGGCCAAAGGACTAACTAAAAGGCTGCTGAGGACTAAGCAACATGACCTCTGGCATGCTACCAGGGGTCAGAGGCAGGCAAAGGAACTTAAGCAAGGACCCTTGCCTCATAGGGCTAAGGAACTCCTTAAACTGCCAAAAAAGGATATTGGACTGATTGTTGGTCTACTTACAGGACACTGTCGTCTTAACAGGCACCTTAATTTGATTGGGGTGAAAGAAGATCCACTTTGTAGAGGATGCCATCTGAAAGAGGAGACTTCCTTGCATTTTCTTTGTGACTGTGACTTTTTTGCAGCACTCAGGCTTTGAACACTTTGGTACTCACAAGTTGAGACCAAGTGATCTCTCTTTAGTACCAGTCAAGAGCATTCTTGCTTTTGCTCGTGCATCTGGTCTCTTTCGAGATTAGGGCTGGGGATGCACAATAGACCTTAGGTCGCGGTGCTGGGTCAAGTACCCCCCCCCCCCCCCACTGGTACAAGTAACAAGTAGGGACAGGCGACTGCTTATAGCCCACTGAGTTGCTCACGGTGGTCATTAAAACTGCAATAAAAAAAAAAAATTCTTGTCCTGTAGTTATCACAATGTGATTGGCAACAGTTGCTTCAGCATAGATCTAGATGATAGTTGGGTTCAAGCCCAAAGATTTGGTGCAAGTAGAAAGTTTCACCTCTGTGAAATTCCATTTTAAATAATTAAAGAAGTTTCATAGATCTAAATTTTGGAGGTAGCTGTACATTCTGTTATTGAGATTATTATTTTAATTTTAATTCTCAAAATGATCTTTTATTTTAATTCTGAAATTTCTAAGCACTTGCTGTTTGTTTCATAAATTTCTTGCATTTGTCCTTTTTAACCTTGTATAACTGAAAATCTCAATTTGTTAATTTAGCCTAAACCACATTTGCCGTCCAAGCCATATGTCATTGGATTATGTGAAGGAGTTTCAAGCAGCAGTTCTTCAATTGTAGATGTGCTGCAGTCTCTTGGAGTGCCAGTGATTAACTGTGATGACCTTTTCCTCTCTGTATGTTCTAAGGGCACTGTTGAGTTTGAACAAATACTGCAGAAATTTGGTGAAAAAATATGTGGGGCTGACGGAAACATCAGTTACTGCCATTTGGAAAGAGAAATTTATCAAAACCAGGTATTTAAAAGAATTTGTATTTTCATTTCTATTTGTTTTCACGTAGAGCAATTTTTAGTGATTCTGATAGGTAGACATGTATGCCCTTGTAATCTCATTTTAACTTATCTGTGTATCATCAAAGTAATGAGACCTACAAAAGTTTTTACCTCTTGCTAAATTACTTTTATTTTAATTTTGTAAGTTTAGCTGGAATGAAACATTTTGTCTAGCTACTTTTGATCCAATGACATCATGGCATTTTATCTGTTATTTATGTTATGATTTAATCTGTAGAGAATTCTTGTTCTTCTGGGGTGATAGTGGTTTATGGTTTGTATTTTAATGTTATGTAATTAAATAATGAAAATATGAAGGTAGTGCCCCCCTCCCCCCCCCCCACACAAGTTTCACTTCTCTTGCAAAACCTTTATAGACTATTTTGGTAGTTATTTAGTGTGCTAAACAAACAAAGGTATGTTTTTAGGTGCATCATTATGCCTTTTCAGTGCTCTTTGATTTCCTACTGTGTAACATATTCTGTTACTAAAAACATTTTAAAAATCCTATCTAATGTGGATGTGTGGAATATATGATTTCAAAAACTTGTGCTATTCATAGTTGGCAGAGTCTCCTAAGATTCCAACAAAATTTTAAAGATAGATTTAACCAGCATTTGAATTCTTTGGTGGTCTGCTGGTTCAAGACTGCTAAAATTCGAGTTGGACCACCAAAATCAAAATGTCTTTAGTTCAGTAGACAAGCAACTTTTCCAGGTAATTTATTTCAGAAAAAAGCTACAGCACCCCCCCCTCCCAAGTGGTGAAGATGTAAAATATGTTTCATCCATGCCAGATAGTGAATTGCTTCTTAATTAATATGATCATCTCTTACTTCCTAATTAATGTGATCATCTCTCTCTCCCTCTCCCCCCCTCTCTGTCCCCCTCTCTCTCTCTCTCTCTCTCTCTCTCTCTCTCTCTCTCTCTCTCTCTCTCTCTCTCTCTCTCTCTCTCTCTCTCTCTCTCTCTCTCTCTCTCTCTCAATCAAAAAACAGCTAGTATAGAGATTGAATGAATTTCCTTAAAAGAGTAATTGTATTCTCGTAATGTAAAGCCAATAAATTGGCATGATAAGAGAATACTTCACAGTATTATAATGTGCATATAAATCATTTATCTGTGACTAATGTTTTCAGTTATATGCCTTGCCATCGGCCAAGTTCTACGAGGGGATGCTGATAAGTTCTCGGCCTCACCAAGAAAGAAATGGGCTAAAGCCATGAAACTTACAGACTATTCCACATATTCACCCCGAAGTTCAAGACACTTGGCACAGCATTTCTAGAGTTTTTTGAACCCTTCCAAAAAAGTCTGAATTCTGATCATTCAAATACTGCTCTGCTGCTGATATCACCTCCGGATCATTTGAAAAATGCCTCCCTCTCAAATTTTGTTTAAGTTTTGCGAACAGGAAATAGTCCGATGGAGCAAGAACTGGTGAGTAGGGTGGATGGTCTATGCACTTAAACCCCAGGTCCCTCAAAACATCCATTCCCTTGCCAGCCTTGTGAGCTGGTACATTGCCCTGCAAAAAGAGAACACCTTTCTGCCGTTTTCCTCACCTTTTTTCCTTCAATGCCTCCTTTAATTGGTACAGCAAGTTGGAATAGTATTCAGCATTTATTCTTTGGTCCTTCGAGAGATAGTCAATAAAATGCCTTTCTAATCCCAAAAAGCCATTGCCATGACCTTTTCTGCAGACCTTTGAGTTTTGAATTTCTTTGGCCGTGGAGAGCCCAAGTACCACCACTGTAGGGACTGTTGTTTCGTCTCTGAATCGTAGTGATGTAACCACGTTTCATCAACAGTGACAAGTCGCTGCAAAAAATTATCACCAGGTCACTCAAAATGCTACCAGAGCAACAGAATGTAGACGTATGCTGTACACGGATAGTATCTAAATTTTTAGCAGATTTTGCAGATAGTTTTTGCTTGTAGAGTAAAGAAAAAACTAAAAATGTTACAGCAATTAAAACACAATGAAAACACTTACTCAAGGCTTTACTCAGATTAATATACATAATTTAATTTTAACTTGAAGAACTTTAAATTATTTTTCACATATTTTAAGTTCTTTTGTTTTTACAGACATTTCTGGCGTCAAGATTTTATCAAGGACTATCCCCAATGTACTGGGGCATCCTGAAAGTAATGCCTCCTCCTTAATAACTTTTGAAATTTTGATGTCTGAAGATGAATGAAGAGGTTTTGAGATGGAAAAAGTTCAGTGTCGGACAAACAATGGAGTGGAAGATCTGCAACTGCAGTGACATGCCAAAAGGCAATGAGTGAAAGACCTAATCACAGCTGATCGTCGTGTCACCATCCAGGAGTTGCAATAATAAATACTGCTCACTATGTGCAGATATTAAAGAAGCTAAAGGAAGCTATCAGAAGGAAAAGACGTGACATTCCACTTTATAGTGTTGTTTTACACCATGATAATGCACGTCCCCACTGCTCAATGGAGACTTCACAGGCTATTGCCAAAATGGGGTGGATGGTGATGCCCCAACCTCCCTACGGTCCTGATTTGGCTCTCTTAGACTGTTTTCTGTTTGCCCCTTTGAAAAACACCCTTCGTGGGGAACATTTTGACAATGTGACAGATGTTAAACTGGCTGTGAACTCACAAGTGAAATGACACCCTCAGGAATTTTTCCAAAATGGATTTTACCAATGGGTTCAAAGATGGCGGAAATACACTGAAGAGCAATTGAATTAGAAACAGCTAGCGTTATGCAAATGTGGCGCTGTGGGTGGCCCTGTAAACAGAAATGACATAATGTATGCAGCGATCCAACAATATAAGGAGTGATGCGACGGGAATCAGTAAGAGTCGGACGCAGTATGTGTAAGACGAAGGATCTAGGCGCATTTGATCGTGGGCAAATTGTCGGGGCCGACGAATGGGTCACTCCATCTCGGAAGTCGTGCAGGCACTGGGATTTTCACGAGCCACTGTGTCGCTCACGGGTGCACCGTGAGTACATCGAATCCGGTAAAACCATCCCTGCAAGGGCCAACTGCCGTGGACAACAGCATGTGGATGAGCGGGGTCATCGTCAGCTAGCTCGCATTGTAACAGCGGATAGATGGGCCACAGTGCAAGAAATCACTCGGCAATTTAACGCTGGGGCTCAAAAATGTGTAAGCAGCCACACCATCCAGAATCATCTCCTCGCTATGGGGTACGGAAGCCATCGTCCCATGAAGATACCGCTGCTGACCGCACATCACAGGGTGCAAAGATTAGCATGGGCGCGGGAACATCACCACTGGACCCTAGACATGTGGGCAAATGTTGCCTGGATTGATGAGTCGAGATTCACGTTGGTACATGCGGATGGCAGGATACGAGTTCGACGCAAACCACATGAAGCAATGGATCCATCTTGCCAGCAGGGTACTCTTCAAGCTGGTGGGGGTGGCATTCTCATCTGGGGACTGCTTACGTGGACTGAAATGGGACCCCTGGTACGTGTGACATCGTCCATCACAGGTCAACGTTACCAGGGTATCCTGGACGACCATTTGCTCCCGTTTGTGCATCTTCAACATCCCACTGGGGACCTCATCCTGCAACAAGACAACGCACCGTGCCATCGCTCCCAAATTGTATCCAAATAGTTGGATGAACACTTCAGCGATGTGATCTCGCTTTCTTGGCCAGCTAGGTCACCTGAACTCAATCCCATCGAGCACATCTGGTATGCCATCAAGAGAGATGTTCGAGGCTCTGACTTCCCTCCATCAAATCTTCGTGAACTGTGGGAGCTTGTTCAGGGGTTGTGGATCCGTATGGCTTCCCAATGCTTCCGGTGTCTTGTCGAGTTCATGCCGAGACGAATCGCCGCCGTCATCAGGGCGAAAGGTGGTGCTACACATTACTAGATAGGTATCTCTAATTCAATTGCTCTTCAGTGTATATAGAAAGTGATGGACAATATTTTTAATAGGCTAGCATTATTAACAATATGTCCAAGTATTTTGCCACCAAGTTTCACATTTTTGCTGCTACAAATAAAAACCTTATGAATGACGAGGCATTACTTTCAGGATGCCATTGTATCAAAAGTTTCGCTTACACAGAAAATTTTTTAATTTAATTGCCAGGTTTCTCTTGCAGTTGGCAGTTATTAAATTAAAATCTTGTGTATTTTGTAAGTCTACTATTTTTGAATTAGGTTGTTAAAAATGCTATTTTAATAAATTTTTAATGTTCATTAATGGAACTTTTTCTGGATTTAAAAACTTTCTTTAATTAGTCTCTTCTTTTTATGAGGTTCATAATTCAATATTTTTAATATTTTGCCCTAAAGGTCAATTTTGCACAAATTGCTGCACATTCAGTAGTAATGTACTTATTTTGTCCTCATTGGAATCTGTAATGTTCTAATAATTATTTATTGTTTTATTAATTTTTCTATAAATTATTTTATTCTGTTGTTATCATGGTTTGTGGGTTTGCAGCAAGTTTTCTGTTTCAAAGGTTATGTACGCAGATGTTGTTTTTTATACAACTCTGGGTGCTGTAAAACCGATTTTGAAGTGTCCACTCATTTTCATTTCTCATCAGTGTTCAAACACTTGGGCACCCACTTCTCTGACATCTTCTGCATATTCAAGTGCTCATGAATTATGAACCCAAAACGTTCCCTGGATATCTCTAGTGTCTCAGCTATTGTTTTAGCCGAGATTTGCCGATCTGACAAAATCAAGTCATGAACACGATCAGCAATTTCGGGTGTTGTCACTGTTGAAGGCCTCCCAGATTTTGCTGCATCTTCGGTCTCAAAGTCTCCACGTTGAAAGTTGGCACACCATTTCTTCACAGTGAAATATGAAGAGCACTTGTCACTTAATGTTCGTGCCATACACTCGTAGATTTCCTTTGCAGTTTTTCTTCTGCAGGAACAGAAATTTCATGACAGCCTGGAATTCCACATTTGAAAATTCAACACTTTGCATTAAAATGATTTAGTTCAGGACATCAAACACTGCAAAAAAACAAAACAAAAAAAAAAAAGATCTATTTATCTGAAAATTGGTGCTTTACAATGCAAAAGAACACTGTTTCGAGCTGCCATGACAAAATAATGCTGCAATTGCAGGAAGTGAGTTAGGCTGTGAACTTTTCAGCACCCCTCGTTTTGGGTTTTGAGAAATAAGGGGAAATCAAAGCAAACTGAGCCCTGAAACCATTTCAGAATTAAAGAGGGTATTGTCATGAACCTCAGACATTGTACAATTTAATTTTCAATTCACTTCTGACAGTGCCACTATGCATCTAATCAGATAAAAAGACAGAATAAAGTCGGTACTAAACTTTACACCAGGGTCATTCCATGTGAAATCAATGAATGGCCTGGACCTTGATGTCTTAGATTTCAATGATTTTTGGTTTATTGTTTGTATCTATAAAGTATATGGAAAAACTGAATTTTCTGATTTTTTGGGTGTGTGTGTGTGGGGGGGGGGTGTCACCCTTGAATTTTGTTAACGAGTTTTAGTTGTATTTATACTGCGTAGGGGCACTCGGAGAGATGCAGTCTGAAACATGGTTCATACGCGTCCTGTAAATCTTGGAAAAGTTCTGGAATTTCATGTTGTCCTGGAAATGTAAAATTCTGTTACATGTCCTGGAATTTTATCCATTCTTGTCTTTCTGTCCGTGCGCGATGTTTTATAGTTGAGGATTTTTCTATTGACATAACTTACGTATGTCTGATAAATTTCCCACCCCACCCCCTGCATTTTGCAGGGGGGACTGTTGGTTTTCTTGTCTCTTTGATGACTGAAGCTGCATTATTAACAGCCTTTGTGTCGTGCTTATGTTATCACTTTGTCTGTCAAGCCGGGGAGACCCATATCTCTGCAACTGTTCGATTTGTAAAATTCTTTTTGTATTGAGAAGCTTAAAATGTGAAAATGATGATCCATGCATTCCGGGTTTTTTTTTTCAGATGCACAACTTTGCCACTAGAGGGCCCAAATAGAGATCATATCGAATTTAAAATGCATTTTATTTCCTATATTTGCTTCTAAATATTTGATTGAAAAAATTATTTTTTCCTTTCGATAATATTTATATTAAAGACTGTTGTAGTTACAGTCTCTTTTTCAAATAATGCATAGATTTTCTGCTAGGGGGCATAAAGGTAAATTGCGATTTTCCTGATATCTTCACCTCTAAAAGTCTGATTCGAAACATTCTTCCTGCGCCGGATGCAACTTTTGAGGTGAAATGTTTTGCATATAATTTCTCATTTTTGGTAAAGAATGAAATGGTACACAGTTTTTCCACCAGGGGCATACACATATATCTTATTTTTGTCAATATCTCAGTTTCTATGAGTCCGATTTGAAAAATTCTTCGTTTGTTAGAGAACATTTTTGGTGTGAAATGTTTCTCATATAATTTAAAATTTTTCTTAATGCACAAGTATGTCACTAGAGGGAGTAGGTTCACGTTTCCGTTTACAGCAATATCTGCAGAACTAAAAACCTGATTGAAAAATATTCTTTTTTGATCAGATACTACTAACTATGAAAACTCTTTGTGTGTATTTTCTTCCCAAAATAATTCACAATTTTGCCTCTGGGGGCACAAATATTTAATCTATTATTCTCAATATCTGTACTTCTAAATGTGCAATTAAAAAAATTCTTTTAACACCGGATACCATTTACCTTATGGAACACTTTAGGTTTGTATTTGAAGAGGTTTGTGGTTCACAATTCTGCCACTAGGTGGTATTTGTGTACTTCATTTGCAGCTGTGTATCTCTGCTTCTAAAAACCCTTATGAGAATGTTTTTTTTTTTTTTTTTTTACCGTATGCCATTTGCTATGATAAAGATGGGGAGTAAATAGGTTTTCGCTACAATAAAAATATCCTCTTCAAATAATGTACAACTTTCTCCCTAGGGGTTGTAAAGGTCAAAATGTTTTTTCTGCTATCACTGCTTCCCGGAGACGTGTTTCAAAAGTTCTTTTTCTTAGCCTAGCTTTTCCCATGAAAAATACCTTACGCCTGTTTTCAACTTTTCCATTATGCAAAATTCTTCTGCTAAAAGGCATAGAGTTATATCATGTTCCCTTCTATATCTCATCTTTCAACTGTTTGATTTGAAAATCTTTTTGTCTCTGATACCTTCCTTCTACTATGAGAAACTTTTTGTGCGCCATTTGTTAATTTTCGTAACATACTTTTTAGCCACTAGTGGAAGTAAGTAGCTGATGTTTTATAAGTGCCTGACTTTTTTTTATTTTTATTTTTTATTTTTTATTTTGTGGGTTATTTTGACCTTTACTGAAATTTGCTAATGAATGCTGTATGTAAAAATTTGCCATGAAATCAGATTGCTTTCTAATATCATAAACTTAAATCTAGTTATTTCTTAGTATTTTCTGAGCTAAGTAATCACTTTCAATCTTCTATACTTAGTTTTTTAATCATGCCCAGTTAAATTACCTTGATCACTAATGAATGCAGTTGTACACAGCCCTTGGATTTAAGGTTTTCCCGTTATTCTCTTTCGCTTCATGTTGGAAATTTTTGTGCATACTTTGGTTGCTGGTGAGTATAATTTTAAAACATAGCTACAGCATAAAAAGTATGTTGAAAATCCCTTCCCTAAATAAAATGTAACACAAATACTTGCTCCCACGAATATTTGTTTAAGAAATAACAATTCCTATGGTCCTTTAAAAAGTTCAGAATATTTAACCTTTCCTTATCCTTAAATTTCCAGTCTAAGCATTATTTCAAAATATTTAAATATAAATAGTATTTTATGTATTGATTGCGTGGTATATGAAAGCATTTCAAGAGTACTGCCACACACCTATGCGTTTTTGAGTTTTATGGGCTTTTTATTCTATAATTATTTTCTTCAATAATTGAACTAAAGCCAAAGTAGGAAAATAAATTTTCATCAAAATCAGTGAAGTTAAATGTATATCAAAGTTTAGTAAAAATTAAACCTGGTTACATTTTCAGTGACAGTTTTAGTATTTATCTGTAATTCTAAGTTTCTTATTAGCTGTAGCGGACATCATTTTTAACATTCTGCATTTTGTATTAAATTTGCACAAGCATGTAGGAAGTTGGTTGTTGTAGGTTACAGGTTGAACAGTCCTATGGTTTTCATTAAAAATATAAGTACTTAATAGCATTTGGAACATTTGTCCTGATAAAAAAATTGATTCTGTGAAAAACTGTATGAACCATATATAAATTGCGGGATGCTAACACCAGAAACTAATTATAAAGATACTGATCCTATATATTGGTGTCAAGTAAGGAAAAGCATGAATTTCACTCCGCAAGCTTTCCCCATCAATGAACGGCTTCAACAGGTGAATTTAATTTGTACATGTGGCCTGATGAAACCGTCTGCTGAAAGGGAAAGCTTGCGGAGTGAAACGTGCTTTTTCTTACTTGGCACCAATATATCGGATCATTATCTTTGTATGAACCATGCTGAAAGTAAACACATCACCAGCAACTGCAGTGAGAGGATTCGTGTAACACGTTGGAAGTACTTCCAAAAATAAAAATAAAAAATTATGAAGTATTTTTTCACCCTGAGTAGGATTCCTACAGGAATAAGTAATACTAATATGATAAGTGAAAAATCTAATCCTGTTTCAAATTGGCATCATAGAATTTCTTGCTTCCAAACATGAGGGAATACTTCTTTATTCTTCCTGTGCAACTGTGGGACCTCATCTTTAGAACTAGACATGCAGTGAGTCAGACACCAGATAAATTACTTAGTTGTTTGGGAGGGCCACAACCAATCAGGTACCTCTTCTCTTCTGAGTTTTCACAGTAAGCATGGGTGTGCATCTTTTAGCTGTGTTCATGGCAGCTGTGTCAGTGCAGTTAGCAGTATGGAAGAGCAAAGACAAAGTGGTTTACCAAAGGTAGTAACTTGAAAAAGGCTGACATTAGCATTGTTACTTCTTGGGGGAAAGAACTGTGGGATGCAATTTCACTAGAAATGGTTATAAAGTTTTTCACAAAACACTGCTTAAATAATGCCATGGATGTTACATGAGTTATTTGGAAACTCTGATATTGAATTGTACTTTGAAGGTTTTTACAGTAATCTCAGAATTTTGCATAATTCATTTTAATAAATATGTTTTTCAAAATTTTGAAATTTAAAGTTGGCTTGTTTGCAGTTTTAAGATTTTTCACAAATTTTCAGCTGTCGAAGTCAGGGGAGTTGGCTTATATGTGAGTATATACAATAATCATACCAGCACATAAGGTGTGATGGGGGAACCTTCTAAAAATCCTTTAGTCTGGGACACAAACTAAGTTGCTTCCTGGTGATGCATATGCCAAATATCCTCTGTAACTGATTCAGATCTGTTGATGTTCTACATTACTGTGGATTTATTTATATTTATTTGCCATTTCAGACTTCTGAGAAAAATACATGCCATATATTTTTTTTATTTTTGTGAAAATATTCTTGTAATGCTTGCTGTTAATTTTAAATGTTTTATGTTAAAATTGAAATGATAGAAAAATTTAATTTGTACATGTGGTGTCTGACAATTATTGATAAAGGACATGTGCATGATGTTTGATGGTACAGATTGAAAGGAATAAGAAATGTCTGGCGTTTAATAAATAAATTCTTACTTTTCTCATTTACTATGAAATTCTGCATTTTCCCATGCATGTGAAACTAGTTTTATCATTTTATCATCTGTAGTTAACTTCAGTCCCATTTCTTACAAATGTGTGGTTATAATTTTTTATTGTTACAGCACAGGAAAGAATGGTTAAGTTGTTTTCAGTTCAAATTGAAGTCAGCTGTGAAGAAAAAAATTAATCAACTGCAAGAAAAAGGTAAGTGTTTTTACTTGTTCTGGTAAGAAGAAAACCTAATGTTAAGGTACTTTTACGAAATTGTGTTAATATGAAGTAATGTGTATTTTTCTCCATATAATCCACAGGTCATGAAATTCATGGAAAAAATTTGTCATATAATCTGTACCTACAAAGTCAATCCCGAACCATAATTCCGTACACAAAAAGTCATGATGCGTAGGATGACCCAGCAGTCCAAAGAGAATGGAAAAATAAAAAATTATCTTCTCATTAAAAAAAAAAAAACTGTCAATTTTAAATTCTTGTTTATTACTTTCAAGTGAATGAAGAGCAAAAATTATAAAATTTTCCAGCATTACCATAGTTACATAGTTAAACCTGCTGCACTTAGAAGTGTGTGTATATGTGACGCTGTGCTTTTCATAGCACATGATTGTTCGGGAGATCAGATGATATTGTCTTCATTGCATCATATTTTTCATAAAGATGCTCTTAAGCAAAAAAAAAAAAAAAGAAAGATAAGGCCTCCATTCGTCCAAGATGGGTTCTGGTTTGAATCCCAATTACATATGAATGTTTTTGTCTTATGACACTGGCTCTATCCCTTTTCTGGAACCAGTGGCATTAAATTAAGGATGGGCAACTGCTTATAGCCCAATGAGTAGCTCAAGGTGGTTGTTAAACCCACAAACACACAGACCTCCATTATCGTATTGCGTTACATTTTCCTCTTATTAACGCATTTCTGGCAATTTTCTAAATATATGAACTTTCATGACAGCTCTATACACTGCTGAACGATTGCTAAGGACGGATGACAATAGCAACGATAGCAACCATAAAATGGAAGGCACGAAAAAGTGGAAATTAGCATAAGTGCGGGATACAGTAAGACGTGTTGTGCGTATGCAAATTTTGGATTGCCGAACTTGTTCGTGACATCATAGCGCTGATAAGAGATATAAAGGATTTGACGCGTATTGACTGTTGTTGTTCAAACGCAAAGTTGAAAGGGAAAGAATCAATTGACGAACTTGCAATTTTCAGTATGTCTTCCCGACATCACCTAGATGATTTTACGCGTGGCCGTATTATTGGCAAGATTGAAGAAAGGGCGAAAAATAACAGATGTTGCCAGGGAGTTCGACGTCAGCAACAGTGTTGTTTCAAGGCTTTGGAAATCATTTCAAACAAATGGAGAGTGTAGCAAACGTCACGAGGGAGGTCGTGTTCGCAGTACAACACCTGCAGAAGATCGGTACATAGTGCTATCAACAAAAAGACACCGGTGCAGCACAGCTAGTGAGGTAGCAAATCAGTTTATGGCTGCTACTGGCAAGCAGATCTCCCGAAAAACTGTCTCCAGACGTTTGCATGAAGGAGGACTATACGCCCGCCGTCCTGTTGTGTGCATCCCATTGTCCAGACGTCACCGTACCGCCCGTTTGCAATGGTGCCATCAACATCGAAATTGGACTGAGAACGACTGGTCTGCTGTCCTCTTCTCAGATGAGAGTAGATACAGTCTATCATCTGATTGTCGACGACAACTGATCTGGCGTGATAGTGGTACTCCATATTGTCCAGCAAACATACAGGAAAGGGACCGATATCTGACATGTAGTGTCATGGTATGGGCTGGCATCATTATCAATGGCTGTACGTCCCTCTATGTGCTTCCAACTGGGACTATGACTGGCTAACGATACATTAATGATGTTCTGCTACCTCATGTTCGCATGTTCCGTGGTGCTGTCAGTGATAGATTCATTTTCATGGACGACAACGCAACATGTCATCGAACAGTCGCTGTCCAGGAGTGTCTTGAGAGCGAGGATATTCAACGCCTCGTATGGCCAGCACGTTCTCCAGATCTGAATCCCATTGAAAATGTGTGGGTTGCTTTGGAGAGGAGTCTTGCTGGTCGCCAATGCCCTCCAATAAACAAGGACACCTTCATCCGTGCACTGACAGAGGAATGGGATAAATTACCCCAACAGCTGCTTGATAATGTTGTGCAAAGCATGACATGACGTGTGGAATCTTGCATCGCCCTCCATGGTGGCCATATCCCGTATTGACATCTTACGCCGGAACGCCTGCGGACAGTAATTGCATTTTTTTCACGTTTACGTATTCTGCACAAAATGGCCTGTTTGTCCCTTGAACACGTTCCAAAGCCTTCTGGATTTCAGAGCACAATAAATTGTCTTTCTTGTAATGTCCTGGCATTCTGACATTATTTTATTTCACTTGGCATCCAACCACACTTACTTTTTTATGCGCTATATAGCCATTTATGATCCGTCCTTAGCAATTGTCCAGCAGTGTATTTTTACACAGGTTTTTCAAAAATCAAAGTGCTGAAAAAAGTTTATATTTTAAAGCAGCCTATAATCCACAGAATTTAAATTTGTAACTCTTTAAACATAATCCATGGTTATGTATATATATTTTTAACACAGATTATATTATTTTTGAATACAGGTCCTTAACAGATAATCCATGGATTATCTGATGAAAAATACTGTAATAGTGTACAACAATTCATATACTAACGGTGACCAAGATAAAGGTTATTCCAAATCAAGACTTGAAAAATACCATGCCCGAGAGATGCCTGGGGCATGTAAATTATTCGCCTGGCAGGTAAAAAAACATACTAGTTGCCAGGACCGGGAAACTAAATTTAAAAGTGAAAAGGCTTGGAATAGAATTTCCTAGTACAAGAAAAAAGACAGTCGTCACATGTCCTGTTACATTTCACTGCTAATCACCGGAAGTTGTATTATTGTTAGAGTGCCAAATACAGAAGAATATCACTTCTTTAATTATATTATGCTCTAGATCCAGATATTGGAACCATATGTAATTTTGCTCTAAATGTTATTTATGGTCAAGTAACATATATGGCAGAATCATTAAATTTCTCAAATACCAATTTCATCATATGGTTTCATACTGATTTCAGCATCATCATCTTAAAACTTGAGATACATGCTTTTATGCATTGAACATTTTGAATACAGACCCTTAAAGCGGAAATGCAAAACATGTAAAAAAAGTTTGCACACATTATATTTTTTAACTTTAAAAAAATAGGGATTCTGATTTGATATCTTAAAAGATAAATTTTCCTGGGCATCTAGCTTTTACTACCTGGGCAGGTAAATAATCTTTGCACATGCCCAGCAGGGCATATAACTTTTCAGATATTTTTCAAGCCCGGCAGATGTTTTGTTATGTGAGCAAATGTTTTGTGATGTGTGCTTACTGTAAATATTGTATGACATGCTCATTTTCAGTATCATTACACTTCTGTTATTGCCAACAATACAAAAAATATGCAGCCAATCACTTCTTGAAATACTTCAGAAATAAAAATTCAGGGCATAATATCTCATCCTGACAAAAACTACTGATTCTCCAAATGCTTTTGTGTTAAATAAATAAATGAATAAGGATTAAAACATTAAAGATTCCATAAATGACAAAGAGTAATGAAAGTCAAATATTGTCAGAGCAGAATAAGAGGGGGTGCTCAATAATTTGATGTTATTTGCATTAAGAAATTAGCTGTCAGTTTTGTTTTGTGAAAAGAAACGCTATGATAGTACAACATAGCTTCTACTTGGGAGAGCTTTAAGAATTACAGGAAAATATTTTGCGATGCACTAATTAACAGTAACTCATCATCTGGCCTTCAAGCTTAAGGCTTTGATGAAAATTATATTTTTGAAAAACATTAATTACGTGCATTATTTTCACAATAGGCAGTCTTAGTGAGATATAGATTTGCCTCCTTTGTGCGCTCCATGGGCAACAATGTCACACAGAACAGCAGCAAGGGCCTCTGAATCTTAGAGAGGTACCAGCTAGTTCTGTGTGACATTAGCAAAAATACTGCAACTCACTGGGTTTTGTTCCAGAATCCTTAGGTTGAATGACCTACTGGAACCGTCAGCTGTGAGCTAATCCCCCACACTGGTGTTCTTACGTGATTAAAAAGACACAAAGAAAGAAATTAAAGGACTCCAGTGTGGGATATGGTGGTCCTACCACATTTGAGAAGGATGGTCCACCATGGAAACAATATGAAAATGGAAAAAGGCAAATGAGAAAGAGATCTCGTCTGGATGAGTGTAAGTAAGATTGGTGTATGGAATACTAGAGGTATAAATGGCAAGATCAATGAGTTGATTAAAGAAATTAATAAGGATAAAGTGAATGTGCTGTACATAAGTGAAACCAAAAAGAAGGAAATTGAGATAGGAAAAAATGGAACCGTAAGTGTGTGGTTTGGAGTATTGGATAATGTGAGAGTACAGGCTAGTGTAGGTGTGATTTTAAGTGAAAAGATGAAGAACTTGATTCACTACAGCTGCATAAGTGAGAGAATTATTTGGATTCGTTTGAAAGTGAAACTTCAGAGAATATTAATTGTTGTAGTGTATGCTCCTTGTGACTCAGAACCTTCTGATAGGAAAAAGATTTCTGGAATCAGCTAGAAGCTGTTTTGAGCCAGTTTGGCACTAAAGAGAAAGTTTGGCACTAAAGAGAAAGTTATAATAGCAGGGGATTTTAATGCTAAAGTAGGTGTAGAGAATGCAATTTCTGATAATGTTCTGGGTAAGTTTAATTATCCCTGTGTGTATGATAATAGTAAAAGATTAATTGAACTCTGCATTGAGAATGGTTTGTGTGTATCTAATACATTTTTCAACCACAAGTATATCCACACAGATACCTGGGAAAATCATACTCTTGGTCTAAAGAGTGTTATTGATTTTGCTGTTTACAATCCGCATCTGAAATACTTAGTTGTTGACACTCATGTGATGAGAGGTGTGGATATTCGCTCTGATCATTATTTGGTAGTGTCACGAATGAAACTGAACTTTGGTTGGAGGAATAGGAAGAGGCCTAGGATAGAAAGAATAAAGGTTGAAAGGCTCACTGAGGATCATCAGCGTTACTCTAACTTACTCAGAGAATGACTGAAGGAGCTGAAGTCGTGAAAGGGATGTAGAAAAAAAGTGGGAATGTTTTAAGAACTGTGTTGTCACTGCTGTTGAAGAGTTCTGTGGCACCACAATAGGAGGTAATGCTTGGTGGAATAGTGAGATTAAAGAGGCAGTAAAGAAAAAGAAGAAAGCCTATTTGGGATGTTGTTAGGTAGAGTTTCTGTGGATGAATATCGCTGTAAGAAGCATGAAGCAGCTAAGCTGGTTCGCCAGAGTAAAGCAAAAGATAAGAAGGAGAAAGCGGAAAGGCATGAATTGGCCTTTTGGAAAGACAGAAAAACTTTCTGGAAGTACATGAGACTCAGAAAAAATAGAGGAAACAAAGTTGCAAGTTGTGTGAAGAATAGGGTCAGGGAAATGATATGGGAGCCCAATGAGTTAAGTGAAAGATGAGGTGAATACTTTTGTGAGTTATTAGATCAAGAAAGCAAAGGTGATTCTGAGGCAGAAGCAGATAATGTCACAGTGAAGGATGGAAGTGCAGGAGGGATCTCAAGAGAAGAGGTGTGTAAAGCTCTGAAATCTCTTCAGCAGAATGGTCAGGCACTGGGAGTTGATGGCATAACTGCAGAGATGTTGAAGTATGGTGGTGACTCTGTAATTGACTGGTTAACTGAAATTTGCCAGTTGTGCTGGGAGTTAGGAATGGTCCCTCGGGATTGGAAGGATGCTATCATTGTTCCCTTGTATAAGGGAAAAGTTGATAAGACTGCAAGAACTCTCATGGTATTAGCCTATTGAGTGTGCTAGGGAAAGTATTTGGCAAGGTCTTTATTGGAAAAGTATGA
The DNA here is from genome assembly GCA_039090855.1 of Macrothele yani. NCBI lineage: Eukaryota > Metazoa > Arthropoda > Arachnida > Araneae > Macrothelidae > Macrothele > Macrothele yani. The sequence goes on along the minus strand of CM077027.1, from coordinate 134,778,305 downwards.
AGTCTTAACATCAGAGAAAATGTGGGATGTTCAGAGTGGTTTTATGCCTGGTAAAGGCTGCACTAACCAAATTTTTGCATTATGCATGATGATTGAAAAGTATCTGGCTGCTGGTAAGAAAGTTTTTGCTGCCTTCATAGATTTAGAGAAAGCTTATGACTGAGTAAATAGGACACTTTTATGGAAGGTATTGAATAAATATGGTGTTACTGGTAATCTACTTAATAAAGTAAAAATATCAATGTTTACCACAATCAAAAGTTTATTATACATCTACTTAATAGTGTAAAAGCCATGTATGCTAGCAGTAAAGCTTGTGTACGAGTGAATGGTGTTTTATCAAAATTGTTTTCTATTGGTGCAGGAGTCAGACAAGATTATGTAATGTCACCCTGGCTGTTTAACATATTTATGAATGCATGCATGCGTGATGCTAAGATAGACAACTAGTTTATGTCATGGTAATATCCGTATGTGCAGATTGCTGTATGCTAATGACAGTCCTGTTGGCAGAGAGCAAAAGTGAGTTGCAGGGTATGATGTCCTGGATATACAAAGTTTGCATGAAATTCAAACTGAGTATAAATAAAGGAAAAACCAAAAATATGATTTTTGAGCAAGGAACTGTTAGCACTGAATGTAATATAAGTCTAAATGGCACAGTGATTGACCAGGTGAATGAGTTTGTGTATTTAGGAAGCATGTTTACCAGAGAGAACAAATTTGATTTTGAAATTAGTAGGCAAGTGAATTATTCATTGAAAGTTATAGCTGCTTTCGGAGGTTTTCACAGGAATGATGGGTTCTCAAGAGAGGCCCGCATGGCTGTGTATGAAAGTGTAATTGTTCCTACTCTGATGTATGACAGTGAAACCTGGGTACTACAGAAGAAACATAAGTGTTGTTTGTGTGCTTCAAAGAAATGCATTACTTATGGGCAGAGTTGTATAAAAATAAAATGTATCTGCGTACACAACCATTGACAGAGAAAACTTGCTGCAAATTCGCGAATCACACACGCACGATAACAGTAGAATAAGACAATTTAAATAAAAATTAATAAAACAATAAATAATTATTAGAACATTACAGATTTCAGTGAGGACAAAATAAGTACAATACAACTGAATGTGCAGCAATGTGCACAAAATAGACCTTTAGAGCAAAATATTAAAGTATTAAACTATGAACCTCATAAAAACAAGAGACTAATTAAGAACAGTTTTTATATCTAGAAAACCAGTTCCATTAATGAACCTTAAAAAATTGTAAATAGCATTTTCAACAACTTAATTCAAAAATAGTAAACTTACAAAATATATAAAGAAAGGGTTTTAATTGAATAACTGGAAACTGCAAGAAAGATCTGGCAATAAAATTTAAATCCTTTCTGTGTAAACAAAAATTTTAATACAGTTCCTATACGTTGATAACAGGGCTTGATAAAATCTGGAGGCCTGAAAATTCTGTAAAAACAAAAGAACTCATAAGATGTGACAAATAAGTGAAAGTACTTTAGAAAAAAATATAATTAAATATATTAATCGAAGCGAAGCCTTGAGTAAGTGTTTTAATTGCTGTAAATATTTTGTTTTAATCTACAAGCAAAAACTATCTGCAAAATCTGCCCCTAATTTGAAAACTATCTGCGTATGGCGTATGCGTGTATGTCTACATCCTGCTACGCTGCTTATGGGGAGTTTGTGGCAAGACGCATTCTGATCACGTGACCATGTGTTGCAGTTGTGTAATGTGAAGTAAAATGTTGTTAGCAAGGTGGAGACTAATATGCTTCGGTGGTTTGGCCATGTTGAAAAAATGAGTGATGAGATGCTTACTAAGAAATTTTTTTTAGTCCAAGTAGCAGGAAGGAAAGGCAGAGAAAGGCCAAGGAAGTCATGGGAGGATCAGATTCAGGAGTGTCTGCATGAGAAAAAGATTATGAGTATAAAGTATAGAAGATCTTGTGTACGTCGGGTGATGGATGTCTGTGAAGCTCAAGTTATGTGTCAAGATCACTGTAAGTGGAGAAGTTTAATGCAGCAACAGTAAGTAAACATTCAGTTAAAAATTTATCTGGTAGTTTGTATTTCTTTGTGGAGCTAATCTCTGAATCTCAGAGAACAGCTTAGTGATATATGTACGTATATGTATTATTTTCACAAATGTTGATATTGGTGCCCCTTTATGTATCCATACACTACTGTCTTAATGGTTAGGGTACCATGAAAGTGTAGGTTTCATTACCTATTGGATTATTCTAAATAATGGTGTTGCCGGTATTGTCCAAGGTGTGTGAAATCTTGTTTTGATTCTGACACCTAGAATGATATGTAAAATGTGTGTGTGCACAACTGTCAAGACAGAAAAGTTGCTGCAAATCTCTAAATGGAAACCACAGTAACAATAGAATAAGATAATTAAAAGAAAAATAAAAAAAAGAAGTAAATAAGGACTAAAACATTAAAGATTCCATTAATGACAAAATAAGTATGTTGTGATTGAAATTGCAGCAATGAAATGGCTGGATTCATATTTTATCTTCTGCCAAAATGACAAAATGAGGCAGTTAGATGAAATTTAATTTTGTTTAAAGTGCATGTTTTTGCATTTCTAAGTCACTTCTTGTTATATGAAGAAATAAAAAAAGCAAACATTTTTGTTTGAAAAGGAATTGGAGTTCGAAATTTCAAATCGCTGTCACAATCTGTCGTTACCCATAAAGTTGTTTTTCTTCAGATTGAGAGAACAGCATAGGTTTTTTTTTTCTTTTCCCTTTCAGCTTTAATTTGCCTTTAAACAAAAGAAAAGATTATCTCTGTGTTCCTTCATGTAGCAAGAAGGGACTAAGAAATAGAAAAACATGCATTTCAAACAAATCGAAATATAAGGAATTGGCACTTCCATTGCTCATTCTGACATGAAAACAATTTCACAGGTTATGTCATCATGGGCAGATTAACTACTGACTTTAAAATTTAATTTCACTTGAGGGGAGGAGGGCAAATGCTTGCTGTATTGATTGATTTTGAAGAGACTATTAGGAATAGGAAAGCATGCATTTCATTAGGAAAAATTCTTAAGAAATACAAAGTCTAGTATTTGCACTATTATGAGAAAAATAAAGAATATGATCAGGAAAATATTAAAACTGAAAAATTTAATAAGGAAACAAAATTAAAAAAAGATGCAGAAAACCACTGAATGTTCTCATCCCTGCAACAACCATAATCTAAGACTTTAATTCTGTGACCTTTCATTGACTTAATGACCTTTTCTTCACTTTGTGATTTGGTCAATACCCTGAAAATTAATAGCAAAATGGAAATTTTATCTTGAGAAAATAGTAAATATACTGCCACTATTTTTTTTAATGTACAAATAAAAAACCTATTTGCTAATGATGTGCATACTCTCTGCATGTGGCATGTGCACATATATCTGCATTCTACAATACTACTCACATGTTGTATATGAAGTTTCATGGCTGATTCCAACATGTTCTTCTTTTTAAGTGATGTGAAATTGTGTGGATCCCAACAAAAAGCAATTTTCTGTATATAAGTTCATTGTCCAAAATGGCAGATCTCAGGTTCAGTGTCTTTTGTGTACTTCCAACATTTTCATGGATTTTATGTGGGTGGTATTCTTTTAGGCTGTTGCAGATGAAATGTAAAATTTTGCAGGCTCATGCAGTAGGCAGGTAATTCAGGAATTGGCACATCGTGTGACGTGACTTGTGATGTGTAAATTTAAAGTGTCAAGACTGCTCCCTGTAAGTCAGTGGTCATTTCATCTGTGGCATCAGTTCCAAGGAGACTAGTAGTAGGTGCTGTGGAGATTTAAAACTGAAGCCACTTCTCCTTTGGTATCATCTTTATCTTTCAAAATTTTAATATTGTTTTTATCTTTCAATCAAAGTTTAACTTCATGTTTAATATTGTAAATAGTGCCATTTTAAATCACTTACTCAAGGCTTTACCCAGATATATTCCTTTGGTTCTAGTTCCAGATGAAGAAATTTTGTTTAATCTTCCTTCCCTCTGAGTTCTTTTGGATTTTTACAGATGTTTCTGGCCTCTTGATTTTAGTCAAGGCCTGTTCTCAATGTATAGAAGGATTAATAAAAAAACGAGAAAAATAGTTTTATGTAAATCCTTCTATACATAATATGTAAATCATGATTTTTATGTAAATCCTTCTATAAGTTTTTTGTTAATCCTCCTATGCATTGTGAACAGGCCTTGACTAAAATCAAGAGGCCAGAAACGTCTGTAAAAATCCAAAAGAACTCAGAGGGAAGGAAGATTAAACAAAATTTCTTCAACTTTAACTAGAGCCAAAGTGCCATTTTAATTTCAATGCAATTTTTAACCTTTGCTAAAGGGAATAGTTGACTTCAGAGGATTAAATTACATGCTTTATATGTTTTTATTACATTTTAGGTAAGGTAATGCCTTTAAATGTCAATTTGTGCAAAGTAGTACGCATTTGTAATGAAAGTCTGAATTTTTTCTTAGTCATTCATTTGTTTTGCATCATGAATCATGCACACAGTTGATGTTTTTCATGGAGGTGGATGTGGAGGGCATCTAGAACAATCTGCATCATTGCAAAATTTCCTGCCACAATGAAATTCTCTGTGTCACTTGATAAAAAATGTGGAATATGTGAGAACCTTATCCCCCAATGTCTGCACTATGTCATTATGAACCACGTGTTGGCACATGCCTTTCAAAGATACAAAGATAAGTATTTTATTATGGTCTGTAGTTACCTTTTTCATTAGTTCACAAAAACACAAGGGAAAATAAATGTAAAAAAAGAACAAATGGATCTATTAAATTGGTACAGTGACATACAAAAATATGTACTATGTGCAGAAAATACTGCAAATTCATATTCACTAGTAATAGTTTAGAACAAAAACTTTTTAAATGTCCTTTGCATGTACACTGAGGGATCACTGAATTAGGACCACCTACCTGATACTTTGTAGGTCCTTCTTTTGCCCTCAGTACAGCAGCTATCAGACATGACTTCCATTCAATAAGATGCTGGAAGCAATTGGGATGTATGGCCAACCAAGCTGCGTGTAATGTGGCCTTCAATGCAGATATGGAGGTAATTGGTGTATCCAAATGCTTGATATGTCAACTCATCCCATAGTGTCCCACAAGTGCCCTATGGGATTGATATTGAGGAGTTCAAATGCCAATTGCTATGCTGTAAGTCTGAACTGTGTTCCTCAAAACATTCCTGCACAACATTGGACCTGCGACTTGGTGCATCGTCATCTTGGAAGGGGCACTGTCGCCATTCTTGGAAAAGTGCAATGTAGCTGGTTGTACAGAGTCAGCAAGCAATTCATGATAAGCACCAGTAATACATTGTAACACATGCACCAAAGTTCAAAGTTCCTGCCAGGTGAACATTCTCCATACCATACAACCATCTCCACCAGCTTGCACTGTGGAGACCATGCAGGATGGATCGAGTGCCTCATGCTGTTTGCACCAAATAGTACACAACCATCCAAGGAATGGAGTAAAAAATATGACTTGTCAGATCAGCACACTTTTTTCCAGTCCTCCAATGTCCAACTTGCATCATCTTTGCACCAGGCGAGTCTTTAATGCCAATGAACTGTAATTAGGAGAAGATGTCGTCAGGGTCATCTGCGGTTATAGCCCATACGTGCAAGCACATGATGCATGGTCATGACAATTACTGTTCCACATTAACCTCTGTTTTATTGGGTTGTCAGCTGTTGAACAGTGCTACGTCTGTTAGTCTGTATGAGTCATCGGACGCAGTTCTCACTTCTCTGGGCAACCTTTTGCTGTGGTGTGCAGTTTTGCCTCCGGGTCATTGTTTGACCATTTTCATGCCAGTCCTGTTACACTTTAACTACGACTGCTCACAAACAACCCACGAGTTCAGTCATTTGGAAAATCAAGGCACCTGCTCTCCGAGCTCCCACATCAATTCTTTCTCAAAGTCCGATAAATCCTTCCGTTTACCCATCATGCTCCGAAGTTTATTGCCTACTGCTCCACTCACTCCTTATATATGCTATGGTGATCGACTAATCATGCCCTCTCAGAAATCACGTGGTGAAAGGTCCTCATCCGCTTTTGATAGGTGTAGTCATGATTCAGTGATCATGCAGCGTATGTGTGTTTAATCATGGGTGTGGTTTTGTTTGAAAAGATGAACACTCGTTGACATTTGTAATGTGTCAATTCCACTTAGTAGTTCTAATTCTGACTATTATATAGCTCTAATTATTTTACTATTCTCTTTTACGTGCGATATTTCAAAGTAACTTGTACAAAAATCTAGCGGATAATGCTTACCTTGGCATTCCTTTCTAGCGACGGGAACATTTCACGACGTGTTTTCCGGTCCTTTGTTGATGTTATTGTCCTAAAGTCCGTTGTATGCGATGACTGGCTTTTCACACTTTCGCTGGGTATACTCATTGATCTTTGCCTTAGGATTCAAACATCAATTTTTACCGTTCTTTATACTCGAAATTTTCGCCCATACTCTGGGCATCTTCAGGAGCGTGGCGACTTTACCACCGATGTTCAGAGCACTTCGCGCTAATGGAGTCCGATAATCTTGTTGCCATTCGTGGAAAAACTTTCCTGGATATATTTCACGTGACCGCTGGCGCCATCTATGTTTCGTTAAGAACACTTTTTTTTTTTTTATTTTTTAAATTTTCTTCTCCTATCCTGGTTTTCTTGTCTTTTTTTACCTGTTTTTCTTTTGTTGTTGTTTTTCTTGTCTTATTAGTTCCTTCCACAGGCCAGATATTAGGTCGTTTGGTTACATTCTTGCTTTATTTTTGTAGATTAATATTGCTTCTTCTCCTCATTTGTTTTCCGATTTTTTATTCTTTTAGCATTCTAATTTCATCAACTTTGGGAATGTCCGGTTTTCCAAGTAGAATTGTCTGCAGTTTTGGCTTCTTTTGCCAGTTAGATATGTGTTGATTAGTCTTTTTTAATCTGTTTTTCGCATTTCCAATGTACGATATTGGGGGTATGTGTGCTTATTGGAATTTCAGTTCCTGATTCTTCTAGCATTTTTTCCTCTGTTTTTTGTTGACAGTCATATTTTCACGGTGTGCACTGAGCTTCCTAGTTGTAAGTCATATTTAGCACAGTGTGCCTATTGATTTCTTTTACTCACTCCTTCCAGATATGGGAAAGCTCCAATGTATTTCAATTTTATTTCTCATCTTCCTTTGGTTGTGCACTTCTGGCCTTCTTTACTCTGAGTCATATGTTTTTACTCTCATGTATCCATTTATTAATTAGTTTGCTGGGTACATATTTGTGATATTTTCGAGATAAACTCTAGCTCTTGATTTTTAGCCTGTTGTTAGATGTGTGTGTGTACGCCGCACTCAGTTTACTATGCTGTTTTTTTTATGTAACACTGGATGGTGCGACGAGTATGGTATCAGTACATGGGTGTTGCTTTTCTGAACACAGAGTATTCAAAACTATTTTGTTTTTCTTTAGTTGAATGTCCAGGAAGGATGCAATTATCCTCTTCAAACTCAATAGGAGTTGTTACAGATTTTCACTGCCGTGTAGATCTGTTTCTTGTTAGTTTAGACATTATAATAATGTCGCCTACATATCGAAAGCATAAAGTATTGGTTTTCAGGTAAATTTTGAATAATTTCTTTTCGAGGTATGCCATAATCACTTCTGCGTATAATGCCGATAATGGGGATCCCATAGGCCACCTTGCATTTGCTTAAATATATTTTCAAAATGGAAGATGTTGTTTTCCTTGATGAAATATAAGGTATTCTTTAGCTCTTTCAGTTGTGACAAGTTTAGTTCTTTGTTGATGCTTAGTTGTTGCATAACAATTGAGTAGCTGACAGGAGTGTTTGGGTATAACGTCTTAACATCCATGGAGGCCATAGTTATTTGCTCTAGGTCTTGATGAAAAAATCAAATTAATTAATCAAGACCTAGAGCAAATAACTATGGCCTCCATGGATGTTAAGGCGTTATACCCAAACACTCCTGTCGAGCTTAGCCATCGAATTGATTATGCAACAACTAAGCATCAACAAAGAACTAAACTTGTCACAACTGAAAGAGCTAAAGAATACCTTATATTTCATCAAGGAAAACAACATCTTCCATTTTGAAGGAAATATATTTAAGCAAATGCAAGGTGGCCCTATGGGATCCCCATTATCGGCATTATACGCAGAAGTGATTATGGCATACCTCTAAAAAGAAATTATTCAAAATTTACCTGAAAACCAATACTTTATGCTCGATATGTAGACGACATTATTATAATGTCTAAACTTAACAAAGCCGAGCTACAAGATCTAGCACGGCAGTTTAGCAAAATCTGTAACACCATAGAGCTAACTATTGAGTTTGAAGAGGATAATTGCCTATCCTTCCTGGACATTCAACTAAAGAAAAACAAAAATAGTTTTGAATACTCTGTGTTCAGAAAAGCAACTTACATACCTGTACTGATACCATACTCGTCGCACCATCCAGTGTTACATAAAAAACAGCATAGTAAACTTGATACGGCGAGCGTACACACACATCCAACAACAGGCTAAAAAATCAAGAGCTAGAGTTTATCTCGAAAAATATCACAAGAGTATGGGTACCCGAGCAAGCTAATTAATAAATGGATACATGAGAGTAAAAAGCATATGACTCAGAGTAAAGAAGGCCAAGAAGTGCACAACCAAAGGAAGATGAGAAATAAAAAATTGAAATACATTGGAGCTTTCCCATATCTGGAAGGAGTGAGTAAAGAAATCAATAGGCACTGTGCTAAATATGACTTACAACTAGGAAGCTCAGTGCACACCGTGAAAAGTATGACTGTCAACAAAAAAACAGAGGAAAAAATGCTAGAAGAATCAGGAACCTACGAAATTCCAATAGCACACATACCCCCAATATCGTACATTGGAAGTACGAAAAACAGATTAAAAAAAAGACTTAATCAACACATATCTAACTGGCAAAAAAAGAAGCCAAAACTGCTTTAGTGCAATTCTGCTTGGAAAACCGGACATTCCCAAAGTTTGATGAAATTAAAATGCTAAAAAGAATAAAAAATCGGAAAGGCAAATGAGGAGGGAAGAAGCAATATTAATCTACAAAAATAAAGCAAGGGTATGTAACCAGAACGACCCTAGCACATTATCGGGCCTGTGGAAGGAACTAATAAGACAAGAAAAACAACAACAAAAGAAAACCAGGATAGGAGAAGAAAATTTAAAAAAAAAAAAAAAAAAAAAAAATACGGGGAAAAAAAGTGTTCTTAACGAAACATAGATGGCGCCAGCTGGGCTTGATAACGAAATATATCCAGGAAAGGTTTTCCGACGAATGGCAACAAGGAGTATCGGACTCCATTAGCGCGAAGTTAACCACGAACATCGGTGGTAAAGTCATCGCCATGCTCCTGAAGATGCCCAGAATATGGGCGAAAATTTCGAGTATAAAGAACGGTAAAAATTGATGTTTGAATCCTAAGGCAAAGATCCAATGAGTATACCCAGCGAAAAGTGTGAGAAGTAAAGCCAGTCATCGCATACAACGGACTTTAGGACAATAACATCAACAAAGGACCGGAAAACACGTGCGTGAAATGTTCCCGTCAAGCTAGAAAGGAATGCCAAGGTAAGCATTATCCGCTAGATTTTTGTATTTGTAATGTGTTTTAATTATATTGTTCTCAGAGCAATTTATTTGAAAAGGTGAACATTGATTAACATTTGATTTTACTATTAATTTTATCAAAGTAAAGCCCCCCCCCCCCCCCTCTCTCTCTCTCTCTCTTTCTCTCTTTGTACTTTTTAAACATCCAAAATTTTGAATGTTCATTTTACACATGCTTTTGGATTACATTTACAGATGTTTCTATTGTTGTTATCAAAGTGCCTACCATGATTGATGCATGCTGGGAAGAGATGGTTCACCAAGTGTGGACTACCATTTTATCAAAATCTAAGGTTTGTTTATTGACTGTGTACATTTTTTACACTTGTGGCATGAAGATTATTTTTTTTAATTACTATAAAATATGTACTTTTTAACTAAGAAGAAGTATGAAGGACAAGTGTTCACAGATCAAGCAGCCATAATATGAGTTAGAAAACAGATATTGGTTAAAATATTACATTGAGTGGGAGGGTGGCAGTGAAGCTTTGGTCTGATGCAAAAGCTGTGTCTCTCCTTTAGTGACATGAAGTGAAAATTCCTTGCTTTTGTCCTGTCCCCTGCCATTCAAAAGTGGGAAAGTAAGTAAAATATATAGAACATTTTAGAGTATCATCACCATTTCTCATCATCAGTCCTCACTCCACTGCTGGATCAAGGTCTCATCATCAGTCCTCACTCCACTGCTGGATCAAGGTCTCCTCAAATCTCTTCCACAACTTTCTGTCTTGAGCCAGTTTCCTCCATGTCACCCCAACATGCTTATGAATTTTATCTATTGATTTCCCAAGTGGTCTATTTTTCTGTATTTTCTTCTCCTTGGTGTTCAGTCTAGTATTTCAGTTGTTCAACAGTGGTCAGTTCTAGCAATGTGTCCAACCCATTGCTGCTGGAGGGTCTTTACTTTACTTTCATCATAATGGCATTCATTAATGTCATTTTCCTGATCCTTGAGTTCCTTTTCTTATCTTCCTTGGTTACACCAAGCATACACTTTTCCATGCTTCTTTGAGTTGTTCAGAGTCTCTCTACAGTATGTTTCCCTAGTTAAGGTCCATTTCTCTGATCCATAAATAAGTAAGAACTTTATGCATTAACTAAGCACTTTTCTTTTAAGACATGATGGGTAAATTGCACTTAAAATTGAACTGTTTGCACTTCAGACAAGTATTATGCACCTATTAATATTTTTTATGTGACCCTACCTTCATATCTGTTGTACAAGGTAGATTTAGGCATCAATTATTTTTTAAATTTGCCCTATCAACCTCGAATTTTTCAGTTATTTTTTACTTGCATCAATTTTGTTTTATGTAAAGCTCATTTTTGAAAACCCACTTGTTTGCTCTTGTCAGCAGTTTTATGAATCATTCTCTGCAGCTCTGAAGGGGGTACTTGTGCAAATGTGATTATATTCATCAGCAAAAAATGAAGATGGGTTAAATAATTTCCATTGATTTTTATCCCTTTGTTTTCCCAGTTCATTGATTGAAAAACATTCTGGAATGTAGCATTGAAGAGCATGGGAGTGCACCTTGTCTCATTCTCTTTCCAATTTTTGTGCATGCTGTGTTCAGAAACAGTTAAACTTAACTCTTGCATTTTCATAGAAGTTATTAATAATAGTAATTAATGTATGCATCATCAATGCAACAGGATTTCAAAGACCTTATAACTGCTGATGGTTTCACAAAACCAAAATCCTGTTCATAATCAATAAAAGCCATACATACATGGTGGGTATATTTCAGCCATTACTATGGCCTTCATCAGTGCGACTACGATTGGTTTACATTGCCAATCTCGAAATCCCTCATTGCATCACGTCACTTGGAGTTACCATTACAAAACTTTCCTTTCCAATCTGGCAATGTAAACCAATTGTAGTCGCACTGATGAAGGCCATAGTAATGGCTAAAATATATTTGCCTTAAACTTTTTATACGTAACTTAGCGTGTTCTACACTACCTTCTTCTTAATTTGTTTGTTAGTTACGTGCATTGCCTACCACTCATTTATGATACATGGTGGGGGGTTCATATGTACTCTCAGTTAATTCCCTCAGAACATGATGTATATAGTGCTTGTGGCCACTCCTGAATCCAGTTTGGTCTCATGGTTTGGTCCATGAGACCAAACTGGATTCTGGTCCCATGTCCAAAGTTTTCTCCAAGCAGCGGTGGTCTTTGAGACATCGAGGCCCTTATGCTGATAAGCGGCAGTCAACCAACCAACCTCCAAGCGATGTGACAGCATCTTAATGAAGTTTTAGTAAACATGTGATTAAAAGCTGATGGGTCTGTAGTTTTTCTGAGGTCCTCAAGGTCTCTTTTATGTAGCAGGATCACTGTAGCACTGTTCCAGTTATCAGGCACCTCTTCTTCATTGTGGTATGTAGTGAACACTTCTGCAGTAATTGCAGTTTTGTATTCTTTATTATATAAGTAGAGTGAAAATATACTTTAAACCAGGGATTGAAAAATCTCTTGAAATGTTAGTAGCTAGACTTGAAAACTTAGGAGTCAGAAAAATCAGTGCGATGTCATTTTTTTTAATTTTTATTAGTTCTAATAAGATAATACTAAGTGGATTAATGTAAAATTTATACACGCTTTATACACTGTGTTTATGTCCATGAACATGCCTCACAGCTTTTGTTTTAAAATACCAATGGTCAACAGCTCTATCGAGGTTAAAGTTCTTTAGATCAGGTTCATTCAAATTAATCATCAATAAATTTTGTAAACTGTCAACTTCCATTCTGTTTCTTAATTTATTATTTATCAGGTTCATGTGAGAAAATCCTCTCTCACATGAAGCTGTGGAAACTGGTATAACAGCTACTATCTTAATAAAAGAACTTAAATGTGAAAATCTGTCTTTCAATAAAAGAACTTAAATGTGAAAATCTGTCTTTCAATAAAAGAACTTAAATGTGAAAATCTGTCTTTCAATAAAAGAACTTAAATGTGAAAATCTGTCTTTCAATAAAAGAACTTAAATGTGAAAATCTGTCTTTCAATAAAAGAACTTAAATGTGAAAATCTGTCCTTTTTTTCTAATAATTGTTCAATATTAAAAAATTCCAAGTGTTTTTAGATCAAACCACTCTGTTAAAAGATCATCAAGAAACTCTTCTTCTGTCTTACTTAGAAATTTTCTATAATATAAGCCTAACATTTTTATTTCACTTTCTCCATAATTAAATAAATCTGTACCATCCGACCATTGAAATGTGTCAAATACTGCAACAGCATCAGTAACCATCGGTGAATTTTCTAAGAATCTCTTTTTTAAAAACTGGATACCATCATTCAGGACATTTTGTTTGTCATTTTCAAAAGCATTTGTATCAATTTTTGTAAGATGTATATCTTTAAATTTCCCATCTAAAGTTGTGTTAAATACAACTAAATTTTCCATCTCACTGCATGTGCTCTTTAAGGTCTCTAGATCAAACTGTGCTTTCTTAAGATGCAAATCAATTAAAGGTAAGAAGTTGGTCAGATTTTTGAAACAGAAGCGATAATGAATTAAATATTCTTAAAAAATCCAACTGAAAGTGCACAAATTTCACAAAACGAAACAATTTCAAATCTTTCAATAAACCCTTGACAGTTGCAGCCTCTTCTCCAGAACTATTTGATGTATCTTCTAAATGTAAAACAACACTAGTGTAATTTTTAATCAGAGCAGTCAGTGCATTTACTTTACTTGCTACCCATCTAACTTTATGAAGATATTGAAACTTTAATATTTTGGTTTGCAAAGCTTCTGCCACTTTTTTAAGCTGTTTTAATCTTTTAAGTGAATTCTGATAAAACTTATAAAGTTGTTTTAGTACACTGTCAATTTTTGAAAGGTGTTTTGTACCTTTAATTGAATTTAGTACATCTAAATTCAGTCTGTGAGCAACACAATGAATTGAAATTAAGTGTTCCATACCTGTAATAGTCCCTAATTTTGTTACCAAGCCATTTTCTTTTCCCACCATTGCTGCTGCTCCATCTGTTCCAATGCCAGTGAGTGGAGAATTGGGCTCTAGAAGCACTTCTAGACCAGCTTTTTGTAGCATCTGCTTCAAAGCATGCAAATAGGATTCATTTGTACCACTTTCAAGTGAAATTATGCCTAAGAAACTTTCTTTAATCACATTATCTTTTAGGTACCGTGCATAAACAACAAGTTGCTCTTCATCATATTTGTCAGTTGAACCATCTAATAAAATGCTTAGGAACCTACTCTGCTTCAATTCTGCTAATAAATCTTCCTCAATTGTACGTGCTATGTGATAAATTATTTCCTTACAAGAGTTATTGTTACCATATTCTTGAAACCTCAGCTCCACAATTGCTGATTAGAGTTAATATGTCTTTTATATCTGTAAATGGCCTATTATTTTTGTTCAGGTAATATGCTGCATTAAAAACCACTTTCAAATGATTGAACATCTTTTCATCCATTTTTTTCACACATTTCGCTAGAGTGTTGTTGGGTTCAATTTCAGCTTTCAAAGTAGCAACACATTTTAAATGTTGCTGTGAAATTCCATGTTTCTTAAAAGTCTCTAATTTAAATGGTGCCATAAAACCACGAACAAGTTTAGAAGATTGATCATTAAGATTGGGGCATTTTGTGCATATGGAACAGTTGGCTATTCCATTATCTTCATTATATTCTATCCAAGGAAGCTCCTTTATCCATGCAATTTGGAACTGTCTCTGTTTTCCACGTGGCCACGAACTACTACTTGCTTTGTTTATCTGAGCAAGTGATCATATGGTGTCAGAATTATTAAAATCATCAGCAGCTGCTCCGCTTTCCATAACGTCATTATCCTTTGACGATGTTTTAAAATAATCAGTCAACCGAGTGCATTTTATTTTGGGCCAAATAGGATCAGTAAAAGCTGAATGCTTCATAATAACGGTGCCCCCCCCCCTCTCTCTCTCTCACGAAGGCGCTCAGCATCTACAGAGGGAGAAACGAGTTTCTTATCCTTTGCAGTGGCCAGCTCCGGTAACTGACATCACAAAACCACGCTACGAACGTCGCACGCTGACAGTGCAGTGTAGGGAGGCGGGCGGTGACCACGAGCAAGACAAATGATAATTACTCTCATTGGCCTCGCCATGGGCCGCTGTTTAAAGGGTCTGGTCCATTTAAAAAAAATTTCCCTCTATTTACGTGTTGGTATATTATCAGCAACAGCCAGCTGGAGCTTTTATCGTGGCGATTATTTTTAATTTAAAAGAAAAACAGTGGGCTGAAGTTATAGTCACCAGCTCCGATTTTTAGTTGCCATGGCGACCTGGCGCCCTGTATTTTTCAAACCTTGTTTTAAACTATGATCTGTATATTCCTTGAAGTCTATATTATGCTCCATATTTGTGTGTGGGGAGGAGAGGTTGGGTGTAAGAGGTCTAACATTTAAAATTCAGTTCCAACTGAAAGAATTGTGTTCTGAACGGCATTTTTTAAATATTTGGTGCAGCTATGTATAGCTTCTGTGTGTTTTGGGGTAAGTCTTTTTCCCCCACTCCTAGCCAATAAAGCAATGGCAGTAACAAAAAAACCAAAGTGTTTTTAATGTGAGTTATTAAGTTGCTATTCATGTTTGCACATGTTGTTGATCATTTGAAAATTGCTATTTTGAGAATGTGGTGCTGTGTATTCTTTTTAGGTTAGTGTAGATAGTGGTACTAGCTGAAACTGATTTTCAGAAACTAATCAAAGCAGTTTGATTAATTTAATCTGAAACTAATTAAAGTTGGTTATCAGAAGAGAGGAAAAATTAAAACAGTTAAGGATAACAAAATGCACTGCTGACATGTGATTATTTCTAAATGCTATATTTTGCTGTTGCATGAACTAACTTGCTTTCTAGCCATAATCTGTTAACTTCTTAAGAATTCAAAAGGATGATCTATGTTGGATAATCAGAATTGTAGATTTTAAGTCAAACCCAGAGAAGATGTTAACAGAAATTGAGTTCTTGCCTCAGTGCCTCTACTCACTCTTATTCACTTCCTGGTAGGTACATGACTGCACAGCACTATGAGAACAAAAAAATCCTTCTCAAAAAAATTATTTATTTTCTTTTCAAAGTTCATAAAGGTAGGCAGGTTCTGGAACTCCTGCTGTTGCAGTCAAATATTTTTCCTGGGATATTTAGAACCTAGGTTAAACTCTGATTTGAATTAATTAATTGTAACTAAGTTAAGAACATTAGTAGTGAATATGAAATGACCCATAACTATTTTCTTGGTGTCTGAGTGGTCTGAGGTATAGGCTTTGGATCATTCCTCAGAGACTGAAAGTTCAAATCCCAGATGAGGCATGGATGGTATGCTTGTCAGATCATGCTGGTGCTGGTTGTGCTCCTTCTGTCTAACCAGTAGCCCTAAATCAGGAATAGGCAATTACTTATAGCTGGCCCTTAGAATTTCACATGGTGAGCATCCCCCCCCCCCCCCAAGCAAAAAGCAAAAAAAAAATCTCAACTTATTATGAGTGAAGATTTCTATTGTAGATAATGGACTTATGTTCTGATTTGTTACTCAAACTTTTTCTTTCAAAACTAAAACAAAGTGACAATTGTATGGACACAAAAAATTCTGAATAAATTTGCATGTGAGTAAATCCAAAGTGATTTGTTCTCATTTATTTATCAATGTACAACTATGGGCACTGTTCTGGTGGAAGCCATTATTTTCATTGTTAGATGGTCAGTTAGTTTGGGTCATTTATTATGCTACAAAAATATTTCAGCATTGTTGTGTGCGTACATACATATGCATCACTTAACTGCTTCAAAATCAGATGTTAGCTCTTCAAAACAAGATCATTTGCTAAATCAGAGTTACTAATGATGTTAGATTTTACCTACCACTGATTTGTATCAAATATCTCCATTTGCAGCAATCTTGTCACACAATTTGAGCTTCACTAAAATCCATCATGACTTGCACAAGACTTTTTTTGTACTTCGTACTCATCTTTTTCCCTTGCAGGCGTTCTTGAATTTAGTCCCCTACCATGCGTTCCTTGGCGTACCTCTACCTTTCTTTTCTGCAGAACCTGATCACCCATCATGCACTTGCTGCACCACAATACGGCCAATTTCTTGCACAAAAACATCACTTGGGTTTTTCTGGTATCTGTATACAGTTTGAATTTCATACTTTGTTTATCCTAAATTCCAAGTCAGCTTCAGAGTGTACTATTGTAGAAGGTAGGTAGCCAGCTCATTGTCTCTGAGGGAGTGCAAGAATGGTATCAATCTATGTTACACTACACTCATGCTGTGTCCTTGCTGTTGAGCATTCTCTTACACTGACCCCCATTTATGTCCATATTTCAAAGAATTGTTTCCCTTATGGTGAAGTACACCCCCACGCATTTTGTGGATTGTCAGTTTAAATTCATTGTCCCTTTGTTCTTACCTTGGGAGAAGTCTTCTGTGCCTTCTATCGCATCTTTACTCCGTCAAAGTAACATTTCCCAGCTGGACAATGAGTGTTTGAAAGTGCAGGGCTCTTGATTGAGTAACTTCTTGTGTCAAAATCTATTTCAAAATGCTCTTCCATTTTGAAAAAATAGCAATTTCACCTTATAAACTGCTAAGCAAATAAAATTGATGATTCTGAGCAATAATTCTGTTACTTTTCGCTCTAAACGCTAGGAACTACTTTTTGCAGTGGAGGTACATGTTCTATATCTTTCACAATAGTGCACTCTTAAGTTGACTTGGAGTGTAGGAAGCATCCTCTACACCTCACTTTTTCTTTCACACAATAGGATTGTGTCATCAGCATACAAAAAACCTGCATACACAAAAATTCCCAAGACAAATAAACCTGTGCTGCCTGTATTGGCAACATGCTTCCATAAATATGTTGAATAGCCAATGAGACATTACACAACATTCCTGCACTATGGAACACCAATTTGATAAAATGCTATATTCTTGTACATGTGCTGTATTGTTAGTGTACAGAACTTTCACACACCCAAGTATGTTCTCAGTTATTCCACGTTTTTTTCAAGATCTTGTACTTCAGCACTCCTGTTTACTCTTTCATATGTCTTCTGCATACCTATAAATGCAGCAAAAATGTTATTACTAACAGACAAAATACAAGGTGTCCCATAAAGGTATTCCAATTCTAAATAATCATAAGTTTTAATATAAATGATCTCAATTCTCAACTTGTGTTAATTGACAGAACAGATCATGAAGTTTTATAGACATTCGACATGGGCACCATTTGTCACCCGAACAATGTCTAAACAGTATTCCAGTTCCAGCCATGTTCGTTCAAGAATGGCAGTATTAACTTCCTGCAGTGCATGTGTAATCTGCCTCTTTAGGTCAGCAACGTTGGCAACAGGGGTGCTGTAAACCTCACCCTGGAGGAATGCCCATAAAAAAATATCACAGGTGTTAAGTCCGGTTAACATGGGGAGCATGCAATTAGAACACCACGCCCAATCCATCGATTGGGAAATTTAGTATCCAGAGACCTCCTCACAATTAAATCCCAATGAGGTGGCACCCCATCTTGTTGGAAATAAAGATCCAGACTTACAAATTTTGCCAGTAGACATTGGCCACCAAGACCAAAATTTTTAGTGGCCATAAAAAAAACTCAGTGGCCAAACTTTGAAAAAAAAATCAAATTGTATATTTCATACTAAATTATTTTTATAAAATTGCTTAGTATAATATCAGTATGTTTTATTTTGCATATTTCAGTTATAGTATTCTTAAAAGTTGAAACTAAAGTAATAAAACAATGCAGGAGAGTGGAAACATCGCGCTGGGAGGGGAGTGTGCTTACGGGAGAAATCTTTGCACCGTCCGACTTCCGGTTTTGGAAATTTTCCCGCTATTTTCAAGCCGAAATACAAATATTTATGCAGTTAAATATTACTTAACAATGATACTGGGCAGAGGCAACATCGCGAGAAAGGAATTACGATTGCGGAAAAAATCTGAACTCCGTCGACCTTCCGTTTTCGAAATTCTCGTAAAGATGGAATTCCGTCCTCCGACGAACATGCCCCCCCCCACCCCCGCCCCAAATTGTGTCCACTGGTTCACTGATCTCGCAAATGACCAAAATAATAACAAAGAAGGCGGAGTTCCTTGATTTCGCGGAAGAATCTGATGTCTGAGATTACGGGGAAATTTTTGCGGCGTCTAACCTCCGTTTTCGCACATTGTTGCCTACAGTTACAAGCTGAAATACTTTCATACAATAAAACTTTACACTACGGCAACATCGGGAGAAAAAAAATTACGATTACTGTAACTCCATTCAACTACCGTTTTCGAAAGTTTTGAGACACGAAATACAGTCTCCAGACGGAACTCCACCCACCCACCCGCAAATTGTCCTCAGTTTTACGCTGATCCTGAGAACAATCTAAATGATGGGGAAAAAAACGCGGAATTCCGCAAGTCCGCTTAAGAATCTCGTGCATATCATAAAACAATAAAATTTAAAAAAAAATGAAAATTCGTAGAATCCGTAGTTTCGACAGTGAGGTACGTAGTTAGCCAACTAAATCCGTAGAAACTATGGGCATTCATTCCGTAGTAGTTCACAGGTATGGAAATATTATTACAGTACAACCTCGAAAATCTGTAATCGTCAGGAGATCTGGACTATGGCATTTCCGAATATTATAATTTTTCTATGGAATATGCAGGCTTTCAGCGAACATTCACTAAAAATAATAAAAAGAAAATGCCTAACTTCTGAAGTTTTCATCGGATTTTGATGAAATTTCACATGGGAGTTTATTTTAACATGGCTTGGTTACTGTTAAATTTGCATTCAGTTATTTAAAAAATTGGAGAATTTTTTTAAAATAAAAATTTCTCCTAGTTGGACTTTTCTGACACAGACAGTTGAGCTGTCCACCACTGGCTTTCATCCCCACTGCAACCTCGTTCCCCTACGATGAATCATCAGCCTTGGCGCATTCTTTGTGATCAAAAACCGACGCCATTTTTATAAACTTTTTTTTCTTTTCTGCTGTTCAAGCAGAATGAAAAAGGTGATGGCCGACTTCCGTACAACTCAAATTTTGTGCCATTTCGTGCGATTTCCATACATTTGGAGTAAAAAATTTTCAAAAACATGCGAGTTCCGTACAAGTTAAAAAAAAAAAATTCTGTACAATACAAGTTTAATAAAATAAATGTTTTCCCCGTACAGGTCGCCAGAATTGGCGATTTAATCAAACATTTTTCGTCGCCACGACGATGAAGTTTATCGCCAGTGGTGACCTGGCGACTATGAGTCTGGATCTTTAGTTGGAAAATGACCGGAGTTGCAAATTCATCGAACTGGGGATACACAAACTGCTCAATCGTGTCCAGTAGTTAACAGCTCTCACGGTCGCTTCCTGAAAGAAAAAGGGTGTAATAACACGGCTGACCATTATGCTGCACCAAACATTCACTTTTGGGGTAGCATGTTCATGTTCCATTGTGCAATGCGGGTGTTCAGTTTCCCAAATTCTCACATTCTGTTTATTAACTGTTCCAAAAACATGGAAAGTGCTTTCATGTGAGAAACAGATTTGTCTCAGGAAAGATTCAGCACTTACAATGTTTTCCAACATCTCTTTGGCAAACTTTACGTTTCACATAATCATCTGGGGTTATTTGGTGGGTTATCTGCAGTTTATAGGGGTGCATTTCCAATCTCTGACATAACACTCTGTGCACTGATGACTTGGGGATGGCCAGCTGTTGTACTGATTGACTTTCAAGGGCTACGAGTGAATGTTTGTCTCACAACCTTCTCCCTTTCTGGAACCAGCGATGGTTGTCCAGGGCTTTTCTTTGTAAGGATGCTACCAGTTTCCTTGAATGACTTGTACCACTTTCTGATGGTGTTACGTGTGGGCGGTTTGCTCCCATATTTTGTTTTGAAATTCCACTGAACCTGCGTTTCAGATCGGGTTTCAATAAACCACTCCACAATCTGTGCTTTTGTTGCAGGATCCATTGGGTACACTTCTAGAAAACTTGAGGGTATTCCGTACCACCTGCAACAAACAGAATGCTGATATTAGTTTTGTATCAAAAGTTACCATTTAAAATTGGTTACATCGTCATACAGTATGCAAAAGTTTGGCAAGTGCAGTACTTTTCTAGGCATAAAACAGGGTTCCCATAGTCCTTGTAAATCCTTAAAAACTGCGTAATTTTTTTCAGGGTACTTAAAGGTCCTTAATATTTGACAAAAAAATCCTAAAGCTTCTTAAAAAGTACTTATTTTTCATAACTAACTGCATGAAATCTCCTCATGCAGTTAGTTATGAAAACTGCGCTTTCACGGATTTTCAGTTGACATAACAATGTTGATGTCAACTGAAAATCCGTGGAAAAGCGCAGTACAGTATCAGATAAGCATTGGGTTGGTGCGAGTGAAACGTCCGGCAAAGGACCAGCACACATGGACGGCGAGAACGGAAAAGTAGGACAACTTACCTAGGCAAAATAATCCCCCTCGGCATCGACACACAGTTGCCATCTGTCCGGCAAGGCCATGATACCAGAACGAAAAAAGTCTTGTGGCTGGGAGCCGAAGAAGTCATCAACTGCACGTTGAACCTCGTTCTCTGTCGTGAACTGTTTCCCGGACTAAAAGTGATCCAGACGAGGAAACAGATGATAGTCTGTCGGAGACAAGTCCGGGGAACAGACAGGGGCGAGTCAGTGCTTCATAGCCCAAGGCACTTAGTGTCAGCATCATTCGTTGTGTGACATGAGGGCGAGTGTTGTCCTGGAGCAGAACACCGCCATATCTGTTGACCAAACCCAGTTGTTTCTGCAGCAATTTCTGATGCATCTGGTGTAATTCAGCACAATGTTCTGCAGTGATGGTTTGGCCTCTTGCCAAGAAACTCTGATGAATTATCCCAGCTGTGGACTGACCACCAGACAAGGAGCATCATCTTCTTGGTGTGTAGAGATGGCTTAGGATGCTGTCCAGCAGGCTGTGCCTTGCTTAACCATAGTGCAGAGTGTTTCCGATTACCATAAAGGACCCTCTTCTCATCCCAGGTGACAATTCGATGCAGTAGAGGTTCCTGTTTATTCCTGGCAAGTAGCGATGTGCAGACTTCCAAACGCCTAGTCTTGTTGGAAGTTGTCAACTCATGTGACAGCCACATGTCCAGCTTTTTTAGCTTATCCAGCACAGCCAGACACCAAACAACTGTTGTGTGGTGGACAGCTACCTCTGCCACTATGTCACGACACGTTTTTTGGGGGTCCACTTCAACCACACGTAACATAACATCGTCAGAAACAGCAACAGGTCGCTGACCACGTGCTTCATTTTGCAGGTCCTCTGCTTCGAAACTTCACAAATCATCAGCGAATGGTTCGTTCGTTGGCTGTATTCTCCCCAAATGCTTTATTAATGTTTCAAGTGGCAATTCCTGTAGAATGGCCCAGTTTCAATTCATACAGGAAGATGACTCTCAAATCCGGCATCTGCATGTTTCCTTTGCAAGCCACGTTATGTCCAAACAAACCACGCCTGAACCTTGTTCTTCACACACACATGCTAGCTATTTATAGTAACTCTGTGATGTAATACCCGCAAGACCTGTGGGTGGTTCCATTCCGCTGTGGTGGGGACCTGTCTCCACTGCTTGTTCGCACCGGACATTTCATTCGCCCTAACCCAATAATATGTTGAAAAAAAAAAATGGACCATGGGCTCTGTAAATAACACATATCCAGCAGACTCTGCTTATTGTTGTTCGTTGAAGTCCCATCACCGTCTCTTGGAACCGACAACTCACTTTTGTGTTTCTCCTTTTTTATGCTTTCCAACCGTAGGTTGAAGAAGCGTATATGCTCCAGCTTTGTCCGTCCGTCTGTCTGTCCGCACAATAATTCGCATAAAAATGGTTTGATTTTGATGAAATTGTAGTATGTGGTAGGGGACAACCTGGGCATGAACCCTGTTGAAAATGGGCGAAATGGGATCAAAGGTCGGAGCATAGGAGCTGGATCCATTCCATCACCCTTATGCGTCATAACTTACGTAAAAATGCTTCGATTGTAACAAAACTTTATCATGTTGTTCCAGAGGTATACTGAACCGGTTCTGTTGAATATCATCGAAATGGGGTCAGAGGTCAGGGCGCCGCCCCGGTGGCGCAGTGGTCTAAGCGATGGCCTCTGATCATTCGTCCGAACGGGGTCCGGGTTCGAATCCCGGTGAGGCATGGATGTTGTGTTTGTCTTACGGCACTGGCTCTCTCCCTTCCCTGGAACCAGTGACCCTAAATTAGGGACGGGCGACTGCTTATAGCCCATTGAGTTGCTCACGGTGGTCGTTAAACCTCCAACAAAACAAACAAACAAACAAACAAAAAAAAACAGAGGTCAGGGCACAGGACAGAGATTTATTCCACAGCCATTATCCGCATAACTTGACTATAAATGCTTCTATTGCGACAAAACTTTAGTTTGTTGTTCCAGAGGTATACTGAACCAATTCTGTTTAATATCATCAAAATGGGGTCAAAGGTCAGGGCACAGGAGTGAAATTTATTCTGCAGCCATTCTCATAACTTGAGTAATGATTTCTGGTATGTTGGAAAGCGTATCATAATCAATGAATTGCATGATTTTACTAACTTGTTGTATATGCGAGTAACAATTATTCAGTTATACCAAGAGAAAACAAGTGCAAAATTGAAATCTTCAACTCATAAATTTGATTGTGATTTTGCATTTTAAACTCTATGAGATGATTAAAATGCAAAATTAAATTCTATGAGATGATTTATGATGCAAAATTCAAATCTTGAACTACTGTAACCACAGTTTTATAATTTGAATATCCTTTATTGCGTATGTGACTGCCTATTCTCCAACATAAGGAAACTAGTTTGACCAGTAGAACTCTCTTTTCAGTTGCATAAATTCAACTTTATTACATCTTCTAACTTAAATTACAGTCTTTATATGGAAAATTATTGCAAACTCAGTTGGTATACTTCAATTTGCATCTAGTTAAGTCATGTGCAAACGTATTTGGGCATATTATGTTGCGAGAAGTGCTTAAAAAGTCCTTATTTTTTGTGGGGAAAAAAAAAGCGTGGAAACCCTGTAAAACCCTATCCTAAAAGTGCTCTGACGTCAGGCCTTGTTCCCTATCAGTGATGACCTTTCATGACACTTTCCAAGCCACACTCATCAGGATGATACCACAGTAGTTCTTTTATTTGGTCTGATCAATCTTCTTTTTCGTACAAAGGAACAGTGAGAGCTTCCATTTGCCGCCCCGGTGGCGCAGTGGTCTAAGGCGTTGGTCTGTGATCATTCGTCCGAAAGGGGTCCGGGTTCGAATCCCGGTGAGGCATGGATGTTGTGTTTGTCTTACGGCACTGGCTCTCTCCCTTCCCTGGAACCAGTGACCCTAAATTAGGGACGGGCGACTGCTTATAGCCCATTGAGTTGCTCACGGTGGTCGTTAAACCTCCAATCAAAAAAAAAAAAAAAAAAAAAAAAAAGCTTCCATTCAGTCCTGAGGGACAAATCCTAAAGCATTTTTAGCACCATTTTATAAACATATTCTAAAATAGAAAATTTTCTGTTTTTGCATTTTTTTGTTTGTTTGAGCTGTTTGGTACTGAGTTCTTTCACAAATCCACATAGTTTGTAACAATTGTTATGAAATTGGAAAATATTATTTATTTTTAGTTTTGTTTGCATTTTTAATTTATGACCAAAATACCACATTTCTTTTTCTGCTTGTAGGCTGTGGAAAACTTAAAATCAAGGTACCATATAAATGATGAGGAAGCTTCTGCACTTGTGTCATTGAAGACTTTCGATTCTAATATTTTTCGAAAGGCAAATGTTGTACTGAGCACTAACTGGGATTTAGATTGCACTAAAAAACAAGTGAGCATATAAATTTACTTTTGAACTAAATAAATTTACTTTTCATATTTTTTTATACTGGCCAAACATTTTACATACCTTGTGTCAGTTTCATCAGGACAAACTGTAAAGCTGGTTGTTTTTAATCAGCAGAGTTGCAAAAAAAAAAAAAAAAAAAATGTGCATGGAAAGAGGGTAAGGTTTATTGGTGTCACGTCAATTCGTCGCGCGTCGATTCGTCGCGGACAAATTCGTCGACTACGTCAATTCGTCGCGTTTACAGATTTTGGTTACATACAAAACGAATGCAGGAAAACGTACGATTTCGAACGTCTTGCTCCCTGATCAAATTTATAAAGTTTGGACACGCAGACAGGATAGGAATATTACGTTTTTCTTTGGCACTAAAAATATTAGACGGTAAACGGTTTTTGGAACGGGTCAGGGCCCGGTTGGACAGAGCCCCCCATACACAAAATTTTACAGTTTTCAATTCAGAACCACCAAATCTGGTATACTATCTCGTGGTATTCTAACTTAGACTGTAGACGGTTTTGGGTAGCGGTTGGAGAGGGGGTTAGAGCCCCCCTACAGAATTGCCGTAAAATATAGTTTTCAATTTTGAACTACCAAATTTGGTATATTATCTCATGGTACTCTAACTTAGACGGTAGACGGTTTTTGGAACGGGTCAGGGGCCCGGTTGGTCAGAGCCCCCATACACAAAATATTCGTAAGAACTACAGTTTTCAATTCAGAACCACCAAATCAGGTATCCTATCTCATAGTGCTCTAACTTAGACGGTTGTCAGTTTTTGGAACGGGTCAAGGCCCGGGGAGTCAGACCCCCCCCCCCTACATACAAAATTTTGGTAAAATCTAGTTTTCATTTCAGAACCATCAAATTTGGTATCATGAAACTCTAACTTAGACGCTAGACGGTTTTGGGTAGGGGTTGGTCCCCGTGGGTTCGGACCCCCCCCCCTCATAAAAAATTTCGTAAAATCTACAGTTTTCATCTTAGAACCACCAAATTTGGTATACTATCTCATGGTACTCTAACTTAGACGCTAGACGGCTTTCGGAAGGGTTGGAGCCCGCGGGGTCGGCCCCCCCCCCCTCATAAAAATTTTCGTAAAATCTACAGTTTTTATCTTAGAACCACCAAATTTGGTATACTATCTTATGGTACTCTAACTTAGTCGGCAGACCGTTTTTGGAAAGGGTCAAGGCCCGGGGGTCAGAGCCTCCCACATACAAAATTTTCTTAAAAACTACAGTTTTCAATTCAGAACCACCTAATCTGGTATACTATCTCATGGTACTCTAACTTAGACGCTAGACGGTTTTGGGAAGGGGTTGGAGCCCGGGGGTCAGACCCCCCCGAATAAAAACTTTTTCGTAAAATCTACAGTTTTCAATTTAGAACCACCAAATTTGGTATACTATCTCATGGTACTCTAACTTAGACGCTAGACGGTTTTTGGAAGGGGTTGGAGCCCGCGGGGTCGGGCCCCCCCTCATAAAAATTTCGTAAAATCTACAGTTTTTATCTTAGAACCACCAAATTTGGTATACTATCTTATGGTACTCTAACTTAGTCGGCAGACCGTTTTTGGAACGGGTCAAGGCCGGGGGGGGGTCAGAGTCCCCCACATACAAGATTTTCTTAAAAACTACAGTTTTCAATTCAGAACCACCTAATCTGGTATACTCTCTCATGGTACTCTAACTCAGACGCTAGACGGTTTTTGGAAGGGGTTGGAGCCCGGGGGGTCAGACCCCCCGAATAAAAACTTTTTCATAAATACTACAGTTTTCAATTTAGAACCACCAAATTTGGTATACTATCTCATGGTACTCTATCTTAGACGCTAGAAGGTTTTTTTGAAGGGGTTGCAGCCCGGGGGGTCGGCCCCCCTCATAAAAATTTCGTAAAATCTACAGTTTTCATATTAGAACCACCAAATTTGGTATACTATCTTATGGTACTCTAACTTAGACGGCAGACCGTTTTGGAACGGGTCAAGGCCCGGGGGTCAGAACCCCCACATATAAAATTTTCTTAAAAACTACAGTTTTCAATTCAGAACCACCTAATCTGGTATACTACCTCATGGTACTCTAACTTAGACGCTAGACGGTTTTTGGAAGGGGTTGGAGCCCGGGGGTCAGACCCCTTCATAAAAATTTCGTAAAATCTACAGTTTTCATATTAGAACCACCAAATTTGGTATACTATCTTATGGTACTCTAACTTAGACGGCAGACCGTTTTGGGAACGGGTCAAGGCCCGGGGGTCAGAGCCCCCCACATATAAAATTTTCTTAAAAACTACAGTTTTCAATTCAGAACCACCTAATCTGGTATACTATCTCATGGTACTCTAACTTAGACGCTAGACGGTTTTTGGAAGGGGTTGGAGCCCGGGGGGTCAGACCCCTTCATAAAAATTTCGTAAAATCTACAGTTTTCATATTAGAACCACCAAATTTGGTATACTATCTTATGGTACTCTAACTTAGACGGCAGACCGTTTTTGGAACGGGTCAAGGCCCGGGGGTCAGAGCCCCCCACATACAAAATTTTCTTAAAAACTACAGTTTTCAATTTAGAACCACCAAATTTGGTATACTATCTCATGGTACTCTAACTTAGACAGTAGACCGTTTTTGGAAGGAGTTGGAGCCCGGGGGTGAAGCCCCCCATAAAAATGCCGTGTAAAATCTACAGTTTTCAATTTAGAACCACCAAATTTAGCATACTCTCTCATGGTACTCTAACTTAG
Source organism: Macrothele yani (assembly GCA_039090855.1). Classification (NCBI taxonomy): domain Eukaryota; kingdom Metazoa; phylum Arthropoda; class Arachnida; order Araneae; family Macrothelidae; genus Macrothele; species Macrothele yani. Next base: position 134,750,844 of record CM077027.1, on the reverse strand, counting down.
ACGGTAAACGGTTTTTGGAACGGGTCGGGCACGGGGTCAGAGTCCCTCCGCCCATAAATATTTTTCGTAAAAACTAAAGTTTTCAATTTAGAGCTACCAAATTTGGTATACTATATAATGGTGTTCTAAATTAAACGGTAGACGGTTTTCAGAACGGGTCGGGCAAGGGTGGTTACCCCCCCCCCCCCACACACACACACACACACAAACTTTCGTAAAATCTATAGTTTTCAATTTAGAACCACCAAATTTTGTATATTATCTCATGGTACTCTAACTTAGACGGTAGAAGGTTTTTGGAACGGATCAAGGCCCGGGGATAAGACCCCCCCCACATACAAAATTTTCTTAAAATTTTTATTTTTCAATTCAGAACCACCAAATTTTGTGTCATGAAACTCTAACTTAGCGGGAGACGGTAAGTGAAAGCGCAACATTATTAACTTGATTTGTTATGCAAACCTTATAAATACGACCACAGCGATTAAAAGTTACTAAAGAGTCCTTGTAAGTAATATTTTTTGACCGAGTGCAAGTACAATTTACGAAATGTCAACAGGTCAAAATATCTAAAGTAACAATGAAATTTGGAATATTTCTTTTTCTTTCTTTTTATTTCAGTTTTGACACTTGTATTAAGTTTTAAAAACATATATTTCTCCTATCGTATACCTTCATTGTGCTTTCAACAGAATTTCTTACCATGTTTTGGGTATTTTGTTTGGTGTGGTTGCAGTTTTTTTAATGTTTTGGGCATTTCATTTTGTGTGGTTACTTCTTTTTATGTTTTGGGCATTTTACTTTGTATGGGTGTTTTTGTTATGTTTTTATTATTTTCTTTTCTGTGGTAGTTGTAATGTCGACAGGATGAAAAGGGGAAACTGGGGACAGTCACGATGCCTACTTGCTTCTAATTTTTTCTTCAAATTCAGCACATGATTTTGTATTGAGTTATACCACTTACTCATTAAGCGACTACAGGTTTCTTTAAATATGAACGTTTTCTTAGAGCCTTTTGTTTCCTCTACCTAGCTTTTTCGGTTCCGCAATTTCTTTTTTGGTTTTAGAATATTTTCCTTATTATTAATCTATTTTCTCATGCAAACTCTTTATGTAAGGTATGTTTATTCTATCGAAGTATTTTGCAATTATACGTGAAGCCCTGTTGCTGAAGTAAAAAAAAATATTTCCAACTGAAACAACGCAGTTCAGATATTTTCCCGCTGTTAACTCAAAGAATGAAAACAAAAACAACAAATCTGTGCAATGGTTGAGGCATGAGACAGTACTTACTGGTAGCCAGGCAAAGGTTTAAGGAAAAATGAGCTTAAGAATTTCTAACTGCAACAAAAAAGAGCATCCGCACTGTATCCCTCCCCATCCCCTAGTGCCGGCCTTTGGACGTCTTGAAAGAGAAGTCTTAAGGACACATCTGTATCGTAATTGCCTGAGCATTCGCGACAATCTTCTGGTGTCGCAGTAGAAAAACACACTTCCTACTTCGCCTAAATTGCTTGGATGTAATGCCAACGAACAAAGTTTTGCTCTCGCATTGGATTTCTGTTGCTTTTGATGGAATACTTTTCCCCTGGGGTTCACCGCTTTCACTATAGTCTTCAGGACAGGCGGCAATACACCCCAACGTAAAACACCAATTTCACGGCAATTAACTGCAATTAGCGAAAGAGAGGGCGGTACAGGAAATAAGTCGAACGAGACAGATCTGAACTTAGAAAGTCGGGAGAAGGTGTTGCATGAAAAACTGTGTTTGGCTTACAGAACATTTGGCACGTAGGGACGTAGGTTTCGTTTAATATGTTACGGGGTAAACAAATTGTCTTTTCAGTATAACAATTTTCTTTCATACGCATGGTGCAACACAAAAAAATTGAATTTATTTTTGAGAATTAGCATGACGCATACCGGCCCAGAGTACAGCTGCCCAGTCCGCGCCTGCTGCCGCCACCGGAACATGGCTCCCGGGTTCTTTGCATCTGTTGATCCCCCGCCTGGAGCGTCCGAGCTGTAAAATATATGTACCTCTGCGTTTTGGAAAAACAAAAGATAAGATGCCGATCCTTAAAATTAACCACTTCTTGTGACCGCAGGTACGAAAATCTTGAACTTCGCTTAAACCCTAACTGGAGGAACAAGCTTCACGTGATTGTCTGTATTCTGAGTGTTTTATTGAATGGTTGCTCATTAGTTCGTAGTTGACTGGAGAACAGAGAACGTGCTTGTTGAAACCTTTGTTGTACGTTGTCAAGTGATAATAGTGGAAATATATCATTCTAAATATTTTGGAAAGAGAAAGTGCATTGTTTTCCGAAGGCACTATGCAGATGAAGAATGCAACATAAATAGTTAACTCACAAAAAGAAAATGATTTGCTGAAATGGAAAGGGTATTTATTTTGCCATAACAGAGTGCGAGGTGATTTACGGTATTGTCACTGTATTGAAAGAAATTATGGAAATTGTACTGGCTTTGCTAGTACTATTCTTATTGGAGATGAACACAGGATGCGCAATGAGAAACCACATAATCATGCTCCAAGACCGGAGAAAAGTGATGTTGCTGTTGCAAGAGCGCAAATAAAAGAACGAGCGAGAAATACGGACGAAGCCCCTGCACAAATTATTCAAACCGTGACAACGTCAATGGCTACAGTAAATGCAGCTTACATGCCTAATATGGATGCACTAAGGCAAGTTGTAAAAAAGAGAAGACATGCCAAGACATGCCTGCGGAGCCTACAACTTCAGAACGGATCGATGCCCCAATAAATTTACAGGAGAAGATGGTGCAAAATTTCTTGGCAGAGATAGCGCATTTGGACATCAAAGAATTATTTTATTTTTAACAGAGAATAATTTACGAAAGCTTAAAGAAGCACCCCTCTGGATTATGGATGGGACATTTGAAACTTGTCCAACCCATTTTAGGCAATTATGTTCCATTCATGCTATGGTTGAAACGAATCCAGTGATGCACAGACTTGTCCCACTAGTTTATGGGTTACTTTCCAGCAAGTATAAATAATATAATACTATTATAAAGTATTTTTGTAGGATTTACAAGACTATGCATCAGACTATGATATTCAGCTTGCACCACAATATACGCATAATAATAGATTTTGAAATAGCTACCGTTATAATGCTGCTAAAAAGGAATTTGGAAGCAGCACACACAAATGTTGTTGGTTTCATCTCTGAAAAAAATGTGCTGAGGAATATCCATCCTCTGGCATAGCCTTGGAATATAAGGAAAACAGTGAGTTTGCTCTCAAAGTCAGACATTTGCAAGCACCCGCATTTTTTTCATCTGATGAAATTCCAGCTGCTTTTGAAGAAGTGAAATCAATTTTACTAGAATATGCAGATTCTGTAGTTCAGTGGTTTGAGGAAAATTATGTTCTTGGAAAACTTCGTGGAAGCAGAAGAAACAATCCAAGCAGCACTCCGCTGTTCCCGCCAACAATTTGGTCAGTTAGTGAAAACAATTTATTTGGCTTTCCCAGAACACAAAACGAACTTAAAAGATTAGACAGACGCTGGAATACAATTCTGGGAGAGAAAAAACTGTGACTGTACGAAATAATAAGTGAAATTGCGAAAGAGCAGAGAACAACTATGGCTAAAATCGAAAGAGTGATAGCACAGATTCCAACAAATCCACCCAGAAGAGAAACACTGGCAAGATAAAAAGGAATTCAAACTTCTTTGGTGCACAGAGACAATGTTAACATGCTGGACATTTTAAGAGGAATTTCATGTAATTCTACCCTTTACTAAAATGTGCTGGTATTTCTCACTAATTGAATTATACCTTTTACTAACTTGTATTTGAATTTTTCAAGAATGTAATTCCGCCGAAGATGCAAGAATGTAAAACACAACGCAAAATTAAAAAAGTCAAAATTTTCAAAATAACATGTCAAAAACATAAAATGTCAAAAAGTAATCCAAAATGTGAAACATATAAAAATTCAAAATGTGAAACAAATAAAAATTCAAAATGCAATCACAAGTCACAAGCATTACAAAAATGCGAAACGCTATGTAACAAGTACAACACAAAATAAAACAAATGCCAAAAAAAATGCATACGCTTTGTAAAATGTACAAAATAAAATAAATGCCATATTCACAAGGATTTCATGACGAGTCAAGTTAAAAATGAGCTTTTACTTAGACTTCAAATAATAATTACTAGCCTCTACACCTTTTTAAGTCTTTAATAAGTGCAACATCATTAACCTGACTTGTCATCAAACATTATCAATATGACCATAGCATACAATCACTTAAAAGACTTGTTAATGGATGAATTGAGGAATCACCGAGTTCAGCGGGTGAAAGTTAATGGCTGTTTATAGTTTTGTACTCGAGTAAATGCGTAACACAGTAAACTTGACTTTCTCTGAAAATTTTATGTATATGAGCACGGTTGATTGAAAACTGATAAAAAGGCTTAAGGCCTGTTTATTAATTTTTGTGCCTCAGTCAAAACGCAGTACCATAAACTTGGCATGTTATCGAAACCTTATGAATACGTCGGACTAAAAATTCCTAAAAAGTTTACGCCTAAGGTCTTGTAACTAAAATTTTGTGACAGGGTAAAACTGCAACATTAATAACTTGACATGTTATGTTAACGTTGTGAATATGAGCACGGCGGATTAAAGATTTCAACAAATAGCCTTTGGGATTAATGTGTTGTAGCTGAGTAAAAATGTAACATTATCTTGATTTTCTATATAAACCAAACTACGTGCTGAAATGGCCCAACTATATGTACGTATACTTCAACCATATACCGAAGCGCTGACAAGGTGAAAACAAAAGTGCAATTTTGTACGGTCCCCTAACATTTTATGGCCAGCCTACATGGAAGTGGACACTTTGATATCAAAAACATACTTTTTGTACGGTCCACAACAAATAGCAATGGACACGTCGCAATCTTTGGGGGGGGGGGGTTAACGACAACCGTGATCAATTCAGTGGGCTATAAGCAATCGGACATTCCCAATTTTGGGCCACTGGTTCCTGGGAAGGGGTACAGCCAGTGCCAGAAGTCAAGCACAACGTCCATGATTCACCGAGATTTGAACCAGGATCCTTCTCGACAAGTGGTCAGAAGCCAGCGCCTAGATCACTCCGCCGCCGTAGCGGCACACGTTGAAATGTATTTTTCATACGGCCCCAAACGCTCTTATGGACATATTAGATTGAACTGGACGCAAATAAATCATTAATATAATTTGTACTAGCAGGGATATAGTTATTTGCCAGGTACATATTACTATTTGTGGAATCACCAATTTCAGCGGGTGAAAGTAAATGAATGAAAAAGATATTCCTGCAATTTTCCAGTAAACTTATTTTAAATTTTTTGATTTAGTTAATTTAATTTTGCGAAACAAAAAAAGAAAGAAAAAGGAATGGGAATACTTTCCTTCTAGGAGACATCTATAGAACTGCCGTACATCTGGCGTGTGCTTCTGTGAATCCCGCGACACAGAAATGCAATGTACCTATGTGATGTCGCATGCATACGACTTCACATTGGCATTGATAATCTTTTTCTTACCGTTTTGAATTTTGAATATCTGGAACTCTCTGTTTACATTACATTATATTTCTTTCTGATAAGCCGTTCGTTGGTAGTGAAAGCTAAACTATATAGATTTGTGTTTTTATTACACCATTAAACGCATATTTTTGCACTTTATTGTTATCTACAGTCCCTAACTTAGACCGTAGGTTGGTTAGTTGGTTGGTTGGTTAGTTGGTTGGTTGGTTGATGGTTTATGGTTCAAGGCCCTCAAAGGGCCAAAGAGCGCCTTAGAACGTAAATAGGGTATTCTTAAGAGTAAAAAACGGAACTTTTTACGAAAATTTTGCATGGTGCTACCTTGACCCGGGTCCCGACCCCTTCCAAAAACCGTCTACCGTCTAAGTTAGATAACCATAAGTAGTATACCAAATCTGGTTGTCCTAAATTGAAAACTGTAGATTTTACGAAATTTTTATGAGGAGGGGGAGAAGCTCTCACCCCGGGGTTCCAGCCCCTTCCAAAAACCGTCTAGCGTCTAAGTTAGAGTTTCATGATACCAAATTTGGTGGTTCTGAATTGAAAACTGTAGTTTTTAAGAAAATGTTGTATGTCTGTGTGTGTGTGCGGGGCGGGGGGGGCTCCCACCCCCAGGGCCTTGACCCGTCCCAAAAACCGTCGACCGTCTAAGTTAAAGTACCATAAGATAGTATACCAAATTTGGTGGTTCTAAATTGAAAACTGTAGATTTTACGCGGCATTTTTATGGGGGGCTCTTACCCCCGGGCTCCAACCCCTTCCAAAAACCATCTAGCGTCTAAGTTAGAGTACCATGAGATAGTATACCAAATTTGGTGGTTCTAAATTGAAAACTGTAGATTTTGCGAATTTTTATATGAGGGAGGCCCTTACACCCCGGGCTGCAACCCCTTCAAAGAATCGTCGAGCGTCTAAGTTAGAGTACCATGAGATAGTATACCAGATTTGGTGGTTCTGAATTGAAAACTGCAGTTTTTAAGAAAATTTTGTATGTGGGGGCTCTGACCCCCGGGCCTTGATCCGTTCCAAAAACGGTCTACTGTCTAAGTTAGAGTACCATGAGATAGTATACCAAAGTTGGTGGTTCTAAATTGAAAACTGTAGATTTTACGAAAAAGTGTTTATTCGGGGGGGTCTGACCCCCGGGCTCCAACCCCTTCCAAAAACCATCTAGCGTCTAAGTTAGAGTACCATGAGATAGTATACCAGATTAGGTGGTTCTGAATTGAAAACTGTAGTTTTTAAGAAAATTTTGTATGTGGGGGGCTCTGACCCCCCGTGCCTTGACACGTTCCAAAAACGGTCTGCCGTCTAAGTTAGAGTACCATAAGATAGTATACCAAATTTGGTGTTTCTAAGATGAAAACTGTAGATTTTACGAAATTTTTTATGAGGCGGGGGGCTCCGACCCCGCGGGCTCCAACCCCTTCCAAAAACCGTCTAGCGTCTAAGTTAGAGTACCATGAGATAGTATACCAAATTTGGTGGTTCTAAATTGAAAACTGTAGATTTTACGAAAAATTGTTTATTCGGGGGGGCTCCGACCCCGCGGGCTCCAACCCCTTCCAAAAACCGTCTAGCGTCTAAGTTAGAGTACCATGAGATAGTATACCAGATTAGGTGGTTCTGAATTGAAAACTGTAGTTTTTAAGAAAATTTTGTATGTTGGGGGGCTCTCACCCCCTGGGCCTTGACCCGTTCCAAAAATGGTCTGCCGTCTAAGTTGGAGTACCATAAGATAGTATACCAAATTTGGTGGTTCTAAGATGAAAACTGTCGATTTTACGAAATTTTTTATGAGGGGCGGGCTCCAACCCCTTCCAAAAACCGTCTAGCGTCTAAGTTAGAGTTTCATGATACCAAATTTGATGGTTCTGAAATGAAAACTAGATTTTACGAAAATTTTGTATGTAGGGGGGGGAGCTCTGACTCCCCGGGCCTTGACCCGTTCCAAAAACCGACAACCGTCTAAGTTAGAGTACTATGAGATAGGATACCTGATTTGGTGGTTCTGAATTGAAAACTGTGTGGGGGGCTCTGACCAACCGGGCCCCTGACCCGTTCCAAAAACCGTCTAAGTTAGAGTACCATGAGATAATGCACCAAATTTGGTAGTTCTAAATTGAAAACTATAACTTACGGCAATTCTGTAGGGGGAGGGGCTCTACCCCCCCTCTCTGCAACCGCTTCCCCAAACCCTCTACAGTCTAAGTTAGAATACCACGAGATAGTATACCAGATTTGGTGGTTCTGAATTGAAAACTGTAAAATTTTGTGTATGGGGGCTCTGTCCAACCGGGCCCTGACCCGTTCCAAAAACTGTTTACCGTCTAATATTTTTAGTGCCAAAGAAAAACGTAATATTCCTATCCTGTCTGCGTGGCCAAACTTTATAAATTTGATCAGGGAGCAAGACGTTCGAAATCGTACGTTTTCCTGCATTCGTTTTGTATGTAACCAAAATCTGTAAACGCGACGAATTGACGTAGTCGACGAATTTGTCCGCGACGAATTGACGCAGTCGACGAGCGACGAATCGTCGCAGTCGACGGATTGACGCGGTCGACGAATTGACGCACGCGACGAATTGGCGTAGAACCAGGTTTATTTTGAAGCAGGACTTATATAAGTGTTTTTACCAATGGAAGTGGCTTGAGAGGTTTTCATAACTAATTGGCTGGGATATGCAGTTCCACCCTTCTCTAGTAACATATTATATAACTACATAAGAACTGAAGTTTTATATTGCTTGAAAATGTTTTCTTGTGGCAACTGTCTTATGTTCCTTTTATTTCATGGGAAGGTGATAAAATGTTCTGCTGCATAATATATTCTGAATTCAGGAATTTTTGGAGGAACATTTCTCAATGACACTGGAATTGTTTGAAATGAGATCTCAAAAAGTTATTTTTAACTGCATTCTGTTAGATTAAAGAAAACTGGAAGCAAATTGGATACAGTTTTCTGCCTGTAATAGTACAAGTAATAATGACATGAAAATATGTTAGGCACTTTTGTTTAATTGTATTAACAACCACAAATTTGCTTTAATGAAATGGATTTATATGGTTTATTTTGGGCATCTAAGACTTCCATGTTTAGTATTTATACTGGGTTGACATTGATATACAGAGATATGGATTGGGGGATAGGTCAAAACTTTCCTTAGCACCAGAAATGAATGGCAAATAAAATGTTTAAGTGCTTGTGTGCATCACCTGCTAAGAAAAACCATGTTGAAATCTATTGAACTCATCCTGTAAAACAGTTCTACATGCACCAGTGATTTGGAGAAAGCAAACATTATTTCTGATGCCTTTACTGTTTCATTGCATTTTTAAACAAAAATCCCTTCTGTTACAGGGTGCTGCATGCATTAAAATTTTACACTTTTTTCTGTCTTGGAAAAACCTCACAAAGAAATTTCAACAAATGTTCATTTAACTTCTATCAAAATGATTAAGATTGGCCATTTAAGCCAATAAGGTTGAAAAAGTCAAAGTCAAACAGTATTTCTCTGTACTGTAAGCACTTGACATGGTGCTTATACATTTAATTAATGTTGGTGGTAAATCTAAGTAGTTTCAGGCTGCATGACCCACTTAAAATAGAAGTTCTTTTGTGCAAAGTATGCCAAAATGACCCCTTTTCCTTAAGAAACCTGGAACCTTAAAAATTATTACACATACATATTTTTTGTATGTGTACAAAGTTTTAAGAAAAAATGTTTTTTTGGAACACTCACTTCGGTATGCATTTGTGTTTCACTGTGATTATGCCAAAATAACTGATTTTCCCTAAGAAACCTGGAATCTTAAAAATTATTTTGAAGTTTTAAAACAATTGTTTTTGAGGAACACACACACTCCATTGTGCATTTCTGTTGAAATGTGGTGAACTCCTCACTTCATTCATGAGTTAAATTCAGCATTCATTCAGTCCCCCCCCCCCAGCATATTGTTTACTATTATTATATCACATTATATTTTCATGATCTTTCAATACCAGCAGTAAACAGCACTGTTCGACAGTTCCTCAAAATTAATAACTGCTTTTAACTTTCAAAAATATGAAGAATGAGGCAAATCGATTTTGAGTGCCAGTTTTTTTTTATGACAGAAACATTCCTTCATGAATTAATTTTAAAACACTGCACAGTAAATATGAATTGCAACCTGTAACGTTTTGCAATGATAAAATCCAGAGCTCTGTAGATTAGCTGTTTGAAATGCTATTTTGATATACTATTGAAAATCACCAATCACTCAAGTGAGCAGAGCCATCGTGGCACGGGCTCCCTCGATGGCTTTGCTCACTTGAGCTGTGGTGGGCGGGTGAGACACACCTTCCTCCTAAGGATGACAGTAGCCTGTTGACAGCGCTAGAGGATTGTGTGTGCGGAGCTGAATGAGGGTGACCCTTGCAGTAGGATTAGCACAGGTTTTGAAACAGATGGAGCATTTTGTTACTCACAGTTGACAAAGGTTTAACCACCTGGGAATGTAGCATAGTGTAAACATGTACATAGTTTTTTAATTGAATGTATGAATGAGTAGTGTGCTTGTGTGGCTTTTATATGCATTGACGAGCTATGGTTACATCTCATATAGCTAAAAAAAGCCAGCGTTGTTTGTCTAGCAAATAAAAAAAAATAATAATAATATGACGTTTCATCCCCGGAAGAAGAAATCGTAGGCAAGGTGTCTGTAAACCTTTGAAGGCCAGCAACATTACGATAATTGACGTGCTTGAAGTGTTTGTGAATGGAAACTGCCAGGATCTTTAGGGTAAGTGATTGGTGATTTTCAATAGTATATCATTTGTGAATTGCACATAAACTACGCGCACTTTGCAGGGGTTTGATACCTTGGAAGTGCAAATATAATAAATGCTATTTTGATGTGTTGATTTTCCAAATCTGAGGCACAACACCAAGAAAATGTCAACATTATATGCAACAGTAAACATTTACGAGTTAACTGTTTCTTGTACATACATATATATCATTAAGCTGTTCTCTGATATTCAGAGGTTAGTTCCTCAAAGAAAGACCATCTGGCAAATAAACATTTAACTGATAATACATATCCCTAAGGTGTTCTCTGAGATTAGCTCCACAAAGAAATACGAACCACCGGATAAATTTTTAACTGATTATTTACTTACTGTTGCCGTTACAACTTCTCCATTTACAGTGATCTTGACACACAACACGGGCTTCAGTGATATCCATCGCATGACATACACAAGACCTTCTGTAATTCATACTCATAATCTTCTCTTGCAGACACTCCTGGATCTGATCCTACCATGACTTTCTTGGCCTTCCTCTGCGTCTCTTTCCTGCCACTTGTGCCAAAAAATTTTTTATTAGTAAGCATCTCATAACTCATTCTTTTGACATGGCCAAACTATCTAAGAATATTGGTCTCCACCTTGCTAACAACATTTTGCTTCACCTTACACAACTGCAGCACATCATTCCTCACATGATCAGATCGTGTCTTCCCACACACATCCCATAAGTAATGCAAGTTTCCGGCACGCAAATGACTCCTATGTCTCTTCTGTAGTACCCAGGTTTCACTGCCATACTCTTAGGAACAATTACACTTTCATACACAGCCATTTGGGACACTTTTGAGAATCCATCATTCCTGTGAAAACCTCCTAAAGCAGCTATGTCTTTCAGTGAAAAATTCACTTGCCTACTAATTTCACCATCTAATCTATTCTCTCTTTCAAACAAGCTTCCTAAATATATAAACTCATTTACGTGGTCAATTACTGTGCCATTTAGACTTATCCTGCATTCAGTACTAACAGTTCCTTGCTCAAAAACCATAACTTTGGTTTTTCCCTTATTTATACTCAGTTTGAATTTCATACAGACTTCGTACACCCAGGACAACATGCTCTGCAACTCATTTTTGCTCTCTGCCAACAGGACTGTGTCATCGGCATACAGCAATCTGCACACACTGGTATTACCAAGACATGAACCAGTATTGTGCATCTTGGCATCATGCATGCATGCATCCATAAATATATTAAACAGCCATAGTGACATTACACAACCTTGCCTGACTCCTGTACCAATGGAAAACCATTTTGATATGACACCATTCACTCGTACACAAGCTCTACTGCCAGCATACATGGCTTTCACACTATTGAGTAGATTCCCAGTAACACCATATTCATTCAACACCTTCCACAGAAGTATCCTATTTACTCAGTCATATGCTTTCTCTAAATCTATGAAGACAGTAAAAACTTCCTTACCAACAGCCAGATACTTTTCAATCATGTGTAATGCAAAAATTTGGTTAGTGCAACCTTTACCAGGCATAAAACCACTCTGAACATCCCACAATTTATCTGATGTAAGACTTCGTACCTTTTCAGTAATGATCTTACTAAACACTTTCCCTGGCACACTCAATAAGCTAATACCAAGATAGTTCTTGCAGTCAGTCTGATCACCTTTTCTCTTATACAAGGGAACAATGATAGCATCCCGAGGTACCATTCCTAACTCCCAGCAGAGCTGGCAGATTTCAATTAACCAGTCAATTACAGAGTCACCACCATATTTCCACAACTCAGCAGTTATGCCATCAACTCCCGGAGCCTTACCATTCTGAAGAGATTTTAGAGCTTTACACACCTCTTCTCTCGAGATCCCTCCTGTCTTCCATCTCTCACTATGACTGTTTCTTGTACAACACTGAAAAAAAAAAAAAAATACGAATGGGGGTATTAAGTAGTAATATTTCCTGTTAATTACAAATTGGCTATCAACATCTGGAATACCAGATTGAAAAATTGCCATAAGTGCATCCTATTAATATTGAGATGTTTGGGGGAAAATTGCATTTTTGCATTGTTTTGTGTTGTGCCAATAATTTGTATAATTTCAGCAAGATAGGTTGTTGATGTTACAAATGACACTGTTAAAACACATTTTTTGGCACATGGAGCATTGATTGTGTTTCTAACATAACTTTTTACACTGAATTCAAAAATCATAATTTTTCCATTGCCCACAGTTTTTCAGGGTTTGCACAGCCTCTGGAATCCTTGAAAAGTCCTTGATTTTTTATATTTTTGTAAAAAGTCCACGAATAGTCATCAAATTTTTTCTTGCAATGAAAAAAAAATTGGTTGAAATATTTGGATTGATTTCCTTCACTGTTTTAGCTCCCTGCAGTATTTGCTCACGATGACATCTCTTTCTTCCATGGAATGTGGAGACATGATCTCCACATTCCATGGAAGAAATCTTATGTGATGCTGCAGCGTAAGATATTTGATTGCCATATTTCCAGTAGCATTGGTTTGTGGTATAGCAGTTGTGTGCAGTTGGAGTCATAACTTGTAGAAACCTTTCTGGCAATTCAAGATGGCCCATTCTTCTAACACACGCTTTCCCCACTGAAAGAGATTGATTTATGGCCTTTTTCAATATGCATGTGAATAGATGACTGTGAAATAGGGAATCTGCAGTTCCATAGCAAAAACAAAATTGTTTTGTATTATTATTATTGTGCTAAGTTTTCATACCAAGCACATGGAAATTTTGCCATTTCATTGATGTAACACATACTGAAAAACACTCTGTAACTATGGAACTCATAGTACTTTATAAGAATTTTTGGAAATGCTCAGTAAATTTTACCCCAATTTGCAAAATATAAAACAAAGTACCGTAATTTTTGGGCTAAGAGCCGCAGCTCTTACGTTACTAAAAGTGAAATTTTTCGGGTGTGCGGCGCTTATGCCGAATTTGTTTTCGATAAGACTGTTTCTTCCCTACCTTTTTTTTTTTTTTTTTATGCAGATGCTTAGTCATTTTTTTCAAACCACGTCTTTTTTTTTCGCAAACTCGACTGTGATAATTCCTCCCCCCTTCTACTCATACATTAGACATGTCTATTTAAAGGATAACTTTGCTGTCCTGATGTTGGTTTAGGAGGGAAAGTGGGGAAGGACAGGAATGCCTGACTCAAATGCCCTTTGCATGGGGGAGTGGGGGATGGAATGGGGACATAAGCACACAGACCAGTAGCGTGACGTCCGAGGCTTCTGTGGATAGCGCACCCAGGGTATCTCTTTCGTTGGCTGCAGCATACATCGTGCAGGAAGGTGCGATGCAGCCAAGGTAAGGAACGTTGATTTTCACTGGGGTGGGGAGACCGGTTTGATGGGCACTTCCCTGAACAAAAGCTTAAGAACATGAACAATGCAAAAGCCTGCCCCAGGATGATTCCATTAGCAGTGACCTATTCCAAACAATACTGGCGGGACGAAAAGACAAATCCTGTTCACTTTTCTTGGTTAATCTGGCATGCAATACAGGTGTTTCTTGGCTCTGTGCTCCTGAGTTTTGCTTCAATTTTAATTTTTTTTTTTTTTTTTTTTTTATTGACTGACGATTGTGGGAGTTGAAGGCTTTGGCTGGAAATACTTTCTCACTAATAAGCGCTGTAGCATTATCATCTGATGTTAACAATGGGTAATTAATTTAATACTTGGCTGAAGATAAAATCTTCACAAACGCAAAAGAAAAAGAAAGAGAAGGGCTTTCCATTCATATAAAAGTGGAGCTCAACACGAAGGCTCAGTGTGCAGTAAATGAAAGTAGGTCAAACCACTTGAAAGAGAGAAAGCGGCACCACTGTTTCGAAGTGTTGGCGGCGAGATCCACGAACACGTGCGTGGGATGCTGGTAAAAGGAAGCGTAAAGCAACTTCATTCTAATAAAAACATCTGTAGATGAGAAAAAAAGCATAACATAGGAGAAACATATTATTAAAGAAAACATTAATCGAAAGCATTACAAGTGATAATTTATAAGTTAATTACTTCTAAGATGGATTCTATTGCAGTGAACAGAGAACCATCCTGTAGCAGACATCCACATTGAATGGAATTTAGACAATTGTGCGGTTTTACGAGCAATGCGATATTCTAACGGGAGTCTTAAGATTAACTGTGATTTATATTGATTACATAAATGGTTTTGAGCATTTAATAAAGGCAAACAAATAACATCATTAGCATGATTAATAAAAAATGTATAAATAAAATTTTTTGCCAGTATGAAAAAATAAGTGCATAAAGCAGGTTGACACTGAGTTGCAGAATTAGCCTTTGAAGTATACATATAATCACGTTGGGTGTGAGTTAATTCATGAAAATAAGGAAGATAATTTAGTTTTCTGAGCAGCACCACAACTTCACAGGTGCGGCCCTTACAGCAACTTTTGCTTCCAAGATTGCAAAATTTCTCACCTGCGGCTCTTAGTCTGAAAATTACGGTACTATGATTCTAGCAAAAATTTAAGTTCGTGGAACTTTTTGATGATGAACTGGAAAATCCCTGGAATTTATTTTCTGTAAATCTGTATGAACCCCATTTTGTGTGTGTGTGTGTAAATCCTTTTTTCAGTATTGGTTGTTGAATTTTCAGGTATTATGTCAGCAGAAATTAAATACATACAATGTGTTTTTAAATTATTGTTTATTGTATTTTATTTCGAATATATTGTGCGAGAAAACAATCCATCGTTATAAACGCACTGGTGTATAAACTCAGCCACGATCAGGAATGATTCACGCACCAACACATCACAACATCTGAGCAGTTATTGTTCTGCCAGTGGTGAACTGGCCTTCACTGTGTAAGTGTTGCATTATCTTCTTAAAGTGATTAGTAACATATGCAATAGTGCTGTGATTCAAATCATGTCATCATGCCAAGTGTTTAAATTATCATCATACTTTTTAATGTCTGTGGTGAAGTAACTTCGAAGCTTACAGACAAAACTTGTAAGGGAACTGGTACATGTATATCATGCGGAATAAATATTCTTCTCATAATATGTGGAAAATACATCACTATAATTATGACGATTATGGACAAAACACGTAACAATATTAACAAAGAAAGGTAACTTGATCACGCTAGTTACGTTAACTAAAACTGAAGACCTAATGAAGACCTAAGATAAGGTCGAAAGCTTCCAACTTACGAACTTTTTGTAAAAGTTTTAGTTAACGTAACTAGCGTGATCAAGTTACCTTTCTTTATCACTATAATTAACACAGTAATCAGACATCTCTGAATTGCCTGTATTTACTGTTTCTCACATAACATCAGGAAACCTGAAAATTTCATCGCCTTGGATCGGAAATCAAACTCGCATCTCCCGATCTCCGTTCAAGTGTGCTTTTCGTAACACAACCCAAGATGACAAAGTCCCAAGTGTCCGAGTGTTAAAATCATCAGAATAATGACCAAACGACTTGCAAATCCAAGTTTGCTTCCATGTAGCATTGTTGCGTAAATCGCTAGTCACTCAGGTATGTCGTGTGGAAAAAATATCCTTCTCATAATACGTGGAAAATACATCACGGCAACAGAAACCAGCGTGGAAATACTCTCGTTGAGTTTGCAGAGGCAGAAGGGTTTTTCATCTTGAACTCCTTCTTCAAGAAAAAGCCACACAGGAAATGGACATGGAGACATCCAAATGGGACGACAAGTGAAATTGATTTTATTATGTGTAACAAAAAATTCGTCATAGAAGACTGCAGTGTGCTAAACAAGTTCAACACAGGTAGTGACCATAGATTGGTGAGATGTAAGATGCACCTCAACACTAAACTTGAACGTGGCAAGCTCATAAGACAAACAAAATCTATTGACATAACCAACCTTAAAAAACACCATAATACCTTCAAGTTGGAACTGAAGAACAGGTTCTCTGCTTTAGAAGGCCTAACATCGGAAGAAGTGGACATCTCTGAAGTTAACAGAAAAGTAACCAAAGCTCTTATGGAAACAGCAATAAAATTAGCTGGGTCTAACAAGTTGCATGTAAATAAATTATCAGGAAAAACGAAAATGTTGATGCAAAAAAGAAGAGAGATGAGGACAACTAAAGAAGATGTGACTTCCAAAGTGGAATATATAGAGCTATGCAAGACAGTAAGGAAAAGTATCACTGAAGACGTAAGAAAATTCAACTGTGAACTAGTGAGGAAAGCAATTGAAAACAACCAAAGCCTAAAGATAGCAAAGGGACATCTATCTCAGTAAGGGAAGAAAACAGATTATGGCACTGAGAAAAGAAGATGGTTCTGTAACAAGAAAGAGAGGCGAAATTTTGACAAGAGTGAAAGATTTCTACTCCAAATTATATGAAAGGGATGATACATGCACTCCAGACATCATGAAAGATACCAGTACCAGAGTTCCTCCAGTCCTTCCAGCAGAAGTTGCACATGCAATCAAGAACATGAAGCGGGGAAAGCTCCAGGAGAAGATGGAATTACTGTAGACATCATACAAGAAGCAAGTGGAGAAATCGAAACAGTACTCGCCCAAATTTTCACTCGATGCCTTAATGAAGGAAAGATTCCTGAGGATTGGAACACCGCTACAATGATCCTGCTACATAAGAAAGGTGACATTGAGGATCTTGGAAACTACAGACCTATCAGCCTCCTATCAGTAGTTTATAAAATCTTCACTAAAGTTCTTTCACACCATTTGAAGGTAACACTGGACATGGCTCAACCGAGAGAACAAGCTGGATTCAGGAATGGCTACAGCACAATAGATCATATCCACGTGTTGAGAGAACTAATTGAAAGAGCGAGGGAATATGAACTTCCATTGTGCATGGCTTTTATCGATTATGAAAAAGCCTTTGATTCGGTGAAACCATCAGCAGTTACAATGGCTCTGAAAACCTGCGGTATTGAAGATGCATACATTAATATTATTAATAACATCTATGAAAATGCAAGTGCAAAGATTAGGCTGTTTGAAAATACAACACACGTAAAAATTGGAAAGGGAGTGAGACAAGGTGACACCATATCTCCGAAGCTCTTTAATGCCACATTGGATGGTGTTTTTCAGTCGCTGAGCTGGGAAAACAAGGGGATAAAGATTAATGGAGATTATCTAACCCACCTTCGTTTTGCTGATGACGTAGTCATTTTTGCAACTACCCCATCAGAGCTGCAGAGTATGATCCAGGAACTTGCTGACAAGAGTAAAGAAGTGGGATTAAAAATGAACTTTCAGAAGACAAAAGTGATGTTCAATGCTTTTACAAGAAATGAAGATTTATCGATTGATGGAGAAAAGCTGGAGATAACAGACACGTACGTTTATCTTGGACAGCAGATATCAAGTGAGGGACACATTGATGAAGAAATTAATCGGCGTACAAAACTTGCCTGGAGAGCTTTTGGAAGAAACAGCATAATTTTCAAGAGCAATATGCCATTATGTCTTAAAAGAAAAGTGTTTGATCAATGCATCCTTCCAGTGCTTACGTATGGTGCAGAGACGTGGACCTTAACTAAAAGAGACATACAAAGGCTGCAGACAACTCAAAAAAGCATGGAGAGGTGCATGCTTGGTGTAACCAGGAGAGATAAGAAGAGGAACTCGTGGATCCGAAAAATGACAAGAGTGGAAGACATCATGATTAGAGTTAAATCCCTGAAATGGCAATGGGCTGGACATACTGCCAGAAGGACAGATCATCGATGGACAGCCGAAATTTTAGATTGGATTCCAAGAGATAGGAAAAGACCCAGAAGAAGACCACATGGGAGATGGGTGGATGAAATTCGAAAGTATGCAGGGGTGACATGGAGGAGACTGGCACAAGACAGACCGTTGTGGAGGAAACTTGGGAGACCTTCGTCCAGCAGTGGATTGATAATGGTTGACAATGATGATGAGTATGAATTAATACAGCAATCAGACATAACTGAATTTAACTGAAGTAACATCAATCACATTAAAAATCTTGAAAATTTCATCACCCTGGAGTGTGAATCGAACCCACATCTGTATTCCATTCATGGCCATTGAAGCAATCACATGTATGATGCATGTGCGTTGAACCTTTATTGCATTGTACAAAACTGCCACAAAGTTTAAAATCTTGGTTCTGTTGCACCATTAATGGAAGCAAGTGTTTTAAAAGAGGATGATGCAACTTGGATAGTGTAAATCTGGTTCAAGGAGCTTGTGGTTGGCTACATGAGCTTAGAGATTAAGAAAGGTTTGAGAAGGCCCTCTGTGGTAAATTCGGACACCTATCTCATGGCTGTTGAAGCAAATCCAACAACTAGCACCTGCAAATTGTTGGCCAGACTGAGAGTTTCCAAATTCACCATTGCTGACCACATGCACAAGCTTGGAAAGGTCTACAGACTAAGGTGTGAGTTACCACATGAATTGATCCCAGCTCAGGCTCAATGACATATCAGTGTCTGCAAAGGAACTGCTCAGGAATCCATGTGACACTCAGTTCATCAAGCAGATAGTTATTGGGGTGAGAAGTGGATCTAACTAATTTATTGCCACTGGTTCCAGGAAAGGGATAGAGGCAATGCCGCAAGACAATCATACCACGTCTCATCTGGGACTCGAACTAGGCCCATCTTGGACAATGCCTCAGACCAGTCTGCTACAACTAAATCAAGCTTATAAAGTTCATGCTGCATTTCATTCTTTTAATAATAAAAACAAATATGTCATTTAGAAAACAAGATGATCTGATGAAATTTTTCAGGCTGAGTATAGAATACACTGACGAGCCAATACATTATGACCACCTACCTTATAAGCTGTAGGACTCCCTTTAGCTCGCAAAACAGCTGCCATTCGGTAAGGCATTGATTCGATGAAGTGGTGAGAGGTATCCTGGTGTATCTGGAACCATAACATCAACAGCAGGTCCTCCAGTTTCAGTACATTTCGGGGCAGTGGTGATTTAGCTTGAACCCGCTTTTCCAAGTCGAACCCCAAATGTTCAGTTGGGTTCATGTCGGGTGAATTTGGGCGCCAGGGCATCAACAGAAATTCGCCAACATATTCCTCAAACCACTCCTTGATGATTCTGGCAGTGTGGCATGGCGCATTATCTTTTTGGTAATGGCCATCACCAGCAGGGTACACAGTTGCCATGAACGGGTGAACTTAGTCCGCCACAATGTTCAGATACCGGACAGCTGTCAGGGATTGTGCTATTGGGATAATGGAGCCTAATTATCCCAAGAAAACATTGCGCACAACATAACACCGCCACGCCGGCCTGTTTCCGCCCAAACGTGGATCGAGGTGCCATCGCCTCCGTTGGTAATCTGCATATCCGTACTCTGCTGTCTACGTGATGCATCAGGAATCTTGATTTGTCAGGCCAGGCCACTTTCTTCCAATCATCCACGTTCCAATTTCGATGATCTTGGGTTCATTTCATGCATTGATGGTGATGACGTGCAGTGAGCACGGGAACCCGGCTGGATCTTCAGCTATGCAGGCCCATACGCAGAAGGCTGCGATGAACTGTGTGCTGTGACACATTGCCTTGATCACCACTGTTGTAGCTGCAGGAGATTTGTCGCACTGTGGCCCTGTGAACAATGCACGACAGTCTCCACTCCTGTCTGGCATCAATGAGCTGCAGACAACAGCTTGTCATTTGGCCATCTGTGCACCACTTTTGATACGCACTCACTACAGTGGCACATGAACAAGCCGCATTGTTTCCCAGATCATAGTTCCAAGGTGCCGTACCATCACAATTTGTCCTTTATCAAACTCCTATAAATCGGCAGCATTTTCCATTCTGACTCGAAACACTTGACTAACCAAAAGCTGGTCATCATGGTTCGTACGCTCCTTGAAAACCTTGAAAAGTCCTTGAATAAAAAGTTCATTTTCAAGTCCTTGGAATTACTTGAAAAAGTTTAAGGCTCTTATAAATAGTACTTGATTTTTTTTTTTTTTTTTTGAAGTACAGTAAAAGCTCCTTATTCGCGGGGTATATGTTCCGTAAATATGCCGCGAATACAGAAACTGTGAATATGGAATGGTAATTTGTATGGGATTATAAGGGATACTCCAAAATAAAAAAAGAAATCAAAATAAAATCAATTTAATGAGAGTTTTTAACAATATCTATTAATTATTATTGTCAGGCTTAGGCAAGGGTTTAAAGAACTTAGTAATTTTTTCTGGTTTTGCCACTTTTAAAAGGTCTTTCAATTCAGATTGATATTCAGCTGTGGCATTAACAATTTGCCTTTTAAAAATAAGACTTCTTTCCATAGATGGATCAATTTTCATGAAGAAATCACAAAGCTCATTTGCCATCCGTAAACCTTCACTCAGGTTTTTCAAATTAAAGGTCACCTTTTCAGTGCTCGTTGAAGCCTCTTCTTCAATGGAATGCGGATTTAACATTTCCTCCAAGTCGTTTTCGGTCAAATCTTCATCTTGCAATTCAAGCAACTCTTGAATGTCACTTGATTCTATCTGTTCAAAGCCATCTCGTCCTATTCCATTCGCAACTTGAGCAATGTTTGCAGTTAAAGTTTGAATTTGCACGGATTCTTCATCATTTCCGACAGTCAGAAAAGGCCACAGTTTTTTCCAACATGATTTCAATGTGTATGGTTTCAGTTCTTCCAACAATTCTTTTATGTTAACAATGCATTTTGCTATGTCAAAATTTTTCCAGCATTGCATCACATTCATATCAGGATCACATTCCATGGTGTCCAGTATGATTTTGAAGGTTCGTCTAATGTAATAGAGCTTGAACTCCTGGATTATTCCTTGGTCCGTGGGTTGGAGTAAAGCCGTCGTGTTAGGAGGTAAAAATATCACCTTTATATTTGGATGCATAGTTTCAAGCTCATAAGGGTGACCTGGAGTATTGTCCAAAACTAGAACGGCCTTAAATTAAAAATTATTTTTTTCAAATAAGTCTCAACTTCAGGAACCTGTCACAAAAAATAGCACTTGTAACCCACGCTTTCTTATTTGCACGCCAAAACACTGGCAGGTTGTCCTTGTTTTGATTTTTTAAAGCACGAGGATTTAACGATCTGTAAAGCATTAGTGGCTTTATAACACAATCTCCAGATGCGTTAGAACACAGCAGCAGTGTAACTCTATCTTTTGCTGCCTTGAAACTAGGGGCGGACTTCTCACTTTTGGATATGAAAGTTTTGTTTGGCATTCTTTTCCAAAACAAGGCAGTTTCATCCGCATTAAACACTTGTTCCGGTTTGTATCCACCATGAGCAATTAAGTTTGAAAATTCTTCTGGATATCTTTCTGCTGCGGCGGTGTCTGCAGATGCAGCTTCTCCAACAATTTTAATGCTATGCAATGATTGTCGCACCTTGAATTTATTGAACCAACCTTCTGATGCTTGAAATCCTCCATCTGTACGTTCAACACCTGGTTCTTTAAAATGTGCGTAAAGACGCTTTGCCTTCTCGCGGATCATAAGACCATTTAGGGGCACTCTTTTCTGGTTACGATCTTCAATCCATAATGATAACGCAGCTTCCATTTCTTCAATTGCTGGATCACGAACAATTTTTGCTGATAGTGAGGTTGAAGCTATAGAATTCCTTATTTTGTCTTCAGATTTCTTGATGGATCGTACAGTTGATTCATTAACATCGAAAGAGCGTGATATGGATGCAAACGACTCGCCAAGGCGTAAATGGTCAAGCATTTTTATTTTTACTTTAAGCGGCAACACTATTTTTTTCTGTGTCGGAATTAATTTTTCTTTCCTTTTACTCGACATTATAAATTGGGAACAAAGCAGAAGAGACACATGTTATTCAATCAAAATTATTGCAACGACTGACAAGTTGAAGCAATAAAACACCGACCGTGGCGAAGGCGGCTCTTATCAAAGGACATAGCGGAACGTGTAATACGGCGGCGGCGGCATTTGACAACATACTTTAGGCATAGTGGCAATAAGGTTTGTTTTACTTTGATATTAGTCCATTCGGTTACACTCTTTGTAAAAGCCGCCTCGGCACGTGCCAGCAGTACTCAAAAGATGTCGATGCATTAATAAAGGACACCGAATCCTTTTAATATACCGACTGGATCCGCGAATAAAGAAATTTTTAGTCGTGAATACAGGAACTTGGTCACCATTTTTTAACCCACGAATACTGAAAACATGAATAAGGGAACCGTGAATAAGGAGCTTTAACTGTAATGATATGAAAGAGCGTGTGTTAAATAATTGTTTGTGCTAAAAAGATGTATAGGAGATTTCTGTGTAGTTCTGATAAAAACGCCAAGCTGATCAAATAGTGCAGAACATGCATTCAACCCAGGGGAGTGTGTGGACAGCTGGTGCCTTGGCTATGATATCACTACAGAGTAAAGCGTCAGCCATGTGAGTAAAATAAGGGAAATGATGTATTCGCAAATTGTGATGGGCTTCTGTTTACTTGGGTTAGGGGTGCGTTCTTGCCGGAGGATGGAACTTTCAGGAATTGCTTTTGCTTATGGACCCTTTGTCTCCTGGCTGCATCAAGAAATGCATCAAAGCATCAGTCGTGCATCAAAAGTAAAAAAGTTAAAGTGAACATTAAGTGTCATACCAGCAGATGAATACGAAAATAACATACTCTTTTAAAATATTCCATAAAATAAAATGATTTCAAAAAACACCAAAACAGAGGGGCAATTCAAAGTTAATATAATAAACCAACTAGGGGCAAATGGTAACAGGCAGGTCACTGAAGATGTGCCCGCCCCAACTAAGATTAATGGTCTGAACTTACTAAAATAACAACCTACTGACCGGCAGACAGTACACACATATGATAATTCGGGTTTGCTTGAATTTAGTTTGCTTGGGAGAGTACGAACCTTGTATATACTGCTCTGTGAACTTCACCTGTGCCACTGTTCGATCTCTAGGTGCACTCATTTCTCTAGGCTAGGGGTGGTGATAATGTAATGACTCATTGGTGTAATTCCATGTTTCTAGTTGTACCTACATGTTAATGTCTGATGAATGATACAAATGATTTTCTCATTTCAGAATAAAAAGTTGTGATTTCTTTCTCTCTTCCCAGTGTAGTGTTTATATTTCACGTTTCAGCACATTTTCCATTCCAGCGTACTGATTGAATTCCACTTGTATCTTTTCAGGTTGAAAAAGCATTGTGTCATGTGCAGGAATGTGCAAAGGAGGCAGCAACATCATAACTATGATGGTCTTTCTGATTTGATTATGGAATGTGTGCATTAATTACCTCAGGAAAAATCAAATTTAAAATACTTAATGTATACTCTTTCCTAAAGTGCACATTTTGTTCCCGGAAACTAACCTTTTTGGGGGCAAACTGGTGGTGTAGGCAATGTTTGATTTATGTATTCTTTTTTTTTTTTTTTCTTTCAGGAAACTTTTTGTGTGGCTTGTTACTGAAGAAAAAGCAGTAATTTCCATCTTATAATTTTTGAAAAATCCAGTTTATAGTTTATATTAATGGTACATCAGTTGGGAGAGGGGGTTGAATAAAGGTTACACATCACCCAGGACTTTAAAAAAATGATCACATGTGATACTGGTACCTTGTTGTGTGGAATATTTATTCATCATAGATGTAAACTGTCTGTAATATTCTCTGGGCATCAATGAATAAACAAATAATAGGGCTTCCTAATATTAGTGTAACAAAAGAAGCATACCATGTCACAAAAAAGTGAAGTTATCACATGTTCAAAGGGACTAAACTAAAAAGTAATAATATCTTGGCATTTCTCCATGTATTGAAGGAAGTTTTCAACAAGATATTGTGATTGGAATAAAATATGTAATAGTAGTTACTATATTAGTTTCATAAAATGAAAATTTGTGTCTTATTGAATAGTAAAATCCTCTTACTATCATATCTTCTGTTAGACATGTTTATTATACTATCATACCCAAAGGCAAGTACCCCAAAAGAAAGAATTGTTTAATATGAAACTAGCCCTTATTTGGTCTTTTAACATGATATCTTAAAAAGAAACAATTGGCAATGCACAGTTTAATCCGTTATATAAGTACATACTTTTGTTATAGCTGGTTATTTACTTTCTCTGTTCTTTATGTCCACTTCCTATTCATTCTTGCCTGTAGGTTTCTTATTTCATGCTTTTGAATGTAAATTTTCTTTCTGTAGGTAAAGCAGTGTCCATTATATTACATTATCAGGTCATAGGAATGGACGGGTTCGATATACGACCATTGTATCGGGACCCATTTCTACCGTATTTTTTCTCAAAATTTCATCCTCGGTCCAATTATTCTGTCCGTATTATCTGTACATTTTTAAAAAGTTGAGATTAAAAGATTCTATATAAATTCCATTGCTTGTCCACCATGCAAATCAATGCTCCTGAGTCTTTCATATCATTGTCGTGACATCACAGATAGTTATTCTTTGTCGGCTAAAATTTATCTCTTTATGCTTAAAAAGAACATAAAACTGAACTATTTACATTCTAGAAATATCTATTTACATCTATTAATCAGTTTCAGAATTGCATCCTCTCAAGGGTCACAAAGTATTAGGCTGTATTTGACATTGTGGCCACGCCCTTCCTTTGTTAGTGTTGCCAATATTGTTGCAACTATGTTCCTCAGAGTTTATCCCTATCAGCGTATTTTTAAAATATCAAAATATTTAAAACATTTGTATAAGAATGTCTAAACTTTTTAAGATATCGTGTTAAAAGACCTAATAAGGGCATATTACATATTAAACAATTCTTTCTTTCGAGGTACTCGCCTTTGGGTCTGATAGTATAATAAACATGTATAACAGAAAATATGATATGAAGAGGATTTTACTATTGAATAAGATACATAAAACACGTAAGTTAATATGCTCAGCATGAGTTTGTGAATGAGTGAACTCAAAGAAAATTTGTGTATTCAAAGTGAATCACTAAAAAAATGCAAATGTTATTTTAGCCTTCTCCTCTAAAACTTAGAATATTTTAACTAAAATGTAAAGTGCTTCCTTTGACCACCATATATATGTATATGTTTTTACGGAAAGACATTTTAATCATTGTAAAATTAGTCTTCTTCATATGAAAGGAATGTTCCAGAAAATTTATATAAAAACAGGAATTTCTTTCCTGAAAATAACTAGCAAAATTTTATAATGATCTGAACATCATGCAATAAAATGCTGACAGCCCATTTCCTTTTTTATATGCATGATGCAATGTTATGTAATTGTGACATATTACAAGAGCATAAAAATGGTCATGTTTCCCATGTCATCTAGTCTGTATAGCTCCTTATGGTCTTAAAGATTAACCTTTTTAATTACAATTAACGTTATTAACACCATTAAAATTTACATGCCTTCTAATGTAATTTCTGTACTTTCTTTTGTGCAATCCACACCTGTGATTTTGAAAGCGAACTGTAATTTCCAACAGAAAAGTTGCGATTCACAGAATGACTGAGAAGTCCAAAGAAGTAAGGAAAAACTATCTCCTTACTAAATAAAGAAACTATAGAAAAAAATCACAGTAGTTTTTTAATGAACAAAGAGCTACAGTCTAAGTTGTTCTTTAAAAAGTGAACAAGTAAGATTTTTTGATTTTTTTTAGCATTACCATAGTTTTGTAGTCAGATCTAAAAATTTGTAGAAACTATGGACAAATCAGAGTATTTGGTATTTTTGAAAATATTTAAAAAATCTATAAAATTATGCGCAAACCAGAGCTTGGCATTTCTGAAACTATTTCAACTGAAGAGCAAACAAAAGCTTCAACTAATCCAATTAGCTTAGAAATTAACAAATGAGATTTGTGTAGTGATTACCAACGGCAACTATTATGTGCTGTGGGAAAGGCCACTGAGCTTTTCATAATACATTATCTTCTGCAAGAGCTGAAATAGTATCACCTTCACTTCATCGTATTTCCTGTCAAAACGTTCATAAGTAACAAAAAAAGGGGAAATACTTCTTTGAAGACCTCTATTTTCATATTGTGTTACATTTTGTTTCTACTCTAGAAATTTAATACACTGCAAAAAAACAAAAAAAAAAAACAACAAAAAACGAAGCACCCAGAACGGATTATTGAATCATCAAATCAAGATGAAAATTGGTATGTACAATGCATGTGTGTAGGAAAAGAAATGATTGCAATTCCAGAGCAGTTGGGCCATTTATTCAGATAAAGGAGCTACACGAATAGAACAAGTTGGTATGTAGTAGTGCCAGCTCTGGCTTGGATACAAGCAGTTACTCGTCATGGCATGGAGACATGCAATTCATTGATACTGTCCTGAGGTATAGCATGCCAGTTGGTGTCCAAATTGCAGACCAGCTTGCCGGCATTCCAGGGTGGGTGTAGGTGTTGTCTCATCAATGTTCGATTTGTGAGAGGTCGGGCGATCAGCCTAGCCATGGAAGGATGTTGGCATTATGGAGGCAAGCCTGGAAGGGCCGTTCTGTGTAATGCCAGGCATTATCCTATTGAAAAATTGCTCAGTGATGATGCGACAGGAGTGGCAACACAACAGGTCATAGAATGTCATTGATGTAATGTTGAGCAGTGAGGGTGGTACTGGAGAGCCATTTCTTACGAAAACACAGTCACTGGTGGTACCACATAGGAAATGGCTCCCCAGACAGTCACTCCCGGTGTGCTGTTCCTTGGTAAAGCCAGGATCCATGCACTGTCTGGCTCATCTCCAGATAGGCATGCACTGGTCGTCAGTGCCACATGCAAACCGCTACTCATCACTGAAGACAACACACCACTGGACAGTGTTCTCATGTTGATTGGGCTTGACACCACTGCAACCGGTGCCGGTGATGTTCAGTGGTAGTCAGCAGAGTGGCCTCCTCAAATGTAGTCCCTGTGCCACAAGCCATCTGTCTGGCACCAGTCCGTATACCCACTTCCATGCCTATAGACGACATATGGCCACGGATGGCTAAGAGTGACAAATTGGGTTCTGTTCATGCGGTTCTCACAATCACTTGATCCTTGCATTCTGTCATTGCCTTCGGCCATCCACTGCCCATGTGCCACTGGGTTGTGCCCTCCTTGACCCATTGGCACCAACATCATCTGATCACTCTGACCGAAATGCCTGGCAATACAGCGACTTGACCAAAAAGCCTTTCCCAACCCAATTTTATGTCCTAACTCAACTGCTTGTAGTGTGCACAGATCTGACATCAAGACACCTGACAGTCCATGGTGGTTAATGTAACTGCAATCCACTGTCAT
The DNA here is from genome assembly GCA_039090855.1 of Macrothele yani. Classification (NCBI taxonomy): domain Eukaryota; kingdom Metazoa; phylum Arthropoda; class Arachnida; order Araneae; family Macrothelidae; genus Macrothele; species Macrothele yani. The sequence continues at coordinate 134,723,120 of CM077027.1, read as the reverse complement.
AGTTGTCCCTGTGGAGCTTTACTCTTGATTTACCCTCCTCAAAACGCTGCTTCCATGTGCTGTGGCAGGCCACTATTTAGTCATTGGTCATTATTTTTTAATCACTTGCATGTTCGGCCCTGTGGTTACTTGCATTAGAATTGAACAACTTTCTCGGGGTGCTTTGGGAATTTTTTTGCAAGGAGTGTACATCTCCCACTCAAAACTTCAAACTGATACCTACACTATATTGACAAAAGCTACCGGACACCTAAAAGGAAATCACAACATAGCATTTATTGACATACATTAGTACAGTGTCGGTCCACCTTTGGCCTTAATACATGCACTGACTCTTCGAGACATGCTTTTGACAAGGTTTTGGAATACAGCGATAGGTATGCGGTTCCATTCAATACATAATGCTGCTGCTAACTGTTGCTTAGTAGTAGAACTTGGTTCCAAACTTCTTATTCAGCACTCTAATTCATCCCATAGGTGCTCCATGGGATTAAGATCAGGTCTCTGTGCTGGCCAGTCCACACATGATATGGAATTATTGTCAAACAACTCTGTAACAGTCCTTGCTTTATGTCTCGGTGCATTATCCTGCCGGCACCAACAAGGCTTGGTTCCATAGTATTGCCACAGAGTTGGTAGGGCATAATTGCCCGAAATATCGAGGTAGACATGCTGGTTAACAGATTTGGCCACAATAACCAATGGGCCGGGACCATACCTTGAAAAACACCCCCACACGAGTACACTGCCAGCTCCAAACTTGACCGTACGAACAGTACACTGTGGTAAATAGCGTTCCCCCGGCTGCTGCCATACCCACACACGGCCATCAGACTGATGGATCGTGTAACTGGATTCATCAGTGCATAGGACCCATTTCCATTGATTTACGGTCTACTATAAATGTTCTTTACACCGTGCTAAACGACGAGTAGCATTCTGAGTGGAGATGAAAGGCTTATGAGCAGCCGCACGACCATGGTAACCCATGGAATGAAGTTCTCTGCAAATGTTACGTGTGCATACTGAGGTTCTAGCATTGTTATTCACCTGTACACTAAGGTCTTGTACAGTACTCTGTCAATTAGCTGTAACAACTCTTCTGAGGATTCGACGTCCTCTATCACTGATTTTCTTTGGTCTGCCGGTATGTTTTGCTGCTTTAGGCACGCTATGTGTCTTCCGCATATTCAGTACATCCAAAACAGTTGACTTGGGTATGTTTAAACACCTCTCAGTTTCTCTTATGGACAACCCACTAATATAACACCAAACAATCTTTCCTTTCTCAAAGTTAGTTCTCTCCCGCCACAACATTTTCACTCAACTTCACAGTGCGATATGATCGCGGTCAGTTGCAGGCTTGTTTTTATACCATTTGCTGCTGTACCGCGCATGTTAACAACACAATGGATCCGTTCATTTGCTTTTGAAGGGGTGTCCGGTGACTTTTGTCAATATAGTGTATGTGTAAAAATCTGGTTTGTTCCTTTGCCAAGTGAGAAGCTACATTCTACCTTTAGGATGCTGGAAACAGTTTCAAAAGTTAAATATCTTTATCACTAAACTTACTGACATACAAAAAGGTAGTACAAACCAGTCCAACCAGAAATCTTTTCATAAGCCTAATTACAGTTTTGTTACTGTAACAATTTTTGAGGTGTGTCTGAACAAACAGAGAACTTAAAGTTGCCCCCCCCCCCATCTTTTTTTGTCTTTTAGTGACGTGTGCAAAAGCTTTCGCCATCATTTTACCACATGATCATCTGTTGTGAAAATAAAATGTACACAATTGTTGCTAATTACGATACATTGCAGTATGTTTAGCTAAATATATATGTAAGTTGTTATTAATCTGTGAGCATCCAAAAAAAAAAGCTCAGTGCCACTTCTTGTGAAATTCAAATAGCAGATATAGCATCTTAACTCAATGTCCAGAGTAAGTATGACATTTTTTCTTGAAATATTGAAGAAAATAGCATACAAACTCACTCACTTGCTATATAAATTGTCAAAGTAGCTTCATAATAAAGGCTTAGATTTCAAAGGCCATGCTGAAACTACTTCTTTGGCTGTCGTTAAACCCAATCATATGTTGATGTACTGTCAGTTGACAAAAACTTAGCATCACCTGAATATTCTGTTTCTAACATGCACATTTTGTGATAGATATATATATATATATATATTTTTTTTTTTTTTTTTTTTTGCTCTGATGTGAGAAAATATGCAGCTAAGAAAAGGTACATGTGACAAATTGATTCCAAGCACTTATCACTATTCTATCAAATTACAAAAACATGGAAGCTCTCGCATGCAAACTAAATTTCTATGACAGAACCAAATTGAATAAACAAAAAGGGGAAGATAAAAAAAATAGGTTTTTAAACCTGTATGCTTTTGCAATTTTGTTAATAACTTGCATTAAAAATTTCCATTCTTTAGCTAGATTTTGTCTTGTTCACCAAAACAGTTTCAAAGTTTTGGATCATTGAACTGTGCCTTTCTGTTGCAGTAGTAATGCTCAATTCTTGTTAATGTAATTAAGTACTCCATTAAGGATTGTTTACATATTGAAATATATTTTGTTATATATTTAATTCAACAGATATGCTCAATTCTTGTTAATGTAATTAAGTACTCCATTAATGATTGTTTACATATTGAAATATATTTTGTTATATATTTAATTCAACACATATGAAAGCTACATAACTATGATTATTATTATCACTGAAAGCAATTGTATGCTGTAAGGTACTGTTAGTACCATTGTCTTTGATATCAAATTATTTGGAATGCAAAATATTCTGTTTAAAAACAAGTTTCACAAAAAAACTTATTTTATTCAATCTTTGCCTGTCACTGCTAAATTTTGTTGTTTTGTTTTTGAGATAACCACCACGAGCAACACATTGGGACATTAGCAGTTGCCAGTCTTTTATTTAGGGTCACTAGTTCCAGGGAAGGGAGAGAGCCAGCACTGTAAGATGACCCCCCCCCCCCAAAGCCTCATCTAGGACTTGAGCCGAGGCCCAGCTGGTATGAATGATCTGAAGCCAACACCTTAGTCTGTTCAGCCACTGGAGCAGCACACCGCTAAATTGAAGAGTCAGTCTTGAACTTGACTTTAAGTGGGTTGAATTTTGGCGTCTCCATACCTACCAAGGGTAACATGAATTTGTCCAAAAAGTTGAATACACATCACTGCAGAAAGGCAAATAAGTTTTCATAGTTTAATCTTCTTAAGGGTTGTCAAGTAAGTAGAATGGACAACCACTAATCTTTTGAACTGGAGTTCAAATATCTGATAGGAAATTAAGCTGGCATGCATTTTTTTTCCTTCTTAGAGTTAGTCTTGGTTTCTAGCCAAGTGTTTACCTTGTTCTCCCCACTGTGATAAGCTTATCCAGTTCACTGTTGGTTAAATAATTATTTAGGAAGGGGGAAAGAGAAAAGAGGCAGATTTTTTTTTTTTTTTTTTTTTTATTCTGTGTGATTAAGCATCCTCCAAACCACTCGCAGGGAAGAGCATGGTGATCCAACACAAAACTGCTCTTGAACCATTAAGGCTGTCTTTGAATGAGTGCTTCTACCCTATATCTGCAATGTAAATTCTTTTGTGCACATTTCCTTGAAGACTATTACTTTGTAGTGTTTGAAATTTTAAGCACAAATAAAAATGACCCATAGCTCATATATATGCCACAGTTATTATTCCAAAAACATTGTCAGATTTTTTTTAATTCAATTTATCTGACCTGAAAGCATTCCAATTCGGTACTAGATGACGCAATAAGTTGGCATAGCAGTGTTTCTGCCTGGAAGCAACAAAATCTCTGTTTTCTGCCTGATTTTTCTAATTATCTGAGCCAAATAGAAATCACTGAATAGGGGCAAAAGTGAGATTGGAATCTTGTCTTCTGTAGATCATCTGAAATCCTACTGTATGTTAATGTTTTGAAAAGAGAATGTGTTCATTAGCAAAGAACCTCTGAATTTCAGCTATAGAAACTCCACTTACTTATCGAGCTCCACTACCAAATAACGTCATTGGTTAAAACGTAACAGCGCATACTTTGTCTTTTCATTGTGGAGCCAACAAGAGAACACTTCCATTCTGAATATGGTGAGGTTCTGTAGTGATTCACTGATGCCAACTTCTAGGACAGTCACTCAAGACATAAAAGTCTCTCTTTTTTGCTGTTCCATAAAAAAGAGAGAGATGCTTTTACGTCTTGAGTGACTGTCCTAGAAGTTGGCATCAGCGAATCACTACAGAACCTCACCATATTCAGAATGGAAGTGTTCTCTCCCTAAGGAGTGATTTTTGGGCCATCTATTGCAGAGGATGAACCCTAACACTCATTCAAAGACAGCCTTAAAGGGTAGGATTATACTAATGAAATTCTTGTCAGAATATGATCATATGCATAGCTGCCAGATACACCCCCACCCCCACCCCGAAAGACTGCAGAATCATCAGCTGCACTGGATTTTTTATTTACTTACTTAATCTAGTTTTTTTACAAATTCTTGTAAAGAACAAAAAGAAAATGACATTCCAAAAAATTCAGACTTTCATTATAAATGAGTACTACTTTGCGTAAATTGGTGTTTAAAGTTTATTAGCTTACCTGAAACAGTAAAAACATGCATACATATACACATATCACTAAGCTGTTCTCTGAGTTTTAGAGGTTAGCTCCACAAAGAAATACAAACTACCAGATACATTTGTAACTGATTATTTACTTATTGTTGCTGTATCAAACTTCTCTATTTACAGCGATCCTGACACACAACTCGAGCTTCACTGATATCCATCACACAACGTACAAAAGACTTCCTATACTGCATAATTTATTTCTCATGGAGACACTCCTGAATCTGATCCTCCTATGACTTCTTGGCTTTCCTCTGATTTTTCATCCTGCCACTTGGGCTAAAAAAAAATTATTAGTAAACATCTAATCACACTTTCTTTCAACATGTCCACGCCACCAAAGCATATTAGTCTCTTGCTTCACATTATACAACTGCAACACATATTCATTCCTCATACAATCAGAACATGTCTTGCCACAAACACCCCATAAGTAACAAAAAGAAAATGATATTCCAAAAAATTATCCAGCCCACAAACAACTCCTATGTTTCTTCTGTGTTACCCATATTTCACTGCCATACATCAGAGTAAGAACAATTACACTTTCACACTCAGCTATGCAGGAGTCTCTTGAGAACCCATCGTTCCTGTGAAAACCTCCCAGAACAGCTTTGATTTTCAATGAAGAATTCACTCAATCAATCACTTTTATTTTAGTTGTCACAATAATGTACATTGTAGAATACGTAAAGAAACAAACAAATTAGTAATAATGTAACAACAGGGTAGCAAAGAGGGAAAAGCCCAAATGGGCCTGACATAGTCCTCTGCTCCCTATTTAAAAAGAAAAGGAACTATAGAAAAATGAGAATAAAATATAATTAAAGTATTATCTATATCACAAGAAAGTCAAGTCATTGTTCAGCTATAACCCTCAGTTGGCACTGGTTAACTATAATTTCAGCAATGGGTCTATTCCATAAAAAAGAGAGAAATGACAATAACCACTTTACCTTCTGAACCTAGATTGTGTTTCTAGATCCTATTGTGATTTATTATTTGACAATTTATTTCACATCACCCAGCAGTTTGATATTAAAATAAATGAATGCAGTGTCAAATATCCAATAATTTATTAAGTAATATATATTAAGAATTCCCTCTATCTAGTAAATGTAATTTTAATTTTTTTTTCTTGAATAGATCTATTACTGATAGATGTAAGATATTGAGGTAATCCATTCCAGAATGTTAGACATAAATAATTGATGTTTGTTTTAAAATTTTCTGTATGTGGAAACATAGGTACTAATTTGGATCTATTTCTTGTAGAATGTTGATGTGTGTATTTATCAAGATCCGATTTTGATAGAGACCCTATTTGATTCTCTTAAACATTGTTTTTCCCAAATTATAATCACGTAGTTGTTGTATTGTTAATATATTAAATTTATTAGGGTCAACTGCTGTATGAAAAATCATGGTAAATTGGTTTCTATTTGATATTAACTCAGTTAATCTAACAAATTTATTTTGTAGTATTTGTAATTTTTTAATATTATACTTAGTGGTTTTACCCCATGTTAGTATGTAGTAAATAAAATATGTTCATATTAGAGATGCATATAACAGCAACATTATTTTAGGGGTTAAATTATTCAGATTATTACTGATAATCCCAATATTCCTTGAGATTTTATCAGATAAAGTATGTATATGTGTATTCCATTTTAAATCATTTTGTATCATAGTACCTAAATATTTATGATGCTTAACAACTTCAATATTGGATGTTGTGTTTGTCTTACGGCACTGGCTCTCTCCCTTCCCTAGAACCAGTGACCCTAAATTAGGGACGGGCGACTGCTCATAGCCCATTGAGTTGCTCACGGTGGTCGTTAAACCTCCAATCAAAAAAAAAAAAAAAAAAAACTTCAATATAATTTCCTTTTAGAGCAAACCCCTGAAATGTAGGTTGAATATTCTTTTTTTAAAGAAAAAATCATAAGTTTGGATTTGTTAGGATTAATGGCTAGTTGATTCGAGGAAAGCCAATTTGTAATTGTTGCAAAATCTCTTTCAAGTTGATCAATAAGGGTGTTTAAATAATTTTCATGTATTAAAATAGTAGCATCATCTGCATTTTGTAATAAATTAAATATGTCATTAATATAGATATTGAAAAACAATGGACCTAAGATCGAGCCCTGTGGGAACCCAGCATTTACCCCTCCTGAGATGGAATTAACATTATTAAGTTGTGTATATTGTTGCTGGCCAGTAAGATAACTTTTAAAAAGATCAAATTCTGTCACCTTATCCTAATTTTATATAATTTGTTGAGCAAAGTTATATGATTTATCGTGTCAAAAGTTAGATATATCAATGAATAAAGTCATAGTATAGTTATTCCACATCAGATTTATTTGAATTTTATTTGTCAAATGAAGTATGGCAATTTCCGTTGAGTTATTGGATGTAAAACCAAATTAGTTATAATTTAAAATATTATATTTAGAGATAAAAGAGACCAATCTGGCATGGAGCAGTTTTTCAATAATTTTTGCAAATAATGATTGGTTGGCAGTGGACCAATAGGTATTAATATCAATTAATTTATCAGCTTTAAATTTTGGAGTAACCTTTGAAATCTTCAGGGAAGATGCCAGTATTAAATATGTCATTATATAGATATGTAATAAACGGTCTATAATAGAGAATTTTACAGATAATAAAATGTTTGGTAAAATGTCATTGGGGCCTGGGCCTGAATTAATATTATTTATTTGATCTAATAATTTTTGTCCGGTGATATTTGATAAGTGAAATTTATTTTTTGTATTGGTAGAAAAATTTGGTAAATTAGATGTAATTATGGTGAGGTAATTTATTATAATTAACTGTGCACTAGATATAAAATGATCATTTAATTTGTTGACTATCTCCAGTTTATTTATTATTTGTTTACTTTTAACAAATAAATATGGAGGGATTTGTGGGTGAGACGTACGACCAATAAGGAGATTTAGATGTCCCCATGTTAATCTTGGTTTATTTTGGGAGACTATTTACATGTAGTAGTCTCTCCTTAGTTTCCTAATCTTTGAGTTTAAGTTATTCCTGAACTGTTTAAAAATCAGAAAACCTGTCTGTAGTCTAGATTTTAAGAATTTAGAGAATATATATATTTATTTATTTATTTTTTTGTTAATTGGGTTTAAACAGTGCCTGGTAAGCCATGGTTTATGATTCCTCTCAATTTTTTTTTTTTTTTTTTTTTTTTTTACTTTAACTGGGGATGCCTGGTCATATGAGTTTTTAAAACTTGTAATAAAGTTTGAATTGCGCATGTTGAATTAGTAGTTTGTAAGACATTATCCCAATTTAAGTCTTCAATAATCTTTGCAAAGTATGTAATATTATTAGAATTAATTATTCTAGTAGTATTTGTTAATTGATTTGTTGTTGTAATAAAGTGTGTATATACTGGACTACTAATTTCACCATTCAATTTGTTTTCTCTATCAAACATGCTTCCTAAATACACCAACTCATTTACCTGGTCATTCACTATGCCATTTAGACTTATATTACATTCAGTGCTAAAAGTTCCTAAAACATATACAGTGTGTAATCCAACTGTATCCTTTGGCAAAGGTTAAAAATCACACATTTTAACCTTAGCTAAAGGGATTGGTTGATTTCAGATGATTAAATGGCATATTGTATGCTAATAATACCTTTAAACCTTAATTTTTTACAGAAAAATAGTCCGTCCCCTCCCCTCATGTTTCTGGATAGTTTGCATGAAAAAATAAAAAATACACATGCACACACAAAATTGGTTTTTTAATCTCAATCGTCACCCAATTTTTTTGTAAAATGGATGTCCAAGGCAAGAGCAACAGGGGATTTATTTTCCAAATAACCTGTTTCTTTGTTTTGTTTTTCTAGAAACAAAGGAACAGGTTAAACTAGAAAAATCTGCTGTGACTTTTTTCTGGAAAGGTCCAAATTTTGTGTGTAAGCAGGTTGTATGAATTAAAAGTATGAGAGAGAGAGTTTGAGAATATAACTAATGCATATTCAGTCAAGTGATGGATTCCACTAAGAGTTGTTGCTATGGTAACTGTGCCGTTTAATGTCATTGACTTTGGTGTGTGAGGGGAAAAAGATTGTAGATAGATCTTTGAGGATTTGTCTTGAAAAATTGTGTGGTTAAATTACTTCTTGCATAAGTAAAAGTTGGTTGAAATGTTTCTACATTGTGTTAAATTCAAGGAATTTTATATCATTAAAATCTAGAGAAAAAATTCCACAATGCAGAAGTATAGTGTTTTGTTGTTGTTGGTTTTTTGCTCCAAAAAAGTTGGCAACTGCATATTATCGAAGTGGTAGTATAATGAATGGGGTGAAAAAATGCAACATCTACTTCCACCTACTCAAGACAGCCTTGCTGTATGAGCCACTTAACTTAGTCCCATATTAGAGAATTCTGGATTTTTCTCTACCAAAGAATTTTTGGTGTTTCACATCATGTTACGAAGCTTAAATATTTTTGTATAATTACGTGCTTGATGCAACCAAGAAAGATAGGAAAAGGAACTCGTGGAACATGAAAATGATGAGAGTTGATCAGTGGGCTTGGCATATTGCTACAACTCACTGAAGTACTATATTCGATACAAAAGGACAAGAAAATACCCAGACCATGTGGGAGATAGGTAAGTGAAGTTCAGAATCATGCTGAAGTGTCATGGAAGAGAATTTGAAAGACCTTCATCCAGCAGTGGACTGAAAATAGTTGATAATAATGACATACAACTAAAATTTGCAGTGCAATAGTTTGCTATAAGTATACATTTGTTTATACCACATTAGCTATGTGATGGCTTCACATTTGATGGTGCAAGAAATTTTATTACAAAATATAAATCTCAAATAAATGCTATAATATGTTATCTAGAAAACACTAAATTTGCTGTACATAGTTGGATATGTATATATGTTATTGAATGTTTATTATGAAGTATATCTTATTTTTTATATTCAATAAAATATAGTTTGTAAAAGTCTTGTCTGGTTTTTTTTTAATTATGTGGCTTTAATGCCAGCTTTTGATTACTGTAAAAACAGTAGTTTTAACTGATAAGCCAATTTACAGAAATACAGTCATTCACTGGGAAAATTAAGAACTTTTCAAAGAAAATAATTAAAATTTAACTTTATATATATTCTGTTGTTGTCAGAGTAATGGAAATTTGTTAAAGAACATCCACTGACAATCTGTCTGGTTTTTTTGTTTGTTTTTTTGCCGCCCCGGTGGCGCAGTGGTCTAAGCGATGGCCTCTGATCATTCGTCTGAAAGGGGTCCGGGTTGGAATCCCGGTATGGCATGGATGTTGTGTTTGTCTTACGGCACTGGCTCTTTCCCTTCCCTGGAACCAGTGACCCTAAATTAAGGACGGGCAACTGCTTATAGCCCATTGAGTTGCTCACAGTGGTCGTTAAACCTCCAATCAAAAAAAAAAAAAAATCTGTTTTTTTCCTGTCGTACAAAAACTACCTTCTCACAGTTTTTGTCCAAACTAAAAATGGGGAGAAAGAGCCTGAATCACTAGAAAATTATTTTGAGCATTTCAATTGGGGTTACTTTTATTTTGACATCATTTACTTAGTGCAAGTACATAAATAGTTTAGGTAAACATAATTGAGACTAAATACATCATCAGCAACCAACACTTTTAATAAATATGAAACATATGGTTATGATTGCTGATATACATTTAGCCCCCTTTAATTATGTTTAGTTAAACTTAATATACTAATATTATGAGCAAATGGTGGTCCAGCACCATATTGATAAACACTGTTTTTTTGTTTTTTTTTTCTCACTGGATACGTATAGAGAGGACAATCATAAAACAATTGAATCCCTAGTAACAAGATAACCATTCCGTTAAGTGGTTGGCTTGGGCCATGTAGTTCATTGTCACTGACTACCTGTGACCAAAGGCATGCCTGCCTTTAGTGAAGCACAGCTGAAACTGCATGTAAAAGTGAGTGCAGTAAGTTTTTCTCTTCAGATTTAATAATGTTACTCATATATGTTGCAGGTTTAGCAATATTATCATACATGAGATTCTTCCGCGAATTCGCGGAATTCCGCTTTTTTCGGCATCATTTTGGTCATTCTCGAGGTCATTGCAAAAATGAAGAGAATTTTTTCAGGATTTTTAGGGGGGGGTCGTCGTTCTATAGAAAAATAAAAAAAAAGCGGAATTCCGCGATTCCGCTTTTTTGTGGAGTAAAAGAACTAGGCGCTTTCTAGCTGAAAGCGTTGCTTTTGCAGCAGACGCCGGGGGGTGGAGTCAGGAGCTCAATTCGTTTAATGCTGTCAACAATGGATGGGTTGTCAGTCACTTGAGCATCGCAGCGCAAAGGGTGGAAGCTCCGCCTACTTCGTGCGTTAGGGAAACTCCCGCAGCCCTTTCCGTGTCTTGCGGAAAATCGCCACTCTGCATTCTATCAGGGCCAAACTATCCGCTTGATTCTATCCGTGACGTCATCGCCAGAAACTCTCTCTTGTAATCTGCAAATGTACCCGAATGCGTTCCCGCTTTTCTGAGATCGTTCGAGAATCGAAGCTCTCGTGAATAATCTTCCTACGGAGGATGCCAAAAAAATACGGAATCTCCGTAATTATTACGGATTTCCCCGGGATTACGGGTGACTAACAAAAAAATTATGGATATTCAGATTTTCGCTGTTATTAAGAAAGTTTTACTGATTTTGTAAATAATCGACGTAAAAGCCTCTGAACAAAGTTCGTAACACAGCCCTTTGTCTTTTTTTTTCTCAGGTGGTGGAATTTGTTTTGCTTGTTTCAAAGTGTGAACAAAAAAAAAAAAAAATGCCCGTCGTGCTTCTTTCGCCGTGGCCCGGGATTACGTCGACCTGAAGCGTCTAAATAAAGTTCGTGACGCAGCTTTCTTTTCTTAAATTCGTTCTACCGCGCCCCCCCCCGAAGAGAAGGAATTTATTTTGCTTGTTTGAAAGCTAAGTGGAAAGGAAGAATGGCGCCACGCCGCGGGATTATGTAGGCCTGGTGGTCTTCTTTTGCCGTGATCCGGAATTACGTTAGTTCGGATGTGCTTCTTTTGCCGTGATCCGGAATTACGTTAGTTCGGATGTGCTTCTTTTGCCGTGATCCGGAATTACGTTGGTTCGGACGTGCTTTCGCTGTTGCCCGGAATTGCTTCTGCCTCTGAACCATGTTCGTGACGAACCTTTTTTTTTTTTTTCTAAGGAGGAGGAATGTGTTCTGCTTGTTTGAAAACTTAGTGGAAAGAAAGCACGGCGCCCGGCTAGGATAACGTCGGCCCGAAGCCGCTGAACAAAGTTCGTGACGCAACTCTGTTTCTTTCCTTTTTTTTTTTTTCTAAGGAAGAATGTGTTTTGCATGTTTGAAAGCTAAGTGTGGGGGGGGGGGAGGCACGGCTTTGGGCCAGTATTACGTCGGGCCGAAGCCTCTAAAAAGTTCGTGACGCAGCTTTCCGTTTTTTTTTTTTTTTTTTTTTCCATTCTTTCTCTCTAAGAAGGAATTTCTTTTGCTTGTTTGAAAGCTAAGTGGAAAGAATGTGTCATGAGAGGCTCAAAAACAGGGTTAAAAACAAGAATTCGGCAGAGCAAATCTCCCCACTTGCTTGACGTTGATGGAGATTCATGTCACCATATTCACAATGCAAGCAAAAAATTTTGCAAGCCATTTTATAAGGTTACATTGAGAAATACTTTATTGACTTCTTCAATGACTAAAAACTAAGCTGTGGATATATGTTTCTAATTCTTGTAAGTTTCTAATTGCTTGACTAAATTCACAAACTTTCCTAGACAAATACTTTTCACCTCAGGATTTAGCTAGTAAAGATTCACATGTAAGTTTTAAATCTGATTTTTTAAATATTTCATTTTATTTTGTTCTTAAATCCCTACTTGTCTATTGTGAATATAATAATATGCTTCACTTTAATATTTACTTACATAATTTACAGAAAATAATTCCATATGGCTAGCGTACTCTTAAATATTGTATATATGCTGTATTTGAATTTGCTCACCGCGCGTTCGCGTGTCCCAATTTTCCACCCAGTTAAAAAGTTCAGCTTTTTTTGTCATTGGCCGGTCTCATGTATGTATTATGTGCGTTTGTGCCCTAAATACACTGCTGAAGAAAACGGTTACATGCCAGCTCTTTCGTATTAGAATGGAGGAAATATTTCATTTGATCAAATCTTAAACCAGCTGGAACAAATTAACTTGGGGTTAGCAAAATGGGCTGAAATCAGCTCAAATGATTCGCTGTGTAAGAAGTGTGCTGGAATGAGCGAAACTGGGCATCAGAAAATGTTGCTTCCCCTTTAGCCTTGTTATTCAAAGTAATCATTTAAAGAGATTATAGACATTAATCCATTTTCAGTGATTACCTATACAAGGTTACAAGGAAAGTCTGTGATCAGGCCAATATCTCATGAACTATGGCAGTTGGTGATTTACTTCTTGTGCAGTTGTATAGGTAATCCCCCATGGTGCACACAATAACACAAGGGATCCCGGGGGGTGGGGCTGTTTCTCCCCCTTTGCAGATAGGGCAAAAAAGCCAATTACAAACTTGTTCAGCGAGGGAAAATTAGTACATAAATTACTAATCAAAAACTACTATTATGGGAATTCTTACTAGGAATTTTTTTTACTTTAATTGCAAATTTTTTGAGAAAACTTTTTCTTTGGGCTGCCTTTTGTATTCACTTATTCCCGTGAATAAGGAGAAGAATTTTCTCCGAAAATTTGCAATTAAAATAAAAAATTTCCTAGTAAGAATTCCCATAATAGTAGTTTTTGATTCGTAATTGAATTAAGAAACTAGGGAGCCAATTCTCAACATGAGCTTTATTCATAGTACATAAATGTTCTTGTCCCATAACAAAAGATGGAAGGGGACTCTCCAAATGCGAAAAAAGCTGAAAGCAATCCAAGTCGCTGTGTCCGAAGCATATTTTCATAATTTTCAAATGTCATACTTCCTGCTTCGTCGTCAGAATACAAAAAAGACATGCGTGGTTGGTGTGCCAACACTTCGTGAACTAGTGATGGGAAGGCAAACGCTTTGCCACTTTATGCTATTTCTCCTTGTATCAGTGTATTTTTTTACTGTACTGGACATCAAAGTCTGATATTGAATGTGTCAAAGAACTGCATTTCATTTCAGAACAAGAACTGTTGATAAGGTTTGTAGAAAAAGTTTTCCTTTATGCTTTCATTTACTTAGAACTTACCAGTTTAGAAGGTTAGCAAGAAGCAGCAGTCAATTTGTAAACTTTTTACGTAAAGTACAAACACTAATGTTGCTTTACGAACGAGGAATTGTGTGAAATGGTCATCTTAAATCACAGGTGTGTGCCAACATTACTGCTAAACGTAGCAGATCTGCAACAGCATATAACATCCACCCTTGCCTCTGTCGATGGGGATATGCTGCAACGCACGCACGATCAGCTCGTAGAACGCTTGCATCGTTGCTGAAGGGCAACATTCTGAGTATGCAAACATGTAAATTGTATTTTCTAAACTAATAAAATATCTACAGCAGTATGAATTCTCATTTTGTAGCTTTGTCTAAATTTACTCTGTTGTTGCTTCCGGATGTTGTGATTTTCTTGGGGACACATTCCCGGTACCCTACCATCTTTTGTTATGGGACAAAAATATGTACTGTTTTTTGCCTCGCTGAACAAGTTTGTAATTGACTTTTTTGCCTTATCTGCAAAAGAGGGCACGATACACCCCCCCAGGGGATCTCTCGTGGTGTTATTGTGTGCACCATAGGGGGTTTCCTATACAACTGAACAAGAAGTAAATTGCTAACTTCCATAGTACATAAGATACACTGGCCTGATCAAGGACTTTCCTTGTAATACTATATCAATGCTGTAGAACTGAAGAAAGAAAAGGAGAGCTGTTTGAGCTGTGTTTTCCTTCCCAGTGGCATGATGTCTATGTCAGAAAGGAAGTTTTAGGAAATCCCTTCCCCAGTCATACTTAGGATATGGGGCAGAGATAGAGGACTAGAAGGAACCACTTATCAGCTTTGACTGGTTTATGGTTGGTGCTGCAATGAGGTGAGAAAAGGAATTGTTTTACCATAGCTTTTGTAAAACCTGGCCGCTATATAAACATTTCTTTTGGGGAGCTCGGAAAAATTTGGGCACCATTTGGTTCAGGTACATTGGCTGCTTAAAGGGTTGAATCATATAACTTAAATTAATTTAATTCTGGAAGTCTACATAAAGCATTTCTGTTTCTGACATATCACTGTCAGCATATGGGTGGTGTATATTTTACCGTTTCCCATGTATGCGTAGCCACCCTTCAGAAAACTTCACAATCACATTGACCTGGAATGTTTAACAAACCCGCATCTCCCAGTTCTCATTTCAAGCATGATACTGTTACACCACCCAGGAAAACAAAGTTCCTAAGCAACTGAAACTAAGCAGATATAGCTTAGAAATTTGAGTATTTTTCAGATTTGTGCTAGTTGAAGCTCAGTGCTTCCTCACAAAACTTGTTAATGTTGAATTTTGCCAGTTCTTGTTATTTCTATTATCTAATAAAGTTATGAGGCGGAAATAAAATGTCAGTACTTTATTACGCAAAATATTTGTGAAATACTTAAATCGTAAAATGTAAAAGCTTTCTGTGCCTATCATTAATAATGTTACAAAGCTTAATCTTGTGAAGTGAAATGTCTAAATTTATATTAGGCATACATTTTTTTCCTCTGCACAGTACGATTTTTTTTTATTTTTTTGATTGGGGGTTTAACGATCACCATGAGCAACTCGGTGAGCTTTATAAGCCATTGTTGTCTCTAATTTAGGACCACTGGTTCCAGGAAAGGGAGAGAGCCAGTGCCATAAGACAAACATAATATCCATGCCTCACCAGGATTCGAACCCAAACCCATCTTACACAAGTGGTCAGAAGCCATTGCTTAGACACCATATTTGGGGAGCCAAGGAAGGTGTGAAAGTTCGTCCTCATGTTCCTCAAACCATGACTGGATATTTTGAGCTTTGTGAATTTGGGAGTTATCTTGATAAATGGCATCCCTTGCAGGAAACAATGCCTGAGCCATTGGATGGACTTAATCGGCCAAAATGTTTTCATACGCCCTGCCAGTCATACCATAGGAATCAAAAAGATGCGCCAGGTCGTAATTACGTGGAAATAGATTAAAGTGGGTTTCCAGCAAAAACTTCTTTTTCCTCAGTAATATTATGTTAATCACATTTTCTTTTGTTTAGAGCATAGGCCTAATATACATGAGTTATATTTCAGTGTCTTTAAAAAATACATGTACAGTATAAAAAGATTTTTCATTATAAATTAATAGCAAACCTTCACTTAACTTCGTTTTGCTATCATCATCATCATTGTCAACCATTATCAATCAACTGCTGGGTGAAGGTCTCCCCAAGTTTCTTCCACAATGGTCTGTCTTGTGCCAGTCTCCTCCATATTACTCCCGCATACTTTCGAATTTCATCCACCCATCTCACATGTGGTCTTCTGGGTATTTTCCTGTCCCTTGGAATCTAGTCTAAAATTTCAGCTGTCCATTGATGGTCTGTCCTTCTGGCAATGTGTCCAGCCCATTGCCATTTCAGGGATTTTACTCTGATCATGATGTCTTCCACTCTTGTCATTTTTCTGATCCATGAGTTCCTCTTCTTATCTCTCTTGACTACACCAAGCATGCATCTCTCCATGCTGCTTTGAGTTGTCTGCAGTCTTTGTATGTCTCTCTTAGTTAAAGTCCACGTCTCTGCACCATACGTAAACACTGGAAGGATGCATTGATCAAAAACTTTTCTTTTAAGACATAATGGCATATTGCTTTTGAAAATTATACTGTTTCTTCTAAAAGCTCTCCAGGCAAGTTTTATACACCAATTAATTTCTTCATCAATGTGACCTTCACTTGATATCTGCTGTCCAAGATAATTGTAGGTACTGGTTGTCTCCAGATTTTCCCCATCAATCAATAAATCTTCATTTCTTGTAAAAGCATTGTACATCACTTTTGTCTTCTGAAAGTTTCTTTTTAATCCCACTTCTTTACTCTTGTCGGCAAGTTCCTGGATCATACTCTGCAGCTCTGATGGGGTAGTTGCAAAAATGACTACGTCATCAGCAAAATGAAGGTAAGTTAGATAATCTCCATTAATCTTTATCCCTTTGTTTTCCCAGTTCAGTGATTGAAAGACATTTTCCAATGTAACATTAAAGAGTTTGGGAGATATAGTGTCACCTTGTCTCACTCCCTTTCCAATTTTTATGGGTGCTGTATTCTCAAATAGCCGAATCTTTGCACTTGCATTTTCATAGATGTTATTAATAATATTAATGTATGCATCTTCAATACCGCAGGATTTCAAAGCCATTGTCACTGCTGATGGTTTCACCGAATCAAAGGCCTTTTCATAATCAATAAAAGCCATGCATAATGGAAGTTCACATTCCTTTGCTCTTTCAATTAGTTCTCTCAGTAGGTGGATATGATCTATAGTGCTGTAACCACTCCTGAATCCAGCTTGTTCTCTCGGTTGAGCCATGTCCAGTGTCACCTTCAAGCGGTATGAAAGAACTTTACTGAAGATTTTATAAACCACTGATAGGTCTGTAGTTCCTGAAATCCTCAATGTCACCTTTTTTATGTAGCAGGATCATTGTAGCATTGTTCCAATCTTCAGGAATCTTCCCTTCATTAAAGCATCGAGTGAAAACTTGGGCGAGTACCGTTTCAATTTCTCCACTTGCTTCTTGTAAGATGTATACGGTAATTCCATCTTCTCCTGGAGCTTTCCTCCATTTCATGTTCTTGATTGCCTGTGCAACTTCTGCTGGGAGGACTGGAAGGACTCTGGTACCTTTCGTAATGTCTGGAGTACATGTATCATCCCTTTCATATAGTTTTGAGTAGAAATCTTTCACTCTTGTCAAAATTTCACCTCTATTTCTTGTTACAGAACCATCTTCTTTTCTCAGAGCCATTTTCTTCCCTTACTCAGATGTCCCTTTGCTCTCTTCAGGCTTTGGTTGTTTTCAATTGCTTTCTTCACTAGTTTACAGTTGAATTTCCTTATATCTTCAGTGATACTTTTTCGTACCGTCTTGCATAGCTTTATATATTCCACTTTGGAAGCCACATCTCCTTTAGTTGTCCTCATCGCTCTTCTTTTTCGCACCAGAATTTTGGTTTTTTCTGATAATTTGTTCGTATGCAACTTGTTCTTAGTACCAGCTATTTTTGTTGCCGTTTCCATAAGAGCCTTGGTCAGTTTTCTGTTAACTTCAGAGATGTCCACTTCTTCCGATGTTAGACCTTCTAGAGCAGAGAATCTGTTCCTCAGTTCCAATTTGAAAGTATTATGATGTTTTTTAAGGTTGTTCATGTCAATACACTTTGTTTGTTTTATGAGCTTGCCATGCTCGAGTTTAGCGTTGAGGTGCATCTTACATCTCACCAATCAATGGTCACTACTTGTGTTGAACTTGTTTAGCACACTGCAGTCTTCTATGACGAATTTTTGTTACACATAATAAAATCAGTTTCTTATTGTCGTCCCATTTGGATGTCTCCATGTCCATTTCCTGTGTGGCTTTTTCTTGAAAAAGGAGTTCAAGATGAAAAACCCTTCTGCCTCTGCAAACTCAACGAGGGTATTTCCACGCTGGTTTCTGTTGCTGTGACCAAATTTACCTACAGAAGTTTCATTCTGTTGCCGTTGCCCTATTTTTGTATTGAAATCTCCGATAATTATCTTCAAGTGCTGCTTACCTTTATTATTTAGATGACGAATTTCCTCATAAAATTCTTCAATCTCTTCTTCAGGATGACTTGTGGTGGGTGCATAAGCTTGAATAATCTGAGCCTGGTATCTTCTTGAGAGTTGGATAATAAGTCGTGCAACTCTGTCAGAGGAACTTTCAACTTCTACAACTTTATCCTTCAGTTTCTTGTTTATTATAAATCCAACGCCACTAGTTCTGTCAGTATCTGTCCTAGGATAATAGAAGAGATGTCCACTTTTCAGTTCAATGAGATATTCTCCTTACCTCACTTAGCCTGACGATGTCCCACTTGATCCTTTGTAGTTCTTCTTCCAATTCAAGGAGCCTTGAATCAGAAGATAGGGAGCGTCCATTATATGTAGCCAAGGTTAGCATCAGATGGCAGCTTAGTCCGGCCCTCTGGGGATTCTTAGCACCCTCTGCCTTCATGTCGCACTGGCTGCTGCCTTGGCCAGGTACATTCCAGCTGCCGGAGACTGAGGGCCAAGATTTAAGTTGTGGAGTCATTTTGGAGGGGTTTGGCCATAACTCACCACGCTGGCTAAGCGGGTTGGTGAGTGTGGGATAGCATTTCCTCTAATCCCGATGATGTAGTTATACCGCTATTGGCGGTCGTCAGAGCCCCTTTAGTGGGAACAAGATGCACCACAAGAAGGCAGGGTTGACATTTGTCAAGGAGAGGCTGTATTATGTTGCACATCACCTGACCTTACATCCCCATTTTGCTATAGTAGATGGTTAATCTAACAAAACTAGAAAATCCTCATTCTTGTGGCCGAGTCCAGAGGCATATTTAGAGGCAGCTGCATTAAAAGTAATGTCTCTGGATGTGGTATTCACATTATTCTGTCCAACCCCTGTATGTTCTTAAACATACTCTGTAATATATAACTGCTGTATGAGGTTTATTCTTGAATAGTTCTTTCTATAGATATGTTGTAAATCATGTCACTATTATAACCTGTGACTAAAAGTAACAGTTCCAAAATCACTGTAATGGTGTCACAGTTTAGGGTTTGGTGACCATCACATTCTAAGAAAAATCTCCCTTCTGCAGGCGAGTTTTACCCTAAGGGCTGTTTATCACTCAAGATGTGCTGAACAAGACTGTTATCACTCTAATCCTGTCAGAGGACATGGGGAAGTGAAAGCACTAGTCTAGTTTTTGCCGAATAGGGTAACAATTGCTTTTTATTTTATTTTTTCTTCCATTCACTGCTCACCTATTGTCACAATGATTCCCCATTCTTTTTCTCCTCCATATTGTACCCCCTCACAAATGATTTTGTCGCTGTTACAAGTAAAACTATGGCCTGCACTTCTGATTTCTTGACAGCTCCATCTATAGTCCCTTGTTACTTCTGTGGAACCGTCACTGTGGCAGGAAATCACTGTTAAATCTACCTCTAGGTATTTCGCATATAATTTACAAAATACATGATGAGTAGAACAAGAC
The DNA here is from genome assembly GCA_039090855.1 of Macrothele yani. Taxonomy (NCBI): domain Eukaryota; kingdom Metazoa; phylum Arthropoda; class Arachnida; order Araneae; family Macrothelidae; genus Macrothele; species Macrothele yani. The sequence continues at coordinate 134,703,138 of CM077027.1, read as the reverse complement.
TAAATTTATTTAAAAATATAAGAAGTTAGCCTGGTGATGTAAGTTGCACTTTGGTAATAAAAAAAATGCCATTTTAGGGGGCTATTGGACTATATGTATTAGCTGTTGGTCAGTGTATTTTCTATATGTGGATCAATTTCACACACACACAGAAAATACATTGAGAAAAAAACTGATTCTTGGCTTTGTACTAGTAGTGATTAGAGGTGGAGATACGATCAATGGTGCTATCGATAGTTTACATTTTTCACATGAAGGTAGGAAATTATTTCCTGCCTCCATGATTTGTAAATGCTGTAAGTGAACTATTGAGCTTCCATCAATGGCATTAATGATTAGAACGCACACTGTATAGTTGGATTTTTTTCTTGGCACTTGACGATAATGGAATCCCTTGATTTTGGGGGTGCAGCAAGGCACTTCCCGGTTCTAAACACGTGATTTGCAGCAAGAAGGGAGCAGGCGAAGGGTTCCGTAGTAATCTCACCCTAGGGTGGAATTCTTGTGGAAAGCATGGCAGTAACATTGCTTGATCTGAAAGGGGGAAGAGGGCTCCTTTGTCTCTTAAGTGATCCTTCTTAAGCAAACAGTAAGATCTCTCTCTCTCCAGCAATTATGTTCCTAGCAAGCAATGTGAGACAATGGGGAGACAACAATGCAGTGGGTGGAGGGAGAGATGCTTTGACACGTCGCACCCCCAAAAATAGGAGATTCTATTATCATCAAGTGCCAAGTAAAAAAATCTGACTATACATACCTCTGTAGTTTTACTTCGCAAAGGTTTTCCACATTTTGTTGCCACTGAAATGTTTCTAAAAAAATGTGAATGGTAAAAAAAATTACATGTGGAGCCCAAGAGTCCTTTTGTTTATGTGCGTGAAATTTAAAAATTCGTAATATATTTTGCTGCAGAAGCCACCAACAGATGTGGTTTTGTATACCACCGTGTCGGTTTACGTGAATAATCTGCAACTCACGACAACCATTGTCATAGCTATTCATGCCCACGTTATTTAGGGAATTTCCATACGCATTTGACTGCCAATTAGGCTATTTTCTTTTGAAACCAAGCCATATATCCCTCCCCAGATTCTACATTCCATCGATTCAGCTTGTTGTCTATTTCATTTCCCTGAGATTTCATCCAATTCATTCTCAAAGGCCTACACTCCAGCCGTCAGATTTAACAACAAATTTACACATTCTCCCACCTTCCCACATGCTTCGACTCCGTTGATCCTATTCTCCATGCTTAATAAGATTAGGCCTAGCGAAAAAATCGCAGAAAAAAACAATTGAGCAACAACAGCCCCACACAAAACTTTTATTCAATTTCTCAGGATGATTACCACTGATTTTCTCAAACAATATAGGAAACATTATTTTGCATACGAAACTTCAGAATTCTCTTCTTTAGCTTTTGTGAACAGAAACTAAAAAAATCATACAATGCAAACAGAAAATGAGAATGAAAGAGCTAGGAATTAGCTCGTTCTTCACACAAAACCTTATTTTTCGTTACTTTTGCTCACTTGCTTTGGGAGGATATCGTCAAAATGTTAGCTTCACCGCCCTATTCATCCAAGATGGGTCCAGGTTCAAATCCCGTGAGGCGTAGATGTTGTGTTTGTCCTGTAGCACTGGTTTCTACCTTCCCTGCCTAAAAACCAGTGGCCCTAAATCCGGGACGAGCGACCACTTACAGCCCATCCAGTTGCTCACAGCTATTGTTAAACGCACACATAAAAAAAGTTAGCTTTTTTTTTATTGGAGGTTTAACGACCACCGTGAGCAACTCAATGGGCTATAAGCAGTCGCCCGTCCCTAATTTAGGATCACTGGTTCCAGGGAAGGGAGAGAGCCAGTGCCGAAAGACAAACACAACATCCATGCCTTACCGGGATTCGAACCCGGACCCCTTCGGACGAATGATCAGAGGCCATCGCTTAGACCACTGCGCCACCGGGGCGGCAAAAGTTAGCTTCAATGTTTATCAGAGCGTAGCTTTTTGACAGTGTGAAAAGGTAAGAGAAATTCTTGTAAGAAATAATTTTTCATACCAGAAAACAGATTTTCTCCTAAGCAACTTTGCCAACACACTATCAATAGTTATTTATTTTTTGACTATCGAAAACTATTTACAGTTCTCCACCTCTACTAGTGATGGCATAAATAAAAATTCCTTTTTGGGAGTTCATACCTCATTCATGCAAAAGTGTCATTCAGGAATAACCTTTGAAACAATGCAGTATCCACTTTGTCACTACACTCACTGAATAAATCATTTATTGCAGGAATCTCCTGTTTATGACCAAAGCACTTTCAAGGCCACAGTACTGTTGTTCACAATGAATGATTTAAGCACACCATTCAAATGAATGACATTCATGTATCATTCCCATTCTTAAGTTTCACCATTACTTCATAACTACCGATTGCCCACTCACTTAACTGTTGACACTTATTTGTTCACAACATTACTTTTGTTATTGGGAATTCTTTTGAACCTCATCAGGACAGAAGAAAGTTAAAAGTGCTGCGACTTCAGTGTATGTGTCGCTGTAGTGGCAGATTGAATTATTATGTACAGCGGTGAGAGTGAACAATTCGCCAGTCACGTTGAAGAGTCATTTGTGGTGAACAAATTATTCAAGAATGGTCCATCACTACTTTGTACCATTATTTCAAAAATATAGTTTAAATAAGGTTCTTCATACGTGGTAAAAACAAATTCTTTTTGCTGAGCACTGCTGTTGTCCATTTTGTTTTTTTAAATTGGTTTCATGGTTCTGCTAAGTTTTTTTTTTTTTTTTTTGATTGGAGGTTTAACGACCATCGTGAGCAACTCAATGGGCTATAAGCAGTTGCCCGTCCCTAATTTAGGGTCACTGGTTCCAGGGAAGGGAGAGTCAGTGCCAAAAGACAAACACAACATCCATGCCTTACCGGGATTCGAACCCAGACCCCTTCGGACGAATGATCAGAGGCCATCGCTTAGACCACTGCGCCACCGGGGCGGCTCTGCTGAGTTTGAGAATCCTTGCTGTAGATCACTCTGCCTGGCTAGTGAATTATAAGAGCCAGTGTTCATTCCACATTTTTGTTGTGGAAGCTTAGAAAATTAAGCAGAGGGTGAAGTTAAACACAAATTTCCATCATGGCTTACTGTCATCCATATTATATCTACTTTCTTGGGGAGAATTTCAAGCTTCCAGGGGAAATCTTAACCCCTGTATATGTGACTGAATTTTAACAAGTACCAGTCTATTTTCCATGTGTCTCATAGAAATGTAGGTGATGTTTCAGAAATGTTTTACTAATTATGAATTGTAACCCCCCCCAATTGATTTCCTTTTGCTATCTACTTTGGTGAGATTAAAAAACAGCTGGTATTTGCCTTTAATCTGTATATCAGAAAAATTAGCTGTTTCTCATGTATGAATCTGTGTTATAACAGAAAGACACACAGCTAGGGAATTATGAGTTCATAACTACAACACTTTTGGATATTACATACATCTAGAGTAAAATTATAAATAGCTACAAGACGAACAAATTTACTGTATCTATAAACAGGATCTGCCATATATGGCTGACTCTCAGTCATAAGCAGATTGAGAGGTGCTACAATGCCCCTCATGAAACTTATTTTAAACATTTTACTAAAACTGTTTCAAGAGTCAAAAACTGGCAATATCTAAATTGAATGTCAGTATTTCCCATCTTAATGCCACTAACAATTACAAATTTGCTTACTCAGCCTGCACTCTTCCCCCTCCCAGCAAATCCTTCAGTGCTCTAAGTTTTCCAGAAGTAGATAAACCAAAGTGTCCTATATAAAAAAAGGGATCATGAAAATTCAAATGGACAGACAAATATTTGGTGAGTGGTTCAAAACATACTGTTCTTTCAGAGCACTTTAGAATCACTTCATTGGCACATAAGCTATAACTCTTAGAGAAAATTCTAAAACCTAATTACAGGAAGCTATCAATTAAGCATTTTCTTCCACAGGCATCTGTGTTGTGATTTCACTAATGGATCAAGAAACACTTCACTGTAGGAATTTAATGCTGAAGTTGTCATGAAATGTTTTAATTTTCTGGACTTAGCACATAAATTAACTATTTGGATTATATTCATGAAATTAAAGTGGTTGGGTAATCAATTTATTTGCACTACTTTAAGCAAATCATAAAAAAAAACATGTTACTGAGAAATTATGAAGACTGTTTTCAATCACTTATGAAACAGCCTCTAAAATATTAACAAGGTGTGAAAATGTTTAAGCAAGAGCTGTCTCCAAACGGGGTAGCACACATATTAAAACTTGACTGGAAATGAAATTGGGTGCTGTCAAAAATGAAAGGGGAGGGGGAGGGGGACCCAACATTTATAAGATCTGAAATGCCACAGCATGTCTCTGCATCATATAGAATTGCTACTGGATTGCATCAAAGTTCACATTAAATTTTTTATCAGATCTTATAAATGTTTATTTAATTGGCATCTACAGTACAAAGCTTTAACTGTAGTACATAGCAAACGAAACAGTGGTTTCTAAGGGCCCAAAACAAATAAGAAACAGCAGATAATCATAGAAGAAAATAAAGAAGAAAGTAAAAGTTTCTTTCCAAAGGGCATAGTTTATACTCGTATTGAGTCACGAAATTCCAGGACTTCTGAATCTTTTTCCAGAACATGTGATCCAAATACTCCTGCTTAAAATCTAGTGAAACCACAGGATGTTTGCTTCACCGAATAAGAAACTTAGAATCACAGATAAAAGCTCAATCAATCACACTAAGCTGTTTTCTGAGATTCAAAGGTTGGATCTACAAAAGAAACTCCACAAGATAAATGTTTAACTGAGTATTTACTTACTGTTGGTGTATCAAAAGTCTCCATTTACAGCGATTTTGACACACAACTCGGGCTTCACTGACATTCATCACACGACGTACACAAGACCTATACTTCATACTCGATCTTTCTCTCATGCAGACACTCCTGAATCTGGTCCTCCCATGATTTCCTTGGCCTTCCTCTACCTTTTTTCAAGCCACTCGGGCTGAATTTTTTTTTTAGTAAGCATCTTATCACTCATTCTTTTAACATGTCCAAACCACCTAACAAGATTAGTCTCCACCTTACTGACAGCATTTTTGCATCACATTACACATCTGCAACACATCTTCAATTTTCACAAGATCAGAGAGTGTCTTGCCACAAACCCCCGATAAGTAACATCTCTCCAGCACACAACTCCTATCTCTTCTGCAGTACCCAGATTTCACTGCCATACATCAGAGTAGGAACAATTACACTTTTATACACAGCCATACGGGACTCTCTCGAGAAACCACCATTTTTATGAAATCCTCCTAAAGCAGCTACGCCTTTCAGTGAAGAATTCACTTGCCTACCAATTTTGCCATCTAATTTGTTCTCTCTATCAACCATGCTTCCTTAATAAACAAACTCATTCACCTGGTTAATCACTGTGCCATTCAGTCTTATCCTGCATTCAGTAGAGTACTAACATTTCCTTGCTCAAAAACCATAACTTTGGTTTTTTCCTTATTTATATTCAGGTTGAATTTCATACAAACTTTGTACATCTGGGCCAACATACTCTGCAACTCACTTTTGCTCTCTGCCAACAGGAGTGTCATCAGCATACAGCTATCTGCATACACAGATATTACTAAGTATAAATGATAAAAACTGAAATAACAAAAACTGTTACTGAAAATGTAGCCAGTTTTAATATTTACAAAACTTTTATGCATACTGGGTTATAATGATTTTGAAACAAATTTGTTTTTACTTTGGCTTTAATTCAAGTATTGAAGAAATTAAATACAAAAAATTTAGAACTCAAGATTGCAGCATTGTAAATTCTATAGTTAGACCATAAATGTGCCAATTACTCTTGAAATGCTTTCATATACCACATGGTAGGTTAGGGTAGGTCACTGTCTTTTTCTTCTTTTTTTCACCCTTGCTTAAGAGGAGGAGCCAAACAAAAGTAGCAATCTGTTACATCATATATTCATACAGCATTTCAAATGTCATCTAGCTGCTTAATTATTCACGAGCTATTTAGACACAATCTATATTTTGAGGTTACTCACCTTTATTCGCCAAATCTTTTAGGAGGTTTTTGTCTCTACACATTTCCAACATGTATTTTTCTTATTTACATCGTGGATCAAGGTTGCAAAAGAAAAAAAAAACATCTTTTTCAACTCACGCAAACTTCATTCCCTTCCCTTCTTTTCCCTATGACCAAATTTGGATTCAAAATAATCTACCACAAATGTACATAATTGAACCCCCTAAAACACTTTAATCTAATTAAAACTTCAATCAATAAAAACCTATATTTCACATTTCCTAAAATGTCAAAGTTAAAAAACTGTAACCCATAATTATTTACAACTGCACATCAGTGCCCAATTAAAACAAACCTAAATACCTGCCACTATACTCGACAATCACGAACCTCTCTCCACTCAGAAATAAGCATAATATCCAAGCACTTTCAGCCTCTGTCCAGGCCATTCTCAAGGCTATCGAACAGATTTTTATAAGTACGAAAGGAAAAGAAGGCTATTGGGTCCTCTGATAGATGGCGCCACTGCAACTGAACGACGGAGAACGGGAATGAGGCATGCCGCACGAGTACTGGAACATTCGCGGGTGGTACATCTGTTGCGTCCGCTCTTTGAGAATGGCCTAGGCAGAGGCTGAAAGTGCTTGGATATTATGCTTATTTCTGAGGGGAGAGAGGTCCGTGATTGTTAAGTATAGTGGTTGTGTCAGGTATTTAGGTTTGTTTTAATTGGGCACTGATGTGCAATTGTAAATAATTATGGGTTACAGTGTTTTAACTTTGACGTTTTAGGAAATGTGTAATATAGGTTTTTATTGATTGAAGTCTTAATTAAAGTGTTTTAGGGAGTTCAATTATGTACATTTGTGGTAGATTATTTTGAATCTGAATTTGGTCATAGGGAAAAGAAGGGAAGGGAATGAAGTTTGCGTGAGTTGAAAAAGATGTTTTTTGTTTTTTTGTGGCCTTGAACCATGACGTAAATAAGAAAAATATGTGTTGGAAATGTGTAGACGAAAACCTCCTAAAAGATTTAGGGAATAAAGGTGAGTAACCTCAAAATATAGATTATCTGTTACATGATCTGTAGTCTCTCTCTCCATATCATTTACACATCAAAAAGCATAGAACATCCTTTGCCATTTAACCAATTTCTGATATTGCAAGTACAGTTGTTACAACATACATGTGGTGCCTGTGGCACCCATTTTTTATTTTGGTCACCAGCCTTGCACCCAAAGTAATAATAAGCAGGGGTTGAAAAATATCTGAAAAGTTACATGCCCAGCTAGGCATGTGCAGAAATTATTTACCTGCCCAGGTAGTTAAAGCTGGATACCCAGGAAAATTTATCTTTTAAGAAAACAGATCTAAACCCTCATTTTTTTTAAGGGTCTGTATTCAAAATGTTCAATGCACAAAAGCAATGTATCTCAAAGTTTAAGATAATGATGATGAAATTGGTATGAAATTAGTATTTGAGAAATTTAGTGATTCTGTCATGTTCCTTTAGCTAAAGTTTCTGCCCTTTGACACTAAACACCGGAAGCTAGTTCCATCAGAGGCATGTATCTCATTGCTGACTATAAACAACATTTGGACCAAAAACCACATATGGTTCTAATTTCTGGACCTAGAGCATAATAGTTTTAATACAATTAAAGAAGTAATATTCTTCTATTTTTGGCACTCCATAACAATAACACAACTTCCGGTGATCAGCAGAGAAATAAAACACGACATGCAACAACTGTCTTTTTCTTATAGTAAGAAATTCTATTCCACACTTTTCTTATTTTTAAATTTAGTTGCCCAGACCATGCAAGTTGCTAATCACCGAAAGTTGTATTATTGTTATGGAGGGCATGGTATTTTTCAAGCCCTGGTAAGCCTTCTATATTAAAGGTGTTATGGTGTGTTTGTGTGCTGAAAATGTCACTTCACACACACATAACAAAAGTTATCAGCACTATTAACACATACACATATGTTACGTTGATGCTATGGATATTTAAAAGATGCTTTATGTTATTATTGCAATTTAGATGAAAATTACAATTTGGGAGATGGGTAGATGCATTTCAAAACAAAACTGAAATTTTGATTAAGGCCATGAAACATAAATAGGAAAATAAAATGCAACACTGAATTTGGAAACTCCCAAAAGTTACTATTGCATTGTTTACGTTGTTTGCGTTTGATGAGTAGATACACCTGAAAGTGGAAGAAAGGTAACTACTGTCTACATGTGTACCAAATTTGTAAACACTAAAATTTAATGGTATACAATGTACACGTGTAAATAACTTTTGGAGGCGGCGACGTCAAATCTAATGGTTAGGACAAAAACATTGATTTTATACCACAATTAAGTAACTCAGATTTTTTTCCTCACCTCAGTCACTGCTGAGGGGGATGCATTTGAACCATGTGATGAAAATTCAAACTGAAACTCCTAATACTTCACTGCACTAAGGTTTGGGTTTTTGAAAGGCCGCATATGGAGAAACCTTGCAGCTCAGGCATTCAGCAAGCTGAATGGATTATCTTACTGGCATAATTGGAGGTACAAAAAAAAAAAAAAAAAAACACGTACCCACGCCAGCATTACATATTTTAGAGTGGCTGCACCGCCATGCTTACGGCCTGCCAGGCCAACACCCCATCCCGGCGGCAGGATGCCCCTTAACGTGTTTTTTTTTACGATCTTACATCGTGATCAGCTCGACGAGTGTCAAGAGAGGAAAGTGTGACAATTTCTCAAAAACTAGCCGGGATGCCTGAAACTGCTGACCCCTCATTGGCCGAACTTTCCCTAGCAACCAACGACTTTGCTGGTCATTGGCCACCAGGTTCGCGCCAAAAACTCTGATACTTTCCATATGGCCCCTTTGACTTTCAGCCGAGGAAACAAGGTGACCCGACCTTTCCCCCCTGGAAAAATGCTGTAGCCTTCTCTGCAAGCTGTTGTGACCTTGTTCCCGAAATAGAACATCGCTGGCCCAAGAGAGCATTTCTGCAACACTTTTAAGTACACTTAAACTCCTGCCTAAAATGGCAGACTGAAATATTTTCTTTTCTTTTGCACAAATTTTATAAAAATGTTTTCCCTTCATTTTGTGATTACTACGAATAATTTTGCTTTCTAAAAGGGTTGATGCTGACTTCTTGGACTCGCCTTTTTTTTTTTTTTAACTTACCAAAGTAAATTAATCCAAAAGAGAAAAAAAAAATTAATGCCTATTATTCCCCTTTTTTTAAGAAATTTTTGCTTGTCTGGTCAGGGCTGTGAAGTAAACGAATATGGCCATTTATTCCATCACCTCACCGCCTCTTCCAAACAAAATTTTGAAACGTGGGACTGCAGAGAATTTTCATTCTATGTATTTTATTTATTTATTTATTTTTCATAAATCTTAGCGAAGTGATCAATTTCCCCAAGATTTACGAACATGAAAATTCTCGACAGGACACATAGTATATTTGTCTGTAACTCGTGGAAAATCTATAAAAACACACTCAAAATAGCTAAGGAGATGACAATTGTAACATAAGCCGAACAGCAATGCAATTAGAAAATGAAAACTGCTGACTCGTGTGAAAACTCTTGCAGCCTGTATGGCTGCAAGTTTTCCAGACTTGTGCTGCCAACCCATGGTAAAATATTTCTCCAATTTCTGGTTATTTTCCATTTTGATTGTTAAGCATTAAGCAGTCTATCATGAAAACTAGAAGTAAGATTTAAATTTTGTTATATTTGTAGTCGGCACCAAAAAATTAGTAAGATTTAACTGTTCAGATAAAGGATACATTTTGCTTGTTGACCAGTGTGATGTTTATATTTAAATATTTTGAAATAATTCTAACATTGTAAATTTAATAAGAAAACATGAAATATGCAGAAAGCTTTTATTAAAGCAAAACTCAAATTAAAAATCCTTACTTCATTTGTTCTTTTAAGAAATTGCACTATTTCCATCACCAATGCAGTTGTTTTCACAGCAGAGTGAGGAGCAGTATTATCATTTTTAAAAGTTTAGTTTCTCAAATAATGCATGTTTTCCTATTGCTTGGTAACTTCTTGCTTTATCAACAGACAATTTCCCTCTGAATATTAATCTTCTAAAGCTGGAAATTACTTTGTTGTTTGGGGGTTTAACTGCCACATTGAGCATTTCAATAGGCTATAAACAGTCGGATGTCCCTAATTTGGGGCCACAGCTTCAGGGAGGGAGGCAGCTAGTGCTGTAAGATAAATACACCATCTATGCCTTCCCAGGATTTGAACCTGGACCCATCTCGGATGTATAACCAGAAGATGGAGCTTAGACCACTGTGCCACTGAGGCAGCTTGAAATTACTTTGAACATGTGAAATCAAAATAACTTTGAAGATGCAGAGCAATGTTCTTATTAAATAAGTATAATGAAGATTTATTTACAAGATAAATCAGTTTAACGTATATACTTTTACCATAGAATAAAATAATACATAAAACCGTGAAAATTCAAACCCCCCTTTACTTATTTGTACCGCACTGTCATTGACCTGCCTGTTTGGTACAGAAGCCAAAAGACTGCATGGATGAATGGACAAACGTTTAGAGACTGGTTTTATCAACAGTTTGTTTCTTCGGTGGAAAAGTTTCTGAAATCCAAAAATCTGCAACGGAAAGCATTTCTCATCTAGACAATGCCCTATCACACCCTGATGTCGAACAATTGCAAAACGCAGACATTACAACTATTTTTCTCCCTACAAATAATATGATCAAAAAGTTAAAGGAAATTGACTTGTTAGACACAGTGGGCTGGATTGTTGAATTTTTAAGCTTTATTCGTTCCTGGAGAAAATTGGTTGACGAATCAGGAAATGAATTCCAAGAAAATCCAGAGGAGACTGAAAATTCCAAGCTAGTGGACTTGAGAAGGCCCATGTGGGTACATAAATCGAACAGTCACATCACCTTCATCATAGTTAATCTTTTCAACATATCCCGCATACCAACAGGAATCATATACACATGCTACATAACAGTTAGTAGGTAACTATAACTCATCTCGAAAATTAGTTACACTGATTTCAGAAATAATGCTGCAATATTTATTAGAACTTAATCCCTTAGCACCAATTCTGAAATTGGGAAGCGGTGTAAAGTGATGCATTGTACATGCCCTAGGAAAAGTTTTTGCTTTCTCAAAACAGGGACTAGGATTATGCACTTTGTTCATCTCTTCTGCGCACACAAAGAAAAAAAAAGTTATTTTTTTATATTATCTTTGCAGAAGTTATACATTGTTGCAGCAGCTGTTATTTGTTGAGCTAAAGGGTGCTGCAATCTCGCTTTTGTTGTTAGCCTTTTTACAACTGCACCACATGGTGACTTGCCATGGCTTGTTGCAAAAAATCACCACTTCCCTACCAATCTAAAAAAATCTTGTTCATGAGAGCGCAAGTTCAGAAAATTCTTGCAGTTTTTATATTGTGCAGAATAACCATCAGTGAAGTACTCAATATTTCTCAGTCAGCGAAATGCAAGACCTTTTTTCTAAGCTGAAGGAAGTAGAAACATGCACAATGACTAGAAATTTTAGGAGGAGACGAAAACAGAGATAGCAAGTGAGGATAGAACTTTATCCTTTAAGGAGGGTGATTTTTTTGGGGGAAAGGGACTCAACATTCACTAGTAACTAGGGCAAGCATTTTATTATTGATACAAAAAAAATTTAGGTTGGACTTTTTTTTTTTTTTCATTTTCTTAAAAGTATTTATGTGCATTGGATGAAAAACTAACTAAAGAAAATTCCTGTACCTTATAACAACTTTACATTCAACAGGTTAAATTACTTTTATTTGATTGCACATTTAACATGAAAGTAGAATATTTCTCCTTGTTGAGCTTATGAACTATGTATTTAAGAAAAATATCTGAAGGTCCAAAATAAATTATTTTATTTGCTGATGATCTGAAACATGCATACATCTTCTCCCAGACTTAAGTTCTCCATAGCAGAAAACTACTAGCTACACAAAAATCCCAAACTTGAAATTCCGATTCCCAGTCACCTTAACAGTCCATCAAAAATAGGGATTATGCTTGCAAGTACTGCCAATTTCAACGCCATTTTAAGCAAGGTTAAAAAGAATGTTTTGGATCATTCCATGCCAAATCAACCAAAATATTTCAATATTCAAGCTGACCATCTCAGATTTCAATGAAACCTTCAGGGATCATTCTTCCTAATTATATAAATGAGAATATATTTTTAAATTTTTTTTATCTCATTGGGTTTTCATGTAATTAATTTTTAAAATTTTGAAAAATCGTCATTTTTTGGCTTGCATAAACTTTTTTAATTTTGAATTTCTCAAGTTCTATAAGGCCTAGAGAGTTGTTTGACTCCTCATTTTAAAGAGAATTTCATAAGTTTTAATTATGTGCAACTTGACTATGCTTGGTGAAAAAAAAAATTTTTAATTTTAAAAAAAAGTTTCAGGATTTAAAGCTCATAATATTACAAAAAACATATTTGTTTTCAAATTTTTTTTTAATTTAAAATGTTTTTTTCACCAAGTGTAGTCAAATTACATATAAATCAAAACGTATGAAATTCTCTTGAAAATGGGGGTTCAAATAACTCTCTAGGCCTTATAGAACTTGAGAAATTCAAGATTGAAAAAGTTTATGCAAGCCAAAAACAGACGATTTTTCAAAATTTTAAAAATTAATTACATGAAAACCCAATGAGATAAAAAAAATTAAAAAATATATTCTCATTTATATCATTAGGGAGAATGATCCCTGAAGGTTTCATTGAAATCTGAAATGGTCAGGTTGAGTGACTGGTTGATTTGGCATGGAATCGCCCTTTTCTATCATTTCTATACATTTTCTGTAAGCCGAAAATGTCCTCTTTAAGGTAGTGAAAACCAAAACTTTTGATCTACAATAAGAGGAAAGCAATCACCTCTTTTTAAAACCATTGTGAGGCCCTACTTTGGCCTGCCACAGAAAAAGAAAAATGGGTAAAGGTGTAGTTTAGCGTCCTAAATTATTTTGTGGGAAAAGTGCTATGTACAATTTTTCAAGCATGCAAAATAATGGGGAAAGGTGCAAAAATATAGTATTTTTACATGAAAGAAAATTTTTTTCCGAAGAACTTACCTGAGAGTACGATGGTTTGCAGCAGTAGGTGCGGGAAGCTAAAGCAATGCTAACGGCCACGACGTGAAGGGTCCATGCGTCGGAAGGGAGTAACAGTTGGTAGTGAATGCGCGAAAGAATACAACAAGAATGGGGTGTATGTCTCAGAGGAGTGTGATGCATCCAGCATCGTGTAATAATGTGCAAGAAGTACTTCAGAAATGTTTCATTAATTATTAATAAAGAAATGTGCTAAATGTTTTTGTTTTTATTGTAAAAATGTCTGGGAATGTAAATAAATGAAGGAATGCAAATGCTATAATGTGCGGCAGAAGTTTTGGTTCCGGTTGAACCCCAAGTTTTGATTATGGTTTCAGATATGTTAAGGGGTCAGCGATTGCTTCAAGCACCTCCTTTGTAGTTCTGCTGTTATTCCGTCCATCATTCGTCCTTTTTTTCCTCGTGAAATAGATATTGTTGAAAATAAACAATTTTCTTATAATCAGGAATCGTACTATTGCAGGGAGGCCCAGAGCTTTGTGTTTGAATTGTGGGGGACGATGAAAAAATTCCAAAACTTGAAATTTCCTACTTACGATTTCGCAAAATTACCCTTGAAAAAATGATATTATAATGCAGCATAAAACAGACCACTTTCCTTCAGCATATTCCTACAAGCCGCTTCGATGACTACGTACTGCTGAACAACTTCCTTGTGTATTCTTCCATGCGTAACTTGCCGTTCTTAGCGACGCTTCCATTCACCGGACTCCATCTCCACGCCATCGCCGCTCCGTCATCTTAGGCTTACCGCACGTACTCTTCCGAACCTTCGCACTCCAAGGTAAGTTCTTCGTAAAAAAAAAAAAAATTCCTTTCATGTAAAAATACTATATTTTTTCACCTTTCCCCATTATTTTGCATGCTTAAAAAATTGTACGTAGCACTTTTCCAACACAGTTTAATTTTTCTGAATAATTTAGGACGCTAAACTAACATTTACCGAAAAATGAACCTATATTCAAGATGGTGGCAGATAAAAAATAAAATAAAAATTGTGTTGAGTTACTCACTGATAGGGTTAAACCATGGGGGGGGGGGGGGGTTAAAGGTGTATAAAATGGTCAAGAAAACACTGAATTAAAAAATTGGGTAATATCATGTCGGAATGTCCGCCACATAAAACATGCCATTACGGATTTTTTTTCTTCACCAAAATTGTGAATTTCCCAAAGGTTTTTTTTCCTGCTGAAAGGTTACATTATAATAATACACACATGAAAATATTTTGGCTAACCTTCCGAAAGTGGCCCACTCAGCTAGATGGCACCACGGTAGCACTTCACCTCTCCTCCTCTTTTCTCGCCGTCTCTGCTCCTGTGTTACGTAAGGTTTTTTTTCGATCTCTGCTCCTGTGATATGTGGAACTGGAAAAGGTTCTTTAATGAAGTTGGGAAGGATGAGGAAACCTCTATTTCATGGTGTGAAGAACAGGGTTTGTTTCCCACCTCTAAAAGATGTTCTGAGGGCTATCTCATGACTGTACGTGTCGATGCGTCTCATCGTTTAGAACAATTCAGGTGTCAGAAGAAGCATGCTTCAGGGAATGACGAGTACTCTTCCTGTACACTTCGTACATGTTTTTTTTATGCTCACATTCCAGCTTTTAAGTCCTGATTCGTGCGATCAGGCAGTTCTTCCCTGCCAGATAAAACGTTTCTTGCTTTTATTCTGCTAGCCAGACAGTTTCATATTCATGAGGAAAACTTTATCTTCCGTCATAATAAATATTTCACACATATACCACAATGTACATTCATAAAGGTCCTTTTAAGGGCCACCTTTCATCCATATTATTCACTTCCTTTGCCAATTTCACAATGTAACGCTACGCTTCACGATGTAGCGATAACGTGTCGCCATCTATCGTCGATTCAGAAAACTATTTCTGAGCCACATTCAGAAGGTTTACCAATATTTTTAGCAAATTTGAAGTGGGGCTCATTTTGAAAAAACATTGTTTTGTTTAATTAAAATGTGGCCTCATTTTCCCGTCTTTTGTCACTAAATTTAAAGAAAAAAAGTGTTTTTTAATTCTAAAAATGTGCAGAAACAAGTTGTTACAAAATGTATGGATCATGCAGATCATTTAAGAAACACAATTATTTGGCTACAACAGTTAGCTGTGAAGTTATGAATGTTTTTGCCCTACAGTGTAGTTGTGAAAACTCGTAGTGCAAAAACTTTGAAAGCAGAGCTACCCAATTTTTAAAGTGGCATTACTCAAGATCTACTGAACCGACTGACCTAAAATTTTAACGGGTTTCATAACTTGCCAGTACAATACTTTGTACCAATTTTCACAAAAATCTGACAAAGATGGGTGGGTGATATCTTATGAAAATGCTGGGTGATTTGACTTCGAATGACCCACCTACTTCTCCAGTCAATGATAATTTTGTTATTTATGTTCGATTGTCTTTGTATATTTTGAATAAAGAAGATTTCAAGCATCTCCTAACATTCCGATAGTATGATTTTTGTTTCCTATGATTTTTTTCTTTAAGTGGCAGACCGAGTTACTTCATCCTGTGGCGGTGAGTGTGCATAGGCCCGTATGCAAAAGTAGACAAATCCAAGACACTAGAGTTTCCAAATTCTTTTCCGAAAATTATATTTTTCAAAAAATTTGGATTTCTATTATGAAGCTTCAGTGTCTTTAATAAAGCAACAGATATTAGTAAACATAGTATTTTCTGTCAGCAACATTATTTGTAGACTACTTACCTCATAAAATAAGAACAATGAAGAAGTCAACATCTATTTTTGGTGCTATCGCAAAAGCCATGCATTCTGCTTTTTCTTTTGATTGGAGGTTTAACGACCACCGTGAGCAACTCAATGGGCTATAAGCAGTCGCCCGTCCCTAATTTAGGGTCACTGGTTCCAGGGAAGGGAGAGAACCAGTACCGTAAGACAAGCACAACATCCATGCCTCACCGGGATTTGAACCCGGACCCCATTCGGACGAATGATCAGAGGCCATCGCTTAGACCACTGCACCACCGGGACGGCCCATGCATTTTGCAGCAATATCGGCAGTAGGACTAAAGCTGAAGTCACACGATGTAACCAAAGACAAAGACTTGTACGCATACAGAGTAAACATCCCAGATGTCTGTAACAATGGCATTGATTTTGTATGTGGTACTTTTAACTGTATTAATTTATTAGTGGTTATTGAAAGTCGTGCTCCGAAAAACAAAGCTTAACCTTCAGAAAAAATGCAACAATTAATACAAGTGAATAATATGCTCCCTAGTTTTAGTTGTGGATATTGCACTGAATTATTGAACAATGTGTAAGAAATAACATCAATTTTGACTGTAGGTCAGTATGCTCGGGTTTGGCTTTTGGGTTTCTCCCTGCATCTCTTGAAAAAAAAAAAAAAAACGTTTTGGCTCCTGAAGAAAAGGAGCCTGGCACTTGAAAATTTTGGGGTTATGTTTACCCCTGCCCTTATGCAAATAAAAGTGCACTGATTCATGTAACCACCTGAAAATCAGAAGTCCATTAATTTCATTTAACAACTGTTGTGTTTTTATGGTGGAACTCTCTATACACCAATGAGCCAAATTACACAATGACCACCCCCAGCCTAGAGAAATTAGCGCACCTGGAAACCAAACAGTGACAGGTGAAGTTCAACCCGAGGAATGGCTTTTGGTTAGAAGGGCCACGGGTGGCCTAGTGGTCAGCGTCCGTGACTGCCATGGAGATTTTTTTTTTTTTTTTTTTTTTTTTTAATTGGAGGTTTTACGACCACTGTGAGCAACTCAATGGGCTATAAGCAGTCGCCCGTCCCTAATTTAGGGTCACTGGTTCCAGGGAAGGGAGAGAGCCAGTGCCGTAAGACAAACACATCCATGCCTGACCGGGATTCGAACCCGGACCCCTTACGGACGAATGATCAGAGGCCAACGCCTTAGACCACTGCGCCACCGGGGCGGCACCATGGAGATCACCTCAGGTTCGAACGTTCACACCACTAAATACCCGCCGTGCTTCGGATGGGCACGTTAAGCCGTTGGACCCCAGGTACTGCCCCCCGGAAATAAATAAGGGCGTCTTCCTCCCCCTGTCTACCTCGCTTCCGTGTCACTTTCCTATCGGGCACTCTAGCCCAAATCTTCTAGCCTTCCTATGTTTAAGACCTGGGTTCAGACACTCCTTTCCTAAAAATCCTCTACATATGATCTATGATCTGAGCTTTTGGTTAGTAGAGTGTTCAGAGTCAGAATGGAAAAAGCTGCCGATTTATCGAACTTTGACAAAGGACAAATTGTGATGGCATGGCACCTCAAAACTATGATCTCGGAAACGGCGCTGCTTGTAGGTTGTTCACGTGCTGCTGTAGTGAGTACGTATCAAAAGTGGTGCACATAGATGACCAAACAACGAACCGTCGTCCGCAGCTCATTAATGCCAGGGGGAGTGGAGACTGTTGCGCATTGTTCACAGTGCGAGAAATCACCTGCAGCTACAACAGTGGTGATCAGGGCAATGTGTCACAGCACACAGTTCATCGAAGCCTTCTGCACACGAGCCTGCATAGCCGAAGACTCAGCCGGTCACCGCATGTCATCACCAACAACGTATGAAATGAGCCCAAGATTATCGAGATCGGACCATGGACAATTGGAAAAAAGTTGCCTGATCTGAAGAATCAAGATTCCTGGTACATCACATAGATGGCAGAGCGCGGATACACCAATTACCAATGAAGGCTAACACCTGGATGTGCTGTTGGGAGGAAACAGGCCGGCGACGGCGGTGTTATGTTGTGGGCGATGTTTCTTTGGGACATTTTAGGCTCCATTATCACAATAGCATAATCCCCGACAGCTGTCAGATATCTAAGCATCATTGCAGACCAAGTTCACCCATTCATGGAAACTGTGTTCCCTGCTGGTGATGGCCATCACCAACAAGATAACGAGCCATGCCACACTTCCAGAATCATCAAGGAGTGATTCTAGGAACATGCTGATGACTTTCTGTTACTGTCCTGGCCTCCAAATTCACCCAATTGAACATTTGAGGTTCGACTTGGAAAAGTGGGTTTGGGCTAAATCACGACCACCCTGAAGTATACAGGAACTGGAGGACCTGCTGCTGGTACCAGATACCACAGGATACCTATTCGCCACTTCATTGAACCGATGCCTCACCGAGTGGCCGCTGTTTTGCGAGCTTAAGAGGGTCCTACAGCTTATTAGGTAGGTGATAATGTAATGGCTCATCTGTATATCCTACTAGAGATGTAATGTAACATATCACATCAGTTGTTACAGGTTCCAATAATAAGTCTAGAAACCAGGTTGTAATCATTGTACTTTTCTAAAATGGAAAAGATTAGTGCAACATTGTGAGACTGTTCCTCACCAAATGTTTCAAAAGTCATAAAACATTTCCAAGAGTTAAACAATATTGGGAACCATACCGGAAGAGGATGAGAACATACAGTTAGGATATCTAAGAACCAGGAAATCAAAAGGTGAGTCAAGTGCAATTCAAGAGTGTCGAAGCACAGATTTGCACACAAAACCAGAATCAACCATGAAACAATACGACAAATAGTGAAAGACCTTGAATTAAGGTCTAATAAGTCCAACATGTTCATTCTACAGGGCATTAGCCCCATAGAATGAACACATCAGGCTCGAGAGATGCCATGCACTGCCACATAGCATCTTGACACAAAAGTGGGGAAAAGTTTGCTTCACAGATCACAATCAATGGAATGATAGGAAATCTGGTCACTATAAGTCTCAGACTCATCTTCCATCTTCGTTCATTGCCAAATCTGTCATAGCTTACATGGGAATTTGTGTAAGTGGAAAAACACTTTCTTTTTGTCAGTGAGAAGATAAATTCCACCAAAGATGTGCATTGCCAAGACATTTTGGTGTCTGTATTACTCCCTTTTTTGGGAGGGACTTAACCATCATGAGAGTCTCCTGTCCCTAATTCATGGCCAATGAGACCAGCAAAGGCCCATGCCATAGACAAATGCACTACCTACCTTATCCTTAACTCAAACCTGGGATTATCTCAGAAAAATGATCAGAAGCTAGCACTTCGACAACTGCACTATCAGGGCAGCCTGTATTAAGTTCTCTTCTAGGCTCAATGTCATTTTTAGTGACCCACACCTAATATTTCAGGTTTGTAAGCAATGGATCAGTACTGAGCCCCATAAGTATTTTCAGGCTGAAGAAATTCCTCTAGATAGAATGAAACAAAATATCTGTTGCTCGGGTGTGGAATATAGCTGAAGATTTTGCTAAACATCTTGAGTATCAAAGGTATCCATTTTGAGACAATGTGAGTATGTTTACCAGTGCAACTAGTATTACATTACATATAGATCTTGTTAATTTCACCTTTACAAGTCTAATTAGAAATTCTTATCTCCATTATTTATTGTAACCTTGTAATTTCTCCCACTGCATTCCCACTTGAAAACTAATTACTGTTCCAAGTACTTATTTTTCAGTTTCAAGCAATTTTTGAAACAGATGTCTAGCTGAAATGAGATTATATATGATTTGGAAATGTATTTTGTTTTAAACAATAAGCTTACAGAATGACTATTCTGAAGTTCCTAGTAAATGTGCATTTTCAAGCCAGAAATTGTCACTAATTATGTCAGTAAATAAAATAGATAATGAATTCTTAGTTGAAGATTTACAGTTGGAACCATCTACTGCAGAATCAGGCTTGCTTCTCAGAATGACTGTACCCTTTTTAAACTGTTCTGGTTCTTTATTGTAATTTATTCCAAATTCTGAGAACAAAATTTCATTTTTCTCTGCAGATACTGTATGTCTAATCCGCTTTTCGGCATCCTGCCGAGACAATCCACCACGCTGTACTAACATCCAAAAAGTTGTATTGTACAAATTGTTAATGTGGCAATCTGCTTGCCTCCAGCTCAAATAATCCCGCAAATTCTTGTTGCTAGGATACAGGACAACTCTTCCGTCAAATGCTGGGGGATATTTTAAGTCAATGTTGAAAAAGTCCTTCCAGTAAAACACGAAAGATGAAACGAACAAACTGCATACATTGGTAAGAATTTTACTTGATCTTCTCTTGTACAAATTTGCATTTTTCTGAAATACGAAACTGTACTCATCACTTTCGCCGTATGCCAATATTATCTCCTTAAATTCTTCCATTACGCAAGTTGCACATTTTGACATAAGGTCCAGCGCTCGTTTATCGTTGGGTTTCTCAAATTCGTGGCAATCCGCAAATTTGTGGAAGCCTCTGCCATCCAGTCGCACAACAACCCAACAATTTGGCAAACACTGTTCATTAGACTCAAATTGTTTCACGTATTCGTACTTACTTTTTGCCATGCTCAACGTCACACGATAAATATTAAAATAACCTCACCAAAAACATTAACAAATCACACAGAATACTCATATTACTCCACATTTGGCATACGGTTTCGGTTAGCATATGGGCATCGATCCAGAGATTCCAGTCAATCACGACGATGATATATGGGTCTTCACATTCTGCTAGGGTTGGGAAACCAAGGAGATGTCCATCGTGCTATTTTTTTTTTTTTTTTTTTTTTTTTGATTGGAGGTTTAACGACCACCGTGAGCAACTCAATGGGCTATAAGCAGTCTCCCGTCCCTAATTTAGGGTCACTGGTTCCAGGGAAGGGAGAGAGCCAGTGCCGTAAGACAAACACAACATCCATGCCTGACCGGGATTCGAACCCGGACCCCTTACGGACGAATGATCAGAGGCCAACGCCTTAGACCACTGCGCCACCGGGGCGGCCCGTGCTATTTGGTGTCAATGGACCTTATTCACCTCGCATTGCATCATGGGTAAGCCTTTCCGTGGCCGAGGACCAACAAGAGTTTGTTTACATGCGTTTTCCCATTGCTTAACATGACGTTACGTTGCAAGGGGCCGCCTCGGTGGCGCAGTGGTCTAAGCGATGGCCTCTGATCATTCGTCCGAACGGGGTCCGGGTTCGAATCCCGGTGAAGCATGGATGTTGTGTTTATCTTACAGCACTGGCTCTCTCCCTTCCCTGAAACCAGTGACCCTAAATTAGGGACGGGAAACTGCTTATAGCCCATTGAGTTGCTCACGGCGGTCGTTAAACCTGCAATCAAAAAAAATAAAATAAAAAACGTTGCAAGGGTTCAAGAAAAACGCGATTTTCCGAAATTTATTAACGACATGTATAACTTTTGCTGATCGTATGGTTGTGCTAATAAATCCTGCAACCTAAATTGGCCGCCCCGGTGGCGCAGTGGTCTAAGCGATGGCCTGTGATCATTCGTACGAACGGGGTCCGGGTTCGAATCCCGGTGAGGCATGGATGTTGTGTTTGTCTTACGGCACTGGCTCTCTCCCTTCCCTGGAACCAGTGATCCTAAATTAGGGACGGGCGACTGCTTATAGCCCATTGAGTTGCTCACGGTGGTCGTTAAACCTCCAATAAAAAAAAAAAAACACCTAAATTGTGTAGACGAAAGAAAAACATTCTTTAATTTTCCGCTGAAACAGACGAAATTATTAAGGGAATGGCTGTGTAAAATGAAACGCGGTGATTTCCATTCCGATGCGTGCACTCTCCAATATGTTCTGTCCACTTTAACGGAAAAGCTTTTGGATATTACGACACTACGTATCAAAGGCAGTTGAAACCTCGTAGTATTCCTTCGAATTTCAATTTCAAAAAAGAAAAAAAAAGGTAGGCGAAAATTGATGGAATATTTGGAACGGTAAATTAAGAATTAAGTTCTACTTTCCTCAAAGAATAAAACAAACATATCTATAATTTTTCTTTTATTTAATGTTACGCAATCATTTAATTTTTAAGCACATTGCCTAGCGTGCAAACCCTAGTTTGTTTCCTTATTACGTATTTGTCTGAGCTTTTAAATGTTTTTGTTTTGCAAAACAAGGTACTAAATTTTATGTTTCAGATGTTTCGCCAATGTCTGGCAATAAGAACATGAAAATTTATTATAGCGTGTATGAGAAATGCTACATTAAAAACTTCATTATGACTAACGGCGATGCTTTCCTCAGGCATGCGAAATAAACATCGAACACAAAATTGTCTTTGTATATTTTTGCAACTTTTATTTGTTCTTCTAAGAAATTAATTTCTTCTTCTTCGCCCTGTAGCTCTATTAATTCCTCGGCAGAATCCTTGACGTTAGGATTGTAAAAATTAGGCAACAGTAAGGGATACTCAAATAGCGAAAACATTAAATCAGCAGCCATGTTGGTACGCAGAAATCCACTTCTGACGTCACATGAATAACGTCCATTGTTCCTACGATGTTCCTCGTGTTGCAAGTATGGAGTTAGCGAAAACTTTCCGGAGAGATTTCACTACGCAATTGAGTGCATCAATAAAGAGCTAGCAGAAAGAGTGTGGATTTGAAATCAATGGATCATATAGCGTGGCGATGAATAAAAACATTGCCGCCCCGGTGGCGCAGTGGTCTAAGCGATGGCCTCTGATCATTCGTCCGAATGGGGTTCGGGTTCGAATCCCGGTGAGGCATGGATGTTGTGTTTGTCTTACGGCACTGGCTCTCGCCCTTCCCTGGAACCAGTGACCCTAAATTAGGGACGGGGAATGCTTATAGCCCATTGAGTTGCTCACGGTGGTCGTTAAACCTCCAATCAAAAAAAAAAAAAAAAACATTAACAAATGATTATCGAAGAGGCAGTAAATATTTACAAGGGAACATTTATTTATACCACACTCACACACCACAACAACATAGGAGATCTTGCTTCAAAATACACTTGCCGATGATCGCTCATAGACTTTTTATAATTCTTCACATCAGTCCCTGCATTGTGGCGCCCTCTCTCGACGCTGAGATGTTCACTTTTAAAGTGATTTGGGATGCACTTTAATCTTCGGCCCTGAATCGTCTGTTTTAGCTCTGAGTTCAGCTAACGCGCTGCTGGAATGCCGGGAGAAACATTTCGTGATAGGTGACGCTGCAGCTGCGTTGGTGTTTTTTGCTCCTTCGCTGCGTGCATTACGTAACCGATGTGTGTGTTGTGCGGGAAGAATGGTAGGGACGCGAAATATGCGGCGGGGGATATTTTTGAAAGGAAGGGGTTTATTTTGTAATATGGCTGGCCCTGAAAAGGGCCTTTATAGAATGTGAGTAGTTCAGGTGTTGTTAAATATTTATAACGACGGAAAACAAGTGTTTCCTTCTCATTAAAAACCTGTCTATCTAGAACGAATATTTTAGTGGAAAACATAACGTACTAGGAAAGAACTGTTTGATGATAGCAATCATCACCTCAAAACAGTGTTCATAGGAAAGACGACAATTTCGTCGGAATAAATATTCCAGAATGTGGTCGGCCAAGTGGTCTTTGTGAATGCCGTTAGAGGAGTCGCCAATTGCTCTCAACACCTTGCGTACGTATGCGCCCCAGTAGTCGGATCGACGACATTGAGTGAGTGGTTTACTAACAGATGTTGGAAACCACAGGATGGGAGATTGCGGCACGCAGCCCACTGCTCCTACATGACAATAGTTCCGGGTTGAACATGTTTCTGGATGAGCAGCAGCAATGTGTGATCAGAGCGGTTATTCTGCGGGCATATCTCAACCTTGAATCGTTTCGAATCTCGTTCAAAGATGCCAAGAATCCAGGTGCCCTCAACGAGACGAACACGATTATACTTCCGCTTCCCAACCTTAGCCTCATCCACTTCTACGATGACACTGTGCCCTCCAAGCTGTCCTTCGTCTGGTTCGTAAGCTACCATAAATTCTGCGATTAGTTCTCTGCAGGATTGATAATAGTCATTATGCATGTTTCTTCATCCTTCTCAACTTCTTCGAAGAAACGCCTCCAGTTCCACATGGCTACTGACAGAGCTACAACGCACGCTGAAAAAAACAGAAGCCACGTATCGCTTAGAACAGGGCGAACACAAGACGGAAGACGCACTCAGCGATTACGTAACAAACACAGCGCGGCAGAAAACGCCGAGACGCCGACGCAGCTGCACCGCCACCTATCGCGAAACGTTTCTCCCTGCATTCCTTGCACGATAGCGAAGCAGACGATTGGGGGCCCGAACGGCAAAAAACGTTGCGTTTTTTGCCGTCGTTGCCTGTCTTTCTATGCGGACGTTTCGTGCCGTGCGCTTCGACGACGGCAGATTGTGTGGTCAGTGCTGCAAGTGACTCTTCGCATTCTCTGCAGAGTGGCAGATGGATCCGTGCGTGATGTATTGTTTGTATCGGCGAAAAATATCCCAATCTGTTGTCGTAGACAAAAACATTTTCAGCAGTTATTTTATTTATTTTTTTATACTTTTTCAAAACCTGTGTGCATTCAAAACACCTCATGATGCCCAAAATTTTAGATTTTTACTTTTTCAATTAAAAATTTGATTTATTTCCGATTTTCATTACCAGGGCAGTTCAAATCTGTAAAAATTCTTGTAAAAGACGCAAAACCTTTTTTTTCCCAACACCACTGGGGCATTTGAGCTTAAAAATTTGCAGTGATGCACGTCTTAGGTACTTTCGAGTTTTCCACCCCCAACCGATACGAATTATTTTTTTTATTCTTATTGTGTCTAATACTTCGTTATACATGGTACGGTCACAAGTAAAATAACTGTAATTTGACTCCCCCGGATTTTTCTCTCTCGCCTTTTCTATACACATTGCATGTAAAAGTGGAGAAAGCTATTCCTTAAACAGCAATTTTCATTGGCAATTTGCACCGAAATCGTACTCGAACGCTGGATGAATTAAAAGAGAAGTACAGTTGCATCATTCGCAATAGTGTACTTTTTTTATTTAAAGCTGAAACAGCGTCAGCAAAGCGACAGGATACAAGCTAGTAATAAATAATATTAAGATTAAACAATAATAATAAAAGTTTGAACTAATCAAGAATATGTTTCTCTTTAACATCCAATCCTTCGAACTCCAGGTTAAATAGAGTGCATACTTCGATCCACTGATTTTTTCAGGTTTTTATTTTTGTAGTCTTCCGATGATGAATCCCAAATTGCTCTGTTATTTTTAATAGCATCTATAAAACGTTCTGTTTCAACATCATCCATTTCTTATAAAATATAACAATGTCACTTCAACTAGCACAATGTAATCCCACGGCGATGAACACTTATGGACAGTGGACACTTTGCAGACCGGTTGCCAGCGACCCTTGGATTGCAGATAGGGGGAAGTTGATTTATTACAAGCCGACGGCAGAAAACGCAGCGTCTGCAAAAATAGTCCCACTCACCATCATGCACTTGGAAAAGCTGAGCGTCTTTTTGCTACCCGGCGTCTTATAGAACACGACAGCATGTTTTTCACGACGCGAAAACAAGAAAACGCAACGTCAGTGCATAAAAGGAACAGCTTGTCCCCATTGCTTTACAGAACGGACGTTTTTTGCCGTCGCTGAAACATGGGGCAAGAAAAGCTTGCATAAAAGGGGCCTCAGTTTGAAGGTGCCCTCATTACCCTTTGTCCACCGCCCTCCCAAGGCACCCAGCATTGGCTTGGATGCATTAGTCATAAAACGCTTTTTCAAGAAGCGACATATTTCTCACTCAATATAAAACTAAAGGAAGCGGTTCGTTACATATACGAAGACAAAAATGATGTACAATCAGTGGCGTAGGAACGGTGGTGGGGGTACAGGGGTACAATGTACCCCCCAAATTTTGGAGAGGTGTACATTAATATCTACTGTACCCACAGATATGAGCAAACACAAACCAATCATTCATAAAGCGTGAACTGTAAAATTTAAATGCCGCTTAATTTTTTTTATTCTCTTTTTTTTCAAAGAAATATCACGGGTCATCTGGTTTTTTTATATCCGAAGCTTGAAGTGGGAGGCTTTTCATCCACCAAAAACTGGCCAACCATCTGGGAAACTTCAGCAAATTAGTTCTGCATGGAAACGACGAGTGCGAGGTTCTTATTAATAACTTTAAACATCATGTGGTAGGGCTAGGGCTTGATATCATACTTGTGATCAGTGTTTCTTTTCTCTTAAAATTCCATGCATCTTGATCATGTCGTCCTTTCTGCACTTTTAAAAATAAATTTAATGCACAAGTGGACATTTCAGCGCCCGCAGCCCCGGCACTAAAATTGTTTTCTGTCTTAAGATCTGTAGTAATACAACAAGGGCATTACGGATTTCACATACCACTTATAGAACTCCAATTCCTTGATATCTCCACCATCATTTAGCTTTGCACCAGACCAACGTGCTTTTATATCAATTGTCAGCCTATGTATCGTTCAAAGTTTTTGATATAGACTTCATAATGCTTCAATGGTACTGTTTTCGCGGGTAGAGCAGTTTTTATCTTACTGCGGTTTTACTTCATTAACATAAACAAAAATGATAAGAAATTTAATTCTTTCTTGTAAAGAGTTATATAACATTTCCTGAGAAATCCCTCTTTTCCAAACGCTGCTGGCAGAAATTCATCCTGATGTTGACTTGTCCCTGCTCAATATTTTAATGGAAAAAAAAAGTACAAAAATTAAAAAGAGAGAACTCACAAAAAAAACTTCTCCATTCATTTTCTGATAAGAAATTAATAATGTGAACTTTTTGTCAGCAATAAAAATAATAATGGTAATAATTAATAATAATATGACAACAATGTTCATTCGGTTGAATTCCTGATCAGTATATGTATTTCATAAAAACTCTAATATACTAACCCCCCTCCCCAAAAAAAATAAATTCGGAGGGGTCATGCATAGATGGCTTAATCCTTGAGATGTAAGGTTCATGAGCTTGTACCCCCTAAATCAAAAGCGTTCATACGCCACTGTGTACAATGCTTTTACAAGAAATGAAGATTTATCGATTGATGGAGAAAAGCTGGAGATAACAGATACGTATGTTTATCTTGGACAGCAGATATCAAGTGAGGGTCACATTGATAAAGAAATTAATCGGTGTATAAAACTTGCCTGGAGAGCTTTTGGAAGAAACAGCATAATTTTCAAGAGCAACATGCCATTATGTCTTAAAAGAAAAGTGTTTGATCAATGCATCCTTCTAGTGTTTACGTATGCTGCAGAGATGTGGACCTTAGCTAAAAGAGACATACAAAGGCTGCAGACAACTCAAAGATGCATGAAGAGGTGCATGCTTGGTGTAACCAGGAGAGATAAGAAGAGGAACTTGTGGATCACAAAAATGATAAGAGTGGAAGACGTCATGATCAGAGTTAAATCCCTGAAATGGCAATGGGCTGGACATATTGTCAGAAGGACAGACCATCGAAGGGCAGCCGAAATTTTAGATTGGATTTCAAGGGACGACAGGAAAATACCCAGAAGAAGACCACATGGAAGATGGGTGGATGAAATTCGAAAGTATGCGGGAGTAACATGTAGGAGACTGGCACAAAACAGATCGTTGTGCAAGAAACTTGGGGAGACCTTCGTCCAACAGGGGATTGATAATTGTTGACAATGATAATGATATACAGTATAAACTGTTTGTGTTTTTATAATTTGAGTCTAACTGTAGTGGATAAAATTTGCCGTACGTCTTTCGTGATTTATATTGCTGTAGATCAGTTTAAAAGGCGCTATCAACAGTTTGAAATCAATTATTTTTTATTATTTCAAGACTTAAAATCATTATTTGTCACATGAAAATAAAGGACCGACTTCATAGGCAGATATACATGAGGCATGATGTCCTCTAAGGTTTGACATTATTCGTTATTTATACTGCTACGCTTATTTTTTTTTTTTTTTTTTTTTTTTTGATTGGAGGTTTAACGACCACCGTGAGCAACTCAATGGGCTATAAGCAGTCGCCCGTCCCTAATTTAGGGTCACTGGTTCCAGGGAAGGGAGAGAGCCAGTACCGTAAGACAAACACAACATCCATGCCTGACCGGGATTCGAACCCGGACCCCTTACGGACGAATGATCAGAGGCCAACGCCTTAGACCACTGCGCCACCGGGGCGGCCTGCTACGCTTAAGCAATGTTTACATGTGCTTTTGAATAGGGAACGATTTATCCACTGAACGTAATGTGAAATCACTTGGGCCGCCCCGGTGGCGCAGTGGTCTAAGGCGCTGGCCTCTGATCATTCGTCCGTAAGGGGTCCGGGTTCGAATCCCGGTCAGGCATGGATGTTGTGTTTGTCTTACGGCACTGGCTCTCTCCCTTCCCTGGAACCAGTGACCCTAAATTAGGGACGGGCGACTGCTTATAGCCCATTGAGTTGCTCACGGTGGTCGTTAAAAATCCAATCAGAGAAAAACGAGAAATCACTTGAACTTATAAAAAATGAGTTGTCTTGCAAGGCAAAGATCGGTGTCGTGTGAGGCGTCACAACTCAACAGCGTTGAAAACCAATCGGAAGCTTTGTGGTTTCTGGTGTGACGTCACTAAAAGAGGGAACTAATCTCTCAAATGTCATGGACTTGTGTTTTCCCGGCAGCCTTGTCTTCGGTGTGAAGTTTTTTACTTTTTTTTATTGGAGGTTTAACGACCACCATGAGCAATTCAATGGGCTATCAGCAGTAGCCCGTCCCTAGTTTAGGGTCACTGGTTCCAGAGAAGGGAGAGAGCTAGTGCCGTAAGACAATCACAACATCCATGGCTCACCGGGATTCGAACCCGCACCCTTCACGGTCGAATGATCATAAGGCAGCACTTAGACCATTCAGCAGGCCTGAGGCTGAGTACAAATATAAAAAAATGAGATTACGATAGAACGTACAATTCATTGGGAATCTTTTTCTTTGTTTGTTTGGGGATTTAAGGACCACCGTGAGCAACTCACCACAGTGGGTTATATGAATCGCCCATGCGTAATTTGGATTTAGGGCCACTGGTTCCAGTTAAGGCAAAGAGCTAGTACCGCAAGACGTATAAAACACCCATGCCTGACTGAGATTCAAACCCGGAGCCATCTCAATCGAATGGTCATAAGCCAGCGCCTAGAGCACTGCTCCACCGGGACGCGTAAATTGCATTTTGACATGTAATGCGCGATTACGCTCTCTAGACCAATCACACGCTAGCCAGAGATTCAGGATTTCATTTAAGGGGTGGAGCTGGAAACTGGGGTCACATGCAATGATCACCACCTGCTCCGTGCAAAGCAATTGGTTCTCCTTGCCGTATTACTCCGCGTCACAGAAAAACGCTCCTGTGTGAAATCCTTCACAGTAAAATTTTAGTATTATTAATAAAAAAAATATCTGTGACACAACATCAATAATAATGCTGCTTACCTTTCTTTAAATATTTGCGAAAAATATCCTGGTTTCATCACTCCTTCTAAGCCAATTCCAAGCTTCAGCATTTTCTCCTAAATGGCTGTGGTTATGATTCACTTCTATGATAGCAGTGGGGCCTTCTTCTTTTTTTTTTTTTTTTGATTGGAGGTTTAACGACCACCGTGAGCAACTCAATGGGCTATAAGCAGTCGCCCGTCCCAAATTTAGGGTCACTGGTTCCAGGGAAGGGAGAGAGCCAGTGCCGTAAGACAAACACAACATCCATGCCTGACCGGGATTTGAACCCGGACCCCTTACGGACGAATGATCAGAGGCAAACGCCTTAGACCACTGCGCCACCGGGGCGGCTCCTTCTTTAACGTATGCATCTCTGTAGCGAACATCTTTAGTATCCCGGTTTATTCTTATGGATAAACTTGCTTCGCAGTTTTTATTTTTATTTATCAGCTCTTAATCCTTGTAAAGAAGAAACAGATATTAATATTTATAATTATATATTTTTATTTATTATTATTTTACTTATCATTTATTAAGATGACCAGACGTTCTCATGCTCTGGGGTTCGTCCTCAATTTCAATGCTTCGTCCTCAATTCCGTAAAAATTACTGAGGACACCAAATGTCCCCAATTTCTTATATTTTTTACTCAATGTTTGAAATTTACCCCCAAAACTGAAATAGTGGCTATTAAAAGAAATTTAAACTTTAGGGATGTTGAAAGAAGTCGGAATATCATTGTCACCAGCTGCATAACACGCAATATTCATGGGAGACTCTCCGAACATCGTACAAAGTCATGTCAATAATTGTGATGTTATTTTGTTTCTGTTTTAAATGGATTTAACTAAAATATTTATAGGATTTAGAATAAACCTGATTTTTTCTTAACATTCACTTTCTGGCAATTAAATAAATAATAGACGCTAAATTTCGTTGCATTTGGTAAATTTCATTGAGCGTTCTACAACTTTTGCTCAGTACATTTTCTCGTTGAACTATTTCTTCAGGTGAAGTGTTTGGACTTGAAACATGCCTTCTCATAGAGATAATATATAAGTATCCCATGATTTTTGTCGGCTCAGTGTACAGTAATTTTCTGCTTCAGATATTTTTTCCTGTACAGAATCACAATGAAATTTCAGTAGAGTCAAAATGTAGCTTCGATTGCATGTGCTGCCCCATATGAGTGACATTTATAATATATCAAAAGTAATATTAAGCATGATAGTATTTTATTGCTATTTTATATTTATTTCACATGAAAATTATCTTTCACCGTATGTTTTCCCATGAAACTGGACAGTTATGATACAATTCATAACATTCTTTGCTAATCTTCGGTTTTGCCATAATGTGTCAGATGTTGTCCTCAATCATGTACTCATTTTGAAAGAAATTGTCCTCAATTTTGGATTGAAATTGTAAACAACGGGCCATTTTGTCCTCAATTTCGTTCTCTGAAATCTGGTCACCTTACATTTATTCTTATTATTTACCTTTTATTTATTATTTTTATTTATTTTAGTTATTAATTTTTTAATAATTTTTTTTTCGTGAATACCGAACCCTTAACTTTTTATATTTTCCATGTGCTGAATGCTGGCCGACATAATCTCTGTTGAAAACAAATTTTGATGTTTCATTGCATGCAACAGCGTTTCTCACAATCCAGGAGGTATGACTATAGTCTGCAAAATTCTGAAGCCACAACTGAAAATCATTGCCGTTCTTTAATTCAACGCGAAGTTTACATATAAAGCTTTCATCAGAAACTACCTTACATTCAATTATTTTATGCTTGAATGTTTAAGGCAAAACACTTCAAACTTTTTACACGGCGTCACGCGTCAAAATAGGGTACATACTAGGTGGCCATGCGACCCCAGTTTCTAGCTCTGCCCCTTGCTCGAAATCCTGAATCTCTGGCTAGCGTGTGATTGGTCTAGAGAGCGTAATCGCGCATTACATGTCGAAATGCAATTCACGCCACCGGGACGGCCATTAGGTATCACATTCAACTTCTGTTAGTAAATGTCACCTGTTCTGTTACACTTATATCTTCCATTGAGATAAGGCTTGTCCGTTCGAGATCGCCTTGAATTCGTGTCCCATAGAGACATCTAGTATCTCCCCGAAATCAATGGCACTAAATGTGGGCTGAGTCACTGCTTACAGGCTCTGTGAGTTGCTAAACAATTGCTCTACATTATGGATGGTCGAATATTTTACCAATTAGAATTGCCTATGGTGGTCGTTTAAATCCGTTAAAAACCACAAAAATAACACACGTGGCTGTAAAATAATACTGTTTGACTACCCAGCTATACAGTGAAAGGGATCAGATCATATGTAGAAGATTTTATGAAGGGAGTGTCTGAAAACAACCCTTAGAAATAGGAAGCTAGAAGATTTGAGCTGGAGTGCCCGATGTGACACAGAAGTGAGGTAGAAAGGGTAGATAGACGCCCTTATTTATTACTGGGGGAATAGTAGGGGTCCGACGGCTTAACGTGCCCAATACAGCCAAAAAAAGTCAAGCTTATCTGTTTAAAAGAAGCTCCGCCTATATTGAGTGGTTTAAAGAATTGAATCTGGTTCTAACTTTTGGAAGAATGAATTGTCAATTTTTGTTTACTTAAAAGAGGAATCTGGCGTCATGAAATGTGTGCATCAGAAATGAATGTGTGCTGTTGTTAGTTCTTGGGTAAACTTTGTGTAAATACTAAAGGACGTTTTAATTTATCATTGTTTTATTTTCATCATTTTCAAACAGGAAGAACTGAAATGAATATAACATCCGCAGGTTTGTGACTGTGTTTTTCTGCACAGGAATTAATCAGCATTTTAATCATGTTCACCGGCATATAATCTGTGTTGTTCCAAATCAAATTTATTTAAATATTATTATATAAGATGCAAAACAATGTAGGCAAACATTGGTTTTCCAGTTAACCAACGTTAGTGAAAATTTGTAGGTTCTTTGAAAACATCTGTGTGTTCGAGGTTGTGATTATCAACTTGAAATGTTTCTGGATCAGTTTCAGATATATTTCATTCTTTATTTTCTCCACACATACCATTCCTTAGATTTCATTATTTGTAGGGTTTGTTACACATCAAATAAGATTGTAAAGCCCTGGTAAATGAAATAAAACCGGAAAAAGGGTTATCCCTCATTTGGTATGTGGCGTATTAGTTTGTATCTCTGGTGATTAGCAGTTATTTTTCAAGGCTGAAAATAGTCGAATAGGATAAAAAAAAAAAAAAAAAAAAAAGATTGTGCAAGGAGCACTGGAATTATGCATCAATGGTGTGCACGTTAAATGGTTTTCCGAGTAATTTGTAGTAGATCAAAGGAACACAATTTAAGGGTATCTGCTTGATGTGATGCACAGGGCAGAAAGTAAGTTCTGGCTTTCTGCATAGGAATTAATCAGCATGCTAATCATGTTCACCAGCAAGTAATTTGCGTTGTGAATTTATTTAAATATTATTATATACGATGCAATCTGGAAAGTAAGTTATGAAACAAAGTTACAAACAACATTTAAGTATGAAACAAAGTTACAAATAACATTTAAGTATGAAACAAAGTTACAAACAACATTTAAGTATGAAACAAAGTTATAAATAACACTTAAGTGGACGTCAAGTGAAAATGTGCCTCTATTCTTTGCAATGATGAAAATTGAGTTACATAAGTTCACATACAAGATATACTTCCTGACTGAAAATTGGCCCACGGATGAAGAAGATACTGAACTATAAGTCAGTGGCTTGCAAATTTGAGAAAAAAATTGTAGGGAATATTAAAATTTTTGGCTCAACTTCCGTATTGCTGCCCCAAATCAAATATTGCTGTTTAAGTCTATCTGATTTCTTTATGGTGATTTTTTAGCTGGAGGTATGTTTTTATAGTTCGCATATTCGAAATATATTTTGAATATGGATGATACTTTTATTAATATATAATGATACTTATGAATGATGCCTTTTCAAAGAATTATACTTGTTATTCAAA
This sequence comes from Macrothele yani, assembly GCA_039090855.1. Taxonomy (NCBI): domain Eukaryota; kingdom Metazoa; phylum Arthropoda; class Arachnida; order Araneae; family Macrothelidae; genus Macrothele; species Macrothele yani. The sequence goes on along the minus strand of CM077027.1, from coordinate 134,669,492 downwards.
TCGAAAAACATTCTCTGTTCCAGAGAGAAACACATTGCATGACAAGTAGATAATTACATTATGATAATATAATTACATTATGATAATATAATTATGATAATTATATACGATAATTATGTTATATAATATAATTATATAATATATATAATTAATTGGCTACTTACAATGGAGACCCTTTATCTTCTGATTCAAGGCTCCTTGAATTGGAAGAGGAACTACAAAGGATCAAGTGAGACATCGTCGGGCTAGGTGAGGTAAGGAGAAAAGGAAAAGATCTCATTGAACCGAAAAGTGGACATCTCTTCTGCTATCATGGGACAAATACTGACAGAACTAGTGGTGTTGGATTTATAATAAACAAGAAACTTAAGGATAAAGTTGTAGAAGTTGAAAGTTCCTCTGACAGAGCTGCATGACTTGTTATCCAACTCTCGAGAAGATAGCAGTCTCGGATTATTCAAGCTTATGCACCCACCACAAGTCATCCTGATGAAGAGATTGAAGTATTTTATGAGGAAATTCATCTAAATAATAAAGGCAAGCAGCACTTGAAGATCATTATGAGAGATTTCAATGCGAAAATGAGGTAACAGAAACAGATCAATACTTCAGTAGGTAAATTCGGTCACAGCAATAGAAACCAGCATGGAAATACTCTCGTAGAGTTTGCAGAAGCATAAGGGATTTTCATCATGAACTCCTTTTTCAGGAAAAAACTGCAAAGGAAATGGACATGGAGGCATTCCAATGGATTGACAAGTGAAATTGATTTTATTATGTGTAACAAGAAATTTGTCATGTAAGACTGCAGTGTGCTGAACAAGTTCAACACAGGTAGTGACCATAGAATGATAAGATGCACCTCAATGCTAAACTCGAGCGTGGTAAGCTCATAAAACAAACAATGTGTATTGACCTGACCAACCTTAAAAAGCATAATAATACTTTCAAATTGGAACTGAGGAACAGATTCTCTGCTCTAGAAGGTCTAACGTCGGAAGAAGGGGACATCTCTGAAGTTAACAGAAAACTAACCAAGTCCCTTATGGAAAGAGCAACAAAAATAACTGGTACTAAGAACAAGTTGCATATGAACAAATTATCAGAAAAAAAACAAAATTCTGATGCAAAAAAGAAACGAGATGAGGACAACTAAAGGAGATATGACTTCCAAAGTGGAATATTTAGGGCTATGCAAGACAGTACGGAAAAGTATCACTGAAGACGTAAGGAAACTCAACTGTGAACTAGTGAGGAAAGAAATTGAAAACAACCAAAGCCTGAAGAGAGCAAAGGGACATCTGAGTAAGGGAAGAAAACAGATTATGGCTCTGAGAAAAGAAGTTGGTTCTGTAACAAGAAATAGAGGCAAAATTTCTACTCAAAACTATATGAAAGGGATGATGCATGTAGTCCAGACATTATAAAAGGTACCAGAGTTCTTCCAGTCCTCCCAGCAAAAGTTGCACATGCAATCAAGAACATGAAATGGGAATAAGCTCCAGGAGAAGAGGGAATTACCATATACATCATACAAGAAGCAAGTGAAGAAATTGAAACGGTACTCGCCCAAGTTTTCACTCTGTGCCTTAACGAAGGGAAGATTCCTGAGGATTGGAACAATGATCCTGCTACATAAAAAGGGTGACATTGAGGATCTCAGGAACTACAGACCTATCAGCCTCCTATCAGTGGTTTATAAACTCTTTACTAAAGTTCTTTTACACCGCTTGAAGGTAACACTGGACATGGCTCAACCGAGAGAGCAAGCTGGATTCAGGAGTGGCTACAGCACTATAGATTATGTCCACGTACTGAGAGAACTAATTGAAAGAGCGAGGGAACATGAACTTCCATTATGCATGACTTTTATCGATTATGAAAAGGCCTTTGATTTGGTGAAACCATCAGCAGTTGCAATGACTTTGAAATCTTGCGGTATTGAAGATGCATACATTAATATTATTTATAACATCTATGAAAGTGCAAGTGCAAAGATTTGACTATTTGAGAATACAGCACCCATAAAAATTGGAAAGAGAGTGAGACAAGGCGACATGATATCACCCAAACTCTTTAATGCCATTTTGGAAAATGTCTTTCAATCACTGAACTGGGAAAACAAAGGGATAAATATTAATGGAGATTATCTAACTCACCTTCATTTTGCTGATGACATAGTCCTTTTTACAACTACTCCATCAGAGCTGCAGAGTGTGATCCAGAAACTTGCTGACAAGAGTAAAAAAGTGGGATTAAAACTGAAATTTCAGAAGACAAAAGTGATGTTCAATGCTTTTTCAAGAAATGAAGATTTATCGATCAATGGGGAAAAGCTGGAGACAACCAATACTTACATTTATCTTGGACAGCAGATATCAAGTAAGGGTCACATTGATAAAGGAATTAATCGGCATATAAAACTTGCATGAAGAGCTTTTAGAAGAAAAAGTACAATTTTCAAGAGCAATATGCCATTATGTCTTAAAAGAAAAGTGTTTGATCAATGCATCCTTCCAGTGCTTACGTATGGTGCAGAGACGTGGACCTTAACTAAAAGAGACATACAAAGACTGCAGACAACTCAAAGAAGCATGGAGAGGTGCATGCTTGATGTTACCAGGAGAGATAAGAAGAGGAACTTGTGGATCAGAAAAATGACAAGAGCGGAAGACATCATGATCAGAGTAAAATCCGTGAAATGGCAATGGGCTGGACATATTGCCAGAATGACAGACCATCGATGGACAGCCAAAATTTTAGATTGGATTCCAAGGGACAGGAAAAGACCCAGAAGGAGACTACATGGGAGATGGGTGGATGAAATTTGAAAGTATGCGGGAGTAACATGTAGAGACTGGCACAAGTCAGTCTCTACAAGTTACTCCCACAGTCGTTGGGCAGGGCTTAAAAAATATCTGAACAGTTACATGCCCAGCTGGGCATGTGCATAAAATATTTACTTACCCAGAAGTAAAATCTTCATGCCCAGAAAAATTTATCTAAGATAACAAAACAGAAGCCTCATTTTTTAAAGTAAAAAATTATGATAAACTTTTTATACATCTTTTGCATCGCCATTTTAAAAAAAGTGTCTGTATTCAAAATACACAAAAGCATATATCTCAAGTTTTAAGAAAGGTAATCGATGGCATTTGAGAAATTTAGTGATGATGTCATGTTCAAGAAATTTTAATATATGCCCTGTATTTTGCAAAAAAATTAAATGATCATAGTTAACTGTATAGCAGTTTTAAGTAGTTTTTATCAACAATTTTGAATGTTAAGAATTATTTACCTTTTTCTCTTATGCAAAGAGAAGTGATTTTGCATCATAAAATATCCCAAGAATTGTTGTTTAAATACAAAGGCAAATCTTATGTTTTCGACTATTGTTGTGTGCACTTATTTATTAAACTATATTATTACCTGACCCCCCACATTCCTTGAAAAGATTGCTGGTGGTATTGCCAAATTTAGGATGGTTTTCGCAAACAGTGCACCAAATAATAATCCTTGTCATTTGACTTTAGCCACTTAATGTTTTTATCCAAGATTCCTCAACTGTGCAAAAGCAATTTTGTGTGTGTGTGTGTGTGTGTGCTATATCATAGTCTGCTTGCGTAAGTTTCAGTTTTGCCAACGATGTAGATTCCAATTCTGGAAATTGCCGGTGGCGCAGTGGTCTAAGCGATGGCCTCTGATCATTCGTCCAAACGGGGTCCGGGTTCGAATCCCGGCGAGGCATGGATGTTGTGTTTGTCTTACGGCACTGGCTCTCTCCCTTCCCTTCCCTGGAACCAGTGACCCTAAATTCGGGACGGGCGACTGCTTATAGCCCATTGAGTTGCTCACGGTGGTCGTTAAACCTCCAATCAAAAAAAAAAAAAAAAATTCTGAAATTACGTTACTCAACAATGCGGATGATGAATCTGTAATTACCGCTAACAGATCAGGAATTTCACATAATTGCTTACTATGAGATACACTCTCATTGCTGGATTTTTTCCCCCAAAAAAACATATATCCATTACTAAATACAACTTGTATCCGCAGCTAACACGAACTACTGTTCTCGCAGATAAACTAAGTTATTGGCGTTGGTAACTTTCGCTCTTCTCCTGGTTAAGTGGAACGCATTGCACAGGCTCAGTTTTAAACAAAACTTGCTTTGTTTCAGTAGTACCAGTGTATTTGTGTGTGTGTATGTGTGTGTGGGGGGGGGGGCACGCACGCACATGAGTTTCCACTTTTTTCTCCCTCACTCACAAGTTATGTCAGAGACCCAACCCCACCCAGGGCTGTGCAATAAATATTCCATTGTTGCTCCCTTCCCATAAAGCACGTTTTTGCCCATCAGTCTGTGTCCTCCTGTTTCATAGCAGTTTACGCATTTTGTCACTAAACACCAGAGTCTAGTTTCATCCGAGGCATGAATCCCGTCGTTAACTTTAAACGGCATCTGGAGCAAAATTATGTATGTCCTCAATTTCTGGACATAGAGCATAATATAGTTGAAGAAGCGCTATTCTACTGGCCTTGGCACTCATTCCGTAACTATAATACAGCTGCACTAAAATGAAAAACACGCAACAACCATCTTTTTTCCTAGAGTAGAAAATTCTCCATTCCAAACTTTTTTTCTCTTTAAATCTAGTTGCCCGGTCGGGCAACTAGATTTCATTTTTACTTGCCCAGGCCAATAATTTACATGCCCCGGGCATCTCAGGCATGGTATTTTTCAAGCCCTGATTGGGGGAGCCAGAGGGATTTGTTTCCCATCAGAAAATGATATTTCACCTTTTAAAACTTTCGAAAACAGAAGTTAAACGGAGAAAATATTTTTCCCGCTATCGTAATGCCCTTTCTCGCAATGTTTCTTCTGCCTAGTATTATTTTTAAATATAATTTTATTCCATAAATATTTGTATTACAGCTTGAAAACGGAGACTTTTCCATGAACGGAAGTTAGACAGAGTTGTATAAAAATAAAATGTATCTGCGTACACAACCATTAAAACAGAAAACTTGCTGCAAACCCACAAATCACGATAACAATAGAATAAGATAATTTTACGAAAAATTAATATAACAATAAATAATTATTAAAACATTGCACATTCCAGAGAGGACAAAAGTACATTATGACTGAATGCGTAGAAATGTGTGTAAAATGGACCTTAAGGCCAAAAGTTTAAAATATTGAACTATGAACCTCATAAAAACAAGATACTAATTAAAGAAAGTTTTTATATCTAGAAAAGCAGTTCTGTTAATGAATCTTCAAAAATTAAAAATGGCATTTTTAACAACTTAATTCAAAAATAGTAGACTTACAAAAGGAAAAGATTTTAATTTTATAACTGGCAACTGCAAGAGAAACCTGGCAATAAAATTTAAATTCTTTCTGTGTAAACAGAACTTTTGTTACAGTTCCTATATATTAAGAACAAACAGGCCTTGATAAAATCAAGAGGCCAGAAAAGTGTAAAAACAAAAGAACTCACTATCGGAAGATGTGAAAAATAGTTGAACATTCTCACGTTAAGACAGAATTAAATATAATAATCTGTGTAAAGCCTTAAGTGCTTTAATTGCTGTAAATAACATTTTTATTTTTTTTAATCTACAAGCCAGAACTATCTGCAAAATCTGCTAATAATTTGGAAACTATCCGCGTATGTGTGTACATCTATTTTCTGCGACTCTGAAGTTAGACGGTGTGGAAATTTCCCTGTAATCTTCAGGCAGGAGATTGTTCCACGGATTCCAGGTATTTCATCTTTTTCATCATCATTTGTGTGGTTCTCGAGATCGATACGTAACTGAACAGAATTTGGGGAGCGGAGGGTCGTTTTCCGTCAGAAGACGGAAGTACTACTTTCGAAATCGGAAGTTAGAGTAAATATTTCACCCGTAATCATAACTTTTTTCTCTTGCAATATCCTTTTGCTCAGTATTGTTGTTAAATATAATTTTATTGAATAAATGTGTATTTCAGCATGAAAATGGAGAGAAAATTTACGAAAATGGAAGTCAGACGGTGCAAAGATTTCGCCCGTAATCGTTATCCCCCGTCCTTTGCACAATGCTTCCTCTATCTTGTGTTGTTAAATGTTAATAATTTTATATTTTGAATAGAGGGATGTGCTCCAGTTTAATATTTAAATAAATTAACGTGAGCAATTTTGTCTTGTTCATCTTGTGTTTTATTGACACTGTTTTGCCTCGCATTCTGATTTTTTTACCCAGTTATAAAGTTCAACTTTTTTTTTTGTCCTTCATTAGTCTCATGTATGTGTTAATTATGTCCTTACTATTAAATACACATTCTGAACGAAAAGTTTTGTTTCCTCATGTATCAAAACCTATCTATCTAGCAGAACAAATCAACTATATTGATCCCCTGCCAAAGAACTGTCTGATGATGTGAATCAACACCTCAAAGTTGTGTTCTGAGGAAAGGGTATTCCTGTCAGAATAAATATTCTACAATGTGGTCTGCCAAATGAATTCTTAGATTCCCCTTTATTAGCTCATGTTTGAGGAGACATCAATTGTTCCTGTATACGTGGAACCATGCCCCACGTATACAGGAACACAGATTATGCGTGTCCTTCTGTGAAACTTGCTTTTTCTGACATCGGAATTTTCCAAAAGACAACAATTCCATCAGAATAAATATTCCAGAATGTGGTCTGTCAAATAATTTTGGACCCCCCCCCCTCATTGCGTTGAGTGGATGCCAATTGCTGTCCACATCACGATGATATCAAGAGGAATATAAGGAGTACGGAACCACGTCTCAAGTGTACAGGAACATATCTCTGAAGGTGCTTGGAATATGCTTCCTCTGACACTTGAATTGTTCAACAGGATAAGACATCCATTTAGAGAGTCATCTGGTGATCCTCGGAATTTTTCCTGTCGTCGGAAACCATTCCTGCCATTCACACCCATAAGCATGCTTACCCTTGTCTAGCACTTCCTCTAAAAACCTCTTCCAAGTCCACATCTTACAGCAAAAGAACACCTGCAAACTGAGTAAAAAAAGATGTCAAAATAATTTGTGGGCTACAAGTACTACAGACAGACAAGAGCTGGTGTGTAATAGTGAATGCTGACATGCTGCCATCTATTGGTTGATCTGTAATCACTATATCATACACAGTGAGCCAGGGTTGTTGGTGGTAGTATAAGCAAAATAGTAATATCAAAGTTGCAATAATGCTTTCTTTTTATCTTCAAAAATTCATATTCTTATATACAGAGTTGATTTTTTTTATCAAACTTGAGCCATTCATGTGTGCCCAATTCTATCTTCTGCCACAAGAAAATAAATGTGTTGCAAAAATAATTAAATTATGTAGTGTTTTCCCCCATAATTTCATTTCTAATTATATGTGCTGGTTATTATCCATGACACTGCCTTCCTTAATCGGGAGGTGTGTGTGTGTGTAGGGGTCATGCCACAGCTTAAAATACAGTGATAGGTTCCAAAATAAATAATATCAGTCACCAACCTGGGTCAAACAAACTACTGTTGCTCTTAAAGTAGGGCAGTAAAAACACAGAGCAATTTAAACTTCTTTTTTTTTTTTTTTTAGTTCTATCTATTTGAAACATTAATTCTTAAAATTGAGAAAAAAAGTCAAATGAAGAGTCAACTAATTGTAGCAAGGTGTAAGCATGGTTTCACAGCTTTTCCTTTAGAGCTTTCAAATTTGATATATGGTTTGGCATGTGCAATTATTACTCCAAAAAGAAGCTGTTTTTTTTTTTTTCTGGTATCAAAACGTGCATTCTTGCCTTGTCTAGATTTTGTTTTCTGACAAATACTCCACATGAACTTTAGTTGTAAACTTTGCCAAGTAACCAAAACACCACTCAAAAAGAGTGAAATTTATACCTTGAACTGTGCCTGACCTTGAGCAAGCCCCATTGCCACTGTATCTATAAAGAACTCCACTTATGCATCAGGGTTCGCCAAGGTGGGCCCATCTTGAAAAAACCCACCCATTTTTTTGGGTAGGCTCAGTTGAAAAACCCCACCTGGGTTTTTTCAAAATTAGATTCTGTTTTTGCTTCTACAATATCCTAAATTTAATCAGCACCCGATATAATATTTTCTTTTACAATGGACATTTAGTTTGACCGACCAACTTAGTCTATTACCTGCTGCTTCACATCGGAGAGAGACACATACCATTGCTATAGCTCATGAATGGAATATGACTTACTACTTATTATCTGACTTACCATCCTTGTCATATTTACACCAAGAAAACGGATTATCTTCAAAATTTGCATTCCTATAGCTGTTCGCTCAGTGCACTGGGGCCTGAAGGAGGGGGTGTGTGTGTGACTTTTTTCTTAAACAACCATTAGTCATTCATTCTTCCATCTGTAGGAACTAACTGTTTTTGGCTAGCTTTCATAAAACGTGAAAAATCTACTTTCCAAGCTCTTCCCCAAGTATGTTACTGAAAGAAATTTCATCTGATAATGCTGTTTTTTTTTTATTTACAAATTTTCAGCAATTGTAACAGCTTTTTTAATAGCATTAAAATAATAATTGCTAAATTTCCAGTGTTTAGCACTTCCGTAAATATTTTGTGTTGATATTACTGATTCATACGAATATAACGTTTAAGAGTGGGACTAGACTTACAAGCAGCAATTGTTGTTGGTTTTGTAAGTGAGATTTAGATTTTTCTTTCCCATGCACCATTTTATTCTTTATCGTCAACCTCGCACTGGGTTTTTTAAATTTCCTCTCTTCTGCTATATATTTTGTCACTTTAATTTTTAGTCACACCTTTTCATGCACTCCCTGTTGTTGTGATTTGATGAATCTATGGCAGATGAAAAATGTTGAAAAACAAACAAACACTAAAGTGAATTTGCTGAAGCAAAAAGAGAAGTGAACAAGTGATACATTTAACGCAAGAAAACTGGGAAAAAATGGCAATAGCGGATTTTCCCATGATTTAACAGACTTTTGGGGTGTTTAAAAAATTTCAAATACTTTTTTTACAACAAAAAAGACACAGATTGCACACTGTCTCTGTGTTTTTGTTGGGCACAAAACTGTTGGGTGCAGACTATACGAGGGTGTGGACAAACTGGTGATTTTTTTTTCTTTAACTATTGCATACAAATGTGTATATCATCACATAATTTTCATATGCACTCACTCACCTTAAATATTTTTATATATCACTTAGTTAAAAAAAATTTGAACTAATAAAATAAGATAAATTATAATGTCTAGTACTGTTTCAAATAAATTCTAGCTATGCAAATTAGAAATCCAAAAACAAAAAGATAAAAACTAAAAAAAGCCCAATAAAACCCGATAAAATAACCCCCATATTACCTGAAAAAACCCAAGTGGGCTGGGTTTTTAAAAAAAAGCCCAGGTTTTTTCAAACCCTGTGATGCATACACAGCACATAACAGTAGGTGTAGTCCCAGCATTTTTTAAACACATCTCATCCTCTCATGTTGTAGTGAACTGGTCATCCCTTTCATGCAAGAAGAGTGGAGGATTGTACTAAATATGATTTGCTTTTTATTTGTAAAAGCCTACTGAGGTGAAAGGAGTTTAACTAGCCCAGGACTTCATGCTAATGAAGTTCATAGCTGTGGTATTACTGTGAGCATATTGTGTGTCCAGATATTTTTTAAAGATAGTAGTGAGCATTTAACAGCCAGTTTTTCCAAATGGCAAGAATATTTGCTTTGTTTTGCTGCCCCCGGTGGCGCAGTGGTCTTAGCGATAACTTCTGATCATTCGTAGGGAAGGGGTCCGGGTTCGAATCCTGGTGAGGCATGGATGTTGTGTTTGTCTTACGGCACTGGCTCTCTCCCTTCCCTGGAACCAGTGGCCCTAAATTAGGGACGGGCGACTGCTTATAGCCCATTGAGTTGCTCACGGTGGTCGTTAAACCTCCAATAAAAAAAAAAAAAAAGAATATTTGTTTTGGTGGATTATGCAAAGAAAAGAAGTAAAGATGAAGCAAACAGTCTAAAATTTAAGACTGGATTAGCATTTTGATTTAAAAGTGTTAAAGATTAGGCAAAACTGCTTTATATAAAAGTAGTGCCATTTCTGAAGCTTTTCCTGGCAGACTGAATGAATAATCATGAATAGTAAGTAATGACATCATGACACCTCTAATCATCATATCTTGCATTGAGAGAGTTGAATTTACAGGTTTTATACAGATAATTTGTTTTGTATTTGATAGCCAGATTTTCAAACTAGAACCTGGTTAATCAATACAGCCCTTCATTAAGACTACAGCTGTTATTGATATAAACAAGTTCACACTAAAGACCATTAAATGCAAGACAAGTTGTTCTCTGATTCAACAGTATGCTATTGGAAATTGTTCTACAACAGTGAATTTTTACAAGTGTACTACATAATTTTTTAATGTCAGCAGTTATATCAGAATATGAAGTTCTGTACAGTCAACTTGCACATTTCTAAGATGTATCGAAAATGCTCTTTATAGTTATGTCTTCCTTTTGTAATACCCCTGCATTTCTTTGTTTCCCTTATGTAGTTATGAATTTTCTGTTTGTAATTCTTATTTGGTCTTCTGTAGATGTAATTCTCATATATTCTCCCCACCCTGTAGTTTTTCATTTTCTATTTATTTATAATTATTCTTTATTTCAGGAGGTATTTTATCTCTTCTTGAGGAAAATAGGCCTGAACTCCATGAGTTTGCCCTTAAGAAACTGAACAGCATAGTTGATGAATTCTGGCCTGAAATATCTGAAGCAATTCAAAAAATGTATGCATTTTTTTCAATTTCAAAACTAAGCACATATAATTGGACTAACTTTATAATTTAGGTAAAGTTATATAATTATGCATTTTTTTCTTACCTGAATATAAAGGTTCTTGCCTCTTCAACCATCTGAAATAGCTTCTTTAATAAAGCTTTGAAATTTTTGTTTGAGGTTCCATATTTGTCATCTGATGGCTGAATGATCACAAGCAGCACTGCCGGTGGCGCAATGGTGTAAGCGCTGGTATACTGGCTAGAAGAGATAGTGTGCCGTGCGATAATACCTCACTGTTTAAATTTCAGTTCCATCTTTTCATGAAATTGCTAGATGGCGCTCCTGCGAGCTTCGATGCTATGCTTTTGAAACGTTAGTAGGCTTTTCTATGGCGTGTTTGGTGGATAGCTAGTAAAACAGTAATTTATTTGTTAGAGCGAACATGAAAAGAAATAATAATAATAAGAGTGTAACGTTGAGAACGTGTTTTGTACCTGGATGTTACAGTGGTTACAGATCTTGTAAACAAAAAGAAACTCTGTTTTCCATGCCGAAAGATGAGGCAAGGCGGGAGGGATGGAGCAAGGCAATTTCCTCGTGGTGACAAACAGCTAGAACAGAAGTGTGTGGTATGTGAACGTTTTATGGAAAGAAATTTTAAAATGCTTATAAATGGTGAAATAATATTAATGCCCAAAGCTTGGCCAGTACTTTTAGATAATGCTGTGCCCACAATTTTTCCCAGTACAAAATAAAAATGAAAAAAAAAATGAATTTTTGTTTTGTTTTATCTAAAGTAAGTTGGTGGGTACATGTTTTTTCATGTAATTTAAACAATAATAAAAAATTCACATTTTCGGGAGGTGAGGGCTCCATGCTCCCCCTTATGTATTGCATAGGTAAATCAGTGCTGTGAATTTTCATTTCTTATGTAAACTTCATGCAGCATGTATCACATTATCAAGTCACTAATGTGACACATACTCTACATTGTTTGCTAAATTTCTGTCTGGATTTGTTGCAAGAAATATGGTTGTCTCTGAAATCGTTTTGAACAAGTTACCAATAGTATTATTTGATCCAGGGTTTAATAAAATCAGATCTCAAAAAATGTTTTTTATGTTTCAGTTTACCAATGAAATTTTGTTTTGGGATATCAGTGAATTTCATTACCTTTATCTTTTAATCGCCAGCAAGATATGAACGGGACAGCAATTTAAAATCCTTACTGAGAGAGAGATGTTTCCTGGAATGCTCATGAATGATTGATCTTTCTAGAAGTTCGAAGAAGTCACGTAAATTCAGGTGTTTAATTAGACATAATTATGGAGAAAATTTGTGTCCAGTAATGTTTTTGTACTTATCAGCCTTGTAACACATTCTTTCAATGCGAGATTACACCTTTCCTGATTAAAGTTGACAAAGCTTCTTCGAAAACCCCATTTAGAAGAATATTCACTTATATCTGCCCATGCATGATATTAATAACTTTTAGTATAAACTGCAGGATAACGAAAAATATACTTTTTTGGTAAAATTTTAGTGAAATTACTATACTGCACGGAACGAGAAGCGCGTATATCTATGAGCGTAGGTCACAGCAATATCATCAAAGCTGTCTTCAGCGCCCTCTGTGATTTCATGATATCAAGAACCCGTCTGCAGAAGTGCATGGCACAGTATCTCTTCTAGCCACTATAGCGCTGGCTTATAACCATTTGTACGAGTGGGTCCGGGTTCGAATCCCACTGAGGCAGGAATGTTGTGTCTGTCTTATGGTACTGGCTCTCTCCCTACCCTGGAACCATTGACCCTAAATTAGGGTTGGGCTACTGCTTATAGCCCATTGAGTTGCTCACGGTGGTCGTTAAAAAATAAAAAAAAAGATCTTAAGCAGCAAGCTTTTGCTTCCACATGATATCCAGCATGTAAATTCTATGTAAGATGTGCATGTTCCAGCATGTAAATTCTATGTAAAATGTGCATGTTCCATTTCTTATGTCTTTGGTTCTTTCTCTTCCATGTAACGAGTGGCTTAGTCAGAATTAGGGCTTGCAATTCTTGCTAGTTGTTGACATTCATTGTAGCATTGTTCTATTTAATTATTTCAAGTTTCTTCATTTCCTACAAGCAAAGAAATTTCTTTATTTATGATTCTTGTAAAATACTGTAGGTACTGCCACCAAATCAGAGAAACAGTAAAAGCATTAAGTGCAAGAAATGTAAAATCATCATCATCATCATCATTGTCAACCATTATCAATCCACTGCTGGACGAAGGTCTCCCCAAGTTTCCTCCACAACGGTCTGTCTTGTGCCAGTCTCCTCTATCCCACACTCACCAACCCGCTTGGCCAGCGTGGTGAGTTATGGCCAAACCCCTCCAAAATGATTCCACAACTTAAATCTTGGCCCTCAGTCTCCGGCAGCTGGAATGTACCTGGCCAAGGCAGCGGCCAGTGCGACATGAAGGCAGAGGGTGCTAAGAATCCCCGGAGGACCGGACTAGGCTGCCATCTGATGCTGACCTTGGCTACGTACAACGGACGCTCCCTATCTTCTGATTCAAGGCTTCTTGAATTGGAAGAGGAACTACAAAGGATCAAGTGGGACATCGTGGGGCTAAGTGAGGTAAGGAGAAAAGGAGAAGATCTCATCGAACTGAAAAGTGGACATCTCTTCTACTATCGTGGGACAGATACTGGCAGAACTAGTGGTGTTGGATTTATAATAAACAAGAAACTGAAGGATAAAGTTGTAGAAGTTGAAAGTTCCTCTGACAGAGCTGCACGACTCGTTATCCAACTCTCGAAAAGATACCAGGCTCAGATTATTCAAACTTATGCACCCACCACAAGTCATCCTGAAGAAGAAATTGAAGAATTTTATGAGGAAATTTGTCATCTAAATAATAAAGGTAAGCAGCACTTGAAAATAATTATGGGAGATTTCAATGCAAAAATAGGGCAACGGCAACAGAATGAAACTTCAGTAGGTAAATTCGGTCACGGCAACAGAAACCAGCGTGGAAATACTCTCGTTGAGTTTGCAGAGGCAGAAGGGTTTTTCATCTTGAACTCCTTCTTCAAGAAAAAGCCACACAGGAAATGGACATGGAGACATCCAAATGGGACGACAAGTGAAATTGATTTTATTATGTGTAACAAAAAATTCGTCATAGAAGACTGCAGTGTGCTAAACAAGTTCAACACAGGTAGTGACCATAGATTGGTGAGATGTAAGATGCACCTCAACACCAAACTTGAACGTGGCAAGCTCATAAGACAAACAAAATCTATTGACATAACCAACCTTAAAAAACACCATAATACCTTCAAGTTGGAACTGAAGAACAGGTTCTCTGCTTTAGAAGGCCTAACATCGGAAGAAGTGGACATCTCTGAAGTTAACAGAAAAGTAACCAAAGCTCTTATGGAAACAGCAACAAAATTAGCTGGGTCTAAGAACAAGTTGCATGTAAACAAATTATCAGGAAAAACGAAAATGTTGATGCAAAAAAGAAGAGAGATGAGGACAACTAAAGATGATGTGACTTCCAAAGTGGAATATATAGAGCTATGCAAGACAGTAAGAAAAAGTATCACTGAAGACGTAAGAAAATTCAACTGTGAACTAGTGAGGAAAGCAATTGAAAACAACCAAAGCCTAAAGATAGCAAAGGGACATCTCAGTAAGGGAAGAAAACAGATTATGGCACTGAGAAAAGAAGATGGTTCTGTAACAAGAAATAGAGGCGAAATTTTGACAAGAGTGAAAGATTTCTACTCCAAATTATATGAAAGGGATGATACATGCACTCCAGACATCATGAAAGATACCAGTACCAGAGTTCCTCCAGTCCTTCCAGCAGAAGTTGCACATGCAATCAAGAACATGAAGCGGGGAAAAGCTCCAGGAGAAGATGGAATTACTGTAGACATCATACAAGAAGCAAGTGGAGAAATTGAAACAGTACTCGCCCAAATTTTCACTCGATGCCTTAATGAAGGAAAGATTCCTGAGGATTGGAACACCGCTACAATGATCCTGCTACATAAGAAAGGTGACATTGAGGATCTCGGAAACTACAGACCTATCAGCCTCCTATCAGTAGTTTATAAAATCTTCACTAAAGTTCTTTCACACCGCTTGAAGGTAACACTGGACATGGCTCAACCGAGAGAACAAGCTGGATTCAGGAGTGGCTACAGCACAATAGATCATATCCACGTACTGAGAGAACTAATTGAAAGAGCGAGGGAATATGAACTTCCATTGTGCATGGCTTTTATAGATTATGAAAAAGCCTTTGATTCGGTGAAACCATCAGCAGTTACAATGGCTCTGAAAACCTGCGGTATTGAAGATGCATACATTAATATTATTAATAACATCTATGAAAATGCAAGTGCAAAGATTAGGCTGTTTGAAAATACAACACACATAAAAATTGGAAAGGGAGTGAGACAAGGTGACACCATATCTCCGAAGAAATGTAAAATAAGTGTTATTTTTTAGTACATAAAGAAATGTTAAGTCAACATAAAGAAGCATGAATTAAGAATGGCATAAGCAATATTAATTGGGAAAGCAGATGAATAATAATAATACATTTTGCACATCATTGGAAGTTGTTGAAGAAGAAAAAGCCAAAAAGGATATATGGGTGAAACATAAAACTGAAAGTGGGAAAATATAAGTTAGAAGTGTGCTTAAGTGTGATTTTCCTGTCACAGTCAATGACAATGATGACAGTTCTACAGAAGTAATGCTGACTTATATAACAGTTACGAAAGCACCGTTTGTGACAGCTGTGAAGGAGCTGTGAAAAAGCAAGAACTGTGAATCACCATCTTACTTGTAACAATAACAAAATTATTTTTTGTGACGGGTGATGGAGCAGTAATGGAACAGCGAATCACTATCTTGCTTGTAACAGTGACAAAATCACTTACAATTGCTTCACTCTGAATTCTTTGTTTACGAGCAACAAATCAAAAATTATCTTAAGTGTGAGAAAAGGGGGAGACTGAAAGAATGTTCATATCGCTAGTGACCTCTATAATGTTTCAACAGAAAAGAAGAAAAATGTTTAGATATGGGGATACGGTAACCGAAACTATGATATAACAGTGATTTTGAGCCCCAACCATTGCTCGGACATGGCCAACAGTGACATTTTTATCAGTGAATTTGGAACTGTTACTTTTTGTAACTGGTCACGATAGTGACAGTGATTTTTCAATAGCAGTGCCAAAGTAACAGTGACCAGGGCCAGATTAAGGCCATAGTGAGCCCTGAGGCTAAAACATTTAACTGGGCCCCTAGGCTAAGACTTCTGAGTGGGCCCCCAAAGAACTTACGATGTGGAATCATCATGAAGTCCATTAAAATATGAAACTGTAGCAATATACTTGTGATAATTAATATGCAGTGCATTATTAAAACTATTAAATTATCTGTAGAGTTTTTGTAATAACTTACTGTATTTCCCATTGTTCTCATAAGAACATGAATTAAAAGCTTAAGATTCCTAGATTTTGGCTTGGATTTTCTATTGATTTAGCATTGCGTACCTTTCTCAGTGCGTCTTTGTTGTTATGGTGCACAGCGACATTAAACCTTTACCCTTGGTGAGTCACTGCCTTGAAATCTGTTCGTCTTCCATCCTCTGTTTCTGACCAAGTGGAAATCGTACAAGACAAAGTGAAACTATTTCATACCCTCCCTCTCTCTCTCTCATATTTGCCTCCAAGGCTGTAGACCCTCCCTTAATCTGGCCCTTACAGTTACATGATTTCCAGCTCATCTGTAGTATAATTGCCAACCAAGAACTTGTTAATTTTGTCATACAGAGAGAGGGCAGTGTGCCTTGAGAGTGGTCAGGCTTGTAAGGTAGAGTTAAAGATTGTGCAGATTATTAACAGATTTTGCAGATAGTTTTTGCTTGTATATTAAAAAAAAATATTTACAGGAATCAAAACACTTAGTCAAGGCTTTACTTAGTAATATACTTAATTATTTTTAACTTGAACTTTTCAATGATTTTTCACATCTTCTGAGTCATTTTATTTTAAAACGGACATTTCTGACCTCTAGATTTTTATCAAGGCCTGTTCTCAAGTTTAGAAACTGTATCAAAAGTTTCATTTGCACAGATAGAATTGAAATTTTGCCAGGTTCTTCTTGCAATTTGCCAGTTATTTTAAATTAAAATCTTTTCCTTATGTATTGTGTAAGTCTACTATTTTTTTTAATTAAGTTGTTGAAAATTCTATTCATAATTTTTGACGATTCATTGATAGAACTGTTTTTCTGTATGTAAAAACTTCCTTTAATTAGTCTCTTGTTTTTATGAGGTTCATAGTCCAATATTTTGCTATAAAGTTCCATTTCACACACATTGCTGCACATTCAGTTGTATTGTACTCATTTTGACCTCATTGAAATCTGTAATGTTCTAATAATTATTTGTTTTATTAATTTTTCTGCACCATATTCTATTATTGTGGTTTTCTGTTTCAGTGGTTGTGTATGCAGATCAATTTTTTTTTTGTATGACTCTGGTTATTATAAAATGCTTTGTACTTTTATTGTGATATGAAAAGGCTGAACATTATATGAAAACCATGACTCAGATAAGATTTTCCAAAATTTTTTTAGGGGTTTTAAGGGGAACTTTTGTGATTTTGCTCCCTATACTTCCAATGGAAAATTTTTTGACCCTAGTTCCTAAACGAAGAAAGATTTCCCATGCATCAAAATTGTCCCACTGATGAGAAAACATCCTAACTTAGGTTGTACAATCAGTGTTTTTTGCAAAAAACTTTCCTGAACTGTATTAAAAATCAATAACCTAACTTCAATAAAATTATGATACTTGCTTACAGGTGGCACCACACTTCCTTACCGCTTCATTGAAGTAAAGTTATTGATTTTTAATATAGTTCAGGAAAGCTTTTAGCAAAAAACACCAATTGTACAATCTACGTAAGTTAGAATGTCTTGCATCATTGGGTGAATTTTGATGTATGGGAAATCTTTCTTTGCTGAGGAACTAGGATCAAAAATTTTTCCATTGGAAGAATAGGGAGCAAAATCACTAGAGCCCTCCTTCAACCTTCAACTCTAAAGTGATTTCAAAGAATTTTTATAGGCATTATTTTTAATCATAAGATACTAGAAAGAATATAGGGACCATGGTGTTTTTAGGGAACAGCATGTTCTGCCTGCTCTCATAAAATTATGCCCGTCCCTTACCTGTCATTTGTTTGAAAACAAAATTCTACCCCAATGACATTGAAAGTGCATTACATAATTGCATATTACTATGAGCAAGTTCATTCCATTTAGACTAATATATATGTAAGGGATGTAAGGTCAGGTGATGCGTAACATCACAGCCTCTCCTTGACAAATGTCAACCCCGCCTTCTCGTGGTACATCCTGTTCCCACTAAAGGGGCTCTGACGACCGCCAATAGCGGTATAACTATACCATCGAGATTAGAGGAAATGCTATCCCACACTCACCAACCCGCTTGGCCAGCGTGGTGAGTTATGGCCAAACCCCCCAAAATGACTCCACAACTTAAATCTTGGCCCTCAGTCTCCGGCAGCTGGAATGTACCTGGCCAAGGCAGCGGCCAGTGCGACATGAAGGCAGAGGGTGCTACATGGAGGAGACTGGCACAAGACAGACCATTGTGGAGGAAACTTGGGGAGACCTTTGTCCAGCAGTGGATTGATAATGGTTGACAATGATGATGATGATGATGATGTAAGTGATGCATAAATGCACTATATAGTGTTTTTTTTATATGTACTTCATATCTGCTCATTTTAACTGTAGTTCCAATTTTTAAAGTTGCATATTGTTCTTTTATAATCCTAGAATAAGCCCTTTAGAATGCTAACTATTAATTTGGTTTCCATTGACACTTATTATGAAGTTTTACAAAAAACAAATGGTAATTTTTTTTGGTTTCTTGACAGATTAAAGAGGAAGTAATGTATGAAAAATACACAATCCTCAGAAATATGCAAAGAACAATCACTGAAAAACTTTTTTCATATTTTGATATGTTTTGAAGCACAGTAAATGACTGCAGCTATTTGACATGTCAGAATTATGAAAAATTCTAAACAAAAATAATGTTTAGAAATGTTGGTTCATAACAGGCTAGAGAATTTTCTAAATTGTAAATTCCCAGCCAGGCATGTTGTCAAAAAATAAAATAAAAATGCCTGAATATCATGCACATTGCACATACTGTACTATTTTTTCTAAAATTTCAAAAACAAAGTATTTTTACTGCATTTCAGGAATCCCTTGCCCCCCCCACCCCACCACAACAGCAAAATTGGAACTTGCCTATATTTCACTGCATTTCATAAATTGCACAGTGAAATATGAATGTACCTAATGTACCTATGGGTCACTCCATGTCAAATTAGCACAAATATGTAACATTTTTTACCTGAACCAATTTGATTTTTATGAAACTTGGTGAAATTGCAGGCTTTATAAAGAAACCAATCAGTGCAAAATTTCAGCTTCCTACACAAAGTACTTCAATAGCTATAGGACTTCAAAATTTACAATATATATATATATATATGTGTGTGTATATATACATGGTGTTTCAAAATGTGATGATCAATTTGGAATATTTTTTCTTCATGAGGGCATGAATGCTTCTATGTCTATCTGATAAAAAACTGATATCTTTATTTCTTTATAGATGCCTGAGAGTAATAAATCACATGCATTATTTATTACTCTCCCCGTCAAAAACACCTTTTTGGACGACAATAAAATCTACATTTCTCTTGCAAATATCCATAATGGAATACGTACAGTATTTGACGCAAACACCTGGCGAATCAAACTGTCCATCTCGCCTCACCCAAATTTCGGAATCGCATAATTTTAAATCATCAGTAATTTGTTTTTTCATACTGTGCCATGTAAATTTGATTATTGGCCCAACGAAAAAATTCACAACTTTGTAAAAAGTAGTTACTGAGTGCTTTGTAAACCAAGGGTTTCAGCGAAATCCATAAACTGCTTAAAATTCATTCCAGTTGTGTAAATTGCAGCAGAAAGTTTGATGACTAATGAACAGGACACATGCAACAAAAGGAGATAAATTCTTGACCCTAATTACCTCGTACTTTCCCTCATAACCCCACCGCACTGAGTACACAGATGCCGTACCGCTGTGCGAGAAGTGGTCTGACTGACCGCTTGTCTAGTGTGACGTCATCACGAGAAACTTTGTTGGCTGTTTAATCAGTTCCCAATTGCCGTAGGGAAACAAATTTCGGCTCTATGAGCATCACCCTGTCATCCGCATAACATTTCAGCAAAAATTCGTGTTTTCGAGGACCTTTTTTTAAAGTTTACTGTTCCTTTAAGGAAATGCCGTGAAAAGAGCTGTACGGATCACCAAAATGGCAGTATTCAGTTTTTTGTTGTATCAACTTATTAAGTTGAGGAAGGTAGTTAATTATATATTCTTTTTTTTTCCCCTTGTCACATTAATTGATATAGCCCAACTCCTTACACTGTGTCTTGATTTTCAGTCTTTCTTGGCGTAAGCACTTTAGTGGCACCCATGAGGTATATCAAAAAAAAAAAAAAAAAAAAAAAAATAATAATAATTTTAGAATTATATCAAGAAATATAGAATATACATTAACACTCTTGTGGGAAAACTGCATTATTTTGAACAAGAAATATGTATAAAATGTTTTCCGTTGCGAGCAAAAAATAATTTTTAAAATCAAACTGGAAGTGTAGATACACCTGCAAATGTGTTGTAAATGAAAATATGCACTTACACAGTACACACCCTAGTGACACAATTGTTTATCATGAAATATAGGAAATTTTATCCAAACTTCAGTGCCATAAATGCTATGAGATGCGAAAATAAAATTTCAGATTAAATTTTGAGGAGCAGTGATATGTCAAGAAAACTTTAATATGAATTTATGACTTCAACAGGAAAATTGTGCTTTATTTTGAGCCAGAAAAAAAAAGCATAAAATATTTTCTGTGGTGAGTGGTGCCTGTCCAGAAAAGAATTTCTGCAATCAGGTTTTTAGAAGGGGGAAATATGGCTGCAAATATATTGCAAGCAGACATACACACTTGTGCTGTAAAGTGACAAAAGTGTTTGTTAAGAAATTGCATCTAAAATATTCTCTACACTCAATGCTGTCTGACATAAAAAAATAATTTTTGGAATTTAATTTTCAGAAGCAGATACATTTAATACGCTTTTTGTACAACCTGGCAGGAAAGCTGCAAACCATTTCAAATAGAAAGTTCGTACAAAATGATCGTCATTATAAAAGGTAATAAAAGAGGAAACGAGAATGTTTTCAATGGTACTCTTAAAAAATGTGGCTAACAAAATATACTTTGCATTCATTATCAACTGCAGTTTGCCCCCCCCCCACGGCCTGGTAGCAAGGAAAATCAAAAGGGCTTTCCCAATGGAACTTTTTTTTTTTCGGATTAGACTAAGACGTACAGAGATATGGTGTCCACAGACTGACAGCATCATTATGAAAGAAATTTAAAAGAACAGAATATTCATGTAATTTAAACAGCAGGGTGGCAAAGGAAAACATCCAGGCAGCCCGTCCAACCAAAAGCTGTAGCTTTTGGGAGAACACTAATTGTTTCATGAAAATTTAATGAAAAGTAATTATTCTTACAGCAATTAGATTATGACTCTAAATTGCTCCAGTTTACTGTTCATCGTGTAACATCATATCTGAAAACTTGAAAATTTCATCGCTCTGGAGTAGGAATTGAACTTGTTCCTGATTTTCGTTTCAGTATGCTATCCATTTCACCCCCTAGGACCAAGTTCCAGGTGGGAAATGTGGGTTTGATTTCTGCTCCAGGGCAATGTAATTTTTGAAGTTTTTCGATATATTACTGGGTGATCAGCAAACTAGAGTAATTCAGAGTCATAATCTGATTGCTGTGTTAATAATTATGTGATTTTCTCATGTAATATTTCATCCTTGATTTCTATATTAATCAAAGCATTGTTTGTCTCAAATTGCTAGAGGCCAGAGGCGGATAAGTTCACAAATGTATTACTATTTAGATTTTTTTATTGTAAATTTATGCTGTTAAATGAAAATGTTAGAATAAGGTTTTTTTTTTCAGTGAAGTATTATATGAAAATGAATTCTTCGGCAGTAGACAGTTGGCTGCATTGGTTGCATCAAAGGTTTGTTGTCTCTCTTTCATAAGATATTTTTCTCATTTTATTCATCTTGACTTTTTTCATTAGAAAGTGACTATACTACTAAAATTGCTCACTAGATTCCTTAAGATTGTGATATTTCCTCGTTAAGATAAGAAATGCTTAACATTGGCATTTTCCTAAAATACTTGTAAACATCAGCATTTTCTCAAGAGTTGCTGATGTTAACAAGCATGTTTAGTACCCAGTATCGCCATTCATTTGAAAATACATATGTTGAGCAAATCCAATGTGTATCTTTATGTAATGAAGTACACAGCAGATTTATACTGAATACATGTATTTTCAAATTAACAGCTGCACTGGGTGTGTGTGTGTGTGTGTGTGTGTGTGTGTGGTATTTTCTTGTTTAGTCTGTTTCATCCTTTTAGCAGAGTATTAATGAGTGCCCATAGTTTAATTTCCAGGAGTGGGCAAACAAAAATTGTATCTACAAATAAATATGAAAACATTATGCACAGATTTTCACTATGTATTCTCGTAATCTAACCAATTTTACCACACTCTTAACACATAAATTTAATTGGAAACTAGAAGGCTAATGAACTGCAAAAAAAATATGGATAAATGAATTTAGTCAATGTTTGGACAATAAGGAAATTTCTTTGTCATTTGTTTGATCCTTTTGGCCACTTCACGTGCTCCATGAAACCCCCAGAGATACTTCAATTGGCCATCAAGAGTGGAAAAATACCCTCAAGACAAGTTTTTAGGGAAATTTTTTGGGAGATCACAGTGAGCGAGAGAGAATAGCTGCTGCAGCGAATTATATATTTTTTATTTCTTCACCGTTTATACCTTTCCACTATACGCTGGTCCTCCAGCATACAGTAAGAAATTTCATTACTTTCTACTGCAAATTTCCACCTTTTCTGCAGGAAGTTCCAAACATTGTTCCCCATTTTTATTGCATGTGCATCCAGAAGTTCTACAGAAAAATGAGCAGTCAGAATTAGGGTTATTGAAAAAATCTCTGAAGTTATTTCCAAGAATGGAAAGGGCATGATACAATTTCCAGCGGAGGGCAAAGGCCCCCCCCCCCCTTGCCCTCCTACATGGATGCCCATGACAGTATTACAGATACATACTTGCCAAATTTCCCAGAATTTGACCCATTTCTGTATCTGTAAAAAATAAGTAAATAGTAAAAAATCATGAAAAAATATATTGACAGATTTTTTAAGCACGTTTCTGATTACTCCAGGAGCAGGATTAAAAAAAGCAGCTAGTTTGATGCCTGAGATTTTCCTGATTAGACTAGAGCTAATTTTTTTCTTTGTTAGCGTAGATTACTACTGTACGTAGTATTTCCAGTGACGGGAATCTTGGACCCTGTTGCTAGAAAAGGAAAATTGTGTGTGCAGTTGTTGTGAGACTTAGTAGCAAATTCTTCCCTCTATGCTACTTGCCGCTGAGTGTTGTGATCCGAAAGTTGGGTGTAAACAGGGATTCACAATAAGAAACACATAGACATTTTTCTTTTGTCTTTGACCCTCATGTTGGGTTGTTGCATAATTGTAGATTTTTGTGTAAACAATGGAACTGCTGACTTTTACATAACACAATGTATATTCGATCAAAGTTCTCATTGCCGCGCCGGTGGCACAGTGGTCTAAGGCGCTGGCCTTTGATCATTCGTCCGTAAGGGGTCCGGGTTCAAATCCCGGTCAGGCATGGATGTTGTGGTTGTCTTACGGCACTGGCTCTCTCCCTTCCCTGGAACCAGTGACCCTAAATTAGGGACGGGCGACTGCTCATAGCCCATTGAGTTGCTCACGGTGGTCGTTAAACCTCCAATCAAAAAAAAAAAAAAAAAAAGTTCTCATCACAAGATTCAACACATTTTACCCAATAACTAACTGACTTGACTATCAATTCTGGGTCATTTTGTGCCAAATCAACAAGGCTCATAACCTGACACCTTTCAATTTTCTTGAAAGACTTATACATAAATCCTAAATTTTAGACTTGCAGAGTTTCAAATTACATGACTTTGAAAATTAGAAAATCATGACCTGGCAAGTTTTGGGTAGTTGTATGTCATTACCTAATTTGGCCAGAAGGTTGAAATCTGTGTCTTTTTATTGCATTTTATATGAGCTTCTAAATCATGTACTGAAAAACATAAAACATTTAAGTTGACCTTTTCAAGGTCACACAAATAACCTTTGACCTTGAATATTAAAAAAAAACTAATTTTAAAATCGTGAAAAAAAAAATTGCATGGCATCCTTTGAGTTTTATTTGCTAGATATCAAATGAAGAATAAATGAGGCAGGGCTGATGAATTCAAAGAGCAATTTCTTTTACTCTTTAGAGAAGTAGCCCTATGTTACAAGAAATTAATGTTGTTAGTTTTTGTTAACATTATATGATGTATTAGTAGCAATTATTGTAACATTACACGAAATAAGACTGGCAAGTGAAAGAAGCATGTGACAAGATACAAAATATTAGCAGATTAATGTATGTCTTTTTTTTTTTAATATAAGTGTTGCAGTTTACAGCAATATAATCAGTTTTTCAATTAGGATGAAATTTCATCACAATTTATGTATATTGGTCTACACTGCTTGACACTGAAATTACCCCACACCTAAAGATGAGGAATTCAAAGAGCAATTTCTTTTACTCTTTAGAGAAGTAGCCCTATGTTACAAGTAATTAATTTTCTTAGTAATTAATTTTCTTAGTAATTAATTTTCTTCCAAATGATCAAAAATTTGGAATATGAGGTGCATAATACAAAATATTAGGATTTTAATATATTTGTGCTTTTATAAGTGCATGCAGTTTACAGCAAAATTATCAGTGTTTTCAATTAGGATGAAACTTCATCGCAATTTATGTGTATTGGTCTACACTGCTCAACATTGAAATTACTCCATCGCAAAAGAGTAAGCCAAATGAGCCAAAAGTATAGATAATGAGTTGGATAATGCACTACATTGTCAAAAGTATTCGGACACCACAGTGTTTTGGGACAAATGGCCTTATTATCGCCATTAGTAGTTAGTCGATCCACCTTTTGCTTGCATGACAGCAGCAAGACGTCGAGGCATACTATCATCCAATTTCTGGTAGGTCTTAACAGAAATGGCATACTATTATTCCTGAAAAGCTTCTGCCAGAGTGGAGAACAAAGACTGTTGTTGTCGATTTCGTATCTGTTGCTGCAGTTCATCCCAGAGGAGTTCTATTAAGATCAAGACTCTGACAGGCCAGTTTAACAATTCCACCTCATTTTCAAGAAACCGGTCCTGCACATGCCATGCAGTATGGCAAGGAGCTCGATCATGTTGGGAGAGACAACGGTCATTTTCGTAATACTGCTACATTGTTGGTAGGGTCGAATTATCCACAACACCAAGGTACACTTCGGAGTTCATGGTTTGTGGCATAATAACCAACAGGCAGAGTCCCATCCATGAAAACAACTCCATACCAATATAGAGCCTCCACTGAACTTAACAGTTGGAAGAACACAGTCAGACGAAAATTATTTCTGGGCTGTTGCCAAATCCAAACATGCTCATCAGATTGGAAGAGTGAAAAGCGTATCTGCTCATCCAAAGACTCCTTCCAGTCTCCCACAGTCCAGGAATGACGAGAGACGCACCACTCCAAACTGTGCTCCACATTCATGGTAGTGATGCGTAGTTTGTGTGTCGCTGCCCTACTATAATAATCCACACTGCGCAACTCTCTGCAGATAGTTATGGTACTAACCGAGCCATTACAAGCATTTCCTACTTCGTACTTGGAAACTGCATAGGAAGGACTGGATTCTTAGTATGTGTTCTATGGCTCTTCTATCATGTTCCATCAGTTTTTGTGTCCTTCCTGAATGTTTTTTTTTTCTTTTTTTTTTCTTCTGTAGTTACACTGTCTTGCTTCCATCTTTTCAGGACATCACTTACAGTCGATTTTGGTATATTTAGTTTAGCTGAAATGCACCGTATGGAAATGTTACTCAAATGACATCCTATGACCAGTCCTTACTAGAACTCGGAAAGTTCACATCCAAGCTTCATATCTGCTTCAAAGTTACTGATAACACGACAGAACATCTCAGCTTTATATATGTACCTCCCCACTCACAATTATCTGTATGAAGATGTTACTCAAATGACATCCTATGACCAGCCCACACTGGAACTCGGAAAGTTCACGTCCACGCGGCATATTCGCTTTAAAGTTACTGATAACAAGACAAAACATCTCAGCTTTATATAAGTACCTCCCCACTCACAGTTATCTGTATGGAGATGTTACTCAAATGACATCCTATGACCAGTCCTCACTGGAACTCGGAAAATTCACGTCTATGTGGCATATCTGCTTCAAAGTTACTGAAAACACAACAGAATATCTCAGCTTTATAACATGCCTCCTCATTGACTGCTGACGTTTGTGCTTAACTGTTCTTTGCACTTATATTTGGTAGTTGTCCGAATATTTTTGATAATATAGTGTACTCGATTTGAATACCAAGATAGTACATAAGTTTGACATGCTACAAGATAGGATTAAGTGACAGAAGTCAGTATCTTATGTGACCACCATGGTGTGCAGTTCAATGAGATACACAGTGCAGAATGGAGTGATACAGCCATCTAATGGGATCTTGTAGTGTCTGAGACTACGTAATATTTTCATGGTCCCATCGTTTAACAGCATTTCAGGGCAGCAGAGGGGAGGGGTTTGCGAGCACTATCCAGTGAGATACCATGCATGCTCAATGGGTGATAAGTTTGGCGATCTCACTGACAATGGAAGCATACAGACACCTTGTAGGCACTTTATGTGATGTTATTTAGTAGCCAAGCATTATCTTTCTGGAAAATTGCCTTTGTGATACTACTCACAAGTGTCAACATCACTTGCTGTAAAACATAATCCACCGGGAAACTAAAGATTGTCGATTCTACTTCTGGTAACGTGTCCACAGGGAGAATCCAACTCTTGTCTGTAAGCAGCATATTACTTCCAACCAGTCACCTCTGCTATGTATAATGAGCTGGCTGTCACCATGCCCATTATGGTGGTTGCTGGCTATCTTAACTAATTACACACCATACAAGGATGCCAGGTTGGCAAGTAGTATGCTGCTTACAGACAAGAGCTGGATCTTCCCTGTAGCCACATCACCAGAAGTGGACTCGACAATTCTTGGTTCTGCGATAGAACTTGGACTAATTACTGAATGTGACAGGTGTCGTTCCTGTTGCCACACAGATCTACTAAAACAACTTTAACTTAGCTTAGCAGCACGTCAAGTGAAACATTGGCTGCTGGGAGCTTAGATCTATCTGCCTCCAGCAATCTTCGGTTCACTGTATGCGTCATCATAGGGATGTCTGCAGTTACCGCTACATCCAGTGAAATGCTATCTGAAGTAGCTTGTAGCTCCACATTTTGCCTGTCAGTGAATACACCAACTGATGCATGCTGACATCTGATTGACTGCACCAGTTCCGCTGGTGCAACTGGTGATACCTTCTTGCAAACACCGGTTCGAACAATGCCCATTGGTTCTGGCATCTTGATGCACATAAACCATGGTTTGGCAAATTGACCAACCAGGTTCACTGATGCCTACATTCATGTGTCTCTCAAATGTATCCAGTTGGTGATAGGGTTGGTGACAAGGTCTATGAGGCATCTGTAGTTGCAGGTGTCAACACTGCGTATGATCTGCAGCAAGGGACAAGACATCATGGATTCGGTGGCCAGTGTTTGTCCTTTTATTTCTTGTCCGTCTCATACCATTGTTACATGCTCAAAAGGTTTGCATATTCCACCTTCTTGCACACATCTACCAATTTGCAAGTTGATTTGCCAATTTCTTCTGAATTGGGCAATTTCAATAATAGGCTGCCTTAAATTTATGTGTTGCAGTCATAAGGCATCTATCTTTTTACTCATAATTTTTGACTAATTATATGAACTCATATCATTTATCATGCATAAACAAAACAAATTCCAGATTCCTTTTATTAAGCAGCACATGCTTATCTGTATGATAGCATGGTTATTTAAAGCATACTTGATGCTAACTCCCCTGGGTGGAGTTCCCTAAGCATTCCGAATGGAATTGCTTCAAATATACAGAGTATTTCCCATGGAAAGACTTCTTTTTCAAAGCACTTCTGCAGGAAATGCTTCCTTTTCTTTAAAGTATTTCCTTGGAAAATACTTCGCCATAAAGTATTCACACTGTGAGTAATTCTGCTGGAACTGCTATCTTAAAAAAAAAAAACAATAATAAGAGAACACAATTCTGGATAGCTTTCTGGAATGCAAATTCAATTAGAAGGGACAAATTAGATTTTTCTAATTTTTTGCACATACATGTAGACGTTGCCCTTGTTTGTGAAACACACCTCACTCCAAATGTTCATTTCAAAATGCCGCACTATACAGTTTATCGTAACGATAACAATTCTTATAGTGGAGAAATTGCTGTTTTTGTCAATTGCTGTTTTGTCGTGATTTTGTGTAATGTTTAACGGAAAGTGTTTTTGTCACTTTTCATTAAGATTACACTTACACTGCTGGTGTCATTAGAAGCACACCGGGTGCTTTTAAAACCAGACAATGGTGACCTCAAATTGGTGGGCATCTACAACCGACCTCAGATGCACATTGACATTCAAGAACTTCAGTCCATTTCTTCAGATAAAACCCCAACCATCATGGCGGGAGACTGGGATTACAAACATTTTTTTTTTATATTCCTATGTCAATGATGCATACAGCAAACGGCATGCCACTTTCATACAGCAGGAGAAATTATATGATGAGGACCTCAGCGAACCCATTCTCTCATAAATTAGATGCTTGCCCTGACATAATTGATTTCACAGTATGCAAGAACCTCAGACACTTTTATGAGCTGCAGGCTCTCCTTCTATTAAACTCAGACCACAACCCTGTGGTCATAAAGCTTTTTTAGTCAATCCCACCCCACCTCCCTCCAGGCAGTATGTGGTGGATTGGAAGCATTTTTCACAGTTAATTGTTGATAAGGAAATTTTTGATTTCTCCAACATTAATGGAAAGAGGGGAATAGGTACCGCTGTTGCAGAATTTTCTACAAAAATTCAGGAAGCCGTGGACGCTACGTTCGGGGAGGGGTGGGGGGGGGGACTTTCCTGACAAATACAAGTTCCTTCCCTGGCTAAAGGAACTTGTGTGAAAAAGAAATCCTGCACATAGGCGCTTGTTTCCAACGCAACAGAACACTTATTGGTAGGGCTAAATTTAGGCGTCCAAATTTTATCACACATTGTGAAATTGACAGATTTCATGAAGCTATTGGGAAGACATGATACAGCACAAAATCTCCATGGCCAAAGGTCCCACACCTAATGTTTGGGATCTTGTAAAAACTCTTTGTTCGTCAGGAGATCCTCTGCCGTATATTCATGGCCCCGATGGGATAGTATACACAAACGCTGACAAGTGTGAAGCTTTTGCTGACACACTAGAAGGCAGTTCTGGGTACACAGTGACCTTGATATCCCATCCCACACAAGTGATGTTTGCGCTGCACTCGCACAATATTTTGACTCGCCAGTTTGCATTGATGATGTGGACAGCTACACCCCTGTTGTTACAGAGGTGCAGATTACTGATCAAATCAAAAACCTCAATGCAAACAAACCCCCAGATCTGGATCATATTACTACCAAAGCACTGAAGGCCCTGCCTCCTTGCTTCATTACAGCACTCAAAAATACTTTCAATGCAATTTTTGCATTTTCCTATTTTCCACAGGAGTGGAAAATAGCTAACATCATTGTGCTGTTGAAAGCAGGCAGTGGCCCCATTTTCCCACAAAACTACAGACCTATATCAATTTTGTCCTTCTTGGCCAAAATCTTAGAAAACATAGTCCTAATTTCTCTAAATGATTTTATGACCTGGTTTAAAATCGTTCCCAGTTTTCAGTTTCAATTTCATACCAAACACTACTGTCCGCCAAGCAGTTAGTCAACAAAATGGCATATGAAGTCTCAAATAATTTTGACAAAACCAGGGTCATGTTCTTGGACATACAAAAAAGGCCTTTGATTCTGTTTGGCATGAAGGCCTTCTGTACAAATTAATCCAACACAAATTCCCATGTTGGATCACTCATTTTATTAGATCCTACCTGACTGACCGCCTGTTCTGTGTTCGAATCAATAATTGTCGGTTCAGCACCAGGCAAATTAATGCAGGTGTCCCACAAGGGAGCGTGCTAGCCCCTGCCCTCTTTCTAATTTATCTAAGTTATATCCCTCAAAAAAAAAAAAAGGGAAATACTCCTCGGCACACTATGCGGATGACACAACTACTGTATAATAGCAAAATCACTGAGGCACCACAAGCTTGTGCACAAATTGCAATTTGCTCTAAGTGAATCACAAGACTATTTCCATAAGTGGAAAATTAAAATTAACCCCACCAAGTCCAATGCTATAATTCTATCATGAAAACAATTTCTGAAACGTTACAACTTCCTCCCAGCTCTTTCAATTTTTGGTCAAAAAATTCCTTGGGTTAAGGAAGCCAAATACTTAGGTATTATTTTTAACCAACACCTAAATTGGGCAGCACACAATAACCAAATTCTAATTAAGCTGAGAAGAATGAGAGGAGCACTGAATATCTCATAGGGAAAAAAAGCAAGCTGACCCCAAAGCTAAAATTGCTAATTTATAAGGCCAATTTCTGGCCTGTGTTGCTCTATGCTTGCCTAGTCTGGTGTATGACATCCAAAACATCATGGTACAAATTGGAAGCTTTCCAAAGAATTTTTGCGAGGATGATTACAGGAGATCCCCTCGCAATGCACAGCCCTGAAATTAAAAAAAAAAAAAAAAAAAAACAAAACTGGGTGACTTCCCTAATGAGTTGGTCACACAAGCAATTTCGTATGACTTACACTGTGAGCAGTACTACAAACGCCCTAGACATTTTTTTCTACTAAGCTGCCTGTAGAAACAAAGAATAATAGTGCCTATTCCTATGCAGAAAAGAGCCTTTGTGTTTTTCTCTTTTTCTGCAGTTACAATTAACTGTCTATTTCAAAGTGTGTTAAAATAATGCAAAAGCCTTGGTTGGTCTGTCTTCGTTCCTGAGTCGGCATACTGCCATCATTCTGCTGGACCAATTAGCGTGGAAAAAATTCCCCATTGGCGGGCGGACTTCACCCACGCCAAACAAAAATTTTCATTGGCTGCTGCGATGGTTACCACAATCCCGTAACAGGATGACATCACAGAAACGGAAACAAAGGATTGCAGCTCAGTTTCCACTAGACCAGTTACGTAAAAGGAATTTCCCTACTGGTCACTCAGTCTCTGAATCTTAAAAAATCTTAAAAGGCTTCAGAAATGACTACGCTCAGAGAACACAAGCAATCTTTGCATAAGCTGCTGCTTTGGCAGAGTGAAATTGCTCACTTTTGGATGAATAATAATGAAACTTAAAAAATTCTACAGTTCAAGAGGCACAAGTGCCTCTTGCACGCTCAGCCTTCTGAGAGGGGGGGGAGGGGGGTCCTGTTAGGTTATTCAAAAAAAAAATTATATTCCTTAAACTTGACCCAATTCTTTTTTTTTTTATAGGCAGACTTTACCACATTTTTAATAGGACTTTAAATCTTTATTCATTTGAGACATCCTGGGCTCACTCCTAATTTTCCCTCATTCAGGCACAGAGTCTTCTATGAGTCCGATCTTGACCCTCTACCATAAAATTTATTTATTTATGTGGGAGGGTAGGGTGCGTGTTGTAGTTTTTTTAGGTGTTACTCATTTTATTCATTTAATTTTGTAAAGGCCACTCTGAAATTCAGTTGAATTCAATTCATGCATTCAGTGTCACTATCTCCCACACAGGTTAGACACATTTACATACTCAGTTCGATTTTCTCGATATGTAGCACAGGCTTAGGTAGTCAGAGCAATTAGGCATCCTTGCTATTTGTCCTTGATGTCCTACTATTGACTCTTCAGCAGGGGAGTGGAATAGTTCTTTCTCTTTTTGAAAATGGACTTTGGTCATTGACTTGACAAGGAAATTGCTTATTGTGCCTTTCAAGCAATTCCCCATCTCATGATGTGGGGGTTCCTTTCCCACGCTAAAAAAAATTGCTGTTGACCCGCAGCTCTAGTGTCCAAAGCTATTCAGCTAACAGCCACCAAATATAATGCGTGTAGAATTCCCAACATCGTCTTGTCTTGTGGTACAGCTTCGCTTCTTACAGTGGGATATCATTCCACAGGCAATTGTTCTTTATCTTGGAAAGGGTTCTTTAACCACTTTGTTGCTGTTTAACAACAGCATAGTGAAATTTTGAAGATGGCAATCTGATTTTTGGTGTAAATGTGACAAGGATGGTAAGTCAGATAATATCCGAAAACTTGAAAATTTCATCGTCCTGGAGCGGGACTTGAACCCGTTTCTCCCAGATTACGCCCGGGTATACTAACCACTACACCACCCAGAACGACCAAGTCTCAAGTTCCCGATTAATTGGAATATAACAATCACAGGATTTGCTAGTTGAAGCAACCGGCATTCATGTTTAGCGAATCTGGATTTTAAGAATCCTATCCCGTGATTGCCTGGAGGAGCAGATAAATCATGAAAGAAATACGGGATTACACCATATAATGCAAATTTTGAAGATGACAATCCGATTTTTGGTGTAAATGTGACAAGGATGGTAAGTCTGATAATATCTGAAAACTTGAAAATTTCATCATCCTGGAGCGGGACTCGAACCGTGTCTACCAGATAGCACCCGGGTATTGTCTCCCTAGATAGCGGCCGCCCGGATATGCTAACCACTACAGCCTCCAAAATGACCAAGTTTCAAGTTTCCAATTTATTTGAATATAACCATCACAGGATTCGCTAGTCGAAGCAACCGGCATCCACGTTTAGCAAATCTGGAGGTTAAGAATCCTATCCCGTGATTGCCCGAAGGTGCGGATAAATCATGAAAGAAATACGGGATTACACCATATAATACAAATTTTGTAGATGACAATATTATCTGACTTACCATCCTTGTGACATTTACACCAAAAATCGGATTGCCATCTTCAAAATTTGTAGTATATGGTGTAATCCCATATTTTTTTCATGAACAGCATAGTCAGTCTGTAAAAACTTTGGCTCTTGTCAGGATATTTATAGGAAACCTTTCTCCTCCCACAAACATAGCAGGATTGACTTTGGTCTTGTTTGCTTGGATTGGACCCCCCCTCACAAGCAATGCTAGTGATTATATTGTCCATCAGCTGTCATTTTATCAGTGGAAGGATGCATAAGATGGGACTGTCACACATCACTTTTGAAATATAGTAATACACAAGTGTATTACTATAGTGCGTCACATAAATATAGAGACAGAACAAATTCTCGAATAAAAAAGAAACAACAACGAGCTGAAATGTACACCTCATATTTATAGCAAAAATAGCATGGGACATGCAGCTGCACAATAGTTTGACAGAAACATAACAATTCCAACGCCAAGTACAAGAAAAAAACAGAAATGCGCTGTCTCAAAAATATAAAGACTTACTAGTTATGAGCACCTCCGGTACGAATAGTGGAGCCGTTGTTCCGAATAACACTGAAAACCCGATTGGGCATGTATGTTGTTCACCAAGTGATGTAAGTGTTCTGGATGGAGTGCGTACCAGCTTTGTTCAATCTGCTCTTTCAATGCCACCACACTTAAGAACTGTCGTCCATTCGCATACACATCACGAGCTAGGATATCCCAGAGGTTCTTGATAGGGTTCAGATCTGGACTGAGTGCTTACCAATCCATTATGGTCACATGATGAGTGTTAAACCAGCTTTTCGTTGATGCAGACCGATGGATAGAGGCATTGTCTTACTGGAACAGATAATCAACACCTGCTAGAGTTTCGGCAAACGGTAGAAGGTGGCTGCTGAGTATGTCTGGATACGTTTCGGAGTTTTGCCTGCCTTGGCAGAAAAGCGAATATCCGTTGTCCCATTGAACGCAAAAGCTCCCCAGACCATCACAGATCCCCCTCCTTTCTGTCTGCTGAAGAAGGTGCGTGGCTCGCGTCGTAAATCATGCCAATAGCAGTTCCAACCGTCAGGGCTGTTCAGGGTGAACTTTTTCTCATCGCAGAAAATAGTTGTGATCCACTCGTCCATCCAGTGCATGTGGCTGCTTGCCCATAACAATCTAGCTTCCTTGTGGCGCCGCGTGAGGTGTGGCAGATGGCCCATTTTACAAAGCACAATGCTGCACTTTCATTGATTCGTCGATGAACTGCGTCCTTTGAGACGGTGACACCAACAGTCCGAGAAACTTGATGTAGTGATAACCTTTGGGATGAAACTAAACGCACGATGGCACGATCATCTCGTTTGGTTGTTATTCGAGGCCTTCCAGGCCGTTTTCTGGCAGTTAATGCACCACATTTTGATAAAGTCTTATAAATGACTGCCCTACTCCTCCCCATGGCTTTACAAATTTTCGCTACAGGCAATCCATTTGCTCTCAGTCTCCAGATCTTCTGCACCTCCTCACCAGAAAGTTGACTGTTGCGTGGCATTTCGGCAAATGAATTTCTGACGGCAGGTCCGCTGTCTTTTGTAGGCTGGACCAAATTATGGCCCATGCGCATGCGTACAACATGCTAATTTGTACATCTCATTTGCATGTGGCTAATTTACATAGTTGTCTTTATATTTATGAGACACCTAAAATTACACTATTTCTCTTTGTGGTGTTCTTTTCACACAATCTGGTCATCTCGACAGATCAAAACGTTTGTTGTAGGGTTATATCTAATTAGGTACCACTTCAGCTTCCTACCTATATTCGCATTGCGTTCATGGCGCAAAGTCGACTGTCTCTATATTTATGCGATGCACCTTATACACTTTATCACCTGGGTCACCAGCTTAAATTTAAGCTGGTGACCCTCTTTTAAATAAATTTAAGCTGCTTAAACAAGCTTAAATTTTAGCTGGTGACCCTCTTTTAAATTTAAGTTCCATTCCTTTAAGCTACACCCCCGGCTTTCAGAAATTTCCGTAAAGTAAAGAGTGCGCCTCAGGGTGACCGGTGGAACAAACAACGTATGTATTACACCAAATCACAGGATCTTTACCTCACCACGTTCATATTCCCATAGCAAACAGCTACTTTTCAGTTTATTTACCTTGTTTGGCAATGGTGGGAGCCTTCTGATTGTTTGCACAATTAATGCTGTGCCAGCCTCCTGCTAATTTAAGTAATACAGACATGAAAAAAGTTCATATCTTTCACTGTGTAGTAAATCTGGTATCTTTCTATGAATTATTTGTTTTATATGCAAGTATCTTTGTTTTCCATTTGTCTTTCATTTGCAAGCTGTTTTACGCTTTTCAACCGTAGGTTGAAAAAGCGTATATGTTCCAGCTTTGTCCGTCCGCACGATAACGCGTGAAAATGGTTTGATTTCGATGAAATTTTAGTATGTGGTAGGGGACCACCTGGGGATGAACCCTTTTGAAAATGGGACAAAAGGGGTCAAAGGTCACAACATAGGAGTGGGATCCATTCCATAGCCCTTATGCGTCATCACTTGCGTAAATATGATTCGATTTCGACGAAATTTTAGTATGTGGTAGGGGACCACCTGGGGACGAACCCTATTTAAAATGGGCGAAGTGGGGTGAGGTCATAGGAGCGGGATGCATTCCATTGCCCATGCGTGTCATAACTTGCGTAAATATGGTTCGATTTCGATGAAATTTTATTATGTCGTAGGGAACCACCTGGGAACGAACCCTATTGAAAATGAGTGAAGTGGGGTCAAAGGTCAGGACATAGGAGCAGGATGCATTCCATTGCCCTTATGCATCATAACTTGCGTAAATTATGGTTTGATTTTGATGAAATTTTAGTATTTCGTAGGGGATCACCTGGGGACGAATCCTATTGAAAATGGGTGAAGTGGGCTCAAAGGTCAGGACATAGGAGCGGGATGCATTCCATTGCCCTTATGCGTCATAATGCGTAAATATGGTTCAGTTTTGATGAAATTTTAGTTTGTCGTAGGGGACCACCTGGGGACAAACCCTATTGAAAATGGGTGAAGTGGAGTCAAAGGTCAGGACATAAAAGCGGGATGCATTCCATTGCCCTTATTCGTCATAACTAGCGTAAAAATGGTTTGATTTCAATGAAATTTTAGCATGTGGTAGGGGACCACCTGGGGACGAACCCTATTGAAAATGGACAAAATGGGGTCAAAGGTCAGGACATAAGATCGGGATCCATTCCATCGCCCTTATGTGTTATAACTTACATAAAAATGCTTTGATTGAAACAAAACTTTATCATGTTGTTCCGGAAGTATACTTTACTGGTTCTGTTGAATA
Organism: Macrothele yani; assembly: GCA_039090855.1. Taxonomy (NCBI): domain Eukaryota; kingdom Metazoa; phylum Arthropoda; class Arachnida; order Araneae; family Macrothelidae; genus Macrothele; species Macrothele yani. The sequence goes on along the minus strand of CM077027.1, from coordinate 134,632,978 downwards.
TAATCGAAATGGGGTCAAAGGTCAGGTCATAGGAGCAAGATTTATTATACACCCATTATCCTCATAACTTAAGTAATGATTTCTGGTATGTTGGAAAGCGTATCATAATCAATGCATTGCATGGTTTTACTAACTTGTTTTTATTTTATCCTCTGTTATTTGTGTAGGTATATTATCACTTAGGATCTTTTGAAGATTCATTGACATATGCATTGGGAGCTGGAGACTTATTTGATGTGAATTATTCTTCTGAATATGTAGAGACAACTATTTGTAAGTATGCCATGATTTTATATGACAGCATTTCTTTTCATGACCACATTTTTTTTTTTTGTACTCGAAAGTTTCTGATGCCTTGAGCTACCAGAGTGCTGCTGCAGTATGTTAATATTTCAAAATAAATGATCAGCAAATTTCATTGTCCGAAGCATGTGCCTCAGCTGTGTGCCGGGGTCCACACACCGAGTTTCAAGATTGGTGCTTAATGTGGAATCAAGTTGTATTTTGTATAGAAGTGAAGCAAACGTTTCAAATAGTGAAATATTTATATAGTTTTTATGTCTTCTGTTTTCTCAATGTTTTCCATTTATAATATTTTTGTGGCCGAAGGGGTGGGATGGGTGTATGGACAGATGTAAAGGCTGTAATTTCTCTTCTAAAAGCAGAGCAGTTTGTTCCATATTTTGGAGAACATTGTAGCTTATGCTCTACAGGCACGTCTGAAAAAATTTCAGGTTTTTTGGGAAAAATAATCAAACCTGTGCGTAGTTCTGTGGTCTGCAAAGTGTGGAACGATAAGTTCTGAAATTGTTTATGTTTAACATGTATAGTTCAAGATTGCTGTGTTCAGGAAATACCACACTATGATGATAAAATCATGTGGCAAGTTTATGGTTTACAATGGGTGGGGGAACCAGTCTCATGCAAATGTGATAATACATAATACAGTAATCAGAAATATTTATGCAGTCTACACTTTATCTGATATTAATTTGATTTATTTGAAAAAAATTAATATTACAAAAACTAAAAACAAAACATACCTGAGAAAGAAAAACAACGCTCACTGGCATAACCATAACTGTTGCTGATTTGTGGAGCATAACAATCGTAAATATCAACAAACAAAATAATCCATTTTTTAGGAATAACACAAAACTCACTCTATTTTCTGCTGTTTTGTGGACATCTTTTCACCAAATATTCACAAGAAAACATCAGCATTTCTGCAAAAACCACTGGTCAGACCCTGGGAACTTTTGGCCAATAGTAATCATCCATCACATGGCAGTGGCAGGAGTTGCTCAACTATGACATATGAACACTGGATGATGAACCCCATGGGTTTGGCCTCTCCCCAAACATTTCAGAAGTGCTGTTCTTGAAAGATGAAGTTCACAGGAATGAAACAAATGAGTGCACAAGGCAGGTGTAAGATGCTTACTGTACAACATGAGCCGATGAGAATGAATAAGTTGTCAACATAATGGATACTTACTCAATTAAGCTCTGTGTTATTTTAATAATGCAATTGCATGAACTGTGGTCAAGCACTGCAAATTGCAAAGCAACTGCTAACATATCTACAAAGAGTGGCACACTTATGATAGTACCTGTAAAAAGTGCTAAGATGTTCTGCTGCATATTTTTTATGTAACACAGTCTAAAGAGACTTGGTGACTACTCTGTTGTTGTTCATATGGATGCCCCACTTCCCTGTAGAGATAAGCAAATTTTACAGTTGGTTTTTGAATCATCATTGCAGATGTGAAAAAATGTTCTCCATGGTAAAGGGAGCTAGAGGTTAACATAGATGGAAAATGTGTTCTAATATTGAAAAAAAAATATTAAAATGAGAAAGATTATGAATTAGCCACAATGAAATAGTATGGGAAGAAAAGAGTTCAAACTGAGAACAGATGGAGAAAGGTTTCTTTTCAGTTGTCTATTGTATATCAAAATAGAATAATTTTTTTTTCAGCATGAAATTTTGAGTCCAATAGTGTAGGAACTGCCTAATTTAGTTTTATTACTGTTATATATATATTCTGTCCATCTGAACTTGGCAGTTGGAACTCTCTCACAATTAGGAGTGATAGCAGAAATGAATGGACTGTCTTATTATGTAACACATGTTACTCCTTTGAATGGTATTGCGATTCAATATGTTGAATTATCTAAGGAACTGATCTCTTAAGATTACTGCAATTGGTTGCAGGGGGCATCGGAGTGAAAGTTAAAAAAATTCTCCCATGTTTCAGAAAAGAACATTTCGATGCTCTAGTAGGCCTTTAAGGCAATTGGTGCTGAAACAAACTGGAGGTGAATTGGAGGTGAATGTGAATCCTCACCACCATCTAGATACTACTGAGATACTTCTAGGAGTGTATTAAGCTGGTTGAACCACTTTGAAGCAGTAATTCCCTAATTCGGACACTAATTGGGCACTTGAAAGCGCAGGCTGAGAAGTTCTGGAAGTATTAAATTTTAGCAAATGTGGCAGGCTAGCTTGATGTCAAGCCAGCCCGACACACTAAAATGTTAACTAACATGCTTAATTTTGCAGCACTAATTGTGTGATTCAGGCACCAAATTGAGAACTGAATACTGATAGTGGAAATTTTGATTTTTCTAAATATGGTTCTGCCAACTTGACACACACAACCTCTAGTGATAATACCCAGCTGGTTTTCTTTAGTATTTGACTAAATGCCTAATCTCCTATAAAATACTTTACTTAACATTAGAATACCACGACAAAATTTGAAAAGCACCTTTCGTTACTTACTTAACATTAGAACATCATGGTAATTTGAAAAGTACCTTATGTCAATTAAATTTTGGTCAAAAATTGAAGACATTGTAAATATTCTTTAATACTAGAATACTTAATTTAAATTGGCATTAAATATCAAAAACAGCCCCTGGAAAAATCACAAGGCAACTTTCTCTTCTGACACACAGGTATTATTATTTTGTCCTTCATGCCCAACTCCTGATTTTCAGCTCTTCCTTCCGCCCTCCGGATGGATGTCAAATTCTCCTGATTTTCACTGAGAATTAGCCGTTAGGATGGTCAAAACAATGGTGTAATCCCGTATTTCATTCATTGATTATGTATCAGTTGCATTTTAGTCTCTGTAAGTGTGAAGGAGTGCCAAATATCTAAGTTATAACTTATGAAATCGATCAAAATTTCCAAGCTTTTTCGTAATAAATTGGCTTTTAATCGATATGTTCTAAACATTTCATCGATACGTTTTATACATCAGGCATTCAAGCATATTGATTAAATGTTCACTGAAACTTTTTTATGGATTTCAATTCTTGGAAGTTGGCAGGTCTGGATTATAAGTATGAAGTACAAAAGGTCTTGTGTGCATCATGTGATGGATGTCAGTGAAGTTTTTAGGTGTATGCCAAAATCACTGTAAATGGAGATATTTGATACACCAGCAGTAAGTAAATTCTAGTTCCATCAGTTAAATATTTATCTGGTTATGTCCTTCTTGTGGAGTGAACCTCTAAATCTCAGGGAACAATTTAGTGATATGGATCTATGTATGAGTTTTCAAATATTATTCACATGTGCTGAGTTCAGATGTCTCTGGCCTCTAGATCTTCATTAAAGCATTGTATATAGTTTCAAATAATTAAAAACAAGCCTTTATGAAGATCTAAAGGCCAAAAAAAAAAAAAAAAATGTGTGTGAAAGTAAAAAAAATAAATAAAAATAAAAAGAGCTAAAAAGCTATGGAAAATGCTTCAAGTTAAAATAGAGTTTGTTTAATTATATGTGAGTCAAGTCTGTGGGTAAGAATTTTTAGCTCAGAATATTCTTCACACCAATTGCTGTTTCTCCCGGGCCTATCATAATAACCCTCCACTAGGGTGAGCACATATATAATACAATCATTATACCTCCACAGACAATTTTGGCTCTGTTGACTGTATGAAGAGGAACTCTTCCAGCATAGCAGATGGGTAATGCTACATTAAAATACTATTTTTAATGTTGTTCATTCTTGTTGTTTTGATTGCAATTACAGGCATAAACTTGTCACATCGTACAAGCCAGCACAAAATGTAGTTATGTGCTGTGCACCATCATGCTGACATTTATATTTAACTGACTCCTAACATTATGTTGTAAACATTTTTGAGGTGTTGTAGAATAACAAAATACTTCATTAAATCAAGGAATCACTGTATGTTTTTATTTACTGCAAAGCATATCTGCAACTATGTACAGGGTGTCCACAATGTCTTGTTACCCCCCCTTGCAATAAGAAATGTAAGTGAGCTATGTATCTGTTGTATGATGTATACGTTAAGTTATGGTCTGTATTGTGTTTATTTACAGATTAGGTACCGGAACCATGTGTAATACCAGCGAATACACCCTGGAACAGCGGATTGTTGTCAGTGTCTGGGTACACGAACGTCCACACACAGGGAAGACAATGCGTGCCGATTTCCAACAACGATTCGACAAAGAGGCCCCTCCAAAACAGACTTTTCTGCGGTGGGAACATAAACTCTTCGAAGCAGGCAACATCAAGGATAAACCACGAACGGGAAGACCATCAACCAGAGTGCAACAGTGTCAAGCGGTCAAAGAATCAGTTATCAGGTCACCGACGAAGTCGCTCCGCAAACGATCAGCGGAGCTTGGAATACCACGATCGACACTGCATAAGCACATGAAGAATGACCTAAATTTGCACGCATATCGCCCGATGTTCGTTCAGGAGTTATCGGACATCGATTTAAACCGCAGAGAGGATGCATGTGCAATGATGCTTCAGACATTTGCCACAATCCCAAAATGTGGAAAGGTCATTTTCAGTGACGAATGTGCGATATACTGCAGCTGTCGATCACGGAACGTTGTGTTCTGGTCCAAGGAAAACCCACATTATGTCGAAGAATTGGAACATCCTCCTCCACATGTCATGATATGGGCTGCAATGAATAGTCGACATCTGTTTGGACCGTATTTCTTTGGTCCAGTGAATCAGATAACTTATCTGGACATGCTGCAAACCTGGTTTGTGCCACAACTTGGAAATCTTGGCATTCTGAATGACGTATAGATCCAACAGGATGGGGCACCCGCCCGTTACGCAATCGCTGTTCGGGAATACCTTGGTGAGGTCTTTCGGGATCGTTGGATCGGCCAAGGTTCGGCTGTGCTGCCAGCTCCACTTGAATGGCCACCTAGAAGCCCAGATCTCTCAACGTGTGATAATGCCCTTTGGGGTTTCATGAAGGAGGTTGTTGCACAGCAGCACTACCAAACCACTGATGAACTTAAACAAGCAGTGAGACGTGCTTTCTCTCGTATCACCTCGCAACTGCTTTGGAAAATGTCCTACAGGACATGGCGTAAAATTATTCTCTGTCACGAGAATGATGGAGCCCAAACGGATCCACTGGATGTTTAAGGATGTCTCAACATACAACTCAACATATACAACAGATACATAGCTCGCTTGCATTTCTTATTACAGGGGGGGGGGTAACAAGACATTGTGGACACCCTGTATGTTTAATTCTTTATCAGCAAAGTTGCCTTGTTTTTCCTATTGACAGTTTTGTATCTATGTCCATGTAACATGTCTTTTTTTTTTACCTTGCAGCCAAGTGTATTGATCACTACACCAAACTTAGTGTATATAATGCGGAAAACAAAGAGCAGAAGCCTATTGATTCTCGTCTAGAAGCAATAGTCAACCGCATGTTTCAGAGGTGTTTTGAAGATGGCCAGTACAAGCAGGCAGTTGGAATTGCACTAGAGACACGTAGAATGGATATTTTTGAAAAGGCTGTAATGCAGTCAGTAAGTGCTCTATGAGTATCAGTCATTATTATTTAATATCCATGAAATGAAGTTATTGTAGTTTCTAAATTTTATCTCTTGATATAAATGCTTATTTTTATAATATATTTTTTTTTGTCTTTCAGGATGATGTTGTAGGCATGCTGTCTTACAGTTTCAAAGTTACCATGTCCCTTATACAGAACAGGACATACCGAAACCAAGTTTTGCGAACACTTGTTGATCTATATAAGAATTTAGAAACTCCAGATTATGTAAATATGTGCCAGGTATGGTAACTCATGCATTGTTTCAATTTAGAATCATAGAAACATTTTGTTTGTTGAAGTGAGTGATTTTAAAGTTTTGGGAAGTATTTATTGTTTTATCATATAGCTTTATTTTGTAAATTAATTTCTTCTAAATTAGATATACAAGATATGGCTATTAAATAATGGGACTGATATAACTTTAGTTAAATACCAAACTTAAATTTTAGACTCTTATCACCTCCTGTGCACTCCCTTTTTGCGTCGACACCAGAGACGCCAACTACTGCCGATCCTCCATATCACTATAGAAATCATCGGTCTGCTACAGATTACGGAAAGCATCGGATACACTACGGAAATTGAAAATCTCAGTGGAATGACCTTCTTAGTGGTGTGCATAAAGTTTATTTTCATGTTTTCTAGATTACAACATTCCTTAAACATTTTGGTTAGTGTTTCTTGAATGTTTTCAATATCATTACATTTCTTCTGTGATTTTCTAGTATGTTTTGGATGTCTAAGTGTCTCTGGTGATGTGCAGAGTTATTGCTGCCCACGGAATCCCGGAAATGTCTTGAAATTTTAATTCTCTTTCAGAACTTGGAAATTCCCTTAATTTTTCATAATTTTCCTTGAAGTTCTGGAGTAGTGCTAGAATTCTTTACTGTAAGGAACATTTTTATTTTTGTTTATCGCAGGAAAAAAAAAATGTTTCATTCTTTTTGGGGCTTGAAGATGACCATGAACAATTTCCATTCTATGTAGGTGCTTACTTTGTTTACCATCAGGTTCTCAGTGGAACATTGATTTTTGAGGTAAACTAAAAGAAAATAAGAAATTGGAGCAATTTAGTGTTTCTCACAAAATGTCTGCTGTTTATGGGCATTTTTTAAAGCAAAAATTCGTTTTTTTTAATGAATTTATGCTGTCATTTTGCTGCTCTGGCAATTTGTTTTTTATAGTGTGTAATACAGATTTATTCATTAATACCGAAACATGCTGAAAACTATGGATTTTTGTGGTTTTCACAACTGAAAAAACTGAAATGTAACAATTTTTTAAGTGTTTATTCCTGAAAATTTCCAATCAGGGTTGGAGTCTCTGCAGCACACCACTTCATTCTGATCTTCCATTGGGCAAACAGTGCTGTAGCTCATCTTGTGTGATCTGTTTGAGAAGCTTGGTTCTCATTTTCACCACAGTAACTGACTCAAAATGTCCCACCCCCTTGAGTGCAGATGACTAGGAAAATAAAAAAAGTCGCATGGGGACTAATCTGGTGAGTAGGCAAGATGCTCAAGCACTGTGATGCACTACTTGATTAAATACTACTGAGAGCACTGAATATGCTGGCGTGTTGTTGCTAGTGAAGGATGAAGCCATTTTTCCACAACTCTGACCTCTTCTGACTTGTTCTCTCAAAGTCACTATAACCTGTTTGTAGTAATACTGGTACACTGTTGTTCCGTCGAGAACCCACTCTACTGAAATTACTCCGTTAATGTAAAAAAACAAAACAAAGCAAACATGGTCTTGAACTTGCTTTGCTATGTTTTCTTCATCCTTGGCGACTTTAGTGTTTCCAAATGCATCGGCTGTACCTCAGCCTTTTAGAAAATGTCATCACTAGTGATAACATTTTCTAAAAGGTTGAGGTTCACCTGAATTTTCCCCAGAATGTCAGCACAAATTCACTTGAATTTTCTTTTTGTTCAGGCCTGAGAAACTTCTAAGCCATCTTTGCACACACCTTTGTCATGTTAAATTTGCTTAACAGTCTCTTTGTCAATGTGTACCATTTGTGCTGTCATTCTAATACTCATTTGTCGATCAGTCTGAACAGTTTTATGGATTTTGTCCATATTGTCTTCTGTTTTTGAAGGGCTTGGGCGACCCTGTTATTCGTGTTCTTCAATGTTCTCCTTACCTTCACTGAACCTCTTATGTCACGCAAAAATACACACACATTGATCACGCATTCTTCCCCTTATGCCTCACTTAATATACAAAAAGTTTGGTAGGAGTTTAATTTCATCCAAAATTTCGTGTTTATTTATCCGTTGCTGATTTCTTGTACTCAACATTTCCCCGACACACGACAAACAGCCCGTCTAGTTTCATTGATGTGTCGCCAAACTAGTGCAGAGAGTGAGGTGAACTTTGCATTTCCAGTTATGACAGTTCAAGGTCAATAACCTCCCACTCACTTTTTACCTGCACAGTCAATTTCATTTGCCACAAGTGCAGTCTCGTTATTTCATAACCGTACCACATATGTTAGATCCTGAAATATTTTGAGATTTATGTACCCAGAAGAATAAGAGAATGTTGTTCTGATATTTGAATGTGATGGATTACCACCTGTTCCCTGAATGAGAATGTAATAATTTATGTTTAGACATGTAAGTACAGTGCAATTGAAAGTGTTTTAAACATCCTTACAAATCTGCATTGTGAAACCTTCCATCACCAGACTTTAGATACATATAAAAAAATTGAGTGATGGTTGGTTTCATGGTTTGAATTTGTAATAATAACAAGAAAAATTCTTATAAACAGATCTATGTATGTGCAGTGGTGACTGAATGTAACATTGATGACGTCAATAGACAAACAAATGTTGGATTGCTTAATTATGGTTATGTTTTAGCAAGTATTAAGTATCCCATGCTATAACTTAAAATTAGCTTTATCAATAACAGTGATTTTCTTGTTACTTTTATAGAAAAATATTTGCTGTGAATAAATCAAATTGTTCCCTTTTGTTAATGGTTTTGACATGTAGCATTTTTGTATGGTATAGATACATTTGCCTTTCTTTCTTTCTTATGAGCAATAAATTGACAGGGAAAAAGCTAATCTTGAGAATTGGTATCTGTTATAAACTGACATCCATTATTTGTGCCTTATTATTTATTCATTTTCAAAATATGTTGTATGTGCAATATGTAATGATTTAAGTAGTTAACATTATTGCTTTGACATCATAGTTCAGTATAAACAACTAAAAATGTGCTGTTGACAGTTTTCCTATGTTTGTTTTGGGGTATGGCAGTAAAACCTGGGTACTTCAAAAGAGGCACAAAAGTTGGTTGTGTGCTGGAGAGATGCATAACTTTTATGGGGTGGGGTGTTGTTTTTGTGCCAAAACATGTTCTGATCATGTGAGCAGTGAAGATGCATTGCAGATCTGTAAATGTAAAGTAAAATGTTAGTAGGGTGAAGGCAAATATTCTGAGATGGCTTAGTCATGTTGATAAGATGTTGACCAAAAGAATTTATTGAGCCCAAATGGAAAGAAAGGTAGAAGAAAGCCAAGGAAATTATAGGAGAACCAGATTCAGAAATGTCTGCATGAGAAAAGGGTAATGAGAGTGAAGTACAAACAGTCATGTGTGAGACACGAGATGGATATCAGTGAAGCTTGTGTTGTTTACCAACATTGCTGTCACTGGAGACATTTGATACATCAACAGTAAGTAAAATGTAGCACCATCTGTTTTTAATTTTTAATTTGCAAGATGAGCTTCCTTTGAGGTGCTAACCTTTGAATCTCTGAGATAGTGTAAAAGCCATGTATGCTGGCAGAAGAGCTTGTGTACGAGTGAATGGTGTTTTATCAAAATGGTTCTCTATTGGTGCAGGAGTCAGACAAGGTTGTGTAATGTCATCATGGCTGTTTAATATATGTATGGATGTGTGCATGTGTGATGCCAAAATAGATAATACTGGTTTATGTCTTGGTGATATTCGTGTGTGCAGATTGCTGTATGCTGATGACACTGTCCTGTTGGCAGAGAGCAAAGTGAGTTGCAGAGTATGTTGTCTCAGATGTACGAAGTTTCCATGAAATTCAAACTGAATATAAATAAGGGGAAAACCAAAGTTATGGTTTTTGAGAAAGGAATTGGTAGCACCGAATGAAATATTAGTCTAAATGGCACAGTGATTGGCCAGGTGAGTTTGTGTATTTAGGAAGCATGTTTGACCAGAGAACAAATTGGATGGTGAAATTAATAGGCAAGTGAATTCTTCATTGAAAGTCATGGCTGCTCTGGGAGGTTTTCACACGAATGATGGGTTCTCAAGAGAGTCCAACATGGCTGTGTATGAAAGTGTAATTGTTCCTACTCTGTTGTATGGCAGTGAAACCTGGGTACTACCGAAGAAACATAGAAGTCATTTGTGTGCTGGAGAAATGTGTTACTTATGGGTGGTTTGCGGCAAGACATGTTCTGATTGTGTGAGGAATTGAAGATGTGTTGCAGTTGTGTGATGTGAAGCAAAATGTTGTTAGCAAATGGGAGTAATTGGCAATTGCTAACAACATTTTTGGTGGTTTGGCCATGTTGAAAGAATGAGTGATGAGCTGCTTACTAAGAAAATCTTTTTAGCCCAAGTGGCTGAAAGGAAAGGCAGAGAAAGGCCAAGGAAGTGATTGGAGGATCAGATTCAAGAGTATATGCATGAGAAAAAGATTATGAGTATGAAGTGTAAAAGATCTTTTGTATGGTGTGTGATGGATGTCAGTGAAGCCTGAGTTGTATGTCAAGATCGCTGTAAATGGAGAAGTTTGATACGACAACAGTAAGTAAAAATTATCTGGTAGTTTGTTTTTCTTTTTGGAACTAACCTCTGAATCTCAGAGAACAGCTTAGAGATATGTATGTAATGTATGCATGCTTCCAGGAAAGGGACAGAACTAGCACTAGAGAACAAGCACAACATCCACTTGTTGCTCTGGGTTTGGTACACATTGGTGTGAGGAGTCAAAAGGTCTGCACCCTAAACTATTTGACTATTAAGCAGCATTGACAAGTTGACTTAAAAGTCCTTTAACCTCAGAAATTTTGTGAGAGAAATGGTAAATTCAGGAAATTATAATGAAGGCTCTTTCTTATGACACTGTTTTCTTGAGCTTACTTCAGCTTATGTATTGTGATTTCAGTGAACTGCTTGATGTAGTAAATATAGCGTGAATTTTTGCATGTATAAGAAAACTGGGTTCACACAATGTTTATTTTTTTCCATCTGTTTGTGTTGGATCAGTTATCATGGCATGTCATTGCTTTTGTAGAATTCAAGAAAAATGTCGGGGGGGGGGGGGGATAGAGCAGTTCCAATGCAGTATTAAAAAGGTTTTTGGATATGGTATCTTTGTGTCATCAGATATTTAAAGAATTGAGAACTGGTTATATGTTATATATACACTGAATTATCTTTGCATTAGGAACACGGACTAAATAACACATTGGTCCACTTTTCTGTGCAACAATGGCTCCCAGACGCCTAGGAAGAGATTCTAAAAGGTGTCAAACATCCTCCATGTGTAACTTAACCCATGTCCGCTGCTGCAGCTTCGTTAGGTCACGCTCATTCCATCGAAGAAAATATCAAAATGTCACGGAAAACGATGCACTGTAGTTTCAAATTTTTTTATTGTGCTTTTAATTTTTTGTTAAGTGTATTGTATACCTACCTGCCTTGCCATGTTAGTCAAATGAAGAAAAAGTGGTTAGGCAATAATTATGGTTTATTGAATTGAGGATTGCAAAGGAGGAGAGGATCTGAAATATCTATGGACTTCTGAACTATTTGCGATAACTGGAATGTAAATTTATCCAAGTAAACCAGCAGCACTAGGTCTTCTTATGCACTCTAAAAATTTTCTAGGGGAAAAAAAAAAAAGAGGAAGCAGAAGTTTCCCTATTTCTCCTTGAAAAGGAGGCTTGGTGAACCTTAAAACACTTTAATTCTGAAAAACTATTAGAAAGTACCAATCACTCACCCTAAAGATCATGGTAACCTCCATCGACAACACACTTCCAACACGTCAATCATCGTAATGATTCTGGGCTTCCAAGGTTTACAGACATCTTGCTTACGATTCTTACTTCCGGGTGTGAAACATCGTATTATTTATTCTTTTTTTTTTTTTTTTAGCCTTATGAGATGTTACAATAAAGCTTGTCAATTCCATAAAAACCACACATACTACTCATTCATACAATTCAATTAAAAACTATGTACATATTTACATAACCTTACATTCCGAGGTGGTTAAACCCTTGTCAACTGTAAGTACCAAACTGCTCCTTCTGTTTCACAACCCCTGCCACTCCCACTGCAAGTGTCACACCCATTCAGCCCTTCACACACAATCCTCTAGTACTTTCAACAGACCTCTGTCATCATCAGGAGGCAGGTGTGTCTCACCCGCCCACCACAGCTCAAGTGAGCAGAGCCATCGAGGCACGGGCCCCAGTCGCTATCTCTGAATCATTGTGTCTTTGGAAAATTTAAATGCATGGACAAGGCTGCAATAGGGCAGCTAATATGAGTGGATGGTATAATGGAGTTGCTATGAAGTTCAGAGAAGAACAAAGTTCAAGTAGAAGCTTAGTAGACACACTGTTCAAGGTTCATGCGGTTCTCAAAAGTCTTTAAGAACTCCTTATTTTTTATTTCCATTTCTAAGGCCCTTAAAAGTCCTTAAAAACTCCTTATTTTTTAAAACAAGTGCTTCCCCCCACCCACCCGGGTCTTGTTTTAGCACTGCAGTAACGGGCATCACAACCCTGCCCCCATTTTTGTTTGTGTGTCTGTAAATATGCTGACCCGTTCACCAGGGGAGCTTTCTTCTAGCTCATTGAAGGGTGATAATCCCCTGGAATGTTCTTAGAAATGATCTCCCTTCACCCCCTCCCCACCACACACACTAACGGTACTACGATGTGTCGTCCTTCGCTATATCGCTATGTATCGTGAAGTACGAGGTTGATGAAACCACACAATAGCGTCGCGAACATTGGAGCGTCTTCACGTATGATGGGAATCCATCACGAAGCAAACACAATGTTCAAACCAGTTTTTATCTGGTTGCTGTGTGTCGACGATGCCGCAAATTGGCGAATTCACATCTACTGCTATCTGCCAGCAGTAATGATGTTCGAAAAGGTTTTGATCAGTATGATTCCAAAACTAAATCGTTCCAAGTCATGATAAAGGCTGCTGCATATTTCTATGCCGTGACTGCAATCTCCGGAATCTCGGGAATTTGCCGCAGTCTAGGAAGTAGTTGACAGGTATTTAGCACATCTTTTGTAAAAAATATCGCGCTTATGTTATCTGTTCGTCCGTTGACATCATATCTCTGCAACTATTAGTCCGATTTAAAACATTATTTTTGCATTGGCAAGATTGAAATGTGAGAATGATGAACCTGGCATTCCGAGTTTTTCGGATGCACAACTTTGCCGCTAGAGGGCGGGCGTAAATGAAGCTATCGAATTTAAAATGCATTTTATTGCAAATATTTGCTAAAAAATTCTTTCTTCTTTTTGATGCCATTTATAACGAAGACTATTTTAGGCACCGTTTTTTTTTTTCAAGTAATGCATAGATCTTCCACTAGGGGGTGCAAAGGTAAATTGCCACCCCCTCCCCCGGTATCTCGGCTTCTAAAAGTCCAATTTGAAAAATTCTTCTTGCATCAGAAACAGCTTCTCATGGGAAATGTTTTGTATATAATAACTAATTTTTGTTAAGGAACGGTTTTGCCACCAGGGTGTGTAAGTGCTTATTTCTGTTTTGTTTGGATGTATTTGCAGCAAAATCTGAGCCTCTGAAAGAGTAGACTGAAAAATTCCTTTCATGGACCGATGCCACTCACCTCAGAAAACGTTTTATGGATGTATATAAATCTACGCCCCCTGGCGGGAAAACTATTGCTTAAAATAGCGCATGGTTTTCCTGCCGGTGGCATAGATGTATATCTTATTTTTGTCTATATCTCCGCTTCTAAGAGTACAATTTGAAATTTTTTTTATTTGTTACAGAGCGTTTCTGGTGCGAAATGTTTCTCATATACACTGCTGGACAATTGCTAAGGACGGATGACAATAGCAAGATAGCAACCATAAAATGGAAGGCAGGAAAATGTGGAAATTAGCATAAGTGCGGGATACAGTAAGACGTGTTGTGCGTATGCAAATTTTGGATTGCCGAACTTGTTGGTGACGTCATAGCGCTGATAAGAGATATATAGGATTTGACGCGTATTGACCGTTGTTGTTGAAACGCAAAGTTGAAAGGGAAAGAATCAATTGACGAACTTGCAATTTTCAGTATGTCTTCCCGGCATCACCTAGATGATTTTACGCGTGGCCGTATTATTGGCAAGATTGAAGAAAGGCGAAAAATAACAGATGTTGCCAGGGAGTTCGACGTCAGCCACAGTGTTGTTTCAAGGCTTTGGAAATCATTTCAAACAAATGGAGAGTGTAGCAAACGTCACAGGGGAGGTCGTGTTTGCAGTACGACACCTGCAGAAGATCGGTACATAGTGCTATCAACAAAAAGACACCAGCGCAGCACAGCTAGTGAGGTAGCAAATCAGTTTATGGCTGCTATTGGCAAGCGGATCTCCCGAAAAACTGTCGCCAGACGTTTACATGAAGGAGGACTATACGCCCGCCGTCCTGTTGTGTGCATCCCATTGTCCAGACGTCACCGTACCGCCCGTTTGCAATGGTACCATCAACATCGCAATTGGACTGATAACGACTGGTCTGCTGTCCTCTTCTCAGATGAGAGTAGATACAGTCTATCGTCTGATTGCCGACGACAACTGATCTGGCGTGATAATGGTACTGCATATTGTCCAGCAAACATACAGGAAAGGGACCGATATCCGACATGTAGTGTCATGGTATGGGCTGGCATCATGATCAATGGCCGTACGTTCCTCTATGTTCTTCCAACTGGGACTATGACTGGCCAACGATACATTAATGATGTTCTGCTACCTCATGTTCGCCTGTTCCGTGGTGCTGTCGGTGATAGATTCACTTTCATGGACGACAATGCAGCATGTCATCGAACAGTCGCTGTCCAGGAGTGTCTTGAGAGCGAGGATATTCAACGCCTCGTATGGCCAGCACGTTCTCCAGATCTGAATCTCATTGAAAATGTGTGGGATGCTTTGGGGAGGAGTCTTGCTGGTCGCCAATGCCCTCCAATAAACAAGGGCACCCTCATCCGTGCACTGACAGAGGAATGGGATAAATTACCCCAACAGCTGCTTGATAATGTTGTGCAAAGCACGACACGATGTGTGGAATCTTGCATCGCCCTCCATGGTGGCCATATCCCGTATTGACATCTTATGCCGGAACGCCTGCGGACGGCAATTGCATTTTTTTCACGTTTACGTATTCTGCACAAAATGGCCTGTTTGTCCCTTGAACACGTTCCAAAGCCTTCTGGATTTCAGAGCACAATAAATTGTCTTTCTTGTAATGTCCTGGCATTCTGACATTATTTTATTTCACTTGGCATCCAACCACACTTACTTTTTTATGCGCTATATAGCCGTTTATGATCCGTCCTTAGCAATTGTCCAGCAGTGTAGTTTCAAGTTTTTCAAGTAATGCATAGATTTTCCACTAGAGGGCATAAATGTAACTTGTGTTTCCCCTGATATCTCTGCTTCTAAAACTCTGATTTGAAAAACTCTTTCTGCATCGGATAGTGCTCATGATGAGAAATGTTTTGCATATAATAATATTTTCAAAATTTTGGTAAATTATGGTTTGGCCACCAGGAGGTGTAAGCGTTAATTTCTGCTTCCGATGTATTTGCAGCAAAATCCGAGTTTCTAAAAAAGTCGACTGAAATTATTTCGTGTACTGATACCGCTTACCTTGAAAAATGTTTCGAGAACACCTCCCGCTTAAAATAGCGCATAGTTTTCCCTCCAGGGGCATAGATGTATATCTTATTTTTGTCAATATCCCTGCTTCTAAGAGTCTGATTTGAAAAATTCTTTCTTTTTTGGAGAGCGTTTTTGTTGCAAAATGTTTCTCATATAATTTCAAATTTTTCTTAATGCACAAGTCTGCCACTAGAGAGCATAAGCTCACATTTCCGTTTACAGCAATATCTGCGGGACTAAAATCCCAATATAAAAGATTCTTTTTAGGTCAGATACTACTAACTATAAAAACTCTGTGTGTATTTTCTTCCCAAAATAATGCCCAATTTTGTTGCTAGGGGGCGCCTATGTTTAATCTGTTTTTCTTAATATCTCTGCTTCTAAATGTACTATTTAAGGAATTCTTTCAACACCAGATGCCATTTACCTTGTGGAACACTTTAGGTTATTATTTGAGGAGTTTTATAGTTCACAGTTCTGCCGCCAGGTGGTGTTTGTGTTTTTCTGCTTGCAGCTGTATCTCTGCTTCTGAAAATTCTATTGATATTTTTTTTCCACTGTTTGCCATTCTCCACAATAAAATGTGGTACATTATTCTCTTTAAACAATGCACCTATTTCCTGCTAGGGTGCGTAAAGGTCAATACCTTTTTTCACTGTCTCTTCTTATGGGAGATGTATTTGAAAAGTTCTTTTTCTATAACATAGCTTTCCCCATGGATATTTTTCGACTTTCCCATTATGCAAAACTCTTCCGCTAGCAGGCGTAGAGTTATATCATGTTTCTTTCTTTATTTCTCTCTTTTAACTGTTCGATTTGAAAATCTGTTTGTCTCCAATAACTTCCTTCTACTGTGAGAAACTTTTTGTGCACAGTTTGTTAATTTTTGTTGCATACTTTTTAGCTGCTGGTGGAAGTAAGTAGCTATTTCTATTTCTGGATGTTTTGTCAATTGAAGAAATCCAGTTGATATTTTTTTAACCAGTTGCATTGGCTTTGAATAACTTTGATAAATTTAATTTGCATCAGAAAAGATTCAAGGGACGTGCTCATTACAACCAAATATTTGATGTCATCTTTCTTGTTTTCTTTTTTGTTTGCATTATAGCAAAACAGTATAAAGAGATGTATGGGCATTTAAAATTAAAATAAAGAGATGTATAGGCATTTAAAATTACATCTGTATAATTTTCCGAATGTCAGTCAGTGCACTTCCACTCTGAGAAAAAGTTATTGGAACAGGCTGATGAAACGAATGCAATATAAACAGAAATTAAAGCAGCATGCACATGCACACACAAACTGCAGAGTTAAAGCTATGTCATACATTGCATTTGGATTGTTAAAGCTCTTCTTAGTTCCCTAGAGGCTAAATATTATCCGATGAGAAAGTATTTGATTTAGATAACTTTTTCAGTTTTATGTGTGCACAGTAATACCGAGCATTACATGTGTCTACTTAATGCATGTTTGCTATAACGTATGTACAACATTTTTACCCATTCCTGACATAACTTATCAACACCACATTGAAAATTTCCACCAGTTGGAAGCTCTGCATACTTTAAAGTCTATAAATCTTTGTTTACGCTACGTTTGTTTCTGGCTTTCTTGATCGGAAAAGGGAGAATTCTCATTGGTATTGCTGTTTTATTGATTTACTAAGGATACTCTTGTTAAAATGCCTTCCCATAAAAGTGGTGCTCAAAGTGAAATAATGGTAAAATGTCACAGAAATCCATAAAATTACAAGAAAAAGTGGACATAATAAATATGAAGCTGGTGAGTTAATAACTAAACTTTCAAACTCTATGAAATCTATGAAATGGTCCCAGTCACCCCACATATTCAACAGACCACACCCATATGTATTTTTTTTTTTTTTACTTTTGCTACCTAACAAACACACCTTAAGTTCGACCTATGCATCAAGGAGCTATTGCCACTTTTGAATCATATTATTTATCGCATCATGATCTGAAGACAGCTTATTTTAGTAACAGTTAGTAAAGGCAAGGCAACTGTTAAACAGTTTAGTCGTGATTATAATATTTTGCATGCAGTATCACAGGAACTTCGATAGTGCAGGGAAAATGATGACACAGTAATTCATGGTTGGACTTCGACATAAACTTTTTGTCCACAATTTGTGACTGATTTGAAAGGATTTGAACCAACTGTTAGATTAATAATATTGTTCAAGAAATTCTTCAGCTACCTGAAAAGCTTGATTTGGAAACTGATGATGTGAAAGAATTGTTAGCCTCACACAATGAAAGACTAGCACTGAGGGCTTGATTAAATTGGAAGCATGGTCAAGGAAAGTGGCTCATAAGAAGACTCAGTTGAATAAACTACTAAAGAAAACCTACACTTTAACAAACATTATCGATAAAACTTTCACTGAGTAAATAGTGTTATCAAAAATTGCTATTTAATTTAACTTTTTAGAAATAATTTTATATACTCAATTTACCCTGTGAATTTCTTAATTACATAATCAGATTTTATATTTAATTAATTAAAATGGCCAAACTCCTACACTATTGACAGAAAGAATCGTCAATAAAACTTAGCTTTAGGGTCAAGAAATGTCCTGTAAAAGTCAAGGAAAGGTCAAGAAATTGAGTCTCCTGAAAATGGTAGACACCCTGACCTTGCTTCATTGTCACTGTGTGTCCTGCCTGTTCTTTTTTTTTTTTTTTTGCATGTATTTAATTCTGTTCTTTGTAGGCAAAGTAGTTTATATTTCAGGCAAAATGGCCACTAGCACTTTTTAATCCCCTACATATGTAATATATACATACTCACACACCTGGTGATATTCCAATGACGCAAAAATCAATTGGAGTGTAGGTACGTAGAAAGTCCTTATTTTTTTTTCACAGAAAAGGGTATGAACCCTGCTGTTGTGCTCACTGTTTAGAGTTGGCTGTAATGTGTTTTTGGGTGGTAGTAAAACCATGGCAATAAATGCTATATCAATGTAGAGAACTTATTATATAACATTATTCATGCATCAGCCAAAAGATCTGTAATATTTAAAAGTATGAGAGGACTTTATTTTCAGAAAACTTAGCAACTTGTCAAAAATACACTGTGTTGTTCGTCATTTATTGTGAGCAGTAGTTGAAGAATAGTGCATAATGGAAACTGTTTTCTGTTATGCATTTTAAAGACCTAAATTTTATGACATTTCTGAAGGAACTGTTTCAAGTACAGCCCCTTCCAAAAAAATAAATAAATAAATAAATAACAGAAAAGGAAAAAAGAAAACCAGTTTACACTTATTCATGTCCTTCCCATATATTTGGTCACACATGTGTATGTTTGAAATATGTCCAGTTCAAAAATGGAAATAAATACATGGGTGGCTTTTTATTTTGATTATTCAGCATGTTTTTATTATTTGTGTGCTACCCTGTAAGATTAAATAAATGTTAACAGTTAACAAAAACGTTTCATTAATTCTTGTTAAATTAAATGGGTTGCTGTTTTAATACATAAATTTTTAATCTATATTTTTTCTTGCAGTGCTTAATTTTTATTGATGATGCTCAATCAGTTGCTGATGTACTTGACAGGCTATGCAAAGGGACTGAAGTAAGTATATCAGTGTAAAGTTAGTCTTATTTGCCTGTATTTTCTGATAGCATGATTAGAAAGTTTTTAGTGCGTATTTACCAAGATTTTAGGTGCAACATTTTTTGTGGGAATTATGCGTATCTGCTAACTAAACCATTCAGTTTTCTTGTACCATTGTAGAAATGTTATCTCTTAAAAGCAGAGGCCTAACTAGGGAGACAGTACAGCTCAGAAAAGGATGCAGAAATCACTGCTTACAATCTAATTGGAATTGACACTTTTTCATGTTTCTGGTACAATTTGTTTCTTTTTTTGGTCCACACTTTGACATTTGTTCATTTACAGAATTTACTTTTAATATGCTTCACAAGTTTCGGTATCCTCCGCAGCCTTAAAATTCACATTTCTGCTTCAAAATGTACAGAGAATGTTAGTTACTCACAATAAAAAATGAAGGCTCAGATGTGTAGCCAAGCCAACTGACGGAGAAAACAAAAATGAGGCTTGCTGGTTTTCTTTAGTTGGGTTGCTATGCGTACATTGCAAGATAAGGATATCATTCACATTGTTGGAGATTCTCTGGTGCTATTCAATCCTGCAAGCTACAACTACCAGATACATTCAGTCTATTTGATGTTGTACCGAAGGTCTGAACTCTGAAGCAGTTGGAAAAAGCTGTGCTTAGTGCCTCCCAGCATAGAGATAACATTGGGACAAGATGTCAATTATGTTTTGTCAAGCAGTGTACATATATATAGTGAGCCTTGTGTTAAAGCAGATGGGGCATAATATTTTCTTGTTTGCCTAAACTCTTCCGCTAGCAGGCGTAGAGTTATATCATGTAGAGTTATATATAAGAGTTTATAACTCAGGTGTAGAAATGTATAGTTATGCGCAAGGCTCGACAAATATGTTCTAGATCTAGGAGCCAGCTCCAAAATTTAGGCGCCAAGTGAAACGAAGTCAATAACGCATGATAAAAAACATGTTTGGTTATGACGCTGGAACGAAAAGTGGTAAACCATATTTGTTGTCAATTTTTTTCTTTTTACCCAAACCACTTATTGCAAAATAAAGTTCCAATTTGCTTCACAATTTTCTTTTTCCATTCTTTCAGTAGATGACCTTAAAAAAAAATAAAATTTCAGATTTCGATTTTATTAAAATACTACTTGTGGATGTCATATTTTGTACATATTAATTCAAAGTACCATATTTTTTTTTTTCCTTCATGAGATCCGCAAGGGCATGTAATCCGAAGGCCGTGAAAAAAAAATCCCACCCATAATCCAGCATATGATTCATAGATCGGGAAATTCTGAGAAAAACAATTTCTTCCTTCGCATAATCTGCGGCATGTAGACCATGATATTAAAAAAAAAAAAAAAAGACAGTCTATACATGCCAACATTGGCAATAGCCTTGTTACTAATAACTAGTATTGCGTGGCATACATAGACTCTATTTTGCGAAATGATCCATCTCTTTGTAAAAAACAACTATGTGCCCCAACAAAACGTTACAACAAACAAGGACTCTAATGAAACAAACTTAGCTCATGAGAAACACAAAATTGATTCCCCAGCGAGGGCATGATCGCAAGATTTAAGTTCGAAACTTCCACCAGTAAAAATCAATAAGATGTGTTTAGAATTCCACAATGCCTGACAGACGGAAATCCAAGCAAGTGAATGCGCAGTGCATGAACCTCTACTTACCATATGATTATACTGCCTCTAAAATTGCAGTTTAAGACAAGATGAGACCAAAGAAGGGGGAAAAAGCTGAACATTTTAGCTGGTGATAAATCAAAACAGACAGCAAGAATGCAGACTACTGTTAGTCTGTCTTTTGTTGACTCTGCAACTGCACAGCATCGATTGCTTAATTTTTCTTTCTGCTGCTATCATTCTCTCCCTACTTCTTCATTGTTGCTTTTCTTCCTTTTCTTGAATTTTGTACCCTCTGATAGCAACCATCAGCCTGAGGACCATGAGCAGATGATATCAAAGCTTCAACTATTTCAGATAAATGGTGTAACTTTGGGAATATTAATACTTTTGAACACCATGCATCAAACCATGTAATTTATTCCTTATGAAGGGAAACAAATTTAAATTAAACGTGTTGCTTATAAATATATTGATTATCTTCAATTATTTGAAAATTGTTAGCGTTCGCTTTTGCCACGTTATATTCTGGACGTCGGAAGTTAAAAATTCCTTGGATTTGAAACATGATATTACTATAAAATAGAATAAAAAAGGCTTTACTCACAATGTTTTTTGGTGGTCCTCTTCCTTTTATTGCTTTCAATTTTTGAACTTAAAATATTATGCCATTATTATTCATGCCAAAAATTTGGTAACATGTTCACGCTTGCAGGTACCTTGGTTCTTCTAAGGTGAGTATGACTGAAAAACACAGTTTTGGTTAAAACTCAATGAACAAATGAAATCTTAGTTAAAACCTAATGACCAAATGAAAATATGAAAAAAAAACAACAAAAAAACCTGGCCCTATATTGACTAAGTATTTTTTAAAAATGAAGTCTTGGTTCTTCTGAGGTGAGTATGGCTTAAAAACGAAGTCTTGGTTAAAACTCAATGAACAGAAGAAGTCTTAGTTAAAAACCTAACGACCAAATGAAAAAATATTCGAAAAAACCTGGCCCTATATTGACTTGTAAGTATTTTTCATAGAAAATCATGAATAATTATGGCATAATATTTAAGTTCAAAAATTGAAAGCAACGAAAGGAAGAGGACCACCAAAAAACGTTGTGAGTAAAGCCTTTTTTATTTTGTTTTATAGTAATATGTTTCAAATGCAAGGAATTTTTAACTTCCGACGTCCGGAATATAACGTGGCGAATGCAAACGCTAAGAATTTTCAAATAATTGAAGATAATCAATAAACCATGCATCAATTTTTACAAATTTTCCAACTTCGTCACTTCCGTTTTCAGGAATTTCCTTCTTTCCTTATCAAGATTAAATACAAAAATTTTAGGGGGCGGGGGATATTTAACAGTGCCGGAGAGTGGGAACATCACGGGAGGGGGCAATAGCGATTACAGGAATTCCGTCCGACTTTCGGTTTTGGAAATTTTTATCCTATTTTCAAGGTGAAAATGCAAAAATTTATGCAGTTAAATATTATTTAAAAAAACTGGACTCGGGCAACATTGCGAGAAAAAAGAAATTATGATTACGGAAAAAATCTGAACTCAGTCCTCTGACGAACATCTATTCCCCCCCCCCCCACACACAATTCTGTTTACTTGTGCATCGATCTCCTGAGTGGCCAACATAACAAAAAAGGCGGAATTTCTCGAATTCGCGGAAGAACCTCAAGCCTAAAGATTAGGAGGCAATTTTCGCGGCGTCTAACTTCCATTTCCATAAATTCTTGCCTACAGTTTCAAGCTGAAATACGAACATATATGCCATAAAATGATATTTAACAAGAATACTAGACACAAACACAACATCCGGAGAGAAAAAAATACTATTAGGGCAAATTCTTTTTACTCCATTTAACTACTGTTTTCGAAAGCTTTGAAACACGAAATACCGTCCCCAGATGGAAAATGACCCAACCCCCGAATTCTCTTCAGTTTTGCATCAATCATGATAGCGATCTAAATGATGACTAAAAAAAACAAAAAAAAAAAACCCCGGAGAATTCTGTGAATCCGCTTAAGAATCTTATGTATATCATAAAATCATTGCAAAAATTTTTTTTTAAACAAAATGAAAATTCTTAGAATCCGTAGTTAGACAGCTAACTTGGTAGAAAATACTAACATTCCGTGGTAATTGGCATGCATAACAGTCGTATAATCAGCACCACGTGATCCGCACCTATCATGTTAATCGTGAATCGTAATTTCTGACAGAAAACTGCGATTCACAGGACCGACTCAGAAATCCAAAGACACAAAAGAAAAAATTATTGTCTTATTGAAAAGTAATGTCATTTTGAAGTACTTTTGTGTTACTTTTAAGTAAAAAAATAACTAAAATCGTTAGCTGTTGTCGCATTATCGCAGTTCATTAGTTAGACTAAAAAATCCGTTGAAATTGCGGACAGTCCATAGCATTATCTTATTTTTTAATACGTTTCAACTGAATACCGAAAAAATCTTAACTATTTTAATACAATCAACACACCCAAACTAGGCGATGCGTTTCACAGAATGGCTACACGCTAGGCAATAGCTCCGCGCGATTCCTGAGAGTCACTGATTCTCACACCGCGTAGGCTTCCACACGCGCAAATAGTAATGCCGTTCTTGCGTCATATTTTGTGTCAAAATACTTCTAAGTAAAAGAAAAATATATATTCTTACAATCTCTTTGCAGTCTTCTATCTGGCTGTTATGTTATATATATATATATATATATATTTTTTTTTTTTTTTGTTACCGCATTTTTGGTACTTTTCCAATAACACCACTTCTCCTGACAATTACTTCACAGACTTTTTAAAACGACACACCATTTTTTTTTTACCGGTGTCCATGCAGCACCTAAATTCATAACCTTTTAATAGATAATCTATGGATTACACAACAGAAATTACGCCATTTACTGCAATATATTACGAAATCTCAACTAAGAAAATTAGTCGCCACGGCCCGAATTTTAGGCTCCTGGACGACCTGACGCCCGGGATTTGTCAAGCCCTGGTTATGCGTCTTCTCAAAAATGAGAAATTGGTTCAACTGGTAATGGTTGGCAATGTTGATTTTATTTTTAAATTTTTAAGATGTTTCAAAATTTTAAATGGCTTGCATTTTATCCAAATGTGGATACTGTTTGTTAAAAACGTACCCCCCCTTATATTTCATGGATAATCGACATTTTTACAGCTAGGGCTGAGATAGTGATCCTGTTATTTCACATTTTTTTTCCAAGGCTTTGTTTTCCTGCTGGTTTGTGTGAATATATATTTTTGAATTTTGCATGTTTCCACTTCTAAATGTCAGGTTGGCAAAATTTGTTTTTGCACTGCATAGCTGAAACTATGAGCAAAAGTTTTGTGCTTCTTTGCATCTCCCCTGCCCCCTCCCCCTGCAGCTGGAACTATGAATAAACCTATGCATTTCATAATACAAGGTGATTCATAATTATTGTCTGGGTTTCAGTGTCATATAATTGGAAAAACAGGAAACAGTAAACCAAAACTGCAAACAAAATATGACAGATGACAACTAAAAGTTTTATTACCTGTAGAATCAATACATCAGATTGCTAAACCACTTTGACATGCGCACCTTTCGTGGTACATAAGATATCCTAACGATAATCAATTTCCCGCCAAGCGTTCACCAGCGTTTGCGGCGTTACTGTTGCTATCACAGCACAAATTCTGGTCTTCAGGTCCTCGAGGGAGGTCGCAGGAGTCTGGTAAACTATATTTTCCCAGGTATCCCCACAGGAAGAAATCCATTGGCATAATATTGGGATAGTTTGGAGGCTACGGAATGGGTCCACCACGCCCAACCCAGTGCCCAGAAAAATGCAAGTCAAGAAATTCTTGGACAATAACAGCCCAATGTGGCAGTGCTCCATTGTGCTGGAACACCACATTGGACTGCCGATATTCCAGCTGAAGCAACAGATACAGCTGTAGCATGTCTGGATAGGTCACTGCTGTCACTGTTTTCTCCACAAAGAAAAAGGGCCACAACATTTTTGATCATAACAAAGCACACCGGATGTTCACCTTTTCACTATGTCGTTCACCTTTTCACTATGTCGTTCGACTTCTCGAATGGCGCGAGGGTTTTTGGAGCCCCATATTCTGCAGTTATGCCGATGTACCCTCCCCGAGACAAAAAACGTTGCTTCATCACTAAATATCCATGTCCGCAGGTAATGTTCATCAGCTTCGACTTTGGACAAAATGTCCTGGGCAAATTGGAAATGGCGGGGTTTATCATCCCACTGTAAAGCGTGTACAATCTGCAGTCTGTACGCAGGGAGTTGTAAGCTGTTATGCAGAACCCTCCAAATAATCGCTTGTGGCATACCTAATTGTGATGCAGCTGGTCTCGTTGACTTCTGAGGGCTTCGAGAAAAGGCTTCCTGGACACAGTCAACATCGTCCTGCGAAGTGTTCGGTCTTCCCACTTGTTTTTGATGCTACACACCACCAGTCTTTTGAAACTGTTTTAACCAACGTTGGAGACCATTATCGGAAGGTGGAGCTCTGCCATACTGTGCTCTGTAGCAACATTGTATTGTGATAACTGACTTCGTTTCGAAGAACCAGAGTATGCACATTGCTTTTTCTTGAACAGTCACCATTTTGAAGTATGACGTCAACTCTGTGGGTACCGTGTTGCCACATAAAACTTTCCATGGTGAACTTGTTTATGCTGTAGGCAGTTTTATTTGGTCAGTTATGGTTTGACCATGCCAGGCACGGAAATCCCAACAATAACTATGAATCACGCTGTAATGCATGGGCATGCAAACTAAGTGGTGAAAATGCTTATTTTCATATTTTTTTTTTCATAAAATTCTATTCACATCAGATAACTGTAATTACAGCCAGAAACTTTCAATGCATTCCAAACTGTATGTAATCAAAAATTTTCTACGAGGTGGCAGGTTTGTTACATCCAAGATTTTGCTAAGAACACTGCGTTTTTTTGTTTGCTTGTGCTCTTGCTCAGCATTCAGGACAAGGAAGCATGTTAGCAGGTTTGAAAACCACCTTGCCTTTCCGGTGGTCAAGTGGTACGAAGTGTTGGCTTCTAATCATTCACCTGAGATAGATCCGGGTGAGATATGGATGGTGTGTTTGTCTTACAGCATTGGCTCTCTTTCTTCCTTGGAACCAGTGGCCCTAAAATTAGGGACAGCCGACTGCTTATAGCCCATTGAGTTGCTTGCAGTGGTTGTTAAATCCCTAAACGAACAAACAACAACAAAGAAAAAAACTTTCCCAGTGGTTACATAGTTTGAGACTGAGTCTGTTGACTGCTCCTGCATCAGTGCCTGGGTTTCAATTTCAGGTAAGATATATGATGCAGTTATTCTTAGAATGCTAGTTCTGTCCCCTCCCTGAAATCAGTTGCTTTAAAGTAGAACTGCTTTACTTGGTCATCTAAGATGCTCAGAGAGTAATCCTTCCTTCTCTTGAAAGAAAGGCAACAATAGAAAAATAGTATTAAGTAATCTTTGCAGTATACAAGCAAATGACTCACACTTCTTCACAGCTTCTGGAAATCTCAGTTGACCCTTTCTGCTAGTGGGCGTGTATGAACTGTTCTGTTATACTCTTAATTATATCTGAATCTTAAATTACTGATTTTACATATTTTTAAATATCCAACTACCATTATGCATGACTGTAGTCTGTTGAAAGACTTAGTAATTCTGTAAAAGATTGCATAATGAATTGCTGAGAGGCCTACTGTGGTGATATTGTATACCAAGTTTCAATCTTGAAGATTTTCAGCTCTTTTCCTGTATGTAACCAGTGTGTGAGCATTGATGTCTCTCCCAGGAAGCAGTAAAATGCAGATCTGCAGTTTTCATGTGAATTTAAAGATTCTGTGCAACCTTTTAGACTCATCATCAATTCTGTCCTTCGAGGCTGTGATGCAGACCAACAGCCAGGAATGTGTGGCATCCAGTTGGGATGCCATACATCCCAGGCTGTTGGCTTGTTAGATTTTTAAGTGGTGATCTAGGAGGCAAATGTCTGGTTGCTGATATTACTTGACTCGGACCTGAAATTTAAGAGGTGGATGTTATGTGTGTGTGTGTGTGTGGGGGGGGGGGTAGTGCATCTTCATTAACTAACTGTTTTATATTTAGGGTCAGATTCAAAAGCTTACTTTAGGGGAGCAGCTGCTAAGTTGTTATGGGTCTCTCTCTCACTCACTCACTCACACACGCACGCACGCACACAGCTGCCCCTCCATTGCGCTACTGTTTTTTAAAACTCTTCCACCAAACAGACAAAAAAGTTGTGCAAAAGTTTTGCATCGGAAAGTGAGAAAACAACGAAAAAGTTAGCACCATTTTCTGGGTGTTCAATTGTCTGCTTTGCGAGGAAATGAGCTCAGTGCTATTTAAATTTCAAGTCAGGATAGATTCTTTCAAAATAAAATTGTACCCTTTTATTCAGAAGGAATAATTTTATATAATAATTTCCAGCTTGAATCATCAAATTGTTCTTGAGCATTATGATGGTAATTCCACTTTAAAGTATTCATTTTTTCTTTTGCAATGCATGATTCCCTCCTCTTTTGCTAGGAACTTCTACTTACTTCGCTTTATCACAGTAAGTAAGTTGAAGGAACTTCCACAAACTTCCTGTGCCATTCATTGTCTTAGTGGCTATTTTCCCTCAGATGTCTGCAGAAATATTACATTAAACAAAACACACCCAGTTCTTTTTGTGATCTGCCAAACCTCTTTTCCCTTCTGCTCCCAGATTCCTTTGTTTCTGAAACTAGTGTTTTCTTTTCTTGCTGTTCTCTCTCTCTCGCTCTGAAGCTAGAACAGAACATTTAATCTCCAAATTCACAGCAAATTCTAATCGTTATAAAAACTTTTACGAAGGTATGCATTTATCACAATAATTTTACAAAAGTAAATACATTAATTATTTGTTCTTGGCTATTTAAAAAGGAAAAGTTTGTTTTGGGGGACGATTGCTCCCCCCCACTGAATTAGCTAGTTCTGCACCTTGTTCTATTTCTTCTTCATCAGAGCAACAACCATTATTCTTTTGCAAGCACATGCCAGTGTTAAATTTTGCTGGTTTGTTAATTCAATGTCAGTACAATAATGTTGCAAGTGAAGCATTTTTCTGTGCCATTCGGTGTTAAGTTCCTTTTGTGATGTCTTATTACATTCAGTGGACTTACTGTTCTTTGTTTTGTTTTTTCTTTTCAGGATGTTGCACTGATGGCCTTCCAAATAGCATTTGATTTATACGAAAGTGCTACACAACAGTTTCTGTCCAGAGTTCTACTAGCAATGAAAGCTACCGCTCCAATACCATCCAATCTGGTGTCCACGTTAGTGAAGGCTGATGAGAAAAAGGAAGGGTATGTAGTGTAAATTAAGTTGTATTACTCTGTGGTGTTTTATTTCTTTAGACTCAATAAGCTTATTAAGGATCTAGTAACATGTCTTAAGTCAAAATTGTTAAAAGGATCACTCAATTGGTGATTTGTTCAAGTACTGTCCAAGGACCTAAGAATTGGCCAAATATATGATTGTAACAAAAGTTCGTATCGTAGGTTAGGTGGAATTGAAAGACAGTGTTGACATACCTGTACATAGATTTATTGAATCACATATGTGTCATTTTGTTCCACAGCCTGTCACCATCTGTGTGGCAGCTGCAGGATTCCATCCTCCCAAAACTTGGCATCTTGCTGGGTGATGAACTGTTTCAGGTGGTTTTCACAGGCTTCCAAGGAATTGAAGTTCTTCCCATTAAGGGAATTCTGTAGGGACCGGAGTAGGTGGTAATCTGAAGGTGTGAAATCCGGGGAATATGGTGGGTGAGGTAGGACATCCCAGCCAAGCTGCATAAATTTTTGCAGGCTCTGCAAAGAGACGTGTGGTCTGCCGTTATCCATGTGGAAGATGACATACTTCTGATTGGTCAATTCTGGATGCTTTGTATCAATTGCTGCCTGGAATCAGTCCAATTGGGAACAGTACATGTCGGAATTCCCTATCTGGTTGGGCGGCAAGAACTCGTAATACATGACACCCTTCCAATCCCACCAGATACACATCATCACCATCTTCAGAAGCAGACCAGCTTTTCGAGTGGTTAACGGTGGCTTGTTTCGGTTTCCCCAGGACTGTTTTCGCACCATATTGTTGTACATGATCCATTTTTCATCGCCCGTGATTGTCTGTTTCAGAAATGGGTTGTTGGCATTGCGTTTGAGCAAAAAATCACAGACGGAAACGTGGTCTGTTAAATTTTTGTCTGTTAAAGCGTGCGGCACCCGAACATCATGGCGATTCATGTATCCAAGTGTCTCCAAATGCCTTGCAATGCTCATACGAGATATGTTGAGTATCTCTGCGATGTCATGTGACATGGATTATTTTCAATGAGTATTATGGTTTGATCATCATCAATGACTGCAGGCCTGCCGGAACGTTCCCTGTATTCCAGATCAAAATTACCTCTTCTAAACCGAACAAAGCACTTATGAACAGTACTTGCAGCTACGACACTATCTCCATAAGCGATACATATCTTTTGTGCTGTCTGTTCAGTGTTTTTTACTTTCTGGGGGGGGGGGGAAGAGCATAAAATGACGAAAATGCACCTTATTGTCGTCCATTTTCAAATTTCACTTCAACCCACTTAAACTGCACAAATCCCCACATACAACTCACAGCAAACAATGTGTTGCACTGTGACCTTTCAAGCTCTGTTATCTCTGTCCTGTGCTTCCACTGCACATGCAACATGTTCAGATCACAATGCCACCTGCTGCCTAATGCTACCAACTTTTGTTACAACATTAGAATTCTTGAAATCGTCATGTACGCATAAGTTACGTTGAAAATTATAAGCGGGACGTTTTGGTAGCAACTTCTACCTTCATCAGCCCTGGAAAGAGACTCATGGTAAAAGCATCAGTTGTTGCCAGATTTCAAAATCGCTTAAAAAAATAAAAGGTGCATCAGTATTGCAGGTGTTAGGGGTAAGGTAGATTTCAATGCTTTTGCGGTACCTGAGGGCTTGCCGATTGCTGAATGGGGCGATCCGTTTAACATTTTGCCAATCGGGAATTGCGGATGCCCAATGTAAAGCTAAATGTAAAACTGGAATAATGAAATCTAGACAAAACCCGTCGAAATCGACGGTTATTTTATTTTATTTGAAAAGAACAAACTCATATGAAGGAACACATGCAAACTTTATTTGATTGACAAATTCATTGAAGCACTTCAGTAAAGACAATAAATAGCCCAGGTTCATGGTTTTTTTTTTTTTTTTTTTTTTTTTGACTGAAGGTTTAACGTCTACCGTGAGCAACTCAATGGGCTATAAGCAGTCATCCGTCCCTAATCTAGGGTCACTGGTTCCAGGGAAGGGAGAGAGCCAGTGTTGTAAGACAAACACAACATCCATGCCTCACCGGGATTTGAACCCGGGGCCTTCACAAACGAATCATCATAAGCCAGCACTTAGACCACTGTGCCGCCGGGGCGGCCAGGTGTGTGATGAGCATCACGACTGCACCTTTCTTCAGTCGCAAAATGTGAGGCGGAAGTTCACACATCTCAATCATGTGCAAAAATTCAACTGGACTCTTGCACTCTCGTCTTCAGTCACAACTCTTTTTGTAAATGTTGTTGGAATGAGATTTGCGTTGTGAATACTCTTCATTCTCTCTTGTCCGAGACATACAGTTGCGACCCATTGATTGCACATGCCTTCCAGTAAATCTCTTACATTTTCTTTTTTTTTTTCTGCAGGAAAGACATTCTGTTAAGCGTAAGTATGCAATAAAGTATTTACTTACTTTAGGAGTGATCGTAGAACACCTTGCACATACCAAGTGTAACACTGAACTGAGCGCCTGATGTAGATAAAGGCCACACGCTTCTCCCATAGACTTTACGTGGGAACTTTGCCGCCCCACCCGAATCATTGCCCCAATCTCAGTTTTCTCTTCGACTGGCACATTTGCATGGTAAGAACTTTATTTTGATACCTGAACCACATTTTTGCGTTCAGCCGTTCTCTCAAAAATAGATCTCACAGTAAAAAACGTTATGGAATGATGATATAGATGGCACAACTTAATATGTACATTCTAAATATTTTCACTAACAATGGTCAACGGAATGTTTATTTACATCTTTACATAATGGGAAATGTTTTACCTACGTGAATAAACTGGATCGAGTGAATATTAAATTGTATATATACATCACACAGTCCAACGGCATAATGCAATCAGGTCTTCGAGAGTGTTCGCTGTTCCGATGAGAAGAACTTTAATACAAATGCCTGCTGGCATTGCTTTGCGCAACAATTCACTCAGAAAAAAAAGACCAGAATTTTGACTGCGCTCGAGTCAACCGCATATGATCAAATGTCAATCGCACGCTTCTCCTTGCCGCCTCACAATGCCCAAACCGTTGCCCCAATCTCATTTTTCTTTTCGACTGGCACATCTACATGGTAAGACTTTTATTTTGATACCTCAACCATATCTTTACGTTCAGCCGTTCTCTCAAAATAGGACTCATAGTAAAAAACCTTATGGAATTAATATATAGATAACTTCTTCTTTTTCTTGGTTACTCACTCAGTCCAAGGACTGGTTGTGTTCAGTAGATGTACTCTGTCTCTCCATTCCTTTCTATTCTCAGCCATTCTCTTTAAGTCATAGTATGTCCTAGTATTGGTGTTTTGGAGTAACTATGCCACAAAACTTTTCCTTGGCCGTCCTCTTCCTCTCTTGCCTTGAACTTTCCCTTCCAAAACTTTCAGATTTGGGCCTCCATGGCACAATGTGTGCCCCATCCATAACATTCTTCTTCTTTTTAACATGATCAGATTCCTGGGTTCTCCTACTCTCTCCAGGACCTCCTCATTAGTCTTTCTATTGAGCCAACTTATCCTCTCCATTCTTCTATAGCTTCGCATTCAAATGCCTCCAGTCTTTTCACTTCCCTCTTAGTCATTGTCCATGTCTCAGAACCGTAGAGAGCTACCTGCCAAACATATGCCTTTAAAATTCTCTTCCTCATATTTAGATCTATATTTTTGGCTGTCAGTAGTCTTTGATTTTCTCTAAAAGCCATTTTTGCCATCCCCAGTCTCATTCTAATTTCCTTTCCACATTTCATTTTTTTTTCATTTATTCATTTTTCATTTGCCACATATTACAGTTCAGAATACAAACAATACAATCAGTTACAAAAAATGTAGCAACCAGGAGGAGGAGGGAAAAGGCCGTAAGGCCTGACATAGCCCTCCCACCCCTACTACTAAAAAGAAAAAAAAAAGACACAAACAACAAAGAGCAATACAAAAGACAAGTCAAAGGCATATTGAATATAACTGAAAGATTAAATAAATGCATAAGTGTATATAGATACAGGGTCTATAATAATCTTGCGTCTTCAGTAATAATTTAACCCAATTAGCGAAATGATTTAACGTGTTCAATGTATTGTCCTTCAAATTTAGGGAAAGCCTGTTTTGGATCCTTTCTTATTACCATTAGTTTTGTCTTATTTTTATTTATCTTCATTCCATAGATATCTGCATTTTTGTGTATTTTTGACATCATACGCTGTAATGATTTGGCTGATCCTGAAACCATTGCCTGGTCATCAGCAAACTTAATGGCCTTAATTCTCTCTCCATTAACCCAAACTCCTTCACTGGCACTCCCCAAGTAAAATTGGGAGATTGTATCACCATAGTGCAGCAAAGGAAAATAGAGCAAGTGTAACAGCCAAGTGATTCCTGAGAATGCAGAAGTAAATTTTGCAAAGCCGATTGATTGGTGAAGTTAAAACTGAATGAGAAAAAATGCATAGTTCATGTACAAAATACAGTCTTAGAAAAAAATATATATATGACATACCTCAAAACAAGCATCCCATGGTAATGAAGATTAGCACATGCATTGTGGAGGAAGAGAGAAAATGCACACTGTTATACAGCATAGCATGACATCAAACAAAACTGTGTTGTCCTGTGATAGAATATGCCAATTCCCCTTTAATTTTTGCTCATCTCCAATGTTCCATGACTTTCACAGCTGATGTCCCAAATATGTTCAATATGTGGAAGATCCAGAAGTCTGTCTGGCCAAGGGAAGGTTGCAACGGTATGAATACACACCTGGTAGAGGTGATCAGTGTGTGGCCGGGCATTATCCTGCTGGTAAATGGCCCCTGGCAGATGTGACATAAAAGGCCAGCCATGACTGGTCATAAGATCTTTTAAACATATCGTTGTGTTGCTGAGCTCCCTTCTATTATGACTAGGGTTGTTCAGCTGTCATAGGAGTAGGCTCCCCACATCATAGCCTTGGAGTGGTGGTCATAAGCTCCATGGCAGAAGCAAGATTCATCACTAAAACTGATGCTAGTCAGTGCCTGACCATGATTTCTGGGCATGTCATCACTCCAGGTGGAGCTGCTGATATAGAGTGGTTAATGGGAGGCATTGGAATGGGCGATGAGAATGGAGTCCTGCCACTGCAAGTCGTCTCACAGTAGTGTGCAGCGATACAAGATGCTGCATGTAGACTAGACTGTTACATTTTGCTGGATGTTGGACAGAAAAGCTGTTGGAACAATTTGGGCCTTTCAGAGTATGAGACGATCCTCTTGCTCAGTTGTCTGTCTGGGTCGACCAGAACTTTCTCAGTGTGTATGCGTGTCCTTATACCAACTGCTGCATCACTACGTCTCAGATGGGCAATTCATCAATACAACCAGCCTGCTTCCTATAATACCATGATATGGCCCCTCTGAAGTGTGCTTAGTTGTTCGTAGTGTCTTCTAGATTGTTGTTGAGTCATGATTAGTCATGCTGCCAAAATGTTCACAGCAAGTGCCCGACGACAACCCTTGTCTAGGCCAGTGGCTCCCAAACTGTATTTTGCGAACCTTTTGGGAGTTCCGCAAAATCTTTCTAGGGGTCCGGTAAAATATTTCTGCAAT
Source organism: Macrothele yani (assembly GCA_039090855.1). Classification (NCBI taxonomy): domain Eukaryota; kingdom Metazoa; phylum Arthropoda; class Arachnida; order Araneae; family Macrothelidae; genus Macrothele; species Macrothele yani. The sequence goes on along the minus strand of CM077027.1, from coordinate 134,598,880 downwards.
GGCAGAATTTGACAAACGGATTGTGAAATTTGTGAGGCACATTTACAAGATTCTGTTCTAAACTTGATGAGGTATTTCTTTCCATTATCTTTTCTGATACGTACGCTTACCCCCCCCCCTCAATTTGTTATGCTTTCAACAACAACCTCAGTCTGTGATGGAAATCACGGCGTAGATCTCTTTCTTTCCCCTCTCCTCATGGGGTATTTCCGGTACTTCACCACGTGATGTTTGGCTTGTACAGTCCGCCCACAGATTCAAGACCACGGGCTGGGAAAGTGCCAAGAAGAGTACATTCATGTTTAAGGGAAGAAAGATGTGAGCAACGCCTCTCATGTACGTGGCTACTGAAGGGCCACGTCTCTCCAACAGAATTGCGTTAACAGCATGAAGTCTTTTTTTTTCCACTGGTTTTCGCTGTGCGAGTATGTACTTCTTTTTTGTTAACAGTTGCGTGTGAGAAATCGTTCAAGTAAAGCCGTATTCATTTGCATCTGAAATGGATAAGTGGTTGAAATGTGGTAGTTTCATGGTTTGTACGCTCCTTGAAAACCTTGAAAAGTCCTTGAATAAAAAAAAATTCATTTTCAAGTCCTTGAAAGTACAAGGGCGGTCGTAGTGAGCGATGGGTTTGCCTCCTCGGGCGCTCCGTGGTAACAATGGCACACACAACAGCAACTAGGGCCTCAGTGAATCTTGGATAGGTGCAAGCTAGTTCTGTGTGACATTGGCGAAAAGACCCCAACTCACTGGGTTTTGTTCCAGAATCCTTAGGTTGAATGACCAACTGGAACCCTCAGCTGTGGGCTAATCCCCCACACTGATGTACTTACCTGATTAAAAAGACAAAAAGAAATATTAAGAATGACTCAAGTGTGGGATATGGTGGACCTAACACACTTGAGAAGGACGGTCCACCACGGAATCGACCTGGACTCTCTAAACGGCGTACGAGAAAGCGATCTCGGCTGAGTGAATGTAAAATTGGTGTATGGAATACTAGAGGTATAAATGGCAAGATGAGTGAGGTGATTGAGGAGGTGAATAAGTATAGACTGGATGTGCTGTGTGTAAATGAAACCAAAAAGAAGGAAATTGGGGTAGAAGAAGTGACTGGCACGGTGAGTGTGTGGTCTGGAGTATTGGATAATATGAGAGGACAGGCTGGTGTAGGTGTGATTTTAAGTGAAAAGGTGAAGAACAACTTGATTCACTATAGTTGCATAAGTGAGAGAATTCTGGATTCGTTTGAAAGTGAAACTTCAGAGAATTGTAATTGTTGTAGTGTATGCTCCTTGTGACTCGAAACCTTCTGATAAGAAAGAAGATTTCTGGAATGAGCTAAAAGCTGTTTTGAGCCAGTTTGGTGCTAAAGAAAAAGTTATAATAGCAGGAGATTTCAATGCTAGAGTAGGTGTGCACAATTTCTGACAATGTTCTGGGTAAGTTTAATGATCCTTGTGTGAATGGTAATGGTGAAAGATTAATTGAACTCTGCATTGAGAATGATTTGTGTGTATCTAATACATTTTTCAACCACAAGTATATACACACATATACTTGGGAAAATCGTACTCTTGGTCAAAAGAGTGTGATAGATTTTGTTGTTTACGATCAGCGTTTGAAACACTTAGTTGTTGACACCCGTGTGATGAGAGGTGCGGATGTTGGTTCTGATCATTACTTGGTAGTGTCACGAGTGAAACTTAATGTTGGTTGGAGGAAAAGGAATAGGAAGAGACCCAGGATAGAAAGAATAAAGGTTGATAGGCTCTTTGAAGATCATCAGCGGTATTCTGACTTACTCAGAGAACGACTGAAGGATCTGAAATCTTGTGAGAGGGATGTAGAAAAGAAGTGGGAATGTTTTAAGAACTGTGTTGTTACTGCTGCTAAAGAGGTCTGTGGCACCACAATAGTGGGTAACAATAGAGGTGATGCTTGGTGGAATAGTGAGATTGATGAGGCAGTAAAGAAAAAGAAGGAAGCCTATTTGGGGATGTTGCAAGGTAGAGTCTCTGTGGATGAATATCGCTGTAAGAAGCGTGAAGCTGCTAAGCTGGTTCGCCACAGTAAGGCAAAAGATAGGAAAGAGAAAGTGGAAAGGCATGAACTGGCTTTTTGGAAAGATAGAAAGTCCTTCTGGAAGTACATTAGACTCAGGAAAAATAGGGTAAACAAAGTTGTAAGTTGTGTGAAGAATGTGATTGGGAAAATGATATGGAAGCCCAATGAGTTAAGTGACAGATGGGGCAAATACTTCTGTGAGTTATTAGATCAGGAGAGCAAAAATGTTTCTGAGACAGAAGCAGATGATGTCACAATGAGGGATGAAAACACAGGAGGGATCTCAAGAGAAGAAGTGTGTAAAGCTCTAAAATCTCTTCAGAATGGTAAGGCTCCAGGAGTTGATGGCATAACTGCAGAGATGTTGAAGTATGGTGGTGACTCTATAATTGACTGGTTAACTGAAATTTGCCAGTTGTGCTGGGAGTTAGGAATGGTCCCTCGGGATTGGAAGGATGTTATCATTGTTCCCTTGTATAAGGGAAAAGGTGATCAGACTGAATGCAAGAACTATCGTGGTATTAGCCTACTGAGTGTGCCAGGGAAAGTGTTTGGTAAGGTTGTTATTGAAAAAGTACGGGGTCTTACATCAGAGAAAGTGTGGGATGTTCAGAGTGGTTTTATGCCTGGTAAAGGCTGCACTAACCAGATTTTTGCATTACGCATGATGATTGAAAAGTATCTGGCTGTTGGGAAGAAAGTTTTTACTGCCTTCATAGATTTAGAGAAAGCCTACGATCGAGTCAATAGGACACTTTTGTGGAAGGTATTGAATGAATATGGTGTTACTGGGAATCTACTTAATAGTGTAAAAGCCATGTATGCTGGTAGTAGAGCTTGTGTACGAGTGAATGGTGTTTTATCAAAATGGTTTTCCATTGGTGCAGGAGTTAGACAAGGTTGTGTAATGTCACCGTGGCTGTTTAATATATTTATGGATGCATGCATGCATGAGGCCAAAATAGATAATCGTGGTTTATGTCTTGGTGATATCTGTGTGTGCAGATTGCTGTATGCTGATGACACTGTCCTGTTGGCAGTGAGCAAAAGTGAGTTGCAGAGTATGTTGACTCAGATGCACGAAGTTTGCATGAAATTCAAACTGAGTATAAATAAGGGAAAAACCAAAGTTATGGTGTTTGAGAGAGGAATGGGTAGCACTGAATGTAATGTAAGTATAAATGGCACTGTGATTGACCAGGTGAGTGAGTTTGTGTATTTAGGAAGCATGTTTGACAGAGAGAACAAGTTGGATGGTGAAATCAGTAGGCGAGTGAATTCTTCTTTGAAAGTCATAGCTGCTCTGGGAGGTTTTCACAGGAATGATGGGTTCTCTAGAGAGTCCCGCATGGCCGTGTATGAAACAGTAATTGTTCCTACTCTGATGTATGGCAGTGAAACCTGGGTACTGCAGAAGAAACATAGGAATCGTTTGTGTGCTGGAGAAATGCTTTACTTACGTGGGGTTTGTGGCAAGACACGATCTGATTGTGTGAGGAATGAAGATGTATTGCAGTTGTGTGATGTAAAGCAAAATGTTGTTAGCAAGGTGGAGACCAATATGCTTCAGTGGTTTGGCCATATTGAAAGAATGAGTGATGAAATGCTTACTAAGAAAATATTTTCAGCCCAAGTGGCAGGAAGGAAAGGCAGAGGAAGGCCAAGGAAGACATGGGTGGATCAGATTCAGGAGTGTCTGCGTGAGAAAAAGATTATGAGTATGAAGTATAAAATATCTTGTGTACGGCATGTAATGGATATCAGTGAAGCACGAGTTGTATGTCAAGATCGCTGTAAATGGCGAAGTTTGATAGGACAACAATAAGTAAAAATATCTGGTAGTTTGTATTTCTTTTTGGAGGTAACCTCTGAATCTCAGAGAACAGCTTAGTGATATGTATGTATGTATGTATGTATGTATGTATGTATGTATGTATGTATGTATGTATGTATGTATGTATGTATGTATGTATGTATGTATGTATGTATGTATGTATGTATGTATGTATGTATGTATGTATGTATGTATGTATGTATGTATGTATGTATGTATGTATGTATGTATGTATGTATGTATGTATGTATGTATGTATGTATGTATGTATGTATGTATGTATGTATGTATGTATGTATGTATGTATGTATGTATGTATGTATGTATGTATGTATGTATGTATGTATGTATGTATGTATGTATGTATGTATGTATGTATGTATGTATGTATGTATGTATGTATGTATGTATGTATGTATGTATGTATGTATGTATGTATGTATGTATGTATGTATGTATGTATGTATGTATGTATGTATGTATGTATGTATGTATGTATGTATGTATGTATGTATGTATGTATGTATGTATGTATGTATGTATGTATGTATGTATGTATGTATGTATGTATGTATGTATGTATGTATGTATGTATGTATGTATGTATGTATGTATGTATGTATGTATGTATGTATGTATGTATGTATGTATGTATGTATGTATGTATGTATGTATGTATGTATGTATGTATGTATGTATGTATGTATGTATGTATGTATGTATGTATGTATGTATGTATGTATGTATGTATGTATGTATGTATGTATGTATGTATGTATGTATGTATGTATGTATGTATGTATGTATGTATGTATGTATGTATGTATGTATGTATGTATGTATGTATGTATGTATGTATGTATGTATGTATGTATGTACTTACTTACTTACTTACTTGAAAAAGTTTAAGGCTTTGTAAATAGTACTTGAAAAAAAAATGTTTTGTTTGTTAAGTGATGATATGAAACAGCATGTGTAAATTAATTGTTTGTGCTAAAAGGTTGCATAGGAGATTTCTGTGTAATTCCAATAAAAACACCAAGCTGGTCAAATAGCACAGAACTTGCGTTCAACCCAGGGGAGTGTGTGGACAGCTGGTGCCTTGGCTATGACATCACTATAGAGTAAAGCATCAGCCATGTGAGTAAAATAAGTGAAATGATGTATTCACAAATTGTGATGGGCTTCTGTTTACTGGGGTTAGATATGCATTCTTGCTGGAGGCTGGAACTTCCAGGAAATGCTTGTGCTTCATGCGTGTGGACCCTTTCTTCTCCTCACTGCATCAAAAATATGCATCAAAAATTAAATGTTAAAGCTAACAATAAGTGGTACACCAGCAAATGAATTTGAAAATAGCGTACCTTTTCAAAATATTTCGCAAGATAAAAACACAGGGGCAATTCAAAGTTAATAAAATAAACAAACTGTGGGTAAGGGGAAGGGGTAATAGCAGGCCATTGAAGGTGTGCCAGCTCCAGCTAAGATTGATGGTCTGAACTTACTAAAATACCTACCTACTGACTGACGGACAGTACACACATATGATAATTCGGGTTTAAAAAGTCCTTGAAAAGTGCTTGAATTTATTTTGCTTGGAAGAGTACGAAGTATGAGTTTGAAACAGGAACACAGAATAGCAAAATTCGGCGGTTAATGCTGCGTCCAGCTCTTCGAGTGATACAACTTCTAGTGATGTGCTTCAATTCGGCAATGGTCAGCCATGTGTAAAGAAAAGAAAGTACTTTGATAATTATATTGGGTATATAAATAAGTTTTGAGGGATTTGAGGTGAACAAAACACATTGGAGAACAGAAACAATATTTTAATATTAATCGAAGTATGCTACCACTGAAGCTACAACTTTACCCCATCTTTCGGGCAGTGAACATATGCCCCGAAGGAAGAATTCCGGTTCCTTTGGAAGAGATCCAGTTGTCCAGCCAATTTTTGATGTCTTCATAAGAACTAAACCGTTCTCCAGAAAGTGCTGACTGCATCAACCGGAACAAATGATAATCCGATGACGCAATATCTGGCGAATATGGCGGGTGGGGTAGAACTTCCCAGTCGGATCCTTCTAAGTACTTTTTCACAGGTCGAGAAACGTGTGGTCTTGCGTTGTCATGCTGTACGATGACTTCGTTGTGTATATTCTCCCATTCCTGCTGTTTTTGCGAGAGAACTTGTTTTAAACGCATTAATGGGGTTCGATACCGATCATCAGTAATAGTTTTATGTCCTATGAATGTGATATTTCACCTGGTTGATTTTGATACAATTTGTATCAAGACTTATGGATAGTAACTGTAGCACTGTAGTGACTTAACATGTTCGCTGCTGCTGTGCTATTTCAGCGACAAACACATGGTGCTGGTAAGAAACCTACGCAAATCTGCCGTGAAGCCTCAAGGCGTCATGCAGCACCACAGATGAGCTTTTTATGCATTTAGATCAACCTAGCCATGTGTTCGCATCTCATAGCTTTGCACAACTCCGTTATTCTAAAATATGAGACAATTTATCCAATATTTGTAATTATAACCTTCAGCAACTCCAGAGATAAACTCGTCTATAAGATATGCATACCTGCCAGGATTTACGATTTTCCCGTAAAATTTACGGAAATGTGACTTGTTTTACGAGCAAAATGTTAATTTTACGGATTTGATGGTTTCCCGAGATTTATTTTCCTTTTTTTTGATGATTTTGCACCCGCTATTAAAACTTTTTTTATTTAACTTAATCCATTCAAAGTAAAGCACCGATGTATGTTACGAACAACTTTTCTGTTATTATAAATAAGCTTATTCGTAATGTGTTTGTGGGAACATTTGTAGCAGTTTTCCCACGTGTTAGGTTTTGTGTTGCTTCAAACACTAAAACTTGCGCCGCGCGTAAACTGATAAGGATAACAACCAGCTAGGCTTGTTTAACCTTGGGCCTCTCTCGCTGCCCCTTCCCCCCTCCCCTTATCCTTTTCAGGTCATGCATTCTTCGTCCTCCCGGGTCGCAACTTCTGAGGAGGCCAAAGTGGGTGTAACTTTCATTGCAGCACACACTTGGGAGCAGGTGTCTTTACTACCCCTAGTTCGAAATGCGATCTCAGAACATAGTTATCGTAGAAAAAAATTCAAACGGATTTTGAATCTGTGTAATTTTTAAGCCCAGATTGATACCCAACATGACGAAATTAAGCAAAAACTGTCAGTTTTGTAAAATTAAAAATGCATTGGGTCATGGTTTCGTAACTTCTTCTCTGGTAATAAATTTAACCTAACGGAAGAAATGCTACTAGGAAGTTAAAAGAAAAAAAAAGTAAGTCCAATGTTCATTCGAGCCAGTGCTTCTCCACCAATGATTTAATTTGCTCATCCATTAGTAAGTTTGTACGTTTTCCAACCGTGCTTTGTTCGTCTCTCGATAACGTGCGTAAAAATATTGTGCCTTGATTCAACCAAATTAATATGTTGTGGTACTATTTTTTCCTCTGCAAATTTGCATCTCTTTAAACTGTTACTGTTTTACTATAGCAGTTTTACTTGCATTTTTTTTCAAGTGTCAATAAATTTAGTATTAGTGATTTGCTATGAGCAGCAATATAAAAATGCATATTCTGCGGAGTTTTCTGTGTATTGCAAAATCTTCAAAAAATGAAAAATATGCATTTTGCTCTATGTGTCAATGTAATTTCAGCGTTTCGCGTATTGAAAGGAATGATATTACTAATCATATAGCGCCAAGCATAAATCTAATGTTGACTGCGTGAAAAAAAAAAACGAAATTAACTTCCTTTGCTAAAAGTTATAATGAACTGGGTGCGATTCGGGCAAAGTGTTTATTCACTTCGTTTTTAGTTGAGCTTAATTTACCAATTAGTGTCCCTCAGTCACTCATTTATTTCATTTGAGTGTCTCATCGTTCGTCTCTTCATAAGATAATCCTAGCATGAAAATGGTTCGTTTTTGAAAACATTTTAGCTTGTTCCGTGACGGCGTGGGATACGATCCTATTGGATTTGGGGGTCAAAGGGTGGAACATCCTTCCCTTGAGATGCAAACCTCCATAAAAAATTTTTTTTATCTCTTTATAGATCATAATGATAGCATAGTAATGAGAAATTATGTATACATTCTATTTTAATCGATATAAACGTGCTGATAAATTCAAACATCTGTAGTCAAATCAATTAAAAGTTGATACTTGTTTCAAAGGTAACATATTGTGTTTTAATTGATATGTTCAGTACATTTAATCAATATGCGCGACAAGTAATTTCATTGAATATATCGATTAAAATTTTCATCGGACATATCGATAAATTTGTTTTACGGGTTTCGGTTTCTGAAAGTTGGCAGGTATGGATATGCATTGCTTTCCCTTACTAATAGATTGTAAAATACCTGTCATATTAGTTTTCAGTCCTGGTACACCAGTGAATAGAATTCCCATGTCAGGACCATCAGACCAATCTGTAGTCAAAATCTGTTGAGGCAGAGTATGAGAGAGGATGTCGCGTTCTTCATTTTCACTTTCACTGCGAGTCGTACTATAGCTACTAAAAGAATACATTTCTGTACTTGATGAAAAATTATTCTGATCAACTCCTATTTCCATGGCAGGATGTGTCCGTCAAGGAACTTTTGTTTTAGAGGGACCGGCGATAGCCCATTCAAAAATATCTGTTGTTTCCACAAACTAAGTATTGAAGTCTATAATATGGGTTTCCTTGAAATCCCTTTAGCCTCCTCAATAGGCCGCCCTAGTTCGTATGAACTCTTAAGTAGCAAATGCTTTTTATTGCCACTCAAGCATTTATTTATTGATAGTTCCCTTCACCATAAAAACCATTCAAAGAAAAAGTGAATGCTGTGTTTTCTCTGAGGAGTTTTCTAACTCTTTCTTCTCTAAAACATATGAGAAAAAACATCCGCTACCTTAAAGCGATGGTCATTTTTATACTGTACTCATTCTCAGTGCCAGTAAAAAAAAGTAGATAACTCTCTTCAAGTGCCGAAGGTTTTAGAAAGAGAAATACAGTAAAACTCGTATGTAACAATCTCGGATGTAACAGCCAAAAATTGTTGTCCTGGCGAAAGAACCTTTAACCCAATGATAAATGAATTCTATTATCACGAAGATGAAAATAAAGGTGAACCTGCCTATAACAGCCATCTCAAGTCTAAAAATGAAGACTTTGGAATCAGTTGCAATTCTACAATTTTTCAAAACTAATGTTGTGGAAGATAAACACTTTCTCTTTCATGTATATTCAGCAGAAAAAAATAAGAAAAATGAAACTAAAAAGTGTGAAGCAACTGACAGTTTGCTATTTCTTTAACTGCTTATAGTATGCAGTGTTTTAATCTCTCGGATTAAACTGGCAAATTATGTGATTATGTGTATTAATTAATACATACAGTACTTAAGTAAAAATACTCATGTACTGTACAATTATTGGATTAAATAATACCTTACTACAGCTCTACAAGAAGTAAGTAAGTTACTTTCATCAGATACCAAAATTTTAAAGTATAAATTCTGTTTTCCAATATTATTTCAGGTTGTTTATAACAGCCATTATTTTTAAATCCCTTGAAGGCTGTTATTACAGAGTTTCACTGTATGAAGCCACGATCATGACACCGTTTGGCATCATTGGCAACTGGGGCAAATGTTGTATGATGCCATTCGATGTTACGTGGCAGTGAGAGTGTTGCTATGGTCATGTCCAAATTAATATGCTATTCAGTTTTTATACAATGTTTATTTCAGATGTTAAGATTTGATGCATCATTATGTTTGAGTATTTCATCTTGTAGCAGAAATTTAAGTGAAACTGTTTTGGTAAACGAATGACAAGATACCCCCATTGTTGTTCTGATCTTAAAATTATTTTATACATTGCTACAAACATTGTTGTATTGCTATCCAGTTTGGAATCTATGATTTGACTCACATATTTTATTAAATATTTTATCCTGGTTTTATTAATATGAATAATGTAGACTATATTTCACCAGTGCCATTTTGTATTTTCTGTTTTCAGGGAAAGCATGGAAACAGATGCTAAAGTAGAATCACCCACACCCCAGATGAAGTTAGAGGATTTGGTAATCATCTATATGCATTCGTTTGTTATGATTATTATATATCAATTTTATGTGGTTGGTACCTGTTGGGTCATATTTTGTATGATTATTCAAAACTGATGTAATTGGGCATGAAAGGACAGATTGCATTTGATTTTTCATCTATATGTGCACATATATGTGTTTGACGGCATGTGAAATAAATGCATAATAAATGTGTGAATTCATGTTAAATCAACCCAAACACAAATCTTTTATTTTGTGTTGTTTAACATTAGTTATTTTGTCTTTTTGTATCTCCACATTGTTTCCACTCTCAGTTTAGATTTGAGCCTTGTGTGCTATGTTTATTTCACAATATTGAAGGAATACTTTATAGGCCCATTTCATATAGAAATATGTGATCAGTTTTGTAACTCTTTGATATCAGGGTGAATAACCATGTATGGGTATGATAACTTTGATTGAGCATCAGCATATCCTGGGAGAAAGTCTGGTAACTGTTACTTTGAATTACAAGTTACTTATAATTTTTCATGCACACTTGCATGTGTGGAGATTGGTGTGAAACTTTAAGCCAATAGAGATATAATAAAAAAGAGCAGTGTAGCAGTCAGCCAATTTATGTTCATCTGCAAAAGTGTCTTTTTTATAAAAAAGCAGATAACAAAATTTATTAGTTAGAGAATCACATGTAATTGTGTACCACACACAGGGGTATGAGTTGTTTTGATATTCCTGATTTTTCTTTTTCATGTCCTTGGTTTTCACTGTTTTGTCTTGAAATTCCTGAAATTTTGAAAGAATAATAATTCACTTTTGAAAGTGGCTTTTTTTAATCAAAAGTTGCTGCAATTCACAGTAGTAAAAATAACGAACCTCTTCCTAAGTTAGAATGTTATGACTACTGCTTGTAACCCTTCTGGCTTCCTCTCCTACCAGAAGTAATTGCAGGCAACAATAGCTACCACCACTAAAGATTTCAGTAGTTCTTATGGGCCAGTGACTGGTTGTCAGTTTCTGCAAAACATGATGCTCCAAGGCATAAAAATAAGTGTTTCTCTAAACGTCAATAAAATTTATGCATAATATGATAAGTTTTCATTGGACTCTAGTGAAATTTGTAGGATAACTTTACATGACCAAGTTACAGCATCTATAAAATAATCAGAAGATGCAAATATCTGTGAATATTGGTCCAGGGTTGCTGGCATTAGAGATTTTGTTGGTGTATTCAAATTTGGTTCCTTATCAGCCCATGTTAAAGCATGTCAAACACTATCACAGGCAACACACAGCCTAATAGGGGCTTTTCACAAAATAATTGAACTGCTGCAAAAGAAAGAGTTTATCTTTCAGATTCATGCATCTGCTTCTTATGCCTGCAGAACTATTTAATCAGATTACATGAAAACCCTGTTAATTCCATTCCAATTATGAAGGATTTTTGATCACAGGCACTATGTATATATGCATCATATTTAGAACGTCAAAAGCATGCGCACGCACGCACGCACGCACGCACGCACGCACACACACACACACACACACACACACACACACACACACAATGAGAAAGGCAGAAGAATAATCCATTGAAATGAAAGAAGGAAAAAAGAAATGTGCAAAACTTGAACAAATAGGTGATTTATTAATGAAGAGAAAGGTCCATGGTGATTGAACAAGATATGTCTCTCAAGCTCTTGATTAAAACTGCAATGAAATTAGATAGTGGTATTAAAGAAAATAACATGAGCAAAGTTAGAGTTACCCAGTCAATGCTGTATATGCAAAACAAGCAACTGACAAAATCGCAAAGAAACTAAGTGAAACTTGCCAAGCAATGCCTAAATTAAAAAAAAAAAAAAAAATTAAAGTCACAAAATGTTTAGGTTGCCTCCTTACCACCAATCTATCTATAATTCTGTTAAATATCTATAATGTCCCATTCTGTATAATTTGAAAGTGTAGTTTAATAATACATGAATATGTTCCTGCTCTATTCTCCTATTAATTGAAGTAGGAAAAAAATATGATCAGATAAAAAAATATTTGGTGTGCAAAATTTTCACATTCTAGATGACATCCAAATGCAACCCTATTGTATGTCCTAAAATTTAAAAAAAAAAAAAAAATCCTGAATTTTTTTTTTTTTTTTTTTTACACTCCTAGTCCTGATGTTCTATGAATTTTTTTTTTACAGGTATGAACTTTATGAGAATATATATGAAGCCTAGGTTTGTTGATGCAAAATCTTTTTATTAAGGAGGGAATGATGTGCATAACTTTACCTCACATCCAGGTGTTGACTGTGGCTCTGTGAACTTTGAAAGTTACAGTACTTAGGGTGGTGTCTCTCCATAGGAATAAGTGACAAATTTGGTAAAATTTTGCATGTCAGTTTTGTACAACCAGTGATTGAAAAAATTATTGTTGAATGATAAATTTCAAATTTGGTTATCTTGTGCACTCAGATGAAGGGCTTGTCAAGAATACTCCATGGATGTGGAGCTTGTTTCTTTGAAGAGAAATCCAGTTTGGACAGCCCTGCTCTCTGGTCAGATTCCAGATTTTTTTACAGTGTGCATATATATCACTAAGCTTTGCTTCTTTTTTTTTTTTTTTTTTTTTTTTTTTAGGAAGGGGGTATTCAGAGGTTAACTTAGAAAGCAAGGTCATCTGCCAAATCAAAGTTGGTAACAGTGTTAGAGTTAACATATTGTTGATGTATCAAGTGTGTACATTTGCAGCAATCTTGGCATACAATGTGAACTTCACTGGCATCCATCACACATCTCACACAAGACCTTTCTGTACATCTCAATCATTATCTTTTTCTCATGCAGACATTCTTGAATATGGTCCTCCATAATTTCTTTGGTCTTCCCCAACCTTGCTTTCCTGCCACTGGACTTAGCATGTCATCACTCATTCTGCTAACATGGCCGAACCACTTCGGAAAATTTGTCTCCACCCTACAAGCAACATTTTGCTTGACATTACATTACACAAGTGCAACGTATCTTCATTCCATACATAATTAGAATGAGTCTTGTCAGATACCCTCTAATCACGAGTAATGCACCCTTCCTGCACACATAAGACTCCCATGTTTCTTCTCCAATATCCAGGTTTCACTACTGTATATCTAAAATTAGGAACAGATTGTTCTTTCATAAACAGCCATCTTTAAACTTTTGCTTTAACAAATCACAAGTCCTGTTGAACCCTCATAAAGCAGTTATGATTTCTAAAGCTGAATTCATGCACCTACTAACTTCACCATCTAATCTGTTTTTTCTGTTAAACAGGCTTCCTAAATATGGACACTCGATTTCAGCCGAACTCTGTACCATTAGACTGATCTTTCACTTTGTATTAACAGTCTCTTGCTCAAAAACCATCTTTTGTTTTTCCTTTGATAATATTTCAGTTTGAATTTTGTACTAAATCTTGCATGGGATGGTAGGGAGGCAACCTAATTAAGTACGATTTCTTTAATACTGGCTTAGTGGTAGTGCATTCAGTGATGGAGAGTGTTTGCAGTTTCTAAACATCAGTAGTAAGTATACTTTTATCAGAATAGAATTCATAATATAGGGATATGGAATAGAGCCATAGTATCTAAAACTTGATACTGTAGTTGTCTTCTGTTAATTACTCCATGTAAAACCCACTTTATGGTAAAGATTCTTTTTCTCAGATCAAAACACTGTTTTGGCTCCTGTGACAAGTGGAAATGAGATTAGGTGTTGATGTTGTTGTTCCTTAATTAGATAACTGAACCTTTGTGAGATTCTTATTTGTTGAAGTGCATCATGTGTTTCTGTAAAACTTTCACAAAACTATTATCAGTTTTCACATAGTCTGTTGAGATTTTTGAAGTTTAGTTGTAATTCAATTAGTCATTAAGAATTGAAGTAAGCATGTGAAACCCTTCAGCATGAAATACAATGTCATTGGATTCAGTTAATGTGCACATTACTGCATATGTGAATCCACTGTGTCCGGTATCTTGCATTTGAAAATTGGAAGTTATGGAACTTATTGCTAATTTCCACCAGTGATTGAATGTTAGAAATCACTCCTGTTTCAAATTTATTCCCTTAAATAATAGCTAAAATCAACAGTTTTCCTTACAAAAATCCAGAAGTATTTAAAAAAAAAAAAAAAAAAAAGGCACACATTTTATTTTAGACATTGACAATTTAAATCAAATAATAATGTCTCACAAGTGGAAGGAATTTCAGAAAATTTCTGATTTTGTGTTTAACCCCATGAAATGCAGTTAGGCTCATTCCCCCAGTTTTAGAACTTAATGTTCTTATAATAATTTGAACAACTGATGTTGATTTTGTGTGTATCAAATAGCTTTTTCCTTTTGCAAATTTGGAAGATGTGAATCCGTTTATTGGTGTAAATATGACATGGATGTTAAGTCAGATAATATCTGAAAACTTTAAAATTTCTTCGTCCTGGAGCGGAAATCGAACCCGTGTCTCCTGGATAGCATCCGAGTATGCTAACCACTACACCACCCAGAACGATCAAGTTTCAAGTTCCCAATTAATTTGAATATAACCATCACAGGATTCGTTAGTCGAAGCAACCAGCATTGATATATAGTGAATATGGAGGTTTAGAATTCAATACGGAATTGCAATGGTGTACTCCCGTATTTCATTCATTGGTATTCTGCTGCTCCTTTCAATCACGAGAATGAATTCTAAACCTTCCAGATTTGCTATATATGAATGCCGGTTGCTTCAGCTAGTGAATTCTGTGATGGTTATATTCAAATTAACCTGAAACTTGGTCGTTCTGGGTAGTGTAGTGGTTAGCATACTCTGGCACTATCTGGGAGACGCACATTCGATTCCTGCTCCAGGCTGATGAAATTTTCAAGTTTTCGGATATTATCTGACTTAACATTCATGTCATATTTACACCAATAAATGGATTCACATCTTCCAAATTTGTATTGTAAAATGGTGTGATCCCATATTTCCTTCATTGAGCTTTTTCCTTGCTCAGTAATGTTTCCTCAGGGAAATATTAATTCAAGTGTGATTGATCATTCATTGATTATGCCAGAATAAATCAGGCATGCCCAGTTTTCATCATACATATTAAAATACTGGATTAATATTGAGTATATGTATATCATTATTTTAATGTTAAAACTTGTCATTTATGTGAATTAGTAGATTAATACTTTCCATGCTTTAATTCTCTTTCAGAGTGAGGATCAAAAGAAACATCAAGAAAGAATAGAAAAATTGGCTACCATTTTAGGGGTGAAATTTCAATTGGTTTAAATTTACAATTTCTCATTCGAAATAATCACACAGACATGCTGATCTTAAAGCAAACAAAGGTTTGTACATATCTTTGTGCTTGAATTTGCCTTTTGTTTTGGTTTCTTGATTGTACTCATGTTAAGCAAATTGAATTTGCTTCTCCCATATACTCTAAGCGTTTAGAGATTTTATATGTTGCATTGTGTTTAATTCTGTAATTTTTTTTACTTGTATTCATTGCGTCTATTAGTTACCCTTCTTAAATGTGATAGAGAGTATAAAATTGTTTTTTTAAGTTTAACTAAATTTATTGTAACTTGGTTTCACTTACAAGTTCTCAGCTGTAGAGTAGCAAAAGAAGTATGAAAACAGGGGTCAAAAATTATTTTTTTCCTTTTTAGTCCTGGACTAACTGGAAAAAGAACTTACTTTGATCTAGTCCTTAGCAAATTAGGATAAAGTAAAACTCATAATTAAGAAATGTTAATCCTACAAACTATGACATGCAGATAAAACATTCTGTATCTGCCCTCTCGATAGGGCCCACTCACATCTAATCTCAGGGACTGCTTTTCCCCCACTCCCTAAGTACACCAATACCATAAAAATGTCAACCTTGATCAATATATCTTTTCTTTTAGACCCCCTTTCCCCCAACAAAACTCGTACTCTGCACCCCAGCAGATGCGGTTCTTGAAATAGAAATGTTAGACATCAGAACAGGAAAGCAGGTAAGCTCCATATATACCTTACATGTTTATATACAGTAAGGGAAAAATTAATAGCAACTCTGGACATTTTTGAAGTTTTTGAGGTTTGAGTGTTGGTACAAAAGTAAATATGCAGAGAATATGGACAATATGTACATCAGTGGAAAGCAAATTTTATGCAGAATCCAAATCAGGTTACAGAATGGGAATAGCTTAAATAGAACTCAAGTTATGAGCAGAAATGTGCTGCGAAGGAAGCACACGTCGTGATGTGAAATGTCATCGTCGTTGTACAAGGCTACGGAGCTTTCTCCGACGTCCGGGTACATGCTATATAAAGAGTTGCCGAGGTGCCTGGGGTCATTTCCAAAGTTTTCGGCGTGCTCGTAGGTAGTCGGTTGCATTGCTGTGTGTGTAGGCGTGCGTGCTCTGGACTTCAGTGCAACTCTGAAGTTTGTCCTTTCCGATTACAAACTGTGTTGCAGGTATGGGAAGATTAGGTGATATTTCACCACGAAAGGCTTCCAGAATGGTGACATTAAGCGACAGTGGCAAAAGCAATGCCAAAATTGCCCGCATGACTGGAGTGCACAAGAGCACTATTGGACGGCACCTGGCGAAGATCCGTGATATGGGTTGTATCAACAATTGCAGGCTGGGTAAATGTGGCCGAAAAAGGAAAACAACGGCGAGAACTGACAGGGCCTTGCAGCTGTTATGTCTGCGAAACATGTTCCTATCGTCAACAGTTCTTTCCGAAGAATTATGGAAGAGCTGTGGTGTTGCTGTTTGTCCTTGAACAGTGAGGAACAGGTTACGTGATGTGGGTCTGACGTTTCATAGGGCGGTTAAGAAGCCCTTGCTAACCCATGTGCAACTTACGAAACGTGTAGAATGGGCTAAGGAACATAAAGACTGGAGCACTGATCGGTGTCGTCAAGTTTTATTCAGCGATGAGACCAAATTGAACATTGAATGTAACGATGCGAGGTGCCGAGTGTTTCGCCGATGAAACGAGGCGTTGAATCCCTCTTGCACACTGAAGACCACAAAGTACCCAGCCAGTGTTAAGATTTGGGAATGTTTCGCTGCTGCTGGAGTGGGCAGAATCCATGTGTGTGACAGCACTGTTAATGCACAGGTGTACAAGAGTATCCTCCAGGACAAGATGGTTCCTTCGGAATGTGATTTGTTCCAGGGTCAACCATACATCTTCCAGGACGATTCGGCCCCATGCCACCGTGCAAAAAGCATTAAAGCTTATGTGACGTCTTTAGAAAATGTTGTGCCTCTACCTTGGCCTGGTAATTCCCCAGACTTGAACCCAATAGAGAATTTGTGGCGCATTCTCAAAAGAAAGGTGCACGACAGGCACCCCACAAGTAAAGTGGAACTCATTAATGCCATTACTCATGTTTGGAACAACTGCATGTCATCCGAGATGTTGGGTAACTTGGTTGACTCCATGTCTAAGAGATGTGCAGCGGTCGTTAAATCCAATGGTCATCCAACAGAATATTAGGGACTTTATTTCTTTTCATGTCCTCCCGTTACTTTGCCATGATTTCTGTTTCGCACACATTTCTGCGCATAACTTGAGTTCTTTTAAGCTATTCCCATTCTGTAACCTGATTTGGATTCTGCATAAAATATGCTTTCCAATGATGTACATATTGTCCGACACCCAGTCGGAGGAAGTAACATGCTATGAAGTTGTGAAAATGAATAGATCAAGAAGGCGAGTTATGCTTATATTCTTATGAGATTATTTGTTTAATTACTTCTGATTTACTGCTGATACTTTTGTAGTAATTGACAGCGAGCAGTAACAATTTATAAACACAAATTCGTGCCTGTAACATTTTGAGCACATTTTTTTTGTAAAAATAAATAAATAAATAAAGACTGTACTTTAATATTTCTTTCCATTCATCCATCTGTGAAAACCATATCCCCACATCTATTAGTCTGATTTGAAAAAAACTTTTTTCCTTTCAGCCTTAACTATGAGAATAGTTATCTTCATGCCTTTTGGTGTTTTTCCAATGTATAACTTTGCTGCAAGTGGTTGTAAATGCAGATGATTTATCAAATTCAAAACATAATTTATTCCATATTGTCGCTTCCAAAAATTTAATTGAAACAATTCATTGTTTCCTTTCATATTTTTTATTAAGTCCATTTTGCATACAGTTTCTTCTTCAAGTAATGCATAGTTTCCCCACTAGGCTATAACCATATATTGGATTTTTCCTGATATTTCTGCTTCTGAAAGTGTAATTTGAAAAATATTTTTTGCACTGGATAAAGCTTGTGGTGAAGAATACACTGAAGTGCCAGAAAAACTGGTACAGATGAGCTTATGCAAAATACATAGCAACATCACCTATGCGCATACTCGGTTGCGTCCACCAGTGTATATATAAAGCGATAGACATCCTTGCCAGCTGTCAGAGTTGTTTTCGGCATGAGAATGACAAGTAATAACGATTTAAGCGTTTTTCAACGCGGTGTCATAGTTAGCGCCCGTGAGATGGGCCATAGTATTTCGGAGGTAGAAACAAAGTTCGGATTTCCACGGATGACCATTGCAAGGATGTACCATGACTAGAAGAATTCCGGCAAAACCTCCAACCTGTGATACCAGTGTGGCCATAAAAAGACATTGGGTGAACGTGACCATCGTCGGCTGTCAAGAATCTTTTCACGTGATAGGCGTGCAACACTCTTGCAGGTATCATTGGAATTCAATGCTGGAGCCTCAACAAACATCAGTGTCCGGACTGTGCAATGTACCCTGCATGATATGGACTTTGGGAGCCGATGCCCAACTCGAGTCCCCTTGATGGGTGCACGACACAGAGCTATGTGCCTCGCTTGGGCACGGCAACACGGCCACTGGACACTTTCCAGACACTGGGACCCCTGGTACGTCTAAAACGTCTGTGACCGGCCAACGCTATGTGCACATCCTTTCTGACGAGGTACACCCGTTCATGGCCTGCATTCATGCTGATGGGTTGGGCCTGTTCCAACAGGACAATGCACCTCCACACAAGTGTCGGGATGCCACATTATGGTTATAGGAGCATTCATCCGAGTTTGGGGTGTTGCCATTTCCACCCAAGTCCCCAGATCTGAACATGATAGAACACATTTGGGATGCCACGCAACACGCTATCGAACACAGGAATCCGAGACCTCGGAATACACTCAAATTGTGGAACGCTCTGCAGGAAGTATGGTGTGCAATTGCCTACAGCATATTTCCAGAAGCTAGTGGAGTCCATGCACTGTCGTATTTCTGCAGTCCTGCGCTCCTGTGTGGGGGACCTACCAAGTATTAGACTGGTGTACCAGTTTTTCTGCCACTTCAGTGTATTTTCTGTATAATTTCTAATTTTTCATAACGCACAATTTTGCCACTAGAAGACAGAAGTGCGTATTTATGTTTTCAATATGTTTCAGCAGTGTTCGTGCTCCTAAAAACATGATTCATAATGAAAAGCATTTTGTACATATTTCCTGCTCAAAATTAAACAGTTTTTCTGCCAGAGTGGGTAAATGTTTTTTTTTTTTTTTTGGAAATCTTTTATCCTAATAGTCCAGTTTGGGGAGAAAAAAAAATGTGTGGAACATTGTTCACGGTAAAGAATATTTTGCACGTAATATCCAGTTTTTCTTAATGCTTAATTTTTTCGCTAGAAGAATAAATGCATATTTATATTTACAGCCTTATCTATATGTCTAAAAACATGTTAAAAAATTGGTTTTCAGTCAGGTTGTGCTTATCAAAAAACTTTTTTTTTTTCACATTTCCTGCCCAAGATAATACAGATTTTGCTTCCGTGGGAGCGCAAATGTGTTTATTTTTCTCAATATCTTTGCTTCGGAAGGTATGATTTGAAAATTGGATGTCATTCATTCACTTTGTAGAACATTTTGCATCTGCTGCTTTAGTTTTCCATAATCTATCTAGTTCTGATGCTAGATAATGTTAGTGTATAACTAACTCTGTAACTTATCTTTGTTTCTAAAAATCCTGTTGGATTTTTTTTTTTTTGTACTATATGCTGTTAACTGTGGTAAAGATTGTGAACATTATATATATTAAATAATGAAAAGTTTTTTTGTATGTAATTTTTTCTCCTGTTAACGCTGCTCATAAAAGTCATATTTAAACATTTCTTTTTCCATTCCACAGTTTTTGCTATGAAACATATTTTGCTTGTTTTTCTAATATTTTATTATTCACAGTTTTCCCATTGAGGATGTCAGCATTTATATATTACTATTTGAAAAGAGTAGCTCCAATTAAAAATAAAATAAAATGAAAAAATCCTACCATGGTAGCATAACTTTCACTATGAAGAATATTTTGTACCCATCATCTTGTCCAAATAATGTACAGCTTTCACACTATGGGCATAAAGTTATAGCATTTTTCTATATATTGCATCTTGTAATTGTTTAATTTAAAAAAATTCCATTTGCATCAGGTATCTTCTGATATGAAAAACTTTTTGTGTACAATTTGATGTATTCATAATGAACATTTCTGCCATTACTGAACATAAGAAGGTATTTCAGTTTGTGTATGTTTTACTGATTCTAAAAATCTTGTTGGAAAAGTTTTTTTTTTCCATAACTAGTTCTGTTCTCCATGAAGAAACACCGTGTGTGTTATGCAATTTACATAATGCACAGTTTTTTCAGTAAGGGGTGTAAATGCATTCTGTTTTTCACTGATTTTTTTCTTTTTGTGGAAATCTGAGTTGAAAAATCCTTTTAGTGTCAGAAAGGATTCAAAAGACATGCTCATTACATCTCAGAATTTAGTATTGGTATTCTCATTTGAATTCCATCTAATCTGAAATGGCTTTCTAAAATATTCATTGCAATTTATTTTTGTCATGAAAATGGAATGTAGAGATACATGTGTACACAAGTTCCTTATTTTGGGCATGGAACAGTTAAAATTTACGTTTTTACCATGCAGCCAGTTCTTCTGAAAATTTGAAAATTATATTGTCTGTTAGTCAAAATGTTGTCCCACTTAAGTTGCCTTTACACCACCTCGCACATCATATTTCCAAGCAGTTTCAGTTTAGGAGTATGAGCTAACCTCAAATGCCACCAGCCAGTGCACTAGCAATTTACCATTTGTAAAGGATTTGTCCACAGTGAAGGACTGTTCAATGTGAATGGTGTACCCTCACCACTGCAAGTGATCATTCATTCTACCACTACTGCGACACACACTGAAGTCACAGCATGTTTAACTTTATTCTACCCACATGAGTTTGGAAATGGATATCCATTAAGAAAAGTAATGTTGAGAAATAGTAAGTTTCAAGTGTTATGTTTGTGAGCAGTCAGCTACGAAATAATGATGAAATATAAGAATGAGAATGATACTAGAACACTGTTCTTTTGAATGGTGTGCCTGATTCAGTTGCCACAAACCGATTTGTGGCAACCAATTCACTGTGAACAGTGAATATGGAAGATCTTGCACTCTTTTGAGCAGTATTCCAAAAAAGAGCTGTGGTCTTGAAAGTACTTTGGTAATAATCACGAGATCCCTGCAATGAATGATTTACTCAGTGAATGTAGTGACAACTTTGAACTTGAATTCATTCATGAAGGACTTGTGTGAATGATGAATTAACTCCAAGGAAGGAATGATTTATGTCTTCACTATAAGGCACATTTTATTTTGCCCCTTCATAGCAATCACTGTTCTAATTGGACAGGATAACATTGACTTCAGGTGCCAGAAAGATGACTGAATAGTTCAGCAGTTTGGAATAGCATGAAATGACCATGTTGCCAGTTTGTAATATTTGCTCTATTTATTAAGTATAATCTTCAGAATACCTTGCTAGTGATTGAGTGGTTAGAGGCACAGGCTTCTGGCTAATCATCCAAGTTCGGCTTGGGTTTGAGATCTGGAAGAGGCACGTGCAGTGTGTTTGTTCTATTCAGCTGGTTCTGTCCCTTCCATGGAACCAGTGACCCTAAATTAGGGAAGGCAACTCCTATAGACTTAGATTCCTATGGCAGTGGTTAAATTCCAAAACAAACAAACAAACAGCATCTTTAGGTAATTTAGAATTATTATGTGTCCAATATCTGGAGGGTAATTTAGAATTATTTATCTTTTCAGTCCAAGACAGGAGGCTTTAAAAATTCTATGCTTCTAATAATAGTGTTTTTTTTTAAATAATGATTTTATGCCAAGAAAAATTATCAGGCAAAACTTTGAGTATTTGATACAGGTAAATTATTTTTAAATATTCATCTTTCATCTATAGGCAAAATGATTTATGTTTATCCTTTTTAATCTACTGGCAAGAAGTTTTTGTGTTGAATGTTAATCTCTCATAATGTAGTCAAATTAAGTTTGGTTACCTAAAATATGACCAATACATGACAGGTACTTCCCTCTGAATTACTGCTGCTTTCATCTAACAAAAGTACAGGGTGTCTCGAAAGTCCTTGACACATTTTAAATATTTATTAACAAAAAAAAAAAAAACTATTAGGAATATGAACATAATTTTTGCAGTTTTTGTTAAATTACTTAGGTCCCCCCCCTCTCCTGTTTCCTAAATACAGCACTAGGTGGTACTACTGACCCAATTGCAAGGTTAGTTGAAAAAATGTCTACTTCAGCAGAGAAAGCGATATGTGTTGGTTAGTTTTTCAAAACGAAATCTGTTACCCAAGTGCAAAAAAAAAAAAAAAATTGTTCAAAATCTGGAAGAGACCCTTGAAGTCATAATATCATCTTAGCTTGGCACAATAAGTTTCTGGAAATTGGAAGTATCCTTGATAGGCCAAGACGTGGAAGACCAAGCATGGGTGAAGGCGACATTGAAAGCATTCGTGAAGCCTTTTCGCGTAGCCCTACTAAATTAATATGAACTGCTGCAAAGCGATTGGCAATTCCTCGTGCAACAGTGCATCGAGTCTTACACCAAAAAATCGGCTTAGATGCCTACAAAGTGCAGATATTGCAAACTTTACAGCTGGTTGACAAGCCACACCGTTTTAACTTTGCTGTGGACATGCTATATCATTTAGAGGCAGATAATGACTTCCTACAAAATACAGATGAAGTAATTTAAAAATATTTTCATGTGTCAGGTAAAGTCAGCCGGCACAATATCAGAGTTTGGGGGTTTGAGAATCCACATCACTTCATCGAACATGTCTGGGATTGTCCTAAAGTGAATGTGTGGTGTGGCTTAATATCTTATGGTGTGATCAAACCTTTCATCTTTGCAGAATCCACAGTCACAAAAGAAGTGTAATTTTGCCACTCTTGCTGAGTAGCAAAATTAATATACAAAAGAAGTGTATTTGGACATGGTTCAAATTCTTGCTGTTCCTTAAATTCGTCATTTACTTCCTAAAATCATTTGGCAACAAGATGGTGCACCACCACATTGGGTTAAGGTTGTGTGAATTTTTTTTAAATTTCTAACCAGGTGGATTGGACAAGATGGATCCATCCCATGGCTTTCCTGCTCTCCAGGTCTCACACCTCTAGACTTCTTGTGGGGATATGTGAAAGACAAAGTTTATTCATCCAAAGTGCAAAGTGTCGACAAACTGAGAACTTGCGTTGTTGGTGCAATTACATCTGTTACAGAATCCATTTTGGCATGTACATGGGCAGAGATTAATTGAATATCGGCTTGATGTATACCACGCAACAAAAGGTGCATGTATTGAAGTTTATTAACTATACGAAAAAAAACTTTGTGTGAAGTAAGTTTACGAGATCTGAAAAATTTTGTTCCTATTCTGAATAGATTTTTTTAAATAAATTTTTAAAATGTGTCTAGGACTTTTTGGGTCACCCTGTATTATTAACAGCAGTAATAAATTTGGATCAACATATGATCAGATAGATTTTTTTCAAGGATTACGGGTACTTGACTGAAATGATAACTTTATTTGTTTGATGTGTGAACATAAGCTATAGTGTCACAGATAATTTCCTTGCAACCTTGAATGATCAAATAAGTATGCCAGTTATTCTCTGAATAATCTAAACAAAATATGAGATGTTTTTCTTAACATAAATTAGAATATTTATTTTATTTCAGCAGTTAGTTCCTATGCCTATTTTGAATTGATTCTCTATATTGTAAGAATGTGAAAAATCTTTATATCTTTTCTAGGATGCTGTAAGAAATTCTGTTTGTCACACAGCAACAGTTATTGCTAATTCATTCATGCATTGTGGTACCACAAGTGATCAGTTCTTAAGGTGAGTGTTTTTAATATTGTCTCTGTAAAGCACATAGCATCTTTTTGTGAATGAAAAAATAATAATGTTCCTGGAGTAAATAAATTTTTATAACAGGTGAGAAGTTTGTCAGGAACCTCAGTTGATTAGCTATATTAATTTGTTTAAAAAAATTACCTGAAATAAAATTAAAATAGCACTCTGTAGATTTGACATGTAAAATACCCACACTTTTTGAACATACCGTACATTTGAACATTGAGGTAAAAATGAGCTAAAATTTGGCCCATTTTCATTTCAAATGCAGGCCTGGCCTATTAGTTCATATTTTTGTTTTTCAGAAATTCGAGTTAGTAGACTTTTTTGTTATTTTGATTGATATGACACTAAATAACCACTATGTTTAGGTAATTCTATTTTAATTTCACTGCAACATATCCCAAGGACAAAGCAGCATCTTATATGTCGGAACCTCCTGTGCCCTTAGAGTCCTTCTGGTAATCTTCATGGACATCTTTGTCATCAAAGGTTGACTGTCCCCTTGGTCTGTTTTTTTTTTTATTTTTTTATTTTTATTGAACTGGACTTCAAAATATTAACCCCATCTGTTTAATGCATCCTATACTGATATTAGAAGCCGTCTATTTTTGTAAAAGTAACCTTAGGTTACAGATTTCCTTCTTTGTCTCATACATTTAACCCGATTCTAAAACACTCATTCCATTTTAGAAGTTATTTTCACATAACTCTTGGAATCCTTAAATACCTTCCTTTTTACCATCGTCACCTTTTGTCTTTCAACAAACCTTTATTAAAGAATCTTCCTTGTTAATTGGTAAATGCTTTCATGTAATTCTTTTCCTGATATCTACAGGCGTGAAAGATTTCCGCGAAAACGTGGAAATCCGCTTTTTTCTGTTCCGATTTTGGTATTACCGATATTATTCCAAAAATGCAATAAAATTTTATGGGGGGGGGGGTATGTATGCCTCCCTCCCTCTTGTGGAAATAAAAATCGTAATGACTTCGAACGACGGGATGGTTACGGCTCGGAATGACGTCACCTCTTCCAGGGATGGAAATTCTGCGCCAAAGTGTGCCAAAACAAAAGTCTTAATCCGTCTTGCTACAAAAGGCAGGTTTCGCGCCATTGGGCGCCAGAACCTCTGTTTCCCCTTCGTCATCGTCGGGAGTTCGGTATAGTAAATTCTCCGTGCTCACTCTTGCGCTTGACGCTGAGTAAGTCCATGCGGTGGGAAGAACGATTCAGCGACTCCAAGTACTAGGAATTTTATGTAGTTACTATGGAAATCATCGATGGAAGTCGTCGGTCCGCTACGGACGACGGAAAGCATCGAGTGTGCTATGGAAATCGTAGGTCCGCTATGGACGACGGAAAACGCCGAGCATGCAACGGAAATCGAAAATCTCAGTGAAATAACGTTATTAAACATCTGTGTAAAGTTTTATTTTCGTGTTTTCAAGATTCTAACACTTGCTAAATATTTTCGGGAATGTTTCTTGGGTGTTGAGAATGTCACGTCGTTTTCCGTTTCCTCATATTAATTTTTTTCGATCAAGCTCCCCCCCCCCCCTTCTCTCTGCATGATTATATTTTTATTTTTGTTTTATTTTTGATGATTTCTTGTCATATTCCTCGTTTTTAATATCTTCAGTAATAGGCGACATCAATTTTTTTTTTTTTTTTTTTTTTTTTAGGAAAATTTTCTAATGAAATGCATGCTACCCTATTTCTAATACATACTTCTTCGAAACTAATCAATAGAGAGGAATCGTTTTCACCCCTTTCCCCTTTTATTAAACGAAATTAAATTTTTAGATCGGTATTTAATCCGTCCGTGGCGGAATCCGCGCCGTTTCCCTGTCCCGTAAAATTGTTTCACGGCAGAGTGAGCAACGCAGTGTCGATTTTTCACTTTCATTTTCCATAAAATTCGTGTTTTTCCATTTCTTAGTTACTTCTTACTCATACATGATATTATTTCGTGGATTCGCGGAATTCCGCTTTGCTTTTTCTGTCATCATTAGGTCATTCTCGAGATCGATGTAAAACTGAAAAGAAGCTGTTTTTTGGTGGGAAGGGAGAGGTCTTTTCCATTTGGGGACGGTATTTCATCTTTCAAAACTTTTGAAAACAGAAGAAGAAACCCCCCCCCCCTCATAATCCTAATTTATTTTTCTTGCGATGTTTCTTTTGCCTAGTATTGTTATTAAATTTCATTTTAATGCATAAATATTTGTATTTTAGCTTGAAAAACGAAGGGAAAATGTCCGAAAACGGAAGTCGGACGGAGCGAACATTTCGCCGGCAATTGTATTCCCGCTCGCGCGACGTCCCTTCTACCCTGTGTTGTTGTTAAATGTCAGTAATTTTATACTTTGAATGCAGTGATGTGCTCCAGTTTAATGTTTACATAAATAAATTTCAGTGAATCCCAAAACATGCACTTTTTAAGTTAAACAAATTCAGTGCCCTCTCAAAAATAATGAAGGCATTATTGAGTTGTTTTCCTGGCTCTCAAGTGGAAAATTCCTTTAGTATGATGGGGGATGTTCTTGATAAAGAATCCATCAACATGAAAATTGAAACATTTTCATCTGTTCAAACCATGAAATATAAGCTACTGAATCAGGATAAGGAATTTTTAGCCTTGGAATTTTTAAGAAAAACGATTATTTGCATGACTCTGTAAATAGAAATTTATGCCAAAATATGAAATCATATTCAGAATATAAGAAAGAATTACAAGATAAAGAAGAAGAAATGAAAAGAAGATGAAAGGAGCTAAATATATCTTATAACTTACACAGCAAATTAAAATCAAATGAATTGGTTCAAGAGAAAGAAAACTGTAGCCAGCTAATTCATAAAAGGTTAGAACAATATGTTAGACAGAAACAACTTAAGAAAATGAAATTTCATTAGTTGTGAATGACTTTTATTATTTATCTACAAAATGCCTAACGTTTTCGCAAGCATTTATCATATTTCTTCATTAGTAATTTTGTGTCAAATCAAGAATGAACATTTATTCTTCATCAAACTTTTATTGCTTATCAACAAACATGTCTGAAGTTTTTCAAACCTTCAAGATTTCATTTCCATACAACGTTGTTATCTTATAAAGACATTTGATTAATTTCCTCATTTGATTAAAAACTTCATTCTGTACTAAGGTGAGTGATTTTCTATGCATATGACCTCATCAGCAATTTTCCCCATTACATTATATTGTACTATATATTTAATTTTCGTAAAACAAAATACATACATTAAATCTATTTAGTTGGCGGGCATGTGACCAATACCTAAATGTCATGGTTGTATACATTAGAGAGTGAAATGCAAGATTCAACACTTTGTTACTATCCCCCCCCCCCACCTCCCTCAGCGTACGTGGAAGTTCAGCCTTTTCTATTACTTCCCACTTTCATGCCTGTATCTATCAACATGGGCTGATTTTATTGTCCATACACACAAGCAGATCTCAAGTTTTCCCTGCAGCCTCATTAGCATTAACCCATCATTTATACCTGGTCACTCAGCATGAATGCTTTCACTGAGTGAAGCTTCAGTTTTTGACTGATATTCATGTAGCACTATATTGTGAGAATAGATTTGAAATAGATTTAAAATAGTTTGAATCAATGCTATGAGCTCCCTGAACTCTTAACTTTTTGATACTGGCATTACTGCTACTGGGGATATTTTAGCTGGACAGTAGCTCATATTTGTTCCGTGGTGTGTGTGGTTTCATTCCTCTTTATTGTGCAGCAAGTACACTTGTAAGGCGTCTGCAATATCTCTTGCTTGTCTGTTGCTTTTAGTTACTAAATGTATTCTCAAATTCTGTAGTAGTAATTTATGAGATTCCAGATAAGCTACTGGTATCAAACTGAAACTTTCAAGAGGTAGTAAAAGAAATAAAGAGGTGCTGTGGGGGATAGTGTGCTACTTATTTGTATTTTAAAGTAGTTTATCCCAAACACCATGTGATATACAGAGGGTGAGTCAGAAGTTTTGCAATATTTGGATCGCTTTGTCTTCGTGTGTACCTTTATGATGAAAGCTGGCTGGCATTCAAAGTATAGGCCATCGTGTTGCACCGCCTTTAGCCATCTGTCTGAGAGTTCGTCAATTCCGCGGCAGTACCAGTTGTTGTCCTTTGAGGTGAAGAACTCCTTCACCCCAGCTGCCACCTCCTCCTGGTTGTTGAAGTGCCACCCGAGAAGGAAGTGGGCATAAGTTATAATCCAATGGGGGCAAGGTCCGACCTATATGCTGGGTGTGGCATTAGTTCAATGCCCTCAAATTCCTAGAGTTCTGCCCAGGTTGTTTGCGCAGTGTGAGGCCGAGCGTTGTCCTGCTGCAAGAGGGCATGCTTTCAGTTCACCAGTGCCAGGAACTTCTCCAAAATGCGTACATCTGCTCCAGCTGTTCAGAGTAAAGGTTGGTGTTGATGGTCCGACCATCAGGAACAAATTTGTAATTGGTTATCCCCTCGAAATTCCACCAGACGCAGAGCATCACCTTGTTCTCGAAGCACCCACATTTGGCAACAGGTTCAGAAAGCTGGCCTGGGCTCAACCACTGCCGTTGTGTGTTAGGATTACAGAAATAGGCCCACTTTTCATCACACGTAACAATTCTTTTGATGAAACGAACATCGCACAAGTTTTCTAGAAGTTTCGTGCACACTTCCACTGGGTGGTTTGCTTCAGCTGGCTTTGTGAGGGACAATGTGGCAGCTCCTGTAGACCTTGCCGAGGTCCTGAAGGTGATGAACCACGGTGGTCTGTGATATACCCAGCTCATCCGATAATTTCCGAGTGCTGGTTGTTGGATTTGCCTTTAGGGCTTGGTGCATGACCTCCGAATCCGCGGTTCGTGGCCTACTTGACCTTGGTTGATTGTCGAGGTTTCTGTCACCTGAGCGGAATTACTTGAACCATCTGGTTACGGTGCTGTGGTCCACAGAACCTTCCCCTTTCGTATAACAAATGTTTCATGTTGCTTGAGCAGTGTTATGGCTGAGTTCAAACTCGTGAAGCAAAAGTTCCCTAATTAGCCGGTTGTGGCTGTTCATCTTTTAAGTGTCCCAACCACAGACAGAACGACGACATGCAATGCTGTTAACAGCAACGACTACCACTTTATATCCCTTTCGACTGACTTCAGTGCACGACTTGAACTAGTTTAAACACATGACATACCCGCTGCAGCACATGCGCTTATGCAAATATTGCAAAACTTTCGACTCACTCCCTGTAACAGAGAATTTCTAAATCATGTTGATATATTTTACTTTGGAATATTATATTTAAAAAAAAATAGTAATCTATGTTAGAAGAAATGGTTTGGTCTTAAAATAAAGTATCTGTATCTTTTTGAAATGCATTTTATACATTGTTCTTGAACTTCATTAATTGTGTTTTTGTCTTTCTGTTTGTAGAGATAACCTAGAGTGGTTAGCAAGAGCCACAAATTGGGCCAAGTTCAGTGCAACTGCCAGTTTAGGAGTCATTCACAAAGTATGTTACAAATACCTGTGATGATCATTTGTTCTGATGAGTTTATAGCATTTAATACTATTGTGTTCTTCTGGGCTCACATGTCATTGCTTCTGTGGCTTTGCATTCAATGTTATGTACCAGATTGTGAATTTCTGTGTTTCCTCAGTAGTCAGTACAGGTATTGTTTTGTGACATTATGTGTAAGGTCTACAGAAATTGAATTCTCATTATTATTTGGTTTACCTTCAATTTCTGGGGTGTAAAATGTCCATTTCTTATCTAATATTGAAAGAATTCCAACGACCTTTTTTCGTTTTAAACAAATTCATGTGTCGTTTATATGTAAGTGCCTGTTTTGCGATTTAATTTAAAAAAATGCTTGTTAATTATATGATATTTCATTTTTATTTCCCAGAACAAAGATAATTTTTAGCTCCAGATTAGGTGTGAGCTATTTGGCTAATTTAATTCCTCAGTAAAAGTAGATTCCCCGACTACTCTTGTTTTTATTGTTATTGCTGTTGAACATACAGTTCTTTAGCAGTAGTAGATCTTTGACAGTAATTTAAAAAAGTGCTGTAGAAATTGACTGATTTTAAAAACTAGTGGATGTCAATGAAATTCGTATTTGTTGTGTTTTTCTGCTGGAAAATAAAATAAAATATCTGTCTTTGTCTTGCCCCATTTCAAAACTACACAACTATAAATGTTGCTTGCTATATTTTTCAGATTTTATGAACTGATAATGTGGTTATCAGGTATTCTTGAAATATATATGTCATTGTGAGGCATGCATGAACACGTTTTTTTTTTTTAAAGTCCTTTACTAACAACCATAATCCCATATAAGAAGTGACTAAAAAATAGGACTGAAATTTCCAGAGCACTTCTTTTTTTGTTTGTTTGTTTAAAAAAATTGTGATGTTTAGATGCTAATTTTTCTGCTTCTGTCAAATCTTGCCATGGCTAGTAACTTATGACAAGATTTCTCTGTAGTGTCATGGCTGGTACGTCAATACAATGCAGCACTTTTTTGCCTGATGTGGTTTTCATAAAATGTAACTGGAATATCCAACTTCTCACCTTTATTGACCGAAAGGAGATGTAATTTTTATTTTGTTTAAGTGTGTGTGGGAGTATGTTAACATAAGCGCATGCAGCTATAGAATCATCAGAATCATTCGCAAAAATACACTATTACCACAACACGTAGCAAGACATTACACAAAGTTGCCTGCAAGATTATGTCGTAGAGTACCACCTTAAAGAACTGGTCACTTGGAGTAACATGGAAAAGTATGAATATATTAGACATCAGCTGCAGTATATAAATACCATGTGCATTTCTTTGGGTAAAGTTATAAAAAAAGTGCATTTGAGATAAAATCATTCAGTTTTTTAGAGAACAGTGAGTACCTTTCAGAGAACATTGACAGATGGCGTGTAAAGGATACACATCAATCAAATAACTCGTGTGGAGTTCTGCATAACTAAGTATGGGGCACTTTGTCTTACCACTGCTCACAAATGTAATGTCATATCTTGCAGAGTGTGATGCTTTATAAAGCACAAAGTTTTTTTCCCTCATAGTGTACAAATGACGGCAAGTGGTTGCATCGCAGCTGTGTTCCCATTTTCCTGTTAGTAGTGCTGTGCTTGCAAACAAATTATAGCATCATCATCATTGTCAACCATTATCAATCCACTGCTGAACGAAGGTCTCCCCAAGTTATATAAAGCTGTTATATATTTTAGCCTTTCTGCGAATTCATTTCTTCTGCTATTTGATGTAGTAAACTTTTTGCTTTTAACCTCTGAAAAAGAAAAAAAAAGAAAAAAGAAAAATCAATGAGTTGCTGCAAAATATCTTGAAGTTGACCATGCATTGAGATGATTGGTACCTTGGCTATTATCATTAGCACACAACATCCTTCATTTTATTGAATTTTATATAATTAAAGGTCATTGTGTGTTAAACAAATTTCTTCCAAATCTTCTTATTTTGAGACATTACACACATCCATATCACTTAGCTGTTTCTTGAGATTCAGAGGTTAGCTCCTCAAAGTACAGGGTACCTGAGAATTATTGGACACATTACAAAATTATATAAAACAAAACATTAAACAGATAGAAAGAAACTGACTGTACTAACTTACAGTGTAACTACACAAGTTAATAAATTTCAATGTCAGATCTCTTGGTTGCTCGTAGTACGTCCAAGCGATACTCGATTTCATGCCATGTATTGGCAAGCATCTGAGGAGTTATGGAATTAATAACAGTTGTGATACGCTGCTTCAGTTCCTACAAATCAGTACAAGGTGTGTGATAGACACGATCCTTCACATAACCCCACATGAAATTATCCGATGGAGTTAGATCTGGAGAGCGAGGAGGCCACGGAATGGGACCACCACGCCCAATCCATCTGTTGGGGAAATGCTCAATTTGGCACTTACATACACACATTGACCAATGAGGAGGCGCTTGTTAGAAAACGACGTCATATCTTTTGATCTGGGGTATAGCGAAATTTTCTAGCATATCCAAGTAAATGTCACCATTTATGGTTTTTCGCAGAAGAAGAAAGAGCCAATCACTTCTCTTTTTGATAGGGCGCACCACACATTAACTTTTGGAGAATCACGTTCCAGTTCAATAGCAGCATGAGGCGGTTCACTGCCCCATATCCTACAGTTGTGACGATTCACAATACCTGATACATGAAATGTGGATTCATCACTAAAAATTACAGAACTGAGAAAGTTTTTGTCGTTTTCTACTCGATTCAGCATATCCACAACGAAATCGTATCGCAGAGTGTGATAATTTACATGCATCTTTTGCACTATTTGAATTTCATAAGCATGAAACTTTAATTTCTTGTGCAAGATATCGTGAACTGTTGATTTTGGAATGCACAGTTCTCTGCTTGCTTTACGAACGGATTTCCTGGGGCTTCGTCGGAAACTTTCATTAACTTGGTCAACCCTCTCACCGCTGACGCTAGGCCTACCGGCTCCTCCATGATGTTCCACATTGCCAGTTTCTTTAAACTGTTTCATCCACCGCTTAATTGAATTCGTTGACAGAGGATTACAACCATACTCTAAATGGTACCGTCTTTTAACTTTAATGACAGACTTTAATTCCACAAGCCATAACACACACATTGCCTTCTGCTGTACGGATGACATGACTACTGATTGTGCATTTCTCATACATTCCTCATCAGGCCACACCTAGCGCCATCTATCGGATTCTGGGAATAACAATTCTGCAAAACAAAAATATAGAAACCGTGTGAGTAATATGTGACATAGAAAAACAGACAGTGCACATAGTTTTTTTTGTAAATGATTTTGTAATGTGTCCAATAATTCTCGGACACCCTGTATATCTACCAGATTAGTATTTAACTTTAGAAACTAGATTTTACTTACTGTTGATGTATCAAATGCCTCCTTTACAGCGATCTTGGCATACAGCTCGAGCTTCCTTGACATCCATCACATGATGTACCGAAGACCTTTCGTTCTTCATACTCATAATCTTTTTCTCATGCAGACATTACTGAATTTGGTCCTTCCAAGATTTCCAGGGCCTTCCTGTACCTTTCTTTCCTGCCCCTTGGGCTGAAAAAATTCTCTTATTAAGCACCTCATCACTCATTCTTTCAACGTGGCCAAACCACCTAAGAATACTATTCCTCACCTTACTAACAACATTTTGCCCCACATTACATAACTGCAAAACATCTTCATTTCTCACATAATCACAGCGAGTCTTGCCCCCCCCCCCCCCCGTGAGTAACACATCTCTCTCCAGCATTGAGATATAATATTCCATATTGTTGTCTATGAACTCAGACCAAGGTACCTTCTGCAAATTATTATTTCAGAATTCTGTGTACAGAACTAACTCACAAACCAAGAGATAGACGCTTCTTGCTCTCTCAAGGCACAAACTGTGTTAATTCAATCAAAGTCAGTCAGTGTCTCTAAACCCTCCAAAATTAACAACTGTTTAATTAAAAACTTTTAGAACCGATAAATCAGTATATTTTACTGATTATATGGTTCATTGTTATTATATTGAACCTATATTTTGGTTTTATGTGCATTTAAAATAACTTGCAGGATTTTGAGTAATATTAACGGGGTATATTTATGTAGATATCATGCTGTTTCTTTTGTTTGATAATATTTGAATATAGTTTGACTTTTTTTGCAATTGAAAGTTGATCTTCCTAGAGACATATAGAAAACTTATTGTGACTTTTATTTCTGAAAGGGTCATGAGAAGGAAGCACTTCACCTAATGTACTCATACCTTCCAAGAGATTCAGGCAGTGCTGGGGGCTACACTGAAGGAGGCGGATTGTATGCCTTGGGTTTGATTCATGCAAATCATGGAGCTGCCATTATAGACTACCTCTTGAACCAGCTTAAAGATGCAACTAATGAAGTAAGTGGCCTTGTTTATTTTACTAAACAAAAGTGTTAATCATATGTGTTAATAAATGAAGAATGATGAAAGCTCTTCTCTCTTCGGGGGCAGCTCTAAGAAAATCATGTGCTAAGGTTGTAGTCAGATCTTTGATCAGTTAGTCAAAAGAAAATTGCTTAAAAAATTATGAATTCATAAAAAATTCTTTCAAGCATGTATTTCATGTTTGCCACAAACCTAACTGGATTACAAATGCCAGCTTCTAAACAGAAAAAAAAAACCAAAAAAAAAAAAAAAACAATAGCAATCTTGTTTGATAGTTAGGTGCAGTACATCTTGGTGAGGCAATGAGAGAAATAGAAAGTATAACCAAGACTGAAATGGCAGTGTATTTTACAGTAAGCAGTAGTGGAAAATTAAGGGATTTAAGAGATATAACAAGTCTCGGTTAGTTCCTATTGCACCAAATTTGATATGTAATCTCAAAGTGAAAGTTTTCAGTATTTGGTCCCAATAAAAATAAGTTTTTCTTTGTTTTGATCCAATTTGTGCAATTAATTTAAACTTATTTCTTCAAGTTTTAGGAAAACTATGATTGTGATAAGGAAACTTTTAATCATTTAAATTCCCATATGGAATTTGAGGAAGAAATATTTCCTCGGAAATACATGGGAACATATTCAATGCAATTATATTCGAGCAGCACATATATTCAAATTGATCAAAATTATGCACTGAAATGCCTGTGGTTCACTGGTCTTCCATGTCACAACTCCTCAGAAAACTTAAAAATTACACTGACCTGGAGTGGAAAAATTTAAGGTTTTAGATTCCTATGGTCTTAGTTGCTTGGAACTTCATTGTTTTGTGTGGTGTAATGGCTAGCATACTTGAATGAAAATCGGGAGGTGGGGGTTCAATTCCCACTCCAGGGCGATGTAATTTTCATGTTTTCTGAGGAGTTCTTACATAGACCAGTAAACCACAGGCATTTTAGTGCATAATTCTGATTAATTCTGATTAATTTGAATATATGTGCTGCTTGAATATAATTGCATTTAAATTCCCATTGGTTTTGCTCTATAGGGAAACTGATAGAAATAAGGTGTTTGTTGCATGGAAAAAAAACGAGCACAATTTCCAATATAAACTGAGGGGACTTTTTTTTTTGGTGTCACCATGTGTAGGGAGATGGATTAAGAATCTTTGTGGTTGTTAGAAGATAAGAAGTGAGAGGAAAGTGTGTGTGTTTTCTCAGTTAAAAGGTACCAGATAATATTGGGGCTGGATGAGGGCATATAATGCATGCTCCTTAAAAATATTCATAGTCTTTCAGCCAGCAGGTCATAGTCACATGGGTCTAGCATTTAGTGACTCGTAACACATCATCTATCTACACATGTTCTTTATGAAGGATAGGTTTTCAGAGCTTTGAGGAGTAAACTGTATTTTCAGCTGCTTTCTTCCACTGCATTCTGCTGTCATGTGTGCTGATTATCTTAATAGAAAAGGAATTCACCAGAAATTTAGCCATTGTCATTTCTGGCTTGCCCAATTTTTTTTTTTTACTAAATCACATTTTGTTAGCTAGTGAATATTTAGTATGGACCCTGGCATTTTAATGCAGTTAAACTAAAAGTCTACTGCAATACTGAGTTAAACTAAAATTAAGCACATTTTTCAGTTTTTTTGGCTACACATAGTTTTAGATTATCACAGATCAATGAGTTGTATGCAACTTTATAATGGCCTTTTTTTTTTTTTTTTTTGCTAGAAAATTTTTTTAAGAGTATTTTTCCCCTTATGCATTGACAATTCAGAAAATGTTTTTTGTGCAAACAGTTCAAGATAACCCTAATTTCTGTAAAACTTTGTGCTTTGGAAAACCAACTGCAAAAGGTTCCTAGACAGCATAGTTCTGAAAAAATAAAATGAAATAAAATGAATATATGATCTTTGGAATTAGAGTTTATCAGTTTATGTATTTTAATTGCTTAAATAGCTCCATTTAGTGAAGAAGTTGAAATTGCTCTCTGTATTTACAGCATGTGATACTGCCATTTCAAATGGATGTGTGGCATTTTGTGATTATCCACGATATTACTCAAAAAACTAAAAGCATAAGAATTAAAAGTGTTTCTTTCTATTTCAGACCTCATAAATATTTTTTTGGATAGTTATCCAGTTACAAATAAAGAGA
Organism: Macrothele yani; assembly: GCA_039090855.1. Taxonomy (NCBI): domain Eukaryota; kingdom Metazoa; phylum Arthropoda; class Arachnida; order Araneae; family Macrothelidae; genus Macrothele; species Macrothele yani. The sequence continues at coordinate 134,562,426 of CM077027.1, read as the reverse complement.
TTTTCTATTCCAGTTTAATTTCAATTTATTGTTTTTCGGCCTTTTTGTTTTTCCCTGACTGCAAAAACTGTGAATAAAAAGCAGAGGTTTACTTTTATATCATATGCATTCATTTCTTTCTACAAAGTCATATTCTGCTGATTTTATTTATTTTATTCTTCTTATTTGTTTTATCACAGATTGTCCGCCATGGTGGCTGTCTTGGTCTTGGCTTGGCTGCTGTTGGGACACACAGACATGGTAAGAAATCTTTGTGGAATTGTGTTTTGTTTCTGTTTTAATTTGTCAGATGGTTTGTAATCAGGTATAGAAAGATTCATTATCTTGGTGCTGAAGATTTTATTGGAATTTGAAGTTTTGCTTGTGGTTTTTGAGTAACTCAAGTAATTATCTCTAGAATGTAATGTAAAACAGCATATGCATGCACTTTGTGAAATTGAAAGTGTCCTGTTTAAAAGTAGCATGTTAATTCCTTTTAAAAGGCTGCAAGGTCATTTGTGTTGGTTATCTTGCATCGAAGTAACGTATATTGAAGTTCCAAGTAACATTCAAAGACAGACTTGACTTTGTGAGTTAAAATATTTTGAGTGTCTGGTTGGTTTCAGCCAGTCAACAAAGATCAGAGATGCATTTTTTTTATGAAGTTTTTTTAAAGCAAAGATAATTTAACTTGCCAGTATTACAATATAAGGATAGTGTTCAGAACTGTCAGCTCTTGTTTTTCAGTTTGTACAGTTTTTTAGAATACAACAGTAAATCAATGCACCCGTCAATCGTTTTGTGTTGAGCTAAATAAGTGCCATACTGGTTGTTTAGCCACTTCAGTCATTCCTGCTGTATCAGAACTTCAAAAATCCATACCTCATTTCATTTTTCTTTAGTATTATAACTTTAAGTTATTTAAATCAAAGGTTTTTTCAAATTGGCCATGCTTTAATCAGTGGAAACAAAATTTACCATGGAGCTATATACCATAGGTTCTGCCTTTTGTGGTCAATTCTGTGTGTTCCTGTTTAAAAAAAAAATGATTGCAAATGTTCATCGAGTTACAGACATCCAGTTTGAATGTTGTTTCCAATTGCTTAGTCTGTGATTTTTCTTGGTATTCCATTGATAATAATGTGAATATACTGCAGTAACTGTTCATTCATTAAAGAATACCACATGTTCAATGTTCTATTTTCCCTTCACCAATCAGCTGCCACTAAAACCTTTGTTTTATAGTCTAATCAGAATCTAATGAATTCTGAGGTGTAGGAAGAATAAAAAATGCTTTGGTATAGGGTAAAAATTCCTGCAGGGCTACTGAATTTTGGATCAAAATGTAAGCCACTTTGAATATATAAATTTTCAGAAAGTCCTTGGATCTTTGTGTTCCTCATGTAATTATGCATGTAAAAATTTAAGCATGTTACATATAGCCAAATAAATTAACCACTTAAGGCTTTACTCATATTAATATACTTAATTCTCTTCTATCTTGAAAAACTTTCCTTTATGTCTTCACTTCCTCTGAGTTCTTTTGTTTTCACAGACAGTTTCTACACATTGAGAACAGGCCTTTACAAGAATCTAGAGGCTAGAAACATCTGTGAATACAGAAGAACTCAGAGGAAGTGATGACCAAATAAAAACAGGCTATAGTAATAAGTAGACGAGTTACTGTACTAATACCTAAATTTTGATCCAAAAGTTTCGTACCAGTGTAATATTTTGTTCATAGAAAAATTTGCATTGCATATAAATTGTTTATTAAACAAAATAGCATCATTACAATATTTTTATTATTTCTTTTAGACGTATATGAACAGCTGAAGTTTAATTTGTATCAGGATGATGCAGTTACTGGAGAAGCAGCAGGCATTGCTATGGGCTTAGTTATGCTGGGTTCAAAAGCAGCTGGTGCCATTGAGGACATGGTAGCGGTAAGGCAATATTTGATTAAATTATACAGCATTAGGGAGTATTTTAATAGTATATTTCACTTGGCTCTTTTCTTTTCCATCTTTTGTAACTTTTTTTTATGTAAAGCTCCAGTTTGTGTTATGGAATTGAGTATTTATAGTAAGTGGTCTAATACTTAACCCCTCCCCTCAATGAAGTGTGTATGTGTGTGCTTGTTTATAAAAACATGGAATTTAAGATCCTAACAATGCCTTTAAATAAATTGTCATAGTTGGATTATTACATTTCATGTGTTATCAGGTATTTTCACTTCACTCACATTAAAAGTAAATTAGGCTATATAGGTGGTTTTTGTGCAGATATCAATTTCTGTCAGTCTGTGAACTTTTGCTCTGAACTGAGAGCTGCTAGAATGCCCCGAGTGTAGGGCAATCAATGTTTAGTGAATTATAGCGAAAGATTCTATAACTAAAAATGACTTTCTTTTGTAATAGGTTGAAATTTATTGAGTGCCAGTGAAATATTGCTTAAGTAAAACCAAGCCATGAAATATTTATTTAATGTCTTTTAAATTGCCAATTTAGTATTAATATGCATGTTCTAGAGAGCTCTTTTAGCAGATTTAATCACTGAATACTACAGTTCCTTTTGCTATGTTAAAAAAAATTATATCTGATCACATTCATTTTCTAAAAGTATTAATGTTTATTGCATTTCAACAGCATGAAAAACATTTGTTCTTTCAGAGCCCAATGCATTTGAATATATGTTATAACATGTGATAAATGCATTGTTCTGTGAAAGTTCTTGCTGCCCCCCCCCCACACACAAGTGTGTGTGTGTGAGAGAGAAAGAGAGAGAGGGGGGGGGCTTGAAAAATACCATGCCAAGTTGTCCGGAGCAGGTAAATAAGATATCTAATTGCCTGGTCCAGGCAGCTAAATTTAAAAATCAAGAAAGTTTGGAATAGAATTTCCTACTGCAAGAGAAAAAGACAGTTGCTGCATGTCGTGTTTCATTTCACTGCTAATCACTGGGAGTTGTATTAAAGATACTGTTACAGAATGCCAAGGACAGAAGAAAATCACTTCTTTAATTATATTATGCCCTAGGTCCAGAAATTGGAACCATATGTAGTTTTGCTCCAAATGTTATAGTCAGTGACAGGATGCATGCATCTGATGAACCAAACCTACCCAAATCAATTTTTAACATCATTATTTTTTTGAGTTGCATTTGAGATGAGGGAAGTTCAGAAAATATTTGATACTCTTCCTCTATGTGAACATAAAAGAAACACTACACTTTAAGTGAGTTTATATATTTCATGCACTTTCGTGACCATTCATTAAGTAGGGTTGTTTTGCAACTACCTCTAAGTAAATACTCCCTGACTTGTAAGAGTGATGCAGGCAAAACAATTGAGAAAGGAAGGAGAAGGGATTAATTTAGTCATGCGATTGTGCATTAATTTGGAATGTTAGAGGTCAACTGTTGGACCAACAGTTACAGTGCAAAGTAAATGTTGTAGGCAACATTCTTATAAGAATATGCGTGTTACAGAGCTTGAATTGAAAATGATGCTTTTTCTTTCTGTAAATGAGTTTGTTGCAATTACTATTACTGGAACAAGTATTTGGCACACCCCATGTATTAACACCACTGGTGTAATTCGAAATTTATCATAAATGGGTTTGTTCTCTTCTACTTTCAATCTTTATTTTAGTGGAAACATTCATTACCATTTTAGCAACACACCAATCTTTTTTCAGAAAAGGCACTGTAGTAGCAGGTTCTGCTATTGGCAAAGGGAAAAGGTCTCATATTTATGTGTCTGTGGGCACATGCAGTCAAACCCACACCTGAAGAACTTGTGAAATACGAAGTTCACACAAACCAAAGTTTTTATAGATCCCTTGAACTTCATAATATTCTCCCTTGCTATTTTAACTGCATATTACAAAAAATAATTTTTGTAGAAACTGCAGATGTCAAAGTCATAAGTGGTATAATAGAATAATAGCTACATACTATATGCACTAATGTTTCACACGTTTTATATACGTTCCATGCGTTGTGTGCACATTTGCAGCAAAATCATCTTGGCATTTATATATCATATATGACTAGGAATATTATTACAAGTTTCAATTATTATATCATCAAGGACTCACCTTGTGTCGGTATTTCAAATTAGTAAGCTTCATCCTGTATTTTGAAATAAAATATGTATCTAGTGTGTCATTAGCCACGTAGAATCTTCCTATTGCAAATAGGCCTAATTGAAATTTGCGACCAGGATTTAAACTCAAATAAAACACGACTATGGATATCATACAAAGAGAGTGTGAAAGAATTATATACAATGCAATTAAAAAACCATTTACCATCAACAGGTGTCGTCAATCTTTAAAAGAAGGAATGGACATAATCAATGACAATCCAAACAGACATTAAATTTGTCATTGATTATGTCCATTCTTTCTTTTAAAGATTGACGACACCTGTTGATGGTAAATGGGTTTTTAATTGCATTGTATATAATTCTTTCACACTCTCTTTGTATGATATCCATAGTCGTGTTTTATTTGAGTTTAAACCCTGGTCGCAAATTTGAATTAGGCCTATTTGCAATAGGAAGATTCTACGTGGCTAATGACATGCTAGATACATATTTTATTTCAAAATACAGGATGAAGCTTACTAATTTGAAATACCGATACAAGGTGAGTCCTTGATGATATAATAATTGAAACTTGTAATAATATTCCTAGTCGTATATGATATATAAATAAATGCCAAGATGATTTTGCTGCAAATGTGCACACAACGCATGGAACGTATATAACGTGTGAAACAGTAGTGCATATAGTATGTAGCTATTATTCTATTATATAATACCACATATTTTTATTTTTGGTTGTTTTTACTAACCAAAATCAATTATGTCATAAGTGGTGTTTTCACCCAGTTAACCTTTCGTTTTCACTGGAAAACAAGGAATTAATTACCTGCTCTTGACAACACCCCATAGTTCTCCTTTATAGATAGGTCAGTTCACACAAAGACAAAAATGTTTCAGATTTGCCTTTTTACCACCTCTCGCTCCCCACCCCACACTAGTCAAACGTACATCTCCTGGGCAAGAAGCACTGTCTTTTATTCCCTCCCCTCATCATTTTTTCAATCTGTAATCTCTGTTTAGGAAATCTTGGAGGTTATTTTGCATCTAGAAATATCTTAATCACAGTGTCAGAGGAAGTTAAAAAAATTGAAACAGCGATCATGATAGCACAATATAAGCAAGAATTTGCCCACATGTCCAACACAACAGGTGAAATTTTTTGCAGTTTTTATTTTATTTTTACATTCATTAAATATTTTGCTTATTAAAGATCTCACTGATATTATTTTGCTAGTTATAGATTTCAGTTAACAAGTGTATTATTATTTACCATCAATTAATTGATAAATAGTGTAAGAACAACTAGCTTTAACCTGACAGAATGTCATATGCCAAAAATAGCCCCTTTTTTTGTTTTTCTGGTTATAATGAAGTTTGCATATAACCAGACAAACAAAGAAAGGGGCTATTTTTGGTGTAAATGTTTTTAACTCTCCCTCCAACTTTGTTATATGTGAGTTCAACTGTATGTATTAGGAATATTTTTATTATTCCTGAAATATTTTGAACTGATGTATTGTTCTGTTTGTGTGTATGTGTTTTTCTTACCAAATTCTGTGTCTATTTTAAAAGTATGGTATCATTCAATTCACTGTGACTGTTAAAGACATTTTATTTATTGCTTGTGTTATTCTGTTTTTTTTAATGTAGTATGCCCAAGAAACACAGCATGAAAAAATTCTTCGAGGACTAGCAATTGGAATAGCGCTGACTATGTATGGCCGGTTAGAAGAAGCAGATACGCTTATTGAAAGTTTATGCCGTGACAAAGATCCACTTCTCAGAAGATCTGGCATGCATACCATTGCAATGGCATATTGTGGAACAGGAAACAACAAAGCAATTCGGAAATTATTGCATGTAGCTGTAAGTCATTATTTCCAGATATGCTTTAGTCTTGAATTAGTTAAACTTGTAAAATTTTTTGTTTACTGTTAACAAATGCCTTACTGCGTATTCTGAAATACACTATCTACCAACTATCTACCAACAAGTAATTGGACACCTGTGATAGCAAAGGAACACAAAGTTTATTCACCTTCAATAGTTGGTGGAGCCTCCACGAGCGGCGATTACAGCTGCGACCCTCCGGGGCATACTCTAAACCAGGCGTTGTACGACAGCTAGCGGTATTTTCTTCCACTCGGCTTGGAGAAGACAGATCAGTTCCTTCACCGATTTCAGATGGTGGGGGTACCCCTTAAGTCGACGCTCCAACTCGTTCCAGAGGTGCTCGATAGGGTTAAGGTCTGGGCTCTGCGCAGGCCAGTCCATTCGATTAACCCCATTATCACCATACCAAGCCATGGTGGATCTTGCAACATGACAGGTGGCATTGTCATCCTGAAAGTAACATGGGTCCACCCCATAAAACTGCCACAACGTAGGAAGCGCATGGTCATCCAAAATGGTGCAGTAGGTCTCAGCGTTGAGTCTACCAGGAATTGCGACCAAGGGTCCCGTGCCATACCAGGAGAAACACCCCCATAGTATAATTCCACCGCCGCCGAACTTTACAGTTGGCACAATACATTCCAGCAGGAGGCGTTCTCCAGGCAGATGCCAAACCCAGACCCTGCCATCCAAACGGTACAGGGTGAACCTTGAATCGTCGCTCCAGAGAACCTGTTTCCACTGTTCAACGGTCCACCGTCGACGTTCTTTGCACCACGTTAGCCGAGCAGCGCTATTGGACTTGGTGATCAAAGGCTTGTGGGCAGCAGCACGTCCATGATAACCGAGCAGATGGGCTTCCTTACGGATGGTATTCATCGAAAGAACACTCCCAGATGTGGCCCATCGATTTGGTGCGGTTCTTCTGAATTTCTCTGGCTAGCACCCGTCGGTCTCTAACTCCCAGTTTTGTGTGTCTGCCGGGTCGGGGCACATTCCGACAGTCACCTCTCATCTTCCAAAATCGACAGTGGCCAATCACATAGGCCACTGTCGATTTTGGGTACTTCAACTCGCTGGATATGTCACGTATGGATCGGCCATTTCTGTGATACCCGACGATTACACCTTTCTCGAAATCAGAGAGCTCTGAACTGTGGCATCTTGCATGCGACTGGTTGCGTCGTTGTTTCCCCACACAATATTTAACGGCGGCGGCCATGACGTGCATCAGGACCGCAGGGGTGTCCAATTACTTGTTGTTAGATAGTGTACATTATGTGAACAAAAGTGATTGGACACCCAACACAGGACAGCAGACACATGGTTGATAAGGTATGAAAATGGCAACAGGAGTATTCTCAGATCAATCCGTGGTAAAATGGCTTGCAAGAGAAAGCTCTCAGGGTTGGAAAAGGGTGTTATAATTGGCTGCTGAATTACAGTTATGAGCATAAGAAGCATTTCCAATGTCAGACAGGTTGCTTTATCGACTGTGACCTTTGTCATCAACAAATGAAAGAAGACTGAATATTGCAGGAATTAACGTCGCCATGGAAAACCCACGAAACTGCAACCCAGGGACCGGAGGGTGTGCAGAAGAAGATACAGAAAACCAGATCCCAACTGCACATGAGTTCCAGATGGCTACAGATGTTATGGTCTCCACCAAGACACTTCAAAGAAAGGCCCATGCACTCGGATATCATGGCCAAGTAGCCATCCATAAACTTCTCATCGCAATGACCAATAAACCCGCGCAGCGATGATGGTGTGAACAGCACAAAAATTGGACATTAAAGCGACTGCAGCAGGTGTTAGGGAGCAACAAATCCTGCTTCACATTATTCCAAATCGGATGATTCTGGATTTGGAGATTACCCTGACAACATCTGCTACCGGAGTGTACAGTGCTGAAGTGTGAAGCATGGAGGTGGTGGTCTCCTGGATCGACTGGCCTGCTCAGAGCCCAAACCTCAGTCCCATTGAACATCTATGGGATGAACTTGAACTATGGGCAAGGTGTAGACCAACAAGACCTTCTTCACTGACAGAATTGGTCGACGCACTCAAGGCGGAGTGGAGGAACATCCTGCTCTCCGTACTCCATGGACTTGTGGACAGTTTACCTTGATTGGTGGCTGCCATAATTTCTCCAAATGGAGGACGTATCTGCTACTAATGTAAATACAATACTGTTTTCCTACACGGTCGAGTCACATTATTAACCACCAGCTAATATCCAGAGTAACCACCGTGTGCAGCGCAGACAGCAGCTTGACGGGCTGGGAGTGACTCAATTAGGTGCTGGAAGGTGTTCACAGGTATGTGGAGCCACGCTGACTGCAGTGCATCTGACAGCTGCTGGAGTGCGTGATGGAGGATCCATATAGCGAACAACACAATCAAGGTCCCACAGATGCTCAATTGGGTTTAAGTCTGGGGAATCAGAAGGCCAGGAAAATACTTTGAAGTCTCCATCGTACTCTTCCAACCACTCTCAGACTTTTCCAGCTGCATCACATGTCGCATCATCATGCTAGCAGATCCCATCCGCTCCAGGTAAGACAATCAGCATATATGGGTGTACGTGGTCTGCAAGGATGGATTAATAACAAATTCGGTACATAGCACCTTCCACAGGTATGAGTGGACCCAGGGAATGCCACGAAAACATTCCCCAGACCATAACGCTGCCTTCGCAAACTTGTGTTCTTCCAGCAGTGGTTGAAGAGTGTTTGTTCTCTGGTGTTTCTCGCCTTATATGCCAGCATCCATCCGTTTGATGAAGCAGAAAATGTGACTCATCGGAGAAGGCAATCCTTTGCCAATCAGCGGAGGTCAAATTCGGATACTGCCATGCAAATGTAAGCCTTTTCTGCCGATGCACCTTCGTTAGCATAGGTGCAGTGACCATCCATCTGCATTGGAGCCCCATATGCAGCAGGGTTCGCTGAACTGTCGTTTTAGACACACTTTTGATAGCCCCCTGGTTCATTCCGCCAGTGAGTTGCTCCACTGTAGCGTGTTGACTGGTCCTCGCGCACCTTCGCAGCCGACGTCCACCTCTCACATAAATGGCACGTGGCGCTCCGCAGTTTCCACATCGCTTATTCACAATGGTGCCATTTCTCCAATCACGATACACTTTAATCACAGCAGCACACGAACAGTTCACAAATTGTGCTGTTTCAGAAATACTGCCACCCTTGGCCTGAAAGCCAATTATCATCCCTTTTTACAAATCTGATAAATATCGCTCCCTTTCCATGACAGCAACGAGTGATATGTTTTCAGAATGCCTACAGCACACCTTATATACCCTCCAAGCCAGCTCACGACACATCCCTTCTTTCATTGGTTATGCTCTGTTGACGTCAAAAGTAGGAGGTGGTCACAATAATGTGACTCGACTGTGTATTTACTGAGGTGGTCACAATAATGTGACTCGACTGTGTATTTACTTACAGTGTCCAATCACTTTCGTCCACATAGTGTACCAGGTGTTGCAGTGGAGTCTAATAAAATGAACTATCATTTTAGTGTATGACATTTATTGTTACGTACAGTAATATTTAACTTATATGTCGGTGCAAGGCACCGACCAAAAAATGACACATAAGTGAAAGTTAGTGTAATTTGAGCCAAAATTAAGTTTAAAATGTAATTAATGTAAGCGTAACACGCAGAATAAGAAAAACATCAATGATTGGATTTACTTAATTAAATTTAACACTTACAAGCTTAAATTACTCAAAAATGTAAAATGCGTAACCTCAAAATTTTAATTACATACCTTATTTATATTTGTGGCTTTTTAAGGTAGTGTAAAATTGAAGATTGTTTCTGCTGTTGCTTCTCATTGAAAATAGCTTTTTCAAGTTTGTTGAAATAAGAATGTGTGGCATTCGATGCATCGGTAAGTTATATATGTAGTGGTGAAGGGTTTCCAGAGCTTCTACTGTTTTCACGAAAGTCGGGGGATCTTTTGTAAAATCTTCATCGTCATTATCATCCTGAATTTCACTGGCTATTTCTTGAATATTCCACAATTCTGCCGTAACAATATTTTCATCGATGTCGGCAAACTCTTTGAAACTAATCAATCCACCTAAAGTGGCACTCCCAGGGTTCGTACTGCTCTTGGAATTTAAGGCTACCGATATACTCCATAAATGAACTTTTTTTCCATAAGGGCCCTGAAAAACTCTTTAAATTTAAACCTGACTCCTGGAAAAAAATGTTCTGACTCCTTAAATTATTACTATTTTAATGCTGGAACTTCAAATTATAAGTTTCGTGATTTTTTTTAAGCGCGTCTTTTGTAAAAAAAGATTGTGCTTATGTTATCGGTTTGTGCGTCCATCCGTTTGTCTGTCTGTGAAATGAATACCATATCTCTGCAACTATTAGTCCAATTTGAAACATTCTTTTTGCATTGGAATGCTTGAAATATGCGAATGATGATCCATCGTGTTTTTTTGGTTTTTTTTCACGATGCACAGTTTTGGCCCTGTAGGGCGTAAATGCAGATGATATCAAATTCAAAATACATTTTATTCCATATATTTGCTTCTAAACATCTGAATCTGATTGAAAAAATCTTTTACTACCTTTCGATTCCATGTATGTCGAAGAGTATTTTAGGTATAGTCACTTTTTCGAGTTACGCATAGATTTTCCGCTAGGGGCGTAAAAGTGAATGGCATTTTCACCAATATCTCTACTTTTAAAAATTTGATTTGAAATTTTTTTTTCAGAGGATACAGCTCTTGATGGGAAATATTTCGCATGTAATTTCTAATTTTTGGTAAAGAATGGTTTATCCACCTGGGGCGTATGTGTTAATTTCTGCTTCTGATGTATTTGCCACAAAATCTAAACGTCTAAATTCTCGATCGAAGAAATTTATTCGTAGACCAATGACACTCGCGTCGATAAACCTTTTCGGAATATTTTCTTCTCAAAATAATGCATGTTATTGTTTCTCCTCCAGGGGGCATAGATGTATATCTTATTTTTGGCAGTATATCTACTTCTATGAGCCCGATTTGAAAAATTCCTCCTTTATTCGATAGCGTTTACGGTGTGAAACGGTTTTCATACAATTTAAAAATTTTCAAGTAACTCATAAACTTACTTACTGCTAGGTGACCTAAAGGTAAATTGCTTTCCCCCCAATATTTCTGGTTCTAAAACTTGGATTTGGAAAATTTGTCCTGTATCGCATCAGTTCCTGATGGAAAATGTTTTTCATATAATTTCTAATATTTGGTAAAGAATGGTTTGGCCACCAGGGGCATAAGTGTTCATTTCTGCTTCTGATGTAGAGTGCTGACCACTCAAAATGCAACACCAAGAAGGAAGCATCCGATTGGTCTGAAATTCGCAGCATGCGTCGCCCGCGAGAGTACAAGCAAACGATTAGCATTGCAGGACATATGCAAATCATGTGCGCCCGCCACGCCACCGGGAAGCACTATAAGAATGGTGCACAAAAGGCGGGGTGTAAGTAGTGGAAGTGTGTTGTGCTGCCGGATCTGTGCGTGGGAAGATTCCTGATGCCTCGTCGCAGAATACGGCAGTCATTCCAGCACGTTTCGGAGTTCGACAGAGGACAAATAGTGGCTTATCGTGGCAGCAGTTTATCGTACTGAGACATCGGCGCCCGTGTGGGACGACATCCAGCCACAGTGAGGTGAGTACGGATTCGGTGGGTGCAGGAGGGACGAATGGATGGACTGACGTAAGCAATTGCCGCAGCCGCAGCACACCACTGAACGAGAGCGTTAGCGCAGGAATTAGTGTGTGTTGCGCAACAACCTGTGTCAGCACGTACCGTTCGACGTCGTCTGCAAGAGCGGGTACTTGTCGCACGGTGCCCATTGCTCCGATTACCATTGACGTTGCACCACCGGTGAGTGCGGCGGCAGTGGGCCGTTGAACGCCGTACCTGGACTACGGAATGGCATGACATTGTCTTCTCCGACGAATCCCGCTTCTGCCTGCAACACCACGATGGTCGGACCCGCGTGTGGCGGCACCGCGGCGAGAGACTGTATGAAGCCTGCATTATGCATCGCCATACTGGTCCGTCGCCTGGCGTTATGGTTTGTGGCGCAATTGGATATGACACCTGCACCCCTCTGGTACGCATCGTCGGTACACTCAACAGCCACTGCTACATCTCCTACGTTTTGGAGCCTGTAGTCCTCCCTCACCTGCAGGACCTGCCAGCGGCCACGTTTGAACAGGACAATGCGCACCCGCATGTGGCACGCATTGTGCAACAATTCTTCATGCCCACCAGGTGTCATTGGTGCCGAGGCCCGCCTGTTCTCCCGATATGTCGCCCATCGAACACGTCTGGTCGCTGATCAGCAACTGAGTGGCCTGGCAAGCACCACCCGCAGCTACGCCTGATGAACTGTGGCGACATGTGGAAGCAGCCTGGGCCGACATACCCCAAGCCCACATCCAAAGCCTATTTCGTTCGATGCCGCAGCGTATCGCGGCCGTTATTGCCAGCCATGGGGGCCACACGAACTATTTATGTCTGCATGTTCCGCAAGTCACACGGGTCTTAAACTCAATCGTTTCATCTTTGTATCTGTTGTTATGTGTCCAGTAAATCTGGCTTTGCTATCTTGTGTCCTTCTTGGTGTTGCATTTTGGGTAGCCAGCAGTGTATTTGCAGCAAAATCTGATGAGCTCCTGAAAACTCGACAAAAAATTCTTTCCTTTTCATGGACCGATACCACTCGCATCGAAAAACCTTTTAAGAATACTTTCTTCTTAAAATAATGCATTTTTCCCTGCCAGGGGACATAGATGCATATCTTATATTTATCGGTGTCTCTGCTTCTAAGAGTCCGATTTGAGAAATCCTTTCTTTGTTGGAGAGCGGTTCCACTGCAAAATGTCTCACATATAATTTCAAATTTTTCTTAATGTACAAGTCTGCAACCAGAGTGTGCAAGTTCACGGTTTCATTTATAGCAATATCTGCAGGATGAAACACCCAATTGAAAAACTTCTTTCTTTGGTCTGATACTGCAGTTTTCCATACCAGTTCCATTGACTTTGAATTGCTTTCATAAATTTAATTCACGTCAGAACAGATTCTAAAGACATGCTCATTACACCAAAAAATTTGGTGTCATCTTTCTTGTTTTTCCTTGTTTTTTCATTGTGTGTATTTGTTTTATCTGCGTTTGGACTGAATTATTCGTCATGATATCCTAATTCTCATGTTGTCGAATGCCATGTTGTATTTTAAGGATAAAAATAGATACCATACTTATATAAAATTACATATAGTTGCACTGGTAGTAATTTTAGTTAACTTTTGGGCGTAAAATAATTTATTCAAAGTTATTTCCTGATTCCAGTATGTCATTGGGATTTGAAAGAAAAAAGCAAAATACTTAAATCACCTATAGCTATGACAATAGTAACTTCAGTTAGCTAGGTATGAAATAAACAATTTAACAAAGTTTGGTTTTCTCTCATTCCCGTATGTCATAACTGACTCCTGGAAAATACTATTTGGAATCCTTAAAAACTCTTAGGAAACTCTTTAAATGGACTTTCAAAAATGAGTATGAACCCTGCACTCCAGTCTTCATTATTTACTTGTTCATCGTTGGCAGACGATTCTTCATTTTCATTTTCTGACAGAAAAAAGCCTGCTTTCATGAAGCAATTCATAATACAAGTTTCAGTTATCTTTTCATGATGGACAGAGCATATGAAGAGCATCAGGGAAGGACACTTGTTTCAGTTCACTTGATGTGTGTTTCAGTTCAAGAGCAGTGAGAATTCTCCAAACCAAAGTTTTCCTGTAGTGAACCTTTCACACAACGAATAATCCCCAAATCCAAAGGCTGAAGCTTACTTGCGCAATTGCAGGAAAAAGCACCACTTTCCATTGCTGAGCATTGGGAGGTCAGGAGGGTGAACAGGACACTGATCCATGAACAGACCTGCCAACTGTTACGATTTTATCGTATTTAGTACAATGAATCATGCTGCAGTACGCTAATACGATTTCGCAGCCAAAAATACGATTTTTTTTTTTTAAATAGTCATGTTTTCCCCTATTTTTTCTCTTTTCAGACAGAAGCCTTGTAGCAGAATCGTGATGACGGGAAATGTACGTCGCAGATTTATTTTGGTCCTGCAGACAAAAACAACATCCCCAGAACCCTATTAAACCATCTTGCAGACTCCCTATCATAGATGTAAGTTTTCTGCCTTTCGAAAACTGAAGTTAGGCATAGAGAGGATTTCTTCCGTAATCCTAATTTTTTTTTCTTGTGAAGGGCGATGTATGTCGCAGAATTATTTTGTACTCATCCCCGTGGCATAATCGAGTCGACGGCCGACGTAGATCGCAGATTTATTTTGTACTTGTCCCTGTAGAAGAATCGCGGCAACGTACATCGCAGGTTTATTTTGTACTCGTCCGCGTAGAAGAATCGTGGTGACGGGCGTTGTGCACCGTAGGTTTATTTTGTACTCATCCCCGTAGTAGAATCGTGTTGATGGCCAAAGTACATCACAGATTTATTTTGTTATCATCCTCGTAGAAGAATCGTGGCGACGGGCGATGTACACCGTAGGTTTATTTTGTACTAATCCACGTAGAAGAATCGCAGCGACGGCCGGCATACATCGCAGATTTATTTTGTACTCATCCCCGTAGAAGAATCGCGGTGACAGCCGACGTACATTGCAGATTCATTTTCTACTAATCCTCGTAGCAGAATTGTGGCAATGGCTAATGCACATCACAGATTTATTGTGGTCCTTCAGACAAAAACCTCATCCCCAGAACTCGATTATACCATCTTGCAGACCTCCTAAAATGCAATTTTTCCGCCTCTCAAAATTTCCGAAAACAGAAGTTAGGCGGAGTGAGGATTTCTCCCGTAATGGTAATTTTTTTTTCTAATAATTAACAAAATAAAAGTGTTTACTGATTAGATTTAATTAGTTTCTGAATAACATTTTGATGTAGGGAAAAAATCCCTACATTCTCATCGTCAAGAATTTGTGTAGCTGAAATAGGCTTAAAAAATTATCAGCATGTGTCGTGTTACGATTTTTCTATCTGAGTGTTACGCTTTTGGTTCTGAGAGGTTGGCAGGTCTGCATGAATAAAAGCACTTGTTGTTTCTCTCTTTCCATTTTCCTATCAAACTTCTGAAGGAATTTCAAAAAGATGTTCGAAGTCATCATGTTTTTTTACTGTTACCATATTCACACAGCAATTTTTTTCACGTTTTTGAAGCAACAAGGATTCTTTGATTTACCAATGAGTAAAGGGTATAATTTTTCAGAGCCATCAGTATTGCAGCAAAGTAGAACCGCAAGTTTCTCTTTACTTTTGTTTCTGCAGTGACACTGTTCACCCTTGAAAGCTAAAGTTTTCTCAGGCATCATTCTATAAAAAGTCCAGTTTCATCGCAGTTGAAGGTGTCTGTGGACTTGTAATCTTTCACTAAATTTGGCAAATCAGTTATCCATTGTTCAACACTACCTTCTACAACACATGCACTTTCACCACTTATGATGCGAGTACATAATCCATGCCTTTTGAGTTTCTCAATCCATCCATATGACACAGAAAAATGTTCTATTCGAAAAGTCTGTGCTAAGGTTTACTGCTTTCTCTCTTAGTAATTCACAGTTGACAGATAGATTGGAGCCACGAACTTCTTTAAACCACTGCACTAAAACACTTTCCAGTTGGTTGAACTTCCCACTTTGTATCCTTCTCCATTTCTTCAAATGAATTCCACTTTCACTATGGGCTGTTCTAATGGCATCTTTGTTTTTCAAAATCACTTTTAGAGTTGTTTTGGGAATTTTCAAATGTCTGTTAAAGATTTCTTCGACACATTAGGTAACTCCTCAGATTTTTTAATCACTTCCTTTTTGAATAAAATCGATAATTTCGTTCGCTTACCCATTTTCAAAACTGAAAAATCATTCAGCGGGTTACGCCGATGGCAATGAAATGTTAAGTGAAAATGAGCGACTTTATCTTAGCAAAGTTGCTAGATTGGTTGTTTTTAATTATTTCTTTGACTCGAAGAAAACAATTCACCCCTTTGTAAACATGAAAGAGGTATGCAGGAGTATGAATTACAGGCAAAAAATAACACCCTACATGGGAGAATAGACTCCATTCTTCAATAGGGATAGGAGAAAAGTGAGGGGGAAATAGAGAGAGACTGCTATTGATATGAAATTTCCTTGGAAAGGCGTATTCAATGGAGAAAAAAAAAAAGGAATGGAATGTGAAATGAAATTTTTTTCCACGACACATAACTGAGAGGTACCTTTCAGACCGAGACGCATAAATGAAAGTGAAGTTACATTATTTTGCCATACCTTTGGCCAGGAGAGATGTGTAACAGAGATTATGTATAAGTGAGATTTTACTACATTCGTAAAAAAAAAAAAAAAAAAAAAAAAAAAGTATTCTCACAGCTGTGAGGGAAATGTCTGAGAAGCAAATCTGTACAATAGTTGTAACACAAAGGGAGGATATGTATGTCCCTTCTACTTACTCCAGTTAAAAAAAAAGGGGGGGGGAGCTTTCAGTTTAAATATGTAAGTATATTTTTTAAAAGTGTACTGGTTTAGTTACTTTGCACTTCAAAAGTCAAGAACTCATTATCCTGGTAACTGGCATTTCTCAAAACATGCAGCAAACTAGAAGGATGTGCAAGTGGAAAATTGATGTCAGCATAATTCCCATGTTTTTAAGGTTGGAATTTCCCATTTATTGTCAATGGAGGACCAAATGTATTTTCATTATGGTGTGGAATCCAAATTTAAATTTTATATGATATTTTTTTTAAGTTCTTTTGTCGTAACAACTTGAATGTAAATTTTCATTATGATAGGAATCCAAAATGTTTTTATAAATTCTTTTGTAACAACAATCGGAAGGCATGCAATGCAGAATCACTAATGCTGAACTTAGAAGCTGAGTAGTTATCTGCTTCTGATATCAGACATTTTAACCAGGTTTGTTCATATCTGCTGTGTTGAAGATTTAAGACTCTTTAAACAAATGCACATGCATTCTCTGTGTTGATAGGCACCTGATTTCTGTAGATTATTGAATGTGGAATTAACACTAATCATAACAATAGTGGCAGTTGTGTAATAACAGACCAGAGGGGGTGGCAGATTTGTAATTGCACAGCAGCATTGAATGCTCTGTATATATTCCTGTCCTTATGAAAGTGTTATTATTAAAACATTTGTGTTTTTTCTAGGTAAGTGATGTGAATGATGATGTCAGGCGAGCAGCTGTGGAATCTCTTGGCTTTATACTGTTTAGGTGAGAACTGTAATACATTTGTTAGTGGATGACATAAAATTCTTCCTCTGGTACTTTTTTATTTTTTATTTTTTGTTAATGTAGCTTGTTAGCATTGCAATGGCCCATTGATGAATATTGATTATGTGTAGCTGATATTGCTTTCGTATTTGTTTCTTTGTGTATGACATGTGTTTTCACACGTTCCAGATTCATAAGGACTGATCCAAGAGCGTCTGTACTGAGCCTGCTGTGCAACGAGAAGTAGTTATTTTACAGTGATGGAAGGGTAATCCCTTTCAGAACAGGCACTTTATGTATACTCACACATTTTTAACATCTTTTCCAGTGCGGGCACTCACGGAGAAGTTGGGAAATCCACCAATGCAGTATCTTGCATACATAAGATTCTTCCACAGATTCGCGGAATTTCGCTTTTGTGTGTGTGTGTGTGTGTGTGTGTGTGTGTGTGTGTGTGTGGTCATTTGGGTCATTCTGGAGATTGATGCGAAACTGTTTTGGAGGAGGGGGGCATTTTTCGTCTGGGAATAGTATTTCATCTTTTAAAACTTTCGAAAACGGAAGTTAAACGGATTAAAGATTTTTTCCGTAATCGCAATTTCTTTTTCCTCATGATGTTGCCTTTGTCCGGTATCATTGTTAAATATAATTTTATTGCATAAATATTTGTATTTCAGCATGAAGCTGTGGGCAACAATTTCCAAAAACGGAAGTTAGACTGCATGAAGATTTCCCTGTAATTTTCAGGCACGAGATTCATCTGTGGATTCAAAGAGAATTTCACCATTTCGGTTATCATTTTGAGCGGTCTTGAGATCAATGCATAACTGAACAGAAACTTTTTTGGAGGGGGGATCGTGTTTTCCATTTGAAGAAAGAACTCTATTCTTCAAAATCTCTCTCTCTCGATGTTCCTTCTGCTCAGTATTGTCTTAAATATCCTTTCATTCCATAAATACTCTTTTCCAGCTTAAAAATCGAGGATAAAGTTTCCGAAAACAGAAGTCAATTGAAACGAAGCTTTCTAGCTTTCTCCCATAATTGTATTTTTTTCTTCCTGCGATGTTCTCACTATCCTGTGTTGTTGTTAAATGTTATTTTCCCCCATAAATGGCTGCACTTAAGCTTGATAAGGGAGGGGAAATTTTTCAAAAATGGAAGTAACGAGGTTCAAAAATTTATTAGAAGTGATGCATGGTGTTCAAAAGTATTCATATTCTGAAAGTTACACCATTTATCTGAAGTAGTGAAAGCTTTCATTCATGCATTAATGGTCCTAAGGCTGAATGTTTTTTTTTAGCATGATGGATAAATTAATGCCACCTGAGGGAATAAAAGGAAGAAAAAAAAGAGAAAGAGAGAAGAAAAGTGACAATGAAGAAATGGGAAGGGAATGATATCAGCAGAAAGAATAACTAAGCAAAGGTTGTTGTGCTGCTGCTGAGTCAACAAAAGGCACATGGCCATGGAACTTGCTGAGTAGAAAGCAACACTCGCAAACTGTGCTGATGTTCTAGCAAGCACAAAAAAAAAAAAAAAAAAAAAACAAAGTAAAAAAAAGCTGTGTTTGCTTCAGTGTCTCTTAAAACAATTTTATTTTGTTTTGAATTTAATAATTTTATATTGTGAATACAGTGATGTGTACCAGTTTGATATTTACCTAAATAAATTACAGTGAACAATTCCATCTGCTCGTGCTGTGGGTTTGCCTCCATGGGGCAAACCCATCTACCAAGTTTGAGTCCAGGAGAGGGCTAGTTCTGACCCTTCTCTGGAACCAATTACCCTAAATTAGGGAAGAGCAATTTCTTTTAGCGTTCAATCCTGAGGGCCATTAAACCCTGAAACAAAAATAGCAGCAAAAAATCAATGAAAAGTTTTCCCATGGAAAACTAAGTGTGAACATTATTAGTATGAGATATTGATGTTATAAAAATTGAAAGCCTCATTTCCCATTACAAGGTTACTACATCACATCCTATCTTTATTATAAGCACTTCATAATTTAATTACCTGGAACTTTATTGTATTTGTTAGGTATTCCATTCATGTTAGTTACAAATGTATGCATTTGGTATGTATAAAATGTATCCATTTTGTATTTTGCCAAACATTTTTTTTCATCTAAAAATTTGATTAAATATTGCATTTTACTATGTCACTTCTTGGTAGATTATTTACATTCTGTATCAAAACACTTTTTGTATATATTGTTCCTCCATTACAGGACACCTGAACAGTGCCCTAGTGTTGTATCATTATTATCTGAAAGCTACAATCCCCATGTACGGTATGGAGCAGCTATGGCATTAGGGATATCATGTGCAGGCACAGGAAACAAGGTAATATTTTCCGAGCTGGTTTGAAAGATATTTGAGTGATGCAGCTTATGGTAAATGAAATTAATAAATTTTGTGCTGTACCAGTTTAATTCTAATCAGTGAAAGAAGGTAGTCCGGCAAAAAAGGTAAGCTCAATACAGTGGAACCTCAGTTTTATGTTTTTCACTTTTATATTTGTTTCTGCACTATTCCCAATATTTTGCTGTAGTTTCTATCACTTTATCAAGTGGTTTATACATAATTTTTACGCTTTTTGCAATTATATGTTAAATTTTGTATTTCAGATTATCAAAAATGCATGTTTTCTTTTGTACATGAATCCAGTATGTTACATCTTTGAGATTATTGAGACAGCCTTTTTTTGCAACTGTGAAATTAAATGTTGCAACTAAAAATTTACTAAATAACATTCACAGTTCTCTTTGTTCTCTGAATTCAAGAAATTTGAAACAAGCAAAGATTAGTGAATATTTTACTTGGCAATAATGGAAAATCAACTAGTGGATACAGTGCTTTTAAAAGAGCGATTCACATGAGTTATAAGTCTGTAATTGGAGTATTGAACACAAAACAAAATTGTATTGTTTTATTTGTAGTATTTCAAAGGGTTTTTTTTTTTTTTTTTCATATATTGAAAATAGGAAATAGTACAGACTTTTTTAACCTAGTTTTTATAATAAAATTAGAATGAAAAGTTAATAGAAAAGTCAAAATAGATATAGGCTTAAAGTAGCAAAAAAAGTACTCATGTATGTCTTATTGTATTATAAATTAGTGTAATTTAAAATTGCGAGTCCCCCCCCTTCCTCTTCTTACGAAGGCTTTCAAAACTTTACAATAGTATTTAACATTTTGAAATTTCTTTTGCATGTTTCTTCAGGCAGTTCCCTTGAAAAACACATAACTGATGTTTCACTGTACTTAAGGTTTAAACAAAACTGGGAAAATTAAAAGAAAATGTCCAGTGATCTTCGTTTGACAAAAAAAAAAAAAAAAAAAAGAGAGAGAGAAGCCTGTGATGTTTGGTTGGTCAACAACAACATGATTTTGCAAGGCAAACTGAGATAGTTTTTATGTCAGTTTTTTTAAAATTTAATATTTAGATATCAATGCTGGTGTATTAGAAGGTGAAAGTATTTCTCTATATTTATTCTCAGTTAACTTAGAAAATAACTTTTTATCAGTACAGCAGTGGTGCTATACTGACACAAGAACTTATGAGCACCAAAGTATCTTGTCCCTGCCATTCTTGACCCAATGGGTAAATTCAAAAATCTGTGTTTAGGTGGCAGAAATGCAGTAGATTATGTAAAATTAATTGTTGTGTTGAATAGTCCCAAAACAGATAATATAAATTTAAAAACAAGCACTGGAATGAGTGTAACTCATCCTAAAAATAAATGGCAGTGTATGAAATCAAATTTAATTTTGTATGAAGAGATGCCAACCATTACTGACTTACCAAAATTCTTCACGATTCTTAGCTGACTTTATGGCATTAATAAAGACTACAGAGAAAATTTTTGGAAATCACTTCCTGACTAATTCACTCTCTGTGAATTTGTCACCTTTTGTTGCTGACCAAGTTCTTTTCACATTAAAAGTCAAAACTACTGGAATTTAAATTTTTGTTCTTTCTAGTGTTTGACCATCTTTTCACCTTTGTTTGGCAAGTAGATCACGGTTTAAGAGACTGGTAGATACTCCGCCTTTACTTCTGATTCAAGGCTTCTTGAATTGGAAGAGGAACTACAAAGGATCAAGTGGGACATCGTCGGGCTAAGTGAGGTAAGGAGAAAAGGAGAAGATCTCATTGAACTGAAAAGTGGACATCTCTTCTACTATCGTGGGACAGATACTGGCAGAACTAGTGGTGTTGGATTTATAATAAACAAGAAACTGAAGGATAAAGTTGTAGCAGTTGAAAGTTCCTCTGACAGAGCTGCACGACTCGTTATCCAACTCTCGAGAAGATACCAGGCTCAGATTATTCAAACTTATGCACCCACCACAAGTCATCCTGAAGAAAAAATTGAAGAATTTTATGAGGAAATTTGTCATCTAAATAATAAAGGTAAGCAGCACAATATTTCAATGCAAAAATAGGGCAACGACAACAGAATGAAACTTCAGTAGGTAAATTCGGTCACGGCAACAGAAACCAGCGTGGAAATACTCTCGTAGAGTTTGCAGAGGCAGAAGGGTTTTTCATTTTAAACTCCTTTTTCAAGAAAAAGCCACACAGGAAATGGACATGGAGACATCCAAATGGGACGACAAGTGAAATTGATTTTATTATGTGTAACAAAAAATTCGTCATAGAAGACTGCTGTGTGCTAAACAAGTTCAACACAGGTAGTGACCATAGCTTGGTGAGATGTAAGATGCACCTCAACACTAAACTCGGACGTAGCAAGCTCATAAGACAAACAAAATGTATTGACATAACCAACCTTAAAAAACACCATAATACCTTCAAGTTGGAACTGAAGAACAGATTCTCTGCTTTAGAAGGCCTAACATTGGAAGAAGTGGATATTTCTGAAGTTAACAGAAAAGTAACCAAAGCTCTTATCGAAACAGCAACAAAAAAATTAGCTGGGTCTAAGAACCAGTTGTACGTGAACAAATTATCAGGGAAAACCAAAATGTTGATGCAAAAAAGATGAGAGATGAGGACAACTAAAGAAGATGTGACTTCCAAAGTGGAATATGTAGAGCTATGCAAGACAGTATGAAAAAGTATCACTGAAGACGTAAGGAAATTCAACTGTGAACTAGTAAGGAAAGCAATTGAAAACAACCAAAGCCTAAAGATAGCAAAGGGACATCTCAGTAAGGGAAGAAAACAGATTATGGCACTGAGAAAAGAAGATGGTTCTGTAAGAAGAAATAGAGGCGAAATTTTGACAAGAGTGAAAGATTTCTACTCCAAGTTATATGAAAGGGATGATGCATGTACTCCAGACATCATGAAAGGTACCAGTACCAGAGTTCTTCCAGTCCTCCCAGCAGAAGTTGCACATGCAATCAAGAACATGAAGCGGGGAAAAGCTCCAGGAGAAGATGGAATTACTGTAGACATCATACAAGAAGCAAGTGGAGAAATCGAAACAGTACTCGCCCAAATTTTCACTCGATGCCTTAATGAAGGGAAGATTCCTGAGGATTGGAATAATGCTATAATGATCCTGCTACATAAAAAAGGTGACATTGAGGATCTCAGGAACTACAGACCTATCAGCCTCCTATCAGTGGTTTATAAAATCTTCACTAAAGTTCTTTCACACCGTTTGAAGGTAACACTGGACATGGCTCAACCGAGAGAACAAGCTGGATTCAGGAGTGGCTACAGCACAATAGATCATATCCACCTTGTGAGAGAACTAATTGAAAGAGCGAGGGAATATGAACTTCCATTGTGCATGGCTTTTATCGATTACGAAAAAGCCTTTGATTCAGTGAAACCATCAGCAGTTACAATGGCTCTGAAATCCTGTGGTATTGAAGATGCATACATTAATATTATTAATAACATCTATGAAAATGCAAGTGAAAAGATTCGGCTGTTTGAAAATACAACACACATAAAAATTGGAAAGGGAGTGAGACAAGGTGACACCATATCTCCGAAGCTCCTTAATGCCACATTGGAAAATGTCTTTCAATCACTGAACTGGGAAAACAAAGGGATAAAGATTAATGGAGATTATCTAACCCACCTTCGTTTTGCTGATGACATAGTCATTTTTGCAACTACCCCATCAGAGCTGCAGAGTATGATCCAGGAACTTGCTGACAAGAGTAAAGAAGTGGGATTAAAAATGAACTTTCAGAAGACAAAAGTGATGTTCAATGCTTTTACACGAAATGAATATTTATCGATTGATGGAGAAAAGCTGGAGATAACAGACACGTACGTTTATCTTGGACAGCAGATATCAAGTGAGGGTCACATTGGTGAAGAAATTAATCGGCGTACAAAACTTGCCTGGAGAGCTTTTGGAAGAAACAGCATAATTTTCAAGAGCAATATGCCATTATGTCTTAAAAGAAAAGTGTTTGATCAATGCATCCTTCCAGTGCTTACGTATGGTGCAGAGACGTGGACCTTAACTAAAAGAGACATACAAAGGCTGCAGACAACTCAAAGAAGCACGGAGAGATGCATGCTTGGTGTAACCAGGAGAGATAAGAAGAGGAACTCGTGGATCCGAAAAATGGCAAGAGTGGAAGACATCATGATCAGAGTTAAATCCCTGAAATGGCAATGAGCTGGACATACTGCCAAAAGAACAGACCATCGGTGGACAGCCGAAATTTTAGATTGGATTCCAAGGGACAGGAAAAGACCCAGAAGAAGACCACATGGGAGACGGGTGGATGAAATTCGAAAGTATGTGGGAGTGACATGGAGGAGACTGGCACAAGACAGACCGTTGTGGAGGAAACTTGGGGAGACCTTCGTCCAGCAGTGGATTGATAATGGTTGACAATGATGATGATATATAACGTACAAGATCTTTCAAAACGCAGTGCGTTTCGTTGTCAGGTACAATAATAATAATTAAATATTGGAACAAAAGCATATTTTGAACTTAATGGTATTACGTTGCAGGCTCGTGGGATGACATGAATTATCATAGAATAAACATACATACACATGCAGAATCTACGTATGTGCTAGCGTTGTTGTCACGATAAGTGCATATAGATGAGAAGTATTATAAACAAGATGATTACGTTATTAGTAAGCCACATGATGTTGGCAAGATTTTTTGTTTGTGCAAATGGCATGTGGTAAATAGGAATAAGTCATTTTTGGTTTATTAGCGGTACCCACGTGAACAGGATACAAAGGGGAGTGTCGTAGTTGCAGCATTTGGATTCGTGGGAGTGGATGAATGAGCTTTCAGAAAGTTGCAGCGATCTCGTAGTGTTTGCCGTGGCTAGGATCTTATTTTTATGTCCATTCTGGAGGATGGTGCATGCCTTTGTTGACTATGCACGTGCCGTGAGGTGTAATCAGAGTGGGTCAGAACAGCATATTTGTGCTCCTTGATCCTGCTGCGCAAGGAGCGTAAGGTTGACCCAATGTAGACCATGTCCTAATTTTGGTTGCTACTGTGTTTATGTGGTATACTGTAGATGCCATGTCTGTCATAAACACAAGTAGGATCCCTGTCTTTTTTAACAAGTGAGAAGTTTCTGGTGACATCGCCAAAGTCCATTCAGTTTCCTAAGAGCATTCTTGAGTATATTTTTGTTAGTACCAGATAGTACGGGATGGATCCAACATATTTTATCTCTTTGGGTTCCTTGGTGAGGGAGGGTGCTTATACCATGTAGTAAGCAGTGGCGGCTCGTGGTTGGAAAAATAGGTGAAGAGGTACAATAGCAGTATGAAAAGATATCTACTGTCTACAATGAAAATCCCTTAATGAGGACTTACCTATTTTTTATATATTAAATCAATTTTTCTTCCTTTTAAAGCTGCAAATTTATCGATTATGTCGTCATAAGATGGTTAGATGGTTGATTCTTCGTGAGCATAAATAAAATGTCTTCCTGAATAGAAATATTTGACAAAGAAGCAAGTCTATCTTGGGAACTAGTGTTTCTTGAGCAAGTTTGTATTCTTTTAAGAAAACTTCTTTCTACTGGCACACTTGTAGATGGAATTGTTAAACTGAGGAAAACCAATTTATAATCTTCTGTAAAAATGTCTTTGTCTTCGTGAAACGCTCGAAGGAGTTCTTGAGTCAATATATTCCTTAATTTTTCATCGGCATATACAAGACTCAGTTCATTTTTAAGGCGCTGGTGTTTAGTAAATATGTTTCCGTAAAAGTGTAGATTTTCAAGAGCGCGAGAGGGAAAGCATGCATTAAATTATTTGAATTTGGTTGTGTCAGTAAGTCAGACAAATTGAAGTTTCTTACAGTCTTGAAATCTTATATCCATTTCCATAACAATGCGGTTCAAAATTTCAAAATACAATTGTTTATAATTTTGGAAAATTGTTTCCTGTGTAAGAGCAGCATATTCCCGTGCTTATTTCTGTGATTTTGCTAGCTTTTCCAAACTGTGTTTCAAATAACTCATCGTTCCTTTTATGGCTCAAAATTTCACGGTTTTTTTTGTTTTGTTTTTTTAATTTGAGTTGCACAGTAGTTTATGTTTAGTTATTTTTTCTTCAAAAGTTCGAATAATAGATCAGTGGAGCCAAAAATGTAAATTCGAAAGTGTTCATGTCATTCAAAAACCCCTTGGCAAGATGAATTGATTTTTTGTCTGATTATTCGCTATTCGTCAGAAATCCGAACACTTACTTCAATTTATCCCAATCTTCAACAACTACACTTACTAATTTCAAAGTGGAGGACCAACGAGTTTCAGTTATGGTTGGTCTGCGTCTTGCGGTTGTTGAAATAAGTGTATAAGACTGCTTCGCAGAATGGTGAACAAACGAAGCAATTCCACTGAGGCTTGCAAAAAGTATTCGACACTTAGAAATTTTAGAAAAACTCTGGTGTAATACAAGATTCAAACGATGAACTAAGCAATGAAAAAAAAAAACAGCTTGAGAAGTTTTATACTTGACTTTTTTTTCTGTAGCCCATTTGGGTGTCCAGACATTATACTTGCCCCATCGTAACATTGTCCTATTTATTTGTGTTGGTAATCAGACTGTTCCAAAATTTTTTCTAACGTTTTGTATAAAGCTCCTGACGTTCTATCTTCATTCACATCATGGAAACCCAAAAATCCCTCAACCAAATACACCTTCCGAATCAACAATAAAAAATTATTTAATTTTTGACGTGATTGTTTATATATTCAGAAATACATTCAATTAATTCAGTTTGAATAGTTTTTTATCCTTTCGTATTGATTTTCAATTTCTAAAGAACTTCTTCATATCAACAATGAAAGTAATTCAATGAAATTTCCACGATTTATCGAGTCCATGCTTTCGTCATGGCCATGGAATGCTAGTTCTTGTTTGCTCAAATACAGTATAGACTAATACTGCATCAATCACTGTCTGCAGGAAAAGTCTATTTAAACGAACGTTTTCATTAAAATGCGTTTTCAAAAGCCTAGCATTCTTCCTCAGGGCATCGGCAATCGTGTTTTGAATTTTTTCAAAATTCCTTAACATTAATCCGCATTTTAGGTGTTCATTAGAATCATGATGTTTATGAAGTGACCGTGTTACGCTTAATAAATCTGAGAATCCGTCTTTATTCCACGCCGAATGTTTATTACTAAAAACTAAGCAGGGCAAAAAAAAAAAAAAAAAAAAAAAAAAAAGAAATTAACACAGAAGTGCTGCAAATCCATTTATATTCAGTAAACCAACAATTTTAAAAATTAATATTGTTAGATTTACCGCTCTTCTTGATTTCGTTCTTGGCAACAATTGTCAGTGAATCCATCGGTCGTCCTTGAAGTAAAATGTCTCTTTTACCTTCATCTTTCCACAGATTAAATGGAGTTTGCAATAAATTACAAACAATGTTGTCCACAGGATGCATACTAAAAACGATCACTATCGGTTAAATTGTACACAAACCTAAAATATCAGTTAAAGCTTTCAACAAATAATCACAAAGCACGAAAGAACAAATTCCTTTCGGAAAATAATGTACCACAGCACCACAAGGAAAAAGCCCTAGTAGATTGCAAGGTACCCTGGTAGTCCGCCCGCTCCACCGTGATCTCTCACGACTTTATGCTCAAAAACTGAAAGATGCAGAGGTAAGGCGTCTGAAGCTGAAACACTTCACTTGAGCGAGCAGATTGGGGAGCGTGACTCCACGGTTACCATGACAACTCGGCGGAAAACTGCAGACTTCCAAGCATTCTCATTTCGGCTCTTCACTTGCACTGTTTTGCATATAAGGATTTGTTTTCCGTATTGAGCGCACCATGTGAATTAATATTTATTCAAAATTTTGAGTATTTTGGAACTGAATGAAGGCAAAAAGAATATATTATAAAAAATTACTGAATAGAACTTTATTTTGAGTAAAATAGGTGAAGAGGCACTTTACCTACTTCACCTAAAAAGCCGCCACTGGTAGTAAGTATGTTATATGTTTATCCATGTCATGTTTGTTGCATCTATTGTCTTTGGGTATTTGGCCTAGTTCATGGTTTCTGTCCTTGGTAGTAGTGCAGTGTGTAAACTCTCATTTTACAAGGAATCTCAATGCAGCATGCTTATGCTTTATAGGATGTGCAGAGTTTTTAGATATGATGACAGGGATAGTGGATGGTTTTCTATATACTTTCGTGGTAATTTTGTTGTCTTGGTGGCAGTTAAGGAGGAAGTCTAGAAATGGGAGTTCACCGTTTTGCTCATATTCGATGGTGAATTTTATTGTTGGGTATTGTCCGGAAAGCTCATCTGCAAGTGTACTGATGAGATCCTTGTGGTGAGGCGAGAAGATTAAAATGCCATCTATATATCAAAGGTAAAGTGACGATTTGAGTTGGAATGTGCTCAGCACCTTCTTTTCTAGCTCTTGCATGATGATTTCAGCGAAAGTGGGGGGAGCCCATGGGAGCACCTCTCGTCTGATGGTGGATTTTGCTATTGAATACAAAATATGTGTGCTTTTGGATTAGACTAAGAGCTCTAATAATTGCTTGAACTTAACTGTCTGTGATGTTGTTCATTGCGCTGAGACGAGTTTCTATCATGGTATGCACTTCTTTCACTGGTACATTAGGGAACAAGGCAACTACATCTAGGTAAGCCATAATAAACTGTTGTGATGCCGGATGGTGACTTTTGATTACGGCAATTGCCTTTTCTGTGCTGGAAACAGAGTGTATAAAGTTGGTGATCAATGGTTTTAGGAAAAGTACCAGTGCTTTTTCGAGTTGTCTGGTTGGGCTAGAGTAGCCAAAGAGGAGAGGGCATATAGGCTGATTTTCCTTGTGTGTCTTCAGTTGCCCAAACAGTTTAGCAACTCGTGGTCCTTCTGTTGGAAACATTTTGCAGGTTATAATGTTCGGCAGTCCTCCATGGTTTTTGAGTTTGGCCACGGCTGTGGTGATCGCGTGGGTTGGATCTTTGGTAAACTAGCCACGGCTATAAGAAAAAGAAAAACATCCAGCAGAACTGTATATCATAGCCTCCACCAATTTAGAACAGAATAATAATAATTAAAAGCTCTAAAAACCGATAGTAACACCTCTATAATCTGTGCTGACAAAACACAGCAAACAGTTATTATGAATATGACTGATTATCATAATGAGATGCAGGATGCCATCAGCAAAATTACCTATGACATTGTTACCAAAGATCCAACCTATGCTATCACCACAGCCATGGCCAAACTCAAAAACCATGGAGGACTACCGAGCACTATAACCTGCAAAATGCTTCCAACAGTAGGACCACGAGTTGCTGAACTGTTTGGGCAACTGAAGACACACAAGGAAGAACAGCCTATATACTCTCTCCTCTGGCTACTCTAGTCTTACCAGACAACTCGAAAAAAACTGGCACTTTTCCTAAAACCATTGACCACCGACTCTACACACTGTCTCCAGCACTGAAAAGGCAATTGCCATAATCAAAAGCCACCATCCGGTGTCACAACAGTTTATTATGGCTTACCTAGATGTAGTTGCCTTTTTTCCCAATGTACCACTGGAAGAAGTGCATACCATCATAGAATCTCTTCTCAGTGCAATAAACAACATCATAGACAGTGAAGTTCAGGCACTTATTAGAGCTCTTAGTCTAATCCAAAAGCACTCATATTTTGTATTCAAGGGTATAATCCACTGTCAGATGGGAGGTGCTCCCATGGGCTCCCCATTTTCTGGAATCATTGCCGAAATCATCATGCAAGTGCTAGAAGAGAAGGTGCTGAGCACATTCCAACTCAAACCGTCACTTTATGTCCGATATGCAGATGACATTTTAATCTTATGGCCCACCACAAGGATCTCATCAGTACACTCATAGATGAGCTTTCTGGACAATACCCAACAATAAAATTCACCATTGAATACGAGCAAAATGGTGAACTCCCGTTTCTAGACTTCCTGATCATAAATGAGTGGTAGGCAATGCACGTAACTAACAAGCAAATTAAGAAGAAGGTAGTGTAGAACACGCTAAGTTACGTATAAGTTACATATTTTTATACGTAACTTAGTGTGTTCTACACTACCTTCTTCTTAATTTATCTAGACTTCCTCCTTAAGAGCTACCAAGACAATAAAATTACCACGAAAGTATATAGAAAACCATTCATTATCCCTGTCATCATACCTAAAAACTCTTGCACATTCTATAAAGCATAAGCATGCTGCAATTGAGATCCCTTGTAAAGCGAGCATTTATGCACTGCACTACTACCAAGGACAAAAACCATGAACTAGGCCAAATACACAAAATAGTGAAAGACAATGGATACAACAAACATGACTTGGATAAACCTATAGGATACTTACTATGTGATTTAAGCACCCTCACCAAGGAACCCAAAGAGGTAAAATATGTTGGATCCATCCCGTACTATCTGGTACTAACAAACATACTTAAGAATGCTCTTAGAAAACACTGCATGGACTTTGGTGATGTTGCCACAAACTTGTTTGCACTTGTTAAAAAAGACAGGGATCCTACCTGTGTTTATGACAGATCTGGCATCTACAGTATACCACTTAAACATGGTCTATGTAGGGTCAACCTTACTCTCCTTGCGCACCAGGATCAAGGAGCACAAATGCATTGTTTTGACCCACTCTTGATTCCACCTCATTGGCACGTATAGTAAACAAGGCACGCGCCATCCTGAATGGACACAAAGTAAGATCCTAGCCGTTGCAAACACTAGGAGATCACTGCTACTTTCTGAAAACTTACTCATTCACTCTCACGAATCAAAATGCTGCAACGAGGTCACTTCCCTTTGTATCCTGCTCCTGTGGGTACCGCTAATAAGACAAAAATGACTTAATCCTATTTACCACATGCCATTTCCACAAACAAAAAAAATTGCCAACGTCATGTGGCTTACTAAAAATGTAATCATCTTGTTTATAATACTTCTCATCGATATGCACTTATTGTGACAACAATGTTAACACATACGTAGATCCTGCAGGCGTATGTACGTTTATTCTATGATAATTCATGTCATTCCACGAACCTGCAACATAATACCATTATGTTCAAAATATGCTTTTGTTTCAGTAATTAATTATTATTGTTGTACCTGAAGATGAAACGCACTGTGTTTTGGAAATACTTGTATGTTATATATCTAGGCTTGTATTAAATGATTTTAAGTTTAGAATAGATATGTGTAAAAACCTTCACTTATAATCGTGTACTCCATGCTAATCATTTCTGCACGATACCTTTCATCAAAATACCAAAATGTGATATCTTTATCAAGTGAAGCACTTCTCTGTCTGCCATTTCCACCTTTTGCACATCCCCCTTCATGAACTTCATTTCAGCCACCCTGTGGCATTGACTTGGGTGTTGAATTCTCTGGGCAACACTGTGGATATAGTTTAGTGATGAGTTTATCTTTTTGGAAACTGGTGAATTACAAAAGTGAGTCAGTGTTTTGGTTTTGCAAAGGTTTCCAACTTCAGAACAAAGATGCATCCCAGTAATAGTAATCTTTTAGAACTTAAACACATCTGATTTTGAAGAAATGTGCTAATGAATTTATTTCATTTTGTGGAGACATTAATTTTTTATAATCTATATAGGTGCCACTGAAGAGGTCTATGGTACTGCAATGGTGGATAACATTAAAGGTGATGCTTGGTGGAACATTGAGATTAAAAAGGTAGTAAAGAGAAAGAAGGAAGCATATTTGGTCATGTTGCAATTTAGAGTTTCTGTAAATGAATATAACTGTAAGAAGCATGAGGCAGCTAAGCTGGTTCACCGGAGTTAGGGAAAAGATAGGAAGGAAAAGGTGGAAAGGCATGAATTGGCTTTTTGGAAAGATAGAAAATCCTTCTAGAAGTACATAAGACAGGAGAAACAGGGGAAATAAAATTCTAAGTTGCTTGGAAAAATGATATGGGAGCCCAATGAGTTAAGTAAAAGATGGGGTGAATACTTCTCTTAGTCATTGAGCATGAAAGCAAAAGCAATTCTGAAGCAGATGATGTCACAGTGAGAGATTGAAGTACAGGAGAGATCTCAAGAGAAGAGATGTGTAACACTCTAAAACCTCTTCAGAATGGTAAGGTTCCAGGAGTAGATGGCATAACTGCTGAGATGTTTAAATAGGGTGGTGACTCTGTAATTGACTGGTTAACTGAAATTTGCCAGTTGTGCTGGGAGTTAGGAATGGTCCCTCAGGATTGAGGGGGATGCTATCATTGGTCCCTTGTATAAGAGAAAGGTGACCAGTCTGAATGCAAGAACTCTCGTGGTATCAGTTTTCCGAGTGTGCCAGGGAAAGTGTTTGAAAAGGTCATTATTGATAAGGTATGGGTTCTTACATCAGAGAAAGTTTATGATGTGCAGAGTGATTTTATGCCTGGTAAGGGCTGCATTAATCAAATTTTTGCAATTATGTATAATGATAAAAAAGTATCTGTCTGTTGGTAGGAAAAATTTCCGCTGCCTTCATAGATTTAGAGAAAGCTTATGACCAAGTAAATAGGATGCTTCTGTGAAAGGTACTGAGTAAATGGTGTTACTGGAATTCTTTTTAACAGTGTGAAAGCATGCATGCTAGCAGTAGAGCACGTGTACAAGTGAATAGTGTTTTATTGAAATGGTTTTCTATTGATGCAGGAGTCAGACAAGGTTTTGTAATGTCACCATAGCTGTTTAATATATATATGGATGTGTGATGCCAAAATGGGCAATACTGGTTTATGTCTTGGTAATATCCGTGTGTGCAGATTGCTGCATTCTGATGACACATTCCTGTTGGCAGAGATCAAAAGTGAATTGCAGAGTATGTTGTCCTGGATGTATGAAGTTTGCATGAAATTCAAACTGAATATAAATAAGGAAAAAACCAAAGTTATGGCTTTTGAGCAAGGGACTATTAGTACTGGATGCAAGATAAGTCTAAATGGCACAGAGATTGACCAGGTAAATGAAGTGAAATTACTGTTCAAAAACATTACTTTGTGCCTATTGTACAGAGAAAATAACTTTGTGAAGAATGAAAGATGGAGAGTTGAAGTTCCAATTTTGGACTTTTATTTTTTTCTTATAAAAGGAAAACTGCTTGCTCTTTTTGTCTGTTGAAATAGAAAGAAGTGACCAGCCAGTGGGAAACCATGCTTTTTCAGAGGAATAAAACTTGAAAAAAAAATCTGATATTGTCATGGACTCTTGGAAAATAGGCTTCAAACTCCTGGATAATTCTTTAAAATCTCCTTAAATGGACTTCCAGAAATTAGTATGAACCCTGTGAGTCAAAGTTCATTTAATTGCAAATTACTCCATTAAAAACTCACTCAAACACTAGGCACTGCTGTCATAAAGAAATTAACTGTTATTTGTTAGTCAACAATCTCAAAATGCTGTAACTCGTCTGTGTACCTTCCGTTCAAACAGATCTTACCTTCATTAATAGCATTGTTTCTTGATTATGTTTAAAGGAAAACCTGATACCAGTAGACATAAAAATTTTGAAGTGAATTGGCCTGGCTAAACTAACTTTATGATTATCCTGCCTAATTGGTATTACTGTTATTGAATATTTAAACAAAAAAAAAATCAATTGATGCATTTGATTACAGTTGTATAAAAAATATATGCAACTTGTTTTGTGTGTGTGTGTGTGTGTGTGTTTAAAATTTTTCTGAATCAGTATATGGGATGGTCTTTGTTAAGCACAGTATTCCTTTTCTTTTCAGGAAGCCATGGCATTACTTGAGCCCATGACAAATGATCCAGTCAATTATGTTCGACAAGGAGCTTTAATTGCGTCAGCATTGATTCTTATTCAGCAGACAGAAGTAACATGCCCTAAGGTAATTTGTTTTCATTTGAAGCTTCACTATCGTAATTTTTTTTTAGTTATGAAAATAGTAGAATGTAATTGCCACTGTACTAACTGTAGAAAACCAGAATTCATGATTATTAAACAGAAGTTTTAATATGGAAACACAAGTAAAGGCTTTTTGTGTTTAAGTTATGCTTACAGAAAGAAACTTACTACGGTGTATGTAAACATAAATAGATTTAGTTACACCAAGATGTTCCATAGAGTGCATTTTCTGAAAAAAATTCCTTTACAAATCACAAAAATAAATAAAGGTTTAAACATGTAGCTGGTTTTGAAGTTTTACTGTCATGGAGCAAAATGTTTGTAAATGCTTGTTTTTACCTTCTGTCACAAGTTCATGCTGATTGATAATCCAGAGCTGTAGTTGGAAATTTTAATGACATTTTCAAAAGAATCTTTAATTGTGTGCAAAAAAAATACGTTTGTTTTTTTGTTAGGGTTAATACTAGTAAAAAAGCATTTAAATAGTAGTTTGGGTATAAAATAACTGACAATTTTTAAGTGAAATTAATTTCTTAGATTTAATTTTTGATGCATTTATTTTGCATTAACTTATGGAAACAAGAATAAATCGATTGCATGTTTGAAACATTTGCACGGCGAGTGAGGAAAAATGTGCATTTTCATCTCTTCAAAAAAGTCTGTTATGGCATGAGAAGGATGCACACACATTATTGTGATGCAGTAACAGCTCTTCAAACTTCCTTTTGCAGCAATTTTTTTTTTTTAAACTGCAGCATTGCACTCAAAACTGGAAAATAATATGCACTAGTAAGTGTTGTATGTCATGGTATAACATGCTGATAAATGAATCTTTCATGATCAAAGAAGACAATGATCATATCATGATTGTGTCAGCCTTTTTACAACTTAAATTTTTTTTGTGACAAGATAAACTTGGTAACTTTCAGCAAAAGCTTTGTTGTTTTGGTGGTTGAAGTGGAACATCCAAAACTTGTCAACTATATTATGGGGAAAGCATGTTACCTTTAATTTGAACCCTTCTTTCCAGTTATTGGGAAACAGCATATTTCTGTATTTGGTCCAACAACCGGAGATAAGAGATCTATCAAAAGGACATCCATTTTGTTTCTAAATCTTGCATTAGAATGACCTACGCAGTACTATATGAAACTTTTAATCTTACCACCAGTTCAGAAATTATGATATGACAGTCTTCACATGTAGTACCAGTACTTTGTTATTCATAGCAAAAGGGATCTCTGCTCATCCTCTGCAACTTGTCTTCCTTTTTGGAATGCTTTTTACCACCAGTATGTGTTAGCACTTCACACTGCTTTTCACTAAATGCCTGTTTGCAATAAGTCAGATGTTTTGATTACAGATTTGTTCTAAACATATTACTGTTCTAAATTCTGTTCATTCACTAGTAATCAGGATAGTCAAACATCCCACACTCTAGCAAGAGTGCAACTAAACCCAAAATGTTGAGAGACACATCATTAGAATGCCACTTCGCAATTCCCCTGTCTAAAAATTAGCCTCATTAATTTTTGATATGCCCTTGTATATTGCTTCCACATGTCCATCACAAAACCAATGGAACAGTAAATTTTTAAGTATTAATTTCAGGTACACCCAAAAGTAATTTCCAGTGATCAGAATCTTATTCTCTTTAAATGCAAAATTCTCTCATAAGTCTTAATATGAGATTGCAGAAAGTGTAAAAGAAAGTCAGATATTTTATTATTATATGCTATCATATGTGTTTGTGCATCTTCTCAGTTAAAATCTGTAGATTGAAAACCAAAATTTTTACCAATAATAATAGACCTGCAATCATTGAGAGTTTGAAAATTTTCCTCCCATTGTGTTAGTATCAATATTGCTTTTGTGGGTATTAATTAAAAAGCATAATTTAAACCATCAACATCCTACAAAATTTTGTCAAAACATATTTTAATTTCATTAAACATGGTTATAGACTTCTAAGTTATCTATTTGATTGCCATTGTACAGCTCTGCTGAGACTTGACAAAAAAAAAAAAAAAAAAAAAAAATTGAGTAGCATTCATGACAATTTTCTTCCTCTGTATAGGTGAAAGAATTTAGACAGTTATACAGTAAAGTAATAAGTGACAAGCATGATGACATTATGGCAAAATTTGGTGCAATCTTGGCTCAAGGGATAATTGATGCAGGTATATTTGCATTTTTTCTTTTTGAGATGAATTTTAACATAGATGTATGTCCTCAATTTATGTGTTCACTTTGTTTTTATACCTAAAAAGAAAATTGTGTATATGTTGAAGTGTATGTTGCTTTAATTCAACTTGAACAGCTAATTTATCAGTTACTTTGTTAGTGTTTCCCATACACACAGTGTGAAATGAATCTGTAACTGTTGTCATTTTCAATTATTAGGTGTACAAATAAGTTTTAAAGCGTTTTAAGACAACACAACATGTAATTTGAGAGAAAACAACAATAACTTTACGAATCAAAATATGCACCATCATTATCTATCACCTTCCGCCATCTGTCGGGCAGCTGACGGATTCCAGCCTTGAAGAATACTTTGTCGTGTGACGCGATGAAGTTGTCAACCCATTTTTGCACTTCGTCACATGTCAAGAACCGTACAGCAGACAAACCATGTTGCATCGATCGGAACAAATGATAGTCTGAAGGGGCTATGTCATTACTATAAGCCAGGTAGTCCAAAACTTGACAGCCAAGCATCAATAACGTTTCCTTCGTGCATGCAGCCTAGCGTTCTCATACAGTAATTTCACGGGATGCAATCCTTTGCCTGTGAATGGACATTTCTGACAGATTTCCTGGTTTAATCGCAGCAATTGTTACTTGTAGTGATAAGCAGTAACAGTTTGATTTTGTTCCAATAGTTCATAATAGAGCACGTCCTTCATATCCCACCAGATGCACAGCAGAACTTCCTTGGAGTAAATATTGCGTTTCGGTGTCGAAGTTGTTGTTTCACTGGGGTCTACCCACTGTTCTTTGCTTTTGGGATTGTCATACCATATCCACTTTTCATCACCCGTAACGATTTTCCGTAGTTTCTTTCTGTGTTGTTTATTCAACAGATTCAAACACTTCATGACACGCTCATCCTTGTTCCTCTGGCTGAGGTCATGTGGCACCCATTTTCCTTCCTTCTGAATCTTTCCCATTACGCGTAAGTGATTGGAAATGGTTTATTGAGTTATCCTCAGTTGTTCAGCTAGTTCTTTTTGCGTTTGAGACGAATCTTCATCCAGCAATGCTTTCAGTTCCTCATGTGCAACCTTCTGCAAGACGCTTCTATGTTCTTGATTGCCAACATCAAAATCACCTGCTTTAAACCATCTAAACCAAAACTCACATGTGCTTTTCAATACAATATTCTTCCCCAGAACAGAACAGATCCATGCACATGCTTTTGCAGCACTTTTTCCTTGATGAAATTCATAATGAATGCACTGTCGAATAAAGGCAGCTTTGCTTGCCATCTTTCACCTACCGACATGCAAGCGCGTTTGACTGTTGGGCAAACTTCTGTGTCACATTTTATACTCTGGACCAGTTATGGTCACATGACAACAATGTGGGGGAATGTCGGATATGTAAATTAGAGGTATATGTCGCACAAAAAACACTTTAAAACTTATTTGTACGCTTAATATAATGCTTGATGAGTGTTGAATCAGCGTAATATTAACCAGTATGCCATAGTTCTTTAACTGCGAAGATCCAATATTCCAGATTATTCAAGTAGATATTATTTTGCTTTCTATTCATTGTTTTAGCAAACGTTAGAATATTTTTAGTGTAATTTTTAGTTACTAAATACTGTACTTTCAGGAGTACAGCACATTGTGTGCTTACTTGTGTTGCACTGGTAACCTGTTAACAGCCAAATTATGGTGTAAAGGTGGTCTGTTGTCAGTCACTTGTATCAGTATTACAGGAATTTAATAGTGACACCCATGTGCAGAACTAGACTGCCTTTGCCCCACAATTAAACTGCTTATAGACTGCTTTACAAGGCTTTAGTAGGACCATAATTAGTTATATAGTGCATACTGTTTGACTTCCAAAAGAGCCTGGTTCACAAGCAAATTTGCAACAAATGTTGGCAGCAAAAACTTTAGTTTGACTGCTATTAGATTAATTTAGTAGCTTGTGTTTGTAGTAATCTTTGGCATATATATAATTAGCCTATTTACCAATAACATAAAATGCCCCACCAGTCTATGCTTAATGTTCATTCAGTGCATAAAAAATTAGAATGTTTTATGTTTTGTAAGATGTGATTACTTCTGGCATTGTATCAGTTTGTGTTCTTTGATGTAGTAAGGGAATATTTTTTCATGTGGTAGCCTGTGTTAACTGAGATTGTTGATTATGTAACTAACTGAATATTACAACGTTCAAAAAGTTCTGGAACTTTTTATATTGAAAAAGAATGTGTACAGATAATGCCTGTTTATGCGGTGTTTCCTTTGAAGTAGTTACCCTGTGCAATTATGCATTTTTGCCAGCACTCAAACAAAGATTTAAATGCAGAATCCAAGCCTTCTTTTGCCACATCCTCCAGTGCTTCCGTAGCTCATTGCACTTCTTCGGAACTTGAGAAGTGTCATCCCTTAAGCAAATTCTTCATCCAAGGAAAAAGTCACATGGACGAGATCAGGGGAATAAGCTGGTTGTGGAAGAACGGGAATGTGATATTTGGACAGGCAATCGGACACCAGGAGGGATCTGTGAGCAGGCGCATTTTCATGATGGAGCACCCACGAGTTGGTCTTCCAAAGATTGGGTTGCTTGCATCTCGCTGATTCTCGGAGACATTTCAGGGCGTTGATGTACTCTTCTTTAGTCACTGTACGACCATGTTGAAGGAATTCCTTGTGTACGACCCCCTTGCAATCGAAGAAAATCATTAACGAGACCTTTCCTTTGGAGCGGTCAGCCTTGAACTTTTTGGTCATGGTGACAACGGTGATTTCCACACTTTTGATGCTTGGTTGGATTGGGGGTCGTACAGAAAGCACCAAGTCTCATCGCCAGTGATCAATTGACTAAAGAGATCTGAATCCACTGTATCAATGTTTTCCCCGCAAACTTGCATGCGCTCATCCATTTTTTCTTGTGTCAGGTTTTGGGGAACAATTTGTTGGCACACGTGATGCATGCCCAGTTTCTCTGTTAAAATGGCATGGCAACTTCCAACTGAGATGCCGGCAACTTCCAACTAAGATGCCGGCAACTTCTGCAATTGCTGCAACAGTTTTTCCACTGTCATTTTTCACAATTTTTTTGACAATGGCAATTTGTCAATCCGTTTTGGATGTTGAAGGCCGTCCTGACCTCTCATCATCCTCAATGCTCTGTCGCCCGTTTTCGAATTGTCGATGCCACTCATAAACTCTAGTGCGACTCATTGCACTCTCACTGTACGCTGACTTAATCATTTGAAAAGTCTCAGCAAAAAATTTTCTGAGCAGAACACAAAATTTTACACTTGAACACTGTTCAAAATTCGACATTGTTGTCCTCGCGACAGAGAGCCTCGAATGCCTGTAATCACGAACTACACGCATACGCTGTACGTGTTGGATCTGAATCGAACCGGTTCTGGCTGGTCATTCACATGATACTCTTCGCTTGCTCAGCAGGGAATGACGTAATTCACTGACATTTGGCAAATATTCAGAAAGTTCCGGAACTTTTTTAATGTACTAGTATGTAAAGCTTAACTTTTCAAGGTAATGTTTTGTGTGAAAAGTGTGTGTAAAATTTGAGTGAATGTGGTCTGAAACATAACTTAGGCATTGTAAAGGTGCACATCCTCCTGCATATCTAGTGAGCTGTGGGACATGTTAAAATAGGCTGATTGCTATTGTAACTATGGGTCCTAACATACTTTTCATGTACGTTTCTGCAGGTTTTAATTAAAAGTAACATCACTTGTCTGATTTGGGTATATGCCAGTACATAGTGTTTGTGTAAATTTCAAAAAGTAATTTGGTAATTTGAGAAAATTTCTTTCATTAGAATTTAGGATCAAGCTGAGGCATTCCTAAATATTAATCTCAAGTTCTGGCATAATATTTGTATTCATATTCAGTTTGATATGCAAATGAGTACTCATGTATCTAAGAAAGTAAGTCCAAATGCCTTGCCCAGTGATCCAATTTGAGATCTATATCATTTCTCATTTTGACATGTGATTTATGACATGAGGTTAACTTGAAAACCAGTAGATCTGTTGAACTTGTGAAGATGAGAGACAGTGGTTCACAAGCAAATTGCTATTGATACTGACAGAATTTGGTAATTAAGAAATAAGCTAGGTTAATGACATTCTGATAGCAGAAACAGGACCTTTCACACTGTTCAGAGGCTTTCTGAACTGTAAATTTTTATAATAGTTGTGGAATGTTTTACTGTGGACAATGGATAGTATTAAAAACAGTACTGGCTAAAGATGAAATAACAAAACATTGCACATTTTTTACAATTTTAAAATTTTGAGGAGTGCCAAGAGCAGCTAAATATTTCTTTTCAAAGAAAGTATTCATGTCATGATGTGAAAAAAACCCGACATTTATCAGTCCTGGTGATGTTAGCTTTCAGCATTCATCTGGGTCTTTCAGTCTAGTTCTAATCCACCATGTTCCTGATTTGTTTCTTTTTGAGTACTGCAAAGTATAAATGAGTGGTAGGCAATGCACGTAACTAACAAACTAATTAAGAAGAAGGTAATGTAGAACACGCTAAGTTATACATAACTTAGCGTGTTCTACACTACCTTTTCTTAATTAGACTGCAAAGTATGCTACCGCTTGTGTGTCTTTTTGTGTGATTTCAAAATTTGACCACTTACATCAAGTATTTGGTGATTACTTTCTCGGCCTTTTCAGAATGTGTGCACGTAACCCTGCGTAATTTCCAGTATCATTCCAGCATCCATGGCATGCAGTATTTAGGCTTAAAAAGGCCTTCAAGTTAACCTGTGATGTTGAACATTCTATAAGCATTTAGGCCTTTCTCTTTAAACTTTCACTCACTTTTGCAAAATAACTATGGTCAAACCTCTGAATAACAGTCACTGCTTTGACCAAAAAAAAAAAAAAAAAAAAAAAATAGACGTTGTTCAAAGGTTAGGCTTATATTAACATCATTTGTCAATTGTGTTTCGATTACACAAATCCTTGAATTCAGTGTGGAATTGGAGATGGGTGCGATCAGCGATTGTTGCGGTGCGAGGATCAAAATACAGACTGCATAATTTTAGCCGACATCGTCCTGAACTCAGTTCAAGTGAAAATGTCCAGATTTAGAAATGTAAATACAGCTGACCAGAAATAGCAATTTAGAAGCAAAAGTTTTTCTTGTTATCTGCACCTATTGTTTAAACTAAAATTGGATGACCTACAGTTAAACTTATGCTGTAGAGGATTTTAGGAATTACTGTCTGACCCTGGTCTTAAACAACCCTTAGATTTAGCAAGCTAGGAGAATAGAGTCAGGGTATTCTATAGGAAAGAAAAACAGAACAGTTTTAGTGACAGCGAAGTGTAACTATACATTTAGGTGACTGAGCAAAGGAAAGCATGAATGGAACCGACAAAGACCAAACCAAGAGAAACCATTGCAAATGAGCAATATTCCAGGCACCAACACTCACCTCTTGCATGGCTTGGAGTGGGACTGAGACATACATGAGAGCTGGAGCTCGCCTCAAGTAAGTATGGCCGCCCCAGTGGCGCAGTGGTCTAAGCGATGGCCTCTGAACATTCGTCCGAACGGGGTCCGGGTTCGAATCCCGGTGAGGCATGGATGTTGTGTTTGTCTTACAGCACTGGCTCTCTCCCTTCCCTGGAACCAGTGACCCTAAATTAGGGACGGGCGACTGCTTATAGCCCATTGAGTTGCTCACGGTGGTCGTTAAACCTCAAATAAAAAAAAACAAAAAACAAGTAAGTATGGTCACCCGTCAAACTAAACTTTTACTCCTTTCTTTTAACTTAAGCTCGCTATTGTGCATGCTATAATGCAACCCATTGCCGCCGTGGTGATGCAGTGATCTAAGCAATGGCTTCTGACCGTTCTTTCAAGTTGGGTCTGGTTTCGAATACCAGTGAGGCATTGATGTCGTGTTTGTCGTATGGCACTGGCTCTTTCCCTTTCCTGGAGTCAGTGACCCTAAATTAGTGATGGGCGACTACTTACAGCCAGTTGAGTTGCTCATGGTGGTCGTAAAACCCCAATCAAAAAAAAAAAAAAAAAAAAAAGTGCAGGCTCATTTTCTTTAGTGACATTTTTTGTATCCCATCTTACTTCCATTGCATAAATACCAAAGGGGCTAAGTAAAATCCTAAGGGCAGTTGTCCATTAGTCCTTCTTCTGGACTGACTGCAGTGTCTGTTGACCACTGTTACGGAAATTTTAAATTTTGTCTTTCAGAGGTTAACACTGTTAATCCTTATCCAGCCCAAACTTGTCATTGTTCACAAGTGTCTATTAATGGATATTTTTGTCCAATAAATGGATATTTATCAATGCATTTTATTATTTTTATTATGGCTATTTTTCGTGTTTAACCTTTCTATCCATACATGCATACATACTTCTACATCATGTGCCCTATCTGATGCTTCAACTGCACAGTCAACTCAACTGCTTAACTTTCAGTTATACTCTAACGAAATTTCAGCCTTACTTTGGTGTTGCTCAACTTGAAAGTACCCTGCTATTCGTAAATGAATAGCAAGCAGTCAAGAGCCACTGCCATCAAAAAAATGTTTT
Source organism: Macrothele yani (assembly GCA_039090855.1). NCBI lineage: Eukaryota > Metazoa > Arthropoda > Arachnida > Araneae > Macrothelidae > Macrothele > Macrothele yani. The sequence goes on along the minus strand of CM077027.1, from coordinate 134,519,925 downwards.
CTGGTTATTTCAAAAACTGAAAATTCAAATTCTCTAATTGTGTTTCTTAAGAACAATTTTGATTAGTTCAATTAAAATTGTTACCACCCACCTAATAGCTCAGTAAAATAAATTGTTTTAGCTCTGCTTATGTTTGATCCTCTTCCTGTCAAATAAATTTGGCTTAACTTTTGCATAAATATGTATCTTAACCAAATACACTTGCGGACAATGAAATTTGCGCATTTAGAAGAAAACATGCTACAACCACAAAACTTTACAAATAGTTAGAATGTGTGCTGGTGTGCAAATATCCACGTTTGGTGTGACTGCTCACGACCACACGCCCCATGGTGCCGCTATAAGCACGAATCAGCAGCCTTATAAACTGGTGTGTAGTTGATGCCCCATGAAAGCCAAAAGCACCGGCCGACACAAGCTAATGTACAGAGTGACAAGAATGCCAGGTAGACGCTAGAGACGTCGATTTGTGCAACTTACGAACTTTGAGAGAGGCCTGATCATCAGGCTGAAAAATGCAGGGTGGTTGGCGCACCATATAGCCCGCCATGTGGATCGTTCTGGCCATAACGTCCGACTGTGTTGGGAGCAGTGGACACGTGACAGCACTGCCACACGGCGGAGCGGCTCCGGACGGACCAGGAGGACAACCGGTAGAGAAGATTGAAGTATCGTGTGTCAGGCACAAACGGATCCCATGGGGACCTGGTCCACTGTACAGGGCTGCCCCGGTGGCGCAGTGGTCTAAGCAATGGCCTCTGATCATTCGTCCGAACGAGGTCCGGGTTCGAATCCCGGTGAGGCATGGATGTTGTGTCTGTCTTACGGCACTTGCTCTCTCCCTTCCAACCAGTGACCCTAAATTAGGGACGGGCGACTGCTTATAACCCATTGAGATGCTCACGGTGGTCATTTAACCTCCAATCCACCACTGTACAGGAAGATGTAGCCGTGCCTGTGTGCCCACGAACCATTTTCCGGCGCCTCGCGGAAGCAAATCTGCGATCCCAGCACCCCTTACATGTGCTGCCATTAACACCGGAACATCGCCAGCTCTGTTTGCAGTAGTGCCAGGCCAGAGCGATGTGGAACACCACAGACTGGTGACGTGTGGTGTTTAGCGATGAGTGCTGCTTCGTTTTGGGGACAGGTGATCATTGTGTCCGGGTGTGGAGATCCCCGGATCAAAGCCACAATCCCAACCTCGGTATCGTGCGCCACATCTCCCTCACTGCAGGCATTATGGTCTGGGGAGCCATTGTCTATGATAGCCGATCGACTCTAGTGGTACGTGGATCATTGACAGGCCAGCGGTATGTGGATGAGATCCTATGGCCCCATGTGCTCCTATTGCTTGCTGGGATTCCTAGTGCACTATACCAGCATGATAATGCCCGCCACACATGGCTCGGGTTGCCCAGGACTGCCTACGTCATGTCCAGACACTTCCATGGCCTGCCTGCTCCCGGACATGTCCCCTATCAAGCATGTGTGGGACCAGTTGAAACGCCAGCTGCGGCTGTGCCGCACTATCTGCGATTTGGATCACACCGTCCAACACGTGTGGGACCATCTGCTGCAGAACAACAACAGGTGTCTGTTCGCCTCCATGCCACACCGTATTGCAGCATGTATCGCCGCATGAGGCGGTGCGATGCGCTATTGACGATGACCAGACTGCATGCCACAGATCCCTCTGTAATTGTCTTGCAATGCTGTTTTTGCCATCATGTGTATCATTCATCTGTATCATTACATCCATAAAATTTCAATTCAATCCGATGCTTCCTTCTTGGTGCGCAGATTTCATTGGCCACGAGTGTATATTGCCAAAGTCATTAGTAATGATGTACCAGTCATTTTCAGAGTTGCCAAGCTGTTTTATTTCTCCCTACAGTACCCACTATATTATCAGTTACTCTCATTTTCATTTCTAACATTAGTGTTCAGATTTTTACATTGTGTAAACTTTTCATGTGGTTTAGTTTTGACTCCAAATCTTTAAAGGTAGAATCACTAATCGTTTTGTCTAAAATTTAACTTCGTTGCTGTGGCATTTCTGGTACGTTTACCAGTTTGTGTGTGTGTTGAAACGGATAGCTAATCAACCCAGGCATTGTGGCTTTTAATTGCCTATCTATCATAAAGGAACTGCCCAAATGTGTTTTTGTAGCAGTTTGACCCATAGATTGATTTGAGAGTCACAGATAAGCGTAAGCAAGACCAAAAAATGAACTTTTAGTTGCCGCCAAGGTGGCACAGTAGTTTGGAAGCTCTGGGTCCTCACCATTTGTCAGTGATGGGTTCAGGTTTGAAACCTGGTGAGGCATGGAAGTTGTGTTTGTCTTACGGCACTAGTACTATCTTTTACCTGGAACCAGTGGCCCTAAATCAGGGATGGCCAACTGCTTATAGCCCATTGGGTTGCCCACAGTGGTCATTAAACCTTGAATAAAAAAAAGAAGAAAATCTTGTAAGTCCATATGATGTGAAAGCAGAAATAGCATAGATGATAGCTAACTTAGTTTCCCCATATTGTGTCTAAAGCTCCAGGTGTATCATATATTATACTTGAACTCCAGTCATAACATCTTCCATTGTTCATGCATTTCTACTTGCTTTTATAGATATTCTGTGGATGGGAGTGTTGAGATTGTTCTCAGTATGCTGGTCAAATTCTCTATTTTATTTGGGATTGTAGCAAGAATGAAATTTGTGTTTGGAAAGGGAAAAATAAAGCATTTTTTTGGGAGGGGGTTCTAAAAGAGAATTTAATAATTTGAGGAAGAAATATTTCCTCAGAAATACATAGGTACATATTCAGAGCAATTATGTTCAAGCAGCACATAAATTCAAATCAGTTAGAATTATGCATGGAATTGCTTGTGGTTTACTGGTCTTCCATGTAACAACTCCTCAGAAAACTTGGAAAACAGGAGATGCGAGTTCGATTCCCATTCCAGGGTGATGTGTAATTTTCAAGTTTTATTAGGAGTTGTTACATGGAAGACCAGTAAACCACAAGCAATTCGGTGCACAATTCTGATTGATCTGAATATATGTGATGCTTAAACATAATTGTTTTGAGAGAATAAACTCTGAAAATGCATACAGAGCAAAGAATTTCCAAAAGGGGACACTTGTTCCTCTCCAAGTTGTGCGAAGTTCATGAAGAATGCAGTTCAGACAAAAATATAGCCAATACAATGTCAGGATAACAGAGAAAGGAATTTTGGAGTCCATCGGAACAAAAGTAATGTTTTAAAGGTCAACTGGGCTGTTTTGTGACAGCCAGCAGTAAAGCGACAAAGAAAGGTTTGGCAGTTGTGTTTGGTACCATCGGGGAGAGAAGACATACACTAAAGGCCAAATAGTCTCTTGAAAGAAACTCAACTCAGAAAAGAAATCAGGAGCCCATGAAAAGGAAAAAAGGGTTGATGACCATAGGGTATATTTCTGGCCTGAAATGTGCAAAGAGAAATTCCCTGTACCCATATGAGCAGTGAGTTGCATGGTGACATATAAGCATAGAAAATAGTATGGAAATTTTCCAATTCAAGTTGAAGCACAACAGTGTAACTAACCTTGAAAATCAACATTGGAAGCAGCTGAGTGAATGCCATAGTGAGAGTGCAGAAACTTGAAGCATCTTTGAGCAAAGTGGCATGTAAGGAGACATTCCCCTTCTAGAGCATCTTGCAGAAACATAACTGCTGAGGCCAGATGGCTGATAAGTCGCTTGCTCAGCAGAGAATACTTGGAGCCACAGTGGCAATCCTCTTTCACTTTTCTCCACGAAGAGATGCCAATGTCATGGAGTAAGGGAAGTGTGTGTGTGTGTGTGTGTGTGTGTGTGTGTCTGAGTTCAGGCAATTGTCAACTGCACCTGGCTGCAGCCACGGTGTGTTCTACTATCGCACTGAACAGGTGGATAAGGAGTGAGAATCCTTTCCGATTCAAGCATGTGCGTGTCAGTGCTGAGTTCAAGTTCAATTTTAAGCTCCCGAGCCATCACTACCTTATAGCTTACAGGCCTGCGCACCGAATATCGAAAGCTGGGTGACGTAGGAGAGAGAAGTCTCATAATCCATAGTGGGTAGTCGAACGGTCGAGCTTGCTCGCTCGCTGTACTAGTGCACAAGCCTGACTGTCAATGTGTGTGGCTGTCATTGGTTTTCAACTAAGTTTTCCTCTCTTTGTTCTCATAAATATTTTTAGGGCAAACTGCTCCAGAAGAAAATTCATAAATATGACACGTGGTCCATCAATATAACACGTGGTCGATCGTCATAATTACCGCGACAGTGGAACGTGTCATATTATACACCACATGTTTTATTATGCACAACGTGTTATTATTATTTCACTGAAAATCGCCAGAGTTTTCAAATTCCTTATTAACGGGGACCTCCTAATGGATTATTTCAATCAAGTGGGGAAATTTTCAAGTTACCAAGAACTCCCGGGTAAGTGAAAATCTTTCGTAGACCTAAGGCATGCATCCCGTCGCTGAACATAAACAGCATTTGGAGCAAAACTACTACATATGGTTTCAATTTCTGGTCATTAAAGATGTGATATTGCTCTTTCCTTGGCATTTCGTAACAATAATACAACTTCTGGTAATTAACAATGAAATGAAACACGACATGAGATGGCTGTCTTTTTTTTTTTTGTGTGTGTAGTAGAAAATTCTATTGCAAACTTTTTTTTATTTTAAAATTTAGTTGCCCAGCATAGGCAACTAGATTTTTTATTTACCTGCCCAGGCCAATGATTTACATGCTGCGGGCATCTAGGTCATGGTATTTCCAAGCCCTGGATATTGTCATTTTTAAGAGACAAAAAAAAGTACCTGGATGGGCACGAATCCACATATTGTGGAAACTATGTTCCAAACAAACAAGATTTTTAAGATACAAGTAGAAATACATACTTTTTTTTTTTTTTTTTTTGAAATCATGTGCTTAAAATGAGATCAGTATTTTTATTCATTCATCTAAACTTATCACTTATCTGTTTCCAGTGACTTCCTGCACCTTTTTTTCACAAGCTACAGCTATAATAATTGGAACTAATATATCTCATATTATCCGATAACTGCTGGAACGTGTGCTTCCAAATGTGGGGGTGGGTGTCAATCTTTGTATGGAGATAAACTTTTCCAATCCACCATGGAATTAATTTGAACCCAAAATCATAAAATAAGGAAAAAACAATCTTTTCAATAGCTTTATAGTAATGACAAAACATTCGCATAGAATTTTATGACATTGTTTTTCATAGTTTCTGAGAAAATGGTACATCAAGTTAGTCAATTTATAATAAGACATGTACATTTTTTAAAAATACATCCTATAGTACCAAAACAGTTGTTCAGATTTATCCAGTACAATAACTGCATGTGCCTTTGTCAGGTTCTCAAAAAAATACAATTCTTATATGGAAAAATACTTTATTAAAAACTTATGGGAACAAATTCCCAATTTGCTTAGAATGTAACTTGTCTTTGAAATTCTTCGGGGAACAGCTAACAGACAAATTATTAAATTGTGTTTGTGATACACAAAGAACTACACAAACATATATATTTGTGCATTGGCAGTTTTCCTGAATACTTCTTGAAAATTAAATTTCAGGAAATTTACACCAATAAGTACTCGTATTTTTTCCAGATAAAAAATGTTTCTATTGTGGATCCAAATAGTTTTGTTTAATGCTACTAATACATTTAATACATATGTTTTAAACTTTCACAAGGAAATGTTTTTAAATAGTGTGCTGGAAGACAAAAATTGTAAATTTTATATTTGCGTACCAAAATGAAGTTGTCCAAATATGTAACTAGATGGTACTAAAATTAGGAAAACTTGTTACGCCGTTAAAATGTTGTTATTGTACATTTAATAATGTAACAATTGCATAATTTTTATCTTAATTTGTTTGATGCAATCAGTGGATCAAGTGGCAATACACTGTATGTATGTTAAAGTGTTTTATTGAGCCTTTGGTAATAATTTAAGAACACAGGAAAAAAATCAGTTTTTCTTCTTAACCTTTTTTATATATATATATATTAGTGAACATGGATCGCAAATAGATTTCTAGTTACTGTCTGATATGAAAATACATTTTCACTAAAAGAATTATTTCATCACTCAATATTTCGTAGTCGTAAGCTCGTAATGAATGAAAAATCTGATTCCTTAAATTCGTCAATTGACATCTTTTGAACCGACGGTGGTACTTTGTAATGGACCCTCAAACTAATCATTCAAGTACAAGAATGATTCAGTGAAGTATGACGACATTATAACTTCAAGTGAAAATATGACGACAGTTTATAATTTGATTTCAGCAATGTCGTGAAATGACAGCGATGATTTCATTAAGTTGACGAATCTGTCTTGCTTGCACTTTTACGTAGAAATCATTGCTACGCTAGATTTATGCTGTTATTTCTTTTTTTCCTTTTTTTTTACTGTATTTTGAAAGATTATAAAACTAACGTGTAAACTCTGCAGTTATTTTAAAAAAAAATCTAACACAGCTTATTTAAATGTAGTGAAACTCTAAATAGGGCGTGACTTGTTTCATTGGTGTACGTTAAAGACGTGTTCACTTGGCACATTGCCGTACGGCTTCCAGCATCTCCCTCTTCCTGACTGTGGACTACCCTAGTGACATCACAAATCGATGCGCGGGCCTGTAAGCTATAAGGGGGTGATTCCTGAGCCCATCCGAGCCCAAAGCATATCAGCCCAAGCCTGAATTTTATGTTCTAAGATGGAGCCCATGCCGGAAAACTATGATTGACTTACTAATGCTGATTCTTCTTACTAATGTTTTGGCATTAGGAAGAAGGATCTCCTTCCTTCGATTTACCAGCGTCTTTCTCAGTTGGGAAGGGGTCCTCTATCTCTTTCTGCAGTTTACTGTTTATTTCTTCCTGCAATATTTAGAGCAGCTGGGCACCCCCAAAAGATTTGAAGGTGCTGTGATCTACATACTGTGAGTCAGAGCTGAATCATGGAAGTAAGAGGCAAAATTTTGTTTGTGTGCTATCTATTACCTTTAGTTCTTGAAGCAGCTTTTACTTCTTTGCAGAAATCCACTAATATGTGGCCTGTGGCAGCAGTTGCACTGGCTTTTTTTAAGTTTTCACCAAATTCAATTTCTTTTTCAAAAAAGTATTATATAACAGTACAAAAAGGTAATCACCAAAACCTTTTTTCTTCACCAAAATGATTTCTTTTTTTGCAAATTGCAAAGAATGTGATTGGCAATGCGACCCCTGTATGGCATTTGCTACCCAAGTCCACATTCCCACCCAGACCCAGTCGCTGAAGAATTCTCTTTATCAACTAGAAAGTGTAAGGAAAGTATTGTATGAGAAATCATACGGATTTAGAAAAAAAGAAAATCCTCTCTCTCAGAGCTTGAGCACAAACCGCAGAAAATATTCATTGGCTGAGGCTCAGCCTATCTTAGCACTGGTGTGTGTAAGGCCATGTGCATTAAAAAATATAAGTGTAGTAGCTGCTTGAGTTAAATACAAAACACCGACACACACTAATATAAAAGATAACCTGCTTATGTCCAAATACATAAGTACTCTTGAGCCTTATTTGTTTTTTGGAATTGTAACAAGCAAATTATTTAGGTCTTTCTTTACTTTTAGGACTGTTATGGCTAAAAGGAACTCTTAATTTACATGGAATCATTATTGGCTGGTGAGTGAGGAGCAAATGTAAATAGTACAAAAATCCAGCCCATATGCTTTTAAATTTTAACCAGTAATCATGTTTGTAAATTTATTGTTCTAACTACTTAAGTTATTGAAGTCTGTGTTTGTGGGCTAAATTCTTAACTATTTTGTTTGGTGTTTGGGTCAGTTCTGCCCCGACTGGCCATGCCCTCTCAACCATCTGTCTCTCACTTGCAAAAAAAAGGAAGATCTACATTCTCTGGTTATGATGCAACTGGCAGTTTGAAGGCTAGGTTTGTAACAGCATTATCATCATAAACATAAATGGGTAGGAGAGTGTTTTTAAAGCACAAGAGAAAGGTTTGCACACAGTCAAGGAATGGTTTGAATTATCTGTTAAGTGCATTATAAATATCTCTAACATAGTAAACTTTTCATTTTCTTTTTTACATTTTGTAATTAAACACATCTTATGTTTGCTTTCTTTAGTATAATGATATGACCATTTCCAGGTGGGAGGAATGTGACAATTTGTCTTCAGTCAAGAACAGGCCATACAAACATGGCAGCTGTTGTAGGTATGCTTGTGTTTGCCCAGTTCTGGTACTGGTTCCCTCTTTCCCATTTTCTATCTCTGGCCTTCACTCCCACAGCTGTAATTGGGCTCAATGCAGATTTAAAGGTATGTCTTTCCCTTCTTTTTTTCTTTTTACTTTGTACTTGTGGTTTTAATTCTTGTTAAAAATTTGTGTATTACTAAAAATATTTTTAAGAAATTTTGTATGGGTTATATAAATTTTAGAATTTTTAATTACTCTCATACTTCTGTGTACCAGTTGCCTAATGGCTGGGTGTTTTTCTGTATTATAATTTTTTATCCTTGTGAACATTTATCTTCTGAATTCATGTTTTATAATGCACTATTTTCAGTAGCAACTTCTAATTGCAGTCATCTTATATATAATTCCATAGTGTCACTCAAAATTGTGGGACATTGGTACATCGTACGAACTTGGGAATGGTTCATTTCAGAGACCTTGATCTCAAGAATAAAAAAAAAGTAAAATTTGTCTTCTAAATTTAATTAGCCGATTGCTGTACATGTCACAACACTCAGTCTGACTTTGTCATCGCAACGCGAAGCGGATGGGTAGTTGTATGACCTTGGGACTTGGCGCCAGCAAGCAAGGAGCTGATTGGCTATTATCAAGGTCAAATCGACTGCACATGCTCCCACTGCTATTCATCTATAAACTGTGTTACAGTTAAGACGGGAATAGGGTTCTGTTAATGAGTAGCATTGGAAGGAGAACACCTAAATGAGGGCATGTTTTTCGTAATGCACGTGAGCGAAGGAATTTTAAAAGCACCTGCAATGATTGCAGTAATACAACCGGTAACCTGTCTTTCTGAAAAGCTTTATTTAATTCCTCTGGTCATAACGGCCGTTATTTCCCTTCCAGAGCTACAGATAAATATAGGACTGAGAGACTTAACTTCTGAGCAGTCCTAATGTTGTCCTACACATCCGGAAATACGATAATGCAATGTCATTCGCTTCTGTCTCAGCCACAGAAAAGGAGATTCCAGGCAGTTGTCTATACTGCTTAAAAATTCAGGGACAGACTCGCCAGTAGATCTCATATTTATTATCACTTTTTTGTGAAAATTGTACGTTATAGTTTCCTCGGCAGCTACTGATATATGTATTTGTTGTAATGAAAATAAAGAATTAAAGCGATCAATATCGTCAGCCCTGGCGGATATTCTGGCTAACAATCCTTGCGCCCAAGCATACAAGACTGCAGCTGAGGCGATTAAACGTGAAATAGCAGGACACAACCTGGACCTGTGTTTTGTTGATAATATATTTAGATATTCTCTATATTCCCTCATCAGAATACATAAAGAATGAAAAAATGTCAGTTTTATTACCCCTTTGCTTTCTTGAAAACTGTGAAAAATACTTCTTACTAGAGCTTTTGCCCCACCAAGCCACTAGTTCAGTTTTATATTCATAACAGACATCGGAACTAAATTTTGAATGTGCCTTTTAATTTATTTGCAATTTATAATATGGTGAAAAACAGGAATAATGGTGCCATCCTGAGAGCTCAGAAGGAGAATTCACAGTAGTGCTGCGCCACAGGAAAAATTATAAGTTACTAATTAGTTTCTTAATTTGTATGGTATTCTGTGAAAAGTGCTGTGTGCCTTGTATACCACTTAAGTGTTGGACATTTATTAATTCAGTGTTGGGTATCCTATTTGCAGATGCCTAAAATGGAGTTTCGTTCCAATGCAAAACCGTCTACATATGCATATCCTCCTGCACTAGAAGAGAAAAAAGAAAGGGAGAGAGAAAAAGTTACGACAGCAGTTTTGTCCATTACTGCTAAGTACCGTAAGAAAGAAGTTGAGAAGAAAGAACGTGAAGAGAAAATGGAAGTGGTATGTTCATTTAGTTTAATACTGTCATTTTTTCTTTCATTTTTTTTTATGGGATGCATGTTTGATTTGTGCTCCAGAATAGTGTCCATTTTAAGTTTTCCAAAGGGTTGCGTACATGGATGAAAGCTAATTCTAGCATCTTTATACTATAAAATAAAACATTTCATGTAAAATTTCAATATTCTTATTTTTGTCTTAAACCTATAGGAAATTCTCTGCGATCTTTTTATTTTGAGTGAGACTGAAACATTCTAATATTCGTTTCAGACTTCGCAAACTTCAATTTATTGAAATCAGTATTTTTTTTAAAATGTAGTCAGTCATTGAAAAAGAAAGGAGGGGGCTGGTAGTCTGTCATACTACAAGCATAAAAAACATTAATACACGTATTTTATTTTTCTTGAAATGCATAAATAATTATTGGCAATAAAGTGTTAGAATTTTGTTTGCTTTACTGTTTGCTGTAACAGTTGGTGAAAAAGAAAGTCAGTTATTGTACTGCATTTATTCCTCTTGATACGGATATATGTTATTTCTTTAATGAAAGGCATATGTTCTGTGTTTGATTATATTTTCAGAAGTTCCTACTAAACAACAGTGTATACTCCATCACATTGCTGACATTTCTATTTTCCTTCTATTTCATTACAGGGCAGAGTGAAATTTATTCAGAAAACACACCTGCCAGGTTTTACGATTTACCTGTAAAATTTACATAAATCCGACTTGTTTTACGGGCAAAATGTTAAGTTTACGGATTTGTTGATTCTCCCAGATTTAATTTTTTCTGATGATTTTGCACCCACCATTAAAACTATTTATTTTGCTTTAATCCATTTAAAATGAAGCGCCGATGTAAGTTAGGAACAAACTTTTCAGTTACATGTGTTTATGTGGGAACATTTGTCTGCAGTTTTCCCACATTTTAGGTTTATTGTTTTGCTTTGTTTCAAACGCTAAAGCTTGTGCAATGCGTAAACTCAACCTCCCCAGCTGGGTTTGTTTATTTCTTGCAAGTTTCCCCCTTCCCCTTCTCAGTAGGCCAGCTTGGGGTTGTCCTGCATTGGAGTATGTTTCTTGATTACTCCCAGTTCTAAATGCCATCTCAGAATGTAGTTATCGTAGAAAAAAAATTTCAAATGGATTTTAAATCTGTGGAATTTTTAAGACTAGATCGATACCCAACATGACGAAATTAAACAAAAGCTGCCAGTTTTGTGAAATTAAAAATGCGTTTGGGGCATGGTTTCATAACTTCTGTTCTCTGGCAATAAATTTGACCTAACGAAAAAATGCGGTATAATAGGAAGTTAAAAAAAGAAAACAGTTCAATGTTCATTCGACTCGGTGCTTCTCCAGCAATGATTTATTTTGTGGGTCGGTTAGTCAGTAAGTTTTCTACGCTTTCCAATCATGCTTTGTATGTCTGCACGATAATGCATGAAAGTATCTTGGCTTGATTCGACGAAATTAATATTTTGGGGTCCACACTAATTTGTCAAATCTCTATTGAAAATGGTCGAAGGTTTGGACGTAAGAGCGGGATTTATTCTTGCCCCTTTTTGCGTGATGACTTACGTAAAATCAAAGCATGATTGCAATGAAGTTTCGGTACGCTGTTCAGCACCCATAGTGGACCTATCCTATTAAAATGGTTATTGTCAACATTCATGGGGCAGTGCGTACATGCACGAGATTTGTTCGTCAGAAATTAACCTATTTGGATGGAATTCTTAATTATAAAATGATGCATGTGTGTTTGCTTTTTATTTTAGAAATTAACAGGCACAAAAGAAAAAAATCTATAATAAAGCAAAAAAAAAAAATGCAAAATATACAGTCTGTCAATTAATTCATACTAAGGGATTCGTTCGTAAAGAAAACATTTGAAGTATCGTAGAGAAACACTGTTTGTTGCTTTTGCAAACAACTCTGAATTTTAAAATATTCGCATTTTGACAGCATGAGTTTAATTTAGGAAGGAAGTAGACTTTTGACTTTTTTTTTCACTTTATCTGTTTGAAAAAAATAAAAATAAAAAAATACACCATTGGTTTCGTAACTTTTATCAAACCGAATTGCGTGTTATTTAGAGATTTTCATTTTCTAAAACAAAATATGTGTATTCTAAATTTTGTCATGTAAGGCCTTTTTTTTTTTTTTTTTTTTTTTTCAGAGATATAAGATTGAATTAAAACTCCAGTTCCAACGTTTTGTGACGTGGCTACGCCTCAAAGGGAGGAGGCGACGAGATGTGGAGGAAATTGCCGACGAAGTGGTTGTACCATTTCCCGTGACACCTGGTGTAAAAAACAGCGTTGGTTTTAGTTTAGTGCAGGAGAGAGGGGGAGGTCCAGAGGGTGATAAGCCCAGATTGTTTTTGTAAAGGAATAACTAGAGAAGCTGTATTTGGTAAAATAGGAGGAGGGAGGACAGGAAGCAGGAAGGGAAGACAGAACTATAAAATCAGTGCCATTTGGAAATATAAAAGGATGGCACTAAAGGGGGTTGGATTTGGTAAAACTTTTAACGCTGCTGCAAGGCATCGATTGGCCTGTAAGGAATGATGTGGAGAGAGAGGGGGAACCCCCAGAGGATGACGTTCGTAACTGAAACCTAAACCTTTTTTTCTGGATGAAAGAGCCTTTTAGTTGATCTCTGCTTTCCTAGCTGACCAGCTCGATCGGATAACTCTGTAATCATTATATTTTCCTCTGCAAATTGCAGCTCTTTAAGCTGTTACTGTTTTGCTATAGTAGTTTTACTTGCGCTTTTTTTTTTTTCAAGTGTCAGTAAATTTAATATTAGTAATTCGCTATGCGAAGCAATGTAAAAGGAGTAAAACAGTACTATCAAACATTCCATGATGCGTATTCTGCGGTGTTCCTGTGTATTGCAAAATCTTCAAAAAATGAAAAATGTGCATTTTGCGCTATGTGTAGATGTAATTTCGCATGGTGGAAGAAATTATATTTCTAATCATGTTTCTAGTGCCAAGCATAAATCTAATGTTGACTGCGTGGGGAAAAAATACGAAATTAACTTCCTTTGTTTAAAGTTATAATGAACAGGATGCAATTTGTGCGAAATGTTTGTTCACTTCGTTTTTAATTGAACATAATTTACCAGTTGGTGTCCCTCAGTCACTCTTATTTATTTATTTCATTTTTTTTTCATATCTCCATAAGATAAACCTAGCATGAAAATGGTTTGTTTTTGAAAACATTGTAGTATGTTCCATGATGGTGTGGGATACAATCCTATTGGATTTGAGTGTCAAAGGGTGGAACATCCTTTCCTTTAGGCGCAAACTTCCATAAAAATAAATTTTAACATCTTTGTAGATCATAATGATAGCACAGTAACGAGAGATCATATATAGATTTTATTTTAATTGATATAAATTTGCTGATAAATTCAAACATCTGTAGTCATATCAATTAAAAGTTGATACTTGATTCGGGTAACATATTGTTTTTTAATCGATAATTTCGATACATTTAATCAATTTGTGCGACAAGTAATTTAATGGAATGTATCGATTAAAATTTTCGTCAAATATGTCGATTAATTTTTTTTTATGGATTTCGGTTGCAGAAAGTTGGCAGGCATGAGAAATTTTAGTGTAGCAAATCTGCCATGGGGAGTAATCAGAGTAACACAATATTGCTTATTACTCATTGCAGTCTGCCATCACAGATCTGAAAGACAAGATATTTGCTCACTTTTATTGGTGATAAAGGCAAAATTTCTTTTTAAGGGAAAACAACAACTGCACTATGTTTGAGAAAATATTTAACCACTCATTAGCCATAGCTCTAAAGCTTGCATTGCAGGATACCAGTTAAACTCCCTCCTCCCTCCATTCATGTCTATTTGTGATTTTTGTGGATGCATCCATTCCATATGCTGGGGTGAGTCCAAAAGTTTGTCTTGTTTTGAGCTACAAACAATGATGGACCTTTCCATTCCAATGTGAAATGTGACAATGTCAACTGGGCACTGCAATGGTGTGCATTTGGCATAGAGCCACATTGCGTTATCAGGTGAGCAGAGAATGGAGGTTGATAAACATGCTGTTTTGGTGCTTCTAGGCAATTAGTGGAAATAAAGGGTTGGCTGCAGCAGCAAGAGGAATTTGTGCAGTTGAAGGTGAGGAAAAAATGGTGGACAGCAGTACTGCATGAAAGCCGGTCTCCAAAACAAGCAGAGGTGAGGACCTCCAATGCCCATCAACACTGACAGCCTAGTAAAAGCTGCGACAGTAAACTCTGGTACCACTACACAACAATTGGCAGTTGAGCTGAGGTCTTCCCAATTCACCATGGTTTGTCTCCCGCACCACCTTAGTTTCTCCTCCAGGTGTCATTGAATGGCTCTTCATGAATTACACCCCAGCAAGTGGAACAACATGTCACTCTCTGTCACAGATTGCTGCAAACTCTACAGGACAATAGATTTTGATGCTATATCGTCACAAGTGATAAAAAGTGGATATTCTATATTATCCAACCACTTGGAACCAATGGTTGAGGCCAAGCCAGGAAGCACAGCCAGTGATGCAGAGAGTGGCAATTTGAGAGGGAAGGCATTCTGTGTTTTAGTGTGATTGTGAGTGTCCTGTACACTGGGCGGTCTCATTCATTTCATCAACACTATACAGAATATGTAAACAGTCTATTCCTAAATAAAAAAAAAGAAAAAAATTCAGAACCACCAAATTTGGTATACTATCTCATGGTACTCTAACTTAGACTGCAGATAGAGTGTTGGAGTGCAGAATTGTGTTGCAGTTCTTAAGTAAAAAATGGAAATTTTTGAGAAAATTTTGTATGGGGCTCCCTTTACCCCAGGCCTTCCACCCCTTCTAAAAACTGTGTTGAACAGAAATTGAAAGGTTTGAGAATCCTACCACACAGCCCTTGCAAAACGGCTTAAATTTGTACTAGCTAGCGTGGTTAAGTAGAATCAAGATTTTACTAGCCAAATGGCAAAATCTACTGGCCGTACAAATTTTAAAAAATAATAATAATAATAATTCAGTAACTTCTCTACTTACGTTTCTGTGAAATTAAATGGGTGAATGATTATTTTTTTCTTTCTAATGAGAAACCCCTCCCTCATTAACTTCATAAAAACAGATGCAGAGCAGTTACTGCATAAGATCATTAGATTGACTGCAAATATTGCATATTGCTTTTGTTCCAAAATGATTGATTTTTTGACAGTTTATTTTCAGTGCTGTAATATCATTACTTTTACTATCTTAATTTACTCGTACATAATTTACTCTTGAGAGGCTGTTGAAGTTAGATGTATAATTTCTTTAATAATATTTAAAACAAAGGGACAAAAGTTAGGATATATATACATAAAGTGCCACTAATAATGTTGATACAGTTTACCACTGATATGTGCTGGGTCTGATCTTCCCATCAGAGGTATCTGCTCACCACAATTGAATAGCATTTTGAGGATCAAAATCTTCAATTGAAGGGCCATTGCATCTAATCATCATTAAGTCATTTTCAGTGTCACTATTCAGACATGCTCGATTACTCCTTTTTATGAGGGTCATTTCTGAAAATTCACGCTCACAAGGAGCAGTACTACATGGCATTAGATGTAGCAGCTGCATCATCTTAAAAACATTGCCATAACAGTTTGTTTCTTTTTGTTCATCGTATATGCGGCTAAAAAGAGATTCAAAGATAATGATGCTTTTACCTGTAGATGACATACTTTGTGCAAGGTATACCATGGCAAAGATACATATACCATGGCAAAGATACATATACCATGGCAGATATATATTATACCCTGGCAAAGATACATTATACCATGGCACAGATTGCTTTAGTAGCCTTGACCCTTTGGTCGCTCCAGGCTGATCAGTTAAGTTTTTCTTGATGCCCACCTTCACTTCCATTCATTTTCGAAGCAGCTGTAGGAACACGGGTGAGAAAACTGAACCCGATACTCATTCACAAGTAGGCGGAAGTTGGACAGAATAGTTGCTCACTTGGGGAAAAAAGATCTACTGGCCATCATTGGCTACTATATTAAAAAATTTACTAGCCATTACAAAATATCTGGTCGCCATTTGGCGACTGGCTACCGACATTCGCAATGGCTGCTACCCTCCATACATACAGTTTAGACCTTGCCTCATCCAACTACCTTCTGTTTTACTCCATGGCCAGTTTCCTACAAAAGCAGCACTTCACTTCAGTGGTAAATGTAGACTCTGGCATCAAAGAGTTTCGTCCTCAAAACCTGCCAAGTGGTACTGCTGAAGGTTCAGGGGTTGGCTCTGGTAGAATGTGTTGGCAAAGGCCTATTGAAAACAGTATCCTGTACTTTGCAGAATGAAATGAGCATGTATGGCTTTCTTTCATCATTAAATTTTTTAGCTGCAAACGGGACAAACTTTTGGTCCACTGAGGTCCTGTTTCATTTTACCGAATAAATGGTAGTCGCACGGGTGTAAGTTGGAGCTGTACGGTGGATGTTGCTATGCCTCCCACTTGAACGACTGTAGCAATTCCTTTGTTTTCTGTGGTGTGTGCCGTTGTCATGCAGCAGAATGACATCTTCGCTCAACTTACCCTGACATCTGTCCTTAATTGCTTTTCACAAATTTCGTAGTGTTTGGCAATATGAGTCAGCATTGATAGTCATCCCTTTTCGCAGAAATTCTGTGCAAACAAAACACCTACACAGTTAAAGAAAACAGTCATCATGACCTTTCCTGCTTCTTTGTTGGAGAGGTGACATGCTTCCATTCCATGGACAATCATTTGGTTTCAGGGGTGAAATGGTGAAACCATGTCTCGTCACCTGTGATGATTCGACGCAAAAAATTGTGACCCTCAGCAGAATACTGTTGCAGTAGAGCCAAAGGCGACAGAAAACGTTGGTTTCTGTGCTGGTTGGTGAGTAAACGTGGCACCCATCTCGCACACAATTTCCGAAATCCCAGCTACTCGTGAATGATGGAATGCACAGTCCCGAACGAAATTTCTAATGTGCTGGCAATTTCCTTGATTTTGATATGCCTATTATCCCACGTCATGTCGTCAACAGTGGCAACATGCTCTGGAGGGCTGGATATTGATGGTCTGCCTTCAGAGTTATTTGTCCATCAAATTTGTGTGACCCTTTTCAAATTGTTGGTACCACTTTACAATGGCCGGGTGAGACATTGCCTTTCCCTCGTGTACAGCACAGATTTCACGATGGATGTCAGTGCAATTTAGGCGCTTAGCACACAAAACTTGAGTGATTTCTTACACTTTCAATTTGGAGTAAGAATCCAGTTGATGTGCCATTACGAACTTCGTCCTGCACACACCTTGCGTGGTACTGAACTAAAACACCTCCCATTGGCAGCTCTGATGTACTGTCTACTTCACTCCCAAGCACACACAGTATGACTGCAGTCCCACTCCAGATGGTGCTAAGTGCAACTTACTTTTGTTTCACCTACATATGTATATCACATACTGTGGAAATTTACACTGAATGTTTTCATACCGTCATTTTGACTTGTTCAAAATTATTGTATCTTAATGTTTTCCAGCTATCCCATTCCATAATATTTAAAGTTCCTAACAATGACAAGAGGGGGTAGAGAGAAAAGAAAATTGTACTGTTACACATTTTCATGGTTTCTTAGCAAATCATATCATTCACAATGCTTTTATTTGTTGTAGACTGAACCTTTCCTTGTATTATCTATTCCATGAAATTAGAACATGCACAAAACTGGTGATGTTAAATAAAATTTTATGGCATTTAATGAATTCTACACAAATTTTCTCAGGATGAAGATAAAAAAGATAGTACAAAAGAAAAAGAGAAAGAAGTAGTAAAGGAGAAGAAAGATGAAGTAGAGAAAGAAGTGGAAGAGAAGAAAGAAGAAAAGAAAGAGGTCGAACCTAATTTTGAAGTTTTAACGAATCCAGCTAGGGTGATGAAACAACAGGTATGTGATCATATTTTTAATTAAAGCAATTATCTCTCTTTCTCTGTGTCTTCCCTTCTTCAACATTCCTTCCCTTTTTTTTTTTCTCTGGCTCCATTGTGAAACATCACTGTTTGGGAAACCAAATCATTCTGAGAGCTGCGCCTCAGCATTTTCTAATTTGTTAGCATTGATGCAAGATTGTCAATAAGTAATATACTATAGTAACATAATTGGGTTATTTACTACTAAGTTATTTTTGGTTACTTAATGAGCTAACGAAAAATTAAGAATGTCATTGAAGATTCCAAATTTTTCTTTTTGCTATTTTTTTCATACAATAATCATTTTTAGCAGATGATGGTGATTATTAATTCCATCTTCTAAACAGATTTTCATAATTGGAATTTCCGGTGCTATTTTCAGGTGAAAAAATTGATTTATACTATCAAAAGGTATGTGAATGAAAGTCAGTTGAGAAATATTAAGTAGTAATTTTTTTTTTTTATCATCAAAGATCTTTCAAGTAAAGGAAAGAAAAAAAAATTGTAAATAGATTATTGTGAAATACATACAGTGGAAAAAGTAGAACAAAAATATTTTTCTTTAACTGTCAAACATTGGTTCTGTGTGTGGTGAAAACCAACACATGCTGTTTTTGGTAGTTCTTCAGTATTGTTTTGTGGAACAGCAATAAATTCTAAGACGCTATTGTAATCAAGGCACACCAAGATATTGAGACCTCATCAACCTCTATCAGAAGTTCTGCAACTTGTGACAACTAAAAGACTGTATCACTACTACAACATCTGGTTATATATCCTTCTTATAAGTTACTTCTGATATGTAATTAGCTAAACACATAAAACAGATTTTACAGTTTCTTTGGAATCTTGACCATCACTTCTCTCCTTAAGCCTTAACCAAGCAGCAGAATTTCCCTTGAAGGCAATCATGAAAGGTGCTACCAGGATCAGTGATGTATGTACAGCCCAGGGTTACTGATATATGTTCTTTGACTTTTGTTTGACCTTATGTGATCTTCAATGCAGCTTTTTTTTTTCAAACCACCCGTTCTGTAGTGTAAAACATTACGACACACTCATATCCAGAGTAGCAGAATGTAGATGTATGCTGCATATTCATGCTGTATGCAGATAGTTTCCAAATTATTAGTAGGCTTTGCAGATAGTTTCTGCTTGTAGATTGAAAAAAAAAACAATGGTTATATTAATATACCTAATTTTATTTTAACTTGAACTTTCAATTATTTTTCGCATCTTCTGAGTTCTTATATTTTTACAGACATTTCTGGCCTCTAGATTTTATCAAGGCGTGTTCTCAATGTATAGGAACTGTATCACAGGTTTTGTTTACACGAAAAGAATTAAAATTTTATTGGCAGTTATTAAATTAAAATAATTTCTTTATGTATTTTGTAAGTCTAGTATTTTTGAATTAACACTTTTGCTGTCAACAGGTGCGCAGGCGCTAGCAAAAACAAATCATTGTAAGGGGCCATGCTGGAGCCAGCGACTTCAACTTGTTATTGGGTTTCAGTTTTTGTTTTGTATTACTTCCGCTAGGTGACACAACTTTTTCAAGCCATATGAGGATGTATAGTTACAGCCCTGTCTCAAAAAGTTTAAATATGTTGTTTACCACATCTAGACATTGTATGTGATTTTACTTCACTGACTTTCTTTACCATCAGTATGGGTGTCAACTTGATAATAGGTCTTTAATGTTTTTTTTTTTTTTTTTTGTTTTATACAATTGACTGATATGTTATCACATTTGATCAAAATCATAATGAATACTTTTAACAGGGTGACTCATATTCCTTGGCAGGAAATCACAATAACACAGTTTTAATCACAGCTCAATAGGATATTCCTTTTGCGTAAAGACTGCTTTACCAGTTTCATTTAAAACTGGTACCGCTAGAGTTGTTTGCTTATCAAAACTCATGGTTTTGTTCTCCTTTACAGTATCATGCATGACAATTTGAATTACAAGATTATCTCTTAGTTAGAATGTGCTGAACGCCAAGTTTTAACACAGTTCTGTTTTTTACTGTTTTCATTCAAAATCAGTTGAGGTCTTTCTGTGGGCAATAACCCATAAATAAACATTTTAAATCTGAGCCATTCAGAAGTGTTTGAGTTTAATAGATTAATTGATGCATGTTTTCAGAGCAACATTTTTTTTGTCACACCTTTGCCAGTTGTATTTTAAGTTTTTTTTTCTGTTTTTTAATTTGTATTGTCTTATGACAAGCAGTCATATTTGATTTAATTTTGTCATAGTTATTCATTTGACTGATATCACTGTTGTGTAAGATGTTTGATTCATGAAAGCAAGTGACATTGCAATCAACAAATTTTGCAATGGGAAAAAAAAGGCATGAAAAGGTAACTATAATTGTTCTTTCTTTAAGTTTACCCATGAAGATATAAAGTAATTGCACCTGCCTGTCCTTTAGTACTTTTCTCAACTCCAGGGTATTTCTGGGTAATATATTTACTAGAGAACTCCAAAGCATTTTTTGAAGGCAGGAAGGTATGGAAGTTTGTTTTGTATTTTAAGAGGAAACAGAAGTGAAATTTTGTGGGAAGTGTGACTAACTTATAATTCGCTGAAAGAATTTTAATAACAAAACAATAGCTGAAGGTAAATTAGAGAAGAAAAAATGTGCTGCTTGTGGTATACAGGATGAATAAGAAACAGGAAGATTACTATATTAACGTATAAACGTTAAACGTTTACTGTTCTTGGTGTAAATATAGCCCTCCGACGTGACGTCCAACATATAATGCGCTGTAAAAGTTATTCATATCGACATGTGCTGAACATTGTATGAACCGTAAAGTTATTCATATCGACGCATAAAAGTTATTCATATAGACATACCAAGCAGCTCACTCCGAATTACATATATATATAAAAGTGCTCTACCTTCGATGTCGATGAGTATGTCCCAAAAAACATCCACGGCCAATGCTCAATGAAGGCCTAGTCTATTCCTCTTTCTTTCAACACCCAGGAATGATGGTGGTGAAATTGTACGTGATAAAATATGCGGTCCTCCCACTGGACGAAGTCAGAATTAAAACGAGACACTGCTAAGACTAACAAAGACCTAACAATATAAAATGGAACCAAGATTAAAATGAAATTAAAAGCAGATGGACG
This sequence comes from Macrothele yani, assembly GCA_039090855.1. NCBI lineage: Eukaryota > Metazoa > Arthropoda > Arachnida > Araneae > Macrothelidae > Macrothele > Macrothele yani. The sequence continues at coordinate 134,498,605 of CM077027.1, read as the reverse complement.
GTCACAGTCATCAAACCACATCACCTGACCGGTTTCAGCAAGTTTCATGCTATCCTCAGTGGTACTCCCAATAGTTCTTCTTCATCGTATGCATGTGCACACGTCAATACCGAACTCATCAGACATGGAGGCCACACCCTTGGTCTTCTCAACGCAAAGTATCCTGGGATCACAAGAACACAATACCCATGGCGCCATCTATGGTGAGATCAAGGACTTATTTTCTTCTGGGTCTTTTGTATTTTCTTTCTTTTATTATAATAATGTTTCTTCATTTTCTCTTCAATTTCTATCAAGTACTTCCAGGCGTACAGTAATTCAACTGGTACATTATTGTTACAATTTCTATTTTTTGTTTTTTCGATTACAACTGCTTCTGAAATAAACTGCTGGTCATATTTTTAATTAATATATCATCATTAAAATTCATCAGTCAAACTAATTACTTTAAATATAATAAAACCATCTTTAGACAACAGTTCGGCACCCCAATGGGTTCACTGTGTCTTGCTTATTAGCCGAGGTGGTGCTACAGGATATAGAGAAAAGGGTTTTTTCGTTGGATAACACTCCCTTACCTTTAGTTTTTCTAAGATACGTGGATGACATGCTCATCTTCTGGAGTCACTCTGAAAAGGATCTAAATAAATTCATACAAATGTACAATAATTATTATTCTACTATTAAGGTTACTGTCGAAAAAGAAATTGATAACAAGCTCAACTTCCTTGATATCACTTTATTTCGTAACATTAATAAGAACTGCATAGAAACATCAGTGTACAGGAAAGATGCATATATTCTGGCGATCATTCCTTATGGGTCTTCACATCCATGGAAATATAAAACAGCAGCCTGTAATAATGCATTGTCCACATCCCACTGTAATAATGCATTGTCCACATCCTGATTTTCTGATGAAAGCACATGGACCCAGCATTATTAAACAGTTTGTAGAATCAGAAAGTCTTGGTTGCATAATTGTTTTCACAAATTCTCTGATGCATGCTTTCAGTAAATGATTTTGTTTGACATTTTTGTTTTAGATATGTGATCTGTTAATAAATATTTCTGGATTTGTACATGAATCAGGGAATAGTGAATTTGTTATTAATCATAGGTATGTCTAGGTATAATAAAAGAGGTACAAAAAAAATGAAAATCTTTTTTTGTGATTATTTTGAATCTTTTGTGATAAAAATTTGACATTTTGTTTCGTTTCCTTGTGATTTCAGCTGAAAGTCGTCCAGAATTCAGATGGTGCAAGATATCATCCATTAAAAGATGTAAGTTAAACTTCATTGGTTCTTGTAATCTTGACGATAATGGGCAGAAACATATTACAGTAAATAACTAAATTAAGGTAAAGTAGATCACGCTGTTACCTTAGGAGATTAGAACTTTTTCAAAAAAAAAAAAAAATTGGAGCTGTCAACCTTGTCTTAGGTTTTTATCATGCCAGTGGTGGACTAAACTTTAGTCCTCCATGACATGATGAAGACCTAAGACCAGCAGGGCTGTTTGTGTTCCGGGTCTAACCCGGATTTCCGGGTTTGGGCGATCTATCATGCCCGGAATTCCGGATGTTTAGCTTTGAAGACATTTTTAAGACTGTTAAATTTTGAGTTCAAATAAGCAAAAAAGGAAAAAAAAAAATTAAAAACGATTCATGGGCAAAAGTATTTACAAAAAAAAAAAAAATTGCTTTTCACCAATGAATTATTGTGATAATAATGTTGTCTTCCTCGCCGATGCAGTTGACTCGAGCTTGACACACGAAGCCGGCAGTTCGTGCTGTGGTTGTCCGTTGTTCTGTGGAAAGGGCATGCGTGCAAATTCTCAGTCATTTCGTCGGCGCTTCTGCTCCTCGATGCAAAAAAAAACAGGTTTTCGCTCTGATGAGTGATGTGGGATTGGAACTTGGAGATGGCGGGGGTGGGAGCGAGTTAAAGCAAATAAAGTACGTCCCTCACGTGTCTGCACCTACGCGCGGGAGCAGCCTGCTTCATTGTATTAGTAAGTCAGTGACGGAGAGGAGGTGTCTTTGTTTCCCTGATGAAACGTTTGTGGTTTTTTGTTTAGGCAAAAGTGATATGGTTTTTTTTTTGTGTTTGTGTGTGATGTCTGAATGTTTTTAGGAATTTGAAAGTTTACACGATTTAAGTTAAGTTCGTCATCAACGATGAAATTTTTAACCAAAACTGACGATCTCAAGACATTAGAGGCTTCAGTCAAAAATAAATTCCGGTGGAATTGGCTAGAAAAAAAGACACCCAAAAGGAGAAAGCTAGATAATGGTGTCGGAAAATTGTAACAGCTGGGTCATGTTTCTGCATATATAAATGGTGTACGTCAGAGATCGCGATAACGCATCTACACGCGTATTTCACGCCTTAAAAACGTCAAATATGCGTTAAAATTTAGAAATGCGTATTTTTACGCATTGTTTTCCCACGTGCAATTTCCTTTTATAATCGGTGATTACACCGGGATTTTGTCATAAAAATGACCATTTTTTTATCAAGAAATTATATGTTAACTTTTATGTCACAGTTTATGAAAAAATCATGATTTGGTTCCCATTGCCGAGCTAGTCAGCTAGGGAACCGCTTTCGGCAATCATTCGGAAGAACCTTCAGGGCAGAGCAGCTCAACCGATGGGCATGCGCATTGGTCGAAAGTGACGATTCAGCCGCTTCGGGATTGAGACGCTAGTGTATCGGTGCAGCGTGGCGTGGAGGAAGTGTTTTGAAGTTCGTTTAATTACCATTTCAGGGCTGGATGGCGGGTTTCCCTCTGAAACAAAGCTGTTAAGCGGGGGTCTCCCGCCTTACGAAATTTTAAGGAAAAATATATGTAAATATAAAATCTTGGGTTTGTTTTTGGATCGCTCGCAAAATTTGCGCGTTAAAAATGCATCCTTTGTAAAAATAAGTGATTTAGAAATGAACCGTTCAGAGTTCCGAAAATTGCAATCTAATACTTCGGGAACATAATCAGTTTATGGAAGCGTGAATCGGCTTCCATGCGTAGCCGTATGAGCAATTCATTTTGCATATCGCAGACTGTTACAAATCAGACATGAGATTGTTCTTCGGATTCGCGGAATTCCACATTTCGGTTTTACTTCAGAGCGATGAAAAAAAAAAAATGAATGTAATGTTTTATTTTATGAGGATTGGGGCCGGGGGAGGCTCATTTTCCGCCTGGGGAGCGGTATTCCGTTTTTCAGAACTTACGAAAGCTAAACGGAGTGAAATTTTTTCCCGCGATCATAATTTCCTTTTTCTCACGAAGTTTCCTCTGTCCAGTATTGTTATTAAATATCAATTTATTGCATAAATGTTTGCATTTCAGCTTGAAAGTGTAGACAATAATTTCAGATAACGGAAGTTCGACGGAGCAAAAATTTCCTCTAGTTTCTTCCACGGATTCAAAGAGTAACTCTGACTTTGTTGTCATCAAAACTGAAGGTAATTTTTTGGGGGTGTGCGTACGTGGTGGCGGTGGAGTGGGGCGTTTTCCGGCTGTGGACGGAATTTCGTCTTTCAAAACTTTCGAAAACGAAAGTTAGACGAACTGCAGATTTAATCTGTAATCGTAATTTTTCCCCCCTCGCAATATTTCCTCTGCTCATTTTTATTGTAAAATATAATTTTTTTTTATAACTGATTGTGTTTCAGCTTGAAAACGGAGGGAAAATTTCCGAAAACGGAAGTCGGACGGAGCGAAGATTTTTTCGTAATCGTAATTTTTTTTTGCGATGTTTCCACTGTCCTGAATTATTGTTAAATGTTATTTTCCCTCTATAAATAGTTGCAAAGGGAGAAACTGGACATTCCTCTTATCAGAAAAATGGTTGAATCAACCAAGTCTCAATATGTGAACTGTAAACATCTCATACATAGTATTCAAGAAGATATTTTTCTTTCAAAGCTGAAGGAAAACATGCTCAAAAATAATAAATGAGTTGACCTTTGTAATAATAAACTGCACATCACAATGTCCAATGAAGGTTTATTTTATCTTTTGTGATTGAGATAGACTGTAGATTTCCTTCCTCCACAATAGAACTCTTTTTGAAGTTTGAGTGTGAAGCAACACACACACACAAGTTTTGGCACAGTCTTTCAAAAGCAAAACAAAATTTTTTGCAGCCTCATGGATAAAACAAGACAAGTATGTAAGATTTCGATAAATTACGATTTACTCTTTCAGGGTTCCCACGCAACCTGGAAAACCGGGAAAACCGGGAATTCTCAGGGAATTTTAAAATTGTTCCAAAAATCAGGGAAAACTCAGGGAAAATTGTGTTTTTCCGTAAAAATCAGGGAATTTTTTATCAGGGAACTATAAAGGCAGGGAATTTTTTATTTTGCCAGAAAAATATTTTGTTTCAGACTTTTGTAAAATATATTTCTGTATTGCTAAGTTTTAAAACAAGTCCGAGTTGTTTTATCCTTCGAGGCAACTCCGTAACCCACCCACCGATTGAAGTGCAGGGAGTGCGTCTCTTTGTGGTTTCCCCGTCTCCAGATGATCTAAACTACAACCGAACAAACATACACATCAAAGCGTGAAAGAAAGCCATTAATCGCACACCCATTTCGCAGGCTCTTATCTGCTGGCGTTCGCGAAGAGAGGCAGTCATTTGTTCCTGAGTAGGTGCCCCGGTTCTCTGCGTAGACTGGGAAAAAAATTAGGAAGAAGCTATTTCCTCAATTTTTTAAATAACCGACTGAAATTTTTACAGTGGGCAAGATATATGAAAATAATGTTCCATTTCAAATTTCGCCGAAATTCATTGGAAACTTTAGAAGTTGAGCTTCTTTTTTTTTTTCTTCCCCTTTAGCATGTTCTACGTGTCTTTTATCAAACCGTACAAAAACATTTTATTTTGCCGGATATTGGTCATCCTAATAAATCCCCCCCCTTCCCCTTCAACAGCAGTGTGGATGAATGTTGCAAATTGAGGGCACCTAATTTATTTTGAAAAAGGTTCGTATCACTTATGAACTAAAGCTTCGCTTTCGTAATTCTGTAGCAGAATTGGTATAGTTGGAAAAGTATGTACCTTCAAATGTTAGAACAGGGAAAATATTATGAAATAGGAAGATTCTTCAAAGAGGGGGAAAGATTTATTTTTTTCATAGTACTTACGAGTATTTTGACAAAAAAAATATGAAAAATACCATGCAATGAAGCTGGTACTATTGCATACCTACCATCATATTTCCCAGATTTCACGGCCGTTTTCTAGATTCGTTGTCTTCCGGTTTTACGGCCGGAAGGAGATTTTTTTATTCTGTCATATTTCTATTTCATAATGCATGAAGAAATTTATTTATAGCTATTTTAAGACGATATTCCAATTACTGCAAGAGCTGGCTGGTTGCGAAAAATAGGGTAGTCCGGCGCCCGGAACCATAGATTTTCACATCTGGGTCATTCCACGCAAAATCGTCAGATATTGAAATAATTTTCCACCAACACATCTCCGATTCGTGCGATTTTTTACGGGTAGTTGCCTCCAAGTTATAGAAAAAAACAACCTGAAAGTTTCAATTTTTTTTGTTTCTGATAGATTAGAAGATATTATTTTTGAATTTTTGTGCATTGTAGAACCGTTTTCCGTAAAAACGCAAATATCTCCGTTATTTAGAATAAGAAATATAAAATTCATCATTCTCTCGTAATTTTTCCCAAGGTTTCAGCTTATACATAGGAAAAAAAAAAAAAATTGCGAGAACAAAAGTTAGACGGGGTAGAAATTTTCTTGTAATCGTAAATTCTTCTTCTTGCGTTGCTGCACCTCACAAGATTTGCATAAATTATTCATTTCACATCTTTACCCTCACATTGCCGAAAAAAAAAAAAAATCTACCTAGTTACTACTGATGAAAATCTTTGCCGTGCGTTTCAGGTTTGTCAGTGCAGGCGCTAAAGCCTCTGTCTCCGTTTTGGATGACGTTATTTGTGGGGAGTTACTGCAAATGACCTGAATGGGCTCCAGACCTTTCTCGCACTTTGCCTGATCAACATCGCACAAATGTATTGCCCTTCGTAAAGATATTGTTAAGTATAAACATGCCACTCGCCACAGGATGATAAATTATGTTGACAAAAAAATGTGTTAGGAGGATTTTATGAGCACACATGCACACAAAACTTCCTCTAATTGTTTCCCGTACAAGTAATTTGACGTAGCGTGGAAATGAACTGTGACCTGCGAGAAAAGTTCAGTACTAATGTTTGCATCACAAACGTAGCCAATCAATTTTAAGACTTCCGGATTTTGGAAGTACTAATATGATTTGTAGCCTCTCAGGCAAAATGGTATTCCGTATTAACTGTTAGTTTTCCCCACTTGTTGCTTCCATTATTTTTCTTTATCCCTGCGTTTAATTTTTTTGCCGTTATGGCATTAGGATCTCTGTGTGCCAGCTTATTGGTTATGAAATTTAACAGCACAATGTCTAAATATCCTATGCTGTGTTGTTTAGAAGCAAATAGCAGAGGTGCCAACTATTACGAATTGTCCGTAATTATTACGGTTTCGACTGTCAGATTACGGAATTACGGACAGGTTGGAAGAATTACGGAATTCAGTGTGTTTTGGAGAATCTCAATTTTGTATCCTTTTTGTTAAACCCTTTTAGTGCGACGCTGCCGATTTCTCGGCCTTCGATTTTGATCCACATATTTTCCGAATCAGACTGCGGATTTCGGTGTCTCAATGATCATATCATTTATCAATCATATCGTTTTGAAATGGAATGTCCATGAATCATATCGTCAAACAGCGATATTATCGGAAGAATGGTACCGTAATTTTCGTCGTATAATCCGCGAATTATCTGCTAAAAAAGTTAAAATTATAGGTTTTGCGGATTATACACCGATGCGGTTAACACGGCGATTAAAAAAAACTATATATATAAGACCTTCCGATTTAAAAAAAATCTGCAGCGTGATTGTGCAGGGAAAGGTGTAATAATTGGAAAAGGAACTCCCTCGGAAGAATTTTCCTCAGTTCAGGAGTTTGTACGGAGCGGGGAGGAATGTCGTAATGATAGATCGGGATAGTTGTGCGGAGGAACGGCAGGGGTCATTTTATCGTTGAGGAGAGCTCCGACTGTCGTGCCGGCTCTGTTTTTTGGCAAAAAGCCAAAGAAGTACGCACAGCGCTTGGTGCACGAACCTATGCGTTTCTCCTTTCGGATTTCATGTGCACGACCTTGTATCTAGTTTGCTTTTCGTTGTTTTGGCGAACGTCGCTGCTGCTGTTTGCCTTCATTGCTAATCATGATGTCTCTGAAAAGGAAACGTTTCAGTTACACTGCCAAATTTAAACTTTAAGTGGTGGACAGAATTGAGGATATGATCATGTCACTGCGCGATAGTTTTGAGGTCAGAACACAATCGTGCAGCGACATACGGAAAGCCTCTGTGTCGCGATCTAAAACGTAAACAAATCCGTTGGTAAATTCCGCGGGAGAATTCACGGAAGTTTTTTATTGGCCCACGTATAAGACGATCTCTCAACTCTGAAAGCAGGAATTTCTCCAAAAATTTTCGACTTATACGCGAGTACATACGGTATTTCTACGACTTGTTCTGTATCAGCCTTTCGTCATTGGCAGTGTAATGCAATACTCTGGAGCTACATCCGCGTGATCTATGGATGCCACACCCTTTATCTGTTCGGAGATAGAAAATAAAACAGTAACCTTTAAAAATGAATTTCTTCATTTATTAAATTTTTTTTTTTTCCCTCTTACTTCTTCGGACTCGTGTGTTTCTGGAACGTGGAAAGAGCGACGTATTTATTTATTTACTGACGTCACGTATTTGGAGGATTTTCACCTTGGATCTCGCACTTTGGAATTAACTGCTATAATATATATAGCCAGTGCCGTTAATACCCACCAGATGGAGACGTCTCAGTAGCTGAGCCCATCTTACGGATTTATGATGTCAGAAGCTGACTTAAAAATACACATAGCACCGTGGACTGTTGGCCAACGTGGTGTAAAGCTAACGCGCTCGGTTAGATATCGAGAGATCCGTGGCTCAATTCCCCGGCGGCTGCTGAAAACAATTTTTCGGTTGCTATGTGTTTTTGGAACGTGGAAAGAGCGATGTGTTTATGTGACCGACTTTTCTGTCGGAAATTCCACTTCTGATTCAACATCTATGATGTGCGGATTATACGGCGATTTTTTTTCCTAAATGTCACAGTCTGCGGATTATACGAAGGATTTTTTTTTTTTTTATGTGAATTTTGCGGTCTGCGGATAATACGACGAAAATTACGGGTAATATGCCGTAAGTGTCATCGTAAAAGAGTTTGCGCTTGCTATCGGTTCCCCACGCAATTTCTCCGTGTGACAGGAGAAAGGTTACTTTAGCCAAAACGTTTCCTACTGCAGTTGAAGCAGGGCTGTTCACTTGGAATTGTTGGTGTATTGTAAGACGTCGTACCGTCGGAAATCACTTTTTCGAGCCCCGTTCGAAGTGCAATAACGATCAACTCGTCGCAACGCGTGGTCCCGCGATGACGGATGTTTATATTTCTTGAGGACTTTCGCCGCGCGGGAGAACGAAGTGCGGTGTTTTATTACTAGAAGCTCTTCACATTATTTATTTCTTTTTCCTAAACAAACAGACACAATCGCAAAACTCCATAAATTACGAATCCCCCTCTTTTTCCAAACTCGTGTTAGCAGTGGATGACTTTATTGACAGCTTGTTCCTCAGACTAGCAAACGTGCTTTTTCCTACTGTGTGAAATTTTTTTCTAAGGTTATTTGAAATGGCTTGTAGTGAGAGTGAAAGTTTGCCAAGTGATGGTGATGATTTTGAATCATCTGAGAGTGATATTGGCCAAGCAACATCAAGCCAGAAAACTAGCCACAGTGCCACGCACACCATATCTTCTTCAGAAAGTGAAGATCTTCATAGTGAATCTTCAGATCATGAAAGTTCTGAAAGTGAATGGGAGGATGTAATAGAGGGAAGTGATGAACAACCTCAGCATCCTTTTGATTGTCATGAAATGCAGGGGCCCAAACATGCTCCTGCAACTGATGTGGCACCTATTGCATATTTTTACTTGTTTTTTACCAATTTCATCCTTGGAATTATCGTTTCTGAAACAAATAAATGTGCAAAGAGGTTTCTCCAGGAACATCCAAATCTTTCTCCCAAATCCTGAGCAAGGAAATGGAAAATGCTGAAATAAAGGTTTCCTTGCGTGCCTTCTAATATGAGAGTAATCAGTAGCCCATGTAGGAGAGTTGAGATGATTGCCGAAGGCATATCCAGTCAAAACAAACACCAGGATTGTGTAAAATTAAAGACTCGATCAAAGCCTTTGGATAATTTTTTGCAAAAAAGAATGAAAATAGCGTGATAAACGCTGAATTGTTGTTTACTGCAATTGTTGTGGAGCATAACCTACCTATAGCAATCTGTGATCATGCTGGTCGCTCCTTTCATGCTATGTTCCCATGAAAGGAGCGACCAGCATGATCGATGATTGAAGCTGGATATCCTTGAGCAGATGTGGCATGGAATGAAATATCTAAGATGAAGGATTCATCTGGCCTTCCCAAGTATTCTGCATTGTCTAAACTAATGTTGGCAATATTGACTATCCCTCACAGCAATTCCTCTACGTAGAGAATATTTAGTATAGTAAGGAAAAACCTCGCATACTTCTGCCCAACAATGAGCACCAAAACATATTAAGTGCCCTTCTTATACAGAAAAGTAAAGCATTTTCCTCAGGTGAGCTGTGTTATAAAAAGTTTTCTGAAAAAGAATATACCACTGCAAAACAAGCAACAAGGGAGTTTTTATGTCAGCAATGACATGAGGTAAGTACAATATTGATAATTTAATTTCATATTTTTTGTGAAGATAGTGTAAACATATAAAGTTATTACACATTTCACGCATTAATTTCTCATGAAATACCCATTCCACGCGTTAGCGATGAGGCTTCGTATGGCGATTACCGATAGGCACCTCATACAAGTATTACAGGTTACACAGTAATACTATAATATTGTCCTTAACTTTGAAAAAAAAAATGGCGTGTTACATTACTGAAAGTTTGTGTTCGATTACTGAAACCTTACTGTAAAATCCCCTATTGATTACTGATGCGTTCTGCTAGAGGTTGGCCCCTCTGAAATAGCATAGATTCGATGTTCTCATTGCCAAGTGCAAGAACTAATGTTAGCTAAAATAATTACAATTTTGATTTTTAAATGTCAGCAGTATTTTCCCTGATTGCTAGAAATTGTTGGGATGGTACTTGGCACACGTTTTTCCTCAGACGCAGAAATGCTGTCACGATTTCTGTTCTCTCCCTCTTCTTTTTTTATTTTTTAATAACTGTTTTACTTTGCTTTGTCTTTAAAGATTCTAAGTAAATTCCAATAGAAAATACAAATTGGTAGATCGATTTGATAGAACCGCTCTAACAAAATGTTAAGAGACTCTGTCAGACACTCACCATTTTATCATTCCCATTAGACTTCAATTTCAGCAAACGTTTCTGTGTTGTTTAATATTTATGTAAAATAAGCACTTAAAGGATTTAAAGCTTCAGCATTGTATCATTTAAGGGCAATTTATTCTCTTCAGTCACAATTCTCCCAGCTTGCATTTTTAAACCTAACTGGAACTCTAAATGTTATGAGTCGTTTAAAATGTTATTTATATACTTGTGCGCACTTAAAATACAGATAAATCAGTTGTATAATTTCACCTAATCGATTGAAATATTTCATTATATGTAGAATTTAAATTAAGTCTTTGTTCAAATATTCTTTAAAACATGTAAATACATGGTTTACATGTTTTAAAGAATATTTGAACCAACGGTACCAAAAATAATGGTACCAAAAATAATATGCCTCATGCATTTAATTGTTATTAAAAAAAGCAGGTAATTGTATAAAGGACAGTTATTTAAAGAATTAACAAATGTATGCTTTCGTACGGAACACAAGAATGTAAGGAAATGCAACAATTTGTCGCAATGTGATTTGATTTACCGCTCTGGAAAAACTCTCAAGACCACCTGGAAAACCTGGAAAAGTCAGGGAATTTTTTTTCTACTTTTGAGTAGGAACCCTGTTATTTTATATAAAAGAAATTCAATTACATGCTAATTCGTGTTGACATATTTATATATAGATATAATTATTTGTTTTTATATTAAATATTATTTAGCTAAAAATTTAATGTGATAGTTGTTCGTTCTCTAAAATTACTCCTTCGGAAAGAAAAATACTCGTTAGAAAAATGTGAAGGAGTATTTTTACTCTTTTGAAAAAATCCTAGCACGATCTCTGGAGTACGTGCTACAGTTCTGCCTCCAAAACCTGTTGAAGCAATAATAACGGCTACTTGTAATAGTAAAGGTTCTTCTCCTCTTCGGTACACAAACAAGACACTGCAAATGAAGGATGTTGGAAACGTAAGCGTCAGCCAGATAGCGTCTCCGCTAAAAAACAAATGAAGATTGCACACTTTTTAAAGAAATAGTGTTATTTTATTAGTAAATATAACTTTAGATTAACACCACACCACACCAGACTGGTGGTTTTTTTAATTAATAAATGGAATTTAGATCAACATCCAATTTGCTAAATATACTGTTTTTTTTTTTAGTAAATAGAACTTTAGGTCAATACCACCTGACTGAAACTTAACGACTAAAATTTCTGTTAAAAAAAGATCAATATCCTATGAAAAAGAGGAGTTGCCTTTCTAGTAACATAAAAACTTGACTGCAGATTTTCTTTTATTTATTTGCCAAATGGGTAATTTTGCAATTGGAAAGAAAGGCAAAACTTTTTTAAAAGGTATGTTATTTGTGTAATTGGTTTATTTTATACAAATGCAAATTTTTTATTAACGTTCTTAGTGTGGTATATGTTAAAGACAATATCATGTAGTTGTCGAAATCAAAGTTACTTAACTTTCACTGAAGGAATTTATTTTTTTAGCAACAAATTAATACTGCAAGCTCAACCCCAAAATAATTTACTGTTGTGAGCAAAAGGTATAGGTAGGTAGTAAGTAATTCCCAAAGTGAAACCATTTTATCTTTCGAAGTATCGGTAACAGCTTTGCTGATAAGTATAATAATTAGAGGTACTAGTAGTAACGGAAATACTTTTATTGGGGGGGGGGGGGGTTACCCTCACATATTCATTTATGTCTCGAGTTTATGCACTGGCACCGTTGGGAGACGCCGATGATTTCAGGGTTTCGTGCCTTGCCTTGCAAACACCTCTGGACCAGGTTGAAAGCTCCCAGCTTATGAACTTTTTGAAAATATTCTAATCTCCTTACGTAATAAGCATGATCTACTTTATCTTAATTTAGTTGGTTCTTGCAATTTACTATATATAGTAGAACCTGCATATAATAAGCCTGTACTTAGCAAGGTCTGATTTAATGAGCAAAACAGGAACTTTTGTTTTGTATAAATGTTTAGCACATCTAATTTCATTGTTTTTAATGAACAAAATTTAATAAAAGTCCATATTTAATGAGGCGGAAATCTGCTGTGCACTGTCCTGGAATGGAGAAATAGAAATGGTGGACACCGTGAGCCTTGTTTTCTAGTGGAAGAATTTTGATGGAAAAGCAATGGGGAGGGATTATATCAAATGTTCAACAAGCAAGAGATTCTACCACTTACTGCTGAGCAAAAAGTGGATGGGTAGGGCTCGCGCATGTGTAAGTGAATTTCTGGCTGACAGTTGCAGAGAGGGATAGGGGAGTAATGGAATGGGCATGTTGCCGGAGGAGAAACAAAAGATAACATTCCTGAAATTGTGTCCATTGTCCCTTTCACTCTCCAAGTGAGTGTTGGACTGAGTGGATCGGTGCTGCTTTAGTCTCATGTATGTTGTGTAGTTAAACAGCGGTCCATCTCACATGGCCTCCAAATTGAATATGCTTGAAAGATTTAATTAACTGTAGTACTAATATAGTTCATTAATTAAATATTTCAAGTATATCCAGCTGTTGTGGATACATAGTATAAACGTATATGCTGCATATTTTTACATGGTGGGTTTTCAACCAGAATTGGATTTAGTGAGTGCCTGGATTAAATGAGGGTTTCCTATGGCTGGAGCTCCTCGTTATAAGTGCAATCTACTGTATAAATAATGTAAAGAGGCATGAGTTTAACTCAGCACAGGGAAATGATGGAACATAACAGTTGGTGTTGCAACAGTTGCATATTTTCAAGATGCCCGGCTCTTCTACTGGTTGCAGCCCTGTCTTCGTATGCCACTCTCACAACATCACAAACACTTACAGTGCAAAGTTAATGTAAAGGTACAATTTAACAAACCCAATAATAACTTTTATTTTATAGTCTCTCTTGCAGTACCAAAGTATAACTGCCATACATCAAAGTGGGGGCAATTACACTTTTGTACACAGCCATTTAGGACCTTTTGGAGAAGCCATCAGTCCTGTGAAATCCTCCTGGTCTTCTGATTTCAATATCTAACCTGTTTTCCCTTTCAAATGTGCTTCCTAAATGCACAAACCGGAGCAACTGTTCTCTATACTATTGAAACCAATCTTGCATTTAGTACTAACAGTATATATCTCAAAAACCATTACTTTGGTTTTTATTTATACTTGTAACAATGGGGGGGGGGGGTGCAATGACCCAGCACCGCGACCTGAGGTCTATTATGAGTTTTATTTATACTTAGTTTGTATTTCATACATATGTTTTTCATCCTGGACAGTATACTTTGCAATTCACATTTACACTCCTGCAATGATACTATGTCATCATCATACAACAATCGATGTGTGTGATACTGAGTAAACCAACTCGATGGATAAAACACCATTTCCATGTTAACATGCTCTGCTGCCAGCATATTCCAGAAAATGATGAGAGTTATGACTTCATGGTCAAGGTAAAATCCATGAAATGGCAATGGATTGGACACATTGCTTGAAAAACACCATTGTTGGACAACTAAAATAATAGAGTGGATTCCAAGGGTCAGAAAAAGACCCTGTGGAAAGTAGGTGAATGAAATTCAAAGGTGTGCCAGAGTGACATGGAGAAGGTGTGCTCAGAACAGAATGTTGTGGAAGAAACCTTTATCCAGCAGTGGATTGATAATGGTTCATGATGATATATATATATACGCATATACACTGGCGGAAAGTGAAAAAAGAACACCAAGAAGGAGACGTCTGATACCAACAAAATTTATACAGCATAATAACGGAATACAGAGGATAACGTGATCAAAACATTATGGCAAAATACAGCTGTATTTGCTGGTAAACTGAAAAATAACATTTCCATGTAACATGGTTAGTACGAGGTTGAACCGCCATGAACTGCATCACACTGTGCAATTCTGGCGTGGAGTCTGTCGTACAGATGTTGGATGTAAGTTTGGGGTATTGAGTTCCAAGCATCCTCAACCTGGACGCATAAATCGGAGATGGTCGTGGCTGGCAGTGGAGCCCGGATAAGTCGTTGTCCCATAAAATCCCACACGTGCTCAATGGGGGACAAATCCGGTGAACGTGCAGGCCATGGAAGTTGTCTCACACCCTGAAGTGCATGTTGCATTGCACGTGCTGTGTGTGGGCGTGCGTTATCTTCCTGGAAAACACCACGATGGACCGACCTTACAAATGGCACAACAACGGGCTGAATGATGTTGTTGATGTAGGAGGTGCTGTTTAACGTACCCGGTACAAACACTAGTTATGTACGGGAGTGATAGCTGATCGCTCCCCACACCAGGAGACCAGGTGTATGCCCTGTGTGTCGCTAGAAGATGCAAGAAGGGTGGAGACGCTTCCCTGTGCGTCTGCGAACATGCATACGGCCATCGGAGGCTCCCAAGCAGAATCTGCTTTCATCGCTGAACACTACAGATCGCCATTGCGTTCTCCAGTGCAGACGTTGGCGACACCACTGCAGCCGTTCCTGACGGTGGGCTGGAGTCAGAGGTACACATGCCAGAGGCACACGTGCATGTAGTCCTGCATCTTGACGATTATGGGCAAAACACGTAACAATATTAACAAAGAAAGGTAACTTGATCACGCTAGTTACGTTAACTGAAAACTTTACAAAAGTTCGTAAGTTGGAAGCTTCCGACCTTATCTTAGGTCTTCATCACGCCAATGGAGGACTAAGATTGTTGCCAGATTCTACATTTGAATTTTAGTCCTCCATTGGCGTGATGAAGACCTAAGATAAGGTCGAAAGCTTCCAACTTACGAACTTTTTGTAAAGTTTTCAGTTAACGTAACTAGCGTGATCAAGTTACCTTTCTTAGTCCTGCATCCAGTAGACGGTTGCGGTTTGTTCGCACAGTCACCTCAGGTGCAACGGCAGCTCGGATTTGCGTCGCAGTGGATGTTCTGCTTGACTACGCCGCTCTTCTTATGCGTCGATCGGTCCACTCATCAGTCCGTCTGTGACTCCCGGTTCCACGTCTTCTGGTGTGGGAGTGTTCCTCGGACCATCTACGCCACCATCGTACCACCACCAATACTTCCCATTTAATTTGCTCCGCGATACAACCACCCGGCCTCTCAGAGTCCGACTAGACAACCGCGCTCAAAGTCCGATAACTGCTGAAATCGTACACGTCTTCCATGTCCAGGCATTGCAGCTTCTTCAGGGTCTTCGCGCATGTCCGTATGCAGACGACTGATTACATTCACTTCGCCGTACTCCTTGATTACCACCGACGATAATTTGCATATTATGCCGTGCTGTGGCGTAAGCGCTCACTGGTTGGTCCCGAAATTAACATCACACCTGCATAAACTTGATCCCATTAACATATGTAAATTTCATGATCGTCCGCCAATTCCTTCTTGGTGTTCTTTTTTCACTTTCCGGCAGTGTAGATTCAGGGTTCCCACTCAACCTGGAAAACAGGGAAAACCTGGAATTCTCAGGGAATTTGAAAAGGGTTCCAAAAATCAGGGAAAATTACCCTTTTTTTGTAAAAATCAGGGAAAACTCAGGGTAAATTACCCCCTTTTTTTCTTTTTTTTTTTTTTTTGTAAAAATCAATGGATACTTAATTTTGCCAAAAAAAAACTTATTTTTCAAGGTTTCAAACTTTTGCTTGCAATTACTGCGTGCCTAGAATTTGGTAGATCTGACTTTCAGTTATATTAAGTATTTTCTTTATTCTCTAAAAAAAGATGCAAAATTGAATTTTTTAAAATTGCCAGTTATTAAGCTTTTGTTCAGTTTCTGCAGGCAGTTGTTATAACATGGAACAATTAGGCACAATGGCACCTGCTTGAAGAAACACTTCACAAGAGAACGAGCCAAATGATGGATTAAAGTCCTTTGTCCGTTGGTACTCTTGAAACATGTTACTTTGAACAGAGCCATTCCATCATTAAGCTTAGCTGCATTGTGTTATAGAAAAACTGAAACTATTCAACGGACAGATTTTTTCTTACATATGACCTGTTCCTGTGGGAATGTATTTACAAATTCCATGTGGGTAGTATTCACAAAAGTTCACAGAACTTTGGTACAGAAAATAATGTGCACAGTTAGTTGTTATTAATGAAAAGCAGGTAATTTTATAATGACAAATTACTTAAAGAATTAACAAGTGTGTGCTTTGGTGAGAAAAATAAATGGAATGGAATGAAATGTAACAATTCTTTGCAACATGCCACTCTGGAAAACTTTAAAAACCACCTGGAGAACCTGGAAAAGTCAGGGATTTTTTTTATTACTTTTGAGTGGGAACCCTGAGATACCACATCTATGGTAAAAACATATCATCAAGCATTTCAAGATATTTGAGATTTTGCACTTCTCCATAGAGAATTATATCAGTTAATGAGCAGTCCACATGCATCATTTTGCAAGTGTTGCTGCACATAAATCAGCGTTATTTAAAAAAAGAAAAAAAAAGAAAAGAAGTTGGTGGTTTTTAGTTGATTTTAAGATAGGCATGAACAGTATATTTCCTTTAAGTAATTACTAATTACGTAGAATATGTTATAAAATAAGCATGACAAAAAGTTCAAATATTTACATTTCAATGGCTTCTGTGGATGCACTTATATAAAAGAGAAAGTAGTTCCAGTCCCTTGGATCCTGTCTTAGACAGGTTTCACTGTCCTTTGGTTACGGTATGTTCACTCCCCACTTATTATACCCAACACCACCATGATCTTGATTTACAGTCGTTTCATCAGTGAGGTGTTCCATGTCTAACCTGGATTTCTGTGCTCAGTCATACTTGAAATTCTGGATATTCTAAATTGTGCTGACACAAGTGAACCATTTTGTTTTAAACATACCCCCCCCCCCATTTTACAGCTTTTTAAATTTGTGCTGACACCAATGAACTTTACCTAATAGTAAAAAATCGTATTTTATTATTAGTCATGATTTTTCCCCTTGCATTAATTGGCTGCTGAAGAGTTTGCAGCTGCCATATACCTTTCACAGTTTTCAAGTTTTGTAGCTTCACACGCACTTAAATATCCCCAAGTGAAGCACTCTGTATGATGATTTACAAAGTCATACACTCGGTAAGATGAATTACACACCAGATTATGTCTAATAGAATAAAGGTTTATACTGTCTTGGCACGTTAAATATTTTAATTTTCACTAAAATGCACTAGCACTTTCGAAACCTTTACATGGTTTCATCATCAGCTGTATAACATAAGCATAGATGCCAACTAGTACGGATTTTTGGTTGCTGTTACGGAAGTACGGAAACGCCGCTGAAATTACGGAAAATCGCCATTTGATTTAATTTTCTGAGATAAAAGGCAAATTTTCATCAACTTAAAAATTTGTGTTGGTTCTTCAAGTTTTTCTGGGGGAAAAAAATTAAATGCTAATTCAGGGCTACCAGACCTGCGCCAGCCCACGCCAAAACGTTGTCTTTACGCCATTCTGCTAAAAAATCGCCATTTCGACGAAATCGGCGCCAATTTTGCGCCAAAAGTTAAAATTTACCGGTTATCTTACGACATTCGAAATCGATTCAGCGATTAATTCGTACGTGAGATTCTTCCGCGGATTCGCGGAGTCCTCTCCGTTTTTTTTTTTTTTTTTTTTGTCATTTTCGTCGAGAGATTGATGCAAAAGTCAAGAAATTTTCGGGATATTAGTTAGTGGGGGTGGGGGTCGTATTCCGTCTGGGGATGTTGTTTTGTCTTTTTAAACGTTCGGAAACGGAAGTTAAACGAATTGCAGATTTTTTCCGTAATCGTATTTTTTTTTTCTCTCGCGATGTTGCTTCTGTTCAGTATTGTTAAATATAATTTCATTGCATAATTTCAGCTTGAAATTGTAGGCAACGATTTCTGAAAACGGAAGTTAGGCCGCCCGAAAATTTCTCCGTAATCTTCGGCGACAAGATTCTCACGCTGATTCGAGGAATTCTGTTTTTTTTTGTTATCATTTGGACCATGTACGAATTCAATGCATAACTGAACTTAAATTTTGGAAGGATTGTTGGCGGCGGGGGGGGGGGGGGGGGGGGTCGTTTTCTCCGTCGGAGGATGGAATTTCATCCTTCGAAAACGGAAAGTAGACGGAGATAAGATTTCTCTGGTAATCATAATTTTTTTTTCTCGTGATATTTCCTCTACCCAGTATTGTTAGATATTATTTTATTCCATAAATATTTGTATTTCAGCTTGAAAATGTTGGATAAATTTCCGGAAACTGAAGGCTTGAAAAACCGTTATTTCAAGCCATGTTTCCCGATTCAGCGATCGCAAAAAAATATTCGTGTGGAAGAACCAAGGCTACTGCACTAATTCAGCACATGGGCAGTGATTCTACAAGTAACATCGTATCTGAAGTTTAAAAAAATCCTTTTTCTCTATCTACGGACGGAAGTAATGATGCTCAAGCAGATAAACTGTATCTCATTACAATAACATATTTTGACAAAAAAAATAGGGAAAAATTCAACTGTTTTGTTATCATTGGTTGAATCAAGTAATAATACAGGTGAAAGAATATCAACGTTTTGAACAATGAGTTTGTTAAAAAAAAATATCTCATGGAGCAACTGTGTGTCATTTTCCTGTGACAATGCTAACACTATGATAGGTCAAGTAAAAGGTGTTGCTCACATAAAGAAGGTTCAGCCTGCAATCATAGTGCAGTGATGTTCATGCCATTTAGTAAATTTAGCTGCACAGAAATCTGCTACTCAACTGAAAGGATTTAATGTTGAGCAGTTTCCGATATAGTTGTACTTTTTTTGGAGAAAAGTTCAAAGAGGAAACACAATCTAAAACTTAGTCAAGCTGTTTGTGGTACTAAACCAAACAAAATTCTAAAGCATGTACTCGTAAATACTCGCTGGTTATCACTTTTGAAATCCATTGACAGAATTTTAGAACAGTGGGAGGCTCTAGAACATTATTTCAGTGACAATGAAGAAGCTAATTCACAGTATAAGAACCTTGCAAGTATGATTGGAAATCCTTCATCTAAACTTTATTGTCTTTTTTTATCTGCTACTCTTCCTTTGTTTACATCTGTTAACGTGTTCTTGCAGCAGGAAGCTCCACTTGTGCATGTATTAAAAAGAAAACTTCATAGTCTGTTATCTGAATTGCTTGTACAATTTATCAAGCCATCAGCATTTGATGTGACAGCAACATCTCTTGCAGATGGAAATTTTGAAAGGAGAAATCAAAAAGAAAACTGTGATCTCGTAATTGGGTCAAAAGCGAGATCTTATATAGGCACAACTGCAGATCTGAGTGAAGACACAGTGGCTACTTTTTATTCTGAGGTAAGGGAATTTTACAAGGCAGGCTGCAATTACATTTTAAGAAAATTTCCACTTAATGATGAATTTCTGAGTCATGCTGAAATTGCAGATGTAGCATTAAGGCAAAGTGTTTCTTTTGCATCAGTCTAATATATGTGTTCCCTGTTTCCAGTTTTGAAACCAGAAGAATCTGACAGGGTGGAATCTGAATTTACTCACTGCCAGTTTGAAAATTTTAACTGTGCTGTTACTTCTGGGAGAATGGATGAAGTGTGGCACAGAATTTCTTTAATGAAAAATGAAAGTGGCCAGTTGAAGTATGAATCATTAAGCAAAAATATGAAAATGATTTTAATAGTCCCTCATAGCAATGCAAGTACCGAAAGAATTTTCAGTATTGTGAAAAAAAACCATGAATGAATTCAGACCTAATTTAAGTACTCATGTGCTGTCTTCTTTATTAGTAGAAAAAATAAACAGCATTGCACACAGTGAACTATGCTATCAGAAGAAGTTTTCGCAAATTGAACTAAGGAAGGCCAAAATGGCAACTACAGCCAGTTTATCATAATTTGGCCAACATTCCAAGGAATAATTTTTCTTCATGTCTGGAGGTAATTTATTATATTTTTCTGGTAGACAATATTTTAAATTTTCCCACTAGCAAATTATTTTTTATTGTATTATTTTATTATTATTTTGTTAATAGTTCTGACAGATTAAAATTTGTTGCAGTGTTAAATACTCAAATTTGCCACTGTAGATTGGATTACTGAAAATTACTGAAAAAAAAATTGTTACTGAAAATTACTGAAAAATGAACATGTTGGTTACTGAAAACTACTTTTAGAGGTTGGCATCTATGCATAAGACACTTTTCCATTGTTTTCCTTGCACAGGAGGTAGGGCTGCTTTGGGCTTTGTACCCAACTTAAGAATTTGTGGAATCTGCTTTCCATCAGAACAAATTCTCCATAGAAAACCAGATGATTTAAGGATATATAACTTTACTTCTAGCAGCTAACATAACCTGTAAGTGGATCTAAGAAACTTAAGCAATAATATGACAGGCAAATCTTAAAACCATAGATGATTTTCTGGAGTAAAATGTTGACCCATTGAACATCAATTGAATAAAAATGCAATGGGAATTTTTTTATATAAGTTTGTTTAAATCATAATATAAAATTATAATTCAAAATATTGATTTCGTGATAGTGTACCCCCCACCCCTCCCCAAGTTTTTAAACTTTCTCACTCACTGTCTTATAAAATATGAAGTATATTTATGTGTTGCCTAAAAATGTGTTAATATGTCTTAGAAGTAGTGAGCCGAATATCTCGTTGATTATTTTATCTTTTGCAGTTAACAATAGGTGGAATAATTATGATGAGGGACCAAAAGAGTGATGACCCAGAGGAATTAGTTGAACCTGTAGCAGGTGAGTATTGTGGAAAATATTTTGCTATTAACCACTTCAAGTACAGAGTAGTTGTGAAGTCTTGATAACCACAGAATTGTTCACAACTTTTGAACAGATGAGGTCACATATCTCATTTTTAGAGTGAATATCCTTTATCCTGTGCTACTTGCACGTAGTTTGCAGCACATGCATTGAAACACACCACTATGAAGTCCACCAAAATGTTGCTGATTTTTAAGGTAACTATGGTTCCTTCTGAGTGTGAGAGTTATTGGCATAAATCCACTCCTGCAAATTACTCACAGAAAATAGGTGAATGCAGATTTTGGTGATTGTGGTGGGCAACCACTCAAACATTAATTCCACTTGTAGTATAGCAACCATATGCCTCCCAGTGGTATCAGTAAATTCATTTTAAGATGTAGTGCCCTCATATAGGAAGTAATTTCAAAATTTGCTGTTATTCAACCTCTCCACATATTGATCAGACATATTGCAGTAATACTCTGCAATAACCATTTGAGTTTAAAACAAGAAAGATGATACTGAATTCTTGGGTGTAATGAGCACATCTTTTGAATCCTTTCCAACACAAAGAATTTCAAAGTAGATTTTTGCCAAAAAAAAAAAAGAGTGCATTTACACCCACTAGTTGCAAAGTTGAGCATTATTTAAAATGTACCATGTGTGCAGTTTTTAGTGAATGGAAACAGTTATAAAAAAATTAGTTTTCTTCCAGATTTCCAGAGTTAGTAAAACATACATAAGTAGAAATAAATACTTACTCCCACTAGTGGCAGAAATGTGCATTAAAAAAAAGCACAATATGTTCCTCATAGTAAGTATCCAATGCACAAAAAATTTGTTGAATCAAAGTAAAAATCCTCCAAATACGTGGCGTCAGTAAATAAACAAATACATTGCTCTTTCCAGGTTTTAGCAACACACAGCAACCGAAAAATTGTTAGCCGGTCACCGCCGGGGAATTGAATACCAGATGTCTCTATATCTAGCCGAGCATGTTAGCCTTACACCATGGTGGCCAACAATCCACGGCGCTATGTGTGTTGCTAAAACATGGAAAGAGTGATAGTGATGTATTTGTTTATTTACTGACGCCACGTATTTGGAGGATTATCACTTTGGATCTTGCCCTTTGGATTTAACTGCTATAATTGATATATAGCCAGTGCCGTTAATGCCCACCAGATGGAGACATCTCAGAAGCTGACATACACACATAGCGCCATGGATTGTTGGGCACTGTGGTGTAAGGCTAATGCGCTCGGCTAGATATTGAGAGATCCGGGATTCAATTCCCTGGCCGTGACCAGATAACAATTTTTCGGTTGCTGCGTGTTGCTAAAACGTGGAAAGAGCAATGTATTTTTTTATTTGTTGAATCAAACATTTAAAAGGAAATGTGTATTGGAAATTGTGCTATAACTTAGGCTGCAAGTGATGAGGCTATGCATTATTTGAAGAAGAAAATGAGTGCATAACATCCATCATTGTGAAGGGTACCCTACCACGACAGGGTTTTCAGAATCAGAGTTACTTTTTCAAATAGAAATATACACTAACACTCCCAGGTGGCAAAACTGAATTATGGAAAAGCAGAAATATGCACAAAATATTCTTTATAGCAAAAACTAAGTGATGAGAAAAGACTTCTTCAAATGCAACTTCTAGAAGCAGAAAAAAAAAAAATAATAGCAAAAGTTTTTTTTTTCTTCAGATATAGACTCTGTAGCAGAAAAACTTCATTATTCAAGGAGAACAATGTTTGTAATCTGTATAAGTGGTATGCAGTATAATATATAGTTTGAGATTTTTAGAAGCGTATACAGAATGGCAAACAGAAATTCATACTAAAGTTGCCTAGTGCCAGAAATATACATTATGAAAAATCCAAAATTATATTGAAAATGTTCCAGGAAGTAAATATCTAACGGTAAGGGGAAGGGGGCAGTGATATCAAAAAGAAAATACGCATTTGCACTTCCTTTGGATAACTTATGCATTACTCTGGGCAGAAAATGAATGTAAAGTGTATTCATAATAAATCATATCTGACAGAGAGAAAACTTTTTCTTCAAGTTTTTAAACATGCCCAGATGCTGTTGCAGATATGTTATGAACAGAAGATGTGCTTGTGGCCAAATTGCGCATAACAGGAAATTAGAAATTGTATTCAAAACATACTTCACCATGAATTCTGTCTGAATGCAAAAAGAATTTTACAAATTAGACTTTCAGAAGCAGACATAATTTTTTTACAAAGCTGGGTAGCTCTGGAAAAGTTTCTCCTGCTGCTCTTAAAAGCATTTTTGAATTTTTGCTGTGCCTGTTTCTGACTTTCATACCTACTGATTTTTACTGTTTACCCATAAAATTTATGGAAATTGTACTCATTTTATGGTTAATTTCTGGACCACATATTTTACAGATTTCTGCTCTCCCAGTTTGTGTAATTTTTAGTTGGAAATAAGAATTTCCAAGGGCTACGGCGCCTTTATATACCGATTTACCTGATCATATTTACTCCTGCTTTTACATGCTCAATTAATCTGCTTGCACGCAGCCTGGGTGGAAGACTTGGCAAAATTCTGCTGTAGGATTAGGATTAACTATCCAAACAGAGAGAAAAAAAGTGAAAAATAAGCCTTAAAATTGTAATTTTTAAAGGTATTCTAATATTTTGGCACTAAATTTTTAGGTCAAAATCTCAGTTAAATTAAAGTAAAGTAGAAAGTTAGTGCAATATAAGCGCAATAATTTTGTAGTTCCAAATCGAGTTTTTATTTGTGAATGTAGCCTATTTATGAAATAATTATGTTTCGGTTACAGTTTAATCTCTGTAAGCATGAAATAGTGCCAAATATTTTAATTATATCAAGTAACCACAAAAGTATTTGCTGTTTTTTGAGGAGGCAAAAGAAACACTGTTTAATGATTGAATTTGTGGAGAGATGGCATTCCGCCCATGTTATATCGTCAGTTGAAATCTCAAGATGCCCTGTGCACATGAATCGGGTGAGTACGCAGTGTGATTGGCAGTATCAGCAGAAAATATTCTTGGTTGTTTGTTATACGAATTTAAACTCATTTCATCTGCTGCAGTAACGACTCATCGCATTTGCTGAACATTCAGAGCAGATGCCATGAAGGAACGCACAACTCGGAATGGGTTTTGAAAGTTCAGAGACGGAGATGAATCCCTTCAAGAAAAGGCCCGGAGTGGTCGTCCTGTCAGACTTGACACAGAAGTCCTGAAAGTTGCTATTGAGCAGGTCAGTAACTAGCCCCAGTCATTTTGTGTTAGTGATGAAACTGTCCAAAGACATCTGCATGCAATAGGCAAGTCATACAAATTGTCTAAGCGGGTATCCCATGAATTGTCCGCAGTGAACAAACAGTAACTCAGCTTGTCTCGCTATGACAAGGAACCATTTTTGGATAGGGCATTCACATGTGATGAGAAGTGGGTCCAGTACCCCAAAATATTCCAGACATTGGTTGTCCACTAGTGACTCGATTCCTCACACATCGAAGCCAGCACTGCATTCACGTAAAGTTGTGCTGTGTGCATTGGTGTTCATTACAAACTCTTGCAGCACGGCCAAATGATCACCGCTGTAGTGTACTGTGAATAACTGAAACGTGTGCACGAGGACCTTAAAAGAAGGAAGCATCAGCGGTAAACAGAAAGGGAGTTCTGCTCCTTCTAGATAACTTTCATGCCCACTCAGTTTCATTTTCAGAAACAATATCAAAGAACTTGGTTAGGAGCTTTTATGTCATCCAGCGTATTCACCAGATATCTTTCCTTCGGACTATCACTTGTTTCTTTCACTCGACAATAATTTGCGTGGGTTGCATGCTAGAGATGAGCTCAAGCCCGGGCTCGGACGGGCTCAGAATTTATTAACTTCCAAAAAACCCGAGCCCGGGCTCAGAATTACACGTCTTGAATTTCATTACTGAATTTAATTCAACACTTGTAATTCCGAGCCCGGTTGAATTACACGTGTTGAATTTCATTGTGGATTTGTTACCATGGTGGAAAGATTTTCAATTTCCTAAGCTAGCTGCCATTGCAAGACAAATTTTGCTTAGCAAGATATGCATTGTCCAAAGCTATGGCCCAAGCAAGGATTAGTTTAAGGAGGTCTGGTATCAAAAAACTGGGAAAAAATCGCATTCCCATTTTTTGTATTTTATTAAAAATCAAGAATCTTATCTTTAAAATGATGTATTAATTTCCAAAATTGTGCAGTTAGAAGTATTGTTATTATTTTTTTTAATTTCCTCACTCCCGCGATTTTTGGGGTGACGTTGGTTTTTAGTGCAGCAGGTAGAGTTTTAGAGAAAAGAAGATCAAGTTGAAATGCTGAGGCATTAGATGCAATTCTCTCTCTCTCACTTTTTCATCACAGACTTGATCTGGAAACTGCACACACATATGATAATATTGTGATTATTATATTGGGTATATAAATAAGTTTTGAGGGATTTGAGGTGAACAAAACATGTTGTTGAAGAACAGAAACAATATTTTAATATTAATCGAAGTATGCCCCAAAGGAAGAATTCCGGTTCCTTGGAAGAGATCCAGTTGTCCAGTCAATTTTTGATGTCTTCATAAGAATTAAACCGTTCTCCAGAAAGTGCTGACTGCATCGACCGGAAGAAATGGTAACCGATGGTGCAATATCTGGGGAATATGGCGGGTGGGGTAGAACTTCCCAGTCGGATCCTTTTAAGTACTTTTTCACAGGTCGAGAAACATGTGGTCTTACGTTGTCATGCTGTAAGATGACTTTGTTGTGCCTATTCTCCCATTCCGGCCGTTTTTGTGTGAGAGCTCGTTTTAAACGCATTGATTGGGTTCGATGCGGATCACCAGTAATAGTTCCTGACAGTTTCAGCAGTTCATAGTGGATCACATTCTTTTGGTCCCACCAGATACACAGCATTACCTTTGAACCATGGATATTGCATTTTGGCATTGAAGGACCTGGTTCACCTGGTTTCACCCATGCTTTCTGCCGTTTAGGGTTATCGTACCATATCCATTTCTCGTCGGCAATAATAATACAATGCAAAAAAAACTTTCTTTTTTGCCTTTGAAGCAGCAATTCGCAAATGGTTTTTTGACGTTCAAGATCTCTTTCCCGCAAAGCATGTGGAACCCGATTCCCTTCTTTTTGCACCATTCCCATGGCAGCTAAACGTTGTGAAATGCAAGGTTGACTAACATTTAATGCTGCTGCTAGTTCTTTTTGGGTCTGGCACGGAACCTCGTCGAGTAAAGCTTCCAATTCGGCATAAGCAATTTTTTTGGGTGGTCCAGAACATTCTTTATCACTGACATCGAAATCGTTCCTTTTAAATTGTCTAAACCAATACTCGCATGTTTTTATGGATGGGGAATGTTCACCATAGATTTCTGACATTAAGCGATAGCTGTCGGCAGCACTTTTCTTGACAATAAAGTAATGCAGTAACACTTCCCGCAAATGCTGTTTTGTCAGGATGAAAATTGCCATTTTCCATCGAGTAAAACAAATTAGTCTTCGTACCTCAATCGAACGTCGTATACTGACTTGACAGCTGGCGTCTCCTACTGCGATATCGCAGTGTTGCCACCTTAAAATACATGCAAGCAGTAATAGGTACGACACCGAATGGAAATCCCTCAAAACTTATTTATATACGCATACTATTAAGCGCAAAGCTTTGTTAATGTTACAAAATGCAGAATAATCTGGTCTGGAATGCTTTTACGTTTTGTTTTTAATTTTGGAAATTTCCCTACATGCTTTTTTATATATTCTACTACATCACTCTAAACTACCTTTACCAATTAGCATATATGTAAATTATATTGCAAAGATTAGTTTTCTAGGGTCAAAATTTCAAACACTTTCAACTGTCTGTATGGCGTTGTACGTTTTATAATGCAATTTATTCAAAATATAAGTAAATTTAGAAATCAAAAAGAAATAACGAATGGAATTTTTTTGTTTCTAAATGATTTTCTTTTCTGCAGCTTTTACCAAAATTACCGATTCCCCTGATACGGTCGAAGGGCACGTTGATTATTTATTTATATTCAAATCCACATTTAAGAACATTTGGCTTTACGTGCAGTATTTCTAAAAACATGTTAATATTGTGAAGTGGATTAACTGAACTAAACTTGGGCCATATCTTTTGGCCAGTGTATAATGCATAAATGCAAGCCTTGGTAAGCAAAATTTTCCAAGAATCCGGGCCCAGGCTCAGCAAACACATGTAATCAAAGAAAGCGGCCCGGGCTCTCTAGGCCTTTGAACCCGATTTCCTAAAATTGAGCCCAAACTCATCTCCATTGCACGCTGCCCTCCAAAACTTTTTATCTTCCCATTACCCACAGGAGTATATATAAGTTGTTAACTCACCTCCACATAACAACAGAATGTTGTTATTTATTTTAATGAATAAATTGCTTTTCTATGTATGTGTTATATACTGTCTCAGTCTCCAAAAATGGCAAATTCCTCGATGTCCTGGTAACTCGCTCAAATGGATCTCTCACAACCACAACTTATCGAAAGCCTTTTGCTGTTTTCTCACCTCCACATGCCAAGTCTAATCACTCTTGGCCACAAAAACTCAGCGCCTTTTACAGTTGTGTATATCGTGCGATACATATGTTTTCAGATAAAGACAGTTAGGAAAAAGAACTCTTATTTCCTTAAACGTGTTGCAGTACAGCGAGGATACAACCTTTCCATTATAGACACGGCTGTAACAAAATTCCGGAAACCGAAGCCTATCTCCACGTTAACTCCTGTGATGTGCCCATTGCGAGAGAATTTTGCCATTATTCCATTTTCCTGTGACACTGCCTTCAAAATTTTAAAAATTCTCAAAACCTTTAATTTTAAGGTGATTTTTAAACCCATAAACAAAATGAGCTTTTTAAGATCAAAGGACTATGATGAAGACAAAAATTCGTGGGGAATTTATCAAATTCCATGTGAACGTGGCACTTCGTTTATAGGACAGACCCGTAGAGCCTTGCATTTTCGATTGAAGGAGCACAAGACCTACATTCGGAATTGTGACCTAAAGAAGTCATCGATGGGTAAACACTGTTACGAAAAGAACCATAAATTTCTCTTTGAAGAAACAAAACTAATTGACAAGCCAGATCCAACCACCAAAACTTGATGTTTTGGAAGCTTTCCATATATATCAGAAGTATTTGAAACTTAATAACGACATGGCATCCACCCCATTCCTATCGAGCGCGTGGAAGCATCTAACCAAAACACATGTCTGTAAACACCGTTTATGATATCATATACAATTTGAATATTTACGTGGCATTCGTCCTGATGAAGCTTGGTCAGTACCCAGCAAAACCATAGTCGGCTTGCAAAAATAAATATTTGTGACAAACTACGTTGTATTATCGTAATATATATACTTTTGTGGTTACCTGATAGCATATGAAATCAGTTAAAATCGAAAGTTATTTACATAATAAATTGGCTTTGAACCATTAAGCTTCACACATCAGTCAATTAAATGTACTAATTATGTTTTGATTGCATTTCAATTGCTGTTAGTGTGAAATGGTGCAAAGTAATTTAATTATAACATGAAATTGATTAAAATCAACTAATAATTGGCATAAAAAATCTGCTTTTAATCGATATGTTCGACGTTTCATTAATACATCAGTCAATCAAACATATTGATTAAATCTTCACAGAAACTGTTTTACAGCTTTCAGTTCTTGAAATTTGGAAGGTCCGGACTTTGTGCTGATCAGCATTTCAATTTAAAATTACACTTGTGTAAGGTCTCTTGCTGTCAAATGCCTCATCATTTCTGCACATAGTACTGCTCAGTGATAATTAAAGCCTACTTTTATAAATCTGTGGCAGTGCAAAATATTTGTCTTTCTACCAAACCAATCTTCACTGAAATTTGTGTGGTTTATATGTTCAGAATTACCATTTACAAGAGTGGAAGGACAGTACAGAGGGACTAACTAAAGAAGAGAAACTGAAGCAATTCTGGAATTAAAGGGTGAGTGGGGTGAAATTCCTACCTTTGATAAGAGCAGCACAGGTTTTTCACGACACAATTTTCTGGAGTAGCAGCTGCTGAATTAAGTTACTGTGTATGTGCTATGATAGAATTCTATGCTCAACTTTTTGGTAATCACAATTATGTGTAGTTTTTGAACTGGGCACTACAGTATTTGTTATGCACAACTTCCACTCTTGTTCTCATGATAATTTACCAGATATTCATTGGGAAAGTTTGACCGCTGTGAGCAACTCAATGGGTTACTCAAGCAATCGCCCATCCCTAATTTAGAGGCTAGTGCCGTAAGACAACAACCATGCCTAACCGGGATTCAAACCCGGACCCTTCTCGGACGAATGGTCTTAAGCCAGCGCTTAGACCACTGTGCCACCAAGGTGGCATTGTACCATTTGGGCATATGACGGTATGTAATTTGGAAATTCTGTGCAGCTATATAAATTATTTTATGTTTATCATTATTATGTTTGACATCACCTTAGTTTAAGTTAAACTTTCCAAATTCATTAGTTAAAGCAACTGGAATCATTCCTTTTGCATGTTAAAAATATAATAAATGGTTATGCGCACAATATATACTTTGTGCCTTTTTTTTTTTTAGAGAGACTTGAATGCTTTAAATTGTGATGATAGAATTTTATTACATTGTGCTTTCTTTATAGCTGGTGGTCCAAAAGTTGAAGAGGAAGAAGAACCAGAGCCTCCTGAGCCATTTGAATATGTGGATGAATGATAGTAGCTGTCAAATAGAGACATTTAAGGGGGGAAAAGTGCACGTGTTTCATTTGTGTTGTTACTACCATCCCTTTTTATAATCTAATATTTAATTATAAAAAATGTTTGGAACAGTAATGTGAATTCTGAGTTTATTAAAGAGTTATGTTCTTTTTCTATTTTGGCATGCTTCTTTTTATTTTACAAATATGTTGTATTGAAATTGACAAAGTTGATGCCATGCAGGCATTTTCAGCAGACACAACAGTTTGTGGAAATTACCTACCTGTCAGTTAATGGTGGCAACTAAGAACTGTACTTTTGATGAGCCAACAGCTAACTAGCTACATCTTCCCTCAGATATTTTTGTGTATAGTAAAGTAAAATTCAGAAAGAGGCTGAGCACACTGATCTGGAGAGGGGGAGTAGACTCAAGCATTGATTGGATGTGAGGTTCTTTCTAGGAAGGCATGAGAAGTGCAGGCATTTCACTTTACCTTCTTATCAAACTTTTCCTGTCTCAATTAGCGGAATAAAATCCTTCTCCAGGGTGTCTACCAAATTTGGGAAATGCAATTTCACGAGCAATTAATTTTCATGACCATTTTTAAAAGACTCCTGTTATTCCACATACTGAAACAGGAAAAGTTTGCTAAAGGAGGTAAATATATTTTGTTTCACAGCCATTTTCAAAATGTATGCATGTATGTACATGTGTGTATATATATATATCCCTATCCAAGGCAGCAGTATGCACACACACACACACAACAAATATAAAACTGGGGGGGGGGCACTGCAATCTTTTTCTACAGATAAGTACCTCCTGCTAGTAACAAAGATCTGACTCATATTTGGACTGTGCCTAAAAGTTGGAATATTTATCACTGTGCTACACAATTTCATTCTTTTAACATTTAAATTATGTTGACTCCATAAACAGCATATATTTATGATTTCAAAAATTTGTAAACTTATTTTATACATATTTTTATGCTGAAGCAGTTTCTGCTTTATCAGTTGTTGTTTGTGTGTGTGTGTGTGTGTGAGGAAGAATACAAGAGCTCTTTTTTTGATGCATGACATGTGGTTGGTTATGGAAAATTATTTGAATTTTTGCCAGAAAATGAACAGTTACTTAAAATAAGAAATTCATGACCCAAAAGCAAAATTTGTGATTTTCATGATCAGTAGACACCCTGTTCTCCATGGTTCCTATGACTGGTCAGTCTGAACACTATACTATCAGTGATTTGTTGACAAGGTTAAATCAAGTTATTAAAGCCAACCTGCTGGGATTCCTGAAGTCAACATGCGATATTACATTTTTTCTGCTATCACAATTTCTGTGGATTCTCTGTTATACCTAAATTACCAGACGCGATGCAGTTACCCCTTTACCATCCAAAATCAATAACTCACTCCTAGTGATTTTCCTGATTGGGGTCATTAACAGTTGTGTTGTTTGACAGTACCTTCTTCACAATATCTAGACAATGAACTAGGACACTTTGGCACATTTCAAGCCATTGCACCAGAAAACTTTGCAACCAGGAACATATATTTATTAACATGTGACTTCTAAACCACAGGGTAATTAATTTCATTTGGAGGAATTTTTATATACATTCATTCCTGACTTCAAGGGGGGTCTATACCACCTGGATACCTAAAAAGCCATCTTTTAACTGATAAATTTGGCCAGACAGTAAACAATGAAAGAGCAGTGTAATTATGATAATAATGTACCCAAAATATGAAGTGTGCTTCATGGTTCAGACAGTTGTTTAGTCATGGTAATAAGGACCTTTAATTTAGAGTGCAACACGAGTTAACTATGTATATTCTGAATATTCTTGAAAAACTGCCATTATGGCAAAGCTTCCTCACATACAGCAAGAACTGTAAATACTTGATGTGACAGTTTGTTTCGGCCTGCATGAATTCCTCTGAATACCATCGAAAAGAGCCAGAAGTGCTGAACATGCAAAGTTGTTTTCTCAGCACAATGAACAAGCAGTAGCATTTTAGAACTTCAATTTCTCTGAGCAAATGCAATGGTGCTTGCTCTGCTCCTTGATTATAGCAAGAATCGTACGAGATTCTTCCACGTATTCGCGGAATTCCGACTTTCAAAACTTTCGGAAACTGAAATTAAACGGAGTGAAGGTTTCTCTCGTAATCCTTTTTTTTTTTTTTTTTTTTTTTTGCGATGTTTTTCCTACCTAGTAGTGTTGATAAATATAATTTTATTCCATAAATATTTGTTTTGCAGCTTCAAAATGGAGGAAAACTATCTTAAAACAGAAATCGGACAGAGCGTAAATTTTGCTGATAATTATAATTTTTTTTCTCTCTGCAATGTTACATTAATTCTGTGTTGCTGTTACATGTAAACTATGCATTATTTTTACGCTGTTTTGCAGCACGTTCTTATTTTTCACCCATGTGGTTGAGCATTTTTTTTTTTTCTTTTCCTTCATCAGTCTCCTGTATGAAGAATTGATTCCTTCATTTTAAACTAATTCCAAATATCGGTTCTACCCCTAGGTTTATGATGGAATTGTTTTTTTGTGGAAAACAATTCCATCATAAACCTAGTTTGAAATTTAATTTTACTTTTTAAAACAATGGGGGAGGAGAAAATGTGAGCTCTATTGATTTATTTTGAATGACAAACTTCTTAATGCATTAGGAAAAACAAAATATGAGACAAAGAGAGACCAAATTTTTAGTTGTAACGAGCACGTCTTTTCAATCCTTTCCGACCCAAATAACATAGTTCAAAGTTATTCGGACTGTTACAAGCACAGATATGAACAAAATTATATATCTACCCCCCCCCCCCCCCCCCCAAGCAGAAAATTTATGCACTATTTTCAGTACAAGGTAATTTCAAAAGGCTTGTCATGGCATCCAATCATAAATTATTATTTTTTAATCTAACTTTCAGAAGCGCAGATACTGCTGTAAATATATCAGGAACAAAAATGTACATTTCACGCTCCTAGTGACCAAATCATTTTTTACAAAATTTTGAAATTACAAATCATTTTTAGTGGCCAAATCTTTTTTTGCCACCAAGAACTCTCTGTCCGATGCAAAAAGAATTTTTCAAATCAAACTTTTAAAAGCAGATATTGGGGAAATTGCAATTTAACTTGACACACCAAACTATGCTTTTACTTGGAAAAGAAACTACTCAAAATAATCTTGGTTATAAGCGATACTGGATGGAAGAAAGAATGTTTTCAATTGGATGTTCAGATACAATTATAACTGAATAAAATGCGTTTTGAAATTGATAGCATCTGCATTTACACTTTGTGGTGGTGAAGTTATTGTGCATCATAGAAAAACCAGAAAACAAGTATTCTCACATTTCAAGCTTCCCAATGAGAAAATATTTTTTTTAATTCAACTAATAGTTGCTGAGATATTGTGTCCACAGACAGACAAAGTAATAATATAAACATGATCTCTTTTTTACAAACAGAAGTGCTAAAAATAAGAAATTAACATTATCAAAAAACAATTAAAAATGAGAAATATGACCAAAAAGAAAAAAAAATTGAAACTTCATCAAAAAAATCATGGAACATTCTTATTCCTGCTAATAATTGAATTTTTGCCAATTCCAAACATTTTTGGTCAGTGGATGGATATCTTGCAAGTTTTTAGGAATTTGATAAAATTTGGCAGATATGATACAGGGTGTTTGAAATGTGCACAGATTAAGCAGGGGCACCGCTAGACCTGCTTAGAACTATGGGGAACCTGAACAGGGTTAAATTTGGTAATAATTGATGACATGGCTATTTCTAGACTTAATGCATTATATGAGGAATAATCAAACGAAACCCGTTCATGCCGCGGCAGATGGACCAGCACAGACCAACGAACAAGCGAGCATGTGTGGTTTGTGATGCAGATCGTTGACATGGCTCCGAATCCGTCCAAGGTGGATCAGTGAGCGGTAATTCAGTTCCTAACAGCAGGATGTCTACCAGTCTAGATTTATCGCAGAATGCGGGTGGTGTATGGAGACAAATGTGTGTCTAAACAACGGTGATGGACGGGGCACGAATGTTTCGAGAAGGACGTGAGAAAACGAAAGATCTTTTGCAACCGAGCCAGGTGCATGTTGTTGCAGCAGACGAAACCATCGCCAAGATTGATGAAGCAAGTATACGGACTGTAGTCTGAGCTTATGTTCACTAGCGGAGGAATTCACAATGTCATTTGGGACAGTTCAAATGGTGGTTACTAAGACACTGCCGTATCGGAAGGTGTGTTCACAATGGATCCCAGGGATGCTGACAGACCACCATAAGGAAGAATGCATGGTTTGGAGTTTGAACCACTTGCTGCATCATGAAACAGAGGGTGATGCCACCAGTTTGAGCCGTCCAGCAAACAAGCAAGCATGCAATGGAAAAGAAACATCCCAGATCACCAAAATACAAAATATTCAAGTCGCAGGCTTCTGCCCGCAAGGCTATGCTGACTGCAGTTTTAGACAATGCAGGGATTTTCTTGGTGGACGTTAAAGAGCTTCCTGTGAACATCAATCCCAACTGCTACATGGAGAAGCTGCATTTAAAGCCATCAAGAATAAGCGACTCTGTATGCTTTCAGGTGGTGCGATTCTGTTGCACGACAATGCTTGTCCGCATATTGTAAACATTGTGCAGGATGTATTAGCACGGAAAGGGTTGGAGGTTCTGCACCTCCCAGTATATAGCCCCGATCTGTCACCACGTGACTTTCATTTGTTCGGACCTTTAAAAAGCTCTAAAGGGACAATTCCACTCTGATGCAGATGGTGACCAAATGGTTCAAGGAGCAACCAGGCAGTATCCTCCCCAAGCAGTGGGATGCATGTCTGAATGCCTACGATGACTTCTAACAAACACTGGTGCATTCTTGCTTCCTTATATATTGCTTTGTTTAATACTGCCATACCTGCAGATGCATCTTTTTGTTCATCTTAATAAAGCTACTCAAACGGGTTTAATTTGGTCACGCCTGATATTTCCAATCTATGTTTTTTTTTCTAAGGAATAAAAAAGAATATGTCAAATTTTCGAGTAGCAACCCTGCCCTTCCTTAAGACTACAACTACAGTAGGTGTAGCGATTCGCGTGATAAATTCCAACCTTTCACATCATTTAGTTTTGTACTTCTACACGAACAAGTCACATTACAATGACCACCAGCTAATATCCGGAGTAACTGCTGTGTCCAGCAGCTAGAAGGGCTGAGAGTAACTCAATAAGTTGTTTACAGGTATGTGGAGCCATGCTGACTGCAGTGCATCCAACAGCCGCTGGAGGGTGCGTGGTGTAGGATCCATAGAGCGAACAACATGATTGAGGTGGTCCCACAGATGCTCAATTGGGTTTAAGTCTGGGGAATTAGAGGGCCAGGAAAATACTTTGAAGTCTCCATCGTACTCTTCCAACCACTCCGACTTTTCCACATGCATCACGTCACATCATCATGCTAGAAGATCCCATCCACTCCAGGTAAGACAATCAGCATATATAGGTGTACGTGGTCTGCAAGGATGGATTCATAACAAATTCGGTACATAGCACCTTCCACAGGTATGAGTGGACCCACAGAATGCCATGAAAACATTCCCCAGACCATAATGCTGTCCTCACCAGCTTGTGTTCTTCCAGCAGTGAAGAACACAAGCTGATGAAGCAGAAAATGTGACTCATCGGAGGTCCAATTCTGCTGTGTAAGTCTTTTCTGCCGATGCACCATCAGCATAGGTGCAGTGACCATCCATCTGCATTGGAGCCCCATACGCAGCAGGGTTCGCTGAACTGTCGTTTTAGACACACTTTTGATAGCCCCCTGGTTCATTCCGCCAGTGAGTTGCTCCACTGTAGCGTGTTGACTGGTCCTCGCGTACCTTCACAGCCGACGTCCACCTCTCACATAAATGGCACGTGGCGCTCCGCAGTTTCCACATCGCTTATTCACGATGGTGCCATTTCTCCAATCACGATACACTTTAACCACAGCAGCACAGGAACAGTTCACAAATTGTGCTGTTTCAGAAATACTGCCACCCTTGGCCTGAAAGCCAATTATCATCCCTTTTTACAAATCTGATATCGCTCCCTTTCCATGACAGCAATGAGTGATATGTTTTCAGAATGCCTACAGCACACCTTATATACCCTCCAAGCCAGCTCACGACACATCCCTTCTTTCATTGGTTATGCTCTGTTGACGTCAAAAGTAGGAGGTGGTCACAATAATGTGACTCGACTGTGTATTTACTGAGGTGGTCACAATAATGTGACTCGGCTGTGTATTTACTTACAGTGTCCAATCACTTTCGTCCACTAGTGTACCAGGTGTTGCAGTGGAGTCTAATAAAATGAACTATCATTTTAGTGTATGACATTTATTGTTACGTATAGTAATATTTGTACGTAACGATAAATGTCATACACTAAAATGGCCCCCTGGTTCATTAGGCCAGCGAGTTGCTCTACTGTAGTGTGTTGATCAGCCCTCACGCGCCTTCTGGGAATTTAGGAGCAATAAAAGAAGAGACCTACCGTGAGCAAGAAAAAAAAAAAACGCCCTCGTAACACCAAATCCACAATACAAGACCCAAAAATTCTGAGCATCCAATTGATGTCCATTAGGTAAATAGTGTTGCCAACTCTTGAAAAGAACCTACGGCTAAAAAAAGACCCACCGTAGAGCAAGAAAAAAAAAAAAAAAAAAACACTCTCGTAACACCAAATCTACAATACAAGACCCAAAAATTCTGAGCATCCAATTGATGTCCATTAGGTAAATAGTGTTGCCAACTCTTGAAAAGAACCTACGGCTAAAAACCATTGAACACCCAACAATTATTAGTGCATGTACTAAGCAAGAGATGGTTCCTTTGGTAGCATATGATGGTCAAATGTAAATTAATCATTGACTTTTTTTCTGATGGTTGATCACTGATTTAATATAAACAATATTATTCCAAACTTGGTAAAGAAATTTATATTTCAACTTAAATGAGAAACTTAAAAATTTGAGATTATAATAAGATTATTTGGGGGTGGAGCTTCAGTCTCCTCCTAGATTAGACATCACCTACCTGTCCACTTTCCACTACAGTAGAAGTTAAATAATAATGTTTCAGTGAAGGAAATGCTGCTGTTATAACCTTGTTGTGGATGTACAAACTTAGCTCAGGATTTCTACTTGAATCCCCCAGTGCTGCACTACGTGGTTGAAGATAAGTTGTGACGAAATGTAACTTCGTTTTTCTGTTTCACATGTTAATTTTACTAACAAGGAAATAGTCTGTAGTTTTACTCCCTGTAAAGAATATTATTTGTAAAGTATTTTAATTTAAGGTAAACCAATATAACTGAAGAACGGCAACAATTGTTTGAGTAGCCTACTCAGACAATTGTTGCTGTTCTTCAGTTATATTGGTTTACCTTAAATTAAAATGTCTATTTAAGTACTTTGCAAGTGATGTTCTTCACAGGAAACTACAGACTATTCCTTGTTGGTACAGTACAGTTTGTAAAACAGAAGAACGACGAAGTTACACTTCGTCACAACTTACTTGTGGATGTAAATGGATCAATGTAATGTAAGCAACACATGCCCTGCAACATTCTAACAGACAAACTGAAACAATGTCACAACAGTACTGTAACCGAGTTACTTCTGAAACATTTTCACCCTATGGTACAACAAATGACACAAAAGATCATATAAACAAGAATGAGCCTAAATTCTGCTGCTTACAAACCCAAATTTATTTATAGCATTAAAAAAAAATAAAATAAAAATAAAACTGTTTACATGATGAACACTGAGGAACTGAAGCAACTGTTTTACATTAAAATGTGTAATGAACAATAATATATCCATCACTTTTCATCTCACTACAACACACCTGAGCCGAAGCGGCAAGTACATAAGGTTTTTGGAACAAGAATCTACACATGAACATATATGCACAAACATATATATCTGCCCCTTTGGCTCAGATAAAAGTGTCTATGTAACACCATTGTTTCACACTATACAATCATCTATGAATAATTTAATCCTCCTTTTCCTTCTGGTAAAAAGACAAAAGTATGCCAAAACATTAGGAGCAGAGCAATCAGTTCTGAAACAAATACCACACAGGGAGTGCTGCAACGATGCTTGTGGTTGGTTAACTGTACATACCTCTGTAACTATACACTATAAAGGAAAAGTAACAACTGTCTATGAGAAATTTTCACAAACATCACTTTCTTCAGCATGCCCAAGAAAAGAGAGATACAAAAATATTACCATTCCGTTCAAGATTTTAATAAACGTAATTCTGGTTGTTGGTCAATAAGGCCCTGCATTGTTAAAAGGATGGAGAAAGCTTCACAATATAAACAGTCAATGGCCTTGAGCTAAGTGTGGACCAAATACAGCACCTAGAGAACTTGCTAAGCTACCCAGCAAAATTCCCATTAACTGAAAAGCCAAATTTGAACATACACATGCTCTGTTACAATGAACTGATGAACGATGACACTAGAACTACATATGGGCTAGTCAATTTCTTGGACGTATTTATTAATAAGCATCAGTTTTTTTCCCTAATGAAAAATTAAAAAATCAGTGATTTTTTAAAAAAATTTCATTTGATTTTTGATGTAAAAGGAAAGCAAGGCACAGAGAACTTTATGGATCTAATACAAGAGTAATTCTTTTTTTCCTTTTCCAGCAGACACACTGTTATTATCAGCATTCCATCAAGGAACAATCATATTTACAACAAAGGCAGAATCTAACCTTAGAATACTAAACAGTCAAAATTCTTGAAGCTAATCATAAGTCTGATTATATTCACCAGCACAGTCGCATTTAGTCTCACTGCAAAACATTAGATTCCCTAAAACATAGATTTTTTTTTTTTTTTTTTTTTACTTCAAACGTTATGAATAACAATTGAATGACTTTCACATTTCTAATAGCACTGCAGGCTAAGCTTAAGGAAATGTTTCTCTTTTATCAAAAAATAATGCTAAGATTAATGCCTTTACTCAGCATAATTTTATGCAGCGTTTTTAGCTTAACTGCTAGGCGAAATTCACATATTTTTTCCCCCTCTCTCATCTAAACAACCAGTCTTTCCCATAAATTGGGCCAAACTGATAAATAATTACGTGATTCAACACATTAAGTTTTTGAGAATGATCAGAAACGACACAATGTTGTTAAGTCTCGTAAGCAACTGACATGACCATTAGATAAGAAACAAGAAATTATTAACTCATTCCAAAGAGCCTAGGTTTAGTATTCTAGGTTTGAGCAAGTCAAATTCCTATTCTGTGGGAGACCCTAGTTATAGAGGCACCCATTTAAATCACACCTTGCAAATATTAAAAAGTATGACAGCTGCCAAGTAAAAATGGGTGATACAGAAGACAGTCCTGAATTGAACGATGGTTACACGATGTGGGGCAGACATGAGGTAGAGACCTGTTTCATGTTTATTGACGTGCATTTTTTTTTTTCTTTTTTGTGCAAACCACAGCATTTAAACTATGAAACATCTACTGTTTTCAAAACTTCAAGACAACTGAACGTTGATACATTAACAGTACTTTTAGGATATAATAACATTATGAACAACAAATTAACATTTAAACAGTTATGTTACTGGGATACAGCCAAGGTACAGCAGCTGGCATTTTCAATGCTCATTGCAATCTGCTTTCTTTATCCCTGAGAAACTTCTTGACTGCTTGTAACTTTTCTCCATGTGTTTCAACCATCCACACAGACCTCACATTAAAATAACTGCTACTTTTGGGGGTGGGGGTCATGTTTTTTTAAATGAATGTTAACTTCCATTTGTGATGAAATCAAACTTAAAAGAAACAAAAAAAAAATACTGTTCTTACTTTGTTCATATTAGCTCTTTCACAAAGTGGCATTCTAAATAAAAATGAGATGTGTGGTGTGTGTGAAAAAACTCTGCTAAAAATGCAACTCCACAGTGACTTCATTTACACTTAGAATCGAGGAGGTTAGAATAGATGGAGTAAGGGCCAGCCGTTCCCCTCATGTAATCAAAATGAAGCCACTGAAACATCATGATGTCACAGCCAATTGCAGGCTCTGCCGCCATTTTGGTGAGATGATTGAGAATTAAAGTCTGCTCAAAGTGCTTCAAGTTTGTGGCATCATCCTTACTCCATCTATTCTAACCTCCTTGTTTAGAATTAAATGATTGCTTGACATAGGTTCCATGAGTGTGCTTTCTATATAACAATGAGAAGTAACAGGCCACATATACAGCATGACTAATCAAAGCCATAATTTAACAACAGTCCTAAGAGGCAGGGGTTCCTACAATCTGACAAGGAAAAGCACTGAAAGAGAAGGGTACTTTTTAACTTAAAGAGACATTCATTCTTTAGTTTCATTTTTTTCTATTAACCTAACAAGTACATAGTTCAGTTTCAGTGGTATTAAGACACAGGATTTTTTTAAAAATGAAATTGGGCAGGACACCTGTAAAAAGTGTATTACAAACCCTTCATGAATGCATCTCAGTAATGAAATTTCAAAAAGGCCCAGAGTGATTAGCATTGAAGAATGCTTACGAAAAAAAGAGAAGGGTGTGTGTGTGTGTGTTAGTCTTTAAAGATTGGTGATAAATAAGTCTTTAAAGATTGGCACACCTAAAAAGTACAAAGTTATAACGGAATCCAATTAAAAAATAATTACTTATCTGCAAAACTGATATAGCTCAAAATGTTTGTGAAAAGGGGTGAAATGAATGAAGCTTTACACCCTACTGAACACTAAAGAATCTATTTGTTATGGGAAGTTTTAATTTCACATCAGACTGGATAAAAAGTTGTACCTTTTCTTCTTTTTAATTTTAATAGATGTTCTGATTTTTCGAGTACTCAGAAGAAAATGATAGAAAAGGTTCTTAATACATAAAGCAAATGAGGAGCAAATGAGGAAAATTATAATTGAACAAAAAAAAAAATCCTATACCAATCACATTTGGAAAAGCCAAAGAGTATTAATTTTCTTTCTTTCTATGCAGTATTAATTTTCTTTCTTTCTTTTTTTCTTACATTAGCATACAATGCAACTATTTCATTCAATATCAGTCTCTTTGGTACATAGAGATAGAGGGAGTGTGTGCATATGAATGTTTTGAAATTTGTTATCTAGTAACTTCAAAAATAATTCTGCCAAAAATTTTGGTCAAATAAAGATAGTCATTTTTTTTATTACATCCTGGTGAATACAGCATTAATAAAATGGCATTTCCCCCAAACAAAAACTTCACATACCACATTTAATATTCACCATTACACTCAAAGTATGATAGAACCTGCTTATAATGAGGACCAACAGAAATCCTTGTTAAGCCAGGACACTTGTGAAATCCAGTTTAAGGTGAAAAATTCTACCATGTAAAAATATGCGATCGTGATAATATGCATATACATTTTTATTATATATCCACAACAATTGGATATGCTTGAAAGATTTAATTGACTACAGTAGTACAGTTTAATATAAAATAAGCATGTTTAGCTTCAGCAAATCCTAAAACAGACATGTAGAAAAATTAAAAAAAAAAAAAAAAAAAAAGTTTTGTTTTGTTTTATATTTTATGTTCCCTAAATTTCTTCACAGAATGACAGAGCAGTAAATATTTCATCGTGGCAGTTTGTTCCTTCAAGATGATGTCTGAGATTTTATGTACAATCAGTGGCTGCTGCATAGGACAGTTGTTGAATGTTCTCTTCACTTTTCGCACTAGTCTCAGCAGTTTCTGACAATGCAACAGCATTTGAAGAGAGGGGAGGGTCGTGATTTTTTTTTTTTTTTTTTTTTTTTTTTTTTGTACACTGCAAAGCTTCTTTCACCATTTTATAGCTTCCTAATGATGGCTGCTTGGCCATTTACGGATAACACTTATCTCTTGCACATTTTATCACTCATAAAAGTTTAGGATTTCCTCACTTGATGGACGCTGTTTTACTACACACTTAAAGCAAAAAGCAGCACTGACTCCCATTGGTGCTCGCTGTACCTCCCACTCTCCAAGTGAGTTAACATTCACTTGGAGGGCAAGAGATGCAACATGAGTGTTAACTCACTAAGAGGTGCAAATACGAGTATTCTCACTAGGAGGGCGAGGTGGAATAGAAACAATTCTATGATTTGTCGTCTCCCGTTATCCTTCCATCAACATCCTCATTTCATTATTTTCCTATTTCTCTCTGCAATTGTTGCCCAGAAATCCACTTACATGTACCTGAACTGCAACCATCCTCTTTTTGCCTAGAGGTCTGTCATCTGTTTTCAATTCTGCAGACATGGCACAACTCCCTTAGAGTGTGCGGCAGAGAGAGAGTCTCTTGTACAATTCTCATTTGATAACTGCTTTTCTTATGGTTTTTCTATTGACATTCTCTCACTAGCAGATGAGAATTCTCCTATCTTGTTGCATTTTTGCCCTATGTGCTCTACTTCTATATCCAGGACAGTGTGCAATAGATTTTCTCTGCCTTGCCAAATATGGAGTTTCATTAAACTTCTTTATTTACTTGTTACAAGTGATCTTGGCTTCTCTCTCAATGGTTAAACCTGGGGATTTAATTTTTTTTTTTTTTTTTATTAGCCAAAAATGATCAAATTAGCTTTGATTAACATTATACCATGCAAAATTCCTGTTTTGCTCATTAAATCTGGGAACTTACCAACTAAGAGAACAAACATCATAAGCAGGTTCTACTGCATGTATAAAAAACTGTACATGTCATATAATGAACATAATTAAAGCTAAAGTAACTCTCATGATGATCAACAAATGTGAAGTTTCAGAATTAAATGTTTCACAGGGGGTGAAGTCATGAATGCAGGGTTTATTCAAAATGATTAATCTGATTTCAAAAGAGCATAAATCCGTACCTATCAACCACATGTGACCTTGGTATACACCAAATGAAGAGGAAATCTCCGAGTTTTAGTAGGTCACCACGAGAAGGCTCCACTGTCGTCGTGGCTTCACGACAGTCAGTCTGTAAGAAAATGGTAACCATACAGCAGAATGCTTTTTGTGAGCTGCAATTTTAGAGATGTGAATCGGTAGTCACACAGAAGTGTGTGCTTTGTAAACATTATGGAAATGATCAACTGGGTACTCAGAGTATCTGTTGGGAGCATCAGCAGTTTAAGGAAACAGGATGTTTATGCAAAGGCAAGAGCACAAGACAATCGTGCACATTTGAGAATAATGTGTAATCAGCGAGTTTCCAATTTAACTCGAGGAAATCAACCAACCTCCCCAGTCGAGAATTGGAAATTTCTCAAATGACTGTTTTGCAAGTTTTGAGACAACGCTTAAATATGAAGCCATACAAGGTTGCAACTGTTGCAGGCTTTAAGGCCAGGAGACAGGGCGGGAGGAAGGGCAGAAAATCCAGAGTCTCCTGCCTGAATCCGGAGAGTTGGCACACCTGGCTGATTTATCATTACTCACTCTGTATTTGTAAGCTTCAAAAAATATAGTCATTTGAAATCAATCAGATAAATAATTTAGAATAACTCCGTATATTCATAGTGCTTTTTAAGTTATCGTGCAGGGCAATTTTCAATACGCTAGCTTTTTTTTTTTTTTGGTTAATATCTGGATTCTTATTTATTTTATTCTTAATTTTACATTAATATTTCTACTTTTTTTAAACACTAGGGTATCAAATGAAAAATATAGAAACTGCTTAAAGGTAGACATGAATTTGACAATTAATTAAATAAGACATGCAGACTGGACTTCAGTGATCACTTTATATAGATAGCATAACTCTTAGCATGTCAAGTTTCATCATAAATTACTGACAAAATCTTTTATGTTTGATTTCATATAACCTTACATTTTTCTTCATTATTTCAGAAACTAGCACATTTATTCTGTGTCAATGCGTAAAGAAATAGGAACATAATACAGGATATGAGATTCTACTATAATAATTTCACTGCAAAGTGACAAAATCCAATTCTATTGGACAACATTTCTTGCACTTAACCATAACATGAAATATTACCCAATTCATAACTTCATGGTGTGTGTGTGTGTGTGTGTGTGTGTGTGTGTGTGTGTGTGTGTGTGTGTGTGTGTGTGTGTGCGCGTGCGTATATATATATATTTATATACATAAATTATTTTCAACTGCAAATACTTAGGAATGGCAAAGTTTCTGGCAAATGCCAAGTCAGCATTATATGCATGCAAACAAAATATCAGACAGGAACTCTTCTGGAGCTGACATAACAAATAGCAAACACAAATCAAATTGTGTTACTCTAAAATACAAAAACACATCCACACAAAATATGGGATCCTTGGCTTAAGCCAACTAGTAATGGTTGTAAATGTGCATGTGTTCATAATATGCCAGCATAACAATGCTCTTTTTCGTAAGCATACATGGAAAATAATCAACACCAAATTTAAAGAACAACAGATTGCAAAGGCACATCAAAAAGTTTTAATGAAGATTTGAGGTTTTTGTGGGAAAACTATAT
This sequence comes from Macrothele yani, assembly GCA_039090855.1. NCBI lineage: Eukaryota > Metazoa > Arthropoda > Arachnida > Araneae > Macrothelidae > Macrothele > Macrothele yani. The sequence goes on along the minus strand of CM077027.1, from coordinate 134,453,932 downwards.
TATCAGAAATACTAAAAAATAAATATATAAGACTTAAATTCAAACCACACTATATGTCAATAACTTATAACCATTCTTCAACAATAACAATCCCGAATTTAAATCTTAGTTCAAAAGACAGCACTATACCTCAAGCTAATATTGTTGTCAGAATTTTTTAGACATTGACTGTTTTCTAAATTTAATGATCCCCATATGCGATTTTTTTTTCTTACTTTTTTTTTTTTTTTTTTTTGTGGTCATCAAAAAACCTAGAAAATGGCACATTCAGCAAAGAATATCAATATTAATGTTTGACACTCATTTCTACTGATTTGCTGTAAGCGGCAGCATCACATTCTGGAGTCTGTTCCCTGGATGAATTCTATATCCATATGCCACTGTCACAACAAAATTCTATTGTTTTATATTCATTAAAACTCAGAAACTGGGAATGTTATTTGAGAATCCAACCATTATCAATGTACGGGCATCTTGACACGATCCCCTTAATAAATCATATTCCAGTTCATTATCCTCACTCAGTCTATTTTAATCCTTCACTTATTTATATCTGTGATTACTGTTTACTCATTTATTTTACATTGTACACACACACATACAATAAATTACTCTCTAAAATTCAAGTAACTCCTTTAATAAACAGTTATCCATATATATATATACACACACATTCCCATTATCATCAGACTGTCACTTAACCAAATCTCCCTTACATTAATGATCTCTACTGTGTAAAAACTTTGCAACTGATGCAAGAGATAGTAACTTCATTTTCTTCAGTGGAAAAACTTAACTTAGCATGTTTTCGAATGGCATATACATGTATGCCTCAATTACCTAAGAATTGCTGTAAATAATTGCACAAGAGTCTGATACAGAATTGGTGTGTGTGTGTGTGGCGGGTAGGGGGGGGGGCTCTCTGATGTGCCTTTTCATATGAAAACAGTATAAATAATTGTGTTCTAAATTCATTTCAATACATCCTGAAGCTTGCTTCAAGTATATTTATAATTGTCCTAATATAAGCAACTCAAACAATGACAGATTTAAACATTTTTGGTATATGTTACACCTGATCAACAACACATGTTGGAAGCTACATGCATGATCCACTACCAAGCTGCTATTTGTTTAATCATGCAACTGAGGCATGGTCTCAGATTTTTCTCCCCTATTTTCAAAAGGCATCACTAAATATTTTCTAGAAGAAAAAAAAAAAAAAAAAAAAAAAAAAATATATATATATATATATGATGTTTCATTTTTTCCCTTTAGTGTAGAAGTAATAATATACACTATGTAATTTATATATATAAAAAGTTCTAAAACTTCTGCTGCAACCCCTGTGCTAATTGGGAATTACTTCATTAAATATGTTTCAAGCAGAGTTATAGTGAATCAAAGATATAGCTGTCATGCAGCAGTTTCATGTGTAAACAACACTACCAGACAGAGGTTACTCATCTCCCATTAAAAATTTTACAATAAAAATGTGTTACATTTGTTGTATTAAAATGCTGTATCTCAGAACCTGGAAATCCAAAACTGTATGACTGAATTTTGTTAATCCACTCAATATAGAGCTATAGGTGGATTACCCCCATCATCTACAAGCAGTACTTAAAATAAATTGCTGTACAGTTTTAAGAATTGCTTCCCATATAATACACATCTCTACAACACAAACATAACTTTTTGAATTATAATTGCACAAAAAGCCAAAACTTTACAAATATCACAACACATACAAGATATTTTAGAAGAAAAAAAAACTGGGAAAAAATATCAAGACATTTCTCAATAACAAAAAGTTATAATGTACAAACCACGAATCAAACTCATTTGTTACATAATTTTCCTAATGTGATGTCACATTTTTTTTAACAATCTGATACCAACAAATATTTACAGATAAGCTTGGAAACAACTATCAAATCCTTCTTTAAATTATACAGGTTTCAGGCAATTACTCAACACAAAGTTAGAAAACATAATTTATGCTGTTAAAATAACCGACATTAAAAATGCAAAAAATGAGAATGCCTTTAAAAATACATTTCTATTCACAAGAATATTTTTAACCAATCATTACAGATTAATTAAACATATCAATAAAAATTTTACTCTTAAAAGTATAATTAACGTACAACTCATTTAAGCACCAAATTCATTCCTTTCAGTAAATGAAGTGCTCCTCTCTTATGCTATCATGCCATGTTCATATCTTTTGAGGAAAAATACAGGCTGAGAAGTTCTTTACAAACCCAGAAGTTTTTGTGCTATATTCAGTTTATTATGTACACACCCTGAGGCCATTTCGTGCCCCACAAAAGGAAATAACATTTCACGTTGGTTCAGACAGAAGTTGCTGCAGCAAGCTTTTTTTCTGACCCGGCTTTGCTTCTTCTACCTACAGGTGACAAAACAGCTCTGTTTAGTAATATTCAGTTGCTACACATGAAAAACACAGATTTAATATCATTAACATTTTTAAAGTGAACAATTAAATAAAGAAGCTAGTTATTCTCTTTTTATCTACAGTAATGTCTCCTCCACCAATGTTGAATATCAAGACACATTAATAAGATAAGAATAGCGCCTTAACTTTTATTGACTCTCTGGATGTTCAGAATGTGTTATATTCATAAAGACAATTTTTTTTGCCTTCAAATAGCTAGTCTTAAACTCAAAATATATTCATCCAAAACAAATGAACCTCTACAGACAACAAAAGTATCCATATTCATACACTTTCCATTTCAAATACACGGAAAAATGTTTTCCATATTTTGTTGTTGAAACTTAATCTGAATTTCCAGTTGTAGTAAGTCTCATAGAAAAAATTAGTAATGAACACAGGTAACCCCCCCCCCAATAACTTGTGCTCATACAGTATACAGTGTGCCCTGCAATCATCCCAGATGTACAAAGTTTGCATGAAATTCAAACTGAGTATAAATAAGGGAAAAACCAAAGTTATGGTTTTTGAGAGAGGAACTGGTAGCACTGAATGTAATGTAAGTGTAAAAGGCACAGCGATTGACCAGGTGAGTGAGTTTGTGTATTTAGGAAGCATGTTTGACAGAGAACAAATTGGATGGTGAAATTAGTAGGCGAGTGAATTCTTCATTGAAAGTCATGGCTGCTCTAGGAAGATTTCACAGGAATGATGGGTTCTCAAGAGAGTCCCGCATGGATGTGTATGAGAGTGTAATTGTTTCTACGAGAGGGGGGGCAAGACACTTTCTGATTGTATGAAGAATGAAGCTGTGTTGCAGTTGTGTGATGCAAAGCAAAATGTTAGCAAGCTGGAGACTAATATGATTCGGTGGTTTGGCCATGTTGAAAGAATGAGTGATGATATGCTTACTAAGAAAATCTTTTAGCTCAAGTGGCAGAAAGGAAAGGCAGAGGAAGGCCAACAAAGTCATGGGAGGATCAGATTCAGGAGTGTCTGCATGAAAAACAAAGTCTGAGTATGAAGTATAGGCGATCTTGTGTACAGCGTGTATTGGATGTCAGTGAAGCTCAAGTTGTATGTCAAGATTGCTGTAAATGGAGAAGTTTGATATGGCAACAGTAAGTAAAAACTATCTGGTAGTTTGTATTTCTTTGGAGCTAACCTCTGAATCTCAGAGAACAGCTAAGTTAGTGATATGATGATTTATGAAAATGAAAATGAAATTTTAATTTGTGGAGTGCGTGCTGTGTGGTGTTGGCAGTGTGTGGCCTTGAGTTATCATGAAGGAGAATGATATCTCTCAGCAGACCTAGTCGCTTTCGTTGGATCCAAAAGCACACCCCAGGAATCCCAGAAAATGGATGCCATGATTTTTCCAGTAGACGGTGTGACTTTAAACTTCCTCTTTGGCAAGAAAGCAGCATGTTTCCATTGCATGGGAGCTCTTTTGCAGGTGGGAGCGAAGTGGTGGAGCCACATCTCATTCCCAGTTCACAATATGGTCAAGAAAGCTCTGTCTGTCTTCAGCGTAACGCTGCAGGAACATCAAACATGCCATCATTCGTGCTTTGTGATCAACAGTTATGGAACGTGGCACCCAGCTGACACAAACCTTGGGAATACTGCAACACATCCACCACAAGATGTTGAATGTCATAGCTCAATCCCAGATCCAACGCAATATGGCGCAAAGTTATACTTTGGTCATCTTGAATCATTTCATCTTCACGTGAGGTGTTGATCTTTGTTGGTGACGAACTTGGACGTCCACTGTTTGCACAATGTTGGTTCCCCATATTGTCCCTACTGGATTGAAAGGAATGGCACCAATTTGCCACATGTTGTCGCGACATCACGTTGTCACCATAAACTTCGACAAGCTGCTGCTGAATTTTAACTGCAGCCATGTTCTTGGCCTATAAAAAACTCATCACTGCTCTCACTTCAAACTCAGACCACGTTTCTAACTGAATCGCCATTTCGAAACATTACTGGGCATCTCCAGCTGAGTACAGGAGTTCACAGAGGTGCCTGGAGCACTAGCGCCTAGCGCCATTTCGTGAATGTACATGTCATCTATGCCACTGATACAACATCCCACATTTACTCTATAGTGCGGGTAACCTTTTTTTTTTTTTTTTTTTTGATCAACCTACATAATTATTATCTTGGATAATGTGACCCAGCATCAAGAAAAAAAAATATGCTCAGTTCTAGTTCAAACAGAGATGTAATGATAAACGCAAATATACCATTCTAAGTATAAACACTGCGCACCTGGGGGTGGGGGGTGGTGGAGCGGTAGACAATATTGCTGGTTTTTCCCAGCAGGCAGAACAGTCCTAAATTTGAGTATGCATTGATGACACCTAATGCAAACCATTTGAACGAAGAAAAATTGGTAAGCTGTCCACAGCAAACTGAATTTTGCAAATGAACACAAATTAATCTGGGATCAAAGGTACATCAGTGCGGGTGATCAGCCCACAGTTAACGGTTCCAGTTGGTTGTTTCACCAAAGGATTCTGGAACATAACCCAGTAAGAGTTGGGGCCTTTTTGCCAATGTCACACTGAACTAGCTGGTACCTCTCCAAGATTCACAGAGGCCCTTGTTGTTGTCCTGTGTGTCATTGTTGCCCGTGGAGTGCCACAAGGACTCTCGTGTACATTTACTTTTATGTTTATAATCGATTTATTTGTGCATATGTATGTACAAATAAATCTATTTGTAAAAACTAATGTACAAATTTCCATTCAACTAGTGTTCAATCTTTACATTTCTTCCCCTTCTAAGGAAAAAAACAAACTATAATAATAATTAAAAAAAAAAAAAAAAAGCACCTAATCCCAGACTGATTCTCAAGCCTCCTGAACTGCACTTGTAATAATTTACCAATGGTTGAAAACTGAGTAAGAGCTGTTACTTACATAAGCCTTCACAGAGTCAATGATAGATCCCTTACAAAAATAAAATAAAAAATTGACGTGCACGAAACAATGAGCACAATCATCTGACATCATTAAAATATGGATGCTTCTACTAATTCACCAGTGAAGCCCATGGGTAATCCTTTACTAAACTGTTATAAAAGTACAGGCAGAAATGGGGAGGAGGAGGGGCGGGGCTTCAGGTATGCAAAATCTACACAAACTGCTGCAAAAACCACAGCAACAAAGATTTCCACTGCAAGACTGCACTGCAATTCACTCCACTCCATTTCAGGCTTAATAAGGCTCAAAAATGTATCTTGCTGTGTTTTTTTCTTGGAACTAGTGGCTGTAAATCAAAGATCAATTACTCCTTATAGCCTTAAATGCTCACCAGAGCTGTTAAATTCACTGAAAAGAAAAACTTAACCTCCTATCCTGTTTAGATTCTCTTCAGAGCATCCCAGCAGTGTGCACCACAGAGACAAATGACTGTGTCTTGTGGAATGGCTGGCAGAAAGGATGACAGAACACCATCTCCTAGGTAGCAAAGAATGGGACGCAGTCCAGTCACAGAAGTGAGCCCACAAGCAAATTCCAGGGTGAAGATTGCCCAACACACACTTTCTTTACCACAATGCTCATAGCACTTTACACAGATTCACACACTTGAAAAGTCAGGCATCACACACATTCTCCAGCAGCAAATTCCCCACCAATGTATCAAGGATTACCCTCGAAACATGTCGTCACAAAGCCATGTTTTATATAAATGCAGTTTTACATTTTTTTTTTAATTTTAATGTGGCATTAGAGAATTGATAACCCTCCACCACAAACAATTTCCTTTAATCACACAGTAGCACCAGACATACTTCTCCCACAAGGCTGCAAACAAAGACAAATCCGGAGACCAGACTGACCAGACAAGTAATCACAGAGGTCAAAAATTGTTTATTGCCCATTTAGTCCCAGACAAACTGAAATGAGAATTCACCAGTACCAACTTACTTTGATCTAGTCTCATGCAAATTAGGATTAAGTACACCTTCTAAGATAGGAAATGTTTATACAGGGTGTCCCATTTGCTATCGAACCCTGCATTTCTTTAATAATATTAGCACCAATGAAGATATTGCAACGGAATTTAAAGTGAACTTACCTCATTTCGTGCAAAATGTGATGACATCACAACATGTGCTGGAAGTGGCCACCATTTGCTTCCAGACAGCATTGAACCCGGCGCATTATATTGTAGAAAGTCCTTGCCAGTACGTCCGCCGTCACTGCCTGAATTTCTTCGGTGATGTATGTTTTCAAAGTATTTATGGTTTGTGGTTTCTTTTGGTAAACTCTCCCTTTTAGATGCCCTCATTAAAAGCAATCAGGAAGCGTCAGATCGGGCGAGTGCAGTGGCCATAGACCCTTCGAAATGACGTGGTCAGCGAAAAAGGGCTGAATTCCACCCATACTGGTATGTGATGTCACTCCATCATGCTGGTAATATCCAATGGAGAGTTTTTCTTCGTCCAACTGATTTACAAAGGTGTTGAATATTTCCATATATGTAGCTGTTGTGATGGCTGTATCGAAGATGGGACCAATTATGCAATGCCTGGTCATCCCACACCGAACACCAATTTTCTGTGAATGAAGGGGTTCTTCGTGTATTGCGTTGGGATTTTCACTGGCACACATATGGAAATTTTGAGAATTGATGTATCCAGACAGGTGAAACCACGTCTTGTCCAAGAACGTAGTCCAGAATGCTCGGATTTTCCTGAAGAAATGTCTGAAACCATCTACAGTATGTCACTCGTTTCATGTGGTCAGGCTCTTTCAGTTCGTGGACCACGGAGATACGGTGCGCATGAAGCTTCACTTTTTTCACAGCACGCTGACAAGTGCTTTTGGACAACCGTTTCCTGTGACAGTCAGCGAAGCAACTTCCTAGGAGATGCAAGCAGTTGGCCCTTTACATTCTGGATCATTTCCTCGGACATTTGTGGATGACCTCCTGCATGGTTGTCTAATAAAGTCCCCATTGGTTTCCAATTTCTTCGACAATGCCCAAATGGTGGACTTGCTCAGCGGATGTCTGCCTGCAAACTTCTTCAGGAATTGCTGTTGACAAGACTTTATCGATTTTGTTTTCCAATAAGTGCGAACAATAGACACTCACTACTCCAGAGTAAATCGATACATTTCACACGTACGCGAACAGCCACGAGCACGAGAGCTCACTATCAACAACCGTATAGTGTAGACATGCTCAGCAAAATGGCATAACAAAGCAGCCGAGATGTACATCTCCACTTTGAATTTCGTTGCAATATCTTTATTGGCATTAATATTATTAAAGAAATGCTGGGTTCGGTAGCGAGTGGGGACACTTTGTATAAACCAACATTCAGAAGAAACACTTTTATCAACCCTCTCGATAGAGCCCACCAACATCTAACCAACCTCACAGACTGTTCTTTTTTTCTTTTTTCACTCCCCACAGCCATGGGTGCAAGTTGTGAGATGTGGCCAAGACTGAAAATATTTTGAATACCCCCATAACCCCCCCCCCCCACACACACACACACACAACCACCACCACGCGCACTCAGACATAAACACAATATACATTAAATATTATATGTGGTTCAAATTCATTAAATCAAAAGTGCATAAAACGACCGAGCATTAGTGCATATGTATGTAAACAAAATTTGATGTCCATGCAAATTGTAATCGGAAAGTTAAATTTGTTTATTAGGTAGGAACTACCAGTTGAAATTTAACAAATCTCCAAAATTCCTTATGTTGCAAAAAAAAAAAAAAAAAGATCTTGCATTATATTATATTCAAATCCAATCCACATATTTGCTTCTTATATAGCATTTTAAGCCCATAATAGAAATATGTTAACCAAATTATTGAAATTGTAATAATAATACATAACATACCGTGGAAGATGTTTCAAATAATCTTTAGTAAATCCTGTTGAATCAAATAAGTGTTGCACACTTTTAAAAGAGTCATTAAATTGTAAAATTTAATAAGGATAAAAAAAAATTATAATCAAGATTATGCATGTCCAACTGTAGTTGTGTACACAGAGAGCTCGTTTCATTAATTCACTTCACCATGATCACAGTTTTATAGTAACCATCGCAAATTATCATAGGTGAATTATTTCTTTAAAAAAAACTTGTTATTGTGGCACACTTGGATTTTTTAACAGGCAAGTTCTTAGCAGTACCTTGTGGTGCATGTCGTTTTCTTGTATGCTGGACAGGAGTAGTTGATGCGCCTTTTTTTGATTCAATAGGTCTGGCAAGTGGAAGAGTAGTTGATTCACTTTCTTTTGAAGCAATATGTTTGGCAATGGAATTACTAGGACACAATTGCTTTGTTGAGCAAGTGGGAACATCTGTTGTTTTCGTAGTAATTTCATATTGAGGAATATTTGAGACTTTATTTCCTTTTGTTGATAGGAATTTCTTGTAAGAGGCATAGGCGGAATGAATTGCACTACACATCTGCGTGGTGGGCTTTAATTCTACAGACTTTATCTTCTTTTCTTCGTAAGCTGTATTTCACAATAGCAGCAGCCTCATAATTTTCCACAGTGAGATAACTTCTATCATCTGTAATAATGTCATCCATGATATTAAATGTCCCTTCAACCAGAGGACCAGAAAAGGTTGACAATAGAGCTCTCACAAGAATTCCTAAATATTTATACCTAATAGTAACACCATCACTCTCCTTCAAATCAAAAATATGTGACCACCAATCACAATCTATCCTTGAACTATCATCAAGACAGATTCCTGTGGCTTCCAACTCTGTTATAGCATTATCAAGTGAATACCTTCGAACCTCTTCTAAAAGAAAGCTCCTATCTGAATCATTAATTACTTGAGGCAAGCACTCGCTTAATTTGTCAAATGCTGATAAAGTAGTGTTGCATCTCCGCTGCTTTGGATGCAGTACCGAAAGCCAAATAAAAATAAACACTTTATTATTGAGTGGCAAGTTTTTCATCATATACATTGCAGTATTTTGATATGCGTGTCTTAAATTTTTATAAAATGCCGAGATCCAATTAACTTTCTTCTTTCGCAACTCTTGTGCTTCTGAGTAAGCAAACTTTCCAACACTCAAAAATTTATCAGCAAGCTGTATTTCTGTATTTTTGACATCAACACTCAGAAGTTCAATAACACTGCTCTCTGGAATAAATTCAACTTTGATGAATAATGACAAAAATTCCTTGCACAGGACAAACATTTCACAGTGGATTCGGTGCATCATAGGTGCCTCACATTGAAACATTTTTACGAATGAATGGAACTTGGACAATATACCCCTGTAAAAGTTCAGGAACAACGAGAATTTTTGCTGGAGGTGGATCAGAGAAAGCAAAATTCTGTCTTTTCGTACTTTACCAGCTGCTGTCTGTTTTTGTTTTGCAAGATGGTACTGAATTACATGTATGCGGCTGCGCTGAGCATCAGACACTTTTAGAGTCTTATAAACATTACTCAAAAGTGCATCTACACTTCCACTCTTCTGTTCCTCATTTGACAAAAAGCTATAATAATACACAATCAAGGCATCACGTAACTCATGGAGTCTGGCGCAAGTGGTTAACATCTGCAGAAAACGTATTTCAGTGGGCCTTAAAATTTGCTTCGCTGAACTTGAATTTAGCAAAACTTGTACTTCAGAGAATAACTGTTTGGCCTTGGGAGAATCCTGAATATCATAATAAACATCGCTTGCAAAACCCTCAATAAACATATCGAATTTCTGAAAAAATTGTTTTGCAGAATTGTGTACTATATGCACAACATCTCCATGAATATCCAGAAGATTTGGGTTTTCCTTTCTCATTAAAGTCTCCACTCCGCCCCTACATCCCCGCATTGTGTTGCAGTTATCCATCAGACAACTTATCACTTGAGTGAAGGCTAAATAATTTTCTGAAAGAAGTTCCTTCACCTTTTGGAAAATGTTGACAGCCGTGGCAACATTTTCTTTTTTGATCCAAGAAGATCTGTGACTGTTTTCTTTTGCTCCTTATCATAGAATCGTACCATTACATTGATGATCTTATCCATTGCATTATTCGTAGCTTCATCTATGTTCAAGGAGAAAACATTTCCCTTCAACTGTTGGACTAACTCCTTTCTCGTGCACTTTGCAGTACCATGTGTGTTGATGTAGGTTGCAGTCGTCCTGGACATTTTCAATTTAGAAAGTGCTAACTTATCACCTGCAAGATGCTTAGATAGCTCAACTAACTGTGGTGCCAAATCGAATGGCAGCGTGTTTTCGCATAAAAATGCAGTCAGAACCGCTTTCTGATGTGCAATTCTGTCAGATATTGATGCTTTGGCCTGAACAGGAGCGACTCCAGGCAATGTTTGTGTATGCTGCTGTGCTCGTACACACTTTTGATGATCAGCATCCTTACTGTGTTTGAACAGCACTTTTTTACTATTGCTTCCATAGTTTAACTTTCTGCTGCATAAAACACAAAAGCAAAATCCCGGTTCCTTAATTTTCCGGCACCAAGAACCAAATTTGACGTCATGGGAATCAGTCTCATCTAACCATTCCTATCGCCACTTATTTTTAACACTGCTATCGTTCAAAGCTGACGTATTTTTCGAATCTATGAATTCAATAGCTGACTGCATGTTGAAAAAAGGAATCACAAATTTACCACACGCGTAAAATACGGCAAGATCGACTGGTACGACTCACTCCAAAGATTAGCTGTGACCTATGGCGGCACAGCCAGTGGTGTCTCCACCTAATACAAGCTCGATGGGTGAACCGGTTATGGTGTGTGACGTACACATAGTGAAGAGAAAGCCAGGGACGAGTGAGGTTGGGTTGGGTTGGGTTGGGGGGTTACGACGTAGGCGAGGATCGGCGTAGAACCTCCAACGGAGCTGCTCCTCGATTCCTCTTCGACCAGAATGCCCCTCTTACCCAGAATGCATTAGGCACTGCTACTTCGAGTTTACGATAAACAAGGTACTACGGTACGAGCGTGGTTGCCAATGGCGTACTAACGTTCCGGAGTAGAGCGTATGGATAGAAAGGGAAAAAAGCAAAATACACGCCGTAATTTTTGGACTAAGAGCCGCAGGTGAGAAATTTTGCAATCTTGGAAGCAAAAGTTGCCGTAAGGGCCACACCGGCATAGGGGCTGCAGCTATGAAATCGTGGTGCTGCTCAGAAAACTAAATTATCTTCCTTATTTTCATGAATTAATTCACACCCAACGTAATTATATGTATACTTCAAAGGCTAATTCTGAAACTCAGTGTCGATCTACTTTATGCACTTATTTTTTCATACTGGCAAAAGCTTTTATTTGTGCATTTTTTTTAATAATGCTAATGACGTTATTTGTTTGCCCTTATTAAATGCTCAAAACCATATATGTAATCAATATAAATAACAGTTAATCTTAAGACTCCTATTAGAATATTGCATTGCCCGTAAAACCGCACAATTGTCTAAATTCCATTCAATGTGGATGTCTGCTACAGGATGGTTCTCTGTTCACCGCAATAGAATCCTCCGTCTTAGAAGTAATTAACTTATAAATTATCACTTGTAATGCTTTCGATTAATGTTTTCTTTAATAACATGTTCCTTCTATCTTTGTTATGCTTTTTTCTCATCTACAGATGTTTTTTGTTAGAATGTAGTTGCTTTTCTTTATGCAGCTGCTAAATGGGGTAGTTAACACATCCCTCCCACGCTTCCTTTTACCAGCTGCCTCGCACGTGTTCGCTGATCCCCCGCCAATCACTTCGAAACAGCGGTCTCCGCTGTCTCGCTTTTTTTTCTTTTAAGTGGTTTGACCTACTTTCACTCAGCCTTCGCGTTGAGCTCCGTCCACTTTTACATGAATACGAAACTCTCCCTTCTTTTGCATTTGTGAAAAGATTTTATCTTCAGCCAAGTATTAAATTAATTACCCATTGTTAACATCATTACTTGTCACAATCTTTTTCATGTTCTCTGCTTTGAATCAGGAGAACGTTTTGCCGCTTCAATGCAGCTTTCTAAATATTTAACAAATTTATTGCCAGATGAACCAAGAAGAGTGAACAGAATTTGTCTGTCGTCCCACCAGTATTGTTTGGAATAGGTCAAGGTCACTGGCTCACTACTAATGGAATATCGCTGGAATCATCCTGGGGCAGGCTTTTGCATTGTTCATGTTCTTAAGCTCGGAAGTCACACTACTGGTTTGTGTGCTTATGTCTCCATTCCATCCCCCCATCTATTAGCATTCCATGCTACTGCCACGGGATGTGCTTCCCCCACTCCCATGCAAAGGGCATTTGGATCAGACATTCCTTTCACAAACAAACCTCCTGACTTTAAGACCTACACCTACCAGAGTGTTTTCCCCGTCTCCCCCCCCCCCACACTTTCCCTTCTAAACCAACATCAGCGGAGCGGAGTTATCTTTTCAATAGACGTGTCTAACGCATGAGAAGAAAAAGGAAATAAAACTATCACAGTTGAGTTTGTAGAAAAAAACGTTCTTTGAAAAAATTTACTAAGCATCTGCACGAAAAAAAAAAAAGGAGCGCAGAAGCAGTCTTTTCGAAAACAAATTCGGCATAAGGGCCGCTTCGACATAAGAGCCGCGGCTCTTAGCCCAAAAATTTCGGTATTTGGAAATTATTTTTACAGATATTTTCTTCCATCCCACTTCCGTCTTTATATCTTTTTCTCCTGACTTCCTTCCCTCAGCAACACTTGTACTCCACACCACAGCAGATGTGGTGAAAAAGAGATACTGGTGGATAAAAACTTTTAAATGGTAGTATTGGGCTACTAAAAAACATTTTGCTCAAGTCTGAACATAAAAAAACAGTAGTCCCAAGCACTGGATCAGCTGCTTTTTTTAACCCCTGAATCAGAGAAGCTTTCATGGGTAACTGTGACCATTCAGATACAATAGTGACACTTTCCCATCCTTTACAAAAAAAAAAAAAAAAAAAATCAAGCTCTTTAGACAATATATATATATACTCATATAGTTGGTTGAAAAACCACATGGCACTAAATACATTTTTCTTGTTGCTTACTGATATTAGAAAAGCCACAACCCCAGGCTGATGCTCTCTTGATGAAAGCCAACTGGGTTTTCTAATTCTCGTTCTTATGTTTCTTTTTTGTTCTTCAATTCACCAATTGCACTTTTTAAAAAACGTTCGTACTTTGATTAATTGTCCTTCTGCTACCTTATTAGTTTTTCCACACCCACACACAAAATGCAAAAACCAAAACAAAATTCTGGAAGTTACTGCAACTTTTAGAATTTTGTTTTGGTTTTTACATTCCCCCCCCTATAAGCAGCCTTTGGTGCTATGGAATTTCAAATGGTGTTTTGTAAATTTATGTGTAACCTTTAATTTGCCTTATATATATATATATATATATATATATACACACATATACTCACCCACATCATGTTCCCCTGCAATTAAATTCATATTTTATTTTATGTTTTGTAGGTTACAATTTTACAAGGTCAGAAACTTCATACTGCTATTATGCAATCATTCCTGTTAGCCAACATAATTTACCTTTTATATTCTCAGAACACACACACACTCACACACACAATCTGAGAATGATGGAGTGCAGACTTTTATATCTCGGTACCTGAAAATTAGGAGCCTGACAATCCCTTTTCAGTCCCTATTATTATCATCGAACTTTAAGACGGCGTAGCTCTTTGCAAGCTATAAACCATGATTAATGCCTATATCTGCAGAATGACACCAAATGTTTACTAAGAGAAAATAATTAACAACAGCAAAAGGATGATTAACTGTACATTGTCAGGTTTGGGGGTACAAAGAAACAATCTGACTTACTCTAGGGCTAGGATTGCACCCACGAGAACTGGAATTCTCTGAACTCCCAGCAATACTCAAGAGTGACTGTGAATATAATTCAGCAACATCCTGTTGTACCTCGCCTAGAAAAAATAATATACAATTATCAAATCATTTACCTATGTACAACAAACACAAATTCAATACCACCATAAACAATGAGAAATGCTAGCTAGATCACCTAGAACTTGCCTCTTGTATGAATATGAAATACCTGAATTTACCCATTTTATGCCATGAATGCAAATGCTGTAATATGAACTAAAAAAAAAAAAAAAAAAAAAAATGTTAACAAGGACAGTACACCAATTATGTAGTCAAATTCAAGTCCGCTACTCCTATGTGGGATGATATAAAGAAATTAGCTACCTATTCCATTCCTAAATGTACAGCCATTCAGGAAACCTTGGAGATCATTACCAACAGCGATACTTGCAATGATAGCTGTCTCACTCGAGTTGCCATGAGTTTGCAACCAGTTCTTCAAATAATGCGCTCTCCCTACCCAGGATACTGTGTGCACAACCAACGTGATACCTCATATCTTTAAATGAATATAATGTTGTATTTATTTATTGTCAAGTCAAGTTCCCGTGTTCAAATTGTTAAAGCGTTCTACTATTCAGTTTGCAGTTTCTGTCTAATTTCCTTGAAAAAGCAATTTGGTTGATGTGTGAAAGCTTGGAAATGCTTATGTATATATTCCTACACCAATAAATCAGACTAGTGTAGTGTTACTATTTTCTAAAAAAAGAAACCCAGCTGCACACGACAGTTTATTTGGAAATTCACTTTTCTTTGTAGTGAATTTCCAAATGTACTGTGGTGTGCAATTAGGCCAATTTAAGCCTGCAAGCTGGGTTCCCTCCCACAGCAGGCAAGAAGTGACAAGTACAAACCCACTAATAGAATCAATTAAAACTGCAATGAAACATGAAAACTGATTGAAACCTATAAATACCCACAAAAGTTTCTCCATGTTCTGAGTAAAGACCAAGCACAACGCACTTGATATTATGCACACATGTTTCTTACAATTTACTATCTTTCTGTCTATCAGGAGAGGTAATGGATGCTCTTAAGTCAAGGTTGGTAAGAGAGTTTTTTGAGGCAAATTGTTTGTACTTGGAGGTGAAAGAGCACATATTCTCAAGCAATTCACAGCCTTGCCTTTTCTGGTGAAGAGAAAAACTATGATCTGTTCAAAATACAAGCTACATATCATGAAACAATTTTGTTTACTAACACTAAAGCAGCCTTGCATTGTCTGGGACCAGCAAAAATACATTATTCGGTTTCAACTGAAAGTACATGATTCGGTTTATGAGCCAGCAAATAAGAAACCCTACCTGGGATCCCATTCTTTGGTCAAATCCACACTCATAACGCCTTTTTTATGCTCAGACAGTATTTAGTAATGCAGCAAAAAGTGCTGCCGATATAACTGTGTACCAGTAAAAATGGGAATTTCGTGTACACACTAGAAACATTAAGGGGTCTTTGACTTTTTCCTGTTTTTCAATTTTCTTTATTGTTTTAATGTTATGAAGAAAATCTTTAACATGAGTACATTCTTTAAATTGTGGTTTTTACTATTATTATTATTTACAAATTTGGGTTCAACATATTTGCCTTACAAATAAGGTAGAAATGAAAGGATTCCACGTATTGAACATCCAGATTATGCAGTCCATAATTAAAAAACACTATAAAAATTTCAGTCAACATCAGCTAGCAGATTGAGCATGCAAAACTCCCTGTGCATCATGCCACATTATGTGAGTGAATCTTTAATTTGACAGATGGAAGCTGCTTTTGTGTGTGTGTGTGTGGAGTGGCAACACACAAAAAAGATGTGCATTTTGTGGAGGATTTGACACCTTTTTCAACACAGCTGCAGCAGTTTTTAGGAAATGAATGAAACACAAATACTGCAAAACAAGCATCCCAGTTGCATGGGCTCAGGGTTATTTTAACACACAGTAACAGAAACATAATTTTATAAAAACAGTTGCTTCTTATTTTTAAGTCCGTTTTCAAATTCCCCGAGAATTCCAGGTTGTGTGGGAACCCTGATCATTCTTAAGACAAAGCATGTCACTAGAAAAATATGAAGTGCTATAGAAATAGTGCATTTTTTTTAATTTTAATAAAAACACACAATATTTTTAGTGATTGTTAACGTTTTTAACCTTGATATGTAACACCATGTGTTGAAATTTAGAAATACTTAATTTATTTAAATATAATTTTCCCCCACAAGTTTCATAATGTGTGGTAATACTTATTAAAACTTGTTACACTGTGCATCATTTTTTTGTCCCCATTTTCTGTTATTGTCCCTACTTTTGCAACCCGATTGTTGCAAAAGTTTTTCTTTTTTTCTTTCTTCAATGACTTGAATCTCGCAACCCAATGTTAAAATTAATTTAATATCAAGATACTTTCAAAATCTTGCCTATAATTTTATAGAAGATGGATGTGCAAAATGCCATAATTAAAACTGGGGAAAAGAATAAATGAACGCTGTGTGCAGAATAAGATTTATAAAATGTCATATTCAACAACTGAAGATGTAGAAGATAACAGTGATGATCACTTCATGACAACAATAGTTCTCAAGAAAGTATAGAGTCAGACAAAGAGGTGATTGAATCAGTTTGCTTCACAAACTTTGAGTGCTTGGCAAGCCCTCTATATGCAAAAAGAAAGTTACTTCAAAGAAATACTTCAAATGAAAAGTTTAGAAAATCCAATTCTGTTGTAAGGAGACGACTGAATGAGGAAGCAAATATATGTTCCAGGTGCAATGAGGAAAAGGAAGTCATTAATCGGCTACTACAAAAATTTATGTAAAAGTGAAAAGCTTTAGATACTGACAATCCTACCAAAAGGTTACGGTATACACAAGATTGAAGAGCAATTCTGTTCCCAATTCTATGGTGCTGCAAAATGGTACTGTTACTAAATAAAAAGGAATAATGGTTACCCTACAGCAGGAAAAAGTCAAAAGAAGCAGCCATCCTTGCAAAGAAACTTTTTGAATGAGCCAAATTGGCAAGCTGATGTGCAGGGTTCGCATTATTTTTGGAAGTCCACTCAAGAAATTCTCCAGGAGTTGATAACGTCATTAGAACTTTTTCAAGTTTAATTAATTTCTCTAAAATGCTTGGCTTCCCATTGGCTAGTCACTTCTTGCTATATCAACATGCAAAAAGAACAAAAAACATTTTCCCTTTTGTCCACAAAAAAAAAAAAAAAAAAAAAAATCTGATTGGAACTTTAACTTTCTGTCACTGCTTTTCATTGCCCAGTAGTTTCATCTGCACAGCATGCATGGAGCAGCATTTTTGAACATTAATTTCATTTTAAACAAAAGAAAAAATGCTTGCACTGCCCATTGACGTAACAAGAAGTGACCAAGGAATGTGAAAATACGTCTTAAGTGAAACTAAATGGGTATCACATTGTTTACTCAGCAGTGAAAACAATTTTAAAGGTCACAGAAATTGTTCAGATTCCATCATGGACCTATCGAGTCCCGATTTTGAAATTTAATTTCACTTTAGAAAGGTAGAAAGAGCCAAGATGCTTGCTCTTAGAGGACTGGTTTTGAAAAAGAGACTTAGAAATAGGAAAACGTAAAACAATTCACCCAGCGGGCGGCATGAAGACATCCCCAAAAATATCAAAGAGATGTCATGAATTAAAAACATCCAGATACACAATCCCAAAAATGTTAAACAAATGTCAGAAACTTGAAAAACAAACTTGACTAACTTTATTGAACTCAGATTCATGATTTCTACATGACAGACCTGCCAATCTCTCAGAACCAGAAAAATCATAACATGACACATGCTGATAATTCTTGAAGCCTATTTCAGTAATATAAATTCTTGATGGTGTAAGGTGTAGCTATATATAATAAATTCTTGATGGTTTCAGGTGTAAGGGGAGAGAGGTTGCTTTGAATAAACAGACATTCGTCCACATTCCAGCACCGACCAATCAGCAGCTTTAAGTATGATGAAGCTAGTCGAAAGTACAAAACAAGTCGGGATTCACCCATTGGTTCGTGATTGCACTTGACTTACTTTATTTCCGTTGGGAAACTAGAGGCAGGAGAATCTGCTAAGAGAAATCGGAAACCCCTCCAAGAAAAAAATCTTTCAAAGGGAAAAACATGGCTTTTTAAAAAATAAAAAAATAGTATTTTTGGCAGCAAAATAATATTATTGTACTGCAGCACAATTTATCGTACTAAATATGATAAAATTGAAATAGCTGGCAGGTCTGACATGATATTCAGTTTCTCATACTCAGCAGCTTGTCGATGATTTATGTGATTTTGCAGCACTTGAAGTGCCTGGGTATTCTCAGAAGCAATGGTGAGGCATGTGACAAAGCTTATCTAATCACATCTGTTGCTCATCCCAACAGAAGAGAATCAAGTGCATGTTAACTGAGAAAGGAAAACTCGAAATGGCTGCAGCCTGCTAAATAAGCAATGAAGACATTGAAAAAGTCCAAAGTACAGTAATTTCTGGTAGTCAAAAATTAAATTTAAGAATTATTCTAGGAGTCTGGGAATTTTTTTTTACTCCTGTAAGACAAAGAAACGTCAGAATTCACATGTAGAAAAGACGTGCTGTGCTTTATTATTCAAGCAGAAGTAACCGACAGAAAGTATTGGTTTTCACGATTTCCTGACCGCCATCCAAAACCCATCTGTGCTATCACAGGTATGCACCTTGTGTGTGCATGTTCTATTCATCCCAATGTAAAGGTGATGCTGACAGGAGGAGACATCAGCAAGCTGACTAAAACTCATGAAGCACTCTTGAAAACATGCAAAGACTGCTTGCTGCCTTACAGCAATATGTAATCCTATTCACTTTAGTGCTTCTTGGAAGACTAACAAATATCCAAGCAAAAGTCACATTTATTTTTATATTCACATCACAATTACAAAAAAAAAAAAAAAAAAAAAAAAAACTTAGTTATTACAAAAAAAGAAAACCTTGGCTATTACAAGAGGGGGGCTTGATTTTTATCTTACATATTTACAACTTGCACCAACTTTTTTAGGGAAGAAATTTATTTTGTGTGTTTTTGTCACTGAAAGACTTGTTTCTTTGTCCTACCTGTTCCTATTCTTAACACACTAGTTTTTCATTTTGTTTTTTATATGGCAGGAAAAAAGAAACAATGCTTTATCAATAGTGGAAAAATAATGAATTTTGCTACATAACTAATAAGCAACTAAATAAAAAATGCAAACAGTAAATGTTGAAACTTTATTCAGGACTCAACACTTGTCTGACAAAGTGTGTTCATCAAATAGAAAATCAGTGTGAATCTGATGAAGTAAGGTTTGGCAAATATGTTCTAGAAGCATAGCTTTCACTTTGACAGAAGTTCTTAAATTTTTGAAGGATAAATTCTGTGGCAACTAAGCAAGAGTTACCATTACAAATCATCTCTCTCATTCCATTGACTGGCCAGAGATGATTGCCGACTAAAGGAACTTTCAGTTGACAATAGCTCATGACAAGGCTTCAATAGTTGGTTTGTTTGGTTACAGCCATTCCAGGGAAACAGCTCAACCTACATTTCTAATGAAAGCTCAATGCCACGTCCTGTTGATAATGGCCATCTGTGGTTAAAGAAGTTCTGGTTGCTTTTGCCATTCTAATATTTTTAATGCTGAACACTAAAAGAGCTGAACAGTTACAATTTGATTTCAAACTGCTCCTTAAATATATAGTTTTGTGATGGAGAAGCAGAAATCCACAGACTCACTGGATGAAGTTTGCTTTAAGAATTCACAAGATACTCACCAAGTGAACTTAACAATTTCCCACTTAAAAAAAAAAAAAAAAAAAAAAAAAAACGAATAACTTAATTCATTTTGGTAAATCATTTTCATGACTGAGAAGCTGGAGTTTTGTTTCTAACACAGTAATAGGATGACTATGGAGCTTCAATGGCCTTCCATAAACAGCTCATCTCAAACAAAACTTGCTTTGCTAAAATTTTGCAAATCAGTGTAGCAGGTTCTTTTACAGACAAAAAACATTTCCCTCGGAGATATCCCCAGAATTGAGCAGCGTTTTCTCTTTCCTTATATCAGTTCATGTAGGCAAAGATAACCTGGTTACACTGTTAATGTTGTGAAACTGATTCTGTGCCAAGGCATCTCTTGTTTATCAGTATTTTCCCACACACTAATGCGGTGTACCATGTGCCACAGGCACTTCTCCCTATGGGTGACTGAAGGCAAAACAAAAGGAAACTTCCCACGTTCCATCACAATGTCCTAGTCAACCCTCCACACCTTCTAAATTTTGTCCAACCACCAGAAAATCTATTTCTGAATGAGAATTTTAAAACAGCAACCCTGAAGAATTGAGCAAGCTTAGTAACTGCCAAGCCATTATTACCTGCTTACCCTTTGGCTAACAATTCTCCCCTCCTGCACGCAGTAAATATCCTCCATGTATACTGACTGTATAGCCTTCATGTATACAGACTGTATAGCCTTTCTGAACGACATTTAGACATACATTTTGACAATGACATCACCAAAATGCAAATATTTGCATTTTTTAGAAACGCGACTGAAACCGGGATTTTAATTTATTTTTTTTAAGTACATGTACGCATGGCTGTATAAAATCGACGTACGCGCGCACGCTGTGCGCAGGAAGTTTAGGATTTTCGCAGAAAATTTTAGGCTGTAATGTTTTTTCGTCATTTTTTAAAGAAATGTTACTGGATATGTTGTGAAAAGTTTTTTTTTAACTTAACACAGACAGCGGGTGGGAAACTCTGTCAGGATTAATTCCTAAAATAAATTTTGTTTTATTTTAGCCAGCCACTGTGCCATGCTCAAAAGCCGCAGGTACCACTTTAATCTAACTCTCAGCAGTCTGGCTGCCGATGTTGATACGTCCCCGTCGGCGACTTCGGGTTTCGCAAAAACCTACCTCCTACTGAAGACATTAGATCCAATTACAAAGGGAACCGCTTTTTTATCTTTGAAGGAAAAAACACTCCCTTCCAGATGGTAGGGGATGCAGATGGGGGAATGCAAGCGCATCGCATTGTGGACAGCTAGGTCGCGCAGTTGCGGAGCGAAGGAGGAAAGGCGGGTTGGGGGGTTGAAAGCGCTGCAAAGAGAAAACCTGCGTCACGTTTTGTATCATCTGTTTGGTGTTTACGCATGCCTTTGACAAGGACGGCAGCAATTAGTCATTCTTGCTCCTCCCTGCCGCCTTTAGTGAGCTAACGGAGAGAACTCCCTCCCAGTCCATCAGGCCACAGGGTCCGCTTTATATCTGCGTCGGATTGCGATGACTCTTGACCTCATTTATCAAACCAATGACAGCTAATACCGCCGTACGAAGCAATCGGACTCTTTGTTTAAATATACTACAAATCCACTTCATTAGTGCTTTAATACAATTCCTAAAAAAGTAATTCCTTAGTTGTATGATCTACTGAAATCTTAAAACCATTTTCAGGGAATAGAATCACCGAATCAATATAAATATAATGGCTTATTATGCTTTATTTCAATTATACTTTAACAAACAATGAACATATTAAGTATTTGGGAGATATTGATATTTGTCAAGGAAGTATTCAGAATTCAAGTATGGAAAACATCAGTAATTTTATGGGATTTGCGGAACACTGAATAGTGGCACTCATTTGTTGCCTATCAAGTTTGCTGAAAATGTACATGTATTTGGAATCTAGCATAAAAACCATGTTTACTCATGAAGTAACTCTGGTGAATACAAAAGAATAGAGGGGCTAGGGTGAGTCAAAGGTAAATCAGGTTGTGAACTGTAAAGCTAGTTTCTCCCAAAATTGGAGCGATTTTTATATTTTTGACCTTGCAGAAGTGTTTCAAAATTATTTTTTAAGAGGCGATAGTTTAGGTCCTAAACTTTCAACCCCACCTTTTAAAAACAGTCGTACAAGACTTCTAACCTAACTTTACACTTGGCAGTCCTACCTTTTGACTCTCCTTGCTCCTCTAACCTTTTGCATTTGCACCAGAGTTACTTTACAAGTAAGCATTTTTTTTTTTTATACTGATCATAAATACAGGGTGTTCGAGAATTACTGGACACATTACAAAATTATATAAAACAAAACATTAAACAGATAGAAAGAAACTGATTGTACTAACTTCGTAACTACACAAGTTAATAATTTTCGATGTGAGATCCCTTGGTTGCTCGTAGTACGTCCAAGCGATACTCGATTTTATGCCATGTATTGGCAAGCATCTGAGGAGATATGGAATTAATAGCAGCTGTGATATGCTGCTTCAGTTCCTGCAAATCAGTACAAGGCATCTGATAGTCACGATCCTTCACATAACCCCACATGAAATAATCCAATGGAGTTAGATCTGGAGAGCGAGAAGGCCCCGGAATGGGACCACCACGCCCAATCCATCTGTTGTAGAAATACTCATTTAGGCACTTACGTACACACGTTGACCAATTGTTTCATCCACCACTTAATTGAATTCATTGACGGAGGATTACAACCATACTCTCAACGGTACCGTCTTTTAACTTTAACGACAGACTTTAATTCCGCAAGCCATAACACACACATCGCCTTCTGCTGTACGGACGACATGACTACTGATTGCGCATTTCTTATACATTCCTCATCAGGACACACCTAGCGCCATCTACTGGATTCTGGGAATAACAATTCTGCAAAACAAAAATATAGAAACCATGTTAGTAATATGTGACATGAAAAGTAGACAATGCTCATAGTTTTTTTTTTGCACATAATTTTGTAATGCGTCCAATAATTCTTGGACACCCTGTATATGCATATGTTTTCGGAAAACTTCATAGGCAGCAAATGAGTGTTTCTGTTGAGTGACACGACCTCAGATCCTCACTGAAAACTCGCAGGAAATTTTAGGTGCCAAAAGTGTGTATGCAGGAAGAAAATATTTTTATACAACCCTGCATGTACGTATGACATACAGAACATCTATATGCTTTTTTAGGTCTCAGTTCAAGCTCGGACATGGAGCTTTTAAACTGAGCTATATTATGCAATGCTAGTACACACTCTGTAACTTTAGCTTCATAGTCAGGTTAGCCTTGTCCCGAGTAAAGATATCTTCAGAGGTATGCAAATCCAAAGCGCCTAGCTACCATGTCACTTGAGTTTTAAAATTCTATTCTGAAAAATTTATTTTTCAAAATTCAGATCTGTTTTGAGGCTTTCACCTCTATAATAAAGCAACAAGTATACACTGCACAGAAGAGGAACTCGTGGATCCGAAAAATGACAAGAGTGGAAGACATCATGATCCGAGTTAAATCCCTGAAATGGCAATGGGCTGGACATACTGCCAGAGGGACAGACCATCAATGAACAGCCGAAATTTTAGATTGGATTCCAAGGGACAGGAAAAGACCCAGAAGAAGGCCACATGGAAGATGGGTGGATGAAATTCAAAAGTATGCAGGAGTGACATGGAGGAGACTGGCACAAGACAGACCGTTGTGGAGGAAACTTGGGGAGACCTTCATCCAGCAGTGGATTGATAATGGTTGACGATGATGATGATACACTGCACAAATTCTTCTCTTTACCTTTTTCATAGACTACTTAGCATAAAATCAGAATGGTGAAGATGCTAGTATTTGTTTTTGATACTATCGCCAGCAGAGTTATGCACTCTAGAGCAATATTAGCAGTAGTGATTCAGACTGCTGTTCTGAGGTGAAACCCAAGACATACATGCACGCATCCAGAGTAAGCATCAGATGTCCGCAGCAATGGCGTTGATTTCGCATGGGGTGCTTTGAAGTGTATTTACTCAAAGGTTTTATTGAGTGTTATATACCTGAAGACAAAGCTGAACTTCCTGAGATGAAAAACTGTTCAGGTATATGTGTGGAAGAAATATTCTTCTCATAACATGTGAAAATACATCACTATAATTAACACAGCAATCAGACATCTCTGAATTGCCTGTATTTACTGTTTCTCACATAATATCAATCACACGCGGGAATCTAGCCCACATCAATCATGAGAGGGAATCGAATCCGCATCTCAAAACTCCGATACTTGGGACTTTGTCGTCCTGGGTGGTGTAATGGCTAACGTGCTCGAACGAAAAATCGGGAGATGCGGTTTTGATTCCCGTTCCAGGACGAAGAAAAGAAATTTTCAAGTTTTCTGATGTGATTGATATACATGAGAAACAGTAAATGCAGTCAATGTAGACGTCTGACTGCTGTGTTAATTATAGTGATGAAAAACTGCTTTCAAATGCAACTATTAATACAAGGGTATTATAATATGTCCTGTAGTTGTAGATATTGCACTGAATTTTTAAAAAATATCTAAGAAATAATACATTCATTTTGACTCTTGGTTGCAAATCTGTATGTGTAGTTTTTGTTTAAATTGATTGTGGATTTCTCCTTATTTCTCTTGACAAATTATGGTGGCTTTTGAAAAAAAAAAAACTTGGCACCTGAATTGGGGGGGGACTACACTTGATTTTCATACTATCATGTTTCACTGCCATTATTTTTTTTAAATCACAAAACACTTGAACATATTTAAGGAGGCAGACTAACCTTACATTCAGTTAAATAATTATTATGCACATTTCTAAACACAGCATCAGGTAATTATTACGTAACATTATAACAGCATGCATGCATGCATTCCTACGAACATTTTATGCCAAGTCCGTCACCACAGTAAATAAATAGTTTCACATAAAAATTCTAACACAAACACTAACACACGCACATACTTGGTATTAGTTCAACAGAGATACCGAGGTCGTCCAAGGTGGAGTTACTTAACGACTGCATACTTAATGCCTCACCCACTGAAACTGCAGTACTTATTGTCCCACTGGGCAATGAAACAGAATTAAGAGTTGAATTACCCTGAAAAAGCATTAGAAACATTTTATAAATATATACAACACTGAAACTCACATTTACAGTTGCTCAACACGGTATTAAATCTACAGAAGGTGAACAAAATAATGGAAACACCTGTGAAAAGAACTACAGGTATGCTTTAAAAGAGAACAGGTATGCTTTACAATACCTTGTATTGGACATTGAATATTCAAACAAGTCTTGGGCAGTTTTTAGAGAAATACTGGACCATTCATCATAAAAATGAGTCTCCAACTCCTTGAGTGACAATGGTGGAGAAAATATGCTTCTCACTCTCCTCTCCAATTCTGCCCATGGGAACTCAATAATGTGTACGTATGGTGATTGTGTAGGGCATGGAAGATGTCTAACTTCCGTTTAGTGCCCTAAAACCAAGCCTGCACATCTTGCTATGCATACTGGAGTACTACCACCTCGAAAGATGGCATTGTTTGTGCAAAATGTTTGAACTAGAGGTGGTGTCCCTCCTGTCACAGCAAGAAAAGGTGACAGTACTGCAATTTAACCTGAATAGTGACAAAACCACTGTTTGTGATGCATATGATACAAAGCAGGAACGTAAAGTCATTGCAACCAATGCTGACCACAAAATCCAAGAAAAAATATATACAGATATTGTTCCCCTATTTGGCAAAACTGGACTAGTGCTTTCAACTCCCGAGGTCCCCACCACCTGCAAGAGATTTGAGTGATATCAATCTCACACAGCTCATCTTGGGCATAGAACAGCCCTTAGGGTAAAACTTCTCTGCAGAGGGAAGATTTACCTTAGAATAGGATGGTCACCAAGGCCTGAAAACTGTGACACCCTAACAGTAATTTTGGAACTATTACTTTTAGTCACTGATCATAACAATAACAGTGATTTTTCGGTAATGGTAACATGATTTCTGACCCATCTTTAGTTAGCACCTGGGGATGAACCTGGCCACTCACAAAAGAAAAAAGATTAGGGAATTCAATGACAAAAAAACTTAAATTATCTGAGGAAAGCAAATTAACTTCTATAATTTTTTTATCACCTCGACAGTACTACCTGTAGCGCCCACACACAAATTCATCAATGCATAAACAAGTGAGTTATTACAAACTGCAGAACTTTTACAGAACGTTTCCATTATTTTGTCCACCACCTGTACAAGTACGCATATTTCAACTGTCATTGTATAAATATGGAACTTTTCAGTCATTGTATTATATTTCAATTTTCCAAAGAGAAACTTTGATATCAAATTTTAGCCAGTCAATTATCACCATCATGGAAAAACTTGAAAATAAGATAGCAAAAAGTACAGTTCTAGACCCAAGAACTAAAGACACCCATAATAGCTGTTATTACAGCCAGACATTTTTACAAATGTGTATGTTATTATTTACACTTCAGAATTTTTCATAAGCAATTGTGAAATGAAAATTGCTCAGAATAAAATTTTTCTGCAACAGTAAAAAAAAAAAACTTTTGTGGTACATATCAGAGGATTATTAAAAAATAAAGTATTTCTATACATGAAATAAAATTTTTCTGCAACAGTAAAAAAAAAAAAACTTTTGTGGTACATATCAGAGGATTATTAAAAAATAAAGTATTTCTATTCCTGAATCTCTAGAAAAGCGAGAAATAGAGATACCACGACTAAACTGCGCAGGTAACTAACTGAAGGTATAGGGAAATGATTTAGAGGGGAGAGGTGATTCAGTTCAAAATTATGTTGTTAGGGAAACAAATGATGCTGCAGAAGCAAGAAAACGAACAGACACATGCATGAATTTACTGGTTATTGACAAACATGTCACGGCAAAATTTGCTCCATCAGCTGGTCATCACGAGAAATGTCAATCAATCAGTTGGCCATCACAAAAATATACAATATTACCTACAATGCACAGCAGATGCACCACTGTTTAAATCCAAGAAACTCAGGTCATTCACATAGAAAATTTTATAAGCAAATTTGACATCATATATCTGGCAGGATAAAAGCAGCAATAATCAGGCTGCTGGTTGTCATTTTGGCACTCGCGAAGAAGGAACACACACTATTAGTAAAATTTTATTATCAAATTAAGAGTAATGACAATAGTGCACCATATCAGTATCAAGGACTCAAATTATTATGGAGAAGACCTCACACAGCAGTTCCACAGGAATTTCTTAGTCACACATTTGGCAACAAATGCATAATTTATTCAAGGTTTCCGCAGTCCTGGCGAGCCCACTCACTGGACCTTAGTTCTTGTAGTTTCTAACTTTTGGGATACCTGAAAGACAGAGTTTATTGGGGTGGCATACGCTCTGTCTCTCAGATCTGAAAATGAGTATCATACGTGAAGCAGCCAACATCAACCATGACGTACTGCGAATAGCTGCATCACGTGCAGTTCTTCGTTCGCAGCATGCCCTGTTTTGCGATAGCCAGCGTACTGGAGCAGATTTTGTCCTGAAGCAGTTGTGCTGTCAATAATTAAAGCACCTTTGTACCCCGAAGCAGCACAATTTTGAACTAATTTCCCCCCAGCTAAATAGTTTCCCCATGCCCCAATAAGCTACACCTACCAAGGTTTGTTGTGATATCTCCATTTCTTGCTTTTCTAGACACCCAAAAATAGGGATACTTATTATTTAACCAGCTGTAATAACATCAACAGACTGAAGAATACTGTTTGTTATAACAGTTGCACACTATAACCATTGTTGCAACTACATATTACTTTTCTGTTACTCACTACTTTTATCACACATACAAATATGTACTTATGCTAAAGAGATAAAAAATTAAAAAAATATCTTGTGATCACACGATTAACAATTTCTGAGGTACAGCTAAGAAATAACAAGACTGTGCTTGTGGCAGATGCAATGTGAAGTGTGGTCAAAAGTGAGTGGCAGGCTGCTAACCTCAAACTGTTCGGAAATGCAAAATTCACCTCACTGTCTGCGTTAGTTAGGTGATGTGTCAATGAAAGTAGATGGGTTGTAATGTCCCACTTTGGAAAAAGTCGGGCTCAGGAGTTCAGCATTTGATAAATGCTGAATTTCTGGTGAAATTAAAGAAAACACTGACTGAATCTTTTTATATGAAGCATACAAACAGGAATTCGGGTCGAGTGCATGTGTTTTTGAGTGGCATTAAAGTTTCAGTGAAAGACAAGAGGACATTGAAGACGTCAAATGTTCAGGACTTCAAAAACAGAAGACAATATGCACAAAATCTACACAATTGTTTAAAATGACCAGCAACTGAGTATTATTAGAATGATAGCAGAAAAGGTAAACATCAATAGAGACAGTTGGGCAAATATCACATGAAATCTGAACATAACAAAAGTTCATGCTAAGATGATTCTGAAGCTCTTCACACCCGAACAATAAGGAAATCCCAAGTGCATTTTTGCTGGAAAAAAAAAAAAAAGACATGCATATGTTGGCCAACGTGAAGGTTAAAAGCACATAACCTCTTTTTTTACGGCGCTTCATAATATTAAAAGTTCTAGCTTTTAGCTCTGGTTTGTTTGTAGTTCATGTGTTTTCTAGCCCATAAAGCATTCTGAATAAAGCTCATATTGAGAAATGGCTTCCTAGTTTAATTGAATTAATAATCTAAAGCAACTTATGGGAATTTACTAGGAAATTTTTTCATTTATAGCAAATTTTCGGAGAAAACTCTTCTCCTTCTTCAGGCTCTCTTGTTGTTGTCACTTTTTGCTTGTCACTATCATGGTTACGGTTAACCTTGACGGTTTAGGTTATTTTTCAACAAATCCTGCCAGATGTTAGGCAGGGAAAATCCTTTGCAGTCATTGATGATGGAATTTTGATTTTTCTCAATCTCTATTAATTCTTTCAGTTTTCTTTTTTGGAAATTGCTTTGGAAACTGATTACTTTAAGGGAATTCCAATCCATGCTGTGCCCAGTTTCTCTAACATGCCTATCTAATCCAGTCTTGTTGGAGCAATTTTTTATAGCTGCTTTATGCTCAGCTATACGAGTTTCTAGTATGCGACCTGTTTCACCTATGTAAGATAGTCCACAACTACAATTTACTTCATAAACTACTCCTTGCATTTTTAAAATATCTTCTTCTCTTTGAACTATTTTAGGAAAAATTTTTTAACTTTGTTCTCTAAACTACTTGGAGCTAGCCTAATATTGTATTTTTTACTAATTCTCTTTAAAGCCTCAAATAAACCTTTGTGATAAGAAATTTTTCTAGTGAATTTTACTTCTTGCTTTTGTGGGTTCTTCGTACCATTAAAATTCAGAAGCTTCTAAATTTCTTCTTTAGGATAGTTATTTTCTGCAAGTATGACTTTAAGCTCTTCTTTATGGGCTTTTTATCTGCAGTAGAAACTATTTTATTAATTTTTTCTATTAAAATGTAGCAAGTCAGTTTTTAGAAAAAATTAATAAAATAGTTTCTACTGCAGATAAAAAAGAAGCCCATAAAGAAGAGCTTAAAGTCATACTTGCAGAAAATAACTATCCTAAAGAAGAAATTGAGAAGCTTCTGAATTTTAATGGTACGAAGAACCCACAAAAGCAAGAAGTAAAATTCACTAGAAAAATTTCTTATCACGAAGGTTTATTTGAGGCTTTAAAGAGAATTAGTAAAAAATACAATATTAGGCTAGCTCCAAGTTTAGAGAACAAAGTTAAAAAATTTTTCCCTAAAATAGTTCAAAGAGAAGAAGATATTTTAAAAATGCAAGGAGTAGTTTATGAAGTAAATTGTAGTTGTGGACTATCTTACATAGGTGAAACAGGTCGCAGACTAGAAACTCGTATAGCTGAGCATAAAGCAGCTATAAAAAATTGCTCCAACAAGACTGGATTAGATAGGCATGTTAGAGAAACTGGGCACAGCATGGATTGGAATTCCTTAAAGTAATCAGTTTCCAAAGCAATTTCCAAAAAGAAAACTGAAAGAAGGAATAGAGATTGAGAAAAATCAAAATTCCATCATCAATGACTGCAAAGGATTTTCCTGCCTAACATCTGGCAGGATTTGTTGAAAAATAACCTAAACCGTCAAGGTTAACCGTAACCGTCAAGGTAAACCGTAACCATGATAGTGACAAGCAAAAAGTGACAACAACAAGAGAGCCTGAAGAAGGAGAAGAGTTTTCTCCGAAAATTTGCTATAAATGAAAAAATTTCCTAGTAAATTCCCATAAGTTGCTTTAGATTATTAAAGCATTTTGATGCCTTTATTTACTCAGTTTACAGCTGTTCTTTCACTATAGCCTGTGAAATTGGAAGTTTTTTTTTTTTTTTTTTTAATGAAATTGCTAGGAGGCAAGGATACGTCTATTACATCATATGAAAGGCAGGAATATCTTGTGACATTCTCAGAGTCACTCAATGACTCTCCAAGTGGATTTGTGTTTTGGACAATTCAGGTGCTGGAAAAAGCACGCTGCAGAAAAGGATTACCCGTGTTCACATACACTTGGGATGGGTTCCATTAATACTCATAATCCTCTTGATATTGTCATGATGTGGAGAGCAATAGGCATCCACTCAAAAGTAAGCTAACAGAGAAAAAAAAAATTTGCCAGACTACATTCTGGAATTTTTATTCTAACAGAACTGTCTTTCCTCAGAACACTGCTATGAGGTGTTGATTTGTGTCATTAGTTCTTTCCTGGTATATACTTAACATTCTTGATTTATTCTGCTAGAAAGACAGGTTCTGATTTATGAGACTAAAAAAAATCTTTGTCAGAACAAATATTTCGGAGCAGTAACACAATTAATTAACATTTCCAAACGTTCTTTTAAGAGACAGTCAAAATAGCAATGAAGTGTGATCAATACTGATATTAAGAGCTTTTACCTTTCACATTGGTCGACAGATGGCAGCACATCAGAGGTAACTCCTGTACAGCGCAAAGCATGTCAGGGATTTAAATATAACCCAATGTAATAGCTTGTTCAGCACTCTCAGTGGAGCAGTATGTAGCCAAGAAATGCATCACAGTGCTTGAACATCCTACATTACTCACCATATTTGGCTCGATGCAATTTCTCCCCCCTTCCCTACAGTTAAACCTGGATTTAATGGGACTTGTTTAGCATTCTGATTTTCCAGTGCTCTGCTGGTGGCCCCATTCCATCCCAATTCAGGCAGAGAATACCAACATGTGTCAGTTGACCCCCTTAGATTTGTTCCAAAAAATTACAGTAGCTACTCCTACTACAGATATAAGATATTCTAAAGGGATTTGCTCCAAAAAAATTTATATCACTTGCTGCGCCATTTTGAAATTTGGTGAAAAACGCGTTTTTTTAAAGGAATGTCAAAAACGGCATATTTTAAAAATGTTATTGCGTTTAAACTATTTGGGCGATTCAGTTCATTTTTGTTTTGTTTTGTAGCAAATGAATTGATTTTTACCTTGACATACTTTAAATATGCATGTTATAATTATTAGTAATTAAAAAAATCCACTTTTTAGGTACAAAATTTTGGTCTGACATTTAATGATTTTTTTTTCTTACACTAAGAAAAGTTTTTAAATAAATAAAGATGGCAATGTGTAGTCCACCAATGGTAGTTTTACAGCAAATTTTATTTATTGCCTAACATATATAGTCTATACAATTTAACTTCAAAATATGCAAAAGTACAAAAACGCACTATTTTCAAGTAGCAATAACTCAAAAACCCCATTTTTTTAAAATCTTAAAACTTGACCTTATGTTGTCCTATTAGTATATTATCAATTGGTGGGGGCAGAATTGTGTGTCTTTGCCTCGTAAATTAAAATTTTTTTTTTTGAAAATGAAACTTCTCCAGCATTTGCGGGTCACAAATAGAAACGATACAAAAACGTATACAATTGTTCTTTACAATGAAATTTTAAAGCCACCCTGATTTTTAAGCTCCACTGAACACTTTTATAAGTAAACTTAAGTTACTCATTTAGAAAAAATAATGAAAAAAGAACAAAAAGAAAAACATAGAAAATGTGGAAAACCGAGAACTCATTGAACTGTTTGTATTTTTACAATTTTCTGATTTTTGTAACACTAAAACAAATAATCGTAAACAACTCCATGTTAGCTGAGATCTATAAACATTATACTAAAATAATTACAGAGTAAGTTTACATAAAGTTCAGACACTGCAGATCTGTTGGATCTGGTTCAGATCCTTGGTATCGAAAATGTGGAGTCGAGCGGATTGTCCGCTGGGAGTGGGTTCCTTCACCTTTAGCACTACATTGTTTAATGGCACTGCACATACATCCTCTCTCTTTCCACATTCCTCTGGCCATTGGAACCCTTTAGCTGGGCCATGGGGATGCATAAATGACACAGTAATGTCTTCGAGCTCTAGAGATATGCTCTTTATCTGTCCCATCCACCAATAATCATTATATACACACCCAACAAATT
The DNA here is from genome assembly GCA_039090855.1 of Macrothele yani. NCBI lineage: Eukaryota > Metazoa > Arthropoda > Arachnida > Araneae > Macrothelidae > Macrothele > Macrothele yani. The sequence continues at coordinate 134,421,211 of CM077027.1, read as the reverse complement.
GACCTACTATGAAATCACTCAAAGAGTACCTGTTTTTTACTTGGCTTGTTATTTCTACTTTCTGCACATTATGTTTAATTGTTCTTGCCATATAAGCTTCATTATTTTGCACCAACCAATAATGCTGAGATTGTAATCCTACAACAGGTTTTACAGTGATCCATTCTTTTTCTCTACAAGACCTGAATTTTTGAACAACTTCACTTTTGAGGTGTAGTATTTTCGTATTACGTATAAGATTTGAAATTGTACAAACAAATGAAGCTGCGTCTCTTATGGCTTCCACAGATTCTTTTTGTAGATTAAATCTTGTAGCATAGTGCTTGCATATGCCACCTATACCATCGCATGCACTCTTACCATGCCCAGTAGCTGAAAATATCCACTTTCTTTCTATAGTTGGATTGCCCATAGACAACTCATGAAGTTGATATCGATTTTTGAAATGTGCGGCAGCTCCATCTGAAACGTAAACTACTGAGGTCTTAGTTACCAATGGATACAATTTTGAAATGTCATTTTTGATAAGACCTATGGCACAGAGAGCATGAGCTGTGTCATGGGTTATATCATCAGACACTACTGCAAAACTTTCTTTCACTTGAATAATTTGTGCAACACATGTAAACAAATGAGATTTGTACATTTTGCCTGTGATAGCTTTGTATCTCATCAGGTAATATAACTGACCAGTTCTCTGCAAAATCAAAATGTAAAACACACACAGAACTCCCTTTCGCAGAGATTTTAGCTTTGACTATTCCTTCTCTCTGGATTTTTCGGATATAATTATGAGGAATTGCTTTATTAATCCAATGTCTAGCATCTTCGAGGAACCTTTCAGTAGGTACAGTTTTCTTTATAAGGTCATTACGTTCCTAAATAGCATATGTAACTACTTCTTCATTCAACAAGCCAAGAGTATCAGCTGTCAGTGCATCTGTACCGAGACAGTCACCACACATTTGGAGCCAACAATCTTCATTGTCTGTTTTGTTACACAAACACTTAAGTAAAAGAGCCTCTTCAGTATACTTTTCATTAGTTACATTTTGGAGAGCTATGCTTATTAGTGTAAGATTACTACAGTAAATGCAAGTACAAACTGCTTGTATAGGTTGAATTTTCACCCACTTTGGACATAGTGAATAAAATTTTGAAAGTCCAATTTTTATTCCTTCGTTTTCCTTTTTCAATATACTGTATGTCTCTTTGATTGATCTTGTCATAAATCTTTTTGCCTTTTTAACTTTCTCACCATTACCATCTTTAACACATATAACATCTTTTTTGTTTGGACTCTCTCTTGTGCAGTCTTTGCTGTCATCTAGGTAGTATGACAAAGCAATTGCCTTAGTATCTGCAGACAATGGATGTCCACTGTAGGGATCAGGTTTAGCATAAATTCTTTTTCTTTTTTAACACTACGTGACTTATCTATGATGTACTTTGATACTGAAGGTAACTTTGCCTCCAGTTGCGTTTTAGTAAAAGTATGTGGTAACAGTGTCAACAATTGCACTTTTTCATTGTATTTAGAATTTTGAAGAGCTGTGTTAATGTTAAAAAACCACTGATTGCAAGTATAACAGTCAGCTTTTTCAGCAGAAGGTTCACTTGAAATGTCATCATTGACACTATACACTTCTTCTAATTTCTTCACAGATGCAGTTACTAGTACTTCCTCTAATTTCAACTTTTTTTCTTTTTACATAACTTTGCCTCCTCTCAGGCCTAACTTGTGAAAAGGGTTTCAATGGCGGCATATTTACATCAAGAATGTTAATACTTTTGTTGACAGCATTTACAATCTCCTCACTTGCAATAAAAGGTTCATCAGATGAAATTTCTTGTTCAGGTTTATTTGTAAGCTCCCCAAATTTTTTTTATATAAAAAACAACACAATTACTACACAAACTGTCATTACTTTTTACAATAACAGACCTACCTACAATCCTTTGAATTGAATCAGCTAAATCACCAACACCACATAACCTCACACTCTTACTTTTGTTTGTATACAGTTTTTTTGTGTCTTCTAATATAGTCCACACACTTAATTCGTTCAGAACTATGATAATCTGACATTATTAAATAGGCCTATTCAGCAAAAATGTAAAAAACATATCTGAGAAATCACAAACACATATCAAGTGTTACTCTTCCAAACAAAAGAACAGACTGCACAGTAGTTATAGCACAGGTGGGTGTGGCCATGGAGGGGAGGGGCTAGTGAGACAGTTGATTAGCTGCGCAGTGAGCAAACACTGGTCATGCATGTGCATGTATGATCCTTTTGATTCAGCATTGCACATGTGTAGAACAAGCTTATTTGTTGTTTAAGCATTAAGACTAGGTCAGTTCATTTAACAACTGTAACTTTATTACAGAATTTATTATATAATAATTAAAATTATTTTATATTTTTTATTTACTAGATTAATATTTTAAATATTTTTACTTTAAGTATTATAATTAGTCTACTAGCCTATATTTTAACTTTCAGAGCTAATTTAAAACAAAACTTTGTAGTGTTTTTCTGCGACCTGCAAATGCTGGAGAACTGTCATTAAAAAAAAAACGTTCAAAATTTACGAGGCAAAAACACACAATTCTACCCCCACCAATTGATAATATACTAATAGGACAACATAAGGTCAAATTTTAAGATTAAAAAAAAATGGGGTTTTTGAGTTATTGCTACTTGAAAATAGTGCATTTTCGTACTTTTGCATATTTTGAAGTTGAATTGTATAGACTGTATATATGTTAAGCAATAAATAAAATTTGCTGTAAAACTACCATTGGTGGACTACACATTGCCATCTTTATTTATTTAAAAAAACTTTTCTTAGTGTAAGAAAAAAATCATTAAATGTCAGAAAAACCAAAATTTTGTACCTAAAAAGTGGATTTTTTTAATTACTAATAATTATAACATGCATATTTAAAGTATGTCAAGTTAAAAATCAATTCATTAGCTACAAAACAAAAATGAACTGAATCGCTCAAATAGTTTAAACGCAATAACATTTTTAAAATATGCTGTTTTTGACATTCCTTTAAAAAACGTTTTTCACCAAATTTCAAAATGGCGCAGCAAGTGATATAAATTTTTTTGGAGCAAATCCCTTTGGAATATCTTATATCTGTAGTAGGAATAGCTACTGTAATTTTTTGGAACAAATCTAAGGGGGTCAACTGACATGCTCTGCCTGAATTGAGATGGAATGGGCCTGGTGGAAAATCAGAATGTAGCAGTGTGCTGACGTGGAAGGGAAGCCAGTGCACCGAAAGTGATAAAAGAATTAAAAATGTAAGTTTCTTATTTAATCAAAGTTACAGCACTCGTCTCATTATTTAATAATCACACCTCAAACGTATGTACTTGTTATTTACGAATTTAAACACTACATAATAAATTCACAAGAAAAATACGTAGAAACGTAATTTTAAAAACAGTCTTTATGGAATGCATCACCTGTAGTATTTTTTTTAATGAAGTTTTCCAATGTAGTCTATTTCAGTTTTTTAAAATGAAATCTATGAGCAATGTCTTTCATTTAACTGAGATAAAATCAAAATTCTGAGTCAATATCATTGGTTTCATATAGTAAAGGGGGTTTGAAAGAAGTTTGGGCCTCTGTACTTAACACTGCATTATGTAGACACTATCTCCTTGTACCTCACTGTTATAGTTGAAAGCCTCTTTTTCTCTTATACTGTAACTTCGAGAATGTCGTTACTGTTGGCATTTCAGCAGTCACAAGGTTGTTATTGACAGTGTCGTATTTGTCGACATGCGACATCGCAATATCCAAGTTACATTCTTCAATCATGTTTATAATGGAACATAGTCCTCATTTTCTTCATCAAATTTCATGGGCTTTATTTAGTCCTGCCTTAGTGAAACAGGGTTTGATAGTCATGACGTGACTTTACCTTAGGCCTCACCCATGAATCAGATTTGATTACAGGATTGCAACCAATCCTCCTCCCACTACCATCCAATCAATATCTAAAAGACAGAGATCCTCTTGATCCTATAGACCATCTTGGGGTATACCTCATTCCTGTGTCTACTTCCTCATGCGAAAAATGTTACATTGGTAGTACCTTTCGTACAATAAACTGCAGAATTTTGGAACTTAAAAGAGATGTCAGAAAAAGCCTTCAGACTCCAGTACTCTCTCTTCTGACTACTGAAGATACCTCTGCCTCTCCAAACTGGAATTGTACAAAAAGGAATGCACCCTTCTCAAACAAATTTTCCATTACCCTACAGAGAAAGCATTGAAATTCTCTTCAATACAAACTCTTGTAATTTAGACGCACCGTTCAATATCCCGATAATTTGGAAATCTCTACTGGCAACATCTAAAGAAATGTCAACTATGTAAGTGCTTGCTTTTAGTGTGAACAAGGCTGATGCGGCAGCCAAAAGAACTTACAAATTTGACTATTCCTAAAGTTTAGTACGTAATACATCATGTGTGAAATTTTCTTCATTGTTGGTTTCTTCATATTACGTGAAATGGCCTTTCTACCAATGAATCAGACGTCACCGAGAACTGAAATTTGGATTTATTCATTTCTTTCAATGGATCCTGTAGTTTGTGACATTAAAAGTTTTCAAACATAATATTTAAAGCTTCTAATAATACCCTGATCCATAGGTTGGAGAATAGCAGTTAAGGTCTGTGTTAAAAATACAAATTTGATGTTGGCTAGGCTAAAAAAAAATTTTGTATATGATGGGCAATTATCTAAAATCAGACAATCCCCCCCCCCCAAGTTCTTTGTCCCAGAGATGCACTTCATTAAAAACGAATGATGTCATTCAGGTTTTTTGTTAGCTCTGTATCTATCTGTAAGATTTTTAATGTTTTTAAAACATCTTGGATTTTTTGGTTTGCCCACTACTAAGAGTTTTCTTTTCTAAATCCCACTCATATTTGAACAAATTAGAGCAACCAGTCAATCTTTGGATAATTTTTCGCCTTACTTTTCTTTTTTAAACTTGTTGATCATGTAGAGGGGATAAATCGATAAAACTCTCACTGTGTCATTAGCACTAAAGATGTCAGATGTTACTTTACAGGAACATGTCACTTATCAGCCATTACTTTGCTTAAATCAACCATATTTGGCACTTACCTTACCATTAAAAAAACTTCAATGGCTTGATTTGCTCATTAACCATGAAGCTCTTAACTACCATGATCACTGCAGCCATGAAATGTTGCTTGTAAAAAAATAATTTCTGAACAACTGTGTTATGTTTGCTCTTAATAAACAGCCAGAGTTTTGTTATAACCAAGCTTATTATCAATCACTTCGACTCTGTGCGACCGTGTATATGTGTGTAAATGAAGTTAAAATACCCTCAGAAGACTACTCTTAGGTTTGCACATTAATATTCATGCCATGAAAGACATTTTATTTTATGGGGGGGTGTAAATAAGTATTTTTTATAGAAAATGCCATATTATAAATTTATTCCAATAAACACTGTGGATGATGGTACATATTACAAAAAAAACTGCACTTCACTACTTCCTAGAATTTTGCTTCATTAGCTAATTGAAACCATGTCACATTTTTAAACTGATTTTTTTGGTATTTCTGTTTTAGAAAGAAAAAGGAACACATTTATTTCTATTTAGAAATCATTCATACTTAAAATATTTTATTTTTTCGTTCATATTTAGGAATGCACCACTGTTGTCCACATTCATTCAACATCAGTTTCTTTAAGTGCTGCACGTTTCACTACCATGTTAAAAAAAAAAAAAAAAAAAGATAAGCGTTGAAATTTTAAAATATTACTTAAAGCATTAATCCTGCTTATATTTGCTTATAAATATATCACTATATGGGTTCTACTCTAATGCTAGTTACACAAATGAAAAAATCAAACTGTACCATGACCTCTGTTTTTCTTTCTTTGGGTAGCCATCACCATAAACAATTTCATGCAAGGTTCAAACTCAAAAGTAATAAAAAAATTCCCTGACTTTTCCAGGTTCTCCAGGTGGTTTTTAAAGTTTTCCAGAGTGGCATGTTGCAAAGAATTGTTACATTACATTTCATTCCATTCATTTTTCTCACCAATGCACACACTTGTAAACTATTTACGTAATTTGTCTTTATAAAATTACCTTCTTTTCATTATTAACAATTAACTGTGCACATTAGTTTCTGTACCAAAGTTCTGTGAACTTTTGTGAATACTGCCCACACAGAATTTGTAAATACATTCCCATAGAAACAGGTCATATGTAAGAAAAAATCTGTCAGTTGAATAGTTTCAGTTTTTCTATAACACAATGCAGCTAAGCTTAATGATGGAATGGCTCTGTTCAAAGAAACAAGTTTCAAGAGAACCAACAAAGGACTTTGATCCATCATTTGGTTGGTTCTCTTGTGAAGTGTTTCTTCAAGCAGGAGCCATTGTGCCTAATTGTTCCATGTTATAACAACTGCCTGCAGAAATTGAACAAAGGCTTAATAACTAGCAATTTTAAAAATTCAATTTTGCATCTTTTTTACTTAATATAACTGAAAGTAAGATCTACCAAATTCTAGGCCGGCAGTAATTGTGAACAAAAGCTTGAAATCTTGAAAAATAAGTTTTTTTGGCAAAATAAAGTATCCATTGATTTTTACAAAAAAAAAGGGGGGGGAGTAATTTTCCCATTATAATTTCTGCAAATAAAGTTGACAATGGTGACCCCATAGGTCTACCATAATATAGAGATTAAAATAATAAGTAAACTAGAAGATCCACCACTTTTATACTGCAGGTATGTTGAGGACATTTTTCTGTTGTCGAGGCTAAAAAATGATGAACTTGAAGACCTGACAAAAAGGTATAGTGATATTTATCCATCGATTGAATTGACAGTAGAGCAAGAACATAACAATACATTGGCATTCTTGGATATTATGATAATCAAAACAAATGATAATATGCAATACAGAGTGCATAGAAAATCATCACATATTCCTGTGTTAATACCATTTCAGTCATCACACCAGTTAACACATAAAAGAAATAGTGTTAAAACACTAATTAAAAGAAGTTTAACACACTCATCAATGGAACAATATAAAAAAGAAGAAATTCAATATATTGAAAAAATCGCACATGATTTTGGTTACTCTAAACAAGTATTAAAAAAATGGATTTATGAAGTAACTCAGGCTAATAATAAAGGCAAGACTGATAAAAACTATTAAAATATGTTGGTGCAATACCATATATTGAAGGCGTGTCAGCTGAAATTAATAAAATATGTGGCAGATATGATATACAAGTAGGAAATCAGGTAGACTATAAAAAATTTAGTAATAAAAAATGAAAAAATCAGCCAATTGGATAGAGCAGGAGTTTATGAAATTCCTGTAAACCAACAATCACTTGTGTCATATATAGGCAGTACCAAGAACAAATTAAAATACAGATTGAACCAGCATATAAGTAATTGGAATAAAAAAGAAGCTAAGACCACATTAACCCAATACTGTCTGGAAAATCATCATTATCCAAGGTTTGAAGATATTAAAATTATTAAGAGCTGTAAAAACGAAAGGCAGTTGCGAATTGCAGAATCAATTTTAATCGAAAAAAAAAAAACAGATCAAGATTATGCAACATTAATGAGCCTAGCAACTTAAGTGAACAATGGAAGGCTTTAATAAAAATAGAACAACAGCTAAGAGAGAGAAAAAGGAAAAAGAGCAACAATGACAATAGATGGCGTCAGAGACGCAGAGATTGCAACTGAGACCCAGAGATGCAGAGATTGCGACTGAGACCCGGACCTCAATAAATCAGCTCACTTGAGCTGTGGTAGGCGGGTGAGACACAGCTGCCTCCTGAAGAAGATAGTGCCTGTTGAAAGCACTAGAGGGTTGTGTATGACAGGCTGAATGAGGTTGGCACATGCAATAGGGTTAACACGGAGTTTGAAACAGATTGAGCACTTTTTTAATGACAGTTGACAAATGGTTTAACTGCCTGGGAATGTAGATAGTGTAAATATGTACATAGTGTTTTTAACGGAATGTATGAATGAGTGGTTATAGTGTGTGTATGTGTGAGGTTTTTATCGTGATGACGAGCTATGGTTACGTTTCATATGGCAGAAAGAAACCTGCGTGTGTTGTCCAGTAAATATAAAAAAAAAAAAAAGAAAAGAAAAGATAGTACGATGTTTCATCCCCGGAAGAAGGAAAGTCATAGGCAAAGAGTCAGTTCAACCTCAGAAAGCCAACAACAATATAATTGACGTGCTTGAAGTGTTACAAGATAAAAAAATGACCAAGATCTTTCGGGTAAGTGAATGGTTGTTTTTATAGTATATCATTAATAAATTGCACGTAAATATACGCACTTTGCTGGTGATCGATACCTAAAAAGGGCAAATATTATGACAGTAAAGTGCTGCTATCCCCTTGGCTTTGTTATTTAAAGTGGTTAGTTAGGGGAATAATTAACACTAATCCTTTCTGACTAATTATTAGCTAAAATGGCTATAACAATGGATGTGAACCTAAGAATATCTCCTTTCTTAGGTTCTAAACCATTGTTAGCCTATTCAGCAGGTGATCAGTTAAGGTGGTCAAGTTTCTTGTTTCTACCCTGTGGAATAATGTCCATATCAGGGAGACCAGACCTTCTCAGTTGTAACTTGGGTTGTGAAAGGGAGAATAAAGAACTAGAAAAGAACACTTATTACAAGTCACAGCTTTATGGTCAGTGCTGCTGAGATGAGAGGGGAAAAGGAATTGTTTTGCCACACATTTCATAAAACCCAGCAGCTATACGAATGAACATTACTGTTTGGAGAACACAAAAAAGTTTGGGCACCATTTGGTTAAGGTACATCAGCCACTTAAAAGATAAAGACTTTTGTTTGTTCTTCAGGTTTTCAGAAGCATTTCTCAAAATGCCTAATACTACAAATTATCTCTAGTTTCTAGTGATTTTTAGGTCTAACTATAACGAAAAATGGAAATATTGAGAAAACTGGGGATTTTTATTCTTTATTCACTTGAAAATAACACAAAATTAGTTTTAAAAATGACAGTTTCTTTTATAATAAAATAGCTTCTTTCTTCCCGCTTTGGATTTTAGTGTGGGTCATGAATCATGAATTTGGGAATTCTGGTTCAGGATCAGCACAATGAGTACGGATTATAAGACAATATTCTTTTTCTAGCCCCCTCTGGTCATGCATATGTTGCTGCAGATAATGCAAAGGACTTCCCCCTCCTGAATTTCCCAATCTAAATAGTAGATATACACTGCTGTGGATCGTGCGTATGAGCCCCATTCCTCCATTTGTTACTGAATTTCACAGCCTAGGGATCATACACCATCATGGATTATACAAAGGAAAATACAGTACTATGAGTTTATACATGCAAATTTTAACTGCAACAAATTGTATTTCAATAAAATCAAAATCTAAAGTTTATATTTTTTGAGGGCAGCAACTGGAAGAACAGGAAGAGAAAATTATGGACCACAAAATTGGAATTTTAGTTAGCAGTAACTGGTTTGGGTAAAAAGAAAACAATGGCAGCAATACACCAGGATCTGAAATTTTGGAGCTGGCTCCTAGATGTGGAACATATCTCCCAGCTCTGCTTCAAGACCACTTGGCCACCAGCTAGCAGATTTTTCTTACCCCTTGGCATTACGTTTCTAGAAACAGCATATGCCAGTGGCCTTTCTACCAGTGAATGGCATTTTTCAGAAAATATTGATGCTCCAAGTAACATTACAATAGTTATGATAATTAACAAAAAACATACTACAATTTATCCCGGATATATCCTTTTGAAAGAAAAAACCCATGAATTACATGTAATGAATAAATCTGTGTGTGCACAGTTAATTATGTAAACCGTGAAAATTGCCATGGTCTGAGTAAGTTGGGATTTTAGACCAGTCATGATCCGATTTGATTTTCCCAGATAATTGTGGTTACAATTAGTGTGAAGCTATGTGCGGTCTGAGCCATTAGAGAAGTTATCTGAATTATGTAACAAAACAAAACCTTCACATTCAGCAAGCAGGAAAAATGCATGGAGAAGAAGCAACACTAATTCTGTCTTTTCAAACAGACTGAAGAGTAGATATGAAGTAGGACAGTGGCAGGTCTACAACTATGTAATGAACCAAATTTATAATCACCCATAATTGGAATTTGATGTCCCAAATGTAAGTTTCAGTTATGCATAAAATGGATCTAAAACTGAATTGTATGAGCTTCGTAATTTCACATGAACTTAATATCTCCTACAGCAAAACTGCCTCCTTTTTTGACACACACACACACACACACACACACACACACACACACACACACACACACACACACACACACACACACACACATATAGATACTGTTGCAGCATTCAAATTACCCAGTGGTCCGCTGGTCATTGGCCAGTAAAAATTCCATTGGGCCAGCGAACTATTTATGTTACTGGCCCGGGTGGCCAGTAATTTTTTTAACCTTGTTTATTTCAGAATTATCAAGTTTATAAAAAACTGGACCAAATTTCAAAATATCCAGGTTCGGCTATGACAGTTTTCAGGTTTTTTTTTTTTTAATTCAGATATTTACTACTCAAAAACTGAATATCAGAATTTAAAACCATACTTTGGTTTTACGAAAGTTTTGGACTGTAGGAAGCTGTGGTCTAATCAAAATATTTGGATTCAGACAACACCACTTGTTTGCCTAAGTAGTGACCCCAGAATATGGGTCTTTTATTATAATGCTTTCCAACTGGAGGTTGAAGAACCGTTTATGCTGTGGCTTTTCTCATGTCTTTCTGTCCACATGGGTAACTTCCTGCTTTTCACACTGAAGCAAGGTATTTCAGGCAGGTGGCTTTTGATATGTCGAAAAGTGCTTCATAATCAGTACATTATATGGTTTTTCCCTTACTTATTTTCCCCCTTGCAGCTTCATGTGCTGTGCATTTGCATGTATTGAATTTCATGACTTCTGTTGCTCTTAATTTGTGATATACAGCTCCGATGAAATGACATGTTATTTTTTGCATATATCGTAAATGTGAAAAGTTTTCCTTTTACAGACTAGTGATTTGCAAATTTGAGTGGTCCATTGGGCCTGTAGAAGATTTATTTCTAATTCTAACACTGCTGTTGTGATCTTAATTATCACAGATTTCTCAAAAAGAAATTAAACACTGAATCCTACCACTATGGCCCAATTTCTGCCTTTCAATTTAGAAGGCTGCACCACATTTTGCAGAGTATTTAGTACCTAAGAAATTACAGGTGAAAATGAAATCTAAGGAGAAGAAATCTTAACGAGTTCTGCAAAAAAATTTCAATGTTAAATCTTTACACTATGAGCACAATGTCTGTCTTTTAATCAGGAATGCCATGTTATGTTCTCAAGCATAACTTGAAAGCATTAGATTGTCCTTAAGTAGTGAAGGTCGACTTAATATTCATCAAGCTTGGATTCAGATTCTGAGAAAACATCTATGGAAAAGGGGCCTTTAAGATGGTATGTGAAGTTTCATTATACCTTGGAACTGCATAGTGCCTTTGACTGATGGCGCTAGTTTCATCTGTCATGGGTTCACGAAGGTTGTATGAAACAACATTTTCAACAAAACATAAATTTGTCGGTGACCGAGATCAAACCCACATCTCCTCACTCCTTAGCGAGTTGCTATAATCGAATAAGACACACCAACAAAATGTAATGCTGCAGATTTGTCGTTTTGACATGTGCTTCACCCTGTAGCATTTCACATCATTTCCCTCTTATTATTATCATATTTTTTTCTGCGAAAAAGGAATTTTCATTCATTCCAGATAATGTATGCAACAAACATCACACATTTTTCGAAGAACCCAACGGCCAGTAGATCCATTTTTACGTTCAGGCACCAAGGTGAAAACAAAAATTTGGCAGTGACGGAGATCGAACCTGTGTTTCCTCGCTCCGGAATGAGTTGCTCTGACTAAGCTACATTGATGGAATATATCGCTGCAGGCTTGACGTATTGCCATGTGCTTCACCTATGTAGCATGTCACATTTTGACAAAAGTGCATTAGTAAGATGTTGCCATGAGAAAGACAGCAGATAACTGCATTTTTTTTAACTAATATTATCTTATCAATGAAGAAACTTGATGGAAAATAATGCTAATTTTATAAATTCTTCGCACATCAATTTTTCACAATAATGCTCAAGTAACTCAATTCATATTAGTAGAACTATGGGAACAAGCATATCATCTTAAAGCAGACAAGGATAGGTATATACACCCATCAAACTTTTGAATAACTTATCAGATCATCTGCAAGTAACATTATGTAATTTTCAAGAAATTGCTTAGCTTTTAATCACATATAAATTTATTAAAAACTATTAAAATACAAATAAAAATTTGTATGATGCAGCTACAGAAGGTGCTTGGTAGATGCAATCTTAATGCTTGAGATATGTTGAACAATTTTATACACTGGACACTGCAACTTTTCCTCCTTCCTTTCCTTACTAATGGTGGGCATGTTATTTAATTTGAAATGGTTTTACACTTAATTTACAATTTCTTTTGAAAAATTAATACAACTCTATCAAATTGCTAGCATGACTTCCCAATTCTATACTAAATATTATTAGAGCTAAAAAGTGAAATCCAAATATGGGTATCTAGAAAATAAAGTGGTAAATCACATAAAGGCCACATACGTGGAGGAACACAACTGAAATATGTTTATTGCAGAACTAGATAACTTTTAACTAGCTTAGAAAAATGATGAGAATCATTTGCACTTATTTGTAAGAAGTACCACGAGGTAAAAGCAAAACAACCAAAATAAAATACTTGCAGCTAGCTCGCTACCTTCACTCAAAATACACATACTTAAAACAGCAAGCCATGAAGAAATTAGCTTTGTTGTTGCTTGTTTTGAATGATTTTCCTCTTCCTGGCAATGCATTTCTGCTTTCAGTATTACTTTTGAATGTATGTGTAAACAAAACAAGAGCATGCTTATCATTTTCTTTCTCTATCTGTTCATTCTCCTATGGACCTCTACTTTCAGCCATCCCATGAAATGCCCAGTCCCCACAGTGCAATATGCACTTAACCAAGATCATTTACTTTTCTCATTGCACAATTCAATTGCTGTGTGAAATTGATTTGTAATTGTATTAACTTCTTTGTTCTAGAGTAGCAGAATGAAAATCCTTTTGGAACTAATAATGGATGTGAACTTGATCATAGTTTCCCATTGTCTTCCAGATTTTCTGGATGAATAATTTCCCTACAAGTAGCGCACAGGTCAGTTTTTATTTTTGCAACACCTCCATTTCAAAAAGATGGACTGGGGAAAAATCTTTCAGGCCTATATGATGAAAAGTACAGCTAAAATTTTATTTGCTCTTCCGTGTCCACAAATTTACTGCTAGATTGAATAAACATTTATCTGTGTACATTATGTTTTTTTTTAAAAATGGACTAAGAAAATTTCCTTAAATTAAGGTATTGTTAACAATATTTTCCGATTTTCATTACCATAAGATTTCCCTTCTAAATTGCAATAGCATATGATACAGTGGGAAAAAACATTACTTGTTTGTGGATAAAATATTTTACTGCTAAGGATTACCAATCTACTGGACACCAGATAATTATACCCGAGACCTTAAGTGGTATTCCTGGTCTTTGTTTTCACCTAATAGGGCACAATCTGATCAAAACGACATAACACCACTTTGTAACTACAGAGCCACAGATGGAGTGAGTGAGCAATTCGTCCAGTTTATGATAACAGCTATAGTTCCTTTATTAGTACTTATACATTAAAAATGCTGCATTGGATTGCAATTTGTACATACAAGTCTGATTCTCTCACATCACCACCTAGCATCCTCAATCTACTGTTGGACAAAGATATGTCCAAGTCTCTCACAAATATTTATCTTGAGTAATTATTTTCTATGTCACTCCAGCGAACTTTTGAATTTTTTCTCCCTTCTCCCACACGTGGTATTCTTTTCAGTCTTTTCCCATCCTTTGGTATTCAATCTGATATTTCAATTTAAGTTGTCCAGTGCTGGTCAGTTCTAGCAATATGCACAGCCCATTTGCCACTTCAGCTTCTTTACTTCGCTCATGATGTCATCCACTCTGGTCGTTTTTCTGATCCACGAGTTCCTTTCTTGGCTACACCAAGCCTGCATATCTTTATGCTTCTCTGAGTTGTTCACAGCCACTAACTGTCTATTTTAGTTAAGGTCCATGTCTCTTATCAATACGTGAGAACTGGGAGGATGCAACGAGATAAAATACTTTTCTTTTACAATGTTAAGGTTAAATTGCTCTTGAAAATTGTCCTGTTCCTTCCAAAAGCAAACTAGCCTATATTCAGATATGCCTATTAATTACTTCTATGCTTCATATCTGTTGGCCAAGGTAGATGTAGGTAGCAGTTAAATCTAAATTTGCCCCATCAACCTCTAATTTGCCCCATCCCCCTCTCCCTGTAAATTTTACTCCCACTTCTTCACAATTCTCGCAAGTTCCTGGATCAAATTCTGAAGCTGAGAGTGCATTTGCAAAAATAACCATGTTCTCAGCAAAATGAAGAGGGTTGAATTATCCCCATACATCATTACCCCCTTGTTCTTCTAGTTCAATGATTGAAAGACATTCCACAATGTAATACTAAAGAACTTGGAAGATGTACCCATCTCACTCTTTTTCCTAGTTTCACACATGCCATTTCCTCAAAGTCAAACCTTTAGACATGCTACACTTCACTAAAAAGTGCTGCGTACTCGTAAATATGTGGTATATTGTTAAGAGGGTAAATAATGGTCATCATTTTCAGTACTGCAAGATTTCAAAGACATTATAACTTTCTAGCACAAAGAGATAAACCAACTTGTTGTATGTACTGTAATTAAATGATTTCATGAAACTGCACAAAAAATGTCTTTAAACTTTTCTTTCTAAAATAAATCTAAATACTAGGCGTACTTACATGCTGATTTCCAATCTGTGCTCCCTGAGCTTGCTGCTGCTGCTGTGTGCGAGCACCAACAATTGCTCGCAATTCCTGGCGAACAAAATCTGATGAAACCTGGATGCTATGAGTAGCTCTTGGCCTATAAAGGTAGATAAAAAAAATAGTACTTAAAAAGAAATAACCAACTGTATTCTAGAAATCAATTATCATGCTTTTTGTTTGAGTACTTGAAAGCAAAACAAGTAATGTAAGTTCCTGAATTGTCTCTTTCTAACACAAAACTTACTTAATAAAAAACTATTTCTTTCAATTACGAAGAACAGCATTAAGGTAACCAAAATCGGGGAAAATACAATAAGGCTAGAAATAGGCAAATCTTCATTTTAGTTACAATGCTTGAACAACCATGATAAACTTATTATGGTAAAAAAACCTAAAAACTAGCTTGTTCAAACTAAATTTCAAGATTTTGAAACTTGGTGTTAATTTGACTAAAGCATATCATGAAGGCTGTAACCACTATATACTGGTTTATGAGTATACATACTGCTAAAAACACAAAAAGGAAAATTTATGTTTCCAAACTTACATTGGTTTTGAAAATCAAATTACACTATATGCTGCAGAATATTAAAAAAAAAAAAAAAAAAAAAAAAAAAACTGAGCAGAAAGCTCTATGAAGACATGATTACACAACAATTTAGCCAATAATGAATTTAAACGAAATCTAGATTCTGTTAATGTTATTTTAAATACACCAGACTGTGAATACTCAAGAAACGCATTAAATCCATTTATTTTTGTGGTGTAATAATCATAAAGATTCACGAAGCTTTCATACTTCACTGGGAGGCTTTTTCAAGTCAATGGTAGACATAAACCATTTAATACATTATATGCATTTCTTGAATATTCTGGTGTATACCCACCAAGAGATAGAACGATTGTAGAAAATTTTGGCAGATGTTTACCTGTGGCTTTTTCAAGGGCCAACACAGATTACAACTATCTCATTTCTACACAGACCATACAAGTGTGGGTTTATTGGAATTATGCAAATCAGATATAGCAGAAACCCACATTCATATGGTCTGTGTAGAAATGAGAGTCATGATCTGTGTCAGCCCTTGAAAAAGCCACAGGTGACAGCTGCCAAAAATTTTCACAATCCTATATCCTGGTGGGCATACATCAGAATCCAGATTTCATTTAAATTCATTATTGGCTAAATTGTTGTGTAATTATGTCTGCATATACCTTTCTGCGCAGTATATATATATATATATTTATTTTGCAACTTTCGTTTTAAATTCTAAAGTTTTTCCTTAGTCTTCAGTTTTGCTCTTAAGTATATATATATATATATATATATATATTGTGGGGGATGTAAGGTCAGGTGATGCGTAACATCACAGCCTCTCCTTGACAAATGTCAACCCCGCCTTCTCGTGGTGCATCCTGTTCCCACTAAAGGGGCTCTGACGACCGCCCATAGCGGTATAACTATACCATCGGGATCAGAGGAAATGCTATCCCACACTCACCAACCCGCTTGGCCAGCGTGGTGAGTTATGGCCAAACACCTCCAAAATGACTCTACAACTTAAATCTTGGCCCTCAGTCTCCGGCAGCTGGAATGTACCTGGCCAAGGCAGCGGCCAGTGCGACATGAAGGCAGAGGGTGCTAAGAATCCCCGGAGGACCGGACTAGGCTGCCATTTGATGCTGACCTTGGCAACGTACAACGGACGCTCCCTATCTTCTGATTCAAGGCTTCTTGAATTGGAAGAGGAACTACAAAGGATCAAGTGGGACATCGTCGGGCTGAGTGAGGTAAGGAGAAAAGGAGAAGATCTCATTGAACTGAAAAGTGGACATCTCTTCTATTATCGTGGGACAGATACTGGCAGAACTAGTGGTGTTGGATTTATAATAAACAAGAAACTGAAGGATAAAGTGGTAGAAGTTGAAAGTTCCTCTGACAGAGCTGCACGACTCGTTATCCAAGTATCGAGAAGATACCAGGCTCAGATTATTCAAACTTATGCACCCACCACAAGTCATCCTGAAGAAGAAATTGAAGAATTTTATGAGGAAATTCGTCATCTAAATAATAAAGGTAAGCAGCACTTGAAGATAATTATGGGAGATTTCAATGCAAAAATAGGGCACCGGCAACAGAATGAAACTTCAGTAGGTAAATTCGGTCACGGCAACAGAAACCAGCGTGGAAATACTCTCGTTGAGTTTGCAGAGGCAGAAGGATTTTTCATCTTGAATTCCTTTTTCAAGAAAAAGCCACACAGGAAATGGACATGGAGACATCCAATTGGGACGACAAGTGAAATTGATTTTATTATGTGTAACAAAAAATTCATCATCGAAGACTGCAGTGTGCTACCCAAGTTCAACACAGGTAGTGACCATAGATTGGTGAGATGTAAGATGCACCTCAACACTAAACTGGAACGTGGCAAGCTCATAAGACAAACAAAATGTATTGACATAACCAACCTTAAAAAACACCATAATACTTTCAAGTTGGAACTGAAGAACAGATTCTCTGCTTTAGAAGGCCTAACATCGGAAGAAGTGGATATTTCTGAAGTTAACAGAAAAGTAACCAAAGCTCTTATGGAAACAGCAACAAAATTAGCTGGGTCTAAGAACAAGTTGCATGTAAACAAATTATCAGGAAAAACCAAAATGTTGATGCAAAAAGAAGAGAGATGAGGACAACTAAAGAAGATGTGACTTCCAAAGTGGAATATATAGAGCTATGCAAGACAGCACGAAAAAGTATCACTGAAGACGTAAGGAAATTCAACTGTGAGCTAGTGAGGAAAGCAATTGAAAACAACCAAAGCCTAAAGATAGCAAAGGGACATCTCAGTAAGGGAAGAAAACAGATTATGGCTCTGAGAAAAGAAGATGGTTCTATAACAAGAAATAGAGGCTAAATTTTGACAAGAGTGAAAGATTTCTACTCCAAACTATATGAAAGGGATGATATATGCACTCCAGACATCATGAAAGGTACCAGAGTTCTTCCAGTCCTCCCAGCAGAAGTTGCTCATGCAATCAAGAACATGAAGCGGGGAAAGCTCCAGGAGAAGATGGAATTACTATAGACATCATACAAGAAGCAAGTGGAGAAATTGAAACAGTACTCGCCCAAATTTTTACTCGATGCCTTAATGAAGGGAAGATTCCTGAGGATTGGAACAATGCTACAATGATCCTGCTACATAAAAAAGGTGACATTGAGGATCTCAGGAACTACAGACCTATCAGCCTCCTATCAGTGGTTTATAAAATCTTCACTAAAGTTCTTTCACACCGCTTGAAGGTAACACTGGACATGGCTCAACCGAGAGAACAAGCTGGATTCAGGAGTGGCTACAGCACAATAGATCATATCCACGTACTGAGAGAACTAATTGAAAGAGCGAGGGAATATGAACTTCCATTGTGCATGGCTTTTATCGATTATGAAAAAGCCTTTGATTCGGTGAAACCATCAGCAGTTACCACGGCTCTGAAATCCTGCGGTATTGAAGATGCATACATTAATATTATTAATAACATCTATGAAAATGCAAGTGCAAAGATTCGGCTGTTTGAAAATACAACACACATAAAAATTGGAAAGGGAGTGAGACAAGGTGACACCATATCTCCGAAGCTCTTTAATGCCACATTGGAAAATGTCTTTCAATCACTGAACTGGGAAAACAAAGGGATAAAGATTAATGGAGATTATCTAACCCACCTTCGTTTTGCTGATGACGTAGTCATTTTTGCAACTACCCCATCAGAGCTGCAGAGTATGATCCAGGAACTTGCTGACAAGAGTAAAGAAGTGGGATTAAAAATGAACTTTCAGAAGACAAAAGTGATGTTCAATGCTTTTACAAGAAATGAAGATTTATCGATTGATGGAGAAAAACTGGAGATAACAGATACGTACGTTTATCTTGGACAGCAGATATCAAGTGAGGGTCACATTGATGAAGAAATTAATCGGCGTACAAAACTTGCCTGGAGAGCTTTTGGAAGAAACAGCATAATTTTCAAGAGCAATATGCCATTATGTCTTAAAAGAAAAGTGTTTGATCAATGCATCCTTCCAGTGCTTACGTATGGTGCAGAGACGTGGACCTTAACTAAAAGAGACATACAAAGGCTGCAGACAACTCAAAGAAGCATGGAGAGGTGCATGCTTGGTATAACCAGGAGAGATAAGAAGAGGAACTCGTGGATCCGAAAAATGACGAGAGTGGAAGACATCATGATCAGAGTTAAATCCCTGAAATGGCAATGGGCTGGACATACTGCCAGAAGGACAGACCATAGATGGACAGCCGAGATTTTAGATTGGATTCCAAGGGACAGGAAAAGACCCAGAAAAAGACCACATGGGAGATGGGTGGATGAAATTCGTAAATATGCGGGAGTGACATGGAGGAGACTGGCACAAGACAGACCGTTGTGGAGGAAACTTGGGGAGACCTTCGTCCAGCAGTGGATTGATAATGGTTGACAATGATGATGATGATGATATATTGTGGGATGTAAGGTCAGGTGATGCGTAACATCACAGCCTCTCCTTGACAAATGTCAACCCCGCCTTCTCGTGGTGCATCCTGTTCCCACTAAAGGGGCTCTGACGACCGCCCATAGCGGTATAACTATACCATCGGGATCAGAGGAAATGCTATCCCACACTCACCAACCCGCTTGGCCAGCGTGGTGAGTTATGGCCAAACCCCTCCAAAATGATTCCACAACTTAAATCTTGGCCCTCAGTCTCCGGCAGCTGGAATGTACCTGGCCAAGGCAGCGGCCAGTGCGACATGAAGGCAGAGGGTGCTAAGAATCCCCGGAGGACCGGACTAGGCTGCCATCTGATGCTGACCTTGGCTACTTACAATGGACGCTCCCTATCTTCTGATTCAAGGCTTCTTGAATTGGAAGAGGAACTACAAAGGATCAAGTGGGACATCGTGGGGCTAAGTGAGGTAAGGAGAAAAGGAGAAGATCTCATCAAACTGAAAAGTGGACATCTCTTCTACTATCGTGGGACAGATACTGGCAGAACTAGTGGTGTTGGATTTATAATAAACAAGAAACTGAAGGATAAAGTTGTAGAAGTTGAAAGTTCCTCTGACAGAGCTGCAAGACTTGTTATCCAACTCTCGAAAAGATACCAGGCTCAGATTATTCAAACTTATGCACCCACCACAAGTCATCCTGAAGAAGAAATTGAAGAATTTTATGAGGAAATTTGTCATCTAAATAATAAAGGTAAGCAGCACTTGAAAATAATTATGGGAGATTTCAATGCAAAAATAGGGCAACGGCAACAGAATGAAAATTCAGTAGGTAAATTTGGTCATGGCAACAGAAACCAGCGTGGAAATACTCTCGTTGAGTTTGCAGAGGCAGAAGGGTTTTTCATCTTGAACTCCTTCTTCAAGAAAAAGCCACACAGGAAATGGACATGGAGACATCCAAATGGGACGACAAGTGAAATTGATTTTATTATGTGTAACAAAAAATTCATCATAGAAGACTGCAGTGTGCTAAACAAGTTCAACACAGGTAGTGACCATAGATTGGTGAGATGTAAGATGCACCTCAACACTAAACTTGAACGTGGCAAGCTCATAGGACAAACAAAATCTATTGACATAACCAACCTTAAAAACACCATAATACCTTCAAGTTAGAACTGAAGAACAGGTTCTCTGCTTTAGAAGGCCTAACATCAGAAGAAGTGGACATCTCTGAAGTTAACAGAAAAGTAACCAAAGCTCTTATGGAAACAGCAACAAAAAAATTAGCTGGGTCTAAGAACAAGTTGCATGTGAACAAATTATCAGGAAAAACCAAAATGTTGATGCAAAAAAGAAGAGAGATGAGGACAACTAAAGAAGATGTGACTTCCAAAGTGGAATATATAGAGCTATGCAAGACAGTAAGAAAAAGTATCACTGAAGACGTAAGGAAATTCAACTGTGAACTAGTGAGGAAAGCAATTGAAAACAACCAAAGCCTAAAGATAGCAAAGGGACATCTCAGTAAGGGAAGAAAACAGATTATGGCACTGAGAAAAGAAGGTGGTTCTGTAACAAGAAATAGAGGCGAAATTTTGACAAGAGTGAAAGATTTCTACTCCAAATTATATGAAAGGGATGATACATGCACTCCAGACATCATGAAAGATACCAGTACCAGAGTTCCTCCAGTCCTTCCAGCAGAAGTTGCACATGCAATCAAGAACATGAAGCGAGGAAAAGCTCCAGGAGAAGATGGAATTACTGTAGACATCATACAAGAAGCAAGTGGAGAAATCGAAACAGTACTCGCCCAAATTTTCACTCGATGCCTTAATGAAGGAAAGATTCCTGAGGATTGGAACACCGCTACAATGATCCTGCTACATAAGAAAGGTGACATTGAGGATCTCGGAAACTACAGACCTATCAGCCTCCTATCAGTAGTTTATAAAATCTTCACTAAAGTTCTTTCACACCGCTTGAAGGTAACACTGGACATGGCTCAACCGAGAGAACAAGCTGGATTCAGGAGTGGCTACAGCACAATAGATCATATCCACGTGCTGAGAGAACTAATTGAAAGAGCGAGGGAATATGAACTTCCATTGTGCATGGCTTTTATCGATTATGAAAAAGCCTTTGATTCGGTGAAACCATCAGCAGTTACAATGGCTCTGAAAACCTGCGGTATTGAAGATGCAAGTGCAAAGATTAGGCTGTTTGAAAATACAACACACGTAAAAATTGGAAAGGGAGTGAGACAAGGTGACACCATATCTCCGAAGCTCTTTAATGCCACATTGGAGGGTGTTTTTCAGTCACTGAGCTGGGAAAACAAGGGGATAAAGATTAATGGAGATTATCTAACCCACCTTCGTTTTGCTGATGACGTAGTCATTTTGGCAACTACCCCATCAGAGCTGCAGAGTATGATCCAGGAACTTGTTGACAAGAGTAAAGAAGTGGGATTAAAAATGAACTTTCAGAAGACAAAAGTGATGTTCAATGCTTTTACAAGAAATGAAGATTTATCGATTGATGGAGAAAAGCTGGAGATAACAGACACTTACGTTTATCTTGGACAGCAGATATCAAGTGAGGGTCACATTGATGAAGAAATTAATTGGCGTACAAAACTTGCCTGGAGAGCTTTTGGAAGAAACAGCATAATTTTCAAGAGCAATATGCCATTATGTCTTAAAAGAAAAGTGTTTGATCAATGCATCCTTCCAGTGCTTACGTATGGTGCGGAGACGTGGACCTTAACTAAAAGAGACATACAAAGGCTGCAGACAACTCAAAGCAGCATGGAGAGGTGCATGCTTGGTGTAACCAGGAGAGATAAGAAGAGGAACTCGTGGATCCGAAAAATGACAAGAGTGGAAGACATCATGATCAGAGTTAAATCCCTGAAATGGCAATGGGCTGGACATACTGCCAGAAGGACAGATCATCGATGGACAGCCGAAATTTTAGATTGGATTCCAAGGGACAGGAAAAGACCCAGAAGAAGACCACATGGGAGATGGGTGGATGAAATTCGAAAGTATGCAGGGGTGACATGGAGGAGACTGGCACAAGACAGACCGTTGTGGAGGAAACTTGGGGAGACCTTCGTCCAGCAGTGGATTGATAATGGTTGACGATGATGATGATGATGATGATGATATATATTGTATACACATATAATCAACCATTATCAATCCAGTGCTGGATGAAGGTCACCCCAAGTTTCTTCCACAATGGTCTATTTTGCACCAGTTGCTTCCATGTTTTGCTCCCGCATGCTTTTGAATTTCATCCACCCATCCCCATGTGGTCTTCATCCAGTCTAAAATTTCGGTGATCTGTTCTTCTGGCAAAATGTCCAGCCCATTGACATTTCAAGGATTCTACTCTGATCATAATGTCTTCCACTCTTGTCAGTTTCCTTATCCACGAGTTCCTCTTCTTATCTCTCCTCGTTACACCAAGCATGCATCTCTCCAGGCTACTTTCAGTTGTCTGCAATCTTTGTATGTTTTTTGTAGTTCAAGTCTACATCTCTGTTCCGTATGTTAGCACTGGAAGGATACATTGATTAAACATTTTTCTTTTAAGACATAATGGCATATTGCTCTTAAAAATTGTACTGTTTCTTCCAAAAGCTCTCCAACCAAGTTTTATATGCCAATTAATTTTATCACTGTGACCTTTGATATCTGCAGGTATCTGTTATCTCCAGCTTTTTCCCATCAATCGAAAGTCACAGCGGTTATCACTAGCTTTTTCCCATCAATCGGTAAATCTTCGTTTCTTGTAAAAGCATTGTACATAAGTTTTGTCTTCTGAAAGTTCATTTTTAATCCCACTTCTTCACTCTTGTCGCAAGTTTCTGGATCATATTCTGCAGTTCTGAAGGGGCATTTGCAAAAATGACTATGCCACCAGCAAAACAAAGGTGAGTTAAATAATCTCCATTAATCTTCATCCCTTTATTTCCCCAGTTCAATGATTAACAGACATTTTGCAATGTGGCATTAAAGAGATTGGAAGGCACGGTACCACCTTGTCTCACTCCCTTTCCAATTTTTATTTATATATATATATATATATATATATATATATAGCCCTTGCGAAACTGTTGAAATTTTTACTAGCCAATGTGGCAAGTGGAATAAAAATTTTACTAGCCAAATGACAAAATCTACTGGCCATACAAAGTTAAAAAAAAAATTATAATAATTCAGTAACTTCTCTACTTATGTTTCTATGAAATTAAATGGGTGATTTTTTTTTCTTTCTAATGAGAGACCCCTCCCCCATTAACTTCCCAAAAACAGATGCAGAGCAGTTACTGCACAGGAACATTCAACTGACTGCAAATATTGCATATGTTTCTGTTCCAAAATGATTTCTTTTTTGACAATTTATTTTCAGTGCTGTAATATCGTTACTCTTACCATCTTACTTTTACATATACAACATTCATTTTCAAGAGGCCATTGAAGTTAGATGTCTGATTTCTTTAATAATATGTAAAACAAAGGGACAAAAGCTAGCATATATATATACATAAAGTGTCACTAATAATGTTGATACAGTTTACTGCTGATATGTACTGTGTCTGATCTACCCATCAGAGGTATCTGCCCAAAACAATTGAATAGCATTTTGAGGATCAAAATCTTCATTTGAAGGGCCACTGCATCTAATCATCAAGTCATTTAGCGTGTCGCTATTCAGACATGCCCGATTACTCATTTTTAAGAGGTTCATTGCTGAAAAGTCACATTCACAAGGAGAAGTACTGTATGGCACTAGATATAACAGCTGCATCATCTTAAAAACATTGACATAACAGTTTCTTTTTGTTCAGCATATGTGCAGCTAAACAGATTCAAAGATACTTCTTTTACCTGTAGATGACATTATACTTTGTGTAAGGTATACCATGGCAAAGGTTGCTTTAGTAACCTTGACCCTTTGGTCGCTTCAGGCTGATCCGGCAGTAGATTAAGTTTCTCTCAAAGCCCACCTTCACTTCCATTCATTTTCGAAGCAGCTGCAGGAACATAGGCAAGAAAACTGAACTTGATATTCATTCACAAGTGAAGGGCAGGAAAGTTGGACAACAAAATAATTGCTTACTTGGGGGAAAAAATCTACAGACCATCGTTGGCTACTATATTAAAACACTTACTAGCCATTACAAAATATCTGGTCGCCATTTGGCAACTGGACCAGTTGCCATGTGTATGTATATATATATATATATATACACACACACACACGGGCAAGAAAACCTACGTATGAACAAAAAAAAAAAAAAAAAGTGGTTCACACTAAACTTTAGTTGGGAGTATTTTTCCCAGCAACAAACTAAATCATTGGCACATCAGGGAGGCAATGAAAGGGTGAGATTTTCCAACAGTTCTTTGGGGATTCTCCATTTTTCATTGCGGGCATGCTCCAGCAGCTGAAGCATCATGAGGGGAGACAAGCATGCTGCAACACTTCTGCCCAGTGCATTCCACACATGCTCAATGGGGTAGAGCTCCAGGGAACACAAAGCTCAGTACATATAAATTATACCCTCACCCAGAAGCATGCTTTTGTCCTGTCTAGGATTTTCATGTTCGTGAATCTCAGAGAAACTGATCACTTCGCTGAGATTTACGGAAGGGGGGATAAATAGAATGAAAATCCTCTCCAGTACAAGACTTTAATTTTCGTTCTAGGAGGGACTGGGGAACGATATATAATAAAAAAAAATTCCCTGACTTTTCCAGGTTCTCCAGGTGGTTTTTAAAGTTTTCCAGAGTGGCATGTTGCAAAGAATTGCTACATTTCATTCCATTCATTTTTCTTACCAAAGCATACACACTTGTTAATTCTTTAAGTAATTTGTCTTTATAAAATTACCGGCTTTTCATTAATAACAACTAACTGTGCACATTATTTTCTGTACCAAAGTTCCATTAACTTTTGTGAATACTACCCACACAGAATTTGTAAATATATTCCCACAGAAACAGGTCATATGTAAGAAAAAATCTGTCAGTTGAATAGTTTCAGTTTTTCTACAACACCATGAAGCTAAGCTTAATGATGGAATGGCTCTGTTCAAAGAAACATGTTTTAAGAGTACCAACGGAAAAAGGACTTTGATCCATCATTTGGTTCGTTCTCTTGTGAAGTGTTTCTTCAAGCAGGAGCCATTGTGCCTAATTGTTCCATGTTATAACAACTGCCTGCAGAAACTGAACAAAAGCTTAATAACTGGCAATTTAAAAAATAAATTCAATTTTGCATATTTTTTTAGAGCATAAAGGAAATACTTAATATAACTGAAAGTCAGATCTACCAAATTCTAGGCAGGCAGTAATTGCAAGCAAAAGTTTGAAATCTTGAAAAAATAAGGTTTTTTTTTTTTTTGGCAAAATAAAGTATCCATTGATTTTTACAAAAAGGGGGGGGGGTAATTTTATCTGAGTTTTCTCTGACTTTTACAAAAAAGGGTAATTTTCCTTGAGTTTTCCCTGATTTTTGTAACCATTTTCAAATTCCCTGAGAATTCCAGGTCTTCCCTGTTTTCCAGGTTGAGTGGGAACCCTGTTTTGTTATTGTGGTTAAGTTTGTACAATAAATGCAGGCCAAGTGGCCTTTCAAAAACCCAAACTTTGTGCAGTGAAGAATTAAATGGCTCAGTTGAATTTCCTTTCAGGGTCACATGCTCATCCACCTTAGCCCGCCTAAGGTAGGAGAAGTCTCTGAAGTTCGGTTTTTATTTAATTAATGCATTTAGTCCTAACCACTAAAATTGATCATCACCGCCTCCAAAAGTTATTACAAGTGTACATTGTATACTATATAATTTTAGTGTTAAAATTTGGTACACATATAAACAATAATTACTAATTTTACACTTGCAGGTGTCTCAACTCGTCGAAAATTCAAACAACGCAAACCTTCAATAATAACTTTTGGAATTTTCAAACATCAGTGTTGCATTTTATTTATATTTTCACTTTTCATGGCCTTAGATAAATTGAATTTACTTTTTGTTTCAAAATGCATCCACCCATCTCCCAAATTTTGATTTTCACCTAAATTCAATATTTACCTTAATTTTGACATTTGTATAAATCTAAACAGTAATTACCCACATAGCAAAAACTATCCATAACACTTTCTACAAGACGGGCTGCAACAATTGCAATATAGGGAACAATTGTAGGTTGCAGGATCTTTTCTTGATATCTGACTGCCATCAGGAATCTGTTCCACATGATTCTGAGGTCTACATGGTCACTAATACTGATGCTCACCCACACAAGGATTCCATCACCTTAGAGGCATCTCTTTCCTGCATTAAGGCTGGATTATTCCGTGTTTCTTGCTTATGGTAGAGAAGGATGCAATGACTATCAGACTGCAGGATGTGCTAAGACTCATTTGTGAAAAGAATGGAATGCCACTCTTCACAGTCTCAACAACGATAGTGTTCATCAGCCCACTTTCTACAGGAATCCCTTGTGACGTGGAGTATTGCAGACACACACAATCAACCACTGGGCATACAAGTCGTCTTCAGTTGACCCCATTGCGAATGGTCTTTATGGAAGTGTGCCATCCTGTGGCTGCACTCAACAGGTGTTGCAGTTTCACTTGAACTTTACGGACGGTTCCTATGAGCTAATCAACACGAATACTGGTCTTTCTGTGATGTTGTTGGAAAACCCTGCCCAATTCTTCTTAGTACTGTTCTGGTCTCCTGGAAAAACTTCTACAGTCTACTGATGACACTTTGAGATACTCCAACTGCTCCTGCCACTACCTCCGGACTTCCCAGCTGCTCTCCGAACTGTCAATTCAGGTAAATAGCATTGTTGATATGTCATTTAACTGAAACACACCCACAGCTTCCTACTGAGTAAGAACAACTTAGCAAGCATGAAAACTTACAGCCAGTTTGCTTTGCATTTTGGTAAAGTGCACAAACATATCAGTGCTACTTATTGTGCATATTGTGATACCCATATTGTTGCTTACATGTGCTGCTTCGAGGTTGACTTTTCACCATAGACTTGCTGCTGATCAATTTTTCTGTCACTTCATGCTGATATTGCAATATCTCCTACTGGTTTTGAGTAGTGTACTTCACAAGAAATCTTTGAATCACTTCCTCCGAAGTACAGTGAAACCTCCATTAACAGACACCTCCATGCAACATTTGGTACAAAACATCTACCATAAGTTTAACATTAAGGATAACCTCCGAACAACAGTCAAGAGACATCCCAGTCAGTCCCAAAGGAGATCTAATGGACACCTAGTCCCTTAGGAATTTACATAGTTACTTTGCTATTTTGGCAAGGAGGGTTATATAAGAACAAATAACATTGCAAAAAAAATCTGTGCTTCGGACAGGATGGATTTAATTGGGGGGGGGGGGTACAATGGTGTGCTCAAGTGAAAAGAAACGGGTAAAAAGTTTATTTCTGTGTAAGGCAAGATTCCATATGTATTTCAATTGCCCATGTGGGAGGGGGCTGTAAAGCGGCTTTAGGTGCCTTTTGGTGCCTAACATCTTTATTTCCTATAGCATACCCCAGCTTATAATCTTCTATACTCCAAGTCACCCTAAAAGTGTACTGTTGTTAAAGACAGCAGAGCCTTATCATGATTCAACGTGGAACACAAGAATGGTATCCAGCCATGTTACAGTGCACCCCTGCTGTTTCCTTTCTGTTAAGCAATAACTATCGCACTAACATCTGAACAATGGCCATCTTTAAACAACAGTTAATTTTTTTTCTGGTCCAAGCTGTGGCCCTTATTTGGAGGTTTCAATGTAATTTTCTTTATTTTCAAAACCGGCTTCTACTTTTTCTTCTCCTTGCATTTAATAACTGCTTCCCTATTTAGCTGTAAGGAGTTTTCCATCCCCAATTTTTAGCCACTAGACTCAGAAAAAAGACAAATGGCACACCGGCACCAAAAAGAATTAATTCAGCATCTGTTCAGGAATATGACCACAGACTCAACAGTACAAAAGGTCTGGGGCCTGTATGCCCCAAACCACTTTAACAATGACTAAACAGAACTTTTAGACTGCTTTCAAAATATGCACAACAACAATTAAACACAGTAACAATGTTGATTACAAGTACATAATGAACACAAACTTGACAAACCTTTCAGTAGTTGAAAATATTTGAACATTTTGTGGATCGAAAGAAAATTGGCTGTCTTGGGAAAGGCTAAATATTGGGTTTGTGTGGCCAGATACCGAAGTATAATTGGAAACAGGTGTAGATGGAACAGACTGACTGAAACCAGGAGAAGGTTGAGGCTGTGGTGAAAGAACAGGTTCATTTCCCACATATCCCCCTTGAGCAGTTGTGCGTGTAGAGCTGACTCTCCCTAGAATAGAAACAAGAGAAGAAACATGAATATATTATACACTTTACCCTCACATGCAATGAAGTTTATATCCAACACCAACAGAAAACTCACACTTACATTAAAGTATGTTTAGCATAAAAAATAACTGAACTAAACATAATGAAAAGCTATGTACTAAATCTACAATAATACTCACATGTGACACAAACAAGAAGATATACAAGGTCTGTCCGGAAAGTAATGAGACTCATTCAATAACAGATGTTTCATTATCATTTAATAACAGATGTTTAATTAAAGTTATACTTACAAAACATTAAAATTCCTCGAAATAACATCCTTGAAAATCAACACACCGCTACTAGCAGTTCTGCCACACCACGTAGCTTGCCTGGAAGTTGAAAACAGGGACCACTTTCAAAGCACTCGGCGCGGCAGTTTGCACATTTGTAACAGTCCCAAAATGGTGTCCTTTCAGGATGGAATTGAGCCGGGGAAACAAAAAGAAGTTAGCCGGGGCCAAGTCCAGGCTGTAGGGAGGTTGAGGCAGCGTTTGCCACATTGTGTTTCGCCAGAAATTCTTTCACTCTCAGTGACGCATGGCTCAGTGCATTATCGTGGTGAAGAACCCAAGTGTTGGTGATCTCCGGGCGGAAGTGCGCAACTCTGTTCTTCAGCCGTTGAAGCAATTCCACGTAAAATGCAGCGTTAACCGTTTGGTATGAACTTCCTTATGGATAACACCTTTACAGTCAAAGAAGACAATGAGCATCGATTTAATCTTCGATTTGCACATTCGAACATTTTTTGGTCAAGAAGACTCGGGAGTGTGCCACTCTGAACTGTCTTTTCATCTCCGGATCGTACTCAAAGACTCACGTTTCATAACCTGTTATCACTTTCTCCAAAAAACCAGGTTCACTCCTCACACGATCAACAAGCTCACTAGAAATCGACACATAGTTGTTCCTCTGTTCATCGGTCAAAACCTTATGAACCAATTTGGCGCCTTTTTGCATCTGCAGGGATCATAGCATACTTCTGGAAAATTTTAGGTAGGAATTTTAGGAATTTTTAGAAAAAATTTTAGGAAAATTTTAGGAGTGTATTTCAATAAAAACTAGATGTATATTTGTATACATCTAGTAAAACAACTTTGTATACATTGTAAAGAGTTTGCTTCACACCCTTCAACCATATATACTGATAGACTGCGCATGACATCAAAATTTCTGGCTCCAACATAAAATCACATGACAACAGTCAAAAAGATGGGTTACACCTGCTGTGCTTATGGTTGCTCTGAGCGATATAGTAAAGAAAGTTCTATGATTTTTCATGGGTAAGAAACGAATTAAATACCT
This sequence comes from Macrothele yani, assembly GCA_039090855.1. Lineage (NCBI taxonomy): Eukaryota > Metazoa > Arthropoda > Arachnida > Araneae > Macrothelidae > Macrothele > Macrothele yani. The sequence continues at coordinate 134,390,850 of CM077027.1, read as the reverse complement.
AAGTCAATAAAGTTCAATTACTTAACCAGAAACTTGCAGCTATTGATATAAAAATATAGTAACTTAAGAAAAAAAATGGAATGCATGTTCCAAATTCTTCGCAAATGTTCATCACATTATAAATCACAAAATGTAAACAACCCGATCATGCATGTATATAGCTCATAAGTAAACTTACCTGAAGAGTTTTCATTATATATGAGGCGCATTCACATAATACACCGAAAACACTGAAGTTCTGCAGCGTAAATTAGTAATCATAACAGCATTTTTACACGAAATTTGGAGTCTGATGATGACGTGCCCAATGTTTGAGCCATGGCGGCTTTGATGCAGCTATTGCCAATGTGCAGTCCATTAGTATATATGGTCGAAGTTAACACCCAAATTTTTTGCATAACGTCTAATGTCTAAAGTTTAAGTATGATTTACTTCTAATGTTCAGTTCTTATCTTTTCACGTATTATTATCATATTCAAGTATATTTACCACATTTAAGTTTCACTTTGAACATTAATATGCTGTTGAACCAGAAGCAATTCACGATTTTCACAGTAAAGTTTTCAGGTTTCACATTAAATTATAATATCCTAAAAAGGTAATTGAAAACCAAGAACTATGTACAATTGTTCACTGAATTACTTTTTTCATATTATTGTTTTAACCTTTTCCTGATTAGCCTATCTTTTTCTGCTTCTACCACAACTAATTTACTTTCAGTTTTCTTTATTTCAGCTGAACCTTGTATGATCAAGTTAGAGGCAACTGCTATTTCAACAGTATTTTGTTTTTCTACAGCTTTTCTCATTCTTTCTGTTCCCTCTTGAATTATTGCTAGGGAGGCTTCTTTATCGTTTTTAAGTCTATTTATTTCTGCATCATTTTCTTTTATTTTGTCATCAAACTCAGCTTTTCTTTTTTTCTCTAGCTGCTTTTCCTTATTTTCCCTCTCTTTCTGCTTCCTTTCTTTTACCTTTTTTGATTCTTCTTCCTTCAGCTTATCAACATACTCTTTATAAAATTTATGTGAATCACAAACACTATTTAACAAATTTCTTGTTATGGGAACTTTACTTACACATCCATAGTGTTTAATGGCCCCTTTAACTATTCTTAATGATGCTATAGTTGAGTCTTTTAAGTTAGCCTTGTCCTTCCTTAACAGAGCAGTGTTAACCGAAAATCCCCTTTCTGCATCAGCATTACCATGAGGTAAAACTAAAATTGACTTTATGAGTTTAGCAAGATTTGAGTATTTTTCTTTTCCGCTAGAGTCTTTAATACTAAATATATTACGCCAGTAATGATCAATCCGCACTGGAATATGCCCTTCCTCTGAAAATTTCACTAGTTCATCTAGAGTTGGCTTATCGCAATTTAAAAGTTTCCACTCTTCTCTTACTCTATCAATTTGTTCCTCAGAAAGATGCAAAACACTTGAAATTCTGGTTATTTCCGAAAGTCCTTCAGTGACTGAAAGTTGAGTTGACTCTTTCTTTGGTTCTTTTACCTTTAAAACTTCTATGTCTCTTAGCTTTTGATTGCAGAATGGCAAATTTGACTTTAAATATTTTGTGGTTGCAATTAGTGATGATCTTACATCTAAGAGAAATAATTTCTGCCTGGTCTCCTGAACATTCCTGAGGAGATTTTTTGTCTTCATACCAACTTCTAACTCCCTAGTTTTTTCCATGAATTTTTGTTTTCAAAATCTACATTCTTTAGGTCTTCTCCAAATTTCCCTGCTATAACATCATCTTGGATAAACTGAGCCATAACATTCCTCATTAAAGTATTTAAATCAGAATATAACTGGTGTATTTTTGGTTCTTCACTCTGATAACATAATGAAAACTTTTCAAAATTTTGGTGTGAAAATGAAATTAATGCTAAATAGCAAGGAGTAAGCTCATTTTTCAGGAAACAGTGAATTCTTTTATACCTTGCCGAATTGCGCAGTTGTTTTTCAAATATTTTTTGAGATGGCAAGAAGTTTAAAAAATATTCTGTAATATTTAGCCATTGATCCAAGAGCCTCTGGGCTACAGAACCAACGGTTAACCATCTGTTGCTGACATGACGCAAAAGAAATTTGGCAGTGACCAATGTTATATCCTCGACAGATTTATAATCCTCTCGTCTTGCAGCACTACTCTTTAAAAAGTAATGCATATCAGGAGCAAATTCGTCAAAATCTATATTTAAGCTTGTCAAAAAAATTTTAAATGCATTACTAACAACATGCAGGTTGCAAAAACCTAGTTCCAAAGATTTCTGGCCTGTTTCTTGTTTTACAACTTCATTGAATTTGCGTAAAAGCACTTATTTACATTTGGGCTGTCCATGGATACACAAATAATTCTGTTCAACGAAATATTGAAGGATTACAACACATCAAGAATTTCTTTTAGCAAAATATCTGCTGTTGCATGACCCAGAAAAACGCTTGTTAGGTATCGGCAAGAAACTGAATTTATTTCTGAAGACCAGTACCTGAGATACACATCCAACTGCCGTTTCACTTGTGTATTTGTAGTTTCATCAAATGCTATAGTAACCTTTCCTGGGCTACTAGATGCAATGTCTTTTTTTTCAAATCCTCTTCAAAATATTTTGACAATCCATGTGATATCACATAAGCAACTTTTTTCTTTAAGTTGCATTTTGGCTACAATAGCAGAATCAGGAAACATTTCTTTGAAAAGTTCAACTGTTTCAGTGCATGAAACAAAGACATATTGTCCTTAGCAACTTTCATGGCCCATAATGCTTCGGCTTTAGCCAACTGTAAATCATGACTCAGTACTTCACTAATATTTGTTTTGGGCTGAAGATCCCGTCCTCCAAAGGCTTTCAGGATGGACTTATTTTGAAATTTACTTTGAAATTTCTGCAAATGTTTTTTTCCTTTATGATGCGCTTTTACTTGTGAAAAGCCACTATTAGAAATGTTGAAAATTTCTGAACACAATATACACTTAGCAGAAAATATTGTTTCAGTTGCAGAACACCATTCTTTCAACTTCACTCCGTCCAATTCTTTGGCGAGCCACGCATCTTGAAATTTCGTTTTGGATTTAGGCATCTTAAACACTTGTATTACTAACCAGAAAATGAAAGGGAAGTACAAAAACACGTTCCAATATTGCAAAACCAGACAACTTCCCGAAATTTGGCTGCGAGGATGTCAGAAGATATGGAAAAAAAAAAAAAAAAAAAAAAAAAGCAGGTCACCACTAGAGAACTGAACCTGCACACAGCACAGAGAACACCATAAAAGACGTAAAACCAGAAACTATCATACGTATCTCACGCAAGTTCAGTCAAAGCGAGTCGGAGCCGAGATATATTGCGCATCGAAGGTCGCTGTCGCCGACGCATGATCGAAGGTCAATGATCACGTGCTCTACTGCCTGCCAAGATAATACTCAGCTACCATCCCATCGTCATTACCGGAGGTTACGGAAGAAGACCACATGTTTCCTCTTTGCTTCCACCCACCTGCGGTTTACAATAACAAAACATCAGCAGAAAGAGGAGGTTCCACAAGGCATGTACAAAAATAAAGTACGATCTTCTGCGTGCCACGGAATTCGTCTGCAAAGCGCAAACCAGGGGTGAAAATGACCCCTCCCCTTTTCCCTTAGATCTCTTGTTACTCTCGAAAACTGTTCGAAGGCAAAAAATGGAACGCCCGCCCGAAGCAAGTGCCTCTCGATGGCGTCATTTTTCCCTCCCTTCAGCAGCACAGCATATAGGCTGTGTTTCTACAATAACAGGTCTTTTTACCTTACCGTAATGGTAAATTTATTGGCGTTAATAACGGTTGTGTTTTTAATAAAAATAAGCTTACGAAAATTTTAGGATGAATAGCAAATTTTAGGTCTAATTTTAGGAATTTAAGGAGGGTCACAAAATATTAGGAATTTTAGGAATTTTAGGAGGAATGCGATCCCTGCATCTGTAATTCTTGTGTGATGGTTTCAAGCACAGTGGATTTCGTGAGTCCCACGTGCTGTGCTAAAAATCTAACACTCAGACGTTGGTCAGAGTCCAAAACCGCTTTCAACTTTTCCACATTGTCCGAAGTGTGAGATGTTGAAAGGTGCCCTGGGCGTGGCTCATCCTCGACGCTTTCTCTTCCCTCTGTGAAAGTTTTGTGGCACCGAAACCCTTGTGCTTTCGATAAAGCATCCTTCACGTAGGCTTTCTGTATCATAGCAAGCGTCTCGGTCACAGATTTTTCAAGTTTAACACAAAACTTTACCGTGTATAGCTGTTCGACACTCTTCTTCATTTTGACTGTTACGCGATGCTCACACAGCTGTCCACTCCGCAAGCGATCCTCACTCTGTAAAAGCTCAGAGCCAACTGACGAGACATCGATCGTTTACCTAACATACCCTGCCACACGTCACGCCCTGAGACACCGCCCTCCAGTCCTTCTGATTGGCCCAGGAAAAGTGGTCTCATTACTTTCCGGACAAACCTTGTATGTATCATTTCCCATAGCCACAAACACATGAAAGCTGCTACCACTTTTCAGGTGCTACGAACATAACTTCTGACAATATTGCCAAATTCAGTATGCAAAAAGTATTTAAAGGTATTCATAAAAGAATAAAATCCAATCATTAGCTCTTCAAAAATGAAAATAAAGTTTCATTGCAACTGGTAGCATAAGGTGCAAAAATACAAGGAAAAGTATAACTGCAATAAAAAGAAATATTTTAAAATAGAACTTTTGGAAATGGAAATGTATTGTTAGGATCTATTCATGCATCAGAGCAATTAAAAAAAAGGGTGAATTTTTTAACAGAGTTAAAAATCCAAAATGCTGTGAACATAATATGCAGCATGAGCAAGATGGAATTGCTCACTGTAGTTTATTTACATATTAAACTGGAGAACACACCAGTATTCACAATATAAAATTCTGAATTAAAAAGATAATAAAATTGTTTTTAAAGACACTGCTTCAAACAGTTTTTTTTTCTTGTTTGTTTTACTGTTGCACATGCTTGCACATCAACTCATTTCCATTCTTGGAACCATGTTTTTCAAAGGGAATGATATCAAGCAATCCAAATTTTAAAATAATTTTATTTTGCAGCAATAAGCATAAAAAGCATCACCTTCCTAAAAAAAAACAAACCTGTACAAACCATTAACCCTTCCTTATCTACTACCAATTACAACACTGATGACTAAGTTTAGAAACCCAAAATTTTGCAGTGTTAATGCTTTTTTTTTAATTTTTTCATCCTTTACAAAGAAATCAAAATAATTTTGTAAGTCACTTAATTTTTCACTCTACTACTAAGAATTGTGTGCGTGAGGGGGGGGGGGTAGACAATTTTTTATGTCAAATCAGAGATCAAGAAATTTGCCAAACAAAACACTCTTTACAGCTACATTCAATCAGCGAATTTTTCCAAGACAAGTGATCTTAAAAATACTCTCGTTAAAAATGTGGTGAAAACTGGCCCTCTGCAGAACGGCACAGCATCATCTGCTCAGATCAATATTGTTTTCAGTTGTACTGGGCAGATGGAAGGGTACATGTGTGGTGTCAACAGTATGAGGGGGTCATCTCTAATCAAGGTGGTAGGTGACTATGCTGGTTTGGGGACCCTTCTCATGGGAAACATTGGGTCCCTTAGCATGTCTAGAGAGGTTTTTAACTGCTGCATGCAAACATCATGTGCTGTCTGACCACCTACATGCTTTCGTGACCTTTCCACATCCTGTGGTTGATGGTCTGTTTCAGCAGGACAATGCATCACCCCACCGAGCCGCAACCACCCAGGCATGGCTCGAGGAACACTGATCTGAGTTTGGAACCATTCAGTGGAACCCCAGGTCTACAGATTTAAACTCTGTGGAGGCTCTCTGGGATGCAGTGGAGAAGAACATCATATTCATAGATACTGGACCGACGCCTCGGGCTGAGTTGTGGATAATGCTGCCAAAGGCATGACTGGTATTACCTCCAGAAACCCTCTGGCATCTGCACAGATGCAAACCCCTAGCAGTAGCCAATGGGGAAATTCTCAGTAATGTGTCAGTAATAGAATACAAACTTCCAGTAATATTTTTAGTAATGCAACATGCCATTTTTTTTCAAAGTTAATAAAAAAAAAAAAAAAGAGAGAGAACAATATTATAGTACTACTGTGTAACCTGTAACACTTGTATATGATAGTAAATAACTTTCACATGAATTACAGGACATTATCATAAAATATTTCATTATAGTCCTGCTTTAATGAATTTTTCTGTTTCTAAATTCAACAATTTGATGGATACTGTTAAACAGAAATTTTACGAATACAGAAGTTTCAAATCAATAAATCTAGGAATATTGTGACTGTGTATTTTAACAAATCCTTTACTATGACATAAATTTCTTCTTTCAACAGCACAATTATGAGAATGTATTTTAACAAATATCCTTTACTATCATATAAATTTCTTCTTCAAAATTATAGGTGTGGTTAGAAATTAATATATACTTATAAAGAGAAAAACCAACTTTGCACCCCCTCCCCCCATATTTATTCGTGGTTTACCAGTATGACGGACAAGAAACTGAAAAATAAGAATTAGGTTTGCCTGTCAGTTTTGTTTGCTGTGCCTTACAAATGCTTTTTTTCACATCAATACTAATAAAAAATATGTCCCTGTATGCTGACAGTTTATAAATGGCAACTTTTCCTATGTACATATTTACACATTCTATTTCAAAATTCTATACATATTTACAAGCCTTTAAAGTCAAACTACTTTAAACTACTTGGCTGCCTTTCAGTGCTGCCTGCCACTGTGGATGCTTTGCAGCAGACAATTCTTTTTTCTGAAAATGTGGCAGAATTGCAAACCTCTGAAAATGATGCCATCTTCCCTTTTTAAGCTAAAGTTTGATTCCTAAAGTTTCATTCTTAAGGACAATGTTAAAACTTCTTTCTGCAGTTCCATTACCATGTGGTACAACAAGAATAGCATGTATCAAGTGTGACCAAATTTCATAATTTTTAGCACCAATTGCACCTGTCATTTTCAACATGTTTAACCAAGGAGTATCAATTCTAGGGCTATTAAGAACACTTTCCAATTTAATTCAAAGAGATGCCAACCTGTTTCTGCTATTTTTAGTAGTGCTCATACAAATTTTCAGTAGTTTTGGCTATTTTTCAGTAGTCATACCAAAGAAAAAAAAAATATTTTAGCCGAGGAAAACATGCTATAACTCATTTAATTTAATTAGTATTTTTTACTTACCTTATTCATTTATATACATGAAAATCTGTATCAAAATATTTCAAATTTTTCACATGGAATATAAACACCATGACTGAAACATTTTTTTTTTACAAACAAAAAATGGATTAAACAGCTTTACTTAGTGATTTGGCTGTACAATGTTTTGCAGATTTGAGTGCCGCAGCAGAAAATATTTGTTCGTAACACACTTGTCTAGAGGAGAACATATTCATTTTTGCAGTAAGAAGTGCTTCTACAGTTTCTAAACCTAAATTAGGTCGGAATCGGGTTTGATTTTTTCGCACTTAACTAAAAACTCTCACTCGTAGCATTCAAGTGTGGAACTACAAGCATTGCAAACATTACTTTTGGGAGAATAGTCTACTTAACAGCTCCATTACAACCTCTTAATTTTGAGATTTCTGGCCAAGTGACATCTATGCTATCTTTTTCTGCTATGGTCTCTAATTTGTCAGCTTGAAAACAAGCAAATTCCGCTTCCAATATATCAAGTTCATTTTCAGTTATTATAAAGGGAAAGCACTTGACTATGCATAATACAGAAGTAAATGATGTTCTGGCTCTAAGTAAAGGATCGGCAACTTCTGCATGTTTTAAGAATTCATCATAGATCAGTATCTTTTCTTGAATATAAGAAAGTGTAGTGGTTAGCATACCTAGGCGTTTTCTGGGAGACGCGGGTTCGAGTCCCGCTCCAGGACGATGAAAATTTTCAAGTTTTCAGATATTATCTGACTTACCATCCTTGTCACATTTACGCCAAAAATCGGATTGTCATCTTCAAAATTTGTATAGGAACATCCTTCAACATAAAATTTTCAGACAGATTTATAGAACTTAGAAAGTTCATTTTCATTTAAAATGATTTCACTTAAATACATTCTTGTTTTTACCCCAATTACCAGTTCTGTGTCCTCTTTCTGATTTTTCTTTTTTAACTGCACAATGGTTCTTCTTAACATATGAATATATGGAGCATCTTGCTGGAGCAAAAGATTAATTTTTGTGAATAATGGTAAAACACTATGAAAGAATAACAGATTTAATTTCGTGCTAGGTTTTTCCAAAGATGATCTTATATGTAGGAAATGTTTATTTTGAAAACTGTGACTTTCATCTTCTACAAAGTAAGCTCTTAATGGTTCCCACTGCTCCAGGATATGGTCAATACAATCCGCTAGTGACAACCATCTTGTATTGGTATATTTCAAAATTCGATGAGGCTGCATCTCCCATCTCCTGGCTACAAAGCTGTTGATGCAATTTAAAGCTGCTTTTACGCTTGGAGCTTTTATTGAGAAAATAAAAGATGCCAACTAATAGTAACTCTATTTTTATCGAGTATTGACATAGATTTTTTCGCAGCAATGTGTATCAAGTGGCAAGGACAACCTCAATTATCATTGATGGATTTACTTTTAATAGAAATGATACAACTCCTTTCTTTTTTACCATCATTGTATTTGCACTATCTGCTGAAAAGCTAACACAGTTCTCCCACTCTAATTCTTTCTTCTGAAATATGCCTGTGCGATCAGAAGATTCTAATAACAACATTTAATTTTGTTGTAATGCGTCCAATAGTCTCATCAAAATATGTTATAAGTAGTGGATAAAGTTTTACATCTTGACAGTCATTAACTGCCATCAGTGCTTAAAGAGAATGGCAGACATTTATTTAATGCTGAAACCAACTCTGAAACATTACTTCTTGCCATATTTTTCAGAGTTGCTGAAGTTTTCGTGAGACCGTTAGTAAAATGTTTGGCTATATTTGAATCCGAGAACATTGGCGAAAATAAATGCTTCCTGTGGTCTGCTGCAGAAATTGAAATGTTACGTTCTATTAGAAATCAAACAAACAAGCTCTCGGCTTTGATTACATTTGCATTATCATCCTTAGTAAAATAACTTGTAACAATCTTCATTTTTGCTGAAGCTGTATAATACTCCATATGTTTTTTGGAATGCATGTGACGACAACAGTCATCCACACCGCACAAAATGCCATATTTTCGGATAATTTTGATTGTTGAAGGCAAGGAAACTCCATTGCATACGATGCTTTAAACTTCTAGTAGTTCTTAGGTTTTTTCGCTATTGCTTGTGGTGTTGCTTCACTTGATAATGTTCGCTTGATGGAATCCATATTTTTTATTTTCAGAAACGAAAACTAAACGAAATTAAACCGTTTTCACAAAACCATGTTACTCGGCACCGAGTCAACGGTCGGCTTACAAAGTCTGTCCACATAAGAAATAAATCCAAGCATACTTTTCTGCATCACGCAAAAAAAAACCCGTCAAAATATTAATTACTGACACGAATGGCCAACACACGCATAAAAAACCCCTCCGATACCAGGCAATGACACTTACGTTCTGCACCAAACGATTTTCAAGAGCTCGTTACTGAGCTGTGCAAGTGCATTCAAGAGATCACTGTGTTCTGACCCAAACTCTGCCCACATCCACCAATGCGAGCTGTGCTCAACGTTCCCAGAATGTTGCATGCTGGAGAGGGAGGGTTTTCACTTAGAATGACTTAGTGCAAGAAAAATCACGGTATTCCATAGTACAAGAGCTATTTCCGTAGGAACTACTGAGATTCTGTAATAGTTGGCATCTCTGAAATCATCACTTTGGTATAACACAAACTCCAATTCAAACTAGTCCAGATCACAATCACTAACAACAGCAGCTGGGAAAATATTTGCAAAGTATATTACTGAAGAAAAGAAAGCTTTCTTCCTAATTTCTATAGTATATCAGCAACTTCTGCATGCAGCAGGAATTCACTTTTCAGTGGAAATTTCTTCAAGTTATAATCACACGTAACATTTAACAAAACAGCATAGTGAGAACATCGTGAGGAGAAAACATTACGATTACGGGAGAAATCTTCATTTCAATCGTCATCCGTTTTTAGAAACGTTTTCCTCCCCATTTTAAAGCTGAATTGCAAGTATTTATGGAATAAAAGGATATTTCAGAACAATACTGGGCAAAAGAAACGTCGCAAGAAAAAATTACGATTATGGGAGAAATCTTCACTCCATCTAACTTTCGTTTTCGGAAGATGGTACTCTGTCCTCAAACGGAAAATGAACACCTCCGACCAGTCTCCAAAAATCCCTGTTCAGTTGTGCATTGATGGAAATGGCCGAATTCCTCAAATCCATGGAAGAATCTCAAGCTGGAAGTGGAAGACTACAGGAAAATCTTCAAGCTACCTCAACTTCCGTTTTTGGAGATCATTGCTCATACTTTCATGTTGAAATACAAACATTCAGGTAATAAAATGATATTTAAGAATACTGGTCTGAACCAACATAGCAAAAAAAAAAAAAAACTTAACTTCAGTTTTTGAAGACGAAATACTATTCCCAGATGGAAAATGACCCCTCCCTTCCCTCATTAATTGACAAACAAATTATCTTCAGTTTTGCATCAATCTTGAGAACGTCCCAAATGACGACAAAAAAATGGCGGAATTCCACAAATTAGCAGAAGAATTTCATGTACTGCACTTATCTTGGCAGCATGCAGTTGGCTGCCATTTCACACTCTCAAGAAGAGCTACTGACCCACACGACATATTCGCAGCCCGGTGCTGTGCTTTCTTTCCGCTTAGCTTTCAAACAAGCAAACACATTCCTTCTCCTCGGGGGAAAAAATGACAAGAAGCTGCATCACAAACTTTGTTTAGAGGCTTCTGCATTGATTAATTACAAAACCAGTAAAACATTCTTAATAACAGTAAAAATCTGAATATCCGTAATTTTTGGTTAGTCATTCGTAACAACTCCATAATCCCAAGAAACAATCCGTAATGGTTGGCATCTCTGCATCTGGTGGAGTCGATGCCTTGGAGTGCACAGGCTGTTGTTATTCATGCTATAGGAAGACCAACTCACGCCATTAGGTAGGTATCTCTAATGTTTTTTCAATTGTAAGTGAGTGCATATGCCTTAAATATAAAATCAGGAAGAGAAATGCGGAAGAGGGGGGGGGACAACACAGCTCGGTCTGCGAAATTTCGAAATTCTGAAAATCACTGAACACCATCATCTCTGCTAGATTAATCACTTCCAGAAGTTCAGCACATTCTTAGCCCCACGAAAACATCAAATAAATATTACAATATTAAAAACAATAAACAATCCCAAAATTTGTTTACTAAATATATGAATCTTGAGAACATGAAAATAACTTTACCCAGATGTTGAATAGCATTACTAATACTCAATATTTCCTTCACACCGTAGTGACTACAGATAATCTGTAGCACTTGGAATGTCTGTAATGTTAGTGAACAGAATGAAAACTGAATAAAATATTACAAATTATTAAAATTCAACAAAAATTGAATTCCCACACAAATTGGGTTCAAAACTAGGACATGATCCGATCATATAGACACATTTCCCAATAATGCACAATACAACACTAGAGTATATCCAAACAACAAAACATCATGTAGGAGTGGATAAAATTACAGAACTTTCCTATGACAAGTATAAACCATGAAAATATATTCACATAAATACACAAGAAAATAAGTTAGAAAATAATAATTTCATTACCTAGTATGTAAAACGTACCTGGGCCGGACACTGTCCTCTGCAACCTTGGTTGTGGCCCTTGACTTTGGTACGCAATGGGCGACAGTGGTGGAAAGGTTCCATCTGACTGGGCACCACCAAATGGAGAACTCCGTGAACTTTGTACAGATCCAGGGCTTGGCAAGGATCGAAGAGGAATCTGTCGTTGTTGTTGCTGCTGCTGTTGTTGTTGTTGCTGCTGCTGCTGTTGCTGCTGCTGTTGTTGTTGTTGTTGTGAAGCCAGCCTGATCTGGCTGGGGGTAAAAGATCCCTATTTGTAAAAGTTAAGAAAAGCAGAATAATTGTCATTTATTCATGCAGTCCTTGTCATTAAACACATTTCATCAGGACAACAAATAATGTAGTTCCAACTGATCATAAAATAGAATTTTTTTTTGCATGAATGTTGACTCCTAATGTGTCTGGCTATCTTGGGATTGCAATTTCTTATGGGAGACGGTATTAAAAATGAATGACAGTTTAGCGAACTGAAAAACACCCTGTAATCAGATTGCTGTTCTTCACTTTCTAACAATAAATAAACACTACGTAACTCTATAGTTTTTTGACTTACAAAATAAATAAAGGAGAGAAAGAAAACATCAAAAAGGGGAGGGAGGGAAGCACTGCAATTTTCACATTTTCATTACAGTTAATCTTTGGTCTGCTACAAGGACAGAAGCAAAATAAAAAATGTGATGAGTAATTAAAATGGGGTATTTTTAAACTTATATTACACATACCACTAGGGATATGGGGCCTCACTGAGATACTCCAAATTCATGCCAAGCAAAAATGAAGTTATTTCAAGAAATTTTGAAAGTGAATGAATGTGTGAGACAGAGAACATTACAACAACAAAGAAATGTGATACCGGAAAGTACATATTAAAAAAAAAAAAAAAGGTTCACTTTGAGTTACAGAAAATACATAACAATTACACTGTACAAGCCGTTATGTTCACAAATAAACACAATTTCTCATCTGCCAACAATAATACTGCAGAAGAGAGGTCAATACATCACATATTAGAAGTCAATTACAGATTAACTTAAAATACATCACATATTAGAAGTTTTACTAGATAAACTTAAAATATGTAGTGACTTCACCAGGGTTGCTACTCATATCGGCTTTAAAAATTCCCCGAGTTTTCCAGAAGATCATTTCACGGGGAATTTCAGGTAAAATTTGCAGATACTGATTTTCAGGAGCTTCAGTACATTCCAGAACTTCCTTTTTGACAATTTTTTTTCATTCACTGGGAAATCAGGTCATACAAGGCTTCGTACAGGAAAGGTACCATCGGTTTCAGAGTCTGGAACTTTTAAAGAAATGATTCTAACATTGACGCAACAAATTAAAAAATTCCAACTTTGCTAAAATAAGTTTATCCATGCAAGCTTTCTCAACTTGATCACAAGTAAAGCTACTAGGTAGCGATCGAATATTATCTGTGTACTTTTTAACGTCTGGGAAGACCTGAACAGCTCGCTGAGAAACAGCTGCATTTTCCACCCACCTGACCTGGCAAAACTTCAGAGGAAATGAAGAACTTCCAGTAATGGCAAAATAATCAGCATGCATATGCATTAAAATGATATTTAATAACAATACTGGGCAGAAGAAACATTGTGAGAAAAATAAATTAGGATTATGGGGGAAATCTTAACTTCATTTAACTTCCATTTTCGAAGGTTTTGAAAGATGAAATATTGTCCCCCAAGCAGAAAAGACCCCCTCTTCCCCCCATTTTTTTATTTCAGTTTTGCGTCGATCTTGAGAATAACCCAAATGATGAGGGAGAAAGCAGAATTCCGCGACTCCACAAAAAATATCCCATATGAGTAAGAAGTGACTAAGAAATGGAAAAACACGAATTTTGGTTTTGGGGAAAATTAAAGTGAAAAATCGATACTGCGTTGCTCACTCTGCTGTGAAACAATTTTACAGGGCACGGAAACGGCGCAGATTCCACTGCAGACAGATTAAGTAGTGATCTAGAAATCTAATTTCGTTTAATAAAAGGAAAAGGGGAGAAATTGGTCTCTAGTGATTAGTTTTGAAGACGTATGCATTAAAAATAGGGAAACATTACCGAAGATACGAAAAATGAGGAACATGATCAGAAAACATCAGAAATAAAATTATAAACAGGCACAGGGGGAAAGGGGAAAAAAAAAAAAAAGGAAACTTGAACGAAAAAATTGATTATGCGGAAACAGAAGACGATGTGACTTCTCAACACGCAAGAAATATTTCCCAAAATGTTTAACAAGTGTTAGAATCTTGAAAATATACTTTTCACAGATGTTTAATAATGTTATTTCACAGAGATTTTCGATTTCCATAGCATACTGGACATTTTCCGTAGCAGAACGACGATTTCCATAGGATACTCAATGTTTTCCGTCGTCTGGTCCGACGATTTTCATACCATATTTCATATTTTCCGTTGTTCGTAGTGGACTCACTATTTCCATATCACACTCGCCCTTTTCTGTCGTCTGCAGCGGATCAACGATTTCCATAGCATACTCGGTATTTTCCGTCGTCCATAGTGGACCGACGATTTCCATAGTAATTACGTAAAACCCTTAGTACTTGGAATCGCTGAATCTTTCTTTCCACCACATGGTCTCACTGAGCGTCGGAGAATGTAGTGTGCCAAAGTACCGATGATGACGACGGGGCACAGCGATTCTGGAGCACAATGGCGCAAAATCTGTTTTTTGTAGCAAGATGGCGCAAGATTTTTGTTTTGGCGCAAAATTTCGATCTCTGGTAACTGCATACGCAAAAAATTATCAGTTTAATTTTCCCTGACTTTTCCAGGTTTTTGATAAAAAATTTATCTTCCCCTAAGTTTTCCCTGATTTTTAGCCTTATTTTCGGATTCCCTGGTTTCTCTCGGTTTCCCGGTCAGCTGGCAACCCTGCTTCACACTACAACTTCTTGTTTGCCAATGCTCCACTAATGCTGTTGATGAAATTATTTATTCCTTGATGTTCTAGACATTCAACTGCCATTATATTTCTGCATGTGAATGCCTACCATGGAGGAAAAGGTTGCTGTGCATATGCATAACTGTCTACTTTTACTACAAAAGAAAAAAAAAGTCCCTTTTTTTGCACTGGAGCATTATTCATAATTATGTATAAACATATTTTTTTTCCAGGGTTTAATGACCCCATACCGCAGGAACTCTTTGGGATATATGCAGTTGCTCACTCCTAATTTAGGGCCACTGGTTTCAGGAAAGGGACACAGTTAATATCAAAACACACACACACACACACACACACACACACACACACACACACACACACACACACACACACACACACACACACACACACACACACACACATCCTACAGGACTTGAGATTGGGCACATTTCTAGTAAATGATTAGAAACCAATGCCTTGGACAACTTGGGTCTCTGGGGTGGTTTCTTGAGTTTAATGCTAATGTAGTGTTATTTTTATAATATATTCCAACAAATGAATATTTTCATATTCTTTTGTGAGTGAGAAGGAAGGGGGTGGGGGATAAGCACAGTATCTTCACTGTTATCCATGCAACTATTTCTTCTTATAACTTGGAAACTGTATTGCCCTAGAGCAGGAATAGAACCAACATCTCCCAATTTCCACTTCGTCAGACTACAACCTTTATATCATACTAATAAAATGATGCCGTCTGTGCACGATATACATTAAGGCTCACCGTGGAACCTCCAGTTACGTTTAATAAAAATACACTGGTATAAAAGAACATATAAGATCTTTTGGACACCCCGCACCGGGATCCATCATCAGATACATAAAAAAGAGGTAATGTGGGCTGGATACAGACAATTTATAACATCACATGTGACACAACTGCAAACTGCCATCTGGTGTACAAACTAAACATATGATTACAATACAATAATGATTAAGTTAAGTAGTAACATATTCAATTAATTGGACAGTCATGTGCACTGTTATCATTGTTATCGACGGGTCCCACCCGTTATGCACAAATTAGCTATTTTCAGACAGGGCTAAATGTACCTTTATTCGCTCCTCGGAAGAAGTCGACAACCTAAGAGATCTGGCCTCTTTTTCCGGCTACAGTGTGCAAGTGATTGAGGACATTATCAAGAACTCCGACGCTGTTTCTCCAACCCTGGTAGCCGCCATACCAAGCCTTCTCTGCAATACATTGGGACTTGCCCTTATGTACCCAGCCTGACCTACTTCTTGAAGAACACCTTAAAGAAACTCGGGCTTAGCTTTGGGATACGCTCACCGAGATCGATATCACGCCACCTGCTATCATCCCGGAACACCCATACCTCTCTGACTGATGCGGGAGTGTACTCCATACCATTGAAATACATGGATGGTACCACCAAGCATTACATTGGAATGACAAAGCGCTCTTTCGCTCTTCGACTAGTCGAACACAAGCGGGACGTCTCACACGGAAGATTGACAACCGCTTTATCCAGGGAAGTGGTTGCCCATTCCGCCATCCCAAAGTGGGACCAGATAAAGCGAATTACTCCTTATACTACCGCCAGGGGTACTGCCATCAGTGAAACCATGGAGACTTTGAGTAACCCTGTGGTTTGCAACGATGACATCTCACTTGAGCTTCCCCAAATATGGCGCACATTTCTTCACGCTAGCATGTTTCTGTTCACATCTCTTGTTGTCACATGCACCTGACGCAACATATCACGTTTTCAAATTCTGTTCATGTTTATTTTAAAATTTTCTATTGTTTATTCCTCGTCTTGCCTAACCACGAACAAGTCTGAAGAAGGCACCCGTTGGTGTTGAAAGCTTACGCTTTATTAATAATATTTATATGTCAATAAACGGATATTTTATTTCATTTTCATACTGATTCTTTGACATAATCTACCAGAACTTTAGTTTTATGTGCATGATGCTCAACTACAAACTCACATCATGTAAATCAAATTGGAGAAATTCATTCACATTTGCGGGCACACATTTTACTCGGACAAAGGAAGAAACAAATGTTTTCACCAAGCCAAACATTTCCACAAGTAAGCAGTGAATAATTGGTTTTTCATGTTGACAGAACTCACAAAATTTTTGGAACTTTGGAAGGATTTGCAAGTACAATCCACACATAACTTACAGCTTAGTCTGGTGATGGAATAACTGAAGCAATATTCGGTTGAGCCTTTTTGATTGTGATACTGACTGAGACACACGAAACTTCCGCTGGTGAGATTGTACCGATTCAATAGAGCACTTCTGAGCACAGGATACCTTACATGGCTTGCAAATGCTTTCAACTGTGTTTTTGTACAACTTCTTTTCTTCGGGATCAAGGAAAATCTAAAAAATACTGTGAGAGCATTTTTTAGTCTGTTTACACGCTCCACAACTGGCAAAACCTGCAAAAAGGGCATGACGAAACTGGCCTAAGAATCCTTAAAAAATTTTCACAATTCAGAGACTGCTGCATATCATTAAACAGTTGTCTTGGCTTTGCGAGATTTGTCAACATAAACAAATATATCCATACAAAACTGCTTAACATCTGAAATAGAACTAAAATCGCTGAAAAATATCTTTGAAATATTGTGAACAATGTGAACAGGATCACCTCCAATATCAAGCAAATGAGTTACCACCATCACCAAATCGCAATAATGTTTCTACTCCCGATTTTAGACCCCTCATTGTTGCACGGCTATCCATTAAACACGAAATAATGGAAGAGAGCTCAAAATTATTTTTTGCCAAAATTCTATTGATTACATTTGATACATTTGCAGAATTTGCAAGATTTTCATCTGCCGATCCTAAATGTGTTGTAAACTTTTTTTAGTGTCTCATGATAAAATCTTATCATAACGTTTACAATTTTTACACAGCTGTTGCTTGTTGCTTCATCAACGTTAATGGAAAAAAATACACCACTGGCATGGACAGAATACTGAAGTTCAGAAAGCATACCTTTTGCTAAACCATACGTATTAATGTAAGTAGCACTAGTTGCTGAGAGGCTTAGTCTATTCAGTGCCGGTTTATCTTGTCCTAACCTTTGGGCAAAGGCAACTAGTTCTGGTGCAAGTGAAAAAGGTAAACAATGTTCACTCACGAAAGCAGCTGTTACGGCTCTCAGTTCAGTAATTCTGTCACACATACTCTTGTATGCTGCTCTTTCTGTTGCTCCAGGAAATGTTTGTGTAAATGAATAGGCCACATAGACTTCTGATGGGATCTTCACTGTGGACCCGAAGAACTTTTTTACCATTGTTCTAATATGACAGTGTTTTTCCACATGACACGCAATAACAATGTCCAGGTTGTCCGATTTTGCGACACTATTCCAAATACTTGCATCCTTTTTTGTCAGCTTCCTTCAACCAATCCCATTTCCACTTATTTTTAACAGCAGCTTCCAGCTGCTTCAATTTTTCAGAGTTATCTTCTGTAACGAATTCTATTGTTGCAGTGTACTTAATGTCCTACGTCTCACGCACGAATAATAGAAAAAAAAAAAAAAAAGCTCACATAAATAGAAAGCTTGCTTGCAAACACGTGTCGACGCAAAACGACAAAACTGGATGATGTATAAATCCGTAATGTTTTCCTTTCAACACATTATTCGAAGAGTAGTACTTCTTACTAGACTAGCCCTAGCAACAGCATTGCAACTGCTCACTAACAATAAAATGCAATCCAAAACATAAACACCTGCACGCACCAGCAAGGAGAAACAAATCGCTCTTCCTTCCAGAATGGCAGACTCCCTCAGCACATCACTGGGTGGTATATCATCTCAAGGTCTTCGCGAATTCAACGAGGCGCCAGAGTCCAAAGAGAGCCGAAGGAATTACGTACTGGGGAACATCACACGTCTTGGCTCGGCGAGAGAGAACGGAACCCCATCCAAATTCATTTAAAGATTGATGTGGCACAAATGCGCATAAACGACCCTTCCTCGCCGGTGCGGTGAATTTACTTTATGTTTTCAGTAAAAAACAAAACAAAACAAAAAAAAATTATATTTTTTTTTGTTACGGCAAAGAATTTGATGGAGACCGAGTGTGTCTGACTGAATGAACAACGGATGACGGAGTTTCCGTCGTATGACAGAACACTTTTACCCATGCCCTAATGTATATCATGCACAGACGGCGTCATTTTATTAGTATAATTACTTTGTACGAGGATTGTTTTTTTACTTAAACCTTATATCACCCAAGGAAATGTATTTCTGTGCAACATGCAATTGTGGTTTAGGAACCTAAACTTCAGGTTAACTTCAAAGAGAATTTATTCAGCCCAAGTGGCAGAAAAGGTACAGGAAGTCCAAAGAAATCAGGCGAGGAGCAGATTCAGGAATATCTATAGAGAAAAAGTTAATGAGTATGAAGTACAAGAGATCATGTGCAAAATGGTAGGTGATAAGGGTCAGTGAAGATCAAGTTATGCGCTAGATGATTGCTGTAAATGAAGATGTTTGACATACCAACACTGAGTAAAACCTAGCACCATCAGTTTAAAACCTTAATATGGCAGATGAGTTTTCTTTGAGGAACTAGCCCCTGAATCTCAGAACAGCTTAGTTATATGTTCATATGTATTTGTATGGAATGAAAAGTTATCTTCAATTGCACATCACAGATCAGATGAAATTATTAAAAGATAAAACACCTCACCTATGAAATCTTCTATACTACAACCAATTATTTTTTGTGAGCCCATATAGCATTTTTGATAAATACTAATGAATGAGGTGATTAATACTGAGTATAACATTATAAATAAATGAATACCAACCTGCGACAATTGAGCATTAAGCATAGGATTTTGTTGTAGCAGATTATTTGGAAGTTGGTTCTGAGATGACCTTTGGTTCCACTGTGGCGGTCCTGAGCCCTGTTGAGGAGACAACTGTAAATGAGGGGAGCGTGATCCTGTCGTTACCCCTGAAGGCAAAGGTGCAGGCGAATGACTAGAGCCCCCTTGAACAAAAGAGGGCACAGAATGAGGACTGGGCTGTGACTGGTAACTAGGAGTTGGAGGTGTTGCACTTGAAAAAGGTTGTTGAGAAACAGGTGAGAAAGGCGACTGTGGGTTGACTCGTTGGTTTGGTGACAGCTGCGAAGGTGTGGGAGGCTGTGCCACAGGACTTGGCAGCTGAGCAATTACGTTACCACTATATCGCGGAGATAACTGCTGCTCTGGAACATTTGAGGAACGCTAAAACAAATAAGAAAACGAATTCTCATTACAAACAGGCATTTGGTACAGAAATCACATTACTTCTGAACACAGTCTCCTGAAGTGAAAAGCAAATAATGTCGATGTCATATCAAACATAAACAATCTGATTACATATTTGGATGATATTATGTACATAGCCACAAGTTATGCAAGTAACACCAACAATCACAATAATTAGTTATAAGTTTTTGTGAAATTAAAGCTAAAAAATCTGGCTTATTTTATAACATATCATTTTTAATTAATCTCATCTAAAACAAAATTTCAGCTTACAGATTACTGTAAGGATTAAAATAAACATTAATTTTGCATTACATAGTATGTCCCACATTCCACAACTGTAACTCATTTATTTCCCCCTGATATTTTGCTTTTAATTAAAAACATTTATTTACTGTGCATTTCATGAAATCACTTCCATGACCAACGAACACAGTTTTTTAACCCTTTCAGTGTGACACGGCCGATTCTTCGGCCAGCACAGGTTATGCTCTAAAAGTGCGGTGGGCTGAATGATAGGCCTTTGATTTCGATTTGAGTATTTGCCGAATCAGACAGCAGATATCATTTATCAATCATATCGTTCTGAAATGAAATCTCCATGAACCATATCGTCAAACAGTAATATTATTGAAAGAATCATAAGAATATACTGTAGAAATTGTATCGTGAATGAGTTTGCGTTCGCTATCGGCTGCCCATGTACTTTCGCCTCACGACGGGAGGAAGGCTACCTATAGCCAAAAGTTTTCCTACTGCAGTTGAGCACAGCTGCTCACTTGGGATTGTTGGTGAATTAAAAACGTGGTACTGTCGGAAATCACTTTTTCGAGCCCCATTTGAAGTGCAACAACGTGCAACCCGTGTTTATTTTTCTTGCGGACTTTCGCCATGCAAGAGAACGAAATGCGGTGTTTTATTACTAGAAGCTCTTCACATTATTCCCCCCCCAAACAAACAGAAACCAATTGCAAAACACAGTGAATTATGAATACCCCCTCTTTTTCCAAACTCGTGTGTTAGCCGAGGATGACTTTATTAACAGCTTGTTTCTCAGACTTGCAGACGTGCTTTTTGCTACTGCGCTAAAATTTTTCTGTGAGGTTATTTGAAATGGCTTGTTGTAGTGAGAGTGAAAGTTTGCCAAGTGATAGTGATGATTTGGAACCATCAGAGAGTGATATTGGCCAAGCAACATCAAGACAGAAAACTAGCCACCGTGCCACACACACAGTATTTTCTTTCGAAAGTGAAATTTTTTATAGTGAATCTTCACATCATGAAAAGTTCTGAAAGTGAATGAGAGGATGTAATAGAGGGAAGTAAAGAACAACCTCAGCATCCTTTTGATTATCATGAAATGCAGAGGCCCAAACATGCTCTTGCAACTGATGCAGACCTATTCCATATTTTTACTTGAATTATCATTTCTGAAATAAATAAGTATGCAAAGAGGTTTCTTCAGCAACATCCAAATCTTTCTCCCAAATCTCGAGCTAGGGAATGGAAATATGTAACAAATGCTGAAATAAAAGGTTTTCTTGAGTGCCTTCTAAATATGGGAGTAAAAATACAAACAACTATTGCTTCCTATTGGTACACAAGTTCCTCACAGAATTTACAATGGTTTCGAGGAATGGTTTCAAGAGACCATTTTCAATTGATTTTGAAATTCTTTCATCTCGTGGATAGTAGCAACTTAGCAGCTCCTGGTGAACCTGGCTTTGATCCTTATGCAAAAATTCAGCCGCTACTTGAACATGCAAACAGGCTTTTATTACGCTCCACATCCGCAGCTAAGTGTGGATGAAAGCCTAGTAGGAACAAAAAAAACGTACACAACTTACGCAGAACTTACCCAACAAACATCACCAACGTTGGGGTATCAAATTTTAGATGCTCTGCGATTCAATATGTCTGTCATTTTTTATATACCAAGGAGCTAAAGACATCACTTTGAAAACAGAGATTCAAGAACATGGACTGGCAGTCATACTCTGTTGTAATGAGATTATTGAAAATGGGAAACTTTTTGCCTAAAGGGTACCATGTTTTTATGGAATTTTGTTTCACAAGTGTTCCTCTGGCAAAAACACTATATAAGTGCAGCGACATTTGTAACAGCAAGCATCCGGAAAAACCAAAAATTCCTACCAGCACCCTTTCATAGTAAATTTACTATTGGAGAAATGAAGTATTTCCATATGGGCCCTATTCTTGCTGTTGTTTTCAGGGGGGGGACTCACAGAGGTTTCTTGTTCTGCTTTTGTCGACACATTATACTGCTGGAACACTACATGCACACATATACATCAAGGAATGAGTAACAGTATTTTTCTGAGCCATCAATTGTTCAACAGTACAACTCTTTTATGGGTGGAATTGACACCTCTGTTATGATGGTGTATTCATATCTAGATGAAAGGCGTACAGTGAAATACTGGGAAAAGGTGTGCTTCAATATTTTTTCCCGTATGGTCCTGAATAGTTATATTTTGTATAAAGAAAACATTCCATCCAGCCAGAAACCCATGTCTAGATTAGATTTTATTATTCAAATTATAGAATCTCTGGCAGATGAGTGGCTCCAGGAAAAAGATAACCAAGCAGGAACTTCAGGCACTACAGAGACAAGAGAAGAAAAAAACAGGAATTATCTCCAAAAACTTCCTGGGAAAAGACTTGTGTATGCAGCAAACAGCCTAAATATGACAAAGGAAAGAGAAGGAGGTCACAGACAATATGTGAAAAGTGTGAAAAGAGCCTTCATGGGGAAAGTTTCCCATTGCATAAGTGTAGTACATAAGTATGTTTCAGTGTTATCTTGTGCTGTGCTTCCATAATATTAGCAGAACCATGAAACTCTGCCTTAGAAAAACATCAAACTGTGAGGGTATATTCAAAATTAAAGGGTGTATCATCATATTTCCTTTTCTTTCCCTTTTTTTTTTCAGAGGAAAGAATAGTCATTCAAGCTTATACAACTGTGTTGTACTGTTAGTTATTGTTTCACACATTATTCGATAGTTTTAGCTACACTGGAGTACTATTTATTGCAAATTGAAAACTGTATAAATTATCAACATATTCTCATAAATTTATCATGATATATTGTTATTCTTACCTTTCTTCCGCATAGGTCATCCCTCCCGCTCAATGTCATCTGGCCAACGAGTGTGGCCATCCAGGCATGCACGAAACATCACATTGAAAAAGAAACGTTGTCGTTGTTATCACAGTTGAATAAAATATAATAAAACTGCTTGAATGAAGACTATGAAAGATGAAGGAATGTTTAAAAGAACTTGGATAATGCTTTAAAATAACTTTCCAAGACTTTGAATGAGTCAAAGGCAACAAAGGAATATATAGACTTTCAGACATTGCAGTCGGCAAATGAAATGAACACTGAAGACGACTGCAGTGATGGAAAGTTGCAAAATGCGTTTTTAGAGCAGGTGAAATACATTTTTGGGGCAACAAAATGCATTTTTGGAGCAGGTAAGATACATTTTTGGAGCACATAAAATACATTTTTGGAGCAACAAAACACATTTTTTGGAACAGATAAAATAAATTTTTGGTGCAACAAAACATTTTTTGGGAGCAGTAAAATATTAGAAGATAGAACAAACTCTCAAGTAAAAAATGTTTTGGAACTAGATGCCCCCTACACAAATTTAAAACATCTTGCATTGAAATGCACACAAACATATGCAAAGGTTTTAGTTTTCAAATAGATAAAAAAATTTGCAACCATAGCAGGATTCTATTATTAATCATTTATTTTACAAAAAATGTATTTATTTTTTTACTGCTTTTCTTAATATTTAATTGCTCACTTCTATTTTTTTTTTTTTAAGATAGTTAGCAATGTTTTGTTTCCTTTACTAGTACCTGTCCACTTTCAATTGCGCTACATTATTTTTTTTTTTTTATGTGTGCCACATTCAATGTTCATCTCAGCATTGTTTAACATTTTATGAAAGGAATCCAACTGTTGCAAAAGTTCAGCTTCTTCCCGTTTCAAATCACCTTGTGAACATTCAATTTCTTCTTCTCTTTTTTGCTGGATTTTTCCAGCACTAACCCGCTCTTGATATTTTTTCTAGGATTCTTTACAAGCTGTCAGAAGTTTTTTGGTTACATTAATTTTACTCATAACTCCATTTAGTCTCTTGACATGATCTTTGTGCTTCTTGCTCTCCTCATGACACCTACAATCATCGAGGCCACCATGCACTAGGCTAAAATCGCAGCCTCATGGCTTACAAAACATGATTCGGCAAAACTTTTGATGCTTCATAAAAAGGCCATTCTTTACAATATATATCGCAATACACTTGACGATAAGTTTTATCTGACTTCGTTCTTTTTGTTGTCATAGCTGTTTAACTGCTACGTTTCATTTCGTTTTAGTCTAAATTAACCCTTTCCACTAGAATAACTTTTCACATATACTCACCCAACTCCCATTATTTTGTTTATTTTTTTTGCCCCGACATACTAGCTATAAAGGCAACTTTGGCGTGGTGCGCGACACACTACCTATTTCTGTGAAAAAGAAATGTCTCGCGAGCGTCCACATGCGAGATATAAAGGCGTCACTGGCATGAAGGGACCCATTGCAAGTGCGATATTCGGCAAAAAATAATTGTCTCGCAAGCCCCCGACACACGAGCTATAGCGGCGTCATGGGTGGGGCGGATAACACCAGACACGCGAGCTATAGCGGCGTCATGGGCGGGGCGGATAACACCAGACACACGAGCTATTCAATGAAAAAGAAATGTCTCGCGAGCGCTAACATGCTAGCTATAGAGGCATCATTGGCATGGAGGGTGACACCCAAGACATTCGGCGAAAAATAAATGCCTCGAAAGCCCCGACATACGAGCTATAGAGGCATGGCAAATGACACCTGACATGCGAGCTATTCAGCAAAAATGATCTTCGTCGCGAGCACTGACATGGGAGTTATAGAGGTGTCATAGGCGTAGCGGATAACACCCGAGCTATTCGGCAAAAACGAAATTCCTCACGAGCGCTGACATGCGAGCTATAGAGGTGTCATCGGCATTGCGGGTCGCCAATGACGTTCCTTTTTCTCTATTCTGTGAAAAAGAAATGTCTCGCAAGCTATACGGGCGTCATCGGCATGGCGAGTGACACCCAACCTATTCAACAAAAAGAAATGTCTCACAAGCGCCGACATGCGAGCTATAGAAGCGTCATATCGGTGTGGCGGGTAACACCCACCACGCAAGCTGTTCGGAGTTTTCGTAACGTGGAGTGTCACCTGACAGTCGAGTGAAAAGGGTTAAAACGTTTGCACCAAAATTTTCACAAGTCCAAGGTCACATGTAATCACTGTAGAGTTCGCAAAGGCGCTGAGCTGAGCTCCCTCTCGGCTTCTGCGCATGGCACTCTCAAATGGCTGTACGGGAAATCACGGAAATCACGTGACAAAACTCTGCCTCCATTGGCGGGGGAGTCAGAACATCGAAGGGGTATAGTGACCATCTGTAAAGTACGTTTTTCGACCACAAGACGAGTAAAAAATAGAAAATTGCACGCATGGATCTTGCGTGGGCTTTCTGTAGTTTTTTGGGTCACTTCCGTAAAACCGTAAGATGGAGTGAAAATCCGTAAAAGTTGGCATCTGAATACCAATGAATCCTTTAAAGACAGAATCATCGTATCCTGCCACGAGAGCCATTTTCAGTCGTCCTCCACATCAATGAAATAGCTAACGACTGACCCTACGTGTTTACATAATCGTACACTTCGCCTGGAATGAAATAACTGCGCCATTCCGAAGAGCAGGGAACATATAAACAATTTCAATTGCACAACACTCCAGAAGGCCACCAAACCATCTGTAAACAAACAATGTTCATCAGGATTTCATAATGTACAGCATCGTTTCTCCTACATGTATACGTGATTACAACAAAACTCGTACTCCATAATCTCCACCTACATCGCAAAACCTATTCGTTACTTATGCCGAAAAAACAACGAATCACAAGGTAGGTGAAAAACATTCCGAAATGTTGGGATTGGCAGTCCGTGTTGATTAAGTGCCGTTATACGTTTAACCAAATTACACAGACCTTAAAAAATCGTCATTCGATTTGCCATGAAATTTTTTTTTTTTCGCTCGCCAGTTTTTGCTATGGATTGCTGTTGCAGCGCAAATATTAAATTTTTCGTAATTTTTAGCAGTTTGGCGCAAGATAATGAAATGGGTGCAAACTTTCGATCATTGCGACTGCAACGCAGCAGTCAAAACTAGTTTGGGTATGGCTACATGGGAGGAATAGTTCACTGGATGTTTCTCATTTTGTGCTTTTTGTCAAGGTATTTCCAATTTTAATGTTCTTTGTTAGGTGATAGAACATCAAAGTCTATACCTTCCTTTATTGCCTTTGACTCATTCAGTCTTGAATATTTCTTTTAAACATTCATTCGTCTTTCATAGTCTTCATTCAAGTAGTTTTATTATATTTTATTGAACTGTGATATGTGATAACAACACCTATTTCACAATACGATGTTTCGTGCATGCCTGGATGGCCACACCCGTTAGTTGGACGACATTGAGAGCGGCCGGGGGGGGGGGGGGGGGGGCTGAGCGGAAGAAAGGTAACGTGTGAAACAACAACTAACAATACAATACAACACAGTTGTTGTATAAGCTTGAATGGCTTACATAGCCACGTAGTGCAGTTCAATATATAGATTCTGACCAATGAGTAAAGGAAAGAATAGACTTTGAAAATGTTTTGAATTTGCAATTTCTATTTCAAAAAAAAAAAATATTTCATGTAGGGTTTTTTTTTTTTTTTTTTTTGAATTAGTTATCTGAAATGCAAATTAATGAACATACAAATAAAGAAAAATCTTATAAAGTTCAGAAAAAATGTTTGGTCCAAAGTATCAAAATTTATGGAAAGTACAGATTTTTTTTCTTGAAGCGTGCGATTTCTAAGAAAATGGCTCAACATTTCTCGCATATACACACATATTACATGTAGGACTAAAAGAGTTAAAATACTTTATACCTCCACATACATATATCCTATTGATACACTCACCAGATTAATTACAGCTGTATAAATTGGCATAGTCCAGTTGAGACATTTCACCTGGGTTTTACACTATGATATAAGATTTAGTGACAAGACTTTTTGATGCTTTTCTCATTTTCTCTTACTGCTGTGAACTTTGCTAAAGGACTTTAAAATTACAGAGGTAGCCAGGAGCAGCATGAAGATCAATGCATTAGCCAAAGTTGCAGCAAATTAAAATATCATAAGCCACATTTCTCAGCAGTTGGCCAGAAAGAATTTTGCTCAAAAGCTTCCAAAACAAAGAACACTTTGTTTAGATCTGACATAGAAAGAGTTTAGTAACTTTACAACATTAACACTAAAAGACCATAAACATATTCAATTTGGTATCAGAAAAACAGAACATGGATAGCATAAATAAATCCTTTGCTTTAAAAGGAGAAAACAAATGTAAGAAAACAGAAAAATTATTTTAATTTAAATTATTAGCTAGCTCTAATTATGATTAATTTTGTCCACATTCCTACTGATTTTCCAGATGCAAATATTTTATCATCAGGAAAAGCTACTGTATATTTGAAATTATGGGCACTTTGTACATAGGAGTCATATTTTTAAAAATTAATTTGCAATTCCTACAACTATAAGTTTAATTTTCCCTTACATTTTCCAACCCTTCTTTTAGAGAATTCTCTGCTAGGTCCTGTTTGTTAAAAAAAAAAAAAAACTGTTAATAATGTGAAGAAAGCTCGTGACTACCAATTCACACTGATTTTGCTGCTATGACATTCATTTTCTTCTTCAGTTTCTGCTTTCTGGTCTTCTAGCGCAACTGTTTATGTAACCTCACAGCTATTGATGCAAGAGCTTCGCCAAATAACATCATGACACGTTTGGATCAATATCTGAACTATCTGTATATTTTTAAAGTTATTTGTTATAATCTTACATTATTTTCAGTCATTTGAGTTAATATAAACATCAAATAGATTATGGTAATTTATTTGATTACAAATTCCAATTGTTAAATAGTTTCACAGCATGAATTACTGATGTTATTTTCAGTTCAAAAATCTGGTTTGTGCTATCAAAAAATACATGAACAATAAAATGACAAATTTTAAATAGCCATTTCTTCTTATAGAAGAATGTTCATGAAAAAAAGTACACAAAAATGGATGAATGAAGCAGACATGTTAACAGGAAGAAATAAAAATTATTTTTAAAGAACTTTTACTGCCTGTGTTAAAACCAGGAATGCTATATATTTTTTAAAACAATTTTAACACTATTTTCAGGAAACACTACATTTTTAGAAGAGCTGTAGGTTGTGATATGTATGAGAGAAATATCCTCCAACTTTATCATGTGGTCATTGTCTTTAACCACCATGCAGCTAGTAAGAGGACGAAAGAGTCACCCAAGAGTCAGCAAAGTTGTGTGTCAGTGAGAGAAAATAACCATAAGAGCTGCAGGGCAGGAAAACCGAACATTTTTTACCATAAGCGCCACAACACTTAGCCCCAAAAACTATAACAATTCTTTGATGTAAGCTCTCTTTAAGCAATGTTGATTCAAGATGCTCGTAATGGAACTACTCAATATTACAATTGGTGAACAAGATAATGCAACTTTGACCATAGGTTTGTGCAGTGGAGATTTTGGTCCAATTTGTTTCAAATATAATGAAATCAAGAAATCATGGCATTCTCACCTGAATTTAATCACAGCAAATTACTTTGCATGCAGCTTTTGACACCAAACTCAATATCAGCAGATGCAATATTCACTTGACTTTCTTTGCTTAAAAAAGTGAGCTTTCATTCTATTTATTAACACTTTTTTTTTTTGTTGTTGTTGAAAACAAATTTTAAGTGACCTCCAGCGGAAAATGTGCAACTTTTTTTATGACTTTGAACACACCCTAATGTACATAAATAACTTTCATATTAAATTTCAATCAAAATCAATTAACTTTTTACAGCAGTATTTCTTGGTAATGGGTGAATGAACAAGAAGTTGCATTATTTCCACATCCTTTCTTTACCAGCAAAGATAAAATTAGTAAAAAATCATCTGATTACGATCCTTGTGATATTGTGAAAGATCAAATAAACAATGCCTGTCCACAACTGTATTTTATTTTAAGATCTACTATAGTTTCACAGAGCATTTGGCATGGCTTCATCAGGACAAGTGGATAAGATGAATGTATAAAACAAAATTGCTATCTTTGTTAACAGCAATTCTTCCTACATACCTGTAGCAGAGAAACATTAGGTGCCACTGTGTTATTCAGAAGATCATTCATGTCTGAGAAGGACGCAGAACTCGAAGAACCAATTATATCAATGGGCTGCTGAGTCTGCATGGTTAGCTGCTGTTTTTGCTGCTGCTGAAGCAAACGCCTTTGCTGCTGCTGTAGATACAACTTCTGTTTTCTTTCCATTAATGACCTCTTTATCTAAAGAATAAAAGAGGGTGGGGGTATAATATATCTGCAAGCACTTCAGCAAAACACATAAAATTGAAGCTTTTTTTCATTTTTCAAATCAATAACCAAATCACATCATTAAAGAAAAACTACCAAATTGTACCTCTAATACATCATGTACACACCAGTTGGAAACAGGTCAAAATTTTCTGACCCGGACGTCCCATAACTGGACCCAACCCTGAACTGTAACTGACCTGGACTAATCTGCTTTGAACTATAAATTCAAAACTCAATTTATATATATATATATGTACATATAAACGTAATATATGTATTCATCCCAATAACTGCTTGATATTTAATAACTGAAATCCTTTTTTAATAATAAAATTTGGTTACTTGCTAAATTTTAGTGCCAATATTTTGTGTAATCCAGAAGTAATGGCTGACTATGACTGTGACCAGGGAGTATATTACAAATGGGAATCATTATTTATGATTACACGAATGCATTTTTTTTAGTGTATTTAGATTGTTTGCTCTTTCCACACTTTGATGAAGGTGCGCATACTTTCATATTGTCAGTTAGATTTTTGGTTCCATAATCTTTTATTACACCGTCGACAACTTCCTTTGTAGTAATACACTTTCCACATTTTGAACAACAAGCAAGACCAAACAACACAGAATTATTTACAGGTTCCTTAATGAGGCGAAACAATTTCCAGCATTCACTCTTCCCCTTTTTCAACCTCCTTAATAATGATTCCATTCATATTAAGAAATAAGGAATTAATTTCGACACGACACGTCATGGGAATGGGATGTTAGCACATCAATCGAAAACCTCTGAATGCTCAATGTAAAAGATGCGATGTGAAAAGTAACTCTTAGTCATACAGTGAACTTCGCACGGAGAGAGTGAATCAGCTGAGAAGCAGGTGAATGGCGTTTGCCTGTACCTTGCCCTGGACAATCTCACTGCAAAAGAACGCAAAGGAAGGATCTTCTTATGATACAGTGTGTTGTCTGCTGTCGTTTGGTGGAAATCTTAGTTGCTTTAAGAAAGAGATGACAATATTTTTGCATGGCAAATCATTATTCACTCCGTGAGCACCAGTGTCGACTACAGAATTCCACAATGCGCATTTTTCTTTAGAATATATTTTTCTCTTTACAAAAACAAAACGGGAATAAAACCAGGTCAAAATCAGGTCAGGAACACTTTGACCCGACCCGTTGGACCCGCAAGAAATTGGCGACCCGTTGACCCGTTTCCATCTATGGTACACACATGACGCAAAGTGTTGGTTACACTGAGGTGCCAAAAAGTGGGAGAGGCACTACCATTTCCATTACATGCCATCACACCCATGTGACAAATGGGATCATCCACAAAGTGTATAGAGGTAGATATCTCCACATGCTGAAGAAGCAGCATTCACAGTTTAGGTGGCAGTTTATCAAGATTTAAGAGATTTCAAATGTGGTATGATAGTCTGCACCCGGGAGATGGGTCACTTCATCTCGGAAATTGCCACGAGATTTGGATTTCCACGGTAAACAATTTCTAGGGTGTACCTGGACTACACAAACCAGGGTTCGTACTCTTTTTGGGGGAAAAGATTCAAGGACTTTCCAGGCCTTTTCCAGGCCATATACAAAAAATTCCAGGATGATTACTACGCTTTACAGTATCATGCTCAAATTAGTTTTTAAAAGCAATTTCAGTTTTAAGTAATAAAAATGATGAAAGATGCAAATGGATGAGTGTGCTTTTTTACCCATTACATTTCTTTTTAATGTTTTTAATTGGCGAATTACCCAATAATGCTAAATTGAATCATGATGCAATTACCACAAGGCTATTCAGAAAATCCTTTCCCTCAATCAGAAAATGATTAATTCAATCAGTCATTTTAGCTGCATCACTATTCTGCACTATCTTCCATGTAATCAGACTATTATTGATAACAACTGAAATTATTATAAAATAAAGTGAGGGCAGATTCAGAATTTAAGAATGGGGAGGGCGCACGTCTAACAAAGGACTGGTAAAAAAATCTCTGAGATTTATTTCCTCCAAAAAAACACGGTGGTAAAACATGGAGGACCCATAAGGGGAGATGGGGTGCTTGCCTGTCAGTGTACATCACAAACAGCAGTTCTGAAGCACTGCTGTGTGGATCACTGAAAAGTTCGGGCCAATGTAAGACAAAACGTGGAGTTGCAAATCCATAAGTGAAAAAGTGTAATGTCTGAAAACAAGAAACGTGAGACAAAGCAAAGCACTTATCTACTTACTCACCCCCCCCCCTTTTTTTTTTGAAATGGGGCATGTGCCTGTTATGCCCACAGGTGGATTCTAGCTCTGATAAAAAGTGTTTACATACATGGGAATGATTTTTTTTTCTTTTTAACATTCCCAATGACTGCCACTGGTGGATGCATATTGGGATGTGACTTTTGAAGGCAATGAAAATCTTAATTACTAGACAGAATATGTTCCAGACTTGAGGAAAATTTCATCCAATTGTAGTACAGTTATGTTAAATCAAAAAGCATAAGCCACGGAATCACTATGCACCTCAAGAAATGATTCGGGAGTGGACGATCATAGAAAGGTGAACCAATAGAGTTTAAAACAGAAAGTGTAATTTTAGGAACATGGCAACAAATTTCAAATAAGTTTCATCATAGAAGTCAGAAAGTCCTGGCCCACCACCCAACCCAAAAGAATCTAACCACCTTTATGTCTACCAGTACACTTGCCTCGTATTACTTTCCAAAAATTATTTTTCATATCAAACAAGATTGCCTCAATTTACTTCAAAATCACTGCTAAACTAAATTTATGAAGTGCTACCCCAAAATGTGGAACTAGCTAAACTATTTATAAAAACCTTAAACATAAAACAATTTCAGTTTTTTATTGGTATAAATTAGGATATTCTTAAGTATTTTACATAAATGAAAAATGATGAGCATAAGGAATCTCTACCTCCAGTTAAGCTTCAATCATAACCAGAATCAGAATAACCACTTTTGGTTCAACTCCCAAAACATAAGACAATTATATGAATTAAGTTTTTAAAAGCTTTTTTTAAAAAAATTGAAGTTTGTCAGTTATATAAACCAAAATCTGATCAATGCATTAAGGACAATTGATTGAATTGTTTTGGCCACAAATTCATAGTAAAATGTACAGCAAAAATATGTTTTAGGAGCCCATGAGTATTTACTGTACAAGTATATATAAGGTTTTATATTACTTACCAAAGTTTTAGTCCAATAAGAAGCCCAATTGTGGAAGTTAGTTGCAGAAAGTTATAAGTTTTTGGAACAGAAGAGTTCATTAGTCTATTTACATGAACTTCATATGAAAAACACTAAATAATTATGAAGATATAAGATCAAAACTGGTTTGAAGTTCAACATGCTTCAAAGAAAAAAAAAGTTCATTTCTATTGTAAATTGTACAAATATAAAAATTTTATGTTTTAGTATTAATTCTCTATATGCTTGGAAGATACCACAAATATGGAGTATCAATGGATGGTTACACAGATTTAAGATTGCTGACTTTGGTTTCAAGTTCCATATCCATTTTTTAAGTACTGCTCTTTTCTCATGAGCAGTTTTTCTAAAGTTATTAGATTTTACAATGTATGTAATGTTATTTGTAGTTTCAGCTTTTAAAGCTAAATCATCAGCAGAGTTAAGTAATTCTTTGACTTCTCCTTCAATGAGTTTCCTTTTCTTTTCTATGCTATCAATTTCATCTAAAATAGCTTTCCTTTTTCCACATATGGCTGCTTATCATCCAAATAATGTATGTATTTTTGCCTTGCAGCTCCAACTGATAACAGAAGGGATTTTGAGATATTTACCTTATCAATACCACCTACATAGGATATATGATCATAAATAATTCTCTGTGCTACAATTGACTCCTCTCTCATGTTTTCTACAATGAGCTCCTTATTGACTGAAAAACCCCTCTCAACAGAAGCTTGCCCATGTGACAACAGTAAAAGAAGTTTCACAACTTTCCACAGTTCACTAAAAGCTTTAGTAGAAGACATGTACTCATACAATAATGTGTCTACTCTTTGTTGTTTATCTTCTGGATCAAAGTTTATGAATGAAGATTTTACTACTGCAACACTGGTCACAAATTCCTTAAACTGCCATATTACACCATCACATAATTCTGGTTGTATTCTATGAGCATCAACAAGAAGTGTGAGAATGGATGTTAGATTCTTAATACAAGTCTCACTATTTTTTGACATCAACCGAGGATCTAAACACTTCATGTGGCGAACAAGGGAGTACTTAAGTGGATTTTTTCCCCAATAGCTTCACAACTAGCTTTTGCAAAAATATTCGGCATTCCATTCTAAACTACATAAGTTTGCGTTCACTAATGTTCTTAGCACTTAATTCTTTCAATACCTTCTCTGTTTGAAACCCAACATCAATTTCTTTATAGTGACAACACTGAGATGCATCTGTAAGGTTTACTTGTAACAGCTTTAAGGCAGAGTTAGCTTCTGCCATTACGGTTCTTTTAACAAAGCGGTTCATCATATTTCTTAGCATCTTTTCAAGATCTGTGGCCATAAAAGGCATCATTGGCTTATCTGACTGATATGCCTTGAGAAATGGTACCAGCTGTTTTGAAACTGAATTGAAGAAATGCAGTTTAGCCAAAACAAAAGGATCTTTAGTGAAAGTTTTGACAGCATCAAATGATACAGTGTGGGGATTCTTGATGCACTTCTTTTCAACTTGGTTAACATAATTTTCAATGTCTGCCCAAATTTCTAATGCTCGCTCGCAGGCAGGAGTATTTTCTAGCCACCTGTGTGGGCAGAATTTTAATGGCATCTTACTGGCTAAAATTATTTTAGAAAAATCTTCCCTCCTTGCAGGTGAATCTTTAAAAAGCCTAAATAATGATGAAAGCAACTTTTGAATTTCCCACCCTGTTGCTGAGGCTCCATGTCGAAAGGCATTGTTTGCAATGTGAAGTCCACAGCTCCCTGTGTTTAGGAGTTGGACATTTGAGTCAGCACTAAGTGTTGATTGCAGCATATCAAAAAACTTCCAATTAACATTGGGTCCATCCATTGATAACTGCACAATGTTACACAGTGGGAGGCACGCCATGCATTCAAGAAATTTTTCCATCATTATGTCTGCACTAGCATGACCCAAAAAAACTGATGACAAATATCTGGTTGAAACTGTTCCTTTTCCCCATAAACGAACATGTATATCCATTTGTTTTGACTGACTAAACTTGTTTAAACTTTCGTCAAACAAAATCACAAAATTTTCATTTTCAGTTTTGACTTCCTGAACCAACACTGATTTAAAGTGAGGTGCCAAACCAAAGCAACAAATGTAGGAACATTTTTTCGCCACAGCTGAAGTCAGAAAACATTAGGCGGAATAAAACATCATTACCTGCACAAGACCTGTAAGAGTAATGGGATTTAACCACTTTTAAACACCACAATGCTTCTGCTTTAATGGCTGCATTTTTTTCAAGAGGAATATGCAGAGGATTAGATGTGGATGCAATAGGCTGTACTTGTTTATCACTTGATACACATAGCAATTTATCAACAGTTAGTGGAACATTTTTACAGCTTTCTGTCAACATACTATGGTTTTTTTCCTTTCATGTGGCTTCTTAAAGCAGATTCCCCCATATTCGAAACATCTATTATTTTAATGGATAAAAATGCATTTTGCAACATGGCAATTGCTTTCATCTTTTTTAATCCATCCAGCATATTTAGGATTTATTAGCCAAAGATCACTAAAAGTACACTTACCCATATTTAATGGGGGGTGAAAAAATGGGTAAATCAACTGAAACAGTAAATGAAAACCAAAAAATATCTAAGATCAGGAACCACACAACTAAAAATTGAGAATTTCCCCTGAGTGGGGCTACACATGTGACCAATTACTATAGGCCAGATTTTAAGTAATTAAAGAAAAAGGGGTCTTACTGCTATGTTCTTTCCTGCTCCCCCAGCTTTGTCCTTTAGGCAGCCTGGGTTGCAAATTGCTTTGGCATTGATTTAGTCTTCACTCAAAACAAGGAAACAACACTTAGTGAAGTTACTGTTTTATGACCTGTATGCCAATCAGTAGACAGAGTGTTGTGCTAAAAGACTTTACAAAGCATCACCTCTTACAGCTGGGCTCCAAACCAGAGGAAAGGAAATGTTAACAAACACTTAGTGCCTGAGGGAAGCAAAACTTTGTACTGGGTCTCCTCCTCCAAGTCTCAAATCTTTCATACTTACCCAGCTGGAGAGTGGACGTAGGGCTTCAAGCTTGGAGAATGAATACTGCTCTTATATCTATACCTTTGAATTTAATTTCGACCATTTTCAACAGGGTAAGTTCCTAGGTTGTACCTAACAGCATACTAAAATTTCGCCAAAATCCAACCCCTTTTACGTGAATTATCGTACGGACAAATGGAAAAAACCAAAGCATAAACGTTTCTGCAACCTACAGTTCGAAAGGGTTAGTAATTTCTAAAATAAAAACATAACGAACAGCGTGAAAACTAGCTCATACACAGAATATTTGAAACTACAGCATGCGCTCTCAATTATTAGGGATGATAGGGGGAAGGGAATAGAACTGTCCATAATTAGCATGTTCTCGTTGCGCTAGGCGCTTAAGCACTGCTGAATTCCGTCAGACCCCCAATGGTCAAATGATTGAAATGTGCTGATGTTCATGGAATGAAATGGTTGATCAGCTATGATAACCGCATAAAAGTTCGAAGGGGGGGGGGCGATTTTTTTTTTACTTTATGCAACATTCTACATTACTCCAGTATTTATCTTGTCATCATCAACAATAGCAATGTAACTACCACTTACGATCGCGGATATCGGCCAACTGAAAATCTGCCATACAACTAAGGGATACAACACACAGGTATCATGTTACAGTGTATTGTAATTGAAAAAAAAAAAAAAAAAAAAAAAAAAAAAAGATTTCAGAAATTAAAATCGAAAAAAAAAAAAACTTTCAGAAATTAATATCAAGTCATGGTGTTTCAAAAATCCGCTTTCCTTTATGTTTTTTCTTTTTTACCTGTCGTGTATAATAAAATGGGTTGATTTTTTTATGGAATCAGACGTCCATATGTCCGATTGTCTTCGTCTGAGTTCACACGTTAGCTACTGTGTACAAGTAGACATATTTTTTCAGCTCAAAAATATGTAGTTTTGTATGTATTCATAGTATAACTAATTCCGTATTCCCACAGAACAAAATTCAGCAGATACAAATGAAGAACATCAAGACCCGCCCAACACCATGTTTCCGATTGTCTGCTGTTTATATTCAAGAAATGCGAATATGGATCAATGGTGAATGCAGCAACTATGGTTTTTATTTATTACCAAGAAAAAAAGAGCCTGAAAGCTGTAAAGCTGAAACGGATATTTCTCCCCCTCCCGAAAACATTCCGATTAAGTTCAAACAGCAGGAGCACGCGTCCACGCACACTCAACCTCTGGAATGTCCTGATGGAACGGCTTCTTTTCATTTGGCACATCGCCATAAATCACCACCTGCAGCTCACTGAAGTGTCTTCCTCCTTCACCCTAACTATAGGAGAAAACGTAAAAAAAAAAAAAATGCTGCCCAATTTTCGACAAAATGACCAAATTTACGTCATAACGTTGCAATTTACTAAAATACGTTTATCTGCTGAATTTCGCCTAAATCCATTGAAAACTTTTTAATTATAGATTTTTTTATTAAAACAGTAACTCAGACATCTGAATAAAAATGTATGTTTGTAATTAAAATAGAGTCCATATCATCACAGAAACAAAATTTAAGGATCACTCTGTTTAAATAAACCATGGCATCTAAAAAAAATAATTTGCTTGCTTTTCCCGTAATTTATAATTGCAGTTTCTTTTTTTTGAATCCGATTTTGCAACGGAAGATTTTTTTTTTTTTTTTTTTTTTTTTTTTTGCATCTGCTAAAGTTTCAAACGGAATTCGGCGAAATTTGCACTAGAACTTTATTGTGATGTATTTTAACCACTGTAAAAATTTTACTGTGTTATTTTCAAAATTCCGGAAAATGGATTTCTGAAAATATCTCTTAGTCCTTTTGAGCCGTGGAAGTGATAAACAGGTGTTTGCTTTCTTCCCAACCAAGGGCTTCGGATCAGCGCTCCCAGCTGTCAATCAACCGTTGCTATGGTAACACACTTTCTGCTCAAGGCTCACTGTCTAAAGAGGCACACATAATAAAAATTTCCAATGCTAACTTTTTAAGTTTTAAACCGATTCAAATGGAATTTTGGGAGTGAGCTTCTGTAATCCAATTATAGTAAATGTAAAAATTTCAGCCACTTTTGTGAAAAATTCGCAAAGATAGTTTTCTTATTTTTTATCATAAGTAGCCGAAGTCTCTTGAGGGGTGGGCCGGAAGCAAGCGTCTTAATGCAATAAACAAGGAGCAGATGAATGTGTTGTTCAGGCATACTCTTCACTGGTGGATGCCAGCTGACTTGGTAAACACGCGACCCCCTTGCAAATGCTAAATGTCTCTTCTTTCCCCTTCTGTTGTTCTCAGTAGTTGTCGGACGGACATCAAGCTCAGGGCTAGAGAATGCATCAAGCTCCCCTTCCCTAACAGACCTGCTAGTAATCATCCAATTTTATTGCACTGGAAGTAGTGCTTCCCCCCCCCCAAGCCAAATTAGGATTTGGGCACATCCGAAACACCACTGTAGCCGGCGGTTTCTTTGAGAACAGAGGAGAGGAACTTAAAAAAATTAAGGGGTAACAGTCAGTAACACGATTTCCTAAAAGGGCATTTTTTTAAGCACTAATTTCAAATTTCAAGGCTTTTCAAGACAGCATTAAAAAAATACCGTTTTTCCAGGATATTCCAGGCCTTGAAAACGTAATCATGATTTTCCAGGACTTTCCAGGTTTTCAAGCACGCGTGCGCACCCTGACAAACTTAAGGGGCAAAACCCAGAGTGCGAGACCAGTGTGGCTGTAGAAAAGCCTTGGGATGACTGTGGACAGCAACGTCTGGCACGCATCGTAGCATCCACCGGGAGTGCAAAGCTGAGGGCCAGTAGTAGCACCAGCGTTCAGACAATACAAAGTTCCTTGTGTTCTATGGGGTTCTGGAGCCAATAGCCCAACTGGGTGCCATTGCTGACCCGACGACACAAGGCTGTGTGCCTGACCCGGGGGCTTGGGAACACTGCCATTGGACACAAGATGACTGGAAACGTGTAGCCTTGTTCAAGAAATCATGGTACCAACTGTTGCAGGCAGATGGCCAACTCCGGGTGTGGCGACAGATCCCCCTGGCCCACAAGGGACAGTGCAAATCGGCGGTGGGTCTGTTATGGTGTGGGAAGTTTTCAGCTGGCGTGTATTAGGATCCCCTCATACATCTGCAGACTGCTCTGAACGTTGGAGGCTACGTAACCGTCCTTGGTAGTCATTTGCACCTGTTCATGTCATGTCATGTCATGCAAGCACTGCGACGGATGCGACCTGTTTCAACATAACCATTTGACACTGCACAAGTCCACAGTTACTTGTTATGGCTGGAGGAACATTCGATAGAGTTTGGCATCCTGATGTGGCCCCTTCATTCACCGGATTTAAATGACATCAAGCACATCTGAGATGTTGTTCAATGTGCCATCAATGTCAGGAATCTTCCACAGGCAAATATTATGGAATTGTGGGCCGCTCTTCAGGAAGCATGGTGTGCACCGTCTCCACAGTACTACCAGAGAGCTTGGAGTCCATGACCTGTCGCGTTCCTGCTGTTATCTGATCGCGAGGAGGATAAACGTGGTGTTAGAGAGTTATCCAAGTTTATTTGGCACTTCAGTGTATATTACAACTGGTTTGAAAAAAATATTTCTTAATGTTACATGCAGGAATTTTAAACTCCCTCGGTGAAGTATATCGTGTTACACAAAAGCAGCAGGAAGTTGCAAGTGACTTAAATACTTCAAATAACACACAAAGTTAATTCTCAAAATTGTGAAAAAGTCCAAAATTCACAAAGAAAAAACTTCATCTTGGAAATTATCAAACAAAACGGGCATTATATCACTGATTTATCTTTGTTCTTTCTATCAATAAATGTCCTTTGCAAAACATGGGTAAAATAAGTCATAACTTTTCCAACAACCCAATAGTTTTAAACTGTGCATGTACTGCAACTGCCATCATTGAAGAAAATCTCATTGCACAAAGCAGGATTTGTTTGACCATCCCATGAGTCAACTAACAAAAGAAGTTTTCTTTTTATACATGTCAGCAAGTACTTTAAGAGAGAAGTATAAAGCTCCACCATTGATTTTCCTGATTTTGAATAAATAATAGTAATGTTATGAAAATAAGTTTGCTATTAATTTCCTATTTTTGTACTTCGAGGCTGAGTTTTCCACTGTAGTTCTTGTACGTATAGGTGAACTACTGGAAATAATTTACCTGGAATTGTGACTATATATTGTGTGGTATACGAATGTGAAATCTTATTCAAACTTGTTTGTTAAACCAGCACAGTTTTTGATCCTTGTTCAACTACTGTCGATGGTCAATTAATGACACCTCATCAGATCTACCTTTATAATGAAATGTGGATTGAAGTAAAAAATAGCAGCATATCAGCATCTCTTTCAAAGTTTCCATCTCCTTTTTACTCAAACATTTTGTTGTTTTCCATTATCTGATTCTGTGCTTTTGTTTGAAAGTTGTCTTCCATCTCATTTAGGTTCTGAAGGCAAAAATCAGTATTGGGCAGGAACTGCCTTGCTGCAGCCAAAGCCTAATGCTGTTAATTAAGTTATTTGTCTTCTTTGTCATAACTTGCTGACAATTATCTCTCGCCTTATTAAATCAGTTGTATATCCAGAAATCGATGTCAGCCTATTTCTGTTTTTACTGTCTTCTTTTTACCTTTTCAAAATGGTCCGCTTCTTTTAATTGTGCAGCTCCTTTTTCTTCGTGAAGTACCTCCAGACGCCAAACTGGATTAACTTTGGCAAGAGTGC
This sequence comes from Macrothele yani, assembly GCA_039090855.1. Lineage (NCBI taxonomy): Eukaryota > Metazoa > Arthropoda > Arachnida > Araneae > Macrothelidae > Macrothele > Macrothele yani. The sequence goes on along the minus strand of CM077027.1, from coordinate 134,350,081 downwards.
AGACTTCCATTTTGCATTACAGTGAAATATGGTCCATTTCCTACTGCTTCTTTTCTTCAGGTACGTAACCATACCAAACTTTGAAAGGATCTTATCACTAGTACATGCTCTGTGATGACACGATAGGCAGAGTTTGCAAATACTGCACAAAGAAATGACTAACACAATAAGTGATTACCAGTAGTAAAATAAACAGTAATCCTTTTTTTATGTCTTATGTTTCACTTATATTTTACTGTTTTAGGAAAGCATTAATAAAAGAACATATATAAAACTTTTCATTGAAAAAATCATTAATCCACAGCTGCTGAACATGCTGCATCATAGTTCTTCTACAGTGCAGCACTTTTTGCTTTCTGTGGTTCAACTTCCGTGAAAGTTTTATTGTAATATTTTTACATACCAAATTTTACCACCAACAAAGACTCTACAGTCTTTAAACCTATTGATGAATGAAATAGTTTGTTTTTTTCTTTACCATGAGCAGCAGGACTCTCAGCAGAAGCTTTGGCAAACCTTTGAAATTTACCTTATCAGCATTTGCTAAACATGACAATTTTACACCAAAAAGAAAAAAAAAAAGTCAGCAAAGTCACACTGCATTATGTTTCCAGAAAATTTGCAAATTACACCAACTAAATCATCTTCATCTGTAACTAAATTTGGAAACCTATCTGCAAAATACTTCACAGATCTTAACTGTATTTCACATTAATTACTTCTGCGTGAGAGAGAAATTCATTCTAAAGGGGAAAGCTTTTTGAAGTCACATGTAACACAAAATAATTTCCTAGCTGATGAGAAAAATTTCACTTGCAAAATCGTGAGAATTTATTTATTCTCATTTGAACGGTTTCTCATTGTTGATCCGGTAAACAAAATCTTCATCCAGTTTTCGATACTGCACAGAAAAAACTGAATCATCTTTTGAAACAGTATATAAAAATAGCTTTACAAACCTTAAAATTAAATAATAAAAAAAAAACAGTAACAGAAGTTTGTTTTAATGAAGTCAAAATTTTATAAATATGGATAATGTACTTTTCATGAAAAGAGCATACAACACAATTTTCAATCATTCTTCTTACAGTGTGTGAAATTGGGCATTATGGTCTTCACTACCTTCACTATCACTGAGGAAAGACTTCAGTAACTCCTGCTGTTACAATAACCTGTTCCAAGCATTTTCTAATGACAATCATCTAATTTTAACATTTTCAACATCTAAATATAATAGCCACCCCCATTCCCCAATTTTTGACACAATTTTAATTGCTGCTTGCATTGGCTTTTTTTTTTTAAATAATAAAAAAATTGCATTATTAGCATTTCAATACCCACAGCAAGACTTTTTGTAGTGGCATTTGGCACAGCACGAAGAATTAAATGTCAATAGCATTCTATGAATTTTACACTAGGTTGTCTCTTTAGTGAATGCAGTCAAATTTGCTTAAAATATTGATTGCATTATCAAAAGCAAAAAGAAACACAGATCTGAGACTTTAAATTTATTTTTAAAACTCTTGATCCAGGAGGTTAAATATACTTCCCTCTGTCGAGTTATGAGACTTTATAAGAAAGACAGTTAAGTTGCAGTCCATCTGCCACTTAGAAAAATGTAGCAACTACAGGATCAAGTTTTCATTGCTAACATCACTACTTTCACTTTTCAAAACATCTATAGCAGCTTTCCTGCTTCCTTCTGCTACAGAGCGAAGGATTGCTGTGGCTTTGGTTTAGCAACTACTATATTTTTTGACGATCTCAAACCCTCGAAACATTTATCTGAATTCTCTGCATCCAGCAGGGTCATATGCCTGAAGAGGAATATTAATTCTAATTAAAATAACATAAAAAGAAAGCATTTGCTTTAATTGCAGCATTATATTTTTTCTCTCATGCTTTTTCAAATAATCCATATACGTTTTTTTTTTTTTTTTTTGGAGATCATCTGGCCATCTGCAGTCATCTCTTCTGCCATGAAGAGCCATACACACATCACTTGAAAAAGTTCAGATCTACCTGATTCAACAGATGAATTGCATTTCACTAGCAGCACAAAACACGGTATAAGTGCATGTTTTGTACCGCCAATGAAATATTGAGATGCCAACAATTATTAGAATATCTCCTGCGGGCAAAAAAAAAAAAAAAACCAATCAAGATGGAAACCATTTTAATGTGCTAACACATATTATGAAAATCACTTACCTGATCTGCATTAACTACCGCACTTGCTGAAGTTAACCCAGTATACTGGGACAAGCCAATTCTTTGCATTGCAGCTAATTCTAAAATCTGCTGGCTATTTGTCAGAACATCACCCGTTGAAATAGTCACAGGCAGTCGAATACGACCAGTACTGTTAGTATATGATGGAGGTTGTGGTGCTGAAGAAAACTGAGATGATAATACACTAGAGACATTTGTTGGCAGCTGAGATGACAATGAAGAAGGAAGGTCTGTAGAAATTAAAGGAGACTGTTGTGGCACTTCGTGAGATGCTTCTTCTGACAGTTTTTCACCTTCGAAGTTCATTAGTTCTAACTGGATGGATCTAATAGCAACTTTTTCATTTTCATTCTGTTTAGGTGGGATAATTGCAGTTTGTGTTGGGCGATCACCCATGCCTTCTCGTAACTTCAAAAGGGCACTGTTTTCTTGGACAGCTCTTGCAGTCGCTCCAGTTCCTCTCATTTCTTCTTCCAAACTCCACAACTAAATAAGATAACATTTTTACATTTATGCATCAAAGAACTCAAACAAGCTTTTTTTTTTTCCAAAAAATTTATTTTCTTATATTAAGAGACCACAAAACTTTCATCTTCCCCCAATTATTGAGAAACAAATGCTTTGTTTCTTTTCTTATGTTAAAACAAATAGCTCCTTACATAAATACACAGCTATAATCTGAAACAATTTAAATTATTCAGTTTATTTCATAACTAGCATTAACAAAAATAATTAGATAATTTGGCTTCTGGGCCAACAAAGTCAAAGTTTTCCCGAAATTGGGAATAGAATATATTTTACAAAAACATTTTACTGAAAATATGTTCCAGAAATCAAAAGAAAGGAATTAAAAAAATAAACATTTACATTTTTCTAATGTGTTGTGATCTATGTGATGCCCAGTTCTTCAGAAGCACAAGTATTATGTTTTTCCTGTAAGATCCTCTTGGTAAACGATGTTGAATATTCTTCCATTTGGAACACAGACGAAGACATTTTAATTGTTGTCAAACACTGGAGCAACCAACATAGAGCTGGACATGAGAAAAGCATTGGTTTCCCATGTTGAGTCAGACAACATTTAATGATTGATCCTATGCCTTGTAACTAAATAAGTGCTAAGAAACATGAACACAAATCAAAGTGACAAATCACCATATGCATCAAGATAACAAGAGTCAAGTCAAGACGAGGTGGAAAATTGCAAGAATGGAGAAACAGCAATCACTTTGAAGAAATGAAATGTGAGAAAATTCACATTTTTCTTACATTTCATTTTTTGCTTCTACTAGCATTTCACTCAAATATATTTCCTATTAAAAAGTATCATGGAACACTTTTCTCCTTAAATAGAAAAACTACTTATAATGCATGGAGAGCTGCAGTCTAAAACAAAAACAAACCTGCTGGCAACTGTGGCCAAGGGATCGACATCTACTTTTGAAGTCCAGCCCCAAAACTGCACCGAAACCAATTATAATCATCACTTCTATCATGCCTGCCATGAGATTTTCATAGTTTTATTTCCCTCAAAATTACGCAAAAGTGCAATGAAATATTGTTGTGTGCGCTTATAACACCGCAAAATCAAATTTCCAATTATGTGCATTATGTCAAAACCAAAACAATGGTTGAAGAAACCAAATCAAAATCTTCCCACTGACACCTCTAAATAAGTCACTGCTCAGACTGGAAAGATGTGGCCACTGTTGGGAGGTTAGGCCTATGTTGATATTGTTTGTCAGTTACCCTTATATGAAGAGAATAAGTGCATGAAACTTATTCTCACAAAAAAACAATTAAAGTACTTTTTTCCAAATGCTTAATAAACTGATTTATACAATAAGCATATTCTACAAAAAATTACTGTGATATATGAACATATCCTGCAGCTAGTTAATGTACAAAGCTATTTATTACAAAGGGAATTATCTTTCACAAAGTGTGAACATTTACAGTGTTTATACAACTTGCACATGTGTATTTATATATCAGTCAGGATTCATTTACAGAAATTGGTAATCAATTATTATTTTGATTTCTTTTTGCTAATTACTTTCTCAACAGGTAGAATCAACTCAAAATTTTGCACATAAATCACTATCACTTTGTTTCAGTGCAAAAGCCCAAATGCCATTAAAATTTAACAAAACCTCTTTTGCAGGTATTCACTTCACAATTGTCTGTTTCAGACTTTATCTCATTCATTTCATCATTACCCTCAATTTTAGTTTTCCACATTTTAATTTTGTCCTCAAGATTTTTAAATGAAACTACTGGTCCTTAATTTCACTCTTTCTCTTCTTTATTTATTTGCCTTCTTATGCAACCATAATGTTCTACTAAGCAGTGAACACTTATTCCTTTTTCACTTTCCTCAACAGCTTTCACATCTCACGCAAATGTTAAAAAACTCTTCAACTTTACTCATTTTAATGAAAGCACAAAAAATTCTGTCACAAATTAAAACTGAAAAACAAACAAAACAATGATCTTTGTGAATGCCGAGAGAGAAAAGTTGTCCTGAATAGTTCAGGAGATTCTCCACTGACGTGTGTGAAATAAGCTTTCTGTGAAATCGGGAGAGAAAACACACCGCCTACGGTTAAGATAATACACTATCTACCAACAAGTAATTGTACACCTGTGATAGCAAAGGAAAACAAAGTTTATTCACCTTCAATAGTTGGAGGAGTCTCCACGAGCGGCAATTACAGCTGCAACGCTCCGGGGCATACTCTCAACTAGGCATTGTACGACGGCTAGCGGTATTTTCTTCCACTCGGCTTGGAGAAGACAGGCCAGTTCCTTCACCGATTTTGAACGGTGGGGGCACCCCTTAAGTCGACGCTCCAACTCGTCCCAGAGGTGCTCGATAGGGTTAAGGTCCGAGCTCTGCGCAGGCCAGTCCATTTGATTAACCCCATTGTCACCATACCAAGCCATGGTGGACCTCACAACATGACAGGTAACATTGTCATCCTGAAAGTAACATGGGTCCACCTCGTAAAACTGCCACAACGTAGGAAGCGCATGGTCATCTAAAATGGTGCAGTAGGTCTCGGCGTTGAGTCTACCAGGAATTGCAACCAAGGGTCCCATGTGATACTATGAGAAACGCCCCCATAGCATAATTCCACCGCCGCCAAACTTTACAGTTGGCACAATACATTCTAGCAGGAGGCGTTCTCCAGGCAGACGCCAAACCCAGACCCTGCCATCCGAACGGTAGAGGGTGAACCTTGATTTGTCGCTCCAGAGAACCTGTTTCCACTGTTCATCGGTCCACTGTCGACGTTCTTTGCACCACGTTAGCCGAGCAGCGCTATTGGACTTGGTGATCAAAGGCTTGTGGGCGGCAGCACGTCCATGATAACTGAGCAGATGGGCTTCCTTACGGATGGTATTCATCGAAAGAACAGTCCCGGATGCCTGTTGAAACTCCTTGCATCGGATGTGGCCCATCGATTTGGTGCGGTTCTTCCGAATTTCTCTGGCCAGCACCCGTCGGTCTCTAACTCCCAGTTTTTGGGCCTGCCGGGTCGGGGCACAATCTGACAGTCACCTCTCATCTTCCACTTGCCAATCATGTAGGCCACTGTCGATTTTGGGCACTTCAACTCGCTGGATATGTCACGTACGGATTGGCCATTTCTGTGATACCCGACGATTACACCTTTTTCGAAATCAGAGAGCTCCGAACTGCGTGGCATCTTGCATGCAACTGGTTGCGTTGTTGTATCCCACATGATATTTAACGGCGGCGGCCATGACGTGTATCAATCTCGATTGCATGTGCAATGCAGAATGACGGATGTGCAATGTGTCGGCAATATCTCGTACATGACACGAGATATTGCAGACGCATTGCACATCTGTCATTCAAGCGTTCACGACAACCTGAAGAAGCTCGATGTATGGGTTCCTCATGAACTCAAAGAAGCTCAATTGACGGCGAGTATAAATGTCTGCGATATGCCCATTAAACGTAAGAAAAACAATCCTTTTTTTGAAGCGATTGACAACTGGTGACGAAAAGTGGATTGTGTACAACAATGTGCTGCGCAAACGGTCTTGCTCCCGACGTGCTGCTTCACCTCAAACGACATCCAAAGCAGACATTCATCGGCGGAAGGTTCTGGTCTCAGTGTGGTGGGATTTTAAAGGTGTAATGTTTTTCGAGCTCCTACCACAGAACCAAACAATCAATTCGAATGTGTACTTATTAACTATATGTCAACAAAATAGTTTCCATATCATCTACTGTTTCGCACGTTACTAGAAATTCGAGCACGGGAAAAAACGTCCATATAATAAGAAAATTTTTATTTCAACTTGTCACTAATATTCCTTTTTTCTTTTTGATGTTCTTTATAATAGTTTAGAATTTTATTATGAAGATTACAAATTTATATGAAAAAATGTTTTAATATATGCAGTCAAATGCATCATAAGTTGTCAAAGTCCTCCAATACGTAGAGACAATATGTATTAAATGATTAATATTATTCCAGTTTTTTAAGTCATGATTTACGAAATTAATACAATAGAAAAGAACTTTCGAACCTTTTGATTATGATGCGTTGAATCAGTAATAAGCCATCTTGTTATCGAAGAAGGCATGATTTTCCTTTCCTGTGGTATCAGCTTCCAAGTTGAACTTCGATCTTATAATTTCTTATTATAGATGATGGTTGCATGTTTTATTTTCCGTGGCTCGATATCCCAAACTAGTTTCAATTCCTTCTTTTTTGGAATCATCTTCAGTGGGTATTATGATCTTCTCATACACGTTGTGTTTCGGCCACTTACATCGATTCTACTGGCAGCTTCCGACTTTTCACGGCAGTTGTACTCTTGCGCATGCTATTTTTGGTATTAATGCACGTTCTTAGTCGTGTTTTGATATAATTGGATGATATGAATTCCGATTCTAAATTAATTGGTGTTGCCATTCGTTTGTTGAAAATAATTAATAAGGTCTTTTATTATATTTTTTATCGTTAATTTCTTTTTCGATAAAATATTTCCAAGCGTACGGTAGATTCATTGGATCATTATTACTACAATTTATTTCTTTAGTTTTTTCAATCATTATCGCTTCTGAGGTTAATATTTGATTTTTAGTTTTATGTGAGGACTATTATAAAGAACATCAAAAAGAAAAAAAGGAATATTAGTGACAAGTTGAAATAAAAATTTTCTTATTATATGGACGTTTTTTCCCGTGCTCGAATTTCTAGTAACGTGCGAAACAGTAGATGATATGGAAACTATTTTGTTGACATATAGTTAATAATTTCTGAAACTACGAATGTGTACTGTCGGCAATTGGACAGTTTGAACGAATCCATCATCCAGAAACTTCCAGAGCTCGTTCATCGTAAAGGTGGTGTGTTCCATCACGATAAAGCAAGACCACACACAAGTTTGATCACCCGCCAAAAATTATTAGAGCTTGGGTGGGATGTGTTGCCCCACCCAGCATACTCGCCTGACCTTGCGCCGTCAGCCTTCCACTTGTTTCGGTAAATACCCTGTGTCTCTCTTTAACAGTCCTTGCGTGGTATAACGTTCAATTCAGATGAGACTGTAAATCAGCACCTTGTACAGTTTTTTGCCACGAAAGACAGGTCCTTCTATGAACAAGGCATTCTGCAGCTCACTGAAAGATGGCAAAAGGTTATCGAACAAAACAGGCATTATATTATTGATTGATCTTTGTTCTTTCTATCAAAAAATGACTTTTGCAAAACATGGCTGAAATAAGTCATTACTTTTCTGACTACCCAATAATTTGTGGATATGACAGATATTAGGGTATTTACTGCAAATTCTGATATCTGAAGTAAAGAAAAAATTTGGGCGCCAGTGCCACTTTTTTAGGTGCCTGTGCGACCTGGCGTCTGGGATTTGTCGAGCCCTGACCATGCCCTACAGTAAAAATAAACAGAAAATGTTAAGAGACAGTGAAGTGTATCTACACAGTTAACAGGAACAGAATCCACAGGGACTATACCAAGAGACAGCGCAGCTAATGTGTAACCTTCCAGGCACCAGCACACACCTCTGTGGTCTCTGGGGAGGGTACTGAAACATACACAGGAGATGGAGCTCCCCTAAAGTAATTAATGTCACAATCAAACTAAACTTTAATTGATTTCTTTTCACTTAACTATGCCATTGAACGTACAGCAATGCAGCCCATCACACTCAACACAGTTTCTTCAGCAAGTCTTTGTGCCTATTGTGTTTCCCGTGAAAATACCGATAGGACAATGAAAAATCCTAACAGACAAGTTGTCTATTACACCTCCTTCAGGACCGAATGAGTAGCCCGTTATCCGCTGTTAAGGGGTTCCATTGTTCAGAGGTTACCATTAATGTTTATTCTGCCCCAACAAAAACAACCATTGTTTGGAGGTGTCCGTTAGTCAAGGTTTCACTATAGCTTTAAAAATGTATTAAAATCTTGCAAATTTTAATTAAAAATGGGGACTCTTGAGCAGCATACACTCATGTGGTTTCTGCCAAATTTCAAACTTCTACAAGCTCTTGCAGTAGCCATGGCATGCACAGACATTCCCCCAGCTCAACATGGGTGCTTTCACTTGGCCATCTACATAGCTGAACACATTTAACTGCTTCAGTTGGAGGCTTGTACTCTGCCATGGAAGTGTAGGGCCTCAATAGTACATCTCAGCTGGTGGAACAAAATCAGAGGGGGACAAATCACACAGCTTCCCCAAAAAACACTACTGCAAACCAAATGGACACTATTTTTCTCTACTCTGGTCATGGGAGAAACACTTTTCCTTTCTACCCTCTGACAATCTTTGGGGGGAGGGGACCTCTTTACTTATCCGATTCTTGAAGGTCACCTTCTGGGTGGGGCACATTCCAGACAGTTCTAAATGCTTCTCGCCACCTTGCTGTACACAGACATTTTAATATTCCTTTTCGAGTAAAAAACAGACGTTTTAATGTTCCCTTTCCGTTTTCTGCTAGTGCGATTGACACCGACAGAAGTAACGAGAAGTCTAATTGAGAAATTTCAGCCGTGTGTGTGACCCTATAACATATGCAAAAGCATCCCCTAAAACTCAACATGAATATCTCAGAATACTCAAGGCCTCATCATACCTATTATCTATATAACAAGCACTCTCACAGAGGTGGATGCTATCAGTGCTCACCTCAAACCTTTTAACTGTATGGCATACATTAGCTGTCAGCATTCCTGTCTCAAAATGACTATGGTCAAGCATACCATACACTCGGAATACGTTCAAACTGATTTTTGAGAGAAAGAATTTGCTCTATTGTACTGTACTGTTTGTTTACTTGAGTAAGTAAAGTTGTGTTTCTAAAAGCAGGCAAAGACACACAGCTAACAGAAATCTGCATAAGTTCTGACCTCCATGTGGTCCCATGAGAGAAATCACCCATGTCAAGAATTTCTTACAGTACAAAGTGTGCAGTTCACTATGTAACATCCGTCAATGAAAGGAAATGTCTGCCCATTAAAAAATATGTTGTGGTAATACAACATATTTTTAAATCTTTATGTAATTTAAAGTGTTGGCATACATTTTTAATGCGTGTATTTCTTTAATTAGTGTTGCATGGTGAATCACGTGATGCTGCTTTACATTCAGCATGAAGGGAGGAGTTATTTCTTTGAAAGAACGTTGTCAAAGCTAAGTCAGGTTGTTACCCAGTAAAATGATAAAATAAATGGAGTTGGGGAGGAGAGGGGGGCAATGCAGATCACTGAGGGCAGAAAAAAATAGCAGTTTTTGCCTTTGTTTTGCAGCAAAGGACTGCTTAAAAAGTATGAAAATCTTTAAATTAGCCATAAAAAATTTTATTATGAGACTACCCATGACAACCAGACAGAAACCGCTCACAAAATTTTTCGTAGCTGATTTAAAAAGTTCTTGATCATTCAGGTGAAATGGATAGGGGAGGGGCTTTCCTATTAGCAATTTATAGTGTTCAATAAAAATTTGTTTACGACATTTTCTTTAAAAAATTACATGGCATGAAATCAGATATCGCTTGGACGTACTACGAGGAACTAAGGGATCTCACATCGAAATTTATTAACTTATGTAGTTACATTGTAAGTTAGTACAGTCAGTTTCTTTCTACCTGTTTAATGTTTTGTTTTTATAATATTGTAATGTGTCCAATAATTTTCGGACACCACCTTATAATGTAACTGTACACACAGCGTGCACATGCCTGTGTGTGTGAGTACCAGATGGTATAAATGGGATGAGGATTCTGTGCAACCTTCCTTGAAAACAGTGCTAACGATGGGATAGCTCTGTTCAAGAAGAATTATATATATTTTTATTTTTTCCTTTTTCTTTGAGAGGGGGTGGGGGCGGGGGCGGGGGCTGGTCAAAGCAAGATTGGAATGTTAATGCAAATATGGAACTAAGGTGTCCCAACAGAATGAAACCAACTGTGAGTCAAAAAAAGTTACAATGAACACAGCTAATGCAACTATATATATATATATATATATATATATATATATATATATATATATATATATACTATAAAGATACCTAAGCAAAAAAATACATATATAATTTTGACTCACACCTAGTACAACATAGAAAAGGTTATGTATCTACCTGCGTGAGTAAAAGGAAAAGAAAAAAAAAGAAAATAAAACAACTGAATGTAGAAGGTGTCGAGAATACTGAGCCTTGGCTTTATCAAGGACCAGCAAAAACTCTGCATTTTCTCACTTCCACAAAGACCTAGTTGGAAATGGGTTTCTGCAAGGCCATAGATGCAAGTAACATTCCCACCTAAAATAGTTTAAAAAATATATATATAAGTCATGTCCTCCGTAGAGTAGCATGACCTAGCACTAGTTAACAATTTCGCTTGCATCCATTAACCTTCATGGCCCGACCCATGCTCTTCATCTGTTACTATTAAACAGAGAGAAAGAAGATTAAAGAGAACTCAAGCTGTGAGAGTGACATAATAAATAGAAATGATTTTCAGCTATAACGAAATTCCAAGTTCGTTTGAGAGAGAATTTAAACCTGAAAAACAAATTTTACATTGCAATTAAAAAGGAAATGTTAATTTATAACGAACAGATTTTTGAAAGAAAACTTGAGTCTAAAACCCTACTCTACAACTTATGACAGCACGAAAACGAGAATAAGTTAAAGATAATAATTAACTAAAGAAAACTTTGTGAAAGTTATATACCTTAAACAGTTAGTTGCAATATGTACAAAGTATTTCAGCAGTGCTTTAAGTGCATAATTAATTAGTTATTAAGAACTTAACTACTTTGAAAAAACAGCGCATAGAAAAGGAACAAGCTTAGCCATCTTCTGTTCCTGGGTACCACAAAAAGACGCTCAAAGTTACAAAAAGAAAAGTAAGAGTTAAAACCCGCATAAATGTTAACAGACAAACCAATGCTTAAAAGCTGAAAAGCTAAAAAACGACAGAAAGGTACATGAAGTACAAACATTGAACTTATAAAACCTAGAACCCAAAAACAAGGAAGAGAGCTTACCCCTTGAGTTACAAAAAACTTTCTCCTCACAAGGAGAACATGGCTGACCTCTTCCGCCACTCCTAGACGCTGGGGGGCAGTGAGGGTGGGGCTGATGGCCTCCTCATACAGCAAGAAACCAACGCGCGGAGATTTTAACCAGAGAAAAAAATATATAAACTTAAGACTGTGGATCTGTATGATCAGAATGAGCAGAATTAACTCTCCAGAATACATGAGAAATATTATAAAATACACGAGCAGTTTATTTAATAATCTTTGCATGTATTAAATCACCTTAGTGAGCTTCTATAGATTAATCAGAATCTTATTAATTTTAATGTTGGTTTTACTATTTTTAGTATAGCTATCCTAGTGATGAATAACTGGTTTTCTTTTTTATTTGTTTTTATTTTCTTTTATAAACAGATTTTTAAGCTTTTTTTGTGATTTTGTTTATATTATTTAATTTTTTTGTTTTAATAGGACCGTCATATCCATAGCACTAAGGTTCCTTTAGGTAGTTAATAGGCATCCTCTAGCCAACTTCCTTACGGCTTTGATTGGTCAGAATCATATTATTAACTGTGTAGAAAATTAAAGCAGATCTGCCAACCTTACTCTATTATTCAGAATAATTTTTCTTAAAGTTCTTTTGATGAAAGAAGAAGGAATTTCGTTCTCTAGAATCAATTACCACATTAATATACTATTAGAAAGTTTTCTAGAGAACGAAATTCCTTCTTCTTTCATCAAAAGAACTTTAAGAAAAATTATTCTGAATAATAGAGTAAGGTTGGCAGATCTGCTTTAATTTTCTACACAGTTAATAATATGATTCTGACCAATCAAAGTAAAGAGATGCTAACTACCTAAAGGAACCTTAGTGCTATGGATATGACGTCCTATTAAAACAAAAAAAAATTAAATAATATAAACAAAATCACAAAAAAGCTTAAAAATCTGTTTATAAAAGAAAATAAAAACAAATAAAAAGAAAACCAGTTATTCATCACTAGGATAGCTATACTAAAAATAGTAAAACCAACATTAAAATTAATAAGATTCTGATTAATCTATAGAAACTCACTAAGATGATTTAATACATGCAAAGATTATTAAATAAACTGCTCGTGTATTTTATAATATTTCTCATGTATTCTGGAGAGTTAATTCTGCTCATTCTGATCATACAGATCCACAGTCTTAAGTTTATATATTTTTTTCTCTGGTTAAAATCTCCGCGCGTTGGTTTCTTGCTGTATGAGGAGGCCATCAGCCCCACCCTCACTGCCCCAGCGTGAGTGCGGAAGAGGTCAGCCATATTCTCCTCTTGTGAGGAGAAAAGTTTTGTAACTCAGGGTAGCTCTCTTCCTTGTTTTTGGGTTCTAGGTTTTATAAGTTCAATGTTTGTACTTCATGTACCTTTCTCTGTAAGTTTTAGCTTTCAGCTTTTAAGCATTAGTTTGTCTGTTAACATTTATGCGGGTTTTAACTCTTACTTTTCTTTGTAACTTTGAGCGTCTTTTGTGGTACCTAGGAGCAGAAAGCTAAGCTTGTTCCTGTTTTTTCAAAGTAGTTAAGTTCTTAATAATAATTAATTATGCACTTAAAGCACTGCTGAAATACTTTGTACATATTGCTAACTGTTTAAGGTATATAACTTTCACAAAGTTTTCTTTAGTTAATTATTATCTTTAACTTATTCTCGTTTTATGCTGTCATAAGTTGTAGAGTAGGGGGGTTTTAGACTCAGTTTTCTTTCAAAATCTATTTAGTATAAATTAACATTTCCTTTTTAATTGCAATGTAAAATTTGTTTTTTCAGGTTTAAATTCTCTCTCAAGCAGACTTGGAATTTCGTTATAACTGAAAATCATTCTATTTATTATGTCACTCTCACAGCTTGAGTTCTCTTTAATCTTCTTCTCTCTGTTTAATAGTAACAGATGAAGAGCATGTCGGGCCATGAAAGGTTGGATGCAAGCGAAATTATTAACTAGTGCTAGGTCATGCTACTCTACGGAGACATGACTTTTATATATATATTTTTTAAACTATTTTAGGTGGGAATGTTACTTGCATCTATGGCCTTGCAGAAAACCCATTTTCCAACTAGGTCTTTGTGGAAGTGAAAATGCAGATTGCTGGTCCTTGATAAAGCCAGGCTCAGTATTCTCGACACCTTCCACATTCAGTTGTTTTATTTTCTTTTTTTCTTTCTCCTTTTACTCACGCAGGTAGGTACATAACCTTTCTATGTTGTACTAGGTGTGAGTCAAAATTATATATGTATTTTTTGCTTAGAAATCTTTATAGTATGTGAATTCTGAATTTTCAAAACTGCTGCGTTGCGCGTTTTGATTTTCAGGTTATTTTGCACCCTTCGTTTTAAATTCTAAAATTTTTTCCTTAGTCTTCAGTTTTGCTCTTAAGTATATATATATATATATATATATATATATATCTTAATGAAGGAAAGATTCCTGAGGATTGGAACACCGCTACAATGATCCTGCTAAATAAGAAAGGTGACATTGAGGATCTCGGAAACTACAGACCTATCAGCCTCCTATCAGTAGTTTATAAAATCTTCACTAAAGTTCTTTCACACCGCTTGAAGGTAACACTGGACATGGCTCAACCGAGAGAACAAGCTGGATTCAGGAGTGGCTACAGCACAATAGATCATATCCACGTACTGAGAGAACTAATTGAAAGAGCGAGGGAATATGAACTTCCATTGTGCATGGCTTTTATCGATTATGAAAAAGCCTTTGATTCGGTGAAACCATCAGCAGTTACAATGGCTCTGAAAACCTGCGGTATTGAAGATGCATACATTAATATTATTAATAACATCTATGAAAATGCAAGTGCAAAGATTCGGCTGTTTGAAAATACAACACACATAAAAATTGGAAAGGGAGTGAGACAAGGTGACACCATATCTCCGAAGCTCTTTAATGCCACATTGGAGGGTGTTTTTCAGTCGCTGAGCTGGGAAAACAAAGGGATAAAGATTAATGGAGATTATCTAACCCACCTTCGTTTTGCGGATGACGTAGTCATTTTTGCAACTACCCCATCAGAGCTGCAGAGTATGATCCAGGAACTTGCTGACAAGAGTAAAGAAGTGGGATTAAAAATGAACTTTCAGAAGACAAAAGTGATGTTCAATGCTTTTACAAGAAATGAAGATTTATTGATTGATGGAGAAAAGCTGGAGATAACAGACACGTACGTTTATCTTGGACAGCAGATATCAAGTGAGGGTCACATTGATGAAGAAATTAATCGGCGTACAAAACTTGCCTGGAGAGCTTTTGGAAGAAACAGCATAATTTTCAAGAGCAATATGCCATTATGTCTTAAAAGAAAAGTGTTTGATCAATGCATCCTTCCAGTGCTTACGTATGGTGCAGAGACGTGGACCTTAACTAAAAGAGATATACAAAGACTGCAGACAACTCAAAGAAGCATGGAGAGGTGCATGCTTCGTGTAACCAGGAGAGATAAGAAGAGGAACTTGTGGATCCGAAAAATGACAAGAGTGGAAGACATCATGATCAGAGTTAAATCCCTGAAATGGCAATGGGCTGGACATACTGCCAGAAGGACAGATCATCGATGGACAGCCGAAATTTTAGATTGGATTCCAAGGGACAGGAAAAGACCCAGAAGAAGACCACATGGGAGATGGGTGGATGAAATTCGAAAGTATGCAGGGGTGACATGGAGGAGACTGGCACAAGACAGACCGTTGTGGAGGAAACTTGGGGAGACCTTCGTCCAGCAGTGGATTGATAATGGTTGACAATGATGATGATGATGATATATATATATACACACTATCTACCAACAAGTAATTGGACACCTGTGATAGCAAAGGAAAACAAAGTTTATTCACCTTCAATAGTTGAAGGAGCCTCCCGCGAGCGACGACCCTCCGGGGCATACTCTCAACCAGGCGTTGTACGACGGCTAGCGGTATTTTCTTCCACTCGGCTTGGAGAAGACAGGTCAGTTCTTTCACTGAATTCGGACGGTGGGGGCACCCCTTAAGTCGACGCTCCAACTCGTCCTAGAGGGTGCTCGATAGGGTTAAGGTCCAGGCTCTGCGCAGGTCAATCCATTTGATTAACCCCATTGTCACCATACCAAGCCATGGTGGACCTCGCAACATGACAGGTGGCATTGTCATCCTGAAAGTAACATGGGTCCACCCCGTAAAACTGCCACAACGTAGGAAGCGCATGGTCATCCAAAATGGCGCAGTAGGTCTCGGCGTTCAGTCTACCAGGAATTGCGACCAAGGGTCCCGTGCCATACCAAGAGAAACACCCCCATAGCATAATTCCACCGCTGCCGAACTTTACAGTTGGCACAATACATTTCAGCAGGAGGCGTTCCCCAGGCAGACGCCAAACCCAGACCCTGCCATCCGAACGGTAGAGGGTGAACCTTGATTCGTCACTCCAGAGAACCTGTTTCCACTGTTCAACGGTCCACTGTCGACGTTCTTTGCACCACGTTAGCCGAGCAGCGCTATTGGACTTTGTGATCAAAGGCTTGTGGGCGGCAGCACGTCCATGATAACCGAGCAGGTGGGCTTCCTTACGGATGGTATTCATCGAAAGAACACTCCCGGATGCCTGTTGAAACTCCTCGCAGATGTGGCCCATCGATTTGGTGCGGTTCTTCCGAATTTCTCTGGCCAGCACCCTTCGGTCTCTAACTCCCAGTTTTGTGGGGCTACCGAGTCGGGGCACATTCTGACAGTCACCTCTCATCTTCCACTTGCCAACCACTGGTTGCGTTGTTGTTTCCCACACGATATTTAACGGCGGCGGCCGTGACGTGTATCAGGACCCCAGATATCGTCGATTGCAGGGGTGTCCAATTACTTGTTGGTAGATAGTGTATATATATATATATACTGGGAGCTTAATGACCACCAGGAGCAACTTGATGGGCTATAAAGCAGTCATCCATCCCTAATTCAGAGCCACTGGTTCCAGGGAAGGAAGAGAATTAGTATCGCAAGATAAATGCAAAATTCGAACCTCGACCCATTTCGGACGAAAGATCCGAAGCCAGTGCGCCACCGAGGTGGCTATTACTTCTGTCATTAACATACATATATGATATAACTGCACCTTATAAAATGTTACAAATGAGTAATCAGTAAACTCTAAGAATGATTGTTAATATTACTGTATGCAAATACAATAAAGGAGAAATATGTGGAATCACTTAATACACAATAAGCGCTTTACCTCTTCTAAAATATCGTTCAAAACAGTATCCTGTTGATTTGTTTCTTCACAACTGAAGTCTCCACCTAAAGTATTTTCACACAGCATATCACGAAGACCCTTTTGTGAGGAACTAAGGGCTTCAGGAATTAATGGGGAAAACTGTTGCAGGGGGTTAGCACTCTGAGATGGTTGCTGAGATACATTGATTGACACGGCAGTCGAAGAAACAGTATGTGAAATTTGTATGTTCTCAATATTTAATGCTTTATTCAAGAAACCTTGTTGCATACGAGCATGATTTGTCCTACTCACACCCACTGGTAAAGTTCGTGATGAGAGCTGAGGTATCTGTGTCCGAGAGTCAGATGTAACCATATTTTGTTGAATGGATGCTGTTGTTGGTATATTTCGACTCAAAGACTGAGATGTAAATACACGAGTTGGTGCTGATGTTGAAGGTGAGGAATTCACTGAAGCTGTAGTGTACGGCGTGTGAATAAGCTTCTTCTCCAAATTCTTGGGTAGCCTTTCTTGAGGCAACTGTGACATAATGGTGTTGGCTATGCTGGTGGGAACTGAAGGTGGTGTACGAGGAGTCTGGGCAAGCATCGAAGCCAACATGGGATTCTGCCCAGCAAGGTGAGTCTAAAAGAACAGAAAAAGAAATATTTAATGACACATTTATTTATTTTTTTATGATTACTTTTGTACTCTTCTACATACCAGCATTCAATTCAGAATTAATCAAATACAGGAAGGCTTTATCAATTCATTATTTTTTTGATAAAATGTGTGCAGCTAATTAAGGATGTCCACATAAGGTACACAACAGTAATTCAGGGAATCAGCAATATTTGTTTATTCAAATTCCACTCTATCAAAGCACCGAAACAGTTATTTTTGCAATAGATGAAATGAAAATTACATACATACATATGTAATTCTCAAAAACCATAACTTTGGTTTTTCCCTTATTTATACTCAGTTTGAATTTCATGCAAACTTCGTGCATCTGGGACAACATACTCTGCAACTCACTTTTGCTCTCTGCCAACAGGACAGTGTCATCAGCATACAGCAATCTGCACACACGGATATCACCAAGACATAAACCACTATTATCTATTTTGCCATCACGCATGCATGCGTCCATAAATATATTAAACAGCCATGGTGACATTACACAACCTTGTCTAACTCCTGCACCAATGCACCAATAGAAAACCATTTTGATAAAACACCATTCATTCATACACAAGCTCTACTAGTTTATTTTGACGTGTCTTGGTTACTGTTAAATTTGCATTCAGTTATTTAAAAAATTAGAGAATTTTTTTTAAATAAAAATTTCTCCCAGTTGGACTTTTCCGACGCAGACAGTTGAGATGTCCACCACTGGCTTTCATCCCCACTTCAACCTCCCTCCCCTATGATGAACCATCAGACTTGGCGCATTCTTTGTGATTAAAAACCGACGCCCGCCTTTTTCATAAACTTTTTTTTTTCTTTCCTTCTGTTCAAGCAGAATGAAAAAGGTGACAGCCGACTTCCGTACAACTCAAATTTTGTGCCATTTCGTGCCATTTCCGTACATTTGGAGTGAATTTTTTTTTCAAAAACGCGCGAGTTGCGTACAAGTTAAAAGAAATTCTGTACAATACAAGTTTAATAAAATAAATGTTTTCTCCGTACAGGTCGCCAGAATTGGCGATTTAATCAAACATTTTTAGTCGCCATGATGATGAAGTTTATCGCCAGTGGCGACCTGTCGACCGTGAGTTTGGATCTTTACTTGCAAAGAAAACATGCAGACACAGGATTTGCATCATCTTCCAGTATGAATTTAAACAGGGCCATTTTTGCAGGAACTGCCGCTTGAAACGTTAACAAAGCGTTTGGGGAAAATACAGCCAATGAAGAACCATTCGGCGATGGTTTGTGAAGTTTCGAAGCGGAGATACGGACCTGCAAAACCAAACACGTGGTCACCGACCTGTTGCTGTTTCTGACAATGTTCTGTTATGTGTGGTTGAAGTGGACCCCAAAAAAACGTGTCGTGAGATAGTGGCAGAGGTAGGTGTTCACCACACAACAGTTGTTCGCCGTCTGGCTGCACTGGGTAAGGTCAAAAACTTGGACATGTGGCTGCTGCACGAGTTGACAACTGTCAACAAGACTAGGCGCTTGGAAGTCTGCACGCCGCTGCTTGCCAGGAATAAACAGGAACCCTTCTGCATCGAATCGTCACCTACGACGAGAAGTGGGTACTTTATGATAATCGGAAACAATCTGCACGATGGTTAAGCAAGACACAGCCTAATGGACGGCATCCTAAGCCACCCCTACACACCAAGAAGATGATGCTCCTTGTTTGGTGGTCCACAGCCGGGATAATTCATCGGAGTTTCTTGGCAAGAACCAAACCATCACTGCAAAACGTTATTATGCTGAATTACACCAGATGCACCGGAAATTGTTGCAGAAACAACCGGCTTTGGTCAACAGACAGGGTGTTCTTTTGTCCAGGACAACGCCAGCCCTCATGTCGCACAACGAACAATGCTGACACTAAGTGCCTTGGGCTATGAAGCACTGCTTCATCTTGTCTATTCCCAGGACTTGTCTCTGAAAGACTATCATCTGTTTTGTCGCTTGGATCACTTAATGTCCGGGAAACAGTTCACGACGGACGAGGTTCAACGTGCAGTTGATGACTTTTTTGGGTCCCAGCCACAAGACTTTTTTCGTTCCGCGATCATGGCCTTAACAGACAGATGGCAACTATGTGTTGATGCCGAGTGGGATTATTTTGCCTAGGTAAGATGTCCTACTTTTCCATTCTCGCCGTCCACGTGTGCTGGTCCTTTTGCCAGACATTTCATTCGCACCAACCCAATAAATATTTCTCCCAGTAGTAGGCATATAACATAGACCATAAAATCAAATTGTCACTTCTCTTACCCACAAACCTATATCATATAAATACTACTGCTTGGAATAATGTCAAACTTGATATGAAGACTCCTGAAGTGATGGGATTTTGTTTAAAGAAGGAGGGATTAGTTCCAAAATTGCCTCCAGGAAGATAAGTGGCTTCTTTCTATCTCTCTCTCTCTTTATGGTAGAGAAAAGTACAAAAAAAAAAATCACAGTACAGAAGGCGCATTTTGTGCTAGTACATGGTCAATAAGCTGTTCGTTTTCTGCAACATGCAGAAATCACGTGCTAAACCACAAATCAAAGTGTTTCACAGAACATGTTTTTGGATATGGTATGTAACGCCTGCCTTTAAGGGTCCACCAAGTCTGCTATGTGACCATGATAAACGATATTCTTTAGATGTCCTAAAAGCCAAAAGTCAAACAGGATTCAGATCTGATGAGTGCACTGGCCAAGTTGTAGGAAACTGGGGGCCATATTAGTCTTTCATTGGTTAAATGTGACTGCAGCAACTGCTTGGCAGGTGTTGATGTTAGGAGCTGCATTAAAAACCACTGAATTAAGGCAATGATACTGCTGAAGTGTTGGAATCGCCCAGTTCATCAAAGATGCATATTGATGGGCATTAACAGAGCATGTAACGAGACACACGGGACCAAGTTTCTCGAAAAAGATGGGTTGAGCAATGAATTCTGCTGTAAAATCACACCAAACAGCAACTTTTGGAGAATGGAGTGGAACTGTGTGCACATTGTGTTGATTTTCTGTTGTGAGTATTACCATGCATATGGAAATTGGCTTCAAAATGTTCCATAGCTGCTCGCTGTGCAGTTCAACCCGAGCAAGAAACAGCAGCGTAAATGCTTCTTGTACATATATATCCCAGTAGGGAAAAGCAGGGGCTGAACATGAAAAATCTTGTAAGAATAACAGAGCAGTATTCCTCTTAGAACTTTGTGGACCATGTTTAAGGGTTTGTCTAAGGACTGAGCAATATGCCATGCACTACTGCTTCCTATGATATTTAACATCCAGTCTTCCTCTAATGCTGTAACTACATCCTCCATTGTCTGTTGGTTGACTGGCTTCTGTCCTCTGCCAGGTTTGGAGCCCAAAAGTTCCAGATCATTTCACATAAACAATTTGCAGTCACTGGCCCAGCTTTTAAGTCCTTTACAGTTCTGGACTTGCACAGTGCTATGAATGCACTGTGGTTATTCTGGTAAAACAACTTTACAAGAAGTACACTACCTTTTAGTGGCATTGTTACTGTGCTTTAAAATGTTTTCTACTCATCTGTAGCGAAATGATGGATTCCATAGATGCCAGCTTTTATAGCAGCTTCTTTCTAAGCATGCCGCATTGCAGGCACTTGTGATTTGTGTATTTCGATGGCAACAGCATGTGTAACTGCAGCTCCTCATTGTTACACATATTACAGTGCAACTGATCCCCCCCCCCTGGTGGCAACTTTTTGGAATAAATTTTTGTTTTTCCATCAAATAGAATTCCACTGCCTCGGGAGTCCTCATCTAAAATTTGAAGATATTCTGATTAATGCTTCCACCACGAGCGAGCGAGCATGCGTGCGTGGTGGAAGCATTAATCAGAATATCTTCAAATTTGCGTGTGTGCGTGTGTGTGTGTGCTTGGATTTTAAACACAAGTCTTTGAAGCCCAAGCAGGGAATCCTCCATCGGTATCATTAAAAGTCATGACTGCCATAGCTGCACCTACACAGATTTCATTACTGTCTGCTGAAAAGTAGGGAATAATTAGAGACTGGACTGGCATTCAATTTTCGATGAACAAATGCAGTGTAATGGAATACTTATGGCAGACTTAGTGAATGGAATGTACACAAGAGAGGAGGGGAGGGGTACTTAAACTTTCACTGTAATGGACTGGGAAATCATGAGATGACAAGAAAATAACTTATGTTTGTGTTAACTTTCTATTATGCAAAAATTAAGCAATTTCAGTGATCCCCGTGTTTTCATGAATATGAATGTGACATACCAGCAGGATTATACCTGTCCTCATATTTCATAAGTTACCAGAATGACTTTTAAAGACATAAATTTCCTCTTATGGCTTGTGTAAATACCCCTGTCTGTTCCAAAATTAATAACATCTAATGCATGTTTAAAATACAGCTGACTTCAAACTCAATACCCGGACTCTTGATCCCTCAACTGACAGCTAAAGTGAAATAAGGCCTGGAATGACAAGATGCAAAATAATCTCTAACATTTTTTTGAGTAAATGCATGCATGGCACATTTACCATTTGTATTAAGCACATGGGAGTCACACCTGACAATATTTTAAAATGTACATATTTTTACTGGTATCTCAGACAAGCTTAAATTACACAACAACCTAATCATCTGTTCCAATAATTTCTCACACTACCAAATGTTGTGCAAATCATCGTTTTTTCACGGTATTTGGGGTTTTATTCCTTTGGTGCCTTCGTTCTGATAGTGAGGGAGTAAGAAAATATTTTATTTAAACTGAAAACTGCAACAGTGATTTCTTGTATGTTTGTTTTGGTGGTGCAAAGACTACCATGACCAAGTCTTGGGGTTATATATATATATATATATATATATATATATATATATATATATATATATTCTATAAAGAAGATACCTAAGCAAAAAAATACATATATAATTTTTGACTCACACCTAGTACAACATAGAAAAGGTTATGTATCTACCTGTGTGAGCAAAAGGAAAAAGATAAAAAAATAAAATAAAACAACTGAATGTAGAAGGTGTCGAGAATACTGAGCCTTGGCTTTATCAAGGACCAGCAAAAACTCTGCATTTTCTCACTTCCACAAAGACCTAGTTGGAAATGGGTTTCTGCAAGGCCATAGATGCAAGTAACATTCCCACCTAAAATAGTTTAAAAAATATATATATAAGTCATGTCCTCCTTAGAGTTGCATGACCTAGCACTAGTTAACAATTTCGCTTGCATCCATTAACCTTCCTGGCCCGACCCATACTCTTCATCTGTTACGATTAAACAGAGAGAAGAAGATTAAAGAGAACTCAAGCTGTGAGAGTGACATAATAATTAGAAATGATTTTCAGCCATAACGAAATTCCAAGTTCGTTTGAGAGAGAATTTAAACCTGAAAAACAATGCAAAGAAATCCAAATTTTACATTGCAATTAAAAAAGGAAATGTTAATTTATAACGAACAGATTTTTGAAAGAAAACTTGAGTCTAAAACCCCCTACTCTACAACTTATGACAGCACGAAAACGAGAATAAGCTAAAGATAATAATTAACTAAAGAAAACTTTGTGAAAGTTATATACCTTAAACAGTTAGTTGCAATATGTACAAAGTATTTCAGCAGTGCTTTAAGTGCATAATTAATTAGTTATTAAGAACTTAACTACTTTGAAAAAACAGCGCATAGACAGCGCATAGAAAAGGAACAAGCTTAGCCATCTTCTGTTCCTAGGTACCCCAAAAGACGCTCAAAGTTACAAAGAAAAGAAAGAGTTAAAACCCGCAAAAATGTTAACAGACAAACCAATGCCTAAAAGCTGAAAAGCAACTCTAAGGAGGACATGACTTATATATATATATTTTTAAACTATATTTTTTAAACTATTTTAGGTGGGAATGTTACTTGCATCTATGGCCTTGCAGAAACCCATTTCCAACTAGGTCTTTGTGGAAGTGAGAAAATGCAGAGTTTTTGCTGGTCCTTGATAAAGCCAAGGCTCAGTATTCTCGACACCTTCTACATTCAGTTGTTTTATTTTATTTTTTTATCTTTTTTCCTTTTGCTCACACAGGTAGATACATAACCTTTTCTATGTTGTACTAGGTGTGAGTCAAAATTATATATGTATTTTTTTGCTTAGGTATCTTCTTTATAGAATGTGAATTCTGAATTTTCAAAACTGCTGCGTTGCGCGTTTTGATTTTCAGGTTATTTTGCACCCTTCGTTTTAAATTCTAAAATTTTTTCCTTAGTCTTCAGTTTTGCTCTTAAGTAACTAATTTCAATTTATTATTTAGCAGCTCATGCGCAAATTCTAGTTGAAATGTTTTTATTATTATCATTATTTTTTTTTTTATTTTTTTTTTATTACTATTTTTTTTTACTTGAGGTTTTTTCATTTTCTAATTTTTCTTTTTAGTATGTTTTGGATGCAGCTTTTTGGAGTGTAGTTTATACTCGAGTTTGGTCTTTTCTTGGACTGCTTATTTCTAAAAAGTTTTTCCTAGTTGGTATGCTCAGAATTTGTATGTTTTGGCCCAAGTGGAGTTCTAAGGACGATGAAAGGATTGGAGGTCAGCTCAGATATTTTAAGTCCTCCCGCTCGGTTAGGCTAGCACCCTTTCCCATAGTGTATGAACTCGCTGGCAAAGGTAATCTAAAGTTATGAAATGACAAACGTTGTTTGACATGTAAATCTGCAGATCCTAACCTCTATTCTTCTGTTGAGGATAATTGCTCCAACAAGTTTTGCAAAGCCTACAATACCATCTATAAGCTCACCTGTACTGTCTGCAACCTTAGCTATATTGGCCAAAGTAAAAATCCTCTTCATCTTAGGATTAATGGTCACAGGTCTCTAGTAAACAAGTTCTCTAATTCAGGAGTGAACCCCTCCACAAACGCCAACCAGTACTCTACCTTTGAATTAGAGCATTTCCATACTCATGGTTTTGACAAAGTGAAAATAGAGGTACTACATATTATCCCTGACCTCTATGCTCGGCTAGAAACTGAATCCCTTGAAATTTTGCAGCATCAGTCTCTTTATCCCTATGGCCTTAATTCCACTCTATCTGACAATAAGCATAATCAGCATAAATTTTCAATTCGTGAACTCTTCTTTCTTGTTAATAATAAGAGCTGCTCTAGAGGTAATAGAGGACAGAGGTTATTTCGCACATCAAGCAAAGTTGATTTTGCTAACTTGCTAAAAACTCTGGAAAGCTTTAAAACTGGCACTAATTTTGTTAAAAATACTTACAAAATTCTCAAGTCCTTCAAGCACTCTGTCCTTAAATGTTTTTTCAAATTCTGGAATGAAACTGCTGACCATGTTGATAAGCATGTTTTTGCTTTGGTTCTGGACATTCTTAAACATATTCTTAAGGATAAAATTTCTCTTAAAGAATTTTCCAGTAATTTTGTTACCATCAGGTTCCTAAATAAAGCCTACGATAATCTCAATGTAAGGAAGCTGTTCTACAATAATGCAATTTTTTCCCATCCACAGGCACCAGTCTATTGTAAGTTTTAAATATGTTAAGACCTTAGGGTCAATAGTTAAAAACTACAAACTTAACTCTTCGAGCTACATTCCTGTAATTACTACTTGTTCTTGTGATGAACATAAAGAAACAGTTCACTATGATAAGAATTACAACCATATTATCACCGGAAACTTGAGTTTTGTTGAAAATGTAAAGCTTAGGAATTTATTAGAGTATGGCTCTAAATTCAGACCTTCCTTCACAATTTCCAAAGAAAGGATTCTTGAGAGCTTCACTCAAGATGTAAATAAGTACATCGTAAAAACTAGTTTAACGTACAATCAGCCTATTGAGGCCTTCGCAGAATGGAAATATAATATAATCAATAGCTTCACCGGTGAGTTGGCAGGTCTGGACTTTTGTTTCGACAGAAATCTCTTTTTCTCTGGAGAAGCTAAAAGGTCACTCTCCAAACTACAAGACCAATTTATTTTTACCACTACGGATAAAGCTAGCAATAATTTTGCAATTATCTGTAAGAAGTTCTATTTTGAATTGTTAACTATGGAACTCAATAATAGAGTAACATACGAGCCCGTAAGTTATTCTACCAAGCAGTTAGAAAATCGGTTTAAGGCATTCTTCAAGAAACTTAAAATTCCACAAACTAGAAGATATGAGCCTGAATTTCCATTTCTTTTTGCAACGGTTAAGTTTCATAAGGATCCTGTGAAGTTCAGGTTCATAGCTAGTGGAGTAAGGAGTCATAAAGAAAATAGATCTTGCTTTTGAAGATGTCTTAAAGAAGGTTTTGAAACACATTAGAAACTGTTCTAACTTGATGTACAGAGATTTTTGGATAATTAATAATAATGCAGAAGTAATTTCTACTATACTCAATGTTTGTCCCCTAGATATTAATAGTTATGATTTTGAAAACCTATATACTAATCTGCCTCTATCAGATATAATCACTACCTTTAAAGAGCTGTATGCAGAATTTAAACTTAACCAATTTGTTGATGTAGGAACTTGGAACTCTTATCTCAATTGCTGCATAATAAATAACCATATCTTATATAATAATACTCTCTATAGGCAAGTGAACGGTATTCCAATGGGAACATCAACGTCCACGAATATCGCTAATCTATTCCTGTTCTTTAAGGAATATAAATTCATTAAAAATCACCCCACCTGCTCAGATAACTACCTTTACACCTTTAGATATATTGATGATCTGCTGTGTATCAATAATTCAGAAGTTATAGAGAGTGATTTTGATAATATCTATCCTAGCTCTCTTAACTTATGTAAAACCAACCACAGTAATCAGGAACTTGAGTTCCTAGACTTAAGCATTAAGCTCAACAGAGGTAACCCATCTATTAGCCTCTATGATAAAAGAGTTAATTTTCCTTTCAAAGTAATTAAATATCTACACTGGAATAATAACATTTCAACCAAAGTAATTGAGAATGTACTAATTTCTCAGGTCCTAAGAATTTCAAGAATTTGCAGCAACAATTTGGACTTCAATTACCACATTAATATACTATTAGAAAGTTTTCTAGAGAACGAAATTCCTTCTTCTTTCATCAAAAGAACTTTAAGAAGAATTATTCTGAATAATAGAGTAAGGTTGGCAGATCTGCTTTAATTTTCTACACAGTTAATAATATGATTCTGACCAATCAAAGCCGTAAGGAAGTTGGCTAGAGGATGCCTATTAACTACCTAAAGGAACCTTAGTGCTATGGATATGACGGTCCTATTAAAACAAAAAATTAAATAATATAAACAAAATCACAAAAAAAGCTTAAAAATCTGTTTATAAAAGAAAATAAAAACAAATAAAAAAGAAAACTAGTTATTCATCACTAGGATAGCTATACTAAAAATAGTAAAACCAACATTAAAATTAATAAGATTCTGATTAATCTATAGAAGCTCACTAAGGTGATTTAATACATGCAAAGATTATTAAATAAACTGCTCGTGTATTTTATAATATTTCTCATGTATTCTGGAGAGTTAATTCTGCTCTTTCTGATCATACAGATCCACAGTCTTAAGTTTATATATTTTTTTCTCTGGTTAAAATCTCCGCACGTTGGTTTCTTGCTGTATGAGGAGGCCATCAGCCCCACCCTCCTGCCCCCCAGCGTCTAGGGAGTGGCGGAAGAGGTCAGCCATGTTCTTCTCTTGTGAGGAGAAAAGTTTTTGTTACACAAGAGGTAAGCTCTCTTCCTTGTTTTTGGGTTCTAGGTTTTATAAGTTCAATGTTTGTACTTCATGTACCTTTTCTCTGTCGTTTTTTAGCTTTTCAGCTTTTAGGCATTGGTTTGTCTGTTAACATTTTTGCGGGTTTTAACTCTTTCTTTTCTTTGTAACTTTGAGCGTCTTTTGGGGTACCTAGGAACAGAAGATGGCTAAGCTTGTTCCTTTTCTATGCGCTGTCTATGCGCTGTTTTTTCAAAGTAGTTAAGTTCTTAATAACTAATTAATTATGCACTTAAAGCACTGCTGAAATACTTTGTACATATTGCAACTAACTGTTTAAGGTATATAACTTTCACAAAGTTTTCTTTAGTTAATTATTATCTTTAGCTTATTCTCGTTTTCGTGCTGTCATAAGTTGTAGAGTAGGGGTTTTAGACTCAAGTTTTCTTTCAAAAATCTGTTCGTTATAAATTAACATTTCCTTTTTTAATTGCAATGTAAAATTTGGATTTCTTTTGCATTGTTTTTCAGGTTTAAATTCTCTCTCAAACGAACTTGGAATTTCGTTATGGCTGAAAATCATTTCTAATTATTATGTCACTCTCACAGCTTGAGTTCTCTTTAATCTTCTTCTCTCTGTTTAATCGTAACAGATGAAGAGTATGGGTCGGGCCAGGAAGGTTAATGGATGCAAGCGAAATTGTTAACTAGTGCTAGGTCATGCAACTCTAAGGAGGACATGACTTATATATATATTTTTTAAACTATTTTAGGTGGGAATGTTACTTGCATCTATGGCCTTGCAGAAACCCATTTCCAACTAGGTCTTTGTGGAAGTGAGAAAATGCAGAGTTTTTGCTGGTCCTTGATAAAGCCAAGGCTCAGTATTCTCGACACCTTCTACATTCAGTTGTTTTATTTTATTTTTTTATCTTTTTTTCCTTTTGCTCACACAGGTAGATACATAACCTTTTCTATGTTGTACTAGGTGTGAGTCAAAATTATATATGTATTTTTTTGCTTAGGTATCTTCTTTATAGAATGTGAATTCTGAATTTTCAAAACTGCTGCGTTGCGCGTTTTGATTTTCAGGTTATTTTGCACCCTTCGTTTTAAATTCTAAAATTTTTTCCTTAGTCTTCAGTTTTGCTCTTAAGTATATATATATATATATATATATATATATATAAATGAATATGTGTGTATGTGTATATGTGAGTGAGTGAGTGAGTGAGAGAGAGAGAGATGTTTTCTACACTTAACTGGCTTGATCATTCATCATTCAGCTTGCAATGAAATCAGCTGGTGGTACCCAATGCACAAGAACAAGTGTTTCCTTCACTGTTGTACAAACTACAACGTAGTGCATGGGTTATTTTTCTAATTCTCCATTATATGTAAGATATTTATGCACAAAATAAAAATGAGAAAGCATCGAGTATATTACAAGTTCAGGACTTAACACTTAAAAAGCAGGCCTGTATTCAAAGGCATAATGTAATGGAAATTCATTGCACACACTACTGGAAAATACATGCTTAAACAGTGATTGATGAGCAGCTTTTCACTATGCTTTGAGTACAAAAATTTTATTATATGGTTAGAGGCCTTTGAAAGTTTTGGCATACTTAACAATTGTTAATATTAAAATGATGTGGAAGGGGAGGGGACATTAATGCATATAAGCATTTAGGTACATGTTGCTTGCAATTTCACCTTGATAGCAACTTAGTATGTAGCTATGATAGGAAAAGTGGGAGAGGCAGAAATTGGTATGCAATTTTTTCAAACCAGTCATCTATATTAAATGCTATTAAACATTTTCACTTTCCCCTAACTTATAAATGTAAGAGTTCATTTTTTACACTTTCCAACCGTAGGTTGAAGAAGTGTAAATGCCCCAGCTTTGTCCGTCTGTCCGTCGGCACAATAACTCCAATAAAAATTGTTTGATTTCGATGAAATTTTAGTATGTGGTTGAGGACCACCTGGGGATGCACCCTATTGAAAATGGGTGAAATGGGGTCAAAGGTCAGGACATAGGAGTGAGATCCATTCCATTTCCCTTGTGCGGCATAACTTATGTAAAAATGATTCGATTTCGATGAAATTTTAGTATGTGGTAGGGGATCAACTGGGGACGAACCCTATTGAAAATGGGTGAAATAAAATCAAAGGTTAGGACATAGGAGTGGGATCCATTCCATCGTTCTTATGCATTATCACTTACATCACAATGCTTCGATTGAGACAAAACTTTACCATGTTGCTCCAAAAGTATACTTAACTGGTTCTGTTGAACATCATTGAAATGGGGTCAAAGGTCAGGGCATAGGAGCGAGATTTATTCTACAGCCATTATCCACATAACTTGAGTAATGATTTCTGGTATGTTGGAAAGCATATATAATAATCAATGCATTTCATGATTTTACTAACTCATTTAAATAAATCTAAAAAAAAAAAAAGCAGGTTTTCGTTTGATGATCTACATTCATCTTCACAGAACTGCTAAAAAGTAATGTTGATAGTGTGCCCCCACCCAAGAAACAAACCCATGCAGTAATGAGAACAAAAAGCAATGGTACCAATTCTATTAGGTTACTCATATTTCTCTTCACAGCTTCACTGTTTTTTATCTTACAAAAGGATTCTAAATTACAACTGTGAAAATGCCATAGTGTAAGAAGTCATCCGTGCAAGACAAAAAGTTGGGGGTGGCAGTTTTAACTGCAGAGAAAAAGTTCCAATTATCTATTTAAGTGGATGACTGTGTAGACGTTGGTGCGGTTTAGCAATGGGCTATGCATGTTCAGAATATAAACTTGAGAATGCCAGTCTGAATTGACAAGCAGCATGGTAACACAAATGCATGATCAGATTCAACAGGAATACAAATGCATGATCAGAATCTTAAGAAGAAAGAGAACTACCACATTTCTGAATATGAAATAGCAAATAGAACCGCTATTTCACATGAGAGTGTGAATCTGACAGTCAAGTTAATGAAGTTTTATACTCGATGTGCTTTTCAAATGCTCACTGACGAATAAAAATTGAAGTGCACAGACATTAGCCAATCGCTGCACAGACAAACTCATCTAATGGTGACACATTCTTCCACAGTATTTTCACTGGAGACAAATACTGGGTGCATCATTCTGAGCTATGAAAAAATATTGTCAATGCAGTGCTGCCAAAGTTTTACAGAGTCAAGTAGCGTAAGAGCTAAGTCACTTCCGTTTCCAAAATTAACAGTGCAGTTTCCCTGCAACTGACTACACTATTAAACTTGTCCGCTACATTTGAAAGCTGAAAAAAGGAAAACACACAGTTTCCACATAATATCTTTTATTTGGAGAAAGAGATTAAAAAATTCAATTCAGATTCATTGCCTGAGACCACCATGAGCAACTCAATGAGCTACAAGAAATAAGACCGTCCCAAATTTATAGCCACTGGTTCCAGGGAAGGAAGAAAACCAGTGCCATAAGACAAACACAACATCCGTGCCTCACCGGGGTTCGAAACTGGACCCATCTTGGATGAATAGCCAGAAGCCAGTGCTTAGACCACTGTGCCACTGGGGCAGCAGGTGAATACTTCATTTCGTAAAACAATAAAGTCAAAGACAACAGATGTGTTCTTCTGCCAACCACAGTACAGCTCTATCACAATAGGGTCATGAAACTTCTGGATGCTGGCTGTATTGTTCATCTATAACTGTATAAACACTACCTAAAGTCTTCTTTTGGAAGGAGTACCAGTTTTTTTTTCAGAATCCCCCTCCCCCCAAGAGCAGGAGCAGTGTTACTTTTTGGCATGCATTCAACTTTCTGTAAAATGGATAGGCTTGCTTAACTAATTACTGACATGCTTTAGAGCTGTGTCTGCAGCCACATTTATTAACTTTTTACCTCAATGACATACGGTAAATACACTTTCATTTTTTTTTTTTTTTTTTGGCTTCACAGCACTCAAACATGTATTCTTTTATATATCTACCCTAAGTTGGGCTTTTTCACTCTGTTTCAAGGTTTAATAACACCAGGAGCAACTCTGTGGGCTATGTTATAAGCAGTCACCCATCCTTAATTTATGGCTACAGGGGTTGAGGGGTGCAGGAAGGCAGGGCCATTTAATAACAACACCAGCCATGCTTCACCTAGTACTTGAACCCAGCCAACTAATCCAAAGCCTGTGCGTCAGACCAATCACACACCAGGATGGCTAAGACAAGCCTATTGCATGTGATATAAATGTTTTTGAAATTAAGAAAAGGAATAAAGAAATATTATATTTTTTTCACACTTACGTGTTGCAGTCCAACATTTGGTTTCTTTGAAACAGAGTTACTTGAAACAGCATCTTCTACTGGCTTCCGTTTCTGAGCTGTTGATTCTGCTAACATAGAAACTCCAGGAGAGGAACTGCTTCTTTCCATAACCATCTCCTTTGGCACAGAGCTTTCAGAAAGATGTGAACTGCGGAGATCTAGGTCTTGACTGGGTTTCTCATTCTGTGAGGGGAAATGCGCACGTTTTAAAGAATAATAGTGATTATAATTATACTACACCAAAATGTTAATTAAAACAAAAAGAGAAAACATGCAAAAACTACACAACAAATAACACTATGTAGCTCGAAACAAAGAATACATTAAAAGAAATTTTTTCTACAGGAAGAAAATACAGTATAAAGGGTATAAAATCAGAGAATTAGTTCCTTCAGATGCTATAAAATACAAAACTCAACATAGATGTTCAACTTTCATTTTAAATGGATATCTTTTTCTTCGGTTGTTATTCATGTTTGGCCAAATATGTGAAAAAGTTTGGGGTGAGAAGTGTGTGTGTGTGTGTGGGGGGGGGGGGTTCAGTGATATGATTAAATGACAAAAGAAGATGGTATAAGTCCGCTCGGGCAATGGCCACAACAGCCTTTTAACAGATATCAATATTAAAATTATTGAATGAGTGGCTTACTTCAATGAAATTACGAATTTTATTATTTTAAGTAAAATTACATCACTTTTAGTATCACAGGGGAACACAACCTTTTTGCTTTTAATCCAGGGTGAGTTTTGATCTTCAGTAATAAACAGCATAACTTTATTCTCCAACATCTTACATTTATTTTTAAAACAGCACTTATACAATATTGCCAGGCTAACCAAAAATATCCTAATTTGAAAATATAAAAATCATAAAAAGCTGTAAATCCGAAAAACACCTCAGAGTAGCAGAGTCGGTAATGATAGAAAAAAATAGAGCAAAAGTTTGCAACTATAATGATCCTAATATTTTAAGAAACAGTTGGAGGAATTTAATTAAAATTGAGCAAAAAAATGGAAAATTTCGAAAAATGAGATCGGTGACTAACAAGAGATGGCGCCACAATGCCCAAGAGGAAGCGATAGCCGATAACAGATGCAGCCCGCGAGAACCACCGAAATGCCCTACTGACACGGTCCGTGCTGGTCGGAGCAAACATCCCCTAGATGACGGTAACGGGATGTTACCGAAAGTACTCGGCTAGAAAACGTATTGAAGTATATGTGGAAGCAGCAAAGGGAAAAACTCATTTTGTAACGAGGCCAATTAAAACCAACGAAAAAAAAAAAAAAAAAAAACTGAAGAGGACCCAAAACTGAATGAAAAACCCCCATGCTGCATCTACATAACGGAAATACGAAGAAAAGCCAAGATCCACGTGTGATAAGTGTTAATCAAACTTCACCAACATAACGGTAAGTTCAAAAACGCATCTTACATTTATTCAAGCAGTGTTCTAACTAATCAGCTTGAATAGGACATGGGGTACTACAGTCACATGAATGGGAGCCTGTTTGCTTATTTATAAAGAAACACAATAAAGAAAGTTCCTTACCTTTATTTATTGTCAAAATACTTCCATTATTTTATTTCTAACACAATTCAGGCATTGTGCAACACAGCACAGCAAGTGCATATGTGAATGATGGCCTGAAATCAAGAATAGGTACTATACTACATATTCTTGATTTCAGATTGCTGCATATTTTGACTCTGGTCATCGGACAACTACCTCGCTATCAAACCACTGTAGATTCATATTTCTGTTATATGGAAAACATATACACTTGAGTTTCTTTTTTGTTTGTTTGTTTTGGGGTTTGATGAGCAACTTTTATGGCCTATATAAGCAGCTGTCTGCCCCAAATTTAGGGCTACTCATTGGAAAAAATTCTTAAAAACAAAAAGTTGCTTTTTTTATATTTTTGCCAGATATATTAAAAAGTAAGAACATGATCGGAAAATGTAATAAACATGAACACACTCAGGAATCGAATTGTGGAGAGGGGGGGGGCAGAAAATTTGAAACTCCAAAATCATGCAACATTCGCATCCCTGCTAGAACAATCACTTCCGGCTGTTCAGAAAAAAAAATGTCCACTAGCAAGCAGCATAAAGACATTTAAAAAGAAGGGGAAAAAAAAAAAAAAAAAAAAAACCTCCAAAGAAATGTTACAGTATTAAAAACTTGTCATAAGCAATACCAAATATATTTATTAAATGCTAGAATTTTGAAAATATGAGAATAAATCTTACACAAATATTGAATATTCTATCAAAATTTTTATTTCCTTAGTATATTTGATGTTTCCTGTGCTCCGCAGCAGCAGAATGACTAACTCCTATAGTGACTATGGAGAATCTGTAATGGTAGTAAACAGCAGACATATAAATGGCATTAACAAAGGTGTATCATGGGTCTGAGACCTGAGTCATCCCCCCCCCCCAATTAATGTTTTTCTTTTTTTTTTTATAGGTACATGCTATTGCTACCATAATACCAAATAATTATGAGGATTAGGATTTTAACACTTATTTGCACATGAACTCCATTCTTCTTCTGAATACTTTTTTTGTACATGCACTCCCTTCTTCTTTCCTTTTGTGTGAACTTGAGTTTTACATTTTCATTAAAAGTTTCTTCCGAGTGCTTTTTCATATTTAAAAAGAACATTTTCTCTATTGACAAAACAGCCAATCTGCTCAAGTGTACGTGTCCTTCTGTGTCCCTCCGATATGTCTTTATTCTTTTTAAAGCAGAAAAACTTATTTAGGCAGTTGCAGTTGTTGGTTGAAACTTTAATATTAGGTCTGCTAATTTGTACACCATTCAATAAACCCCATGTCCAAATATTCAATTTCATGTAACATGTAATGTCTCTTACTAATTTCTTTTTGCATTCATGAAGGGAATAAAACACCTTCAGTTCATTTCCGAGTCTATCAAAATTTGAATCGTAGGGTTCTTTAAATTCTGACAATAGATGTTCTGGAAAGCTTTCACAAAATTCATCAAAACAGTTCGAATCCAACAAAGCCACGAATTTAAGATATAACATCGATTTTAATTCATTGACACTTCACACAACTGAAACAACTCTCGAGAAACACATGCATTATGGGCAGCAGCATGCAAGTGACTAAGGTAGTCTAATCTAGGTCTTCTCTTTTTTGAGTGAACCCTTGCCCAAAGCAATGACCCACACACCCTTCGCTTGCTCCTTCATGCTGGCATGGAAACACTAGCTGCCAACCATATCCAAAATCTTCGAATCACTCAGCAAAGACTGCTAGAGATGTTTGCATCACCATGACACCATCCCTCAACTAGGTGGCCCGTTGGTCTTTGTTCGCAGACTGATTCTCTTATTCAAAAGAAGCGAATCTTCACATGTTTTTTCCGCAGTGAAAGCATTAATATAGCTTGATACCACTGATAATTAACTTTTGTGTGTATCTTGTAGATGTTGGAGAGGAACAGGTAATCATTAGGGTCACCACTCACTTCATTCTTTGACTACAGGAATTTATTATATATTACACTGATACGTTGCTGAGAGTGAACAGCTCTGGCCGCCCTTTACCTGGTCGGACAGACGGACACACACACACTGAACAGCTACAAAAAATTAACACCCACTCATCTCTCTCTCCACCATGCACAGCGCCCCCTTGAGGGTCTTCACAATATCCACACCAGGGCTTTAACATATCTATAACGACTTTTATTTGTGCATTCTCTGGGCTTTGCAGCTAGCCTAGCTAGTGTTAAATATACACCACTGGGCATTAAAAAAATGCACATTATTCAAGTTCCACAAAAATATGTCAAACAAATTGTATTCTCAGATAGCAAGTTCAAAAACTGGACACTTGGCAAGCAGCTATGATATATACTTTTCAGTCCTTGGCAGAAATAAGAAACCTGCATACAACTTCAAAATTCACTATGAGCAAAAATCTGAACCACTATCAAGCCTGCAGTTAGTATTTGCAATAAAATTCCTTGCTAAAAACTGGGATGTCAATTTTTTTTTCACAAGTGAGATAAATAAGAGTGGACTCATTATCTATTTTCATTTTATTAATGCTTGACAAAACATTAATGAACAAGTGAAGAAATGACAATTCCCTAACTAATGCCTAATGATAGAGACATAGAACAAAACTATTAGCAGAAAAAAAAACACTGTAAACTGAATACTGTTAGCATAAATTTGCTTCTGAGCAAGTTAAAAAAAAATTCATATTCTTATCTAAAACATACCATTTCTGGAGAGCTTGCTTTTAAGAACTGATGAATAAGTTCATGAGATTTCTGGTAACTTCTCTCTACATCATCACTATTATTGAGAAGCTGAAATATAAAATATATATATAATGTACTATATATAAATTTTGTCTTTAACTCTGCTTTTGGATATATAAGATGAAGGGCAAAAATGTACACAAGGTTATGAATACATAAATCAGGATAAACACAGAATGTCTTAGTTATGAAACAAATAACAGTAATTTGGAATTAACAGTAGTTCAGAAAACAGGATGACAACAGATAATTTCAGTTCTCACAGAATTTATATTATGTTAAATAAGAATTGTCTGGAAATCACATGTTAGCTTATATTTCATTGGGATTATTATCAAACTCATTTAACACAGATATATTAGTTATTATCGCTTCTGGAAACTAGCAGTATTACTACGCACAAGAAGAAAAAGACCAAATTCCATGGCATCAAAATTAACATGATTTCATCTGAAAAACTACTTCCAAATAAAATAGCAGCAATGCTTGCTCAAGTCTTGAAAACTGAAAAAATTGGCCAAAAAATGGTGGCTTTTCTTCACAGTCCTCTAGAAGTTTGCATTCAGTATACATGAACAAGGAAAGAATTAATAAAAAGGGAAGATACTGCAGAAGCATGTTTCGTAAATCCTGTGCACTGGATTGTTCTGGAAACAAAAGGTTTGTAAGGCAAATGCTAATAAAAATTCAAAACGGAAAGCAATTTACCAACACTGGAATGACAAAAAAATTCAAGAGAGGACAATGAAAATCCGAATTAGAGGTAAAACTAATTAAGAATGAAATCTTGTGCAGCCATTTTCCATGGCACCACAAAACTTCAGTCACTGCATGTTAACATATTGGAAAATGGGATTCTGCCTTAAAATAACCATGCCTGTAAGTCCCTCCATTCAGACTATAATATGAACTAAAAACAATAGTTCATTTAGTGATCCTGGTTATGCATTGCACTTGTGACATTTTTTAAAGTCACAGTTAAACGGGCCTGTATTAGAAAAATATACTGAAACTTATATTCAGTGGCTTTTTCCATGGTGCTTATAGTGACGGAATGTCATTTCTTCTTGGGAGGTCACTCACTACGCACATCACTCCTTGCAGGGATCCATGTTTTTTATGGCTGTAGTCACCAGTCACAATCACAGTACTCATGGAAGACTAGTCTACCAAATTCACTGTAAAACATTTCCATGTTGAATAACTAGCAAAGAAGCACAAAGCACAATGAAGATAGCAGATGCTCAACAAGGAGCCATGTTCTTAGTACAGAAAGAGTGACCTCATTGAATGATTCGCAACCAAAGAGCAAGTGCCCACTTGCAAGGTGAGAGCAGAGGTTAGCAAACTGCCTAAAGAGTGAGAGCTTACCACCATTCATGGTTAATTTCTGCTTATGGTGAGATATTCGGGCAAACCATTCAAATAAATGGCATTTACGTTTCATTCTCATTCTTGTTTCCCCACATTTCCTAGCTGACTGCTCAGTTACTTTTCTTATTGGGAATTTGTCACCAAACTCATAGGGGTGGAAGAAAGTTAATGTGTTGCCAGTTCAGTGAGTGTCGCAAGTAATGGTGGATTGAATTATCATTCACCGTGGTGACAGTGAACCTTTCACTGTGAAGAGTCATTTGCTGTGAACAAATGGTTCACAAATGGCCCACCAGTAGTGCTTATGTCTCCCTTTCCATCAGATGAGCATTCTTCAGAAACAAAACACACTTGAATAATGTTATCTCTGAAAATAATCTACAACAGTACGTCCTCATAAGCACAGACTTTGGGTAAATTTAGAACACAAAATTCAAAGCAGTACATGTTCCAAGAACTTTTGCTACACTGCAATCTGCAGATTAGGTTCCAGCACACAAAAACT
The DNA here is from genome assembly GCA_039090855.1 of Macrothele yani. Classification (NCBI taxonomy): domain Eukaryota; kingdom Metazoa; phylum Arthropoda; class Arachnida; order Araneae; family Macrothelidae; genus Macrothele; species Macrothele yani. The sequence goes on along the minus strand of CM077027.1, from coordinate 134,312,122 downwards.
GCATTTTGCCTTCTGACTTCTGAATAAGAAATTTCTCATTAATTAAAACATCTTCCTGAGGTACCATACAATTATAAAGCATGATCTACTAACAATTAAAAATTGGAAATGGAATTTTTTAACTAACCACTACAGATAATAATTCATTACAAATTAATAATTGTGTACAAAATCATCACCAGTCACAAAGAAATCCAAAATTTTGAGCAACAATATGAGTAAATCCTTTATCGAGCAAACAGCACCATCCAGTAATATTTATAAATATGAAACGATGGGATTCATGGTTTTCCCTAAGGGCAAGTTGCATGGTGAATTTGCATCACTGGATTCTTTTTAATACATAAGAATTAAGACAGCTATCCTCTATTTCTGCCCTGACATGAGGCTATGATTCTCATCTAAGAGATCACCATTTCTGCTGTGAACATTATTTTCAGATAAAAACAGAAAACAACTACCACACTAAAAAAAAAAAAAAAAAAATTACCCTCAAAGTAATTACAGCATTTTTAAGATTAATAATTTTAATGGTATATTAGCTAATTAAATTGCCAAATGCAATGCAGAAGATGCAATGAAATAGAAAATTTGAACACTGATGTCTAACAGATAGTAATATGTTGTTCTTGTTGTTGGAGGTTTAACGACCACTGTGACAAACTCAATGGGCTATAAGCAGTCGCCCGTCCCTAATTTAGGGCCACTGGTTCCAGGGAAGGGAGAAAGCCAGTGCTGTGAGACAAACACAATATCCATGCCTCACCGGGATACGAACCCGGACCCCTTTCGGACGAATGACTTCAAAGAGAAATTTACCACTGTCTTAAAAGAAAAGTGTTTAATAAATATATCATTTCTCCCTCCCCCTCTCCTGAATTCTTACTTATGGATGGAAGACATGGACCTTAACTGAAAGAGACATACACAGGTTGGAAAGCATATTAGGTTTGTATGCTTGGTGTGACCAAGAAAGATACAGAAAAACTCTTAGAACATGAAACTAAATGGATGTTTTAAGACTAGTTTATGATATTGCTATCAAAGTAAAGATGCTCAAGTGGCAATGGACTGGACATACTGCTAAAAAAACTGACCATTGTACTACAACTGAAATACTAGATTGAATTCCAGGGGACAGAAAAAGAGCCAGAAGATGATTATGTGGGAGATAAGTGTGTGAAATTCGAAAGCATGCTAAAGTGACCTGGAAGAGAGAGAGATTATTGAAAGACCTTGAAAGAAACTTCCTAGTCTCTCTTGATTAGAGAGATTTGGGGAGATCTTCATCCAGCAGTGGTTCAAGAATGGTTGATACTTCAACCACTTGCATTACACCCAAAATTCAAAACAATGCATTTGAGTCAAGAAGTCCAACAGAACATTCCATACCTGAAGAACATTTAAAAAGGCACAACATTTTTCACACAACAGCAGTTATTTAAAAATATATATATTTCTTTACTGTGTGAAGTAGTCACTCCTATTTTAAATGTCACACGTTATTTGCTGAAAGAGTAGAAAAAATTCCTGGATTTCAGAGTGAAACAAATACAGGATATCAATGCTTTCATTTTTTCTTGTGTAAGAATAAATAAATGGTGTTTCATGATTTACAACCTGGACATGGATTTGGAAATACCATTTATTTATTCAAACAAATTTTGAGATAAAAAGAACAACAACTTTTTGTCATATGTATGGTATTTCCATATTGCAGTCAATAAATAAAGGTCTCAATATGTTACATACACCCTGAGGGGAAGGGGAGGGAGGAGAGTTGCAACAACTCCTTACATACTGTCTTATTTTCCTAGTAAGACAATTGAAGTGGTGTGTTCTGTTGGGAAACTTGTAAATTAACTTTATTAGCACAAAAACGAATTGCTAGATGCCATCATGTGCTCATCATATATGAAAGTCAACATTAGTTCTAGTTGAACTACTGCTGGTAATCACTGGAGAACTGTCTTCTGGCAATGCAGAGGCTATCCAACGACAAAGTAGACAGGAAACATGCCATAAAAGATTATAACAACATTTAACAGCAACCACTTTGCTGCACTGCATCAAGAAACATGATAGCTGCAGGAGCTTTGGCAATAGTTCAGAGTGAGCTTTGGCAATACTTCCCAGACTTGCAATTACTCTCATGAAACTGATGGCTACACCATGGACACTTATGATCGATGACAGTCGCGGTAGACTGCTGCTGACTGATTCTGGCACAATGAAACTATACCGATAATGGGTGCCACAAAACCAAGGTTTGTTCTCTTCCACACAAAATAAATTCAACCACTTTTTAAAGCCAAATTAGTGTGTGTGTGTGTGTGTGTGTGTGTGTGTGTGTGTGTGTGTGTGTGTGTGTGTGTGTGTGTGTGTGTGTGTGTGTGCGCGCGCGGTCAGTCGGTACTTTAGCAAGTTTGATTTTTTTGCACTAAACTAAAAACTCTCTAACTTGAGGTGGAACTACAAGTATTGCAAACATTACTTTCAAGAGAATAGTATACTTAATAGCTCCATTACTGCCACTTAATTTTGAGATTTCTGACCAAGTGACATTTATTATGTTTCTGCTATGGCCTCTAATTTGTCAGCTTGATAACAAGCAATTCTGCCTCCAGTATTTCAAGTTCATTTTCAATTATTATAAATGGAAAGCACTTGACCATGTGTAATACAGAAGTAAACGATGTTCTGGCTCTAAGTGAAGGATGTGTTACTTCTGCATGTTTTAAGAATTCATCATAGATCAGTAGTATCTTTTCTTGAATATAAGAACATTCTTCAATGTGAAATTTTCTGACAGATGTATAGAACTTAGAAAGTTCATTTTCGTTTAAAATGATTTCGCTTAAATACATTCTTGTTTTTACTCCAATTACCAGTTCTGCCCTCTTTCTGATTTTTCTTTTTGAAAAACTGTTATTTGAAAAATTAAGATCAACATCACCATCAGCTACGACAGTAGGCTTCACAAATCCCTTGGATGACAATTTTATCCATCATGCTGAAAGAAGTTTCAGTCTGAGGATCATGAATGCATGATAGCTTTCACTATTTTAGAAAATAATCTGCGGGTGGTCACTGTGCAAGATAACTACTACATGCGGAAAACAAACAAAATTGCATAGACATATTTTTCTACCTAAAGAAATGTCTAACTTAGGAACTACAGCAATTGCAATGCTAATTAGGATGAAGAACATTCTGCTCTTCTGTATCTGGAATTTTGCCAATATTTTCAAACTGAAACACAAAGATTTATGGAATAAAATGATATTTAACAACAATAAAGCGCAGAGGCATCACCAGAAAAAAATTGTTATAAGAGGAGAAATCTTCGCTCCATTCTACTTCCGTCTTCGGAACATTTTCATCCATTTCCCCATCTCTAGTGCAAACATCTACATGTAATTAAATGATGATTAAACAATAATACAGAAGCACACTGTATGTCGGCTGTCGTCAAGATTAAAGGGAGAAATGTTTGCTCCCTACAACTTTGGTTTTCAGAGAATATTTCTCCATTTTCAATTTTAAATACAAACATTTATCTAATGAAATTATATTTAATGACCATAGAGGGCTGAGGGAATATCGCAAGAAAAAGAATTCAAGATTATTGGGTTCCATCAAACTTTCGTTTTCAGAAATTTTGAAAGGCGGAAAACTTGCATCTATGATAGAGTCTGATAGAGAGTCTGCAAGACGGTTTAATCGGTTTCTGGGGATGTTTCTGTTTGCAGGACCAAAATAAATCTGTGATGTGTGTTGGCCGCTGCCATGATTCTGCTACGAGGATAAGTAGAAAATAAACCTGCGATGTATGTCGCCCGTTGCCACGATTCTTCTACGGGGACGAGTAGAAAATGAATCTGCGATGTATGTCGCCCGTCGTCGTGATACTTCTACGTGGTTGAGTACAAAATAAGCCTGCGACGTGCGTCAGCTGTCGCCGCGATTCTGCTACAGGGATAAGTACAAAATAAACCTGCGATGTGCGTCGGCCATTGCCGTGATTCTGCTACGAGGACGAGTCGAAAATGAATCTAAGATGTACATCGCCCGTCGCCGCGATTCTTCTACGGGAATGAGTACAAAATAATCCTGCAATGTGCGTCGGCTGTCACCGCGATTCTGCTACAGGGATAAGTACAAAATAAACCTGCGATGTGCGTCGGCCATTGCCGTGATTCTGCTACGAGGACGAGTCGAAAATGAATCTAAGATGTACATCGCCCGTCGCCGCGATTCTTCTACGGGAATGAGTACAAAATAATCCTGCAATGTGCGTCGGCTGTCACCGCGATTCTGCTACAGGGATAAGTACAAAATAAACCTGCGATGTGCGTCGGCCATTGCCGTGATTCTGCTTCGAGGACGAGTCGAAAATGAATCTACGATGTACATCGCCTGTTGCCGCGATTCTTCTATGGGGACGAGTACAAAATAAATCTGCGATGTATGTCGGCCGTTGCCGCGATTCTGCTACGGGGAGGAGTACAAAATAAATCTAGGATGTACGTCGGCCGTCGCCACGATTCTGCTACGGGGACGAGTACAAAATAAACCTGCAATGTACGTCAGCTGTCGCCACGATTCTCCTACAGGGATGAGTACAAATTATTTCTGCGATGTACCTAGTCCTTCGCGAGAAAAAAAATTATGATTACGAGAGAAATCCTCACTACACCTAACTTCCGTTTTCGGAAATTTTGAAAGGCAGAAAACTTGCATCTATGATAGGGAGTCTGCAAGATGGTTAATAGGGTTCTGGGGATATCGTTTTTGTCTGCAGGACCAAAATAAATCTGCAACGTATGTCGCCCGTCGCCGCGATTCGGCTAAGGGGATCAGACATTTCCCTTCCATTTTCAAGGTGAAATACAAATATTTATGAAATTAAATTAAATTTCACAACAATACTAGGCAGAGGAAACATCGCGTGAAAAATAAAATTATGATTACGGGAGAAATCTTTGCTGTTTCCGAAAGTTTTGAAAGACAAAATTTCCGTTTTCAGAAGTTTCAGGTGGAAAGCATTCTTCACCACTACAAATTGCCTCAAAATTTCTATTCAGTTATGCATAGATCTCCAGGATAACCCAAATTACGACAAAAAGGAGAAATTCCTTGAAGCTGTGACACTTCTCTTGCATGAAAATTACACGGGAATTTTTACACCGACGAATTTCCGTTTTGGGAAATTTTCCCTCTATTTTCAAAGTGAAATACAAATATTTATGGAATAAAATGATGTATAACAACATTACTGGACAGAGGCAACATCGCAAGAAAACGAAATTACGATTACGAAAAAAATCTTTATTTCATTCACTTCCGTTTTTGAAAGGCGAAATGATGTCCCGATGCGTATTTTTATGAGTTGGTAAAATTATTCGATGCGTAGTTTTACACGTTTCTCGATGCATGTTTTTACGCGTTGGTGAAATTCTTCGATGCATAGTTTTATGGCTTTCTTGATGCGTAGTTGTATGCGCTTCTTGACGAGTGTTTTTACGCATTGATGTGTATTTTATGCGCTTCTCGATGCATATTTTTACGTGTTGATGTGTACTTTACGCGCTTCTTGATGTGTATTTCTACAAGTCGCGAAAAATTCCTGATGCATATTTTTACTCGTTGGTAAAATTTCAATGCGTAAACACACTTTTCAATGCATACTAGACGTGTAATTACACATTTTTGTGAGCTCTGCACATAAGAACAAAATCCAAGCATACTTTTCTGCAACGCAAGAAAAAAACTTCAAAATATTAATTACTGACATGAAAGGCCGACGCACGCATAGAAAAAAAAAAAAAAACCTCTGATGCCAGGCAATGACATTCACGTTCTGCACCAAATGACATTCAAGAGCTTGTCGCTGCACGCTGCGAAAGAGCTTCACACCAAACTCTGCTCACGTCCACCAATGCAAGCTACGCTCAACGTCCCCAGAATGTTGCATGCTGGGGAGGGAGGGTTTTCACTTAGAATAACTCAGTGCAAGACCACACACATTGAGTGCCAATCATTGGTACTAAGAACCGAGCAACCTCGCTCAGTTACAAGCAGCATCACAAACAAAACAAATGATGGATCGTCAAGTGGCCGCCGTTGCGTTGGAAAGGGGAACAAGCAAAATAAAAATTTATAACTTCTGTTAATTTTCCGTAGAAAAATCACGGTTTTCCATATTCCGTAGTACAAGAGCTATTTCCGTAGTAGTTGGCATCTTTGCACAGGTAACATATGTCACCCTACTGAAGGCTGATCTGATATCTTTTGCTACATATAGGTGAGAAACTTCTATTTGATGGTTTTCTGTTCAATAATTAACATTTTAGAGCCTCCATGCCATTGCTTTCATACAACAGACCTCCTACAATACCTGCTCACATAGTCTGTCATGGGCTCATGTGTTGCAACACTTTTTCTGAGGTGTGTATGCGTACGAGGAACTACCCACATTGGTATTTAAAAAAAAAAAACATACCATTGGCCATTACTACAACTGGCACACCCACTACTGCTTGTGTTTTATAAACTTTTTAAAATCTCAAGTTGCTGAACTCGTTTATAATTCCCTACATGAAGAAAGCAAGCTTTAGAAGCAGACTTTGTCATCTAACTAAAGCCCAATAAAGTGTGCTTAAGAAATAATTTATAAAGTCCAGTACACAGCACAATTGATAACTTACCAAAACAAGGAACTGGCCCAAGTGGAAAAAAACTTTAAACAGCTGTTGAACATGTACAAGACAAATAGCTTATGACGTAAATTTGAGTGCAAATTTACATTTTTAACAAAAATAAACTGAAACAGATATTATTTTAAACCTTAACACATGAAGAATAAAACTAATAAACAAATTTTTACCACCATTGCATACACAAGCTGCAGCATAGCTTATATAACTTGTACAACAGCACAGAAATATAAAAAAGGTACAACATAAAAATAAGTTCAAAAAGAGAACAAACATTTAATCCACTTACATATGTATAGTACAGAGTGATTTGCTCAGGACTTTACCTTTAAAAAAAGCTATAATTTTGAAAAGGGAAAACATTTCAAGCTGAAATTTAAAGACGAAGTGCAGTACGTTTTGACATTCGCATCTGTATCCACGCCATTTGGCTCGTATGCCCAGATGGCGCCACAATACACAGCGCCTGGTTCGAATGGTTTCGCGCCATTCTCTTTGTCCGTCGGCTAGTATCAAGTATGATTGTGTTCAAGATTGCTGAGCAGTAAGCACATGTTCATCATTTGAAGTTATTGGAATTAAATTTCTCGGTCAGGAACCCACCTACGAAACCAACGATCTTAAATCTTGTGAAGAAACTTGAGATGACAGGAAGCCTTGTTGATATGCATTTAGGAGGGCGGCCCACAATGTCAGAAAACACTGTGTAGTGTGTAAAAAAGAGGTTGTTACAGTCTCCAAAGAAATCATTACGCACGCTGTTGCAAGAAATAGGACTGTCATATTTCACCTGCCAGAGGGCTTTAAAACCAGGTAAACGGAAGCCAAATCGTGTTACAGTTGTTCATGAGCTGTTACCAATTGACATACTGAAGCGAACGAATTACTGCCGGTGGTTTAAGGAATTTGTCAGTCAGAATCCAGGCATATTAGATATTATGTGGTTCACGGACGAAGCCTGGTTTCACCTTTCTGTCTATAAGAACTCGCAAATTACACAGGTATGGGCGAGTGAGAATCCCCATGTCATTCACGAGGAAAGAGTGCATCCCATAAAGATTTGCGTACGGTGTTCTATTCCACGGAACTAGATAATCGGTCGCATTTTCTTTTAACAGACTGTCAATACAGAAGTGTATCTCAATATCTTCACACAGTTCATGAACCGACTGGATGATATTAAACTGCAGAATGGCCTCTTCCAACAGGATAGTGCAATTTGTCACACTTCCAATGCCAGCATTGCTGAGATTTGGCGATTGGGTTATCTCCAATTTTTGTGGCCACCCAGTCTCCAGATTTAACTCCACTTGATTACTTCTTATGGGGTCATCTGAAAGGTACTGTATACAGCAATAAGCCTAGGACTATTCGGCAGCTGAAAAACAACATCACACAGGAAATTGAAGCAATAAATACCAACATGCTGAGGCATACATTTGACAATATGCAGTGACGAGTTGATCTCTGTTTGAATGCAAATAGCGGATATTTTCAACATCTTCTCCAATATCGACGTGATTGTGAACAGGTAAGGCACTTCGTCTTAAAATTTCAGCTTGAAATGTTTTCCCCTTTCAAAATTATAGCGCTTTTTGGGGGTAAAGTCCTGAGTGAATTGCTCTGTATAAAATGAAGATTAAGTGGTATCCACGTGTAACAGAAAAAAATTAATAACCACGTATCACTAAATGAGTTCCTGATGAAAACACATCACAACTCTTTGTGAAACATTCTTTAGTTATCAGAGAAAGGCAAAGGAGAAAATTGACAATTATTACTGAAAAACACATCACATTGTGCTATATAGGATGTACAGTGTACACTATATCAGAATATACATATTGCTGTACTACATATATGCTCTTGCACAACAAGTAATGAAATTCCATATGCTGATGCCACTTGTTTTCTATATTGTAACTTATATGGTGTGAAACATTGTGCAGAATTTTGGAATAGTGATAAAATGCATATTAAGTGGTATTCATGAATTCGTTTTCTTGGAACATTCAAGAGGCTTCACATCAAAGCACCAAATGTGATCAATAAACCACCTTTCTTTAAAAGTATTGGGCTGTCCATAATTTTGTGCCGAAAAACAGCATGTAAAAGAACGCCACATTTGGGGGGAAGGGGGGGGCAGACCTTTAATCAACAATATACAGGGGTTGGACAATAATATAAACACCATGCTCAGAGACTTTACTTTTAAATGTCACATTATGCAAAGGTATCCACCACTTTTTGGTTGTAATAGCTATGTTTAGAACCTCAAGGTCCTGTTTAGGGTGATGACAAAATGAGCAACCTAGCAGACTTTGAAAGAGGGCTAATTGTTGGTTGCCAGTTAGTTGGTGCCTCCATGACAACAGTCGCTAGGGTAGTAGTGTGGGTATCAAAAGCTACGGTGTCTAGCGTCATGACAGCATACCGTGTTTGTGGCAAAACCTCATCTGAGAAAAACAACAGCGGCTGAAAAACAGCCCTGACTAATAGAGACAGGGGAGCATTCATAAGGTTTGTTGCCCATAATAAGAAGACCACTGTGACAAAAATTAGTGTGGAGCTCAATCTGCTTCACCAGATCCCAGTATCAACAAAAACAGTGTGCGGGGAACTGCATAAACAAGATATTCCTGGCAGAGCTGCTATTGCAAAGCCTCGGGTGAACCGGTTGAATGCACAATGGCAACGGCAGTGGTGCCAGGAGCATACAACGTGGACTGCTGATGCATGGGAGCGTATAATATAGCCAGATGAATCACATTCACACTATTCCCCATCGCAGGATGTGTTTACGTGTGGAAAACACCATAAGATGAGTGCAACCCAGACTGTCTGCTCCCAACAGTGCAGCATGGCGGTGGTTCTGTCATGCTCTGGGCAGTCATATTGTGGTTTTCAGCAGGTCCCCTGATCACTTTGAAAGGACGAATGACTGGCAGGGCGTATGAAACCATTTTGGCCGACCAAGTTCACTCAATGGCTCAAGCACTGTTTCCTGCAAAGGATGCCATCTATCAAAATGATAGCACCCCAATTCACAGAGCTCAGAATGTCTAGTCATGGTTTGAGGAGCACATGGACTAATTTTAACACCTTCGTTGGCCTCCCCAATCATCAGACTTAAACATCATCGAGCCACTGTGGTCTGTGTTGGAAAGCAGAGTAAAATCCCGTTCTCCTGCATCTTTCAAGGACCTGGAGCAGTTTCAGCATGAAGAATGGTTTAACATCCCACTAGCCACCATCCAGGATTTGTATGTGTCCATTCCAAGGAGGATCCAGGCAGTTTTGAATGCCAAAGGTGGTCCCACACCGTACCAGGTATGTAAAACCTTCTTTTCGTAGGTGTTTACATTATTCTGCTCAACACCTGTATATATACCCTGTTGTACAACCTTTTGCCATCAGTATGCAGGCTCAAGATTCCTCATTCTCCCAGAATTCCACGGGTTTTAACACAAAAAAACTGGTCTAGGTGATTTTTGACCCGGTCCAAAGAATCAAACCTCATACCAATAAGGGAATTCTGAAGAGATCTGAAAAGGTGGTAGCCTGAGGGAGCAATGTCTGCAGATTATGCCAAGTCAGGTATACCATCCCACCTAAACTCCAGCAACTTTATTCATGTCCTCAAAGGGACATGAGGTCTTGCAATATCCTGCTGGAACACAACGCTAATCCTATTTGATACAACAGGGCACTTTTTCTTGATCGCTACCTGCAGAACATCCAGCAGAAAACAGCGCTTGTCGCTATTTTATTGTCTGGTGATTTGGTAGAAGCTCGTAGTGCAGTACACCTTTACAGTCTAACCAAACACTGAGCAAGATTTTCTTTGGTGTAGTCCCACTTTAAGAATCGCTAAGAGTTATCACCATGCTGCAATCACAACCTTTTCCTCACCACATTGTTGCAAACGATCCATTTTTCATCACCTGTCACCAATCTTCTCAAAAGCGGATCGTTTTTATTGCGTTTCAGAAGCATGTCACAGATCGAAATCATGTGGGACTCATATGTCATACAAACTGACGTGGCCAAACTTCCGGGGGTGTTCATGGAGATTTTGACAGGTTGAGTACCTCAGCTAAATCCCATGTTGCTTGATGGGGGTTGGCCCCCAACTGTGCATGGATCTGGTCCTCATCAGTGGTACAAGGCCTGCCCAGACGCTCTTAATCTTCCAGGTTTAAAGTTTTTATCTGGAAATCTGGGAAACCACTTGCAAACCGTTCTGTCTGATACAGCACCGTCTCTGTACACATCACATATTCCTCGTGCAACTTGCATTGCATTTAGTCTCTTATTGTAGAGCTAAAGCATATATCGTAAATGTAAGGAAACGGCGTTCCATAGTCTTACGACTTCACAGATAATTTCCTCTCTTTCTTTCTTAAGCTTCCAGTACAAACTGATACACTGACTTTTCACACATCCTTTTATGCAGCTGCCTTATCTACATACAGCAGGTATGAAAGTGGTCATGGCATAAAAAGGCTGAACGTTTCCCGCATAGGAATATGCAAATATAATTAAGTTTTCAGCATTTTTTAACTACCCTAAGCATCATATATGCATATATAAAAAGCCATAAAATTTTATATTATTTCTTTAGGAACGAATAAGAATTTTACTTAGTCAATGTGCTTACATCAATCCAATAATGTCAATCCCATATTTATACTGATCTAATTTGTTTTATTGAAATTATTGCATTTCTGCATCGATCTCGGGAACTCCCCAGATTACTTCCAAAAAGGCGGAATTCCGCCTTTTGGCACACACCCCCCCTGATATAGTGACAGTAACACATGGTGATCAATAATCAACAAGCTACGCAAAATTCTATGAGTACTTTCCGGACAACCCACAATACTTTGCTGATTATTTTTTTCATATTGTAGCAGCCTTTCAGATATCTGATGTATCAGTTTGTTGGCCATGATTTCTGGATGACATTTCAGTTGGACCTCTGTGTAGGGTAGTTTAGTCTTTGGGCAGTTTAGTCTTTGTGTCTACAGTGGCTTATGGGATTTTATTAGAAAGATATACAAAGACTTAGTTTCATAGTAAATTACAGTATGTATCAACATGAGAAATTTATATGCTCAAGTGTCTGCTTTCATAAGCCTGGCTTTCCTAATTAGGTATGCACACAGGCATCTGTACACCAACACACACAAAAAGTCCTAACTACCCAGATTATTCTGTCTGTCTACCCATCTGAGTTCCACGAGATATACAGAGAATAATGAAAAGTAAATCTTTGTGCAACTTCAACATTTCTACGCCAAAAATGAACTACTTAAAGGCGATTGTTACACAAGCACTTACAAAACAATTTGTGTTGCCTTCTCTTGAACACATCTGTTAAAATAAAATGGCACCAGGACTAAATTAAATTAAAAATACAAAAACTAATGGAAAGTATCTCTTTCAAAATACTCTCCTTCTGTGAACTGACAGAGTGATTCCATTATTTCTACCACTACAGAAAACATGTCTGGATTTGTCTTTCAAAAGGGAGATCAGGCTTAGCTCCTGCATCATATTCTTAATGATGCTATCTACTCTCGCAAATGTTGACTTTTTCGATCTGGAAAACAAAACCAGATTACATGGGGTCCAAATCAGGTGAATACAGTGTATGTATGTGTAATATTCCTGAGATTTGGTGTTTGGTCAGGAACTCGTGGATTAACATTAATCAATGTGCAGGATCATATTCACGATGTGTACACCAGATTGAAATTCCTACTGTTATGGCCGTTTGAGCCCCCCCTTTTACTTAGTTTTTTTTAAACCCTCTTTGTAATAAGTCTGGTTTGCAGTCTCCTCAGTCGGGGCAAAGTCAAAACACACACCTTTAACAGCAAAGAAAACAGTCAACATCACATTTGATTTCACTTTCCACACTGATTATTTCACCTTTAAATCCCCTAAACCATTTGGAAGTACTTGATCAGCTTAGACCTGCTTCTCGAAATGCTATTTGTAACATTTCAAATGTTTGAGGCAGTTTTCCTAAATTTTAAACAAAATTTGTTGCATACTCATTCACACCAGCCACTTTAAAATCTGTCAAAAGCACTGAAACACAACACTCAATGGAGTAATAAGCAGAATGAAAGATGCAGCCCATAAACTGCATAACTTTGAGCAATCCCTACTGCCATCATATCGAATAAATAGATCTTCAGTGTTGCCACTCAGCACAATAACTACAGCTGTTGTTCTGGTACTTCCTGAATACAGCCCCATAACATCTCAACACCATCATGATGTTGTTGAGATGTTATGCTAACATCTCAACATGTTTATTCCATTATACTATTAAATATTGAAACTTTTCACAACCTATATACTCTTCACATATGAATACATTTCCAAACTGCAAATATCCCACTTGTAAGTAGCACAGAATCTTCACTGATAAAAAGAAATGATGAAAACTGTCAATTTCTTTGTGTAATGTTTACATGGAGAGTTGAAAGAGATAAATTTGAGTGTTTATTATTAACATACTAGTGTATAGCCCATCCTAGGTTGGTTGTTTTTCATTCAGCTTTAAATAAATATTAATATATTGGGGATGTTGCCTATCCTGCGACGGAGTGAAAAAATTTTTTGAAGCAGATTGAAAACAAATCAAATAGACGAATTTCTGTAAGGAAGTATAGTAAAAACTTATATAGTAAGAACCCATTCATATTAGAACTAAAAATTATATGCTATTTTCAAAAGGCCTCGCAATAATGTTCTGTGTAAAATATTTGTTGTTTAACATTTGTAGATTAGAGCGTTTAGATTTATCGACAATGTGCTGTTGGGGTGACATCTATTTTTAGATGCAATTTGGCTCACTTTGACATCGCAAGATTTAAGTTTTTACCATAGGTTTGAGCGTTTAGATAGATCGATATTTTGCAAAATGTATAATATAATTAGCACTAAACTAGGAAAGTTAATTTAAAAAAGTAAAAAATAATTAGAGCATACCAATTAATATTCGAATTGTGCTAAATTAAATTAATATACAAATGCAACTTGCTGTGATATTAAGATTTTAATTTGAATTTTGTAGATTGGATAAATAGAACTTGAGTCATTAATAATGCAATGTTTTTAAATTAGCATGTGATCACCTTGACATCTAAAAGTGATTGCGTGCTATTATATATCAGGCAATCATTTTGAAATTGCGAGAGCACACACGAAGTGATCAAAGTGATGGCGCAACAATGCAGATGTTGCTGTGATGGCGCAACAATGCAGATGTTGCTGTGATGTCAAGCGTTCCAGAGAGACACAGATCTGGGTGTTTATAATTATATATGATCATTTATCACAGAAATCAGTGAGGAAGAGAAATCCTGTCTAGTACATTGCAATAACATAAACATATTATTTCTGGCACAGAATTAGAAGCTCCTTCATTTCACTTTTGCCCATGTAGCCATATCCTATGAAAACTTGAAAAGTACATTATTCTAGAGTGGAAACGAAACCTGCACCTCTCAAATTCCATTCCAATGTGCTATTGTTACACAACCCAGGACACCAAATTCTCAAGCCATTGAAGCCAAGCAATTGTGGCTTAGGAATATAAACCAACATTAGATTTGCAGCATCAATGCGTCCTTCCTTGTGGCATCGACAACTATTCTAATCCAGGAATGGATCGCTGTTGAGAATATCCACTTCAGATATTATTCACAGAAATAAATGAAGGAATCTTAATTCCTCAGAAAGATATTTTAAAAATTAATATAGAATCTTTCAAATGCAATAATATTTGTGAATTTCTTATCTTTTGATGTGAACCATAAACCAATATTGCCCGACTTATACGAAAATAGTTTTAATGTTCTATAAGTAATAAAGTGCAAAATTTTCAACATCTGTAATTTTTACACTGGCTCTTTTAAAACCAAGCCACAGAATGAATGTAATACCCAATTTTTCAATTAATTTTGAAATTTATCCTGTCCACAATTCTTTGTTTAGAAATTTTATAGGTAGTAGTAAATTAAAATTGAAAATAAGAAGTGTCTATATTTCTGTTTATTATTATTTGGGATCGATAACATGATATTTATTTGGTTCTAGTTCCAGTTGAAGAAATTTTCATTTAATCTTTCTTCCCTCTGAGTTCCTTTGCTATTTTGCAGATGTTTCTGGCCTCTTGATTTTAGTCAAGGCCTGTTCTCAATGTATACATTGAGAACAGGATACATTGCAAACAGGCCTTGACAAAAATCAAGAGGCCAAAAACGTCTATAAAAACACAAAGGAACTCAGAGGGAAGGAAGTTTAAATGAAAATTTCTTCAACTGGAACTAGAACCAAATAAATATATGTGGGCATTAAAGCCTTGAGTAAGTGATTTAAAAAATATTTTGTTGCTTAACTGTAAAGAATCTATAGCCTATTGTATTTTAATTTTTTTACTATTTTAACACTTTATTGGTTTTTATATTTCCAATGGAGAGTGAAAAAAATTGGTGACTTCAAATTACATTTGGCAAAAAGAATTGAATTTGGCAAAAACTTTTAAAAGAGCCAGAGCAACCAATGAAAAGGATATTTTGAAGTCAAATTTTTGGGTAGTACCCATACCCTTCCTCAGGACTACATAGTAGGTGTTGCCATTCATGAGATACAATTCCATAATTTTGAGATATTTATGGTGCATTAAAGTCTAAAAATAGCCATTTCATCAATTATTACCAAGTTGAACATGAATTTTTGTCAAACCTAGATTAGAATGGTTGTTGACGATATAGGGAAGAAGAAGGTGCTTTTGACTAGTACAATAGTTAGTTCAGATTCATAAGTTACAACTGCTTAGCTTCAGTTGCTTGAAACTTCCTTGTTTTGGGTGGTGTGCAACAGTAGCATGCTCAAATGAAAATTGGGAATATGGGTTCAATTTCTGCTTCAGGATGATATATTAGACCATTTCCATCTCAATTCAGGCAGGTGTGACCAACATTTGTCAGTTGACTACCTCCAATTTTTTTGAAAAAATTATGGTAGCTACTCCTAATAGAGGTATAAAGTACGGCAAAAGGACTTTTCATAAAAAAAAATTTGGTCGAGCTACAGCATTTTGAAAATAGGCAAAAAATACACTCGTGACGAAAATCATGTGAAACGCTAAATTTTTAAGTGCACACTGCTCCTGAACTATAACAGGTGGAGACTCGAATTTTTTTTTTTTTTTTTTTTGAAGCTATTGATAATTGACCTTTCTTTAAATTCACAGAAATTGGTCAAACCAATGTTACCAGATGGCAAAAATAAATTATATTTATTACAAAAAATTTATTTTCCACAAATTTAGGATTTTTTTTTTTTTAAAGAAAAAGACTTATCAGGCGGGTAAGTGTGCCAACCTGCACCCCTACTAGGGTTGTCTTAGCAGTAATTTTATTTTTATCCTGTGATGCTTGTAACTCATAAAATTAATTTTTAAAATATACAAAATTTCAAAAGAAAACGTTTTTGAATTGCAATATCTCAAAAAACCCCATTTCTAAAAATTCTGAAATTTTGTCCAAATAATGTCCTAATGGTAGGTAGTTTACTGGGGGAGTCAGGTTACTGGATTTTTGCCTTGAAATTTTCTTACATATTTTTGAAAATGACACTTTTTTTTCAATTTTTTTTTCCAATTTTTGAAAAATAGCAATTTTTTTTTTTCAAATTTTTGAATTCATTGAAAAAATGAGAACTGTAAACATTATTTAGTAAATTCTTAATAGCAGGAGAACACAATTCCCGGCAGGGCTCACACTAAGCATTCACCAAGTCGCCAAATGCGACTAAATCCGAAAAATGGCGAGAAAAAATTAGTAACAGTGAAAATGGTAGTGAATGATTTTATGAAACTTAGGCAATTTTTGACTCATGGGTAAACTGCAATTTGTGGTAATTTTTGGGCTAAACTGCAGCTGATATGATTTCACAGTTTGATTTTCCAAAGCTGTGGCACTGAAAACAGCCCAGTGCAATCTCTATGGAGTACTGTGAAACACCTATTAAGGCTTTGAGAGTCATTGTGGGAGTCAATGAAATAAGAGCTACTGAAGGTGGGGAATATCGAGAGGGAAGAAACTCTTCCGTAATTTATAATGAGCAGATCCAGAGAAATGGGATAGAAGAGGTTAAACAGTCTGCAGCACATAGTCCAGTGTTGGTGTTGCACTTTGACTTTGCTCTGAACTGATCTGATCTGTAATTCTACCTGATGAAGTGGCAAAGTTACTACTGGCAAACAATGTCCAGATCTCACTCTTTACATGCATTGCATACTTTCCAAATGAGACTGTCTTTTGTGGTAGCATGCGATGATATAAGCCATGACACAGCACAATGCTCTGTGTGCCATTCTGCTCATAAAAGTGAAATTACTTGTCCTTTGGAAGAATTTAAAACAATTGTTTACATCTCAGATGGAGCAGCCGGGCACTTCAAAAACAAATATCAGTTTTATGAACTTATGAAGGGGGACCCAAATATAACAAGGAAGTGGATCTTCTAAGCCACAGGCCAATGCAAGAGTGCATGTGATGGTGTGGGTGGCCTGTGCAAACTTCATTTGTTGAAACTGTCTCCCCCTTGATCCCAAAGACTAAACTTCTACTCCTCACAACTTATGAAGTTCAATCCTATCGAACCAAGAGTGAGATACAGTAAAATCTGTTGTTGGAATAGTCACAGCATTCCTGGTTAGTAGAAGGAAATAAACCATCAATGGCCAGAACAGTCCAGCACCCACATAAAGCAGTGCAATTTTCAAGCCAAGAAAAAAAGAACCCATTTTCTATGAATGATTTTCAAATAGGAGAATTTATATGCTGCATTTATGACAATAACTGGTGGACGGATGGGACAGATTGCAAACATATCTAAAGAATTCGAGGACATAACAGTATTTTCCATGCACCCTTATGGACCAGCCAGAGGTTTTTGGTGGCCAGAAGAATGTGGCAAGAAACGAACGAGTGTCCAGTGCCCTTAAAAAATGTACTTCTATAATTATAAATAAATCTGGCGTTTATGTCATTCCAACAGTTAAGGATGATAACCAAAAAGACAAAGTATATATCGGAAGTACGCGTAGGAGATTTTTGACTAGATTAAATGAACATATTACGAATTGGACAAGAAAAGATGAAAAAACTTCATTAATACAGCATTGTATCAAAAATCATGTAACTCCTGATTGGACTAACACGAAAATTCTAACATCGCATAGATCACATGCCCAGATTCTAACCTCCGAGGCTGTAGTCATTGAGAAAACCAAAAGATACAACTGTAACGTTAATAGTCCAGTAGAGCTTCAGTTTGCATGGAGGTACCTTATTGAACAGGAGAGAAAACATTTCAAGAAGAAAAACATTAACAAAAAACAAGTGACATCAAATATTACTTAAAAATACAGGTGAATATTTCTACATAAATGCTACTTGTTTATTTTTGTTTAACTACAGATGGCGACACTATTGATGTGCGCAGTAGAACCCAAATCATGATGCGCAAATATCTACATGACAGGGCTGAACATACATTAGGGTTAAGCAGCATACCTGAGCGAGTGAGTGCGGTAATTCCAATGTCCGTGCACCTACCACTGATGATGGCTACGAGTGTTAGCAGAAACTAGTTTGGTGCTTCGCAGTCGGGAGATTTGTATTTTTTGGATTATTTTCTTTTTCAAGACTGTTCGTTCTTGAAATTTCAGCAAAATTATAATTTGTCTTCATATTTCGTTGTTTATCAAAGTGCTTCGCAGTCAAAATTATTTCCTCTTCGAATTATAGTTCGTTTTTTAAAAAATTCAACAAGGTTTTAATTCAGTTTCTTATTTCGTTGATGTTAAAAAAAAATTTTGCATTGTAAAAATTCATCTTGTTTCATTTTATCTGGTGCAGATTTTACAATATCATGAATCTTAATCTAAACTTCACAATTGAAAAAAAAAAAATCACATTCTTTGAAGACGTACATATGAAGCCCCGACAGCCACTGTGAATACTGTAAGTACAGATACTTATTATTATTATACTTGATTTCAATTGCCAATACTATGTTAACGTCATTTAGCAATCTCCCGATTGCTGAACTTGCATAACGTGTGTAACAGTAATTACAGACATTTAATGTCAATCAAATTAAAATATCGTAGCCACGTAAAAAGTATGTTCATCGCAAATTGGCGAAAATTGAACAACGATATATTTCATATATAGCCCCAACTCCTGTTGGACGTTCTGCACGACTTCATACTTTTGATGAGAAGGAAATCAATAAAATCCAACAGCTTTTCTCAGTTTGAATAATTTGTAGTTATGATGGCAAGCTCATTTTTTTTTGAGGCCTTTTTTCTTGTGTAAATAGAAATTGAATCTTAACTGCAATTGAGATAATGTATTGTATGTGTATAGACTATGGATTTAAAAAAAGATTAAACATGTACATAGGTGACAATTATTAAAAATCATAAAAATGACTTTAAAATATAGACATACTGTAATTTGGAATATATACTCAGGTAAACTTTTCAGAAACATCTTTTGAAGTTTTTTTTGTTTTGTTTTGTTTTTTTTGTAATGATAACCCAACTGTGAGGTTCGAGCAGGAGAGAAGTGCATTTTCAAAATTTTGTAGGAAGATTTCAAGGCAAAAATCCAGTAACCTGATTCCCCCAGTTAACTACCTACCATTAGGACATTATTTGGACAACATTTCAGAATTTTAAAAAATGAGGTTTTTGAGATATTGCAATTCAAAAACTTTGATATTTTGAAATTTAGTATATTTTAAAAATTAATTTTATGAGTTGCATGCATCACAGGATAAAAATAAAATTACTGCCAAGACAACTTTAGTAGGAGTGCAGGTTGGCACACTTACCCACCTGATAAGTCTTTTTCTTAAGAAAGAAAAAACCCTACATTTGTGGAAAATTAAATTTTTTTGTAATAAATATAGAATTTTTTTTACCATCTAGAAACATTCCTTTGATCAATTTCTGTGAACATAAAGAAAATCCAATTCAATAGCTTCAAAATAAAAAATAAAAAAAGTCAAGTCTCTACCTGTTATAGTACAGGAGCAGTGTACATTTAAAAATTTGATGTTTCACATTATTTTCATCACGGGTGCATTTTTTGCCTATTTTCAAAATGCTGTAGCTCGACCAAAAAATTTTTTATGAAAAAATCCTTTTGCAGTGCTTTATACCACTATTAGGAGTACCTACCATAATTTTTTCAAAAAAATTGGAGGTGGTCTACTGACACCCTCTGCCTGAATTGAGATGGAAAAGGTCATTAGGGGTATGCAAAAGTTTTCGCCGTCCCCTGCTAGCGGGCACTGTAGGGGTCTATAGCTGGCCGGCGACCTGTACTGTTATAGTTCGTACATGAAGCCAAGTGTGGCAGTCGATAAAGTTCATTTGTAGCACTGTTTGTTATTCATGTTTAATTTAGGGAAAAGTGTGAGTGAAGCATATGGTTCAATATGTCAGGTGTATGGCGAAACGGTTATGGATGAGCGGACGTGTCAAGAATGGTTTGCCAGGTTTAAGAAAGGTGATCTAAGCTTGGAAGACAAGCCATGTGCATGTAGACCACAGGAACTTGCAGATGAGGAGCTGGAATCACTGTTGCAAGAGGATGTCACACGCAAGAGGATGTCACACAATTGACCACACAACTGGCGAAACGTTTGAAAGTTGATCAATGGACTGTGGTACGGCAGCTACAGGCCTTGGAGAAGCTCCAGAAGATTGGTAAGTGGGTTCCGCATACTTCAATGAAGCGTAATATAGGTCAATGATTGGGCATTTGCATGTCGTTGCTGAAGAGGTTTCAAGGGAAGTACTTCTTGTGGAAGGTTGTCCCCGGGTATGAGAAACCTCTCTATTGCGACAACCCCGTACACAAGCGATCCTGGGTCGACCCAGGTCAGCCATCAACATCCACTGAAAAGAAAACAGGATATCCACGGAGTAAAGGTGCTGTTGTGTGTGTGGTGGGACATGCATGGAGTGCTGTACTTCGAACTGTTGAAACCGGGCGAAACAATCACTGCACAACGATATAGTGATCAGTTGATGAAACTAAACGGCGCAATCGAGCAAAAACATCCATGGACACGTAAAGGACACTGCCCAGTCATCCTGTTGCACGATAATGCCAGACCACGTGTCAGTGCTGCCACAAAATTAACCCTTCAACAGTTACACTGGGAGGTATTACTGCATCTGGCTTACTTCCCGGATATTGCACCCTCAGACTTTCATCTGTTTCGCTCTATGCAACATGCTCTACCCCAACAGCGGTTCCAGAGGTGGAAAATTTTGTCACTGTGTTCTTCAGCTTAAAACCTGAGTCATCCTACCACAGAAACATTCATTGTTGCCTGAAAAATGGCAAAAAGTTATTGATGCCAACGGCCAATATTTCGATGAATAAATGAGCACTGGTTTACTGATTGTTCCTGCCTCCTTTTTCCTTAAAACAGCGAAAACTTTTGCATACCCCTAATATTAATTTCCTGGCTTTCTGAACAAATTGCTACATGGACAACTGTAACAACACTTCTGTGCCAAAAATCGTGCTATCGGCAATTCATTCTTCAGAAATGGTCAGTGGACAACTGGCAACAACAACAAAACAAGGGGGGGGGGTAGAAAAGACGAGAAATTCACAACTGAAAGCTTTTGTGACACAAAAATCATATGATGGAATTATAATATCTACTCACTCCTGAGAACTGCGTCAACTGCAAAAATCAAAAGTTACATTACTTCTTAACGTGAGCAAGATGAAAACTTATTGAGGCACCTATACCAATAATTCCACTGAAACAATAACCTCAGCATTAGGGTGGGCCTTATGTGGCCTCATTTTTTTGGGGGGTATTTGTTTCCTCCCAACCCATAAATGTGTTCAATATATCAAAAAAATAATTTGCTGAATTTTTTATGAATATTAAGATATCTTTAGGGGTCGCTACCACCTTTACAGTACGAGATGGGTTAGTATGATGGAATAACATGAGATAGAGTTTCTTAAAGTTCTAAGGGTTAAAAACGTAAATATAAAACATAGTATGTATTTTGGTTAATAATATACAATTTGCTTATAATACAAAACTACTGCATTAATCAATAACACAGCCCCCCCCCCCCAAAAAAAAAAAACAGCAGTACTTTATTACTTAAATTCAACACCAAGAAGCCCCAGACTCTATTCCTGTGTTTCCTGCTGTTGTATCAAAGCTAATACACTTCACTTTATCACAAATTCCATACTTTCCTGCTGTATCATACACAGCTGATCAATCATTTTTCCTTTTTCTGACAATAATTTTGGTACCCCTAATAACTGTTCTACTCCCATCTCCAGATACCAAAATCCTAAGATGGTCAACAGTTTCAAATCCAATTACATCTTCAAGCAATTTGCTATCCCAATGAACAGTTAAGGAGACATCAGCAGTGAATTGTTCCTTTAAGTTGTTTGCAGTACTTTGACAATAGTTTGCTCTTCCATGGCAAATTAAATTTATATTTACATTGTAGAGAGATGGATCTAGTCTAAGATTTCGTATTGTAGGGGTCATGATTAAAGCTGCCTGTCGATCGCTTACCTTTGCAACATCAAGACTAGCAGATAAATTACTATCCAGTACTTGTTTTCTTCCTCTTTTAATGGGTTTCTCTCCTGAAGTGGAAGGCTCTTCAGGAACATTCTTTTTCTTCAGAATAACAAGGACATTCTTTTTCTTCAAAATCCAAATTAGATTAAGACAAAAAAAAAAAAAAAAAAAAAACCATTTTCCTCCCTGGATCTTATCTCTTCTTATTACACCAGTTTCTTTATTCTGAAATGTTCCCTTTTTTTTTTTTCAAATTCTTTTTTTTTTTTTTTTTTTGATAGCACTAAGTCACAACACTTCCTAAATTTTCCTCGTCGTCCTTTCTCTCGTTCAGCCATAAGAAACAATTCGTCTTCTTCAATTGTGAACATTCCTAAAGCTTTAGCATGTGCTATATCAAAAAGATCTTCCACCTTTTCTTTCCAAAGATTTTCCTTCTTAATCAAAGCATCTGAATACTTTGCTTTAGTTTCTTTATTCTTTTTCAGACCTTACCATTCTTTAAAATTTTTTTCAATTTTCTCAACAATACGATGTTTTTGTTTAGTATGAATTTGAGCCTTTTCCCACATCTCTAAAGTATCACATGCAATTGATTCCGGAGATTCCCTAACAGTTTGTTTCAAATCAAGTTTATAATGAAAAAATAATGCCATTACCTCACTAATGGGCTTTAAAGGATGAAGCAATGACAAAATTTGGCCAATTAACCATACTTCTGTACTTCTAGTACAAATGGAACTTTCATAAGTTTTACACATATTTGATGCCATTTAACATTGTGTTGCAAATTGCTAGAATTGGAAAAACGTTCCTACTAGAGCTCTGAAAAATACATCCACTCTGTGCAACAGTCAGCGACTAACTGACTCAATTGGATAATGCTACAGCGCCACCTGGTGGTTTGACTGCAGTGCCACCTTGTGGTCACCTAGTGCAACATGTTTTTGACTGTATTGCCAGCTGGTGGGAGACTACTACAATGCCATCTGGGGTGCAATACAATTACCACACAAATTCATGTAATTAGTAATGCTTTCAACCCTGGTAGAGACCTCTAAATCTAATCCGATTTGAAAAAAAAATAACTGATTTATTTTCTCACATGATGAAACATTTTGAACAGTTGGGAGAAACAAAATTCCAAACTTCAAAAATAAGGCCCACCCTACTAAGCAAGCTGAAGCAGCACAGAATGAAAGGTACAATTGCAGAAGTTACAGATCTGCTGCAGTGAACAGTGTTATACATAATCACACACACCTTCACAGTGTTAAGTGACAAAATTTACCTAATACATGAACTTCTGATACATCATGTGCAGAAAAGGCAGACTAATTCTATCAAATCCAGTGCTCCCCAAACTTCTTAAGAGTTGTGATCTAATGTTAAGAACAACAAACTTTCACAACTCACTCTCTTATGTCCCCCCCCCCCAGTCACATACTTGTTTGTGCGAATACTTCACACCAACCAATACACTGAGGATAGGATCGTCTTCATTCCATGAAAATCTGATTTTTAATCACAGAATTTTTTTTAATCCCATAGCAGTTAGAATCATATTTCTCAACACTTTTTCATTTTGATTGCTTGGAACTTGTTGTTGAGGGCTCGTCGCCATAGACATTGTTTTTCTTTGACTGACCACTTTGTCTGTCACAATCCTTTCTTTCTTCGATTCCAGCACTTGTGCTGTCATCGGCTTCTTTATCAACCACTTATCCGTGTGTCCTATATGTCCACAAAGAGGATAAACTTTGGTTTTAATCTACTCGTGAGCTGTGGCAGGTTGCCTATCCTACTCCAGAAGGTACCACAGGCATGAACATGAAACTCAATTCCTGTATCCATATATAGAGTTGTACAAAAATAAAACTACGTACACAACCAATGAAACAGAAAACTTGCTGCAAACCCGCAAACCACGGTAGCAGTAGAATAAGAAAATTTAAAAAAAAATTAATAAAACAAATGATTATTAGAACATTATCGACCCAATGAGGGCAAAATAAGTACATTGCAATTGAATGTGTAGCAATGTGTGTGAAATCTGGACCTTTATGGTGAAATATTAAAATATTGGGACTAAGAACCTCATAAAACAAGAAGCTAACAAAAGTTTTTACATCCGGAAAAGCAGTTCCAACAATGAACCTTCAAAAATTATAAATAACATTTTCAACAACTTAAATCAAAAATAGACTTACAAATTACATAAGGAAAACATTTAAATCTAATAATTGATAACTGTAAGAGGAACCTGGCAATGAAATTTAAATGCTTTGTGTAAACAAAACTTCTGATACAGTTTCTACAGGCCTTGATGAAATCTAGAGGGCAGAAATGTCTGTAAAAAACAAAGATGTGAAAAATAATTGAAAGTTCTTCAAGTTAAAGCAGAATTAAGTATATTAATCTGAGCAAAGCCTTGAGAAAATGTTTTAACTGCTGTAAATAGCATTTCTACTTTTTTAAATCTACAGGCAAAAACTATCTGCAAAATCTGCTAATAATTTGGAACTTATCTGTGTACAGCATGTGCACGTAAGTCTACATTCGGCTACTCTCTATTGGTATATAATCATGATTTTCTATTTTCAAATAACTACAAAGTTTTAGCATTTTATCAAAGTTTTCTATTTTCAAATAACAAAATTTTCACATTTCAAAAACTTTTTGCTGTCCACTACTGGATAGCATTTCACAGTTTAGGAAATGCTGGTCTTGGCAAATGATCTTTATTACAAAACACAGTATATTAAGTAGCAGTAATTTCTACACATCATTTAACAGATAAAACAATACTACATTTAAGTTTTTCCCAATGCTTCACAACACAATATTCTTCAAAACATAAGCTGAATAACAACATTCTGGCACTAACTGATTGGAAATCTAAACCAGACACTGGCAGTATGTGTATTCATCTGATAAAGTACAAAGTTACCACCAAGCTTACCTTTTCCTTTCACATGGCTGAAGCAAATGTGGTATTCATGCCATTTTATGTTCCATTTTGGTAAATCACTTATTTTACTGTTTATGTCTTCTCAAATACACTTTTCCACACGGTAACCACAAGCTATACATGGAACATGAAAAGCTTTTGAAGAAACGTGTGATACAATGAACTGCTGCAGCTGAAATTAAGTTAGAGCTCCTAAACTCATTTATGACCTATGAGCAGAGTATAAATCCAAAATATATGTTGGAAGCATAGCATATGTTAAGTTCAAAGTGAGAAGCTTAAAATCATGTGCAATATAAACACATTACAACAAAATAATAAAGACAAAAGCTATTTCCAAAACAAAGTATTTTCAGTTTAACAATGGAACTTTCTATGAATACTGAAATATAAAAAAAAATACATTGGTTTACATGGGTTTAAATAATCTTACCCTTCTTAACATGTCATTAGACCCAATTTTCTTCTGACTGTCAGAGTCACTTTTACTAGCACTTGGATCTGACAAATGAGAAGCCAGTTTGTTGCCTATGCTGTTCACAGAAGGGTTTTCAATTGGCTCTACAAAGTCTTCGTCCTGATTAAGCAGTTCCCTGAGAATCATATTACGTGCTGCAGGAGACTGTAAATTAAGTTCTTCAGAAACGGCAGCCGCTATGTGACCACCGCTTTCTGTAACACGAATGTTGCGATTCAAGGTACTACATTCTTCGCTGGGAGTACCTAAGGGAGTGGGTCGATTAAGTCCTTCCACATTTTTTGTAAGAAGATCACGCAGTTTTTGGTTTGCCTGAGCACTAAAATGTGCCCCACTGGAAATGTCCAGTCGCTGTCCTTCGACAGAATTTCCAGAAAAGTCATCTTTGTTTGTAGCAGAAGTACCAGGAGAAACAGTTTTTGCTACAACTGATTGAGCAGGTGCTGGACTAAAACTGAGGCTAGCACTATATGGTGTGGGTGCACGACCAGGTGTTGAAGGAGAAGGATTCGAAGAGCTGCTCTTTCCACCAATCATTCCTGGACTAAAGGCACTGTTTGTTTGTTGAACACTAGCACTTCTACTCACTGAATGACCTGAGGCAGCAGACTGTGGACTACTTGCACTGAAATTTCCAACGGATAACCCATTGGAATCACGGCTAGCAGTGCTATTTTCGAGGGTCCAGTGATGTCCAGGAAACATTTCTAACATTTCTGAAAAGCCAAAGTCTTGATTTCCTGGGCTTAGGGAAGCTAATGAAGTGAATGTAGTTGAAAAAGAAGTACCAGACGTTCCCATGCTACCATTCAAGTTATTAGCTAAGGCACCCGTCGTAGGGTTACATGAGGGGCTGGCATGATCCATTGGTGAATTACTGTCTAGGGCCGATGGGTTGTCACTGTCCCTATAAAATAAAAATATCATTTAATAAATTGTTCAACCTAACTTTATCAGCTAATAATGTTCCAATATTCATAAAGATTATACTGTAGGAGTAGTGAGTTTTAATAAACAGTATAAGTCAACAAAAGAAAAATAAAGAAAGCAATACTGAATACAAAACTTAAAGCATGAGATAAGAATACAGTACAAAAATCTTAACCAGAAGCTGCTTTGTATACATTAAATGTTGTTCAACCAAACATTGCTGACAGGTGACAATTTTTTTTTTTTTTGTTTACCAAATGCTTAAAATTTGCAAAAATTATGAAACAACTTGCATTTTGTGCACTACTGCCCAAATTTAAGGACATATATATTTTAACAGCAATCTTTGTGAATCTGTACCAAGAATGTTCTTTATATAATAAATCAGAGCAAAAATTGCTAATGGCATTTCTTTATACTTAAATCGTTTTTGAATTAAAGATGGTACTTATTAAAGTGTCAGTAACAGAATCCAAAATGGAACCATGGTTTCAGCCTCTAGGGCTCTCTTCAGACATCAAATTCAAACCGCGTATGTTGCTCTGTTCCTGATCAGCTTTTAAAACTTTTAACTGAAGCTTGTGGTCTTGTGCTGCCATCTGCCGGCTGGAATCAGTTGAATTTTCTGAAGACTTCAATTGGCAGTTAATATTTTGTTAATTTTGAAGGATGGGTCCTTGTTGCAAGCTCAACAATTTTTTGAAATACCAGTGAATCTATCAAAATTTCCACATAAGTGTGCTTAAAGTTTTGCTGAAGTTTGCAATAGTTTTCCACATAATTTAAGTTTGTGGATGTAATAAATTAGAATCTATGCAATTTAAAAGATAGTTCTGCTGGTCAAATCAGTTTACCTATCTGAGAGAATAATCACACAAGCCATAAAAGTGCATATAAATTGCAAGCCTGTAGTTAAAAGTTATGATTTCAGGATTTGAATTTCACATAGAATCATCTCATGGTTTGAACTGTAAAACCAAAGTTAAAATTACGTGTTCAAGATTTCAATTTTCCACTTTACTTTCTCATAGTATTAGGTGTGCAACTTAATTCTCGGCCACAGGCCCGACACAACAACAAATAGAATATGTACCTAATCAGGAAAATAATCCCTGTCGTGTTGGATACATTTGAGCCATCCATCGGTCAGGGAGCTGCCGAATGCTGCTGCAGAAAAAAGAGGGATGTTTCTAGTTGATAAAGTCATCAATACTTGTGTGGACCTCCTCAACAGAAGTGAAGTGCGTATCACTCAGGTGATGTTGCAGGGAGCAAAAGAGGTGATAATCCGATGGGGCAAAGTCTGGAGAATATGCCGGGTGGGACAAAATCTCCCATCCCAGGTCAGTGATCGTGTTTAAAGTAGTTTTTGCCGTGTGAGGACGTGCGTTATCCTGAAGCAACAGGACCGAACTTCTGCCCTTGCCAGTGTATGGCCTTTTCGCCTCCATTGCATCACTCACACAAATAAGTTGCTGACAATAATGCTCAGTATTGACCGTTTCACCTGGTTTGAACAACTCATAGTGTACGACACTGCGCTGATCCCATCATATGCACAGCAATAACTTCCTGACATGGATATTTAGTTTGACGGTACTGGTGGTAGGCTGACCTGGATAAACCCATGATTTGCGCTGCTTAGTATTATCGTAGAGGATCCATTCGGTCTAAGCTGGATTATGGCTGTATGGTGTATGGCTCTGCGCGTCCTTCCTTTCTCCGGCCGTTGGATACCATCCACCATCAAGCGCTGCGTCTTTGTACGGGAGCATTTCGCATGTCACCCATTCCCAGCCTTTATGCCGACGCGAACGAACCGTCGCTTCATTTACGCCGTCTGCAGCTGTCTCTTCAATTTTACCTGAAACTTAAATCTCTCTCACACCATCCTTTATACGATGCAGTTTTTCATCCCCAGCATGCTCGTTTGTTCGAGATCCGTCCCTCGTGCATTCGAACCTTCGGTCTTCGTATGGTGGCCGTACCTCGTGATGCAGGGCTCGACTTGTCACTCGTTGGAGAGACCAGGGGCTTTGAGGATCCCCCATGGCATCCTCTTGGTGTCATGGTTGATACCAGCTTTACATCTTTTGACAAGTCCTCAACCCCTGTGTCAGTGTACCAGCAGCTCTTCGCTGAACACCGTTACGTCAATGCAAACTTTATTCCTGTTTTCACCGATGGATCTAAGGCGGCTGGTGTTGTTGGATCCGCCGCCGTCTGCATTGACGAATTTTCTGTTGCCGGCATTCCTACTGAGGCCACGGTGTTTTCGGCGGAGATGCATGCTGTGTATCTTGCACTTGTTCACGTGCAGTCGAGCTCTCATCAGCGTGCTATTGTGTACACTGATTCGTTGAGTGTTGTGCAATCATTGTCATCTTTGGATTTCACTGGCCACCCACTTCTTTTTACCGTCCGGAGACTTCTTCGTTCTTTTTGCTCGAGGCTGATGTCCAGATTCGGTTCTGCTGGATTCCTGGGCATGTTGGGATCCCAGGGAACGAGTCTGCTGATGCTGCTGCTAGATCTGCCTCCTCTTTGGTCGTCACACCCTTGCCACTGTTCCACCGTGATTTTCGCTTTCTTGTTCACGATCATATCAGACGAACGTGGCGAAGTCTGTGGGACCAACAGGTGGAGAATAAACTGCACTGTATGAAACCTAACCTTGGAGTCTGGAAACCATCATGTCGCCGGAACCGTTGGGAAGAAGTTGTTCTTGCGCGTCTCCGCATTGGGCATTGTCGCTTCACGCATAACTATTTGCTGTGTGGCAACACTGCCCCGGTGTGAGACATGCGACTGTTTACTCACCGTCTCTCATGTTTTGTGCAGTTGTGTTCGTTTTCGTTATCATCGGTTTCACTATTTTGTCTCATCTGCTGGACGAGGGCTCAGCTACGCTTCAAAAGCTTTTGGGCGACCTCTGTGACCGCAGTATTTTCCTTTTTAAAACAGATTAACGTTTTAAAACTTATTTAAAAAAAAAAAGTTATATAATAATTATAATAGTAAATTAATAAATTTATATATAAACCTAATTAACTAACTAGTCTTCACAACTTTCATCATTCTCCTTTCTAACTTTTACCAAGCCTGTCTGCTCTTAATCATTTCACCCCGCTTTTAAAAATCTTTAACTGATAGTTCTGTGTCTGGCACTCTTTGGCCATGCCTGGCCCTTGCGCCACAAAAATCAATTAACTAACTAACTAACTAACTTCTCATCACAGGTCAAAATCTTGTGGAGGAAATCCTTTTTGAATCTGGAGAGCAAGGACACAGCAACATCGTAGCGCCTAGACATGTTTGCAGCTGTGAGTTGGTGGGGCACCCAACGGCCCTCCTTGTGAATCCGTCCAAGCTTGTGCAGGTGCTTTGCAATGGCTTGCCGTGTTACTCCGAGTTCCAGGGCATGCTCTGACTGTGTGCGACAGGGATCCGCGTCCAACAGTTGTCCCAGTTCCTCATCGTCAACTTTCTGTGGCTGCCCTGGACATTCTGCATCATGGAGATCGAAATTTCCCTGCTTAAACTGCTGGAACCACTTCTTACATGTACTGTAGGACACAGCAGCCTCACCCAAAGCAGCACAGATCATTTGCTGGGCTTCCACGGCATTTTTTTTCAGCTGAAACGCGAACAGGAGGCAGTACCTCAAATGTTGCTTTTCGATCGACATTGCTTTCACCGTCAACTTTCGTCCCTTATGCCACTACAGCTGTGAGCAGTTACCTGGAAAGCTGTTGGATGGCGCTGCAATCAGCCATTATCGCACACAGCTATTTGCATTTGCCGACGTTCTATGTTCGCTTACGGTTAGGGGCAGAGAATTAAGTTGCACACCTAATATAACTGAAAAATTGTTGTTTTTAGATACAAAAAGGAGAAATACAAAAGTGAAATATCAGTACCAAGAGATGGTGATGGGACTTGTTGGGTGGAATTTGCTGGATGTGCTTAAGTTACCCTCTGTCCACTTTTTTCAGCAAATTACTTATCTCATACTACCCTGTGCTCTCCCATGGGCTTTCAGCTAAGTCACATAACATCATCATCATAGCCAACCAGCAGCATAAGATACATGCTACAACATATAGCTTCTGGATGTCATGCATCTAGTTAGGAAAAATACATACTTTTTCCCATTTCTTGACAAAAAGTTACTTCTTAACACCCTAAAAAAATATCACTTTTTAAGGATTTGTAAAGATTTATAAGTACCATGGAAGCCTATTCCTTGATCACCGATTGGCTGATTTCATATCTTCAATCCATCTTGTTTTAGGTCTACCTGTTGTTCTGAGGCCTGGTACCATGGAATTCCAAGACTTGCTTAGGCAGTCATTCATTTAACACAGAGCTTTTCAAACTGTGCATCGCGTCAAGGGAGTCACCGTCGCGCCTATAGGTGCAAACTAGCACTCGCCAGATGGCGATTAACTGGCAACTTTGGTGATTAAATTTATTTTAGTGGACGCCGTTTGGCCATTTGTTATTTTTAGTGCCAATTTACAAAAGTATAATAATTCAGAAGTAAAGGTAAAAGGAAGTGAAACCAGTTCTAACTACAGATGGCAAAAACCTCGATGCTTTTGAACATCGAAGTTTTGCCACTGATAATCAATGTCTAAACCTCGATGTTGCAAAACCCTTCTTTTAGTGTGACGGCGATCGATTCATTTGCCTGCGCGTGTTGTGCTAAAAGAGCGGTGGGCTGAATGATCAGTCTTCGATTTTGACCCGAGTAGTTCCCGAATCAGACAGCAGATATCGGTGTGAATGATCATATCATTTATTAATCATATTGTTTTTAAATGAAATCTCCACAAATCGTACCGTCAAACAGCAATATTATTGAAAAAATCATGAGAATACACAGTCTAAGAATCACATCGTAAGCTGGCGTTCGCTGTAGTCTCTCCATGCACTTTCACTACGTGACTGGAGGAAGGCAAATTTCAGCCAAAACTTTTTCTACTACAGTTGAGGCAGGGCTCTTTACATGGGATTGTGGATGAATTGTAGTACATTACACTGTCGGAAATCAGTTTTTCGAGCCCCTTTCAAAGTGCAATGGCACACAACTCGCCCTGTGACAACAGCGTGTTCATTTTTTTGCGGACCTTGTCGCGCAGGAGATTGAAATCTCTTTTGTTACTAGAAACTCTTCACATTATTCATTTCGTTTTTCCCAAACAAACTGACGCAATAGCAAAACTCAAAAAAATTACGAATCCCCCACATCTTTTTTCAATTTCGTGTGATAGCTGAGAACAAACTTTACCGACAGCTTTTTCCTCAGTATTTGCAGACGTACGTTTTGAATCACCTTAGAATAATATCAGCTTGTAAGGAAATCTTGAAATGTTTAGTTGTAATGAGAGTGAAAATTTGCCAAGTGGCAGTGATGATTTTGAATCACTTTAGAATAACATAAATCTATAAGAGTATATTCAAAATTAAGGGAGTTATTATATTTCCTAATTTTTTTGCAGAAGAATAAATAGTCTTTGAAAATTCGTTTTGAATTTACAATTTCTATTTTCAAAAAATTATTTCACGTAAAATTATTTTTTAAACAAAATTCAATTAACATCGAGGTTTCATCACTGATGTTTGACTGGCAAAGAATATTTTCTATGTAAAGAAAATGAGTCTCTTTTTGTTGCATTCTTGTAAAGAGGAAGGGAACACCATATTTTTATGTCGTTAATTGGCTGTTTTGGTCGATGTTTGATCGACAAAATAGAGTTATATTCCTTGATGCTACAGGAACCAATACGTCAAAAAATCGAGGTTTTCGCCCATACATCGAGCGTTTTAACAGATATTATTGATTACTCTTGATTTGGTGAGTAATCGCCATTATATTGAGTACAGATTTTACCCACCGATGTGCCCATTGACTGCTGCAGATGAAAAAGTACGAATTTGTCGGCTTATCAGCAGAAACATCAAAACATTGAGGTTTTCACTGACACATGGTAAATTTCCACAGATACTACCGATGTTTAGGAAATGAGTAAACCCAGAGGGGGGGGGGATATAAAACGTTTTCATTTTGCACATTGACTAGCCTTTATGTTCAAATAAAGAGACCCATGTAATTAATAGCAGTTATATTCAAGTTCCTATTAATCCTCCCTCTTTTTTCTTTTTTATTATGCTGGAAGCTTCTTTTTTGGCCACTAAGATTTGTTAACTTACCGGACAGTTTTTTTTTTTTTTTTGCCACTAACTTTTTTTGACTTACCTGCCACTGGCCACTTAGCTAAAATTTTAGTTTGCACCTATAGTCACGCCAATGGAATTCACTGAAAAGGCTGGCAATGAGGGGTTAACAGCAGATCCCCACCCCCTTCAAATTTATAAAAGAAAACATTCCCGGAGATACGTCCTCATGTCTTCCGGGCGTCATGTGGTGTCTTCCAAGGATTAAAACAATGTGGGCAAAAGTGATTTGATTGGTTTCTGATGATTCAGTTAGCTTTGCAGAGAAGGCACCCTTTTGTTGCAGCGCTGTGTTTAGTGAAAGCAAATGGCAACTTTCACTAAACAAGCTACAATCCCGACAAAGGCTCTTCTTTCATCCTACAAAGTTGCTTATTGAGTAGCAAAGAGCAAGAAACCATGCACTATTGCTGAAAGCCTCATTATACCAGCTGCTGTGGGTATAATTTCCATTATGGTAGGAGAATCAGCTGCCAAGCGACTGCTAAGAGTGCCATTATCAGATAATACTGTTAGTCGTCGAAATCTCGATATGGCTGACGATATTAATGACCAGTTAATTGAAAAACTAAAGGGCAAGGATTTTTCCATTCAATTGGATGAAACCACTAATAGCCATAACAGTGCACATTTGATTTGTTATGTGAGATTTATAGATGACGATAATAAATTACACAATCTTTTCTGCAGAAGTATAACAACTCATACAAAAGCAGTCGACTTGTTTCAGATTCTTTTATGGCAGAAAATAGTGGAAACTGGGAAAATTATGTAGGCGTGTGAACAGACGAAGCTCGCTCTATGGCAGGTAGTTATGAGGGACTGAAGGTGCTCATTAAAAAAAAAAGCTCCTCACGCCACGTGGATACATTGCATCATCCACAGGGAGATTCTCGCTTCTAAGAACATCAGCCATGTTCTACAGTCAGTAACTCAAGTAGTAAACTTCATTAAAACTTGAACACTTAAGTCCAGATGTTTTGAACAAATCTGTGCAGATATGGGGGCTACTTTTACTACTGCAAATCTTGCTGGCTTTCCTGTGGAAATGTCTTGTCAAGAGTATTTGAACTTAGGAGGGAATTTCATTCTTATCTTCTTGACCAGAAATATTCCAAGAAGTTTGAAGACAGTGTCTTTCTTTCAAAGCTATCATATCTGTGTGATATATTTGAAAAGCTAAATTCATTAAATGTATCCCTGCAAGGCAATGAAATCCACATTTTGCTGCTAATGGACAAAATTTCTGCCTTCGAAAGAAAATTAGCCCTGCGGAACAAAAAATGGAAGAGGGAGTTAGTTCTAAATGACTGCTTTCCTACATTGCACACATTTTAAAATGAAAATGATTTAAAATTGAATGAAGCCGAGAAGTTAGTGTATCTGGACCATTTGTCACAACTCACTGATCATTTTAAGAAGTACTTTCTAGAAGATGTTCAACAACACAATTGGATCAAAGATTCCTTCAGTGATGATCCTCCCTTAACATTATCAACTGCAGAACAAGAAATATTTATTGATATCTCATCAACCTCCACATTGAAACCCAAGTTTATGTCATCTGCCCTACCAGAATTTTGCAATGAAACAAGAGTACTCTGAAGTAGCTAACAAGGCTTTAAGAATTTTGATTCCCTTTGCATCATCATATTTATGTGAAATGGGATTTTCTGCAGTGGCTGTCATCAAAATCATGTACAGGTCGACAGTGAAAGTAGAGAAGGAGATGAGAATTGCAGTTTCCAAACTTGTCCCGAGATTAGGGCACCTAATGAAGAAAGAAAACAAGCTCATCCTTCCCACTGACACTGCTTGATTTAATACAGAAATGTATGTTGATTAAGATGGTTTTTTGTTGTTGTTTTTTTTTGTAGAAAGTATTGTTTTCATTTAAAAATTTTACCACTACCTTCCTATTTCATTTAATAATAATAGATAATAATATTTAAGTTGTTTAATTTAAAGAATTTATATGTAAAGATAAGCTTTTCATACATTTCTGATCAACAAATGTAAAATTATCTATGAAAACATGCATATATGAAATTTATAACATGGTTTGTATATTTTTGTATATTTGGGAAATGTCGTAAATTTACATAGTGAAGGGAGCCATGGAACAAAAAAGTTTGACAACTCCTGATCAAAGACACATGCCCACCATGTTTCTTTGATAGATAAAACCATTAATGGCTTAAATGTGCAAGAAGAGTTTTGTAGCCCCCTTCCCCCTTGTTCCACACTGCACTTTTAAACACCATCTGATATGCAACTGTACAACACAAAATGGGCGCTCTTTGGCCAAACGTGGCCCTTGCGCCATAAAAATCAACCAACCAACACAAAATGAGTATATTGAAACTTTCTTTATTCATGGATATTTGTGGTTCACAGTGTTATGCAAAATTCTTCAAAAAAATTCCCAGGACTTATGAATGTTTTTCTAGGACATGCGATTCAAATACACCAACTTGGAACAGAGTTCCCACTCATTTTCTCCCAAAAAATATAAGAACTTTTTAAGGGCTTTTAAGCACCCTACAAAATTTTTTAAGGGCCTTACAAATTGCACAAGTGAAAAAAAAAATACTTTTACACATAATTTAACTATACATACAAGTCTGTTGATGAAGCTTGTAATATTGTTGCATATAATTCAAGTTTGTGAATGTAATAAATTATAATTTATGTAATTTAAAAGACAGTTCTGCTGGTCAAATCAGTTTTCA
Organism: Macrothele yani; assembly: GCA_039090855.1. NCBI lineage: Eukaryota > Metazoa > Arthropoda > Arachnida > Araneae > Macrothelidae > Macrothele > Macrothele yani. The sequence goes on along the minus strand of CM077027.1, from coordinate 134,276,365 downwards.
TATGAGAGAATATTCAATTATGCAACAAAAATAATGTAAACTAGACGAAACCTGTCAGAATCGAGGTTAAGTTTTTTTGTTGTTTTTTTTTTGCTTTTCTTTTTAAATAATAAACTCATATGAAACAACAAATGTAAACTTTATTTGATTGACAAATTAATTAAACCACTTCAGTAAAGACAATAGTCAAGGTTCATGATTTTTTTTTTTTTTTTTTTTTTGGTGACTTAAGATTTAACGACCACCGTGAGTAACTCAATGGGCTATAAAGCAGTCGCCCATCCCTTATTTAGGGTCACTGGTTTCAGGGAAGGGAGAGAGACAGTGCCGTAAGACAAACACAACATCCGTGCCTCACTAAGATTCGAACTTTGCAGACAAAACCCGTTGAAATCAATGAATAGCCTCCTCCCCAGACGAAACCTGCCGGAATTGACGTTTTTTTTTTTTTTTTTTTTGAAAAGAACAGACTCATATGAAATGTTTATTTACACCTTTACATAGTGGGAAACGTCTTAATACATGAATAAACTGGATCGAATTAATCTTAAATTGTATATACAAATCACGCAGTCCAAATCGCACAACGCAATCAGGTCTTCGAGTGTTTGCTGTTCTGATAAGAACTTTCAAACAAATTTTTGCTAGCGTTGTTTTGCACAATGGTTCGCTAAGAAGAGAGACTTTGGACTATCCGAGTAACTTCATACTTCCACCTTCAACCGCAGGCGGTCGGAAATCAACCGCACGCTTCTCCCATTGACTTTACATGGGAACTTGCCACCCCACAACACCCGAACCATTACCCCAATCTCATTTTTCTCTTCGACTGGCACATCTACATGGCAAGACCTTTATTTTGATATCTCACCCACATGTTTTCGTTCAGCCGTTCTCTCACAACTGGTATTACAGTAAAAAGCCTTATAGAATTAATATATAGATCATAAAACTGAAATTTACAAGATCTAGATTTGGATATTGCACATGACACAAGATTATTTCACGGCTTGAATTGTAAATCTAAAGTCGAAATTACTAAGCCAAAGCAGAGTTCTCCGCGAGTCACTGACGAGAGCTCCTCCTGCCCCGTGCTCTCCCATGGGCTTTCTGCCTACGTCAAGATCAACAGAGCCAACCAGCAGCAGAATTTGCATGCACTACATTGTAACTTCTGCTTTCCACAATTAGGAAAGAAAAATAAGTACTTTTTAAGAACTTTGGGGAATTTCTGACAAAAATTAAGGACTTTTAAGCACCCCAAAAAATTTAACACTTTTTATGGATTTATAAGACCGTCGGAACCCTGTTGAAAACATACTGAAACCACAGTAGGACTTGACAAATATTTGAAAAGTTACATGCCAGCTGTGCATGTGCAGAAATCATTTACTTGCCCAGGTAGTAAAAGCTGGTTGGATGCCCAAGATTTATCTTTTAAGATAGCAAATCCGAAACCATTTTTTTAAGATAAAAAATACTGATTTTTTTATTTTTTTTTACATGTTTTGCATTTACATTTTAAGGGTTTGTATTCAAAATGTTCAATGTGCAAAAGTATGTGTCAAGTTTTAAGATGATGCTGAAATTGACATGATTAGTATTTGAGAAATTTAGTGATTCTGCCATATTCCTGTCGTGGAAGTTTTCACCCTTTGTCACTAAACACCAGAGGCAAGTTCCAGCAGAGGCGTGTATCCTGTTTCTGCCTAACAACATTTGGTTTCAATTTCTGGACCCAGAGCATAATATAATTAAAGAAGTGATATTCTTCTGTCCTTGGCACTCTATAACAGTAATAGAACTTCCAATGATCAGCAATAAAATGAAACATGATAAGTGAAGACTTGTCTTTTTTCCTTTAGTAGGAAATTCGATTTCAATTTTTTTTAATTTTTTAATTTAGTTGCCTAGAGCAGGCAATTAGATTTTTTTTTTACCTGCCCAGGCCAATAATTTACGTGCCCTGGGCATCAAGGACATGGTATTTTTCAAGCCCTGCACAGGTTTATTCAGAACCTGTAACCTACAACAAACAACCCCTACAGGGCTTGTGCAAACTTAATACAGAATTATGAATTTTGAAAAAGATGTTTGCTTTACCTAATAAGAAATTCAGAATTACAGCTAAAAATATCAAGTACCATAACTGCTGATGAAAAGTAACCTGGTTTAATTTCTACAAAGCTTTTATATATATACAATAACACTATGTTATAATGATTATGAAACAAATTTACTACTTCGGCTTTATTTCAATTATCAAAGAAATTATAGAATTAATAATATATATGTAAAACTAGGTATGAGATCTTTAGTTAGATCATAAATGTGCCATTACTCTCAAAATACTTTGGTACTTATGCATTAGCAGGGTGCCAGTACAAATGTCACAATTGTTGAGAGATGGCAGCACATGAATAGAGAAAAATAAAATAATGCTCTAGATAACGATCAAACACAATAATAATATCTTTATAATAATAATTATTATTATTATTTCTTTATAATAAATAATAAATGTAAAGCAAAACATTTAAGAAATACTGACTGAATGTGTAGTCTTTCCAACGATGCAAAAAATCTACACATTAATTTTTGGTGGCCAGTAAGTCTTAATAGAATTTAAAATAAATTCAAATGGGTCTGAGATAACTGAATGACGTCTCTACATAAACTCAGCTAAATATGAATCGATATGCTGTCTAGCAGTTCCATGATGATGTTTCTTTCTCCATTTAGCTGAGCCCACAATCTTTCTATCGTTTGAGCGTGGGCCCCACTTTCTGGGTCAACAAAATGATACCTATGATTGACTTTAAAATGGTGAAATCCTGCCTCTTCTAGCTTTTCAATCTCATATGATTTCCATGAATCAGAATATATTGTAGATGTTCAGCAACATGACTTTTGATTTCTTTCATTAGGGTTTTTTGCACTTCTGTCTGGCACTTCCACTAAAAAAAACAAGCATTAGTAGAGCGACAAATTCCTCCGAATATCCACTATTCCAGTAAAATACCTGTCTTACACTTTCTTTTGGAAAATAAGGTTTCATCCATTTTTACTATATTACTCCTGGGCCGCTGATTTTTTGTTCGACTAATCTTCCACAACAGCTACACAAATTTCTCACAAATAGTTATTCCAATCAACATCTGTGCGACTTATCATATTCTACTGGTGTTTACACCATTTAAGAAAACTCAATTCCTCACTCCAACTATTAATAAATAAACCGAACAGCAGTTACAAAAGGAATCCAACTATTCCCAAACCAATTTCCTGCACATAAGCCTACTTTACATCTGCATGTTCTAATGTTGCACTGCCACCAAATTCTTTCACCTCTAAAGTATAACTTCATATTGTCCCAATTTACATATCCTTTCCATCAGAAGAATTCCTTTATCTCGAAGAAATGAAACAGCACTTCTTTCATTTACAGGTAATTCCCAAATTTTCATATTGTTCAACAGCACAGAAACAGATAACCAACTGAAAGCAGTATAACATTGATACTAATGATAATAACGTGACGTTACAAGACTTTATTTTCTCTACTCGTGTGCTGCCATCTATTTTTTTTATTGTGATAAAGAAATAATTGTTATTAGCCAGTGTTTGATCGTCATTTAGAGCACTATTTTAATTTTTTCTTTACTCATGTGCTGCCATCTATCGACAGTTGTGACATTTGTACTAGTGACCAGCTAATGCATAAGTACCATGCTTTCATTTACCACAATCAACATATAAACTAAATACTGTTTACATTAAAATATTTTGAATACTTGCACTGGAAATTTAAAGATAAATATAGGTGAAATATGGAGCAAGCATTATTTGATTGAAGCAAAATTGAAATTGAAAATGATTGCTTTATTTGTACTTTTTAGAAATTGCCCCATTTCCATGACCCATACAGTTGTTTTTATGGCAGAGTGAGGAGCGAAATTATCACTTTTTAAAGTTTCATATTTTCTAAAAATTAATAGTTTCCTATTTCTTAATCACTGCTGCTATATCAATAGACAAAGAGAGCATGCATCTCTCCTTTTGAGCATGCATTACAACATTAAAATTCAAAATCAGAACTGTTCAACTCTCTATTGCGGTGTTTTTTTTGCTAGTCTGATCTTTTTCTCTGCACAGTGAAAACGCAGTTATCTCGTCTTTTAAGTCACACGGGACAATTCAAATTTAAATTAGTATTTTCTAAGTAAATGCAGGATGATAAAATGTTTTGTTATACTTTCCCAGCTAGGCACTGGAAATTCATTTTTAGTAAATATACAAAGTAGTCGAAAAGTCCCCTAGGAGTTTCGATTGACAACTGTACAAAAACGAACAGATCTACAGCAATGCAGTTTGCGGCATTCGAAAGACCATCTCTTTCCAGCAGATGGCGTTGCGTGCTGGCAAATACCGATGCCAACTGCAAAACAACTGAAAATGTTGTCGCCACAGGAGAAAGCAATGTGCGTACGTTGGTTTTTTTATACAAAGTCTGTGATTACGGTACAAAGAAATTAACGTTGGACATATGTGAAAGATCCACCGAGTGATTTCAGTATCAGAGTGAGGCAGAAGAAATTCTTGGATACTGGTAGCATCCTGGACTGGCAAAGAAGTGGCAAACACCCTGTCAGTGAAGAAACTGTACAGAGCATACAGGAGGTTTTTACTCGCAGTCCTAGCAAGTCCTCGAGAAGGGCCTCTTAACAACTGAATGTTCCACGATCCACATTGATGGTAGTGCTTCACAAATGCCTGAAACTAACCGCATACAAAGTGCAACTCCTACATCACATTAAACCGAACGATGGACCTCAGCGCTTAGCATTCGCTCGGGATATGTTGGAGGGGCTGGAAGTTGATGAAAGTTTCCTGCGCTGTATAATCTTCTTGGATGAGGCAACCTTTTACGTGCAAGGAAAAGTCAACACTCAGAACGTTAGTATATGGAGTAGTGAAAACCCACATTCAGCCAGGCAGCACGTCACGCACAGTCCAAAGGTTTGGTGTGGGCTCATGCATAATCATGTAATTGGGCCATTCTTCTTCTACAAGCCCAAAGTGCAAATGAATAATTACCTGGACATGCTTCAGAACTTTGCGATTCCTCAACTACAGGATCTGCAACCAAATGTCATACTGCAACAGGATGGTGCTGCCCCACATTGAAGACTGGACGTTCGTGAATACCTGAACCATGAGTTTTTTATAGATGGACTGGCAGAGATGGCCCCATTCCTTGGCTACCCTGGTAACCAGATATCACTCCTTGAGACTTCTTCTTCTGGGGCTATGTCAAGGACATGGTTCACCGGGAAAGATTAAGCAGCCTTCAGGAGCTCAAACAATGCATTACAGCAGTGTCTGATAGAATCGATCCTGATATGTTGGAGTGCACATGGCAAGAAATTGAATACCCACTGGATGAGTTACATATCATGAAAAGAGCACGTGTAGAGGTGTTTTAAGGTAAGATTATTAAACTCGAATATTTACTCTTTCAAATGCTGCAAACTGCGTTGCTATAGATCTGTTCGTTTATATATATATATCATCATCATTGTCAACCATTATCAATCCACTGCTGGACGAAGGTCTCCCCAAGTTTCCTTCACAACAGTCTGTCTTGTGCCAGTCTCCTCCATGTCACCCCTGCATACTTTCGAATTTCATCCACCCATCTCCCATGTGGTCTTCTTCTGGGTCTTTTCCTGTCCCTTGGAATCCAATCTAAAATTTCGGCTGTCCATCGATGATTTGTCCTTCTGGCAGTATGTCCAAGCCCATTGCCATTTCAGGGATTTAACTCTGATCATGATGTCTTCCACTCTTGTCATTTTTCGGATCCACGAGTTCCTCTTCTTATCTCTCCTAGTTACACCAAGCATGCACCTCTCCATGCTTTTTTTAGTTGTCTGCAGCCTTTGTATGTCTCTTTTAGTTAAGGTCCACGTCTCTGCACCATACGTAAGCACTGGAAGGATGCATTGATCAAACACTTTTCTTTTAAGACATAATGGCATATTGCTCTTGAAAATTATGCTGTTTCTTCCAAAAGCTCTCCAGGCAAGTTTTGTATGCCGATTAATTTCTTCATCAATGTGACCCTCACTTGATATCTGCTGTCCAAGATAAACGTATGTGCCTGTTATCTCCAGCTTTTCTCCATCAATCAATAAATCTTCATTTCTTGTAAAAGCATTGAACATCACTTTTGTCTTCTGAAAGTTCATTTTTAATCCCACTTCTTTACTCTTGTCAGCAAGTTCCTGGATCATACTCTGCAGCTCTGATGGGGCAGTTGCAAAAATGACTAAGTCATCAGCAAAACGAAGGTGGGTTAGATAATTTCCATTAACCTTTATCCCTTTGTTTTCCCAGTTCAGTGATTGAAAGGCAATTTTCCAATGTTGCATTAAAGAACTTCGGAGATATGGTGTCACCTTGTCTCACTCCCTTTCCAATTTTTATGTGTGTTGTATTTTCGAACAGCCGAATCTTTGCACTTGCATTTTCATAGATGTTATTAATAATATTAATGTAATAACATCTATGAAAATACAAAGATTTGGCTATTCAAAAAAAAAAAAATATATAAAATATATAAAATATATATATATATATATATATATATATATATATATAGGGATGTAAGGTCAAGTGATGCGTAACATCACAGCCTCTCCTTGACAAATGTCAACCCCGCCTTCTCGTGGTGCATCCTGTTCCCACTAAGGGGCTCTGACGACCGCCCATAGCGGTATAACTATACCATCGGGATTAGAGGAAATTCTATCCCACACTCACCAACCCGCTTGGCCAGCGTGGTGAGTTATGGCCAAACCCTCCAAAATGATTCCACAACTTAAATCTTGGCCCTCAGTCTCCGGCAGCTGGAATGTACCTGGCCAAGGCAGCGGCCAGTGCGACATGAAGGCAGAGGGTGCTAAGAATCCCCGGAGGACCGGACTAGGCTGCCATCTGATGCTGACCTTGGCTACTTACAATGGACGCTCCCTATCTTCTGATTCAAGGCTTCTTGAATTGGAAGAGGAATTACAAAGGATCAAGTGGGACATCGTGGGGCTAAGTGAGGTAAGGAGAAAAGGAGAAGATCTCATCGAACTGAAAAGTGGACATCTCTTCTACTATCGTGGGACAGATACTGGAAGAACTAGTGGTGTTGGATTTATAATAAACAAGAAACTGAAGGATAAAGTTGTAGAAGTTGAAAGTTCCTCTGACAGAGCTGCACGACTTGTTATCCAACTCTCGAAAAGATACCAGGCTCAGATTATTCAAACTTATGCACCCACCACAAGTCATCCTGAAGAAGAAATTGAAGAATTTTATGAGGAAATTTGTCATCTAAATAATAAAGGTAAGCAGCACTTGAAGATAATTATGGGAGATTTCAATGCAAAAATAGGGCAACGGCAACAGAATGAAACTTCAGTAGGTAAATTCGGTCACGGCAACAGAAACCAGCGTGGAAATACTCTCGTTGAGTTTGCAGAGGCAGAAGGGTTTTTCATCTTGAACTCCTTCTTCAAGAAAAAGCCACACAGGAAATGGACATGGAGACATCCAAATGGGACGACAAATGAAATTGATTTTATTATGTGTAACAAAAAATTCGTCATAGAAGACTGCAGTGTGCTAAACAAGTTCAACACAGGTAGTGACCATAGATTGGTGAGATGTAAGATGCACCTCAACGCTAAACTTGAACGTGGCAAGCTCATAAGACAAACAAAATCTATTGACATAACCAACCTCAAAAAACACCATAATACCTTCAAGTTAGAACTGAAGAACAGGTTCTCTGCTTTAGAAGGCCTAACATCGGAAGAAGTGGACATCTCTGAAGTTAACAGAAAAGTAACCAAAGCTCTTATGGAAACAGCAACAAAATTAGCTGGGTCTAAGAACAAGTTGCATGTGAACAAATTATCAGGAAAAACCAAAATGTTGATGCAAAAAAGAAGAGAGATGAGGACAACTAAAGAAGATGTGACTTCCAAAGTGGAATATATAGAGCTATGCAAGACAGTAAGAAAAAGTATCACTGAAGACGTAAGGAAATTCAACTGTGAACTAGTGAGGAAAGCAATTGAAAACAACCAAAGCCTAAAGATAGCAAAGGGACATCTCAGTAAGGGAAGAAAACAGATTATGGCACTGAGAAAAGAAGATGGTTCTGTAACAAGAAATAGAGGCGAAATTTTGACAAGAGTGAAAGATTTCTACTCCAAATTATATGAAAGGGATGATATATGCACTCCAGACATCATGAAAGATACCAGTACGAGAGTTCCTCCAGTCCTTCCAGCAGAAGTTGCACATACAATCAAGAACATGAAGCGAGGAAAAGCTCCAGGAGAAGATGGAATTACTGTAGACATCATACAAGAAGCAAGTGGAGAAATCAAACAGTACTCGCCCAAATTTTCACTCGATGCCTTAATGAAGGAAAGATTCCTGAGGATTGGAACACCGCTACAATGATCCTGCTACATAAGAAAGGTGACATTGAGGATCTCGGAAACTACAGACCTATCAGCCTCCTATCAGTAGTTTATAAAATCTTCACTAAAGTTCTTTCACACCGCTTGAAGGTAACACTGGACATGGCTCAACCGAGAGAACAAGCTGGATTCAGGAGTGGCTACAACACAATAGATCATATCCACGTGCTGAGAGAACTAATTGAAAGAGCGAGGGAATATGAACTTCCATTGTGCATGGCTTTTATCGATTATGAAAAAGCCTTTGATTCGGTGAAACCATCAGCAGTTACAATGGCTCTGAAAACCTGCGGTATTGAAGATGCATACATTAATATTATTAATAACATCTATGAAAAATATGAAAATGCAAGTGCAAAGATTAGGCTGTTTGAAAATACAACACACGTAAAAATTGGAAAGGGAGTGAGACAAGGTGACACCATATCTCCGAAGCTCTTTAATGCCACATTGGAGGGTGTTTTTCAGTCGCTGAGCTGGGAAAACAAGGGGATAAAGATTAATGGAGATTATCTAACCCACCTTCGTTTTGCTGATGACGTAGTCATTTTGCAACTACCCCATCAGAGCTGCAGAGTATGATCCAGGAACTTGCTGACAAGAGTAAAGAAGTGGGATTAAAAATGAACTTTCAGAAGACAAAAGTGATGTTCAATGCTTTTACAAGAAATGAAGATTTATCGATTGATAGAGAAAAGCTGGAGATAACAGACACGTACGTTTATCTTGGACAGCAGATATCAAGTGAGGGTCACATTGATGAAGAAATTAATCGGTGTACAAAACTTGCCTGGAGAGCTTTTGGAAGAAACAGCATAATTTTCAAGAGCAATATGCCATTATGTCTTAAAAGAAAAGTGTTTGATCAATGCATCCTTCCAGTGCTTACGTATGGTGCAGAGACGTGGACCTTAACTAAAAGAGACATACAAAGGCTGCAGACAACTCAAAAAAGCATGGAGAGGTGCATGCTTGGTGTAACCAGGAGAGATAAGAAGAGGAACTCGTGGATCCGAAAAATGACTAGAGTGGAAGACATCATGATCAGAGTTAAATCCCTGAAATGGCAATGGGCTGGACATACTGCCAGAAGGACAGATCATCGATGGACAGCCGAAATTTTAGATTGGATTCCAAGGGACAAGAAAAGACCCAGAAGAAGACCACATGGGAGATGGGTGGATGAAATTCGAAAGTATGCAGGGGTGACATGGAGGAGATTGGCACAAGACAGACCGTTGTGGAGGAAACTTGGGAGACCTTCGTCCAGCAGTGGATTGATAATGGTTGACAATGATGATGATGATATATATATATATACTTAAGAGCAAAACTGAAGACTAAGGAAAAGCTTTAGAATTTAAAACGAAGGTTGCAAAATAACCTGAAAATCAAAACGCGCAACGCAGCAGTTTTGAAAATTCAGAATTCACATTCTATAAAGAAGATACCTGTACTAGGTGTGAGTCAAAATTATATATGCATTTTTTTGCTTAGGTATCTTCTTTATAGAATATATATATATATATATATATATATATATATATATATATATATATATTCTCAACACTTTTTACATTCAGTTTGCTATTATTTTATCCTCTCTTACTCATACCTGTCAGTATATGAATTTTTCTATGTTGTTTTTGATATGATTTAAAAAATTGTTTTTGCTTTTGTCTCTTCTTAATAGTATGTGAATTCTGAATTTTCATAACTGCTGCGTTGCGCATCTTGATTTTCAGGTTTTTTGCAAATTTCGTTTTAAATTCTTAGGTAATATCTTTTGTTTTTGACTCTGCTCTCTCTCTCTCTCTCTCTCTCTCTCTCTCTCTCTCTCTCTCTCTCTATATATATATATATATATATATATATATATATATATATATATATATATATTTCAAGTATATCTGACCAGACTTTCTCCACTTATACTTTCAGCTTTTCCTGTAAATTTTTTCGCCAGGTCGCAAACATATATTGTCACAATATATTAATTTCCAGAAAACCAATTGGTTACGTCAGTCATAAAAATCTCAGTTTGTCAAAATGGAAATGATATTCAACTTCTCGTGCTACATGGAGGTTATTATGACCAAATTCTTTCCCATTTTCACAGCACATAATTTCTGCTTCTGTCCCTTTAAAATAGCAGTTCGAACGTAGTGTGGTTCAAAATGCACATAATGATCGTGTGTGTGGCATACACTTGCTTCAACATTTAGTGATGTTCCATGAGATTCAATCTGGTGATTATCATAGAACTTTGCCTCGTTTTAACTTTTGCAGTTATGCTGGTCAGATTGTACATGCATTAAGTTGTGTTAGTTACATTTCGTATTACTGTACTGGCCCAATTTATAAAAATCAAAATGTTTTTTATTTAGAAGTAAAAATTGCATCCTAAAATCTTGAAATCACATACCCTGCTTTTTCCACATTATCATACTATACATAAAATGTACCAATTACTAAATTACTATCAAAAAGAACATGAAGCACTCCCTGAATATAAATGCAAAAGAGAGAGAAGAGAGGTCGGCTTTCATGTTTGTTTTTCGCACAAATTATGGACCAGTTTCTGATTTATATGGTGGAGGAGAGGGACTAAAACTTACAAATGCAGTCAGAAAATAAGTTACTGGGCTTAATTTCAAAGTGCAGTCTAGATACACTGGGAGGGATGCCACAAAATTGAAATCAAGCTTTTAATTCTTAGCAGCTAATTCAAACTTCACAGCAACAAATGTAAATGAACATGCAAACTAATAATCCAGCTACAGCTCCATATACATTTATGATTGTAACAAAAATATCAATTTCAAGTTGTTATGAGATTAAAAACAGCATGGCAGTAAAGTGTGAAAGAGTCTACATATTTTGTTTGAGATGCAAGGATTACAAATCACTTTTACTTTAATCAGTTACGATATAAAATCTTGATGCAATTTAAACATTTCAACTTTATAATAAAATAAGTGTTAAATGATAATAAAAGCCTGTATCACATAAGTATGAACCAAGAAAAATTCACAAACATGAAAAATCAAGAAAATATGCTACAATTTATATTAAATTCCTACTACATGAGGAACTACTGTTAAAATGCAAATAAGATGGATCTGTTACTCACCTAATTATGGAATGAGTTGACATTATGAATTCCTGCTCATTGGATGACTGATTATAGTTGAATCGCCTGCTTTTTGACTGCATGTGAACGTATCTGTCCTGCCCAACTTGAAATCGGTACATGGCACTTGTGTTGCTCCCTGAACGGAGTGCTGTGCAATACAAAGACAGAATTATTCGCATGTACTTACAGAATAATAAGATGGTTGAATACACTAAATCATGAAGGAAAAATTTGTGTAACAGCAAATAAAAACAAAGAAAAGGAAATTTATTATTTTATTTCACAGGTGGCAATGAGTGACAAGCAAATCTTCATCCAGTATGCTAATATGAAAATTGTTATATTCTACCCCCACCCCCACCTCAGTACTTCTAGCGAGGGGTGTTGAGGAGTCCCGGGGAATCTAACAAGCAGCAAATGATTAATTAAATTTCCTGGAAGACCTGTGTTCAACATACAATAAAATATAGGTGCTATATAAAACACCACCCTTCTAATGCTCATACCTGCCAACTTTCAGAAACTGAAATCCGTAAAACAAAAAAACAAAAATCGATACATTCGATGAAAAATTTAATCTATATATTTGATTAAATTACTTACTGCACATATTGTGTAAATGTAGCGAACGTATCAATTAAAACGATATTACCCAAATCAAGTATCAACTTTTATTGGGTGTACAAATAAGTTTCCATCGTTTACGAATAGATGGCGTAACTAGCACAGATTTCGTGTAATTGCGAAGGACGACACATGTATAAGAAAGTCCTTGCAACAATTAGTGGAGGACAGTTCGCTGCAGTGTGAATATCACTGTTTGTCAGTGCATTGAAAATGTCGAATTTCGTGCCAAAAAAAAAAAAAAAAAAAACCCATCATATGCAGGAAGTTTTGCTGTGTTACTTCTTTTTAAAGAAAACCGCTGCCGAAAGTCACCGTTTGCTTGTGGAAGCTTATGGTGAACATGCTCTAGCTGAAAGCACGTGTAGACAGTGGTTCCGACAATTCAAAGGGAATGATTTTGAAATGGAAGACACAGAATGTGAAGGTGCACCAAAGAAATTTGAAGATGATGCTTTGGAAGCATTACTGGATGAAGATCTGGATGAGCTGCTGCTGCAACTGCGCCAGAGCATCAACGCTGAACGTTATCAACATCAACTAACCAATTTGAGCCGTGCATTGAGAGTGAAACGTCCGGAATATGCAAAAAGACATGACAAAGTTGTTCTCCAGCATGACAATGCCAGACCTCATGTCGTGACATGGGACAAGGAAACTGTAGAAGCGCTTGGCTAGGATGTGTTACCCCACCCGCTGTATTCACCAGACATCGCGCCATTAGATTACCATTTGTTTCGAACCCTGCAGAACGCCCATTCTGGAGAGCAGTTCCGTTCTTATGAGGAGATCCAAAATTGGCTTGATAACTGGATTGCTTCCAAACAACCAGACTTCTATCACGGAATCCACTTATTGCCTGAAAAGTGGGGGAAGGTTGATTGTATGTTGCGAAGGTAAATATTTTGAATAAAAATAATCGTTATCTGTCTATGACAAACTATTACCTTTTTCGACCGAAAAACTATGTAAACTTATTTGTACATCCAATAATTCATAAGACTACAAATGTTTGAATTCATCAGCACATTTATATCAATTTAAATAGAATATGTTCATAATTTCTCATTCCTATGCTATCATTATTATCTATAAAGTGATAAAAATTTACTTGTACGGAAGTCTACATCTAAATGGATGTTGCACCCTTTCACCCCGATCCAATAGGGTTGTATCCCACGTCGTCATGAAACATACTAAAATGTTTTCAAAAACGAACCATTTCCATTCTAGGAGGTATCTTAAGGAGAGATGGATGATGAGACAGTCAAATAAAGAAAAAAGAAATAAATAAAGAGTGGCTGAGGGACACTAATTGGTAAATTATGTTTAACTAAAAACAAAGTGAACAAACTTTTTGAATGAATCGCATCCAGTGCATTATAACTTTCAACAAAGGAAGTTAATTCATATATATTTTTTTACCAGCAAAATAAATCATTGTTAGGAAAGCACTGGGCCGAATGAACATCGGACTTTTTTTTTTTTTAACTTCCTGTTATACCGCATTCTTTCGTTAGGTCTAATTTATTGCCAGAGAAAAAAGTTACAAAACCATGTCCTAAATGCATTTTTAATTTCACAAAACTGGCAGCTTTTGTTTAATTTCATCATGTTTGGTATCGATTTGGGCTCGAAATTTCGCAGATTTAAAGTACATTTTATTTTTTATTTTTTATTTTCTACGATAACTATGTTCTGAGATAGCATTTTGAACTGCAAGTAATAAAAGACAGGTGCTCCAATGCCGACACCACACGCCGGCCAACTAAGAAGTTGCAACTTCACGGACAGGCTGATCAGATGTCCTGCTTTTGGAGGACATGTCCTCTTTTCTTACTCTGTCCTCCTGTCCTGCATGCATTAAAGGAAATAGCCCAAATGTCTATTTTTTTTTTCAATAAGTAATAATTCAAATACATTTTGATCGAATTCTTTAATTGTAATGATACATCCTATCATCAAGCCACCGCTAAAATTTATTCATTCATTTTTAGATCCCCATCTCCCCCACCAGCCCCCAACTCCAAAATATCAACGATTTTAGACTCCGCTCCAGCAGACTAAAATCTTTCTTTGCTTTTTAAAGTTTTACACGTATAAACTCTCAAACTGTAAAATTTAAATACAGAGTATGTGCCTTCATATTTATTTTTGTACAAACTTATTATGTCTTTTTTTATTAAAAAATGAAAACGTCCTCTCATTCCAAAAAGTCATCTGGTCACCCTGTTCGGAAATGAACAGTGCATTATCTGAAAAGGAAAGGAGGGATAAACATAGCGAGAGATAGACAGGCCAGGCGGGGGCAGTTCAGTTTACACGCTGCGCAAGTTTTAGTGTTTGAAGTAACGCAAAATGATAAACCTAAAGCCTACACCAGTGCTTTCTTTTAAATCGATTAAGTTAAATAAAAAAGTTTTAATAGTAAGAGCAAAATCATCATCAAAAAAGAAAAAAAAATCTGGAAGAATCCCTAAATCCATAAAATTAACAATTGCCCCCTAAAACAAATCGCATTTCCATAAATTTTACAGGTAAATTGAAAAACCTGGCAGGTCTGAATGTTTATTAAGAGTTTAGCATTGATCACATGCAATTCTATAGTTATTTCAGCCCTGTGTCTTCTGATTACAGAATATCAAAGTACTAAACCCCAGAAGCTGGGAATGTGACTCCCTGAAAAACAGTCCACTTACATGATGAAATGGCATTGCTGATGAAGTAAAATCTCTCAATGGTAGACACTCTGGGAACCATTGTTTGTCTGCTATTTGGGAAGATGACTTCTCAGGACACTTATAAGGCTCATGAGGACAAAAACACATACTAAATACACTGACTGAAAAAAAAATTCCAACACCACGAAAAAATAGTTGTAGAGGAATGAAATGGCGGCAATACATTTGTATAGGTAACATATTTAATCGATTAAGGTTTCAAGATCACAGCTTAATGTAAGCGCGAGAAGAGCCATTTTAAATGTGAAATGCTGGTACATTAATAACCGGTGTAACCGCCAGAATGTTGAATGCAAGCATGCAAACGTTCATGCATTGTGTCGTACAGGTGCTTGATGTCAGTTTGTGGGATGGAGTTCCATGCCTGTTGCACTTGGTCGGTCAATACAGGGACGGTTAATGCTGGTTGGGAGTGACGCTGGAGTTGTCGTCCAATGATGTCCCATACGTGCTCGATTGGTGAAAGATCTGGTGATCTAGCACGCCACGGCAACATGTCGACACTCTGTAGAGCATGTTGGGTTACAACAGCGGTATGCGGGCGAGCGTTATCCTGTTGGAAAACATCCCCTGGAATGCTGTTCATGAACGGCAGCACAACAGGTTGAATCACCAGACCGACGTACAACTGTGCCGTCAGGGTGCAAGGGATAACCACGAGAATGCTCCTGCTGTCATAGGAAATTGCTCCTCAGACCATAACTCCAGGTGTAGGTCCAGTGTGTCTCGGCCGCAGACAGGTTGGTTGCAGGTGCTCACCTGGCCTCCTTCTAACCAACACACGGCCATCACTGCCACCCAGGCAGAACCTGCTTTCATCAGAAAACACAACAGATCTCCACTCCGTCCTCCAATGAGCTCTAGCTTGACACCACTGACGTCGCAAACGGCAGTGGTTTGGAGTAAGTGGAATACACGCTACAGGGCGTCTGGCTCGGAGCTGTCCTTCAAGTAACCGATTTGCAACAGTTCGTTATGTCACTGTGGTGGCAACTGCAGCTCGAATTGCTGCCGCAGACGTGGTACGATGCGCCACGGCCATACGCCGTACACGGCGGTCTTCCCTCTCAGTAGTGCCACGTGGCCAGCCGAAACCCGGTCTTCTTGAGGCAGTACCTTCCCTTGACCACCGCTGCCAACAATCATGCACAGTGGCTACATTCCTGCCAAGTCGTTCTGCAATATTGCGGAAAGAAAATCCACCTTCTCGTAGTCCTATTACACGACCTCGTTCAAACTCCGTGAGCTGTTGATAATGGCTTCTTCGTCTTCTTAAAGGCATTCTTGACTAACATCAACACACTACGTCGAATCTCAACCATAACTAATGCTCACGAACGTTACAGCGCGTATTTACAGCAAACCTGCTTTGCATGTTCCGAGGCGCTACTAGCGCCACACGTATGCGCCGAGCACAAAATTTGCATAGACGTCATCTTATAGATGTACTCTCACCGCCTACCAACTGTCGTTTATCTAACACAACCCCTTCTTGCTGTTGGGATTTTTTTTCCGTCAGTGTATGTACCTACAATATATAATTAAACTGTTTTTTTATTTAATGCTTTATTAGTGGACAAATGTTGAAAAATATGTACATAACAATTAAGCATGTTACATGTTTGATATTTTGCCGATAACAAGAGGTGTGTCAAATTCTCCGTAACAGCAGCAAAAGACATTCATTCCTTTGGGGTTTTGCACTGCTGCATTTTTCCAGCTATAGTCATACTGTTTTGTTAGGCATAATTCTGAAGATAGCCTGATTTTGTCTGTATTAAAATATTATTTTCTTTATGAGCATCACTTACTCAAGGCTTTGATCACTTACTCAAGGCTTTGCCCAGATATACTCATTTGGCTCTAGTTAAAGTTGAAGAAATTTTGTTTAATCTTCCTTCCCTCTGGGTTCTTTTCGAATTTTACAGATGTTTCTGGCCTCTTGATTTTAGTCAAGGCCTGTTCTGAAAATCAAGAGGCCAGAAATGTCTGTAAAAATCCAAAAGAACCCAGAGGGAAAGAAGATTAAACAAAATTTCTTCAACTGGAACTAGAGCCAAAGAGGTATTCTATGCAACAAAAAGCTTGAAAAACTGGTGCTTTCATGACTTCAAACCCAAGGAAAGAAACTAAGTGTTCAATTTAAAATATGCATTGTAGTAACAGGGTTAAATTAACACCATTCAACATAAAGAAGAAGAAAAATGTCACAAAGTAATCTTACTTTCTTTTAGATGCTGATTAAGTTTTGAAAGGTCTGATGGATGGCACAAGTCCTGAAGAATACAACCAACAAGATCTTTATGAAGATGCTGGCTGTATGGAGAAGACAGCCCACTGCAAAAACAGAAAATACTTTTCCAATATGTTGCTTTTTTAGATAGATGCAGAAAGAAGAACACTTCACATCAATACAAGGTACTTCACATCAATACAAGGTACTTCACATCAATACAAGGTACTTACTTCACATTACAACTGAAGACCTTATCTATACATACCTAAACAGAGATACAAAATCAATTCATGGTCACTTCCCTGAAAGACTGCAAATCAACAGTGTGCATATAAAAAGTTTGTACATGAACTTTTGATCAGCAACAGTTTTCAGTAAAGAACAAAATTTAAAGTTGTTAAATCTGACATAAAATGGCTGTAATTCATGGTGTAATTAATTCCACCTTGTGAAAAACATGCATGAGACTGAAGAAAAGGGAGAAAAATCGGAATGAGAGTCTAAAAAGTGTGAATATACCACGCATGAACAATAAGGAATTGTTCACTGCAATTTATTTATGTAAATATTAAACTGGAGCACATTACTGTATTCACAATATAAAATTACTGAATTCAAAGCAATATAAAATGGTTTCAAAAGACATTGTTTCAAACAAGTTTTTTTTTTTCTGTTGTTCTTCCTTGTGCATCAGCTCAAGTTTGCTCTTGCACAGGCAATTCTGCTTTCTTCAGGTTACAAACCCACATTTGTTTTTCATCGACTCTGCAGCTGCACAACACCCCTTGCCAAAAAAATTCTTTCTCTGGTTTCTTTCCATTTCCACTTTTCCTTGTTGTGTTTTTTTTTTTTAATTTCTTTATGCCCTCAGATTTTGGCAAAGCTGCAATTAACTGCTTCTTCTGAATAACCCATTTTGCCGAAGAACTGAACTGCACACTTAAACTATGTTTTAAGTTCGTAGTTCAGTTTGTATGGCCGAATAAGGTTTCAATGTACATTGCTCCTGACTTTATGACCACAACTTCATCCATCATGCTGAAAGAACTTTCAGCATGCTGGAAGAACTTTCAGCATGAGGACCATGAACACACTATATAAAAGCTTTCACTATTTTAGACAAAAGGTGTAACATAGAGAAAAATTACTTCTAAACACCATGCATCAATCCTACAAAATTTCCTAACTTCACCATTTTGGTTTTCAGAAATTTCGCCCTCCTTTATCAAATATGGGGAAATATAATTTGTCAACATTACAGGACAATGAAAACATCAAAAAAAGGAGAAGGCAGAAATCTATAGTTTCGCAGAGCTTTCGTTTTCAAAATGTTTTCTTCCATTTTCAAGCTGAAATACAAACATTCATGGAATAAAATGTTATTTAACAATACAGGGGAGAAGGACATCATGACAAACAGAATTTAACATCAGGAATTTTTTTTTTTTTTTTTTTTTTTTTGCTCCATCTGTTTTTCAGAAATTGTTGCGTACATTTTTAAGCTGAAATACAAGCATATACGAGATAAAATGAGATTTATCAACAATACTGAACAGAGGGAACATCCCCATAGGAGGTGGGGGGGACAATTACCAGGGTTCCCACTCAAAAGTAATAAAAGAAATCCCCGACTTTTCCAGGTTCTCCAGGTGGTTTTTAAAGTTTTCCAGAGTGGCATGCTCGCAAAGAATTGTTACATTTCATTCCATTCCATTCATTTTCCTCACCAAAGCACACACTTGTAAATTCTTTATGTAGTTTGTCTTTATAAAATTACCTACTTTTCATTAAATAACAACTAACTGTGCACATTATTTTCTGTACCAAAGTTCCATAAACTTTTGTGAATACTACCCACATGAAATTTGTAAATACATTCCCATAGAAACAGGTCATATGTAAGAAAAAATCTGTCAGTTCAATAGTTTCAGTTTTTCTATAACACAATGCAGCTAAGCTTAATGATGGAATGGCTCTGTTCACAGAAACATTGTTTCAAGAGAACCAACAGACAAAGGACTTTGATCCATCATTTGGTTGGTTCTCTTGTGAAGTGTTTCTTTAAGCATGAGTCATTGTGCCTAATTGTTCCATGTTATAACTGCCTGCAGAAATTGAATAAAGGCTTAATAACTAGCAATTTTAAAAATTCAATTTTGCATCTTTTTTTAGAGAATAAAGGAAATACTTGAAAACGGAAAGTAAGATCTACCAAATTCTAGGCAGGCAGTAATTGCAAGCAAAAGTTTGAAATCTTGAAAAAATAAGTTCTTTTGGCAAAATAAAGTATCCATTGAATTTTACAAAAAAAAAAAAAAGTAGGTAATTTTCCCTGATTTTTACAAAAAAGGGTAACTTTCCCTGTTTTTCAGGTTGAGTGGGAACCTTGATTACTGTTGAAATCTTCACTTTATCGTTAATTTTGCATCGATCTCAAAAATGGCTCAATCATGACAAAAAAAAAAAAAAAATTAAATTCTGTGAATTCGTTGAAGAATCTCGTGCATGGAAAGAAAAATTGTTGCTAATTCCTTGAGAGAGAAAAGTGAAACCATAAAAATAAAAAACGATTGCATTAAACAAATTTCTCAAAATAAAATTCTGATATTTTCTGCCTTTGTTAGTTCTCAATTACTGCTATATAAAAAACGACAACACTCCAGCTACCTGTAATGTTACGTATGAGTGCATGCATCTCCCCTTCTAGAACAGCAAGTTGTCAGGCACTTTTAGTGTCTTTCAATTTCTGTAAGTCAACTTTTAGGAGTGACTTGCTGCTATTAACCTATTTTGTTACACAGAAGTGTCCAATATTAAAAAAGTGGGAAAGCTTTTTTCCACGTTGGTGAAAATGGAAATAATTGCTTCCACCAGTGTTCAACTATCTGATGTAACCCATGCTCTAAGGAACTTTGCTGGTTTTTCCAGTCAACAATGTTGAGGAAGTTAATGCTCAAGTAATAACCATTATACTGACTGGAAAACATCAACACATGCACTAAGACAATATATGACTTTAGGATCAGCAGTTACCTTAAAGAATTTTACTAGCAAGGTAATAATAAAACATTTTTTGTAAATGTTGCTGTAGGTCTAAATAAAGTAATACAATTCCACAACTTTATAAAGGTCTTATACTACTTAAAAGAAACCTACCTACTTGGCTTCCTCTATTCACACAGTTTGGCCTCGTTTAAATGAAAAGCCACACTATGAAATTTCACAAGCATCAGGCCGGCAGTTAAACTATCACTACTGAATGGCCTAGAAAAGTGATTCAAGCGATTGAAAATTCGTTACATACCTTACGTCTATACCAATAATTTTCCCTGTAAGATCTAATCGTGTAGTAAACTGTTCAACACCAAGAGACGTAGGACTTTTTTCATTAGGAGGAATCCGCCTTGCAACACAAGCCAGATGATTTTGGGCATCTGAAAAGACACCATATTTATAACTCCATACTGCAAATGCATATTCAATTATAAAAGTTTATGTAGCAGCACTTATGTGCTTGCAATAGTATAGAACTTAAACCTCTATGTGTACATGCCCCCCCCCAGCTAAATAGTGGGAGTTCAGAAATGTGAACTCAAGAAATGAAAAAGCATTCTTTATAAAAACTACCTAAAACAATAATAATAATAACAATAATCAGAAGCCTGGCATACCATTCTGATTACTAAAACTGCATGTGTCAAGCTTTAAGATCACATACAATACTGAAGCAACCATGTCACTGAGTGAAGCAATGAAGATATTTAAGATGGTCTCCCTTAATTATTTTTTAACATGGAAATATTTCAGATGGTCTCCATTAATTTTTTTTTTTTTAACATGAAGATATTTAAGATGGTTCCTTTAATTTTATTTGCAGTATCTGCTGTTATTGCTGATTTATGAAGTAATAACATATCCATGGTAAAATATGGTTTGGTTTTATAAGCAGTGCATGACATGTTCTGGAGAAGTTTTGGAAAATAAAGTTCTAGCTGGATGCAACAATTGTAACAATTTCAATACCAATGTTTAAGAACTTTATAAATAAGTTAATTAGTAATTCATGCATGCATGCAATTATAAGAATTCTAATTATTAGACAAAGAAGTTATGTTGGAAGTAATCGTGAATTATCTTTTAAGGCATAATTGAGCTGCTCCACATTGCAAATATCATTGAGAGAACAAAATAAATACCATATAATTACTTTCTTGTGATCAAAAACCACAAGTTATACATTAAGCATGTAAGCAGAAGTACTATACAAAATTTTAATGAATAGTAATATAAAGAAATTCATGCTACACTCTAGCAGGTGAGCATGGTCTAATAAAATGGATTCTGTATAGACTACACATTATACCTCAAATTGTGGGATACCTGATTTCTGGACAAAGTGATACTGTTTACCCCTCTCGCTGGTTGATGAACACACCACTCGGCAGGTGTACAACATGTAGAACATCACTGCATTCACATAGACTGTAATTTGATGTCAGCCTGGATTAACATTGTGAGTTAACTGATTTTGAAAGAGGGACGATAGTGTGTGCCCGACACATGGGCCACTCTAACGCCAAGGTGGTGCAGGACTTGTAATATCCCTATTCAACAGTATCTAGAATGTATTGGGAATACACATATATACATATCACTAAACTGTTCTTTGAGATTCAGAGGTTAGCTCCAGAAAGAAATACAAACAACCAGATAATTTTTACTTACTGTTGCTGTATCAAACATCTCCATTTAGTGATCTGACATACACTGACATCCATCACACACCGTATACAAGATCTTCTATACTTCATGCTCAATCTTTTTCTCATGCACACACTGCTCAATATGATCCTCCCATGACTCCCATGACTTCCTTGGCCTTCCTCTGCCTTTCCTTCCTGCCACTTGAGCTAAAAATATTTTCTTAGTAAGCATCTCATCACTCATTTTTTCAACATGGCCAAACCACTGAAGCATATTAGTTTCTACCTTGCTAACAACAATTTGCTTCCTATCACACAACTGCAACACATCTTCATTCCTTGCACGATCAGAACGTGTCTTGCCACAACCCCCCTGTAAGTAACGCATTTCTCCAGCACACAAACGACTCCATTTTTTTTTTTTTTTTCTGTGGTACCCAGGCTTCACTGCCATACATCAGAGTAAGAACAATAACACACTCATACACAGCCATGCAAGACTCTCTTGAGAACCCATCATTCCTGTGAAAACCTCCCAGAGCAGCCATGACTTTCAATGAAGATTTCACTCGCCTACTAATTTCACCATCCAATTTGTCCTCTCTGTCAAACATACTTTCTAAATATACAAACTCACTCACCTGATCAATCACTGTGCCATTCAGACTTATATTACATTCAGTAGTACCAGCGCCTCACTCAAAAACCATAACTTTGGTTTTTCCTCATTTATACTCAGTTTGAATTTCATGCAAACTTCGTACATCTGGGAAAACATACTCTGCAACTCACTTTTGCTCTCTGCCAACAGGACAGTGTCATCAGCATACAGCAATCTGCACACACGGATATCACCAAGACATAAACCACTATTATCTATTTTGGCATCACATATGCACGCATCCATAAATATATTAAACAGCCATGGTGACATTACACAACCTTCCTTGTCTGACTCCTGCACCAATAGAAAACCATTTTGATAAAACACCATTCACTCTTACACAAGCTCTACTGCCAGCATACATGGCTTTTACACTATTAAGTAGATTCCTAGTAACACCATACTCATTCAATACCTTCCACAAGTGTCCTAGTTACTCGATCGTAAGCTTTCTCTAAATCTATGAAGGCAGCAAAAACTTTCTTACTAACAGCCAGATACTTTTCAATCATCATGTGTAATGCAAAAATTTGGTTAGTGCAGCCTTTACCAGGCATAAAACCACTCTGAACATACCACACTTTCTGATGTAAGACCCCATA
Organism: Macrothele yani; assembly: GCA_039090855.1. NCBI lineage: Eukaryota > Metazoa > Arthropoda > Arachnida > Araneae > Macrothelidae > Macrothele > Macrothele yani. Next base: position 134,253,113 of record CM077027.1, on the reverse strand, counting down.
CTTTTTCAATAACGACCTTACCAAACACTTTCCCTGGCACACTTAGTAGCCCAATACCACAATAGTTCTTGCAGTTAGTACGATTCCTTTTTCCGTTATAGAAGGGAACAATGATAGCATCCTTCCAATTTCGAGGGACCATTGCTAACTCCCTGCACAACTGGCATATTTCAGTTAACCAGTCAATTACAGAGTCACCACCATATTTCAAAATCTCGGCAGTTATGCCATCAACTCCCGGAGCCTTACCATTCTTAAGAGATTTCAGAGCTTTACACACCTCTTATCTCGAGATCCCTCCTGTGCTTTTATCCTTCACTGTGACATCATCTGCGTCTGCCTCAGAATCAATCACCTTTGCTTTCCTGATCTAATAACTCACAGAAGTATTCACCCCATCTTTCACTTAACTCTTTGGGGTCCCATATCATTTCCCCAACCCTATTCTTCATACAACTTTGTTTCCCCTATCTTTCCTGAGTCACGTGTATTTCCAGTAAGTCTTCCTATCTTTCCAAAACACCAATTCATGCCTTTCCACCTTCTCCTTCCTGTCTTTTGCTTTACTCTGGCGAATCAGCTAAGTGGCTTCACGCTTCTTATTCATCCGCAGAAACTCTACCTTGCAACATCCCCAAATAGGCTTCCTTCTTTTTCTTTGCTGCCTCTTCAATCTCACTATTCCACCAAGCATCACCTCTGTTGCTACCTATTATTCTGGTGCCACAGACCTCTACAGCAGCACTGATAACACAATGCTTAAAACATTCCCACTTCTTTTCTATATCCCTCTCACAAGACTTCAGCTCCTTCAGTCATTCTCTGAGTACATCAGAATAACGCTGATGAATTAGGAATACACCATTTCTGGAATAACATTGCATCACATTGCTGACAGCTATGCGGGCAGAGAAAGATGGCGGATGAACGTGGGCATTGCCATCTGTCTCACATAGTTGCAACCAATCAGAGAAAGGCAGTGGCACATATCACTGACTTCAACAAAGAACCAGCAACATTTCCACCAAGGCCATCAGGTGATCGTTATCTGCAATATGTTATGGGAGCCATCGACCCGACAGAGTCCCATTGCTAATGCCACATCACCAGACGACTGTACACATCCACTGGGCAAAAGGTGGGCCTACCCATTTCACTAGGTACAGAACCCATGTTTTTGTCCACTATATGTATACTTGTGCAATCAATATATCATATTCTTTTGACACACTATATCATCTATACTGGCAAAACACTGCTTCATTTGAATATTTCCAGAGTAACAGCAAGCTTGATTTTGAAGTTTCTTTCTTCTTTCTGATTATCTGTTGGATTTTCTTCAAACCTGTGATCACTTCCTTTACTTTCACCTGCTTGGCAGCTTCCAGTAGATTTTGATATTTTGTCTAAAAATATTTTAAAGCACGAAGTCTGACATTGCATCAATGTGCTGGATGTTGCTAGAATGGTTCTTTAACATAAGATTTAATTTCTCAACCCACTGATATGCTCTAACCCACACTGCTGCTATTAATATCAAAAGTAAAATTTTATTACTTTCATCATTGCTCTTTACAGAAAATACTTAATCCAGTAGGCATCAATTCTTATGCACTTCTTGTACCACCACTTGATAAAAAAAATTCATCACAAGAATTGACATTTTGTTTTTCTTCTTTTAAAAGTCAGTATCTTCAGCTTTCAGTATGGTACTGGGCACCTTAGCTTGTGCCAGAGTCTGTTCAAAATTAAGTTCCATGGCCAAAATATATTCTATACCAGTCAGATGGCTGGTTTGGGAGTCCTACCCTTTAGTATCTCTGTGCTTTGCACTATGAGGAAGTCGAACAGGACACTGGGTTATAGGACCAGTCAGTTCCTCACATCTTCCCCAAAAGTTCAATGTGTGGGTCTACATTCAGCTTGAGTATCTATCACCAATACTCAAGAGTCGTAATAGAAAGGCCTCTACGAAATGTTATCAAGAATACTGGAACTTTCAGATGTTTCAAATCAAGTATTGAACATTTTTTCATTTAAGCACCCACTTTTAAAGTTAAATATCCAGTGGTCAAGAAACCAAAAAGATGATATCTTACAAAAACATTTTTATAAGGAATCATATGCTCACAGTAAAGGCATGTGTGAGAGGGCTGAAAGCTGAGAGTGTATGGTCAGGAAAAAATAGGTGGATTTAGGAACAAAAAATAATGCAGGCAGCAGAACAGAACTGGGCACTTCTGCAGAAGAAGAATTTGTGAGAACATTCTGTGTGGTATAAACCTCTGTGTTGAATGGGAAATGAACAGGAGTTGAAACAGATATTAAATTCTGTGGCACCAGGGCCTAGAATTTAACATACACCTTCAGTCCCTCTTGTTCAGATTTAGCACAAGAGAAACTGAAGGTGTACATCAGCCACTACTGAATGAGGAAGCAATATGTCGAGAAGCAGAAAATCTTACCATGGACAAGAAAAGATGCCTTTACCAGAAAGCCTTTCTGGACTGGAAATGCTTTTATAGTGATTTGAATACAAAAAATGTCAAAGCGGGAAGAAATTTTTGAGGTGAAACTGAACAGATTCCAAAAGATATATTTAACAATATCCCTGCAGATTAAATTTTTTTCTTTCTTAGTTACAAAATTGAAGTGATCTCAAATAGATGTTCAAATAATACCATAGTCTGATGTACAATGGTATGTATTAACAAGTATTGCATCACCTGTAAAAACCGTTAATTTTTTAAACTCTTTTTTTAACTAACTAATTTTCATAGTTATTACATTGTTTATATGTCATTAGATGCAACATTTAATGGAGATTTCAAAAATGCCATAGTTTTTCCTGTAGCTACTTCTGTTCTTAAAATATGACATAAAACATGGGGTTTGACAAACACTTTGATATTCACATTAGCTGCATATCAGTTGTTACAGCCAATCAGACATTCTTTTACCTGATTGGCTGCTTGAAATCTTATTGTTCAACCCAATCTAATCCTACTCCAGCCATATTCATAAGGGCTGATGCAGAGCTACTACAGCATTGTAGTGGTTGCTTCTTGTTGTTATTAGGGTATAATTTGTGTACATTCTCAATAATGGTTAAAAACTGCAGAATTGTCCACAGCAGACAGAGTAAAAATAGTTGTTCTGCATGAAGAGGGATATTCTTCAAGGCAAATCGCTGAAAGATGGGCTCTTAATCAATCTACAGTTATTAGGCTACTGAAGAAAGTTGAAGACACTGGTGGTATTAAAAATATCTGTTGCAGTGAAAGGCCCAAATCCTTTACAACCAGGCAGGACAGGGTGCTCAGAAAGCTAAGTTTGGCAGACAGGAATTCACCTGAATTGCTTCAAAGATGGTCTGAAATGACTGATGTTCTGTAAGTACATCTACTGTTGGGAGAAGGCTGCTTCACTGAGACTTGCGTGGCTGCAAAGGCAGGCGTAAACCACTCTTAAATGCAAATCAAAGACAGCGTAAACTTCAGTGGGCAAAACAGCATGTCTCATAAACAACCAAGCAATGGAAAAATGTTCTTTTTAGTAATGAATCATAATTTTGTCTTAATGGGAATCAGTAGTGCCTATATAAGGAGATCCAAGCATGAAGAAATCCATCCAAGTTGCTTAGTGACTACTGTTAAGCTTCTGGAGAAGGTCATGGTTTGGAGCTGTATGTGTGCACATGGCTTTGGGAACTTTCATATTGCCGATAGTACAATAAATGCCCAGAAATAATCTGGATATTAGAAAACAAGATGCTACCATCATCTAAAAGACTTTATGATGGCAATTTTATTTTTCATGATGACAATGCTCCCTGTCATTGTGCTAAAATAGTAAAAAAGTGGTTTTAGGGGGGAAAAATGTTCAGCATCTTGATTGGCCACCACAGTCACCAGACTTAAATCCAATCAAAAATTTGTGGCTCAAAATGTTGTATGAACTATCAAAAAAGAAGCCAACAACCTAAATTCAACTAATTCAACTCCCTGAAGATGTAATTTAAATTTGAAATCTTATTCTTCAACCCAATCTTTTACAAAACCTTGTTCACAGTATGCCAGCAAGATGCAAAACTGTGATTAAAGCTAAAGGCTGGGCAACCAAATATTAGGTACATTTTATAATTTTGATTCATTATATTTCTGTATTTAAATGTCATTTCATTCCTTATGAATTACAAAAACGATTTATTGCTTTAACCTAAGTATGGATAAATGATTATTTTCATAATTTCGACTTGGTCATGATTTTTGCAATGTATCTTAAGAACGTAAGTAGCTACAGGAAAAACTAAGACATTTTCTAAATCTCCATTAAATTTTGTCCCTAATGACATATAAATGATGAAATAACTATGAAAATTAGTTAGTTAAACAAAGAGTTAAGCTTAAAATTCACGGTTTTTGGAGGTGATGCAATACTTTTGCACACCACCATAGGTGCATTGCCCCCATCCCTCCAAGAAGGTGGAATGAGCAGATTTCAGTCAATGCAATCAGATGTGATAACCTTTGTGTTAAAGGAAACTGTATTCAATCCCATCTAGATATAACCCCAGCAGTACACTGACTTTACATCAAACCAAGAATAACATCAGCACAAGGCTGCAAAGAGGGCAGAATGAACTGCTTTTAGTCAATGTTCTGAAATGTAAATCTTTTGGTAAAAGAAAATTGCATTCCTCCCCCTCCACACACACACAAACACACACACACACACACACACACACACACACACACACACACACACACACACACACACACACACACACACACACACACACACACACACACAGCTATTGATTTTAAGCAAACTGTATTTCGTATTTTAAGAATGCCAATGTCATAGTGGAATTAAATCAGAACAACAAACAATAACAACACATTCGACCTCACCTCACCTCCACCCACCTCTCAAGCTATAACAACTGCCTGATATCACATTCAAATATGTAATGGTTCATATAACCACTACCTTTTCAACAGGGAAGAATAAATAACCAAGATTTCAAGACTTTCACTAAAGTAGTGCATAATCCTTTAGTACATATTAGAAAGCAAATAAATAATACCTAATTTTATTAGCTAAAAGCTTGAAATATGTGCCTAAAAATGTGGTAAAGTAAAATAAGAAAGTACATAAAAATCACTTGTTTGCATTTGTAATTATGCATGGTTCTGTGAAGATGGACACAAATTCAAAAAATACCATCACCATACCTGCCAACTAAATTTAATGAATATGCAGAAGATTGCTTTGAAAATTCAGAAGATTTTTTTACGTCAATTTGTCACATGATAAAGCGATTTAGAACTCATACTGCTTAAACTAAAAAGGAATACAGGATACTTACCTTTTTTTTTTTTTTTTTTTGTGTTTTTATTGAAGGGAACTTTTATTTATAGTAATTTGACAGTTAGCTAAACTTTTTACAGTGGCCTTTTTGGCTTTTTTTAAGAATTCTTTGAAGTACTTGTTTTTGAAAATAAAGTAAATTTTCTTTGCATTTAATTAACAGAAGACTCAAGCGATTCACCTGATATTAATGATCAAAACATTGTGCGATTTTTTTAACCAAAGAAAAAATTCTTTTGCATTATTAATTAAATGGCAAATACACCCTATAATTATATTATTATTATTTCACTTTGGTGTTCTTTCAAATGACGAGCCACACCATTTTTCTCTCCTATCATTAGTGGAGCATTGTCTGCTCTAAAAGCAATGCAATTTTTGAAAGGTATCCTGTGCTTACTAAAAACATCAACTGTACCTGAGAACCATGGATTCTGATATCAGAGCTTTCACTATTTTTGATAAATGGTGTAATTTTCAGAGAATGAATACTTTTTTTTTTTTTTTTTTTTTTTAACACCATGCATCAATTCTTACAAATTTCCAAACTTCGTCACTTCCATTTTGGGAAATTTCCCCCACCCTTACTTATCAAGCTCAAGCTAAAATGCACACACATTTATGAGGGTGATGACATTTAACAACTACATAGGAGAGGGGATCGCATGGGGGGGGGGGGATATAATTACTGGAGAAATCTTTGTTCCGCCTGACTTGAGTTTTCGGAAATTTATCCAACATGCTCAAGCTGAAATACAAATATTTATGGAATAAAATAATATCTAATAATACTGGGTACAGGAATCATCGTGAGAAATAAAATTATGATTACGAGAAATTTTTTACCTCCGTCTACTTTCTGTTTTCGAAGGATGAAATTCCGTTTTCCGACAGAGACCCCCCCCCGAAATTTCAGTCCAGTTGTGCTTTGATCTCGTGAATGGTCCAAATGATAACAAAAAAAGATGGAATTCCTCAAATCTGCGTAAGAATCTCGTGGTCGAAGATTACGGGGAAATTTTCGGGCAGACTTCCTTCTGTTTTTGGAAATCGTTGCCTACAATTTCAAGCTGAAATTATGCAATGAAATTATATTTAACAACAATACTGAACAAAAGTAACATAGCGACAGAGAGAAAAAATACGCACTTTGTTTAGCTTCCGTTTCCGAACGTTTAAAAAGGCAAAAACAACGTCCCCAGACGGAATACGACCCCCCGCCCTAACTAATACCCCGAAAATTTCTTCTTTTTGCATTGATCTCGAAAATGACAAAAGGGGAGGGGGGAACTTTGCGAATCCACGGAAGAATCTCGCGTACGAATTAACCGCTGAATCGATTTTGAATGGCGTAAGATTACGCTAAAATATCGATGACCAGTAAATTTTAACTTTTGGCGCAAAATTAGCGCAGATTTCGTCAAAATCAAATTTTTAGCATAATGGTGCAAGAACGTTTTGGCGCAGGTTTGGCAGCCCTGAGATTAAGACTAGTAAGTTATTGCTGCGCTTTTCAACTTTTTTTTTTTTTGACTTACAAAAATTAATAAAACAGGTTATTTTTCGCAAAAAAGCACAGAAATTTTTCAAATGGCAGAAGAACGCGAGTTTGGTCGGAAGATCGGAAGACCTGCCAAAATCGGAAGAGTTGACAGGTATGCATCACAATCTTGAGTGTCATTCTTTAGTGATAAAGCATCCTTATCCTGATCCAGTCCATTCATTGAGGTATACCACCCTAGAGATGGATCAGAAGCCTTATCACTATCACTGAAAATCACTGTCACTGTTATGACCAGTGATTAGAAGAAACAGCTACAAAATCACTGTTAAGGTGTCATAGTTAGTTATGTCATGATCAGAGCAATATTTGAAGATAAACAGGGTCTAAAATCACCATTACAACGCCACAATTTCAGCTTGGTGACTTCACCATGTTCTAAGATAAATATCCCCTCTGCAGGAGACTTTTACCCTAATGGATCTTTGACCACTCAAGACTGGCTGAGAGAGATTAACATCACCACTAATCCCATTGGGGAAAATGATGGGAACATGAGAAGGTGAAAGTGTTAGACAAGAAACAAAAAATTAGTTTCTTTCAGTAACCTGGTGTGCTGAGAAAGTGTTAGTAGCAAACGAGCATTGCATGTTCCAATTATTCTCTGCTCTGCTACTGCTTTATATCATATCCACCACAGACTGTGATTTTCAAGTAAGACAGTGTCTCAAACTTTTTTACAATTCCTTCACCCCTGTAAAAAACAGTGATTCTGTCATGGTTTCAAGTCAGCATTACTTCTGCGGAACTGTCGCAATGACAGGAAAATCATTGCTAAACTCACCTCTGATATAACCCCAACACACTGCCTTAAGAGATGAGCGTAATATCATCTTATCATCCTGAAACTTTGGCACACCAAACAAACACCTAGTGTTCTGTGGTTTTGTTATACTTTAAACTTTGATTGGCAAACCACATCAAAGAACGTGATTTATACCTGCACCCCAAACAAACCAAAAATTCACCAATTTTGCGGTTTTTCTTTCATTGAAAAAAAAACTATCATACATTTTTCCAGTTTTTTTTTTTTTATTATTTTATTTTATTTTTAGGCCTGGAGAAATTAAGAGAGATTAAAATAAAGGTCCAAGATTTTCTAGGACCTGTGTTAATACTACATTAACAAATTTCACACAACAAATACAAGTCCTCCTCAACAACAACAGAAGAAAGAAAAAAGAAGAAGAAAAAAAGCAGCATTGTGGTGCAACTTTAGCACCCCTGTTTTTCTGCTCTAAGGGACAATCCTGCTGCTTTATGGTATTTCAGCAGCATGCTTCAATTGCTTTATCTTTCTGGGGAAAGAAAAGAAAAATATGTGAAGGGGAAGAAACCTCCATTTTGAGAAAAAGTATGTTATGCAGCCAATATACCACCAATCATTAAAATTATTCAGCTGCTACAAATGGAGTGTGATTTCTTTCAGAAACTCAATGAATCCCCCACCGCCTTCCGTTTTAATGGTCACATAATGAGTCTACGCTACTTTGCAAATCTGCAAGTTATATACCAAAAGCTGTGTCTGAATATGCATAGTTGACTTTCTCAAATACACATAAAGCATTAAAATCTTGAAACATGCAACTAAAAACAAATTGAAATATATTACACCTTTTACACAACTTAGGACTTAATTTTAGTAATATTTTCATGATCGAAGTGCCTGAATTAAACTAATGCAGAACATGCTGAATCACCAATGGGTTGGAACTGGCCATTTTTTTGTTAAAGAAACACTTTCATATTTACATTAGCAAAAATATGAATTAAGACAATGGGACTTTAAGTACTTTACGTTTGTGACAGTGGTTTATAACAATTCACTGAAATACAAACAACAGTACACTTTTAAAGTGAAGAACAGATTATGATTTCATAATGTGCTCAAAATGCTTTTACTTAAAGTTTCAAATTGAATTTATAATGCAATGTTTTTCCACATTTTGTTTTTGTTCCTTTGGAAGCAAATGTTAGTGTTTTCAAACAAAAAAACACCCATCTTAATCCAAGCATCAAATGTTAAAGACAGAGAGAGGTTTCAGGTACAAGAAAGTGTTTAAAAAATAATTTCTACTTGCCTGTGCTATTATTAGCATTCTCATTATTCTCAGTAGTAACTGGAAAGAAGACAGCTGACACTTGCATGTTTTCATACTGTGAAATGCATGGCTGCTTATCATCCATATTTTCTTCAGAGAAGTCAGATTTGATGAGGAAGCGGCAGTTAAATGAACGACTTTTGCTAACACCTGTACTTTGCTCAGGAGTCAGACCAGATACATTGCCTGTTAACATACATGAATAAAACAATTTATGTGATGCCATTGTTTGGCAATAAATAACATAAAAGTGTTATGAGCAGTAACATCACTGAAATCTTGCATTTTTGAGGCTACATACATGAAAAACTAAGATAAGTCCCTTAGTTTGTTAAAAAATTAAATGTTAAGCATAGGAAGCATATACCTCATTTCATAACTCTTACATTGATTTCATTTAAGCTTCTTTCAACTGAATAATTTTTGATGACAAAAGCCATTGTATTTCATATTGTTTTAATGCAAATCCACAATATTTAATCCATTCTCCACTAGCATGATGAGGGGTTTTAAGAGCAATAAGGCTTGTGTATATCTTCCCCAATGAAAGTGAGTGGTACAATTATTAGTCCCTTGACCATTAGTAATCTTTGTGGCACACAAAAACAACATAAATTGAAAGAGGTAATACAATTATTTTGCTGGCTGCTACAAAACATTGCCTGCAATCTTGCAGGAACAAAGTATTAGAATTTTACAAACATTGTGCAATAGAGATAGGATTATAATTTTCAAAAACTACATTTCTGACAAAAGAATTACAAATGCATGCAGCAGTCAGTTGAATTAAGCCAATATGACAATTTAAAAAAAAAAAAAAGGCACCATAAAAAATCACTTCAGGTTTGCTAAGAATTCAATCTACTAATACGCAGATTTCATCATAATGTCCTAATTGCAAGGCATTACTAGAAAACATATACTTGTTTTTGTTTGTTTTATACAGGGCTTGAGAAATACCTGAGAAGTTACACACCCAGCTGGGCATGTGCAAAAATTATTTAACTGCCCAGGTAGTAAAAGTTGGATGCTCAGGAAAATTTATCTTTAAGAAAATCAAAACCCTCTTTTTTTTCTTAAGTTAAAAAATATAATGAACTTTTTTCACATGTTTTGCATTTGAATTTTAAGGGTCTATTCAAAATGTTCAGTGCACAAAAGTGTGCATCTTCAAGTTTTAAGATGATGCTGAAATTGGTACGAAATCGTATGGTGGTGAAATTGGCGTTTGCTAAATTTAGTGATTCTGCCATGTTTTTTTCATTGAAATTTTTGCCCTTTGTCACTAAACACTGGAGACTAGTTTCATCAGAGGCATGCATTTCATCTGACCATAAATAACATCTGGAGCAAAACTACATATGGTTCCAAGTTCTGGACCTAGAGCATAATATAATTAAAGAAGTGATATTTTTTTTGTCCTTGGCACTCCGTAACAATAATACAACTTCCGGTGATTAGCTGTGAAATGAAACACGACAAACAATGACTGTCTTTTTTTCTTGTAGTAGGAAATTCTATCCCAAACTTTATTTTTAAATTAGTTGCCCATTCTGGGCAAACAGATTGTTTTTTTTTTTTTTACCTGCCCAGGCCAATAATTGACCTGCCCCGGGCATCTCGGGCACAGTATTTTTTAAGCTTTGTTGTAGATTATACAATGCTTTTTATAAAACAAACAGAAGGGAAGGTCCAGTACACTGATATTCTAGTTACCCTCCACATGCAACACCCTAGTGTGTGTGTGCATGATAATTCCAACATTTCACATTCATAAGTTTTGCAACATTCATTAGAATAATTTTGAAGTGCTTTCCATAGCTCAACCCCATCTAGCTTCGTGAAAAACATGCAAATACTCTGAAAGCAAACTGACATTATACTGTATACTGGACTCAATTTCCAATTACATTGTATCCACCTGAATGTCATCATCACAGGTTTTTGCTGTAGAAACCAGAATGTATCTAATAACTTCTACCAAGACCTGCAAATTGTTAGTGGACATGCCAAAGGACTCTTTCTCAGCTTGTTTAAGTGGACTTGTGTGAGATTTGTGCAACTCATAGGCATGTGAACAACTGAAAATAAAAACTAATCCATTAGCCTTTACAACCCATGCTACATGTACTCAAAAAGCAAGAACACTATCTGGAAATAATTACATTTGCTTATCTTAGGTTTAGTTTATTCAGGTTTTAACAGGGAATTGGGGGTACACCATTAGCAACTTAATGGGCTATATAAGCACTCACCCTTCCTGAATTTGAAGCCTCTGGTTCCAGGAAAGAAAGAATGCCAGCACTGTAAGACAAACACACACCATTCATGCAACATCTAGGATTTGAACTTTGGCACATCTTGGATGAATGGCCACTCAACCACTGGGGCAACATCCTCTGATGCATAATGATAAGTGCTTTCAAATGATATGAAAATTATTAAAGATACAAACTGACAACTAGCCAGAAACCAGAGCCTCTAACCACTGACTGGGTCACAGAGGCGGCATTTAAGTTTTTTGTGTGCACAAAATTAAAACATACTTTTATGTTGTACGATGTGCTTCTGGCCTCTTTTTAATGCCTCACTCTCTCCAAAGAATACAAGCTATACTGAAAAAATTCTGGTGAAAAATTTAGTATTACCCCATATGGAAGAATGTTAACCTATACTTCTTAAGCCTATAAATATCTTATTACAAAAAAAAAAAAAACTCTGATACAATAATGCTGTTCCTTCACCATACTTCAATATCCATTACAGATTTTTCTATGATCAGATAAATGAGTAAGTGACCTCTCCTCTCAGCATTTTATTTTGTTTTTTTTGTTTTTCTTGTTTACTGCAAAGGCATTTAAAATTAGAACAGTTCATTATAATCGAGGAGAAAAAAAGAGGGACATAATATTGGGATGAAGACTAAATTTTTACTAAATACAGAACTACAACCCCTCTCTAAACTAGCACATATCCATCCATACATAAGATTATATCACAGCAATAATCATCACTGCTAACACTACGTAATGAACAGGAGCAGTGTGCCTGCGTTTAAGCCAAAACAAAAAAATATTAAACTCAACTAATAATTATGCATTTACTTGTTTACCAACACAAATATTTATTTACCTAATGACATCATAGGCAAAAGACTGCTGCTGAAACGGGCACGGTCACCAACATGAATAATTTTGTAAATGCTTGTGTCCACAAGATCATCCTAAAAAGAATCATACAGAAAACAAAAATCAGTAATTTGCACAGATAAACACAGCACATGCAATTCAAGAGCAAGAACAAAATCTGAATTGCAATACTCACAACACTCACCTGGGTATACTTTAGGAAAGAAGTAACATTATCTGATACAAATTCTATTTTCCCATCAATGTTTACCACAAATAAAAAGCCATCTAATGCCTGAAATTTACAAAGAGGACAACATTAGGCAATCACTTCCAAAAGAATCTGAGACACAGCTAAAAAAAAAAAAACTTAATATTTTGATAACAGTTGGAACTCACACACAAAAAGGTACAGTCACATGGCTAATGGCATCAATTTTAGACTACTAAACTTGATAATGGAATGTATGAATCACAAGAATGCATAACTTTTAAAAGAAAAAGTTAATATAGTTGCCTCAACACTTTAGAACATTAAATCTAATTACATTATTTTGCAAAATAGCACAGTATAATTAAATATTTAATATAATTATTTTGTCAATAATTCAAGCAAGATTCAACTTAAGTTAAATTTTATGTCAATAATTTAAACAGATTAAGCATGCTTATTGACAACAAATTAGATTTCTGAAATAAAATTACAAATTTGGAGAAAAATAACTTTTTTCTTATGGTGAAACTTGTCTCTGCAACTTTTTCGTGACCAACGATAAATCAACCGAAGATAAATTTTTTATTAATAATTCACATACTTCTAAAAGCCAGATTCCCGAGAGATTACAATAAATGCAATTCTCTCGTTAGGACAAACATCAAATCTGACATTTAAAGAAAAATTTAGGTGATATGCAGTATTCTATGGGTTTACTGTTAATAAGTTATTCACACACACTACACTACCTTCTTAAATAGAAAAGCAAAACACTAAAATAATAATAATAATAATAATAAGTTTCTCATCCATACTTACAAAACAAAAGGTAAAAAGTAAATTGCATTAATAAATATGTATATCCTTTATTTCATCGTTTAATATCAGTGCTATTGTGATAGCTAAGGGTAGAAGGTTAAGCTTCAAAAACAAACTGCCTTAAATTTAATATGCTGTTAAACATAATGAAATTACTTTAACCTAAGTTTGTTACACAGTATCATTAAATTTCAGCTGCTCATTGATACACTCTACCTCTGTTTCACACATACACACCCACTTTTGTTTTCTTTTCTCATTTTCCTCTGCCACTACAATATTCAACACTTAATGGTCACTGCAGAATTTTTTAAGGGCCAGAGTATGTGGAATCTACATGGAAAAGTCATATTGCTACTACACATAGTCAAACATATGGAACTTCAATTTTGAAGGATGCTTATTCCCTAGGCACAAAACCACTGTGCAATACAGCAACTATGTCACTAATATTAGCCATACATTCTCATTTTACAACAAACAGAAAGTGCTGTGTGAAATAATGCTGCTTTGCAAACATCATCCAAAGCAACAACAAAAATTTTCAAACAAGAACTGCATCTTTTTTTTTTTTTTTTTTTTTTTTGCAGGTTTAACCATTACCACGAACAACTCAATGGGCTAAAAGCAGTTACCCATCCTTAATTTGGGGCCATGGGTTCCAGGGAAGATGAAAGCCAGTGCCATAAGACAAACACAACATAAGCCAGCATTTAGACCATTGAGTTGCCAGGGTGGAATTTTTTTTTTTTTTTAAACTGAAATGCTTTCTTCAGCTTCTATCTCATTACACACACACACACACACACACACACACACACACACACACACACACACATACACACACACACAGGGATCATGCTGCCAATTGCATTATTCGCAATTATATGTATTTCTAAAGCCGCAAAATGCTTAGATTGTACAATATAAGCCTTTACAGCTTTATGCTGTAAAATGCTTAAATAGCAAAAACTACAAACTTTTCAGTTTAAAACAATTTTGACTCTCAATGCACTGACATCCATCACCCGACGTACACAAGACCTTCTATACTTCATACTCATAATCTTTTTCTCATGCACACTCCTGAATCTGATCCTCCCATGACTTCCTTGGCCTTCCTCTGCCATTTCTTTCCTGCCACTAGGGCTAAAAAAAAAATACTTAGTAAGCATCTCATCACTCATTCTTTCAACATGGCCAAACCACCAAAGCATATTAGTCTCCACCTTGCTAAAAACATTTTGCTTCACACATTACACAACTGCAACACATCATTCCTCACACAATCACAATGTGTCTTGTCACAAACACCCTGTAACACATTTCTTTAGCACACAAACAACTCCTATGTCCCTTCTGTAGTAACCAGATTTCACTGCCATACATTAGAGTATGAACAATTTCACTTTCATTACACTTTAAACATTACACTTTCTGATAAAAAATAAAGCAAAGAACAGTAATTGTACTGCTATTCTTGTTCCTAAAGAAATCATTTCTCATCGTATACAGACATAATAGAAGATATTCATCTTAGGAAGCATACGCAGACCCACCAACCTATCCCCTCGCATAAAAAGTGTGCAAGCATTCAGTTGCTGCAAAGGCCTGAAAATATGCCTTTACTACAACAGCAAAATTATTGGATTCAATGTAGATTCCTACTTAAATTTTTTAAAATGACAAACTGTTTTAACAACAGGTTTGTATAGTTTCCTTTAGTCCAATATAAATAAACTAAGTGCATTTCACCTAAATAATAGCATATAAAAGTTACCATGAATACTTGAATGTAAGCTGAAATGTTTCAAAAGAAATTCATTAAAGAAGAGGGGTTTAGTTACGTGCGAGTCAGTTAAAGAACAAAATGGTGATACTACTCAACAGCAACTTTTTGGTTTTATGGATTACCCAATACACTTCGTGATAAAGATAAATGATTACCCTAATGAAATGTTTCTCCAACCTTTAGTCTTCTGCTATGTCATGTCAATGGAGCAAGAATTAATACTTTTTTGTTTCAAAAAGAAATCCAGGTTCAAAATCTCTGCTCCCCTATTCGAAATCTGTCTCTCTATCATTACCTGCAAACTTATTCTCTCACCAAGTGAGCAGCAGCATTACAGATTCTGAAATTTAATTTTGCTTAAAAAATGTGAAGAAAACACTCGAAAAAAAAAATAAAAAAAATCTGCATTTTAAAAATTGTCAATACTGCTTCATTCATTCAGCCATGGAAACAACATTGTGTATTACAGCACGGACAAGGTAAGTACTAATTTTAGATTTCAATTTAACTTAAAAACAAATTAAAAATGCTTTTTCTGTTGTTTCGTAAACATTAGTTTCCAAACCCTTGAAAATCTGAGGGTCAGCTTTCATGCTTCTTCAGTTTTTCTCCCCATTATTATTCTAGTTTTTATTTTTACCAAGTTCCAGCTATGAAACTAGCAAGCAGGTGCCAGTTCAGCTGAAATGAAAGTACATATCATCATCACCCCACTGCTGGGTGAAGGTCTCCCCAAGTTTATTACACAACTTCCATTTCTACCACATATAGAGTACCTTTTATACACTGCCGGGCAATTGCTAAGGACGGATGACAATAGCAACAATAGCAACCATAAAATGGAAGGCAGGAAAATGTGGAAATTAGCATAAGTGCGGGATACAGTAAGACGTGTTGTGCGTATGAAAATTTTGGATTGCCGAACTTGTTCGTGACGTCATAGCGCTGATAAGAGATATAAAGGATTTGACACGTATTGACCGTTGTTGTTCAAACGCAAAGTTGAAAGGGAAAGAATCAATTGACGAACTTGCAATTTTCAGTATGTCTTCCCGACATCACCTAGATGATTTTACGCGTGGCCGTATTATTGGCAAGATTGAAGAAGGGCGAAAAATAACAGATGTTGCCAGGGAGTTCGACGTCAGCCACAGTGTTGTTTCAAGGCTTTGGAAATCATTTCAAACAAATGGAGAGTGTAGCAAACGTCACGGGGGAGGTCGTGTTCGCAGTACGACACCTGCAGAAGATCGGTACATAGTGCTATCAACAAAACGACACCGGCGCAGCACAGCTAGTGAGGTAGCAAATCACTTTATGGCTGCTACTGGTAAGCAGATCTCCCGAAAAACTGTCACCAGACGTTTGCATGAAGGAGGACTATACGCCCGCCGTCCTGTTGTGTGCATCCCATTGTCCAGACGTCACCGTACCGCCCGTTTGCAATGGTGCCATCAACATCGCAATTGGACTGATAACGACTGGTCTGCTGTCCTCTTCTCAGATGAGAGTAGATACAGTCTATCGTCTGATTGTCGACGACAAATGATCTGGCATGATAGTGGTACTGCATATTGTCCAGCAAACATACAGGAAAGGGACCGATATCAGACATGTAGTGTCATGGTATGGGCTGGCATCATGATCAATGGCCGTACGTCCCTCTATGTGCTTCCAACTGGGACTATGACTGGCCAACGATACATTAATGATGTTCTGCTACCTCATGTTCGCATGTTCCGTGGTGCTGTCGGTGATAGATTCATTTTCATGGACGACAACACAACATGTCATCGAACAGTCGCTGTCCAACAGTGTCTTGAGAGCGAGGATATTCAACGCCTCATATGACCAGCACGTTCTCCAGATCTGAATCCCATTGAAAATGTGTGGGATGCTTTGGGGAGGAGTCTTGCTGGTCGCCAATGCCCTCCAATAAACAAGGACACTCTCATCCGTGCACTGACAGAGGAATGGGATAAATTACCCCAACAGCTGCTTGATAATGTTGTGCAAAGCATGACACGACGTGTGGAATCTTGCATCGCCCTCCATGGTGGCCATATCCCGTATTGACATCTTACGCCGGAACGCCTGCGGACAGTAATTGCATTTTTTCACGTTTACGTATTCTGCACAAAATGGCCTGTTTGTCCCTTGAACACGTTCCAAAGCCTTCTGGATTTCAGAGCACAATAAATTGTCTTTCTTGTAATGTCCTAGCATTCTGACATTATTTTATTTCACTTGGCATCCAACCACACTTACTTTTTTATGCGCTATATAGCCGTTTATGATCCGTCCTTAGCAATTGTCCAGCAGCGTATTTATTTTTTTTCATTTTGCCTTACACTACACACACATACTGCATTTCAACATAAATTTTCTCCCTGATGGCATAAATTCCATTTTTGTTTGAGAAAAAAGAAATACTACTGATCGCAAACCATTTTTAACAGTGGCTACATAACCAACATGGTTCCTGATTTTTCAAATGCACAACTTCCCTCATTAATATGGGTGTGACAACACATTGGCATTCAATACTGTTCTCTGATGACTACAACATTCCATATCACCAACATTTCTAAGGCAAAATTTTCTCACTGGTGGCATAAAATTCCACTTTTGTTTTCAAAAGAATAAAACGTGTCTGTACACTTTAAAAAAATTCTTGTTGATGTGCACTAAAGCATATTGATCTTGGCACTTCTGTATACAAGTCTCTTTTTGTCAGATTTTGCACATAATTTTTTTGTCAGATTTTGCACATAATTTTTTTGTCAGATTTTGCAGATAATTTTTTTAATCACTTTGTACTTGTATCAACTAATTTTGCTGTGTTCCATTCAATTGATTTTTCACTTTGTTTCATTTTTGTTGGACACATGTATGAAGATCTTAGTGTTAATGTTATAAATGTTCATACTTTTAGAACATTAATAAGTCAGTGATTAGAATTTATTGGGATACTTGTAAACACTATTCTTTTCTGTATACTTGGTATTGTATGTGGTATCCTTTCAGTTAGTTTTAAATAATAATAATAATAATCCCAACAATGGTTTTTTTTTTTTCCAATTGGAATGCTGAATTTATTTTTTCAGGTAAATCATAATTTCCCCCAAGAACTTCTTAATCTAATTGCTGCTATTGTATTGCATTATTAAAATGTCACCACCATATATGTCACATAAACAACTGGTGCTCCAGTAACGAAATTTTACAATCAAAATTCAGTATTTTGCACTGCAAAAATTGAGAGGTTGCTGAGATGATCCCACTTGTTTAATTGGCTTTTTTCTGAAAATTTAATTTTGGAACAAAAACAATTATACATAAAATTTAAAATTCTTTGAACTATAAACCAACTGCAGTAATAATGTTTATGGATGGATTTTTTAAGTTTTATTAGTTTTTGTCCTTCATATCTCAGTCACTTAATAAAGTGCATTTTCACTCTCTCCCTCTTTTGTTGGTATTATATACCTGTAATTATACATACATACAATACATACCCCTAAGCTGTTCTCTGATATTCAGAGGTTAGCTCCATAAAGAAATACAAATTATCAGATAATTTTTACTTACTGTTGCTGTATCAAACTTCTCCATTTACAGCAATCTTGACATACAGCTCGGGCTTCACTCACATCCATCACACGCCGTACACAAGATCTTCTATACTTCATACTCATAATCTGTTTCTCTTGCAGACACTCCTGAATCCGATTCTCCCATGACTTCCTTGGTCTTTCTGGGTGAAGGTCTATCCAAGTTTCTTCCATAACTTCCATTTCTTCCACATATAGAGTACCTTTTATATTCTTTGTTCTTTTCATTTTGCCTTACACTTGACCACACACACACACACACACACTTATGTGATTCACATCTCATAAAAGTTCTTGAGGATAAGCATACCCCCCCCCCCTACTACTACTGGGCTGTTCTGCATTATGTTAATACAATACTTCAACAGGCATGCCTATTTCTTACAGCATTCATGGGTAGTTCAAGCCATAAAAATGTGTAGTTTCAAGCTTTCATGTGTAGACACAAGAAATATTATGAAGAAGTATTTTAAAATATTTTAAATTTACTACAGACTAGACAGTTATAAAAATAACCAGAAAAAAATCAATATTGAGAACTGAATGTGCGAATTTGAGATTTTGATTCCACATTGTCAATTAGAAGAACGTGAAACGTGTGTGCGCACTAGGGTGGTCCTTATTTTCAAAAATTATAAATCTTTTGTTCCCACCTCTTACAAATATTTGTTTATATAATAATAGATTTATGTTAAAATTTCATGAAGATTAAATGATATTTAGCGCCCAAGCAGTTTTACTGAACTAGCATAACGTGGACTTTGGGCCCATTCTTTCACATCCATCTAACTTTAAAGAAACTGATTCGTAAGGCATCATCCTCTGTAATAAAACAAGTCATGGAAGTGTGGAACAAGGCTCATGTACCAACATGTAAAACAAATCAAGCCATTACGAAACTAGAAAAACTTCATAAAGAGTGAACAAACTTAAAGAAGCACCATGATCGAGACTCTCGAGCACACCATTCAATGGAATACGAGTTTCGTGCAAAACTGAATAATCTCTTCAATATTGCTCATGCTGATGCACTTACCCTCATCAAAATAGAAGATCAAAAATTTCTCGTTGTGCAACGAGAACTTGGACGTCGTGCTTACGTGAGTTTAGTTGACACCGCATTAGCAGTTAAAGAAGCATGTAAATTTGAACGTATCGAACAGGAAAAGAAAAGACCTGGAAAAGCTAAAAAAGAGTCATCTTCCAGTTTCAATTTGCCAAGCTGTAGTTATGATCAAGATTGCACAACTGAAAATCTGTCTCCTGGAAGAAATAAAGTTGAAGAGGACCTACTGTACAAGGAATCCAGCAGTGAAACCAATGATTCTCCTCCTACAAAAAGGACCAGCAGAGCAAAGGTAAATGTCATAACTCTACCACTTGCTGCTGCCTTAGACTGTATGCAAATGAGTGACAGAATGGCCAGCTTTGTCATTGCTGAAACAGTCCACAGTCTTGGGCATAACATTGAAGATTTTAATATTAATTTCAGTTCTATAAAACGTCACCGCAAAGAACATTGTGCTCAAATTGCAGCTACGTTAAAGTAAAGGATCTCTGGGGATGTCCCTCTGTCCATTGAGAAGGAAAGTTAATGTGTGACCTCTCTAGGAAACCATGTTGATCGACTTCATGCGATTGTGTCTGGTTTTGGTGCTTCACAGCTTCTGAAAAGTAAGAAAACTGTCCACTGGATCAGGAGAAAACCTCTCAGAAGCTGTTATTGAGGCTTTGGAAGAATGGATTGTTAAGAATCATACAGTGGGGACATACTTCGATGCTACAAACTCGAATACTGGTCGTCATGTTGGTACATGTGTTCAATTTCTTATAAAAAAAAAAAAAAAACTTGGCAAAGACTTACTAGGTTTTGCTTGTTGCCACCAGGTTATGGAGTTACTTGCCAGCGCTGCATTCCAACTAAGTCTTTCACCCTCTTCAGCACCTGAAGTTTTACTGTTTAAGAGGTTTCAGCAGAATTGGCATGTTATAAATCAGAACATTTATTCTACATGTGATGGCATTTCAGAATTGTCATCAGCTCCAGTAATGTGAAGGAAGACAAACTATTTTGCCAAGCATCAGCTTTCACAACAAATTAATGTAAGAGATGATTACCGTGAATTACTAGAACTGTCAATTATCTTTTTGGGCGACACTCCACCACGTGGAATTCATTTTCAAGCACTGGGTGCCATTCACCATGCATGTTGGATGTCCAAACTAATTTACTCCCTCAAGATTTATATGTTTCGATCACAATTAAAACTCACCTCCTCAGAAGAAAAAGGACTTCAAGAAATGTGTAAGTTTTTAGTAATTTTGTACCTCAAAGCCTGGTTCACAACACCACTAGCAGCAAGTGCACCACGTAATGACCTTCATCTTCTTAATGATATCTCTATCAGTATGAAAAATGCAATAAAAATATTTCAAAAGAAACTTGTAAAAAATTGGAGAATCATCTATGGTACTTGTCCGAACAGATGATTGGCCTTGCATTTTTTGATACTGAAGGGTTGATCTCAACAAAACAGAAAATGGCCAATGCTTTAGATTTAAAACAAGGCAACAGCCTTCTTACTCCAAAGGGCCTGAACAGTGTCATTCTTAATGCCAGTAGTGCAGCAAAGAGGAACCTTGCAGATTTTCTTACACCCAACACAATTAGATTCTTTACAAACTGATTATCTCTACTGAATTTCTATAATTTGACCAGCAGACTTGGAGAGACAGAGAAGACTATAAGGCAGGTATTGCTATTCTACAGAAGATTATGGTAACCGATGACAATGTGGAATGAGGGGTCACTCTTGTCTAGCAATCGAACAAGCTCATTACTTACAATGAAGACCAATTCCAGTCTCTTATGCGAGTTGTAGCTGATCACCATAATTGTTGCACTTGTACTAAATGATCTCTTATGGAGCAGCAGAAGTATACTCCCGGCTAAATAATAGAACTGGTATTCCTATGAATTTGTTTTCTATGATACTTTTACATAAAAACAATTGTCACTTTAAGTTTGTGGGCTTTAAATTTTGAATAATAAAAGACTAATTTTATTGTTAAAAGTATATGAATGGCTGTATTACTGTTGCACCATTATGTAGCACATTTTATGGAAATAACACAAAACGTCTAATGTGTTGGGCGACCTCTAAACATAGCTCAATTGTTTTAATTTTTTTCTGATATTGATACAACACCAAAAGGAATAGTTCTAGTAGGTGGGAGTATTGAATTTATAATAAAAAAAAATTCCCATAACATTAAGGACTACCCTAGTGAGCACGCATGCGTGAGTGCAAGTTGTGAGATGTGCAAGATCAACTGGTACGCTAAAATAAACCACATGCTTACTTCATTTAAAACGCTTCAAGTAGTACTCTTTGGTACAGAGTGCACGCACTCCAATTCCTACGTGACGCTGCTACCCATCAAAGGAGGGTGCAATCAGTTCCGGTCGGTTATGGTGTGTGACGTAGCGAAGAGAAACTGAGACACAGGCGAGGGAGTGGGGTTGTGACGTAGCTGAGGATCAGCGTGAAACCTCCACGGTATTTAATGCAGTTACCGGCCTCGTCAGAGAAGCACCACCTATCGGCACTTGCTTTGTTGTAGCAGACTATGCAGGCCAGACACGGAAGTACAGCCGGCAAAACATTGATGGAGATCCTGCATTGCGCTTTTTGACTATTCTTATATTCAACGTGTTATTGAGTTGTCTGAATATGCTACAGCACTTGGGTCCATGACAAACGCTAAGGGAGTTCGTTAAATAAAGTTACTTTATTATGTTAAATAAAGTTAGTAGGGGGTAAATGTGGCGTCATAGCAACAAAAGTGTAGTATTGGGCATATGATGTGTAGTAAAGCTAAAGAAATGCATAGTTTCTACACCAAATGCATAGGGGTTGGCATCCCTGCTTCAATGGTTTATGAATACTTCTTGGTTATTAAGCAGGCTAATAAAAAAAAAGAGGACGAAATCAATTGTTTCTTGATACAGTACCAAAGTGGCACTTCACTAAAAATTTCCATCTGAAACATTTGCCATACAGTGTTGGCTACATTTTCAATTCAATTTATAAATTTTAAAATCTTACATTAAAAAACTACTTAGAATAAATGAAGGTATGGAACTAAATTTCACTGATATTCTGACAGCTTCTTGTATCACATTGGAAATTTTTTTACCCCCATTCCCTTTATCTCTCTCTAGAGCTCTTGAGATAAATTATAGTGGTACTGGTGTATTCTTACTTGCCTTACAAAATAAACACACCTAGAAAAGTTCTAATGTAAAAAATATCCTTGTACATCAGCAGAAACTTACCTCCAACAACATTGGCCCATAAACATCGTTTGGTAATATAGTTGGTTTGCTGGAAGATACTTCACTTTGTTGGAGCTCATCACTTTGGTCAGGTTCTAAAAAAAAATGTGTATAATTATGGCTCACAGCAGATTATCTGGTCACACGCATGCACACATGCACACACACACACACACACACACACACACACACACACACACACACACACACACACACACACACAAAAAACATGCAATTGACGAGCAATCTACAGTAACAAACCACAACAATTTTCTTATATGCACTACAATAAATACACTGTATTACATATATGATCAGTTTATCACCCCCACTCCCTCCTCATGAAATATTCAGAGTACAAAATATGAAACTCATTTTCCAGTATGGTCTCCTGAAGTTCCAGAAGTTTTTGGAATTTTCTCTCCCCAGCTGAGATGACAAACGGCAAAGTGTTTTCCTGAAGACTGCTCATCAGCCCTCTAGTAAAATGACAGAAGCTTTTGATCAGCGCGTAAATCTGCCATCACTTTCATATTTTATTAAAAACAATTAATAGTAGGCCTACTTGGTATAGGTTTTGGGCTGAAAAAAGAAGTAAAGTTGGTTTTGTTCACACTACTACTTTTTTTTTTTTTTTTTTACAGAGAAGCAGTGTGAAAGGGAAGCAGTTGTGATCCATGAGGTGGAAGTCAAAGGTAATTTCCTGGCACAGGTACAGTTCTTTTGGAAATCTGAAAAAAATATTTCCTTTGGATCCAATTTAAGTGTTTCTTGTATCTTTCGTGCCCTTGTGCAACCACACTTCTGTCATTCACAACCATGCCTCATCAAAACAATGGCTGGGGAACAACTGCTTCCTTGTCATGCTTCACAAACCTTTTTTTGTCTGATATTTTTCACAAAGCTTACATACTCAAAATAGATTTTTCACAGAATGAAACAACTTCAAAACATCCAACATTTCAAACTGAATTTCAGAATGTATTTCCCCCAATGGAATGCCAATACCAGATAATCAAATGATGTTCTCAAAAATCAAATAAATTTACTTGCAGTGTATGTTAAAAACAGAGTTAACAGTAAAATAAAAATACCAACGTTTACCACAATCAAAGGTTTATTATATATCGACTATAGTTTCACAGAACTACTGGCTCAACATCATCAGGACGACTGGAGTGTAAACATTCTAATCATTGTGACATCAGAATTCTGACGGTCATGGTTTTTGGTGAGTTGTTTCCACGCGCTTGAAAGAAATGGAGTTGACGTCATGTCGTTGACAAGCTGTGAAGAGTTTTAATTCCGAATTTATGCTGTTCTCTGGAACGGCATGAATTCAGAAATACCTAAACTAGTTGAACTTATCAATTCAATTGATCCTCATATACAGTTAACATGAGACTGAAATTAATGACTGCTTACTATTCCTTGATGTCCTTGCGTCACGCTCTGAAGGATCCTTTATAACAACAGTTTATCAAAAACCATTCATTGTTTCTTTACCCCCACATGCAAAATCAAATCACCCATGGAAACAGAAAGTCTCTGCCTTCTATGCATACATATATTGGGCAATACATATATGCTCAACTGAGGATTCCTTGCAGAAAGAGCTTGATTTTCTTAAACGAATTGCTGTACACAGAGGATATACCCATTCCATTATAGACAAAGCTGTCCAAAAATTTAGGAAACCAAAGCCTGTCTGCTCACTCCTGCGCCAATAGACAACCGAATACGGCAGAATTGGGTGGTTATCCCATTTGCTCCACAGATTTGCTATAGAATTACAAAAATACTCAAGAGTTTTAATTTCAAAGTTATTTTTAAACCCATAAACAAGATACATTTTTATGGATCAAAAGACTACATCGAAGACATAAATTCCTGGGGAATTTATCAGATACCTTGTGAATGTGGACTTTCATATATAGGACAGACTCGCAGGGCTTTAAATTTCCGTGTGAAGGAACACAAGACCTGCGTACAGAATTGGGAACTAAAGAAGTCGTCTATAGCCCAACATTGTCACGAAAATAACCACAAATTTTTGTTTGAGAACGCTACGCTCATTGATAAACCTGATTCGACTATCAAGCATAATGTATTAGAGGCTTTCCACATATACCGGAACTCTTCACAGCTTGTCAACGACATGACATCGACTCCATTTCTTTCAAGCGCGTGGAAACAACTCGCCAAAAACCATGACCGTCAGAACTTTGATGATGTCACAATGATTTGAATGTTTACGCTTCATTCGTTCTGATGATGCCGAGCCAATAGCTCTGCAAAACTATAGTCGATATATAATAAGCCTTTGATTGTGGTAAACGTTGGTTTTTTATTTTATCTCAAAACCACAAGTTTTGTAGTCATAAATTATATAGAGTTAACAGTAGTAGCACAACTGGTATGATGTGTGCAATATGCTGTCATCTCCAAGAGACTCAGTACAAACTGATAAAAAGATTTCAAAAGGCATCAGTAACAGCCATTAAATTAAGCACTTGTGTGAAAGACTTTTTAAAGTTGAGCAGTTGAAAAGAAAATACTGAAAGGAATATCTCTCTTGATTAGGAGATATACACTGTATTTTCCGACTGTAATGCGGTGGTGGTAAACTCAATTTTACAAACATGCAACTCTGAAATGTGGCATAAATAGATGCAGCTTAACATCGTTTTTAGTAAAATCATAAATTCGGACCCATTGTTCATAACACACACACACATATATATATATATAGACACTAAGCAATAAACAAGGTAGGGTGCCGATTCCTCAATGATTATTAGCATGATAACCTTGTGATCCAGCAAATGAAGTGAGGTCTTAAAACCTCGAAGTTTATACACTGAAGTTCCAGAAAAACTGGTACAGACGAGCTTTAAGCAAAATACATAGCAACGTCACCTATGCACTTACTCGGTTGCGTCCACCAGTGCGCATATAAAGCGATAGATATCCTTGCCAGCTGTCAGAGCTATTTTCGACATGAGAATGACAAGTAATAATGATTTATGCTATTTTATCGCAGAGTCATAGTTGGCGCTCGTGAGATGGACCATAGTATTTCGGAGGTAGAAACGAAGTTCGGATTATCACGGACGACCATTGCAAGGGTGTACCATGACTACAAGAATTCCGGCAAAACCTCCAACACCAGTGGGGCCGTAAAAAGACAATGGGTGAACGTTACCATCGTTGGCTGTCAAGAATCGTTTCACGCAATAGGCGTGCAACACTCTCGCAGGTATCATCGGAATTCAATGCTGGAACCTCAACAAGCATCAGCGTACAAGATTGTGCAACATACCCAGCACGATATGGGTTTTGGGAGCCGACGCGCAACTCGAGTCTCCTTGATGAGTGCACGACACAGAGCTATGCACCTCGCTTGGGCACGGCAACACCCCTACTGGACACTTGATGACTGGAAACAAGTAGCCTGGTCTTACGAGTCGCATTTCCAACTGTATCAGGCAGATGGAAGGATTCGTGTGTGGCGCAAACCCCATGAAGCCATGGATCCAGCCTGTCAACAGGGAACTGTACCGGCTGGTGGAGGGTCAGTAAGGGTATGGGGTGTGTTTAGCTGGACTTCACTGTTACCCCTGGTACGTCTACAAACGTCTGTGACCGGCCAACGCTATGTGTGCATACTTTCTGACGAGTTACACCTGTTCATGTCCTGCATTCATGCTGATGGGTTGGGCCTGTTTCAACAGAACAATGCACCTCCACACAAGTGTTGGGATGCCACATTATGGTTATAGGAGCATTCATCCGAGTTTGTGGTGTTGCCATTTCCACCCAAGTCCCCAGATCTGAACGTGATAGAACACATTTGGGATGCCATTCAACGCGCTATCGAACACAGGAATATGAAACCTCGGATTACTCCCGAATTGTGGAACGCTCTGCAGGAAGTACGGTGTGCGTTGCCTATAGCATATTTCCAGAAGCTAGTGGAGTCCATGCCCTGTCGTATTTCTGCAGTCCTGCGCTCCCGTGGGGGACCTACCAAGTATTAGACTGGTGTACCAGTTTTTCTGGCACTTCAGTGTATGTGACTAGGTAATTTCGTGAGACCCAATATAATTTTTATCATGAGCAAATTTTTGTGAAAACTGTTCTAGACTGAAACCTACCGCAACTTTGTCATGTGACAGAAGCGGGATATCGCAATTTTCATAAACTTATCTTTTTAAGATCAAAAAATGAACAGGCCCATAAACATTTTTAAATAACCAACAGTAGAACATTTGAAATTAAATGACTTAAAAAAATCTTTTTCTTTCACTACAATGGACAAAGATTTTTTTCCCCCTTTTCCACTGGAAACAACAACGAATAACAACAGTATCCACAATGCAGCTAAAATTATGTATCCAATAAACTGATATTGCTCAATCTGCATTGCAGTATGTAACTCTCCTAATATCCTCCCACTGGTAGTATTTGTTTGGCAACCTTAACTTGTAAGAACATATATTAGATATATTTAATGTTTACTGGACAACTAAGTTACCACATATTTGTCGAAGGCTGAACATTTATATAAAATAAATTCAAGCTTTTTTAAAAATATTTTTACATGAGTACATAAAATATATACAGTGATTTTCACCGTATAATCCGCACCGGCGTATAATCTGAAGACTGCGAAATTCACATAGAAAAATTTTCCTTCGTATAATTTGCAGACTGACATTCAGGGGGGAAAAATCGCCCTATAATCCGCAAATCATAGATGTTGAACCAGAAGTGGAATTTCAGACAGAAAAGTTGGTCACATAATGACCCATGAGTCCGAAGAAGTAAGAGGAAAAAAAAAAAACGATTTTATTAAATGAAGAAATTCATTTTTAAAGGTTACTTTTTCATATTTTCATCTCCGGACAGATAAAGGGTGTGGCATCCATAGATCACGCTGATGCGGCTCCAGAGTAGTGCATTACACCTTGCCAATGACGAAAGGCTGATAAGAACAAGTCATAGAAATACTGTATGTATTCACGTATAAGTCGAAAGTTTTTGGAGAAAATCCTGCTTTCAGAGTAGGGGGATCGGCTTATAGGTGGGCCAATAAAAAACTTCCGTAAATTCTCCGGCGGAATGTACCAACAGATTTGTTTACATTTTAAACCGCAGCACAGAGACTTTCCGCCTGTCACCGCGCGATTGTTTTCTGACCTCAAAACTATCGCGCAGTGACATGATCATATCGTGTCACTGCGCGATAGTTCACAATTGTGTCCACCACTTCAAGTTTAAATTCGGCAGTGAAACTGGAACGTTTCCTTTTCAAAGACATCAGGAATAGCAATGAAGGAAAATAGCAGCAATGACGATGGTCAAAACAACGAAAGACGAACTAAACACAAGGCAGCGCACACGAGATCTGAAAGGAGGAACGCATAGGTTCGTGTAGCAAGCGCTGTGCGTACTTCTTTGGCTTTTTGCCCAAAACAGAGACAGCATGATCTTCTCAACAATACAAAATGACCTTGTTGTCCCTCCCCACAACTTTCCCGATCTTTCGTTACGACATTCCTCCTCCCTGCTCCCCGACCTCCCCCGCTCCGTACAAACTCCTGAACTGAGGAAATATTCTTCCGAGGGAGTTCCTTTTCTAATTATAGCCCCTCCCCTGCACAATTACGCTGCAGATTTTTTTTTAAATCAAAGGGTCATAACTTTTTTCTTTCTTTTTTTCTTTTAAATTGGTGTATTATTCATCGGCATAATACGCAGAACGTATAACTTTTTTAGCAGATAATCCGTGGATTATATGACGAAAATTACGGTATTTAAACTAGCTTTACTACCCAGCTTTGCCCGGGGTTTAGGCTTATTAATTTCATATTCCCTTATATGTCACTGAAAAAAAAATCTGGAAAAAAATTGATGCTTCAAGAAAGAAAAAAGCTTATTTCACAAATTCGGTCATTATAAATAAAATTAGTGTGATTATTTCAGCACTTGGCCGTACACAACATTTTTGGTTTCTCCTTCATTGGCGACAATATATAATTTTGTTGGATCCTTTTCTCTTGACATTCCAACATATAGCTGTCCATGTGAGAAGCATCAAATGCATCACATGCTTTCAGTTTCAGACGTCTTTGAGGGGGCGAACCTCTGGGATAAAAAAGTTAAAAACCTATCTTTGCAAATATTTTATGAAACTGGCTGAAATTTAAATGAACAACATAAATCGTTAATAGGAACATGATCTCCAAATTTCACCCGAATGGGTAAATAACTTTTAAATTAGCCGTCAAAATTTTACTAACCGTTTCTGCGTACATATTTCTGTTTACCGATGAATTAAAAATTCCATGCCTTTTTTAAAAAGTTTTGACCGGATTACGGTGAAATTTTGACAGACTCCTCTTATTACCAATTCATGGTGTTGATACAAATTTCAGCCCGCTTCGTTAAGATTTCGCAAAGTTCGATTTTGCATTTTTCAAGGAATAGAAACACCTGTGGATGTGCCGCGGTGATGAATGCAGTCACGTGCTTTCAGATAACGATGACGTAACAAATGACGCTGACTTTATTTATTGATTAGCTTATTAATTAATTCATAACTCGCAAACGGAACAACGTAGAGATCTTAAAATAGTTGCGTTGACCTAGAAATTCCAGTATTAATAAGCTATGCAAATTTCACGATGCCACAGTTTGGCGTTCAAGAGTATTTGCTGTTCAGACAAACAGACGTTTTGTGTTTTACATCTAAGATCCATACAGAGCAGAACTGAAATAAAACAAAAAAATACTGTACCGTTTTGTCTGATGCGACGTATCTGGCTTACTGTTTCTTGTAATATGGCACACTTGTCTGGCTTGACAGAAAGCGAACTCATGTCAGATGCGCTAGCAGAAATGAGCTCTGCTAGTTCCTCAATATATATATTTTCTTGTTCTCGGCGGCGCTTTTCATTAAGGCACTTATTTCTGCAGTATATTAAAAAGAAACACTTAACACCAACTTAGTGAACAGAAAACACCACAGATACAAGTAAATAGGTAATAACATCAAATATAAATTATTTACAAGTACATCAAACTTTGCAAGTTGAAAGCACTTATAAGGACAGTTTAACTGTTATCTGGAGCAAAATGTTGTATACAAATTGTCAAGCTTCGTCTCAACACTGGGGAGGCTTTTTCAAGGAATTGGTTAGGCATAAAACATGGAGAATTAGAATGCAAAGAAACACAGTAAAAGACAGCACTAGCAGTATTAATCAAATACAGTGGAATCATTAATTTTCTCAAAACCAAGTAACATTAATGTACAGCTGAAAAACACATAAATGAAACGTGATAATTTAACATTAAGAGCAATTCAGAATTTTTGAATTTGCAACATTTTATGTATAAATGAGAAAAAATGTGTAAACAGGGTTGTACTCAGTCCTTGTGAAACTGCTGTAATTACTACTACCAAAGTGGCTAGTGGAATAAATATTTTACTAGCCAAATGATAAAATTTACTGCCCATGCAAAGTTAAAAAAGAAATAATAATTCAGTAACTTCTCTACTTACGTTTCTATGAAATTAAATGTGTGAATGTTTTTTTTTTTTTTTTGTTTTCTCTTTCCAATGAGAAACCTCTTCCCCATTAACTTCATAAAAACAGATGCAGAGAAGTTACTGCATATGATCATTAGATTAACTGCAAATATTGCATATGCTTTTGTTCCAAAATGATGGATTTTTTGAGAATTTATTTTCAGTGCTACAACATCATTATTCTTACTATCTTAATTTACACATATAATATTTATTTGTAAGAGGCCATTGAAGTTAGATGTCTAATTTCTTGAATAATATTTAAAGCAAATTCAAAACCAATGAACTCAGAAGCCACAAACTTTCAGTCCATTAGTTTAATCTGAGGAAATGCATTAGTACTTTTGGGCCACTTTGGTCCCATCTTGAGATGTGAAGTGAAAATTTGAACAATGCTACTATTTATACAGAACAGTGGCAGTATGGTAGACATAGCATGTGTGTATTACGTCAGCTATATTTAAGGTGGAGCCCCATATTTGTGTCCAATCTCTTCTGGATTATATAATATTTTTCCATACAGGTGGTTATGTCGTAAGGTACATAGTCATTACAACATTCATAACGAGCTTTATAAATAAACTTTCAGTCAATAACAGCATAGAACAGGATATTAAAAAACATGGATCTTTGTTATTAGAATTCTTGCGTGGTCCCAGTCTGGGTGGAAAGTTCTATCATTGACAGTTCGTGCCAAAGCGGTGTTTTTGTAGCCCTGCTTTGATGTTGTAATTGTGTTCTCGGATTCTGCAAGCAAGACTCCAAGCTGTAGATCCAATATATAGAGAACAAAGTTGGCCTGTACCATTAAGTAAAGGAATGCTATAGATACCCAATTTTTGTTCTTCCGGGGTTCTTCCTCAATCTTTTTGGATCATGGTTAGCATATTATGTGATTTGGTGCCAAAATCCAAGGAGAAGCGGTCACAGATGTTTCTAAGGGGTTTGGTAAATAGATGGAATAAAGTCTATTAAGCCCACATATCTTTTAGAATGGTCAGTAACATGTTGTAGTGTAGAGGCAAAGGTAGTCCTGACACGTGAGTGAGGACACCCTTTGCCTCTCAGGACCACCTTTGCCTCTACACTACAACATGTTACTGACCATTCTAAAAGATATGTGGGCTTAATAGACTTTATTCCATCTATTTACCAAACCCCTTAGAAACATCTGTCACCGCTTCTTGGATTTTGAAACCCAAGACCTCCACTTTCTTCTCCTGGAATGTATAAAATTCCTATAAAGTCAAACATTGAATTAACCGCATACATAGGAAGTTCATTCCAGGAAATTCTCTCTAGACTTCCACAAATCTGATGTGAAATTTGGAAAACCTTCCTTTTCCTTGTCTCAACTTACCATGGCTAACACTTCTGCTATTCGACCATTCTAAAAGGTCCGAAACAAAAAAGTTGGCTTCCTTCCAAAATTGTTTTGCTCCGAGATTCAGAGAAAGTTTGGAAATTTTATTTTTCGAAAATTGCAATTCAAAACTCCCCCATTTACGTTCCATACATCTGGAAATCTCTCATTGCATCACATCACCCGGAGTTACCGTTACGAAACTTACCTTTCCAATTTGGGAACAAAGCATATCGTAGTTGCACTGATGAAGGCCATAGTAATGGCTGAAATATATTTGCCTTAAAAACTATTATACATAACTTAATGTGTTCTCAACTACCATCAACTTACCTTGTTTGAGCCATACTTGTGATGATTGCTGTGCTTTCGTATGGCAGCTACTATAATTTTGCACTACCTTGGAATCAGGGAACATTGCCATAAACAATGGTCTACCATGATCGGCAGATTGTGTTCAATCAAAAAACAAGCAAATAAACTTTCAGCCTCCGTGGCACTTAAGGCTTCATCATCTTTAATGATGAAAAATGATGCAACAACTTTTGACTTCACTTTTGCTTAGGCATATTCTTGGTGTTTTTTTGATGACGACAAATCATCTTGCAATCTGTGGGCAATATTTATGTCCTTTGAACAATAAGTACAAAACACCATTTTGGCTGAAATTTTAGATGGTTGAAGACGTGGAAATTTAATACTATATGAATCTTTAAATTTTTTATTGTTTTTTCACTTTTTTACTTCTTGCGCCACAGGAAAAGACGAATTTCGTCTTCCAGAATTAATTGTTTGAAGCACGAATAACAATAATCTGCAGACTAAATAAACAAGAAGCCTGCTAGCTGCAACTATAATCTGAAACTGAAACCGAAAGCATGAGAAATATCCGTTGACATCTAGAAAAGAAGCCAGCAGGATGCGGTTATTGGTTAGCACAAATGAAACAAAGCAAAAACAGCATCCCACTCAATTCCACTACAATCACGTGAGCAAAAACTTCTAAGGCGGTAAAAATGTTAAAGAAATGTCATGATATTGAATTAATGTTTATGAAATGTTTTTGGAAATCCAAGAAGCAATTCCAAAAACATTTAGTGAATGTTAGAATCTCTACATATGATACAAACCTCACACAGATGTTTTAATAACATTTCACTGAGATTTCAATTTCCATAGTACATTCCGCACTTCCCATAACCCGTAGGTCAACCGAAAATTTCCGTAAAAACTACACAGAATCATTAGTAGTTGGAGAAAAAAAAACGGAATTCTGCAAATACACGGAAGAATCTTGCATATGATTATATTTACAATTTATCTTTCTTGGGCATTTTGTGTAGATCTTTCTATCTAAAATTGTTTTGCCTTCGTTTCTAACTGTGATATCTGGTTGTTTTCTATGAAGAAAAACAATTGGTTTGGAGCAAAATCTCATTCGGATTACACAGTATGTGAAGATCAAAATTCTTTCAAAGCTACTGCTACTTAAAACAAAAGAACACTGCTTCCATGCAAACAAAAGTATCCATGTTGGAAAACTGCATGGGGTCTTGGAAGTAATTATTTTTAAACGAAGTCTGTAAATTTTTGGAGAAAACTTCAGGCAGTTACTTATTATCACTCTTTTTTCTTCCTTTGTGATTATGATTATTTTAAATAATATCTTGCCAGACGTTAGACAGTGATAAACCAATGCAGTCACTGATGATGGAATCCTTTTTTTTCAATTTCAAGTTCTTATCCTTTTCTTTTAAGAAATTGTTTTGAAAGCTGATGACCTTAAGGGAATTTCAGTCCATGATGTGACCAGTTTCTCTAACATGCCTATCTAAGCCTGTTTTATCGGAACAATTATTTATGGCTGCTTTATATTCTGCTATTAGTTTCAAGTCTGTGACCTGTCTCTCCTATGAAAAATAGTCCACAACATTTACTCTAAAAGCAGATAATATTTTGAAAATGCAAGGAGTAATATAGGAAGTAGTGTTGCGGATTATCTCACATATGAGAGACAGGTTACAGACTTGAAACTTGAACAGCAGAACACAAAACAGCAATAAAAAGAATTGCTCTGATAAAGCAGGTTTAGGTAGGCATGTTAGAGAAACTAGTTACTGCCTTGACTAGGATTCCCTAAGTCATTATCAGCTTAAAAAATTTTTAAAAACAAAATTGAAAGAAGGACTTGAAATTGAGAAGAAAAAGAATTCTATCATTAATGACTACGTGAATTTGTCACTATACAACATCCAGCAAGATATGAAAAATAACAGTAACCTCAATAGTGACGGAGAAAAAAAAAGTAATCAGCAAATAACTTCCTGAAGAAGAGTTTCCTTTGAAAATTTGCAAATTTAATTTGAAAATAATTCCCAGTAAAACTCCATACAGTTTTAAAATTTAATGAACTACGAAACCAGTGTTTGAAATGAGCTGTATTTACAGAAAAATGTCTATATATTTACTTACAATTGTGACTGTGGTTTTGATTCTGTCTTCTTTCTTTTCTTGTTAATTACATTGGTAGGCACCACATTCATCTTAGCCCAAACCTCCAGAGAAGCACATAGGCTGAGCCTACTGAAGAAGAAAAAAAAAAAAAAAAAAAAAAGACTTGATCCAGAAGCTGAAAACTTTCCTCCTCCATATACCACTAAACAAATTTTCTGGATGTTTACATAATCATAATGAACATGGAACATTGAGTAACTTTCCTGATTAAGTATGGGCAACAATTATTTGTAGTTACAGTTACAAATTGGAAAAACGATGTTGATCACATGCAATTCCAAAAATTACTGAGTGCAATACAGGAATTGTTTCTGCCAATCTATCAACACAACACACAGTTTCTATCCAATTTTCATTACCTTTAGTTTCCCTGCAATTTAATCAGGAACAACATATTTTGCACTTGCAAAACTATCACATCTTTATTAATACATCGCTAATTGAAAATATATCTGTAATTCTACTCCAGCATACTTAGCTTTTGGCTATAATATTCTCACTGGACAAAAAAGTTAGTCACCTCCACAAATTTTTTATTTAATGCTGTTTAACACTTCTCCTTACTTAAAATCACCGCATCCATATAATCCTGTTAGATATGGACACAACCAGCATTAGATATAATCTACATCAATTTTAGCTCACTTTTGTAACACTCATAATTCAGCTAGATACATGGCTACCTACTTCAGTGTTTCACATTCTGTTAGAGTGTTTTAAAGGTTTTCAATGGGGTGACTTAGCAGGACAGTTCAGGTGTTCTAATCTTACCTCATGCCAGTTAAAAACAGTTTTAGCCCTGAGCACTCCACCATTGTCATCTTGGAACTAGTGCTGTTGACGGATTCCGGATTTTTGGACATCCAGATATTTTAGTATCTGAGAAACAGATTTTTAGCATTATAATAGTTCGAACTCCGGATTTCGAACTGCAGATATTCGGATATCTGAAATTAGAACACCGAACATTCAGACATCTCAACAACATAGAACTATCTGACCATAATAGACCGCATGCCTCAGGTTGTTGAAACCTTAATGAAGCAGTTTATGAACGTGCGTTTTTTTTTTTTTTGCTGTATGATGTCCGTTTGATTAGACAAAGTGATCTTTCGTGACATTGATATTGTACTAAAAGTGAAAGGATAATAATAAAAAAAAAAAAAAATTAGTGTTTTATCCTGTAACAAACTCATGTGGCAATTCGGATTTATGATATTTCAGATATTTTGAAATCCGAAATATGGATTTCAAAATATCCGGTTTTTGACAGCACTAACCGGATATCCAAATATCCAGATTTCGAATCCAGATTTAGGATTTTATGCGGCAATCCAGATTTTGGATATTTTGAAATCCAAAATCTGGACTTCAAAATATCTGGTTTTTGACAGCATTACTTGGAACATCAGAATGTTCATGTTGTGTTTGGCCTTCAAATGAGGGCAAAAATGCATCCCCCTGGTCGTCTGTATACAACCTGCCTGTTTTAAATGGGTCAGTACCTCAACTAATAGGCATAATTCACGTTATGTAGAACATCCCCAGAATATCACTCACTTCCAGCTTGAATAACACCTTGGACACAGTTTGAATACAAGGTTTTGTTACTTCTGCAATGCTCTCTATACTCGGGGCAAAGCTATCTTGGCAATGAGGACGAAGCTACGGTTCCCTTTTCACTCCCACTATTACTCCGCACTAATGGTGTGTAATTAATCTTCACTGAGAAATGTTGCGAGGAAACTTCTCCCACAAGCCCTCAGGGCTGGCTTTCTGTCACCGTGATCGGATACCGAACCCCTCTATTTTAACACCATGTCCCCAGTAGCCCCCCGCACTTTGCTGACCAGTAGACAAGCAATTTATTTCTCTTTCTCTATCTCTCTCTCTATATATATATATTTTTTTTTCTTTTTCTTTTTTAAATGTTTCAGAACGTGTAACTTTTCTTTCTTTTAAAATGAAATTATCTTTGCTAAACACGGGAAGAAGTCTTAAGTGGCCTAATTTTGTTTTCACATATTTTTCTATTTTTTTTTATATATATATTTCATTTATATATACTTACTGCTTGAAGATCACCAACTGTGGGATTTAATTAAAAGTATTTTTACCATGTCATCAGTTATGCATAAAATTCCGTTCTTCCCAAAATTTTGCATTGATTAGATTTTTTTTTTTTCTAACAGATACCTGTTAAATGTGTATGCATTTTTAACTACTCTGTGTTACCATAAGTACTGGACAAGAGCGAGTCTCTGTGATTAATGATATTGTACGGTTTCACTGTATAAACTGCCACACATCTTTCAGCAACTTGGAAAATTGCCACACAGGAAAACTGCCACATGTTTTTCATTAATGGGCTAGGCACAAATTGCTGTTCCTCTGAAGAACACTTTGAATGTGTGGCAGCTTTCCAAGTTTCCAAATTATGTGTGGCAGTTTTTCAAAGTGCCTAACGATGGGAAGGAACTTTTTCGTTTGCCTGAATTTTCATGCCAGTTCATAGCGTTTAAGGCGCCCACAAAAGTTCAAAGGGATAGGGGCTATAAAGATAGCCGTTTCTTGGCCTATATTGAGAACTGAATTGGGAACTCCAAACTAATTTCGAGAAAACATTCTATGTAAGCCAAGCGAGAATTGTATTTTAATTTGAAGAAATAAATTGCTGAAGGATCCAAGGTACTTGAGCTGGGGGGGGGGCTCTACCCCCAACTTCCGTAATTTTATATTCTGGACCGCTGGAGTCTGTCAGTGTATCCAAGATGTTCCCCTTGAAGCTTCCGCGATGTTCGTAAGCTTTGAGGGAGGGCTTGCCCACAAAATGTAAAAATGGACGTAGAGCTGTAAACATTGGTACCATGCTTTATTATAATGATTCTGTACACGACTACGAATTTTCAGAAGGGTTCGGTGAATTCACCCCCCCCTTCTAAGAGCGGAGACAAGGTGTTGAATGTAAGTAATTTGCTCGCAGTTTCCATTCTTTAAGTTCTGTTGAGTGATACTCTACTTGTGGGTACGCACTTCCTCCAGAAATTTGGTGGTCTGTAAAAGAGATCAGAGGTGTTTGGGTTGGGAGGCTCTAACCCCATAACCCCAACTTTCGTAATTTTATATTCTGGACCGCTAGTTGGTCAGGGTATCCGCGATGTTCACCCTGAAGTGCTCTTAGAACCGTGGGGGGAATGGGGGGATTCACCCCACCCTCCTGAAAATTTGTGGTCATGTACAAAATCATTATATAAAGCATGGTACCAATGTTTACCGTCCATTTTTACATTTTGAGGAGAAGCCCTAAGCTTGCGGACACTTCAAGGGGAACATACTGCATACACTGACAGACTCTACGACTCTAGCAGTCCATAATATAAAGTTACGGAAGTTGGGGGTAGAGTCCCCGCCCAACCAAAGCACATTTGATCCCTCGGGCAATTCTTGCTTGGCTTATTAGAACGTTTTCTCGAAATCTGTTTGGAGTTACCAATTCAGTTCCCAATATAGGCCAAGAAACAGGAATCTTTATTGCCCCCGCTCACCCTTGAACTTTTGTGGCCAGTTGCCCTAAACTTGTATGAACCGAGATGAAAATTCCAACAAACAAAAAAGAGCACCTTCCCGTCATTAGGCACCTTAGAAAACTGTCATTAGGCACCTTGGAAAACTGCCACACATTCAATGTGTTCCTTGGAAGAAGAGCAATTTGTGCAAGGCCCCTTAATGAGAAACATATGGCAATTTTCTTGAGTGGCAGTTTTCCTGTGTGGCAATTTTCTAAGTTGCTGAATTTTTGTGTGGCAGTGTTCCTTGGCAATTTACTGGCAACCATATTTTATGAATCCATAACTACTACTTACAGTAGCAAAATACTGTTCTCCACGTGTTTATACTAGCAATTTTAAGCAGAAGTCAACAGGTTCCTGGTAATATTAACATAAAGCTAGCTACTAGTAGCAGAATCAAAAGGACTTACCCCAACTTTGAAAAGTAGGCCTACATCCATTGTCGGCCGGCTTCTTCTGCTAGTGACCGAATATCAGCGGTCGATAACACATCACAACAAAAGGTAAAAACGACCAATTGAATAAAACGTGAATTAAGTTGGGGTAAGTCTTTTTGATTCTGCTACTAGTAGTTAGCTTTATGTTAATATTATCTGTTGACTTCTGCTTAAAACTGCTAGTATAAACACGTGAAGAACAGTATTTTGCTACTGTAAGTAGTAGTTACGGATTCATTTTCGTTAGCCACGTATTATTCACTACGTGCATTTATGCACTTAGGATTTTTTTGTTAAACATATTTTAGCTATTGTTTAGGTTTACATAATTTTTGTGAATAAATGAAATCCACTGTATGAATATTATTTAAGTACATATAAAGTACAGTCTGAGTAATTTTTTTAAACTATTCGTTGAGCTGCTGGTAATTAAAGTTTGAAAAATGAGCAAAATATTAAAAAGACATTTTCATGTACATATTTCCTCATTTTGATATTTAGTTCTTGAAGCATAATTCATTCACACTAACCGTACTCACACCTTCCCCGCTGGTTCCTCAGAAGAAGGCAAAGGTTCAATCCCATCGACGTAATTATCTGAAGAAACTGTAGTATCGGATTCTCCCAACAGTAGATTGCAAGGCGTTCAACACGGATGTCTACCATCTCGTCTAAAGTCTACATCTTATCCTCCTCTTTGATTACGTGATTGACATAATTACTCCAATTTAAAGCCGTCACTCGATTGAAACCCTCATAAGTCCGTTTTTCAACTTCTGCAGCTTTGAATGCGCAATTTTCAGTTGCCGCAAATCCTTTGACCTGACTCCATACATACTCCATACATCCTTTGACCTGACTCCATGCCAAATCAACCAAAAAATTTCAATATTCAACTTGACCATCTCAGATTTCAATGAAACCTTCAGGGATCATTCATTATCCCTAATGATATAAATGAGAATATATATATATATTTTTTTATCTCATTGGGTTTTCCTGTAATTAATTTTTTAAATTTTGAAAAATCGTCGCTTTTTGGCTTGCATAAACTTTTTCAATCTTGAATTTCTGAAGTTCTATAAAGCCTAGAGAGTTGTTTGACCCCTCATTTAAAAGAGAATTTCATAAGTTTTAATTTGATATGCAACTTGACTATGGTTGGTGAAAAAAAAAAAATATTTTAGAAAAAAAAAATTTTAAGAAAGTTCTTTAAAAAATTTGAGAAAAATATATGTTTTTTGCAATATTATAAGCTTTAAATCCTGAAACTTTTAAAGTGGGATCTCAATGGGATCAGGGGCTATGGCAAAAAACTTAAAAGTTACTGTACAAGTAATAATGGATTATAATTCTCGTTTTAGTGTGTTTACATGATAACACACTGAGTTTTAAAATCTACATAATACATCATACTATATATAGCCAAACATAAAACAAGGGAAGGATAGTCCCAACAGGCTAAAAGTTTTACCTGGTAAAATTAATAAAAGTTTTTTGTAGTTAGCACTCAGAGTTGTAGTTATGCCAAAATAGCGACCTCTTATTTCTTCTTTAATTTCTGTTTGCCTTTTTGGTTTCCGAGTCTAAGTCAATAAACTCTTCCTGTAGCTGTTCGTAGGATCAACTTTGTCAAAACCTCACTTTTATGCACAACTAGTATGTCAGCAAATTTGTTGGTATTTGAAAGATGGAGAAGGGCCATGTGGTTCCAAAAAACTTATTTTTGCTTCATCTCCTAACACACAACCTAACAACCACTTTCCTGAGTATTGGCATGTAACAAAAGCCAACAATGTCCAGATCATCATCAGTGTCATTAGCTGAAACTATTTCTACACTTGATTCCTCTGAAAATGAGTAGCTTTTCACTAAAACTCGTCTCATTCACAGGACTGTAACTATGAAATTGTTGAGTACCCTTTATTGTTGTTGCTGCTTCAAACCTACTCTTCAAAGTCTTTTCCTCTGGCTCATATTCATCTGTAGTGGAATACAAAAAACTGATGTTGACAATATTGTCTTTTGCCCAATCATAAAGTTGGTGAGGGGTCATAATTTTTTCATTGTAGACCTTTCATTTACAGATCTCAGATATTTTCATTTACAGATCTCAATTGTTTCTCATATTAATTATGGCCAGGTTTCTTAAATGGGTTACAACAATATGCCAAAAAATGCTTTGATGTACTGGGTTCACCCATATTGTCACAGAGTCCTAATAATAGAGTAGAGTTAAAATTATAAATAATAGTACAAGTCAAATTGTCTGAAACAATAAAAAAAATATCTTATATAATAATAGGCCTTTAAGACAAAATAGAACTGACTGTACTTTTGAACTGGAGAGAAACCTAGTTGTTCCAAACAAAGATGTCAAAAATGGTTAGACTTATTACTTAACAAACACATAGCATTTATTTCACTTCAACTGAAAAAAAAACTATTAACTAATAAAAATCATATTTTTATGTGAAACACTTTAAGTAACACTGCTAACAACTAACTGTTTACTCACAGATCTTAGAGGAAACTAAGCAAAAGTTGAGCTAGAGTGGGCCAGGGGTACAGAAAATGTTCAGGGTCCAATATTTCCCCAGAACCCCCCCCCCCCTTTTTTTTGTCTGAAATTTCCCCCAAAACTGTAGTGGATTTTCATACAAGTTTAGACGATTATTAGAGTACATGTCGATGATCAAAAACTATCCTTAAAGCCTATTACTTAAAAACCAAAAAAAAACCTAATATTTATTCCAATGAATAACTAGCTTTTTTTTTTCCACGAAAAAAATTGCCCCTTTTTTTTAGTTGCACATTATGGTAACCAAATCGTGCCATTATACGTAGAACATATATTATAGTATCTGAAACAATCATTTGATGCGGTAGTTCGCAGTACGTCACAGCCCTCATAACCTCTTGTATTCAAAACCAGGGCTTGACAAATATGTTCTAGATCTAGGAGCCAGCTCCAAAATTTAGGCGCCTGGTGAAACAAAGTCAATAACGCATGAACACATGTTTGGTTATGACGCTGGAACAAAAAGTGGTAAACCATATTTGTTGTCATTTTTTTTCTTCTTACCCAAACCACTTATTGCAAAATAAAATTCCAATTTGTTTCATAATTTTCTTTTGATATTCTTTCAGTAGACGATCTCAAAAAATTTCAGATTTCGATTTTATTAAAATACTATTTGCGGAAGCCATTTCTTTTTCTTCGTATAATCTGTAAACCATAAAATTCAGAAAAAAATTTTTGTTTGCGAGATCCACAAGGGTACATAATCTAGGTTACGTGAAAAAAAAATACCACGTATAATCCGCTGCGGCATATGATCTGTAGATCATGAAATTCTGAGAAAAGCAATTTTTTCCTTCGCATAATCTGCAGTAGCATGTCGCAGAACATGATATTTAAAAAAAAAAAGTCCATACCTGCCAACAGCCTTGTTACTAATAACTATGGCATACATAGACTATTTTATGAAATAATCCATCTCTTTGTATAAAACAAATATGTGCCTCAACAAAACATTACAACAAACAAGGACTAATGAAACAAACTTAACACGTGTGAAACACAAAGTTTTTTATTTAGCAAGATTCGAAACTTCCACCAGTAAAAATCAATAAGATGCGTTAAGGATTCCACGATGCTTGACAGACAGGAAATCCAAGCAAGTGAACGCGCAGTGCACGAACCTCCACTTACCATATGATCATACTGCCCCTAAAATAGCAGTTTAAGGAGAAGATGAGACCAAAGAACGGGAAAAAAAGCTGAATAATTCAACTGGTGAAAAATCAAAACAGACAGCAAGAATGCGTACTACTGTCAGTTTGTCTTTTATTGACTCTGCAACTTCGCAGCACCGCTGCTTAATTTTTCTTTGTGCTGATATCATTCTCTCCCTACTTCATTGTCACTTTTCTTTTCTTGTTTTTTTTTATGCTCTCTGATAAAAACCATCAGTCTGAGGACCATGAGTATATGATATCAAAGCTTCAACTATTTTAGATAAATGGTGTAACTTTGGGAATATTAATACTTTTGAACACCAAGCATCAATTTTTTAAAATTTTCGTCACTTCCATTTTCAGGAATTTCCTTCTTCCTTTAACAAGATTTAACAGTGCTGGAGAGTGGGAATATTGCAGGGGGGGGTGATTACGGGAAATACGTCCGACTTCCGGTTTTGGAAATTTTTCTCCTATTTTCAAGCATGAAATACAAAAAATTATGCAGTGAAATGATACTTAAAAAATACTGAACAGAAGTAACATCGCAAGAAAAAAGAAATTATGATTACAGAAAAAATCTGAACTCCGTCGGCTTTCTGTTTTTGAAAGTTTTGTAAAGACGGAATTCCATTCTCCTCCGACCACGAACCCCCCCAATTCTGTTTACTTGTGCATTGATCTCCGGAGTGGCCAACATGACGAAAAAGACGGAATTTCTCAAACTCGCGGAAGAAGCCTGAAGATTAGGAGGCAATTTTCGAGGCGTCTAACTTCCGTTCCCACAAATTCTTGCTACAGTTTCAAGCTGAAATACGAACATATATGCCATAAAATGATATTTTACAAGAATACTAGACACAAACGCATAATCGGGAGAAAAAAATTACGATTAGGGCAAATTCTTTTTACTCCATTTAAACTACTGTTTTCGAAAGCTTTGAAACAAAATACCATCCCCAGACGGAAAATGCCCCCCCCCCCCCCAATTTATTTTTAAACAAAATGAAAATTCGTAGAATCCGTAGTTTGGAACGTGAGTTCCGTAGTCAGACAACGAAATCCGTAGAAACTAGACATTCCGTAATAATTGGCATGTACGATAGTCGTATAATCCGCACCTATCATGTTAATCGTGAATAGTAATTTCCGACAGAAAACTACGATTCACAGGACCGCCTCAGAAATCCAAAGATGTAAGAAAGAAATGATCATCTTATTGAAAAGGTAACTGTCATTTTGAAGTACTTCTGTGCTACTTTTAAGTAAATAAAGAACTAAAATTGCTAGCTGTTGCAGCATTACTGTAGTTCATTAGTTACACTAAAAAAATCCGTTGAAATTGTGGACAGTCCATGGCATTGTCTTATTTCTGGATACGTTTTAACTGAATACCGAAAGTAAAAAAGAATTAACTAACACAATTAGTGCACCAAAACTAGGCAATGCGATTCGCAGAAAGGTTATATGCTACGGAATAGCTTTGCGGGATTCCCGAGAGTAGCAGATTCTCACACAACGTAGGCTTCCGCACGTGCAACTAGTAGCAACGCCTTCCTTGCGTCATATTTTCTGTCAAAATGCTTCTAAAGTACAAATAAATGTATATATATATATATACTTACAATATCCTCACAGTCTTTTATTTAGCTGTTACGTTACATTTTTTCTGTTACCGCATTTTCAGTACTTTCCCAATAACAGCACCTCTCCTGAAAATTACCTCGCAGACTTTTTTTAAACGCTGCATCGTTTTTTGTTTTTGTTTTTCCTTTAGCGGTGTCCACGTATTTAAATTTATAACTTTTCAATAGATAATCTATGGATTATACAACATAAATTACAGTATTTACTGCAAATTACGAAATTTCAAGTAAGACGAAAATTAGGCGCCACGGACCGAATTTTAGGCACCTGGGGTCGAGCCCTGTTCATAACGATGCATTTTTAAAAATGATTACCTGATTACTGTGAAGTAAATTACTCCTATTTTTCACGCTATATTCGTTGTTAATAAGTCAATTTTTCGTTTTATTATTACTACCATTATTTTACCCCTGGGCAAAA
Source organism: Macrothele yani (assembly GCA_039090855.1). Lineage (NCBI taxonomy): Eukaryota > Metazoa > Arthropoda > Arachnida > Araneae > Macrothelidae > Macrothele > Macrothele yani. Next base: position 134,208,883 of record CM077027.1, on the reverse strand, counting down.
TTTCCCCCAGAGCCGCCTCTTTAATTTCCCCCGAAACTTGTTCGCGCGTTCGGACATATTCTGCACCCCTGGAGTGGGCATGAGTCACACTCCTGCAAGAACATGAATCAGACAAGTCTGTACAGGCTTGTGCCAGAACACCTGTGATTAGCAGACTATTTACTCAGACACTATCCCTAATTTGTCTGTAGGTTTAGTAAATCATTATCTGTAATAGACCCTAATGTAAATTGGTTATATTATAACCAATGTATTTTATTTAAATTTTTTTTTTTTACCTTATAAAAGTTAATGGTAGCAATGTAGCCCTAACTGGTATTTAAAACAATACCATTGGTACCATAACTCCTGATCCCATTGAGATCCCACTCTAAAAGTTTCAGGATTTAAAGCTTATATCACAAAAAACAGTTTTCAAAATTTTTAAAACACTATCTTAAAAATTTATTTTTTTCAATTATTTTTTTTCACCAAGCATAGTTAAGTTGCATATCAAATTAAAACTTATGAAATTCTCTTTAAAATGAGGGATCAAACAACTTTCTAGGCCTTATAGAACTTGAGAAATTCAAGATTGAAAAAGTTTATGCAAGCCAAAAAACAACGATTTTTCAAAATTTTAAAAATTAATTACATGAAAACCCAATGAGATAAAAAAATTTTTTAATAAATTCTCATTTATATCACTAGGGAGAATGATCCCTGAAGGTTTCACTGAAATCTGAAATGGTCAGGTTGAGTGACTGGTTGATTTGGCATGGAATCACCCACATGCTCGATTGGATTCAACTCGCAATGATATGGAGGCCAGTGAAAAATTTTATGTCAATGTATTTGAGCAATGCTGTCAATGCGATATCCTTCGTAGCGACTACAAACATTCGAAACAAGCTTCATGAGCTCAGCTTTTAACATGTCCGAATCCCACGGAATCTGTTTTGCTGTCGACCACTCCTGGATGTCGGATTTCTTCGTTGATTTTTTCGGTATACTTTCAACATGGACACTGTGATAAAGGGGCATTATCCAAAACAATAATGCTGTTTGATTCGATATTTGGTAATAATTTGTTGATTAACCAGTTTTCATAATGTTCACCATTCATTTCACAGTGGTAATCTCCTGTGGTTTTTTTTAGCAAGGAAAATTTCACATGCGTTGCCCACAAATCCTTTTTCATTACCAGCATGAATAATTATTAGCCTCTGGCTTTTTTGCAGAAGGAGCTTTTAAGCGAGGTGAAAGGCCGCTGAGAAATGCCTCTTCGCTGGATTTAACAGTTGTCTTGCCGAACTGTGCTTTTCGTGTGCCCTAAATTTACCCGTGTTTCATCGGTGTATTATATGGGCCTACCCTGAGAACAATGATACCGAATTTCTCTTATAAGCCTCTGACAATATTCCTGGATATCGTCGCGCTCAATCAACATTGATATCCGTTCCTGCTTGCTGTACTTGAATCCCAAGTCCTTCATAATGTTCCTCACAGTTCTAACACAAACTGTAGGCAGCTCATCATCTTCATTAACAGCTGACATAACTTCGATTGCTGTCGGAATTTCATTCCGGAAGAAGAAACTGTACTTTCTGACGAACTGTGGTTAAAGTAAATCTGTCGTACCGTTCCAGCCGTGTTTGGGTTTTAGCCCTTAACGGGCGTTTTTCCCCCGGGAGTAGAAAACGCACTGTTGCGTCTAAATTCAACCTTTATTCTTGCAATGCTGAGACTTGAAACACCAGTGAGTTCTGCTATAAGAACTGTTATTTCATTTTCCGATTTATTCGGCGAATGTTTTTCCATCAATTTAGTGAAAACATTAATAACAATCACCTTAGCAGAGCTTCATAATGGTTTCCCAGGTATATATAGGGCTGAAATACACTCGAGTGACTGGCAGAAACAAGAAATGCCCTCAGAAACACTTTTCTCACCCTCATCCTTCCACTAATGACCCCACAGCAATAAATATCCCCTGGTTTGACAGCTTAACTCTGACCCAAACAAGAATGCTGCGACAGAGAACCATCAGTGATGTCACCTAAATGCGAATATCTGTATTTTTTAGAAATGTCGTTGAAACTGAGATCTTAATTGTTTAAATGCACACACACACAACGTATTGAACATCTGTGTACTTTTTTAAGTGCCAGTTGAAGCTGGAGTATGAGCTTTTAGAATGAAACTATTTTATGCAGTGGAAGTATATACACTCTGTAGCCTTCCTTCCATTGCCAGGTTAAGTTTGCCCCGAGTATAGATACCTTGGCTTGTTGGAATACAAACTAACAGAAATGCAACTTATCTCACCAGATATCAATTTTCCAGTTGTCTGGAGTCCAATGTCTATAGCACCTATCCCATGGTAATTGGACTATTTTACATGCACGCAGCTGTTAGCCGGGATCTTTTCCAAAGTACTCTGCCTCACAGATGTAGGTAATGCAGTTCCCTTTTAAATGCTTTTTCATAAGTAGGCTACAGTGGTCTTCATTAACTGCCTGTAGGAATTCCTGTCTGATTATAAATCAGTATGCAGTGAATGATACTCGTCAATGAAACAGTAAAAATCTTTCAGCATGCACTTTTACTTACTGTGAGCACTGAACGTAGGTTGCAGCAACATTTATGTACGTACAGCACTGGTTATACACTCATTGGATTGTTGATTTCAAAACACCAGATAATTCAGCTACTTACTTCACAGCACATCCTTTAGCTCTAACAAATGCAATAATATCTTTTGTGGCCCAGTTATCTTTCTTCTGACCCATGATTCACAGCAGGAACACGTAAGGGGCCGTCCATAAAGTATGTCTGTGATTTTTTACTAATTTTAGACTCCCTTTCCCCCTCCCCATGTCACATTTTGTCTGATTGTTGACACCCCCCCCCCTAAAAAGTATGTCTTATTCCCGCAACCCTGCTCTTTTTTGAGGACTGCTTTTAGAAGTCTGTTGAGAAACAGAAAGGAAACATGTAATTTTTTAGAGAAATCTTCCATATATTTACAATTTTTCTTCAGAAAATATTTATCATTTAGGCATTAATTTATTCCTAAATGTTACCAGAAACTTATCATTCTGAAATAAAGATCTACAAATGAACGCATGCATTCAAGGTTCCAACACTCCCGATCATACCATCTACAAAACACGATAGATTTGGTAGTACAAATATGAGAACTTAATATTGTGGTTTAACTAAATATCAGAAATCTGAAATATTTCATACCTTTTTTTAACTATCAAAAGAAGCAACAAGAAAGATGACACCGAATATTCGAGTGTAATGATCACGTCTTTTGAATCCGTTCGGATGCGAATTAAATTTACCAAAGCTATTCAAAATCAAAGGAACCGGTATGGAAAACAGTAGTATCTGACCGAAAAAAGAAGTTTTTCAGTCAGGTTTTTAATCCTGCAGATATTGCTGTAAACGGAAAAGTCAGCTGACACCTTCTGGTGGCAGAATTGTGCGTTGAGAAAAATTGAAATTATATGCGGAACATTTCGCAGCAAAAACTCTCTCCAACATAGAAAGAATTTTTCAAATCGGGCTCTTAGAAGCAGAGATATTGACAAATGTAAGATATATGCTTCTACGCCCTCTGGCGGGAAAACCATGCATTATTTTAAGAAGAAAGTATTTTTAAAAGGTTTTTCAATGTGAGCAGTATCGGTCCACGAAGGAATTTTTTCAATTGAGTTTTCAGGAGCTCAGATTTTACTGCCAATACATCAGACACAGAAATTAAGTCTTACGCCCCTGGGGGCCAAACCGCTCTTTATCAAATATTTGAAATTATATGCAAAACCCTTCCGATCAGGGGCTGTATCATGTGCAGAAATAATTTTTCAAATCGGAGTTTTAAAATTAGAGATATTGAGGAAAACACAATTTATCTTTACGCCCCGTAGCGGAAAGTCTATGGCATTACTTGAAAATTTTTAAATTGCATGAGAAACATTTTACAGTGGAAACGCTGTCTAGCGAAGAAGGAATTTTTCGAATCCGAATTTGGGAGGCAGAGATATTGACAGAAATAAGATAGACATCTACGCCCTCTGGTGGAGAAACCACAAAAGAATTTTTTTAAATCGGGGTTTTAGAATCTGAGATTTTGCTGCAAATATCTATGAAGTCGAAATTTAAATCTTACACTCCCTAGTCGCCAAACCATATTTTACAAAAAAATTGAAAATTACAACAACAACAACAAAATTCTGTCAGCAGCTGTATCCAGTGCTGGAAGAATATTTCAAATCAGTTTTAGAAGCAGAGATGTCGGGGAAAGTGCAATTTACCTTTACTTCCCCTAGTGGAAAGTCAATGAATTACATGAAAATTTTGAAATTATGTTAGAAACATGTCGCACCAAAAAGTCTGTCCAACAAAGAAGAAATTTTTCAAATCAGACCATTAGAAGCAGAGATTTTGACAAAAACGGGATATATATCTAAGCCCCCTGCCGGAAAAACTATACATTATTTTAGGAAGAACACATTTCGAAAAGTTGTCACGTGAGTAGAATCTGTCTACGAAAGAATTTCTTCAATCGAGATTATAGAAGCTCAAATTTTGCTGCAAATACATCAGAAGCAGAAGTCAACCCTTACCCCCCCTCGTGGTCAAACCATTTTATACCAAAAATGAGAAATTATATGCAAATTATTTCCCATCACTAGCTGTATCTGCTGAAGGAAAAAAATTTCAAATCAGAGTTTTAGAAGCAGAGATACCTGGGGAAAAGTAATTTACTTTTACGCCTCCTAGCGGAGAATATATGCGTAACTTGGAAAAGTGACTATGCTTAAAATAATATTCGACACGAATGAAATGGAAAAGTAAAAGAATTTTTTGAACTGGTTGTTTAGAAGCAAATATATGGAATAAAATATGTTTTGAATTCGATATCTGCATTTACGCCCTCTAGCAACAAAATTTTGCATCGTAAAAAAACTAAAAACAGTATCATCATTTGCACATTTCAAGCTTCATAATGCAAGATTGTTTCAAATTGGACTATTAGTTGCAGAGATATCGTGTCTACAGACGGACGGACAAACCGATAAGGTAAGCAATCTTTTTTACTAAAGACGTGCTAAAAAAGACAAAACAAAACGAAGAAATACCATCCACTATATTTTCCCCGCTGGAAGTTCAAATTACTACCCCCCACCCCACCCCGTCACATCAGGTCCGGTTGTCAGAACCCCCCCCCTCTCCTCTGTAATCTCGGGCGTACTTTATGGACAGCCCCTAACCAATACTCCACTGGGTATGACACACTACATATTAAGTGCAAGCTCATATGCCAATAACTAACTCAACGCTACTAGAGTCACGAATAGAATACGGGATTACACCATACAATACAAATTTTGAAGATGGCAATCTGTTTTTTGGTGTAAATGTGACCAGGATGGTAAGTCAGATAATATCCGAAAACTTGAAAATTTTGTCATTCTGGAGCGGGAATCGAACCTGCGTCTCCCAGATAGCGCCCGGGTGTATCCATACACCCGGGCGCTATCTGGGAGACGTGGGTTTGATTCCCGCTCCAGGATGACGAAATTTTCGAGTTTTCGAATATTATCTTACCATCCTGGTCATACTTAAACTAAAAAATGGATTGCCATCTTCAAAATTTGCTACTATAATTGTTAAATCTACCAGTGCATCCAGTCAAAGCTACGATCTATAGTAGGGGTTTTTTTGTCCGTTGTTTATATACAAACAAAATGCAACTTCTTATACATGTATGTTCGTGTCATGTCTGGGGAAATAAATTTCTGAAAAAACAATTTCACCTACTTGCACTGTACATAAACACAGATTTAAAATTTTCAGCTACACATGTATACACACACGAACACAATTGCAGGAATCCTTGATTCAATGTATGATACTTTTATGAGAAGGGTTGCAAGAAAACAACAAAATTGGTTTAATAGCAATTTCATTTTAACCTGTTTAATAATTACTAATCTAAAACAACTATTATGGGAATTTTACTAGGAAATTTTTTCATTTAAATTGCAAATTTTCGGAGAAAACTCTTCTCCTTCTTCAGGCTGTCTTGTTGTTGTCACTTATTCCTGTCACCATCGCGGTTACGGTTAACCTTGACGGTTTAGGTTATTTTTCAACCAATCCTGCCAGATGTTAGGCAGGGAAAATCCTTTGCAGTCATTGATGATGGAATTTTTATTTTTCTCAATCTCTATTCCTTCTTTCAGCTTTCTTTTTTGAAAATTGTTTTGGAAACTGATGACTTTAAGGGAATTCCAATCCATGCTGTGCCCAGTTTCTCTAACATGCCTATCTAATCCAGTCTTGTTGGAGCCATTTTTTATAGCTGCTTTATGCTCTGCTATACGAGTTTCTAATCTACGACCTGTTTCACCTATGTAAGATAGTCCACAACTACATTTTACTTCATAGACTACTCCTTGCAGTTTTAAAATATCTTCTTCTCTTTGAACTATTTTAGGGAAAAATTTTTCAACTTTGTTCTCTAAACTTGGAGCTAGCCTAATATTGTACTTCTTACTAATTTTCTTTAAAGACTCAAATAAACCTTTATGATAAGAAATTTTTCTAGTGAATTTTACTTGTTGCTTTTGTGGGTTCTTCTTACCATTCAAATTCAGAAGCTTCTCAATTTCTTCTTTAGGATAGTTATTCTCTGCAAGTATTACTTTTAAGTTCTTCTTTATGGGCTTCTTTTTTATCTGCTGTAGAAACTATTTTATTATTTTTTTTCTAAAAACTGACTTGCTACATTTTTCTTAATAGAAACTGGATGATAGGAATTGAAATCCAGTAGTCTATTAGTATTCATTGGTTTTTTATACCAACTAGTGAGGAATTTTTCATCTTCATAATAGATAGTAATACCTAAGAAGTTAATTCTTCTTTCTTTTTGAAGTTCAATAGTGAACTTAAGGTTATCATCTAATTTATTGAATGAGTGGAAAAATAACCTAAACCATCAAGGTTAACCGTAACCGCGATAGTGACAGGAATAAGTGACAACAACAAGACAGCCTGAAGAAGGAGAAGAGTTTTCTCTGAAAATTTGCAATTTAAATGAAAAAATTTCCTAGTAAAATTCCCATAATAGTTGTTTTAGATTAGTAATTGAATTAAGAAACTAGGAAGCCATTTCTCAACATGAGCTTTATTCAAAAAACTGTTTAATAATATTGTAATATTTAATAATATTCTTTTGCACTAAGTCCTGATGTAAAAAGCTATGTGCTGTACCCTATATACAGGGTATCCAAGAATTATTGGACACATTACAAAATTATGTACAAAAAAAAAACTATGAGCATTGTCTGTTTTTCTATGTCACGTATTACTAACACGGTTTCTATATTTTTGTTTTGCAGAATTGTTATTCGCAGAATCTGATAGATGGCGCTAGGTGTGGCCTGATGAGGAATGTATAAGAAATGTGCAATCAGAAGTCATGTCATCCGTATAGCAGAAGGCGATGTGTGTGTTATGGCTTGCAGAATTAGTCTGTCATTAAAGTTAAAAGACGGTACTGTTTAGAGTATGGTTATAATCCTCCATCGACAAATTCAATTAAGCGGTGGATGAAACAGTTTAAAGAAACTGGCAATGTGGAACATCGTGGAAGAGCCGGTAGGCCTAGCGTCAGCGGTGAGATGGTTGAGTTAATGAAATTTTTCGACAAAGCCCCAGGAAATCCGTTCGTAAAGCAAGCAGAGAACTGTGCATTCCGAAATCAATAGTTCACGATATCTTGCACAAGAAATTAAAGTGTCATGCTTATAAAATTCAAATAGTGCAAAAGATGCATGTAAATGATCACATTCTGTGATACGATTTCGCTGTGGATATGCTGAATCGAGTGGAAAACGATGAAAACTTTCTCGGTACTGTACGTTTTAGTGATGAATTCACATTTAATGTATCAGGTATTGTGAATCGTCACAACTGTAGGATATGGGGCAGTGAACCGCCTCATGCTACTATTGAACTGGAATGTGATTCTCCAAAAGTTAATGTGTGGTGGCCCTTAACAAAAAGAGAAGTGATTGGCCCTTTCTTCTGCAAAAAAAACATAAATGGTGACATTTACTTGGATATGCTAGAAAATTTCGCTATACCCCAGATCAAAAGATATGTTATTTTCCAACAAGACGCCACACCTCCGTATTGGTCAACATATGTACGTAAGTGCCTAAATAAGCATTTCCCCAACAGATGATTGGGCGTGGTGGTCCCATTCCGTGGCCTCCTCGCTCTCCAGATTTAACTCCATTGGATTATTTCATGTGGGGTTATGTGAAGGATCGTGTCTATCAGACGCCTTGTACTAATTTGCAGGAACTGAAGTAGCGTATCACAGCTGCTATTAATTCCATAACTCCTCAGATGCTTGCCAATATATGGCATGAAATCAAGTATCGCTTGGACGTACTACGAGCAACCAAGGGATCTCACATCGAAATTATTAACTTGTGTAGTTACATTGTAAGTCAGTACAGTCAGCTTCTTTCTATCTGTTTAATGTTTTGTTTTATATAATTTTGTAATGTGTCCAATAATTCTCGGACACCCTGTGCTATTTAAATAAACATTAATTTTTCTTTCCAAAATTGCACATGTATACACATGAATATAAATAGTAAAAATATTACAGCATGCACATTTACTTACAAAAAAAAAAAAGCAGAAAATGACATGAAAATTGGTTTCAGACATTTTCATTTCATCGGGATTCATGATTTATACATATGTATTTTTAATTGTGAATGTACACAAGTTACATATTATTTCAGAAAATGCACTTCCACAAGAGCTGCTGCTGAAAACTTAGGGGAAGTAAAAAAGAGTAGGAATTCTTATGCTCACACGCTTTTTACTCCATTTATATTAACAAGATCTACCAGCACACTTTACATAATTTTTAAATTCAAAAGACAAACCTTCAGAAAAAAAGCTGATTTTAAAGAAAGTTATTAATTTAAAACTTATGACACAGAACAGGCCACACGCTCAGTTAAATTCCTACTTCATATATAGAAAATCTAAAAATTTAATTCACAATGTCTGTGTCATACACTTTTAACTACATCAAGATTGTGCAACAGTGTTAACACTATGTTTAGAAATTAGAATTGTGTGGAAAATACCTACATTAGCAAGCATTAACATACACAGCAATGTACACTTACATTTTAAAAATGCAGTTTTGAATTCAAATGAGGTTAAGCTGCAGCTTTGTCCCAAGCTTTTTATTCAATAAAAATTTGTTTTGGCTGATCATTGCAAAGAATTTTCATAAAGTGAAGGTCCAAAAAAGAATGTTGCAGAAAGAAATGCAGTTAAGCACAATCAAGTTTTCAGTGATGCTTTAAATAGACAAAAAACAAAACACTATAGTTTAGATGGGTTCCATTTCAACTCAGGCAGGGTCGTACCATCATGGTCTCAGATTTCTCTAAAAAAATTAAGGGGTGTTCCTTGACTAAAATAAGGAGACCTATATTTTTTCTTTCGGCAAGAAAAAATTTTCCCTTCGAGATAGAGGGTTTCAAATCTTGCACCGTCAAACAAGCTCTCTAGAAAACGGTTATTTTTCCTAACTTCAGCAAGTCATTGCAGCAGAGTTAAAAAAGATATCGTGTTCTTGTATTTTTTTTTACATTGTGTGTATAACATATAATAATATATGGTGCTAATATTTGCTACACATCGTATGATTAAAATTTTAAAAAATCGTAAACTTTGTGATTTTTAAAAAAATTGAATTTTTCAAGTTTTTTTAAACAGGTTTGGATGAAGTTTTTTCTATATTCGTTTTTTTTCGTTAAAGACATACAAATGTGCACTTTATTTGTAATTTTTTGTGTGTCTGTGAAACTGCTAGTTTCCGCGTTTCGGCAGCGTTAAAAAAAGCCGATTTTGAAAAATCTCTAACTTTGCCAACGATTTTCTCAAAAAGGCCATTTTTTAAAATTCTGAAAATTAAATCCCTGTTTCATTATCAACAGGAGAATATCTGTGTAAATTTTCACGGACCTAAAAACGCCCGTTTCCGAGTTAGACGCGTTTGAATTCGGTTTGAAAGCCTACGATTTCCCGTGTTCTAAAGGCGCCATTTTGGAAAAATCTCAGGCGCAAAGTACATACGTTATCTCTTACCCGAATCAAAGCGTTAGATATTCTTTGCCCGAATGATGGAATTAGAGCATTGGGTCAGCTGGCCCTGGTTGGATACATCCACCTCACCCTTCCCCGAGTAATGACATGCCTATAAAACTGTCGGGGGAGGGGGGGGGGATAACCAATACATAAAGAAAATTCTTGCTGCTCCACTAACTAAGTTGAGTTGCGAAAGACAGCAGCAGTTGTTTGTTTGTTTACGTATATACTTAAACATCGCATAAGAAAAGACTATGAAAGAGTAGAAAACTGTTGTGAAATAATTTTAAGAAAACGAGTGCAGGCACGTGTACCGTAAGTTATTTTTCGATGGCTAAACAACCTCTAGTTTTTCTGGGAGTTGCTAATTGTAGGCTACTGTTAGAAGAGCAGTTGCTATTTTGTTATAGTTGCTAAAGTTAACCTCAGTTTTTCGTAATAGTAAAATATTCGCTCAGGAGAGTTTTGTCCTCTGCGAACGGAGGGAGAAGGTGCAATGCTCTTGACCTCGCTGCTGGGTTGATAGCGCTGGTCGCTACGGAAACTCTGCTTACCTCCGTTCCAAAACGGTAATGGCAATTGTCTAATCTACTAAATAAAAAACACATACGCGTGCAAGCTTATTCATAAAATGTAAGTTGAGTATATTTCCTGTTCAATCAACTGATTTTACAAGTAGAATACATATACATCTTATGCACTTATAATAATGTAAAGATTTTTATCTATTTAAAACATATTCATAGATTTCATTTTTTTAAAAGGGGGGGGTGATTGTGTTCTTAGTGATTTCCACCTGGGCCACGATAAACCATGCACTGCCCATGGCTTCTGTTTCCTTAGAAGATAATCCTGGATCGATGGGAGACCAGCGGAGTTTTGACACCCCCTCCCTCTCACGTGGTGGTGAAGTGTCTCAAAGCTAGGTAGCTTTCAAAAATGTTTCGACTTAGTTGTAGTGGCTGGTAATAAGAGAGGGATTCCATTTCAACTCTGGCAGGGTCGTACCATCACGGTCTCAGATTTCTCTAAAAAAATTAAGGGGGTGTTCCTTGATTAAAATAAGGAGACCCGTATCTTTTCTTTCGACAAGAAAAAATTTTCCCTTTGAGACAGAGGTTTTCAAATCTTCCACCGTTAAACAAGCTCTCTAAAAAACGGTTATTTTTCCTAACTTCAGAGAGTCATTGCAGCAGAATTAAAGATATTTTGTTCTGGTATTTTTTATTACATTGTGTGTATAACGTATAATAATATGTGATGCTAATATTTTTTACACATCGTATGATTAAAATTTTAAAATTTCGTAAACTTCGATTTAAAAAAATTGAAATTTTTAAGATTTTTTTAACTGGTTCAAATGGAGTTTTTTTTCTATACTCGCTTTTTTGTTAAAGACATACAAACGTGCACTTTATTTGCAATTTTTTATGTGTCTGTGAAACTGCTAGTTTCCGCAGCGTTAAAAACAGCCGATTTTGAAAAATCTCCAACTTTGCCAACGATTTTCTCAAAAAAGCCTTTTTTTTAATTCTGAAAATTAAATCCCTGTTTTATTATCAACAGGAGAATATCTGTGTAAATTTTCACGGACCTAAAAACGCCCGTTTCCGAGTTAGACGCGTTTGAATTTGGTTTGAAAACCTACGATCGTGTTCTAAAGGCGCCATTTTGGAAAAATCTAAGGCGCAAAGTACGCATTCTCTTACTCGAATGAGAGTGTTGGATCCGTCCACCTCACCCTACCCTGAGCGATAACATGCCTAAAAAACGGTCTTGGAAAAAAAAAATCTATATATATAGAGAATTGAATGTATGTCAATTTAGAACCATCAAACTTGGTATACTATCTCATGGTACCCTAACTTAGACCGTAGACGGTTTTTGGAAGGGGGAGCCCAGGTCAAAGGGCCCCACGCAAAATTTCCGTAAAATCTAGTTTTCAATTTAGAACCATCAAATTTGGTATACTTTTTCTTGGCACCCTAACTTTGACTAGACGGTTTTGGGAAGGGGTCGGAACCCGGGGTCAAGCCCCCCACCATTACAAAATTTTCGTAAAATATTTTACAAAGTTAGGGTGCCAAGAAAAAGTGTACCAAATTTGATGGTTCTAAATTGAAAACTAGATTTTACGGAAATTTTGCGTAGGGCCCTTGACCACGGGATCCCACCCACCCAGGGCTCTACCCCCTTCCAAAAACCATCTACGGTCTCAGTTAGGGCACTATAGTTTACAAGTATATTTTACGGAAATTTTGTGTGGAGCCCCTTGACCCCGGGCTCCGACCCCTCCAAAAACCGTCTACGGTTTAAGTTAGGGTACCATGAGATAGTATACCAAGATTGGTGGTTCTAAATTGAAAACTGTAAATTTGTTTAGCAGACATACATTCAAATCTATATATATATATAGATTTGTTATTTTTTTTTCCAAGACCATTTTTTAGGCATGTTATCGCCCAGGGTAGGGTCAGGTGGACGTATCCAACGCTCTCATTCGGGTAAGAGAATACGTACTTTGCGCCTGAGATTTTTCCAAAATTGCGCCTTTAGAACACGGAGAAATCTAGGTTTTCAAATAAAATACAAACATGTCCAACTCGGAAACGGACGTTTTCAGGTCCGTGAAAATTTACACAGATATTCTCCTGTTGATAATGAAACAGGGATTTAATTTTCAGAATTTTAAAAAAGGGCTTTTTGAGAAAATCGTTGGCAAAGTTGGAGATTTTTCAAAATCGGCTGTTTTTAACGCTGCAGAAACTAGCAGTTTCACAGACACATAAAAAATTGCAAATAAAGTGCACATTTGTATGTCTTTAACAAAAAAACGAGTATATAAAACAAAAACTCCATTTAAACCAGTTAAAAAAATCTTAAAAATTTCAATTTTTTTAAAAAATCAAAGTTTACAATTTTTTTTAATTTTAATCATACGATGTGTAAAAAATATTAGCATCAAATATTATTATACGTTATACACACAATGTAATAAAAAATACCAGAACAAAAGATCTTTTTAATTCTGCTGCAATGACTCACTGAAGTTAGGAAAAATAACCGGTTTTTTAGAGAGCTTGTTTGACGGTGGAAGATTTGAAACCCTCTGTCTCGAAGGGAAAATTTTTTCTTGCCGAAAGAAAAGATATGGGTCCCCTTATTTTAATCAAGGAACACCTTAATTTTTCTAGAGAAATCTGAGACCGTGATGGTACAACCCTGCCAGAAGTTGAAATGGAATCCCTCTCTTATTACCAGCTACTACAACTAAGTTGAAACATTTTTGAAAGCTACCTAGCTTTGAGACACCTCACCACCACGTGAGAGGGAGGGGGTGGGGGGAGGGGGTGGGGGTGTCAAAACTCCGCTGGTCTCCCATCGATCCAGGATTATCTTCTAAGGGAACAGAAGACATGGGCAGTGCATGGTTTATCGTGGCCCAGGTGGAGATCACTACGAACACAATCTCCCCCCCCCCTCTTAAAAAAATTGAAATCTCTGAATATGTTTTAAATAGATAAAAACCTTTACACCATTATAAGTGCATAAATTGTATATGAATTTTACTTGTAAAATCAGCTGATTGAACAGGAAATATACTCAACTTACATTTTATGAATAAGCATGCACGCGTATGTGTTAATTGTTATTTATTTAGTAGATTAGACAATTACCATTACGTTTTGGAGAGAAGGTAAGCAGCGTTTCCGTAGCGACCAGCGCTATCAACCCAGCAGCGAGGTCAAGAGCATTGCACCTTCTCCCCCGTTCGCAGAGGACAAAACTCTCCTGAGCGAATATTTTACTATTACGAAAAACTGAGAAGTTAATTTTAGCAACTATAACAAAACAGCAACTGCTCTTCTGACAGTAGCCTACAATTAGCAACTCCCAGAAAAACTAGAGGGTGTTTAGCCATCGAAAATTAACTTACAGTACACGTGCCTGCACTCTTTTTCTTAAAATTGTTTCACAACAGTTTTCTACTCTTTCATAGTCTTTTCTTATGCGCTGTTTAAGTATATACGTAAACAAACAAACAACTGCTGCTGCTGTCTTTCGCAACTCAACTTTGTTAGTGGAGCAGCAAGAATTTTCTTCATGTATTGCCCCCCCCCCCCCCGACAGTTTTATAGGCATGTCATTACTCGGGGAAGGGTGAGGTGGATGTATCCAACCAGGGCCAGCTGACCCAATGCTCTAATTCCATCATTCGGGCAAAGAATATCTAACGCTTTGATTCGGGTAAGAAATAACGTACGTATTTCGCGCCTGAGATTTTTCCAAAATGGCGCCTTTAGAACACGGGAAATCGTAGGCTTTCAAACCGAATTCAAACGCGTCTAACTCGGAAACGAGCGTTTTTAGGTCCGTGAAAATTTACACAGATATTCTCCTGTTGATAATAAAACAGGGATTTAATTTTCAGAATTTAAAAATGGCCTTTTTGAGAAAATCGTTGGCAAAGTTAGAGATTTTTCAAAATCGGCTGTTTTTAACGCTGCCGAAACGCGGAAACTAGCAGTTTCACAGACACACAAAAAATTACAAATAAAGTGCACATTTGTATGTCTTGAACGAAAAAAACGAATATAGAAAAAACTTCATCCAAACATGTTTAAAAAACTTAAAAAATTCAATTTTTTTAAAAATCACAAAGTTTACGATTTTTTTTAAATTTTAATCATACGATGTGTAGCAAATATTAGCACTATATATTATTATATGTTATACACACAATGTAAAAAAAAAATACAAGAACACGATATCTTTTTTAACTCTGCTGCAATGACTTGCTGAAATTAGGAAAAATAACCGTTTTCTAGAGAGCTTGTTTGACGGTGCAAGATTTGAAACCCTCTATCTCGAAGGGAAAAATTTTTCTTGCCGAAAGAAAAATATGGGTCTCCTTATTTTAGTCAAGGAACACCCCTTAATTTTTTTAGAGAAATCTGAGACCATGATGGTACGACCCTGCCTGAGTTGAAATGGAACCCATCTTTAGCAGAATGCCGGAAAATGCCAATATCTTGCAAATTAACAGAAGCTAAGAAAAAATATGCCAATGAAACCAAGAGCAAGGCAACCAACTTGTAAGACAAATTGCTGTTTCAAATGCTTCAAGAAGAGCGAATCACTGAAAATACCTTGTACAGTCAAATGAAAGCCAATGGACATCCACAGCGTCTCATACAAATGACACAGGACATTAAAAGCCACCACAGTGGTGAATTTTTTGCCTTGTAACTGATTTCTTGAGAGTGCTGAAGACATGAAAGTCGCACAGCGAGAAGTCAGGGCTGTAAGCAGGATGTTTAAGCAACTTCCACAGGTAAATTTCTGTAATGTCTCCCTCAACTTGCAGTATGTGGTTTGGCATTATCATGGAGAAGGACAAACTCATTCGTCATACCCGAGTGCTTGTTCTTGATCATACAATGTAACTTCAGCAGTCCCATAGTGTCTGTTTGCATTGCCTGCTTTACCATGCTGTATCCAGGAAGTCAATGAGGAGAGTTCCACAGTGGTCAAAGTGTATACACCTGGTTGTGGCTTGAACTTCTTTGTGGTAGTGATGAGGTGTGCTTCAACTGCTGGCTAGCACACCTACTTTCAGGCTGAAAATAGTAGCACTAC
Organism: Macrothele yani; assembly: GCA_039090855.1. Classification (NCBI taxonomy): domain Eukaryota; kingdom Metazoa; phylum Arthropoda; class Arachnida; order Araneae; family Macrothelidae; genus Macrothele; species Macrothele yani. The sequence continues at coordinate 134,193,058 of CM077027.1, read as the reverse complement.
GTCTTACCACCAGTGACTATGTGATTGAGAAAGTCATTCCCTTTCTTGGAGTATTACTTCAAATCAGCCTTCGAATTACCCAGTGGTCCACTGGCTATTGGCTAGTAAAAATTCTATTGGACCACTGAAAATTTTGTTACCTACCCGGGCGGCCAGTAAGCTTTTTTTTTTTTTTTTTTTTTTTTTTTTTTTTCCCCCCAGTTTGTTTTGGAATTTACAAGTTTTTTAAGAATTGAACCACATATTTCAAAGAATCCAGGTTTTGCAATGGCAGTTCTCAGATTTTTGGAAATTAGATATTCTACTCAAAAACTGAATATCGGAATTGCAAACCATACTACAGTTTTCTGAAAATTTTGGACTGTAGGAAACTGACGTGAGACTCAAAATATTTGGATTAAGATAGGCCACTTTTTTGCCCAAGTGGTGACCGCAGAGCATGGATGGGTATTTTATATGGTTTCCCAACTGGAGGTTGAAGAACCATTTATGCTCTGACTTTGCTAAATTGTATTTCTGTCCACATGGGAGAACCTCCTGCCTTTCACACTGAAGCAAGGTATTTCATGAAGATGGCTTTTGGTATGTTACAAAGTGCTTCATAATCAGTGTACTGATAGTGTATAGTGTTTCATACTAGTGCCCTTATAAATCAAGGTCAAGTCCTGGATACTAGCACCATGTGCATTCAAAATGTATTGGTATTTGTGCCATTCCTGGACCAGTAAAATTGAGTGAACTACCAACTTTTGGTATACACTAATAAGTTTTCGTTTTTTTTTTCTTTTCGAATTTCTACCACTGCATAGCATGTTTTGTTTTATTTATTAGTACTATTTTCATGTGTACACGCACAGATTCTGTTCTAAATTTGCAATAAACTACTCCAATGGAAATGACACGTTATTTTCGACATATACTGTAAATGGGTACTCTTTTTTTTTTTTTCTTTGCACGTATCAGTGGGCATTTTGGTGGACCAGTGATCGGAAATTTGAAGTGGTCTGCTGGGCCTGTAGAAGATTTATTTCTAATTCTAATGCTGTTTCAAATACATCCATGCATTTCATTCTCCTTTTGTGCAGCACTGAAGCATTTTGGCACCTACAGCGCAGAAACTTTCCCAGTCATACATCGTATAGACAGTTCCCCAACTGATACCAATCTCTGTTGCAATTTCACTCTTGGTAAATCCGGGAAACGAATTACTGGCCTTTGTTCTTCTTTGGAAGCTTCCACAGTAATGTCATTCCAAGAAACTGTGACATAGCTACTACACAAAATAAATACTTATTTATTTATTTATTTATTTATTTATTTTGAATGGAGGTTTAATGACCACCGTGAGCAACTCAATGGGCTATAAAGCAGTCGCCCGTCCCTAATTTAGGTCCACTGGTTCCAGGGAACAAAACACTTCACAAAATGACTGTGTGACACAACACACGACATTGACTTTACTGATAACTCAGACACATCAAGAAGATACAGCGAATGACAGCTAGGTTTCCTTTTACTTACAAGATTCCCCGATAGCAGGAAGTTCCTGATCAGTCTGCGACAAGATATCATGGTGCCAAAAAATAATCTACGTGTGGTCAATGGGCAAACTGCTAGGTGCTAAAAGAAAGGGAAAGAGTAGAATTGACCTTTACATTTCTTCTACCTAAAAAAAAAAAAAAAAGAATGTCTAAACCTAAGTCCTGCACCAGTAGACCAAAAGTCAATTTTTGATGTTTGAAGTCAACTTATACAGAGTAATGGTAAAGTCAGGAATACATATTATCAGAGTCGCAGAATATAGGCGTACGCCGTACATGAATAGTTTCCAAATTATTCGCAGATTTTGCAGATAGTTTTTGCTTGTAGATTAAAAAATAAAAATGTTATTTACAGCAATTAAAACACTTACTCAGGGCTTTACTCAGATTAATATATTTACTTCTATCTCAATGTGAGAATGTTCAACTATTTTTCACATCTTCCGATAGTGAGTTCTTTTGTTTTTACAGACTTTTCTGGCCTCTTGATTTTATCAAAGCCTGTTCTCATTATATAGGAACTGTAACAAAAGATTTGTTTACACAAAAAGAATTTAAATTCTATTGCCAGGTTCCTCTTGCAGTTGCCAGTTATTAAATAAAAATATTTTCCTTACGTATTTTATAAGTCTACTATTTTTTGAATTAAGTTGTTCAAAATGATGTTTATAATTTTTGAAAGTTCATTAACGGAACTGCTTTTCTAGATATAAAAACTTTCTTTAATTAGTCTCTTGTTTTTATGAGGTTCATAGTCCAATATTTTTAAGTTTTGGCCTTAATTTTACACACATTTCTATGCATTCAGTCAAAAATGTACTTTTGTCCTCTCTAGAATCTGTAATGTTCTAATAATTATTTATTTTTATATTAATTTATCTTTAAATTATCTTATTCTATTGTTATCGTGATTCGCGGCTTTGCAGCAAATTTTCTGTTTTAATGGTCGTGTACGCAGATACATTTTATTTTCATACAATTCTGCATATTATACATCATTTTAAATGAAATTTTATGCTGAATTCAAATATTTTTACAGAATGTTATTACCAGTAATAGAAGTGAAGTTACAAGCAAAAGTACAGCATCTAGTCATAAAAAGCAAAAAATAGTGGAATTTGTGAAATTTGTGTACAATGCATTTAATGTAAAATTACTGTACAGTACATTATTGAAACTTATCATCATCATCATCAACCATTATCAATCCACTGCTGGACGAAGGTCTCCCCAAGTTTCCTCCACAACGGCTTGTCTTGTGCCAGTCTCCTCCATGTCACTCCCTTGAAACTTATAGGGCTCTTGAAATAACGTAACAAGCAAAAATATGCTTTAATATTTAATTGGATAACCACGGTTTCTTAATATCAAAGTGCACCTTCTTGGCATGGAACTAATGAGATTCTCTAGTTGTCCATTGGTGATAACACAGTGCCATATATGGCCCTTACAGACTCGATGCTGTTTTAGATGCAAGTCCTTGTTGATGGATCTTTTGCTTCAATTTCACCCACAGACTCTCTATGGGATTAAGATCTGATGACTGTGCCGGCAACTGAAGTTTTCTTATAACTTTTCGATTAAACCACTCGTCAACCAACTTTGACCGATGATATGGCGCGTTATCGTCCTGAAAGATAAAATTCCGCAAACCCATGTCTTGTGCAGATGGTAGCAGTTTGGACTCCAAGACATCCACATATTTCAATCCATTCAATGTGCTATCAACAATATTCAGACGCCCAACATCATTGGCTGAAATACAGGACTATAGCGTCACAGAATGTGGGTGCTTGATTGTTGGCTGAGTGCAGCATTCCTTATATCTTTCACCAGCCTGACGACGTACATAATTATTTCCATTATTAGCAGAAATAGTAACAGTTGTTTCATCACTGAAAATAATATTTTCCCATTCATTAACAGTCCAATTCTTGAAAGGTTTTCATGCAGTCAGTCCATTTTCTTGTAGCCTACTACAAACTGTACGTGCAGATGCAATAATGCCAACTTCATTCTCCCACTCATTTCTTAAATCAGTGGCTGTTTTAAACCTTGATTTTAAAGAACGAATCAACACGTGATCATCACGTTCAGTACACAGCCTTGGTCAACCTGTTCTTTTTCTGTTTCCCACACATCCAGCCAGTTTCTGCAACTCTTTTAATGGTGTGCAAGACAGTGGAATGATCACAGCCACATTTAACAGCAATTTTACAACTACTGAATCCAAGTTCATGCAAAGTAATATTTTTTGCCCTTGTTTGAAGAGGTAGGACCAATTTTCGGGTCTTTTGACATTCTGAAATTCTAATATCACCAGGAATTCTGAATAAAATTCCGTCAAATGACAACAAGCAGCTGCGTTTTAAATTGTAGGCGATTTTACATCCTTTTATATCTCACTAGCAGATGTCAAAGAAAGCTATAGTGGATTAGAGGGGAGCGAACGCTTTTTAAGAACAGGATTTGCGTTTCCTCACTTGCACATTTTTGCTTGTAACTTCACATCTATTACTTGTAAAAACATTTGAATTCAGCATAAAATTTCCTTTAAAATAATGTATAATATGTATTCCTGACTTTACCATTATGCTGTATTAGTTGACTCCAAACATCAAAAACTGACTTTCAGTCTACTGGTTCAGGACTTTTGGCAATGATTGTAATTACTACAACAATTGCAATGTTAACTAGGATCAGGAACACTATGCACTGTACCTAGAATTTTGCCTCCACTTTCAAGCTGAAACAAAGATTTATAGAATAAAATTATATTTAACATCAATAAAGGGCAGAGGCATCCCAAGAAAAACAATTACGACGATAGGAGAAATCTTCTCTCCACCCAAACTTCCGTTTTAGGAACAATTTTCTCCATTTTCGATCTCAAATGTAACAAACATTTATGTAATTAAGCAATGTTTAAACAATAATACAGTGCAGGAAAAACACCGCAAAAACAGTTACTAGACAAATCCTCGCAGCCTTCAGCTTCCGTTGTTGAAAATTTCTGCCTCCTTTTTAAGATTACAAAAGAAATTCTTGCTTCTTCCGTTTTTCAGGAAGAACAAACATTTTGGAAAAATAACATGATATTTAACAACACCGAACAGAGGGAACATCACGAAAAAAAAAAAAAAAAAAAATTACGCTCATGGAATATATCTTCACTCTGTCTTAACTCCTGTTTTCAGAAAGCTCTGAATAACAGAAAAATTGCTACATGATTGGGAGTCTGCAAAAGAGGATTTTAATAGGGTTCTAGAGATATCATTTTTGTCTGCAGAAACACAATAAAATGTGTGCCATACATTGCCTGTCTCCGGGATTCTGCTACGGGGTCAGATACCAACATATAACTAGAGCAAAAAGACAATAGGTGAATAATTCTGCACAACAGATGGAATAAATAAATATACAAAGCACTTTATTACAGAATAAAACATTTCTATTCTGACAGTCATGTGCACATGGAATAATCATGGATGCAATCTGTGCAGCCAGCCAGGTGCACAACTGTGTTTTAATTATAACAATTCTGACCAAATAACAGCTAGATAAGTGTTACACCTTCCAGGTCTCAATTAACTGCACAACATCACTGATTCTATTTCCTCCAGCCTCATCAAGATGACATCCACAGATATATCCAAGCAAATTTCCCAATGAACAGGCATTATCTACAATGTGTTTGCCAGCCAGTTGACAATGATGAAACAACACTGTAGTGCAGTTTTAACATAAAGAACTGTATATGCATTGGAACTTACCTGATAATTCACAACCCTGCAATTCATTTCCTAAACTTCCATATACTGACCCAATCAAACTGAATGTGAATATTTGAAACTAGAATTGGCTTGACAAGCAAAATGATACTACCATTCACATTGAAATCACCAGAATTATTTCAGCTTCTGTTGCTACCCACAAACAAATCTGAAGGACAAATCTCCCATAACATATGACCTTACGACAGCTTCAAACTGCATTCAGCAGAAACAACTCCACTGAGAATACTGCATGCACAGCTGAAGGTCAGCATGAAGTACGCATAGGTGAAAGCTAGAAGGCATTGCCAAGACTGAAAATCACTCTCAGTTTCAATTTATAACAAATTAGGCACCATGCTCACAATTGTCTCTTTATCTTCATTTTTGAATGTAATACCACCTATAATACATGTGTTCAGTTGTCATCATAGTTGTCAACCATTATCAATCCACTGCTGGGTGAATGTCTCCCCAAGTTTCTTTCACAACGTTCTGTCTTGAGCCAGTCTTCTCCATGTCACTCCTGCATGCTTTCCAATTTCATCCACCCATCTCCATTGTGGTCTTCAGATGGCAGCGCAGTCTGGTCATCCAATTCTCAGCACCCTCTCTCTGCCTTCATGTCGTACTGGCCGCTACCTCAGCCAAGCACATCAGCTGCCGGAGACTGCAGGCCAAGTTTTAAGTTGTGAAATTACATATACAGGGTGAGTCAAAAGTGCTTAGACAAACTCTAAGGGAGTATATAATTTGACTACAAAACTGTGATTTTGAGATAAAATAAAAATACCAACGTTTACCACAATCAAAGGTTTATTATATATCGACTATAGTTTTGCAGAGCTATTGGCTTTGCATCATCAGGACGAATGGAGCGTAAACATTCAAATCATTGTGACATCATCAGAGTTCTGACGGTCATGGTTTTTGGAGAGTTGTTTCCACGCGCTTGAAAGAAATGGAGTCGATGTCATATCGTTGACACGCTGCAAACAGTTCCGGTATATGTGGAAAGCTTCTAATACATTAAGCTTGATAGTCGAATCAGGTTTATCAATGAGCGTAGCGTTTTCAAACAAACATTTGTGGTTATTTTCGTGACAATGTTGGGCTATAGATGACTTTTTATGTTCACGGTTCCGTACGTAGATCATAAATGTTCCTTCACATGGAAATTTAAAGCCCTGCGAGTCTGTCCTATATATGAAAGTCCACATTCACAAGGTATCTGATAAATTCCCCAGGAATTTATGTCTTCGATGTAGTCTTTTGATCCATAAAACTTTATCTTGTTTATGGGTTTAAAAATAACTTTGAAATTAAAACTCGAGGATTTTTGTAATTCTATAGCAAATCTGTGGAGCAAATGGGATAATCACCCAATTCTGCCGTATCGGGTTGTCTATTGGCACACGAGTGAGCAGACAGGCTTTGGTTTCCTAAATTTTTGGACAGCTTTGTCTATAATGGAATGGGTATATCCTCTGTGTACAGCAATTCGTTTAAGAAAATCAAGCTCTTTCTGCAAGGAATCCTCAGTTGAGCATATATGTATTGCACAATATACGTATGCGTAGAAGGCAGAGACTTTCTGTTTCCATGGGTGATTTGATTTTGCATGTGGGAGTAAGGAAACAGCAAATGGTTTTCGATAAACTGTTGTCATAAAGGATCCTTCAGAGCGTGACACAAGGACGTCAAGGAATGGTAAGCAGCCATTATTTTCAGTCTCATATGTAAACTGTATATGAGGATAAATTGAATTGATAAGTTCAACTAATTTAGGTATTTCCGAATTTATGCTGTTCCAGAGAACAAAGGTATCATCTACATATCGAATCCATAGGTCAAATGTAACCAGCTGAAAGAGTTTGTCCTCAAAGTGACGCATATAGACTTCGCATAAAATAGGCGACAGTGGGCTACCCATTGCAAGGCCTTCCGTCAGTTGGAAGAATCTTCCACGAAAAACGAAACTGTTTTGTCTGGTACAAATTTCCACTAGTCTCCAAATATTTTCTACTTCCGGTTGGCTGAAATGATGTTCAGTGAGACTAGCTTTCAATGATTCGAGGGCTCCATTCAGTGGGATACTTGTGAACATGGATTTCACATCGAAGGATAACATGAACTGATCCTTGTACGGATGTCGTTTTAGTCGACTGACAAACTCAATGGAATTTTTTACAGATGCTTTGTTCGAAGAAGCCGTTAAGGTGGATAGTTTTTAAGATAGAAACTTGGCCAACTTATGTGTAGCTGAGCCGGTATTGCTGACTATGGGACAGAAAAGGATACCAATCTTATGAATCTTCGGAAGTGCATAAAAACGCGGACAACGGACATATGAGGGCTGTAGATGACGTTTTGAGCTTTGGTCAAGAGTTATGCAACTTGAAATCAATTTCCGAATTTCTTTTAATTTGTTTCTCTGATGGATTATTTTTTATTTTTTTATAGGGTTCTTCGGAAATAAGGTTTTCGACTTCTGCCTCATAATGTTTTTTGTCCAGAATAACAACTTGTCCTCCTTTTTCTGCTTTAGTAATGATAATATCACGATTTGACCAATTCTTTTAGAGCATTATGTTCTTCCTTGTTGAGATTGGGTTTAAAAGGTGGAAAGGACTTTGACGTTATTATCTGGCTGACACAATGTCTACTTGTTTCTTTTTGATCAATGTTTAGATCACTTTTCATAAGGGACTCCTCAACTGACGCCACGACATTGGATACTGGTACCTTTTTTCGAAATCGCAAAATTCCAATTGTAACGTAAAATCCGTTTTGGAATTTTGCTGGGCTTAAAACCAGAAAGGTTAGATATTACTCCATTATCATCCGTAAAGGCATCCTGAGTTTGCACAGCAGGATTGTCTTTATTTTTGTTGCTATTCGATAGTTTTAAATATCGTGTGGGAAACAACGACGCAACCAGTCGCATGCAAGATGCCATGCAGTTCGGAGCTCTCTGATTTCGAGAAAGGTGTAATCGTCGGGTATCACAGAAATGGCCGATCCATACGTGACATATCCAGCGAGTTGAAGTACCCAAAATCGACAGTGGCCTACGTGATTGGCAAGTGGCAGATGAGAGGTGACTGTCGGAATGTGCCCCAACACGGCAGACCCACAAAACTGGGAGTTAGAGATCGACGGGTGCTGGCCAGAGAAATTCGAAAGAACCGCACCAAATCGATGGGCCACATCCGCGAGGAGTTTCAACAGGTATCCGGGAGTGTTCTTTCAATGAATACCATCCGTAAGGAAGCCCATCTGCTCGGTTATCATGGACGTGCTGCCGCCTACAAGCCTTTGATCACCAAGTCCAATAACGCTGCTCAACTAATGTGGTGCAAAGAACGTCGACAGTGGACCGTTGAACAGTGGAAACAGGTTCTCTGAAGCGATGAATCAAGGTCCACCCTCTACCGTTTGGATGGCAGGGTCTGGGTTTGGCGTCTGCCGGGAGAACGCCCCCTGCCTGAATGTATTGTGCCAAGTGTGAAGTTCGGCGGCAGTGGAATTTTGCTATGGGGGTGTTTCTCCTAGTATGGCACGGGACCCTTGGTTACAATTCCTGGTAGACTCAATGCCGAGACCTACTGTACCATTTTGGAGGGCCATGCGCTTCCTACATAGTGGCAGTTTTACGGGGTGGACCCATGTTACTTTCAGGATGACAATGCCACCTGTCATGCTGCGAGGTCCACCATGGCTTGGTATGGTGACAATGAGGTTAATCGAATGAACTGGCCTGCACAGAGCCCAGACCTTAACCCTATCGAGCACCTCTGGGGCGAGTTGGAGGAGCTGCCGTCGACTTAAGGGGCGCCCCCACTGTCCGAAATCGGTGAAGGAACTGACCTTGTCTTCTCCAAGTCAAGTGGAAGAAAATACCGCTAGCCGTCATACAACGCCTGGTTGAGAGTATGCTCCGGAGTGTCGCAGCTGTAATCGCCGCTCATGGAGGCTCCACCAACTATTGAAGGTGAATAGACTTTGTTTTCCTTTGCTATCACAGGTGTCCAATTACTTGTTGGCAGACAGTGTATAATAAACCTTTGATTGTGGTAAACGTTGGTATTTTTACTTTAAGGGTAGGTCAGGCATACAAACACAAGTCTTTTTTACATAGGAACTTTAGGTCGCAAACACAACGGACGACCGCTAGAGGGGGCTCTTTGCAAGGGAGTTGGAACGTGCGTGGCAGAATCATTCGAGGCGCGGACATTGCCGGAGTAGAATGCAGGAATACACTCGTACGGAGATGCATTTAATTTATGGGGAAACGAAAGGAAATGGCCGTGCAGCACAGCGTTTGTATCGTCAACGCTACCCGAATTGGCGGGTGCCCATCATCAGATGTTTGCACCAACGATAGTGAACAACGGGTTTATTTGAAGTAAGCAGACCCTGTGGTTGAGGCCGAATGACGCTTTCACCCGTCACGGAAGAAGTGATCACACACGAAGTGGAAAGCGACCCAAGTACAAGTGCGCGAACCATTTCTCATAACCTTGACGTTTCACAATCCAGTGCGATGCGCATACTGCACAATGAGTGTTTAGACCCTTACCACATTCAACATGTCCCGACACTCGGAGATGGAGATTACTCCCCAGGCGACTCGCATTTGCAGTTTGGTTTTTCCAAGAAGCTGCAGCGCAGGCCGATTTTCCAGCCTGGGTCTGTTTCACAGACGAACTACAACTTCAAAAGACTGTGTTGTGAATGTGCATAACTGGCACACGTGGGCGTGAAAACCCACGAGCGACAAGGCCACATGGTGCACAACAACGATTCACCATAAATGTTTGGGCAAGCATAGCGAGAGATTGTTTGCTAGGCCCATACCTTCTGCTACCACGGATCGACGGGATAATGTATCGGATATTTTTGGAGGATGTGTTACCAGAGTTATTCCACGACGTTCCGGCAGGCATTCGCCGTAACATGTGGTTTCGGCACGATGGGGCACCCGCACATTTCAGTCGGATTGCACGGCACTATCTCGACGCAACTTACCCGGCGAGACGGATCAGCCCCGTCGTGTGGCCTCCACGATCCCCTGACTTGTCCCCCTTTGATTTCTTCCTGTGGGGGCTACATGAAGAACCTTGTTTACGAAACCCCTGTGGCGACCGACGAAGAACTCGTCGTGAGAGTCGTTGAAGCAGCTGCACGAATCCAATAAGAGGTCTGGCATCTTTGAAAGTGTACGACAGTCCATGCGCCGACGTTGTGAAAAGTTTATCGCTTCAGACGGCAAGTCCTTTGAACACTTACTTTAAGTACTAAGGTACTGTAAAAGATTTGTTTTTGATGCATGTAACTGTAATACTATGTACTACTTGTCATTGTACTGTTGTTATTCATACTTGAACCTGTAAACCTGTGTTGTGTTATTGTATAGCTGTATTGCATTAAACTTGTCTTGTACACTTTATCTGGTATCCTTTTCTTTGGGTTAATTTACTGTCAAAGAGCCCCCTCTAGCGGTCGTCCATTGCATTTGTGACCACACATTCCTATGTCAAAATGACTTGTGTTTGTATGCCTGACTTACCCTTAAAGTTTTTCTAAGCACTTTGGCTCATCCTGTATGTATATTGGAGTGCTCTATTATAATAAGAAAAAATTCAAAAAATTTCATCTTACCCACTAAGTTTGTTCTTTACCATAACATATACATGAAAATTTACAACACAAAAAAATTTGTTTTAGCTGCTGTAAATAACATTTGCAGCAAAACATCACCTTGATCATGACATTAATCAAATTTAATTTTAAGCTATCTATCGTGATCAGATGCAAATTAGAGATGGATTTGACAGTGATTTTCCTGTCACAGTGGCACTGACAGTTCCACAAAAGTAACGGTAATTTTAAACCACAGCAAAATCATTTACGACTAAGTGATGGAACAGCAAGTCACCATCTTACTTGTAACTGAAAAATTCGCTGTTTCTGATGGATACACAAGGCAAAGCAGGAACAAAGCAGAGAATAACTGTGATGCATAATAGCTTTTGTTCATTGCATACACTTTTTCTCAGCAAATCAGCTTACTGAAAGGAGAGAACCTTTTTTTTTGCACTTTCTCATCTAGCACTTACATACCCATGCCCCTATCATTTATACCAATTGAACTGGGGCCAGATCATCTTGAGCGGTCAACAGCTCTTAAGGTAAAACTCCCCTGTAGTTAATGGTGACATGATTTCTGATTCTATTACACATAGGGTCATTCTGTATGGAATTTTGAAAAAGTGTGTATATAGCTGCATAGTTCAGATAAAATTTGAAACATTGCTCATAAAGTGTGGTTGAATAATGGCCAAAAATAATACCCCCCCTCCAATCTATAGGTTGCTTCAAAGAAGGCGGCCATCACAATTTTTAGCATATTGAAGCCTTTCCGATATTTCTGATATCTCCTGAACCAATACAGATATTGGAATGATTCAAAAAAGGTTTTGTTAAACATAAAATGAGGATTCTGTAATACTAAGAAAATGTTCAGAAATCAGTCACATTCTTTACTTTTTTTAAAAGCCCTTTAAACATTGATGATGTCTTACTTTGTGATTTTTTTAATGAAACACATGAAACATACACAAAGTTGGAATTCATACTGTAGAAATAATATAATAAACAAAAAATCCAAAAACCTTTTTGGATTTTTTGTTTATTATATTATCTCTAGGTAGTGAGCCTATGTATCTCCAATAATGTTGGGCCATAAAATCGAAGAAAACAAATACAAGATGCAATATAATTATAAAATCAATAGGCACACATGCAGTTAGATTAAAGGTGGTCATATTTTCAGTATTTTCTTGAGCTAAACTGATGGAAGATTTGAATAGCTTGTTGGACTTCTTGAGCACAGATAATGTATGTACGGCCAGCAGAGTAGTAGAATGTAGACGTACACGCGTACGCGGATAGTTTCCAAATTATTAGCAGATTTTGCAGACAGGTTTTGCTTGTAAATTAAAAAAAAAATTTTATTTACAGCAATTAAAACACTTACTCAAGGCCTCACTCCGATTAATATATTTAATTCTATTTCAATCTGAAGAACTTTCACTTATTTTTCACTTGTTCTGAGTTCTTTTGTTTTTACAGACTTTTCTGGCCTCCAGATTTTCTCAAGGCCTGTTATTAATGTATAGGAACTGTATCAAAAGTTTTGTTTACACAGAAAGAATTTTAATTTTATTGCCAGGTTCTTTTTGAAGTTGCCAGTTATTCAATTAAAATAATTTCTTTATGTATTTTGTAAGTCTACTATTTTTGAATTCAGTTGCTAAAAATGCTATTCAGAATTTTTTAAGATTCATTAATGGAACTGTTTTACTGGACATAAAAATTTATCTTTAGTCTCTTGTTTTTCTGAGGTTCATAGTTCAATATTTTGCCCTAAAGGTCTATTTTGCACAAATTGCTGCACATTCAATTGTACTTTTGTCTTCACTGAAATCTGTAATATTCTAATAATTATTTGTTGTTTTATTAATTTTTCTTTAAATTATCTTATTCTACTGTTATCGTGTGTGTGATTCACAGCAAGTTTTCTGTTTCGATGGTTGTTTACGCAATACATTTTATTTTTATACAACTCTGACAGCCAGTTGGTGTCACAGGGTTCACTTTACACAGGACATACATCGATAGAATCCACGGAACATTTGGATTTTTAGGATAAGCAAATGAAGGAGATGGACCTGCTGGGTGAAGAAATGTTAATTTTACTTCATCTTCCTCTTCTTGTTTTGCTAAAACACAGGCCAACCACCAATTGCCACTGTAGAGTGCAATGACATAACCACATATTTCACTGAAAAGCAGTCAAAAATTGCTCTGTGCAATGTACCTTCCCTGTGTACCAAATGCGAAGTCAATTTTTTAAATGTTTCCTTTCGCCCATTCATAGAGTTGTCTCGGCGTCATTATTTGGTCCTCGTATGGTCTTTGGAGACTTGCTCTTGCTGCCAACCCTTTTCACCGTCCACCCAACACTATCACATGCCACTTTGCCATGAGCTGTAGCAGAAAAATGGCACTCTGCTGCAATGTTGAAATTTTTTTCATGGTGACAAATTTAAAAGTTCTTGTTTTTATATTGTGCAGTACAGCCGTTGAAAAATAATATATTCTTTTGGGCAATTTCTTAAATCTGCTCTTAAAATAGTCTAAGAGTGTCTGTTGAAATAAATATACAGCTGCAGTGTTGAGTTTGAGACACTCTGAAATCACAACAAAGCTGACATGCTCAGTTTTTTCTACTGTTTTAAAATATACAACAAATGGAAACACTGTAGCTTGATTGCTGGTCCAATGATAGAACTGTGCTTTGTCTTGCATGACAAAAGAATAGTTTTCTGAAAAATTGCACACAACAGCAATTTCTGAATCAGACATGTTTTCTTTGTCATCATTCACAAATGAACTTTGTTGTTTAGCTATGAAATCATGGTGAAGTAAAATGAAAATTGTCTCACAAAATAGGTTGACAAATTCAGAGACTGTTTTTTGCAACGTCTCTAAGGTGCATCTATCTATCTACAGATATCCACTGGTGAAAAGTTACAGTCTCCAACAAATTTTCTTTGAAGGCATTTTCTAGCAAACTTTGGATTACTTGAATTCCAGGGCAAGATGCACAATTACCCACATGTAGTGTTTGTTCTCCATAGATTTTTATTACAGCTGGGTGGCAAAAGATTTTAGCTGGATGGTACTTTTAATGACCCCTTCCTCAATCAAGAAAATAAAAAGGATGTTTTGCTTAACATTATTATACTTGTTAAACATCTTTAGGGTGTGGTAGGCATTAACGTAACACAACATGATAAAAACAATAGAAAATTGTACCTAAATGATAAAAAAAAATCAGTTATATTCACAGATTTCAGCCAGTTTTCATCAATATTTATGGTGCATGTGGGAATAAGTTTTCCTATATTGTAAAAACATTCATTAAAGAAAATTTAGCTGGGTGGCCGAGAAAATTAGCTGGGTGGGCCGCCCAGTAAAAAGGCTCTAGGGAGAACACTACACATGACATTCAACTTTAAAAGGACATTTTTTGTATTTTTTTATTTCACCATTAGTAATTGATAACTTGGCATTTTCAATCGTAAGTTTTATGTTCTGATGTACGGTACACACACACTCTGACCAGCTAGAACACGATTCTTTGGGCACAGCTCTGCAAATTTTGAAAAACCACCCCACATGTACATTTGGAAACTTTTCTTTAAAAAATATGTTCACCTCCTTTAAATTATTAAGCATTAAGTGTTTGGAGACACAAATTTTTTGGCCAGTGCTGTCTTCATGGAAACACAGTCTTTCATGTCAGGCATAGGTCTGCTGACCTCATTATTTTCATAAAATGTTTTTATAGTTTCAGCTATTTCCTGCAAGTAGAGTTTTTCCAGGTTTCTGATCTGAAGAGATACAATTCCTTTCTGTTTCAAAAAACTCTTTGACTGTCTTACCATATAACTTGATGCATTAAATTCCCACAGAATCTTCATGATTTTCCATGATTCAGGCAAAATAGTCAGCATCATAAGCTTTTCCTTTCTGTTTGTCAAAGCTTGGAATTTTGTTTTCAGGCATCTTAGAATAGTTTCATCTTGGGACTCAACTTCAGTGTCTGAAGACTCTGCATTGACAAGAAGTTTGTGCTTTGCAGCAGTATAAATTATTTTAACTTTTTCAGCAGAATATGTTTACATTCTGCTTTTTTCAGGTCAATAGGAGACTCTCCTATGTCTTGGAGGGGTGTATTAAATGTTTTTAAAGCTTCGGAAAGAAATGACACAGCAGGATCACTATCACAACAGGTACTGCAGTCATAACCTACATCCTGGCTAGTACTTGGAAAACTTGTAATTTCATCTTTTGTATCCTCAGTTTTCATCTTGCTTAGTTTCTTCCTACAACTGTCACAAACTTTAGCTATCATTTATTTGTGTTTCAAGAAAAAAGAAACACATCCATGTTGTCACTGGTCTTAATACCTTCCTTATATTGGAGTCTGGTTTAATTTTTAAAATGGATTAAAACAAATAACACCTATTTCTTATCCATTTTAGAGAGGTTTTGTTGAAAAGTTACCAACAAAAAAAACTGTCTCACACTATCACTTCACATTCAAAATCATTTACACTAAGTTCATATTTATCAACAATAAGCAGAGGCAAGTTGTCTTCACAAACTCTGCTGGGAGACTGAGCCAAGTGCAGTAATGTGGAGAGGAGGGGAATAGATCTGTTGCATGATCCACCATGGTAAAATGAATAAAAGCTGTCTCTGTGCGTTCAAATAACGTTAGCTCTAATACACAAGACTTTAATTAAAATATTATATACACTTTAAAAGCATTAGTACTTTTGGGCTCAAGACAGATCTTTGGTTAGTACAGCACATATATACATGCATAGGGAGGCAGCGCAAAGGATCATGGGGAAGGGGGTGGGGTCACCGTGGTGTGGTCCCGTACAGAGGGCTGCTGCCAAAGTAATGTATCCCTCCATACGGGGGGGGGGTATCGCAGGGCTAGGGCAGTGTTTTGCACACACTGTTCTAGCCTGTAACATCTATAACGGAACATTTAGACCGGATTGTGATAATGCAAAAATTATCATAACTCCAAGAAATAAGGCCACGCTGTTAATGACTGAAAGCCTGTCGATAATTCAACACCGCGGCACATGCTATAATGACTATGCCCCCCTGTCTGGAGGGATACATTCCTTTGGCAGCAGCCCTCTGTACGGGACCATGCCATGGTGGCCCTACCAGAGTCACAGAATGTAGACATACACGTGTACGCCGTACGCGGATAGTTCCCAAATTATTAGCAGATAGTTTTTGCTTGTAGATTAAAAAACAATGTTATTCACAGCAATTAAAACACTAACTCAAGGCTTTACTCAGATTAATATATTTAATTCTATCTTAACGTGAGAATGTTCAACTATTTTTCACATCTTCCTAGAGTGAGTTGTTTTTACAGACGTTTCTGGCGTCTTGATTTTATCAAGGCCTGTTCTCATTATATAGGAACTGTAACAAAAGCTTCGTTTACACGGAAAGGCTAAATTTTATTGCCAGGTTCCTCTTGCAGTTGCCAGTTATTAAATTAAAATATTTTCCTTATGTATTTTATAAGTCTACTATTTTTTAATTAAATTATTGAAAATGCTATTTATAATTTTTGAAGGTTCACTAACGGAACTGCTTTTCTAGATATAAAAACTTTCTTTAATTAGTCTCTTGTTTTTATGAGGTTCACAGTCCAATATTTTTAAGTTTTGGCCTTAAGGTCCATTTTACACACATTCAGTCGCCAATACATTTTTGTTCTCCCTGGAATCTGTAATGTTCTAATAATTATTTACTGTTATATTAATTTTTTTTAAATATCTTATTCTATTGTTATCGTGATTCGCGGGTTTGCAACAAGTTTTCTGTTTCAATGGTTGTGTACGTTGATACATCTTATTTTTATATAACACTGGGCCTATCCCCCTTCCCCATGATCCATTGTGCTGTCTCCCTATGTATGTATATATGTGCTGTACTAACCAAAGATCTGTCTTGTATCTGAAAGTACTAATGCCTTTAAAGTGTATATAATATTTTAATTAAAGTCTTGTGTATTAGGGCTAACGTTATTTGAATGTACAGACTGCTTTTATTCATTTTACCATATATGACATGCGTATTTGTAGTTTTAACTTCATGATCCAACATGTTCATGCCTGTTTCAGCATGCATTTTCAAGCTATGGGTCTCAATTACATCACTTAAAATTGAACACTGTCAGAACAGAACAGAAAGAGAAAAGTAATGCACACAGAAAGCAACATTCATAAATATTGTTCAAAAATTATGCTGAGGAGATTTAATTTTTTGTAAAGTACTTGGCAAATTAAGATCCCATCATGATCCCCATATATATATATATATATTGTGAACAGTTATATATATATATATATATATATATATATATATATATATATATATATATTGTGAACAGTATATATATATTGTGAACTGTTTTTTGAAAAAGTAGGTTTTGAAATTTTGTTGGATTTTAATTTTTTTTTATAAACCCTATGTATCATATGAAAGCCCATTATAGGAGCTTTAAAATGAGACCACTTCCAGCTCTATATCTTAATTGGTGGCTGATTGACACAGCTAGAAGGTATCACTGGTAGGCCATTTTTTAATAAAATTTTGAAAATTTAGGCTTCAATATCTTTTTTCCCTCAAGTTTAAAAATGCATTTTTTTTTCATAACTACATAGGATCATTAAGTATGCTAAGTTTTATCAAAATCTAAGTAGGTCCCCATAGCAGAAAATTCCTGATCAGTCTGCGACATGGTGGCATAAAATAATCTGTGAATGTCAAGATTACTAGATGTGAAAAACAATAAAAATTTGCACAGTCTAGAGTTGAAAATAAAAAGAGCGAAAAGAACTGATTACTTTACATATTGCTTCTACCTAAAAAAAAAAAAAAACCTAACCTAAATACTACAACAATTGCAATGATGACTAGAAACCATAACACTTTGCCCTCCGTACATAAAATTTTACCATTTTCAAGCTGAGCGCAAAGATTTATGGAATAAAATTAAATTTAACAATACAAGACAAACAGAACACTGCTAGTAGTAAATATATATATATATATGATTACAGGAGAAATCTTCACTCGGTCCCACTTCCGTTTTCGGGGAATTTTTCTCCATTTTCGATTTTAAATACAAATATTTATGTAATTAAATGTTTAAACCATAGTACAGTGCAGGTAAAACACTGCGAGAGAGAAAACTGAATTCGGGAGAATCATTCACTGCCTTTAGCTTCTGTTGCCTAATTATTTTTTTCCCTCAATTTTACGATTATGGAAGAAATTTTTGCTCCGTCCAACTTTCATTTTCAGAAAATTCTCTTCCATTTTGAATTTTAAATACAAATATTTGTGTAATAAAATTATACTTAACCATACGGGACAGAGGGAACATCGCGAGAAAAAGAATTTAAGATTACGAGGCTGCGTCAAACTTCCCTTTTCGGATCAGTGAAAATGCATGCTTTCGGGTCCATCAAAATTATGTGTCAGCGGGCAGCGTTTTGGTTGCCATACATAAAAAAAATATTGAACTGGTGAGACAAAAAGGTTATATTTAGGAGTTTAAACATTGTGATATTTTTGCAATTTTATTTGAAAGCAAGAAACACTGGCCCACCATGCGCGACTGGCCAGTCCAACCCTGAATATCACAGTGGAACAGCTTTGAAGTTCTGTGTTCGTTTAGGGAAAACAAATTCAGAAAAACACAAACTGTTGGTGCAGGCATAAGACGAGAATGTGATGCCACATCATGCAGCACAGTGGTGGTTAAAGAATTTCGCAAATTGTTTAAGAAACAAGGCGTGCTGGTGTGTGGCATCAAGAGCCATTACTGATCACATGGTAGGCACTGCAGCCACAATTATTCGTCAGGATCATCGGCTCAGAGTGAGACAAACGGCAGAACATTTATAGATTGCAATCCGAAGTGCTCACACTATTCTCAGTGAGAAACTACACATGACATGAGCCAGTGCAAGGTGGATCCCTCAGTTACTGATGCCTGAACAAAAACAAGTACGTGTTGAAGTGTGTGAATTTTTGAAGCAAGAAATTGCTTTAAACGTGGACTACCTGAAATCAGTGATTACAGGCGATTAAACTTTTAAGCAACTGAGCTCAGTGAGGAAAACTCCATCTTCGAAAAGCAAGATGTGAAAAGTCTGTTGGGAAGGTAACGGTAATCACTTTTTTTGATTACCATAATGTTGTGCCGCTGAATACCATGGTTAATGTGGATTATGACGTGTCTGTTTTGACAAAGCTGATTATACATATCTGTAAGAAGCACCACACATTTGCCAAAATGATTTGAAACTCTACCATGACCAGAGTTATTATCAAGCTGGGTCTGGGTGATTTTTGTTTAATTATTTTTTTTTTGAGGGTTAATTGACCATCGTGAGAAACTCTGTGGGCTATAACCAGTCTCCGTCCCTAATTTAGGGCCACTGGTTCCAGGGAAGAGCCAGCCATCATAAGACAAACACAACATCCATGCCTCATCGGGATTCGAACCCGGACCCATCTCGGACAAATGATCAGAAGCCATCGCTTAGACCATTGCACCACCAGGGCGGCAGTGGGAGCTTTGTGAAATATTCTGGGTCCATGGCCGTCCACTGCAACTTTTCGGTGGTGGTAGGGAGACAGGTATACTTCCACTATCATAATTATTGCTTTCCTGGGGGATTATAGCTCATTCTTTCCTGGGGAATTTTGCTCCTGTGCTTGCCAAATCAGCTCTAGAGAATTTTCCACTAAAACTGACACCACCACCACACACACACATACACACGAAATATTGACCTTTGAAGGAAATTTTCTAACTTCTTCATGGCTTTTGTGACCGTTTTCTGATTTCGGGACTTTTTCATGACTTTCACTTTATTACAGTGGCCTAAATTAAGGGGGTGCAGAACACCAGAGCGATTTTTATTTTTCAAAACACAGGAACTGTGTGGTGATCAATCCTGAGCAGTTTATTTTTTTTTTGTTTTAGCGAACAATTGTTGAAGTAGGCATACAACTTTTAGTAGAGTATAATCGTTCACAGTGCTCTCATTAAATGTAAGTTTGTTTGTTTTTCAAATATTAAATTTCAGTTGTTCCCATAATGATTAAAAGAGCTGAAAGGTTTAATAAATTAATCAGGACATTTGTATTTTTACATTATCTTAAATTGTTATTTACATAACCTTGAGGGACAGGGCATTGCTGGCTGTTTTCGTTCTTACCCTAATCCTCACGACTTTGACTTTTGCCAAATGGCATGTTAAAAAATCTGAAATAAAATGTGGGTACCAAAGGGCACATAGAATTTGTAATTATGGTTTCTTTCTTTTTTTCGGGGGGGGGAGTAATTTATGCGCTACAGCACATCAACAGTGATTACAACGTTAGTCTCCTCACGGGGTGCAGAAAATCTACCTTCTTGGATGAAAAACACACTGGAAACAAAATTGTTGTCACAACCTTCTTGGAGGATAAAAAAAACGTTGTTCCACACAGTCCAGATTTAGCACCCTGCGACTTTTTTCTTTCCCCAACTCTCAAAAAGAACTTGCGAAAAGAACATAGGTTTATAGTGTTCTCCCTAGAGTTTTTTTACAGCTGGGTTGCAAGAAATTTTAGCTGGGTAGTACTTTAAACGACCACTTCCTCAATCAAAAAAAAAAAGAAAGGATGTTTTGCTTAACATGACTGTACTTATTAAATACTTACTGATAAATCATGTTCAACACAGATTTCAGTCGCTTTCACCAATATTTAAGGTGTATATGGGAGTAAGTTTTCCACTCTTACTATTATGTGTGTTGTGAAAACATTCATTATAGGAAATTTAGCTGGGTGGCAGAGAAAATTAGCTGGGCGCGCCACCCAGTAAAAAGGCTCTAGGGAGAACACTAGGTTTACGTCAACAGAAGAGGTAGTCAAAGCTTCAGAGGCGGCTCTGAAAGGGATGCGGAAAGATGGCTTCCAGAATGGCTTTGAGGAGTGGCAGCAATGTTTGCAAAGGTACACAGCCTCCAGAGGGGATTACTTTGAATAACGGCCACAGCCATATGCAGTTCAAGTTCGTACATACATGTTCATAAATTTCCTTGCAAGTCTTTCCTGTACAGGACTCGTACATGCTGCATAACTCTTAAAAACTAACCTACATTTAGGGTACTTGTTTCGCACAAACAAAGCTATCTACAAATGTGTCAGATTAGATGTTACCATAAATAGCATTATTATCCCAAGAACAATACTTTAACACTGAAGCTGTTTAATATCTCACTTATGTTAATCAGAGAGCTAGAAGGTATTATTGTATCTAATGTTTCATTACCACCACTTAAAAACACAACTAAAAAATTTTACAGCGGCATACCAACAACACAAGATTTTCAGCTAAACTACTGAAGACCTAAATAAGTTACAAACTGTACTGTAGGAAAACGTGTAAGTTACAGTAGTCACAAACACTGCTTTTACAAGTTCTTGACAGTAGGCAAGATGGAATTCTTGTAAACATGTGTGAACACCTTTCCTGACAGGTGTTTCACACTTCATATTTATGTGCGTGTACATACATATTCCCTTTAATAATGCATCAAATTTCCCTTTTCACAAAATATCATTGCATTTTTAGCTGCTGCAGTCACATATTAACATAATTTTGATTCACATTACCTACAAGGATTACTATCAAAAATTAGTCTTATCACTTTACAAATAAAATTATTTGTTCAACTTCACTTAAAATTCCCCTAAAATGCACATAAGCATAATTTTTTTTTTTTGCTTCATTTTAACTGAAATTTTGGATCTTTACATTAAATCTTGATAAGTGTCTCCAAACATGGTACAAATTCAATGAAAATTAAAAACATACAATGCATACTTCTGACTTTTCTTTCTACCAGGACACTAGAACTACATGCAAAAAATCATAAAATATAATGCGTAGCAGTTGGCCAAAAACATAAATCCCAAAATTATAAAATTTATTACTACAACTTTAATTCACGTATGTATGGTCTTCAAAAATCTACATTTCCGGGATCTTTTTAATTTAGACTTCTCAATAAAGTATAATTTTAATGCTGTTTTATGTCAATGCGGCAGCTTTTTTTCGGTAAATTGATTGTTTATAAGGTCATAACATGTCAAATCAAGTATGACCTTATTCTGAAGTACAAGATTAGTAATAGGCCAGTCAGTCAAGGTCATCGAAATAAGAAAAAAATGTGAATTTCAAAGAATACACCACGCTTTCAAAATTTTGTCATATTATCGATTTCCAATTCATCACATACCACTGCTACTTAATGTTTTTCGATGAAGAGAACCAATTGCAGTGACATCCATCCAATGGATGCGATCAGGCGCATGGCAACAATATAGGCTTAACGTCATGTGGTTCAGATCTCAAATATATTCTCTTCAGAATTGCGATAAGTTTTCATAGAGATGTTAACGATAAGAAGGTCAATTACTCAATTGTTGCTACGATTTCAGCTGCAAACCGAACAAACCCGCTGGGAAAAAAACAAATTATTCCAGTTCCGTAACGTCAAATCTCGTAAAAAAAGTCAACTTCCCATTAAATCTTTCTCGCAATAGTAAACCCCACTGAAACTGCGGCAAAGAGCAAAGATGCTCATGCTTCGAAACTGTTAACAATGTAAAACCGAAACATATTTCTCCATGCAATGCACGCAGCAAGTAAATTAATTTGACCTTAATAGCTACGGAAATTAAAGCGGACTATACACAAAAATGTGTTTTAGCGATACACCGAATGAGTCCATTATCAGAGGGGACGAATCAGGGTACTCGCACAGCGGATGCTACCAACTAAGGATCGAAAAGAATAACAATACACATGACATGTAAATTACATTCGTTTTCGTGCTAATTACACATGAAGTAATGAATGATGTTACGCACCTACGATGGTAAACAAATCACAACTCCACACCCGGTCCATTCCGATTATCAACAACGTCTCAAGATGGAGTAGCAAAGCAGCACGACCACACCAACCAGGCTAAAGTAGTCGATAACCCAGCGCACGTTGAACTTCCTGGCTGGATTAAGTGCCACGGCATCATCTGCCAAGGGCAGCTCATAAGGCTCAGGATGTTTAACGGGGAAAACAAACACTAGCCAAGGGGGAAAATCAACAAGAAATTGACACACCTCCCTGAGATACTTCGATACAGAAAGTAATTTTAATAATTCATCATAACTTTAATAAAGGGGGGATCAGCGTCGCTTTAAATCGTGATGTAAAGAAATATATGGCACACTTGTAAGTTGTTTAATAATATTAAATGCTGAAATTATGGGTTTCATGACCAACAAATACATTTAAGAATCACTAATTGTCCGGTCTTTTTTTTTTTTTTGTTTACTTTTTCTAGAACTGGGATAAACTAGACCAAGCAAGTGAAATCATTTCCCAATTCGAACTGTGCCATACTGTTTTCTGATGCGACAGAGCAAACTTTGTGACAGCAGAATACGTGCCATGCTGAAACCAATTTCTTTCTCATGCATGCATTCGGGCGGCTTTGCTTCGAACAGTAACAGTCACGGTGAAAATTTGTATTTCACCACCCCTTTCGCGGAAAAATGCTCTGGAACGAACACTGACAGGATGAAAAAAAAATGGTATACAAAAAAAAAATTGGTATATCTTGCCTAACTCTTCGTTGAAGACACCCCGAAGCTTTTGGATAAGTGCGTACATTTAATATATATGTCACACCACTTACCAAACATATTTTCTGATTTTCCGTTTCGAATTACTGCAGAACAATTAGCGACGGACACACACAGTTATTTATTTTCCTCTTCCTCATACTAAAAGCTATCTCTCTCTCTGTAACACATACACCACTACTTTGTCACAAAAAGCAAACTACGTTTAGTACGAAATATTACTATTTTAATTTTAAAACATCATTTAGTAGCATTTTTAAAATTAAAGTTCCTCTTTTAAAAAAACACAACTTTGTGAATACTTTAATGGTTTATCTCACAGATGCATAAAAAATATCGCACAACTTAAGCTTGATGGAAAAATTACTTAATTAATTCTTAAAAGTATACAGGCAACTCTCGTCGTTAACACGGAATGTTTTCCCGACCCGCCGAGCAGTCTACATAAAGAACAGCGGAATTTAAGAAGGGAATTATATAAAAAAAAAAATGAATAAACAAGATCGGCTGATTCTTTTTTTTTTTTTTTTTTTTATCAAACTAACATACAGTCTATATGTCACTAGCGGGACCCTCGGCAGGCGCACCTCCTTTCCCTGAGACAGGAAATAACATGTATGCATTTCATGGATATTAATGCACCTAAAGTAAACCTGGCAAAATATTATGAAATACAATATTCATTGCCTTAGCATACCAGTACATTAACATCACGCTGTTCGTTCTCATAATTTTAATGGTACGCACGTTGAATACCTGAGCACATACATACAATTTTGGACTACTTAACAGTAAAATGAGAAAATCCTTTTTTTTTTTTTTTATGACTCGTTGTTTTTGGTTTAGTCCTTTGTACTTAATTAGCAGCAGCAAAAAAATGGAAGGGGGATTTGTACTTTGCTGCAACGTTAACCCACTTTTTCCTGAGTCATTTACGTGACGTCACTTTTGAGCTATCACGGAAAATGAACTTATGAAGTGAAAAATTAGCGCCACATGTACGCAACATTGAGTTCTGAACTTTCTCTGATAAAACTAACAGATTTGGGGGGGGGGGCTGGAGCTCTGGGCCGCAACCTCGGAGGAGAGCCTCCACTGATATCCTTAAAAATGATTTTTTTTTTTAGAAAAAAATTACTGCCACTAAGAGGTAAATACGAATACTTTATAAGCTGAAAGCTATCTCCACAACATACTAAAGAAACGTTTTTCTGAAATAAGAAAATGTATTTAAATATCATATTTAAAAAATGCCGTTCTTAGAAAATCCGCAAAACAAGAGATAAGATGATATAGTAAATTATAAAAAAAAATCAATGCTGCTACTTCTGAGGCGAAAGAAAAAGAACCTACAGTGCCGCACGGAAGCTTAATTACTTACTGAACACTTAAAACCCATTAGATAGTATGGGACGATATGTCGATGAAATCTCAATAACGAAATTTACGGGGAGAAAGAAACGTTGCTGTTAAAGCAGACGCATTTGAAACCGGAGCGCATGAATAGCAAGTTCTCAGTTGACTATAGCAAGTTCTCAGTTGACTTGCCCCGGTTTGAGGTGGCGCTGGGCCGTGGTAATAAACGTGACCTTCAGGGTCAGGAAAGGAAGTAATCCTATAGCCCATCCACTTTTATCTCCTCCCTTCCTCTCAGCCGGACGCCACACATCTGGTGGTCAGCACGCGGACAGGAATGGGGAACGCGCTCCTGACCCATAATCCTTGAAAACGGCAGCGAAACAATCACTCACTACTTCCTCTTTCTCCCACTCAAGAGATGGCACAATTAATAACAATACCATGAAAACTGCTTCTATTCCAAAGTTTTACATACAAATGCTAAACAAAAAGATACTTGGTTACACATATCTTATCCCCACCCAATTTTCTTAGCAGACAAGATTGCACGATATAGATTGACATTTCGAAATTTTTACTGTGCCTATCAAAAATTGTGTGAATTGACAACACACACTAAAAGTAGGAATAATTCTACAACCGCATACTGAATGAATTACAATAAAACTCGCCTGTACCATACCTACCTGCGGCCAAACACGAGTGGGAGGGGGACAATACATGGAAACTCGCGATTTCGTCAGTTCTGCAGATGTACCTCAAAAAAGGCATTTCTTACATGTATTTTTTTAGTTTTTATATTTTTATTTCTCATACACTTATTTTTTAATCTTTATATTTTTACATTTTCAAATTACCTGAACAGGCGCTAAACTGTAACTCAACATTTTGCAGTAAAGGAATGTGAACTCTGGCCAATATTTAAATGATAATTATTAACAGTGCACACTGATTAACAACAAACCTACCAGTACAAAACTTACTTGCAACACACATACAAATGCAACAAAAAATCCTCTTATGTAAAACAAATGCACTTTTGGCCCATGATATTGTAAATATGCATGTACAGCATGTACATTAGACACATACTCTACCCTGCCATTAATATCCAGACACCTAAAATAATCTTCATTTACAGAAAATTTAGTATTCTATGCTGAAACCTTCTCTATATTGAAAGCTCTCCACCAGTTTTTTATTTATTTATCTTTTTTTTTTTTTTGTAAGTATACGCTAATATGTTTTACCGTTCAGCCTTTAAAGCAGTGACCATTCAGCTTTGTTAGTTGGGTGATCACTTGTTCCATACACCCAATTTCATCCCAGAGATCCTCTAAGAACAAGTGCAGACGGAGCCACCGATACCGGAAAAACTTCAGTTGGGCTGCTATATTCTGGGCCAACAGGCCTTATGCTAGCTGAAGAAAAAACAGTAAATATATTCTTGTTCTTCAATATTTTTGTTGAAGAAAAACAAATTAAGCTAAAATGACAAAGTTTGTTTACTGTTTTGAGGGCTTCAAAAAAAAAAAAAATGAACAAAGACCTAAGTAGCAAATTTTCTGTTGATTCAAACACTGTTTTAGATCACTGCCTTCTATACATACACTGCCTGCCCAATCGTGCTCAAACGTTGTTTTCAGGTTATGATCTAAATGTCTGAAGGTGGCGTTACATTAGTTGACCTCTTTCGTATTTGTTTACCTGCATAGTTTAACATCAGTAATTTTATTCTAACTGTTTAGATAGTTTAAATTATAATAACTAGGTTTTTACTCTCCACAAAGTTCATTGAAAGGTTTGAAACTCATTTTCCTGTGGTTTCTTCACAAATTATTCTTCTGTTTCGTTGGGGAACGACCTGTTTTGTTGGTAAATGTGTAGATTAGCGTACTAAATTACTTCGTCGGAAAAATTTTAGTACCTGGAAAAACTGTGACGTGCAGATTTTTGAGTATGCAAATTAATGGCAAATGGTGCAGAAATTTCACATTTTAAATGTCTTTTAAAGATTTTTATCGTAATATTTATGTGTAAGTGCGATGCTGTGAAGAGATGCCGTGGTAAAACTAACACATCGCACAACAGAAAGCGGTTACGTTGTTAGCAGGAGAGCGATAAATGTTGTAGCATGCGCTACAGAAAATAGGTCCACATCATCCACCCCTACCCCCTTTTTCTGTATCCTGTATGTTGTTGACAGGAAAAACCAGATAAAACCTCTTTGATTTACAAAAGATACATATCAATGAGGTAAAAAGTGACCTGCAAAGAAAGTATTAAGAGGAGAACCAAAGCTACAGTGGCACAAGAAATCAGCTACGAATGGAAGATGTTGAAAGCATAACCGAAAGTTATACTTCCCCAGTTTTCTGTACAACATCGAAATGCATAGTCATACTTTTTGTTTAGAATCAGGGATTCATATGCGAAAGAATGAAAAATTTCTCAACATGTGCTTTAAAAACAAGGACAAAACATGAACAAACTATATTTTGTAGCATATGAGTACAACATGGTTCACTCTCCTGGCAAGAACGTACGCAGCTGCACTTGTAGTCATCCGTGGGTGAATTGCATGCCACAGCGAATCTTCCATTCAACGGAGGAAAGCATTGTATCGTCGCCGTAGTGATGCGTTAGGCCTTCCGCAGCGCCTCTTCACAGCATTGCACTTACACATAAACATATTACAATAAAAACCTTTGAAATATGATAAAAATATGAAATTTCTGAGCCATTTGCCATTAATTTCCATACTCTAAAATCTGTACGTCGCACTTTTTCCAGGTACTAACATTTTTCCGCCGAAATAATTTAAGACGCTAATCTACACATTTACCGTTTTGCTCATCCCAGCAATAGAAACTGATTTTAGTATATATATATTGCTTCACTAAGCTTCTGTCTCCTAACTTGCTTAATAGTTGCATTAAATCTTCATGGCCATCAGATAAACGACAAATAAGCATTAACGTTTAACATCCTGAATAAAAATGGTTTGTAAGCATTTTAATGTGTACCCTTAATTTAAAATGAAATCATTATACGTGTTTAGGTATAATTTAGGAATACTATGAGTGATTATTAAGACATATTTTTTGACGTTGTGCTTTCAGACGCCTGGATGTGTAATAACGCTGAATTTGTGTTTCACTTAAAAATGACATTATTATTCGATCCCTCTTTCGATGAGATGAAAATATGAGATTAGTTGCTCTAACAAAAGAACGACGTATAGTGCTTATCAATGCCCACAGGTCACGTAACTAATGTTGGCAGTCGCCGATCGTTTATAAATGCATGAATAAACTGAACTGAGATCTTTACTTATTTCATTTAATTCTCCTTTCCTATATTTCTATTTAATTCTCGTCTGCTGTGCCAGTTCTTTAACAAAATGCTGAGAAAACTCTTTGCATATCATCATCATCATCATCATCATTGTCAACCATTATCAATCCACTGCTGGATGAAGGTCTCCCCAAGTTTCCTCCACAACGGTCTGTCTTGTGCCAGTCTCCTCCATGTCACTCCCGCATACTTTCGAATTTCATCCACCCATCTCCCATGTGGTCTTCTTCTGGGTCTTTAAATTTGTTTTAAATCGGAAACTTCATTTTCCTAAGTGAACTCTCAATGGAGAGAAAATTTGAATTTACAAAATGACACCAATACAAATTAGAAAATAACGATTCCGTCGGAAAGTGTTTTCATTTCAAAACAATAATAATTTGATACGCAAACAAGCTTATGATTATCTTCTGCACATCAGAATGGAGTCAACGTATCTAGCGCCACTAGCAGCCAATGGCTGAACGATCGTCATCACGCCTTACCACTGAAACGAGATCAACTGGGCAGGCAGTGTATATATAGAAGATGGTGTTTAGATACACCCCATTCCCCTTCCTTCGAAATTTAAGCTCCATTCCGTTTGGTTGAGATCTTCTACCACAATTCGCATTTGGCAATTGCAGTTGAATAATCAAATCTGATATGAATAACCTGTAATGGAAACTCCTCGAAATTCATTGCATACTCTAACGCACTGAGGTTTACCTACGGTCACAAATTTATATATATATATATATATATATATATGACTTGCATCTGATTTACTACTTTTGGGCCTTACAGGTACACGAATTCTTGAACTGAAGTTCTGGAATGTCTGTTTCAGCTACAGCAAAAAAAAAAAAAAAAAAAATTCCATTCGAAAGTAATCAAGTAAAAATTTATTTTTGTATTCTTTAATTCATCTCACTTTATAAACTTGCACTAATATTCTTGCAATTCCGGACATTTTCGTAATTATTTTGATAATGATAGGTACACAAGATTCGTACTCTTCCAAGCAAAATAAATTCAAACACTTTTCAAAGACTTCTTAAAATTAAATTATATGTGTGTGCTGTTGGTTGGTCAGCAGGTACATATTTTAGCACATTCAAACCATTAAACTTAGCTGGGATGGGCACACCTTCAATGAATTGCATGTTACCCCGTGCCCCTCTTTTGATTTATTTTATTAGCTTTGAATTGCCCTTCTGTTTCGGTGTTTTTCAAAATCATTTTGTCTTGTGCATTATTTTGAAAGGGTACTTTATTTTTGTATTCACCCTCCAGCAAGAACACTTCCCTAACCCAGTCAACAGAAGCCCACCATGTTTCACGAATACGTCATTCCACTTATTTTACGCCGTAGTAATGTCATAAGCCAAGGTACCAGCTGTCCACGCACTCCCGAGTTGAATGCAAGTTCTGCGCTATTCAATCAGCTTGGTGTTTTTATTGGAACTACACAGAAATTTCCTATACAACTTTCTAGCACAAACAATTAGTTTACACATGCTGTTTCATATCACTTTTTAAAAAACAAAAAACAAAAAAATTTCAAGTACTATTTACAGAGTCAAACTTTTTCAAGTACTTTCAAGGACTTAAAAATGAACTTTCTTTTTTCAAGGAGCATTAATTAATTTTTGGCAGATTTGGATTTCTTTTCTCACTAAAAAGCAAAGAAATAATTGCAAATTCTGAATTCAGCTATCGCAATAAAATTCAAGAATGTAGTAAAATCCTCGACAGACTCTCTCGGAGAACGTACCCCTTGTCTATTGCTTCTACACAAAGAAAGTAATTTCGTTATGGCATTAAAATTTACTAGGTATCTGCGATCCAGAAAAATGGATAAAATGTTTTTTGAATTGCATCATTACAAAAAAAAACTGCAATGATTCGTAGACTTGTATTAAAAAGATGTTTAAACAGAAAATGGTGACGCTTTTATGCAGTTCTTTGTTGTTGTTTTTTTATTTTTATGCAGTCTACTTTTGGAAAAAGTAGACTGCATAAAATTAATTTCTAGGGCCGTTAATGGATCGTCAGTCCGCTACTGTCCAAGAGGGTTCAGGCTAAGACTCGTGAGCTGGCTGGTCCAACATTTTTAACATCATATTATCAAACTAATAAGTAACAACATGAGCAATATGACACCAAGCATTATCCTGCTGGTGCCTTTCCAGTGGCAATGCCAGGCAGTGCAAAGCTGGGTGGACTGGGGGGGGGGGTACAATAACTTGAACAGTTTGGCAGAAATTTTACCAAAAAAATATATTTCATATAGATTTAACCTGACCCTGATATTATATCTAGCAAAAAAAAAGTTTTCACATATGTACAGAGTCTGATTACAATTTTAAAAAAGGACCCATGCCCCTTTTTAACTTTTTTTTTTTTCCAAAAAGCGTGATTAGAATTCTTTTCATTATTATTATTGTGACAGTAACATTCTATGTGGGGTTTTGTTGCACTCCCTTATCAGTTAATCTCAGTGGCGTATCTTGGGTCCGAGACCTGGACTATCTCACCCCTACCCCCAGTACTGTTTTTTTTTTTTTAAATTGCAAAATTTAATTTTTCATTGTTAAGTAATAGAAGTAACTTTTTTCTAAATTTTAGGTACATGCCATTGCTAACATGATACCAAATAATTATGAAGATTAGGATTTGAACACTTATTTGTACCTGAACTCCATTTTTGTTCTGAATACTTTATTTGTACATGAACTCCATTCTTCTCCTTTTGTGTGAACTTCAGTGTAACGTTTTCATAAAATGTTTCTTCCGAGTATTTTTTTCATATTTAAAAATAATGTTTTTCTCTATAAAACAGCCAAGTTTTTCAAATATGCATGTCCTTGTGTGGCTCTAGGATATACCCCCGATTCTTTTTAATGCTGAAAAACTTCTTTCGGCAGTTGCAGTTGTTGATGGAAAGTTTAATATGAGGTCTGCTAATTTGTACACCTCACTAAACACTGTGTCCAATTTATACAAATTTATGTAACACGTAATATGTCTCTTATTGATTTATTTTTGTATTCATCAAGGGAATATAACACCTTCAGTTCATTTTTTAGTCGAGCTGTATCAAAATTTGAAGCGCACAGTTCTTTAAGTTCTGACAGTAGATGTTCAAGGAAGCTTTCATAAAATTTATCAAAACAGTTCAAATCCAACAAAGCCACGAATTTAAGATATAATATCTCTGATTTTAATTCATTGACACTTCACAAAAACTTAAACAACTCTCACGAAACACTCTCATGGGCGGGAGTATGCGAGTGACTGAGATAGTCTAAGTCTCCTTTTTTCTGAGAGAACCATTTCCCAAAGCAATGGCCCATTCCCCTCTACCAGCTGATTCATGTTATCATGGAAACGCTAGCAGGCGATTGTACAGAAGGTTTTCGCATCAGAACTGCGAAGACTCTGGAAGAGCTGCTTGCGTTATGCCATTGGTTTTCGCTCGCCAGATTGAGTCAAAGAAGTGAATTCGCACACGTTTTTTTTTCACACCGAAAGCATGGACATATTTTAATACCATTGATAATTTACTTTTATATGTGTATATTTAATTCAGTTTTATTTGTGCATTCTCTGGGCTTTGCAGCTAGCCTCGAATATACGCCACTGGTTAATCTCCAATATGTTTCAATTTTCACAAAACCCTTTATTATTCTTTGAATCAAAGTTTCCTAAAATCTTAAAATGGCCACACTTGCCATGTGTTCTAACTGCCTAAATATTCTTTTGTGGGGGAGGGGGAGCTAAAGGGTTGGCTGAAGCCCACCTGTATTGTCACACTTGTGCTTTTCTAAAGTACTGCCACAATGTTTGTAATGCATAATTGTCCAGGATGTATAGGTAAAGCAAGTATTCATTCATAGCTTTGTCCAAAACAAAAAATGTGTCCAAGCCGAACCACAAAAAACAGCTCCATACGATCAAACTTCATTACTGGAACAATATATGCCCTTCATTAGCAGTGAATGGTGACTCGTCAGCTCAAAGCACAGTTTTCTCTATTGGTCTACAGCAGGGTTGTCCAACATACGGCCTGCCAAAGGTTTTAATCTGGCCCACAGGCTACTGTTCAAATTTTTAAAATTCTAGGATTTAAAAAAAGAAAACAAAAATTTTAGAGAACTAAGAAAAAACTGCGGGAACAGTGTGAAACACTTTTCGAGCAAGCAAACAAATAGCCCAGGGAAAAGTTGAGGGGGAAAAAGAAGGTCTGCAGGGTCACTGGAAGCGTTATTTTCTCCAGCCCATCAGATGTCGACTATCCACTTGTTCTACGCAGAGCTGAGTTTTGCGTGACGATTATCTCCTAAGCTTTTCATAAAGAAATCATCTTTTTAATTGAAAGTTTTTTTTTTCACACAAATAACTGTGCTAGCTAAACATCAGTGTGTGTGTTTTTTTTATCAGTAAAGTATCCAGCAAAGCTCTTGTTAAAATGCATCGTACCAAACATGGCAGCTCCAGTGAATACCCACAAGAAAAAGAAAACAAATTCTGAATGTAGAGCTTTTAAAGATGCTTGGACCAATGATTTTTGTTGTTGAGCATTACAGCGCATATTGGGTCTGATATGCCAAGAGAGCATCGCTGTTGTAAAAGAATGCAATGTCAAGAGACATTACTATACGCAGCATGCCAGCAAATATGCAAATACGAAAATCTAACAAACCAAGAATGAATGGATCGAGTGAACTCTAAAGGACAATATTATCGAGCAACAATCTTACTTTAAAGCTGCAAACCAAACTTCTGAGGCAGCTACCGAGATCAGTTATTTGATAGCCGAAGAAATAGCCAAGAGAGCTAAACCGTTATCGGATGGGAAATTCGTGAAAAATTGCTTGTACATATTTACGTCTGTAGCACGTGTTGATAAAAAGTTGATGGTTGAAAAATAAATCTTTCACACCTGTCAGTTACTGAAAGAGTAGAAGATTTAGCAACCAACATTGAAAATGCTCTCACTGAAGACTCAAATTTAGCCAATTTTACAGCTTAGCCCTTGGTAAAAGTACAGACATAAGCGATACAACACAACTGGCACTCTATATACGAAGAGTCACTGCAACTTTTGAAATCGTTGAGGACCTCTTGGTCCACTGAAAGACACAACTCTCAAAGATATTTTTGATGAGGCAAAACCTGTTTTGATGAAATTCAATCTTCCGGAAGATAAACTTGTGGAATTACAACAGATGGAGCCTTAGCGATGATAAGAAAGTATAATGGATTTCCAAATCTAATGCTGAAATCAGTGCCTAATGATGCCATCGCATGCAATTGCTTCATTCACCAGAACAACTGTGTGCAAAGACCATGGATATGCAACATGTAATGAAAAAGGCTGTTTCAACAAACAATTTTTGTAAGATCCAAGGACTCAATGACAGAAAGTTCAAAACATTTCTTGCAGAATTAGAATCGTTCAAAGTTGATGTAATTCACTTTAACCACTTTCGCTTGCTCAGCAGGGAGGCAACACTTGCCAGATTCTCGACACCGCTGGAAGAAATACAGACCTTCATTGTAACAAAAAGGAAAATTTGCAAGTTTTATGAATGACGATAAGTAGTTGAATGTCTTAGAATTCCTAGAAAATATCACTAAATATCTTGCAGACTTAAATGTAAAATTACAGTGAAGGGGTCAACTTGACCATAAACTGTGCGAGAATATGCAAGCTTTCATGCAGAAGTTACAACAGTTTCAGCAACAACTGATTGGGAAAAAAGTTGTCCATTTCACTATGTTATCAAATACGCGGTCTGAGAGAGTGAACCATAAAAAGTACTCCGAACTGATTGAAAAGCTTAGTGATGAATTCACAGAGAGGTTTTCGGATTATAGAGAACACGGTGGTGAAATGAAGTTGTTTTCAGATCTAACCGATGTCGATGATGCTCCTGGTATGCTGCGGATGGAACATGTTGAGATAAGAAATGACACTGCCATGAAGAGAGCATTTGTATAGCATGATTTGTTAACATGTTATAAAAAATATGTTCCCTCAGATTCTTATCCAAATGCCTCCAAACACGCCTTTCGATGCATTACACTGTTTGGTAACATATGTTGCTGCGAACAGCTATTTTCTAGGATGAAAACCATAAAAAGAAAATCAAGGTCCCATCTGACTCATGAACACCTTACAGGACAAATTTTGAAGATACCATACAGGAATTTTTCACAATTTTTTTTTTTCATATTTTTTTACGGAATTTGCAGCAACCAAATGTAGTCCTTTACACAAAAAGGTTGGGCAACCCTGGTCTACAGTATACAAATAAACATTCCTTACATAATGCTAATTACCATGTCGCAATAGCTGAAGTGATCAGTGACTTGTAAATGGCTGCTCGACCATAGTATCCCAAGTTGAACAGCATTCCCTGCACTGTACAGATGCTAACAACAATCCCAATTAGTGGCACCCAGGAACTCCTTTATGGGGAATGTCCATGACATTGAAGATGCAATTAAAAAATCTCCAAGATACTGGGAAATGATAAAAAATACCTCTGCCATATTAAAGTGCATTTCAAGTGATTATATAATGCATATTTAAAAGCATATATTAATACAGTTAAAAATAAGCAGCCAATAACATAGAACCAACTGATACCTTGTGGTGAGGGCACGGGTCCTTTGGCTACCCCCAGAGAATGTGCCACTTGTCCCAGTAATCTCACACGGCATTTGCATGATTTGAGACCATGCTTTTAGCAATCAGATATACCTGAATCACCAATTTTACTGTGCATGATTTCAGACCATACTTTTAGCATTCAGATATGCCTGAATCACCAGTTTTACTGTGTTTAATATATACCACCACATCAGAAAACTTGAAAATTACATTGCCCTAGAGCAGGAACTGAACCTGCATCTCCTAATTTCCATTTGAGCATGCAATCTGTTACACATTTTCAAGTTTTCAGATGTGATAGTGGTACATATTGAACAGTGAAACTGGTGATTCAGGCATACCTTATTGCTTATCATGATCTTGTTCTATGTAATTAGTGAAGAATATTTCCTCCACAAAAACTACATATGATTTAAAACAATATTGACTTGCATTCTGAGCACATGATCTTTTGCACAGCTCTCCTGTCACATACAGAGGCTTGCTGACAAGGGAAGTCTTTCAACTGTCACTCGCCAAAATTGAAGAAATGTGGCCAGGAAATAGTAGTAAGGGCAAAAACCAATGGGTGTATTTCCATTTCGACACAAATGAACTGACAAAGGTGAACGAGTGGTCTGAAAATGGCCTTAGAGCACAAGTGGGAAAAATCATATAACATGTGTTGTGGTGCGTGATATGTAATCCCAAATATCAGCTATGTCCCCATGATTCAAAATAAGCTCATGTCATACAAAAAGCAACAAAAATCTTTATTACAGGTGTAAATGAACATTTGTGGCATTGAACACATGACCAAAGCAAAGTAATTTGGAACAATGAGAACAACGCAAGACCCCAAAGTTAGTACAGTACTGAAAATTGTCACTGATATCTGAAAAACAAATACTTTGAACATTAGCAAAAGAAGCGTCATCACTTTCACAGTATCCAATTTTTATCCATGGATATAACAACATGTTGTTGAAATTTTCTGACTGACATTTATTGTTCATTGATGTGTTCGATGATTTTCTCCACTTGTGTTCTAAGGTCATTTTCAGACCACTCATTCACCTTTGTCAACTCATTTGGGCCAAAACGGAAATACACCCATTGGTTTTTGCCCTTAGTACTATCTCCTGGCCATGTTTCTTCAATTTTGGAGAGTGACAGTTGAAAGGCTTCCCTTGTGAGTTGTTTCTTGGCAGATACAGCTCCAGCCCACTCCATCTGCACATCACATGACATGACATCACACCACATCACCAAACATCAACCTGGGAGTCTTTAATGCCACTGAAATGCTGTGTACCAAGCTAATTCTTATGTGGTTCACTATTGTTAACCTACTCTGGAAACCAGTTAACTGGGTCAATCAAGACACCTTACTTTCACAATTGTGCTATTGTCTCATCATAGACTTACAAGCATATTTATAGTTGGGTCTGTGAAGTGGTGCTTCTGTAGGAACTAATATGCTATCACCAGAGGGGTGTCTAGATATTAACAGTATCGCAGTGTATATATTTCAGAACTCTGCAAAGTGATCCACAAAACTTGGACCAATTTTCAAGTCTTCACAAAAACAAAATCATAATTCAAAAAACCAGTCTCATGTTAGCAACATCTACAGTGATGAGCCATTACATTATGACCACCTACCTAATAAGCTACAGGACGCCCTTTAGCCAGCAAAACAGCAGCCACGCGGCGAGCCATCAATTCAATAAGGTGGCAATAGGTATCCTGGGGAATGTGGTACCATAATGTCAACAGCAGGTCCTCTAGTTCCTGTACATTTCGGGGTGATAGTGATTTAGCGCGAACCCGTTTCCCCAAGTCAAACCACAAATGTTTGATTGGGTTCATGTCAGGTGAATTTGGAGGCCAGGGCATTAACAGAAAGTCACCAGCATGTTCCTCGAACCACTCGTTGACAATTCTGGCAGTGTGGTATGGCACATTATTCTGCTGGTAATGGCCATCACCAACAGAGAACACAGTTGTCATGATTGGGTGAACTTGGTCCACAATGATGTTCAGATACCTGACAGCTGTCAGAGATTGTGCTATTGGGATAATGGGGCCTAAAAGTGTCTCAAGAAAACATCGGCCACAGTATAACACTGCCACCGCCGCCAGTCTCTTTCCGTTCAACAGAGCATCCAGGTGTCATAGCCTCCATTGGTAATCAGCGTATCTGCGCTCGGCCGTCTACGTGATGCACCAGGAATCTTGATTCGTCAGACAAGCCACTTTCTTCCAATCATCCACGGTACAATCTCAATGATTTGGGGCACATTTCATGTGTTATTGGCAATGACGTGCAGTGAGCATGGGGACCCGACTAGGTCTTCAGCTATGTGGGTCCATGCGCAGAAGGATGCAATGAACTTGTCCTCATCACCACTTTTGTAGCTGCAGGTGATTTGTCGCACTGTGGCCCTGTGAACAATGCGTGACGATCTCCACTCCCCTCTCGCATTAGTGAGCTGTGGACGACGGTTCGTCGTTTGGCCATCCGTGCACCCCTTTTGATGCGTGCTCACTACAGCAGCACACAAACAACCCACAAGCAGCGCTGTTTCCGAGATCGTAGTTCCGAGGCTCCGTGCAATCACAGTTTATTCTTTATGAAACTCCGTTAAATCGGCAGCTTTTCCCATGCTGACTCTGAACATTCTACTAACTGAAAGCCGGTCCTCGAGTTGTACATATACTGCTCTGTGATCTTCACCTGCATCACCATTCAGTCTCCAGGTGCACCAATTTCTCTAGGCTGGGGATGGTCATAATGTAATGGCTCATTGGTGAACATGAAAGCCTGCTGGTGGTGAACAGCAATAGAACATTTCAAGTTTTGGTAACAACTGAAAGACAATTATGTGGAGCGCGAGCGTGCGCACACACACACACACACAAAGAAAAAAGAAAGAAATGTCCTGGTTGAGTACGCAAAAATTCTGAAAGTAAGATAAGCAAAACAAATGGGGTGCAACGTGGCTGGCTTACTTGTGGTGGTGCACCCCGGATAACATAAAAAGGATACTTTCTGGAATGTGAATGCCCAAGTAACAGCAAACCATGAAAATTATGCGACATGCAACATAATTTCTCCTTGAAGTATGGACAACCATGGAGTTACTTCAGTTACCTCAACTGTTCAATCCTATCCCTGACAGTAGGATGATAGGCAAGACTGCTAAAATTTGCCAACTGAATACTGAGTATGAGCAAAAGTAGAGACACTCAAAAAATTGACTAGACACATTGATGCAGTAGCTCTTCAAGAAATCCATACCAAGAATAGCAACCAAATGAGAATCATAGGCTTTTCTCTGATAGCTAACCAGCTTGACCAAATTTGTCTGGCAATTTAAATGCACCCCAAGAATTGGAAAGCATTCTCACTCCACTTAAAAGAGTCATTCAAAAGTTCTTGACATGTATCTGTACACAAAAAAAATAATTGCACTAACCACAATTATGCAATTATTTAGTTTTAAAATTTGAAAAATGAGCGCCTTTTTACTAAATGCTCTTCGTTTAATAAAAAGCGTTCATTTATCAAATTTCAGAACATTTTTATCAACAAACCGATGGGGCAGCCATGGGTTCACCTTTATCAGCAGTTTTAGCAGATATTCTGCTTCAACATATTGAAAATAAAGTCATACAAGAATTCCCACAAAAACCTAGTTTTTACATTCATTACGTTGACAACATCTTGGTAATCTGGCCATATACCATAGATGAATCATATCAGTTTGTCACTGCTATGTCTCCTCAATACCCCTCCATCAGCTTCACAATAGAACTTGAACATAATTTTGTTTTACCTTGTCTAGATTTTCAAATTACTCGTAATCCTTCTGATAATTCCCTGTCATTTACCGTGTATCGAAAACCCACTTCCAAACCCACTTTAATTCCTCACAATTCTGTTTACACTTTTCAGCATAAAATTTCTGCTCTGCACTTCCTATTTAGAAGATCATATTCACATTCTTTTAGCCATTTTGCTAGAGCTCAAGAACTACAATGGATATTCTCCTTTGCTAAAAACCATGGTTACCTGGGTGACGTTGTTAAGAGGGTGCACAATAAAGTAAGGTTTGCTATGTCAACTGTTTTAATTGGTGAACAAGTGCCTAAAAAATATGTTGGATCTGTTGATTTTAATCCACATATTGTAAGCCTTCTTACCAACATATGCTCCCGTCATAAAATACAATTTGGAATATGATCATGTAATCTATATTCCATTATCCGCAACAATCCAGACAAAATTAACAAAAGGAAAAAATGGGACGTGTATCTTATTCTTGTGCTCGATACTACTATTGGTGAACTAAATAATCATTATGTGAGTTCAACCAAAAGAAATTTGGATTTGAGATTAAATGAACATAGATATAATTTAAAAATGAATCACCAAAGCACCTCTTTTGCAAGAACTGTAGGTGCTGGAAATTCCATCCCAGACTGGAACAATGCTAAGATCGTAAATACACCTAACTGTGTTTGCTCTTGTTATTTACAAAAAGTCTCTATATTTCAGTTTATGATACATGTAGCTGTAATGACTATTATCTTTGTGTTTTACCTGAACCCTGGAGGAATTTGGTTAAGGAGGACAGCACATAACTATTGTTCCTATTGAATAATTTTGTTAGCTAATTATGTTTTTTTACTGTCTTCTTATCTAGTAAATCATGTGACACTGACATTACCTTTCCCATGATGCATCTGTTCCATGTATTTAAGACCGGCATGTAACCACATGATAGAAATCACATCTGATGAAGGTGTCACTGTGACACCGAAAGTGCTCATGTTTTTTAACCTGAATATAGATTTCGTTTTTTAACTGAATAAATACCATCATGCAAGACGGATTAACCCTTATTACTAGTATTTATGCACGAATTAATAGTGTTTACCATCTATTCAAGGGAAGGTTGATATACACAATCGAAGCAAAACCTCATGATTCCCGTAATATGACTTTTAGAAAGTTTCTGACATGGTGGTGCACACATGAAGATCGATGGCATATGCAGCACTGTCTGTGACACGTGTAATATAACTCAAGATTGAAATGGTGGTTCTGATGGGTAAGGGATGAGATTTGACACCCTTGGAAAAGGGCACAATCTTCAGATGCAGAGCAAAGGGTAACAGCATCTGAGAAAAGGTTAATTTTGTTCACTGTTCATGGGCTGCCACAAATGAAGTGAATCAAGAGTGAATGGGAAGAAGTGCAACATATAACCAATGGGTGGGTGTTGGACAGGCACAGCTGCTTAATGCATGAGAAGAGAGGCACCTCAGCTGTATTGTCCAGAACAGCAGACACTAACTATTGTCTGGAACTAGGGAGTACAGAGGAGTGTA
This sequence comes from Macrothele yani, assembly GCA_039090855.1. NCBI lineage: Eukaryota > Metazoa > Arthropoda > Arachnida > Araneae > Macrothelidae > Macrothele > Macrothele yani. The sequence continues at coordinate 134,152,592 of CM077027.1, read as the reverse complement.
TATGCAGCTCCAATGCAATGATCCCTCCACTATATGAGCCTCTGTGTAAATGCACGACAGCAGCTGTCCTTGCAACAGCATTTCATTGCTGACAATGACGGGAGTTTTGCCAGAAAACACTGGTAATGGAACATGGAAGATTGGAAGAAAGTTGCCTTCTCTGATGAACCATGTTTCCTCCTTTATCGAGTGGATGGACAGCGGTGGTAAGATGAACAGCTGCAGAGAACTGGGGTACAAGATGCCATGATACCACAGATACAGCACAATAGTGAGAGTGTAATGATCGGTGGAATGTTTTCCTGGGACACTCTGTCCCCTAATAGTGGTACATAGCCCACTAAATTTAAGCCACTGTATACCTGTCTATCATTGCAGAACAGGTTTGCAAGGTTATGCTGATAGTGTTCCCAGACGAAGACAGCATGGTCCAATAGGACAATGAACCATGAGGCCCATATTGTCAGCGACTGGTTCAAACACCCCGACTGCATCTTCCCCCCCCCTCCTACCTGTACACCATTGCAGACCAAGTTCATCTGTTTATGCTGACAGTGTATCTGTTCTCAGGCCAAGATGGCATGTTCCAACAGAATAACGCACTATGTCATGCAACCCATTTCACCCAAGATTCATTCAAGAAATACAAGGATGACTTCTATGTTCTTTCACTGATACCTATGCAGCCCAATGTGAACCCCACTGAGCACATTTGGGATCCCACATATCAGCACCTGTGGCACATGGACCCTCCACAACAGACACTGGATGAGTTATGGGCAGCACTTACACAGATATGGTACAACATATCAACAAAACCTTCCAGGAACTTGTGTGGACCTCATCACATGGCTGCAATGGTGGTGGCTTGTGTAGATCTTACATATTACTAGGTAGGTGGTCATATTGTTTTGTTCCTACTATGTTTACAAGAAACAAAGCTAACTCATTCAATACTATAAAACCAAGAATTACAATATGTGATCAGACGTAACTGACTAAGTGAAGACAGGTTTGACTACAATGATAGAAAATTTATTTCTTTGAAATTGTCTTAAGACTTCTTTGAAAAGCTCTGTAGAAAATACAATACGAGTATCAAGTCACCAGAATACATTGCTCTCATAAAAGAAATACTAATGAAATTGTTAACATTTATCTGAATTGCCTAAATTACCTAGCCATGACCTAGATAAGCCTACACATCTTAACCACATCTCAAATCCACTTGGAAATTTCAATAGCAAGGATATTGAGTGAGGCTGTACTAAAACAAACAGAACAGGTGAGCAGCTGAAGGCTTCCTTGTTGAGAGCGCCAATTGTATCGTAAACAATTATATGAATCTGACAATCCTCATCTTCTTACGACGTCAAAAAAAATATTGCACTTGAAGAAGAGACAAGATTTGTTCCAAAATTGCACAAATACAGTAATTCACAATATCCCATGAAAATTCAAGCGATGATGGATGGAAGAAAAAAAAATCTACACAAAGAACCACAGCCATATTCTTAGACTAATTCAGGAAATTTACCATTCTCCCAATAAAATAATTAACATGCTCTATGAAACAATAATTTTTTCTACACACTTCTGATGTTCAAAGAGTAAACACATGACACTGCAGTTGTTTAATATAATGCCCATATTTACTGCTATTGATTTTTGAAAGCTAAGAACAATATTTCAAATTTAGACAAACATCAGTTTTTGAAATGATCTAAAAAATCCTCTGTTTTTTGCACAATCCAACAAACTTGTCAAGCTTCAAACAGTCGTGACTCCAAGCCTACGTTACACTTTAATCATTATAATCATAATAGGTTGCTTACCTTTTGTACACATTTCCCTGCATGTTTTATTCTTTTATTTGTCTAGCTTGGTTCAAGCCTGTGGTGCCGTGGTCCTTTTTCGTCTTCAGGTTCATTCAGTGACTGGTGAATGCAATCAGTCCACGAAGTGTACTGCTTTAATGACTCTAGGCTCCAACAGCGTCTACTTCCCCTCCAACCCCTCTTCCAGCATGTAAAACCCAACTTTTGTTGTTTGATTGATATTTATGAAAACCAAACAAAATTCGCAAACTCAAAACCAACTGACATGAACAACAAACATAAACTTCCTATTAACAAACATACAAAATTCCAAACAAAATAATAGGAAGTTAATGTTCATTGGTCATGTCAGTTGGTTTTGAGTTTGCCAATTTTGGTTTTTTATAAATGTCAATCAACCAACAAAAGTTGGGTTTTACACGCTGGGGGTCTCTTAGATTCATTAAAGCAGTACACTTCATGGACTTATGCATTCACCAGGCATTGAATGAACCTGAAGACGAAAAAGGACAACCGCACCAGAGGCTTGAACCAAGCTAGACAACCAAAAGAATAAAACGTGCAGGGAAATGTGTACAAAAGGTAAGCAACCTATTATGATTAGAATTGTATGCACGTAAATTACGAACAATTGTGGCTTGTGCTATAGACGTTCTAACACTGAATTTAATCATTGTTTAAACTGGCAGGTTAAAAACTTTAAAAAAGATGACATTAAAATTCGAAATCTTTGGAAGGCACTGTGCCTTTATTATCGAGAAATGAACACATGTGGCGTTTAGCAAACATCCATTGAGTTATACAACTCTTCGAAAATGACGACATCCATTACATCCATGCATGCCCAATGTGTTGCAGTGAGCTCCATTGGGTTAGTGCTCAGCATTAAGTTGTGGGGTGGGGGGGGGGGGTTAATATAAATTAATTGGTGTCATACAATTAGTATAATAGGTCCGTGATACAAATTTTTTAAGTAAAGGTAACCAAGAATGAGGAAGTTCGCATGGTGCTTCATCATTACAACATACAAGATGCATTATATAAATGTACATTGCCTCAACCATCAAAGTCAGTCTTATTTTTAGGTGTCGCAAGCAGTTTTACATTTGTCCATTAGGGTTGACGAGTTCCATTGGACACAAGATGTGATAATGCTGTAGACTGTGATTTCTTTCACACATCGTACATATGTTCAGTCCTATTTATATGAATTGTACGCATTGTAGAGCCTATATAAAGCTTATCGTTTTGGTCCAGAGTTAAAGATCTTAAAGGAATAGCATGTACTCCATGCTTTTGATTGTGATGCACTTGGTCGCGATCTTTCCTAATTTGAGAAAATGTATAATGAATATATTAAAGTTAATTATAGAGAATGTAGGTCAATTTTTATTGAATGATGCACTTTTCAAAAATTTATTCACATAAAATAGTGGAAATACTGTAACAAAACTTTTATCTTTGAAAGGCCAGCAACAATTTTACAATTTCCATCAAGGTGTTTAACATGTGAACTTGTAATAAATATGTTATACATTGTTGAAGGTATTTCACATAATGTTTAAACATTTTTTTCTTTTCTTTCTTTCCTTTTTTTTTTTTTTTTTTTAGGGGGTGGTTTAAAATAAAAACTGCTACTACAAATGCATTTTTAAGAGTAGAGTTCAATAACTTGAGCACATGATGGATTTCACTAGCAAATTAAAAAACACTTCTGATCAGATCAAGACATTATTTCAACAGTGTAAAAAAGCTATAACAGTATCTTCAAAACACTTTCTAATTATATTTCAGATTTTTTTGTCTCGGTAATAGTGAGTTACAGTTGTGAGACAAGTATATTTTTATCTGGCAAGTTTCTTATTAAATACCACAAAATACACTTCTGTTTATAGAAATTGCAACACAAAGGGAAACATGAAAAAAAGTTGAATTTATATGGTAGATCACTTACAATACAAGATATGAATAATCAAAAGTACAGTGCTACAGTTCCAGAAGAAGGCACAATAGTTACTGTATTCACCACATGCACGTGGCGTGTCATTCAGATGAAGATGTCTCGAATATCAGTTTGTGGAATGTCCTCGTAAATATCATGCTCGACAGATGCCTATGTGGCCTCACGGTCAAGCCATTAAGCAACCACATGTTCAATGGGGGATCAATTTGGTAAGCATGCCTGCCAAGAAAAAAATAAATGGACTGTCGAGAATCCAGGATACCTAACACATTCCATACCACATGTGACCAGGCACTGGCTTGTTGAAAAATGGAGCCAGGGGACCATCTGTAGATGTGGTAGGGCTTCAGCCTCCAAAATGTCCACAATGCACTGGGGCAATGCGTATGAGACTGGAACATGATCAAAACCCAGTAGCATCCCTGTTGGGGGCCGTATAACATTCCAAAAAGCAAGACTACAGCAGTCATTCACCAGAGTGTCTCCGTACAAGGGTCCATTCATCATGATGCACCAGCTTAAACTGCAATTCACCTGAAAACACTATACGATGTTATTTGTCAAAAGCCAATGCCTCGACTTTTGTCACTATTGCAGTTTCTGACATTGGTGGTATATGATCAATGGAGGTTGCTGCATGAGTTGCAAGTCCTATCTGCAGCAAAAGGAGTCAAACAGAGCTCAAAGTCATATCCAGATCTCCAGTACCTTGCCAATGTTCGGAATGTGGTTCTGTGAACACCATACGGTACGAGTGCCTATCTTCCTGTTCCTTTGTGCAACATTGCACCCCAGATTCCTCACAATCAGGGGCAGATTGGGTCAATGAAATCAGGCCGAGAATTTCAGTCTTGTGGTCCACTACAGAAACGCATGTATCTACAGAGAAACACCTCATAAATTTTCTCATGAAAAAAAAAATTCTGTGAACTCCTAGAAGAGAACTTTTGAAACTTGCATGGTAAAACTGATTCAGTTGTCAACAAATTTTAACAGCAATTTAAGGAAGAAATAATTTTTAAAATTCAATCATGATTGGATGTAACATACGAAACCATACTCAAAACGGGGTATTCTACCAGATAACTATACTGTACTTATATTTGGTCATCGTTCTTCTATTGCGCAACGGCATTCGCACCACCTCCTTGAATATACGTCTTTTTTATCTACCCATTATTTTGAATGATGAACTACCATTTTGTTTCATGAACCAGTACCAGTAAATCGTTGCTTCTTTGAAGATAAATGTGAGTTAGGCATGGATTTCTGAACATCTCTGCCCGAGAATCGCTTTGTGCTCTATGTCCGTACGTGGATAAGGGTGTAGGGATCCTGGACTATTATTATTTCTAGTGCCTTCTTCAAGATTACAAAAGGAGGATAGGGCCAACCAATGTCCCTTTGGATCCAAGTTTAGTTATTTATAACAGCGTGCTTGGTTCCACTGCAAATTTTTTACTGAAGTAGAGATAATTTTGCTTTGTCACTTTAAAGTAAACACCCAAGCAGATAGATAAAAGGAAACTAAAGACAATAATGTTTTAGACAGATAACATAAAGCTCAAATGAAGTTAACAATTTTTATTCATAATTACCAAAATAATTATTGGTTCTTTCTATGCAATCCAGACAAAGAGGATGCAAGAAAGTGGGCCATTTCTCAAGCGGTCCACCGGGAAATATGCCAGTGTCCCTGTGGGCCAATCCGCCCCTGCTCACAATCCTCACTGCTTTTGTACCTACACTGAATTAGTTGCAAGAGCATGGCTCACACACAAAATTCTACTTTTTTTATATGTTTCCACCTGATCTGAGTAATTCTTGCTGTTGAAATTTCAATTGACAGCAGTGTATGCGTGCGTGAGTGTGCATTGTTTTTACCTGTATCACATAGATTAAATACAAAAGATATACTCAAATGTAAAAATATATCTTTTTAAATATGTTTTGCATTATGTAAGCAGAAACAAAAGACAAAAACAAAATTCTGTTTCACTCTAGTGACAGCCAAAGATATGAATATATTTTAAAACAAGATACCCATTTCCACAACTGAAGTACACCATGAATTTCTGTTGTTGCTGCCACTTATAAAAATTATGAAGATCACATATGAAAAGAATACCAAAGATACAAACTGAGGATTCAAGTGAATAAACATACATGCCTCACATGACCAAAATATTACAAACATCGACTCTATAATGAACAAAGTAATCTCCCCCCAAAAAAAACTTAAATAAGGAACGGCACAGATTGCACCAGATTTCATATGTGCCACCATAATTAAGGGCTAACCATTCCTATAAAAGAAATATCATAGCTGGTACAAAGTCTATATCAATGGGGAATTATAAACAACTGTTTTCAACTTCAACTTATCTAGACATTGATCAATTTAGGTTTAGACATTAAAGCCACGCTAAGTCTTCCACCTGCTCATCAAACCAATCACTCTCAAAAGCAACAAACAAGTACGTTATTCTAGAATTATCCTGATCTGTCGGGATAAAAGTGCAGAACAATACAAATGCAAATGGTATGCCAGTACAACCTAAATACACTGTCTGACAGAGAAAATCCTGCACTATGAAGGAATGCTCGAAAACAGACCAAACTGCACACACAGATAGCCAAGTAGGTCCTTAACAAATGATTTAATTGTCACAAACAGACTAGGCTCCAGTGGCCGAATATACAGGATGATCAATAAGGAGTGTGGCCCCCATTTTGGGTGATACAGTGTTGAATCCGACGTGGTATCGAGGCAATGAGAGTCCAAATAGTCCTGAGGTATCATGGACCATGTGGTGTTGATCCGAGTCCACAGTTCATCATTTTGCGAGGTTGGGAAGGTACTCAACTGATGTCCAATCGCATCACACAGATGCTTGAATGCTTGATGGGCGAGAGGTCGGGGGCCATGCTTGCCATGGAAACATCCACAGACCATTTCAGCTGATCTGAGCGGTATATGGTTGGGTGTTATCCTGTTGAAAAATTGTGTTTGGGATGCCCTGCAGATACGGTAGTGCCACGGGCTGTAGCACGTTGTCAACATTTACGAGCACATTGGTGGTGTGCCATCAATGTGACCGTAACGTGTACCAGCAGTGAGCGGCTGTTGACATTCCATAATGGTGGAAGAATCCGTCCGTTGGCCATATTGCCTCCATACACTCACACAGCGATCATTTGTGGTGAGACAGAACCACGATTCGTCGCTGAACACCACACTGTTTCATTCGGCACCCCACGCAACTTTGGAACGACACCACGCCAAGTGGTGACGACAATGGCTCGCTGTTAAGAAGGTAGACTTTGCAACAGACGGCTGGACAGCAAACCATGCAGCCAATTGGCGCGACACTGTCCGCATCAATATCGGAGCATCCAAGCCTCCATGTACACTCCGCAAAATGTCTGCCGTTGTGACCTGTGGGTCCCCTACGACATGACGTCGGATGCGAGAATTGGTGCGCTCGGATGTCCGCCTCCATGCTTCGGTCCCCCTACAACATTGCACAGATCCTTCCTGGGACCACTGTCTCCAAATGTGGCTAACGGTTGTGGCATCATGTTGTGTTTCTTCCGCAATGCAACGCAAGGATCATCCAGCAGTACAAAGGTCTTTGATAAAACCTTTTGTGAACTCATCCGTTTGACAAAATCGCATACAACGACATCTTAATGGCATTGGCACCCCTTGTTTGTTCTCAAGACATAGTTACAGCACAACCACTCACTTCTCGTGGCCGTGACGACGTCTAGACTGATGGCCACACGGGCTGGTTGTTCGATTATATCCCATGCACCGTTTGTGCGATTGGCCTGCAAATGCAATCATTTGCATAACTTGTACATGTGCATCCACCCTGTAATTCGCATGGTGCTGCGTTCACGTCTTTGTGGTGTGGCATTTTCTCTGTCAGATCCATGCATTACACATCATGATCCATGCCAGCTGAACATTGCTGACAAAAACTTGAATGGTTGATTGGAGATATGATGGGCCCAAGACTCCATGTAACTCATGTCAGACTTTTTTCAAAACATTGTTGTGAACTTGCATCAGAATCACATGCCTTTCAACTAGTTTACCTTCTGGTCTTTGCATACAAGGTGCCTCGACAATCACTTTTTCATTTTGCAAAGATATGGATGACTAAATAGCTTATAAGCAGATAAGTGACAAGCAATATCCAGATATTTTGGGATTCTTCTAATTTTGTGTGTGTGTGTGTGTGTGTAGAGATGGTGTGTTCCCCATCTAAGTAAACACTAATGTCTTAAAGTAAACACTAATGTCTTAGCATATTCCTGAGCAACAACTAGCATAAGCCAAGCAACACAGCTCTTCGAGTTTGCTATTCCAGCCACAGTTCTTCCCAGGATCAGCAAAGCATGAAAAATTTGAGACTGTAATAATTTGGGGGTTCACCTTGCTATTTTTTCCCCAAGAGCAACTGTTGCTTCTCAGAGATGTTGCAAAACAGTGCTTTCCAATACATACGAGTAAATCAAAAAATAAAACCAATTTAAGAATTAAACTGATATTGCAAATAATAACAGCAGACTTGCCAACCTTAAAAAGAGAAAAATCCTGCAAGCATACTTTTGTATGTTTGAAATATCAATGGACATAATTTGAAGCACATTAATGTTACGTTACGGCATAAAAAAAAAAAAGGTAAAAAAATTTCTGTAAAAAAATGTTTAAAAAAATTCTGTTCAGTTATACATTGATCTCAAGGATAACCCAAATCACGACAGAAAAGGAGAAATTCCTCGAAGCAGTCGCACTTTCATGCCTAAAGATTACAGCAACATTTTTTCGCCGTCAAATTTCGGAAATTTTTCCTCCATTTTTAAACTGAAATACAAATATTTATGGAATAAAATGACATATAACAACAATACTGGACAGAGGCAACATCACAGGAAAAAGAAATTACGATTACGGAAAAAATCTTTATTTCGTTTACTTCCATTTCTGAAAGACGAAGTACCGTCCCAATGCGTATTTTTACGAATTGGTAAAATTATTCGATGCGTAGTTTTACGCGCGGGGAAAAATGCCTGACGCATATTTTTATGCATCGAAAAAATTTTCAGATGTGTATTTTTATGCGTTGGTAAAATTTCGATGCGTACTAAACGCGTAATTACGCATTTTGGCGAACTCTGGTCGACACATCACTTAAGCACTCCCGTGGAGAGAGAGAGCTACATCACAATGTCACGAAGCCAGCGAGCCAAAGATGACATTGTCGCATGACACAGCGCTTGTAAGGTCTGGTAGAATATCTAAGTGGATGGTTGCAGGGGATTGAAATATTTCGATTGAGCAATCGAAATATTAAAAAATCTGTAAAAAAAGATCTCTATCCGTAAAATAGCAAAAATCCGTAAATTTTTCGGATAATCCGTAAAAGTTGGCAAGTATGCAAGTCCATTTTTGAAGATTTCCCTATTTCGGCAACAACACATGATGTTTTTGTCCTGTCACATGCATATCTTTTTTGCAATGTTACTATCTGGGAACATTTTCTTAAAAAGCACACTTGCATGGTCAGCACAGCTTAAAGGTAAGTTATGTTCCACGAGGAATGAAGTAAACAAGCACTCAGCACGGATAATAGCCTCGGAAGAAGAACTATCTCAAGCAAAATTTAATGTTTTGTATTTTCTACACACTTAGAATTGTCCACATGTTTTAGCATACGAATGTGATTAACAATATCTCCTTTGCCCTTGTGGACAACGGAAAAATCACATCTACAAATAGAGCAAAAGGCAAATTGCTGGCCCTTCCGTGATTCAATTATTCAAAGATAATCTGTCGTATAACACTTCTTAAAAACAGACTAATATTTTCTACCAGCCATCGTGTGATTAAACACGTGCACAAAAAGTTCTCAGAAATTCCTGTGAAGAGAGACGAAGTACATCAAACAAACCAAAACGCGCTTCCGATACCGTCAACAGACGAGAAATCTGCGTCAGTACATAGGTCAGCGTCAAGCCTGCTCCTGCTCCGTGCCTGCAACGCCAGAGTTCATTAGTGGACAGAAGAGTAAACATCGCTGCCAACTGCTGACTCAGAGAGGAAAGGTAACTTCTGCGCTAATGAACAGATGCCTCGGAGAACTTCGAACTTTTCCCCTCATTGCTTTTTAATTTACACTATGGAAATCATGATGGAATCCGGCAATATTAATTTATAATCCGGAATTCCGGGAATTTCAATGAAATCTGGCATTGCCTGCCTAAACCCGGAGTGTTGGCAGGCCTGTAACAGCCAACCAACATTAACACATCTAACAGCAACTGAAAAGAGGGCGCCCACATTCATGATACTACATGTCAGTCTGGCTCCAAGTGTGATGGTGTTAACATGGAAGTTCCACTTTTCCAATTTCACTGCTGTTGAACACCAAGCTATAGTAAGCTTTCTTTGGGCAAGAGTCAAGCCAGACAAAATTTACTGAAGATGGTGGCACAGTATGGTAATAAGTGCACGAGACGCAGAAAAGTTTACAAATGGTCTACGTAGAAGCAATTAAATTTGGCAGAGCAAGGATGACTGATGAAGTTTGAGAGATCAGGGCAACCAGCGATGTCTCTCACTCAAGACTACGGCGATCATGTGAGCTCTCTCATTAAAGAAGACCAACGAATTTTTGTGTCTGCTGTGGCTTTTACATCAGATATAAATTTGGGTTCTGCCTTTCTTAAAGACCAGTGATTTTTACGATACAAGGGTCTGTGCCTCAGCTACATGTACACAAATGGCTGATGATGCCTTTAAAGCTTAAAACAAAGTGAAAATACAGTAACTAAAAAAGGATTAAAAAATTCATTAAAATAATACAAAAATTTATTGTTTACTTATTTACATGTCATATTTATTAATTACAAATTCCTAATCAATGTGGCTAGTTCAAGTTTTTCCACTAGACTGTTTCCCATACTTGCAATGTATTAAATAATTTGAATTCAGGATGATCCTGATTAAAATCCTATTTCCAACTATTAAGCAGTCCAAAAAATCAAAATTCTTCACAAGGTATGGCAATATTTGTTTCAATATTTTTTCCCCAGATACAAATATTTTACAAAAAAGAACATATATAATCACATTACGAACAAGTACTAGTGATTGATTACTCTGAAATTGCATGCAGCAGCAAGCACACTTAATTTATGATGAAAGATACAAGTAATTATAAAATCTGAAATCAAGTGATTTGTGAAAGTAATCACTTAACTGAAATTCTGTACATTTGTTCACTTTTACACTTCCTGATAAAAAATAATATGATCATACTTTATTTCCTTCTAAGCATAGACCATTTGACCCAATTCAACATCTGTGATGTTTTTGCTCTCCAAATATTTTAAAAATTCTTCCAACAGAGAATTTTTAGGAAGAGGGAACTAACAACTACTGTGAACAACTAGGGGCTATAAAACAGTCACCTGTCCCTAATTTAGGTTCACTGGCTCCAGAGAAAAGAGCAAGAGTCAGTGTCATAAGACAAACAAAGCACTCATGCTTCATCCAGGGACTCAAACCTGGGCTCACTCAGATGAAAGGTCAGAAGCCAGCATCTCGGACCACTCAGCCACTTGGGGCAGCCACAGAATACGCACATTTTACCTTCAAGATTTTTATTTTTTTAAAGCTCTTCTCAGTTTTTCATGCACTTCAAAAAATAATTATTTGCTACACAGCAGTTTCCATATTCTTGCCTATTTTTTTTTTTTTTTTACATGCCCCTCAAAAGAGCTTTTCTTTCACTACCCAAATTATTTTTTCTCCCCTGTTATTTTTTTCACTTCCCAATTTCATATGTTTCATCAAGTTACTTTTGTTTCCTTGGGGAATCATGAATGAAAGCTTCAGGTGTGCATTATGTGCCTATCCTAAAAACTCTGCTGTAACAGATGCATTTCAGATCTCTCATACAATCAGTTTTATTTTATATTTTATTAATACTGCATTCAATGTTCTTTCGGACACTGAACCCTGATCAGTTCTCAATACCTTGAAAGACAAAAAAAAAAAAAATCTCCATTCTATTATTGGGTTGGTATAGATGAAATGTCCAAAATGAGAGTACCACCTGCAAACCCTCATCAAAATGGGAAGTGCCTACCCACCTAGTCAAAGTAGTTCCCCACTGCATTGGGACACTTGTGCCAACAGGTTAAGAGTTATGGATCTCACAGCTACAAAACTTTAGAGCCTGTTTAGCAAAGAATGTGGTAACAGCCTGACACACACAGCTTGGTCGTTAGGGAAGGTCTTCTCTGCTGGAAAATGGTCCAGATGACAGAAGAGAGGATAATCCATGGAAAAAAAAAGTTCTGGGGAATACACAGGGTGTGGCAGAATTTAGTAGTTTAACTGGTGGATTTGTTGGATGCGCCTTTGGGAGACATGTCGGGGAGCATTATCATGCTACAGAAAGACGCCATGCCTGTAAACCAAAACTGGCTGGTTGATATGGAGATTTTTCTGCATCTGCTGCATTTCAGCACAATAGTGGTCTGTATTTATGGTCTTACCTGGTCAAAAGACATAAATGATGGATCAAGGTACTGCAGACCACCACACTGAAGTTTGTATCCACCTAAAAACTGAGCCCTATGTTTCTAATGGTAAAAACTTCTGATTAACGTATTTCCAAGGATGAAAATTTGCACATCTACAAAAATAATTTTATATTGCAGTTTTGTATACTTAATATTTTTTAAAACTTACATAATCATATTAAAAGTAAATAACATTTTGTTTGGATAGTGTTGAGAACTGCTAATAGATGGATGCCCCCCCCCCCCCCAGCATAACAAGAAAAACAATGAAAAAAAATCCGTTTTATCAGTGTATACTTATATCGTGCACAAGAAAGCTTTCACCACAAAACGTGTGGCTTCGCCAGACAGGATTACTGGCTAAAGCCTGCCTGACTAAGCCACACGTTTTGTGGTGAATTACAGGCTAAAGCCTGACTGATGAAGCCACACATTTTGTGGTGAAAGCTTGCTTGTGCACTATATAAGTATACACCGATAAAACAGATTTTTTCATTTTTCTTGTAGTTTCCGGTGTATTTACCCATTGTTTTGTTAATATACAAGTTACTTACGAATGTAATTACATGTCATTCTTTTCTCTTTTTCTTTTTTTTTTTTTCAATAATATTATTAATTTTCAGACTGGAATCAACACTTGAGTCTAATCATGCTACAGTCTGGAATATACAGAAGGATGAGTCACTTAGATTAAACTTTCTGACAATTTAGCAGAAAATGTTAACAAAACTGGGTCCTGCTGATTTGTAATTCGAAATAAACATATTTTGCAACATTTTCAGCTAAATTATTGTTCAGAAAATTTAACTTAAGTGGTTCAAATCATTCTGAACATTCTAAATTATCACATGGATAGACCTAAGTGTTGATTCCATTTCAAAAATTTACGAAATTATTGATAAAAAAAAAAAAAAAACTCCGGCTGCATGCTTACAATTAGTAAGCGATCAGCACCAGGTGGTGCTATCTATTTAGAAGTTCTCAACACTACCAAAGGAAAAGTTACTGATTTTTAATATAATTATGGTTAAGTTTTAGAAAATATTAAGTATACTAGGCTATAATTTAAAGTTATTTTTACTGATGTGTGCAAATTTTCACCCTTGAGGATACATTAAATGTCAAGAAAATGTCTACCAAAGTTTTTACCATTGGAAACACAGGGCCGAGTTCTTAAGTGGTTCCACCTTAAACTAGCACTTTCAGTGAATGTAGGGATGGCTTTGGACAGTGATTAGATGGCTCCACGGTATCCAACCACTGCACTCAAAGCTAACAATCATTGTAGAGGACCCTTATTTCTTGTTACGTGTTTTTGCCCATCATCATCATGTAGAAGACTCGCTTTATATCACAGGTTATGATCTGATGCAGAAATCCCTCCCACTTCTGCCTATCAAAGAGGGAAACATACAACTTCAGGCCATGTGTTTTATTGGTTGCTGTCAATTCGTATGGCATGCAGACATTCAGTTTTTTAACCTTTTCCAAGGCCACAGGCACTGAACAACTGTCTAAATGATGCACACAGACCTCTGTTGCGATCTGGCAGGCACTTTGCCGTGGGTCTGCTTCCACAATATTCTTCAGCTCCTCATATGTTACAGCTACTGGTGGACAAACACAAGGTGCGTTTGAAGCTTGAATATTTGCAAACCATCAGCATACAATGTGTCCATTCACAGTAACCTGCCTAAATGCCCCATTAACATTTTGGACCACCATAACTGTGGAGTATCAGAGTTTGAACTCATACGGAAAAATTATGTACAACTGCCCTGTCTTCATATTTCATCTTACTAATTGTAATCATGTAACATTTTTTCAATAATTTTATTAATTTTCAGAATGGAATCAACACACCCAACATTTGAGTCTAACCATGCAATAGTCTGGAATGTTTAGAATGATTTGAGCCCTTTAGATTAAATTTTCTGACAAATTTAGCTCAAAATGTTGCAGAGTGAGCTTTACGGTTTAATTTGGAATTAAAAATCGTGTTCATACAGTTCTGTTAAAATTTTTAGCTAAATTATTGTCATAAAATTTGATCTGAGCATTAACCAAAAATTAAAATTATTTTTTAAAAAATGCAATGCGATTACAATCAGTAAGCAATCTGTATAGGTGTTGCCATCTGTTCGCAAATGTGAAACATTACTCAAGGAAAAATTGTTGATTTTTAATATACATAATTATGGTTAAGTTTTAACAAATATTAAGTGTACTAGGCTATAATTTAAAGTTATTTTTACCAGTTGTCAAATTTTCATCTTTGGGAATACATTAAGAAAATGTCTGCAGAAGTTTTTACCACTGGAAACACAGTGCAGAGTTTTTGGGTGGATCCACTTTAAAACAAAGAACTATTGCCAGTACATGCCAATGTAGTCTTTCTTGCTGTTGTCAGATGTCACTTGCTCCAATTGCAACAATTTTACTCATCTACTAATTCCTTTTCTCCAACATCTAATGGAAGAACTTAAGCAATTAAAGCAATATAACAGCAACTGTGTCCTAAAGTTCTGTTGTCACATTGAATGATGTGAAAATGTTGTAAAATGAGAAAGGGCAACAGTGGAGCCGTGATAAGATACATATGCTACACAGTCGTGATATAAAATTTCAGAACTCTTACGGAAATGAACATGCTCTTATTCACCAGTATTTTTCAATGCTCGCAGGACTCCATCCCCACATGTAATGCTTGCAAGTGAAAATATTTGTCTCACAAGGTGAATTTTTATTCTCAGCTTGCATAATGTGTGTGTTTTGGAACTTTTTATACTCTACCTGCAAAAGTATGAATTCAAGCACTGAAGTCTGAATGCAAAAGATCTATCACAGGTTCCTTTTGAAATACTCTGGTATGAAAAACCAATAACACCTGAACAGAAACCAGAGGTAACACTTTGGCCATTACTGTGAATCTCGAAGTTGAAAAGCTGTTATCAATCTCAGAAGTCCAGATAATACACATTTTCACCTCCAACACTTATTTATATGTACAGTATTATGCAAAGTAGCAGAATGTAGACGTACATGCTGTATGTGGATAGTTTCCAAATTATTAGCAGATTTTGCAGATAGTTTCTGCTTGTATATTAAAAAAAATAAAATGTTATTTACAGCAATTAAAACACTTACTCAAGGCTTCACTCTGATTAATATATTTAATTCTATTTTAATCTGAAGAGCTTTCACTTATTTTTCACATCTTCTGAGTTCTTTTGCTTTTACAGAGTTTTCTGGCCTCCAGATTTTTTTAAGGCTTGTTATAAATGTATAGGAACTGTATCAAAAGTTTTGTTTACACAGAAATAATTTTAATTTTATTGCCAGGTTCTTCTTGCAGTTGCCAGTTATTCAATTAAAATAATTTCCTTGTGTATTTTTGTAAGTCTACTGTTTTTGAATTCAGTTGTTGAAAAAGCTATTCATAATTTTTTGAGGTTCATTAATGGAGGAATTGTTTTTATAGATATAAACATTTTCTGTAATTAGTCTTTTTTTTATGTGGTTCATAGTTCAATATTTTTAATATTTTGCCCTAAAGGTCAATTTTTTCACAAATTGCTGCACATTCAGTTGTAATGTACTTATTTTGTCCTCATTGAAATCTGTAATGTTCTAATAATTATTTGTTTTATTGATTTTTCTTTAAATTATTTTATTCTACTGTTACTGTGTGTGTGATTTGCGGATTTGCAACAAGTTTTCTGTTTCAATGGTTGTGTACGCAGATATATTTTATTTTTATACAACTCTGGTATTATGTACAATTAGGCATGCACAGAGATAAAAGAATACTAGATTACCAACATCAAAGTACGAAAAAGTTAAAATAAGATTTCAGCAGGATGTCTTTCTTCTAGCAGAAATGCTGGTGGTTCCTGGATTGTTGAAGTTGAGGGAAATGCAGAAGAGCTGGCTATAGACAATTAATCAGAAAATTGTGACTCCAACCAAAGCTTCTTTTTGAAGAACTGCACCACCACACGCACCAGAATCTGATATATTATATTTTTTCAATTTTATAAATTTCAAACAGGAAGAAAAAAAGATGTTTACATTGACAGAGCATCGAAAAAACTGTATGCTAATTCTAAATTCTCCAACTGGTTATAGCTCCTAACAGCATGTAGGATGTACACTAATCACTAAGAAGTTGTAAATGGATATATCAGTGGTAACTGTATCACATATGATTCCACAGAATGCAAATTGTTACATAATTTATCAGTAATGGTTCGATTGTTACAGAACGTTTGAATGTGCAGAATGTTTAAATCACTCTTCCAGTGACCAAGAAGCTGTTTATATTATGGGAGTCAATTTGTTTTTAATTTCCAAAGCATGTGGCAACCACACAATATCCCTTTTCACATTCACTAGAAGATGCACCAAAGTTTTGCAAAGTTCACTTCAGTTATAAAAGTTGCTTAGGATTTTATTTTCCTTGAAGTAGTTATTCTCTAAAACCACAAAACATGTGTCTTTCTTTAAGTTAAACCCGTCAGATATAACTTCTTAATTTCTTCTTCATTATATAAAATACTTCCCTTTATATAAAATGTATTGCTGTACAAAGGTTGTACAGCAATACGTACAAGAAAAAAAAAAAACTTTTCTCATGTACAACTTTGAAAAAAAATCAAGAGTGATAGGTTAACTTTTGCCATCTCTCTACCACACTATATTTTTAGTATTGTATTTTAATTAAATAAGTCACGAATGTTGACAACTAAATAATTTAAAATTTTGTTTTAAAAAAGTGCTAAATATATATACATACACTGGAGTCCAAAATTAAAACCTCGAAAGCATTCATAGTGTTAAAAAGGAAAACATCTAACAACAGTTGGTAGAGACTTTGGCATGTAGAGAGACACAATCATAAGAATAATAAACATTTTATAACATGGTCGCCAAAATGAGGTGTAAGAATGTAACCTAAAAATGTCTTAATAAGGAATGTTATCACCTCATACGAGCAGACAACTCTCACAACGACAATACATACTCATCACTAGGTTGTTATTTAACTCTGGAGCGAAAGAATTACATTCCTCAATGAGGGTGGTGCATAGCTTGGAAAGAGTTCTGGGAGGAGGCTGATGACCTGCTACATGTCATCTCAGATCAGATCAATCAGGGTTGTTTAAGACCTAAGGGTTGTCTGCCCCAGGTCTTAAACAACCCTTAGAAATAGGAAGCTAGAAGATTTGGGCTAGAGTGCCCAATAGGAAAGTGACACGGAAGCAAGGTAGAAGGGGGGGGGGGAGGCGCTCTTATTTATTACCAGGGAGACAGTACCAGAGGTCCAACATCTTAACGTGCCCATCCGATGCACAGCGGATATTTAGTGGTTCGAGCGTCCGTACCTGCCTGAAATCGAACCTGAGGTTATCTCCGTGGCAGTCACGAATGTTGACAACTAGGCCACCAGCGGCCCAATGTCATCCCAGAGCATCAAAGGTATACTTTATAGGGTTCCAGTCCGGAGATCTGGCTGTCAGTCCATAAGCCAAATATTCTTGCTCTTCAGGAAATCATCAACAAGCAGAGCCCCATGCTGGCGAGCATTATAATCTATTACAGGGAACTAATGGCTCCCCAAAAAAGTCTGCCATAGGGCTCTAGGCTATTGTCCTCATAGCACTCAGCATTCACATTGCCTCCTACAAAAACATGGAGTGGTGTTTAGGGAGATGAACATGCCACCCCAAAGAAGCATGCCACTACAAGGAGTCTGACATTTGCAGCAGAATCATTACGGGTTTCCTGTTCCCTTGAGTTGAAATGCCGACAAAAGAATCTGTTTGTAGACTGAATCTTGACTAGTCTGTAAAAAGAACACAGGCCCACACATCTGGGCTTCAGGAATGATGTTGCCTGGCAAGTTCTCCAGGAAATGATGTTCAAGCAAGCTCTCCAGTGAGATGCAGTTAGAAAGGAAGAGAAACTAAAGACATTTAATGAGACGCAAAATGAAACAAAGCATTATCACATGCCATTGAAAGTTAAATTCTCTTAAGATAAAAGGTGGAATGCATAATGCTTGTATAAAGGCCAATAATATTAAGCTTTCAACATATTGTTTGCCTTGATTCTGTAGTACTAGACGCAGCGGAGAGCTTCGAAGACAACTGCTCGGCTATATAGGACATATGACGCTTTGTGGCTTACATCCTCATTAGGTGTAGTTCACCTTGGATGACTTTGGAAAGGCCTTTGTGACACCTCACCAGTTCTCGAATTGTTACCATAACCAAGAAACCATTCTGGGGTGGATATTCAAGTCCACTGTGACCTAGACCTGGGGCTGGCCTGCTTCTAGTTGTCCTATCACTGGCCATTGTACAGCCTCAGATACACATCTGAGACAAGGAAAGCCTTTTTAGCAATTAGAATACTTCTTACATGTGCTGTCAATGAAAAATGCCACTGTTCCCCAGTGGCCTTAAGTACGTAACTCAATCTACATACCAGGCATCATTTTATTCACTGATACACAAATTTCACTGTGGGCATTTGCTTTTTGTAGCCATTTGTATGTGTGTATCTTGTGAACACATTTCATCGAGGGCTTTGGATTATTTCCCTTTCTTGCCTTCCCCACTTTAATTTTGGACACCAGTGTATATATCTTCTAGAAAACACAGTCTTCTTTAAAGAATCAGTGATTTTATGCTGTTATCTTTTCAACGGGAATGTAAACTATTGGGCACCAACAGGACATTCTAACCCCTCAGGAACTTAAAAGAAATGCAATAAGATCAGAGCATAAAGTCATATTTCCAGAACTATTTTGTGAAACAGGGTGAACTCGTCACTGTAAATATACTCTTTGTTCTAAAGTTCTCATTACAATTATTTTCTGTGTATGACGGTTTTTGAGAAATTTCAAGTCAAGGTGTCGTTTACACTACAACAGATTTTATGCAGGAGATTGTTGGAACTGTAGTGAATGTGCCATCCATCCAAGTTCATTGCCAGAAGTCTTGGAATAGGGGTCTTAGCGTGCTGACAGAAGCATGCAAGACAGTAATTTTTTTTCATTGGATATTTAACAACCCCCACAAGCAACTCTATGAGCTATATGCAGTTGCCCACCTGTAATTTAGGGTTACTGGTCCCAGGGAAGGGAGAGAGCTACTGCAGTAAGATAAACATAACATCCATGCCACACTAGAATTCAAACCCAGATCCCTCTCGGATGAATGGTCGGAAACCAACGCTTAGACCACTGTGCCACCATGGAGACACAGTAATCTTCAAATAACCCAAGGCAAAAATCAAGATATATTATATATTGTAGAACATGAAATGGGGGAAAGCTCTAGGAGAAGATGGAATTATCGTGGACATTATACAAGAAGCAAGTGGAGAAATTTAAACTAGACTCGCCCAAGTTTTCACTAGATGTCTCAATGGAGCAAAGATTCGTGAGGATTGGAACAATACTACAGTGATCCTGCTACATAAAAAAGGTGACATTGAGAATGTCAGGAACTACAGGCCCATCAGTCTCCTATCAATGGTTTATAAAATCTTCACTGAGGTTCTTTCACATTGCTTGAAGGTAACACTGGACATGGCTCAACTGAGATAACAAGCTGAATTCAGGAGTGGCTACAGCACTATAGATCATATCCATGCACCGAGAGAATTAACTGAAAGAACGAGGGAATATGAACTCCCATTATGTATGGCTTTCATCAATTATGAAAAGGCCTTTGATTCCGTGAAACCATCAGCAGTTACAATGGCTTTGAAATCCTGTGGTATTGAAGATGCATACATTAGTATTATTAGTAGCACCTATGAAAATGCAAGTGCAAAGGTTCAGTTATTTGAGGATACAGCACAGATAAAAATTGGAAAGGGAGTGAGATAAGGTGACACTATATCTCCCAAACTCTTTAATGCCACATTGGAAAATGTCTTTTAATCACTGAACTGGGAAAACAAAGGGATAAAGATTAATAGAGATTATTTAACTCACCTTTGTTTTGCTGATGATGAAATCATTTTTGCAACTGCCCCTTTATCGATTAATGGAGAAAAGCTGGAGATAACAGACACCTACATTTACCTTGAACAGCAGATATCAAGCAAAGGTCGCATTGATAAAAAATTAATTGGCATATAAAACTTGGTTAGAGAGCTTTTTGATGAAACAGTACAATTTTTAAGAGCAATATGCCATTATGTCTTAAAAGAAAAGTTTTTAATCAATGCATCCTTCCAGTGCTTACATATGGAGCAAGACGTGGATCTTAACTAAAAAAGAAATACCAAGATTGCAGAAAACTCAAAGAAGCCTGGAGAGATGCATGCTTGGTGTAACAAGGAGAGATAAGAGGAACTCATGGAGTAGGAAAATGACTTGAGCAGAAGACATCATGGTCAGAGTAAAATCCCTGAAATGGCAATGGGCTGGACATGTTGCCAGAAGAATGGACAACCGAAATTCTAGACTGGATTCCAAGGGACAAGAAAAGACCCAGAAGACCACCTGGGAGATGGATGGATGAATTTCAAAAGCATGCAGGAGTGACATGGAGGAGATTGGCACAAGATAGACCATTGTGGAAGAAACTTGGTGAGACCTTCATCTAGCAGTGGATTGATAATGGTTGATGATTATATATACTGTATATTCCTTGAGTGGACAAGGTGAGGGGGTAGTTAAATGTTTTCTCTTTGGAGAAATCACACAAGTCAGAGGAAAGGTTCTGATGTTTTGCAAGAATTGCTTTTCTCCCGTTGGAGGCAGTGCGGGTTAAAAACCTATACTATAGGCACTCTATGGAAGAAGCGCATGAAATCAATAGAGGAGTTAGGCATACATCTTCACCCTGAACTGAAATACAAGTGTTGATGAATGAATTATAAATAAAGTTAAGTTTTAAACTTAAGGCATTCTATTCTTGAAAGCATAAGGTCTGTTTTCATACCTGCTTCCCTCTCCAAATAGCAGGTTCTATAAAAAAAATAGTAAAGGCGGGGAGAGCGCATTGTCGAGACCTTGAATCTTCAGATTAAGGAATCAGATTCACATTACCAAGTGAAGTAACCCTACAAATTCTGTTAAACCTAAATTATGATCCAGTTCAGAAATGTGACTTTGTTGCTATTGCTAAACAGTTTTTATAAACAAAATCAATTACTAATATAATGTTCATTCATCAATTATAAAATAAGGATTTGTACATATGAAGAAAAATAAATAACGAGCAACACTGACATGAAAAATTTTTACTCCAAAATAAAATGACCAGTAAAAAGAAGATAGCATCATTAGTGATCAACAACACACACTCAACAAAAATGGCAATTACACAAGTAGTAAACACCATCAAATTCATTACGCAGACAGAGTATCATGCATGTGAGTGGAGGTACATTATAAAATTCTGTAAAATAAGCTGAAATCTTATCAGGTCAATTGGCTTCACAGAAATGGAACAATGAACAGTGTGGTTTTTAAAATACTACTCAAAACCAGGGTGACAGTATTACATTTTTTGATTCTTCAAAATAGATTTCAATACAGGGTAAATTACAATATTACTTACAACCTCTGGCATTTGCACTTTAAGTTTTAACTATCACTTATTACATTAATGCTGTCTTTGAGATGAAAGAAGAAATCTAGATTAGCTGTGCACATCCTGATCAGGAAAAACATCCAGATTCAAACTTGTTTTGAATATCAATTAATAAACACTATTTTTAAACAAAATCAAATTAAGAGACAATAAAATCAAAGTCCTAACAATTTATAAAATACTTTTTTAATCAGTATTCAGTGAAAATGAACTATGACAAAAGGAATAAATAATCTACCAAACATATCACAATTGCTCATGTGAAGCAATGAATGTATTTCATCAAATTTTTACGAAGTGCAATGTATCACATTACATAACAGCTCAAAGGCAAAGTGCTACATTTTTTTTTCATGGCAAGAGCTCCAGTAATTTCCATAAAGATTATTACTCTTTTTTAGTAAATAAATTACATAGAAATATAATCAGAGATTAACTGATGTGGAATACGAAAGGAAAACGTGGACAAAATGCTGAATTCATTCTGTTTCTCCTGTTAAGCACCATCAGTGCTCACTTCTCTTTGGTACCATCAGAAAACCTTACACTAGGAATACATCAGAATCAGACTCATCCACTCATCTGTCAGCAGCAGAAAGTACACAAACATTTCACTTTATCTTTTATTAATACTGCATGGCAAGGAATGACTTGGTTTTCACAACTACATTTTAGTTTGGATATATAAACACACTGGGCACAGCACCACACAGTATGAACACTGCCATCATATCACAAAACAAACTGGCCAACAGTTTTTGCAGCCAAAGTATTTACTTCAGATCACTGTCAAATTATGTTCATAACACACACACAATTCAAAAGTGTCATAACAAGTGCAGAAGTACTTACAAAAGTAAACAGCAGCAGGTTTTAATACCCCCCACCCACACACACACCACCACCACACACACACACACACACACACAACATAACAAAAATCCTCTTTTATATCCAAATGCAATCAATCTGATTTATGTACATTCAACAAGGATGTTCTGTTTTCCAGACTTTCTACCTACCCCACCCTTCCAGTCCCAAAGAAGTTACTAACAATTTTAATGAAAAGTGAAAGCAGTGCCCACATTTCAATATCACTTTGATTTAAAAAAAAATGTGAGCCAGAAATGCAGTGGAAGAGGCAAACTAAATTTAATCTTTGAATCTCATTTCAATCTTGTGTTTCACAAAGAATTGCAAAGAAAAGTTATGAGTCACTGGATCCTGGATCCACGTGACTTCAGCCTGCTTGCACTCTTGCACTGAATAGAAGACTAATGATCATTAAAATAAAAACATGATATGCCCCCATCACCACCTGATATTAGCTGGTGCCTTTCAATTGAAAACATTCTTGCTCTTCTTTCACTTCTTACCTTCCAAAAGACCCCTAAAACAAACCTACTCTATCTCTCTACACACTGTGACAATGTATTCAAGTCACCAAATGTGTTCACTGTTTCACACAATTTTTTATAGTTTCACTTTAAGGGCAAAAAAGTAATGTTCACTTGAAAGATAAAATATCACCCCCCCCACACACACACACACACACCCTTCACATTTTTTGACAAATAACAAATGGCACATTTAGAATTATCACTGATGTCAGTTTACATTCATTCTTCCTAGCAGCTCTAGAAACTTAGTGGAAGCAGGTTTGTGTCATTCCTTTTCAGTTTACTGTGAAACAATAGGTTGAAGTAGCATGACATGTGTTGTTGAAGTGCCCTTGTGGTGAATCAGCACATTTCATAGTTTCTATTAATGTATTTATGGGAGAGCATATCCATACATCTTTCTTTGATTTAAAAAAAAATAAGAGCCAGAAATGCAGTGGAAGAGGCAAACTAAACTAGTGATCATTTAGAATTATCACTGATGTCAGTTTACATTCATTCTTCCTAGCAGCTCTAGAAACTTAGTGGAAGCAGGTTTGTGTCATTCCTTTTCAGTTTACTGTGAAACAATAGGTTGAAGTAGCATGACATGTGTTGTTGAAGTGCCCTTGTGGTGAATCAGCACATTTCATAGTTTCTATTAATGTATTTATGGGAGAGCATATCCATACATCTTTCTGAGTTTGCAATTGCAGTGAACACCTTGACACTCAAATAATAACTAATAACTTCATCCTTACCTTGGTCTTATTTAACATGGCCAGCAAGCTGTTTTTAGGTCACATCACAAATAATTCAATACAAAACTGACTTAAACACACAGACACACTCTCTCACTCTCTCTCTCTCTCTCAAAGCACAAGACTCTTTCCATATGGCTCACCATATTGCCATACACAAATTCATACACCAATTAAAAGCTAGCAACAACAAATGAGGTTCTAGCATTCACAGAGAGACAAAAGATTTATAATCTACATTTTTAGAGAGAGTGGATTTTCAGTCCTAAAAAAATTCCAAAGACTGCTATGACAAAGCTTGATACTTTTATCTAACTAGTATTATGATACCAGAAAAGCTTCGCTGAGCAAGCAGCTTTACAAGGAGGAGAAAATAACACAAAATCAAATTACACAAGTTTATGAATTTGTTTCAGTGAATGTAAACAATAACCAGTTATCATAGTAATATTCTTTACCACCATACATATACATGAACCTGAAGCAAACAGCTAACACTTGACACAGATTTAAGAAAAGGTTTGTGGTAATTATTTACAAGTTGGACACACTTCTTGCCACCAGATGAAAGAAACTACATTAGAAAAGGAGTTTCAAGATATGCACAACAGAACCCACAGTCTCTATCAACACATAAGCTTATAAATTTGAAAAACATAAAATTTTGCCTTTAAATGTAAAAATGTGTGTAGACTGTACTTGAAACATCTGTAGAAGACTGCTCTCTCTCTCTCTCTCTCTCTCTCTCTCTCTCTCTCGTTATTTCAAAGAAGTTTTTTCAGGTACGGCCACTTGCAGAGAAGAGGAAGGTGATTATCCTGAATTTTCAGTGCACACAATATTTTATAATTGGACTTGCCAGTATTATGCACAAAAAAGGATTCATACAGTGAATTACAGTGCTTGAAACAAGGCATCTTTTTCTGATTTAGTCATCACAAACAAAACAGGCAACAAATGTGGATATTGACATTTATAGGACTAGATTACCTTTTCTGATTTGGTCATCACAAACGCAGGCAACAAATATGGATAATGACATTTTCATACACCAATCATTGTTAATTTTTCTAATTTTTATGATTTTTGTAAATTTAGTTTTATGAGAAATTCATACAAAAAAAAGGAAGGGAAGATAATATGCTGAATATTAACAAAGAATTTCTTCTTTTGCAAGGTTAATCATTGCAGAAAAATTTGCACAGTTCAAAGGATAAGTGATTAAATGCTTGCTATGGTAAAGTGGCTGGAAAAGGCAATGGAATGTCATAGTCAGGCTTGGGAACGTGAAGTTTTGGAAGAATAGCAAGTTAACTGCACAGTCTGCTTGGATTTTAAAAATGCTTACCTCTAAGTTCATAGATACAGTAATGGCCCTGCACTCATGAACTGAAAACATATCATACGCACTTGAAACTTTGATGAGCAAAATTTCCTTTGCTTTACATTAAGCTTTAAGCAAAAAATTGGAATTGGAAGAACCCCAAAACTAGCATAAATCTGAATTGTCCAATACTAAATTTAAACATATTTTGCATCTCCTTTCCAACAAAAACTCTGCTTCCCTGTCTTTCTTTCTTTCTTTCTTTCTTTCTTTCTCTCTCTCTCTCTCACTTTTTTTTTTTCTGTGGTTTTTACCTAATGTTTCTCAAAAAATTCTATGTTTTTTATAGCTGCTAGTCTATCAACTGCACACTGATCAAAGCATATTCTGTACGTATGATTTACAAAATTTTGTGGTATTACATGTATACAGATGGAAAGTATTATATCTAGATTACACAATCATGACATCTCACACTTCATATAACACAATACCAATTTGGGAGATTTTTATAGATTTTCACTCCTCTTCAAAGACATGGAATAGAATTCCTTTCTTTTTTTTTTAAACAAGTTGTTGTCAGTCTGCTACTCACTATGCTGATCCTTTTCCAGTAATTGAACTTTTGAAATACAAACATTAACATGCATTCAGATCTAAAAGGGCTCCTGTTAAAAAATTTTCAAATATATCTTTATTACATGAAGCAAATGAAGTTTAATATTTACACATTATTTAAATGCCAAAAACCTTGATTGTGCAGCATATACTATAGTTCACTGGGATAAAGCGATGGTTGTTGACTCATATTACCTTAATGACAGAGAGATATAATCTTAAAATGTGGATAAGAAAATGAATGGGTGTATGCATGACACAGAGCTTCAGTGGGTGCTGCTAATGTATTCCAACCAATCTTTCACACCTCTCAACATAAACAGTTTACCAAGATTTAAGAAAACTATTTCACTTTAACACCACCACACTGGTGCTATACTAAAAACAAATACTGTTACAAAGAACAAATCAAAAGCCCAAACTTACTGGGAATCACAAAAAAAAAAAAAATAATAATAATAATAATAAATGAAAAAAATTAAATGAAGATACATATTTTATTTCTGAAGAATGGAACCTTTGCATGCATTTTTAAAAATGCATGCACTCAACCGTCTATCTATGCGAAGGTTCCATTTTTAAGAAACATCACATATCCTAAATTCCCACAAATACAGCCTAAAAACAGCATGAAATAATGGTTAGGTTCTGGGACTACTTGCAGTTTCATCCATATAATGCTTTAGTCTACTAATATTTATATAAATTACGTAAGAATGCAAAAAAAAAAAAGTGACTTACAAAAGTTGTTGTAAGAAATGGGCTTGTACTTCCATAAAAGGCACATCAGATAAAAAATTAAACAATTTTGCAAAATAATCTCAAGGGTTGCGCTGCCAATCGCATCCTTCACAATTTGTCAAAAAAAAAAAAAAAAGTTTTGGTAAAAATATTGGCAATACTTCAGATTACATTTGACAAAAATAAAAATTTAATTTGATGAACAGGTTAGCAAAAACTTAAAGAAAAGCCAGAGCAACCACAGAATCTCAGAGATCATTTCATTCATTAATGTCCATTTCCAAAGAAAACCTGCTGTGCCCAATATTCCTGGCTAAAAAATACTGCTGGAATGGGCGTAAGGTTTGGTTACCAAGCCTTTTTTATTACCTCAATCAACATAAGGTTACATAGATTATTATTGACATTTTGTCTCATCCACACAATCCACACTCATAAATGTAAGTTTTAGAAAGCCCATTACAAAGCAAGGCACAAACTAAACACCCCATCTGATTTATGATTATAGACAGCATCTTCAAGAACTCCACCAGATGTGCTACTGATCAGTGCAGTGAGATACTATTAGCTTTAGAAACCAACAGGCGGCCAATTCAGCCAGCAAACACGAAATCGGCAATCCTTCCTAAGCACCAGAAGATCGGAATATTGACTATTTCCTGACGAAAGGAAACAAAATGGCCACTAATAATCATATACAGGTTGACCATCACTAATATGGCACCAGTGGTGTATGCAGAATTACTTTAGGGGGTGGTCCAAAATATTGAAGATGCAAGTAAAAATTTTCTGAAGAAAATCTTCCCCAAAATATTGGGAAGCGATGAAAATATCTCCACCATATTAAAGTGCATTTCTAATTACTCATAAAATATAAATTTAAAGACATGATTAACACACACAATTGACGTGGATTAGGAACATCAAACAGAAGTCATCGCTCTTTTCACATTCATTAGCAAATCCCGGAAAAATTCTCATCAGCTGCCACCGGGAATCGAACCCAGGGTCTTCCAGTTACGTGCCGGACATGCTACCACTGCACCACAGCGGCCTCGAATTCTCCAGACTCACATACGACTAAGTGCCAAACCACATGGCAGGTTGCTTCTTGGAGCCCCGCACAATGCTGGGTATTCACCAAAAAGGACTCGCCAAGTTCCATGACTCACTTATAAATGTGGAAAGAGTAATGACTTCTGTTTGATGTTCTTAATTCACGTCAATTGTGTGTATTAATTATTAATTCGCCTCCTAGTTATTTGTTTAGTTGCTGCTTTTCAACTTTGGTGAATCCCCAGCATTGTGCGGGGCTCTAAGAAGCAACCTGCCATGTGGTTTGGCAGTTAGTCGCATGCGAGTCTGAAGAATTTGAGGCCTCTGTGGTGCAGTGGTAGCATGTCCGACGCGTAAGTGGACTGGGTTCGATTCCCAGTGGTGGCCGATGAGAATTTTTCCATGACTCACTTATAAACATGAAAAGAGCGATGACTTCTGTTAGATGTTAAAGACATGTTCAAATATATTTAAAAATTAGCAGCCAATAGCAAAGAATGAAGGACCAACCAGGTAATACCTCATGAAGAGGGTTTGGTCCTCAGGGACCACCCCCACTGAGTGCACCACTGGGACCTGAAATGTGTCGATTTCAATGGATTACCGATGGTTTACTTAAAAACCTCTAAATAAACACCTCTAACTTCACTACAGGGTATCTGCAATCTGTTTATAATACTGCACAATACAGGGAAATACAGGGAAGGGAGGACATTAAGTGAAAAGCAAATGAAATTTAAATGAACTGAATAGTGCAGGTTGTAAATACTGTAGTAAGCTATGCTTCACAGCTTTATCCAATGTCTCTTTATAAGCTCCACAACTTCACCAGGGTTCCCACTCATTTTCTCCCAAAAAATATAAGCACTTTTTTAAGGATTTTTAAGCACCCTACAAAAAAATTTTAAGGACCTTAGAAATTGCACATGCAAAAATAATATATATACAAATATACTTTTACACATGACTTAACTTTACAAACTAAAGTCAGTTGTTGAAGCAAGCAAAATTGCTGCATATAATTCAAGTTTGTGGAGGGAATAAATATTAGAATTTATGCAATTTAAAATACAGTTCTGCTGGTCAAATCAGTTTTCAAATGAGAGAATAATCACATATGTAACAAAATGAATGTAAACCATAAAACTGCAGTTAAAAAAGTTACAAGATCTAGATTTGGACATTGCACATAATTATTTCATGGCTTCAATTGTAAAACCAAAGTCAAAATTACGAAGTCAAAGTAAAGTTTGTTGTAAGTCACTGACGAGAGCTCCTGCCCCATGCTCTTCCACAGGCTTTCTGCTGACGTCACATGGTGTCATCCTCAACATAGCCAACCAGCAGCAGAAGCACTACATTGTAATTTCTGTATTTCATGCAGGCAGTTAGGAAAAAGAAATAAGTACTTTTTAAGCACTTTGGAAATTTTCTGGCAAAAATTAAGGACTTTTAAGCACCTTGAAAAAAATTTCAGCATTTTTTAAGGACTTTTAAGGATTTATAAAGACCATGGGAACCCTGTTCTTTTATGTGGAGTTAAAAACATTTAATCAGTACTTTACCTACTTGTAAGTTTTTATCCATCTTTTATTGTTTCCCTCATGCACATCTGTTTCTTTGCTTTGCTGTCAGTAATAAATTGATGCAACTGTTCTTTATGTATTATTTTCATGTCATACAATGTGGTGGAGGAGCCAGTATCACAGAAGTTACAATTTAAGCTTCTCTCAGATACAGTACTGTCGAGACTTTTCGAAAGTTCTACTCATGTTTTATGGACAATGTATAGTGTTTATGCTTTACACCATGAGAAGCACTTCCTTTGCTTACTGAAGACATGACTGAGGCTAAATAAGAGCTTAAATAATGATAAATACAAAGAAGGCTGATGCTACTCATGGCACCACAAGAAACGTAGTTGCGGGCATGGTAAATTGGAATATCGGTGACCTACGAAGTTTGAAATTATGCTAGCCAAATTATGTCAGACTAAAAACATAAACTAACTACTGACTGCCAGATTTTGTGATTGTTAGCATGTCTTTACCCAGACATGACAGAAGTATAACAACAATGCTTAACTTGCATATATTTGAATTTGAATTGGTGTAAAATGATTTATAGCACTGAAGACAGTTTGAGCATATTCAAATTCATACACATGAAGGATTTGATGTACTACATTTGAATTTTTACAAATTTAGTTGATATATGTGGCCCTTCAGATTCACTATCTTACAAGTAACATAACTGTGAACATAAAACAAATTTTTTACTTTGACAACAAGTGAACACTTCAGTGAAAAATACTTAACATGAATACTAAGTCAAATTTTTTTATAATAATTAATAGCCTACGTAAGATGCAAGAATTTTACTTAAACAAAAGTTTAACTTGTAAACAGTAACACTGTCACATAAATAATTGCAAACATACGCATGGATGAATCTGTAGCCCTACCAGATTCCACAAAGCAATCAAATTTTGCAGATGCAGCAGATAAAAAAACTTAAATCATAATACTAATTTTCAGAATGATTAAAGCTGCTTTCATGTAAGAAATTATTATGGCACATTTGAATGGAATGCAATTGGAATACATCTAGTTTTATAACAAAACAAGGATCTATGGCTTACCAACAGCCAATGTGACCACTGCAGAACTGAGCCGGCCATCAGAAACAGGAGTCATTAAATTCTTACTGGAAAATCAGAACTATGTCAAACAACAGTGATCCATATCAGACGACCGAGTCCCAAAATCAGACCTGACGAAAAGAAAGGGAAACACTTATGAATTACATCAAGGGAGAAGCACAACAATTTCAATTACAAAACTACAAAAAGTTTTGTGTATTGAAATAATCTGAGCATTTAATGATATACTTACTTTAACATTAAACTAAAAAAACATTTTGCAAATCATTACAAATCAGTTAAACGAAAGAAATTAGTTTAATCAGAAACCTGTAAAACTTAAAATAAAATCGTGCTTACATTTTGTAATGAACACCTATAGGCATAGCATCAGGGGGCACAGAGGAGCATATGCCCCCTCAACTTAGAAATTGAAAAAAATAACCAGTCGTTCGCTTTTTAAATGTATAAAGTGTGACATACAGCCAAGGGAACAACGCTACGCAATAGCGAGCATTGCTATGACTGCTTTTAAGCAGTCATTCCATACACAATAGTATGCAGTCATCTGACGATGGTTTTCATCATCAGATGACTGCATGAGGTGCTTTGAAAGGCATGCTTTTGTCATCCTCATTTGGGTGAATCAACCAAGTAGTTTTGGATACTTGGTAAAAATGTATCCGAAACTACGTGAAACACCTCGTAGTTTTGGATACATTAGGCATGTAAAAACTGAAGTTATGGCAATTGAAAAGGAGTATTTGTGGAGAAACTATTTCCAAGAACCCCCCCCCCCCCCACCACCACCCCCGAGGAAAACATCAGTTCACACTTATTTGTGCCTACCCCTCCTCAAATTTTTGGTCACGCTGCACCAATGATGAACACAATAAATTCTACTTGCATTTTGTAATAAACACACTAAATACTGCAAGCATATGTAAAACTTACAAGGAAATCAGAAAAGCTGCCGAAGTTATGAAATATCCTCCTTGATGAAATGTGGGCATTTTCTGGATAAGCAGAATCAGTTTTTAGTAGTCAAAATGTTCACTCATACTGATCAAAAGTAAGATCAGCACACACAGTAAATAAATACTCTGTACCTGATTTTCCAGGTTGGTTTATTGTGTTGCTGAAGCAGTTTCTAAAGAGCATGAATAGAAAATCTTAACTGAAACAATTCCAATGTGTAAATGGACAAGTAAAAACAAGTGTCCATTTCTTACGTAAATAAAATGTGTTCACAAACAAGATTTATATTTATAATAATAATAATAATAATAAAAATAATAAACAAACAACTCTGGGCCAGAGCTAGCTTTTTTTAGGGGGTATGAGTCTTGAAATTACACCTCCTTGAGTTCAAAAGTTCCACACTTCCACTCAAATAGTACAGTTTTTCTTTCTTATGCCACCAGTATAGAAAAGTACTATGATCATTCAAAAATGGCACTTTCAGTTTTTACAAAATTTTGAAAAAAATGTGAAAATTAGCCAAACAGCAATAGCTAAAGGTTGTAAATATCAAGCAAAACATAAAAGTTGTGTGTGCGTGTGAGAGAGAGAGAGTGAAAAATGAACCAGCACAGAATGAATGAGTAGGAGATAGTGAGCTTACTTAACAACAGGTAACTCTTCAACACTGAAGTGTATAACTTGTTTTTGCAGTAAATTTGTTCACACATTGTGTATTTCAATTTATTACTCACCTCACAGCATGAATGTATGCCCCTAGTAATACCATTCTGGGAAGGCATCTCCCCACCCCCTCCTGTCAGCTATGACCCTGCTCACAATGCTCTACCAAAACACTTCCAGAACTCTTCACTAGCAAATCTCTCAAATCCAAAGATGGAAAACAGCAACACAAAAAAAAAACCTTTCCCCATTCTATAAGTGGGTAAGAAATATACAAAAGATACTTTCATGCTGAATCTTCAGAATTTTTCAGTTCATTCTCAGGTGCATCACTACAGGAAACTGTAACACAACTGGCTTCCTCACTTCACAAACACTCTATATTTACCATCGCCACATCCCCTGAGAATCAACGAATTCACTTTCAGTCTTCCCAGGAACATGAATAAATGACTTTTCAACACTGATTTTGTCTAAGGAATTTTGGAGCTTGTCTGCAATATACAAATGGTACATGAAACACAAACTTTATACTTCATGTTCACACTGGTCAAACAGTAGAGCAAGAATTGTTAACTTATCATATTGTCAGACCTGGGTTCAAATCCATCGGATTACATGGATATTGTATTTGAGCTTCAAAGTACTGGTCTTTCTTGGAACTTGTGGCTTTGTAAGTTAGACATGGAGACTCCTAACAACCCTTTAGATGCTCATGAGCAGTGGTCACAGTAAGTGTTTAGACAGGGAGTAAAAATACTTCTCACATGATTTTCAAGCAGTATTTTGTGATTTCTAGAAGTAGCACACCCGTCCCCAGCCACACTTTGCAAATGACTGCCATAAAAATTATTACTTCTAAAAAACTGTGTTTTTTTTAATTCTTTTAAAAATATCTGAAAAATTATAATGGCCTACAGAACTCTTGAAAAAAGTGTTGCCTCCCCCATTTTGTTGAGGCTTGCATGCACACGTACCCTACAGCTCTTTTGGAGCTCTGTCATATGCCCATATATATGCCGCGCATGGCAGCACAGCTCAAGCTCACTGGAATTTCTCCTCCCAAGTTGCAACCATTGATAACATATTTTTTCCAAACATGCCTTGGGCCTTTGGGGTCTTATTTTTATGCAGCCCGAGATAGAGCAGAGTGGGGGTGGGGAACAAGGAAGGAATTACATTATTGATGGAGCAACAGCTGTGTTGAACAGTCAAGGGGGAGAAAAATGACAGTAATGATAGTAACTTAAAAAACAACCCCTTAGAAGTCTGTTTTTAAATTAGGATTAATAATTTTTGGAGCAGTAAAATTATGTTCCGATTACTCGAGAGACGCATATAGAGTATTAAATCCATTAATTTTTTAGTTGTAGTAAGCACAAAGCTTCTCCAAGCTTTTGCACTCCACTGGAAGGCTTTTATAAGGCACTGGTAGACATAAAAGTGCCAATAAATGGATTAATATGCTGTATGCATCTCCTGAGTATTCACAGTCTGGTGTATTTATAACGTTATGTCCCGATTTCTTTTAGGAAGTAATTTTCATTTTTGATGCGTGAAATATGCCAGTACGGGCATTAACGCAATCTCTGCCCATGAAAGTTGTTAAACCTCAAAACCGGATACAGAAAATTCAGCAGAGCTGCATTTTCTTTTACAAAATCAACAGAGGCAAACAAGATTCTTCTGGTTACAGAAAATTGAAAAATTTATGTTTTAAAATAAGAAAAAGATCAACCTTACATTTCTAAAACCTCAAGGCAAAACAGTAAGTATTCTGAATAAAACAAAATTGTGCATATGTGATATCAAAAAGGGGTCAGGAATGAAAGATGCCACCATGAAATCATGCTTGTGTTGCTGTTGCTTCACAACATTCATGTGT
This sequence comes from Macrothele yani, assembly GCA_039090855.1. Taxonomy (NCBI): domain Eukaryota; kingdom Metazoa; phylum Arthropoda; class Arachnida; order Araneae; family Macrothelidae; genus Macrothele; species Macrothele yani. The sequence continues at coordinate 134,118,521 of CM077027.1, read as the reverse complement.
TTCCTTACTGCAACATACATCAATTCCTTCAGCTACTTTGTCCATCATATCATTCATTACTGTCACTTGCAGAGCAGTGTAAAATAAAATACACAGCCATGGTTAAGCATGTACAAACACTGGCTGTTTCGCCATGACTGCAACACCAAAACATCAGATGCATCTGATGAGTGATTGTTTGATAACCACAGTTTCTTTGTTATACAGGATGACCTTACAATGTAGAAAAGCAAGTTGCTGTTGTGCATTGAAGGCTTGCTTCATCTCACCTACAATGAACTCTACCATATATAATGTTTTCTCCAAAGTGTTTCAAATGGGTGTGCCACCAGTCTATTTTTGTTTGCTGTCAGGCTGTTTAGATCACATAAATATCATGGAATTTTCTTCCTTAACTGGGCTGATTAATTCTGTTATTCCTAGATTCTTGTATTAACAATGCAATCAATCGGTTTTAGTGATCTGCAACATTTTAAATATGTGATTTCAATAAATGCTTTCCCAGAGACAAGTTAGTTTTGCATCTAGGTCTGATTAAAAACCTTTGGTTTGGCTAAAGAACACAGCACCACCACTTTTCATTAAAAGTGTAGTTTCTGTTTACATCAAAAATTCATTTTATGATTTTGCTTTTTTATCATTCTGTAGGGCAGCTATATAATTTATGCACATGCCCGACTTTTTTAGATGTATTTGGTATAAGGGGTACCAGTTTGACCCTATCTGAAAAAGCCATCCTTCTGGATTTTTCGCATCATACAACAGTGGCAAGTGTATATAATGAGTGGTGCGACACATAAAAATTCCACCAACTGGTGATCCTGTGAACAGAAATGGCTGGTGGATCAGAGGAGTCAAATGAGACTGGCAAGAATCAAGCAAGCAGCCAGGCCACAACCTGACAAATCACTGCAAAATTCAACACTGACATGTCAAGTGTCATCTCTAAACACAACACATATTGGACCTTGTCACAAACGGGCTATAACAGCTGGATGACCATGTCAAGGGCTAACACTGTCAAAGCAGAATTCAGAAGTGTACCTCCAGGAGGCATAGTAGCATTGATACTGGACAGTTTAAGACTGGGAAAATGTGGCATGGAGAGACGAATTAAGGTTCCTTCTACATCATGCAGACAACAAGATCCAAATTTGGTGCAGACAACATGATGCCAAGAAGCCATCCTATTAGGTATCAATAGTACAGGCAAGTGGCAGTGGAGTGGAGAACATTATCCAGGCACGTATTAGTCCCCCTGATACCCGTCAAAGAATACCTGAGTGCCACACCATATCCGAACAAGGCTGCCAACTAAATTCATCCCCTCATGGTTATGGTTTATCCTCAAGCAGATTGACACATCCAGCAAGATAACACACCAGCTCACAAGGCTCATATCATCACCAAATGATTCCAACATATTGATAGGGTTTTCTTGCTTCAGTGGTTCTGCACAGTCCCAGATTTAAATCCCAAAGAGCAACTCTGGGATGAAGTGGAACAGGCTGTTCACTGTTAAGCTGTGCCCTCATCCAATTTGCAATAACTGCATGACATAATCATTTCTACATGGTACAATATTCCTACACAACACTTCCGGCATCTCGCATGTTCCATGCCCCAATGAATTCAGCCTGTTCTGGTAAAATGAATTCAGCCAAGGGTGGTACAACATGCTGCTAGGTAGGTGTACCTAATAAACTTCCATCTCAGCATATATAGCACACCACAGTAGCTTGCTATCAACTCCCAGAGATAGCTGATGTTATATGGATAAATTAGCTATGATAAAAAATTGTATTTAATACCCCATTATTTCTATAAGCACTCTGAATGAAAATGTTCTAGAAAAGATACTATGAAATGAATTCTACACTTTTCGTAACAAATTGCTTTTCAACAGATGACATCAGTTACCACCTCTAGAGATATAACAATTTAAAGACAGATTATTGAACACTTCAGAATTAAAAAAAAAAAAAAAGTTAAAATTCAAGGCAAATTTTTTAAAAATCCTAGCCATTCTACACTTTCTTAACCCAACATGAAAATAAATATAAATGGTGGCCAAATTTACACATCAAACAAAACTACCAGGATTTAAAGCAGATTTTCAAATCACTGATGTTAACCTGCAAATTGCTTTTCCAGGGAAGAAAAATTTTCAAGTGCTCTTGATAATGAAAAGTGAAAACAAACTGCCAAATGAGAACAGCATGTAGTGTACTGCCCACTCTATTTCTAGATATATCATCAAATAATGTCATGAAAGCTCAAGTGTTAGCTTACTTAGCATCTTTTGACCTCAATTTCCAGTTCACTCACATTTTGAAGGTCATCTGCATGCAATTTTAAAGAAGTACTGAGGCTACTGGAGATTGGTATACGACACTCTACTTGTATAGTTTCTCTTTATGATCCAACAATCACATGATAATAAGAGTTGTAAATTTAATTACAGGATGACAATTTTGAAAAAAATTCTTCAGATTTTATTTTTTAAAAAAGGGAAAAAAAGCAAGATGAATCCAGAACTGCAGACTTTGTCTTGCAAAGGCTACTGACATTAAATTATAAGTTCTATGGCATTGGCGTAGGAAAGGGAGGGGCTTGAGTATCAAAGCATATTTTGCCCTTGAACGCCAAATCACATTTATTTTTCTCTTTTAAAGCTGAATCTGAAAAACCGATAAAAAAACTGACTCAAATCATATTTTTTTCCAATGAAGTCACAATTTTTTTCAAATCCCATTGAATTTGTTTCATTGGCACATTTTTCCATGTGCAAGCAACACACCCACAGGATTCACACGCTGTCATTCACACTAATGGAAGATGTCTTTATTAACAATAAGACAAGGGGAAAGAACAACCACTGCGATAGAACCCTTATCAAGTTGTGAAGCTCCCCCCTCCCCATAAAGGAATTGCTACACATTCTATCAATGCTTCGTATCTCAACAGCAACTCTGGAAAATACATTTTTTATAATCAGGCACCAGAAAATATATCTAACACGATGTCTAATTCTTGACTTTCTGGACTTCACCTGCTGAACATTCATTAAGAAGTAGAAGCAAATACAGGATCCACATTTTGAAGGCAATGGCGGTGAAGCGCAGCTACCTTGTACAATGATGCCAAAATATGTATATTTTTATAAAAGTAATAGCAAAAATACATTTTCAATATTCTGCACTATTATTCATTTCATAAAATAACTGATTAGCTCCAAGAAATTGAATACTAAGAGAAGTATTCTATTTTACATTAATCACATTTAATAAATATATAGCCCTCTACATTACATAAGGCTTTGTATCAAAATATTATAAATCAGTATTTTATCAATAAAATTATTAATTTATTAATGAATTTATAATTATTCTAAATGAATTATTGATGATTAACACTTAATAATTAATTAATTATCCTAGATTATCAATTATTTTCAGTGTTTGGGTATGAAACGACTTGAGCCCCCATAATTTTTGAATTGCTACACCCCTGTTCTATGGATTAGAAGTTATTAATGTAAAGCATTCTGAACTACATAAAAAGAATAAAAAAAGAATGCTTGTGGCTATACTGGTCCTGAAATATAATAGTCATTTATTTCAGTGGAACCTGCTTACGGCATTGTTTTCTTTGCTATGACAGAAACTGCGAATGTATGTTGAATGAACCGAGTAAGGCAACCAGTTTGTCTTTGGGTATAAAAGTTCATAAAAACCAACACATATCTTAGCCACATGGGAGCCTGAAAAAGGCTTTGCGTAGACAGTTAATGACAAACCACAACTGGAAACCTCCTTGTTCATGTTAATAGAATATTTTATAAACAATGTGTCAATGAGTGATCTGGAAACTAGGTTATTTTTCCATACAGTTTCATTCAAAAATTACTCTCCACAGTACATTTTGTGATAAATTCTTTATTTTAATTCCAACATAATTCTACTAACAGAGATTTCCAACAGAAAGAACTTGGCATCTTTCTAAAACACCTGAATGGTTTTTCATTAAGAAGTTTCTACAGGATTGAAGAATAAGTCAGTGCTCAGCATGGTATCACTGGACCGCAAGAACCCATAACGATTAACAAAACAAGGAAACTAACCACACAAGGAACTGAATAAATCCAGATGTCCTCTAAAAAAAAAGCAGAGGATTACATTATAAATAAAAGCTTAAGGAAATAATATTCCACAAGAGGAGGAAAACAAAAAACACTACCAAGAAAGTGCGCCATACAGTTACATCACAAGATAATTCAATGTCCAGGTCATGAACACTTTATGTCAAAACTACAAACTCCTGAAAAGAACTATGCCATTGTCTCTGCAGAAGCTTATTCAATTATAAGTATCAGTTAGCTGATTCTTAGAGAAAGAAAGAAAGAAAACAAAAACATTTAAATTCTGCACAAAAACTTCAAGAGCCTAAACTAGCCCTGCCTACTAATGATGGGTGTTATGCATCACAGCTTTTTCCTGCCATTGTTTTGAAGTTCAATGCTCATTCAGTTTGAAATTATGGTTCTGAAAACCCATATTTCCTGAAGGTAGTGTGTGAGGGTGCTTGTTCCTTCTCTAACAAAATGATGTCATTTTACATTTTTCTTTATTATAATTCATACCTGATATAGCAAATCTTGATAAAATGAAGGAAATTCCATTTTTTCCTTTCTTTACTTTTTCATTTACTAACTCACCAACCACCGAAAAGTAAAATCAATCCAATAAAATTAAAAAATTTGTTTTTATAAAGTCAACAAAAATGCCTCCATACATCCAGCGCTTGAGAACGTCGGTAGCCAGTGGCCAGGTGGTGACCAGATATTTTGTAGTGGCCAGTAATTTTTTTAAATAGTAGCCAACAATGGCCAGTAGATTTTTTTTACCCCAAGTGAGCAACTGTTTTGTCCAACTTTTCTCCCCACTTGTGAATGAATATCGAGTTTAGTTTTCTCACCCCGTGTTCCTGCAGCTGCTTCGAAAATGAATGGAAGTGAAGGTGGGCTTCGGGAGAAACTTAATCTGCTGACGGATCAGCCTGGAGCGACCAAAGGGTCAAGGTTACTAAAGCAACCTTTGCCATGGTATACCTTACACAAAGTATAATGTCATCTACAGGTAAAAGAAGTATCTTTGAATCTGTTTAGCTGCACATATGCTGAACAAAAGGAAACTGTTATGTCAATGTTTTTAAGATGATGCAGCTGTTATATCTAGTGCCATACAGTACTGCTCCTTGTGAATGTGGCTTTTCAGCAATGAACCTCTTAAAAATGAGTAATCGGGCATGTCTGAATAGCGACACGCTAAATGACTTGATGATTAGATGCAGTGGGCTTTCAATTGAAGATTTTGATCCTCAAAATGCTATTCAATTGTGGTGGGCAGACACCTCTGATGGGAAGATCTGACACAGTACATATCAGCAGTAAACTGTATCAACATTATTAGTGACACTTTGTGTATATATATATATATATCCTAGCCTTTGTCCCTTTGTTTTAAATATTATTAAAGAAATCAGACATCTAACTTCAATGGCCTCTTGAAAATGAATGTTGTATATATAAAAGTAAGATGGTAAGAGTAACGATATTACAGCACTGAAAATAAATTGTCAAAAAAGAAATCATTTTGGAACAAAAGCATATGCAATATTTATAGTCAATCTAATGATCTGATGCAGTAACTGCTCTGCATCTGTTTTTTATGAAGTAAGTGGGGGAGGCGTTTTTCATTAGAAAAAAAAACATTCACCCATTTAATTTCATAAAAATGTAAATAGAGGTTACTGAATTATTATTATTTTTCAACTTTGCATGGCCAGTAGATTTTTTCATTTGGCTAGTAAAAGTTTTTATTTCACTGGCCACATTGGCTAGTAGAAATTTCAGGAGTTTCGCAAAAGCTGCCAGGCAGGTACAAACGCTGGAACCACTAAATATCAGTTGTGCGTCGGATGGGCACGTTAAGTCGTTGGGCCCTGGGTACTGGCCCCCGGTGATAAATAAGGGCGTCTTCCTGCCCCTTTCAACCTTGCTTCCGGGTGGCTTTCCTATAGGGCACTCTAGCCCAAATCTGCCAGCTTCCTATTTCTAAGGGTTGTTTAAGACCTGGGGTCAGACACTCCCTTCCTAAAATCCTCTACATATGGTCTGATCTGATCACTTTTTTGTTCTGCCGTACATGTCCAGTTCTTGTTGGAAACTTCATTGGAAATTCGAAATTTTGAACAGATCTAAGATCTAGCACATGTGAGAATTTAAATGAAAGTTCACTAATTTAGTTGCTCATACAATAAAATAGTTATTTTAAAACATAATAAACTTGCCGATACATCGCCTGGTTTTTTATATATTTAATGCTTTAGATGATTAAAAATTACATCGTTTTGTCTTAGTCACTTTCCAATTTTTGGATGCATTTTCACACAGCAAACTTCACTGGCATTTTCAACAACTGTTTGCTGACAAATTAATCTTAACTTGGCTGTGATAAGTTCAGGTTTCTCCTCTGACACACGTGCCATTTGACATCATAACTTTTGTGTTGTAACGGATTATTTCTTGTTGTATATTATGGTTCCCTTTTCTTTGTTTTCTGTTCATTTCTTTTATGTTTTTAAATTTATTTTCTTCTATGTTTCTAGGCACAAGACAAATTTATTTGTATACTGGTATTACAGTTTGTATTTTTGGTCTCTCTCTATATATTTTGCGGTCAGTATTTCACACCATTTGTTATGTTGTGCTATTATTTCCATTTTTTCCCCAATTTGGTGTGGCCCGATTGTTTTATGTACAGTAATCTATTAGTGATGTTTTCTTTTGTTGATTATTCGAGTGTTTTAGGTATTCCCCTAAATGTATTTCAAGATTTCTTTTCGTGCTTCCTATATCAGTTTATTTTATTATTATTATTATTATTATTGTCCTGTTCTTTGATTGGAATTCTGTACATGCCTGCTTTTTCCAGGATGCTAGGTTTTTTTTCCAGAGTTTTGTACAATTGTTCTGTTTATATCTTTTACTTTGATTCCTATGTCAAGGTTTGCTTTTTTCAGTGGCGTACTGGAAAAACTTGCCCCTCTCCCATTCCCCGCAAGAAAAATTTGAGGCCCTTTTTCAAAAACTTATTAGCTTTCAATTACTGAAAATTTTTAACTTCCATATTGTTTGTTAGACTTAACGGGCGCTTTAATAAATCAAATTCTTTGGAACCTACAAGTATTTTGTGTAAAACCAAAATTATTACTTTACTGCATGAAACAGAAATGTGCACTTCTTAATTAAAATCTTTGCCCTATTTTCACACCTATACAAAGTACTCCAAAACACTTACACCAAAGCTAATCATATTATGCAAATTTTATTCTTTTAGAGAACTAACTGTGTAAAATGCCAGTCTCTTTTAAATGCCTCACAATCACACACTTTAGATTTTGTAGAATGTGACAGTATCTAATGACCTTTTTCGGTTTATACAAAAATACAGAACATAAGTAAGCAAATAAATAACAATTAAGAATTATCGCACAAAACGTAATAACTACTTAAATTATTTATTCTTGAATATAAAAAAAAAAAAACAGAGTAAAAAAAATTATCTTGACTCTCTCACAAAAAAGTTCGTTCTAGCAAAGAACACCTTTTAGTTCATTACATTCTGAAGGATGCGTAGTGATGTGCAAACAGACTTGCCAACTTCTCAGATCCAAAAAACGTAACACTCAGATAAAAAAATAGTAACATGACAAATGCTGATAATTTTTGAAGCCTATTTCAGCTAGATATAAATTCTTGATGATGAGAATGTAGGGATTTTTTTCCCTACATAATTTTTTTTATTGAGAAACTAATTAAATCTAATCAGCAAACACTTCCATGTTGTTAATTATTAAAAAACAAAATTACGATTACAGGAGAAATCCTCACTCCGCCTAACCTTCCGTTTTCGGAAATTTTGAGAAGCGGAAAATTTGAATCTCAGGGAGTCTGCAAGATGGTTTAATCGGGTTCTGGGGAAGTCGTTTTTGTCTGTGGGCCCAAAATAAATCTGCGATGTGCATCAGCCATCACCACGATTCTGCTACGAGGATTAGTAGAAAATGAATCTGCGATGTACTTCGGCTGTCTCCGCGATTCTTCTACAGGGGTGGGTACAAAATAAATCTGTGATGTGCGTTGGCCATCGTCGCGATTCTGCTACGGGGATGAGTACAAAATAAACCTGCAATGTAAGTCACTGCGATTCTGCTACGGGGAGGAGTATAAAATAATTCTGCGATATACATCGTCCTTTGCAAGAAAAGAAATTACAATTACGGAAGAAATCCTCCTATGCCTAACTTCCGTTTTCGGAAATTTTGAAAGGCGGAAAACTTGCATCTATGATAGAGGAGTCTGCAAGATGGTTTAATAGGGTTCTTGGAATGTCGTTTTTGTCTGCAGGAACAATATAAATCTGCGACGTACGTCACCTGTCGCCGCGATTCTGCTAGAAGGCTTCTGTCTGAAAAGGGGAAAAATGTGGGAAAACATGACTATTTTAAACTTTTTTTATTTTGGGCTGCAAAATCGTATTAGCGTACTGCAGCATGATTTATCGTACTAAATACGATAAAATCATAACAGTTGGCAGGTCTGTGCAAATATCTGTAGTGCATAAACACCTTATCCTCATTGGCACAAAAACTCCATTCATTGAACTGATATTTTTTGCACACAATCTGTTCTTAATATAGTATATGCACAGGAACTTTTGCTATGGCCGTGAAAAGGGCCCTCAGTCCAGGGATCGATTTACAAAGTTTAGGGCCCTTAGGCAAGAAACATTTCAGGGCCCATCTGCAAAACGGGTTAGGTCACGCCTCCTTCCATTACAAAGAGTCAATGATTGCTTGCACCCTATATGTTCATTATGCTAGGACAGTTTACATAGTTATTATTGGAAGATTAATTTGCCGGTATTATGGTGTTCTACTTATATGTGGAAATTATAATTGCCATTTCCATGTGTTTCAACGTACAGCTATAAAATTACCATTTTAACTTTTTTCAGTGGATGAACATTGTGACTCAGTTGGATGCAAAACAAGTAATACATAATTATATTTGGGGGGGGGCCTCTCAAAGATTGTTACCCTGGGCATGTGCCCCGAATGCCTTCCCATAAATCAGGCCCTGTTCAAGTCCTGTGGAACAGCTGCTTTCCTGTCATCCAGTTTTTGTGAACTAAAGCAATGAAAATGTTTTCTAAAGATTCCACTTATTTACTGAAAAAAAGCAAAACTTGCTGCTTTTTTTTTTTTTTTTTTTTTTTTTAATACTTCATTCAAAGCTGCCTGAATTTTATCCATTGCAAAACAAAGGTGGCCACACAAAGTACTGGCTATTTCTTTAACCAGTTTCGTATGAAGTTTCTGCATAAAAATTTGTAAAATCTTTCTGCTCAGGTTAGAGGCCCTCTCAGTCATGACCCCCCCCCCCCCCACACACACACACACACACACATAATTCGGGAGTTGCGGGGGCTATCAGTACATCCCTGGCTTTTTTGCAAATGTTTTGAACAGTTTTTGTAGTTTCTGGTATGTAAGGGATTGAGTTGCAAAACCTTTCTATTTTATCATTTTGTTTTGCCACATTGTGTAATGTATCCTGTTTTAGAATTTTTATTAATCTGCCTATAAATGCGGCATTCTTGAATTCATATTCTTTTGCCACGGTTTTTATCCAACATATTTCCTTGTGAAATTTATCTGTGTCTGATGTGTGTGTGTGTGTTGTGTGCTCTATTTGTGTACGCTTGGAAAGGAGCTATTATATATCTATATGGATGACCCCTCCCCTTCTTATTGCCTCAGAAACTTTCATCCGTCAGATTAATAAAAAGGGGAGGTGGAGTCAAAAAAATGTTTTTACGCTTTTTAAAATGCCATTCTATTTCGCTGTTATTAGAACATTCTGTAAGAAACGGTGCTAGTGTAAGTGGTTTGTCTGTCCGTGCACATCGAACTTTTTGTTTTTAGAGATATTTCAAAAATTATTTTTGCGGCTAATAGGAAATCACAGGGCATTAATTTTGGCACTTTAAATATCCATACGCGTACTTCATGAATTTACGGCTAAGGGCTGTCAAAGTCGAATATCAAAAAAATTAAACTTCTATTATGAAGAATTATTCAACTTAGAGAGAAAAAAACAATTCTGTGCTTCTCAGATTAGGCTTAACTATTCCCTCTCAAATATTTAAATTTTCCAATTAATTCGTTAATTTCCTGCTAGAGGCGCTAAGTCCAAACAAAGAATTTGGTTTTCACAGATTTTTGAAACATTATTTTTGTGAATTGTAGGACATTAACATTCATTAAATTTTGCGCATTCAAAATTTCACAACTAGTTTATAAATTTCCTGCCAGGAGTTCTGAAAGCGGAAATTTAGTAAATTTTCACTTTACGCATCGAAAAGACCATTTCAGTTACAGCAAAAGTCCTTTTTGAATTTGATACTTTAGGCAAAACAGGTTACTTTAGTAGCTTTTCATTTGCAAGTTACTTGACAAATTTAACGCTAAGGGCGCTCAAAATGGAATTTCTCAAAATTTATAGGTACGTTGCGTATTTGTCATAAAATTCAAATGTGTTTAATTTACAAAACATGCTTTTTCTATTGCTTCAGCTTTGGAAAATTATCTTGTTTTTACGTAATGAGCAAAATAGTAGGCAACAAGCATGATAGCAAACAAAAATAAAATACTTGAAGACACAGGCAACTGAAAAAGTCCTCCACATTAGAAAATTCGTGTAAAATGCAATTTGTGCTCAGTACTTCACTTGGAAAGGGTGGATAACTTTTTGTGGAGGAGTTTTCCTGTGACGAATAATTCCCTAAATCGAAGCGATTCAGTCATCCATGGTAGAGACGAATGCTATGGACCAAGAAAGCTGGACAATAAGAATTTCATCAGTCAGTGCAGGAAACGAGAATGTGAAGTGTTTCTTGAAAGCATTTCTTCTTATTACTTTCATCAGAAAAATTGAGGTCTGCATTTTTTTTTATTGTCAAAAAGATGCGTCAGATTTTTTTATACCTGCACTGCAGTTATCAGAAACAGAAGCATAAGAATTAAATGCAAAAGATCCGGTTTGAAAATGGAAAAGTAGGAACCACAGGTTTTTGAGTAAGAGTATCATTGAAACTCTTTATTGCTTTTTCAAAAGTTAGTTTTTTGTCAATTTAAGGAATAGGAAACGTGAGAGTACCTGATAATTATCAGTATTAAACCAGGGGAGGAGAAAGTAATACGAAAATGTTGTTGCAATACAATATAAATTATTTTAACAGTATTAAATAAGAAAAAGATAGTGTGATATTCTCGATTTTTTTTACTTTTTCAGCCTAAATATTAACTCTTTTGGTTTACGCTTGTTTAGAGGGATTAGGCATCAGGAAAGATTTTACAAGCACTTCATCACAACTGAGGGGTTCCTGCACAGATGTGTTCCCTTGGCTGGAAGTAGTATATGAAAGCAATTTATAGCACAGCAGGCTAGTTAAGAATTCGCTTTAAACAATGAAAAGTGTGGAATGCGTGAATGCTTCCTTTACCTACAACTGAAAGGAAAGCAATATTATTTTAACTGCCCCTTTCAAAATAAGTGCATCGATAAGAAATCAAAGATTCAGAGTATTAGCGACAAAAAGAAAAAATATAGGTTACTAATATGAGAAAGTAAAATATCAAGTGACAATACAAAGCAGTCGCTTTAAGAATTGATTTATTTCGGTCCGTGAAAACCAAAACCAAACTGGAAATCCAATTATACGTTATCAGGGCCCCTCAAGCTGTGGGGGCCCCCTAGGCGCGCCTCATGTGCGCCTAGTCGGAAATCTGCCCCTGATTAGAACTTGTCTTTCGATATCCTGCAAAATAATGTTTTTGTCATTGTTGTAAGCTTCAATTATTTTTTTTTACCAGAAAATGTTATTTATTTCATATTCCAGTCTCCAAATTATCAGGATATATACTTTTTCAAATGGATGCTGTATGTAATTTCCATCGTACAATCTGCAAATTATCTGTTAAAAAAGTTATAAATTTAGGTTCTGCAGAAAATATATACATTTAAAACAAAAAGGTTTAGCAGTAGTTTGATTTTTAAAAAATCTGCATCACAGTTGTTAGAAGAAATCATGTATTTGTAAAATTACTAAAAATGCATTAACAGCAGAAAAACGTAATGCAATACGAAGGTAGAGGACTGCAAACAGTTAGAACGAAAGTTTGTTTGTTTTCTTTCTAATTTTAATTACAAGCATTTTGACATATAATAAATATGATGCAACGAAGGTAGCATTATTTGGTCTCACAGACAATCAGGTGCTGTGGAAAACTCAGCATCACACACGTTCGTTCATAGATGCTGCACGTTTAACAGCAGAATCCATTTTACAGCACTGTCGCATATAACTACAGTACAGCTAAAAAATCTTGTGATTTCTGCTCTTTATTCACTTAAAAGAAAGAGAAAAGCACTTAAAAATTGACACCTCCCCCTACCTTTAACTGCTCCTGTAAATCTCCACTTTTCTGTAGGAACTTATGGGTTCAGGTTTAACAATGCATGTGAATACATGGCAATTCTTTTTTCTGAATTTCACTGTCTGCAGATCATGTGCTGCTGCAGATTAAATGAAGAAAAACATGGCAAATATGTCTCATGAATACATTGTGCACTATTCATAAATAGCTAATTCACTTTCAGAACTGTATTAGGGCAATGGGTAATGCTTTGGAACAACCAGCTTGAAGCACATGTGATTTGATGGAAGAATACTGCCTTCAGCTGCAATCTAAACATTGCACAATCAATCAAGCTTAGTTTATTTGCTGGCAACCTTCATTTTTTCCCCCTTAGGTTGGATGCAGGAGCATCATTAGACCAATTCAGGTGGGGTTGAAGCCCCACCAATCATATCTGAATCCCATCTCCCAATCTTATAGTAATCTTAAAATAAGTTTTTTGCTGAAGTTAAAATATGAAATTCTAAACCATTACTAAGTTTGGAATATTTTTATTTATTTTAAATCAATTATCAAAAATTAAAGAAAGAAGACAAAAAAAAGTTAATGGCTAATTAACATTTGACTAGTATATGCTACTGAAGGACCCATAAGGAACCTCCTATTGCTTAAGGACCTGCCCTGAGTCAAAGTTAAAGCTGGCTCAAAAAATGCTGTAGAAAAATTACTAAAATGGGGGAGGGGGGGGAGTTGTAGCAAAATGTTAAAGGTAGGTAGCTACTTTTGTCGCTCAGAAAATCATAACCACAATTGAATTTTTCACATCAACAACGCTTTGGGCATCAGTAAAAAACTAACGTTTTTATGGCCTTGGGGAAATGCCGTAGACATCACAACTGACTCAGGTTTAAACTTGAACTTTGAATGAGGGAAAAGATCTAATCCCACTAGCTTCTATAATCTTACCCGCTCTTTATGCAGTGATCTAGAGTGTACAGATGGGGAGGGGGTGATTGAGCCAACAGTGTTGGAAACATACCTTAAGGATTAAGAAAATAACATCAGTGGAGTGTGAATCGTTGCCAGAACTTCACAAACTTTAGTTTTCACAGAAATAAAAAAGCCAGAGCAGAATTTGCTGAGGGTTGATACTTAAACGGCTGGCACCATTTTGCTACAGACACTAATTTTTCTCTAGCATTTTAGATTAACTTGTTCACAAAAATAGTGATTGTAGCTTAACCTCTGCCCTGAGCCATCAATTGTATGCTCAGAGTTTTTGGGTCTTGTATGCTAAATGTGGGCTGGTTTTCTTGCCAGTGGTGGCTCAGGAGTTTTTGTATGCTCAGAGTTTTTGGGTCTAGTTTTTGTATGCTCAGAGATTTGGGTCTTTTATCAATTGTATGCTCAGAGTTTTTGGGTCTTGTATGCTCACAGGGCTGGTTTTCTTGCCCTGTAGTGGGTCTCTCTCTTTATTGCTCATAATTGCCCTTAACTTAGGATGCTTTATCTCCAAAGCCTGGTACTCCATGGCATCACCACCCTAATATACCAGACCATTGCAGCCAGCATACAGAGAACACATAGGGCCCACTATTCACTGTCCCTCTGTTTAAATTGCAGGGACTATGAAACTAAAAAAGTTTGGCTTTCATACTCTCCACATACAGAATCCACTGCTTATTCTAACAAAGATCACGAATAAAAATCTTCCTAAACAGAAGAAAGACGAGCCTACTGCAGCACTGCTCGATACTCCTTACCATAACACAAAACCACTGGGGACCACACACATTTCCATGTTATCAAAACCCACCAAAGATAAAAAAAAAATAACATTTTTTTTCAAATAATAATTATAAATAATATTAAAATACAATATTACTAATGCTGCACGAAAATTATACTAAAATGAAAGATTTTGGGAATTTCCAATGAGGAGAAACGGGCAGTGCAATAAAAAAATTATGACTGCAGCAGAATTTTTGCTCCGTCTAACTTCCATTTTCAGAATTTTTTGAAAGAAAAGCTTTCACACATGTTGAACTCCTGATACTTCAGCAAAAAAAATGTATCACTTAACCACTGTAAGCTGGAGCAACAGATTTGTTTGCCAAGACAATAGCACACACATAATTTCCTTGGGGGGGGGGGGGGGGGGGGGCAATGACAAATCCACAAGACAAGCAAAATTAAATGCATCAAAATATATATATGAATTATTTTAAATGAATGCTGACATAACTGGTGTGCACGCAGGTCAAAAAAATTGTTTCGAATAAGTAAGAAAAATTTGATAATTATTGTAAGAGTAAGACAATAAGATATGTACAAAAAAAATAGCGTTCATTACGAAACCTTGAATGTGCTGAGTTTTTTAATTTAACCGTTGTCAGAATAATGCATTTTAGAAGAATCATTTGTTTTCTTCATCTGATGAATGCAGGATAAAGGCATTCTTGAGAAAGGGGGCAGACCCAGCACTCTCCCTGTTTGTGTGCCAGTGACCGGAAAAGGAAATGCAGAATCTTCTTTAGATTTGTTAAAATCTTTTGCATTTAGAAGCATTAAAGCAATGCCATCACAAGAGGTAGTTCCTGATTTTATTTCTTCACTTCACACACAGACAGCCATCTTCGAACATCAAGAACTGACTGTAATATATTGAAGGTGCTCAGGGAGTTTCTAGGAATCATGTCTGCCAATGTATAATAAACAGCAGACAAAATATACAAGTGTCCAGCTGAGTTGCATTTTTATGAGGACTTTTTATGCTAAAATTTACTTTTACAGTCAAACAACTCCCAATCAAAATGAGCTTCAGAAGCAATTTTTCCTATGTTGGAAATGTTTGCGAAGTAAACCTGTGTTCATGTCCTCTGCTGGAAATGTTTACTTCACAAACATTTCCAACAAATCACCATAAAATAGATGCTTATCTTTTCCAAGTGGTACCTTAAAGATGAAAAAAATACAAGAAATAGTCTTGCAGGGATAAGGTTTAACGACCACCATGAGCCACTCTAAGAGATTTATAAGCAGTCGCCTGTCCCTAATTTAAAGCCATTATTCCAAGGAAGAGAGACAGCAGCGAAGTAAATGAGATTAACACCACGCATGCCTCATCCGAGATTCGAACTCGGGCATAACTCGGACGGGAAGTAACTCCTCTCACCACTCGGGCACCTGGGCGGTATACTTCACTATTCTTTAAACTACAGGTTATTATTTCGCAAACAGAGTAGCTCTGCTTCGTCCTATTATGATTTTGTTAATTACTTCACTGTTTCAAAACTGTTTGACGAAATTTATTCGAACATGCTGCCCTCACAATGAACTACAAAATTTTCTTATCTCCATGTGTTGCGCAGAAGAAAACAAAATGGTTAGCATTAAAAGAATTAGACTCTCCATTCCCCAGGAGACCTCGAAAATGCAGCTCGGTTAAAAAAAAAAAAAAAAAGTCCAATTTCCAGTACGTAGTACAAAATAATTAATTATGATTCAAATTTCAGAAGACGCTGCCAACGCGCACGCAAACCCGATTCCCGTTCCTAATACAGGACTGAACCGGTCCACATTTTTTTTCACACTGAAGTTATTAAATAACAACTTCAAGGCGCACTCAGCGTAGCGATCATTCGCACTAACACGCACCGGATGTTACAGTACAACATACAGACTTCATTTCATGTAAAACATATTTACATCACTTCTTCCCGCCCAATCCGATATCAGCAGCACTTGAAACTGGGTAGAACAGGCAGCCTTTCTTTCTCTCTTCCTTTTTTTTTTAATTGAAGTTTTTACGATCACCGTGAAATATAATGGGCTATAATATAATAATAAGCAGTCTCCACTCCCTAATTTAGGGCCACTGGTTCCAGAGAAAGGAGAGAACCAGCGCCGCAAGACAAACAACATCCATGCCTTACAGGGATTCGAACTAGGACCCATCTCGGACAAATTGTCAGAAGCCGGCGCTCAGACCACTGCGCCACCGGGGCAGGGTAGCCTTCTCTAAACTTACACTATCCTAACACTTTCGTGCCAATTCTTAAACGGCTCATTTGCACAACGAAACACAGAATGTTACAAAATATTGTCAGCATAAACGATGAGCAAAGGCCGACGATGTTCGCAACATGACAGCATTCCATAAAACTTTTACAACACCCGAACACCATTCTTTTCTTTTGCCTATTTCTTAAACCATATATTATTAAACTATCATTGCTGAAAAAAATGGAAGAAGCCAGCCAGCCTGCACCGTGAGGACCCATTTCCCCCTCGTATCGCAATGTTTCATTTTTTCCTCTTAACCTCGATTTTCCTTTCGTTGCAACATCGAATGGAGGCTCTCAAAGAAGATTCGGAGATCGGAAGGGGGAGGAAAAGGAGAGGGAACAAGAAAAAAAAAAAAACTTTGTGGGTCAAGGCCAGTTGCAGTTACGGTACTCGCACCCCAGTGATGAATTTAAAAAAAGAACCTCGAAAATAGCGTAGCGCGTATTTCCCGCTTTGCTGACGTTAAGACGAATCGCACAGCAACAATAGACAGCAGAAGCCGAACGCGACAACGCAGTGGTGGTGGTGGATGAGATTTTCCCCAGTTCCTCATTCAGTGGTTGAAATGTAATTGCCCCATCCGACTGTGAGTAAAGAGGTACGGGGATGTATGCGTGTATGCATGAAAAACTCGGGCAAGGTGGCTTATACCAATCCCGCAGATGTTCCACTTCCTATGAAGCGAGACCGGAATTTTTATCTTAACTACCTAATCCCATTTCTGCTCATTCATACCTAAGGAACAGTAATTTTATGCACTGTGAAGAAAAAAAACTTTCTTATTGGGACAACGTTATGAACAATGTAGAAGACGTTCATCGTGGTTTTTAATTTGGTACAGATTAACAGCAAACGCCGGAAACTTGACAGTGTTTTACATTTTCGTTTTGCACATTTATAAAACAACAATCAAGTTTCTCCTAACCAGATGCTTACGAAAATTACCTGTTAACTAATTGTAAGCAAGCAATGAGCTTTGTGTCTAACAACGAAACACAAAACAAAGCACATACACAATGTATTAGGTATATTTGTTGAGTGGTGGGGAAACAACTAGGGTGTCGCCCATATGGTTAACTAACGTAACAGCACACATCTTGATTGTTCGCGTCCCCTTGCAAGGAAGGCACTGGCCATATAACGGCATTAACGTTACAGACCTACATGCAATCAACTTAAACAATGAAAGTACCAAATTAACTAAGAGATTACTCGGAAAGAATCTCAGAAATGTAGTCTTTAATATTTTGTAATCGGTGTACCACGCGCAGAACTTAGTAGTAAGTCAGCTCCCTTCAGTAATGTGTGTTGACCAAACCTACATATGGTTTTGTTACTTCAGCTGGTGCTTACTGTACGATTTTTCGTTTAACCTGTACAGCAACACAATAGTTTAAAATAAGCAGTGGTAGCTTGCTACTTCCAACGCAAACGTAAATTATTACGGAAGAAGGGTTCGAATCCCGGTAAGGTATGGATGTTGTATTTGTCTTACGGCGCTGGCTCTATCCCTTCCCTGGAACCAGTGGCCCCAAGTTAGGGACGGGCGACTGCTTATCGCCCACTGAGTTGCTCACGGTCGTTAAACATCCAATAAAAAAAAAAAAGACTGGTACTCTCTTGACTGACTTAAGAGTTATGGTAACTCGTTACTTTGTAACGTCCTAAATCAATGTTTCCGACACAGGTGCAATGAGCACGTCATTTGAATTCCTTTTCTCCATTAAAAAAAAAAAAAAAAAAAAAAAAGACTTCTTCAAACCCAGGAGACTGAGGAGAGTTGAGAAAAGAAAATGTGTAAACGCCCACAACGGAACAGCGCATTATTTAAATACATATCGTGAGCAGTGTTTTTCGTAGTGAATAGAATGAATTAAATTGCGAAAGGGATTTTTTAAACCGCATTTCTAGAGCCCGTAAAAAAAATGCAAGTAAAAGTAGCTACTTACTCCCTCTAACGGAAGAAATGTGCCAAAAATAGCTACTTACTCCCTCTAGCGGAAGAAATGCGCATCACCAAAAATCACAAATTGAACGCAAAACATCCCTCGTAGCGGAAGATATTCGAAAAAAAAAGTATTTTACAAATCAAAAAATTAGAAGCAGATATACGGAGAGAAATGTAACACAACTTTACGCTTCCAAACGGGAGAACTGAATTATTT
Organism: Macrothele yani; assembly: GCA_039090855.1. Lineage (NCBI taxonomy): Eukaryota > Metazoa > Arthropoda > Arachnida > Araneae > Macrothelidae > Macrothele > Macrothele yani. The sequence goes on along the minus strand of CM077027.1, from coordinate 134,099,742 downwards.
GACGAACATGAGCGCAAAATGTTTATATTCAACGGTATACGACAAAGAAAGGTTTAAGCGGCACATTTACGCCCCTAGCTGGAAAGCTGTATGTTATTTTCAGCTGAAAATCAGGATAAAATATTTTTCATTGTGAGTGGTATCTGACTAGATTTTTTGTTTTATCGGGTTTTTAGACAAGTACATACAGCTGCTAATTAATACCTTGTATACAGAAATATACCCTTATGCCTTTAGTGGCAAAATTATGAATCAAGAAAAATCTGAAATCATATGCAAAAATAATTTTTCACACCAGACTTTTAGAAGCACAGATCAAGAAAACTAAGATATATATTTACGACCCCTAGCGGGAAAACCTTTTATTTTAAGCAGAATATTCGCATAAAATATTTATTTATTTATTTATTTTATTTTATTTTTTGTAAGGAGAGTATAACTGACAAAAAAAATGCGATCGGGATTTTAAAAGCTCCAATTCGGCTGCAAATATATGGCAAACAGAATACGGACTCTTGCCTCTAGCGGCAAAATTGTTTTTGAAATATTTGAAACTATGCATAAAATATTCTTTGCCGTGAACGCCATCAGCAGCAAAATGAGAATTTTTGAAATCGAAACTTTAGAACTAAGCAGACATCGTAAAACACAAAGACAGAAGTCGTTGTGCGGAAAAACTGCGCATTATTTGTGAAGTACTCAAAATAGTCATCGTGGTAAAAGGTGTCGAATGCAATAATTGTTTCAAACAGATTTTTAGAAGTAAAGATATGGAACAAAATATAATTTGAATTCCGTAACACCTGCATTTACGACCTCCGCGACGCAGTTAATCATCCGAAAAAGACCAAAAGTCAAGGATCACCGTTCTCACAGTTAGTTACTTCACAGGGTTTGTACACATCTACAAAAAATATATTCCAGGACTTTTCCAAGGGTTCATCAAAATATTCCAGGAGCATAAATTTTTGCTAGAATAATAGTGCATTGTTTCATATTTTGCACTTTGGGGTGGAAAAAACGAAAAATCTATTGGACAAATCAATCCAAAATCCAAGAAAGTGAAATTATTAAAAGCTGAGACCCCTCAACAACGTGAATTCCAGAAAGCCTCCCAAAAAGTGAAAATCCATTGGACAAATTAATACAAAATCCAAGAAAACAGTTCGAAAAGCGCTAGCCCAAAAGCTGATTCATGTAATTTTTGTTAAACACGGACAACGCCGGGTACCTCCGCTAGTTTTGTATAAACAAAAACTACACATATAGAATTGTGACCTTCAGCAGTCAAAATAAATGTATTATTTTCAAGTACAGTGTGTTCAAAAATTCAGCTCAAAATCCTCGACTAAAAAAACTAGGTAACGTACTATATGCGCGTATTAACAGACCTTTGCATTTCGGAATACGTTTTCATTTCAGCAAGTTCAGCTTTGTCTCCTGGTTTAACACATTCAATAAACTCAATCAATAAATACATTTTATAAGCACCCCACACGCACGAAATTAATTATATGGGTATGAACATCTCGGGCACGTACACAGCAGTCGCGCACATCCAGTAACTCTCTTTGGTTACAACGCCAGTATGGCTGCAGGTAGAACGCATCTCTGTTGGCGATAGCACCAAAAAATTATACTGGCATCTTTATTATTCTGATTTTATGGTAAGTAGTCTACAAAAAAGAAGCAAACCAAAGAAAAAAATGCATGTACTGTACGTGTTGCTTTATTAAAGAGATGGAAGCTTCAAACAGTTAGTTAGTTAGTTAATTGATTTTAGTGGCGCAAAGGCCAGGTTTGGCCAAAGAGCGCCAGACACAGAACCATCAGTTAAAGATTTTTAAAAGCGGGGTGAAATGATTAAGAGCAGACAGGCTTGGTAAAAGTTAGAAAGGAGAATGATGAAAGTTGTGAAGACTAGTTAGTTAATTAGGTTTATACATAAATTTATTAATTCACTGTTATAATTATTATAACTTTTTCTTTTTTTTTTTTTTTTTAAATAAGTTTTAAAAAGTCTATCTGCTTTAAGAACGAAAATACTGCGAAAGTGTCGCAGTGGCCGCTCAAAAGCCTTTGCAGCGTAGCTGCGCCGTCATCCAGTAGATGAGACTGAAAATAGTGAAACCGATGATTACGGAAACGAACACAACTACATAAAACATGAGAGATGGTGAGTAAACAGTCGCACGCCTCACACATTGGGGCAGTGTCGCCACACAGCAAATAGCTATGCGTGAAGCGACAATGCCCAATGCTGAGACGCACAAGAACAACTTCTTCCCTACGGTTCCGGCGACACGATAGAAAGCCAATATTCCGAAAATACAATTTTCAGAATACAATTTGAAAACTAAGGCGCCGAATGAAAATTTTCTGGTGCCAAGGCGACTGGGCGCCTTGGAGATGTCTATCCCTGGACAATACCATTCAGTGATCATAGAGCAAGTGGCATTGGTGGGAATAAAAATTGGGAAAGGAAAAATTGATACTTTTCATAGTTAGCAGCGATGCCATCAGTTCAGAGCTGGGGATGGACTTAATTAGGAGGCTTAAGTATCATGTGGAGGGGGAGCATAATAACTTGAAGTGCTTGGTAGAAATTTTCCCCAAAAAATTCGCTTCATGTAGAATTAACTATACAGATTATTTTATCCCCAGTAAAAAAAAAAAAAGTTTTCAGGTGCATACCATACCGTACGTGTAGATATTATCCAATGCATGTAGCACTGGGAACCACAGACAGGAAGGAACTTGCATCGCATTTAGCAAGTTGTTACTATTCGTAATTTCAGCGTCCTTACGTCATTTTTTAATGTTTTCTTTTACTCTATTAGGCTGTTTATGAATTTTGGTTTGCAACCTGATAAGGAATATCTCTCTCTCTCTCTCTCAACTTTTTAAACTATAATTACGAAAATTGTGTCTTTTTACTGCTCTCAAACACATTCGCTGAGAAGACGACTTCTTCCATTTCACATAATAGTACAGGGTGTCCACAATGTCTTGTTTACCCCCCCCCCCCTGTAATAAGAAATGTAAGTGAGCTATGTATCTGTTGTATGATGTATATGTTGAGTTATGGTCTGTATTGTGTTTATTTACAGATTAGGTACCGGAACCATGTGTGATACCAACGAATACACCCTGGAACAGCGGATTGTGGTCAGTGTCTGGGTACACGAACGTCCACACACAAGGAAGACAATATGCGTGCCGATTTCCAACAACGATTCGACAAAGAGGCCCCTCCAAAACAGACTCTTCTGCAGTGAGAACATAAACTCTTCGAAGCAGGCAACATCAAGGATAAACCACGAACGGGAAGACCATCAACCAGAATGCATCAGTGTCAAGCGGTCGAGGAATCAGTTATCAGGTCACCGACGAAGTCGCTCCGCAAACGATCAGCGGAGCTTGTAATAATACCACGATCGACACTGCATAAGCACATGGCACATTAAGAATGACCTGAATTTGCACGCATATCACCCGATGTTCGTTCAGGAGTTATCAGACATCGATTTAAACCGCAGACGGAATGCATGTGTAATGATGCTTCAGACATTTGCCACAATCCCAAAACGTGGAAAGGTCATTTTCAGTGATGAATGTGCGATATACCGCAGCTGTCGATCACGGAACGTTGTGTTCTGGTCCAAGGAATACCCACACTATGTCGAAGAATTGGAATATCACCCTCCGCATGTCGTGATATGGGCCGCAATGAATAGTCGACATTTGTTTGGACCGTATTTCTTTGATGGTCCAGTGAATCAGACAACTTATCCGGGCGTGCTGCAAACCTGGTTTGTGCCACAACTTGGAAATCTTGGCATCCTAAATGACGTATGGTTCCAACATGATGGGGCAGCCGCCCATTACGCAATCGCAGTTCGCGAATACCTTGGTGAGGTCTTTCGGGATCGTTGGATCGGCCGAGGTTCGGCAGTGCTGCCCGCTCCACTTGAATGGCCACCTCGAAACCCAGATCTCTCAACGCGTGATAATGCCATTTGGGGTTTCATAAAGGAGGTTGCTGCACAGCAGCGCTACCAAACCACTAATGAACTTAAACAAGCAGTGAGACGTGCTTTCTCTCGTATTACCCCGCAACTGCTTCGGAAAATGTCCCACAGAACAAGGTTTAAAATTATTCTCTGTCATGAGAATGACGGAGCCCAAACGGATCCACTGGATGTTTAAGGATGCCTCAACATATAACTCTACATATATACACTGGCGGAAAGTGAAAAAAGAACACCAAGAAGGAGACGTCTGATACCAACGAAATTTATACAGCATAATAACGGAATACAGAGGATAACGTGATCAAAACATTATGGCAAAATACAGCTGTATTTGCTGGTTAACTGAAAAATAACATTTCCATGTAACATGGTTAGTACGAGGTTGAACCGCCATGAACTGCGTCACACTGTGCAATTCTGGCATGGAGTCTGTCGTACAGATGTTGGATGTAAGTTTGGGGTATTGAGTTCCAGCATCCTCAACCTGCACGCGTAAATCGGGGATGGTCGTGGCTAGCCGTGGAGACTGGATAAGTCGTTGTCCCATAAAACCCCACACGTGCTCAATGGGGGACAAATCCGGTGAACGTGCACACCATGGAAGTTGTCTCACACCCTGAAGTGCATGTTGCGTTGCACGTTCCGTGTGTGGACGTGCGTTATCTGACTGGAAAACACCACGATGGACCGACCTTACAAATGGCACAACAACGGGCTGAATGATGTTGTTGATGTAGGAGGTGCTGTTTAACGTACCCGGTACAAACACTAGTTGTGTACGGGAGTGATAGCTGATCGCTCCCCACACCAAGAGACCAGGTGTAGGCCCTGTGTGCAGCTGGCGGATGCAAGAAGGGTGGAGACGCTGACCTGTGCATCTGCGAACACGCATACGGCCATCGGAGGCTCCCAAGCAGAATCTGCTTTCATCGCTGAACACGACAGATCGCCATTGCGTTCTCCAGTGCAGACGTTGGCGACACCACTGCAGCCGTTCCTGCCGGTGGGCTGGAGTCAGAGGTACACATGCCAGAGGCACACGTGATCGTAGTCCTGCATCCAGTAGACGGTTGCGGATTGTTCGCACAGTCACCTCAGGTGCAACGGCAGCTGGGATTTGCGTCGCAGTGGATGTTCTGCTTGACAACGCCGCTCTTCTTATGCGTCGATCGGTTCGCTCATCAGTCCGTCTGTGACTCCCGGTTCCACGTCTTCTCGTGTGGGAATGTTCCTTGGACCATCTACGCCACCATCGTACCACCACCGATACTTCCCGTCCAATTCGTTCCGCAATACGACGATACGACCACCCGGCCTCGCGGAGTTCGATTGGACGACCTCGCTCAAAGTCAGATAACTGCTGAAATCGTACACGTCTTCCATGTCCAGGCATTGCAGCTTCTTCAGGGTCTTCGCACGTGTGCGTACGCCGACGACTGATTACATTCACTTCGCCGTACTCCTTAAATACCCCCGACGATAATTTGCATATTGTGCCGTGCTGAGGCGTAAGCGCTCACCGGTTGGTCCCGAAATTAACATCACAACTACGTAAACCCCATTAACATATGTAAATTTCATGATCGTCCGCCAATTCCTTGGATGCAGCTTATTGGAGTGTAGTTTATACTCGAGTTTGGTCTTTTCTTGGACTGCTTATTTCTAAAAAGTTTTTCCTAGTTGGTTTGCTCAGAAATTGTATGTTTTGGCCCAAGTGGTGTTCTAAGGACGATGAAAGGATTGGAGGTCAGCTCAGATATTTTAAGTCCTCCCGCTCGGTTAGGCTAGCACCCTTTCCCATAGTGTATGAACTCGCTGGCAAAGGTAATCTAAAGTTATGAAATGACAAACGTTGTTTGACATGTAAATCTGCAGATCCTAACCTGTATTCTTCTGTTGAGGATAATTGCTCCAACAAGTTTTGCAAAGCCTACAATACCATCTATAAGCTCACCTGTACTGTCTGCAACCTTAGCTATATTGGCCAAAGTAAAAATCCTCTTCATCTTAGGATTAATGGTCACAGGTCTCTAGTAAACAAGTTCTCTAATTCAGGAGTGAACCCCTCCACAAACGCCAACCAGTACTCCACCTTTGAATTAGAGCATTTCCATTCTCATGGTTTTGACAAAGTGAAAATAGAGGTACTACATATTATTCCTGACCTCTATGCTCGGCTAGAAACTGAATCCCTTGAAATTTTGCAGCATCAGTCTCTTTATCCCTATGGCCTTAATTCCACTCTATCTGACAATAAGCATAATCAGCATAAATTTTCAATTCGTGAACTCTTCTTTCTTGTTGATAATAAGAGCTGCTCTAGAGGTAATAGAGGACAGAGGTTATTTCGTACATCAAGCAAAGTTGATTTTGCTAACTTGCTAAAAACTCTGGAAAGCTTTAAAACTGGCACTAATTTTGTTAAAAATACTTACAAAATTCTCAAGTCCTTCAAGCACTCTGTCCTTAAATGTTTTTTCAAATTCTGGAATGAAACTGCTGACCATGTTGATAAGCATGTTTTTGTTTTGGTTCTGGACATTCTTAAACATATTCTTAAAGATAAAATTTCTCTTAAAGAATTTTCCAGTAATTTTGTTACCATCAGGTTCCTTAATAAAGCCTACGATAATCTCAATGTAAGGAAGCTGTTCTACAATAATGCAATTTTTTTTTCCCATCCACAGGCACCAGTCTATTGTAAGTTTTAAATATGTTAAGACCTTAGGGTCAATAGTTAAAAACTACAAACTTAACTCTTCGAGCTACATTCCGGTAATTACTTCTTGTTCTTGTGATGAACATAAAGAAACAGTTCACTATGATAAGAATTACAACCATATTATCACCGGAAACTTGAGTTATGTTGAAAATGAAAAGCTTAGGAATTTATTAAAGTATGGCTCTAAATTCAGACCTTCCTTCACAATTTCCAAAGAAAGGATTCTTGAGAGCTTCACTCAAGATGTAAATAAGTACATCGTAAAAACCAGTTTGACGTACAATCAGCCTATTGAGGCCTTCGCAGAATGGAAATATAATATAATCAATAGCTTCACCGGTGAGTTGGCAGGTCTGGACTTTTGTTTCGACAGAAATCTCTTTTTCTCTGGAGAAGCTAAAAGGTCACTCTCCAAACTACAAGACCAATTTATTTTTACCACTACGGATAAAGCTAGCAATAATTTTGCAATTATCTGTAAGAAGTTCTATTTTGAATTGTTAACTATGGAACTCAATAATAGAGTAACATACGAGCCCGTAAGTTATTCTACCAAGCAGTTAGAAAATCGGTTTAAGGCATTCTTCAAGAAACTTAAAATTCCACAAACTAGAAGATATGGGCCTGAATTTCCATTTCTTTTTGCAACGGTTAAGTTTCATAAGGATCCTGTGAAGTTCAGGTTCATAGCTAGTGGAGTAAGGAGTCATAAAAAGAAAATAGATCTTGCTTTTGAAGATGTCTTAAAGAAGGTTTTGAAACACATTAGAAACTGTTCTAACATGATGTACAGAGATTTTTGGATAATTAATAATAATGCAGAAGTAATTTCTACTATACTCAAAGTTTGTCCCCTAGATATTAATAGTTATGATTTTGAAAACCTATATACTAATCTGCCTCTATCAGATATAATCACTACATTTAAGGAGCTGTATGCAGAATTTAAACTTAACCAATTTGTTGATGTAGGAACTTGGAACTCTTATCTCAATTGCTGCATAAAAAATAACCATATCTTATATAATAATACTCTCTATAAGCAAGTGAACGGTATTCCAATGGGAACATCAATGTCCACAAATATCGCTAATCTATTCCTGTTCTTTAAGGAATATAAATTCATTAAAAATCACCCCACCTGCTCAGATAACTACCTTTACACTTTTAGATATATTGATGATCTGCTGTGTATCAATAATTCAGAAGTTATAGAGAGTGATTTTGATAATATCTATCCTAGCTCTCTTAACTTATGTAAAACAAACCACAGTAATCAGGAACTTGAGTTCCTAGACTTAAGCATTAAGCTCAACAGAGGTAACCCATCTATTAGCCTCTTTGATAAAAGAGTTAATTTTCCTTTCAAAGTAATTAAATATCTACACTGGAATAATAACATTTCAACCAAAGTAATTGAGAATGTACTAATTTCTCAGGTCCTAAGAATTTCAAGAATTTGCAGCAACAATTTGGATTTCAATTACCACATTAATATACTATTAGAAAGTTTTCTAGAGAACGAAATTCCTTCTTCTTTCATCAAAAGAACTTTAAGAAAAATTATTCTGAATAATAGAGTAAGGTTGGCAGATCTGCTTTAATTTTCTACACAGTTAATAATATGATTCTGACCAATCAAAGCCGTAAGGAAGTTGGCTAGAGGATGCCTATTAACTACCTAAAGGAACCTTAGTGCTATGGATATGACGGTCCTATTAAAACAAAAATTAAATAATATAAACAAAATCACAAAAAAAGCTTAAAAATCTGTTTATAAAAGAAAATAAAAACAAATAAAAAAGAAAACTAGTTATTCATCACTAGGATAGCTATACTAAAAATAGTAAAACCAACATTAAAATTGATAAGATTCTGATTAATCTATAGAAGCTCACTAAGGTGATTTAATACATGCAAAGATTATTAAATAAACTGCTCGTGTATTTCATAATATTTCTCATGTATTCTGGAGAGTTAATTCTGCTCATTCTGATCATACAGATCCACAGTCTTAAGTTTATATATTCTTTTCTCTGGTTAAAATCTCCGCGCGTTGTTTTCTTGCTGTATGAGGAGGCCATCAGCCCCACCCTCACTGCCCCCAGCGTCTAGGGAGTGGCAGAAGGGGTCAGCCATGTTCTCCTCTTGTGTGGAGAAAAGTTTTTGTTGCACAAGAGGTAAGCTCTCTTCCTTGTTTTTGGGTTCTAGGTTTTATAAGTTCAATGTTTGTACTTTATATACCTTTTCTCTGTCGTTTTTTAGCTTTTCAGCTTTTAAGCATTGGTTTGTCTGTTAACATTTTTGCGGGTTTTAACTCTTACTTTTCTTTGTAACTTTGAGCGTCTTTTGAGGTACCTAGGAACAGAAGAAGGCTAAGCCTGTTCCTTTTCTATGCGCTGTCTATGCGCTGTTTTTTCAAAGTAGTTAAGTTCTTAATAACTAATTAATTATGCACTTAAAGCACTGCTGAAATACTTTGTACATATTGCAACTAACTGTTTAAGGTATATAACTTTCACAAAGTTTTCTTTAGTTAATATTTATCTTTAACTTATTCTCGTTTTCGTGCTGTCATAAGTTGTAGAGTAGGGGGTTTTAGACTCAAGTTTTCTTTCAAAAATCTGTTCGGTATAAATTAACATTTCCTTTTTTTAATTGCAATGTAAAATTTGGATTCCTTTGCATTATTTTTCAGGTTTAAATTCTCTCTCAAACGAACTTGGAATTTCGTTATAGCTGAAAATCATTTCCATTTATTATGTCACTCTCACAGCTTGAGTTCTCTTTAATCTTCTTCTCTCTGTTTAATAGTAACAGATGAAGAGCATGGGTCGGGCCATGAAGGTTAATGGATGCAAGCGAAATTGTTAACTAGTGCTAGGTCATGCTACTCTACGGAGGACATGACTTATATATATATATTTTTTAACTATTTTTGGTGGGAATGTTACTTGCATCTATGGCCTTGCAGAAACCCATTTCCAATTAGGTCTTTGTGGAAGTGAGAAAATGCAGAGTTTTTTGCTGGTCCTTGATAAAGCCAAGGCTCAGTATTCTCGACACCTTCTACATTCAGTTGTTTTATTTTATTTTTTTATCTTTTCTCCTTTTACTCACACAGGTAGATACATAACCTTTTCTATGTTGTATTAGGTGTGAGTCAAAATTATATATGTATTTTTTTGCTTAGGTATCTTCTTTATAGAATATATATATATATATATATATATCATCATCATCATCATCATCATTGTCAACCATTATCAATCCACTGCTGGATGAAGGTCTCCCCAAGTTTCCTCCATAACGGTCTGTCTTGTGCCAGTCTCCTCCATGTCACCCCTGCATACTTTCGAATTTCATCCACCCATCTCCCATGAGGTCTTCTTCTGGGTCTTTTCATGTCCCTTGGAATCCAATCTAAAATTTCGGCTGTCCATCGATGATCTGTCCTTCTGGCAGTATGTCCAGCCCATTGCCATTTCAGGGATTTAACTCTGATCATGATGTCTTCCACTCTTGTCATTTTTCGGATCCACGTGTTCCTCTTCTTATCTCTCCTGGTTACACCAAGCATGCACCTCTCCTTGCTTCTTTGAGTTGTCTGCAGCCTTTGTATGTCTCTTTTAGTTAAGGTCCACGTCTCTGCACCATACGTAAGCACTGGAAGGATGCATTGATCAAACACTTTTCTTTTAAGACATAATGGCATATTGCTCTTGAAAATTATGCTGTTTCTTCCAAAAGCTCTCCAGGCAAGTTTTGTACGCCAATTAATTTCTTCATCAATGTGACCCTCACTTGATATCTGCTGTCCAAGATAAACGTACGTGCCTGTTATCTCCAGCTTTTCTCCATCAATCGATAAATCTTCATTTCTTGTAAAAGCATTGAACATCACTTTTGTCTTCTGAAAGTTCATTTTTATTCCCACTTCTTTACCATTGTCAGCAAGTTCCTGGATCATACTCTGAAGCTCTGATGGGGTAGTTGCAAAAATGACTACGTCATCAGCAAAACGAAGGTGGGTTAGATAATCTCCATTAATCTTTATCCCTTTGTTTTCCCACTTCAGTGATTGAAAGACATTTTCCAATGTGGCGTTAAAGAGCTTCGGAGATATGGTGTCACCTTGTCTCACTCCCTTTCCAATTTTTATGTGTGTTGTAATTTCAAACAGCCGAATATTTGCACTTGCATTTTCATAGATGTTATTAATAATATTAATGTATGCATCTTCAATACCGCAGGATTTCAGAGCCATTGTAACTGCTGATGGTTTCACCGAATCAAAGGCTTTTTCATAATCGATAAAAGCCATGCACAATGGAAGTTCATATCCCTCGCTCTTTCAATTAGTTTTCTCAGTACGTGGATATTATCTATTGTGCTGTAGCCACTCCTGAATCCAGCTTGTTCTCTCGGTTGAGCCATGTCCAGTGTTACCTTCAAGCGGTGTGAAAGAACTTTAGTGAAGATTTTATAAACCACTGATAGGAGGCTGATAAGTCTGTAGTTCCCGAGATCCTCAATGTCACTTTTTTTATGTAGCAGGATCATTGTAGCATTGTTCCAATCCTCAGGAATCTTCCCTTCATTAAGGCATCGAGTGAAAATTTGGGCGAGTACTGTTTCGATTTCTCCACTTGCTTCTTGTATGATGTCTACAGTAATTCCATCTTCTCCTGGAGCTTTCCTCCGCTTCATGTTCTTGATTGCATGTGCAAGTTCTGCTGGGAGGACTGGAAGAACTCTGGTACTGGTACCTTCCATGATGTCTGGAGTACATGCATCATCCCTTTCATATAATTTGGAGTAGAAATCTTTCACTCTTGTCAAAATTTCGCCTCTATTCCTTGTTACAGAACCATCTTCTTTTCTCAGTGCCATAATCTGTTTTCTTCCCTTACTGAGATGTCCCTTTGCTATCTTTATTAGGCTTTGGTTGTTTTCAATTGCTTTCCTCACTATATATATAACTCAACATATACGTCCACACTTACATTTCTTATTACAGGGGGAGGGGGACAAGACATTGTGGACACCATGTACACTACATTTAACAAACAATTCTTTTGAAGTAAAATTTCTGTTAATCCGAAAAACTCCCATGTTTATCCAAGTTTCCTAAAATATTAGATGGGTGCACTAGTCATGTGCTTTAACTACTCTTTCTTTTCTTTTTTTCGGGGGGGGGGGGGTGAACGGTGGGCTTAAAGAAAAGTTCGGTGGGCTAAAAAGCTGACCAGTGCCGGGGCGCGGATTTGTTTTACGTTTATCATACTGTATTTATCTAGATATTTGTACACAGAAGGTAAGGTTGATTCCTTCATGACATATGGACACAATCTGATCGATCATTGGTCCACTACACAGAAGTCAAGGGTCAACCAATGCTACAGAGATGTAAGTCACAAGTCATGACGTAATACAATGTTTGGGGGGAGGAATATCAGGATGAATCTATTGTTACCATGCTACGCGAGAGCAGTGCCTTCAATGCCTCTGTTATTCTCGTTGTACACATTTTTTATCAGTTTTTCATAGTTACACAAAAGGCGCCAACATTTTTTATTGGTTAATTACGATGATGTCCACGCATCTGCCATATGCAGAGGAAGTAATTAAAGGAATTTACGCTAAACTTTTGTGCATGAATAATCATTTTTTAATTACGATTTCATTAATTTTCCCTTCGCATCCATCATTATCCATGATTCAGACACATAAAACCGCTACCGGTCAATCGATTCCATTTGTTTCCCATTAATTTCGACGCAATTTTCTCCCCTTCCTTCCTGATACTGCTTCTGTTTTCATTCCATTTATTTCCAATGTGCATTGTTTCATTTCAAAGGTCATATATCTTTTTCTTAATATTTTTAGTTCGAATATATATCTGGGTTGCTCATGCATTGATAATTTTCCTGAAGTCTCCGAAAATAATTATCTATTAAAACCTACTGTTTACGCGAGGATAATACGCAGAACCCTGCATGCACGAGAGCCATCTAGAAAAAAATAAGTAGTTTGAAGATTAAAAAAAACACATAACTAATTTTTTATGTGCGGTGAATTCTACGGTGTACAATCAAGATAACCCGCGTCGTAATAACCCGGTCAAAATAACCCAGCGTGAAAAAAAAAAAGCATTACAAAATAACCCAGCGTCATAATAACCCCACGTCACAATAACCCACGACTTAATAACCAGCGTCAAATACTATTTCATGGTACTCTAACTTAGACGGTAGATGGATTTTGGAACGGGTAGGGGCCAGGGGTCAAGGGGGCACCCATACAAAATTCCGTCGTGCACATGCTCTCACATGCTCCATACAAAGGCCGTCGTGCACATGCTCAAGTTCAGTTGGCGTAAGTACTCGATAATATTTGTTTACCTCTATGCCCGTGTTGTTTATGTGAATGAACGTTTAGTAGTTTGTGCTGTGCTTTATAATTTGGGAACTTAAAAATATGAAAAATAAGTGCTTCATTTGTGATAAGACTTTTTTGTTTGTTTGTTTGGACGACCACCGTGAGCAACTCAATGGGCTATAAGTAGTCACCCGTCCCTAATTTAGGGTCACTGGTTCCAGGGAAGGGAAAGAACCAGTGCCGTAAGACAAACACAACATCCATGCCACACCGGGATTCGAACCCAGACCCCGTTCGGACGAATGATCAGAGGCCATCGCTTAGACCACTGCGCCACCGGGGCGGCGGCTGATAAGACTTTTAAATGTTCTTTATTAAAGGCTGAAATTCCCGTTCACTTAATGTTTCCCATGAACCATTTTCAGTACTCTGTTAACAATCACAAATTCAAATTTGTACATTCTGTTGCATATATTTGTGACTATCGACAGAGATTGAAAATCTAGCTCCTTCATCGAGTTTAAATTTATGTGCACAAGGCTAATTACTTGTTTCCCACAACATGTTGAAATACGAAATTTTCGGGTACGGAGAAGTGGCCACCGGAGCTGCATAAACAAATTTCGTGTGGCTATATTCCCCACTACTTGAACAACTATTGTTCATAAAATATTTTTTTCAATATATCATTTTCAGCAAGAAATTTAGACATTTCCATGATTTTCGGGCCAAAGACAAAGCGGAGAACTGGCCACAAAAAGTTTAAGTGGGCCGTAAAAAAATTGCGTTCTGGACTGCTCCGCGGCTACGTCTCCCGAGATTGGTCATCTGACACACATAAAATTTCCGTAATTCCGTATTTTCTTATTCACGATAATTTTTCAAGGTTTATAAACTACAGGTAAACAAATTCTCTACCTGTATGTGCAAACCCAGGAAACTTGTGTGTGTGTGTGGGGGGGGGGGGGGGTGCTTAAAATATGAAATATAAAGAATTTCTGGTCCGATCGGGAGATTTTCAGCATTTACAACCTACAAGTCAACAAATTGTCTGAGTGGGCTGTGCTGCCTCAGGAAACCTGCCGGGGGGGGGTATGGTGATACCAAAAGTGTAATATGTAAAGAATTTCTGGTCAGATTGGGAGATTTTGAGCGTTTACAAATTACATCTCAACAAGATTGTCCGCGGACATGTGTTAACGCAGAAAACCTGTCTCGGTCGGAGGGCGGAAATTCCAAAATTGTAAATATAATGAATTTTTTGTTGAGATGTAGTTTGTAAGCGCTCAAAATCTCCCGATCGAACCAGAAATTCTTTATATTTTACACTTTTGATATTAACCCCTCTCCCTCCCCCTCCCCCAACAGGTTTCCTGAGGCAGCACATGCCCTCAGATAATTTGTTGAGTTGTAGCTTGTAAAGGCTGAAAACTCACTATCGGACCAGAAATGCATTATATTTTAGACCCACCCCCTTCCCGATAGGTTGCCTGAGCAGGCACATGCCCTCAGATAATGTGTCGAGTGAAATCTTTTGTTGAGTTGTAGATCACAAACATTTTTTATAAATTACATTAAGTATCGGAATTAAGAAAAGACGAAATTACGGAAACTTTATATGACTCAGATAACCAACCTCTGGGGGGTCGTGACCACGAAGCGGTAAAAAAAGCAATTTTTACACGGCCCCTTAAAATTTTTGTGACTAGTTCTTCGGTGGCCACTTTTCCTACACCCGAAATTTTAAAGCGCGAACGTTTATACTCACTAATGAAAACCGCTGCTGCTGCTGCTGCTGCTGCATCTGGCGCATGATTGTGGCTGGTATTCTTTATAATATCACCTGACTGCTCCTTACAGCTATTGTAACAGCGGCCAGAACATAATAAGCTGATAGCGGTCACCTACCTAATAAGCTGTAGGACCCCTTTTAGTCCGCAAAACAGCGGCCACTCATCGATTCGATGAGGTGGCGATATTTAACCTGGACTATCGGGTACCATAATGTCAACAGCAGGTCCTCAAGTTCCCGTATATTTCAAGGCAATGGTGATTTAGCGCGAACCCACTTTTCCAAACCGAAACACAAATGTTCGATTGAGTTCATGTCAGGTGAATTCGGAGGCCACGGCATTAACAGGAAGTCACCAGCATGTTCCTTGAACCACTCCTTGACGATTCTGGCAGTGTGGCATGAAACATTATCCTGCTGGTAAAGGCCATCACCAGCAGGAAACACAGTTGCCCGACCTGAATGAGTAAACTTGGTCCGCAACGATAATCAGGTACCTAACAGCTGTAAGAGATTGTGCTGTTAGGATAATGGGGCCTAAAGTGTCGCAAGGAAACATCGCCCACAGCATAACACCGCCGCCGCAGGCCTATTTCCGCTCAACAGTGCAGCCAGGTGCCATAGACTCCGTTAGAAATCGGCGTATCCGCGCTCGGCCGTCTACATAATGCACCAGGAATCTTGCTTCGTCAGACCAGTTTACTTTCTTTCAATCATCCAAGCGTCCAATCTCGATGATCTTGGGCCTATTTCATGCGTTGTTGGCGATGATGTGCAGTGAGCATGAGGATCCGGCTGAGTCACCATATAATTATGGCATCGTAAAATTTGTATTTATACTACTATCAGCAAGAGTGGATGCACGAATCTGCTTCCGCGCGCGAAGTATTACAAATAAGTTTTAAAGAGTTTTTTATGTGACGTATACCGCTAATTTACATATCCGACACTTCCCGCGTTGTTATCATGTAACCGTAACTGGTCCAGAGTATAAAATGTGACACACAGAAACGTTTGCCCAACAGTCAAACGCACTTGCACATTGGTAGGTGAAAGATGGCAAGCGATACTGCATTCGTTACAAATTTCATCAAGTAAAAAGTGCTGCAAAAGCATGTGCATCGATCTGTTCTGTTCTGTGGGAGAATATTGTATCGAAAAGCACCTGTAGGTTTTGGTTTAGAGTGTTTAAAGCAGGTGATTTTGATGTTAGTGATCGAGAATGTAGCGGCGCCCTGCAGAATATTGCAAATGAGGAACTGCCAGCATTGCTGGACGAAGATTCGTCTCAAACGCAAAAAGAACTACCTGAACAACTGGGGGTAACTCAACAAACCATTTCGAATCGTTTACGCGCAATGGGAAAGATTCAGAAGGAAGGAAAATGAGTGTCACATGACCTGAGCCAGAGGAACAAGGATGATCGTGTCATGAAGAGTTTGAATCTGTTGAATAAACAACACAGAAAGTCTTTTGTGTGGAAAATCGTTGCAGGTGATGAGAAGTGGATATGGTACGACAATCACCCCCCCCAACACTGGGTAGACCCTGGTGAAGCAACAACTTTGCTACCGAAACCCAATATTCACTCCAAGAAAGTTCTGCTGTGCATCTGGTGAGATATGAAGAGTGTGCTCTATTGTGAAATATTGGAACTGGGTCAAACTGTTACTGCTGATCGCTACAAATAATAATTGCTGCGAATGAATAAGAAAATCTGTCGGAAATGTCCATTCACAGGCAAAGAATTGCGTCCCATGAAATTACTTCATGACAACGCTAGGTCAAGGAAACGTTATTGACGCTTGGCTGGGAAGTTTTGGAGCACCCGGCGTATAGTCCCGACATAGCCCCTTCAGGCTATTATTGTTTCCGATCGATGCAACATGATTTGTCTGCTGTACGGTTCCGGACATGTGACGAAGCGCAAAAATGTGTTGACGACTTCATTACGTCACACGACGAAGTATTCTTCATGGCTGGAATCCGTCAGCTGCCCGACCGATGGCGAAAGGTGATAGATAATGACGGCGCATATTTTGATTCGTAAAAGTATTGTTGTTTTCCCGCATATTACATGTTGCGTTGTCTTAAAACGCTTTAAAACGTATTTGTACACCTAACAATATAGCTGTTCTTTGGGTAAATGTGGCGTTAATTGGCATATCCTAGTTGCGCTAATTAGGGGAAAAAAGACTGACAACAATAAATATTTTAGATATCGATTGTTAATTTGTATGAAGCTCATGCTCTCTTGGCCATTATTTCAGAATTCGGTACGATTACAAGAATTCGGAAAACGTGCGACTATTATTTGTAAAGCCTTGCACTGGGTGTTGGTCAACTGCACCAAAGACTGCACTGACCCCATTACGAAAAGAGTCAGCTGCTCTCTTTGTCACTTCTGCAATTTTTTTTTTTTTTTATTCAATAAGCTTTGCTTGCAGCATTTGTTATTCATCCCCATTGTCATTGCAGTGTATATACCATCATGTTTTTTAACAGCTTTGTATTATTTCCCAGTGAGATGCCCAATACTGTACGTCTCCCTCTTATGTTTTCTTATGATAAATTAGAATAAAGCGATTTTGAAACCTCCTAGCCTCTCTCGGTTAATGGGCTAACTGCCCTGGACACAGACACCCTACTCCACTCCACTCCACTCCACCCCACCCCCACACCAGAGATTACTGCATTCCGAGACCACCGAATTTGAGGTGTTTCAATTACCTTTTCTTGGAAGTCTGGGTTTTCCGAATCAGGACGAACATTGTGATTTGAGAGCAATTTCCGGAAAGTAAACTTGATATTAAGAGGTTCTATCCACTGTTTATCAAAACGTGGCATACGGTTTACAGAAAAATACACGGATTTTTTTTGCCTTTTTTGCGCTTAGCAAACTCCAGGTACTTTTATTATTTACCACTGCATGTTTTATATTTTTAAAGATCGGACATGTCGTGAACTATTGATAAGTCTGTTGCAATAACGTACATTGATATGTTTACTAGTTGTGGAATCTGGGGAAACATTTGGTGGAACAGTGAAACTCGACAGACTCTATGGTAAATTCGACAGAGTATATTCGGAATACCACGTGGAGGTTAACTCTTCATTCCCCTAAGAGTTTTTTTTTTTTCTCATTTTAATTTTTCTATTCTTTTTATAGCTTTTTTATTTAATTTTCCTAATTCGTTTCCCTTTCCTGACACTAATATTCCATTGTTGCTATTTATTTTTTCAATTAGTAAACAGTCATTTCCCGCAGTAGTATGATCAGTTTCAATGGCCGTTCCGAAATATCCTCTGATGCTTTTTGATTAAGCACTATATGACGGGAGAGCAGTTTTGGCAGGTCGTGGTTGTGTGGCACAAATCAGATTGTAAAATAACCGAGGCACTGGTATCCAAGTACACTTTGATAACGAGGAACAGTACACCAATTAAGTACCAAATAGCAACACTGTACTAGTGATCCGATTTATTGGCGTAGGAAGTAGACAACATTAGCGTTTCCAAGCTTTCGCACATCAACCAGATGGCTTTTTCAAGGAAGTTTATGTTTAACTTCCTTGAAAAAGCCATCTGGTTGATGTGCGAAAGCTTGGAAACGCTAATGTGTCTACTTCCTACGCCAATAAATCGGATCACTAGTACAGTGTTACTATTTAGTATCCAAGTACACTTTTGGCAAGCATTTGCGTTCTGTACAACGCCACTTCCACCCTATTTCTGTTTCTACATCTTTAAAGAATTTGTGTGCGGAATGTATCAATAATTTTTTTTACCCTCTTTGGCTGTACATAAACTCCTTGTTACCTCTGTAATCGCTGTCTGAAGAATGACGCAATGCAATAACACTACTGTTTTGCAAAGGGTCGGTGGCGCATTGTCCTGCAGAGAGCATCTTATGCCGGAAGCTCCCTGTTCCCCCTTCTCCTAGAGGGGAGGGCAAAATGCGTTGGTCTTCTCTCTCTCCTTCTTATTTGGAACAGTACACTTATAAAAAAAAAGGTCCTCGAAAATACGAATTTTTGCTGTCATGTTATGCGGGTGTCAGGATGGTGCTCATAGAGCAGAAATTTGTTTCCCTACGGCCATTGGGAGCTGAGTTAACAGGTGACAAAGTTTCTGGTGATGACGTCACACTAGGCAAGTGGTCAGTCAGACCACTTCTCGCAACAGCGGCATCTGTGTACTCCGTGAGGTAGGGGTTGTGACAGAAAGTACGAGGTGATTAGTGTCAGGAATTTCTCTCCTTGTGTTGCACGCACGTGTCCTGTTCATTAGTCATCAAACTTTCTGCTGCAATTTACACACCTGGAATGAATTTCAAGTAACTACTTTTACAAAGTGGTGAAATTTTTTGTTGGGCCATTAATCAAATTTACGTGGCACAGTATGAAAAAACAAATTACTGATGATTTAAAATTATGCGCTTCCGAAATTTGGGGGAGCGGAGATGGACAGTTTGATTCGCCAGGTTTTTGCGCCAAATACTGTACGTATTCCATTATGGATATTTGCAAGGGAAATACTGTAGATTTTATTGTCGTCCAAAAAGGTGTTTTTGACGGGGACTTGGAAAAAAATGCGTGCGATTTATTACTTTCAGGCCTCTATGAAGAAATAAAGATATCAGTTGTTGTTTTTTTATCAGATAGACATAGAAGCATTAGTGCTCTCATGAAGAAAAAATATCCCAAATTGATCATCGCATGGCCAAAAGTTTAACTAAAAATCTAAAAGCTGCTGTAAAGAAAGCTCCTTTACTAGTAGCATAGCGGTTCAGTATTACCAACCATTTATGGTGGTCAGCTCAAACGTGTAATGGAGATGCTGAACTGCTGGTAGAAAAATTGCTATCCTGACTAACCTGCCATACAATAACAACAGCAGAAATAACAGTTAGATAAACTGTCTATGAGTATATAAAGGTATTTTTCAATGAAAAATACCTTTATATACTCATATATAGACAGTAGCTCACAAATCTTTAGTGACAGTGGGAGTTAATCGAAATAGACTGTGTCATTTCCAGGGCAACAAACAAAACCCGAATACTGTTGTTCATTAGATTCAGGAAAACATTCTAACAACACAAGAAGGGATTACTTTTCTGATTTTTCGTCCTACAGGTATCCAGGCATTCACCCAATATACGAATTGTTTGTACGCAACGTGTCACCATAGTCTGCTACATACAAGTTAATATTTTTTTCTCGTTTTTTTCAGCCAGAAGAATCATTTGATAACGACTTGCCTGTAAGGTATGGATGTTTAAAACAACACTGTCGAATGATTCGTGGTTTATTATGCATTGGGTGGTTTATTATACCTTTTATTTTCATCATCTGATCACTCTCGTTTCAACACAAACACTCAGCGTCTATTGACATTCTCTCGCAGTTATAACATTGGCACCAGTCAAGATTACCTTTTCTACCCTCGAATTTGTTTGTATATTTCTTGTTAAACATTCGTACTGTACCGGCAGAATATCGTGGTTCAAATGAATAAGGATTTACAATAGCCATTTTACAGATTGACGGGAACGACTGCGCTGCACAGAACGGTAAAGAGCACCGACTGGACACTGGAGCCCTACCATCACCCCCTAATAGCTTAACTATTAGGGGGTGATGGCCCTACACACGCTGAGCTTCCGGTCTCTTGTCTAGTGTGACGTCGCTGCTGTTTTAAAAAACGCTCTAGCGGGAGAACTACTTGTGATAAAGCATTTCTGATTGCGTCAGTTGTCATGTCTCTTTCGACACTACATTTTCGCGCGGAGAAAAAAAAATGCCCGAAATGAGTTTACTGTTCTTTAACCTATCAGATAAGGAACACAGATTGAGGTCAGCGCAGAAGACCCATGTACGTCGCCACTGTAGGGAGGGTGTTCGCACCTCCCATTTTTCGAGGGCGTTCGTGACACGTGTCGAATGTGGTGTCGCGTTGTCATGCAGAAGGACAATGCCTCTTGACAGTTTTCCTGGACGTCTATCTTTAACTGCCTTTTGCAGCCTCTTAAGGGCTTCACAATATGATGCCGCATTAATCGTGGTGCCCTTCGGTATGAATTCATAAAGCGCACCTTGATTGTCGAAAAAAAGGGGTGAGCATAACACCTTTCCGGCGGAACGAACAATTCGACACTTTTTCGGAGGCGGAGAATGTGAATGTTCCCACTCACATGAAGTGTGATTCGTTTCTGGTGAGAAGTGATGGAACCAAGTCTCGTCTTCAGTAACGATATGGTCCAAAAATTCATTTCCTTCTCTGCGATAATGATAAAAAAAATGCGACAGCTGCTTGAAAACATTGCGCCTTGTGTTGTTCTACGAGTAAGCGAAGCACCCATCGAGCACAAACTCTTCGAAACTAAAGACGCTTGGTGATGATGTAGTGCACACTTCCATGCTAAATAATCCATTCATCCGCCATCTCGTCCACTGTAATTCGCCACTTTGCAAGAATCAATTCGTTAATGAGGTCCACATTTTCATTCGTCGTTCAAGTTGGCGGCCTTCCCTCCCGACATTTTTTTTCTATTTTTTTTTTTTTATTGGAGGTTTAACGACCACCGTGAGCAACTCACTGGGCTGAAAGCAGTCGCCCGCCCCTAATTTAGGGCCTCTGGTTCCATGGAAGAGAGAGATCCAAAGCCGTAAGACAAACACAACATCCATGCCTGACCGGGATTCGAACCTGGACCCATCTCGGACGAATGATCAGAAGCCATCGCTTCAACCACTGCGCCACCGGGGGCGGCCCCGACATTTGTTTTCGATATTCGTGCGTCCTTTCTCGAACAATGAACATCATTTTGCAATCGCCTGCC
Organism: Macrothele yani; assembly: GCA_039090855.1. Taxonomy (NCBI): domain Eukaryota; kingdom Metazoa; phylum Arthropoda; class Arachnida; order Araneae; family Macrothelidae; genus Macrothele; species Macrothele yani. The sequence continues at coordinate 134,077,969 of CM077027.1, read as the reverse complement.
GCGAAAATGATTTGGCACCATACACTTCAATTAATGGCCGTTGAATGTCAATGGAATTTAACTTTTTGGCCCACAAAAAAAAAAAAAAAAAAAGGACAGATCACTGCGGGGATTTCAAATCCGGACGCTACTTCCAACGGACACATCTTTACAGACGAAATGTTCCCACCACATCGACAAAGTTAACACGGTGGGTTCGAGTAGCGCACCCACATCGCATCCAAATATGTTTACACCCACACAAAAAAAAAAAAAAAATTGTGAGCGCATGCAACTAACTTTTTGACTGCCCCTCGTACAATACTTCTACAGTTATAGGACTTTGACATGTACAAAAAAAAGGGGGGGGTATTTTTGTGTCTATTATGCCTATCACAAATGATAATGACCGTGTTCAAAGAAAGCTTATATTGGGCCCATATGAAAACGTATTAAATAACATGAGCTTTCTTTTGAGATAACGTTAAGCCAATCATATTATGGGCAATTTAATGTTATTTCCAAGTACATCAGACCAAGCATAATCAAGAAGCGCATATAGCTTATTAAATCCGTTTATTTACTGGTGTAATACGCATATAGATTCGCCAAGCTTTCGCTCTCCGCTGGGAGACTTTTTCAAGGCAATGGTAGACATAAAATTTATGTCAACCATAGACTTTGATGTCTACTTTGAAAAAAACTTCCCAGTGGAGGGAGAAAGCTTGGCGAATCTGTATGCGTATATTACACCAGTAAATAAACATATTTACTACGCTATAAACGCTTCTTGATAGGCAATTTAGTTTTAAAGTTCATCCATTTTGACCTTTGATTTCTCAAAACACACCCCATTAATTTTATTAAATAACGCAGAGAGAGGGAGCCTCTGAATAGAAAGAATATTGACTGGGAAATAAAAAAAACATTTTGTTTCTTAACTTTTCATCCTGTAAAGAGCTCGACTCCTTTTTTTTTTTACATGCCTGATCGGGCGTGTAGGGGGAAATACGTGCCTAGAGCATGTCGAGCAATATAATTTTAAAGCCCTGGCTACAAGCAATAGTTACTGTAGAGCTCCGCGGAAATGCGACAAGAAAAAAAAAAAAAAAAAAAAAAAAAAAAGGCAGGCAGATTTCAGTAGAACGCCCAGATGCTTAGGGAATAATCCTAACTTCGTTATGAACAGCCAAAATAGAATATTGCGCGAATATAACATAATACATTTTAATGTGACGGATACAACTACCGTTATTTCAATCAACTTAATTCTTTCCGAATGAAGTAAAAACAGAACGCTTGCATGAAAAATTCACCATCACATCAAAAAGCAACATCCCTTTAAAATATGCCATGCAACAGTGCCAGGTTGGCCAAAGGGTTACAGTTACAAATCGGGGGAGGGGGGTAGTTCAACATAATTTCCATTAAGTACCTCGTGATGAGTAACAGAAAGGAAACCGGAAAACGGTAAACAAAAACAACTCCGAGAAAATTTAACCACGAACAATTCCGAACGGCTGCCAAAGGCAGGAAAGGAGGTGATGATGCTGTTACATGGAGCCAGTACCACCAGAACACCATTGTGTAATCAGGCTTTCTCATTCGCACATTCACTACGCACCGAAACCAATGTTTCATTCCATGAATTGTATACACAGCTTCAAGAGTTTTGGGGATTCTGCGGTAAAAACCACCACAAGGTTTTTTTGAAAACAATAATAAGCTCAGAAGGTAATTACGATAGAAAAGCAATGTGCCGCAAGCTATTTTTCGCAATACTATGCGAAATGAAAATAAAGACTATAATTTCTCACCCCACTGTTTTTGAAAGCCACAGCTATAATCTTCTGGAGGGGGGGCGTAAAGGACATCAACGAAAAATAACTTACAAACACGCTCAGCACGAAAACAAAGATTTAAGAGTCACTACTTCTTTTCTGTTCAGTGTTACTACTCATTAGATGAGAGCGCACTATTCCAGCATACAAAAATTTCACTGGTGTTAACAAAAGCCACGGAAGCACTACTAAACATGAATAATAATAATAATAATAATAATAATAATAATAATAATAATAATAATAACACTCTTCTTCACTCGCATATCAATCACCTCCTAGCTGCTTCAATTAACACGACTCGTTGCTCTTGAATCACGTTCTCATAATATCCCAAGATACTTCATATAGTCGCACTGCTACACATTAGTGGCAGCACTGAGATGTGAGATGTCCTTTCTTTGTTGAAAACCAACAATGTCGCTGAGGGGGGGGATTAACTTCGCGAAATTTAAGTGCTGCTCAACCTAGTCACCGGCTGTATGAAACCAGAGACAGAAACTTGTTATTATAGCCAAATAAGTAGTGTTCCGTTTGCCCTTAGTATAAATATACTATGTAGACACTCTTGTAAAGAAAGAGAATCCAGCAACACAAAGAAGCATTGCACATCATGTAGGTATCTCACAGGCATTATCAAATCTGAGCTACACTTAGAAAAGCGGTTTAAGCTTAACGTCCACAAGCTCCTTCCGCGCCACATTTCGGAGAGGATGACGAACTGCAGGAAACTGTATGAAAGATACCTAGCAAGGGGCAGGTGGAAGTTTGTGGTCACTTTGGATGAAGCATGGATATACCTTAGTGACACAAACAAAATCCGGGCAACATACTATCAAGAAAAGGGTGCCAAGGCATACCTGGAATCGGTACGTGAATGCAAAGAAAGTTTTTTCACGTGGATTTATGGTTGTGGCAGTTATTGCTATAATGGCAAGTTAAAGCTGTGAAAGGTTGCGAACAACGCAAAAATTAAGGCAGCTTATTATCAGACAAACATTTATGACCTAATTTACCGTGAAGAAATTCCATCCTTATACGGTGCTATGGCTTCAAATGTATGGATTCGCCAAGATAAGGCGGCTAAGTCCACAGTGGCATAAATGCGGAAGATTTAAGCTGAGACCGGGATTTCATTTTATTTTTTAGCTGCCGTAAACAACGCATAGGCCATCATGACAGCATAGAACATGATTTATTAACATAGGGCAACTGGGTAGAAAGAGGGGAAAGGCCCGAAGGCCTGCCCCCCCCCCCCGGAAAAAAGAAATGCATACAGATTTAACAAGAACATCACAAAGCCGGCGTGCCACAATGGCAAGGCAATTGCAAGATATTTAATAGAAATAAATATATTATGATGAGATTCTTCATTCGTATGGGTCCCAATGTCATTCCCTCTCCCCGATTCTCACATTCCCCCGGGTCCCATAGTCCCCAAGCCCTAATTCCGCTGCCAAATAACCCTCCCCCAATCCAGCTAGGTGGACCCAAAAGAAGAAGCAGTAGCTAGCAAGCTGTTAGTATAGGATTTAATTAAAAATTCCTGCGTAGTAGAGGTATGATGTTGTTCAACATTTACAAGTGAATTAGGTTTTGCCCATACGATATAGTTTTAGGTTTTTTTTAAAAAAGGTAAATGTCGTTTATGTTTTTTATATTTTCCGGTAAAGTGTTCCAAAATTTTGGGCCAGAATAATTTATGTTTGATTTGTGCGATTCCAGCTGTAGAAACATATATATATAAAGGTACAATTTTAACCGATTTCTATCATGTTGATGAGTATGGGAATTTAATGAGATGATATTATGGTGAAGGTTATTTTTGATTCTTTTGAACGTAGTCTCCCGATCGGACCAGAAATGCTTATAATTAAGAAAAGACGAAATTACGGAAGCTTTACATGACTCAGATAACCAACCTACTGAGAACTGGCTACAGAAATTTTAAGGGCCGTAAACAATTGCGTTTTTGACCACTTCGTCCTTAATTGTGGCCACGAAGCGGTCAAAAACGCAATTTTTATACGGCCCCTTAAAATTTTTGTGGCCTGTTCTCCTACACCCGCTATTTATGTCATACTAGTAAACTACCAAAAAAAAAAAAATCAACACGCGAAGTTCCATTTTTAGGTTAAAGGCAATTTATCAGATCGTGTCGCTAAACTAAAAATGGCAAATAGAAATTCTCTGAACGAAGGGAGTGGAGGAGAAGGAGAAACTATCGGTCCCCTCATTTTGTTTTGTTTTTTTATACGAATCATTCTATGGCGACTTAGCAACGAATCTAGCATACGCGACCAAGTCAAACTCGTATGAACGCAATTGGCCACATCAGATTGGCAAATCGGAACTGAAATTAATTTAATAAAACGCAGATAAACGGGTAATCAAACGTTTCAAAAGTGTTCGGAGAGCTAACCTGTTCACATCTGCGAATGTGAAGGAGCGGTCCAAACTACTTTACGACACACAGTCCTGTCGTTCTCGTTTTCCTTATTGTTACAGCGGTCAAAATATGTGCAGATAACTGGCGTATTTATGAAACTGCCTGCGGAGAAAACCCCCAGTCTGAAACAAACCACATGATGGGTAGGAACACCGCGGTGCATGCTGCTGTTCATCGATGTCTTTCCGCTGGGCAGTTTCAAACAAGTTTCTCTCTTTTACTCTGAAATAAATAGCAGTATTATTACGCCTATGAGGAAGAAAGACAACGAGTCCATGCATTGGTCCAGAGCCCTTCAGCTCCACCAAACTGAAAATTACCCATTTACCCCCCCCCCGTCATTCGTACACACTACACACCCTCAGTGGGAGAGCGCTGCGGCTGTACGTCAAAGTCAAACCCTCTCTCGTTAGTCAATGGGTGTTTCCGACAAGGAGGACAGTCATACAGTGTGAATGAAGGATGAGTGTCAGCAAGCGGAAGCTCTGTGGGAATAACCCCAACTAAACGCCTGTTCGTTGTAGATAATAAGGCGTTGCTAACCTCAGGTGATTTCTAGAAAGCAAACACACACATACGAGAGAGGGAAAAAAACTCTTCTATCTGTTATCTATTTATATTGCTTCCCGTAATGTTTGCTTCGCTCTCAATCCCGTAGATTCAGAATCAGCTGATCGTGAACCTACTTTGGGCGGATTAAAGCCGGTGTGAAACTATTCTGAACACAGTTCTAGTTTAATCAATCAATTACACTAACACTGTTCAAAAACTATGCCGACACACGCAATCCCAACAAGATTATGAAATTTAACACTATTCGAAGCAGCGGCGGTCAGCACTCTCCAAACAAACGTTACTTATAAACAGTACTCAATCATAATCGACAGTTATAAAAACCTGTCTCGTTGCCTTGAACTTTGTCAGTAGTAATAAGTATTACTGCGCGACGCACATAGAGACGCTTTTTAACGAAACGACCCATCTCTTTGTGAAAAAGAAATACAAAAACAACAAACAAGGACTCTAATGAAACAAACTTAACACATGCGAAACACAAAGTTGATTCTCCTGGAAAGGCACGATAGGTAGGTAACATTGCGAGATTTAAGTTCGAATCTTCCACCAGTAAAAATCACTCAAATGCGTTCAGAATTCCACATCTGACAGATGGGAAATCTAAAATTTATTAAAAATGCATCAGTTTTTACAAATTTTCCAACTTCGTCACTACCGTTTTCGAGAATTTCCCCTTCCCTTAAAGTTTAATGCAAAAACTTAAGGGACGGGAGTTATTTAACAACGCAGAAGAGTGGGAATACTGGGGGGGAGAGTTACGGGAGAAATCCTTGCTCCGTCCGACAAGCTGAAATAAAAATATTTATACAGTTTAAAAATATTTATACAGTTAAGATGTTATTTAATAATAATACTGAACAAAGGCAACATCGCGAGAAGAAGAAATCACCATTACGGAAAAATCTGAACTCCGTTGTCCTCGGGTTTTAGAAAGTTTCGTAAAGATGGAATTACGTCCTCCGACGAACAACCTCCCGTCACTCCCCGCCGCCTAATGTCTGTTCACTTCAGTGATGGTAGGGAGTAAAACTGGTTTTACCCATATGCGGCAAAGAAAATACCCATCTTATAGCCAAAAAACCCATATTCGCAAAAACTATTTTCAAGTGTTTACATAAGCTTATAATACATTTTTAAGCTTAAAATATCTTTTTCAGAAATTTACTTACAATTTTATCTCTTTACACATTAACTTATTTATTTTTTGCGTTAAAAATACTACAAAAACACAAATGATTTTAATAAGTACACTAATTTGAACTTCAGTTTTTAAATACAGCAGTTCTATTAAAACCAGTCAAAAATAATATATGATAATAAGCATTATATTTACTATCACATAAGCAGTGTTAGAATTAGAAATAAATCTTATACTTGCCCAGCAGGCCACTAGAATTTGCAAATCACTGGTCCACTAAAATGGCCACTGGTCCGTAAAAAAACAAACAAAAAGAGAGATTTAAAGACATTTCCAAATATATATAGAAAATAACGGATGATTTCAATGGAACTATCTCCAATATTTGTTTTCTCACCTATCATTAGTTTGCAGCCTAAAAAGAAAACCATATACCAAGGTAAAAGAAATACAAACTTATATTTTAACTTGTGACAAATTAGAAAAAAAAAAACTTACTGGACATTAGGGCCAGTAAATTCAATAGTTCAGTGGTCCGATGGAAGTTTTACTGACAAATGGCCAGCGGACCACTGGGTAATTCGAACGCTGATAAGTATCATATAAAATTTTAATATTTTTTTCTGAATAGGTTTGTAGGAATTTATTTTTTCTGTACGGGACTTATTACAAATTGCGTACTTTTTTCGTCATTTTTCGAAGCAACAAAATGCTTAATAACTTGGAATGTTTTTAAACTGCCAATAACTCTCAATTATCTTTAACAAAAAAGTGCACTGCGCCATTTTATAGTATTATTTAACAAAACTTCTAATATAGAATGTTTTCTTGATAGCTGTAATGGCTTTTGTCTTAAAGGAACCACAGATTGATACATAAGTACAATCACCTGTACAATAATTTAAAGTACCCAGTTTTTTACGATAATTAAAAGGGTAAACGGTAAAAATACCCGCGGAAGAAATACCCCCAGAACAAGCGGTTCACTGTAACAGGAACACTGATGTGTGGCAGTGTTCCGGTGTGGCAATTTACCGGCAACCCTGCCACATATCTTTCAGCAACTTGGCCACAAAAGTTCAAAGAGGGGGTGGGGCATATAAAGATTGCCGTTTCTGGGCCTATATTGAGAACTGAATTGGGAACTCCAAACGAATTTCGCGAAAACGTTCCATGTAAGCCAAGCGATAATTGTACTTTAATTTGAAGAAATAAATTGCCGAGGATCCGAGGTACACTTGGTTAGGGGGGCTCTACCCCCTAACTTCCGTAATATTATATTCTGGGCCGCTGAAGCCTGTCAGTGTATCCAGGCTGTTCCCCTTAAAGCGCCCGAGAGGTCCGTGAGCTTTGGGTGGGGGGATTCCCCCAAAATGTTAAAATGGACGTAGAGCTGTGAACATTAGAACCATGCTTTACATAATGATTCTGTACATGACCACGAATTTTCAGGAGGGTGGGGTGAATTCACCCTCCCCCAAGTTTCTAAGAGCGCCGACAAGTGTTCAAAATTTGCTCGCAATTTCTATGCTTCATGTTGTGTTTAATGGCCAACTATGTATGCCCTTCCCCCTCCCCCAGAAATTTGGTGAAGCCTGTGAAAGGGATACGAGGTGCTTGGTTTGGAGGGCTCTACCCCCAACTTCCGTAATTTTATATTTTGGACCTCTAGAGTCGGTCAGTGTATCCTCGATGTTACCCCTGAATAGCTCTTAGAAACTATGGGAGGGTTACCCCACCCTCCTGAAAATTCGTGGTCGTGTACAGAATCATTATATAAAGCATGATACTAATGTTTACAGCTCTACGTCCATTTTAACATTTTGGGGACACCCCCAGTTCATGGACCTCGCGTAGACTTCAAGGGGAACTTCCTGGATACACTGGCAGACTCCAGCGGCCCAGAATATAATATTACGGAAGTTCAGGGTAGACCCCCCCCTAACCAAGTGTACCTCGGATCCTCGGCAATTTATTTCTTCAAATTAAAGTACAATTCTTGCTTGGCTTACATGGAACGGTTTCACGAAATTCGTTTGGAGTTCCCAATTCAGTTCTCAATATAGGCCCAGAAACGGCTATCTTTATAACCCCCCCCCCTTGAACTTTTGTAGCCAAGTTGCTTAAGATGTGGGGCAGGGTTGACGGTAAATTGCCACATCGGAACACTGCCACACATCTGTGTTCCTGTGTGGCAGTTTACAGTGAACTGTTTGTTCCGGGGGCATTTTTTCCGCTTTTCAGTTTTCGGGGTATTTTCTCCGGGGGAATTTTTCCCGGGGTATTTTTACCTACATCCAATTAAAAGTGCCCCCAGGTCCGGAGACCTGGGGGACACTTTTCAAACTCCAGCACGCAAAACGCCTTTTCTGCAGCGGTCGCCATTTCTTCCCACTGGAATTGGCGCACGAGGAGCTCACTTTCCTACGTCACCATAGCAACACATCAGTAGGTTCCAATAAAATTCTCAACTTCGTTCTTTCTTGTGTAGAGATATCAGCTGTCTATCTTCACAAACACGTTATTGTTAATGAATATTAGGACAAAGTCCTCTATAATACTGTTACACACGTAGTATATGAGTTTCGAAAAGACAAGTTGACTTCAATGATAATGGAATATTAATAGTTGAACTTAAGAATATTTCTTTATGTACAGTATATATACATTTAAATGTTGAAACCTCACATAGGTTATATCCAGTGAGACATAAAAAAACAGCAATGAAGCAACACATATTGCTCTCACCTTACTCCAGTTTCAGTCCCTCTGGCTTGCAATCAACCATGCTTCTTGTCCAGTGTTGTACCACATCATTAAAGGTATTCCACGTTCAAAGTTCATTAATAATAATTCTATCCCCGTGTGGGAAAATGCGAAAATATATACTACGCATAACACACATAAAAAGATATTGTATTCTGAGTCCGTTGTGATAGAAAAAAACAGAGGATTTAATTGCAATGAACAAGCACCGCTTGAATTGCCGTTTGCCTGGCGATACATAATAACAAAAGAAAAAGGAACTGAAGAAAAGTACATAAAAACTAAATTTGTTGAAAATGTCTCATCCAACAACGATTAATAATGAAATTACAGAAAAAGAACACCAGATGGTGCAACAATAGCAAAAGTCGTAAATCACATGATTAACCTACGCACGGATACATGACCAATGATCGATGAGTCGACTGGTGACAGGGAGGTAATCAGTACAATAAAAGCATATGGATGTCTCTTACAACCGACCGCTGGAGCCGCGGATGGCTTAGTGGTTAGCGTGTCAGACTATCGATGCAAGGTCCTCAGGTTCGAACCTGGGCTGATCTTTCAAAGATGGTGATTTACTAACAATCGCTGAATATCCGCCGTGCATCTGACGTTAAGTTACGGCCACCAGGCTGGACCCACTGGTTAAATGAGTATCCTTTCCTATGCCCTCCCTGAAATTCTCTCACCCCTCTGGGTGCAACATCGTACTTGTACGGTGGCGCCATCTACTGTACATAAAAACTAAATTTGTTGAAAATGTACAGTAGATGGTGCCACCATAAAAACTAAATTTATTATTATAGACGACTTTGTCCTAATAATGTACTCTAATCTCACTACAAACTGTTCTGTCAGAGTCGCTAGACTTGCTCTCATTCCTTCCGCTTCTGTGTCCTGCCCAAAAGGCGATCTCGCTGTAGGTGGCTGGGACCTAAACTCTACTCACTGTGGACGGAAGTCCTACAAGAAAATGACAAATACTGTGGTGGTTACAACCGACCGCTGAAGATGGGCACAGTGTAGCCTGAAACATGTCCGGACGAGCGAGGAGGGACTTGTTGACTTTTTTAAATCTTTTAATCTTGATACTTCATAATAGCTTGGCATAGAACAGCGAAATGTTTCAACTGCTAAAATTCTGGCTGCGTCAACGTAATCTAGTCTTGACAATGGTCTCAAAATTATTTTAACTCATCACCCCCTTCTTGTAGAATTGTGCTGATGTTCGTGTTTGTGTTGAACTTTGAACGTGGAATACCTTTAATGATGTGGTGGAATACCATTGGACAAGAAGCACGATTGATTGCAAGCCAGAGGGACTGAAACTGGAGTAAGGTGAGCATATGTGTTGCTTCATTGCTGGTTTTTATTTTTTTTTTTTTTTATGTCTCACTGGATATAACCTATGTGAGGTTTCAACATTTAAATGTATATATACTGTATACATAAAGAAATATTCTTAAGTTCAACAATAAATATTCCATTATCATTGAAGTCAACTTGTCTTTTCGAAACTCATATACTACGTGTGTAACAGTATTATAGAGGACTTTGTTCTAATATTCATTGCCTATCTCCCACGTAACTACTGTTCAAATATAAGTATGTATAAACTGAACTTCTACTAACACGTTATTGTTATTTGTAATCGGCGAGCAATCATTTTGTATTACCCTGTATTATGGAATATCTGGTGCCACAATAACCAAAATTTCATGCCATGGGATATGCTATCCACAACATCCGATCTAGGTACAGAACTTCAAAATCAGACTTTCCGACAGACGACTGAAATTGAATAGTTAATCGAACCTTAAGTATTCCTATGAATCGCTCCTATTAGGGGTCGTCCATAAAGTACGTCCGTGATTTTTTACTATTTTTATAACCCCCCTCCTCCATGTCACGTTTAGTCCGATTGCTGACACCTCCTCCCCTAAAAAGTACGTCCTAATTCCCGCAACCCCCTTTATTTTTGACAACTGCTTTTAGAAGTCCGTTGAGAAACAGAAAGAAAACATGTAATTATTTAAAGGAATTTTCCATATATTTACATTTTTTCTTCATAAAATATTATTTAGGCATTAATTTATTCCCAAATGCTACCCGAACTTTATCATTCTGAAATAAAGATCTACAAATGAATGCACGCATTCAAGGTTCCAACACTCCCGATCATACACCATCTACAAAACACGATAGATTTGGTAGTACAAATACGAGAACTTAATATTCTGATTTAGCTAAATATCATCAGAAATCTTGTATATTTCAAACCTTTTTTTAACTATTAAAAGAAAAGAGAAAACAAAACGAAGACATAACATCCACTATATCTTTTGCCGCTGGACGTCCGAATTACTAAACCACCTCCCTCCCTCATGTCACATTTGGTCCGGTCCCCACTCCCCCTGTAATCTCGGACGTACTTTATTGGACGGCCTCTTACCGGAAATTTTCCGTCATATGAATACGGAAAAAGGGAGAACAAAGTTTTCCCGTTAATATAGGAAAGGAATTGCGGAAAAGTTTCTGAAACTTCAGAATTCTAATTAACACATTTTAAAAACGGCAATTTACCGTCAACATATGAAACGAATTGCTGAACGGTTTCTGAAAATTCCGAATTTTCCTGGCGTTCGAAAAATCCCTGAAATTCAAGTTTCTTTTCGTCATTTCACGGAAAAGGTTGTGCCAGAAATACACTTCGTTAATTCACGGAAGGAATCACGGAAAATGGCTGGTGAATTTCAGATAATTTTTTAGTGTATGAAGGGGTGGACAGAAACAGTTGGGTAATGGCATAAACACACCGCTACTGCAAACATTTTAATTAACACAGCTACAGACAACGTTGGCATACCAAAAGTGCATATGAATTATTGCAACCCGTTAACGTAGCTTACAAAGTGATTCCGCTGATGCAAAATATTTGAATTTGGTATACCTCATAGTAAAGTTTAACTGAAAAATATTTTTCTTTGAAATGGAGAGTTGGACAAAAACAACAGCTATGACACACACGAGAACATATCCACCTAAGATTTGAAACGATATAAAAATTTTGTCATTAGATAGGTACTAGGAAGTGTCTGCTACCATGTCAACAGCAGGTCCTCCAGTTCCCGTATATTTCGGGGTAGTGGTAATTTAGCGCGAACCCACTTTTCTAAATCGGCCCACAAATGTTCGATTGAGTTCATGTCAGGTGAATTTGGAGGCCAGGGCATTAACCGGAAGTCACCAGCATGTTCCCCGAACCGCTCCTTGACGATTCTGGTAGTGTGGCATGGCGCATTATCCTGTTGGTAATGGCCATCACCAGCAGGGAACACAGTTGCCATGAATGGGTGAACTTGGTCCGCAACGATGTCCAGATACCTGTCAGCTGTCAGGGATTGTGCTGAGATCATGGTGCCAAAGAAAACATCGCCCACAGCATAACACCCCCGCCGCCAGCCTGTTTCCGCCCAATACACCCAGGTACAATAGCCTCCGTTGGTAATCGGCGTATCCGCGCTCGGCCGTCTACGTGATGCACCAGGAATCTGAATTCGTCAGACCAGGCCACTTTCGTTCAATCTCGATTGATCTTGGGCCCATTTCATGCGTTGTTGGCGATGACGTGCAGTGAACATGAGGACCCGACTGGGTCTTCGGCTACGCAGCTCCATGCGCAGAAGGCTGCGATGAACTGTGTGCTGTGACACATTGCCCTGATGACCACTGTTGTAGCTGCGGGTGATTTGTCGAACTGCGGCCCTGCGGTCGCGCTGTGAACAATGCGCGACGGTCTCCGCTCCCCTCTGTGAGCTGCAGCTGGACGACGGTTCGTCGTTTGGCCATCTGTGCACCACTTTTGATACATACTCACCACAGCGGCACGTGAACAACCCACAAGCCGCGCAGTTTCCGAGATCGTAGTTCCGAGGCGCCATGACATCACAATTTGTCTTTTATCAAACTCCGATAAATCGGCAGCTTTTCTTATTCTGACTCCTAACAGAAAACCAGTCCTCGGGTTGTAAATATACTGCTTGTGAATTTCACTTGCTCCACCGCTCAGTCTCCAGGCGCGCTCATTTCTCTATGGTTCATCAGTGCATGCGCTACCAATGTTAGGTTGTTCGTCTCCATGATTTCGCATTTATAAATGGGGAAAACTGGAAGAGGTAAATATATGATAACTAACGGCCGCTGCTTCACGCTAGATACTGGTAAATGTTTATTAAATAATTTTAGCTTTTCTTTCATTATATTTGTATTATAATGGCACCGGTGCACACCGGTCGTTGTTATTTCAAAATAAGATATAAGAAATATTAACATCATCATCGCACATCAAAGAAATGTACCGTCGTAAACTGAGAAAACAAATAAACCGTTCGTGAAATTATGATCCTGACGAAATTGCTTGCTTTTGCTAAGGTTGACGGCGGTAAAGGATTCCAATTAACTGTATTTCAGGAAAATCAAAAACCGCAATTTCTTTCTTCTTCCAGTTCGCAACGTAGTAAAATAGCAAAAATGCTAATGGCGATGCAGCAGGTTGTTGTTGTTTTTTTTTTTTTTTTTTTTAAGACTACGCAGAAAACGGATTCGGAACTTTAGTGTGGCATGTTTTATCTTAATTGATGCTACACTAACTTCTATCCTATGTCAGACAAGTTTACGACATCACTGTAATTTTTCCCTATGGATTTTTTTTTTACAAGGTTATGACTTCTTGCCGAGTGTTAAGATTTCATCTACGCAATTTTTGTCTCTTTACGTATTTTTCTGCCTAATTAATTTATATATGGTAGCGGTACGGCTGAATACTAAGGGAAAAGAAAAACTGTGAAAGAATGAAGGCAATTAGATCCTGACATCTGCTTAGTCTGCTTGCGTGCCTAACAGATGTGTAATTGTCATTTTCTTACGTACTCATAAAATATTTACAACCAGCCTAGTATTATTTTTTTATTACATATCAGCTATCGAAAATCTCTGAACACAAAATTGTATACGAAAAAAAAAAAAAAAAAAACATGCAAACGAACGATAATTAATTTTAACCAACGGAAATTTGATAGAAAACGTGAATCTTAATTCAACTCTTTAAATATCGTCTTCCAATTAAGAGTCAAGTAAAAATAGTGCTATCCTACAGATAAAACGGCAACCGGTAAATTCCCCCACGGAAATCTCCTGCACCTTTTTCGGTCAGGGACCGTGCACAAATTGAATTTTGCACAAAATATATCGAATGTGGGGGAGATTTCCGGGTTCACCAATTCCATTTTCAAGCACTTCAAATCAAACGACAGCCTTACAAGTAGCACAAATATGTGGGGGAAATTTCCGGGTTCGGCATTTGGATTTTTAACTCAGTCTGTACACTGCTGGCCATTAAAAAAGCAACACCAAGAAGGAAGCATTCAACAGACCTGAAATTTGCATGATGCGCGTACCGTATGGTAGCGCAAGCATATGAGTAGCAGCTCGGCGCAGATGCAAATCATTTGCGAAGGTAACGCCACCTAGAAGCAGTATAAGAGGGGACAATTCCACTATGGTTTTCCATAGTAAAATTGTGTTTGCTAGCAGTTTTTTCTCGCAGAAGGTCTCAGGATGCCTCGTGTAAGAATACAGAACGCTTCCTAGCACGTGTCAGAATTCGATCGCGGCAGAATCGTAGCGTACCAAGACTGTGGATTATCGTGCCGCAAAACTGGTACTCCCGTTGGGCAAAATCCGACCACCACTGTGATGCGAATTTGGAATCGATGGGTCCAGGAGGGTACGACGGAGCGACGGGAAGGATCACAACGGCCCCGACACACCAACGCCCGAGAGAACAGACATGTTGTGCGCATGGCCCTTAGGGATCGAACCACAACATCACGGACCCCAGCTCACGAATTAGGGTCTGTCGCACGACTACAAGTATCGGAAGTATGTACGGTGCGACATCGTTTGCAGATGCACGGACTGGGCGCCCATTTCTGCGCCTACCTTGAAGTCTACAGCACAGGCGTCTGAGGCACTAATTCCGCGCTGAACGACGCAGATGGACGCGGAAATGGCATGACGTCTTTTCAGAAGAATCCCGCTTTTGCATCCAGCAACCATGATGGCCGTATCCGTGGAGACCGGCTCCTGGAGTCTTGCATTTTGCAGCGTCATACCAGTCCAGCATCTGGAGTAATGGTATAGTGTGCCATTGGAAATGCATCTCCCACGCGTCTAGTACGCATAGACGGAAATTTTAACAGCCACCGTTACATCTCCAAGGTGTTAGTGTCTGTGGTTGTTCCATATTTACAGGGCCTCCGGGTGGACACCAACTATCAAGGCATTGCGCGACCGCACGTCGCAGGCAACGTCCGACATTTCCTTGATGCCCAGCATGTTCCACTACTCCCTTGGCCGGCGCGATCACCAGATCTTTCGCCTACTGAAAACGTCTCGTCCCTGGTCGTGGAGCGAGTGGCCCGATGTTGGAAATAAAATTATTTAAAATAAATTTAGTCCAACATGCACGTGCATAGATAGCCCCAGGGGATAGCGAGAGGCAATCTCAAGCCTTGAGACGATACTTAGGCCCCAGGGGATATAGGGGAGTCGGAAAAGTTGAAGGGTCAGTTCCCAAGAAGGGAGCGAAGTAACGTTCACCTGACGGAATAGATGAACCCCTCAGAAGGTCAAGTGACCTTGGCATCAGCGGACAAGGTGAAGCTCAGAAGGTCAGGGGTTTTTCACTGGTCAAGAGGAGTGGAGTACGTGTAGCGACAAGGAACAGACGTGGGTATTGAGTGCCGAGTATGACGAGAGAGAAATGAAATATGCCCAACGTTGTCAAACGGAGAGCCGAGTTCGGATAGCGCCAGTCAGCTCAATTAGGTGTATATGCCCAGTGTTGAAAACCTGAAAGACATATGGAGATACCAGATAAGTTATTTTCCTTTTCCCTTTTATTGCATGTACTTGCTTAAATTAATTCATAACCCTATTTAGAGCACGTGGCGTGTGTATTGGTCATGATAAAACAATGAAACCCCAGTTAGCTAGGTAAAACATTTAGGTAAAGCATAGGAGAAAAGGAACTGGAAGAAAAATGAATCACTAAGCTTTGCACTTATATATATAGATAGATGTATGCAGAAATGATCGGAGACGTTATAGAGCAAAATCGTAATAAGAGTAAATTTTATGTGTAAGGTATTGTTAACGGCTGCACCCACGCACGTGGTACCTTAGTGTTCCTAATTCTCTCGTATTAAACTATTTTGATTACTTCCACATAAGATTCCTGTTTGTTTTCCTTATAACCACACAAGACATACGTTAAGGTATGTGTAAACTAAGATATGTGTTTATGTTTCTGATTTCTTTCACGAGCGGCACCTTTACTCTCCCACCATTCCAGTGACGGGATAAAGGTGAATCACAACGCCGTGCTTTATTATATGCCAGTACATATAAGGAGCACGTTTTTGTCCATATACGATCACTGTAGAACAAAAGTCCAATAGTTATAAAAAGGCACAATAAAGTAAATTTAATCGGTAAATGATCTGTAATTGATGCACCTATAATTTGTTCATAATAATAAATATAACAATAAAATTAACACCTTGTATTTAACATTGATGACAGTAACACGTGTCCCAGTGAATAGCATTAACACGTGTGCCATTGTTCGTAACTTCAACACGTGTTCCGTATTAGAATGTAACGTTGGTACCGATTAACGTTTGAAGATAACTATGGTGAATTGGTTAAATATTTGTTTATAACATATGATTATTCTTATAATAAATTTGTTCAAAATAAAAGATATAACATTGGTGCCGTGACTTTTGAGCCATTCGTGCTGCCACGTATTTTTCCCCGTCGCAGTACGGATTGAATGGGTTTTCTTTTCTTCATGTGTAGCAGTTCATTATTTTCTTTTGTTGTATGCATCATGCAAAAGTTTTCTTAAGATGTTATTTTGACAACTTCATTACTAAGAGTTAGGTAAAAGCGCAATTGCATGTTGTAAGGAAAGGTATTATTTTAATTGGTATTAGTGTATAACTTAGGTATTAAATATGTCAGACGACGAGAGGGCAGAGCCAGGTTCCCCACCACAAAATTTTGTGTCAGATTCTTCCTCACACGGCGCTTCGGCCCCGTCCACAATTCCCACAATTGCAGATTCCCCCTATATAGTACAATCCATGGCATCAATGCTGCCACTCATTTACCAATTTTCAGGGAATGATAAACTTGTTTCGGCCACGCAGTTTTTCGAGTCGATTGAATCTCTGGCCGCCATTAATAACTGGTCAGATAGCATAAAACTGTTTGCAGCAAAAGCCCGCATGAAACACGCGGCGTTAGAATTTTTAAATGAAGCACCGCATATTGAATTCGTGAACCCGGAAATCTCCCCACATTCGATATTTTGTGTAAAATTCAATTTGTGCACGGTCCCTGACTGAAAAAGGAGGGGGAGATTTCCGTAGGGGAATTTTCTATGGGGGAATTTACCTGTGGGGGAATTTACCGGGAGTCAGAAAAAACATCTGCCTGCGTTGGAAAGCACTTTTAATCAGCGGACTGAACACACACATACACAACGTTTGACGTACTACTTACAACTCGTGAATCGCCATTTTCACATTATAGTAGCCCCAATAAATACATTTCCGGGAAGGGACGAGGAAGCCGCAGTCTCACTATTTTCATTTCATAATTGTTTATGCCCTTCACTTCCCTATACAGTAGTGAAGCGCGTAGCCTCGCTTTAACCTAATCCGTTTCACCTAATTCCAGTTTGCCCTAATCACATTTACCCCAATCGCTTTTACCCGAATTTCCATTTTCCTTGATTTCGTTTGCCCTAATCTCGTTCCCCTAATTCCGTTTACCCGAAATCGCTTTTACCCTAATTTCGTTAACCAGAAATCGCTGCTTTTACCCTAATTCCCATTTCTCCTAATTTCGTTTGCCCTATTAATGTTAGTTAACCGAAATAAAACGGCGTGTCTTGATATTTCAAGAAAATTCTTCTTTCAATTCTTGATGATGTCGACTACTATGCCAGCAAAAGTGTAAGGAAATGAGCGTGATTACTACCATCAGGTGGCTGGTCCTTAACGCAGCCATTGTACCCGTCTCTTCCAGCTCCCTCTCCCTAAAGATAAGGCCCTCTTTATGAGTTCTTAGTGTACTAGGACCACCCCTCCCCCCTCCCCGGACTAAAACTCCAGCTGTGAAAATGCGTTTTGTTGATTCAGTTCCACAGCAAACGTCAGTCTATCCCGCTGGAATGTTTCCCCATTTGCTACCATCAGTGATTGTATTTCCTGGAATTGTCCTGCTGCCCATACCTCTTTTTCCCATTTGCCACCATCAGCGGTTGTATTTCATGGAAATGTCCGTCTGTTCTTTATTAATCTGGCACATTTTCCGTATCTCGAAAATCAATGAACTATTTAAAAAAAAACTGCAGATGATTTTTTTTTTTTTTTTCACTTTAGATAAAAACGTCTTCAAGATTTCCCCTTCAGAACTACAGAGTATGATCTAGGAACTTGCTGGATTAAAAATAAACTTGAAAAAAGAGTCGGATTAAAAATGAACTTTTAGAAGACAAAACTGATGTGCAATGCTTTTACAAACAATGAAGATTTTGCGATTGATGGGGAAAAGCTCAAGGTAACAGATACATACATTTACCTTTAACAAGAAATAGCAAACAAGGGTCACATTCATGAGGAAATTAATCTGCGTATAAAACATGGCTGTAGAGTGTTTGGAGGAAATAGTACAATTTTCAAAAGCAATATGCTATTATGTCTTAAAAGAAAAGTTTTTACACAATGCATCCTTCCAGTTCTTACATATGGAGCAGAGACATGGACCTTAACTAAAAAAAGACACAGGAAGGCTGCAGACAACTGAAAGAACCATGGGGAGATGCATGCTTGGTTAACCGGGAAAAATAAGAAAAACTCGTGGACAGTGCTGCAGTCGTAAAAAAACACAGGGTATATATACGCTATGGTTTAAAGGCGATGGATGGGATGAGAAATTGGTGCAAAATATACAAATTGAGGGTATACGCCATACTTTAAAAGGAATGGTATAAAAAAAATGGTTTCAAAATATACAAATTAATATATTTATACAAAGCAAAATATACAGATTAGCATCCAGTGATATTCAAATTTGGAAATCTATATATTATCATTATCACTATGAGATAAAATGAAAATTATTAAAGGAAATGTTAAAAGAA
The DNA here is from genome assembly GCA_039090855.1 of Macrothele yani. NCBI lineage: Eukaryota > Metazoa > Arthropoda > Arachnida > Araneae > Macrothelidae > Macrothele > Macrothele yani. Next base: position 134,058,941 of record CM077027.1, on the reverse strand, counting down.
AAATATGTAAACACATATAAAGTACGACGCAATTTTGTTTTATTTTACTAAATTTTAAAGCCTACCTTTATAGTTTTCATTGAAATATTTTCCAAACTGCTTGACAAGAGAAATCCGTCTCTGTGTCTATTTTTCATTGTCGAGTAAAGAACGATGGTTGTTGTCCAACCAAGAACTTACAAATTTTTCCCGTTGAAAATGTTCTGTAGTTGGCCCGTTTGCATTTATAAATATTCGATTGGAGACGGTTGAAATCAATAAAGATGATCTCGAATTTGTTACTATGTTGTTCATTAAACTAAGCCGTGGAACATGGTATTATTTAAATTGTTCTTAAAAGAGGCTTCAATTTTTCTGGAACAACTTGTGCGTTTTCATTGAAGTCTCTTAAGCCTTGAATAGTCGACATTTCATCTATACCAAAACGTGTACAGATCCTTTTTACCTCCGTCTCTCCATGGCGAATATCCCCCGTATTTATTTTTTCTGGATCAAGTACAGATTATATCCTTCAGAACTTAGCAATTTTCTTCATTAACATCCGAACAAAGTCTGCCTTTCATTCTATCGACAATACTTTGAATGAACTGCTTTTTATTGATATGTACGATTTTGGAACTATGTGTCAAGGTGATATCTTTAAATAGCAGCTTATCTTTTGCTTCTACAGCTATCTGCGTTTTTTCTCCCGGGGTGTATTTAAAACTCTCGATGACCCTAACTGTCCTTTTTATTAATTGTTCAGCCCGTGGAAGGGTTGTTTTTTTAAACTGGAGTTCAGTAGAAAGCACAGATAATTATTGTAGAATATCAAACATGAGGCCCAAATCCAAGACGAATTCTCGACATTCCATTTTTTTTAATTTTTTTTTTTTCAACCCGGTCAATGTTTATTTTAAATTCAAATCTTCACTCTCTATTTCAGCGGTGTTTTTAAAATGGTGATAGAGCGCTTCATATGAGCTCCAAACAGCTTTTATTGTTTTAAACCTGCTTGCAATCCAACGTACCCTTAAAACTCGTCCTATTTTGATGAACAGTAAGCCCAATCCACGGGAAACATTCTCTAAAGCCCGACTGTTGTTGGGCGATCGACTATATACACAATACAGTTTGTCCATGAACGAGTTAAGATGGTTAAATCACGAACATCTTTAATGGCATCATTTACAGACAATTCTAACCTGTGGTTAAAGCAGTGCCACGTAGACAGCTTCGGATATTTTTGTCTTAGTCGAGTTACAACTCGAGAATGCTGGGGACCACATAAAGACGAGTATAGCAAGTTCCCCTGCTCCTTCCGAGTCTAACCACCTGTGGGTGGGGAATGACTGACAGTTTCACCTTTTAGGTATTGTCCGAAGTCTGGGATGTCTGAAGAATGAGAAGCCACAGGAAAATGTTAAGATGTGTTTTCTAGGGAAAGCAATGCGTATACGTAGTTTTTAAGAAAAAGCAGAGAGTATACGGAATTTGCTTAAAAAAACCAGAGGGTATATATACTACGTATACCTCCGTATACCCTCCACTACAGGCCTGCTCGTGGATAAGGAAAATGACTAGAGTGAAAGACATCATCATCATAATCATCCCTGAAATGGCGATGGGCTGGACATGTTGCCAGAAGAACGGACAACCGATGGGCAACTGAAATTTTAGACTGCATTCCAAGGGACAGCAGACCAAACCACGTGGGAGATGGATGGATAAAATTCGAAAGCATGACGGTATAACAAGGAGGAGGCAGACTCAAGACAGGAAGTTGTGGAAGAAACTTGGCAAGACCTTCATCCAGCACTGGACTGATAATTGTTGACAATGATGATGTAAAATAAAAAAGAATAACAATAAAAATATATAAAAACAAAAGAATAACTGTGTCGAACAAAGAAACCTTTTCTGTATTAAAACGAAAAAGTCTTCGAAACTATTATCTAAAGTGAAAACATTTCCATTTGCAGGTTTTTTAAGAACAGTTTTATTGATTTTCGAGATGCAGAAAATATGCCAGAATAGTAAAGAAGCACACGTACACAGAGGCAGCAGCTTCCATGAAATATAATCAGTGATGGTGACAAATGGGAAAACATTCAAGAGGGATAGACTGACGTCTACTATCAATATGAAGGTGAAACTGAATTAACAAAAAGCCTTTTCACAGATGGAGTTTAGTCTCCTACGGGGTGGGAGGGGTCTAGTACACTTTAAAGTGAGCCTTCAGCGTTTATAATTCCAGCGAAGCATTATAATACTCTTTCTTGCTTTAATAAAAGCTGGATGTGACGGCTACAATGGCTGAGTACAGAACTAGGCCTAGTCGCATAATGGTAGTAACCACCTGCACTCCTTTACACTTTTGTCGGCATGATGGTCGACATCATCAAGAATGGAAAGAAGAATTTTCTTGAAATATCAAGACACGCCGTTTTATTTCGTTTAACTAAAATTAGGGCAAACTTGATAAGGCCAAACATGAATTAGGGGAAACGAGATTAGAGTAAACGAAATCAGAGGAAATGGGAATTAGGGTAAAAACGATTTTGGATAACCGTGATTGGGGTGGACGAGCGTCAGTTGCATCCCTAACAGAACCTGTCAATCAAATTCAAGGGTGAATTGCATCGGACTCCCCTCCTGTCGCATGGGGTAGTTGCACCGGACCCCCCACGAGGAAGTTGCAGACTGTTACGTACGTAGACGATTTGATGTCGGATATCTCACAGGATGGAAGGATGAAAAAATACGCTGATTATATGACAGATACATTAGCTGAAGAAGCCAAATTCTCACCCATAATATGGGCTTCGGATAGAAAACAACTAATGCCTGTGAATCATTGCATGCAAAATTCAATTCTAATTTCAGTGCACCTAGCCCAAATATTTATGCTTTTGTCGAAGTAATTAAGCAAATCCAGGTTGGTGTTTATGCATTGAAAAATAGTGGAAATGTCATAAAGCAACCAAACCAAAATCTGAAGAAGAGGATGGGAAATATGGAAAGGAAGCAGAAGCACAAGAATAAAGACCTTACAAGATTTGAATTTTTAAAAGCTATTTCTTATTATGGTTCTAAGAGGGATAAGAAGAAATAAGACAAAGAGGTAAAATACAGATCATGAAACAAGAGAACATAATCTTGCTTTAAGACAAAGACAAGGAAACTCATCCGCAAATTTTTCAAAACACGCCAGAAGCTATTAGCCCCTGTCAGTCCTAAACCTGAAAAAAGTTTGAAGGGAAAATTATGCGGATGAAAAAAAAAAAAACTACTTATTAACCTTGCTTCATTATTATGGTTCTTAGATTCGGAGTCTTCAGAACCTTGCTTCATTCGGGCCGCCTTCTTCCACGGTGCGAGTTGCACCGGTGCAACTCACCTGTCCGTAGAAAGGGACTACGGGGTGCAACTCTGCTGTCGGTAGAAAGGGACTACGGGGTGCAACTCGCCTGTCTGTAGAAAGGAGCCACGGGGTGCAACTCGCCTGTCGGTAGAAAAAGACTACGGGGTGCAACTCGCCTGCCGGTAGAAAGGGACTACGGGGTGCAACTCGCCTGTCTGTAGAAAGGGACTACGGGGTGCAACTCGCCTGTCTGTAGAAAGGGACTACAGGGTGCAACTCGCCTGCCGGTAGAAAGGGACTACGGGGTGCAACTCGCCTGTCGGTAGAAATGGACTGCGGGGTGCAACTCGCCTGTCGGTAGAAATGGACTGCGGGGTGCAACTCCCTGTCGGCAGAAACGGACTACGGGGTGTGCAACTCGCCTGTCGGTAGAAACGGACTACGGGGTGCAACTCGCCTGTCGGTAGAAAGGGACTACGGGGTGCAACTCGCCGGTTTCGCTATCTTTCAGGTGCAACTCACCCACTCTCATTGGGGTAAACGTGATTCGGGCAAACGTGAATTAGGGTAAACGAAATTAGGGAAATGGGAATTCGGGTAAAAGCAATTTCGAGTAAACGCGATGGGATAAATGTGATTCGGGCAAACGTGAATTTGGAAAAATGAGATTTAGAGGAAACGAGGCTAGGGAAATGAGATTTCGGGTGAAACAAAAAAAACTTATTAACCTTGCTTCATTATTATGGTTCATAGATTCAGAGTCTTCAGAACCTTACTTCATCCCCGCTCCCCGTCTTCTTCCACGTTGAGAGTTGCACCGGTGCAATTCGCCTGTCGGTAGAAAGGGACTACGGGGTGCAACTCATTGTTGGTAGAAAGGGACTACGGGGTGCAACTCATTGTTGGTAGAAAGGGACTACGGGGTGCAACTCATTGTTGGTAGAAAAAGAGTACGGAGTGCAACTCCCTGTCGGTAGAAACGGACTACGGGGTGCAACTCGCCTGTCGGTAGAAAAAGACTACGGGGTGCAACTCGCCTGTAGGTAGAAAGGGACTATGGGGTGCAACTTGCCTGTCGGTAGAAAGGGACTACGGGATGCAACTCGCCTGTCGGTAGAAAGGGACGACTACGGGGTGAAACTCCCTGTCGGTAGAAACGGGCTATGCGGTGCAATTCGCCTGTCGGTAGAAGCGGACTATGGGGTGCAACTCGCCTGTCGGTATAAATGGACTATGGGGTGCAACTCGCCTGTCGGTAGAAATGGACTGCGGGGTGCAACTCCCTGTCGGTAGAAAGGGACTACGGGGTGTAACTCGCCTGTCGGTAGAAAGGGACTACGGGGTGTAACTCGCCTGTCGGTAGAAAGGGAGTATGGGGTGCAACTCGCCTGTCGGTAGAAAGGGACTATTTGGTGCAACTCGCCGGTTTCGCTATCTTTCAGGGGCAACTCACCCACTCCCATTGGGGTAAACGTGATTCGGGCAAACGTGAATTAAAGTAAACGAAATTAGGGTAATGGGAATTCGGGTAAAAGCGATTTCGAGTAAACGCGATGGGATAAATGTAATTCGGGCAAACGTGAATATGGGAAAATGAGATTTAGGGGAAAGGAGGCATGGGGGAAATGAGATTTCGGGTAAAAGCCATTGGAGTAAACGTGATTAGGGCAAACGGGAATTAAGGGAAACGAGTGTTCACCTAGCGAAGTTATTCATAAGTTAAAAAAATCGATGTAACGAAAATGGGTAGAAGTAGTAGACGGTGAGCCACATAGGTTGGTTTCCCAAATATCTCTAAAGTGGTGCGCCGTAGCGTAATTTGGCCCCCTATCGACCCCCCCTACCCCGCCGAGGTTACCTGTTATTAACTAGAGCTTTAAAATTCTAAAATGATGAAAAACACGATGGGGTATATATCCTATGCATACTCTAGACCACCTCCCACTTCCTAAGAAACCTGCGATTCAGTTTTTCTTTCCATCCATGTGGTCAGATTTTAGCTTGCACGCGCAGATGCACTTTCGTAGCTACATCACATTTCATGGGTGTCCGAATCGTTTCTAACACGTTCGTCTAAATCCGAATACATAATAATAAAAATAATGTTTTTAGAAAACAATCGAAATACTATTGTCGCCGCCATAGTTTAGTAAATATTTATGTGTGTGATTCACATGTCATCTTTCGTTGGTTTTACAACAATAATACTATTAATTAACTCAATGTCAGGAATTAGTAAACCTTATTTGGTTAATATTATTAACATCTATGAAAATGCAAAGATTCGGCTGTTTGAGAATACAGGACAAGGTGACACTATATCTCCCAAGCTCTTTAATGCCACATTGGAAAATGTCTTTCAATCACTGAACTGGGAAAACAAAGGGATAAAGATTAATGGAGATTATCTAACTGACCATTTTGCTGATGACAGTCATTTTTTGCAACTACCCCATCAGAGCTGCAGAGTATGATCCAGGAACTTGCTGACAAGAGTAAAGAAGTGGGATTAAAAATGAACTTTCAGAAGACAAAAGTGATGTACAATGCTTTTACAAGAAATGAAGATTTATCGATTGATGGAGAAAAGTTGGAGATAACAGATACGTACGTTTATCTTGGACAGCAGATATCAAGTGAGGGTCAACATTGATGAAGAAATTAATCGGCTTATAAAACTTGCCTGGAGAGCTTTTGGAAGAATCAGCATAATTTTCAAGAGCAATATGCCATTATGTCTTAAATGTGTTTGATCAATGCATCCTTCCAGTGCTTACGTACGGTGCAGAGACGTGGACCTTAACTAAAAGAGACATACAAATGCTGCAGACAACTCAAAGTGGTATGGAGAGGTGCATGCTTGGTGTAACCAGGAGAGATAAGAAGAGGAACTCGTGGATCCGAAAAATGACAAGAGTGGAAGACATCATGATCAGAGCAAAATTCCTGAAATGGCAATGGGCTGAACATACTGGCAGAAGAACAGACCATCGATGGACAATCGAAATTTTATATTGGATTCCAAGGGACAGGAAAAGACCCAGAAGAAGACCACATGGGAGATTGGTGGATGAAATCGAAAGTATGCGGGAGTAACATGGAGGAGACTGGCACAAGACAGACCGTTGTGGCAGAGGCTTGGAGAGACCTTCGTCCAGCAGTGGATTGATAATGGTTGACAATGATGATTTGGTTGTTGCGATTTAATTCCATTTAATATGTACTGGAATGTGGCACGGTGTGGTAGTGCGTGACGGGAATAAATGTATACTCTCGAAGCACTCGTTTTATTTCACACCCACAAAGATCTTAGCATACGAAAGATGCACAGCATAAATTATCTACAAAGCGTACCAAGGTACTCTATCGATTTTTTTTTTTTTTTTTTTTTTTTTCGTCGTATAAGGAAAATGCCTTCGTCGCACGCTACTAATCTCAACCCTCAACACAGCTTTGGACTTCACGTTTTCAGACAGGGTGTTCAGAATTCATAGCAATTTCTTTTTCAATCAGGGAGCAAACCATGAAATTACGAAGATCTCTAAGAAAATGTGAACGACAGTTCGTGTCACCTTCAGCGCGTGCTTCAGCAAATGTCGCCACACCCCTCTAAGCTTTCCCAAGGTTGCTGCTGCAGTTCCTACGATTCACAAATCAAACGAAGAATGAATACTAGGTGGAGCTAACTACTGTTCCTGTTCGTCGAAAAAAAAACAGCTGAACCCGTACGTTAAAACACGCGCAAATCTTGGACTTGAATCAGTTTTCCGGTCTTCTTCCCTCTTTAACAGGTAATATTCGAGTTAAGTTTACAACTTAAAAAGGATTCTCAATTTGCTGCAATAAAACGCTGAACTGGCAACAGCAATCTATGCTGCTTAGTCCCGAAAACTTACTCGAACACCATTTTAACTCCGCCACTTCGAAAAGGATATTTTAAATACGCACTTGGCGGTACTGCAAACCGAATGGAACAGAAGAGCAGGGATGTCACGAACTGTGAAAACAGCGACTCTACGTCGCATTTCTTATTTATTAGTATACTGAATATCACCACCACAGGAAACCAACTGGAATAGTAGCTCAACCTTTCCGTACAGATTGTGTCACTCAACGTATTTGGAAGGCCGCATCTTAAAAAAAATCGCAGGCGGATTCAATCTGCAATAATTTCTGCATGTACTTCCTTAACGCAATCAATTTTTCAGACGCCAGATATTTTAACAAACCACATTACACGATGAAAAACAAAATTACAGAATATTACCTATTATCCCTGGTTATTATCGCAAAGATTTAGACATATTACACGGAAGTACGTAAATACCCTTCAGTGACAGGGGTGGAGCTGCCTATCGCATTCTTCGCAATTCGCGCTAAAAAAAACAAGTTAGTAAAATCATGCAATGCATTGATTATAATACGCTTTCCAACATACCAGAAATCATTACTCAAGTTATGAGAATAATGGCTGTGGAATAAATCTCGGTCCTGTGCCCTGACCTTTGATTCCATTTCGATGATATTCAACAGAACCAGTTTGGTATACCTCCGAAATAACATGATAAAGTTTTGTCGCAATCGAAGCATTTCTACGTAAGTTATGATGCATAAAGGCTATGGAATAGATCCCGCTCCTGTGTCCTAACCTTTGACCCCATTTCGCCCATTTTCAATAGAATTCGTCCCCAGGCAAAACCCTACAACATACTAACATTTCATCCAAATCGAAGCATTTTTGCGTAAGTTATGACGCATAATGGCGATGGAAGTGATTCCGCTTCTATGTCCTGACCTTTGGCCCCATTTCGCCCATTTTCAATAAGGTTTGTCGCCAGGTGGTCTTCTACCACATACTAAAATTTCATCGAAATCGAACTTTTTTTACGTTAGTTATGACGCATAATAGCAGTGGAATGGATCCCGCTCCTATGTACTGACCTTTGACCCCATTTCGTTCACTATAAATAGGGTACCTTCCCAGGTGATCCCCTACCATACTAAAATTTCATCGAAATCGAACGATTATTACGCGAGTTATTGTGCGGACGGACATACGCACACAACGCGTGACGTAATTAGGCAGATGGAAATCGCGACCATTGCTCGCCGCAAGAGTGTGACGTCAAAAAACTTTAATAGGATCCACACACAACGCGTGACGTAATGAGACAGATGGCGTGACCGCGCGCCAACATTCTCAAACGCGAGATTATGACGTCATAAGATTTCTAAGCATTGGTAACATTAATGGAATAATGGAACAACGCCATCACTAAAAACGTTATAATTCGGGGTGGTTATTTAACCCACTGAACGAATTCTCCTAAAGTCGAGATCAAGCTAAATCGATTTCTAGTACCAGAAAACGGTAGGTTAACGACTTTCATCAAAATTCTTAGAGCCGTTTTCAAAATAAAATGTACATACATACATACAAGAATTGCTACTTTAAGGTGGACGTCAAGTAATTTTGCTTCCTATACTTCCAATGGAAAAACTTCTGTACATATTTTCTTCACAATTAATGCGTTCCCAAGCATGAAAATTTGAGCATCGATTAAAATATCTTCATTTTATAACTTGCAATACTTAATATTTTCTAAAACATAACCATAATTATGCAATTCAACATTTGTTTGTCTACTGACGTCATGAAAACACAGGTCGCGCCATCTTTTTTCTGGACAATTAATGCGTTCACAAGGATGCAAATTTGAACATTGATTAAAATAGCTTCATTTCATAACTTGGAATAGTTAATATTTTCTAAACCATAACCGTAATTATGCAATCCAACATTTTTTTTGTCCACTGACGTCATCAAAGTACAGGTCGCGCCATCTTTTCTCTGGTTTCAAAACCACCAAAGGAAAAGTCATTGATTTTTAATATGATTATGTTTATGTTTTAGAACATATTAAGTTTTCCAAGTTATAATATGAAGTTATTTTGATCGATGTTCAAATTTCATCCTTGGGAACACATTAATTCTGAAGGAAATGTGTACAAAACTTTTTCCATTGGAAGTATAGGAAACAAAATTACTTGACGTCCACCTTAATAATATTGGATAAGGGCAATGGAAAGGATCGCAATCCTGTGTCGTGACCTTTGACCACATTTCGTCCATTTTCAATAGGGTTCGTCCCCAGCTGCTACATACTGAAATTTCATCGAAATCGAACCATTTTTACGCACCTTATGACGCATAAGGGCAATGGAATGCATCCCGACTTATGTCCTGACCTTTGACCCCACTTCACCCATTTTAAATAGGGTTCGTCCCCAGGCGGTCTCCTACCACATAGTAAACTTTCTCTGAAATCGAAATATATTTACGCAAGTTATGACTCATAAGGGTAATGGAATGATCCCGCTCCTACGTCGTGACCTTTGACCCCATTTGTCACATTTTCAATAGAGTTCGTCCCCAGGTGGTCCCCTACCACATACTAAAATTTCATCGAAATCGAACCGTTTTTACGCTAGTTATCGTGCGGACGGACGGACGGACAAAGCTGGAGCATATACGCTTCTTCAACCTGCGGTTGGAAAGCGTAAAAAATCGTTTTGGCGAAGAAAAAAAAAGTTTCGGCGAAAATATTAGCGATTACCTTTTTTTAACGACGTCCGATCTTTAAGAAAATATTGTTTTTATATATTAAAATATTGTCTTAAACAACCCTTAGAAATAAGAAGCTAGGAGATTTGGACTAAAATGCCCGATAGGAAAGTGACACGAAAGCGAGGTAGAAAAGGGGAGGAAGACGCCTTTATTTATAACCGGGGCCCGACGGCTTAACGTGCCCATCGGACGCATGGCGGTTATTTAGCGGTTCAAGCGGTCGCACCTGCATGGGATTGAACCTGAGTCCTCTCCGTGGCAGTCACGAACGCTGACCACTAGCCCATCCGCGGCACTATTGCACGATTCACATGAAAATAGTGTTACACCGCGCAGGTAGAAGCCCTGCCGAGTCGGGCGCAACTGTGCGTGGGTCCTATTCATCAAAGAGAAGTCGTTCAATTTCGTTGGCCGCGGCACCAGGTGTGAATTTCAGGTGCACCGTTTCACCCCAAGATTCACGCCAGAAAATAAACTGATAATCTATACATTAATTCTATAAGGTTTTTTACTGTGAGTCCTATTTTGAGAGAACGGCTGAACGTAAAGATATGGTTGAGGTATCAAGATAAAGGTCTTACCATGAAGATGTACCAGTCGAAGATAAAAATGAGATTGAGGCAACGGTTCGGGCGTTGTGGGGCGGCAAATTTTCCATGTAAAGTCTATGAGAGAAGCGTGCGATTGGCATATGATCGCCTGCAGTTGACTCACGCGCTGTTGAAGGCGGAAGCATGGAAGGACTGAGATACTGCAAGGTCCGAAGTCTCTTTTCTGAGCCAACCGTTGCGCAAAACAACGCTAGCATGCATTGGTATCAAAGTTCTCATCGGAACGGCGAACATTCTCGAAGACCTGATTGGGTTATGCCGTTGGACTGTGTGATGTATATATACAATTTAATATTCATTCGATCCAGTTTATTCACGTAGGTAAGACATTTCCCATTATGTAAAGATGTAAATAAACATTCTGTTGATCACTGTTAGTGAAAATATTACGGGCGACTGCTTATAGCCCATTAAGTTCCTCACGGTGGTCGTTAAAACTTCAGTCAAAAAAAGAAAATCACAAACCTGGACAATTGTCTTTACTGAAGTGGTTGAATGAATTTGTCAATCAAAGAAAGTTTACATTTCTGGTTTCATATGAGTGTTCTTTAAAAAAAAACCAAAAAAACTAAACGTTGATTCCCACGGGTGAAGAGTACTCGCAACGCGAATCTCAACAACATTTACAAACACAGTTGTGACTGAAGATGAGAGTGAAAGAGTGCGGCGCTATCCAGTTGAATTTTTGCATGCACACGATCGAGATGAGTGGACTTCCGCCTCACATTTTACGACTGAAAAAGGGTGCAGTCGTGATGCTCATCCCGAACCTGGCCGCCCCGGTGTCGCAGTGGTCTAAGCGCTGGCTTATGATGATTCGTTCGTGAAGGGTCTGGGTTCGAATCCTGGTGAGGCATGGATGTTGTGTTTGTCTCTTACGCAACTAGCTCTCTTTCTTCCTTGAAACCAGTGATCCTAAATTAGGGACGGGCGACTGCTTATAGCCCATTTAGTTGCTCACGGCGGTCGTTAAACCTTCAGTCAAAAAAAAATCTCGAACCTGGACTATTGTCTTAATTGAAGTGATTGAATTAATTTGTCAATCTAATGAAGTTTACATTTGTTGTTTCATATGAGTTTATTATTTCCAAAAAAAAAAAAAAAAAAAGTAACCCTAGATTCCGACGGGTTTTGTCTAGTGGGAAGAATAGCCCGAAGCCTGAGGGTTGGGTGGGACCCCGTGTCATCAAAACAACAACAAAAAAACAAATCAAAAAAAACTTGGGAATCAAAAGGTTGTGATGGGGTTTTCCCGCAAACACCTATATGCATTCGTGACTAAGTGTATTTGTCCGGGTCTTACTCCGGTACACTCAAACCCAACCAGTCAGAACAACAATCACTTTCGCAAGGAAGACATGAATGTAATGCAAGACACAACATTTAATCATTAATTGAACTACCTGGGAAGATTAATAGATTCCGCGCTCTCTGGGCGCATAAACAATTACCCCTTCTTCGAGGGTAGCACACTGTACTGACACTTTAATGTTGGGCGACAAGGCCCGCTGCATCCCCACCGGACGTACAAGACCGGGAGATCGTACACAATACCACACTAACGAAAACGGTAAGTGATTGATATCAAACACGAATGAACACTAAGAGGAAGGAAAGAAAATCGCTCTGCACAAGATCACATAAAATGCGTCATAGAAATGCACTAGCAAGTTATCTTGTGATCATGTGTATTTTATGAGGCAAGTTAGCGTCATAAAATACACAAGATCACACATGCATCATAAAAATACACAAGCAAGTTATTTTTTATACAAGATTATCGGTGTGAACTGTACTGCCAAAATAACGTGTAAGCCTGCCGAACTGTGATTCCCAGCTGCCTCATACAATTAGCGACAGGGCGGATAAATGTTAGTCCAAATGAACCGAAGGGTAAACGGAAGAGTTTTCTTCAGGTTTTAGGTTTAGGGAGGAGGGGGGGTGTTACACTGTAAAATGGTTATTAGATGAAAACTCTATAAGTAATAAAGTGCAATTTTTCAACATCTGTATTTTTTTTTTTTTTTTTTTTTTTTTTTGTACACTGGCCCTTTTAGATCCAAGCCACAGATTAAATGTAAAACCAAAGTTTTCAATTCATCTGATATTTATCTTGCCAATAATTCTTTGTTTAAAATTTGTGTAGGTAGTATTAAATTCAGAATTGAAAGTAAGTGTCTTATTTCTTTCTTTTTGCATTTGGAATCTATGATATAATATCTTGCTGCTTAATTGTACAGAATCTATAACCTATTGTTTTTGTACCATTAAAACAATTCGTTTTTTGGTTTTTATATTTCCAATGAAGTGGAAAAAAATGGCGACTTCAGATTACATTTGGCGAAAGAAAAATTGAATACCGCTGAGTGAGTGAAATAACGTTTTTGTGTGCTTTACATTTTCAATTCTTGAATATCGGTTCATAAAAATATTGCACGTGTGTTTACAAAGCTATGAAAGCGCGTAACTCTTATATTTAGACACACTGCTTTTATTCTCTTGGCTTCCACTCTCACTCCACGAGGAAAAAGCCAATTATATCTGTTGCAGAGTTGAATATTTTTTCTCACCTACCAATCATTCGATCATGTATTCATTCCAACAGTGATGGATACGTATCAAATGCGAGAAATTACTCTAGGCACTCCCACCTTTATTATAACATCTGTTTTTCTGTATTCCAAGACCCGAATAAAAACAATACGGATTAAAGCAAAAGAACTAGAGAGCTGCCAAAAATTGGTTACATCCCTTTCGGATTAACGACACGCTACAGATATGCAGTGGAAGAAGAAAATAAAATTCAAGGCTGGAAGTTCATCGCAATCTTGCGTTTCATAAAAAAACGGGTACAGGAGAAAAGCGTTATGAGTCTCTGAATGCTGGATTCACGTGATTGCGGGCTTTTCTTAAATCTTTGAAAGGGGTGTGCGATATGCCTCCAACTCACACCAATATTAGCTGGTTTTTAATAAAATAAAAACATCCACTGCCTTCACTTTTTACATCATTCAAACGAATGGCCATTCAATTTCCAGGTTGTGGCTACGTTCACTGAGTTAATCATTCGTAACAGGGATCTCGTGTTTACGACCAAGGCGCTTTCAAGGCCACGGCGGTTTTTTGTCAAACTGCCCGAAACGTAATGGGAGCTCTTCAACATTCACGATGAATGATAAGTCCCGAGCCAGCTCTTGGCGAACGATTCGGGCACACAATTCAAATGAATGGCATTCACGTTACTATAGGAACATTACTAAAGGAATTCGTTCCCCAACTCACGCGGGCGGAATCAAGTCATGCGTGCTACGATTTCAATGTGTGTCGCAGTAATGGCGGATTGAATTATCATTCCCAGTAGTGAGAGCGAACCATTCACCATTCAAGGTGAAGCCATGCGTCGTGAATGAATCGTTCACAAATGGTCCATTACTAGACTATCTTATCACACGCTGACACGGGAACAAACATATCTCACTTTACATTGGCAAATGCGTCCGCTGCTATAGGCAACAAATTTCATTTCTTTCGGTTCCTCTTTACAAAGCATAAGTGATAGGCATGAGAATAGTAATATTTCCCCACCACTCGGCATAGTTTTTTCTGAAATTTGAAAGTGTAAGTATATATTAAACAGATATTCTCAAACAAGTTAGTAAAATCATGCAATGCATTGATTATAATACGCTTTCCAACATGCCAGAAATCATTACTCAAGTTATGAGGATAATGGCTGTGGAATAAATCTCGCTCCTGTGCCCTGACCTTTGATCCCATTTCGATTATATTCAACAGAACCGGTTCAGTATACCTCCGAAATAACATAATGAAGTTTTGTCTCAATAGCAGCATTTTTACGTATGATGCATAAGAGCTATGGAATAGATCCCGCTCCTGTGTCCTAACCTTTGACCCCATTTCGCCCATTTTCAATAGGCTTCGTCCCCAGGCAGGCCCCTACAACATACTAACATTTCATCCAAATCGAAGCATTTGTACGTAAGTTATGACGCATAATGGCGATGGAAGTGATCCCGCTCCTATGTCCTGACCTTTGACCCCCATTTTCAATAGGGTGTCTCCAGGTGGTCCCCTACCACATACTAAAATTTCATCGAAATCGAACCTTTTTTACGTTAGTTATGACACATAAGAGCAGTGCAATGGATCCCACTCATATGTCCTGACCTCTGACCCCATTTTGTTCACTTTCAATAGGGTTCCTTCCCACGTACTAAAATTTTATCGTGATCGAACGGGCATACGCACACAACGCGTGACTAATGAGGCAGATGGGAATCGCGACCACCTGCTCGAAAGAGTGTGACGTCATAAAACTTTAATAGGATCCACACACAACGCGTGACGAAATGAGACGGATGGCGTGACCGCGCGCCAACATCTCAATCGCGAGCTTGTGACGTCAGAAGATTTCTAAGCATGGGTAACATTAATGGAACGACGCAATGACACTGAAAACGTGGTAATTCGGGGTGGTTATTTAACCCACTAAACGAATTTTCCTAAAGTCGAGATCAAGCTAAATCGATTTCTAGTACCAGAAAACGGTAGGTTAACGACTTTCATCAAAATCCTTAGAGCCGTTTTTAAAATAAAAGTTTCATAGATACAAGAATTGCTGCTTTAAGGTGGACGTCAAGTAATTTTGCTTCCTATACTTCCAATGGAAAAACTTCTGCACACTTTTTCTTCACAATTAATGCGTTCCCAAGGATGAAAATTTGAACATCGATTAAAATAGCTTCATTTTATAACTTGGAATACCTAATATTTTTTAAAACATAACCATAATTATGCAATCCAACATTTATTTGTCTACTGACGTCATCAAAGAAAAGGTGACGCCATCGTTTTTCTGGTTTCAACACCACCAAAGGAAACGTTATTGTTTTTTTAATATAATTATGGTTATGTTTTAGAAAATGTTAAGTATTCCAACTTTAATATGAAGTTATTTTAATCGATGTTCAAATTTCCATCCTTGGGAACACACTAATTGTGAAGGAAATGTGTAGAAAAGTTTTTCCATTGGAAATATAGGAAGCAAAATTACTTCACGTCCACCTTAATAGCATGAGATAAGGGCGATAGAATGGATCCCGATCCTATGTCCTGACCTTTGACCCCATTTGTCCCATTTTCAATAGGGTTCCTCTCCAGTTGGTTCCCTACCACATACTAAAATTTCATCGAAATCGAACCATTTTTACGCACGTTACGACGCATAAGGGCAATGGAATGCATCCTGCTCCTATGTCCTGACCTTTGTCCCCACTTCACCCATTTTAAATAGGGTTCGTCCCCAGGCGGTCCCCTACCACATACTAAAATTTCCTTGAAATCGAACCATATTTACGCAAGTTATGAGGCATAAGGGCAATGGAATGGATCCCGCTCCTATGTCGTGACCTTTATAACCCCATTTGTCCCCAGGTGGTCCCCTACCACATACTAAAATTTCATCGAAATCGAACCATTTTTACGTGAGTTATCATCGTGCCGACGGATGGAAAAAGCTGGAGCATATACGCTTCTTCAACCTACGGTTGGAAAGCGTAAAAAATGGTCTAAAAACGAACAATATTGGAAAACAGTTTTAATATTGAGGGTCAAAACTTTCGAAACTTGAAATAGTACTAGTAATCCGAATTTCTTGGCGTAGAATATAAATTGAAGTTTCCAAGCTTTCGCACATCAACCAGATGGCTTTTTCAAGGAAGGTAGACAGCTAACTGCAAAAGTCATCTGTTTCCTTGAAAAAGCCATCTGGTTGATCTGCGAAAGATTGATAACTTCGATTTATATTCTACACTATGAAATTCGGATTACTAGTACTTAGTGTAATTGGTGCACTGTTCCTTGTTTTATATACGGTATTTGGTTCCGTAGCAATCACGTGTTTAATTACACCGTGATTATAAACCTTAATAACACCGGTAATTACGAACGCAATACACCGTTTTTAATTTTCCACTTCTCTTATTTAGCCTCACCAAGACGCACTAAATCTGAGTATTAAACAAAGTTTTATCCCTTTTCCCATTTCAGTAGTCGACATTTATTCTTTAGTTAGGCTTCTGGCAAACGTAGCACACGAACTTGAAGTAACTTATGAAATCTAAATGTTTCAGACGATTTCTTTAGTTTTTGACTAACGGCTGGTAGAAAGCTACATTCCGAGTCACCCTGTTTTCCACTATGGAAGGTAAGGAACAGCAACCTATGCTATGAACACTGTGGTCCCTAGCATTTAGATTGAAAAGCAGCAAAAATATTGATTAGAATCCACTTTTGCTTGCACAGCAGTTTTTCAGCCAAAATTGCTATCTAGAACAAATTTTAGAAATGTCAGAGCGTTCTCAAAAATAAATTTAATATGAGAAAGCTGGGAAACGTCCATAGAATGGGTGGTGAAAGACTTCTTTAGACATTCGTAACACAGAAACAATAAATTGACAACCGGGGAAACTCGAGGAGGGGGAGAATTTCCTTAAAGTTCTATCCCCCCACTGCTTCTCTTGAGACGGAACCCTGTCTAGTGAGCAGTGATCACGGAGGCCAATGAGGAAGTCACTACTTGATAGGAATGGCATAGCAGGTGCGCAGTGTAATGCAGATTGATGCAGTTCTCCGGCTCCACGAAGAGGCTGCGATCTGGCTTCCCTACCTTTTACACGCTTAGGTTATTGGAGTTCACTTAACCATCTCTATGCCTTCCCCAAAACAATAACGAAAAAGGAAATGAGTTTAACTTATGAGGCGATGTCCAAAGCAAGGTGATTAGATTAATACTAACTTTTGCTAAAATCAACGAGCCCCAGAGTAACAACTTTCATGGGGCCTCACGCGGCTGTTGTAAATAAGTTGGGAAGGCCACTAAACTAGGTCATCCACTGAACTAGGTCATCACATTCTTACTTAAACTTTATCAGAACAGAGGTTATAATGGCACGGATCACCAGACTTGATGAGAAGAGAATCGCATTATATTTTTGAGGAGGGCAAGGCTCGCCAAAAAAAAAAAGTAAACATACGCAAAATCGTTACAATAATATTCCTCTGCTGTGGCAGTGTTGCACTGAATTTCGACATCAGGTATAAATGTAGTCTTATAAATGAGAGTACACGAAATCACATACAAATCCTGATTTCATCAAAAAAATTTGTTTCATATTGTATTTCATCTTTAAAAACTCAGAAATCTTGCGCGCACGCGTTTGGAATTAACTTTTAACTAATTTGGTGATTTACAATTGCATTGGTACTTCGGGGTCTGTGAGACTAGAAATAAAAACCACTGTGCAGTTTTGACTTTGCTTTAAAATGACACAAATGAAATGAAACTGAGAAAATAAAACAAAATTCTTTAAATAGTAAGCTTGCGGACAAAATTCAACAACCTGTAAAAAAATTTTTTACTGAATTACATTTTAAAAAATGCGCGCTCGGGTCCTAGAGACCCACAACCTGAGTTGCTAAAGGTGTATTATCCCATACACAGAGATTCGCCAAGTTTTCGCACTCCACTGGGAGGTTTTTTCAAGGCAACGGTAGCAATATAAAAGGAGCAATTCTTGTATCTATGTAAATTTTATTTTGAAAACGGCTCTAAGGATTTTGATGAAAGTCGTTAACCTACCGTTTTCTGGTACTAGAAATCGATTTAGCTTGATCTCGACTTTGGAAAAATTCGTTTAGTGGGTTATATAACCACCCGGAGTTACACGTTTTTAGTGTCACGGCGTCGTCCTATTAATGGTTCCCATGCTTATAAATCTTATGACGTCACACTCTCGCGATTGAGATGTCGGCGCGCTGTCGCGCCATCTGCCGTCACGCGCCATCTGCCGTCACGCGTCTTACGTCACGCGTTGTGTATGGATCGTATTAAAGTTTTCTAACGGCACAATCGCAACCATCTGCATCATTACGTCACGCGTTGTGTGTGGATCGTATTAAAGTTTTATGACGTCACAATTGCAACCATCTGCATCATTACGTCACGCGTTGTGTGCGTATTACGCATTACTTCTATTTCCTCCTAGAACAAAAAGTGAGTTGTGCCAGCTGCTTGGAGTTGATGCGTAGTACAGTATAAGCAGCGAAACGCTGATTTCGTGTGATTTTCCCTTCAAAAGGGAAACTGTTAATACAACTTTTTTTCTTTTTTCTTTTTTTTTTTTTTTTTTTTTGTACCATTTTTGAAGTCATTTGATGACGAGCGTATCCGCTGTGCTATAATATGATCAGTTCATTTTTATTAATTGCTATTAACAGAGTGTCACGTGGATGGTAAACTTGACTATGAAGAACGCTGTGGAAGTTATTCCGACAACATGGAGGACTTACACCTCAGCCAAATATCTACAAAATATAATTCGATGAAGAACCCCATGTTAACATTTATTGTTTGGTGTTTCATGTTCGGAAATAAAATCAATTTAAAAAAATTTCTTACTCTAACACAAATAAAAAATTATCATTCATCTTTGTTTTGATGTTTATTCTAAATTAATTTGTCTCTAATTCGTAATTCGTCTCTCATTATTAATTTTGATGGTTTAGACTTAGCATTACAATACTTGAAAATAACATATCAAAATATTAATTTTTTGTACCCTCATCCCCCCCCTTAACCAAGCGATGTTCGGTGTTCCTGATATTTACTTTTAAGCAGGGACGTCGCCAAGAGAGTGCGAGAGCCCACCTTGCCGCCCACACAGTTTAAGATGTGCCATTTCTCAATTTTTTAACTTTAAATATTTTATCTGGACTTAGAAATAATTAGTGTCGTGTTGTTCGTCGTGTAGGCCTACGTATTTTCCCCTAGGAAGTGCGTTGTTTACTTCTATGTAGAAAGGTTATCAAAATAGCATCGGCAGCGCCAGGAATATGTAATTGTTCTCCACTCTCCAAATCCTTAGTTTAAGCATTTTTTTTTTTTATGTTTGTATGTTCAAGGGCGAATGAGGAGGGTGGATAGGAATTCAATGAAAGGGATCATCACTAATTGCTCTGCTGTTTTTTCTACCACGTAAAGAATCTCAACATGGAAAGTGGAATCCAAAGCTAAACGAGCGCTTTTAAGCCTGTAGCGGGGCAGTGAGGGAGCGAGACGTAGATGATGACTACTCTGGAAGAGATGAATGAAAGACAAGGTTGCTGACTTGAAAGATGGGAGTTAAGGAGAGGCAAGGTTGTATTTGTGTGTCTTTATTACTCCTCAACCCTAATCTACGAAGACATTTGCTTTTAAACTCTTCTCCTATACTTTTTTTTTTTTTTTGATTGGAGGTTTAACGACCACCGTGAGCAACTCAATGGGCTATAAGCAGTCGCCCGTCCCTAATTTAGGGCCACTGGTTCCAGGGAAGGGAGAGAGCCAGTGCCGTAAGACAAACACAACATCCATGCCTCACCGTGATTCGAACCCGGACCCCTTCCGTGCGAATAATCAGAAGCCATCGCTTAGACCACTGCGCCACCGGGGCGGCCTCCTATACTTCGGTTTACCTAAGATGACACTGAAAGGGAAGGTACGTGAAATTATCGCCGCGACTAAAAGTAGTTCCCAACATTTTCCGTGAAAATCAACGCATTAATTGCCCAGAATAATACTATATATTGTCCTAGCTGTTTACCTATAATACATATAGTTATTTTAGACAAATATAAAAATGAACTTTTTCAGAAATTAAGTTTTAAAATTAGACCAACACACGCTTGCATAGATATGCAGTGTTTGGGAGACAAGGATGCCAATGAGTTGATGGGGGAAGTGATTGACAGCTGCTAACAGCAGAACACAGTGGGGAGTGACGCGGATGAACATAACTCTTGACCGTCCCCGAAGGTTAAGTGAATGCGTAGGCTCTTGTATCGTAAACAACTGCAGTGCCATCTTAGGGTGAATCGAAGTATAGGCAAAACGCATGAAATTTTCTTTTAATAAGTGTGTGGTGCTGGTGAAAGTGTGTCATATTTTTTATACAGGTATACAACTCGTTAGGCTTTACTATTATTATTAAAAATAGATGGACGAAATATTAACAAAGAAAAAGGCCTCAAACTTTGGTTTCTTTTGTATCCCAAAAAGTGCAAAAACTTCGAGACAGTTCCATAATTAGTGAGCATGTAACCGGCGGAGAGGGAGAGACTGCACAAATTCCATTGCATCCTGTTTTGAACTGGAATTTCTTTTATTATTCACATACTATTACACAAATATGTCCAGAATTTAAAGAAATATTATTTAAAAGATTATCGAATGCAACGGCAGATAAAGAAAAATAATTCGGCAAAGTAAAATTCCGAAGAGAGGAAGGCTGCATCATTGACCTGAACCCGTTGCCGACAGACATTTTTCGGGGATGTCAAAGCAAACGAGCTGCAGGGCACATCGTGATTCCAAACAGCAACGCTGGTGGTCTTTTTCTTTGGCAATAACCCAGTTATTAAATTTTTAATTTCGACATACAAAAGTTAACCCCCGAGGGAAGAACACGGTTCATCCCAGCTGAAAGCAGACGTGGTTAAAGTACAAGAAAGACCGGTAGTTACCACGATCTTTTCACGTTTCATCACTTCGTGCGTATTTTACAATATCTGGATATTAATTTTAATTATCACGTCAGTACGGAAAGAAATGTGAACCCAGACACCAATATCTCAGTCCATGACCAAAATAATCTAGCTAGAATGCCCCTCCATCAACAGCACATTGTGACAGGCGTTTCAATTTAAAGTAGTTCCACCAAAAAACTCTGCTTTATGTTTTCAATGGTAAAAACTTCTGTAGACATTTTCTTCGCGATTAATGAATTCCCAAGGATGAAAATTTGCACTGCAGTGCCATCTTAGGGTGAATCGAAGTATAGATAACTTAAATTATAACATGGCATACTTAATTTTTGCCAAAACCTAGCCATAATTATAGTAAAAAACAATAATTTTTCTTTGGGTAATGTTGAGGATAGACTTTCATGACGTCATGAAGCCGTCCGTCTTTGGCGGTGAAAGCTAGCAATCTAGTTTTTTAGTTTGTACTCTAACGCCAATTAAAGGGAAATTTGCACGCTCGTGTTCTAAATGTTTGATATCCTATTTCAAAATTAAAAATCAGCGCTACCTACAGTTCTGTTGACATTTTTTTTAAATTATTGTCAGAACATTTAACGAAGTGGCTCAAATCATTGGCATGGATAAATTCAAAATTTTGATTCCATTCCGAAAATAAATAAAATTATTGAAAAAAAAAAAGCAGCAATACCTAGAGTTACTGCTGATTTCTAATTCTGAAATAAGCCATTAAACGTTTGTCCACTGACGTCATCAATGTATAAGGTCGCGCCATCTATTAGCAGATCTCAACATTATCCAATGAAAAATTACTGATTTTTAATATAATTATAGTTAAGTTTTAGCAAATATCAAGTATCCCATGCTATAATTTAAATTTATTTTTATCGATGTACAGATTTTCATCCTTGAATATACATCAATCGGGAAGAAAATGTTACAAAAGTTTTTACCATTGGAAACAATGAGCAGACTGGAATATAGAACCAGCTAAAATAAAAATACCAACGTTTACCACAATCAAAGGTTTATTATACATCGACTATAGCAAGGGTTAAAATTTAGGACGGGATTGCGAGATTCCCGCCGAAAATTTTAAACTCCCGCCGAAATAAAGTTGTTAGGCGGGAGCCTCCTGCCTTACGAAATTTTAAGAAAAAATATATATAAATATAAAATCTTGGGTCCGTTTTTGCACCACTCGCAAAATTCGTGCGTTAAAAACGTATCCTTCATAAAAAATTCGTGCGCTAGAAACGGGCAGTTTAGAGTTCCTAAAATTGCAATCGAATACATCGTTCATGTCTGGAGTATAATCAGTTTATGGACACGTGAATCGGCTTCATATGTACAGGGCCTGATTTACGCCTAGGCAAGCAAGGCACATGCCTAAGGCCCTCAAATTGAAAGGGCCCCAAAATCTTGGTTAAAAAAAAAAACTTTCCCTTTTTCAAAATATTTATACGTGGGTAGATGTGATGTGGAGTAACTATATATAAATCGCTGGCAAAACACAAGCAAGTACTGGCAATATAATATATGTGATATTTCTAGTTAATATCAGTAACATTTTCCAGATAATTTAGGGAGGGGTTTTGTGTGAGATTAAACAAAAAAATGTCGTGTTGTGTAATAAAAACTAGCAGTATGTGTATGTTTGTAATTATGGCTTACTAAGATCAACTATATACTTCAGTTTCAAATACTGCATGGTTCTGAAGCAATTTTTAAACATTTCGACATTTTAGCTCCCAAAAGTTATATTTGAAAAATCTTTGAACTTAATTCGGGCAGGGTTTGAATAACCCCAAAACTCTCTCTTCAATACACCCCTGGTTAATACGATAATGGTATAGTTCAGACACACCTGGCAAAAAATCCAATGTCCAATTGAATTTTACCCGTCATATGGCTTTGTCACACACAACTGTTTCATCGATGAAGGTTCAAGTCTTTTCAGATGCAAATCAGTAGGACAGCATAAAAATCTAGGAGAAAATAATATTTTTACCAGGTACTACCGTAATTTAATGTCAGTCTTATAAATGTATTGTGTTTATTAAATTATTACGCTGGATTGTAATACAGTCGCCCAAAATGGTCACACTACCTACTCGACTCCGTAAAGTAAATGTCGAGTGGAGGGGGCCTCGTTTTAGGTTGTGCCTAGGGCCCAATTCTGTGTAAGTCGGGCCCTGCATATGTAGCAGCATGAGCAGTTCATTTTGCATATCGCGGACTGTTACGAATCAGGCATGAGATTCTTCTTCGGATTCGCCACATTTCGGTTATACTCGAGATTGATGAAAAAAAAAACTGAATGTTTTATTTTCGGAAGATTTTCGTGTGCATGTATAAGGGGGGGGGGTCGTTTTCTGTCTAGGGAACGGTATTCCGTTTTTCAGAACTTCCGTAAACGAAAGTTAAACGGAGTGAAAATTTTTCCCGCAATCGTAATTTCTTTTTCTCGCGAAGTTTCTCCTCTGTCCAGTATTGTTATTAAATATTAATTATTGCATAAATGTTTGCATTTCAGCTTCTGATAACGGAAGTTCGACAGAGCAAAAATTTCTTTGTAAACTTTAGGCATGAGTTTCTTCCGCGGATTCGAGGAACTATCTCTTTGTTGTCATCATTTGCGTCGTTCTAGAGAACGATGCAAAACTTAAGATAATTTTTTGTGGGGTGGGGGGTATTGTGTGCGGTGTGTGGCGGTGCATTTTCCGGCTGGGGACGAATTTTGACTTTCAAAATTTTCGAAAACGGAGGTTAAGCAGGTTTAATCTGTAATCGTTCTTTTTTTTTTTTTTTTCCCTCGCGATATTCCCTCTGCTCAGTATTACTGTAAAATACAATTTTGTTCGATAACTGATTGTGTTTCAGCTTGAAACTAGAGGAAAATTTTTTGAAAACGGAAGTCGGACGGAACGAAGATTTTTTCGTAATCGTAATTTTTTTTTTTTTCCGCGATGTTCTCGCTGTCTTGAAATATTGTTAAATGTTATTTTCCCTCCATAAATTTATTCCAAAGGGAAAAACTGGACACTCATATCAGAAGAATGGTTGAATCAACCAAGTCTCAATTATGTGAACTGTAAACATCTCATACATAGTATTCGAGAAGATTTTTTTTTTTTTTCAGAGCTGAAGGGAAACTTGTTCAAAAATGATAAATTAGTTGATCCTTGTAATACTAAACTTGCACATCACAATGTCCAGTGAAGGTTTATCTTTTGTGATTGAGATAGACTGCAGATTTCCTTTTGGCATAATGGAACTCTTTTTGAAGTTTGAGTGTGTAGAATCTGAATCTATGAAGCAAACACACGCGCGGGGGCTTTTTTTTGGTACAGTCTTTCAAAAGCTTGGCAGACAAGTTTTTTGGTTTTCTTGCTCGAAAATTAATGAAGACGCAGTTATGGAATATTTACTATTCAAACATAGCAGTTATGTAAAAAGTGAAGAGTGCCCATGTCCAAAGTTTTCTAAAAGTTTTATAAGCAACCATCTGCACACATTTCCATTAGAGTCAAAAGTTTCTTTTGCAAGTAAGTCTTGTGTTGCATTTAACAAATGTATCATGTGAACTTGGCTTTAGCACACAAAACAGAATTCAGTCAAAATTCAGAGATTCTCTGAGCAACAAAAATCTTAACGCGTATTTCTGAAATTGGACCAGATAAATCCTCAAAAATAAAACAACTGCTGATCAAAGCTTGCTAACTGTGGCAAGGAATGAAAGACAGACATATATACTTCAGATGCAATTTTATGATATCAATGTATTGCAACATGAACAACTCTAGTTTTGTGAAGTGAATCAAGGTTATTTGTATTAGATTGAATGTAGTAAATTATTTGATCTGATTCAACTGCTTGTTTTAAAAAATCAAGTATAGCTTATATTGTTTGAAAAATTACTACTGTTTTCCCAGAATCTTTTCATATTATTAAGTCATGTATTCAAAACTCCCCACCTGAAATTTTCAATCCCTTCCATTTACAAACAAAAGTGGGGAGACTCCCATTTCAAATTTGAATTTTAAGCCCTATATAGTTTCGCAGATCAGGCCGAATGGTCGAAAGACCAGCTGTTTAAATATGCTCTGTACAGATAGCCATGCAGTCTTCCACAAACACAAGTTTACAAAAATCTAATTCGTGTAATAAGAAAATTTCTTCTGTCACAAGAAATCAAAAAATATCAAATTTGCAAATCCTTCGAAATTTGGGTGCCGAAACGAAGATCTAATACTACTGCTATACCACCCCACACCCTTCCGACAAGCATGCTTTAACGCAGGAGTTTTCGATCAGAGGCCAGGCCAACCGTTTCATGCGTACCGCCCTCTTGTTTACTATTACAGACAGCATATGCTACGTAAAACAACTTCGCGTGTAAAGTAGCACTTATTTCCTCAGGGATCATTTCCAATGAAAGTGATGTCGTACTTCTCTGATTACACGTACATCTGTCTTTTTTTTTTTTTTTTTTGAAATATCAAGGATGAAGAGCGTGAAATCCGAAACAGGAACCCATGCAATAACAGGCGGCCTGCCACGACTAGCGATGATTTCCTTTGAACTGTCTCATCACAGATCCACACCCAGAGTGGAGCGCAAACCGTCTGATTTGGCACTGAAATTCAAAGATTATTATTTTTTTGTACCTCGGTATCAATCAACATTTTTAGCCTTGCACTAACTGTTTCTTTGGAGACATGCACACAGATGTTTAAAAAAAAACAGATACATGCTATTAAATATTTTTTTTCGTTTTGGGGTTTTAACAAAGTTCATGAGCAACACTAACGGCCATACGCAGTTCCCATCCCTAATTTAGAGCCCATAACGGCTCTAAGAAAGAAAAGGCCCAGAGCCATTAGGTAAACACATCACCCATGCCACATCCCGGGCCCGGTAAGCGGTAAAAATACCCCTGAAAACCGAAAAGCGGAAAAAATACTCCCAGAACAAACGGTTCACTGTAAACTGCCACACAGGAACACTGATGTGTGGCAGTGTTCCGGTGTGGCAATTTTACCGGCAACCCTGCCACATATCTTTCAGCAACTTGGCCACAAAAGTTCAAAAAGGGGTGTGGGGGCCTATAAAGATTGCCGTTTCTGGGCCTATATTGAGAACTGAATTGGGAACTCCAAACGAATTTCGCGAAAACGTTCCATGTAAGCCAAGCGAGAATTGTACTTTAATTTGAAGAAATAAATTGCCGAGGATCCGAGGTACACTTGCTTTGGGGTGGCTCTACCCCCAACTTCCGTAATATTATATTCTGGGCATTGAAGTGTCCGCGAAGTCCGTGAGCTATGTGAGGGCAACTTTCCCCCAAAATGTTAAAATGGACGTAGAACTGTAGAGCCTTGCTTTATATAATGATTCTGCACACACGACCATGAATTTTTAGTAGGGTGGGGTGAATTCACCCTCCCCAAGTTTCTAAGAGCGCAGACAAGTGTTCAAGGTAAGGGATTTGCTCGCAATTTCTATACTTCATGTTGTGTTTAATGGCAAACTATGTATGCCTTTCCACCCTTCCCCAGAAATTTGGTGAAGCCTGTGAAAGGGATAAGAGGTGCTTGGTTTGGAGGGCTCTACCCCCAACTTCAGTAATTATATATTCTGGACCTCTAGAGTCTGTCAGTGTATCCTCGATGTTACCCCTGAATAGCTCTTATAAACTCATGGACCTCGCGGACACTTCAAGAGGAACTTCCTGGATACACTGACTCCAGCGGCCCAGAATAAATTACGGAAGTTCGGGTAGAGCCCAAAACCAAGTGTACCTCGGATCTTCAGCAATTTATTTCTTCAAATTAAAGTAAAATTCTCGCTTGGCTTACATGGAACGTTTTTTCGAAATTCGTTTGGAGTTCTCAATTCAGTTCTCAATGTAGGCCCAGAAACGGCAATCTTTATAGACCCCCTCCCCCTTTGAACTTTTGTAGCCAAGTTGCAGAAAGATGTGTGGCAGGGTTGCCGATAAATTGCCACACATCAGAGTTTCTGTGTGGCAGTTTACAGTGAACCCTTTGTTCTGGGGGTATTTTTTTCGGGGACATTTTTTCCGCTTTTCAGTTTCCAGGGGTATTTTTACCTACATCCCCCGGGCCCATCTCGAATGACTGGTCAGAAACCAAAACAGCAGGATTTCTACTCAAAAATAAAAATTCCCTGAGTTTTCCATGCGGTTTTGCAAGTTTTTCCAGAACGGCCCAAAATCATGTTGTGATTAATTGTGGCATTTTTTACGCTTTCCAACCGTAGGTTGAAGAAGCGTATATGCGCCAGCTTTGTCCGTCTGTCTGTCCGCACGATGACTCGCGTAAAAATGGTTCCATTTCGATGAAATTTTAGTATGTGGTAGGGGACAACCTGGGAAGGAACCCTATTCAAAATGGGTGAAATGGGGTCAAAGGTCAGGACATAGGAGCGTCCATTTCATCGCCCTTATGCGTCATAACTTACGTAAAAATGCTTCGATTGCGACAAAACATTATGATGTTCTGGAGGTATACTGAACTGGTTCTGCTGAATATCACTGAAATGTAGACAAAGGTCGAGCACGGGTGCGAGATTTATACCACAGCCATTAATTATCCTCATAACTCGACTAAAAATGCTTCGATTGCGACAAAACTTTAGTAAGTTGTTCCGGAGGTATACTAAACCAATTCTGTTTAATATCAACGAAATGGGGTCAAAGATCAGGACACAGGAGCGAGATTTATTTCACAGCCATTATCCTCATAACTTGAGTAATGATTCCTGGTATGTTGGAAAGCGTATCATAATCAATGCACTGCGTGATTTTCCTAACTTGTCTTTCCATTCGTGAGTTTTCTCATCAAAGGAAACATTTGTTAATTATTTAAATAACTTATCTTTCATCTCTGAGTTAGCTTTGCATTACGAACACCCTCCCCCCCCCCCATTTAACATATTCAGAGCTATAACGAAGTAGTAACACGTGGCATCAACATCACGTGCGGCTACTATAAATTGTGCACACCTATCCTCTGTATGTAATCGGGCCGCGGGTGGCCTAGTGGTCAGCGTTCGTGACTGCCACGGAGATAACCTCAGGTTCGATCCTGGACAGGTACGAACGTTCGAACCACTAAATACCCGCCGTGCGTCGGATGGGCACGTTAAGTCGTCGGACCCCGGGTACTGGCCCCCTGGTAATAAATAAGGACGTCTTCCTGCCCGTTTCTACCTCGCTTCCGAGTCACTTTCCTATCCGGCACTCTAGCCCAAATCACCAAGCTTCCTATTTTTAAGGGTTGCTTAAGACCTGAGGTCAGACACTCCCTTCGTAAAATTCTCTACATATGATCTGATCTGTATGTAATCAGTAAACGTTTGCCATTAATGGGGAAACGTGGCGACTTCAGTCGATTTAATCGCGGCCAGATAGCTCCCGTACTACTGCATCAAGGATATACAGGGTAATTCAAAATTGTTCATCCGATTTCATTAGATCATAGCTCCGTAAAAATAATAATAGCGTACCATACGTTAAAATGAAGAGAAACGCACCGAGTTTACAAATGTAACCGTTAGATGGCGCAATGTAACCCGTGCGTCTGGATGTTAGCCGGTACCTTAACGAACAGCTTCCTAACCGCTGAACTGGTTGCTGTGGGTACGACTACAAGGCGCTGTACAGGTGGCCCGCAAGGTCTCCGGACCTGATCAATTATTGCCTCGACGTAGTTCGCGTGACCAACGGAAGTCACATAGAACATTTATAAGGTATGAAAACAAAATTTGGACAGTTTTTTTCCTTTATCCTGTGTACATTTAATCGCTGTATATTTAGAAACACATAAAATAGTCATTTGAAATGGTATCATTTTGAATTACCCTGTACCAGGACTAGATTAACCACGCGCAGACATCCACCAGAAGGGCTCACATTGGTCAGCCACGCGCAGT
Organism: Macrothele yani; assembly: GCA_039090855.1. Taxonomy (NCBI): domain Eukaryota; kingdom Metazoa; phylum Arthropoda; class Arachnida; order Araneae; family Macrothelidae; genus Macrothele; species Macrothele yani. Next base: position 134,029,801 of record CM077027.1, on the reverse strand, counting down.
TGATTCCAGAGGTGAGCGTCGAGTGTTCGTCACGAATCGTATCTCAGCGACGCGCAAGTTACCCAGCTTTCCCACCAGAACAACAGCGCTGCAGTTTGACCTATTTCCGCATGCATCGTACCTTGCTTCGCCTGAGGTTCCACAGGCGAAGACCACAGTGTACTCATGATGACGTCAAGTCATACCATCGACAGATGGAAGAAAGTCATCTGGAGTGATGAGTCCCGTTTCCTGCTGCAGCGTGCTGATGGCCCAGTTCGCATATGGCGTAAACAGCACGAAGCCCTATCCCACTCTCCCAGTAGCACAGTTGGGGTTCAACAGACCGGTGGAGGTGGTGTTCTGGGCTGGGGAGCATATTCCAGGGAATCCCTAGGTCCGTTGGTTTGTAATAGTGGTAAATGGAAATAACTTTTAATAATAGCGTAATGGAACGGGAATATTTATTTTATGAAATGTAATGTAAATATCTTTTAATCGGTGAATTTTAATGAATATGTAAATAATTAAGAATCCTTGCATGCAGTTTTAGAATGTTTTACAAGTAATCGTGGGAAACTTCTTAAGGATATGATTTTTGAGTTCGATTTGGGAGAGCCAGTAAGTCACAGGAAATAAGTTTATCGGCGGACTTCCTGGAGTGGACAAAACACAGGATTTCGTGTATAGATAGCTATTATAAGAAGGTTTTTTTTAGAGTTTTAAAGCGACTCATTAGGAAGGACTTCCGTTCTCGAGTAAGGGCTTTCCTTCGGGCAGGTGATTAGGAATGGAGATGGAGACGGAATGAGGTGTTCGGACAGAGGCTTCAGGCTCGTTTTTTGGAAGTAATGCGGAAGACAATAAGAGAAAACGACTTCTGGAGGTGGAAGGATGACGTGTCTTAGGAGGGACGGCGACTGACGGTAGAGAGCAGAGGGGGTTAGATGTTTCGGAGGTAGGAGTAGAATTCGCGAAGGGGTGCGTTTTCTCCGCGCCCGACTGGTAAGCATGAAGGTATAGCGAGGAGTTATAGAACACGAGAGATGGTCTAATCACAGGTGACCAGGAGTAATGATTAAATTAAGCAAAATCACGAAAATAAAGGATTTTACCAAACGTCAAGTCTCTTCTGTTAAATGATCTATTACTACTCTGTTGATGTTTACAGTGCTCAAGGAACCGGTCAATCTTCTGATTATAACATATTTCAGTAATATTTCAGTAATATAAGGAAAGAGTTAAAACAGCACTGTGACAGGTTAACATCCCACAAACACTGAAAGGTGGACGTTACAGTGATCTGTTAGCCGACCATCAGAGAGCTACAGTGACTAGTTAGTCGACAAGCAGATTTACCCGGTTGACCACAGTGCCATCTTTCAAAAGCACAACGCACCGTATCACCGGGCTTTTATAACTACTGAGTGGTTCGAAGAACACGAGACAACGAATTCCCCTGATTGTAACCCAATTGAACATTTGTGGGATATGCTATAACTCTGAGCAATATTACTTTAAATTAAAATACATACATTTGTAGTTAAATTATATTGAATAAGCCTACATAAAAGACTTTAGAACTCTACAAAGAATTTTTTATGCAGGCTTAATATGTTAATATACTGATTCGTATAGTAGAGGCTCGCATCCTAACATCGAGGTAGATCTTTGGTAATCAGCAAACTTGTTAAGCAGCTCATCTATGTAGTTTGGTTGCCGACCTCTGATCTAGCGGGATACATTTAGCTACAATGTACTCATAACTAGACTTCTTTGTAGGAAATTAACCACCTGGAAGGTTTTTTTTTAAGAGCAGCTTAGCGTCTCATAATCACTTACCAAATGACGAGTGCACGTGACACAGAATCACTGGCGCAGCTCTTCCTACTCATTCACTTCAAGAAGTAGTTTCTTTTCCATCGTTCGTGCTATATCGATTAAATTTTGTTCATGATAAATATACACCTGACGTGTTTAGGAACATCAAACAGAAGTCATCACTTTTCCGCGTTTATAAGTGAGTCACAGAAAAATTCTCATTGGCCGCCACCGGGAATCGAACCCAGGTAATCCAGTTACGCGCCGGACATGCTTCCACCGCAGCCTCGAATTCCTCCAGACTCACGATTACAGAATTTAAAGCAATGAACATTTTCCGTGGGGGACTAAGCCTCCTCTAGCTCCCTGCTGGCTACGGCACGGATAAAAGGTTTCGCTGTCCTTGGAATAATCGAAATCATCCCAATAGAGAAATGTTAAGTTACAAATTAAGCGCAGAAAAGCGCTGTTTCTGGCGTTGACCTTCGGATCAGCCAGCTCGACTTTTAATTTATATTGTACATTTTTCATATGCGGCTGAAAACCTCTACCATGCAGTCGGCATACAAAAAAAAAAAAAAAGTTTAGGAGTCAATAAATATTGTCGTACTGGGCGCCACGATCGCTAAAGCAGTTACTGCATGTGCATTATGTCATCCAATTCCTAACCTCTTTCAAATACATAATGCAGTAGTGCACGTGTATCCGTACGAAATCCTGGAGAAAATCAGGCATATTAATAACCCCCCCCCCCCACACACACACACACACACACACTACCTTTTCTGTTCAGAAGAGCATTCACATATTTCAATTCATTTTCCTGATCTTTTTCTAGGCACTGTCTGTTCGTATCAGCTGATGACGGAATTACAAAAGAGAAAACTAAATGAAAACGAGTATTCACATGCCTTCTTATACCATGACATATTACTTATCTTCAGAATTTCCGAGTTATTTTGTTCAAGTTCCCAAGCCTTAATTTGCCCTTATTGTGTTAGACATAACGTGCGCTTATTCTAACCCAAATTAAAACTGCAGCCAGTTCATATTTTAATCAACAGTATATTTATTAATAGTACATGCAATGTGACAAACTTTCACGTATAAGCCTATTTCTTTCACTATTAAGTCATTCTTATTTCCTCACTTTCATTTCACGTTAAAGGCAAACAAAAGCATCAATAATTACACCTGTTTCAAAATAGTAATAAAAAATAACAATATAAATTCTTAATACTATGGCAGGTGTTTTTTTATTGAGATCTGCATTCATTCATTTTTTTTCACACGTAAAAACAAAAGAAGCATCGAAGCTGCATATTTGCAGATCCAATATAAACAATCCCCAGTTTACAAAGAGAAAAAAAAAATATTGGAGGAAAGCAAGAAGAATAGAAAGGGAAACTGCAGCGCTTACCGAATGATTACAGCAATCCTATTGTTCGTCAAGCCGCTATGAAGCTAAAGCATCCGTCCAGTGATGTAACTATGAATTCATCCATGCGCACCGTTAAATCCAGAAAGCAGTCAGAAGGTGTAAGGGAGCTAATGGCAATGAAACATCGGACGTATTCCTTTTAAAAGGTTAGTCAGCTAGTAGCCCATCCGCTGGTCAACACATGCTTCGAGGTGGCAAGTGAGGTTGTTCATTAAACTCTGGGAGCTCCACGAAAACGAAGAAAATAACCAACAAATCCCTTCTTTGTGAGTGAGAAGTGGAAGTAAATCGGGGTCCCGCGCACGCACGCAAACACATTTTGTTGAAGTCGAGCGGCGTTTTTATTTTGCCGCAGTTAACAGCAGCTGCCCGAGTGAGCCAGCGTCCCGTTCGCTGAATACGCACAGCCTCGGTAGGGTTAACCTTGGAGAGTGGTCACTCACCTAGGAAACCGACCTTGAAGTCTGCCGCCGATGGTTTTGAAGTTGGCGGAGATTGGCGTGTTGCCCTCGTTTTGAGATTTGGAAGTGGATGCGCAAACACTTCAGCAAACAACGCAGCAGCACCAGCGGCGGCAGCTAGTGGGTTTGATTTCCGCAACTTCCTTTAAAAAGCAAAAAAACTGCAGTTGTGGTAAAAGAAAGTGCACTTTTCGAATTTGGATCGAACATCGATGAAAAAAACACTCAATAAAAGAAAGCATTTAAAAGAATTTGCAGTCTTTCAGCGTTAAAAAAAAACAAAAAAAAACTGGAAAATTTAAAATCGCGAAACCAGAACATCCAGTTCTCGAAATTAAACTGTCATTTCTGATTTTGGTAATAAACACTCCTCCAGAGAACAGAACAATAGCAATGTTGCTGACGAGTTGAGTTCTTTACCAACATATGATCTATATAGTATAAAAGTCACATTGTTTTTCACTAACTAATAAGCAAGTAACATAAAAGTCACATTTTGTGCACTTACACTGACGGAAAAAAATCCCAACACCACGAAAAAATAGTTGTAGAGGAATGAAATGGCGGCAATACATTTGTATAGGTAACATATTTAATCGATTAAGGTTTCAAGATCACAGCTTATTGTAAGCGCGAGAAGAGCCATTTTAAATGTGAAATGCTGGTACATTAATAACCGGTGTAACCGCCAGAATGTTGAATGCAAGCACGCAAACGTTCATGCATTGTGTTGTACAGGTGCTGAATGTCAGTTTGTGGGATGGAGTAACATGCCTGTTGCACTTGGTCGGTCAATACAGGGACGGTTAATGCTGGTTGGGGTTGACGCTGGAGTTGTCGTCCAATGATGTCCCATACGTGCTCGATTGGTGAAAGATCTGGTGATCTAGCAGGCCACAGCAACATGTCGGCACTCTGTAGAGCATGTTGGGTTACAACAGCGGTATGCGGGCGAGCGTTATCCTGTTGGAAAACACCCCCTGGAATGCTGTTCATGAATGGCAGCACAACAGGTTGAATCACCAGACCGACGTACAACTGTGTCGTCAGGGTACGTGGGATAACCACGAGAGTGCTCCTGCTGTCATAGGAAATTGCTCCCCAGACCATAACTCCAGGTGTAGGTCCAGTGTGTACCGGCCGCAGACAGGTTGGTTGCAGGCGCTCACCTGGCCTCCTTCTAACCAACACACGGCCAACACTGCCACCCAGGCAGAACCGGCTTTCATCAGAAAACACAATAGATCTCCACTCCGTCCTCCAATGAGCTCTAGCTTGACACCACTGACGTCGCAAACGGCAGTGGTTTGGAGTAAGTGGAATGCACGCTACAGGGCGTCTGACTCGGAGCTGTCCTTCAAGTAACCGATTTGTAACAGTTCGTTGTGTCACTCTGGTGGCAACTGCAGCTCGAACTGCTGCCGCAGACGCGGTACGATGCGCCACGGCCATACGCCGTACACGGCGGTCTTTCCTCTCAGTAGTGCCACGTGGCCGGCTGGAATCCGGTCTTCTTGAGGCAGTACCTTCCCTTGACCACCGTTGCCAACAATCATGCACAGTGGCTACATTCCTGCCAAGTCGTTCTGCAATATTGCGGAAAGAAAATCCACCTTCTCGTAGCCCTATTACACGACCTCGTTCAAAATCCGTGAGCTGTTGATAATGGCTTCTTCGTCTTCTTAAAGGCATTCTTGACTAACATCAACACACTACGTCGAATCTCAACCATAACTAATGCTCACGAACGTTACAGCGCGTATTTACAGCAAATCTGCATTGCATGTTCCGAGGGCGCTACTAGCGCCACACGTATGCGCCGAGCGCGAAATTTGCATAGACGTCATCTTACAGATGTACTCTCACCGCCTACAACTGTCGTTTATCTAACACAACCCCTTCTTGGTGTTGGGATTTTTTTCCGTCAGTGTATTTGCAAATAACATAAAAGGCGCGTTTCGCACGCAAAGAAAACGCCAATGGGGAAAAAGCGCATCTGAGAAACAAACCAGCGAGCTTCTGTTATTTTAGTTTCAATACAAAAATACGCTGAAAACAAACTAAACCTGCATAAATCTGAAACTTAACAAATAACTGATTTTCAATATTGCTTGACTTCTTTCTAAAATAGTTACTTCCCAGTATTACTGTTTCTAACATTTGCTTAGGTTCAGTCTGGAAAGCTGGAAAACAGACCTTTACAAAAAAAATGGAAATGAAATAGCCAGGTTAATGAATGAATTCTAATTTATTCAAATTTACTTGCGCAAGAGCTGTAGATATCCACAGAGCGCAAAAACAGGGCATAAATATGTACAAAAAGTCTTTCCAGCCGTGCGGACGACAATGGTCCGGGCCCATGGACTTTTTTTTTTCTTCTTCTTTTCCTTTTTTTCGCATCTGTTAAAAGAAATGTCAAGGCTGGGCTAAAAAAATTGCTGATGGATTAAAAACAAAAAATTTTCTCAAAGTAAAAAAAAGTGACTTGTGACATATTTTGTTCCTTATAATAACTTCCGCATGCTACTGATTTAAATTACACAAGCTGCACCGGTGGCGTTGTGGTCTAAGCGATGGCTTCTGACCGTTCGTTCGAGATGGGTCCGGGTTCGAATCCCGTGAGGCATGGATGCTGTGTTTGTCTTACAGCGCTGGCTCTCTCCCTTTCCTGGAACCAGACATTTTGTGGCAATTCCTAAGTCCGTTGGTTATTCATACTTTCAAATTTATTTTTTCAAAATTTTTATTGCTAATTACTTTTATTTATATTTAAAACTGCATAATCTGAACATTCTAAATAAAAGGAAGAACGTAAAGTGAGAGTCATATACTAAGAATATTAAAAAATTACTTTGTTAGGATGTCTTTGTTTATTGCTTGAAAAATAAATCACGAGCTGTGACTAGTACAAACGCAATCTGGAAATTATTATCTGAAATCTCAGGTTCCATTCTGCTTTCCGAAAAGCACGATAACACATTTTCGTTTTTACAATGTTTGATCACAGAAAGTTGGAGTGACATACAGAGCCGTAGCTACCAGGAGGGTAGGGAGAACTGGCCACCGGAGAACTGGACACATTGCAATTTCAGTGCCATAAAATTGTTCTGCATAAACAAATTTCGTGTGGCTATATTCCCCACTACTTGAGCAACTTCTTTTCATAATTATTTTTTTTTTAATATTTCATTTTCAGTAAGAAATTTAGACACTTCTGTGATTTTCGGAGCTAAGCCTAAGCGGAGAACTGGCCACAAAAATTTTAAGGGGCTGTATAAAAATTGCGTTCTGGGCTGCTCCGTGGCTACGTCTCCCCGAGATTGGTTATCTGACACACATAAAATGTCCGTAATTTCGTATTTACGATATATTTCTATAAACTATAACTAAAAAAATTATCTGCGAGTATGAGCAAACCCAGGAAACTTGTCGGGTGCGTGTGGAGGGGGGGGGGGGCTTAAAACCTAAAATATGAAATATAAAGAATTTCTGTTCCGATCGGGAGATTTTTAGAGTTTACAAGCTACAAGTCATCGAATTATCTAGTCGGGGGGGGGGGCAATACCAAAAGCGTATAAAATATCAAGAATTTCTCATTTCTCTTCCGATCGGGAGATCTTCAGCATTTACAAGCTGCAACTCGACAAATATTCTCAGCGCATGTGCACTCTCTGGAAACCTGTCGGCGATGGGGGGGGATTACCAAAAGTGCAAAATATGAAAAATTCCTGGCCCGATCGGGAGATTCTCAGCATTTACAAGTTACAACTCGACACATCATCTGAGTGTATGTGCCTACTCAGCAAACCCGTCCGGGGGGTTAATTTCAAAAGTGAAGTGTAAAATATGAATTTCTCGTCCGATCGTAAGATTTTTGGCATTTACAACTGGACACATTATTTGAGGGTATGTGCCTACTCTGCAAACCTGTGTGTGTGGGGGGGGGCATACCAAAAGTGTAAAATATGATGAATTTCTCGTACGATTGGGAGATTTTCAGCATTTAGCAGCTACAACTCGACACATATCTGAAGGTATGTGCCTACTCAGGACACCTGTCGGGGAGGGGGGAGGGGGGAGTTGTAGCTTGTAAATGCTGAAAATTTTCGGATCGGGCGAGAAATTCACCCCCGACAAATTTCCTGAGTCAGCACATGCGCTCAGATAATTTGCACACTTGTAGTTTGAAAACCCTGAAATCTTCTGTTGAAATGTACGTCACAAACATTTTTTCTAAAAAATTATATTAATTATCGCAATTAAGAAAAAGAAGAAATTACGGAAACTTTATATGACTCAGATAACCGACCTCTGGGGGTCGTGGACATGAAGCGGTCAAAAACACAATTTTTATACGACCCCTTAAAATTTTTGTGGCCAGTTCTCCGGTGGCTACTTCTACACCCAGGAGGGCGATTGCCCTCCCAGAATTGTCATTAATTTATTTTTAAAGGCTTGACTTAGTCTCATACAGTATTCCATGCTTCCAGTTAACCAGAGTAATATACACTGAAGAGCAATTGAATTAGAGATACCTGTCTAGTAACGTGTAGCACCACCTTTCGCCTGATGACGGCGGCGATTCGTCTCGGCATGGACTCTACAAGATACCGGAAGCGTTTGGAAGCCATGCGGATCCACGCCCCTGAACAAGCTCCCACAGTTCACGAAGATTTGATGGAAGGGGATCAGAGCCTCGAACATCTCTCTCGATGGCATCCAAAGATGTGCTCGATGGGATTGATGTCAGGTGACCTAGGTGGCCAAGGAAGCTAGGTCACGTCGGTGGAGTGTTCATCCAACCATTCGGATACAATTCGGTAGCTGCATTGTCTTGTTACAGGATGAGGTTCCCAGTGGGAAGTTGAAGACGCACAAACGGGAGCAAATGGTTGTCCAGGATATCCCGGTGACGTTGACCTGTGAGGGACGATGTCACACGTACCAGGGGCCCCGTTTCGGTCCACGTAAACAGTCCCCAGACGAGAATGGCACCCCCACCAGCTTGAAGAGTACCCTGCTGGCAAGAAGGATCCATTGCTTCATGTGGTTTGCGCCGTACTCGTATCCTGCCATCCGCATGTACCAACGTGAATCTCGACTCATCAGTCCAGGCAACATTTTTCCACATGTCTAGGGTCCAGTGGCGATGTTCCCGCACCCATGCTAATCTTTACACCCTGTGATGTGCGGTCAGCAGCGGTACCCTCGTGAGACGATGGCTTCTGTACCCAATAGCGATGAGATGGTTCTGGATGGTGTGGCTGCTCACACGTTTTTGTGCACCAGCGTTAAATTGCCGAGTGATTTCTTACACTGTGGTCCGTCTATCCGCTGTTACAATGCGAGCTAGCCGACGATGACCCCGCTCATCCACACGCTGTTGTCCACGGCAGTTGGCCCTCGCAGGGATGGTTTTACCGGATTCGATGTACTCACGGTGCACCCGTGACACAGTGGCTCGTGAAAATCCCAGTGCCCGCACGGCTTCCGAGATGGAGTTACCCATTCGTCGGGCCCCGACAATTTACCCACGTTCAAATGCGCTTAGATCCTTCGTCTTACCCATACTGCGTCCGACTCTTACTGATTCCCGTCGCATCACTCCTTATATTGTCGGGTCGCTGCATACGTCATGTAGTTTCCATTTACAGGGCCGCCCACAGCGCCACGTTTGCATAACGCCAGCTGTCTCTAATTCAATTGCTCTTCAGTGTACACTATGATGAGGTGTGAACATCTCACATCCATGAAGGAAATTTTCCAAAACAGTAAATGAAGGCATAGAAAACAATACGCTGATATATCTAACCACCATGACCTTTCTGAACACGTCGTTGGGATGAAGAGCTAATTATTCGGTTCACTGTAAACCGGCACACAAGGAGACTGCCACACCGGAAGATTGCCACACAGGAAAACTGCCACACGCTTTTCATTAAGGGACAGGGTACAAATTGCTATTCTCCGAGAAACACTTTGAATGTGTGGCAGTTTTCAAAGTTTCCGAATTATGTGTGGCAGTTTCCCAAGGTGCCTAACGATGGGAAGGAGCTCTTGTTTGTCTGAATTTTCATTTCGGTTCATAATACTTAGGTCAACTGGCCACAGAAGTTCGAGGGGGTGGGGTGGGGGTATAAAGATTGCCGTTTGCTGGCCTATATTAAGAATTGAATTGGGAACTCCAAACAAATTTCGAGAAAACGTTCTATGTAAGCCAAGCGAAAATTGCTGCATTCAGGAAAGGACAATAAGGTGAGATTTTTGTTATAACGCTGCACTTTTATTTAGGCACTAAATATTTACATGTCAAATTTGTAATATTTTTCCTTCTAAACATCGGCCTTTTTAACAGCCTTTAATCCGCCGACTTCATATTCATAACGCTTACGTATCAAATCAAGTCAATAGCATTGCGCTTTTACTTAGGCACGAAATATTAAAGTCATAGGCCACAGGCATAGGCCTTTTTAACAGTTTTTATTCTACCAATGTCATATTCACAATGTTTACACATCAAATCAAGTTAATAATATTGCGCTTTTATTAGGCACGAAATATTTATTCACAAGCCCTAGGCCCTTTTACCAGTTTTTATTCTACCAATGTCATATTCACAACGTTTGCACATCAAATCAAGTTAATAATATTGGGCGTTTTCTTAGGCACGAAATATAAATTCATAGGCCCTAGGCCTTTTTAATAGTTTTTACTTTACCATTGTCACATTCACAACGTTTACACAACAAATAAATGTAATAATATTGCGCTTTTACTTAGGCACGAAATATTAATTCGTTGGCCCTAGGCCTAAGCCTTGTTAATAGTTTTTCTCTATCAATGCCATATTCACAACGTTTACACACACAAAAATGTAATAACATTGCTATTTTACTTAGGCACGAAATATTCGTTCATAGGCTCTAGGTCTGGGCCTATGAATTAATATTTTGTGCCTAAATAAAACCGTAATATTATTACATTTATTTGTTGTGTAAACATTGTGAATATGGCATTGATAAAGTAAAAACTACTAAAAAGGCCTAGGGCCTATGAATTAAAAAGGCCTAGGGCCTATGAATTGATATTTCGTGCCGAAGTAAACGCCCAATATTATTAACATGATTCGTTGTGCAAACGTTGTGAATATGACATTGGTAGAATAAAAACTGGTAAAAAGGCCTAGGCCTAGGAATAAATATTTCGTGCCTAAATAAAAGCGCAACATCATTAACTTAATTTGATGTGTAAACGTTGTGAATATGGCATTGGTAGAATAAAAACTGTCAAAAAGGCCTAGGGCCTATGAATTAATACTTCGTGCCTAAGAAAACGCCCAATATTATTAACTTAATTTTCTGTGCAAACGTTGTGAATATGGCATTGGAAGAATAAAAACTGTTAAAAAGGCCCTGTGGCCTATGACTTTAATATTTAGTGCCTAAGTAAAAGGGCAATGCTATTGACTTGATTTGACACGTAAGCGTTATGAATATGAAGTCGGCGGTTTAAAAGCTGTTAAAAAGGCCGAGGTGTAAGGCCTATGAATTTATTAAGTAAAAGAAAAATATTACAAATTTGACATGTTATATAAATATTTAGTGCCTAAGTAAAAGTGCAGCGCTATTAAAAAATCCCACCTTATTGTCCTTTCTGAAACACAGAAATTTTCGCTTGGCTTACATAGATAGAAAACGTTTGTATAAGCCAAGCGAAAATTTCTGTGTTTCGGAAAGGAAATTTGTTTGGAGTTCCCAATTCAATTCTCAATACAGGCCAGCAAACGGCAATCTTTATTACCCCCCCCCCCTCTCAAACTTCTGTGGCCAGTTGCCCTAAGTATGAACCGATATGAAAATTTAGACAAGCAAAAGAGCTCCTTCCCATCGTTAGGCACCTTGGGAAACTGCCACACATAATTCGGAAACTTTGAAAACTGCCACACATTCAAAGTGTTCCTCTGAGGAATAGCAATTTGTGTCCGGCCCCTTAATGAAAAGCGTGTGGCAGTTTTCCTGTGTGGCGGTTTTCCGCCAACCAATTAATCATTTGTGCTCTGTTGCTGAAAGTTCTCTGAGCGTTTAACCTTGAACGGAATTTTTCCAAGTCCTACTCCTAAAGCTTCCCCCTGTTGTTACGTTCATTGTCCGCTACTCATTCGTCCTGCGCTGGTTTGCTTTTCGTTCTGCATTTCTGTGAAGTGTTGTGTTGTCGGAGTTCACATAACGTTTGCGCTTTATTTGGTATTTGCAACCAACCTGTGGTTCTTGGATATTTACCTAGTTTCTATATTTTTAATAAAATTATGTCAAAAACCTGAAGTGCGATTTTTGAACGATCATAATACTTTCCTACAACAGTGGTAAGTGAGTAAGTAAAAACCACGTATTATTTGAGTTCAACCCGAACAGGAGTAATTTTGAACTTGAAGGGGCGTAATTTCAAATCTCGCCCTCCCAAACTAGAAAAGCTTGCTACGGTCCTGGTGACACACGAAGAAAGAAGTGAAACACGAAATACATCTCCACCTAATCTCCAAATTTATTGAGACACTTGTCCCAGCGTCTGATAAGTATAACAATTAAGCTACAGACGAAATCCGTAACCAAATCCATTAGCCATCTGATCAACTTTACGGCATGAAGTGCCTTCCAGAAAGATGGTTCTCGAGACCGCCAAGTTGATGATCTCATATGCAATTTCACTCGTCTGGCTGTTGTCTTAGTGCGCGAAATGTTGTCTTGTGTCTTGCTCGCTGATGGCCATCTTTGTGAGCACGGCCAGTTTTGAATTCACTACACCAAAAATACACCTGCTTCTCTGAAATCACCTTTCCTTCATACACAGAAACCAGTTCATGGTGACTTTCACTTGTCTCTTTTGCTTGAAAAAGTTGAATAACTTTACGGGAACCTACTTTAGAACGCACTCTCATAAGTAGCGTCCATTTCTCGCAACTGGAATCAATTGTTCACAGACAGGAGTGCTACCCTGCATGGACGGCTTTTTCTGAACACTATACATGGTCCTATCCGTCTGTAACACACATTTCATTTCATTCACCTTCCCCACTATCGAGAAAACAAATGCTGTTACCTTACCCTTACTTTTCGGAAACCTATGTAGTTTTTGCACACTTCGCTGCTGAAAAATTTCTTTCCACTTTTACATTTGAGCCCCTCAGAACCATCCCACTTTTTTGAAATTTCCAACTTGGACCTAAATTTAATAGTTCACACTGAAAACTGCTTCTGCCACAGTGGATCATCCCACATTTGGTTGTAAAAATCACAAAAATTGGGATGATCCACTGTTGCAAAAGCAGTTTTCAGTGTGAACTACTAAATTTAGGTCCAAGCTCGAAATTTCGAAAAAAAGTGGGATGGCCCGCTATGGTTCTGAAGGACTCATTTGATGTCGAAATATATTGACAATTAGGAGGCACAACGTCTGCGTAAATCACACTGTGTGTTGTTGTTTTTTTTCACAAGATTTCAATGAATCACTGCGTAATTCTAAAACTTGCAACTAAAATTATGCAACACAAATCACAAAATGTATCGCAACTCAGTATGGAATGCACTGCATTTTACCAATTACTTTGCACATTAATCCGTCCACTTAATTTTTCTTTGTTGGAAACATCAAAAATGGTGTACTTGTGAATATCAATGTGCTAATATGAGCGTGGGTCATTAAACCCTTAAACCAACAACTCGTAACAATTTCCTGGAAAATCACCTCGAACACAGATGCTCCGCATAAATTTTCTTGACTAGCCAGGTTTTTTTTTTATTTATTTATTTTTTGATTGGGGATTTAACGACCACCGTGAGCAACTTAATGGGCTATAAGTAGTCGCTCGTCCCTAATTTAGGGTATCTGGTTCCATGGAAGGGAGAGAGCCAGTGCCGTAAGGCAAACACAACATCCATGCCTCACCGGGATTCGAACCCGGACCCTTTCACGGACGAATGGTCATAAGCCAGCGCTGACTAGCCAGTTTCAACAAGATTTAAATAGTACAGCATGTATGTGCACATTTCCTTTTCCTACTCAATAAAAGGTGTGATCAAAAATTATCTAGACTGGATTTATTAAAGGAAGTACAAGACATACAGATTTGAAACTTAATTGCCTTCAAAGTAATCCCCATCCGAAGCTATACACTTGGCCCAGCGCTATTTCCACTGCTCGAAACATTTTTTGAAGTCGTCTACTGAAATTGCGAACAGCTGCTTCGTCGCATTTTGTTGGCTCTCCTCAAAACCTTGAAATATGTTCCCTTTTAAGTGGTATTTGATTTTTGGAAAGAGAAAAAGTCGCAGGGAGCGAGATCTGGCGAATAGGGCGGCTGACCTGTGCAATGCAGTGCTTAGAAGCAAGAAACCGCTGCACAAGTTGCGATGTATGAGCATGCGCGTTGTCACTTGCCACTCTCATGCAGTGAGGGTGTTTTGCGACTAACTGCGCCCCTCAAACGCCTCAAAACTTGACAGTAGTACTCCTTGTTATCTGGCCTGATGGAGCGTATTCATAATGCACAATTCCTTCATGATTGAAAAAAAATCAGTTAGCGTCTCTTGACATTGCTGATGTTCTGTCGTGCCTTTTTGGGTCTTCCACTGTGAAGACAGGGCCTCAGTTTCGGGTCATACCCATAAACCCACGTTTCATCACCAGTTATGTTAGTCTAAAGTTTTGTCGTTTTCGACGCAACTCAAGCAGGTCACTAGCAGCTGAAACACGGGCTTATTTTATGCTCAGCTGAGAGCAATTTTGGCACAAATTGAGACGCGTTTCATACCCAAATTTCCCGTAAAAATCGACTGAACTGAAACTAATGCTGAAGTCTTCAGATAACTCACGAATAGTGATTCCGCGACTTTCCCGCACAGCTGTGCGCACAAGTTCGACACTGTTTTTCCCTTTCGCTTGTTGCGGTCCTCTCTTAGACCGTTCAACACTTTCACGAGCATCTTTAAAACGTTTATATCACTCCCAAACTGGTGCACGACTCATACAATCGTCCGCATAGACTTTGCACGAATAATACAATCGTCCGCATAGACTTTGCACGAATCATACAATCGTCCGCATAGACTTTGCACGAATTCAGCTGAGAGCAATTTTGGCACAAATTGAGACGCGTTTCATACCCAAATTTCCCGTAAAAATCGACTGAACTGAAACTAATGCTGAAGTCTTCAGATAACTCACGAATAGTAAGTTGGACACTGTTTTTCCCTTTCGCTTGTTGCGGTCCTCTCTCAGACCGTTCAACACTTTCACGAGCATCTTTAAAACGTTTATATCACTCCCAAACTGGTGCACGAATCATACAATCGTCCGCATAGACTTTGCATGAATCATACAATCGTCCACAACTCCGCATAGACTTTGCACGAATCATACAATCGTCCGCATAGACTTTGCACGAATCATACAATCGTCCGCATAGACTTTGCACGAATCATACAATCGTCCGCATAGACTTTGCACGAATCATACAATCGTCCGCATAGACTTTGCACGAATCATACAATCGTCCGCATAGACTTTGCACGAATCATACAATCGTCTGCATAGACTCTGCACGACTATACAATCTTCCGCATAGACTTTCTGTCTTCATGTCTTTGCAAGTTTCGGCAAGTTTTTGACAAAATCTGATGCAAATTCCTTGTTTAATTTTTTTCCGAAAAATGGATGACAGCTTCAGACACTTAAGAACAAAGCACTACTGTTAAAAAAAAAAAAATGGACGAGCAGGGAAAACGTGACACACAGCACATGCGTAGTAAGTTCCAAGGTCAACCTGTACCAAACCGCTTCCTGCTGTGTCACGTGATTCCGAACTTGTGCAACCAGTCTGGATACTTTTTCATCACAGCTTGTTTAAATAATAAAGCATAAAACTTTCACGCGTTCAAAGATTTATAAGTTACGGGACAGTGCGGAATTAAACCTCGTAACCAAGTCTTGAACTCACTTTTTTTTCTCCCTGACTAAATTGGTTGCTTGGTAGCAAGGAGCTTCACTGTTACGTTAGTGAAATATTCCACATGTGGTCACAAATTTGAAAATTGTTCCAGAGACACATAATGTACAATCCCTACCTGAAGCAAAAATACGAATACACAGCGCACACACACATTTTGGGCTTTTATACTATTAATACAACCGGAAATGTCAAAAAATTTATTGTACACATGCTATTTAAATACAGTAGATTGCGGATTTAAATCTTCTTCCTTCGTATCTTTTATTCTAGTACTTGTTTTAAGTACGAAATAATTTTCTTCAGAACTTCGAATTCTTCCAAAAAAATCCTAGAGGACCGCATTTCAAAAGTGAGTTTACCGATCTTCTAAATTGCATTTTTTAAAATTAGGCAGACGACTCTGACTTCTTTCTCAAACGTGAAAACACTGTCACTGGTTGATTCATTTTATAACAAAGAATATTTTGGAGGGATGGGGGAAAAGAACAAAACGGAGAGATAAATCGTGCTACTTGAAGATGCAAACAAAACAATATCCCAACTTTGAAAAACGCACTAACAGTACTCTGCAGTGCTGTCTTTTTCTTTCTCCACCCCACTAGCAAATTATACTCATTACTAGAAATCTCTTTTGATACTTAACTACCGGTCGTATTCGCGCTGTACTAGTTACTGATAATCATCGGTAAATTTGTAAGTCTCAATACCTTTACGTGCTTAAGTTCCATATAACGCAACTCAAAATAACGGCAGCAGTCTCAGGTGTGTAAAAACCACTTACACAATCAATATGATGGTGTTACAGCAGTAGTAATGTCATACACTCATGGTGTGACTAGATAGTTTATAGACATGGGCAACCAACCATAGCTTAGTTTTCAGGGCCGCGGATGGCCTAGTGGTCAGCGTTCGTGACTGCTACGGAGAGGGCCCAGCTTCGATTCCATGCAGGTACGAACCCTTGGAACACTAAATAACCGCCGTGCGTCGGATGAGTAGGCGTTGGACCCTGGGTATCCCCCCCCCCCCCCGGCAATAATACCCTCAAATAATGTGTCGAGTTGTAAATGCCAAAAATCTGCCGATCGGACGAGAAATTCTTCATATTTTACACTTTTGAAATTACCCCCCCCCCCCGACGGGTTTGCTGCGTAGGCACATGCGCTTAGAACAGAAAATTTGTCGAGTTGCAGCTTGTAAATACTGAAAATCTCCCAATCGGGCGAGAAATTCTTCATATGTTACAGTTTTGGTATTTTGGTATAGCCCCCCCCACCCCCACCACCACCACCACCACCCATACACAGGTTTGCTGAGCAGGCACATGCCTTCAAATAATGTGTCGAGTTGTAGCTTGTAAATGCCAAAAATCTCCTGATCGGACGAGGAATTTTTCATAATTTACACTTTTGGTATTAACCCCCCCCCTCTATCACCGACAGGTTTTCAGAGAGTGCACATGCGCTGCGAAAATTTGTCGAGTTGCAGCTTGTAAATGCTGAAGATCTCCGGATCGGAAGAGAAATGAGAAATTCTTGATATTTTACGCTTTTGGTATTGCCAATCCCCTAACACACACCCCCCCCCCCACCCACCCGACTAGTTTCCTGAGGCAGCAGATGTCCTCAGACAATTCGATGACTTGTAGCTTGTAATGGCTGAAAATCTCCCGATCGGACCAGAAATTCTTTATATTTCATATTTTAGGTTTTAAGCCCCCCACCCCCACCCCCCCCCCCCCGACAAGTTTCCTGGGTTTGCTCATACTCGCAGAGAGTTTGTTTAGTTATAGTTTATAGAAAAATATCGTACATAAGACATGTGTGTCAGAGATAACCAATCTAGGGGAGACGTAGCCACGGAGCAGCCCAGAACGCAATTTTTATACGGCCCCTTAAAATTTTTGTGGCCAGTTCTCCGGTGGTCTGTTCTCCGCTTAGTCTTAGCTCCGAAAATCATGGAAATGTCTAAATTTCTTACTGAAAATGAAATATTAAAGAAAAAAATTATGAACAATAGTTGCTCAAGTAATGGGGAATATAGCCACGCGAAATTTGTTTATGCAGAACAATTTTATGGCACTGAAATTGCAATGTGTCCAGTTCTCCGGTGGTCAATTCTCCGGGGGCCAGTTCTCCATACCCGATCGAAATGAGGTCAAATGTCGGGGCACAGGAGCGAGATTGATTCCACAGTCATTATCCTCATAACTTGAGTAATGATTTCTGGTATGTTGGAAAGCGTATCCGTAAGCAATGCATTGCGTGATTTTACTAACTTGTTGATTTTAATAATTTTATTTACATCTTTTATTTCGCACTGCACGATACTTGCGGGATCTCCTTTGTTTCACTGGGCGCCACTGTGTCGTTTTGTGTGCCCTTAACATTCAACGGCGTCTTTTGTTGTGGTTTCTTTTTCAGTACTCCCGGCACGATTTTTATGGCTATCAATTGAATTTTATTGGGGGTAGTCTGCCCTGGAGGGAAAATAGTGTTCCACAGGAGTCTAAAGTTTGGACGGAACAATCGCTCCAGGTACAGGAAGGTATTGTTTTAGCGAGGGGGCGAGGCTGTAGACTTTTGCATCGGCTCTGGCGGTAAATCACAGGTGACGGTGAGAAGACAAAAGCGAGTGAATGTTGATGGCGTTCGGGAAAAACGTCTTGCAAGTTGGACGCGGTGGAGACGAAGAGACAAGAGAGTGATGCTTCGGGCAGAAGAAAAAAAGTGACGGAGCAGGAGAGAGATAGCCCGAGGTATGTGTACGGGTTCGGCGTAAACTTGGTGTGTAGCGCAACTGGAAACAACGATTACGCGGGGAAGATTGGCAGGGTGTATTCGAACTCCGTGACCTAAATTAACTCGTCTAAGAATTCTAAACAAAAAAACTTTGCTGGAATATAATTCTCTCATGTTTGTGGAACCTTTTCTACCGTTGTACAGCTTTACAGAACCTACACAGTACACACATATCTCTTGGTTCAGTCGAACCGCCATGAAATTTAGATTGTGATCTGCATATTTAGATTGTGATCCTTGCGAAACTGCTGAACTTTCTACTAGCCAATGTGGCTAGTGGAATAAAATTTTATTAGCCAAATGACAATATCTACTGGCCACGCAAAACTAAAATAAATAATAATTCAGTAACTTCTCTCTTACGTTTCTATGAAATTAAATGGGTGAATTGTTTTTTTCTTTCTAATGAGAGTTCTTCTCCCATTAACTTCATAAAAACAGATGCAGAGCAGTTACTGCATAGGATCATTAGATTGACTGCAAATATTGCACATGCTTTTAGTTCCAAAATGATTTGACTTTTTTTTTTTTTTGACAATTTATTTTCAGTGTTGTAACATCATTACTCTTACTATCTTAATTTACACATACATCCTTTACTTTCCAGAGGCCACTGAAATTAGATGCCTAATTTCTTTAATAATATTTAAAACAACGGATCAAAAGCTAGGATATATATGCATAAAGTGGCACTAATAATGTTGATACAGTTTACTGCTGATATGTACTGTGTCTGATCTTCCCATCAGAGGTAACTGCCCACCACCGGGTACGGAGAACTGGACACATTGCAATTTCAGTGCCATAAAATTGTTCTGCATAAACAAATTATGTGTGGCTATATTCCCCACTACTTGAGCAACTATTGTTCATATTTTTTTTTTAATTTCATTTTCAGTATGAAATTTAGACATTTCCATGATTTTCGGAGCTAAGACTAAGCGGAGAACTGGCCACCGGAGAACTGGTCACAAAAATTTTAAGGGGCCGAATGAAAATTGTGTTCTGGGCTGCTCCGTGGCCCCAGAATGCAAGATTGGTTATCTGACACACATAAAATGTCCGTATTTTCTTATTTACGATATTTTTCTATAAACTATAACTAAACGAATTCTCTGCGAGTATGAGCAAACGTAGGAAACTTGTCTGTGGGGGGGGGGGGCTTGAAACCTAAAATATGAAATATAAAGATTTCTGGTCCGATCGGGAGATTTTCAGCCATTACAAGCTACAAGTCACCGAATTGTCTGAGGGCATCTGCTGCCTCATCGAATTGTCTGAGGGCATCTGCTGCCTCAGGAAACTAGTCGGGGGAGGGGGGGCGCAATACCAAAAGCGTAAAATATCAAGAATTTCTCATTTCTCTTCCGATCGGGAGATCTTCAGCATTTACAAGCTGCAACTCCACAAATTTTCTCAGCGCATGTGCACTCTCTGGAAACCTGTCGGCGAGGCGGGGGGAGGTTAATACCAAAAAGTGCAAAATATGAAAAATTCCTCGTCCGATCGGGAGATTTTTGGCATTTACAAGCTACAACTCGACACATTGTTTGAAGGCATGTGCCTACTCAGCAAACCTGTGTATGTGAGGGGGGGGGGGGAATACCAAAAGTGTAACAAAGAATTTCACGTCCGATCGGGAGATTTTCAGTATTTACAAGCTGCAACTTGACAAATTTTCTGTTCTGAGCGCATGTGCCTGCGCAGCAAACCCGTCCGGTGGGAGGGTAATTTCAAAAGTGTAACAAAGAATTTCACGTCCGATCGGGAGATTTTCAGTATTTACAAGCTGCAACTTGACAAATTTTCTGTTCTGAGCGCATGTGCCTGCGCAGCAAACCTGTCCGGTGGGGGGGGGGGGGGTAATTTCAAAAGTGTAAAATATGAAGAATTTCTCGTCCGATCGGCAGATTTTTGGCATTTACAACTGGACACATTGTTTGAAGGCATGTGCCTACTCAGCAAACCTGTGTATGTGGGGGGGGGGGGGTGCATCCCAAAAGTGTAAAATATGATGAATTTCTCGTCCGATCGGGAGATTTTCAGCATTTAGCAGCTACAACTCGACACATTATTTGAAGGCATGTGCCTACTCAGTAAACCTGGGGGAGAGGGGGGATTAATACCAAAAGTGTAAAATATGAACAATTTCGTCCGATCGGGAGAATATCAGTATTTAGCAGCTACAACTTGTCACATTATCTGAAGGCATGTGCCTACTCAGGAAACCTGTCGGGGGGGGGGGGGGTTGTAGCTTGTAAATGCTGAAATTTTTCGGATCGGACGAGAAATTCTTCACATGTTACACTTTTGATATTAACCCCCCCCCCCCCCATCCGGACAGGTTTCCTGAGTAGGCACATATGCTCAGAGATAGTGTGTCGAGTTGTAGCTTGTAAATGCTGAAAATCATCTTCGGATGGTTCGAGAAATTCTTCATATTTTACACTTTTGGTATTAACCCCCCCCCGTTTTGCATAGTAGGCACATGCCCTCAGAAAATGTGTCGAGCTGTACGTAGCTTGTAAATGCTGAAAATCTCCCGATCGGACGAGAAATGTTTCATATTTTATAGTTCTGGTAACCCCCACCCCGGTAAACGGTAAAAATACCCCTGAAAACTGAAAAGCGGGGAAAATGCCCCCGGAAGAAATACCTCCAGAACAAACGGTTCACTGTAAACTACCACACAGGAACACTGATGTGTGGCAATTTACCGGCAACCTGCCACACATCTTTCAGCAACTTGGCCACAAAAGTTCAAGGGGGGGGGCTATAAAGATTGCCCCGTTTCTGGGCCTATATTGAGAACTGAATAGGGAACTCCAAACGAATTTCGCAAAAACGTTCCATGTAAGCCAAGCGAGAATTGTACTTTAATTTGAAGAAATAAATTGCCGAGGATCCGAAGTACACTGGGGGGGGGGTAGCTCAACCCCCAACTCTCGTAATATTAGATTCTGGGCCGCTGGAGTCTGTCAGTGTATCCGGGCTGTTCCCCTTGAAGCGCCTGCGAGGTTCGTCAGCTTGGGAGGGGGAGGGGGTCCCCAAAATGTTGAAATGGCCGTAGAGCTGTAAACATTAGAAGCATGCTTTACATAATGATTCTGTACACGACCACGAATTTTCAGGAGGGTGGGGTGCAAGTTTCTAAGAGCGCAGACAAGTGTTCAAGGTAAGGGATTTGCTCGCAATTTCTATGCTTCATGTTGTGTTTAATGGTAAACTATGTATGCTCGTTCCCCTCCCCCAGAAATTTGGTGAAGCCTGTGAAAGGAATACGAGCCTAGAGTCGGTCAGTGTATCCTCGATGTTACCCCTGAATAGCTCTTAGAAACGGGGGGGGGTCGTGTACAGAATCATTATATAAAGCATGGTAGTAATGTTTACAGCTCTACGTCCATTTTAACATTTGGGGAAAAGCCCCCCAGCTCATGGACCTCGCGGACACTTCAAGGGGAACTTCCTGGATACACTGACAGACTCCAGCGGCCCAGAATATAATATTACGGAAGTTGGGGGTTCAGACCCCCCCCCCCACACACACACACACCAAGTGTACCTCGGACCCTCGGCAATTTATTTCTTCAAATTAAAGTACAATTCTCGCTTGGCTTACATGGAACGGTTTCACGAAATTCGTTTGGAGTTCCCAATTCAGTTCTCAATATAGGCCCAGAAACGGCAAATCTTTATAGCATCCCCCCCCTTGAATTTTTGTGGCCAAGTTGCTGAAATATTTTTGACAGGGTTGCCGGTAAATTGCCACACCGGAACACTGCCACACATCAGTTTACAGTGAACCGTTTGTTCTAGGGGTATTTCTTCCGGGGGCATTTTTTCCGCTTTTCAGTTTTCAGGGGTATTTTCTTCGGGGGTATTTTTCCCCGGGAGTATTTTTACCTACTTCCCCCTCCCCCTCTCACCCCGACAAGATTCCAGAGTAGGCACATGCGCTAAGATAATGTGTTGAGTTGTAGCTTGTAAATGATGAAAACCTCCCGATCGGAACATAAATGCTTCATATTTTACACTTTTGCCCCCCCCCCCCACCGACAAGTTTCCTGAGTCAGCACATGCGCTCAGATAATTTGCACACATGTAGTTTGAAAACCCTGAAATCTGTTGAAATGTACTTCATAAATATTTTTTCTAAAGAATTACATTAATTATCGCAATTAAGAAAAGACGAAATTACGGAAACTTTATATGACTCAGATAACCAACCTCTGGAGGTCGTGGGCATGAAGCGGTCAAAAACGCAATTTTTATACGAACCCTTAAAAATGTTTGTGGCCAGTTCTCCGGGTGGTCAGTTCACCGGTGGCCACTTCTACACCCGCCCACCACAATTGAATAGCATTTTGAGGATCAAAATCTTCAATTGAAGGGCCATTGCATCTAATCATCATTAAGTCACTAATTTAAAGTGTCACTATTCAGACGTGCTTGATTACTCACTAATTTAAAGTGAGGTTCATTGCTGAAAAGCCATGCTCACAAGGAGCAGTATCAGATGTAGCAGCTGCATCGTTTTAAAAACATTACCCTAACAATTTGTTTATTTTTATTCAGCATGTATGCGACTAAACAGAGATTCAAAGATAATTCTTTAACCTGTAGATGACATAATATTTTGTGCAAAGTATACCATGGTAAAGGTTGCTTTAGTAACCTTGACCCTTTGGTCGCTCCAGGCTGAACAGTCAGCAGATTAAGTTTCTCCCGAAGCTCACCTTCATTTTCGAAGCAGCTATAGGAACACGGGCGGGGAAAACTGAACTCGATATTCATTCACAAGTGTGTGTGTGGGGGGGGGGGTTGGACAAAATAGTTACTCACTTGGGGAAAAAAGTCTACTGGCCATCGTTGACTATTATATTAAAAAATTTACTAGCCACTACAAAATATCTGGTCACCGTTTGGATGCTGGCTACCGACCAAGGACTGTGCGTATCTGCCAACATTAGTAATATTAGAAGGTATACATAATATAGTAATATTAGAAGGTATACTTAAATCTTGGCCCTCAGTCTCCGGCAGCTGGAATGTACCTGGCCAAGGCAGCGGCCAGTGCGACATGAAGGCAGAGGGTGCTAAGAATCCCCGGAGGACCGGACTAGGCTGCCATCTGATGCTGACCTTGGCTACTTACAATGGACGCTCCCTATCTTCTGAATCAAGGCTTCTTGAATTGGAAGAGGAACTACAAAGGATCAAGTGGGACATCGTGGGGCTAAGTGAGGTAAGGAGAAAAGGAGAAGATCTCATCGAACTGAAAAGTGGACATCTCTTCTACTATCGTGGGACAGATACTGGCAGAACTAGTGGTGTTGGATTTATAATAAACAAGAAACTGAAGGATAAAGTTGTAGAAGTTGAAAGTTCCTCTGACAGAGCTGCACGACTTGTTATCCAACTCTCGAAAAGATACCAGGCTCAGATTATTCAAACTTATGCACCCACCACAAGTCATCCTGAAGAAGAAATTGAAGAATTTTATGAGGAAATTTGTCATCTAAATAATAAAGGTAAGCAGCACTTGAAAATAATTATGGGAGATTTCAATGCAAAAATAGGGCAACGGCAACAGAATGAAACTTCAGTAGGTAAATTCGGTCATGGCAACAGAAACCAGCGTGGAAATACTCTCGTTGAGTTTGCAGAGGCAGAAGGGTTTTTCATCTTGAACTCCTTCTTCAAGAAAAAGCCACACAGGAAATGGACATGGAGACATCCAAATGGGACGACAAGTGAAATTGATTTTATTATGTGTAACAAAAAATTCGTCATAGAAGACTGCAGTGTGCTAAACAAGTTCAACACAGGTAGTGACCATAGATTGGTGAGATGTAAGATGCACCTCAACACTAAACTTGAACGTGGCAAGCTCATAAGACAAACAAAATTTATTGACATAACCAACCTTAAAAAACACCATAATACCTTCAAGTTAGAACTGAAGAACAGGTTCTCTGCTTTAGAAGGCCTAACATCGGAAGAAGTGGACATCTCTGAAGTTAACAGAAAAGTAACGAAAGCTCTTATGGAAACAGCAACAAAATTAGCTGGGTCTAAGAACAAGTTGCATGTGAACAAATTATCAGGAAAAACCAAAATGTTGATGCAAAAAAGAAGAGAGATGAGGACAACTAAAGAAGATGTGACTTCCAAAGTGGAATATATAGAGCTATGCAAGACAGTAAGAAAAAGTATCACTGAAGACGTAAGGAAATTCAACTGTGAACTAGTGAGGAAAGCAATTGAAAACAACCAAAGCCTAAAGATAGCAAAGGGACATCTCAGTAAGGGAAGAAAACAGATTATGGCACTGAGAAAAGAAGATGGTTCTGTAACAAGAAATAGAGGCGAAATTTTGACAAGAGTGAAAGATTTCTACTCCAAATTATATGAAAGGGATGATATCTGCACTCCAGACATCATGAAAGATACCTGTACCAGAGTTCCTCCAGTCCTTCCAGCAGAAGTTGCACATGCAATCAAGAACATGAAGCGAGGAAAAGCTCCAGGAGAAGATGGAATTACTGTAGACATCATACAAGAAGCAAGTGGAGAAATCGAAACAGTACTCGCCCAAATTTTCAGTCGATGCCTTAATGAAGGAAAGATTCCTGAGGATTGGAACACCGCTACAATGATCCTGCTACATAAGAAAGGTGACATTGAGGATCTCGGAAACTACAGACCTATCAGCCTCCTATCAGTAGTTTATAAAATCTTCACTAAAGTTCTTTCACACCGCTTGAAGGTAACACTGGACATGGCTCAACCGAGAGAACAAGCTGGATTCAGGAGTGGCTACAGCACAATAGATCATATCCACGTGCTGAGAGAACTAATTGAAAGAGCGAGGGAATATGAACTTCCATTGTGCATGGCTTTTATCGATTATGAAAAAGCCTTTGATTCGGTGAAACCGTCAGCAGTTACAATGGCTCTGAAAACCTGCGGTATTGAAGATGCATACATTAATATTATTAATAACATCTATGAAAATGCAAGTGCAAAGATTAGGCTGTTTGAAAATACAACACACGTAAAAATTGGAAAGGGAGTGAGACAAGGTGACACCATATCTCCGAAGCTCTTTAATGCCACATTGGAGGGTGTTTTTCAGTCGCTGAGCTGGGAAAACAAGGGGATAAAGATTAATGGAGATTATCTAACCCACCTTCGTTTTGCTGATGACGTAGTCATTTTTGCAACTACCCCATCAGAGCTGCAGAGTATGATCCAGGAACTTGCTAACAAGAGTAAAGAAGTGGGATTAAAAATGAACTTTCAGAAGACAAAAGTGATGTTTAATGCTTTTACAAGAAATGAAGATTTATCGATTGATGGAGAAAAGCTGGAGATAACAGACACGTACGTTTATCTTGGACAGCAGATATCAAGTGAGGGTCACATTGATGAAGAAATTAATCGGCGTACAAAACTTGCCTGGCGAGCTTTTGGAAGAAACAGCATAATTTTCAAGAGCAATATGCCATTATGTCTTAAAAGAAAAGTGTTTGATCAATGCATCCTTCCAGTGCTTACGTATGGTGCAGAGACGTGGACCTTAACTAAAAGAGACATACAAAGGCTGCAGACAACTCAAAGTAGCATGGAGAGGTGCATGCTTGGTGTAACCAGGAGAGATAAGAAGAGGAACTCGTGGATCCGAAAAATGACAAGAGTGGAAGACATCATGATCAGAGTTAAATCCCTGAAATGGCAATGGGCTGGACATACTGCCAGAAGGACAGATCATCGATGGACAGCCGAAATTTTAGATTGGATTCCAAGGGACAGGAAAAGACCCAGAAGAAGACCACATGGGAGATGGGTGGATGAAATTCGAAAGTATGCAGGGGTGACATGGAGGAGACTGGCACAAGACAGACCGTTGTGGAGGAAACTTGGGGAGACCTTCGTCCAGCAGTGGATTGATAATGGTTGACAATGATGATGATGATGATGACATACTCTTTTTTGTTTTTTACGAAACGATCCATCTCTTTGTGAAAAAGAAACACGCACCACCAGGGCCGGATTAAGAGGGATCTATAGGGGCTATATAGCCTTGGTGCCCACCATGACCATGGGCCCAGACAAAGATAGAAAGGTTTATAAAATATTTTTACTTTTGTCTCGTATGATTTCCACTCGGTCAGAAACAGAGGTTGGAAGACGAACAGGTTTCAAGACAGTGACTCACCAAGGGTAAAAAAGGTTTCATGTCGCTGTATACAGAGGGATATGGCAAGACAGTTTCAGCTTTTTTACTACCATTCACCCACACTTTCCAATTTGCACTTGGAATCGTTAACGGTCGAGGTCCCCTGTGGCTTCACATCGCATGACAAAAAAAGATGCATTAAGTGTACAAACCTAAATTAGAAAATCCAAGCCAAAATCTAGGAATCTTAAGCTTTTAACCCGTGTTCTTGTGAGAACAATGAAAAGTATAGCAATTTATTACGAAAACTCTGCAGATAATTTAATAGTTACAGTTTCGTGTTTTAACGGACTGCATAATTCCCACTCATGAGTTCTTTGGGGGCCCATTCAGATGTCTTAGCCTTGAAACCCACTCAAATATCTTAGCCTTGGGGCGCACTAAGGCCTCGGCCCCTACGCACTACAACAAAACGTTACAACAAACAAGGATACTAATGAAACAAACTTAAGACGTGCGAAACACAAAGTTGAGTGTCATTAAAACAGTAAAATATTTTTTTTAACACTAATACTGGACAGAGGCAACATCGCGAGAAAAGAAATCACAATTACGGAAAAAACCTAAACTCCGTCGACCTTCCGTTTTCGAAAGTTTCGTAAAGATGGAATTTCGTTCTCCGATGAACATCTCCAACCATCCCCGTCACCATCAACCATCCCTTCCCCCCAATCTATGTTCACTTGTGCATCGATCTCGTGAATGTCCACGATAAGAACAAAAACAGTGGAATTCCTCGAATTCGCGGAAGAATCTCATGCCTGAAGATTACGGGATAATTTTCGAAGTGTTTTTTTTTTTATTGGAGGTTTAACGACCACCGTGAGCAACTAAATGGGCTATAAGCAGTCGCCCGTCCCTAATCCTAATTTAGGGTGACTGGTTCCATCCAGGGAAGGCAAAGAGCCAGTGCCGTAACCCGTAAGACAAACACAACATCCATGCCTCACAGGGATTCGAACCCGGACCCCTTTCGGACGAATGATCAGAGGCCATCGCCTAGACCACTGCGCCACCGGGGCAGCATTTTCGAGGTGTCTTTAACTTCCGTTTTCGCAAATTGTTGCCTAGTCTCTAGCAGAAATACAAACATTTGTGCAATAAAATATTTAAAGAAGAACACTGGACATAAAAAACAACAACATCGGGAGAAACATCTAAGATTACGACAAAAAATTTTACTCCGTTTAACTACCGAATTTGAAAGCTTTGAGACACGAAATATCGTCCGCTGACAGAAAATGACTACGCCCCAAATTTTCTACAGTTTTGCATCGATCTTGAAAATCATCTAAAAAAAAAGGCGGGAATTCCGTGAATCCGCTTAGGAATCTCATGTATATCACAAAAATATTAGCAAAAATTAAACTTCGTAGAATCAGTAGTTTCGACAGTGAGTTCCGTAGTTCTGCAGTCAGACAATTAAATCCGTAGAAACTACGGACATTTCGTAGCAGTTTGCAGGCATGTCCTATGCAGAGGACGGACAGCACAGAATTATCGGTGATAATAAGATATCTTCTTTGGGGAGTGAGGGGGGTGTTACCACCCTGTACAGCTCGAAAGGCTGGCTACCAGTTGTCCCGGTCCTAATCTGGGGCAATTGATTCCTACGAGAGAAAGAGAGCCAGCGCGCCTTAAGGCAAACACCCCAACCATGCCTCAGCTGGGACTACAACCGGGGCCACCTCCAGGGCTAGGAAAATTTCGAAACTGTAACATGCCTAGTCGGGAATATTGTCCAGAAAAATACATGTCCGGATACACACACATCACGCACATACTGTAATATTTTTTTCTAATTCAGCAACAACGAAAAGTCATTTTACTGCATTTCATAAATTGTCACTCAGCAGTTAAATATGAACTAACTATGGATTATTCCCATGTCAAATTAGCACCAAAATGCACTGTTTTTGGCCTGAACCCTTTTGACTTTCATGAAATTTAGTGGACTCACAGGCTTTAAAGGAAACCAATCAATGCAGAATTTCAGCTTCCTACATACAATCTTCTATAGTTACTGTATAATCAAAACTCGCCCCATTAATTCAATTAAAAACAGCAGAGGGACGGAGCATCTGATTAGTAAGAAAATTAACTGCGAAATAAGAAATACGAGCGCGCGCGTTACTTCTTTATCGAACTTTTTATTTACGCTTTCCAACCGTAGGTTGAAGAAGCGTATCTGTCTGTCTGTCTGTCTGTCTGTACACGCACGATAACTCGCGTAAAAATGGTCCGATTTCGAGGAAATTTTAGTATGTGGTGGGGGATCACCTGGGGACAAGCCCTATTGAAAATAGGCGAAATGAGGTCAAAGGTCAGTACATAGGAAAGGGATCCATTCCATTGCCTTTATGCGTCATAACTTACCTAAAAATGCTTCGATTGAGACAAAACTTTATCATGTTGTTCCGGTGGAACACTGAACCGGTTCTGTTTAATATCATCGAAATGGGGTCACAGGAGCGAGATTTATTCCACAGCCATTAATTATCCTCGTAACTTGAGTAATGATTTCTGGTATGTTGGGAAGCGTATCATAATCATTGCATTGCATGGTTTTACTAACTTGTCTTGTACGGAGCTAGATTTTTCACATGCCCGAGAGAATTTTTGCATGCCCCGGGCATGTCGGGCAATATAATTTTCGAGCTTTCTCCACCTCGGACTTGCCCAAAACTTGTGACTTGAACCACTCGGTCAACGGGGTGGCACAAATTTTTAGATGTAATGTTGCTGCCTTCGGAGGTTTGCAAAATAAAAAAAAATTCAGTCAGAAGTGTTATAAAAGAAAATATTTTAAGGGCATCTAGTGGGTAAACTTTGTATCAGAAAATCGAAACAATTCACTGTGAACTTTAGATTCAGATGCAAAACAAATTTTTTAAGAAGCAGCTTTCGGGAAGCGCACATATATTTCAAGACGCAACTTTACAGCAACACATCCAACAGGAAAACTTCGTATCTGGAAGATCTGTGATTTGATAGCATGTCGATTACACTGATCAATCAGGCCCGTAAGCTGGAGGGGCTTGCGGTTTTTTTACAAGCCGGTCGGTGCCCGACCTCCTTTATAAGTCTTTTGCCCAACCAAACTTTCTTTATATTCTTTTCCCGACCTTAATCAGCAGCAGCTCTTCCTGTCTGGCCTGTTTAGAAAAGTATATATATATATATATATATATAAAAGGCCTTTTCTTACCAGCCTTGAAGTTGCTGAAATATCGTCAATCTAAAATTTTAATTTACGTCACCTAGCGGTAACAGTTTGTACCTAATGAAGATTGTTTGTTAAAATTAGTTACCGGATGCAAAAAGCAACTTTCTAAGCAAAAAAACTTCAAAAAAACATATCAAACGCAGATGCATATTACCGCCACCTAGCGGAACAACTGCATCCCACAGAACAAACATGCATCGACAATTTCGCTCACAGTTCCAGCTATGGAAAGCAAGAATTTTTTCGGTACGACTTGTAGAAGGGCCAAACCATGTTTACACCCAGCGAGATAACAAGTACATCACACAAGTTCGAAAGAGCATGAATCAGTCTCGTGATTTACTATCTTACGAGGAAAACAAGAATTTTCTGAGCCTGAGCTACAGATGCGGAGCTGTGTCTACAGTCATCTAAATGGTACTATAAAGCCACTGACTGGCATTTACTCCAGAGGGCACGCGGAGCCCAGCACTTATTTCACGGAGGGGAGTAAGCCTGAAGTTGTAAACACAAAATCATTCTACGTTATGACACATTATTCGGTTCCAGATTGATTACGAACGGAAAATACTGACCTTACACTGAGATGTTGCCAGGCTTTTTTTTTCTCTCTCTCTTCTGAAATGTTACAATAGATAGAAAAAAAAAAGAAGTTTCTCTTCAGTCATGCTTATGTTAGTGTTATTTGTACTGATAGATAGGCTGATTGGAGTGCTTTAGGCGTTTCTATGATGTCCACTTGCCGGCACTGTTCTTTTTTGCTGATTGATGGGAAGTAACTCATTTATTTTTAATACTGTTGCAAATAGATCCCCGTGATGCTACTACGGTGTAAATCAGGAAAAACAAAATACTGTAACTTTTTGTTTGCGAGTTTACAGACCACCATGGGCAACAACCACTTTTTTTTTTTTTTTCTTTCAGGGTTTATAAAACCCACCATGAGAAACTAACAGACGTGCCAACCTTCAAAATTTGAAAATCGGGATATTTTTACAGCTCATAAAATCATACGAGAGCTATTTTTTATCGCCACTTTTCAGACATAGGAACAATTTTCCAGTATAGTATTATTGGTCCACTAAAAGCTTTGGAGAGAGAAAAAAACAGCACGAAAATCACCCCCACCCCTCTACTGAAATTCGTTTTCAGGTACATTGATTGTGCAAGATAATGAAAACGGTAAAATGGCCCGCGTGTTGTTTTTTTACGAATAAAATAGTAGCCTTTTTTTTTTTTCGTTTCTTCTTTAGGTTGTTGTGCGTGAAGGCGACAAAAAACATCGTACTAACATTCCTTTCCGTTACAAGGCGAGGCCAACTGTAACTTCTCCCTTTTGTCGTTAAGGGAAGTGAATTCGCCGCTACTCAACTGTTTATCATCACTTGGAATGCGCACGGCTCTGCTGAGGCGAGGAGTAGAAAGACTGAACTGCAAAGAGAAGGCAGGACAACTCTCATCTGTCAATTAATTACTGACCCTCCCCGGCATTCTAGTGCCAGAGCGGGTGAGCTCTTTGCTGAAGGCGTCGTATGACAATCGGACTGGGAGAAATTTTTTAAAGCACATTTTTTCTGACCCATATTGGACGATAGGTCAGAGATCACTGTGCCACTGGGGCGGCTTTCTTTTTGCAAATAGGGGAGGAGGAAAAGTACGAAACTGATGACTGTAATGCCGCCTTGCATCGACGCAAAAAGAAAAGATTTCACAGGTGGTTCGAAATCATGGTGCATGGTTTAATTTCGACCATCCTAAAGACTAATTCTCAGTGAAAATCAAGAGAATTTGACATTCATACGGAGAGCGGGAGAAAGGGCTGAAAATCCGGAGTCTCACACCTAAACCTTGAGAGTTGGCACGTCTGCTGTAAGGACTGTAAGAGGTCGCCCGTCCCTAATTCAGGGCCACTGGTTTCACGGAGGGGGCAGAGCTAGCGCCATCCGACAAACACAACATCCATGTTTCATCCGGGACTAGAATCTGGGCACATCTGGAGCAACTGATCCGAAGCCCGCGCCTCAGACCACTCGAGCTACACGCACTGCATTCACGACAAAGTGCAAACATAACACAAGATTTCAATATCAAAGAAATGTGTTTGTCACAGTTTTATAGCGTTCGCACACCGCGTATGCTAATAGCTATCGTGATGAGCTTTTATTTTTATCTACTTTTTTCAGGTACTCTTACTACCTACAGTAAGGAATTTTTCTAGTAACTTACATCCAATGCGCAACTCAAGTTTAATTCATGTGGTATTTACAGAAGCGCCTGAATATTTTAAGCGTAGTTAACCCGCTCATCACCGAATGACATAAGGAACGTTGAATTTGAATGGTCGAACAGCTTAGCTGTGCTTGCTAAATGGGAGACTTGATAGAGGTTATCGCTGAGGTACACACAGATTTGAGTGAGGCCAGATAAACAGACATGCGTAACAGTAGCAATACTGAGCAGAACACGGCTCAAATTTCAAACGAAAACAACTGCTTCCCTGTATCAACGACAGTGGCAGAATAAAGATCTCTCTGTCAAAACATATCAACAGTAAACGAATTCTACAACCGGAAATATTCCGACACGAACAAACAGTGCAGAACTTAGAATAACTATCGCATTTTTTTTATTTTTTATTTCCTTGCCTATCACATATCCGCTGCATGCTAGTGACCCCGATTATTTGTGGTGGACACGAACTTAATTTCCTCAGATAATCGGCAACCCGGATAATTAGTAAATATAGAAAACGAATATCAGTATTTATAAAACGGTGCACACATTTTATGTGTATATATTAACATCACACAAGGCTGTAAAATATCACGCCCACAGACCAGGCAGCCCCCAAGAGAAGCGATGTGGCTACAATGCTGAAATGAATCACTTTGCGGCATTCATTTTTACACGTTGCTTAATCAACGCGCCAGCTTCCGCTTAGAAATCGCAAAAATTATCTGAATAATTCTTGACAGACTCAATTTTCATGGACTATTTCACAAGCAAAACTGCTAAGTTTTTGTAACAAAGACTTGCAAGAAAGCAGTCTCTGCCTGAAATTATTTGTTTCGAGACAGCACTGACTGAAAAATCGAAAGTCTGCAAGATCCATAAGATTCAGCAAATTTATAAATGTTTAAAGATCACTCTTCATCTACAACACAACGCTGGCATTATTTTTGACAGCACTAGTCACTAATATCCGTTGTGACCTGAGCAACACCAAAAAGATCGATACGGACATAAATCAAGCTGTTCTTTCCATTAAACATAATCACAGAAACCTGGAAATTTTATAGTCTTGAAAGGGGAATCAAACCCGCGTCTCCCGATTTGCGCTCGAATTGCTAACCATTACACCACCCAAGACAACATACTCCAGCGCAAATCGGGAGTTGCGGGTTCGATTCCCGTTCCAGAACGATAAAATTTTCAAATTTCTGTCATGTTACATGGAAAGAGCAGCTTGATTTATGTCCGTATTAATTATTCCATGTGTTTTCAACTTGAGCAAAAAGATCTCTACAAAGTGAAATTAATAGAGACTACTTGAGAAATACACTGGTTTCCATAATTTACGGTGGGAAAAAATCGTGATAACTCAAAAAATATATGATATGTTATGAACTTTGGGGAATCTTGTATCTTACCGTATATTAGGGGAAGGTCCCTAAAACATTTCGTAAGAAACTCTTCATTCCGACAAAAATTATCACATACAGAACCAGGTGAGAAATAAGGTATCAAAAAGAGACAAAATACCTCAAACAGGGAGCGTGGTCAACCCTCACAGCAGTATTTCATGTCGTTGTCTAAGAACTCAGTAAGTAGAAACGACCACTGCTCGTTCAAATTTTGTCTAAGCTCTCCGGGACTTGGGGAGGGGGATCCAGGGAGATTGCTGCCCGGCAAACTCGTTCCTACGCAGTTTCATCCCCTTCTGTTCAATTTTAAGGCTGAATTTCAGGCATTATTTGGCATCACCTTCACCCGTTCAAAACACTCAGATATAATTTTTGTCCTTCGAATTCGTACATTATTTCGTAAATTGAAGTAATCACGGCATTTGCGTACAATTGAATTTTAAATAACTCGTACCCAGGATATTGGTACCCGGCAAATTCGTACGGAGATTGGTACACGAAAAATTCGTACTCGGGAAATCGATACCCTTCTGTTGCTGCGACATTACGGGAACACATACAAATTGCATTAACGGAAGATCATTAATCTTTGGTGATTGTCAGTATGGACAGCTGTTTTTGTTTTGTTTTGGCAGAAAACTCCTACACTTTCTGGTTGCCGGTAAACCACTACACAGGAAAAGTACCATACATCTTTCAGCAACTTGGAAAAGTGCCACACAGGAAATCTGCCACATGTTTTTCATTAAGGAGCTGGGCACAAATTACTTTTCCTCCTAGGAACACTTTGAATGTGTGGCAGTTTCCGAATTATGTCTGGTAGTTTTCCAAGTTCCCTAACGATGGGAAGGAGCTCTTTTGTTTGTCTGAATTTTTAGGCTGGTTCATACGAGTTAAGAGCAACTGGTCACAAAAGTTTAAAGGGGAGGATGGGGTATAAAGATTACCGTTAATTGGCCTATATTGAGAATATAATTGGGAACTACAACCAAATTTCGAGAAAACGTTCTATTTAAGCCAAGCAAGAATTGTACTTTAATTTGAAGAAATGCATTGCCGTGACTTAGTATATATTTTTTAAACCACAGCGTTCATTACAGCATGACTCGAGATGTGTTCAGAAAAGGGGTGACAAGGTGGGATTTTTTAATAATGCTGCACTTTTACGTAGGCACCAAATATTTACATAACATGTCAAGTTATTAATATTTATTTTACTTAATTCATAGGCCCTAGACCTGGGCCTTTTTAACAGCTTTTAATCTGCCACCGTCATATTCATAATGTTTACATATCAAATCAAGTTAATAGCAGTGTGCTTTTAGGTAAACGGTAAAAATACCCCAGGAGAAAATACCCCCGAAAACTGAAAAGCGGAAAAAATACCCCCAGAACAAGCGGTTCACTGTAACAGGAACACTGATGTGCGGCAGTGTTCCGGTGTGGCAATTTACCGGCAACCCTGCCACATATCTTTCAGCAACTTGGCCACAAAAGTTCAAAGAGGGGGGGGGGGGTATAAAGATTGCCGTTTTTGGGCCTATATTGAGAACTGAATTGGAAACTCCAAACGAATTTCGCGAAAACGTTCCATGTAAGCCAAGCGAGAATTGTACTTTAATTTGAAGAAATAAATTGCCGAGGCTCCGAGATACACTTGGAGGTGGGGGCCTCAACCCCCAACTTCCGTAATATTAGATTCTGGGCCGCTGAAGCCTGTCAGTGTACCCAGGCTGTTCCCCTTGAAGCGCCCCATTTTAACAACGGTCCCCAAAATGTTAAAATGGACGTAGAGCTGTAAACATTAGAACCATGCTTTACATAATGATTCTGTACACGACCACGAATTTTCAGGAGGGTGGCGTGAATTCACCCTACCCCAAGTTTCTAAGAGCGCAGACAAGTGTTCAAAGTAAAGGATTTGCTCGCGATTTCTATGCTTCATGTTGTGTTTAATGGCAAACTATGTATGCCCTTCCCCCTCCCCCAGAAATTTGGTGAGGCCTGTGAAAGGGATACGAGGTGCTTGGTTTGGAGGGCTTTACCCCCAACTTCCGTAATTTAATATTCTGGACCTCTAGAGTCGGTCAGTGTATCCTTGATGTTACCCCTGAATAGCTCTTAGAAACTGGTGTGTGTGTGGGGCGGGGGTTACCCCACCCTCCTGAAAATTCGTGGTCGTGTACAGAATCATTATATAAAGCATGATACTAATGTTTACAGCTCTACGTCCATTTTAACATTTGGGGGACCCCCCCAGCTCATGGACCTCGCGGAGACTTCAAGGGGAACTTCCTGGATACACTGGCAGACGCCAGCAGTGCAGAATAAAATATTACGGAAGTTTAGATTGATAATGGTTGACAATGATGATGATGATGATGCAAACTAAAAAAAATGTATTTTGTCGAACACTGTGTTTTAAAAAATTGCAAACTTTATCAATATAAAGTCGGCAGATTAAAAACTGTTTAAAAAGGTTAGGCCTAGGGCATATGAATTAATATTTAAATAAAAAATGCAATGTTATTGATTTGATACGTAAACTCTACGATATGAAATCAGAGGATTAAAAGTTGTTAAAAAAGCCAAGGTCCTATGAATTAATTAAGAACAAAAGAAATATTAATAACTTGACATGTTATGTAAACATTTAGTGCCTAAAAAAATACCCCTTATCTCTTTCTGAACATAGAAAGGGATGATAAAATGATCCCAATGGATGATATGAGAGATGATTGATGTGAGGGATGATTTTAATGCCTAAAAAATCCCACCTTATCCCTTTCTGAGCCAGCATGAGTCGTGCTGTAATTGCGTTGTTTCGTCGAACACTGTGGTTTTAAAAAATGTACTAAGTCACAGCAATTTATTTAATCAAATTAAAGTACAATTCTCACTTGGCTTCCCTATCCTCCCCTTTAAACGTTTGTGGCCAATTGCCCTAAACTCGTTTGAAATGAACCAGCATGAAAATTCAGACAAACAAAAGAGCTCCTTCCCATCATTAGGAAACTTGGAAAACTGCCACACATAATTCGGAAACTTGGGAAACTGCCACACATTCAAAGTGCTCCTCGGAGGAAAAGTGATTTATGCCCGGCCCCTTAATAAAAAACATGTGGCACTTTTCCAAGTTGCTGAAAGATTGTGTGGCAGTTTTTCTGTGTGGAGGTTTACAGTAAACCCTACTTTCTTCCACCGCAAGGAAAACACACTGCAGGAAACTCCAACTTCTCATTTAAGGGAATGTACACAAATTGCATTTTGTACAAGATATTGTCAAAGTGTAGGAGCTTTCCTAGTGGCATAAAACGATAATAGGTTCCCCACTGACATAATAGCGCATATAAGATTTCAGTAAGTTGGGGTTTTTTTTTTTTTGTTGAAAGTTTAACTACTACTGTGAGCAACTCAATGGGCTTATAAACAGTCACCCATCCCTAATTTAGGGCCACTGGTTCCAGGAAAGGGAGAGAGCCAGTACCGTAAGACAAACACAGCATCCATGCCTGACCAAGACCTCTTCTCGGACAAGCCAGCGCTTAGGCCATTGCGCCAGTCCTAGTGACACATATATAGGAGATTTTCGACTCATTAAATTTTAAGTTATGATTTTAATATTTTGTGTATAACGACATACAATAAAAGCTAAAAAAAATGGATTCAACAGACTGATCTTAAGGTTTTCATAAAAAACCTAGGCCGCGAGCCTTTTTGGTGAATTTGGAGTACAATATAAATATTTGGTACGTGTAAATATATAATGAAAGCTAACAAAAACTAAATACATGTCCTAAGATATTTACAAGACACCTCGGCTGCTGGTTTTTCTGGAACATTGAATTACAACCAAAATAGTTGTTTTGTATAAACATGTTATAAAAACTAAGGAATGAGACTAAACAGCTCAGCCTTCAGGTGTTTAGAAGGCACATAGATTGTGGCCTTTTTGGAAGATTTGAAAATACAACCTAATTTTTTTTTGTACATGTAAGCATTTTATGAAAGCTAATAAAATGCACTCAACTGATAATTTTTCATGTGTTTACAAGGCACCTAGGCCACAGGCCTTTTTTGCAGGGCTTGAAAAATATCTGAAAAGATAAATGCCCAGCTGGGCATGTGCTGAAATTACTTACCTGCCCAGGTAGTAGATGCTGGGTGCCCAGGAAAATTTATTTTTTAAGATAACAAATGAGAGCTTTCATTTTTTTTTTTTTTTAAATTAAAAGATATGATGAACTTTTTTTTTTTACATGTTTTGCATTTCCATTTTAAGAGTGTGCATTCAAATGCACAAAAGTGTGTATCTCAAGTTTTAAGATGATGCTGAAATTGGTATGAATTATGAAATGCTGAAATTGGTATGAATTTTATACCATGTTTATACAAAACAAATGATGAAACTGGTACTTGAGAAATCTAGTGATTCTGCCATGTTCCTTTCATCAAGTTTTTGTCCTTTGTTATTTAACACCAGTGGCTAGCTCCATCAGAGACATGCATCCTGTCACCGACAATGGTTCCAATTCTAAACCAGAGTATAATGTAACTATAGAAGTGATATTCTGTCCTTGGCGCTCTGTAACAATAATACAACTTCCAGTGATTAAATGTGAAATGAAACACGACATGCAATGACTGTCCTTTTTCTTGAAGTATATTGGAAATTCCATCCTGAACTTTATTTTGAAATTTAGTTGCCCAGACCAGGCTACTCAATTTTCTTTTACTTGCCCAGGCCAATAATTTACCTGCCCTGGGCATCGTATTTTTCAAGCCCTACTTTTTGGAAGATTCAAAGTTAAAACCTAAATATTGGGTATATGTAAATAAGTTATAAAAGCTAATTAAAGGGATTTAATGGATCAGCCTTGAAGTATTTACAAGGCACCTAGGCCCGGGCCTTTTTGAAAGATCTGAAGTTACAACCTAAATACTAGGTATGTGTAAACATGTGATAAAAACTAGAAGGATTTCGGCAAGTTCATCTCCAAGTGTTTACGTGGTCCTACGCCCTTTTAGCATTTTTTAATCTGTAGTACTCAGATTCATAGGGCATATATATATAACAAATCAAAGTTATTGTATTAGGCATGAAAGGTAAATTAAGAAGCCCTAGGCTTGAGCCATTTTAACAGCTTTTAATACGCAAAGCCCAAATCCGAAAATTGGTGTAAAAAAATAAAGTGAATGTTGTGCTTTTACTCTGACACTAAATATTAACTACAAGACTCAAGGCCTGTCTTTTTAGATCTTTTTAATACACACTGCCCATATTCCTAAGGTTCGCATGAGTAAAATTAACAATGCTGAGGTTACTCAGGCACCAAACATCAAGTAAAAGATCCTAGGCCTGTATTTTGTTTGGAAATTTTTATCCACTTGCTCATATTTATAAGGTTTGCATAACAAGTCAGTAGTGTTGCACTTTTAATTAGGCATCAAACAATTATAAGGCTCTGAAATTTTAATAAGCGCAACATGATTAACTTGACTTGTAATGTAAATCTAATTAATATGAATGCGGCTAATTCAAATTTGCTAAAACGGTAATGGCCTAGGGCTTTATAATTAATGTTCTGTGTTGGAGTAAAAGTATGACATTTTGCTGCTTCAGAAGTGGCTGTTCTTAGTAGGAGTGATGTCGTGTGCAATGTTACCAAAGAAAATATTTAACAGTGACAATGCCTCTTCAATGTTGCTTGCCCAAGGGGGGGGGGTGAATCCCACACTACCACCTTTTCCAAAATTAGAATCAGTCTTACTATCATTCTATTGTTTCACTGAACACCATAGCTTTGAAAAATCCACAAATTTATGGCAATTTGCTCCCCAAATGCAAGTGTTTTATAGGTGACAATGGCATTTATTGTGCATGTCAGAATTACACAAAAATACATTTTTGTTATGTAAGAGATGAGGCCAAGGAAGTGCAATTTTTATACCCAAGGAAGTGAAATTTTTATACTGCCCCCTAAAGTGTATGTGACCACTTGTCGGTGTAGCAAGTTATCCAGTGGTCATTTGTCCTAAACTAATTTGGATGCTTTCTCAGAGGGAGGTGAGTTGTCATTTTTGCAATTTATATATGCCACAGTAGCGTCATAGCAACAGAAGGGTACCAATCTCCCAGGTACCGATCTTCCATGTACGAATTTGCCATTTTCCCAGCAGTAGGGCAGGAAGTGCCATAAAGGCCTTATTACAAAATCTGCAGGGGACAACAATGCCACTAGTACTGATTTACAGCAATACTACACACAATTCAGTACACCATTTAGAAATACATCAAGTAACTGTGAATGGCAACAGATAAATGAAAATACAAGAGTTCTAAATACTGCTGGCACAATTCCCCCCCCCCCAGATGCAATGTGGACAAGGCATGCTACCAAATAAAAGGATGAACAAAAATGAACCGAGTATTTAAACTGATGTGCCACAAAACAGAACAGTTGCCACAACTTTAGAAATAGGCAGAAGAAATAAGGAACTGCTAAACTGCTTGCATCTTCAAAGCAAACCTTTAACACAGCAGTGCACCACAATGATATACAGTAATTCCTCACATTACACATGATGCCTACATGCAAAACAAAATCAGCATGCCTAATCACCAGGAAAATTCATGTTTAAAAGAGCCTGCACAATTCAGAATTCAGGCATTCTACATACAGAATTTAAATTATGTGCTGTGACTTACCTTTCGTAGCTGCTCTACTGACATTTTTTCCAAAGTAATTTGGCTTACACCTCCTTCAGAATACATTTTCAGCTCTAAAAGTCTTAATTCACAAAGCACAGAAGGGAATCTTGACACAGTAAAACTTAAAAATGTGAACACCTTTGGGAATGAACTGCATTGGTCACTACACATGACAGGCTTTGGTACAGGCATGATTAATATCCTACCAATTCTCAATTTTTGACCATAAAACAACCTGAAGATATGCACTAAAAATCATTGAATTTTTAAGAAGTACATCAAAATTTTCTAACCTTTTAAAGCTGACATCAAAAAAATAAAACTTTTTCAAAGTCTGTTTTCATAGAGCTTTTTTTAATGTACTATGTATTAAAAAAATTCTTAAGACAGCAAAGCTTTTGCCCAGCACTTTAAAAAAAAATGATACATCAAAAAGTACATGCACAGTAAAATTTTTACCTCGGATTAAAGAACTCTTAGTTAAGCATGTTTTTGCAGTACAGTAACTAAAAATGCATCATAGTTGAACACACCATTTCACTTGGTCAGCTTTTCGAACAAGGGAACTCTAGTTTTACCTGAAAACCATACTCCAATTTTCCTGTCTCTGCAAAAATTTTAATTCTTTTTGTTTTTAAGTATTGACCTGCTTGCTTTAACAGGTAGGACTTACTTGAATTTTGGTATAAAGAAGATCACTTTACATAATAGGCAGGTGATCACTTTGATATGAGAACCAGTGGCTCTGGCAAAAAGTGGCCACTTACTTCATATTCATGTGCTCAGTATACCAAAATGGTAATTTAACCAGGTTTCACTGTACTTTTATGGCAAATAGTTTTGAAGATTTAAATATATATGTGGGATACATGCACCATTCAAACTTCTGTTCTATATGCTTAGTTTGCTATGCAAGTAGATATTGCAGAGTCTTATTCAAGGTTCCCACCTTTTCTTCCCACGAAAAAAAAAAATGACTTTTAACCCCCTCCCATTTTTTTTAAGGACTTTACCTATTGCGCATGCACAATGACATGCACAAATATACTTCTACACATGACTTAACTATGCAAGCTGAAGTATGCTGGTAAGGTTTGCAATACTTTTCCATATAATTTAAGTTTGTGGATGTAATACATAGAATTTATATAATTTAAAAGACAGTTCTGCTGGACAAATAAGTTTTCCTATCTGGAAGAATAATCACATGTGCAATAAAGAGTATATAAATTGTAAAACAACTGTAAAGTTATGAGTTCCCAATCTGAATTTTGCACATAATCACATCATGGTTTATTTATTGCAAAACCAAAGTTAAAATTACATGTTCAAGTAGGGGCATATTCTTTTGGGAGAAGGAGGTAAGGGACCCTGGAAAGTTTTTGTTTTTTTAATTGTTTT
Source organism: Macrothele yani (assembly GCA_039090855.1). NCBI lineage: Eukaryota > Metazoa > Arthropoda > Arachnida > Araneae > Macrothelidae > Macrothele > Macrothele yani. The sequence continues at coordinate 133,988,069 of CM077027.1, read as the reverse complement.
GGTTAAAACGCATCTTACATTAGAAAAAAGAATGCTTTAATTTAATAAAAATGCATCAAATTAGAATAGAAAAAAACACTTTAATTTTTTCTTCTATTTTTCCTTATATTATATTTTTATTTTGTTCAGGTGGATTTCAAACTTCCACCATTCGTCGCCCTTCCCTTCCTGCCACTGCCCCCCAAAAAATTCTATACACGCTCGTGTTCACGATTTCAATTATGCACTTAACACTTAATTTCCTCGTGGTATAACTCATAATTGTTATTTGCATACACAAAAGGAGGAAAATGCAAAAGTGAAATATCAGCATCAAGATTTAGTGATGGGACTTATTGGGTGGAATCTGCTGATGTGTTTAATTTAGCCCGGAGTCACTTTTTTCAAAAAATCACTTATCTCACACTACCCCATGCAGTGTTAGAATTAGAAATAAATGTTTTACTGGCCCAGCGGACTGCTAGAATTTGCAAACCACTGATCCACCAAACTACCCACTGGTCTGTAAAAAAAAAAACTTACTGGGCCAGTAAAATCAATGGTCCGACGGAAGTAATGGCCATCAGACCACTGGGTAATTCGAACGCTGCCATACCCTCCCATGCACTTTCAGCTGATGTCACATGGCATCACCAATATAGCAAACCAAGCAGCAAAAGTTCTAGGCATTACATTGTAACTTCTGGATTTCATACTGCCAGTTAGGAAAACTAAGTGCTTCAAGGACTTTCGATTGTTTTTATAAAAAAAAAAAAAAAGGATTTTTAAGCATCCTAAAAAAAAAAAGGAAAAAAAAGCACTTGTCAAGGACCTTGAAGGATTTACAAATTTATAAGGGCCCTGAGAGCCTGTTACGCATTTATAAACAAAAATCTTATAACGGTGATAAGAAAATACTTTATACAATTTTAAACACATACCCACATTGTCATAAAGTTCTTTATCACTTTACACTATTCAACTGTCTGTGAGTTACTCAATCTTGTTGTTATAAGAGATTAAGCTTATCTTTGTTGTTGACTTACACCTAGATTTTCAACCTTGCTTTGTAATTTTCTTTTCTAACCATTTTTTTTTTTTTTTTTTTTACAAAATTGGATGTTATGAAGATACAGATTTGTACCTGTAATTTTACAAATTAATTTTATAATATTTTGGGGGAGGCACTTCAAAAGTGCATGTTATGGATGGATAGAAGAATGGTGCCATTCCGTCTGGTTAAGCAGTACTCAGAAAACTTGTCATAATCTACATCAAGTAACCCAACTTCTAAAAATTTTTACCTTTTTTTTTTTTTTTTTTTTTTGAGAGTAGTTTTAGTACACCCTTTGGCATACCGAAAAGATATACCTATAGTCTCGCTGTCCTGTGATAACTGATAACATGAATCAGGTAAATAATTTTGATTCAGAGATAAATTTATTCAGGACGGAAGCAACCCAAAGTAGGCTGTAAGATATGCAAATTCAACTAATAATTGCAAATATGCAATTATTATTTATATAGAGAGATATCTTCTGCAAGCATACAACTTCCTATATTAGAGTAATGATGTTTGAAAGAAAAAAAATTACTCCTCCCTTCCCCTTTGTTCTTTTTCTTAGCCCTTCTACAAAGTGCCAGAATTTGTGAATCTGGTGTTTTAAGGGCTTAATTCAGGAGTTGTCAACTTTTTAATACCTACCACCCACTTTTGTATCTCTGTTGATAGTAAAATTTCCTTACCACCAACCAGTAATTCAATTTAGTGCAAGCGCGAGATAATTTTTAGGGTTTGTAAAAAAAAATTATGTACTTAAATTTATTTTTTTATTTGTACTTTATGTATGTTATTACTTTTTATTTACACTTTATGTGCATGATCTACATCATTAATAAAACATGTTTTGTTATTTTTTTAATTCGGTTGACATTAAATGCCCGTAAATACTGTTTCACACGTTATGCAAGTTCAGCTATCGGGAGATTGCAAAAGGACATTAACGTAGTATTGGCAGTTGAAGTCAAGTATATTAATAATAAGTATCTATACTTACAATATTCATAGTGGTTGTCGGGGCTTCATATATGCGTCATCTAAGAATGTGAATTCTTTCAATTGTGAAGTTAAAATTCATGATATTGTAAAATCTGCACCAGATAAAATTAAACATGATGAATTTTTTACAATGCAAAAAAATCCTTTAACATCGATGAAATAAGAAACTGAATTAATTCAGTTTCTTAAAAAAATCCTTTAACATCGATGAAATAAGAAACTAGTGGTTGTCGGGGCTTCATATATGCGTCATCTAAGAATGTGAATTCTTTCAATTGTGAAGTTAAAATTCATGATATTGTAAAATATGCACCAGATAAAATTAAACAAGATGAATTTTTAACAATGCAAAAAAATCCTTTAACATCGATGAAATAAGAAACTGAATTAATTCAGTTTCTTAAAAAAAATCCTTTAACATCGATGAAATAAGAAACTGAATTAATTCAGTTTCTTATTTCATCGATGTTAAAGGATTTTTTTGCATTGTAAAAATTCATCTTGTTTAATTTTATCTGGTGCAGATTTTACAATATCATGAATTTTAACTTCACAATTGAAAGAATTCACATTCTTAGATGACGCATATATGAAGCCCCGACAACCACTATGAATATTGTAAGTATAGATACTTATTATTAATATACTTGACTTCAACTGCCAATACTACGTTAACGTCCTTTTGCAATCTCCCGATAGCTGAACTTGCATAACGTGTGAAACAGTATTTACGGGCATTTAATGTCAACCGAATTAAAATGTCGTAGCCACGTAAAATGTATGTTCATCGCAACTTAGCGAAAATTGAACAACGATATATGTTTTGTTATCCTTAACACTCTGTATTTACAGATTACCTTGTTTTAATTATTATCTATATTCAAAGTTTAGAGGTGGAATTCAAAAGTAAATTGCAAAAGCATACTTTAAAAAGTCAAATTCGTGAAGTTGTTAGCAATGTATTCAATACATGATGGAAGAACAAAATTTATAACTGGACAAAAAACCTCACCACCCACAGCGAATCGCCCACTAGTTGGCGGTAGGGACCAGGTTGACGATCACTGGTTTAATTAATCTAGAGTGATCCTTCCCTGCAACTTGCCCAAGATTCCAACTTAACTGACAATGCTGGAGTACCATGAAAATTATTTCCACAATTATGATTATCACAAATATTATTCATTCTAATTTGCATGATTTTACTAACTTGTTCTCAGTAACTCATGCTCAATACTCGTCAAAGAGAGATAGTTCAGATTTGTTTGGCCAGTACTGGCTTTTACTCCGTTCTTGATTCGTTTCAATTTTGAAAAAGAGAGTTCACCACTGCAGTTGGTAACCATCAGATTGAGGTATATCTTCATTTCTTCCTTCCCTAAGTTTACTGGACATGGTTTTAGTGGATATTCAGACAAAGATAAGATCCTACTCACTGCAATTAAACTGATATTCATATTATGATACTTAGCTTTTAGTTGCTCAACAAACTGGAAGAAATGGTGTTTCACTGTCCTGAATTTTCCATTTTGCATCACACTTTCATTTTGGTCCTAGAACATACGTTCTTTTCCAAAACTTTTCAGTGATTGAAACTTCCATAATTGCATATACAGAAGTGTATATGAATGAAACACTTTATTTAGTATGTCAGTGCTGTAAGGTTAGGGAAACTTTTTATAAAGAGCAACATTCACATCTGATAATTCTACAGCAGCACAAATGAATGTTATTGATATCATAAATTTTAGTTAGCAGTGCATCAACATATGACACAGATTATGTTTTGTATAACAAATAGTAATTTTTCAGTTGGAATTTCAGAGCATGAAAAATGGCACAAAAAGATGTTCAATGGCTTTATCCAAATGTGGTAGCCATTAGATTCAACGACGTTACCAAAAAAATTTTACTGGTCCACCTTCATTATGATTTGCTGGTTTGACTAAATTTTTAGTGCTCATGGAACAAGGGACCACCAAAGGATTCAAACGCTGTTACATAACCAATATGCTACACAAGCATAAATATTGCAACAGAACATTGTTAACACTTTACAACCATCAGTGAATAACATGGAATATATTTTATGATTATAAATCTGTTATTCAAAGATATGGCTAGCCTTCCAATTGTCAGCTCATCAAGTAGTTCTGTACATTCCATGCAAATTTTTGTTTCAACTAGAATGCTAACGAGAATTCTGTAAACAATAATAAGATTCATTTTGTACAAAATGCTAAATAATTATCAATAATAAGTTTCATTTTGTAGAAAGAAATGCTAAATAATTAAGAATAAAAAAATAATAAAATGCTAAATAATTAATTTCTTTCATTTCTAGTTACCTGATATGATGATCATTTCCATTAATATCCTGAACATTTTTGTTTGAATTACAATGATAATAGATAGAAATCACGCATACATACATATCACTAAGCTGTTCTCTGAGATTCACAGGTTAGCTCCAAAAAGAAATACAAACTACCAGATAGAGAGAAATCAGTAAATAATATGTTTTGTAGAAATGAAATGTTGAATAACATATTATCCATTTCTAGTTTCTTTACTTGATGCACTGTTAATTGGACAGCTAGCTCAAGATACCAAATTAATCATGATAAAAAGCAATTATATCAAATTACATTACATATAACTTAATTACTCATAAATATCACAATTAAAAAATGTCAATGAAATTCCCATGTTTACATAAAAAACAGAACTAAATGTTACATTGGCCCACCTCATTTTTTATCGCAAATCACATGCTTGAAACCAAATTTCTCAGTATTGTGCCATCCTCCTCCGGTGATTAAGTAGCATCCCATTTGAAAGAATGAACATGGCTGGGTATTCCAATTTCAAACTGAACTTAATCTTGCCAATTTGCTAATCGTTAATGGGGAAATCAACTGGCATTGCGTGTGATTTACTGTTTCCTGAATGTCCTTTACGAGGATATGGTGTTTCACGCGAGGTGTAAAAATACTAAGACAAATTTTTGCAACTACTAACTTCTAAAGCGATGAGACACAAACATTTTACAATAATAATAAAAACTGACACCATTCAGCAAAAGGTAAATTCCACAAAACTACAACTCCTTTTACTGAAACGCGCGTCCCAGAAATAACATGCTCATGACCTTGTAACTGGTTTTCGGTTCACTGCATAACATTATAAGGACCTAAGGGTAAATGATATTGCTGAACATTAAATCAGCGAAGGAAATATGATTACCCACATACACGACAATCAATTAAGCAACAATTGATCATTCAGTAAAGCATCAAGGTAAAAACATCTCCATTACTAGAAGGAGGAAAAAAAGTACAAAACGAGGTTTCAATGTCAGCTACAATTAGCACATTACTGCGTTAAGTACGAACTAACAACTGCTACTTAAACAGAATACACAATTTCTTTTTAACATTTTATTTACCTATGAGGGATCTTTTACAGTGACAGACTTGATAAATCCTTCAACCCAACATAAACGCAAGATATAAACATTGCATAATACTCTCCTCCGCAGTTCAGATTCAGATTGAAAACGTGCAAGATTTTCAGTGTTGCCAAACAAGTAAAAATATTCGTCTAAGATATGAACTCATATGTGGCGGTGTGTTTGACGTCATCGGTAAAGCGGATTATCAATCTCGGTATCATTGCTAGTGTGTCATCAAACGAAAAATTATAATTAAATCAAGCAATGTTTCACTGTAATAACATAATCACAGCAACCAGAAACCTACGCAACATATTTTACAAATATTCGGTAAACAAAAATTCAATCTCACGTACAAACAGGGCGACCAGATGACTTTTAGGAATGGGAAGATATTTTCATTAAAAAAGGAGGACATTTCAAGAAAAAGGAGGACACAATAAACTGTGAAAAAAAAAAAAAAAAATAGGAACGCACATACTCTGTGTTTAAATTTTACAGTTTCAGGGTTTATACCTGAAAAACTTTAAAAAAGAAAGAAAGATTTTAGTCTGCTGGACATTTTTACTTATACTTTTCACTGGAACAGATTTTTTTCAGTAGATCGAGTTTCTTTAACAAATATTTCTGAAATTCAGAGAATGACATGTCTTTCAAATTGTATTTAACTAGCAGTATACCCTTCACTGATTGATATATATTTTTTTTATTTATTAGAAGTTAGAGGTTTCAAATTCTTTATTAAAACAAGGTATGTTACAATGAGTCGCTCGACAGCAAATTAAAATGTCAAAACAATGAGTGACAATAAGATGATCTATACTGGAACCAGTGACCCTAAATTAGGGACGGGCGACTGCTTATAGCCCATTGAGTTGCTCACGGTGGTCGTTAAACCTCCAATAAAAAAACCGTCCCATGATAAAACAAAAACAAAAATCGAATGATAAAAGACATTATCGGGTGTCAACACCCGAGGCATACATTTTATGAACAGAACAAGGGTAATGCGTGTATTATGTATATTGTTATGTAATACAGTTACCGGACAAAATAGAAAGGCAGAAGAGCACAGTACAGACAAAGAGGAGGAGCACATTCGACGAAAACAATAGTAGTTGGGACACACGAGCTTGTGGTTCGAAAGAAAAAAACAGGTACATAACAAGTAAAATGCTTATAACAAATTATTAGAAGGTATGTGCAGACCAGTTCACAAAAAGCACGGTGCAAGGAAATTACAGTGCAATAGCGAAAAGCTGGGGTGGGCCACGAAGACACACGCACAACACAACACTGAAAAGTATGCAAATTAGCTTCAGTGATAAAGCATAAGACACGAGACCAAAAGCAGAAAGAAAGCCGCCCCGGTGGCACAGTGCTCTAAGCGATGGCCTCTGATCATTCGTCTGAACGGGGTCCGGGTTCGGATCCCGGTGAGGCATGGATGTTGTGTTTGTCTTACGGCAATGGCTCTCTCCCTTCCCTTGAACCAGTGACCCTAAATTAGGGACGGGCGACTGCTTATAGCCCATTGAATTGCTCACGGTGGTCGTTAAACCTCCAATCAAAAAAAAAGCAGAAAAGCACGGTGCAAACAATACAGAAGCACACTTGACGGAAACAAAAGTAATCGGGACACACGAACTTGTGGTCGAAATAATCAAGAACAAAACGTGCAAAATGCGTATAACAAGATTGTAAAGGGTATGTACAGAGCAATTCACAAAAAGCACGGTGCAAAGAAATTACAGTACAGTAGCGAAAAAACTGGGTTGTGCCACGAAGGCACATGCAGAACACAATAATAAAGGAAGGATATATGCAATACAGTGTACGCGATTAAGCATAAGACACGATACCAAAACAGAGAAGCACGGCGCAAACAAAAAACAGGAGCACATTTGACGAAAACAACAGTAATCGGGACTCAAGAGCTTGTGGTCCGGAAAAACAAGGACTGGACGTGCGAAATACATAAGAAAAAAGTAAAAGAAATATGTACAGCACAATTCATACGAAACACGTTGCAGAACACAATTAGCCGCCCCGGTGGCGCAGTGGTCTAAGCGATGGCCTCTGATCATTCGTCCGAACGGGGTCCGGGTTCGAATCCCGGTGAGGCATGAATGTTGTGTTTGTCTTACGGCACTGGCTCTCTCCCTTCCTGGAACCAGTGACCCTAAATTAGGGACGGGCGACTGCTTATAGCCCATTGAGTTGCTCACGGTGGTCGTTAAACCTCCAATAAAAAAAAACAAAAAAAAACACAATTACGGAAAGCACGGTGCAAACAAAATACAAGGTCCGAACGTAAAAAGGGAACCAAAGTCTGGACATACAAGGTTGTGGTCTCAGAAAATAAGACGCAAATCACTCGCCCAGTATTAAAACTGTGCAAGAAAAAGAACCAACAAAAATTACTAGCGAGGTGAAGAGAACAGCCAAGCACCGAAACTAAGACAATCCAAAAGAGGACACAATCAAATCACCAGTAGGATGTCAGAGACAGCAATAGAAAACCACCCGGTGCGCTGGGCCCAGGTGTTCTGAAAGGTGCCGATTGTTTGCGTGGATGTTGCAGCCGTGAGTTCCAACCGGAGGCGCACCACGAGCCGGCCTCGAAAGTTAGCCCCAGCCGCCCACCGGTCGACAGAAGAGATGGAAGTACAGGAGAATTCCTGAGAAATTGATGAAATGAGAGAATCACTTGCTTGGCAAGTATGAAAAAAGCAGCAGGCATCCGGAAGGCGGGTGGGCGGATGTTTTGTGAGCAACAGCCACGGATATGCTGGGAACGAGAGTCCTTAGAGCAAATTATGTCAGCTAACCGGAAAACAGTATGAAGAAGTGGCAGCAAGATAGGGCAGTGGCAGTACATATGAGCGACGTCACCGTCAACGCCACAGAAAGGACATAGAGGAGAAGAGACAAGAGACATGCGATAGAGAAGATGGGGAGCGGGAGCTGGCGACGAAGGAACCGCCAGTGGGTGTTACGTTCTAGCGGAGAAGAAAGGGGGAAAGAAGCAGACTAAACGGCCAGAGAGGAGGAAGGAGAAACCCCGGAAATGTGATGGGGAGACTCAGAGGGCACACGGAGGAGACGATACAGGGCAGCGGTAGAAAAAGAAAGGACAGGGGCAACAGAGTCATGAAAAGGAAGAAAGAAGGGGAGTGGAAGGCTAGGGTGGGGGACGACGAGGAGGCCGTCGTCAGAAACAAGAGAAGGATAGAGAAGCTGAAGGGAGAAACAGAGAAAGGCATAATCGTCCTCGAGGGAAGGGGTTCGGGTGGGAAAGAGTGAGTCGAGGGGTTTCCAGGAAAAATCGGGATTAATGAGGGCCTGCGCGGTTAGGATGCCAGCACGGAACCAGGAGAAAAATAGAAAAAAAAGGTTGATCGGGAGGGTGAACCAGGGTAGAGAAAAAGAGTGGTTCCGCAAGGAGATCCAGGGTGGTGGTTGAAAGAGAATGAGAGAGAGGGAGAGAACGGAAAAGCGCTAGAGCCTCAGATAAAATAGTATGAAAGTTAGAGGAAGGAATAGTATAGTAGTCCATCCTGAGGAAAAGAAGATAAGTGAAGGATGGATCGCGAAGATAGAAAGTAACGTGAAGAGAAAGTGTAAGAGAAGGAGAAGGCGAAGGGACAAGACGAAGGAAGGAGGCGATGCGGTATGCACGATAATAACAGTGAACATCAATAAGATTAATGCCCTCATGCTTGACAGGGAGATATAGGGTCGGAGTGGCGGACCAGTGATTTGAAGCCCAGATGACTGAAGTGAAGATGCTGTTGAGTTCCGTCAGGCGGGTTGACAAGAAGACGGTGGCCGCCCCGGTGGCGCAGTGGTCTAAGGCGTTGGCCTCTGATCATTTGTCCGAAGGGGTCCGGGTTCGAATCCCGGTGAGGCATGGAGGTTGTGTTTGTCTTACGGCACTGGCTCTCTCCCTTCCCTGGAACCAGTGACCCTAAATTAGGGACGGGCGACTGCTTATAGCCCATTGAGTTGCTCACGGTGGTCGTTAAACCTCCAATCAAAAAAAAAAAACAAGAAGACGGTGGAGGTCCAGGAATAGGAGCCGAGGGAAAGTAAGTATCGTCGAACGATGTGAGCTCTCTGACAGTAAGAAGTAATTGGAATCACAAATCTCCAAAACGCTGCTTGATGACGTAACCTAGACTGCAAACTGGTCCATGTCAAAAGGCCTGCGGTAAAGGGGTGACCGATTTGGGCTCCAAGGATCTTCTGGGTCGAGGAGGACCAGACCGCACCCCAGGGGTATCGGTCCGGTCCATCCACGACCCACACCACAAACCAGTACTTTTGGTGACATCAAGCGAAGCGCCAGAAACAGTAGCGTAAAGATGGTAAGTGGAGAGAAGGTTGTCGAACTGGACGTCCTGGCGGAGACAAAATGTTGCGTCATCTGCATATTCTGTACGTACCCACTCATGGTGCTTAGTGCTGGCAACTGTCGGAGGAACAGTAGATAGGAGTGATCTTCGAGCATCCAGGAGGAAACGCTAAAAGACAATGGCGAAGAGTTGCCCCGAGAGTGAGCAGCCCTGCCGGATTCCTCGAAGAAAAGGTACGGGCGCTGTCAAAAAGGAGGCCGTCCGGACGTGGAAAAAAGCGCCCCGATAGAGGCTGAGAAGAAAAGAAACGAAGGAGGAAGGAAAGCCAAAGCCCAGAAGAGTGGCAGAAAGAAAGTCGTGAGAGATGCTATCGAATGCTGATCTCTGGTTAAGGTTAAACAGGGCGAGGGGTTCGGAGTGGGTGCGGGCGAGAAAAACTAGGTGCTGGAGGAAGGAGATGTTGTTAGAAATGGACCGACCGGGCACAGTGTATTACTGGTCCGGGGAGATAAGAAAGGAAAGCACGGAGTTCAAGCGGCGAGAGAGAAGTTTAGTGAAAAGTTTATAGTCCAGATTGAGAATGGAAATGTGGCGCCAATTTCGCAAGTCCAAAGGGTCTCCCTTTTTAGGCAGCAAGATGATGTGTGCTACAGAAAACTCCGGTGGTAGTGCGAAAAATGTTTGGGCGCAAGAAAAGCAAGCGAGAAGAAAAGGCATCAGAGACGGGAGGAAGGCGCGGAAAAAGGAGAAGGGAAGGCCGTCAGGTCCCGGAGATGCGCGTGAATTAAGGGAGTTAAACGCCTCCCGAAATTCAGCAGGAGAAAAGACGGAAAGAAGAGGATCACAGAGTAGGGGTGGGACCTAAGGTAGAGCAGAAAGAAGAGGGGAGGAAGAGATGGCATTTGTAGGCACCACCGCACGGTATTTGTTCTGGAAAAAGCGCCGAACTTCCGTGCATAGACGTGAAGGATCAGATGAGATGGTACCATCAGGTAGGCGAAGGTGGTGTAGCGTTTTCGACGTATGGTGTGTTCTTTCGGTACGTGAGAGCTCCTCGTAGGAAATCTCCGGCGAAGAAAGATGAAGCATATTCAGCCTGCGAGTAGCCTCCTCGGCGAGCGGATGGAGTTTCGCTCGTAAAGCATCCTGAACAACAAGGTAAGCGGGATCTTGTAAGGGGATTGCAGCCAAGGAGCAACGGAGATTACAAATATCCTTCGCACGTTCGCTACGAATAGCGAACGAAAGACGGCGAATGAGCAGACGAAGATCGTTTTTGATGTCTAACTATAGACGAAGGATACTGGGAGCGGTGCTGATGAGATGTTGTCGATCAGCAAGAAAACGGCGGACGTCTGTGCAAAACGCCACATCCATAGGCAATGCATCATCGAAGGTCCAGGAGCGTTGTCTTGAAGGCGGGAAAGAGGAAACGCGGATGGTAAGTGCCACAGCATGATGTATCGCCGCAGTGATCGCTGGAAGCAGTGGTGGGATGACGTATATGCGATCGAGACGTGCGGCCGCCGATCCTTGTGCTGGAGAATTCCGCCAAGTATAAGAAATGGTGTCCGGGTGATGATGCCGGTACGAGTCAACAAAATGGAAATCAGTAATAAGTTGAGTAAGCAGATCGACAAGAAGGAGCGGTGCTCCCCCTGTAGATGTGCGGTCGAGCAAAGGCTGCAGAGTGCAGTTAAAGTCACCCCCGAGGACGAAAAAGTATCCGCGGTAGACCGCCGCAAGCGCAGTCCGAAGGCAATGAAAAAGCGGATGGAGTTGAGAGTCGTCAGTAGGAATATACATATTAAAGATGTGATATGGTACACAATTGATACAAAATGTAAAACATTGTAATTGATCTGTAAATAAGTTGTTAACAGCAACAGAAGTAATGGATGGACGAAAACGGCGATGCATTCCGACAACAATTGCGCCTGAACGCAGTACACGGTGGACATGATGTAAGGTGTACTGCCATCGGCGCCACTGATGGAATGATGTTGTAGGCAAACACCACGTTTCCTGGAGCAGGAGAACATCGGCACTAATTTCCGAGAGGTCCTCATGCACGACGGAATTCAACTCGGGGATCCAAACCCCCGGCAGTTGAAGGAAACTACCGTGAAATTGCCAGGTCACTCGGCGACGTGGTGAGCCTGGTGATAGAAATCTTGAGTCCGTAGATCTGTTTGCGAATAAACTTGGCCGTCTCAGCGGAAGGACCGGATAAGTAAAAAGAGTGTCCACAAGAATGTCCAGATCGGAAAGCTGTTGCAGGATTGCAGGAAGTCCAGCTTCATGAGTCTTTGCATACTGGAGGAAGCCGTGTGCTTTTTGCGTGTAACAGGTGTGAGCATGCAGCTCCTCATACGCAAGAGGCAAATGCGGGAATGATGTGTCGCGGAGTGTCTGATCAAAGTCCTCAAATCATACCATTGGAAAGGAAGGGTCAGAAGTGGTACCAGAAGTGGTCTTGAAGATACGATGGTTTCTGGTGGGTCCGGGAAGAGGAGCGAGTGGAGCTCCCAGCAGCTCTCCCTCGCCTGGTGGTGTTTCGAGGAGGTTTGGGCTCCGCCCTCTTATATGGGCGAGCGCTGTGATCAGGCTCAGAGGTGTCACTCATGGTCTGTTCTGCACTGGTGTAAGCGCCGTCAGTATCTGCAATTGATACTTCAGTATTTGACACGACACGGTCGTCTGCCGAATCAGTTGGTGGAGCAGGGGCGCGGAACGTGGAGGACTGCAGCAGCACTGGAAAATCGGTCGCGGAAAGAGATGGTGGCACACCAGACGATGACGGAGCACTTTCTCGTCTGAGAGGTGCCTCACACGGTAGTCGTCGAGGCAAGGGCGAGTCAGTGGATTCAAGAGAAGTCACCTGCGGTGAATCTTGTGGAACAGCAGCAGTATTGGGGCACTGCTTGTAAAAGTGCCCAAACTTCTTGCATTTGCTGCAGTGATTTTCAGTGGGCACATCAATATAGCGGATCTGGTTACCGCACTTGGCTTTGAATTGAGTCTGGATGGTCTGGATGTCCGCCGGGGAAGAAAAACAACCCTACTCACGCGCCGAGCAGGGAGTTGATTTTTTTTTATTGGAGGTTTAACGACCACCGTGAGCAACTCAATGGGCTATAAGCAGTCGCCCGTCCCTAATTTAGGGTCACTGGTTCCAGGGAAGGGAGAGAGCCAGTGCCGTAAGACAAACACAACATCCATGCCTGACCGGGATTCGAACCCGGACCCCTTACAGACGAATGATCAGAGGCCAGCGCCTTAGACCACTGCCCAACCGGGGCGGCAGCAGGGAGTTGCCTTCGGGGTCTTTAGGGGCAGCAGAATATGTCTGAATCGTTCCAACCACACGACCGAATGGCACAAGAACCGCAAATAAACTGTATCGGTTACCTCTGGGGGCACCGGGTAGAAGGACACATTCATCGGGGGCTCGGCAACTGGGCAGGGAACAAGATGTTGATCGCCGATGGTGAGGCCGGCATTCGTCACGGCACGAGCAGAGTCGGCCTTGGTAAAGTATACGACAATCGTTCGGCCTCGCCGAAGCATGTGTGAAATGGCATGTTTTGGAAATTGCCGCTTTAAAGCGGTGGAATAATTTTGAAGAAGGTGTTTGGCAAGGATTCAAAGATAACACCTCTGTCTAAGATCGTAGTGAAAGCAGTACCTGCTGGCGAGTCCTGGGGAATTTCCAAAGAAATGGTATTTCCGTCTCGTTGTAATTGTGATTGGAGAGCTTCGGCGCCGGCGTACATGCCCTGCGGGAGGCGTTGCACAGTGGAAGAGACAATGGCATTGGCATACGTGGACGATGACGTCAGAAATTTAGATGACATGAGAAAGATACCGTTGCAGGAGACATCCATTGCGTCGTCGTCAGCAACGAAGGTGGTAGCAGCTTGAGATGAGTGAGAAGGCAACTGAACAGCCTGAGGAAAGGGTTGTTCACATCACGAGTTGAGGGCAGTGCAACGCCGCCACTTGGGGAGGGCAGCGAAGCAGCATCCATGGAAGAAGAAGAGGTTGTCGTCAACAACGGTAGGACACCGGAAGTAAGGTCCAGTTTCGGACCCCCACCACCGGAAAGCGCCATTGCATCGTAGCTACGACTGGGTCGGACGAGAGATAAGCAAGACGTAATAGGAAAAGAAAAAGGCAACTCACCAATCTGGGAGTATTCACAAGCGATAGCGGAACCTTCCAAAGGTAAGTGCTTTGAAACTTGGGATTCACAACTCACTAGAAACACACAAAATACGCACGAATTGACGGAGCTCAGAAGTTCCAACTCCTACCACCGTGAGCAACTCAATGGTCTATAAGCATTCGCCCGCCCCTAATTTAGGGTCACTGGTTCCAGGGAAAAGAGAGAGCCAGTGCGGTAAGACAAACATAACATCCGTGCCTCACCGGGATTCGAACCCGGACCCCTTTTGGACAAATTATCAGAGGCCATTGCTTAGACCATTGCGCCACCGGGGGCGGCACTGTTGATTAAGAAACCTGTTATAAATAGAAAAACTCATAGCAACGACTCACAACACACAAAACAAGCAGGCCGCCCCGGTGGCGCAGTGGTCTAAGCGGTGGCTTATAATTATTCGTCCGAAAGGGGCCTGGGTTAGAATCCCGGTGAGGCATGGATGTTGCGTTTGCCTTACGGCACTGGCTCTCTCCCTTCCTTGGAACCGGTGACTCTAAATTAGGGATGGGTGACTGCTTATAGCACATTGAGTTGCTCACGGTGGTCTTTAAACCTCTAATCAAGAAAAAAAAATTCTGCCTTATGTTTCCAACGGTAAAACTTCTGTACATATTTTATATGCAATTAGGGTATTCCCAAGGATGAAAATTTGCTCATCGATAAAACTAACTTTAAGTTATGCCATGGGGTACTTAATGCTTGCTAAAACCAGGCCTGTAGTGGAGGGTATACGGCGGCATACACCGTATACCCTCTTGTATACCCTCTTCAACTTCAATCTCGAACAACCTCGCTGCCAAGAGCTAAACATCTAATAAAAAACCCATAAGAATTATAGAGAGCTTCGGAAAAATCCTGGGGAAAAAACTCATTTAGCATTAGAAGCGAACGAGGATTTATTATTTAAAATATCGCATTGATTCCTAACAACGAAATTGTACCTGATAACCAAACCAGTTTATTCAAAGCACGGTTGACAGGATGACTGTGTTCAGAATCAAACAGTGAAAATGTACAATTTAAAGATATTTCTTCATTAGAGCGAAAAAATAATAAAACAGACGACGTGCGCTATGGAGAACTAGAAACCAGGTGAATCTGTAAACGTTTTAATGTTGATGCAATGCAAGCTATTCAGAGGCTGAGAGAATATACTGAAAACGTCCGTACAAAAAAACTTAAAACCGCTCTTAAGAACGATTTCAACTCTGCCTTGTTCGACAGCTGAATACGAACGAGGATTCAGTTTAATGAACAACATTATAAATGATCTCGGAGCTTCTATGTTAATCTCCAATGTATCTAACCTGATGTTCATAAATTCAAATGGACCACCCCATCGAACGATTTAATCCAAAAAATATGTAAGATCTTGGTTGATGAATCATCGTTCAGCAACTGATAGTAGATCAAGAGTTTTTTCTAGAAAAGAACAGTGCTGTAAGGACTTATCTCGTTAGTCTTTTTTTTTTCATTGGAGGTTTAACGACCACCGCGAGGAACTCAACGGCCTCTAAGCAGTCGCCCGTCCCTAATTTAGGGTCACTGGTTCCAGGGAAGGGAGAGAGCCAGTACCGGAAGACAAACACAACATCCATGCCTCACGGGATTCGAACCCGGACCCCTTTCGGATGAATGATCAGAGGCCATCGCTTAGACCACTGCGCCACCGGGGACGGCTCAGGATTTATCGGATAATGAAAATTAAAATAATCTTGTGCATGCTCTTCAACATATCATAATTGACAGCAGAGAGGAGAAGATACTTTATTCATATCGGTAAGTGAGCGCATAGTCATAACTGTTAAAAAGGCACAGTACCCCCACGAGCATACCGTGCCTTTTGTTTTCTTTATCCATGTAGTATAACCTTTGATTTTTTAGGATTTGCAAATAGTATACCCTCTGCTGATTTTACGACTACAGCACTGGCTAAAACATAACCATAATTAATCAATCCAACATTTGTTTGTCTACTGACGTCATCAATGTACATGTCACGCCATCTATTAACAGGTTTGAACATTACTCAAAGAAAAATTATTGATTTTTAATATCATTATAGTTATGTTTTAACAAGTATTAGGTGTCCCATGTTATAACTTAAGAGTCAGTTTTATCGATGTGCACACTTTCGTTCTTGAGAATACATTAATTGCGAAGAAAATATGTACAGAAGTTTTACCATTGGAAACATAAGGCAGAGATTTTAGGTGGAACCACCTTAAACTTCCAAAAAAAAAAAAAAAAAAAAAAAGCAGTATGAGCTCACTATTTACATGACTACATTCTGCATCCTACATCGCACTGCATTGTCCACCGCCCACGTGCGATGAACGACAGACAAATTAATGCGACTGGTGGGTTTTCTCTGCGCACTTGAGTCAGAAAACTGATCGGGATAAAAAGGATGGGGCATGAGCGAGAACCCAGAAATAAATGAATACATTTTAGCGGTGGCTTGACAGGATATATGATTACAATAAAAGAATTTGATCAAAATGTATTTGAATAATTTTTTATTGAAAAAGCTGGACATTTGGGCTATTTCCCTTAATGCCTGGAGGACAGGGGGACATGTCCTCCAGGCATTAAGGGAAGTAGCCCAAACTAGGCTTACCATACGTCCTGGTTTTAGAATTTTGTCCTGGCCGGTTGGATGATTTGCCCTGGTAAGGATGAAAAGCAAATTTATTGAACAGTAAAAAATAATTACATTATTGGCAAAACTTCAAAAACAGTTCTATTCCACTGGTTGTATGTCTCGGTTTGGTTGCGTGGAAACGTGGACTATATTCGTAAAAGTATGATTAAATCTACACTGTTCCAAGTGTTTTATAAGAGCATCAAGATAATGTGATAATATTGTTTATAATAAGCGTCTGGAACTTAATCCAGGTCATGATAGATTCTGTTCACGTATTGTTTCGGTTTTGAACTCAACACATATGGTAACCTTAACTATGACAGCAGGGACGTCGCCAAGGGGATGCGAGGGTGGACTTGAGCCCACTCTGAAATTTGTCTTGCCCACCCTGCTGCCCACCCAGTTCAAAATGTGCCATTTTTCTGTATATTTAACTTTAAAATATAATCTGCACTTTGTCAAGTAATAAGTCTTGTGTTTAATTTCATGCAGCCCGACGTTTCCCCCTAGGAAGTGCGTTGTTTACGTCTCCAAAAATGGTTATCAAATAGCACCCAGGGCCCATGGAAATTCAATTCTTCTCCACTCTTTCAATTCCTCAATTTAAGCTTCTTTTTTTATATTTGTATGGCCAGCAATGAGGAGGGTGAACAGGAATTTACTGAGGGGTCACTACTAATTGCTCTGTTTGTTTTCTTTACAAAATAGGGGATTCCAACACGGAAAGTAGTGTCTAAAGCCACACTAGCGCGCTTAAGACTGCCCCGGAAAAATGAAAGTACAGAAAGTGGGTGACGACTGCTTTGTATTAGAGGACTGCAAGGCAAAGTCACTGATTAGAAGGAAGTCAAGGAGGGGGGGGGGCATTGTATCAGCGTGGCACGACGTTAAAATTTGATTCAGATAAACAAAAACGACATTATCTTTTAAATAAGTTGCTCAAGTACAGTACTATTTTCGTGAGCAAAAATGCAAAATTTTGAAAAGCAATTTCAGACAATGCATCCCGAGCAAGCAAAAAGTTGAAGGCGATATTCTACCAACACTTGTATCTTACACCAGTGGCGTAACTAGTCCGATCCGGGTATGCATGTGTGTAAAGGTGAAGGGGTGGAGATTGCACGAATTCCTTTGTAGCCGGTAGTGAAAAGGATCAAAGCCGCCCAGGTGGCGCAGTGGTTTAGGCATTGACTTATGATCATTCGTCCAAGAACAGCCCGGGTTCGAATTACGGTGAGGTATAGATGTTGTGTTTGTCTTACGGCACTCACCCTTTCCCGGAGCCAGTTGCCTTAAATTAGGGACGGGTGACTGCTTATAGCCCATTGAGTTGCTCATGGTAGTCGTTAAACCTTCGATCAAAATAAAAAATAAAAAAGCATTAAAAATTCATTCTTTCAGTGTATCGTAAAAAAAAAAAAAAAGTTGCCATCAAGCTTGCCCCATCAAAAATAATGCTCGCCCATCCGTCGCTATGGTGGACTAGAATGACCGGTGCCGAAAGCGACGGATTTCTGTGCCTCTCTCTCATGATTGTGCCGCCAGATGGCGCCCTAAAGTAAAAGTCCCCTACTTCTGATAGAAAAATGTACGGAGCACTGGTGTTTTCAATCTTCGAGATTTATTTATTTTTCAATTAAAGATGATTGCCAAAAAATCCGTTTTTAGAATATACACTTTTACCATTATTAATAGTTCTTTTGTAATTTTGCAGGAAGTCGAATCTACGAACCTTGCTCGAGAGCGCAAGTTCGTACACCTACTATGGTGGACATTACATCTACTTAGAAAAAAAACTTATAAAAAGACCATAAAATAAAATAAATTACAAGCAATAAATAACAAAGAATAACCAGGACTCAGTGACAAATATCGTTGTTAAAAAAATTACGATAGAATGTGTAGGAATACTATAAGAAAATATTATTTCTGTTATAGAATGTATATAACCTTATTTTTTTTACTAATAAAAAAGAAAACTGTTAACGTCAGCGTAGTTTTTTTATATATGAACTAGCTATACCCGGCCACGCGGCACATTGTGGCACATTGTGGTTGCATGGATGAGAAATGAGGAACAAAACAAAGCATACGTTTCATAGAAGTTTAATTTTGCAATACTTGTGGGTATACAATATTTTTTGTTTTTCCATTCTCTGCGTAGATATAAAGGCTATCTGGTTTGCCGACACGGGAACACGCAACATACAGTTGTCCATGTGAGAAACAATCCGCATCTAAATCTAAACCACACAATTCTAAAGATTGACCTTGAGCTTTATTGATTGTGATTGCGAACGCCAATCGAATTGGGAATTGCAATCTTTTAAATTGAAATGGTGTATCGGTCGGGATCATGGGAATTCGAGGGATGAGGACATCTTCACCTTCGAAATGCCCCGTTAAAATCGTTGCTTCCACTACATTTTTCATCAGTTTTTTAACTGCGAGTCGCGTGCCGTTGCAGAGTTTTGGCTGATTAATATTCCGCAACATGATAATTGGCACACCTATTTTCAATTTTAATATGTGTGGTGGCATCCCTGGCAGATCAAGTGAGTTCAAAAATTCCGCTGGATAATTAACTACTTCATCTGCTTCCACAATTGTATCTATCGACTTGTATGTAATTTCCTCACTTTGAATGCTGGATTGAATAATATTATTAATTTGATAGACATCTTTATTCTTCGCGGTAAGGATAGCTCGTTCACTGAGCCCATCGTGATTCTTATAATTAATTTGAATATTAGGAAATACTTTTTCGATCAGTTCTTCTTTCGATGCTACTAAATTACAAAAATTATCAGAAAATGATATTCGTCTTGACGTCTCATCGACTGGCAGTTGTCCGTTCCCAATGTCCAGTAACTGTCGTGAGAATACCTCGGCTGATTGATCGTTCTGCAGCTGGACACGCAACTGCAATGTACGTACGTGTCGCCACAATGTTGAATATTTCAGGCAAGCATTTATTTCGTCCGCTGGGGCGATCGAGAAATTACAGGCAATGTTTGCCTAAAATCTCCTGCGAGCAATATCAATGCATTCCCGAATGGTTGAACGTTTCCACGCAAATCTCGCAACGATCGATCAAGAGCTTCAAGCGATTTTTTATGTGCCATCGTGCATTCATCCCAAACAATGAGTTTACATTTTTGTAATACTTTTCCCATACCGGATGCTTTGGAAATATTGCACGTGGGAGTCTCGATAATTCGCATGTTTAATGGCAACTTCAGAGCTGAATGAGCAGTCCTTCCACCTGGTAACAATGTCGCAGCTATTCCAGACGAAGCGAGAGCTAAGGCTATGTCATTTTTTGATCAAACCGTTGCCAGAATCAATCTGATAAGGAATATTTTCCCAGTTCCTCCCGGCGCATCCAAGAAGAAGCCCCCCCCCCCCAACTCCGTCATTTATCATTTGCATTATGCGATCATAAATGCCCTTCTGTTCACACGTTAATTTGGGAATGTTTGATTGGACATATGACTGGAGATCATCGGTGTTGTAACTGTGTTCACGGCGCAAATCCACATCAAATGAAGCAGTCGTAGTTCGGTTGGGTGCTGGCATTCCTAATTGACTAAGAACTTTATTTGCAATAGCTAAGCACTTGTCTTCAATATTTATCAATGTTTCGTTGTAAATGCCTTCTGTAAATTCCATGGTCATATTAGCATTTTCTAGGCGTACTCTATGCAAAATATCCTCAGCCATATGCGATCGATATCTTTCCCATAACTCTGTGGGAGATGAAGGGAAGCAAGCGGTCAATATAATTGCGAATAGTGCTCGAATTTGGTTTGGATGTGCAGTGTTGCACGCGTCACTAATACATATATCCCACTGTTGGTCGTTTTCTAATAAATAAAGAGCTTGACACGCACTGCGGAAAGTGGCATATGTGACGCCGTCAACAATTTTCAATTGCTGGAAAGATCTAGGACCAGGCACATTTACCAACAGCATGCGAAGGAAAAAACATTCATCTTGATTAGGATGCACTGTATAAAGTCTACCAATTGTATTTTCTCTGAAAATGCCAGGTTGACCGTCGACTGGCTCCCCTCGTCTGCGTCGTACGAATGCTTTTTTAGTTACATTCCACGTGTAATAAGAGGGCACTTCTGTGTACATCAGTGTTCTGGCGAAAGCGTCTTCCTGACATAAGGTGAAAAAAGCAGTCAGAGTTGTACCAGGTGGATTAAGGGCTCTTTGTTGCACATTTGCATCTGTGAAATAAACACGCTGTCCATTCTCTAAATGTACTGCTAAGTGAACCACAGCTGGATTGCGTTCATGCATGGGAAATGAAAAAATTCGCCATGCAGCCTCATTGCTGCTTATGTATCTTCCAGCCTGGTATTGTACAATTTCATCAATAACTCGTACTGCGTTTCTGTCACTATTTTCTGGTTACACACCAAAAACTGCCACATCACTGCCTTTATTCACATACTTACAGATGTATTTAATCGATTTGACCGAATTGCAATATTCTACGTTTATGTGCGCTTTGTATGTTTTTGACAACAGAGGCGAATATGGGACCACCCAACGGTTGTCTACATCAATATCACCATTTCGCATGTGTATAGTTGCCGAATTCCCGCCATCTTCAGTTGATCGTCTCCTATACTGAGAATATCCATCGTCTCCTGTTACTGTGTTGGCTGCGAATGCTCGAGGATATTGCTTAGAACATTTCTCGCCAACCATGCATGGTGAATTCGGATTTAGTGTACCGCGTGGTCCATGTATCATGTTTTTGATAATAACTGCATGCAAATCCTTATCGACGTCGGCCCGTGGAATCTCAGCGCATATCACATCGTCGATTTCGTCTGAAGTTATTTTATCGTATAGCCAGATTAGTATATGCGCATGTAGCAATCCTCTCTTTTGCCATTCTACTGAATACATCCACTGAATACCATTCTACTGAATACATCCAGCAGCGCACAGATCCAAACCCTTCATGTTTCACAATGAAATCCATCAGCGACTTAAGCTTTTGTCTGAAAACACGTGCTGTGATGTCATGCCTATCCACTGGTGATTGCCCAAGAAGTAACAGCTGCTGTATCTCGTCCCAAGCTGGATTGCACGTGAAAGTGATAAATAAGTCTGGACGCCCGTAATGACGAACATATGCCATTGAATCTTGAGCATATTCCTGCATGTGACGTGGACTGCCTATGTATGAAGATGGCAAAATAGTAAGCTTTCCAACGTTGGTTGTATTACCGTCATTCACAACTGCATCTTGCAAATGAATGTATTCTTCGGAGCGGAGTTTAGTCTGATTCAAAAGAAGAAATAGCAAACGTTCCGTTTCAATTTTTCCTTACATATCCACAATGTACTGGTGAAACAACTGACGGCATTTCAAAATATAATTGTCCTCGTTCCTCCGAATCATTAAGCGGTAGGCGTAAAAGTTCATTGCGCTGCACTTTTTATTAATTTCTGCACCATTCACTGGGTTTATCATCTTCACATTGATATGATATCCATCGGCACCATCCAGAAGATAACTGGATATTGCAAAGCATCATAACAACGGTGAGTTTCTGCGACGTTTATCAATTGATCGTTTCTTCGATGGAGAACAATATCTCTAGGTTGGAACTGATCTCCGACTATGACAATTGCTACTTCGTCTATAGTTGGAGCATTATATCTTCGGACATGTTCTCCAGCGGGCGTTTTGTCGGCGTGAATGACAATCTTGTGGGTATCTGATGGCATCATATCCATTGCCGTTTTGAACAAACGCACCAAATTGTTCTTTTCGTGAAGGAGCTCCTGTAGTTGCGAAATGATGGATCTTCTTAGCGAGGTATGTATTCCACAACGTGCATCGACTTCATCTCTATCATCACCGATGAAGTACATTTGAAGGAATTTATGGTCACTATCTCGGAACGGGAGCAGGGAGCCAGCTTTGTGATATATTTGTCCTTTGATTTTAAAAGTTGGCATGAATTGAGCAGTCACAATTTCCGCAACAAATGACGTCATTTGGAAGCAAGAGTTATATTTCCTGATGTTCGATAGGAAATGCTTCGATTCAGCGGTAGATCCAGCAAGTGGTTTTCAACGGCTCTGGTGGTGCTTCAAGTTGAGGCAATTTAATTTTTCCGCCAGCGCAACACATTCCATTCGTTTCATTATTGAACTTTAGAGCCTGGCAGTAGGTACAGACATGACTCATCTGGCCAATGAAAACATGCGGACTTGAACTATAATCAACAGCTGGATTGTACCGGAATGCAAGACGATTGTATTGCAGAATCAGATCTGCTGTTCTTTGGGTACGTGTTTCAGCTATCCTCGAAGCCTCGCGTTCATTCCGTTGAGAACGAACCAAATCTGTTGCTGCAGAACGCGACTGCCGTGCTCGCAATCTTGCATCCTCAAGCCTGGCTGCTCGTCTTTCTGCTGGTTCCGTGTTACGCATCTGGATGGTGCTTAGTCTGTTCCTCTCTCGTACGTATGCCCGCTCTTCCTCAGTCATATTCGAAAGCCGTCTTCTCGATCCTTCTGTGTGGCGAGTGCGACGACCCAGATTCGTTTTTTTGCGAGGCATTATTTCGGTTTTCACTGGAACAGAAGGAAGGGATACGATTATAACCTCTTATGGCTCTCACAGCTCTAGGTTGAAAACCATGAGAGATAAGAAACAAAACATAACCTCTACTTACGATTTGGCGAACGGCGCAGCTCAATCACGACACGATCACCTAGTATGGAGAGTGTTCCCCTCGCTTCCAGCAGATGGCGCGTTTGCTGGTACACAGCTGACCGTTGAAAAAGCTGTTTTCTCGCGGTCGCGGGTATGTAACTGACGCGAAAAATAGATAAAAACAACACGATCACCTAGTATGGAGAGTGTTCCCCTCGCTTCCGGCAGATGGCGCGTTTGCTGGTACACAGCTGACCGTTGAAAAAGCTGTTTTCTCGCGGTCGCGGGTATGTTACTGACGCGAAAAATAGATAAAAACAACACGATCACCTGGTATGGAGAGTGTTCCCCTCGCTTCTGGCAGATGGCGCGTTTGCTGGTACACAGCTGACCGTTGAAAAAGCCTTCGACCATATATACTGATAGACTGCGCATGGCATCAAAATTTCTGGCTCCAACATCGCAAGCCACGAAATCACGTGACTTCGGGCAAAAAGATGGTTAACTCGTGCTGTGCTCATCATGAATTTTAGGAGTTTCTTTTTTAGAATTCCATTACGACTTTTCATTCGTGAATACATTTATTACGCTCTGATGCAGCTATTGCCAGTGCGCAGTCCATTAGTATATATGGTCGAAAGAAAAAGCTGTTTTCTCGCGATCGCGGGTATGTTACTGACGCGAAAAATAGATAAAAACAATCTTTGAAACGGGTTGTATATCATGTCAAAATTTGAGCTCAATCGGTGCAGAACTTTTTGAGTTTTTGAAACGTACACAAACCAACTTAACATTTATATATATAGAGATATATTGCCGGTGCCTAGGAACTTTTTTTTATTGGAGGTTGAACGACCACCGTGAGCAACTCAA
Source organism: Macrothele yani (assembly GCA_039090855.1). Classification (NCBI taxonomy): domain Eukaryota; kingdom Metazoa; phylum Arthropoda; class Arachnida; order Araneae; family Macrothelidae; genus Macrothele; species Macrothele yani. The sequence goes on along the minus strand of CM077027.1, from coordinate 133,963,780 downwards.
TGGGCTATAAGCAGTCGCCCGTACGTAATTTAGGGCCACTGGTTCCAGGGAAAAGAGAAAGCCAGTGCCGTAAGAAAAACACAACATCCATACCTCACCGGGTTCGAACCCGGCCCCCGGACGAATGATCAGAAGCCATCGCTTAGACCACCGCGCCACCGGGGCGGCCCTAAGAACTTTAATCGACGAATTTTTCTCCAGAAAGGATGTTCATATTATTTACTCTTAAAAAACCCTATAGACCGTATGCACATGACGTCACAGCAAGTTAAACCATCGTAGTAGACGCCCTGGTGATCAACTGGTGTACAAGCACTGCTTGGATTTGCATTGTGGAGCGTTAGGGAAAATGGTGTTATGTGCTTTTTCAGCTGAAGTAACCGAAGTGGGAGAGATAATCATTTGTCCTATTATAGATTACCGTCTGAATGAACGAAGTGGGATCAGAATTATGAAAATTTAATTCAAAAGCACCAAAATTTGTGGTTATCACGTATGTTGACATTGATGATAGGAAACGAAGGAACACTGGAGTGTGTAGTTTATATTTTGTAACAAGTATGTTCATAAATTTATTGATGCATTATCTGAAAAACTCTATGAAGATCTTTAGGCTAGAATTAACTTTTCTTATGCGTAAGATTATGCTGTTTTTATCGTGAATGTATCCACTGCTGTAGGGGAGTGAATATCTTATGAAACCTTCACATGCTGGGTTTCCAGGCAGATTTTTGAAAAATGATCTCATGATAACATTCACCAGTTTATTATTATTGTCATTATTATATACAGTATAAGGTACAGAGATTTAGAGCTACTCGCCAGAATTATTATTATTATAGCCTTACCTGTGTAAAGCTGAGGATTTTTACCTTATCTTAAGGTTGGGGAATATACTGTTTGCGCAGAAGTTGGTGGCTGCGCGGGAATGCAGAATTTCGAGTTCATTTCAAGCAAAAACATTCCCCTTCCTACAATATTGTTCAGAATGGAATATCATATGGGTCCCCACAATTGCTCAATAACTTTAATTTATAAGAATAAAGCTGTTTTCGGCCAATAGATAACCTACTTACGTAGTCCGTGCAATGCATCTTTGATCTCACTTGTACCAGTGGCGGCTCGTGGTTGAAAAAATAGGTGAAGAGCTACAAGAGCAATATGAAAAGATATCTACTGTCTTCAATGAAAATCACTATATGAGGACTGACCTATTTTTGTATATTAGATCAATTCTTTTTTCTTTTGAAGCTGCAAATTTGTCCATTATGTCATCATAGAATGGTTGTTTCTTTGTGAGCATCAATAAAATATCTTTCTGAATAGAAATATTTGCCAAAGAAGCAAGTCTGTCTTGAGAAATAGTGTTTCTTCAGTAAGTTTGTATTCTTTTAAGCAAAGAAAAACTTCTTTCCATTGACACACTTGTAGATGGAATGGTTAAAATGAGGGCAACCAATTTATAAGCTTCTGTAAAAATGTCTTTATCTTTATGAAGCACTCGAAAAAGTTCTTGAGTCGATAAATTCCTTAATTTTTCATTGGCATATACAAGACTCAGTTCATTTTTAAGGCGCTGGAGTTTCGTAAATATTTTTCCTGTAAAAATGTTGAAGATTTTCAAAAGCGTGAAAGGGAAATCTTGAATTAAATTGTTCGAATTTGGGTGTGTCAGCAAGACAAACAAATTGAAGTTTTTCACAGTCTTGAAGTCTTATATCTATTTCCATAAGAAAGTGGTCTAAAATTTCAAAATACAATTGTTTATAATTTTGAAAAATTGTTTCTGGTGTAAGAGCAGCATATTACCGTTTAGATCTGCTTATTTCTGTGATTTTGCTAGCTTTTCCAAACAGTGTTTCAAATACTTCATCGTTCCTTTTATGACTCAAAATTTCACGAGTTTTTTTAATTTAAGTTACACAGTAGTTTATGTCTACTGATTTTTTCTGCAAAATTTCGAATAATAGATCGGTGGGGCCAAAAATTTAATTAAATACTATTGCCAAAAATGTAAATTCAAAAGTGTTCATATTGTTTAAAAACCCCTTGGCAAGTTGAATTGATTTTTTGTCTGATTGCTCACTCTTTGTCAGAAATTCGAATACTTCCTTCAATATATCCCAATCTTCAACAATTACACTTACTAACTTCGAAGTGGAACCATCGAATTTCTGCTATGGTTGGTATGCGTCTTGCGGTTGTAGATGTGAGTGTATAAGATCGCTTCACTGAGTGGTGAAAAAACGAAGGAATTCCAGTGAGGCTTGCATAAAATATACGACACTTTGAAATTTTAGAAAAACTCTGCTGTAATACAAGGTTCAAACGATGTGCTAAGCAATGAACAAAAACAGCTTGAGAAGCTTTATCATTGATTTTTTTCTGAAGCCCATTCAAGTGTCCAGACATTCTACTTGCCCCATCGTAACATTGTCCTATTAATTTGTGTTGATAATCGAATTGTTCCAAAATTTTGTCTAGCATTTTGTATAAAGCTTCTGACGTTCGATCTCCACTCACGTCGTGGAAACCCAAAAATCGCCCAGCCAATACACCTTCCGAATCAACAAATCCTATTATTAAAGAGCACTGAGAAGTCTGATTTATGTCTGTGGTGTCATCTAATTGAATAGAAAAGCATTGAACTTCATTTATTTAATTTTTAACGTGATCGTTTACATATTCAGGTATACATTCAATTAATTCATTTTTAATAGTTTTTGAGTCACACGTGAAGACATTTTTTATCATTTCGTATTGATTCTGAATTTCTAAAGGACTTCTTGATATCAACAATGAAAGTAATTCCTTGAAATTTCCACGATTTATCGAGTCCATGCTTTCGTCATGGCCACGGAATGCTAGTTCTTGTTTACTCAAATATAATACTGCATCAATCACTGTCTGCAGGAAAAGTGTATTTAAATGAACGTTTTCGTTGAAATGCATTTTCAAAAGCCTAACATTCTCCCTCAGGGCATCGGCAATGGTGTTCTGATTTTTTTTTTAAATTCCTTAGCATTAACTCGCATTTCAGGTGTTCGGTAGAATCACCATATTTATGAAGTGAGCGTGTTATATTTAATAAATCTGAGAATCCGTCTTTATTCCACTCCGAATGTTTATTAATGAAAAGTAAGCAGGGCCAACAAAATATTTTTTGTAACACAGAAGTACTACAAAGCTATTTATATTCAGTAAACCAACAATTTAAAAAAACCGCTCTTCTTGATTTCTTTTTCGGCAACAATTGTCAGTGGATCCGTTGGTCGACCTTGAAGCAAAATGTCTCTTTTATCTTCATCTTTCCACCGATTAAATGGAGTTTGTAATAAATTACAAACACTGTCGTTCACAAGATACATACTTTAATTAAAGCTATCACTAACTGTTAAATTGTACACGAAATTACAGTAACAGCTAAACTTTTTGACAAATAATCACAAAGCACGAAAAAACAAATCCCTTTCGGAAAGCATGTACTACAACATTGCAAGATACCCTGGGTAAACCATCCCGTTTCACCGTGATCTCCTTCGAAGGTCACGATTCCATCTGCAGAGCTTCGGCGCCGGAAGATAAAACACTTCACTTGCGCGCCAGATAGGGGAGGTTGACATCACGGTTACCATAGCAACTCGGTCGAAAGCTGCAGACTTCCAAGGGTTTTCATTTCGGCTCTTCACTTGCACTGTTTTACGTATGAGGACTTGTTTTCCGTATTGAACGCGCTATGTGAACTGACATCTAATCAAAATTTTGAGTATTTTGTAACACAATAGAGACAAAAAAAGAATATATTATACAAATTACTGATGAATAAAACTTTATTTTAAGTAAAATAGGTGAAGAGGCACCTCACCTACTTCACCTGAAAAGCCGCCACTGACTTGTACACCAGTTGTTCTGCAAGAAAGCAGCAGACGAAAAAGTGACGCGAACCACGGTTTCGTGACGTCAATGCATACAGTCTATTGAAACACATAAAATAATACAAACGTTTTGAAAATATTGTTATAAATACAAGCAATGTAATAAAACAAACAGTAATTGGAGTTAAAAACCAAAAGTCAAAAATATTTAGCATTTAAAAAAAAAAAATTCTGGTATAGGACAAATCATTCGTTAAGTAATTTAATTTATATATTCTATCTCTTTTTTTCTAAGATTTTTTTTATTTAAGCATAATTTTTTATTACTCAAATTAAATGTAAGAATATTTGAATATTCTGCCACAATGTCTAGGGAGTTTACTCGGAGAATAGATGATTTTTCTTGGAAATTTACTACCTATGTTCCATTATTTATGCATTAATATTAGAAAATAAGCCCAGGCACCAGTTCATAACAGCATGGATCCAGGCCCACACTGAGCTCGAGTGGGTTCAGAAAAAGATTAGGCTAAAAAAACAGAGGTCTAGTTTATACCAAGGTTCAAAATTTGTCAGATAAGATGTTTTTGAATTATATTTCATTAAAAATATATCACAAGCCCCATCAGGGACATAGCTAGAATTAAATACTCAGGGTTGCATTGAAAAATGTAAGGGCATATACACAGTGCGTCAAAGAATTTTTAAGACTGGCGCTAGATTTCAGCCTACAGTGGCGCCACCAGTGTAATCGTGAATGCATTATAAACCATGACCATCTGCTTGCTTTCTGCCAAAAGTACTGCGCAGTTGTTAAAGTAACTCAAACGAAACGGCCGTTCATTAGAGAAGTAAATTTTTTTTCATGTTGAAATATTAAGACGGAACAAAGGGCTGTTATTAAATTTAACGCAAAGCTTGGTAAAAGTGCCTCGGAAACGCACCAAATGACGAAACAAGTTTACGGTGAGTTTTGTTTAAGTAGATCAAATGTTTTCCTGTAGCACAAACGTTTTTTGGACGGAAGAGAAACTCTAGAAGATGATAAGCATACCGAAAGACCAAGTTCATCTAGGACACCTGAGATTATTGAAAAAGTGCGTGATTTCGTGGCAAACAATCGATGTGCGTCACTAAGAATGATGGAAGAGTCTTTAAACATCAACAAAGAAACTATTCCAACCATCCTGCATGAAGATTTGGGCAAAACAAAAGTCTGTGCTAAATTTGTTAAACACACGTTAACCAATGAACAAAAATCAAGGAGAAGTGCACATTGCAGAGACATCATTTCAGCGGCTGAAAATGATCCAAACTTCTTAAAATCGATTGTTACAGGTGATGAAACATGGTGTTTTCAATATGATCCTAAAACAAAGCGACAAAGTGCGGAATGGAAGTCAAAAAACTCACCACAAGCCAAAAAAACAAGAAAAGTTCCATCGAAAATCAAAACAATGCTCATTACATTCTTCGATAGTAAGGGTATTATCCACAAAGAATTTGTTCCAAGTAGACAAACAATTACTGGTGAGTTTTATTTAAATGTTTTGAGGCGTTTGATGGGCAGAATTCATCGCATTCGTCCAGAATATCGGGATGAAAACAGCTGGTGTTTGTTGCACGTTAATGCACCCAGTCACACCTCACTAATTGTTCGTAGATTTTTGGCGAAAAATAACGTCTGTGTGTTGAATCATTCACCGTATTTGCCTGATTTAGCACCCTGCGACTTTTCTTTATTACCAAAACTTAAAACGACGTTAAAAGGGTGTTATTTTGATGATATTTTGACCATACAAACAGCTTCGACGCGTGCTTTGGAGGCAATACCGCAACGTGAACTGGAACAGGCATTCAAATCATTATTAAATCGCTGTAACAAGTGTATTGAAGCCGGAGGGACTTATTTTGAATAACAAACCAAAACAAATTATAATTTCTTGTTTCTATTTCATTTTACAGACCCAGTCTTAAAAATTCTTTGCCACACTTTGTATACTCAGTTACAGCTTTTGCTCCTTCACAGCTGGATAGGAATCATTGATATGCGGTAAAAATAGTGCAGAAATTTATAATAACTATTAGTTTATAATAACCCCATTAATTTTACAATAACTGTTTCTTTCTATAAACTGTTTTTCAAAATGCAACTCACAGAACAATGGCTATCAAGCTTACGATGAGAACGCAAAATATTTTTCTCCCATTGAGACAGTAAAAGCACATCAACAGGTACCTTAAACAACGATGCTTTGGCGGCATTTATGCAACCACTTTGACAATTTGGCACAAAGCATTTCCTGGAAAGTGTTGATCGCATTTTTAACTGTGTAATAAGAAGCCCTCTACTGTCCTGGAAAATAATCCTTTAAACGTTTATATATATAAAAAAAATTAACGAATTCTAGTCCACCCTAACACAGATAAACAACAGCACAGCAATGCACGACAACAAGAAAAGTAGGGAACGATTGTAGAATAGCGCCACCAAACGCTGTTCTAAAAACCGTGACACCTTTTAACATGGGACATATAGCGCGCTTTCTTTTTTTTTTTTTTTTTTTGATTGGAGGTTTAACGACCACCGTGAGCAACTCAATGGGCTATAAGCAGTCGCCCGTCCCTAATTTAGGGTCACTGGTTCCAGGGAAAGGAGAGAGCCAGTGCCGTAAGACAAACACAACATCCATGCCTGACCGGGATTCGAACCCGGACCCCTTACGGACGAATGATCAGAGGCCAACGCCTTAGACCACTGCGCCACCGGGGCGGCCTAGCGCGCTTTCGGCAACAGTCATTCTAGTACACCATACCGTCGCCCATCCTGATTTCGAAGTCTAGCGACTTCCGTGTATGACAGTGCCCGCCGCCCCGGTGGCGCAGTGGTCTAAGCGATGGCCTCTGATCATTCGTCCGTAAGGGGTCCGGGTTCGGGTTCGAATCCCGGTGAGGCATGGATGTTGTGCTTGTCTTACGGCGCTGGCTCTTTCCCTTCCCTGGAACCAGTGACCCTAAATTAGGGACGGGTGACTGCTTATAGCCCATTGGGTTGCTCACGGTGGTCGTTAAACCTCCAATAAAAAAAAATGACAGTGCCGCCCGGTACGCAGTGGTCTAAGCGCTAACTTGGGACCATTCGTCCGAGGTGGGGCTGGGTTCGAATTCCGGTGAGACATGGATGTTGCGCTTGTCTTACGGCACTAGCTCTTTCCCTTCTCTGGAACCAGTGGCTCTAAATTGCGGATGGGCGACTGCTTATAGCCCATTGAGTTGCTCACGCTGGTCGTTAAACTCCCAATAAAAAAACAACTATGTCAGTGCTTTGGAAAATAGAATTGCATTCGAGCATTAAGAATGCCAACATTAATGATCATCTCGCTTCTGAGCTAATTTTACTAATACTCATTTCACTATGATATTTTTCATGATGTCAGTAGATTTTCGGGCGGCAGAAAAAATGTTTTGTTTGGTTTTAGATAAAAAAATAAATAAAAAAATGGCTTCATTAGGTTTTTTGTTTATTGTTTGGGAGCGTTTAACGACCACCGTAAGTAACTCAATGGGCTACAAGCAGTTACCCATCCCTAACTTAGGGACACTGGTTCTAGCGAAGAGAGAGAACCTGTGCCAAAAGACAAACACAACGTCCATGCCTCACCGAGATTCGAACATGGACCCAATGCGGAATGCGACACAAGAACGGCGCTGTTGAATTTAAAGCTTTTTAAATTCCATATTAAAATTAAAAAAGCCATAATTTCATTTATGGCTTTTCTCATTTTTTATTACATATACTTTTTGTTGCTTCTGAAACTCGATTCAAACAATTCTTTTTTCCATCGCTACTTTTTACCACAAAAATCATTTTTCGCACAGTTTTTTCAGCAAAATTTGCCCACTTTCCAGCTAAATAAGTAAAAGCACATTGTATTGTACATCTCTGCTTCTAAAATTTCTATTAAAAAACTCCTCTTAAGTTGGGTAGCGTTCATAATGAAGAATAGACTGCATATAATTTCTAATTTTTCATAACTGGCAAATTTACGCAGCCCCGGTGGCTTATGGATTTTATATTTTTCTTTCGGCACCGATTCTCTCCCCAGTGGCTCTAAATTATGGACGGGTGACTGATTTTAGCCCATCGAGTTGCTCACGGTTGTCATAATAAACCCTCAAATAAAAAATACCCTCAGTGCATATTTCTGTTTGCAATATGTTTGAAGCCGTATCTACGCTTTCGAAATACCAATAGTAAAGGTTCTTTTTTGGTCAAATACATTTTGAACATATTTTCTGCTGTAAATAGCTAAGTTTTTTTCCCTCTAAGGGCCGTAAGAACATACTCTTTCTGTTCTTGAAAGGTACTACAGAGATTTTTGCAATAACACTAATTTTGATTGCTAATTTTCTGTAGAACTTTTGAGTGCGTATGTATGGCGTAAAAAATGAAAAACAAAACGGGAATTTATGGTAGAAAAGAGAGGAAATTTGCTGTAGAAAGTAATAAAATTTCCTCTTCCATGTTGGAGAACAATGTGCATACGTAGAGTATGTAGAAGTATGAAAAGCAAAGAAATAAAAAATGTATCATTCTCTGCAGCAGTTATACACTGCTGGACAAAAATCTTTCAAAATTTTTCTCAGAAATTTGTCTTGAGGGTGTTTTTTCATTCTTGATGATTAATTGAGAGACCTCTGAGATGTCGTGGCGGATGATACCCAAGTGGCCAAAGGAATCAAAAGAACAACGAGGAAATTAATTTTTTTATCCTAGCATGTCAAATTTAACTAATGCATCTTTTTTATGCAATTTTGGAGTCTTTTGTCTTCCAATTAAATTTATGTATTGAGAATGTGATAAAAACTTAGGTAGTAACAATGGTGTTTGAACATATTATTCTTAGTTACAATTTCTATTTGTCCCCTCGATAACTAAGCTATGAACGCTCATGATTCTATTCTATTTTTCACGATGTCTCTGCTTCTGAAATATATGCCAAGAGAATATGAAAGTTCGATCTGAAAAATTGTTTTTTCATTTGACATGTCATTGACATCAGGGAACATTTTCCACATATTTCTGATTTTCTTACAATGCTCTGTTCTGAAGCTAGGTGGCCCAAGTGTGTATTTTCTTTTGCAACTATATCCCTTTTCTAAAAACGATTGAAAAAATTATTTTCGTATGCCTTTCGGAATAGAAAAAATTATCCACTTTAAATAGCATAATTTTCTGCCTAGGAGGAGCATACGTATAAAATTTTTTGTCTACCTATCTCTGCTTCGAAAAGTCTTACTTGAAACATTTCTTTTCCTTCGCATAGTCCCAGTTTCATAATGAACATATCTTACACTGGGGGCGCCAGTGTATATTTCCATCTCAGATTCTGAAGATATGAATGAATAGAATCTTCTGGTAAGATATTCTTGATTATGAAGAATATTTTGGGACCTTTTCTGTTACCTGCCAGCCACTATTTGGTGCTGTCAATTGGTATATAAAATGACACTTTACATAGCAAATACCTACTTATTCATTTTTTAATACAATTGGAACTGTTTAAGAAATATATGAAAGAAAAAATTATACAGTACAAGAAAACCAGTACCAACAAATTACGTAACAATCAACAATGCCACTCTGGGTGCCAATACGTTGCCACGATCTCTTCCAGAATTTTTAAAGATGAATCGTCATCACAAAAAGTTCTTCCGCCACATAGATTCACATAGGTACGAATTAAACATGCTCCTATGAGTGCCCCAATGGGTTTTATTGTTATATTTCGTCTTTTCGCATATGGATTTCACTGATTGAGTGCAGGAACCTGTGTTCGGATTTAGAAAGTCCAGTGAGTGATTTATCTGCAAATGTAAATAATCTTCATCAGATAGACGGTTGTATACTCGCAACTCGCCAGATATTATCGTAGCCCCAGGCCTCACATACTGCTAAATAATGGGTATTAAAATACGGCTACGTCGCTCTACAACAGCGATAAGGAAGCACTCATGAGTTTCCCTTCAAATTCCTCCGAATACCCATTGCTCTGGCAATACGCCGCCAGCGTTGTTTTACCTTTCAGAAAATAAACTTTCATCTATTTCTACTGTCAGTCCTGGTCCTCCTACCAACGAAGGATTCCTTAGAAAACTTGCTGCACAAACCTCTCCCACGTAATTATTCCAATCCACACAAGTGTTCTTGTTTATACGCAGTTCATGCTCACAAAACGAATTTGTTGTATACCCGTAACTCCAAGACTACACGAAAAAATATAGCCGTTTTGAAGTTTCATCTAGAATCTGTGAACCACGTATTAGCCGCCCCGGTGGCGCAGTGGTCTAAGGCGTTGGCCTCTGATCATTCGTCCGAAGGGGTCCGGGTTCGAATCCCGGTGAGGCATGGATGTTGTGTTTGTCTTACGGCACTGGCTCTCTCCCTTCCCTGGAACCAGTGACCCTAAATTAGGGACGGGCGACTGCTTATAGCCCATTGAGTTGCTCACGGTGGTCGTTAAACCTCCAATCAAAAAAAAAAAAAAAAAAAGAACCACGTATTAGAATGTAAAGGTACTTCTTCTCGGCTTCTTCGTTTATAACATCTCCATCTCTCTCTTCCACTTAATTCCAATGTCATCTCATGACCTAAAGAACAATTTCTTGAAGCATGTAAAACTCCTTTGTCGTGAAGGAAACGTATGGCAGATTGTTGGTCTATAGCCGTTGTCAATAAATCAAGGAAATTCATTACGAAGATGGGTTATAATAACCCTACCGAAGAACAACATTCACGACTTCAACACACAAGGTAAGTTCCGTTGTTCCTTCCGAATGACCACACGGAACTCTCAAGCGCAGACTAGGGGTCACCACAGAATGAAACACACGTACTTGATTATCTCTCCGGTGACGGTGGTATGCACACAGTAGCACATGATCACTGCACATCTGCTGCCGAGGGCTGTGTGTTCTGCTACTCGGAGAGCTCGTTGACAAAATGGGTCTTTCCTAATAGAAGATAGTGGCGGCATTCAGATAACAGGAAAAGTCCATATTTTTCGCCTATTTTCTTATCCAAATAACGCAGTTTCCCTCAGGAAACCGTAAGTTTATTTTATGATTTCCTCCATACCTCTGCTTCTAATTGTTTGATCTGTAATATTCCTGTTCCTTCCGATATCTTATGGCATGAGAAAAATTTTGCGTACAATTTGTGGCTTGTCGAGCAAGTATGGCTTATTAGCTAATGGATGTACATTAATATTTCATCTTATACAGTTTAACCGATAAGGGTTTCGGTTAGAAATATTCCTTTTGATTCTCTTCACAATGAGGAACAATGTGCACATTGTGTGTGTTAAATAATGCACATTCTCAAATGTCAATAGCACATACTATGAGAGAAAAGTTTCGTACAATCAAACAAATGAAAATACGGTATATGTAACGACAGTTTCTGCTTCACCCTGGTTTTGTGCATAGAATAAAAAACAAAGCATTACGATATTTTTTGCACAGCTATAATCACGGAAAAAACAATCTGGATATCATGTCGGAGTGGCAGCTAAAACTATTGACTGGCGAACATTGTCTTAAATTTTATGCATACTTGCGGATCATATTTCCTCTGCCAGTATCTAAATTTTGAATTTTTACTGGCTTCGCCCACGATTATGCTGTATTGTACGTATTTGTATGTAATAAATTAAATTCGATCTAACAGAATACATATTGTTGACTGTTGTGTGAGCGACCGTGCACCATTTGAAATCGTTCCGCGGCAGATCAGTTTAAAAATCTTTCGCAGGTGAGAAAACAAAGAAAAATATCAAAAGTATTAAAAATGTCTTTTCCCCAGAAAAAAAACCTGAGGACATTTGCAAAAAAAAAGCAAATCATCCCTGCCCATCCCCTTTCACACAAAAGCAGTCTTTCCATTTACACTCATTGCCATAAAAATTCGCGCACCAAGAAAAGACCGTGCGATTAAAGCGAAACTCTGCGAATAACTATGGGAAGGGAAGACATGCAAATGATTAAAGTTTCGTGCGATTCCGCATGTCCGCGCGTCCAAGACAGGCGCTGCAGTCACAATCCTTTGGGCTTATAAGGCGCCGCGCAGGGTACTCCACATTCGTGCCGAAATGCACGGTAAGAGTCAGGTGAGATCCCTCGATAGACATGCCGAGGAGCCGCCGTAGATGTGCGTAGAGGCAACTGACGGAGTTTGAACGAGGCCGTATCGTCGGGATGCGAGAGGCAGGCTGGCCGGCGAGCAAAATCGACCACCATTTGGGCCTGTCGGACAGTACGGTGCGATCGTGAGAGCTGCACGCACAGATGCAACGACGACCATGTCCAATATCCAGACATGTGGCGGCTGTACAAGGGACTCGTATCCGCCAGAACCATTTCCAGAGGCCTGGCAGAGTCGAATCTGCACTCTCTCCGGCCCTTACGTTTTCTGCCATGAACACTTGGCCATCGTCGGCGTCGATTGCAGTGGTGTCAGTAGCGAGCAACGTGGAATGCTACGGACTGGTGACGTATAGTGTTCAGCGACGACCACCGTGTCAGAGTGTGGAGGACCGCAGGTGAGCGCTACAACCCAACCTCATTGTACACCGGCACACGTTCCGAACTTTGTTTTTGATTGAAGGTTTAACGACCACCGCGAGGAACTCAACGGCCTCTAAGCAGTCGCCCGTCCCTAATTTAGGGTCACTGGTTCCAGGGAAGGGAGAGAGCCAGTGCCGTAAGACAAACACAACATCCATGCCTCACCGGGATTCGAACCCGGACCCCTTTCGGACGAATGATCAGAGGCCATCGCTTAGACCACGGCGCCCGTCCCGAACTGCAGGCGTGATAATCTGGGAAGCCCTCGCGCATGACAGCTGGACTTCCCTCGCAGTGGCCCGAGGGACGTTGATAGCCCAGCGCTACGGACAGGACATCCTGCGGCCCCATGTGTTGCCTTTCTAGGCGGGGCGGCCCGGAGCCATTTTCCAACAAGATAACTCCCGTCCGCACACGGCTCGGGTTTACCAGGACTTTCTACGTCATGCTTCGACGCTTTCGTGGCCTTCCAGATTGCCTGATCTCTCGCCCATCCAGAAGGGACGCCAGCGTTCGTGATTTAGAGCGTCAGCTGCAAGAAGTGTGGGTCAATCTGTCCCAGGATAACATACAGCGTCTCTTTAACTCCATGCCGAATAGTATCACCGCATGTATCCGAGAACGAGGCGGTTTTAGTGGCTGTTCTTCTAGGCAGAGACCGGGGCCCAGCTTCCCCCCAATATAAACTTTTTTGGGAATTATATATTAATTTTGATTAATTACGGGCACATGCAGGAATTGTACCCCCCCTACCCCCACTTTTTGTCTACAACCTCCACTGGGCGGTCCGACGCGGTACTAAAGCTGACCGGAATGTGCACCGTATGTCCGCAGGAAATAGTCATGCTGTTGTGATATTGTAATCACCATCTCACTGCTAAAATCTCATTTGGTGCGCGGATTATTATGACTATGAGTGTAGCATGTTTTTTGCACATGAGAAATTTAAGCTGCATCATTTCCTGTGAAATTAAGAAGGAATATTGATACTGATTAGACACCAATGCCTATTTACCGCTTGCTTGACGTTTTGGGTAACACTGAAAAGAATGCCTTTCGGAAACACATCCAAAGAAAAATGCCAAAAGCTTCAAAACATGCAAAAATGCCCACAGCATGACTATATAATAATATTGCACTCACATTCATAAAAAAACAGAACATCTCAAAGGAGCCGAGCTACGACTTAGATTTTTTTACAAGATATGCTGATTAGGCAATATCGCAGAAATGATTAGCATTTCGGCGGTATATGAGTACCGCGCCTAGACAAATCAGATCGCTTAACGTTAAGCGGCGACAACAAGAAAACCGGCTGTTTTTCTTGTTATAGTCGCCGCGTGGCTTGGTCAGCAGTGGGTAAAGATGGATGCCTCTTCGTCGTGTAAGACAGTCGTACAGTCACATCGGCGAGTTCAACAGAGGTCGCATTCATGGGCGTCCGCTGGAGGGGGCAAACGGTTCACTTGCGTCCTCCCCCTGTATCAGACCAATGTAGCAGGGTGAAAGTCACGAAAAATTTCCGAAATCAGAAAACGGTCACGAGAGTAACGAATTTCGTTCAAAGGTCAAGATTGATTGTGTGTGTGTGCGTGCGGCGGTGGTACCAGTTTTAGTGGGAAATTCTCTCGAGATGATTTGGCAATAACTGGGGCAAAATGCTCCAGAGCTGATTTGGCAAGCACTGGGGCAAAATGCTCCACAGCTGATTTGGCAGTTCTGGAGAAAGTAATTTTTTTCGTGAGAGTCTAAAGAGAAGATGTCTTATTCCAAGTGTGCCATTACTATATGAAACACGCTGGACTGCAAAATATACAAGTATTAGAGTTTTTCCCGATAACTTTGAAAAGAGTTTTGATCAGTTATGTATACTGGCCACTACAGCTTCAGGTAAAACACGCCAAGAAGCTAATCAGTTGCAATCTGCTTCACGTACAGCAACATTTCTCGTCTGTCTGATTATGATTTCAACCTATTCAGCACGACTGGAATCTAAAACACAAACTCTCCAAGCTGTTCAGCTTGATGTAATGAAAGTGTATAATCATGTACAGGAACTCTTAAGTGTATTCCATGGCAACAGACAAAAAGGAGAACAATTCAAGGAATTTTTGGACATTTAGCTAACCCTTCCCGAACAGAGTGGCCGACAAAAATTCCGTTCCAATGTTGGTGTCTCAAGAATAGAAGAATATTTTCGTAGATCAGTCTATGTGCCATATTTAGACTCCATCACATCATAATTGGAAAACCGCTTTACTGCTGAAAATTTGCAAACTTCTAGTCTCTTTTCACTTCACCACTACAAATGGCGAAGCTTACAAAGGAAGAATTCACGAAGCATCTTGCAAAGATCATTAAGCTATATGAAATTGAGAACTTACAATTTGAAGCAGTCACTTGGTTTAAAATGTGGTCAGGGAGGAAGAAACAAGATTACGGATGTGAAGACGAACTTCAAGGCTTGCTCGAACACACTGATATATTTCCTTCTGTTCGACAGGCTATTCTTATTGCTCTAATATTACCAGTAACAATCTGCACAGTGGAGAGATCTTTCAGCAGTATGAGAATGGTAAAAACCTGGTTAAGGTCAACAATAGCAGATGAACGTTTATCTGGACTGTGCATGATAAGTGCTCATCAAGAAAAGGTTTTTGAGAACATGAACTCATTCAAAATGTGACCGATAGATTTGGACAAAACCCAAGACGTTTGAAGATTTATATTCCATAGTAGCTCTTCTAAAGTGCAAGAAACAGAAAATTGAAGAGGGTATAAAAAGAGCAATGTCCACCCCCCCCAAAAAAAGGTTTATGCTTATGCTCAATAAAGGACAATGGAGCAGTACAATTGTTTTATGTAACCCCAAGTTAATGTTTTCATGCAAAAAGACTGTATTAAGTTGATTATTAAATTTAGCAAGCCTGCAGTAGGGTTAAACTTTTGACTCAGATATGAATAATTAGTGGCCAGTAATTGGTAAATGACATATTTATTATTATTGTCCGTTATTTCAACACTAAATATCGACTGTAGAAAGAAAGATGTATCCAAGCTCCCATTTCATGATATCGCCTCAAAATTTCTTTAGAAATCCGTGTAATTTTAAAAAAATTTCGAGGGGCGGGCTAACAATGCTCCGAACCCACCCCTAGCTGTAGAGGCTCACTGCACTAGCCTGACTCAACCCCCACTATGCCATATAAAGGCGCAGGGTTCTATAAATTTAAGCAGTAATTATGATAGTGGGAGTATACTCGTTTGCCCCCCCCCATGGAAAAGTTTTTTTTTTTGATTGGAGGTTTAACGACCACCGTGAGCAACTCAATGGGCTATAAGCAATCGCCCGTCCCTAATTTAGGGTCACTGGTTCCAGGGAAGAGAGAGAGCCAGTGCCGTAAGACAAACACAACATCCATGCCTCACCGGGATTCGAACCCGGACCCCTTACGGACGAATGGTCATGGGCCAGCGCCTTAGACCACTGCGCCACCGGGGCGGCATGGAAAAGTTGCAGCGGACGACCATGGGCGCATTATCGGTATGGAGGACTGCAGTGCTTCCCTCCTGAAGATTTCCGTCGTGGTAAGGGTGTCCAGAGAATGGTTATCGTGTTCTCGGACGAAACGCGCTTCTGTTTTGGCGAAAATGGTGGCCGCATCTGTGTTCGTCGACGACAGGGAGAGAGGCGTCGGGAAGACTGTATTCGCACCAGGCATACCGCACTAACACGAGGCATTATGGCCTGGGGCGCTATCCGGTGCGAAAGCAGATCACTCTCGTGAGAGTCCGCACCACCATAACAAGTGCCCATTAGGTCAATGACAATCTACCGTCTGCAGACTTTCCGTACCTACAGGAAGTCTCCAGGCCCATATTTCAGCAGGACAATGCCACACCGCATGTTGCAGCCACGTGTGCCTTCTTCAGGGATAACAACGGTACACTTCTGCCGTGGATGGCTAGATCGCCAGATTTATCATGTATATCTAAAGACAAAGGAGGCAATATATTTTGTGGTTTGCTCAGGTCGCAGAAATGCCTAGTTACGCCTTTGCGTATGGCACAGAGATGCTAATATTTACTTCAGTATTGCGCAGTGACGTACGGTGACCGAACAGACTACCCAAGCAGTCGCAAATCCAATTACTTTTCACGTTTTTACAATTGATTTTAGGTTCAGATTTTTGAAATAATAAAAATGGAAAACATGGCGTACGATATAGGTACCATAAGCTACTTTTTTATATCTATTCTTTTACACAACACAACAAAATCTAAAACAGACCTGTTTTCCGAATAGACTGAAGTCACTTAACATACCTTTTTATTTAAACGTAAACTCCATTCTTCGATCACTTGCAGCAAAACGTTCTATTACAGAACCGAAAAAAGCATTTCTTTCTATCAGAGTATTTAACAGATCACTTTCAACTGATATCAGTCCAAGATGCGAGAGCCGTTTCTGTTCTGTTCTGTTTCGTGCATATGTCTTAATTCACTTTAATGCAGAAAACGATCCTTCAAGTGTTGAAGTAGACGCAGGTATCACACTTATAAGTGAAGCCAATAGATAAAGCTGCGGCGTAGATTTTCCACGTGCTGAAGTCGCTAACATTTTCATTAGTTGTATAGATGACTTGTCAGAAAATTCGTGTGAACTCTATGCTACGATTAATTCACTTTTCAGACGTACTTCATCGAAGTAGTGATCATAATTTTGAAGTAAGGTTTTCAAACTATCGGTTGGAAAAGTGCGAATGTAAGAGCTGTACTTCGAAGAATCCAGTAAACACAAAAATGTAAGCTTTTTATAATCCTGAAATCTTGTATTAATGTGTTGTTCGAAATTATCGAAAATTTCAAAGGGTAATCGCAATGTCTTCAGAAAGGGTTCGGTTTCCTGCGAGTCCAGAATCAGAGATGGTTCCTTTGTAAACCTCCTGAAAACGGCTTCTCAAGAGATTTCACAGCATTTTGAGTTTCCGTTATCTTACTTCTGCAGTAAACAAAGTCTAATGAAGCATTCTGAAGCACGCTGAACAAAACATCGGTAAGAGAAAATATACTACATGAAAGGTTGCAAGAAGAAAGCAAAATTCAAAGTTTTCTAAATTGGACAAATGTCCTTGAACACACGTAAGAATATCCTTTTCTACTTGTGATTGAGCGATCATAATTTTGAAGTAAGGTTTCAAACCATCGGTTGGGAAAGTGCGAATGTAAGAGCTGTACTTCGAAGAATCCAGTAAACACAAAAATGTAAGCTTTTATAAATCCTGAAATCTTGTATTAATGTGTTGTTCGACATTATCGAAAATTTCAAAGTATAATCTTCTGTATTTAGTTGTAATCGCAATGTCTTCAGAAAGGTTTCGGTTTCATTTTCCTGGGAGCCCAACATCAGAGATGGTTCCTTTGTAAACCTCCTGAAAACGGCTTCTCAAGAGATTTCACAGCATTTTGAGTTTCTGTTATCTAACTTCTGCAGTAAACAATGTCTAATGACGCACGCTGAACAAAACATCGGTAATAGAAAATATACTATGAAAGGTTGCAAGAAGAAAGCAAAATTCAAAGTTTCCTAAATTGGACAAATATCCTTTTCTACTTGTGATCGATGTTCTAAGATGACAGCAAAAGTCTGGCGAAGTTCATATTTTTTCGTGGATAGTATTCACGGGTCGTGGAGTAATTCCACCTTGTTGGGAAAACATTGGGTAGTCGGCGCCCCAAAAAGACATCAAGAAATTTTGAGCGCTTTGGTGATCTCGAGAAAATTGCTGCAAGTCCACTAACAGTAGGAAAAAAGATACGACATTCAGGAACACTTGAAGCGCTTTGGGAGAGTCCGAAATTCAAACAGTGTGCATAGTAGTGAACCAAGAAGTCTTGTGGAAAGGGTGCCTTAATATTCGACTGTACACCATGCAAAGAAGAGGCCATTACTGCAGTTCCGTCGTAGCTCTGCGCGGAGTTTTCCCCCAGTCTGAAAAGTCCTTAATATGCAACAAAATAAGACCAGAAAGTGCTGCCGCTATTTTATCATCACTAACTTCTTATCTCTCTACCACCCTCCCTTCACTTGCATACCAATAAACAAGAGAAAATCGAGACCTATTCGAGACGTCGGTAGTCTCATCTGCTAATATGACAACAAAATCAGACTGCTTTAACTGACGTTTAATTTCATTATTCAGTGCATTGGCGACAGAATCAATTAAATCATTTCGAATACGATTTGATATTCTTTTGAATACTGTCGAAGTCTCCAAATGATTTTTTAGTACAGGATCATTATGAGCAGTGTAGTCAAAAAGTTCCAAATAATTTCCGTGGTTGTTGGAAGTTTTTGACTCGTCGTCCCGAAATGAAATTTCTAGCTTTGCAAGGAAGCAAACGGCATTTGTAAGCCGTTTCAAAATATCTCTATTGCGTTTTAATTGTGTTGACTGTTATTTTATCGTATCTGATCACTGACCTGTTTCAATACGAACAGTTCTAAAATTTGCTAGTGAAATGGACGCACGAATATGTGTAACAGCAACATCGTGATCCCGTATTGCTTTAGTTAAATTACTTAGCTTGTTGTATCCTGTTGTCCAAGTGGAACTTCTGTCACAGATAAACAGCAAACAGTTCCAACAAACCTGTTTGTTGGTCTTAATACATCCAGCAAGCCATTGGCATCTTCCATAATTGGCGTTTTGAAAATGTCGAGTAATATTCTTTTGTTGCGTTCAACTTGGCAACAAAGCAGGCATCGGTCTTCCTTTCGAAATCACATTTTTTACGCTTTTTTTTTATTGGAGGTTTAACGACCACCGTTAGCAACTCAATGGGCTATAAGCAGTCGCCCGTCCCTAATTTAGGGTCACTGGTTCCAGGGAAGGGAGAGAGCCAGTGCAGTAAGACAAACACAACAACCCAGACCCCGTTCGGACGAATGATCAGACGCCATCGCTTAGACCACTGCGGCTTTTTACGCTTTCCAACTGTAGGTTGAAGAAGCGTATATGCTCCAGCTTTGTCCGTACGCACGATAACTGGCGTAAAAATGGGTCGATTTCGATGAAATTTTAGTATGTGGTAGAGGACCACTCCTATTGAAAATGGGGTCAAAAGTCAGGACGTAGGAGCGGGATCATTCCATTACCCTTATGCGTCATAACTTGCGTAAATATGGTTCGATTTCAATGAAAGTTTACTATGTGGTGGTAGACCACCTAGGGACGAACCCTATTGAAAATGGGACACATGGGGTCAAAGGTCACGACGTAGGAGCGGAATCATTCCATTGCCCTTATGCGTCATAACTTGCGTAAATATGGTTGATTTCAATGAAAGTTTACTATGTGGTAGGAGACCGCCTGGGGACGAACCCTATTCAAAATGGGTGAAGTGGGGTCAAAGGTCAGGACATAAGATTGGTATGCATTCCATTGCCCTTATGCGTCATAACGTGCGTAAAAATGGTTCGATTTCGCTGAAATTTCAGTATGTAGTAGGGGACCACTGGGGACGAACCCTATTGAATGTGGACGAATTGGGCTCAAAGGTCAGGACATAGGATTGCGATCCATTCCATCGCTCTTATCCCATAGTATTAAGGTGGACGTCAAGTAATTTTGCTTCCTATACTTCCAATGGAAAAACTTTTGTACACATTTCCTTCACAATTAATGTGTTCCCAAGGATGAAAATTTGAACATGGATTAAAATAACTATTATAACTTGGAATACTTAATATTTTCTAAAACATAAACATAATTATATTAAAAATCAATAACTTTTCCTTTGGTGTTGTTGAAACCAGAAAAGGATGGCGCGACCTGTACTTTGATGACGTCAGTGGACAAAAAAATTGTTGGATTGCGTAATTACGGTTATGGTTTAGAAAATATTAAGTATTCCAAGTAATGAAATGAAGCTATTTTAATCGATGTTCAAATTTTCATCCTTGTGAACGCATTAATTGTCCAGAAAAAAGATGGCGCGACCTGTATTTTCATGACGTCAGTAGACAAACAAATGTTGAATTGCATAATTATGGTTATGTTTTAGAAAATATTAAGTATTGCAAGTTATAAAATGAAGATATTTTAATCGATGTTCAAATTTTCATTCTTGGGAACGCATTAATTGTGAAGAAAATGTGTACAAAAGTTTTTTCCATTGGAAGTATAGGAAGCAAAGTTACTTGACGTCCACCTTAAAGTAGCAATTCTTGTATGTATGTATGTACATTTTATTTTGAAAACGGCTCTAAGAATTTTGATGAAAGTCGTTAACCTACCGTTTTCTGGAACTAGACATCGATTTAGCTTGATCTCGGCTTTAGAAGAATTCGTTTGGTGGGTTAAATAACCACCACGAATTATAACGTTTTTAGTGATGGCGTTGTTCCATTGTTACCAATGCTTAGAAATCTTATGACGTCATAATCCCGCGTTTGAGAATGTTGGCGCGCGGTCACGCGTTGTGTGTGAATCCTATTAAAGATTTATGACGTCACACTCTTACTGCGGGCAGATGGTCGCGATTCCCATCTGCCTCATTACGTCACGCGTTGTGTGCGTTTGTCCGTCAGCACGATAACTAGCGTATCCGTTGGATTTCGATGAAATTTTAGTAACTGGTAGGGGATCACCTGGGAAGGAACCCTATTTAAAGTGAACGAAATGGGGTCAAAGGTCAGTACATAGGAGAGGGATCCATTCCACTGCTATTATGCGCCATAACTAACGTAAAGAAGGTTCGATTTCGATGAAATTTTAGTATGTGGTAGGGGACCACCTGGCGACAAACCTTATTGAAAATGGGCGAAATGGGGTCAAAGGTTAGGACACAGGAGCGGGATCCATTCCATAGCCCTTATGCATCATAACGTACGTAAAAATGCTTCGATTGCGAAAAAACTTTATCATGTTTATTTCGGAGGTATAACAAAGCCGGTTCTGTTGAATATAATCGAAATGGGATCATAGGTCAGGGCACAGGACCGAGATTTATTCCACAGACATTATTCTCATAACTTGAGTAATGATTTCTGTAATGTTGGAAAGCGTATTATAATCAATGCATTGCATGATTTTACTAACTTGTTCTTTTCTTCAAACGTTCGGCAAGAAAACGGAGTTTGTAACAAATCGGCTATAATGTCTCGTTTATGGAATCATACATAGCTGTTTAGAATCTTTTTTACTACATATACATGATATATTTAGTAACTCACAGCACACTTTGTAAAAAGAACTTTTTACCGCCTCGATGGCTCAGTGGTCTAAGCGATCACTTCTGATCATTCGTCCGAGAAAGGGTCCGGGTTCGAACCACTTATGCCTAATATTCCTATGATAAAGTTTACATAACTTTGGACAGAACCCCACGTAATTTCAATAATTTTAGACAAAGTGCAATGATATATAAAAGACTAAAAAAATGACATATTTAACTAAATAATTAATTACTGAGTGGCTGTCAACTTGATTTAGGACAAGTAAAAAAAATCCATTTGTTCTGCCTTGCCTCATCTTTCGACACAGAAAATAGTTACCTTTTATTTACAGGACCTGTAACCACTGTTGCATCCAAGTACAAAACATGTTCTCAATGTTACGATTACAACCTTTCATGACCGATCTAACAAAAAAAATTGCCTTTTCCGTCGCTATGCATCAAACACACCTAAGAAAAGCATGCTAATATTTAGAAATCATAGCATAGAAACTCGCAGAAGTGCCACTTCGCTGCATCATGAAAAGAGGGAACTAAAATTTACACAGTGAGGTATTAACGCATGCTACACCATCTCTTCTAGCCACTATAGTAAGGGGCTCGATCTTGTGGAAACAGGTAGGGATCTGTGCCAAAGTACTGTCACAGTGTAGGTAGTACAGAATTGTTCAGAATGTCTTCACATCTGGTGGCCATTAAGCTGATGGACACCATGACCAAAGGACCAAGTCCTTCCCAGCAGAAACAGCCATACACCATTACAGATCCACCTCCAAACTTGACTGCAGGGACAATGCTGACCTTTGATGATTCGTCCAATGCAGATTCGTCCAAAGGGGACAATTAGACAAATGCAGATTAATTCAACAGTACAACTGGTCCAATACCAAAAGAACTATACAGCCAAAGAACTACAATGGATCAAAGATCCAGCAAACTGTTTTGGGTATACTAACAAAATAACAAACCAACAGTAATTAAGGCATCAAAAACTTCAACATACTGCGGCAAGATTCCATACAACACTGCAATATCTGTTATCTTAAAAAAGGAATGTCACAAAGCTAATTTAAAAATAACAGAAACAGTTACAGATAATGCCAATTTACTCACAGGCAACAGAGCATAAATCAATACTAAATAAAGCTGGATAATACAAAATACCAATTCTATCTAATGAAACAAGCAATAATAATATGGCATACATAGGTGGCACAAAAAGGAATTTAAAAATTAGACTACGAGAGCACTTGAATAATTGGACAAAGAATGAGGCAAAAACATCATCACTGTTACAATATTGTACAGAAAATAATACAGAATCTCATTGGACTAATGTCAAACTGAAAACGTCACATCATACTCATAAACAGATCCTCATGGCCGAAGCTTTTACCATCGAAAAGACAAAGGTTCACTATTGCAACACTAGTACACCAACAGACCTATCATGCTTGGAAACATGTGATACAACAAGAGAGAGAATGGAAAAATAAAAATATGAAATATAAAAAGCAGAACGAGAAAAGATTGGAAACTTTACCATTGGTAGATGACGCAACCACAAGCATGTGCATCAAGAAACTAGGGGTAGGCGACGTGGCAGATCATCGACAAAACAATGGCATGCAATCACCAACAGCAGTAACAGCTACCTTTGAGAATGACCATGCCTAAATAGTTGAAATGCATCAGGTTGACATTGGATGGAATCATTTTGCACTTGGATATTTTAATATGTTTTTTAAATCAAGTTCTATCCATCTGGGTTTTGCAGTTTATTATATTTTTATGAAATCGTATTTTTAAACTCCAACATCATTCAACTTTTTACCTAATGTTTACATTTAGACTTTTTAGTTGGATTCACTTGCAGCATTTTATTCACATTCTTTTGCAACATTTTATTCGAATTCAGCATAGCAATCGTGGTCAAACTGAACAAGCATCAAGTTAATACTGACTTCATAAGGTAAGAAGATACTCTATTCTTACAATTAAAGCTCAGTTCAAGAAGTTATTTTGTAGTGATAGACTTACATCCAAATGTCAAGCTTTTAAACGCTAACTCTAAATGTGTGAAACAGAAGTATATCAAAAATATTGCAAAATATTTATATAACTAATAAAGTTATATTACCACGTAATGCTGTTTGAGCTGGACATAAACAATGCTTGAACTACATATGAAAAAGACGTAACGAGCACGAGTCTGCAGAAATGTCGGACTTATTTCCTCACCATTCCATCACTCATGTCAGTTTGACCATAGACCTCACAAATCTGATGATGAATGTCAGCCAGTTTCACATTTCTTGCATTCAAAAATCAGTACTCGTTTTCTTTAGTGGCTCCACATAATTTACTCACATTTCTTTATAAAACATGTTTTCCCATTATTTGTGGTCATATGATACCATGTGTCTGCAGAGCATGCACTTTTGGTGTTTAAATTAGTCAAAATGAAATTTAAAATTGGTACCTACCTGCAGCGGTGCTTCGGCAACTGTCATTTGCAATAGCATGTAAAGTTGTTTTCATGGCATAGGTGTTGTTTGCTATGTGGAACTTCTGGCTGCATTCCAACCAATGAGCAATGAATGGGTAAAACTCGAAGCTCCATGGTGTTGCAGGAGTTTCCACGAATAACCTTGGCAAGATGGCATAATGAAGCAGAATTTCCAAAGCTCAAAACAAAATTTAACTGAATATACAGCCCACAAAATACAAAGCTTTTGGTGGGAAGTGAGAATTGCCCAATCAAACTGCACAGCGTAGTAGTACAAAACAAGCGGGGATGATATTCTGCACAGCAACAATTCCTAAAGCAATTGAAACTTCCGGTATTTCCTTAGACAGTCCCACACCCTTTCTGCAGTCACTCAGAAGAAAATATTTACTGAATTTTAAAAGCATTGATCCTATTTTACTTAATCTTCACAAGAACTATTCATAAAGTCTAGCAGACAGTCAGATAGGTATATATGTAGATTAACATTCAGCTGAAAGAATCACAACCTGTTTTCCTGTGATATTTGCTAGTTGAATGCTCTTTCTGCTCAGCTGCAATATAACAGCATGTACCTCAGAGGTTTACACATCCACAGCTTATCTGTTGGCAACTGGCAATTCCATGTAGCTGACACCACCTGTGCTGTGAAAACAAATTTACGTGCTATTGCAAATGGCGGTTGCTGAAGCATCGTAGTGAGTAGGTACCAATTTTCAAATTTCATTTTGACCAACTTAAACTCCAAAAGTGTGTGTCCGCAGACAATATGATGGTATCATAAGTCCAAAATAATGGGAAAATATGAGTTTTATAAAGAAATTCAGATAAATTATATGAAGGCACTAAAGGAAACTAGTACCCAAAAATCGAATCACAGACCTTATCTCACAGTTGCTGGGCCGCTCGATCTTCTTAAATATGTTAAAAGCACAGAACAATACACAAACATGATCACTCAAGAGACGCACATAGTGTATTAAATCCGTTTATTTTTGTGGCGTAGTAAAAACAAAGATTCGCCAAGCTTTTGCACTCCACTGGGAGGCTTTCTCAAGGCAATGGTAGACATAAAAATGCATCACTGTTACAATAAAATGGTAGACATTTTTATGTCTACCATTGCCTTGAGAAAGCCTCCCAGTGGAGTGTGAAAGCTTGGCGAATCTTTGTACTTACTACGCCACAAAAATAAATGGATTTAATATGCTATATGCGTCTCTTGAGTGTTCACAGTGTGGTGTATTTATAATTACGTTACACAAACATGATTTGATGTTCTCTTAATGGTGTCTGGAAGTCAGCCTGCATGCATGATATCATGACCACAGCACTGCAGCAAAAATATCAGTAAACACTACTTACTTTCCGAATATGCCTCGTACATAATTCTGCGCTAGTCCAGATATTTTGCTACAGTTTCTATCACTTATTCAATTCAGTTATACGTAATTCATTTATATGCTTTTTGCAATTATATGTTAAATTTTTGAATTTCCGACTATCAAAAATACACGGTTCTTTGATTTTTTTTTACACGTAAGTTGGTATTTTACAACTCAAGAGAATTTAGAGAGTGCTTTTTCTAAGCAATGAAATACATGATATCTGAAACATTACATGCCCAGCTGGGCATGTGCAAAAATTATTTACCTACCCTGGTAATAAAAGATGAATGCCTAGCAAAATTTATTTTTTAAGATAACACAGGGTGTCCACAGAATTATCAAACCTGATTTCCCTGACCAAATATACAAGAAATCCCTGACCTTACACAAATAGGTTTATTTGAGTTTTTCAATATATGTGCCATGATAATAAATAAAATTGAATTGGATAATTGAGAAACTTATATTATTTAAAAGTGTTTCCGTTTGACATAAAGTTTCCCAAATAACTGATTCATTTAATTATTATAATTATCGGCCTCCACCTTCCCCATAGCCGTCCAACTCACACCTTTTTAATTTTAAGTTTACTCTTTTTTTCATGGTTTTACATTTATTGAAGAAACACTCAAACAAACCCATATACAATATTCAGAACTGTTACTATAAAAATATTACAGTAGGAACACAGCCACTGTTTTTATATTACACACCACTTTTTTTCTTTTCCCAATTTGAAATCTTTGCCTGCAATGCTGCTTCTTCCAACTCTAGTTCTTTCTGTACTCTTTGTCTTTTCCCCTTCAATTCCTTTATTTCATGATCAATTTTTCTTCAAGGTTCGTACTCTTCCAAGCAAAATAAATTCAAGCACTTTTTATACCTGAATTATCATGTGTGTGTACTGTCAGTCGGTCAGTAGGTAGGTATTTTAGTAAGTTCAGACCATCAATCTTAGTTGGGGCTGGCACACCTTCAATGACCTCCCTGTTACTCCTTGCCCCCTGTTGGTTATTTTAACTTTGAATTGCCCCTCTGTTTTGTGTTTTCTGAATTCATTTTATTTTGTGGAATATTTTGAAACAGTACATGATCTTGGTATTTATTCATCTGCTGGTATGACATTTATTGTTTGCTAAACTTTTTATTTTTGATGCATGGCTTTGATGCATTTTTGATGCAGCCAGGAGACAAAGGGTCCACACATGAAGCACAAGAAATTCCTGGAAGTTCTACACTCCGGCAGGAACGCGTCCCTAATTCCAGTAAACAGAAGCCCATCACAATTTGCGGATACATCATTCCACTTATTTTCCTCACATGGCTGACACTTTACTCTGGAGTATCCATGTCACCAGCTGTCCACACACTTTCCTGGGTTGAACACAAGTCCAGCTTGGTGTTTTACCAGAACTGCACAGAAATCTCCTCTACATCATTTTAGCACAAACAATTATTTAACACATGCTCTTTCATACCACTATTTAAAAAATAAATAAATTCAAGTACTATTTACAGAACTTTAGACTTTTTCAAGTACTTTCAAGGACATTAAAAATGAGCTTTTTTTATTCAAGGACTTTTCAAGATTTTCAAGGAGCGTATGAACCATGTTCTTTTTTTCCTTCAGTTTTCTTTCTTCTTCGTTTTGAAGAACACTTTTTTCTCAAGATAATCCTGATATCTTCGTCTGGAGGCTCTTACAGAAAGAAGCCTTCTATTGATGGCAATGTGTTCTACTCCTCCCACATTTTTAATGGCATCAAAAACTGTTCTCTGACAAATCAGGGATTCCTTCAGGAGATTTTCCACAAGAAGAGACTTATTGACAGAAAATCCACCTTCCACTGAAGCATTTCCATGAGACATAATGAGACACATTTTTATTACATCCCAAAGTTCACCGAATTGTTTTTGGTTGTTAAGTAGAGCACTGTAAAATTTGTCTAATCCAATGGAATCATCATGACTGTCTAAAAATTCATCAAACTGAGACTTTATAAAGCAGATTGAGCTTTTTTTTTTTTTTTTTTTATTGGAGGTTTAACGACCACCGTGAGCAACTCAATGGGCTATAAGCAGTCGCCCGTCCCTAATTTAGGGTCACTGGTTCCAGGGAAGGGAGAGAGCCAGTGCCGTAAGACAAACACAACATCCATGCCTCACCGGGATTCGAACCCGAACCCCTTTCGGACGAATGATCAGAGGGCATCGCTTAGACCACTGCACCACAGGGCGCGGCAGATTGAGCTTCTACACACAATGAAGCTTACTGTTTATTAGCTTTTTCAGCACAGTCATCTGAAATCCTGTTTGCACTAAGTAAAACTTTGAGCACAATTTCCACTGTCTTCTTGCCTAGACTCTGCTGCTGCACTATAATATTTGGGTCCAAACAAGTTACCCCACGGAAAAACTAAAATTTTAGTGGGCTTTTCTCACGAAGTTTTTCAATCATACTGGTCACAAGTTTTCTAAATTCAAGCTTAAACTCTAATTTCTCCCTTTCTGAGCACTTCACTTCTTTTAATGCTAGCTTTTTAGCACTAAATCCAATATCAACTTTCTCAATTGAGAGAAGATTTTCACTTTTTGATACATCTAAAGTTAACAGTTTTGAGACACTATCAGCTTCACTTAATTTGTCAGGCTTCAAGCTTTGTGCCATCAAATTTTTCATCAGATCCAGCAAATCAGTGTGTAAGAAAGGAATTAAAGGCTTTGGGCTCTGGAACCTTCTCAAAAAAGATTCACACACTGAAGCTATAGTCCTAAATGCAGCCAATTTGCATTTCAACAGTGGACTTTCCATGAATTCTGCAAGAAACATGTGCTGTTTGCTGGAAACTGATGATTCTTGAACATATTTCTTGATATGATCATAGACAAGCAATGCCCTAATCAAACAATTAATGTTTTCCAACCACCTTACAGTGCAAAATTTCGAAGGGAAATCTTTACATCCAGTAATCATAGTATAATTTGCGCGGCGAGCAGGACTATCTTTTAAAAGGTAGTACAAGTTACGCAGAAAGTGATGTATATCTCATTTCACTGCTTCAAGTCCAGTTTTCATAGCTTCATCGACCACGTGAAGACCACATACTCCAATGTCAACTAATAATTTACAATCTGGATTTTCAGTTCTAAGTTTATCTTTCAGCTTTTGAAGAAAGCTGAGATTAACATTAGGTCCATCCATTGACACTTGCAGCATGTTATCCAAGGGAAGAGGTGCACCTTTAATGAATTTCTCTAGAAGGTCATTAGCTGTTGCCCGTCCTAAAAACACACTACTTAGGTGTCTAGTGGAAACTTTTTGCAGATTGACGTCCCAATAACGAATAAACTGATCTATTTGCCCACGCTGAGCAATTTTGTTTAGTGATTCATCAAAACAAATGACAAAGTCAGTGCATTGCTTCAGATCGTCCATTAAACACTCTTTGAAATGTGGTGCCAATCCATGGTTTATCACATAAGATGCTTTGCTTTTGCCTAAAGTAAATTTTGAAGCTATCACACTGTCAAGAAACATTAACTGAAATGTTTTGTTAATCTGCATACAATAGTTCAGAGACATTCACTTGGACAACACTTCCATGGCCCATATTATTTCCGACTTTGTTACATCATCTTTCACTACATAAGCATTAAGGTCACTGGGCTTCACATCATCTTTTACAACATAAGTATTTGAGTCATTAGACATAATATTTTCCAGACGTATTGATTCCACATTTCCTGAGCTTGTTGATGGCAAGAGTACGTTATTACAAAGAGAGTTCTTTTTCACAGAGGAAGTGAAAGAAGCAAGACTGGGCCGAGACATTTTAGCACGGATGTTTTTCAAATGATTAGGGCCATTTCCGTGGCTGGAGACTGCCCGACGCCTCATGTTGCTAAGCTTGAAAGTTTTAGAGCACACTTTACAAAATGCTGATTCATTGTTGCCATTCACAGCAGCTATCCAACCAGAAAACTCAGGATTTAATTGTTCGTCCAACCATTGTTCATTAAACACACAACACTTTGACATTGCTGCAGTCTTGATTGCCTTTTAACAAGGTATAACTTATATCACAAATTTTCTTCTACTCCTTTGACCTAAAACAAAAAGAGAAATGTTAACAAGTAATGTAACACAACTTATAATAATAAGTAGGAAATACAAGGTTACATTAGTAGGAAGGGGAAGTTAGTGACTGTCTGCAACACCAAGTGCAAGTGTGTTGGGTGATGAGGGCGTCACTCCCCGACGCCGGGTTAAAACTAGTTGTAGTCTAACTGTTATTGAAATTTCCCTGATTTTTTTTTTTAAATATCACTGATTTTCCCTGACTTTTACCAACATTTCAGGCATTTCCCTGACCAATTTTAATTTCCCTGACTTTCCAGAATGTGGACACCCTCTAACAAATCAGAACACTCACTTTTTCTTTTAAGTTAAAAAATATGATGAAACTTAGATTGGTATTTGAGAAATTTAGTGATTTTGCTATGTTCTTTCATTGAAATTTTTGCCCTTTGTCACTAAACACCGAAGGCTAGTTCCGTCAGAGGCATGCATTCCGTCGCTGACTATAAACAACATTTAGAGCAAAATTACATATGGTTCCAATATCTAGACCTAGAGCATAATATAATTAAAGAAGTGATGTTTTTCTGTCCTTGGCACTCTGTAACCATAATACAACTTCTGGTGATTAGCAGTGAAATGAAACACGACATGTGATGACTGTCTGCTTTCTTGTAGCAGGAAATTCTATTTAAACTTTCTCATTTTTAAATTTAGTTGTCCGGCCTGGTCAACTAGATTGATTATTTACCTGCCCAGGCATGATATTTTTCAAGCCCTGATACAAATAGAAATTTACTAAATAATTATCATAGTGCACTACATTCCCCTCCGAATTCAAGAAGTTTTACACAAGCAATGTTTAGTGAGCATTTTACTCGGCACAATTGCTAAATCAACTAGCGGACAAAATGCTTTAAAAAGAGTGATGCTCATAAGTGAAGGATGTCTAACAGGGGTAATATACAAAACAAAATAATATTTGGATTTATCACCTAGTACTTCAAAAGTGTGGCTGTTGTGTGTTTTTTTTTTTTTTTCCATATATAAAATATATGAAATTGTACAGAATTTAACCTAGTTTTTATAATAAAGTTGGAATAAAAATTAATACAAAAGTCAAAATAGGCATACACTAAAGGTATATGTATGTCTTACATTACATGTAATATAAAGTTAAAGAGATCACACCCCCTTTTTTTGAGGCATTCAAAATTTTACAATAATATTTAACATTTAGAAATTTCTTTTAGTTATTTTTACATTCTTATGCTACAGCCATCCCTTAGAAAAAATGCATAACCAAGGTTTCACCATATTCCAATATTTTTATATATGTTCAAACTTTGCATTTTATCGGCAACATGAACTGTTATTTCTCCAGAAGCTGACCACAAGTCTTGCAGTCACAAGGCCATGGAGAAAATGTTACCATAATTTTCATCCTATAATCCACGGATGATCTGCTAAAAAAAATTATAAATTTAGGTTCTGCAGACAATACACTGATTAAAAAAAACCTACGCTTTAGCGGCCCTTTGGTTTCTAAAAACATCTGTAGGGTGATTGTGTAGGAGAGGTGGTATAACTGGAAAAGGAACTCTCAGACCCCCCCTCCTCCTAAGTTCAGGAGTTTGTATGGAGCAGAGTGGAGGGGTGTCAATGAAAGATCTGAGAAATTTATGGGGAGGGACAGCTGGAGTAACTTTGTATTGTTGAGAAGGACAATTCTGACTGCTTGTGGGCCCCAACGTAAATGAACCTTTCTATATTTGTCACCAGCCAATGAAATCGTATGTGCAGCGCTGACTGCATGAATCCAGTGGTGCATATTCAAGGCTAGTTTATGAAGCCCAGAGAATGCTCAAATAAAAGCTAATTACATATACACAAATGAAAATCGATTATCATTGGTATTAAGGAAAAAAAAAGCATGCGGATTTGCTTCTTTTGACTAACAGAATCAGCCTGGCAAGAGAAGACCATTGGGGCTCCTAGTGGACGGCTGGTGTCATCGTGATGCAACCAACTCTACAAGTCTTTGCTGTGTGATTCGAAGACTTTTGATACAATCGCCAGCTAACATTTCCATGACAACATGAATGGGCAGGTGAAGGATGAATGGGTCATTGCTTTGGGCAACGGTTCACTCAGAAAAGAGAAGACTTAGAACTACATTAGTCACTTGCATGCTCCCACCCCTAACAGCTTGTGTTTTCACGAGAGTTGTTTTAGTTGTGTGAAGCATCAAAGAATTAAAATCAGTGATATTATATCTTAAATTCGTCGCTTTGTTGGATTCGAACTGTTTTGATACATTTTGTGGAAGCTTCCCTGAACATCTACAGTCAGAACTTGAAGAACCTATGACTTCAAATTTTGATACAGTTTGACTAAAAAACGAACTGAAGGTGTTTTATTCCCTTGATGAATGCAAAAAAAGAAATCAGTAAGAGACATTACTTGTAACATAAAATTGAATAAACTGGACACTGTTTAGTGAGGTGTACAAATTAGCAGACCTAATATTAAAGTTTCCATCAACAACTGCAGAAAGACGTTTTTCTGCATTAAAAAGAATCAAGGCATATCTTAGAGTCACGCAAGGATATGTACACTTGAGAAACTTGGCTGTTTTGTCAATAGAGAAAAACACTCTTTAAATACGAAAAAGTACTCAGAAGAAAATTTTTTATGAAAACGTAACATTCAAGTTCACACAAAAGAAAGAGAAATGGGTTCATGTACAAATAAATTATTCAAAAGATAAAGTGTTAAACTCCTAATCCTCATAATTATTTGGTAATATGTTAGCAATAGCATGTACTTAAAATTTAGAAAAAAATTCTTCCATTACTTAATAACTAAAAAATAAACTTTGGAGTTTTTAAAAAAACAGTACTAGGGGCGGTATGTGGGGGAAGGGTTAGATAGCCTAGGTCTCAGACCCAAAATATGCCACTGCATGAATCTATGCATGCCTTCTTCCACAGTCTCTTGTTCATGGTCTCATAAAGGGGTGGGCATATCAGTGGTTACCATCGACCATATATACATGCACGAGACTGACCAAGGAACACAAAAACTGAACTTTTTAATCCGGCTAAAAAAATCGGAACATGGAATAAGAAAGTGTGAATATAAAGCAGCACGAGCAAGATGGAATTGTTCACTGTATTCACAATATAAAATTACTGAATTCAAAACAAAATAAAGTGATTTTAAAAGACACTGCTTGAAACACGTCTCTCTCTCTCTCTCTCTCTCTCTCTCTCTCTCTCTCTCTCTTTTTTTTTTGTACTTGATAGAACATCAGCTCAATTTTTCTCTTGTGTTGTTTTCTTCTCAGCAAGTTCCATGGCCATATTTGTCTTTTGTTGATTTCGCAGCTGCACAGCAATCTTTGCTTAGTTTTCCTTTCTGTTGATATAATTCCATTCCTATTTCTTCATCACCTTTTTTCCTCCTTCCCTTTTATTCCCTCAGATGACAATAATTTTTCCATCAGGCTTAAAGAACTTTCAGCCCGAGGACCATGAATGCATGATATCAAAGCTTTCGCTACTTTAGATAAATGGTGCCACTTTCAGAATATGAATACTTTTGAATACCATGCATCAATTCCAACAAATTTTCAAACTCCGTCATCTCCATTTTTGGAAAACTTCCCTCCCTTATCAAGCTTAAGTGCAGACATTTATGGGGGAAGTAACACTTAACAACAACACAGGATAGTGAGAACATCACGGGAAGAAAAACAAATGCGATTTCGGGAGAAATCTTCACTACGACAGACTTCCATTTTTGGAAACTTCTTCCTCCGTTTTTAGGTTGAAGTGCAATATTTGTGGAATAAAAGGATATTTAAGAACAATACTGGGCAGAAGGAACATTGCGAGAGAGAGAAAAAAAAATTACGGGAGAAATCTTTGCTGCATCTAATTTCCGTTTTCAAAATTTTTGAAAGACAGAATCCCGTCTTCAAACGAAAAATGAACCCGTCTCCCTCACCAATTACCCCCCCCCCCAAATGTCTGTTCAGTTGTGCACTGATCTCAAAAATGCCCAAAATGATATCTTCGTGCTGTCTTTGGAAATTGTTGCCACAGTTTCATACTGAAATACAAACATTAATGCAATAAAATGATATTTAATAACAATACTGGGAACAAGCAACATCGTGAGAAAAAAGAAATTACGATTACAGGAAAAATCATCAATCCATTTTTCTTCAGTTTTCGAAAGTTTTGAAAGACGAAATACCATCCCCAGACAGAAAACGACCCCCCTATTTCTCTTCAGTTCTTCATCGATCTCGAGAATGACCCAAACGATGACAAAAAAGTGGAATTCCACAAAAGAATCTTATGTATGTATATACCGATAGACTGCGCATGGCATCAAAATCTTTGGCTCCAACATCGAAAGCCACGAAATCATGTGACGTGTTAAAAAGATCGGTCACACATGCTGTGCTTATTTATGGTTGCTCTGAGCGATTTAGTAAAGGAAGTTCTATAACTTTTCGTGGTCAGAAACGAATTAAATACCTAAATAGATTCTTTGGATGCTTTATAATAATTTCACTTTAGCACTTCGGTGTCGTCATCTTAAAATTTAAGGCTAAATGCCTTTTTTTTTAAGGTGACCAACAGGTGTGAGACACCAGATAGTTTTAGTTTTTAATGTATTTATAGCATGAATTTTGTGTTTTACTTTGATTTCTGCTTTAACAGTTTTCCGAAAGACGAAAGGTGTTTACTTAACAAGTATAGTATTTGGCACAACACAGTTTCAGGAAGTATAATGTTTTTAGTTCATCAGAAAACTCATCGGTTTGGTATATAGCAATTCAAAGTTTTTTTTTTTTTTTTAATTGTAGATTTAACGACCATCGTGAGCAACTCAATGGGCTATAAGCAGTCGTCCGTCCCTAATTTAGGGTCACTGGTTCCAGGGAAGGGAGTGAGCCAGTGCCGTAAGACAAACACAACATCCATGCCTCACCGGGATTCGAACCCGGACCCTGTTCGGACGAATGATCAGAGGCCATCGCTTAGACCATTGCGCCACCGGGGCGACCAACTTCAATTCAAAGTTTGCATAAGTTTTCATTAGAGTAGGAGTGCAACCATTCCACTTTTTGGGCCTGTTTTTCATATTTCCAATAATCATTATGGTGAGGCAGAAATAGTCAATAAAGGTTCAATTACTTAACCAGAAAACTTGTGGCTATTGACATAAAAATATAGTAACTTAAGAAGAAAAAAAAAAAAAAAAAAACGGAATGCATGTTCCAAATTTTTCGCAAATGTTTATCACATTATAAATAACGAAATGTAAACAACCGGATCTGTGCATGTATATATCTCATAAGTAAACTTACCTGAATAGTTTTCACTATATATGACGAGTTTTCACATTATGCACTGAAAATACTGAAGTTCTGCAGCATAAATTTGTAACCATGAAACCATTTTTACACGGAATTTCGAGTACAAACAAACAAATTCGAGTTAGAACACATACGAAACTTACGACCACTTTTCGATCTAATTACATCTAAACAATTTGTAATAAAATTTTGATTGAGGTAGTTTTCTCAATGAGTTTATCCTTGTATACAATATTCCTAAAACCCACAGTTCAATTGTACACAATTTACTAATTTCTAATCCTTTAAAATGGCTTATCAGCTCATAGGAAAACGTTGGAATTAAAAGGCATGCCACCATTTCTGACTCATGTCACGTGATCTGATGCCTTCTCATGTTGGGACCATGGCAGCTCTGATGCAGTTATTGCCAGTGCACAGTCCATTAGTACATATGGTCGAAGGTGGTTATTCACACCCAAAATATTGATAGTATTAGTTGAAATTTTCAATGTATCGCTAAAACCTCAATGTTTTGCTAATAAGTGGAAGAATTTGCACTTTTATATCTGCAGCAATAAATGGGCAAATCAGAGGGTAAAATCTTTGTTCAATACAACAGTGATTATTCACCAATTCAACATCAAGTAACGAATAATATGTTAAAATGCTCAATATATCGATGGAAACCTATGTATTTCCTCAATGTACTGCTTCCCGTAATATCGAGGATAAGAACTCGATTTTCGCCAACGAAATACTGGAAAAAAAAAAAAAAAAAAAAAAAAAAAATCACTAATTCACGACACAAAAAAAGTGATATTATTCCCTTCCTGTTAATAATGCAACAAAAAGAAATTCATTTACTTCACGTAGAAAATATTCTTTTACAGTTTCAAACATCATCATGAAACCTCAATGTTTTTTTTGATGGATCAATTCCTGTAACACCGAGGAAAAGAACTCCATTTTCACCGACAAAACATCAACAAAAACAGGCTATTCATGACATAGAAAGATAATATTCCTTTCCTCTTTACAAGGATGCAACAAAAAGAAATTCATTTACTCCACTTAAAAAAACATTCTTTTGCAGTTTTAAAGATTGGTCATGAAACCTCAATGTTTTTTCGACATATTGATTCCTGTAACATTGAGGTATTTTGCCCATTCCTAGTCGTCCTTTGATCATCGACAGTTTGACCAATGTCTTTGCTCTACTATTTTCCTATACTGTTGTAAGAACTTTTTTTTTTCTTTGATCAATAACTTAAAAATGAGTTGTTTCTTTTATTTAATGAGATAATTTTTTCTTACTTCTTTGGACTTCTGGGTCATCCCGAGACCGACTTTTCTGTCAGAAATTACAGTTCCGGATCAACATCTGTGATGTGTGGATTATACAGTGATTTTTTCCCCCTGAATGTGTGCACAGCCTGCAGATTATACAGAATTTTTTTCTGAATGGCATAGTCTATGGATTATACGCCAGTGCAAATTATATGAAAAAAAAAATGAATTTCATGGTCTGCAGATTATATGACAAAAATTATGGAAATTATTTTCTTGGCTGTCAAACCAAACTGATGTAGCAGCAGATTACGAACACAGTACGAGCATGTGTTTTATGTTACTTCATAAGGGCGGCTAGTCTAATGGAAGATTAAACTGTTATGAAGAGGTCAACTTAAAAGATTAGTGGACAGGGTATGAGTTATGCATGTAACTGAGATACAAAGATAATTTTTGGATGCCCCCCCCCACTGTGTAAAAAAACCCATTGGAGAGTCTGTAAAAACTGAAGGCATGAAAAGTCAAGTAAATTTAATTTGTAACTGTTTTTGTATTACATACTGAAAATAGCAATAAAGTATTTTCAATTTTGTTCTTTATACCCAGCCATTTCTCTTCTGGTTTATACCCATGTGAAGGTTTAGACCCAACTACCTATGTCCCATGGAACTTTTGTGCTGCATATTAGAAACAAAGTTACATTAGATTGAACTTAGAGGTTCAGACAGGACAGAGGGTAGACAGTTCTGATAAGCAGGAATGCCAGATTATTTTGCCAAAACGAGCACTTTCAGACAGAAAGAACAAGGACAGAAG
This sequence comes from Macrothele yani, assembly GCA_039090855.1. Taxonomy (NCBI): domain Eukaryota; kingdom Metazoa; phylum Arthropoda; class Arachnida; order Araneae; family Macrothelidae; genus Macrothele; species Macrothele yani. Next base: position 133,926,582 of record CM077027.1, on the reverse strand, counting down.
GAACAGATGACTTTGCATGTAACATGCTTCTGGGGTCCAATACCAGGGATGGATGGTTTAGTGTGCTCATCCGATGCTCAGCAAGCATTCAGTAATTCAGAACTATTCAACCTACTGGGATTGATGCAGTGGCGTAACTACTACTTCCCCCTCCTCCGCAACTCGGGGGGGATAACGAAGGGGTACTGCAGCTGCCAGTTATAGTTTTATAAAAAAAATTCGAACATGCACAATAATTAACCCAAAGATTTATATTTTAAAATTTCTTTTTGGTAAACATCAAACACTTTGTTATTATCTTCCAGAACTATGTTAAACATGTCTAAAATCACATATTTTCACTATGCCATTACAAGGTAGAAAACATTTCATAGACCGACATAGAAGTTCATGAAAGTGCAATTTCTGTGGAAATCATCATAAAAAAAAAAAAAAAAAAAGGAATAACTTACAACCAAATAAAACATACATTTAATAGGCCGACAGTATGAATGATTTGCATCAAAATAAAATGTGTTTAGTCCACTGTATGTACAATTTACAATTCCTGGATCACATACATTAAAATTTTAATAATTAAAAACACATTTCAACAGGAGGTGCCCGCGATGGAATTTTACCTAAAGTGAAAGTCTGAGATGAAAACTGAGCTTTCTCATTGTCGGTCAGATTTTGCAATTGCGTGTATGCACAAGACTTGACATCTGAGGTATCACCAGGAGCTTTGATATTAGGAAAGTGACTTTCACTTGATGACCCAAAGCCAGAAGGTGCAGGTGATCCTGATGATGAGGTGAATGCTGAAGGCGCAAAACCAAAACCTGACGATGGTGCACCAAATGATGAAAACTTTTCGTCTTTATTACCTGATGGTGACACAGATTGAAATGCTGATGAAGAACTCCCCAATGATTCTGGTGCACCTAAGTGAGCTTGTTTAAAGCTGAATTGCCCAGATGTAGTACTTTCGGTCGGGGCTTGAGGAAATATCCCACTGCTTTGTTGTCCACCACCATAGGGAGAAACTGTTAATCAGAAAAAGTGTGTATTTTAATATGACATAGTCAATGCACTTTCTTTGTGTTTTGAAAATCATAAAAGTATACATTAGTTGCGGGGGATCATCCCACAACCGACAATTCCAGTTGGTCATTGTACCTAAGGGTTTTGGAACAAAACCCAGTGAGTTGGGATATTTTTGGCCAGTGCCACACAGAACTAGCTGGCAGAGGTCTGCATGCATTTTAATTTGGAAAGCCCGGTGCGGATCAGTCTTTCTTTACAAATATGAATTAAAAATGAAATTCCACAAATTCATGGAGCAATTTTGCGAGTAAAAATTGTAAATAGGGCAGTTACTCAAATTCCGACCCCTGCTGCAGTCATAGTGCTAAAGGAAACTAAAGCCAACAAAGCGAAAATGAAATTTGATTTCTTTAAAGAAATAAATCGGGCCATTTCACTCTCAGAGGTGTTTGCAAGGCAAGGCACGAAACTCTGAAATCATCGGCGTCTCTCAACGGCGCAAATGCATAAACTTGAGACATAAATGAACATGTGTGGGTAACCCCCTCCCCCCTAGCACAACAAAATTATTTCTGTTACTATTAGTACCTTTAATGATTATACTTATGAGCAAAGCTGTTACTGATACTTTGAAGGTTTCACTTTGGGACATACTTACTACCTACCTATATCTTTTGCTCACAACAGTAAATTATTTTTGGGTTGAGCTTGGAGTATTAATTTGTTGCTAAAAAAATGAATTCCTTCAGTGAAATTTAAATAACTTTGATTTCATCAACTACATGATATTGTCTTTAACATATACCACACTAAGAATGTTAATAAAATTTTTGCATTTGTATAAAATAAACCAATTACACACATAACATACCTTTTTAAAATGTTTTGCCTTTCTTTCCAATTGTAAAAATACCCATTTGGCAAATAAATAAAACAAGAATGTCTGCAGTCAAGTTTTTATGTTACTAGAAAGGCAAATCCTCTTTTTCATAGGGTACTGATCTGTTTTTCTATTTACTAATAAAATAACAGTATATTTAGCAAATTGGATGTAAAGTTCCATTTATTAATAAAAAAACATCTCAGTCTGGTATGGTGTTAATCTAAAGTTATATTTACTAATAAAATAACACTATTTCTTAAATGGCGAAGTTTGATATGACAACAATAAGTAAAAATATCTGGAAGTTTGTATTTCTTTTTGGAGCTAACCTCTGCATCTCAGAGAACAGCTTAGTGATATGTATGTATGGATGTATTTCTTAAAAAATTGTGCAATCTTCATTTGTTTTTTAGCGGAGACGTTATCAGGCTGATGCTTACGTTTACAACATCCTTCACTTGCAGTGTTTTGTTTGTGTACTGAAGAGGAAGAAGAATCTTTATAAGTAGCCATTATAATTGCTTCAACAGGTTTTGGAGGCAGAACTGTAGCACATACTCCATTTAATTATGCAGAAACATGACCCAGCTGTATCAATTTTCCGACACCATATCCCAACTTTCTCCTTCGGGGCGTCTTTTTTTCTAGCCAATCCCACCGGAATTTATATTTGACTGAGGCCTCTAATGTATTGAGATTGTCAGTTTTGGTTAAAAACTTAATTGTTGATGACGAACTTAACTTAAACTGAAATTGTGACAACTTTCAAATCCCTAAAAACCTTCATATATCACACCACACACACACACACACACACACACAACCCCATCACTTTTTCACTTTTGTCTAAACAAAAAACCACAAATGTTTCAGCAGGGAAACAAAGACACCTCCTCTGTCACTGACTTACTAATACAATAGGCAGGCTGCCTCGCGCATAGGTGACATACATTATTTGCTTTAACACGCTTCCCCTATCTCCAAGTTCCAATCCCACATCACTTATCAGAGCGAAAAACCGGTTTCTTGCATCGAGGAGCAGAAGCGGCAACGAAATGACTGAGAATTTACACGCATGCCCTTCCCACAGAACGAACAACTACAGCACGAACTGCCGGCTTCATGTCGAGACTTCAGGCATCAAGCTCGAGTCGGCTGCATCAGTGAGCAAGACAATATTATTATCACATTAATTCATTGGTGAAAAGCAATTTTTTTTTAGTTTATTTTGTTGCTTATTAGAACTCAAAATTTAACAGTCTTAAAAATGTCTTCAAAGCTAAACATCCGGAATTCCGGGTATGAAAGATCGCCAAACCCGGAACACAAACAGCCCTGGACTCTACTTACAACCCAGCTGGTCAGTTTCAGCTGTAATTAATCAATACCATGTCTTTCATTTCACTCATTGATCTACTCCATCTGATTATTTAACAAGTTAGTCTTTGTTTTGTGAGTCAAACTTTTCCCTTTAATCCAGGAACAAAATGCTAAACCTTCCAGACTGGTCTGGCCTGGTTTGAGTCCAGAATGTTTCATTTAAAATATTCAAAGCAAACAGAATATAAATTCTGAATTTGCTTCTAACAGTTACTTGATCATCCATGTAACACCTCCCAGAAAATTTAAAAATTTCATTGCCCTGGAGAGGGAATCAAACTCTAATCTCCCGATTTCCGTTTGAGTATGCTAACCATGATGGTTAACATACTTGAACAGAAACCAGGAGAGTATGTTAACCATGATGGCAAGCATACTCAAATGGAAATCAGGAGATGTGGGTTTGATTGATACTCCAGGACGATGAAATTTTAAAGTTTTCTGAGAGGTGTTACATGGATGACCAGTAAGTGTTACAAGCAAATTCAGAATTTATATTCTGTTTGCTTTAAATATTCTAGCGATTTCCCATGCATTATGAAGAATATTTTTTTCTTCATTAACTTTTCATTTAACTGGTGAAAAAAAAAAAAAATGCCTGCCAAGCCTATGCAGATCTTTACTAGCTGGTACCTCAACAATACTTATGCCAAAGCTCAATTTTACATCAACTTCTCAGATTCATATAAACCCATGTTACTCAGAGGAGCACTTCTTTGGTGTAAGCCTATCTCTCGTTACCGTCATCACACAATTCTGCTGGTCAAGAGCAAAAGTAAGTAAGTTCCAGAGTATGCTGTCCCAGAATGAAGTTTTAAGAAATTCAAACTGAATATAAATAAGGTAAAACCCAAAGTTATGGTTTTTGAGCAAGAAACTGTTAGTACTGAATGCAAGATCAATCTAAACTGAACTGAGACAGACCAGGTGAATGTTATTTGTATATTTGGGGAGAATATTTGAAAAAGAAAACAGATTACATGGTGAAATTAGAAGGTGAGTGAATTCATCTTCATTAATTAATTATTTTTTTTAATTTGGAAGTTTAATGACCACCGTAAGCAACTTGATGGGCTATAAGCAGTTGCTCATCCCTAATTTAGGGCCACTGGTCCCAGGAAACGGAGAGAGCCAGTGCTGTAACACAAACACAACATCTAGGCCTCACCGGGATTTGAACCCGGACCCATCACGAATGAATGGTCATTAGTCAGTGCTTAGCCCAGTGTGCCACCGAGGTGGCGAATTCATCTTTGTAAGTAGTTGAACCCACATATAACGAGCTTGCATAATACGAAGTTCCCTCATAAGCCAAAGTTTTCATAGATTCCTTAAACTTTATAATATTCCACTTTGTTATTTTAACAGCATGTTACGAACAACAATTTTTGAAGAAACTACATTTATTGAAGTTCAGTACGGTCATCAGTGAACAAAATAAGTGACATCACCCATTAACTGCTGTCAAGAACACCTCATGGGTCCCCTTATGGATAAGTCAGTTCACATGAAGACAAGAATATTTCAGTTGCTTTTTTACTGACCACTCCCCCATGCTTACCAAACATACATCTCCTAGGCAAATGCTGCCTTTTATCTCTTCCCCTTGCAACCTTTCAATAACTGACTCTCTTTAGAAAATCTTAAGAGTTTATTTTGCATCTAAAAACATTCTAAACACCATGTCAAAGGAAACTGAAAAACATTTAAAACAGTGATACTGATATGTACAAAACAAGCGAGAATTGGCTCACATGTCCAACACAACACGCAACAGGTGAAATTTCAAAATTTTGGCAGTTACTTCAATTACATTCATTAAATGTTTTGCTTATTGCAGATCTCACTCAAAGGAGAAGCTCTATATTTACTATTTTTAAGTGCTGTGATTTTTTGTTGTTGTTGAATTTTTGCATAATTTTTTTTCTGCATTCAATCTTGGATAAGCACCACTTTGGTGCATGGATAAGAAATGCCAGCAAATGACATTTTAATAGAGCTTGTTGGAATGCAAGAAATTATAGGGCTACCTCAAAAAGAACCTTGAAATTTTATGCCATGCAGAACAAAAAGTTCACTTGAAAGAAGACGCACTACCCTACTAAAAATACTTGGACACCAGAGTCATTGCAGAGTTTTCAGAGACACGTTTTGGGTAGTCTTAAAAAACACACTTCTGAAAAACTTTAAATGAAATTCTTACTTTGAAGCAGTGGAACCAATGGTAGCTTACGCTATAGGGTTGCAGCTCTTCCAAGTACAATCACATTTGGTTTTCTCTGCACTGTACTGAGAAATTCTATACTCAAGTTGATGATTTCCTTACAAAGTGTGCACTCTGCTGCAGCTTTAACCTTGCATCTGCTGGAAGCTGCTATTGCTGCATATTGTATATGGTGTGCCAATACAGCTTGGCGAATGCTGTCATAACACATGAAAGGAAAGTTGTGAAAGGTGAAATAACTAGCACAACGTAGTCAAGTGCACGAGTGAACATGTTCATAACCATCATGGAGTAGTGAGAAAAGATATGGCACAGAGAGCATAACATGACAGCTGATGTAGGGGCCTATTGTTAGCAGCAAAAAAAATGGAGTTAACAACCAAAATCAAATTCTTTCAGCTTAGCGAGCCACTGCTGTTTTGAATCACCCACCACATTAACTTGATCGAGCATCGGTTCACCACTCTGTTTCCCTCACTGAAATTAGAGCCGAAAGGGCAGAGATTTGCAAACATTTTGGACAACCAAACAAACGTGATGGCCCAGCTGTAAACAATAAAAAAGGATGATCCAGCAGTTATACAATTGATGCCAAAACTGTATTGTATCAGGGGTGTATGCATGCAGAGGATTATTTTGAATGCCAGTAAAACAAGTTTTCTTAATTATAGGTGATGAGTAAAGTAACTTCCTGTACAAACTTCTGTTACACATGTTTTAATGAAATGTGAAGAACATAGCTTGGGAGTGAGATTTAAAAATCATCTTCATGAATTAAATGCATAATTATCAGTAAAAATGACAAGAGTCCAACAAAGCAGTCTTGAAGCAGCTGGTTGAAGTCAATGATGAAGCTTGATGTTCTTGAAATCAGTTGGAAGTCGAAAATAATAAGTGAAGTGATTTCAGGTTGTTGATAAAAATGCACTCCTTGAATAAGTTTGATACAAAGTCAGACGAGAAAGTAGCAGGATGAATTGAAAGGGTAAAAAGGTGATAGTTTAAAATTGAAGCCTAGAATGTCAATTAAAACCAAAATGTGAAAAGTTGAAAAATTCTTATAAAAACATTGGCGAAACAGGTTAAGGTTAGGTCCCTCAAAGCTACATTTCATGCAATCAATCTGTCAGTTTCATGGGATATGGATAGGGTTATCTGTCACAAGCTGCTACCAGCCAACCAAACCATCACAAAGAAGCTGTATTATCAAATGGATTGGCTAAAGCAATCCACTAAAAAAAAAAGGCTAGCATTGGCCAACAGGTGTCAATTTTTATCACGACAGCACCAAACCTCACATGGCAAAAGACATGCTCCAAAAACAGAGGCAGTTTGAATGGGAAGTTATGACACAGCTACAATATTCTTCTGTCTAACCTGGCACCATTGGATCTTCTCGATCTGAACACCACATTAGTCGGAAATGGTTTCATACACAAGATGATGTCTGAAGAGAGCTCAATGTATTCTTCAGCTCAAAACCGAAAGACTTTTATCACCAGGGAATTGAAAATTTACGATTATGATGGGAAGAAGTTGTAAATAATGATGGGAAATATATTTTGGATTCAAAGCAACTTGTCAAATCGTTTGTTGCCTTTCAAAACTGTCTCAGAAAAACCACATTGCTTATGGGATGACCCAATACTATATTCATTATTTATTTGTCTACCTCAACAGTAGATATGTACATGTATGCACTCTTGTTCTGCTACATGCATTTATCACCACAAGGAAATGGTTATGGAACACAGAAATGGTATCAGTTAAGAACATCATAAACGTTTTGGTTTTGTCTTTTCTTTTTCATAAAACACCCTATGATCACTTTTTTTTAAGTCAATATTATTTTACATATTTTTACAAATGATACTATTATAAATCAGAATAATTACCTGTAATTGCCTGAGGGGTAAGAATTAACTTCTTCAGATTCTTTTCACAGAAATCAGGTGTTCCACAATAGCCATTTTGCTAAAATGCAGATATGGATATAAATTTTAAAAAATAATAAAAGGAGGTAATTATACACATTATATTTATTATATGCACACTGCAGATTATGATAAGAAAAGCAGCAATGTGCTGAGAACTATGATTTCCTGCATCTTTCTTGAAATAAATTTGTGTACATGCATGGTACTCCTATATAATAATGAATGCAGTGAGCAAGATAAAACATTCCAAAATTTTCATGGGTTTTTGCTAGATTTTTATCAAGTGGAGTATGTGGATAATCACATACTCCACTTCCATGCATAAAAATCTGAAGAACAAAAACTGTGATCATAAGGTACTTGTCAGAAACCTCCATTTTTTTTAATACACTGCCCCACTGAATTGAATAATTATGTAGCAGATCTTTTTCCATTTATTCAATTCACACCACTTTGCTGCTTTTTATTTGCAAGGCTTTTAAAATAGAACTCCTTGATCTCTAGCAATAACCAGATTAAGTTTTTCTGAAGGGAGGAGGAGATAATGCATAGAAACTGTCTTGCAGAGTACTATCAAGTCATAAAACTGGGCCACAACTGCCAGATTTTCACTTCAAGGAAACATTACTGATGAAGACAAAGATGCATAAACAGTGACTTATGACTTACAGGAATGTCACATTTCTGATTTGCCCTTATCTAATGATAAGAGTAAATCAAGAATGTCATTAGATAAGTAATGAATTATTAGTGAACCACTAGATAAGTTTAATTTCATAAATCAGGAATGTCTTCAGATAAGCAAAGGATTATTAATAAATCACTAGATAAGTTTAATCTAAAAATCAGAAATGTCAGTAGATAATAAAGATAAGTAAATCATAAGATGAGTGAAACATTGGTAAATCATTAGATAGTTTACCACAGATAAAGGTAAATCAGGAATGTCATAAGATAACAAATATAAGTAATAAGTGCATCAGGGCTGGAAAAAATTTTGGGGTGCCAGGTTGCCCTTGCACCTAAAAAATTAGGTGCTGGTGAATAATTCTTTTTACTTCAAACTTCCACAATTTGAAATAAGTGCCTATTTTCTGTCACATAATCCCTGGATTGTATGTTAAAGAGTTATATATTTACGTTCTGTGTGTGTGTGTGTGTGTGTGCGCGTGTATATAGCTTTATAAATTTAGATGTCAGGAATTGACTGACAACCCGTAGGTAAACATTAGAATTTCAAATAAATATATGTGGGCCCTTTATCAACAAAACCTTATGTGTTGGTGAAAAGAACCTAGCCTACAATTTAGCCACTCAAAACCAAGAAATTCTTCTGACACTCATAAAATTGTTCATGCAACTTCAGGACTGGCATGAGACAACAGACATTTAATCAATTAAAATAAAACAGATAATGATGAAGACGTCTACTGTATGTACAGAGGAAGAAGGAAGGGCATCCAATAGACTCGCCCCTTTTTGGGATAGCTCACAGGCTGAATTTATCGTTAAAGTTCAACAATTATTCATTGGCATATACTGTCTCGCTTAAAGCAGTTCTCAGCCGACGAAAGTGTATTGGCTGACTGGAGCCAATTTACTCAACAACTGACGTGCATAAAGAAATACAGCACTTACAGATATGCAGCTTTTCCTGTTAGGCATACCGTATTTTGATGCACTTGGTAAATTTTACTTTGAAGAGCACCTGTGTGATGGCACGCCGCTTTTGGAGCGAGCACTATGACGTACAGAGAGGATAGTCGAACCCCATCTACCACTTACTGTCATGCACACACCTTTCTACATTCACCTGTATAAAGCCACGTGCACGCTTACATGCACTAATGTGGAGGTCAAACGATGTTGTTGACGTGATAGCAGGATTCGTACGTCTATTTGTCCCAGCTCCAAACGGATAAAGGTGATTCGCTTTACATCACAGGTTGTCTATCTCAGCCACTCGGGTCTGCAATAGAATTATCTCTGGAAGACAGCTCTATAGCTCCACTTCAAGATCCCAGCATCAACCAAATTCATTACTGGCCAGAATTTCAGGTTGCTACTGCTGCTATGTCTGCAGCTGCCTAACAATGAGAGCTTTTCGGAGAGAAATTATTTCCATCTCTACAGCCCTACATTCATCCATGCAGCAGGAAAGGGCATCTATAATCCCCATTTCCTCACAGTAACATGAACCGCTCCTCCAGCTCTTTGCTCAGCTGGCTGACATCTCCGGGCAGGATCTTTTCTACCCCTGCAAAAACAAGGCACCGCAGGATTGCCTTGGTCTAGCACGAGCTCATTCATGACTATTTTTTTTCGGTCATTCACATTTTGCCAAAAAGTTAATTGCTCTGTTGCTCTAGGGGGTCTGTTTTAATTATCTCGTCAATTTTAATTGTTTCCTAAAAGCATTCTGCACAATGTAAGTTCAGCTCTGCGCTAAGGATAATGTGGAGGTCAGCTCGTGGACAAGTAGATAAACGGATAAACACATAACTCAATAGTTACGTGTTCGTCTACTTGCCAAGATTTGCAGTGAGAAAGCCATAAGCTTCTCGATCTAGTGACACTAATGGCTTTCCCCAGAGATCAGCCATCTCACCTTACACAAACCTCCCAAGTCGTCGACCGAAGCAAGTGGCGACAATTTGTGTTCCCACACCAAACGACCCACGCTCGTTTCAGATTTCATCCTTCTAAGAAAAGGGAGTTCTTAGCTCTTTTCTTTTGCAATGGAAGAAACCACTAACTGTTAGTTTTTCAACTAACATTTAACACTGTACCAGCCTCTCACAAAACCAGCTCATTGAATTAATTACAGCACCGAAATTTGTAACAATATATATATGTACACTGAAGAGCCAGAAAAACTGGTACAGACGAGCTTATGCAAAATACATAGCAACGTAATCTATGCACATACTCGGTTGCGTCCGCCAGTGCGTACATAAAGCGATAGACATCCTTGCCAGCTGTCAGAGCTGTTTTCGGCATGAGAATGACAAGTAATAACGATTTAAATGATTTTCAACGCGGTGTCATAGTTGGCGCTCGTGAGATGGGCCATAGTGTTTCGCAGGTAGAAACAAAGTTCGGATTTTCACAGACTACCATTTCAAGAGTGTACCGTGACTAAAAGAACTCCGGCAAAACCTCCAACCTACGATACCAGTGTGGCCGTAAAAAGACATTGGGTGAACGTGACCATCATCGGCTGTCAAGAATCGTTTCACACGATAGGCGTGCAACACTCTCGCAGGTATCATTGGAATTCAATGCTGGAGCCTCAACAAGCATCAGTGTCCGGACTGGGCAACGCACCCTGCACGATATGGGCTTTGGGAGCTGACGCCCAACTCGAGTCCCCTTGATTGGTGCACGACACAGAGCTATGCGCCTCGCTTGGGCACGGCAACACCGCCACTGGACACTTGATGACTAGAAACAAGTAGCCCGGTCTGACAAGTCGCGTTTCCAACTGTATCGGGCAGATGGAAGGATTCGTGTGTGGCATAAACCCCATGAAGCCATGGATCCCGCCTGTCAACAGGGATCTGTGCCGGCTGGGGGGGGGGGGGTCCGTAATGGTATGGGGTGTGTTTAGCTGGACTTCACTGGGACCCTTGGTACATCTACAAACGTCTGTGACCGGCCAACACTATGTGCACATCCTTTCTGACGAGGTACACCCGTTCATGTCCTGCATTCATGCTGATGGGTTAGGTCTGTTCCAACAGGACAATGCACCTCCACACAAGTTTCGGGATGCCACATTATGGTTAGAGGAGCATTCATCTGAGTTTGGGGTATTGCCATTCCACCCAAGTCCCCAGATCTGAACGTGATAGAGCACATTTGGGATGCCATGCAACGCGCTATCGAATACAGGAATCCGAGACCTCGGAATACACCCGAATTGCGGAATGCTCTGCAGGAAGTATGGTGTGCATTGCCTACAGCATATTTCCAGAAGCTAGTGGAGTCCATGCCCCGTCGTATTTCTGCAGTCCTACGCTCCCGTGGGGGACCTACTAAGTATTAGACTGGTGTACCAGTTTTTCTGGCACTTCAATGTACATATACTGGTAGTATTGAAAATGCATTAAAAACAGAAAAAATAAATGCAGTACTATGAAGTTAGGGGCCCACAAACAAAGAGATGGAAATATGCTTTCTTAAATCATGAGCATTTTGACATAGAATGCGATGCAATGATGGGGGTACTATTTGTGCTCAGGAAGGCTACAAGCTGTGGGAAGCCTGCTTGAGTACAGTATGCAAACTAATCACATTGTTAATCACATTAGTTAGTTTTGCTGTGCTAACTGCATTAGTTAAAGCTTTTGTTTGTTCTTCAGTTTTTCAGAAACATTTTCAGAAATGCCAAGTACTGCAGATCATCCGCAGTTTCCATGAATTTTTAGGTCTAACTAATGAACAACAGTAGTGCTGAACCCCCCCCCACTCACACAAAAGTAGGGATTTTAGTTCTTTAATTCCTTGATGATCCAAAAGACCGAAGTAAGAAATGAATGATATTTTAGGCTCTTAACACAAAAGTACTGAAAAATAATACTAATTTTTTTTGTAATAAGGTCGTTTATTTCTTACTTCGGACTTTTGGGCCATCCTGTGAATTGTGAATTTTTTTGTTGGAAATTTGATTTGGCATCAACATGACAGGTGCAGATAATGCAACTATTTCTTCTTTTTTTTTTCTCTGAATTCCACAGCTTGTGGATTAAAACAGCACCACACATTGCACGAAGATAAAAAAATCTGAATTGCATGGTTTGCAGATTATTAAATTATTAGGAAAATTAACTAATAACATGTTGGGCTACCCTTGGCCTTTAAAACAGCCTTGATTCAATGAGGTGCTGATATCATTCTACAGGTATGTTCAGCCAAGCGGATGTGATGAATTGGATTACGATCTGGGGACTGTGGGGGCCAATTTAACAGTTGCCACTGTGTGATGATACGAGCCTTGTGGTATGGCAAATTATTCAGCTGAAAGTAGGTTTCTTCGTCAAGAAACACCATGCTACAAGTACGGGTGAAAACAGACCTCAGACAACTGCACTACCTCCACCAACTTGTACAGTTAATGCTAGGTATCTGGGATCCATTGATTTGCGTTGTTGATGTCATACTCTGGCCCGTCCTTCAGCGTGTGCAATGTATTAACAGAAAATGTGATTCACTGCACCAAGTGACACTTTTATAGCCCTCAAGGGTCTAGTTTTGGTACTCCCATGTCCACGGCAGATGCATTTGAGACCGCTGATTACTTGTACTATTGTCTGTGCACCACTCATTCTACACCTTTGATATAGATTCTAAACTGAAATATGCTGTTCATAGGCGTAACCACTGGGGGGTCGGAGTCGGGTCAGGACCCCCAGTTTTTCAGAGTCGGGGATCTTCATATATATATACGGGATGTAAGGTCAGGTGATGCGTAACATCACAGCCTCTCCTTGACAAATGTCAACCCCGCCTTCTCGTGGTGCATCCTGTTCCCACTAAAGGGGCTCTGATGACCGCCAATAGCGGTATAACTATACCATCAGGATTAGAGGAAATGCTATCCCACACTCACCAACCCGCTTGGTCAGCGTGGTGAGTTATGGCCAAACCCTTCCAAAATGACTCCACAACTTAAATCTTGGCCCTCTGTCTCCGGCAGCTGGAATGTACTGGGCCAAGGCAGCGGCCAGTGCGACATGAAGGCAGAGGGTGCTAAGAATCACCGGAGGACTGGACTAGGCTGCCATTTGATGCTGACCTTGGCTACGTATAATGGACTCTCCCTATCTTCTGATTCAAGGCTTCTTGCATTGGAAGAGGAACTACAAAGGTACAAAGGATCATGTGGGACATCGTCGGGCTAAGTGAGGTAAGGAGAAAAGGAGAGGATCTCATTGAACTGAAAAGTGGACATCTCTTCTACTATCGTGGGACAGATACTGGCAGAACTAGTGGTGTTGGATTTATAATAAACAAGAAACTGAAGAATAAAGTTGTAGAAGTTGAAAGTTCCTCTGACAGAGCTGCACGACTCGTTATCCAACTCTCGAGAAGATACCAGGCTCAGGTTATTCAAACTTATGCACCCACCACAAGTCATCCTGAAGAAGAAATTGAAGAATTTTATGAGGAAATTCGTCATCTGAATAATAAAGGTAATCAGCACTTGAAGATAATTATGGGAGATTTCAATGCCAAAATAGGGCAACAGAATGAAACTTCAGTAGGTAGATTCGGTCACGGCAACAGAAACCAGCATGGAAATACTCTTGTTGAGTTTGCAGAGGCAGAAGGTTTTTTTTTATCTTGAACTCCTTTTTCAAGAAAAAGCCACACAGGAAATGGACATGGAGACATCCAAATGGGACGACAAGTGAAATTGATTTTATTATGTGTAACAAAAAATTCATCATAGAAGACTGCAGTGTGCTAAACAAGTTCAACACAGGTTGTAAGATGCACCTCAACACTAAACTCGAACGTGGCAAGCTCATACGACAAACAAAATGTATTGACATAACCAACCTTAAAAAACACCATAATACCTTCAAGTTGGAACTGAAGAACAGATTCTCTGCTTTAGAAGGCCTAACATCGGAAGAAGTGGATATTTCTGAAGTTAACAGAAAAGTAACCAAAGCTCTTATGGAAATAGCAACAAAATGAGCTGGGTCTAAGAACAAGTTGCATGTGAACAAATTATCAGGAAAAACCAAAATGTTGATGCAAAAAAGAAGAGAGATTAGGACACAACTAAAGAAGATGTGACTTCCAAAGTGGAATTTATAGAGCTATGCAAGACAGTACGAAAAAGTATCACTGAAGACGTTAGGAAATTCAACTGAAAACAACCAAAGCCTAAAGATAGCAAAGGGACATCTCAGTAAGGGAAGAAAACAGATTATGGCACTGAGAAAAGAAGATGGTTCTGTAACAAGAAATAGAGGCGAAATTTTGACAAGAGTGAAAGATTTCTACTCCAAATTATATGAAAGGGATGATACATGTACTCCAGACATCATGAAAGGTACCAGTACCAGAGTTCTTCCAGTCCTTCCAGCAGAAGTTGCACATGCAATCAAGAACATGAAGAGGGGAAAAGCTCCAGGAGAAGATGGAATTACTGTAGATATCATACAAGAAGCAAGTGGAGAAATCGAAACAGTACTCGCCCAAATTTTCACTCGATGCCTTAATGAAGGGAAGATTCCTGAGGATTGGAACAATGCTACAATGATCCTGCTGCATAAAAAAGGTGACATTGAGGATCTCAGGAAGTACAGACCTATCAGCCTCCTATCAGTGGTTTATAAAATCTTCACTAAAGTTCTTTCACACCGCTTAAAGGTAACACTGGACATAGCTCAACCGAGAGAACAAGTTGGATTCAGGAGTGGCCACAGCACAATAGATCATATCCATGTACTGAGAGAACTAATTGAAAGAGCAATGGAATATGAACTTCCATTCTGCATGGCTTTTATCGATTATGAAAAAGCCTTTGATTCGGTGAAACCATCAGCAGTTACAATGGCTCTGAAATCCTGCGGTATTGAAGATGCATACATTAAAATTGTTAATAACATCTATGAAAATGCAAGTGCAAAGTTTCGGCTGTTTGAAAATACAACACACATAAAAATTGGAAAGGGAGTGAGACAAGGTGACACCATATCTCCGAAGCTCTTTAATGCCACACTGGAGGGTGTCTTTCAGTCGCTGAGCTGGGAAAACAAGGGGATAAAGATTAATGGAGATTATCTAACCCACCTTCGTTTTGCTGATGGCATAGTCATTTTTGCAACTACCCCATCAGAGCTTCGGAGTATGATCCAGGAACTTGCTGACAAGAGTAAAGAAGTGGGATTAAAAATGAACTTTCAGAAGATAAAAGTGATGTTCAATGCTTTTACAAGAAATGAAGATTTATCGATTGATGGGGAAAGGCTGGAGATAACAGACACATACGTTTATCTTGGACAGAAGATATCAAGTGAGGGTCACATTGATGAAGAAATTAATCGGCGTACAAAACTTGCCCGGAGAGCTTTTGGAAGAAACAGCATAATTTTCAAGAGCAATATGCCGTTATGTCTTAAAAGAAAAGTGTTTGAGCAATGCATCCTTCCAGTGCTTATGTATAGTGCAGAGACCGGACGTGGACCTTAACTAAAAGAGACATACAAAGGCTGCAGACAACTCAAAGTAGCATGGAGAGGTGCATGCTTGGTGTAACCAGGAGAGATAAGAAAAGGAACTTGTGGATCAGAAAAATGACAAGAGTGGAAGACATCGTGATCAGAGTAAAATCCCTGAAATGGCAATGGGCTGGACATACTGCCAGAAGGACAGACCATCGATGGACAGCCAAAATTTTAGATTGGATTCCAAGGGACAGGAAAAGACCCAGAAGAAGACCACATGGGAGATGGGTGGATGAAATTCAAAAGCATGCGGGAGTAACATGGAGGAGACTGGCACAAGACAGACCGTTGTGGAGGAAACTTGGGGAGACCTTCGTCCAGCAGTGGATTGATAATGGTTGACAATGATGATGATATATATACAGGCTGCATAGGAAAGTCCCTTTAGCCTGGAATAACTTGCAAATAGAGAGAGGTACAGTTATGCAAGTGAGATAACGGTATAGTAAAGTGACTACGCCTGATCGAATGTAACCGATAGTAGCGCCCCTTGTGGCGAAATGCGGAAGTTAGCCATTGCAAATTGAAGACGAAAAGAGATAGAGCAAAATTTCCAATTACAAAGTTGTAGAGCATCAATTAATTAGTACAAAACGACATGTGTTTCACACGGATAAATTAAATTGTCACCTGAATACCCTACAATGTCCGAAATCGATGTGTGACCTTTTGTGTGAACGTTTGAAGGGAACAGACATAGGTATGAGCAAATACACACAATTTATTGCATAAATGCGTACTTCTGTCAATACAGTTTGATGACGTTAGACAGAACAAAAACAAGAAAGGCAAACTGGTGCACAGTGATAAAAAGTTAATGTTGAGTATGTTCGAAGAGTTCGCCATTGCCCACGACACACATTTGTATTCGTGAAAGTAACTCTGCATGCACATTCCTCAGCATGGAAGGTGTCACATTATTGCAAGCATCTGTAGTACGATGACGTAGATCCAGCAGACTTGTAGGCGCTGTTGCACACACCTAATTTTTTACGTAACCCCAGAAATCCAAGCTCACCATTCTCACACAGCGTACGTTGACCTAAACTTCTGGTCAGGGTACATCCTGCTACTGGTTTTTATATCGTAGGTATGGTATGTCACAATCTGCATTTGCATATGGCTACATTTGCGAAATGTGAATATGCAGATTCAATTCGTCGCGCATTGATTTCGGACATTGTAGGGTATTCAGGCGACAATTTATCTTATCTGTGTGAAACAAATGTCGTTTTGTACTAATTAATTGATGCTCTACAACTTTGTAATTGAAATTTTGCTCTATCTCTTTTCGTTTTCGATTTGCAATGGCTAACTTCTGCATTTCATTACTAGGGGCACTGCTATCGGTTGCATTCGATCGGGCATAGTCGCTTTACTATACCGTTATCTCACTTGCATAACTGTACCTCTCTCTGTTCGCAAGTTATTCCAGGCTAAAGGGACTTTCCTATGCACCCTGTATATGTACATATAATGTGTGTACGTGTGATCGCCCCCCCCCCAGATTTTGAAACATGGTTACGCCACTGATGCAGTTTGAGTTCAGCTGCTCAAGCAGACATTTTATAAACAACATGCAATTCAAAATCAATATATTTTCACAGAAAGGGGGAGGGGAGCAGTCTTGTACATATGTTAGTTCATTTCAATTTCGAAAAAAATCTTTCATGAAATCAATAAATTATGCACTAAATATAACCTACAATTGGGATGTAAAGTCAATTCAATTAAAAATGTAATTATTAGTTAAACATGACTTGTGAACAAATTAAAATGAAGATCAATTGAGGAGCACGCAAGCAAAACCAAACATGCACATCAGATCTAGATTTGCAGTAGGCAGAAAAAACGTTCATTGAGTTATGCGCAATGAATTTCGTACTGTTCAACTATCAGCCACTTTTCTTTTGATGCTCTAAACACGTCTATGGATGTGATTCAGATTTTTTTTTGTTCGGGCTTCAAGTGACATGTTTGTTTTTGATCAGATGCCCTAGTGACTTGTTGGATTTCGCTTGAACACATTCTGAATTTAATCTACCTATCTGTTCAATAATCAACCTGCCTTTAATAGAATACCCATTCTCTAACAAAAATCTCAAGGTTTGAAAGAAAAAGCTGATGGAGAAAGAGAAGCATTTTCACTTTTCAGTTGATGTTTTTAATTTTTTTTTTTTATAATTTTTGTTCATTATTTACCAAAGTTGCTGTCACATGTTGGTATGCCTTCATTTTGCTCAATTTATTACAAATTAACAAAAATAATAATAGGTAGTATAAAAAATGCTTGACTGAGAAGAACAGATTTTTATGAAAATTAGAAAACAAGTACATTAATAAAAATCAAATATGTAGACCACAGTCGTCCTCCAGGCAGTCACATTGTTCCTGATGTTCACATGGATGAATAATGCATCACATGGACGAATTTTACAGCACAAGAACTGAGTGTTCTGATGTTTGCAACCCATGAAAACTTTGGAACCATCTGGTGCACCATAGCATTCTTTCTTAGCTTTTTCTTTCACATTTTCTCTTTAGGTTCTTTTCATTTGCCCTTTCGAACCTTCCTTCACCATTACTAAACCATTACCAACCTCTTCCATATCTCTAAAACTATGACAAACACACGAAAATAACCACCACATTTGAACAGAACACGTAGACTGTCTGAAAATGTGAGTGCCACTGCGTCACTTTTATCGGCTTCGTCACATGACCGAATTTTGAAGCTCTGATTGGTTCACTCTCAACATGTTTTATTTTGCTTGAGCCTGTAACTGGGACATGTTCGTTTTCGCTTGAATCGCACATTTTTCACCAATAAAATGAGTAGGAGCTGTTTGGTTTGGGTCGGCTTATGATACAGAAACGGAATCAGACCATCATCCTTTATCCTATCCAATGCTTACTTGATAATTCACATTTTCGACATGTTTGGTTTTGCTTGCACGCTCCTCAATTGTTGATAAATCTAAACCAATGTTTCTTAGCTGAACTCCAAAAATTACAAATTTTGTAGCATATGAGATGAACTAAAATAGGTAACTGATTCAAATTATCTGGGTGTGAATATTGATGAGACTGATAGACTTGATAAGAAACTAGGCAATAGAATTAGCAAAGCAAGGAAAGTTTATCAGTTGTAAAAGAATATTTTTACTGAGAAAAAAGCTAACCAAAGAGCTCAACTTGATGTGTGCATTACAGCTTTCACAACTAGCCTCCTTTATTTATGGCAGTGAGAATTGGGAGAAAGAGTAAAGAATTCCTACTTAAAGGTCATCGGGGGGAGGGGGGATTACCCACCCTCACATTTTTGGCATTTTCCATACTTATCCTTTAATTTTGCACACCAGTATATATACCTGACATAATTGCCCATCCTGAGAGAATAGTTGCCCACCCACCTCTAGAATTCTGACTACGGGCTTGCGCCACACCCTATGTTGGATTGGAAATTTACTTTCTGCACCAGAACACGTTAGAACAGAGACAAATTTTGTCCACACACTAGGTCAGAGGAACACAGACGGAATTGAAATAATTCATTTGGTAGACGTCGACGGTGCTGAAATTTTGTTTACACACTAGGCGAGCAGAACACAGACAGAATTGAAATCATCCATTTGGTAGACGCCAACCATGCTGGTGGTATTGTACATACTGGAAGTTTGTCCACACACTAGGTCGAAAGAACACTGACAAAATTGAAATCAATCATTTGGTACACGTTGCCTGCAATGGAAGTAGTATTGTGTGCACTGTAATCACAAGTGTTATGCCATCTTTTCAATATAACTGATGTAATTATAGGTTGTTTATTTAGCAAACAACCTGAGCTTAACAACAACCTGTTTGCATACTTTCCTATGAGGAGATGATGGAAACGTATCAGCCAAGAAAACTAGAGAGCCAAGAGACTTTATGATGCCTGCCAATGCTACGCAGTAGTTGAAGATTTCAATATAAAGGAAAACTTCGAAGCGTTTTGCAATTCACCGGAATGGCAAGATTTTTTTTTCTTAGGGGCTTCACAACCACAGTGAACATCTCAGAGAGCTATAAATGCAGGTGTCTGTCCCAAATGGTTCTGTGTAAGGGAGACAGCCAGTGCTGTAAGACAAACCTACTATCTATGCCTCACCCAAGATTCAGGCCCAGAACCATCTGGATGAATGATTAGAAGTCTTCCTACCACTCAGCCACTGGGGTGGCAGCCTGACAAGATGAGATGTTGAACAGGAGTAGATGAAAAACAGAATCAAGAGAAAATATGTAGACATATAATGAAGAAACGCCCGTTTTCTTTGTTGGCAGAAAAAATTGGAGACTTAAAACAATAGCATTATACCCGAGTGAATGCAAAATAAAATGACACTGATAATTAAATTCTACATAAACAACAACAAAAAACAAACATGGAACATAATGTGATTATACAGCAGTGATATGCAATAACCTACAGTTGCTATTATTAAAACACTTACTTAAGGCTTTACTCAGACATATTTACTTAATTTTATTTTCACTGATGATATGAAATCAGCCACTAATCAACAAGGAAGCAGGATGTTAGAGAGAGAAAATCTTGCAATGGGCAGGAAGAGATGGATAAAGTTCATGCCCAACAGGTACGTAAGCATGAGATGATAATGAATGAATACAGAAACAATGATTTATTTCAAGGAAGACTTACTATAGATTGAAGAATTTCAGATGTTGGATTTTTCAGTACATTCCATTTCTTCCTGATTTCACCTAAAGCAGCATCAACTGTTTCTACCTGAAATAAATAATTGAAACCAACACACACTGTCATATTTGTATTCACAATTACAAATTGTTTTCTATTCAAAATCAAATTTCACTCAACATTTTAAAACAAGGGGTGACATGTTTTATAGTATTTGGCAACAGTGTATACTCAGGGTTCCCACTCAAAAGTAATAAAAAAAATCCCTAACTTTTGCAGGCTATCCAGGTGTTTTTCCAAGTTTTTCCAGAGTGACGACCCCTACCATGGTGAGTTGAATTATTACATCTTATTCCATTCATTCATTTTCTAACCAAAGCACACATTTGTAAATTCTTTAAGTAATATGTCATTATAAAATTACCTGCTTTTCATTAACAGCAACTAAATTCACACATTTTCCGTACCATAATTCCATAAACTTTTGTGAATACTACCCACATAGAATTTGTCAATACATTGCCATAGAAACAGGCTATATGTATTAAAAAAATCTGTCAGTTGATTAGTTTTAGTTTTTCTATAGCACAATGCAGCTAAACTTAATGATGGAATGGCTCCTGTTCAGAGAAACATGTCGCAAGAGAATCAACAGACAAAGGACTTTGATCCTACAACTGGTTCTCTTGTGAAGTGTTTTTCCAAGCAGGAGGGTGTCAAGCCTTTGTGCCTAATTGTTCCATGTTACAACTGTCTGCAGAAATTGAACAAAAAACTCAGTAACAGGCAATTTTTAAAATTTAATTTTGCATCTTTTTTAGGGAATAAAGGAAAAATGTAATGTTACTGAAAGTAAGACCTACCAAATTCTAGGCAGGCAGTAATTAATTACAAACAAAAGTTTGAAATCTGAAAAAAGAAAAGTTTTTTTGGCAAAATCAAGTATCCCTAGATTTTTACAGGGGGGGGGGCAATTTCCCCGAGCTTTCCCTGATTTTTGGAACCATTTTTAAATTCCCTGATAATTTCAGGTTTTCTGTTTCTTGCATGGGGACCCTGATACTTGATTCTTTATATAGTTTTTCTTTTAAACATTTTTTGTTCATTTGGGGGTTTAACGATAACAGTGAACAACTCGACTGCCTATATATAGCAGTCACCTATTCCTAATTCAGAGCCACTGGTTCCAGGGAAGGGAGGCAGCCAGTGCCGTAAGACATAAGACAAACACAATATCCATGTCCAACTGGGATCTGAACCCAGACCCATCACAAACCAAGAATCCTGCACTCAGACCACTGCCACACTGCAGAGGCACTTTTAAACATGCAAAACAGACAGAAAATGTCCTTCAAAGATACAATACAGCATCAAGAAATGCTGAATTATTTACACTTACTTTCTAATGGTGTATTACATATGCCTGATTATCATTTGGCTACCCATTTCCTTATAATACCTGATGCTGCTGATATAGGGAATAAAAACTGAGATACAGTGCTGAGAATCTGTTCAGTTAAAAAATGTTTACAAAATGATCATTTTGGAAAGTTTCATGAGCCTAGATCTGGGCATTGGGTTTGAATTGGAAGAGGAAATCAGCAACAATTTTCAAATGCCAAAATGATTAGAGAAGAAATGGTTGTGCTCAATATAAGGGTGTCTCTCTCTCTCTTTCTTTCTTTCTCTCTCTCTCTCTTTCTTTCCCACCAGTACCTTCCACACCTCAGTTCCCATCCATTTCAAAAACTGAACTCTGCTACATTGAGATGAAATTTTGTTTTCATTCTGTCATCCTTTTCTGTTGGTTTGAAAGCAAAATGGAAGCCATGGAAGTGCAACACAAACTGAGTCATTGATTATAGCTGAAATCAATGGGCCAGACAGTAATGTACATAGGTGAGTCAAAAAGTTAGTTGCACCGCTTGATAAAACAACACAGGATCGAAATGACAGAAAAATGTTATATGTACCTGAAAGTTCCATACAAAAGTTACTTTTCGACATAATCACCTAGTTTATTGAAACATTTGTCGAGGCGTGGCACACGTTTTTTTATGCCTTCTGCGAAGAAATTTTGTCCAACGTCCGATAACCATTGCTGGTTGCAGCTTTCACCTCATCATAATCGTATGCACACTTCCATGTGAAATATCCAGTTCTTTTGCGATTTCATCTTCTGTTACTCGTCTGTTTGCAAGAATGAGTTAAATCACGCGCACAACGTTCTCAGCCGCTGTCAAAGTTGACGGTCTTCCCTTGCGGTAATCGTCTTCAATACGAATCAGTATGTCAGTTCTTGAACAAGATGCACCACTTTGTGATAGCTTGACGCGCTATTGCGTTCTCACCGTACATTTCGTTCAACTGCCGAAAAATTTCAGTGCAGTTACACCCTTTGCCCACAAAAAATGAATCACTTCATGTAGTTCCATTTTGGACGCCACCAGCAGCTGCCGAGGCATGTTCACGACTCGTTAGCGAGTGAACTAAAACTACTGTGTAAAAGCAACTGCGGAATGTGCTACAGATAAACGCCAGCAGTGTTGCCACGAAAGTGTCAACAAAATATCCTTTTACTGAAATGTTTTATGGAGGAGTGCAACTATCTTTTTGACTGCCCCTTGTAAAAGCCTGAATGTCAATTGAAAGACTTAAGTAGTTCAGGTCTCCCAAATTAAGGCTTATGTATACTCAAGAAATGCTTATAGCATAGCAAATTCATTTATCTTTGTGGTGTAATACGCATAAAGATCTGCCAAGTGTTCGCTCTCCACTGGGAGGCTTTTTAAGGCAATGGTAGACATAAAAGTCTATGTAGACTCCTAGTGTTCAATGTATTCACAAATTTATGAAAGGAAGTGAAATAAAATGCTAGATTATATTTTATAAAAAATGAGAAAAAAAAGAAAAAAAAAAACCTGTCACAAAAAAAGGGTCAGGCTATCGTGGAAATCAAACAGTTTATTCTCCCATAGAAATATAAATAACTAAACACTAGATTAAATAAGTAATGCACTCATAAACAAGAAATGCAACTAAAACTAACGAACACTACAAATAAATAAATAGCTAATGGAAATTAATCAAAAATATAAGAAATGTCGAGAGGGTTACTAGAATAACATCTTTGTAGTTCTAATTCTGATATCATCAGAAAACTACTGTCCTTTAAACGTGCATACGTTTATCATATTAGATATTTCAGCTAGATAATGCTTACCTTTGCATTTCTATCTTGCTTGACTTAACATTTCCTGCACGTGGTCCGGTTGTCGCTGAGTCGCTGATGTTATCGTTCCAATCGCTCGTTTCAGGTATAGCTGTTCTTGGCGCTATTCTCGTTTAATGCA
The DNA here is from genome assembly GCA_039090855.1 of Macrothele yani. Classification (NCBI taxonomy): domain Eukaryota; kingdom Metazoa; phylum Arthropoda; class Arachnida; order Araneae; family Macrothelidae; genus Macrothele; species Macrothele yani. The sequence continues at coordinate 133,902,837 of CM077027.1, read as the reverse complement.
GGTTTGCTTCACTAAACTTCGATTAAGTTCCGTTAATACCAACTTTTACCGTTTTCTTTGCTCGAAATTTTTTTTCCGCCCAAGCCTTTGGGCATCTTCAGGAGCGTGGCGATTTTGCACCTTTGCTTGTGGGTGCCTTCTCGCTTACTGGGGTTTGCTAATCCTCGTTGCCATTCTTTGTTCATCTCGGATACGCAGTTTGATCGTTTCTACCCTGTCGCCATCTATGTTTCCTCTTTAGACATTTTTTTTTTAAGAACCAAGAACTAATATTCATATTAAAGATCGCACATGATTATGAATACCCAAATAAATTAATAAAAAAGTGAATAAATGAAACAAAAAATAAAATAAAGAATCAGAGGAAGGAAAGCCGAGGAAGAAGCAATATGGATAAGGAAATGAAATACATAGGGGCCTTATCATACATAGAAGGCGTCAGCCAAGAAGTTAACAAGCAATGTGTGAAATACGATCTAAAACTAGGGATGTCTGTGAACACATTAAAGAATATGACAGTGAAAAAAAAACAGGGGAAAAAATATGCTTGAAGAATCGGGAACGTACGAAATCCCAATAGCACACTCCCCCACCCCCTTCAATATCATACACAGGGAGCACAAAAAACAGGTTAAAAAAAAAGGCTGAAGCAACATATCACCAACTGGCAAAAAAAAAAAAAAAGAGGCAAAAACGGCGCTAGTACAGTTCTGTTTGGAAAACAAAACGTTCCCAAAATCCGACGAACTAAAATTGCTAAAAAGAAATAAAAAATCGGAAAAATGATTGAGGATGGAAGAAGCAATTTTAATATACAAAAATAAGAATAGAGTATGTAACCAGAACGACCCGAGCACGTTGTCTAACCTATGGAAAGAACTTATTAGACAAGAAAAAAAAAAAAAAAAAAAAAAAACCACAACAGAAAAGGAGGAAAGACAAAGGTAGAAGAAAGTAAAGGAAAACAAACAAGATAGCGTATTAATAATAAAAAAAAAATGTCCAAAGAGGAAACATAGATGGCGACAGGGTAGAAACGATCAAACTGCGTATCCGAGACGAACAAAGAATGGCAACGGGGATTAGCAAACCCCAGTAAGCGAGAAGGCACCCACAAACAAAGGTGCAAAATCGCCACGCTCCTGAAGATGCCCAAAGTTTTGGGCGAAAAAAAAAATTTCGAGCAAAGAAAACGGTAAAAGTTGGTATTAACGGAACCTAATCGAAGTTTAGTGAAGCAAACCTGCATTAAACGAGAATAGCGCCAAGAACAGCTATACCTGAAACGGACGATTGGAACGATAACATCAGCGACAACCGGACCACGTGCAGAAAATGTAAAGTCAAGCAAGATAGAAATGCAAAGGTAAGCATTATCTAGCTGAAATATCTAATATGGTTACTGGAACAGGATAAAACTGGCTCACAGAATCAGCAGGCTTGTAATCACAAGTCTAGTAGAAGCCTACATACACTGAAGAGCAATTGAATGAGAGATACCCGTCTAGTAACGTGTAGCACCACCTTCGCCCTGATGATGGCGGCGATTCGTCTCGGCATGGACTCGACAAGACACCGGAAGCGTTGGGAAGCTATACGGGCCCATGACTCCTGTACAAGCTCCCACAGTTCAAGATTTGATGGAGGGGGTCAGAGCCTCAAACATCTCTCGCTCGATGGGGTTGAGGTCAAGTGACCTAGCTGGTCAAGGAAGCGAGGTCACGTCAGTGGAGTGTTCATCCAACTATTCGGATACAATTCGGGAGCGATGGCACGGTGCATTGTCTTGTTGCAGGATGAGGTCCCCAGTGGGATGTTGAAGACGCACAAACGGGGGCAAATGGTTGTCCAGGATATCCCGGTAACCTTGACCTGTGAGGGACGATGTCACACGTACCAGGGGTCCCATTTCAGTCCACGTAAACAGTCCCCAGACGAGAATGCCACCCCCGCCAGTTTGAAGAGTACCCTGCTGGCAAGAAGGATCCATTGCTTCATGTGGTTTGCACTGTACTCGTATCCTGCCATCCGCATGTACCAACGTGAATCTTGACTCATCAGTCCAGGCAACATTTCCCTACATGTCTAGGGTCCAGTGGCGATGTTCCCGCGCCCGTGCTAATCTTTGCACCCTGTGATGTGCGGTCAGCAGCGGTACCCTCGTGGGACGATGGCTTCTGTACGCCATAGTGAGGAGATGGTTTTGGATGGTGTGGCTGCTTACACGTTTTTGTGCACCAGCGCTAAATTGCCGAGTGATTTCTTGCACCGTGGCCCGTCTATCTGCTGTTACAATACGAGCTAGCCGACGTTGACCCTGCTCATCCACACGCCGTTATCCACGGCAGTTGGCCCTTGCAGGGATGGTTTTACCGGATTCGATGTACTCATGGTGCACCCGTGACACAATGGCTCGTGAAAATCCCAGTGTCTGCACGACTTCCGAGATGGAGTGACCCATTCATCGGGCCCCGACAATTTGCCCACGATCAAATGCGCTTAGATCCTTCGTCTTACCCATACTGCGTCCAACTCTTACTGAATCCCGTCGCATCACTCCTTATATTGTCGGATCGCTGCATACGTCATGTCGTTTCCGTTTACAGGGCTGCCCACAGCGCCACATTTGCATAATGCCAGCTGTCTCTAATTCAATTGCTCTTCAGTGTATGTTCAAAACATAACTCTCCCTATATCTGTGTGCCCGGATGCTCATGAATTTGATCTCTTCAGGTATACACAGTCGTATCAGAATAATATGACCACCCCCGAAATCCCAGTGCACCTGCCTAGGAGCGTCACAGAGTGCATGTAGCAAGGTCAGCCACAAAGAGATATAAGCGTCCGGCCAGGATAGGTGAGCCACAGTGCAAGCCGTGAGTACAATGGGCAGAGGTAGTAATTTGACGGACGTTCAAAAAGGATCATCGGCTACTGCGCCAAGGGTGTAGCATATCAGAAACCGCAGACTTTGTGAGCTGTTTGCAAGGTGCTGTACAAAGGGTGTACCAAAAATGGTCCACTGGCACACCGAGTACCTCTCAGTGTCATAACTGTGGAGCCCCAAGGGCCATCGACCCCAGAGGAGAACGTCGGCGCGCAACAGTGCAGCAATTGACAACACAAACGAACCCTGAGGCACCCAGGTGCGTGTCCCTGATAACAGTACAGCCTGTTACGCACAGCTCTCCAGAGCTGACTTGCGTCAAGGTGCTCATGTTAACTCAGGTCCATTGGCAATGAGGCCTGCAGTTCGAATGGGACTACTGTCATTAGACAGTGGAAGAGTGGAAGAAGGTTGCCTTCTCCAATGAATTGAGGTTTCTACTACACCAAAGTGACAGGCAGTGGCAGTGTGCATGTCTGGGGGATATTTTCCTGGTGTGACCTGGGACCACTGGATGGATCCCTGAATGCCAATGACTACCTGTCCATCCTCACTGACCACATGCATCTCTTCATGTTGGATGTTTACCCTGGTGGTGTCTACCAACGGAACAATGTGCCCTGCCACATTGCTAAGGGGTGCGTGGCTGATTCCACAAACACAACAGCGATGTCTTCGTTCTCCCTTGGCCAGTGAAATTGCCTGACCTCAATCCCATAGAGCACTTGTGGGACTATTAAGATTGACAGGTTCGGCATGCCAACTCAACTCCACCTCATCTCTGGGACCTCCATGCTCTGCTGCAGTCTGAATGGGCACGCGTGCGTTGGGCAACCTTTCAGGGCCTCACTGCATCCATGTGACGCCCCTCAACTCACCAAGAGTGGTTATTCCCATTATTAGGTAGTTTGTCATATTATTCTGATACGACTGTGTTGAGCTAAAAGGGCTTTTTGTCCTTACCTCTGACCAAGCTACCTTTGATTCTGAGGTTGATAGTTTAAATTTTCTTGGCTCGTCTACTGCATTTGATATACAAAATTATTAACAGTATCATCCAGAGAGTTGAAACTGCCAATATTATTCACATCCCTGCTGCCGTGCATTGTCCTTTGCACTCTATATTAGGCCTCTCCCTACAATCCTCGATTTCCTTATTTTCTCAAGAACTGTCTGAAGAAATTTGGCTTCAGAATCGGAATAAGAGTGCCAAGGTCAATATCGACTTTGCTCACTGCGAATAGAGACTGCAACACACTGATTACGGATGCTGATGTTCTCCATCCCTTTGGAGTATTCTGATGGATGTGTAAAATATTATATTGGTATGACAAAATGGTCATTTAGGTTAAGGCTTCTTGAGCAAAAACTTGATGTGAAGCAAGGCAAACTAACCACAGCTTTAGCTCAACAAATTCAAAACCACGGTGCTATCAAATGGGATGAAGTGAAGAAGATTGCTCTATACACAAGCGCAAGAGCTACTGCACACAGGGAAACAATTGAGATTCTTTCCAACCCAAATGCTTGCAATGAGGACATTTCCACCAAACTTCCTTCTATTTGGTGTGAGCTTTTGGGTGTTCCATGCTCTTAAATCTAGAATTCGTGTAGCCTGCGCGAGGTTTAATCTAAGCACTTATCATGCTTGTATCATTTAGCTGTTGAATTTTTAATGAGAATATCTCATTTGCTTCAGAAGGAGCTACTCCCTGATGAAGCCACTAGCTCGGTGGTGAAAGCTTGCATTTGTGTTCTTATATATATTTACACCAATAAGTGGACTTTTCATATATTGCAGCTATCATGGGTATGTTAATGCACTACTTTTTTTTACTGGAGGGGGCGGGGTCCCTCTCTTCCACCTCCCTACCAGTGCCCAAGCCAATGTAATTGGGGGGAGAAAGGGGGGGGGCATTCATTTATTTTGCATGCACAAAACATGTTTAACACATTTCCATCCTTGGAGCTTAATTACACTCTCAACATTTTTTTTTTTCTTTTTTACACACTGCAATGCAGAAAGAAGATACAGTTTGGCCAAAACTCTTTCAATATCTTTCTGAGACATTTATGAAATGCAACTTGATGCTACCTCGTGGTGTCAACAGACCTGCCAACCTCTCAGAACCAAAAACGTAACACTCAGTTAGAAAAATCGTAACACGACACATGCTGATAATTTTTGAAGCCTATTTCAGTTATATAAATTCTTGATGATGAAAATGTAAGGATTTTTTCCCTACATCAACATTTTATTGAGAAACTAATTAAATCTAATCAGCAAACACTTTTATGTTGTTTATTATTAGAAAAAAAAATTACGATTACGGGAGAAATCCTCACTCCGCCTAACTTCCGTTTTCAGAAATTTTGAGAGGCGGAAAACTTACACATCTTAGGAGATCTGTCTGCAAGATGGTTTAATTGAGTCCTGGGGATGTCGTTTTTGTCTGCAGGAACAAAATAAATCTGCGGTGTGCATCGGCCGTCGCTGTGATTCTGCTACAAGGATTAGTAGAAAATGAATCTGTGATGTATGTCGGCCATCGCCGCGATTCTGCTACGGGGATGAGTACAAAATAAACCTGCGATGTATGTCACCACGATTCTTCTCTGGGATGAATACAAAATAAACCTGCGATGCACGTTGCCGCGATTCTTCTACGGGAAAGAGTTAAAAATAAATCTGCGACGTACATCGTCCTTCGCGAGAAAAAAAAATTACGATTACGGAAGAAATCCTCACTATGAATAACTTCTGTTTTTGGAAATTTTGAAAGGTGGAAAACTTGCATCTATGATAGGGAATCTGCAAGATGGTTTAATAGGGTTCTGGGGATGTCGTTTTTGTCTACAGGACAAAAATAAATCTGCGACGTACGTCGCCTTTTGCTGCGATTCTACTACAAGGCTTCTGTCTGAAAAGGGAAAAATTGGGGGAAAACATGCCTGTTTAAAAAAAATCGTATTCTGGGCTGCAAAATTGTATTAGAGTACTGCAGCACGATTTATCGTAGTAAATATGATAAAATGGCAACAGTTCGCAGGTCAGTGTCAATGATGCTATGAGGAAGCATGAGACTGTTTCAATTAGAGTAGATTTGAATCTGGTATTCCAGTGGTGCACTCAGTAGGGGTGGCCTAGGGACCTTGGTCTTCCCCATGAGGTATCATTTGGTCTTTCATTCTTTGCTATTATCTGCTTTTTTAAAAAATATATTTGTATATGTTTCTAAAACTATATTTTATGAATAACAGGAAATGCACTTTGTTAATATAGTGGAGATATTTTTATTGTTTCTTAATATTTTGGGAGATGTTTTCTATGGGGTATTTTTATTTGTACCTTCAATATTTCGGGCCACCCCATAAAGAAATATTGGGTGCATCACTCTGATACTCAGATTATTGTGCTACACATACTTAACTTCATTGTTCTGCTTGGTGCAAGAGTAGCATGGTCAAAAGGAAATTGAGGGATGGAAGTTTGATGCTCATTTTAGGGCAATGCCATTTTAAAGTTTTATGTAGAAATGGTTACAAGGGAAAAAGTGAAAATACGGCACCTTTGTGCCAAAAATGACATTTGCATTCAAGGTGTGATCAGAAAACAAGGTGAATGCTTTTACAGAAGACAGAAATTTAATAGGTTGAGTTATACAATTTAATCATCTTCAAAATAATCCCCCTTGGCGCGCACACACACACACACACTTATTCTCAGCGGTTCTGTCATTGTTGGAAACACCCATAAAAGTCCTGTTTTGGAATGCCCCTTAAGACCCTCATTACATTACCTTTTATGTCTTCCACAGAGTCAAAATCTTTACCTTTCACAACTGCCTTAAGTTTTGCGAACAGCCAAAAGTCACTCGGTTCTAAGTCTGGTGAATAAGGGAGGTGAGAGAGCACCAGAATGGATTTTGCAGTCAAACACTGGACATTTGGCAGAGCAGTGTGACTTGGCGTATTGTTGGGGTGAAGCATCTATCCACTAATCATTTTCTCCAGCCTCGTGCAATGGACTGCAGTCCTCGGGCATTTCAGGATTTCCAAGTAACATGCAGAATTAAAACAGTGGAGTCACACGTGGTAGGAATTCCCAATGCACCAATACTATGATATTGAAAAATGACACAAGCAGGACTGTCAGACTTTGGACTTTGACTCTTGGGGACAAAGCGGTTTTTCATGGAGAGCTTTGGACCTTTGTTTCAGGCTTATAATCGTAGATCCAGGTTTCATCACCTGCCTCAATTGTCTGTAAAAAATTTGCGTCAGCTGCTGCACATTGAAACAACTGAGACAAAATTGTGACACGATTGATTTTCTGGTCATTGTTTAGAAGTTGAGGAATGAACTTGACATTGACACATTTTATGTTCAATTTGTCAGTGAGAATGGCTTGAACAAACGGCAGACCAGTCTATGTTGTAATTTCTCTGATGGCGAGGTGTTGGTTTTCCCTGATCATAGTGCAAATTTCTGTAATGTCGTCGGTTACTGCCGTTGATGGTTTTCCATGACAGGATTCATCTTCGATGGAAGAAGCACCATCTTTAAAACTGGAAAACCACTTAAACTCTGTCTTTTGGGTCACAAAACTTTCACCATAAACGATTGTCAGTTTTTCATGCATTTCTCTCACCAAATATCCAAGGTAGAAACATAATTTCATGTTTGCATGTTGCTTGAACATCGACATCCTGATAGGGTTGAACAAACAAGAAACACACGTCAACACTTTTGTTATCTGGAGGACTACTGGCATTTGCTGAAAAACTGGTTTCTGGCCAGGTGACACATGGAAGCATATAGAGTTAATGACTGCTTATATCAAACACTTCTCCTTTGCTTCTGCAGCAAGGGTGCCTTCAGTCCATTCACCTTATTTTTTGATCACCTCTTTGTATGTTTTCCATGTACAGTCAAAACTTGCTTCAACGAAATATGATATAAAAAAACATGTTACAAAGAAAAAATTCATGAACTTGTTTGGTTTACTGTATTTATACAAGAAATATAAAACGTTAAAGCGAAATATGATATAACAAACGCACGTTACAACAGAAAAAGAAATCGTGAACTTGTTTGGCTTATTGTATGCATTTATTTCAGAAACATAAAACACTACAATGAAGTACTTTCGAATGAAAAACACCTTATTACAAAGTTAAATTGTGGGGGGGGGGGGGTCAAGCAAAACTTTATACATAATGAATTTCTAATTCTAAACGATTTAGCTGCCATAGAAAGGAAAGAAAAGTGACTACATGCTTCGCTAAAAACCTTTCACCCTTGAAGAAATGAGGACTCACTCAAAGATGAGACAGAAAATCTAAACTGTTATTCTGATGTTTCTCCAGTAAATGCAATTGAATGTTTAGAGAAAGTTGGATACTATTTACAGAACCAAAGACTTTTATACTGAACAAATAATATCTATCTAAATGTTATGAATATAGTTATAACTAAAGACACCATGGAAAAACGAAAACAGACTGTACTTATATCATACTTAGGTATGTTTGAACTGTTTTACAGCTTGCTGTATATAAACATGCTTCGATCAAAATGGAACTAAATAAATTGCTTTAATTACACTACTTTAAAATTAAAGATATGTGATGCCAATATGTATGTACATTATTTCTTGAAGCATATGACAGTATTTTATTAAGATGTATAAAAGAGATAAATTCTTTATACGGGGGATAAAAAATAAATACAGTATGTACGTATATATAAGTAAAAATCTATACAGTATGTAATTTAACACATAAATTAATTAAAGCCTATATATTTCATTACTACTTTAGCAAAAACTTCCCATTACCAGTAAATTACCTTTGCTTGTTTCTATGGGCACTATTTCACAATTACAGCGTCACAATCTTATGTGTAGTGAAAATTTCTGTAGTACGTACTAACTTTTTAACAAAAATACATTGTCACATTTTTTTTCTGTCCCCTTTGAATTTCGTTATAACGAGTTTGACCGTATTTATGAAGAATTATTTAATCAGGGAGATTCATTTCCCTTTGATATCTATGAAATTCATTAAGCTTTGATGACAGCATTTTAGTAATCTTCCAGGTTCCTGCACCATAAAGCAAAGCTGTATGGACAACAGATATAAAATTTTCTACTTTCACCTTGTTGCAGATGTTATAAAGTCTGTCAAAATTTGTTTAACCCACTAAACCATTTCTGTGCCTTATGGACTCTGCTGAATTTCTTTGTCAATGTCACCAACCTCATCTCATGACAGCATTGAGATAAGTAAATACATTAGTATCTTATTCATGACCCATCAAATTGATCTCTTTCACTGTTTTCTTGTTCAGCTTAAGAACTTGTTTTCTCTTTATTGGTCTAAAGGCCAACCGATTCAGCAAAACAACAACAACAAAAAACCTCAGTTGTTCAGTTTTGTGCAGGAGATCCACAAATCTGGATGATAAAATCATCATTCAGATGTAGAGTACTATTAATTTATCAGCACCATTTTTAGAATTAGTATTTTTTTCTTTCCCGGCAGCACAACTGAGATTATAAATACAAGACGACTTCTACGTGTTTTTTCTGTTGCAATTTGAGAAAGAAAAGAAAAGAAAAAGGATTACTTTATGAGGGAATTTATATAGTGATTCACAATGAATTTTGAATTTTTGCATAAAAAGTATACATTATGTAGGTGCAATGTATCTTAAAAAAATTGAGAAGAAAATGCTATATGTAGTTAATGAATTTTATAACTTACATAAGTTGCAAAAACACCATTTTTCTCAGCTTCATAGGCAACATGTCGCAATTCTTCAGGTGAGACATCCACAAACCCAGGCACACACATTCCAGGATCTTTAAAATGTGAACTAGATGAAAAGGGCCACATGTGTGAGTTTTCCCAGTCGGTGATGTCATCTTTTATAATCCTAAATGAAAACAGTTGTTTGACAAAATGAAATAAGCAAGGTGATGAAGCATATAAAGTAAAAATATGGATAAAAAAATTCAATAACAGAACCCAATTATGTAAATCACTTGTTCATGTATTTTAATACTAGGAAACAAGGATGAAGGGGAAGAATCATTAAATATTTTAACACAAAATAGGGTATTTTGGAGAGAGAGAGAGAGAGAGAGAGAGAGAGAGAGATAATTACTGCACATAAATCTCATGCCAATAATAACAAGAGTCATCCAGGAGCAAGTACTGTTTGAAGATTTAAAAAAAAAAAAAAAAAGAAGAAATTATTGAGATAACTAATTTTTAATGTGGGATGAATTCTACATACCTTAACCTACTTTTCAACATATTCCCCGTGGTTGTTAAGGCATTTGATATATCGTGGCACAAGTTTCTGGAAACACTTCTCATAGAAGTCTCCATCTCAGTTTTGGGCCACCACTCAACCATTGTCATTGAACCATCATTTCAAGTGGAGAGTAACAAATGATAAGTCACTGGGCACCAAGTCTGGGCTATAGAGAGGATGTACCAGCTGTTCCCATTTAAATTTGGTGACCATGTTTTGCATCACATTCATGGCACGAGGCCTTGTGTTGTCATGGGGAAGACGTCTTCCTTGCTCCGCAGTTTGTTTCGAATTGCACAATGCAACTTTCTCAGGGTCTCGTAATAAACAGCAGCGTTTACTGTCATTCCTTTAGGCAGGAATTCCACCAACAAAATTTCTTTCCAGTTTCAAAACACAGTGCACATGACCTTCCTCATTAACATTGTCTCTGAATTTTTTTGGCCGTATGCAAGCCCATGCGTTTCTATCGCAGGAACTGCTGTTTTGATTCAGGTGTGATGTGAGAATTGCAAATCTCATCTCCCGTCACAATATGGATTAAAAAATCATCATCTTCGTCTGTGCACTGCTCCAAAAATTTCAAAGCAAATACCATGCTCTTAGTTACGCGCCCTTCCGTCAACATCTTTGGCACCCACTGTACACACACTTTGTGGTACTAAAGCTTTTCTGTAATGATATCAAACCTTCAGGGAAATGTTTTGAAAGATCAGAAATTGTGAAGCGTCAGTTCTCCCTAATGTTTTCATTCACTTTCTCCACCAAATCTTTCATGACCAGAAAAGGCCTACCACTGCACAATTTGTTATGAATGCTCTGTCATCCTTCACTAAGCATTCGAATCCACTTCTGCAACATTCCTGCACACATTGCATTTTGTCCATAAATTTTGCAAACTTGCTGATGAATCGCACTAGGTCTGACATTTTTCACATTCAGAAACCTCGTCACAGACCAGACTTTGCAGTCGGTAGGCAGCTCTATTAACTTAAGCATTATTAATGCACAGCACAAACCTCTAACATAAGCACAACCTCACAAAATGGATGAGGTAACAGAACTGTGCATGCACATCTCTGAAGCAAGTACTTGTGCAGGAGCGATGCACTCCTGCGCAAGTAAGGAGAGGAATTTTTCATGAACATATAAACACACAAACAAGGCAGCTGTAAGACATTCTCTCATATGTAGAAGCCAAATGACAAAACTCATTCAGGGAAAAAAGGAAAGGGATCTGACAATACTTCCCTGAAATTTCAGCTAAATGTGATCTTAAAACTTTTCTTACGAGAGAGAGAAAGGGGGGGGGGGTGAGTGAGAGAGGGGAGGGAGGGAAGAAGGGAGAGTGAAAGAGAGAAAAGAAAGGGGGGAGGGGATGAGAGAGAGAGAGAGAGAGAGAGAGAGAGAGAGAGAGAGAGAGAGAGAGAGAGAGAGAGAGAGAGAGAGAGAGAGAGAGAGAGAGAGAGAGCTTGTGGGGGATCACACACACACCGTAAACTTGCAGCACTGCCCCATCCTAGCACTGCAAGATTTTCTAAATATTTTCCATTAAAATAATTTCAAAAATCAGCTATGTTTTCACAGCGTTCAAATGCCCGTTTTTTTTTTTTTTTTTTTTTGAGGAAATCATCTTGATGCTTTTTAAATCTCACATCAGGATAAAATCTTTCAAAATAAAATTTGATCCCTTCTATTTAGATGGGCTGATTTAAATCTCTTCTTCCAAGTAATAATGATATCAGACAATATTAAAGAACAGAACAAAGCACACCCAATGCTTTTTACACTTTTGCTATCAATTTTTTCTGCTTCTGGAACTCCAGTTTTTTTTGTTTTTTTTTCTGCTAAAGCTAGAAGAGAATGTTTTACCTTCAAACTTACAGAAAATTTTAGTTATCAAAATTTTAACAAAAATTCGTACATTTATGACTATATCTTACAAAATAAATACATTAGTTATTTATGATATTGGTCATTTAAAAAGGACAAACTTGCTGGGAGCCAATTGCTCCAATCCCCCCTGCTGGATTTGCTACTGTAGGAGAGGAGGGGGAGTCCATTATACAAGAGCATTTTTGACACATTAGGAAGATGATCACAACATGTTAAAATCACAGATAAACTTTCAGCTGAAAACATAAAGCACACCATTCAACTCATTACTGAAAATAAAAAATTGGTTCTGCACATTGAATACAATGCTGAACAATCGATCATGCATTTGGTAAAATATTGGGAACAGTCCATTTTGAGGTAATGGAACATGGCTGAGGTTCTTGTCAGTGGTATCAGCTGCAAATCACCTTTACAGCTGATGCCTAATTTCAATGACTGCAACATCTGCATCAACTTTCAACTGCAAAAACATTGATCATCATTGGCTGATTACAGAAACTGAAGTCCTGCAACATGATAAAACTCGACTACATTTGGTGAGAATGGCAATTTCCCAGCTTAAATCTCTGATCTTTTTGGCTATTTCCCAGCTTAAAATCTTTTCTGTGACAATACAATTTTGAATCACCACTTGCAGCATATCTCTGAATGAAACGTTTCTTAATTGGTAAATTTCAGTGCTCCACGTGGGTCCTGCGAATAACTGCTGGGTCATTCTACGCGAAATCGTCAGAATTTGAATTAATTTTCCACCAAAATTAATTCAAATTCTGACGAAAAATAATTTCGATTCTTACGATTTTTTTAATGGGTAGCTACTCCCAACTTATAAAAACCCCTAAAGTTTAAATTTTTTATTTTTGATAGGTTACAAGATATAATTTTTTGAATTTTGGTGCATGGCGGACATATTTTGCGTAAAAACGCAAATATCTCGTGCCTCACTGAGCAAACAACGTGAGAAATACTTTGACAATATCAGGTAAAATACCTTAGATATTATGTATAGTTCAAATATCTCTGTTATTTAGAATAAAAAGAAATACATAAATCATCATTCTTCCTTAATTTTTACCAAGGAATCCATTGGTGCAATGCACGAGTTTCTATCTGCTTTAGTTTTTGAGTTATGAGCAATGAGAGAGCCTTTCTTAAATGCTTAAAAATGCAATGTAGTACAGCACTTAGAAAGCTGCAGTTATTAGTATTTGCAAAGAAAGGTTTAATCTATCAAATGAAGAAAACAACAACAAAAAAAAAAAAACCTTGGGCTTTTGCCTGAGCACCGAGAAAATAATTTTGAAACATGGTGCATGGCCAGTGCATTGCCACGGTGACAGCGCAATCGGTGAAGCACACTGCGTTGTGGCCATGGCTGTGCGGAGACTTGGTACCGGAAGAAGAACGGCATTCCTCCCGCACGCAAGAAGCGATCCCACCTATTACCCCCACCACACGGACGCATGTATTGTTGAACTCATGCTTTGAAGGAAAGGAATTCTTTATTTTAAAAAAGCATGATTAGTTCATGAAAGGATGTTTATATTTCGATGTCTCACAACGCTGTGATTAACTTCCATGCCAGTTTTTGGTTATATTTAATCAAATCAGACAAGACTTAGAGGAAGTTGAGCTTCCATGGAATACATTCCCCCCTCCGATAACGAATTTGACGATTATCATAAAATTTAACATCTAAAGGTTTTACAGTGTTCGCAAGACTTTCCCGCATTTTGTGTCATCATCTGAATAATTTCTTGAAATCGACGCAAAACCAAAATTATTTTTATGATGGGGGGGTGGGGGGTGGGGGTGAGAGAGATTGCTGCCAATGCTTTCGCTCTAGATGAGAGATTGTGGTGAAATTTCTTTGGCTAATTTTGGGGATCATCTTATCTTTTGTATTTTTTTAATCAGCTTTTTTTTTTTTTTTTTTTTATTCTGGCGAGTATGTATGTACTTATGTATACATGGATAAAAAGTTCTGTCATGCTCTGTTTTCAGATGTATCATGCTGATGGTGAAATTAAGTCTCTCTCCTTTTTAGATGTTGTTTGTAGAGGCTAACTTGCAAATGACCTGACCAGCTTCAGACCTTTTGCGAACTTTGTCTGATCAACATCCCACAAATTTATTGCTTTTCGTAAAGATATCATTAAGTATAAACTTGCCGCCCCGGTGGCACAGTGGTCTAAGTGATAGTTTATGAATGATCATTCGTCCAAGATGGGTCCAGATTCGAATCCCGGTTTGGCATGAATGTTGTGTTTGTCTTACGGTGCTGACTCTCTCCCTTCCCTGGAACCAGTGGCCCCAAATTAGGGACGGGCGACTGCTTTATAGCCCACTGAGTTGCTCACGGTGGTCGTTAAGCCTCCAATAATAAAATTTAAAAAAAAAAAAAAAGTATAAATTTGCCATTTGCCGCAGGATGAAAAATGACGTTGACAAAAAAAAGTGTTAGGAGAATTTTATATGCGCACGCAAAATCTCCGATTATTTTCTGTGAAGGTAATATGATACTTTTTCTGTTGCGTGGAAACTAAATATGACTCGCGAGAAAATTTAATGTTCGTGTCAACGACGTAAACTAGTCCAATTTCTAAGAGAGCAGCAGAAACACGCACTTTGGAATTATAGTTTTAAACGATCAGATATATATATATACATGCAATCAAGAACATGAAGCGGGGAAAAGCTCCAGGAGAAGATGGAATTACTGTAGACATCATACAAGAAGCAAGTGGAGAAATCGAAACAGTACTCGCCCAAATTTTCACTCGATGCCTTAATGAAGGGAAAATTCCTGAGGGTTGGAACAACGCTACAATGATCTTGCTACATAAAAAAGGTGACATTGAGGATCTCAGGAACTACAGACCTATCAGCCTCCTATCAGTGGTTTATAAAATCTTCACTAAAGTTCTTTCACACCGCTTGAAGGTGACACTGGACATGGCTCAACCGAGAGAACAAGCTGGATTCAGGAGTGGCTACAGCACAATAGATCATATCCACGTATTGAGAGAACTAATTGAAAGAGCGAGGGAATATGAACTTCCATTGTGCATGGCTTTTATCGATTATGAAAAAGCCTTTGATTCGGTGAAACCATCAGCAGTTGCAATGGCTCTGAAATCCTGCGGTATTGAAGATTCATACATTAATATTATTAATAACATCTATGAAAATGCAAGTGCAAAGATTCGGCTGTTTGAAAATACAACACACATAAAAATTGGAAAAGGAGTGAGACAAGGTGACACCATATCTCCGAAGCTCTTTAATGCCACATTGGAAAATGTCTTTCAATCACTGAACTGGGAAAACAAAGGGATAAAGATTAATGGAGATTATCTAACCCACCTTCGTTTTGCTGATGACATAGTCATTTTTGCAACTACCGCATCAGAGCTACAGAGTATGATCTAGGAACTTGCTGACAAGAGTAAAGAAGTGGGATTAAAAATGAACTTTCAGAAGACAAAAGTGATGTACAATGCTTTTACAAGAAATGAAGATTTATCGATTGATGGAGAAAAGCTGGAGATAACAGACACGTACGTTTATCTTGGACAGCAGATATCAAGTGAGGGTCACATTGATGAAGAAATTAATCGGCGTACAAAACTTGCCTGGAGAGCTTTTGGAAGAAACAGCATAATTTTTAAGAGCAATATGCCATTATGTCTTAAAAGAAAAGTGTTTGATCAATGCATCCTTCCAGTACTTACGTATGGTGCAGAGACGTGGACCTTAGCGAAAAGAGACATACAAAGGCTGCAGACAACTCAAAGTAGCATGGAGAGGTGCATGCTTGGTGTAACCAGGAGAGATAAGAAGAGGAACTTGTGGATCAGAAAAATGACAAGAGTGGAAGACATCATGATCAGAGTTAAATCCCTGAAATGGCAATGGGCTGGACATACTACCAGAAGGACAGACCATCGATGGGCAAGCCGAAATTTTAGATTGGATTCCAAGGGACAGGAAAAGACCCAGAAGAAGACCACATATAAGATGGGTGGATGAAATTCGAAAGTATGCGGGAGTGACATGGAGGAGACTGGCACAAGACAGACCATTGTGGAGGAAACTTGGGGAGACCTTCGTCCAGCAGTGGATTGATAATGGTTGACAATGATGATGATGATGATGATATATATATATATATATATATATATATATATATATATAGAGAGAGAGAGAGAGAGAGAGAGAGTTTCTGCCAAACACTTCGAAATGTGTGCCTCCTCTACCATCATGTTTAGCCCCCCTCCTGTTGGCCTACCGATTTCTGAGCGGCTAGCGTCGCCTTGCCCTGCATTTGTTAATTTATTTGCCATTATGGAATAACATTTTCTGTTCGCCACAGATGTAGAACTGTTTATTTTTCTTAGATACGATTTACGCTTTTTATCCGTGTTATGGCCGACACGTTTGCTTCTAGCTTTTTTTTTTTTTTTTTTCAAAGACAGGATGGTCCCAGACCTCGAAACCCTCAGATCCTAATTTATGACCTCTGGCAAACCGTTTTTATTAAGCTCACTGCAAGTGGAAAAGCTCTGTAGTGTATTTTCTCAGATTACTTTTATTCTCTTGTGATTTGAAAGTTGCTGCCTAGTTCTTCAGCGTCTTTGTGCATTGTGATTGTGGCATAACGCGTTAAAAAAAAAAAAATTCTTAACTCAAGAGACAGCTAAAGTAACTTGTCAATATGAGGATGATAACTGCGTTGCTACTGGTGAAAAGAAACAGAAGCTCATAAAACGCAGCAGACAAATTACGATTGCTAAATAGTAACACGAGTTCCATACTTGTTTTACATAAATTGGTAATCAATAATTGTGATACATTGGGTATTACATTAACAAAAACATACTCATACGTTCAAGGTCTGTTAATGTTTCCCATTATTTCTAAATTTATTGGCATGATTAATAAAACATAATAATAATAATGGAAATAAATCCAATTGCTACCACTCTGATACTGGGATGTGATTAGGAGGCATAAAATTTTTTGTTCAGTGTAACCATCAAACTGAATTTCCCTATTTTTGGGCGACACCATGCTAACAGTTGAACTGTGTTTTCCTCATTTTAGGGTACTGTGGTGCGTTTGTTTCATACGAGCTCTTGAGAGTTTCGTGAGCTCCCACTTGACGCATAATCTTTTAATAAGCAACTGAAATAAATAAAGAATTAAAAAACAACAACAACAGGCATCATGACAACTGCGAGATATACTCGTTCATTTAAATACCAGGTCTACCAGAAAATAATTGATAACATTTTTTCTAACTCAATGCTGAGCCTTGCTAATGTCATCATCTGTGATCGTCAAGTATTTGACGTTAACTAAAATGCAGTATATATCCCCTCTACTTCGCAAGAATAGGCACAGAGATATATAACCCCGATTACTTTATTTCTCAATCTCAAGCTGTCATTCCTTGATCATTTTCTCTTACGGCACGTGTGGACAACTAGACAATTTATTAATTCCTGAAATAGAACTATTTCATGTCTAAAAATTCTGTCAGATATTGCGTGAACTATAGATATCATTACTAAATTTTCCAAAAACTGTATTCAACGTCAATTGCATAATTTAAAAGTGTTAGTACTGTATTTTGGTAAGCTATACAGGGAGAAAAAAGTTTATATTAGTTCTTCTCGTCATTGAATGGCTAAGAATACAAATATATTTTCAACGTCTGTTGCATAATTTATATGCGTTATTTGTGTGTAACTGTTTTTCACAGTATAGCCCATATTGATAAGCTGTATGGAGAAAATGGTTTATATTAGTTTTCCTCGTCGTCGAATGGAAGAATGTGATGGATAGCAACCGACGATTTGGCGTGAAATGACCCTTTAGTTATATTTTACAGTTATATTATTTGAAATGTCTTTAAACATAACATTAATTCACTATCCTTCCTCCTTCAAGCATCACATCAAATGATCGTGCAATCTGATCAACGCGTGCAATGGTATCTTGATCTGCCGCCCGTCTGAAGGCAAACATCCACTGCCGCTTGGCTAGCTGCCAACGCTATTCGCCGTGCGAGGTTTCAGTGGCAAAATACGAGCTGTGCACCATATTTAAAAATTCTTTTCTCAGCACACACGCGAAAGCCCAAGGTTTTTTTTTTTTCTTCATTTGCTAGACTAAACTTTTCTTTAAAAACAAAAAACAATTGTGATCTTCTAAGTGCTGTACTACATTGCTTTTTTACATTTTGAAGAAAGGCTGTCCCGTTGCACGTAACTCAAAAACTAAAGAAAACAGAAATTCATGCATTGCACCAATTGATTCCTTGGGGGAAATATGAAGGAGTGGTGATTTTGGTACTTTTTTTTATCCAAACAACGGAGATATTTGCGTTTTTACGCGATTAAAGGCCTGCAATGCACCAGAATTCGAAAATTAATATCTTCTGATCTATGGGAAATAAAAAAATTAAACTTTCGGGATTTTCATACATTGGGGTGATCTATTCATGAAAAAAACAAAAAAAAAAAAAACAAATTGTAAGAATCGAAGATAGTGTGGTGGATAGCATCCGACGATTTGGTGTGGAATTACCCTGCTATGTCTCACACAATGTAGTGAAATTATGTAAATAGCTCTGGAAAAATATTGCTACCCCCCCCAGGTTGGGCTTCCTATTCCAGTCTCCAAATGCAGGGTTGAGCAAGGTGCCTTGCACTGTGATTCATACAGAAAAGTCATGAGTACATTACAATCTCCTTCTGTACGAAGCAAAATAAATTTTACAGGATGCATGTTTGTAATGAGAAAATCTTGTAAAGCAAATTTTGAAGATGACAATTCGATTTTTGGTGTAAATGTGACAAGGATGGTAAGTCAGATAATATCCCATAACTTGAAAATGTCACATTTACACCAAAAATAGGATTGTCATCTTCAAAATTTGTATTATATGGTGTAATCCCATATTTCTTTCATGACTTGTAAAGCAAATTCTGTAAGCACATTTTGAAAATTTATATTTCTGAGTAGTAACAGAATGATGCAGGTTCAATGGTAAGAATGAAATATACATTTCTTAATAAACAAAAGAATAATCACATGAGTACTGGTGGAGTAGATTGCATTTACACCAATTTATCTGCATACTTATTAAATTCCTAATTTGATATCAAGCAAGTTTTAAGCAACAACAACAATGAACATCTTACGCCATTAATTTAAAAACTGTGAAGTACTTCAAAAAAAAAAAAAAAAAAAAAAAAAAAAAAAATAAACCACCAGGATGTTAGGAAAGCCATTATTAAACCACTACACAGCACATGAATAGCCATAAGTATTCATGTACTAGGTATTCATGCGCGTGAGGTAAAGAATAATCACATGAGTACTGGTGGAATAGATTGCATTTAGACCAATTTATCTGCATACTTATTAAATTCCTAATTTGATATCAAGCAGTATCAAGCAATAACAACAATGGACATCTTACGCCATTAATTTGGAAACTGCGAAGAACTTTAAAAAAAAAAAAAAAAAAAAAGTAAACCACCAAGATGTCAGGAAAGCCATTATTAAATCACTACACAGCACATGAATAGCCACGAGGTATCAAAGAGAAAAATATCTGTTGCTTCGACTCCAGTATTTTATGAGCCGAGTGGGGCAAAGGGCTTTTCCCCCATACTGTTTCCCCCCCCCCCGTTCTGTCTATCATTGCTATTGCTACTTCCTGAAGGAGCTGGGTATTACATTAACTCTTGTTGGTCTATGTTATTAACTTGTTAACTGATTTCAACTTAATATTAATTTTTGAATCAACCCTAGACCATTTTGTGTTTCATTTTTTATGCTTTTGGCCCCCACAAATTCTTGCTCTGTTATAGAGTGGAGCAAACTGTTCCAAGGGCTTCTGTTGGTTATTATCAAACACTTGAACATGGCTTTACAAACAATGCCCCAAATTCTCTGCTCTGACCTGTTGTAAAACTTTCAGATCTGCTACTCATGTCCCAGCCTAAAATATGCGGGTTTAAATGCTGTGCAATCCAGATTTCTAAGCTCTTGGCACTGCTGCTTGAGATTTAAATTTAAAGGGCCAGAGTTCAGGCCTACTTACATACTTAATTATAAATTGATGCAGCAGTCTTTTCCTTTGAACACTGGTGGGGTAGTTACAAAAGGAATCTGCGGAATATGCTGGGCTATTTAGAGTGTTCACGTGTGAAACAGTAATTACAGTCAATTCGGCAATGTCCGATTGCTGTGTTAATTATCATATGCTGGGCTGCATAGCAACTGTTCTGGCTATAGTTTGCAAGATGTAGATGAGTAGTTTATTACTTCCCTTGGCTTGGGAAATATTGAGGAGCAGAGTTAAATAATTTTGCTTTACTGCCTTATTTCTTTTCCACAACCTTATGGTCAGACTTTGTGTGTTTGAAAATTTAGAGAAAGACTGAGTAAGAATGGTTTCTGGAACATCTAGGATTTTATTTGCTGTATGTGCATTAATCGGGGCCCCTCTGCTTTACTAAGGAGGTTGGTAACCCAAAATACACTCATCGTCCAAAAAAAAAAAAAAAAAAAAAAAAAAAGTTGCACCCAGAAAGAAGCAACTGACAGGAATGAAACTTGGTGGGCAGGTTTGACATCGTGAGACATGCAAATGATTCAAGTATCATGCTCGGCCGTGCATGTGATGAAAGCAAGGAGGGGTCGTAGCACTGTGCCCGACTGGCTATATAAAGTCGTCCTGTTGCGCACGCTTGGTATTCTGACTTGTGCTGTTGTGCTAGTTGCAGCCTTTGCAAGTGAAGTATGCCTCAGAGAAAAGTTCGGAGGCAACTCGAGCAGTTGGAGGAGTTTGAGAGGGGCTGCATCGTCGGGCTCTGGGAAGCGGGGTGGTCTCATCACCGTATTGTGCCCCATACCAGACGTGTGGATATCGCCATAGTATGCTGTTGGTGGCAGTGGATAGAACAAGGCATGCATCAGCAACAGGAAGGGTCTAGGAGACCTAGTTAAACCACAAAAAAATAGGACCAACGGGTTGTCTGACATAAGCAGACTGACCCAACAGCCATGACTGTGGATATTCAGTAAGCAGTAGTGCTCTCTATGCATTGTCCGATTAGTTCCAGCACCATTGGCAGATGGCTGCACAATGTAGGACTACAAGAACGCCGACCGTTACGATGACTGCCCTTAATACCAGTGCATTGTCCCCAAAGACTGCAATGGTGTCGTGCCAGACTGTTATGGAGCGATGCAGAATGGCAGCGGGTGATCATCAGTGACGAGTCCCAGGTTTTCCTTCGAGGAGACGATTACCGAATCAGTGTGTGGAGGCACCATGGTCAGCACCAAGACAAACGGTTTGTTGTCGAGCATCACACGTCCAGAAGGCCTGGTGTCATGGTGTGGGGTGCAATTGACTACAATGCCAGATCGCCTTAGGTGTTCATTACAGGCACTTCAACAGCCCAACATTACATTAATGAGGCCCTGCAACCAGTGGCCCTACCTTTTCTGAACCCTCACTCTGGTGCGATTTTCCAACAGGACAATGCTCGTCCACATACCAGGGTTCGTTGATGTAAATCACAAATAAAAATCATTGATTTAAATCACAAATAGAAATCTTCAAATCTATATTATGTATTTATAAAGCCCATTAAAATTAAAAGTGCATATGCTCAAATTAACAGAGCTAAATTTAGCACTGTTATTCATTAAACAAAATCCACATTTTAGTTGTAAATGCATTTATGGCACCTCTATTCATAGTGATTGTGGAATAACTTTTTTTACGGGTCTTTTAGAGGTTATTTTTAATGAAAGTTGGTTGTCAAATTTTCGAACTAAAGCCTAGTTCGTCATCAGGACTATGTCACAGGAGTAGTTGCTGCCACTCAATTGGAAGAGACCATCCGCAATTATCGTTAATTGTGGTACTTCTTCTTCTTGCTATTTCGATCCCTTCTTCTAGTTTTCTCTTTACTAAGTTTGACTGGTGGGCGATTATTTTCACTGAGTCCCAATTTATGGAGTGTCCACTTGCTTGTACATGTCTGTCTAGCCCTGTTTTGTTCCCAATGTTCCTAATAGCTGCTTGGTGTTCTTTCATTCGGACCTTAATACTTCTCCCTGTTTCTCCTATATAGCTGAGTCCGCAGTTACAGTCGATGCAGTAAATTACTCCTTCCTGCAATTGGATGTCCAATTCTTTCTGCTTTAAAGCTGGCAGGAATTTCTTTATTTTGTTATTAAGATCTGGAGCTAGCCTGATATTATATTTTGCTCCGATCCTTTTCAGTTTCTCGAAAAGTCCCTTGTGGTACGTAATTTTGCTGGTGAATTTGAAGTTGGTTTTTTCCTGCTTCTTTTTTGGCACTTGTTTAAATATTTTCTCAACATATGGGGAGGGGTAATTGTTTTCTGCCAACATTTCCTTTAATTCTTCTTTGTGAAGATCTTTTTGAGAAGCTGAAGAGACCAGGATTTCAATTTTTTCCAAAAATTGTCTCGCTGTATTCGATTTAATATAATCAGGGTGGAATGAGCAGAAGTCTAACTTTCATTAAAAATAACCTCTAAAAGACCCGTAAAAAAAAAAGTTATTCCACAAAATCCACTTCATGCTGAAACTAAAAACAATTTATTATTTTAGCCATGAAAGCTAAAATATATTTTGTTGTAAATGTGGTTTTTTTCCACAAAGAATTTTTTTTTTGTGCCATTTCTTAATTGCAACCATAAAGGCATAAGGTAATTCTAAAACTTAACAAAAATGAGATTATAAAGTCCCAGGCTCCCAGGACCATTAATCTCCTTTCATGGAGGTTAGAAGTTAGATGTTGTCAATAGCAAAGGAATCTGACCTTTTGCATTTACCAGTGTTCCCTTTTTTGTACATTAACTCAGCAGGAGGATTATTTTAGTGGGTAGCAGTAGAAGGTGATAAACAGGGCTTGAAATATTTCATGCTGGTTTACCAGTCAGGCAAATAATTCACTTGTCAGTTGAAAATCAACAGCCCTGCAGGGCTCGCGAGAAAAACAACTCAGTACTAAAAATTAAAAGCTAATTGTTTACATGTTCAATAATATTTATGAAATTGTAAGCATTTTCAATAATATTTTATCGCTAACCTAATTTAAATTTTAATTACTATTTTATAATAACCAAAACAAGACTTCTCCCTCTAGAGTAGGTGATGCAAGAATCCTTCAGTCTTTTACAACTTTCCTAACAGCTCCGTGGAAACACAGGAATCCATGTTTGCCCTTTGACCTATGATACCAATTTGCTAAGTGAGAGCTCACGACGCACATGAGACTGACTCTTGTACATAAAAATAACAGTTCTTTAATAAGGCTTATTTTAATTTACAGAACTGATTCATGACAGTGCGCGCCAGCATGAGGAATCAGTTTCTCCGCAAAAGAAATTGGACAGTGAATACCGTGAGTCAAAACATCTGGGCACAGTGTGCTTAACAAAGAACATGAAAGAAGACGCCACAAGCCCAGAGAATGATTCCCCAAAACGCTGTGGGAAAAGATAAGCAGTGTAAACACTGCTTATGGGGAACTGGCTTTCACTGCTTATGGGAAATCATTCTCTGGGCTTGTGGCTTCTTCCTTCACGTTCTGTATTAAGCGCACCATGCCCGAATGTTTTGACTCACAGTATTTACTGTCCAATTTCTTTTGCGGAGAAACCGGTTCCCCATGCTGGCGCACAGTCACGAATCAGTTCTGTGAATTAAAATAAGCCTAGTTAAAGAACTGATATTTTTATGTATCCAACAATAGGCATAACATTTAAATAATCATCTATTGAATTTAAACTCCTGTGCTAAATTTGTTACTTGTCAACTAAAACTTTTCACTTGTCACAGACAACCACATTTTTCAAGCCCTGGTGATAAAGAACAGATAAACAGGAACCAATGCCAGTTTAAAAGTACCATTCTCAGTTAGTTTTTTGTTGCACTGTACTGTGTGGCTAAGGGTTTCAGTGCTTAGCTCATTTTAGGACAAGTGTTGAAGTCAGCCTGGCTGGAAGGAAAAAAGATATCATTTGGAACTATTTTGAAGAAATTATTATGAGTGGCAAAGGTTCACGTGCTAAGTGCAAATTGTGTGAAAAAGAAATCCAGGGACTTAATATGCATGCACGAAAAACCATTACTTATTGTGTTCATTAAATACAAATGAAGTTAATGATCGTCAATCGAGCACTTCAACTAATTTAAGATATGCTGAAGTTTATGATGCTTCACCTGCCAAGGAATCCCAGCATAAAAGAGAACTGTCACTGGTACCTGAAGCAACCACTAAATCAGCGACAACACGTAAAAATCAAATATTGAGAATGGATTAATTTGTGACAGGAATCACAGCTGAACAGAAAAAAAGTTTGATGTGCAAACTGCTCCAATGATCTATTCTTCAAACTCATCATTTCATATGGTTGAAAATAAGGAGTTTAAGAACCTTAATTAAATGCTACATTCTGCCTATAAGCCACCAACAGAACAGGATATAGCAGGCCGTTCGTTAGATGAGGTTTTGATAATGAAATAGGAAAATGTTCTGTCTTTAAAAGGTACGATAGCCTGCATGAGTATAGATGGCTGGTCCAATGTCCATAATGGACCAGTTGTTTGTTCTTGTGTAACAACTTCAGATGGTGATGTCTATTTAGTGTACAATTTTAACACTTCTGGCATCCCCCATACTGGTGATTACCTTGAATAAATTTCTACGCAGTTTAAAACTGGCAGAAAAAAATAAAATTCGGTTGTGAAGTTAGGAGTTTTGTAACAGACAATGCTTCAAATATGACAAAGATAAAGAAGTGGAGAAAAATGTTGATGTTATCCCATATTGTTGCACAGCTCACATTTTAAACCTTTTTGCAAAAGATTTACAGGTTTCAAAACTCAAAGAGCAGAGTACACAAATTGTGAAGTATTTCAGAAATCATGATTTAATTAGATCAGCTTATATATAGCTGGTGGATTAGCTCTTGTGTTGCCCAAATATGTATGCTGGAATTCCATGAGCGACTGTTTAAGAAGTTACATAAGTAACTGGCCAATACTCATGGCAATAGTGGTTGATGATAAAGATAGCAATATGAATCTAAAATCAAAGAAAAGGTAATGAATTTGGATATATTAGCAATATATCAACCAATGCTCTTGATTGAGTCCAGAGGAACAATTGCAAAATTTATGAGGCAGCTGTAGTGCGGTAAAAGTTGGAAACTGTATTAAATGACATCTTAGATGAAAAGCAATTGGAGTTGTTTCATAAAAGATATGGTAAAGCTTTACCTTCAGCTCAATTT
Source organism: Macrothele yani (assembly GCA_039090855.1). Classification (NCBI taxonomy): domain Eukaryota; kingdom Metazoa; phylum Arthropoda; class Arachnida; order Araneae; family Macrothelidae; genus Macrothele; species Macrothele yani. The sequence goes on along the minus strand of CM077027.1, from coordinate 133,877,366 downwards.
TTGGCCTTTCTCGTTGATCTTCAGTTTCCAGCAAAAAACATGGATGTGACTATTATACCTGAAGAAAAATAAGTTGCTTTACAATTGGCCAGCAAAAAATATGGAGACACATTCCTGACTATTCTCATTAAGCTTCTGACAAAATCTGCACCATTCACTGGAACGATGATGGAAGAAAAAGAGCAGCTTGCAGTAAATTTTTTAGACTGGTGAAATTCCTTTTCCATAGTGAAAGTCAATAGGGGAAAAAAAAAAAAAAAAAAAGAACCACAAAGTATGTTGCAATTACTAACAACAACATCTGCTTCAGCTGGAATGGAAAGAATTTTCTCAGCATTTAACATTGTGCATCTAAGTTAAGAAACAGGCTAGGAATTCAAAAAGTAGCAAAACCAGTATTTTTGTTCAAACTGCTGAACAAATAGTTTCTCTCATCACATACTTTTTTTTTTTAATTCAATTAAAATTTACTCAAGAACTGCTGTTTTTCAATCAATATATTATGTTGAAGCTTTTATGATTCAAATTTAATAGGTAAGTTGTAGATTTTTTTAAAACTACACCAGTAATATAATGACTAACACTTTTTGTTTTATGCACGTTGTGCACATTCAGATTTATCAGAATTATTAACACAGCAACCAGACATCTCTGATTTGCCTGCATTAACTGTTTGTCACATAACATTAATCACGTCAGAAAACTTAAAATTACATCCTTGGAATATTTCTTTTACAGAATTCACTTGAGAAACTCTCTCCCTGTCTGGTGATTCAGATTTTTTTTTAAATGTATGAAAAATAAATGTTCTTGAATACAAAATATGATTTGCATATCAGTAATTATTAAGTTCAGTAGACACAAATCAGTACATTAAAGATAATGCACGGCATTAGGAAATACCATTCTCTCCTTATTACGTTCTCATTCATTATCTGTTATACAGTGTCACTTAAATTGTTTTTCAAGGCACTAGAACAATATTTGGACTAAAACTGTAAAATGCAAATAGAACAAGAAATTAAAAATCAAATGAAAAAATATTTACATTTTTAGTCTGGATGTTGTTCTAGTGCCTTGAAAAAGTCACCCGTTGGCAAGCAAAACTCATCAGATCTTGTCTGATCTAATGTACAATTGTGTAAAGACCCAGATGATTGTCTTATAAAGTCTTGCACTTTTTCTAATTCATATTATTTCATTGTTTTGGTTAATGTGCATCTCCAATCGACAAAAATGGATCATTGGCTTAAAAGCGGCTCCTTGAAACGTAAAAATAATGATGAAAATAGAAACGAAAAAAATCAAAACTCAGAGCACCTTCATAACCATAAATAAAGGACAAGACTTATTGCAAATATGGATTGTGAACCTATATGTGCTGGGTCAAGTAAATCTAGTAGTGGAAATGAGGTAATTACACTGAAAAAGAAAAGTGTGAACAGAAAGCAGGATGATGAATATCTGAAAAATGTATTTTATTGGACCGGCGATCCACTTGTGCCAACACCCTAGCGCATTATTTGTTATGAGATTAATGCCATCGAAGATCTTGTGTCATTTGCAAACAGTGCACACAAACCTCTTTCATAAACTTGTCGAGTTCAGAACAAGCTGAAAGCAATGCTTTCCAGTACAAGATTAATGAACTATGTTGCTAAAGGTGAAGAGGGGACAAAAACTACCAAAGCTTCATTCAGAGTGTCACTTCTTGTAGCCAAAACAGGCTAAAGTCACACTGTTGCTCAGAAGCTTGTAAATACAGTAGCAAAATCAATGGCAAACATTATGCTCGGATAGAAAGCAGAACAGGTTTTTGATAAAATTCCTTTTGTCAAATGAGTGTTACATACTGTATAACATCTATGTCACACAATGTGGAAGAGTAACTACTATCACATGTAAGTGCCAGCAGATATTTTGCTTTACAATTGGACGAAACTACTCAGAGATGCCAACATCTGAAGGAAGTCATCAGTAGTCCATATGCGCGGCGCCCGTAGTTCTTCGTAGTGACGTCAAGTCCCCACATTAAAATTTGCAGGGTAGCATGCATATTTCCCAGAATATCATAATCATCATCATCATCATCATTGTCAACCATTATCAATCCACTGCTGGACGAAGGTCTCCCCAAGTTTCCTCCACAACGGTCTGTCTTGTGCCAGTCTCCTCCATGTCACTCCCGCATACTTTCGAATTTCATCCACCCATCTTCCATGTGGTCTTCTTCTGGGTCTTTTCCTGTCCCTTGGAATCCAATCTAAAATTTCGGCTGTCCATTGATGGTCTGTCCTTCTGGCAGTATGTCCAGCCCATTGCCATTTCAGGGATTTAACTCTGATCATGATGTCTTCCACTCTTGTCATTTTTCGGATCCACGAGTTCCTCTTCTTATCTCTCCTGGTTACACCAAGCATGCACCTCTCCATGCTGCTTTGAGTTGTCTGCAGCCTTTGTATGTCTCTTTTAGTTAAGGTCCACGTCTCTGCACCATACGTAAGCACTGGAAGGATGCATTGATCAAACACTTTTCTTTTAAGACATAATGGCATATTGCTCTTGAAAATTATGCTGTTTCTTCCAAAAGCTCTCCAGGCAAGTTTTACACGCCGATCAATTTCTTTATCAATGTGACCCTCACTTGATATCTGCTGTCCAAGATAAACGTACGTGTCTGTTATCTCCAGCTTTTCTCCATCAATCGATAAATCTTCATTTTGTGTAAAAAAAAGCATTGAACATCACTTTTGTCTTCTGAAAGTTCATTTTTAATCCCACTTCTTTACTCCTGTCAGCAAGTTCCTGGATCATACTCTGCAGCTCTGATGGGGTAATTGCAAAAATTACTGTCATCAGCAAAACGAAGGTGGGTTAGATAATCTCCATTAATCTTTATCCCTTTGTTTTCCCAGTTCAGTGATTGAAAGACATTTTCCAATGTGCCGTTAAAGAGCTTCGGAGATATGGTGTCACCTTGTCTAACTCCTTTTCCAATTTTTATGTGTGTTGTATTTTCAAACAGCCGAATCTTTGCACTTGCATTTTCATAGATGTTATTAATAATATTAATGTACGCATCTTCAATACCGCAGGATTTCAGAGCCATTGTAACTGCTGATGGTTTCACCGAATCAAAGGCTTTTTCATAATCGATAAGAGCCATGCACAAAGGAAGTTCATATTCCCTTGCTCTTTCAATTAGTTCGCTCAGTACGTGGATATGATCTATTGTGCTGTAGCCACTCCTGAATCCAGCTTGTTCTCTTGGTTGAGCCATGTCCAGTGTAACCTTCAAGCAGTGTGAAAGAACTTTAGTGAAGATTTTATAAACCACTGATAGGAGGCTGATAGGTCTGTAGTTCCTAAGATCTTCAATGTCACCTTTTTTATGTAGCAAGATCATTATAGCGTTGTTCCAATCCTCAAGAATCTTCCCTTCATTAAGGCATCGAGTGAAAATTTGGGCGAGTACTGTTTTGATTTCTCCACTTGCTTCTTGTATGATGTCTACAGTAATTCCATATTCTCCTGGAACTTTTCCCCACTTCATGTTCTTGATTGCATGTGCAACTTCTGCTGGGAGGACTGGAAGAACTCTGGTACTGGTACCTTTCATGATGTTTGGAGTACATGTATCTTCCCTTTCATATAATTTGGAGTAGAAATCTTTCACTTTTGTCAAAATTTCACCTCTATTTCTTGTTACAGAACCATCTTCTTTTCTCAGTGCCATAATCTGTTTTCTTCCCTTACTGAGATGTCCCTTTGCTAACTTTACGCTTTGGCTGTTTTCAATTGCTTTCCTTACGAGTTCACAGTTGAATTTCCTTACGTCTTCAGTGATACTTTTTCGTACTGTCTTGCATAGCTCTATATATTCCACTTTGGAAGTCACATCTTCTTTAGTTGTCCTCATCTCTCTTCTTTTTTGCATCAACATTTTGGTTTTTCCTGATAATTTGTTCACATGCAACTTGTTCTTAGACCCAGCTAATTTTGTTGCTGTTTCCATAAGAGCTTTGGTTACATTTCTGTTAACTTCAGAAATATCCACTTCTTCCGATGTTAGGCCTTCTAAAGCAGAGAATCTGTTCTTCAGTTCCAACTTGAAGGTATTATGGCGTTTTTTAAGGTTGGTTATGTCAATACATTTTGTTTGTCTTATGAGCTTGCCACGTTCCAGTTTAGTGTTGAGGTGCATCTTACATCTCACCAATCTATGGTCACTACCTGTGCTGAACTTGTTTAGTACACTGCAGTCTTCTACGACAAATTTTTTGTTACACATAATAAAATCAATTTCACTTGTAGTCCCATTTGGATGTCTCCATGTCCATTTCCTGTGTGGCTTTTTTTTGAAAAAAGGAGTTCAAGATGAAAAACCCTTCTGCCTCTGCAAACTCTACGAGAGTATTTCCACGCTGGTTTCTGTTGCCGTGACCGAATTTACCTACTGAAGTTTCATTCTGTTGCCCTATTTTTGCATTGAAATCTCCCATAATTATCTTCAAGTGCTGATTACCTTTATTATTCAGATGACGAATTTCCTCATAAAATTCTTCAATTTCTTCTTCAGGATGACTTGTGGTGGGTGCATAAGTTTGAATAACCTGAGCCTGGTATCTTCTCGAGAGTTGGATAACGAGTCGTGCAGCTCTGTCAGAGGAACTTTCAACTTCTACAACTTTATCCTTCAGTTTCTTGTTTATTATAAATCCAACACCACTAGTTCTGCCAGTATCAGTCCCACGATAGTAGAAGAGATGTCCACTTTTCAGTTCAATGAGATTTTTTCCTTACCTCACTTAGCCCGACGATGTCCCACGTGATCCTTTGTAGTTCTTCCAATGCAAGAAGCCTTGAATCAGAAGATAGGGAGAGTCCGTTATACGTAGCCAAGGTCAGCATGAAATGGCAGCCTAGTCCAGTCCTCCGGTGATTCTTAGCACCCTCTGCCTTCATGTCGCACAGGCCGCTTCCTTGGCCAGGTACATTCCAGCTGCCGGAGACAGAGGGCCAAGATTTAAGTTGTGGAATCATTTTGGAGGTGTTTGGCCATAACTCACCACGCTGGCCAAGCGGGTTGGCGAGTGTGGGATAGCATTTCCTCTGATCCCGATGGTATAGTTATACCGCTATTGGCGGTCGTCAGAGCCCCTTTAGTGGGAACAGGATGTACCACGAGAAGGCGGGGTTGACATTTGTCAAGGTGAGGCTGTGATGTTACGCATCACCTGACCTTACATCCCTACTATCGCATGTAAGTCCCATCCCAGAATATACTGCTACATTTTTGACAACTTTTTTGCGTTTTAGATCCAAGAATATTAGTAGAGACAGGTGCCCCTTTACCCAACGCTATTGCAAGTAAATTCGTACACGACAAACACAATGGGAGTGAAGAAAGAACAATTAACTTTGAAAAATTTCATAGCTTTATTATGCGGATAAATAGAAAATTAGCATTAAATGCTTATGATATGAAAAAACTAACCAAAAAGGTATTTTAAATTGCATAAATCAACCAATTCTGGAAAAAAAAAAAGGATAAAATAAAACATCCCTTTGTTTAGCAGAACATTTTTACAAGAGAAAAAAAAAGAACTGCACTTCGCAAATCTGTCAAAGTAACATAAACAATTAAGCTCTCTACCGACAGCGAGGAGCGTGGGAAAATAGTTCACGACTGTGCGCACACACCCAGCAGCAAAGAAACGTCTCACCGCAACTGCTGCTAGATGTTTTCTTTGGCTGGTTGCCAAAGGCAAATGGAGAGACTTTCTCTTGCTCTGGAAGAACATACTGCGCGCGAAGAACAAACTCCCGGGGAGGTAATATAAAAACAGGCAATAACAGCGTCCACACATCCAGGTAGCTTAGTTATATGCTTTGCCGGAAAAAACAAATATTCAGGATTTCTTTGATACACAACTGTTTCCTTTGATCTGATGACTATTTGCTCAGAGCATTTTTTTCTGATACCCCACCCGCCCCTTACTTTGGTGAAACATATATGCAATAGCAATTAACTATTTAAATTACATTTTAGCAAAAAGAAAAACAAAAAAAAACATGATTCACGGAAACACGCGACCTCTGCAAACATGGAAATTCCAACGAATAACATTCCTTGTACTGCTGCAAATTTTTTTTTTTTTCACACCACTGGAACTGGAAGCCACTGAAGCACGCTTCATAACTACAGCAATTCCCGTCACACCACAACTAATCAACTTAACAACAAGAACAGAAAACATGAAATCAACTCTAGTCTACCTCCATCCTCCGACAACTTACGTTAGTTCAGGACGCGGTTAAGGTTTTCCCGAAGTTAACAGACGCCGTGCATTGCGAACGCATTTCCACGGCAAGCCAGGTACAAAGTCACACAATCATACAGAACGATCTCCGCTGCAACATTTCCGCTTGCTTGTCGGCCAGGAAAAAATGCTTGCTGTGTAACGGCTTTGTGACGTTACCGCAAAAAACACTACATTTGACTATGCTTGACTTTTTTTGTCAAATAATAATAAAAAAAAAAAAAAAGTTTTCCAGAAATATCAGAGATTTTTTCTGGAAAAATCCTTAGTTTTTCACACCTTCTCCGTAGTTTGTAGTTTGAACATGATATCCGTAGAAACTACGGACAATCCGTAGTACTTGGCATCTCTGACTACTGATGTGCAGAGCTTGGATCACTCATCGTCAAAAAACAGCTGCACCCGGAACGAAGCAACTGACAGCAATGAAACTTGGTGGGTAGGTTTGACATCGTGAGACATACAAATGATTCAAGTATCACGCTCGGCCGCACATGTGATGCAAGCAAGGAGGGGTCATAGCGCTGTGCCTGATCGGCTATATAAAGGCATATGTATGATACACATATGAGGGAGAAGTGTTCAACGATTTTTTCCCCGTGTATCACTGAAAATACATGCAACAGGAGAAGAGATTTTTCATTTAGTTAACGATTATTTTGCGAGCCATGATCTTGACTAGAAAAGACGTGTTACGGTCAGTACTGATGGAGCATCCGGCTATGTGCACAGTAAGGAAAGGTGTTGCTACATGCATTACAGAGAATGCCAATCAATACATTGCTTTACTCACAGAAAACAGTTGGTGGTCAAATATATGCCTACTGAACTTGATTAACATTGGAAGAGGTAGTGAAACATGATTACAATCAAATCACGGCCACTAAGTGAACGTCTGTTCAGCGTGCTGTGTGAAGAAATGGTGAGTGATTACAAGACTGCTTTGTCACACTGAAGTACACTGGTTGTTGAGGGGAAAGGTGTTCACATGAGCTTTTAATTTGAATGATGAGATAAGATGTTTCTTCATGATATTGATAATGTCAGTAAAGAACATCTCTATGATTTCAAGTAGCTTGCCCAAGTGGCGTATCACAGATGTTTTCGGTATGTTGAATACCTTAATTAAACCTATCACTTAAGGGCCAAAATATTACAATTTCTAATGTTGAAGCCAAGATATCAGCATTTCTAAAGAAAATTGAACTATGGTGCAAGCGACTTGATCAAAAATTGATGATCATTATTGAACACATTAAAAAATCACGTTAAAATTCTGAAGCAGAATATGAAAAAAAATACTTTCAAAAACTGAATACAATGAAAGAGTGGATTAGGAATCCATTTGCCATACTCTCCCTAGTTGAAACATTCAGCCACTGAGCTTACGATGTGATATGCTGGTCAACTTGGCATCTGATGGAGCTCTGAAAGTTATCTTTAGCGAGAAATGCCTCCTTGATTTTTGGGTGCATGCTCGACATGAATATCCAGAACTATCCGATGAGCCATTAAATATCTGTTACCATTCCCAACAACTTAAAAATGTGAGTTTAGATTTTTGAATTTAGTTGAAATTAAGAGCAAGAAAATAAACTGTTTAGGTGCAGAAGCTTCCTATGACTCAAACTATCAGTCATGGATATAGACAGCTTGGTAAAAGATCGCAAGCAGCATCACCCCTCTCACTGATATTGTAGTTGTTATTTTTGCTCTATTACTTACTAAATCTTTATACACAGTCTTTCAGAAAAGTTTTACAATAAAAAAAAAAATCAAAGTATAATTGTCCATATAACATTTTGCATATGATGTAACTTTAATTGTACACAGAAATTTTTTGCTGTGGTTCATGGGCGTAGCTAGAAACCCTTGGTTTACAAGCACTCAGTAGCACCACATTTTACAAAGTGGTGAAATTTTTAGTTGGGCCAATAATCCAATTTACGTGGCATAGTATGAATAAACAAATTACTGACGATTTAAAATTATGCGATTCCGAATTTGGGTGATCGGAGATGCACAGTTTGATTCACCAGGTTTTTGAGCCAAATACTGTACGTATTCCATTATGGATATTCGCAAGGGAAATATTGTAGATTTTATTGTCGTCCAAAAAGGAATTTTTGACAGGGACTTAGAAAACAATGCGTGCGATTTATTACTCTCCACGCATTTTGTTACTCTCAGGCCTCTATGAAGAAATAAAGATATCAGTTTTTTTTACCAGATAGACATAGAAGTATTCGTGCACTCTTGAAGAAAAAAATATCCCAAATTGATCATCACATGGCCAAAAGTTTGACGAAAAATCTAAAAGCCACTGAAAAGAAAGTTCCTTTACTAGAAGCATGGCGGTCCAGTATAACCAACCATTTATCGTGGTCAGCTTAAACGTGTAATGGAGATGCTGAACTTCTGGTAGGAAAATTTCTATCTCTGACTAACCTGCCATACAGTAATAACAGTAGAAATAACAGTTAGATAAACTGCCCTTTTATCTAACTGTAACAACAGTAGAAATAACAGTTAGATAAACTGCCCTTTTATCTAACTGTTATTTCTAGTTCATATTTTTCTTCTTGTTTTCCATATCATGTTCAACTATTGCAGTATTTTTATTTTCGTGGGGCGGGGGTCATTAACCCTTAAAGGTTTTTTTTTTTTTTTTTTTTTTTGATTGGAGGTTTAACGACCACCGTGAGCAACTCAATGGGCTATAAGCAGTCGCCCGTCCCTAATTTAGGGTCACTGGTTCCAGGGAAGGGAGAGAGCCAGTGCCGTAAGACAAACACAACATCCATGCCTGACCGGGATTCGAACCCGGACCCCTTACGGACGAATGATCAGAGGCCAGCGCTTAAAGGGTTCATACTCTTTTTGAAAATGGAAATTAAGGAGTTCTTAAGGACCTTCAGGCTATTTTTAAGGACCTAAAATATTTTTTAAGGACTTCATAATAGCTGCATGCAAATATACACAATATATAAAATGTTAGTTAACTATTACAACATACTTCATTTTAACACAATAAATCAATTTTGTTGAAACTAATGAATATTCCATTGCACAAATATATGAATTAAAATTAGTTCCACTAAAATAAACCTAAGTACTCCAATAGAAAAACCAACTAACTAAAAAGTTCCTTATATACATTACTTACTGGTAATGCTGGAACCATTATTTGTCCTGAAGCATATCTTTGCATCTACAGAACTAACACTCTGCTTCTTCGTATTGTGGTGTGAAGCATAAAATTTATTTACTTTGGAATTTCAATTTTCAACAAATTTTCACCCATTAATTGTGATTATAGGCCCATCTTTGTGGTTTCGGAAACTTTTTAAATTTGAATTTGTTTTTCCTTCAAAGTTTATCTGAATTTATATTTTTTTATTAATTTACAAATTCATTTTAACAAAAACAGTATTACAAATACAGCTTAGAATTTCATATGGCTGTGATTGTCAGTCTTTAAAATTTTTGGTATCTTTACCTTTCCATTCAATAACTTAATTCCTTTCATTAGAATTACTTTTACAAATATGTATGGACACAGGCTAAGAAACCAAATGCATTAATTCTGTGGGTGGCATCACTACAAGTGCTACAGCTGGAAAAATAACACTTTTATAAAAATGCAGCACAGCTTGTTAGACCTGTTTTAGGTTAATGAAGCAAGTAAACACACTATCTAAGTCAAATCAAAACACACAAGTTCATCGTAACTTAAATCATATCATCGGAATTGAAAGCCCTAAGTTCAATAAAAATGATTGCATAAATTTCAAAACTACATTGGCAGAATTCAAAGAATCAAAACTGAACAGTGAAGCATCACTTTCTTTTAAGTATTTATTTTTTTATTTACTACACTGCTTCTGAATTCCCAAATCTGGAGAAAAATTTGGTTTTCGTAGATTTGGATGAATAACACATTTTTGCTTGTGTAACTGTTGCATTTTTTTTATTTATTTTTTAATTCTATAGCTGTAGCACTTGTAGTAACTTCTTCCATACACTAAATGCAGGTTGATTTTAAACATTTGGCAATAGTGTATAGGTGTAAAAGCTGAAACAAACTGCAGTAACAACAAGACTTCTATGAAATTTCCTTCAGAATTTTTACTTCTATTATACATCTTTTTTTGCTCTTAAACTTAAACAAGAAATCTTTTCAATCCGTTCTGACGCAAATTAAATTTATCAAAGCTATTCAAAGTCAATGGAACCGGTATGGAAAACAATATTATCTGACGGAAGAAAGAAGTTTTTCAATCGGGTTTTTAATCCCTCAGATATATATTTTTAATCCCTCAGTTATATTTTTAATCCCTCAGTTTTTAATCCCTAAACGGAATCATGAGCTTACGAACTCTTAGAAACAGAGATATTGACAAAAATAAAATGTGACTTTACGTCCCCTGGTGGGAAAACCATGCATTATTTTAGGAACAAAGTACTCTCAAAAGGTTTATCCATATAAGCGGTATCAGTAAAAGAAAAAAAAAAAAAATTAGTTGAGTTTTCAGGAGCCCAGATTTTAATTCAAATACATCAAAAGCAGAAATTAACACTTATGACCCCTGGTGGACAAACCATTCTTTACCAAATATTAGAAATTATGTGAAAAATATGTTCTATCAGGTCTTGTATGCGATACAGGAAGAATTTTTCAAATCGGAGTTTCAGAGCAGAAATAACGCGGAAAACGCAATTTACCTTTGTGCACCCTAGCGGAAAAGTCTATGATTTACTTGAAATTTTTGAATTTATAGGGAAAACATTTCGCATCGGAAACATTGTCCAACAAAGAAGGAATTTTTCAAATTGGACTACTAGAAGTAGAGATATTGACAAAAATAAGATGTACATCTACGCCCTGACATAGAAACCATGCATTATTTCAAGAAGAAAATGTTCCTAAAAGGTTTGTCGACATGAGTAGTATTGGTCAACAAATGACTTTTTTTGCAATCGAGAATTTAGAAGCTCATATTTTGCTGCAAATACATCAGAAGCAGAAATTAAGACTTACACCACCTGGTGGCCAAACCATTTTTTACAAAAATTAGAAAATATGTGCAAAGGATTTTCCATCAGGAGCTGTATTCAGTGCAGAAAGAATTTTTCAAATCGGAGCTTTAGAAACAGAGATATAGGGGGAAAGCAATTTACCTTTACGCCCCCTAGCGGAAAGTCTATGAATTACTTGAAAATCTTGAAATTATATGAAAAACATGTCACACTGAAAACACTATTCAACAAAGAAGGAATTTTTCAAATCGGACTCCTAGAAGTAGAGATATCAAGGATCATAGCATACTTCTGGAAAATTTTAGGTAGGAATTTTAGGAATTTTTAGAAAAATTTTAGGAAAATTTTAGGAGTGTATTTCAATAAAAACTAGATGTATATTTGTATACATCTAGTAAATCAACTTTGTATAAATTGTAAAGAGTTTGCTTCACACCCTTCAACCATATATACTGATAGACTGCGCATGACATCAAAATTTCTGGCTCCAACATAAAATCACATGACATCAGTCAAAAAGATGGGTTACACCTGCTGTGCTTATGGTTGCTCTGAGCGATATAGTAAAGGAAGTTCTATGATTTTTCATGGGTAAGAAACGAATTAAATACCTAAGTCAATAAAGTTCAATTACTTAACCAGAAACTTGCAGCTATTGATATAAAAATATAATAACTTAAGAAAAAAAAAAAAAAAAGGAATGCATGTTCCAAATTCTTCGCAAATGTTCATCACATTTTAAATCACGAAATGTAAACAACCCGATCATGCATGTATATAGTTCATAAGTAAACTTACCTGAAGAGTTTTCATTATATATGAGGCGCATTCACATAATACACCGAAACCACTGAAGTTCTGCAGCGTAAATTAGTAATCATAACAGCATTTTTACACGAAATTTGGAGTCTGATGATGATGTGCCCAATGTTGGAGCCATGGCGGCTTTGATGCAGCTATTGCCAATGCGCAGTCCATTAGTATATATGGTCGAAGTTCACACCCAAATTTTTTGCATAACGTCTAATGTCTAAAGTTTAAGTATGATTTACTTCTAATGTTCAGTTCTTATCTTTTCACATGTTATTATTATATTCAAGTATATTTACCACATTCAAATTTCACTTTGAACATTAATATGCTGTTGAACCCGAAGCAATTCACGATTTTCACAGTAAAGTTTTCAGGTTTCACATTAAATTATATCCTAAAAAGGTAATTGAAAACCAAGAACTATGTACAATTGTTCATTGAATTACTTTTTTCATATTATTGTTTTAACCTTTTCCTGATAAGCCTATCTTTTTCTGCTTCCACCACAACTAATTTACTTTCAGTTTTCTTTATTTCAGCTGAACCTTGTATGATCAAGTTAGAGGCAACTGCTATTTCAACAGTATTTTGTTTTTCTACAGCTTTTCTCATTCTTTCTGTTCCCTCTTGAATTACTGCTAGGGAGGCTTCTTTATCTTTTTTAAGTCTATTTATTTCTGCATCATTTTCTTTTATTTTGTCATCAAACTCAGCTTTTCTTTTTTTCTCTAGCTGCTTTTCCTTATTTTCCCTCTCTTTCTGCTTCCTTTCTTTTACCTTTTTTGATTCTTCTTCCTTCAGCTTATCAACATACTCTTTATAAAATTTATGTGAATCACGAACACTATTTAACAAATTTCTTGTTATGGGAACTTTACTTACACATCCATAGTGTTTAATGGCCCCTTTAACTATTCTTAATGATGTTATAGTTGAGTCTTTTAAGTTAGCCTTGTCCTTCCTTAACAGAGCAGTGTTAACTGAAAATCCCCTTTCTGCTTCAGCATTACCATGAGGTAAAACTAAAATTGATTTGATGAGTTTAGCAAGATTTTAGTATTTTTCTTTTCCGCTAGTCTTTAATACTAAATATATTATGCCAGTAATGATCAATCCGCACTGGAATATGCCCTTCCTCTGAAAATTTCACTAGTTCATCTAGAGTTGGCTTATCGCAATTTAAAAGTTTCCACTCTTCTCTTACTCTATCAATTTGTTCCTCAGAAAGATGCAAAACAATTGAAATTCTGGTTATTTCCGAAAGTCCTTCAGTGACTGAAAGTTGAGTTGACTCTTTCTTTGGTTCTTTTACCTTTAAAACTTCTATGTCTCTTAGCTTTTGATTGCAGAATGGCAAATTTGACTTTAAATATTTTGTGGTTGCAATTAGTGATGATCTTACATCTAAGAGAAATAATTTCTGCCTGGTCTCCTGAACATTCCTGAGGATATTTTTTGTCTTCATACCAACTTCTAACTCCCCTAGTTTTTTTCCATGAATTTTTGTTTACAAAATCTACATTCTTTAGGTCTTCTCCAAATTTCCCTGCAATAACATCATCTTGGATAAACTGAGCCATAACATTCCTCATTAAAGTATTTAAATCAGAATATAATTGGTGTATTTTTGGTTCTTCACTCTGATAACATAATGAAAACTTTTCAAAATTTTGGTGTGAAAATGAAATTAATGCTAAATAGCAAGGAGTTAGCTCATTTTTCAGGAAACAGTGAATTCTTTTTATACCTTGCCGAATTGCGTAGTTGTTTTTCAAATATTTTTTGAGATGGCAAGAAGTTTAAAAAATATTCTGTAATATTTAGCCATTGATCCAAGAGCCTCTGGGCTACAGAACCAACGGTTAACCATCTGTTGCTGACATGACGCAAAAGAAATTTGGCTGTGACCAATGTTAGATCCTCGACAGATTTATAATCCTTTCGTCTTGCAGCACTACTCTTTAAAAAGTAATGCATATCAGTAGCAAATTCGTCAAAATCTATATTTAAGCTTGTCAAAAAAATTTTAAATGCATTACTAACAACATGCAGGTTGCAAAAACCTAGTTCCAAAGATTTCTGGCCTGTTTCTTGTTTTACAACTTCATTGAATTTGCGTAAAAAGCACTTATTTACATTTGGGCTGTCCATGGATACACAAATAATTCTGTTCAACGAAATATTGAAGGATGATAACACATCAAGAATTTCTTTTAGCAAAATATCTGCTGTTGCATGACCCAGAAAAACGCTTGTTAGGTATCGGCAAGAAACTGAATTTATTTCTGAAGACCAGTACCTGAGATACACATCCAACTGCCGTTTCACTTGTGTATTTGTAGTTTCATCAAATGCTATAGTAACCTTTCCTGGGCTACTAGATGCAATGTCTTTTTTCAAATCCTCTTCAAAATATTTTGACAATCCATGTGATATCACATAAGCAACTTTTTTCTTTAAGTTGCATTTTGGCTGCAATAGCAGAATCAGGAAACATTTCTTTGAAAAGTTCAACTGTTTCAGTGCATGAAACAAAAGATATATTGTCCTTAGCAACTTTCATGGCCCATAATGCTTCGGCTTTAGCCAACTGTAAATCATGACTCAGTACTTCACTAATATTTGTTTTGGGCTGAAGATCCCGTCCTCCAAAGGCTTTCAGGATTGACTTATTTTGAAATTTACTTTGAAATTTCTGCAAATGTTTTTTTCTTTATGATGCACTTTTACTTGTGAAAAGCCACTATTAAAAATATTGAAAATTTCTGAACACAATATACACTTAGCAGAAAATATTGTTTCAGTTGCAGAACACCATTCTTTCAACTTCACTCCATCCAATTCTTTGGCGAGCCACGCATCTTGAAATTTTGTTTTGAATTTAGGCATCTTAAACACTTGTATTACTAACCAGAAAATGAAAGGGAAGTACAAAAACACGTTCCAATATTGCAAAACTAGACAACTTCCCGAAGTTTGGCTGCGAGGATGTCAGAAGATAGAAAAAAAAAAAAAAAAAGCAAGTCACCACTAGAGAACTGAACCTGCACACAGCACAGAGAACACCATAAAAGACGCAAAACCAGAAACTATCATATGCATCTCCCGCAAGTTCAGTCAAAGCGAGTCGGAGCCGAGATATATTGCGCATCGAAGGTCGCTGTCGCCGACGCACAATCGAAGGTCAATGATCACGTGCTCTACTGCCTGCCACGATAACACTCAGCTACCATCCCATCGTCATTACCGGAGGTTACGGAAGGAGACCACATGTTTCCTCTTTGCTTCCACCCACCTGCGGTTTACAATAACAAAACATCAGCAGAAAGAGGAGGTTCCACGAGGCATGTCCAAAAATAAAGTACGATCTTCTGCGTGCCGCGGAGTTCGTCTGCAAAGCGCAAACCAGGGGTGAAAATGACCCCTTCCCTTTTCCCTTAGATCTCTTGTTACTCTCGAAAACTGTCCGAAGGCACAAAAGTGGAGCGCCCGCCCCGATGCAAGTGCATCTCGATGGCGTCATTTTCCCTCCCTTCAGCAGCACAGCATATAGGCTGTGTTTCTACAATAACAGGTTTTTTTACCTTACCGTAATGGTAAATTTATTGGCGTTAATAACGGTTGTATTTTTAATAAATAAGCTTACGAAAATTTTAGGAAGAATAGCAAATTTTAGGTATAATTTTAGGAATTTAAGGAGGGTCACAAAATATTAGGAATTTTAGGAATTTTAGGAGGAATGCGATCCCTGAGATATTAACAAAAATAAGATATACATCTACGCCCCTAGCGGAGAAACTGTAGAATATTTTAAAAAGAAAATGTTCCGAAAAGGTTTATCGATACGAGTGACATCAGTCCACGAAAGATTTTTTTCAAACGATATTTTAGAAGCTCAGATTTTATGGCAAATACATCAGAAGCAAAAATTAACCCTTACGCCCCCTGGTGGCCAAAGTATGCTTTACCAAAAATTAGAAATTATATACAAAAGATTTTACATCAGGAGGTGTATCCGCCGAAGAAAAAAATTTCGAATCAGAGTTTTGAAAGAAGAATTAACGGGAAAAATGTAATTTACTTTTACGCCCCCTAGCGGGAAATCTATGCGTAATTTAAAAATGTAACTATATCTAAAATACTCTTCGACATAAATGGAATCGAAAGATAAAAATTTTTTTCAATCGGATGTTTAGAAGCAAATATGTGGAATAAAACATATTTTTGAATTCGACATCATCTGCATTTACGTCCTATAGCGGCGAAATTGCATATCGGAAAAAAAAAAAAAAACGAAATAAAGGATCATCATTCGCATATTTCAAGCTTCCCAATGCAAAAAGAATGTTTCAAATCGGACTAATAGTTGCAGAGATTTCGTGGGCACAGACGGACGGACTGACAAACCGATAACATAAGCACGATCTTTTTTTACAAAACACGAGCTAAAAAAGAACAATAATGCAATTTAACAATGACTGCAAGGAAATTATATTATGTACATATTCACTTTTTTAAAGTTAAACAAAGGATGTAGGCTTACAATGAAATCAATTTTTCAGCTCCTTTTTTGCAACTACTGACATGGTAATTTCTGCCAATTCTTCATTTTTTCCCTTTATTAATTTTCAAAAACTATTTGATTGAAGGAAGCAGTTCATATCTCTAATTCGGCAATATTTTTTTTACTTTCAGTTTTTTCGTGCTAAGCATTTGCAATTCCTCCTAAATCAATTTACGTTTCCTCCCAGATGTTGCTCGGCATCTAATATTGAAAATATTTCTGTCTAGCTGAAAAGACAGAAGCTCTAAGCTCTTTACTTAGTAAAACATTCTCTAATAAATAACAGAAGATAATCTGAACTGCACTGACCCCGTGCAAAGAAATCAAGAAGCCAGCAATAAATCTAATCTAAACCAAAGGGATTTGAAGGTAGCTGGTTGGCAAACTGCCAAAAGCAATACAGAACATGGGTAAACTTTTGCGACATGCGATCTAGTGATGTGACGTAAAACCATCATCAGTACGCTAATCAATGAAACCAGCTGGCCTGTGTAACGCATGCATTTCTTTGGTTAAGAAAAAAATTACTACCTTTTTAACAACAGAATATAATATAATTACGTTGTTTTCAAGGACTTTTTAAGTGCCCTTAAAAACAAAACAGAAATTAAGGAGTTCTTAAGGGCCCTTAAAAAGGGTAAATGGAAATTAAGGAGTTCTTAAGGACTTTTAAGGACCGTATGAACATTGCCATTAAGCGGCCGATGTACCTGAACCAAATTCTGCTGAAAGTTTCCTGATGTCCCCAAAGAAAAATGTTCATATAACAGCCGAGTTTTACGAAAGCTACGGCAAAACAATTCCTTTCACCCTCTCATCTACACAGTACAGGCCATAAATCTGTCATTTATGATAGATTCATAGTATCTTCCCTCTAGTCCTTTATCTTGTGCTCCATGACCCAAATCATGATGGGGAAGTAATAGCATA
Organism: Macrothele yani; assembly: GCA_039090855.1. NCBI lineage: Eukaryota > Metazoa > Arthropoda > Arachnida > Araneae > Macrothelidae > Macrothele > Macrothele yani. Next base: position 133,859,696 of record CM077027.1, on the reverse strand, counting down.
GTACCCCTGACGCTAACATTATGGAACTGGGTGGCTTGAACCTCTTTTCTCTCTCTCTCTCTCCCTGGTCTGATGTTCGTTGCTATCGTTTTAGCCAGTTTATCAGATAATCAGCCGGAAAGGAGTAGTGTTGATTACCCTTCTAAATGACAACTTTGGATAACAAAGCTACAGGGGAAACAACACTTTTTGATGCGCAGGTGCACTAGTTCCAGCCACGTTGGTCCACTTCTTAGACAGCGAATATATTCGTTGGAGCAGATTTCCGGCAATTTTGCTAACCCCGAGTTAATTCGTTCCAGCCGGTTAAAGGGTTAATGACTTTGCACTTGGGCTACGAGAAATACTCATAAAGTTGTTTCTCTCATGACAATAGGAGAAACTTAAAAATATATATATGCACTTAGTTCAATGAAAAATACCTTTATATACTCGTATGTAGACAGTAGCTGACAAATCTTTAGTGACAGTGGGAACTAATCGAAATAGTCTGTGTCATTTCCAGGGCAACAAACAAAAACCTGAATACTGTTGTTCATTAGATTCAGGAAAACATTCTAACAACACAGGAAGGGGTTACTTTTCTGATTTTTCGTCCTACAGGTATCCAGGCATTCACCCAATATACGAATTGTTTGTACGCAACGTGTCACCATAGTCTGCTACATACAAGTTCATATTTTTTTCTTGCTTTTTTCTGCCTGAAGAATCATTTGATAACGACTTGCCTGTAAGGTATGGATGTTTAAAACAACACTGTCGAATGATTTGTGGCTTATTATACAGTGGTGTGCAAAAATTAAGGACGAAGAGGAGAAATTAGCATAACAGCGGAACGACCAGGCAGAACGGACCGAAAGACCACTCAGGAGATAGACTAGGGCCCGGTATGGTAGGGCATGCACATATATGCAGCATGACGGGGAGGGGGGGGGGTCAGGTCGGTCGGAAGGGTATAAAGCACACGTGCAGTATATGCTCAGCAATTCGGTGAAAGCTATTGCACAGTGTACATCGGTTTGAACGACGTTGAGTTGCTGCCATGGTGTGATATGGCCAACAGGCAATCCAGTAGACGGCATCTGGATGACTTTACCCGAGGTCGCGTCTTTGGGAAGTTGGAAGAAGGTCGAAGTGTGACCGAGGAGTTCGGGATCGCTCACAGCATCGTTTCACGAGCTTGGAGAGCATTTCAAATGACAGGAACAGCTGTCCGAGAGTTTAGCAGTGGTCGTCCACGAGCAACCGCAGCAGCGGATGACCGGTATATTGTCCTACAGGCGAGAAGAGACTGATGGAAGACAGCGGGAGAAATTGCAAAGCACATGCAACAAACAACTGGACGTCCGTTATTGCGTTTTACCATGACCAGGAGGCTGCACAAAGGTGGTCTATTTGCACGACGACCAGTAAGGTGTGTGCCATTAACGCCTGCTCATCGGAGACGGTGGTTTCTGTGGTGCCAGGAACACAAGAACTGGACACATCAGCAATGGGGTCGAGTTCTCTTTACGGATGAGAGCCGATTTAGTTTGATGAGCGATTCTGGACATATACACATTTGGAGAGAGCAGGGAACACGCTCTCACACCTCCAACATCATAGAAAGGGACCGGTTTGGAGGTGGCGGAGTTCTCATTTGGGGTGGTATCATGCTTGGTAGCCGCACTGAACTCCACATCTTCCAAGGAGGTTCTGTCACTGGTGTCCGCTATTGTACCGAGGTTCTCCTGCCTCACGTGTCTGTTTAGAAGTGCTGTGGGCCCTGAGTTCCTTTATATGGACAACAACGCTACACCTCATCGTACAGTGGATGCCACAAAACTGTTGGCGAGTGAAGATATTTAACGCATGGATTGGTCTGCAAGGTCCCCGGACCTAAATCCAATCGAACACGTGTGGGACCTTCTCGGGAGACGCTTGGCAGCACATCACCAGCCGCCAGCAACGATTCCGCAGCTGCGATTGGCGCTACAAGAGGAATGGGCCGCGATGCCTCAACAGCTCCTTGACAGCCTCCTCATGGACAAACGTTGTAAATCTTACAACACAGTCAAGGGTGATCATATCCCCTACTAAAGACTGGATTTTTCTTGGCAGCCGCCTGTCACATGGACGTTTCTGTCCAGTTGTGCTCGAAGCTACCTTTTCAATAAAGTGCCTTTGTATCCTTTGGATTCCTTGTTTGGATGGTTTTGCTCACTTGTCCCATATTCTTCATCTTGGGGATCTTATGGTATGATCTGAGTTGATGTGGAGCACTTCTGCACGGCGTTACATTCGAAAAACCGTCTTGTCCTTAATTTTTGCACGCCAGTGTACATTGGGCACTACCTTTTATTTTCATCATCTGATCACTCTTGTTGCAACACAAACACTCAGCGTCTGTTGACATTCTCTTGCAGTTATCACATTGGCAGCAGTCAAGATTACCTTTTCTACCCTCAAATTTGTTTTCACATTTCTTGTTAAACATTTGCGCTATACCGGCAGAATATCATGGTTCAAATGAATAAGGATTTACACTATTCATTTTACAGATTGATGGGATTGACTGCTCTGCACAGAATGGTAAACAGCACCGACTGGAGCCCTACACACGCTAAGTGTCTGGTTTCTTGTCTAGTGTGACATCCCTGCTGATTTTAAAACTGACACAATCAGAAATGCTTTATCGTAAGTGGAGAACCACTTACGATAAAGCATTTCTGATTGTGTCAGTTTTCATGTCTTTCGACATTACATTTTCGCGCAGGGAAAAAAATGCCCGAAATGAGTTTATTGTTTCTTAAAGACAATATAAAAACTATGAATGTACAAAATTTATGAAGACTGAAATTTCACAGTGAAAGACTCTGTGTTTAAGTATCTTAGCTAAACTTATCTCAGAATCTAGAACTTCAGCTTCTTCTTTTGCCTTTTCTATAAGTTTTCTTTTCTTATCTTTGAGTTCTTTTAGCTCTTGGACTGCTCTCCTTTTACTATTGGCCACTTCATTTTCGTCAGATTTCTTCTTTGTTAAGTCTTCTACTCTTTTTGATGAAGCATTTTTGACAGCTAATATCATTGATTTTGTGATTCCACATTCAGTTCTTTCTCACTATTTGCTAAACCACCAAACGATTGTATTGCACTGTAAACACTTCTTTCTGCAACAACTGCAGCTTCTTTTAAGTTTTCAATTAAAAGTTCTTTGTTAACAGAAAAGCCTCTTTCAACTGCAGCATTGCCATGAAACATGCATAGCAGCTTCTGTAAGAACTTGATAAAGTCATGGTTCACACTTTGTAGTACATTCATCAGGAAGTGATCAAGTTTGTCCTCCTTAGGATTGAACTGTTTCAGTTGTTTTTAGAAGATTCACAAATTGAAAATATTCACTCTTCACATCAGCTTTTGATGAAGCCACGTTTTTTTTACACAAACTCTTGCAATGCAATTGTCACTCGAGAATCTCTCAAAATGGAACTCTGCATAACTTCAGGCAATAAACATTTTCAGTCCGATAATCAGGCTTCTCTCAAAGTCCGTAAGTTGCGTAAATCAACCTCTGTGGCTTCTACCCGGCATTATTGTCACTCTGTACTCTTGCTTACATCAGCTGGCGCTTTTTGCTTTCATGGTGCATCGACTACACGCTGGTTTATAAGGGCGCTGGTTCGTGTTTTCTACTAGGTATGCAAACTTGTCTTTATTCAGGTGCTGATATAAAAAAGACAATTTCATGACCACTCACCCAATTTCATTACTTCATGACTACCTGCTCAATTTCATTACTTTTTCATTACCAGTAGACACCCTGCTATGTTCATGCTGTAGCTACATTGCCAATTATTTAATTAAGAAAATGATTCCCTTTTCGTTATAAAATTGACAAAATGAAATCATAACTCGAACTCTCTCTTTCTTTATCATATATAGGTGCTCTAAAAATGGCTTCGTTTCAGGTAGGGTTGGCAATCGAATAGTGTTTTAAGCACCTGGTCAGAAATTTTAGTGATTTTCTGCCTAGGCCAGTGGCCAATATTTGCTGAAAAAAAGCTTAAAATTTACCAAAAGTAGCTAAAATTAATAAAAATTATATTTAAAGGGTATGAGGGAGGCAGTAAATCCTGCCAGAGCTCATATCTATAAGCCAGCATATAATCACATAAATTGGGGATTACTTTGTTGCCTTTTCCTTGGAGGGAAGGGGGAAGGAGTCATCACTCATCGCGTGATGAGTGTGGCCGGTAGGGCCTAATGTTATTAATTAGAGTTGGCAACCTTAGTTTCAAACAATACTTTTTTTCAATTTGCTTCCGGGAAAGCCCCCCCCCCTAGGGTGGTCTGTGATAAGTAAAGGAATGCTTAAATTGGCCCATGAGCGACCTAAGTTTGAGAAACATTGCTCTATTGGAGCACAGAAATAACCTGAGCAAATATGTTAATTTTAATAAAATTAATTAATTAATGAAAATACAGAATAGGCTACTTAAAGAAGTAAAAAATAATCTTTAATGTTGCTTGAAATAACAGAATTTTGTGGTAATAAGTAAAACTTTCTGAAGTATTACAGAACCCAAAAAATAGACGTAGAATTCTTTGTATCAAAACAAGCTTTTCTTTTCAAAGAGGGTTTCAAAATAAACAGTTAAACACTAGTCAATGGCAGTTATATAACTGATTAAGCAATAGATATTTTACAAGAAAAAAGTTCTTAAAACAATGTCACTGAGAGCTGTTTTTAACTCAAATAATTTCACACATTTCTGACTCTTTTCCCCCATCCTTATTTTCAAGTTTTGTTAAGTTGAAGAATACATTACCTTTCCTTCTCTGAGTTTATTATTATTATTATTTTCCTGCAGACATTTCTGGCCTTTAGATGATTATCAAGCCAGTTCTCAATACTCCATTTCACTTCACTCCACATTAGTTGTTGACTGTGGGATAAAACTAAAATTTTGAATTATGAACATCAAAAAGACCCACTACATCAGGAATCAAGGTTCAACTAATGAAAACACCATAAACTATAAGTCTATTTTGTAATGTTTGGTTTAATAACAACAAATAAGATTAAAAAACATTGCATAAATTTTATTCAAAAGGTGCCACAACATTAATCTGTGATCCAGAAACTAATTTTTAAATACATTCCCTGTCAACAACTACTGTGGAGTGGAGTGAAGCATTGAGAACAGGACTTTGTGGTCTTTTATTCTTCAACTAAACAAAGGCCAGAAACATCTACAATGAATAAAAAACTCAGAGGAGGAGAAACCAATTCTTCAACTGAACAAAGGTTGAAAATAATATCTCTGAATAAAGCCACTTGTAGAACTTAATTTTTTTCATGCAAAGTTCAATCATGACATTTATCTTTGGGCAAACTTATTGTTTCCATATTAGAAATACAACACAAATTGCTATTTAGTAACTATAAAAACAAACTCACGAAGTTATGCTGTTATCTTTGACATTTTTCCCAGTGTCACCACCGCTGTTTTCCACCACAAATCTGTTAGATGTTTTCAACTGGAAAGAAGCATTTCTATTTGGCGCCGAAGTTCTTTCATAAGATTCTGAAGCAGGATGGTTGTATTGATACCCTGAAGAACTCTGCCCATAACGATCAGAGTACTGGTTTCTGGTGGGACTGCTGCTCCTTGAGTCGTAATTATAATCAAAATCAGAGCCATAGTCATAGCTATACCTTGGGCCAGGTTCTCTGTAAGAGCTGGAATAGTTGCCCCTAGAAAACTGTGCTGTAGAAGAATAGTTTCCATATGAATTGGCAGATTGGGACACCCACGAATAATTATCTCTTCTTTGCGGTTGAGGTGATGGGTCTAGTGTTGGAAGAAAAAATCAAAACTGCCAGTTATTTTCACAAGCACAACATTCAACAGTGAAACACGATGTAACAATATATACAAGGTATTATACTGAACAAAATCTAAATAATAAAGGTAAGCAGCACTTGAAGATAATTATGGGAGATTTCAATGCAAAAATAGGGCAACGGCAACAGAATGAAATTTCAGTAGGTAAATTCGGTCATGGCAACAGAAACCAGCGTGGAAATACTCTCTTTGAGTTTGCAGAGGCAGAAGGGTTTTTCATCTTGAACTCCTTTTTCAAGAAAAAGCCGCACAGGAAATGGACATGGAGACATCCAAGTGGGACGACAAGTGAAATTGATTTTATTATGTGTAACAAAAAATTCGTCATAGAAGACTGCAGTGTGCTAAACAAGTTCAACACAGGTAGTGACCATAGATTGGTGAGATGTAAGATCCACCTCAACACTAAACTCGAACGTGGCAAGCTCATAAGACAAACAAAATGTATTGACATAACCAACCTTAAAAAACACCATAATACCTTCAAGTTGGAACTGAAGAACAGATTCTCTGCTTTAGAAGGCCTAACATCGGAAGAAGTGGATATTTCTGAAGTTAACAGAAGAGTAACCAAAGCTCTTATGGAAACAGCAACAAAATTAGCTGGGTCTAAGAACAAGTTGCATGTGAACAAATTATCAGGAAAAACCAAAATGTTGATGCAAAAAAGAAGAGAGATGAGGACAACTAAAGAAGATGTGACTTCCAAAGTGGAATACATAGAGCTATGCAAGACAGTACGAAAAAGTATCACTGAAGACGTAAGGAAATTTAACTGTGAACTAGTGAGGAAAGCAATTGAAAACAACCAAAGCCTAAAGACAGCAAAGGGACATCTCAGTAAGGGAAGAAAACAGATTATGGCACTGAGAAAAGAAGATGGTTCTGTAACAAGAAATAGAGGCGAAATTTTAACAAGAGAGAAAGATTTTTACTCCAAGTTATATGAAAGGGATGATGCATGTACTCCAGACATCATGGAAGGTACCAGTACGAGAGTTCTTCCAGTTCTCCCAGCAGAAGTTGCACATGCAATCAAGAAAATGAAGCAGGGAAAAGCTCCAGGAGAAGATGAAATTACTGTAGACATCATACAAGAAGCAAGTGGAGAAATCGAAACAGTACTCGCCCAAATTTTCACTCGATGCCTTAATGAAGGGAAGATTCCTGAGGATTGGAACAACGCTATAATGATCCCGCTACATAAAAAAGGTGACATTGAGGATCTCAGGAACTATAGACCTATCAGCCTCCTATCAGTGGTTTATAAAATCTTCACTAAAGTTCTTTTACATCGTTTGAAGGTAACACTGAACATGGCTCAACTGAGAGAACAAGCTGGATTCAGGAGTGGCTACAGCACAATAGATCATATCCATGTACTGAGAGAACTAATTAAAAGAGCGAGGGAATATGAACTTCCATTGTGCATGGCTTTTATCGACTATGAAAAAGCCTTTGATTCGGTGAAACTATCAGCAGTTACAATGGCTCTGAAATCCTGCGGTATTGAAGATGCATACATTAGTATTATTAATAACATCTATGAAAATGCAAGTGCAAAGATACGGCTGTTTGAAAATACAACACACATAAAAATTGGAAAGGGAGTGATACAAGGTGACACTATATCTCCGAAGCTCTTTAACGCCACATTGGAAAATGTCTTTCAATCACTGAACTGGGAAAACAAAGGGATAAAGATTAATGAAGATTATCTAACCCACCTTCGTTTTGCTGATGACATAGCCATTTTTGCAACTACCTCATCAGACCTGCAGAGTATGATCCAGGAACTTGCTGACAAGAGTAAAGAAGTGGGATTAAAAATGAACTTTCAGAAGACAAAAGTGATGTTCAATGCTTTTACACGAAATGAAGATTTATCGATTGATGGAGAAAAGCTGGAGATAACAGACACGTACGTTTATCTTGGACAGCAGATATCAAGTGAGGGTCACATTGATGAAGAAATTAATCGGCGTACAAAACTTGCTTGGAGAGCTTTTGGAAGAAACAGCATAATTTTCAAGAGCAATATGCCATTATGTCTTAAAAGAAAAGTGTTTGATCAATGTATCCTTCCAATGCTTACGTACGGTGCAGAGACGTGGACCTTAACTAAAAGAGACATACAAAGGCTGCAGACAACTCAAAGAAGCATGGAGAGGTGTATGCTTGGTGTAACCAGGAGAGATAAGACGAGGAACTCGTTGATCCGAAAAATGACAAGAGTGGAAGACATCATGATCAGAGTTAAATCCCTGAAATGGCAATGGGCTGGGCATACTGCCAGAAGGACAGACCATCGATGGACAGCCGAAATTTTAGATTGGATTCCAAGGGACAGGAAAAGACCCAAAAGAAGACCACATGGGAGATGGGTGGATGAAATTCGAAAGTATACGGGAGTGTCATGGAGGAGACTGGCACAAGACAGACCGTTGTGGAGGAAACTTGGGGAGACCTTCGTCCAGCAGTGGATTGATAATGGTTGACGATGATGATACTGAACACACATGCAAGAAAGATTTTACATGTGCACACATAAATTAAAAATAAATCTTCTACTGGCCTAGCGAACCACTAGAATTTGCAAACCATTGGTCCGCAAAAAAAAAAAAAAAATAATAATAATAGAAAAAATTTAAAGACATTTACAATGTATGTAGAAAATAATGTATCATTTCAATGGAAATATCTCCCATATTTGTTTTTAAACCTATCATTAGTTTGCAGCCTGAAAAGAAAACCATACAGGAAGGTAAAAGAAATAAAAATCCTTTAACTTGTGACAAATTAGAAAAAAGAAAAAAAAAAAAAAAGAAAAGAAAAACTAACTGGCCATCCGGGCCAGTAAAATCAATAGTTCAGTGGTCCATCAGAAGTTTTACTGGCCAATAGCCAGCGGACCATTGGGTAATTCAAACGCTGTATTAGGTGTGCAATTTAATTCTCGGCCACAGGCACGACACGCTGGTTGAACTACTAAAGTCATATTCGGCGGAAAGAACAAAACCTTTACATTTTCCAGCAGAGGTATGGTGTTATGTACTGTACAGTTGTCAATAAACAACAAGATCATTCTGTTTTCTTTCTGAAAATTTTTATCAATTTTTAGAAGCCATTTTTCAAAGATGTCACTCATCATCCACACTTTTTTATTTGCTTCATATTTAGCTGGCTTAGTTCTTACATTTTTGAAGCAGCGTGGGTTAGCTGATTTGCCAATCATTAATTAAGGAAGTTTCTCCGATCCACCCATATTAGCTCCGACTAAAAGCGTTACCTGTTCCTTGCTATGTTTTCCACCACTGCAGCTTTCACCTTTGAAGACTAATATTTTGTCTAGGGTACATTTGAAAAAAAAAAAACCTGTTTCGTCGACATTGAAAATGTCTTTAGGGGCTGTGTCCCAATCATTTCTAACAGTTCTCCCTTCCATTCATTAGCTGCTTCTAGGTTAACATCTGCACATTCCCCACAAATAGATTTAAAAGAAATGCCATTTCTTTCTTTAAATCCATCAAGCCAGCCAGTACTGGCCTTAAAATCATTTCCCCCAAATTTAGTGGCAAATTCTTCAGCTTTAGCTCTAATCAGGGTGCCACTTAGTGGAATGCTTTTGCCACGTGCCTGCTTAAACCACTTCAACACGCTCTCCTCAACATCAGGATTGTCCGGTCCTCTTACCCTTTTCCTTTCTCCACCACTACGCTGAGTCTCAAGAGCATTCAAAATTTTATCCTTATTTTTTAGATAATTGGATAACGTATTGAGAGAAATGCTAAAGTCCTTTGCAATCTGAGCCTTTTTTTAAAAATCCCTTTTCCATTTTATGAATCACTTCCACCTTTGAGCTAAAGTCAATGTTTTGTGCTCACCATGGGCTGGTCTACACAAAGAAAAACTTAGATGAAAAACTTACAAAGAAAAACTTAAATGAAAAACTTAGGTACAGCAGGTTACAACACTACTCATAAATACAAACAGACATTAAAACAACCGGAGCAGGCAGTTACATTGTTCACCTCGCATAAATGCAAACAAACTAAACATCTACAGTTACAGTCTACAGTGGAAGTGTCATGACCTTGACCCCTTCCCACCACTCGCCACCAGCTGCATGACAACAGCTTTCAGGTAAACCCAGAGCGGGCGGAATTGGCGCTTGTGACCTCGACCTCATAACAACACTTGGAACTTCATCTAGAACAGTTAGATTTAAAGGTAATTGTTATAATTATTTATAATTCAAAGGTAATTGTTGAAAATATGAGATTACGAAAATGGGGTTTTCTTCGAATTAAAAAAAAAAAAAATCGAATTAGCATTAATATAGAAAATTCAAGGGACCAAACGAAAAATTTGAATTAGATAAGTTACACTGTATAAGCTGAAGAGAAGAAAAAACGGTTTGTGGCTGGAGCAAAAAAACAATAACAACAACAAAAAAGGACAGCATGAATCAACTTCTACAAAGGTACGAAGTGGCCAATTTTTTTTTTCACGGAGCAGCTGAATGAAGGACAATTCTGTGTGTGTGTGTGTGTTTTCATGCAATAGGGAGAAAAGGCCAGAATAAGTTTCCTTTCCTCAACACTGGAAAGGATGCAAACAGTATGAAAATCTCCCACAGCAGTATCAGGGAGGGCCACCTTGCTCACGCACGAGGGTTGAACCAAAACTAATGCAAAAGTGGGCATAACTTTTTCATTAACCAACAGAGGTCATTCAAATCGCAGACGATGGTAGAGTAACTTTTTCTCTGTACAAAGGTGCTACTCAACATAGTCTCCATCACAAGTGATGCATTGCTATTGTTGAACCCAACTCTTGAATCCTCTTTAAAATTCGGGTGTGGACTGTTGTACCCACTTCTTCACAGCCATGTTCATTTTGTCTGTGTCATCAAATCATTGTCCCAAGAGACTATCCTTCATTGGACCGAACCGGTGGAAGTCAAAGGGCAACAGGTCTGGGCTGTGTGGTGGAAGCGGGACCACCGTCTAGCTTAATCTGTTGATCGCCTGATTTGTTGCCAAAGATATGTGTGGTCTCGCATTGTCAAGGTGAATGTGGATCCTTTTCAGATTCTTGTTCGGTCTCTTCCTCTTTATGGCTTCTCTAAACTTCTTGAGTGTCTCAATGTAGGGCTCGCTGGTATGGTATGGCCACGTTCCAGAAAATCAAGAATGTCACCACTATGATCCCGGAAAAAAAAAAAAAAAAAAGTCACCATGACTTTCTGTGCTGATTGCTGGCTCTTGAACTTCTTAGGCCTTGGTGAAGAGGTGTGACACCATTCCATGGATTGATTCTTCATTTCCGGATTGTAAAGATATGCCCATGTTTCATCCCGTCACCAGATCAGAAAAAAATGCGTCTTCATTGGCTTCAAATGCTTAAAAAGCAGATCAGAGCAGACTTCCACCCTTCTCTCCTTCAAATTGGGTGTCAACTGCAGAGGTACCCACTTTGCACACACTTTCCGATATCTTAAGTCTTCCACCATCTTCCATATGACATTGTGACTACAGTCTAGTTATGCAACAAGTTCACAGATTGTGACTCATCTTTACGCACAAATCAATTCAACCACTTGCTGATGATTCGTGTCAGTGTCTTCCACTGTTTGGTTTGTCTTCAATGCTCGTTTCCCCTTCTTTAAATTTCTTCATCCGTCTGTGCACATTGCTCTTGTCAATGGTGTCATCTCCATAAACATTCTACAGTCTTCTGTGGATGCCAGACAGCCTGCACATTTTCTTTGTCAAGAACAGAATGATGGCACATTGCTTCTGCTTGTAATCCATTATTTACCTGCAATGAAGAAGATGGGTTACTATAGCAGAAGACTGGGCTTCATTACCCCAAAATTCTGTATATTTTCACTGCATTCCGTGCAATCACTTCTTTCAGAAAACTTTCATCGTCCTGGAGCGGGAGTTGAATCCGCACCTTCTGATTTCCGGTCGAGCATGCTAGTCATTACCCTACCCAGGGCAAGGAAATTTCAAGCAACTGACAGTAGATATCTGAGAATCTTCAGATTTGCATTATTTTTAGTCTAAGCTATTCCTGCGTAGCGTCTCACGAACTTTTCTCACATCTGATTCCGACTCCAGGAAGATGAAAATTTTCAAGTTTTCTGAGGGAAGTGATTACATGGAATACAGTGAAAATATGCCAATAACTACAGAATTTTGGGGTAATGAAGACCAGTCTCTGTTCTGGAAGATAGCATTACAATGCCTACCATGTATTTATGAAGAATTATTTCTTCGGGGAAATTTGTTTCCCAATTGTATAGAGGAAGAATTACTCTACCAACATGTGCAATTTCAAACGACCTCTGTCAGTTAATAAAAAAGTTATGCCCACTTTTGCATGACTTTCAGTACAACCTTCGTATATTGTATGACACGAGTGTATGCACAGTCAACATCCTCCCGTGCAATCTGAGTCACCTGCTGCATATTGTTGATAGTATAAAAAAAAAAAAGGGATATATATGTATAGTATCTCCCTAGTATTTAGTTGCATTTTGTTTTTGTGTATCATTGTAAAATAGTAGTGTATAGGTTGCATGTATATGTAAATCAGCTACAGTCCAGCAGATGTGTGATGTCACCAGTACCCAGCATCCTTTCCTGGATACTGGGACATGCTGGTCTGGGTGACCAGGTGGTTGCTGGCGGTTCTTCTTGCATGTTGTCCTCTCACTCAGGTCTTGTTCAGTTAATTTACTCTGGTGTCAACTATTCTTCATTACTTTTCATCAGCTCAAAAGTAAGGTTGAACGTTAGTATGTAGTCTGTAAACACCTTAAAGAAAAAGGTCTGTAAATTATTTTCTATATTAAAGTGTTTACATTAAAGAAGGAATAATGTCCACAACTTCAGTACTGAAACAAAATTCCAGTCACTTGGCTCAAAGTTTTTCTTCCACTAAAGTATTTGCAGTACATTTAAAACATAATCTCCAACACATATGTCAGTACTTCCCTTACCTGAATAAGTTAAATTACATAGCAAATTAGTTAAAAGAACTTCTTAAGAGGGTTTTGTAACTAATTTGCTGCTATATGTTGGTTCATTTAGGGATTTGCCAGTTTTGTAGATATCAGTTCTGAAGCTTAAATTATTGTGAGCCTGCCAATGCTCTATGATTTTTTTATTGCTGAAATAGTGAAGTATTTCAGTAGATTTATGATGTGAGGGTGTTGAACAAGTAAAATTGCAGCATGTAAAGTTCAAGCTATTAAAAAATCATCAGCACTGCTTTGTTCAATAGACCTACAAGTTTTCTTTTACTCTCCTTTCATCAAAATAATTTATTTTCTGGACTTATTTCTAATTCACTGAATCATACTTGTCGCAGCCCAGGCATACTGTTTAAGATGCAACAGGTATATTCAAATTTTTATTACAGTGAATGATTGTTATGTGTACCCCCTCCACCACCGCAAATCGCTTAAGCATGAAAAATATTTGCTTTGTATGCGTCTGTGCGTACAAATCTTATTAGCAGTGCAGTAATAATATCTTTGAAATGCATTAATACAGAAAATGTCACAGTTCATAATGGGGTATTCCATGGAAAATTACCCAGGGGTGGTTGCTGACAAAATTTCATTTTTTGCACAACTAGGAAGTCATATTTTGAGAGTTCAAATCTGGAGTTTATTTTTTTTTTAACATCCACCATTTTGGATTGACCAGCCAAAATAGCTAGATGTTAAAAAAAAAAAAAAAGAAAAAAGCAGGGTGTGATTTTTCCACAGCATGGAAAAATCACACAACGGCAACCTTTCTGCTTTTTTTTTTAACTGCACAAAAACCATATATGGCAGAGATATCAACTGATCTCATTTTAATGAGTGCAGGTCCGTCTATAAAGGAAATATATAAATGTTTACTAAAGATTAATACACTGAGGAGAAATCCTTGGTGCTTATCTTTCACTCGGTTCTTGAGTTTAAACACTCCAAAAACAGCAGGTATATTCTTCATGGAGGTGTATGTACTCATTGATTATGAAGTCAAAAAAAACAAAAAAAAAAAAAAAAAAACAGGGGGAGGGAGTGGCCTTCCTTAAGTGTACTTTGGACTAGAATACTACCTAAGTTTGAAATTCCAAAAGGCCAACCAGGGTGGAGTGGGGGGGGTCGGAAATCCATTAGACCAGTATAAAAATGTCCCTTTTAAAAAACAACTGCTCCACGAAGGGTAGTCATTACAAAAAACAAAGGACTAAAATGAACTGTAAAATGTTAAAATACCTTAGGACAGGAATTACAAGTTGTTTGAAATATTTCCGCATGAGAAAATGCAAGTCACTGAAAATATCACTGGACTTCTTGGCTGTATTGTCCGATGTGTTTCGGCTTGGTTGCCATCTTCTGGGACTTTGAGTCGTCCGTTCCCTTCGCAGCCCACCATTACTGTGCCACGTACTCAGATCATGAATCTCTGCCTTCATGTGTTATGACACATCATCAATCTACTATGTTGCCATTCTCCGTTTTTGGGAACTCGATAGTCTTGTTGTGTGGAAATCTAGGTCTAGTTAGGTGCAATGTTTTTGTGCTGTCTGCTTCCTTGCCTTTTGTTATCTTCTTCTATGAGTATTTTCCATGGAAGTGGTATATCCACTCCACTACTAATATTACAGTTGGTGCTTTTAGTTTTTCTATTATTATTGCTTCAGCATAATGAATGTTTTTTTTTTTTTTTTGGGTAGGTTGTTTGCAAATTATTTCGATATCTTCAACTACTGGTACTGTATTATTTTTCATGCAATATTGTACAAGTGCTGTTTTTTTTTCTCTTTTTCTCCAGCTTTTAACATGTTGTGTTAACCTTTCTTTTAATTTGTTTTTTGTGCTTCCTATGCATTTAATTCCATTGCTGTTATTAGCTGGTTTTATTGGAATGCCGTATACTCCTGCACTGTCAAAGAGTTTTGTTTTTTCTCTGTTATTGATGATCTTATTCTTGTAATCTTTTACTACAATTCCAAAATCCAGATTTTTTTTTATGCATTCTTTTTTTAATGATGTTTGTGATTTTGTGCCATCAGCAATATTGAAATTTACCACAATATTTTATATTTTGTCTGATTTTATTATCAGGATGTTTATACAGTACATGTAAAATTACTTTCTTAACGTCTGAGGTGGTATATCCAAATTGTCTGGCTGTTTTAATTATCCATTGTAGTTCTTTTTCTTTAAAAATGTTATTACTTGAATGGGTGAAAGCTCTATGTAACTAAACTTCTGATTGCTGATATTTTGTATGTCTTGGGATGGTAAGGATTTGCAGGTATGAGTATTGGCACGTAAGTTGGTTTTCTATAGACAAGGTATTTGCAGGATATTTGAGTTTTTATTATTGTGATGTCTAAGAAGTTAATTGTATTATCATTTTCTAATTCCACTGCAAAGTTGATACTTGGATATTTGTCACGGAAGTCTTTCTTTAGCATGCCTAACTCCAAAACATCGGCATTCCAAAACAGCAATGTGTCATCAACATATCTTCCATAGAAGAGAACTTTGTCTTTATACTTGTTAAGAATATCTTCTTCCATTTTCTGTAGTACAACCTTTGCAAATAAAGATGATAGTGGGGAGCCCATTGGTGCTCCGAACTTCTGTCTATAGATTCTACCATTGAATTGAAAGAAATTATTGCGATATATGTATGTTAATAAATGTACTATTTCTTGAACTTCTAATACTCAAGAACCGAGTGAAAGATAATACACCAATGACTAGGCCAACAACTGTTACAACCAAAAGGTACGTTACAACTTTGTCTATCCAATTTCTTGCAGTTAATCTTAGAATTTTCCAATCGAGAAATGCATTTGATGCAAAAGGAAAATAACATGTAAAAAATTACAACAGTTAAACCATTATCAATTAATGTACATTGCTGGCCACCCAAAATGCAACACCAAGGAAGCAAGCATCCGATTGGCCTGAAATTCGCAGCATGCATCACCCGCGAGAGGACATGCGAACGATTAGCATTGCAGGGCATATGCGAATCATATGCACCCGGCACGCCACCAAGAAGCACTATAAGAAGGGTGCACAGAAGGCGGGGTGTAAGTAGTGGAAGTGTGTTGTGCTGCCGGACCTGTGCGTGGGAAGCTTCCTGATGCCTCGTCGCAGAATATGGCAGTCATTCCAGCACATTTCGGAGTTTGACAGAGGATGAATAGTGGCTTATTGTGACAGCAGTTTATCGTACCAAAACATCGGCGCCCGTGTGGGACGACATCCAGCCACAGTGAGGCAAGTATGGATTTGAAGGGTGCACGACGGACGGACCAACGCGAGCGATTGCCGCAGCTGCGGCACACCACCGAACGAGAGGACTGGCATGTTGTGCTGCGGGCATTGACGGCTCACACCGCCACATCACGAACGTTAGCGCAGGAATTAGGGTGTGCTGTGTAACAACCTGTGTCAGCACGTACCGTTCGACGTCATCTGCAGGAGCGGGGACTTGTCGCACGGCGCCTATTGCTTCGATTACCATTGACGTTACACCACCGGCGAGTGCGGCGGCAGTGGGTCGTTGAACGCCGTACCTGGACTACGGAATGGCACGACATTGTCTTCTCCAATGAATCCCGCTTCTGCCTGCAACACCATGATGGTTGGATCCGTGTGTGGTGGCACAGCAGAGAGAGACTGTATGACGCCTGCATTATGCATCGCCATACCGGTCCGTCACCTGGCGTTGTGGTTTGGGGCGCAATTGGGGGTGTCGGACAAAAGCCTACCTACAACATGCCCACCGGACACTTGCCCACTCGGACATTTGCCCACCCGGACACTTGCCCACCGGACATTTTCCCACTGGACACGAGGAACCTGAGCATACTTAACTTTAGTAATAACCGCTACCATATTTTTGAAATTTAATCATCACGACCTGCTTTGATTTCAGAAAATGGTGTAAACGCGCCGAAACTTTAATTTTGTATACCGTGTGACCCAACGCACGTTTGGGATATGATGTACACATGTACACCCGCCAAAATTTAAATTTATATGCAGTGTGACCCAACGCACGTTTTGAATTTCTGGGTAAGTTTAATACTAACTTTACTTGCGAAAAACTGAAAAATAATTTCTAGTGCTTTTTTTACTACCGGCTCCAAAGAAAGTCGGCGCTAACCTTCTCCCCCCCTGTACCCCCCATATCTCTCTCTCTCTCTCTCTCTCTCTCTCTCTCTCTCTCTCTCTCTCTCTCAGAAACATACGTTACGCCACTGGTAAACCAACAAGATGAGACGAAAACGACTAGTGGGTAGTTTATAAGAGTTGCTGGAATGTCGCCTTAAACTTTTTTCCCTTGCTTTGAATGAGTTGTCTTAATTGCTTTACAAAATTTTGCATATCTGCTTGTGAAAATAATACTGTATGTTAACAATTTCTTTAAAAACGATGTTCTATTTATTTGCCTTAATCAAATTTTAACGTCCTAACTCGTGGACGTAAGATTCTGTAACCCCTTTTTTAAAGCCAGTGGTCTTGGCTGGAATGCAATCGCAAGCAACATCTAGCTCTCAAGGTCGTGCTGAAGGTCATGCACCCTCATTGCCTTAGGGCACGTTTAAGAGCTGCTCACGTGTTGAAACTCCTTACTTCAGGGCTGTCCGTTAATGACCCTCCCACCAATAAATATCCCCTGGGTTGACAGCCTAACTCTGACCCAAACAAGAATGCTGTGACAGAGAACCATCAGTGACATCACCAAAACACGAATATCTTTATCTTTTTAGAAATGCCGCTATTCTTGAGGGTTACCGGAAAAAAAAAAGGCCAGGAAAAAAATCCAACGAAAAAATGATCCAGGGGAGAAAAAGCCAAAGCCAAAGGAAAGAAAAGCCAAAGAAAAAAAGTCCATGGAAATAAAATCCAACGGCTTCTTTCATGTACGTTAACCAGTAAGAAACTTAGGGGGTCATATAAAAATTTACATAAAAAAAAAGTTCTCACTTCTCAAAGATTACAAGGACACCATAATTTGTTTCCACGGACGTTCGAGCAATGGGGGGGGGGGGGGGGGGGGTTATAAAATTGCATTTTTGTTTCTTGTGTCCACTTCCATGTTGGTTGACCTTGTAAGAAATGTAGGGGTTGTACAAAAATGAGTTTAGGACATTTGGGCACCTGGACATTTTGGCACAAATCTTGAGGGGACGTACAAAAATTGCCGTTTTTTTTTTTTTGCTATGAGGGGAATTGAATGGAGAAAACGTTTCCAGTAAGACAAACAACAATTATAATTGAATTAAAAAAATATATTACAATGCACAGATTTTGAAGATTTTTTTTTTTTTTTTTTGGTTGGAGGTTTAACGACCACTGTGAGCAACTCAATGGGCTATAAGCAGTCGCCCGTTCCTAATTTAGGGTCACTGGTTCCAGGGAAGGGAGAGAGCCAGTGCCGTAAGACAAACACAACATCCATGCCTCACCAGGATTCGAACCCAGACCCCGTTCGGACGAATGATCAGAGGCCATCGCTTAGACCACTGCGCCACCGGGGCGGCAATTTTGAAGATGACAATACATTTTTTTTTTTTTTTTTGGGGGGGTGTAAATATGACAACATAATATCCGAAAACTTGACAATTTCGTCGTCCTGGATCGGGATTACATAGCTCATAATCATGAACATGGATTACATCATATTTATGATTACATAGCACCAAGGGTGCCCATGGGAGAGAGCCCCCCCCCCTTGTTACTATAGCCAAATTTTTGATAAAATTTAAAACGCTAAAATAGACGAAACCTTTTTTTTTTTTTTTTTTTTTTTTTTAAATGTTTGACAGCCTTAAAGGAGGTAAGGATTTTTCTTAGCCCCCCCCCCCCCACAAGCACACATAAAATGTCCGTAATTTCATATTTTCTTATTTACAATATTTTTCTATAAACTATAACTAAACAAATTCTCTGCGAGTATGAGCAAAGCCAGGAAACTTGTTGGGTAAGGGGTGGGGGTGGGGGTGGGAGAGGGCTTAAAACCTAAAATATGAAATATAAAGAATTTCTGGTCCGATCGGGAGATTTTCAGCCATTACAAGCTACAAGTCATCGAATTGCCTGAGGGCATCTGCTGCCTCAGGAAACTAGTGGTGGTGGTGGTGTGGGGGGTACCAAAAGCGCAAAATATCAAGAATTTATCATTTCTCTTCCGATCGACTTACAAGCTGCAACTCGACAAATTTTCTCGACACATGTGCACTCTCTGCTCTCTGGAAACCTGTCAGCGATAGGGGCGAGGGAGAGGTTAATACCAAAAGTGTAAAATATGAAAAATTTCTCGTCCGGTCGGGAGAATTTTGGCATTTACAAGCTACAACTCGACACATTATTTGAGGGTATGTGCCTACTCAGCAAACCTGTGTGTGTGTGTGGGGGAGATACCAAAAGTGTAAAATATAATTAATTTCTCGTCCGATCGGGAGATTTTCGGGCATTTAGCAGCTACAACTCGACACATTATCTGAAGAAGGCATGTGAATGACGAAAATCTCCGGGTCGGAAAAGAAATTCTTCATATTTTACACTTTTGGCAATCCCCCCCCCCCCATACAGTTTTGCTGAGTAAGCACATGCCTTCAAATAATGTGTCGAGTTGTAGTGCTGAAAATCTCCCGATTGAATGAAAAAAATTTCATATTTTACACTTTTGGTATTCCCCCCCCCCATCAATTTTACTGAGTAAGCACATGCCCTGAGTAAATGTCTTGAGTTGTAGTTTGTATATGATGAAATCTCCCGGTCGGAAGATATATAAATTTGTTTAGGTTTGGGGGTAACCCCCGTACATTTTAGCATTTGTAAAACAAAAAGCAATTTTTATACAATACATAAATATTTACGTGATCAGTTTTCCTACACTTGATCGGAAACGTCCTCCGAAGTTACGTATTATCTACAAATCATCCATAGTGGGCAAGTGTCCAGGTGGGCAAGTGTCCGGTGGGCAAGTGTCCAGTGGGCTTTTGTCCGGACCCCGCAATTGGATATGACACCTGCACCCCTCTGGTACGTATCGCCGGTACACTCAACAGCCACCGCTACATCTCCGACGTTTTGGAGCCTGTAGTCCTCCCTTACCTGCAGGACCTGCCAGCGGCCACGTTTTAACAGGACAATGCACGCCCGCACGTGGCATGCATCGTGCAACAATTCTTCACTGCCCACTAGGTGTCACTGCTGCCGTGGCCCCCCTGTTCTCCCGATATGTCGCCCTTCGAACATGTTTGGTCGCTGATCAGCAACCGAGTGGCCCGGAAAGCACCACCCACAGCTATGCCTGATGAACTGTGGCAACGTGTGGAAGCAGCCTGGACCGACATACCCCAAGCCCACATCCAAAGCCTCTTTCATTTGATGCCTGCGTGTTCCGCAAGTCGCACGGGCCTGTAAGCTCAATCGTTTCATCTTTATATCTGTTGTTATGTGTCCAGTAAATCTGGCTTTGCTATCTTGTGTCCTTCTTGGTGTTGCATTTTGGGTGGCAAGTGGTGTATATTAACTAAAGACGAATACATTTTTCAAAATGTTTTTCCATCTCGTTATATAGAGAAACACTTGTAGCTATGGCGACATTACACAACCTTGTCATCGAAAAAAAAAAAAACCAAAAACAATTCAAGCAGTTGTACTATAATTATCCTAGTTATACCACAATTATTCAAACTCTTCCACAGAAGCATCCTGTTTACTATAGTCATACACTTTCTCCAAATCCACAAACACAGCAAAAATTTTCTTACTAACATACAGATAATGGCAGATAATGTCACATAAATTTTGGTAGTCCATTATGTGCCATCAGCAATGAAAACAACAACAACAGTTTTCCAGGAGGACAAATAATCAAAGTATTAAAAGTACATATGTCAAGAGCAAATACATTCAAATTAACATGAAATATTAACAACTCAATGACATTTCCATATTTGCACATGTTAATAGCAGATATCAAATTAGGCTCTTACTAGTGTGCTCATTCCAACATCTATCCCCATATCTGCATCGACCTTGAAGGTAGAAACGACAAACGGTCATTTTTCAATGTTCCTATAACACAGAAAATTTGTAAGAACAATAAAAATTATTATGCAGAATAAAATGAAAGCATTTGCAGGCAAATGTAGAAAACTGCAAACATATAATTTCTGCAGAGTCCAAAAAAATGGTCACTTCAGAAAAACAGAAAAAAAAAAACAAGAAAAAAAAACTATCTGAAGCACCAGATTCATGATACAAAAAATAAATAAAAAATAAACTCCATACCTTCCCAATCAATATTAGTGAAAGTCCAGAAAATTCTTTAAAACAGCCCAGAGGATTTTTAAATATTGAGAAACATGAAACAAACTCAATTTATGATGGCATTACCCCAAAACACACAATTAACTGTACATCAACCCAATATGAGGTTAAGAGACAAAGTCATAATTTCTATGCTCTTAGTGTACATGCTATATTAAGTAGACTGGAATTAATAATGAAACTTTATCTTGGATAAGGCATAATACTTGTTAACAGCTTTGTCTTTATACTATTTTCAAACTCTCCCCTAAGACCTATGTAGAGGAAAGCTTAATGGAACCTACCCCAAACATACCAAGTGAGAACATTGTTTTCGACTTTTATTTAAACCTTAGATATGACGCCAAAAGCTTAAATAATAATGTTGATCATATGCTGTATGCAGTAAAGCAAAATTCGCACTTATCTGGGTTTAGTTCACTGGAATAGCACAAGCAGCTTGCACATTAAAAATTTTGAGAATTCATTTGATGTCTACTGAGTTCAGGTACCAGGCTATTTAAAAAAAAAAAAAAAGCAACTTCAATTTATTACCAAATTTCAAAAATAAAAATAAAGCAACACACACACACACACACACACACACACAAGGATAAATGAAAAACAACATATTGAAATGTTTCATAAGACACATCATCATCAGGAATTTCCACTACCAAGTGGATTTTCTTGACCATATAGTTCAGCCAGGGTCTCCCTCCACTTCTCTCTACCCAAGGCCATCACTTCATCCAGTCAATTATTTTTTAAACTTGATTTAATCTCCTCCATCCACTTTCTCCTTGGCCTTCCTCTTTTTGGGAGCCTCTCACTCCACCAGAATTTTAGGAAGTCTTTATGACGACATTCTCCTTACACGGCCGAACCATTGCAATTAACCGCATCTCAATAGTTTTCATAAGACTTCATAATTAATTATTCCACAGCACTGTTGTCGTATTTATCTTAAAATAAAAAATATAAATTAGTTGCATTTTTACATCAGTTAAAAAACTGATCTGTATAAAACTGTGCCCTTTGAGGGTCAGTACTGCAGCACACAGGGCCAGAGAAAGTTTTTTTCATCTGGGAGAGCAAGACTTGAAATTATGTCCCTCAAGTTTAAAAGTTCCCTACTTCCACTCAAATGGAATGCCGTTTTTACTTTCTCAAGCCTCTATTACAAAAAAGTACTATGACTGTTTAAAATTCACACTTTGGGTATTTGGCATAATTTTACTAAAAATGCAGTCAAGTAAAATATAAAAGTTATGTGAATGCTGACAACACAGCACTCGACAGAAATGCAGAATGAAAAATGAACCACAACAGGATAAATGACTATCAGATAGTGAACGTAACAATAGAAAGATGCTTTCGGAGTAGGGCTTGGAAAAATTTCTTTGAACGTTAAATATTCAGAGGGGCTTTCTGAGATGGAGCACAGATAACTAATTAGTTCTGCATTTAGAAAGGACACCGAGGTTAGTAATATTTGCATATTGTGTATATCTCTGCTATTTCTAACAATTCCTTTCATAAACATGAGGGTTCCACACCTAACAGAGTAGATTACATTGTATCCTAGTTAGCATCAGAGAATACCATATATGGCTTTAAATAAAGAAAATATTTAAAATTTATTCCCATGTCTATATCTATTTTTTTATCTCCTTCAGAGCATGAACTTATGCTCCCCAGTAGGATCCTTCTGGAAGGGCAAATGCTCCTCCTGCCCTCTAAGAAACTACCACTGTGCCCCTCAAAGATTTGTATTGCGCCCCTTTGAGGTCTGCTCCCCAGGCGGCTGCCTAGTTGACCTAACGAAAGCAATGGCCCTGTGTCCACTCCATACAGTATTCATTTTAGAACATCTACACTGAAATGAAAAATTGCATGTTTGTTTCTGTGATAGTTACACAAGAGTTTTTATACATACAGGGTTTATACTCATTTACAGAAAATACAAAAGTAATGCAAAAGTGGTCATAACTTTTTTATTAACTGACAGAGGTCATTCAAATAGCACAAGTTGGTAGAGTAACTCTTTCTCTATAGTAACCCTTCTTCATTGCAGGTAAATAATGAATTCCAAGCAGAAGTGATGTGCCATCATTGAGTTCTTGATGAAGGAAGGCTGCAGGCTGTCTGACATCCACAGAAGACTACCGAATATTTACGGAGATAACACCATTGACAAGGGTAATGTATACAGATGGATGAAGAAGTTTAAAGAAGGGGAAACCAGCATTGAAGACAAACCAAGCAGTGGGAGGCCATCATCTGCGACCACTGACGTGAATCGTTAGATATGCTTAACAACGCTAGATGGCAGCACAGTTTGCTTCGATTAAGAATGAGGGCGGACTACATTTTGATGCTGTTAATACTCAGATACTTGTGACTTTATCGTCCTGGGTGGTGTAACGGTTAGCACACTCGAACAGTAATCGGGAGATGCGGTTTCAATTCTCACTCCAAGGCAATGAAATTTTCAAGTTTTCTGATGAGATTGATTTTACGTGAAGAACAGTAAATACAGTCAATTCAGCGACGTATGATTGCTGTGTTAATTAGCATGACATATTTTCCACATATTATGAGAATGTTTCTTTCACACAATATATTAAAAACCATGTGTAAAATGGAAGATATATAACGCTATAAAGTTCAGGAGCCTGGATAAGACCAGTCAGTGGGGAAAAGTAGCTGAGATGGATCATCTGCTTGTTCTCAACAACCTAGCAGGGATAAACACATGGTTCAAAAACGGGAAAATAGATGGCCATTACTGAGAGAATGACATCACACACAAACTTACAATTACTGTTCGATGAGTTGTTTAGAAAAAAAAAAGTTATATATCACCATAAAAAACAGTAGGGTGAGCAAACTGCACTGTTTTTTTTATCGTAAGAGCAGTGGGTACTAGTTTCCATTAAGGGCTTCATATAATTTACCCGAGTTTCTTCATGAAACCCACGTTTTCCAGTTATTTGTGGTCTTATGTTGCCATATCAGCCGCAGGAATGCACTTTTGCGGTTTAAATTTGTCAAAATTCAATTTGAAAATTGGTACCCACCTGCTGCGATGCTACAGCAACCGCCATTTGCAATAGCACGTAAAGTTGTTTTCACGGCATAGGTGTATTCTGTTATGTGTTGGGTGGAGGGGGTGCTAGCCCAAGCAAATATTTTGTATGAAAGTATGTTTGGAGTGTGCTTTTTTACTCATTACATTTCTTTTTAATGTTTTTAATTGGAGAATTACTCAATAATGCAAAACTGAATCAAGGTGCTCCAATTACCACACGGCCTATCTCAGAAAATCCTTTCCCTCAATCTGAAAATAATTAATTCAATCAGTCATTTTAGCTGCATTACTATGCTGCACTATCTTGCCATGTAATCAGTCTATTATTGATAACTGAAATTATTATAAAATAAAGAAAGGGCAGATCTAGAATTTGAGAATGAAGAGGGCATACATCTAATCAGTTAAAAAAAGAGATTATAGAAGGAAACATGATATATGAATATGCCTGTTACAGTGGTGGCTTTTCAGGTGAAGTGCCTCTTCACCTATTTTACTCAAAATAAAGTTTTATTTAGTATTTTTTTATAATATATTCTTTTTTGCCTTTATTCAGTTCCAAAATACTCAAAATTTTGAATAGATATTAATTCACATGGCCCGCTCAATACGGAAAACAAATCCTTATACGCAAAACAGTGCAAGTGAAGAGCCGAAATGAGAATGCTTGGAAGTCTGCAGTTTTCCGCCGAGTTGCGATGGTAATTATGACGTCACCCTTCCCAATCTGCTCGCTCAAGTGAAGTGTTTCAGCTTCACGCACTTTACCTCTGCATCTTTCAGTTTTTGAGCGTAAAGTCGCGAGAGATCACGGTGGAGTGGGCGGACTACTAGGGTACCATGCGATCTGCTAGGGCGTTTTTTTCTCTTTGTGATGCTGTGGTACATCATTTTCTGAAAGGAATTTGTTCTTTCGCGCTTTGTGATTATTTGTTGAAAGCTTTAACTGATATTTTAGGCTTGTGTACAATTTAAGTGATAGTTATAGTTTTTAGTATGCATCCTGTGGACGACATTGTTTGTAATTTATTGCAAACTCCATTTACTCTGTGGAAAGATGAAGATAAAAGAGACATTTTGCTTCAAGAACGACCAACAGATTCACGGTAAATCTAACAATATTAATTTAAAAAAATGTTGGTTTACTGAATATAAATGGATTTGCAGCACTTCTGTGTTAATTTTTTTTTGGCCCTGCTTACTTTTTAGTAATAAACATTCGGCGTGGAATAAAGACGGATTCTCAGATTTATTAAGCGTAACACGGTCACTTCATAAACATCGTGATTCTAGCGAACACCTGAAATGCGGATTAATGTTAAGGAATTTTGAAAAAATTCAAAACATCATTGCCGATGGCCTGAGGAAGAATGCTAGGCTTTTGAAAACGCATTTTAACGAAAATGTTCGTTTAAATACTTTTCCTGCAGACAGTGATTGATGCAGTATTAGTCTATACTGTATTTGAGCAAACAAGAACTAGCATTCCATGGCCATGACGAAAGCATGGGCTCGATAAATCGTGGAAATTTCATTGAATTACTTTCATTGTTGATATGAAGAAGTTCTTTAGAAATTGAAAATCAATACGAAAGGATAAAAAACTATTCAAAATGATTTAACTGAATGTATTTCTGAATATATAAACGATCACGTCAAAAATTAAATAATTTTTTATTGTTGATTCCGAAGGTGTATTGGTTGAGGGATTTTTGGGTTTCCATGATGTGAATGAAGATAGAACGTCAGGAGCTTTATACAAAATGCTAGACAAAATTTTGGAACAGTCTGATTACCAACACAAATAAATAGGACAATGTTGCGATGGGGCAAGTATAATGTCTGGACACTTAAATGGGCTACAGAAAAAAAAGTCAATGATAAAGCTTCTCAAGCTGTTTTTGTTCAATGCTTAGTTCATTGTTTGAATCTTGTATTACACCAGAGTTTTTCTAAAATTTCTAAGTGTCGAATACTTTTTGCAAGCCTCAGTGGAATTGCTTCGTTTGTTCACCATTCTGCGAAGCGGTCTTATACACTTATATCAAGAACCGCAAGATGCAGACTAACCATAACAGAAACTCGATGGTCCTCCACTTCGAAATTAGTAAGTGTAGTTGCTGAAGATTGGGATAAATTGAAGGAAGTGTTCGGTTTTCTGACGAATAGCGAATAATCAGACAAAAAATCAATTCATCTTGCCCAGTGGTTTTTGAATGATATGAACACTTTCGAATTTACATTTTTGGCTCCACCGATCTATTATTCGAACTTTTGAAGAAAAAATAACTAAACATAAACTACTGTGTAACTCAAATTAAAAAAAAAACCTCGTGAAATTTTGAGCCATAAAAGGAACGATGAGTTATTTGAAACACAGTTTGGAAAAGCTAGCAAACTTACAGAAATAAGCACGGGAATATGCTGCTCTTACACAGGAAACAATTTTTCAAAATTATAAACAATTGTATTTTGAAATTTTGGACCACATTCTTATGGAAATGGATATAAGATTTCAAGACTGTAAGAAACTTCAATTTGTCTGACTTGCTGACACAACGAAATTTGAATAATTTAATGCATGCTTTCCCACTCGCGCTCTTGAAATCTACATTTTTACAGAAACATATTTACTAAACACCAGTGCTTTAAAAATGAACTGAGTCGTGTATATGCCGATGAAAAATTAAGGAATATATTGACTCAAGAACTCCTTCGAGTGTTTCACGGAGACAAAGACATTTTTACAGAAGATTATAAATTGGTTTTCCTCAGTTTAACAATTCCATCGTCAAGTGTGCCAGTAGAAAGAAGTTTTCTTAAAAGAATACAAACTTGCTCAAGAAACACTAGTTCCCAAGATAGACTTGCTTTTCTGGCAAATATTTCTATTCAGGAAGATATTTTATTGATGCTCACGAAGAAACAACCATCTAACCATCTTATGACGACATAATCGACAAATTTGCAGCTTTAAAAGGAAGAAAAATTGATTTAATATACAAAAGAATAAGTAAGTCCTCATTAAGGGATTTTCATTGTAGACAGTATATATCTTTTCATACTGCTCTTGTACCTCTTCACCTATTTTTCCAACCACGAGCCGCCACTGGCCTGTTAGCAGAACAATTGAGAATAATGGAGAAGTTGAAAAAAAAAATAGCTGAAAAATATTCTTCATGGGAAAAGCTACGCTAAGGAAAAATAATTTTTCAAATACGTCTCCCACAAGAAGAGATAGCAAAAAAGAAGAAGAAAAAAAAAAGGTTTCCATCCACCTTTACGACCCTAGCGGAAAATCTTTGCTTTATAAAGAGGATAATGCTTCACATCTCTATTGTAGTTAATGGAATACAGTAAAAAAGAAATTTTCTCAAATTAGGGGTTTTAAAAGGAGCAATACAGCTGCAAACTGAAGTACAGAAACACCACCTAGTGACAGAACTGTGACCTACAAAATTCTTCATATACTAGCCTAAAGTGTTCTACAAGGTAAATGGTATCTGGTGTTGAAAGAATTTTTTAAGTTGCACATGTAGAAGCAGTGATATTCAGAAACAAATTAAAAATTGGCGAGTCCTAGCGGTGAAATTGTGCATTTTGGGAAGAAAATATGCACACAGAGTTTGCACAGTTAGTAGTATCTGACCGAAGAAAGAAGTTTTCAATCGGATTTTTAGTCTTGCAGATATTGCTGTAAATGGAAACATGAACTTAAACTTTCTGGTGGCAACTTGTGTGTGCATTAAAAAAAATAAATTAAATTATATGATTTTGCATTTTTGAACTTCACTTTTAGTTGGTAAAGTTCGATGAACACTTACCGCACGTGGGGCTTGGCTTTCAATTCTTATTTCTGTTATGTGGATGCGGCATGGGGGTTTTTCATTTGGTCACGGGTCCACTTCTTCCCCCCCGTTGGTATTTATTTGGCCTCGTCACTAAATGGGTTTTTTTCCTTTGCTGCATTCTCATTTACTTTAATAATTTTTTATAACCCTAGTACTTTCGGTAATACTCCATTACCGTCATCGAGGGACGTTTTGCTCCGACTAGCATGGACCGTGTCAGCTGGGCATTTCGGTGGTTCTCGGGGGCTGCTTCTGTCATCGGCTATCGCTTCTTCTTGGGCGGTTGTGGCGCCATCTCTTGTTGGTCACTGATCTCATTTTTCGAACTTTTTCATTTTTTTGCTCAATTTTAATTAAATTTCTCCAGCTGTTTCTCAAAATATTAGGGTCATTATGGTTGCAAACTTTTGCCTTATTTTTTTCAATCATTACCGACTCTGCTATTCTGAGGTGTTTTTCGGATTTACAGCTTTTAATGATTTTTATATTTTCGAATTTAGGATATTTTTGGTTATCCACACAGTATTGAATAAGTGCTGTTTTTCTTCTTTTTTCTGCCAATTTTTTACGTGTTGTTTTAATCTGTGTTTAAGCTTATTTTTGGTACTTCCTATATAAGCCATTGGAGGATTTTCAGTAATAGGAATTGAGTAAATACCTGCTTTTTCTAACATTTTTATTTTTTCATTATTTTTTATTACCATATTTTTGATGGTATTTACTTTTCCTCCAATTTGAATGTTATGCTTTTTACAAATATTATTAATTTCATTGGTAGTAAGTACCTTTAATGTAAGGAAAACCATTTAAATATTTGACTTCTTTTTTATTTACTACAGCATTATTTTTTATTTTCTTTATTACTTCTGTGTTCCATTTTTTTATTAAATGGTTAGGATAACCAAAGCTACCTGCAATTTTTTTTATGAATTTGATTTCTTCATTGATAAACTGACTATTTTCAGAATGCGTATATGCTCTTTTAATTAAGGTTTTTATACTATTGCATTTTTGAGGATAAGGATGTGCCGAATTGTACGGGATTAGGACCGGAACAAATGAACTTTTCCGGTAGTTACTATACAGGGTTATCGGAAAAGTTCATTTGTTCCAGTCCTAATCCCGTACAATTCGGCACATCCTTATCCTCAAAAATGCAATAGTATAAAAACCTTAATTAAAAGAGCATATACGCATTCTAAAAATAGTCAGTTCATCAATGAAGAAATCAAATTCATAAAAAAATTGCAGGTAGCTTTGGTTATCCTAACCATTTAATAAAAAAATGGAACACAGAAGTAATAAAGAAAATAAAAAATAATGCTGTAGTAAATAAAAAAGAAGTCAAATATTTAAATGGTTTTCCTTACATTAAAGGTACTACCAATGAAATTAATAATATTTGTAAAAAGTATAACATTCAAATTGGAGGAAAAGTAAATACCATCAAAAATATGGTAATAAAAAATAATGAAAAAATAAAAATGTTAAAAAAGCAGGTATTTACTCAATTCCTATTACTGAAAATCCTCCAATGGCTTATATAGGAAGTACCAAAAATAAGCTTAAACACAGATTAAAACAACACGTAAAAAATTGGCAGAAAAAAGAAGAAAAACAGCACTTATTCAATACTGTGTGGATAACCAAAAATATCCTAAATTCGAAAATATAAAAATCATTAAAAGCTGTAAATCCGAAAAACACCTCAGAATAGCAGAGTCGGTAATGATTGAAAAAAATAAGGCAAAAGTTTGCAACCATAATGACCCTAATATTTTGAGAAACAGCTGGAGAAATTTAATTAAAATTGAGCAAAAAAATGAAAAAGTTTGAAAAATGAGATCAGTGACCAACAAGAGATGGCGCCACAACCGCCCAAGAAGAAGCGATAGCCGATGACAGAAGCAGCCCCCGAGAACCACCGAAATGCCCAGCTGACACGGTCCGTGCTAGTCGGAGCAAAACGTCCCTTGATGACGGTAATGGAGTATTACCGAAAGTACTAGGGTTATAAAAAATTATTAAAGTAAATGAGGATGCAGCAAAGGAAAAAAACCCATTTAGTGACGAGGCCAAATAAATACCAACGGGGGGGGGAAAGAAGTGGACCCGTGACCAAATGAAAAACCCCCATGCCGCATCCACATAACGGAAATAAGAATTGAAAGCCAAGCCCCACGTGCGGTAAGTGTTCATCGAACTTTACCAACTAAAAATGAAGTTCAAAAATGCAAATGCATTAATGCACGTTAAAAATATAACCTCCAATATCGGAAGTAAATTGTAAATTATATGAGAAACACTTCGCAGCATAAACGCTCTCCAAGAAAAAGAATGTTTCAAATCGGACTCTTAGAAGTAGAGATATCAACAAAAATAAGATATACATCGATGCTACTGGTGTAAAAACTATGCATTATTTTATGAAGAAAGTATTCAAGTTCAATTATTTTTATCACAGTATGTATTTTGGTAAAAAATCTATGTATTTTAACATGAGTCTGTTTCATAAAACTATGTTGGAATATAATGCCAATATTCACTTTTTCAACATTCTTCACATTTTTTAAACTTTTTTGGATATGAGACACTAGTTGCTGATATTTTGATTATTTATTATTTAAACTGCTGCTTGTTACTAAATTTATTTACAAATGTTGTCTTCATAGGATTCTTTTAAAAGTTGAAAGTTCTTAAAAACTGTAAACATATTATTCTAATTAGCATTTATCTGTCTCTTTCGATGAGGTATCCTTTCAAGGTCTTCCCGATGTTGTTCTTTTGATGATCAAGTATCTTTTTAAGTTCTTTTTAGATGCTGCTCAGTTCACACTATATTTTGTACAAAAGACATACTAAAAAAAAAGTTAACACTGATTTCCTAAAAGAAACTCAAATAATTTTTTAAAGCACTAATTTCAGATTTAAAGGCTTTTCAAGACAGCTTTAAAAAAACACAGTTTTTCCAGAATATTCCAGGCCTTGAAAACGTTATCATGATTTTCAAGCACCCATGCGCACCCTGTCTAAGGTTACAGAATTTTTTTGCCCCTTGATAGAGATTTCATTACATTTTACTAAATTTCTAATCAAAGTAGTGTTTTTGAACTGATTTGTGTGTGTTTTCGACTCTACTGTCTTTCTACGCCACACTCTCACTATGCAGTTCAAAAATAATTCATAATCAAGTGAATCCATGGTGTAAAAAACATTGGTGATATCTTAATCTTTGCAAGATCTATTCGTAAGTCAAACAGACAGTCACTCAATCAGAATTTCCATGTAGCAGACGACATCTATGCAGTGAAAACAGCTTTATGTGCTAATGCAAATAGTGGTTGTTGAAGCATTGCAGTGGGGATGTACCAATTTTTAAATTTAATTTTGACAGATTTAAATGGCAAAAGTGCATGCTCCTGTGGCTGATATGGAATTGTAAGACCGCAAATAACAGGAAAACATGGGTTTCATGAACTCAGGTAAATTATATTGGGTTGTAGGTAAAGTCATGACATATTTTAGACATGTTTTGCAAAGGTCATTTATTGATAGAAAGAACAAAGATCAATCAATGATATAATGCCCATTTTGTTAGATAACCTTTTGCCATTTTTCAGTGAGTTGCAGAATGCCTCATTCATAGAAAGACCTGTCTTTTGTGGCAAAAAAACTGTATAAGGTGTTGATTTACAGCCTCGTCTGAATTGAATGTTATACTACGCAAGGACTGTTGAAGAGAGCGAAACAAGTGGAAGTCTGATGGCGCAAGGTCAGGCGAATATGCTGCATGTGGCAACACATCCCACCCAAGCTCCAATAACTTTTGGCGGGTGATCAAACTTGTGTGTGGTCTCGCGTTGTCGTGATGGAACACAACACCTTTACGATGAACGAGCTCTGGATATTTCTGGATTCATTCAAACTGTCCAATTGCCCACAGTACACATTCAAATTGATTCTTTGGTTCCGTGGTAGGAGCTCGAAAAACAAGACACCTTTAAAATCCCACCACACTGAGACCAGAACCTTCCGCTGATCTGCTTTGGATGTTGTTTGAAGCGAAGCAGCACGTCGGGACCAAGACCGTTTGCGCAGCACATTGTTGTACACAATCCACTTTTCGTCACCAGTTATCGGTCGCTTAAAAAAAGGATCGTTTTCCTCACGTTTTTATGTTTATACGCGCCGTCAATTGAGCTTCTTTGAGTTCATGAGGAACTCACAAATCGAGCTTGCTTACGCATCCCAGCTTCTTCAGGTGGTTGTGAACGCTTGAATGATGGATGTGCAATGTGTCTGCAATCTCTCGTGTCATGTAACATGGGTTTGACTCGATCAATGCCTTGATTTGGTTGTCATCAACCTCGGTTGGCCTCCCGGACCAAGGAGCATCATTGAGGTCAAATTCACCAGCATGAAATTTTGCGAACCACCGCTGGCACTGACGTTCTTGTAGAGCATTATCACCATACACTGTACGCAACTTTTCACAAGCTTGATGCGCGTTCTTCCCTTTACGGAAGTAAAACAATAAAATATGGTGAAAATGCACAGTTTGGTCTTCCATCTTCAACTTGATGTCAAATCTCTGCAAATCAATCAAATCGCTCACTAATCCCTTTAGACTGCAGCTAAAACTGGCACCTGTCGAATGCTATAGCGATAACAGAGCTGTGCATGCCTCTAGTACTTCCAAAACTGCCGAACCGCCATCGGGTGCCAAAATACGTTATGACTTTTCCGACAACCCAATATATGAAGCCTTTAATGGAAACTAGTACTGAGCCACCATGGCTCTTAGCTCGAAAATTACAGTAATTTAAAATAATGCCAAAGCTCCTCGGATAGCGTCATTAAGAAATCTAAATCAACAAAATCCCCTCCAAAATGGCTTTCCTATTTCAATCTGACAATGATACTACGAATCAATATCTTTTGCTGCATCATTTTACAATGTCACATTGTAAGTTGAAAATAATTCCAAAGTTCCCCAGACAGTTCCTTTACAAAATCTGAACCTACAAAATCAAATCAGTTTTCCAAGTCCTCATCCAACACAACTTTCCAAATGATACTAAAAAATTAATTATTTCCGCAGCTTCATTTTAGACCTTCATATTGTAACTGGAAAAATTTTCTCTCTCAAAGCTCCCCAGGTACTAAATCACTTACTCAAGGCTTTACCCAGATATATTTAATACTAGTTCCACTTGAAGAATCTTCATTTAATCTTTCTTTCCTCTGAGTTTCTTTGGTTTTTTACAGACATTTCTAGCTCTGGATTTTATTTAGTCAAGGCCTGTTCTCAATGTACAGAAGGATTATCAAAAGTTTTGCTTACACCTGAAAATTTTAAAATTTTTGATGTGAACTTTAAAAGAGGACTATTAGTTCCTTAAAGAAATCTGGACTTACAAAATCCCCTCCAAATTTCCATCCAACACAACATTCCAATCTGACAGTCATACTATGAATTTTGAAGAATCTCATTCCCAATACCATAACCTTTTTTCCATCAACATATGCAGAATGCCTTTCATTTAACCTCAATAAACTGAAGCACATAAGTCACAAGAAAAACATAAAAGATGAGAATAATGTAAGAAAAAAATTTCACTTATTATTATTATTTGTATGGCACATATTTCTCAACATCCATTGTTGGCACTTTTATAGCATAAGGTGATCAGTGACCACTGCATGATCTCATCATTCTTGAATAACTCACATGCTCAAAAGAAGGCAACCACTTATGCATGCATCATTAATCTCAAGGGGTTTTAAATTTTCTCTTTACTATGACCAAAAAATACATTTATTCAACCTCTCAGATTAATGTTTTTGGTTTCATTATAATAATTCATGAGATATTAAAGTAAAATCCCCTTGGGGTATGTTGCACATAAAATAGCAAAACACACTCAAAATATGTTCATGGAATTCAGAATTAACCCACAGATAATGAAAAGTTAATTACAAAGCTGCAAGTTAATTTTAAGAGAGAATGGTGGCCTTGCACTACAGTTCTTGATTTTTCAAACTTGAACTTCTCTCATTTCACACTTTACACTTAATTGTTATTTTGTTTTAAGGCAAGCCATAGCAAGAGAAAGCAAATGCCAACCACAAATTTAGGGGAACCATTGTTTTGTGAAAGGTATGTTATTTTCACTTCTCCTGGTGACACAAGCTTAGAACTTTACATTTTTGGAGAAATGAAAACAACAAAAATCTAATAAACTAATAGCTATAACTGGTACTTCACTAACACCTGGGCTTCATGGTAGTTTTACAAATATGTGTGCAGAGCGAAATAAACCAGGTTGGGAATTTTAGCCTTTCAGTCCACTACAAAATCACAGGTACTACAGGGATCTTCATAACTTCCCTCATGGAAGAAAAAGAAAACCTGTTAGATACTCGATAGAAGAGAACTGTTGGAATATGAATTCAGTCATGAATAGATTTTAATTGCAATTTAATGGTGGAAGAATTTTAAAAATTCACTTATGATTGAAAGTAGCATCAAAATCACATTACATTCAGACATAAGTGCATTTTTATAATTCTGGATAATTATCACCCCCCCCTTTTTTGTCAAAACAAAATTTTGAAGTCTTTTGAGCACCCAATTTACAGCTAAATCACCATGAAGATCATTCTGAAAAGTAAAATTGTGTGCACATCCACATAGCAATTTTCCTACGAAATTTTGTCTTTTTTATAATTTTTGGTTAACGATCACTTGCCGCGCATCTTTATTCAGCATTATAATTAAAAATAAATTTTTTATAGGCCTAGCGGACTACTTGAATTTGCAAATCACTGGTCTGTGAAAGAAAAACATTACACATTTACAGAATATGTAAAAAATAATGTATAGTTTCATTAGAGCTGTATATCACAAATTTAGAGCAACATGTGTACATGGATGCATGCAAATAATGCATAAACAAAACACATAGCATGGGAAGCGATAGTAGAAATCAGAATACAACAACAGAAAAAAAAAATCACTTTTCAGCAGAGCTAGTTTATATCGAAATGTGGTGGTCCACTCATTTTTACTGGTCCCCAAATGGCACAAATACTAATACATTTAATATGTGTACGGTATATATTTGTATCAATAACAGTATACTGAAGAGTAATACAGTTGAATCTGCCTAAAACGGAATCTGTCCAAAGAGAAAATCTGCCTAAAATGGTAAAGTTTTCAGGACCGCTGAAATGTCTATGGCATGAATACATTACTAACGCTGAAACAGAAGCTATATTTTAGGACACAGGAAAAGAAAAACCTGCTTAATGCGGAATTGCTACTAAATACAGTAAGTAGGTAAATCAACAGAACTCGAGTCCCAGGAAACTGGTTTTCTCGCCTTGCCATCGGCGACGCTGACACTAGAAGGGTGGGGGTGGAAACAAAGAGAAGAAAGGAATTTCCAACAAGAAATTAGTGGTGGAGTTCGAGAAGCTGAACCTGTCGGAAGGAGGAGGCACCTCCTGGCCTGGCGGACAGACTCCGAAGTCAAACCTCCAACTCGGACACTGACGAAGTGCATGTCAGACACGATCATGTTAGCGTGTGCTTTCTCCATACATAGGTGCAAAGAAAATTCCAAATCCTATTGAAATCGCAATAATGGCCAGCAATAGTCATAAGCCGTACAACCTACTGACCCTTGAGTATAAAATGAAAATTATTGAGCAGCATGACAAAAGCGTTTCGGTTAAAGAACTGTGTGAGCTATTTAAATGTGGTTAGGCCCAAATTTACATGGCACTAAAAAAGAAAAGTGAAATAAAAGAAGAATGGGCTGAAGGTGCAAATTATAAAAGAAAAAGTGGAATAGAAAACGAAGATATCGATGACATAGTATGGACATGATTTGTGGATGCACGTTCAAGAAATCTGCCAATATCAGGTCCGATTTTACAAGAGAAAGCTCTTGAAGTAGCAGAAAAGTTGGGGAAGAATTTGTTCAAAGCTTCGAATGGTAAGTTTTAAAAAGACATAGTATTGCCTGTAAAGTTTTTTGCAGTGAAGCCAAAGACGTTGATAATGCGGTAAACATATGGAAGGAAAATCTCTAAAGACCATTTCCATCTCAATTCAGGCAGGCATGACCATGTGTCAGTTGACCACCTCTAATTTTTTTGAAAAAAGTATGGTAGCTCCTGAACTATAACAGGCAAAGACTCGATTTTTTTTTTTATTTTGAAGTTATTGAATTGGCCTTTCTTCAAATTCACAGAAATTGGTCAAACGAATGTTAGTTACCAGATGGGGAAAAAAAACAACAACATATATATACATCATCATCATTGTCAACCATTGTCAATCCACTGCTGGACGAAGGCCTCCCCAAGTTTCCTCCACAACAGTCTGCCTTGTGCCAGTCTCCTCCAAGTCACTCCCGCATATTTTCGAATTTCATCCACCCATCTCCCATGTGGTCTTCTTCTGGGTCTTTTCCTGTCCCTTGGAATCCAATCCAAAATTTCGGCTGTCCATCGATGGTCTGTCCTTCTGGCAGTATGTCCAGCCCATTGCCATTTCAGGGATTTAACTCTGATCATGATGTCTTCCACTCTTGTCATTTTTCGGATCCACGAGTTCCTCTTCTTATCTCTCCTGGTTATACCAAGCATGCACCTCTCCATGCTATTTTGAGTTGTCTGCAGCCTTTGTATGTCTCTTTTAGTTAAGGCCCACGTCTCTGCACCATACGTAAGCACTGGAAGGATGCATTGATCAAACACTTTTCTTTTAAGACATAATGGCATATTGCTCTTGAAAATTATGCTGTTTCTTCCAAAAGCTCTCCAGGCAAGTTTTGTACGCCGATTAATTTCTTCATCAATGTGACCCTCACTTGATATCTGCTGTCCAAGACAAACGTACGTGTCTGTTATCTCCAGTTTTTCTCCATCAATCGATAAATCTTCATTTCTTGTAAAAGCATTGATATATCATCATCATTGTCAAACATTATCAATCCACTGCTGGACGAAGGTCTCCCCAAGTTTCCTCCACAACGGTCTGTCTTGTGCCATTCTCCTCCATGTCACCCCTGCATATTTTCGAATTTCATCCACCCATCTCCTATGTGGTCTTCTTCTGGGTCTTTTCCTGTCCCTTGGAATCCAATCTAAAATTTCGACTGTCCATCGATGATCTGTCCTTCTGGCAGTATGTCCAGCCCATTGCCATTTCAGGGATTTAACTCTGATTATGATGTCTTCCACTCTTGTCATTTTTCGGATCCACGAGTTCCTCTTCTTATCTCTCCTGGTTACACCAAGTATGCACCTCTCCATGCTTCTTTGAGTTGTCTGCAGCCTTTGTATGTCTCTTTTAGTTAAGGTCCACGTCTCTGCACCATACGTAAGCATTGGAAGGATGCATTGATCAAACACTTTTCTTTTAAGACATAATGGCATATTGCTCTTGAAAATTATGCTGTTTCTTCCAAAAGCTCTCCAGGCAAGTTTTGTACGCCGACTAATTTCTTCATCAATGTGACCCTCACTTGATATCTGCTGTCCAAGATAAACGTACGTGTCTGTTATCTCCAGCTTTTCTCCACCAAGCGATAAATCTTCATTTCTTGTAAAAGCATTGAACATCACTTTTGTCTTCCGAAAGTTCATTTTTAATCCCACTTCTTTACTCTTGTCAGCAAGTTCCTGGATCATACTCTGCAACTCTGATGGGCTAGTTGCAAAAATGACTACGTCATCAGCAAAACGAAGGTGGGTTAGATAATCTCCATTAATCTTTATCCCCTTGTTTTCCCAGCTCAGTGACTGAAAAACACCCTCCAATGTGGCATTAAAGAGCTTCGGAGATATGGTGTCACCTTGTCTCACTCCCTTTCCAATTTTTATGTGTGTTGTATTTTCAAACAGCCTAATCTTTGCACTTGCATTTTCATAGATGTTATTAATAATATTAATGTATGCATCTTCAATACCGCAGGTTTTCAGAGCCATTGTAACTGCTGATGGTTTCACCGAATCAAAGGCTTTTTCATAATCGATAAAAGCCATGCACAATGGAAGTTCATATTCCCTCGCTCTTCCAATTAGTTCTCTCAACACATGGATATGATCTATTGTGCTGTAGCCACTCCTGAATCCAGCTTGTTCTCTCGGTTGAGCCATGTCCAGTGTTACCTTCAAGCTGTGTGAAAGAACTTTAGTGAAGATTTTATAAACTACTGATAGGAGGCTGATAGGTCTGTAGTTTCCGAGATCCTCAATGTCACCTTTCTTATGTAGCAGGATCATTGTAGCGGTGTTCCAATCCTCAGGAATCTTTCCTTCATTAAGGCATCGAGTGAAAATTTGGGCGAGTACTGTTTCGATTTCTCCACTTGCTTCTTGTATGATGTCTACAGTAATTCCATCTTCTCCTGGAGCTTTTCCCCGCTTCATGTTCTTGATTGCATGTGCAACTTCTGCTGGAAGGACTGGAGGAACTCTGGTACTGGTATCTTTCATGATGTCTGGAGTGCATGTATCATCCCTTTCATATAATTTGGAGTAGAAATCTTTCACTCTTGTCAAAATTTCGCCTCTATTTCTTGTTACAGAACCATCTTCTTTTCTCAGTGCCATAATCTGTTTTCTTCCCTTACTGAGATGTCCCTTTGCTATCTTTAGGCTTTGGTTGTTTTCAATTGCTTTCCTCACTAGTTCACAGTTGAATTTTCTTATGTCTTCAGTGATACTTTTTCGTACTGTCTTGCATAGCTCTATATATTCCACTTTGGAAGTCACATCTTCTTTAGTTGTCCTCATCTCTCTTCTTTTTTGCATCAACATTTTCGTTTTTCCTGATAATTTATTTACATGCAACTTGTTCTTAGACCCAGCTAATTTTGTTGCTGTTTCCAAAGAGCTTTGGTTACTTTTCTGTTAACTTCAGAGATGTCCACTTCTTCCGATGTTAGGCCTTCTAAAGCAGAGAACCTGTTCTTCAGTTCCAACTTGAAGGTATTATGGTGTTTTTTAAGGTTGGTTATGTCAATAGATTTTGTTTGTCTTATGAGCTTGCCACGTTCAAGTTTAGTGTTGAGGTGCATCTTACATCTCACCAATCTATGGTCACTACCTGTGTTGAACTTGTTTAGCACACTGCAGTCTTCTATGACGAATTTTTTGTTACACATAATAAAATCAATTTCACTTGTCGTCCCATTTGGATGTCTCCATGTAGATTTCCTGTGTGGCTTTTTCTTGAAGAAGGAGTTCAAGATGAAAAACCCTTCTGCCTCTGCAAACTCAACGAGAGTATTTCCACGCTGGTTTCTGTTACCGTGACCGAATTTACCTACTGAAGTTTCATTCTGTTGCCGTTGCCCTATTTTTGCATTGAAATCTCCCATAATTATTTTCAAGTGCTGCTTACCTTTATTATTTAGATGACAAATTTCCTCATAAAATTCTTCAATTTCTTCTTCAGGATGACTTGTGGTGGGTGCATAAGTTTGAATAATCTGAGCCTGGTATCTTTTCGAGAGTTGGATAACAAGCCGTGCAGCTCTGTCAGAGGAACTTTCAACTTCTACAACTTTATCCTTCAGTTTCTTGTTTATTATAAATCCAACACCACTAGTTCTGCCTGTATCTGTCCCACGATAGTAGAAAAGATGTCCACTTTTCAGTTCGATGAGATCTTCTCCTTTTCTCCTTACCTCACTTAGCCCCACGATGTCCCACTTGATCCTTTGTAGTTCCTCTTCCAATTCAAGAAGCCTTGAATCAGAAGATAGGGAGCATCCATTGTACGTTGCCAAGGTCAGCATCAGATGGCAGCCTAGTCCGGTCCTCCGGGGATTCTTAGCACCCTCTGCCTTCATGTCGCACTGGCCGCTGCCTTGGCCAGGTACATTCCAGCTGCCGGAGACTGAGGGCCAAGATTTAAGTTGTGGAGTCATTTTGGAGGGGTTTGGCCATAACTCACCACGCTGACCAAGCGGGTTGGTGAGTGTGGGATAGAATTTCCTCCAATCCCGATGGTATAGTTATACCGCTATTGGCGGTTCGTCAGAGCCCCTTTAGTTGGAACAGGATGCACCACGAGAAGGCGGGGTTGACATTTGTCAAGGAGAGGCTGTGATGTTACGCATCACCTGACCTTACATCCCATTGATATATATATATATATGTATGTATGTATATTTATTACAAAAAATTTTAATTTTCTACAAAATTAGGATTTTTTTTTTTTTAAGAAAAAGACTTGTCAGGTGGGTAAGTGTGCCAACCTGCACCCCTACTAGGGTTGTCTTAGCAGTAATTTTATTTTTATCCTGTGATGCTTGTAACTCATAAAATTAATTTTTAAAAATATACAAAATTTCAAAAAATCAACATTTTGGAATCGCAATATCTCAAAAAAGCCATTTTTTAATATTCTGAAATTTTGTCCAAACAATGTCCTAATGGTAGGTAATTTACTGGGGAGTCAGGTTACTGGGTTTTTGCCTTGAAAATTTCTTACATATTTTTGAAATGACACTTTTTTTTTCAATTTTGTCCTGGATATTATCCAGTCCATTACGCCAAACATATTTCTTTTGAGAAAACTAATATTTGGTAACAAATAAAAAGGTGTATGGTTGATCAGGCAGTATTTCCACGAATAAGAGAGCATGCGAAGTTGTAGTTGTAGCTATCGTCGACGGACGCCACCCTAACTCCATGTGTAGTAATAGCAGAAAATGGAGACATGTTTGAGTAAATAACTTTGAAACATCACATAAATTCCTATGGCATAATTCTAGCAGTTTACCTAAATTTCTGGTGATCAACTGTATCAACACGTGATTGAAACTCGAATTATGAGTGCATTATATTGTGTTTTTTTTATAAGAAAAATTCGTGTAAAATCATATCGATTCTAAACTGCGCCATCAGTGACAGGAAAGGGGAGACAAATTCATCAGTTGCACATGAAAATGTGTATGAAAATTTTAAAATTTTAAATATTTAATCCATATATGTTTTGAGATATGAGTTTTATTTTGGTAAAAATGTGAAGTTCAAAATTTAAGTTTTCCACTAACGGATATACTTTTTGCTATATCTTTTTTTTAAGCGACTAACCTTATGATCTTTCTAGAAGGAATGTGGTGATCGACCAATCAGGTTGCGCCATTTGGGTGCAGTCGACGCATTTAATTGGATAACTTGCAAAGTTTGCGAGCAGTCTGTACTTGGACACAGATGTAACAACATCTACGAATTTTTGGTGCCCGAGATTGTTCGGCGGTTTTAGCAGCTCTTGCTGCTGGACCATGCCCTCTGCGCCTTCCCAACCAACGGAGCTGAAACAGTTTTATGAAACTGCTGGATAAACACGGATGATTTCCCATTAAAGTTAGCAGAGAGGCATCAAGGAACAACCCTTCGTTATGCTTAGCGTTCGAAAGAACCTCTAACCTTTGTGGAAAGGCAAGCCAGCCAAAGTGTGAAGCATCTACCTCTCAGACGGCAGTAGGGAAAAAAAAAAAAAAAAAGTGGAATAGGTTCCCCTACTTGCTTTATTGTGGACCGTGGTCGATTCCAGGGTTGAGGAACAGAAAGATTGTGGTCCAGAGATCGCAAGACAGCGATGGATTCCATTTATTTTCATCGGGGATGATATACCTCTACATTTCCGTGGCATGCACAGCGGAGATTGAGAGTATCAAACAGATAGCCCCAAAAGGGAGTTTAAAGCCTCGTTTTAGTGCAGCGTCTCAAGTGTAGTGCAGTGTCACAAGTGCATTGTAGTGTTACAAATGCAGTGCAGAGTCTCAAGGTACAGTTTCATAATGAAGTATAGAAGATAATGCGGTAAATCTTTAAATTATCTTTGATCCGTTTATCTACCCATCAAAATTGATCTGTCGACTTAGGTACTTAACAAAATATGCTAGTGTGAATCGACCGTAACTGGAGTAGGTCTGGATTCTGAAAAATGGGGGCTAACTGAGGTTAAATTTGTTTTGCTATGAATGCAACCATGATGGTTTTATTGGTTTAATTTTTCTTCTGGCAATGGAGTTGTTACAGATATCTCGGGGGATTAATAGTTGTTGATTATTATTATTTTGGTAAGAAGTTATGCACGCAGCCCCCCCCCGCCCCAGCTGTGATTTTAATTTTAATTTATGTAATGCCTGTATATTGCATGATTTATTATATTCAGTTTGAGTCTTGGTGATGAAGCGACGGAGATCACAAAAACAAAAAGGGGGCCGAAGAACAAGAAAGAAACAGGAACATTTATTGAATTAAACTCTTAAACGACATCTCCTGGCCTTTTTTCGAGTCAGGAAAGAATGATTTTTTTTCCGCGGCCTTTACTCTGAGAAGCCAGCAACATGTGGAACCATATATTAAACCCATAGTTTACTTTTACGACGTTATGAGCTCGAGTGCGTGCTGCGAGAAGGTGAACTTCCGGGTCAGGTTTAGAAATGGGCTGCTGATGAAAGTATACTTCTCTGAGCTTTTCGAGAGTTGCTTCATAAACATATATGCCTTTAGAAAAAAGGGATTTTTCTTGTCAGCACTTATCTATTTTATAATGGATATTCAGAGTATTTCGCATTTTTAGTTAACAGCTGTTAAGTGTTGGTGCTACCCAGTTTCTGATGCTTACCGATTTACGCGTAAACCAGAGGTTAACCGGAATCGTACAGCAGTTGTGTGAATTATGGTTCTATTAATTAAGACACAATTGATCGCGTGACAGTGAAACTGGGGTAGAAATGTATGCAATGCGGGCTATAATAACCTTAGTGGTATTAAATGTCAAGTTTTAGATTCTGTGTGAATTTTTTTGGGTATAAGTAAACTACTTGTGTGAAATCTTTTGGGTAAACATATCCGCTACTACAATTCAAAAGATTCAAAATGGGAGTAAAATTGTGATTCTCCATCATTTCTTCATGCATCTACCCATCTCCCTGTTTGGGTAAAAAGTGATTATCTTTTTCAAGATGCTCTGCATAATTTAGAGTGTGTATATATACATTTGTTTTTAGAGCGTAATTATTACTATTTATCCACAAGATGTGTTTTTCCTTTTTCTTGAGCAAAGAATTCAAAAACTAGCACTGAATTTGTTGCGTGCCAGAGGCATACAGAAATTGTTCTAGTATGAAATGATATTAATGATGGCAAATGAAATTATTTTGGTTTTAGAATTAAATTTAAATGAGAAATTGGGAGGTTAATTAGTTTTATAACCCAGGTTCGAATCCTGATCACGGCTTTGATTTTTCTTATGCATTGTATGTGTGTTAATGCATTTTTAATATTGATGGAACATGGTGTTTAAGTAATGAAATAATTTTTATGAACATATGTTGCCCACCTTCAGATCCGGCCTACTCCAGCATTTCTGTATATGATTTGAGATTCAGTCTGACGTAGCATTTTAATTACATAATTGGTAGTTGAATCCTACAGCGTTATTTACATTCATTGACTATACTTTAAACGGATTTGCAAAAGGAACTCAAATAATTATCATCGATAGTGATGACTTTTTTTCCTTGCATATTGTGTGAACTTTGAGAATACTAATCTGTGTGAATTTCTTATAACAGACTGAGAATATAAATTTGTGTGAAACACTGAGAAATGACTTCTATTAAAAAAAAAAACCCAACAACAACTGAGATTTGTATCATTGGTACCTTAATGTTAATTTTGCAAAACTAGGAACTGACAGAGGACTGAGAGTCTTGGTGATTTGAGCAATCTTAATTTTTGAACTGTGTGTTTTTTAAAATGAAACTGAGTTAAACGGTATTTTCATTTTTTAATCACAACGCATTTGTCTTGATATAACGTTATTTTCATTTTTATTTTAACCACAACGTACTTGCCTTAATATATTGTGTAAGTATTTTATTTTACGTCAATGTTTACATGTATTAAATTGTTTTGTTGCTAAAATTTGTGCCACTCACTTATTTGAGTGTTTCTTGAAATTCATTACTCCTATCTAGTCTCAGTGCATCACCTCACACCTATATGGTCGTGGGAATGGTCAACAAATTACAAACTTTATTTATAATAATATCTTTTTTTTTTAACAGTACAATTTCTTTTTTTTCCAATTTTTGAAAAATGGCACTTTCATTTCAAATTTTTGAATTAAGTGAAAAAATGAGAAAGTAAATATTATTTAATCAATTTTGAATAACAGGAGAACACAATTCCCGACAGGGCTCGCACTAAGCATTCACCAAGTAGCCAAATATGACTAAATCCGAAAATGGCAAGAAAAAATTAGTAACAGTGAAAATGGTGGTGAATGATTTTATGAAACTTGGGCAATTTTTGACTCATGGGTAAACTGCAATTTGCAGTAATTTTTGGGCTAAACTGCAGCTGATATGATTTCAAAGTTTGATTTTCCAAAGCTGTGGCATTGAAAATGGTACTGCCCAGTGCAATTTTTATGGAGTACTGTGAAACACCTATTAAGGCTGCTTGAGAATCATTGGGGGAGTCAATGAAAATAAGAGCTACTGAAGGTGGAGGATATCGAGAAAAAAGAAACTCTTCCGTAATTTATAATGAGCGGATCCAGAGAAA
The DNA here is from genome assembly GCA_039090855.1 of Macrothele yani. Taxonomy (NCBI): domain Eukaryota; kingdom Metazoa; phylum Arthropoda; class Arachnida; order Araneae; family Macrothelidae; genus Macrothele; species Macrothele yani. Next base: position 133,814,888 of record CM077027.1, on the reverse strand, counting down.
TGATATAGCAGAGGTTAAACAGTCTGCAACACATAGTCCAGTGTTGGTGTTGCACTTTGACTTTGCTCAGAACTGATCTGTAATTCTACCTGATGAAGTGCACAGTTACTATTGGCAAACAATGTCCAGATCTCACTCTTTACATGCATTGTATACTTTCCAAATGAGACTAAGTCTTTCGTGGTAGCATGCAATGATATAAGTCATGACACAGCACATGCTCTGTGTGCCATTCTGCTCATAAAAAGTGAAACTGCTAAGAGTTGTCCTTTGGAAGAATTTAAAACAATTGTTTACGTCTCAGATGGAGCAGCCGGGCACTTCACTTCAAAAACAAATATCAGTTCTATGAACTTATGAAGGGGGACCCAAATGTAACAAGGAAGTGGATCTTCTCAGCCACAGGCCAATGCAAGAGTGCATGTGATGGTGTGGGTGGCCTGTGCAAACATTTTGCTACTAAATTCAACTTACAGAAGGAAGCTTCACAAGCTATAAGAGATGCACCTTCATTTGTTGAAACTGTCTCCCCCTTGATCTCAAAGACTAAACTTCTACTCCTCACAACTTCTGAAGTTCAATCCTATCGAACCAGCAAAGTAGAAGAGTGGGATACTGTAAAATCTGTTGTTGAAATGCAGTCACAGCATTCCTGGTTAGTACAAGGAAATAAACCATCAATGGCCAGAACAGTCTGGCACCCACATAAAAGGCAGCACAATTTTCAAGCAAAAACAACAACAACAACATTTTCTGTGAATGATTTTCAAATAGGAGAATTTATAGGATGCATTTATGACAATAACTGGTGGACGGATGAGACAGATTACAAACATATCTAAAGAATTCGAGGACATAACAGTATCTTTCCAGAGGTTTTTGGTGGCCAGAAGAATGTGGCAAGAAAACAGGTCAAGTGTCCAGTGCCCTTAAAAAATGTACTTCTAAAGGTGAATGCCCCAACTCCTGTTGGATGTTCTGCACGACTTCATACCTTTGATGAGAAGGACATCGATAAAATCCAGCAGCTTTTCTCAGTTTGAATAATTTGTAGTTATGATGGTAAGCTCATCATTTTTTTTGAGGCTTTTTTTCTTATGTAAATAGAAATTGAATCTTAACTGCAACTGAGATAAAGTATTGTATGTGCAAAACTATGGATTAAAAAAAATAAACATGTACATAGGTGACAATTATTAAAAATCATAAAAATGACTTTAAAATATAGATTGACACTGCAATTTGGAATATTGGAATATATACTCAGGGAAACTTTTAAGAAATATCTTTCGAAGGTTTTTTTTTTTTTTTTTTTTTAATAATAACCCAACCGTGAGGTTTGAGCAGAAAAGGGCATTTTCAAAAGTTTGTAGGATAATTTCAAGGCAAAAATCCAGTAATCTGATTCCCCCAGTAAACTACCTACCATTAGGACATTGTTTGGACAAAATTTCAGAATTAAAAAAAAATGGGGTTTTTGAGATATTGCAATTCAAAAATGTTGTTTTTTTGAAATTTTGTATATTTTAAAAATTAATTTTATGAGTTACAAGCATCACAGGATAAAAATAAAATTACTGCTAAGACAACTCTAGTAGGGGTGCATGCAGGTTGGCACACTTACCCACCTGATAAGTCTTTTTCTTTAAAAAAAAATCCTCAATTTGTGGAAAATTAAAATTTTTTGTAATAAATATAATTTTGTTTGCCATCTGGTAACATTCATTTGGCCAATTTCTGTGAATTTGAAGAAAGGCCAATTCAATAGCTTCAAAATAGAAAAAAATTAGAGTCTCTATCTGTTATAGTTCAGGAGCAGTGTGCACTTAAAAAATTTGGTGTTTCACATGATTTTCATCATGAGCGCATTTTTGCCTATTTTCAAAATGCTGTAGCTCGACCAAAATTTTTTTTTTTTTTTTTATGAAAAATCCTTTTGCAGTAGGCCTACTTTATATCTCTATTAGGAGTAGCTACCATAATTTTTTCAAAAAAATTGGAGGTGGTCACCTGACTGCCTGAATTGAGATTTGGAAAGGGTAAAAAATGTAACGTGTGGATACAAACCACAGGATATTTTCAACTGTGATGTGACAGCATTGTTTTTTTGTGTACTGCCAACAAAATCCCTCTGCACATCAGGAGACAAATGCATCGGCGAAAAACATGCAAAAGAATGTCTCACTGTTTTTTTCTGCTGCAATATGGAAGGAGAGTTAAATGCCTCTGGTGATTGAAAAAGTGACAAAACCGAGATGTTTTAAAAATGTCAACATCAAAGACCTCCCAATGATATGGAAGGCAAAGAGAAAATCATGGATGACAGTGAAAATAATGGAGGAGTGGCTTCCCATGTTCAACAACAAAATGGGAAAGTCATTTTATTTTTAGACAATGCTACTTGTCACCTCATATGACATTGACAAATGTCAATTTAACATTTTTACCAAGCAGCACAAAAGCTGCAACACAACCACTCGATCAAGGAGTAATTTACACTGTGAAAGTGAAATATCAAAAGCTCCTTAGCAATCTCTCATTGCTAGTATAAATAGCAGCAACAGCATTAATGAGCTTGCAAAATCTGTAAATGTGTTAAATGCAATTAATTGGCTAGCTAAAGCTTACCAAGATGTTTTGCCCCTTACAATATAAGTGTTTTTGCAAAGCAGGATTCGTAACAGATGTTTGCGAAGATGTTCTGCATTTCAACGATTAATTTTTGCAACATTTATTGAACAAAGCTGTGTCAGAAAACATACAAGCACATGAATTCGTCAACTCTGACAGTGATGTTTGCACTGAAGCAGGCATTCAAAATGTTGATGACTTAATAGATGAGAAAAACAACGCCGAGGATGAAGATGAAGTGAACATAGAAAATTACATAAAAACTTATAATGAAGCTTTACAAACTATTCATAAGTTGCAAGACTTCAGTCTTCGTGCTAATAATGCTAAACAACACGATCAGCGGTATCCGACGTGAAGTTGAAAAATGTATTTGCAAAAAAAAAAAAAAAAAAAAAAAAAAAAATCTGAAGCAAGCAACTATTAAAGATTATTTTAAATAATGAAGAAGCATGGATGTATGTAGTATGTATGTGCTGTATAAATGGGTAAGTTCTGTTCTCAATTTTTTAATTATGATATGGTATAGATGGCCTGATACTATGCGTGAATTATCACCACAGCCAAGTAAGTGTTGCAAATTACGTATTATCGATCGTTGACTTTTCAAAATCTTTGTAAAGTGGAAATCTGCCTACAACGGATACATTTCTTGGTCCCACCAATTTCCGTTTTAGGCAGATTCGACGGTATATAGTTAATTTCAAATTAAAATTTGTAGTACAAATACAGTAAAACTTCTAAAACTCGAACTTCTAAGAGTAGAATTTTTGGTAAATGTGTAATTTAGCGTCCTAAGTTATTTTGTCGGAAATGCTGAAGGATTTCGGAAGAGTGAGTCCTACAGATTTTAAAGTACCGGGTGATCCAAAAGTCTTGCACATTTTGAAAACGTAATAACACACGGAGTTTTGAGAGTAGGGCAACACGGTTTGCATAGAAATGATGAGAATGACATCAGGTTTTTTATGAAATCACATAAATTTTTACTCATTTTACTTACATTTTTCATTGCCAGATGATGCAGCAACCACAAGTTGGAAGTGTCGAGAAAAATAGACACCTGATTGTACCAGGTTAGACACCTCACTGTACCAGGTGTTCAATGTGATGGCCGTCCTGTTCCAGCACTGCCTGTAGACGAGAAAAAACACTATGGACGGCATTGATGAGCATGTGCGTTGGTATAGCTGCCACATGGTGTCGAATAGCATCTTTCAGCACGGCCAATGAAGTGGGGCGACATCTGTACACTTGTGATTTTAGGTAACCCCAGAGCCAGAAATCGCAGGGTGTCAGGTTTGGTGACCGAGGAGGCCAGGCCTTCGGAAAGTGTCGGCTCAACACACGATTTGCGCCAAATGTCTCTTGCAGTAGTTGCTTAATGGAACGTGCGATGTGGGGTGGTGCTTCATCCTGCATAAATGTGCACAGATTCACTGCATCTCGCTCTTGCAAGCTAGGGATAGTGTACGTTCATAACATGTTCGTATAACGTGCACCTGTCACTGAAACAGTCTCGAAGGAGGTGCCGCGAACCTCTTAAAAAAAAAAAAAAAAAAGGACCGATAATGAAGGAAACCGTGAATCCACACCACAATGTCACTTTCGGCTGACGAAGTGGCGCTTCAAAGACTGCTCAAGGATGTTCCTGGGCCCAGATGCGGCAGTTGTGTGTGTTTACTGCTCCGCTTAGGGAAAAGTGGGCCTCATCAGTTCACAAAAAGTTCATCAGCCAGTTCTCGTCGACATCCATTTGGCGAAAAATCATGCTGCGAACTCCTGACGCCGCACGTAATTGCCAGCTTGCAGTTCGTGATGCCATAATAGTTTGTACAGGTATCTGTGCAGAATCCGTCGTAGTGTTCACCATACAGTCTCGTATGGAATGCCTGTTTGCAGAGAAACATGGTGGAGTCACACACTGGAGTCGCCATGTGCGGATGACATTGCAATCACATCCATTTCCTGCGTAATCGTCTCTGCTGCAGCAGCACGTGTTCGTGGTCTACCGCTTCGTGGGCGTGCTGCCAAAGATCCTGTTTCCTCGAATTTTTTCACCATTCACTGCTGCGCAGCACTTTCCATCGGTCCTTTCCCAATGCGATCACCTTTCAGTGACCGGTAGGCTCTCAACGCAGCACTCACACATTCAGCATTGCAATCAGTGTTTAAGCTGTAGTCGTTATTTTCGCGAAATGCGTTGAGTTAATTTAAAATGCGTGAAAAAAATTAGTGTCTGTCGCAAAATTGCGCCCGCCGTTTAAATATTAACCCATCAGCGGTTTCTACTCCGGCTATTCTATTTTTGTGGAAAAAAGTTTCCAAAATTCTGGCAGCGATTTGTACTCCGCTAATGTTATTTTCTTAATCCTTTTAATGTATGTTCCTACCGTGTTCCTACAGCACCTGTTGGCTCAATCACTCTCCACCCCCCTACATACACTCTAGAGTGCTCCATAAAGGATAGGGTAGGCTGGCAGGGTAAGATAGAGGCTAGAGGGATTAGACCCCTTCCCCCATTCAAGTCAACTGCGATGTCTACGGCTTCATTCCCAACCACAAGGCCATAAACAACCCCTGCATTTGTGACCGGAGTGACCTTTTAAACTTCTATTCTATAGAGAAGGAACACATGTTAGAAAAGATAAGTGCAAGCCAGGGGTTGCTCTCACCACCCACGGTACACCGTCCATCATACAACGTGCCGCATTACAATGGATAAATTCATTATTAAGAAATGCAAAGATTGTGAAGACAGTGCCGATAAAACAACTGAAAAGGAATGTGAGTTTAAAAAAAAAAGTAAAACTACTACTGAATCTAATATACCTTCCGAACAACTTGTGCGAAAATGGTGCTCCCTTTACAAATGGGTGCAAGTTAACTGGAGGGATAAAATACCATATTTGAACTGCGAATTGTGCATTGCAGCAAGAAAAAGCAATGTCCTGGCAAGTGATAAAGGTAAGTGAAAATTCCCAACTTCCAATTATTTTCATATATTATGTTTTTGTGCATGGCTGCTAACTAATAAAAAAAATTTCCTACACGAAAGGAGTTCGATTAAAGCGTCAAACATTTAGGGCAATTAAAACATCAAACAATTTAGATTGTTTGATGTTTTAATCAAAACAATAACACGTGTCAACTTTCAATCGCGCATGACAGAGACAATGCGTATGCGTAACTTGCAGAAGATTTTTTTTTTTTTTTTCCATTTCAGTTGTTACCGAAACCACGGCTTCCCAGCTGGAGAAAAAACCTCAGGAAATAATTGCTTAAACAACTGCTAAAAGCGTGCCTCGTCACCGTAAGATACTGGAAGCGAAGCCCACACAAGACCAAAATAGGAAATAAAGAAAGAATCCCGGCAATCACGATCCCGAGAAATGTAAACACAGACACAACAGTCTGTCAGGCAAGTAAAGTTTCACCACGTGGTTTGTCATCACATCTTTTACAAGCTAAAAGGGGATGGGTTACGAGGGGGGGGCATACCGAAAACAGTTGTCGAATATAATTAACAATAACAAGGGGTAGGTGGTCATTCTTTTTTCCGTTCTGTTTTCCAGAAGTACTGAAAAAGTTAAAAAATAAATATATAAAAGAAATAACATTATCTATTGTAATTAATCTTGAGTGTTAGCTGTTACGAAATTCCCTATTCCAAAAATATTTAACACTGCTATGTTAAGGACTCAAAACAGACAGTTCTGTTTTCTGCAAAAATAGCATGAATTCCATGAAAACTGAAAGACCGATTGCGAAAAAGTTCTTGCCCGCGATCGGCAGAAATGACATGGAAGATGTAGGAGCGGGGGAGAGAGGTCCCAGAGCAAAACAAAACAACGAGGAAGCACATTCAAAATCACACGTCCGGTGAAGTAGCCGTTACCCTCCGTAATTTGCCCACCCCCTCTTCTATAAGTGAGGAAATGTGAATGCAAAGAAATGTTTTCACCACAAGCTTCTTTTTTTAACATTTGCAAGTAAATTAATGTGTGAAATACACATATACTCACACTACAATCATTGTAGGACTAACACTATTTTCACAGCACATTTTTTTTTTGTCGATTCGCGATATGAACCACGCCACATGTACTTCGTCTTTGTTTGCTATTAAAAAATAAATATTTGTATGGCTCAAATGGTAATATTTTATTATACTGTAATTAAAATATTTGGTTTGAGGAATATACTGTTACTATTAATAAAAAAATTAATTTAACTTACCTTAAAACCACATGATTTTAGAATATTTACTTGGATTGAGTAGGGTTATTGATGGCTCAAAGACGTTTTTTTTATTTACACGGGTATACTTTTTTTACATGTATATATTACTAATAATATTAGTCATTATTTAATAAATTTTAATCTAAAATACGGGTAGATGGGATACACAGTAAGTTCAATCGCGAAAACAGCTTATAATGTTGTAACCCGGGCTTTCGGTGCGTCTCTTGACACCAATTAAATTTTTATTAATAGTAACAGTATATTCCTCAAACCAAATATCATGTTGATTACAATATAATAAAATATTACCATTTGAGCCTTCGAAATATTTATTTTTTAATATCAAACAAAGACGAATTACACGTGGTTCACATCGCGAATCGGCAAAACAAAAAACCTGCTATGAAAATACTGTTAGTCCTACAAGTCCTACAATGATTGTAGTGTGAGTATATATGTATTTCACATATTAATTTACTTACAAACTGTTAAATTCCTTTCAGCGCGTTATAATTGCTTAAAAAACTGTTTTTAGGTGTCTTTGACTTCATACCATCCAGTCAAAGACAACAGTAACACCACAAGCTTCTGTTTACTGAATCTGTAACCTGAATTTAAATTTTGTAACATTTACACCTGCTGGAAGCACTCATGTAAAATACAGCTAAAAATAATGTTCTGCAAGAAATATTAAAATTACAGAAGATTGTGTAGGCAAAAAAAAAAAAAAAAAAAAAAAAGCACAAAAATGATTTATTAGATTTTTAAAAACTTTTTGTATTTTTACAGCACATAACAATAATTTAAAAAAGTTAAATGCAATTTAAATGCATTTTTGAAAAAAAAATGGACGCTTTCCCAAATACGTGCTTACAAGGGCTTTTTTTTTTTTTTTTTTTTTTTTTAAGGGTATGTTGTGTATAAAGTGGACACTTTGAAAAAACATGAGGGAAGCATTGACCACAAACGTGCTGTGCAAGCTAAGAGCATGGCGGAGAGCAATTCTTGGGGAAAATCTGTTGCTGCATCCTTCACCAAAGCCGAAGAATCTGTAGTTGCTGCTATGAATATAGCATATCTTCAAGCCAAAGAAAACATAGCTACTAAGAAATTTGGTGCTTTAAAGAAATTGTGTGTTGACTTCGGCTGTTCCCAACTTTTGGATTTGAATGTAGACAGTCACACAAAATATGAAAGTTATGATAGTGTACATAACATGGAAGAAGCAATAGCAACTGTTATTAGAGAAAAAATAGTTGATAAGGTAAAACAGGCACGATGGTTTTCATTAATGATCGACGAATGCACAGATGTTTCTGTGGATCAAAGCCTTATCATTTATTTGAAAGTAGTGCATAAGGGTAAATTATTTACCCATTATCTAAGCTTGGAAAAACTGGAGGGCACAACAGCCAATTATTTTTCAGTCTCCAATGTAAATAACATATTAATGATCAACATTGAAGGGCCAGAAAGAGGACAATTTGATTTCAAACAGGCATTTCAAAGGTGGACTAATATGAAAGGCAGAATAATTTCTGGGGACAAACCATTTAAACAATTATAGAAAGGTTAAAATATTATAACCTCTAAATGGCAATAAATTGTAAAAAATATGTTTTTATTCTTTTGTGATTAGCATTTCTTGCTTATTCAATTTCTACTGATCATTAATCAAATCATTCATACCAAAACAATGTAACTCCCAAAATCAAATTTCAGATTTGGATTTTATGCTTATTTAATCACGATTTTAGAAAAAATCCTTATCCTGTTAGCTGAACATCAACTTACACAGCCCAATACAGTTTTCTTTTAAATATGTTAGTACCTTACAAGCTAGTTTTCCACTGCTGTCCAAGGCATTGTCAGAGTGAACAATTCATTTGATATTACAATTTTCCGAGTGACAAAAGTGGCTAACTTTCTTTAGCATTTTGCTGCAACTTTTTTCCCTATTTTAGCATTTTTTGAGCTAGCTTAAACCCTGGTTACAATAGAACAATTTCACCAAGAGCGCTTTGTCCGATAATGACAGCATACTGACACGGACCGCTGTGACTTGTGGTTGCTTCCCAGCTGCTGCTTTTATACCCACTATCCCAGACCTGTTCGCCTATGGCGCCACTTGGCAATGAAAAATGTAAGTAAATTAGTAAAAAATTATGTGATTTCATAAAAAACCAGATGTCATTCTGATCATTTCTACGCAAACTGTGTTGCCCTACTCTCAAAACTCTGTGAGTTATTACGTTTTCAAAATGTGCAAGACTTTTGGATCACCCGGTATGTAATTTCATGGCAAATGGTAAAAAAATGTCGTGTATAGTACATTTAACATTTTTTTTACCGTAATATTTATATGTAAGTACGACGACGTGAACAGCACTGTGGCAGACCTAACACAATGGTGCGGCAATACCGTCAAGCTCTGCTCCACTGAAACGAAGGTCTCGTTGTGGCAGCCATTTTGCTGGCAGAATAATACAAGAGGAATGGGGAATGTTCTTGCCAGGAAAGCGTTCCAATTTGTAGTGCTACCTGATAGAAAATAGTTATTCATTTCTGTCACAGTTTGTCAAAACACATGGTGACAATTGCCTCGATCTTATGCATACAATTTCCTGATATGAAATAGAAAGTATGCAGATGCCATTCTGTCTTCTAGAAAAGTGTTAAAGTACATGTCGAATTCTCTCCAACGAAAGTTAAATGGCATCAGAAAGTTAACGTTTTGCTCCTTTTATTGACGGAATGGTTTGCAGTTCAATTTCATTGGATTACAAAAAACGCAGACGAAGAAGTGACCTTATACATTGTGCATCAAAGAATCTAACAAAAACAACAAGAAATTGTCAGCCTGTGATGTTAAAATTGAGACAGAAATGATGAGCTATTTTCTGTAGCGTAGCACTACAAAATGAAACACTTTCCTGGCAAGAACGTTCCCCCTTCCTGTTGTACTCTTCCACCAGCAAAATGACTGCCAGAACAAGATCATTGTTTCACTGGAGCAAAACTTGACGTCGCTGCCTCAGCTTCTGTTCACAGCGTCGTACTTACATGTAAATATCCCAGTAAAAATCTTTAAAATGCACTATAAAGAAGACATTTTTTCACCATTTGCCATGAAATTGCTTACTTTAAAATCTGTACATCTCACTTTTTCAAAATCTTTTAACATTTCTGACAAAATAATTTAGGACTTACTGAATTTTTCCATAACTTGAAGAATTTCGGCATTTTGCATAAATTTTTTTTCTATGCTTCAAAATTTTTAAACTTCAATTCTTCTATAACTCAAAACATTTTTTTGTGTTTTGTGAAAAAATTGTATCATAAAACTCGAATTTAAAAAAAAATTGGCCTGTATGTGCTGGGGGTCAAAAAAGGTCAGCTGGACAAAGGGGATCCCCTCTTCCATCCACCTTGTGAAGGGGGTGTTTTAATCCTTCCTGGTGGATCATTTTTGGGGATTTAGCCCTTAGCTACAAGGCCTGTCCAGTAGCACTTGAGTAGAATTCTTTTGCAAATTCTTTCTCAAGTCTGCATTCTTTTGGTCTTTTGGGCCCATTTCAGGCAGTGAGTGCTGTGCACCCAGTTTTAGAAAAATCGAAGTCTATTCTTGTAGTGGAAATTTTTGTGACATCTAAAAGGAAGCTTAAGGTGTTATCCTCACAGGAAAAATAAAGCTAATACAAGAAGTGGATACTAGAGGAATAAAGAAAAAAGATATTGCTGAAAAATATGGAATACTAGATAGTACTCTTTCCATCTTAAAAATCGGTTGAAACATGTGATGATGACGTGGATGTGCAAAGCAGTATTTTTAAAACAATTGGTGAAGTACTGTAGTAGTTATAACATTTGTAATTGCATTTAAATAAATACAGTAATTACAATAACCCTAGGTCCAAGAACTATGTACGACTTTCTTAGGCAAATTTAGAAAATTTAACAATATCTTAATTTAACAATTCGAGTTACAGAATTAATCCACCAGTATCACTGGTGGATTAATTATGTAACTAATTTTCTACAACTCAAAGCTAATCGTAGTTTCCTTGAAGATTCGAGCTACGGAAGTTTTAATGTATTAAGGAATATTTTGTTTCAGACCTCGATTTGCTACAATCTAAAATTTTCATAAAACTGAAGTATAGTTTGCAATTCTGATATTCAGTTTTTGAACAGTAAATATCTGAATTTCAAAAAACCCCAAAACTACCATAGCCAAACTTGGATATTGTCAAATCCGGTTCAGTTCTTTATAAACTTATAAATTCTAAAACAAACGAAAAGAAACATTACTGGCCACTTGGCAGTGTTCGAATTACCTAGTGGTCTGCAGGCCATTGGTCAGTAAAACTTCCGTCAGACCACTGAACTATTGATTTTACTGGCCCGGAAGGCAAGTAAGTTTTTTTAATTTTCTAATTTGTCACAAGTTAAAAAATTAATTTCTATTTCTTTTACCTTGCTGTATGGTTTTCTTTTTAGGCTGCAAACTAGTGATAGGTTTAAAAACAAATATTGGAGATATTTCCATTGAAATGGTACATTAATTTCTACATACACTGTAAATTTTTTTTTATGATTTATTTTTACTAACCAGTGGGCATTTTTGTGAACCAGTGGTTTGCAAATTCTAGTGGTCTGCTGGGCCAGTAAAAGATTTATTTCTCATTTTAACACTGCCACTTGGGCAATGCCGTTTTAACACTTCTGGAGGCCCTGGGTAGTCACATTTTTTGGGGCCCCTGATCTTATTTACATATATACAACATATGGTATTATTGCAATGTGCAGTTATTTTTTTATTCACACATGGTATTATGTATATACAACATATATTAGAATTGTTACGTATATCCATCACCATGTTATCTCAGAGAAGAAACATTCCATGTCCAGTAACTTTTTAAATACCACTTGAATGAAAACATTTTAGAACTCCATTAAGTGTACCAAATGCACTCACATTTAGTTGCTTAGTAAATTACCATAAAACTGCTGCTGAAAGATATGTTTCTTTCCCAGTTTACAAATTATTCAAGGAAAATTAAACTAAAAAAGCTGAAGAAATAAACCAACCAGCGCTGTTTCTGGACAAAAATGCTGATGTGTGGCCTCCATCATTGTTATTTATTTAAACAGCGAAGACTGAATATATACATAAGTAGACCAGGTGGGAAAACCTCAGTGATATACATACGTGCACTTTTTCATATAGATAGACAACATAAGTGACTGTTTAAAAGGAAAAAGTGATTTGGAAAAAATAGCGATTTGTGCGTAGCCTTCATGACCCTCAAAGCCTCACCCACACTCACAATCAGGAGAGAGGTCGGTTTTTTTTTTTTTGTTTCTCATTTTGTCACAAAAGATCCACCTTAACACCTAACTTCACTCCTGCCTCCTGGGGAAATTGAAGCTACGAGCAAAGTTTGAAAAAAAAAAAAAAGGCGGAAGGACTTTCCAACTTCTTCGTATTGGTGTTTTTTCTTTTCATTAAATATACAAATAACCTTCTGGTGAGTGGTGAGAGTGATTTTTTGCACATCCATAGGACTCTTGGGGCCCACCCCTTAAGATGGCCATGCACTTGGGCCAGTAACATAAATATTTCACTGGCCAATGGCCTGCGGATCACCGGGTAATTCGAATGCATTTTACAGTCTACACATTGTTTTAACTCATGAACCAGTACTGGTAAATCATTGTTTCCTTTAAGATAAATGTGGTGGGACACGAATTTCAAAAATATCTCCATCGCTTTGTGCTCTATGTCAACCTGCGGATAAAAGGGTGGGGATAATGGGTCATCACAAGGAGTGTATCCTTCAAGATTTCAAAAGAAGATAGGGCCTACTAATGACCCTGGAATCCATGTCCAATGACCTACATCTCACTGTAGTTAGCTTTAGCTTAATTTGTAACAGCCTGCTTAGTGCCATGGCGCTTTTCTCAACTAGGTACAGAGAATTTCATTATTTCACTTAGAAGAAACGCCCAACATATAAATACAAAGAAATGTTTAATTTTTTAACTATTCTAAGGAAATAATGTTTCAGGCAGAAATGAAGTTAACAATTATTATTCATAACAAAATTATTATTCGTTCATTCCAAAAAAGAATACGAGAAAGTGGGCCACTTTTCTCGTATCTTCAACCGCTCTTCCTTGCATGTTTCTGTGAAAATCATTACTGTTTAGTACGAATAAAAAATATTTGCTTTGTGTTGGTTTACTTTTCTTGATCAAAAGTTTTCTTTTTCTCTTTACTAGTGATAAGTGCCACAAGTCACGGCAAATAGTTTACATTAACATTTCTGCACTATTTTCCTTTCGCAGTTACGAAGCTTCAGTTATCAATCACAATTAAAGAGAAAATGAACAAGGGTCACATAACACTTTTACAACCACACGAACAGCCGAACCCGTGAAAAGTGAACAACAACACACACGGTGACACGGACGCACACGGACACACTACAGCTTTCGAATTCAAAACAGTAGAAACCGCAGTTACAGTTATTCAGTGTTGCCAACTCAATCATTCCAAAAGTCTCCAAATCAGTGATAAAAAGTCTCCAAAAGTGAAAAAAAGTCCCTAAAAAAAGATTTTAATTATGTCGAATTTTTGTACGCCATTTAAAATTTAATGACTCATTATTGTTATTATTAATTTGTCACTTTAAATTAATAACATGAAAACAACTGAATGTGTTTATATTATTATTTAATATGGCTAAATAGTATATGTATGACACCCCCATTGGCTCAGTGGTCTAAAGACTGGTTGCTGACCATTCGTCCGAGATGGGTCCGAGTTCAAATCTAGGTGAAACATGGATGTTATGTTTGTTGTACAATCTCTCACCGCCGCCCCGGTGGCGCAGTGGTCTAAGGCGTAGGCCTCTGATCTTTCGTCCGTAAGGGGTCCGGGTTCGAATCTCGGTCAGGCATGGATGTTGTGTTTGTCTTACGGCACTGGCTCTCTCCCTTCCCTGGAACCAGTGACCCTAAATTAGGGACGGGCGACTGCTTATAGCCCATTTGAGTTGCTCACGGTGGTCGTTAAACCTCCAATCAAAAAAAAAAAAAAAAAAAAAAAAAATCTTTCACCCTTGCCTGGAACCAGTGGCGGTAAATTAGGGATGGGTGATTGCTCATAGCCCATTGAGTTGCTCACGGTGGTGGTAAAAAACCAAGGAGGTTAGAAGTAAGAGGAGGTGGCAACAGCCCCTCTCCCTGTGCTTCTGGCGTGACTCCACTTTTTATCAGCTGACTACGCCAATACGCCCAACCTAAGAATCTCCTGTATATCTCTATGGGGAAATCGCGATTTTGAACGGGTTTTGAGGACCCTTACTCTATCCATACAGGCATGAAAAAAATTGAGGCTGAAATATTCATTCCCATAATAAAAAAATTTCCGGAAAAAACAGGAAAATATGTGTTGGTTTTTCTTTAAAAAATTGAACAAAATAATGATTTTTTGAGCGGAAGTGCATAGTTGGCATGGTTACTTACTGCCCATGTGCAAGTAACCATGTTTAAAATATAACCAAAAACCTAATGTTAAGAAATAAGAAGTCCGAAATATTCCTTCTTTCCATCCTTGGTTTGCATGCGCTAAGCAAAATTGCTTAAGCCACAGGAAGTGACGTCACGTTCCCGAACTCCGCAGCGCAGACTCCCACCACCTCAGAGAGAGGACAGAAACAGCTGATCTGTTTTGACTTCACTCAAAACGGGTCGCTTCACCTCCTCTTCTTCTAACCTCCTTGGTAAAATTATGGCCATTCGTTCGAGAAGTGTCAGGGTTCAAATCCCGGTGAGGCATGGATGTTGTGTTTGTCTTACGATATTGACTCTCTCCCTTCCCTGGAGTCAGTGGCCCTAAATTAGGTACGGGTGACAGCTTTATAGCCCACTGAGTTGCTCACGGTGGTCGTTAAACCTCTAATCAAAATTGGAACTATGGAAAATTAAAGATTCTTCCAATTTGAAAAACCGCATTTTAAATACTTGAAATCATAAATGAAAAAAGGCCCTGAAATCATTAAAGAAAAAGTCACCTAAAAGTCTCCTAAAAATGTAGGTAATGCCAAAATAATATTTTTGTGACAAACACCAATCCAAACTCCCCTGAATTTAGCGACTTTACCCCTAATTTGGTAACACAAGTCAGAATACGATGCACCCAGATGCTCGCCCCCAGCACTAACCTGAGGGAGAATTATAAGTAAACAGAAAGTACGGGAAAAAGAGAGGAAATGCATTAGAAACCAGCAACGGGTATTTACGAACGATCTTGTTGGATGAGATGTTAACATGGGCGACGAAGTTTGATAACGATTACGATTAGTCGTGAACCAATTGGCATTTGTTGCTTTTACGAAAGTTTAAGTACTAGCGGTTACGTAATGTTTGTATAAAATTTAAGCCTTGGAAACTAGAAAAATACGTTGTCTCAAAGTTTATGGAAAAAACAGCTAAAACGGAAAAAGGCGCTTAAGTCCCCAAAACCACGAGGAAAATCCCCTAAAAAAGTCTCCAATCCCAAACGAAATTTTTTGTCTCTAACGTCAAGCGAAAAGTCCCTAAATTTAGCGACTTTTCCCCCAAATTGGCAACACTGCAGTTATTGTCAGCAAAACAAGGCCCGGAGGTTCTAGGTTAGGTACGAATCAATCATACATTCTTAAAACGTATGAATGTATTGAACGGTCGTGATCACAGAATAGGAAGTTAAAAAAGTGATTCATTGAGGTCCAAATAAAATAATATATAATGCATATCTGAAAAATAATGATATGATAAAAGATTTGGATACTTTTACCCAGGGCAGTAGATAGGTCTCAGACCGTCAAGACCTGTAAGATATATAGACTGGAAAACCGTAAGTTAACCGGGCGACATCGACCTTGACCTTATTCATGTGACGTCAGTAGTGGATTTTTGCGGACCAACATGGCGGTGATTCAATGTTTTCGCTATTTGATTATCTCTTACTTTTGACTATTTTTTACAATCCTAACGTCATGGATTCTGCCGAGGAATTAATAGAGCTACAGGGCGAAAAAGAAGAACTTAATTTCTTAGAAGAACAAATCAAGGTTGCAAAAACATACCAGCCGCCCCGGTGGCGCAGTGGTCTAAGGCGCTGGTCTCTGATCATTCGTCCGTAAGGGGTCCGGGTTCGAATCCCGGTCAGGCATGGATGTTGTGTTTGTCTTACGGTACTGGCTCTCTCCCTTCCCTGGAACCAGTGACCCTAAATTAGGGACGGGCGACTGCTTATAGCCCATTGAGTTGCTCACGGTGGTCGTTAAACCTCCAATCACAAAAAAAAAAAAAACATACCAAGATAATTTTGTGTTCGATGTTTATTTCGCATGACGCAGGAGAGCATCACCGTTAGTTATCATGAAGTTTTTAATGTAGCATTTTTCGTACACACTATATTAAATTTTAATGTTCTTATTGCCAGACATTGGCAAAATATCTGAAACATAAAACTGAGTACCTTGTTTTGTAAAACAAAAACACTTAGAAGCTCAGACAAATACGTAATAAGGAAATAAACTGGGGTTCACAAGCTAGGCAATCTGCTTAAGAATTAAATGAATGCGTAACATTAAATAAAAGAGAAATTATAGATATGTTTGTTTTATTCTTTGAGGAGAGTAGAGCTTAATTCGTAATTTACCGGGCCAAATATATTAAATCAATTTTCTATCTTTTTTTCGTTTTTTTTTCTTTTGAAATAAAAATTCGAAGGAATAATACGAGGTTTCAACTGGCTTTGATTCGTAGTGTCATAATATCCAAAAGCTTTTTCCTTACCAAAGTGGACAGAACATATTGGAGAGTGCACATCGGAATGAAAATCACCGCGTTTCATTTTACACAGGGCGCTCTTTGGCCAAACATGGCCCTTGCGCCATAAAAATTGACCAACCAACCATTTTACACAGCCATTCCTTTAATAATTTCGTCTTTTTTAAAGGAAAATTAAAAAAATGTTTTTCATTCGTGTACACAATTTAGGTTGCAGGATTTATTAGCACAACAATACGATGAGCAAAAGTTAGACATGTCGTTAATTAATTTACGAAAATCGCGATTTTCCTGAACCCTTGTAACGTAACTCCATGTTAAGCAATAGGAAAACGCACGTAAACAAACTGTTGTTGGTCCTCGGCCAGGGAAAGGCTTTCCCATGATACAATGCGAGGTGAATAAGGTCCTTTGAAGTTCAGCGTTGTACGGAAAGAATCTGTCACATCTCGTTTTTTACTAAGGCGTTCGTGTGTTTATATCAATTACATCCCTGTTTTTTAATGTATAAACAGTAAGATTTCATTTTTTGTTTTTATAAATAGTGTGTATATATTGTAAAGTATTTCAAAAAATAATATAGTCAAATTTAATGAGCTAAACATATTTTTAAAACGGTTATATCTTACTTAGCGTACGGATGTACCAATAAACAAACAACTGGCCAGCAGACACTTTCATTTTGTAGGTTTTTTTTTTTTTTTGATTGTAGGTTTAACGACCACCGTGAGCAACTCAATGGGCTATAAGCAGTCGCCCGTCCCTAATTTAGGGTCACTGGTTCCAGGGAAGGGAGAGAGCCAGTGCCGTAAGACAAACACAACATCCATGCCGGACCGGGATTCGAACCCGGACCCCTTACGGACGAATGATCAGAGGCCAACGCCTTAGACCACTGCGCCACCGGGGCGGCTTTTGTAGGTTTCCTCATAATAATTGTGATACTTTGGGGAAGTGGGTAAATGCTCTAAGGCGTGCTAACTGGAAACGAAGCTAAGCCAAGCCAAAATCTGACGATTGCCATTTAGCAAGAGGTATCACACACCTTTGCAGTCTCACTATACTGGTATCCCCTGTCTGGAAATAGAAAAGAAAAGTGCGACGACCAAGTTGTCCTCAAGAAAAAAAAAGCGTGAGAAAAAAAAAAAAAAGGAAACATATTCATATTTTCACCCGGATTTAAGTGCTAGTCACACTCACAGCAATGTTGCCGTGACTTACAGTTTCAATTTAGGCTTCTCACCTTCTTTTCTAATCTTTCTCTGGAAATAATAGAGGTGTTTTAAGTGCAGGATAGTTAGCTAGTGACCTTTTGCACTTACTTTATCTCTAAATATTAAGTTGAGGGATTTAGTTTTTACTAGAACCTTGTCTCATTTACCGTAACTTGCAGTTTCAATCTAGGCTTCTCACCTTCTTTTGTAATCTTTCCCTTGAAATATTAGAGGCGTTTTAGTATTTTAAGTGCACGATAGTTAGCTGGTAACCTTTTGCATTTACTTTATCCCTAAATATTAAGTTGAGAGACTCAGTTTTTACTAGAACCTTGTCTTATTTACCGTGACTTGCAGTTTCAATATGGTCTTCTCACTTCCTTTCGTAATCTTTTCCTTGAAATAATAGAGGTGTTTTAGTATTTTAAATGCAAGATAGTAAGCTAGCAACCTTTTTCACTTATTTGATCTCTAAATATTAAATTGAGGGACTTAATTTTTACTTGACCCTTGTGTCATTCACCAGATTGTGTATGGCTTTAAAGGGAAGGTTTCTGGTTAAACCTACTGTAACGTACCAGGAGATGTGACGTACCTGCCCGAAGGACGCACACGACGTAAAGGCAGATAGGAATCAGAATAAAACGTCCGCGTAGCTCAATTGGTAGAGCAACTTATTCCGGAATGAGGGGACCCGGGTTCGAATCCTGGCGCGGATAAAAATGACGGAGAAATTCACTTCGTTATAATGGCGCCCGAACTATCCGGATGACCCGACCGTTCAAAATCTCGCATTGGTGTGATGTTATTTCCACACCGCGAGATAGAAAAAATAAGAGAATCCTTTCTCCAGCACTTCGAAAAAAAAAAAATAAAAAAAAATAAGGGGGAGATTATGTAACGTACCAGGAGATGTGACGTACCTGCCCGAAGGACGCACACGACATAAAGGCAGATAGGAATCAGAATAAAACGTCCGCGTAGCTCAATTGGTAGAGCAACTTATTCCGGAATGAGGGGACCCGGGTTCGAATCCTGGCGTGGACAGAAATGACGGAGAAATTTACTTCGTTATACTACACATGGTTTGTTAACTCGTGTTTCTTTTCCCCGATGAGACTTTTCCTCCTCGAGATTTGTAATTGTCTAAACTTTAAATTATATGAATAGAACATTTCTTTCTATCATATTTAATTTTACTTATTTTTTCTCCCGTTGAGTAGCTATTACGAACTCATTAAAAGTTTTTCTCTCGGCAATTTCTCTTAAGAATAAACAAATGGCCACATTAAAATTATTTTTGACATTACTTAAGAGTGCGAAATACGAATTTCATGCAACTAGATCACGCAGTTTGCAAGCAACTGAAGCCGTTATGATTATGATAATAACATTTATTACGATAAAAGAATGACTTCGCACAATACGTCAAATGAAATGAAAACCTCACCGTCTATGTACGATATTTAATAAAATGCGAATGATATTTGCAGTTAAAACCCCCACTAGCACTTTCGGAGTAACATTTACCCCATCATCAGATATAAATGTTACCCCGAAAGTGCTAGTGGGGTATTTTAACTGTAAATATCTTTCGTATTTTATTAAATATCGTACATAGACGGCGAGGTGTTCATTTCATTTTAATAAGATTTATTATTATAAAACAACGTAATGTACCAGAAAAGACACAAAAATGTGGGAAAAGAAGCAAATGTTAAAACAATCTTAATGAACACTTACGGTGCAAATAAAAATTTGATTAATACTTACGTAATTTCCCACTTCTCTACCCAATGTCTGACTGTACCATAAATATGGCATGATCATCCTTTTTACAGGCCTTTGCATGGGCAAAATTGTCAGTTACAGAGCAGTAGTCTATACCCAGAGTTATGTCCTTTTATACTCACATTATCACGAGTGAGTCAAACTTTTTTTCTCTCAATAAAGTCTTTTCTTCATTCTTGAGACTTATAACGAAGTAAATTTCTCCGTCATTTTGTCCACGCCGGGAATCGAACCCGGGTCCCCTCATTCCGGAATAAGCCACTCTCCCAACTGAGCTACGCGGACGTATGCTCTCGCTGCAATCTACCTTTATCTCATGTGCGTCCTGCAGTGCAGGCACGTCATAGACTGCTGAAAATGATCTTTCAGCAGAACAATTCGTGACCAGTAAGTTTAAAAACATTCTCATAGGCGTAGCTATTTCTAAGTTTGGAAATGTACTCTGAAGATTGCTGTTAATGATGAAAGTGTACATATCCCGTGGTGTGTTCAAGTCTTCGGCATTTATATATGACTGGAAATGTAGACATTCGTTGCTGAGAAAGTTTTCTATGTCTCATTGGTACCTATGAACAAATTTATTTGATCTAGCCTCTATATCACGAGCATTGGTCTCTTTCAAATCCCTGGAAAGTTCAAACCTTTCCAGAACATTTTCGTATGATTTCCTCCTGTTTGCTAAATTGCTGATTAAAGAATCCATAATCTCAAAAAACGTGTTTACTTTTGCTCAGTTAATGCTCTCCTTCCACGCATATGGAGTGACGACTACAAATAATGTAAGTTTTAAAAATTAATAAATTTTGTAAAATTATTTAAGTAAAAATTTCCTGGGTGATGGTGCTAAAATATTCACAAAAAACTCTTCCAGCTTGGCGCCCCCTAAATCAGGCACCCTGGGCCCGTTGTTTAAATCGGCCCTGGGTCAAACACAATGTTGGTAGCAGGAGGCATTGAAGTGTCACTGGTATCATTTCGCGACTGTAGATACGATTCCAAAATACGGGAAGTGTTCGAAGAAGACAAGGTCACGGCCGTCCACGTGCAACTACAGCAATGGACGACCGTTAACTTCTGTCAACAACCCGTCATAACAGGGCGGTATAATGCTACTCCGCTCCAGCGAGAGCTCCTCGGGTCAACAGGACGCAGGTCGTCAACTCAAACTATCAGCAGTCGCCTTCACCAAGGAGACTTTATGCACGTAGACTAATGGTATGTGTTCCTTTAACATCACGGCACCTTACGGCGCGTCTGACGAGTCGAGATTCAGTCTGGAGTCCGACGAGTTCGTATCACGAGGGAACCTTGCACACGAAATAACCCAGCTTTTATGCAGAAAACATCACAATAAGGCAGACATGGATTGTTTGTCTGGTAAGGCATAATGCATACCGTACTGACCTGTATTTCATCCAAAACGGCAGTCTGACGTCCCAACGATAGAGACACGAGATTTTTGGACCTAATGGCATGTCGTGTGCTGCAGCCGTCGGTGATTCGTTCCTTTTCATGAATGATAACGGTCGACCTCATAGAGCTCGGCAAGTGAGCAACATGCATCAAGAGGAGGGAATCGGGCGTATGGAGTGGCCAGCATGCTTCACTGACTTAAATCCAATTGAGCATGCCTGGGACACACTCGGAAAGCGCATTGCAGCCCGGCCGTTGACTTTTCGTGGATTGGAGACTGCCCTCGTTAAGGAGTAGCGAATATATCCTCAAAATCTCATCAATTCCATATGAAATTGCAGTGGTCTTAGCTGTTCGAGGGGACCACACATCCTACTAGAGGCCAGTTACCACTTTCAAAAAGTCATTTTTTCTTGTTGTACAGAAGTGCGTATTGTTGTATAGAATAACACATCATTTGCATTAAATACAATATTGCATAAAAATTCTCTAATATGCTTTTTTCTATCCATATTACTGAATAGTTTACTGTATCTTTCATAAAAATTATATTTTACGTTCAACAACGTAGTCACACATGATTTTCCTTAAAAATATCTCTTGCTCCCCAAATTCTTTTGGCCGCCCCGGTGGCTCAGTGGACTGAGCGATGGCTTCTGATCATTCGTCCGAAAGAGGTCCGGGTTCGAATCCCGGTGAGGCATGGATGTTGTCTTGTCTTAGGGCACTGGCTCTCTCCCTTCCCTGGAACCAGTGGTCCTAAATTAAGGACCGGCGACCGCTTATAGCGTTGCTGACGGTGGTCGTTAAACTTCCAACAACAAAAAAAAATTCTTTTGAGCAGCGTATTTATTTTTTTTAGTTTACTATTCTGGTCCGTTCTGTAGATTCGCGTAACAGCATTGAGAAGTTATTGATGTCGTATTTTGAATCTTTCAACTCCCTCTCTTCGTTTCCAATTTTCTCCATCTTTTATCACACGTTTTCTTATGCTGGTGTTCTGAGGTAGCCTCTCCTTACGGTGGTAAACGGCCAAACCCCTCCCTTCCCCACTGAAAAACCAAGAGCTCTCAGATTCACGCCAACAAACCACTTTTCTCCCGCACACTCACGCGTACCATAAAACCGCTCCCACCGATCGCAAAACAATAAATAGGAAGAAGTTGAAAGCTCTTTCTCTCTCTCTTATAAAGATTTCCTTTTAGCACTATTTTCTAATTCCTAGAGGGATGTATACGCAGGTCAATCAAAAAGTAAAGGTAATTTGATAAATACGCGGTAACCGCAATGTATAGAAGATGAGGAAATACAACACGTTCGCAATGGCTTATGGATGGTTTGGACACACACAACGCAGCGCTCTGCCATTAGTCTATTTGAAGCCAAGGTAAACTGAACACGGATGCTCTGCTGAGGGATTGCGCCATGTTGAACGCGCCGTAGTGAGATTTCTTTGCGCAGAGGGAGTGATACCTGTTGAAATTCATTGAAGGATGTTGGCTCAGTACTGAACTGAAAACAGCATGACTTAACAAAAAGATTATGAATAGGTAGAAAGGTCTAAAGAAGGAAGTACAAGTTTAACACCGACGAGGCTTGATCTGTTCGGCCATCACCGTCACGTACATCAGCCCAAATCGACAAGGCAAATGGTTTGATCAGAGAAGACCGAAGGATTACGTTGTCCGCTATTGCTGCACATTTGGATATCAGCTATGGATCCACACACGCCATAGTGCATGATGATGTGGGGTACTGTAAAGCTTGCGCAAGATGGGTACCCAAATACCTTACTGATTTACACAAGCAAGAGCGAGCGGAGTTTGCAACCCAATTCCTGAAACGTTATGTAGAGGATTTGAGTGTTTTGGAGAGGATTATTAACTGCGACGAGACAGAGATTCATCATTGTGAACTGGGAAGAAAGAGACAAAGCATGCAGTGGAATCACTCGTCTTCTCCAGTAAACAAGAAATTCAAACGACAGCTTTCCCCCAAGAAAATCATGCTGACCTTCTTTTGGGGCCGAAGCGTCTTATCCTCACGCATTTTCAGGAGCACAGATAAAAGTGACCAGTGCAACGTACTATGTATGCTTAGAGGGAAACTGAAACCGGAAATTCGTAGCAAAAGAAGAGAAATGCTGTCAAAAACAGCGTTGTTGCACCATGATAATGCACGTTCCCATTTACCGGCCGCAACAGTGAAGGAAATGCAACAACTGAGGTTTGAACTTCTTCCACAATCCCGTTATTGCTTTGATCTGGAACCATGCGATTATCACGTCTTCGGACCACTTAAAGAGGCCCTATGCTACCGCAGATTCACCTCTGGTGAGGAGGTTAAGGAAGCGGTGCAGACCTGAATTCGGGAGTAGCCGAGAAGCTTCTTCTCCCAAAGAATGTAGAAACTAGTGGAACGGCACAAGAAGGGCATCGACCTGCAGGAGGACTATGTGGGGAAATGAGATAACCGTTATGTTCATTTACTCATTGTTACTTCTATTAAAGAGTACGTTGTCTTTACTTTTTGATTCTCCCTCGTATTTAGCTCTCCCCTCGACAGTACTTCTTTGCAGGCGATTAACTACATAGGAGCTTATTAACAGTAGCTTTGCATTTCATAGTCACTTATCGAGTTACGAATAGAGTTATACTCTTCAGCGCTACTACGTATGTATCCACCTCCTACCTCCGCTTCCACCCCCGTCTTTCTATCTTTTCTTTTCGGGGTGTGTGTGTGGGTCGAATGGTAACGTTTTTCGATATTTTACGTTTCTTCGAAAAAAAGGACACATTTCTGTCTTTTCTGACCCTTAACACCAACAAGCCCCGAGCTTATGTGATTGGGAATCATTGGCACAACTGTTCTCACAGATTCACCCCGAGAAGTCATTTTTAGTCATTCATCGTTTGTACTGTATACCATTTCAATTTTGCATTTTGAAAAAATGTTTAGTACACGAATGAATAAGGCAATTATGCCATTGGCGTGTATTCGAAGCTAGGTAGGCTAGCCGCGAAGCCCAGAGAATGCACAAATAAAAGTCAATTATCAAAGGTATTAAGATATGTCGATGCTTTTGGTGCGAAAAAAACACGAGCGGATTCGTTTCTTTCGATTATGAGAATCAGTCTGGTGAGCGATGACCAACGGCATAACACAAGCAGGTCTTCGAGTCTTCGCTGTTCTGATTCGAAGAACTTCGATATGATCGCCTGCTAGCGTTTCCATGACAACATGAATGAGCGTATGGAGGGGAATGGACCATTGTTTTGCGCAACGGTGCGCTCAGAAAAGAGAAGACTTCGGACTACCTCAGTCCCTCCAGGCTTTCGCCTTTAACAGCGCGTGTTTCGCGAGAGTTGTTTCCGTTTGTGTGAAGTGCCAATGAATTAAAATCAGTGATATTATATCTTAAATTCGTGGCTTTGTTGGATTCGAACTGTTTTGATAAATTTTGTGTAAGCTGCCCTGAACATCTACTATCAGAGCTTAAAAACTCTATGCTTCAGATTTTGATACAGCTCGATTAAAAAATTAACTGAAAGTGATTTATTCTCTTAATGAATGCAAAGCAAATCAGTAAGAGACGTTACTTGTTACAT
This sequence comes from Macrothele yani, assembly GCA_039090855.1. Classification (NCBI taxonomy): domain Eukaryota; kingdom Metazoa; phylum Arthropoda; class Arachnida; order Araneae; family Macrothelidae; genus Macrothele; species Macrothele yani. Next base: position 133,790,137 of record CM077027.1, on the reverse strand, counting down.
AAAGTTGAATCATTGGACATAGTGTTTATTTAGGTGTATAAATTAGCAGATCTAATATTAAACTGTTCATCAACAACTGCAACTGCGGAAATTTGTTTTTCTGTATTAAAAAGAATCAAGATATATCTTAGAGTCACACAAGGACATGTACGTACATTCGAGCAACTTGGCTGGTTTGTTAATAGAGAAAAACATTATTTTTAAATATGAAAAGGTACTCGGAAGAAACATTGTTGTGAAAACATAAGACTGAAGTTCACACAAAAGGAAAGAAGAATGGAGTTCATGTACAAATAAGTGTTCAAATCCTAATCCTCATAATTATACTGGCGGAAAGTGAAAAAAGAACACCAAGAAGGAGACGTCTGATACCAACAAAATTTATACAGCATAATAACGGAATACAGAGGATAACGTGATCATAACATTATGGCAAAACACAGCTGCATTTTCTGGTAAACTGAAAAATAACATTTCCATGTAACATGGTTAGTACGAGGTTGAACCGCCATGAACTGCGTCACACTGTGCAATTCTGGCATGGACTCTGTCGTACAGATGTTGGATGTAAGTTTGGGGTATTGAGTTCCAAGCATCCTCAACCTGGACGCGTAAATCGGGGATGGTCGTGGCTGGCCGTGGAGACCGGATAAGTCGTTGTCCCATGAAATCCCACACGTGCTCAATGGGGGACAAATCCGGTGAACGTGCAGGCCATGGAAGTTGTCTCACACCCTGAGGTGCATGTTGCGTTGCACGTGCCGTGTGTGGGCGTGCGTTATCTTGCTGGAAAACACCACGATGGACCGACCTTACAAATGGCACAACAACGGGTTGAATGATGTTGTTGATGTAGGAGGTGCTGTTTAACGTACCCGGTACAAACACTAGTTGTGTACGGGAGTGATAGCTGATCGCTCCCCACACCAGGAAACCAGGTGTAGGCCCTGTGTGTCGCTGGCGGATGCAAGAAGGGTGGAGACGCTCCCCTGTGCGTCTGCGAACACGCACACGGCCATCGGAGCTCCCAAGCAGAACCTGCTTTCATCGCTGAACACGACAGATCGCCATTGCGTCTCCAGTGCAGACGTTGGCGACACCACTGCAGCCGTTCCTGCCGGTGGGCTGGAGTCAGAGGTACACATGCTAGAGGCACACGTGCACGTAGTCCTGCATCCAGTAGACGGTTGTGGATTGTTCGCACAGTCACCTCAGGTGCAACGGCAGCTCGGATTTGCGTCGCAGTGGATGTTCTGCTTGACAACGCCGCTCTTCTTATGCGTCGATCGGTCCACTCATCAGTCCATCTGTGACTACCGGTTCGACGTCCTCTCGTGTGGGAATGTTTCTCGGACCATCTATGCCACCATCGTACCACCACCGATACTTCCCGTCCAATTCGCTCCGCAATACGACGATACGACCACTCGGCCTCGCGGAGTCCGACTAGACGACCTCACTCAAAGTCCGATAACTGCTGAAATCGTACACGTCTTCCATGTCCAGGCATTGCAGCTTCTTCATGGTCTTCGCACGTGTCCGTACGCCGACGACTGATTACATTCACTTCGCCGTACTCCTTAAATACCACCGACGATAATTTGCATATTATGCCGTGCTGTGGCGTTAGCCCTCACAGGTTGGTCCCCAAATTAACATCACACCTACGTAAACTCGACCCCATTAACATATGTAAATTTCATGATCGTCCGCCAGTTCCTTCTAGGTGTTCTTTTTAGCACGTCTTTTGTAAAAAGAGATCGTGCTTCTGTTATCGGTTTGTCCGTCCGTCCGTCCGTCCGTCTGTACCCACGATATCTCTGTAACTATTAGTCCGATTTGAAAAATTCTTTTTGCATTGGGAAGCTTGAAATATGCAAATGATGATCCTTCATTTCGTTTTTTTTACGATGTACAATTTCGCCGGTAGAGGGCCTAAATGCAGATTATGTTGAATTCAAGAATACGTTTTATTCCACATATTTGCTTCTAAACATCCGATAGAAATTTTTTTTTATCTTTCGATTCCATTTATGTCGAAGAGTATTTTAGATATAGCTACTTTTTCAAATTAAGCATAGATTTTCCGCTAGGGGACGTAAAAGTAAATTACATTTTTCCCGATAACTCTTCTTCTAAAACTCCGATTTGAAAAATGTTTTCTTCAGCGGATACATCTCCTGATGGAAAATCTTTTGCATATAATTTCAAATTTTTGGTAAAGAATACTTTGGCCACCAAGGGGCGTAAGTGTTAGCTTTTGCTTCTCATGTATTTGCCATAAAATCGGAGCTTCTAAAATATCGATTAAAAAAATTCTTTCATGGACTGATGCCACTCACATCGATAAACCTTTTCGGAATATTTTCTTCTTAAAATATTCCACAGTTTCTCCGCCAGGGGGAGTAGATGCACATCTTATTTTTGTCAATATCTTTACTTCTAGGAGCCCGATTTTAAAAATTCCTTCTTTGTTGGATCGTGTTTCCGTGTGAAATGTTTTTCATATAATTTCAAAATTTTCAAGTAATTCATAGACTTTCCGCTTGGGGGTGTAGCGGTAAATTGCGTTTCTCCCTATGTCTCTGCTTCTTAATCTCCGATTTGAAAAATTCTTTCTGCACCGGATACAGCTCCTGATGAGAAATCGTTTGCACATAATTTCTAATTTTTGTAAAAAAACAGCTTAGCCACCAGGTGGCGTAAATCTTAATTTCCGCTTCTGTTTTATTTGCAGCAAAATATGAGCTTCTAAATTCTCGATTGAGAAAAACGTCGTTTGTTGACCGATGCTACTCATGTCGACAAATTTTTTAGAAACATTTTCTTCTTAAAATAGTGCATGGTTTCTACGATACGGGGCGTAGATGTGTATCTTATTTTTTTCAATATCTCTACTTCTAAGAGTCCGATTTGAAAAATTCCTTCTTTGTTGGATAGTGTTTCTAGTGCGACATGTGGTTCATATAATTTCAAAATTTTCAAGTAATTCATAGACTTTCCGCTAGGGGCGTAAATGTAAATTGCGTTTCCCCTATATCTCTGCTTCTAACTCTCCGATTTGAAAAATTCTTTCTTCGCCGGATACAGCTCCTGATGGGAAATCGTTTGCACATATTTCAAATTTTTGTAATTAATGGTTTGGCCACCAGGTGGCGTAAGTCTTAATTTCCGCTTCTGTTGTATTTGCAGCAAAATATGAGCTTCTAAATTCTCGATTGAAAAACGTCGTTTGTTGACCGACACTACTCATGTTGACAAACCTTTTAGAAACATTTTCTTCTTAAAATAGTGCATGGTTTCTACACCAGGGGGCATAGATGTATATCTTATATTTGTCAATATCTCTACTTCTAAGATTACGATTTAAAAAATTCCTTCTTTGTTGGATAGTGTTTCCGATGCGAAATGTTTTTCCTGTACATTCAAAATTTGCAAGTATATCATAAACTTTCCACTGGGATCACAAAGGTAAATTGCGTTTCCTGCGTTATTTCTGCTCCTAAAGCTCTGATTTTAAAAATATTTCCTGTGTCGCATACAAGACCTGATGGAAAATATTTTTCACATAATTTCTAATGTTTGGTAAAGAATGGTTCAGCTACCAGGGGTCATAAGTGTTAATTCTGCTTCTGAAGTATTTGTTGTAAAATCTGGGCTTCTGAAAACTCGACTGGTTTTTTTTCTTCGACCGATACCGCTTATATGGGCGAACCTTTTGAGAATACTTTCTTCCTAAAATAATGCATGGTTTTTCCACCAGGGGACGTAAAGCCACATCCTATTTTTGTCTATATCTCTGTTTCTAAGAGTTTGTAAGCTCACGATTCCGTTTAGAGCAATATCTGAGGGATTGAAAACCCGATTGAAAATCTTCTTTCTTTCGTCAGATCTATTGTTTTCCATAACAGTTCCACTGACTTTGAATAGCTTTGATAAATTTAATTTGCGTCAGAACGGATTCAAAAGACGTGCTTATTACACCCGAAAATTTGGTGTCATCTTTCTTGTTTCACTTTCCGCCAGTGTATTTCATCATTTTTACGTCATTTGATACAAAATTTAATGGAGATTTCAAAAATGTGTGTCTGTCGGTCGGATTTCACATAGAATTAGGCGACCTAGAGCGACGAAATTTGTTATGAAGGTACCTGTAGACATCTTCTGGTGCACCTCGAAGCGATTTTTTTAAAATTTGAGTTTGATTTTTAGTTATTTGATTTTTACATTAAGGCGTGCAGAAAAGTAGTTCACCATAAATTTTAGGCGTTTCTTTTTTAGAATTCCGTTACGACTATTTTCATTCGTAAATACATTTATTACGCCCTTTTCTGTAAGCGTTGTTTGCCAATTGTATTATGACCTTGAGGGCGGAGAAGAAAAAAAGAAAGTAGAACGTTGTTTTTCAATCTGCGTTATTAATTCAAAAGTGTCATGCGTCAGAAGGTCGTAATACTGTGACGACGTTGTGAGCTAGAAAATAGAACGTTATTTTAACAAAATTCTAAAAAAGAAATGGCTCAAATTTATCGTGAACTAAAGGTCTGTTAATATTGTTTATCTGAAGGCTCTACAAGAATAAGGTACTTTTCATCTCAATCAATTTAATTGCATAAGCCTTCTGCTTTCAAACTTTTTGAATTATTTACATTGGACGTGACAACTACTAAATAATTAAAATACATTTTTTTATCCTAATATTCTATTCCGGGAAGTTGTACTACAAAGTTTTATAAACCTTGATTTACCAGTCTTAATTTAATTGCCGATATAGCTTTTACTTTATACTATCACTAGCCCGTCAACGACGGGTACAACAGGCTAGTACAGAAATATAAGGAAGCAAAATTATAAAATGAACCTAATATTTTGTTGCTCAGCCTTGAGATTTAATTACAGCTTTGCAACTTGCTGTTATACTGTGAGCAAGATTTTGTAAAAGATTGGGTTGAACAATACGATTCCAAATTTGAAATACATCTTCAATGAGTTGAATTTTTGTTGTTGACTTCTTTTCTGATAGTTCATACGACACTTAGAACCACAAATTTTCGATCGGGTTTAAGTCCGGTGAGTGACTGTAGTGGCCAGTCAAGATGCTGAACATTTTTTTCCTGAAACCACTTTTTCACTACTTTAGCACGATGACAAGGAGCATTGTCATCTTGAAAAATAAAATTGCCGTCATAAAGCCATCTACAGTAGATGATGGTAGTATCTTGTTTTCTAATATACAGATGTACTTCTGGGTATTTACGTAACATTGACAATTTGGAGGTCCCAACGCCATGTGCATACATGCAGCTCCAAACCATGACCTTCCCCGGATGTTTAATAGTAGTCGCTAAGCAACTTGCATGGAATTCTTTATGCTTGAGTCTCCTTACATAGGAACTAACCTAATTCCCATTGAGGCAAAATTCTAATTCACTACTGAAAAAAACATTTCCATTGCTTGGTTGTCCAGGAGACATGCTGTTTTGTCCACGGGAGTCTACGCTGTCTTTGATTTGCAGTTAACAGTGGCTTACGCCTGCATTTGTAGCCACGTAAGTCATAGTGAAGCAGCCTCCTCCTAACAGTAACATCAATCACTTCAGACCGTCTTTGAAGCAATTCAGGTGTATTGAGCATCTTGTCTGCCAAGTTTAGCTTTCTGAGCACTCTGTCCTGCCTGGTTGTAGTGGATCTGGGCCATCCAGTGCCACGCATATTTTTGATATCAGCATTTTAATATCACATTTTTAATATCAGTCTTACTTTCTTCAGTAGTCTAATAACTGTAGATTGAGGACAGCCCACTTTTTCTGCGATTTGCCTTGAAGAATATTCCTCTTCATGCAGAACAACTATTTTTACTCTGCCCACTGTGGACAATTTCGCAGTTTCAACCATTATTGAGAATGTATAGAAATTATACCCTAATAACATCAAGAAGCGACCACTACAATGCTCTAGTAAGATACGATACGATATTTTAAGAAGTTTTAGGAAGGGAGTGTCTGACCTAAAACTACCCTTAGAAATAGGAAGCTAGGAGATCTGAGTAAGTGAACTCAATAGGAAAGATAAACAGAAAAATCAGTGAAAGGAGAGGGTGACATATCTTTTAAACTGTGAACCGTGACACCAGTCGGAAGGGGGGGGCAGGGGAAGGGAAACTAAGCACCGCAGAACATCACAGAGAACCACAGCACCACCCTGCCGCCGACGTCACCGGAGTGACTGAAAACTCACCCTAACCCAATCCAAATGCCGGAGCAGTAATCCATTCTCACCATCTCGATGCCAATCTGAAAAAGAAGGGGTTGGTGGTCTGTCTAACACCCACCGTTTTTCACATACTTACTCTCTCTATCAAGGGGTGTCAACGATCGCCGTCTTAGTTCTGGGATACCTAAGGAATTCGCTGGGATTGTAATCAACCGCGCCCCTAACAAGTCCATTAGGGTTGTTTTCCGTTTTCTTGAAGAACTTCTTGGCGAGTCTGGTGGAAAACTCATGAACCTTCTCGATTCGAAGTCTGTTCCTCAGGTTCCAAAGTGAAGTCTAAGGGGAAGCCCCAGTGATCATTCGAAGTGCTCGGCTGTGCACCCTCTCGATTCTCTCTTGCTGATTCCTATTAATACCACTCCAGATGGAGGCGGCGTAGGTAAGCACCGGCCTGACGACCGTCATGTACAGTAATACTTTGTGCCGTGTTGTAAGGAAACTTCTCCGGTGGAGTGGTGGAGCTAGGTGCCCAAGGCATTGTATAGCTTTATTCGTGTGGTAGCTGGTGTTCGCCACCCATGAAAGTCGACAATCTATTTGGAGCCTAGTTTCGGTACTCCTTGGAGAGATCCAATAAACAACAGAGTACTGCTCTTAGACGGATTGATCTTGATCCGCCAGTCAGTGTAGTAGGCTTCCAGCTGAGAGAGAAAGCCCTGGAGGAGCTTTACTGCTCTGCCTTTGCTCAGGGACCTGATGACAGCAGCTGTATCATCTTCTTACACCATGACCTGCCCTTGTTTGAGTTTGGGTAAGTCATGCAGATAAATGGAGAACAGCGTTGGTCCGAGAACCGAACCCTGAGGAACGCCAGCCCGAAACTTCTTTTCCGAAGAAATCTCACCGTTATTCTGCAGCTGTTGAGGTACGAGCCAATCAGCTCAACAAGTGGGCGAGGACGTCGAAGCTTCTACAATTTGTGCAGGAGGCCATCATGCCAAACGCGCTCAAAGGCCTTGCTGATGTCCAGGAAGACAGCAGACCAATACTCGCTCTTATCTCGTACTTCAGAAACGGATTCCGTAAGTCTGATCAACTGGTGGGTCGTAGCATGCTTCGCCCGGAAACCACCCTGTTCGTCAGGAATCACACCATTAGCTTCACAGAACTCTAGAAGCCTAGAGGGGATGTCCCTCTCCAGGAGCTTACTCAGGATAGGCAGGAGAGATATAGGACGGTAGTTCTTAGGTAAGGTATGATTGGTTCCAGGTTCGGGCAACACCACTACCAATTCCTTTTTCCAGTCCCTGGGGAAATACTCGTATTTCAGCCAGGGAGACCCGTTGAAAATCCCCACTAGTACCAGAATCCAGCTCTCAGGGAGCAATTGAACAGCTCTTGACGAAACTCCATCTGTTCCGAGAGTGTTCTTCACCTTTGGCTTTTTGATGTGTCGAGTTACCTCGAGGTAACTAACAGGCGATATGGCCTCGTCTGTATAATCAAGATCGTACGCAGCTAAAGCCTCCATGACCCTATCCGTGTGGTTAGAATTTTGGATGTCATGAGGTGAGAACTGTTCTTCCAAGGCACCAGCTTTCTCGTCATCACCATACACCAAACCCTGTGGACCGAGAATGGGCGGCATGACAGTCTTAGTACATCGGAGTTTTTGAGGGATGGTCCACACATCATCCTGATGAGGTTGACCCGCGTTGAGACGGTACTTTTTGCATAGGAGTTCTCTGAACGCGCGGATTTCTGCCCTGACGAGATCGCGACACGAGTTATAACGAACCCTGTCGTCGGCTGATCTCTACCACTGCCAGATCCTCCGGAACTTGTTCTGCTCCCGGATCATCCGGACAATACGTGCAGGAAGTGCATAAGGGTCTCGGGAAGGAGCTGAGGGCTTACTTCATCGATCCAAGATTGCCTGTATACAACAAGTGAGTTCCTCCACCGCACTGCCGACGTTCTAGCTAGTACTAGTGTCCACCGTAGACGGATCAACCTGAGCAATAATTTCCTGGAACAACTTCCAATCAGTATACAACAATGCTTTAGTAGATCAGATGAGATCATATGGGGAGCTAGGAGATTTGGCCTAGAGTACCCGATAGGAAAGTGACATGGAAGCGAGGTAGAAAGGTGGAGCAAGACGCCGTTATTTATTACCGGGGGACAGTACCCGGGGTCCGACTGCTTAACGTGCCCATCCGTCGCACGGCGGATATTTAGTGGTTCGAGCGTTCGTACCTGCTTGGGATCGAAATTGAGCCCCCCCCCCAGTGGCAGTTACGAACGCTGACCACTAGGCCATCCGCTGCCCACAATGCTGTACTAGCTCTGCGTCATCCCTTATAAAGGCTGGAGTAGGATTAGGATAGCATTAGGAAGCAGCCAATCAGTTAAAATAACGTCTATGATTGGTTGTAACAACTGATACACAGCTAACGTGAATTTCCATGTGTTTGTCAAACCCATATTTTATGTCATATCTTCAGTACATTGCTACAGGAAAAACTAAGACCTTTTTGAAATCTCCACGCATCTAATGACATATAAACGATGAAATAATTATGAAAATTAGTTAGTTAGAAAAAAGAGTTAAACTTAAAAATTCACGGTTTTGGCAGGCGATGCAATAAAACTTTTGCACACCGCTGTGCTTCCCTAGTGGCAAAATTGGCGTTATAAGAAAACAAGATAATGAATGCAAAATATTCTCCATTATGAACGCTGTCCGATGCAAAAATAATTTTCAGATCGAACTTTTCGAAGTAGAGATATTGAGAAAATATATACTTTTCCGCCCTCTAGTGGGAAAACCGCACGCTATTTGAGCTCGAATCTGTAAGCAAATTGGTCTGCGTGGTAACTTGTATCGGAAAGTAAAAGTTCTCCCAGTCTTATTTCCTTTTCATTTGGGGGTTTAACGACCACCGTAAGCACCTCCTCAGACTACAAGCAGTCGCCGGTCCAAATTTAGGGGCCGCCCCGGTGGCGCAGTGGTCTAAGCGATGGCCTCTGATCATTCGTCCGAAAGGGGTCCGGGTTCGAATCCCGGTGAGGCATGGATGTTGTGTTTGTCTTACAGCACTGGCTCTCTCCATTCCCTGGAACCAGTGATCCTAAATTAGGGACAGGCGACTGCTTATAGCCCATTGAGTTGCTCACGGTGGTCGTTAAATCTCCAATCGCCGCCCCGGTGGCGCAGTGATCTAAGGCGTTGGCCACTGATCATTCGTCCGTAAGGGGTCCGGGTTCGAATCCCGTTCAGGCATGGATGTTGTGTTTGTCTTACGGCACTGGCTCTCTCCCTTCCCTGGAACCAGTGACCCTAAATTAGGGACAGGCGACTGCTTATAGCCCATTGAGTTGCTCACGGTGGTCGTTAAATCTCCAATCGCCGCCCCGGTGGCGCAGTGATCTAAGGCGTTGGCCACTGATCATTCGTCCGTAAGGGGTCCGGGTTCGAATCCCGTTCAGGCATGGATGTTGTGTTTGTCTTACGGCACTGGCTCTCTCCCTTCCCTAGAACCAGTGACCCTAAATTAGGGACGGGCGACTGCTTATAGCCCATTGAGTTGCTCACGGTGGTCGTAAAACCTCCAATCAAAAAAAAAAAAAAAAAAAAAATCTCCAATCAAAAAAAAAAAAAAAAAAAATAGGGCCGCTGGCTCCAGGGAAGGTAGAGAGTCAGTGCCGTAAGACCAACACAACATTTATATTTCACCCGTATTCGAACCCGGACACATCTCGGACGAACGGTAATAGGCCAGCTATTAGACCACTGCGCCACCGGGGCAGCTCAAATTTTTCGAAGTTATGATATGTATTAAAGCACAGTTCAAACTTAACAGCATCTACCTGTCGTCTCTTAGAGGCAAAGATATGCCTCAAAAAAAAAAAAAAAAAAAAGACCAAATGACATAGATCTTCGTATTCATTTCCCAATACAAACAACAATTTCTCATATGGTGTCTGCAAACAGATGTAGTGTTACCATTAGCACAGTCTTTTTGCAGAAGACGCACTGAAAATGCCTAGAAATCATTGGGGCGTAGCCGGTGGGGGGGCGTCATCGGGCCCAGATCCGCCCTTGAGAGGGGATTGAGTACGAATTTAAAGCGATATATACACTGAAGAGCAATTAAATTAGAGATATCTGTCTACTAACGTGTGGCACCACCTTTCGTCCTGATGACGGCTGCGATTCGTCTCGGCATGGACTCGACATGACACCGGAAGCGTTGGGAAGCCATACGGATCCACGATCCCTGAACAAGCTCCCACAGTTCACGAAGATTTGATGGAGGGGGGGGAGTCAGAGCATCGAGCATCTTTCTCGATGGCATCCCAGATGTGCTCGATGGGATTGAGGTCAGGTGACCTAGCTGGCCAAAGAAGCGAGGTCAAGTTGGTGGAGTGTTCATCCAACTATTCGGATACAATTCGGAAGCGATGGCACGGTGCATTGTCTTGCAGGATGAGGTCCCCAGTGGGATGTTGAAGACGCACAAACGGGAGCAAATGGTCGCCCAGGATATCTTGGTAACGTTGACCTGTGAGGGACGATGTCACACGTACCAGGGGTCCCATTTCAGTCCACGTAAACAGTGCCCAGACGAGAATGCCACCCCCACCAACTTGAAGAGTACCCTGCTGGCAAGAAGGATCCATCGCTTCATGTGGTTTGCACTGTACTCGTATCCTGCCATCCGCATGAACCAACGTGTATCTCGACTCATCAGTCCAGGCAACATTTTCCCCACATGTCTAGGGTCCAGTGGTGATGTTCTCGCGCCCATGCTAATCTTTGCACCCTGTGATGTGCGGTCAGCAGCGGTACCCTCGTGGGACGATGGCTTCTGTACCCCATAGCGAGGAGATGGTTCTGGATGGTGTGGCTGCTTACACGTTTTTGTACACCAGCGTTAAATTGCCGAGTGATTTCTTGCACTCTGGCCCGTCTATCCGCTGTTACAATGCGAGCTAGCCGACGATGACCCCGCTCATCCACACGCTATTGTCCACGGCAGTTGGCCCTTGCAGGGATGGTTTTACCGGATTCGATGTACTCACGGTGCACCCGTGAGTGACACAGTGGCTCGTGAAAATCCCAGTGCCTGCACGACTTCCGAGATGGAGTGACCCATTCGTCGGCCCCGACAATTTGCCCACGATCAAATGCGCCTAGATCCTTCGTCTTACCCATACTGCGTCCGACTCATACTGATTCCCGTCGCATCACTCCTTATATTGTCGGATCGCTGCATACGTCATGTCGTTTCCGTTTACAGGCCCGCCCACAGCGCCATATTTGCATAACGTCAGTTGTCTCTAATTCAATTGCTCTTCAGTGTATGTATACATGAGGTTTTCATCAACGAAGCAAATCCATGGACCCTACCCCTTTGAGAAATTTCTGACTGCGCCACTGCTGTATATATAGAAATGCCTGTATTGTGCCAGACTTGAAAGCCGTGGATGGCTTAGTGGTTAGCGAGTCAGACTATCAATGCAAGGTCCTCAGGTTCGAGCCTGGGCTGATCTTTCAGAGATGGTGTGATTTACTAACAATCGCTGAATATTCGCCGAGCATCGGACGAGCACGTTAAGTGACCGCCTCCAGGCTGGACCCACTGGTTAAATGGGTATCCTTTCCTGTGCCCCCCCTGAAATTCTCTCACCCCTCTGTGTGCAACATCGTACTTGTACGGTGGCGCCATCTACTGTACTCTAATCTCACTACAAACTGTTCTGTCAAAGTCGCTGGACTTGCTCTCATTCCTTCCGTTTCTGTGTTCTGTCCAAAAGGCGATCTCGCTGTAGGTGGCTGGGACCTAAACTCTACTCACTGTGGACGGAAGTCCTACAAGAAAATGACAGATACTGGGATACAGATGGTGCCAGACTTGACCTTTCTGTGAAAGACGCGAACATTTTATTCGCTAACTTGATGTCATCTTTCTTGTCTTCTTTTCTTTAGGCAAAAATCTTTGAACTTAACGTTTAGATATTGGGTTTCGAAATTTCCGTCTTCGACTTGATATGGATTTTCACAACCGTTTTGAGAAACACATCTCTTGCCTTAAATGAAAATGAATTTCCCATTTAGCCGTCTAGGGGACCAAGTGGTCAGAGGCACGACCTTCTGGCTAGTCATTCTGTTTGAGCTAAGGCCCGAATCCCAGATGAGGGAGTATTTTCCTATTTGTTATTTGGAACCAGCGATTGAAAATTAAGTACGGTATAGACTTAAACGATAAAAGGGTTCGCTAAATTACGAAAAAAAAAGAGATGATAATAATAACCCCACTGATGATTTCAATGGGAAATGCACATAATTTGGTATTCTGAAGTTTCAGAATAGTAATTTTTTGTCTTTTTAATCAGGTAAGTACACCACTGTGGGGGATTAGCCCACAGCTGACGGTTCCAGTTGGTCATTCAACCTAAGGATTCTGGAACAAAATCTAGTGAGTTGGGGTCTTTTCGCCAATGTCACACGGGACAAGTTGGCACCTCTCAGAGATTCACAGAGGCTGTTGTTACTGTTCTGTGCGCCATTGTTACCACGGAGCGCCCCGAGGAGAGAGTCCCGAATGGCTGTGTATGAAAGTGTAATTGTTCCTACTCTGATGTATGTCAGTGAAACCTGGGTACTACCGAAGAGACATAGGAGTCGTTTGTATGCCACAGAAATGCGTTATTTATGGGGGTCGGAAGACACTTTCAGATCATGTAAGGAATGAAGTTTTGTAATCTGAAGCAAAATATTGTTAGCAAGGTGGAGACTAATATGCTTCGGTGGTTTAGCCATGTTGAAAGAATGAGTGATGGGATGCTTACTAAGAAAAAATTTCGGCACAAGTGGCAGGAAAGGAAGGCTGAGGAAGGCCAAGGAAGTCGTGGGATTATCAGATTCAGGAGTGTCTGCATGAGAAAAAGATTATGAGTATGAAGTATAGAAGGTCTTGTGTACGTCGTGTGATGGATGGCACTGAAGCACGAGATGTGTGTCAAGATCGCTGTAAATGGAGAAGTTTGTTACGGCAACAGTAAATAAATAATCAGTTAAAAGTTTATCTGCTGGTTTGTATATTATCTGTTAAATGTTTATTTCTCAGATGCTCTTTCTTTGAGGAACTAACCTCTGATTATCAGAGAACAGCTTAATGATATGTATGTATGAAGTTTCAGAAACAGTTTTTTAGCTGTCGAAAATACACTGCTGGCCACCCAAAATGCAACACCAAGAAGAGGAAGCATCCGATTGGCCTGAAATTCGCAGCATGCGTTGCCCGCGAGAGGACATGCAAACGATTAGCATTGCAGGGCATATGCAAATCAGGTGCGCCCGGTACGCCACCGACACGCACTATAAGAAGGCTGCACAGAAGGGAGGGTGTAGGTAGTGGAAGTGTGTTGTGCTGCCGGACCTGTGCGTGGGAAGCTTCCTGATGCCTCGTCGCAGAATACGGCAGTCATTCCAGCACGTTTCAGAGTTCGACAGAGGACGAATAGTGGTTTTTCGCGACAGCGGTTTATCGTACTGAGACATCGGCGCCCGTGTGGGACGACATCGAGCTACAGGGAGGCGAGTATGGATTCAGTGGATGCAGGAGGGACGGACGGACCGACGTGAGTGATTACCTCAGCCGCGGCACACCACCAAACGAGAGGACCGGCATGTTGTCCGGCGGGCATTGACGGCTCGCACCGCCACATCATGAACGTTAGCGCAGGAATTAAGATGTGTTGCGCAACAACCTGTATCAGCACGTACCGTTCGACGTCGTCTGCAGGAGCGGGGACTTGTCGCACGGCGCCCATTGCTCCGATTACCATTGACGTTACACCACCGGCGAGTGCGGCGGCAGTGGGCCGTTGAACGCCGCACCTGGACTACGGAAGGGCACGACATTGTCTTCTCCGACGAATCCCACTTCTGCCTGCAACACCACGATGGTCGGATCCGCGTGTTGCGACACCGCGGCGCGGATCCGACCATCGCCTGCATTATGCATCGCCATACCGGTGCGGATCTGATGATGCCTGCATTATGCATCGCCATATCGGTCCGTCGCCTGACGTTATGGTTTGGGGCGCACTTGGATATGACACCCGCACCTCTCTGGTACGCATCGCCGGTATACTCAACAGCTACCGCTACATCTCCGACGTTTTGGAGCCTGTAGTCCTCCCTTATTTTCAGGACCTGCCAGCGGCCACGTTTCAACAGGACAATGCGCGCCCGCACGGGTCACGCATCGTGCAACAATTATTCACAGCCCACCAGGTGTCAATGCTGCCGTGGCCCGCCTGTTCTCCCAATATGTCGCCCATCGAACACGTCTGGTCGCTGATCAGCAACCGAGTTGCCTGGCAAGCACCACCCGCGGCTACGCCTGATGAACTGTGGCAACGCATGGAAGCAGCCTAGACCGACATACCTCAAGCCCACATCCATAGCCTCTTTCGTTCTATGCCGCGGCGTGTAGCGGCCGTTATTGCCAGCCATGAGGACCACCCAAACTATTGATGTCTGCGTGTTCCGCAAGTCGCACGGGCTTGTAATCTCAATCGTTTCATCTCTGTGTCTGTTGTTATGTGTCCAGTAAATCTGGCTTTGCTATCTCGTGTCCTTCTTGGTGTTGCATTTTGGGTGGCCAGCAGTGTATATCTCTTTTTTCGGAAGTATAAAGACCACCATGAGTAACTCAATGGACTATGTAAGCAGTCACCCGTCTCTAATTTGAGATCACTGGTTCCAGAAAAAGGAAAGAGCTCAGTGCCGTAAGTCAAACACAACATCCATGTCTCACCAGGATTCGAACCCGGACTCTTCACGAACGAATGATTACAAGCCAGCGATTAGATCACTGCGCCATCGGGGCGGCGAAAACGCGTTTCAAGTCTTGTACTGTTGAACTAACGTCACCTAGGAGAAGTACGGAGCGTTTCTTTGAAGACTACTGTTGTTCATGACTTCATATTGAAAACGCGAAGCGCGTTCTCTCTGCTGAGAAAAACGTTCCCAAATTATCAGGGTTACCAGATTTATCTTCCCAAACAAAGGATGTAGCGTTGTCAACATTTTTCGTGCTCTAGATAAAGGCAGATATCAACACGCTGTAACCTTTATCATCTGTCGAGGCAGATAAGAGAAGGAGGAATCGGTTTCCGTAGTGTCGCCCTCTGGTGTATAACAGACTTTGAGAACGAGAGGGAATTTGTTTACGCAGCTGGTTTTCATTTTCGTCGTTCTTTAGCGTGGATTAAAAAAACGATGGGCAAAAAGTTACTATTAATTTCCACTGACTTAAGAAAATGAAACGATCCAAATCACTCAGTTATTTAGGAAGGCGGCATGTTCCATTACCCACTGGGCGTTTTGTGGTTGGTTGTTCGGATATTATGACCTGCTATACCAAATCTGGAGTTTTTGTGCGACTGTATTATCCAGCCAAAGCAAAAAACGCAACTGTAAGTTTCTCTAGTTCTGAAAAATTACGTAAAAATGAATTTTCTGTTTTCTAGAATGTACAGGATAATTAAATAGCAAATACCTTATAAGTACTATAGTAAAAACAACATTTTTTTTTTGGCAAAAATTATAAAAAATTATTTAATTGAGGAAATATGCCTTCATTATGGTATTTGCTTTTAATCATAAATAAATCAAGCATGTTTATTCGTACAATCAAATCATTTTTTTCTGAAACATTTTATTTTAGGGTTAATGGAAGAATTAATTTTTAGGGAGGAAGGTGCAAGTTTCTCTATAATCGTCTATGTGTCTGCCCTAAAGATATGGTTCTGATGTTTTCGTGAAACCAGTGGACCTAAAATAGATAAGGGCAACTTATTTTCATTACATGCTCATGGGAATCGTTTAAAACCGAAAATAATAATAGAACTCAGTGGCGTAGCCAGAAATTTCTTAAGGGTTGGGGTGGGGGGTCCAGGGATTTCGTTCATTGGTGAAAGCCTCATATAGACATTTTTTTTATTTGAGGTTTAACGACCACCGCGAGCAACTCAATGGGCTATAAGCAGTCGCCTGTCCCTAATTTCGGGTCACTGGTTCCAGGGAAGGGAGAGAGCCAGTGCCGTAAGACAAACACAACATCCATGACTCACCGGGATTCGAACCCGGACCCCTTTCGGACGAATGATCAGAGGCCATCGCCTTAGACCACTGCGCCACCGGGGCGGCCATATAGACATACACTATATTGACAAAAGTCACAGGACACCCCTTCAATAGCAAATGAACTGATCCGCTGCGCTGTTAAGATGCGCGGTACAGCTGGAAACGGCATAAAAGCAAGCCTGCAGCTGACCGCGATCATATCGCACTGTGAGGCTGAGTGATGTGTCGCGGTGGGAGAGAACTGACTTTGAGAAAGGAAACATTGTTGGATGTTATATTAGTGGGTTTTCCATAAGAGAAACCGAGAGGTGTTTAAACATACCCAAGTCAAGTGTTGTGGACTTACTGAATAAGTGGAAGACACATGGCGTTCCTGAAGCAGCAAAACGTTCCGGCAGACCGAAGAATTTCGGTGATAAAGGACGTTAAAGCCTCATGAGAGTCGTTACAGCAAATCGACGGAGTACTGCACAAGACCTCAGTGTACAGGTGATTAAAAATGCTGGAACCTCGGTATGTACACGTACCATTCGCAGAGAACTTCATTCCATGGGTTACCGTGGTCGTGCGGCTGCTCATAAGCCTTTTATCTCCACTCGGAATGCTACTCGTCGTGCAGCATGGTGTAAAGAACTTTTATCGTGGACCGTAGATCAATGGAAACGGGTCCTATGGACTGATGAATCCATCAGTCTGACCGCCGTGAGTGGGTATGGCGGCAGCAGGGGGAACTGTATTTATCACAGTGTAATGTGCCTACGGTCTAGTTTGGATCTGGCAGTGTACTCGTGTGGGGGTGGTTTTCGTGGTATGGTCCCGGCCCATTGGTTATCGTGGACAAACCTGTTAACCAGCACACCTACCTCAATATTCTGGACAATTATGCCCTACCAACTCTGTGGCAATACTATGGAACCGAGCCTTGTTGGTACTAGCAGGATAATGCACCGAGCCATAAAGCAAGAACTGTTATGGCGTGGTTTGACGATAATTCCGTATTGTGTGTGGACTGGCCAGCACACAGCCCTGATCTTAATCCCATAGAGCACATATGGGATGAATTAGAGCGTCGCATAAGTTTTTTTTTTTTTTATTGGAGGTTTAACGACCACCGTGAGCAACTCAATGGGCTATAAGCAGTCGCCCGTCCCTAATTTAGGGTCACTGGTTCCAGGGAAGGGAGAGAGCCAGTGCCGTAAGACAAACACAACATCCATGCCTCACCGGGATTCGAACCCGGACCCCGTTTGGACGAATGATCAGAGGCCATCGCTTAGACCACTGCGCCACCGGGGCGGCCGCATAAGTTTGGAACAACAGCCTACTACTAATCAACAGTTAGCGGCGGCATTATGCACTGAATGGAAGCGCATACCTATCGATGTGTTCCAAAACTTTGTCGAAAGCATGTCTCGAAGGGTATAATGAATAAGGTTTTACTGCTAGTAGTTATGTTGTAGTTATAATGAACAAGCTTAACTGCTAGTAATGTTGTAGTAGTAGTTAAGATGAATAAAGTCTTATGCTGGTTGTTAATAGTAACACTTAATGAAAGGAGACCTAACAGCCAGACATAGGTCTGACAAAACTATGAACTGAGAAAAACGTACTTACTAAGAAAACCTTTTATTAGGGAAACTCCTGATATTATCCACACATACTTCACAGGACACACAACTACTCGATATCTGGCTCTCACATATAACGAAGTTCCTCTCACATAAACGAAGATCTCTCTACACATAAACGAAGATCTCTCTACACATAAAACAAAGCTCTCTCACGTAACACAAAAGCTCTCTACGCACATAAACAAAAGCTCTCTTAGGTATCGTTGAACGCGCCTATTTATACTGCCTACCACCACGTCATGACTACACTCGTTGCCACATATCATTCAGCGGGAGAAATAACATCTCGTTAAGTAAGAAGATAATTTACATAGGAAAATAAAATAACGAGAGATAGTAAAATCAAAAGGAAACTGAATCTAGATTATACGTTACAAGGGTCAGTGCATGCATTAAGGCCGAAGGAGGACCGACACTGTACTAATGTATATCAATAAATGCTATGTTGTGTTTCTCTTCTAGGTGTCCGATGACTTTTGTCAATATAGTGTATACAGTATATCGCTTTAAATTCGGACACAATCCACCCTCAAGAGGGGGGTCCGGACCCAAGGACTCCCCTTGGCTACGCCTCTGATAGTACTACTACTGACTGATACAAACACAGAATCGGAGCATATGTAAGAACTATTAGTATGATTGCAGCTATTTTATACAAAACAAATTTTTCCGATTCGACGTCCACAGTGCACGGGTGATATCGGGACTAATGCAAATACAGTGGAACCTCGGTTATATGTTTCTTAGTTATACGTTTTTCACTTTTATACGTAATTCTGTGTTAGTCCGGATGTGATTTCTACGGCTTTTATAACTCGATTTTACGTAATTCATTATCACGCTTTTTACGATTATACGTTAAAATTTGAATTTCAGATTAACAAAAATAGTTCTTTGATTCTTTTATACGGAACCCGATATGTTAAAATTTTGATAGCGTTGTTGTCAGGAACGTAGCAAGATTTTCATATCTGAGAGGGCGAGCATTAAAATTAAGCCCCTATGAGTTCAAAAGTTCCTTACTTCCACTCAAATAGTAAGCAGTTCTTATTTTCTCATACCTTCGTTATGGGAAAGTATTATGATCGTTAAAAATATCACTTCCAGTTTTCGACATAATTTTGCTCAAAATTAAAAAAATTAGATGAATACCCAAGAGCCAACGGTTTTAAATATCAAGCGAAACGTAAAAGTTATGTGAACACCGACAACACGTACGTGCAGATGTGCAGAGTGAAAACAAACCAGCGCAGAACGAACGAGTATTAGATAGTAAACGTAACAACAGGAAGATGCTTTTGGAGTAGGACTAGCAAAAATTCCGTTCAAGGTTAAACGCTCAGAGGAACTTTCGTCGACAGAGCACAAATGACTAACTTCATCCTTACGACGTATTCGGAGAGGTCACGGAGGTTAAGCGGATCAGCATATTGTTTTACATACCTCCATGCACTGTTTCAGACAATTCTATGTATCCATATGAGGTGGTTCACACTCACAGTGTAAATTTTTCACGCTGGTTAGTTGCGCGTAATAGTGTATGCGGCTAGCTAAAGTACTTACAAAAGAAGATACTAAAGTGTATAACTTTCTCTGTGAATTAAAATGTTCGGAAAATTTATTCACACTCTGTTCATTTCTATCGGGTTGATGCATAAGTTCATGCGGTTTTATTTCACGAGTGTTTCCCAGGTCAGTAGTGACTGTGCGGATGGTCAGTTGTATATCAAAATGTAACCAGTAATATCGTGTATCTAAATCGCATTGCGTTGTGTAATTGTGGCTAACGGCGTTTTGATTCTCAGGCCGGGAAGTATGGAGTGTCAAGTAGAGAGGAATGAACATTTCCGACATCTGCTTTTCTACGAGTTTAACAAGGGATCCACAGTCGTCAAGGCTACTCGACAAATTTATGCTATACATGGGGAGGATGCTATTGTTTCGAGAACAGCCCGCAAAAGGTTTGAGCGGTTCGAAGATGGCAATTATAATTTTTGATCTCAACGACTCTCCACTCCCAGGTCGTCCATCTCCCTTTTTTTATTGCAGGTTTAACGACCACCGTGAGCAACTCAATGGGCTATAAGCAGTCGCCCGTCCCTAATTTAGGGTCACTGGTCCCAGGGAAGGGAGAGAGCCAGTGCCGTAAGACAAACACATCATCCATGCCTCACCGGGATTCGAACCCGGACCCCTTACGGACGAATGCTCAGAGGCCAACGCCTTAGACCACTGCGCCACTGGGGCGGCCCATCTCACTTTGAAGAGGATCGTTTGAACCATCTCATCCACTTGGATCCGCATCAAACCACACGCGAATTGGCCACTGAGATGGACTGTGGTCAGGCCACAGTGGTGCGACACCTGAAACGTATGGAAAAGGTCCAGAAATTGGGGTCTTGGGTGCCTCACACTCTCACCGAGGACAACAAGAATCAGCGTGTTGCCACATGCAGTTCATTGCTCGCCCGTTATCGGGAATGTTCTCAGCAACACAAACCCTTTCAGTCACGTAGTGTTACTGGAGATGAAAAGTGGTGCCTGTACGTGAATTTCAGGCATCGGAGGGTTAAGCCCAAACAAAACGCCCACAGCACGTCCAAAACGTGACCTTCATCCTGCGAAGATCATGCTGTGTGTCTGGTGGGACATGGAAGGCATTATTCACTGGGAAATGTTGCCGAGGAATCGGTCCATCAACGCTGCGCCCCACTGTGAGCAACTCCGCCTTGTGGAGGGAGCAATTCAGCAGAAACGGCCACATCGGCGCCTTGGTGTCCTTCTCCAACATGATAACGCACGCCCTTACAGTGCAAACATGACCAAAATGTTCATTCAGGACATGAAATGGGAGATCCTTCCACATCCGGCCTATTCCCCAGATGCCGCCCATTCAGACTAACACCTGTTCCGATCTCTGTAGAATGCACTCCCTGGCAGAACGTTCGACAATTATGTTGATCTCTAGAATTTCCTTGATGATTTTTTTGCAGCAAAACCTGCACGTTTTTTCAAGAATGTATCCAAACGTTGGGACACCATCGTAAACAATGGGAGGGGGATACATAGCTGATTGATTCCGTTTTTCCTTCTGATGTAATACATTCCTATAGTGCGGTGAAAAAACAGCATGAACTTATGCATCAACCCAATATTTTTACGGTCCTCAGAATATGAAATTATGCCCCTTGTATGACCATCCTGGGAGAGTAACTGACCTCCCTGCCTTCCCCGTAGCTACGGCTCTGGTTGTTGTTTTCCTTCTTGGTGTAGCCAACGTTAAACCTTGATCCCATGAGAGAAGTACATATTCTTCACTTTCAGTTTGGATGAACAAAAAATTGATTTCGCATTTCATGACTCAAACACATACGCGCTGTTTAAAAATCTATAAATCTCTGGTACGAAACTTTGTGGCTCAACTATTTCGGGCGTAGTAGAATGGAATCCTGAGTACATCATCAACATTCAACATTCAACATTCTGGTTTCAAAGGGATGCACTCAGGGTACGCAGAAAAAGAAAAACAAGTTAGTAAATCATGCAATGCATGGATTAAGATACGCTTTCTAACATACCAGAATTCATTACTCAAATTATACCTCAAGTTATGAGGATAATGGCTGTGGAATAAATCTCGTTCCTGTGTCCTGACCTTTCACCCCATTTCGATGATATTCAGCAGAACCGGTTAAGTATACCTCCGAAACAACACGGTAAAGTTTTGTCGCAATCGAAGCATTTTTACGTAAGTTTTAATGCATAAGGGCGATCGAATGGATCCCGCTCCTATGTCCTGACCTCTGACCCCATTTCACCCATTTTCAACAGGGTTTGTCCTTAGGTTGTCCCCTACCACATACTAAAATTTCATCGAAATGGAACCGTTTTTACGCAAGTTATGGCGCATAAGGGCAATGGAATGGATCTCGCTCCTATGTCCTGATCTTTGAAACCATTTTGCCCATTTTCAATAGGGTTCGTTCCCAGGTAGTCCCCTACCACATTCTAAAATTTCATCGAAATTGAACCATTTTTATGCGAGTTACCGTGCTAACGGAAAGACTGACAGACAGACGGACAAAGCTGGAGCATATACGCTTCTTCAACCTACGGTTGGAAAGCGTAAACAAGCTATTAATTCATGAGTTCAGTACTGAAACACTGGTCTTAGATTCGTAGTTGTGAGGATTTCACTTAATCTAAAATCAGGAATTTTATAGATAAGTAGAGTCGTCAAAAGAGAAGTTTGATTTTCCTAGGCTTTATGATTTTTTGCAATATGATAAAATATTCACGGTCGAGTCACATTATTGTGACCACCAGCTAATACCCAGAGTAACCTCTGTGTGCAACGCGGACAGCAGCAAGACAGGCTGGGAGTAACTCAATAAGGTGCTGGAAGGTGTTCACAGGTATGTGGAGCCGTGCTGACTGCAGTGCATGTGACAGCTGCTGGAGGGTGCGTGGTCGAGGATACATAGAGCGAACAACACGATCGAGGCGGTCCCACAGATGTTCAATTGGGTTTAAGTCTGGGGAATTAGGGGGCCATGGAAGTACTTTAAAGTCTTCATCATGTTCTTCCGATCACTCTCGGACATTTCTAGCTGTGTGACACGCGCATTGTCGTGCTGGAAGATCCCATCGTCTCCTGGGAAGACAATCAGCATGTATGGGTGTAAGTGGTCTGGGTGTACGTGGTATGCAAGGATGGATTCATAACAAATTCGGTCCATAGTACCTTTCACAGGTATGAGTGGACCCAGAGAGTCCCACGGAAACATTCTTTAGACTATAACTCTTACCCTATTATAGCTTGTGTTCTTCCAGCAATGGTTGAAGAGTGTTTGGCCGCCCCGGTGGCGCAGTCGCCTAAGCAATGGCCTCTGATCATTCGTCCGAAAGGGGTCCGGGTTCGAATCCGGGTGAGACATGGATGTTGTGTTTGTCTTACGGCAGTGGCTCTCTCCGTTCCCCGGAACCAGGGGCCTGTGGCGCAGTCGTCTAAGCGATGGCCTCTGATCATTCGTCCGAAAGGGGTCCTGAGGTCCAATTCCGATACTGCCGTGTAAATGTAAGCCTTTTCTGCCGATGCACCTTCGTTAGCATGGGTGCAGTGACCATCCGTCTGCATCGGAGCCCTGTTACACAGCAGGGTTCGCTGAACTGTCATTTTAGACACACTTCCGGTAGCCCCATGGTTCATTCGGCCAGTGAGTTGCTCCACTGTCGCGTGTCGATCGGCCCTCATGCACCTTCGAAATCGACGTTCACCTCTCACATCAATGACACGTGGTGCTCCACGCTTATTTGCAAAGGTGCTATTTCTTCAATCACGATACAGTTTAACCACAGCAGCACGCGAACAGTTCACAAACTGCGGTGTTTCAGAAATTCTGCCACCCTTGGCCCGAAAGCCGATAATCATCCCTTTTGCAAATTTGATAAATCGCTCCTTTTATCCATGAAAGCAACGAGTGATATGTTTTCCGAATGCCTACAACACACCTTATATACCCTCTAAGCCAGCTAACGACACGTGCCTTCTTTCATTGGCTACACGCTGTTAACGTCAAAAGTAGGAGGTGGTCACAGTAATATGACTCGACTGCGTATTATAAATTCGTAACGCTTTTTCTTTTTCGCCGTCGATTCGATTTTAAATAAATCATTATTAACGAACATCTTATACTCCATTAAAGCATACATTTTACACTACTATTTAACATTTTCAAATTTCGTTTATACGTCTTTTAAGGCCATCTCCTAGAAAAACGTATACCCGAGGTTTCACTACATAATACTTGCACCATTAAGACTGAGCCACCCAGGGCCTGAATGGACAGCGGCGCTGCTTTCTGGCTGGTCGTTTGAGTTGGGCTCCGGACGAGGCATGGTCGGTGCGCTTATCCTATGGCGTTGGGCATTTCTCTTCTCCGGAAACAGTGACCTTAAATTAGGGACGGGCGTTTGCTTAGGGCTCAAATAGCTGCTCAGGGTGGCCGGTAAACCCCCATACAAAACAAAACAGCAACAAAAAAATAAACAGAAAAAATGCACGCAAGTATTGCCTGATGGTTCACATTAAAAGTTAGTGGGCTGAACTGCAAAAAAACAATAGAAGTCAGTAGACATCTTTGCGTTAGAAGTGTGCACGGGCTGGGGAGAGTTTTCTTTAGTTTATAGAACAGTGCAGAGGGCAGGGGGACGGATTGTCTTTTTTGGTTTAGAGATCATTGCCACTGGCCGGGGAGGTTTTTTTTTTAGTTTACTTTAGAGAACAATGCAACGGGCCGGGGAGGTTTTTTCTAAGTTTAGAGAACATTGCCACGGGCCGGGGAGATTTTTTTTTAAGTTAGAGGACAATGCAACGGGCCGGGCCGGGCCGGGCCGGGATTTTTCCCAGTCACCTACCGGTCCGGCTGAAATTGGGTCAGGCCAACCCATTTTTTTTATCCCAGTGCTGAAGAAAAAAAAATTCAAAGGGAAAAAAAAATTCAAAGGTTTGGAAGTGGTAACTGTGCCCCTTTGTCAACGTACACTGGTGTGCAAAAATTAAGGACGAAGAGGAGAAATTAGCATAACAGCGGAACGAGCAGGCAGAACGGACCGAAAGACCACTCAGGAGATAGACTAGGGTCCGGTACGGTAGGACATGCGCATATATGCAGATGACGAGGGGTGGGAGGGGGTAGGGTGTCGGACGGGTATAAAGCACACGGGCAGTGTACGCTCAGCAATACGGTGAAAGCTATTGCACGGTGTACATCTGTTTGAACGACGTCGAATTGCTGCCCCCATGTGATATGGCCAACAGGCAATCCAGTAGATGACATATGGATGACTTTACCCGAGTCGCGTCATTCGGAAGTTGGAAGAAGGTCGAAGTGTGACTAGTGTGGCCGAGGAGTTCGGGATCGCTCGCAGCATCGTTTCACAAGCTGGGAGAGCATTTCAAACGACAGGAACAGCTGTCCGAGACTTTAGCAGTGGTCGTCCACGAGCATCCACGGCGGCGGACGACCAGTATATTGTCCTACAGGCGAGAAGAGACAGACTGCAGACAGCGGGGAAATCGCAAGGCACATGCAACAGACAACTAGACGTCCGTTATCGCGTTTAACCGTGGCCAGGAGGCTGCACAAAGGTGGTCTATTTGCACGACGAACAGTACGGTGTGTGCCATTAACGCCTGCTCATCGAAGACGGCGGTTTCTGTGGTGCCAGGAACACAAGAACTGGACACATCAGCAATGGGGTCGAGTTCTCTTTACGGATGAGAGCCGATTTAGTCTGACGAGCGATTCTGGACGTATACACATCTGGAGAAAGCAGGGAACACGCAATCACACCTCCAACATCATCGAAAGGAACCGGTTTGGAAGTGACGGAGTTCTCGTTTGGGGCGGTTTCATGCTTGGTAGCCGTACTGACCTTCACATCTTCCAAGGAGGTTCAGTCACAGGTGTCCGCTATTGTACCTACGTTCTCCTGCCTCACGTGCGTCTGTTTAGAGGTGCTGTGGGTCCTGAGTTTCTCTTCATGGACGACAACGCTACACCCCATCGTACAGTGGCTGTCGTAGAGCTGTTGGAGAGTGAATATATTCAACGCATGGATTGGCCCTCAAGGTGCCCGGACCTAAATCCAATCGAACACGCGTGGGACCTTCTCGGGAGACGCTTGGCAGCACGTCACCAGCTGCCAGCAGCGATTCCGCAGCTGCGATTGGCGCTACAAGAGGAATGGGCCATGATGCCTCAACAGATCCTTGACAACCTCGTCCTCAGCATGGACAGACGTTGAAAATACTGCAACGCAGTCAGGGGTGATCATATCCCCTACTAAAGACTGGATTTTTCTTGGCAGCCGCCTGTCACATGGACGTTTCTGTCTTCTGTCTAGTTGTGCTCGAAGCTACCTTTTCAATAAAGTGCCTTTGTATAATTTGTATTCCTTGTTTGGAAGGTTTTGCTCACTTGTCCCATATTCTTACATCTTGGGGATCTTATGGTAGGATTTGAGTCGATGTGGAGCACTTCTGCACGACGTTACATTCGAAAAACCGTCTCGTCCTTAATTTTTGCGCGCCAGTGTAGAACATTGCCAGCTGTCACTATTTCATGGCACTTTCTCACTAGTTCTACGTCCTTAAAGCATTCACCAAAGAATAGTTGTCGTAGCCCTATACCTTGTATAGGTTGCGGCACAATTGCTACTGTGCCCCTTTGATTTCTTTTTTCAGATATACAATTTTTAAGAAATAAAACGTAGGAAATGTTTTACTTTATTTACTTAAAAGCAACTTATACTTTAAATAATTCATAGTAACATGCTGATTATAAATTAATGTAAGTAGAAGTAGAAAGCGTAGTATCATCGTTGTCAGTAGATGTTGGTAAAATTGTTTCTGAAGAAATCGTTCTTCAGAAACAATTTATCAAACTCCTTAGTTGCCTCGTTATAAATTTAGCGATGCGTCTCGGGCCTAATGTGCTCATCTTGTTGTTGCTCTTGTTCTTGTCTAGATTCAGAATACATCGGCGATGTAAAGATTTGGGAAGTGATACATTCATTATTCAGCGAAGTTATGAAGACCGGCGATGTACATTGGTATTACATACTCGGTGTGAACATTTGGATCGATGACATCAATCTCCATCTGTTCTTGCTGTTCAGGCTCAGTTTGTGCAGTTGAAGTGCAAAGTTGTGGCTCTAGAGTCGAACTCGGGTGAAACGCATCCTGGCTCGCGGACTTTTGACGCTCCTTACATTCCCGTGGCTGATGTCTTAGCAAGCCTTTTTGGATTCCTCTCGTTCTCCTCTAGCTGTATAGAAGACGTCCAGGTGCTGCCCTGACTCCAGACTTCTCCTCAATATAGAACTTGAGGGACGTCATTGGCAGACAACTTGGCAATGATGTTTCTCACGTTCTCTCTTGAGGAGAATTCTACTGATGTCATCGTACATAAGCGACCCCATCGTAAGCGAATTGTGGATACAGTGAATTATGATCTAGTCATTTTATTAAACAGCATTAATAAAATGAGTAGCTCATATCCCGGTAGCACAGTAATATCGAATAGACGTCGAATTTTGGTTACGAGGTCGATATTACGTCGAGGCATAATATTCGACGTAAAATCGATGAGATGGAACGTCAAGAAAAATAATTACATTGAATTTCAGTATACATGTAGACGGTTTTACGCAGTTTCCCTTTAGTTCTATTAGGTTGAATAATCGATGTTTTTTATGCTGTATGTAAGCATCGCGCGCATGCGCTTTTGCAACCATTACGCCAAACAAACTTTTTGGATGCTAGGGTGTTGGTCGGTTGTATCATTTCTGTTGTAAGACGAGATTCTTACCTGTCTTCTTTTACGCCGATAAGTTCAAAGTTTTTTGTTTTTTTGCTTAAGTATATTTATAAGAAGTTGAGTCTCGTTCCTTTAAGTAGAATTATTTTTTAAGATATATAATTTGTACGTACGCATAACCCAACCATGGATAGGTCTAGCGCGATGCTGACAGATCACCAAAAGTTCTGTGAAATTTCCGAGATTATGTGTCTTTTCAAATGCGTCCAAAAACACTTGGATGTTGAAACAATAAAAACAAATTATACAATTTTTTAATCGTAGACAGCGTCGTTGAATCGTTTTACAAATGCGAATACATTCTACGATTCATGCCACGATTAAAAGTTGAGAACTTCATATTTCAACATCTAAATTGTAAACTTTACAACAGTACTAGAATCGATGACTAAACTGCGTAACATCAACGTAGAATCGACGTCTACACTACGTAGCAACGATGTACATGTTTCTCTCGAAAGGTCGAATCTTCATCTATACTGTTGACTTGATATCAACTTAATAGGTTTAAAATTTGACGTCGAAAAGACGTAACAAAAGTGGTCATGGATATTTATATTCGACGTTTCATATAAACCATAAATCGATCAAACATTCGACGTTGAATGATTGTAATGTGCTATCGGGGCGGCCCGTGCCATGCACGGGTGAAAAGCTGTCACTGAATCAAAACTTCGCCTGCAGTTACTTTATTACACTTTACTTGTTCCTTTTATGAAATAAAATAACGTGATTTCTTTTTATGAAATTACTCTGTAATGCGAAGAAAATGAAATAAAACACGGCATAACACTTACGTAATAGAACAAACGTCGCAGACAGTTGTTCGAGCACGTGCGCGTTGCCACAGATGAAGTCGTTGGTCTTACGAACTTTATTTTATTTTCCGGTATTTCTCATTGATTTTACGTATCGTGCAATAGCGGTGAGCTTAGTTCCAATTTCGGCCATCGGATAAAAGTAGATGGCGCTGCAAGTACTGAGTGACGTCGGAGCGTTAGGGACAGACGTAGCCTATAATAAGATTTTATTACTTTTGTTGTGACTACCATTTTTTTAAACTTTATTATTGGCTCACGTATTTAAAATTCGTCGTACTAATATTTTATATTTTTGTTAAATGCAGGATAGGTACATGCAGTGGCCGAAGTGGATTCCCAGTAAGGAATACGTCAAAGGATTGGCCATCAGAGAGGGAATTTCACCTGCTGTATTCAAGGCCATGAAATTAGTGCTTATGGGTCAGTATACCTATGTAACGCCAGAATTTTATGGGGTATAACTTAACATTTACACGACTGATTTCCCAGTAATTATGCCAACTGAGGTATAAGCTTGTACTAACCGGAATTAGAGAGCAAGAGAGGGCATCCTGTGGTACATAACCATTTTCTTCTTTGTGATGGTTTGTCTTTGCTTTACATGGATAAATTATTTACAAAATAGGACAGACCGAGGTTTGGAGCCATGTAAAACTGAAACCGATAATTAGGAATTGAGAAAATGTGTGCAAGGGCAATGTAATGCTTTATATCGTTTTAGAGGTATTTTTTGCAATTTCGGCATGTCCGATAGGACACAAGAGACCCGCGAACCTGGAAACTTTTCGAAATATGAAAATAATAAAAAAAAATTCGGAGGCTTATTAAGTCTTATTAGCGTATGACTTGCTACTGATGAAAGAACAGAATATACACCGACGAGCCATTCCATTATGACCACCCCCAGCCTAGAGAAATAAGCGCGCCTGGAGACCGAACGGTGGGTCAGGTGAAGTTTACAGAGATATATTTTTTTTTTGATTGGAGGTTTAACGACCACCGTGAGCAACTCAATGGGCTATAAGCAGTCGCCCGTCCCTAATTTAGGGTCACTGGTTCCAGGGAAGGGAGAGAGCCAGTGCCGTAAGACAAACACAACATCCATGCCTCACCGGGATTCGAACCCGGACCCCAGACGGACGAATGATCAGAGGCCAGCGCCTTAGACCACTGCGCCACCGGGGCGGCTTTTACAGAGATAAATAGAACATATATACAACCCGAGGACCGGTTTTCGGTTAGTACAGTGTTCGGACTCAGAATGGGAAAAGCTGCCTACTTATCTGAGTTTGATAAAGTACAAATTGCCGCCCCGGTGGCGCAGTGGTCTAAGCGATGGCCTCTGATCATTCGTCCGAACGGGGTCCGGGTTTGAATCCTGGTGAGGCATGGATGTTGTGTTTGTCTTACGGCACTGGCTCTCTCTTCCTTCCCTGGAACCAGTGACCCTAAAATAGGGACGGGCGACTGCTTATAGCCCATTGAGTTGCTCACGGTGGTCGTTAAACCTCCATTCAAAAAAAAAAAAAAGTACAAATTATGATGGCACGGGGGCCTCGGAACTACGATTTCGGAAACGGCGCAGCTCGTGGGTTGTTCACGTGCCGCTGTAGTAAGTACGTTTCAAAAGTGGTGCACAGATGGCCAAACGACGAACTGTCGTCCAGCCGCGTGTCGTCCGCAGCTCATTGCTGCCAGAGGGAAGTGGAGACTGTCGCGCATTGTTCACAGCGACCGCAGGGCCCCACAGTGCGACAAAGCATCCGAGATACAACAGCGGTGATCAGGGCAATGTGCCACAGCACACAGTTCACCGCAGCCTCCTGCGCATGGGCCTGCGTAGCGGAAGACCCAGCCGGGTCCCCTGCTCACTGTACGTCATCGCCAACAACGCATGAAACGGGGCCCTAGATCATCGAGATTGGATCGTAGATGATTGGACGAAAGCGCCCTTGTCTGACGAATCAAGATTCCTGGTGCATCACGTAGACGGCCGAGCGCGGATAGGCCGATTACCAACACAGGCTATGGCCCCTGGATGCACTGTGGGCGGAAGCAAGCCGGCGGCGGCGGTGTTATGCTGTGGGCGATGTCTTCTTCGGACACTTTAGGCCCCGTTATCCCCAAAAACACAATCCCTAACAGCTGTCAGGTATTTGAACTATCTTATAGCTTATGTGAAAGGTGTTTTCCGCAGACGAATTTGATAATCACTCCAGTTAGATTTTCTCTATCAATCACAGCAATAATCTCACTGTTAATGAATGAAATACGGGATTACACCATTTTAATACAAATTTGAAAGATGTGAATCCGTTAATTGGTGCAAATATGACAAGAATGTTAAGTCAGATAATATCCGGAAACATGAAAATTGTTATTGTTATTCATAAAATTCATAAAAATTTATTCATAAAAATTTTGGGCCTCTGCTAACCCAGTCTGATCCTATAAAATGGGTCCGAGGTGGAGCTATCTCCTTCGAGGACATCATTTCGCAGTGGATACAAAAAGCAAAGAGCGAACGAGAACTGTAGAAATATCTGAAGCGTTAAACGAAATTTGGACAACATTTCAGCATCAAAATGCAGTTCCCTTCAGTTCCTCAGTGTTATATAATCCTTAGTGCAAATTCAACACTCGTTTGTGGGCAAGCTTGACACAGATTTTAATTTCGGCATTTTCAATGTAATATAAAACTGTTACGGAATGCTGTATTTTTGAATACAATAATTTAATATAATATGAGCATGTAAATTATAATTTTCATTTTGTACCATGCAATAATAATTAGGCTTTAAGGTTAATGTTCAAGACATTGATTTGTTTTTTATAAGGTCATCCCTCCCCTTTCACAGCAACTTATGTCTAAATGTTCCTGGTTAGTTTCACTTGCTTTTGTACTTTATATACTTTGTTTGGCTAAATCCTTTTCAGCAACAAACTTGTGGGTCCAGTTTACCAAAACTAAGTTCAGTTCCTGTTTCTCACAGTTTAATTAAGTTTTACATCCCCCCCATTTTTTCCCTTTTTTAAGTATATACAGTATACACCCATGGAAAATGAAATTTGCGCTCCAAGAAGTAAATATCGGATTGAACTGAAATTTTATGGACATAGTGATAGAGATGAATGATACAATTACTGTATTTGCCGTACAATTACAGAGGGATCTGTGGCACGCAGTCCGGTAATTATCAATAGCACGTCGCACCGCCTCGTACAGCAATACATGCTGCAATACGGTCCGGCATTGAGGCGAACAGACGCTTGATGTTGTCCTGCGGCAGATTGGCCCACACGTGTTGGACGGAGTCCTCCAAATCCCGGATAGTGCGGCACCTCGGCCACTGGCGTTTCAACTGGTCTCACACATGCTCGATAGGGAACATGTCCAGGGAGCGGGCAGGCCATGGAAGTGTCTGGACATGACGTGGGAAGTCCTGGGCAACCCGAGCCGTATGCGGAAGGGCATTATCCTGCTGGTACAGCGCACCTGGAATCCAGGCCAGGAATGGGAGCACATCCACATACCGCTTGCCCGTCAATGATCCACGTACCACTACTAGAGCTGATCGGCTATCGTAGCCAATGGCTCCCCAGACCATAATGCCTGCTGTGGGGGAGGTGTGGCGCTGGATAGCGAGGTTGGGATTGTGCCGTTGACTCGGGGACCTCCACACCCGGACACGATGATCATCTGTTCCCAAAACGAAGCGACACTCTTCGCTAAACACCACACGTCACCAGTCTGTAGCGTTCCATGTCGCTCTGGCCTGTCACCACTGCAAACGGAGCTGGCGATGTTCCGGTGTTAATGGTAGCACACGTCAGGGGCGCTGGGGTCGCAGATTCGCTTCTGTGAGGCGTCGGGAAATGGTTCGTGGGTACACAGGAGCCACTACATCTGCATGTATAGTGGACCAGGTCCCCGTGGGATCCGTTCGTGCCTGGCGCACGATCCGTTAATCCTCTCTACCGGTGGTCCTCCTGGTCCGTCCGGAGCCGCTCCGCCGTGTGGCAGGGCCGTCACGTGTCCAATGCTCCAAACACTGTCGGAAGGTATGGTCAGAACGATCCTCGTGGCGGGACCACCCTGCGGTTTTCAGGCCTCTCTCAAAGTCCGTTAAGTTGCGTAAATCGACGTCTCTGGCGTCTACCCGGCATTCTTGTCACTCTGTATTCTTTCTTGCGTCGGCCGGTGCTTTTCGCTTTCATGAGGCATCGACTAGGCGCCGATTTATAAGGCTGCCGGTTCGTGCTTGCAGCGCTACCACAGGGTGTGCGGTCACGCGCAATCGCACTAAACGTGGATCATTTGCATAATTCTGGCCTGGCACCACTGCAAGTTATTTGCAATGTTTCGCGGTTGTAGCATGTTTTCTTCTAGGTGCGCAAATTTCATTGTCCGTATATAAGACATCATACCGCATATAGGATGAACTCATGTCATCAGTACATGTGTATGCATTAAAGTTTTATTTTCAAAGTCGGGCCACTGATAGCTTTGTGGTTAGAGCAGCTGGCTCGTTTAGAGTTAGGTAGCTACTGGATTCGATCTCAGTGTCTGCCTAAATGTAAATATCCTAAGTCGTCGGTCACGGCACAAAAATCCCCAGTTATAAATAGGGTCATCATTCCCTCCGGTGCCCTCCTTCCGATCTTTAGTGTCAGGGTCCGCTCATACGCTACCATTGCCATGGTACCCGATCTGAAAGCCGCTTAAAGTCTAAACGTAACATTATGATTAATCCCTATGTGAGGTTTCAGAGTGACCGCTATTTTTAAAGACACGAAACGTCCGAAGAAAATTATGTCATGCTGGCCTTTAGCATAGGCGGTTGCCTAGGCCCGCAATTTCTAGGGGCTGCGGATTCTAATAATATGTTGTTTCCTTATCAACATTCAATTTTTCATCTGTATTATCTTTAAATAAATAAATAAATAGACTGTTCGTACATTCCCTAACGTATATACCTTTTTTTTACAATTTTCATTCCCTCTGATTTTGGATAAAATATGCTACTTAAATCTATTGCGAATACATGTTTTAACGATTAATATTCATGAATATTTTTCAGTCAAAAATACAATAGGGACCGCAGAGTCAGTCTTTGCCTATCATCATCATCATCATCATCATAATTGTCAACCATTATCACCCCACTGCTAGACGAAGGTCTCTCCAAGCCTCTTCCACAACGGTCTGTCTTGTGCCAGTCTCCCGCATGTTACTTCTGCATACTTTCAAATTTCATCCACCCATCTCCCATGTGATCTTCTTCTGGGTCTTTTCCTGTCCCTTGGAATCTAATCTAAAATTTCGGCTGTCCATCGATGGTCTGTAATTCTGGCAGTTTGTCCAGCCCATTGCCATTTCAGGGATTTAATTCTGATCATGATGTCTTCCACTCTTTTCAAGCATGCACCTCTCCATGCTGCTTTGAGTTGTCTGCAGCCTTTGTATGTCTCTTTTAGTTAAGGTCCACGTCTCTGCACCATACGTAAGCACTGGAAGGATGCATTGATCAAACACTTTTCATTTAAGATATAATGGCATATTGCTCTGGAAAATTATACTGTTTCTTTCAAAAGCTCTCCAGGCAAGTATTATACGCCAATTAATTTCTTCATCAATGTGACCCTCACTTGATATCTGCTGTCCAAGATAAACGTACGTATCTGTTATCTCTAGCTTTTCCCCATCAATTGATAAATCTTCATTTCTTGTAAAAGCATTGTACTTCACTTTTGTCTTCTGAAAGTTCATTTTTAGTCCCACTTCTTTACTCTTGTCAGCAAGTTCCTGGATCATACTCTGCAGCTCTGATGGGGTAGTTGCAAAAATGACTACGTCATCAGCAAAACGAAGGTAAATTAGTTAATCTCCATTAATCTTTATTCCTTCGTGTTCCCAGTTCAGTGTTTGAAAGAAATTTTCCAATGTGGCATTAAATAGCTTTGGAGATATGGTTTCACCTTGTCTCACCCCCTTTCCAATTTTTATGTGTGTTGTATTTTCAAACTGCCAAATCTTTGCACTTGCATTTTCATAGATGTTATTAATAATATTAATGTATGCATCTTCAATACCGCAGGATTTCAGAGCCATTGCAACTGCTGATGGTTTCACCGAATCAAAGGCTTTTTCATAATCGATAAAAGCCATGTACAATGGAAGTTCATATTCCCTAGCTCTTTCAATTAGTTCTCTCAGTACGTGGATATGATCTATTGTGCTGTAGCCATTCCTGAATCCAGCTTGTTCTCTCGGTTGATCCATGTCCAGTGTCACCTTCAAGCGGTGTGAAAGAACTTCAGTGAAGATTTTATAAACCACTGATAGGAGGCTGATAGGTCTGTAGTTCCTGAGATCCTCAATGTCACCTTTTTTATGTAGCAGGATCATTGTAGCGTTGTTCCAATTCTCAGGAATCTTTCTTTCATTAAGGCATCGAGTGAAAACTTGGGCGAGTACTGTTTCAATTTCTCCACTTGCTTCTTGTATGATCTCTACAGTAATTCCATCTTCTCCTGGAACTTTTCCCCGCTTCTTGTTCTTGATTGCATGTGCAACTTCTGCTGGGAGGACTGGAAGAACTCTGGTACTGGTACCTTTCGTGATGTCTGGAGTACATGTATCATCCCTTTCATATAATTTGAAGTAGAAATCTTTCACTCTTGTCAAAATTTCGCCTCTATTTCTTGTTACAGAACCATCTTCTTTTCTCAGAGCCATAATCTGTTTTCTTCCCTTACTGAGATGTCCCTTTGCTATTTTTAGGCTTTGGTTGTTTTCAATTGCTTTCCTCACTAGTTCACAGTTGAATTTCCTTACGTCTTCAGTGATACTTTTTCGTAGTGTCTTGCATAGCTCTATATATTCCACTTTGGAAGTCAC
Source organism: Macrothele yani (assembly GCA_039090855.1). Lineage (NCBI taxonomy): Eukaryota > Metazoa > Arthropoda > Arachnida > Araneae > Macrothelidae > Macrothele > Macrothele yani. The sequence continues at coordinate 133,755,023 of CM077027.1, read as the reverse complement.
ATCTTCTTTACTTGTCCTCATCTCTCTTCTTTTTTGCATGAACATTTTGGTTTTTCCTGATAATTTGGGCCGCCGAAGTACTAAAGCCAGCTCTGCGTAACACTTTTTTTTTCGTACGGTTGTCCTTGACCAAACGGTTTCCGACCTGTATATCTTATTGCTCAGGAGGTATTAGCCTGATTGGATAAAAACTACGAATGGTTAATACCCTATAACATTAAAGTATTTCAACCCTTTGTATATTTAAGTATTTTAATGTCGAGCTAGGGATGTGCCACTGTGTTTTTAACTATTTATTTTTAAAATCGTGTATGAACGGAGTTACCGCATTGGCGTTTTTTATGGCATTTGCTGCACGAAATACATAATAACAAGACGTGGTTAATACCCAGTTAGAGTAAAATAACGAAGCCCTAGTTAGAGTACAGAAATAGCAACAAAAGATAACAGCACCGACATGACGTCAGACATGGAAAATTCCAGAAGGCTCTGGGAGGGGTCACAGGCGTTGCGAGGATCCCTGTGCACATAAACGGTCACACACGTGACCGCAAATACCCCAAGCGGGGCTCTGACGATCTGTTCTGTTGTAACGATGGACGGCCCGATTCTTTCGAATCGACTGACAAAAACAATTCATTCGCACTGATTCTTTCGTTTCATTCGTTGACTTTTCCTGTGAACGATTTCCGTAATTAATAATTGTTGAAAATCTGTTTTCAGTCGAATCCGTTTGTGTTCGTCGACTCCTCTGGAGAACGATTTCCACAGAGAATTGCTGACTCTTCCTTGTTAGTGAACGACTTTCCGTTTAAATTTATTTTTAAATCTTAACTGAATATGAATCAATTTAGTGTTTAGACTGGGTTCTATCCTCAAGCTTTCTCGTTATATAGTATGCCGTGTGCAAAACACCGAAAAATTCCGAAATGCGAGATACTCGTATTTCCGGCTCAAGCATTTCGGAAAAGACATGCTCAACTTGTTAAGTAAATTCTCCTTTGCCTGGAACGTCGACTGTTTTACATTATCTTTTGTTGTTGATAAATTGACCTCACGTTGTCGTAGAATGTTGGTAGCTGCAAAAACTGAGACGTGTTGGCCATTTTTAATTTAAGGTTACTTGCTTCTGGGAAAGATGAAAAATAGAACCGAGAAAAACAACAACAACAACAAAAATCCCAACACTGTTGAAAACTCATAATCTAGCAAACAACGCTTGGTTGCAGCTCTCTCTCTCTCTCACACACACGCAAAGACAAGCGCGCGCGTATGCTTCTCTAGCTTATTCTTTCCGCATTCCATTGCTTCCTCATATAAATGCACAGTAAAACTTCATTGGAGCCCATTTGATTTTTATTTACTTTAACCAAATCGTTTCGCTTTGGAAATAAAAGAGAAATACATAGCTTGTCCCAAAACAACTGAGAAGGTTTTTATAAAAAAAATGCGCAATACTTCGTTCGATTTTGGCACTAGTCTCAAAAAACCGGTAGTTCTTGTAGTAACCATAGCACACGGCGACACCTTTGTCATGCATCGGTCGTCGGTAGTGCGCAGTTCATAGCCCACTGGAAACAAGAGGCCCTGAAACGATTTAGTCATGTGACCAAAAGGGTTTCAGCTTCCCTGCTTTGAGCTGCACGTGAAGACATGAACGCCGTTAGTGGGTTGCTGTGAAGTTGTTCATAGTTTATTATTTTTATTTATTAATGTGATTTCTTTTCCAAAGAAAAACGAATTAACATTCGTAACAACATATAATGTTCATTTACCTCTGCAACAGAAAAAAAAATTATTACGACGTTCTTGGAAAAAAAAAATATTATTTACTTCTACTCATTGGTTTCCGCTGTTACTGATACCAACTGATAAACTGGTAAGATTTCTTTTCTGTCTTAAGTAATATAACGTACAAAGTTTAGTTATTTATACACTATCTACCCACAAGTAATTGGACACCCCGCCAATCGACGATATCTGCGGTCCTGATACACGTCACGGCCGCCGCCGTTAAATAATATGCGCAACCAGTCGTATGCAGGATGCCACGCAGTTCGGAGCTCTCTGATTTCGAGAAAAGCGTAATCGTCGGGTGTCACAGAAATGGCCGATCCATACGTGACATATCCAGCGAGTTGAAGTACCCAAAATCGACAGTGGCCCACGTGATTGGCAAGTGGAAGATGAGAGGTGACTGTCGGAATGTGCCCCGACCCGGCAGACCCACAAAACTAGGAGTTAGAGACCGACGGGTGCTGGCCAGAGAAATTCGGAAGAACTGCATCAAATCGACGGGCCACATCCGCGAGAAGTTTCAACAAGCATCCGGGAGTGTTCTTTCGATGAATACCATCCGTAAGAAAGCCCATCTGCTTGGTTATCATGGACGTGCTGCCGCCTACAAGCCTTTGATCCCCAAGTCCAATAGCGCTGCTCGGCTAACGTGGTGCAAAGAACGTCGTCAGTGTACCGTTGAACAGTGGAAACAGGTTCTCTGGAGCGACAAATCAAGGTTCACCCTCTAGCGTTCGGATGGCAGGGTCTGGTTTTGGCGTCTGCCTGGCGAACGCCTCCTGCCGGAATGTATTGTGCCAACTGTGAAGTTCGGCTGCGGTGGAATTATGCTATAGTGGTGTTTCTCCTGGTATGGCACGGGACCCTTGGTCGCAATTCCTGGTAGACTCAACGCCGAGACCTACTGCACCATTTTGGATGACCATGCGCTTCCTACGTTGTGGCAGTTTTACGGGGTGGACCCATGTTACTTTCAGGATGACAATGCCACCGGTCATGTTGCGAGGTCCACCATGGCTTGGTATGGTGACAATGGGGTTAATCGAATGGACTGGCCTGTGCAGAGCCCGGACCTTAACCCTATCGAGCACCTCTGGGACGAGTTGGAGCGTCGACTTAAGGGGTGCCCCCACCGTCCGAAATCGGTGAAGGAACTGACCTGTCTTCTCCAAGCCGAGTGGAAGAAAATACCGCTAGCCGTCGTACAACGCCTGGTTGAGAGTATGCCCCGGAGGGTCGCAGCTGTAATAGCCGCTCGTGGAGGCTCCACCAACTATTGAAGGTGAATAAACTTCGTTTTCCTTTGCTATCACATGTGTCCAATTACTTGTTGGTAGATAGTGTATATACATTGAAAAAAGAATTTGTCATGCATATGTTTTGTTGGTAAAACTATCTCAGTTGTTTAACGGCTTAGGAAACATCTTACGGAAAATGTTTTTTGCAACGCTTTTGTTTTCCTTAATGGTAGATTTACTAGCAGCTTATAGCTCAAAGGACAAAAGTTCGTCCTTCCAAAAAATAATGACAGTAAAAAAACCTCAGAAAATATGTTCAAGGCAAGCAAAAGAAAGGCAAAAAGTACTTACAAGTCTACTTCATTAAGTAATCCATGAATAGGGAACACACTGACACCTCACACCGGTAATGTTAACATTACGGATATAGGCCAGAACCAAAAATACCTACACCGCGAACCCCGGAATGGCGGCGGAGCAATGTCCTTCAATAAAAATAGAAGGTGATTGAAGAAAGTTCCACAAAAATCCAACAGGGAGTTCACCAGGAGAGAAACAAAAATTGTAAACAAACCGTCATTTTGGATCGATGCAGACATCCAATATGCCATCAAAAACATTTCGCATTTCGTGCCACAACTTTTAAGTAATTTGTCAACAAAACAACAGCACATTTCATTTAATTTGTGCGACAAATTTCAAAGTACCCATTGCCGCCCCGGTAGCGCAGTAGTGTCGGCGATGGCTTCTGATCATTCGTCCGAAAGGGGTCCGGGTTCGAATTCCGGTGAGGCATGGATGTTGTGTTTGTCTTACGGCACTGGCTCTCTCCCTTTCCTAGAACCAGTGGTCCTAAATTAGGGACGGGCGACTGCTTATAGCCCACTGAGCTACTCACGGTGGTCGTTAAACCTCCAATAAAAAAAAAGTTCCCATCAGCTGGAATTCTAAGCAAAAACTTCGCAAATACTTTGTCAGTTTTTTTTGATTGAAGGTTTAACGACTACCGTGAGTAACTTAATGGGCTATAAGCAGTCGCCCGTCCCTGATTTAGGGCCACTGGTTCCAGGGAAGGGAGAGAGCCAGGGCCGTAAGACAACACAACTTCCATGCCTCACCGGGATTCGAACTCGGAGCCATCACGAACGAATGGTCACAAGCCGGCGCTTAGACCACTGCGCCACCGGGGCGGCGTGTAGTTTTGTCTAAACATTAGCATTTTCTTCATTTTGTGCAAAACTTTCAAAGCAATTTGTGAACTAAATATTAGCACATTTTATTCATATTGCAACACAACCTTCGAAGTTTCCATCAGCGCACGTTTTATGAAATTCTGCGGCTACTCTGTTACCCTTCCGATTCAGCCCATCAGCGCATTACTGATAGCTGAGACGACGTACACACGGTAGCTGGGAGCTGGGACTCAGTTGGTCACATGACCTCAGTGACAGCCGTTCGTTTCAGGGCCTCTTCTTTCCAGTGGGCTATGTGCGCAGTTTAATAAGCGTTGTTTCGTGAATACCAAACAAGTGTTTTCGCGCTGTGATTTTTCGAAAAAGTGGATGTGAAAGAGGAACAAAAATGAGCCATTAAATTTTGCTATCAACGAAGAAGTCTGTCGGAGGGACCTTCCGTCTAAGGCAAAAGAGTTATAAAGATGAATGTCTAGAAAAATCAGCAATTTACAGCTGGCACAAACAATTTATTGATGGCCGTGAGTCGGCGGCTTTAATCGCGCATGGAGGAAAATCTTCAAAGAGTGTTACATGTAAACATTAGGGCAATGGGTGTTATTATACGGGAAGACAGATATCTATCAATTAGAGATATCGAAGATATGGTTCATATTTCAAAATCATCAATTCATAGAATTTTAACCGTGCATTTGGGCAGAAAACGACTTAAAGTCCCCATTTCTTTTCATGTGCAGCCCAGTGCAAGGTCGAACACGGCCAATTCTGTCGTTTCTTAGGTCCGATTAAAAAAGTTCCGAGACTATATATAGGCCGATATACAACAAAAGGGATGTAAGGTCAGGTGATGCGTGACATCACAGCCTCTCCTTGACAAATGTCAACCCCGCCTTCTCGTGGTGCATCCTGTTCCCACTAAAGGGGCTCTGACGACCGCCAATAGCGGTATAACTATACCATCGGGATCAGAGGAAATGCTATCCCACACTCACCAACCCGCTTGGCCAGCGTGGTGAGTTATGGCCAAACACCTCCAAAATGACTCTACAACTTAAATCTTGGCCCTCAGTCTCCGGCAGCTGGAATGTACCTGGCCAAGGCAGCGGCCAGTGCGACATGAAGGCAGAGGGTGCTAAGAATCCCCGGAGGACCGGACTAGGCTGCCATTTGATGCTGACCTTGGCTACCTATAACGGACGCTCCCTATCTTCTGATTCAAGGCTTCTTGAATTGGAAGAGGAACTACAAAGGATCAAGTGGGACATCGTCGGGCTAAGTGAGGTAAGGAGAAAAGGAGAAGATCTCATTGAACTGAAAAGTGGACATCTCTTCTATTATCGTGGGACAGATACTGGCAGAACTAGTGGTGTTGGATTTATAATAAACAAGAAACTGAAGGATAAAGTGGTAGAAGTTGAAAGTTCCTCTGACAGAGCTGCACGACTCGTTATCCAACTATCGAGAAGATACCAGGCTCAGATTATTCAAACTTATGCACCCACCACAAGTCATCCTGAAGAAGAAATTGAAGAATTTTATGAGGAAATTCGTCATCTAAATAATAAAGGTAAGCAGCACTTGAAGATAATTATGGGAGATTTCAATGCAAAAATAGGGCAACGGCAACAGAATGAAACTTCAGTAGGTAAATTCGGTCACGGCAACAGAAACCAGCGTGGAAATACTCTCGTTGAGTTTGCAGAGGCAGAAGGATTTTTCATCTTGAACTCCTTTTTCAAGAAAAAGCCACACAGGAAATGGACATGGAGACATCCAATTGGGACGACAAGTGAAATTGATTTTATTATGTGTAACAAAAAATTCGTCATCGAAGACTGCAGTGTGCTGAACAAGTTCAACACAGGTAGTGACCATAGATTGGTGAGATGTAAGATGCACCTCAACACTAAACTGGAACGTGGCAAGCTCATAAGACAAACAAAATGTATTGACATAACCAACCTTAAAAAACACCATAATACTTTCAAGTTGGAACTGAAGAACAGATTCTCTGCTTTAGAAGGCCTAACATCGGAAGAAGTGGATATTTCGGAAGTTAACAGAAAAGTAACCAAAGCTCTTATGGAAACAGCAACAAAATTAGCTGGGTCTAAGAACAAGTTGCATGTGAACAAATTATCAGGAAAAACCAAAATGTTGATGCAAAAAAGAAGAGAGATGAGGACAACTAAAGAAGATGTGACTTCCAAAGTGGAATATATAGAGCTATGCAAGACAACACGAAAAAGTATCACTGAAGACGTAAGGAAATTCAACTGTGAGCTAGTGAGGAAAGCAATTGAAAACAACCAAAGCCTAAAGATAGCAAAGGGACATCTCAGTAAGGGAAGAAAACAGATTATGGCTCTGAGAAAAGAAGATGGTTCTATAACAAGAAATAGAGGCGAAATTTTGACAAGAGTGAAAGATTTCTACTCCAAATTATATGAAAGGGATGATACATGTACTCCAGACATCATGAAAGGTACCAGAGTTCTTCCAGTCCTCCCAGCAGAAGTTGCTCATGCAATCAAGAACATGAAGCGGGGAAAAGCTCCAGGAGAAGATGGCATTACTGTAGACATCATACAAGAAGCAAGTGAAGAAATCGAAACAGTACTCGCCCAAATTTTCACTCGATGCCTTAATGAAGGAAGATTCCTGAGGATTGGAACAATGCTACAATGATCCTGCTACATAAAAAAGGTGACATTGAGGATCTCAGGAACTACAGACCTATCAGCCTCCTATCAGTGGTTTATAAAATCTTCACTAAAGTTCTTTCACACCGCTTGAAGGTAACACTGGACATGGCTCAACCGAGAGAACAAGCTGGATTCAGGAGTGGCTACAGCACAATAGATCATATCCACGTACTGAGAGAACTAATTGAAAGAGCGAGGGAATATGAACTTCCATTGTGCATGGCCTTTATCGATTATGAAAAAGCCTTTGATTCGGTGAAACCATCAGCAGTTACCACGGCTCTGAAATCCTGCGGTATTGAAGATGCATACATTAATATTATTAATAACATCTATGAAAATGCAAGTGCAAAGATTCGGCTGTTTGAAAATACAACACACATAAAAATTGGAAAGGGAGTGAGACAGGGTGACACCATATCTCCGAAGCTCTTTAATGCCACATTGGAAAATGTCTTTCAATCACTGAACTGGGAAAACAAAGGGATAAAGATTAATGGAGATTATCTAACCCACCTTCGTTTTGCTGATGACGTAGTCATTTTTGCAACTACCCCATCAGAGCTGCAGAGTATGATCCAGGAACTTGCTGACAAGAGTAAAGAAGTGGGATTAAAAATGAACTTTCAGAAGACAAAAGTGATGTTCAATGCTTTTACAAGAAATGAAGATTTATCGATTGATGGAGAAAAACTGGAGATAACAGATACGTATGTTTATCTTGGACAGCAGATATCAAATGAGGGTCACATTGATGAAGAAATTAATCGGCGTACAAAACTTGCCTGGAGAGCTTTTGGAAGAAACAGCATAATTTTAAAGAGCAATATGCCATTATGTCTTAAAAGAAAAGTGTTTGATCAATGCATCCTTCCAGTGCTTACGTATGGTGCAGAGACGTGGACCTTAACTAAAAGAGACATACAAAGGCTGCAGACAACTCAAAGAAGCATGGAGAGGTGCATGCTTAGTATAACCAGGAGAGATAAGAAGAGGAACTCGTGGATCCGAAAAATGACGAGAGTGGAAGACATCATGATCAGAGTAAAATCCCTGAAATGGCAGTGGGCTGGGCATACTGCCAGAAGGACAGACCATCGATGGACAGCCGAAATTTTAGATTGGATTCCAAGGGACAGGAAAAGACCCAGAAAAAGACCACATGTGAGATGGGTGGATGAAATTCGTAAATATGCGGGAGTGACATGGAGGAGACTGGCACAAGACAGACCGTTGTGGAGGAAACTTGGGGAGACCTTCGTCCAGCAGTGGATTGATAATGGTTGACAATGATGATGATGATGATACAACAAAATACTTACGTTACTAAAGTCTGGCTATGATCTCCTCAAAGTAGTCTCCTTGGGTAGCAATACACTGCTGCCAGATTTTTTACCACTGTTGGAACGCTCCCTGGAAGTCCTGTTCGCGAATCGTGTCAAGCACCGTTTACGATTCGCGCTGGATCTCGTACACGGATTCAAAACGGCGACCTTTGAACTTCAGCTTCATCTTCGGGAACAGAAAGAATTCGCAGGGCGCCAAATCCAGTGAGGAAGGGTAGTCATGCTGTTGCGGCTGCTAAACTGGCTTGTTTGCTAACGCTCTGTGAGCTGCTGCATTGTCGTGATGGATTAGGAATTCGCCCCTTCACCACATTTCAAGTCGTTTGCGGTGAATGTCCTCCCTGAGACGCCGCAGAACATCGCAGTAAAAAATGGCGGTGACGGTCTGGCCTTGGGGCATGAATTCACGATGCACAACCCCACGAATGTCGAAGAACACGATGAGCATGCCTTTGGTTGCGCTCCGGACCTGTCGGGCCTTCTTCGGTAATGGAGATGCTGGGCTCATCCACTGCGACGACTGTTGTTTGGTCTCCGGGTCGTAACCGTAGACCCAAGTCTCGTCCCCAGTGATGACCTGTGACAGTAACGCTGGTACTGTTGTTTGGTCTCCGGGTCGTAACCGTAGACCCAAGTCTCGTCCCCAGTGATGACCTGCGACAGTAACGCTGGTTCGTTCACCACCTGCTGACGAAGATCTTGATAGAGTTTGACATTGAGCGCCTTCTGTTCTGAGTTCAGAATCTTTGGCACAAACTTTGCAGCAATGCTGTGCATGTTCAAAACTGAAGTCAGAATTCCTTGCATTGTTCTATACGACACATTGACGATGGTGGCAATGTCTTGAATGGTTCTCCAACGATCCTCATGCAGCAGTTTCCTAATTTTGCCCACATTTTCGGGGGTTTGCTCATGGACGGTCGCCCTGACCTCTCGTCGTCTTCCAGTGCCGTTCTGCAGCTCTTGAAGCTCGAGTGCCACTCAAAACAACTCGCACGGCTCATTGCTTCATTGGCATAAGCCTGCTGCAACATTTCACGCTTTTTCGTTCCTGATTTGCCGAGTTTGGCGCAGAATTTGATGTTCGCTCGCTGCTCTAGTTTGCAGTCCATACTTAAATCGCAGCTGTGCTCTGTGCGTGGTCTCCAAATATCGTGTAGCACAGCTCCCGATGCTCACAGAAGGACGCCACTCGGCACAATGACTCTTGAAGGTCACTGTCCTCGACTGCTGCTCGCGCATCCGCGCACTGCTAGCTGTTGGCTCGCTACGTACCTAGTCTCGGAACTTTTTGATCGCACTACGTATTTGGAGAGAATGAATGATAAGTTGATGCTCTAAACTGTATATAGTACAGATATGTGACTTCTGGTTGTTCCCTATTTAAAAAAAGGCATTGCGTGGACGACAATTTGAGACTGATGAACAACTTATTACAGCTGTGCGCAGGGGTGCTTCAATAGCATTTCAGAAGAAAAATTCTAGAAGACATTAAAGAAGTGGTAGGAACGTTTGGAGATCTGTATTCGATGCATTGGACAGTATTTCGAAAAATTCGTTGTTGATCAAGGCACGCATATTTTTTTCTTAAAGACATTCTCAGTTGTTTTGGGATAGCTCTTGTTCGTGTGACTCTGCAAATAAAGCTTCATTGATGTTTTTGGATATTATTTTTCTTCTTGCTTTGTGTAGTTCAGTTAGCATACGGATGTCCTAAAGAAAAAATCGTCTCTTTCGCTTAAAGGATACGAAATAGAAATTTCATTTTTTAGGAGATGTTTTCATTCCGGCCCTGTGGCAGGCTGACTTGTGTGACGAGAAACACCAATATCCAGTCATAATCTTCTCACATGGATTAGGAGCCTGGAGAACCACATATTCCACAATCTGTGTTGAAATGGCATCACAGGGTTTCGTCGTGGCAGCTGTCGAACATAGGTAAGGTACTCTTCCGTCTTCCTTTCTAAGTTTCATTTTTTAAAATTTCAGTGCCATGTTTCAAACTCAGTTTTAAAGAGTTCACAGAATCCAACAAAGAAATGTCGGTGTTTCAAATGCACTGCCAGTCAAAAGTAAGCACGAAGCCCAAAATGCAGTCGTTTGGAAACCTTCTCCTTGATGTCAGCAAGATCATTGATGTAGTTCTAAATAAAAAAGTGCCTTAGCGGTGGACGGATTAGTTAAAAACAATCCGGAAGGAAGACTTTCGAAAGTTTTTTTAAAGTTTGGCTTGTTTTAATCATTTATAATTTTTAATTAAATTTTATTATGCACGAGTTTGTTAATTTTTGTGAAAACTGCTGAGTTTAGGCAATTTAAAACAAAAGAATGAATGCTACGTGCGAGTCACATACCGAGAATACAATTTGTTTTTTTTCTATAAGAAAGAAAGTGCCCTTGCGGTGAACGTGATCCTAAAGGATTTTAAATATTAAGTATTAATAATATTTGAAATAGTCAGTATTTTTTGATTGATTAGGCTTATCAGCCTTTCCTATGAATTTGGGGAGGCAGTAATGGATATCTGCCGCCCCAGTGGCGCAGCTAAGCGATGGCTTCTGACCATTCGTCCGATTGGGTTCGGGTTCGAATCCCGGTGAGGCATGGATGTTGCTTTTGTCTTACGGCAGTGGTTCTTTCCTTTCGCTGGAGACAGTGGCTCTAAATTTGGGGCAGGCGACTGCTTATAGCCCATCGAGTTGCTCACGGTGGTCGTTAACCCCCAGGATATCTTTGGGGGGGGGGGTGTTGATGAACACCATGAGTATCCAATGCCATAGGCAGTCGCCCGTCACTGATTTGACGCCACTGGTCCCGAGAAGGGGACATCCCCGGGCCAGCCGCCCCGGTGGCACAGTGGTCTAAGCGATGGCCTCTGATCATTCGTCCGGAAGGGGCCCGGGTTCGAATCCCGGTGAGGCATGGATGTTGTGTTTGTCTTACGGCACTGGCTCTCTTCCTTCCCTGGAACCAGTGACCCGAAATTAGGGACGGGCGACTGCTTATAGCCCTTTGAGTGCTAACGGTGGTTCTTAAACCTCCAAAAAAAAAAAAAATCCTCGGGCCTACTTCATCGTGATCTCGGGTCCGGAACCAGCTCCAACGATTAGCTAGAAGTCAAAGCCTCTGACCACTTGTCTACTGGCTCTTCCTTTCGCGTTACCCGTAAAGAACCAGAAGACGACTTCAGCAAAAAATCCCTCTGCAACCATGCAACACTTGTCAGTTATGCTATATACTTGTTTAATTTTTTTGTGTTGATTTATTTCTTGTTAAAAATGTTTTAACATACGGAGAATCTACCTCCTACAACGTTATTTTGGCCGCCCCGGTGGCGCAGTGGTCTAAGCGATGGCCTCTGATCATTCGTCCGAAAGGGGTCCGGGTTCGAATCCCGGTGAGGCATGGATGTTGTGTTTGTCTTACGGCACTGGCTCTCTCCCTTCCCTGGAACCAGTGACCCTAAATTAGGGACGGGCGACTGCTTATAGCCCATTGAGTTGCTCACGGTGGTCGTTAAACCTCCAATCAAAAAAAAAAAAAAACAAAAAAAAAAAAAAACGTTATTTTGAAGATTGCGGTCGTAACAAAGAAGTTATCATTCTCTTAACTCTAAAACTCTTGTGATTCATGAAACGCGATAGAGCGTGTACCGACTGTAACACGGTCATTCGTTTGATGTACGAACATGTTTGCGTATAAAACACAGCAATTGCCATTTCTGCCTACATGGTCATCTAAAAGTACCTTTGTCCCGCTTCAACCATGAAAAGAGTGCTTTATAGGTGCTAAGCCTAGAAAAGAAGTGCCTTAGCGTCGTTAAGCCGCGTAAGGCCCTTCTACATTCCTGAATTCAAGATGGAACCCAAATCGTATTACTAGCCAGACGAAGTCAGAAAGTAACAGAGCAGAGTCTGCGTTCGGATCTCATCGCAGCTGCAAGCCAGGTATACGACTATATTCGTGGCAAACTTTTTTGGTCGGTTAGACGATGAATGCCGCTCGCCACTCATTGGACTGTCGTTTCAGTTCTGGTTCGTACGACCTCGCCCACGTTTTATCCAGAGCGATGATCCTGTCCAGGAACACGGCATCTTCTCTGGTGTGACGTTCCAAAAGCTCAGTGGCTATGGAGTAGCCATGCTATGCCATTTCTAAACTTTCGCAAAGTGCTGAACCACCCACAGTGCTGAAGTTTTGCGGTAATCAATCACGTCCTTCAACACGTGCAAAACTGTTTTGTGGCATATTCCTACCTCTGCGACTAACTGTCCGTCATCGATCCACCGCCATGAATGCTTGCATCAACTCCATGTGATGTTCTTCGATGCCAGGTCGAGCGAAGCACTGTCACCCATCGTGCCACAGTTCTACACTGGTGTGCAAAAATTAAGGACGAAGAGGAGATATTAGCATAACAGCGGAACGAGCAGGCGGAACGGACCGAAAGACCACTCAGGAGATAGACTAGGGTCCGGTACGGTAGGGCATGCGCATATATGTAGCATGACGTAAGGGTGGGGTGGGGGTGGGGAATCGGAAGGATATAAAGCACACGGGCGGTGTACGCTCAGCAATTCGGTGAAAGCTATTGCACGGTGTACATCGGTTTGAACGACGTCGAGTTGCTGCCACCGTGTGATATGGCCAACAGGCAATCCAGTAGACGACATATGGATGACTTTACCCGAGGTTGCGTCATTGGGAAGTTGGAAGAAGGTCGAAGTGTGACTAGTGTGGCCGAAGAGTTTGGGATCGCTCACAGCATCGTTTCACGAGCTTGGAGAGCATTTCAAACGAGAGGAACAGCTGTCCGAGAGTCAGCAGTGGTCGTCCACGAGCAACCACGGCGGCGGACGACCGGGATATTGTCCTACAGCCGAAAAGAGACAGACGGCAGACAGCGGAAGAAATCGCAAGGTACATGCAACAGACAACTGGACGCCCGTTATCGCGTTCTACCGTGGCCAAATGGCTGCGCAAAGGTGGTCTATTTGCACGACGACCAGCACGGTGTGTTCCATTAACGCCTGCTCATCGGAGACGGCGGTTTCTGTGGTGCCAGGAACATAAGAACTGGACACATCAGCAATGGGGTCGAGTTCTCTTTACGGATGAGAGCCGATTTAGTCTGACGAGCGATTCTGGATGTATACACATCTGTAGAGAGCAGGGAACACGCAATCACACCTCCAACATCATCGAAAGGGACCGGTTTGGAGGTGGCGGAGTTCTCGTTTGGGGCGTTATCATGCTTGGTAGCCGTACTGACCTCCACATCTTCCAAAGAGGTTCAGTCACTGGTGCCCGCTATTATACCTAGGTTCTCCTGCCTCACGTGCGTCTGTTTAGAGGTGCTGTGGGTCCTGAGTTCCTCTTCATGGACGACAACGCTACACCTCATCGTACAGTGGCTGTCGCAGAGCTGTTGGAGAGTGAAGATATTCAACGCATGGATTGGCCCGCAAGGTCCCCGGACCTAAATCCAGTAGGACACGTGTGAGGCCTTCTCGGGAGACGCTTGCCAGCACGTCACCAGCTGCCAGCAACGATTCCGCAGCTGCGATTAGCGCTACAAGAGGAATGGGCCGCGATACCTCAACAGCTCCTTGACAACCTCGTCCTCAGCATGAACAGACGTTGTAAATCCTGCAACGCAGTCAGGGGTGATCATATCCCCTACTAAAGACTGGATTTTTCTTGGCAGCCGCCTGTCACATGGACGTTTCTGTCTTCTGTCCAGTTGTGCTCGAATCTACCTTTTCAATAAAGTGCCTTTGTATCCTTTGGATTCCTTGTTTGGACGGTTTTGCTCACGTGTCCCATATTCTTACATCTTGGGGATCTAATGGTATGATTTGAGTCGATGTGGAGCACTTCTGCACGACGTTACATTCGAAAAACCGTCTCGTCCTTAATTTTTGCACGCCAGTGTATATGGTAATACTTGGTTACCACATGCTTCCCAAAGACCTTGATAACATTCCGTAGAGTTTCTTTCACGCGCCACCTCGATTTTGATCTAAGCACTTTGTTCTAACATGGAAAATGTGTCTTTTGGGTTGTCCTGTTTAGCAACGATACTTTAACGTTGCGTACACTTCCCTCCCTGAGCCTTACACCTGATGAAACTGCGTGCTTGTAACAGCAACGCCCTCACGTGTGCATCAGCACGTAGGGACAGCGTTCACACTATATTAGTAGTAGTCAGTTCTAGCAATATATCCAACCAGGTGCGTAGCTATTTAAAAATTATGGGGAGGGCGCAAGTAGTTTCATACCCAAACACCGAAAATAATTGCTAATCTAGGATGATCAATTAACAATTAAACGTTAACCATCAATAATTCATAATTTAGTATAATTATATAAATTCATTAATAAATTGACTATTTTATTGATAATTAAAATACTGATTTACTAAATTTTGATACAAAGCCTTATGTAATGTGGAGGGCTATGTATTTATTAAATGTGGTTAATGTAAAATGGAGTACTTCTCTCTCAGTGTTCCATTTCTCGGAGTTATTTATAAAGGCGCAGTTTTAAAATTAGTTATTTTATGATATAAATAATGGTGCAGAATATTGAAAATGTACAGTTTTCATAAAATTATACTTACATACACTGAAGAGCAATTGAATTAGAGATACCTGTCTAGTAACGTGTAGCGCCACCTTTCGACCTGATGACGGCGGTGATTCGTCTCGGCATGGACTCAATAAGACACCGGAAGCGTTGGGAAGCCATACGGATCCACGACCCCTGAACAAGTTCCCACAGTTCACGAAGATTTGATGGAGGGTCGAACATCTCTCTCGATGACATCCCAGATGTGCTCGATGGGATTGAGGTCAGGTGACCTTGCTGGCCAAGGAAGCGAGGTCACATCGATGGAGTGTTCATCCAACCATTCGGATACAATTCGGGAGCTGCTTTGTCTTGTTACAGGATGAGGTTCCCAGTGGGATGTTGAAGACGCACAAACGGGAGCAAATGGTCGTCCAGGATATCCCGGTAACGTTGACCTGTGAGGGACGATGTCACACGTACCAGGGGTCCCATTTCAGTCCACACAAACAGTCCCCAGACGAGAATAACACCCAGACCAGCTTGAAGAGTACTCTGCTGGGAAGAAGGATCCATCGCTTCGTGTGGTTTGCTCCGTACTCGTATCCTGCCATCCGCATGCACCAACGTGAATCTCGACTCATCAGCACAGGCAACATTTTCCCACCCTTCTAGGATCCAGTGGCGATGTTCCCGCACCCATGCTAATCTTTGCTCCCTGTGATGTGCGGTCAGCAGCGGTACCCTCGTGGGACGATGGCTTTTGTACCCCATAGCGAGGAGATGGTTCTGGATGGTGTGGCTGCTTACACGTTTTTGTGCACCAGCGTTAAATTGCCGAGTGATTTCTTGCACTGTGGCCCGTCTATCCGCTGTTACAATGCGAGCTAGCCGACGATGACCCAGCTCATCCACACGCTGTTGTGCACGGCAGTTGGCCCTTGCAAGGATGGTTTTACCGGATTCGATGTACTCACGGTGCACCCGTGACACAGTGGCTCGTGAAAATCCCAGTGCCTGCACGACATCCGAGATGGAGTGACCCACTCGCCGGGCCCCGAAATTTGCCCACGATCAAATGCGCTTAGATCTTTCGTCTTACTTATACTCCGTCCGGCTCTTACTGATTTCCGTCACACCACTCCTTATATTGTCGGATCGCTGCATACGTCATGTCGTGTCCGTTTACAGGGCCGCCCACAGCCATCACCCCCTAATAGCTTAGAAGGCCCGCGCACCGAACGCCGGAAGCTGAGTGACGTAGGGGAGAGTAGGCTGATGTCCGTGGTGGGTGGTCGAGCATGCATGAGCTTGCTCACTCTGTGTAAGCGTGACTACGGATGTGCGTGGTTGTTGTTGTCAAATTGTCAACTAAATTTATTTTCATAGAGGAATATTAAAAGTATTCAAATTCCCTACTAATGAGGAGGTTCTCAAAATGGATTACAGCAATAAAGCGTGAAAATTTTCAACTCTAAGGTACGTGGAAACCTTTTGTTAACCTTATTTTAAACTACTCGTAAAATAAAAATTTTGAACTAGAAAATTTAAATTTGGCTAATTTTATAATCTAATGCATCTCACAGCGGGAAGTCAAAGCACTGAAAAGATTTTTGAAAAATGAAATTTATGTTTGTAATGGAAAGAATAGATTACTTGTGTTGTTATAGTAACCCATAACATGTTTTTGCCAATGTATCAAATAATTTCAAAGTAAAATATGTATATTTAGGAAGGGATTTTAACCTTTTTTTTTATTATGGACACAGAATAATAAGGGTTGCATGTTTTTGATCCCAAGAGTAATATGTTGATACATTCGTACTTAGTTATTTAAGTGTTTAGGCAGCGTCAGATTAACTTTTTTGGGGTCCCTATTTCTGGGCACAAATGCTTGTAAAATACTTATATCCTATACGAAATATATGTATGTCATGTACACATCTAACATGCCTATGTCCTTTATATAAATGCTAAGGCCTTGTTGCCATGTGAAATACATCTTTTGTGTTTGCAGACATAGAGAATTGCATTGAATTATCATTTTTAATATTTATTACTAAAGGAACACAAACACTGAATCAAGTATAGACAGCAAAAATTAGATATGAATGCACAAAAACAGAAGTTCACACATAGTTCAGGAGTAAGTTTGCCTTTAAAATGTCCGTTTAAAGATTTTGAAGCATTTTTCTACAAACCAACACATTGAAGAACTCTCGTGTGAGCAGTGTGTATGCTCTATCTGTGGTAGGATGGGAATTTATCAAAACCATTCAATTTCTTAAAAATTAGGTGAAATATATCAGTACTACCTGGGCAAGAAAGTATTTACTTGCCCAGGTAGTAAAAAGCTGGATGCGCAGGAAAATGTATCTTTTAAGATAACAAACCAGAACCCTATTTTTTTTAAGTTAAAAATATGAACTGTTTTTACATGTTTGCACTTCCATTTTAAGGGTCTGTATTACAAATGTTCAATGCACAAACTTGTGTATATCAATTTTAAGATGCTGATGCTAAAATTGGTATGAAATGGTACGATGATGAAACTGGTGTTTCGGAAATTTAGTGATTATGCCATGTTCCTTTTGTTAAAGTTTCTCCCTTT
This sequence comes from Macrothele yani, assembly GCA_039090855.1. NCBI lineage: Eukaryota > Metazoa > Arthropoda > Arachnida > Araneae > Macrothelidae > Macrothele > Macrothele yani. The sequence goes on along the minus strand of CM077027.1, from coordinate 133,737,563 downwards.
GTCACTAAACATGAGAGGTCAGTTACATCAGAGGCATGCATACTGTTGTTGATTATAAACAAAATTTGGAGCAAAACTAGGTTTCCGATTTCTGGGCGTAGAGCATAACATAATTAAAGATGTGATATTACTCTTTCCTTGGTACTTCGTAACAATAATACAAGTTCCATTAATTAACAATGACAAGAAACACGACATGTGATGACTGTCTTTTTTTTCTTGTGTAGTAGGAAATTTTATTACAAACTTTTTTTTATTTTAAAATTTAGTTACCATGCACAGGCAATTAGATGTTTTATTTACCTGCCCAGACGAATGATTTACATGCTCTGGGCATCTCGGGCATGGTATTTTTAAGCCTTGGATATTGTTATTTTTAAGAGAAACAAAAGTACGTGGATCGACATGAATCCACATATTGTGGAAACTATGTTCTAAACAAACAAGATTTTTAAAATACAAGTAGAAATATATACTCGCTTCTTTTTTTTTTTTTTTTTTTTGAAAATATTTGCTTAAAATGAGAGATCAACTTTTTATTCATTTATCTAGACTTATCTGTTTCCAGACTTCCTGCACTGTGTCTTCACAAGCTACAGCAATAATAACTGGAACTAATATATCTCATATTATCCGATAACTACTGGAAAGTGTGCTTCCAAACGTGAGGGTGGGTGTCAATTTTTGTATAGGGAAAAAACTTCTTCAATCCTTCATAGAATTTATTTTAAAACCAAAATCATAAAAAAAGGAAAAAACAATCTTTTTCAATAGCTTTAGCAAAGACAAAACATTTGTGCAAAATTTTATACCATTGCTTTTTATAGTTTCTGAGAAAATGGTACATCAAGTTAGTCAATTTATAATGAAACATGTACATCTTTTAAAATACATCCTATAGTACCAAAACAATCGCTTAGATTTATTCAGTACAATAACTATTGCATGTGCATTTGTCAGGTTCTCAAAAATATAATAATTATCTGAAAAAATACTTTAAGAAATTATTGGAACAAATTTCAGATTTTCTTAGAAACGTGTCTTTTAAATTCTTCAAGGAACAGCTAACGGACACATAATCAAATTGTGCTTGTGATACACAAAGAACTACACAACCATAATTATATGTACATTGGCAGTTTTGCTGAATACTTCTTGAAAATCAAATTTCAGGAAATTTCTGCCAATAAGTTACTTGTATTTTTCCAGATAAAAAGAAATGCTTATATTGTGGATCCAAATAGTTTTGCTTAATGCTACTAATATACTTAATACAGATGTGTTGAACTTTGACAAGGTAACTTTTTTGAAATAGTGCTCTGGAAGACAAAAATTATAAACTTTACATTTGCTTATCAAAATGAAGTTGTCCAAACACGTAACTAGATGGTACTAAAATTAGGAAAACTTGTTATGTCATTATTGTACGTTTAATAATGTAGTAATGGCATAATTTTCTTGAAATCTTAATTTATTTGATGCAATCAGTGGATCAAGCAGCAATTCCCTGTATGTATGTTAAAACGTGTTTTATTGAGCCTTTGGTAATAATTAAAAAACACAGAAAAAAAATTCAGTTTTTCTTGACTTTTTTATATATATTAGTGATCACGGATTGCATATAAAATACATTTTCACTAAAGGAATTATTTCATTATTAAAATTTTCATAGTCATAAGTTTGCAATGAATGAAAAATCTGATTCCTTAAATATGTCAATCGACATCTTTTGAAAAGACGGCGATACTTCGTAATGGACCCTCAAACTAATCTTTCAAGTACAAGAACGATTTGTTCACAAGTACAGGAATCGTTCGGTTAACTATAAAGATACTATAACTTCAAGTGAAACTACGACAACAGTTTATAATTTCGATTATAGAAATGGTTTATCACTTCCAGTGAAATGACAGGGATGCTTTCATTAAACTGACGAATCTGTGTTGCTTACCCTTTCCAGTCGAAATTATTGCTACGCTAAATTTTACGCTGTAATTTCTTTTTCTTCTGTATTTTAAAAGATTATTAAACAAACTTGTTAACTCTGCAGTTATTTGAAAACTAACACACAAGTTCTTATTTAAATGCAGTGAAACTCTAAAAGAACGCACGACCTGGTTAGTTGGTGTACGTAAAGACGCGTTCGTTCGCACATCGCCGTAATGCTCCTCTCCGAGACTACGGACTACTCTAGTGACGTCACAAATCGGTGCGCGGGCCTGCTAAGCTATTAGGAGGTGATGCCACAGCACGCCACATTTGCATAACGCCAGCTGTCTCTAATTCAATTGCTCTTCAGTGTATCTTAGCATTATTGTACAAGGTAATTTCGCTTTGTCGCCATAGCCTTCAAAATGTGAATCCCGTATTGACTTCTACTTCTCGACGAATGTTCAGCAAAAAGTCGAGAATTAGACATTGTGTTTCGAAGATACATTTTCTGGCGCCTGAGAATAGAAAATGTACTTTTCGTAGTGGCTGTTGAGACAGGATGCGTTGATAGAATTTTTTTCTAATTCTCGATGTTGGGGTAAAAAAACAAAAAGAAAACCAAAAAAACCCCAAAAAAACCCCCCGAAAAACAGCAGCTTCACAACTTGATAAGGATTCTATCGCAGTGGTTGGTCTTTCCTCTTTAATTATTATTAATAAAGTCATCTTCCAGGAGTGTGAGCGACAGGGAGTGAATCCTGCGGGTGTGTTGCTTGCACGCGGAAAAATGTGCCAATGAAACAAATTCAGAAGGATTCGAAAGAATCCGGGGCCGCCTCGGTAGCGCAGTGATCTAAGGCGCTGGCTACTGACCATTCGCCCTAGTACGGTCGGGGTTCGAATCCCGGTGAGGCATAGATGTTTGTCTTTTGGCACTGGCTCTCAATGTGTTACTTATCCAACACTGGTTCTCTGTGTACATTGCTCATTTAGCATACTGTCAAATCCATGTTCGATATATACTTGTTCACAATGTGTTACATGATCAACACTGGTTATCTGTGGTCATTTGACGTGCTGTAAACCATGTATAATTTGTACTTGTTGCTGTGAAATATCTGTATCTTCTTTATGACTGCGTGGTGGTGATGTCTATACCACCAGGTACAATAAATAATTAAAAAAATCATTTAAACCTACAACAACAATAATAACAAAATTCACGACTTCGTTGGAAAAAATGTGATTTGAGTCAGTTTTTAATCGGCTTTTCAGATTCATCTTGGTATTTTTAAGGAACACGATTTGAAATTTGGCTTTAGAAGGGATAAAGAAATCGTGTGATTCTGCGTTCAAGGGAAAAATGTGCCTTGATATCTAATGGGAGGGGCTTGAGCCCCCTGAGCCGGTCCCTTTCCTACGCCAATGCATCCAGCCAATTGCCACTTGAGCCTCTGTAATCAGGGCTTCCATATTTATCAGAAGCGAGATTCTGTAGCCATTTTTGGGCCGCGGGTGGCCTAGTGGGCAACGTTCGTGACTGCCACGGAAAGGACCTCAGGTTCGATCCCAATCAGGTACGAACGCTCGATCCACTAAATGTCCGCCGTGCGTCGGATGGGCACGTTAAGCCGTCGGACCCCGGGTACTTGTCCCCCGGTAATAAATAAGGGCGTCTTCCTCCCCCTTTCTACCTCGCTTCCGTGTCACTTTCCTATCTGGCACTCTAGCCCACATCTCCTAGCTTCCTATTTCTAAGGGTTGTTTAAGACCTGGGGTCAGACACTCCCTTCTTAAAATCCTCTACATCAGATCATTTGTAGCCATTTTTAGAGATAGTGAATTATAGTCATTTTCCTTCATTTCCCGCCATTTGGATGGAAGCCCAGCAAAAGGCAAAGAAAGTATTTCCTTTCCCACGAGTCGCAGCAGAGGAAGCCGCTAAGTAATTAAGAACATAAGAGTTTTTGAGAGTGAAGGCGTGGCAGTGCTTTCTTGGAGGAAGTCGGACAAGGGGACAGTTTTTTGAGGGTTTTTTTCTCTCCGGGCAAGAGAGGGAGGACTCGGTGGCGAAAAGTCGTGGGAGGAGCAGAATATTTTTAGGAAGCTCTGAAAATCTCGGGGGTTTGGTCGGAACGGATGAAGGGAGAGGTTTGGATGGCCGGGAAGAGATAAGCAGAATTCGGCGTGTAGGATATCGAGGGAGAACTAAAATAATGAAAGGACGAAAATGACGGACAAAAGCTTGATGACATTCCCCGTAACATCTGAATAAAAGTTTTTCTCACTGCAAAATTTAGACTTAGTCGATTCACGTTTTTATGCTTCGTATTGTATTTATCTGTTCCAGTTGGGAGAATTACGGATTAAACCACCGATACCGAACTTACTGCAAAGGAAGCATCAAACGAACCCTCCACACAGGGCGCTGTAATAGAACTCAGCACCAAGCCCCGTAAAACCTTTTTACTTTGATCATGATGTCTTCAACTCTTGTTATTTTCCTGATTCACGAATTCCATTTCGTATCTTTCTTGGGTTCAGAAAACGTGCGTCTCTAGGCTTCTTTGAGCTGTGCGCAGCCTCTTTTCAGTTAAGGTCCGTCTCTCTGATCCATAAGTAAGAACTAGCACAATGTTTTTATGTTGAATTAATGAAAGTTATTTTAACTATAATATTATATGAACTTGAACTACACCGAAGAGCTAACGCGCTATGACCACCTGCCTAATATGATTTTGACCTTCCACGTACCACCAAAACAGCTCTTATCCTGCGAGGATGGACGCTACAAGATTTTTAAAGGCGTCTTGTGGTATCTGATACCAACATGTTACCAGTAGATCACTTAACTCTTGTAAGTTACGTGGTTGAGCCGCAGCAGATTGCATTAGCTGTTCCAACACAAACCACAGAAACTCAATTGGATTGATGTCTGGGGAATTCGGAGGCCAGGGTCTTTCTCATTTTCCGCGAACCATTGTCGAACAGTCCGGGAAGTGTGGCATGGCACACTGTTGAAAGAAGACACTACTACAGGGGAATGTTGAAAGTAGTGCCTACTTTCAAGAGAGGAATGTTGAAAGTAGTGCCTACTTTCAAGAGAGGAATGTTGAAAGTAGTGCCTACTTTCAAGAGGAGAATGTTGAAAGTAGTGCCTACTTTCAAGAGGGGAATGTTGAAAGTAGTGCCTACTTTCAAGAGGGGAATGTTGAAAGTAGTGCATTCTTACAAGAGGGGAAATGTTGCAAGTATTGCATTCTTTCAAGAGGGGAATGTTAAAAGTAGTGCCTACTTTCAAGAGGGGAATGTTGCAAGTAGTGCATTCCTTCAAGAGGGGAATGTTGCAAGTATTGCATTCTTTCAAGAGGGGAATGTTGAAAGTAGTGCTTACTTTCAAGAGCGGAATGTTGAAAGTAGTGCATTCTTTCAAGAGGGGAATGTTGAAAGTAGTGCCTCCTTTCAAGAGCGGAATGTTGAAAGTAGTGCATTCTTTCAAGAGGGGAATTTTGAAAGTAGTACATGCATTCAAGAGGGGAATGTTGAAAGTAGTGCATTGTTTCAAGAGGGGAATGTTGAAAGTAGTGCCTCCTTTCAAGAGGGGAATGTTGCAAGTAGTGCCTTCTTTCAAGAGGGGAATGTTGCAAGTAGTGCATTCTTTCAAGAGGGGAATGTGGAAAGTAGTGCATTCTTTCAAGAGGGGAATATGGAAAGTAGTGCCTACTTTCAAGAGAGGAATGTTGAAAGTAGTGCCTACTTTCAAGAGGGGAATGTTGAAAGTAGTGCCTACTTTCAAGAGGGGAATGTTGAAAGTAGTGCATTTTTTCAAGAGGGGAATGTTGAAAGTAGCGCATTCTTTCAAGAGGGGAATGTTGAAAGTAGTGCATTCTTACAAGAGGGGAATGTTGAAATTAGTGCCTACTTTCAAGAGAGGAATGTTGAAAGTAGTGCCTTCTTTCAAGGGAGGAATGTTGAAATTAGTGCCTTCTTTCAAGAGAGGAATGTTGAAAGTAGTGCCTTGTTTCAAGAGAAGAATGTCGAAAGTAGTGCCTTCTTCCAACAGTGTGCCATGCCACACTGTTGCAAGAAGGCACTACTAGAGGGGAATGGTTGCCGTGAAAGATGTACCTGGTCTGCAAAGAGGTTTAGGTAGGTGGTAGACATCATAGTTTCCTGCACACGAATGACTAAATCCGGGGTTCCCCAAAGCATTACACTTCCTTCACCGGCTTCTTCTCGTCCCACGGTGCATCCTGGTGCCAAAACTTCGCCATGTAAACGACTTGAACATACCCAACCGTGCACATAGTACAACAGGAAACGAGGTTCATCGGACCAGACGACCTTTGTTCAATCAAGATAATATGGTTTGATTCAAAATTTGTGTCTCACTAGGCCTTGGATGCACTAAGGGATAGAACGGTCGAAGGCGCACTATGGAAGACTTTTTCTTTTCTTTTTTTTTGTTTTGTTTTTGTTTTTGCTGATGTCTTAATCGTTACATCAGAGTCAGTTGGAGAATATTTTAGAGTGACAGTTGTTGAGACAACTCATGTGTGCGCCCCTATGCAAAGTCCCTCTTCGGCTCCCCTTTGTGAACTATCTACAAAAAATTTTCATCATGTCTTCGAATTTAATATACTCACACGCATATATGGTTGCTCTGCCCCATACCACTTTCAAAGAGTTAAGGTGTTTTAGTAAGTACCCAGTAACACAAAAAATCCGCGGGTAAATGGCGATTTCATTCACATTAAAAAAGTATTGGGTAGGAACTCTCACCCCCCCTTCCAATGATAAAATAGTGGGTAAACTAGATTCGCCTAGCCAAATCTCTGCCCTTGATGCTTCTCTCCATTTAGAATGCAGAAATAAAAATATGCATATAATTTCTAAGTGTCCTCTGTATTATATTCATACGGTAAAAAGAAAATAATAATGCTTCGTGAAATCTTTAGTTAGGGAAATTCCACTCCCACCGTTAACTGCCACTCCAAGCAGCTACTTCTCTTGTTTAGTGGGAAATCGGCGTTTTTAGGGGAACTGTAGCTTCAGGCAAATAAGCACTGCGTTCCGTTTCCTCAGAAAAAGAAAATAGTGAAAGAGAGAGAAGATGCGTTGACCGATGCAATAAAAAAAAGATGGCGTGTGGCAAAGAGCGATGCAGGGTAAATTGATTAGTACTGCTTTTGAGAAAAAACCAATTCTCCGTTCCAGGCTATAAAACGGAATAAAAAATAATAATTTATTTTTTCTACAAGTCTGTTCAACATTTAAAATTTTACAAATTGTGCGGTTTCAAAGGCGACTTCCCTAGATAATTAACCACGATGCCTTGTAGGCTTGAGCTGGCGCTGCAGTTGACCCTTGAAAGCACTGATCTAATGATAACTACGGTAAAAACAGATATGGCAATTCAATTCGAGACGTATATAAACTTTTTTAGTGCATACAAAGAAGGCAAACACTAATAGAAGTTGAGCACGGTGAATTTCTATGCCCAGCTTTAAGAAAAATGATTGCAGATGTGAGAAGTCGGTAAAAGAGCGAACATGAGTAGGATGAAATGAAGAAGAACCGAAGGTCTTGTGCGAAACGTGTGATGCGTGCCCGTGTACCTCCAGTTGTGAGCCCAGATCGCTGTACACGGAGACATATGATACATCAGCTGTAAGTAAAAATCGAACATCAAAGGAAAATTTTGATTTGGAAGATGACCTTGCTTTCAGGAGCTGACCTCTGAATCTTTAGAGAACAGATTAGTGAAACACTGTCTGATCAAAAGTATCTGGACAATTTGCTATCCAGAAACTTCCTGCAATAAAAAAGGAATTAATATCGAGCTGTGCCCATCCTTCGCTGCTATCACAACGTCCACTCTGCTGAGATGGATTTCCATCAAATTTTGGTATGTTGCTTTGAGAATTTTCTTCCATTCTGCCACAAGATCATTCGTTCAGTCGGTTACCGATATAGGGTGTTCGGTCTGGCTCAAAGTCAGCATTCCAATTCGTTCCAAAGGTGTTCTATGGAGTGAAAATCCTCCAAATACGTGGCGTCAGTGAATAAACAAAGACATCGCTCTTTCCACGTTTAAACAACACAATTCAGCGCTCCCAGCATTATGGTAACAGCTCGGTGCAAGCCCTTTTCTTTACCAATAGAACAATGTCCCCGTCCACAAAGCGAGGTCCGTGCAGGAATGGTTTTATGAGATGGGCAGGGGAGAACTTGGCTGGCCTGCAGAGAGCCCTTATTTCAACTCCATAGAACACCATAATAAACAAAGACATCGCTTTTTCCACGTTTAAACAACACACAGCAACCGAAAAATTGTTATTCGGTCACCGCCGGGGAATTGAATCCCGGATCTCTCGATATTTTTCGGTTGCTGTGTGTTGCTGAAACGTAGAAAGAGCGATGTTTTTGTTTATTCCCTGACGCCAGGTATTTGGAGGATTTTCACTTTGAATGTCGCTCTTTCGATTTAACTGCTACAATTAATATATAGCCAGTGCCGCTAATGCCCGCCAGATGGAGACGTCTTAGTAGCTGAGCCCATCTTACGGATTTATGATGTCAGATGCTGACAGAAAAACACATATAGCGCCGTGGATTGTTAGCCACCGTGGTGTAAGGCTAACGTGTTCGGATAGATATAGAGAGATCCGGGATTCAATTCCCCGGCGGTGACCGAATAGCAATTTTTTTGGTGCTGTGTATTGCTTAAACGTGGAAAGAGCGATGTCTTTGTTTATTATGATGTTCTATGGAGTTGAAATAAGGGCTCTCTGCGGGCCAGCCAAGTTCTTCCCTACCCATCTCATAAAACCATTCCTGCACGGACCTCGCTTTGTGGACGGGGACATTGTTCTCTTGGTAAAGGAAAGGGCTCTTACCGAACTGTTACTATAATGCTAGGAGCGCAGAATTGTCGAAAACGTCATTATAGGCTGCAGTGTTAAGATTCTGGGAGCTGAAAATAAGGAACCCAGCCAAAACCATGAAAAACAGCCTCAGAGCATGATGCCTCCTCCACAAAACTTCACAGTTGGTACAGTACATCACAGTATGGCAGGTAGCGTTTACCTGGCATCTACCACACCCACACTCATCCGTCGGACTGCCAGGTGGTGAAGCGTAATTCATCACTCCAGACAAAGCGTTTTTATTATTCCAAAGTCCACTAGCGACGAACTTTACACTATTCCAACGGACGCTTGGCATTGATCTTGCTGATGTCAAGCTTGTGAGCTGTGGCTGCAGGGCCATGGAAACCCCTTCCCTTCAGCTCTCGACGAACCGTTATGGGTGCTAGCGTTGCTTCTAGCACTATAACGGTTTACTCGGTGGTGAGTGTTGCAACCGAGGACAGGCGATTTTGTCGCACTGCCCGCTTCAGCCATCGGCGGTCCCTCTCTGTCATTTTACATGGCCTACTAAGTCATGACTGCGTTGTTGTTGCTCCTTGGCGTTTCCACTTTATAATAACACTACTTAAACTTGATCGGGGCAGTTGCAGCATGGATGAAATTCCCCAACTGCCTTGTTGCTAAAATTGTGTCCTATGACCGTGCCACGCTGAAAGTTACTGAGGTCTGCTGTACTGCCCGTTCTGCTGTTCATGCTTTTCTAAGATATTTACTAGGCCACGTGCGTCTTTTAATGCCTGTATGGACTACGGCTTTGACGTATATGGGCAAATTTACAACTGTAAAGAGGTGTACATATGTACTACTACGTTCAAAAAGTTCCGGAACTTTTTGAATATACACTGGTGGGAAGTGAAAAAAGAACACCAAGAAGGAGACGTCTGATACCAACGAAATTTATACAGCATAATAACGGAATACAGAGGATAACGTGATCAAAACACTATGGCAAAAATACAGCTGTATTTGCTGGTAAACTGAAAAATAACATTTCCATGGAACATGGTTAGTACGAGGTTGAACCGCCATGAACTGCGTCACACTGTGCAATACTGGCATGGAGTCTGTCGTACAGATGTTGGATGTAAGTTTGGGGTATTGAGTTCCAAGCATCCTCAACCTGGACACGTAAATCGGGGATGGTCGTGGCTGGCCGTGGAGACCGGATAAGTCGTTGTCTCATAAAATCCCACACGTGCTCAATGGGGGATAAATCCGGTGAACGTGCAGGCCATGAAAGTTGTCTCACACCCTGAAGTGCATGTTGCGTTGCACGTGCCGTGTGTGGGCGTGCGTTATCTTGCTGGAAAACACCACGATGGACCGACCTTACAAATGGCACAACAACGGGCTGAATGATGTTGTAGATGTAGGAGGTGCTGTTTAACGTACCCGGTACAAACACTAGTTGTATACGGGAGTGATAGCTGATCGCTCCCCACACCAAGAGACCAGGTGAAAGCCCTGTGTGTCGCTGGATGATGCAAGAAGGGTGGAGACGCTCCCCTGTGCGTCTGCGAACACGCATACGGTCATCGGAGGCTCCCAAACAGAATCTGCTTTCATCGCTGAACACGACAGATCGCCATTGCGTTCTCCAGTGCAGACGTTGGAGACACCACTGCAGCCATTCCTGACGGTGGGCTGGAGTCAGAGGTACACATGCCAGAGGCACACGTGCACGTAGTCCTGCATCCAGTAGAAGTTTGCGGATTGTTCGCACAGTCACCTCAGGTGCAACGGCAGCTCGGATTTGCGTCTCAGTGGATGTTCTGCTTGACAACGCCGCTCTTCTTATGCGTCGATCGGTCCGCTCATCAGTCCGTCAGTGACTTCCGGTTCCACGTCTTCTCGTGTGGGAATGTTCCTCGGACCATCTACGCCACCATCGTACCACCACCGATACTTCCCGTCCAATTCGCTCCGCATACGACGATACGACCACCCATCCTGGCGGAGTCCGACTAGACGACCTTGCTCAAAGTCCGATAACTGCTGAAATCGTACACGTCTTCCATGTCCAGGCATTGCAGCTTCTTCTCAGTTAGTGAACTGGGGTACAGCACAAGGCTGTACACTGTTCTGCTGAAACCCATATTATGGGTCAGCCAAGGCACTATCATCATCGAAGTGAAACACACACACACACGCGCACACACACACACACACACACACACACACACACACACACACACACACACACTAAAAAGAAAAGAAACTACTTACCTTACTTACCAAACTCGGAAGACGAAGCACAAGCAATAACACTTCCAGGGAAGAAGTATCTCTGAAAACAGGGTGGATGTGCTTAGAGAAAAAGTGGACCCACATCTAAGCACCTCCAACCAAAACAAAAGCATGAAAAGTCATTTGTCACATCCCTCCTCGCCCGAGAAGCATGACAAAGGCGCAGGAAGTGTTCTGAACTGTCGTCCGAGAGGCACAACACCTGCCACAGACAACAGACAGAACAAAAGCGCGGGCCAAGCATAGACAAATGCAGACAAAGACAATATATACACAGTAGAAAAGCATGTAAATACAATTCATGATGCAAACACAGGATCCAGACAAGCAAGTAAAAAGAGCAGCGGTCGTCAGGCATGCGACATGCTCCAACAGAAAACACATTCAGAACCGAAAGCAGAGCACATTATTGCGTAAGGAAACCAGTCGAGACCAACAAAGCCATCGGACGCGAAAAACGTCTTCCGACCAGTGGTGAAAGTCGGAAATCACCCTCTCACGCAATCTGATCTTGACAAAGAGGGCGACCACATCAGGCCTATTCGAATAGAGGCTAACGTGGTCAGACAGAGCAGTATCATGTAACACAGTACAAGCAGTAGCAAGGATCACCTTTAAACCATAGGCACGCTGACCGGAAACAGGTAGCGGGTGCTTAAAAACAATAATTTTAAAATTACACATATTAACAGAAATCCATCTAGACAAAAGTTGCCAAACTTTTCGAACAAAATTACATTCTACAAATCGGTGGTATAAAGACTCCGGCTGTCCGCAGTGGGGACAGTCCGGGGAGTCGATGACTCCCCAACGAAAAAGGGAATCACGGGTGAAAATTACCCCATGGGCCAAGCGCCACTGCAGGTCACGCACACGACCTTCCACACCCGCAAACACAACATTGGCCCATGCGACCCTCCAGTTCATCCCCAAGGCGGGAAACCTGCGCTGAATGTGAGGAGCAAAGGATGGCAAGAATACATTATAAAGGGCATCGGGTTCATGCCAAGAGGAACACCTTATGTTCTGGCCAGCTAACAATCTAGCCTCACAAATGGTAGTGCCATGTGGTCCACCGGGCCTCGGAGCTCTAGGCCCAAGGTAGTTACAAGCGAAAGAAAATAACCCAAGGTTATAGGAAATGAAATAACACGCGAAGTTAAAGCTAGGATGAGAATCGCTTTTCAGGATGTAGGCCACATTAGAAACCATCAACGCGCGACACCACGCAAGAATGTGCCGAACACCCAGTCCCCCCGATGGACTGGTTGAACCAGGCAATCCCGAGAAAGGACAGCTCTAGTTCCCCAGACAAATCGAAAAACTAGAGAATTTAGAGCCAAAAGGACCCTGTACGTCGGGGGTTGTAGGGTACCGCAAAAAGCAATTTTGGAAACCAAGAGACTGTTAGCCAATTTAGCCCTATTAAAAAAAGAAATTTGGCAGCCCTCCCACCAAGCACATTCCGACGTGAGCTTCTGTTGAACAGAGCGCCACGTCTTGCGGTGAACCCCTTTTTTATCAAAGTAAACACCGAGGATCTTTATGGGATCATCGGTTGAGCCTACAAACTGCAAAACGTCAGGTGACCAATCCCCAAAACACAAGGCTTTAGTTTTATCCACCTTCAATGCAGCGCCTGCACTGTCCGCATAAACATCATAAACATGAAACAAATTTCTCAAGGAAATCTCATCCCGAAGGAAGAGAACAACGTCATCTGCATACGCAAGGTATTTGAGCTCAGCTGTTGTAAAGCTCGAACCCTGAACTGGGATGCCAGAGATATTCGGTGCAGATTGAATCTTCTTAAGGAGAGTTTCAATGCTGAGTACGAACAGTGCAGCAGACAACGGACAGCCTTGGCGGACCCCTCTCCGGATGGGAAAGCAGTCCGTAGGCTGACCGTTGACTCGGATAAAACTAAAGATATCAGTATACAAGACCTTCACCATGTGTACAAAATCTTGGCTAAAGTTACAAGCCTCCAGCAGGGTCACAAGGTACTTGTGAGAGACCCTGTCAAAGGCTTTGCTCTGATCCAAAGAAAGGATACAGCATTTCAACCTCTTGCGGTCGAGGTAGTGAATACCGTCCCGCACGAGGACTAAATTTTGAAAAATTCTCCTCCCCGGGATTCCAGAAACCTGGCACACGCCTACTAGGCCAGAAATTACCCTAATCAGTCGGTTAGCAAGGACTTTAGCCAAAATCTTATAATCGTAATTGAGAAGAGTGATGGGTCTCCACTCTCCCAAATGACGACCAGGACCATCACGCCGCTTGTTAACCAAAACGATCTGACCAAGTCGCATCGTCGTGGTTAACTGCCCAGTTGACAGAACATGATTAAAAACATCACATAGAGGTTCAGCAAGCAAATCAACAAAACGTTTATAAAATTCGACACGGATGCTATCAGTACCCGGACTGCGACCATTACGCAAGCCGGCAATGGCTTGCCTCACCTCAGAAATACCGACAGGGCCCGATGTAAGCACAGAAGCCGCGGCGTCGAGTTCGGTCACGTCAGCGACCCAAGAGTCGACGGACGACTGCTGCACTTCATCAGATGCAAACAGGTCTCTGAAATGCGAGAAAACCAAATTGTGAATTTCTGGTTGAGAGGTCGCGAAGCGTGACTCATGCTGTAAGCCAGGAATTACCTGGGAAATAATTTTGTTTCTGCGAGATTTCACAAAAAACTTGCAAGTGAAATCTCGTTTTCCAAATTTTGTGGAATAGAGTCCTGTGTGCATCTTTGGCCGGTTTTACAATATAAATCTGTCAACTGAGCTTGAAGTTCAGCAATCATACCAGCATTCTGCGCTCCCATTTGCTGCCCGGCTTTGCATGCACGCAACATACAGACAAGGCGAGTTCGCTCTAAAAGCCGCTGACGAGCCGAAAGTTTCCCCTGAAGTTGTAAATAAGACTTCACTTTAAGTTTAACCCCCTCTCACCACTTATAACGAAGTAAATTTCTCCGTCATTTATGGTATACGCCGGGATTCGAACCCGAGGCCGCTTATTCCGGAACAAGTCGCTCTACCAACTGAGCTACGCAGACGATTATTGTGATTCCTATCTGCCTTTTTGTCGTGTGCGTCCTGCTGGCAGGTACGTCACATCTCCCCCCGAAAGAGGGCCGGGGGCATGGCCCACGGGTCAGCCGTGACCATGAATCGTTGCAGGCAGCCATCCACTGTAGAACGTGCACTTGAGAACTCCCAGTCAATCTGCTGTGTGGAATGCAACATCACACATTTTTATTTTTCGAAGCGCTTGAGAAGGAATTCTCTGATTTTTCCTGTCTCGCGGTGTGGAAATAACATCACACCAATGCGAGATTTTGAACGGCCGGGTCATCCGGATAGTTCGGGAGCCATTATAACGAAGTAAATTTCTCCGTCATTTTTGGTCTACGCCGGGATTCGAACCCGAGGCCGCTTATTCCGGAACAAGTCGCTCTACCAACTGAGCTACGCAGACGATTATTGTGATTCCTATCTGCCTTTATGTCGTGTGCGTCCTGCTGGCAGGTACGTCACACACTCACCAGTGTGATGTGTCTCAGACTGAATTTCACCCCGAAGCAACCTCTCAAGGCCCTGAAGGCTGTCGTCATCTTCGAGAAGATTCAGATTCATCCTCCACGGGCCCTGAGTTCGTGTCCGGGCCACTGTTAGAACGATCTCACCAGAACCGGCACGATGGTCACTTACACGGAGAAACACAGAATTAACATCACAATGAACAAAAGACTCAAGGTCACAATCCCCAGGGCCCCCCACAAGAATCCTGTCCAGGCGGGCCCGAACCGAGCCATCCGTCCAAGTCCAGTCGAAGACCCCAGGGTGAGTAGAGCGCCAGGCGTCCACCAGCCCCGCCCCCGACATGAACCCGGAGAAGACAGCCCGGGATGAGTCCGTCTGCTAGGTATCCCCCTGTTTATCAAGAGGCTCTGTTACAAGATTAAAGACACCCCCAAAATGAGGAAGTCTTCACCACCCCCAAAAAATAAAGGAAGACTCCTGAGGAATCTACCCCGTTGGGCGGGTTCCAATGGCGCATAGGCTGAAATAACGCGAATTTTAAACTCAGCGAGGGCGAAGCTGACAGCAGCTACTCGACCCTCGTCATCATATTGAAATTTCAGTTGTCGACCCTTGAAGTTAGGGTTGACAATAATTCCGACGCCCCTGTGACTAGTCGGAGAAAGACTAAACCAGCACGGGGCATTAGTGTAATGACGAAAATCCGAAACATGCCTAAAATTGTTAAAAAATGTTTCCTGGACACACAGGATATCAATATCCTGGGTCATAATCCAGCCGATGAGCCAACGTCTTACTGACCGGGACCGAAGTCCCTGAATATTTAATGTTGAAACTTTAAGGTTGAAGGTTAAGCAGATAATTGAAATACAAAAATACACAAAACAAAGGTCAGTGAGGAGGGTTGATTCAAATTAGCCCACCCGTTTTAGAAACGTGGACCGGCACTTAGAACTGACGATGCCAATCTCCATAGGTGGAACGGTTGGGATTCCGGCGACGGTTCCGTCGACGGCTACTTGCGGGAAGTTCCCCTTCCTCCAGTTGGACGGGAGATCTTTCCCGACGGCCAGGATGAACACTTGCCGAACGGCTGCCGCGAGTCCTGCCCTCCGAAGATATAGAGGACTGTCGTTGTTGACGGTAGAAATGGTCAGCAGGACGAGTCTCTCTGGAAGGAGTAACATTGTGGATGGTAACAGGAACACGTCCCGGCCGCCTGCTGGAATGGATAACGGGTAAAACTTTGTCCCCGGAGGTGGAAGGTAGGGAGACAGTTCCGACAGGAGAGGTGAAAGCAACATCATCAACGGAATCTATGTAAATGTTGTCATCATCCGAAATAACCTCTGTAAATGCAACAGTGGTAACAAGTCCGACTTGGGCGTCAGGAGAATCAGGTGAATGAGGCTCAGGGACCTCGGTACATACGTCGGCGTCCATGGGAGGCTCAGACTTAATAACAACAGCCGATTCAACGGCAAGAGGCAGTGAGGTGACCTCTGTAGATGGCATGTCAAGAACCTCAAGATCTTGCACTGGTGAAACAGCAGAAGAAGCTCCAGGCTCGACGCGGCCGTCAACAACCAAGGTCTCTTGATTAACAGAAGTCACGACATTCTCGGAAGGCGGAACGACAGGTATGACAACCGGTAATTTCAAAGAGGCAACATGTTCCGGGTCCATGGTAACAACTGCATCAGAAACACCAGAGTCCCCGGGAACAACAGTAGTACTGGTGGACGGTAGCTCTGGAAACTCCTCAATGAAAACAAGGGGAGCTGTTGAAGGCCTAGCTACAACATCTGCGAAGGATGACTGGGTGCATCTGGATTTGGTGTGAGAATCCGCACCGCACTTGGAGCAGGCTTGCTCGCACGAGATCTCTAAGTGCCCCACCGTACTACAGTTGGGGCGAGCTCGGGATGGGCTCTGAGGAGCAATGTGGCCAGCATTACCGCATCTACGGCATGTGCGTAGATGCGGTAATGCTGGTACTGGCTTTGTCATACGCAGGCGAACAATTCTTGTGCCTGTATAAACATGTTCCAGACCTTTGAGTGTGTGCCGCTCATTCTGAATGGGAGTGACAATCTCCCCATATCCAGTAAGTGCCGCAGAGATCTTCTCATTAGGGATGTCAATGGTCACGAGTTTGACATAGACGGTACGAATGCCGTCATCTACTGGCGAAACGTTCACCGCAACGTCCTTGTAGGCTGTCAAGGGGTGCTCAAGGTAGTGCAGCGCTTGTGCAGCAGTTTGGAAACGCACTGTGAAAAGTCCATTGTTAAGTCGCTGGACTGTGTGCAAATGTTCCGGATACTCAAGTTTGTCTACTAATTCCTTAAGAATATTAACATTGGGATACTTCCCATTATGAGTAACCTGAATGGTTTCAGGTCGGTTCAAAAAGTTCGCCATTCCGGAGGCACGGAGCCCCGATTGGCCTGGAACCGGAAAACAAAAATAAAGCTTCTAACTTGAAGTTTAAAGAACAAGAAATAAAAATAACTCACAGTCAAATTCTTGACGACCACAAACTATATGAGAATCACTTAGTGGTGAAGCAACTCAACTCCATGCAGCTAAATAATGAGAAGGATTTCTCCCACGTACTTTGCTATTCACTACTGCACGAGACCGAAAATACGTAAGTACACCGTCTTGCTCGGGGGCCTTCGCACGTGTCCGTACGCCGACGACTCATTACATTCACTTCGCCGTTCTCCTTAAATACCACCGACGATAATTTGCATATTATGCCGTGCTGTGGCGTAAGCGCTCACCGGTTGGTCCCGAAATTAACATCACACCTACGTAAACTCGACCCCATTAACATATGTAAATTTCATGATCGTCCGCCAATTCCTTCTTGGTGTTCTTTTTTCACTTTCCGCCAGTGTATTTGCCAAATGTCAGTGAATTACGTCATTCCCCGCTGAGCAAGCGAAGAGCATCATGTGACGGACCAGCCAGAACCGGTTTGATCCAGATCCAACACGTACAGCGTATCTGCGTAGTTCGTGATTACAGGCATTCGAGGCTCTCCGTCGCGAGGACAACGATGTCGAATTTTGAACAGCGTTCAAGTGTAAAAATTTGTGTTCTGCTCGGAAAATCTTTCGCTGAGACTTTTCAAATGATTAAGTCAGCGTACGGTGATAGTGCAATAAGTCGAACTAGAGTTTATGAGTGGCATCGACGATTCGAAAACGGGCGACGGAGTATTGAGGTTGATGAGAGGTCAGGACGACCTTAAACATTCACAACGGATGAACAAATCGCCATCGTCAAAGAAATTGTGAAAAATGACCGTCGAAAAACTGTTGCAGCGATTGCAGAAGTTTCCGGCATCTCAGTTGGAAGTTGGGCATGCATCACGGAAGTTGCCGGCATCTCAGAGAAACTGGGCATGCATCACGTGTGCCAAAGAATTGTTCCAAAAACCCTGACACAAGAAAAAATGGATGAGCGCATGCAAGTTTGCGGGGATAACATCGATGCAGTGGATTCAGATTCCGATCTCTTGAATAGAGTGATCACAGGCAATGAGACTTGGTACTTTCTGTACGACCCCCAATCCAACCGACAGTCAAAAGTGTGGAAATCACCGTCGTCACCACGACCTAAATAGTTCAAGGCTGACCGATCCAAAGAAAAGGTCTTGTTAACAGTTTTCTTCAGTTGCAAGGGGGTCCTACACAAGGAATTCTTTCAACATGGCCGTACAGTCACTAAAGAAGAGTACGTCAACGTCCTGAAACGTCTCCTAGAAACAGTGAGATGCAAGCGACCCGGTCTTTGGAAGATCAACTGGTGGGTGCTCCATCACGATAATGCGCCGACTCACAGATCCCTGCAGCGATTGTAGAAGTTTCCGGCATCTCAGTTGGAAGTTGGGCATGCATCACGGAAGTTGCCGGCATCTCAGAGAAACTGTGCATGCATCACGTGTGCCAAATAATTGTTCCAAAACGGGCGACGAGAATTGTTCCAAACGGGCGACGGAGTATCCAAAGAAAAGGTCTTGTTAACAGTTTTCTTCAGTTGCAAAGGGGTCCTACACAAGGAATTCTTTCAACATGGCCGTACAGTCACTAAAGAAGAGTACGTCAACGTCCTGAAACGTCTCCTAGAATCAGTGAGATGCAAGCGACCCGGTCTTTGGAAGACCAACTGGTGGGTGCTCCATCACGATAATGCGCCGACTCACAGATCCCTCCTGGTGTCCGATTACCTGTCTAAACATCACATTCCCGTTCTTCTACAACCAGTTTATTCTCCTGATCTCACCCCCGTGTGACTTTTCCTCTTTTCCCCGGATGAAGAATTTCCTTAAGGAGCGATGCTTCTCAAGTTCCGAAGAAGTGCAGCGAGGTACGACGGAGGGACTGGAGGATGTGGCAAAAGAATATTGCAATTTGCATTTAAATCTTTGTATGAGCGCTGGCAAAAATGCATAATTGCACAGGGTAACTACTACGAAGGAAACATCGCATTAACACGTAGTATCTGTACTCATTCTTTTTTAATATAAAAAGTTTCGGAACTTTTTGAATGTAGTAATATGTATGTTTGTATTGTGTTAACCTGCTAAGCTACTGTGAACTTAATCAATATGGGTGCGCTAAGCTGCAATACTAGCCACTGAATTAGAAACTTTTATTCAATTTCAATACGGAGTTGGACCTTCCTCAGCCTGAGTTACAGCACGTACGCGGTTTGGCATAGATTTCACAATGCCTGAGTTACAGCACGTACACGGTTTGGCATGGATTTCACAATGCCTGAGTTACAGCACGTACGCGGTTTGACATGGATTTCACAATGCCTGAGTTACAGCACGTACGCGGTTTGGCATAGATTTCACAATGCATGAGTTACAGCACGTACGTGGTTTGGCATGGATTTCACAATGCCTGAGTTACAGCACGTACGCGGTTTGGCATAGATTTCACAATGCCTGACTTACAGCACGTACGTGGTTTGGCATATATTTCACAATGCCTGACTTACAGCACGTACGCGGTTTGGCATAGATTTCACAATGCCTGAGTTACAGCATGTACGCGGTTTGGCATAGATTTCACAATGCCTGACTTACAGCACGTACGCGGTTTGGCATAGATTTCACAATGCCTGAGTTACAGCACGTACGAGGTTTGGCATAGATTTTACGTCTACAGCATACCATGCGTTCACCAGACAGTCCTTTAGATGGCGTAGATTTGGCGGAAGAGGACTTTGTCCCCGAATCTGTTTTTCTAACGTGTCCGATACATTCTCAGTAGGGTTCAGATTCGGGCTTTGTGGTGATCAGAAAAGATTGCGGAAGTCGCTGTCATGCTTGCTGAACCATAGCTGAACACATCATGCCCGATAGATAGTAGCGTTGTAGTTCATGAAACAGCCGTCACATGCTGCATGAAAAGTCAACGTTGCAGGGTATACTTGATAGGCAGCAATGTTCAGA
Source organism: Macrothele yani (assembly GCA_039090855.1). Lineage (NCBI taxonomy): Eukaryota > Metazoa > Arthropoda > Arachnida > Araneae > Macrothelidae > Macrothele > Macrothele yani. The sequence continues at coordinate 133,717,419 of CM077027.1, read as the reverse complement.
TAATCCTTTAAGAACACTCAACCTTCCAGCTATATCAGGGGATTCGTTCCGTACCAAGAGAATGTGTTCCACACCATGACACCATCTCCAGAACATTCAGCTGTATTTACAAGGCAAGCTGGATGCATTGCTTCATGGCCGCCCAGGTGGTGCAGTGGTCCAAGCGATGGCTCCTGATCATTCGTCCGAAAGGGGTCCGGGTTTGAATCTCGGTGAGGCATGGATGTTCTGTTTGTCTTACGGAACTGGCTCTCGCCCTTCCCTGCGACCAGTGACCCTAAATTAGGGACGGGCGACTACTTATAGCCCATCGAGTTGCTCACGGTGGTCGTTAAACCTCCAATCAATCAAATCAAAGCATTGCTTCATGGGGGGGGGGTCCCGCCAAACTCTCTGCCTACCGTCGGTACAGAGTAAAGTGTACTTGTTGAACCACATGACTTTTTCCTAGTCACGGTGTTCCTGACATCACCGTAGATAAACTTTCCGGTCCTTCTCAGAAATCAGTGGTTTAGGTATAGGCATGCGACTGCTGATCGTATTCAATTTCCCGCGCACAGCTTGCTGAGATATGGGTTGGGAACAGCCTTCGCTGAAAGCTTCGGTCAATTTCTGCACACAGGAAGCCCTGTTTCTCCGTACAAGCCTTCTCAGACGACGGTGATCTCGTTCCCGACAGACTGCCGCCGGGACAAAGTTACGCCTCTTTGGCAAGCAATGTGGGCTATTTTTTCCACCCGGGATATCTCACCTTTTGAGAAACCTGTCAGCTCTACTGCTTTCAAAATATTCGCTCCAGATCAATGGGCACCCACAAAAGCCCTTTATTTAACTCCGAAAGATCCTTTGTTTTTTCTATTGTGATCAACACTACTGACGTGCAACGATATTGAATAGCTGCCTAGATCACGTGGTGACGCACATGATCAGGTACATTGCATATTCGCGCCGTGTAAGTGACGTTTACTTTCATATTTACACTAGCGTCTCGAGGTAGAGACATCCACATGTATCGAGTTATCTCATTGGCAGCAATACAACTGGGACCCACCAATTGGAGAACGGCATCGCAACGGCTTTAACAGTTTGGCGGAAATCTATAAAAAGAACACTGATTTCTCACAGTCTGGTGATTACAGTAAGCTGCAAAACATAAAAGCACATCAAATAAATCCAATTTCACCTTAAAATATCAATTGTACAGGACTATCGACAACCGCCAACGAAGAAACTAATGTTAACTAAGATGTAAACAACCTGTGTCACGACTTCGACGACGTATATCTGGCTCAAATTGTATTTCTACCCGAATGAAACAGTACAAATCGAACAACTTAACCTGTTCGCAGTATCCATCCAAATATAATTATTAACTAGAGAGAAGTTTTAAAGAAAACTACTTACTTATTCTCTCAAACTTACCTCTTCGCAGCGTAGCAGTAGCCATTATCCACCATTATTACCGCCAAACTGTTAAAGCCGTTACGATGCCGTTCGCCAATTGGTGGGTCCCAGTTGTATTGCTGCCAATGAGATAACTCGATACATGTGGATGTCTCTACCTCGAGACGCTAGTCATATTTACTACATCTCATTTAAAGATTTCTAATTCAGTGGCCGGTGTGTATTATGCCACTTTAATTTGCAGCTGAAAAGCTGCTAAGGTATTTAAGACTCTCTCAATTTGAAACTGTCAAGCTATTTAAAATTCCTAAATAATTTTTTAATTTATCACCTTTTCAAAATTTTGCTTTCCTCCTGTAGGGACAACTCAGCATGTGCAACTTTTTATAAGAAGCAGGCAAGAATGTCCTTCTGCGGTGAATCTCCAGGTTCCTATTTGAACGATATGGAAGATACATTCAGCGAACATTCAGACGAATGGAAAGATGTTGTAGATGGACAATGGACACCCAGGGCAAAGTTTCAGTCCATAGGACCTCCTTCCGAGAATAGGGAGTGGATCTACTATAAGGGTGTAAAAGGCGAAATGGAGAACTCGGTGCGACGAAAGCAGGTGAATCACAAATTTCAATAAGAAAGTATTAACTCCTTTTATAACAGTCACTCTGGCGGTAGACATGTACAGAGGATGAGTCGAAAGTTTTGCAATATTTGGATCACTTTATGTCTTCATACGTACCTGTACCTTTACGACGAAAGCTGACTAGCATTCAAAGTATAGCCCATCGTGTTGCACCGTATTTAGCCATCTGTCTGCCAGTTCTTCGATTTCGCGGCGGTGCCGGTTCTTGCCCTTCGAGGCGAAGAACTACTTCACCTAAGCTGCCATCTCCTCCTGGTTGTTGAACTGCCGCCCGCGAAGGAAGTGGGCCATGGAACGGAACAAGTAATAATCCGACTGTATGCTGGGTGTGGTATCAGTTCTGTGTCCTCAATTTCCTGGAGTTTTGCCCGGGTCGTTTGCGAGATATGAGGCCGAGCGTTGTCCTGCTGTATGACAGCGCGTTTTCTGTTTACAAGTGCCGGGTACTTCTCCTCTCTCGAGCTGTTCAGATTAGAGTTTGGCATTGATGGTCCGACCGTCTGGAACAAAATCGTAATGGATTATCCCCTCGAAATTCCACTATACGCAGAGCATCACCTTGTGCTCGAAGCGCCCACGTTTGACAACAGGTTCTGGAAACGGACCTGGGCTCAACCACTGCCGTTGTGTGTTAGGATTACGGAAATAAACCCACTTTTCACAGCACGTAACAATTCTGTTGATGAAAAGTACATCGCGTGGGTTTTCCTGGATTTACTTGCACACTTCCACTCGGCGATTTGCTTCAGCTGGTATCATTTCGTGAGAGACAACGCGTCAGCTCCTGTAGAACTTACCGAGGTCTTGAAGGTGACGAACCACGGTGGTCTGCGAAATGCCCAGCTCGCCTGATAATCTCCGAGTGGTGGTTGTCGGATTTGCATCTGCCGCCTGGCGCACGGCCTCCGAATTCTCGGTTCGCGGCTTACTTGAACTTGGCTGATCGTTGACGTATAACGAAGTAAATTTCTCCGTCATTTTTATCCGCGCCGGGGTTCGAACCCGGGTCCACTCATTCCGGAATAAGTTGCTCTACCAATTAAGCTACGCGGACGATTATTCTGATTCCTGTCTGCCTTTATGTCGTGTGCGTCCTTCTGGCAGGTACGTCACATCTCCTGGTACGTTACAGACGTTTCTGTCAACTTAGCGACATATCTTGAACCATCTGATTGCATTGCTGTGGTCCACGAAATCTTCCCCTTTCGCATGACAAATGTCTCGTGTTGCTTCAGCAGCGTTATGGCCGAGTTCAAACTCGTAAAGCAAAAGTTCCTTAATTAGCCGGCTGTTCATCTTTTAGGCGTCGCAACCACAGACAGAACAACGACATGCAATTCTGTTCACAGCAACGACTACAACTTTATATCCATTTCCACTGACTGCAGTGCGCAACTTGAATTAGTTTAAACACGGGACATACCCTCTTCAGCACATGCGTTTATGCAAATATTGCAAAACTTTCGACTCACCCTCTGTATTTGTTTGAGTAATAATCGCATGGATTTAATTTTTAAGAAAACAGTTTCATCAGAAATCATTGTGCTCCAGTGCCGTGCGGTAATGTTTGCCACTAGGTGTGTAGTTACAAATTTTTGGAAAAATTTGCGTCTCTTTATTCAAAGAAATTCTTATGCCAAAACGTCATTTTTGACAGTTCTAATTTTTGCAAAAATTTATATATATCTTTATTCAAAGAAATCCTTATGATGAAATATCGTTTCTGACAGTTCGAATTTTTGCAAAAATTTACGTCTCTTTATTCAAAAAAAAATTCTTGTAATAAAATGTCGGTTTTGACAGTTTGAATTTTTGGCAAAAAATTGCGCGTCTCTTTATTCAAAGAATTCTTATCTCAAAATGTCGTTTTTCACAATTCGAGTTTTTGCAAAAATTTGCGTTTCTTTACTCAAAAAAATTCTTGTCATAAAACGTTGCTTTTGACAGTTCGAATTTTTAACAAAAGTTTACGCTTCTTTATTCAAAGAAATTCTTTGAATAAAGAAGCGACGTTGTGACAGCTCAAATTTTTTGCGAACAGATTTTTCATCGATGTTTCTGTAATGCGAAAGGTTCCTTTTCGACCCCTTCAATTGTTCCTGTTGCTTTTCGAAAAATTCGAATGGATTGTTTTTCCAATCCGGATACTTTGTCTCAATATGACGACACAATAAATTTTGTTCTGTCGCATCCTCTCGTTTGCGAGTACTTCGCAGCCAACAACGCACTGCGGCCATGGATCCTCGTCTTCATTCTACAAAAATACGATTTTTAAGTAGTGGAAATCATAATTTCTCAGTACTTTTCTTTGTTTTCATTGCTTGGGATTTGGTGATGAAGGTTCTTCTTAGTCGACTTTGGTTGTTTATCTTTGATTGACTGTTTCGCCCGCCGTGTTTCTTTTTGTTTTTTCGACAATTTCAGCATTTTGCGTTGTTGTCAGATTCTTTGTCAACCACTTATTCATGTATCTTGCGTAGGAACGGATTTCCTGGGAAGCCCACGGAGCCCAAGGCGCTGGGCTCCACTGTGCTAGAGGACCCTCCAAGTAACAATTAAAAAATTTCTGACGCTATGTGCAATAAAAGTTATTACAAAAATGGATTTTGGATGTTATGAAAACGTTGCGTCGTAGTGAAAATTGTCTTCCTCTCGAATCCCGCCTGCCATTGGCGAGAGCTTTAAACTAATGTATAACACCATGGGGTGTAACCTGTAGATATCCTAGACCAAACGTCGTCAGTCTCCCTCACTGTTAACGCACTTGCGATTCAGCTTTTTTTTTCTTTTATATACACTGCTGTTTACCCAAAATGCAACACAAAGAAGGAAGCATCCGATTGGCCTGAAATTCGCAGCATGCGTCACCCGCGAGAGGACATGCAAACGATTAGCATTGCAGGGCATATGCAAATCATGTGTGCACCCAGCACGCCACCGAGAAGCACTATAAGAAGGGTGCACAGAAGGCGGGGTGTAAGTAGTGGAACTGTGTTGTGCTGCCGGACCTGTGCGTGGGAAGCTTCCTGATGCCTCGTCGCAGAACACGACCGTCGTTCCAGCATGTTTCGGAGTTCGACAGCGGACGAATAGTGGCTTATCGCGACAGCGGCTTATCGTACCGAGACATCGGCGCCCGTGTGGGACGACATCCAGCCACAGTGAGGCGAATATGGATTCGGTGGGTGCAGGAGGGACGGACGGACCGACGTGAGCGAATGCCGCAGCCACGGCCCACCACCGAACGAGAGGACCGGCATGTTGTGCGGCGGGCATTGACAGCTCGCACCGCCACATCACGAACGTTAGCGCAGGAATTAAGGTGTGTTGCGCAACAACCTGTCTCAGCACGTACCGTTCGACGTCGTCTGCAGGAGCGGGGACTTGTTGCACGGCGCCCATTGCTCTGATTACCATTGACGTTACACCACCGGTGAGTGAGGCGGCAGTGGGCCGTTGAACGCCGCACCTGGACTACGGAATGGCAAGACATTGTCTTCTCCGACGAATCCCACTTCTGCCTGCAACACCACGATGGTGGAATCTGCTTGTGGCGGCACCGCGGAGCGGATCCGACCATCGCCTGCATTATGCATCGCCATACCGGTGCGGATCTGATGACGCCTGCATTATGCATCGCCATACCGGTCCTTCGCCTGGCGTTATGGTTTGGGGCGCAATTGGATATGACACCCGCACCCCTCTGGTACGCATCGCCGGTTCACTCAACAGCCACCACTACATCTCCGACGTTTTGGAGTTTGTAGTCCTCCCTTACCTGCAGGACCTGCCAGCGTCCACGTTTCAACAGGACAATGCGCGCCCGCCAGTGGCACGCATCGCGCAACAATTCTTCATGGCCCACAAGGTGTCACTGCTGTCGTGGCCCACCTGTTCTCCCGATTTGTCGCCCATCGAACACGTCTGGTCGCTGATCGACAACCTCCACCCGCGGCTACGCCTGATGAACTGTGGCAACGTGTGGAAGCAGCCTGGACCGACATACCCGCAACCCAGATCCAGAGCCTCTTTCTTTCGATGCCGCGGGGTGTAGCGGCCGTTATTGCCAGCCATGGGGGCCACACGAACTACTGATGTCTGCGTGTTAAACAAGTCGCACGGACCTGTAAGCTCAATCGTTTTATCTCTGTATATCTGTTGTTATGTGTCCAGTAAATCTGGCTTTGCTATCTCGTGTCCTTCTTGGTGGCATTTTGGGTGGCCAGCAGTGTGTGTGTGTATATATATATATATATATATATCTTGAGGGGATGTAAGGTCAGGTGATGCGTAACATCACAGCCTCTCCTTGACAAATGTCAACCCCGCCTTCTCGTGGTGCATCCTGTTCCCACTAAAGGGGCTCTGACGACCGCCCATAGCGGTATAACTATACCATCGGGATCAGAGGAAATGCTATCCCACACTCACCAACCCGCTTGGCCAGCGTGGTGAGTTATGGCCAAACCCCTCCAAAATGATTCCACAACTTAAATCTTGGCCCTCAGTCTCCGGCAGCTGGAATGTACCTGGCCAAGGCAGCGGCCAGTGCGACATGAAGGCAGAGGGTGCTAAGAATCCCCGGAGGACTGGACTAGCTGCCATCTGATGCTGACCTTGGCTACTTACAATGGACGCTCCCTATCTTCTGATTCAAGGCTTCTTGAATTGGAAGAGGAACTACAAAGGATCAAGTGGGACATCGTGGGGCTAAGTGAGGTAAGGAGAAAAGGAGAAGATCTCATCGAACTGAAAAGTGGACATCTCTTCTACTATCGTGGGACAGGTACTGGCAGAACTAGTGGTGTTGGATTTATAATAAACAAGAAACTGAAGGACAAAGTTGTAGAAGTTGAAAGTTCCTCTGACAGAGCTGCACGACTTGTTATCCAACTCTCGAAAAAGATACCAGGCTCAGATTATTCAATCTTATGCACCCACCACAAGTCATCCTGAAGAAGAAATTGAAGAATTTTATGAGGAAATTTGTCATCTAAATAATAAAGGTAAGCAGCATTTGAAGATAATTATGGGAGATTTCAATGCAAAAATAGGGCAACGGCAACAGAATGAAACTTCAGTAGGTAAATTCGGTCATGGCAACAGAAACCAGCGTGGAAATACTCTCGTTGAGTTTGCAGAGGCAGAAGGGTTTTTCATCTTGAACTCCTTTTTCAAGAAAAAGCCACACAGGAAATGGACATGGAGACATCCAAATGGGACGACAAGTGAAATTGATTTTATTATGTGTAACAAAACATTCGTCATAGAAGACTGCAGTGTGCTAAACAAGTTCAACACAGGTAGTGACCATAGATTGGTGAGATGTAAGATGCACCTCAACACTAAACTTGAACGTGGCAAGCTCATAGGACAAACAAAATCTATTGACATAACCAACCCTAAAAACACCATAATACCTTCAAGTTAGAACTGAAGAACAGGTTCTCTGCTTTAGAAGGCCTAACATCGGAAGAAGTGGACATCTCTGAAGTTAACAGAAAAGTAACCAAAGCTCTTATGGAAACAGCAACAAAATTAGCTGGGTCTAAGAACAAGTTGCATGTGAACAAATTATCAGGAAAAACCAAAATGTTGATGCAAAAAAGAAGAGAGATGAGGACAACTAAAGAAGATGTGACTTCCAAAGTGGAATATATAGAGCTATGCAAGACAGTAAGAAAAAGTATCACTGAAGACGTAAGGAAATTCAACTGTGAACTAGTGAGGAAAGCAATTGAAAACAACCAAAGCCTAAAGATAGCAAAGGGACATCTCAGTAAGGGAAGAAAACAGATTATGGCACTGAGAAAAGAAGATGGTTCTGTAACAAGAAATAGAGGCGAAATTTTGACAAGAGTGAAAGATTTCTACTCCAAATTATATGAAAGGGATGATGTATGCACTCCAGACATCATGAAAGATACCAGTACCAGAGTTCCTCCAGTCCTTCCAGCAGAAGTTGCACATGCAATCAAGAACATGAAGCGAGGAAAAGCTCCAGGAGAAGATGGAATTACTGTAGACATCATACAAGAAGCAAGTGGAGAAATCGAAACAGTACTCGCCCAAATTTTCACTCGATGCCTTAATGAAGGAAAGATTCCTGAGGATTGGAACACCGCTACAATGATCCTGCTACATAAGAAAGGTGACATTGAGGATCTCGGAAACTACAGACCTATCAGCCTCCTATCAGTAGTTTATAAAATCTTCACTAAAGTTCTTTCACACCGCTTGAAGGTAACACTGGACATGGCTCAACCGAGAGAACAAGCTGGATTCAGGAGTGGCTACAGCACAATAGATCATATCCACGTGTTGAGAGAACTAATTGAAAGAGCGAGGGAATATGAACTTCCATTGTGCATGGCTTTTATCGATTATGAAAAAGCCTTTGATTCGGTGAAACCATCAGCAGTTACAATGGCTCTGAAAACCTGCGGTATTGAAGATGCATACATTAATATTATTAATAACATCTATGAAAATGCAAGTGCAAAGATTAGGCTGTTTGAAAATACAACACACGTAAAAATTGGGAAGGGAGTGAGACAAGGTGACACCATATCTCCGAAGCTCTTTAATGCCACATTGGAGGGTGTTTTTCAGTCACTGAGCTGGGAAAACAAGGGGATAAAGATTAATGGAGATTATCTAACCCACCTTCGTTTTGCTGATGACGTAGTCATTTTTTGCAACTACCCCATCAGAGCTGCAGAGTATGATCCAGGAACTTGCTGACAAGAGTAAAGAAGTGGGATTAAAAATGAACTTTCAGAAGACAAAAGTGATGTTCAATGCTTTTACAAGAAATGAAGATTTATCGATTGATGGAGAAAAGCTGGAGATAACAGACACGTACGTTTATCTTGGACAGCAGATATCAAGTGAGGGTCACATTGATGAAGAAATTAATCGGCGTACAAAACTTGCCTGGAGAGCTTTTGGAAGAAACAGCATAATTTTCAAGAGCAATATGCCATTATGTCTTAAAAGAAAAGTGTTTGATCAATGCATCCTTCCAGTGCTTACGTATGGTGCAGAGACGTGGACCTTAACTAAAAGAGACATACAAAGGCTGCAGACAACTCAAAGAAGCATGGAGAGGTGCATGCTTGGTGTAACCAGGAGAGATAAGAAGAGGAACTCGTGGATCCGAAAAATGACAAGAGTGGAAGACATCATGATCAGAGTTAAATCCCTGAAATGGCAATGGGCTGGACATACTGCCAGAAGGACAGATCATCGATGGACAGCCGAAATTTTAGATTGGATTCCAAGGGACAGGAAAAGACCCAGAAGAAGACCACATGAGAGATGGGTGGATGAAATTCGAAAGTATGCAGGGGTGACATGGAGGAGACTGGCACAAGACAGACCGTTGTGGAGGAAACTTGGGGAGACCTTCGTCCAGCAGTGGATTGATAATGGTTGACAATGATGATGATGATGATATATCTTGAGGTCAGATTTTAGCTTGCGCAGGCGCAGATGAACTTTCGTACGTACATCACATTTCCTCGATGTCAGGGTCGTTTCTTATGTTCGTCTAAATCTGAATAATATACACTATACTGACAGAAGTCACCCGACACCCTTTCAAAAGCAAATGAACGGATTCATCGCGTTATTAAGATGCGCTGCACAGCTGCAAACGACATAAAAACAAGCCTGTAGCTGATCGCGATCATATTGCACTGTAAGGTTAGGTGAAAATGTCGCGGCGCGAGAGAACTGACTTTGAGAAAGGAAAAATTGTTGGGTGTTATATTAGTGGGTTGTCCATAAGAGAAACTGAGAGGCGTTTAAACATACCCAAGTCAGCTGTTTTGGATGTACTGAATGAGTGGAAAAGGCATGGCGTGCCTGAAGCAGCAAAACGTACCGGTAGACCAAAGAAAACCAGTGATAGAGGACATCGAAGCCTCAGGAGAGTCATTACAAGTAATCGATTGAGTACTGCACAAGACCTCAGTATACAGGTGAATCAAAATGTTGGAGCCCTGGTATGTACACGTACTATTGACAGAGAATTTCATTCCATGGGTTATCGTAGTCGTGCGCCTGCTCATAAGCCTTTCATCTCCACTCGGAATGCTGCTCGTCGTTTAGCATGGTGTAAAGAACATTTATCGCGGACCGTAGATCAATGGAAACGCATCCTATGGACTGATGAATCCAAATACACGATCCGTCAGTCTGATGGCGTGTGTGGGTATGGCGGCAGCCTGGGGAACGCTGTTTACCACAGTGCACTGTTTCTACGGTCAAGTTTGGAGCTGGCAGTGTACAAATGTGGGGGTGTTTTTCGTGGTATGGTCCCGGCCCATTGGTTATCGTGGACAAACCTGTTAACCAGCACGTCTATCTCGATATTCTGGACAATTATACGCTACCAACTCTGTGGCAATATTATGGAACCGAGCCTTGTTGGTACCAGCAGGATAATGCACCGAGCCATAAAGCAAGGACTGTGACGGCGTGGTTTGACGGTAATTCGGTATCGTGTATGAACTGGCCAGCAAAGAGCTCCTGATCTTAATCCCATAGAGCACCTATGGGATGAATTAGAGCGCCGCATAAGAAGTTTGGAACGAAGGCCTACTACTAAGCAAACAGTTAGCGGCAGCATTATGTACTGAATGGAACGCACACCTATCGCTGTGTTCCAAAACCTTGTCGAAAGCATGTCAGTGCATGCATTAAGGCCAAAGATGGACCGACACCGTGCTAATGTATGTCAGTAAATGCTATGTTGTGTTTCTCTTCTAGGGGTCCGGTGACTTTTGTGAATATAGTGTATAATGATAAAAATGAATGTTGTTTTGAAAACTAAACAATCGAAATATTTACTATTGCCGTCGCCATAGTTTAGTAAATATTTACTTTTAAGGGACTCACGTATCTTCTTTCATTGGTTTTACGAAAATGGTATTCATTAATCCACCTACCTAAGTACCGCTCAGTGTCTGGAATTAGTGAACGTTATGGTTTGTTGTTATGATTTGATTCCACTTAGTATGTACCGGAAGGCTCGGCGCGATTGTGAGTGACGGGAATGAATGCAATCTCAAATCAATCGTTTTCTTTCACACCCACAAAGATCTTGGAATGCTAAAAATACATATCATAAATTATCTACGAAGATTACCACGCTCTGTCGATTTCTTTTTCCTTTTCCTTCCCCCCCCCCAAATGCCGTAGACAGTGGCGTACCGAAAAAACTTGAGCCCCTTCGCAAAAAATATTTTCGGGGCCCTTTTCCGAAAATCTATTAGCTTTCAATTATTCAAAAATTTTATTTCCATATCATTAATTAAGCTTTATGGGTGTTTTAATAAACCAAATGCTTTGGAACCTACGAGTATTTTTCGTAAAATCAAAATAACTCCACTTTATGGCGTGAAACACAAATGTGTACGTTATAATTAAAATGATCGCTCTGCTTACCAACACAATACTTACGTCAAAGTTAATCATATTATGAAAAATTTATTATTTTAAAAAACTAAGGCCAGCTTTTTGAAAGGCTTGCACACAAAACATGCAACAGCTGTGTGACAGTGTCAAATGTCTTTTCCGATTTATACACTATCTACCAATAAGTAATTGGACACCTGTGATAGCAAAGAAAAACGAAGTGTATTCACCTTCAATAGTTGGTGGAGCCTCCACGAGCGCCGATTAGAGCTGCGACCCTCCGGGGCATACTCTCTACCAGGCGTTGTACGACGGCTAGCGGTATTTTCTTCCACTCGGCTTGGAGAAGACAGGTCAGTTCCTTCACCGATTTCGGACGGTGGGGCACCATTTAAGTCGACGCTCCAACTCGTCCCAGAGGTGCTCGATAGGGTTAAGGTCCGGGCTCTGCGCAGGCCAGTCCATTCGATTAACCCCATTGTCACCATACCAAGCCATGGTGGACCTCGCAACATGACAGGTGGCATTGTTCTGGTCGACAAGGAGAAGAAGTCAACATACTTCATGGACATAGCCATGCCCAACACGTGCAACATCCAAACGACGCATGGAAAGAAGCTGTCAAAGTATCACGACCTACGATACGAAGTCAAGGATATGTGGCATATGGAGACCGTCCCCACTGTCCCCACCGTCCCCATAGTAATATCAGCCACAGGAGTTGTACCTAAGACCATTCACAGCTCTATACAGACACTAGACCTTCAACCTAACACCTACATGGAACTACAGAAGGCAGCTATACTGAACACTTGTAGGGTAGTAAGGAAGTTCCTGGACAACTGAGTGAAAAGAAATACTACTTCCCAGACTTGGTACGTCGTACCTGTCCCTGAAGGGACAGAAAAAAAATCCTCAGGAAGAGGTGGAAGTTTCCTCTTTTTCTTTTTCTATAATAATAATTTGAAATCTGCAAATCTTACAACGAAGGGCAGTAACTTATTTAAAAGCGGGGAGGATGGGGAATTGAAGACTAAAAAAAGCTTATAAAATATCTTTTTAAGAACCTCGGGCCCCAAAGCTTTAAAAACTAGCAATAAATACACTGAAGAGCAATTGAATTCGAGACAGCTGGCGTTATGCAAATGTGGCGCGCTGTGGGTGACCCTGTAAACGAAAACGACATGACGTATGCAGCGATCCGACAATACAAGGAGTGATGCGATGGGAATCAGTAAGAGTCGCACGCAGTATGGGTAAGACGAAGGATGTAAGTGCATTTGATTGTGGGAAAATTGTCGGGGCCCGACGAATGGGTCACTCCATCTCAGGAGTCGTGAAGACAATGGGATTTTCACGAGCCACTGTGTCACGGGTGCACCGGAAGTACATCGAATCCGGTAAAACCATCCCTGCAAGGGCCAACTGCCGTGGACAACAGCGTGTGGATGAGCGGGGTCATCGTCGGCTATCTCGCATTGTAATAGCTGATAGACGGGCCACATTGCAAGAAATCACTCGGCAATTTAACGCTGGTGCACAAAAACGTGTAAGCAGCAACACCATCCAGAACCATCTCCTCGCTATGGGATACAGAAGCCATCGTCCCACGAGGGTACCGCTGCTGACCGCACATCACAGGGAGCAAAGATTAGCATGGGTGCGGAAACATCGCCACTGGATCCTAGACATGTGGGAAAATGTTGCCTGGACTGGTGAGTCGAGATTCACGTTGGTACATGCAGATGGCAGGATACGAGAACGGCGCAAACCACATGAAGCGATGGATCCTTCTTGCCAGCAGGGTACTCTTCAAGCTGGTGGGGGGTGACATTCTCGTCTGGGGACTGTTTACGTGGACTGAAATTGGACCCCTGGCACGTGTGACATCGTCCCTCACAGGTCAACGTTCCCGGGATATCCTGGACGACCATTTGCTCCCGTTTGTGCGTCTTCAACATCCCACTGGGGACCTCATTCTGCAACAAGACAATGCACCATGCCATCGCTCCCGAATTGTATCCGAACGGTTGGGTGAACACTACACCGACGTGACCTCGCTTCCTTGGCCAGGTAGGTTACCTGACCTCAATCCCATCGAGCACATCTGGGATGCCATCGAGAGAGATGTTCGAACTTCCATCAAATCTTCGTGAACTGTGGGAGCTTGTTCAGAGGTCGTGGATCAGCATGGCTTCTCATCGCTTCCGGTGTCTTGTCGAGTCCATGCCGGGACGAATCGCCGCCGTCATCAGGGAGAAAGGTGGTGCTACACGTTACTAGACAAGTATCTTCAAATCAATTGCTCTTCAGTGTGTAAATAATTATATAAACAATTATTTTGTTTTTATTTTCTAAACTTCGGGGACCCATAAACTCGTGGGGCCCTGGGCCCTACTTGCCCCTAAGGTCCAGCCGGTCCTGAGTTCACTACAATTGAGCTCAGAATATTTTTTCCTGCACATTTGCTTAGAATAAAATAAACAACTTATTTGCCCTGTCGTGCGGTATTTAATATGATCTTTCACTTTCACTTAAAATTCCTTTTTCCCCTATTCATTCCTGTTTAAAAGGCAATCACAAAATCTGCTACCTTACAAGTAAAATGGCATTGGAAAAGCTGGTTTTACGAGACACGCTAATCGATTTCACCAATATTTCGGCTCTTAGTTGTGGTGGCTGTTACGTGGAATCTGATAGCATCCAACAGCAGATCCACCACCGCACGTAGCATAAATGTCAAAGCAGTGCCATGGACTAACTACAGTCAACCCCCTATTTAACGCACTGTTAAATCTAGGTTTGATTGTAAACTGAAGAGCAATTGAATTAGAGATACCTGTCTAGTAACGTGTAGCACCACCTTTCGCCCTGATAACGGCGGCGATTCGTCTCGGCATGGACTCGACAAGACACCGGAAGCTTTGGGCAGCCATACGGATCCACGACCTCTGAACATGCTACCACAGTTCACGAAGATTTGATGGAGGGGGGTCAGAGCCTCAGAAAACATCTCTCTCGATGGCATCCCAGATGTGCTCGATGGGATCGAGGTTAGGTGACCTAGCTGGCCAAGGAAGCGAGGTCACGTCGGTGTAGTGTTCACCCAACCGTTCGGATACAATTCGAGGAGCGATGGCATGGTGCATTGTCTTCTTGCAGAATGAAGTCCCCAGTGGGATGTTGAAGACACACAAACGGGAGCAAATGGTCGTCCAGGATATCCCGGTAACGTTGACCTGTGAGGGACGATGTCACACGTACCAGGGGTCCCATTTCAGTCCACGTAAACAGCCCCCAGACGAGAAAGCCATCCCCACCAGCTTGAAGAGTACCCTGCTGGCAAGAAGGATCCATCGCTTCATGTGGTTTGCGCTGTGCTCGTATCCTGACATCCGCATGTACCAACGTAAATCTCGACTCATCAGTCCAAGCAACATTTTCCCACATGTCTAGGATCCAGTGGCGATGTTCCCGCACCCATGCTAATCTTTGCTCACTGTGATGTGCGGTCAGCAGCGGTACCCTCGTGGGACGATGGCTTCTGTACCCCATAGCGAGGAGATGGTTCTGGATGGTGTGGCTGCTTACACGATTTTGTGCACCAGCGTTCAATTTCCAAGTGGTTTCTTGCCCGTCTATCCGCTGTAACAATGCGAGCGAGCCGACGATGACCCCGCTCATCCTCACTCTGTTGTCCACGGCAGTTGGCCCTTGCAGGGATGGCTTTACCGGATTTGAATTAGAGATACCATCGGGCCCCGACAATTTGCCCACGATCAAATGCGCTTATATCCTTCGTCTTACCCATACTGCGTCCTACTCTTACTGATTCCCGTCGCATCACTCCTTATATTGTCGGATCGCTGCATACGTCAGCATACGTCATGTCGTTTCAGTTTACAGGGCTGCCCACTGCGTCACATTTGCATAACGCCAGCTGTCTCTAATCCAATTGCTCTTCAGTGTATATGTGCATAGTCGTATTGATAGCACCCGCACAACCCCCCCCCCAAAAAAAAAGGTTGTAACAGCACACCAGGACAGTAGCAGTATTTTCTTATCTGGGAGGGCGAGACTAGAAATTACGCTCCTTCGACTTCAAAATTGTGCCCCTTTCGACTTCAAAATTACGCCTCTTCGTGTTTCACTCAAACGATACTTGTTTTTTACTTTCTCACACAGCACTGTTATACGAAAGTGTTATGATCGTTCAAAATCGCACTTAAGATTTTTGAAATAATTTTATTAAAAATGTAAAAACTTGGTAAATACTCAAGAACCACAGGTTGTAAATACCGAATAAAAGGTAAATGTAATGTGAACGGTGACACCACATCATATAACACAGAAAATAACACACACACACACACACACAAACCAGCACAGAACGAATGAGAATCGGATAGTGAATGCAAAAATAGACAAAAGCTTTAGAGGTAGTGTTTGGAAAAATTCCCTTCAAGATTAAACGCTCAGAGAACTTTCTGTGATATAGCACAACTGCTTGAATAGTTCTTCATCCCAACGACACGTTCGGAAAGGCCATGAAGTTAGGCTGTAACGTACCAGGAGATGTGACGTACCTGCCAGAAGGACGCACACGACATAAAGGCAGATAGGAATCAGAATAAAACGTCCGCGTAGCTCAATTGGTAGAGCAACTTATTCCGGAATGAGGGGACCCGTGTTCGAATCCTGGCGCGGATAGAAATAACGGAGAAATTTAATTTCTATTTTATATTCCTCAGAGTATGAATTTACGCCCCTGGAATAACCATCCTGGGAGGGCGCCCTCCACGGTTGTTACGGCCCTGCAGCACACTCAATAGAGATCTTTTTTTTTTCTTTTTCTTGATTGGAGGTTTAACGACCACCGTGGGCAACTCAATGGGCTATAAGCAGTCGCCCGTCCCTAATTTAGGGTCACTGGTTCCAGGGAAGGGAAAGAGCCAGTGCCGTAAGACAAACACAACATCCATGCCTCACCGGGATTCGAACCCAGACCCCTTACGGACGAATGATCAGAGGCCAGCGCCTTAGACCACTGCGCCACCGGGGCGGCCTCAATAGAGTTCAATCAATGATTTCGCAGGATATATACGTTGATCCTTATTTCTCTGCATATAACATATAGTTTTGCTCATATAATTCGCTCATATAATCTGCACATGAATACATATGCGTCTCAATATTACTTATCCTACATTGTTCACTCAGCTTTTATCTCAGAAGACTTTATTTACGTTTGATTGTACTTTGAATCTCTGTCACGTTGCTAACTTTTACCTGCTCGACGGGAGAAATTTTGTGACGTTAGATGAGAAAATATATAACAAAAAGGAATCAAC
Organism: Macrothele yani; assembly: GCA_039090855.1. Classification (NCBI taxonomy): domain Eukaryota; kingdom Metazoa; phylum Arthropoda; class Arachnida; order Araneae; family Macrothelidae; genus Macrothele; species Macrothele yani. Next base: position 133,700,598 of record CM077027.1, on the reverse strand, counting down.
TGTACTTGAGAACACAGAAACTCAAAACGAAGGTCCTTAGAGGAGGTATACGTCACACAATCTACTCGGACTCTTGAGCATTCGGGAGGTCAGAATAGCGTGAAGTTAGTGAATGCGCTTCAACAATTTGTTCAAGGGCTTTCGCTGTTTTCCTTCCCTGGAGTCAGTGGCTCTAAATTAGGGACGGGCGAATGCTTATTATTATTATTTTTTTTTATTGGAGGTTTAACGACCACCGTAAGCAACTCAATGGGCTATAAGCAGTCGCCCGTCCCTAATTTAGGGTCACTGGTTCCAGGGAAGGGAGAGAACCAGTGCCGTAAGACAAACACAACATCCATGCCTCACCGGGATTTGAACCCGGACCCCGTTCGGACGAATGATCAGAGGCCATCGCTTAGACCACTGCGCCACCGGGGCGGCGGCGAATGCTTATAGCCCATGGAGTTACTCACGGTGGTTGTTAAACATCCAAATAAAAAAAAATCAAGTAAAAAATTTCCGAATTTGGTAGAACATCAAAAAAATATTTTACCGAATTTACGGATCTTGCCAAGAAAGAGCCGAACCCGAATGGATAATAATGTGTTTAATCGGTAAAATTTTACAAAGTTATCAATTTAATATTTACAGCAAAGAAGTGGGGGGAAATAAGTCAGGATCATACACTACTTCGTAGAGGTCTGCAAGGGCATTAATTTGGAAAGCCCTGCCCGGCTCAGCTCAAGATATCCAGTTTACGGCCCAGCCCAATCCGTTTTAGACTTTCAGAAGTTTCTCCACCACTTAATGCAAACAACATAGGTCTTCAACTCGTGACGTCCGGAACAACGAGAAGCTGTTCACAAAGAAATTCCACACCGATGAGTCATTGCATTATGACCACCTACCTAATAAGCTGTAGGACCCCCTTTAGCCCACACAACAGTGGCTACTCAGCTAGGCATCGATTCGGTGAGGTGGCGATAGGTATCCTAAGGTATTTGGATATCTATCCTCCAGTTCTTGTACATTTCCAGGTGGTGGTGATTTAGTGCGAACCCGCTTTTCCAAGTTGAAACACAAATGTTCGATTGGGTTCATGTCAGGTGAATACGGAGGCACGGGCATTAACCGAAAGTCACCAGCATGTTCCTCGAACCACTCCTTGACGATTCTGGCATTGTGGCATGACGCATTATCTTGTTGGTAATGGCCATCACCAGCAGGGAATATAGTTGCCATGAATGGGTGAACTTGATCCCCAACGATGTTCATCTACCTGACAGCTGTCAGGGATTGTGCTATTGGGATCATGGGGCTTAAAGTGTCTCAAGAAAACATCGCCCACAGCATGTACTAGTACAGTAATTAGTGCTGTGTATGCCGCACCGCATGGGATATGTGGCATGCTTGTCCTACGGTGCTAGAACTAGTTAAACTAAATTAGTGAGAGTGGCTATAGGTACAGCAGTTGGAGCTCATGATGGTACAGTAATAGTACAGTAGTTAAACCCTAATGTAATGATGGCATAAGTCCTTCCTTCTGGGGAATTCATCCGTCATTCACCATTTACGTAAAAGTGTCATTCACGAATGATCATTCAAATGAATTGTGGCCAGCAAGGCAGCTAGCGAACGTACGTCATTGCAAAAGTTTTGCACACAGCGCAGGCGTTGCCCGTGGGATGATGCAATCACTCCAATCGTTGCGCCAGTTGTGTCAGACTTCAGTATATAAAGTTGTGTCAACGTCTGCAGGCTAATCTGTTCCTGTTCCGAAAAATTGTGCCTAGAAATGGACGAAGAAAGCGAGTCTGGTGAGATCTCGCGTTAAAATTCGCCGAACAATTGCTCCGGCGGTACGTGACAAAAAACGAGCAGTTTTCGGACAGAATTGTTGCTATAGCGGAAACCTGGATACCAGATTTTGAACCAGAACTGAAGTCTCAGTCCGCTCAGGGAAAACATCCAGAATCAGCTCGTCAGAAAACATTCCGCCGCCAACAATCGAAAGCTAAGCTGATGATGATTATGGCCTATACAAGGTTGGAGTGATAGGAACAGATAGAGTGCCCGAGGGGACCATTGTAACAGCGGAATACAACAGAAGGCTTCTGCAAAATTTCTTGCACCCATATATTCGCCAAAGAAGGCCCAACATGCACGAAGCTGGTGTCATCATTTTTCACGGCAACGCGAGGCCGTATGTTGCTCGTACAGTAAGAGACATTCTGGAAAAGTATGGATGGGAATTGCTTCCCCATGCGCCATACAGTCCTGACATGAGCTCACCAGACTATGACTTGTTCCCGAAACTGAAGAAGCCACTCCGCGAGAAAAGATTCAATACGATTCAGGATGTTTTTAATGAGGTGGCCAGAGTAATCCGAAGCCTCAACAATGGAGGTGCCTTGACTGGAATACAAGACTTGCCCAACCGTTGGGCCGCTATCATAAAGGCACATTGAGATTACTTCGAAGGCCTGTAAAGGTATTTTGTGAAATAAATTCGTTTTTTAAGAGATAACCCACAGTGTGCAAAACTTTTGAAATGACCCCCGTACATTGAAAAACAACGTTCTTATCTCATCTTTTCACATACGTCACGCAACCTCCGATCTCATTTATCGTTGCCAAAAGACATTCGGGCGAGAGAGAAAATGTATACGTTAAGTTTGGAAATTGCTTAAGAACAAACTAAATCCACATAGATACCGGAACTAAAAAGGAAAGTTACGTTACAGTATACGTTACAGAGAGCACATATCCAGTACATGGTCTGATTTTTACTCCACTGGTGATTTGCAAATCTGCTTCATAAAAACTTCACAAAAATGCTACAGTACATGTGAAAATGAGATAGCGCCTCTTATCCAATAGCCACCTGTCATTTTGAAAATCACATAATATTTCCTCAGTATTACGCCTTTATGTTATATTCCCCATACGTACTCATTTTGTCAACCTGCGCACGCTAACTCAGCGCGCAGAGTAGACACTTTCAGCTGTATAAATCAAATTTGCTTCACTTACAACAATATAGAGCGCCGTTATTATGTCTTTGTATCTAATTTTTGTAATATTCTATTGCAGTTACACACAAGAGCACAGGAATGCGTTAAAGTAATCGATCTTTTAGAAAATTTTAATAATGGAAAGTCAGTTGTGAACATTTTGGACCAAAGTTTTCAGCACAGGATGCTGAGAGGCCGTCTGGATATGTCTAAAGTAGCCATAGCTGGGCATTCCTTTGGTGGAGCTACTACCATATTGGCTTTAGCTATCGAACGACGATTCAGGTAAGTCTATAAAATTTCGTAAAAGAGGAAGTGAATTTGTATGTAATCTATTAATTAATACGTGGAGGAATAGAAAAAAGGGCATCAGAAACCAGGTGAAAAATATTTGAGTAGATGTAGCAGATGGTATCAAGTTTATCATTTCAGTAACACGGAAATTAATGTTGATGTCAGGGCGCTCCTACTACATGTTCCGCCGAAGGAAACAGAAGCTAAGGAGATGCCGAACGCAACAGGAAATCCACTGCGGTTGAGCTTTGAAGCCACTAACACCCTCCCGCTCCTTTCTCTTCCTTAAAGTCAGTAGTGATGTGTTCTTTTGCCATCTGGAGCAGATCATCAAGCCAGCTCAAACAATACGTCCTCTATGTGAGAAAGCCTAGGTTCGTTCCAATGAGGAGAATGGACTACACGGTGGCTTTTCGTTCCCATTTAGGGCAATTAAAGATTAAACATATGTACCCCAGTTAGCAGAAAATCATACCTTTTGCAAACAAAATCCAAGAACTTGGCAAGGACCACCTACAAGTGACAGGAAGAAAAAAGAATAAGGCGTTTCATGTTTATAATTGAAAGAGCGAGGGAATATGAACTTTCATTGTGCATGGCTTTTGTCGATTATGAAAAGGCCTTTGATACAGTGAAACCATCAGCAGTTACAATGGCTTTGAAATCCTGCGGTGTTGAAGATGCATACATTAATATTATTAATAACATCTATGAAAATGCAAGTGCAAAGATTCGGCTGTTTGAGAATACGGTACACATAAAAATTGGAAAGGGTGTGAGACAAGGTGACACCATATCTCCCAAGCTCTTTAATGCCACATTGGAAAAATGTCTTTCAATCACTGAGCTGGGAAAACAAAGGGATAAAGATTAATGCAGATTATCTAACCCACCTTCGTTTTGCTGATGACGTAGTCATTTTTGCAACTACCACATCAGAGCTGCAGATTATGATCCAGGAACTTGCTGACAAGAGTAAAGAAGTGGGATTAAAAATGAACTTTCAGATGACAAAAGTGATGTACAATGCTTTTAAAAGAAATGAAGATTTATCAATTGATGGAGAAAAGCTGGATATAACAGATACGCATGTTTATCTTGGACAGCAGATATCAAGTGAGGGTCACATTGATGAAGAAATTAATCGGCGTATAAAACTTTCTTGGAGAGCTTTTGGAAGAAACAGCATGATTTTCAAGAACAATATGCCATTATGTCTTAAAAGAAAAGTGTTTGATCAATGCATCCTTCCAGTGCTTACGTATGGTGCAGAGACGTGGACCTTAACTAAAAGAGACATACAAAGGCTGCAGACAACTCAAAGTAGCATGGAGAGGTGCATGCTTGGTATAACCAGGAGTGATAAGAAGAGGAACTCGTGGATCCGAAAAATGACGAGAGTGGAAGACATCATGATCAGAGTAAAATCCCTGAAATGGCAATGGGCTGGACGTACTGCCAGAAGGACAGACCATCGATGGACAGTCGGAATTTTAGATTGGATTCCAAGGGACAGGAGAAGACTCAGAAGAAGACCACATGGGAGATGGGTGGATGAAATTCGAAAGTATGCAGAAGTAACATGGAGGAGACTGGCACAAAACAGACCGTTGTTGAAGAGGCTTGGAGAGACCTTCGTCCAGCAGTGGATTGATAAAGGTTGACAATGATGATGATCATCATAATCTTCCTTAAATTTCCAGAAATTCCTAAACAAAACATTTCTACAAGTTCCGCATATTGGTGACTGAATACAGGTATATTCTTTTATGCGTCTCAAAAATGGATGCCCGTAACCGCATCCTGCAAGTCGACTCCAAATAGAAGCCTCTAACGTATTGTTTCTATTGGTTGTAACTTCTATGCTTGACAAAATTACCTGCTTTGGGAGGTGGCCGTCAAATAGGTCTCTTATGCATTGTTTGTATTGGTTATAACATCTTTGCCTGACAAACTGCCCGCTTTGGGAGGTGGCCGTGGAATGCGAGTGGTAAAAATCAGGGGAAATGGAAAACCCAACAACCGGTTTAATCGCAAAACGTACAAAGAAGAGCGACCGGTAAAACTGCGAGATAAGAAACGCAGGAGAGCAAAAGACAAAGTCGCGAAAATAATACAATCGCAGAACGCATCGCAACAGCAAGAAAACAAAGACAAAGGCAGCATAAGACAATCGCAGGGAGCATGAGCACAGCGTAGAAGGATTTAAAAATCTTTATGAGGATTAAAATTTTTTTTTCAATTGTATTCTTTGCGACTTTGTTGTTTATTTGAAAAAAACAACAACAACAAAAACAGGTAGGCTCAGTTGTGAATGAGCAGTCAGTTTGGAACGTAGGACTACGACTTGCAGATCGGAGAGTTGAAATGAGGTAGTCGAATATGGTTTCATGTGTTGGATTATGTTTGGCTGCGGCAGCTTTCAGGCATTCTCCATGCTCTCTAGTTCGTTGGGCTGCAATCTTCTTGGGCTTACATTCCTCATCACTTGCTCTAACCTCTGGTTTTGACTTTCACCACTTTTGCTTGCTTTCATTCTGCGAATTCAGTGGCATTGTCGAAAATGTTAACCCGTTCACACGAGCACAGTTTTTAAAAATTTGTTTAAACCACTGCGATATGTTCTTTATATATTTGAATAGATCTCGTCGAAAGCTTTAAAACGATACCACGCACAGTCGTTTTACACTCACGGTTGTCCAGATAAACTGAGATATTGCCAAAAATGTTCACCGGTTCACAAAAAATGCAATTTTTAAAATGTTCAGTTCAAACCGCTGCAAAATGTTCTTCGTATATTTGAATAGATCTCGTCGAGAGCTTTGAAACGATAACACGAACAATCGTGTTGTTGTCACGGTTGCCGAGATATACTGAGTCAAACACGGCGGTACACCCAACGCCCAGAAATAATGTATCATCTTCCCCTCGCACAGGGAGCGAGTGGAGCGTAGCGCAAACGATGTATTGCGCAGTACGCGAATTGGACTCCGTGCTGTTTGTGAATATGAGAACAAGATTAATGTGCGGCACGTATTTTTAGCGCTATAAACATTTTAATTAGGACCTATTTTTGTCAGAGGCGGTCGGCCGTAAGTCGCCCCATACTATCCGCGAAGTTAGACGTAGTCCTACGTCAAGAAACACAAACCAATGACAAAAACGCAAAGAATACCATCACAAAACGCAGATTTAATCGCAGACACCGGAGCAAGACTCAGTACGCAGATCACTCAAAAACTCTGTCCCGGAAGAGAATAGTATATCTCGGCAGACGATAATGTTTAATCAGTGTCGAAGAAATGGGAGCGAAGTATGGCAACATTTTTCTAAGTATGAACACGAGACAGCTAGGAACGATCCGTCACGCTTCTGAAAATAAAACCAGTCATCAAGATATAAATGAAATCGTAGGCGCACGAAGTCAAAGAAGGCTGTTGAGGAAAGTTGCAAAACGGAATTAGTGATCTGGGCTGCACATTCTGGACCGAGACATTCGGTCGACGTGGAGGAAACGGGAGGATGAACAAAGAGCCAATCAGGAAGATCACGAAACGAGTCATCATTCGAAAAAGTGTGCAAGGCAGAATCATAGTCCGGCTGAAAAACATGTTCGCTAATGAGTAAGGAAAAAGGGTGTATGAGAACTAGCCACAGGAGAACTGGCCACCCGTAGAACTGGCCACAACAATTTTAAGGGGCCGTATTAAAATTGCGTTTTCGACTGCTCCGTGGCCACGTCCCCACAGATTGGTTATCTGGGTCACATAAAGTTTCCGTAATTTCGTATTTCCTTAATTACGATATTTAATGTAATTCTTTATGAAAAATGTTTATAATCTACAACTCAACAAAATAATTTCACGGCTTAAAAACTACAGCTCAACAAATTCTCTGCGGGAATTCATGCAAACGCAGGAAACCTGTCGGGCGGGGGGGGGGGGGCGTAATACCAAAAATATGAAATATAAAGAAATTCTGGTCCCATCCGGAGATTTTCAGCCTTTGCAAATTACAACTCTACAAATTATCTGAGGGCACGTGCAAACACAGGAAACTTGTCGGAGAAAGTGGGTGTGTAGGGGGGAGCTTAAGACCGAAAATATAAAACATAAAGAATTTGTACCCCAAAAGAGAGATTTTCAGCGCTTACAAACACTACAACTCAACAAATTCTCTGCGGGCTTTTGCAAACCCAGGAAAGCTGTGTGGGCGGTTGGGGAGAGGTAATGCTGAAAATACAAAATATAAAGAACTTCTGGTCTGATTGGGAGGTTCTTAGCGGTTACAAATTACAACCCAACAAATTATCTGCTGACGGCACGTTCAAATGCAGAAAACCTGTCGGAAGGAGGGGGGGGGCTTAATACTGAAAAAATAAAATGTAAAGAATTTGTAGCCCAATCGGGAGATTTTCGACTTTTACAAATTACAACCCAAGAAATTATCTGACGGCGCGTGCAAACGTGGAAGACCTGTCGGGGGCTAGGGGGGGGGTTTACTGTATAACGAATTTGTTGCTCAATCGGGGAATTTTGGCGTTAACAAATTATAACTCAACAAATTATCTGACGGCGCGTGTGAACGCAGAAAATCTGTCGTGGAATAACCCCCATCCCGTAACTGTCCCTTGGTATCCAGTCTAAAATTTCGGTTGTCCCTCGGTAGTACGTTCTTCTGGCAACATGCCTAGCCTATTGTTATTTCGGGGATTTTGCTCTGATCATGATGATGTCTTCCACTTTTATCATTTTCCTTATCCATGAGTTCCTCTTTTTATTCTTCCTGGTTACACCAAGCATGCATCTGTTCATGCTTCTTTCAGCTGTCTGCAGTCCTTGTATGTCTTTTGACTGCAGACAGCTGTTATTATTACAGTTTTATTTAATTTTTCATTATTATATACACTACGTGCGTATACCATATGTATACCGCCCCTCCCTCCAGCAGGAATTCCTTGGTGCGCCACTGACACTTACTGAAATCGAACAAAGAGCTAGATGTTTCTTTCGCTGGGTCTTGGGTAAGTAGTTCGAAAATGAAGTGTTTCTGAAATTTAGGAACTGAAAATCATTTTACTTAATCTGTATATTGCGTATATTTTTGTCTAATTTTTGAGACACACCAGTCCGCTGTTCCTAATTTTTTTGAGCTGCACGTACACTGCTGGCCACTCAAAATGCAACACCAAGAAGGACACGAGATAGCAAATCCAGATTTACTGGACACATAACAACAGATACAAAGATATCTGTTGAAGATGAAGCTTACAGGCCCGTGCGACTTGCGGAACACGCAGACATCAATAGTTCGTGTGGCCCCCCACGGCTGGCAATAACGCTAGCTACACGCCGCGGCATCGAACGAAAGAGGCTTTGGATGTGGGCTTGGGGTGTGTCGGTCCAGGCTGCTTCCACACGTTGCCACAGTTCATCAGGCGTAGCCGCGGGTTGGTGCTTGCCGGGCCACTCGGTTGCAGATCAGCGACCAGACGTGTTCGATGGGCGACATATCGGGAGAACAGGCGGGCCACGGCAGCAGTGACACCTGGTGGGCCGTGAAGAATTGTTGCACTGTGCGTACGACGTGCGGGCGCGCATTGTCCTGTTGAAACGTGGCAGCTGGCAGGTCCTGCAGGTAAGGAAGGACTACAGGCTCCAAAACGTCGAAGATAGTGAGATGGCTATTGAGTGTACCTGCGATGCGTACCAGAGGGGTGCGGGTGTCATATCCAATTGCGCCCCAAACCGTAACGCCAGGCAACGGACCGGTATGGCGATGCATAATGCAGGCGTCATAAAGTCTCACGCCGCGGTGCCGCCACACGCGGATCCGACCGTCGTGGTGTTGTAGGCAGAAGTGGGATTCGTCGGAGAAGACAATATCGTGCCATTCCGTATCCAGGTGCTGCGTTAAACGGCCCACTGCCGCCGCTAGTGTAACGTCAATGGTAATCGGAGCAATGGGCGCCGTGCGACACGTCCCTGCTCCTGCAGACGACGTCGAACGGTACGTACTGACACAGGTTGTTGCGCAACACACCCTAATTCCTGCGCTAACGTTTGTGATGTAGCGGTGCGAGCCGTCGATGCCCACCGCACAACATGCCGGTCCTCTCGTTCGGTGGTGTGCCGTGGCTGCGGCAATCGCTCACGTCGGTCTGTCCGTCCCTCCTGCACCCACCGAATCCATACTCACTTCACTGTGGCTGGATGTCACCCTACACGGGCGACGATGTCTCGGTACGATAAACCGCTGTTGCGATTAGCCACTATTCGTCCTCTGCCGAACTCCGAAACGTGCTGGAATGACTGCCGTATTCTGCGACGAGACATCAGGAATCTTCCCACGCACATATCCGGCAGCACAACACACTTCCACTACTTACACCCCGCCTTTTGTGCACCCTTTTTATAGTGCTTCTCGGTGGTGTGCCGGACGCACATGATTTGCATATGCCCTGCAATGCTAATCGTTTGCATGTCTTATCGCGGGCGACGCATGCTGCAAATTTCAAACGAATCGGATGCTTTCTTCTTGGTGTTGCATTTTCTGGGTGGCCAGCAGAGTAAAATGGTTATTGAGGAAAACCGCGGATAGGTTGTCAAGTAGCATTACAAAAATCTCTATATTACTAAATAGTAACACTGTACTAGTGATCCGATTTATTGGCGTATTAAGTAGACACATTAGCGTTTCCAAGCTTTCGCACGTCAACTAGATGGCTTTTTCAAGGAAGTTAGACAGAAATGCAACTGAAAAATAGAACGCTTAACAATTTGAACGCGGAAACTTGACAACAATAGATACGACGTCATATTCATTTAAAGATATGACGCATGACGTTGGTTGCACGCGCGGTATCCTGGTAGGCAGAAAGGCATTACTAGAATAATTGGTTCCGAATTCGTGGCAACTCGAGTGACACGCAATCATTGCAAGTATCGCTGTTGGTAATGATCTCCAAGGTTTCCCGAATGGCTGTACCTTTAGGGGTAGAGTAGGTTGCTAATTTCTTTATAACGTCCCACATATAAAGAAATTAATTTCTTTACGAGCATAAATATTTTCAGCAAAAGTGACTGATTTCTTAAAAATATAAATGTGTAGTGCACTTTACCGATGCAGTTTTATTTAATTTTTCCAAAGCGTTGGCTACAATATACACGATCGTATCAGAATAATGTGACCACCTACCAAATAACGGGAATAACCACCCTTGGCCCGGATGACAGCGGCGAGACTGCGTGGCATGGACGCAATGAGGCCCTGGAAGGTTGCCAGAGGCACACGTGCCCATTCGGACTGCAGCAGATCACGTAGGTCCCCGAAGATAACGTAGTTGCGGGTCGGCACGGCGAAACTGTCGATCCAAATAGTTTCACAAGTGCTCTATGGGTTTGAGGTCGGGCAATTTCGCTGGCCAAGGGAGACCGGAGACATCGCTGTCGTGTTCCTCGAACCAGTCACGCACCTCCTTAGCGACATGGCAGAGCGCATTGTCCTGTTGGTAGACACCATGCCCACCAGGGTAAACGATGCATATGGTCAGCGAAGATAGATAGGTAGCTATTGGCGTTGAGGGACCCCATTTCAGTGGTACCAGCGGTACCACGTCATACCAGGAAAACATCCACCAGACATGAACACTGCCACCGCCGGCCTGTGCTTGACCGACAAGCGTGTCCGGATGTTGGTTCTCGTGTGTCTGACGCCGTATCCGCCACCGCCCGTCACTTCTGTGGAGTAGAAACCTCGATTCGTCGGAGAAGGCAACCTTTTCCCACTCGTCCACGGTTGAATGATTGTAGTCCCATGTCAACTGCAAGCGTCGTTGCCTATGGACCTGGGTTAACATGGGCGCCTTGACTCAGCATCGACTCCGGAGGCCCATGCGTAACAGGGTTCACTCTACTGTTATCGGGGACACGTACCTGGGTGCCCAGCGTTCATTTGTGTGGTCAATTGCTGTACTGTTACGCGTCGATTGCCCTTCTCCAGTCGACGGAGGCGACGTTTTCCTCTGGGGTCAATGGCCTTTGGGGCTCGACAGTTATGACGTAGGGAGGTACTCGGTGTGCCAGCAGTCCATTCTTGATACACCCTTATTACAGCACCTCGCGAACCACCCACGTAGTCTGCTGTTTCTGAGATGCTTACACTTACATCCTTGGCGATGTAGCAGATGACCATATCTTTTTGAACGTCTGTCAAATCACTACTTCAGCCTATTGTGCTTACGTAACGCACTATGGCTCATTTGTCCTGGCCGGCCGCTTATATCTCCGTGTGGTCGATCTTGTCACGTGCAGTATGTAACGCACCTGGCCGGGTATGCTGTGATTCCGGGGTTGGTTATATTATTCTGATACCACTGTATATGCATCTTTCACTTGACGCAAGACAACTGTACTGTCTTAAACTAAAGTTTAATAAAACTGAAGAAAGGTAGCATCAGTTATTATTATCATTTGATATCGAAACACACTCATTTAAATGGGAAGTAAACACTATAAAGCAAGTAATTATTTTTTGCAGCATCATTGTAGTTCGTGTCTATTGTCTTTTTACGTCCATCCACTACAAAAATAAGTACCCCATTTTTGGTCACATAATCTGCGGATTATCTGTTTCAAATCTTATAAATTTCGGGTGACGCAGATAATAAGCCGCTTTAAAAACAAAGCAATGTCCTTGCGGTACTTCATTTAAAAAAAAACTGTGTCGTAATTATTAGGGGTGGTCGTATTTTTGAAGTACCGGAAACGCGTTAATGACAGGAAAACGTACCGAAATACGAAATCGGAGGTCTGTTAACAGGATGGTATTTTCGTCTTTCTTTTTTTCACTTAAGAGCGTTTTGACAGAAAATACAATTTTTTTTTTACGGGTCTTATAGAGGTTATTTTTCATGAAAGTTGGTTGTCAAATTTTCGAACTAAAGCCTAGTTCGTCTTCAGGACTATGTCACTGGAGTAGTTGCTGCCACTCAGTTGGAAGAGTCCATCCGCAATTATCGTTAATTGTGGTACTTCTTCTTCTTCCTATTTCGATCCCTTCTTCTAGTTTCCTCTTTACTAAGTTTGACTGGTAGGCGATTATTTTCACTGAGTCCCAATTTATGGAGTGTCCACTTGCTTGTATATGTCTGTCTAGCCCTGTTTTGTTCCCAATGTTCCTAATAGCTGCTTGGTGTTCTATGAATAGAGGTGCCATAAATTCATTTACAACTGGGAGAAAATACAATGCAACGAAAGTTAATTGCTCGAAAGATACGTGCACACGTATTTGCTCTTGTGGACAATAACGTTCTGTAGAAAGCTCAGGGTCATCCACGTTAGTGGGTGCCGCAGGTCTAAGTAACTACGGAATCTAACTGCGAAATGTCAGATCTAACTACGGAACTGAGGTAACGCTAACAAAAATTAATAAATTTTGCTCTTTACTCACATGAAAGTAAGATGAATGCATTTAAAAATGACATTTAAAAAAAAATGAGGACTTTTTTTCTTTCTTCTTTTTCTTGCCTGTTTCTCTAAACTGTGTAAATCGCGACTTTTGAGTACGAAATTACAGTTCCAGATAAAATTTGCGGGTACGAATTACTCGATTCCCCCTGAATTTCACGGCCTGGGGATTACACGAAGGATTATTTTTTTTTTCATTTTCTGAATTTCGCACTTCACACGGAGTTTATATTAGATGGAGATGCCACTATTATCCACGCAGCACTGGCCGCTATAAGTCACCGTCCGTGCTGCAAGTGACGTTACATCCAGGCAAGACGCAGCCGTAGGAAAGAAGCTGCTTTGAAACTAATGGAACAAAAGCTTCTAGGCGTATAGACAGATAAAATGAGGAATTAAATAATCTTAAACAATTATACACAAGCTTACTGTTATATCAATTGTATAATTTAGATCTTTTTTGCATGTATGTGACGTCACTCCAACGTTTAGCTGTGACCTATGGCGGCAGAGTCAGTGGTGTCTCTATTTAATATAAGCTCGATCGTATTTCACGGTCTGCGGATTATGCGAGAAAAATACGGTAACTGAGATACACTATCTACCAACAAGTAATTGGACACCTGTGATAGCAAAGGAAAACGAAGTTTATTCACCTTCAATAGTTGGTGGAGCCTCCACGAGCGGCGATTACAGCTGGGACCCTCCGGGCCATATTATCAACCAGGCGTTGTACGACTGCTAGCGGTATTTTCTTCCACTCGGCTTGGAGAAGACAGGTCAGTTCCTTCACCGATTTCGGACGGTGGGGGCATCCCTTAAGTCGACGCTCCACTCATCCCAGAGGTGCTCGATAGGGTTAAGGTCCGGGATCTGCGCAGGCCAGTCCATTCGATTAACCCCATTGTCACCATACCAAGCCATGGTGGACCTCGCAACATCACAGGTGGCATTGTCATCCTGAAAGTAACATGGGTCCACCCTGTAAAACTGCCATAACGTAGGAAGCGCATGGTCATCCAAAATGGGGCAGTAGGTCTCGGTGTTGAGTCTACCAGGAATTGCGACGTAGGGTCCCGTGCCATAACAGGAGAAACACCCCCATAGCATAATTCCATCGCCGCCGAACTTTACAGTTGGCACAATACATTCCGGCAGGAGGCGTTCTCCAGGCAGACGCCAAAACCAGACCCTGCCATCCGAACGGTAGAGGGTGAACCTTGATTCGTTGCTCCAGAGAACCTGTTTTCACTGTTCAACGGTCCACTGTCGACGTTCTTTTGCACCACGTTAGTCGAGCAGCGCTATTGGACTTGGCGATCAAAGGCTTGTGGGCAGCAGCAGCACGTCCATGATAACCGAGCAGATGGGCTTCCTTAGGGATGGTATTCATCGAAAGAACACTCCCGGATGCCTGTTGAAGTTCCTCCCGGATGTGGTCCATCGATTTGGCGCGGTTCTTCCGAATTTCTCTGGCCAGCACCCGTCGGTCTCTAACTCCCAGTTTTGTGGGTCTGCCGGGTCGGGGCACATTTCGACAGTCACCTCTCATCTTCCACATGCCAATCACATAGGCCACTGTCAATTTTGGGTACTTCAACTTGCTGGATATGTCACGTATGGATCGGCCATTTCTGTGATACCCGACGATTACAAGTTTCTCGAAATCAGAGAGCTCCGAACTTCGTGGCATCTTGCATGCGACTGGTTGCGTTGTTGTTTCCCACATGATATTTAACGGCAGCGGCCGTGACGTGTATCAGGACCGCAGATATCATCGATTGCAGGGGTGTCCAATTACTTTTTGGTAGATAGTGTATCTATCCATTGTCAACCATTATCAATCCAATGCTGGATGAATGTTTCCCCAAGTTTCTTCCATAACGGTCTGTCTTGAGGAGTCAGTCTCCTCCATGTCACTCCCGCATGCTTCCGAATTTCATTCACCCATCTCCCATGTGGTCTTCTTCTGGGAGTACCTTGGAATCTGGTACGATTTTTTCGGACAAATGGCTTTATTATTGCAATTAGTAGTTAGTCGGTTAACCTTTTACTTGTATGACAGCGGCAACACATCGAGGCATACTACTGTTATATTGAAATTTTGAGGTTATTAACAAAAGACTAGTTTTATGCTAATATTGAAATTTCTAAGTAAATTATAGAAAATTTAAATTTGGGAGATGGGTGGATGCATTTCAAAACAAAACTGAAATTTTGAATAAGGCCATGAAACAAAATAGAAAAATAAAATGCACCACTGAATTTGGTAACTCCCAAAAGTTACTATTGTATTGTTTGCGTTGTTTGCGTTAGACGAGTAGATGCACCTGAAAGTGGAAGAAAGGTAACTATTGTTTGCATGTGTACCAAATTTATAAGCACTAAAATTTAATGGTATACAATGTACACGTGTAAATAACCTTTTGGAGGTGGCGATGATCAAATTAGATAGTCAGGACAAAAACATTGATTTTTTTTAACCACAATAACCTAAGATTACTTTCCTCACCTCAGTCACTGCTGAGGGGAATGCACTTGAACCATGTGATGAAAATTCAAGAGACAACTATTATTTCACTGCACTAAGGTTTAGGTTTTTGAAAGGCCACTTGGCCTACATTTAGTGTAAAACTTAACAAGTGTGAGATTAAATTTTGGACACAATTTCAAACCCGGCCACTGCCCCCCCCCCCCAAAAAAAAAACAATAAACATCTGACAGCTTAGTTGTCTTGGATGAAATTATCGCACCAGTCACAGTACCAAAACAGAATATAAATACCAGAATTTCATTGAATTACGCAGCACAGCACAAACACTTGCTTTCACATGGTGTGCAACTTAAGTATGTGGAAGGTAAATCTCTCTCTCTCTCTCTCTCTCTCTCTCTCGAAAAAAGTATTATATGCATATGTTTACACTATGTTGTTCTAATCGCTCGAACCAACCTTCTCAGACCAGTCTTCTTAATTCACCTTTTAATTTTAAACTATCATATCAACTGCCAAAATTTTACATATAATGAAAAGTTATTTTATACCAGGTTCTACACTTCCGGGAAAATTGGTCTTAAAATCAACATTTGTCTTAAAATCAGCATATCCTAACCATGTAGCATTACCTGACACTGAACCAATTCTAGACACTATACAAAACCCAATACACTAAATATCCTACTCAATTTACTCACAAGTTATAGTTAAAATCCAACTATTCAAAAGTTCCCCACCATAAGTCATCCAAATCTACCAGCACCCACGTAGAACTAAACTCGGGCATTAAAGCCAAACAATCATCTCATTCGACGAATTCCACTTGCCTCGAAAATCACGATTTCACTGCAGGAACAACAAAGTTTGAGTCTAAAGGCGAGAATGGGTCGTGAATCCATTCCCAGCCTATACAGTGTAGTGGAGCAAAGTGCGACCTAACCCTGTACTGCCTATTCACTCTGATTTTAGGAACAACTCACATCACTCCCTTGTAGGTACCACCTCCTATGGGCCAAACGAGCCTACTCGGGCAGAAAACAAATCCCCCAATTTGTTGCGTGCACCCTTTCAGACCCGAGGCATGTCTACATAGGGTAAAGTATCTACCAAGAGTTCACTTGCCCCCCAAAATATCTCATCATCTATTTTCCAGAAAGCTAACTCACCATCCTTATTTCCAGAAAATTCAATACATCACCTTTTATTCCAGAAAATTACTTCTTATCCTATTTTTCCCAGGAACACACTTCATATCTTCATTTTCCCAGGAACACACTTCTTTCCCAGAAAATCACTTATCTTTATTTCCCAGGAACACACTGTACCCACTCATTTCCCAGAAAGCTCAATAACACCATACTTGACACACTATACCAAACCTTACTTTATTTCCAGAAAACTATAAATCACCATACTTCCTAAATCGCTCTTTTCCTGAAAAATCATCAGTTCTTGAAGAAACACAACAGCTATTCGGGTTCTTTTCAGTCACACTATACGTATGCTCATATTTGCCTGTATGCCCAATTCCTATACTCTTTCCCCCATAAAAACCTGTTTTTCTAACCTACGGGCTGAAACTAGAAATTAGCCCTCATTACTACAAAATTTAAATTTTAAAGAGTAATTTAGCACTTACATTTACCAGAACATTAAACCAAAATAATTACCAGCCTACAAGAAAAATTCCCAACTACATGGCACCTATACTAAGCTCATAAAGTATAAATTCTACTTCACAAATACAAAAATCACTGAGCACAAAATGAGTTAAATTTCACTTAAGAGAAATACTGGTCTGGAAGGTGGTTCGTCCCGAAATACCTTAATATACTTATTATATCATCTATCACTACATGACCCAGAAAATTATACAATTACCTTCTTTGTTTTGTTGTTGCTGTTTTTTTTAACTACTCACAGAAAATGTCATGGAATTTATTTTTTACACTGCCTAACATTAACTCAGGGGGTTTCATTCCCTAAGCACACAAGAACACTAACATACAAAAAAACCTGAATGAAAACATTTACAACTCTTTTTTTTTCTTTCTTTGCAATATATTTTTCCGACAGCCTCCCTCCATTTCAAAGCCCCCTGGCTACATAATTTTAGAGAGGTCACACCATAATACTTAGAAAAAATCAAGGAAAAATTTACCTTTAAGACTGGGGCAGCAACACTTCTTGACAAACACGCCGATGGGAAAAACAAAAATGTTTCACGGCCTAAATAAGAAAAAAACTCTCCCTGAGAGAACACCACTGTCCCGGTTGATTTTCACTTCACTTCCAAAGTGTTTTTTTTTTTCCTTTTCTTTTCCTTCCCTTTTTTTCTGCCACAGAGAGCCTGGCCAACGAAACAGGAAACGGGCATTTTTGAACCAGGCTGGTGGACCCCTTTCGGTAATCAGTAGTGCAGCTCGACGATTCAGCAGTCGAAATTGAGGTCATTCACTAAGCCGTCCATGACCTTTTTTCGGACCTTCCTGCGTCTGGTTGAAATGGCTTGAAGAGACCCTTCCATGTTGATCAATACAGCCGTCGTCCACTAGGAGAGTAGGAGAGGGTTGAATCTGAGAGCATTTCCTCTCCAGTAATGAGATCCTGGAAAATCATTATTTTAGCTGTTGTCTTCTTTTAGATTTCCATGCGAAATTTTCCTTCTGATTGCCCCCTCCCCGCCAAAAAGGCGAGGAGAGAAAATTTAGCTTTCCGCTGTCAACTGCCGACCAGCTAGCGCAGCGACCAGAAACAAAAGTGTCCTCTCTCAACAGAAAAACCTCTGGGGTGCTTGAAACCGTTGACCCCTCATTGGCTAACAGCTTCCCAACGGAATTTCTCTTCCACGCCTGGAGAGTGACCTCTGACCTTCGGGTAGGGCAGTTCTGCCATTCCAAGCTAAAAATAGATTTGCCGTTGGCCTGCATGGGTATTTCTGCAACACTTTTTCTCTGATGCTTCCAAATCCCTTTGCCTAAAACGGCGGACTGGAAGAAACATTTTTTTGGCTTTTGAATAACTTCTCAGAAATGCCCTTTCCTCATTCCCTGATTAATACAAATAATTTTGCTTTCACAAAGGGGTTGATGCTGTCTTTTGCTCACCCTTTTTTCTTTTACTAACTTACTAAAGAGAAGAAAAAATATGAATCAGGCCAAAAGAAAAAAAAGAAGTTTAATGCCTATTATTTCCCTTTTCTTTTAAGAAATTTTGTTTGCTTGGTCAGGGCTGTGAAGCAAATGAATATGTCCAATTATTCCCTTACCTCACTGCCTCTTCCAAACACAATTTTGAAACGTGGACTGTCGAGTATTTTCATTCTGTGTATTTTATTTATTTATTTTCTATCATTTTTATTTTTCGTAAATCCCAGCGAAGTGATCAGGTTCCCCAAGATTTGCGAACATGAAAATTCTCGACAGGACACTACCAACCAATCTTCGGTAGTTCTCGACAGGAATGGCTCGCCATTCGTCCTGCAAAGCTGCTGCCAGAGAGGAGAAGGAAGATGGTCGTTGTATTCGATTTCGTATCCGTCGTTTCAGTTCATCCCAGGACTGGGCTGCTCAGAGTCTCGATCTATGGGATTAAGATCAGAACTCTGAGAAGTGCAGTCTAACAATTCCACCTCATTTTTAAGAAACCAGTCTTGAACCCGCCGTGCAGTGTGGCAAGGAGCTCGGTTGTGTTGGAAGAGACAACGGTCATTCCCATAATACTGCCACATTGTTGGTAGGGCAGAATTATCCGGAACGTCGAGGAACATTTCAGAGTTCATTGTTTGTGGTATAATAACCAACTGGCAGATCCCCATCCACGAAAAACAACTCCATACCATGATGCAGTCTCCGCCGAACTTAACAGTCGGAAGAATACAGTCCGACGAAAATCGTTCGTCGGACTGTTGCCAAATCCATACATCAGATGCCGCCCCTGTGGTCCAGTGGTCTAAGCGATGGCCTCTGATCTTTCGTTCGAAAGAGGTCCGGGTTCGAATCCCGGTGAGGCATGGATTGTGTTTTTCTTACTGCACTGGCTCTCTTTCTTCCCTAGAACCACTGACCCTAAATTAGGGACGGGGGACTGCTTATAGCCCATTGAGTTGCTCACAGTGGTCGTTAAACCTCCAATATAAAAAACAACAACATCAGACTGGAAGAATGAAAGCGTTACTCATCACTGAAAAACAACAACAAGAACAAAAAAACCAACAACAGCTTTCCAGTCGTCCACATTCCGGGAACAACGGGAGATACACCACGCCAAACGGGCTTCGCATTCACGGCAGTGATGCGTGGTTTGTGTGCCGCTGCTCTACCATAATAACTCACACTGCGCAACTATCTGCGCATAGTTACGGTACTAACCGAGCCATTACAAGCATTTCCTACTTCAGGAGCAATGGAAACGGCTGAGGATGAATGGGATTTCTTAATGTTTCTTACCATGGCTCTTCTGTCACGTTTCGTCAGTTCATGCGGCGGCCTTCTGAATGCTTTTTTTGTTTTTGTTTTTGCTGTAGTGCACTGTCCTGCTTTCATCTCTTCAAGACATCAGTTACAGTGAATTTTGGTATGTTTAGTTTAGCTGCAATGCTCCGCATGAAAACTTTTGTCGAATGTCATCCTATGACCACCCCACGCTGGAACTCGCAAAGTTCACGTTCACGCGGCATGTCCGCTTCAAAGATACTGATAACACGACCGAACTTCTCAGCTGTACGAATACGTACCGCTCCACTTACAGTGCACTTGCCTGCGCAACCTTTCTTTCTACTTACGCAAATATTTGATAGCGTTGGAATACTTGTAATAATATAGTGTACAACACACAAACACACACATTACAAAAATGTGTAGGCAGGGTACTACCCACTTGCCCTTCCCCGTGGTTACAGGTCTGCCTTTATCACAGGCTGCTGCCTAGGACCACCATTTCTAGGGGCCGCTGATTTTAATCATATGTAGTTTTTGTTAACATCCAAATTTTAATGTGCATTATTTTCGAAAAACAAAAGAATAAAATAAAATTACTAAAAGATAAATAGTTTATTTATTCGATAACTTATAACGCATCTTTTTTCAAATTTCAGTTCTCCATTATCAAGAAAAATGTACTACTCGAATTTGATTGGAAATTGATATTTTAACGATTAAGGACTAGGCACATTTTTCAGCCAAAAATACTATTTGGAACTACCAAGTTAGTCTTTGTCTAGGGCGCCGTCGAAAAAATAAAAAGAAAAAGACAAAAAACAAAAAACATTTCATACTAGCAAACAAGTGTTTATTTTTTTTACCATCATCCCTAAGAATTTTTGCACGAAACTTTTTTCTACGACGTTTTTATTTTTACCTGCTTGTTAGGATGAATAGTAATATAACAGTTCTTCATACCAACGAATTATTTTTACTCTTATTAATAAATCAGAGCTTACGGAACGACGCACAAAACATTCAAGGATAATAAAACGGCTCTTTTTCTCTCAAAGGCTACAGCCAGTGATTTGTTTAATCATACTCTCCCATTCTAACACACGCATTCCATTGAATTAAGTAGGCGAAGACTTTTTCACTTTAAAATGCATGCGGTTGACAGATGGGGAATCGTCACGAAAATCAGAAAAATAAGTGAGGCACTTGAGCTACTCCCACCCCCAGAAGGTATAGTTTTTCGTAAATTGCATTCTTAGTAACGATAAATAATTTGAGTCGACAGAATAGTAAGCAATAACTTTCCCGGAAAATCCTGAAATGTTACAAGATTGCTGGACCAATTGCGAAAGGCTCAAAGATTCAGGCGTTGGAACACCTGTTCCTAGTTAGCCTAAACTGAAATTTAATTTTTGTTTATTCGTCTACTCTTAATGAAAAGTAAATGACGACGCCCTTAGGAGTCAATTTTTTTGTTCTAAGTGTTTAGAAAAGGGATTGATTCATTGTTTTTTGGTTATGTGCGACTTGAACGTCAAAAGGACTCTCTTGCGTCTAGTTGCTTTGTCTTCTAAGCATGTTTCGGTAGAATGAATTAACAGAAAGGAGATATTTATTACGGTTTTTGCTAGCGAAAACCATACGCCTTTCAGCTGTCAACGGCTCGACTGATTCTCAGAATGATTGCGTAAATTTAGATTCCTGGTTCCGCCCTTTTGCTATTACCTGTCCGCCCTGGTATCTACTTAGGATTTATTTAGGCAGTGGTGATGAATGGTACAAGTAAGGTAATTTTAATTTATTTTTGAATCACCTCGAAAACGAGAAAATGTTTTTATTTTTACTTCATTTTTGCTGGGTCCATTTTGACGCAGAACTATGTTTTTCCCCGCGCTGGGTAAGGGTAAAATCGGGAGCACACGATATGCAACGAAAACATGTCACAATTTGAACGTTTATATCTTCGAAACTAATAATCGTAGAGTACTAAATAATACATCATTAGATAGTTTATGGAGTCCCATTTATAACAAAATAAGTTTCAACCCTCCATCCCTTAACCCTTTGATTCAGTAGCGGTAGAAAGTTAAGCTAAATTTCGCGTGATTTTGTTTCGGCGCACGCCGTTTTAAGGTTGATAACTAGTGAATAGATACTGATAGCGATTATCTCAGCCCCGCATTCCGTAGCTGACGGTCAGAGCTAAGGGACGAATGGGATAAACCGAAATAGAGTGGATTTAAAATTTATTTTTAGCATAAAAAAATATTTTGTGACGAAAATTTAAGAATGCTGCAAAAATTCAGTGAAAATTACTATAAGAACCGACAAAAGTTAACGAAACAGCTAGAGGAGAACGAGAGGAATTCGAAAAGACTCGCTGAGTCATCAACCCAAAGGCCACGGGAATGTAGGGTGTGCGTCGAGATGCGTTTAACCCGAGTTCGATTCTAGAGCCACAACCTTCCACTTCCATTGCACAAATTGAGCCTGAACAGCAAGAACAGATGGAGATTGATGTCATCGATCCAAATGTTCACACCGAGTATGGAATACCAATGTACATCGCCAGTCTTCACAACTTCGCTGGATAATGAATGTATCACGTCCCAAATCTTTACATCGCCAATGCATTCCGAATCTAGACAAGAACAAGAGCAAAAAGAAGAGTAAATTAGGCCCGAGACGTATTGCAAAATTTATAACAAGGCAACTAAGGAGTTTGAAAAATTGCTTCTGAAGAACGATTTCTTCAGAAACAATTTTAGCAACAACCACTGACGACGATGATACTACGCCTTCTATTTCCACTAACATTAATTTATAATCAGCATAAGTAACTATGAATTGTATATATAGTATAAGTTGCTTTTAAGCAAATAAGGTAAAACATTTCTTTCGTTTTATTTCTTAAAAATTTTATATCCGGAAAAAACCAAAGAGGCACAGTAGCAACTGCGTGTTGCAACCTACAACGCAGGGCTACGTCAGCTATCCTTCGGTGAATGTTTTAAGGATGTAGAACTAGTGAGATAGTGCCATGAAATGGTGACAGTTGACAATATCCTACAGTGTAGATGCTACTGTGCCCATTTGAATTTTTTATTCTGTTATTCCTTATACAGTGAAAGGAATGTCTGTGAAGTGCGTTAATTGCTTCTAATTTGATATATTTTTCTTTCTGATTCTTCGCCTAGAGTAGGGATTGCTCTCGATCCTTGGATGTTTCCTTTCCAAAATGATCAAAGTGCTTTATCAATAGGATGTCAGCCATTACTAGCTATAAACATGGAACGATTTCAAGATGGCAATAGTTTGCAAATCATGAGCACTCTTCAAAGAAATGAAGTGGAAAGGAAATTTTTTACTGTGAGGTTAGTTTAACTCTTTGGTTTTTGTCAAGTAGACTGCATAATATACATAAAGTGATTTTTAAGGGAGAAGCTATTGTAACCAATCAGATTTTTAACTCGTAACAATATCTTTTCTAACGAGCGACATATACGCGTATATGGTAATTTCACACTTCGGTAACAAATTTAAAACTTCTAAGCTGACTTTCAGAAGATGGATTATTTGATGAATACAGAGCGTTTCCTGGAGAATCTTCGGATGAAGAATCGGACGTTGCCCGTCTTAAAGTACTTATTCCCTCTGTTACAGCGTTGAGTCTAGTGCATGTTGTTGATTTGAATATGAATTCTGCTGGTCGAATTGTTGAACCTATACCACAGCAGATTCCTTCACCAGTTCTTGCACTGGAGGAAGAAGATTTTCAAGTACTTCTCATTAGAATTTTCATATTTTCAATGCGTGATGCGTATCAGTTTTTTTTTTTTTTGGAAACACTGTTTAAAGTGTAGATATTTGCGAACAGAGGGAACACCTCAAAAAACATTTCTTAACTGGTAAGCCGCCCGGCGCAGAGGTCTAAACGATGCCTTATGATCATTCGTACGAGATGGGCCCGGGTTCGAATCCCGGTGAAGCATGCATGTTGTGTTTTTGTCTTACGGTGCTGGCTCTCTCCCTCTTCTGGGCCCAGTAATCCTAAGTTAGGGACGGGTGACCTCTTATAGTCCACTAAGCTGCTCACAATGGTCGTTAAACCTCCAATCTAGCTAACTGCTTTTGCAGAAAAATACAAGTACGGCAATTAATTAATCAGACCTGTTTTTTTTTAAATCCATGTACACACCCAGTTGGGAAGACATGGTTTTTTGATATGTTTCTGTCAGCTACGCGGTAGCAACAGTGTTTTTTTTATTGGAGGTTTAACGACCACCGTGAGCAACTCAATGCGCTATAAGCAGTCTCCCGTCCTTAATTTAGGGTCACTAGTTCCAGGGAAGGGAGAGAGCCAGTGCCATAAGACAAACACAACATCCATGCCTCACCGGGATTCGAACCCGGATCCCTTTCGGACGAATGATCAGAGGTCATCGCTTAGATCACTGCGCCACCAGGGCGGCACCAACAGTGTTTTCGAGAGAATTGCGCAGATGAATATTTAAAAAAAAAAAAAGTTAACTGCTTTTGCAGAAAAATACAAGTACGGCAATTAAGTAATCAGACCTGTTTTTTTAAATCCATGTACACAAACCAGCATACCAGTTGGGAAGACATGGTTTTTTGATAAGCTTTTGTCAGCTATGCGGTAGCAACAGTGTTTTTTTTATTGGAATTTTAACGACCACCGTGAGCAACTCAATGCGCTATAAGCAGTCTCCCGTCCTTAATTTAGGGTCACTAGTTCCAGGGAAGGGAGAGAGTCAGTGCCATAAGACAAACACAACATACATGATTCACCGGGATTCGAACCCGGACCCCTTTCGGACGAATGATCAGAGGTAATAGCTTAGACCACTGCGCTACCGGGGCGGCACCAACAGTGTTTTCGAGAGAATTGCGCAGATGAATATTTACGTTGTGCATGACGTCATTCGATGGAAGAACATTGTCATTGATGTGTCGTGGAGCGGAGAGCAAATATCTTTTTTTTTTGGTTGGAGGTTTAACGACCATCGGGAGCAACTCAATGGGCTATAAGCAGTTGCCCGTCCCTAATTTAAGCCCACTGGTTCCAGGGAAGGGAGAGAGCCGGTGCCGTAAGACAATCACAACATCCATCCCTCACCGGGATTGGAACCCGGAAAATATGTTTGAAAATCGATAAAACTGCACCTGAGACAGCTGAATTGTTGCGTGATGTATATGGGGCTAATTGCCTATCTCGTGCACAAATATTCCGATCGTATGCATGCTTCGTGGATGGGTGGGAAGAATTGGAAAATGACGAAAGGCCCGAACGCCCGATTTCAGTGCGCACGTCTGAAGTCATTGAGAAACTTCGCGAAAGGATAAAAAGTGATCGTAGCGTGACCTTGAGGATGTTTGAATGTGACCTCGGCGTCCATAAAGTGACCATTCGTCACATTTAGCACAAGATTTGGAAGGAAAAAGGTTTGTACTCGTTTTGCTCCGCATGCTTTGTCAGACGACCAGAAACATGCACGAGAGAAGTAAGCAGAAGACATCCTGGAGACTTCAGAAACAATACAAAAATTTCTCCAAAGTATTGTTGGAAGTGACGAGACGTGGTGCTTCCGTTATGATCCTGAAACAAAGCGTCAGAGTGCCCAGTGGATGTTGC
The DNA here is from genome assembly GCA_039090855.1 of Macrothele yani. NCBI lineage: Eukaryota > Metazoa > Arthropoda > Arachnida > Araneae > Macrothelidae > Macrothele > Macrothele yani. The sequence continues at coordinate 133,675,258 of CM077027.1, read as the reverse complement.
CACAGTCACCCAAAGGAAAGAAAATCAGGTTACGGAAGTCCAAAATCAAGACAATGCGTGTGTGTTTTTACCACAGCAAGGGAACTTTGCATTCACGAGTTCACTCCTGAAGGTACAGCTGTCACTGACAATGTTTACACATTCGTTTTAGAACGACTGTGGAAGTCAATTATTCATGTCAAGACTGAGTACAAAACCGGGCAATGGTTCCTTCTTCACGATAACGCACCGCACACAGGGCAATCAGTGTTCAGCAATTTCTAGCACGAAAACAAGCGTGTGTACTCAACCATTCCTCCTACTCTCCAGAATTACCACTGTGTTACTTTCTATTCCCCAAATTAAAGCTGTCTTTAAGGCAGACCCCATGAGGCCATTGACCCAAGCTGTCAACAAAGCATTGTGTGAACATGGTAATTGGACCCTGGAAGACTGGCAACATGTGGCGTGTTCCGATGAGTCACGCTACCAGTTGTTACGAGCTGATGGTAGGGTTCAGGTGTGGCGCAAACCCCATGAGGCCATTGACCCAAGCTGTCAACAAGGCACTGTGCAAGCTGATGGTGGTTCCATACATGTCTGGGGTGTCTTTACGTGGTACGGTTTGTGTCCTCTGGTCCTGGTAAACACGTCATTAACTGGTAATCGCTTGGTTGCTCTGCTAGGCGACCATTTGCAGCCCTTCATGGACTTTATGTGCCCCAACAAAGTTGGGATTTTCCAAGCAGATAATGCACCATGTCATCGGGCCCAAGTTGTCCAAAATTGGTTCGAGGAGCATTCTGGACAGTTCCGACAGATGGTGTGACCACCACACACGAACCCAATAAAGCGCCTATGGGACTTGCTGGGAATGTCCATTCGCACCCAAGATCCTGCACCTACAGATACCAGAGAACTGTGGGCGGATATCAAGAGAGCATGGCTCAACATCTCTCCAGAAGTCTTTCGGGCACTTGTGGAATCCATGCTACGTCGAGTTGCTGCACTTCGCCGGACTAGAAGATGCCCTTTCACGATACTGCTAGGTACGTATTCAATGACTTTTAGCACTTCAGTGCATACACAGGGCGTTCAAAAAGTCTCTCCGCAGTGGGTATCGTCGGTTATATGATCGTAGGTCATATAGAAATCATATAAACGTATCACGGAAACCGATAATTTACTCACTTACAGAAAGTGTTGAGACCGTCATTCTTCCATAACCTAACTGTTTTAAACATGTTTTCAAACATATCTGCGAGAGTCAATAGGTTCATCTGCAGTAAGGCTGAGGTTATTCCACTTAATTTCGATGGTGCTCATTTCATCATTGCACCTCAGAAGGAAGGAACATGTGACGTATATTCTAAATTAACTTTCAATTTTAGTTTCTTTCCTTATGTAAATTTGAGTTTGTTCTGCTTATACTACCAAACTTAATGTGACATCTTTTTCCTCAAACAAATACTGTTGGCAACACCTTTTGAGGTCAGTGTGAACGTGACATATGAATGTATGAGATAAGAGCGATAGATAAAAACAACGCTACAGCAGTTGCTGGTGTGTGGTGGATATGTGGTATGTGGCCATGTGAATTACGTTATACCTGGAAGTGCGATATCTGTGCTATTGCTATAATGGTGGAATAAAGAATCAATTACGGTTAGTCTTATGTTTCGTCTGGCCGTAAATGTTTAATTAAGGAAGTGTTCCATCGTATTTTTACCTAATGATTTAGACATAACGTAAGAACGACAATATTTCAGCACGAAAAGAAATTACTTCATAAACACTCATGAAATCAAAGTTCACATTTTGGAAAGTTTCAACTCAACACAATAAGAATAAAAAGGCAGCTGTCTAAGCATGTAAAAGCCAACCCAAAACGTACAATTAGAATTTTACTACTAAACTCACCAGGATCGCTGCTGTCTTTGGGACTACCTATATATTGAGTGTGGGTGTTCTCCTAGCACCAGTTCTTTTCACCTGATGACGCACAGGGCGCCTGTTGCGAAATATCTTGTTTTTTACCTAATATGCCTTTTAATAGTAAAATTCAAATTGTACGTTTTAGGTTGGTTTTCTACATGCTTAGACATCTGCCTTTTTATTCTTATTGTTATTTTTAGCATGCAACTTTTATGATTGAACTCAACACAAGATTGTGAAAATTAGTGTTGCGGTGAAACATATTCTAGTTTATTAATGAGAAGAAACAGCTTCCAGCATTCACTCTTCCCCTTTTTGTTTTCAACAAGCACGTATTTGTTGGCCTCAACGCCTTTTTCAGTCTTCTTAATACGAAATTCATTCATATTAACAAATAACGCTTTAATTCCGACACGACATGCAATGGAACGGGATGTTAGCACATCAAACGAAACCCTCTGAATGCTCAATGCAAAAGATGCGATGGGAAAAGTAACTCTTAGTCTTAAAATGTGACACGTGGGCTGTGAGAGTGTGAATCATCAGAGACGTAGGCGACAGGCGTTTGCCTGTATCTTACTCCGCACAATCGCACTGAAAGCAAAAGCAAAGGATACAAATATACAGGGTGATTCAGAATTCATGGGACAAACTTTAATGGGTGGTAGAGCACACTGCAACAAACATTTTTTGTATAGGAATGTATGGGCGCAAGTGACGCGTTCAGGCACAAACACAAGAAATAGACATGAAAGGAAACATAAATTGTGTACTTACAGCATCGTTGACAAGTGCTACTTTACAGAAATGTTTGCAACAATTGCTCAAAATTGCTTCCACCAACAGTAATACATGCGTGGCAGTGTTGATTGAGTGATTGGAGTACAGTTTCAAAGATGCCAGGTATTTCTCGCACATGTGCAGACGAAACGGACATTCGAGCGACGAATCCTCAACAGAGTCAACTGGAGTCTCGTAAACGAGGGCCTTCAGATGTCCCCATAAGAAGTAATCGAGGATCGATAAATCAGGCGATCGGAGTGGCCAACGGACTGGTCCACCACGGCCAATCCATCGCGCCCCAAAAGTGACATCCATGTAATGGCGCACATTAATGCTGAAATGGGCTGGCGCCCCATCATGCTGAAACCACAGTCCTTGTCGGACGGCCAGTGGTACATCTTGAAGCAATTCTGGTAAAACCTCTTCCAGAAAATTACGATAACATCTGCCATCGATTCGCGTTGGTAGTACACTACTGGCCACCCAAAATGCAACACCAAGAAGGAAGCATCCGATTGGCCTGAAATTCGCAGCATGCGTCGCCCGCGAGAAGACATGCAAACGATTAGCATTGCAGGGCATATGCAAATCATGTGCGCCCAGCACGCCACCGAGAAGCACTATAAGAAGGATGCACAGAAGGCGGGGAGTAAGTAGCGGAAATGTGTTGTGCTGCAGGACCTGTGCGTGAGAAGCTGCCTGATGCCTCTTCGCAGAATACGCCATTCATTCCAGCACGTTTCGGAGTTCAACAGAGGACGAATAGTGGCTTATCGCGACACCGGTTAATGGTACCGAGACGTCGGCGCCAGTGTGGGACGACATCTAGCCACAGTGAAGCGAGTATAGATTAGGTAGGTGCAGGAGGGACGGACGGACCGACGTGAGCGATTGCCGCAGCCGCGGCACACCACCGAACGAGAGAACCGGAATGCTGTGCGGCGGGCATTGACCGCTCGCACCGCCACATCACGAACGTTAGCGCAGGAATTAGCGTGTGTTGCACAACAACCTGTGTCAGCACGTACCGTTCGACGTCGTCTGCAGGAACGGGGACTTGTCGCACGGCGGCCATTGCTCCGATTACCATTGATGTTACACCACCGGCGAGTGCGGCGGCAGTGGGCCGTTGAACACCGTACTTGGATTACAGAATGGCACGACATTGTGTTCTCCGACGAATTCCGCTTCTGTCTGCAACACTACGATGGTCGGATCTACGTGTAGCTTCACCGCGGCGAGAGACTGTATGGCCTGCATTATGCATCGCCATACCGGTCCGTCGCCTGGCGTTATGGTTTGGGGCGCAATTGGATATGACACCAGCACCCCTCTGGTATGCATCGTCGGTACACACAACAGCCACCGCTACATCTCCGACGTTTTGGAGCCTGCAGTCCTCCTTTACCTTCAGGACCTGCCAGCGGCCACGTTTCAACAGGACAATGCGCGCCCGCACGTAGCACGCATCATGCAACAATTCTATACTGCCCACGAGGTGTCACTACTACCGTGGCCCGCCTGTTCTGCCGATATGTTGCCCATCGAACACGTCTGGTCGCTGATCGGTAACCAAGTGGCCCGGCAAGCACCACCTGCGGCTACGCCTGACGAACTGCGGCAACGTGTGGAAGCAGCCTGGACCAACATACCCCAAGCCCACATCCAAAGCCTCTTTCGGTCGATGCCGCAGCGTGTAGCGGCCGTTATTGCCCGCCATGGGGGCCACACGAGCTATTGATGTCTGCATGCTTCGCAAGTCGCACGGCCCTGTAAGCTCAATCGTTTCATCTTTGTATCTGTTGTCATGTGTCCAGTAAATCTGGCTTTGCTATCTCGTGTCCTTCTTGGTGTTGCATTTTGGGTGGCCAGCAGTTTAGATATGGGCCAAGCAGGAAGTCATTCACAATACCCGCCCACGCATTCACAGAGAATCTTCCTTGGTACGTCGACGCTGCCACGCACGTATTACTTCTGGTGGACGCAAGTTTGAGCAATTATTGTAAACATTGCTGTAAGGAAGCACTTGTCAACGATGCTGTAAGTATACAATTTATGTTTCTTTTCATGTCTATTGCTTGTGTTTGTGGCTGAACGCGCCACTGGCGCCATACATTCCTATACAAAAAATGTTTGTTGCAGTGTGCTCTGCCACCATTTAAAGTTTGTTCCATGAGTTCTGAATCACCCTGTATACGAACGATGAAAAAACCGGTTTCTGTATGCCCAATTAATGAGAAAGATGATAAAAAGTGAACTCCGTTTATGATGCGTATAAAATAAAGGGATCAAGAGATGCCTCCGTTTATTAGGCGAATAAAATAAAGGGATCAAGAGATGCTAGCTTTCACTACCTCCGGGTGGCCTCATCAGGCATTTAGTAGCTAATCTGCGTATAAAATAGAGAGATCAAGAGATACTGGCTTTCACTACCTCTGGTTAGCTTCATCAGGTATTTAGTAGCTAATCTGCGTATAAAATAAAGGGATCAAGAGATGCTGGCTTTCACTACCTCCGGGTAGCTTCATCAGGTATTTAGTAGCTAATCTGCATATAAAATAAAGGGATCAAGAGATGCTGGCTTTCACTACCTCCGGGTAGCTTCATCAGGCATTTAGTAGCTAATCTGCGTATAAAATAAAGAGATCAAGAGATGCTGGCTTTCACTACCTCCGGGTAGCTTCATCAGGTATTTAGTAGGTTATCTGCATATAAAATAAAGGGATCAAGAGATGCTGGCTTTCACTACCTCCGGGTAGCTTCATCAGGCATTTAGTAGCTAATCTGCGTATAAAATAAAGGGATCAAGAGATGCTGGCTTTCACTACCTCCGGGTAGCTTCATCAGGTATTTAGTAGCTAATCTGCATATAAAATAAAGGGATAAAGAGATGCTGGCTTTCACTACCTCCGGGTAGCTTCATCAGGCATTTAGTAGCTAATCTGCGTATAAAATAAAGGGATCAAGAGATGCTGGCTTTCACTACCTCCGGGTAGCTTCATCAGACATTTAGTAGCTAAAGATTTTATACGCCTAATAAACGGAGTTAACTTTTTATCGTCTTCCTCAAATGCAAAAGAAGTATCGTGTTACGATGTGCTATCGTAGGTCGGTGAAAATTTTCTTTGCTACAGAAAGAGATCGCAGTATTTTGTATGACAAATCATTTTTCACTCCGCTGGCACCAGTATCGAACACAAAATTCCACTGTACGTACTTTTTGTGCAATTTTTTTTTCTTTTTAAAACTTAAACGGAAATAAAACCGGGTTGAAGTTTGATCAGGAACACATGAACTGTATTTCTGAAAAATCTAATGAAAACTTCTGGTCGTTAAGACTGGAAGCATCACCTCCCGTACGTCTGATGTTTGGTGAACCCACCTTGACCACATCTTTTAATACGCAAGAAATTGTCAACCCGCTGACACGTTTCCATCGCTGGTACGTACAAGGAGTGTCGATAAAGTTCGGTGAATACACGGTAAAAATGAACGACAGGTGATTTCTAAGAAAACTTACTGGCCTTCAAAATTATTCTCTCACATAAAATACATTTCTGTCATCGTTTGAATAACTGCTGGAGTTTATAGGAAAAGTAAGCGGGTCTGGTTCATTTGCCCGACGTTTACTTCACCGAAGGGTCACTTGACCGAAAATCACTTCACCGAAAAAATTGTTTCACCGAAAGATCACTTGATCGAAGCGTTCATTTCACCGAAGGGTCACTTGATCGAAAGGTACATTTCACCGAAGGGTCACTTGATCGAAAAGTTCATTTCACCGAAAGGTCTCTTTACCTAAAAGTTCATTTCATCGAAAGGTCATTTCACCGAAGGGTCAGTTTATCGAAAACGCTAGATTTCATTACAGGATCTGTTGAAGCATGGTGCAAGTTTGACAGACAGACCACCGAAACGTTAGGGGATCATACTCAAATTGCACTTTTGATTTCTCCGTGTCACAGAGAACGCAAAGATTTAGTTTTAAGGCAAAAATAATTAATTTTAAGTCCCTATGCCTCGGCCTAGGCCTTTTTAGCAAGTTTTATCATGTTCATACGTTTTTCATAAAAATCATGTTCAGTGCTCATGTTCATAAATAGTTTACATGAAAAGTCAAGTTAATAACGTTGCACATTTATTCAGGCAAAAAAGAATCAATATTAGGGCCGTAGGCCTCGCTTAGGCCTTTTTAGCAAATTTTAACCGTGCGTGCTCATGTTCATAACGTTTACATAACAACTCAAGTTAATGATGTTGTACACTTATTCAGGCCAAAAGAATCAGTCTTTAAAGCCTAGGCCTCGGCTTAGGCCTTTTTAGAAAATTTTAATCCTGCTTGCTCATATTTATAAGGTTTACATAAAATGTCAACTTAATAATGTCGCACATTTATTCAGGCAAAAAGAATAAATTTTAGGGCCCTAGGCCTCCGCATAGGCCTTTTTTAGCAAATTTTAATCGTGCGTGCTCATATTTATAAGGTTTACGCAAAAAGTCAAGTTAATAATGTTGCACATTTATTGAGACAAAAAAGATTCAATTTTAGGGCCCTAAGCCTCGGCTTAGGCCTTTTTAGGAACTCTAAACGAATTTCGCGAAAACGTTCCATGTAAGCCAAGCGAGAATTGTGCTTTAATTTGAAGAAATTAATTGCCGATGATCCGAGGTACACTTGGTTTGAGGGAACTGTACCCCGAACTTCCGTAGTATTATATTCTGTGCCGCTGGAGTCTGTCAGTGTATCCAGGATGTTCCCCTTGAAGTGTCTGCGAAGTCCGTGAGCTTTGGGAGGGGCTTTCCTCCAAAATGTTAAAATGGACGTAGAGCTGTAAACATTAGAACCTTGCTTTATATAATGATTCTGTACACGATCACGAATTTTCAGGAGGGTGGGACGAATTCACCCTCCCCCAAGTTTCTAAGAGCGCAGACAGGTGTTCAAGGTAAGGGATTTGCTCGCAATTTCTATGCTTCATGTTGTGTTTAGTGCCAAACTATGTATGCCCTTCCCCCCTCCCCCAGAAATTTGGTGAAGTCTGTAAAAGGGATACGAGGTGCTTGGTTTTGAGGGCTCTACCCCAACTTCCGTAATTTTATATTCAGGACCTCTGGAGTCGGTCATCAGTGTATCCTCGATGTTACCCCTGAAGAGCTCTTGGAAACGGGGGGGGGGGGGGGGGTTCAGTTTCACTCCACATTCCTGAAAATTCGGGGTCGTGTACAGAATCATTATATAAAGCATGGGTCTAATGTTTACAGCTCTACGTCCATTTTAACATTTTGGGGGAAAGCCAACCCCCCCCCCAAGATGACGGACCTCGCGGACGCTTCAAGGGGAACATCCTGGATACACTGACAGACTCCAGCGGCCCCGAACATAATATTACGGAAGTTGGGGGTACACCCTCCCAAAACTAGGTGTACCTCGGATCCTCGGCAATTTTTTTCTTCAAATTAAAGTGCAATTCTCGCCTCGCTTGGCTTACATGGACCGTTTTCGCGAAATGCGTTTGGAGTTCCCAATTCAGTTCTCAATATATGCCCAGAAACGGCAATCTTTAACCCCCCCCTCTTGATTTTTTTAACTTGACATTTTATGTAAACTTATGAACAAGCAAGATTAGAATTTTCTAAAAACGCCTAAGCTAAAAAAAAAAAAAAAAAAAGCCCTAAGGGCAATAAAATTTATTCTTTTTTGCCTTAATAAATGTGCAACATTATTAACTTATTAACTTGACATTTTATGTAAACTTATAAACCAGCAAGATTAGAATTTTCTAAAAACGCCTAAGCTAAAAAAAAAAAAAAGGCCTAAGGGCAATAAAATTGATTCTTTTTTGCCTGAATAAATGTGCAACATTATTAACTTGACATTTTACGTAAACCTTATGAATATGAGCACGCACGATTAAAATTTGCGATAAAGGCCTAAGCCGAGGTCTAGGGCCCTAAAATTGATTATTTTTGCCAGAAAAATGTGTAACATTATTAACTTTACTTTTTATGTAAAGCTTATGAACATGAGCAAGCACGATTAAAATTTGCTAAAAAGGCCTAAGCGAGGCCTACGGCCCTAATATTGATTCTTTTTTGCCTGAATAAATGGGCGACATTATTAACTTGACATTTTATGTAAACCTTATAAATATGAGCACGCACTATTACAATTTTCTAAAAAGGCCTAAGCCGAGACCTAGGGCTTTAAGACTGATTCTTTTGGCCTGAATAAGTGTACAACATCATTAACTTGAGTTGTTATGTAAACCTTATGAATATGAGCACGCACGATTAAAATCTGCTAAAAAGGCCTAAGCCGAGGCCTAGAGCCCTAAACTTGATTCTTTTAGCCTGAAAAGTGTGCAACATCATTAACTTGAGTTTTTAGGTTAACCTATGAACATGAGCACGTACCGTTATTATTTTCTAAAAAAGGCCTAAGCTGAGGCCTAGGACCTTAAAATTGATTCTTTTTGCCTGAAAAAAATTGTAACATTATTAACTTGACTTTTTATGTAAAGCTTATGAACATGAGCAAGCACAATTAAAATGTTCTAAAAAGGCCTAAGCTGAGACCTAGGGCCCTAAAATTGATTCTTTTTTGCCTGAAAAATTGTGTAACATTATTAACTTTACTATTTATGTAAAGCTTATGAACATGAGCAAGCACAATAAAAATTTTCTAAAAAGGCCTAAGCTGAGACCTAGGGCCCTAAAATTGATTCTTTTTTGCCTGAATAAATGTGCAACATTATTAGCTGGACATTTTACGTAAACCTTATGAATATGAGCACGCACGATTAAAATGTTCTAAAAAGGCCTAAACCGAGGCCAAGGGCCCTAAAACTGATTTTTTTTTGTCTAAATAAGTGTGTTTACATAACAACTCATTAACTTGAGTTGTTATGTAAACTTCATGAATATAAGCTCGGGGGATTAAAATTTGGCAAAAAGGCACAGGTCTATCTATGACTTATAATTAATGTTATATTTCGAAAAACCTACTTATGGGGAGGTGTTTAAAAGAAATTAAAAGTGTATTTTTTATACAATCCAATAATGTTTAGGTGACCAGTTTTTTAAAAACCAGCACCATACTCCAACAGATCTATAACAACAAAATTCTAAGTTTTCGATAAACTGACCATTCGGTGAAATGATCTTTCGATATAATGAACTTTTAGGTAAAGTAATCTTTCGGTGAAATGAACTTTTCGATCAAGTGTCCTTTCGATGAAATGAACTTTTAGGTGAAGTGATCTTTCGGTGAAATGAACTTTTCGGTCAAGTGACCCTTCGGTGAAATGTACCTTTCGATCAAGTGATTTTCGGCGAAGTGATTTTCGGTCAAGTGACCTTCCGGTCAAGTGAACGATACCCAAAGTAAGCCCTTCTCTGTTATCGTCAGCAGCTAGGTGGTCGCTTTGGCTTGAATGTTCAAAATGTCTGCAGATCTCTTTCTTTTCATCACCAGCTTCAGTTGGAGAAACAAGAAGTGGTCTGCTGGTGCCAGATAAGAGAACACGGTGGATCATGCCAGATAAGAGAATGCGTGGATATGGAGAATACGGTGGATCATTCAAAGCAGGCTCTTTCGACAAGAAGAATTCGATATTTGTCTATTGCTCCATTTTTGACCGCTTACAACGTGCACCGACATCAGCTGCCGCGACACACTCTGTATATCACACCCCTTTATCACAGCTTCATAACCAGGACCGATCTGAGTGTAAGTACGAATATAGATATGTGCCAAATTTCGCCCCTCTTCCTTTGATCTTTTTTTTTAGTAAGAAGCACACAAACACAGTAAGAAATAGCTCTAATCTCAACTTAGTATGCTCAGTAGATGTGTCATTAACTCACTGTTATAAGCTACGCTACAAATAAATAGTATAATATAATAATAATAATAATAATAATTTCATTCACAAAATGACTGAATCATACATAGTTGTCTGCGTTATTTACAGGAAATGTTTGTCTAGGAAGGAGAAGGAGTAAATAAAGGACAATTGGCTTTGCATATGGGGATTGCAGTAAACAAACCCAGAGTCCTTTCCAGAAAGTGGTTAAAATTCCCCCAGTGCTTTTTTGTTAAGCTTTAGCTGGGAAGCTTGGGACAAATTTGCCACAGGTGGGAAAGGAAAAGATGCAGCGGAGCGAGGAAATCTAAGATTTCCACTTGTCACCCAAGTCTTATTGTTATATACACAGGGTGTCCGAGAATTATTGGACACGTTACAAAATTATATAAGACAAAACATTAAACAGATAGAAAGAAACTGACTGTACTAACTTACAATGTAACTACACAAGTTAATAAATTTCGATGTGAGATCCCTTGGTTGCTCGTAGTACGTCAAAGCAATACTCGATTTCATGCCATGTATTGGCAAGCATCTGAGGAGTTATGGAATTAATAGCAGCTGTGATACACTACTTCAGTTCCTGAAAATCAGTACAAGGCGTCTGATCGACACGATCCTTCACATAACCCCACATGAAATAATCCAATGGAGTTAGATCTGGAAAGCGAGGAGGCCACGGAATGGGACCACCACGCCCAATCCATCTGTTGAGGAAATGCTCATTTAGGCGCTTACGTACACACGTTGACCAATGCGGAGGCGCGCCGTCTTGTTGGAAAACGACGTTGTCATATCTTTTGATCTGGGGTATAGCGAAATTTTCTAGCATATCCAAGTAAATGTCACCATCTATGTTTTTTTCGCAGAAGAAGAAAGGGCCAATCACTTCTCTTTTTGACAGAGCGCATCACACATTAACTTTCGGAGAATCACGTTCCAGTTCAATAGCAGCATGAGGCAGTTCACTGCCCTATATCCTACAGTTGTGACGATTCACAATACCTGATACATGAAATGTGGATTCGTCACTAAAAATTACAGTACTGAGAAAGTTTTCGTCGTTTTCCACTCGATTCAACATATCCAGTGAAATCGTATCGCAGAGTGTGATCATTTAATGCATCTTTTGCACTATTTGGATTTTATAAGCATGGAACTTTAATTTCTTGTGCAAGATATCGTGAACAGTCGATTTCGTAATGCACAATCCTCTACTTGCTTTACGAACGGATTTCCTGGGGCTTCGTCGGAAACTTTCATTAACTTGGTCAATCGTTTCACCGCTGACGCTAGGCCTACCGGCTCCTCCACGATGTTCCCCATTGCCAGTTTCTTTAAACTGTTTAATACACCGCTTAACTGAATTCGTTGACGGAGGATTACAACCGTACTCTAAACGGTACCGTCTTTTAACTTTAGTGACAGACTTTAATTCCACAAGCCATAACACACACATCGCCTTCTGCTGTACGGATGACACGACTACTGATGGCGCATTTTTCGTACATTCCTCATCAGGCCACATCTAGCGCCATCTATCGGATTCTGGGAATAACAATTCTGCAAAACAAAATTATAGGAACCGTGTTAGTAATACGTGGCATAGAAAAACAGACCATGCTCATAGTTTTTTTTGTACATAATTTTGTAATGTGTTCAATAATTCTCGGACACCTTGTATATATCTAGGAACTCTGCACGCGCCAGAGAAACAACAAATGAGTTTTCAGCTTTCATTTTTTGTGGCAAGTATAGAGCAGTTCATAAAAAAAAGTTAGCGGATAATTTTACTATGACAGAAAATTTACAAATCCATGGGCTAATTTGGCACCCCTATCCTTTGGTAGCGCCCTAGGCAGCCGTCTACCTGGCCTATCCCTAGGACCGCCCCTGTTCCTAATGGTTACGGACATGTTCTGTCATGTAATTGACCGCGTTCTGTAAGTTACCGCATCTTTCCAACCTTTCCTTTTTACGCATTACAGCAGCATTCACTGAACTTTATTGGCACACCTTGTACAAATGGTAGCGCAAGCTATAATAATCTACTTAAAATATCTGAATTAAATAAATAGATGGTATTGTTGTATATTGTTTACAATAAAAATAAATCATTGATTTCGTAGCGAATTTCCTATTTAGCGAATGTCATGTGGAAGGCCGACTGTATTATGTTTTGCAATATCTGACTCTTGACATTTAAAATTTTTTAAATGCTTTGCTCCAAGATCAAAGCACGAGTTTCTTTAATGTTTTGTATTTTTTTCTCCGTTTTAGGAAAGCGTATCACAGAGATCAGTGCGATATCAATTTCACACGACGAAGGTTGCTGCAGTTATTGGATAAAACCAGGAAATCCGTAGAGAAGTTTACAGTCATAGACCTTACTTCCAGACTCATGCTTGAATTTTTGGGAAAACATTTAGGTATATAACTTCATGAATGGCGCACTTAAAACTGTTTCTTTGTTTATTTTGAAAGAGTAATTGGTGCAATGGATATATTTGGCCAAAGAGCACTGAAATATATAGCAGAATATTAGATTGTTCGGGAAGTGAACACTTTCGACTTACCATAATATTCCTATAATAGTATTGCAATGATCACAGTATTTAAGAATAATTATTATTAGCAGTTACCCCCATTTTTCCATAATCCCAAAATATGGACAGTTAACCCCAAATATGGTTCCCAAAATATGGACAGTTCACGAACACCATTAAAAATATCAGTGTCATTAAATCTCTAGAAAATGACTCTAGTTCGGAGATCCAAATGCTGTTTGTTCTTGCAGAATATTAAACATCTCTTTTCGAATGGCCAAAAAGTTGAAATCATAGGGTATATGTCCGGTGAATATTGTGGGTGGTACAACTCCACTAAAACGTTTTGTTTAATGAGCACCCGAACCATCCGGGCCTTATGTGGCAGTGCGTTGTCGTGTAACGAGGACAGGTCATTGTACACGATGTCGCAGTGCCCATACAGGAATATGTTCCTCTAGAAAAGCCTTATGCAGCTCTGATATCATGATGACGTTTTCATCATACGTCTTCTAAATACCCACGCATCGAAAATCCATGCTAACAATCCTTAAAATTTACCCTCATACAACTGTGCATGAGCTAAGCATGTCACAGTAGTACCGGGCTCAACCCAGGAACGTGACTGATATCGTTGACTGGGTGCGTAAAAGTTCACCCAACTATCTTCTAAGTTCCAAGTAGAGGAACCTTGTGAACTTCCTATTACAGCGGAGATATCACGCAAGTTACGCCGTGAGGTTTCGGAGCTGAATTTCTTCTCTGGCGTGGTCAGTGTGTGAGGTACTCACGTTGCAAGTTTGCTCTTTAGGCCTAAATCGCCCTTCAGCACGATATAAACTGTTGATGATACAAGCAGGGTTTTTTTTTTCTTTTTTTTTTTTTTTGTGGGTTTAAAATATTATTTATTTGACTTGGTGGTTTGGTGGTGACAGGATAAACAGACATACAAGGGACATCCTGAAAGTAATGCCTATTCCTTAAAAACTTGAAATTTTGAAGTGATTTTAATGAAACTGCGCTGACATGTGTGTGTACTATGATATGTTACCAATATGGAACTAATTTGTTTTCAGAATCGGAAATAAAGATCATGAATGACAGAGAAAAGCAGCGATCCGTAATTGAATTTCCTGGAAAAAGAGGGATGTGAATCTCCAGAAATCCACAGAAGACTCCTGGCGGTGTATGGAGCTGCCACAATCGATATCAGTAATGTCTGAAGATGGATGAAGGGGTTTTGAGAGGGAGAAGTTCAGTTTAGACAAATAACGGAGTGGAAGACCCGCAATTGCAGTGACATATGCCAACAGGCAACGACTGAAAGACCTCATCACAGCTGATCATCATGCCACCATCCAGGAGTTGCAGCAATAAACAGTGCTCACTATGTGCAGAGATTGAAGAAGCTAAAGGAAGCTATCAGAAGGAAAAGACGGGACATTCCAGTTCATAGTGTTGTTTTACACTATGATAACTCACGTCCCCACACCTCAATGGAGACTTCACAGGCTATTGTTAAAATGGGGTGGACGGTGATGCTCCAATCCCCCTACAGTCCTGATTTGGCTCCCTCAGACTTTCCTGTTTGCCCCTTTGAAAAACACCCTTCGTGGGGAACGTTTCGACGATGTGTTAAACTGGTTGTGAACTCATGGGTAAAACGACAGTCTCAGGAATTTTTCCAAAATGGATTTTACCAATGGATTCAAAGATGCCGGAAATGTATAGAAAGTGATGGACAATACTTTGAATAGGCTAGCATTATTAACAATATGTCCAAGTATTTTACCACCAAGTTTCACAAATTTTCCTGCTACAAATAAAAATCATGTGAGGGACGAGGCATTACTTTCAGGATGCCCTTTGTAGTTCAACACTATTGTCAGGCAGACATATACAGTGTATTCATTTTACATCAACAATGTACTCATACATAGCGAACATGGTACACAGTATGTCAAATGATCAAATAACACATTGAGAGCCAGTGCCGAAAGACAAACACAAACACCCATGCCTTATCTTGGATTCGAACCCAGCCCCCTTCCTGGGCGAATTTTCAGAAGCCAGCGCTTAGACCACTGCGCCACCTGGGCAGCCGGATGTTCTTCAAAGTAAATGATTCATGCACGCGATCGATGATTTTTGTCAGATGTTCTTTTTCTTTTCTTTTCTTTTTTTCTGAAGGTTTAACACCACCTTGAGCTATAAGCAGTCGCCAGTATCTAATTTAGGGTCAATGGTTAAAGGGAAGGGAGAGAGTCCCTTCCGTAAGACAAACACAACATCCATGCCTCACCGGGATTCGAACCCGGATCCACCTCGGACGAATGATCAGAGGTCCGCGCTTAGACCACTGCGCCACCGGGGCGACTGGATGTTCTTCAAAGTAAATGATTCATACACACGATAGATGCTTTCATCGTATGTTCTTGGTCGACCAGTTCTTTCTTTATCCAACACTGCCCCTTCTCCATAAATTTCTTGGGCCACTTGCGAATCGACGGACGTCACGGTGGATTTTTTTCTTACTTAGTCCTGTAATTTTGCTCAGTCTGCCTATCCGATTATGTTCCAATAAACCTACGCATTGTGTCTTTTCTTGAGGATTAGCTATTTGTTTTTATTTAACGAAATTTTCAAATCAGCGAGGTGCATGAAATTAAAGAAATGTAATGTCAATAAAAACTTTGAAAATCATTTAGTATGTTGCAACCGATATGATCAAATAATCCCATCAATTGTATTTGTAATAACTTTTTAAACTTGTAATGGACCATATGCACCAATGAGTCATTACATTATGACCATCCCCAGCCTAGAGATAAGAGAGCCAGTGGCGACTGTAGCCTTTGCGGGGGCCCCGGGCGATGGCTCTTCACGGGGTCCTGCGCAATCGCAACAACCCCAAACCATCGCAATAACCCCTCTTATAAACGTAAAAAAAATTACATGTTGTTTACTCTGACCGTAAACCAGTCGCTCGGTTTTTTTGGGTTTTTTTTTCTCACCACACAAACCCTCACTTGGTTTGAATGTGATCATAAAGCAATTTTTTTTATCGGGAATTCTAGTATTGATTTATATGAAATAAACATGATGTAATACAATATATTGTTTATTAATATAATTAGAAATCCAAAATATTACCTGTTCCAAAATGACCTGTCACTAAATAAATAAGGATAGCTGTACAATCATAAGATAAGCCTATTATTTAAAAAAGAATTCTGCAACTTTTCTTGTGGCTGAAGTCTTCAATCAAATCACTACAGTCCAGAGTAGATGCCACGTCGTTTTCTATGGACAGAAGAGCCAGAGCTGACAGCCGGTCTTGGGTCATGGTGTTCCTTATAGGTAGGTCTTGATGAGCTTCAGCTTAGAAAAGCTCCTGTCGGTAGACGAAATATTAAAATTGGTCATTTATTTGCATATGATCGTGAACTACAACTACAATATTTTAGGTGACGCCAGGCAAAAACTATTAATTGATTGGTGGCGGTGAGGGTCCCTGGGCGGTTTCCCGGTATGCCCGTACCTGGGGCCGCCACTGATGAGAGCCCCTGGAGACCGAATGGTAGCGCAGGCGAAGTTGACAGAGCAGTATATTATACAACCCGAGGACCGGCTTTCCGTAAGTAGAGTGTTCGGAGTCAAAATGGGAAAAGCTGTCGATTTATCGGAGTTTGATAGAAGACAAATTGTGACATCACTGCGCCTCGGAATTACGACCTGTGAAACGGCACGGCTTGCGCGTTGTTCACATGCGGATGTAGTCAGCACGTATCAAAAGGGGTGCACAGATGACCAAACGACAAACCTTCATCCAGCCGTGTGTTGTCCGCAACTCACTCATGCCAGAGAGGAGTGGAGACTCGCGCATTGTTCACAGCGACAGCAGGGACACAGTGCAACAAATCACCCGCAACTACAACAGGTGATGATAACGGCAATGTGTCACAACACACAGATCATCGCAACTTTCTGCGCATGGGCCTGCGTAGTTGAAGCTCCAGTCGGGTCCCCATGCTCACCACACCTCAGCGCCAACAAAGCACGAAATGGGCCCAAGTTCATCGAGGATGGACGGTAGATGGTTGGAAAAAAGTGGCCTGGTCTGATGAATCAAGATTCTTTGTGCATCACGTAGACGGCCGACCACGGATACGTCCATTACCAACGGAGGCTATGGCACCTGGATGCACTGTTGGGCGGAAACAGGCCTGCGGTGGCTGTGTTATGCTGTGGGTGATGTTTTCTTAGGACACTTTATGCCCCATTATCCCAATAGCACAATTCCTGGCAGCTGTCAGGTATATGAACATCGTTGCGCACCAAGTCCACCGATTTATGATAACTGTGTTCCCTGCAGGTGATGGCCATTACCAGCAGGATAATACGCCATGCCAAACTGCTAGAATCGTCAAAGAGTGGTTTGAGGAACATGCTGGTGACTTTATGTTAATGCCCTGGCCCCCAAATTCCCCTGACATGAACCCAATCGAACATTTGTGTTTCGACTTGGAGAAGCGCGTTCGCGCTAAATTACCTCCACCCCGTGTACGGGAACCGAAGGACCTGTTGTTGACGTTATGGTACTAGATACCCCAGGATACCTATATCGCCACCTCATCGGATCGATGCCTCGCCGACTGGCCTCTGTTTTTCGGGCTAAAGGGGGTCCTACAGCTTATTAGGTAGGTGGTCATAATGTAATGGCTCATCGCTGTATATGCTTATTACCTCGCTGATAACAAATAATTAATTATTGGCTTGTTTCTTTCAAAACTTTAGAAATTTATTCGTGGTGCACGTGCGTCAAAAGTTCATCAACATAGCATGTACACTTCACATTTCGGTATCTGTTCAATTGTGTGCGTACTGGAGATAATTTATATTTCTATTAAAATCTGTGCTCATTATTTTCATTCTATTTTTAGACGTTCCTGTATCAGATGAATACCCGGACATTTGGTCTCAAAGGAAAAAGTATTTAAGAGAAGAAACCTTTGTTTGAATTCTGAAAATTAATCATATCATATTATTTTTTTTTTGTATGAACTGATATTTCGTGTTTGTAAATGCTAGTAAATTATTTTACTCTGTAATTTCATAGTCTTTTAACATTCTGCTTTTTATCAATATAAAGTAACCGTATTACTCGTACAGTAAATGTCAAACGCTTGACATACATAATTAAGAAGGAGATTCGCGGATGTTATACATTGAGTAAGCTTTGCATTAGGAACACCCCCGTTTAACATATTCGGAGAGAAAACGAAGTACCACATGATATCAACGTTCATTGCGACTATTATAAATTGTTCTCACCTATCCTCTGTGCGTAATCAGTAAACATTTGCCAGTAATAAGGAAATGTGGCGTGTTCGGCCAATTTAATAAAATGTGCACACCTATCCTCTGTACGTAGTCAGTAAACATTTGCCAGTAATAAGGAAATGTGGCGAGTTCAGCCAATTTCATAAAATGTGCACACCTATCCTCTGTACGTAGTCAGTAAACATTTGCCAGTAATAAGGAAATGTGGCGAGTTCAGCCAATTTAATAAAATGTGCACACCTATCCTCTGTACGTAGTCAGTAAACATTTGCCAGTAATAAGGAAATGTCATAAAATGTGCACACCTATCCTCGGTACGTAGTCAGTAAACATTTGCCAGTAATAAGGAAATGTGGCGAGTTCATCCAATTTCATAAAATGTGCACACCTATCCTCTGTACGTAGTCAGTAAACATTTGCCAGTAATAAGGAAATGTGGCGAGTTCAGCCAATTTGACCGAGGCTAGAAAACTGGGGCCAGGAGAGCAAGTGCCAGTATTTCAGGAACAGACGTACTTGTTGTCTGCTCCCGTTGTATCAGGGTGTACCAGGACATTGAATTAACTATACACAGAATTCAGCAGAAGGGCTCACATTTGTCAGCCATGCGGGGTTGATCGTAGAGGTGAGCGTCGGGTGTCACAACTGGTATCTTAGCAACGACGTGCAACAATCAACCAGCTCACCCACCAGTACAACAGCGGTGCAGTTCAATCTATTTTGACACGCACCATGTACTGAACCTTGCATTGCCTGGCATTACACAGTGGGAGATCAACGAGGGTACCCATGATGATGGCCCGTCACCGGAAACAACACCCTCGCACGGTTCAAGGAACTTCGGCAGTGGACCCTCGAGAGATGGGAGAAGGTCGTCTGGAGTGATGAGCCCCCTTTCCTACTACACCGTGCTGATTGCCTCGTTCACACATTGTGCAAATAGCACGAAGTACTATCTCCTAGCTTCACAGTTGGGGTTCAACAGGTCGGTTGAGGTGGTGTTCTGGTCTGGGGAACTTTTTCCTTACAAGCCTTAGGTCCGTTGGTTATCATCCCACCAATACTGAATGATAGACGCTACAGGGACCTGTTAGCCGACCATCTCCATCCATATCTGCAAGAGGTTTACCTGGAATACAATGTTATCTTTCAAGAAGAAAACGCGTCACGTCATCGGGCTCGTATAACTACTGAGAGATTGGAGGAACACTACAACGAATTCGCCACATTCCCTTGGATCAAGATGAACATGCAAGATATTTGACACCTTGTATAATTTTTCCCTAGGCGCCTGTGAGCCGTAGTTACCCTGAAAGGTGGACCAACGCGTTATTAGCTGTTCCTATTGCAAAGCTAACGCAATGTACCACTGCGTATTAAAATCAAATCTGAAAGCGTTTTTGTGATGATGTAACAAAAAATATTGAAGACAGGGAAAATGGAAAAAATCCAAAATGGGAGATGGAACGCCATTTTATCCTTGTAGGAAGAAAAAGGACTTCATGTCGGCCATATTGTATGCCCAGAGTCCCACGGAGAGGAGAAGGGGGAAGGAAATTCTTTCCTTGGTGAATTCCATGCTGAGGCAGGAGTTTCCAGAACATTGGGATGTCTTACTGGCGCAGAAAGTTTGAAGCAGCGAGAGACAGCTGAAGAGGGAAGAGAGATTTATCACATGGCTTTTTGCTATCACGATTGCTCGTTCGGGATTGGCTGTGCGCTATCCGGGCTTCAGCAAGTGTAAGCGGGAAAAAGTTGTAACGAACTTTCAGAGCCCTTTCTCTTTTTGCTCGAATAGGAAGAGGACGTTTGTTTTGTAGTCGTCGCTCGAGATGTACGTACGCTAGTCGGCTGCGGCTGACTAGAGAGTTAATTAGGTGCCTACCTGCGGGTTAAGGCCACTAAAGTATACATATATTGCATTACCTGTGGGTAATTGAGTATAACTGTGTAATACTACTAAATGCCAGACTGCGGTCAGCCAGGGAACTCCTCCCCCTGAGTGAGAAATCTAGCCACCTGTGAAGAGCATATAATTATGTAGAAATAATTTCATGATGCTATGTGCATACTCATAATGCAAAGACTGGACTGTGAATGAACTACGTTCGTGCTGGAATGTCGACTTGCTCAAGTTCAACAATCTTTTGACATGTATCTTCAACTTACACACCACCAAAGTTGTAAATAAACCTGTACATATTTTTCAGCTCTAAGTCTGTACTCTACAAGTCGTCTTTTCCTTCACCATGCCTCTGAGGAGAAAAACAACGTAAGTTCGACCGGGACTGAAATATCCTGGTCTGGTGGCAGCGAATTACCAGAAACAAATATATTAAAAATAAGTATAAGCATAACACCCCACGAGGGCGATTATGACATTTTTCTTTTTAAAAGATTTCAGCGCCATTTCCGTTTTTATGCATACTTCCCAAAGTAGTGTTTCAAAAGGGGGTATACAATCTTGCAAGACAATAGAAAGGAAACAGTAACAGTTGAACGTCTTGCTGTGCAAATGAAAAGTAACACTTGAAGTTTCAACACAGAGTGTCAGTAGTTCTGCAGACGTCCCACCTGTAGCCAGTTTCCTGCCGCACGCGGCACAGCATATCTGGCGTAACTGCAACAATGGCGGCAGTAATTCTTGTACGCAGCTCATCGATATTGTTTGGTAGTGGTGGTACATAGTCATGATCTTTCCAACAAGAAAAATCTAACTAACGGTGCAAGAACGGGGAACGAGGTGGCTATGCTACAGGCGCACTTCTACCAATCCACCTACCTGAAAAATGAGTGTTTAGATAATGCGGAGGTACTCCATCTTGCTGAAAGTGCAAGCGTCCATTGTGGCCATCATCGTGCAATTGCGGGGTGAGGTACTGTTGCAGCATGTCGAGTTACACAACACCAGTAACAGTGGACTCAGCAGAAAATAATTTACATACACTTTCTTCACGCTCATGGCACAAAAAACGTTGACTTTTGGGCTGTCACGAACATATTCTATGGTGGCGTGTGGATATTTGGTTCCCAAATTCTGTAGTTATGGATGTTGATTTGACCACTTATGTGAAAAGTGCATTCGTCACTGAAAATCATCGTCTCCAGAAAGTCCTCCTTTGCGCTTACCAACCGTAGGTTGAAGAAGCCTATATACTCCAGCTTTGTCCGTCTGTCTGTCTGTCTGTCCGTCTGTCTGTCTGTCTGTCCGTCTATCTGTTTGTTCGTCTGACTGTTTGTCCGTCCGCATGATAACTTGCGTAAAAATGGTTCGATTACGATGAAATTTTAGTATGTGGTAGAGGACCACCTGGGGACAAATCCTATTTAAAATGGACGAAATGGGGTCAAAGGTCAGAACATAGGAGTGATATCCATTCCATTGCCCTTATGCGTCATAACTTAAGTAAAAACGCTTTGATTGCGACAAAACTTTATCATGTTGTTCCGGAGGTATACTGAACCGGTTCTGTTGAATATCATCGACAGGGGTCAAAGGTCAGGGCACAGGAGCGAGATTTATTCCACAGCCATTATCGTCGTAACCTGAGTAATAAGTTGAGTAATGATTTCTGGTATGCGGGAAAGCGTATCAAAATCAATGCATTGCATGATTTTACTAACTTCTTTTCTTCTATCCAACTGATCCTTGCTGTACAGAAATCTTTGCGTGTCTTACAATCGTCTATCTTCAGCTGGTGCGCGATGGTAAATTTTTACAGCTTGAAATGCAGACGATGTCGCAGAATGCAATACACAGTCAAATGCGGAACGCCAGTTTCCTGAGACGCACGTCTTGTTGACTTTCGAGGATATCTAACGAACCTCTCACGCTCTTTGACCACAACAGCATCGGAGACACGCGGCTAACCGCTTGACATCGGATGACGAATAGAACAGCCTGTTTCCACAAAATTATTGTACGGCACATCTGCTATGAGGTTCTTTGCCGTATTGCGTGCGAAAATTCTTCTGAACTTGCTTCGCAGAATGTTTCCTCAAACCAAAACACACAACGTGGTCGCTCTGCACTTTTGACAGTCGCCATTTCGCAAGCATTTGACGTGGAACGCCCTCCCGTGGCGGAATTCGGTAATCAAGTGATGTAGAAGAAACTTGTTGTGTTCCGTTACATTATGCGACTGACTCAGCTTCTGTGTGTCTTCAGTTATTCTCTGTAACCCCGCAAAGTTGTATACTCCTTTTGAAACAACCTGCCGGGGCGGCGACTTTGATTCTTCTGGATTGGTGCACGCTATTTAGCAAAATATTTATTATCGATTATGTAACATGTGATATATATCATCATCACCAACCATTATCAATCCACTGCTGGATGAAGGTCTCCCCAAGTTGCTTCTACAATTGTACTGAGCCACTATTCCATGTGACACCTACATCATGCTTTCGAATTTCATTCACCCATCTTACCGGTGGCTTTTTTCTGTGTCCTCTCCTGTCCTTGAAAGATATATAATATATATATATATATATATATTCGACGCTAAGCGTGGGTGAAGACTGCAATTTTCCCCGTCAGTGGTCATATGAGTTTTCCTATTTTCTCTTTTTGATTTATAATTTTTTACTTCAAGTTCACCATAATAACCTGAACTGCACCGTATTAATGAAAGCGCAATGGTCATGTCTGAAATGCTTTGGGACGACACGTAGCAGCTCGTCAGTCCTCTCCCAGAACTCTTCCCGAGCCAGGCACTACTCTCATTGAGTAACAGAATTCTTTTGCTCTATAGTACAATAACCTAGTGATGAGTATGAATTATCGTTGTGAGAGTTGTTTGTCTGTATGAGGTGCTCACGTTCCTCAATAAGACATTTCTAAGTTACATTCTTACATCTCAAATTGGTGACATTTGCGGATGTAACCTTGTATTTACGAAATGTGCCCGTTGTTAACAAAATGCTTATTACCTTACGATTGTGCCTTTTTACATGCTAACGGTCCCTACCTGTTGTTGCGTGCTTCCCTTTTTAACACGTCCGTCCGTCCGTCTGTACCCACGATATCTCTGCAACTATTAGTCCGATTTGAAAAATTCTTTTTGCATTGGGAAGCTTGAAATATGCGAATAATGATCCTTCATTTCGCTTTTTTTCTACGATGTACAATTTCGCCGCTAGAGGACGTAAATTCAGATGATGTCGAATTCAAAAATACGTTTTATTCCATATATTTGCTTCTAAACATACGATTGAAAAAATTATTTTATTTTTCGATTCCATTTATATTGAAGAGTATTTTAGATATAGTTAGTTTTTCAAATTACGCATAGATTTTCCGCTAGGGGCCGTAAAAGTAAATTACATTTTGCCCAATAACTCTTCTTCTAAAACTCCGATTTTAAAATTTTTTTCTTTAGCGGATACACCTCCTGATGGAAAATCTTTTGCATATATTTTAAAATTTTTTGTAAAGAATACTTTGGCCACAGCGGGCGTAAGTGTTAATTTTTGCTTCTGATGTATTTACCATAAAATCTGAGCTTTTAAAACATCGATTGAAAAAATTATTTCATGGACTGATGCCACTCACATCGACAAACCTTTTCGGAATATTTTCTTCTTAAAATATTCCACAGTTTCTTCGCCAGGAGGCGTAGATTTATATCTTATTTTCGTCAATATCTCTACTCCTAGGAGTCCGTTTTGAAAAATTTCTTCTTTGCTGGATAGTGTTTTCAGTGTGACATGTTTTTCATATAATTTTTAAAATTTCAAGTAATTCATAGACTTTCCGCTAGGGGGCGTAGAGGCAAATTGCGTTTCCCCTATATCTCTGCTTTTAAACCTCCGATGTTAAAAATTCTTTCTGCACCGGAAACAGCTTCTGATGGGAAATCGTTTGCACATAATTTCTAATTTTTGTAAAAAAAATGGTTTGGCCACCAGGGGGCGTAAATCTTAATTTCCGCTTCTGATGTATTTGCAGCAAAATATGGGCTTCTAAATTCTCGATTGAAAAAAACGTCGTTTGTAGACCATATCGACAAACCGTTAAGGAACACTTTCTTCTTGAAATAATGCATGGTTTCTACGCTAGGGAGCGTAGATGTATATCTTATTTTTGTCAATATCTGTACTTCTAGGAGTCCGATTTGAAAAATTCCTTCTTTATTGGATAGTGTTTCCGATGCGAAATGTTTTTCTTATAAATTCAAATTTTTCAAGTAAATCATAGACTTTCCGCTAGGGGGCGTAAAGGTAAATTGCGTTTTCTGCGTTATTGCTGCTTCTAAAACTCCGACTTGAAAAATTCTTCCTGTATCGCATACAAGACCTGATGGAAAATATTTTTCACATAATTTCTAATGTTTGGTAAAGAATGGTTTGGCCACCAGAGGGCATAAGTGTTAATTTCGGCTTTTGATGTATTTGTAGCAAAATCTGGGCTCCTGAAAATTTGACAAAATTTTTTTTCGGACCGATACCACTCATATGGAAAAATCTTTTTAAGAATACTTTCTTTCTAAAATAATGCATGTTTTTCCCAACAGGAGACGTAAAGTCTCATCTTATTTTTGTCGACATCTCTGTTTCTAAGAGTCCGATTTGAAAAATTATTTCTGTGTTGGAGAGCCTTTCCGGTGAGAAATGTTTTTCATATAAATTCATATTTTTCTTAATGCACAAGTCTGCAACCAGAGGGCGTAAGCCCGCGATTCCGTTTACAGCAATATCTGAGGGATTAAAAACCCTATTGAAAAACTTCTTTCTTCCGTCAGATATTATTGTTTTCCATACCGGTTTCATTGACTTTGAATAGCTTTGATAAATTTAATTTGCGTTAGAACAGATTCAAAAGACGTGCTTATTACACCCGAAAATTCGGTGTCATATTTCTTGTTGATATTTGACGTCTCCTTGATTACTTGACGTCATGGTACATTAAATGGTGATTTACACAGACATAGAAAAGTACATACTATGAAAACGGAAAAAGCGCCAAAGAACAGTATTCAAGGATTATAGTCTAAGCCTGACGGACTCTTAAACTGCCAATTGAAAACGTACCAGCAATTCTGGGAAATACGTTCATATTTGGACAGGAAATCGTCGAACAGGAGGTCATTTCAAACAAATGCTACCAATCGTCAAGAAAGGAACTCTGACGAAGAACCTCATTGACGTGTATATCAGTTGGTCCGAACGCCGGTAGCATTTCAAGATATTTTAACAGGTCGACAACATTGACCAAAATGTTGGAAATTGGGTGAAATATCACCTAAGGGTCAGCAGTGGTACCGATTCTAGCATCCCCGGTGGCGCAGTAGTATAAATGCTGGCTTCTTACCATTTGGTCTAAGCAGGTCAGAGTTCGAATTCCAGTGGAGTATGGTTGTTGTGTCTTACGGTACTAGCTCCCTCCCTTCCCTGGAACTAGTGGTCCTAATTAGAAACGTGGCACGAGCTAATCACTGGAATATTTGGACAAAACGTCAGAGAAAGTTTTGTCGACAAATTGTATTGTAGTCATACTAGCACCGAAGAACGTTGACTGTGGTCATGAATAAACTCATATTGCAAAGAGATCCTATTGGCTCCAAGGCATCAGGAAATGATTTTCACGAGTATGGATGCACTTATTAATTATACAGATGAAGAATAGCCGAACTTCCGAACGAAATTTTCAAGTTTATTGATTTCTCAGAGAACGCTGCCGCACACATTTTGATTGAAAACTGACGCCCTCAATATGTCGCTTGCAAATATCAACGTGAAGAAGGAACTTTGTAGCGGGACGCACTTAATTATCAAGCGATTGGGAAAAACATTGCAGAATACATATGTGACGTATGATCGCAACTCGAAGCAACAAGGGACGTTTGGTTCTACACTGTTAGCTTTGCATTAGGAACACCCCCTTTTCACATATTCGGAGGTATAACGAAGTACCACGTGGTATCAACGTCACGTGCAGCAAATGTAAATTTTGTACACCAATCCTCTGTACGTAATCAGTAACAGTTTTGTAAGCAAGGGAAGTTGCCAATGGTTCGGAAACAGCTGCACTTGTTGGCTGCTGTCGTACTACTGTATCAATGGTGTACCAGGAATGGATGAACTATGCATAGACATCCAGCACAAGGGCTCACATTTGTCAGCCATGCGCAGTTGATCCTAGAGATGAGCGTCGGGGTGCATGACTGGTACCTCAGAAACGCCGTGCGACAGTCACCCAGCTCTCTCACCAGTAGAACAGCGGTGAAGTTGACATATTTCCACATGCACCATGCACCGGTACCTTGCTTCGCCAGGGGTACCACAACCGCAGAGCAAATAGGGTACCAATGATAACGCCCAGTCATCGCAGACCGCCCTTCGTTCTATAGACAGAAGAAAGTCATTTGGAGTGATGAATCTCGTTTCCTGTTGCACTTTGCTGATTGCCGGGTTCGAGTATGTCGTAAACAGAATTAAGCCCTATCCTCTGGTTGCACAGTGGGGTTCAACAGGCCGGTAGAGTTGGTGTTCTACTCTGGGGAGTTTTTTTCCCTTGAAAAGCCCTAGGTCCGTTTATTATCATCCCAAAAACTCTGAATGGCGGAAGCTACAGGGACCTGTTAGCCGACCAATTTCATGCATATCTGCAAAAAGTTTTCCACAGCGCCATCTTTCAGCAGGACAACGCACCGTATCCTCCGGCTCGTATAACTGCTGAATGGTTGGAGGAACACGGCAACGGATTCTCCACATTGTCTTGGTTCCCAAACTCCCCTGACTGTAACCCAATTGAACATTTATGGGATATGCTAGAACGGGGTGTGGGAACTGCTGATGCTTCTCCACGGAATGAGCGCGAACTGATGGAGCTGCTTTAGCGAACATAGATTAAGTTACGCATGGAGATTGTTCGACGCCTTGTAAAGTCTGTTCCTAGCCTTCTGCAAGCCATGATTGAACAGAAAGGTGGATCAATACGTTATTATATAGGTATTCCTAACGCAAAACTAACTCAGTGTACTTCTCAAATTGATGTGACGTTGACACAAGA
The DNA here is from genome assembly GCA_039090855.1 of Macrothele yani. NCBI lineage: Eukaryota > Metazoa > Arthropoda > Arachnida > Araneae > Macrothelidae > Macrothele > Macrothele yani. The sequence continues at coordinate 133,647,791 of CM077027.1, read as the reverse complement.
TAGTGAACTTTCATCACAAATGAAGTATAAGCGGTTTCCAATACGTTTAGTACTTTGCAATGAACCTTCCCTTTCAGTACTTGTCTTCTTAGGTCAAAATTGTTGTTGTTCAGAGTTTTGCAATTTGAACGCTGCATTTTCTCTCTCGACGAATTTGTGTTTTAGCAACTATGGCAGCTGGTCAAAGTACAGTTACATTGTCGAAAGCAAAAGATAAGATAAGAAAAAATACATATGTAAAATTCAACATAATGCAAAGGCTTATTGCTCGTGCCTCGAGCTTGTATTACAGTCCTAATTCTGTGCACAATATTTTCCCGAGGTGTTCTAATTCCAGGAGCCTTTATATAATAACTCATACACACAAGCATTGGCTTAAAGCACGGGAGCCAAGGCTGTAATAAGTAAAACGAATTCATGTCGTAAGGAAAACCTATTTCGCAGTCACTTTCGTTACGTAACAATATCACATTACCTACTAATAACAATCATATTACGCAACAATAACCGAAGAATAAATAAAAAAAATCACGTTCCATTGTTCTCCATTAATAATCGCTTCTCAGCGAGTAGTTCATTGTGCAACAATGACCACGGCATTATAAATTCAGCTGTTTCGGTTGTGTGACGTACTACACAGGTGAAAACATGTGTCAAGACGACAAGTCTGCAGCGAGACATTCTGCCCGCGTAGCATAGTTGGAAGAAGGACTTACTCGGGAATGAGGGAGCACGGACAAACTTGCGTTTTCACATTGGTGCCAGATTGTGGAAAATGAATCCACTGGCCGTTGAGTTCTTCGAAAAATGTGTGCCGCCCCGGTGGCGCAGTGGTCTAAGCGATGGCCTCTGATCATTCGTCCGAACGGGGTCCGGGTTCGAATCCCGGTGAGGCATGGATGTTGTGTTTGTCTTACGGCACTGGTTCTTTCCCTTCCCTGGAACCAGTGACCCTAAATTAGGGACGGGCGACTGCTTATAGCCCATTGAGTTGCTCACGATGGTCATTAAACCTTATTCTTTTAGTTTCAAAACTTTTACAATACTTGTGACGCATACCTCTGCATAACTTTCCTTTGGAATTTCTGTGTTCTGTAAATTTTGTTTCTGTTCGTTAAACGTTTTCTTCCTGAACAACACATTACTTCCCCGAAAAGCTTTTTCATTTTGGCATCACTAAGAATGTGTCTCAGCACAATAAAAGGTAAGGTTTTGCATTGACGCTTGGTTGACATTGCATCCAACTGATCCTACGCGTAAAAAAATAAGCGACAGAGTTCCTCTAATTGTCATCTTAAGTTTAAATTTATGAAATTAATGCAATTTAAATTATGAGACCAACCTGAGAGAGTCTGTAGATTTGTAATAGCAGAAAAGTGACAATGATATCAGGTTTCCATCTGCAGAATTTTTTTAAAGACAAACAAGGAATATTTCCTCGCAATTAAATTTATATATATTAACATACAGATTACATGTCTTAAACTGTCTGATAAAACCTAGTGAAATTTCTTTTATTATTTTTTCTCCAAAAATATGATAATTTTCCGTATTTTTAGAAGTAGATATTTAGAAAGTTTTACTCAACTGTTTCGCAAACATATGGTTTGGTCAGAATAATAATATTAATTTGTATTAGACTTTCGTTTTTTCGTTTTTATTCCACCTTAAATATTTTCTTTTTCTTTTATTGTCAGCACATCAGAATAAACTGTTGACGTGATGAAAGTTTGGGTCAAGCTGCATTCTTCCCATATAGTTAGAATGGAAGTATGCGTACAGAAATACAAGAAAATGGCATGCTATTATACATGTAACTGCATGTGTTTGGCATTTTCCTTTCTCTTCCTCAATACAGGAGTCCTTGATCTTCCTACACCTTTGATGTTGTGAAATAACAAAGGTGTAGGAAGATCAAGGACTCCTTCTTTCTAGTATCCTTTTCTGTACGAAGTAAGTGCATGGCATTTCTGTTATACTGAAGAATTATATCTCATCTTCACCCTTTGCGTAGTATAGCTACAAAACAATTGCTCACTTGTGGAGCTGTCATATGTAAATGAACTGACAAATCTGTAAAATAATTTGCATCCATGGAAACACTTTTTTACTCATTAAATAAATTTTACTTATAAAGCAATTATAGCATTTAATTAATCGCAATTCTTGTCGACCATCGTTTGATTTCAAACTGGTGGACTAAATTTCCCGAGCATTTATATACTTTCTAGCTAATAATAAATTTTTAAGTCTCCCGTTACATGTAAATTTAGTAATTGCAACGAGAGTTATGATTTTGTTTGTAGATAGCATTTTATACAACTTGCCCAAGCCTTCCTAAAGTGGTAATGGAAAGAAATGGCAGAAATCACTAGAGGAAGGTTTCTATTCTTGAAGATACGTAAGCGAACTGAATTAGATTAAATTAACGTATATGACTTCTTCAACAGTAATTACACTGACTGATTTTTGAGGCTTCGTAAAATAAAAAAAAAATTCGAATTTAACTAGCTCAAACAAATTCAGAAAACCGATAGCTTCTATCTTAGAAACGCCATGATATATTCTATTTCAACTTTCATTTGTAGTTCCTTTTCCGGTGTGAATTTGAGTTTGTTCTCATTTGCACTTAACGTGATATCTTCTCTCTCACATGAATGGAGGTTTGGCAACACCCTTAGGTAACTACGTAAGTGATGTATGCATGTGATAAGAATAAGACGAGATATATATAATGGCTACGCAGTAGCTGTGAGAGGGGGATTTTGATGGTGAACGTTAATGCTCCTTTTGCATACGAAATTGCTTAATTGCCGATTAAGTACTTTGAAGGCTATGTGTTCTTTCTACTTTAATGACAGTGTTGTGTTTCATAGTTAATTGTAATTTTAGATATTACCTCACGTTTTCGTTGATATCACCTTGTTGAACTGCAAGTGATGAAGTGCCTATTGACAGTAATAAAGGAGTAGCTGTAAGTAACAGCTTCCTAAACTTTATTTGAGTGACTCTTATTTCACTGTAGGTGAAGTTTCCCATTTCCAAAGTAAAGTGACGAATAAGGTGAGCTGTGTGTGAGACTGTTAGTCGTCTGATCATAACTGGTCCCAATAAATGGAATGCTTTCTATGCACAGGTAAACGCAGAGCTTATTACCAACTTAAATGTTCCAGATAGCATGTTATAATTAAACGTGAATTAACGTAAACTACACTCACGGGCAATGCGATTTGTGCACCAAGAAGGAAACCTCGGATTGAACTAAGATTTTGTGGACGTAATGATGCAAATGAATGATGATCATTATGGCAAAAATATAGCCGCAGGACAATTACAGAGGGATTGTAAAGTACGACTTCCACGCACAAAAGTGCGGAAGGATACATTGACATTTAATGACTTGAGCGTGTGGTGAGTGATGTGGAGAGTTGCGAGAGAGATATCGAAGGAGGAGGACAAGACGAGCTTTGGCTAAGACAACAAGTTCAGTTTATACCTCATAGTGTATACCAGTTAATGTTTTTTATGTAAAGTAATAAATGTTTTGTGTTGTGATCGAGTGTCTGTGATGTTACAGACGAAAGATAGAATTGGAGGCACCGGTGAGATTCGAACTACGAAAGACAGGAAGTGAAGGCGCCGGTGAGACGGAATCAGCGCAACTTCAGCGGCGTTTTTTATGACCGTGGGAATCGATGAGTTGAAAGTTCTTCAAGCGTGCGAAAGAACCAACGCGACAGGGATATTTTTTCCTCTTTGTGTTGGGAAGAACAAAGGATGGTGACTGCAGTTTGTTTTTTTCGAAATTATTTGTTCCGTATCGGATTTACACCACATTAGATGTTTATGTAAGTACTGTTTTGTTGTTGTTCTTAGAGAATTATCCAAAGGAATGAAATATCAAAGCAAGTTTTTTAGAAGTTTCCGGGCACGGAATTAAATAGAAGGAAATAATTTCTGTCAAGAAATAGTACATTCAGATCAACTGTTTGAGTCTAGATTATAGGTAAATGAAGAATTTTGTTGTAAACAATTTCTGTGATCGTATACACATATACGAAAATAGAAGGAAATAATTTCTGTCAAGAAATAGTACATTCAGATCAACTGTTTGGGCCTAGATTATAGGTAAATGTAGAATATTGTTGTAAACAATTTCTGTGAACGTATAAACATATACGAAAATAGAAGGAAATAATTTCTGTCAAGAAATAGTACATTCAGATCAACTGTTTGAGCCTAGATTATAGGTAAATGAAAAATATTGTTGTAAACAATTTCTGTGAACGTATACACATATACGATAATAAATAAACATTGGGTACACGTAGAGCTTGTTGAAATGGCTTTCTTAGGAAGAGCTCGAAAAGAAGAACTTCTGCAGTTGGCGGAAGAATTGGGTATAGAAGTTATGCCAAATCTCAAAATTCTGCAATTAAAAAATAAAATTGTCAACTTTGAAGGTTATGAAGAGGATTTCGTGAAATAACTTTTGGCAGGTATAAAAGAGCGTAGAGAAACAGAAAGACAAATGGAATTTGAGCTTGAAAAACTCAAAATAGAAGCTGGACGTCAGCCGCTGGGAGGTAGTTTGGAGCAAAATGGAAATTCTCAAAAACCGAGATTAGAACTTCGTCATTTGATGAAAACATTTGACCCAAAAGACAGTGATATAAGTATTTACTTAGTTTTATTTGAAAGGCAAGCACAACAAGCAGAAATAAAAAGGGAAGATTGGGTCACGAATTTGATAGGACTTTTGCCCTACGAAATATCACAATTGATTGCCGGAGAAAATGTGGAAGATGCTAAAAACTATGAATATGTTAAAAGGTTACTTCTTAAAAGATATAAGTTAAGTCCAGAGAAATTTAGATTGAAATTTGTACAACACATGCGTACATCAGAGAAGACCTGGAGAGATTTCGCTTTCGAGTTAGAAAATTATTTTAATGAACGGATTTCAGGACTTAAAATAGGCGATTTTGAAGAGCTAAAAAAATTAATGATCACAGATCAATTGAAGCGGAGAGTGCCTATAGAAATAAGGGAGCATTTTATTGATAAATGGTCAAATATTGCCTCACCTTCAGATTTGGCTGATATGGTGGACAATTATGAAAGTGTAAGAGGAGGAATCAAGAAAAATTCGTCGAATGAATTTTGTGCTTCAAAGAAAATGCAAGGCAGTGAGAAAAAAACTAGAGATAACTATGATCGCAGAAATTTTATGAAAAATGGATTTTATAACAAAAATTATGTTAAGTCAGAAGTAGGACAAGGGTGGTCAAAACGGAATGTATCTCAGAATGAAGAAAAGTATGATCGCAGACGGAAGATTCAATGTTACGAGTGTGCATCTTATGATCACATTCGACCTCAGTGCCCTAAGCTAAAATCACAGAACTCAGGAAGCGTAAATAGAATCAGAGAGGAAACTGAAGGGGATCTCTTGGCACCCTATACCTTTAAAGGAAAAATAAATGGAGTTACCATGCCTATTCTCCGTGATACAGGTTCATCAGTTGATATCATTTGTCAAGAGTATGTGTCGCCAGGTGAGTTTACTGGAGAACATGTGTGAGTACAGCATCTTCTGGATGAACAAAGGTTTGTTTACCATTGGCAGAAGTTGAACTAGAATGTGAATTAGGTCATATTGTAACTAAGGCTGCAGTGATTAGAAAGTCGCTAGATTAAGGTAGATATTTACTTGGAAATAAGACTGCCGCTTTGTTAAAAAAATTGATATGGAGTGGCCACTTAATTCAGAACAGGTAAATATTGTGATTACTCGGTATCAAGAAAAACAGAAACGAAACAACGAAGAGAGAAGTTTAGTAAAGAATGATTCAGGGAAGAAAGAAAAACAAGCCCTTGAAGGAGAGGCTGTGGGTTCCGAAGAATCAGATGAATTAAAAGAAGAAATTCTGCCATTGAGGCATGATGAAGATAAAGCCATGTTAGAGTTGGTAAAAATGGATTCAAAACGTTTCATGGAAGATCAACGGCAAAGTTTGGAATTGAAAAAATTCTCAAAGAAATAGAGAAAACAGATTGTAATAAGGCAAATGGTTATGCTGTACTAAGAAATGGGATGTTGGTGAAGAAGAAGATCAACAAGATTGGCGAAGAGGAAGATCTTATTGTTGTTCCAGAACAATATAGAGAACAAATAAAAAACATGTGTCATGAGGGAACTTCGGGGCATTTAGGAGTGACAAATACCAAAGACAGACTAGCGAAGTATTTTTATTTGGCCTAACTGTTATAAAGACATTGAAGAATTTGTAAAATCTTGTGATTCATGCCAACGTGCTGGAAAAGCTGGGGACAAAAAGAAAGCACCTTTAAAAATAGTTCCAATTATTCCTAAAATTTTTACAAAAATCAACGTTGATGCCTGTGGGCCTTTGCCCGAGACTTCAAGCGGAAATAGATACATAATTACAGCTATGTGTTTGTCGTCCAAATATCCAGATGCAGTACCAGTACCAGACATAGGATCCAAGTTGGTATTTGACGCTTTGTTACACATTTTTAGCCGCATGGGATTTCCGAAAGAAATTCAAACTGATCAAGGAGCCAGTTTTGTAAGCATTTTGACACTAGAATTTCTGGAGCGGTTTGGAATAAAAGTTACTCATAGTTCTGTATATCATCCCCAAAGTAATCCGGTAGAACGATTCCATCGAACTATTAAAAGAATGTTGAGAGTTTTATGTCTTGAGTCTGCTCCGGATTGGGAGAAACAGTTACCGGCGGCGCTGTTTGCTTTGAGAACTGTGACACATGAAAGCACAGGGTTTACGCCTGCTAAATTGGTGCATGGAAATAATTTGGCCGCCCCGGTGGCGCAGTGGTCTAAGCGATGGCCTCTGATCATTCGTCCGAACGGGGTCCGGGTTCGAATCCCGGTGAGGCATGGATGTTGTGTTTGTCTTACGGCACTGGCTCTCTCCCTTCCCTGGAACCAGTGACCCTAAATTAGGGACGGGCGACTGCTTATAGCCCATTGAGTTGCTCACGGTGGTCGTTAAACCTAAAACCAAAAAAAAAAAAAAAAAAAAAAAAAAAGAAATAATTTGAGGACGCCAATGACACTATTGTATGAAAAATGGATGGGTCATCCTGAAGAAGAAAACTATGTCACTGAATATGTATTTGAGTTAATAAATAGGATGAAAAGATGTCAAGAACTTGCCATTAAAAACATGGAAGTGGCTCAATTGAAAAGAAAATATTGGTATGACAGAAATGCGGTAAAACGTGAATTTCAAGAAGGAGATTTAGTATTGGTTTTTGTTACCTGCAGGCCAAATAAGTTAGCGTAACAGTGGAAAGGACCAGAGAAAATTGAGAAAAAAATTTCTGAGACTAATTATGTAGTAAGCTTTGTAGGTAAAAATGTAAAGCATCAAGTATATCACATTAACATGCTGAAACCATACCATAAACGACCAGAATTTGTGAACTTATTGCCCGGTTGTGAAAATGGTGAAATGGATTTAGAGATTAAATTTCCGCAAGTTGAAAAAAATCCCAATATATTTAACTTCTCTGATATCGAGGAGAACAGTAAACTTCGAGAGCGCCTAAGTGGCCAACAAATTCAGGATCTGAAAAAACTATTATGCCATTACTTGAAAATGTTTTCTAATATTCCAGGGAAGACTCATTTGGTCGAACATGATATCGAGCTAGCTAGTAATGCTATTGTAAGAGTTAAACCTTATAGAATGTCGCCCAGGCAGATAAATATTCTTAAAGCCGAGATAGATAAAATGCTGCAGTACAAGATTATAGAAGTTGGTGAATCAGACTATACATCACCCATGATTTTGGTAGAAGTACCCGGAAGAGATCCACGCCCATGTATTGACTACAGGCGATTGAATGAAGTGACAAGGACCCAGTTCTATTCATTGCCTAATATAGAAGAAACTATTCATTGCCTAATATAGAAGAAAGAGTCGAAAAGGTTTCTGGAACGAAGTATATTACAGTATTAGATTTAACAAAAGGGTACTGGCAAATTCCATTAAGTGCTAGAGCTCAACGATTAGCAGCGTTTGTGACTACTTTTGGAACGTATCGGCCCTTAAAGATGCCATTTGGCCTTAAGAACGCACCTTATTTCTTTAGCAAAATGATGGCGGAACTTTTGAGAGGCTGCGAAGAGTTTGCCGTACCATATCTAGACGATGTTGCCATTTTTTCCGAAAACTTGGGGGATCATTTGATACATCTTGAAGAAGTGCTACAGAGGTTGCAGAGGGCTTCCTTGACCATAAAACCTTCCAAATGTAAGTTTGCTCAAGATCACGTCTTGTATTTGGGTCATTTTGTTGGACAAGGATATCGAAAACCAGCGGAACGAAAGGTTCAGGCCATACAAAATTTTCCTACGCCAAAGAATAAGACGCAAGTAAGATCTTTCTTAGGCCTGGCGGGATATTACAGCAGATATATTCCAATGTTTTCTTCGATAGCAGCTCCCTTGACAGACATCTTAAAGGGTAAAAATCGTAAAGAGGAAATTATATGGTCAGAACAATGTGAGAAAGCTTTTGTGGAATTAAAAAAATCTTTATCTAGTTTTCCTGTTCTGTATGCCCCTGACTATGAACGTAGATTTATTCTACAAACTGATGCTTCAGATCAAGGAATGGGAGTCGTCCTTTCGCAAGAACAAGAAGATGGCGCTGAACATCCTGTACTCTATCTAAGCAGAAAACTTTCGACAGCAGAGAAGACATACAGTACCAGTGAAAAAGAATGTGCCGCCATTATATTTGCGGTACAGAAACTGAAATGCTACCTGGATGGTCAAAATTTCCTCATACAAACTGATCATAACCCTCTCGTTTGGTTACGCACCAACGCAAGTTCAAATGCTCGTCTGATCAGATGGGCCCTTGCTTTACAAGCATATGATTTTGTTATAATTCATCGATCGAGAACTATGCACAAAAATGCAGATGGACTGAGCAGAGTTCCAACTTTAGATGATCCACCTTGATCATGCTATGTGTCTGCTAGTGAAAACATTTTTTTTTTGTTTTTTTTTTTTTTTTGGTTGTGATATATACTACATAGAAATTGTTGGAAAACACGTAAAGATGATTGTTAAATTAACTCATATATTTCTCTTTGTAAATGGATTATGACTCATTATGTGAACTATGACTATTGTATTGTAAAATGACAAGAACTTTTTACCACTGGAAAAAGTTCCTCCGGAGTGAGGAGGGGTTGTAAAGTACGACTTCCACGCACAAAAGTGCGGAAGGATACATTGACATTTAATGACTTGAGCGTGTGGTGAGTGATGAGGAGAGTTGCGAGAGAGATATCGAAGGAGGAGGACATGGCGAGCTTTGGCTAAGACAACAAGTTCAGTTTATACCGCGAAGTGTATTCCAGTTGATGTTTGTTCTGTAAAGTAATAAATGTTTGTGTTGTGATCGAGTGTCTGTGATGTAGAGAGTTGCGAGAGAGATATCGAAGGAGGAGGACATGGCGAGCTTTGGCTAAGACAACAAGTTCAGTTTATACCGCGGAGGGTATTCCAGTTGATGTTTTTTGTGTAAAGTAATAAATGTTTTGTGTTGTAATCGAGTGTCTGTGATGTTACAGGATCTGTGGCAGCAGTCCGGTCATCTTCAATAGCGCATCGCAACGCCTCGTCCGGCGATACATGCTGCAATAAGGTCCGGCATGGAGGCGAACTGACGCCTGATAATGTCCTGCAGCAGACTGCCCCACTCGTGTTAGACGGTGTGCTCCAAATCCAGGATAGTGCGACACGGCAGTAGCCGGCGTTTCAACTGGTCCCATACATGCTTGATAGGGGACATGTCCTGCCCGAGGAGCGAGTAGGCCATGGAAGTGTCTGGACATGAGGTAGGCAGTCCCGTGCAACCCGAGAAATATGCGGGCGGGCACTATCCTGCTGGTATAGCGCACCTGGAATCCCGGCCAGGAGTGGGAGCAAATGGGGCCGTAGGATCTCATCCACATAACGCTGGCCCGTCAATGATCCACGTACTACTACTACTGGAGCTGATCGGCTATCGTAGGCAATGGCACCCCAGACCATATTTCCTGCAGTGGGGGAGGTGTGGCGCTCGATATCGAGGTTGGGATTATGCCGTTGACTCGGGGACCTCCACACCCGGACACAATAATCATCGGTCTCTAAAATGAAGCGGTTCTCATCACTAAACACCACACGTCACCAGTCTGTGGCGTTGCCCACCGATCTGGCCTGGCACCACTGCACACGGAGTAGGCGATGTTCAGGTGTTATTGGAAGCACACGTAAGGGGCGTTAGGATAGCAGATTCGCTGCCGAGAGGTGTCGGGAAAAGGTTCGTGGGCACACAGGAGAAGCTACATCTGCCTGTATAGTGAGCCGCGTCCCCTTGGGTTCTGTTCGTGCCTGGCGCCCGATCCGTCGATGCTCTCTACCGGTGGTCCTCCTGGTCCGTCTGGAGCCACTCCGCCGTGTGGCAGGGCCGTCACGTGTCCACTGCTTCCAACACAGTCGGACGGTATGGTCAGAACGATCCGCGTGGCGGGTTATACGGTGCCCCAACCACCCTGCGGTTTGTAGTAAGATGATTAAGCCTCTCTCAAAGTTAAGTAAGTTGCGTAAATCGACGTCTCTGACGTCTACCCGGCCGTCTTGTCAATCTGTGCTCTTGCTTGCTTCGGCTGGTGCTTTTCGCTTTCATGGGGCATCGATTACACGCCGGTTTATAAGGCTGCCGGTTCGTGTTTGTAGCGCCACCACAAGGTGTGCGATCACGCACACTCGCACCAAACGTGAATCATTTGCATACCAGCACGTACTCTATCTATCTGCAAAGTTTCGCGGTTGTAGCATGTTTTCTTGTAGGTGCGAAAATTTAATTGTCCGTGAGTGTATTTAATTAGATCTCAATCGCTTAACACCTTTTTTTAGCTGATTTTACAGTGATTGAGAAGCAAAACGAAATTTTGTGCATGTTTTCGTCATAAACATCGTAAAAATTAGATTTTCCTGGTTGCACGATTATTCCGCAAAGTTGCTTTTTAGGAAAATTTTGGTCTATAATTATTTTAAATTAGCATCTCAGGCCGTATGCATAAGAATGAAAGTAAACGATAGGACTCTTAATGAAAGTAAACGATAGGACTCTTAAAGTAAACGATAGGACTCTTAAATTCGGGTCCCTTCACTCCGGAGTAAGTCGCTCTCCCAACTGAGCTACGCGGATAGAATATCCCCCTGCATATTTGTCGTCTTGACACATGTTTTCACTTCTGTAGTACGTCACTCCTAGAAAACCCGCGCGACGTACGTTTCATCAAGAGAATTGTTACGTGCGATGAAAAGTGGGTCTATTTCCGTAATCCTAACACACAACGGCAATGGTTGAGCCCGGGCCAGCTTCCTGAACCTGTTGCCAAACTTGAACGCTTCGAGCACAAGGTGATGCTCTGCGTCTGGTGGGATTTCGAGGGAATAATTCATTCCGAATTTGTTCCAGACGGTCGGAACATCAACGCCATCTTCTACTCTGAACAGCTGGAGCGGATGTATGCCGTTTTGGAGGAGAAATAGTTGGCACTGGTGAACAGAAAGCGCGCTCTACTACTGCAGGACAAAGCTCGGTCTGACACCGCGCGAACGACACTGGCAAAACTCCAGGAACTTGAGGGCATCAAACTGATGACACACCCAGCATATAGTCAGAACCTTTCTCTGTCGGATCTTATTTCTTTTTCCAATCCATAGCCTACTTCCTTCACTGGCGGCACTTCAACAACCAGGAGGAGGTGACAGCTGGGGTGAAAGAGTTCTTCGCCTCGAAGGACAAGAATTGGTACCGCCGCGGAATCGAAGAACTGGCAAGCAGATGGCTAAAGATGGTGCAACACGATATCCTATACTTTGAATGCTAGTCAGCTTTCGTCGTAAAGGTATGAAGACATAAATTGATCCAAATATTGCAAAACTTTCGACTCACTGCCAGTATTTAAGTACACTCTGTCAAGTTCTGTTTTGTAGTAGCATGTGCGATTTTGAGCCTTTAAGGTCATAAAGTCAGTTTTCTAGCACTACAAAAACAGCAGCACGAAACAAACAAGAAAAATTCCGCCTAATTTATTTTTAATTTGTATTTTCGATCTACATATGAACGCAAAACAACAGATTTTTAATATTAACAATAAATCGCATCCGATAATCTTTGCAGCCAGAAATGTTGCAATTTCAGGACAAACAAATAAATTCTTGCTCACTTTCATTAGAATATTATTTACTAGAACTGCTGTGCTTGAACTTCCAGAGCGGCTAAATTAATCCGTAATTTCAGTTCCTTGCTTATATGAGGAGATTTTATTTTAAATATTACTTATATATTTATTTATATATAAAGTATTTTTAGGAAAAGATTTTTCAACATGCACTTCAAAAAGGATTTGAGAATGTAGAAAATCTGATAGTATTTTAAATAGGTTCTTTGTAGTGCTTGCCAGCCAAGGGATAACAAATTATTTTTATTGCCAGGTATTTTATTAATCCTAAAATCGCAAAAGCATTTTCAAAATATAAATCTATCAGGATACATAGCAATAAAACGAGGGTAAGGTTATCCTTTTTTTAACGTTTTAGATGTAGGTTAAGGCTGGCTGCTCTTAAAGGTTTCTTGAGCAATATTTTTAACACAGGTTCATTCATACTCATAGACACACACATGTACCACCACTATTAACGTGAAATACAAAAAACGTTCTGTAGAAAGATGACACCGAATTTTCGGTTGAATGTGTGCATCGTTTGAATCCTTTCCTACGCGAAAAAAAGTTTTCAATGTTATTCATAGTCGGTGGAACCGGACAGAAAGATAAAGTCAAACGGATTTCTATAATCGGCACAACATCCAAAAATACACTGCTGGCCACCCAAAATGCAACACCAAGAAGGACACGAGATAGTAAACCCAGATGTACTGGACACATAACAACAGATACAAAGATGAAACGATTCAACTGACAGGCCCGTGCGACTCGCGGACGCAGACATTAATAGTTCGTGTGGCCCCCATGGCTGGCAATAACGGCCGCTACACGCCGCGGCATCGAACGAAAGAGGCTTTGGATGTGGGCTTGGGGTATGTCGGTCAAGGCTGCTTCCACACGTTGCCACAGTTCATGAGGCGTAGCCGTGGGTGGTGCTTGCCGGGCCATTCGGTTACCGATCAGCGACCAGACGTGTTCGATGGGCGACATATCGAGAGAACATGCGGGCCACAGCAGCAGTGACACCTGGTGGGCCATGAAGAATTGTTGCACGATGCGTTCCACGTGTGGGCGCGCATTGTCCTCTTGAAACGCGGCCGCTGGCAGGTCCTGCAGGTAAGGGAGGACTACAGGCTCTAAAACGTCGGAAATGTTGAGTGTACCGGCGATGCGTACCAGAGGAGTGCGGGTGTCATATCCAATTGCGCCCAAAACCATAACGCCAGGCGACGGACCGGTATGGCGATGCAGTCTCTCGCCGCGGTGCCACCACACGCGGATCCGACCATCGTGGTGTTGCAGGCAGAAGCGGGATTCGTCGTAGAAAACAATGTCTTGCCATTCCGTAGTCCAGGTGCGGCGTTCAACGGCCCACTGCCGCCGAACTCGCCGGTGGTGTAACGTTAATGACAATCGGAGCAATCTTGCGCAACACACCCTAATTCCTACGCTAAAGTTCGTGACGTCGCGGTGCGAGCCGTCAATTCCCGCCGCACACCATGCCGGTCCTCTCGTTCGGTGGTGTGCCGCGGCTGCGGCAATCACTCATGTCGGCCTGTCCGTCCCTCCTGCACCCACCAAATCCATATTCGCCTCACTGTCACTAGATGTCGTCCCACACGGGCGCCGGTGTCTTGGTTACGATAAACGGCTGTCGCGATATGCCACTATTCGTCCTCTGTCGAACTCCGAAACGTGTTGGAATAACTGCCGTATTCTGCGACGAGGCATCAGGAATCTTCCCAAGCACAGGTCCGGCAGCACAACACACTTCCACTACTTACATCCCGCCTTCTGTGCACCCTTCTTATAGTGCTTCTGGGTGGCGTGCCGGGCGCACATGATTTGCATATGCCCTGCAATGCTAATCGTTTGCATGTCCTCTCGCGGGCGACGCATGCTGCGAATTTCAGGCCAATCGGATGCTTCCTTCTTTGTGTTGCATTTTGGGTGGCCAGCAGTGTATAAAACTACCTACACCCACTAGCGGACGAAAAGTACAACCTACGTCTGAAAAGTTCCAGGACTGACCGCATACCTGACTTAACAGTAGTGGAATAAAAATATCACGCGAATGCCAGAAGACAGCAGTCCTTGGCCAATCAGTGAACAGTTGGAAACCGGTTTATACCGGTACCAACGGGGAGTAGACGGGCATTAAGCCCGTAACCTGTGCCATGCTTGGTTGAAAAAGCTGTGACTGAAATTTTTTCTTGTTATATGACACGAATCGTAATAAAATGCATAACTATAATAAACGATCGTAGTGTATAAGACAGGTCACCAACAACAAACATTTCGTAATACTCCCATTAATTCTTAATTTTTCCAACTACTCGTGTAAGAATTTAACGATGACGTTCCTCATTATTGTATGGATAAACATGTGCTTACCCGTCGTTACGGGCTTGCATTGGAGTATTGAGGCATTCTTTCAGTGACCCGAAATGATTTCGTGTCTAGATAACTACACAATGGAGTTAAAAATGTGTTTTATTTTGCCAGTTTGGTTTTAACATTTCTCTTTGGTATCAATATATAATCTGTACTAATATACACAGTCGAGTCACATTATTGTGACCACCTCCTACTTTTGACAACAGCGCGTAGCCAATGAAAGAAAGCACGTGTCGTGAGCTGGCTTGGAGGGTATATAAGGTGGGCTGTAGGCATTCTGAAAACATATCACTTGTTGTTGTCATGGATAAAAGGAGCGATTTATCAGATTTGCAAAAAAGGATGATTATCGGCTTTCGGGTTAAGGGTAGCAGTATTTATGAAACAGTGCAGTTTGTGAACTGTCCGCGTGCTGCTGTGGTTAAAGTGTATTGTGATTGGAGAAATGGCACCACTGCGAATAAGCGACGCAGAAACTGCGCAGCACCAAGTGCCATTGATGTGAGAGGTGAACGCCGGTTTCGAAGGTGCTTGAGGGCCGATCGACACGCTACAGTAGAACAGCTAACTGGCAGAATGAACCAGGGCTCTACCAGAAGTGTGTCTAAAACGACAGTTCAGCGAGCCCTGCTGCGTATGGAGCTCCGATGCAGACGGATGGTCACTGCATCTATGCTAATGAAGGTGCATAGGCAGAAAAGGCTTATATTTGCACGGCAGTATCGGAATTAGACCTCAGCTGATTGGCAAAGGATTGCCGATAATTCTGCTTCATCAAACGGATATGGACGTTGGCGTATAAGGCCAGAAACATCGGAGAACAAACACTCATCAACCATTGCTGGAAGAACACAAGTTTATGGGGGCAGCCTTATGATCTAGGGATTGTTTTCGTGTCATTCCCTGGGTCCACTCGCACTTGTGGAAGATACTACGGACCGAATTCGTTATGAATCCATCCTTGCAGACCACGTACACCCATACATTCTGATTGTCTTCCCTGGGGCTGATGGGATCTTCCAGCACGACAATGCGACACGTCACACAGCTACAAATGTACGAGAGTGGTTGGAAGAGCACGATGAAGACTTCAAAGTACTTTCGCGGCCTCCTAATTTCATTTCCCAGACTTAAGCCCAATTGAGGATCTGTAGGACCACCTCGATCGTGTTATTCGTTCTATGGATCCTCCACCACGCACCTTGTAGCAGCTGTCAGATGCACTGCAGGCAGCATGACTCCAAATACCTGTGAACACCTTCCATCACCTTACTGAGTCACTCCCAGCTCGTTTAGCTGCTGTCCGCGCTGAACGCGGCGGTTACTCTGGATACTGGTGGTCACAATAATGTGGGTCAACCGTGTATATCTGAAGTAGAAAGCAGTTTGCTTTGAGACAGGAGAATAGCTGAAAATTATTTCTCACTCGCATTCTAAAGTACCGAACATGTAATCAAACGACGCAAAAGGGAATTTGCTACGAGCAGAGCAGATTATAGCAACTTGTATAAATTTTTCATAGTGAGAGTTAAAAACTTTTAGAAAATAAAGGAGATTCAGAAATGTCTAGGTGAACCCGACTCTTTGGAAAAACAGAAAGCTTGGCCACAGAACTATGGAAAGTAACATCACACAGATTTATTTTTTGCGAAGCACTGAAGAAGGGATTCTCATCTTTCCTGTCTCCCAATGTGGAAAGAACATCACACAATTGCGAGAAACGTAACGGTCAGGTCATCCTGGAAGTTCGGGTGCCAATATGACGAAGTTTTCTTTCCGCTATAACTTAGTCCTTACTTCAGTAATTACGTTATGCGTGCTAAAGTCAATGCAATATTAGAAAGTACCGATACACCTTACAAGAAAGAGGTCAAGTAGTACTTACAAATACTTTTATTTTTCTTGCATGGGTTATATACACTCCACACTCACGTATGGTTTACTGGCTTACTCGACAGTGTATCTGTGATTTAACGTCCAAGCACAGTATAACATCAAGTCTATCATCAATAACATCAATCCCCTTAAACAACCGCTGCCTTGCCTTTTTATCTATCGTTCTTATCCGGCCACACATACGTCATGCTCGTTCTACCTCAGGGTGTTGCCAACATTATTCTCGTTTCAGGGAAAAAACATAACGTTCAGGTTTGAAAATGTCTTACAAGAAAACCAAGAATAATGACACCGAATTTTTAGTTGTAATAAGCACGTCTTTTAAATCCGTTCTGACGCAAATTAAATTTATCAAAGCTATTCAAAGGCAATGGAACCGGTATGGAAAACAATAGTATCTGACGGAAGAAAGAAGCTTTTCAATCGGGTCTTTATTGCTTTAGATATTGGTGTAAACGGAATCTTGGACTTACGAATTCTTAGAAATAGAGTTATCGACAAAAATAAGATGTGACTTCGCATCCCCTGGTGGGAAAACCATGCATTATTTTAGGAAGAAAGTATTCTCAAAAGGTTTATCCATATGAGCAGTATTGGTCCAAGAAAAAAATTTAGTCGAGTTTTCAGGAGCCCAGATTTTGCTACAAATACATCGGAAGCAGAAATTAACACTTATGACCCCTGGTGGCCAAACCATTCTTTGCAAAACATTAGAAATTTTGTGAAAAATATTTTCCATCAGGTCTTGTATACGATACAGGAAGAATTTTTCAAATCGGAGTTTTAAGAGCAGAAAACGCAATTTACCTTCATGCGCCCTAGCGGAAAGTCTTAAATGATTTACGTGAAATTTTTGAATTTATAGGAAAAACATTTTGCATCGGAAACACTATCCAACAACGAAGGAATTTTTAAAATTGGACTTTTAGAAGTAGAGATATTGATAAAAATAAGACATAAATCTACGCCCCCTGGCGTAGAAACCATGCATTATTTCAAGAAGAAAGTGTTCCTAAAAGGTATGTCGACATGAGTAGCATCGGTCAACAAAAGACTTTTTTTTCAATCGAGATTTTAGAAGCTCATATTTTGCTGCAAATACATCAGAAGTGGAAATTAAGACTTACGCCACCCGGTGGCCATAACATTTTTTTTAAATTAGAAATTATGGGCAAAGGATTTCCTATCAGGAGCTGTATCCGGTGCAGAAGGAACTTTTCAAATCGGAGGTTTAGACGCCGAGAAATAGTGGGAAGCGCAATTTACCGCTACGCCCCCTAGCGGAAAGTCTATGAGTCACTTGAAAATTTTGAATTTTTAGGAAAAACATGTCCTACTAGAAACACTATCCAACAAAGAAGGAATGTTTTAAATCGGACTCCTGAAAGTCGAGATATTGACAAAAATAAGATATACGTCTACCGCCCCTGGCGCAGAAACCATGCACTATTTTAAGAAGAAAATGTTTCTTAAAGGTTTGTCGGCACGAGTAGTTTGGTTTACAAACGACGTTTTTTTCAATCGAGAGTTTAGAAGCTCATATTTTGGTGCAAATACATCAGAAGCGGAAATTAAGGTTTACGCCCACTCATGGCCAAACCATTTTTTTTTTTTTTTTTACAAAAATTAGAAATTATGTGAAACGATTTCCCATCAGGAGCTGTATCCGGTGCAAAAATAATTTTTCAAATCGGTGATTTAGAAGCAGAGATAAAGGGCGAAACGCAATTTACCTCTACGCCCCCTAGCGAAAAGTCTATGAGTTACTTGAAAATTTTGAAATTATATGAAAAACATGTCACACGGAAAACACTATCCAACAAAGAAGGAATTTTTCAAATCGGACTCTTAGAAGTAGAGATATTGACAAAAATAAGATATACACCTACGCCCCCTGGCGGAGAAACTGTGAAATATTTTAGGAAGAAAATATTCCGAAAAGGTTTATCGATGTGAGTGGCATCGTCCACAGAAGAATTTTTTCAATCGATATTTTAGAAGCTCAGATTTTATGGCAAATACGTCAGAAGCAAAAATTAACACTTACGCCTTCTGGTGGCCACAGTATGCTTTACCGAAAATTCGAAATCATATGCAAAAGATTTTCCATTAGGAGATGTATCCGCTGAAGAAAAGATTTTTCAAATCGGAGGTTTAGGAGAAGAGTTATCGGAAAAAATGCAATTTACTGTTACGCCCCCTAGCGAAAAATCTATACGTAATTTGAAAATGAAACTATACCTTAAACACTCTTCGACATAAATGGAATCGAAAGATAAAAGAATTTTTTCAATCGGATGTTTAGAAGCAAATATGTGGATTAAAACGTAATTTTGAATTCAACATCATCTGCATTTACGCCCCTTAGCGGCAAAATTGTGCATTGTAAAAAAAAAAAAAGAAATGAAGGATCATCATTCGCATATTTCAAGCTTCCGAATGCAAAAAGAATTTTTCAAATCGGACTAATAGTTGCAGAGATACCGAGGGTACAGACGGACGGACGGACAAACCGATAACAGAAGCACGATCTTTTTTTTTTACAAAAGACGTGCTAAAAAAGAAACTCAAAAGGAATGTTAAAATAGAATGTACGTTACACACTCATGTCTCATAAAAACAAGTGTGCCGCCCCGGTGGCGCAGTGGGCAAAGCGATGGCCTCTGATCATTCGTCCGAAAGGGGTTCGGGTTCGAATCCCGTGAGGAATGGATGTTGTGTTTGTCTTACGGCACTGGTTCTCTCCCTTCCCTGGAACCAGTGACCCTAAATTAGGGACGGGCGACTGCTTATAGCCCATTGAGTTGCTCACGGTGGTCGTTAAACCTCCAATAAAAAAACAAACAAAAAAAAAACAGTGTTTAGACAGACACGTTATAAGAAACTGCCAAGGCCTGAATTTGTCCTCCTGTTATAAGACAGCGAATTAACGAATTCTTCCAAAATATACTCTTTTTTTTTTTTTTGATTGGAGGTTTAACGACCACCGTGAGCAACTCAGTGGTCTACAAGTAGTCGTCCGTCCCTAATTTAAAGCCACTGGTTCCAGGGAAGGGAGAGAACCAGTGCCTTAAGACAAACACAACATCCATGCCTCACCGGGATTCGAAATCGGACCCCTTTCGGACGAATGATCAGAGGCCATCGCTTAGACCACTGCGCCACCGGGGCAGCCAAAAATATTTCCCATTACTGTGCAAGATTAGACAGACATGTGCATAACACTTTAACAGAAAAATTAGTTTGAACTTCTTAAACATAATTACCTTTAATCTGATTCCGTATTGTTCACAATTTAATTAGACCAGGTGCACACCTTTCTTGCATCTGTTGAAATAAAAAAAAAAAAAAAAAATTCTGCGCTCCCCAAACAGAATATGTAGTTAGCTACCGGGTTTTACGAAAACTACCGCAAAGAAATTCCTTTCCCCCTCTCACCTCAGCAGTACACACCGTTAACCTGTCAAGGTTGATAAACGCTCCCTTTTAGTCCTTTATAACTCAAGGCATGATCGGAAAAGCATGAATTTGCTCCATGACTCATGGCATGATCAGAAAGGCATGAATTTGCTCCATGACTCAAGGCATGATCAGAAAGGCATCGATTTGCTTCATGACTGAAGGCTTGATCCGAAAGATATGGATTTGCTCCATGACTCAAGGCTTGATGACTCAAGGCATGGATTTTCTCCATGACTCAAGGCTTGATCGGAAGGCCATGGATTTGCTCCATGACTGAAGGCTTGATCAAAAAGGCATGGATTTGCTCCATGACTCAAGGCTTGATCGGAAGGCCATGGATTTGCTCCATGACTCAAGGCATGATCGGAAATGGTTGGATTTGCTCCATGATTCTAGGCATGATCGGAAAGGCATGGATTTGCTCCACGACTCAAGGCTTGATAAAAAAGGCATGGATTTGCTCCATGACTCAAGGCATGATCGGAAAGGCATGGATTTGCTCCATGACTCAAGGCTTGATCAAAAAGGCATGATCGGAAAGGCATGGATTTTTTTCATGGTTCGAGGCATGATCAGAAAGGCATGGATTTGCTCCATGACTCAAGGCTTGATCGGAAAAGGCATGGATTTGTTCCATGACTCAAAGCATGATCGGAAAGGCATGGATTTGGTCCATGATTCGAGGCATGATCAGAAAGGTATGGATTTACTCCATGACTCAAGGCTCAATCGGAAAGGCATGGATTTGCTCCATGACTCAAGGCATGATCGGAAGGGCATGGATTTGCTCCATGACTCAAGGCTTGATCGGAAAAGCATGGATTTGCTCCATGACTCAAGGCATGATCGGAAAGCGCTTGTCCTTTTCTCATATACAGGCTGTTTCAAAACTAATGGAGCAAATTCAAGGTGTGATACAACACACTAAAACAAGAAGTTTTTGTCATAGAATGCATGGTCGCAAGTTACGCGGTTAGGCGCTGGAGGGCACTTTCCGTTTACCCACACTCGCCGGCTTTCGTAACGCAAAGACCCATATCTTTTACCGGAACCTCTGTAAGAAAGGACGTGCCATATTTTCCTTCAACAAGTCGTGCATGAATTGATCCAACATGTAAAAGTTTGCACGGGCCCCGGCCAAGTCGGGCCTTTGCCCTTTTCTAATTTGGGAAAACGGGCCGGGACCGAGCCTTCAATATTTAATGTAAAACATACACGGGCCGAGCAGGATTCTTTTTATGAGCAAAACAATTGCTGTACGGTGCCTTTCTCGTTTCGAAATCTCACAACATACAGAAGCAGGATAAGATTGAATAATTTCCGCTGTTGGTGACATCTTCCCCTCCTACAAAACAATTGGAGTTGGTCAGCTCCCTTAGTTTTTCAATGCCAAGGTGGTACCTTCTCTCTCTCTCTCTCTAACTTCCACCCTCCTCTCATGCTTCAGGGCAGGCTATTAACTGCAACATTTATAAACCGAGCCATCCGCTGGCAGACGATCTTTTTTATTGTTCTGGTCGGCGGCACTTTGTTCTCTAGATGTGGGAAAAGCTTTTAAGTTATCTTAAATGACCCGGGAGAAATGGCTGGGAGAAACTTACTTCTGTGTATAAATCTGTGCCATATTTTCCCCATTTGTATTCTCAGGGAGTCAGCACATGGCAAATGAACCCTTAGGTATCCCAGCCCAACCGTTTTCAAAACTTCTGTGACGCTGGTTAGCTGGGCAGTTTGTCGTTGTTTTCCCTAGCATATGCTCAGTTCAGTGTTGCTGATAAATACTCTTCCATACTTATTGAGTTGAAGAAAGCGAAAGATTTTCGTGAAAAAATCGCTTCCGGAGAATACATGGTTGTAGACAATGTAAAATACAGTAGAATGATCGGACTCATAATTCTGGATATTTCGCACTTTTCGAACTAACCTCCCCCCCCTCCTTATCTCTAAAGATATTCCGGGTCCGGCGGTTGGCAATGATAATTTGAAAACCCAGAAAATTTGAAAGGCATGGAAATTGTCATTTACATGCAATATGTTTTAGTATACAAGCCCTCCCTCCCACTCATCAGACGTCACGTGACTTATACAGAGTCACAGAAATATTGTAGCAATTAAGAAAACGAAAGCTCTTCAGGAGTCGAGTGACCGAGTGCACCAGGTGTCAAATTCGTGTTTTAGTAATTGTTGAAATTTTACGGGCCGGCCCGGGCCTTGGAAACGGAAGAAATATACGAGCCGGACCAGGCTTTAGTTAAAAAATTTGAAACGGGCCGGGCCTTGGACGTGCAGGCTTACCAAATTGAGGCCCGTTCAAACCTCTACCAGCTTGTACCAACAGCCGTCTGCCGTAAAATGTGGTTCCAGCATGATGGAGCGCCAGCTCATTTGAGCACTCAGGTGCGTGATTACCTGAACGCCACATTTCCAGGCCAATGGATTGGCCGAGGTGGACCCATCGCTTGGCTCCCACGATCACCAGATCTTTCCCCACTGGATTTATTTTTATGTGGATAACTTAAGTCGGCAATGTTCGACATTCCCATTGATTCCAATGAGGAAATATAGTCGCTGCTGCTGCTACTGTCCGGGAAATGCCTGGTATTTTCTACAACATACGGGTATCTTTACGTCGACGATGCGAAGCGTCGACGACGTAAAGATACCCGCATGACCAGCTTTTGTAAATGTAATTAAGATACCCTTTTGAGCACCTTTTGTAAATGTAATTAACTTCAGTATTTACTTATTAATGTAGGCAAATTTGATGTAATTTTGTGGTGTCACGTTTTGTTTGTTTTTTATTTTGTCTGCAATAAAGCTTTGTTTTGATTTGTTGTGTCATTCCTGTCCTTGCGTTGCGAAAGACGGCGTGTGTGGAGAAACGGAAAGCGCCCCCCAGCGCCTAACCGCGTAACTTGCGACCATGCATTCTATGACGAAAAGTGATTGTTTCAGTGTGTTATATCACCCCTTAACCCTTTCACCGGCTGGCACGAATTAATTACTGATTAACCAGATGGTTGAAATCAACCCAAACGAACATATTCGATAAGAAGTGGAAAGAACGCAGCTAGAACGAGCGAATCTTAGCACCATAGAGCATTGCTTTCCTCTTAGCTTTGTTATTCAAAGTGGCCTTTCAGGGGAATTATTGGCACTAATCCTTCCTGAATTATTACCTGATAAAAGGGCCAAAAAATTGCGACAAGCCTAAGAAAGGAGATGTTGGAGTTATTTGTTTCTACCAAGTGGCACGATGTAAGTACAGGGTGTTTCAAAAGTAATGAAACAAACTTTAACATACACACAAGTCAGTACATTAATGTAATTATTGTACAGGTACATACCACTGAATACTGATAATCACGTGACTACCCTCACTGGTCTAAGCTGTGTCTCAAGTTACTAGCGCTGCCACGGAAAGAATACTGTTGAAAATAGGGCTACTCCATATCTTCAGTGAGGGAATTCAATGGCTCTTGGTCAGGTACTGTTAGCTCTAGAGATTCACCAGTGCATTCCTGATCAAACTATCTAGCGTCAGATACTGTTTGTGGTTCTAAATGTAGTAACCTTTTCCAAAAGATGATGCTATGGCATGGCACAAGAAAAAGGGTTATACCATACTTCCTTAGCACCATTAGATTCTTCTTACAAGCTCTTCTGTGGATCCTTGAAGAGGAGTTCACAGAGCAGGGCCTTTGCTTCAGGGAAGAGAGTTTTAAGAAGCTTCACCTGTTTTGTAAGGATTAACTTAAAGAGAATATCTTGGTCACAATTGTAAAATGAAAATCTGCCACACATCATCTCAAACATTGGACACTACGATTTAGATATCTCTCATACGCAGAGACGAATTAGCGGACTAGATGTTTTTCTCCTCGGTCCTACTGTGAAGTAACATGTGACTTGCCACTGAGGTGACGCAAGAGTCCAAACTGCAAGTTGCAGCGATAAGGCGGGGTAGTTCGGCCGAGAGAATAACCGAATTCGGAGCAAGAAACCTTTTGCTGGTGATGGGATTCGAAGTGGGTTCTGAAATCGCATCACCAGCAAAAATAAATTTCCGCTATATTTGTACCAGAAGTAAAAACAAATCTCCTGACCTTCAGGTTCGATGAAAATGTTGATTTTTTCCCACACATTGTCTTTAATTTACACGGTGAAATCACAATATCGTCACCACCAGCTAATATCCAGAGTGACCGCCGTGACAGCGGCTAGATGTGCAGCGCGGACAGCGGCTAGATGGGCTGGGAGTGGTTCAATAAGGTGCTGAAAGGTGTTAACAGATATGTGGAGCCATGATGACTGTAGTGCATTTGACAGCTGCTGGAAGGTGCGTGGTGGACAACACGATCGAGGTGATCCCACACATGCTCAAATAGGTTTAAGTCTGGGGAATTAGGGGGCCATGGAAGTACTTTGAAGTATTCATCGTGCTGTTCCAACCATTCGCGGACATTTCTAGCTGTGGGATACGCCGCTTTGTCGAACTGGAAGATCCCATCCATCCCAGGAAGGACAATCTGCATGTTTGGGTGTACGTGGTCTGCAAGGATAGATTCATAACGAATTCGGTTCATAGTGACTTCCACAGGTATGAGTGGACCCAGAGATTGAGACGAAAACATTTCCCAAACCATAACGCTGCTCCCACCAACTTGTGTTCTTCCAGCAATGGTTGAAGAGTGTTTGTTCTCCGATGTGTCTGGCCTTATGCGCCAACGTCCATCCGCTCAATGAAGCAGAAAACGTGACTCATCAGAGAAGGCAATCCTTTGCCAATCAGCAGAGGTCCAATTCCAATACTGCCGTGCAAATGTAAGCTTTTTCTGTCAATGCACCTTCGTTAGCATAGGTGCAGTGACCATCCGTCTGCATCGGAGTCTCATACGCAGCAGGGTTCGCTGAACTGTCGTTTTACACACACTTCCGGGAACTACCTGGTTGATTCGACCATTGAGTTGCTCTACTGTAGCTTGTCGATTGGCCTTCATGCATCTTCGAAGCCGACGTTCACCTCTCACATAAATGACACGTGGTGCTCCGCAGTTGCCACGTCGCTTATTCCCAATGGTACCATTTATCCAATCACGATACACTTTCACTACAGCAGCACGCGAATAGTTCACAAACTGCGCTTTTTCAGAAATACTGTCACCGTTGGCCCGAAAGCCGATAATCATCCCTTTTTGCAAATCTGATAAATCGTTCCTTTTATCTATGACAGCAACAAGTGATATGCTTTGAGAATGCCTGCAGCAAACCTTATATACCCTCCAAGCCAGCTCACGACACGTGCCTTCTTTCATTGGCTACGCGCTGTTGTCAAAAGTAGGAGGTGGCCACAATAATGCGACTCGGCTGAGTATAAGAATTCCTTTTTCTACAGCGAGGTACTTCAAGTATGATTTGCGGCGGACACGAGACGTGTCTCTGCCTTTCCCACGGAGGGGGATACTATATGTGACGTACCGCTGAGGGGACGCAAAATTCAAAACATCAAGTTGCAAAGATAAGCGAAGATTTCGGCAGGGAGAATAACCAGCTCCAGAGCAGAGATATGGGTTCGAAATCCCATCACCGGCAAAAAGGATTTAAGCTGTACTACGCATGCGAATTCAATGGACCAATGTACAAACTTTGACTAGAGAAAACCGCGGAGATTCATGAACCACCCTATTAGTAAAAAAGCATCTAGTTAAGCAGAAAGCGAAACGAGTTTTACTTTTCAAAGGAAAGCTATTAGGAGCTCGCACACTATATTTCATCATATACTTCGAATACTCGAAGAGCGAAATTAGTATGATTACATACAATACAATTTTTCCGGTTCCGATGCTTAAAGACCACCGTGAGCAACTCTTAGGTCTACAACCCATGCCTCATGTAGGAGTCCAACCCTGTACCACCTCCGAGGAACAGCCAGAAGCCAGTTTTTTCACCTTTTGTTTGATATACACAGTGCGTCAAAGAATTTTTAAGGCTGGCCCTAGATTTCAGCCTACGGTGGCGCCACCAGTCTAATCGCGAATACGTTATAAACCATGACCATCTGCTTGCTTTCTGCCAAAAGTACTGCGCAGTTGTTAAAGTAACTCAAACGAAACGGGCGTTCATTAGAGAAGTAAAATTTTTTTCATGTTGAATTATTAAGATGGAACAAAGGGCTGTTATTAAATTTAACGCAAAACTTGGTAAAAGTGCCTCGGAAACGTTCCAAATGACGAAACAAGTTTACGGTGAGTTTTGTTTAAGTAGATCAAGCCGCGCAGTGGTCTAAGGCGCTGGCCTCTGATCATTCGTCCGTAAGGGGTCTGGGTTCGAATCCCGGTGAGGCATGGATGTTGTGTTTGTCTTACGGCACTGTCTCTCTCCCTTCCCTGGAACCAGTGACCCTAAATTAGGGACGGGCGACTGCTTATAGCCCATTGAGTTGCTCACGGTGGTCGTTAAACCTACAATAAAAAAAAATATAAGTAGATCAAATGTTTTCCTGTGGCACAAACGTTTTTTGGACGGAAGAGATACCCTAGAAGATGATAAGCATACCGGAAGACCAAGTTCATCTAGGACACCTGAGATTATTAAGAAAGTGCGTGATTTCGTGGAAAACAATCGATGTTCGTCACTGAGAATGATGAAAAAGTCTTTAAACATCAACAAAATAAACGATTAGAACCATCCTGCATGAAGATTTGGGCAAAACAAAAGTCTGTGCTATCTATATTTGTTCCACACACGTTAACCAATGAACTAAAATCAAGGAGAAGTGCACATTGCAGAGACATCATTTCAGCCGCTGAAAAGGATCCAAACTTTGTAAAATCGATTGTTACAGGTGATGAAACATGGTGTTTTCAATATGATCCTAAAACAAAGCGACAAAGTGCGGAATGGAAGTCAAAAAACTCACCACAAGCCAAAAAAACAAGAAAAGTTCCATCGAAAATCAAAACAATGCTCATTACATTCTTCGATAGTAAGGGTATTTATCCACAAATAATTTGTTCCAAGTGGACAAACAATTACTGGTGAGTTTTATTTAAATGTTTTGAGGCGTTTGATGGGCAGAATTCGTCGCATTCGTCCAGAATATCGAGATGAAAACAGTTGATGTTTGTTGCACGATAATGCACCCAGTCACACCTCACTTCTTGTTCGTAGATTGTTGGCGAAAAATAACGTCTGTGTGTTGAATCATCCACCGTATTCTCCTGATTTAGCACCCTGCGACTTTTCTTTGTTCCCAAAACCTAAAATGACGTTAAAAGGGTGTTTTTTGATGATATTTCGACCATACAAACAGCTTCGACACATGCTTTGGAGGCAATTCCGCAAAGTGAACTGGAACAGGCATTAGAATCATCATTAAATCGCTGTAACAAGTGTATTGAAGCCAGAGGGACTTATTTTGAATAACAAACCAAAACAAAATATAATTTCTTGTTTCTATTTCATTTTACATACCCAGTCTTAAAAATTATTTGACGCACTGTGTATGTTCACCACTTTAAGCCACCTAGTCAGTGAAATCATATGTTCTATTTTTGGCTCCTTCACACGCTTTCCCATTGTCACCAAACGATCGATAATGACAAACAAACACAAAAGGGAACTCATTTTGGCATCGACTATAGGATTTTTTTTTCAGTACATCGTTTAAAATGCATCATCATTCTTTTGCAGTAATTAGCATTTTTTAATATACTTGTTCGCTCTCTCTCTCTCTCTCTCTCTCTCTCTCTCTCTCTCTGTCTCTCTCTCTCTCTCTCTCTCTCTCTCTCTCTCTCTCTCTCTCTCTTTCTGTCTCTCTCTATGTCTCTCTCTCTCTCTCTCTCTCTCTCTCTCTCTCTCTCTGTCCGATTATTATTTAGAAAATGAAGATTTTCATTCACGGTCTTACATTACCTTAACAGCCTTTTGTACCCTAATGAAACAAATAATAATCTTATGCATTTTTCATGTATAAAAGGATACTATAGCATTGTGAAACGATTGCTAAAGAATAATCAGATAATTAATTAACGGTACCCACGTTCAAATCGTTGCTTTACATTCCTTCCAAAATGATTTTATGGTACTGCATATGTGTCAGAGGTTTGAGCTTCGGATTCCATCACGTTTGCACATCCAGCTCGACAGTCTTCATAAAGCAGTTTATCAGTCTATTTTGTTTCAAATATGTGACGAAAGCAAATTTTGAGTGTCAAATAGAACAACATTTGAATATCTTAGATGCTCTCTATTAAAAATATTCTATGAAATGTTATTTTTCACGTTCGACATACACGCAAGGCGTTCTAAAGTTGTTGTGGAGCATTTTATGTTCGCTCCAAACGTTAGCTTTGGAGTAGCATCGGAATCCAGACCGATTTGTAGAAGACGTCTTTACGCTTCCGACTACTTGGCCAGATAGGAGGCTAGTGCAATTGTCAATAATGCGCTAGAGACAACATGAAGTAAAACTTCAGTAAATAAGCTGTGTTTCCCGAGACTTTTGCCTAAAATCAGTAAACCACAGCTAAACAAATCAGTAGAAATCAGTAGAGCAGTATTTTTTTTCTTGCTAAAAATATGCACTACCTTGCAAATTTTATGGCCGCCCCGGTGGCGCAGTGGTCGTTGAACAGACAAGTCGCATTTTTTTCGGCTCCTGCGTAGAAGTCAACGTTCGTTTGTTTACTTGTTCTTTTTGTGGTATTTCGTCGTTTTGTGTTTTGGTTGCAGTATTTCGTACCCTCGCTTCACAAGCAGTGAGGCTGAGTGCCGAGTGGGTGCTCATTTTTTGTTTTTTTAATTTTCGTGTGTCGTCAGTTACGACGCATGAGTTTTGGTGGGCCAGTCGTCGAGAATGTCCACTACCACTGTGAATAAGTCACTGTCGTCTACAGCTGCTTCGTCGATTGCTGATATGTCTTCGCTTCATAGTTCTGTGTCTTCTTCGGGAAATGTTGTGTCGACTAGTGCTGCTGGACTTCCAGAGACTGTGCTTCTAGCCACCAGTGTGCCGGCTGCGTCTAATATTCCTGATTCTGCTAGTTCTACTTCAACGTCGTTTGCACCAGCTGTGGGAAGTACCTCATACATTTCTAGTGATTCTGCACCACATTTCAAACGTGTAGCTTCGGCGTTGAAAATTATTCTTCCAAGTGATTCACCGCAAGGTAAGCAATTGTCGTCTGCCTTATTATTAAGTGTTTTCATTAATGCTTTGGGCGACACCCCCTCCCCCAGTATCTGCATGTTATGTCGAAGGTCGTTCCAGCCGAAAGCATTGTGTCCATTATTCGCTTGGGTGGAGGGGTGGTTGTTCACTTTACCCACCAGCAAGCAGTAGATTTAATTATAGTTCATGGGGTTGATATTGGGTTCTTTCATCTACAACCTGTCGCTGCAGCCCAAAGACCAGTTACGGTGACCCTCTCTCCTGTACCAACGGCTGTTCCTGATTCTCTGTTGATTGATGCCCTCAACACGATGGGTCGTGTTGTGGGAGTGACCAAGATTCTTCCAGCTACAGCCCGTGATTCCCCCCTGAAACATGTGCAGGGTGGGCGCCGCCAGTACCGGGTTATTTTCCAACTTCTCAGTCAATTGCGGAACGCCCTGCAACTCTGGAATTAGTCACTGATACCCGGACGTACATTTTTAATCTTTTTGCAGGGGTTCAGTGCTTCCGCTGTAAAGGGGAAGGTCATCTCGCTTCTGCTTGTCCTCATGCAACTCCTGGTGCTAGATCTGATTCTTCATTAGCTACTACAGTTCCGGTGGCCGCTGCCCCTGCGGATGTTGTGCAGGCCGCTGAGGCACCTGCTCACATTCTACCGTCATCAATTTTGCCTGAAGTTTCTCCAGTCGTTCCTTCCTTCCCGGTTCCTGTCGTCGTACTGGATGGTTTGGAGCCCTCCAATGAGGATTTTCCATCGCTGGAAGTGTCTGCACCTAAATCACAGCGTAAACGCCCCAGCTCACCTGGTGTTTCTACTAGCTCTTCCCGTTCGTCTCAACGTCTACGGTCCAAGAAAACACCCATTCTACCTCGGGTTCACCTAGCCATCCTGAGCCAAATTCTGAATTACTAGTTTCGAACCGATTCGCATGTCTCCAGGATGATGATGATGTTATGGACACGGTCGCCCCTGATCCTGATGACACTGCAATGGTTGACTCTGACGATGATTCTCCTTCTCCTACACTTCTTGACATTTCTACTATGTTTGAAGAACTTGCGGTGCCTTTGCACCCTCTTACCTTATCTGATCTGTATGCATTGACCACTCGCCCGCATAAGGCGAAGTTGATCACACTACCTTGCATTAAGAGTAAGCTTCACTTGCTGCCTGAAACGATTGCACAGCTAAACCAGTTCCATGCATTTATAACTAATGTTACTTTGCCTGGCGGGACTGAGCAATATGCTCGCCGTCTGGGCTACCTACTCAAGATTGTGAGGGCTGAACTGGAAGGCTGGATGCGACCAACCAGTGATGTCCTTGTTAACACTACTTAGCTTTAATTGTAGAGGGCTTGCGTCTTCTGCGGCGAATGCTTTGGTTTTCGAGGACGTTCGTTACCTGGGGGCTAATATCCTCCTCCTCCAGGAGACGAACTGTTCCTTGGATGCCGGGTGTTCCCGCTGGAGACGCTGGCCGTACATTTTTTATCATAATTACCGGACCCATCTCAGGTCTGGTGCCGCTATAGCGTTTCATGTGCGTTTTCATTCTTACCTTTCTGATCTTGTTGAGTCACAGAGTCTTCTGGGTTCTTTTCAACATATTTCTTTTTGTTTTTGTTCTAAACGTATTCATGTTTTCAATATCCATATTCCGCAATCTGCTACGGATGCAGAAACTCTCCTCCAACATCTTTCTTCTATCCTTTCGACATTCCATCCAAATGATACAGTCATTGTTGCAGGCGATTTCAATTGCACTTTTCAACCCGGTTTTGACCGAGATGGTTCAACCGAAAGCCGTTCCGACCTTGCTTCCAATCTCACTCAACTCGTTGTTAATTTTGATTTGATTGATGCATTCCGTTCCCTCCATCATCGGTCCAAGGAATTTTCCTGGTTCCCCCGGTTGCTTCACGCTGTGTCGCAGCACGCCTAGATAGATTCTATGTTTCCAGTTTTCTCCATTCCTCTCTAGTTGCAGTTACTCATCATCCTTCCGTTTCGTCAGATCATCGCCCCGTTCTTTTAAAACTTTTTTTGCATTCTTCCTCTGTTCCCCGTTCCCCAGTCTGGTCGCTTGACGATTCAGTTTTAACTGATCCTGTTTTCTGTGCTGAAATTCGCTCTCTGATCTCGTCTTCTGTGCAACAACTTTCTTCGTCTGATGACCCAGTGGCTCTGTGGCTTTCCACGAAAATTTCGATTATTTCTTTCGCAAGTCAGTTTTCGTTCTCTTCCCGTACTTCTCGTTTTCAAGATATTGATGTTCTCTGTGGTAAATTGCAGACTATTTCTCCTTCTGATCCATCTTTTCCCGTGTTTCAAGCTCAACTTCGTCGTATTCTGTTTACTTTTGCTTCATCAGCCCTTACTCGTCTGAAATTCACTCACTTACGGTTTCACGACGACCCCGTTTCTAGTTTGAAGTTCCTTGAGAAGTATCATGTTAAAAGCAACACAATTTTCTTTCTTTCACTACCTGACGGATCTACAGTTACCGACCCTTATCTTATCTGTGAACTTACTTTTTCCCATTATTCTGATCGTTTTCAACACCGACTCCTTTCTCCTGCAGATACCTCCCCTCTTCTTCATGTCCTCCCTCAGGTTCCACATTGTTTTTTTGCTTTTCTTGTTTCTAATATCTCTCTTTCTGAAGACCGCTCTGCAATTTCCAGTCTGAATGACCGTTCTTCCCCAGGCGCGGATGGTCTGCCGCTCTCATTTTATAAGAAGTTTCTTCCTTCTCTCCTCCCGCTTCTAGTTGCATGTTTTAATGCCGTTTTTACTTCTTCAAATTTTCAGTCTTCTGATTTCACTTTTGCTATTCTCCGTCTCATCCCCAAAACCGGAAACCTTGGTCTTTTTTCTAACTGGCGTCCTATCTCTATTCTTAATACTGACTACAAAACCTTTGCTAAAATTCTCGCTTTTCGCCTCAATCCCGTCTTGCAGCATTTAATCCACCCCGATCAAACTTACACTATTCCCTCCCGTTCGATTACTACCAACATTTCCACCATTCGCAACTTATATTTTCTTGCTTCCCATTTTTCCGAACCTCTCGCAATTTTTAATATTGATCAGAAACAAGCTTTTGACTCCATTAATCATTCTTATCTCTTTGCTGTTCTTCGTCATTTTGGATTTCCTAGTCCTTTCTGTCAAGCTCTTATTAATCTTTACTCTCACTCTTCTTTCCGTATTCGCATTTCCACATTCATGACTGCTACCATCCCCTTTGACAACGGGATCCGGCAGGGTTGTCCCCTTTCGGGTCAACTTTTTACGCTTGCATTTGAACCTCTCTTAATTTGTCTGCGTTCTCGTTTGTTTTCTGTGATTCCTCGCAGTATTGTTCCTACTCGTCACCACCGCATAGTGTTGTCTGCATATGTTGATGACCTCACTCTCTTTCTTCGCACTGAACGTTCTTTCGGTGTTGTCCTTTCTGTTTATCATGAGTATGCTTCAATTTCCGGTTCCGAACTTAATCTGCCTAAATCTGTAGGTGTGTGGGCCGGATCGTAGGTGGCACAGGGTGATCGCCCTTGGGGTGCCCGTTGGTCATCCTCGGTCATTAAACTTCTTGGTGTGTACGTTGGAAATCCCGTGGCGGTTGCTGATGCCACATGGATTCCTTTTGTTCAGCAGCTCAATCGCCGTCTTGCTCCTTTTTGCCGGTTCAAACTTTTTTGTCCTTTTTTAGCAGAGCACATCTGGTTTCTTCCTTTCTTCTTCCCATTCTGACACATTCGTGGTTCGCTTATTTTCCCTCGCCCATTTTTCTCCAATCCACTCAACGTTTGATTACTGATTTCATATGGAATAAAGTTCACTGGGTTCATCGTTCTACTCTCGTCCTTCCTCTGTCCTTTGGAGGTCTTGCCCTCCCAGATCTTTTTCAAAAATCTAATGCTATTCACCTTCAGACCTTTCTCCGTTCTTTTTCTCATCCTCAGATTTCATCGATTACTATTGTTGATACTTTACTTTTACCTCGCAGTCCGTTTCTCACTCTCGCTACTTTCCTCCGTATGGATCTGTTCCCCCTCATTCCAGATCACTTTCCCGATACTTATCGCACCTTCTTTTCCCTCTGGCATTCCTTATGTCCCGTCAGTCTCCCACCTACCTCAACTAATGATCTGCTTGCGGAACCTCTCTTTTACTCTTCTGCACTCCGTTCTCCCTCTTCACCGTACTTGTGCTTCTCCACCTGGTTCGCCAGTGGCGTGGTACAGGTATCCCAACTTGTAGATGCTTATCTCCGCTGGAAGTCTCTTTCCCAAATCGACCCCTCTCTTGCTGACACTTCCTTACATCGCGCCCAACTCCGGTTGCTTCATATTCAGCTTCAACGCCTTTACCCGTCCCTCATGAATTCTTATGGGTTAATTGTTTCTTCTTCGGCGTCCCCTTGCCTTCCTTTTCTGGTTTATTTGAATGATGTTCCCTTTCTGGTGCATCAAGTTACTGCAAAACTATTGTACCGCCACTTTCTTACTTATTTTAAAACACCTCTCGCTATTCCTTTTGTGCCACCTGATGAAACCTCTCAGACATGGATCGATTCACACACTTCTCTGGCTTCCCCAAAAGCTACTGATATTCATTGGCTCCATCTTCATTGTCGCTTGCTCACACCACGGACTCTTCATCGTTTTATTCGCCTGTCTTCTCCCTTGTGTTTTTTCTGTTCAACGCTCGGTGATGTTCATCACGCATATGACTCCTGTTTAGTTTTACAGCCTCTTTTTTCATTGATGTTTGCTCTTCTCTCCAAAGTCTGTCCTTCTTTTCACTCTGTTTCACATTACTATTTTCTTCGCCGTCATCATCCTTCCGCTGCTTTTCACAATCCAGTTTGCGCGTTTTTAATTTTGCAGGCCAAACTGACTATTTATTTATACTATCATACCAGTGTTGATCGGCCTGCTCTTCGTCGATATCATCCTGCGAGAGTTTTTCTGTGCCGTAGGTTTCGTTCCTCGATCAAGTCCGTCATCCAACTTGAGTACGAGGTAGCTCTGGCCCGGCAGGCAATTCCTGCTTTCTTCTCGATCTGGTCCCCTCACCTCCCATGGTTTCGGGTTGAGCATGGGTTGATTCAATTCGTTTGATCAGTTTTTTTTTCTTGTTTTTGTTTTGGTGTACTGGTTTCTTCACTTTGTTTGTTTTTGATTTTCCGGGTTGTTGTCTTGTTCTGTTTTTGATTGAGCTGCAGGTTTTTTTTCCCTTGTATTCATTCTTTTCCTCTGATCCTGTTGTTTTTCCTTTTAATTTTTTACCGTTTTCCTTTTATTGTTTTTATGATGGCCCTTTGGTAATGTTGTACTGTTTTGCTTCCTTGAGATTCCGGTCTTTTTGTTGTTTTTTCCCCTGTGCTTTGTCAGCTCATTCTACTGGTCGGTATATTCTTTCTTGGATAGTGCTTTTCTATACTTTTCCTCTTACTAGCGGCCTCGGCCTCTTTGTCTGAATTTTCTTGCCGTTTTGCGCTGTGATTGGATGTTTTACAGCTAGTTGCTTTGATTTTTTTCTGTCCGGAGTCCGTGGACATGTGTGTTCCTGTGTTCTGTGTGTATTTTATTTTCTGGTTCTTGGTGGTGCTGTGTAATCGGTTATTGTTTTTTGTGTCGGTATTTTTGTTAAGTTGTTTGTCTATGTATTATTGTGTGCTTGCTTTCTATATTTTCGTCGGCCACAGTTGTTGGTCAACGCATTTCTTGTTGTGGTGTTTTGTTGTACTGGTTGGCCACCAATTGTTTGAGATCACTTCTATTGTATGGTATAGTGTGATGCTTGTTGGGTGTTGTTGTTTTCCGTTGGGCTAGTCTGTGTTGTCTAGTTTTGCAAACATTTTTTGGCGTGTTGTGTTTCTTTTGTGCTTGTTTGTTTGTTGTTGTAACTGATCTTCTTTTTTGTACTGTGTTTCCTGTATGTGGTATTTCCGTGTTTTTGTAATTGCTCTTGCTTTTTCCACGTGTTTTGTTTAGTTGTTCGGATGGCGGCTATCCTACTCGCTCCGCTCCTGTGTGAGTTTTTTTAATACTGTGATTGTATTTTACCTATACTGCTAATGTGATAATCTTGTTTTTAACTTGTTTGTGTATGTTCTACTTTCGTGTTTCAGTTGGCTCCACAGTTTAGGGAGCCTTTTTTTTTCTCATGCCCTGTGTTTCATGTTCAGTTGTTTTACTTTCTTTATGAACTTTGAATTACTTAGTGTGGCCCTGCTGGTCTCGTTGTGTGTTTTCATTGAGTACTCAGCCTTATCTCTCGTTTTCTATACAGTGTGCTTCTCGTGTGCATCTTGCCTATTGGGTTACGTTGACCCAAGGAGTTGGTCAACGCACTATTTGCCTTGTGCTCATTTTTTTTACTGTGCCTCTTGTGTTTTTTTCTTGACTGTATGCGACTACATGTGTAGTCAAGTTGTCGTTTGAGGCAGTTTTGTCTTTGATTATATTTTAAGTGCACTTTTTGTGTTTCTTTGCACTCAAGCTAGGGTTCTACGTCTTGCTTCGTGTTTCTTCTGTCCGGGTTTTTCCTGTAATATTGTATTTTTTCTCGGCCCAGCCTTCTGTTGCCGTGCACGACTGGACGTACATTGTGTTGTTTTCAATGTGTTATGGTGCTATGCGATCTTGTTTCCACGTGATTCTCTCTATAGCGCCACGTCGGCTTTCGGGGTTTGTCAACGCGCGACTTCTTGTTTTGAGTATGAACTTTGAATTGAGTGCGATTTTTTTTGTGAACCTCGTGTGCCTTTTTGGCTACATTTATTTTGTGTGATGCGGCGGTTTTTCCCCTTATTATCATGTATTCTTCTGTGCAGTGTTCCTTCTGACATACATGCGTCGCTTCGTATTTCGTTTTTAGTTATAGCGGTTGGTGAACACCAGTCTTTATGTGCACGTTTTTTTGTTTTTTATGTTCTTCTTGTACTAATGTTTTGGCAGCTGCTGCATGTTTTCAGAAGTACGATTTTGTTTCTCCTGTCACTGTCTTGCAGTGTCAGTCATTTTGTGTTGTGTTTTTTACCAGTCACTTTTGTGTTCGCGCTGCTATGTACTAGTCTTTGGAA
Source organism: Macrothele yani (assembly GCA_039090855.1). Classification (NCBI taxonomy): domain Eukaryota; kingdom Metazoa; phylum Arthropoda; class Arachnida; order Araneae; family Macrothelidae; genus Macrothele; species Macrothele yani. The sequence continues at coordinate 133,611,471 of CM077027.1, read as the reverse complement.
TGTGTTTTCTTCCTCCCTCTGTGGTTTGTGTTTTGTGATGTGTGTGTTTTTTGTTTTTGTTTTCTGTGTTCCTTTTTTATCTGTATATATTTTAATCTTGATCTGATGTTACCAGTTTTCTTTCCTCCTTTCTTTTGTGTTGAGACTTCTTGGCCTCGTCTCTTTTAATACAGTCTCATATGACTAAAGCGTATCACATGTACCTTGCTTTTAGACTAAGAAAGGTTTATTTTGAATGCAGTGGTCTAAGCGATGGCCTCTGATCATTCGTCCGAACGGAGTCCGGGTTCGAATCCCGGTGAGGCATGGATGCTGTGTTTTTCTTACGGCACTGGCTCTCTCCCTTCCCTGGAACCAGTGGCCCTAAATTAGGGACGGGAGTCTGCTTATAGCCCATTGAGTTGCTAACGGTGGTCGTTAAACCTCAAATCAAAAAAAAAAAAAATTAACCCTTCCTGATGGCTCTGTCTCCGACGATCCCTCTCGGCTTTCCCCTTTTCTCGTTTCTCATTTTACTGAACATTTCCCTTCGCGTCATCTTCGACTCCTGACCCATCCTCCACTATCTTCACTTGCCTTCCTCAAGTACCGTACTATCCTCATTCTTATCTCCTTGCCCCAATCACTCTCCCGGAATTATCTTCAGCTCTTTCCTCTTTAAACTCTCAGTCCGCCCCCGGTTTCGAGGTTATCCCAGTTGCATTCTATCGAACTTTTCTACCTCTGCTCTCTCCCTTTCTTCTAGCTTGCTTTAACAATCTTCTATTTCGCACTGATTTCCCTTCATCTTTTACCATTGCCGTCATTCGTCTTCTCCCGAAGAAAAAATTGTCTTCTCAATATAGACAATTGGCGTTTTATTAGCATCTTGAACAGCGATTATAAGCTTTTTGCTAAGATTCTTTCTCATCGTTTGAATGGCATACTGCCAGACATTATTCATTCGGACCAAACGTATACGATTCCGGGTCGATCTGTTCAATCAACACTACATCGTCTTCGAAACCTTCTAGTACTTGCTGATCTACAGGTTGAGCGCCTGGCGTTGTTCTCGTTGGATCAGCCCCAGGCGTTTGACCGTGTTTCTCATGCCTGCATTTTTCGGGTGCTTCTATCATTTGGTATGCCTCTTAATTTTTGCAGACTTCTTTTAAACCTTTATCGCAATTCTTTTCTCCACGTTCGGACTCACTCATTTTTAACGAGCTCCATTCCTTTTGCTACTGGAATTCGTCAGGGGTGTCCCCTTTCCGGGCAGTTGTTTGCTTTGGCGTTTGAGCCATTGTTGTGCTGATTCCGTTCTGTTCTTACTCTCTCGCCTTGTTCGTTAATACCAGAATCTCGTCATTGTTCTTCTGTCCTGGTTGCGTGTGCAGACGATCTGACAGTACTCATCCGAGGGCAGTCCGGTTTCTCGACCCTAGAATCTGTTTATTCTCACTATGCACAAATTTCCGGTGCTACGCTGAACAGAGACAATAGCACCAGGTTCTGGTGCGGTGCGTGGCAAGAACGCCCTCATCACCCCTGGGGAGCCTCTTGGTCTCGGACAACGCAACAGTTTCTTGGTGTAGTTCACGGTGACCCTTCTTTCATGTCCTCTGGTTCCTGAACACCGCTTCTCCAAAAATTCTCTGTTTTATTCCGCTGGAGTCGTGCTAAGGCTTTATTGTCGTATTGGGGTAAAGTCCGGGTAGTCTCTACGTTTCTTCTCCATTCATTGGCATATACATGGTCTACACTAGCGTCTCATTTTTTTCTTCGTAAATTTCAGTCAGCCATCACCCGCTTCATGTGGCATCGGCAGGCTTGGGTGTCTATACGGACGCTAACGCTTCCAGTGTCTCATGGAGGGGTGGCACGTCCTGATGTCTATCTCTGATATCGTACTGCTCACCTTGTTTCTATTTTTTCGCTTTATTGCTCTGTTGCCTCTGCTGCTATTAGTTCTGTTGATGTCATTCTTAGTCCTCGTAACCCAGTAATAACTTTTGCGACGCTTCTCCTTATGGAACGTTTGCCTCTGTTGCCCAAACGTCTTCCGGAGGTATATAGGGAATTTCTTGATTTTTGGCGAGCGTTAACGCCGGTTCATCTTCCTCCTTCTGGCCTCCTTGAATTGTTAAATTAGCCACTCTTCTACTCTTCCGTTTTGACTCAGTCGGATTCTTCATATTTTTGTTTTCCCTCCTGGATTCGGGAGGATGTTTTTGTTGTCAAGCAACTTATCACCACGACTCTTCGTTGGCGTTCTCTCTGACAAATTTCTGTTGCACTAGCTGCTTATCCTATTGAGCATTTGCGGTTTCTCCTTCTACAACGCGTTCTTCGTAGGTTATTTCCCGATATAGCATCTGATGATGGACTTATTGCTTGCGCGTCCGCCCCTCTTGCTTAACCCTTTTTCGTTTTCGCTCTCTGGCTCTCCCTATCTGCTTCATTTCGTCACTTCTCCCGGTATTTACCGTCATCGTCTTCTTCAGAATACTCCGCCGTTACCAATTTCCTCTCTTCCACCATCTTCATTTTCTGCCACTTGGTGTGTCCTGCACCTTACTCTTAGTTTACCGCTGGAGAAAGATGTGCACTGGCGATTTCTCCACGGTCTACTCCCCACCCCAGCCATTCTCCATCGTCAGGGGATTCTTTCTAGCCCTCTTTGCCTTTTTTGATGCCAATTCGGTGATCTTCTACATTATTATAATACCTGCGATATCCTACAGCCATTGTTTACTCTCATCCATCAGATCGTTTCACTTTCCTGTTCCACTCTCCACACTATACATGATTTCAACTATCTTCTTCTTCGAGGAAGCATTACGCCTCACCGACCTTTCACTTGTTCCTATCTTTTCGTTCTTGCTAAATCTGTTATTTTTGCATACCACCTCTCGATTTGCGTTCTGGGCTCTCATCCATCTGTTTCGGAGGCTCAGTCACGTTTGGTCACGTATTTTCGTGCCGCCCTTTTATCTCGCCTTACAACTGAGTATCTTTCAGCATCGACGCACAGTTCCTCGGCGACGTTTTCCACCTTGTGGTCGCCTGTATCTTCCTGGTTACGTATTGATTCCTCCACAGTCTTGCTACTTGTGTGATCTCCCCATTATTCTATCTCGCGTATTGCTCTGTTGTTTCCTGAATTAGGGCCATGTATTTTGCTATAATTGTGTATTTTTACTATGTTTCACAAGTAATGTGTTTTAATTTTGCTATATATGTGAGTTTTTGCAGTGTCAGTGCTTTCCTCTATCACGGATTACTATAGTGGTACATTTGTAACCTTTGTTATTTTTATAATGTTGATGCGTTACTCAATAAAGTATTGCGCTCTAACCACATTTCAGTTCCGTTCGGTTGATATATGATGGCATAGTACTTTCATATACTTCGGCAGATGTGTTTTTTCATATCGTTTGACATGCTGCTATGCCATTCATTGCTCGTGTGCATATTCATTTTTTTGTGTAACTTTGTGCTGCATCGTGGATAGATATGCATTGCCGCACTTTCGTTTTCTGTACGGCATCTTTCAATGAATCTCCTATGTTTGTACTTCGTTATAGCAATAAACTGGGTACCATTTTGGTACCAACAGTTACCAATACCAATACCATTGCCATTTCGGGGATTTTACTCTGATCATGATGTCTTCCACTCTTGTCATTTTTCTGATCCACGAGTTCCTCTTCTCATCTGTCCTGGTTACACGAAGTATGCACCTCTCGATGCCTCTTAGAGTTGTCTGCAGTCTTTGTATGTCTCTTTTAGTTAAGGTCCTTGTCTCTGCACCATATGTAAGCACTGGAAGGATGCATTCATTAAAGACTTTTCTTTTAAGACATAATGGCCTATTGCTGTTGAAAATTATACTGCTTCTTCCAAAAGCTCTCCAGCAAGTTTTGTTCGCCGATTTATTTCTTCATCAATGTGACCCTCACTTGATATCTGCTGTCCAAGATAAATGTAGGTATTTGTTATCTCCAGCTTTTTCCGATCAATCGATAAATCTCCACTTCTTGTAAAAGCATTGTACATCACTTTTGTCTTCTGAAAATTAATTTTTAATCCCACTTCTTTACGCTTGTCTGCAAGTTCTCGGATCATAATCTGCAGCATTGAAGGGGTAGTTGCAAATATGACTACATCATCAGCTAAACGAAGGTGAGTTAGATAATCTCCATTAACCTTTATACCTTTGTTTTCCCAGTTCAGTGATTGAAAGACATTTTCCAATGTAGCATTAAGGAATTTGGGAGATATAGTGTCACCTTGTCTCACTCCCTTTCCAATTTTTATGGATACTGTATTCTCAAATATCCGAATCTTTGCACTTGTATTTTCATAGATGTTATGAATAATATGAATGTATGCATCCTCAATACCGAAGGATTTCAAAACCATTGTAACTGCTGATGGTTTCACCGAATCAAAGGCCTTTTCATAATCGACAAAAGCCATGCATAATGGAAGTTCATATTCCCTCGCTCTTTCAATTAGTTCTCTCAGTACGTGGATATGTTTTATAGTACTGCAGCCACTCCTAAATCCAGCTTGTTCTCTCGGTTGAGCCATGTCCAGTGTCACTTTCAAGCGGTGTGAAAGAACTTTAGTGAAGATTTTATAAACCACTGATAGGAGGCTGATTGGTCTGTAGTTCCTGAGATCCTCAATGCCACTTTTTATATAGCTGGATCATTGTAGCATTGTTACAATTCTCAGGAATCTTCCCTTCATTAAGACATCGAGTAAAAACTTGGGCGAGTAGTGTTTCAATTTCTCCAATTGCTTCTTGTATGATGTCTACGATAATTCCATCTTCTCCTGGAGCTTTTCCTCGTTTCATGTTCTTGATTCAATGTGCAACTTCTGCTGGAATGACTTGAAGAACTCTGGTACCTTTCATAATGTCTGGAATATATGTATTATTCCTTTCATATACTTTGGAGTAGAAATCTTTCACTCATGTCAAAATTTCACCTCTATTTCTTGTTACAGAACCATCTTCTTTTCTCAGAGCTATAATCTGTTTTCTTCCCTTACTCAGATGTCCTTTTCCTCTCTTCAGGCTTTGGTTGTTTTCAGTTGCTTTCCTCAGTTCATAGTTGAATGTCTTTACATCTTCCGTGATACTTTTTCGTACGGTCTTGCCTAGCTTTATACGTTCGACTTTGGAAGTCACATCTCTTTTAGTTGTCCTCATCTCTCTTCTTTTTTGGATCAGAATTTTGGTTTTTCCTGATAATGTGTTCGTATGCAACTTGTTCTTATTACCAGCTTTTTTGTTGCTGTTTCCATTAGAGCCTTTTTTTGTTTTCTGTTAACTTCAGAGATGTCCACTTCTTCCGACGTTAGACTTTCTAGAGCAGAGAATCTGCTCTTCAGTTTCAATTTGAAGGTATTATAATGTTTTTCAAGGTTGGTCATTCAATACACTTTGTTTGTTTTATGAGCTTGCCACGCTCGGGTTTAGCATTGAGGTGCATCTTACATCTTACTATTCTATGGTCACTACATGTGTTGAAGTTGTTTAGCACACTGCAGTCTTCCATGACAAATTTCTTGTTACACATAATAAAATCAATTTCACTTGTCAATCCATTGCCTCCATGTCCATTTCCTTTGCGGCTTTTTTTTGAGAAAGGAGTTCATGATGAAAATACCTTGTGCCTCTGCAAATTCTACGAGAGTATTCCCACGATGGTGACCAAATTTCAGCAGGTAATTTTGCCGTGACCAATTTTACCTGCTGAAGTATTATTCTGTTTTCGTTGCCCTGTTTTCGCATTGCAATCTCCCATAATGATCTTCAAGTGCTGCTTGCCTTTATTATTTAGATGACGAATTTCCTCATAAAATTCTTCAATCTCTTCTTTAGGATGACTTGTGGTGGGTGCATAAGCTTGAATAATTTGAGCCTGGTATCTTCTCGAGAGTTGGATAGCAAGTCGTGCAGCTCTGTCAGGTGAACTTACAACCTCTACAACTTTATCTTTCATTTTCTTGTTTACTATAAATCCAACACTACTAGTTCTGGCAGTATCTGTCTCACGATAATAGAAGAGATGTCCACTTTTCAGTTCAATGAGATCTTCTCCTTTTCTCCTTACCTCACTTAGCTCGACGATGTCCCACTTGATCCTTTGTAGTCCTTCTTCCAATTCAAGGAGTCTTGAATCAGAATATAGGTAGCGTCCTTTATACGTAGTCAAGGTCAGCACCAAATGGCAGCCTAGTCCGGTCCTCCGATGATTCTTAGCACCCTCTGCCTTCATATCGCACTGGCCGCTGCCTTGGCCAGGTACATTCCAGCTGCCAGAGACTGAGGGGTTTGGCCATAACTCAACGTTGGCCAAGCGGGTTGGTGAGTGTGGGACAGCATTTCATCTAATCCCCATGGTATAGCTATACTGCATTGGCGGTCGTCAGAGCTCCTTTTGTGAGAACAGGATGCACCACGATAAGGCGGAGTATCTCCCCCGCCTTCTCGTGGTGCATCCTGCTTGGAGTAACTAGGAAAAATAAGTGTTTAATCATCTTATCTCTCCTAGTTACTCCAAGAATGCATCTTGCAATGCTTCGTTCAGTTTGCTGTAGTCTTCGTATGTCTTTTTTTAGTTAAGGTACACGCCTCTGCACTATACGCAAGCACTGGAGGGATGCATTGATTAAACTCTTTTCTTTTAAGACATAATGTCCCATTACTCTTAAAAATAGTACTGTTCCTTCCAAAAGCTCTTCATCCAAGTTTCATACGTCGACTAATTTCTTCATCAATGTGACCTTAGTTGATATCTCCAAGGAAAATGTGGGTATCGGTTATCTCCAACTTTTACCCATCACTCGGTAAGTCTGCATTTCTTTTAAAAGCATTGTACATTAGTTTTGTCATCTAAAAGTTCATTTTTAATCCCACTTCCTTACTGTTGTCAGAAAGTTCCTGGTCAACACTCTGCAGCTATGAAAGGGTAGTTGCAAAGATGACTACGTCCTCAGCAAAATGAAGGTGAGTTAAATAATTCCCATTAAACTTAATTCCTTTGTTTTCCCAGTTCAGTAATAGAAAGCAATTTTGTAATGTGGCACTAAAGAGCTGGGAGATATGGGGTACAACAAACAGAAGGTGTCGAAGAGACTAGTTTGAATTAAGATATAGGGTAGACTTACACTCGTCGTCATAAAAATCCGCGGACCAAGAAAGAGGCTTCGGATTGAAATGACATATTAGTAGTGACATGGTATATATCAAGGACAGAAGTGATTACAATATCACAGCAGCTGCACAAATTCCCGCTGACATACGGTACACATTCCGTTCAGCGTTAATACCGTGTTGGACCGCCTCGTGCTCGAATACATGCGGCGATACGGTCCGGCATATTGTCAAAGAGACGTCGTATATTATTCTGGGACATATTGGTCCACACTTCTGGCAACTGACGCTCTAAATCACGAACACTAGGACATGAAGAAAGCTGGTGTCCCTTCTGGTCCCACACGTGAACGATGGGCAAGAGATCACGCGATTTGGTCGGCCCGGAAGCGTCGAAGCATGACGTAGGCAGTCCTGGGAAGCCTAGACGTGTGCGTACGGGCGTTATCTTGTTGGAAATGGGTTCAAGCAAGGCCAGAAAAGGCCGAAGCATTTTCTGTACGTAGCGCTGGGCTATCAACGTCCCTTGAATCACTGCAACGGAAGTCCGGCTGTCATACGCGAAGGATTCCCTGACTATAACGCTTGCAGTTTGGACGTGTGCCGCTCTACAGTAAGGTTAGGATTGTAGCACTCACCTGCGGTCCTCCACACTCTGACACGGTGGTCGTTCGTTCCCATACAGAGCGGGATTCGTCGCTGAACACTGTACCTCGCCAGTCCGTAGCATTCCACTATTGCTCGCTAGAGACACCACTGCAATCGGCGCCGCCGGTGGTCCGGTGTTAATGGCAGAAAGCGTAAGGACCGTCGAGGGTGCAGATTCGCCTTTGCCAGGAGTCTGGAAATGGTTCTGGTGGACACAGGAGTCGCTTGTACAGACGCCACATGTCTCTACATATTGGACAAGGACGTCGTTGCATCTGTGCGCGCCGCTCTCACGATCCCACGGTACTCTCTACTGGTGGTGAGTCTGGGTCGTTCAGAGTCAGTCCGCCGTGCCTGGGAGCCTTCCCATGTCCATTGCTCCCAACACGATCGCACCGTACTCTTCCTGTCTGATGGGCCCAAATGGCGGCCGATTCGTCGAGCCGGCCACCCTCATCCCGGCGATACGGCCTCTTTCAAACTCCGTCAGTTACCGGTCCGCTGATCTACGCAGATCGGCATGTCTATCGCTAAAGGATCTCATCTGACTCTTACTGTGCACTTCAGCACAATGTGGATTCCTCTGCACGGCGCTTTATAAGCCCCAAGGATTGCAATTTAAGTGCCGATCTTGGACTAGTGGGCATGCGAAATCGCACGAAACTTTAATCATTTGCATGTCTGCCCTCCCTGTAGATATTTAAATCAGCGCACCATGGAAAAACCGTGCGATTAACGTCGACGCTCGAGTCAATCTCCCGGTTTTTTCTTGCTGCGCGAATTTTTATGACAATGAGTGTATATCATGTTTCTTTCTACGTGTAGTATATTTCTTCTTTAACTTTTCGATTTGAAAATCTCTTTGTCTCTGATACCTTTCTTGTGCTATGAAAAACTTTTTGAACGCTAATTGTTAATCTTCGTAACATAGTTTGCAGCCTCTGGTAGAAGTAACTAGCTGTTTCTGTTTTTGAATGCTTTATCGATTGCAGAAAACCAGTTAATAGTTTTTCTAACAGGTTCCATTAACTTTGAATAACCTTGATATATTTAGTTCGCGTCAGAAAGGATTCAAAAGTCGCGCTCATTACAGCCGAAGACTCGACGTTATCTTTCTTGTTTATGTATGGCTTGTAAACTTATCGATAAGAAAAAATTTGCTTTACTAGTACGTATGTAACAATAAGTGAGAAAAATCTCGAGTGTCTGAATTTTTGAATAAAAGTAGCAAAGGCATTTAACTACACCGAAAGCCAAAATATTATACCACCTACCTAATATTATGTCGGTTCCCCCACGTGCAGCCAAAACAACCCTTGTTCGGCGAACAATGGACTCCACAAGATTTCTGAAGGTGTCTTGTGATACCTGGTGCTAACACTTTACTAGCAGGTTCTCTAACTCTTGTAAGTTACGTTTTTCCGGATTTGCTGTTCCAATACAAACCACAGATGCTTAATAGGATTGATGTTTGGGGAATCTGGGAACCTGGAAGTCTTACTCATGTTCCACGAACCATTGGCCAACAGTCCGGGAAGTGCGGCCAGGCGCATTATCCTTCCGAAAGAAAGCACTATTAGAGGGAATACCTTTGCCATGAAAGGCTCTATCTGGTGTATATTATGTTTACGTAGTTGCAAAACAGAACTTGACACAGTGTACTTAAATACAGAGAGTGAGTCGAAAGTTTTGCAATATTTGGATCGTCAAGCAGAGATCATCGCTCTTTCCACGTTTACAAGTGAGTCACGGAAAAATTATCATTGGCCGCCACCGAGAGTCGGACCCAGGGTCTTCCAGTTACGCCCAGGATATGCTTCCACTGCGACACAGCGGCATCGAATTCCTCCAGACTCAGACACGCTAACTGCCGAGCCAATTTGGCAGGTTGCTTCTTAGAGCCGCGCAGAATGCTGGGATTCACCAAAGATGGTAAGCAGCAACTGAACAAATAATTAGAAGGTGAATGAATAATTAATACAGACATTGACGTGGACAAGGAACATCAAACAGGGATCATCGATCTTTCGACGTTTACAAGTGAGTCACGGAAAAATTATCATTGGCCGCCACCGAGAGTCGGACCCAGGGTCTTCCAGTTACGCCCAGGATATGCTTCCACTGCGACACAGCGGCATCGAATTCCTCCAGACTCAGACACGCTAACTGCCGAACCAATTTGGCAGGTTGCTTCTTGGAGCCGCGCACAATGCTGGATATTCACCAAAGATGGTGAGCAGCAACTGAACAAATAATTAGAAGGCGAATGAGTAATTAATACAGACATTGACGTGGACAAGGAACATCAAACAGAGATCATCGATCTTTCGACGTTTACAAGTGAGTCACGGAAAAATTATCATTGGCCGCCATTGGGAATCGAACCCTAGGTGACCCTGGGTTCGATTCCCGGTGGCGGCCAATGCTAATTTTTCCGTGACTCACTGGTAAACGTGGAAAGAGCGATGATATCGATTTGATGTTCCAATCCACGTCAAATGTCTGTATTAATATTTGGATCACTTTATGTCTTCATACATGCCTTTACGACGAAAGCTGACTAGCATTCAAAGTATAGGATATCGTGTAGCACCATCTTTAGCCATCTGCTTGCCAGTTTTTCGATTCCGCGGCGGTAGCAGTTCTTGTCCTTCGAGGCGAAGAACTCTTTCACCCCAGCTGCCACCTGCTCCTGTTTGTTGAAGTGCCGCCCGTGAAATAAATGGACCATGGACTGGAACAAGTAATAATCAGACGGGGCAAGATCCGGAATATATGCTGGGTGTGGCATCAGTTTGTCCCCTCAAGTTCCTGAAGTTAGTCCCGGGTCGTTCGCGCGGTGTCAGACCGAGCTTTGTCCTGCAGTAGTAGAGCGCGCTTTCTGTTCACCAGTGCCAAATATTTCTCCTCCAAAACGGCATACATCCGTTCCAGCTGTTCAGAGTAGAGGTTGGCGTTGATGTTCCGACCGTCTGGGACAAATTCGGAATGGATTATCCTCTCGAAATTCCACCAGACGCAGAGCATCACCTTGTGCTCGAAGCGCCCACGTTTGGCAACAGGTTCAGGAAGCGGGACCGGGCTCAACCACTGCCGTTGTGTGTTAGGATTACGGAATTAGACCCACTTTGCATCGCACGTATCAATTCTCTTGATGAAACGTCGCGTAGGTTTTCTAGGAGTGACGTACTACAGAAGGGATAACATGTGTCAAGACGACAAATACGCAGCGAGATATTCCATCCGCGTAGCTCAGTTCGGAGAGCGTCTTACTCCGGAGTGAGGGGATCCGAATTCCATGCTCGGCGCGGACAAACTAGTGTTTTCGCAATGGCGCCCGATTGTGGAAAATGGATCCACTGGCCATTGGGTTCTTCAAAAAATGTGTGATGTTTGTTCCACAAATTGTTTGGAATTAATGAAAGAGTGAGGGGAACCGGCGCGAACAAACTTGTGTTTTCACAGAGTTTCGTGCACTCTTCCTCCCGGCGGTTTGCTTCGGCTAACGTCAGTTCGCGAAGGGCAATGCGGAAGCTCCTGTGGACCTTGCCGAGGTACTGAAGGTGACGAACCCAGGTAGTCTGCGATATACCCAGCTCGTCTAATAATCTCAGAGTGCTGGTTGTCGTATTTGCCCCTACGGCTTGGCGCACGACCTCCGAATCTACGGTTCGCGGCCTACCTGATCTTGGCTGATCGTCGAGGTTTCTGTCACCTGAGAGAAATTTCTTGAACCATCTGGTTGCGGTGCTGTGGTCCACAGAACCTTCCCCTTTCGCATGACAAATGTTTCGTGTTTCTTGAGAAGCGTTATGGCCGAGTTCAAACTCGTAAACCAAAAGTTTCCTAAATAGCTGGTTGAGGTTGTTAATCTTTTAGGCGTCCCAACCGCAGACAGAACGACGACATGCAATGCTATTCACAGCAACGACTACCACTTTATATCCCTTTCGACTGACTGCAGTGCGAAACTTGAACTAGTTTAAACACGTGACATACCCGCAGCAGCACATGCATTGAGGCAAAATTTCAAAACTTTCAACTCATCCTCTGGAGAATTTTTTTCGAAGGTTTAATGACCACCATGAGCAACTCTAAGGTTACTCGTTCCTAATTTAGGGGTACTGGTTACAGTGAGCGAACAGAGCTAGAGCAATAAGTCAAGCACACCACCCAGGTCTTATCAGGCCCTCGAGCTCATCCCTACTCGGACGAAAGGTCAGAGTCAGCGCTCATACCACTGGGGCGGCGCATTATAATTTGCATTTATTCAGATTATTTCATGATTTACGATCCTTATATTGTTTTCAAATTATGATCTTGGCTACTTTAAAGCGGAGCATCAACGTTAGTGGTCCTATCGTTTACTTTCATTGTTATGCATACTGCCTGAGAGGCTAATTTAAAATAATTATAGACCAAAATTTTTCTGAAAAGCAATTTTGCGGACTAATCGTGCAACCAGGAATATCTAATTTTTACGATGTTAATGACGAAAACATGGACTAAATTTCGTTTTGCTTCTCAATCAGTGTAAAATCAGCTAAAAAAGGTGTTAAGAGATTGAGATCTAATTAAATACACTCACGGACAATTAAATTTTCGCACCTACAAGAAAACATGCTACAACCGCGAAACTTTGCAGATAGCTAGAGTACGTGCCAGTATGCAAATGAGCAACGTTTGGTGCGAGTGCACATGATCGCACACCCTGTGGTGGCGCTACAAGCACGAACCGGCAGCCTTATGAACCGGCCTGTAGTCGATGCCCCAGAAAGCGAAAAGCACCGGCCGAACAAGAAAGAGCACAGAGTGACAAGGCGGCCGGGTAGACGCCAGAGACGTCGATTTACGCAACTTCCTAACTTTGAGAGAGGCTTAATCATCTGGCTGAAAACCTCAGGGTGGTTGGGGGCCCGTATAACCCGCCACGTGGATCGTTCTGACCATACCGTCCGACTGTGCTGGAAGCAGTGGACACGTGACGGCAATGCCACACGGCCGAGTTGCTCCGGACGGACCAGGAGGACCACCGGTAGAGAGCATTGACGGATCGTGCGCCATGCACGAACAAATCCCACGGGGACCCAGCCCACTATACAGGTAGATGTAGCGTCAATGTCGATAAAATCACCAAAAGAATTGCAATTGTTAAAGGTGCTTAAATAGCTACTTTTTAGCCATTCTGATAAGGGGAGATCATCGTCATCAATCATTTCAGTGCTTTCTACTAAAGTCTCCTTTAGAAGACCAGCCTTCCTATAACAATTTTAATGGTTGTCGGAGTGACACTATCCCAAGCTTATCTCATAAGACGAACAGCATCCAATACGGAAATCTGAATTTCTAGTTTCTTCTTCATTTTCTGGATTAATTGTACGGTTAGAAATCGCCGAAAATGGCACTTAAAGCTCCTAATAATCCCTTGGTCCATAGGCTGTAGAATTGATGTTGTGTTTGGTGGTAGGAACACAAGTTTGATATTTGTCAAGTTTTCTACTTTGGGATGTGCTGGGCAGTTGTCTATTAACAGCAAAATGTTTCTGTTTTTCTTTCGTAGTTCACGATCCCATTTATGAAGTTCTCCCGTAAAGATATCTGATGTCATCCACGCCTTTCTGTTTGCTTTATAATCAACCGGGAGATGCTGAACATTAGTATAACACCAAGGCTTTAACGATTTGCCAATCACCAATAGTTTTCTTTTTCATTTCCTGCTATGTTCGCACAAATTAGAACAGTTAGCCGATCCTTTGCCAATTTACCTTTAATGCTTTAATGCATTTCTTGCCTTCCATGTAAGGGGTTACCTTGTAAAAAATTACCGTTTCATCAGCATTGAATATGTTCTGCTCACTGAATTCAGAAATGAAGCTGTTCCAAACGCTTTTTAGCCATTGACTTACAGATTCCGTATCCACAGACATTGATTCCCCTGACATTTTTGCGTAAAAAATATTGTGTCTGTTCTTGAAGCGATCAAGCCACCCATTACTGCATATAAAATTCTCATGACCGAACTGTACTGCAAATTTTTCCGCTTGAACTTTTAAAATCGGTCCATTGATAGGGAAACCAACATCACGTTGAATTGTAAACCAACAAAGTAAAGCTTCATCAATATAATATTTTTTTTCATACTTTTTTTTTTTGCAATCTGTAAGACTGTTTTCAAATGCTGACAAAACTGCATCTTTGTTCTTCCACAATGTAGAGACGGTAGATGATGAAAGCCCATACTTTTTGCAAACAGCTGAATTTTTCTCCTGAATAATATCCATTTTCTCCCTGATGGAGAGAGCCTTTCTTTTAACACCAACCATTTTGCTCACAATATCACACTTGATAAAAAAGGGAGAGGGAAAGCATAAGTGATGTCACAAGAGTGAGTAGGGCTGCATGCGACTATCTGATTAAAAAAAGGTTACGATGTGTCTCGTGCGAAGTTGAAATACTGAATGCACTAAGAAAACATGCGTGGAGTTAGACCATAACAGCCAATGAGAGTAAGCGAATTCCAGTAACCCTCTCGCAAACAGTGGCAAAGGAAAGGCTGGGAAGCTTTCCCCCACAAAATGCCACCCCCACCTACCATTGGGCTGAAACGCAAGACGTCATAAAATCCTCCCCGCTTTTCTCTCGGAGCACGTGACACACAGACGGTCTTTTTGGGTAGCAGGTGGCTGGTTGACGCCACCTTTCAATGCTGTGCTATCTTTACCGGGTGTAAAAAATATATATATATATATATATATATATATATATATCTGAAAGTCTTGCAAATTTACTCGCTGTAACAGAGTTGTTACTCGTAACAAGCGGAATAGTTTAACACTAATTGCATACGAAACCAAACTTCTGGCATTTACTCGTTATAGCCTGGACCTCGTTATACCCGAGCTCGTCTTAACCAAGTTCGACTGTATTTGTAGCAAAATCTGGGTGCCGCCCCAGTGGCAAAGTGGTCTAAGCGATGGCCTCTGATCATTCGTCCGAAAGGGGTCTGGGTTCGAATCCCGGTGAGGCATGGATGTTGTGTTTGTCTTACGGCACTGGCTCTCTCCCTTTCCTGGAACCAGTGACCCTAAATTAGGGACGGGCGACTGCTTATAGCCCATTGAGTTGCTTACGGTGGTCGTTAAACCTCCAATCAAAAAAAAAAAAAAATCTGGGCTCCTGAAAACTCGACTAATTTTTTTTTCTTCGACCGATGATGTTGATAAGGAAAAACCTTTTGAGAATACTTTCTTCCTAAAATAATGCATGGTTTCCCACCAGGGGACGTAAAGTCACATCTTAATTTTGTCGGTGTCTCTGTTTTTAAGAGTCCGATTTGAAAAATTCTTTCGATGTTGGAGAGCGTTTCTGGTGCGAAATGTTTCTCATATAAATTCACGTTTTCTTAACGCACAAGTCGGCAACCAGAGGGCGCAAGCTCACGATTCCGTTTACAGCAATATCTGAGGGATTAAAAACCCGACTGAAAAACTTTTGTCTTCTGTCAGGTACTATTTTTTACCATATCGGTTCCATAGGCTTTGAATAGCTTTAATAAATTTAATTTGCGTCAGAACGGATTCAAAAGACGTGCTTAATTACACCCTAAAATTCGGTGTCATCTTTCTTTTTTATTTGTTGGAGGTTTAACGACCACCCTGAGCAACTCGGTGGGCTATAAGCAGTCGTCCCTAATTTAGGGCCACTGGTTTCAGGGAAGAGAGAGAGCGCCAGCCCCTTAAGACAAACACAACATCCATGCCTCATCGGGATTTGAACCCGGACACATCTCGAACGAATGATCAGAAGCCATCGCTTAGACCACTGAGCCAGCGGGGTTGCGAGCCGGTCCTTCAAGACTCGTTGTCGGCGGACCCAAATACCTTTCGATTTCGTAACTCCGCTTTTCTCAAATGTAATATGATGTAACGTGCTATGTATAATATGACGTAAATATAACATACTACTCCGGTGACGTATGAGTCCAATCAGCAAGGCTTTTGGGGTTTTTTTCGCGCGTCCCTAGTATAGGGCCACTGGTTCCAGGCAAGAGAGAGAGAGAGAGAGAGAGAGATCCTGTATCGTTACGCAAACACAATATCCATGCCTCACTGGGATTCGAACTCGGACCAACAATCAGAAGCCAGCGCTTAGACCACTGCGTCAATGGGGCGGGTAAGCGGCAAGTTGCAGCGATAAGACTTTTGCTGCAACTGTTCAAGAAGAAGGATTTCCTCCACAAGGTTTGTAGAACAGCTGCCTGAACAGTTGCAGCGAAAGTCTTATCCAAGCTTGTCCAAGCTTGTGCAGGCGCTTTGCAATGGCTTGCTGTGTTACTCAGAGTTCCTGGTCGAGCTCTGACTGTGTGCGACAGGGATCCGCGTCCAACAGTTTTCCAGTTCCTCGTTGTAGAACAGCTGCCTCCGGAGTAGGAAGCTGTATGTAGAACATTCAGTTTGTAAAACAGCTGCCTCCGGAGTAGGAAGCTGTTTGTAGAACATTCAGTTTGTAGAACAGCTGCCTCCGGAGTAGGAAGACATGAATTCAGATCCACCAACGGTAAAAATGTTATACGCTATAGCTCATATTGACATATCTTTTATAAATACCCTAGCGTTGAAGTCATATTATTAGACGAAACGTCTTGAAAAAATATTAAAAAATTTCGAAAAACATTTATTCAAAAATTTTTGAAAACTCTAGACTCCTTTGACACCAGATCTTTGTTGACAAAAAGTGCGGAGCAAAATGTACAAGAAGAGACCATCAATTTATGCTGCGCTTGTTGAAATTCCAATTTACTTATAAAGGATATACGTAATCTGAAGGATTTGCCCAAGTACCTGAAGAAAAAGAAAAACTGAGGCATGATAAGTAAACGAAGCATACATTTATGTCACTTAAAACTGGCAAATACAGAAAAATAAGAAATAAAAGAATCAAGAAGTAGAGGAAACTGAGATCAGATATGTTACATTCTACAACAGTTGCGGTTTTTCCGCCACTTTTTTTCTGGCAAACTGCGATGGTTTGATACCCTGAGCAGGAGCGTACATAGAATTTTTTTCATAAGGAGGCCGACCGAAAATGGAAGTTTTTGAAATCCAGCAGAAGAAAATAAAAGTTAATGAAAAATAGAAGAAAAAATTAAAGCATTATTTTCTATTGTAAGTTGATGTATTTATATTAAATGAAAGCATTTTTTTTCTAATGTAAGTCGCATTTCAACAAAGATATGAAACACTTCCGGGGAGGGAGCAAGGCCCCCTTGACTCCCTTCTGACCCTGCGGGTAGTTGTTCTTAATAGGATGTATGTTTCATGGAGATTTTCGCCCACAACGTTCGGTTAAATATTTTATTTTATTTATTTTTTTGCACGTGTGGGAATAAGTTTATTCATTCATTTCCATCCATCTTTCAGTTTTATACCTACGCTAATGGAAAAACATATATTCAGTCCTCTAAACTTAACACTTTCTTTGTATAATATATTACCAAGCAGAAAATCGAAAATACAGCAAACTTTTTACAAACACAAGACTTTTCCATTTCACACAAATAACTTTCGGAAAATTATCCGAAGGCGTGGATAGGCATAAATAAAAAAAAAAGGATAGCATCGACTTATAAGCACATTCTTTGAAGCCTAAGGAATGCGTGATAATGTAAATTGCAATAACTCTTGAATATTTTCTGATATGTGGAATTTTACAACTAAGGGTTTATGATAATAAACATAAGGATTCAATCCGAGGCAAAACTATTTTTTCGATGTTTTTCAGAAACAGGGCAATGGCTGCCAATTTCCATCCGTATAAGAAAACTGATAATTCAAGCAAAATCTTGTTCACCAAAAATCAATCCAACAAACAGCTTTTTTGTTCTATCGTACTTTCGAATTGTAGATATGGTCAAAAAAGATAAGCTCTTGAAACCCATATTAGAAAATCTTTGAATCATCAGATGCAGGAAATGTGAATAAATCTTTGTCATTGTAATTTTTTGGTCGCCGCCATAGTTTTGCAATTTTTTTCTTTTATGACTCACATGTCTTCATTCATTGGTTTTACGACAATAACATTTTCACTAATCCACCTACTTAAGTACCGTTGCGCACTTGTAGGTACCGAACTGTGGCTAGGAGTGGTCCTGAGTGGCGCGAATAAATGCAATGCGTTATACGTAAAAAATGTATACTCTGAAATGAATGGTTTTATTTCACACCTCCAGAGATCTAGACATGAGAAAGATACATAGCATGAATTACCTACGATGAGTACCAGGGTTACTCTCTTTGTTTTTTATAACACAGAACTTTACGTGTATTACACGTGACTTAATCGTATTTAATTTCCATGGCCAAAACTTTCATTACAAAACTGAATGTGTAATTTTTACGAGTTGAGCATCTTGTGCGATGCTTTTTGGAAATTTGTCGAGAGCTAGCGTTTCGCCTTGTGCAACATACCTTTGCTGCATCTTCATTTTAAATAACTTTCAAGAGATCAAAATGAGATGTTATTCTATGGGAAAAGAGCATGCACTGTTTTGCAATGAATTTTTTTCGAGCTGTAAAATTCTGTTTAAATCGTTTTAAGCAGGTGTGGTAATGTTGGACAACATACTAACCAGTCAAAGGCAGACTACACTGTATAACACGGAAGATGTTCCGGAAATGAAAACAGCCATTTTTCACCAATTCCAGGCACTAAGCACAATTATGACATTAAAAAAAAAAAAAGATTGGCTCTTGTTTTAAAAATGCAAAAGGCTTCCTCCGTATTCAATACATATTGATTGGTTTGTGTATTTCGGTGGGCTGTACCAAGCGCCTGTCGTCAGAGCAAACCTAACCTGACTACGGAGTGGACGTTGGGAGAACCTTTTCACGGGAAAGATCTCATAGTTTTTTAGTATTTCTCTGCACTAGTGGGGTGCAATGTGTCGTGAACCGTCCCGCAAACCCCGAGGCTGTGGCACTGCAATGAAAGGGTGAACAAAAGGAAATTTTCCGCTGATCCTGTTTTCAGCAATTTCCATCTCAGGAAGAAAGGACCAGAGCTCAGTTCCCAAAGCCACTTAACTGTCCACTTACTTTCCCATAAGCAGTAAATATCCCGCGAGTATTACCTCTCGAACACACATCGCCGGCTGATAGAAACACGGTCTTTTTTTTTTTTTTTGAAAATTAACCGAACCTGAGATCTTAGTTGTTGTTGTTGTTTTTTAATATAAGTACAAACACCATTTAGAACAACGATGTACTTTTTAAATTCCAGTTCAAACTATAATACTAAAGGTGGAGACTGGCATTCTTAGGTGGTTTGGCCATGTTGAAAGAATGAGTGACGAGATGCTTACTAAGAAAAACGTTTCGGCCCAGGTGGCAAGAAAGAAAGGCAGAGGAAGGCATAGGAAGCCATGGGAGGATCAGATCAGGAGGGTCTGAATGACAAAAAGATAATGAGTACGAAGTATAGAAGGTCTTGTGTACGTCGCGTGATGGATGACACTGAAGCCCGTGTTGTGTGTTAAGATCGCTGTAAATGGAGAAGTTTCATGCGGCAACAGAAAGTAAATAATCAGTTAATAATTTATCTGGTGGTTTGCATTTCTTTGTGGAGCTAATCTCAGAGAACACCTTAGGGTATGCATTATCAGTTATATTTTGTATTTGTCAGATGGTCTTTCTTTGAGGAGCTAACCTCTTAATATCGGAGAACAGCTTAATGATATGTATGTACTATAGTATGGAGAGGAAGTACGCACACAGTATCATCCACTATGTAGTCAGGTTATGCCTGCCACCAGTTTAGGTAACAATTTCGGAAATGAAAACGGCCGTCTTTTTCCAGTTTCGAGGCTTTCGAAATTTGTTGTTCGGTGGTAGGAATTCCCGAGCTGCGCCGTAGTATTCAGGAAGTGGAAGGTAGTTACACTTTTTGTGGGATCACGCTATACGTCCGATTCAGATTTTTTTTTAGCTTTAATGACAACCGTGAGCAACTCGATGAGCCATTACCAGTCGCCCGTTCCTGATTTAGGGCCACTGGTATGACCGCCGCCAACATCTCTGCCCCCCCCCTCGATCAACATAATTAGAGAAACTGTTATTTTTTCAAGAATGTGCCAACTCGATATTTTCATAACTGCACCTATCTTTTAGCTTCTATTACCACCGCAGCCTTCGCAATTATACTGTATTCTAATATTTCTCACAATCTAATCTCACCAACCAAACCCCTTCACCCAACTTCTCCTAAGTCCTTTCTTAGCCTCTCCGCCCATGTTTTCCCCCTTATTTTAATATCGGTGACGCTCATCTTAATGCTAAAATAAATGAAAACCTAAATGTACGGTGCAGTGAGTGAAACTGTAATGAACACTTACATTTATTGGCATTCTTTGGCTCATTAAGATTCTTGGGGCCTCAAACTTCAACCAAATAACCACTTACGTTTATTCTTTACAACACACAGATCAAATAATTTCACACTGAAGACAACTGTTGAATTATTAGGTGTGCAACTTAATTCTCGGCCATAGGCACGACACATTGACAGCAAATTATAGCGAATCGAATATGTACCTAATCAGGGAAATAATTCCTGTCGTCTTGGATACATTTGAGCCATCGGTCAGGGAGCTGCCGAATGCCACTGCGGAAAAAAGAGGGCTGTTTCGAGTTGATAAAGTCATCAATACTTGTGTGGACCTCCTCGACCGAAGTGAAGTGCGTATCACTCAGGTGATGTTGCAGGGAGCGAAAGAGTAATCCGACGTGGGCGAAATCTGGAGAATACGCCGGGTGGGACAAAATCTCCCATCCCAGGTCGGTGATCGTGTTTAAAGTCGTTTTCGCGGTGTGAGGACGCGCGTTATCCTGAAGCAACAGGACCGAGCTTCTGCCCTTGCCGGTGTATGGCCTTTTCGCCTCCAGTGCGTCACTCACACGAATGAGTTGCTGACAATAACGCTCAGCATTGACCGTTTCACCAGGTTTGAGCAGCTCATAGTGTACGACACCGCGCTGATCCCACCATATGCACAGCAACAACTTCCTGGCATGGATATTCGGTTTGGCGATATTGGTGGTAAGCTGACCTGGATACACCCACGATTTGCGCCGCTTAGGATTATCGTAGAGGATTCACTTCTCATCACAGGTCAAAATCTTGTGGAGGAAATCCTTCTTGAATCTGGAGAGCAAGGACAAAGCAACACCATAGCGCCTAGACTTGTTTGCAGCTGTGAGTTGGTGGAGCACCCAACGGCCTTCCTTGTGAATCCGTCCAAGCTTGTGCAGGCGCTTTACAATGGCTTGCTGTGTTACTCCGAGTTCCTGGGCGAGCTCTGAGTGTGTGCGACAGGGATCCGCGTCCAACAGTTTTCCAGTTCCTCGTCGTCAACTTTCTGTGTCTGTCCCGGACGTTCTGCATCACGGAGATTAAAATTCCCCTGCTTAAACCGCTGGAACCACTCCTTACACGCACTGTAGGACACAGCAGCCTCACCCAAAGCAGCACAGATTATTTGCTGGGCTTCTGCGGTTTTTTTAGCTGAAACGCGAACAGGAGGCAGTGCCTCAAATGTTGCTTTTCGAACGACATTGCTTTCACCGTCAACTTTTGTTCCTTCTGTCACTACAGCTGTGAGCGGTTACAGTTGCCTGGAAAGTTGTTGAATGGCGCTGCAATCAGCCATTATCGCACACAGCTATTTGCGTTTGCAGACGTTCTATGATTGCTTGCGGTTAGGGGCCGAGAATTAAGTTGCACACCTAATATACATCAAGGCCTAGCTTCATCAGAACGAAAAGCGCGTAAATATTCAAATTGTATATGATGTCATAAATGGTGTTTACAGTCACGGTTTTTGGTTAGCTGCTTCCACGCGCTTGATAGAAATGGGCTGGATGCCATGTCATTAACAAGTTGCGAAAACTTCTGATATATATCATTAGTTTTTTATCATATATATCAGAAGTTTTCGCAACTTGTTAATGACATGGCATCCAGCCCATTTCTATCAAGCGCGTGGAAGCAGCTAACCAAAAACCGTGACTGTAAACACCATTTATGACATCATATACAATTTGAATATTTACGCGCTTTTCGTTACGATGAAGCTAGGTCAATACCCAGCGAAACTATGGTCGACTTGAAAAAAATAAATATTTGTGACAAACCACGTTGTATTCTCTTACTATATATAATCGTCAAAAGACTGTAGTCTTTGAGGTCAAGAACTGTTGAAATAGTCGAATTCAATCTCCACAATAAACAAACAGGCGTAACATTTCTCCATCTCATACAAAATTTCAATACTCGGACGGTGCAGTATCACAATTCTTAGCCGACATTCGTTTATAATAGCATTTGATCAATTCCCCTGTAATACGGATATATCAGCATACACACGGTCGAGCCATATTATTGTGACTACCTGCTAATATCCAGAATAATCGCAGTATGCAGAGCGGACAGCAGTTAGACGGGCTGGGAATGACTCAATAAGGTGCTGGAAGGTGTTCACAAGTATGTGAAGCCATGCTGACTGCAGTGCATTTGGCATCTACTCGATGGTGTGTGATGGAGGATCCACAGAGTGAACAACACGATCGAGGTGATCCCACAGATGCTCAATTGAATTTAAGTCTGGGGAATTAGGGAACCAGGGATGTACTTCGAACTCTTCACCGTTTCCAGATGTGTGACACGTCGCATTGTCATGGTGGAAGATCTCATCCACCCAGGAAAGACAATCCGCATGTATTAGTGTACGTGGTCTGCAAGGATGGATTCATAACGTATTCGGTCCATAGTGACTTCCACAGGTATGAGTGGGCCGAGAGAATGCCACGAAAACACTCCCTAGACCATAACGCTGTCCCCACCAGCTAGTGTTCTTCCAGCAATGGTTGAAGAGTGTTGGTTCTCCGATGTTTCTCGCCTTATACGCCAACGTTCATCCGTTCGAAGAAGCAGAAAACGTGACTCATTTGGTGAAGGCAATTCTTGGCCAATCAACGGAAGTCCAATTCCGATACTGCTGTGCAAATGTAAGGCTCTTCTGTCGATGCACCCTCGTTAGCATAGGTTCAGTGACCATTCGTCTGCATCGGAGTCCCATACGCAGCACGGTTTGCTGAACTGTCGTTTTAGACGCACTTCCGGTAGCTCCCTGGTTGATTCGGCCAGTGAGTTGCTCCACTGTAGCGTGTCAATCGTCCCTCACGCACCTTCGAAGCCGACGTTCACCTCTCACATCAATGGCACGTGGTGCTCCGCAGTTTCCACTTCGCTTATTCGCAATGGTGCCATTTCTCCAATCACGATGCACTTTAACCACAGCAGCACGCGAACAGTTCACAAACTTCGCTGTTTCAAAAATACTGCCACCGTTGGCCCGAAAGCCGATAATCATCTATTTTTCCAAATCTGATAAATCGCTCCTTCTATCCATGACAGCAACGAGTGATATGTTTTCAGAATGCCTACAGCACACCTTATATACCCTGCAAGCCAGCTCACGACACGTACCTTCTTTCATTGGCTACGATCTGTTGACATTAAAAGTAGAAGGTGGTCACAATAATGTGACTCGACTGTGCATATACAAACCGTGACACTAATTTCAAAGAGTAGTTAAACTTTATCCGGGCAGTTTAGGAGGGGAGAGATATCACAGACTTTATTACAGCGAAACGACGCCATCGCACCTGCACCCCTTCCACACCCTTTCGTTCTGCAGTAAGGAAAATACATCACCAGCTTCCCGGATAAGAAGATAATAAATCAGTTGACAGCCAGTTGTGATGTCTAATCTAGTTTAATATTCCTTTTTATTTCCTTTATTGTAATTTTAATTTATTCTTCTTCAGCTTTTTTAAATATGAGCGCTGCATTTTCTCTCTCGGTAAATTTGTGAATGGCAACCTGACAGAAGGTCAAAGAGTAATGACGTAATCGAAAGCTGAAGCTAAGAATTGAAATTTTTGGTTTAGAGGGAGTCTTTTTAGAGCAAGTACTCTTTGGTAGGAGTGCTTGTTATCACGAGCTTTGTTGCATCGCGAGCCCTTGTTATCACCAGAACTGGATTATTCCAGTCGCTTGTTTTTGGCATGGTCACATGCTAATCTGTCTTACTTGTAAACGTTCCTTGTGTTTCAAGCACGATAGTTGATTTATCTACAAATTGCTGTATTAAAGCGAGAGCACGCTTACAGTACTGGTAAGTACATACAAAGCCCTATATTCTGCAGTTGATGCTTTGTGATCAAGAATATTAACTGAATGATGTGTTTGACGAATGATATATTCCCTCCCGCAAAGGACAAATAAATAAATAAAGAATGAATTCAGTAAGTACGATTTATTTGACTGGCCAGTTTTATTCTTGGTGCTTAATTAGCTAATTCATGTTCTATACAGTTTTAACGAAATGTAGCGATCCAGTATTCATTGAAAGTATTGGGTGTGTGCAAAAGTTCTTCCCGTTTTTGTGATAGATGCCAATTGCGATCGGAGTAGTTACGTCACAGATGACGCTGTGATGCCGAATTTTCGGCTAATAAAGCATGGATCAGTAGACCATACAGAGGCACTAGGTTTGTCCGAGTAAGCCATTCGTAACGGAAATCATGGACGGTGTAACATGGCATGCGATAAGGAACACATTAGACATTGTTTACCGTACGAGTTCGATAAAGGCAGTACTGCAGCCGCGGTTTGCCGCACCATCTGTCAAGCGTATGAGGAGAGTGCCGTTGATGACGACACATGTCACCGTTGGGTTCGGAAATTTCAGGACTGAGACTGAAGCTGTGAAGATCAACCACGTTCTGGACGTCCATCCGTGATTTGACGAGGATGCGGACCAAGCCATAACAAATGACCCAAATTTTCAGGAATTAGGGGAAACGTTGTTGGTACACAGAACAACAGTCAAAAGACGGATGCATGCTTTTGGGTTCATCACCAACTGAGTTCCTCACCAGCTTTCTGCAAAGCAACGAGAGGAGAGAATCCGTACGCGTGTTTCTTCGCGTTCTCGTCACAAAAATGAACGGTTTTGGGGACGAATTGTAACGGGTGTTAAGAAATTGCTACTGTACCGCAATGTAAAGCGTCGACGAACTATGTGCCAAGTTGCGGAGCCTGCTCCATCGACTTCAAAAGTAGGACTGCATCCCGAAAGGGTTTCGTTGAGTGTTTGGTGGGATGTCCAGGGAATAATCCACTGCATCCCGAAAGGGTTTCGTTGAGTGTTTGGTGGGATGTCCAGGGAATAATCCACTGCATCCCGAAAGGGTTTCGTTGAGTGTTTGGTGGGATGTCCAGGAAATAATCCACTGCATCCCGAAAGGGTTTCGTTGAGTGTTTGGTGGGATGTCCAGGAAATAATCCACTGCATCCCGAAAGGGTTTCGTTGAGTGTTTGGTGGAATGTCCAGGGAATAATCCACTGCATCCCGAAAGGGTTTCGTTGAGTGTTTGGTGGGATGTCCAGGGAATAATCCACTGCATCCCGAAAGGGTTTCGTTGAGTGTTTGGTGGGATGTCCAGGGAATAATCCACTGCATCCCGAAAGGGTTTCGTTGAGTGTTTGGTGGGATGTCCAGGGAATAATCCACTGCATCCCGAAAGGGTTTCGTTGAGTGTTTGGTGGGATGTCCAGGGAATAATCCACTGGGAGGTGTTGGCACCTAACCGAACGATAAATGCTGACCTCTCCTGCCAACAGTTGGACAGATTGCGAGAATAACTGACATCGAAAAGGCCAGCACCCTTCAATCTCAAGGGCGTGAACTTTCATCATGATAACACCAGAACTCATGCTACTTTAATCACTAGTCCAAAACTACTGTACTTTGGTTGGGAAGTGTTACCTCACCCAGCGTATTCCCCTGACCTGGCACCTATGGACTACCACGTTTTTTGATCGTTACAGAACGCCTTCGCTCTCCAAACCTTCGACGATGTGGACGATGTGAAAACAACATTGCATGACTTTTTTGACTCTAAAACACAGGAGTTTTTCCGGCGGGGGATTCACCTACTCACAGACAGATGGCAAGATGTCACACAGAATGATGGCAATTATGTGAAATCCTAGGTACCTTATTTGTTGTGTTCTCCTCCTTTCTTTGTAGCCTACAAAAACGGGTAGAACTTATGCACACACCCAATAATTCATCAAGCTTTACTTGAAGCAATTTTATTCCTGCAAGCTAAGCCTTAGTCTGTGATTTCTGTAATGCTTTACAGTGAAGTTTCATGCCAGGATAATATGGTTGGAAACAAGCATATTCCGTAAAACAAGAAATATTCCATACGGTATGACTCCATTAGTAGCCATTTTACGCAGGAGATAGCGTGAAAAAACATTTTTTGCTGAAGATGAAAAAAAAAAAACAAAAAAAAAAAACCACTCTTCTGCACTAAGGCAGACAATTAAAAGTAAGAACTCTATACTAAAACGAGAGGAATGCACGGAGTCAGCCAAAGTTAGTCGGGATAGCGATAGATTTTTCCTGATATTAAAGCACTCCCATAGGGGTGGGGTAAGGCGAGAAGTTTTACCCTTCTACAAATGAAGTCTTCATTTCTTCCTCTTCTCCGATAAAAGTAAGCAACAGTGTGATTAAATAAATATATATTGCCTCTAATTAGATAAAAAAAGGATTCATGTGCGGTTCGAATTGTCAGTTTTCTTCCCTGCTCCATGGGATAGAATCCGTAACCTTCCAGTGTTAATGCAGTCTTCAAGCGTTAATACAATGTGATTCATTCGGGACTTTACGCAAACAAGTTAGTTAAAACATGCAATGAATTGATTATGATACGCTTTCCAACATACCAGAAATCATTACTCAATTTATGAAGATAATGGCTGTGGAATAAATTTCGCTCCTGTGCCATGACCTTTGACGCCATTTCGGTGATATTCAACAAAACCGGTTCAGTATACCTCCGGACCAACATAAAGTTTTGTCGCAATCGAAGCATTTTTACCTAAGTTATGACGCATAAGGGCAATGAATAGATCCCGCTGCTATGTTCTAATCTTTGACCCCATTTCGCCCATTTTCAATAGGATTCCTTCCCAGGTTGTCCCTTACCACATACTAAAATGTCATCGAAATCGAACCATTTTTACGCAAATTATGACGCGTAAGGGCAATGGAATGGATCCCGCTCCCATGTCCTTACCTTTGACCCCATTTCGTCCATTTTCAATCGGGTTCTTACACAGGTGGTCCCCTACTAACATACTAAAATTTCATCGAAATCATATCATTTTTACGCGAGTTATCGTGCGGACGGACGGACAAAGCTGGAGCATATACGCTTCTTCAACCTACGGTATGAAAGCGTACAAAACCGCTATAAATTTAAAAGGGAAAACATTTCAAGCTGAAATTTGAAGACAAAGTGCAATACGTTCGGACATTCGCTTCCTTATCTGAGCCGTTTGGGTCGTATGCTCAGATGCCGCCTCAATGCACGGCATCTGATGGGAACGGTTTCGCGCCATTCTCTTTGTCTGTCAAGTACGATGGTGTTACGATTGCTGAGCGCGTGTTTACTATTTGAAGTTATTGGAATTCCGGCTCTTTCAAGGAATGTCAGAAAGAGTTTAAGAAGAAATTTCCCTGTCGGGAATCACTTACGAAGACAACGATTTCAAATCTTGAGAAGAAATTTGAGACGACAGTAAGCCTTGTTAGTACGCATTCAGGAGGCCGACCCGCTATGTCAGAAAAACACTGTAAAATCTGTAAAAAAGAGGTTGTTACAGTCTCCAAATAAATCGTTACGCAGGCTGTCGCAAGAAACAGGACTGCCACATTCCCCCTGCCAGATAGCGGCAAAAATGGGTAAACGGAAGCCATATCACGTTACAGCTGTTCATGAGCTGTTACCAATTGACATGACGAAGGGAATGCATTACTGCCGGTGGTTTAAGGAATTTGTCAGTCAAACACCAGGCGTATTGGACATTACGTGGTTCACGGATGACGCCTGGTTCCACCTTTCAGGCTATGTGAACTCACAGAATACACGGGTATGGGCGAGTGAGAATCCCCATGTCATTCACGAGGAAAGAGTGCATCCCACAAAGATTGGCATACGGTGCTCTATTTCACAGAACCGTATAATCGGTCCTATTTTCTTTGAACAGACTGTCAACACAGAAGTGCATCTCAATATCTTCACGCAATTCGTGAACCATCTGGATGATATTGAAATGCAGAATGGCTTCTTTCAACATTATGGTGCCACTTGTCACACTTCCAAAGCCAGCCTGGCTGATATTCGAAGTTTCTTCGGCGATCGGGTTATCTCCAAAGGTTACAGGCAGCCTAGGTCTCCAGATTTAACTCAACCCGATTGCTTCTCATGGGGTCATCTGAAAGGTACTGGGTACAACAATAAGCCTAGGATTATTCGGCAGCTGTAAAACAACATCACACAAGAAATTGAAGCAATAAATACCAACATGCTGAAGCGTATATTTGACAATATGCAGCGGCGAGCTGATCTCTGCTTGAAGGCAAATAGCGGATATTTTCAATATCTCTGATATCGATGAGATTGTGAAAAGGTAAGGCACATCGTCTTCAAATTTCAGCTTGAAATGTTTTTTCCTTTCAAAATTATAGTGTTTTTTGTGGGGGGGGGGGAGGTAAAGTCCCGAGTGAATCATTCTGTACAATGAGCATGGGGAAAACTCAAGTCCCCACACAGTCATCACAACAACACAAACATACCAGAACACTTTGAAGGAACGATGCTCTAGTCACATCAGATCCGTCTTGTAAAACAGAACGTGTTTGTAATATCATTCTGCCTGTTGAGGACACCATAGCTCTTCACTTGATTTGAGAAAGTCTTCTTATAACGTTGGAAAGCCTGAACTGTGAGAAAAACGACCCACTGCTTTTTAACCTTTTCTGGTGCACAACTTCACCGCTAAGGGCGTAACTATAAGCGGTACTGCGGCTGTAAACGCCAGATTTTAAACAAAACCGTTTTTGCGTTGGATAGCACTCACGGTCAAGGATATTTTGCGTATGATCTCTAATGTGATTTCTATGTCGCGTAAGTGTCTAATTCTGTTTGGAACATATTTGCAGCCGCGTCTATCTTTGGAAGAAGGGGGGGGTTAAACGGCCACCACGTGAAACTCTAAAGGCTATAAGAAGTCTCTCGACCGTAATTTAGGGTCACTGGTTTCAGGAAAGTGACCGCGCCAGCACCATCAGACAAACACACCCCCAAGCCTCATCTGGAGCACGAACTCCATCCTAATGCATGATTGCAAGCCAGCACCTCAGACTTATCGGACACCAATGGTGTCTATGTTCCAAAACCCAATTTCAAAAAAATGTTTTCGTCAGGTATTGCTTTCTACAAAAGAGCACTACGCGTATTTTTCCTGCTAAAAATAATACGCGCAGCTGCGGCGGTCGAATCATGTGAGGTGTTTTCTGACCATTCGTCCTAGATAGGTCTGGGTTCAAGTCCAGATGGGTTGAGTAATCTCTCGAGGTCTCTTCCACAACTCTCTGTCCATAGCAATTCTCTTACACGTCATGCTTTGGAATTACATCCACCAATCACCCACGCTGTGTTTTTCTAGATCTTTCCCTGTCCTTTTTTTACCCAGTTTGGTTTTCCCCTTGTTCAGTGGTGGTCAGTTCCTATAACAATGCGTCTCACCCATTGCCACTTGAGGGTCTTCTCTTCGATCATAATGTAAAACTTTTAATTACACATAATATACATGACCAAATCTTACGGCAACAAGCAGCCGCTCGTACGAGCTATTGGGTGTGTGCATAAGTTCTACCCGTTTTTGTGGGCTACAAAGAAAGGAGGAGAACATAACAAATAACATTAAAAGGATTTCACATAATTGCCATCATTCTGTATGACCTCTTGTCATCTGTCTATGAGTTGGTGAATCACATGCCGGAAAAACTCCTGTGTTTAGAGTCAAGAAAGTCATGTAATGCCGTTTTCATATTGTCCACATCATCGAAGGTCTTTTTTTTTTTATTAGAGGTTTAACGACCACCGTGAGCAACTCAACGGGCTATAATCAGTCGCCCGTTCCTAATTTAGGGCCACTTCCAGGGAAGGGAGAGAGCCAGTGCTGTAAGACAAACACAAGATCCATGCCTGACCATGATCCGAACCCGGACCCCTTTCGGACAAATGATCAGAGGCCATCGCTTACCCCACTGCGTCACCGGGGGCGGCATCGAATGTTTGGAGAACTAAGGCGTTCTGTAATGACCGAAAAAAGGTGGTGATCCGTAGATCCCAGGTCAGGGGAACACGCCGGGTGAGGTAACACTTCTCAACCAAAGTCCAGTAATTTTGGCCGGGTGATTAAAGCAGCATGAGGTCTGGCGTTATCATGATGAAGGGTCACGCCCTTGAGATTGACGAGTGCTGGCCGCTTCGATGTCAGTTGTTCTCGCAATATGTCCAACTGTTGACAGGATAGGTTAGCATTTATCCTTCGGTTAGGTGCCAATACCTCCCAGTGGATTATTCCGTGGACATCCCACAAAACACTCAACGAAACCTTTTTGCCTCCATCTGAGGTCGATGGAGCAGGCTTCGCACCTTGGCACACAGTTCGTCGACCCTTTATATTATGGCACAGTACCCATTTCTTAACACCCGTTACAATTCGTCCCCAAAACCGTTCGTTTTTGTGACGAGAAAGCGAACAAACACAGGTACGGATTCTCTCCTCTCGTTGCTTTGCAGAAAGCTGGTGCGAAACTCAGTTGGTGATGAACCCAAAAGCATGCATCCGTCTTTCGACTGTTGTTCTGTGTACCAACAACGTTTCAGCTAATTCCTGAACGGTTGAACGTGGTTCATTTGTTATGGCTTGGTCCACATCCTCGTCAAACCACGGATGGACGTCCAGGACGTGGTTGATCTTTACAGCTTCTGTCTCAGTCCTGGAATTTCCGAACCCAACGGTAACGTGTGCTGTCATCAACTGTACCCTCCTCATACAGTTTACAGATGTTGCGGCCAACCGCGACTGAAGTATGGCCTTCATCGAACTCGCACAGTAAACAATGTGTAAAGTGCTTCTTATCGCATGCCATGTTACACCGTCCGTGATTTCCGTTACGAATGACTTACTCGGACAAACCTAGTGCCTCTATATGCTATACTGATCCACGCTTTATTAGCCTAAAATTCGTCATTGCAGCGTCATCTCTGACGTGACTACTACAATCACAATTGGCATCTACCCTGCTGGCCACCCAAAATGCAACACCAAGAAGGAATCATCCGATTGGCCTGAAATTCGCCACATGCGTCGCCCGCGAGAGGACATGCAAACGATTAGCATTGCAAGGCATGTGCAAATCATGTGCGTCCGGCACGCCACCGAGAAGCACTATAAGAAGAGTGCACAGAAGGCAGGGTGTAAGTAGTGGAAGTGTGTTATGCTGCCAGACCTGTGCGTGGAAAGCTTTCTGATGCCTCGTCGCAGAATACGGCAGTCATTCCAGCACGTTTTAGAGTTCGACAGAGGACGAATAGTGGCTTATCGCGACTGCGGTTTATCGTACAGAGACATCGGCGCCCGTGTGGGACGATCTCCAGCCACAGTGCGGCGAGTATGGATTCGGTGGGTGCAGAAGACGGACGGACAGACGTGATCGGCATTGACGGCTCGCACCGCCACATCACGAACGTTAGCGCAGGAATTAGGGTGTGTTACGCATTAACCTGTGTCAGCACGTACCGTTCGACGTGGTCTGCAGGAAGGGGGACTTGTCGCACGGCGCCCATTGCTCCAATTACCATTGACGTTACATCACCAGCGAGTGCGGCGGCAATGGGCCATTGAACGCCGCACCTGGACTACGTAATGGAACGACATTGTCTTCTCCGACGAATCCTGCTTCTGCCTGCAACACCACGATGGTCGGATCTACGTGTGGCGGCACCGCGGCGAGAGACTGCACGACGCCTGCATTATGCATCGCCATACCGGTCCGTCGCCTGGCGTTATGGTTTGGGGCGCAATTGGATATGACACCCGCACCCCACTGGTACGCATCACCGGTACACTCAACAGCCACCGCTACATCTCCGACGTTTTGGAGCCTGTAATCCTCGCTTACCTGCAGGACCTGCCAGCGGTCACGTTCTAACAGGACAATGCGCTCCCGCACGTGGCACGCATCGTGCAACCATTCTTCACAGCCCACCAGGTGTCCCTGCTGCCGCGGCCCGCCTGTTCTACCGATATGTTGCCCTTCGAGCACGTCTGGTCGCTGATCGGCAACCGAGTGGCCCGGCAAGCACCACCCGCGGCAACGCCGAATGAACTGTGGTAACGTGTGGAAGCAGCCTGGACCGACATACCCCAAGCCCGCCGCCCCGGTGGCGCAGTGGTCTAAGGCACTGGCTTCTGATAATTCGTCCGTAAGGGGTCCGGGTTCGAATCCCGGTGAGGCATGGATGTTGTGTTTGTCTTACGTCACTGGCTCTCTCCCTTCCCTGGAACCAGTGACCCTAAATTAGGAACGGGCGACTGCTTATAGCCCATTGAGTTGCTCACGGTGGTCGTTAAACCTCCAATAAAAAAAAAAATACCCCAAGCCCACATCAAAAGCCTCTTTCGTTCGATGCCGCGGCGTGTAGTGGCCGTTATTGCCAGCCATGGGGGCCACACGAACTATTGATGTCTGCGTGTACCGCAAGTCGCACTGGCCTGTAAGCTCAATCGTTTCATCTTTGTATCTGTTGTTATGTGTCCCGTAAATCTGGCTTTGCTATCTCGTGTCCTTCTTGGTGTTACATTTTGGGTGGCCAGCGGTGTATTGCAAAAACGGGTAGAACTTTAGCACAAACCCAACACACGTATCGGGTTGGTGCGAATGAAATGTCCGTCAAAAGACCAGCACACGTGGACGGCGAGAACAGAAAGGTAAGACAACTTACCTAATGAAAATAATCTCCCTCGGCATCGATACATAGTTCCCATCTGTCCGGCAAGGCCATGATCCCGGAACGAAAAAGTATTCCGGCAGGGACCCGAAGAAGTCATCGACTGCACGTTGGCTGTCGTAAACTGTATTTCCAACAGGAAGTGATCCAGGCGACAAAACAGATGAAAATCTGTCGCAGTGCTTCATAGTTCAAGGCACTTAGTGTCAGCATCGTTCGTTGTGCGACATGAGGGCGGCGTTTTCCTGGAAAAGAACACCATGTCTGTTGACCAAAGCCAGTTGTTACTGCAGAAATGTCCGGTGCATTTGGGGTAATTCAGCACAATAACATTCTGCAGTGGTGGTTTGGCTTCTTGCCAAGAAACTCTGACGAATTATTCCGACTGTGGACCACCAGACAAGAAGCAACATCTTCTTGGTGTGTAGGGGTTGCTTAGGATGCCGTCCAGCAGGCTGTTCCTTGATTAACCATTGTGCAGATCGTTTAGGATAATCACAAAGGGCCCACTTATCGGCGCAGGTGACGATCCGAAGCAACAGAGGTTTCTGTTTATTCCTGGTAAGCAACAACGTGCAGATTTCCAAACGCTTAGACTTGTTGGCAGTTGTCAACACATGCGGTCGCCACTTGTCAAGCTTTTTCACCTTACCCAGCACAGTCATGTGGTAGACATCTACCTCTGCCGCTATCTCACGACACGTATTTTGGGGGTCCGTTTCAACCACACGTAACAGAACATCGTCAGAAACAGTAACAGGTGGCCGACCACGTGGTTCGTTTTTCAGGTCCGTATCTCCGCTTTGAAACTTCACTAACCATCGCCGAATGTTTCGTTCGTTGGCTGTATTCTCTCCAAACGCTTTGTTAACGTTCCGAGCGGCAATTCCTGGAGAATGGCCGAGTTTAAATTCATACAGGAAGATGACTCTCAGATCCGGCGTCTGCATGTTTACCTTGCAAGCCACGTTACGCCCAAACTAACCACGCCTGAACCTTGTTCCTCACCCACGCGCTAGCTATTTATAGTAACTCTGAGACGTAATACCCGCAACACCTGTGGGTTTTTTCATTCCAGTGTGGTGGGGGTCTCTCTCCGCTGCTAGTTCGCGCTGGACATTTCATTCGCACCATCCCAATGCATAAGATGACAGTGAGAATCTCAGAACTACAGACCCATCCGTCTCCTATCAGTGGTCTATAAAATTTTCACCAAGGTTCTTTCACATCGCTTGAAGGTGACACTAGAGACACGTGGCTCAACCTAGAGAATAAGTTGGATTCAGGAGCGGCTACAGCACATTAGATCATATCCATGCACCGTGAGAACTCATTGAAAGAAAGAGGGAATATGGACGCCCATTATGTATGGCTTTTATTGATTATGAAAGGCTTTTAATTCAGTGAAGCCATTAGCAGTTATGATGTCTGTAAAATCCTGTAGTATTGAAGATACACAGACAAGCATTATTAATAACATCTATGAAAATTCAATTGCAAAATGACTTGTAGTCATTGAACTGCGGGAAAACAAGGGGATAAAGATTAATGGACATTATTTAACTCACCTTCGTTTTTCTCATGACATAACCATTTTTGCACCTATCCCTACAGAGCTGCAGAGTATGATCCAGGAACTTGCTGACAAAAATAAGGAAGTGCGATTAAAAATGAATTTTCAGAAAACACAAAATTGATGTACAATACTTTTAGAAAAAAATGAAGATTTGTAGATTCATGGTGGAAAGCTGAAGATAACCGTTACCGAAAGTTCGCAAGATCAACGGGATCTCTAGTGCGTAGATATATCTTAAATAATATATTTTTTGTATTCAAGCACCTTAGTAAAATCCTTGTAAAGCAAGGCTTTCTACATTGAGGAGTATGTAATGACCGAAAAAGGAAAGAATGAATCATAATAACTCCAATTTTTTTTCCAAAAGGCATTATAAGCACAGATGGGATCATCAGTCCGTAACACAGGTGATCAATCGGGCATCATAAGCACAGATGGGATCATCAGTCCGTAACACAGGTGATCAATCGGGCATCACAAGCACAGATGGGATCATCAGTCCGTAACACAGGTGATCAATCGGGCATCACAAGCACAGATGGGATCATCAGTCCGTAACACAGGTGATCAATCGGGCATCATAAGCACAGATGGGATCATCAGTCAGTAACACAGGTGATCAATCGGGCATCACAAGCACAGATGGGATCATCAGTCCGTAACACAGGTGATCAATCGGGCATCACAAGCACAGATGGGATCATCAGTCCGTAACACAGGTGATCAATCGGGCATCACAAGCACAGATGGGATCATCAGTCCGTAACACAGGTGATCAATCGGGCATCACAAGCACAGATGGGATCATCAGTCCGTAACACAGGTGATCAATCGGGCATCATAAGCACAGATGGGATCATCAGTCAGTAACACAGGTGATCAATCGGGCATCACAAGCACAGATGGGATCATCAGTCCGTAACACAGGTGATCAATCGGGCATCACAAGCACAGATGGGATCATCAGTCCGTAACACAGGTGATCAATCGGGCATCATAAGCACAGATGGGATCATCAGTCCGTAACACAGGTGATCAATCGGGCATCACAAGCACAGATGGGATCATCAGTCCGCAACACAGGTGATCAATCGGGCATCACAAGCACAGATGGGATCATCAGTCCGTAACACAGGTGATCAATCGGGCATCATAAGCACAGATGGGATCATCAGTCCATAACACAGATGATCAATCGGGCATCACAAGCACAGATGGGATCATCAGTCCGTAACACAGGTGATCAATCGGGCATCACAAGCACAGATGGGATCATCAGTCCGTAACACAGGTGATCAATCGGGCATCACAAGCACAGATGGGATCATCAGTCCGTAACACAGGTGATCAATCGGGCATCACAAGCACAGATGGGATTATCAGTCCGTAACACAGGTGATCAATCGGGCATCACAAGCACAGATGGGATCATCAGTCCGTAACACGGGTGATCAATCGGGCATCATAAGCACAGATGGGATCATCAGTCAATAACACAGGAGATCAATCGGGCATCACAAGCACAGATGGGATCATCAGTCCGTAACACAGGTGATCAATCGGGCATCATAAGCACAGATGGGATCATCAGTCCGTAACACAGGTTACCAATCGGCTGTCGACATAGCCAAATAAAAAAACGTAGACCTTCCTGACTATAGTTATGCATCATATAAGATCGAATACGGGAAGAATTACCAACAGAAAACTTTGACGTATAAAAGATCGGCGAGTGGTCACTAGTGCGAAAGGAAAGTACACACGAACAATATTCAAAATTATTAGTTATACACAAATCTAATGTAGAAATAATGGTACTAGTAACTTTAGCAGGAATGGTAATGACATTCACAAAGCCAGAAGCAGTGATGATATCGCTGAATGAAGATGATTAATTTTTACATGTATTCATATCAATATTAAAATCACCAAGATAATAAAGAGTCGTACCGCAGTAATTTATATCGCCTAGAAAGTAAGAGAAGAACCCAAGAAAAGAAGCCAAATTACCATGTGGATGACGATACACAACACTTTTAATAGACTGCTGCATTTCAACAGTAATCAGTTCATAATTTTCATTAATAATAGTGTATTCATCATATAAAAACACACAAAACGTACTCCTAGCATAAGTTGCCACCCCTCCCCTCCCCCTGGAATCGGAAGCGTTAAGACCTGGTAACCCAAAATATTATACAATTTTGGACCATCGGCCTCAAACCAAGTTCCTGAGACACAAATAAAATCAAGTTGGCAATCCAGTGCATGTAGTAATCCAGTCAACAAATACAATTTACCGTATAAACTACGAGCAGTAATTAATATGTAAAAATTTAAGCTGAAAATTTTGAGAAAAAATCAAACTCTGTAAATCACAAACTGGCACAACATCTGTAATACAACCCATAAAAACAGAATTATTTACAAATATAAAGCTATCCACATCTTAAAACCAAAAACACATTAAAAACGATTAAGGTTTAAATCATCCTTGCTCTTAATTAAAACCAAATCCATATCCTCTGCCTTTCGGCTGAATATCCGCCCATTTCTGTACTAGCCGAATTTGACATCATTTATTCTGGAAAAGCTACGAGCCTGCCAGAAAAGTTCTGTATTAAGTACCGTGAGATTTTCATTTATGTAGATTCTATTATTTCCACGAAGATCCAGAAACAACATCTGACACCTTCAAGACAGTCCTTCCCCTCTTGAGGTTGACGTCTCTATCTGCTCTACCTTTAAATTGTACTGTAATCGGCGAGACCCTAAATCGCGGCGGGTGGCCGAGTGGGCAACGTTCGTGACTGCCACGGAAAGGGCCTCAGGTTCGATCCCAGGCAGGTACGAACGCTCGATCCACTAAATATCCGCCGTGCGTCGGATGGGCACGCTAAGCCGTCGGACCCCGGGTACTGGCCCCCGGTAATAAATAAGGGCGTCTTTCTCCCCCTTTCTACTTCGCTTCCGTGTCACTTTCCTATCGGGCACTCTAGCCCAAATCTCCTAACTTCCTATTTCTAAGGGTTGTTTAAGACCTGGGGTCAGACACTCCCTTCCTAAAATCCTCTACTCATGATCATGACACCGTACATGAACCTCGACTACGCATCTTATGTATTGCCTCAATGTCAATCCCAGAGAAATTTTCAATTCCCAACTTACCTGCTATACGGTGAACCAAGCCATTCAAACTATCTTCCTGTACTCCATGCATCTGGAGATTTTTGTTACGTGTGTACTGTTCCAAATTGTTCAAGTTCTCCGTCAAATGTTTAATATCACTTACCTGAGTCTTTACTCTCTGCTCCAGCACCATTATATCCTTGCGGGATTCCTCAAGCATCCTATTAGATTGACATAATTTTTCCAAAACATCATCGTATTTCTGGGAGAAGAATTCAACCGATTTTCACAAGTCTAATATTTCGGTCTTTAAATCGGCAATCATGTCCAACTTCTGGTTAACAGATTCCAATAATTTCTCAGGTACACGATCCCCACTGGAGGCGTGACCTGGCATTTCCCCAATCAGCACCAAACCATCAGAAGATCCCGATCCAGCAATGAAGCTTGAGCTGATTTCAGTCCATTTTGCCGACACGGTTAATTCGTTCTAGTCGGTTAAGTGGTAAACGACCACCATGAGGCTACAACCTATTGCCTATTCCTAATTTAGGACAAGTGGAACCAGGAAGGGAGAACACCAGGGTCGTAACAAAAAGTACACCACACGTACCTCACTCGGGATTTGTGCCTAGTCCCGCTCGGATAGGTCAGAAGCCGGCGCTTAGAGTTTCACACCACAGCACAGCACAGCAAAAAACACAAGTGTTATGAAACTGTTGGGCACCAGCTGGAAGTGATGGGTCACAGCTGGCATAAATCTGTTGCTCACGGTACGGTAGCGATCCGTTGGTGGCAGCCATTGATGGCCTTGCAGCATTGCCGTGAATTACGGGCCTCCAAGCGAGCGCCACTAGTGGCCCGTAGTTGGCAACCGAAGCAAACCCCAACACGAGGTGGAAGCAACGGGACTACCATGCGCAGAAGCAACACATGCTGTGTCTCTCGTGGTACCAGTTAGTTGAAGACGACGCTATCGCCATCGTGTTATTTTAGTGGATATTAAGTTGAAAAAAACCATACGTAAAGAGATGAATTAATTTCTTAACGAAATGCCACGTCGACGAAAATTATTGTCGGAGGGAAATTATATAAATAATTAATGAACTGTAAGAAATAATCAGTTACTCTCATATATTTATAGAAACTCATTTCGTAGCAAAATTCCTGCACTAACACACGAAGAATCGAGAACATAAACAGGCATGAAATACAGGCACTTCATTCCCACGAATAATAAGAAATTCTGGACTTCAAACTGAAGTCCCGGAAAGACATTAAAAAATCGTTATGTTGATAAAAAAAAAAAGTAAGAATTATACGCTTACAAAATGGGTATTTTCATTACAAAATGACAAGTATTCGAAAAAAAAAAAAATGAAAGCAACGCTATGTGAATATAATGTACTCATCTATGCGTTGAACACACAAGATTGGAGGAATTCGCTGCTAGAAATAACCGGAAGTAAAATAAAATATCTTTCATATTTAGAACAAATGTAGCTTCGGACCGTGGAATAAAAAGATACAACGTTAGACATGTAACACAAAGTGACATGAACAGGTAAATATATTAATTAAACAATCGCCTTTCAAGACCACAACGACAGCGCAAAACTTTGGAAAACGTTTTTAAGTTGGTACACTCGTTGAAAGTTACAGAAGTTCCCTTAAGGTAAATAAAAAAAATCGTTACGTTGAAAAAATAAATTTATGAATTATATGAAACGGGTATTTATGAAAACTTACTGGTAATATAGTAAATTTAAAAAGGTAACTCTTCGTTTCAGATCGCGCAGGAAAGAGGATCACCTTCAGCAAGCGCTCACACTGGTCACACTAGTGTGACCGAATAAGTTAAAGCAGAGATATGAATGAAAACGTAAATCAACTTTACACCATCTAGAGGAAAAGCTAAGAGTTTCTTCAAGAAGAAAATGGGAATAGTATGTTCATAGTGAACGGTATTCTACTGGGAAAACATTTTTTTCAATAGGATTTTTAAATTAGTTGGCAGTGGCGTAGCCAGAAATTTCTTAAGGGGGAGGGGGGGGGTCTATGGGTTTGGTTCATTGGTGAAAGCCCCATATATACATATATATCGCTTTAAATTTATACTAAATCTCCCCTCAAGGGGGGAGGGTCCTGACCCGCGGACTACCCCTTGGTTAGGCCTATGTTAGCTGACACTCTTGCAAATAGAAATGTAC
This sequence comes from Macrothele yani, assembly GCA_039090855.1. Lineage (NCBI taxonomy): Eukaryota > Metazoa > Arthropoda > Arachnida > Araneae > Macrothelidae > Macrothele > Macrothele yani. Next base: position 133,571,754 of record CM077027.1, on the reverse strand, counting down.
ACTGACGCTTCTTAGGAGAACAACTGTGCATAAAGTAAAACTATGCGCAAATTATTTTCCATAGAATAAGCTATGCAGTTAAATAAGCATATTTTATATACAACATTTAGAAGCAGAGATAGTAAGAAAAACGGTAATCTGTATACGCTTCAGGAGAAAAGAATCGTTCATTACTTAAAATTGATAATGTCCGCAATCTTTACCCCAATACGTACAAATGATCAAATGACCATATGGAGAGGATTTTAGGAAGGAAGGGAGTGTCTGACCCCAGGTCTTAAACAACCCCTTAGAAATAGGAAGCTAGGAGATTTGGATTAGAGTGCCCGATTGGAAAGTGACATGGAAGCGAAGTAGAAAGGGGGAGAAAGACGCCCTTATTTATTACCGGGTGGCCAGTACCCGGAGTCCGACGGCTTAACGTGCCCATCCGACGCAGGCAGATATTTAGTGGATCGAGCGTTCGTACCTGCCTGGATCGAACCTGAGGTCCTTTCCGTGGCAGTCACAAACGTTGCCCACTAGGCCACCCGCGGCCCCCCAATACTTACAATGCAATGAGAATTCCTTCCAATCAAATTTTTAGAAGTGAAAATCAAATTCCAAGCATAATTTCTCCATTACGCCATATGGTTTCAGATTCTGAATTAGGAAGAATTCAAAAATATACGAAACAAATTCTTTGCGATGAATGGCCTCGCGGTAAAATTTTTTTCTAAAATTGGAAATTCAGAAGTAATGTCATGAAGACTGCAGATAGAAAATTGTAAATTGTTTTTGAAAGGAAAAATGCATAAAATATGTTGCAGAGTGAAATACTCTAAGGTCTACGAGCAATCTGTGCCCCTACCTTTTGGCCATTGGTTTTAGGTAGAGGCGAAGTACAGTGCTATAAAACCAAGGAGGTTCGAATAAGATATCTGGAGATGCCCTCATCAAAGGAGCAGTATCACTATGCGTAAAGCCTATAACCGCAAGCGGTAGCCATTAAAGTGTGGGAAAACTGATGGTTTTCATGGTTATCGCAATCCATTTTGTGTTAGCCGAATCGCATTCTTTTGTCGTAAATGTTTCTATTTTTACTTTGCAACCCTCGGTCGTCGAAGTGTGACGTCACAAGATATAGCTGGGCATAAACAAATGTCTGCACCTTCATGATTCCCTTAACGTTTCAACGTGATTGGTGAAATGTGCTCATATTTTGCAATTTCTTCATTTTTTCTGACAATTTGAAGCTGATTCAGCGCCGTGAAAAAGCTGTGAAGTCCTTTCACATGCAGTCAATTTATTATGAACCGCATAGCAAGGAAATACGTGGTCAAATTCATGCTTCTATGAAAGATAAGGCTAAATGTGTAATTTAGCATCTTAAATTATTTGGCTATATATTTCGAAAAAATGAGATATGTATATACTGTATATATATATATTAAAGTATGTAATTTGATGGGAAGTGGTGAAAAAATTTTATCTTTAAAATGCATTTTAAAGATTTTTACGGAAAAACTTATCGCCAAATGCGACGACATGAACACCACTGCGGCAGCCTAAAACAACGCTGCGGCGACCACGTCAAGCTTGGTTCGGAGTATAACAATGGCTTCGCAAGAACGTACCCGGTTCCTCTTGTACTCTTCCGCCATCAAAATGGCCGCCGGAACGAGACCACCGTTTCCATTTTTTTATTTTTTTAATTGGAGGTTTAACGACCACCGTGAGCAACTCAATGGGCTATAAGCAGTCGCCCGTCCCTAATTTAGGGTCACTGGTTCCAGGGAAGGGAGAGAGCCAGTGCCGTAAGACAAACACAACATCCATGCCTGACCGGGATTCGAACCCGGACCCCTTACGGACAAATGATCAGAGGCCAGCGCCTTAGACCACTGCGCCACCGGGGCGGCGGACCACCGTTTCATCGGAGCCAATGGACGTGGTCGCCGCAGCGTTGTGTTAGGCCTGCCGCAGCGGTGTTTATATGTCGTCCTACTTGGAGATAAGTTTTACAGTAAAAATATTTAAAATGCATTTCAAAGATAATTTTTTTACCATTTGCTGGAACATATGTATATCTTATATTTTTCCAAATTCGTAGCCAAATAGCTTAGGACGCTAAACTACACATTTGCCGACATTTTAGTCCATAGGGCATGTTTCCGTTTGTTTCTCGGAAATCTATAAAATAAACACTGATTTTTGACCATGGTTATGACTGTCCGGTGATCACAGTTTGCTGCAAAACATAAAACCATATCTTTTCTATTCAATTTCACCTTTTAAAATCAATTTTACAGGACTATCGAAAGCCGCCAACGATAAAACTAACGTTAGCTAACATGTAATCAATGCGTGTTTATGTCCGGTCTCCATTCCGTGATGGCTGCCCCGGTGGCGTAGTGGCCAAAGCGATGGCTTCTGATCATTCTTCCAAAAGGGGTCCGGGTTCGAATCCCGGTGAGGCATGGATGTTGCGTTTGTCTTACGGCACTGGCTCTCTCCCTTCCCTGGAACCAGTGACCCTAAATTAGGGACGGGTGATTGCTGACGGGATAGCCCAGGACGACATAGCCCATTGAGTTGTTCACGGTGGGCGTTAAACCTCCAATAAAAAAAATTCCGGGATGTCACGACTTCGACGACGTATAGCCTTTAGAGTTGCTCAAGATGTTCGTTAAACTCGGGAAAAAGGAAAAAAAAAAACAAGTCAAAATTTATTTTCTAAATGAGCATTTTGGAAAATTTGTACAAGGTAAACTATTTTTAAGATTATTTTTCATGAGAAATCTAACAAGCAAATGAGGAACTGTAAATCAAAGAACACTTAAGGACAAACATCAAAATTTTACGACGTTTTGTGTCTTCAAAGATGTCAGACGTTTTCGGGGACAGTAAACCAAATTTGAGAATTGTCCTCAAGAATTCGGGACTTATGGTCAACTTAACTAATAGGCAAAGCATTAATAGGCTTATATTCTCATGATTGTCGTTAACCAAGTGAGTCATATTTCTGACGTCATTAACATTGCTACGCTAAACTTTCTTTGCCGCCCCGGTGTCGCAATGGTCTAAGCGATGGCTTATGACCATTCGTCAGAGTTGGGTCCGGGTTCGAATCCCGGTGAGGCATGGATGTTGTGTTTGTCCAACGGCGCTGGCTCTCTCCCATCTATGGAACCAGTGGCCCTAAAATAGGGACTGACGACTGCTTGCTCACGGTGGTTGTTAAACTTTCAATAAAAAAACAACTTTCTTCTCACTAAAGTCACAAAAATTGTCTTGCTGGATGTTTTTACTACCTTAAACTGAATATTGCTATTGAAAGTTAGTTTTTGAATGCGAAGTAAAACACCGTTAATGTGTAAACAGACAGCGGGATCTGCATATCTCCGCTTGAAGTAAGCGGTTCCAGCAGATATCCTCCTGCATGCCCGCATTTGTTTTGTGATATTTTTGTATCGAATATGGCATTGGTATGCTTGTAACATGTATCTTGTTTGTTTACGGTCCCCTTGATCGTCAGCTATATTTTACCTGGGTGAACTAAATTTGGCAATTTACTTGTGTGTTAGTGTTACAGTGATCGTCACTTCTTTTCATTTGATTTAACAGTTTATGGTATTGTCAATATGTTCAAGCTTGCGAATTCAGAGAAGTGCAACGCATTAAATTTTGAAATCGAATGCTATGCATTTTAAAAATGGATTTCCATGGCAAGTACGATTTAATAAATATTTTGTATAAACGCCGTCATATCAGCAGTACTTTAGTTCCATGCGCTTAAATTTCAATACACTTAATTTCTGTTTCATCAAACTATGAAATTCGCATGGGATATTTAGAAAACATTAACATACCCCTATCTGCAGCGTTTGGTGAAGAATCTGGCGGTGGGGTAAGTGCAAGACCGGATTAAGGGGTGGGGGTTTATAGGGGCTATAGCATTGGGATCCACCATGACCAAGGGCCCAGGAAGCATGTTTGGGCAAATTATAGATAGGTAGAGAGAGAGAGGAGAGATTTATGAAATAGTTTCATTTTTAACTCTTATGATTTCCACTTCGTCAGAAACAGACGCTGGAATACAAACATACTTCTAAGCAGTGACTCATCAAGGGTAAAGGTTTCATGTGGCTGTGTACAGCGGGATTGGCAAGACAGTTTCAGCTTTTTCACTACCATTCGCACATGCCATCCAATTTTCACTTAGACCTGTTAATGCTTATGAAGTACCCTGTGGCTTCACATTGTATAGCAAAAAAGATGCGCTAAAAAAGTATACAATGCTAAATCATTAAAAAAACCAGGACAAAATCTAAGAACCTTAAGCTTTTAACTTATGTTCTTATGAGAAGGATGAAAAATACAGTGACTTATGAAAACTGCAGATAATTTAGTAATTACAGTTTCATGTTTTAACAGACTTCATAGTGATTCCACATCATAAGTTATTTGGGTACCCACTCAAATGTCGTAGCCTAGGTGCCCAATAAGGCCTTAATCTGGCCCTGAGTAAGGGATGTTACTTGGAATTCAATCCTGCTATGCCAACATGTGTTCAGCACTTATACCTTGGCTCTTCCCCATTTCCCCGAGTTTACATCTTGCAGTAGATTCAGTAAAAAGAAATTCTTTCAGGAGCTAAGTGCAGTGGAGTGATTTGCAAGGCCAGTAACTCAGTAATTATGTTGCCCAACATTCTGAAGGGATGCCCACAACAGTGGAGTAGTGCTAAATTGTCACCAGTCATGTATTACTCAGTTCAGGAGTGCTGGTGTGAGATGACCATTACAGCATGGTTCGACCACCCTGCTGTCGCTGAGGTCTGAACAATGGCTTCTGATTATTTCATCCGGGTTCGAATCCCGGTGAGGCATGGATGTTGCGTTTGCATTACGGCGCTGGCTCTCTCCTTTTCCTGGAACCAGTGGCCCTAAATTAGGGATGGGCGACTGCTTATAGCCCGCTGAGTTGCTCACAGTGGTAGTTAAAGCCCCAATCAAAAAAGAAAAACGGCATGGTTGATATTGGTGGTAGGGGTCGATCCAGGAGCATAATAGGGGGGGGGGGTACTATCTAAAAAAATTAGGCTTTGGGGAGTGGACACAATATAAACTTGTAGCATTGCCCCTTCCTAGCATTGCAAGGCTTTTTAAATGTTTTCCATTAAAATAATTGTTCTCAACTTTTAAATTACAAACTGTGAATAAAAACTGATAATTCAGCACTTTTTTTTTGGCTAAACTTCTGTGTTCGGCCCTCAGCTAGTTCCAAAAGCAATAGCAGATGGCGCCACAGTAGCACTTCACCTCTTCTCTGCTGTTCTCGCACTTTCATGTGAAATGCGTCATAGCTACTTACGTCATTTAGTTCTCCGTCTCTGCTCCTGTGTTACGTAAGGTTTTTTATCTCTGCACCTGTGATATGTGGAATTGGAAAAGGTTCTTTAATAAAGTTGGGAAGGATGAGGCAACCTCTATTTCATGGTGTCAACAACAGGCTTTATTTCCCACCTCTAAAAGATGTTCTGATGGCCATCTCATGACTCTACGTGTCGATGCGTCTCATCGTTTAGGACAATTCAGGTGTCAGAAAAAGCATGCTTCAGGGAATGCTGAGTACTCTTCCCATACACTTGGTATGTGTTTTTTTTTTTATGCTCAGATTTCGATTCATAGAGTGATGATTTTGACATTGTTTCGCCCAAGGATTGTCTTACAATGAGGCGATTGAAGAAACTTCACATGGCGATGTTACCACATCCACTGAGATGGTTAGCGACTGGTATTCGTATTGCAGACAACTAGTCTCAGAGTTTATGGTAGCCTCACAATGTGAGGAAGGAAGGCTTGGTGGTGATGGAATCATCGTCGAAGTGGAAGAAGCCAAAGTGGGCAAACGGAAGTACAACTGCGGTCGTCTTGTGGAGGGCACCGGGATTCTTGGTATCTTTGAACGAGATACCAAGCGTTTCAGGATCAAAATCTGCCCTGATAACAACAGATCAGCTGATACATTGCTGCCCTCATCATTAAACACATAGAGCCAGGAACAACGATAGTGATGGACCAGTGGGCTGCATATTGGAATCTTCCAAGCTCTGGCTACACTCATTTCACTGTCAACCACTCCCTCAACTTCATTGATCCAATCACAGGTGCCCATACACAAGGAGTAGAGGGCAATTGGCATCCCCTGAAACATAAATTAACACAGGGGAACCACAAAATGTACTTGGCCGACCATATTCTGGAATATTTATTCTGACGGAATTGCCGTCTTTCCTCTGAACATTGTTTTGAAGTCCTGATTCGTGCGATCAGACAGTTCTTCCCTGGCAGATAAAAATTTACTTTCTTGATTTCTGCTAGCTAGACCGTTTCCTATTCATGAGGAAAAACTATTCTTCTGTCTCAATAAATATTTCTCACATATGCCAAACTGTACATTCAAAAAGGTCCTTTTAAGGGCCACCTTTAAACAATATTATTGACTTCCTTTGCCACTTTCACAACGTTACGCTTCACGATGTAGCGATGACATGTCGTCATCTACCGTCGCTTCATCAAACTATTTCAGGGCCGAATGCAGAAGGTTGTTTACCATAAAATCTTTCAAAATAAAGTTTCATCCCTTCTATTCAGATGGGTTAATAGATTAATTTCCAGCTTTGAAATTTATTATGAGTTTTTGTTTGGAGCCCCAATCGAGGCATGTGCTTTGCTCTGTTGCCTATTCTGTCTTACTCACTCCAAAGTCTACCCCCACGGTGACTTTCCCTGTTTTCAATTACTAATGATACCATATAATAATAAAAAACAGAACAAAGCACACCTATTGTTCTTCATGATCAGTCAAAATTTATTTGCACTTCCATTCTCAGCCATCTGTGTTTCTGAACCTTCAGTTTTTTTTCTGCTAAAATAGAACATTCGATTTCCATATTGGCAGCAAATTTCAGTTTGAAAAGCAGGGCTTAAAAAATAGCTAAAAAGTTGCATGTCCAGTTGGGCATGTGCAAAAATTGTTTACTTGCCCAGGAAAATTTACCTTAAGGTTAAATTTGCGTATCCATTTTAAGGGTCTGTATTCGAAATGTTCAGTGCAAAAATGCATATATCTCATGTTTTAAGACTATGCTAAAATTGTTATGATGAAATTGGTATTTGGGAAACAGGGATTCTGCCATGTTCCTTACATTTAAGTTTTTGCCCTTTGTCACTTAACACCAGAGGCTAATTCCATCAGAGGTAGAGACGGCGAAAAGTGAAATCCGTTGACCGGGCCCGAAATTTCGAATCATGGTGCACCCGCTCCCTTCTTGCTTCCCGGAACAAAACAGAAGAAAAACAATGCCAAAGGAGCTTTGTTGGGAATTATGATCACTTACCTAGAGGAACTTTTTAAGGCACATCACAACAATCACACATATGCAAAAAAAAAAAAAAAAAAAAAAAATCTTGGCTAAATTAATGACCGGGCATTTTCCTGCTGGAACATAGCTCCAGGACAACTCTGAAGGAAGGGTATCATTTCTACCTCAAAAACATCCCTGATGCATCGCTGACTGTTGTGGCTTCCCTTAATTCGTATCACGCGAGATCGTGAATTGAACCCAATGGCGCCCCAAACCATGATGCTTGGCATTGGGCTGGTATAATGCATAAGATGCACACTGCAAGGTGCCATTCACCACCATGTCTTCAAACATGTATGGTGCATCAAGCTGAATTGTGACTCATCAGAAAACAAGACCTGTTGCCAATCAGCATGCCACCGTCTGTGTTCAAGAATCCATTGCATCCTGAGGCGTCTGTGGTTAAGGGTCAAAGGAATGTGCAGGAATGGGCTGCTAGTGACCAGTCCTCTATTTAGCAGACAACGTCAAACTGTGTTGGAGGACAAAGCCTGTCCTGTGACAGTGTTCCACTGCTGCGCTAACACGGTGGATGTCACTGTGCAATAGGTCACTGTCAGGCAGTAGAGATGTTTATCATCCTGTGCAGTCGTGTGATTTTGCGGTCCATTTTCTGGATTTCTGTGCATCTGAACCTCATCTGTCCACTGACACCATGCTTGCATCACAGTGCTGGTGTTTTGTTCTATATGGGTGACAGTTTTGCTACAGGAAAATTGAGCTTCTCTTATCCCAACAATCCTTCCTCACTCAAAGTCCGCCAGGTGTTCATAATGTGACCTTCTGCGATGGGTCATAGTGAGACTCAAGAAACACCCTTTTGACTCAATGTCAGCTCTTCACTGGTTGCAACATCTCGTTTGAGCCCAAGTAGTGTTAGAATTAGAAAATCTTTTACTGGCCCAGTGGACCACTAGAATTTGCAAACCACTGGTCTGCCGAAATGTCTACTGGTCCGTAAAAACAACAAAAAAATCTTGGACATTTATAGCATATATAGAAAATAAAGTATCATTTCAAGAGAAGTATCTCCAGTATTTGTTGATGATGGGCGAAACACATAACAAATAAAGGTAATTGATCACGCTAGTTACGTTACATGAAAAAAACTTTGACAAGAAAGTTCGTAAGTTGGGAGCTTTTGACCTTATCTTAGGTCTTTATCATGCCAATGGAGGACTAAGATTGTTTCCAGATTCTACATTTAAATTCTCTCTATTTTTGTTGCCAAAACTTAGAATTGATCTCCAGATCATCGGGATGTAGAGAGGAGATTCGGAATTGTTTTAAAACATCTAATTTGAAAAGCGCAACTCACAGAACAAAGAATGTTTCCAGAATAAGGTTCCGATAGATCGGTGATATAGCTGAGTAAAAGTGCATTCCCAATTTGTTTTTAAGTAAGAAGGGAATGAGGAGATTTCAAGGGTAAAAAAATTCACATACATTAGCAACCTTTTTTATATGACTCATCAATCAGAAAAGCCAAACACTTACCTAAAAGCTCTTGGCTACTTTCTTGCTATGCACTTGCACATAAATATGCGCACCTTGTTGGTACTTAATGCCTTTAAAGGTGCAAATAATATGATAGAGAATTACACACTTTTTTATATGTTTTATTGTTCAGGGTCTAGCTTTGTTTTCTTATTTACTGCTCATCTCGCCTACTTTCTCATAAAGTTCATTTCAGCCCTTCACTGAACACTGTTTCATGTGAATTGCTCTTTTACAAAAATTACTTTCACGCATCCAATTGACATCCTCCATTAGTGTGTTTTATTGGGACAGAAACAAAGTCTGGTGTCAGTAACTGTTGCATTCACTAGGGTAGGCAAATTCAAGAAAGAGCAAGATATTTATTGTGCTTACTTCTGCTCATTACAAATGGTAGGGATGGAGGTAAAAAAAAGCAGCTGTTGCTGTTTAGAAGACAAGGACTAGGAAACTGCCTTTCTGTATCTGTTGTTTCTTCTACACTTTACAAATCATGAGGGATGAAAATAATAGCTGTTATCCAATAGCATTTCATGAAACTATCACTATTTTGCAGCCTAAAAAGAAAACCGTGCAGTAAGGTAAAATAAATAGAAATTCATTTTTTAGCTTGTGGCAACTTAGGAAAAAAACTAACTAGCCATCCGAGCCACTAAAACCAATAGTTCCGTGGTCCTGCGGAAGTTATAGTGCCCAATGGCCAGTGGACCACTGGGTAATTTGAACGCTGCCAAGACTGCACAGTTCAGAGGGCACTGCACGAAAACCGCGTGCACATTTTCACTGACATTTTAATCATTTGCATGTCTCAACCTGTTGTACATCTTATATATAAAACACAAAACGCCTGTTTGTCTGAAGCAGCAAAAACTCTCGAATGCCGAACTGTGGCATCGTGAAATTTGTGTACCTTATTAATACTGGAATTTCTAGGTCAACACAATTATTTTAAGATCTCTAAGTTGTTCCGTTCGTGAGTTATGAATTAATTAATAAGCTAATCAATAAAGTCAGCGTCGTTTGCTACGTTATCTGTTCCAAATCTGAAAGCACGTGACTGCATTCATCCATAGGCACCAACTTTTCATGAATGCCGTGGGGGCGAACCAAAAAAATCAGGAGAAAGTAGTATTCACTTTTTAAATTGATCGTCATTTGCCCACACACATATATCAAGCACATGCGCAGTGCGCACTAAAGCAATAACATATAGTACAATAATAATAATATATTCTAATTTCATGTCCGATGGAATTTTAAATTCCCAAATTAATTATACTTTATCGCCGATTGTCAAATTCTTAAATTACAGCAAACGTGTTTGCACGAACAGAATATTTACGGATAAAATCATTATCAATATTTAGTAAATTTAAAGACTCTGACACAGTAGTTAAGTACTGCCAAATGATTTAAACGTGGTTGTGACATTGTACTTTGCAAATATGTTTTCACTCTATGTAACATGGAAAATGAGCATTCACTGGTACATGTTTTGTTGACGATTATGGACAAAACACGTAACAATATTAACAAATAAAGGTAACTTGATCACGCTAGTTATGTTAACTTGTGGCAACTTAGGAAAAAAACTAACTAGCCATCCGAGCCACTAAAACCAATAGTTGAGCCACTAAAACCAAACGACGCTGAGTTCTATGTACATTAACGTAACTAGCGTGATCAAGTTACCTTTATTTGTACATGTTTTGTTGTTAATGACACAGTTAAAAGCAGTTGTACAAGTTTTTGCAGCTCTGTTAAGCACACAACAAAGCACTGTTTCGTCTTGCGTATTTCCACAACATCTTCAAAACGTGATACAGTTAAATCTTGTCCTTTAAATGTGTCATTCAACATGTCCCTATGTAGTTTGAAGGTATCATAGTTTGAATGTAGTTTTAAGGTATCAGAGTTCTATGTACATGTCCCTATGTAGTTTTAAGGTATCAGAGTTCAAATGTAGTTTTAAGGTATCAGAGTTCAAATGTAGTTTTAAGGTATCAGAGTTCAAATGTAGTTTTAAGGTATCAGAGTTCAAATGTAGTTTTAAAGTATCAGAGTTCAAATGTAGTTTTAAGGTATCAGAGTTCTATGTACATGTCCCTATGTAGTTTTGAGGTATCAGAGTTCAAATGTAGTTTTAAGGTATCAGAGTTCTATGTACATGTTCCTATGTAGTTTTAAGGTATCAGAGTTCTGTGTACATGTCCCTATGTAGTTTTAAGGTATTAGAGTTCAAATGTAGTTTTAAGGTACCAGAGTTCAAATGTAGTTTTAAGGTATCAGAGTTCAAATGTAGTTTTAAGGTATCAGAGTTTTATGTACATGTCCCTATGTAGTTTTAAGGTATCAGAGTTCAAATCATCCTTAAAAAATCGCAAACAGTTTGGGGTGAAACACTTGTATCAATTAAAAAGTTTTCAGCATATTGTAAAAACTCTTTGGTTTCAGTACTGAATCTGGTTTCCAAACTGGTTAGCACAGGGTCAGTAAATTCTTTATAAATTCTGTTTGAGTGATCTTTCGCTGTGAAGACATTCGATCCCGGTGACACCTATTTACAATTTCGCAACTGAAAATAGCTTGCGGTGGTCGCTCGAGCACCCCAGTATCTCCCCTTCTCTCTTTGTAGAAAGAGCACAGTTAAACTAAAAGAAAAACCCAGCATTGTTAAATAAAATTAAAATATTGATACAAAACCAAAATATTTAAAAATTAAAAAAACATGCATTTCCAGAGGAGACCAAGGGGGCCAAAACATACTTTTGCCCCCGCGGTCTAATCACTGAGGGGGCGATAGCGCCCGTTGCCCCCGCGTAGTTGACGCCTATGCATTCATCCACAGGTGTTTCTATTCTTTGAGAACTGTGCATAAAAAAAAATGCGAAAACGAACTTTGCAAAATCTTAACGAAACGGCCGGAAATTTTTATCAACACCATGAATTGGTAATAAGAGGAGTCCCTCAAATTTTCACCAGAATCCGGTCAAAACTTTTTAAAATAGGCATGGAATTTTTAATTCATCGGTAAACAGAAATATATATGCAGAAACGGTTAATAACATTTTGACGGCGAATTATAAAAGTTATTTACCTATTCAGACGAAATTTAGAGATCATGTTCCTTTTAACGATTTATGGTGTTTATTAAAATTTCAGCAAGTTTCATAAAATATTCGCAAAGATAAGTTTTAAACTTTTTATCCCAGATATTCGCTCCTCAAAGATGTCTGAAACTGAAAGCACGTGATGCATTTAATCGTCGATAACAAATTGGTAACAAATTTTGTTCAGCCAGGGTTCTAATGCTGTGTTTCCTGGACGCGTGTTAAATAATTCGTAACGCTTTTGGTCCATTTGATTCTACAGATTCCATACATTCTGTACCGGGCAAAGCAGGGTATAAGTTTCAAGCTAATAGCAGCCGTCCTTCGTGGTGTTGCAGTTTTCACAGACAGTAGTGTATTTTTATCACTTGGATGCTTTAATTTAGTCATGGTTCTTTTACCACTAAATCACATCAATCAGTAAATTATGTTTAAATGCAATTATTTCAAACTTGTGCATTTAGCTAATGTACCTTCACTAGTTCGATGCACTGTTGCATAATTTGAATGCAAAGATTTTGATTACATGATGATTTTTGTTTTTTACTGTTTTTTCATTGCAGGCAATGGAAGTGAAGGAACAAATGTGGCATTGCAAGCTTGTCGTGTTTGTAGCAGAACGTTCCATCCAAATGCTTTGGTACGTGGCTCATAGTATCCTGTTTTCTTCCTTTTTTTTTTTTTTGGTGGGAGGGGGGAGGGGGTTCATCAGATTGGTATATATATATACACTGCTCAAAACAATTAGGTGGTATCCTAGTTTTGTATGAAAACTGTGAGTGACGGAAAACTTCGGAGGTTTTAATAGGAACTACAGACATAGTATGCTGTGTAAAAAGAAAAATATGGCCGAAACAATTAGTAATTTAAATTTTATAATTTTTGAGGAGATGAATGTAAAATCGCATATTTATAAACATATCATAAAAATGAAAACAAAAGTAAATTTTTTGCCAGAAAATTGGATTTAGTAGGGGATATGATTTTCCCTGACAGAAAGCAATGTTGCACACCCGTGAGACATGGAGTCAATCAGAGTATTAATGAGGGATTGAGGAATTCCATCCCATTCCTGCAGAACAGCAATTTCCAATTGCTGGACTGTTTGTGGAGGGGTTAATCAAGTAGCAACCCTTCTCCCCAGAAAATCCCAGACATACTCTGTGGGGTTCATGTCTGGGGAACATGCTGGCCAGTCCATTTGAATGATTCTCTTATTAAACTGGAAGTCGTCCACAAATCAAGCGAGATGTGGCCCACAATTATTATCAACGTAAATGAGTTCATCTCTGATTGCTGCAGCATAAGGGACAACTAAGGATCTGAGGATTTCATCCCTATACCGTTGAACAGTAAGTGTTCCATTTCTGATGATGTACAGGTCAATTTGACCATTGATAGAGATACTGGCCCATATGATCACCCCACCTCCTCCAAATCGAACACTTTCTTGCACAAATAACGGGTTGTTACGAGTACCTTGTTCCCTCTGAATGATGAGTCACCTATTATCAGGATGTACAGTAAAGCACGACTCGTCTGAGAAGAGAACATTGCTCCATTAATTTCTTTTCCAATCGGCATGGTCCTGTGTCAAAGTCTGCAGGCAGCACAGTGGCTAGTGGTTAAACACATACTCGGCGATCATACAGACCAACACTGTGGAGTTGGTTCCAAACAGTTTGAGCTGAAACACTTGTGCCAGTAGCCGTATGGAGTTCGTGTTGCAGAAGAGTGGCATTCGTAGTCCAATTTCTCCTGGCAGTCAGGGTTGAAAACCGATCCTCATTTCTAGATGCTGCTTCCTAGGACCTTGCCCTGGCCTTCGCCTTACATTTCTGATATCTGAAAACCAATTCTGAAGTCTGGAAATCATGCTTTGAGACACTCCAATGGCTTCTGCTGATTGCAATTGGGTTTGTCCCGCTTCTAAGCGACCGATAGCCCTCCAGGCTACAGATTCGGGTAGATCACATTGTTAGGACATCATATTCATCAATAACACATATTCAAAGCATGTGAGTCATTTTTATCCTGGGCTAAACGATTATACCATACTTGTAATTTTTCATTCGTTGACAGAAACAGTTGATAAAAGGAAAGAAATTAAAGGAAAATTAAAGGAAAGAAATTAGGAAAATTAAAGGAAAGAAATTAAAGGAAAGTTTCTTTCCTTTAATTTCTCTCAGCATACAAACAGTTGATGTCAGTAGTTCATATCAAAGCTGCAATATCCCCTAATTGTTTTGAGCAGTGTGTGTGTGTGTGTGTGTGTATATATATATAAATGTCAAAAGCATTGGATCAGAAAATTTATTGCAAACCTATGAAATGTGAAAGTATGAACATGAGGACAATAGAATATCCAATAATATCATTTAAAGCAAATTTAATAAAACAATGAATAATTATCAGAACATTAGAGATTCCAATGATGACAAAATAATTACGTTATGATTGAATATGTAGCAATGAAATGGCTAGATTCATATTTTATTTCCTACTACAAATAAGATGGTTAATGAAATTTAATTTCAATTAAAATGCACATTTTTTGATTCTTTGGTCTTTTCTTGCTAATCAAAAAAGAAAATGAGTGAGCTCATTACCTTTCCCCCATTTTGTAACATTTTATTTGAAAAGAAATTGCCCACTATATGTTAGCACTTTTCCCTGCTATTTCTGCTTCCCAGACATGTTTTTGAGAAATTCCTTTTCCTTGGAATACCTTTTGCTATGAATAACAATTTTGGCTCATTCTCTAGTTCTTTATTATTTAAAATTATTTTTCCAGTGTGATCAGAGTATAGTTTTATTTGAAAGAGTTAATTCAATTCTAAAACTCCCTGGAAAAAATCCTTAATTGGGAAGAGACTCTTCATTTTCAAGAGTATTTTGAACCCATATTTTTCTTTAAATAATGGGTGTGTGTATAAGTTCTACCCGATTTTGTAGGCTACAAAGAAAGAAGGAGAACACAACAAATAATGTACCTAGGATTTCACATAATTAGCATCATTCTGTATGACCTTTTGCCATCTTTCCCCGCACGGGGATAACTGGTTTTCCAGTTATTTGGGGAGCGGCGCCCCCACGGCCCGAGCTGACCTTGTGACGGATCAATATTTCATTTCGTCTTGAACGATTATATAACCGAAGGGACAGCTGTTCATCCAGCTGATGGGGGATGGCGTCCCCACGGCCCGAGCCAACATGTACTATATGTGATGAATTTCACATTTTTTATGTTTTTTCACTTTACATGAACCCGCCTCAGTTGTAGGTTGCTGAGGTTGTGATTATGCGCCAGCTCAGGATTTTAGTTTCTCGTTTTCTTTCCTGTCTTCTCCATTTCATGTTTCTTTCTTTGTTTTTCCGGGCTGGTTAGCTAGACCTGCCTGCACGTTTGCCGTGTGCGGTGACCCGTAAGGTGGAAAAGGGGATGCTGGAGGCTGAGGTTTCTGGAGGCCTGGGTGTTGTTGTCGCCAGTTGCCAACACTCCTCTTTGCCCCCTGCTTCACCCTAAACGGGCGGCTGGGAATTAACCCACTCCTAGTCAATGAGCTCTGTGGCCGAGTGGAGTCCAGACCTCTAACGGCTTGTCGTCTCGTACGACAGGGTGAGTCTGGGGATAGGGTGGGCATGCCAAAGGGGTGTTCCCCAGGCATGGGAAAGTGTGGGTGCTCGCCGAGCGCATGTCTGCCCTATCAACTTGCTATATCCGCTTGCTATCCCTAGAGTCGTGTCCTGCGTCCACTTGGGCTTGCGGACCTCCGGCTCTCCCTCGTTGGGCTCGATTGTGGGTGGGGAAGTCGGCGGACGAATTATTAATTTTTCTTTATGGATGAAAATAAAGTTTCCCACGAACCAAAAAGCAAAAGAAGTAATGAGGAAAGCTCACCCCCTTCCGCTAAAAAGCATGTGCCTGACTTTTCGAATGCTCGTTTCTTTTTTGTTCATTCATTAGACCCTTCAAAGCCTCTGAGTGCCAAAAGTCCATTTTGGATAAATAAAGCACTTCAATCCATCGCAAGCTCTCCTAAGAGCGTAAAGAAGCTCCAATCTGGAGATCTTCTGGTAGAAATGTCCACTGTGGCCTACAGCTCTACACTTCTTAACACCACCACGCTGCTTGAGACTCCGGTAAAAATAACACCTCATGGATACCTAAATTCATCTCGAGGTGTTGTCTCCTCTCAGGACCTCGTTGAGTGTGCTGAGGAAGAATTACTTGAAGAACTGAGGAGTCAACACGTTACGGGTGTGCGGCATATTCTATTCAGGCGGAATGGGCAGTCCGTCCCATCCCGGAACATCATTTTAACTTTTGATAGCCCTTCCCTGCCTACATCCATCAAGGCAGGGTATCTCCACCTCGAGGTACGCCCGTACATCCCTAACCCTCTGAGATGTTTTAGGTGCCAGTCTTATGGCCATTCTCAGCAGTCGTGTAGGAGCAATCCCCGGTGTGCACGCTGTGGTGCCACAGAACATCTTCTGCAGGAATGTGTGGCCGAGGCTGAGTTTTGTGTGAACTGCAAGGGTTCACACGCGGCATCAGCCAAAGATTGTCCCAAGTGGAAGGAGGAGAAGGAAATCCAAAGGATCAAAACGGTGGAAAATATTTCCTATCCTGAGGCCAGAAGAAAAGTGGTTCCTGTTACATCTGATCGGCGATCATACGCTTCAGTGGTGGTTGCCAAATCTACGGTTGCCATTCAGACCGACATTGAGATCCCCCTTAAATGTCCATTCAATGTTAACGACATCATCGCAGCCGGACTGGAGGCACTCCAGTCTCGAGCTAGGGGTCTGAAAGCGCCACCCACCACTTCGCCGAAGCAGACTCATCCCACCACCAACAAGGGAAGTCAGGCCACTTCTTCTAACAAAAAGACCAAGGCCCAGGATAAGAAAAGCATTTCTTCTCCTCCAAAATCTCAGGAAACGACTCAACATCGTGCGCCTCCCGGTAAGACACTTGGGACCAAACATGCTCCCATCTTAGCCCCTGGTCACACGCCTCCAGATCTGGGGGAACCCCCAGCAGAGGCGATGGAGCCGGACTTCGTTTGATCATTTTCATTTTCATTTCACTTATAACCATGGCTTCAATCATTCAGTGGAACTGTCGAGGTTTTCGGACGAACTTTGATGAAGTGAAACATCTGCTTTCATTTTACTCTCCGGTGTGCCTTTGTCTACAGGAGACGAAGCTTAAACCATCGGACCTGCTTTCAGTTCGAGGCTACAGTGCATTTCGGATAGATCACTCGTCTGGAAATATAGCCTGTGGGGGAGTTGCTGTTCTCGTCCCTCACAGGGTTCCGGTATCTTCCGTCGCGGTTTCCACAACTGTGCAGGCCGTGGCGGTTCGTATTTCTATGCCTGTACCTCTTACTGTCTGCAGTGTCTATCTGCCGCCGGACGAGAACGTGAGCGTCTCGGTACTGGAGAGATTGGTTGATCAGCTGCCTTCACCCTTTCTAATACTAGGTGACTTCAATGCCCATCATCATTTGTGGGGTAGTGTCAGCATCAGCACGAGAGGTCAACGCATAGAGTCTCTTCTGTCCTCGGCCTCTTTGTGCCTTTTTAACACCGGTGCTGACACGTACTTCCATGAACCAACACGATCCTTCAGTGCGATCGATTTGACCTTGGGATCACCATCAATTATCGCTGACTGGTCGTGGGCGGTGTGTAACGACCTCCACGGGAGTGACCACTTTCCAATTGTCCTCTCGCATCATGCGAACATGCCATCTTCTGCCTCCCGCCCTCCTCGTTGGAGGATGGAGCGTGCGAGATGGGAGGTCTTCACACCGTCAGCTTTGATATTTTCTGCAATGGTGACCCAAGAGTCAATCGACGCAGCGGTTCTTGAAGTCACAAATTGTATTCTTCAGGCAGCTGATCTTTCTATACCAAAAACATCTACGACACTCTCCAGAAGTCCGAAACCTTGGTGGACCCCTGAATGCGCAGCGGCTAGGAGAGCTCAACATAAGGCCTGGTCTACGTTTCGGCGTTATCCAACCGATGCTAATCTCGTTACATTCAAACGAGCAAAATCCTATGCTCGGTTGGTGCGTCGACGTAGCAAGAGGGAGTCTTGGATCCAGTATGTTTCATCTCTCACTTCACGTGCCAGTTCGAAAAGTGTGTGGGACAAGATTCGTAAGATCCGGGGTAACTACAGTTCTCACCAGATCTCCATTCTCGAGAGTAACGGCTGCACATATGCTGGAGTCGGGGAGATTGCTGATTGTTTGGGGGAGGCGTTTGCCTCCGTGTCGAGTGACCTGGCGTATCCTTCCTCCTTTCTGAGGATTAAATCCACTGCGGAACGCCAGAGAATCTCCTTTGCGCCTTTTCTCGACACCGGATATAACTCCCCCTTTAGCATGGTTGAACTCAGGGTGGCTCTGCATCGGTCCAGCGCTACATCGGTTGGTCCCGATGGCATCCATTATGACATGCTCCGTCATCTCTCGCAGTCGTCTCTCGAGAATCTCTTAATCTTGTATAATCGTATTTGGTCGGAGCACAGTTTCCCGGAATCTTGGCGAAAAGCTTTTGTTCTGCCTTTTCCCAAACCTGGCAAGGATCCTAGATCTCCATCTAGTTATCGTCCAATTGCTCTCACTAGCTGTCTGTGTAAAGTTCTTGAACGCATGGTTAATTCCCGG
The DNA here is from genome assembly GCA_039090855.1 of Macrothele yani. Lineage (NCBI taxonomy): Eukaryota > Metazoa > Arthropoda > Arachnida > Araneae > Macrothelidae > Macrothele > Macrothele yani. The sequence goes on along the minus strand of CM077027.1, from coordinate 133,553,044 downwards.
TTAATTAATTTTTTAGAATATCATCAAGTACTTTCACCATCACAAAGCGGCTTTCGCCGTCATCGTTCACCTCACGATCCTCTCATGCACCTTGAGACATCTGTGCGCGAGGCGTTCGTGCGTAGGCAGCACCTGGTTTCTGTATTTTTCGATATTGAAAAAGCCTATGATCGAGCGTGGCGGCACGGTGTTATCCGTGACCTCCACGCATGCGGATTGCGAGGAAATCTTCCGACATTTATTTTAAATTTTCTTCGCAATCGGGTGTTCCAGGTGCGCCTGGGTACGACGCTATCGGCAACATTCCATCAAGAACAAGGTGTTCCTCAAGGTTGCATTTTATCTGTCACATTGTTCATCCTTCGCATTAATTGTCTCCTCACAAATCTTCCTCCTGCGGTTTCGGCTACTGTCTATGTTGATGACTTGCACATTTTCTGCTCGTCATCAAGCATGCATTTTATTGAAAGGCAGTTGCAGTCTGCAATTAATCAGATCTTTAAAACAGCGAATAGCAATGGTTTCGTTCTTTCTCCCGACAAGACTGCGTGTGTCCATTTCTGCCGGAGGCGCGGCCTCCATCCTGACCCAGAGCTGTTTTTAGACCGTGCAGCCATACCAGTTTTGCCGGAGACCAAGTTCCTTGGACTGACCGTCGACCGTGCGCTTACATTCCGTGCGCACGTTCGGCGGCTCAAGATTTCCTGTCTGCGGGCTCTATCTATTCTTAAGATCCTTTCGAGAGTCTCATGGGGCGCAGACAGGATGTCTTTGATTCGCATTTATCATTCCTTAATACGGTCGAAACTGGATTATGGTTGTATCGTGTATGGCTCTGCGCGTCCTTCCGTTCTCCGGCCTTTGGACACTATTCACCATCAAGCACTGCGTCTTTGTTCGGGAGCATTTCGAACATCTCCGATTCCCAGCCTTTACGCTGACGCGAACGAACCATCGCTTGAATTACGCCGTCTGCAGCTGTCTATTCAATTCTACCTGAAACTTAGATCTCTTCCAGACCATCCTTTATACGATGCAGTTTTTCATCCCCAGCATGCACGTTTATTCGGGAACCGGCCCTCGTGCATTTCAACCTTCGGTCTTCGTATGGCGGCCGTAGCCCGTGACGTAGGGCTCGACTTGTCACTTGTTGGAGAGACCAGGGGCTTAGGGGATCCGCCATGGCACCCACTTGGTGTCATGGTTGATACCACCTTTACATCTTTCAATAAATCCTCAACCCCTGCGTCAGTGTACCAGCAGCTCTTCGCTGAGCACCGTGACCTACATTCTGATTACACTCCCATTTTTACTGATGGCTCCAAGATGCATGGAGTCGTTGGATCCGCGGCTGTCTGTGTAGATGACGTTTCAGTAGCGCAGATTCCAGCTGAGGCCACTGTGTTTTCAGCGGAGATGCATGCTGTGTATCTCGCCCTTCTCCATGTTCAGTCGAGTTCTCATCACCGGGCTGCGGTTTACACTGATTCCTTGAGTGTTTTGCAGGTTTTGTCATCGTTGGACTGCTGTGACCACCCTTTTCTTTTTACCGTACAAAGGCTTCTTTGTTCTTTGCTCGAGGCCGGTGTCCAGATACAATTTTGTTGGATTCCCGGGCATGTTGGAATCTCGGGTAACGAGTGTGCTGATGCGGCTGCTAGATCTGCTTCCTCTTTGGTCGTTACACCCTTGCCACTGTTTCACCGGGATTTCCGCTTTCTGGTTCGCGACCATATCCAGCGAACGTGGCAAGGTCTGTGGGACCAACAGGTGGAAAATAAACTGCATCGTATTAAACCTAATCTTGAAGTCTGGGAATCCTCATATCGTCGAAACCGTAGGGAGGAAGTGGTGCTTGCTCGTCTCCGCATTGGGCATTGTCGATTCACTCACCGCTTTTTGCTGTGTGGCGTCACTGCGCCGATGTGTGAGACGTGCAACTGCCGACTCACCGTCACTCATCTTTTGTGTACCTGTGTTCGTTTTCGTGATGTACGTTTTCATTTCTTTCATTCTCATTTGTTGAACGAGGACGCCGCTACACTGCAGCGGCTGCTAAATGACCACTGCAATACTGTTGCTGCTTTTTCATTTTTTAAACAAATTGACTATTTTAAACGTATCTAGATTTTAGCCCTATCATCATCCTCATTTCTCAGTTTTACTGAATCAGCTAGATTTTAATTATTGTTTCATGTTTTTAATACTGTTTGTTTCATTATCTTTTTTAGCCCTTTCATCGTTCTCATTCTTCAGTTTTATTTGATCAGCCATATTTTAAGCTTTATCGCACGTTTTTAATACTGTTTGTTTGTCTGTCTTTTGTCTGGCGCTCTTTGGCCAACCATGGCCCTTGCGCCATTAAAATCCACCAACCAACCAACCAACCTTTTGCCATCTTTCTATGAGTAGGTGAATCCCACACTGGAAAAACTCCTGTGTTTTAGGGTCAAAAAGTTGTAATGCCATTTTCACATTGTCCACATCATCGAAGGTTTGGAGAGCAAAGGCGTTCTGTAATGATCGAAAAAGGTGGTAGTCCATAGGTGCCAGGTGAGGTAACCCTTCCTTACCAAAGTCCAGTAATTTTTGCCTAGTGATTAAAGCAGCATGGGGTGTGGCGTTATCATGATGAAGTATCACGTGTTTGTGATTGACGAGTGCTGGCCGTTTTGATATCAGTTGTTCTCGCAATCTGTCCAACTGTTGGCAGTAAAGGCAGCATTTATCGTTTGGTTAGGTGCCTACACCTCCCAGTGGATTATTCCCCAGACATCCAAACACTGAACAAAACCTTTTCGGGATGCAGTTTTTCTTTTGAGGTTGATCCACACCTTGGCACACAGTCCGTTGATGCTTTACATTACAGTACAGTACCTATTTCTCATCACCTGTTACAATTCATCTTCAAAATGGTTCATTTCTGTGATGGGAAAGTGAAGAAACAACAGGTACGGATTCTCTCCTCTCGTTGCTTGGCAGAAATCTGGTGTGGAACCCAGTTATCGAACTTGGTGATGAACCCAAGCATATACATCCGTCTTTTGACTGTTGTTCTGTGCACAAACAATGTTTCCACTAATTCCTGAACTGTTGGATGTGGGTCATTTGTTATGGCTTGGTCCACATCCTTCTCAGAAACTATGGACCATGGACGTCCAGGACATGGTTGATCTTTACAGCTTCCATCTTTGCCCCGGAATTTCTGAAACCAATGGTGATTATCATCAACTGCATCCTCTCCATATACTGGACAGATGTTGCGGTTAGCCACAGCTGCAGTACTGCCTTTATCAAACTCATACAGTGAACAATGTCTAATATGCTCCTTACCGCATGCCATGCTACACCATTTGTGATTTCTGTGATGAATGACTTACTCAGACAAACCTAGTGCCTCAATGTGCTCTACTGCTCCACGCTTTATTGTCCAAAAAGTCGTCATCCCAACGTCATCTGTGATGTAACTATGCCAATTGCAATTTGCATCTATTACAAAATGGGTAGAACTTTTGCATGCACCCAATAACTCATAGCTTTTTCGCATGGTGTCATAATATTATATCATTTATATACATAAATTTATACTTCTTCCCCTAACCGTTCCATCTGAAAACCCTATTGCCTCTGACATCTTCTTTCCTGTATGAGAAACTTTTTTGTTCCCAGTTTGCTAATTTTCCTAAAACCCTTTTCAACCTCTAATGTCTATTCGTAGCTTTTTCTATTTCTGAAAAAGTTCAAAATTGAAACTATCTGTTGCCGTCTATTGGTATGCAGGCAATTACATTTTTAACTTTAATGTAGAGCTGTTTAAACAATGGGGGAAATGTTTACTCTCTTCCTTGATGTAGCAGCAAGGGACTAATGAATAGAAAACATGAATTTTTAGGAAAATTTAATTAAAGAAATTGCTACTGGCATTGTTCACTCTGCCGGGAAAACAGTTTTATGGGTCATGGAAATAGTGCTGATTCAATGGTAGACAGATAAAGTACCAATTTAAAGAGTTAATTTCACTTGGAGAAAGTAGGTGTGTGTGTGTGTGTGTGTGTGTGTGTGTGTGTGTGTGTGTATGGGAGGGGGGAGTGTTTACCCTGTTGATAGATCTGGAAGAGAATCCTGTTAAGAATAGGAAAACATGCATTTTATTAGGGAATATTAAAAAAAAATATGCTCTATTTTGTGCTATTGCTGAAAAAATGAGAAACATGATTGGAAAAATTTCAAAAATTGGGAATGTAGTCAGGAAGTAAAATTCAAAAAAAGACTTTTGTCAGAAAAATTTGAAATGTGAAAAGCCGTGTAATGTTCTCATTAGAATGATTCTTAATGTCAACAGATCACGCATAAGTTACATAAAAATTACAAGTGGTGGGACGCTTTGATAGCAACTTCTACCTTCATCAACCATGGAATGAAACACGTGGCTTAGTCTTATTGGGAGGCTTGTAAAAATATTTTCTTTTGGTAAAAATTTGTGTTAAGAATGAATACCAAATTTAAGTCGTGGAAAAAATTCTAGCATTCGCTTTCAAAATCGCTCTAAAGTATTTTGGAGCCTTGCCAAATGTCTGAGAATTGGGGGTTGTCTTATTGTAGTTCGTGGTTTACTTGTCAAAGAGCACCAACTCTTGTTATCCCAGGAGGACATACATGTCTTTTCATGGACTGATCTTTTTAAAGCTTTGTTGAGTGAAAATCAATAGACAAAAGTTTTAGCTAGTGATGATTATTTTAATAAGTGATGGACATGAGAACTGGACAATTAGTTACTACGAGGTAAGATATTCTATTGCATCTTTGAAGAATGTTAGATCAGCAGATTTTGATTATACTAATGCAGAATTGTTTGAGCAGAATGGACAAGTATTTATTGATTACATAGGATTATATACACTGCCAGAAAGTGAAAAAAGAAAACCATTAAGTATTGCAGCTGCATCTATGAGATTTATGTCGTAGCAACAACTTATTAAGAAAGGAATCACACATATGTGAAGTGATTCAGTGTTTATTTTACCTTTTAATGCATATTACATTGTACAGAAGGCACATTTTAATAAGGTGATGCGCCTACTCCAACAGCAATGCAAGCTTCCAGTCTGGCATGCAATTGGTCGTACAAATGTTGGATATTATGCTGGGAGATAGCATTCCATGCGCTTTCAACTTGGACACATAATTCAGAGATGGTCGCTGCTTGCCAGGGTCCATGGAAGAGTCTTTGTCTGATCCAGTCCCAGACATGCTCGATTGGAGACAAGTCCGGAGAGCATGTTGGCCAAGGAAGTTGAAGCACAACTTGAAGAGCATATTGAGTTGCCCGGCGGAAATTTGGGCGGGCATTATCCTGCTGGAAAATTGCATTGGGGATCACACTAAAAAATGGGTGGACGAGCAGCTGCAAGATGTCGCTGATGTACATACTGCTATTCAGTATACCTGTACAAACACCAGACTCATACGAGAGTGATAGCTAATCGCTCTCTATACCATGATGCCAGGCGTGAGGCCTGTGTGCTGTTGGCAGATGAACGATGGCAGAAGCCACTCACCTAGTCGCCTTCAGACATGTACACAACCGGCAGACGTTCCCAAGCAGAATTGACTTTCATCATTGAAGACCACTGACCACCATTATTCTATCCAATGAACTCATTCTTGACACCACTGAAAACTTGCATGACAGTGACCTGGGTTAAGTGGTAACCATGCCAGTGGCACGTGTGCCTCTAGTTCTGCTTCTAACAAACAATTCTGTATTGTTCTGGTAGACACCGTTGGATTGACAGAGAATAGGATTTGTGACGCTGTAGCCGTCCACTCTGCCAATGCCTCCTTCCCAATATGCCGATCCTCTCATGCGTCTGTAACTGTGTTGCCCGGAACCACATCTGCGAGTGTGTGAATGCCCCTCTGACCACCGATGCCACCATCTTACCGCGGCAGATACCTCTCACCCCACTCGGACCACAATTTGATGGAATGACCAACTTCCTTCCCGCAGACTCACTATACAGCCTCACTCAAACTCCTATAACTGAACAAATGTTGTGCGCCTGTGTCGTTCAGGCATGATGGCTTCTTCAACGAGCACTGAACAACATGACACCAGATGAGTGGCTTCTTTCTGCATGCTCTAGTCCTTAAATATGCGCTGCACATGTTTGCATGTTGTCCATAGTGACGTCATTATTTCATCCAATGACATTCCATCTTGGATCGCAGTTTCTGCTGCCCTTAAATTTCAACTTGGATCACAGTTTCTGCTGCCCTTAACAATTAACATATTATAATATGATGTTCCTACTGGCATTCCTTCTGGGTGTTCTGTTTTTCACTTTCCGGCAGTGTAGTTGACATGGTAAACTGATTCCTGTTGATATGGCAGAGATCACTTATAGCACCAATTAACAGGGGGCGAAAGGGACTGAAACTACTTATAACTACTGTGACCTCTCCTTAATTTGTGGCATGCTTTATGCAGGGATATCAGACACAATACTTAGAAGAATGGTAGAAAATTTTCTGAGTGAAGGCCTTTTTAGGAATGGGCCAGCAGGTCAAAATAACATGTTTGCACTCAGACAGATTTATGAAAAATTTTATGAGGTGAATCAAAATCTGTACATGGTTTATATTGACTTTGAAAATATTTTTTGACAGGGTATTAAAAAGTCATAATATAAAATCCAAATTGATAAAATCAGTCAGAAGACTTTATACTATAAGATTTGCAATGCTCAGACTTGAGGAAAATATTAACTAGTAGTTTGAAATTAACCCTGGGGCTCAGCAGAGTATTTAATCTATGTGGATAAGCTTGTTAAATAAATTAACTTTGTGAGCAAAGTTAAAATATATTGGTTTACTATAAGCAGCTTGTTATATGTTGATGATTTGTTAATAATTTTTAACAGTGTTAGTGACTTGCAGTATAATCTTAATCAACAGAGTAGGACTTGAAGAATTTGAAATGAGGATAATTGTTTGAAATCTATTTTATTAGATTCTACTGTTGTAGATACTAGTAGATATTACAGGGGTATATTTAGAGGGGACCTAAGGAGCCTGCCTCCCCCTCCGAAATCTGTTTCATTTTTTATGTTATCTGCCAAAATAAGGTTAAATAATCAAACCGTGCTTCCTATATAATTTTTATATATGTATGTTCAATCAAAATTTGTGTTATGAGAAAAGTTTCTGAATCATGAATATTTACTGCTGGAAAAATCCAACTGCTATGTACGAATTCAGTGAAAGATCATTGCGCGAAGGAGACAGAGGTCAAAAAAGGGTGGCTCATATCCGTGGTCAGGAAGATGACTGTAGGTTTTTGTGGCGCCAACTCCTAATTGACCATACCAGGGATGGTGCCGCGTGTCACCGCTCCTCTCTGCCTGGCGCCGGTCATTATTAGGACACGTGCAGTGACACTCGACACCTCACTTCACTGTCCAGCCACCTGTTTTGGTACTTTACTGATTCCGAGCTGTGCGTTGCCCATGTGGGTGGATTCTTTCATTTTCAAACGGAGTGAGAAAGTGAAACTTCTGTTTCTGTTTTGTCTGTATCCTTGTAATTCAAAATCAGTATTTATTCGCTCTTTCCCGTAGCTACTTAAAACAGTTTGTTGAGGTTATTTAAAAAATGAAACGATTTCATCAACAATGTCTATTAACTTTCGGTAACAAAAAAAGAGCTGTGGAGACTGAAACGCTAGCTGAACCCACTGATATTGAAGTTCCAAACCAATGCGTTGAAAGCGGGAGTAATCCGGAAAATTATGAGCTTCAACCAATACGCATGACGAATGATGGAGATGCAGATGGTAATGAAAAGTCTGAAAGCATTTCAGATTCAAATGACATAGGATTGTATGCAGGTAACAGTGAGCTTGTTAATTCTTTGAGCGACGAGAAAAATGTGGATTTGTTACATAGCATATGGAAACCTACTGCGAAATATAGATTCCCTAAAAAAATCAGTTCCAGTTGCAATAAAAATCATATGAGAACATTCCAAATTAAATGGCTAGAAGAGTATAAGTGGCTGTCATATTCACGTCTGAAAGAAGGTTCATTTTGTAAATATTGTGTTTTACTAAAAACGCTGAAATCCGTTTTATTGGTGTAGTATTATAAACACTAGTACAAACACGCTAGCTTTCACCACCACGGGTGGCTTCTTCAGGCATAAGTATTCCAATGCAAAAACAAAAATAAAACGGATTTCAGCGTTTTTTTTTTTTTTTTTTTTTTCATTGGAATACTTATGCCTGAAGAAGCCACCCGTGGTGGTGAAAGCTAGCGTGTTTGTACTAGTGTTTATAATACTACACCAATAAAACGGATTTCAGCGTTTTTAGTATTACTGGTGTATGTCTACCCGATTCTTCCGTTATTGTGTTTTATTTTACGAAAAAGATGTTGCTGGTAAAGGCAAACATCAGACTTTGGGTAGCCTCATTACAAAGCCTAGTACCGATTTAAAAGATGTGAGGGAAATATTAAAAAATATGAAAAGAATAAATATCACAAAGACGCTGTATTAGCAGCTGAAAATATTGCATCAATAATTCATAAAAAACAGGATAGTATAATTTTACAAATGAATAAACAGAAAAAGCAAGAGATAATTGACAACAGGAAAAGGTTGATTCCTTTTGTGCAAACAATTAGATTATATGGAAGGCAGCAAATACCTCTTAGAGGAAAAGTTGATTCTAGAAGAATTTTGCTTGAGAAACCAGCAAATAATGATGGCAATTTTTGCGCTTTATTAAGATATCATGCAAATTCTGGAGATGCCATTTTAAAAGAAAACTTAGAAACTAGTGGAGGTAATAGCATGTATACAAGTTCAGTAATACAGAATGAAATAATAAACATCTTTGGGGAACTTATTCAACAGAAAATTATAGCAAAGGTAAAGCATTCAAAATTTTTTTCAGTATTGGCAGATGAAACAACTGACATTAGTCAAATAGAACAGTTTTCACTGTGCGTCAGGTGTTTTGATGAAAGAAGAACTGAAATTAAGAGAAGATTTTCTGGCTTTTATACCAGTGAAAAATTTAACAGGCTGTTGTTCTCTTGCAACAACAATAATGGAAAATTTAGTGAAATTGGGTTTTGATTTGAATGATATGAGAGGGCAGGGGCATGATGGGGCTGCAGCAATGCGAGGACAGTGTCGTGGAGTGTAGGCCTGTATTAGAAAAAAATATCCCAAAACAATATATACTCATTGCATGTCCCATTCCTTGAACTTGTGTTTGTCCGATGCTAGCAAAATGCCTAGCATAAGGAACTGTATGGGAGTTATATCAGAAACATGTTCGTTTTTCCATGCTTCTGCTAAATGTACCAGTGTTTTGAAAGAAAGTATTCAGCGACTGCTACCTGATTGCAAGAAAGTTATAATGAAAACTCTATGTGAAACTCGATGGATCCAAAGGCATGATGCCGTTCTTATGTTTAAAGAAGGTCTGCATCCTATTATATCATCCTTAAAAGTGATTGAGCAAGAACAGTCAGCAGAATCATCTGTCAAAGCACACACTTTGCTCAACTCTATATGTAAGTTTTCATTTCTAGTGGCAACTTTTGTCCTTAGTAAAATATTGTCCATCACATACAACCTATCTGAAAACTTCCAAAACAAGCAAACCGACTTAGTCGATGCATTAAAAAAAATATCAGAAGTTACAGCACTGCTAAACAGCATGAGAACTGAAGCAGAAAAATCCTTCAGCTTAATTTATGATGCTGTAAAAACATTGGCTGTAGACCTCGAAGTAGCAGAAGTTCCTCGTAGACGCAGTTCCACGTAGATGCAGTATTCAAAAAAATAGATGTAATATCCCATATTCAACTCCAGAAGAATATTTCTGCAAAAGTATATTTATACCCTTTGTGGATGATATAATTGAATCATTAAATGAAAGGTTTCAATCATAAAAAGAAACACTAACTTCATTACAAAACATTCTACCAGTTTTTGCTGTGAAGAATGATTATTCCCAAATATTATCTGCAGTGAAAATGTATGAATCTGATTTAGGATATTCTGATGTAATAGAAAACGAGTATCAATTATGGTGTCAAAAATAGGAAAGGGAAAAAGCAGACGTGTGCCCCAAAAACACAGTTGAAAGTTTGGCATCATGCAATAAGAACTTATTTCCCAACATTTATATTTTGCTTCACATCTTGGCAATTCTTCCTGTAACCACAGCATTAGTGGAAAGATGCTTTTCCAGTCTTTGTTGATTGAAATCTTATTTGAGAAATAGTACATCAGAGTCAAGACTGAATGGGCTAGCTTTATTATTTATTCATAGAGACATTCAAGTTGAAGATGAAGAAGTCATTGACAAATTCGGAAATGTGCCTAGAAGAATAAATCTCAGTTTTTAAGAATTAGGCAAGTCCAATCAATTTCATTATTTCTCAAGGAGAAATTTGTTTCTGTCACTCTTTTTTTTTTTTTAATATGTACTCATCAGCTTAATTTAGGTATATATGTACGTTATATACCTAAAAAACTAAAAAGAAATACCCTTTTTTTATTATTAACATGTTTTTTTTTCTTTTTTTAATTAACTCCCATTTTATCCTGGTGGATTTCAGAAACTTCCAACCCCCCCCCTCCCATGAAAAATTTCTGCATACGCTCCTGAGATATTAGTTCTGTAGCTGAGGGAATGGACTTTGAACAAACAACAGATTTTAATTATACTGTTTTTCATTGTAGAAATGCTGTATTTAAAAAGAATGCTTGTATATAGTCTATTCCAAAAGTATGCGGATAGGCACCACTGCACTGTTGCTATGGTAACAAGACACATTTCCCAGTGGAGGAAGATTTTCCCATCTGTGCTGTGTTTCATTTTGATCCAGAATAATTTGAGTTAATTTGAGTGAAGGCAACGTGCAGTCTTTCTTTGTGGATGTAGTGTAATAGTTCACATGAAGTGTGTATTATTACAGTGGTGGATGAGCATAATATACCGCTAATTACCAGACAAAGAATCACGATTGAATTTTGTGTAAAATTATGCAAAACTGGCCAGGAAACTTTTCAGACGATTCAAGAAGTGTATGGTATAGAAGCGTTGGGCAGGTCGGCTGTATTCGAGTGGTGGAAGCATTTCAAGGACGGAAAATGCAGTGTGCAGCAAAGTGGGTGTCCGCCAACATCAGTGACCAATGAAAACATTGTGAAGGCCGAAAAATTATTGAAACACGATTGACATTTATCAATTGGTGATTTGGCACTGCAGTTGAATGATGGTGTAGCAAGATATCATGAAGTTGTAAAGTTGCTCCTGAAGATGTCCTGTGTTTGTGCAAGATGGGTGCCACATGATCTTACTGAAGAACAAAAACAATGCTGTGTTGAACGTTGTCCTGCTTTTCTGAGTGGAAACAGATTCTGACTTTTTGAATCGAATAGTCACCGTAGATGAGTCTGGGATAAAACATTTTGATTCAGAATAAAAACAACAATCAAGCATATGAAAACACACCTACTTTCTGCCCCCAAGAAATTATGTGCCCAAGAAACAAAGTGTTAATTCACAATATTATGGTCATATTTTGCAAGTTCACCTGAAGGGAGCAATGTGCAGGAAAAGACTGGAACTGCTTAGTCAAGAATGGTGTCTTCTTCATGATAATGCAAGGTCGAATGTGGTCCAAGTAGCACTGCAAGCTTTTGAGAAAATTTGTGGCCAAAGTCTATCACATCTTCCATGCCTCAAACTGCCTTCCTCTCAGCTTTTGTGGAAGTGAAGGAAGGCTGCCATATCCACTACCTTAATGCTACTTTCACAAAAATGGACTGCAATACATGTTTCAGAAGATTGTGGACTGCTGTAAACAGTTTATTTTATGTAAATATAGCTAGTTTGAAAAGGAAGCCCACACCAAACTTCCAAATGACACAGTCTCAGAAGAGTGACTTCAGTCCACTTACTTTTGGAACAGCCCTCATATGATTGCTACGTACTTGCAAAGATTTGTTCTTTATTTACTTCTGAGATTTAAATATCTGGATGTAATAATTGATGAGACAGGAAAGTTTGTTAAGAAATTAGACAATTAGTAAGCAATGCAGGGGAAGTCATATCAGCTGTTTAAGATTTATTTTACTGAGGAGGAGGTTGACAAAAGAACAAGAGAAGCTGTGTATAATGCAGTATTTAGATCTACCAACCTTCTGTGATAATGCTAAAGGTTTTGTTAGGCTGTTAGGTTTCTGTAGTATGATGTGCAGTGAAAACAGTAGTACTGTATATTCTCAGCAGAACTTCTTTCTAATAGCTGGGACAGAGAGATATATATTTCTACCTCAGGGTAGATGTGTGTACGTGTAAGGTGGGATTTGAAATAGGTCATATTCTTTAGTTTTAAGTATCTAAATCATGAATTGTAAATGTTATTAGTGTAATAGGGAAATTTAATCTGAGCTGTTTCAGCAAAGTACCATGTTAACTGGAAGAGCTATCCCCCCCCCCCCCACACACAGTGTCTTAATTTTGTGCTCCCTGACTACCATTTGTTTCAGCTTTGTAGAGTCATTATACAAACAAAATGACTTAAAACCACCTGTGGATGTCAAAACAGTGCTGTAAGTTTTTTTATTTTTTTAGTGCAGCAACCCCAAAGGGTTAAGAAGGTGCATTAACAATCAAGTGAATAATATATATTGAATCTTTTTTTTCCTGTTTCATCTACCCATTATTTGAGATATTCTAGGGAAAACAGTGGCTTTGTATTCATAAAGTGTAAATTTTATAGTGTATTTCCACACTCAAATTTTTGCCTAATAGAAACATTGTTCAAGATATGAAGATGGGGACCATTGTAAATGCTTTGAATCATTCCTCCCTTTTTGTATTATATGTTCGCACTAGACAAGTGAGAGGTAAAGTTATCAAAGAATGTACAACTTTATTTTTTTCTTATTTTTTATCTTTGTAGGAGCGACATGAAAGAATATGTGAGAAAGCTAATACCAAGCAAAGAAAAGTGTTTGATTCATTTCAACAAAGAGCTAAAGGAAGTGGTGTTAGTAAGGTTCAAGTGGAGAAAAAGGTATTTTTCTTTTCAAATTTTTTTAATAATTGGATGGAAACTGTGTGTGCATCATTATTTTGTTAAAACTAAACCTTGTAGTGTTTATGATCAATATTGTTTCATTAGGATTTTAATTATCATTGTTGTGGTATCTGTATTAAAAAATATTATTCAATGCAAATGTGGCATATGAGTAGACTTAGTTATTTAAGTAATATTATCTGTATTATGCACATAACCGGAAGGTGTTGTTATCTGGTGGTGCCATAATTTGCTCAGACCTTTTCTGCTCTATTTATGTGCGGTAATTTTGTAATTGAACATAGATCTTGTGAAAAAAAAAAAAGATGCTAAATGGCTTTTATTATTTACATTTCTGTGACTCATCACAAGAATTATATATAGACAGGGTGTGCCATATAAAAGAGGCCTGAGTATAATGAACGACAACAGTCAGGCTATGTTACTATACATGGTAAAGAATAGTTGAAATGACAGAAAACAGGAATAATCTACCTGCGTTTACAGCAATTGCTGAAAGTGCTGTCCTCCGACATCAAGACACAGCTGTACACGATGGAACATGTTGTTCGTAACGCACCACAACTTATTGGCAGTAATCTGGGCTATGGCATCCGTAATGTTCACTTTTAATTCATCAAGGGTGTGCAGATTAGTTGTGTACACTTTCCCTTTCAATGCTCCCCACAGATAAAAGTCACAGGTAGAGAGATTGTGTGATCTGAGTGGCCATAGTCCCTTCAATACAGTTCCGCCCTCCTTAAACACTTCATGCACAGTACGTAGACTGTTCCACGCAGTATGCGCCTTGCACCATCCTGCTGAAAGAAAGCATATGTTCGCTCTTCTTCTGTAAGTGCAGCAACAAATGGGTTGAACAGTTGCTAAACATAGCGCTCCGAGTTAATGGTGTCAGTGAAAAAGAATGGGCTGACTATCCTCTTCGCAGACACAGCACACCAAACGCCTATCTTTTGGTCGTACAGAGGAGTCTCCAGAGGAGTTTGGGATTTGTGTCGCTCCAAATCCTGCTGTTTTGTGCATTGACATACCCTGACAGATGAAACCATGCTTCATCTGTCATGTAATAATGTGTTGGGTCCATTTCACTGCTGACAATGGTCTCCTGAAACCACTTACAATATTGCATCCATTTTGCATAATCAGGGGTTTTAAGTTCTTGTAGTGCCATAACTTTGTGCGGCCGAAAATGCAAATCCACCTTAAGTATGCGTTGGCATGACATGGCAGATATTCCTGTTGCAGATGTTAAGAAGACTTTTGCTATGGGTATTTATAAAATTTAATGCAAATGTTAAATTGAAGGTAAGTGTTGAATGTTGGTAAAAAATAAAATGAAATTGGGAGATGGGTAGATGCATTTTGAAACAAAAGGAAAATTCTGTTTAAGGCCATGATAAATAAAAATTGCAAAACTGAGTTTTGAAATCCAAAAGTTATTGTAGGTTTGCATTGTTTGCGTTTACGATGAGTTGAGAAACCTGAAAGTGAAAAAAGGTATTTATTGTTACATGTGTACCAATGTGTGTAACTAAATACTCAATGGTAGACAATGTGCACGTGTAAATAACTTTTGGAGGCGGTGAAGGTCAATTATAGTTGTAGGACTAAATGTAGGGTTATATCAGTAAAAAATATGATTTACTCCAGGAACGTAACTGCCCTTAGGCATGCTAAGGTGGAATAACATGGGACCCTGAGATGAAATTCAACCGAGACACATAACTTTTCACTGCACAAAGTTTGGGTTTTTGAAAGACCACTTGGCCTGCATTTATTTGAAAAACTTAACCACAAGGAAAAAAATAACAAAGTGTTTCAAGGAGTCAAGCAATACCAATTTCCACACTTTTTCCATTTGACAACATCAGCTTTTCAGAATTTTCAAAATTTCTTTTAACTTTGACTACTAGGCCTCATAGCGTATCAAATGATATACAGTGTAGGAGCTTCAAATAAAACAAAAAAAATTGAACCCCAACAGTGAAATGTATCAACTTCTGTCTAAAAGTAGTTGCTGTATATACCCTAACGGAAAAAAATCCCAACACCACGAAAAAATAGTTGTAGAGGAATGAAATGACGGCAATACATTTGTATAGGTAACATATTTAATCGATTAAGGTTTCAAGATCACAGCTTATTGTAAGCACGAGAAGAGCCATTTTAAATGTGAAATGCTGGTACATTAATAACCGGTGTTACCGCCAGAATGTTGAATGCAAGCACGCAAACGTTCATGCATTGTGTCGTACAGGTGCTGGATGTCAGTTTGTGGGATGGAGTTCCATGCCTGTTGCACTTGGTTGGTCAATACAGGGACGGTTAATGCTGGTTAGGAGTGACGCTGGAGTTGTCATCCACTGATGCCCCATACGTGCTCGATTGGTGAAAGATCTGGTGATCTAGCAGGCCACGGCAACATGTCGACACTCTGTAGAGCATGTTGGGTTACAACAGCGGTATGCAGGCGAGCGTTATCCTGTTGGAAAACACCCCATGGAATGCTGTTCATGAATGGTAGCACAACAGGTTGAATCACCAGACCGACGTACAACTGTGCCGTCAGGGTGCGTGGGATAACCACGAGAGTGCTCCTGCTGTCATAGGAAATTGCTCCCCAGACCATAACTCCAGGTGTAGGTCCAGTGTGTCTCTGCCGCAGACAGGTTGGTTGCAGGCGCTCACCTGGCCTCCTTCTAACCAACACCTGGCCATCACTGACACCCAGGCAGAACAGGCTTTCATCAGAAAACACAACAGATCTCCACTCCGTCCTCCAATGAGCTCTATCTTGACACCACTGACGTCACAAACGGCAGTGGTTTGGAGTAAGTGGAATGCATGCTACAGGGCGTCTGGCTCGGAGCTGTCCTTCAAGTAACCGATTTGTAACAGTTCGTTGTGTCACTGTGGTGGCAATTGCAGCTCGAATTGCTGCTGCAGACCCGGTACGATGCGCCACGGCCATACGCCGTACATGGCGGTCTTCCCTCTCAGTAGTGCCACGTGGCTGGCCGGAACCCGGTCTTCTTGAGGCAGTACCTTCCCTTGACCACCGCAGCCAACAATCATGCACAGTGGCTACATTCCTGCCAAGTCGTTCTGCAATATTGCGGAAAGAAAATCCACCTTCTCGTAGCCCTATTACACGACCTCGTTCAAACTCTGTGAGCTGTTGATAATGGCTCTTCGTCTTCTTAAAGGCATTCTTGACTAACATCAACACACCACGTCGAATTTCAACGATAACTAACGCTCACGAACGTTACAGCGCGTATTTACAGCAAACCTGCTTTGCATGTTCCGAGGGGCGCTACTAGCGCCACACGTATGCGCCGAGCACGAAATTTGCATAGACGTCATGTTACAGATGTACTCTCATCGCCTACCAACTGTCGTTTATCTAACACAACCCCTTCTTGGTGTTGGGATTTTTTTCCGTCAGTGTATGTTAACCATGCTGCTGTATTAGCATAAGATCTCACATATGTAAATTTCACAAATTAGGGAACATCTGGCCTATAGCACCAGGCTCATTAATTATGAAAATAAAAGCATGAATTTTAATGAATTGCACAACACAAGCACTTGAATTAACATAGTGGGTAAGTTCGGTAGCTGAAATGCAATTTCTTTCTCTCTCAGTTTGGAAAGTTATTACCCTATGTATACACTGAAGTGCCAGAAAAACTGGTACAGACGAGCTTAGGCAAAATACATAGCAACGTCCCCTATGCACATACTCTGTTGCGTCCGCCAGTGCATATATACTAGGGGTGTTCAAATGAAGAGGTACGACACGTCATAAGAACGTAACCGTTAACATATTTGCCTATGCCGCTATGGGAGAACGTAGTGACACATCTAGGGATGCGATTGGACTTGCCGGCGTGGATCGGAGAATGCGCGGGCGCCTGCATGCGCAGGAGAGAGCAAAGGCTCTTATAAAGAGCGCCGTCCAATTGACTACTTGTTGAATTCCTCCAGCACAGACGAACCATTAACTCCAATGTGTACTGTGAGACACTCCGAAGCCTACGCAGGTCCATCAAGAACAAAAGACCGGGGCTGCTCACGGAGGGTGTGGTTCTGCTCCATGATAACGCGCGTCCACACGTCTCCAGGGTCACACACGCGGAACTGGCCAAGTTCCAGTGGGAGCAGCTTGACCATCCGCCCTACAGCCCGGACATGTCGCCCTGCGATTTCCATGTGTTTGGTCCTCTGAAAAAACATCTGAAAGGGAAGCGCTTCCACTCGGACGACGAACTCAAGGACGCTGTGCAGGACTGGGTCTCGTCACGGCCACAGGAATTCTGGGAACAAGGAATCCTTCGGCTCGTTAATCAATGGGATCGTTGTGCTGCGGCCTATGGTGTATACTTTGAATAAAGTCTTCATTTATACCCACAGTGTCGTTTCGTACCTTTTCATTTGAACACCCCTAGTAAAGTGATAGACATCCTTGCCAGCTGTCAGAGCTGTTTTCAGCATGAGAATGACAAGTACTGTAATTTTTGGACTAAGCCGCGGCTCGTACGTTACTAAAAGTGAAAATTTTCGGGTGTGCGTCCTTTATGCTGAATTTGTTTTCGATAAGACTGTTTCTTCCCTTCCTTTTTTTTTTTTTCATGCAGATGCTTAGTAAATTTTTTCAAACAACTTTTTTTTTCACAAACTCGACTGTGATTGTTTCCCCCTTCCTTTCTACTCATACGTTAGACACGTCTATTTAAACGATAACTCCGCTGTCCTGATGTTGATTTAGGAGGAAAAGTGGGGGAGGACTGACTCAAATGCCCTTTGCTTGGGGGAGTGGGGAATGGAATGGGGGCATAAGCACACAGACCTGTAGTGTGATGTCCGAGGCTTCTGTGGAGAGCGTGCCCAGGATATCTCTTTCGTTGGCTGCAGCATACATCATGCAGGAAGGTGCGATGCAACCAAGGGAAGGAATGTTAATTTTCACTTGGGTGGGGAGACCGGTTTGATGGGCACTTCCCTGAACAAAAGCTTAAGAACATGAACAATGCAAAAGCCTGCCCCAGGATGATTCCATTAGCAGTGACCTATTCCAAACAATACTGGCGGGACGGAACGACAAATTCTGTTCACTCTTCTTGGTTAATCTGGCATGTGATAAAGGTGTTTCTTGGCTCTATGCTCCTGAGTTTTGCTTTGATTTTAATTTATTAATTTTTTTATTGACTGACGATAGTGGAAGTTGAAGGCTTTGGCTGGAAATACTTTCTTACTAATAAGCACTGTAGCATTATCATCTGATGTTAACAATGGGTAATTAATTTAATACTTGGGTGAAGATAAAATTTTCACAAACACAAAAGAAAAAAGGAAGGGAGAGCTTTCTTATTCGTATAAAAGTGGAACTCAACACGAAGGCTCAGTGTGCAGTAAATGAAAGTAGGTTATATCACTTGAAAGAAAAAAAGCGAGAAAGCAGAGACACCGCTGTTTCGAAGTGTTGGCGGCGAGATCCGTGAACACGTGCGAGGCAGCTGGTAAAAGGAAGCGTAAAGCAACTTCATTGTAACAAAAACATCTGTAGATGAGAAAAAAGCGTAACAAACATAGAAGGGACATATTATTAAAGAAAACATTAATCAAAAGCATTACAAGCAATAATTTATAAGTTAATTACTTCTAAGACAGATTCTATTGTGGTGAACAGAGAACCATCCTGTAGCAGACATCCACATTGAATGGAATTTGTGCAGTTTTACGAGCAATGTGATATTCTAACGTGAGTCTTAAGATTAACTGTGATTTATATTGATTACATAAATGGTTTTGAGCATTTAATAAAGGCAAACAAATAACATAATTAGTACGATTAATAAAAAAATGTATAAATAAAAGCTTTTGCCAGTATGAAAAAATAAGTGCATAAAGCAGATTGACACTGAGTTGCATAATTAGCCTTTGAAGTATACATATAATCACGTTAGGTGTGAGTTAATTCATGAAAATTTAAGGAAGATAATTTAGTTTTCTGAGCAGCACCACGACTTCACGACTGCGGCCTTAACGGCAAGTTTTGCTTCCAAGATCGCAAAGTTTCTCACCTGCGGCCCTTACGCCGATGCTGCTCTTAGTCCGAAAATTACGGTAATAACGATTTAAGCGATTTTTAACGCGGTGACATAGTTGCCGCTTGTGAGATGGGCCATAGTATTTCGGAGGTAGAAATGAAGTTCGGATTTTCACGGACGACCATTGCAAGGGTGTACCGTGACTACAAGAATTCCAGCAAAACCTCCAACCTACGATACCAGTGTAGCCGTAAAAAGACATTGGGTGAACGTGACCATCGTCGGCTGTCAAGAATCGTTTCACGTGATAGGCGTGCAACACTCTTGCAGATATCATCGGAATTCAATGCTGGAGCCTCAACAAGCATCAGCGTCCGGACTGTGCAATGTACCCTGCACGATATGGGCTTTGGGAGCTGACACCCAACTCGAGTCCCCTTGATGGGTGCACGACATAGAGCTATGCGCCTCGCTTGGGCATGGCAACAATGCCACTAGACACTTGATGACTGGGTAGCCTGGTCTGACGAGTCGCATTTCCAACTGTATTGGGCAGATGGAAGGATTCGTGTGCGGTGCAAACACCATGAAGCCATGCATCCCTCCTGTCAACAGGGAACTGTACCAGCTGGTGGGGGTCCGTAATGGTATGGGGTGTGTTTAGCTGGACTTCACTGGGACCCCTGGTACGTCTACAAACGCCTGTGACTGGCCAATGCTATGTGCGCATCCTTTCTGACAAGGTACACCCGTTCATGTCCTGCATTCATGCTGATGGGTTGGGCCTCTTCCAACAGGACAATGCACCTCCACACAAGTGTCACGACGCCACATTAGGGTTAGAACTCTGAATTTGGGGTGTTGTCATTCCCACCCAAGTCCCCAGATCTGAATGTGATAGAACACATTTGGGATGCCATGCAACGTGCTATCGAAGACAGGAATCCGAGACCTCAGAACACACCCGAATTGTGGAATGCTCTGCAGGAAATATGGTGTGTATTGCCTACAGCATATTTCCAGAAGCTAGTGGAGTCCATGCCCCATCGTATATCTGCAGTCCTGCACTCCCGTGGGGTACCTACTAAGTATTAGACTGGTGTACCAGCTTTTCTGGCACTTCAGTGTACACTATACAGTATTAATTAACCCTTTCGAACAACCCCCTCAAACCAGTTTCCTTAACCCATTTAAATTTCAAAATTACAAAAATTTACAAATAACCAAAAATTACATTAATAAACGGTTCTACAATCCCAGGAAAATTTGCCTTACAATAACACAGTTCTAAACACTAGCATTAATTGATACTGAATAACTCCCAGACACTATACTGAACATACTGCACTTAATACCTTACTAAATCAACTCAAAATTTGTCATTAACTTGCAACACTGACAAAAGAATTAAAATTCACACTATCATAATGAAATTCAAATAACTTTACTAACACAAGCTTATTCTGAGTACTCAATATGTTACCATGTAAATAAAAAGGCAAACACTAATTTCCAACCCTCCTGAACTTGAACTCATGTTTATATGCACTCTTACTGTTCACAAAAATCTTAAATTACACAACTATTTCTGACAGGCAATTTATAAACAACCGAATCCAAATTTTCGAAATTCCACTATGTAAGTTATTAACAATTTAACAGGTCCATGTAGTAAACAACTGAGGCACTGGTTATACACACATATCTTTTAATCAGATCCACTTTCTTCGAAAAACAAAATTTCACTCAGAAAGAATATCAATGTTTAGGCTGAAGGCGAGAATGGGTTGTGAATCCAATCAGGCCTATACATCAAAATGGTGCGAAGTGTGGCTTATCACCCTGTACTGCTTTTCTTGGGAACTTTACACCTGAACTCATCCCGCACGAAAGAACCACCTGGGGACTACCCAGCCCACAGGGGTAGGGAGTCAGAGAGGAGCACTTTTCCCCCGAAATGGCCCCAACTCGAAGCTTGCACTAAATCACATCCTATGGATTTACTCACTACTCGGGCACTCCGTCCTGAAAACCAATCCCCCAGTTGATTTCAGAATCACCTTTTTGTCATGAGTGTCACACATCTGGAGCATGCAAGAACACCAATCCCAAAAACGAAACATGTAGAAACACCATTATCTCGTCGCACCTACACTGAAGAGCAATTGAATTAGAGATACCTGTCTAGTAATGTGTAGCACCACTTTTCGCCATGATAACGGCGGCGACTCGTCTCGGCGTGGATTCGACAAGACACCGGAAGCGTTGGGAAGCCATACGGATCCACAACCCCTGAACAAGCTCCCGCAGTTTATGAAGATTTGATGGAGGGGGTCAGATCCTCGAACATCTCTCTCTCGATGACATCCCAGTTGTGCTCGATGGGATGGAGGTCAGGTGACCTAGCTGGCCAAGGAAGCGAGGTCACGTCGGTGGAGTGTTCATCCAACCATTCAGATACAATTCGAGAGCGAAGGCACGGTGCATTGTCTTGTTGCAGGATGAGGTCCCCAGTGGGATGTTGAAGACGCACAAACGGGAGAAAATGGCCGTCCAGGATATCCCGGTAGCTTTGATCTGTGAGTGACGATGTCACACGTACCAAGGGTCCCATTTCAGTTCACGTAAACAGTCCCCAGATGAGAATGCCACCCCCACCAGCTTGAAGAGTACCCTGCTGGCAAGAAGGATCCATTGATTCATGTGGTTTGCGCCGTACTCGTATCCTGCCATCCGCATGTACTAACGTGAATCTCGAATCATCAGTCCAGGCAACATTTTCCCACATGTCTAGGGTCCAGTGGTGATGTTCCCGTGCCCATGCTAATCTTTGCACCCTGTGATGTGTCGTCAGCAGCGGTACCCTTGTGGGACGATGGCTTCTGTTCCCCATAGCGAGAAGACGGTTCTGGATGGTGTGGCTGCTTACACGTTTTTGTGCACCAGCAATAAATTGCCGAGTGATTTCTTGCACTGTGGCCCATCTGTTTGCTGTTACAATGCGAGCTAGCTGACGATGACCCCGCCCATTCACACACTGTTGTCCACAGCAGTTGGCCCTTGCAGGGATGGTTTTACTGGATTCGATGTACTCACAGTGCACCCGTGACACAGTGGTTCGTGGAAAATCCCAGTGCCTGCACGACTTCCGAGATGGAGTGACTCATTCGTCGGGCTCCGACCATTTGCCCACGATCAAATGCGCTTAGATCCTTCATCTTACCCATACTGCGTCCGACTCTTACTCACTCCTTATATTGTTGGATCACTGCATACGTCATGTCGTTTACATTTACAGGGCTGCCCACAGCACCACATTTGCATAATGCCAGCTGTCTCTAATTCAATTACTCTTCAGTGTATATCTACTAGAAAACCCATCAATATCCTTATCTCTGAGAACACCTATCGAAGAATCCAAACAGTTACTCAGCCATTACTCCGCCACACTATACATATGCCCCTAGTCAGCCTGTATGTCCTTTTTTGATATTTTCCCCTCATGAAAATCAGTTTTCACATATATTGGCTGATATTGTGAACTAGCCCACCCTACTACAAAATGTTAAAAAATAATTTTACACCTGTAGTTACCAAAACTCTAAAATCATATTATCCTGCCTCTAGGAACAAAATTTAAACTACATGGAACTTACTCTGTGCTTATAAATACAAATGCAATTCATAAAATATAAAAATAACTAAGCACAAAAAGAGTTAAATTCCATTTAGAAGAAATCCTGGTTTAAAAGGTTGCCCACGCATAAAGTACAAAAAGCAACAAAAAAAAAAAAAAAAGAAAAGAAAACACACAAAATAAAACACTGTATTAATTTACTAATTAATTTAGAACTTGAAGGAGGAAAAAAAGCACAGTTTGACAGAGTGTTCCGCTCAATAAGCCCCCACTAGAATCACTTTATCACTAATTCATTACTGCTACTCCATATGTCAACATTTAAGAACTCTCATGAAATTTGTTACCAAAAGACATCATTTTTCATTTGAAACTAGGTATTTAAGTAGATTAATAATTTTCAACTGTAATTCAAATAACTGGTTTCTTTTCTGCCGCTGTAGACAGATATCAGATTAAGTTTTGAAGTGCATTAGTAATTTCCGAAATCCAAAGAAAACCATTAAGTTCGAAATTCCTCCGATTTTAGGTGATCCATTTGTTGTTGAGGAAACAAAAGAATTCAAGACGGCTTACTTTGGCATCTTTGCGAGAATCAACTCATCACATTGTTCATTATCTACTTTCTCTTTCTCTCATTTTTTCAACTGGGGTGAAGGAATGACAGTTTGTTTCTAGCAGTCACCCAATGTCTGTAAAAGATGTGGATGTCTCCTGGCCCCAAGAGAGAAGAAACTACAAGTATCTGCAGTCCCAATGGGATCCTTTTTATCGCATGGCTACAGGCTGGGTAGCGGCATGACATGATCCTCAGTGGGCGAAGATTTCCCTTGTTTCGGAAATGGCGTCCCTCAATGGCTGTGTTTCAGACACTAGGGACAGATCCGGTTACCTCGTCAGCCATCACCTGCAAGGAGATGTGGGCAAAAGTCAAGAGGTTTCATCGTCCCTCTTTCAGTGCCCGCCATGCTAAAGCAAAGTGGGCACTTGGATTCAGGCGTTACATGCAGAGCATCATCGTCATTCTTTCAGATCATTTCGAGTAGCCCATTTTTTTTTCAGCGGCAAAAAGGCCTGGTGTCGGAAGCAGGGTCGATCTACTCACATTTTTTTTTTTTCTGATTTCACCTAGCACGGGGCCCAGCTGAGGTCAGAAGGAGCGAACCTTTTCGAGAATCGTAACTGCTCTCTGGCAACCTCTGAGCTCAGCTGCCCCATTGGCCAACACCTCCCTAGTAACAACCTGACTTATTTCACGATTGGTTGGTTTTTCGCGCCAAAGCCATGAGATTTCACAGGGCTCTACAACTATCGCAAGTGACCCTGACCTGTGGCTGGGGAGCAGCACTTCCTGCCATTCCAATCTAAAAATAGCTTCCCACTGACCTTTGAGCCACGATAAGATGCCTTTTTGAAGCAAAAGCTGTCGTTCACTAAGTTCACAAAATGGCGAAAAGAAGAAAGGGAAGAAAAAGAATTTTGTAGTAGAATACATTCAAGAAAAATGCTTTCTCCGTTCCGTGCTGGAAATAAAATAAAATAAAGGCAAGAATTTTGTTTATGAAAAAGAATGGTGATAACCTTGCTCGCCTCTTTCTAAACACACAAAAAAAAGTTTGAATTTATCCAAAAATCCCTTAGTTACTTATTACTCTTTTATTTATTTATTTTTCCTTCTTCAAATGAAATTTTGTTCGCTTGGTCAGGGTAAGAGAGAGAACTGCACGCTTGTTCCCTCACTTAATCCTTCCCCGAAAAAAATGTGTTCTGGAGAGGATATTTTTCTTTTCTTTCCCGAAAATCTGAGAAAATCGATCAGGTTTTCCCAAATTCACAAGAAAGGAAAAATGCGTGCCAGGACACAGACGATAATCGGCGAATCGACTTCCGAGAGCATTGTAACATCCTTTATATTGTCTTCAGTACGAACTGTCTTGGGTTTGTTTCTTATTCTGTTGCACACCGTGCTGGTTTTACGAAATTTCTGCACTAACTTCTGTACCACTGATTTTGCTGGTGCTGCACATTGTGGAAATTTTTCTGTAAAGAACTCATTTAAAACCTTGTATGAGTTATTTCTGAAATACTGTTCCACAATAAAAAACCTGCAGTTCCATACTTAAAACCATTTCCGTTGTCTTTGTTCTCTTTTCATTTACACTTATGACTATGTACCTACACTGCTCTGGCTGTGACTAACTATTCGGTTAGAAGTGGAACAAAGCAGTTTTAACTGGAAACCCACCAAACAACTTTAACCCGCCTAACAACGTCTGGGCACGGGGCCTCTTTCATATGGCTCATCCGGTATATATGTAATCATCGTTGTCCAGCATTATCAGTCCATTGCTGGATGAAGGTCTCCCCAAGTTTCTTAAACACTTGCTCAAATACTTTTCTTTTATGACATATAGCATATTGCTCTTAAGAATTGTACTGTTTCTTCCAAAAGCTCTCCAACCAAGTTTTGTGCATCAATTAATTTCTTTATCAAAATGACCTTCACTTGATATCTGTTGTCCAAGGTAAATGTAGGTACCAGTTATGTCCAGCTTTTCCCCATCAATCGATAAATCTGCAGTTCTTGTAAAAGCATTGTACATCCGTTTTTTTCTGCTGAAAGTTCATTTTTAACCCCACTTCTTTACTGTTGTCAGCAAGTTCTTGGATCATACTCTGCGCTCTTAAGGGGTACTTGCAAAAATGACATCATCAGCAAAACGAAGGTGAGTTAAGTAATCTCCATTAATCTTTATCCCTTTGTTTTCCCAGTTCAATGATTGAAAGACATTTTGCAATGTGGCATTAAAGAGCTTGGGAGATATGGTGTCACCTTGTCTCACTCCCTTTCCAATATTTATTGGTGCTGTATCCTCAAATAGCCAAACCTTTGCACTCGCATTTTCCTTGATGTTATTAATGATGCTAATGTATGTATCTTCAATACCACAGGATTTCAAAGCCATTATAACTGCTGATGGTTTCATGAAATCAAAGTCCTTTTCATAATCAATAAAAGCCATACATAATAGGAGTTCATTTTCCCTCATTCTTTCAGTTATCTTAGTACGTGGATATGATCTATAGTGCTGCAGCCATTACTGAATCCTGCTTGTTCTCTCGGTTGAGCCATGTCCAGTGTGTTACCTTCAAGCAATGTGAAAGGACTTTGGTGAAGATTTTATAAACCACTGATATAGAGGCTGAAGGTTTTGAAATCCTGTGGTATTGAAGATACATACATTAGCATTATTAATAACATCAAGGAAAATGCGAGTGCAGAGGTTTGGCTATTTGAGGATACAGCACCAATAAATATTGAAAAGTGAGTGAGACAAGGTGACACCGTATCTCCCAAGCTATTTAATGCCACATTGCAAAATGTCTTTCAATCATTGAACTGGGAAAACAAAGGGATAAAGATTAATGGAGATTAGTTAACTCACCTTCGTTTCCTGAGATCCTCAATATCACTTTTTTTTATGTAGCAGGATCATTGTAGCATTGTTCCAATCCTCAGGAATCTTCCCTTCATTGGGACACCTAGTGAAAACTTGGGCAAGTCTAGTTTCAGTTTCTCCACTTGCTTCTTGTATAATGTCCTCGGTACTTTCATCTTCTCCAGGAGCTCTTTCCTGTTTCATGTTCGTAATTGCATGTGCAAATTCTGCCAGGAGGACTGGAGAGACTGGTGCTGTTACCTTTCGTAATGTTTGGAGTAGACGTATTATATAGTTTATATATAGTTTTGTATAGTTTTGTGTAGAAATCTTTCACTCTTGGCAAAATTTCATCTCTATTTTCTTGTTACAGTACCCTCTTCTTTAATTAGTGACATAATCTGTTTTCTTTCCTTACTGAAATGCTCCTTTGCTTTCTTTAGGCTTTGGTTGTTTTCAATTCCAAAACTTAAAACTTGGCCCTCAGTCTCCACCAGCTGGAGTGTACCTGACCAATGCAGGTTGTCAGTAAAGAATGTAGTCGTCAGTAAAGAATATGAAGTCCCCTAACAGCAATAGTTGCGTTGCAGTGTCTGGCCATACTTAACACGAGGCTTTCGATGAGTTCTTGGGGCAACTTTTTCCATTCCTCTCATAATGCACATTTCGACTGATGGAGATTTTCCAGCAGATGTGGGCATGCCACAAGACATCTCCCCAGAGCGTCCCACCCATGTTCTATCAGATTTAGATCCATGGAGTACGCAGGCCAATTCATACGAGTGATACATTTACTTTCCAACAGCTCCTCTACTGCACATGTACAATGGGGTCTTGAGTTATCATAGGCAATAATGCAAGATCCCATCTTTCAACCCTCTCTGTTTTGTGCACATGTTCTATGTCACCTTCATCTGAGATATTGCATTGTATGTTTCAGTTTCAATTTTCTCTCTTTTTGTGGTTATGTATAAATGAATTCATTAATCTATTTTTTAAATGTAAGTGGCACTTACATTGGATGCTTTGCATCATGTGCAGTCTACATTATACATACCTTCCAGTTTAAGGGAGAAGAGGTAAAGAGGTATGTATGGTAGAAGGAATGAATATTTTTCTCATCAAGGAGGAAAAAACAACAACCCTAAAAAGTATCACTCAACTTTCATGGTGAAACCTTTTCTTTTTTTACTGTTGGGTTAGAGAATGTGTACTGGGTTAACATAAATTTCACCTTCCTGTTCTTCAGTATTGTGGCTTTAGAGATAACATTAGTATTGTTTGTTGTGAAGCTTTTGGTTTCATCTACTGTATTTCCAACTTGATCAGTGCTGTACTTTTTCACTTTGTGATGTATCAAGGCTGCATGTTTTTCTCTCTTCAAAAAATTAGTTGACCAATTAATCTAATAACAGGCATAAATCTTCACTTCAAGAGTAATCTTAGTCAACAGATATACACTGCCGGACAATTGCTAAGGACGGATGACAATGGCAACGATAGCAACCATAAAATGGAAGGCAGGAAAATGTGGAAGTTAGCATAAGTGCGGGATACAGTAAGACGTGTTGTGCGTATGCAAATTTTGGATTGCTGAACTTGTTCGTGACGTCATAGCGCTGATAAGAGATATAAAGAATTTGACGCATATTGACCGTTGTTGTTCAAACGCAAAGTTGAAAGGGAAAGAATCAATTGACGAACTTGCAATTTTCAGTATGTCTTCCCGACATCACCTACATGATTTTACGCGTGGTCGTATTATTGGCAAGATTGAAGAAGGGCAGGAAATAACAGATGTTGACAGGAAGTTTGACGTCAGCCACAGTGTTGTTTCAAGGCTTTGGAAATCATTTCAAACAAATGGAGAGTGTAGCAAACGTCACGGGCGAGGTCATGTTCGCAGTACGACACCTGCAGAAGATCGGTACATAGTGCTATCAACAAAAAGACACCGGCACAGCACAGCTAGTGAGGTAGCAAATCAGTTTATGGCTGCTACTGGCAAGCGGATCTCCCGAAAAACTGTCGCCAGACGTTTGCATGAAGGAGGACTATACGCCTGCCGTCCTGTTGTGTGCATCCCATTGTCCAGACGTCACCGTACCACCCGTTTGCAATGGTGCCATCAACATCGCAATTGGACTGATAACGACTGGTCTGCTGTCCTCTTCTCAGATGAGAGTAGATACAGTCTATCGTCTGATTATCGACGACAACTGATCTGGCGTGATAGTGGTACTGCATATTGTCCAGCAAACATACAGGAAAGGGACCGATATCCGACATGTAGTGTCATTTTATGGGCTGGCATCATGATCAATGGCCGTACATCCCTCTATGTGCTTCCAACTGGGACTATGACTGGCCAACGATACATTAATGATGTTCTGCTACCTCATGTTCGCATTTTCCGTGGTGCTGTCGGTGATAGATTCATTTTCATGGACGACAACGCAACATGTCATCGAACAGTCGCTGTCCAGGAGTGTCTTGAGAGCGAGGATATTCAACGCCTCGTATGGCCAGCACGTTCTCCAGATCTGAATCGCATTGAAAATGTGTGGGATGCTTTGCGGAGGAGTTTTGCTGGTCGCCAATGCCCTCCAATATACAAGGACACCCTCATCTGTGCACTGACAGAGGAATGGGATAAATTACCCCAACAGCTGCTTGATAATGTTGTGCAAAGCATGAAACGACTTGTGGAATCTTGCATCGCCCTCCATGGTGGCCATATTCCGTATTGACATCTTACGCCGGAACGCCTGCGGACGGTAATTGCATTTTTTTCATGTTTACGTATCCTGCACAAAATGGCCTGTTTGTCCCTTGAACACGTTCCAAAGCCTTCTGGATTTCAGAGCACAATAAATTGTCTTTCTTGTAATGTCCTGGCATTCTGACATTATTTTATTTCACTTGTCATCCAACCACACTTACTTTTTTATGCGCTATATAGCCGTTTATGATCCGTCCTTAGCAATTGTCCAGCAGTGTAGTAGTTGTGTAAAAAAAAACAAAAAAAAAAAAACAACCCAGAAATGATTTATTAGGTCTTTTAAGTTCTTAGTTGATTCTCAGAACCAAGTAGCTATAGTTGATAAACCAGTTTTTTCTTTCCTTTTTCTTATCAGGTAAACCATTTTTAATTCTGGACATGCCAATTTATTTGTGCCAGGAATAGCAGGAAGACATATTTAATGAGTGAACATATCTGTTTTCATTATTATAATGCAATCTGCTTTGTCTTTCTCAGGAAGAAGTTAAGAAGTCTAAGCCCAGTTGGAAAGAACAGCATGAAGAACTCATTCGGACAATCAGAGCTGAAAAAAAGACTGAGCAGACAAGTTGTGATGTTGTGCTTAATCATTCAATGCAAAAACAGATCCCCCTTGGTAGGAACTCTTGATTTTTTTTCTGTTTTAAATTTAAGATTTTATTGATTTTTTAAATTATTTTGCAGTCACCACCACTGTTTTGAAATTATTGGAATATGAACATTTTATTCATTTAAATATGCATTAGAGCTCGGTGGCTCTTCTTGACATAAAGAGATGAAGGGATGACATAAGGGACAAAGGGCTGTCCACTGCATGAGTAATTAAAAAACAAACAAACTTACTGTTACTCTTATTTGCATAGCTGATAATTTATTTATTGAAGGCATATTTTTCTTTTATATGCTAATGACACAGTCCTGTTGGCAGTGAGCAAAAGTGAGTTGCAGTATATGTTGTCTCAGATGTATGAAGTTTGTATGAAATTCAAACTGAGTATAAATAAGGGAAACACCAAGTTTTGGTTTCTGAGTGTGGAATTGTCAGTATTGAATGCAAGATAAGTCTAAATGGCCCATTGATTGACCAGGTGAACAAGTTTGTATATTCGGAAGCATATTTGACAGAGGGAACAAATTAGGTGCTGAAATTAGTGGGAGAGTGAATTCTTCATTAAAAGTCATAGCTGCTTTAGGAGGAGTTCATAGGAATGATGGGTTCTCAAGAAAGTCCCGATGGCTGTTTATGAAAGTGTAATTGTTCTTACTCTGATGTATGGCAATGCATCCTGGGTACTGCAAAAGAGACATGGGAGTTGTTTTTTGTGCTGGAGAGATGCGTTACTTACAGGGCATTTGTGGCAAGATGTGCTCTGATCATGTGAGGAAGGAAGATGTGTTGCAGTTGTGTAATGTGAGGCTAAATATTTTTAGTAAGATGGAGACTAATATTCATAGGTGGTTTGGCCATGTTGAAAGAATGAGTGATGAGACTTTTACTAAGAGAATGTTTTCAGCCCAAGTTGCAAGAAAGAAAGTTAGAGGAAGGCCAAGGAAATCAGGGGAGGACCAGATCCAGAAGTGTATGCATGAAAAAAAAATTGAGTATGAAGAACTGTACAAGAGCTCATGTGCATTGTACAATGGATGTCAGTGAAGCTGGAGCTGTGTGTTGAGATTGCTGTAAATGGAAATGTTTGATACTGCACTTAAGTAAATTCTAGTTCCATCAGTTAAACGTTTATCTGGCAGATTGTCTTTCTTTGATGAGCTAACCTCAGAATCTCAGAGAACAGCTTTGTGATATGTATGTAATATTTTTTTTTTCACTTCTTTTCTGATATGCTGCTGTTGTTTGGGACTTTGAAATATATATATCACATTCATGCAACTTGTAGTTAACTTTATCAGGCATATTGTGCATCAGTTTTACATATTGGATTGCAAAATGTGAGAACTTTATAGACAAATAGAATTTTTATAGCAAGATTTGTTTCTACGTACAAAACTTAAAATGAGTGGATTACCTGCTGACAGAGTTGTATAAAAATGAAATGTATCTGCGTACACAACCATTGAAACAGAAAACTTTCTGCAAACCCGCATATTACGATAACAATAGAATAAGATAACTTAAAGAAAAATTAATATAACAATAAATAATTATTAGGACATTACAGATTCCAGAGAGGATAAAAGTACATTACGACTGAATCCGCAAAAATGTGTGTAAAATGGACCTTAAGGCCAAAACTTTCAAATATTGGACTATGAACCTCATAAAAACAAGAGACTAATTAAAGAAAGTTTTTATATCTAGAAAAGCAGTTCCGTTAATAAACCTTCAGAAATCATATTTAGCATTTTCAACAACTTAATTCAAAAATAGTAGACTTATAAAATACATAAGGAAAAGATTTTAATTTAATAACTGGCAACTGCAAGAGGAACCTGCCAATAAAATTTAAAGTCTTTCTGTGTAAAAGAAACTTTTGTTACAGTTCCTATATATTGAGAACAGGCCTTGATAAAATCAAGAGGCCAGAAACGTCTGTAAAAACAAAAGAACTCACTATCAGAAGATATGAAAAGTAGTTGAACATTCTCATGTTAAGATATAATTAAATATATTAACCTGAGTAAAGCTTTGAATAAATGTTTTAATTGCTGTAAATAACATTTCTATTTTTTTAATCTACAAGCAAAAACTATCTGCAAAATCTGCTAATAATTTGGAAACTATCCGCGTATGGCGTACGCATGTACATCTATATTCTGTGACTGCTGATATAATTAATTAATGCATAATATACACTGAAGTAAAAAATTAAAGAATAATTGGTAAAAAAACGCCCAAACTTGCATTGCACTGATGTGTTCACCAATCTGATTGCACTAATGTTTTCACCAATCTGCATTCCACTCTTGACAGAGTGGAATGCAGATTGGTGAAAACATTAGTCGTGATGAGCTTTGTCCTGCACAGGGTTTAAAGGTTACCACAAATATGTAAATTAGGGATATATTAACCCAGAGTGCATCAGAAGAGTAAAGTTAAAGCACTTATAACTATGGTTTTCGACATTGGATCATTTAGTGCGGATAAAATCTGAATAGTGCACGTTTGAATATGTCATGAAGACATTTGAATGATTATGAAAAGTGGACGGCGATTGGGAGAATAGACGCCAAACTGAGTCAGTTGGAGGTATCCTGTGCACTATGTGTACCCTAAAATATTCTCTTGAGACTGTGGAAACAGTTTAGAATGGCAGGGAAAGTATTCTGTTGTCCAGGACAAGGCCATCTGTGTCCCACAACCATGTCAGAGGACTGATTCCTAGATTTAACAGTGAAGAGAAACATAAGGATGACATCACAACAGATTGTCTGAGAGCTTGCTGCATCTACAGTGATGCATATAACCAACTTTAGTGTGCATATAGGCTGCAGGAGAAGGGCCTCTACATGAAAAGACCAATGCTTTGATTTCCTGCCACTTCAACCACCAGGTGCACATGTTTGAAGTGATGTAACGAGCATCACAACTGGAGTTCCACTGACTGGAGCCAAATTTCCTTCACTGATGAATCTCAATTTTTCTTGGAGAGTTATTCTAGACATAACATTATCTGGAGAGAGCCAAAGACAAGGAATATCCCCAGCGGCATTCTATTAAGACAGATTTAAAGGTGGAGGAATAATTATTTGTGGAGGCATGATGTTAAATGACTGCACTGACCATCATGCCATTCAGGGATGTCAGAAAAAGCCTTCCAACTTCAGCACTTGATCTTTTGACTATTGAAGATACCTCTGCCTCTCCATACTGAAATCGTACCAAAAGGATTGCACCCTTCTCAAACGAATTTTCATTACACTTACAGAGAAAGCATTGAAATTCTCTTCAATAAAAACTCTTGCATTTTGGACGCACCCTTCAATATTCCAATAATTTGGAAATCTCTACTGGCAACAGCTGAAGAAACAATGTCAACCATGTGAGTGCTTGCTTCTAGTATGAATAAGGCTAATGTTTCTGCCAAAAGATCTTACTATTCCTAAAGTTTAGTACGTAATAAATCATGCGTGGAAATTTGCTTTATTATTGGTTCACTAACTGGTCAGAAATATAGAGATGGGATCCTAGACAAATATGTGAAACATATTCGTCTAGGATCTTTATTACGTACAAACTTTTTTTGAATATGTGTATTTAGAGGAGTTGTCTATGAAAAATTTCTCCTAATGGTCTGCAGGACCCTTTGAGCAAAACTCATCTTTGACTGCTTGGAAAGTAAGGCATTCCAGAGAATGGAGTGGCCTGCATACTCCCTGGATTTAAATCTGTTTGACCATGTGTGGGATGCTTTAGGGTGCAAGACTTCAGAACTCCAGCCAGCCTTCTCTGAAATCTTCCAGGATCTAGCAAGTACACCTATTTAGAAGTGGAAGTTGTTCTCATAAAGTATCTTTGATAATCTCATAAACAGCTTGAACAATCATTACAAATGTGTTTCTGTCAGGTTGATCACACCCCTTATTGAATTTTTCCCTTGAGTTTCTAAACTTGTTTTTTCCAATTATATCAGATTTCTGTATTTTGCTCTTTTCGTTCTTCACAAAGTGTGTTACGTTTAAAATTGTGTATTGATTCTGTTTGCATTTCATGCATTATGACAAAATAAGGATTTTGTGCAGATTTCCTGCCTTTATCTGGACAACAATGAGAGTGATGGCCATTTTTAATAGCCATCCTTTCATTTTCCACTCCAGTGCATGCATCAGATGCTTTGGGTGCTTCAGTTGTTACACATTTGTTATTCATGGTGATCATTGAAACACACTGCACATTTGCTGGCATGAGGGTTGTTGCCGGCCCTCCCTTATTTAGGGCCACTGGCTTCAGGGATGGGATAGAACCATCAGACAAACACATCACCCATATTTCATCCGGGACTCAAGCCCAAGCCTGTCTCAGATGAATGATCAAAGGAGAGATCCTCAGATCACTTGGCCACTGTGGTAGCCTACATTACTTACTTCTGCTATGTTATTGACTGTTATGAATAATGTAATGTACATGTTGCAGTGTTGCACTGCAACAATAAAACAGTTGTTCAATATAATCAGAATGGTCACATACAGTTCTGATTTTGATATGTTTCTCATTTGAAGTAGCTAGTGCAGAAACAAAATACGATTCATAGACCAAACTAAGATTTACAAAAAAATGAAGCAGATTCCATGTGTTTGTATTTTGTTATGCTAAAAAATTCAACAATCCTTTGTATTTTTAGTCTTTGGAAACTTCTAAGGCAATACCTTAGTATAGCTCAATTTCTCCTTAAATATTCCATCTTAATTTTCCTGAGAGTATAAAATGAATGCATATTAAAGATAAAATATATCTGCATTGCTGATGTAATGCACAGCACAACTAGATTTATCTTAGGTGTTAAACACATAATGTATTTCATTTTTTATTGGTGTTTAAGTAAAAATTATTTACATGGCATAACCCCTCTTAAAAAGTCATAAAAAAGAAAATTTTCTGGTAGTGTTGGAATTAATGGTATATCATGGGATGCACAATATTTTGTGAGGTGCAACTTAAATGTATGTAGTTTAGTGGTTATGCCATGAATTTCTATTAACTTTTGCCTGTTGCTTATGGTTTTAGGTTATATCCAGTGTCCGGTTTGCTACCGATGCTTCAACCAAAAGGCAGCAGACAGGCACATTTCGTGGTGTCAGGAGCAGAAATCACGTCTGCCTAAAACTCCCGCTGATTCAGTTGCTACTGAGAGATTAAAAGCACGAGTTAAGGTAAATCAGGATCATATGAAATGATTGCTGATACTCTTTATTTTTTATCTGATGTATTTTTGATGTATTTAATTGCTGAGTCAATCAGTAATGCCCCCAAAATTGGAAATTATTTTCTGAATCAACTATTATTATTGGCACAGAAGTGCCAATAATAATAGTTCCACCGTTTCGCCTGTAGCCACTTTCCAGAAAATTTGAAAATTACATTTCCCTGAAGCAGGAATCAAATCAAACCTGTATCTCCTGAAGCAGGAATCAAACCTATATCTCCTGATTTCCTTTTCCCTTTGATTTCCCACTCCAGGGTGATGTAATGTCTGAAGAGTGGCTACATGGGAAACAGGGAAATTACAGCACCTCTATACTGTGATGATATTTTTTTGTGCCTTTCATGTAATTGTGAATAATTATATCTTTCATGTAATTGTGAATAATTATATTTTTCAGGGGATTTGTTTTCCATGATTTTTCAGAGTCTCGCATTTGTGGTGTAAATAAAATGCAAGGTTTTGAGTCTGTCATTGGTAGGCTTTGTGAGAAATTTCTATTTAAAATGTACCAAATAGAAAAAACAAAACAAACAAATGACAGGGAAAACAACAACAACAACACACACACACACACACACACACACACACACACACACACACACACACACACACACACACACACACACACACACACACACACACACACACACAAACCAAGAAAAACTTTTTGATGTTGAAGTGCATTTTCATTTATTGGTACATCTTAATGTAGTGCAAAAGTTTCATTGACAATCATGTATTTGTACATAATTACATAACATATTAAACCATTGAAAGCTTATGAAATTTTATCTGTTTAATGGAACTGCAAATATTTTGGCTGTAAAAGTCATGAATATCTGTCATCAAATCTTAGCAGTAATTTCTTTAAACATAATTTGTGCATTATTGTTTAATTTCTGAAGATGAACCATCTTTATCAAATCCTTGTAATTATAACTCACTATTACTACAGTGCTTATGGTGAACCACAAAGAACCA
The DNA here is from genome assembly GCA_039090855.1 of Macrothele yani. Lineage (NCBI taxonomy): Eukaryota > Metazoa > Arthropoda > Arachnida > Araneae > Macrothelidae > Macrothele > Macrothele yani. The sequence continues at coordinate 133,517,142 of CM077027.1, read as the reverse complement.
CTCTTCAAGTAATTACTGTCTCGTATGAGAATTGATAATATAGTCTTTTTTTCTTCTCAATTATAAATCCTTTTTCATTTCTTTTTTTTTATGATGTCTGGCTGATGACTAATAATTTCCTCTGAATCCCAGTATGTTTTATGATGAGCTTCTGTTATGTCTCTCTAATCCGGTTTTATTAGATGTGCTTATTATAGATATATCCTCTTTTAACAGATTTGTTTCTTTTATGTTATTGTTTATTATGGTCCACTTTTTGAGCATAGACCATTTTAATCAGGTTCTTATCATTACAACTCACTATTAATGTGGTGCTTATGGTGAATCACACAGAACCACGCTCCCAGTAACGGCCGTCTCATATGATCATTGATGAAAAAGGGTTTTCTCTCCTTAATTTTCAAGCCTTTGTAATATTCTTTTCTATAATGCTCTGCTCTTGACTAATAATTTTCAATGAATCTGGTCTTGTGGTGTTATGTTTATGTTATATGTCTCTGTAACAGCTTTATTAGGTATACTTTTAATTGCAGATTTATGTGTTGTCATACAGGAGTTCACTTGACGATGCATCTATCCCGTGCTTAAAAGCTTACAGTTGCTTTATAGTGATTCTTTGTTTGAATAAGATATTTTAGAATTTTTTTAATATGAATGGGTACTTTTTTTTTATTAAGATGTAGTACAAGTTGATATTGAACTTCTTACTAAATTTTTAGACCTCTCTGATAAGTAATTTTTCTGGTGAATTTTGTTTTCTTAGGTGGATCTTTTATTTTTTTCTCTTTGATGAAACAGTTACAAATAATTTGAGCTGGATAAGTTTTCTGTAGGAATTCCTTGTAATTATCTTTTTTTTTTTGTATTGCATATCCATTCTAAAATTAACAAAATTTCAACTTTGGATTTACCTTTAATAAAAAACATATATTTGCAAAGTGAATCATGAAGTTATTTGTTCCTTTAGTCAAAAAAAATTATTCAGCAAAAACTGCAATTCAGAGACCCCTTACCAAATCCCATTTATTTGGATCTCTCTTCTAAAATCTGGCAACATTTCCAACACCCCAACTTCAAATTGTAGTTCTGGCAACCAGCCCATCCAGTTGATCGCGGGTGATCAAGGTTGTAGGATGACTGAAAAGCTACTGCTAAACGAACCTTTTACCATACGTGACTGTGTGTGTTTCGCTCGTTTTATATGTTTATGTGTTATTGTCGCATGAAGCCTGAGTTTTAAACCATTCTGTAAATATTTCAAGTTTTTTAGTTTTTAATTTCTTAACATTAGTTCTTATGCAAAATGAAAGGTAACGTGTCCACAGTCAGGAAGTCTCAGAGCTCAAAGGCCAAACAACTATCAGTTTTTAGTATTAAGTTAAAAGTCTTATTAATAACTTTAAAATACTTTTAGAGTTGTGAGAAATAAATGAGCTGTGAAATTATCATATTCTTTTTCTGAATGAAAGGAACAGGAAACTTCATGATATAGACATGCTTTGGAAATAAAATGAAAGGAGAAAAAAAAATAGTAACTGGTCAGATTTTCTTCAGTAAATAAAAAAAGAACCCAATTATAAAGTTGAGTTAAATGCTGCCTTGCACATTTTTGACCCACTGGACCTGAAACGAGCTCTTTCAGCCCGTCACAGGTTCTCCATATTTGCAGTGGTTGCATTACAGTTTAATTTCACCTCATTCATCCACAAAATGTTCTGGAAATTTAACAATTTGTCCACAACATTCAGGAGGTAATTACACCAGTTCACACATTGCCCTCCTGCTATGCATGTTGGTGAAAGACTCAGTATTGCATTTTTACTTCATTTGTGTTTATGACCATTACATAAAGTGAAACTATTTTTTCTTTTGCATTTTGAACTTCACTTTTAGTTGGTAAAGTTCGATGAACACTTACCGCACGTGGGGCTTGGCTTTCAATTCATATTTCTGTTATGTGGATGCGGCACGGGGTTTTTCATTTGGCCACGGGTCCACTTCTTTTTTTTTTTCCGTTGGAATTTATTTTGCCTCATCACCAAATGAGTTTTTTTCCTTTGCTGCATCCTCATTTACTTCAATATTTATTCATAACCCTAGTACTTTCGGTAATACTCCTTTACCGTCTTCGAGGGACATTTTGCTCCGACCTTGCACGGACCGTGTCAGCTGGGCATTTCGGTGGTTCTCGCGCGCTGCTTCTGTCATTGGCTATCGCTTCTTCTTGGGCGTTGTGGCTCCATCTCTTGTTGGTCAGTGATCTCATTTTCGAACTTTTTCATTTTTTTGCTCAATTTTAATTAAATTTCTCCAGCTGTTTCTCAAATTATTAGGGTCATTATGGTTGCAAAACTTTTGTCCTATTTTTTTCAATCATTACCGACTCTGCTATTCTGAGGTGTTTTTCGGATTTACAGCTTTTAATGATTTTTATATTTTCGAAGTTAGGATATTTTTGGTTATCCAGACAGTATTGAATAAGTGCTGTTTTTTCTTCTTTTTTCTGCCAGTTTTTTACGTGTTGTTTTAATCTGTGTTTAAGCTTATTTTTGGTACTCCTATACAAGCTATTGGAGGATTTTCAGTAATAAATTTGAGTAAATACCTGCTTTTTCTAACATTTTTATTTTTTCATTATTTTTTATTACTATATTTTTGATGGTATTTACTTTTCCTCAATTTGAATGTTATGCTTTTTACAAATATTATTAATTTCATTGGTAGTACCTTTAATGTAAGGAAAACCATTTAAATATTTGACTTCTTTTTTATTTACTACAGCATTATTTTTTATTTTCTTTATTACTTCTGTGTCCCATTTTTTTATTAAATGGTTAGGATAACCAAAGCTGCCTGCAATTTAAAAAAAAAAAAATCATAAAAAAAAAATTGCAGGCAGCTTTGGATTATCCTAACCATTTAATAAAAAAATGGGACACAGAAGTAATAAAGAAAATAAAAAATAATGCTGTAGTAAATAAAAAAGAAGTCAAATATTTAAATGGTTTTCCTTACATTAAAGGTACTACCAATGAAATTAATAATATTTGTAAAAGCATAACATTCAAATTGGAGGAAAAGTAAATACCATCAAAAATATAGTAATAAAACATAATGAAAAATAAAAATGTTAGAAAAAGCAGGTATTTACTCAATTCCTATTACTGAAAATCCTCCAATAGCTTGTATAGGAGTACCAAAAATAAGCTTAAACACAGATTAAAACAACACGTAAAAAACTGGCAGAAAAAGAAGAAAAAACAGCACTTATTCAATACTGTCTGGATAACCAAGAATATCCTAACTTCAAAATATAAAAATCATTAAAAGCTGTAAATCCGAAAAACACCTCAGAATAGCAGAGTCGGTAATGATTGAAAAAATAGGACAAAAGTTTGCAACCATAATGACCTAATAATTTGAGAAACAGCTGGAGAAATTTAATTAAAATTGAGCAAAAAAATGAAAAAGTTCGAAAAATGAGATCACTGACCAACAAGAGATGGAGCCACAACGCCCAAGAAGAAGCGATAGCCGATGACAGAAGCAGCCCGCGAGAACCACCGAAATGCCCAGCTGACACGGTCCGTGCTAGTCGGAGCAAAATGTCCCCTCGAAGACGGTAAAGGAGTATTACCGAAAGTACTAAGGGTTATTAATAAATATTGAAGTAAATGAGGATGCAGCAAAGGAAAAAAAACTCATTTGGTGATGAGGCAAAATAAATTCCAACGGAAAAAAAAAAAAAAAAAGAAGTGGACCCGTGGCCAAATGAAAAACCCCGTGCCGCATCCACATAACGGAAATATGAATTGAAAGCCAAGCCCCACGTGCGGTAAGTGTTCATCGAACTTTACCAACTAAAAGTGAAGTTCAAAAATGCAAATGCATTAATGCACGTTAAAAAATATAACCTCCAATATCGGAAGTAAATTGAAAATATTTTTCTTTGTTTTGTTTTCCACCAGGTACCATAATTTTCGTCGTGTAATCTGCGGATTATTTGCTAAAAAAGTTAAAAGTATTGGTTGTTGCATCTTTGTAGAGATGCAGAGTGAAAGATTTGTAGGGAATGATGTTAGTGGCCGCAGAAGATTTACGATAGATGGAACTCTACAAGCTTGCAGCATTGAAGTCTTACATCCACAGGGCTCATATCATTTGCAACAACCAACTTTCTCTTCAAGAAGAATTCTCCAAAATTTCTACAATAACCCTCTCTCATGTTTTCCCTGCTCTTACAGTCAACTCCCTCTTAAAGAAATATGAAAACAATTCGAAAATTGAATGCCTCCTTCCTCAAAAAAAAAAAAAGAAAACCAGAAATTCTCTGGTTCTGTTCCTTACCATCCTTCCTATGCTTATAAGTTACAGATTCTTTTAGAAGTTTTGGTTACCATCTTACCATTAAATTCACCCCAAACATCTTGAAACTTCTACAAAGGGATAGGGACAAAGTTGAAAATCTGGATCTCCCAGGATTTTACTGCATTCCTGTCTCTTCTTCAACTTGTGATAACTTATACATTGGAAGCACACACAGGAGCATTAACCACAGAATTTTAGAACATAAAAAAGATGTTTTGAAAGCCAATCCTAATACAGCCTTGTCTATTTTGAAAATGGAAGACACATCTGCAGTTCCCCGCTGGAACGAAGCAAAACGAATTGCTTCTTTTGACAATTGTTTTGCCCTCCGTTACCGTGAAAGCCTGGAAATTATTTTCAACTCAATGACTTGCAATTCCGAATCTCCTCTCTACATTCCGATGATCTGGAGATCTATTCTAAGTTTTGGCAACAAAAATAGAAACAATTCAAATGTAGAATCTGGCAACAATCTTAGTCCTCCATTGGCGTGATGAAAACCTAAGATAAGGTCGAAAGCTCCCAACTTACGAACTTTCTTGTAAAAGTTTTTTCATGTAACGTAACTAGCGTGATCAAGTTACCTTTATTTGTTAATATTGTTACGTGTTTTGCCCATAATCGTCATCTACCATTAGTAGTTTCATTATAAGCAAAATGGCTGCCCTGGTGGCGCAGTGATCTAAGCAATGGCTTCTGATCATTCGTCTGAGATGGGTGATGGGTCCAGGTTCAAATCCCGATGATGCATGGGTGTTGTGTTTGTCTTACGGCACTGGCGCTCTCCTTTCCCTAGAACTAGTGGCTCTAAATTAGGGATGGGTGACTGCTTATATCCCACTGAGTTACTCACTGTGGTTGTTAGACCTCCAATCAAAAGAAAAAAATTATCAGCAACAGTTTCACTATCCATTTTTGCTTCATCAGGCAAGATTCTTTAATCATGTGTATTAATGGAGCCATGACAAATCACAGTGATGAAACATCTTAAACATATAACTTAGTATTATGGGGATGGTACTAGTTTAGTTTAGAGGCTTCATATAATTATTGGAGTTTCTTTATAAACTGCATATTTTCCAGTTCTTTGTGATATTGTGATCCTATATATCAATAAAACATGGTATTTTGGTGTTTAAATTTGTCAAAATGGAATTTGAAAACTGGTACCTACACGTTTTAGTGCTTCACCAGATGCCATCTGCGATAACATGTAAATTTGTTTTTATGGCACAATTGCCACCTGCTACATGGAACTTCCAGTTGCCAACAGAAAGAGAGAAGAATAAGTAAAAGTCTGAGCTCCACGCTTTTGCATTAGAGCTGAGTGGAAAAATATTCAAATAACAAATGTCATGTGACACAGAGGAATGGCTAGTGATGCTTTGGACTGTATGTTTTTCTACATATTCTATTTTCTGTCCCATGTGAGATGTCTGATCGGATTTATGAATAGACATTTCTACGATATGGTCACTGCTGGTATAACAAGTTAGTAAAATCATGCAATGCATTGATTATGATATGCTTTCCAACATATCAGAAATCATTACTCAAGTTATGAGGATAATGATTGTGGAATAAATCTTACTTCTGCACCCTGACCTTTGACCCCATTTCAATTATATTAAACAGAATTGGTTCAGTATACCCCCAGAACAGCATACTAAGGTTTTGTCACAATAGAAGCATTTTTAGTCAAGTTATGAGGATAGTGGCTGTGGAATAAATCTCACTCCTGTGCCCTGATCTTTGACCCCATTTTGATGGTATTCAACAGAACCGGTTCAGTACACCTCCGGAACAACATGGTAAAGTTTTGTTGCAATTGAAGCATTTTTACATAAGTTATGACGTATAAGGGCGATTGAATGGATCCCACTCCTATGTCCTGACCTTTGACCCCATTTCAATTATATTCAACAGAACCGGTTCAGTATACCTCTGGAACAACAAAGTTTTGTCGCAATCGAAGCATTTTTACGTAAGTTATGATGCATAAGAGCAATGGAATGGATCCCGCTCTTATGTCCTGACCTTTGACTCCATTTTACCCATTTTCAATAGGGTTCGTCCCCAGGTTGTCTTCTACCACCTACTAAAATTTCATCGAAATCGAACCACTTTTATGGGAGTTATCGTGCAAACAGACAGACGGACACAGCTGGGGCATATACATTTCTTCAACCTACAGTTGGGAAGCATAAAAAAAGATATGACCATGGCTTTTGTTTCACCCAGCATGCCCCAGTACGCATACTGGTAAAAAAATTCAAGGAAAGTATTAAAAATTCTGAAAATGTAGCAAAGCTAGCCTAACAGCAGAAAGTTAGCATAGCCTACAATCCCATGCCAACTGAGCCAATCACTGCATTCTACGGCTTTGGCAAGACGTAAATCTCTTATAAACATATTAAACAGCATACCAATTTCTACTGGCGAGTGTGAACATGGTTTCTCACAAATGAATTTGATTGTAACACCAACAAGGGCATCAATACAACCAAAGACTGTAAGGTCACTGATGTTCATTAAACTGGTCGGTCCTCCTCTGTGTGTGTTTTGACCTTTACCTTACGTAGATTCCTGGTTCCTGAAAAGTAGACATCTAACAACTGACACTAAGAGCAAGGCACAGACAAGCAAAAATGGCAGTAACAATGCATTGATGAGTTTTTTGAAATTAAATAATTTAAATTTATTAATTGTTAATAATAATAATTTTTTTATTATTTTTATCATTTATACAATGGAGCCGCGTAAAAGGATGGGATGAGAGATTGCTGGTAAACTTTATTTTAGAAAAAAAGCGCTTGATATGATGATCCATGATGTAAAAAACAGTGACCATATCTTTGCAAAATCTATTTGGAAAGTAGAGTAGACTGTCACTTGGGGACAGAAAAAGAAACATTTAAATTAACATATACAAATTAAAACATCACAAGCAGTTCTCCTCTGTCATGTAATATTTATGTTTTTTCTGCTCAGCTGTAATATGAGAGCATGGAGCTCAGATTTTTATCTGTCCACTGAGTTTTTGGTTGGCAACTGGTTCTGCATAGTAGACAACAGCTGTGCCATGAAAACATCTTTCCATCGTATTGCAAATGACAGTTGTGAAGCATTAAAGCAGGTAGGTATCAATTTTCAAATTTAATTTTGACAAATTTATATATTAAAAGTGATCAATTTTCAAATTTAATTTTGACAAATTTATATATTAAAAGTGTAATCAAAAACTACTATCATGGGATTTTTTTTAGGAATTTTTTTTATTTTAATTGCAAATTTTCAGAGAAAACTCTTCTTCTCCTTCTTCAGGCTGTCTTTTTGTTGTCACTTATTCCCGTCACTATTGCGTTTACGGTTAACCTTGACAGTTACTGTTATAGTGGCAACAAAAAGACAGCCTGAAGAAGGAGAAGAAGAGTTTTCTCCGAAAATTTGCAATTAAAATAAAAACAATTCCCATAATAGTAGGTTTTGATTAGTAATTGAATTAAGAAACTAGGAAGCCAATTCTTAACATGAGCTTTATTCAAAGAACTAAAAGTGTGTTCTCTGTTGGCTGATATTTCTTGTGTTTTATGAAGAAACTCTGGTAAATTATATGAAGCTTCTAAAGTAAACTAGCACCACAGGAATTACTAGGATGATAATTATTCACTGTTGTCAAATTTTAAGGTTCACCAACCCATTGTCAGGACTGACTCAAGAGAGTAGGTGCTGCCACTTGTGTGGTAATTTCAATTTGTAGACTTTTCTCCCAACTTCCTTTTCACAAAGGAAGTGATGTGAAAGAATTTTTATGGAATCCTAGTTAATTAAATGTCTGGTACTTTGGATGTGTCTGTCAGGTCCTGTTTTGTTGGTAATACGTCCATAGTCTTTCCCACATTACAAAAATTAATATAAAAAAATCTATGTAAATTAAAATAAAATGGTTGGCAACATAATATAGCAGCACTCATAAAGTTTCTTTCCTTTCCTTTTAGATGAGTGCTACTGCTGAGTAAGAGGAGCATTTCATCGATAATAATGGCTTCCATTCAAGAAAAAAGCGGCATGTGTGTTGCGGTTTCATGAGACCAAATTGGTGGTTACTGTCCAGCGTAATTTCAGAAAAGAGTACAGATGATCACCACCGTACCAAAAAAGCATAAAAGCTCGGTATGAAAAGTTTAAAGCGATGGGTAGTGTTGGCAATCTCCCCCAAGTGGGCCGACCACTGGCTACACAAGAGGCAGCTGCTCAGGAGACATTTCTGTGAAGCCCCAGAAAATACATTTGTCATGCTTCACTGGAAACTGGGATTCCCCGTGCCATAGTTCACAAAATTTTACACAAACATCTTCATCTGTATGCTTATAAAGTACAGATCGTTCAAGCTCTTGAGCCTAATGACCAGTTCCGCCATGCTGGTTTTGCGATGGCGATGTTGTAATGCGTAGCTCATGATAGTGATTATCTGCACCATGTCTGTTTCTCAGATGAAGCCACATTCCATGTCTCTGATACAGTAAATAGGCACAATGTGGGAATTTGGGCATCAGAAAATCCCCATTATGTCATCAAATAACAGAGGGCTAGCCCAAAAGTGGACATATGGTGCTGCGGCCTGATGCATGACAGAATCATCGGACCTTTCTTTTTTTAAGGAGCCCATGGTAATGTGTACCTGGACATGCTGGAACTTTGTAGCACCTCAGTTGCATGCACTCCAACCTTCAGTTATTTTCCAACAAGACAGTGCCCCACCACATTAGTCAATAATGGTTCGTGAGTTCCTGAAAGCCGCATTTTAATCCCACATTTTGTTAAAAAAAATTATATTTGCATAGAAGCAAAATTATTTTCTGCAAGCATACTTTTTAAATATTTTTTGATGGAGATTCTCTGACAACTCTGAGATATCCACATCTTCTATTTTTTCCAAGAATTGTGAAACCAGATTAGATTTAATATAGATGGGATGATAAGAGTGGTAGTTCAGAACTTTGTTAGTATTTGTAGGTTATTTTTGTATAATTCTGTAGTAAGTTTTCCTCTTGAGGCCATAAAGATCACATCCAGGATGTTTAGGTTATTGTCTTTTTGAAGTACTAAAGTGAATTTCAGAGTATTATCTAGGCTGCTAAACAGATTGAGGATATTTACTGGGAGAGTTTCATCATTTCTGTTGACTATTATGAGGATGCCATCAATCTTTCTCACATTCCAGCAGAATAATGAGGGTTGGGGCAAGGGTGCAGAAAATGTTCAGGGCCCAATATTTCTCCAGAACACTTTTTTCTTTTTTTTGTCTGAAATTTCCCCCAAAACTGTAATGGATTTTCATACAAGTTTAAGCGATTATTAGAGTATATGTCGATGTTCGAGAACTATGCTTAAAGCCTATTACTTAAAAACTTGAAAAAAAAAAACACACAACAATACAAAAACTAATATTTATTCCAATGAATAACTAGCTTTTTTTCTTCACGAAAAAAAATTGTCTTTTTTTTTTTTTGACGCATGATAGGTTTAGTGCGGCAGGTAAAAGTTTTAGGCGAGACAGGAATACACAAATCAAGAATTTTTTCCTCGCCTTAAATGGCGGAACCCAGTAACTTTCGACGTACGAAGAATAGGCGAATCAAGAAGTAATCCGGGGCAGAGAGGCTGAAAAATTAACAGCTAAACAACTCTGTAATTAACTATAATTTATTTCATTCTAGCATTCCAGGCATCTAATTGTGCCACAAAATGTTACTGAATAAAATTTAAATTAGACTTAAATCCTTTGAAAAATGCATGGGTCATTCGCTTAAAAATGTCCGGAACCCGCAATAATTTTTCAAATCGGCGCCTATGACACATTTGCTGCCATTTTTTTTTAAATTGGAGGTTTAACGATCACCTAAAGCAAATCAGTGGGCTATAAGCAGTCGCCCGTCTCAAATTTAGGGACACTAGTTCCAGGGAAGGGTGAAAGCCAGCGCCATGACACAAACACAACATACATGCCTAACCGGGATTCGAACCCGGGCCCCTTTTGGACGAATGATCAGAAGCCATCGCTTAGACCACTGTGCCACCTGGGCGGCCCATTAGTTCCGGAAACGTTTATTAGCATGACTAGTGGTTGCGTCATACTTGTTACTCATGCCACCCTGTCTCCACCTTGACATTAGTAAAGTCGTTTAGGCTCGGTGAATCGTTTGTGAGCGGCAGTTCGTAGTACGTCACAGCCCTCATAACCTCTTGTATTCATAACGACACATTTTTCAAAATGATTACCTGATTACCGTGAAGTAAATTACTCCTATTTTTCACGTTATATTCCTTGTTAATAAGTCAATTTTTCATTTTATTATTACTATTATTATTTTACCTCCGGGCAAAAATTTCCCTAGAGCTGCCTTAATTTCCCCCGAACCTTGTTTGCGCATTCAGACATATTCTGCACCCTTGGGTTGGGTTAGGGTTACTTTATCTTCAAGTTTTCGTAAACAATAGTTTGCCAGAAAAGGAGCCAAATGAGAAACCATTGCTAAGCCTGAGGACTGCTTGTAGAATTTTTTCCTAAATTGAAAGCAGTTATGCTTGAAAGTAAACAGAACCAGTCCAGTGAGTTTTTCTTTACTTTGTCCAAGGGAAAGTATTTGGTCTGCCAAATCTTCTGCCAGAAATTCTGTAAGCAGGTCTAGGTTGATGTTGGTGTACATAGATACTGCGTCAACATCCAAAGCACCAGATATTCAATTAACTGGGATTCCATAAAAATTATTTCACATCAACAGCATTTTGTGAAAAGGAAGTTGGAAGAAAGGCTACAAATTAAAAGAAGAACAGGTGCCACAATTAGTGAAAAGAAAGGTTGGGTAATTACATCATGAGTGGCAACACCTACAATCTTGAGTCAGTCCCAATGATGAGTATGTGTGTCATCCAAAAATTTCACAATGGTAAATAAGTAACATCCTAGTAATCCCTGTTGTGTTAGTTATAGTTTTAAGTTTTGTTTTTTACGCTTTCCAACCGTAGCTTGAAGAAGCGTATATGCTCCAGCTTTTTCCGTCCGTCTGTCCGTCCATCGGCACGATAACTCACGTAAAAATGGTTCCATTTCGATGAAATATTAGTATGTGGTAGGGGACCACCAGGGGACGAACCCTATTGAAAATGGGTGAAGTGGGGTAAAAGGTCACGCCATAAGAGCGGGATCCATTCAATTGCCCTTATGCGTCATAACTTGCGTAAATATGGTTCGATTTCAATGAAAGTTTAGTATGTGGTAGGGTACCACCTGGGGACGAATCCTATTGAAAATGGGTAGAGTCAAAGGTCAGGACATAGGAGCGGGATGCATTCCATTGTCCTTATGCGTCATAAGGTGCATAAAAATGGTTCGATTTCGATGAAATTTTAGTATGTGGTTAGGGACCTCCTGAAGAGGAACCCTATTGAAAATGGGGCAAATGGAGTCAAAGGTCAGGACATAGGATCGGGATCCATTCCATCTCCTTTATCCCACACTATTGAGGTGGACGTCAAGTAATTTTGCTTCCTATATTTCCAATGGAAAAACTTTTGTACACATTTCCTTCACAATTAGTGTGTTCCCAAGGATGGAAATTTGAACATCAATTAAAATAACTTCATACTATAACTTGGAATACTTAACATTTTCTAAAACATAAGCATAATTATATTAAAAAACAATAACGTTTCCTTTGGTGGTGTTGAAACCAGAAAAAAGATGGCGCGACCTGTACTTTGATGACGTCAGTGGACAAATAAATGTTGGATTGCATAATTACGGTTATGGTTTAGAAAATATTAAGTATTCCAAGTTATGAAATGAAGCTATTTTAATCGATGTTCAAATTTTCATTCTTGGGAACGCATTAATTGTGAAGAAAATGTTTACAGAAGTTTTTCCACTGTAAGTATAGGAAGCAAAATTACTTGACGTCCACCTTAAAGTAGCAATTCTTGTATGTATGTATGTACATTTTATTTTGAAAACGGCTCTAAGGATTTTGATGAAAGTCGTTAACCTACCGCTTTCTGGTACTAGAAATCGATTAAGCTTGATCTCGACTTTAGGAGAATTCGTTTAGTGGGTTAAATAACCACCCCGAATTATAACGTTTTGAGTGTCATGGCGTCGTTCCATTAATGCTTCCAATGCTTAGAAATCTTATGACGTCACAATCTCGCATTTGAGAATGTTGGCGCGCGGTCATGCCATCTGTCTCATTACGTCACGCGTTGTGTTTGGATCCTATTAAAGTTTTATGACGTCATACTCTTGCAAGCATATGGTCGCAATTCCCATCTGCTTCATTACGTCACGCATTGTGTGCGTATGTCCATCCGCACGATAACTCGCGTAACAATTGTTTGATTTTGATGAAATTTTAGTATCTGGTAGGGTATCACCTGGGAAGGAACCTTATTTAAAGTGAACGAAATGGGGTGAAAGGTCGGTACATAGGAGCGGGATGCATTCCACTGCTGTCATGCATCATAACTAACGTAAAAAAAGGTTCGATTTCGATGAAATTTTAGTATGTGGTAGGGGACCACCTGGCCACAAACCCTATTGAAAATGGGCAAAATGGGGTCAAAGGTCAGGACATAGAAGCGGAATCACTTCCATTGCCATTATGTGTCATAACTTACATAAAAATGCTTCGATTTGGATGAAATGTTAGTATGCTGTAGGGGCCTGCCTGAGGACGAATTCTATTGAAAATGGGTGAAATGGGCTCAAAGGTTAGGACACAGGAACGGGATCTATTCCATAGCCCTTATGCATCATAACTTACGTAAAATTGCTTCGATTGCGACAAAACTTTATCATGTTATTTCGCAGGTATACCAAACCGGTTCTGTTGAATATCATCGATATGGGATCAAGGATCAGGGCACAGGACTGAGATTTATTCCACAGCCATTATTCTCATAACTTGAGTGATAACTTGAGTAATGATTTCTGGTATGTTGGAAAGCATATTATAATCATATTATAATTGCATGATTTTACAAACTTGTATTAGTTATAGTTTTAAGTTTCGTTGTGTTAGTTATAGTTTTAAGTTTTTTTATTTCTTTAAACTAATCTAGCTAACTGTATGATGTATCAAGGCTTTCCACTTTCAGTAGCAGTGATTTCACATGCCTTGTCCCTTACAGTTGGGCCATTTAAGGCAGATAAGCAGTTCAAGCACGAGGAAAAGAAATTCAGTAACTCTGTTTTAGATCTGTCAAATAGGGGTGACTTTATATTCTTTCAATGAGTAATAATTTGGTCATTGTCATGGCTTTTCTTTCATATAAAATTACATTTGATGTAGGTGTCAGATTTAACAGCTCTCTCACATGTAAGTTTGTTTTGCTTGAGGGTTTCTATTATCATCATCATTAACAAATTAATCATACATAAAATTGGGAAACGAATCTCCCTGAAAAACAATTCTTTACAAATACATGGAAGGCAATATAAATGTGACATATTTTCACTATTTCCATGCAGCATCTCCTTCAGAAAACTTGAAAATTACATTGCCCCAGAGCGGAAATCAAACCTGCATCTCCTGGTTTCTGTTCAAGCATACTATTAGTTACACTATCTGGGACAGTTTTCTGAAGGAGTTGTTACACGGAAACAGTAAAAATATGGCACATTTGTGCCAACAATTACATTTTGTATTGCCTTCCTTGTATTTTTGAAGAATTATTTCTTTAGGGAGATTTGTTTCCCAATTATATGTAGGATGTTCTCGGAAGCAGTAGAACTTGTGACATACATCCGACCATGGATGTGAGAAAAGGTTGTAGTGACATTACGAGGAAACACGGGATAGCTTTGGCTAGTGCAAAATCTGAACTATTCTCAGATTTCTGAACTACATCTGCTTAGCTTCAGTTGCTTGGAACTTCCTTGTCTTGGGTAGTGTAACGGAAATCAGGAGATGCAGGTGCGATTCCTGCTCCAGGGCCACATTATTTTCAATTTTTCTGAAGGAGTTGCTACATGGAACTGAAATGTGGCACATTTGTGCCAACAATTACATAATAAATTTATGTTTTTCTAGAACTTCTTCTTTTGGATGTCATGACAAATCATGTCACAATTTTCCTGTTACAAAGACACTTTAAAATTGTAAACTGCTAAAATTTTATCCATTATTGATGTTTGCAGCATCTGTTTCTTATAAAAGAAAATTTAAATTCTGATGCCATGTGTTTTCTAATTTTCCTTTTACAAGACAGTTCGTTGGTTTTAACAATTTTCCTTTTACAGAGACAAATTGTAAGCTGCTAAAACCATATCCATTGCTCTCTTATGGGATGTTTGCAACATATATTTCTTATAAAAGAACATTTAAATTCCATCATTAATAATATGTTTGATAAAATTGCATTACAGTTTGTGTTTATAAAACGATGAAGGAGTGCTGCTTTGGCTTGATGACACAGCTCATTAAGCACAATCATTTGGCTGTGTATCTGTAGCAGTAGCTCACAGTGTGAATCCCTAGGTAGGGCTTGATGTTAAGATTTTTCTTTTGTTATAGTAATTGCACTGTATATATACAATGACCATTCCATAAAAACTGAAAGTAAAAATCACACAAAATGGAGAAATATAGGTACAGCAAAATATATGTTATTCTTTCTCAAAGTATCTTCCCTCGGATGATATGCAACGGTCCCATCGTTCAGTCCACTTTTCAAAGCATGTGTCGAAGGCATTTTGTGGAAGCTGCTTTAGCGACCCCTGTACAGCGTGAATAACGTCAGCCTCTGTGTTGAATGTTGTGCCACAGAACTTCTTCATTGTTGGAAACAACCAGAAATTGCACGGGGCGAGGTCAGGACTGTAGGCAGTCTGTGGCATGATTTTATACTGCATTTCATAAGAAACTGTTGAATACAAGCAGCCACATGTAGGTGGGCAGTATCATGGTGTAGGATCCACTTGCCCACCATTTCCGGTCGCTTAATAGATATGTGTCGTCGCTGATGCTTCAAGACTGGAATGTAATACTCAGCTCTGAGAGTAATTTGAGGAGGAACGGCATACTGGTAGACTACACCTTTATGATCAAAGAAAATTATGATCATCACCTTCCCAGCCGACTTGGTTTAGCGGGCTTTTTTTTTTTGAGGTGGCAAGCCTATGTGTTTCCAGACACTCATTGCACACTTCATGAGGGGGTTGAAATAGTGGACCCATCAATGAATGAAATATGGGATTACACCTTTGTACAATACACATTTAGAAAATGTGAATCTGATAAAACCTCCAGATTTGCTATATACGAATGCCAGTTGCTTTGACTAGCAAATCCTGTGATGGTTATATTCAAATTAATCAGAAACTTGGTTGTGCTGGTTGGTGTAGTGGTTAGCATACTCGGACACTATCCAGGAGAAACGGGTTTGATTCCTGCTCCAGGACGACAAAATTGTCAAGTTTTTGGATATTATATGACTTAACATTCATGCCATTTTTACACCAATAAATGGGTTCACATCTTCCAAATTTGTATAGTGGACCCATGTTTCATCGGCAGTTATTGATGTGTTTGGATCCTTTGCAATCATTTGTTTCCACTCATGACACACCTGAACTCTGGCTAACAGTTGTTCTCTCGTCAGGTGATGAGGTACCCATCTGGGACACACATAATGCAGCAGTAATTTGTCACGTAGAATGCGGAATGCCGACACTTTTTGAAATATTAGTTGACACCGCTATGTCTTCATTCATCGATCTTCTTGCAGGATTGCCCAAACAGTGTTAACAATACGCTTCATAACAACACTTTCAAGTCAACCAGGCCTAGGAGCGAGTTCTGCTGACAAACTCCATTTTTGAAATCATGGTGCCATCTAAAAAGCGTTGACTTACCCAAACATTTATCTTTGTAAGCTTTTTTCATTAAATCAACCGTTTCTGAAGCCGTTTTAGCCAAATGATAGCAAAATTTTATCGTACAACGCATTTCACTTCTTAACTCTGAATCACTCACCTCCATAGCTGTATGGCAAAATGCAGACGTACCTTAAACAGCTGAGCAATAACAAAACCAGAATCATCTGCCACTGCTAATAAATGTTGCCATAGGTACTTCCTTAATTCAGTTAGTCATCTGCATGGTTATTTTTCCCCCTTCGCACTGTTGCCAACTCAAAAAAAAAAATTGTTCTCAGTTTTTATGGAATGCCCTATGTAGATATACACTGAAGAGCAATTGAATGAGAGACAGCTGGCGTTATGCAAATTTGGCGTTGTGGACGGCCCTGTAAACAGAAATGACATGACGTATGCAGCGATTCGACAATATAAGGAGTGATGTGATGGGAATCAGTAAGAGTCGGACGCAGTATGGGTAAGACGAAGGATCTAAGCGCATTTGATCGTGAGCAAATTGTCGGGGCCTGACGAATGGGTCACTCCATCTTGGAAGTCGTGCAGGCACTGGGATTTTCATGAGCCACTGTGTCACGGGGGCACCGTGAGTACATAGAATCCGGTAAAACCATCCCTACAAGGGCCAACTGCCGTAGACATAAGCGTGTAGATAGCGGGGTCATCGTTGGCTAGCTCGCATTGTAACAGCGGAGAGACGGGCCACAGTGCAAGAAATCACTCGGCAATTTAATGCTGGTGCACAAAAACGTGTAATCAGCCACACCATCCAGAACCATCTCCTTGCTATGGGGTACAGAAGCCATCGTTCCACGAGGGTACTGCTGCTGACCACACATCACAGGGTACAAAAATTAGCATGGGCACAGGAACATCGCCACTGGACCCTAGACATGTGGACAAATGTTGCCTGGACTGATGAGTCGAGATTCACGTTGGTACATGCGGATGGTAGGATACGAGTGTGGTGCAAACCACATGAAGCGATGATCCTTCTTGCCAGCAGGGTACTCCTCAACCTGGTGAGGGTGGCATTCTTGTCTGGGGACTGTTTACATGGACTGAAATGGGACTCCTGGTGCGTGTGACATCGTCCCTCACAGATCAACGTTACCGGGATATCCTGGACGACCATTTGCTCCCGTTTGTGCCTTTTCAACATCCTACTGGGGACCTTATCCTGCAACAAGACAATGCACAGTGTCATCGCTCCCGAATTTTATCCAAATGGTTGTATGAACACTCCACCAACGTGACCTCGCTTCCTTGGCCAGCTAGGTCACCTGACCGGGATGCCATCGAGAGAGATGTTCAAGGCTCTGACCCCTCTATCAAATCTTCGTGAACTGTGGGAGCTTGTTCAGGGGTCGTGGATCCGTATGGCTTCCCAACGCTTCTGGTGTCTTGTCGACTCCATGCCGAGACGAATTGCCACCGTCATCAGGGTGAAAGGTAGTGCTACACGTTACTAGACAGGTATCTCTAATTCAACTGCTCTTCAATGTATATATAGGGTGTTTCACTTGTAGGGCCCTCTCTGGGTTATCATTTACTACAGACATAAAACACAGACAAGAAGGTTGCAACTTAGGAGTACTGACATGGATAGAATTGCGGCTGCCATAGGAACTGTCACCAGCTTCTGACATTGAGTTTCCCACACACTGATAAGCTCAGTTTGCGGGAAGCCTCAATGTGATAAATATGTACACAATTGAACAGAAAGTGTTCATGGCCAAATCATATTGGACTACGAGTTCATTCAAGGTTGCACGCTCTAATTTAAGAAAATGGTTTAATGTTGCATTGTCGTCAAAAAGTACAATACAGAAGATGGTGAAAAAACTGGAGACAACCGGCACATTGGTGAATATCCACAGGGACGCCCACCCCACAATGACCTAGGAAATAGTGTGGGGCATTCATAGCAGGTTACTTGACTCAGCAAGCAAGTCCTTATGGAAATTGACCTAAGAAATTGGCTTTCACCTTTGACTTGCAACAGAGCAGCAAAAAGGGAGCATTCCGCCTTAGTGCAGGAATTGCAGGGGCCCAATTTTGCAAAAAGGGTGTCATACTGCAACTGGTTTCATACTTTCATGGCTGAAAATGATAACATAAAATTTTTCTGAGATGAAACTTGATTCCACTTGTCTGGGCATGTCAATTCGCAGAATATGTGCTTGTGGCCGAAACGAAACCTCATGCAATTCATGAACATCCACTGCAGAATTATCGAAACATTTGTTAATCAGTTGAACGACATTGAGTTACAACGCGGCTCTACTTCCAGTAAGACGGGACAACCTGTCACACATCCAAAAGGTCTATGTCATATGTAACCAGCTTACTTGAAGATTGCATAATCTCCAAAGGAATATGGCCACCAAAGTCTCCAGATATCAGTCCCCCAGACTTCTTCTTGTGGGACATGTCAAAGGATACCAATAAACTACGCACACTCCAGAGACTGAAAATGAGCATCACTGCTGTAATTGGCGACATCAGCCACACTCAGTTAATTAAGACAGTCGCAAACATGGAACACTGGATTGCCAGGTTCCTGCAGGAAGGAGGTGGCCACTTCCAGCATTTGTTGTGATGTGATATATTGGACATCTAACCTGGTATATACTACCATAATTATGTTTGTATATTATGTCTGTAATAAATGATAACTCAGGGCCTCTTACAATTGAAACATCCTCAAACAGAAGTAATCGCTCTTTCCACGTTTATAAGTGAGTCACAGAAAAATTCTCATTGTCAGCCACCAGGAATCGAACCCAGGGTCTTCTAGTTATGTGCCGGACATGCTACCACTGCACCACAGTGGCCTCAAATTCTCCAGACTCACATACGACTAACTGCCAAACCACTCACCAGGTTGCTTCTTGGAGCCCCGCACAACGCTGGGGATTCGCCAAAGATGGTAAGCAGCAACTAAACAAATAACTAGGAGGCAAATAAATAATTAATACACACAACTGATGTGGATTTGGAACATCAAACAGAAGTCATCGCCCTTTCCACATTTATAAGTGAGTCATGGAAAAATTCTCATCGGTGGCCACCGGGAATCGAACCCAGGGTCTTCCAGTTATGCGCCGGACATGCTACCACTGCACCCAAAATGTGGAAAGAGCAATGACTTCTGTTTGATGTTCCTAATCCACATGAATTGTGTGTATTAAGTGAAACACCCTGTATATAAATTACCATATTAGCCGACATATAAGACACACCCCATTTTCCAAAGGCAGTTTTTGATAAATAAAGTTCAGTACATTTCTAATGTACTTTATTGAAAAATAAAGTAATGTAATTTTCATACAGTTGGCGTGTAAAATGCATTTAGGAACAAAGAATATTCAAGTACAAAAAAAAAAAAAGAAAAAGAATAAAAAACACTTGTTTTGTAGCATTATATGACAGTGTCATAAAGTTTTTTGAAAATAATAATGAGGCTGGTCTCTGTAAACAATTAAAAACAGTAAAGAATGATGCCTTTTATTTGGCAGACATTTTCAAGAGATTTAATGAAATTAATTTGCAGCTTCAAAGAGCCTATATAACTGTTATCAGTTGTAAAAATATTGTGTCATTATTTATCAACAAATTTGATCTTCTCCATCATAGTTTTTTGAAGCTAGAATTTTGTCAGTTTCCTGAATTGGCATCTTTAAAAGATGATGTAACTCCAGAGGATATTAAAAGGTTCAGTAGCCTACTCAACGGACTTAAATTTGATATGGAAAAACGATTTAAAGATATTTTGAACTTGAAGGTGTATGACTGGATGATAAATCCTTTTACTGCAAATTTTGCTTAGGCTGATATAACTTGCCAAGAAGAACTATTAGAACTTAAATATGATGAAGAGAGCAAATATTATTTCAGTAGTGGTGGATACCAAAAACTTTAACAAAAAAAAAAAAAAAAAATGCCTGCGTTATATCCGAATTTGTGGAAAATGTTATTTAATTTATTGATGCCTTTCCCTACCACATATCTTGTAGAATCAGGCTTTAGTGCTGTTAATCGTATTATCACCAAACAGAGAAACAATCCAAATATCACTGAAAGAGGAGACCTTCGTTTGTTCCTCACGAAAATCGTACCAGATATCAAATATTTAGTCTCAGAGTATCAGCCTCAAGGATCTCATTTATATTTAATTAAAGGTAATTTTTATAAAATTTATTGTTTTCACATTAAACTTTCATTTTCTTCAATTTAAGCAGCTCCCATACTAGTAGGCGCTGTATCAATGGAAATGCAGAAATTCATTAAATTGAAATTATCTGTGTTTAAACGTACATAAAGTATAAATGAAAAGATAAATTTAAGTATATATTTTTTTACAAACCCTCCCCTCTAAATATACCAGAGTTGAATAATAATGAAATACATATAGCGTATGAAATCCGTTTATTTTTGTGGTGTAGTCAGCACAAATACTCGCCAAGCTTTCGCAATCCACTGGGAGGCTTTTTCAAGGCAATGGTAGACATAAAAATGCAGAGAATTGGAACATGTAAAGAACGAAGATGATTTTTTAAAATAACGTGGGTGACATCACAAGCTTACATGAATTTTTTTTTATGAATTTTTATCACGTATAATTATGTGATAAAAATTCATGTAATATACTCGTGATGTCACCCGTATTATTTTCAAAAATCATCTTCATTCTTTACATGTTCCAATTCTCTGCATTTTTGTGTCTAAAATTGCCTTGAAAAAGCCTCCCAGTGGAGTGCGAACGCTTGGCGAATATTTGTGCTGACTACACCACAAAAATAAACGGATTTCGTAAGCTATATGCATTTCATTATTACTGAAATACCTGCTCTTCTTTGTTCTAGTATCCACTTTTTAAAATCTTCCAGTTTTGGCCATTTCATGACTCCTTTGCAAAGATTATGCTTAGTGTGTTTTACCCCTTCGGTTCTTTCTTTTGTTTTCTCCAAGTACGAATCATTTTTTCAGTTAGCGGTGATCCAAAGTGTTATTCTACTGCTCTGTTGCCATTTTCTTTCGCATACTGGATTACTTTGAGTTTAAATGCTATGTCATAGCAATGCCTGCGGGACATGACTTACGAAACAGAAACGTTTGTGATTTACTGCAACTTTAAATAAGAACTGATTTCCACACAGTCAAGAACCACCATACTACGCTAGCAAAAAACACTACACATACAATAGCTACTGTTTCGCTTGATTGAAATCCTACACTGGCCTGTTCAAACAGGCTCATCACTGCTGTAAAGCCTTGCTTTCAATGTGGCGATAAGAACACATCATGCTAACGTGAGTAAATTTCTCTCCTTAGTTTTCACTCCACAGTGAGTGATGTGCACTGCTCTTCTCACCTTGAAAATGGTTTAATCCGATGGTGGTCAAATTACTGTTGGCATACGCAACAGTTCACATGGGTTGTGTAACTTTTCTACTTACTATGCATTTCCTAAATAAAAATATATATATTATATATATATATATAAATATATATTTGCCGGCATATAAGATGCATCCCATTTTCAGACAGTATTTTTCGGGAAAAAAATGTGCGTCTTATACGCTGGCAAATATGGTAAATTTCAGTTCTTTAATAACTGCAACACTATTAATTCCTAATGATGCTGTTTTTATATGCAAAATGATGATAAATGTGGCTTCTAAGAATGTTGAATGCAGTGAATTTGAGCATAACTTTTATGGATTAAGAATTGGGGCTTGAGAAAAACAAACAACAATATTAAAACCTAAGATTTTACTATATTTGTCTGCTTCCACATAATCATTGGCTAAAATACTTAATTTTGTGCTACAAGTGAAGCTTCACAACGTGGTTCAATTTTTAAATTGTTATCCACCATATAAAACCTATTAATTTTTGTTTTATATGTTGTAGATGCAGTATTATTGTTTTTACAGTACCGGGCACCCTTGCCAATGAAGAAAAAGGACACACCTAGCCCTTTAAAGCCTGTTAGACCTTGCCAAAGTGCCACCGTTCCTCGGTCTTACTCTTCACCAGTTCCTCTCAGTGAATGTTCCAGCATCAATAAACTGGCCTTAAATAGCTATCCTGAAAAAAGTAAAAGAAAGAGTATTGAGAAAAAGTTTCATTTGTAAGTTGTAGTTTTTAATTCCTCTGTGTTTATATCACCTATGATTCATGCGTTTTACCATTCAAATACGATTATAATAAAAGTGGAACAATCTCCTATTATAAAAAGTTGTGAAAATATGTGGAATATGGTAGGGATATATTTTTTATGAGTAAAAATCAAGGACTTATGGGAAATCTAATCAGAATTACCATATTAAAAATGGCAGTGACTTATTTTCCTTGTGGACTACTCAGAAATTTCCATTTTATTTGAGAAGCCCTGATTGTAAGCAGCAGTGCAGAATATAATTCCATGGCTGTGATGCTCTCTTAAATGTGCAAGGTTGGTGAATGTGGGAATAAAATATTTTTTTCTATAACACAAACTATGAATACAAGTACTTACAGCATTAATCACCTTCATACTTACAACATTAATCACCTTCAAAGTTCTTCCCTTCTGAACACATATGCACCTGTTCCATTATTCAAACTACTTCTGTAAGTACTTGTATTGCTAGTTTGTGTGGTGTTAGATTTGATGCCCTTAATGGTGTCAAATCTGTTCCTTTCATCACTGGTTTCAATTTGGTGAATAATTGGAAGTTGTGTGGAGCCAGGTCAGGTGAGTAAGGTAGGTGAGGCTGCAGTGGAATGGTTATGCTCACCAAAAATTACCCAATGGAGATTGCAGTGTGGCATAGTGCATTGTTATGGTGCAGAAGCCATCTGTTTTTCCATTTCTACAATATTTTTTGTTTCATTACTTGCAGATATTTTGAAACACCCACATAAATAGTTTCATTACCTACTGGAACAAATTTGGCATGAACAAGACCTTTTTCGTCGAAGAATGCCAGCAGTGTGATTTTTGCTCATGATCTTGACTGTGCCTTCTTTATTCTGGGCAGAGTGGTTGTGTTCCTCAAGGAGCTGTGTGCCTTAACTTCAGGGTCACATCCAGAGATCCCCTCATCCCCAGTTACCACCTTGGACTAGAATGATGGGCCTGCAGTGAAACACTCAAACAACTATGAGGAAATGGGACACATGAATTTTCTTTTGCTTCATGCTGAGCAGATGTGTAATAAATGTGGTACTCAGTGGCACAGCCAGGAGGGGGTCTCAAGGGGCTCGCATCCCCCTCCCCAGGAGCCTATTGAAGTGCCCTCATACATTCCCTTTAACCTTTAAAAATTCTCCTTGGAATAAACGGAAACATGTGCTCAATTGAAGGCTTTCACTCTTTCCCTAATCCTTACTCTGCCGCCCCCCATCACCTCTGTAGTTCGTACTTTGTACCTGTTTAGCTCCACAGGAGACGCCGAGGCATTTCCAGTTATTAATGACCGCGGAGAAATCGACCCAACTGAATGGGGAAACAAGTTTGAAACATTCCTTTCACCTTATTTACAACTGTAATCTTGCCAGCCAAAGCAAGTACACTTCGCACTGCATCGGAAAATGGCAGGCGGTAAAAAACGAAAACCTTCTGGTAATGAATTTTGGCAAGTTAAATCGAAACATCTTATGGCAGAAAGTGCTAAGAACACCGTTTCTATTTTTCAATTCCTGAAATCCAAAAATTGTCTTCGAGAATCTAATAATTCTGCATCGAATGAAAGTCAAAGTGAACTTCACGTGGAGGAACATGCATTAGAGGATTCGTTTGTCCGAGAAGCAGTTGTCCTTTCCTAAGAACCAGTGAAGAAACCAAGAATAACAGATGACGTATTGTTGATAGAATCACCCACTATCGCAAAAGTAAGTTCTTCTTTGGTATCATCTCCTGGTGTAAAGAAAATTTCCCATTCTAACATAAAAACTTCAGATATTGGTTTGTTCACAAGGCAAGTTTTAATTGATGATGCAACCTAAAAACAACTAATTGGAGAAGGATGGAGCCTGGTATGTTTTACCGTCCTTTTGTAATCTTAAAGGATACACTAGTACTCACTGTGATGACTCATTATCCCCATCCCCTTGTTCACACACTGACACAGAGCACAAAATGATTCTTCAGAAGAGATATTTCAAAGTCCATGTTCTATCCACATTTATCTTAAAAGAAACAGTAATTTACCAGTACTGTTTCATAGGTCAAAGTAATGGGTAGACCTAAAAAAAAGTGTCTACTCAAGGAGGCGGTACCAATAAATACCATTGCACAGTAGGTGATCTGTGACCGAACAAATATGAAAATTTCTATATGGCATGTGCACGTTCCAGTTTTCAGAATGATAGTTAAAGATGGGACCTTCAAGACAAACATGTTTTTTTTTTTTTTTTTGTCAAAATCAAAATAATTATCCACAGTACATCACCCCATTTTGAGCATGATTTGATGATACAAAGGTCGGTCAAAATAAGTAATGCACAATCGCCTGTAACTCCCCAGTTTTTCGAAGGTTGAATCATGAAAGTTGGTGGGCAGGACCTTCATTCTATTAGCTTCCAAATGATCATTAACAGTTGTTTCTTCTCTTTGCAGGTGAAGTATGATGGATGGTGAAATGGACACCCTACTATGTCAATCAATGGTCAGTAATGGAGTTTCTCTACAAATCTGGAGATAGCTCAGCCACATTGATCCACAGACAATTGTTGCCAGTATATGGTGAGACAACAATGGATCCCAGTAATGTGCATCGATGGTTGTAGAGGTTCCAGAGAGGTGATTTTAGCATTCAGGATATACCACGATGAGGCAGACCGACCACTGTGACAAGCACTGCAACTGAGGAAGCCATTGAGAAACTGATTCAGGATAACAGATGCATCACCACTTCCCAACTTATGGACTGCCATGGCATGTCAAAGGGAAGTGTTTTAACAGTGGTAGAATGCTTAGGATACAAGAAAACCTGTGCTTGTTGGGGTACCACGGCTCTTCACAAAAGGGATGAAGAGAATTCGGAAAGAGGTGTGTGACGATCTGCTTGAACATTTCGCTGGTGACTTTTTTCATGGTGTGATAACAGGTGATGAAACATGGCTGTTTCATTTTGACCCACAGAGCAAATGTCAGTCAATAGAGTTGAAGCACGTGGGATCACAACGGAAGAAGAAGCCACGACTTTCAAGGCCATCAAACAAATTGATGGCCACATTTTTTTGGGGATCGTCAGGGTGTCATTTTCATCGACTTCCTGGAAAGTGGGGCCACCATTGCCAAAGAGCATTATTGTTCATCCTTGGAGAAGCTCAGGCATGCCATCAGAACTAAGAGACCACACTTGCCAGCCGAGGACATCAAACTGCATCACGATAATGCGAGACTGCACACTGCACAGATGACAGTGCGGAAAGTGACTCAAATGGGCTGGATGCTGGTGCCACAACCACCATACAGGCCAGACTTGGCACCATCAGATTTTTTATCTGTTTGGTCATCTGAAGGCACATCTACATGGGAAAGCATTTCAGAGGGACGCAGAACTCATTGCATGTGTCAGGAAGTGGTATGATAACCAACCTCCTGAGTTTTACCAACATGTGTTCTTGTCATGGAAACAACGTTGGCTGCAATGTAGTGAAGCCAATGGATCCTACATTGAGTGACTTATCTCTAAAGCCAAATGTCCAAGGTTGCTACCCACCAACTTTCATGATTCAGTCTTTGAAAACTGGGGAGTTACAGGCAATTGTGCATTACTTATTGACCAACCTTTGTACATTCAGCGATGAGCAATTTTTTAAATTCTTTCACTGTTAAATTGTTAAAAATTTTTCATGACTGAATTTATTGTACTATACATATTCAGGGTGTCCACATTCTGGAAAGTCAGGAGAAATCAGGGAAAGTCAGGGAAATGCCTGAAATGTTGGTAAAAGTCAGGGAAAATCAGTGATATTTAAAAAAAGTCAGGGAAATTTCAATCACAGTTAGACTACAACTAGTTTTAACCCAGCGTCGGGGAGTGACACCCTCATCGCCCAACACACTTGCACTTGGTGTTGCAGACAGTCACTAACTTCCCCTTCCTACTAATGTAACCTTGTATTTCCTACCTATTATTGTAAGTTGTGTTACCTTACTTGTTAACATTTCTCTTTTTGTTTTAGGTCAAAGGAGTAGAAGAAAATTTGTAATATAAGTTATACCTTGTTAAAAGGCAATTAAGACTGCAGCAATGTCAAAGCATTGTGTGTTTAATGAACAATGCTTGGACGAAAAATTAAATCCTGAGTTTTCTGGTTGGATAGCTGCTGTGAACGGCGACAATGAATCAGCATTTTGTAAAAGTGTGCTGTAAAACTTTCAAGCTTCACAACATGGAGCGTCGGGCAGTCTCCAGCCATGAAAATGGCCCTAATCATTTGAAAAACATCCGTGCTAAAATGTATCAGCCCAGTCTTGCTTCTTTCGCTTCCTTTGTGAAAAAGAACTCTCTTTGTAAGAACGAACTCTTGCCATCAACAAGCTCAGGAAATGTGGAATCAGTACTTCTAGAAAATATTAAGTCTAATGTTGTGAAAGATGATGTGAAGCCCAGTGACCTTAATGCTTATGTAGTGAAAGATGATGTAACAAAGTCGGAAATAATATGGGCCATGGAAGTGTTGTCCAAGCGAATGTCTCTGAACTCTTGTACACAGATTAACAAAACATTTCAGTTAATGTTTCCTGACAGTGCGATAGTTTCAAAATTTACTTTAGGGCAAAAGCAAAGCATCTTATGTGATAAACCATAGATTGGCACCACATTTCAAAGAGTTTAATGGACGATCTGAAGCAGTGCACTGACTTTGTAATTTGTTTTGACGAATCACTAAACAAAATTGCTCAGCGTGGGCAAATGGATCAGTTTGTTCGTTATTGGGATGTCAATCTACAAAAAGTTTCCACTAGATACTTAAGTAGTGTGTTTTTAGGATGGGCAATGGCTAATGATTTTTTAGAGAAATTCATTAAAGGTGCACCTCTTCCCTTGGATAACATGCTACAAGTGTCAATGGATGGACCTAACGTTAATCTCAGTTTTCTTCAAAAGCTAAAAACCCAGATGGTAAATTATTAGTTGACATTGGAGTATGTGGTCTTCACGTGGTCAATGGAGCTATGAAAACTGGACTTGAAGCAGTGAAATGGGATATACATCACTTTCTGTGTAACTTGTACTACTTTTTAAAACATAGTCCTGCTCGCCGTGCAAATTATACTATGATTACTGGATGTAAAGATTTCCCTTTGAAATTTTGCACTGTAAGGTGGTTGGAAAACGTTAACTGTTTGACTAGGGCATTGCTTGTCTATGATCATATCAAGAAATATGTTCAAGAATCATTGGTTTCCAGCAAATAGCACATGTTTCTTGCAGAATTCATGGAAAGTCCACTGTTGAAATGCAAATTGGCTGCATTTAGGACTATAGCTTCAGAGTGTGAATCTTTTTTGAGAAGGTTCCAGAGCCCAAAGCCTTTAATTCCTTTCTTACACACTGATTTGCTGGATCTGATGAAAAATTTGATGGCACAAAGCTTGAAGCCTGACAAATTAAGTGAAGCTGATCTCAAAAACTGTTAACTTTAGATGTATCAAAAAGTGAAAATCTTCTCTCAAGTTGAGAAAGTTGATATTGTATTTAGTGCTAAAAAGCTATTAAAAGAAGTGAAGTGCTCAAAAAGGGAGAAATTAGAGTTTAAGCTTGAATTTAGGAAACTTGTGACCAGTATGATTGAAAAACTTCGTGAGAAAACCCCACTAAAATTTAAGTTTGTCCGTGGGGTAACTTGTTTGGACCCAAATATTATAGTGCAGCAGCCAAGTCTAAGCAAGAAGAGAGTGGAAATTGTGCTCAAAGTTTTACTTAGTGCAAACAGGATTTCAGATGACTGTGCTGAAAAAGCTAATAAACAGTACGCTTCATTGTGTTTAGAAGCTCAATCTGCTTTAAAGTCTCAGTTTGATGAATTTTTAGACAGTCATGATGATTCCATTGGATTAGACAAATTTTACAGTGCTTTACTTGACAACCAAAAACAATTCGGTGAACTTTGGGATGTAATAAAAATTTGTCTCATTATGTCTCATGGAAATGCTTCAGTGGAAGGTGGATTTTCTGTCAGTAAGTCTCTTCTTGTGGAAAATCTTCTGGAAGAATCCCTGATTTGTCAGAGAACAGTTTTTGATGCCATTAAAAATGTGGGAGGAGTAGAACACATTGCCATCAATAGAAGGCTTCTTTCTGTAAGAGCCTCCAGACGAAGATATCAGGATTATCTTGAGAAAAAGTGTTCTTCAAGACGAAGAAGAAAGAAAACTGAAGGAAAAAAGAAAAATTGATCATGAAATAAAGGAATTGAAGGAAAAAAGACAAAGAGTACGGAAGGAACTAGAGTTGGAAGTAGCAGCATTGCAGGCGAAGATTTCAGATTGGGAAAAGAAGAAAAGTGGTGTGTAATATAAAAACAGTGACTGTGTTCCTACTGTAATATTTTCATAGTAACTGTTCTGAATATTGTGTATGGGTTTGTTTGAGTGTTTCTTCAATAAATGTAAAACCATGAAAAAAAGAGTAAACTTAAAATTAACAAGAAAGATGACATCGAATTTTCGGGTGTAATAAGCACGTCTTTTGAATCCGTTCTGACGTAAATTAAATTTATCAAAGCTATTCAAAGTCAATGGAACCGGTATGGAAAACAATAGTATCTGACGGACGAAAGAAGTTTTTCAATAGGGTTTTTAATCCCTCAGATATTGCTGTAAACGGAATCGTGAGCTTACGCCCTCTGGTTGCATACTCGTACGTTAAGAAAAACATGAATTTATATGAGAAACATTTCTCACCGGAAACGCTCTCCAGCACAACAAAAAATTTTTCAAATCGGACTCTTAGAAACAGAGATATCGACAAAAATGAGATGTGACTTTATGTTCCCTGGTGGGAAAACCATGCATTATTTTAGGAAGAAAATATTCTCAAAAGTTTTTTTCATATGAGCGGTTTTGGTCCACGAAAAAAAAAAAAAAAAAAATTAGTCGAGTTTTCAGGAGCCCAGATTTTGCTACAAATACATCAGAAGCAGAAATTAACACTTATGCCACCTGGTGGCCAAATCATTCTTTACCAAACATTAGAAATTATGTGAAAAATATTTTCCATCAGGTCTTGTATGCGATACAGGAAGAATTTTAGAAGCAGAAATAACACAGAAAACAAAATTTGTCTTTGTGCCCCCTAGTGGAAAGTCTATGATTTACTTGAAAATTTTGAATTTATAGGAAACATTTTGCATCGGAAACACTATCCAACAAAGAAGGAATTTTTCAAATCGGACTCCTCGAAGTAGAGTTATTGACAAAAATAAGATATACGTTTACGGCTCTACGCCCCCTGGCATAGAAACCATGCATTATTTCAAGAAGAAAATGTTCCTAAAGGGTTTGTCGACATGAGTACTATCTGTCAACAAACGATTTGTTTTGCAATCAAGATTTTAGAATCTAACATTTTGCTGCAAATATATCAGAAGCGGAAATTAAGATTGACGCCACCTGGTGGCCTAACCATTTTTTACAAAAATTTGAAATTTTGTGCATCAGGAGCTGTATCTGGTGCAGAAAGAATGTTTCAAATCGGAGATTTAGAAGCAGAGATATAGAAGGAAGCAATTTACCTTTACGCCCCCTAGTGGAAAGTCTATGAATTACTTGAAAATTTTGAAATTATATAAAAAACATGTCACACTGAAAACACTATCCAATAAAGAAGACATTTTTCAAATCGGACTGCTTGAAGTAGAGATATTGACAAAAATAAGATATACATCTACGCCCCATGGCGGAGAAACTGTGGAATATTTTAAGAAGAAAATATTCCAAATTTTTTTATCGATGTGAGTGGCATCAGTCCACGAAATAATTTCTTCAATCTGTATTTTAGAAGCTCAGATTTTATGGCAAATACATCAGAAGCAAAAATTAACACTTACGCCTCCTGGTGGCCAAAGTATTCTTTACCAAAAATTGGAAATTATATGCAAACAATTTTCCATTGGGAGCAGAATCCGCTGAAGAAATTTTTTTTCAAATCAGTGTTTTAGGAGAAAAGTTATCGGGGAAAAATGTAATTTACTTTTACGCCCCTAGCGGAAAATCTATGCGTAATTTGAAAAAGTAACTATATCTAAAATACTCTTTCGACATAAATGGAATAGAAAGATAAAAGAATTTTTTCAATCGGATGTTTAGAAACAAATATGTGGAATAAAACGTATTTTTGAATTCGACATCATCTGCATTTACACCCTCTAGCGGCGAAATTGTACATTGTAAAAAACAAAACGAAATGAGGGATCATCATTCGCATAATTCAAGCTTTCCAATGCAAAAAGAATTTTTCAAATCGGACTAATAGCTGCAGAGATATCGTGGGTACAGACGGACGGAACCGGTAACATAAGCACGATCTTTTTTACAAAAGACGTGCTAAAAAGGTGTGAGTTGGATGGCTATGAGGAATGTGGAGGTCGATTAAAAAAAATTATAATAATTAAATGAATCAGTTATTTGGGAAACTTTATACGCCAAACGGAAACACTTTTAAATAATATAAGTTTCTCAATTATCCAATTCAATTTTATTTATTATCATAGCACATATATTGAAAAACTTAAATAAACCTATTTGTGTAAGGTCAGGGATTTCTTATATATTTGGTCAGGGAAATCAGGTTTAATAATTCTGTGGACACCCTGATATTTCAACAGTTCTCTTTTGTCAAAGATCTAAGAATTTTATTCATGAGGATATTTATTAGGTGTTTTCCTTTAGGTACATGTGTCTTAGTAGTGGATTGCAAGTCTAAAATCCTGGCCTGGTTTGGTTGTCCCAATCTGCCCATGATGACGCACACATCCATATATGAATGAAATTGAATGCTGGCATGTTCTGACATTTGAATGGAGCTTTTATGACAGATTTTTTCTAACTATTTGAAGTGGGAAATAGATCTTGTACACAAAATGCAAGTTTATTTGTGGTACCGCATTTAAAGAAATTGCAAACAATATATTGTTGCAGTGAATTTTTAAAAATGTTATTTTTCAGGGAAAAGGAGAAGAAAAAGAGTCCAGCAATAAATAATGTCTTGTCTTCCCAGAAGTCTACCCCTTCTGTAGTGCGAGAAGTCCAGGCTGTTAAATTTAAGGAAAAATTTCCATTTTATAGTAATAATCAAAAGTAAGTTTTCATGATTTACCTATTTACCTTATATGAAATTTATAGTGTAATTTCTCTAAGGGATCTAAGTTTTCTTTTTTTTTTTCGTAACTTTGTTGATTTGTGATGTATCAAACGTCTCCACTTACAGGAATCTCGCACGCTTCACTGACATAGATCACACGTTTCACATAAGAACTTTTGTACTTCATACTCAGTATCTTTTTCTCATGCAGACATTCCCAAATTTGGACCTCTCATAATTTCCTTGGTCTTCCTCTACCTTTTTTTTCTGCCACTTTGGCTGAATAAATTCTCTTAGTTAGCATATCACCACTCATTCTTTCAGCATGACCAAACCACTTAAGAATATTTGTATCCACTTTACTACACATTACATATCTGCAACACATCTTTGTTTGTCATATAATCAGAACATGTCTTGCTACAAACCCCTCATAAGTAAATCATCTCTTTAGCACACAAATGACTCCTATGTCTCTTCTATAGATATGTTACTGTAACTTTGCAGTACAGACAATTACACTTTCATACACAGCCATTTGGGACTTTTTTGAGAACCCATCATTCCTGGGGAATCCTCCTAAAGCAGCTATGACTTTCAAAGCTGAATTCACTTGCATACTAATTTCACCATCTAATCTGTTTTTACTGCAACATGCATCCTCCTGCTTTAAAATAATTAAGTGCATGAAAAAATAAAACATTAAAATGTGAAGATGTGCACATAATTACGAGGCCCCTTCAAGAAAGATTAGCGCTGAAATTTATGAAAATGTATGTATGATTAATACATATTAAGTGCACTATATTGTGACATTGCAATATCTGTATACACCTTATTTACACAGTATAAAGTAGATATAAAATAAAACAGTGAAAATTAACCAACAATTGGCTTTTTTTCATCTCTAATTTTTCTGTTTCCTGCTTGTAGTGTAGATAATGTGGCCACACTACTCTTTTGGTAACCTCGATATATCTAGTTCTAGCTGAGTTGAAAAAAAAAGAGGGTGGGCGTTTGCACTTACCGTAGTTAGATGGTAGGTCCACACATTTGTGCAATCCATATATCAATGAAGAATAGATAGAGGTGCTGAAACTTCATATCATCGTCGATGGAAATGGGGTGAAAAAATATGCCGAAAAGCTTGTTGTGATTCTTCTTACAGATGAACAAAAGTTGAAAAAAAGCTGGTGGAGGATAAAAGCACAAGTAAGTTTAAATATTTTTATGTATATGAGGTATAAAAATAGCTGCATAGTCTAGTCACTGTATCAGCTAGATGCATTTTGTTCCCATAAATCTGGGTCATCATCAGATGATGACTCAGATTATGGAAACAAAATGCATCTCTCAGCACACAAATGCATTTCGTTCATAAAATCTATGCATTTCATTCCCATAAATCTGGGTCATCATCAGATGATGACCCAGATTTATGGGAACGAAATGCATCTAGCTGATACAGTGACCATGCAACTATTTTTATACTTCATATGCATAAAAATATTTAAACTTACTTGTGCTTTTATCCTCCATCAGCCTTTTTTCAACTTTTTGTTCATCTGTAAGAAGAATCATGACAAGCTTTTCGGCATGTTTTTTTTATCCCATTTCCATTGACGATTCAAGTTTTATCAAATGATGATATGAAATTTTATTCTTTGTTCAAAACCTTGAGCCGTATTATGTAGCTCTATAAATCGTTAAAGTTTATACAACAATTTTGTTGTACTGCCATTTACTGTTTCACACATTAATTTATAGCTTTAGCCACTCGGGAGTATTATTCATTGCATTTTGAGAACTATATGTAATTATTGAACATATTTATAAAAAACTATGTTCAATAATTACATATAGTACTCAAAATACAATGAATAATGCTCCCAAATGGCTAAAGCTATAAATTAACGTGTGAAACAGTAAATGGCAGTACAACAAAATTGTTGTGCAAACTTTAACGGTGATATGAAGTTTTAGCATTATTATTGATATATTTACTATTCTTTATTGATATATTTACATGATATATGGATTGCACAAATGTGTAGACCTACCCTCTAACTATGGTAAGTGCGAATGCCCACCCTTTCTTTTTTTCAACTCAGCTAGAACTAGATATATTGAGGTTACAAAAGAGTAGTATTGCCACATTATTTAACTCTACTCATGGGAAACAGAAAAATTAGAGATGAAAAAGCCAATCGTTGGTTGATTTTCACTGTTTTTATATGAGCCTGAAATGCATATGGCTGTGGTCCTTTTCAAAGTAATCTCCTCTGGAGGAAACACACCTGTCCAAAGGTCACTGCCACTCTTCAAAGACACCCTGGAAGCCATCTTTCTCTATCCCTTTCAGAGCTGTCTCTGAAGCTTTGACTACCTCTTCTGTTGATGTAAGCCTACATTCTCGCAGGTTCGGAAAGAAAAAAAGTCACAGGGTGCCAAATCTTGATGTATGGAGGGTGCAGAACCATTCCAATATTTTTTTTTTTTTTTTTTTTGCAGCCAAGAAAGTAGTGACTTTCTGCACCACGTGAGGACAAGCGTTATCATGGTGGAGTTTTCAGTCATATTGGTGCATGTGTGAACGCTTGTTACGGATATGTGCAATCAACTTTGTTAAAACAGACACGTAATAATCCACATTAACCATGGTATTCAGTGGTATGACATTCTGGTAAACCATTCCTTGGAAATCAAAGAAAGTGATTACCATTTCCTTCCCGGTGGACTTTTCACATCTTGTTTTTTTTTCCCTTTGGAGGTGATGGAGTTTTTCATACAGAGCTCTGTTGTTTGCCCTCTGGATCATATTTATAAAGAAAAGTTTCATCACCTGTAATCACTGACTTCAGGTAGTCCTTGTTTGAAGCAATTTCGTGCTTCAAAAACACACACCTCACATGCACTTGTTTTTGTTCAGGCATAAGTAACAGAGGAATCCATCTTGCAATGACTTGCGTCATGCCTAATTTCTCACTGAGTATAGTGTGTGCACTTCCAACTGAAATCTGTAAATGTTCTGCCATTTGTCTCACTGTGAGCTGATGATCCTCATGAGTAATCGCAGGTGCAGTGCCTACCATCAGATCAGTAATGGCTGTTGGCGACACCCCAGATCCACCTTGTTTTTGAAATGATTCACAGCCTTCACGGGATTCTTTTAACCACCACTGTGCTATACGATGTGGCATCACACTCTCACCATATGCCGGTACCAACATTTCATATGCTTCTGAATTTGGTTTCCCTAAACAACCACGGAAATTCAAAGCTGCATGCTGTTCCACTGTGATATCCATGGGTCGATTGAGAGGCGGGCACAAACTTCACAATGTTCTACTTAAGGTCATATGCAATGCAACGGCTTCGAAAGGTTCACTCACATGGAGGGGAGTCAAGTTTATGCTGTGATGATGTTTTGGTTCCAATATGTAGCTATACTATTTAAAAAAAACAACAACTGTGCAAGTCTTTTTTGAAGTGGCCTCGTGTTACTAGTGGTCACTCAATTCTCCAATCATTGCAGTGTGTTTTGATTGAAGTGGGTGCATGTCTTTACCTTGTTTATAATTTTCATATCTTGTAAATGACTTAAAGATGCTGGTGTATATGAAAGATTTTTTTTGTGAATTCTTGATTATTGAATCATTCCAATTTTGTTGCTAGTGAATGCTAATATAAAGTAAAACATTCTTTATGAGGTTAGAAGCTGCTGACATGAGGGAAGTAAGAAGAATATCAGGAGGGAAATATAGGTGGATTTAGTGTGGCAGGACATAATTAGTAATCAGTTGGGTACTTGTACAGAAGACAAAGTTAATGAGAACATGTTTCGTTTGTTTAGATGTGTGTTGTATGAGAAATAAATGTTACTTTGATGGATGTTATGCTGTAGTGTTTTAGGCTACAGACTAAAGTGCATACAAGGTGTCAAATCATACATTAGAAATGAAGCAGAAGGTCTTGCAATGAAGAAAGTTTATTACACACAAACATGCAGTGATTGGAAAGCTGCTTTTTGAAAGTAGTTAGCTACTGGCACAACTACATTGTTGAAAAAGTAGCATGCTAGAGCTACAACTACTTTTCCTGAAAAGTTATCTACTTTTATGCATTTGGGCTTAAATTAAAATTCTGAGGATCTTTATATATACATTCCAACATATACCATTCAGGGTTAAATACCCTGAATGTTAAATGTAATAGTTAAATGACACAATTTTTCTTTTTCATTTATTTCAGCTCTGATCATGTACCATATTCAGTAGCATATATTCCAGGCTAGGCTGCAAAGCTCAGGGAGTTCAAATAAAAACCATATCAAGAAATATTTGTGAATTCATTCTGTTTGGCTAAGAGAATCAAATCTTACAATCAACAGTCCTCAACAAAACCAGCAGAGCAATTGTCTAATATATGTACTGTCTTTGCAGGCTGACAAACTTCTCAATAAACAGTTTAGCTAGCTTTCGCAACATAAATCAAAGCCAAGTACAGGTTGGACTTGGTTTATGCCCACTTCACTTTTGCACCTCTCATAGATCATGATGAGTCATGACTGCCCAACTTCCTAGACACAGATGATTTTGACATTGTAATAAAACTATAATTTATTTTTTCATGTAGAACCATTTAATGGTGGTTTTTAACTGTTGTAACTTTTTACTTGTTATATTTCGTTTGAGTGAAAAGCAATTTCTCAGTTGGAAGTTATTAATATTCACTGCGAATATATATCTCGGTAATCGAATGTGATTCAAGGAAAAATCTTTCACGTACCTCTCGGTTGTAGGTGGTCGATGTTCAAATCTTCGCACGGTTGTTCTCGTCAGGTTCTTACTATAATGATTAGACTATGATGATTAGGTTCTTACTATAATGATTAGATTATGGCCTAAAATTTATTCATTAAACATAATAAAACAATTCTGGATTTGCAAGAGCACAACAGTGCCCTTGTGTGAATAACAGATAATGTGACAGAGATAGCAAAGGAAATAGGACTAGATGACATAGAAGCTGGTAACATAAATGAGCTCCTTGAGAGTCGCAGTGTAAAGCTTTCAATTGAAGATTTAGAACTGACAGTTGAACAGCTGTCCAAAGGTGATGCAGAGGAAAGTGAAACTAACTGCAGGGCTGGCCAGGACACTAACAGTTAAATCAATGCAAGAGGCAATTGTTCTGATTAATAAGGGGTGCAAGATCTCCTGTAGCAATGACCCCAACTGGGAGTAGAACTTGTCCATTAAAAGAGGATTTGAGACAGTTCTACAGCTATACTATAACTTATCAGAAAAGAAAACCTGACAGACATCTATTTTATCCTTTTTAAAGCAGTAAATTTTCTTTGTAATTGGTAATGTACACTAGTGTGGGGTATTAGCCCACAGCTGACTGTTCCAGTTGGTCATTCCACCTAAGAATTGCGGAACAAAACCCAGTGAGTTGGGGGTCTTTTGGCCAATTCACACAAAACTAGCTGGTACCTCAACAATAATTTATACTGAAGCTTAAATTTGTGTCAGCTTCCAAGATTCATAGAGAGAGGCCCTTGTTGCTGTCATGTGTGCCATTGTTGCCCAGTGGAGCACCCCGTGGAGGCAAACCCATCTCTCACTAAGATCAGCAACAATAACTAAATAATCAGTTAAACATTTATCTGGTGGATTATCTTTCTTAGTGGAGCTAACCTCTGAATCTCAGAGAACAGCTTAGTGATATATGTAATATGTATGTAAATTTTCTTAACAGTATAAAATTTTATAAAATAAAACATTTTTCGAGTATTTTGTGTTGATTACTGAAAATCTTGGAACGGAGCCTAATCTATTTACATACGTATGTTCCCATTTTATATTTTTGCTTCAATTGACCCCACTTCATTTCACACTGGAAATTTCAGGAACCGAGTCCTGTCTGTACAGAATTGTTAGTAGGAGGAATACTCAGCCCTCTGTCCCAGCCAGTAATGCTACAGAAAATCTGGAAATGTCATTTGATTTAATTTTTTTTTATTTTTTTGAAATAACATTATTTGTAGCATAATTTTTCACTACAAGCTACTTTGTTTTGTAGTGTACTACTGCCACAACTACATTTTTTTCTATTTGTAATGATGCTACGGCCACGTTACTGTAAAAGTAGTGTGTTACAATCACTGTCAATGTGTTTTTATCCTCTCCAATTTTTAAGTGGTTGCACCAAAGTGCTTAAACAACTATTTGGTATGCAGGTGTGAGATGATG
This sequence comes from Macrothele yani, assembly GCA_039090855.1. Taxonomy (NCBI): domain Eukaryota; kingdom Metazoa; phylum Arthropoda; class Arachnida; order Araneae; family Macrothelidae; genus Macrothele; species Macrothele yani. The sequence continues at coordinate 133,479,274 of CM077027.1, read as the reverse complement.
ATGAATGATTTTCAGGGTCCATGATAATCTTTCCTCAGTTAGAATGATAAACAACATTTAAAGTTGAATGCAGATTTCCTTTTCAGGTTTCCTGCTGTTGTAAAAACATGTTTTTATTATAACATCACAGAAGTCACGGAAGAATTAAATACATGGGAAACTCTCAATTGCATTATTTTCAGCAATCACATTGAAGTACTGAATTGCTTGCATACAAATACAAACTAGTTCATTGTTCACCATGTAACATCTCCTCGGAAAATTTGAAAATTGAATCTTCCTGGAGCTGTAATCAAACCCATATCTTCTGATATATCCATTTGAGCATGCTGCCATTACACCATCCAGGAAGATAAAGTTCCAAGTAACTGAAGCTAAGCAAGTACAGCTTAGGAATCTGAAACAACTTTGGATTTGCACTAATCAAAACAATCAGTGCTTCCTTGTAACATTGATTTTTAACTGTATCACTAAGCTGTTCAATGAGATTCAGAGGTTAGCTCCACAAAGGAATACAAACTACCAGATAGTTTTTACTTACTGTTGCCATATCAAACTTCTCCATTTACAGCGATCTTGACATACAACTCGGGCTTCACCCACATCCATCACATGCCGTACACAAGATCTTCTATACTTCATACTCATAGTTTTTTTCTCATGCAGACACTCTTGAATCTGATCCTCCCATGCCTTCCTCTGCCTTTCCTTCCTGCCACTTGGGTTAAAAAAATTTTCTTAGTAAGCATCTCATCACTCATTCTTCCAACATGGCCAAACCACCAAACAATATTAGTCTCCACCTTGCTAACAACATTTTGCTTCACATCACACAACTGCAACACATCTTCATTCCTCACACAATCAGAACGTGTCTTGCCACAAATCCCCCCTCCATAAGTAACGCATTTCTCCAGCACACAAATAACTCCTATGTTTCTTCTGTAGTACCCAGGTTTCACTGCCATACATCAGAGTAGGAACAATTACACTTTCATACACAGCCATGCAGGACTCTCTTGAGAACCCATCATTCCTGTGAAAACCTCCCAAAGTAGCCAGTAACCCTCTTAAATCCAGGAATAAATATAGGTCACAAATACCTAGTTCATCACATACCATAGCAGAAATTAAGGAAAAAAGTATTTTTCACAAACGCATGAGCAATTTGCAAGTGTGTTATTTTGCACAACCAGATTGTGGTACCGAATTGCTATTAGTAGTTCACTGTTTGCCATATAACATTTACATTTCCCACTTCAGAGTGATGCAATTTTCAAGTTTTCTGAGATGTCACAAGGTGAACAGTGTATTGTATTTTCCTTTGTATACTCTGTGGAAATATTAAGTACAGCGGTGGACAAAACCCCAAAAATTTCAGGTGCCAGGCCTTTCTTTCTTTTTTAGGACCCAGCACAATTTCTCAAAAGATATAAGGTGAAAACCACAATTGATCTAAACAAAAACTACACATACAGAATTGTGACCTTCAACAGTCAAAATTAATGTATTATTTATTTGATATTGCTGAATAATTCCATGCAAAATACACAACTAAAACTATGGAGCATGTTATACACTTAGATTAATAGCTGCATTTTACATTAGGTTCTCATTTCATAAAGTCTAGATCTGTCTTTTGGTGTATAACATTCAATTAAAACAGTAATGAATGAATGCACTTGTAAACGCCACACGTGAATTCAATGCCATGACAACAAACATCTCTCATGCTCACCCTACATAACTGCACGTATTTCTCTTGGGATGCACCGGTGAACTTCAGCCTGAATTACTACTGCCAATACTTTGGCAGAATGCATAACTCTGCTTGTAGCTGTGCCAAAATTCAGTAATGGCTTCCTCATTATTCTGATTTTGCGGAAAATAGTCTTACAAAAGTGATGCAGACAGAAGAAAACTATCTGCATACTATACTTGCTGTGTTATTAAAGAAATGGAATCTTCACAAATCGAAATCCAAATTTTGAAAAATAGAAAATGTAGAATAGAATTTGAAAACTTGTGGGCCAGGTAAAATTTTTTAGGTGCAATGGCAGCTGGGCACCTTGGATTTGTCTGCCCTTGATCAAGTATAATACAGTATGTACACTGAAATACGTAAATGACAATTATTTTCCATTTGGAAACAACATTTGTAGGCAAAAAAAGTGATGCACCAATGAAATTTCCACTTTCAGAGTTGTTAGCTAAAGCTGTTCATCACAAAATAGAAACCAACAGTTTCAATAACAAGCATATTAAGAAACCACATCTATTTATGAGATATGAGGATGCTATTTTGATCTATTGGTACATGGTGAAAATAAGCTTGAATCATTTATTCACACCCACATACATTCAAAAACACCCAATTTTCAAACTTACCTTAAAAAAGGAAGCAAATTGCATACTTTATCTTAATATCCTACTTACAAGAAAAGCAACTGAAATGGAATATGAGGTCTACCATAAACTGATTTTCATAATGTCTATCATACCAGCTAATTCACATCACCTGTTGAAGTATAAATATGCTACATTCAGGTATTATATCCAAATATTATTAATACATTCATCAGACAACCAGGAAATTACCAAAGAAATAAACTGGATCAAAAAAAACAACTTAGCCTGAAGTAATTGATACAATGAAAAAGAAAGAAAGTGAAAATCCTCCAAATACGTGGTGTCAGTTGAATAAACAAATACATTGCTCTTTCCACGTTTTGCCAACACACAGCAATCGAAAAATTGTTATTCGGTCACCGCTGGGTAATTGAATCCCGAATTTCTTGATATTTAGCCGAGCGCGTTAGGCTTACACCACGGGGGCCAACAATCCACGGCACTATGTGTGTTTTTCAGTCAGCTTCTGACATCATAAATCCGCAAGATGGGCTCAGCTACTGAGCATTAACGACACTGGCTATATATTAATTATAGCAGTTAAATCCAAAGTGAAAATTCTCCAAATACGTGGCGTCAGTTGAATAAACAAATTCACCGCTCTTTCCACGTTTTACCAACAACAGCAACTGAAAATTTTTATTCGGTCACCGCCGGGGAATTGAATCCCGAATCTCTCGGTATCTAGCCGAGCGCGTTAGCCTTACACCACGCTGGCCAATAATCCATGGCGCTATGTGTGTTTTTCAGTCAGCTTCTGAGATGTCTCCATCTGGTGGGCATTAACAGCACTGGCTATATATTAATTATAGCAGTTCAATCCAAAAGGCGAGATCCAAAGTGAAATTCCTCCAAATATTAGGTGCTTGAATTAATTCCTGCTGTTGCCCAAAAGAGCACAGCAGTGGTGTGCTGTGACCCGTGCCACACGTGACCTTCCTTGCGCACGCACATACCGTCCGTAATCTGGGCAAAGCAGTGTGAGACACGCGATCGAAGGGCACGGAACACGAGTTTGTATCGCATTCACGATGTCAAGTTTCGTACCAAAAACGGAGCATTTGCGGGAAGCATTACTCTTCTGCTTTCATCTCAAGAAATCTGCAACAGAAAGTTATCGCTTGCTAGTGCAGGCCTATAGGGAACATGCCCTATCGGAAACAATATGCAGAGAGTGGTTCCGATGCTTCAAAGCCAATGAATATGATGTGAAGGACAAAGAGCGCCCTGGGCAGCCCCAAAAAGTTCGAAGATGGCGCATTGGAGGCGTTATTGGACGAGGATTCATGTCAGATGCTCCACGAGTTGTCTGAAACACTACGGGTCGATGAGTCAACGGTTAGCAAACGTTTAAAGGCAATGGGAATGATTCAGAAGCTCGGAAACTGGGTCCCACATGCATTGCGGGAAAGCGACATCACCAAACGTGAAACCATGTGTGAATTGCTGCTGAAACGACACAAACGGAAGTCGTTTTTGCATCAAATAGTGACTGGCGATGAATTAATGGATTCGTTACAACAATCCTAAGTGCAAGAAATCCTGGGTTCGTCCCGGCGAACCATCAACCTCCACGCCTTAGCCGGACATCCATGGCAGGAAGGTGATGCTGTGCATTTGGTGGGATCGAGTCGATGCTGTGTATTCTGAGCTGCTGCAACCCGGTGAAACCATGAATGCTGAACGGTACCGACGTCAATTACTCGATGTGAAATGTGCACTCACGGAGAAACGGCCGCAATACGCCAAAAGACATGACAAGGCTATTCTTCTCCACGACAACGCTAGACATCATGTCCCCAAATCCGTGAAGGAACTCTTGGAGGCACTTGGCTGGGACTTCTTACCCCACCCGCCTTATTTCTCGGACTTCTATTTGTTCCGGTCACTACAACATGGCCTGTCGGAGCAGCACTTCCTTTCTGTCTCGGATATCCAAAAATTGCTCGATGAATGGTTCGCCTTTAAAGAACCTGCATTTTTCTACCGCAGAATCCATTTGTTACCCCAACGGTGGGAAAGGGTCGTAGCTGCCAACGGACACTTCTTTGAATAGACTATCCTGTACCGTTCTGTGGCAACACACAGGTGTGTTTGTGTGGCAAAAAAACAGTGGGAATTAATTCAAGCACCTAATACATGGCATCAGTTGAATAAACAAATACAACACTCTTCCCACGTTTTACCAACCCACAGCAACCAAAAAATTGTTACTCGGTCACTGTCGGGAATTGAATCCCGAGTCTCTCGATATCTAGCCAAGCGCTTTAGCCTTACACCACGGTGGCCAACAATCCACGGCGCTATGTGTGTTTTTCAGTCAGCTTCTGACATCGTAAATCCGTAAGATGGGCTCAGCTACTGATGTCTCCATCTAAAGAAAGAAATAAACTTATTAATAAAAAATAATCTGATGAATCTACTGAAACAGGTCTGAAGGAAAATGAACCTAAAAAGTACTGTGGAACCCTTCCATATATTACAAGGATTACAAGTACTATAAAAAAAACCCCGTGAAACAACAGCTGTATTTGTTGCCGATATCATAATACAAAACAACAGATTCTATTTTTTGCCGATAGCATAATGAATACACAAAATGAAATTTTATGTAGGTGAAACCAACAATCAGTATTACAGAGAGCAAGTGTATATGAAATACCTCTGAAGTTAAAAAACAGGCAAACAATAACATCAAATATTGTATATCCTTAAGAGGAATCTTTAAAGGATTGGAATGATAGAAAACCAAGAGCCTCATCATACATACACATACATATCACTAAGCTGTTCTCTGAGATTCAGAGGTTAGCTCCAAAAAGAAATACAAACTACCAGATATTTTTACTTACTGTTGTCGTATCAAACTTCTCCATTTACAGCGATCTTGACATACAACTCGGGCTTCACTGATATCCATTATACGCCGTACACAAGATCTTTATCTTTTATACTTCATACTCAATCTTTTTCTCATGCAGACATTCCTGAATCTGATCCACCCATATCTTCCTTGGCCTTCCACCAAGAACCTCAATGGTTCAATACTGCCTCGAAAGGGATTTTGAACCTATTTGGGAAGAAACAAATTGCATTTCTGAACACAAGAAAAAAAAAAAAGAAACAGTGTGAAATCCTTATTGCAGAATCAATCTGTATCAAAACATCCTGTGACCAGAACTGTAATAACCATACTCCTATTAACCACTCACAAACCTAGTGCAACGTAAAGAAAGAAGAAGAAAAATGTAATGATCACAAGAACATGATCAGCAGTTAGTCTCAGTGTATGTCAACCTGACCATTAAAATTCAGGAAATTTTTAGGACTTAATGAGACATAGCAATACTAATAAAATGATGTATTGCCCAGCTGCACTGTGTGATGTGGCACACAGAGACCACCAGTTGAAATATAACGTGAGATGAACTGTGCCTTGTGAACCCCTGTGATCAGTACTCCCCCTAACAAAGGTGATTTCATATCACGTTAACAAGAAATCCCACTGACAAAGGTTTCCTGTTGTCCAACCCAGTGGAAATGCATGTAACATTTGGAGTTTAACAAGTTTGGAATGTAACATTCAATGAAGACCGACAAAGTATTCTGATTATGAAGATAGATGCCCAGATGTTTTTTTAATTATGAGCCTGTTTTAGACCTTGCATCTCTGGAAAAGAAGATTTTACAAGATATTTTACTGGATTGTAGTTATTATTAGGAAAATTATTGCAGACACTGTAATCAAGCTTTTTAATGCTTAGAAAATACATAAAGAACAAGACCACTTTATGAAAATACATTACTGTTTTCAGGATATTTGTATTATACCTCAAAAATGAATTTCAGATTATGAATATTTTCAAGATTCACCCATAATGTAATATACATAGCTTGTTGCAAACACAACTGAGAATGATTTTATAAAAAGTGTGCAATACTGCTTTTGACCTTGACATTAGTCTAAAAAAAATGGTAGTTGTTGTTGTAACCATGACAACCAGCCACTCTGTTTATCATTTGCGTTGTCGGTAGCATGCAGTTTAATAAGCGTTGTTTCATGAACCCCTAACAAGTGTTTTTGTGCTGTAATTTTTTGTGGAAATGGATGTGAAAGAAGAACAAAGATGCACCATTAAATTTTGCTGTTTACATAAGAAGTCTGTCGGAGAAACTTTCAGTCTTATGCAAGAGGCTTATAAAGATGAATCTTGGAAAATCAACAATTTACAGGTGGCATAAAGAATTTATGGATGGTTGTAAGTCGGCGGCTTTAATCATGCATGGAGAAAGATTTTCAACGAGTGTTACAGACTTAAACATCAGTACTATAGGTGTTATTGTACAGGAAGACAGACACCTATCAATTAAAGATATTGAAGATATGATTCACATTTCAGAAACATCTACTTACGGAATTTTAACCAAGCATTTGGGCATGAAATGAGTTTGTTCAACTTGGGTTTCCCATTTCTATTCATGTGCACCCCAATGTAAGACCACAGATGGCCAGTTCTCTCATTTCTTATTTGGAGAAAATGAATATTAAGTTGATGCCCCAACCTGCATATGATTCAGACTTGTCACCATGTGACTTTTGGTTGTTCTCCATTTAAAAAATAAGAGATGACAATTTGAGACTGATCAACAACTTATTACAGCTCTGCAAAGGTGCTTCAACAGCATTTCAGAATTCCAGAAGACATTCAAAAAGTAGGAGGAACTTTTGGATACCTGTATTTGATGCAATGGACTGTATTTTGAAACAGATGACCGCTTCCACGATAATTAAGGTATGCATTTTTTTTTTTTTTTTTTATAAAAACATTCTCAGTTGTTTTGGGACAACCCTTGTAACTAGGTTCTCTGTTTAAAGTGTGTGATGATGTTATTTTTTTCTTTATTATTTTGTTTTACTATGTCATGGAACTTTCCCCCCATGGCTTTTTTTTTGCTTTAAACTTCCAGTTTAACAGATTTCTTTTATTTTTAGAGCCAAAGGTGATGCCAGGGATGCCCACAGACAGACCAGCTCAAAAGTTACAAATGATGTAGGATCGAAGCCTGTATCACAGAGTACAGTACTTGCAGCAAAACCTGGTGCTGAGAAATTGTACAGAACCAATATATGGTCTTCTTCAGCAAGGTAAATTTTTTTTGTAAAGTGTTGTGACATTTTTCTTATAGCAGTTTTTTTTTTTTTTTTTCCTTTTATATGATATGATGTAGCTGCCAACCCTCCTGATTTTTCTATCTTTTCCCAATTCTGCAGTTTCTGATTGATTTTTTGTGTCATTTACAATATCACCAAGATGCTGGTAAAAGTTTTTTTTTTTTTGACTTTCTTTTGTTCTTTTTTTGGTATTTTTTCCTTCGCTATAATAGGGTGTCTACCAGATTCAGGAATCTGGATCTTGTAGACACCCTAGGATGGTCATGGTTTTATCAGGGATGATAGTGTTCCGTGGTTTTCCACAAAGTTTGGGGCTTTTTTTATTTGGCAATTCTCATACAAGATTAGCACAAACAATGTAGTCTTTCAGGTATAACCTCCATTTTCCTTTTGAGACACGTTTTTAGCACTGCAAATCACATTGGTGGGAAATTTTTAAATCTTATAATGATGTCATAAACATTGAAAGTGCAACAAAACTATTTTAAAATTGCTAAAACCCATAAAGAAACTCTTTAAGGACTTATCTTCAAGTTTTTTCCAGTACAGCTTCTGGAACTCTGCTGTAGTAATTTCTTGTTGAATGGATTGCATTGTGAATCCCACTGTGTTGAAACTTTTGGTCAGTTTTTGGAGTTTATAGAAAAACAAAAAACACAAATTGCCGAACACGTTCTTGGCTACGTGTTGATGGGTGAAGTTCCGTGTGTAAATTTTTCTCCACTGAGAGGGTTCAGTCTTATGAAATATGCTCCACCACACTCTACAGAAAAATATGTCCATGTGGTGACATCTGGGGGTCGATTCTGTACCATTTTCCGTTTAATCTTTTTTACATGTGTTTTGTTTTATTTTTTCTTCTTGTTTAAATTAATTTCATTTTCTTTGTTGATAAGTAATCCCCATGGACATGTAAGAGAAGTAGGGTCTTGATCATTACATGTATTTTCTTTCAACTTCTCAATCATCACCAATACTGCTGTATGCAATTTCCGTTCGGCATTGACAGTTACTATCTCGATGCCTTTAAACTTGGTTGTGATTTGTGTTCTTTGTAGAACTATAGAAATGATATTGGAGGAGTTCAGAGGCCAACAAATGTGCTGGAAGTCTGAACTGTGTTCCTCAAACCATTCCTGCAGAACATTGGAACTGTGGCTCGACACATTGACATCTTGGAACACACCAGCGCCATTTGTGGAAAAAATGCAGTATTGCTGGGTGTACGGAGTCAGCAAGCAATTTGTGACAATGAGTCCAAGTTGCTGCCAGGTAAACATGCCTCACACCACCATACAACCACCTCCACCAGCTTGCACTGTGGAGACCATTCAGGATGGATCAAGTGTCTCGTGTTGTTTATGCCAAATAAGTACATGGCCATCCATGGAGGGGAGTAAAACACGCAACTTGTCATAAATAAATTACAGTGAACAGTTCCACCTTGTGCTGCATTATATTCACACTTTCTCATTTTTCATCTGGTTAAAAAATTCAGCTTGTCCAGTTTCATGTATGTTTTAAATGTATCTGAGAAACTAACCTCTTTTTCCAAGTAGGACCGTACATGGCAAGTAAACACTAAGTCTCTTTTTAAAAATTTGATAATGTAATTTAATAGATGTACCCATCACAATTATTTTGGCTTCTGTGTTTATCATTCCATGATAAAATGGTGAAACTCAGGCTGGTTTCTTCACAGCAGCCATGTTAGCTCTTAACCAAAATGTATACTTCTTAGGGTGAGCATGATCAGTCTCCATGCTCTTTTGTTTATCTGTATAACACCTCTCCCCTCTCTGCTGCAGGATTATGAATGCTGACAGAACAGCAAAAAGCTCCTTCTTTCCCACAAACAATGTTTTTATATCTCCTCTAAGCCCAGAGAGGAGTTAATCTCTGAAGCTAGCTGACTTTAAAGTCCTATTCTTTAGCCTTACTCCACTAACTAACACAGGCCAAAGACATCCACACAACACACTTTCAAAATGTAACCATTTGGGAAACCTTGCATTTTATGAATACAAAAATATTTTTAAATAATAAATGATTGAAACAAAATAAATTCACAAGAATATGCAAACAACTTCCAAAGCCGCCCCGGTGGCGCAGTGGTCTAAGGCGCTGGCCTCTGATCATTCGTCCGTAAGGGGTCCGGGTTCGAATCCTGGTCAGGCATGGATGTTGTGTTTGTCTTACGGCACTGGCTCTCTCCCTTCCCTGGAACCAGTGACCCTAAATTAGGGACGGGCGACTGCTTATAGCCCATTGAGTTGCTCACGGTGGTCGTTAAACTTCACAAAAAAAAAACTTCCAAAAACATGTCACAAAAGTCTGCATGCAGCACGTGTGCTTCTTCATGTGAACTCATTATTATTTAAGCAATCAGGAAACTGTAGTGCATCACACTGCTGAAAAGTAATCTTGTAGGTTTTAGTATTCCAGTTAAAATGGTTCTATGAAAAGAAATTTCTCTGCACGAGAAATGTGATAATACATTTACAAAAGGGGGAAAAAATGGTTATACGTCAATTTGTCGCAATCAAATTCGTTGCATTTACAAATTTTGGTTACATGCAAATCAAATGTAAGAAAACGTGCAATTTCGGTTGTCTTCCGCTGTGATCATATTTATAAGGTTTGGACACCCAGACAGGCTAGTAACATTGCGCTTTTTTCTTTGGCACTAAAAATAAATTTATATGCCTACGCCTAAGCTTAGGCCTTTTTAACAGTTTTTACTCCATCGTGCTCATATTCATGAAGTTTAGACACCAAGTCAAGTTAGTATTATTGCGCTTTTACTTAGGCATTAAATATTAATACATTGGTCTAGGCCTACCTTTTTAACAGTTTTTTTTCCACCATTTCCATATTCATAAGGTTTAGACACCAAGTCAAGTTAGTATTATTGCGCTTTTACTTAGGCATTAAATATTAATACATTGGTCTAGGCCTACCTTTTTAACAGTTTTTTTTTCCACCATTTCCATAAGGTTTAGACACCAAGTCAAGTTAGTATTATTGCACTTTTACTTAGGCATTAAATATTAATACATTGGTCTAGGCCTACCTTTTTAACAGTTTTTTTTTCCACCATTTCCATATTCATAAGGTTTAGACACCAAGTCAAGTTAGTATTATTGCGCTTTTACTTAGGCATTAAATATTAATACATTGGTCTAGGCCTACCTTTTTAACAGTTTTTTTTTTCCACCATTTCCATATTCATAAGGTTTAGACACCAAGTCAAGTTAGTATTATTGCGCTTTTACTTAGGCATTAAATATTAATACATTGGTCTAGGCCTACCTTTTTAACAGTTTTTTTCCACCATTTCCATATTCATAAGGTTTAGACACCAAGTCAAGTTAGTATTATTGCACTTTTACTTAGGCATTAAATATTAATACATTGGTCTAGGCCTACCTTTTTAACAGTTTTTTCCCCCACCATTTCCATATTCATAAGGTTTAGACACCAAGTCAAGTTAGTATTATTGCGCTTTTACTTAGGCATTAAATATTAATACATTGGTCTAGGCCTACCTTTTTAGCAGTTTTTTTTTCACCATTTCCATATTCATAAGGTTTAGACACCAAGTCAAGTTAGTATTATTGCACTTTTACTTAGGCATTAAATATTAATAATTGGTCCAGGCCTACCTTTTTAACAGTTTTTTTCCACCATTTCCATATTCATAAGGTTTAGACACCAAGTCAAGTTAGTATTATTGCACTTTTACTTAGGCATTAAATATTAATAGATAGGGCTTGGGCCTTTTTAACAGTTTTTATTCCATCATACTCATATTCATAAGATTTAGACACCAAGTGATTTAATATTGCACTTTTACTTAAGCAGTAAATATTAATAAGTAGGCCTTAGGCCTAGGCCTTTTTAACAGTTTTTATTCCATTGTGCAGGTATATAGTTTGGGTATTAAGTCAAGTTAGTATTATTGCACTTTTACTTAGGCATTAAATATTAATAAATAGGCATTGGCCTTTTTGACACATTTTATTTCATCATGCTCATTTTTTAAGGTTCACACATGAAGTCCAATAAGTAATATTGTGATTTTACTTAGGCATTAAATATTAATCAGTAAGCCTTTGGTCCAGGCCTTTTTGTCAGATTTTGTTCAAGTGTATGAAATATTTATTCTTAAGTAAAAGTGCAATATTACTAACTTAACGCAAAGCTTATGAATATGAGCATGACAGAATAAAACTGCTAAAAAGGCTAAAGCATAGGCGCTAGAATACTAACTAGAGCTTGTGTCTAAACCTTATGAATATGAGCACAATCGAATAAAAGCCGTTAAAAAGACCTAGGCCAAGGTATTAATATTTAATGCCTAAGTAAAAGTGCAATAATACTAACAAGACCTTGTGTCTAAACCTTATGAATATGAGCACAATCAAATAAAAACTGTTAAAAAGGCCTAGGCCAAGGTATTCATATTTAATGCCTGAGTAAAATTGCAATAATACTAATTTGACTTGGTGTCTAAACTTTATGAATATTAGCACAATGGATTAAAAACTGTTAAAAAGGCCTAGGCATATTAATTTATTTTTAGTGCCAAAGTAAAAGTGTGATATTACTAACCTGTCTGGATGTCCAAACCTTATAAATATGATCATGGCAGAAGACAACTGAAATTGTATGTTTTCCTGCATGCGATTTGTATGTAACCAAAATTTGTAAAGATGATGAATTTGACCACGGCAAACTGACATAATTGACGAAAAAAAAAAAAAAATCTTATGAGATTTCAAAAATTGTTGGAAAAAGCAATTCAGGAGTCTAAACTGTTATTAGGCGTTACTAGTCAGCCAGAAATGAGTTCAACAAAGCTCTAAGTTGTTGCCCCAGAGTATTAAGTAATCGAGATGCTCCAGCTGTTCTAAAAAGAGTCAAGTCAAATCCAAAAATATCTACTCCAAAATTAACAGAATATGTTGCAACAATGTCAAAACTGTATGAAAAATTCTTCGGTGTAAAGAATTTAATGGTAGAGTTTTCATAAAAAAGCTTCTAATAACCTCAACAAATCAAACTAAAATACTTCAATTTGCGAAAAATTATTTCAACAAAGACTCTGATTTGTAGGAAACAGTCCTGTTTACCGATGAAAGCAAATATAATACAGGGTATCCGCAAAGTCTCTTTACAAATTTGCACATTTAATACTGATACACTGTATGAGATAGACAAATGGGGTTAAGCTCAACATGCGCACCATTTGTTGTGCATGGAACATCTAGCCGAAACTCCAGTTCCAACTATGTGCACTGCAGCATGTCCTCGGTAATGGTCAAAATGGCATTGTTGATTCTCGATTTCAGGTCATCGATGTCCTACACCTTTGTCCGATACATGATATTCTTCACATATCCCCATGCAGAAAACGTCCAGATGTGTGATGTCGGGGAACGGGGTGGCCATGCAATTGGACCATCCCGTCCAATCCACCTCGCAGGGAATGTTGTGTTTAAAAAGTCCAGAACATGCCGTCCCTAATGTGGTGGTGCACCGTCCTGTTGGAATATCACGCTTGGTTGAAGGTCCTCCAACTGTGGCACAACATACTCACGCAAAACATCCAGGTAAACATCAGCCTTCACTGTTTTCTCACTGAAGAAAAATGGTCCAAGGACTCTGTTATGCATAACACCGCATCACACGTTCACTTTAGGACTGTCTCTCATAAGTTCCATAAACACATGAGGATTTTCACACCCCTAAATCCTGACATTGTGTCTGTTTAACTGCCCAGAGGCATGAAAAGTTGCCTCATCTGTAAAACAAACGTGTGAGAAACTCACGATCTTTACTCAGTCTATCCAGCATCATTACTGCAAATTCTTTTCGTCATGGTTTATCGTTTGCCTCAAGTGCTTGTAACAGTTGCAGTTTGCATGCATGTAAGCATAGATGTCTATGTAGCACCCTGTGTACCATGGACAGGGGCATTTGTAATTCTTTGTCAGCAGAACAAATGGACTTCTTCTGGCTTCGTGAAAATTAATCACGGAGTGGACAGCCACAACGATCTTGATCCAACATGGACCCAGTCTCCATGAATTTCTGGTGCCATTGGCGGATACTAGGATGCGATGGTGGGGTTTTCCCACAATTAGTTAAGAAATGTTGTTGCGTTTGTGTATCAGATTTTGTTTCGATTAACCAAGCAACACACTGCGATCTCTCTTGTGGGGACCACATTTTCATAGAACAGCACCTGCTACGTCAGTGAGAGACCTATAACAAAAAACGATTATGTCAATTAAAACTTTGATATTTACAGTACAACAAATACCATGAACTTACATAGCACATGGTGTTTGTAATAAATGTGCCAAGTTGTAAAGAGACTTTGTGGACCCCTGTGTTTTTGAATCTGATGGTTGTGAAAAGATTTGGCGACAGAAAAATGAAGAAAGGAAACCCAAAAATAAGGTTCCCAATCCCACAGTCAAGCATGATGGAGGCAATGTAATGGTTTGGAGATTTATGGGGGCAGCTAGGGTTGGGAATTAGTTTTTATCAAGGGTGAAATGAACCGCCTACAATACAGGAAGATATTGCAGGCCAATTTACAGGCATCTGTCGGCAGCTTAGGACTTGGGATCCAATGGGTCCTTCAGCAGGATAATGATTCTAAGCACCCAGACAAGATTGTCAAGGAGTGGCTGCTTTATAAAGTACCTGAAGGGCTCCATTAACCTCCCCAGTCACTGGACTTAAATCCAATTGAACACGAGAGAAGAGTTTGAAAACACACTAATTCTTATCAGAAATTCTTGAAGGACGCATTAATGCAGGCATGGTCTGAAATTACAGTGGATACCACAACATTTCTTGTGCTGTTGATGCCCAGGTGATTATAAACAGTGATTGATTCAAAAGGAGGGCCTACAAGATATTATTTTATATATATTCCAGAGGTCCGAGTCATGCAAATTTCTAATCTTCTTTCCTTTGTATGCAGACTTTCATGACTTACTGTACATATATTTATTAAAAATATATTTCTTGTATATTTTCTCCTTTTCTTAGATAAACACATTTGTATTACTTAATATTTTACTGTAACAAATGTATCATTTCTCAAATTCTAACAGTGCTGTTTTGAAGGTTGTATGTACACTTTTGTGACTGACTGTATTAGTTTATACTCCTATGCTATTATGATACTGGGCCCCATTTTCATCAAGTGCTCAGAATTGTTAACAAGGATTTCTAATGCTTTGTTTCCTGGTGCCAATCCTGTGCTAGACATTTTCCATCACATGGATGCTGCAGAAAATAGCACAAATGAGGCAAATTTCTGATCAAATGTGAGAATCAAAACATATTTAGCCATGAATGGGGTCTAAGAATCTTACAACATGCATAATGACTGGCATTTTAAGGTCTGTGAGCCTAACCAGGTGTGTGATAAAACAAACAAGTAAATGCGTACCATTACTGGGTAATCCAGTGTAATAGTGGCAAAAGAACAAAATTCCTGGAGTAACGCTGTTACTTGATGGTGGTTTTTGTTTCAGGATCTGCAAGTGAAATCATCTACTGAAATTTCTAGATGTGAGCTACTATCAACAGTGATTAATAAAACAACACAATATTTAAATTTATTGCATGGTACAAGGTTTCATATTTTCATCTCCTGAGGTGTGCTTCATTAAAATATTGGGTTATCGGAAAAGTCATGACTTATTTTAGCCATGTTTTGCAAAGGTCATTTATTGATAGAAAGAACAAAGATCAATCAATGATATAATGCCCGTTTTGTTCGATAACCTTTTGCCATCTTTTAGTGAGCTGCAGAATGCCTCTTTCATAGAACGGCCTGTCTTTTGTGGCGAAAAACTGTACAAGGTGCTGATTTACAGCCTCATCTTAATTGAACGTTATACCACCCAAGGACTGTTGAAGAGAGCGAAACAAGTGGAAGTCTGACGGCGCAAGATCAGGCGAGTGTGCTGGGTATGGCAACACATCCCACCCAAGCTCCAATAATTTTTGGCAGGTGATCAAACTTGTGTGTGGTCTCGTGTTGTCGTGATGGAACACAACACCTTTACGATGAACGAGCTGTGGACGTTTCTGGATGCTGGATTCGTTCAAACTATTCAATTGCCGACAGTACACATTCGAATCGATTGTTTGGTTCCGTGGTAGAAGCTTGAAAAACAAGACACCTTTAAAATCCCACCACACCGAGACCAGAACCTTCCGCTGATGAATGTCTGCTTTGGATGTCGTTTGAGGCGAAGCAGCACGTTGGGACAACACCGTTTGCACAGTACATTGTTGTACACAATCTACTTTTAGTCACCAGTTATCAGTCGCTTCAAAAAAGGATCGTTTTCCTCACGTTTAATGAGCATATCGCAGAAGTTTATGTTTATACGCGCCATCAATTGAGCTTCTTTGAGTTCATGAGGAACCTACAGATCGAGTTTGCTTACATATCCCAGCTTCTTCAGTGATCGTGAATGCTTGAATGATGGATGTTCAATGTGTCTGCAATCTCTCGTGTCGTGTAACGTGGGTTTGACTCGATCAATGCCTTGATTTGGTTGTCATCAACCTCGGTTGGCCTCTCGGACCGAGGAGCATCGTTGAGGTCAAAATCACCAACACGGAATTTTGCGAACCACCGCTGGCAGTGACGTTCTTGTAGAGCATTATCACCATACACTTTTCACAACTTTTCACAAGCTTGATGTGCGTTCTTCCCTTCACCGAAGTAAAATATGGCGAAAATGCACAGTTTGGTCTTCCATCTTCAACTTGATGTCAAATCTCTGCAAATTGCTCACTATTCTTTTTAGACTGCAGCTAGAACTGGCACCTGTCGAATGCCATAGCGATAACAGAGCTGTGCATGCCTCTAGTACTTCCAAAACCGCACAACCGCCATCGGGTGCCAAAATACGTCATGACTTTTCCGACAACCCAATAGATTAATAGATCAAAAAGTAATGTGAATTTCTGTATGGTACTCAGCACTTTCTTTTGGAGTTCCACATGTTAATATTGTTTAGATATTTTACATGCCACTAGGGGTGCACATGTTGTAAGTTTATTAAGTTCAATTATTTATCAAAACTTTGTATGTTGATCTACTCTGTTTAAAGCCATGCTTAATTTACAGTGTTCATTTAAAAGTTATAAAACGATTGTGAAAAAGTGTTTTTACAAAAAAAAAAAAAAAAAAAAAAAAAGCCAACTAGAAAATCCATGTGCACTTTCAAAATGTTGCTTGCAATTTCCTAATTTTCATAAGAAGTTATGCACCAAGTGATCACTGAATTACGACCACCCCTGTGAAAAGTGCATGCAGCCCCATTGACCACGTGATTTTCAAGAGGATGCAATTAGTCCACCGACGTAATGTATATAAGATGCGAGTGGAGCATACACACATCACTAATATCACTAAGCTGTTCTCTGAGATTCAGAGGTTAGCTTCACAAAGAAATACAACTACCAGATACATTTTTAACTGATTATTTACTTACTGTTGCTGCATGAAACTTCTCCATTTACAAGAATCTTGATACACAACTCGGGCTTCACTGACATCCATCACACAACATAACAAGATCTTCTGTACTTCATAATCTTTTTCTTATGCAGACACTCCTGAATCTTATCCTGCCATGACTTCCTTGGCCTTTCCTTCCTGCCACTTCAGCTAAATTTTTTTCTTAGTAAGCATCTCATCACTCATTCTTTTAACATGGCCAAACCACCAAAGAATATTAGTCTCCACCTTTCTAACAACATTTTGCTTCACATTACTCAACAGCAACACGTCTTTATTCCTCACACGATCAGAACATGTCTTGCCATAAACCCCTCTCGTAAGTGACGCATTCCTTCAGCACACAAACGACTCCTATGTTTCTTCTGTAGTACCCAGGTTTCATTGCCATACATCAGAGTAGGAACAACTACACGACCACGTGGGACTCTCTTTTGAAGCAGTACATGGTAAAGTTTGGAGCATGATGGGTAAACGGAAGGATTTATCAGACTTTAAGAAAGGTCAGGTTGTGGGATTTCGGAGAGCTGGTGCCTTGATTTCCCAGACAGCAAAACTGGTGGGTTGCTTGCAAACTGCCATAGTTAAAGTGTATCAGGACTAGCATGAAAATGGTCAAACAATGACCCAGAGGCAAAACTGCACAGGACATCAAAAGGTTGATATCAGAGGTGAGTGCAGCGTTCGACAACTCGTACAGGTCAACAGACATGGCACTCTTCAGCAGCTGACTACCCAATGCAACAGAGGTCAACCCAGAACAGTATCTGCCATGATCATGCATTGCATGCTCGCATGTATGGGCTATAACAGCAGAGGTCTCCGACTACATTCTCTCCTAACCATAGCTTATCAGCACCAATGACTTGCCTGCTGCAAAGATCATACAGTATGGTCGTTGGATGCCTGAAAAAGTGTGCTGGTCTGACAAGTCACGTTTTTTACTCCCATCTGTGGATGGTCGTGTACATATTTGGGGCAAACAACATGGCATTTTATCCATCCTGCAAGCCAGTGGAGGCAGTTGTATGTTATGGGGCATGTTTACCTGGCAGGAACTTGGACCAGGCCTGTAGTCAGGATTTTAGAGGTGGGTGGTCAATTATGTTGGGTATACACTGCTGGCCACCCAAAATGCAACACCAAGAAGGATGCATCCGATTGACCTGAAATTCGCAGCATGCATCGCCCGTGACAGGGCATATGCAAATCATGTGCGCCTGGCACACCACCAAGAAGCACTACAAGAAGGGTGCACAGAAGGCGGGGTGTAAGTAGTAGAAGTGTGTTGTGCTGCTGGACCTGTGCATGGGAAGCTTCCTGATGCCTCGTCGCAGAATATGGCAGACATTCCAGCACGTTTCGGAGTTCGATAGAGGACGAATAGTGGCTTATCGCGATAGCGGTTTATCGTACCGAGACATCGCCGCCCGTGTGGGACGACATCCAGCCACAGTGAGGCAAGTATGGATTCAGTGGGTGCAGGAGGGACGGACAGACCGACGTGAGCGATTGCCGCAGCCTCGGCACACCACCGAACGAGAGGACCGGCATGTTGTGCGGCGGGCATTGATGGCTTGCACCGCCACATCACGAACGTTAGCGCAGGAATTAGGGTGTGTTGCGCAACAACCTGTGTCAGCACGCACCGTTCGACGTAGTCTGCAGGAGCGGGGGACTTGTCGCACGGCGGCCATTGCTCCGATTACCATTGACGTTACACCACCGGCGAGTGTGGCTGCAGTGGGCTGTTGAACGCCGCACCTGGACTACGGAATGGCAAGAGATTGTTTTCTCCGACGAATCCCACTTCTGCCTGCAACACCACAATGGTCGGATCCGCATGTGGCGGCACCGCGGCTAGAGACTGCACGACGCCTGCATTATGCATTGCCATACTGGTCCGTCACCTGGCGTTATGGTTTGGGGCGCAATTGGATACGACACCCGCACCTCTCTGGTACGCATCGCCGGTACACTCAACAGCCACAGCCACATCTCCGACGTTTTAGAGCCTGTAGTCCTCCCTTACCTGCCAGCGGCCACATTTTAACAGGACAATGTGCGCCCGGTCGTGGCATGCATCGTGCAACAATTCTTCGCGGCCCACTAAGTGTCACTGCTGCCGTGGCCCGCCTCTTCTCCCGATATATCGCTGATCGGCAACCAAGTGACGCCTGATGAACTGTGTCAAGGTGTGGAAGCAGCCTGGACCGACATACCCCAAGCCCACATCCAAAGCCTCTTTCGTACGATGCTGATGCGTGTAGCGGCCGTTATTGCCAGCCATGGGGGGCCACACGAACTATTGATGTCTGCGTGTTCCGCAAGTCGCACGGGCCTGTAAGCTCAATCGTTTCATCTTTGTATCTGTTGTTATGTGTCCAGTAAATCTGGCTTTGCTATCTCGTGTCCTTCTTGGTGTTGCATTTTGGGTGGCAAGCAGTGTATATACTGGTGCACGGCTGCCTTTTTCCCGCCGAAAATATGAGGGTGGGTAAACTGCAGACTGTACAACTGCACCAGTCAATATTGTTAACACAAATGCGAGGGTGGGTAACTGCACCAGTCGTGTATTGCTAACACAGTTCATATTTCCGGCATATCAATTGGTTCCCCCCCCCTAACTATGGGCCGTACTTAACCCCTGGTACATGTGGAATAATGTATGACTAGTGCCCACCATCTTGAATTGCTTTCCGACTCTGTACACCCAGCACTTTTCCTTCAATGGCGACGGTGTCTTTGAAGATGATAAAATGCCAAGTCACAGGTCCAACATTGTGCAGGAATGGTTTGAAGAATACAGTTCATATTTCCAGCATATCAATTGGCCTCTAATATCAATCCCATACATAGAGCACTTGTGGGACATTATGGAATGCCATATGAGGCATCTGGATATACCGATGACCTCCATACCTGCATTGAAGGTCACATTACACACAGTTTACTTGGCCATACCTCCAAACTGCTTCCAGCGTCTTACTGAATCGACGCCATGTTGTATAGCTGCTGTACTGAGGGCTAAAAGAGGACCTACAAAGTATTAAGTAGGTGGTCATAATTCAGTGTATGTGTTCTGTCAAACGATGAGCTGCTTGTACTTGTTCATTAGGGGGTGGAAGGGATAAAACCAAGCCCTTTCTTTTTGTATAATGTAGCAATGTTACTGTAGGTTCCTGTTAAAACAGTAAACAAATGAAAAAAAGATATTTTTACATGGTAATAGTTCATCACACCAATCAACAAGTGGCATATTGTTTTCAGCAGTAGTTTCGATACAGTTCTCAAATTGCTGTAGTTCAACATTCCTGCTCAGTTCAGCTCTTGGTCACTTCTGAGAATAAAGCAAAGTTTGCCGTTATCAGTTTTTTTATATACTTATTAACAAGTGTTCATTAATACTCAGCTTTTGCTTTAAAAGTGATATGTGTTAAAAATGTTAACTGTTTTTTGTTGTTGCTTGTTAAGCGAGAATAATGCGTCAGTCACAATTTTAATACATTCCTGCGTACAAATAACATATTAGTGGTAAAGGAACTTTCATAATTTCTGGTACAGATATGCTTTGAGATAGAAATTTAAATTAATTTATTACAGTACTTGATATGTAAAGTAATATGAATAATTCTTGCCATTCACCAGTGAACTGTCAAGTTATTTTATGTAATAATTTTTATCCTTTAAAAATTTTAACTATTTATCTCTGTGGAATATTTTCAGTGGCCTGAGTGGAAATGGAGATGAGCTTTTAAATATGCTGCGAATGAAACTTTCAGATGTTGGAAGTTATGATGATTTTTCTGATAGGTTGAGTCTGAGGTAGGTCAGCTGTAAACTCTGTATTTTATTTATAATTAAAAACATATACTCAGACTTTACTCAGATTAAAATAATCAAATTCCATTTCAACTTGAAGATCTTTCAAATGTTCATTTCTTCCGAGTTCTTTCCTATTTAAAGACATTTTTGGTCTCAAGAATTTTATCGAGGTGTGTTCTCAATGATTAGAAACTGTATGAAAGGCTTCGTTTACACAGAAAGAAGGTTCATTTCATATCAAATCAACCAGTGACTGTTGCTTGACATTTTAAAATATTTTTTATATTTTGCAAAGAAAATTCCCAATATATTGACACTTCAAAAATAGCAAAATTTTTTTTTACAAGCCTTAGTTTTTTTCTGGTAGCTATTTTTGTTTGGCTCAGCATGGCGTTTTTGACCAAAATCACCCTTTACTACTAGAGCTATCATGTTCAAATAAAGATCATCTTTTCTACATTTTTGACTAAAAATGCTTTAGCTATCTCTTGTGCAAATGCATGCAAATGACCCTTACAAAATGTTTAATTTCAAGCAAATTTTTTTTTAAGAATGGTAAAAGTCTCATACTTTGTATGTTTACATGCATCTAGTTGTACTATTAATTCAGAAAGTTTGAAACCTGAGTCTCTTATCCTTTTTTTTTTTTTCTGCAAATGTCCAAACATAGCCCAAACCTTAAAATGGGCACTTTTTTTAGGCCTAATATCTCAAAAAGGACAGCTCCTAAAATTCTAATATTTTTCCACAGCAATGTGGTCTTAAGGGTAAACCTGCAATAAAATTCTGAACTTGTAGATGCAAGTAGTTTTAAAGCTGTGCTACATCAAATAACAGAAAAATACGACCATTTTTATTTAGGAACTTGTGAGCCAGGGTTGCTTTTAAATCATCTTAAACATGTACAAGAAAAATTATAAATAATACAGTAACATTTTATTATTAATTGAAATAAGGAAAATTAAAAAAAGACAATCGGCAAAATAAATTTACCTGATTATACATGAAATTATTAAACATTTTGTAAGGGCCATTGCATGTATTTGCACAAGAGATAGCTAAAGCATTGTTAGTCAAAAATGTAGAACATTTCATCTTTATTTAAACATGATAGCTCTAGTAGTAACGCAGTTATTAAATTTTACGTAAACGGCGATTTTGGTCAAAAACGCCATGCTGAGCCGAACAGAAATAAAACTAAGACTTGTAAAAAATTATTTTGCTATTTTGGAAGTGTCAATATATTGGGAATATTGTATGCAAAATATAAAAAAAATGTCATGCAACAATTTAATTCTGTATTGGATGATTTCACATGGAATGAGCCAGAATTAAAATTTTGTTTCCAGGTTCCTCATATATTGTGACCAGTTCGTAAATTAAAATCTTGTGTATTTTGTAAAACTTATTACATAAGATTTTAATTTAAGAACTTTGAATATTATGTGTAAATTTTTGAATTAAGTTGTTGAAAATGCTATTGATAAATTTGTGGTATAAAATTAAAATATTGTGCTATGAACCTCATCAAAATAAGATACTAAAGAAAATTTTTACATAAAAATAAAACTTCTATTAATTAATCCACAAAACTTATAAATAGAATTTTCAACAGTTCAATTAAAAAATAATAGACTCACAAAATAAATATGAAAATTTAAAAACTGGCCATAATATGAGGAACCTGGTAACAAAATTTAAATTCTTTCTTTGTAAACAAAGCCTTTGATACAGTTTCTCATCATTAAGAACTGGCCTTGATCAAGATCTAAGGGTCAGAAACATCTGAAAATACAAAAGATATGAAGAACATTCGAAAGCTCAAGTTAAAATAGAATTTAATAAGCTATAATTGTGCTGCCAAATGCCCTAATTTAAGGAAAACCGCAAAATGTTAGTAAAGTATTTCAAGAAGATTGTTAGTTAAGATTTTTTGGGGGGGTTGTTAATCTACCGAGCTGTAACTTTGAACTCTTCTAACTTCCACAGTTCATTAATTAATTTGGTGTTTGGCAGACTGAAACTTTATTTAATTCATAAGCCATTCCAAATGGACTCAAATTAACAAACAGTTGGGCTTGTGATACAAGCCATGCAAATCACTTATAAAGAAAACCTTTTTTTTTTTTTTATCATGTTTAAGCTGTAAAAGTCTCTAAGAAATTGTTTTTCTTCTATTTTTACTGAGATATTGCATGCTAGAACGCGTCACGATTTTTGCTTTCTGCAGGATAAGTATAGGTGCAGTCTAGTACATTTTTATAATAACTTAGTCTGTTGATATGCTGCTTAGGAAACATTAATGAAAGGAAGAACTGTGTATGATGTCATCATACATATATGAAATTCTTCCTTGGATTCATGAAATTACACTTTTTTTTTTGTCATTTGGGCCATTCTCGAGATTGATGCAAAAATAAAGATACATTTTTTGGGGAATCGTCTTCCCATCCAAAAATGGTAGTTAAACAGAGTAAAGTATTTCCCGTAATTGTAATTTATTTTTTTCATGGGAGGACCAGATTTAGGATTGTCTACTTAAGTAAAAGATTAAATGAAGTACAAAAAGTTTTGTGATGAACGTCAGTGAACTTGAGCTGTGTGCTAAGATCGCTGTAAATGGAGACATCTGATGCACCAACAGTAAATAAAATCTAATTCCATCAGTTAAATGTTTATCTGGAAGATTGTTTTTCTTTGAGGAGCTAACTTTTGAGTTTCAGAGAACAGCTTAATGATATGTATGTAATTTCTTTTTTTCTCGCATTGTTGTCCCTGTCGAATATTATTCTTAAATATAATTTTATTTCATACATGTTTGTATTTCAGTATGAAACTGTAGGCAATGATTTCCACGCAGTCTTCAAGCACGAGATTCTTCTGTGGATTCGAGGAATTCCTCCATTTCTGTTATAATTTGGGTTATTCTCGAGATCAATGCACAACTGAACAGAAATTTAAAAAGATTTGTGATGGTGTTGGGGGCAAATTCAACAGAATTCAGATGAAGATTTCCCCCTGTAATCATCCCCTCCCCCAAAACGTTTGTATGTAAGCTTGATAAGTGAAGGGAAATTTTCTGTATACAGAAGTAATGAATTATATCTCATGTGATTCTATCATAAAGTTCCCATACCATTACGTGACCACAAGGTTCTTCAGGAAGACGCTTTGATGTCTGTAAGTTCTGTTTTACACATTCTGTAAAGTGGATACAGTCTGTGGTGGTGCATTAACTTATTCAATTAAAATATAAATTGGTTAAAAGTCCTAAAAATGTTACTCACAGAAGTGCGTGTTCAATCCGATGTCAGTAGTTATTGAGAGTTTCTTTGTCCAAAGTTGTATCTTGCTTCAATATGGTCAGTTGTTAGGGTTAGCTCGAGAGTCATAAGTTGTACCCTACTTCGGTTATGTCCAGATGTTAGGGTTAACTCCATTCTGGCTGTGTCGACATCATATTGAATGGGTAAAGGTTTCCAGATAATAATTAAAGATTCTTGAGTTACTATTTACATACCACTTGAAGTTCCACGTCATACTTGGCCTATCTCGTCAATGCTGCACTCTCGTAGAATTGCTGAGGAAATCTTCAAGTTAGGTCAGGTTCATAAAAAATTTAAAAGATTCCACCAACAGTAAATAAAATCTAATTCCATCATTTAAAGCTTTTTTTAATTTTTTATGAACCTGACCTAACTTGAAGATTTCCTCAGCAATTCTACAAGAGTGATAGCCCTAATGGCCAAGTGCGACATGGAACTTCAAGTAATATGTTAATAGTAACTCTTAACTCAAGAATCTTTAATTATTATCTGGAAACCTTTACCCATTCAATATGATGTCGACACAGCCAGAACGGAGTTAACCCTAACATCTGGACATATCCAAAGTAGGGTACAACTTATGACGAAATGCCTCTCGACTGACCATATTGAAGCAAGATACAACTTTGGACAAAGAAACTCTGAATAACTACTGATGCCGGACTGAACACTGCACTTCCGTGAGTAACATTTTTAGGACTTTTAACCGATTTATATTTTAATTGAATAAGTTAATGCACCACCACAGACTGTATCCACTTTACAGAACATGTAAAACAGAACTTACAGACATCAAAACGTCTTCCTGAAGAGAAGTAATGAAGATGAAAATTTTTTAAAAACTGATTCATGGTGTTCAAAAGTTATCCAAAATAGTGAAAGCTTTGAAAGGAATTAAGAAAGAAAAGTGACACGGAAGAAATTGGAAGGTAATGATAGCTACAGAAAGAAAAATTAAGCAACGAATACTGTGCAACTGCAGTGTCAACAGAACTTGCTGAGAAGAAAGCAATACAATAGGGAAACTTGAGCTGATGTCCTAGCAAGTACGACAACAAAACAAAATACTGTGTTTGATGCAGTGTCTTTAAAACCCATATTTTGTTTTGAATTCAAAAATTTTATGTTGTGAATAGTGTGATGTGCTCCAGTTTAATATTTACATAAATAAATTACAGTGAACAATTCCATCTTGCTTGTGCTGCATTATGTTCACACATTGTTTTTTTCATGCAGTTAAAAAGTTGATTTTTTTTCTTGGTTGATCTCATGTATGCAATCATATTGAGCAGTTAAATTCTTTCAACTAGATTATATGAAATTTTGACTTAATAACCTTATTTAGTGATAAATGTTCGACAGACACTGGCTTCACTTTTTATCAGAATTCATAGTTGTGAAATACAATCCTGTTTCTGTAATCCAGCAAGAAAATTGTACTACAGTGAAACCTGTCAAAGATGAAATCCATGGGAGGCATTGAAATGTAAACATTTGATTTTTTTGCCATGCAAATAACAGATTCTACATAATTAGTGACTGCTTAAGAGAATGTATTATTTGTAGTATGCTAATCAACTAAAAAACCCCAAATTTCTATTTTTGAAATAATCCAACATTGATTTCTGTACAGTGACACTCGGTGAGAAGTGCATATGTGTTTCTCTTCCACCAACAAACCATCCCCAGCCGAATTTAATTAAATTTTTCATTAAGCTGTTACCTTTATGTCACTGCTTTGCCATCTTATTCTTTCGCTTTAAAATGTCATAAACTTGTTTTTTTTTTCTGCCAAATAAATGCTTGACACTCATTTTTTTTCTCTTTCCTACACTACTTTAACTTTTGTATCTAAATCAAGAATGCTCTCCTTTGGCACCATGGCAATAGACAAATGATCGAATGCAACTCACAAGTCAAGGCTGTGAATGATAATCTCAACAAATAAATGTTATAGTATTAAATCAGAGTGCCTCTTTGAAATCCGTACAAAGCAGCCAGTTGCTAAGACTTTGGATTCAGCAAAGAGAGTAACACTGATCACATGACCTAAACCGTGCTTAAAGAGGAACAAAACAGTGGGTGTGCTGCAGTGTTTTTGTGTAAACAACCCAAAGTCAATGTCTTTGTGTTATACTTTCAACAGTGAGCAAATTTTGTCCATGTGAATTCATCATTACACTTCATATTCCATTAAAATTCTTTGATGGCACAGGAACTCTACATTGTTACAAGGTTCATTTACTCTTCTACATTAGGCAGGTTCCATTGTAGACAGGTTAAATAATCATACATGATTGGGAAATGAATTTCTCCGAAGAAATAATTCAATGCAAATATAATCATTGGCATGGATGTTCCGCAATTCCACTGTAAACAAATAGCATGCTCGACTGGTAATCGGGAGGTGCAGGTTCGATTCCCACTCCACGGCAATGTAATTTTAAAGTTTTCTGAAAGATTGGCTACATGGACAACAGTGAAAATACGGCACATCAGTGCCAATGATTATATCATGTTAAATAATATACATGGTTGAATCACATTATTGTGACCACCAGCTAATATCCAGAGTAACCACTGTGTGCAGTATGGATAGCAGTTAGATGGGCTAGGAGTGACTCAATAAGGTGCTGGAAGGTGTTCACAGGTATGTGGAGCCATGCTGACTGGAGATCATCTGTCGGCTGCTGGAGGGTGCTTGGTGGAGGATCCATAGAGCAAACAACATGATCAAGGTGGTCTCACAGATGCTCAGTTGGGTTTATATCTGGGGAATTAGGGGGCCGGGGTAGTACTTTGAAGTCTTCATCATGCTCTTCCATTTCTAGCTGTGTGACACGTTGTGCTGGAAGATCCCATCTGACCCAGGAAAGACAATACATATGTATGGGTGTATGTGGTTTGCAAGGATGGATTCATAATGATTCCGGTCCATAGTGCCTCCACAGGTATGAGTGGACCCAGGGAATGCCATGAAAACATTCCCCAGACCGTAACGCTGCCCCCACTAGGCTGTAAAGAGTGTTTGTTCCCCGACGTTTCTCGCCTTTTACACCAACATCCATCCATTTGATGAAGGAGAAGGCAATCCATTGCCAATCAGCGGTGGTCCAATTCCGATACTGCTGTGCAAATGTAAGCCTTTTCTGTCGATGCGCCTTCGTTAGCATAGGTGCAGTGAACATTCGTAGGCATCGGAGCCCCCCACACGCAGCAGGGTTCGCTGAACTGCCATTTTAGACACACTTCCGGTAGCCCCCTTGTTCATTCGGCCAGTGAGTTACTCCACTGTAGCATGTCAATCGGCTCTCGCACACTTGTCGAAGCTGACGTTCACCTCTCACATCAATTGCACGTGGTGCTCCGCAGTTTCCACAACGCTTATTCGCAATCATGCCATTTCTTCAATCATGATACACTTTAACCACAGCAGCACAGGAACAGTTCACAAACCACGCTGTTTCAGAAATTCTGCCACCCTTGGCCCGAAAGCCGATAATCATCCCTTTTTGCAAATCTGGTAAATTGCTCCTTTTATCCACGACAGCAACGAGTGATATGTTTTCAGAATGCCTACAGTACACCTTATATACCCTCCAAGCCAGCTCATGACATGTGCCTTCATTCATTGGTTGCGCGCTGTTGATGTTAAAAGTAGCAGGTGGTCATAATAATGTGACTCGACTGTGTATAATTCTCCATCTTTAATTTCAACACCGAAATTTTTTTCATTTTATGCAGGTTTCATCATTCCAGAAAGTATGAATAATTCAGTTGTCATATGCCTGGTGATTGCAGTTTTATAATTGCCCTGATAATTAGCCTTGCAAAGCTGTGTTTTGTATCTATTTCACGAAAACTAGTTTTTTTTTTTTTTTTAATTTTGTCTGTTAGTTTTAAAGCAGAAGATAGTTGCACATTAAACTTTGTTAGATAATGAATGACGTGAATGGGGAAACATAGGCAAGTGATAATATTTTCAAAGATACACACATACAAA
This sequence comes from Macrothele yani, assembly GCA_039090855.1. Taxonomy (NCBI): domain Eukaryota; kingdom Metazoa; phylum Arthropoda; class Arachnida; order Araneae; family Macrothelidae; genus Macrothele; species Macrothele yani. The sequence goes on along the minus strand of CM077027.1, from coordinate 133,450,973 downwards.
GCTTCATTCTTTTGGAAACTAATGATCATAAAGGTTATTCATCTAAAATGGTGAAAAGTGAAAGGATTTTCAAAAACTTCATTTTCCTTTCTTATAAAAATTAATAGTTTTGCATTATTTAAAACCTTGAGTTCTTTTCTGCAGATAGACACTTTAGAATATAATGAGTGTTCTTTCATCTTTTTTACCCATGCTGTAATTTTTTAATTTGCATCACATGCTGTTTTTGCAATCATATATGTGTGTAGAAAAAATTGTATTATAATTATTAAGTATGTAAAATGCTTTTACCATACTTATTGAGATACTTCGTACGTTTTTTTTTAAATTTTGTCCCATGAAATTTTGACGTTAAATCTTATTTTGTAGGCCATCTGGAGAATCTCTCAAAATGGGCATTAACTCATGTTTGCCTGAAGTTTCCAGCAGTGAAATGCATCCATGTTTCAGTAGGAGTTCATGGACGAGTGATGGTGATACTCGATTAAGTACAAGTAGTGGAAGCAGTAGTGATGTATCTTTGTCTGGGTTAAGTAGAGGTAGCAGTTCTGAGGGTAGAATGCCTAGGTTCTGCTACCAATGTGGCACTAAATATCCAATAGCTAGTGCCAAGTACTGTTGTGAGTGTGGTGCAAGACGGTTGGTGTTTGGAATCAAAGACACAAAAATGACCACTTGCACTTGATATTCTTCTCTCCTCAGGAAGATTCAGTATTGATTTGTATTGGTTGAGTGCAATTTAATGAATTGTTCTGTACATAGAGATATATGTATTTTGTACCCAGTTTATCATGATGGAATTTTGTGAACAAAGAACAAATTAATTTATAAGATATTTTATATGAAATATGTCATTTGGGTTTTAATTGGAATGAAGATTTGTATTTCATCTAAAAAGAATAACATATCTAATGAAGTCCTCAATTGTTTGTGTTAATACTTTATTCCGTCCTGTGATAAAAGAAAGCCACTTCAGAGAGCAGGGAGGAAAATGTGACCGCAAAGCTGCCTGATTTAGCAATTTTGAAAAATTTACCCTCCCCCCCCTGGGATGCTTTGCTCCACGAAACAGAAAATATTGGGGAAAAATGTGTGTATGAGTTAATAAGCGGCATGCATGAAAAGAATGTGAAGAAAAATCTCATGAGTATTACATGTTTCACTTTCTTAACAGAGATATGTATAAGTGTTAGTCTTTTTTTTTTTTTGAAATGGCCAAATTTAATTGATTTTGGTAACTCAAGAAAGAGAGCATTACTTACAATATATATGTCCCTACGGTAGTACTGTTTTCAAAAAATTAGAAATTTTTTTTGCCAGTCCTGAATCAGAACAATACAAATGTTTTTTGAGTTTGTGGAAAAGTCTCAAACTGGGGTTTATGAAACAAAAAAATATTTATCTCTAATAAATAATTGAAATGTAATTAGGTAGTAGACAATTATTCTTACTAATGAATGCTCCATTTGTTGAAGAAATGCATAATTCTGTTTATGTGCTTGAGCACTTTGAGAACCTGGAGTTGAGGCTATTGAATGAGGCCAAAGTGTGAAATTGATTCATCAGATCGGCAGAAAAGAAAGCTATGGTTGAGACAGATTCACTGCTTTAAAATTAATTGCAGTCAACCCTCGATGTAGTGCTGCCCCAAGTCTGTGCCTTATATAAAACATCCCTTGATATACTGCTACACTCTTAGCCTCTGCCAACTTGGCTTTCTCAACACAAAACATACTTGATATACCGCTGTTTGCCAATTCCCTTCCCTCTTTATTGGGCCGATTCAATTGTGCCAAATCTCAAGGTTTAAAGACACTGACTCACTCGAAGATGCAAATCAGTGTCTTCTAACATCAAGAAGATTCTTTGAAGCAAACTCGTAGGATGGCAATATTCCAAATGCACTTGTGCTCTGAAAACTAACACAGAAATTAAAATACACAAGGTTTTCAAAGAAAAGTAAGGTGTATAAAATGATTTAGTGTAATATTATTAATTTTCTTTTGATAAAGTTTCAAGCAGTGAATATGAATTTTACACTCATTTTCTTATAATTAAAATGTTAACTTTGTATTTCTACTAAACAAAGTCAATTTGTGCATTTAATTCATTGCAGAACTATCTGAGCTGAAAACGGATGTTTTGAACTACAGTGCTAGGTGCGTTTTTTCTAATTAATATGTTTCTAATTTTGATTTTCAAAGCACTATAATTAACAAAATTTGAGTAATTTAAAAAATGATTGGCAAATTTGGTATAATGCCGCAATGTCATGTAACAAACGGTGGCGGTACAAGGTTTGACTGTATTTTCGAGTACAAAACTGAGATACACCTGTTTATCGAAAGTTCAAAAGTACTTGGATAAATGCAAGCAAATATTAAATTTCAAAGCATTTTGTAGTTATTACATGTCCCATTTAATATATGAAAGTTAGTTAACAAGAAGTTAAATGTTACATCCTCTCTAGCAAGCATTATTTATAAATGTTATGATATTAACTTCTCCCTAGCATGTATGGAGCACATCTCTATTTTTCATGTGGCACTTCATGGGTATTCTGAAAAGAACTACAGTTTTTGAAAGTATTTGCAAAAGTCACAAGTAAAAACCAAAATTATTTTCCTAATAATCATGGTTGCTATTGGAATTATTTCTTGGCAGTGGCTAATAGTTTATCACTAATATTAAATTGTTTTACAGTTTTTTAGAATACTTATTCATATCTTGAAACACTTTTCAGCAAGATTTTTGTTTGTAACAACAAAATACTGAATTGAAAATGCAATTTCTGATATTTCAAAGCAATCTTGACATTTCAGTTTAGCTAGTACAATAAAACACATTATCTGGGGGTCAATTATGCATAGTCCTCTGTAGTACATACAATTGTTTTTTTAGTTCTGTATGCAAGTGGATTCATAAAATAACAGAAGTAATTACTGTGTATTTTATACAATATTGCATCATCCTTCTTGCAGAACTTATTGGTCATCACAGTTGCGGTTTCTCTTTCTGCCGCCGGAGTATGCAATCAAGTGTATTATGAATTTAATCTAGTTTGTTAAACATTACGAAAGCTTGTTCCTGTGTTCCTCTTGTGTAATAAAATTAATCCAGCATTTAGTTATTTTAACAGTGCAAAATAAATTGGAGTTTACTAAAAGACATGAAAAAAGTGAAAGTGTTTCGTAACATGCAGACTAACAGGTGCTGAAACATTACTTAAATTCATCGAAAGTCAAGATGATATTGATTTACATAGACGTTTTACAAATTTGTGCACCTATAAGAAAAGTAAATACGCATGTATACATATTCGCAGCAAGTATTAATAACTTCCAACCGAGAAATTGCTTTCCACTCAAAGGAAACATAACATGTAAAAAGTTACAGCAGTTAAAACCACCATTAAATGGTTCTACCTGAAAAAATAACGAGAAAAATAAAAAGTTACGGACTTTCGATCAATAAGTTTTAAAATATTCAGTTTGTTTTTAATACCACAACAGGGCTTGAAAAATACTATGCCCGGGGCATGTAAATTATTGGCCTGGGCAGGTAAATTAAAAATCTAGTTGCCCAGGCCATGCAACTAGGTTTGGAATAGAATTTCCTACTACAAGAAAAAAAGACAGTTGTTGAATGTCAAGTTGTATTACTGTTTTGGAATGCTAAGGATGGAAGAATATCCCTTCTTTAGTTATATTATGCTTTAGGTCCAGATATTGGAACTACATTTAGTGTTGCTCCAAATGTTGTTTATAGTCAGCAACAGGATGCGTGCCTCTGATGGAACTAGTCTGTGATGTTTAGTGAGAAAGGGCAAAAACTTGAACAAAAGAATAATGGCAGAATCACTAAATTTCTCAAATACCAATTTCATCATCATACCATTTCAGCATCATCATCTTAAAACTTGAGATACACTCTTTCGTGCACTGAACATTTTGAGTACAGACCCTTAAAATGGAAATGCAAAACATGCAGAAAAAGAGTTCACATTTTTTAACTTGAAAAAAAAAATGAAGATTTTGATTTGTTATCTTGAAAGATAAATTTTCCTGGCCATTCAGCTTTTACTACCTGGGTAGGTAATTAATTTCTGCTCATGCCCAGCTGGACATGTGACTTTCCAGATATTTTTCAAGAATGATGTTATAGTGTTGTTTTTTTTATTATATATTTAACCCAATAAAACAATTTGGATTAACCATGCTTTTCAATTATCTAGGCCAGTGTTTCCAAAATTTTCTTAACGCCGAGTACCCACCCATTCCTGTTTGCTACTACAAATCCTGCTTTTTTTCGGTTTAAAAGACCCAATTTTCAACCAGCGATCCATATTCTTAAACTTTAAAGAAAAAACAAAAAACGAAAAAACAAAACAAAAACTAGATTTTAATTGTCAAAATCTATGGGGATTATTTATTGTATTAACACAAAATAATAACAGACCTTTTCTATTAACAATTAACAGTATAACACTTCAACTAACAGGTGTGTATGTGTTGCAATAGTCAGCAGTAGACTGCTTGTATTGCTCCAGGTGCCGGCCTTCATATAACATATCTGTATCATGGCGCCTGCTATTGTTGTAAAGTGAGTATATCAACACTTGCTCGTTACTCATTCGCAGCATACCCCCTACAAACTTTACCCATACCTTCAGGGGTACACACACCACACTTTGGGAAACCTTGATCTATGCACTAGCATCCCCCAATTGCCACAGATAATTGATATTTTACTGCACAGTGAAACACCTCTGTTAACATTTTGGTTGGCACAGAAAGGTTGTGGTAGGATTAACATTAGTTACTCCTACCTTTCTCCTGCACATACTGGTCTTACACTCTGGACTTTTCCCCTGAGTTTATGTAGTCCAGGTACACCCTTGAAACTGTTGACCATGTAAATCCAAAATTCGTGGTAATTTCAGAGATGGAGCCATCCATCTCCTGGGTGCCGACATGTTCAAAATTGCATAAATATTGATAAGCTGCCATCTGAACTGCTGCTACTTGAGCTTGAGGAGATATCTGCCTCTCTATATATATACCATTTGTGGATGATACCATTTACTGCTTTGGTGAGGTGGCATGTAATGGAAATGGTAATGCCCTTCCCAATTGTTGTTTTTTGGCACCTCAGGGTACGTATGCAGCAGTTGCTCTGGCTTTTTTAAAGTTTTTCATTTGTTTATTATTAGAAAAAAAGTGTATATACTTTTGATCCATATCTTCAAAAAGGAATCATATCTTTTACGTACTACATTCACTACTACTGTATTTATATGGTTTGAAGTAGAAGTTCAGTTGTGCCTGAAGTAGCAGTTGAATCTCAAAACTTACTACTCTTACTGCATCCACTAATGTTATGGGGTTTTTTCCTGTTATTGCTAAAGCATTTATGAACAATTTCTCTTGGTGAAATTCACAGTTTTCAGAGTGGAAGAAATATTCTCATAATACATGGCAAATACGTCATGATAATTAACATCGCTGAACAGTAATTACAGTCAATTCAATGATGTCTGATTGCTGTGTTAATTATCATGATTCACAGTGTTCTTGTTTTTGTCTTAAATTAATATGCAGGGATGGTTATTATCCTAGTTGGAATAAATCAACAAACCTAAAAAATTCTTAAAGCATTCTATAGTAGTTACAGCCTTTTAAACAGAAATCTGTATATCACAATATTATGTTCTGGAAAGTCATCTCAATCCAGTTCATTAACATCATAAATATGTATCATTATGTAATGCCTATTTCTCTGAAGAACTATTAATACTTGCGTAAGAACACATTATCTTGTGCAACATGTCATATATTTTGCTCTTGAATATTATTTATTCATTGATCTCATAGTATATACGAACAAATCTCCCTGAAATGGCTTTCTGTGTCTTCAACTTAATATTGTAAAATATATTTAAAGAAAAAAACAGTATTGTTCACTTGGGTGTATTATATACCATATGATCATCCGTCCTTTGAAGTATTGTTAAGTACATCTTCAATTCTAAGTTTAGATAGATTTTGGAAAGAATGATGCTATTTGTGATTTTAAAATGTGCTGTATAAGATGCATTAATTTCATTTTAATTGCATCATGCTGCTCTTTTTTTTTTTTTTTTTTTGTAATCTCTTTGCAATTTGGCCATATTTGAGTGCATATGTGCTGTTTTGCACCATCCATTAAAGTGCTGGTAATTTGCATGTATTAAATTTGTTCTTTTTCACCCTAATAAGCAGATCGTATTGAAGTCGCAGATTATGCTTCACAGTACTTAACTTCTCTTCATTATGCATCAAACATAAGGATCTCTTTGAAGTTCTACACTGTCTGTTACATGTGAGACAAAAGTATCAAATTAAGAAACATCCTCTTAATTAAGTAGTTTTACAATTTTGAAACATATATATGTATTTTTTCAATTGTCTTTGTGGATAAATCTTTTAAAAAGTTATCACTTCTACATGAATGACATCTTTCTTCTATGGTTGAGCTTTATCAAGTCAGTGTTTGTACCCATTCAGTGTATCAAATAATCTTATTTTTCATGATATTTGTATGTTTGTAATGAGCTACAATTTTTTGTTAATACTTTTTTTATTATCAGGTTTGTCCAGAAAATAATGCACCTGATTCCCCCTCCCCCCTCAGTATTTCCTCCAACAGTATGAAAACTTCACAAAATGCAGGATTAGTACCTCGTCTACATTCTCAAATTTTCCAGTAGCTTCTGTCTAATATCATCGCATGGCAAAAACAAAGGCATGTGGTATGCATTCTTTTCCTTGCTAGAAGTCAAGCTGTCGAAGCACGAATCACATTGTCACATTGTGGCATCCATCTGTGAACTCTGAACAAGTGAAAATCCAATGGAGGGGGGGGCAAGATCCAGTTTTGTAGGGTGAATGGAGTCACATGAATAACCAATAATAATATTTGGTTAATAAAATATAACCAAATCAGTTATATGGCTGAATATATAATTGAACAGTAGGTCAGCTACTTTTTTTTTTTTATTGAAGGTTTAACGACCACCGTGAGCAACTCAATAGGCTATAAGCAGTCGCCCATCCCTAATTTAGGATCACTGGTTTCAGGGAAGGGAGAGAACCAGTGGCGTAAGACAAACACAACATCCATGCCTCACTGGGATTCAAACCCGGACCCCTTTACAGATGAATGGTCATAAGCCAGCGCTTAGACCACTGCGCCACCGGGGCGGCCAACTATTGTTTGTACTACTGTTTCACACATTATCCTTCACATTGCAAATTGCATGTACCATGCATATCAAAAATATACGTAAGATTTATAAAACAGGTTAAATACAAGGTAATATCTAGGTATGAATTTTACCTTACCAGAAAACAATAGCATCACATGGGGATCCTTTTCAATATTGTTATTCCCATGTTGTATCGGCATGCTGCTTGCCACATAGTTTTGGATGGAAGATTTATGTTGTGTCAAATGAGGTAATCTATGTCGAAATAAGTTTTGTTTCTTGCTGTATTTCATTGAAATGTATGTACTATTGAAGTACATAAAATGGGTAGGATTTACAACAAAGCATACAGCAGTAAGGTTAGATTGACCACTGACACTTAGGCCTACAAGTCCATACAAAATACATTCCATTATGCAAAAATAATTCCACAGATATAGTTGAAAGGATGAAACACAAAATAAGAAAATGGCAAAGTTAAGAATGAAGTAAGTATTAAAACGTAGCTGAAGAGCATTTAAAAGCCTAAAAACTATGTACAGCAAATATGAAACTGTTCTCAAATTTTCCAGTAGCTTCTGTCTAATATTATTGCGTTACCTGTCAGTTTATGTTAGTTGCAAAAAAGAAACAAAAAACAGACTACACTTCCTTGATATTTCTTTATTAAAAAAATCATAATAATACTGAATTCAGAGTTTACCAAATATAATTCCAAAAGACTCTTGCTATCCTTGGAAATATAAAACATCAGCCTTCAGATCTTTCATAAATCGTGCTATCGCCCACTCATGAACCGTAAAGCACCGAGGAAAGAAATGAATTGGATTAAAAGCACTGAAACTATGTTTGGATACTCCCATGGTGTTTAATCAATTTTATGTATTATAACATCATAAAGCAACTACATACTAAAAATAATACTATTGAAAAGAATATGCAATTCTATGGTAGCATATCATATATCCTGCCTATAAGTAAGATAGTGAAAAAGGAATGCAAGAACAACAATTTAGATATTGCCAAAAGGTTATTGACAATTCAAGTCTCTTAACCTCAAAGAGCAATAGCAGGACTATTCTACAAAGAAGCAGGCATTTATGCGATACCTACACTAAATCCTGTGGATGGTAAATCAGATAAATTTTATGTAGGAATCACTAAAAGAAGATTAAGTGAATATTACGCTAACCAGACAAAAAAAAAAAAAAAAAAAAGAGAAAGCATCGCTCATCCATCACTGTATTGAAAATGACATAGTTCCAGATTGGGAAAATATTAAAATCCTTACTATGCACAAAAACATAGTCAGATTTTATGGTCAGAAGCTGTCATCATTAAAAACCCACAAAGTAAATTGTAACACTTCATATCCATGGAAATATTTAATTAGTCAAGACAAAAAGAAAATAAATAACGGAAATAATTCCCTAACAAAAAAGAAAAATGAAGCTGAATGACAACAGGATGTGCAAGATAGTGATACTTTACAACTAAATCAACAGATGGCACCTAGCAGCACGATCATGTGAGTATGCACAGATTCAGATGCAGAGGAACTGGCCGCATGAAACAACTTGTTTTCATGGGCGGTACATGGAAGTCGAAACTTTGATTGTACCAACTCAGCATACATTGGCAATTATACCACTGAAGAAGACTGATTGAAACAGGTCGAACTAGCATGGTTGTTGTGCGTACAGTGTGCTATGCATAATTTTAAACCTTTCATGTAATTTTAAATGTTTTTAAACTTCATTCAATCTATGTTGATTATTTGTTTGGTTCACCGTTTTTTGGTGACGCTTTTGTGGGCAAATGATTTCATATTTGCTGTATATAGTTTTTAAGCTTTTAAATGCTTTTAAGCTACATTTTAGTACTTCAATCCTAGCTTCATCCTTTCAACTATATCTGTGGAATTATTTATGCATAATGGAACCTATTTGGTAAGGACTCATAGGTCTAAGTGTCACTCAGTGGTATATAATCTATCCTTACTACTGTATGCTTCATTGTAAATCCTACCCATTTTATGCACTTCAATAGTACACACGTTTCAATAAAATACAGCAAGCAGGACAAATTCAAGAAATAAAACATATTTTGACATAGATTTTCCCATTTGACACAACATACATCTTCCATCCAAAACTAGTGGCAAGCAGTGCCGGAACAACAAGGGAATAACAATGTCGAAAAGAATCTCCACACTAAGCTATTGTTTTTTGGCAAGTTAAAATTCATATGTAGATATTACCCTGTATTTAACCTCTTTTATAAATGTTATGTATATTTTTGATATGCATGGCACACACAGCTTGCAATGTGCAGAATAACATGTGAAACAGTAGTAAAAGCAATAGTTGAAATATTGTTCAGTCATCGTGAATAACCAAGTTTTGAGCGACTTTCTGAATCTTCAAGTGCATGTGAGAACATGCATTTACATGCCAAAACACACTATCTGCATGCTTCTTGTACACTCATACTTGTAAAAAGCAGTTCTTGAGTTTTTTCAAGAATTCAGTGTAGGTGTCAGAGTTTATGGTTTGCCTCTCTGTGTCATATCCACCAAAATCATCACCCTGAAGTCTCAAAAACATGGGGATAAATGATTTTATCAGCTGAGAGCAGGCTTGGATTTTTTCTTTCTTGAGGAATCAAGGTATGGTGACTCCATAGACTTTTTTTTTTGGATGATTACTGACAGATTTTATCATGTGACTGTTTATTATAGGTATGCCTCCTGCTCATCTTCATAATGTAGCAGCTAATCAAAAGACATGACTTTCCACTGAGTTCTGTTGTTTTTGATTGGAGGTTTAACGACCACCGTGAGCAACTCAGTGGGCTATAAGCAGTCGCCCGTCCCTAATTTAGGGTCACTGGTTCCAGGGAAGGGAAAGAGCCAGTGTCGTAAGACAAACACAACATCCATGCCTCACCAGGATTCGAACCCGAACCCCTTTCGGACGAATGATCAGAGGCCATCGCTTAGACCACTGCGCCACCGGGGCGGCACTGATAATCTTTACTAATAGTGCCTTTGCTGATTGAATTGTTGAATGACAGTTGCTTAGTTGTGATGCATCAGTCCTAGCAAATAATAACATCAGCATTGCAAAATAATGGCCTGACAGTGATGACAGAATAAACAGTACAAAGCAGATCATGGAAATCAATGAAGTTTCTCAGCACTTTTAACCTTGTGACTAATGGTGCCTTGCCACCCCAGTGGCTGAGTGGCCAGAAATGTAGGCTTCTAGCTGATCATTTGAGATGGGCCTGGGTTCAAGTCTCAGATGAGGAATGGGTGGTGACTTTGTTTTACAGTGTTCTCTCTCTCTCTCTCTCTTTTTGTGGAGCTAGTGGCTCTAAATTATCTTATAGATTTCAACACTACTTCTTGTAGTTATTAACCCCCCTCCCCCCCCAAAACAAATAATAATAAATAGAGGATCCATTTGTGGAAGACCAGAAACAAAAAATGAATGGAAGCAAAAGGAACTTCATGGTGATCATTCAAACTAGTTAGACAGGCCAGAAGTTGACAAGAAAGCTTCAAACTATGGGCTGACATGAGGAAAATTATATGGAGAGAGACCATTGGGTTTATGATCAGTGGTGTAATGTTAATTAAAGAAGTACAGGAACATGTGTTTTTATGTCTTCAGTACCTTTCCCTTCTTATCCCCCCTCTCCTTTTTATTTTCTTATACTTATGTTATAAGAAAGCATAGTGATTGAGCTTAAATCAGACCTCCAGGTTTACACATGACTAGATTAATTAAATTCCCAGTTACAATAATTTTCCCACTGCAATATCCCTACCTCAATGTTCATAACAACAAGTGAAAATGGATTTTTAGAGACTTAATACTACCTTCAAACAAACATGGAAAGTTAATTCCACTAACTGTGGGCAATTTTTCTGTTTAATTTTTTATTGGAGAATAATAATAGGACATTTCATTTTAAAAAGAAAATAAATTATGCTGTATAGGGTTTACCCGAATGCTTGTCAGCTAGAAAAAAAAAAGTACCAGAACACCATTCCTGCCCCACTACACCACTGTTTATGATGGCTGTTTGAGATGAAGTGATTCCAAACAAAAATTATAGAAAATACATTTTGAAAGAAAATCTGTAGAAGATATGGTAATGTGTAGCAAGACCATTGTACACATCTACAGGGGATGTACCATGCCAGCCAACATTGATTCTATGCAGTGACATAATTTTGCTAAGATGATACATCAACAATTAGCTCAGGATACAGGACTATCATTGGCAGATGTTCCATACTACACTAGTTCCCATAAATTAAGCAACAAATGGAAAAATCGCGATAACTCAAAAAGTATGCAACCAATTCAGATGAAATTTGGTGGTAAGCTTTATCAGACCAAATGCAACAGAAAAATGTAAGAACATATGATACAAAGCATTTATATTTTGTATGAGTGATGCTAATATGAAAATACAGAAATATAGATATCAAGATGAAATAGGAAAAGGTACTTCACTACGGAGTGTGGTACCTTCAAACAGCAATACAGGCCTGACAGCAATGTTCCATGCTGTTAATTATGGAGTCTAGAAGTTCCGTGGGTAGCTGCGTCCATTGCTCCAGCAAAACAGTGTGGAGCCCCTGCAGGGTTCGGTGAGGAAGCCGGAGGCCAGCAACATGCCTCCCAAAAGCATCCCAGACATGCTCAGTGGGATTCAAATTGGGAGAGCACGCTGGCCATTCCATATGGACTATATAATATAGTCTCTTATTCCAGGCACTGATGCACGAGGTGAGCTTTGTGAGGGCAGGCATTATCTGCCTGCACTACAAATGTATTGCCAATTGTGGCCACATACAGATAAACAATAGGGTTCAGGATGTCATCTCTATACCTCTGAGCATTGAGGCAACACATAGAGGTCGGTACCGCCCCTAACGATATGCCTGCCCACACCAGAACGCTACCACCACCATTGGCACCATTGGTGTCCCTTTCCTGGATATTAGAGGGAAGACAGCAGGTACCGGTCTCTCTCTAGATGCAAACTCTGCAAGAATCACTCTGTAAACAGTATCTTAACTCATCAGTGAACAGAATGGACCTCCACTGATTTTGAGTCCAGGTCACATGCTTTCATGCCCAATTGAAACATTCCCTCTGGTGGCGGGGGTGAGGGGCACGCATTATACTGGTCGCCGAGCATACAGTCCTCCTGCATGTAACCTTCTGCTTACTATTGAAGATGATACCATCCGTCCAGTGGCTGCCGTTTGGAAAAGCCGCAAATACCGGTCATCCGCAGATATCATCGTTCTTGGCCTACCTTTGCTGTACCTTTGGGAAACTGCACCCACATCCTGATGACCACAGAGCAATTGATGCTGAGCCATCGTGCGACATCTGCCTACCATTGGCCAGCTTCGAGTCAGCCTATCGCTCTGTAGTGTAACTCTGGTGGTAAACGACATCTCAAAGCCATGCTAACAAAATCGCTATCTCGAAATCTTGTCATTAACCGCTGCACACGAATTGGCTACTCCCTCCAAAACAGCTGGTTTTAAGCTTTTGCGCATTTGCATGAAGTGCTGCCAGCACCACTCATTTGCCTTCTGTATATCGACGCTGTATGCCTTTGCCCATAACATGTGTAAATTTTGTGCAATTTGAACTATATTTCGCCCAATTATCGCGATTGTTTGGTTAATTTATGGAAACCAGTGTATGAATGTTGATCCATTGAGGTTACAGATAATACACAATACAAATTATATTGGGATAATTATATTTATACACAATACAAACCATCTCTGCCAGTCATTTAGACGTAGAGCTATATGACAAAAGGCAGCTGTCATCATTGATGTATTGGTACTGTTAGACCATGATATTCAGAGTACCTATGTGACAAAAATCAACAAATGTGTGGAACTGGAAGCTGAAAACAGTTCGTATATATCTACTAATTACAGTCATTTGCAAAAGTTTAAGACCACCTGTCAATTTATTAAAAATTAAGATTTTCAAAGAAACAACTAATTACTAGTTAAAGATATTTGAAAAAATGACACCACGGATAAATACTTAGCATTCTTTAGAACACAAAAAACAAAATCAGTACTTTATATGGCAACTATTTTTTTGTTTTGTTTTATAATGGAGAGAATGCGATGTGGCATACTCTCAATGAGGGATTTGCAGGAGTCTCGTGAAATGTCTTTGCACCACACGTACTGTACCACATCAATCTAAGCTTGGAAATTTGATGGCTGCTTTTCTGCTACCATGTCTTTTAAAATGGTTCACAAATTTTCAATGGGGTTAAGTTTGGGACTATTATTACCAGGCCAGTGAAGCACAGTTATGTTTTTCTTTTGCAGGTAGTCCTTTACTATCTTTGATCTGTGGCATGGAACACTATCATGCATAAAGATTGTGCATCTGTGCACTTGCACATGAGTTAATAGCTTCTCATGTAACATTACCACATAAAAAGGACCAGTCATGGTAGTTCCTGTCGGCAAAATGGATAATGAAGCAGTATCAGATGCTCACATAGCACCCCCATATCATCTGACTAGGCTGATGTCTCACAGTGCTAACGGTGTATTTTTCACTAAATTTACCTTTTGGTCATCGAACATGTGCTTCACGTGACACAAATTGACGAACAGTTGATTCTTCGGAAAAAAGAACTTGGATTCAATTTTCAGCAGTCCACGATTGACGACACTTTGTAAACTGGAGTCTCTTCTTTTTCAAGGAAGCGGTTAGTCTAGGTTTCTGTGCAGGTTTACAAGACTTTATTTAATCTAGAATGTTTGCTAAGACACCGGGAAACAGTGGTGATACTAATATCAGACCCTTTTGAATGTAGAAAGGCCTTGATTTTCTTGCATGAACTCCTCGGAGAACACATAACTACACTGCCGGACAATTGCTAAGGACAGATGACAATAGCAACGATAGCAACCATAAAATGGATGGCAGGAAAATGTGGAAATTAGCATAAGTGCGAGATACAGTAAGATGTGTTGTGCGTATGCAAATTTTGGATTGCCGAACTTGTTCGTGACGTCATAGCGCTGATAAGAGATATAACGGATTTGACGCGTATTGACCGGTGTTGTTCAAACGCAAAGTTGAAAGGGAAAGAATCAATTGAAGAACTTGCAACTTTCAGTATGTCTTCCCGACATCACTTAGATGATTTTACGCATGGCCGTATTATTGGCAAGATTGAAGAAGGGCGAAAAATAACAGATGTTGCCAGGGAGTTCGACGTCAGCCACAGTGTTGTTTCAATTCTTTGGAAATCATTTCAAACAAATGGAGAGTGTAGCAAACGTCACAGGGGAGGTCGTGTTTGCAGTACGAACCCTGCAGAAGATCGGTACATAGTGCTATCAACAAAAAGACACCGGCGCAGCACAGCTAGTGAGGTAGCAAATCAGTTTATGGCTGCTACTGGCAAGCGGATCTCCCAAAAAACTGTCGCCAGACGTTTGCATGAAGGAGGACTATACGCCCGCTGTCCTGTTGTGTGCATCCCATTGTCCAGACGTCACCGTACCGCCTGTTTGCAATGGTGCCATCAACATCGCAATTGGACTGATAACGACTGGTCTGCTGTCCTCTTCTCAGATGAGAGTAGATACAGTCTATCGTCTGATTATCGACGACAACTGATCTGGCGTGATAGTGGTACTGCATATTGTCCAGCAAACATACAGGAAAGGGACCGATATCCGACATGTAGTGTCATGGTATGAGCTGGCATCATGATCAATGGCCGTACGTCCCTCTATGTGCTTCCAACTGGGACTATGACTGGCCAACGATACATTAATGATGTTCTGCTACCTCATGTTCGCGTGTTCCGTGGTGCTGTCGGTGATAGATTCATTTTCATGGACGATAACGCAACATGCCATCGAACAGTCGCTGTCGAGGAATGTCTTGAGAGCGAGGATATTCAACGCCTCGTATGGCCAGCATGTTCTCCAGATCTGAATCCCATTGAAAATGTGTGGGATGCTTTGGGGAGGAGTCTTGCTGGTCGCCAATGCCCTCCAATAAACAAGGACACCCTCATCCGTGCACTGACAGAGGAATGGGATAAATTACCCCAACAGCTGCTTGATAATGTTGTGCAAAGCATGACACGACGTGTGGAATCTTGCATCGCCCTCCATGGTGGCCATATCCCGTATTGACATCTTACGCCGGAACGCCTGCGGACGGTAATTACATTTTTTTCACGTTTACGTATTCTGCACAAAATGGCCTGTTTGTCCCTTGAACACGTTCCAAAGCCTTCTGGATTTCAGAGCACAATAAATTGTCTTTCTTGTAATGTCCTGGCATTCTGACATTATTTTATTTCACTTGGCATCCAACCACACTTACTTTTTTATGTGCTATTTAGCCATTTATGATCCGTCCTTAGCAATTGTTCAGCAGTGTATTTGCCTTATGGTATTGTAACCACGTGGGGTTGTTTACCTTGGATGTCCACTTCTCTTTCGGTCACTAAAGTCACCTGTGTGTTGATATTTTATGATCATATTATGAATCGCAGTCTTGCTCATGTTCACCTTTCTGCTTATGTCATATTCCGAGTATTCATCATGATGTAAAGTCACTATTTGTGCCCTCCGAGCAACACTTAATGATGTTTTTTTTTGCCCATTTTTCACTATATATAAGATACATACAAAACTTTTCAGATTAAAAACCAGAAGAAAACTGATGCTCACACGCATCCCCCTACTCTAGCGACAGCTGTTGCTGTAGGATGATGCAACACTGATAGGAAGTTGTGTAATACAGACAGTAGCTGATGCAATCAGCAGAAATCTCCTAATGCCAATAGGTGGTCTTAAACTTTTGCAAATGACTGTATCTCTACAGGTGGTATATTCCTCTGACTTTTATAACTGAGCTTGATGCTTTGGGTCTAAGACCCCAAATCCTGGAGGCAGTGATTCTTGATATATGCCACCTAATATAGCAATTTTTAAACCATGAATGACTATGTCTATACTGACAAGTGAACCATGCTATAGATGAGAAAGCCAAATACAGTGGGACATTGGTTATATGTTTTTCACTTTTATATGCGATTCTGCATTAGTCTCTTTATTTTACTGTAATTTCTATCGCTTTGTTTAACTTGGCTGTATGCAATTCATTTATACACTTTTTGCAATTATTTGTTAAAAATCGGAATTTCAGGTAATCAAAAATATATGGTTCTTTTAGACGCAACCTGGCATGTTACAACTTTGAGAGAATTGCGATAGCCTTAGTCTGTTCCTTCTTTGTGCAGCCAAAAATTGGACTTTGATCCCATCAGAGAAGTGTATGTTGTTTACTTTCGGTTTGGATCAGAAATTGGTGTTGCATTTCATGCCTCACACACATATTCGCTACTTAAAAATTGATAATCTATGGGGCTTTGTGGCTCCATTATTTTGTGGCATGGTAGAACAGAATCTTAAATGTATCATTATATTCAAAATTCTAATTTCAAATAGATGCACTCAGGACTGCAGGAAATGAGCTGTTAATTTCTGTGTTTCATATTGAAGCACTGATCTTAGATTCTTGGTTGTAAGGATTTCATTTCATTTAGAATCAGGATTTGTATAGGCAGACAGAGTCATCAAAAGAGAAGTTTGATTTTCACAAGCTTTATAATTTTTGCAATGTGATAAAATATATTATAATTTTTAACTCACCTTTTTTACGCTTTCCAACCATAGGTTGAAGAAGCGTATATGCTCCAGCTTTGTCCATCTGTCTGTGTGTCTGCACGATAACTCCCGTGAAAATGGTTCGATTTCTGTGAAATTTTAGCATGTGATAGGAGACCACCTGGGGATGAACGCTATTGAAAATGGACGAAATGGGGTCAAAGGCCATGACATAGGAGCGGGATCCATTCCATTGCCCTTATGTGTCATAACTTGCGTAAAACTGGTTCCATTGCGACAGAACTTTAGTATGTTGTTCCGGAGGTATACTGAACAGGTTCTGTTGAATATCATTGAAATGGTCAAAGGTCAGGGCACAGGAGCGAGATTTGTTCCACAGCCATTATCCTCATAACTTGAGTAATGATTTCTGGTATGTTGAAAAGCGTATCATAATCAATGCATTGCTGATTTTACTGACTTGTTTTTGTTTTTTTTGCCTCTAATTTGACTTTCAATAAACGAAGAACATCTTATACCCCTTTAAAGCATAAATTTTAGAACAGTATTTAACATTTTAAAATTTTGTTTATAAGCATTTTACGTGACGATGATGGGTAAAACACGTAACAATATTAACAAATAAAGGTAACTTGATCACGCTAGTTACGTTACATGAAAAAACTTTTGCAAGAAAGTTCGTAAGTTGGGAGCTTTTGACCTTATCTATAACAATCTTAGTCCTCCATTGGCGTGATGAAGACCTAAGATAAGGTCGAAAGCTCCCAACTTACGAACTTTCTTGTAAAAGTTTTTTCATGTAACCTAACTAGCGTGATCAAGTTATCTTTATTTGTAAGCATTTTACATTTATACATTTTTTAAGGCCCAACCCCTGGAACATGTAACCAAGATTTTACTGTTATAATAATAATAATAATGGTAAAATAATAATGCTGATGACTCCATTATTTCTTGTGATATTGACCACTGATTCTTGTTCCACATTAAGGAATTCTACATGGCTCTGTATTTGTAATATAAATCACTGATAGCTCCTGCTTTAATAGTTTACTGCAACAAAAGGAGAGCTTCAAAAATCTGTATGTCATTCACTCATTACAGGCCTGTATACCTAAAAGTGGATATTCAAGATGATGAGACATATTACATAAAATGCGGATTAGGATAATAAAAATGAAAAATTTAAAAACAAAATTAATCTTGATTACCTATACACTTTCCCCATCTTTCTCCTTCCATTGCAAGATTTTTTGTATCTGATAAATCACAACCTCTGTTGTTAATGGCCTGTTGTATGTTGCCAGTCTGTTTTGTAGTAGGTCTGTAGTAGAATTCAAACTTACACTGCCAAATGTTCCTATCAACAGTTTTAGCTTTGGAAGTTGGATGACTGCATTACTTTCAGGGCAGTATGTCTGATTTAAACAAACTTTTTATGATTTTTGTTAAAAAGCAGAGTTCTATTATACCTTGGATGTGAAACTTGGGTACTGAGTTTTGTATTTCTGATTGAACTGCTGTAATATTACCTTAATCTACCAGGTTTTTTTTTTTTAATAGAATCACAATTAGCTACCTCATTTCATTATTTTCATACCTTAATAGTATTGAAAACATGTCTTTGTCATGTTGGACAAGAGCTGCAGTGTAACTGCATTGTACAGTTAGACTGTTGTACAGATGTACACACTGGTTTTGTATGAGTTAAGAAAAAAACAGAAAAACTGCGTTAACTTAAAAAATATTTGATGGAGTGTTATAAAATGTGGTGAAAACCTGTATCATATCATACTTTAGAGAAGGACCCTAAAACATTTTGTAAGAAACACTTCATTCAAACAAAAATGACCACATACAGAACCAGGTGAAAAATAAGGTGTCAAAATTAAATAGCCAAAGTATCACAATAGGGAGCGTGGCCACTCCTCACAGTGATGATTGTGTCTAAGAACTCAGTAGGTTGCAAACTCCTCCAGGTCTTGCAGTAGAGCGTTTAGGATTCTCCCTTGAGCATTCCAGACATGCTCGATCTGATTAAGGTCAGGAGACTTGGCTGACCAATCCATGGACGATGGTCTCCTCTTGAAGATATTGTTTACCAGCCTTGCTCTGCGGGAACAAGCATTATTGTCTTGCTGGAGAAATGTATCTCCTATTTCATCTGCATTTTGGGCAACTCAATCAGATACAAGCAGTGGCCCATCACTAATTTTGGGCCACTGGTTCCAAGGAAGAGATAGAGCCAAGTATTGAAAGACAAACACAAAACCCATGCCTAACTACAATTCAAACCTGGACCCATCTTGTATGAATAGTCAGAAGCCAGCACATTGATCACTGCGCCAACAGGACAGCAGAAGCAGTGAGCAATTTGTCAAAACCTGCACTCAGAATAAAACTCAGGAATAAGCAAGAGATATGTATAAATACATGTTCCCTGTTTATGCCATAACAGTTCAAAATTGAATTTCACTGCATGCACATGGACACTTGTACACATTTGATTCTAAGATGTTGTTCATGTTAAAGTGAAAAGTAAGCATCATTCTTATGTGACACATTGATTGCAATGTATATAATACATATAATTAGAAACACTTTAGTTACTACTTGCCCCAATGAGTCAGCTGAGCACAAGTGCCAAAGGAAAACCTAAGACATATCACTATCAAAATAAGTGGGAGGAATATTTCTTGTTACAATAAAAAATAAATATGTTTGCATTATTTCTAATTGAAACATACCACTGTCTACGAGAAGTATGATGATGACTACCCTCCTGTCACTGTGTTATGAAAAGTAAAAGTCTGACAGTTAAAGTCACAATTTTATGTGCAACAGTTGTTTTTTACCAAATTTAATACAAAGTCCAAGGTAGCTACCATTGCATCATTCAAAGCCACTGAAATTTTAATAATACTTGAGAAGCCTTGTGAAGATAGCAAAATATGGAAGAAGCTATCATTACAGCTGGAGAAGTACTATATCACAATTTAGGAAATCTGAAATTTTTGCTTGTATCAATAATATTTTATTGTCACAAAATACCTTCATGTGTAGAACAGAAAATCATACATATCACTAAGCTGTTTTCTGATATTCGGAGGTTAGCTTCTCATAGAAAGAACCCACTGTTGCTGTATCAGGCATCTCCAATTACAGCGATCTTGGCACACAGCTCGAGCTTCATTGATATCCATCACACGCCACACACAAGACCTTTTGTACTTCATACTCATTATCTTTTTCTCATGCAGATATTCCTGAATCTGGTCCTCCCATGGTTTCCTTGGCCTTCCTCTACCTTTCTTTCCTTGGGCTGAATAAATTCTCTTAGTTAGCATATCATCACTCGTTCTTTCAACATGGCCAAACCACCTAAGAACATTAGTTCCCACCTTACTAACAACATTTTGCTTCACATTACACATCTGCAACACATTTTCATTCTTCACATGATCAGAGCGTGTCTTACCACAAGCACCCCCGTAAGTAGCGCATTTCTCCAGCACACAAACGACTCCTCTGTCTTTTCTGCAGAACCCATCATTCCTGTGAAATCCTCCTAAAGCAGCTATGACTTTTAATGAAGAGATTACTCGCCTACTAATTTCACCATCTAATTTGTTCTCTCTGTCAAACATGCTTCCCAAATATACAAACTCGTTTACCTGAACAATCACTGTTCCATTTAAACTTATCCTGCATTCAGTACTAACAGTTCATCGCTCAAAAACTGTAACTTTGGTTTTTCCTTATTTATACTCAGTTTGAAATTCAGACAAACTTCGTACATCCGGACCAGCATACTCTGCAACTTGCTTTCGCCCTCTGCCAACAGGACTGTTTCATCAGCATAGAGCAATCTGCACACATCCATATTACCAAGACATAAACCAGTATTATCCATTTTGGCATCATGCATGTATGCATCCATAAATATGTATATTAAACAGCCAGGGTGACATTACCCAACCTTGTCTGACTCCTGCACTAATTAAAACCAAGATAGAACAAAAGAAACTAATCAAAATTTGGAAGGGATTTGAAAATTTCGAATGAGATTGGAAACAAATTTCCAATAAGAAAAGTAATGTTGAGAAAGTGCCAACTGTTATGTGAGTGAGCAATCAACTAGGAAATATGGTGAAACTTAAGATTAGGGATGATACGTAAATGCCATTCATTTGAATGGTGTGCCCAAATAATTCATGGCAAATCATTCATCATGAACAGTGAATGTTAAAGAGCTTGATCTCATGTGGGCAGTTTGCCAAAAATAGCTGTATCCTGGAAAGTGCTTTAGTCATAAACACAAGATCCCTGCTATGAATCATTTACCCCATGAGTGTAGTTATAACCTGGAAATCAAATGATCATTCACGAATGGTTGGTGTGAATAATGAATGAACTCCCAAGAAAGAATGATTTATGTTATCGCTAATAATTAGTATTCATTTTGTTTCATTAAAATTCTTAATTAAAAAATAGTCATTGTTTTCATTTGTAATGACAGTTTCAAATGTGTCCAGATGATGTCATGTAATTTAGTTGTTTTTTAATTGTTGATTTAATCAGTACAGTCAATCATGTCTTTCATATTTAAATATTTTAGCCAAATATTTGCTGCTGCTGTTAATGCTCATATTCATAGTAATTTTGATTTGATTAACAAATTTGTGCAATCACATTAGTAGCAAGGCTGAAATTACATGCATTTCATATTGTGAATGACTTTGAGATTATCCTGGGTAGTTATCTTTATTGAGTGGTAACTGTATGGTAGAAATATACTGTGCTTAGCAGTGGTGGAAATGGAAATTATTTTCTGCCAGAACCCAATGTACAAGTGAATGCTATAAAAATTTAATGTGCACAAACCCATTTGCAGTAGATATCAAACCATATAAGAAAATTTCATTATTAAACTTTAAAATTAAACTCACATTTAAGAGAAATTGCAGTAAAAAAAATCTACATAACTGAGTCTTATGTTTAGCAAACATATTTTGGTCTTACCTTAAAAATTTATATCTTGAATACATGAAGAGAAATTTTACTGATTAATTTTTACATAAATGTTGCTTTTGTTAAATTATTTCAAAAGTTATAGAAAATAAAAATGAGTACCAAATATCCATTTTTCACTAACAAATTTGGCACCAATCATCTTTTTTACTCCTGATCCAACTATAACAGCACATCTCATTAAGCTCCTTGTTACTTTTCCACCAACCATTGTTACTAATTCAGTCAGCATTTTACATGGTGGAATACAGTGTGGGGACATGTAGAGAAGACCAAGATCATGGATCTTTTTGTAACAAGAACCACGACTGGCACGTTCTAAATAAGACAATTAAATTCCACGATAATACTCAGCTAATTCAAAAGGCTCTTCTTTTAGCCAGCACCCAGTCTCCAGAGATTTGAATACCCACTGTGGTGAAACCAACCAACATCCAAGAACTGCACCAAAAATAACTTTGAGCATTAAGTTTCCTCTCACCGCAAATGACATGCGTTATGCTATTAGAAACTTACAACTAGTTATGCTTCTTCAACTCACATTTAGTTGAAGCTGTTTTCTTTATTCAGAGACGAACAATTCGTACAAGATCACGTCATTAATTGAAATGTATAATGCATTGTGAAATGTTTAATTTAAATTAAATGCTCCCTTTCTTTTGGTGTTGCATCACTTTCGGAACCAGGGGTTTTGTGCCCAGAATAGGGCTCCGCTGCACTCTGGCCCATTTCCACCACTGGTGGTTAGAATCTAAAAAGTAGCTATGCAGTAGATTGTATTAAAGTCTGTCTAGCTATTAGGGTTGAATAACCATGATAAATTGTACACTAAAAATTTGAGTGGCTCATTAGGCACTTTTATGCCAAGTCATGTGATGAAATGTATACCTGGGTTCAAATCTCATAAAAAAAATACAAAACTTTAGTTTAAGAAAAATCCATATAGCCTAAATGGCACTGTTATGTGTAGATGGATGAAAAGATTATGAATGAAATGCATGTAAAGTAATTCTAGTCAATATTTATATCTTTCATTATTCTATTCAGCAGTATTTAAGGTCACTAAGCCACTTGTGTGTGCAAAATTAATTTGGTACTGCTTACGTGCATGTTGTAATGCATAATTAATCAAATGTACTTCAATAAAATCTACTAAGAATTTATTGTTCATAAATGATATTCACAGTATTATGATTAACTAAGCTATTTCAGATTTGTACAAGGAAATTTTTAGGCAAATTTAAAAAGCTTAAAAGTGTGTTTAGAAGTTACTTAGATATCATTATGTATTTTTATAATATCTGTCAGAAAATTTGGAAGTTTTCCTTAAAGAAGCTTCAGTAATATAGAGATAACACAAGCACAGGGATAACTGATTTGTGAACTATTGTTCCCAGAAACAAGAATGTTGTACCTCATGCCTAACTGTTGTTTCTGAGTATATGTGATCGATGCATTTTGGAGTCTCTATGTATAAAAATGCCACTCCTGTGTATTCATTAACAAAGATAGCATTTTCATTGTGTCACTGAAGCAACTATAGAGCGATGCCATTATTTTTTATAAAGTGCCATTAATACGCAGTATGTAACTGTACATACTATCTGCTAGTAAGGTACGTATGATCAGATTGCTGTTTAAATTGTTGTTTGCATTTTTATTTCACATGTTGAATTTTATTTTACATTAAAGGTTTTTTCATAATTTAAAATTATATACAAATTTTATTTACATTCGTCACTTAATGAACGAATTTATGTTTTTGCGCTATATGTGTTTTGTAGTTTGTCCCGTAATTAGGTTTACCCGATATTATTCTTAAATTTATTTCTGTATGTAGTTTTTATGGGAATTTTTCCTGAAAAAAAAATATTTGCTGATTGAAGATGATTTGAATTAACTGCAAAATAATTGTAGTACACAATCTGAAGCACAATGTGAAATCGTTAAAATTCATACGTATTGTAAGATCACTATGATCTATCTTTCTGTGAATGCATGCTTCAGTCAGCTTCATCGTCTAGTACTTTCTGTAAATAAAAATCATTTTTGTGTATTTTTTTACATATGTTGAAGGCTGTTCTGTTTCATGTTTTGTACTTTAATAAAGGTGCATAAATTTAACGAAACGTCGTTTCATTTTCTCTTGTGGCTTAATACGAATTGCAATGTTATGTAAGGTCTTGCAGTAGGACATGCAACTAATATTAATTTGTAAATTAATACATAAGAAAAAACCCTGGCATGGTTATTAAGTCTGTTCACACCTGCTATTTTCGCTCTCTATGGAATTACTAACTCTAAATTAGGAGTTAAGGATGAGTGATTCACCCTAGCTAAAATGCTCATTGGGGTGGGGACCCACAGGGAAGGTTTAGACGCAACAACCTGTGTCCTAATGGGACTTTTGTTTCGCGTATCAGAAACGAAGTTATATTAGATTGTATCTCTCTGGAGGCCCAGATACGACAGATGATAGGCAGGTCACAGAAGTACGAGGGTTGTACTGAAAGTAATGCAAAAGTGGGCATAATTTTTCTATTAACTAACAGGTAGTTCAAATTACTCACGTTGATAAAATAACTCTTCTTCTTCATTGAAGGTAATTAATGGATTCCAAGCAGAAGCAACGTGCCGTCATTGAGTTCTTGACGAAGGAAGGGTGCAGGTTGTCCGACATCCACAGAAGGCTACAGAATGTTTACGGAGATGGCACCATTGAGAAGAGCAATGTGCACATATGGATGAAGAAGTTTAAAGAAAGGGAAACCAGCATTGAAGTGGATGAATTGATTCGTGCGGAGAGACGAGTCACAAACTGTGAGTTTGTGTGGTCACAATGCCATACAGAAGATTGTGGATAACTTAGGGTATCGGAAAGTGTGTGTGCACAGTGGGTACATCGGCAGTTGACATCCGATTTGAAGGAGAGAAGGGAGGAAGTCTGCTCAGATCTGCTGGAAACGTTTGAAGCCAATGAAGACACGTGTTTTTTTTTCGATCTGGTGACAGGGGATGAAACGTGGGCATATCTTTATGATCCGGAAACTAAGAATCAATCTATGGGATGGCATCACACCTCTTCAACAAGGCCTAAGAAGTTTAGGAGCCAGCGATCAGCACAAGAAGTTGTGGCGACTGTTTTTGGGATGACAGGGGTGTCATTCTCCTTGATTCTCAGGAATGTGGCCGTACCGTGACGATCCAACGGTACATTGAGACACTCAAGAAGCTTACAGAAGCCATAAGAACGAAGATATCGAACAAGAATCTGAACAGGATCCACATTCACCACGACAATGTAAGACAAAATCAGGCGAACAGCAAATTAGGCTGGTCAGTGGTTCCCTTCCACCGTACAGACCAGATATGGCGCCCTCCGACTTTCACCTGTTCGGTCCAATGAAGGACAGTCTCCTGGGACAACGATTTGATGACACAGACGAAGTGAAAGTGGGTACAACAGTCCACACCTGAATGTTTTCAAAGAGGATTTGTGAGTTGGGTTCAACGGTGGCGCAAATGCATCGCTTGTGATGGAGACTATGGTGAGTAGTACTTTTGTATCGAGGAATAGTTACTCTACCGACATGTGCGACTTGAACGACCTCTGTCAGTTAATAAAAAGTTATGCCCACTTTTGCATTACTTTACATACTACCCTCATACAAGTGCCAGATTTTAGTGTGACTCGACATAGCTGGAGTGCCAGACTATAATGTCCCAACGAGCACTTCCGGGGGGGGGCAAGAAACAGATGACCTTTTCTGTAATGGGGGGGGGGAGAGCAAGCAATACTCTGGGCCAACGACTTAACAAGCAATACTCTGGGCCATCCGACATACGGCGATTATTCAGAGGTTCAGAGCAACTCAACCTACCTGGGACCCAGAGAAAACTAAATTGCTTGACTCAAATGGTTTTCTCATTTTTTTTATTTTACTTATTTTTGAAATATTTTGTTATTTATATTTTTGCTTATTATTTATTATTATATTTAAATATATATTACATTTATCTTATTTTTTTCAAATTCAGTTTCTCGGTACTGAATTGCTTCACACAAATGGACATGCCCCGCAAGTGCTGCTGTACTCACTCTAGGTATGAATGTATCGACCGTGCATTGAATTTCAACTTGAATTACAGTATATATGTACTTTTTTTCTTTTACTAAATTTGCTACGAAACCGTACCTCATATAAATACTAGTACGATGTCAGAAACAATATATTATTTGAACGTAAAAATAGGGGGGAAACGTTAATGTTGCTACACTGGAATTACCCTTCCTTTCTCTCTCTTTTCATATTTATGTTTGTTGAAAAACATTTTGCGGTTCCCTACAATGCATATCGAAAATCCCAATCTTTCGAAAACGTCAGCTTTCCAGAAATCCAAAGGGTGCTCTAGCTCTGAACAAGAAGTTCAATGAGAGCTGAATCTCTGAAGAAATCTTTTTTGTACTAGAGCTCTGGCCATGAAGTCCAATGGGAACTCGAATTTGTAGATGAAGTCTCGGAGTCTTCGAGCTGAAAACAGTTCGAACTCTGTAGATGTCTAATGAGTGCCCGAGCTCTGCATAAGTTCCTGTGGTGTTAGACTTATCCTGAGCTCCAGCACTCATGTAGTCCAATGAGTGCTCGAGCCTTTTACATACACATACACTATACTGACAAAAGTCACCGGACACCTAGAAGAGAAACACAACATAGCATTTATTGACATACATTAGTACGGTGTCGGTCCACCTTTGGCCTGAATGCATGAACTGACCCTTCGAGACAGGCTTTCGACAAGGTTTTGGAACACAGCAATAGCTATACGCTTTCATTCAGTACACAAACCTGCCGCTAACTGCTGCTTAGTAGTAGGCCTTGGTTCCAAACTCATGCGGCACTCTATGGGATGATCAGTGCTTTGTGTTGGCCAGTCTACACACGATACGGAATTATCGTCAAACCACGTCGTAACAGTCCGTGTTTTATGGCTCGGTGCATTATCCTGCTGGTACCTACAAGGCTCGGTTCCATCGTATTGCCACAGAGTTGGTAGGGCATAATTGTCCAGAATATCGAGGTAGACGTGCTGGTTAACAAGTTTTGTTCACGATAACCAACGGGCCGGTACCATACCACGAAAAACACCCCCACACGAATACACTGCCAGCTCCAACTTGACCGTAGGAACAGTACACTGTGGGTAAATAGCGTTCCCCCGACTGTCGCCTCACCCACACACGGCCATCAGCCTGATGGATCGTGTATCTGGATTGATCAGTCGATAGGACCCGTTTCCATTGAACTACGGTCCACGATAAATGTTCTTTACACAATGCTAAACAACGAGTAGCATTTCGAGTGGAGGTGAAAGGCTTATGAGCAGCGGCGCGACCACGGTAATCCATGGAATGAAGTTCTCTGCGAACGGTACGTGCACATTCCGAGGTTCCAGCTATTTTACTCACCTGTACACTGAGGTCTTGTGCAGTGCTCCGTCGATTAGCTGTAACGACTCTCCTGAGGCTTCGACGTCTTCTATCACTGATTTTCGTTGGTCTGCCGGTACGTTTTGCGGCTTCAGACACGCCATGTGTCTTCCACTTATTCAGTACATCCAAAACAGTTGACTTTGGTATGTTTAAACGCCTCTCGGTTTTCTCTTATGGACAACCCACTAATATAACACCCAACAAAATGTCCTTTCTCAAGTCAGTTCTCTCCCACCGCGACATTTTCACTCAACCTCACAGTGCGATATGATCGCTGTCAGCTGCAGGCTTGTTTTTATACCATTTGCAGCTGTACCACTCGTCTTAACGCAGCGGATCCGTTCATTTGCTTTTGAAGGGGTGTCCGGTGACTTCTGTCAATATATTGTACATAAATCTGCAGTGGAATGCCGATTTACGCGTATTAAACTTACGGTTTAATCGGCGATGGGTTTTTAAAACTATGACGGATATATAATTAAGCACTCCTAATTTTTCTTACGCACTTTTTTTGTTATACTGTTAATTACGAGGGCATGCTGAAAAGTTATCGGCCTAACCCACTTCCTGTAATTGTAGGCATTGTTTTTAGTTTTGTTTTTGATTGAAGCTTTAACGACCACCGTGATCAACTCAATGGGCTTATAAAGCAGTCGCCCGTCCCGAATTTAGGGTCACTGGTTCCAGGGAAGGGAGAGAACCAGTGCCGGAAGACAAATACAACATCCATGCCTCACCGAGATTCGAACGCGGACCCCTGCACGAACGAATGGTAATAAGCCAGCGCTTAGACAACTGCGCCACCGAAGGCGTTGTTTTGCCACTTTAGCTTAAAAGAGTGTTCTTTTGTATTGTAAAGTGCCAATTTTCAGACTAATACGAGTAGCTCTGTTTTATTGCAGATGTTAGACGTCCTGTACTGAATCATGGCAATGCAAAGTGTTGAATTTCCGAATGTGGAACTCCGGGCTGTCATGAAATTTCTGTTCCTGCAGAAGAAAACTGCAAAGAAAAGCTATGAGTGTAAGACGCAGACATTAAGTGACAAGTGCCCTTCATATTCAACTGTGGAGAAATGGTGTGCCAACTTTCAGCGTGGAGACTTTGAGACCGAAGATCTAGGAGGCCTTCAACAGTGACAACACCCGAAATTGTTGAGATCGTGTTCATGACTTGATTTTGTGAGATCGGCGAATCTCGGCTCAAACAATAGCTGACACACTGGAGATATCCAGGGAACGTTTGGGTTCATAATTTATGAGACTTGAATATGCAGAAGATGTCAGCAAAGTGAGTGCCCAAATGTTTGAACGCTGATGAGAAACGAAAAGGAGTGGACACTTCCAAATCGGTTTTGTAGCATTTTGAGCGATCCGGTGGTAATTTTTTTGCAGGGACTTGTCACTTTTAATGAAACGTGGTTACGTCACTACAATCCAGAGACGAAACAATAGTCCCTGCAGTGGGGGTACTCGGATTCTCAACGGCCAAAAAATTCAAGACTCAAAGTCTACACAGGAAAGGATTTGGCAACGGTTTTTTTGGGGATGCGGAAGGCGTTTCACTGACTGACTATTTCCCGAAGGGCCAAACAATAAATGCTAAATACTATTCTAACTTGCTGTGCAGATTAAAGGAGGCGTTGAAGAAAAAAGGCGACGAAAACTGCGGAAACCTGTTCTCTTTTTGCAGGACAATGCGTCGGCTCGCAAGGCCGGCAAGACAATGGATGTTTTGAGGGATCTGGGGTTCGTCCACCCTACTCACCAGACTTTGCTCCATCGGACTACTTCCTGTTCCCAAACCTTAAAAAAAGTTTGAAAAGGAAGCATTTTTCGAATGATTCGGAGGTGATATTAGCAGCAGGGCAGTATTTGAGTAATCAAACTTAAAAAAAAATTTTGGAAGGTTTTTTTTTTTTTTTTTTGATTGGGGGTTTAACGACCACCGTGAGCAACTCAATGTGCTATAAGCAGTCGCCCGTCCCCAGTTAAGGGTCACTGGTTCCAGGAAAGGGAGAGAGCCAGTGCCGTAAGACAAACACAACATCCATGCCTCACCGAGATTCGAACCCGGACCCCTTGCGGATGAATGGTCATAAGCCATCGCATAGACCACTGCGCCACCGGCTTGGAAGGGTTAAAGAAACTCCAGAAACGTTGTGCCAAGTGTGTTGAACTTTGGGGTGAATACGTGGAATAGAAGTTTCGTGGCTGTAGCTCAATTCCTTCTTGGTGAGGCCGAGAACTTATCAGTATCTCCTCGTAGGTCGCTTCAGAGGCGCAAAATAATGTATTACTCATTCAAATTTAACGTGTCTCTATTTGTATGTGTGTGCTACCATTAATATTCAGACACGTGTCTACAAATAATTTTTATTTACAGAAAATTTAATATTTTCTGCTGAAAACTATGGCTCTTACTCCAGTCTTCGTTAGGGTGACCAGATGACTTTGAAATGAGAGGACACAATAAATTTGTACAAAAGTAAATATGAATTCACATACTCTGTATTTAAATTTACAGTTTGAGAGTTTATACATGTAAAACTTTAAAAATTGAAAGATTTTAGCCTGCTGGATGTTTTTACTTATATTTTTTCACTGGAAAAGATTTTCTTCTGAAGATCGGGTTTCTTTAAAAAATATTTGTGAAATTCAGAGCATGACATGTCTTTCAAATTTTATTTAGCTAACAGTACGCCCCTCAGTAATTCATTAAGGAAGTTGAATTATAAGTAAAAAAACTCACAGCAACGACTCAACACAAAACTGGCAGTATGAGCTCACTGTTTGCTCGACTGCACCGTTCACGTGCGATGAATGACAGACACACTAAACGCGCGCCGGCGGGTTTTCCCTGCGCTGTTAACTCACAAGGGACGCACTGCAGCAGGATTGCAGGAACAAACTGACCGGCGGAGGAGGGAGGGCGCCAGCGAGAATCCAGAAAAGAATGAAAACATTTTAACATTGGCTTGATAGGATATATGATTACCACAGAAGAATTTGATCGAAATGTATTTGAATTACTCCGTATTGAAAAAGCTGGACATTTGGGCTATTTTCTATAATGCCTGGAGGACATGACCTCCAAAACCCGGACGTCTGGTCAGTCTAGTCACCCTAGTCTTCGTGGAATAATCTGAAGTTGTTTTTTTAGCAATATTTGCCAATGTGTTCCGTCATTCGGCCTTCAAAGCATTGACAAGTTCAGCTTTGTTGAGCGATCTCTTCCACGCTCCCGACGATCTAGTTCATCCCAGAAATTCTCTATAAGGTTCAGGTCAGGACTATTGGCTGGGCAGCCCACCTTTTGGACTGCCATGTCCTCAAACCAATCTGTAAATAAACGAGCAGTACGATGGCGTTTTCATGCTGATAAAATCATCGGCCTCTCACCAAGGTACTGCCACAATATACAGGGTGTCCATAAAGTCTTTGCCACATTACAAAAATTAATATAAAAAAATCTGTGTAAGTTAAAATAAAATGGTTGGCAATATAATATAGCAACACTCAAAGTTTTTCTTTTCTTTAGGTGAGCGCTACTGCTGAGTAAGAAGAGCATTTCATCGATAATGGCTTCCATGCAAAGAAAAGCGGAGTGCGTGTTGTGGTTCCATGAGACCAAATCGGCAGTTACTGTCCAGCCTCATTTCAGAAAAAAGTGCAGACGATCACCACCGGACCAAAAAAAACATAAAAAGCTTGGTATGAAAAGTTTAAAGCGACGGGTAGTGTTGGCGATCTAGCTGTTCAGGAGACATTTCTGCGAAGCCCAGGAAATCCATTCGTCGTGCTTCACTGGGATTCCCCGTGCCACGGTTCACAAAATTTTACACAAACGTCTTCATCTGTATGCTTATAAGGTACAGATCGTTCAAGCTCTTCATCCTGATGACCGGCCTCGCCGTGCTGCATTTGCGAAGGAGATGTTGCAGCACATAGCTTATGATAGTGATTATCTGCACCATGTCTGTTTCTCAGATGAAGCCATATTCCATGTCTCTGGTACAGTAAATAGGCACAATGTGCAAATCCGGGGATCCGAGAATTCCGATTATGTAATCGAACAACAGAGGGCTAGTGAACGTATGATGCTGCCTGATGCATGACAGAATCTTCGGATCCTTCTTTTTTACAGTGCCCACGGTAACATGCAACGTGTACCTGGACATGCTGGAACTTTTGTGGCACCTCAGTTGCATGCACAAGGACGGTGCCCCACCACACTGGTCAGTAATGGTTAGTGAGTTCCTGAATGTCACATTTCCGGGCAGATGGATTGACCGCGACGGTCCCATGACATGGCCACCTCGATCGCCCGACATAACCCCTCCAGACTTTTTCTGCAGCGGTTGGTTTTCCCGAGAAAGAAACAGTGACAAATATGCACTTTATCGGTCGCCATGTCCTAGCTCAACTAACCGTAAGAGTAGGCTGTAAAAGAGAAACGATTAAATTTTTTGTCAGAATTTCGTGCTATGTGTGTAAGGTAGCGACACTGTCTAGAACGACAAGTCTTAGCGGACAGTCCAAATGTGTGCGGTTGGTTGAGCTAGGACAAGGTGCGTATTCTTCACTGTGGGTTGCTCATGTTTAATCTCGGTAAAACCTCGGTAGAAGCACGAAAATGGATTTGTTCAGATACTGCGAGATAGAGGTAGGTATCGTGAGTGGTTTGTGAATTTAAGATGTAGAGATTGCAGCGTGGCGGACAAGTAGCGTAGCGGACTGCTGAAGAAGATGGAGAACGCAGATTTGCATTTTCCTTGGCCATGCAGAGTGCAGACATACATGACTTAATGTGAACTTTCCGTGGAAGTAAAACATCTTAAAAACTTATTCATAAACCCAATAATTTTCACTGTTGACTCGAACACTCCAAAAAGAAAAGTTGATTTCTACACGAATACACTAATAAAAAAATATCTCAGATAGTTTTTTTGGGAGGGCAAATGTATCATTAAAATGCACTAGTTTCCATAAATTAAGAACCCCCCACACCCTTCTCCCAAAAAATCACGATAACTCAGAAAATACACTGGCGTGCAAAAATTAAGGACGAGACGGTTTTTCGAATGTAACGTCGTGCAGAAGTGCTCCACATCGACTCAAATCATACCATAAGATTTCCAAAATGTAAGAATATGGGACAAGTGAGCAAAACCGTCCAAACAAGGAATCCAAAGGCACTTTATTGAAAAGGTAGCTTTGAGCACAACTGACAGAAACGTCCATGTGACGGGCTGCTGCCAAGAAAAATCCAGTCTTTAGTAGGGGATATGATCACCCCTGACTGCGTTGCAGGATTTACAACGTCTGTCCATGCTGAGGACGAGGTTGTGAAGGAGCTGTTGAAGCATCGCGGCCCATTCCTCTTGTAGCGCCAATCGCAGCTGCGGAATCGTTGCTGGCGGCTGGTGACGTGCTGCCAAGCGTCTCCCGAGAAGGTCCCACACGTGTTCGATTGGATTTAGGTCCGGGGACCTTTGCGGGTCAATCCATGCGTTGAATATCTTCACTCTCCAACAGCTCTGCGACAGCCACTGTACGATGAGGTGTAGCGTTGTCGTCCATGAAGAGGAACTCAGGGCACACAGCACCTCTAAACAGACGCACGTGAGGCAGGAGATCCTCGGTACAATAGCGGACACCAGTGACTGAACCTCCTTGGAAGATGTGGAGGTTAGTACGGATACCAAGCATGATATCGCCCCAAACGAGAACTCCGCCACCGCCAAACCGGTCCCTTTCGATGATATTGGAGGTGTGAGTGCGTGTTCCCTGCTCTCTCCAGATGTGTATACGTCCAGAATCGCTCGTCAGACTAAATCGTCTCTCATCCGTAAAGAGAACTCTACCCCATTGCTGATGTGTCCAGTACTGGTGTTCCTAGCACCACAAAAACCGCCGTCTCCGATGAGCAAGCGTTAATGACACACACCGTACTGGTTGTCGTGCAAATAGACAACCTTTGTGCAGCCTCCTGGCCACGGTAACACGCGCTAACGGATGTCCAGTTGTCTGTTGCATGAGCCTTGCGATTTCTACCGCTGTCTGCCGTCTGTCTCTGTCTCTTCTCCCCTGTTGGACAATATACTGGTCGTCCGCCGCCGTGCTTGCTCGCGGACGACCACTACTAAACTCTCGGATAGCTGTTCTTGTCGTTTGAAATGCTCTCCAAGCTCGTGAAACGATGCTGTGAGCGATCCGGAACTCCTCGGCCACACTAGTCACACTTCGACCTTATTCCAACTTCTCAATGACGCGACCTCGGGTAAAGTCATTCAGATTTCGTCTACTGGATTGCCTGTTTGTCATATCACACGGTGGCAGCAGCTCGACGTCGTTCAAACCGATGTACACCGTGCTATAGCTTTCACTGAATTGCTGAGCGTACACAGCCCGTGTGTTTTATACCCTTTCGACACTCCCCCCCCTCACGTCATGCTGCATATATGCGCATGCCCTACCGTACTAGACCCTAGTCTATCTCCTGAGTGGTCTTTCGGTTCGTTCTGCCTGCTCGTTCCGCTGTTATGCTAATTTCTCTTCGTCCTTAATTTTTGCACACCAGTGTATATAATGAAATTTGGTAAAAACCTGTGTCATACTGTACGTTACAGATGAACCCTAAAACATTTCATGGAGGTTTAACGACCACCATGAGCAACTCAATGGGCTATAAGCAGTCGTCCGTCCCTGCTTTAGGGTCACTGGTTCCAGGGAAGGGAGAGAGCCAGCCAGTACCGTAAGACAAACAACATCCGTGCCTCACCGGGATTCGAACCCGGACTCCTTTCGGGCGAATGATCAGAAGCCATCGCTTAGTCCACTGCGCCACCGGGGCGGCACACACAGCGATTTTCATGCTGTTGATGGTGTCTAGAAGCTCAGTAGGTAGCAACGACCATTGTCTGTGCAATGCTTGTCTAAGCCCCGCCAGATCTTGTGGAGGGGTTTGGGGGCAGAAGTACATCTCTCCTGAGCATCCCAGACATGTTCGATCGGATTAAAGTCGGGCGACATGCCTGGCCGATCCGTACGGACAATGATGGTCTCTTGAAAATATTGTTTTACCAGCTCCGGTCGATTGGGACGAGTGTTATCATTTTGTAGGAGAAGTACACCCAAAAGCCAAAGCATTATGATCACCTGCCTAATTTGATGTTGGTCCTTCACGTGCCACCAAAACAGCTGTTACCCGGTGAGGTGTGGACGCTACAAGATTTATAAATGTGTCTTCTGGTACCTGGCAGCAAAACGTTACCAGCTCACCCTTTAACTCTTGTAAGTTACATGGTCAAACTGCCACTGATCGGATTTCTTCTTCCAACACAAATCGCAGATGCTCAATTGGAATGATATCTGGGGAATTTGGAGGCCAGGAAGTCGTCCTCATGGGGTATCGTTCACTTGATCGAAAGATCACTTGACCAAAAATCACTTCGCCGAAAGTCACTTGATTGAAAGATACATTTCACCGAAGGGTCATTTGATCGAAAAGTTAATTTCATCGAAAGGACATTTGATCGAAAAGTTCATTTCACCGAAGGATGACTTTATCTGAAAGTTCATTACATCGAAAGATCATTTCACCGAAGAGTCAGTTTATCTAAAACTTAGAATTTTGTTGTTAGAGATCTGTTGGAGTGTGGGGCGGGTTTTTGAAAAACTGGCCACCTAAACATTATGGGATTGTATAAAAAATGCACTTTTAATTTCTATGAAACACCTCTCCATGAGTAGGTTTTTCGAAATATAACATTAAATTATAAGGTCTAGATCTGGGCCTTTTTATCAAATTGTGTTTGAGCAAAAGCGCAACATTATCATGGCTTGTTATGTAAAGCTTATGAATATCCTGAATTAAAATTCGCTAAAAAGGCCTAAGCGGAGGTCTAGGTCCCTAAAGTTGATTCTCTTTGTCTGAAACAATGTGCAACATTATTAACTTGACTTTTTATGTAAACCTTATGAACATGAGCATGCACGATTAAAATTTTCTAAAAAGCCTAAGCCGAGGCATAGGTTCCTGAAATTGATTCCTTTGGTCTGAATAAATGTGCAACATCATTAACTTGACTTTTTATGTAAACCCTATATAAACATGAGCACGCACGATCAAAACTTGCTAAAAAGGCCTAAGCCGAGGCATAGGGACTTAAAATTAATTATTTTTGTCTTAAAGCTAAATTTTTGCGTTCTTTGTGACGCGGAGAAATCAAAAGTACAACTTGAGTATGATCCCCTAACGTTTCAGTGTGGTCTGTCTTCCAAACTGGCACAATGCTTCAACAGATCCTGTAATGAAATCTAAAGTTTTCGATAAACTGACCTTTCGGTGAAATCACCTTTCGATGAAATGAACTTTTAGGTAAAGAGACCTTTCGGTGAAATGAACTTTTTGATCAAGTGACGCTTCGGTGAAATGTACCTTTCGATCAAGTGACCCTTCGGTGAAATGAACGTTTCGATCAAGTGATCTTTCGGTGAACCAATTTTTTCGGTGAAGTGATTTTCGGTCAAGTGACCCTTCGGTGAAGTAAACGTCGAGCAAATGAACCAGACCCGTCCTCATGTTCCGCAAACCATTCTCGAACAATCCGGGAAGTGTGGCACGGCGCATTATTCTGTGAAAGAAAGCACTACCAGAGGGGATTACCGTTGCCATGAGAGGCAACGGTAACCCCCTCTTGTAGTGCTCAATCCCCTCTAGTAGTGCTGCAATGATATTTAGGTCGGTGGTAGATATCGTTGTTTCCTGCACATGAATGACTGGACCCAGAGTTCCCTCAGCAGAACATTGACCAAAGCATTATACTTCATCCTGCTTGTTTTCGTCCAACGTCTCATCCTGGTGCCAACCCTTCCTCTTTGTTCTCCCTCGATCTTCTTTTTAACTGACAATAACTTTCAACTTTAAGAGAAGGTTCAATGTACTGTTTTATAATATTATTTTACAAAATTTCTAAATATAAAATTTACTCTTGATAGATACACGGTCGAGTCACATTATTGTGACCACCAACTAATATCCAGTTACCGCCGTGTGCAGCGCGGACAGCAGCTAGACGGGCCGGGAGTAACTCAATAAGGTGCTGGAAGGTGTTCACAGGTATGTAGAGCCATGCTGACTGTAGTGCATCTGACAGCTGGTAGAGGGTACGTGGTGGAGGACCCATACAGCGAACAACACGATCCAGGAGGTCTCACACAGATGCTCAATTGGGTTTAAGTCTAGAGAATTAGAGGGCCAGGGAAGTACTTTGAAATCTTCATCGTGCTTTTCCAACCACTCTCGAATATTTCTAGCTGTGTGACACGTAGCATTGTCGTTCTGAAAGAACCCATCCGCCACAGGAAAGACAATCAGCATGTATCGATGTACGTGGTCTGCAAGGATGGATTCATAACGAATTCGGTCCATAATGTCTTCCACAGGTATGAGTAGACCCAGGGAATACCACGAAAACATTCCTCAGACCATAACGCTGCCCCCACCAGCGTGTGTCTTGCCAGCAGTGGTTGAAGAGTGTTTGTTCTCCGACGTTTCTCGCCTTATACGCCAACGTCCTTCCGTTCGATGAAGCAGAAAAAGTGACTCATCGGAGAAGGCAATCCTTTGCCAATCAGCGGAGGTCCAATTCTAATGCTGCCGGGCAAATGCAAGCCTTTTCTGTCGATGCACTTTCGTTAGCATAGGTGCAGTAACCATCCGTCTACATCGGAGCACTGTCATCTTAGACACACTTCCGGTAGCCCCTGGTTCATTCGGCCAGTGAGTTGTTCCACTGTATCATGTCGATTGGCCATCACGCACCTTCGAAGCCGACGTTCACCTCTCACATCAATGGCACGTGCTGCTCCGCAGTTTTCATGTCGCTTATTCACAATGGTGCCATTATTCCAATAACGATACATTTAAGCACAGCAGCACGCGAACAGTTCACAAACTGAGCTGTTTCAGAAATACTGCCACCCTTGGCCCGAAAGCCGATAATCATCCCTTTTTACAAAACTGATAATTCTCTTCTTTTATTCATGACAGCAACGAATAATATGTTTTCAGAATGCCTACAGCACACCTTATATACCCTCCAAGCCAGCTCACGACACGTGCCTTTTTTCATTGGCTACGCGCTGTTGACGTCAAAAGTAGGAGGTGGTCACAATAATGTGACTCGACTGTGTGTATATAGCTTTTGTCATAAGGACTCCACACACTGATACATAGACATCGTACAATCACATGTACAATACATTAAGTACCATGTTTCTTACGTTAACACAATATATTACAGCTGATGCACAAAAGGGGGCGGGAAGAAATATCCTGTGCCACAGTAACCAAAATTCATACGATATACTATCCACAATATCCGATACAGAACTTCAAAATCAAATACTTCAACAGACTATTGAAATTTAACAGTTAATGAAACCCCCAAGTATTCCCGTGAATCTCTACTACAGGAATTTCTTCGCCATATGGATGGATGCGGAAAAAGTGAGAACGGAGTTTTTCCGTTAATATAAGAAAGGAATTGCGGAAAGGTTTTTGAAAATTCAGAATTTTTCGTTAACACATCTTGAAAATGGTAATTTACCCTGTGAATATAAGGAAGAAACTGCGGAAAGTATTCTGAAAATTCTGAATTTTCCGTTAACACATCTTGAAAACGGTAATTTACCCCGTCAATATCAGAAAGAAATTGCGGAAAGGTTTCTAAAAATTCAGAATTTTTCGTTAACATATCTTAAAAACGGTAATTTACCCCGTCAATATCAGAAAGAAATTGCGGAAAGGTTTTCGTTAACACATCTTGAAAACGGTAATTTACCCCGTCAATATCAGAAAGAAATTGCGGAAAGGTTTCTGAAAATTCAGAATTTCCGTTAAGACATTTTGAAAACGGTAATTTACCCCGTCAATATCAGAAAGGAAATTGCGGAAAGTTTCTGAAAATTCAGAATTTTCCATAACACATCTTGAAAACGGTAATTTACCCCGTCAATATCAGAAAGAAATTGCGGAAAGGTTTCTGAAAATTCATATTTTTTTCTGGCGTACGAAAAATCCCTGAAATTCAGTGTTTTCCCCCGTCCTTTCACGGAAAAAGTTGTATCACAAATATGTTTTGTTAATTCACGGAAGAAATCACGAAAATTGGCACGTGAATTTCAGGAAAATATTTACACTGTAGGAGTGATAAAAGTTGCAGAAATCAGAGAAAAGTAATAAAAAAAGATTACATGTGATTGATAATTAAAATTTAAATTTCCAAGAAAATTTAGAAAACTAAAAATTGCTAAAGATCATTATACTTCAAACAAGTTCGGTGTAACACTTTGCTTTTTTTTATATATATATATATATATAAATCTAGTTCAAACAGCTAGATAATTTATTTTTCTTGTTGAGGGTTTCAAGAATTCAAGTAACGATCTGAATTTTCGATTTGGTGCGATGAAAATCAGAAAACCGCAAAATTTCGTTGAAAATCAGATGCATTTTAAAACACAAACTAAACGCATTTTTTTGAACATCTGACCTCTTTAACAGAAATTCTACTTTGCTTCAAGAAATGCTTTAATTGAGGGACGAAAATAGCTTTGCAGATGACATTTATCTCTTTTATCATCAGTTTCCCTGTTATGTAAACACTGTGATATCAGGGAATAAGAATTGCTTATATTCCACGATAACAAATCGTTTTATCTGCTGCTGATTGAAAAAGCTTGTGATTTTAGAAAGAATATTTACGACGCATCCACAGAGCAAGCGTGCATTATGTTGCATGTCACACGAAGCACGGAAATTTCAATTTCTGGAGCACACACACACACACACACTAACATTTTTGAAAAGTATCATCAATAGGCTTTGTTGTTATTCTTTTTTCATGGAAAGGTGAATTCTCTGCCTTTCAAAGTGTTGCTGAAAACTGGTTGTTATTCATTAGATAGGCAAACATGTGATTTATTGCTTTAACATTTTTTATCTGTCTACAGCAGTCCGCAACGGTAAGTCGCTTGCATGTTTTTTATGCTGTTTTAACTTTTGCTTTTGAGACGATTACATAAGCAATCATGGGCGCCCATGGGGAAAGGGGGGGACGAGGGGTCATTTCCCCTCTCCTGAAAATTGAACCATGCCTTTTCTGTTCTTGCATGATACTAAAGAAATTTTCAAGATTATACTAATTCTGATTGCTAATTTTTTTCGTAGAACTCCTGGATGAGCGTGTTGTGAAAATAGCAATTTGTCGGTGACGAAGATCGAATCCTCGCTCCAGAGTGAGTTGTTCTAACGGATTAAGCTAGACCGACGGAATGTATCGCTGAAGATTTGTCGTTTTGACACGTGCTTCACTTCTGTAATACGTCACACCATCTCTCTTAATTTTTTTTTTTAAGCAAAGAAGGAACCTTTCATTAATCCCAGACGATGCGTGGAACGATCACCACACATTTTTCGAAGAACTCAACGGCATCGGTCCAGGAAAAGAATTTTTTCAATCGATTTTAGAAGCTCAAAGTTTGCTGTAAATACATCCGAAGTAGAAATTAACACTTACGCTCCCTGGTGGCCAAACCATTTTCTATTAAAAATTAGAAATTACATGCAAAATATTTTCCACCAGGAGCTGTATCCTTTGCAGAAAGAATTTTTCAAATCGGAGTTTTAGAAACACAGATATCGGGGAAAACGCAATTTACTTTTACGCCCCCTAGCGAAAAATCTATGCGTAACTTGAAAACGTGACTATACCTGAAATAGTCTTCGACATAAATGGAATCGAAAGGTGAAAAGTTTATTTTTTCAATCGTATGTTTAGAAGCAAATATATGGAAGAGAAATTAGTAAAATCATGCAATGCATTGATAATGATACGCTTTCCAACATACCAGAAATCATTACTCAAGTTATAAGGATAATGGCTGTAGAATAAATCTCGCTCCTATGCCCTGACCTTTGATCCCATTTTCGATGATATTTAACAGAACCGGTTAAGTATACTTCCGGAACAACATGATAAAGTTTTGTCTCAATCGAAGCATTTTTACGTAAGTTATGACGCATAAGGGCGATGTAATGGATCCCGCTCCTATGTCTTAACTTTTGACCTCATTTCGTCTATTTTCAATAGCGTTCGCTCCCAGATGGTTCCCTAATACATACTAAAATTTCATCGAAATCGAACAATTTTTACGCAAGTCATTGTGCAGACAGACAGACATACGGACAAAGCTGGAGCATATACGCTTCAACCTACTGTCGGAAAGCGTAAAAAATGAATTTTGAATTCGATATCATCTGCATTTAAGTCTTCTAGCGGCGAAATTATGTATCGTAAAAAAAAAAAAAAAAGATCATCATTCGCACATTACATTTGAAGCTCCTTAATGCAAAAATAATTTTTCAAATCGGACTAATAGTTGCAGAAATATGGTTCATGACGGACGGACAAACCGGTAACGTAAACACGATCTTTTTTACAAAAGTCGTACTAAAAAGAAATGCTTCCAGGGCTGTTTATGGATTGTCAGAGTGTCACTGCGCAGTAGTGATGTCGAGTACACGGGCTCACTTACGTAGACGATCAGGCATTACTTTGTCCGGGCTAATATTTTTTTTAAATTAATATTCGTATATCAAAAGTCATGTCAGAAATGTAAAGTATTAACGGACAGCCGAAGTTGGGAAGCTCCTTATTATGTAACTACATTTTATAGTACTTCATGATAAAGGCATTTTTCTGTCTAGATTTTATTTTTTTACGGAAGTTTTTTCATTTGGTACGTTTTCGTTTGAAACCCTCTCCGAAGTAATTGATTCTTTAACTTCTGAGAAGTTTTTTCTTTTTCATCGCCTCTTTTCCCAGTTTTTTTTTTTTTTTTTGTAAATCTTGAAGTCTCTCAGTGCTTGCTTTTTCTGCTGCAGGGCTGTAGATACAGGGGAATACGTTTAATTTATTTACGGAAGAACAACGTTTTATCTTTATTTTCGAGTCCGTTTGTAGGCCAGAAAGCAGTTCAATGTTTTAGGTGTTCGTGTCCGGTTAACAGGAAGAAACATCAGTCACCTTGGCTGTAATTAAGAGCAATGGACTTTTTATTTTTATTTTTACTGCATGATCTTGACCTGCGCAAAATTTGAAAAATATCAAATCCTTGTACTTTTCAATCTCAGCTGAAGTTTTGAAAATCTACTTGATTATATTTCTTTGCAGACGCCGTCGAATATAAAAAGAAAACCACTTTCCGAAATTAGAGAAGGAAGTAAGTTGATTCCAATTTCATTTGATTTTCCACACGTTTCTTTTTATCACATTTTTCCACAGACACGATCTGCGCAGTGGCTTATCTTTAGATTTCGTACCCGGAAGCACGAGGTTGAATTTGGAACACTACCGCTTAAAAAACGTGAAAGTTTAAAATATTTAGACTTAGTCGTAAGCGATTGAGTAGTGTGAAATAACTCGTACATACACGCCGCTGAAATAAATCACAGACGAAAGGAATTATAGATTTTTTTTTTTATCAAACTAGCAATCATGCCCGTTCCCCGAACGGTGAATCTGTAAAATAATTTTTTAAACATAAAATTAAAGAAAAAGAAAAGTAATTAAGGAAATAAAAAGTAATTTAAAATCCGTAACTGTTTTACGATTTAGAATAGCGTCGTGACTTCAGCATACGGTTTAACGTAAAACAGAGCAGGCTTTGGCCCCCCTTAATTTTAAATCAAAATTTGAAATTTTCAGAGCATTTCAGTGATTCTGACAAAATTATCTTGAAACCTATCTGCATTTTGAAACAGTAAAGCTAAGCCTTCCTGTTACAGTGGACACCCCCCCCCCATCCTAAAACCTGAAGAAAACTCTAAAATTTGTCCGCCATGTCGCGTATGGTATGAGGTAGCTAGGAATCACAGTTCGGCAGGATCACATGTTCTTTTACAGTTCAGTTTTTTTATTTATTTCTCATTTACGTTGTTTTTTCTTTCGGATGTTCTCTAAAATTAATTAACAAGATTGCGGGATAATTAGGAAGTCGCTCCAATGCTCTTGAAGGCAAGAAACGCAATATTTTTGCCATTTTGAATTGTTTCTACCTGTGGGAAAAGGTAGCACTCAATGGTTGCTCTGGAAATTGATAAGAGCAAAGCGATATGCCAAGAAGAGGACTTCTGGATTTCTTGAGGAGGGGCCGATGTTACGACCCACACCCGCCATTAATTTAGTAATTAATGGGCGTGGTTGATGTGTGAAATTAATTAAGTATTAATTATGTTCGAGGCTTGATTGGAGTTTAAAAGTGTAAACAGCAGATAAAGTTTTATCTGGGGGTTTGGAAAGAAAAGAGGCGAAGAATTCTCTCTCTGGCTGGGTGGTCTCAGAATAGCTCTGTTAGGTCATAAATATCAGGGCGCAGCTGACGGGAAACTAAGCAACACGGAATGGTACCTTTCGAAGAGGGGTCCACTTGAGTAAATGAATGAAGATGGGGACAAAAGGTTTAGCGAATAATCGTAAATTCGTCGATTGTTTGGGGCATTTTCGAGAACAATTGCTCTCTGTGTGGTCCGTGCAGAAAAATAAGATTTCGCACTTAGCGTGAAAATAAGGAAGAAAGTTTAGTTGTCTGTATGCTCTCCGATGTGAAAGGCTGGATATGCCTTGGATCTGCAAAAAATGAATTGGGAAAAATGAAGCAGCGAACCTCCCCGCATTTGGTAAGAAATGGAGACAACTCGAGGCAGCTGGAGATGCCAGTTTACCATAAAGCAGCAGAATGCCTAAATCCGCGTGATAACGCAGAAATTTCTAGGCTGGAGCGTAATGGAAATCAGCGACTGTTTGGCCTAATGAAAGCCAAGTTACAGGGGAAATTAAGAAGTCTGCGAGTGGACAGTGGTCATTCCA
The DNA here is from genome assembly GCA_039090855.1 of Macrothele yani. Taxonomy (NCBI): domain Eukaryota; kingdom Metazoa; phylum Arthropoda; class Arachnida; order Araneae; family Macrothelidae; genus Macrothele; species Macrothele yani. The sequence goes on along the minus strand of CM077027.1, from coordinate 133,407,535 downwards.
ATGAGAAGCGAAGCCAAGCAAAGTCGGGTTCGGATGCCAACCACTGCAGTGTGGAATCGTCACCCCCATTCATCCCCTACTGTGGAGGAAGTGAAGAGATGCGCTTGTCTTACGGGGCGAAGCGAGGCCCCATGTGTGCGTGTGTGTGGTCACGTAAGCAGCGAAGCCACTACGTGTAAGTGCGACGGGATAAAAACATGGCGAAAGAAAAATATGAGCGTAAGAGCGGTGGCTTCGATACCTAACAAATATACAGGTGAAATGTTGAGTTGCCGATATACGCTTAAGGTAAAAGCACGTCTGATTTCGCTCGGCCGAGAAAATTAATCTCAGGGCTAGCAGTCGCAACTCGATAAAAAAAATGGAAACAAAACCTGCGAGTGGCATATTTGAACTGCGTACTCAGGCAGGGTAGATGGTTTGCTAACGGAAAGGAACTGACTGAATTGGGAATGAACGGTCAAAAAGGACGGAAGGTAGCGACGGACGGAATCAACTATAGCAGCAGCGGAATTGAATGTGTCCCACTCTCCCAGCAGTCGACGTTCACAATTATTTCTTCACGACAACAAAAATCATTTCCCAGGAACACAGAAAATCAATCTTGGAAACCGCAACAGCAGATGTGAGAGGGCCTATTTTGTTTAACGGCCACCTTCAAATCGTCACGAGAATAGATCAGTGTGCACTCTAATCATTGCAACAAAGTGCGGCGTGATATTACCATTTTAATTGTGTGCTTCATTTACATCAAGCGTCAAAATGAAGTGTTGAATCATCAGTGCTGCCACATGGTGCAAGTGTCCGTGTGTGTGTGCGCGTTTTTTTTTTTTTTGTCGTGTGATATTATGTGATGCACACTGGATTTGCTCAGCAAAGTCACGAAACTGTAAGTAGATGAATATTTCCTTTTTCTTTCTTCGCACATCTGCGAACTTGTGCCATCCCGACACCCAAAGCTGCATGGACATAGATGCAGTAATGCTGAGTGACTGAACCTCGGAGGAAATACCTGCACATACAGATTTCAATTTCTTACAGGGCCCATTTCCTGATTACTTTTTTTACATGAATAAGGGAGAAGGTGTGGCCACAAATTCCGCTGGGCGGGACAGTTTCTTTTAACTTTGGTTCAGGGCCAAAGCTAGCGGAGAAGGGATTCTGCATGTGCATGCTTATTAGATTTAGTTAATTAACTTTGGCAGTATTTCGCACCTATAATCTTATACCGCAAATTAACGTGCTTGTGTATTTTGTGTAGCGAGTATTTTTAATGTGATCGTTTGCATATAATTTTTTTTTCATTCTCTAAGCAATTGTATATGAATATCACCTGCAGCTCTATTTAGTGTGTAAACGAGTAGTATCTCTTGTTCAGATAGTCCGGTGGAGACTCAGACGGCTGCGTCTTCCGACAGTAAAAGTGTGACACCGTATGCTGCCCACATATGAGGGGCAATTGTCTATACGCCCAGAGAGCGCCGTATCTGTTTAAATCTCGCAGAACGTTATTAAATGTTGTGTTGTGTATTTGAGAATCATGTGTTATTTGCGAAAGTGAGTGTTGTACTGGCTGGTTGGGGATTGAATGTACCGGAGTAAGATCCGGACCACTACACTCAGTCACAAATTGGTGATTGCGGGTGAACCTCATCACAACTCTGATCCCAAAGTATCATTTTTTTTAGATTATTTTATTTTTTATTTGTTGTTGTTATTTTGTTCACAAGGTGGATTCACCCAAGCCTTATGCTTCGGGTCATTCTTCAACTTTTCATTTTTTATGTTCTGGTGTGAATCTTTGAGTGCAGCAGTGCACCTGAGATTCTCACTTGGTGCCGTGGCCAACTAAATTGTACTTCAGGTCTCAAGCACCGTTACCGGCAGACTCGGCAGGAACACTGCTAGTGCCGTGTAACATTCCTTTTGGATTTTTTGGTTTTTAGACTTTTTTGCTAGGTATAGAAGTGGTAGAAAAATTCATGCAGAAAATGTTTCAAAGCGCTGTTTTTTTTTTTCGTGCATTTGCAGGCATCCGGACTTTAAGACCTACCAGCATGCCAATTTTTAGATCTCTAGGTTATTTAGAAGTGCTCTAGCTGTGACGAAATAATGAACGTCATATTTCTGTTTCACAAGTTATAACGAAGTAAATTTCTCCGTCATATTTCTGTTTCACAAGTTATAACGAAGTAAATTTCTCCGTCATTTTTGGTCTACGCCGGGATTCGAAACCGAGGCCACTTATTCCGGAACAAGTAGCTCTACCAACTGAGCTACGCAGACATTTGTTCTGATTCCTATCTGCCTTTATGTCGTGTGCGTCCTGCTGGCAGGTACGTCACATCTCCCCCCGAAAGAGGGCCGGGGGCATGGCCCACGGGTCAGCCGTGACCATGAATCGTTGCAGGCAGCCATCCACTGTAGAACGTGCACTTGAGAACTCCCAGTCAATCTGCTGTGTGGAATGCAACATCACACATTTTTATTTTTCGAAGCGCTGGAGAAGGAATTCTCTGATTTTTCCTGTCTCGCGGTGTGGAAATAACATCACACCAATGCGAGATTTTGAACGGCCGGGTCATCCGGATAGTTCGGGCGCCATTATAACGAAGTGAATTTCTCCGTCATTTTTGGTCTACGCCGGGATTCGAACCCGAGGCCGCTTATTCCGGAACAAGTCGCTCTACCAACTGAGCTACGCAGACATTTGTACTGATTCCTATCTGCCTTTATGTCGTGTGCGTCCTGCTGGCAGGTACGTCACAAAGTTTGTTGTAAAGTACTTGAACACCGCTGAACACCCCTACACAAAGTGCTTCTGCGAGGTACACCATCCAACTAAATATTGTAATTTGAAAAACTGAAATTTTTTTGCTATAAGGTGATAAATGGTCAGTCAGTCTCCAATAGTGGACAGATATACCAATATTTACTCATGAAAAAATGGATGTTACATTATGATATATACATTGAGTAACAAACACATTTTGAAAACAATAAGGTACAGTACTGACACAGAATATACTACATCCATTCCTAACGATATGGGAGGAAGACCAAATCGACGGTTGAGACGGCTAAATGTCACCACAATTAGATGAAGAGACATTTCGTACTTAGTCATCTCATATGTGCAAAAACACTGTAATATAACTGAATGCATTTTTAACACTTACCCCTTAGTCGATCGTCCAATTCTGTTGCAGTAAAAACACAGTTCATGCTTAGATATAAAATGGAAAGTTCATTGCAAATCTATTAAATAACTCATCGTTTGGTGCACGATGGAGTAGCTAAACTATGATTGTCGAAATTTAAAATCTACGAAGAGATAAAAATAAACGTCCACTTGACACTTAGCTATGACATATAGGAGGTATGGGCAGCTTTCACTGATTGCTATAGCCCAAATAATCACAAACCATGGCGATAATGCTGTTTTCTGGATTAATCTGAAGTATATGGATATCTCATATCTTTCGCAGACTTGAATAACATACAGAGATACACACTCAGACTCAGTGTTTGTTGCCAGACGCGTTTCGTCCCCATTATCGAGGACATCCTCAGTGGCACCAGGTTGTAATACTTCTGCACAAACCCTAACGCTGGTTGTCGCATTCCTTGAATATATATCCACCGCCGTCAAATCAAGACCTCTAGTACGCATGTCATGCGCTTGTGTTCCATGCAATTGGACAGATGCAAATCGCTTATTCTCTCTTTTTTTATTTTATTATGTGTAGCCTGTTGTGGTTTTTCTGACTTAATAAAGAACTTCCATGCTGGAGATAATTCTATAGATGTATTGTTGTTACAATTTATATTATTTGTTTTCACTATGATCCCTGCTTCAGATATTAAAATCTATCTGGGTCTAATGTGTGATGTCAATAACTTGATATTGTCCCAATTAGTCATGCTCAAGCAGTATTGGATGAGGGCTGTGGTTTGTTGATTTCTAGTCTAATTATTTCGGTGTTCCTTTAATCTGGTTCTTAAGCTCCACTTCGTGCTGCCCACATAGATTTTTTCTTTTAGACCTTCTTTGGAATTTATGGGAATCTGATATACCCCCGCCTTGTCCAAGTAATGCTTATCACCTGAGTCATGGCGTTAACTTAACACCACGAGACGCCCTTATAAGGCTGTAATTGTGGCAAAAGGTGTCCCGAAGCCGCGGATGGCTTAGTGGTTAGCAGTTCAGACTATCGATGCAAGGTCCCCAGGTTCAAGCCTGGGCTGATCTTTCGGAGATGGTGTGATTTACTAACAATCACTGAATATCCGCCGTGCATCGGACGAGCACGTTAAGGTGACGGCCCCCAGGCTGGACCCACTGGTTAAATGGGTATCCTTTCCTATGCCCCCCTGAAATTCTTTCACCCCTCTAGGTGCAATATCGTACTTGTACGGTGGTGCCATCTACTGTACTCTAATCTCACTACAAACTGTTCTGTCAAAGTCGCTAGACTTGCTCTCATTCCTTCCGTTTCTGTGTCCTGCCCAAAAGGCGATCTCGCTGTAGGTGGCTGGGACCTAAACTCTACTCACTGTGGACGGAAGTCCTACAAGAAAATGACAAATTGATCAAAAAGGTGTCCCGACTAAGTACTAACAGAAATGGTGAGAAGTTATGAAATACGCTTTATCATGGTTTTCTGTGTATAACTTTTAAAATGCGATTTCCTTGCATAAGAGTGATGCATAAAGTGTGATTTTTATCTATCTATCTCCCTGAAGAATATGAATAAGGTAACGGATGTATCAATCTGTCTTAGAATCATTATCCGAGTGTTATTTCCTTCCTGCAGGCAAAGGAAGAAAAAAAAAGCTTTTTTTATTTTTTTCTCGAACTATTTCGAAAGAAGTCTGAGCATTTCTGTCTCGTTGCCTTCTGTGCTTCGCAGTTCATTAGAATTTTGTTTGTTTTTCATTTTTTTTTTTTACCATTATTTTTTTCTTTGTAAGCGCTTCTCTTCAAGGCCTCATCCCTCGGAGGGACTCTAGCCGCTCCCTGCCCACTCACACCCTCACATATTCTTTTTCCTTTTTTCCATTTGTTGACTGAAGACATTTTTGACAAGATGATGAACAACCTTCTCTAAATGATGTGAAACATTATTTTCTCTCCCATCATTTCATTCATCTCTCCAAGTGTATAAGAAATTATTTCGGTTGAATCAATTTTGACTTTTTTCCCCCATTATATTTCAGGATCTAAAGTGAGTGCTTTTGTCCTCGGGAATGAAAATAAAATGTAAACAGAATTCCGATATCTCGTTTTTTTTATATGATTCTATTCATCAATGAAACGAGAGGTTTTCAGCTAATCAAACTTGCACAGTAAAATGGATATTTACTTTGTTACTGTCCCATCGAGAAGTGCTGATGGATTAAATTTAACAATCCATTTTTGGAAAACTAATATCTCCTACTTGACACCTAAGCGTTTCGAGAAATACATAACAAAAAAAAATATCGTTAATAATGAGACGAAATCTTCCAATGAAATGAATATCAAGCCAATGGGGAAAATTAACAGAAGTAACAGTGGGTGCTTTAAAAAGAATAGGATGTCGAGGGAAAAGCGTAATGAGAAGAAATATTAAATCAAGGCAATAAACCAATCATGTATGCTCCAGCGAAATAATTACGAATGCTATAGCAAACAAAGGGGATTTTGAAAGGATAATTTATTTTGTGAAATTTCATATCCATGAATGTTGGTCTTTTCCTCACTGACCAATTGTTGAAAGAAAGAAAAATTCAATTTGATATCGCAATAGGTGGCTGTCTTATCAGAACCCCTTTGGTGATGACAGGTTTAATGGGTAGAGAATTTCGCGTTTCAATAGAAGACAGAGGAAATAAAACATCTATGCATAGCACTGGGAAAACTGAAGACACGGCAGTCTGCTGACGTCTAACTGTTTAAGAATATGATGTTAAATTCAAAAATTTGGAATTACTTTTTTTGCCTTAACAAGCCTTCCCTTTTATTATTTTTCCTTAACCATTCATTAAGAAAGAGATTAATTATCACATAGTATCCTCTATATTTCCTTTAAATTTCTCTGTTCATTTAACTGCTATGCGTCGGATGTATTCTTTTCCTGAAGTCCATGCTTGAGTTTAAAATAATTTCTGAAATTTACGAGCCATTTTACATGATCCCTTTTGTGAATTAACGAAGCATATTTCCAATACAACTTTTTCCGTGAAGTGAAGAAAAAAACCTGAATTTCACGGATTTTTGGTGCATCAGGAAAATTCTGAATTTTCAGAAACCTTTCCGCAATTCCTTTCCTATACTGTCGGTAAATTGCTGTTTCTAAGAGATGTTAACGGAAAACTCTGAAGTTTCAGTAACTTTCCGCAATTTCTTTCGTATACTAACGGAAAATTCTGTTCTCACTTTCTCCCTATCAATATGATGCTACATTCCACGCACCAAATTATCTGAGATTTCTCATGCCCCCGGCCCTCTTTCGGAGGGGGTTTCAACAAGATGGAACTACGTGCTAAAAATGACGTGCTAAGCTCCAACATAAAGTAAAATGGCTAAATCCCTCGCGTTAATGAAGTAAAAAAGAAATTAATCATCGAGCAATCAGTTTTACCTTGAATAAGACTTATGTTTTACCAACTCTAAGACCTTCTGTTTGTTTCATGAGTTTTACCGACACTTAAGACTTTCTGGCTCAGTGGGTAAAATGCGCGGCTTGTGTAGACCTAACGCAATCGATCTTGGTTCGATTCCCGCAACCGGCACGAAAAAATTCTGTTGGGTGAGCTGGAAAATTTTAAATTTCTGCAAATTTGCGAAATTACTGTATAAATCCGAAGAAACGTAAAACGGGCTTTTCTGAAATAAACGGAATTAATGACTACGGAAGATCGGTGAAAACATGGAAGTTAGAAAAATAAAAATGGAGGGTTTTATAAACGGAAAATTTCGTTAAAAGACGGGCACCTACCGGAAAATTTTCTGCACGTTATTTTCAGAAATTTTCAGTTAATTCACACCAGCTATTTTTTACAATGTGAATGTCTTTCATTTGCATGGTGTGGTTGGGTCGCTCGGTTGCAAATCATTCACCGTGAGAGGTGAATGGCTGAAGAGCTCGCGCTTCTTTCGGAGCAGCTTCCCAAGAAGAACGGTATATCTACAACGAATGATTTACATAGTGAGAGTAGTGGACTACCTGGAAAGTGGATCATTCGTGAATGGCTCTTTTGCATGAATGAACTACCAAGAATGAATGATTTACGCTACCAGTATTTCAGTGGGAGCAACATAAATGCATATTTGTTACCAATGCCTAACATTTCAACCCAACAAATGTTTATTGATTACCAGGGATTGGTGTTATGGAATAATCTACCTTTTCAACTAACACATATCAATAATTATAATTATTTTCGAAAACAAGTAAAAATTATTTGCTAATAAACTAAATATATAAAATTTAATGTTAGAAAATTATTAATGAGACCATATATGTCTAAATTTTATATGTGCAGGACATTTGGCTTGACTACGCACTTTAGGAGAATTGGGATTCACTCAGACTATATATTTTTAGCCTTTTACTCAATTTCCAGTTCTATGGTTACACTGTACATAAGTATATAAGCACACCGGACAAAAAATTAGTCACCCCTAACAGAAATGACAGAATGAAGTTACCGGTTGCACAGAGAGCGCCGTGATAGCTTTGGTGGGAGATAAATAGCACTGACGTAGACTACAGGATCATTTCTGTCTCGTGAAGTGGTGAAGAGCAACTGGTGTCTTGAATTTAGTCTGTAATATGGGTCGTAAGACAGATGTTACCGAGTGGCAAAAAGGAGCCATCGTCTTTGGCCGTGTCCACGGACACAAAATGAATGAAGTCGCCCAATTTGTTGGTGTGTCGAAGCGTACTGTCCAGCGGGTCTACCCAACAGTGGTGTAGTTCGCAGTCAACTGAAAATCGGAGACGTAACTGTGGCCGGAAAACGATTCTCACCAACAGGGAGCGCTTTCATGTTTCAAGCCTAGTAACTGCAAATCGGTTTCAAACCAGGCAACAATTGCTCCAAGTAGTCAATGAAAGTCCACTCCAACCAATTTCCGAAAGGAAATTGCGACGAGAACTGCATGCGATGGACTTCTAGAGCAAAGCACCACGGAACAGGCCTCTTTTAACAGCAAGTCACAAAGTTTTACGTTTTTAATGGGCTCAGAGGCCCCAAAACTTTACTGTGGAGGATTGGAAACGAGTAATTTGATCTGATGAGTGTCGTTTTTGATTGTACTCACATGATGGGAGGCGACGCATAGTGGTCCGGATAGAAAAAAGGCGGACAAAAATATTTGTACGTCTTAAACGAAGGAAACTGTAGCGGGATAACTAAATATTCGCTTATTTAAGTATTTTAATGAATTATAATTACTCACAGTACTGTAAGAAGGGTCCAGATATCCAGTCGGTCATTCGTCGTCTTCTTCCCCCTCCTCCTCTTCATCGGATATTACCAATAGACCTAGACCTTCCGAAGGTAGTTTTATTTGTTTTTTCTTTGGTAGTCCTCCCAAGCTGGAAATTAATGGGTCGGAAGTCAACATTAACCTGCGAAAGAGGTCCAAATTGCTGTCTTGTCGTGAAATTTTTCGGGTAAAGCTTTCTCGAAATTTTCTCACATCTTTGTTTCTACACTCAATGGCTTCTTCTGAAAGCTCTCCAATCGGTAAAATAGCTGCTTGCACAATTACGGATCCATGAACAAGAATTTTATGTACCGTGGGTGGCATATAGTACCAGGGATACAATCTCACGAATAACTGTGCTGTTTCCATGCAGTACATATTGAATTTCGTTGCATTTATTTCGTGGCCGCATGAAATTGCTGTTAAAATATTTCCAAAACGAGAAATCAAATTTTGGTCTACTCCAGTCACTTCGGAACTTATTTCGGGATTTGTAAAGAATCTTCTGGCGGTATTGCCGTCATTCGTGTTTCCATACCTGGTTTTGGGACATCTACAATAAGTCCTAGTCTGTTCCTGAAGGAATCTTGGACAATTCTTTTCCTTTTTCCAGAAGCTCACGGGTTCCATCTTTTTTTTTTTTAATTGTAGGTTTAACGACCACCGTGAGCAACGCAATGGGCTATAAGCAGTCGCCCGTCCCTAATTTAGGGTCACTGGTTCCAGGGAAAGGAGAGAACCAGTGCCGTAAGACAAACACAACATCCATGCCTCACCGGGATTCGAACCCGGACCCCGTTCGGACGCATGGTCAGAGGCCATCGCTTAGACCACTGCGCCACCGGGGCGGCCATCTTTCTTACTCGCTTTCCATTTCTTAAAATCTAAGCGGTAAGAGATATGCAAAATACACTCAAAAAAGCGTATATGGGCATGAAGAATAGACAGTCCAAACTCAAAGGAAGAGGTATCCTCTGGCACTTATGTAACGTAATCTAACTTGTTCAGGTCCGACACTTTCGCGCCACATATGTAACATTTCATGCTTCATGACTGGGTCAGAGCATTACATATTTTCCCATCAATCATTGACAATATGAGAGAATACTGTACTGTAACGTTGTCACTTCTTAATGGCTGTAAAGTTTTAATTTGTTCGTTCATGTATTCTCTTTCTGCTTGGACAACTGCAGGGGTTTCATGAAGCCACTGGAGAAGAATAGGCCTACAAAAACGAGTTGATGATGGTCGTTTACTCACTTTCAGGTAGAAATGACAAAATTCGGGTAGCAGTATGGTCCAATAAATTCCGAACTTTCACTTCACATGCACTCTCGCTAACACTTATATTGTGCGGATAAGTTGCGTCTTTTGCTTTCAGAATTGCACAATAACTTGGATATAAGTCATGATTGTGATTAATTGCCATTTTTCTAATAGACATATATTGATGTTTTGATAAATGTGTACTTACTATCATAGATAATGCTTCTTCTTCTGAGAGCTTCGTGGCTTGTTTTCTTTTCTTCAACTATGAGTCACGAATTTGTTTACATCTGGTAGGTGTTGTTGTGGTCACTTCTTTTAATAATTTTGCTGCATTTTCGTCACCTTCAGCCCTCAAATTCACCACTGTGGCATATGAAAGCTCCGCAGCACCCACATTCTCCTTCAGATTTTGAGTTTTCCGCCTCTTACTTCTTTCCCTTAGTTGCTGAAATACTTTCGAAGGACGTCCACGCTTTTCCGAAGAAGTGGAAGGAAAGTCTGTAAATGGTAATTCAATTTCTTGCTGTAACCAGTCTGAATATTTACGAAGAAACATGCTTTCGGTTCGGTGACATTTCTTCCAACGCTGATAGTATTTAAGAAAAAAGCTCATTCATATTACGCTGCGTAGAGATTTTGTGCTCTGACTGTCCAAATTTAATTCAGATTTGTTCTTCACATATTTCACAACATGTTCTTCTTGTAGCACACTGGTCTCATTATTCTTTTCTTTCATTTTCTCGTAAAGTTCTCGGCGACTAACATGTAAATTCATTTTTCACACACTATGTTGTCACACACTATTCACTGACCTGATACAAACAACAGCCCTCTGGAAACTGAAGAAATCAAGGGTCTGTGGTTTACCACCGACAAGCCACCCCCCCCCCCCCTTGAGTAAACAAACATAAATTTCAGGAAGTGCTCAGCACCCGCGAGTTGTATAGCGAGAGAACACCTTCCCGATGTCAGCAGCTGGCTGCTCATAAATAACAGGGAAGCTTCACAAACAAAAGGTCATAGTTCACAGCATTGCAAGGTGTTGCAGATTAAACCTTCAGGGATAGACTTATAATTATCTACCAATATACATTTGTAAGTTTCGCGGTGGACATGTTTGGCCATTTTTTTAAAACTCTAAAAACATTTTTTTGTTTTTTCGCAAAATACGGGCATTCAAATTTGTATTTTTTTATCAGTACTTAGAAACAAAAAACACTAAAAATTGTAATTGTGCCCTTATATATACGACCATAACACATTCACAAAAAATACACTTAGTATTTTATTTTGCATTGTTCAGTCAGAAACAATGTAAACAAAATCACCTACAGAATTGCAAAATTAATCAAGAAAGAGTTACAGCACTTTTGAACTTAAGTATTGACCAGAACCATTGGAGTATACTTTCAAAAACACTTAGTCCTATCAAAATGACTACTGAGGATTATTATTAAGCGAATTGTGTGTTTAAAATATGAAGTTCGAAAATTAATTTTGTCCGGGTTTTTAGAAGCGATTCGGACCACTGTGCGCCGTCACCCGTTATTAGGTAAGTTCTGACAGAGGTCAATGAGAATTTTTCCGTAACTCACCTATAAACGTGAAAACAGCGATGACTTCTGTTTGATGTTCCTTGTCCACGTCAAATGTCTGTATTTATTATTCATTCGCCTTCTAATTATTTGTTCAGTTGCTGCTTACCATCTTTGGTGAATCCCCAGCATTGTGTGGGGCTCCAAGAAGCAACCTGCCAAATTGGCTTGGCAGTTAGTGTGTGTGAGTCTGGAGGAATTAGAGGCCGCTGTGGTGCAGTGGAAGCATATCCGGCGCGTAATTGGAAGATCCTGGGTTCGATTCCCGGTGGCGGCCAATGAGAATTTTTCCGTGACTCACTTATAAACGTGAAAAGAGCGATGACTTCTGTTTGATCTGACAGAGGTGTCTAATTTTTTGTCCATTACATATGTTTTCTTCTTAACATTATATGTTATAACATTAATATTTAAATGTAATATGGTCAAATGTAACCCCATAACGAATAAATGAAATGAAAGTCCAAGTCTCTTGCAGTGTTTGTATCAGCCTCCAAAACAGCTCCAAGTTTTTTTGTCATTCATTAACGTGGAATTTTTTATGAGCTTCATAGATTTTCAAAACTGAAATCTTATTTCGTAGCAGATCTTGACTTCCCTGATTTTTTGCTACTTAGCGAAGTTTTACAGAAATTGCTTTCGACATGTCATCTGTATTCCGAACTACTTATTCAGTGTAAAGCTTGTACGGAAAAATTTCCTCAAATGTTAATGAGTTTCGATTTTTTTAAGAATTAGTGCATGGTTCGGACTAAGCAGATTACGACACAGAAAAATTCCGGCACTCACTTTTTTATGTGTGTGTAGCTTTTAGTTGCGAGCTGCTTACATTTGCATTTAAGCCTATCTATCGCTGATGCCTTCATTCTGAAATAAAAGTATTATCACGTTAAACTAACGAAAGGAAATTTGTTAAATTGACGCCCCAAAAAGGAAACAGGGAAATGAGAGGTAATAACATGCAAATGATTCATCAGTTTTGATAATAATCTTTTGTTTCTCAGTATTAAAACTAATAGAAATATGCATTTTTGAGTCATTAATCATGAGTTTTGCATCGTAAGCAGTTTTTGTGCTCAGACTGGAAAATGTTTTATGCACTTATAAGCTGTTTGCCGTAATCATCATCTTCATAATTAGACACACGACACTGAGATGCCGTTTTCTCTTATGCTAAACGTTTCAAATGAAGAGCTCTTTCGCCTCGTGTTTGAAGAGCAAGTTATGACAAATTTGCATCTCAGCAGTATTCTTTTGATGGATTACTCACTTCTTTTTCTCTTTCCCGAACGGATATCGGCAGACAATGCCGTTTTAGCTTAGTTTCTCTAGGGAAACAAATGGTCTGCCCGTAATCTATGAAGTTACAAAATTTTCCTTTCGTCAGTTGGGATGCAAGAAGTTATGTTGGCAAAGGAAATAGCTACTGTCAAAGCTTTTTTATTTATTTTTTTATTTTAGGAAATTTTAAATCCTTTCTACAGTATTATACGTAATGAATATTTCAGTCAGAATTTTAACTCAAAGAAGCAATAATACAGATCTTTAAGGAGACAAACTCATTCAATTTTTATTCCGCAAGATGTGATATCAGGACTCTAAAGTTACATTTTCCTTTTTCCTTTACAATGACAAAATGAAAATTCTCTGGTAAGGAGAAGCAATTAGAAATATTCAGTTAATGAAGTCAATTACAGCATTTTTAGATTTGTTTTTTATTTTGAAAGAGAAAAAGAAGCAAGTCTATGCCATCTAAGTTTTTAGCACACTACAAAAAAAGTTTCTGAAATTTACGAGCCGCTTTCCTTGATTCGTTTCGTGAATTAACGAAGCATATTTCCAATGCAACCTTTTCCGTGAAATGACGGAAAGAAACCTTTATTTGCCACAAAATCTCAGCTTCTAAAATTTCGATTGAAAAAATTCATTCGTGGACAGATGCCACTCACGTCGATAAACCTTTTCGGAATATTTTCTTCTTAAAATATTACACCTTTCTCCGCCAGGAGGCGTAGATATATATCTTATTTTTGTCAATATCTCAGCTTCTATAATGGTCCGATTTGAAAAATTCCTTCTTTATTTTTTTATGATTGGAAGTTTAACGACCACCGTGAGCAACTCAATGGGCTATAAAGCAGTCGCGCGTCCCTAATTTAGGGTCACTGGTTCCAGGGAAGGGAGAGAGCCAGTACCATAAGACAAACACAACATCCATGCCTCACCGGGATTCGAACCCGGACCCCGTTCGGACGAATGATCAGAGGCCAGCGCTTAGACCATTGCGCCCTTCTTCATTGCATAGTTTCCCGTACGAAATGGTTTTTTCACATAATTTCAAAGTTTTCAAGTAACTCACTGATTTTCCGCTAGAGATCGTTAAGGTAAATTGCGTTTTCCCGATTTTCTGCTTCTACCTTCCTAATTTAAGGCCATTGGTTCCAGGGAAGGGAGAGAGTCAGCGCCGTAAGACAAACACAACATCCATGCCTCACAGGGATTTCGAACACGGACCCCTTTCGGACGAATGCTCAGAAACCATTGCTTGGACCACCTAATCTTGAACCAAAATTTGAGGAATCGTCTCCTTACTAACACCGAGCTCACATTTCGGCATCCTCAAGGTCACACAACGACCACTTGTTACCCTTTCGCGAACTTTCTCAGTGAGTTCATACGTGCGCACTAAAATCGGGCGTGCCAACTAAAGGCGCAGTGGTCTCAGCAATGGCGTATAACAATTCGTCCGAGAAGGGTTCGGGTTCGAATCCCAGTGAGGCATGGATGTTGTGTTTGTCTTTTCTTTTTTTTTTTTTTTGGTTGGGGGTTTAACGACCACCGTGAGCAACTCAGTGGGCTATAAGCAGTAGCCCATTCCTAATTTAGAGCCACTGAGTCCAGGGAAGGGAGAGAGCCAGTGCCGTAAGGCAAACAGAACATCCATGCCTCACTGGTATTTGAACCCGGACCCATCTCTGATGAATGATCATAAACCAGCGCTTAGACCACTGAGCCACCGGGGGCGGCTGTGCTTGTCTAACGGCACTGGCTTTAACTCTTCTCTGGAACCAGTGGCCCTAAATTAGGGACGGGCGACTACTTATAGCTCACTGAGTTGTTCACGGTAGTCGTTAAACCTTCAATCAAAAAAGAAAGAAAAAATCGGGCGTCTGGGCGTTTCGCCATTTTCCAAATCTTTCCGCCCATCCTTCAAACGTGCATGCCATCGGAATATTTGTGCACGAGGTAGGCAGCTAACCCCACGCAACAATTCAACTGTCCAGATGCAGTTTCACCGATTTTCAAGCAGAATCGGATATTTGCTCTCTGCTCCATGACAGAGCGTGACAATGTTCTTCCACTGAATGATGTCATGCACAGCGTAAATAATCATCTGCGCAATTCTCACGCAAACACTGTTGCCACCGCATAGCTGATAAGTGACTTAAAAAAACCATACCTTCCCGACCTGTGTGTTTTACCGGAAGTTTTTTTTTTTTCAAAATCAGCCTCGTTACTTAATTACCGTACTGTGTAAAAAAATTTCGTTGCCAAACAAAATCTTCCTAGTAGCAGATACTTTTTTGTTCAAACCGTAATGAAATACACTGCCTGACAGAGAAAATGCCATACCACGAAGACGTAAACGCAGCGCCGTGCAAATTGCAGGGTTGGTGCACACGTACAAGTTATGCAAATGATTGCATTTGCAGGCCAATCGAAGGAACGGCGCGCGGGATATAAACGGACAACCAGCCCGTGAGGCCACCAGTCAAGACGTCGTCACGGTCGTGAGAAGTGAGTGCTTCTGCTGTAACCGTGTTTGGAGAACGAACAATAGGTGCCAATGCCGTTAAGACGCCGTCGAACGCGATTTCGTCAAATGGATGAGTTCACGAGAAGTGTCATCGTTGGCCTTCGTACCGCCGGATCGTCCTTGCGTCGTATTGCGGACAAAACGCAACGTGATGCCGTAACCGTCGTTTGCATTTGGAGACAGTGGTCCCAGGAAGGATCTGTGCAACGTCGTAGGGTGACCGGAGCACGGAGACGGACGTTCGAACGCACCGATCGACGCATCCGATGTCACACCGTAACGGACCCACAGGCCACAACGGGCGACATTTTTGCGGAGTGTACGGGGAGGCTTGGAGGCTCCGATATCCACGCGGACAGTGTCGCGCTGATTGGTTGCGTCTGGTTTCCTGTCGAACCTTCCGTTACGAAGGCTACTCTTAACAGCGAGCCATCGTCGTCACTGCTTGGCCTTGCGTCGCTCCAGAGCTGCGTGAGGCGCCGAATAAAACAGTGTGGTGTTCAGCGACGAATTGCGGTTCTTTCTCATCACGGATGATAGCCGTGTGAGAGTCTGGAGGCGACGTGGACAACGGGCGGATTCATCCGACATTGTGGAGCGCCACATGGCCCGGCAACGTGGAATCATGGTGTGGGTGTTATCAGCGCCAACGGCCGCTCACCGCTGGTACGCATTACGGACACATTGACGGCACGCTGCTATGTTGAGGAGGTGCTGCGGTGCGTGGAACTACCGTATCGGCAGGGAATCCCAAACGCCGTTTATCGACAGGATAACGCCCTGCCGCATACCACTCGGATCAGCCTGAATGCTTTACACTGTGTGCAGATGCTTCCGTGCCCAGCACGATCCCCCCTATCTCTCGCCCATCTAGCATCTGTGGGACAGGATTGGATGTTGTACCCTTCCACCCCCGCAAAATGAAGATGAACTGTGGATTCCGATCAACACCACATGGTCTACGATACCCCAGGACTCTCATTGCTTCGATGCCACGTCGGAGTCATCGTTGTATCGTCAAAAATGGGGGCCACATTCCTTATTGGTTAACCTGTATATTCGGCCACTGAAGCCTAGTGGGTATGTGACAATTAAATCATTTGTTAAAGACCTACTTAGCTATCTATGTGTGGAGTTTTGTGTGTTTTCGAGCATTCCTTCCTGGTGTGGCATTTTCTGTATCAGGCCGTGTGTTCGAACTTGTTCTTTTGTTATAATTAGGGGGCGGATTTTTATGACCTAAAAATGTCAAAAAAGTGCAGGCATATATGACCTTGAAGTTTTTTAAATATGACAAATTAAACCAAAAATATGACCATAAATTTTATGAAATTATCACCCAATTTTTAAAACTCAGTGCTTAATGCACATATAAATTGTAGTTTTTAACTAAAAGGTTTATCACTTCATCACTTCTACATACTTAGAACTTGACGACTTCTATTTAATTAAACAATTAGTACTAATCAGTGCAAGTGCACTGATTAGTACTAATGTTTAATTAATAAACTGTTCATCTGAAGGAATCAAATGAACATTTTGAGAGTAAAATAAAAGCCATACCTGGATTGGTTTTCGTCGATCATAGAATTACACTAGGTGATTACGTGCATCTTCAGGTTATCAAATTCAAAACTCCTATTGCTCGTCAGTATATTCTTGTACCTAGAAAATTCCACTCAACACACAAGTGGTTACAGGGGCAAATTTAAATAACGCCAACTCATCTGGAGAAAATTCTAGCTCAAAGTTATAAAATTTTGCTTCACTTCTACAAAGAATGTCACTTATTTTTTCAAAGTGTTGAATTACCGGATTACGTTGCAGCACTCTTTGCAGTTTGTCACAAACCTTTTCAGCTAACCTTTGCTTCCTTTAAATCACCCACAGTTTGTTTCACAATTTCTAGTTCATCGCTAAGTTTCATTCCTGCAGTTTCAAGGCGAGTGATTGCACTAGATATTCCACTGAAGTTACATTTCATATATGCCAAGTTTCCAGCCAAGGTATCAGAAAAGTAATTTTGCACAATTTTGATGAAAGAAGAATCACAACAGTCAAATTCTTTAACTGTCCTGTCTAAGGAATCATAATTTGTGCAACAATACAAAGCCGCATCCAGCCAGTCCCCAACTGCGTTAGGAAGGACAGGTTGGGGAGAAAGTGCCAAATTAGGAGCAATTCCTTTGAACTTCTGCACGCAAAGCGGAGCTTTTACGAACATTTTTTCCCCACTTTAAATTAGCTTACCTGCATCAGAATAGTTACTTCGAATATCTTCGGCCACCCTGTAAACCATGTGCATGACATGTGATATGGGCCATTTTCGGATAAAGTAGTTTCAGTCCCTTTGCTGCCTTAGTCATGTATGGAGCGGCATCTGTTACAAACAAGAGGATGTTTTCTCTTTGTACACCATCTGGCCAGAGTAATTTCATTGAAACGTCGAAGAGCATAGCAATAATGGAATTGTTTACTTTTTGCACGTTAGAAGAAATACTTCACCAGACTTGTCACATTTCAGAGTGCCGATAACAACATTAGCTATGTACCTTTCATCTACATCACTTGTTTCATCTATTGAAACCCATATCTTATTGTTGGCAACAGCAGATCTTCTTACCTAACACATCTTCATAGCAGGGAGGGATATAGTTTTTTTCTAAGAGTTGATTCATTT
This sequence comes from Macrothele yani, assembly GCA_039090855.1. Taxonomy (NCBI): domain Eukaryota; kingdom Metazoa; phylum Arthropoda; class Arachnida; order Araneae; family Macrothelidae; genus Macrothele; species Macrothele yani. The sequence continues at coordinate 133,389,695 of CM077027.1, read as the reverse complement.
GGAATCGAATGACTGATGTACTTCTCCAAAAAATCTCTGAGGCTACCACTACTTAATTTCCTTAAGAGAATATTAGAAGTAATCATTATTTTACAGAGGTCCTTACAATATTCTGACTGTGTGTTTGATGAACCTGCAGTTGAAGATGTCTCGAAAAAGAAATGCTGTATGTTCTCAGCGGAGGAAAATATTGCTAAACTCCTAATGTTTCGCGGTTGTCAGTGCTGTTGAACATCAAAACGCTTTTGGGCCGATACTTTGACTTCACATAATTTAAAAAAGAAAATATCACCATCGCTACTGAAAATCAGCTCCCCAAACTCTTGAACAAAACGCCGCAATTTCACATTAATCGAACACCCGCTTTTGGACATGTTGAGATTAAACTGAAGTTGAGATCGGAGTTTTACTTTTAGCTTGGGTATAGTAAACCAAAAATTAAAGAGAATTAAGCTCTGGTTTACAAGTACTCCTGAAGACACCACCGCGCTAGGCTAGTTTCAGTGGTTGGCAAGATGCCAATAACAATCCAAACGAGACACTACGTAAAAAAATAGTTTCAGGAAAACTTTCCCACGGGAAAGTCAGGCTAGTTTCAGTGGTTGGCAAGATGCCAATAACAATCCAAACGAGACACTACGTAAAAAAATAGTTTCAGGAAAACTTTCCCACGGGAAAGTCAGGCTAGTTTCAGTGGTTGGCAAGATGCCAATAACAATCCAAACGAGACACTACGTAAAAAAATAGTTTCAGGAAAACTTTCCCACGGGAAAGTCAGGCTAGTTTCAGTGGTTGGCAAGATGCCAATAACAATCCAAACGAGACACTACGTAAAAAAATAGTTTCAGGAAAACTTTCCCACGGGAAAGTCAGGCTAGTTTGAGTGGTTGGCAAGATGCCAATAACAATCCAAACGAGACACTACGTAAAAAAATAGTTTCAGGAAAACTTTCCCACGGGAAAGTCAGGCTAGTTTCAGTGGTTGGCAAGATGCCAATAACAATCCAAACGAGACACTACGTAAAAAAATAGTTTCAGGAAAACTTTCCCACGGGAAAGTCAGGCTAGTTTCAGTGGTTGGCAAGATGCCAATAACAATCCAAACGAGACACTACGTAAAAAAATAGTTTCAGGAAAACTTTCCCACGGGAAAGTCAGGCTAGTTTCAGTGGTTGGCAAGATGCCAATAACAATCCAAACGAGACACTACGTAAAAAAATAGTTTCAGGAAAACTTTCCCACGGGAAAGTCAGGCTAGTTTCAGTGGTTGGCAAGATGCCAATAACAATCCAAACGAGACACTACGTAAAAAAATAGTTTCAGGAAAACTTTCCCACGGGAAAGTCAGGCTAGTTTCAGTGGTTGGCAAGATGCCAATAACAATCCAAACGAGACACTACGTAAAAAAATAGTTTCAGGAAAACTTTCCCACGGGAAAGTCAGGCTAGTTTCAGTGGTTGGCAAGATGCCAATAACAATCCAAACGAGACACTACGTAAAAAAAAATAGTTTCAGGAAAACTTTCCCACGGGAAAGTCAGGCTAGTTTCAGTGGTTGGCAAGATGCCAATAACAATCCAAACGAGACACTACGTAAAAAAATAGTTTCAGGAAAACTTTCCCACGGGAAAGTCAGGCTAGTTTCAGTGGTTGGCAAGATGCCAATAACAATCCAAACGAGACACTACGTAAAAAAATAGTTTCAGGAAAACTTTCCCACGGGAAAGTCAGGCTAGTTTCAGTGGTTGGCAAGATGCCAATAACAATCCAAACGAGACACTACGTAAAAAAATAGTTTCAGGAAAACTTTCCCACGGGAAAGTCAGGCTAGTTTCAGTGGTTGGCAAGATGCCAATAACAATCCAAACGAGACACTACGTAAAAAAATAGTTTCAGGAAAACTTTCCCACGGGAAAGTCAGGCTAGTTTCAGTGGTTGGCAAGATGCCAATAACAATCCAAACGAGACACTACGTAAAAAAATAGTTTCAGGAAAACTTTCCCACGGGAAAGTCAGGCTAGTTTCAGTGGTTGGCAAGATGCCAATAACAATCCAAACGAGACACTACGTAAAAAAATAGTTTCAGGAAAACTTTCCCACGGGAAAGTCAGGCTAGTTTCAGTGGTTGGCAAGATGCCAATAACAATCCAAACGAGACACTACGTAAAAAAATAGTTTCAGGAAAACTTTCCCACGGGAAAGTCAGGCTAGTTTCAGTGGTTGGCAAGATGCCAATAACAATCCAAACGAGACACTACGTAAAAAAATAGTTTTCAGGAAAACTTTCCCACGGGAAAGTCAGGCTAGTTTCAGTGGTTGGCAAGATGCCAATAACAATCCAAACGAGACACTACGTAAAAAAATAGTTTCAGGAAAACTTTCCCACGGGAAAGTCAGGCTAGTTTCAGTGGTTGGCAAGATGCCAATAACAATCCAAACGAGACACTACGTAAAAAAATAGTTTCAGGAAAACTTTCCCACGGGAAAGTCAGGCTAGTTTCAGTGGTTGGCAAGATGCCAATAACAATCCAAACGAGACACTACGTAAAAAAATAGTTTCAGGAAAACTTTCCCACGGGAAAGTCAGGCTAGTTTCAGTGGTTGGCAAGATGCCAATAACAATCCAAACGAGACACTACGTAAAAAAATAGTTTCAGGAAAACTTTCCCACGGGAAAGTCAGGCTAGTTTCAGTGGTTGGCAAGATGCCAATAACAATCCAAACGAGACACTACGTAAAAAAATAGTTTCAGGAAAACTTTCCCACGGGAAAGTCAGGCTAGTTTCAGTGGTTGGCAAGATGCCAATAACAATCCAAACGAGACACTACGTAAAAAAATAGTTTCAGGAAAACTTTCCCACGGGAAAGTCAGGCTAGTTTCAGTGGTTGGCAAGATGCCAATAACAATCCAAACGAGACACTACGTAAAAAAATAGTTTCAGGAAAACTTTCCCACGGGAAAGTCAGGCTAGTTTCAGTGGTTGGCAAGATGCCAATAACAATCCAAACGAGACACTACGTAAAAAAATAGTTTCAGGAAAACTTTCCCACGGGAAAGTCAGGCTAGTTTCAGTGGTTGGCAAGATGCCAATAACAATCCAAACGAGACACTACGTAAAAAAATAGTTTCAGGAAAACTTTCCCACGGGAAAGTCAGGCTAGTTTCAGTGGTTGGCAAGATGCCAATAACAATCCAAACGAGACACTACGTAAAAAAATAGTTTCAGGAAAACTTTCCCACGGGAAAGTCAGGCTAGTTTCAGTGGTTGGCAAGATGCCAATAACAATCCAAACGAGACACTACGTAAAAAAATAGTTTCAGGAAAACTTTCCCACGGGAAAGTCAGGCTAGTTTCAGTGGTTGGCAAGATGTCAATAACAATCCAAACGAGACACTACGTAAAAAAATAGTTTCAGGAAAACTTTCCCACGGGAAAGTCAGGCTAGTTTCAGTGGTTGGCAAGATGTCAATAACAATCCAAACGAGACACTACGTAAAAAAATAGTTTCAGGAAAACTTTCCCACGGGAAAGTCAGGCTAGTTTCAGTGGTTGGCAAGATGTCAATAACAATCCAAACGAGACACTACGTAAAAAAATAGTTTCAGGAAAACTTTCCCACGGGAAAGTCAGGCTAGTTTCAGTGGTTGGCAAGATGCCAATAACAATCCAAACGAGACACTACGTAAAAAAAAAGTTTCAGGAAAACTTTCCCACGGGAAAGTCAGGCTAGTTTCAGTGGTTGGCAAGATGCCAATAACAATCCAAACGAGACACTACGTAAAAAAATAGTTTCAGGAAAACTTTCCCACGGGAAAGTCAGGCTAGTTTCAGTGGTTGGCAAGATGTCAATAACAATCCAAACGAGACACTACGTAAAAAAATAGTTTCAGGAAAACTTTCCCACGGGAAAGTCAGGCTAGTTTCAGTGGTTGGCAAGATGTCAATAACAATCCAAACGAGACACTACGTAAAAAAATAGTTTCAGGAAAACTTTCCCACGGGAAAGTCAGGCTAGTTTCAGTGGTTGGCAAGATGCCAATAACAATCCAAACGAGACACTACGTAAAAAAATAGTTTCAGGAAAACTTTCCCACGGGAAAGTCAGGCTAGTTTCAGTGGTTGGCAAGATGCCAATAACAATCCAAACGAGACACTACGTAAAAAAATAGTTTCAGGAAAACTTTCCCACGGGAAAGTCAGGCTAGTTTCAGTGGTTGGCAAGATGTCAATAACAATCCAAACGAGACACTACGTAAAAAAATAGTTTCAGGAAAACTTTCCCACGGGAAAGTCAGGCTAGTTTCAGTGGTTGGCAAGATGTCAATAACAATCCAAACGAGACACTACGTAAAAAAATAGTTTTCAGGAAAACTTTCCCACGGGAAAGTCAGGCTAGTTTCAGTGGTTGGCAAGATGTCAATAACAATCCAAACGAGACACTACGTAAAAAAATAGTTTCAGGAAAACTTTCCCACGGGAAAGTCAGGCTAGTTTCAGTGGTTGGCAAGATGCCAATAACAATCCAAACGAGACACTACGTAAAAAAAAGTTTCAGGAAAACTTTCCCACGGGAAAGTCAGGCTAGTTTCAGTGGTTGGCAAGATGCCAATAACAATCCAAACGAGACACTACGTAAAAAAAAGTTTCAGGAAAACTTTCCCACGGGAAAGTCAGGCTAGTTTCAGTGGTTGGCAAGATGCCAATAACAATCCAAACGAGACACTACGTAAAAAAAGTTTCAGGAAAACTTTCCCACGGGAAAGTCAGGCTAGTTTCAGTGGTTGGCAAGATGCCAATAACAATCCAAACGAGACACTACGTAAAAAAAAAGTTTCAGGAAAACTTTCCCACGGGAAAGTCAGGCTAGTTTCAGTGGTTGGCAAGATGCCAATAACAATCCAAACGAGACACTACGTAAAAAAATAGTTTCAGGAAAACTTTCCCACGGGAAAGTCAGGCTAGTTTCAGTGGTTGGCAAGATGTCAATAACAATCCAAACGAGACACTACGTAAAAAAATAGTTTCAGGAAAACTTTCCCACGGGAAAGTCAGGCTAGTTTCAGTGGTTGGCAAGATGTCAATAACAATCCAAACGAGACACTACGTAAAAAAATAGTTTCAGGAAAACTTTCCCACGGGAAAGTCAGGCTAGTTTCAGTGGTTGGCAAGATGCCAATAACAATCCAAACGAGACACTACGTAAAAAAAAAGTTTCAGGAAAACTTTCCCACGGGAAAGTCAGGCTAGTTTCAGTGGTTGGCAAGATGCCAATAACAATCCAAACGAGACACTACGTAAAAAAAAAAGTTTCAGGAAAACTTTCCCACGGGAAAGTCAGGCCGTTCGAAATGCATCGGTTACGAATCGTGGAGTCCTTATGACGTCATTTCACACAGCCAACGATTGGCTAAAATATGACCAAATATACCGTTTATTACGAAATTAGTCAAAAATATGACCTAACATTTTCAAAAGATCAAAAAAAGACTTTCTAGGATAAAAATATGAAATGTCATAGAAAACCGCGCCCTAGTTATAATGTTTTTAAATTGAAACGGACTTTTGAGCCAACCCCGGCTGTATTCATAACAGTTTTAGGAACTACAGATCAGCCTTTTACTCCAATTTTTAAAGAGCAAGCAACAGAAGAAATGCAAACCCTGAAACACACATGCACTTTCTTACCAGTTCAAAATTAAGGTAAAATATGCATAGAATATACTCTTCTCTGCTTAGGGCTTTTTTTTTATCGGAGCTAAGAAGCTTTTAACAATTATTGCATTAGTTTAAAAATATATAAATACGTATTTGCACATTCTTTCACAGAATGAATAATGCAAAACTGAAAATTTTTACAAAAAAAAAAAGGGGGGGGGGGGATAAGGGCGGTAATGACAGTGACAATATAAATCAGATAAACTTGGCATTCAAACACGTAAGCGTATATATGCAAGAACACTGTAGCAGGTCAAAAGTGAAAACAAAAAGAAACAGAACCCACGCGTCGACGAAGCGAAGCAGACTCAGTTACAACAGATAGTATAAGAAACCCTGAAAACATTTCTCCGAATTTGACACTGATAGGTGCGAAAACAGCAAATGGAGCTATAATGTGACTTCTGCTGGCATATGTCAAGGTACAGGCTGGCATTGAAATTAACGAACCGAAAAGACAGTTTCTTTAAAATCGAGTTAAGAACTAGTTCTCTTGGTGCTGAAGGAATTGTTTGTAATATTCTGCTTGAGAAAAATCTTTTGCAATAACGCACATTATGCTGTTGTTGCTGTGGTCATAACAAATCACAATAATTCGATATACGAGGGGGCGTTAAAAAGCTGATGTTCTAACTTACATTTAGTAAATATCAGTTGTGATGTAAACCGATGACCATTACATTGAGACGTACATTTACACTGGTGTGCAAAAATTAAGGACGAAGAGGAGAAATTAGCATAACAGCGGAACGAGCAGGCAGAACGGACCGAAAGACCACTCAGGAGATAGACTAGGGTCCGGTACGGTAGGACATGTGCATATATGCAGCATGACGTGGGGGGGGGGGGTCGGAAGGGTATGAAGCACACGGGCGGTGTACGCTCAGCAATTCAGTGAAAGCTATTGCACGGTGTACATCGATTTGAACGACGTCGAATTGCTGCCACCATGTGATATGGCCAACAGGCAATCCAGTAGACGACATCTAGATGACTTTACCCGAGGTCGCGTCATTGGGAAGCTGGGAGAAGGTCGAAGTGTGACTAGTGTGGCCGAGGAGTTCGGGATCGCTCACAGCATCGTTTCACGAGCTTGGAGAGCATTTAAAACGACAGGAACAGCTGTCCGAAACTTCAGCAGAGGTCGTCCACGAGCAACCACGGCAGCGGAAGACAGGTATATTGTCCTACAGGCGAGAAGAGACAGACGGCAGGCAGCGGGATAAATCGCAAGGCACATGCAACAGACAACTGGACGTCCGTTATCGCGTTTTACCGTGGCCAGGAGGCAGCACAAAGGTGGTCTATTTGCAAGACGACCAGTACGGAGTGTGCCATTAACGCCTGCTCATCGGAGACGGCGGTTTCTGTGGTGCCAAGAACACAACAACTGGACACATCGGCAATGGGGTCGAGTTCTCTTTACGGATAAGAGACGATTTAGTCTGACGAGCGATTCTGGACGTATACACATCTGGAGAGAGCAGGGAACACGCACTCACACCCCTCCAACATCGTCGAAAGGGATCGGTTTGGAAGTGGAGGAGTTATCGTTTGTGGCGGTATCATGCTTGGCAGCCGTACTGACCTCCACATCTTTCAAGGAGGTTCATTCACTGATGTCCGCTATTGTACCGAGGTTCTCCTGCCTCACGTGTGTCTGTTTAGAGGTGCTGTGGGTCCTGAGTTCCTCTTCATGGACGACAACGCTACACCTCATCGTACAGTGGCTGTCGCAGAGCTGTTGGAGAGTGAATATATTCAACGCATGGATTGTCCCGCAAGGTCCCCGGACCTGAATCCAATCGAACACGTGTGGGACCTTCTCGGGAGACGCTTAGCAGCACGTCACCAGCCGCCAGCAACGATTCCGCAGCTGTGATTGGCGCTACAAGAGGAATGGACCGCGATGCCTCAACAGCTCCTTGACAACCTCGTCCTCAGCATGGACAGATCTTGTAAATCCTGCAACGCAGTCAGGGGTGATCATATCCCCTACTAAGGACAGGATTTTTCTTGCTGTCACATGGACGTTTCTGTCTTCTGTCCAGTTGTGCTCGGAGCTACCTTTTCAATAAAGTGCCTTCGAGTCCTTTGGATTTCTTGTTTGGACGGTTTTGCTCACTTGTCCCATATTCTTACATTCTGGGGATCTTTTAGTATGATTTGAGTCGACGTGGAGCACTTCTGCACGATGTTACATTCGAAAAGCCGCCTGATCCTTAATTTTTGAACGCCTATGTACATATCAATAATATCAATAAGCTGTTTTCTGAGATTCAGCGGTTAGCTCCACAAAAAAATACGAACTAAAAGATAATTTTTCCTTACAGTTGCAGTGTTTAACCTCTTCATTTACAAAGATCTTGACATGCAACTCTAGCTTCACTGACATCCATCACACGCCGTACGCGCGATCTTATTATACTTCATAGTCTTTTTATCATGCAGACACTCCTGAATTTGATCCTCCCACGACTTCCGTGGAATTTCTCGGCCTTTCCTTCCTGCCACTTTGGCTAAAAAGATCTTCTTAGTAAGCATCTCATCACTCATTCTTCCAACATGGCCAAACTACCGAAGCATATTAGTCTCCACCTTACTAATAACATTTTGCTTTACATTACACAACTGCAACACATCTTCATTTTTCACACACACAATCAGAACATGTCATGCCACAATCCCCCCGTAAGTAACGCATTTCTTCAGCTCACAAACGACTCCTATGTTTCTTCTGAAGTACCCAGGTTTCACTGCCATATATCAGAGTAGGAACAACTAAACTCTCATACACAGCCATGCGGGACTCTCTTGAGAACCCATCATTTCTGTGAACGCCTCCCAAAGTCGCTATGACTTTTAATGAAGAATTCACTCCCCTACTAATTTCGCCATCCAATTTGTTCGCTCTGTCAAACATGCATCCTAAATACGCAAACGCATTCACATGGTCAATCAATGTGCCATTTAGACTTACATTACATTCAGTGCTACCAGTTCGTCTCTCAAAAACCATAACTTTAGTCTTTCCCTTATTTATACTCAGCTTGAATTTCATGCAAACTTCGCACATCCGGGACAACATACTCTGCAACTCACTTTTGCTCTCTGCCAACAGGACAGTGTCATCCGCATACAGCAATCTGCACCCACGAATATCACCAAGATGTAAACTAGTATCTATTTTGGCATCACGCATGCATGCATCCATAAAGATATTAAACAGCCATGGTGACATTACACAACCTTGTCTAAGTCCTGCACCAATAAAAAAATCATTTTGATAAAACACCCTTTTTTTATTGGAGGTTTAACGACCACCGAAAGCACCTCAATGGGCTATAAACAGTCACACGTCCCTAATTTAGGACCACTGACTCCAGGAAAGGGCGAGAGCCAGTACCGTAAGACAAACACAACATCCATGCCTCGCCGGGATTCGAACCCGGACCCTTCATGGACGAATGATCATAAACCAGCGCTTAGACCACTGCGCCACCGGTCGGCCAAAACACCTTTCACCCGTACATAAGCTCTGCTGCCAGCATACATGGCTTTTACACTGTTAAGTAGATTCCCAGTAACACCGTATTCATTCAAAACCTTCCTCAAAAGTGTCCTATTTACTCTGTTGTAAGCTTTCTCTAAATCTATGAAGGCAGCAAAAACTTTCGTACCAACAGCCAGGTACTTTTCTTTTTTTTTTTTTTTTTTTTTTTGGAGGTTTAACGACCACCGTGAGCAACTCAATGGGCTATAAGCAGTCGCCCGTCCCTAATTTAGGGTCACTGGTTCCAGGGAAGGGAGAGAGCCAGTGCCGTAAGACAAACACAACATCCATGCCTGACCGGGATTCGAACCCGGACCCCTTACGGACGAATGATCAGAGGCCAACGCCTTAGACCACTGCGCCACCGGGGCGGCCCAGGTACTTTTCAATCACCATGCGTAACGCAAAAATTTGGTTGGTGCAGCCTTTACCAGGCATAAAACCACTCTGAACATCCCATACTTTCTCTGATGTAAGTCCCCGTACTTTTTCAATAACGACCTTACCGGACACTTTCCCTGGCACATTCAGTAGGCTAATAACCACGACAGTTCGTGTAGTCAGTCTGATCACCTTTTTCCTTGTACAAGGGAACAGGTGATATATGACCACCTACTTAATAAGCTGAAGGACTACATTTAGCCTGCAAAACATCGCCCAATCGGCGTGGCATCGATTCCGTGAGGTGGCGACAGGTATCCTGGGGTATCTGGTACCATAATGTGGAACCACGAATGTTCCATCAGGCTCATGTCGGGTGAATTTAGAGGCCAGGGCATTAACAGAAAGTCACCAGCATGTTCCTCGAACCAACAGGATAATGTGCCATGTCATTCTGGCAGTGTGTCATGGCGCATTATCCTGTTGGTTATGGCCATCACCAGCAGGGAACACAGTTACCATGAATGCGGGAACTTGGTCCACAACGATGTTCAGATCCCTGACAGCTGTCAGGGATTGCGCTATTGAAATCATGGGGCCTAAAGTGTCCTAAGAAAACATCCCCCATCAGCATAACACCGCCGCAGCCGTCGGCCAGTTTCCGCCCAACAGTGCAATCAGGTGCCATAGCCTCCGTTGGTAATCGGCGTATCCACGCTTTGCCGTCTACGTAATGCACAAGGAATCTTTATTCGTCAGAGTAGCCCACTTTCTTCCAATTATTCACGGTCCAATCTCAATAATCTCGGGCCCATTTCAAGTGCGAGTGAGTATAGGGACCCGGCTGGGTTTTCGGCTATGTATGCCCATGCGCAGAACGCGGCGATGAACTGTGTGCTGTGACACATTGCCCTGATCACCACTGTTGTAGCTGCGGGTGATTTGTTGCACTGTGGCTCTGCGATCGCTGTGAACAATGCGTAACAGTCTCCGTTCCCCTCTGGCACCAGTGAGCTGCGGACGACACGCGCCTGGACGACGGTTCGTCATTTGGCCATCAATCTGCGCAACACTTTTGATAGATATTCACTACAGCGACGCGTGAACAAGCCGCGCCATTTCGGAGATAGTAGTTACAAGGCGCCGTGTCATCACAATTTGTTCTTTATCAAACTCCGGACACTCTACTTACCGAAAGCCGGTCCTCCGGTTGTATATATACTGCAGTGTGAACTTCAGCTGAGCCACCGTTCGGTCTTCAGGCGCGCTCATTTCTTTATGCTGAGGGTGGTCATAATGAAATGGCTCATTAGTGTACTTCTAATTTAACCTTCCTTTTGAGTTTCTACGTTCTTATGTAAATTTGGTTTCTTTTTGTTAACGTTTTCTGATTTAACGACACATTATTTTCCCAGAAAAACTTTCTAAGTTTTTCAGTGGGTCAAAGGTCAATAAAACGTAATCCCTGTATGTAGCAAGTGTGCATTTGGATAGAGCGACTTGTTAACGGTAATGGTATTTCGATTTGGCGTTTATCATCAACAACCATGGGCAAATAGCTGCCCGATGCCATGAGACATCAGATTTTAATCGTTTTACACCAGCGCATCAACAGGCGTCCTGGGGAAGGGGGTCATAAGGACAAAGCGCACCCGGGGCAGACTTCAGAGGGAACCATCTACGCATTCGCGTGCCCAAACACGGAGAGTCTTCGGAAAACCCCGGAAAAACCGCAGACTAGATGGCCGGCAGGACCGGGGTTTGGATACCCGTCAGTAATGTCCGATTCCCACACAGCACACAGCGATTTGCTAACTGCGCAATGCCAGTGCTATTTGGCGTTTACAGTGGACATTTGTTTGCCGTCCTGATGGCGTAGTGTTCTAAGCTCTGGCTTATGAACATTCGTCCGGGTTGGGTTTGTCTTATGGCCCAGTCTCCTTCCCTCCCCTGGTACCAGTGAACCTTGTGACGTATATTCTAAACTAACCTTCATTTTTAGTTTCTTTTCCTATGTAAATTTGAGTTTGTTCTCCTTTATACTTTTCAAACTTAACGTGATATCTTCTCTCACACAAGAATGAGGTTGGCAACAGATTTGAGGTCAGAGAGAAAGTGACGTATGAATGTGATAAGAACGGTAGATAAAAAGGACGATATAGCAGTTGCTTAGTGTGTGTGTGTGTGTGTGTGTGTGTGTGTGTGTGTGTGATGTCCGACTTGTGTTAAACTAGATATTATTTGTGGCTATATTGTGGAGTACATCAATCGTGTACTGTGCTGGACCAATAAAATGGTTATCGTAAGTCTGACTTTGTATATATTTCGTCTGGCCGTAAAAACTTAAGAACTATTTATTTAGTTCAACATTCCTTAGTCGTGATTTTAGATATAGCGTAACATCAATCTTGCTCACGAAAAAGGATTACGTTATTCTCTAAATTAGGAAGAGGTGACTGCTTATAGCCCCTCGAGTTGCTCCCGGTGGTCGCTGAACCTCCAAAAAATGGACATTTCCTGAAATAACTTGTTTAGATAGAAGTGTTTTTTATGATAGCGACTTGTTAGCGATAAGATTATTTTGATAGAGGTTCCTTATAAACGCTTATTAAGGTTTCGAAATATTGTGACTAGGAGATGATTTGAAGACTGTAAGTACATATATTTGCTAGAGTTGTTCTACTGTAATGAAGTATACAAGTGATGAAACAATAAATGCGGTCTTCATGCTGATTCCTTACCTTAGCTGTTAGTGTTTCATAAGCACACCTGACAAAATATTAGTCACCCCCTGGCAGAAATTACCTAATAACGGGGAAGGCGCCTCTTGCCGTGATAATAGTATGAATCCGGTGTGGTAGAGACTCCACAAGGATGTGGATGAATTTAACATCGATTCGCAGCCGCTCGAGCGTCAATTGGTCCCGAAGTTCCACCAGAGTACGTGGGTGTTTATTCCGGCGTTTCACGTTGTGTTCCAAATGATCCCACAGATTTTCAATAGGATTTAAATCTGGGGACTTGGCGGGTCAGTCGAGGCGACACAGTATTGCTGCTGATTGTTCGTCGTGCCACCCAGATACAGTTTCAGCCCTGTGTACACAGCAGTTGTCTTGGAAGACAGGAGTGGCAAATGTGATGTCCTGGAGATGTAGGGCAAAGGGCAACACTTCGTCATTCAGAATGCAAAGATACGCATGCAGGGTCAAATTCATCGTCACTGCAACAAGAGCGCCCATTTCGTGGTACGAAAAACATCCCCAAAACATTAGAGAATCCCCTCCAGCTTGAACAAAACCTTCTACACAATCAGGATTAAAGACTTCACTGGGCCTGCGATGCCATCATTGGAGTACAAACAAGTTAGTAAAATCATGCAATGCATTGATTATGATATATGCTTTCCAACATACCAGAAATCATTACTCAAGTTATGAGGATAATGGCTGTGGAATAAATATCGCGGGTCCCGCTCCAGGACGATGAAAATTTTCAAGTTTTCGGATATTATCTGACTTACCATCCTTGTCACATTTACGCCAAAAATCGGATTGTCATCTTCAAAATTTGTATTATATGGCGTAATCCCGTATTTCGCCGCCCCGGTGGCGCAGTGGTCTAAGGCGCTGGCCTCTGATCATTCGTCCGTGAGGGGTCCGGGTTCGAATCCCGGTCAGGCATGGATGTTGTGTTTGTCTTACGGCACTGGCTCTCTGCCTTCCCTGGAACCAGTGATCCTAAATTAGGGACGGGCGACTGCTTATAGCCCATTGAGTTGCTCACGGTGGTCGTTAAACCTCCAATCAAAAAAAAAATAAAATAAATAAAAAAAATCCCGTATTTTTTTCATGATCGCTCCTGTGCCCTGATCTTTTACCTTATTTCGATGATATTCAACAGAACCGGTTCAGTATACCTCCGGAACAACATGATAAAGTTATGTCGCAGTCGAAGTATTTTTACGTAAGGTATGACGCATAAAGGCGATGGAATAGATCCCGCTTCTATGTCCTGATCTTTGACCCCATTTCGTTCATTTTCAATAGGGTTCGTTCCCAGATTGTCCCCTACCACGTACTACAATTTTATCGAAATCGAGTCATTTTTACGCGAGTTATCGAGCAGACAGGCAAAGACGGAGCACATACGCTTCTTCAAATTACGGTTAGAAAGCGTAAAAAACGAGACTCGGCAGACCAAATTACTCGTTTCCAATCCTCCACAGTAAAGTTTTGGGGCCTCTGAGCCCATTGATAACGTGAGACTTTGTGACTTGCTGTTAAAAGAGTCCTGTTCCATGGTGCTTTTCACCAGACGTCCATCGCATGCTGTTCTCGTCGCAATTTCCTCTCGGAAATTGGTTGGAGTGGACTTTCATTGACTGCTTGGAGCAATTGTTGCCTGGTTTGAAACCGATCTGCAGTTACTAGGCTTGAAGCATGAAAGCGCTCCCTGTTGGTGAGAATCGTTTTCTGGCCACAGTTACGTCTCCGATTTTCAGTTGACTGCGAACTACACCACTGTTGGTAGACCCGCTGGACAGTACGCTTCGACGCACCAACAAATTGGGCGACTTCATTCATTTTGTGTCCGTGGACACGGCCAAAGACGATGGCTCCTTTTTGCCACTCGGTAACATCTGTCTTACGACCCATATTACAGACTAAATTCAAGACACCAGTTGCTCTTCACCACTTCACGAGACAGAAATGATCCTGTAGTCTACGTCAGTGCTATTTATCTCCCACCAAAGCTATCACGGCGCTCTCTGTGCAACCGGTAACTTCATTCTGTCATTTCTGTTAGGGGTGACTTGTTTTTTTGGTCTTGTGTGCTTATATCTACAAGCGTGTAGTTATGTTCACAAGTTCAGAGACAAAATTCAAATAAGCAATTAAGCAACGTCCGCGTCACAGTTTAAACCTACTGTCGCAACTACAGTAACAAACCTTACATTTAATTAATAGTATGCATAGTATGCAGTGCTTTCCCTGCAGGTAATACAGATAATGAACAAAAAAGAACTGGCAGCATCTGGGGAAAGTTAATAATAAGGTGTTAGACCGCCATGTGGGGCAAGTACTTTTCATAGAGTCAGCCGAATTCTGAATCTCTGCGCGGGTGATTTTGCACTATTAGTCCAACAAATACCTGATCCATTTTCCAGAATTTGTAGGAGGAGGGGGGGGACACTGCCTAAGACAGAATGCGAACATTTCTCTTCGTAAAGAGCAAAAACATAACCTTTTTTTTTTTTTTTTTATTGGAGGTTTAACGACCACCGTGAGCAACTCAACGGGCTATAAGCAGTCGCCCGTCCCTAATTTAGGGTCACTGGTTCCAGGGAAGGGAGAGAGCCAGTGCCGTAAGACAAACACAACATCCATGCCTGACCGGGATTCGAACCCGGGCCCCTTACGGACGAATGATCAGAGGCCAGCGCCTTAGACCACTGCGCCACCGGGGCGGCAACATAACCTTCCATCCACAGCTTGCTTACATGCGCCATTTAGTTAGTAGACAATATTTAACCGCAGCAGATGTTCCTTTCGTGTTCGTCTAACTCGCTGTTGCCAGTTTTAATTCTTTGAACTTCTTATTTTCTGTAATGTTTTATCAAAAACGTTCTAAAAATGTGTGAACATTCTTTGTAGAAAAGAGCAGGGATAACAGAACGATCCTCACACTGATTTCAGTGGTTGGTATCCAATTGAAAAAGGCCGTAGATATAGGAGTTAGGTTCACTGGAAGAAAACGTTTATGTGTGTAATCGAAGTTTAGGAAGGAAAAAATTCCTAAAAGAACGAATAACAAATTGGAAACTGCAAGTGAATTTTTGAGAATAAGGAATTATGTCGGGTAACGGTCTTGTTTGCAATAGGCTGACCAAAAGAATAATTGTTGAAAACTTAGGTTGAACAAAAAATATTACGACTCTTGGAAGCGTAATCTTATCCTTTTTATGGGAGTTTTATACTCATTAATATAAATTGGTATTATGACGCAGGTGTTGCCAGATCATGAAAAATGTAAATGAATATGTAATCAGTGAAGACAAATTTCTTTTAAACAGTGGATTAGAAACTTTAACATTTTGTTTCATATTACTGCAGCGATGAATTATTTATTATTGTGTGTAGAAACGCAAAATGTAGAAGCGGAAATACTTCACTTCCTTCTTCGTAAGAAAAACGGGATGTAATGTTAAATAGAATATGCACTTGTAATTAAAGTCGAGGTAAATAACATAATTCTTTTAGACATATTCAGCTGATTTGTACGAAGATGTATCTGATTGATTGATGAGACTATAGTGGAAGAACTGGTCATAATCCTCCAAGCAAGAATAAAGAATGCACATCAACCAGGTCTGCTATTTTTCAAGCACTTGGTAATTAGCTTACGTATTAACATCGATTCTGAGTTTTACTGATTTTGTCTTTCTGTTTAACAATGTAAGACAGCCTGCTTAAGTAACAAGTTAGTAAAATCATGCAACGCATTGATTATGATACGCTTTCCAACATATCAGAAATCATTACTCAAGTTATTACTTACGTTATGAGGACAATTAGTGGCTGTGGAATAAATCTCGCTCCTGTGTCCTGACCTTTGACGCCATTTCGATGATATTCAACAGAACCGGTTCAGTGTACCTCTGGAACATCATACTAAAGTTTTGTCGGAATAGAGGCATTTTTACATAAGTTATGATGCATAAGGGAAATGGAATGAATCCCGCTCCTATGTCGTGACCTTTCACCCTATTTCGCCAATTTTCAATTGGGTATGTCCCCAGGTGTTTCCCTACCACGTACTAAAATTGTATCGAAATCGAACCATTTTTACGCAAGTTATGATGCATAAGGGCAATAGAATGGATCCCGCTCCTATGTCGTGACCTATGACCCCATTTCGTCCATTTTCAATAGGGTTCGTCCCCAGGTGTTTCCCTACCACGTATTAAGATTTCATCGAAATAGAAGCATTTTTATGTAAGTTATGACGCATAAGGTCATGGACTGGATCCCGCTCCAATGTCCTGACCTTTGACCCCATTTCGTCCATTTTCAATTGGGTACGTCCCCAGGTGGTTCCCTACCACATACTAAAATTTCATCGGAATCGAATTATTTTTACGCGAGTTATCTTTGAAGCATACACGCTTCTTCAATTTACGGTTGGAAAGCGTAAAAAACAGAACTCTAACGCAGAGGGGCACGCTGAACTGTACCCAAAGCTGCCCGACTATAATGTTTAAGATGTAATCTTTATATTTGTGATTTTTACTGGAGTGAATGATTGTACGTAGTCTTACCATAAATACTGTTACAAAGTATTCAATGAAATAGCAAAAGAAATTTAAAGATATTTTAATATACCTGTGATATAACGTAAGTAGTACACTTGTGAATACATAGAACCAATCACTTTTCAAAATGGCATCCGTTTGCCTCCACACAGTCCTTCAGTCTCTGTGGCCACGCTTTACGCAGGATCTCCACCCTACGGAAAGCTGGTACTGCCCGCACCAAAGAGCGTTTGAGACTGTCAATACTTGGGTGTCTCTTTCTGCAGGCCATGTCCTCCAGTGTGATCCACAACTTGTAGTCCAATGGGTTGAAACCTGGGCTGCTTGAAGGCTAATCAGCTGGTGAAGTGAAGTGAAGTGAAGTGAAGTCTGGCAAATTCGCCTGAAGCCACTCCTGGGTTTACTTGGCCTTGTGGGCAGGTGTGGAATTCTGCTGAAAGCTCCACTGTCGGTTTTGGAAGAGGGTGTGACTCACATTTTTGACTACTGGGTCCAACACCTTGTCCTGGTAGACTTTGGTGAATTTTTTTCACTCCTTTCTCACAGAAATGGAGCTCCGTGATACCCTCGTAAGAGACTCCCCACCAAACCATGACAGAAGCAGGATGATGACCCCTCGTAATCCTTGGAGCTTTCTCGTGAGATTCTCGTGAGGTTGACGCCATACACCCTGTCATTTTTGCTGTAGCAAAAATTTTTTAATCAGAGAAAAGGATCTGTCTGTGGCGATTGTCTGCGTAACGCTGCAGAAAACGTTTTGCTTTTAGCACTCCCTGCTGTTTCAGTTGCAGGGTGAGGAAGTGACCTGTACGCCGCTGGTAAGCTCTCACCCTTAGGTCACTCCGTAGCACGCGTGACATCGCCATTCGTGAAATGTTCAGCTCACGAGGCATCACTGATTGTTGTCCAACAGGATTTCGTCGAATACTGGCTGCCACTGTCTTCACCGTATGCGGCCGAAACTTTCTGGAGCGGTCAGCGACTGTCCCAGTCTCAAGGAACCTTTTTATCGTCAGGTAGACAAAACGTCGGCTGATTTTCAGCTTCTTCAGCATGTTGAAAATCTCGGAAGCTGATTTTCCAACTTTGTGCAGCGCTATTACAGCAACACGACTCTCATAATCGCCCCACTCCATGGCAAGTACTTCACGAAAACGTTATCTCCTCTGTGACTGAGAGCACAATGATTCACTAGCTGCTTCATGCCTCCTGGCTGGTAGGTGACGTTGCACACAGGTTGCGCGCCATCTGTAGAACGTTTGTAACAGTATTTATGCTAATACTGGGTGAATATACCCTTTGCAAAAAAGAAGAGTACACTGAAGGCATCATCCACACAAGATGAAAATTGGTATGCACATGTATAGGAAAGGAAATTATTGGAATTCCAGAACAGAATTGGCCATATTTTCCGATAAAATAGCTATACGAGTGGAACAAGTTAGTACGTTGTAGCGCGACCTGTGGCTCGGATACAAGCGGTTACCCGGCGTGGCATAAACGCATATAAGTTCAACGATATTGTCCTGAGGTATAGCATGCTAGATGATGTCTAAGCTGACGGCCAGTTTGCCGTCATTCCGAAATGGGCGTAGACGTCCTATCATGTCCCAAATATTTTGAGACGGTGAGAGGTTGAGCGATCGGGCTGGCCATGGAAGGGTGTCGACATTACGGAGGCAAGACTGAGAGAACCGTGCCGTGTGTGTGTGGCCGGGAATTACCCTATTGAAAATTGCTCAGTGGTGCTGCGACAGGAATTGCAACGTTACAAGTCGTATAATAGCGTCTCCGCACCTTTGAGTCGTGTGGGTGGTACGGGGGAATACCAATGCTGTTCCGGCTACCGTAGGAAATGGCTACTCAGTGTGTCGTTCCACAGTAAAGGCAAGATCAGTGTGTTGTCCACCTCGTCTCCAGACATGTATGCGCTGGTCATCGGCGTCAAGTGCAAACAGTACTCATCACTGAAGGCAACAAGAACCCACTGGACACTACCCCACATTGATCGGGCCCGACACCACTGCAACCCGTGCTGGCGATGCTCACTGGTCAGTGGTAAGCGACGAGTATCTTCCTTGAATGTAGTCCCCGTGCCGCAAGTCGTTTGACAAAGATCCGGTTGGTCACTTCCGTACCTGTAGACGACGCAACATGGCCACGAATGATTGAGAGCGACGGATTCGGTTCAGTCTGTGCGGCTCTCACAATCGCTCGATCATCGCGTTCTGTAGTTGCCCTCGGCCGTCCACTGCCCATGTGACGCTGAGTTGTGCCCTCTTCGACCCATTGGAGCCAACATCGTCCGATCACCGCGTCACTCCGACCCAAATGCTTGGCGATATGGTGACTTGACCAACCGGCCTCTTTCAGCCCAATTACACGTCCTCTCTCAAACTCGCTCAGCTGCTGGTATTGTGCACGCGTCCGACGTCGAGGCATCCTCACAGTCCGTGGAGATAAATGCAACCGCAATCCGCTGTCACAATCGTCCCTGCGCGCGGGCTTTGCTCTTTATATGCCCTCTTCGATGTGCGGTTTGCAGGCGCTGTCCACTATTTAGTCATTGGTAGTTTTTTTTTAATCATTTGCATATTTGACCCTGAGGTACTTGCATGCGGAGTTTCATCAGGATCGGACGACTTCTTGAGGGGCTTTTTTTTGACGCTTTCCAACCGTAGGTTGAAGAAGCGTATATTCTCCAGCTTTGTCAGTCTGTCTGCTCGATAAACTCGCGTAAAAATGGTTCGATTTAGATGAAATTGTTGTATGTGGTAGGGGACAACTTGGGGACGAACCCTATAGAAAATGAACGAAATAGGGTCAAAGGTCAGAACATAGGAGCGGGATCTATTTCATCGCCCTTATGCGTCATAACTTACGTAGAACTACTTCGACCGCGACAAAACTTTATCATGTTGTTCCGGTGATATACTGAACCGGTTCAGTTGAATACCATCAAAATGGGGTTAAAGTTCATGGCACAGAAGCGAAATTTATTCCACAGCCATTATCGTAATAACTTGAGTAATGATTTCTGGTATGTTGGAAAGCGTATCATAATCAATGCATTGCATGATTTTATTAACTTGTTTTTTTCGTTTTTGTTTCAAAAGGTGTGTTATATCAGCTGCCACAAGCCACGACTGTATGCGTTCCTCAAGCCCCAGACACCTATTAAAATTCATCAATGGATGTTCAATACCCATTAAGTCATTAGTAACAAACTTCTTTTTTAAAAAAGCTTAGATTGGCCGGTTTAAATTTTTAAAAATAACACTATAACTTCTTTCTCTTCAGTACTTCTATATACATTGGGTAAACAGAAATCATGGGATACCTACACAGTAAAGGGTAGGTCCACCTTTTTTCCAGATAAGGACAATCACAAGCAAGACAATGAGTCCACTAGGTCACGAAAGCGTTCTGCAAGTTTCTCCACCCATGCTTGCCGCACTGTTGTTCATATCCAGCAATGGATTCCAAATGGTTAATGGTATATGGCTGGATGAAGCCTCCCCAACCCTCTCCCATAACTGTGTCTTGAGCAATTCTTTCCCACGTTACTACAGGATGCTTCCGATTCCGAATTTCATCCACACATCTCCCATGTGGACTTGGTCACGGTCTTTTCCTATTCCTTAGTATCCAGTCTAATATTTCAGTTGTCCAACGGCGGTCAGTTCTAGCAATATGTCCAGCCCATTGCCATTCTAGGGCATCAATGGATGTATTAGATGGATGGATTAATGGATGTCATGTACTCTTGTCATTTTCCTGATCCATGAGTAGTACCTTTTCCTATCTTCATTGCTTTCACCAAACATGCATCGCTCCATGCTTTTTAGAGTCGTCGGCAGCATCTCTAACTTTTTTAGTACAAGTTCATCACTCTGATCCCTAAATAAGAACTGAAGGGATGTACTGATTGAACACTTTTCTTTTAGGACTTAACATACACCGACGAGCCACTGCATTACTACCACCTACCTAACAGGCTTTGGAATCCCATTTAGCCCGCAAAACAACCGTCACTCGGCGAGACATCGAATCAATGAGGTGGCGATGCGTATCCTGGGGTATCTGGTACCATAATGTCTATAGCAGGTCCTGCAGTTCCTATACATTTCGGAGGGGAAGGTTTTTTTATGTACCCGCTTTTCCAAGTCGAACCTCAAATGCTCGATTGGTTTTCAAGTCAGGTAAATTTGGAGGTCAGGGCATTAACAGAAAGTCACCAGAACGTTCCTCGAACCACTCCTTGACGATTCTGGCAACGTGGCATGGCGCATATCGTGTTAGTAATGGTCATCATTAGCAGGGAACACAGTTGCCATGAATGGATGAACTTGGTCCGCAACGATGTTCAGATACCTGACAGCTATCAGGGATTGTGTTATTGGGATAGTGGGGCCTAAAAAGTGCCCCAAGAAAGCATCCCCCACAGCATAAAACCATTGCCGCCAGCCTGTTTCCACTCAACACGACATCTAGGTGCCATAGCCTTTATTGGTAATCAGTGTATCCACACTCTGCCATCTACATGGTGCACCAAAAACCTGTTGTTGTTTTTCTGATTTAATAAGGAACTTCCATGCCGGAGATAATTCTGTAGATATATTGTCCCAATCATTAGGACAATATCAAGTTATTGACATCACACATTAGTCTCAGACAGTGAAAACAGATAATATAAATTGTAACAACAATACATCTATAGAATTATCTCCGGCAAGGAAGTTCCTTATTAAGTCAGAAAAACAACAACAGGCTACACACAATAAAATAAAAAAGAGAAATAAGCGATTTGCATCTGTCCAATCACATGGAGCAGAAGCGCAAGACATGCGTACTAGAGGTCTTGATTCGACGCCAGGGAATGTACATTCAAGGAATGCGATAACCGGCGTTGGGGTTTGTGCAGAAGTATTAAAACCTGGTGCCACTGACGATGTCCTCGATAATGAGGACGAAACGCGTCTGGCAACAAACACCGAGTCTGAGTGTGTATCTCTGTATGATATTCAAGTCTGCGGAAGATATCCATATACTTCAGATTAATCCAGAAAACAGCATTATCGCCATGGTTTGTGATTATTTGGGCTATAGCAATCAGTGAAAGCTGCCCATACCTCCTATATGTCATAGCTAAGTGTCAAGTGGACGTTTATTTTTATCTCTTCGTAGATTTTAAATTTCAACAATCATAGTTTAGCTACTCCTTCGTGCACCAAACACGATGAGTTATTTAATAGGTTTGCAATGAACTTTCCATTTTACATCTAAGCATGAACTGTGTTTTTACTGCAACAGAATTGGACGATCAACTAAGCGGTGAGTGTTAAAAATGCAATCAGTTATATTATAGTGTTTTTGCACATATGAGATGGCTTTAAGTACAAAATGCCTCTTCATCTAATTGTGGTGACGTTTAGCCGTCTCAACTGTCGATTTGGTCTTCCTCCCATATCGTTAGGAATGGATGTAGTACATTCTGTGTCAGTACCGTGCTTATTGTTTTCAAAATGTGTATATGTTACTCAATGTATACACTGAAGAGCAATTGAATTAGTGACAGCTAGCGTTATGCAAATGTGGCGCCGTGGGCGGCCCTGTTAACGTAAACGACATGACGTATGCAGCGATCAGACAATATAAGGAGTGATGCGACGGGAATCAGTAACAGGCGGATGCAGTATGGGTAAGACGAAAGATATAAACGCATTTGATCGTGGGCAAACTGTCAGGGCCCGACAAATGGATCACTCCATCTCGGAAGTCGTGCAGGCACTGGGATTTTCACGAGCCACTGTGTCACGGGTGCACCGTGAGTACATCGAATCTGGTAAAACCATCCCTGCAAGGGCCAACTGCCGTGGACAACAGCGTGTGGAAGAGCTGGGTCATCGTCGGCTAGCTCGCATTGTAACAGCGGATAGACGGGCCACAGTGCAAGAAATCACTCGGCAATTTAACGATGGTGCAGAAAAACCACCATCCAGAACCATCTCCTCGCTGTGGGGTACAGAAGCCATCCCACGAAGGTACCGCTGCTGACCGCACATCGCAGGATGCAAAGATTAGCATGGGCGCGGGAACATCGCCACTGGACCCTAGACATATGGAACAATGTTGCCTGGACTGATGAGTCGAGATTCACGTTGGTACATACGGATGGCAGGATATGAGTACGGCGCAAACCACATGAAGCGATGGATCCTTCTTGCCAGCAGGGTACTCTTCAAGCTGGTGGGGGTGGCATTCTCGTCTGGGGACTGTTTACGTGGACTGAAATGGGACCCCTGGTACGTGTGACATCGTCCCTCACAGTTCAACGTTACCGGGATATCCTGGACGACCATTTGCTCCCGTTTGTGCGTCTTCAACATCCCACTGGGGACCTCATCCTGCAACAAGACAACGCAGCTCCCAAATTGTATCCGAATGGTTGGATGAACACTCCACCGACGTCACCTCGCTTCCTTGGCCAGCTAGGTCACCTGACCTCAATCCCATGGAGCACATCTGGGATGCCATCGAGAGAGATGTTCGAGGCTCTAACCCCCCCCCTCCATCAAATCTTCGTGAACTGTGGGAGCTTGTTCAGGAGTCGTGGATCCGTATGGCTTCCCAACGCTTCCGGTGTCTTGTCGAGTCCAGGCAGAGACGAATCGCCTTCGTCATCAGGGCGAAAGGTGGTGCTACACGTTACTAGACAGGTATCTCTAATTCAGTTGCCCTTCAGTGTATATCATAATGTAACATCCATTTTTTCATGAGTAAATATTGGTATATCTATCCAACTATTAGAAACTGACTGACCATTAACCACCTTATAGCAGAATGTTTTTCAATTTTTCAAATCACAGTATTTAGTTGGATGGCGTTCTTCCCAGATGCATATTTTGCAGGTGTGTTCGCGGTGTTCAACTACTTTAAAAGAAACGTGTGAAACAGAAATATGACGTTCATTATTTCGTCACAGCTATAGTACGGATAACCACGTAATACAGCATTGTGAATTCTGTGATTCCTAAGCTACACTTAGAAATCTAATCTGGAGATTTAATATTACTTCTGGTGGGCATTGCTAAATCAAGATAGTGGATCGTTGTATCGCGTGTCGTCGGATATGATTTCGCACGATGCTGTGAACAAATTGCGGCAGTATAAAACAGCTAGAATCAGATTGAGTAAATAAAAGAAAAACAGTATAAAACAGCTAGAATTAGATTGAGTAAGGAAGTGCAACACCTGCCGTTCTTGACAAGATGTAAGATGAAAGAACAGCAATATTATTCCCAAGTGTTTGAGAATACATAATAAGCACTTCTTATACAGAGACAAACAGATAATTAATGCAGCAGAATTTAAACAACTTAGAGCCCAGATGCAAGCAAAGAGATCATACGTAGATCGACTGAGTATTGAATCATACGAGACTTATTTGTTCAATAGCTAGTTGCTTGCATGAAGGCGAAGGTAATGATGAATTTATTGAAATACATGTCATCATTGATAAAGTAAACAATAATAAGATAAAACAAGTTAGTAAAATCATGCAATGCATTGATTATAATACGCTTTCCAACATACCAGAAATCATTACTCAAGTTATGAGGATAATGGCTGTGGAATAAATCTCGGCCCTGTACCCTGACCTTTGATCCCATTTCGATTATATTTAACAGAACCGGTTCAGTATACCTCCGAAATAACATGATAAAGTTTTGTCGCAATGGAAGCATTTTTACGTAAGTTATGATGCATAAGGGCTATGGATTAGATCGCGCTTCTGTGTTCTAACCGTTGACCCCATTAAGCCCATTTCCAATAGGATTTGTCCCCAGGCAGGTCCCTACAACATACTAACATTTCATCCAAATCGAAACCTTTTTACGTAAGTTATGACGCATAATGGCGATGGAAGTGATTCCGCTCCTGTGTCTAACCTTTAACCCCATTTCGCCCATTTTCAATAGGATTCGTCCCCAAGCAGGCATCTACAACATACTAACATTTCATCCAAATCGAAGATTTTTTACGTAAGGTATGACGCATAATGGCAATGGAAGTGATTCCGCTCCCCATTTCGCACATTTTCAATAGGGGTTGTCCTTAAGTGGTAGGGGACAATGGGGTTTTTCCCCTACCACATACTAAAATTTAATCGAAATCGAACCTTTTTTACGTTAATTATGTCGCATAAGAGCAGTGGAATGAATCCCGCTCTTATGTCCTAACCTTTGACCCCATTCCGTTCGCTTTCAATAGGGTTCCTTCCCAGGTGATCCCCTTCCACATGCTAAAAAGTTTATCGAAATCGAACGATTTTTACGCGAGTTATCGTGCGGACGGAAAAACGCACACAACGCGTGACGTAATGAGGCAGATAGGAATCGCGACGATCTGCTCGCAAGAGTGTGACGTTATAAAACTTTAATAGGATCCACACACAATGCGTGACGTAATGAGACAGATGGCGTGACCGCGCGCCAACATCTCAAGCGCGAGTTGTGACGTCATAAGATCGTCCCCAGGTGGTCCCCTACCACATAATAAAATTTCATCGAAATCGAACCATTTTTACGCACGTTATGACGCATAAAGGCAATGGAATGCATTCCGCTTTTATTTTACCTTTGACCCCACTTCACCCATTTTCAATAGGGTTCATCCCCAGGTGGTTCCCCTACAATATGCTAAAATTTCATCGACACCGAACCATATGTACGCAAGTTCTGTCGCATAAGGGCAATGGAATGGATCCCGCTCCTATGCCGTGACCTTTGACCCCATTTCGTCCATTTTCAATAGGGTTCGTTTCCAGGTACCACATACTAAAATTTCATCGAAATCGACCCATTTTTACGCGAATTATCGTGCCGACAGACTGACGGACGGACGGTCAAAGCTGGAGCATATACGCTTCTTCAACCTACGGTTAGAAAGCGTAAAAAAGCATGACATTAAATTTCAATATTTTTTGTCAAAGATGAACATGGTACGACTAAAAACTGATACGGACAGGCCTAACACTGATGGCTTATTTGGATCAAAGTTTCTTAACTTCTCGGAGGTTGAATTAACAACTTTACAAAAGCAGGTTTTAAATAAAGAAATTAAATATGCATATGAAGATCCGGTTGCAGCTTCTGAAGTTATTATACCGCAAGTAGAGGAAATTGTCATTCAGCTACCTAGATCAAGGCAGGAAGCCACTAGGTACAAGATCGTACGAGCTATTAATAATATACACACACACACACACACACACACACACACAAAAAAAAAAACAGAAACAAAGGAGGGTTAAAAGGGAATATAATAAGATATGAAAGGCAAGCATTGCCCGATATTAGGAATAGTCCGCAACTTGCATGTGTAATGGCTGACAAGTCTCACCAATTGATCATACTTAACAAAACAGAGTATGCCCATAAAATGCAAAAAGCAATACAAGACCTGAACACTAAGATTATGGACAAAGATCCAACAGCAAATATTATCCGGAAGCAAGCTGTATTAAAAAAAAAACCACAGAAACTTGCCTATGCCCGTTAAGTATCAAGCTTACCCACCAGTTGGTGCTACCATACCAAAAATATTCGGTAGGCTTAAAGTTCATAAAGAAGACCATCCTATCAGACCAATTGTGGCAAAAATCCTGTCTCCCACAATAAACATTGAAAGGACCAAGTACTTCAAACAATATTATTCTGACCATCCATATTAGATTGATAATTCAGTGGAAGTTATTAAAGCCTTTTCAATGTCATGAAAAATTTCATATGGTGAGCCTAGACATAGTGTCGTTGTATCCATCTACTCCAGTCAAAGAAATTATTGTACTGATTGAAAAAAAGCGTAAAGAACAGAATATCATCACCATTGGTGAGATTAACAGCGTGATTGCGGCCTTGTATTTTGTTGCTGACAATAACTATTTTCAGTATGATAATAGGATCTATAAAGCAATTGACGGGAGCGCCAATGAGCTCACCTACATCAGGGCTTCTTGCAGAGGTAATACTGCAGGATATAGAAAACTATGTACTTACGAGGGAAACAAGAAAAGTGACCAGAATTGTACCTAAGGTACGTGGACGATATCTTGATCTTTTGGAAGTACAGTAATAAAGATCTGCAGGCCTTCTCAAATACGTTTACCGAGTTATATCCTACTATTAGCTTAACATCTGAACATGAAACACAATAATCGGCTTGCATTCTTGGATTTGTGTTTAAAAATGAAAACACTGCCGTATCAACTATGAGGTTTGTAGAAAACCGACAAGCGTACCAGTTATTATTCCTAACAATTCTAACCACCCGTGGAAAATTAAGTTTTCCGCTTTCCGGTATTATATTCGAAGAGCAAGTACCCATTCTTCTAGCCAGGTTGATGAAACTAAAGAACTTAATTGGGTAAAAAGAATGGCATGCAGCTATGGCCATGATGTTCGTATGATGGAAAAATTATATGACCAAATTCAACGCCAAATCAATGGCATTGCATTAAAAACAAAACCTGATGAAGTCATGAGGTACTGTGGAAAATTTCCATTTATTCCAGCCCTAAGTGGAATGTTTAAAGCGGAATGTCGTGAGGCTAACCTCATGATAGCTGAAACCGTCAAAAATATTGGTTTGGTGTTGACCCAGGAGTTCCGAGGAGGTTTATCGACGTGAGTGGTTTCGATCCACGAGGAAATATTTTCAATCGAGATTTTAGAAGCTCAGATTTTGTAACAAATGCATCAGAAGCAGAAATTAACATTTGCGCCTCCTGGTGGACAAATCGTTCTTTACAAAAAATAAAAAAATATATGCAAAATATTTTCGATCAAGAGCTGTATCCGCAGAAGAAAAAAAAATTCCAAATCGGAGTTGTAGAAGTAGAGATATCCGGGAACACGCAGTATACTTTTACGCCCTCTAGCGGAAAATTTATGCGTAATTTGAAAAAAGTGACTATACCTAAAATAGTTTTTGACGTAAATGGAATCGAAAGGTAAAAGAATGTTTTCAATCGGATGTTTAGAAGCAAATATATGGAAACAAATGTATATTGGATTCGATATCTTGGTTTGCGCTCTCTAGTGGCGAAATTGTACATGGTAAAAAAACAAAACGAAATGAAGGATCATCATTCGCATATTTCAAGCTTCCCAATGCAAAAAGAATTTTTCAAATCGGTCTAATGGTTGGAGAGATATGGTGCCCACCGACGGACAAACCGATAACATAAGCACGATCTTTTTTTTTATTTTACAATATGCCTGCTAAAAATGCTGAATACCGGCAGCCTAAAACCTCGTCTGATTTACTACCTTCAAGTGTTGTCTGGAGCAACTTCTTCCAGAAGCGAACCACAGTCAGCTAATTTTAGAAAAATATATTTTTCTTCACGTGAAGCAATATCACACTGATTCTGTGTAACTTCCATGTCAGTGCCCTTGTTGGAGCAACAACCGGCAGTGTATTTTTAAGGGCTCAAATTGTGCGTCCCCAGAGATTCCACTACAGCGTGTAGTTCCTATGGCGCGGACGTTCACAGGTGGTATTTCACATTAAGTGCGAAGCATTTGTACTTCACAAAAAAATACTTGTATAGCAGATATTCTTCTGTTTTGTTTATATTTTAAGTTATTCACGATGGCGAAATAATTCTCCGAAAAAAAAAATGTTAGCAAAATTTTTTTCCTTTATCGTCATATTGTAGCGAAGTTTTATTTCAGAATTCCAAGACACGTAAAACAGTAACAAACCCTTTTTATGCATTGTTTCTGTTCTTTCACAAAAAAAAAAAAAAAAAAAAGAGATTCGTCAATCACGTAGACTTTTTCCTCCAAATGCAGGAGAGCATGTGAGAGTCAATATGTTCTATATCACAGTTCAAGCGGAAATGACGTCACAAGTTTCGTTGGAGCACTTGATAACAGGTACTTCCATAACATTCCGATCAATGGTTTGCCTATCAATTCTTCTAGTACAGGGTACTTCATCACATATCAGGTGAGCGGTAAATATGCTTTGGAACGGAAAAAAAAAATCTAATGCCTCAAAAGGCATAATTTTCGTGAAGTTCTTCCAAAACTTTTCTCTGAGATCTTTTAGGTGTTATCCTTTTATATTTTCTTATGGTACCTTTCTTTTCCTTTCAGCATGTGTGTGTTTCTTTCTTTACTGCGCGTTTTGTTCGATGACCGATTGGATAAAACTTTTGTTTTCATCTCATACCAAAGGATTTTTCAGCACCGAAAAATCAAAATCAAAAGTACCCAGGGTCGTGGAACACGGTTTTTAAGTACACTCTTCTTGGGGGGGGGGGGGGGGCACACCCAAAAGGAATCTCCAATCGAGGTGTATGTACAATGTATAGGAAAAGAAATTATTCCGGCTCCAGAGCAGTTCAGCCATTTATTCGGATAAAACAGTTACACGAGTGGTCAGTACATTGTAGCTCCACCTCTAACTCGGAAACAAGCGGTTATTCGGCATGCAAAGACGCCTACAGTTCACGGATACTCTCCTGAGGTGTAGCATGTCACATGGTGTCCAAACTGCGGACCAGTTCCTCACCATTCAAGGACGGGCGTAGGTGGCGTCCCATCATATCCCATACATGTTCGATCGGTGAGAGATCGGGCGATAGGGCTGGCCATTAAAGGGTGTCGACATTGCGGAGGCATGCGTGGGAAAGTCGTGCGGTCTGTGACCGGGCATTATCCTGCTGAATAACTGCTCAGTGATGCTGCTACAGGAATGGCGACACAACAGGTCGTAGAATGTCGTGAACGTAACGTTTATCCGTTCTGGTGGTACTAAGGACTACCAAGGGTGTCCAGCTATCGTAGGAAATAGCTCTCCAGACAGTTACTCGGGTATGAAATAGCTCTCCAGACAGTTATTCCGTTTGCTGTTCCACGGTAAAGGCAGGATTCGTGCGCTTGCTGGCTGGTCTCCAAATATGTATGAGCAGGCCATCAGCGCCAAGTGCAAACAGGACTCATCACTGAAATCAACACGATGCAACTGGACACTATTCTACTTGATCGGGCCCGACACCACTGTAGCAGGTGCCGGCGTTATTAGCTGGTCAACGGTAGGCGGCGGAATGGCCTCCTCGAATGTAAGTCTCGTGCTTCAAGTCGTCTGGCAACGGCCCGGATGCACACTTCCGTACCTGTAGACGACGCAACGCGTCCATGTTTGATGGTTGAGAGCGAGGAATTCGGTTCTGTTCGTGCTGTTCTCCCAATCGCTCAGTCCTTGCGTTCAGTCGTTTCCCTTGGCCGTCCACCCATCGTGTGCCTCCGGGTTGTAGTACCCTCCACGACCCACTGAGGCCAATATCGTCCGACTGCCGCGTCGCTCCGAACCAAATGCCTGGCGATATGGCGACTTGGCCAATCGGATTCTCTTAGCCCAATTATATATCCTCTCTCAAACTCGCTCAGCTGCTTGTATTCTGTACGGATCGGACGTCGAGGCATCCTCACAGTCCTTGGAGGTTAATGCAACCGCAATCCGCTGTTACAATTGTCCCTGCGTGCAAACTTTTCTCTTGATGAACAATCCTCGATGCGCGGTTCCCATGCGCTGTGGCTGATCACTATTTAGGCATCTGTCGTTATTTTTTAATCATTTGCATATTTCGGCCCTGGGTTACCTTGCATGCGGAGTTTCATCAAGATCGATAGATTTTATCAGGGTGCTTCGTTGTTTTTGCCAAAGAGTATTTACTGAAGTCACCGTCAAGATGGGGGGGGGGAGACACTCAAAGGTTCTGGCATAACAAATGATTGGTCATTGCGGAAATACCGTTAGTGCTTAGCAACGCGTAATTCCACCGTTTCTCAATTTTACCGTTTAATACAGTACTTACTCGAATCTAACGCGCACCTTTTCCCTCCAAAACCGAACCTGTTTATCCGGGTGCGCGTTAGAATCGGTGACATTCTAACACGCATCCGAATAAACAGGTTCAGTTTTGGAGGAAACAGGTTCAATTTTGGAGGACAGAGGTTCAGTTTTTATCGGAGTCTCGCAAATCCCTGACTGTCTAGGATATCGTCGTTGCGGTGTGCCAGTGGATGGTGTTTCCTCTGAGCGTCTGACTGTTGCTATGGCCACCGCCAATCTCCAACTTTTCCCATTCTTCTACATTCGTTGAGAAGCTTCGACGAAAGATATAAAATATGGACAGTCGCTTGCCTCATAGTATTGTTCTCTGAAAGAAACACTGCATTTTGTTACTTGAACGTGGAGTATACTGTCCAGAGATGTGTTTTAAACGGCAGCATTATCCAGCAAAGTTTAAACTGCAGGTGGTTGCCTATGCTGAGAAAAATGGCTATCGCTCTTGTTTTAGAGAGTATGGAGTTTCAGAAGTGAATGTAAGGCTCTGAAGGAAGCAAAAGAAAAAGCTGAATCAGTGCTCCAAAACAAGAAAGACGTTCTCGGGATCTAAGACGGGCAGATTTCCCGAGATTGACGATCATCTAGATCATTTCGTGAAGCAGCAGGGTGCATCATATTTTTCTGTTACTGTAGAAATTCTTCAGGTAAAAGCACGGGAAATTTATCATGAACTTGGATCCAGTGTAATGTTCACTGCTTCAAGAGGATGGATTTGCCGTTTTATGAAAAGAAAAGGATTTTCTCTGAGGCGGCGGACTTCAATATGTCAGAGAATGCCATCTGACTTTGAAGAAAAGCTAGACAGTTTTCTCAAGTATGTCATATGAGCAAGAAAGCAAGGGCATCATGTTTTAAGCCAAATTGGGAATGCTGACCAAACACCATTGTATTTTGATATGCCATCAAATGACACTGTAGAAAGTATTGGTGCAAAGCAAGTTAAACTGCTAACAACAGGAAACGAGATGCTCCGAGTGACGGTCATGCTTTCCATTACCGCCGATGGGAACAAGCTACCACCGTATGTTATTTTCACGAGAAAAACACTTCCGAATAGAGAGACTTTTCCGCAGGAAATTCATGTCAGATTTCAAGAAAATGGCTAGATGACCGAAGAATTGGTAAAGGACGGGCTTCAAAACTGTGGTTTCGACGACCAGGTGCGGGGTGATTGCGGTCCATGCTTCTATTGGATTCATTCTAGTTGCATGTAACAAACTCGATGAAAACCAGGATTGTTGAAAATAGAACTGATCTAGTAAATAGTAACACTATACTAGTGATCCGATTTATTGGCGTAGGAAATAGACACATAAGCGTTTCCAAGATTTCGCACATCAACCAGATTGCAGTTTCTAACTAACTTCCTTGAAAAGTCCATCTGGTTGATGTGCGAAAGCTTGGAAACGCTTATGTGTCTATTTCCTACGCCAATAAATCGGATCACTAGTATAGTGTTACTATTTACTACTTAATTGGTGTACTGTTCCTAGTTATCAATCAGAATTGATCTAATTGTGCCTGGAGGAATGACTTCCCAACTTCAGCCCCTTAATGTCTGCATAAATAGGCCTTTTAAAGCAATCACGCTATAATGCGTGGCTTACATCGGGAGACACAGAACTGACAAAAACTGGATGTGCCAAAAACCTTCACTCCTTGTAGTAGCACAGTGGATTGTAGATGCCTGGGAGTTCATTCCTAATGATTTAGTTAAGCGGTCTCTTCGCCGCCCCGGTGGCGCAGTGGTCTAAGGCGCTGGCCTCTGATCATTCGTCCGTAAGGGGTCCGGGTTCGAATCCCGGTCGGGCATGGATGTTGTGTTTGTCTTACGGCACTGGCTCTCTCCCTTCCCTGGAACCAGTGACCCTAAATTAGGGACGGACGACTGCTTATAGCCCATTGAGTTGCTCACGGTGGTCGTTAAACCTCCAATCAAAAAAAGCAAAAAAAAAGCGGTCTCTTCTGAAGTGCGGAAATCCCACACTTTAGATGGCACTTAAGACGACGCTATCTTCGAAAAATTCAGCAGTGAAACCACAGTCGACAGCAACAATGAAGATTCGTGCAGCGAAGTATCTGAGGATGTAGATGGGAGATGACTGTGAGCAATGCATAATTTGGAATAATGTGGATTTAAAAAAATCAAGAATTTCCATTTTTTGTAAGTTTCATAAGTTTGTATTTCTTTAAAGTTTTCTTGCGTCTTAGTATACAAGTTTTAAGATAAAAATACGCATTTTCGTAGCTGAGAAGTAAAGGTGCGCGTCAGATTCGAGTAAATACGGTATATACAGCAGAACACGCTTATAATGTGGTAATGGGAACGAGTGCAAACCCTCGTTGAATTCGGGCGTTCGCCGCCCCGGTGGCGCAGTGGTCTGAGGGGCTGGCCTCTGATCATTCGTTCGTAAGGGGTCCGGGTTCGAATCCCGGTCAGGCATGGATGTTGTGTTTGTCTTACGGCACTGGCTCTCTCCCTTCCCTGGAACCAGCGACCCTAAATTAGGGACGGGCGACTGCTTATAGCCCATTGAGTAGCTCACGGTGGTCGTTAAACCTCCAATCAAAAAAAAAAAAAAAAAAATTCGGGCGTTCACCAATTCCATTTTTGGGGAAAAATTCTCACCATGTAAAAATATACATATTTGATAATATGATACACAGGGGTTGGACAAAATAACGGGAACACCGCGTTCAGAGACGTGACTTTTAATGCAGGTTGGGTACGTCGCAATACGCAAAAGGCATTCATCACTTTTTGGTTGTAATAGGCTTGTTTAGAACCTCAAGGTCCTGTTTAAGTGCATTTAAAGTGTTTTGTTGCAAAATTTCTTTCAGGGTGACGACGAAATGAGCGACCTAATGGACTTCGAAAGAGGGCTAAGTGGCTGGCTAGTTGGTGCCATGTGACAACAGTCGTCAGGGTAGCCGGGCCATCGAGAGTTACTGTGTCTAGTGTCATGATAGCATACCGTACACGTGGCAAAACCTCGTATGCAAAACACAAGAGCGGCCACCAGAAAACGACCATGACTAATAGACACAGGACAGCATTAAACAGGATTGTTACTTGTAACAAGAAGATCACGGCGTCTAAAATTGGTACGGAGCTCAATCTGCATCTCCAGACCCCAGCATCAACTAAAACAGTGCAGAGGGTACTACATAAACAAGATATTCATGGCAGAGCTGTTATTGCAAAACCCCTGGTGGCCCAGGTGAATGCACAAGGGCGACCGCATTGGTGTCAGGAGCATACAGCATGGATTGCTGATGCATGGAAGCGTGTAATGTGGTTCGGATGAATCCACATTCACACTATTCCCCCCGCCGGACGCGATTACGTGTGGAGAACACCGTCAGAAGCATACAACCCAGATTGTGTGCACTCAATAGTGCAGCACTGTGGTGGTTTTGTGTTGCGCTGGGCGGTCATATCGTAGTTTCCAGCAGGTTTCCTGATCACCTTGAAAGAACGGCTCACCGGCAGGGCGTATGAAACCATTTTGGCCGACCAAGTCCACTTAATGGCTCAGACATTGTTTCCTGCAGGGGATGCCATCTATCAAGATGATAACGTCCCAACTCATTGAGCTCAGAATGTCCAATCATGGTTTGAGGAACATGAGCACGAACTTTCACACCACCCTTGGCCTCCCCAATCACTAAACTTAAACATCATCGAGCTTCTGTGGTCTGTATTGGAAAATAGAGTCAGATCTCGTTATCTTTCTTCTGCATTTCTCAAGGACCTAGAGCAGTTTCTTCATGGAGAATGATGTAACATCCCACTAACCACTATCCAGGATTTGTATGGGTAGATTCCAAAGAGGATTCAGGAGGTTTTGAAAGCCAAAAGGTGGTCCCACACCCTATTAGGTACATAAAATCTTTTCTTAGGTGTCCACATTATTCTGCCCAACCCCTGTACGTTCGTATTGCACACCCATAACAACTGGATATGCTTAAAAAATTATTTAACTAACCACATTAGTTTTATAGTTAATTCATGAAACCTTTCAAGTATATTCAACTTGACAGCCACGTGAGACTGACCGCAGTTTAACGACACAGCATATGAAGCCAAAGCAGCACCGATCCTCCCATTGCAAGGTTCACTTGGAAAATGAAAGGGGCAATGGACACAATTTCAGAAATTTTGATCTGATTCCTTTCCTGTGGCATACCCATTCCAGTACTCTCCTGTTCCTCTCTGCAATTGTCGCTCAAAAATCCACTTACATGTGCGCGAGCCCCACCCATCCCCTTTTCGCCTAGGTGTAGGTGGGCTGCTTTCGACTCTTCTTACGCGATGCCCCAAGCCATAGATCATTGGAGTGGGAGGCATGAAGAGTCCGTTGCGCAACTCACTTGTTGAGCACTTAATGTACCCACTGCACTCGTTTGCCAAGCTTGAATGTATGCTCGAAGGTGAGTCGCTTTCCTGCGTGATGTGAAACGAAGGGTTCTCTTTTTTAATTTTACAATATTACGAGTTTTCGTAAATGTCCGTTTCACATAACTCATAAATTTATTTTTTCGACGTAACGATTTTTTTTATTTACCTTAAGGGAACTTCACTTACTTTCAACGAGTGCCAACTTAAAAACGTTTTCCAAAGTTTTGTGCTATACTTGTGTGGTCTTGAAAAGTGATTTGTTTAATTAATATATTTACCCGTTCATGTTACATTTTTAACGTTGTATCTTTTTTTCTACAGTCCAAAGCTACATTTATTCTAAAAAGGAAAGATATTTTATTTTACTTCCGGTCACTTTTAGCAGCGAATTCCTCCAATCTTGTGTATTCAACCCATGGATGAGTACATTACGCTCACATAGCGCTGCTATTTTTTTAGAATACTAGATCATTTTGTAACGAAAATGCTCATTTGGTACGCGTAAAATTCATATTTTTTTCTAACATAACGATTTTTTAATGTCTTTCTGGGACTTCTGTTTGAAGCGGTTTAGTTTATGAAAATTATACAGAAAATATTACTTCATGAGAATGGAGTGGGTGTGTTTCATGGCTGTTTGTATTCTCGATTCTTTGTGTGTTAGTGCAGGAATTTTGCTACGAAATGAAATTCTAAAAAACACACGAGAGTAATCGACTATTACTTACAGTTCATTAATTATATATATATATATATATATATATATATATATATATATATATTTAAAACATAAGGTCGTTTCTTTCTACAATCCAACAACGCCACCCACGAGCGATTTTAAATTTTTTTAAATGAAACTACCGACTCACAGACTTGTCATCGCTAAGTTTTATTGTTATAAGTAATTTTTTTTATGTTACCATGGCATTTTCTTTGTGCAATCCGCCATTCGTTATTCTGGCGTTCGTTCTCGCTTCAGTACTTGCAGCGCCATCTGCCTCTCTGCGGTGGTCGGACTTAGAATTAAGCCTTCTGCTGTGAACTACGTAGTTGTAATTATCCGAATCGGTTCAGTAGTTTTAGAGATCAGTAAAAAAAAATTCCTTATATTATCGTGAACTACTTTCTTTCACGTTGGGCGTGATCAGGTTGTATGTAGACAAAGCGGAACGATACACGGGAAATTGGGAACTACTTGAAAGCGATCTGATTCGGTAGTACAGCCAAAAATTAAAAATGTTACAAAATAAACGAAGTAGCCGATGCCCACCGGAAATAAATAAAGCTTCCCAACGGTGAAAAAAATATCCAAACAGTTTCAGTAGTTTTCGAGACCTCAAACACATTTTCTCGCTTTATATGTTTGTATAGATTATATAATGATACAAAAAAATGTTAAAACCAACCTGGCAAAATAAAACACATTTTTAACCCCATAGTGTAGCTATGCAGACACGATATCATTTCGGGTCAGTGAAAGAATATCTCAATACTCCAATGTAAGCCCGTCAGCGACGGGCTAGCACATGTTTATACACTAACGAGGAACGTCACTGTTAAATTCGTGTACGAGTAGTTGGAAAAATAAAAAATGAATGGGACTATTACGAAAATTTTGTTGCTGGTGACCCATCTTATACACTGCCCATTAATATTTCAACCCGTTTATTACGATTCATGTTATATGGCAAGAAAAAAATTTCGGTCACAGCTGTTTCAACCGCGCATTGCACGGGTTACGGACAAGTTTATGTACTTTTCCTCTGACGGTAATCTTCGTCGACGCAGAATTTCATTTGGAAATTACTTCGTTTCTCTACATATGGCTTTTTTATTTTTTTTACATCCACTAAACTAACAGAATGGCGACGTCTTCAACTAACTGGTACTGATCACGTGTTGCTTCTGCGCATGCGCAGTCCCGCTGCTTCCACCACGTGCTGGGGTTGCTTCGGTCGCCAGCTACGGGCCACTAGTGGAGCTTGCTTGGAGGCCCATAATTCACGGCGATGCTGCAGGCCCATGAATGGCCATTAACTGATGGCACTGCTACCAACAGATCGCTAACGTACCGTGAGCGGTAGATTTCAGCCAGCAGTGAACAATCACTGCCAGCTGGTGGGCAGCAGTTTCCCAAAACTTGTATTTTTGCTGGGGTACTCTTCCCCATTGCTTTTCTATCAAAATTCTTCCATCAGCACACCAACATTCCCCTACGCTGTTACAATGTCGACCTGTACGCCACCATTTCTATTCCTTCATTCCAGGACAGTGTGTTGCAGATTTTTCCTACTTCGTTAAATATGGAATTTCATTAAGTTTTGTTGCTTTTCTTGTTAAAAGTGATCTTAGCTTTTCTCTTCCTCGTTAAATCCGGTGACTTAATTAAATTTGGTCGCTAAAAACGATCAAATTGGCTTTGAATTAACATTAAACTAAACAAGAGTTCCTGTTTTTCTCGTTAAATCCGGGATCTCGTTAATTACGGGTTCGGTATAAGCCGGTTTTACTGTAATTTAATTTGTCCTTTTCATAAGATTCATATGACACGTTTACAGAATTCTTCCGCTTAACAATCTTTACTGGTGAAACTTGGACAAAATAATTCGTGCATATAAAATAACTACAATTTAACAATGGCAATTTTCATTTATCTTTTTTCCTTTCTGGATATATTGAATAACATAAAAATGGTCAAGGCGCACCTTAATTTTTGTAAGGCCAGAAGAATTACAACTTTTTTTAAACACTTGGTTGCCATCACGTTTGGTTCAGTTATGGATTTGCACAAAAACGATCTGAATGAGACCATACTATAAATTAATTTTTAGAAAATAAAATAATTGATATAGTGCCACATTTTAATTATTTGGGAGTGAATCTTACCCCTGACTTACGATGGACTAAACATATAGAACAATTTCGAATAAATTATCTCGAAACATTAGCCTTATTAGTAAAATATTAACACTTTCAGTTAAAAACACTAATCCTCTTGTACTACTAATTCATTCAGACTCATTAACTACTGCTTTTTATCTTGGGGTCAAACAACTAAAACAAATTTAAATAAATTACAGGTATTACAAAATAAATATATTAGATTAATAGACCTACATTCAAAACGAAGTACTACTATGACCACACTCATACACTGAAGTGCCAATAAAACTGGTACAGACAAGCTTATGCAAAATAAATAGCAACGTCTCCTATGCGCGTACTCGGTTACGTCCGCCAGTGCGTATATAAAGCGATAGACATCCTTGCCAGCTGTCAGAGCTGTTTTCGGCATGAGAATGACAAGTAATAACGATTTAAGCGATTTTCAACGCGGTGTCATAGTTGGCGCTCGTGAGATAGGCCATAGTATTTCGGAGGTAGAAACAAAGTTCGGATTTTCACGGACGACCATATCAAGGGTGTACCGTGACTACAAGAATTCCGGCAAAACCTCCATCTACAATACCAATGTGGCCGTAAAAAAGACATTGGGTGAACATGACCATCGTCGGCTGTCAAGAATCGTTTCATGCGATAGGCGTACAACACTCTCGCAGATATCATCGGAATTCAATGCTAGAGCCTCAACAAGGATCAGCGTCCGGACTGTGCAACGTACCCTGCACGATATGGGCTTTGAGAGCCGACGCCCAACTCGAGTCCCCTCGATGGGTGCACGACACAGAACTATGCGCCTCGCTTGGGCACGGCAACACCGCCACTGGTATCTTGATGACTGTATCGGGTAGATGGAAGGATTCGTGTGTGGCGCAAAGCCCATGAAGCCATGGATCCTGCCTTTGAACAGGGAACTGTTCCGGCTGGTGGTGGTGTTGGTGGTGGTCCGTAATGGTATGGGGCGTGTTTAGCTGGACTTCAGTGGGACCGCTGGTACGTCTACAAACGTCTGTGACTGGCCAACGCTATGTGCGTATCCTTTTTGACGAGGTACACTCGTTCATGTCCTGCATTCATGCTGATGGGTTGGGTCTGTTCCAACAGAACAATTCTCCTTCACACAAGTGTCGGACGCCACATTACGGTTAGAGAAGCATTCATCTGAGTTTGGGATGTTGCCATTCCCACCCAAGTCCCCAGAACTGAACGTGATAGAACACATTTGGGATGCCATGCAACGCGCTATCGAACACAAGAATCCGAGACTCGGAATACACCCGAATTGTGGAACGCTCTGCAGGAAGTATGGTGTTCATTGCCTTCAGCATATTTCCAGAAGCTAGTGGAGTCCATGCCCGTCGTATTTCTGCATTCCTGCGCTTCCGTGGGTGACCTACCAAGTATTAGACTGGTGTACCAGTTTTCCTGGCACTTCAGTGTACGTTCACATCTACCAGTACATCACCCAGTTCACCCGAGTGATTATCAAATAGTAACAATACATCAACTTTTCTATTATAACCTTGGAAAAATCATGTTTCAGAGACTTAAGAACAACTTTCATATAGATTTAATTGAAATTAATTGTAATAGACACAACGACCAAACAAGAAATAGATTACTAATTCGCCCAATACAGCTTAAAACTCAGCTATTGAAGCAAAGTTTAAACAATGCTGGCCCAGATTATTGGAATTCATTACCTTTGGATCTAACAGTTATTGGATTGATGCATAAGTTCATGCCGTTTTATTTCACGAGTATTTCCCTGGCCTGTAGTGACGGTGCAGATGGTCAGTTGTATATCAAAATGTAGGCAGTAATATCGTGTATCTAAATCATATTGCGTTGTGTGATTATGGCTAATGGTTTTCAGGTCCGGAAATATGAAGTGTCAAGTAGAGAGGAATGAACATTTTCGACATCTGTTGCTCTACGAGTTTAATAAGGGATCCACAGCCACCGAGGCTACTCGACAAATTTGTTCTGTGTATGGGGAGGATGCTATTGCTCCGAGGACAACCCGCAAATGTTTTGAGCGGTTCCGTGGCGGAAATTTTGGCCTCAACGACTCTCCACGCTCAGGTCGTCAATCTCACTTTGATGAGGATCGTTTTAAACATATAATGCATTTGGATCCGTGTCAAATCACACGCGAATTGGCCACTGAGATAGACTGATCAGTCCACAGTGGTGCGACACCTGGAACGTATGGAAGAGGTCGAGAAATTTGGGTCTTGGGTGCTTCATTCTCTCGCCGAGGACAACAAGATTCAACGTGTTGCCATATGTGGTTCCTTGCTGGCCCGTTATCGCGAATGTTCTCAGCAACACAAGCCCTTTCTGTCAGGTATTGTTACTGGAGATGAAAAGTGGTGCCTGTACGTGCATTTCAGGCATCGGAAGGAATGGTAATGCCTAAACAAAACGCGCACACCACGTCCGAAACACGAACTTCATCCTGCGAAGATCATGTTGAGCGTCTGGTTGGACATGGAAGGCATTATACACTTGGAAATGCTGCCGAGGAATCTGACCATCAACGCTGCATTCCATTGTGAGCAACTCCGCAGTGAGGAGGAAGCAATTAAGCAGAAACGGCCACATTGATGCCATGGTGTCCTTCTCCAACATGATGACCCACGCCCTCACAGTGCAAACATGACCAAAATGGCCATTGAGGACATGAAATGGGAGATCTTTCGACATCCGGCCTATTCCCCCAGATGTCGCCACTTCAGACTGTCACCTGTTCCGATCTCTGTAGAATGCATACCGTGGCAGAACGTTCAAGAATGATGTTGATCTCCAGAATTTCCTTGATGATTTCTTCGCAGCAAAACCTGCACGATTTTTCAAGAATCGCATTGTAGACCTACCCAGACGTTGGGATAATATCGTACACAATGGAGGGGGAATACATAGTTGATTGATTCAGTTAACCCTTCTGCTGTAATACATTCCTGTAGTGCGGTGAAAAAAACGACATGAACTTGTGCATTAACCCAATATTAATAACCAAAATCTCTTTTAAAAAACCACTTAAAATTACCTATTGTGTTAAAAAATAAAAGATATCTTCTTTAATTAAATCCAAAAAATAATACTAATTATTTACTAAAAATAATTCATAAGGCTAAACTCACTTGTCACATACTTTTGAGGGAACTAAGGCCTACGTCAGGAATTCTCTTGTTCCTTTGCTGTTAATAGCCTTTGTATGCTTAACTTGCTGTATTATTCTTATGTTATGTAGCAGCATAAATAAATAAATTCAGATAAAAATATTTAAAGTACCCGAGAAAACTGGTGAATGATGTATAAAGAACAATAAATATGATGTCGCTTTAAAATACTGTTCTCAAGTTCCTTTCAAATAAAAAAATGAAATAAATACGGTAGGAAAAGCGGAAGATATAGCTGCAGTGCAAGGATTATAAAGCCGCGCTGTACGGAGATGTGAAGGAAGCAATTAAAAGTCATAACATTTATTTGTAACACAAATGTACTCTTCTTTGTTCTATTATTTAAATAAAAAGTTAAGAAACATGCATTGTTCTTGCCGTGACAAAATTTAAAGCAGGTGCTGGATAAGCTCAAGAAAATACATATATGGAATATTACTGAAGCTGCTATCCGAAGAAAGTGCAGATGCAAAAACTGTTGTCATGTAAAATGGCAAATCCAAAGAAATTTTTAACGTAACGAAAGCCAGCTGTTTTCCCGAGAGATCACACACAAAAACCTTAATGGATAAAATAAATGCTTTGAAGAAAGCATAAGTAATACACAAAATAAAATCTATTTTTACCTTTGAAATGGCAATACCCAGAAGCTGTGGGAAAATTCCGGTGATGTTTACGGATGAAGCGGTACGGAAGACAAAGTTGTTCGAAACAAAGCAGCAAATCTATTTCTTGAAAAAATAAGGGCCGCCCTAGTGGCTAAGTGATGGATTTTGATCATCCGTCCGAGATGGGTACGTGTTCAAATCCCGCTGAAGCATGGAAGTTGTGTTTGTCTTACGGCACTAGTTCTTTTCCTTGCCGGAACCGGTGGTTCTAAATTAGGAACGGGTGACCGCTTATAACCCATTGAATTGCTCACGGTGGTCGTTAAATTCCCCAAACAAACAAACAAAGGTTCTTTTTTTTTTTTTTTTTTTAATTGGAGGTTTAACGACCACCGTGAGCAACTCAATGGGCTATAAGCAGTCGCCCGTCCCTAATTTAGGGTCACTGGTTCCAGGGAAGGGAGAGAGCCAGTACCGTATGACAAACACAACATCCATGCCTCACCGGGATTCGAACCCGGACCCCGTTCGGATGAATGATCAGAGGCCATCGCTTAGACCACTGCGCCACCGGGGCGGCCAAACAAGGTTCATCAGTAAGAGGTGCAACCACCTCTGTTGGCAATGCATCGTAGCATGGAGTAGTAGAGGCTTCTGATTGCTTGATTTGGCACGTACTATGCTGTGGAAGGATTCGGGGGGGGGGGGGGGGCTAACAAATACCGTGAGTATCTGAATGGGGTAAAATCACTCTTCCGTCCTACCCTAGGGTAACTGGTTCTAGGGAAGAGAGAGAGAACCAGTGCCGTAAGACAAATACACCAATGCCTCAACCGGTATTTTAACACGGGCCCATCTGAGACCACCGTGGGCGGCTCAATGGGATAAAAGCATTCGCCCGTCCTACTTTAGAGCCACTGGTTCCATGGAAGGGAGAGAGCCAGTTTCGTAAGACAAACAAAACATCTATGCCTCACGGGATTCGAACCCGGACCCTTCTCGGACGAATGGCCATGAGTCATCGCTTAGACCACTGCGCCACCCAGGCGATGTTCAAGGGGCGGAAAGGACTGTACGAGGTAACAAACGAACTCCACTGTATCAAACATAATCCTAACACACGAGCAGTTTGGAGAAGATAATTTTAGCATACGCAGCGCGTTGCACATTGGCTGATAACAACACACATACCTCGTCTCTGGGAAAGTCCGACAAATTCATCTACAGTAGGCAAGGGAACGCCAAAAAATTGGAGCTTTGAGGACTGGAGAAAGATGGACTGTTCCGGTGAATCACGTACTCAGTTAATATATGGGAATGGACGGGCCAGAATATAAAGTCAACACCACGAACCGATATATCCCAGCTACTTAATTTTAACTGTACAAGCTGGTGTCTTCGGTTTGTTTTCATGATGAGCATTGGATCCCTTAATACCGCTGGAACAGTATTTGGATATCACAAGGTTTTTTATGATTACGGACCAGGCGTACTTGTATACAGGGTGTCCCGAAATATACCAGCAAAAGTTAGGCGATATGACCGAATAATGAAGAAGACTAGAAAGAAGAATCTGAGTGTGCAGGAATCTTCAATGCCAGGAATTGACCAAAGAATGAAGAAGACTAGAATGGCGATATGACCAAAGAATGAAGAAGACTAGAAAGAGGAATCTGAGTGTGCAGGAATCTTCAATGCCAGGAATTGATCAAAGAATGAAGAAGACTAGAAAGGCAATATGACCAAAGAATGAAGAAAACTAGAAAGAGGAATCTGAGTGTGCAGAAATCTTCAATGCCAGGAATTGACCAAAGAATGAAGACTAGAATGGTGATATGACCAAAGAATGAAGACTAGAATGGTGATATGACCAAAGAATGAAGACGACTAGAAAGAGGAATCTGAGTGTGCAGGAATCTTCAATACTAGGAATTGACCAAAGAATGAAGAAGACTAGAATGGCGATATGACCAAAGAATGAAGAAGACTAGAAAGAGGAATCTGAGTGTGTAGGAATCTTCAATTCCAGGAATTGATTAAAGAATGAAGAAGACTAGAAAGGCGATATGACCAAAGAATGAAGAAGACTAGAAAGAGGAATCTGAGTGTGCAGGAATCTT
This sequence comes from Macrothele yani, assembly GCA_039090855.1. Lineage (NCBI taxonomy): Eukaryota > Metazoa > Arthropoda > Arachnida > Araneae > Macrothelidae > Macrothele > Macrothele yani. The sequence continues at coordinate 133,345,591 of CM077027.1, read as the reverse complement.
CAATGCTAGGAATTGACCAAAGAATGAAGAAGACTAGAATGGCGATATGACCAAAGAATGAAGACGACTAGAAAGAGGAATCTGAGTGTGCAGAAATCTTCAATGCCAGGAATTGACCAAAGAATGAAAAAGACTAGAAAGAGGAATCTGAGTGTGTAAGAATCTTCAATGCCAAGAATTAACATGACAATATGTTCATTGTGTCTACCTTCGACTGCAATGACATCACGTAACCGTTGTCCCAAATTGGAGACAACACGGACCACGAGGTTAGTGGAAATGGCGCATATTTCATGCTGAATAGCTGCTCGGAGCTCCTTCAACGTCCGTAGGTTGGACAGGTGTACCTGGTTTTTAAGATAACCCCCACGAAAGATAGTCGCACGGATTTAGGTCTGGAGGATAGGGTTGCCAATCCACTCCGGTGCCATTGTGTTTGGGATAGTCCATGTTCCCCAATATGTTCGTGTAGCAGTGCAAATACCAGTGCTGTACGATGCGGACGTTCACTGTCTTACATGAGAAAGAGGACAAACTTGTATGTTATAGTCTTTTGAATCCTTTCCATAAGGAAAAATATTTCAAAATTGATTTTCAGAACATCTAAAAATTCAGGAAAATGGATAAACACGCTTACACCACCTAGGAGAAAAACTACGAGTAATTTAAAATGCGCAGTATTAACAAGAAGTTATTCTTAGTGAACAGAACCTGTTAAAAAAGTAATAAACCAAACTTCTAAAACAATAAACCATCCTTAAATGGAAGTAGTTGCTTGCTCCACTAGAGGCTCAAAAGTGTAGCGAAAATTAAATTGCGCAGAAAAAATTTTCATAGTGGACAATACCAGAGGCAAAAGAGATTTTCAAATCTAGCATTTGGAAAGATATAGAGTAGAATGTCATATAGCTTTTCGCCCTAAGCAGAAAAACCGTTAGGTACTTAAAATAAAAGAAATGGGTATAAAATACTCTTCAAAGTGGAGTGTAACCTACAAAAGAAGGACTTCTCTAAAGATATTTTTAAAATCAAGTAAAGGTCTTTCAAATATAAATACACTGCTGGCCACCCAAAATGCAACACCAAGAAGGACACGAGATAGCAAAGCCAGATTTACGGGACACATAACAACAGATACAAAGATGAAACGATTGAGCTTACAGGCCCAAGCGACTTGCGGAACACGCAGACATCAATAGTTCGTGTGGCCCTCATGGCTCGCAATAACGGCCGCTACACGCCGCGGAATCGAACGAAAGAGGCTTTGGATATGGGCTTGGGGTATGTCTGTCCAGGCTGCTTCCACACGTTCCCACAGTTCATCAGGCGTAACCGCGGTTGGTGCTTGCCGGGCCACTCGGTTGCCGATCAGCGACCAGATGTGTTCGATGGGCGACATATCGGGATAACAGGCAGGACACGACAGCACTGACACCTGGTGGACCGTGAAGAATTGTTGCACGATGCGTGCCACGTGCGGGCGCGCATTGTTCTGTTTAAACGTGGCCGCTGGCAGGTCCTGCACGTAAGGGAGGACTACAGGCTCCAAAACGTCGGAGATGTAGCGGTGGCTGTTGAGTGTACTGGCGATGCGTACCATAGCGGTGCGGGTGTCATATCCAATTGCGTCCCAGACCATAACGCCAGGCGACGGACCCGTATGGTGATGCATAATGCAGGCGTCATACAGTCTCGCCGTGGTGCCGTCACACGCGGATCTAAACATCGTGGTGTTGCAAGCAGAAGCGAGATTCGTCGCAGAAAACAATGTCGTGCCATTCCGTAGTCCAGGTGCGGCGTTCAACGGCCCACTGCCGCCGCACTCGCCGGTGGTGTAACGTCAATTGTAATTGGAGCAATGGGCGCCATGCGACAAGTCCACGATTCTGCAGACTACGTCGAACGGTACGTGCTGACACAGGTTGTTGCGCAACACACCCTAATTCCTGCGCTAACGTTCGTGATGGGGGGGGGGTGCGAGACGTCAATGCCCGCCGCACAACATGCCGGTCCTCTCGTTCGGTGGTGTGCCGAGGCTGCGGCAATCGCTCACGTCGGCCCGTCCGTCCCTCCTGCACCCACCGAATCCATACTCGCCTCACTGTGGCGGGATGTCGTCCCACACGGGCGCCGATGTCTCGGTACGATAAACCGATGTCGCGATAAGCTACTATTCGTCCTCTGTCGAACTCCGAAACGTGCTGGAATGACTGCCGTATTTGTGCGACGAGGCATCAGGAAGCTTCCCACGCACAGCCCCGGCAGCACAACACACTTCCACTGCTTACACCCCGCCTTCTATGCACCCTTCTTATAGTGCTTCTCAGTGGCGTGCCGGGCGCGCATGATTTGCATATTCCCTGCAATGCTAAATGTTTGCATGTTCTCTCGCGGGCGACGCATGCTGCGAATTTCAGGCCAATCGGATGCTTCCTTTTTGGTGTTGCGTTTTGGGTGGCCAGCAGTATATATTCTGATGCCCCCTGGTGGAAGAATATGGAATAACGAAAATGTAGGAAATATGCGAAAAGTATTCTTCATAGAAAAACCTACGCCAAGGAAAATAATTTTTCAAATAAGTCTTCTGGAAGCAGAGACTTCTTTTCTGAGTTTGCTTTTATCAACAGATTATCGTTTGTCAAAAAACATATTGCAAAAATTTTAAAATCCAATTGAAAAAAAAGAATTGTTTTCAATTGGATTTTTAAAACTGAAGATGGTGTTGCAAATAAAAATAGACTAATACTACCTATTTTCAGAACTGTAAACTACAAAACCCCAAGCGTAGGGCCTAAATGTTCTTTTAGCTCTAGATACGAATCGTATCTAGAGCTAAAATAATTTTTAAAACCTGACTTTCAGAAGCAAATATATAAAGAAAAAGAGACTAAGTATTTGCGCTTCCTAGCGAAGAAACTATGTATTACTTTGAGAAGGAAATGCGCATGAAATGTTTTAATATTAACAGCAGGGGCGTCTTAACTCAATCGGAGGCCTTAGGCACGATCATGTTTGGAGTCCCTTTTCACACTAATATTTAAATTTCCAAATTTTTGCAATATGTTGCTTTGACAAACGATAATCTGTTTATAAAAGCAAACTCAGAAAACAAGTAAGGAACGAAATTTAAATTTAATAAGGCAACTGCCAACTGAAATTAAAATGAGCATTTTCGCGCATAATAATAGCAGCGTTATATCGTAATCAAATCAATAAAGGAATTTGTTTCCTAAAGCTAAGTGTCAGTGCTCGGTGATAACGCATTAAAGTATTAATACAATCTATAAATTAATCGCGTGAAATATCATAAAAATCTATAAATCACGTCTGTTTCTTCATTTAAATGTTTACTTTTCTTGATTTGAGAGTGGCGAATTCTTCAACACAACGTAAAAGTCTAATTCTTGCGTTAGTTCATTTTCGATGGACAATAACGGTAAATACTACTGTAGTTAAGTCTTGATTCTGTCATGGAATTTCGAAGCGATGATTTCATTCATTTGAGTTTGAAGAAAGATCGTTCACCAGTGCAGTTAATGATGATCATCGAAAGGAACATGCGCATTCTAGCTATTTCAACATTTGGAAAATCTGCGTGCAAACTGTTCTTTATAATCGACGAATAAATATCGAATTAGTATTTTTTACTGGTGGTTTAACGACTACCGTGAGCAACTCAATGTACTATAAGCAGTCGTCCGTCCCTAATTTTGGGTCACTGGTTCCAGGGAAGGGAGAGAGCCAGTGCCGTAAGACAAACACAACATCCATGCCTCACCGGAATTCGAACCCGACCCATCTCGGACGAACTGGTCATACGCCAACGCTTAGACAACTGCTCCAACGGGGCGGCATCTCCCACATTGAATAAGAATTAACGTTATTTTATATACACCAGACTGTAAATGCTCAAGAAACGCATAGCCGCTCCGGTAGCGCAGTGGTCTAAGCGATGGCCTCTGATCATTCGTCCGAACGGGGTCCGGGTTCGAATCCCGGTGAGGCATGGATGCTGTGTTTGTCTTACGGCACTGGCTCTCTCCCTTCCCCGGAACCAGTGACCCTAAATTAGGGACGTGCGACTGCTTATAGCCCATTGAGTTGCTCACGGTGGTCGTTAAACCTCCAATTAAAAAAAAAAAAAGAAAAGAAACGCATATAAACACAATACAATATATTTCACCATGGAGCTCGAAGTAGATGGGGCGTTGACGTCGCGCTCAAAAGAAATATAACATCCAGCTTTGATTTTGATGTTTATTATAAACCGACCGCAGTACAGAACCTTGTTCCACCTGATTCGCACTGCCCAAAAGAATACAAACTTTCTGCATTTAGAGCATGGTTCTACATAGCGTATAACGTATGCAAGCCCTATTACTTAAGTATTAAGGAAATTTATAATATTTATAGCAAAGGTCTAAAAATCTGGATATAAGGATGACAGACAGGATGCATAGAACTGTAAGAAATCGTATAATGTCAGCGATAACAAATTACTTAGTAAGACGATGAGATACGCAGGATCCATCACATATATGTCTCAGGCTTTACGTATTGGTTAAAGAATTTATTACGTAATTACAACATATCAATGGCAATGAAGTCCCCGAACCTGTTACCACATAGAATATCAAGCTGCATGGAGAGACAGTGTGAGAAAGAAAAGGTGAGTATGTACGCTGTACCGTTGGTATATCCTGACAACACCGAAAAGATATACATCGTAATGACAAAACGATCCTTGGGCACTTGATGTAAAGAACACATGCGAAGTGTCAACCAGGATATGCAAAATAAAGTCCTCGCCAGAGAAGTCATGCGTTCATCGGCCGCTCCTGTATGGAATAGTATTAGAAAAATTGCCCTTTACACGAACTTTAAAGAGACTTGAAAGAAATACGGGATTACGCCATATAATACAAATTTTGAAGATGACAATCCGATTTCTGGCGTAAATGTGACAAGGATGGTAAGTCAGATAATATCCAAAAACTTGAAAACTTTCATCGTCCTGGAGCGGGACTCGAACCCGCGTCTCCCAGAAAACGCCCGGGTATGCTAACCACTACACCACCCAGAACGAACAAGTTTCAAGTTTTCGGATATTATCTGACTTACCATCCTTGTCACATTTACGCCAAAAATCGGATTTTCATCTTCAAAATTTGTATTATATGGCGTAATCCCGTATTCTTTCATGATTTATCTGCTTCTCCGGGCAAACACGGGATAAGATTCTTAACCTCCAGATTCGCTAAACATGAATGCCGGTTGCTTCGACCAGCGAATCCTGTGATGGTTACATTCAAATTGATCGGAAACTTGAAACTTGGTCGTTCTGGGTGGTGTAGTGGTTAGCATACCCGGGCGTTTTCTGGGACACGCGGGTTCGAATCCCGCTCCAGGGCGATGAAATTTTCAAGTTTTCGGATATTATCTGACTTACCATCCTTGTCAGATTTACGCCAAAAATCGGATTGTCATCTTCAAAATTTTTAAAGAGTGCCACCAGGGAAATAGTCGAGATCCTATCCGGCAAACTAGCATACAATGATATGGTCTCTACGGAATTACCAATGGCTTGGTATGCGTTATTAAAAGATGGATACACATTTCGGCACACCGTATAATTACGTGATAAAATTCATGTAATATGCTCGTGATGTCATCGACGTTATCTGAAAAAAGTAATCTTTGTTTCTTATGTGTTCTAATCTTACACCACAAAAATAAGCTCATTTAATACGCTTATTACACCACAAAAAAAAGCTCATTTAATACGCTTATTACACCTCAAAAATAAGCGGATTTAATACGCTATATGCGTTTCTTGAGTGTGAGAATTAACGTTTGCAGTCTTTAATTAATGCTTAATCATAGGACTGATTTTTTGAAAGGGAACGCACAGGAGTCTTGACACAGTGCTAGACATGATTTCTTGCAGCATTAGAAATGCTTAGAACGAAGTGACTTAATAAATTCTTTCTTTTATTTTATAAATTTTAACGCGTCCTGACTGTTCTGCGTTACGTACTGCTTAATTTTTAACCTACAAACTTCGCAATAAAAAATATTACACAAAAAGTAAAATATCATGAATAAACAAACTTTGACACCAATTTGGGGGCCCTGGTTGGTTGGTTGGTTGGTTGGTTGATAGATTTTAATGGCGCAAGGGCCATGGTTGGCCAAAGAGCGCCAAACAAAACACATCAAAATAAAACATAATCAATAAAAACGTACACAAGGTTAAAAACAGGCTGATGTGGTAAAAATAAAACATGAGAGTGAACAAGTTAAAATCTAGACGAGTTTAAAAAAGTCAATTTCTCGTAAAAACGAAAACACTGCTTTCATGTCGCAGGCTTCGGCAATAATAACTTGCAGCGTAGCTGCTCCTTCGTCCAACAGATGAGAGTGAAAATGACGAAAACGATGATTACAAAACCGAACACAAGTACACAAAACGTGAAGGACAGTGAGACGACAGTTGCACGCCTCACACACCGGGACACTCTCGCCACACAGCAAAAAGCGGTGAATAAAACGACAGTGCCCAATGCGGAGACGTGCAAGAACAACTTCCTCACGACGGTTCTTCCGCAAACTAGACTTCCAAAGTCCGATCTGTGGTTTGATAGAATGTAGCTTATTGCTGCCCTGCTGAGACCACAGGGACTGCCACTCGTCCAGAAGAAATGTCCGGATCAAAGGTCTAAAATCGCGGAAAGTCAGTGGCAGCCGAGCTGGCGACATGGAGGAAACAGACCTGGCAGATAGATCTGCCAGCTCGTTACCCTGGATCCCAACATGGCCAGGAACCCAACAGAATCGGACCAGAAAGCCATCACCCTTCCAAAGTTCCAAGAAGACGACGGACATCACGGATGACAGGTGAGTCCGTGTCCTCCGGAGAAGATAAAACCTGGATGACGGACTGGGAATCAGAGCAAACCATAGAGCGACGATGCGATCGAGACTGTATGTGGCACAAAGCGAGGTGTACCGCACGCATCTCTGCCGAAAAGACGGTGGATTCAGGCGGAAGCCTCTCAGCATGTGATGCATCGCCACACACAAAAGCGGATCCAACGACATCCCCGGACTTCGAGCCATCGGTGAACACAGGCACGAAATCCGGGTAGAAGACTGTAATTCAGCAAAGAGCTGCTGGTACACCAGAGCAGGAGTGGACGACTTTGGCCACACACAAAGAGAAAGGTCAGCCGTTGCTTTTTCTTTTTTTTTTTTGATTGGAGGTTTAATGACCACCGTGAGCAACTCAATGGGCTATAAGCAGTCGCCCGTCCCTAATTTAGGGTCACTGGTTCCAGGGAAGGGAGAGAGCCAGTGCTGTAAGACAAACACAACATCCATGCCTCACCGGGATTCGAACCCGGACCCCGTTCGGACGAATGATCAGAGGCCATCGCTTAGACCACTGCGCCACCGAGGCGGCGCCGTTGCTTGAACGGGCTGCCAAGGAGGTTGGTTGAAAAAGTGGTCAAACCAATCCTAGACCAATTTAGACCAGCATCGCGCACCATGGCAGACATCCGAATCCCGAACGTCGGAACACAGGAGGAGGTGGGAAAACAAGCGGACACAGTCCGGTTGGAAGATGGAACCATGCAGTGGATGATCAGGAAGAGATTTCAGTTTTGTATAAAATTGAAGAGACAGCTGTTTAAGACGGATGCATAACGGCGGCTCATGAGCCTCCGTATACAGGCTATGTACGGGAGAGGCACGGAAAGCACCAGTACATAGCCGCAATGCCTGGTGATGGACGGGGTCCAAAGGCTTTAAAACCGATGGACGTGCTGAACCGTACGTAATGCATCCGAAGGCTAACTTTGACCGAATGAGAGAGTGGTAAATGCGAAGCATTGAGCACCTGTCAGCCCCCCAAGATGTTCGAGAGAGGACCTTCAGGATACTCAATGACTTCGTGCACTTCACCTTCAAGGACTAAATGTGAGATCGGAAGGTGAGCGCCCGGTCAAAAGTTAGCCCAAGAAACCTGGCTTCTGACACCACAGGGATGGTAGAAACGGAGGCTGGGGTCTGGGTGAAGACCCCGTTTGCGGCAAAAATGCACGCAAACGGTCTTCTGCGACGAGAAGCCAAATCAATTTTGGGAAGCCCAGTGAGAGATCTTGGTAATGGCAGACTGGAGCTGTCTCTCGATGGTGCGCATGTTAACAGAGGCGCAAGAGATCTGCAGATCATCCACATACATGGTTCCACGAACCGTCGGAGGAAGCAGTATGAAAATATGGTTGACACGAAGGATGAACAATGCAATTGAAAGAACGGAGCCCTGGGGAACACCCTGTTCTTGCGGGTACATCGCAGAGAGGGTCGACCCGACGCGCACACGGAAACTCCGGTCCTGGAGAAATCCGGCGATGAAAGAAGGTAAGTTTCCCCGCAATCCGCACTCGTGCAGATTACGGAGAATGCCGTATCTCCAGGTACTGTCATAGGCTTTCTCCATGTCGAAGAACACGGAGACCATGTGCTGACGCCGGACAAACGCCTCCCTGACATATGTCTCAAGGCGAAGATGATGATCGGTGGTGGAACGATATCTGCGAAATCCGCTCTGATGAGGTTAAAAAATGTGATGAAACTCCAAATAAAAAATGAGACGAAGTTAATGATGCGCGTGAGTACTTTGCAAACGTAGCTCGTCATAGCAATAGGCCGGTAGTTCAACGGGTTGGTGGGATCTTTACCAGGTTTGGGAACAGGAACAACAATGGCAGTGCTCCAAGATTCGGGAAAGGCCATGCTCTTGCCAAATCCTGTTAAACAGGATTAGCAGACATTCAAGAGAGGACGGAGAAAGGTGCTTCAGCATTTCGTAATGGATGTTATCTGGTCCGACAGATGTCCGGCCGGACCTATTCAGAGCGGTCTTCAGCTCCACGGCAGTCAGCGGGCTGTTATAATCTGCGGAAGAAAACGGTCCAAAGGAAATCTTGGACCTTTCAAGCCGCGGCTGTAACTGCCGGAACGAAGCAGGGTAATTGCTGCAGCTGTTCACCAAAGAAAATACGGCGCCCAGACAGTCAGCAGTACCCTGAGCGTCAGCAACCGTTTCTCCATCACTCTCAAGAATGGAGATTTCCCCAGAAGGATCCTGTCCCAAACGATCTTAGGGCTGGTAGTGGTGTTAATCCCGGATACATAGTGTATCCAGGACTCCCGTTGACTACGCCTACGAACCAGTCGCGCGTGGGAATTGGCTTTCTTGAAAGCAAGTAGGTTCGCGTCAGTGGGTTACCTACGAAACCTACCCCAAGCCCAATGTTGAGCCTAGACGAGATGCCATGCAAGTGGAATGCTAGACGGAGAAAGATGGGAAAGTGATCGCTGTCAAGGGGATCACTAGACACGCTCCAGGACCAGGCAGGATATAATGATGGTGAACTCAGAGACAAATCAATGGCTGAGTACGAGCGGGTGGTTTCATGAAAATAAGTAGGAGATCCCATGTTGTGGAGACAGAGGGACGTGTTGGAGAGAAGAGACTCAACAACACAGCCCCTGGAGTCTCGAGTGGTATAACCACACAACGGATTGTGTGCATTGAAATCTCCAAAGATGAAGAAAGGAGGCGGCAGCTGGTCAACTAAATCTTCCATGTCCGAAAGGCTTACAGCTTCATCTGGTGGTATGTAGATGGAACACACCGTGAACAGAGTGTTCACAGATACTGCCACTGCCTGCAAAGTCGTCCGAAGGGCAACTGCAGTGACAGGAACACCATGAGGAACAACGACGGCCACTCCTCCGCAGGCGATAACGCCGCCGTCCTGGTGATCTTTGCGGAAAAGGGAATGTCTCCGCAACGAAGGAGTGTCCGTCGTGCGAAGCTTCGTCTCCTGGAGACAAACGCACACAGGTGTGTGCGAAGCCAGTAAGCCTTTCAAATCATCAATGCGTCATCGCAGACCTCGGCAATTCCACTGAATGAGCGTGGCCATAATGAAAAATGAAATGAAAGAATGAAAAAGACAAACGACTAGAAGGTCTCCAAGTCGTCCATCACCTTCAATCCATCGGAAGTGTCTGGAGGTAACACAGGGCTGTTTTTACCCCCTGTGTTGAGAGGTGGTTTTTGCCTGCTCTGTTTCGAGGAGGATGAGCCTGGTTTCACCTTTTCCGGCATCTTCTTTGCAGTGACCTGGACCTGGATCCCTGTGCTTTTCAGAATATGTTTTTACATTTTTTTCTTTTCGGCATAGAGGAAGGTTTAGGCGACGATGTTGATGTCGCCTCGGAGGCAATGCAACGAGTCTTCAGCGCCTCCAATTCAGCAGCAACGATGTCCTCAAAATCATAAGGACACCGCGCTGGGATGGTCACCTCAGTCTGGACCGCCACTGAAGCCTTCTGCACCACAACTGAAGCATATGACCGCTGGCCTGGTTGTAAAGGAGCGACCCGCCGTCTAGCCTCGGGATACGAGAGATGCTCAGTTGTCTTCAGGCGTTGGATAGCCTGTTCCTCTATCCACTTTGGACACTGCTTAGAAGAAGCAGGATGAGACCCTTCACAGTTAACACAATGATCAGATTCTGCAGAGCATTCCGCCAAAGAGTGTTCTGTGGAACCACAGCGACCACACTATGCAACATTACGGCAAGACTGCTGGGAGTGACCGTAATGCTGGCACCAGAAACATCGCAAGGGGTTCGGGATATACGGCCGAAGATCAAGCCGTAAATAACCTGCCTTGATTGAAGTAGGCAGGGTTGGGGAGTCAAAAGTTAGGATGATGTTACGGGAGGGAATAGATTTCCCATCCCGCCTAAAAAGAACCCGCCGAACCCCAATGACATGCTGTTCACCAAGTTACTCCAACAATTCCTCATCGCTGCATTCAAGCAGGTCGCGGGAGTTGACTACACTGCGAGAAATCCAGAAAGGACTCTTGCTATTGAGTGACTGTGAAGAGTCACCAGATTTGATTAAAAGAAACAGAGCATTACAATTAGATGTGACAAGTTTCTTCGTGGAGGAGGGTGCACCTTCCTCCACAGGGCGCTTTAAATTACTAGCATGGGAAACACTGTGTTGCCATGAAGAAGAGAAAATATTCGTCCGCCGACCTCCTCACCCACTACCGAGCCCAACGAGGGAGAGCCGGAGGTTCGCAAGCCCAAGAGGGCGCAGGACACGGCTCTAGGGATAGTCAGCGGATATAGCAAGTTGGTAGGGCAGACATAGGCTCGGCGCGCACCCAGACTTTCCCGTGCCCGGGAAACACCCCTTTGGCATGCCCACACTACCCCCAAACTCACCCTGCCGAGCAGAACGACAAGCCGCTAGAAGTCTGGACGCCACTCGGCCACAGACTTCCTGACTAGGAGTGGGTTAGCTCCCAGCCTCCCGTTTAGAGTGAAGCAGAGGGCAAAGAGGAGTGTTGGCATCTGGAGACACTACAACCCGGCCCCCACATACCTCAGCCTCCAGCATCCCCTTTTCCACCTGTACGGGTCACTGCACACGGCAAACGTGCAGGTAGGTCTAAGCTAACCAGCTCAGGAAAAACAGAAAATGTAACATAAAAGAGAAAAGACAGGGAAGGGAACGAGGAACAAAACCCGGAGCTGGCGCCTTATCACAACCTCAGCAGCCTACAACTGAGGCGGGTACATGTCAATATATGAACTAAAGACGAAAAAGCAAAATTATAAGAGAAAATCGGCTCGGGCCGTGGGGACGCCATCTCCCATCAGCTGGATGAACAGCTGTCCCTTCGGTGATGTTATCGTTCAAGAGTCAACGAAATGTATACCATCACAAGGTGAGCTCGGGCCGTGGGGGCACCGCTCCCCAAATAACTGGAAAACCAGTTATCCCCGTGCGTGGTTGGGGGCCCTGGGCCCAGTTGGCCCACCCGTTAAGACGCCATTCATCAATAGTTAGTAGCACCTCCCCAAAAACTGGTTTTTCAATAGGGTTTTTAAACACGAAGATTTTGCTGCTGATGTGCCCTAAACGGAAACATGAACTTATGCCCTCTAGTGTCACACTTATGCGTTATCAAAAAATTTAAAGCTGTATGGAAAGCATTCTCAAAAACGCTGTTCGACAAAGAATTTTTCAAATCGCACTGTTAGAATCAGAGATATCGAGAAAAATATGATATACATCTCTCCCGCCCGGGGAAAGGGGGAGAAGGGGGGGGGCTAAAAAACCGTGCATTATTTTGAGCAGAAAATATGCGCAAAAAGGTTTTCTGTAGGGATCAGTATCCGATTGTGAAGGAATTTTTTCAATCGAGCTTTCAGAAGTGCATATATTGCTGCAAATACATCGGAAACAGATATATACACTTACATTCCCTAGTGACAAGGAGTTCTTTACCATACATTATAAACTGTACGAAAAACATTTCAAAAAAAGGGCTCTATTCGATGCAAAAATAATTTTTCAGATGAGACTGTTAGAAGCAGACATATCGGAGAAATCGCAATTTATCTTTACGTGCCCCAAAGCAAAAACTGCATTACTCGAAAAAGAAACTTTACACAGAATCGCCTTCGTTATAAATGTAGTTTGAATTCACGTCCTCTAGCGGCGAAGTTATGCATTGTAAAAATCATTCTCACATTTGAAGCTTTCCAATGCAAAAATAATTTTTCAAATCTGACTAATATGGTGTTTACAAACGGACGAACAAAGTGATGCCGTTTTTACGAAGACGTGCTAAAAACAAACAAATTGCTCTTTCTACTGCATTGCTGTAGCGCAATATGGGTAAGTACACACGAATGAAGAAGTTGGTCAGCATCTGCTGGTTTAACAAATGAAAGCATTACAACCGCTAGTTAGCATGTGCTAACACAAAGCATTTCCGAAAGTTTGACTGTTTGTGAAGATTGATCAATTCCTATCAGTAGTCAAGGTTTTAAAGAAGAATCTGCACAAGTTTCTGACCAGCATTATTAAAAAAAAGCGCAAATTAAACAAATGTATTGAGACAAGATCACAGGAAAAACATGAACTTGCTAAAGAGTCGATCGTTATGTTTTTGAACAGAATTCGTCAAACACTTGAACGATATTAGCCTATTTTTAATGAAAGTGTCTCGCCATCAACAGACATTTCCTCTGTAAAAAAAATCAAGTACTTTCACGCATCACAGAAATATATTATAGGAGATGAGTGATAGGCAGACAGAGAAAAAGAAAATTGGAAAGTGGTTGAACTATCTTAACTGGAAACCAAAAATTTCTTGAACAATTCATACGATCTGTCGGTACGCTAGATATTTTTAGACTTACCTAGACATCTATACAGACCAAAAAAGTGATTTCATGACGACTCAAGGATGCGGAATGACTGACATTCTGTCGGCTGAGAGCTGTTTTGAAAAGACAGATTGATTTGACCTACGCAGTTTCTTTTCAATTCTCACAAAAGATCACCGCAAAGCATGCTTTCCCGTGATTTTTTCGTCACTGCGTTCGTTGCCTTTAGATCCAGATTTCTTAAAAACAACAAATGCATTGGAGTTTCTTTAGGGATGTTCATATTTTATTGTACTTAGGATTGCCACTGTAGAATTACAACGCCGGATAAAACGTGCCCACAGATGACTTAACAAAAATGCGGTTCCGTGCCTCGGTGAAAAATTCGCGTTTAAACGCTGTGCTGAATAAGGATAGGAAATACAGGGTGTCCATAAAGTCTTTCCCACATTACAAAAATTAATATAAAAAATTTATGTAACTTTAAATAAAATGGTTGGCAACATAATATAGCAGCACTCAAAGTTTTTAGGAGAGCGCTAATGATGAATAAGAGGAGAATTTCATCGACAATGGCTTTCATGCAAGAAAAAGCGGCGTGCGTGTTGTGGTTCCATGAGACCAAATTGACGGTTACTGTCTAGCGTTATTTTAGAAAAGAGTACAAACGATTACCGCCGGACCAGGAAAAGCATAAAAGCTCGGTACGAAAAGTTTAAAGCGACGGGTAATATTGGGGATCTCCCCCGAGTGGGCCAACCACCGGTTACACAAGAGATAGCTTGGGCTGTTCAGGAGACATTTCTGCGAAGCCCCTGGAAATCGATTAGTCTTGCTTCACTGGAAACGAGGATTCCCGTGCCACAGTTCACTAAATTTTACACAAACGTCTTTATCTGTATGCTTATAAGGTAACAGATCGTTCAAGCTCTTGAGCCTGATCACCGGCCTCGCCGTACTGAATTTTTAGCACGTCTTTTGTAAAAAAAGATCGTGCTTATGTTATCGGTTTGTCCGTCCGTCTGTACCCACGATATCTCTGCAACTATTAGTCTGATTGGAAAAATTCTCTTTGCATTTGGAAGCTTGAAGTACGCGAATGATGATTCTTCATTTCGTTTTTTTTTACGATGTACAATTTCGCCGCTAGAGGGCGTAAATGCAGATGTCGAATTCAAAAATACGTTTTATTCCACATATTTCTTTCCAAACATCCGATTGAAAAAAATATTTTATCTTTCGATTCCATTTATGTCGAAGAGTATTTTAGATATAGGTACTTTTTTAAATTACGCATAGATTTTCCACTAGGGAGCGTAAAAGTAAATTACATTTTCCCCGATAACTCTTCTTCTAAAACACGGATTTAAAAAAAAAAATTCTTCAGAGGATACACCTCCTGATGAAAAATCTTTTGCACATAATTTCAAATTTTTGGTAAAGAATACTTTGGCCACCAGGGGGCGTAAGTGTTAATTTTTGCTTTTGATGTATTTGCCATAAAATCTGAGTTTCTAAAATATTGATTGAAAAAAATTCTTTCGTGGATCACATCGATAAACCTTTTCAGAATATTTTCTTAAAATATTCCACAGTTTCTCCGCCAGGGGTCGTAGATGTATATCTTATTTTTGTCAATATCTCTACTTCTAGGAGTCAGATTTGAAAAATTCCTTTGTTGCATAGTGTTTTCAGTGTGACATGTTTTTCATATAATTTCAAAATTTTCAAGTAATTCATACTTTCCGCTAGGGGGCGAAGAGGTAAATTGCGTTTCCCCCTATATATCTGCTTCCAAATCTCCGATTTGAAAAATTCTTAGTGCACGGGATACAGCTCCACATGGAAAATCATTTGCACATAAGTGGTAATTTTTGTAAAAAAAATGGTTTGGCCACCAGGGGGCGTAAATCTTAATTTCCGCTTCTGATGTATTTGCAGCAAAATATGAGCTAAATTCTCGATTGAAACAAAACGTCGTTTGTATACCGATACTACTCATGTCGACAAACGTTTTAGAAACACTTTCTTCTTAAAATGTTGCATGGTTTCTGCGCCAGGGGGCGTAGGTGTATATCTTATTTTTGTCAATATCTCTACTTCTAGGAGTCCGATTTGAAAAATTCCTTCTTTGTTGGATAGTGTTTCCGATGCGAAGTGTTTTTCCATATAAACTCAAAAATTTCAAATAAATCGTAGACTTTCCACTAGGGGGCACAAAGGTAAATTGCGTTTTCTGCGTAATTTCTGCTTCTAAAACTCCGATTTGAAAGATTCTTCCTGTATCGAATACAAGTCCTGATGGAAAATATTTTTCACATAATTTCTAATGTTTGGTAAAGAATGGTTTGGCCACCAGGGGGAATAATTGTTAATTTCTGCTTCTGATGTATTAGTAGCAAAATCTGGGCTCCTGAAAACTCGACTAAATTTTTTTTCTTGGACCGATACCGCTCATATGGAAAAACATTGAGAATACTTTCTTCCTAAAATAATGCATGGTTTTCCCACCAGGGGACGTAAAGTCACATCTTATTTTTGTCGATGTCCCTGTTTCTAAGAGTACGATTTGAAAAATTCTTTCGGTGTTTGGAGAGCGTTTCCGGTGCAAAATGTTTCTCATATAAATTCATGTTTTTCTTAACGCACAAGTCTGCAACCAGAGGGCGTAAGCTCACGATTCCGTTTACAGCAATATCTGAGGGATTAAAAATCCAATTGAGAAACTTCTTTCTTCCGTCCGATACTATTGTTTTCCATACCGGTTCCATTGACTTTGAATAGCTTTGATAAATTTAATTTGCGTCAGAACGGATTCAAAAAACGTGCTTATTACACCCGAAAATTCGGTGTCATCTTTCTTGTTTTTTTTTCGAAACTTGTTGTTACGGTATAAAAAACACCTTTTTGTTCCTTTTGAATACGATTCTGTGTGAATATTTGTTTCTAAGAATTCTGTTGGATCAAAATATATATATTTTTTTAAAATACTATGGATCAAAATTATTTTTCTGCATAAATATAAAGGCCGTTCCATAAAAACGGAGAGTTATTATTTTTGAGTTGGCAACAGTGCGAAGGGGAAGAATAATTAATCACTCAGACGACTAACTGAATTAAGGAAATATCTATGGCAGCAGTTATTAGCCGTGTTAGACGATTCTGGTTTTGTTATTGCGCAGTTGTTTAATGTACGTCTGCATTTTGCGATACAGCTATGGAGGTGAGTGATTCTGAGTTAAGAAGTGAAATGCGTAGTGTGATAAAATTTGCTACCGTTTGGGTAAAATGGCTCTAGAAATAGTTGATTTCATGAAAAAGCTTATAAAGAGATATGTTTGGGTGAGTCAACGATTTTAAAATGGCACCATGATTTCAAAAAAGGTCGTTTGTCGGCAAAGCTCTCTCCTAGACCTGGTCAACCTGAAAGTGTTGTTACCGAGCGTATTCTTAACACTGTTAGGGCAATCCTGCAGGAAGATTGACGAATAACGTGTGAAGACATTGCGGCATCAACTATATTTCAAAAGCGTCGGCATTCCGCATTCTGCGCGACAAATGACTGCTGCATCGTGTGTGTGTGTTCCAGGTGGGTACCCTCATCACCTGACGAGAGAACAATTGTTATCCAGAGTTCAGGCGTGTCATGCGTGGAAACGGATGATTGCAAAGGATCCAAACTTTCTAAACACAACAATAACTGCCAATGGAGCATGGGTCTACTATTCCGAATCCATCACGAAGCGACCAACGAGTGTCTAGAAACACACAGGCTCGCCTCCTTCGGAAAGTCCGCCAGACCAAATCAGCTGGGAAAGTCATAATTTCCCTTGATGATAAAGTTGTAGTTTACCAGCAAGCCGTTTCTTCACAAATTACTGTCAATGCTGAATATTAGATTTGAGTCTTAAAAAGCGTCTATATCGATTAAGCCACCGGAACTGGTGTGTAAGTGGATCCTTCAACCATGATAACGCCCGCCCACATGTGGCTGCTTGTGTTCAGCCGTTTCTTACGAAATGCAGTACTGAAATCATACCACAGCTTGCCTACAGTCCTGACCTCGCCCCGTGCGATTTCTGGTTGTTTCTAACAATGAAGGAGTTCCGTGGCGTAACATTCAACACAAATGCTGATATTATTCAAGCTGTACAAGGGTTGCTATAGCAGCTTCCACAGAAACCCTTCGCCACATGCTTTGAAAAGTGGGCTGAACGATGCGACCGTTGCATATCATCCGAAGGAAGATACTTTGAAAAAGAATAACATATTTTGCTGTACCCGTATATACTCTGTTTTTCTGAAACGGCCGTTGTATATTGATGCAATATATTTTTATTATTGCTGAACATACAAGCAAAGGATAGAAATGTACACAGTGTGGCAAAGAATTTTTAAGACTGGGTTTGTAAAATGAAATAGAAACAAGAAATTATAATTTGTTTTGGTTTGTTATTCAAAATAAGTCCCTCCGGCTTCAATACACTTATTACAGCGATTTAATAATGATTCGAATGCCTGTTCCAGTTCACTTTGCGGAATTGCCTCCAAAGCACGCGTCGAAGCTGTTTGTATGGTCGACATATCATCAAAACGTCATTTTAGGTTTGGGAATAAAGAAAAGTCACAGGGTACTAAATCAGGGGAATATAGTGGATGATTCAACACACAGACGTCATCTTTCGCCAAAAATCTACGAACAAGAGTGAGGTGTGACTGGGTGCATTATCGTTCAACAAACATTAACTGTTTTCATCCCGATATTCTGGACGAATGCGACAAATTCTGCCCATCAAACGCCTCAAAACATTTAAATAAAACTCACCAGTAATTGTTTGTCCACTTAGAACAAATTCTTTGTGGATAATACCCTTACTGTCGAAGAATGTAATAAGCATTGTTTTGATTTTCGATGGAACTTTTCTTGTTTTTTTGGCTTGTGGCGAGTTTTTTGACTTCCATTCCGCACTTTGTCGCTTTGTTTTAGGATCATATTGAAAACACCATGTTTCATCACCTGTAACAATTGATTTTAAGAAGTTTGGATCAGTTTCAGCGGCAGAAATGATGTCTCTGCAATGTGCACTTCTCCTTGATTTTTGTTCATTGGTTAACGTGTGTGGAACAAATTTAGCACAGACTTTTGTTTTGCCCAAATCTTCATGCAGGATGGTTCGAATTGTTTCTTTGTTGATGTTTAAGGACTCTTCCATCATTCTTAGTGACGCACATCGATTGTTTGCCACGAAATCACGCACTTTTTTAATAATCTCAGGTCCTAGATGAACTTGGTCTTCCGGTATGCTTATCATCTTCTAGCGCATCTCTTCCGTCCGAAAAATGTTTGTGCCACAGGAAAACATTTGATCTACTTAAACAAAACTCACCGTAAACTTGTTTCATTATTTGGTATGTTTCCGAGGCACTTTTACCAAGTTTTGCGTTAAATTTAATAACAGCCCTTTGTTCCATCTTAACTCAACAAGAAAATTTTTTTACTTCTCTAATAAACGGTAGTTTCGTTTGAGTTACTTTAACTGCGCAGTACTTTTGGCAGAAAGCAAGCAGATGGTCACGGTTTATAACGCATTCGCGATTAGACTGGTGGCGCCACCGTAGGCTGAAATCTAGCGCTAGTCTTAAAAATTCTTTGACGCACTGTGTAAGTGCAAATGTTGCATTAAATACTTTATATTATTTCAATTTCCTCTCGAATCTACCTCACGAAATATTAATAAGCTCTTTCAATTGATTGCTTTCTTTCTACAAAGTTATTTCTTACAGCGCATTGTTGATTCCTTTGACCCGCTTGCTTAAATAAATTTCCTAGTAGATGGAGAAAATAACATGCAAATTTGACTTTGCTATGTCATGATGTATAAAAAAATCGTGCAAACTTTTCGCTTTATTTTAATTTAGCAATTATATGCAATTTTATTTATAAGAGATTATTATTCATGGAGAATGGATTACAATAATTAAAGTGATCAACGTCGAAGCGCAAATAAGGCAATAGTTATTATCTCAATTCCCGAAGCACCTGTACACGCATTTCGCCAAATTTAAATGTCTGTTGATGCTGAAAATTATCATTCGTGTACTGCTCCCAAACCGTAGTGCGACGCATCTATAAAAAGCAACTCAATTCATCGATCAACTGAACAGAAAAACGAATTATTCTCTTATAAGTTCTTTTTTTTGTATGTATTTGAGTACTAAAAGCAATTACGAGAAATGCTTGTGTTGCTCGTGTGATGAATATTTAAATTTTCAGCTTTCTTTTTCTCTCTCCCTAGACGCCAAATAAATAAGAAGATTATGCAGTTAACATTGACGATATGAAGAGATTTCTGGATTGCTCCTTGGAGCGAGTTCTCGTTGTCGACGTTTTGGCTGCTGTGTTTGGCTTGGGGTCGTGGATTGCCATGACCGGATTGTGGGTGGAGCTTCCCCTTCTAGTTCAAAACCTTCCAGAAGGCTGGGCACTGGCATCCTATCTTTCGCTAATTTTGCAGGTATAAATCCTTTGTAAATTATTTTTTGTTGTAAGATCTTTAAACCTTCGGAAAATGGGGTGATAAGTACCCGACAGCATGAAACAAAAAGCTTAAAACAATAAATCAACAGAAAAAGTTGTTACGTCAAAACACCGGGTGATCCAAAAGTCTTGCCCATTTTGAAAACGTAATAACTTGCGGAGTTTTGAGAGTAGGGCAACGCGGTTTGCGTAGAAATGATCAGAATGATATCGGGTTTTTTATGAAATCACATACATTTTTACTCATTTTACTTACATTTTTTATCGCCAGATGGCGCCATAGGCGAACAGGTCTGGGATAGTGGGTATAAAAGCAGCAGCTGGGAAGCAACCACAAGTCGAGATGGCTTCGTGGTTAGCGAGTCAGACTATCGATGCAAGGTCCTCAGGTTCGAACCTGGGCTGATCTTTCAGAGATAGTGTGATTTACTAACAATCGCTGCATATCGGACGAGCACGTTAAGTGACGGCCCCCAGACTGGACCCACTGGTTAAATGGGTATCTTTTCCTATGCCTCCCTGAAATTCTCTCACCCCTCTGTGTGCAACATCGTATTTGTACGGTGGCGCCATCTACTGTACTCTAATCTCACTACAAACTGTTCTGTCAAAGTCGCTAGACTTGCTCTCATTCCTTCCGTTTTTCTGTGTCCTGCCCAAAAGGCGATCTCGCTGTAGGTGGCTGGGATCTAAACTCTACTCACTGTGGACGGAAGTCCTACAAGAAAATGACAAATGCTGCAAGTCACGAGCCGCGGATGGCTTAGTGGTTAGCGAGTCAGACTATCAATGCAAGGTCCTCAGGTTCAAACCTGGGCTGATCTTTCAGAGATGGTGTGATTTACTAACAATCGCTGAATATCCGCCGTGTATCGGACGAGCACGTTAAGTGACGACCCACTGGTTAAATGGGTATCCTTTCCTATGCCCCCCCCCCTGAAATTCTCTCACCCCTCTATGTGCAACATCGTACTTGTACGGTGGCGCCATCTACTGTACTCTAATCTCACTAAAAACTGTTCTGTCAAAGTCGCTAGACTTGCTCTCATTCCTTCCGTTTCTATGTCCTGCCCTAAAGGCGATCTCGATGTAGGACCTAAACTCTACTCACTGTGAATGACAAATACTGAAAATGAAAGAAAATGACAAATACTGTGTGGCAACCACAAGTCACAGCGGTCCGTGTCAGTATGCTGTCATTACCGGACAAAGCGCTCTTGGTGAAATTGTTCTATTGCAACGCTGAATGTGCGAGTGCTGCGTTGAGAGTCTACCGGTCACTGAAAGGTGATCACAGTGGGAAAGGACCGATGGAAAGTGCTGCGCTGCGGCAAATGGTGAAACAATGCGAGGAAACGGGATCTTTGGCAGCACGCCGACGAAGCGGTAGACCAAGAACACGTACTTGTGTCTCATTTTTGGAAAACACACGTACTCATTTTTGAGTACATACAGGGAATCAGTTGTGAGTATGTCTGGTATTTCTAATTTGAAATATATGTACTCATTTTTGAGTACTCAAAAATGAATCTAGCGATTCTGACAATTGTTTGTAAGTGAGAGAGAGTACACTAGATGGCGCCACCATACAAGCGTACGATTTTTCACATAGAAGGCAGAGAGAAATCAAGATGTAACCGGGGCATTCCTACCCAGGGGCCGTCACTTAACGTGCTCGTCCGAAGCACGGCGGATATTAAGCGCTTGCTAGAAATTCACACCACCGCACCAGGTTTGAACCTGGGGTCCCTCCATCAACAGCCAATCTCTAACCACTAAGCCATCTGCGGCTCGATTTCAAATTTCAGATCAGATCATATGTAGAGGATTTCAGGAAAGGAGTGTCTAACCCCGCATCTTAAACAACCCTTAGAAATAGGAAGCTAGGAGATTTAGGCTAGAGTGCCCGATACGGAAGTGAAGTAGAAAGACTCCCTTAACTATTACAGGCCAGTACCCGGGGCCCGACGGCTTAACGTGCCCATCCGACTCACGGCGGATATTTAGTGGTTCGAGCGTTCGTACCTGCCTGGGATCGAACTCGAGGTCTTCTACGTGGCAGTCACAAACGCTGACCACTAGGGCACCCGCGACCCCGATTTCAAATTTAGAATACGTGTACTCCATACATACTCATTTATTCATAAAATCAACTGGAAGTATATTATTCAATGGCACATCTGAAATAATCGATATACTCGTCACATGCTGGGTAAATGGACCGCACAAATTTATGGCAAATATAGTGAAGGGATAATATATTATTTATGAGATTGATACAAATATAGTTAATGTAAAAACGTACACAAATATAGTTTATGCATAATTAAATTACTTGTGATCAGTGAATTTGTTGTACTAACTATTTATGTGTCACTTTACACATTTATTAAACAGTTTCTCTTGAAATCTGCAATATCTAAAATGAAGTAATACGAGATTATATTTATTGACGCAGTTATTTGTAAGTACGTATGATTACTTATATTTCAGCATTTCATGTACTCGTTTACGATACGATTGTACTAAAAAAAACAAAAAACGAGTAGGTTCAGGTTCTCATTTTTAAAGTAGATTTTTTTTTAAAGTACAGTAATTTGTGAAGGAACGGCAAGCTGGTAGATTACACCTTTATAATCAAATAAAACCATCACCTTCCCAGCTGATTTGGTTTTCCGGACTTTTTTCGGAGGAGGCGAGCCTGTGTGTTTCCATACACTTCGTGAGGGGGTCGAAATAGTGGGCCAATGTTTCTTCGGCAGTCATTACTGTATTTAGAAAGTCTGGATACTTTGCAATCATCCGTTTCTACTCATGACACACATGAACTCTGGATAACAATTGTTCTCTCGTCAGGTGATGAGGGTACCCATCTGGAACACACAGGATGCAGCAGTAATTTGTCGCGCAGAATGCCGACGTTTTTGAAATATTAGTTGACACCGCTATGTCTTCACACGTCATTCGCCTATCTTCGTGCATGATTTCCCAAACAGTGTTAGCAATAATCTCCGTAAAAACACTTTCAGGTCGATCAGGCCTAGGAGCAAGTTCTGCCGACAAACAGCCTTTTTTGAAATCACGGTGCCATCTAAAAATCGTTGACTCACCCAAACATTCATCTATGTACGCTTTTTTCATTAAATGAAGTTTCTGGAGCAGTTTCACCCAAACTATAGCAAAATGTTATCGCACAGCGCATTTTACTTCTTAATTCTTAATCACTCATCTCCATAGCTGTATGGCGAAATGTAGACGAACCTTAACCCTTTAACGACCAGAACGCCCGTACGTACAAAGGGCCATAGCCACCCGAAACGTCTGTCTAGAGTGAGTTAGATTTCCTAACCTTGCTTGTTCTTCGAATTTTTTCGACCTATGAATGACCAGCAGAAGTCACCCTCAGTCAATATTGTTGTTATTAAACAAACAAGTTAACCAAAAGACAGTTTCGTGCCTTATGGTATTTAGGGGGATACAAGATTTTTGGGTCATGGTCGTTAAAGGGTTAAACAACTGCGCAATAAGAAACCAGAATCGTCTACCACGGCTAGTAACTGTTGCCATAAATACATCCTTAATTCAGTTAGTCGTCTAGGTGGTTATTTCCCCCTTCGCGCTGTTGCCAACTCAAATTAAAAAAATCTCAGGTTTTATGAAACGGCCTTTGTACATACCTTCATTACTGTATTTTTATTTATTTCGGGGTTTAACGACTGCCATGGGAAGCTCTTAACGCTATAAGCAGTCGTCTGCCCCTAAATTAGGGTCTTTGGTTCCAGGAAAGGAACAGAGCTAGTGGAATGGGAGAAACATATCCATCATGACTCGACCCCGGGCCCGTCTCAGAAGAACGGTCAAGGGTCGGCGCCTCTGACAACTCGGTTAATTGGGCAGCTTATTGTGGTTATTTAAGTAGTTTTAGGTTCGGGAACGATGCAATGACACACGGAATTGGCGGTGGTGGTGTGAAGGACCGGGGGTGAGCAATTCAATGGACTACAAGCAGTTCCTTCATTCCTATTTTAAGGCGATTGATTCCAGAGAATGGAGAGAGCCAGTGCCGTAAGCCAAGCACGCCAGCATCCATGTCTCACATGGATTCGAACCCAGACTCATCTCTAACGCATGATTAGGAGCCAACGCTTAGTGCAACTCGGTCTCTCTCACCGGGTCAGCACATGCGGACGTTGATAGCAAATGTTCTGCATCATCTTTTGGAAGTACAAGTTTTCCGAGAACAGAAATCAGTGTACAGACGGAAGCGTGGTTAGTCTATAGAGATTTATCTTCCACCTTGTGTGTTCTGACAGCTATACACATTCGGAAATGCTAAACGGTTTCACAGGCGATGAAGAACTAGCGAAAACCACAAAGGCATAACTTGAAGAACAGGATGAAGGGTTTATTACCAAGGGCTAGGTACTCGGAGATAAAGATGTGCTGAGTGAATTAAACACATATAAGACTACTTCAAAACAATATGAGCCACCGCGGGGGCACTGTGGTCTCAGCAATGGCTTCTGATCACTCGCCCGCAATGGGTCTGGGTTCGAATCCCGATGAGGCATTGATGGTGACTTATTATCACGGATAGTAGGCTGGTAAAAAATGTGCTAAATGAATTGAAGGTAATGTGACTATCTGAAATTTCGGGTTCGATCCAAGGCAGGCACGAACGCTCGAACCACTTAATATCAACCGTGCTTCAGATGGGCACGTTAAGTGGTCGGGCTCCGGGTATTTCCACCCCCGGCAATAAATAAGGGAGTCTTCCTCTCCCTTCCTACCTCGCTTCCGTCTCACTTTCCTATCGGGAACTGTAACCCAAATCTCCTAGCTTTCTATTTCTGAGGGTTGTTTAAGACCTGGGGTCAGACACTCCCTTCCCAAAATCCACTACATATGATCTGATCTGACTATCTGAAAATATGACGTGATGATGTTTACTAAATTGAAAGTGTATGGAATTGACTCACAACAGGACGCGATGGTGACTTATAATCACAAATTGAAGCGGCTGGAACAAAGTGTGCTAACTGAATTAAGGGTAACGTGACTGCCTGAAAATATGACGTGACGATGCTTAGTGAATTGAAAGTGGATGGGATTGCCTCAGAACACGACGTGATGGTGACTTATTATAAGGGATACAAGTGGCTGGAACGAAGTGTGTTAATTGAGTTGAAGGTAATGTGACAATATCAAAAAGGATGCGTTGATGACTCATTACCAAAGGCTAAAGCTGGTGGGACAAAGGTCTGATAAGTGAGTTGAAGGCCTATGGGACTATTTCAAAAAGTTAATACAAGTCATAGAACTTACGGTGACTCCACAAAAGCTGAGCATTTGTCTTACACAAAATATATTTCCATTAGGGAAAGCCTCAAATTTGAAATTACGTGTGTTTAAGCAAAATGGTAATCCAGATAATTTAAACAATGAGAACTGTAAGAAACTGTGCGACAACAATCTGTTTCATGAACTTCACAAGTTAGTAAAATCATGCAACGCATTGATTATGATACGCTTTCCAACATACCAGAAATCCTTACTCAAGTTATGAGTATAACGGCCGTGGAATAAATCTCGCTCCTGTGTCCTGACCTTTGACCCCATTTCCATGATATTCAACAGAACCGGTTCAGTATACCTCCGGAACAACATACTAAAGTTTTGTCGCAATAGAAGTATTTTTAGTCAAGTTATGAGGAAAATGGCTGTGGAATAAATCTTGCTCTTGTGCCCTGACCTTTGACCCCATTACGTCCATTTTCAACAGGGTTCCTTCCCAGGTTGTCCCCTACCACATACTAAAATTTCATCGAAACCGAACCATTTGTACGCGAGTTATAGTGCGGACGGACAAACGGACAAAGCTGGGGCATATATACGCTTCTTCAACTTACGGTTGGAAAGCGTAAACAAGGCAAGAGAAAGTAGAATTTTTACTGTATCTCCGCGTGAAGAACGTATCCCAAAAATTGTCACGTTGTTCCACATAGCTGAAACTGTAGCTCTTGACATTTGATTTGGTTTAGTACACAGACCTACAAAAATAAACTTCAGTCATATGCTTCCGTTCGATTCCATACTGTATCGTGGTTTCCAGATTTCGCTCATTCAAGTTGTTTCTAAAAATACCAGTTCTCATATGTTTCACATTAACGATGTCGCAACTTTGCAGATTGGGTGAGTGACACTCTTTCTTGAAAACACGACAGCGACTTTATCTCTGCTTCTCAGTTTTACTGACAACAGCAAATTTCACAAAGCTTACATTCTGGAATATTCGCACATGCGTAATGAATAGACGCAAAACTGTGTTTATATATATTTAATTCCCGCCTGGAACGATGATATTGAGAATATACTGAAGATAACATGTCTGAATTCTTTGCAAGATTGTCATTTTGCCAGAAAATTTCTTGAAAACCTAAAAGATAAATATATCACAAATTTCATTTCATAAATCGAAAGCCTTGCAAAGTAATATTTTAAAGACGCACGTGTGCAACGGTCTCTTTTCGGAATTTTAAAGATTTAATTGTGCAAAAGACTTCTTAAGACATACTTATGCAAAAGCATTTCTATAGTTTTTTTTCATGCTGGCATAAAATGCACTATATATTCCTTCCGCTGTTCTAGATCTCACCTAGAGCTAATCTCGGAATAACAGCATTCACTGCTTAGCTGTGCTCTAAGTTAAAAATAAGAGATATTTAATTAAAACCACACGTATTATAAACGATGAGAAAATTCTGTTGAAAGTGTCTTGTAGTCCCCCCCCCCCCTCATTGCTATATGACCTCCAAATTCCGTGCCATTCTTCATTGGCAACAATTATAGCATAAATCAGAGAATAAATTTCGTTATTCGCTAAAAGAAAACGTTTTCCCGTTTACTCAATATACAGAATCACGATGAAAAATTAAAAAGAAATTCACGTCTGCGACATACTCACACACATATATACACAGTCGAGTCACATTATTGTGGCCACCTCCTACTTTTGACGTCAACAGCGCGTAGCCAATGAAAGAAGGCACGTGTCGTGAGCTGGCTCGTAGGATTTATAAGGTGTGCTGTAGGCATTCTGAAAAGATATCACTCGTTGCTGTCATGGATAAAAGGAGCGATTTATCAGATTTGCAAAAAAAGGATGATTATCGGCTTTCGGGCCAAGGGTAGCAGTATTTCTGAAACAGCACAGTTTGTGAACTGCTTGCGTGCTGCTGTAGTTAGAGTGTATTGTGATTGGAGAAATGGCAGCATTGCGAATAAGCGACGTGGAAACTGCGGAGCACCACGTGCCATTGATGTGAGAGTTGAACATCGACTTCGAAGGTGCGTGAGGGCCGATCGACACGCTACAGTGGAGCAACGCACTGGCTGAATGAACCAGGGGGCCACCGGAAATGCGTCTAAAAGGACAGTTCAACGAACCTTGCTGCGTGTGGGGCTCCGATACAGACGGATGGTCACTGCACCTATGCTAACGAAGACGCATCGGCAGAACAGGGTTACATTTATACGGCGGTATCCTAATTGGCCCTCCGCCGATTGGCAAAAGAATGCCTTCTCCGATGAGTCACGTTTTCTGCTTCATCGAACGGATGGCCATCGGCGTATAAAACGAGAAACACTGGAGAACATTCTTCAACCATTGCTGGAAGAATATATGCTGGTGTGGGCAGTGTTATGGTCTGGGGAATGTTTTCGTAGCATTCTGTGGGTCCACTCATACCTGTGGAAGGCACTATGGACCGAATTCGTTATGAATCCATCGTTGCAGGCCACGTACACCCATACATGCTGATTGTCTTTCCTGGGATGCACGGGATCTTCCAGCATGACAATACGACGTGTCATACAGCTAAAAATGTCCTAAAGCGATTGGAAGGGCACGATGAAGAGTTCAAAGTACTTCCCTGGCCCCCCTAATTCCCTACAATTAAACCCAATTAAGCATCTGTGGGTCCACCTCGATCGTATTGTTCGCTCTATGGATCCCCCAACATGCACCCTCCAACAGTTGTCATATGCACTGCAGTCAGCATGGCTTAACATACCTGTGAACACCTTCCACCACCTTACTGATTCACTCCCAGCTCGTCTAGCTGCTGTCCGCGCTGCACATGGCGGTTACTCTGGATATTAGCTGCTGTGAAAAAAACAACTTTATTTTGTTTCTATGGAAACAAAATAAAATTGTTTTTTTCACAGCTGCGGCTTTGACGTCGCCTTATCGAAAGCATTCAGACATGTCAGAGTCACGTTACGTCACAAGATCAAAGTCGTTTCAGCAACTCCCTACAAACTGGAAACGTTACGTCACAAATATTCGTTCTGTTCTTGTCTCTCATAAAGAACGTTTAAGGAACAAATACATGAATTCATAAATAATTAAAATGACGTATGTGCTTTTAGTTTTTTTCTAGCTGCACACTGGACATGGTGCTAGTCCACAAAAACGCAGAATTAAGATCTACGCGTGTTTTTAAATAACGTTATTTTGGAAAAAGAACTCACTGAATACTTAAGTGATTTGACAAAGGTCTAACCTATGTCATCCTGCATTTATTTATTTTCCTGTGTTTTTATGCATTGTGGATACAATGACTTAATACACGGTCGAGTAACATTATTGTGACCACCAGCTAATATCAAGAGTAACCACCGTGTGCAGCGCGGACAGCAGCTAGACGGGCTGAGAGTGATTCAATAAGGTGCTGGAAGGTGTTCACAGTTATGTGGATCCATGCTGACTGTAGTGCATCTAACAGCTGCTGGAGGATCCATAGAGTGAACAACACGATCCCGGTAGTCCCACAGATGCTCAATTGGGTTTAAACCTGGGGAATTAGGGGTTGGTTGGTTGGTTGGTTAGTAGATTTTAATGGCGCAAGGGCCATGGGTGGCCAAAGAGCGCCAAACAAAAGACATCAAAATAGAACAAAATCAGTAAAACACGTACACAAGGGTAAAAACAGGATGAAACGGTAAAAGTGAAAGATGGAAATGAAAGCGGTAAAATTAGATACAATTAAAAAAGTCAATTTCTTTAAAAAATGAGAACACTGCGGTCAGATCGCAGTCCTCACCAATGAGAGTCTGCAGCGTAGCTGCTCCTTCGTCCAACAAATGAGAATGAAAATAACGAAAA
This sequence comes from Macrothele yani, assembly GCA_039090855.1. Classification (NCBI taxonomy): domain Eukaryota; kingdom Metazoa; phylum Arthropoda; class Arachnida; order Araneae; family Macrothelidae; genus Macrothele; species Macrothele yani. The sequence goes on along the minus strand of CM077027.1, from coordinate 133,316,613 downwards.
CGATGATCACAAAAACGAACACAAGTACACATAACATGAAGGACGGTGAGACGACATTGGCACCCCTCACACATCGGGGCACTGTCGCCACACAGCAAAAAGCGGTGAGTAAAACGACAGTGCCCAATGCGGAGACGCGCAAGAACAACCTCCTCACGACCGTTCTTCCGCAAACTAGACTTCCATAGTCCGATCTGTGGTTTGATGGCATAGAGTTTATTGCTGCCCCGCTGAGACCACAGGGGCTGCCACTCATCCATAACTAATTTCCGTATCAATGGCCGATAATCACGGAAAGACAGTGGCAGCCGAGCTGGCGACATGGAGGAAACAGACCTGGCAGATAGATCTGCCAGCTCGTTACCCCGGATCCCAACATGGCCAGGAACCCAACAGAATCGGACCAGGAATCCAGCACCTTCCAAAGTTCCAAGAAGACGACGGACATCACGGATGACCGGTGAGTCCGTGTCCTCTGGAGAAGATAGGACTTGGATGACGGACTGGGAATCGGAGCAAATCATAGCGCGACGATGAGATCTAGACTGTACGTGACACAAAGCGAGGTGTACCGCACGCATCTCTGCCGAAAAGACAGTGGATTCAGGCGGAAGCCTCTCAGCATGGGAGGCATCGCCACACACGAAAGCGGATCCAACAACCTCACCGGATTTCGATCCGTCAGTAAATACAGGCACGAAATCCGGGAAGAGAGACTGTTTCTCGGCAAAGAGCTGCTGGTACACCAGAGCAGGAGCGGAAGACTTTGGCCACACACAAAGGGAAAGGTCAGCCGTTGCTTGAACCGGCTGCCAGGGCGGTTCATTGTAGAACCTGGTCAAACCAATCCTTGACAAGTCTAGACCAGCATCGCGCACTAAGGTCGACAACCGAATCCCAAACGTCGGAACACAGGAAGGCCGGTGTGAGAATAGGCGGACACATTGCGGTTGGAAAATGGAACCGTGCAGTGGATGATCAGGAAGAGACTTCAACTTGGTGAAGAATTGAAGAGACAGCTGCTTACGTCGGATGCACAACGGCGGCTCATGGGCCTCGACATACAGGCTATGCACGGGAGAGGTACGGAAAGCACCAGTGCATAGCCGCAGAGCCTGGTGATGGACAGGATCCAGAGGCCGCAACACGGAAGGACGTGCCGAACCGTACGTTATGCAACCAAAGTCTAACTTCGACCGAATCAGAGAATGGTAAATGCGAAGCATTGAGCATCTGTCAGCCCCCCAAGATGTTCGAGAGAGGACCTTCAGGATACTCAATGACCTCGTGCACTTCACCTTCAAAGACTGGATGTGAGGTCGGAAGGTGAGTGCTCGGCCAAATGTTAGCCCAAGGAACTTGACTTCTGACACCACAGGGATGGTAGAACACCCCAGACGGAGGCTGGGGTCTGGGTGAAGGCCCCGTTTGCGGCAAAAATGCACGTAAACGGTCTTCTGGGTCGAGAAGCCAAATCCATTGTGGGAGGCCCAGGAAGAGATCTTATTAATGGGCGTCTGCAGCTGCCGCTCAATAGTGCGCATGTTGACAGATGCGCAAGAGATCTGCAGATCATCCACGTACATGGTGCCACGAACCGTCGGAGGAAGTAGGGTGAAAAGATGATTAACACGAAGGATGAACAATGTCACAGAAAGAATGGAGCCTTGAGGGACACCCTGCTCTTGTGGATATAACGCAGAGAGGGTCGACCCGACGCGCACACGGAAACTCCGGTCCTGGAGAAATCCGGTGATGAAAGATGGTAGGTTTCCCCGCAATCCGCACTCGTGCAGATCACGGAGAATGCCGAATCTCCAGGTGCGGTCATACGCTTTCTCCATGTCAAAGAACACGGAGACCATGTGCTGACGCCGGACAAACGCCTCCCTGACAAATGTCTCAAGGAGAAGATGATGATCTGAGGTGGATCGGAATTTCCGAAATCCACTCTGATGAGGTGAAAGAAGGTGACGTGATTCCAAATAAAAAACTAAACGAAAATTGATGATGCGCTCTAGTACTTTGCAGAGGCAGCTCGTCATAGCAATTGGTCGGTAGTTCAACGGGTTAGCGGGATCTTTACCAGGTTTGAGAACAGGAACGACAATGGCAGTGCGCCAAGATTCGGGAAAATTACGCTCGTGCCAGATCCTGTTAAACAGGACTAGCAGACATTCAAGAGAGGACGGAGAAAGGTGCTTCAGCATTTCATAATGGATGTTATCTGGTCCGACAGATGTTCTGCCGGACCGATTCAGGGCAATCTTCAGTTCGACGGCAGTCAGCGGGCTGTTATAATCTGTAGCGGAAAACGGTCCAAAGGAAACCTTGGACCGTTCAAGCCGCGGCTGCACCTGCCGGAACGAAGCAGCGTAATTGCGACTGCTGGACACCGAAGAAAATGCGGCGCCCAGACAGTCAGCAATACCCTGAGCGTCAGCAACCGTTCCTCCACCACTCTCAAGAATGGAGATTTCCCCAGAAGGGTACTTACCCCGAATCTTGCGGATCCTGTCCCAAACGATCTTAGAGCTGGTAGCGGTGTTAATCCCGGATACGTAACGTATCCAAGATTCCCGTTGGCTACGACGACGCACCAAACGCGCGTAAGATTTGGCCTTCTTGAAAGCAAGCAGGTTCGCGTCGGTGGGGTACCGACGAAACCTACCCGAAGCCCGATGTTGGGCCTGACGAGCTGCCTTGCAAGTGGAATTCCACCAAGGTCGCGGGCAACGTGGAAGTTTAGTCGAAGTCTTAGGGATTGTAAAGTCTGCCGCTTGCACAATACAATCCGTTACTGCCGTAACAGCTTCATCGATCGTACCCGAGGTCACCATGACTAGAGTAATGATCGCTGAAGCCGTGAATGAGTCCCACTTGGCTCGATCGATAACCCATCTAGCAGGGCGAGTAGGATGACGGTACCCGTCACCTGCTAGACGGAGAAAAATGGGAAAATGATCACTGCCAAGGGGATCATCAGACACGCTCCAAGGACCACTCAGGATATAACGATGGCGAACTCAAGGACAGATCAATGGCTGAGTACGAGCGGGTGGGTTCATGAAAATAAGTGACTGCCCCGGTGTTGTAGAGACAGAGGGACGTGCTGGAGAGAAGGGACTCAACAACACGGCCCCTGGAGTCACGAGTGATAGAACCCCACAACGGATTGTGTGCATTGAAATCGCCGAAAATGAAGAAAGGAGGCGGCAGCTGGTCAACTAAATCTTCCAGATCCGAGAGGCTTACAGCTTCATTAGGTGGTATGTAGATGGAACAGACTGTGAACAATGTGTTCACAGAAAGTCTCACTGCCACTGCTTGCAAAGGCGTCCGATGGGCAACTGCAGTGACAGGAATACCATGAAGAACAACAACGGCCACCCCTCCGCAGGCGATAACACCGTCCTCGTGATCCTTGCGGAAAATTGAATATCTCCGCAGCGGAAAAGTGTCCGTTGTTCGAAGCTTTGTCTCCTGGAGGCAAACGCACACAGGTGTGTGCGAAGACAGTAAGCCTTTCAGATCATCAATTCGGGGTAGCAGACCTCGGCAATTCCACTGAATGAGCGTAGCTATAATGAAAAATAAAAGGAAAGGATGAAAAACGAAAATGACAGACGACTAGAATGTCTCCGAGTCGTCCATCAGCTCCTGACCATCTGCAATGTCCGGAGGCAACACAGGGCTGTGCTTACTCACACAGGGCTGCGCTACCGGTGGTTTTTGTGGTTTTACCCTGCTCTGTTTCGAGGGGAGGATCCTTGTTTCACCTTTTCCAGCCTCTTCTTAGTTGCGCCCTGGGCCTGGGTCCCAGTGCTGGCAGCGGATGTTTTCTGCACAGAGGATGTTTTAGGCGTCGATGTTGATGGCGCCTTGGATTCAAAGCGGCGAGACTTGAGTGCCTCCAATCCGGCAGCAAAGATGTTCTCAAAATCATAAGGACACCGCGCTGGGATGGTCACTTCAGTCTGCACCGCAACAGTAGCCTTCTGGACCACAACCGATGCATAAGAGCGCCGGCCTGTTGGTAGAGGAGCTATCCGCCGTCTGGCTTCAGGATAAGACAGATGTTCTGTCGTCTTCAGGCGTTGGATAGCCTGCTCCTCGATCCACTTTGGGCACTGCTTAGAAGAAGCCGGGTGAGAACCCTCGCAATTTACACAATGATCCGCCTCAGCGGAGCAGTCCGCCAAAGAGTGTTCTGGCGACCCACAGCGTCCACACTTCGCTACATTACGGCAAGACTGCTGGGAGTGACCGTAATGCTGGCACTTGAAACATCTCAAGGAGTTCGGAATGTATGGTCGAACATCGAGCCGCAAGTACCCCGCCTTGATGGAAGTTGGCAGGGTAGTGGAGTCAAATGTGAGCACGATGTTCCGGGAGGGAATAGACTTCCCATCCCGCCGGAAGAGAATGCGGCGAACCCCAGTGACATGTTGTTCCCCAAGTTCTTCCAGCAGGTCGCGGGAGTTGATAACACCGCGAGAGGAATTGAGGTAACCATGGGGAGATATTTGGACTGTAACGACCAGAAGAACGGTCATCTCCAGCAAGGTGGCACTGTGGCGAGGATTTGAAGTCTCCACAAGAAGATCCCCTGACGGGAGCTTCTTAACACTCTTTGGAGAGCCCGCAAAGGCCTGAAGAGCCTTATTAATCCAGAAAGGACTCTTCGAACTGAGGGATTGTGCTGGATCAACAGAATGAATCAGAAGAAACAGAGCATTGCAGTTGGAACCGAGTAGTTTCTTAGTGGAGGAGGGCGACCCATCCTCCACACGGCGCTTCAAAGGTACAGCACGGGAAACACTTTTTTTGCCATTAAGAAGAGAAAAGATTCGTCCGCCGACCTCCCCACCCACTACCGAGCCCAACGAGGGAGAGCCGGAGGTTCGCAAGCCCAAGAGGACGCAGGACACGGCTCTAGGGATAGTCAGCGGATATAGCAAGTTGGTAGGGCAGACACACGCTCGGCGCGCACCCAGACTTTCCCGTGCCCAGAGAACACCCCTTTGGCATGCCCACACTACCCCCAAACTCACCCTGCCGAGCAGAACGACAAGCCGCTAGAATTCTGGACGCCACTCGGCCACAGACTTCCTGACTAGGAGTGGGTTAGCTTCCAGCCTCCCGTTTAGGGTGAAGCAGAGGGCAAAGAGGAGTGTCGGCATCTGGAGACACTACAACCCGGCCCCCAAATACCTCAGCCTCTAGCATCCTCATTTCCACCTGTACGGGTCACCGCACACGGAAAACATGCAGGTAGGTCTAAGCTAACCAGCTCCGGAAAAAAACAGAAAATGTGACATAAAAGAGAAAAGACAGGGAAGGGAACGAGGAACAAAACCCGGAGCTGGCGCCTCATCACAACCTCAGCAGCCTACAACTGAGGCGGGTACACGTCAAAATATGAACTTAAGACGAAAAAAGCAAAACAATAAGAGAAAATCGGCTCGGGCCGTGGGGACGCCATCCCCCATCAGCTGGACGAACAGCTGTCTCTTCGGTTATGTAATCGTCAAAGCCGCAGAGGCAATAGAAACCGTCACAAGGTTAGCTCGGGCCGTGGGGACGCAGCTCCCCAAATAACTGGAAAACCAGTTATCCCCGTGCGGGGGGAATTAGGGGGCTAGGGATTTACTTTGAAGTCTTCATCGTGCTCTTCCAACCACTCTCTGACATTTCTAGCTGTGTGACAGGTCGCTTTGTCGTGCTGGAAGATCCCATCCGACCCGGGAAAGACAATCAGCATGTGTGTGTGTGTGTGCGTGTACGTGGCCTGCAAGGATAGATTTACAACGAAATCGGTCCATAATGCCTTCCACAGGTATGAGTGGACTCAGGGAATACTACGAAAACATTCCCCAGACCATAACTCTGACCCACCAGCTTGTGTTCTTCTAGCAATGGTTGAAGAGTGTTTGTTCTCCGATGTTTCTCGCCTTATACGCCAACGTTCATCCGTTCAATGAAGTAGAAAACGTGACTCATCGGAGGAGGAAATCCTTTGCTAATCAGCGAAGGTCCAATTCCGATACTGCCGTGCAAATATAAGCCCTTTCTGTCGGTGCACCTTAATTAGTATGGGTGCAGTGGGCATCCGTCTGTATCGGAGCCCCATATACAGCAGGGTTCGTTGAACTGTCGTTTTAGACCCACTTCCGGTAGTCCCCTGGTTCATTCGGCTAGTGAGTTGCTTCACTGTAGCGTGTCGATCGACTCTCACGCACTTTCGAAGCCGAAGTTCACTTCTCACATGAATGGCACGTGGTTTTCGGCAGTTTCCACGTCGCTTATTCGCAATGGTGGCATTTCTGCAAACACGATACACTTTAACCACAGCAGCCCGCGAACAGTTCGCAAACTGCGCTCTTTCTGAAACACTGCCACCCTTGGCCCGAAAGCCGATAGTCATCCTTTTCCGCAAATTTGATAAATCGCTATGTTTTATCCATGATAGCAGGGAATGATTTGTTTTCAGATTGCCTTCAGCATACCTTATATATACCCTCATTTCCAGCTCATGACACGTGCCTTTTTCATTGGCAATGCGCTGTTGACGTCAAAAGTTGGAGGTGGTCACAATAATGTGATTCGACTGTGTAATATACACTGAGAGATCACTGAATTATGACCACCTATCTGATATTTCGTAGATCCTCCTTTCTATCCGACGTGACATCAATTCAATAAAATGCCGGCAGCAGTTGGGATTTATGGCCAACCAAGCTGAGTGTAATTGGGCCTTCAATGCAGGTATGGAGGTGATTGGTGTGTCCACATGCCTGATATGTCATTCAATAGTGTCCCACAAGTGATCTATGAGATTGGTATCGTGGGAATTCAGAGGCCGATCGATTTGCTGGCAGCCTGAACTATGTTCCTCAAACCATTCCTGCACAACATTGGACATGTGGCTCGGTGCGTTGTCAACATGGAAGTGCAACATTGCTGGGAGTACAGAGTCAACAAGCAATTCACGATAGTGAACACTAGTCATACGTTATTCCACATGCACTAAGGGTCCAAGTTCCTGCCAGGTATACATTCCCTACGCCATACAACCACCTCCACCGGCTTCACTGTGGGGACAATGCAGGGTCCAGTGCTACATGTTGTTCGTGCCAAATACGTACACGACCATTCACGGAGTGGAGTAAAAGCGGAACTCGTCAGAGAAGTACACGTATTTCCAGTTATCTGACGCCCAACCTGCATAATCTTTGCACAAAGCGAGTCTTTTGATCCGACGACTCGTGGTTAGGAGATAATGTCGTCGGGGTCGTGTGCTGTTGAGTCGCGATTCATTCGTGCGAACGTACGACGCAAGGTCATGACAGATACTGTTCCGGGTTCACCTCTGTTGTACTGGGCTGTCAACACTGTCGAACAGTCCTGCGTCTGTTGAACTATACGAGTCGTCGGATCCAGCACTCACCTCTCATATCAACCTTTCTCTGTCCTCTGCAGCTTTGCCTCCTGGTCGTTGTTTGAGCATTTACACCTTAACTGCGGCGGCTTGCAAACAACCTACCAGTTCTACCGTTTGAGAAATCGAGGCATCCGTTCTACGAACTCCCCCAATCTATCCTTTCTCAAAGTCCGATAAATCCTTTCGTTTTCTAATTACGCACCACTCCATTCACACCTCATATATACTATAGTGACAACAGTCACCGGACACCTAGATGAGACGCACAACATGGCATTTATTGACATACATTAGTACGGTGTCGGTTCACCTTTGGCCTAAATGCATGCACTGATCCTTCGAAACATGTTTTCGACAAGGTTTTGGAACAAAGCGATAGGTATGCGCTTCGATTCAGTGCATAATGCTGCCGCCAACTGTTGCTTAGTACTTGGCCTTTGATCCAAACATCTTATGCGGCGCTCTAATTCATCCCATAGGTGCTCTCTGAGATTAAGATCAGGGCTCTGTGCTGGACAGTCCACACACGATACGGTATTATCGTCAAACCACGCCGTAACAGTCCTTGCTTTATGACTCGGTGCATTATCTTGCTAGTACCAACAAGGCTCGGTTCCATAGTATTGTCAGAGAGTTGGTAGGGCATAATTGTCCAGAATATCGAGGTAGACATGCTGGTTAACAGGTTTGTCCACGACAACCAATGGGCCGGGACCATACCACGAAAAACACACATAGACGAGTACACTGCCCGCTCCAAAATTGACCGTAGGAGCAGCGCACTGTGGGAAATAGCGTTCCCCCGGCTGCCGCCATTCCCACACACGGCCATCCGACTGATAAAGCGTTTATCTGGATTCATCGGTCCATAGGACCCGTTTTCATTGATCTACGGTACACGATTAATGTTCTTTACACCATGCTAAACGACGAGTAGCATTCCGAATGGAGATGAAAGGCTTATAAAGCAGCCGCACGACCACGGTAACCATTGGAATGAAGTTCTCTGCGAATGGTATGTGCACATACCGAGGGTCCTGCATTGCTACTGACTTGTACGCTGAAGTCTTGTGCAGTACTCCGTCGATTAGCTGTAACGACTCTCCTGAGGCTTCGAAGTCCTCTATCACTGATTTCTGTTGGTCTGTCGGTACGTCTTGATGTTTCAGGCATGCCATGTGTCTTCCACTTACCCAGTACATCCAAAACCGTTGACGTGGGTAGCTTTAAACTCCTCTCGGTTTCTGTTACGGAAAACCCACTAAAATAACACCCAACAATCTTTTCTTTTTCAAAGTCAGTTCTGTCCCGCCACGACATTTGAACTCAACCTCATAGTGCGATATGATCGCAGTCAGCTGCAGGCTTGTTTTTATATCGTTGTGGATGATAGGAACGTGATTGCAGAGAGGGTACCGCGCGACTTAACAACGCAGCGGATCTGTTAATTTGCTTTTGAAGGGGTTTCCGGTGACTTGTCAATATAGTGTATGTTATGTTGGTCGACTAATCGCACATTCTCTGCAATCACGTTCCTATCATTCACGTTTGATAGGGATGGTCTTAATTCAGTGATCACTCGGTGCATAAGACACACGGAATTTAATTACGTAGTAAAACCATTTATAACACGAAATCTTCTAGCTAACCTGCGTCATATAGCTGTTACGTCACAGGTTGACAATTTCATTGGGGAAGCAATTAACTGTCACTTAACACTTGCCCGGTAACTTAGGCTAAGCGTGACGTAACACTTTTTTTGTTTGTTTGGGAGGGTTTAACAACCGCCGTGATCAACTTCCTGGGCTATAAACAGTCGTCCGTCCCTAATATAAGCCTACTGGCTCCAGGAAAAGGAGAGAACCAGTGCCGTAAGACAAAGACAACAACCATGCCTCACAATGTTTCGAACCCGGACCCATCTGGGATGAATGCGCTTAGACCACGAATATTTAAACGCTAGTTTGTGGTATTCGTTAATTGGTGTGGTGGTGTTGAAATATTTAGTTAAAACACTAGTGAGATTTGCTGATAAGTATTTTCAGACATTATCATATATGCACTTCGGTAGAATTTTTACCCGAGTGTATTGAACAATGAACATATTATTCGCTGCCACCAGGTCAGAATGATTGTAATGCCTGGACAATCTCATTCATAAAATCATTTTCAGAGGCATGGAGAAGGCTACTTGCAGTCGTTGATAGAAGTTGATCCAATGTAATAACACAACTTAAGTTTTATTTCGGAACCGATGAATATTTACATTGATGGTGGAAATACACTGGTTGGAGTTGCATATCTCCGGTGCATAAATGGCAGTTGGCACCGTATTTGTTAGAGTTCTGAGACTGAATTTTTTGTCGTTACATGAAGTTATACAGGCTTTTACATCAGCAGAAGCATGGAATTCTTCCAATCACTTCACATTTCAGACAGTGACAATACAGCTATTGAAACACGGGGAGTGAATACTCTTGCCAGTTTAGACGTCTAGACCACGGGCCAAGTACTGGTAATTATTAGGTTGGTAGTAGTAGTGATGCATCTACTTAGTTTAGATGTCTAGACCACGGCCTAGTACTGGTAATTATCAGGTTGGTAGTAGTAATGAATCTACTTAGTTTAGATGTCCAGACCACGGCCTAGTATTGGCAACTATCAGGTTGGTAGTAGTAATGCATCTACTTAATTTAGATGTCTAGACCACGGCCTAGTATTGGTAATTATCAGGTTGGTAGTAGTAATGCATCTACTTAGTTTAGATGTCTAGACCAGAACTTAGTACTGGTAATTATCAGGTTTAACCACTAATCTCAGCTAGTGAAAAACTACGCTGTCGACCCAATCGTAGCTGAGCGCCCTAACTTTTAGGTCTCCTGGTTCATCTCAGCGAAAGCTATACAAGGAGTCCCGCCAAAATCTCATGTTTTGCGCCCCTCAACTTTTTCTCGGACCCTGGGCAGTGCAGTACCAACCACAGGCTTGTATTCTGACCCCGTTCTCCCCGGGCATCCTATCACCGTAAAAAATTGCAGGGTCAAATTACGCTAGATACACCGGCAGATGAGTGGCTAATCAATAAACCATAATCAGAGATGGAAACTGAATCCCACGGTGGCCGTAAGATTCCCAGCAGAGAACGCTGCGCTCATGAGGTTCATTTTCTATCATTTCCCTTCCATTTTTAATCTTCGACATTCGTGGGGTTATGCACCGTGAATTTGTCCTCCAGGACCAGACAGTCACCGCCCTTTTTTTACTGCGATGTTCTGAGGCGTCTTAGGGAGGACATTCGTCGCAAACGACCTGAAATGTAGCGCAGGGACGATTTCTTGCTCCATCACGACAATGCCGCAGTTCACATAACGTTAGCAACACGCCAGCACGACTACCTTTCCTCACCAGCCGGATTTGGCCCCCTACGACTTCTTTGTATTTCCGATGAAGCTGAAGCTCAAGGATCGCCGTTTTGAAACCGTGGACGAGATCCAACGCAAATCGCAGACGGTGCTTGACATGATTCGTGAACAGGGCTTCCAGGGAGCGTTCCAACGGTGGCAAAAATGCTGGCAGCGGTGTATCGCTGCCCAAGGTGTCTACTTTGAGGGAAATCATAGCCAGACTTAAGTAATGTAATTACATTGTTGTATATCGGCCTAGTCGCGGAATCTTTTGATTGGACCTCGTATATGGAGAGAAGTAAAATAGTTTTGGTTGTCTCGTATGATGTCCACTCGATTACAAGCAGTGGATAGAAGCCGAGAAGATACATATCAAGACGGTGATAACTCACTAAGGGTAAACGTTTCATGTTGCTGTGTACAGCGTGGTTTGGCGAGACAGTCTCAGCATTTTCACTACCATCTAAGACCCACACCTCCCTGTTTGCGCTTGGAACCGTGAATGGGCGAAATCTACTGTGACTTGAGATTGCAAAGCAAAAAATATGCACCAAGGAAAGTATACAATGCTGAATTATTACAAAATGCAAGACAAAATCTGGGAATCTTAAGTTTTTAAATACTGTCCTTGTGAGAGCAGTTGTGACGTACCTGCCAGCACGACGCACACGACATAAAGGCACATAGCAATCAGAATGAACGTCTGCGTTGCTCAGTTGGTAGAGCGACTTGTTCCGGAATAAGCGGACTCGGGTTCGAATCCCGGCGTAGACCAAAAATGACGGAGAAATTTACTTCGTTATAATGGTTCCCGAACTATTCGGATGACCCGGCCGTTCAAAATCTCGCATTGGTGTGATGTTATTTCCACACCGCGAGATAGGAAAAATCAGAGAATCCCTTCTCCAGCGCTTCGAAAAATAAATGTGTGTGACGTTGCATTCCACACACCAGATTGACTGGAAGTTCTCAAGTTCACGTTCTACAGTGGATGGCTGCTTGCAACGATTCATGGTCACGGATGACCCGTGGGCCATGCCCCCGGCCCTCTTTCGGGGGGGGGGGTGACGTACCTGCCAGCAGGACGCACACGACACAAAGGCACATAGTAATCAGAATGAACGTCTGCGTAGCTCAGTTGGTAGAGCGACTTGTTCCGGAATAAGCGGACTCGGGTTCAAATCCCGGCGTAGACCAAAAATGAAGGAGAAATTTACTTCGTTATACAGTGGAAAATATAGGGATCTGTTATGAAAGGTCTTCAGGTTATTTATTAGCTTGTAAAATGCACTACTTATTTAATTATAATCACAAGCATATTGCAAGAATTTCCAGTTTCAACGGATTTCAGTAATGATTGTCCGTCATAAATTGTTTGGGGCCAAACTAATATGTCTTAGCCTTGGTAGCCCACCGAGATGTCTTAGCCTAAGGGCCCATTAAGGCCTTTATCCGATTTTGCCCAGCACCAGGGTAAAATGGGGACAATTTGAACAAAAAGTTATGCTATGCGTATGGTGGTACTTTGAGAGCTCTATTCATTAGGAATTGGTTCCAGATGGCCAACTCATTAATTCGCAGGTGTTTTGTGGCTAGTTGGCTCGGATATTTGCCGCTTTAAGTCGAAAGTACCCTGCTCTGGTGAACATTAAACGAGTTAGCCTGCTAACAGGATAATGCTCATCTCCTGCTCATCGCGTCTGGTCAACTAAGGAAAAAATACAGGAACTAGAAGGTTTTGAGCAAATGTCCAACCTTGCTTATAGTACGGATCTTGCACTTTCAGACTACCACTTATTCCGGTCCATGGCACATTTTCTACGTCAGAAACGCTTCCAAACATCCGCGATGTTGAACTTGGGGTCCAAGACGTTTTATCCCCGAAACCAAAAGACTTTTGTTGCATGGGGATTTATGACATGGCATTACGATGATGGCATCAGATGTAGAGGATTTTAGGAAGGGAGTGTTTGACTCCAAGTCTTGAACAACCCTTAGAAATAGAAAGCTAGGAGATTTGGGCTAGAGTGCCCGATAGGAAAGCGACACGGAAGCGAGGTAGAAAGGGGGAGGAAGACTCCCTTATTTATTACCGGGGGCCAGTACCCGGGGCCGGACGGCTTAACGTACCCATCCCACGCACGGCGGATATTTAGCGGTTCAAGCGTTCATACCTGTCTGGGATTGAACCCGAGGTTTTCTCCGCGCGTCACAACACGTGTATTTGTCATTTTCTTGTAGGACTTCCGTCCACAGTGAGTAGAGTTTAGGTCCCAGCCACCTACAGCGAGATCGCCTTTTGGGCAGGACACAGAAACGGAAGGAATGAGAGCAAGTCCAGCGACTTTGACAGAACAGTTTGTAGTGAGATTAGAGTACAGTAGATGGCGCCACCGTACAAGTACGATGTTGCACACACAGAGGTGAGAGAATTTCAGGGTGGGGGGCATAGGAAAGGATACCCATTTAACCAGTGGGTCCAACCTTGGGGCCGTCACTTAACGTGCTCGTCCGATGCACGGCGGATATTCAGCGATTGTTAGTAAATCACACCATCTCTGAAAGATCAGCCCAGGTTCGAACCTGAGGACCTTGCAATGATAGTCTGACTCGCTAACCACTAAGCCATCAGCGGCTCCGCGCGTCACCACTCTTTCCGGGGTGCTACTTATACAGCCACTGGTACCGTACCACGTGACAGACGCTATCGTAGTTTCATGTCCGACCACCGGGGCGCTGTCTTAAACACGAGAGTTGAACCTCTGTCGCTCCTCTGTGTCAAAAGCTATCCAATATTTTTTAACAAAAAATGTATCAGTTATTCATTGGAAACTTGTGCGCATTTTAAAGAGAAATCATCAATATTTAAATGTTTTGAAAATTAAAAAACTTTAATATGCATTTCATAATTTTATCCTAAAAACCGACATTTTTATTTTTAATCATTCTTAAAAATTATATACTTTGAATCCGCACGTCTATTTGTACAAATACATCGTAGGTGTATATGTGGCGAAAATATCAGATTGAAACTTTTGATGGATTCTCAGAAAAATGTACCTAAACACAGAAAAAGTAGATTCGCCGCCCCGAGGGCGCAGTGGTTTAAGCGATGGCCTCTGATCATTCGTCCGAAAGGGGTCCGGGTTCGAATCCCGGGGAGGCATGGATGTTGTGTTTGTCTCACGGCGCTTTATCTCTCCCTTCCCTGGAACCAGTGACCCTAAATTAGGGACGGGCGACTGCTTATAGCCCATTACGTTGCTCACGGTGGTCGTTAAACCTCCAATCAAAAAAAAAAAAAGTAGATTTTGAGATAAACGCGTTTAAAGTAAAAAATCATAACTTTCATACCTGTAAGCATTTATTTAATAATTTCAAGCAGAGTAGGAAGGTTCATGTGGACCTTCTTTCAGAAAATCATTTTCTAACATTGTTTTCCTTTTATTTCTTTTTTGGTGGGCTTTTTTTTTCAGTTTCATCCATTTTTCTCGTTGTACTACCGAGACGCATAAAATGTCAAGATTTTTTATAACCTGTACATAATTTGCTCCTGGTTCAATTCCGGCGGTCTTCAAAACATAACATTTTACAATATTTTTTTTTATTGAAGCTGGCAACAGCTTCATGTACACCAAATGTCAGTGGTTTGAGCGAAAGGAACACGGTTTTCGACAGTTGAGACTAGATAACGTTGTTTACTGACTTATTAGGATTTTGTGTATTCCCACGTGTACTTTTTTTAGGGAGATCTGGATTTGCCAAATGCCTAAAAATCGGCTTAATTTCAGCCATTATTACAGGTGAAATATGAAGGTGTGGGCTGTGGTCATAGTCCATTTCGTAAGCTTCAGCGACACTGTATACTTAATTATAGCAGCTTTCTATGCCTTCCGGACACAAAGCAAGCCGAAATGTTTTGAAAACAATTTTTTTTAATTTTTTTAAATGCTTCTAGTGCTCGGATTTTCTTATGCAATACATCGCTGTAAAAGTAAGATTCCAAACTTTCAGAAAAGCTTATAAAAACAAAATGTGATGTTTCGTCAGTTTTAGGGTGCAGGTACCCCTTTCACCACCATAGTAAACAAATACAGCTTGACCACTTCGGACGCATTAATGCCACTTAAAAGTTTTGTTTTGAGAGCGCAGTACATTCCGTTATCATTGAGGAAAAAAACGAGTTTTTTTTTTCTAGCTTTTCCTAAAATGAGTGAAAAATCGAGGTTGAGAGATGAAGGCATCTCTGGTATTCATTATTTGTTTTATGAGCAACTGATTATCAGGAACATTATTTTAAAAATTATTTTTCACTATTTTTAAAACTCGTGAAAAGCAGTTTGCGTTGATTAATTTTTCTGGGTAAATTCTTCCTGAATTCCAGAGGTTTGCTGTGGCAGTAAGAAATGCGACGAGAATTCGTGGAATCTACTCAACTTCAGAAAAAATGATATCTGCGTCTATGTTCCTTATTGCGCGATGAAAAACTGAGAACAAGCATGGCGTACTCTTCAGCAAAGAAAAAAAAAGTGATAAAGCTAAATTGATGTCACAGAATTTTCGAGCGTTATGGGCATGACATTTGACAAAGTTTCAAACCTTTTTCTTTTTTGTTTGGAGGCAAGTCAATGTGCTATAAGTAGTCGTCTGTCCCTTTTCTAGGACCGCTGATTCCATGGAAAGGAGAGAGCCAGTGACTTAAGACGAACACAAAATCCATGCCAAAATCCATACCGGGATTCGAACCCGGACCCTTCTCAGACGTATAGTCATAAGCCAGCGCTTAGACCACTGCACCACCGGGGTGGCCCCTTGTACGCTTATGGGTACTTATTAACGATTCTCATTCCTCATAGAAAGAGCTGTGTACCATAGAATATTGAAAATACACTGGTGTGCAAATTTATAAGGGATAATCTGCAAAATCCTACATTACGTGCAATCTACAAAAGAAAATGCTACAAAATTGGACCGGCACTTTAATTGAGACGTATTTCAAGATATACATATTGCAGAACTTCGAAATGAAATCTTAAACAGGAAATATGCACATGGGAATAGGAAAAGCGAAATGGCAACTCTTCCTTTTCCGGAACAGTCAGTAAGGTGTACGATTGCGTATAACAGACATACAGAGCTCGCAACGACTCCACATACTGTTAATTCAGGCTTGTAAAATTAACCGCCACTCCTGTAAAAGGAGTACTCGGAATTCCTGGAGGGTCCTAGGTGGGGGCTGGCGTTCTGCAATTAGTCTTCCTAAGACATCCCAGACATCTTCAATAGGATTGACATCCGAAGAATATTCTGGCGAATCCATTCGAGCGTTATCTTCTGTTTCTAGATACTCATCCACTAATTGAGTTTTATGCAGTCTGGCATTGTCGCCCATCAGGATGAAATCTGGGGCGACAGGACCCCTGAAAAGCATAACATAGGGGTCCAAAGTATCATCTCTGTATCTCTGGCCGGTCACCGAGCCACTCTGAAATGTATGCAGGTCAGTTCGACCATTTGTAATGATGTCTCCAGACAAGAAAACCACAGTCATGAAAACTGGACCTTTGAGGAGCTGTCGAGAGCCCTGTGGTTCTCGCCAGATGAGAGTACGTTGGGAATCAGTATTTGAACTGTATCGTGAGTCATGCATGAAGAGCAAACGTGCCCAATTGTCTGGGCTGCACAAGAAATGTTGGCGACACCACCTTAAACGCACCCCACTGGAGGAGGGAATTTCGAGACACCAATCATAGGTCTCGTATAGAGACCTCTCTCATGCAACCTTCGGTAAACTATAAACAGAGTAATTCTCCTGCCAGTGGCTGCTGAGAGCTCCAGAGTAAGTTGCCTACCCGTTATATGCCGATGTCTCTTTCCTATTAGAGCGGCATACTAGTAATCGGCAGTAGTGGTAACCCTGGGACGGCCTTGCCTTTTTCTACAACGAGCCTCTTATATACAGAGGAACTGCCTGCATAGTCTTGAGATGACACTTTGTAGTGTATTTAATGCTCTAGTCACCTCCGACTGTGATTGACCTGGTTCCATGCTACCGATCACTCACCACCACTATGAATCGTCCAAATGGCATCTTCGTGGCGTTTTCAACTCAAGCTAATACCACAGGAATACGAGATGCGATAAAAAGCAAGCCGATTTAGCGCTTTCATAACGCGGTCCTGATTTGCATACTCTACGTTAACAGAGACGCACGCGCACATGGTGTTTTCTTCGATATCATTATTTTTGCATATTCATCCGCTTTCTTTGCATTTCCGTCGTGTTTAGCGCAATTTTCTGTACTAACCTATAATTTTGCACACCAGTGTACACTGTAAAAATTACAGGGTCAAATTACGGTAGATACACCGGTAGCTGAGTGGCCAGTCAATAAACAGTAATTTTACAGTACCATACCGTAATGTTCATTAACATGTCTAATGACCGGGGAATAAATACGTCTAACGACCGTAATGTTCATTATCATGTCTAATGACTGGGGAATAAAAACGTCTAACGACCGTAATTGTTCATTAACATGTCTAATGACAAATAAATAATAATGCATGTTATGTTCATTAAGATGTCTAATGGGAAATAAAAACGTCTAATGCCGTAATGTTCATTAACATGTCTAATGACCGGAAAATAAAAAAAGTGTCGCCCGTAGAGATGTTGCCAGTCGACCGATTGTACGTAAAAAAAAGGTATGTAACCACTTTAAGAAGAACGTTGCCAGATTGTCAAGGTTAAAATACAGTAACCGTTCAAACAGTTTAAAAAAGGGAACATGTAGTTTATCTAACGACAATTTATGGTTGACCGCCAGGTGGCGTGCTTACGATCTGTAAACCGTCTTAATCCGGGTCAAACACTGACTATTCACGGCAATGTTTTTTCAGTGTATAACAAAAACTATATCCATGGTGACAGTAATCCGATGAAAAACCACTATCACTTACTCAGCGTGTGTATGTGTGAAATAAAAATAGAATGTGTTATATGTACTATAGTTGGAAACCCGTTCCCTTTTATTTGGTGTGCAAAAATGAATAACAAACTTTTTCAAAAATCATAACTATATATATATATAGTATTAACAAAAATGACACCGAATTTCTGATTGTAATGAACATGCCCTTTGAATCCTTTGCAACACGAAAAAAAAAAATCTGAGCAGATACAGGTGAATTCAGACAACATACGTAAGTTATCAATAGATGACAACCAACTGCTATAAGGAGACTACATTAATTTATGACACAGGTGACTTGGACTTAGCAATCTAGAAGTCCTAAAATGATGAGAAAAAACGATTCCGCACGGAGACTGAATCTTTAAAAAAAAACCAGATAAGACTCCTTAATATTGTATCAGACTTATACAGGCATCATTTCCTTAGGAAATTAAATATAGAAAAAAAAATACTATTCGATCTTAAACATACCAGGGCGAGTCAAAAATAGTCTCGTTTGTAGTTAAAAACTTTAACGATGCAAGAAAGCCACACACGCACACCTCATTCCGTTGTCTCCGTAGTCTTTTGCCATCGTTCCAGGAGAGGCCGTTGTCTTACATAGTCCTTTGTTATCGTTCCCCCACAGGCCGATGTCTTCCAAAGTCCGTTGCTATAGTTATACTAAAGGACGTTGTTTTCCATAGTCCTTTGCCATCGTTCCAACAGAGGCCGTTGTCTTACATAGTCCTTTCTTATCGTTCCCCCACAGGCCGTTGTCTTCCAAAGTCCGTTGCTGTAGTTGTACTAAAGGACGTTGTTTTCCATAGTCCTTTGCCATCGTTCAAGAAGCCGCTGTCTTCTATAGTCTTTTGCAATCGTTCTACGAGAGGCCGTTTTCTACCATAGTCCGTTGCCATCGTACCACCAGAGGCCGTTGTCTTCCATATTTCTTTGCCAACGTTCCACCAGAAGCAGTTGTCGTTCATAGTCTTTTGCCACCGTTCTCCCACAGATAGTTGTCTTCCAAATCCGTTGCCGTCGTTATGTTAAAGAACGTTGTCTTCCATAGTCCTTTGCCATCGTTCTAGAAGAGGCCGTTGTCTCCATATTCCTTTGCCATCGTTCCAAAAGAGGCCGTTGTCTTCCATAGACCTTTGCCATCGTTCCAAAAGAGGCCGTTGTCTTCCATAGACCTTTGCCATCGTTCTAGAAGAGGCCGTTGTCTCCATATTCCTTTGCCATCGTTCCAGAAGAGGCCGTTGTCTTCCATAGACCTTTGCCATCGTTCTAGAAGAGGCCGTTGTCTCCATATTCCTTTGCCATCGTTCCAAAAGAGGCCGTTGTCTTCCATAGACCTTTGCCATCGTTCTAGAAGAGGCCGTTGTCTCCATATTCCTTTGCCATCGTTCCAAAAGAGGCCGTTGTCTTCCATAGACCTTTGCCATCGTTCTAGAAGAGGCCGTTGTCTCCATATTCCTTTGCCATCGTTCCAGAAGAGGCCGTTGTCTTCCATAGACCTTTGCCATCGTTCCACCAGAGGCACAATCACCACGGTGGTACCACTCGGCAGGTTTACAGGACAAACTCTTTGATGCCAGATTCCACATCCACCACTGAAGCAAAGTATCGTTCTTGTAGGGAATGGACCATAGAGTGAAACAGATGGTAGTCTGATGGGGGAAGTTCCAGGCGGTATAGAGGCTGGGGTAGGATCTCAACCCCTTATAATTCCTGTAGTTTTCGGCTGAGGAGTGACTTGGGGCATTATCCACGTGCACAGACGCTCGCTTTCTATTGATGAGCGTTGGGTGTCCTTGGCACAGAATATCATAAACAAACTGCAGTGCTCAGCATAGAGGTTCTCATCTACATCCTGCCCATATGGCACAAGTTCCAAATGCACAGGACCCTCATAATCCCACCAAACGCACAGCAAGACTCTCTTACTGCCATTTTTGCACCACTGGCTGTGCCTTCTGGCGTGGCTTCAACCTCTGGTTCCCATTGGTAGGATGACATAGGAATATTCACTTTTCATTACCTGTGACGATACGACGCCAATAACTATCGTCCTGTGGATTTGACAGCAATTTGCGACAGACCCACGTTAAACCTCACTGGAGTGTTCATTCATGGGGAACCATTTGAAGACGATTGGAGGAGAAACCAATCTGGTGCCGAACCATGGTGCATTGAGAAGACTCCACCTCAGCTGCCAATTGTTCTGTACTGGTACCGAGGTTCGCTCTCACAGCTGCGACGAGGGTGACTCTCTTGATAGTCATTGGACGCCCTGACCTCTGGCTGTCTTGGAGGCTGGTGACTCCAGCAATGAAACGCTAGAAACATTTTCCCCCCAATGTTGCTGTTCACTGATTTCTCGCCTTCAACTGCACAAATTTCTCTCGCTACTGTTGCCCTTTTAAACCCTATTTCCCAATAATGACGAAGGAGTACACAAACAGCACGTTTATCGACCTCCATCCTGTACTGATATGATAACGCAATGTGACTGCGTGCAAAATGCACGTTATCAGCCTCGTGCGTTCACGTCATCGGGACACCCAGTAGACGCTGGTGCATGTTTCGCACAGAAATGGAGACCCAACATTATGTGTAGCACAAAATGGGGACGAATTTTGCCGCACCCTGACAGCAAAATAAGCGAATCTGAGAAATGCTATCATGCCTGGTGGTAAAAATTTCTGCGTTATACTCATTGATGATTATTTCAGGTTCGCGTACTTACAGAAAAGCAAAGATGAAACTGCAACAACAGTTAAAGAATACTGTATTTTTTGCCATATAAGTCCAAGTAGCGTATAAGTCGAGTGGGGTAAATTTTTCTATTTCTTTATCTTCAAATGACTGGAAAAAAGTGTGCTGATCAGACGAGTCATGTTTTTTTACCCCACTACATGGATTGTAGTGTACGTATTTGGGGCAAATAATATGAGGCATTCGATCCATCCTGCATGGTCTCTTCACAGTTCAAGCCGTTGGAGGTGGTTGTATGGTGTGGGGTATGTTTACCTGGCAGGAACGTAGACACCCGGTGCTTGTGGAACAACGCATGACTGGTGTCCACTATCGTGAATTGCTTGCTGACTCTGTACAGCCAACAATGTGGCACTTTTTCTCGAATGCCGACGATGTTTTCCAAAAATACAGGTCCAATGCAGCAATGGTTTGAGAGAGATAGTTAAGACTTCCAACATATCGATCGGCCTCAGAACTCCTCCGATATCAATCCAATAGAACACTTGTGGGATACCACGGAACGCCGTATCATTAGTCTGGATGCACCAATCATCACCATACCTGTATTGAAGGACGTCAATCATCTCCATACCTGTTTTGAAGGCCGCATTACACACAGCTTTACTTGTCTATATCTTCCAACTGCTTCGGGCATCTTATTGAATCGATGCCATGTCGTATAGCTGCTGTACTGAAGGCGAAAGGAAGACCCACGAAGTATTTGGTAATTGATCATAATTCACTGATTCCTCAGTGTGTATAATATAGATCGATAAGCCATTATAGTGCGTCGCATAAATATAGAGCCAGAACAAAATCTCGAATAAAAAAGAAACAACGAGCTGAAATGTACACCTCATATTTATAGCAAAAATAGCATAAGATACGCAGCTGCACAATAGTTTGACGGAAACATAACAATTCCAACGAAAAGTACAAGAAAAAATAACAACAGAAATACGCTGTCTCAAAAATATAAAGACGTACTAGTTATGAGCACCTCCGGTACGAATAGTGGAGCCGTTGTTCCGAATAACACTGAAAACCCGAATGGGCATACTGTCCATCAAGTGATGTAAGTGTTCTGGACGGAGTGCGTACCAGCTTCGTTCAATCTGCTCTTTCAATACCACCACACTTGAGAACTGCCGTCTATTCGCATACACATCACGAGCGAGGATACCCCAGAGGTTCTCGATAGGGTTCAGATCTGGACTGAGTGCTGGCCAATCCATTGCTGTCACATGACGAGTGTTAAACCAGCTTTCCTTTGATGCAGACCGATGGATAGAGCCATTGTCTTGCTGGAACGGATAATCAACACCCGCTACAGTTTCGGCAAACGGTTGAAGGTGGCTGCTGAGTATGTCTTTATACGTTTCGGAATTTTGCCTGCCTTGCAAGAAAGTGAAATCCGTTCTCCTATTGAATGCAAAAGCTCCCCAGACCATCACAGATCCCCCTCCTTTCTGTCTGCTGAAGACGGTGCGTGGCTCGCGTCATAAATCATGCTAATAACAGTTACAACCGTCAGGGCCGTCCAGGTTGAACTTTTTCTCTTCGGAGAAAATAATTGTGATCCACTCGTCTGTACAGTGCATGTAGCTGCTTGCCCATAACAATCTAGCTTCCTTGTGGCGCCGCGTGAGGTGTAGCAGACGGCGCATTTTACGGAGCACAATGTTACGACTTTCCTTGATTCGTCGATGAACTGTGTCCTTTGAGACGGTGACACCAACAGTCCGAGAAACTTGAAGTAGTGATAACCTTTGGGATGAAACTAAACGCATGATGGCACGATCATCTTGTTTGGTTGTTATTCGATGCCTTCCAGGCCGTTTTCTGGCAGTTAACGCACCGCGTTTCGGACAAAGTCTTATAAATGACTGCCCTACTCCTCCCCATGGCTTTACAAATTTTCGCTACAGGCAATCCATTTGCTCTCAGTCTCCAAATCTTCTGCACGTCCTCACCAAAAGTTGACTGTTGCGTGGCATTTCGACAAATGAATGTCTGACCGCAGGTCCGCTGTCTTTTGTTGGCTGGACCGAATTACGGCCCATGCGCGTACGTACAACATCGTAATTTGTACAACTCATTTGCATGTGGCTATCTTACATAGTTGTCTTTATATTTTTGAGACACCTAAAATTACACTATTTCACTTTGTGGTGTCCTTTTCACAGTTTCCGGTCATCTCGACGGATCGAAACGTTTGTTGTAGGGTTATGTCTAATTAGGTACCACTTCAGCTTCCTACCTATATTCGCATTGCGTTCACGGCGCAAAGTAGACTGTCTCTATATTTATGCGACGCACCTTACATTATATGACCGCTTACCCAATAAGCTGCAGGACTCCCTTTATAGCCCGCAAAACAGTGGCCACTCGGCGACACATCGATTCGATGAGGTGGAGATTGGTATTCTGGGGTATCTCGTACCATAATATCAACAGCAGGTCATCCCGTTCCGGTACAGTTCGGGGTGGGGCTGATTTAACGCGAACCTGCTTTTCCAAGTCGAACCAAAGATCTTCGATTGGGTTCATGTCAGGTAAATTTGGAGGTCAGGGCATTAACAGAAAGTCACCAGCATGTTCCTCGAACCACTTCTTGACGATTCTGGCAATGTGGAATGTCGCATTATCCTGTTGGTAATCGTCATTCATCAGCAGTTGCCATGAATGGGTGAACTGGTCCCCAACAATGTTCAGATACCTGACAGCTGTCAGGAATTGTGCTATTGGGACCTAAAAGTGTGTGACGTGCCTGCCCAGCAGGACGCACACGACATAAAGACAGATATCAGTGATAACGAACGTTTGCGTAGCTCAATTGGTAGAGCGTTTTATTCCGGAATGAGGGGACCCAGGGTTCGAGCCCCGGCGTGGACAAAAATGACGGAGAAATTTACTTTGTTATAAGTATCCCATGAAAACATCGAACACAGCCTAACACCGCCACCGGCCTGTTTCCGCCCAGTAGTGCATCCAGGTGACATAGCCTCCGTTGGTAATCGGCGTATCCGCGATCAGCCGTCTACGTGATGCACCAGGAATCTTGATTCATCTGACTAAGCCAATCATCCGCGGTCCAATTTCGACGATGCTGGGCTCATTTCATGAGTTTTGGGCCATGACGTGCAGTGAGCATGGGGACACGGCTGGGTCTTCGGCTACTGGGGACCATGCGCAGAAGGCTGCATTGAGCTGTGTGCTGTGACATGTCCCTGATCACCACTGTTGTAGCTGCGGGTGATTTGTCACACTGTGGCACTGCAGTCGCTGTGAACAGTGTGCGAGAGCCTCCCCTCTGGCATCAATAAGCTGCGGACGACACACAGCTGGACGACATTTCGTCGCTTGGTCATCTCTGCACCACTTTTGATATATACTCACTACAGCGGCACGTGAACAACCCACAAGCCTCGCCGTTTCCGAGATTGTAGTTCCGAGGCGCCGTGACAATTTGTCCTTTATTAAACTCCGATAAATCGGCAGCTTTTCTCATCCTGACTCCGAACACACTTCTAACCGAAAGCCGGTCCTCGGGTTGTGTATATACTGCTCTGTGAACTTCAGCTGCGCCACCGTTCGGTCTCCAGGCGCGCTCATTTCTCTAGGCTGGGGGTGGTCATAATGTAATGGCACATCGGTTGCATATATAGCTTTCCAACTGACAAAGTTTCTTAACTATATGTTGGGAAAGGGAACATGTGAAAACACCAATTTGTCCGTGACGGGGATCCAAGGTGCGCCCCCTCACACCGTAGTAAGTTGCTCTCCCAACTAAGCTACACGGACGGAATGCATCGCTGTGGATCTGTCGCATTGACACGTGCTTTACTACTGCAGTACGTCACAAAGCAACAAAGAGATCTGGAGAAAACACAGATCGTGAAAAGCACGGAGAAAGAAAAATGGCTTGATGTAGCAGAAGAAGATTTTACTTGAATCACATGGTATTAGAATATTTTGCAGTGGGAAAGGATATCAGGTGAATCAAGAAAACAAAATATAATTCATGTAGAAATGCAGTAAAATATAGACTGACTTCCGAGGAATATTCACAAATCCTTGATCCAGACCTTGAAGAAATTTCGAACCTATTGAGAAACACTGTTCACTTCGAAAGGTATTAAAGATTAAGTCATACACTGTAAAAAAAATTACTGTAGATTTTACGGTTGTAAACCGTTTTCCAGGGTGCCAACACAAAACCGTAAAATCTACAGTTTTATGCCGTGTTGGAGCAAAGCTTATAGCTTCACCCAACACAATTAACACATTCGTTCCAGCCAAAGTTTTGTGTTTTCGTGATTATTTGGACTGTGACTCGCTCCAGCTAAATTCTGTGCTGTTTTCTTCATTAAATGCGGTGTTGGAGCAAAGCTATAGCTTTGCTCCAACACGGCATAAAACTGTAGATTTTACGGTTTTGTGTTGGCACCCTGAAAAACGGTTTAAAACCGTAAAATCTACAATTTTTTTTTACAGTGTACAGAACAGTGCGTAAATGGTTTTGACTTCGAAACTACATTTTTGTACTGAGGTAGAAGATAAAATACACATGACATGGTCCAAGTAATATGAGAATTCCGTACATAACCGAAAGTTATGTAGGCATTAAAAAATGAGCATTTACAGCTAAAGACAATCAACCACGACTTTGGAATGAAACTTGTGGAAATTCTACGCAGAAAAAGTTCGAAACAAAGAAAAGATGATCCACACGCGTTTTGAAAGGAAACAGAACACAGTATTTTCTCTCCATTAAATTTTCCCATATTTTATGAAAAGCGATTTCATGTCCTTTACACGATTTGCAATACTTGTTTTCTAAAGCGGTGTAAATTTCGTGCTTGCACTTTTTCATTTAGAAAACAAGTGAGAAATATATGAAGTGTTTACTCTCAAAAAAATTACTTATTGATTGTTTTTATTTGTGCATGTAAACAAGACTTAGCGCATTCGGCACTCCTTGCTTTTATTGATTAAAACTTTGATGCGAACCTGCACTTTGGAGATACTTAATGTTGCATGCTGTGTTTCCATAGTGAGGCCATATTTACTCTCGATTTATTTTCTAAGGAACACGTCTCCAAACATCAATAAGAGATTAAGAACATACATGCATCGGAATAAAAGGCAAATATCCAATAGCTCTTTACTTCAGAGTTGCCTCTTTGAGATTGTAGAGCGCAGTTTGCCTTTCTTCCTCTTAAGAAAACAAAGTCAGTCTATAAAGAACTAATGTCTTTAGGAAGCCATAAAAAGTCAGCTGTTTTAAAATTCATGATATGCAGATTTTAGAGGCCTTTAATAAGAAGGATTATTTTTTATGATCCTCATGCATTATTTCAAAGATTCCAGCGATTATTAAAATCAACGAAAAAGCAAATTAATATAAAAAATAGTAATGTTCAATCAAATTCTGAACTCACTGTTATCAGAGATGCGAAAATCACTAAAAACTAACCAGCTTCACTTTGGAACAAAGTCAAGAAGAATAAAAAGGCAGCTAGCTGTCTAAGCATGTAGAAAACCAACCCAAAACGTACAATTAGAATTTTACTACTAAAAGGCATATTAGGTAAAAACAAGATCTTTCGCAACAGGCGCGCGTCATCAGGTTAAGAGAACTGACGCTAGGAGAACACACACACACACACTTAATATATAGGTAGTCTCGAAGACAACAGCAATCCTGGTGAGTGACATGATATCCGCGTCACAACTCGGTTACAGTGAGAAACAAAAGTTGAGAAAGAAAACACCAAATAGATGACAAATACATACTCACCGAAATGAAAAATAAGCACAAGGTCCGTTATCAACCCCCGCACTAGGGTACTTCGCACGACACAAAAAATTAAATAAGTGAATCCATGGTGCATGTACATGTGCAGGTAAGTCATCGTTACAACATAAGTCCTTAAAATCGTCAATATACAAACTTTCGGCGAAGAGAGTCACATACCTACCTCTGGTCTTAAGTAATAAATACGTCTCAGACCAAGAGGGCAGATGAGAGTTCCAGGCGTGCAAGAGCAGTAGTAGTAGATTCAGTCTTTACAGTGTACTGATATTCAGTCACTCTAACTCCCAAATTACGAAGAGTGGTTTTTTGATTTGATTGATTGGAGGTTTAACGACCACCGTGAGCAACTCAATGGGCTATAAGCAGTCGCCCGTCCCTAATTTAGGGTCACTGGGTCCAGGGAAGGGAGAGAGCCAGTTCCGTAAGACAAACGCAACATCCATGCCTCACCGGGATTCGAACCCGGACCCCGTACGGACGAATGATCAGAGGCCAACGCCTTAGACCACTGCGCCACCGGGGCGGCCTACGAAGAGTGGATCCTATGTACCATGAATTAGGAGCAGCAGCAACGTCGGTTTTCAAGGGCACACAGTACACGCCCCACTGTTCTTGAATGGGTTTGGGCTCACGATCCTTCCTAAGCATGCTCCGAAGGTTAGAGGCCACATCACCAAAATCTTTGTGTTTTTTACACACTCTCCGTAATGCATTTGTAAGCGGTGGAAGGAAAGACATTGATCCCACATAAGTAATCTGCTCGCGCTCAACACACAACGAAGTCGAATTACCTCTCCTATGCCAAGCACACACCTTTTTCACAATACCAACACCATACCCATGTTCCATCACAATGGTTTTAATAAAAAGAAGCTCTTTATTCCGAGCAGCAATGCACGAGGAATGGGTATACGCTTTATTCACCAAAGCCCGAACAGCTGCAAGTTTATAACTAGCCGGGTGGAAAGAGGCGTGTGGAATGATATCAAAAGAACCAACGGCCTTCCGATACACTTCAAAAGTCAAATAATCCTTATTAACATGTCCGGTAATTAGAAGGTCCAAGAAAATGATCTTAAAATTTTTCTCCCATTCTATCGTCAGGTTAATAGTAGGATATTTAGACTACAAAAGGCTTCTAAAAAGAAAGCAAAGCATCACCAGAATGTGGCCAAATGACAAAAACGTCATCGATGTAACGCAAGTATAGTGCTAGAACCTTCTCCGCCGTGGCTAAAATATCGTCCTCAAAATCTTGCATGATCATCTCTGCCAAAACAGCAGAGAGGAACGAGCCCATAGGAGTGCCACCTCCCTGACGGTAAATGGTCCCATTAAAGCGAAAAAAGGATCTTTTTGCAATAATATTTAAAGCATCGGAGATTGCCTGAACCTGCATTGGGGGAATAGTTCCCAAGTCTGACAACTCTTAGAAATAATCAAATCGTGAGCTACGTTCAATGGAACACTCTGATATAACGATTCCACATCCAATGATGCCAAAATAAAAGAGGAGCCCAAGCCACGGAATTCTCGAATACGGGCAATGGTCTGGAAGGAACTGTTGATGGAATAAGGTGAGGATTGGACAAAAGGCCGAAGGCCTCTTCGCCCGCTCGTTTCTAGTTGTAACAGTCCTTTAAGACCATTAGAGAGAGTTCTGGTATTCGGAAAATCACACATTCGTGACACTGCAATGGCTTCTGCTACCACGCGGTGTGCATGACCTGCTTGCAGCGTGCCAATAGTTAGCCACGCCGTTGATTCCGGTAAATCATGCTGTTGAAACATCGTACGAATCGAAGACTTCAAGAGACAAACTGTCATGATAAACGTGATAGATTAAGGGAGCTCCCGGAAAGCCGTTTTTATCCCAAT
The DNA here is from genome assembly GCA_039090855.1 of Macrothele yani. NCBI lineage: Eukaryota > Metazoa > Arthropoda > Arachnida > Araneae > Macrothelidae > Macrothele > Macrothele yani. The sequence goes on along the minus strand of CM077027.1, from coordinate 133,288,348 downwards.
CTATGATTTATGCATTCTGACGTCACAGACGCTAATTTACATAACGATATGCATGATTCAGCTGTCTACGTCTCATCCGACTTGCGTTTTCCATTTTCCGATAAGATATCGCAGGATTGGCTTGCATAATGTCGCCAAAGTCACATGCTCCTCTAATTACTTTGAGCAATGTACAATAGCTTGTGTCTAAAGGTCCACAACTGATACATACACAGTCGTATCAGAATAATATGACCACTTATTTAATAATAGGAATAACCACCCTTGACCCAGATGAGAGCAACGAGACGGCGTGATATGGATGCAATGAGGCCCTGGAAGTTTGCCCGAGGCGCATTCAAACTGTAGCAGAGCACGGAGGTCCCGGAGAGGACGAGGTTGTCGGTAGGAAGGTCGAACCTGTCGATTCGAATAATACCCCAAGTGCTCTATGGGATTGAGATCGGGCGATTTCTCCAGACAAGGGAGAACGGAGACATCGCTGTCGTGTTTCTGGAACCAGTCACGCATCCCTTAGCGACGTAGCATAGCGCGTTGTCCTGTTAGTAGACATCTTCACCACCAGGGTAAACGTCCAACATAAAATGATCCATGTGGTCAGCGAGAATGGACAGTTAGGTAGCCATTGGCGTTCAAAAACCCATCGAGTGGTACCAGCGGTCCCAGGTTATACCAGGAAAACATCCCCCAGACATGCACACTGCCACCGCAGTCTTGTACTTGACAGACGAGAGTTTCAGGGTGTTGGATCTCGTGTATCTGACGCCGTATTCGCCACCGCATATCACTTCTGTAGAGTAGAAACTTGGATTCGTCGGAGAAGGCAACCTTTTCCCTCTCTTCCACTGTCCAATGACGATAGTTCCACGTGAACGGTAGACGTCGTTGCCAATGGACCTGGCTTAACATGGGTGCCTTAATGCAGGGTCGACTCCGGTTTCGCTCTACTGTTACCGGGGATACGCAAATGGGTGCACCTGCATTCAAGTGCGTGGTCAATTGCTGCACTGTTGCAAGTCGATTGCCGTTTACCAGTCGACGGAGGTGAGGTTATCCTCTGGGGTCCATAGCCTTTTGGGCTCCACAGTTATGACATCGGGAGGTACTCGGTGTGCCAGCGGTTTATTCTTGGTACACCCTTGCTACAGCACCTCGCGAAGAACCCCCTAAGTCTGCTGTTTTTGATATGCTTTCACCCTTGACGTGGTAGCCGATGATCATTCCTTTTTGGACGTTCGTCAAATCACTACCTCTGCTCAGTGTGCTCACGTAACGCACTATGGCTCATCTGTCCTAAATAGCCGATCTTATCACGTGCACTCTGTGACGCGCCTGGGAGGGTACACTGTGATTCCGGGGTGGTCATATTCTGATACAACCGTGTACTCATACAGTAACCTGTAAAATAATTTAAATGGCAGGGTTCTCATGGTAACACAATTTACAATTGCTGGTGTATCAAATGAGGGGGATAGAGGAAAATATTCGATGCCACAATATCAAAAATTTCATGCGATATGCTATCCACAATATATGATCTCATTACAGATCTTCAAAATTAAATCCTTCGACAGACGATTAAAATTTAATAGTTAATCAAACCTCAAGAATTCTTGCGAATCTCTCCTATAGACGGAAATTTTCCGTCATATAGAAACGGGGAAAATGAGAACAGAATTTTCCCGTTAATATAATAACGGAATTAGTTATTATACTAACGGAATTAGTTAATATACTAACGGAATTAGTTAATATTCTAACGGAATTGATTAATATACTAACGGAATTGATGAATATACTAACGGAATTAGTTAATTACTAGCGGAATTAGTTAATATACTAGCGGAATTGCTTAATATACTAACGGAATTGATTAATATACTAACGGAATTACCTAATATACTAACGGAATTACTTAATATACTAACGGAATTAGTTAATTATTAGCGGAATTAGTTAATATACTAGCGGAATTGCTTAATATACTAACGGAATTAGTTAATATACTAACGGAATTAGTTAATATACTAACGGAACTAGTTAATTCAGGAAAGGAATAATTAAAAATGCCTTGTGACTTTTAGAAATATTTTTTTGCAGTGTACGCATACTTGTATGTGAACAGGAGTGTATAATTTATCTTTTGATATAAATCTCCTGTTTTTCGTAAGTTAACGAAAACAAATTTTCTGATTCATTTGCTGCTTAAAGCTTATTTTTACATTGAGAAATTCCATCCGAGTTCGCAAATAAAGCTCTCTTTTCTAAGTTCTGAAAACATATCTGCAGACCAAACAGAGCACGCGGATTAAATTTCGTGAATGCACTCATTCTTTTTCTCTCATTCGTATGATTTTGAAAGCGGAATGGAAAAGGAAAAGCAGTTTAATTCAAAAACGAAAAAATGAAATGTTGAATCACTGGATCTCTGTCGCGAAGCGAAGGTTTTTCATTTTTATAAAGATGAAAACGAGGCGGAGGGCAAGGCTGAAGATCTAAATATAATTTAAAGCACGAAAACCTTCCATACCGAAGCATATGAATTTCAGCAAGGATGTCTCATACTTTCTCGGTTGTTTACCGAGTCATTGTGCCGTTAATCTTGTTCTGTCAGGTTGGGAGAGAAGAAATCATTGCATTTTTCATCATCCTTTCTTTATTTGATACGCTCTCCTATTTATTATTTCCTCTGTCCGTGGACATTTACCATTTGACTCGCATTGAATCTTTGAAGCCCGTAGACTTTTTAATTTTTGTCATCCTGTTTTGTAAATGTCTTTATTTTTAAAAATAAAGGTTACTTTGAAAAACTTTGTAATCTAAAATCAAATAATTTGAAATCCAATATATATATATATATATATATATTCTATTAAGAAGATACCTAGGCAAAAAAATACATATATAATTTTGACTCACACCAAGTACAACATAGAAAAGGTTATGTATCTACCTGTGTGAGTAAAAGGAGAAAAGATAAAAAAATAAAATAAAACAACTGAATGTAGAAGGTGTCGAGAATACTGAGCCTTGGCTTTATCAAGGACCAGCAAAAACTCTGCATTTTCTCACTTCCACAAAGACCTAGTTGGAAATGGGTTTCTGCAAGGCCATAGATGCAAGTAACATTCCCACCTAAAATTGTTTTAAAAAATATATATATGTCATGTCCTCCGCAGAGTTGTATGACCTAGCACTAGTTAACAATTTCGCTTGCATCCATGAACCTTCCTGGCCCGACCCATGCTCTTCATCTGTTACTATTAAACAGAGAGAAGAAGATTAAAGAGAACTCAAGCTGTGAGAGTGACATAATAATTAGAAATAATTTTCAGCTATAACGAAATGCCAAGTTCGTTTGAGAGAGAATTTAAACCTGAAAAACAATGCAAAAGAAATCCAAATTTTTTCATTGCAATTAAAAAAGGAAATATTAATTTTTAAAAAACAGATTTTTGAAAGAAAACTTGAGTCTAAAACCCCCTACTCTACAACTTATGACAGCACGAAAACGAGAATAAGTTAAAGACAATAATTAACTAAAGAAAACTTTGTGAAAGTTATATGACTTAAACAGTTAGTTGCAATATGTAAAAAGTATTTCAGCAGTGCTTTAAGTGCATAATTAATTAGTTATTAAGTACTTAACTACTTTGAAAATACAGCGCAAAGAAAAGGAACAAGCTTAGCCATCTGCTGTTCCTAGGTTCCCCAAAAGACGCGCAAAGTTACAAAGAAAAGAAAGAGTTAAAACCCGCAAAAATGTTAACAGACAAGCCAGTGCCTAAAAGCTGAAAAGCAAAAAATCAACAGAGAAAAAGTACATGAAGTACAAACATTGAACTTATAAAACCTAAAACCCAAATACAAGGAAGAGAGCTTACCTCTTGTGCGACGAAACTTTCTCCTCATAAGAGTAAAACATGGCTGACCTCTTCCGCCACTCCCTAGTCGCTGGAGGGCAGTGTGGGTGGGGCTCTCTCTCTCTCTCGCTCGCTCTCTCTCTCTCTCTCTCTCTCTCTCTCTCTATATATATATATATATATATAGAGAGAGAGAATGGTGTGCAAAACCCTCAGAATTCGTCATTATCAGATAGATTGTTGCAGATATGAGAGAGAGGAAGGAAGAATAAGAATTGTGTGCAAAACCTCAGAATCCGTCATTATTAGGTTGTTACAGATGAGAGAGAGAGAGAGAGAGAGAGAGAGAGAGAGAGAGAGAGAGAGAGAGAAAGAGTGAGGGGGAGGGGGGAGAAAATAAGAATTGCAAAACATCAGAACCCGTTATAAGATTGTTGCAGAAATGTCAGAATATTGATGGAGACTTCAAACACCCAAAATACGGGTGCGAAATAAACTTTCTTAATTATAATAATCAGCACCAAAAGCAACGCACTTTTGCCAACGAGATACAATGGCTGCTGTATACCGTCGTGAAAAAGTGTCGAGCTTCGAGATGTAACCAACACATGGAATGCGATGTTTCAACGGATGTTTGATTAGGAAACGATTTACCCTGTAGAAAGGTGTTCAGGTGCATGAAGAATTAACAATCTGTAAGGGACAGATCAAGTGAATAAGGCGGATGACGCGAGGTCTTGCACGTAGGGGTGTTGTGATCAGTTTTTGGCTCTTCCCATTTCACATACTCTTAGACTGATAATACAATATTTGTTATGTCAAAATTGATTGTTATCAATCTGTCTGTCCAAATACATCGCTGGCCACCCAAAATGCAACACCAAGAAAGGCACGAGATACCAAAGCCAGATTTACTGGACACATAACAACGAATACGAAGATGAAACGATTGAGCTTACAGGCCCGTGCGACTTGTGGAACACGCAGACATCAATAGTTCGTGTGGCCCCCATGGCTGGCAATAACGGCCGATACACGCCTCGGCATCGAACGAAAGAGGCTTTGGATGTAGGCTTGGGGTATGTCGGTACAGGCTGCTTCCACACGTTGCCACAGTTCATCAGGCGTAGCCGCGGGTGGTGCTTTCCGGGCCATTCGGTTGCCGATCAGCGACCAGACGTGTTCGATGGGCGACATATCGGGAGAACAGGCGGGCCACGGCAGCAGTGACACCTGGTGGGCCGTAACGAATTGTTGCACGATGCGTGCCACGTGCGGGCGCGCATTGTCCTGTTGAAACGTGGCCGCTGGCAGGTCCTGAAGGTAAGGGAGGACTACAGGCTCCAAAACGTCAGAGATGTAGCGGTGGCTGTTGAGTGTACCGGCGATGCGTACTAGAGGGGTGCAGGTGTCATATCCAATTGCTTTCCAAACCATAACGCCAGGCAACCGACCCGTATGGCGATGCATAATGCAGGCTTCATACAGTCTCTCGTTGCAGTGTCGCCACACGCGGATCCGACCATCGTGGTGTTGCAGGCAGAAGCTAGATTCGTCGGAGAAGACAATTTCGTGCCATTCCGTAGTCCAGGTGCGGCGTTCAACTGCCCACTGCCGCCGCACTCGCCGGTAGTGAAACATCAATGGTAATCGGAGCAATGGGCGCCGTGCGACAAGTCTCTGCCCTTGCAGACGACGTCGAACGGTACGTGATGACACAGGTTTTTGCGCAACACACCCTAATTCCTGCGCTAACGTTCGTGATGTAGCGGTGCGAGCCGCCAATGCTCGCCGCACAACATGCCGGTCCTCTCGTTTGGTGGTGTGCCACGGCTGCTGCAATCAGTCACGTCGGTCCGTCCCTCCTGCACCCACCGAATCCATACTCGCCTCAGTGTGGCTGGATGTAGTCTCACACGGGCGCCGATGTCTTGGTACGATAAACCGCTGTCGCCATAAGCCACTATTCGTCCTCTGTCGAACTCCGAAACGTGCTGGATTGACTGTCGTATTCTGCGATGAGGTATCAGAAAGCTTCCCACGCACAGGTCCCGCAGCGCAACACACTTCCACTACTTACACTCAGTCTTCTGTGCACCCTTATTATAGTGCTTCTCGGTGGCGTGCCGGGCGCACATGATTTGCATATGCCCTGCAATGCTAATCGTTTGCACGTCCTCTCGCGGGCGACACATGCTGCGAATTTCAGGCCAATCGGACGCTTCCTTCCTTCTTTTTGTTGCATTTTGGGTGGCCAGCAGTGTACCATAAGTGTAGTCTGATTATTTCCTTTTTTTGCCGGTCTGAAGTGACTAATGCAAAACATCACAGACTTCACCGCAAACGAGTGCCGAGCAGTGATGAAATATCTTTTCCTAAAAGGGAGCTCGGCCCAACAAATTTATCAAAAAATGTCGATTACATTAGGTGATAACACAGACAAGAACTGCTCTGGTAGGTTTAGAACAGGTTATTCGAGCACCGAAGGAGGTTAAGGGGAAAAAGCGTTTTCTGGAATTGTCACCAACTCAAGCAAGTGACAATTAAAGAAAACGCAGATGTCATTCATTCCATGTACCTGGATGATCGAAGAATATACACTAAAATACAGTAGAGACCCTGGCGATATCCCGAGAACGACTAAGCTATATAGTCATTTCCAAAAGTTTAAGACCACCTGTTGGTATTAGGAGATTTCTGCCGACTGCGTCAAGCTACTAACTGTATCACTCAACGTCCTGTCGGTGTTTCAGCACACTGCAGCGTCAGCTCTTGATAGAGTTGGGGGAAGCGTGGGAGCGTCAGTTTGCTTCTGGTTTTCACGCTGAGAGGTTTTGTACGTATTTTCTATATAGCGAAATATGGGCAAAAAAGCGTCATTAAGTGTTACTCTGGGGGCACAAATAGTGACTTTACATCATGAAGGATACTCCGACCAAGACATAAGCAGAAAGATGAATGTGAGCAACACTGCTATTCATAATGCGATCATTTGAAATCGAAATACAGGTGAATTCAGTGACCTAATAAGAAGTACGCGTTCAAGGAAAACAACCTCGTGTGATGACAATACCATAAGGCAAGTTATACGTTCTCCGAGTTCATGCAAGAAAATCCAGGCCTTTCTACATTCAAAAGGGTCTGATATTAGTATCAGCACTGTTTTCTGATGTCTTAGCAAAGATTTAGGATTCAAGTCTTATAAACCTGCACATAAACTCAGACTAACCTTTGTCATGAAAAACCAAGAGACTCCAGTTTGCAAAGAGTCATCAATCGTGGACTGCTGAAAATTGGAGCCAAGTTCTTTTTCCGATGAATCAACTGTGCGTCAATTTGAAATGTTCGACGACCAAAAGGCAGAAGTTAGCCCCGTGGATATCCGCCTAGTCAAATGATATAGGGTTCTATGTTAGCATCCGGGACAGCTTCATTATCCTTTTTGCATACAGGCACTACCATGATTGGTCCATTTTATGTGGAAATGTTATGTGAGAAGCTGTCATCTGCTAGTGCTTGACAGTTATGTGAGAAATGTCATGTGCTAGTGCTCAGATGCACAATCTTTATGCACGATGGTGCTCCATACCACAGATCAAAGACAGTAAAGGACTACTTGCAGAGGAAAAACATAACTGTGCTTGACTGGCCCGGTAATAGTCCCGACCTTAACCCCATCGAAAATTTGTGAACCATTTTAAAATACAAGGTAGCAGAAAAAGAACCATCAAATTCCCAAGCTTTGATTGACGCAATAAAGTACGTGTGGTGCAAAGATGTTTCAAGTGACTTCTACAGATCCCTCATTGAGAGTATGCCACATCGTTTTGTCAGTTATGAAAAACAAAGGTGGTCACACAAAGTACTTATTTCGGTCTTTTCGTGTTCTAAAGAATGTCAATATTCCTCTGTGGTGTTACGTTTTCAAATATCTCTGTCTAGTAATTAATTACTAGACAGAGATATTTGAAAAGAAACAATTAATTACTCGAAATTGACAGGTGGTCTTAAACTTTTGCAAATGAGTGAATTATTCCCCCGATTTATTTTGGACATAAAGCTCTCTGCCAAATGGGTTCCCAAATGCCTCAATGCTGATCAGAAGCTTCATCGAGTGATTGCTGTACAGGCCACTTTGGACCGACTTCGGCGGAATCCTGTGTAATTTTTGAACTGCCTCGTAACTATGAATGAAGTTCCATTTATGTGATCAAAGAATGGCGACACAGTGGTTTCCCGTGTTCAATGAAGTTCAAGACACATAAATCATCAAGCAAGGTGTTAGCGTCTGTCTTCTGGGACCAAGATAGAATTTTGCTTGTAGATTATCTGGGAAATGGGTGCATCCATCACAGCAAAGTAAAGGGTGTCCCGCTAGCTATTGGCCTCAGAGTTTTCCGTACAACTTTGGAAATAAGATTAGTACGAAATAGAAACATTGGGAAAGAAAGAGCGTGAGAAAGAAACGCTATAAGGAATGAGACCTTTGGTCTTTCCAAACATAGGTGGGCCTGTAGAACGCCAAGTACGTCATTTGCCTGCAGAAGTGAGACGCGTAGCCACGGTCAGTCTGGCATTAGAAACAGTAATGAGCGCCCCGCAAACGGGAGTGCTGTGCTTTGTTTCCGTTGAAGCATGATTCAGCATACAATTGAATAACGTGTTTTTCTGGTTGGGACTTTTTGCGCAACAGGGTCTATCAAGGGGTGCCGAACCCAGTCTCTAGTAAAATTTGGAGGTCGCCAACCACCAGCAAAATTCTGCATTCAGCATCTTGTGAAAAAACTGGAAACGACGGTAACGTTGCTTAATGTGCACTGCGGAGGTCAGCGGAAAATGTCCCAAGCAACAGTGGAGGATGTTACACAAAGGCTGTTGGCTTCTCCGACGAAGTCCTTGCGGGAACTATTACAAGAAATTGGAAAGTCCAAAAGCAGGTGTCAAAGGGGCCCTAAAAGCCAGCCGGCAAGCTTCATTCATACCGCCTCACAGTTGTGAAGAAATTGCAACCGACCGATCACGCAAAGCGAGCCACGTATACTGTCGGTGGTTTCAAGACTTCGTCGTTAGAAATCCAAACATATACTGGACAAAACCTGGTTTATCGATGAAGCGTGGTTCCACCTCAGTGGATATGTAAATTCCCAAAACACTCATGTTTGGGCGAGTGCTAATCCGCATGCACTGCACGAGGAACCTCTTCATGCGGAAAAATTGGGGTCTGGTGTGCTGTTTCCCCGCGCCGCATCATTAGGCCCATCTTTTTCTACAAAACGGTGAATACGGCTGCGTACAGGGACATCTTCACTGCTTTTGTGGAGCAACTGGATCACGAGGAGCCCACTACCTACTACTTCCAACAAGACGGGACAACGTGTCATACCTCCAAAGCGAGTATGGATCTAATCGAGTCTTTTTTCCCTGATCGTGTCATCTCGAAAGCATGGTGGCCAGCGAAGCGGCGCCTGACCTTTCACCCCTTGATTTCTTCCTGTGGAGCATGTTGAAAGGTACAATGTACCGGAACAAGCACAGACTCTCACGGCAATGGAAGACAACAATTCCCGCGAAATGGAGCTTGTGACTGCCGAATAGCTGGTGCGAACCTTCGATAACATGGAGAGTCGCATTCAAGCATGTCTGCATGCCAATGGCGGTCACTTCCAGCAGTTCATTTGATAGCATCATTCATCCCATGGAGCAAGGTAAGTCCACCTTTAATTACATGTCCATCAGTTGGTTATTTCGCAAGTTATGCGGAAAAAACCGGGGCCAATGCCGACTACGTTATACTTCTCAACAAACTGAAGCAGCAACTGGCCTCCAAACGTGGAGACAAGCTTCAGAAAGAGATATTGCTTCTTCAAAACAACACCTCTTACCATAAAGCGCCCATTACGGAGCAGAAATTGACTGATCTCTACTTTGAAACTCTGAAACACCAGACCTACTCACCTGATTTGGCCCCTTTATATTTCTACCTCTTTCCTAACCTGAAAACACCCTGAACGGAATTGTTTTTCAAGCATTGAGGAGGCCACAGCAGCTGCGGAAGAGTGCTTTGCAGCAGCAGAATTTTTTTTGGGGGGGGGGGGGGGTTAAAAAGTTAAAACAACGAAATCAAGCCTATGGAGCTCAAGGGAGAATATGTAGAGTAAATAATTTTTTTGCAATCCTGTAGCTTGTTTTCTTTATAAAGACAGTCTTATCAGCACCTCCCGTACTTCAACTGGTGCAGTTTCTGGATCGTCTGGCAATCATGGGGGTCTCGCGTTATTATTGAGAAGAATAGGCCTATGGCGATCGACTAGTGCTGGCTGTTTGGTGGATAGTTTTCCACGCATAAATGTCAAGTTCTTGACAATACCAGTACGCCGGGATGGTTTGACCAAGGCCGTCTAGAAAACACAAGGCCATGACATAAGATAGATGAGTCCTTTGTGACGTTACTTTCATGTTTCACGGCCTAATACATCGGTGTAGTGTGTGACCTGGAACGTCATGCATGAGAAACTTCGAATACATTATGCAACCATTTCCCGGCCTTTAACGGCCATGGGCAAAGGGAAGAAGGTGGATAAGTAATTCCCACACGAGATGATGGAACAGCAAAAAAACATGATTACTTCATGTCTACCATTTTCTGCTTATCCGCAACTAAACGAACAATATTTTGAGGCGCTTTTTTGTTTTGTTGATTGGAGGTTTTAACGACCTCCGTGAGCAACTCAATGAGCCATAAGCAGTCGCCTGTCCCTAATTTAGGGTCACTGGTTCCAGGGAAGGGAAAGAGCCATTGCCGTAAGACAAACACAACATCGATGCCTTACCGGGATTCGAACCCGTACCCCTTACGGGCGAATGATCAGAGGCCATCGCTTAGACCACTGCGCCACCGAGGAGGCTTTGAGGCGCATCTTTTTTTTTTTTTTTTTTTTTGATTGGAGGTTTAACGACCACCGTGAGCAACTCAATGGGCTATAAGCAGTCGCCCGTCCCTAATTTAGGATCACTGGCTCCAGGGAAGGGAGAGAGCCAGCACCGTAAGACAAACACAACATCCATGGCCTCATCGGGATTCGAACCCGGACCTATCTCAGACGAATGATCAGAAGCCATCGCTTAGACCACTGCGCCACCGGGGCGGCTTTTGAGCGCTTTTTTTTTTTTTTTTTTTTTTTTTTTGTTGGAGGTTTAACGACCACCGTGAGCAACTCAATGGGCTATAAGCAGTCGCCCGTCCCTAATTTAGGGTCACTGGTTCCAGGGAAGGGAGAGAGCCAGTGCCGTAAGACAAACACAACATCCATGCCTGACCGGGATTCGAACCCGGACCCCTTGCGGACGAATGATCAGAGGCCAGCGCCTTAGACCAGTGCGCCACCGGGGCGGCCTTTGAGGCGCTTCGTCACGTGTAGTGAGAAATGGATCCTGTATGACAATCGCCGACGTTTTGCGCAATTGCTGCAAGGGAGCGAAGCCCCGAAATGCACCCCGAAGCTAGAATCGCAGAAACACGATGGTCAGTGGTCGGTAACCAATTGGAAGTCGTGATATCCGCGTGACGTCATCACACCAGATGCTGACCACCAAAGACTGGCTATTCTTCCTGAGACGAAATACTAGCTCCGGATGTACATTTCGCAACTTCACTGCCTTCAATAAGCCATTACGCCGAACGTCTGTGATTGCCATACAGCATCCGATTCTCACTACATATGACGAAGCGCCTCAAAATGCCGTTCGCTTGGTTGCGGTTAAGCAGAAAAAAACAGATATCAGGTAGTCTTGTTGAGTGCTGTTCGCCATTTCAGTGCTTTAATACAACCACAACATACATTTTTCACATGGATTTCAACCCGGACCCTTCACGGACGAATAGTCATAGGCCAGCGCTTAGACAACTGCGCCACCGGGGCGGCCTTCTCCACTTTGCCCGTAGTTGTTAAATGTCGCGAAATTTTTGCATGATTTATTCGGAGTTTCTCGTCAAATTTACGCTCCTTTTGGCGTTTTTTTTTTTTTTTTTTTTTTTTGATTGGAGGTTTAACGACCACCGTGAGCAATTCAATGGGCTATAAGCAGTCGCCCGTCCCTAATTTAGGGTCACCGGTTCCAGGGAAGGGAGAGAGCCAGTGCTGTAAGACAAACACAACATCCATGCCTCACCGGGATTCGAACCCAGACTCCGTTCGGACGAATGATCAGAGGCCTTCGCTTAGACCACTGCGCCACCGGGGCGGCCTTTTTGGCGTTCATCTGATTCAGTCAAGGCCTCCATCTTTGCATCACAGATAGCTACTTCTGGTCTACCGCGTGGTTTAATTGTTGAGGCTCATACCTCCAGACTGGAAAATCACGAGTAAGTGTTGTCTGAGTTCAGTAACAGTACCTTCCCCAAACACCGTATGGATGTTTCGAATCGACCTCCCATGCACGGTGTCTAAGTTTAGACTTAAGAAAATGACATGAATTTATCTGTGATCCATCGTCGCCTTCACTGCAGCACAATTCCTTTTTTTTTTTTTTTTCTTTTTTTTTGATTGGAGGTTTAACGACCACCGTGAGCAACTCAATGGGCTATAAGCAGTCGCCCGTCCCTAATTTAGGGTCACTGGTTCCAGGGAAGGGAGAGAGAGCCAGTGCCGTAAGACAAACACAACATCCATGCCTCACCGGGATTCGAACCCGGACCCCGTTCAGACGAATGATCAGAGGCCATCGCTTAGACCACTGCGCCACCGGGGCGGCACAATTCCTTTGGAACAGATGCCACGGACGAAATGACTAGTGCTTTCACAAGCCTCATTGCGTAGCGTGATAATTACTAAATTATACCTGCTAACTACACGAGTCTACGAAATCTGAAATTTTGTCTGCAATAACCTAATATCTTCATCCTTTAAAAGAACAAACTGTTTTTTTTTAAATCATGATACCCACACAGGTAGTATGGTTCGTGAAGCTCTTGTTACCCCAAATGGCAGGAAATTCGAATGGCAACGACTAATCAGTGTGATAAGCTTATTCAGGCCAGAAATTGTCATTCCTTATATAGAACAGTGAGACCTGTCTAAGACGGAATCCAAGGGATTGGAACAATTTTCCGTTTTAGATACGCTCTCGTATTATACAGGTGCATCGATGGAATATATTGAAATGCAAACTTTTGAACTTTAGTCATTTTAAAGAGAATGTTCACAGTGTTAAGGCGATTTCGATAAGAAATTACAGAAAATAAAAGTTCAAAGTATTGAAACCGGCAACAACGTGTTAGATGAACACGAAAGAAACATCTGCTGCGGTTAAATACGAGGTCTGACAATTAAGTAACGAGACTGATTTCGTCGCGCGCGCTGTGGCAACGCTTCAGCCTCGTACGTCACATATGTGTGACATTGGTTCTTCCTCCATCCGTAGCCCAAGTGACAGCACGCTGGAAGGCCTCAGTGTGTAGTAGCTACTTGGCTCGTGAAGTTGTGTGTGTGCTCCTCGTCAGAAAAATGGACTCGCGGAATGTTGCGCAGCGGTATGCCATCTTTTTTTGTGTAAAACTCGGCGAAAATGCGGCGGTAACGTACGGAAAACTGCAGCAGGCTTTCGGCAATGAGGTAATGTCAAGAGCACAAGCCTTCCGCTGGCACAAAATGTTTTGTGAGGGCAGAACCAATGTCGAAGACGAACACCGGAGTGGGTGACCAACAACAACAACAAAAGCAGAGGCCAACACAGCCCGGGTGAGTGAAGTTGTGCGACGTGATAGGCGATTAACAGTGAGAATGATAGCGGAAGAACTGAACATGAATCGCGAAAGTGTTCGCCGAATGCTGACTGAAGATCTGGGAATGAGAAAAATTTGTGCGAAATTGGTTCCAAAAAATGTCACAGAACAACAGCGAGAAGAATGGTGAAATGCAGCACTACCGCATCCTCCTTATTCACCAGACATGGCTCCCTGCGATTTTTTTATTCCTAAAACTGAAAATCAGTTGTGAAAAGACGCCATTTTGACACAGCAGCAGATGCCCAAAAGGCTGTGACGCAGGACTTGAACAGTGTCTCAGCTGATGAATTTCACTGCTGCTACCTGCAAGGGCAGCACCGTTGGAAGAAGTGTGTGCAAGCTCAAGGGAACTACTTCGAAGGTGATCACATTGTAGTTGATTAAAAGTACGTAAATGTGTTTTTTTGACCCAGTCTTATTACTTAATCGTCAGACCTCGTATCGTCTACTAAGAATATGGCGCACGCAAGCAAGCTGTGGATAAAAGGTTACGTTGATTGGAGGTTTAACCACCACCGTGCTTGAGCAACTCAATGGGCTATAAGCAGTCGATCGGCCCTAATTTAGCGTAACTGATTCCAGGGAAGAGTTTTACCAGTGCACTAAGACAAACACAAAATCTTCACTGGGATTTGAACCCGGACCCTTTTTGGACGGATGATCAGAGGCCATCGCTTAGGCCACTGCGCCACCGGGACGGCGGCTATGTTTTTGCTCTTTACGAAGAGAAATATTCGTATTCTGTCGTTAAAAAAGCTGTAGAAATCATGGAATTAGCATTTCAAAATGTAAAATAAGCAATATTAATAATAATATACTGTGAAAGTTGCTGTGAAAAAAAAAACTTTTTTATAGAGGGAAAATCCGTCAAGCATTGCTTTTAATAGAAAAAAATAACTCCATATATGAACACCCAAAGAAGGTACATACTTGCACAATTATTTCAAAAGTAAGGTCCTTGTCATAAAAAAATCCACCGACCAAAAGAGCAATCGATAAGTCATTAAAAGTCTCTGTAAATTGTACACAAAAGTAATAAACAAAGATTTGAATCTGAAAAAAAAACCAAAAACACACACACATTTTTGTCTAGCCACGTGGCAGAGCGCAGAACACGGTGTTGCCTTCTTTCGGAAAATCCCTTAGCTGGGGACAGATTGAAATTTATTGTGAGTATTGATGAAACGTGGATCTACCTAGACGATTGTAGCAAGAAAACGTCATCCCACTATCACACAGGAGCAGAAAGATTTACAAACTTGGTTTGGAGAATCCAAAGAAAGTTTCAGTAAAGATTCATATTTATTGCTGGTTTTCGTTCAGTGGGAATTTAAAGTTAAGGAAAGTTGAAAAGAACGTTAAAATGAATTCTACATATTACCAAAATCATGTTTTAAATTCTATATTAAACAAGTTAGTAAAATCATGCAACGCATTGAATATGATACGCTTTCCAACACACCAGAAATCATTACTCAAGTTTTGAGGATAATGACTGTGGAATAAATCTTGCTCCTGTGCCCTGACCTTTGATCCCATTTCGATGATATTCAACAGAACCGGTTCAGCGTACCTCCGAAATCATATGATAAAGTTTTGTCGCAATCGAAGCAATTTTACGTAAGTTATGATGCATAAGAGCTATGGAATAGATCCCGATCCTGTGTCCTAACCTTTGACTCCATTTCGCCCATTTTCAACAGGATTTGTCCCTAGGAAGGTCCCTACAACATACTAACATTTCATCCAAATCAAAACATTTTTACGTAAGTTATGACGTATAATGGCGACGGAAGTGATTCCGCTCCTATGTCCTGACCTTTGATCCCACTTCCTCTATTTTCAATAAGGTTTGTCCCCAGGTGGTCCCCTACCACATACTAAAATTTCATCGAAATCGAAACTTTTTTACGTTAGTTATGACGCATAAGAGGAGTGGAACGGATCCCGCTCCTATGTTCTGACCTTTGACCGCATTTCGTTCACTTTCAATAGGGTTCGTCCCCAGGTGGTCCCCTACCACATACTAAAATTTCATCGAAATCGAACGATTTTTAAGCGAGTTATCGTGCGGACGGACATACGCACACAACGCGTGACGTAATTAGGCAGATGGGAATCGCGACCATCTGCTCGCAAGAGTGTGATGTCATAAAACTTCAATAGGATATACACAACGCGTGACGTAATGAGACAGATGGCGTGATCGCGTGCCACCGTCTGAATGGCGAGAGTGACGTCATAAGATTTTTAAGCATGGATAACATTAATGAGACGACGCCATGACACTAAAAACGTAGTAATTCGGGGTGGTTATTTAACGCACTAAACGAATTTTCCTAAAGTCGAGATCAAGATAAATCGATTTCTAGTACCAGAAAACGGTAGGTTAACGACTTTCATCAAAATCCTTAGAGCCATTTTCAAAATAAAATTTACATACATACAAGAATTCCTCCTTTAAAGTGAACGTCAAGTAATTTTGCATCCTGTACTTTGAATGGTAAAATTTCTGTGCACAATTTCTTCCCAATTAATGCGTTCCCAAGGATGAAAATTTGAACATCGATTAAAATAGCTTCATTTTATAACTTGGAATACTTAATATTTTCTAAAACATAACCATAATTATGCAATCCAACATTTGTTTGTCTACTGACGTCATCAAAGTACAGGTCGCGCCATCCTTTTTCTGGTTTCAACACCACCAAAGGAAAAGTTATGGACTTTTAATATAATTATGGTTATGTTTTAGAAAATATTAAGTATTACAAGTTATAATATGAAGTTATTTTAATCGATGTTCAAATTTTCATCCTTGGGAACACATTAATTGTGAAGGAAATGTGTGCAAAAGTGTTTTCCATTGGAAGTATAGGAAGCAAAATTACTTGACGTCCACCTTAATAATATGGGATAAGGGCGATGGAATGGATCACAATCCTATGTCCTGACCTTTGACCACATTTCGTCCATTTTCAATAGGGTTCGTCCCCAGGTGGTCTCTTACCACATACTAAAAGTTCATCGAAATTGAACCATTTTTACGCACGTTATGACGCATAAGGGCGATGGAATGCCTCCCGCTCTTATGTCCTGACCTTTGAATCCACTTCACCCGTTTTCAATAAGATTCGTCCCCAGGCCGTCCTCTACCACATAGTACAATTTTATTGAAATCGAACCATATGTACGCAAGTTATGACGCATAAGGGCAATGGAATGGATCCCGCTCCTACGTCGTGACCTTTGACTCCATTTGTCCCATTTTCAATAGGGATCGGCCCCAAGTGGTCCCCTCCACATACTGAAATTTCATCGTTCTCCCGATTGCATCATACGCTTCTGCTTTAATTTAATGCGTGCAGAACTTTTGTTACAATCCTCGTAGTGACCATCATGAGCAGGTTTAAGGGATGTACAGGCAGTAGCCCAACTCTAATTTGGGTCCACTGGTTCTGTTAGGAGAGAACAACAACGGAGAGGCTCATGGCCTCAACTGGGATTTTGGCCCGAGATGTTCTCGGATTCAACAATTAATCGAAAAAGCATGGAAATGCAAAAACACGGTTGCGATTATTCATCAATGGAGTTGTTACTACTGTTCGTAAGTACGAAACTATGAGGTGTAATTTTTTATCTTTGATAAATATACTCGTAACAACAAAACGGAATCTTCCCCCATTATGTTTTCTCCAAACGAAAATAAGAAACCACAAATATATTTGAGAAATATTGATCGAGTAACATCCTTCTGTGTACAGTTTACAAAGATAGTAATATCTTAAAGCACATGTGTAAGGACTTTTTCCATGCCACGTGTATATTATTTAGTTCATTCGTTCTGCATATTTGCAGTGCTACGGACATTTAAAGTTCTTTCATTTGCAACACAATAAAATAGAGTGGTCACCTCTTATCCGCGGTTTTGCTTTCCACGGTTCCAAAATATTAAACGGAAAATTCTAGAAATACACAATTCATAAGTTTTAAATTGCGGACCTTTCTTGGTAGCGTCATGAAATCTGGTGCCGTCCTGCCAAGGGGCGTGAATCATTCCTTTGTCCAGCGTATTCACGCTGTATACCCTATTCGCCCGTTAGTCGCTAAGTAGCCGTCTCGGTAATCAGATCGACTGTCGCGTTATCAAGAATGCTTGTGTTCAAATAACCCTTATTTTCCATAATAATGGCTCCAAAGTTCAAGAGGCCGCCCAGGTGGCGCAGTGGTCTAAACGCTGGCTTATGATCATTCTGAGAGATGGGTCCGGGTTTGAATCTCGTAAGGCACGGATGTTGCGTTTGTCTTACGGCGCCGGATGTTTCCCTTCCTTGGAACCAGTGGCCCTAAATTAGGGATGGGAGACGGTTTATAGCCCATTGGGTTGCTCACGGTGGTCGTTAACCCCCCCCCCCCAAAAAAAAGATGCTGGCAATTCAGATACTGTATTCCAAAGAGAAGTCATGAAGTGTTTCTTTTAAGTGAAACGGTGAAAGTTCTCGTCTTAACCCTTTAAGCGGCCGATATAGCTGAACAAAATGTTTCCAAAACATTCCTGCTTTCCTTAAACAGAATTTTTCACATAGCGGCCGGGTTTGACGAAAGCTCCAGTGAAACAATTCTTTTGTCCTTCTGATCTCAGCAATACTGACCATAACCCCCTCAGAAGTGACATGGAAATCATGCCACTAGGTAGAAGGTCCTTTATCAGAAAGTATCTCCTAGTCCCTTATTCTCGCTATAGAAAGTCCCTTCTAGTTCCTGTTTCTCTGCCTTAGGACTCAAGGCATGATAGAGAATTGCAGTTCCCCTGAAATGGATATCATACTGCTGGGAAGAAAGGTGACACTCGAACATTTTTTCTGTCCTTTCTTGGGCCCATTATTATCGCTCTTTTTTCAGGTACTCAGTCAAGAAAGATTAATGTCAATCATCCCTCTAAATGAATAACAAAACTAAGGGGAGAGCAACGCTTTCTGATGGGTAGCTTCACTCGTTCCTGCCATATTCAGCCTGTTTCTGAGACAACGAATATATTCATTGCATCTGATTATAGCCTGTTTTGCTAACCCCGAGGTAATTTGTTCCAGCCGGCTAAAGGGTTAATAAGGAAAGAAAAAAATCATACTGAGGTTGCTACGATCTACGGAAAGAACGATTCTTCTACCGTGAAATTGTGCAGAAGGAAAAAAATCGTACTACAGTAGTTTCACATAACTTATTACTGTATAATTTTATAATTGCTCTTGTTAATTATTGTTACATCTCTTCTCGCGCTTAATTTATAAGCTAAACTTTATCATAGTTATGTGTGTATCGAAAAAACCATAGTACATATAGGGTTCGGTACTATCCGAGGTTTCAGACATCCACTGGGAGTCTTGGAACGCGGATAAGGAGAAACTACTGTACCTGCATTTGCAATGAATATTGAATGAACTTTAAAAGGAAACGAAAAAATCATTCAACAACAGCAAGAGCAAAAAAAGGGAAGAAAGGAACTCGCGTCACAAGGTGAATGAAAAGGCAGGTTTTCTTGCCATATCTCACATCGAATTATTCTAACTAAAGATGCAACAGTTTTTTCTCGTGTAGAACCACCGCCCCTTGTTATTTCCAGCTCAGGAATTCAAAATATGCAAAGGCAAAAACTACGCTCTTTCCTAAATCGTCTGCAAAAGTTCTAATACAGATGCATATGTTAATTCCAAACATACTGCATGCTCAGACATACAAGACTAGACTTTTCCATTATTCAACGCCAAAAAGGGCACATCGAAATCTATTGATAACTTCAGACATTAGCATTTTCATAGGAGAGACTGACCTAAAAAGACAGTACCCAAATGCTTTGCTTTTCTAAAACTAAAAATGGCAAGAGGAACTAAAAAATTCTATATCATACGCATAAAATGTAACATCACAAACTAGCATTTGGCCCGTCCTAGGACAGTTGTTTTTAAGCTTTAAATAAATATTAATATATCGGGGATGTTTGCCCGTCCTATCACGGAGTGAAATTTTTAATTAAAGCAGATTGAAAACAAATCAAACGGACGGCGGATTTCTGTAAGGAAATATAGTAAAAACTTATATAATAATAACTCATTCATGTTAGAACTAAAAGTTATAGGCTATTTATTTCTATTTTTCAAAAGACCTCGCGATAAATAACATTCTATGTAAAATATTTGTTATTGTTTAACAATTGTATATTAGAGCGTTTAGATAGATCGATATCTTGCAAAATGTGTAATTTAATCAGCACTAAACACGGGAAGTTGTTTCGTGTAAACTTACCTAATAACTTTTACTTTGATTTTTCGCATTAAATTACTTTTTCTCCGGCAAACTTGTTACTTCCTTCACGACTTGTTATAGAGTGTCCTATTAAACGGTTAGTTTGAAACTTCATACCGAAGCTTTTTCTACAAAATAATGCGACATCTGGTATTACAAATCGGAACTATCTACATTCTCGAAAATGTACTATTGGGACGACATCTGCTTTTAGATGCAATCTTGCTCACTTTGACATTTAGATAGATCGATAGTTTGAAAAATGTTTAATATAATCAGCACTAAACTCGGAAAGTTAGTTATGAAAAAAGTTAAAAAAATAGTTAAAGCGTATAAATTAATATAATAAATTAAATTAAATTAAATTAACTAAATTAAATTAACAACAAACTCAACTTGCCGTGATATAATTTCAATTCGAATTTTGTAGATCGGATAAATAGAACTGGAGTCATTGATAATCCAATGTTTTTAAATTAGCAAGCGATCACCTTGACATCTAAAAGTGATCGCGTGCTGTTATATAGCAGGCAATCATTTTGACATCGCGAGAGCATACACGAATTGATCGATAAATGATGACGCAACAATGCAGGCGGTGCTGTGACGTCAAGCATTCCAGAGAGACAGACGGATATGGGTGTTTATATTATTAATTATAGACTAATGATGTCCTTTTTTGTTTGTTTGGAGGTTTAACGACCACCATGAGCAACTCGATGGATTATAACCAGTCGCCCGTCCCTAATTTAGGGTCACAAGTTCCAGGGAAAGGAGAGAGCTAGTGCCTTAAGGCAAGCATAATATCCATGCCTCACCGGGATTCAAACCAGGACCCATAATCTCTGACGAATGATGCCAGCGTTTAGACCACTGAGTCACCGGGGCGGCATTTATATCCTTGAAGAAATTAATTTTAGACGAGTTGCCATTTGAAGAATCGAAATTTGAACTTCCTGTCCTGTGGACGAGTCGTCATTTGGCGAATCGTACCAGGACCGTGTTGATTTGATTCATCAGTTTTGAGGTCTGCTATATAATCTTACATTCGTGGATTCGTTGGTTGAACGTCAGCATGATGTAGGGCACAGGCGGAATAAACCAAGGGTTCGGTCGACTGGTAGCAAAGCAGTGCACTCATCGTGAGAGCGACGTAAAATCGTCATCAGGAAAATTTCGGGCCGTAGATAACAATGCTAAAATAATTTTGTTTTGCTTCTCGCGATGCAGCAATTACAGGAACGTTCTCAAGGGCCAATGACTGGACGCACGTGAACGTTGAAAATCACATACGTTTCGTCAGATGTCTGATTTCCTCAGAAACAGCATTGCCACCCATGGTGTCCGAATGGAAAGAAGCATAAGTCTCTGGTTTAGGCACGAGCTTGAGTGCCACTGCCAAATGAAGGATGGGTACTGAGCGAGTTTTACAGCATTAGCTCTGAAACCAGTTGTCCCAATTTGTTTTTTTTTATTGGAGGTTTAACCACCACCGTGACCAACTAAATGGGCTATAAGCAGTCGTCGGTCCCTTATTTAGGGTCACTGGTTCCAGGGAAGGGAGAGAGCCAGTGCCTTAAGACAAACACATTCATGCCTCGCCAGGATTCGAACCCGTACCCCTTTCGGACGAATGATCAGAAGCCATCGCTAAGACCTCCGAGCCACCCGAGCGGCGTTTCAAATTATTTTTTGACTGGTGACTATTTGTGGCCCTCAGAGCTACTTCTGATAGTCGTCAATTCTCGTAAAAAATAACATGGTAAATAATTTTGCATTTAGCAAGACCCCTTTTTGGAGTTTCTACTTGCAACCGACCGCTGCAACTCGGGCAGCAGTGAAAAACAACCTGCCAAATTCTGAAGAGTCTACCGTGATTTTCCGATGCGTTGTGTCTGTCTGTCTCTCTCTCACTTTCTCCTTTAGTATAAGTTTTCTTAATTCGTTGTTTAACCCTTTAAAGACCATAACGCCCAAAACGCCAGCACATGCAAATGATCACACCCACCCGAAATGCCTGTCAGATTTCCTTTCTTTACCTGTTCTTCAAATTTTCACAACCTATGAGAGATCAGCAGGAGTCATTCTCGGTCATTATTGTTGTTATTAAACGAAGAAGTAAACCAAGAGACAGTTTCGGGAATTATGCTCTTTAGAGTGATACAATATTTTTGGGTAATGGTCGTTAAAGGGTTAACTCTAACTGCGGTCATCTCATTGGGCTATACGCAGTCCCCTTTCCCTAATTTAGGGCCATTTGTTCTGGGGAAGGGAGAGAACCAGTGCTATAAAACAAACCATATCAATGCCTCACTGGCTTTGAACCCGAACACATCTCGGACGAATGCTCAGAAGCCAGCGCTTAGACCAATGCGCCACCAGAGCGGCCGAAGGGAGAGTCAGTCCTGTAAGCCAAGCTCATTACCTTGCCTCATCCGGGACTCGAACCCGGGCTTAACTCAGAAGAATGAACAGAAGTTAACGCCTCAGGCCGGCTATATTATTATTATTACCTTGTGTTGTATTGTGCAGTACCGTGAAGTGTTAATGTTATTTTCAAGTCTCTTTTTCTCTTTGACATTACAACAGACACTTCTGAAGTTCAACTTCCTAACATTTTTCTCAAACTGAAAACAATTTGTCGTTTAGTTTTTGATTTAGACTAAACTCATATTTTCTTTTCAGGTAGCGAACATAGGTCCCATAGTGTATGGGGTAATGAATAGATGGTGTCACAAATGGATGAACGAAAGGATAGCCAACCACGGACAGCTGGCCATTGGATCGGTTTCCACCTTGCTACTCACATTTTTCTGGACAGCTACAGCGGATATAGGAGGGAGGCAGTGCAGCGTTGCTCTCTTCGTTCTATCATTTGGGCTATCAATCGTGGACTGCACTTCTTCCGTGACCTTTTTGCCTTACATGTCCCATTTCCGCAGCATGTACCTGACACCCTATCTTGTCGGGGAGGGGCTGAGCGGTCTGTTGCCCAGCCTGATGGCTATTGGACAAGGCATTGAGAACCCCGAGTGTATCAACACCAGTTCTATCTCTGTTTTAGAAGATGGGACGAATCGCACGGAATTCAACATGGTTCCATTCATCAAAGAGCCAAGATTCACACCGGAGTGGTTTTTTGTTTTCTTGCTATTCATGGTCCTGGTTAGCTGGATAGCATTCATATTGCTAGATAAGTTGTCCATATGTAAAAAGGAAATGGTATGTTACTCATTTCTGATGACACTTAAAATATACACCATCCTACCATTAACATCTTGACACCTCTCAATAGATAGTGATTCAGTGCGCCAAGCCACCGACCCAATTAGTCATTTACAAAAGTTTAAGACCACCTGTCAATTTATTGAAAATTAAGATTTTCAAAGAAACAACTAATTATTAGAGATATTTGAAATAACAAGTCAGTAAAATCATGCAATGCATTGATTATGATACGCTTTTCAACATAGCAGAAATCATTACTCCAATTATTACTCAAGTTATGAGGAAGGATAATGGCTGTAGAATAAATCTCGCTCCTATGATCTGACCTTTGACCCCATTTCGATGATATTAAAAAAAACCGGTAGAGTATACTTCCGGAACAACATGATAAAGTTTTGTCTCAATCGAATCATATTTACATAAGTTATAACTCATAAGTGCAATGGAATGCATCTCGCTCCTAAGTCCTGACCTTTGACCCCACTTCACCCATTTTCAATAATAATCGTCCCCAGGTAGTCCCCTACCACATACTAAAATTTCATTGAAATCGAACCATATTTACGCAAATTATGACGCATAAAGGCAATGGAATGGATTCTGCTCCTATGTCGTTACCTTTGATCCCATTAACCCCATTTTAATAGGGTTCGTCCCCAGGTGGACCCCCTACCACATACTAAAATTTCATCGAAATCGAACTATTTTTACGCGAGTTATCGTGCAGACAGGCGGACAGACGGACAAAGCTGGAGCATATAGGATTCTTCAACCTACGGTTGGAAAGCTTAAAAAAAGACAACACAGATGAATACTTAACATTCTTTAGAATACAAAAAACAAAACAAAAAACAAATCTGTACTTTGTATGGCCACCTTTGTTTTTATAACGGAGTGGCATACTCTCCACGAGGGATTTGCAGTAGTCACTTGAAATGTCTTTGCACCACCCGCACTTTATCGCGTCAATCAAAGCTTGGGAATTTGATGGCTGTTTTTCTGCTACCTTGTATTTTTAAATGGCCCACAAATTTTCCATGGAATTAAGGTCAGAATTATTACCAGGCCAGTCAAGCACAGTTATGTTTTTTCTCTGCAGGTAGTCCTTTACTGTGTTTGATCTGTGCCATGGAGCACCATCATGCTTAAAAATTGTGCATCTGTGCACTAGCATATGAGTTAACAGCTTCTCACGTAACATTTCCACATAAAAAGTACCAGTCATGGTAGTGCCTGTCGGCAAAGAGAATAATGAAGCGATACCGGATGCTGACATAGAACCCCATATCATTTGACTAGGCGGATGTCTCTAGGTGCTAACGGTGTATTTTTCATCAAACCTTTTGGTCTTCGAACATGTGCTTCACGTGATTTAAATTGACGCACGGTTGATCAATTGGAAAAAGTAATTTGGCTCCAATTTTCAGCCATCCATGATTGACAACACTTCGGAAACTGGAGTATCTTCTTTTTCATGACAGAGGTTAGTTTAGGTTTATGTGCAGGTTTATAAGACTATAATCCAAAGTCTTTGCTAAGACGTCGGGAAACAGTGCTTATACTAATATCAGACCGCTTTGAATGTAAAAAGGTTCGATTTTCTTCCACGAACTCCTCGGAGAGCGCATAACTTCCCGCCTTTTGGTATCACGTGTGGTTGTTTTCCTTGGGCGTATACTTCTCTTTCGGTCGCTAAATTCGCCTGTATCTCGATATTTCACGATAGTATTAGGAATAGCAGTGTTGCTCACATTCATCTTTCTGCTTATGTCACGTTCGGAATATCCTTCATGATCTAAAGTCCCTATTTGCGCCCTCTGAGTAACGCTTAATGACGCTTTTTTACCCATTTTTCGCTATATAGAAAATACGTACAAAACCTCTCAGCATGAAAACCAGAAGCAAACTGACGCTCCCACGCTTCCACCAACTCTATCAACAGCTGCTGCTGTGGGATGATGCAACACAGACAGGAAGGTGAGTAATACAGGGAGAAATCTAGTATAAACAGGTGGTCAAACTTTTGCAAATGTCTGTACGACATGATAAATGGCAAGTCTGTGAATTCAAAATGCGTTGATCTAGCCAGATAAAGGATTTCCAGAGCGGAATGGTAATAGAGTGCCACATAAGCAATCGCACAATACGCGACATTTCGGCTTCATTGAAGATTCCTAGTTCGACGGTAGGGGATACATGCTATGATATGCGAAAGAAAGCCATCTAGAGCTAAATCTGCCCAGAAACGACCCGGTAGACCTCCGAAGCCAAGAAAACGTGACAGGAGATCTCTCCAAAGAACTGTCTGCTCAGAACTCAAAACAACATTATCTCAAATCAGGAGAACCCTATGGGAGACTATTCGGACTGATCATAGCATCAGTGCAATGCGACGGACGCTCGATTGATGACATTGATTGGTATGGTGTAAGGAATGTCGATCTCAGAATAGATCAATGGAAAACTGTTCTTTGGACTGACGAGTCTCGGTACGCAGTCTACCAGTCTGATGGTTGTCCCTGGGTTTGTGGGATGTCGAGAGAGATACACACACTGGCTACTGAATTAGAAACCTCAATGCAGATGCACGTAAACGTAAATTACGCAGCATATATGCTAAACATGTACGCCGCCACGTGATTTAGGTAACTAAGATATCACTAATCGTTCGTGGTGTTGATCACGATGGTGAAAAACAAAGGATCATTCGGAGTTTGATAAAGGGTTTATTGCTAGTGCCCGCGTTTGACTGGTGCGACGATTTTGAAAACAGCAGAGCTGACTGCTTCATCAAAAGGTGATATAGCCCGGGGCAAACAAACGGAGAAATATCCCACATTGCTGTCTAAGAGGCTTAACTGTAGCGCGATGACAATCTGTCATGAACGAGATCGCCGTCGTATAAGAAGGCTTGTATGGAGAAACAGGTTTTCCTGTGTTTAGTAATTGACAGAAACATTCAATGAAGGCTATTCCCGGCTCATATATCTCCATATCTTAGTGAACTACGCTCAGGTACTTGAAGATGACCGGTATTGGGAGTCGCATGTCTATGCGGTAAGAACTGATTTCAGGAGTGAACCGGAAAATTCGTCTACAGCGGTGTCAGGAACATAGTGACTGGACACGCAAGACTGGAAGAAAAAGTCATGCGGTCGGACGTGTCGCGGAACATCTTGTTTTTTTTTTCATTGGAGGTTTAACGACCACCATGAGCAACTCAATGGCCCATAAGCAGTCGCCTGTCCCTAATGTAGGGCCACTGACTCCAGCGGAGAGAGAGAGAGAGAGAGAGAGAGAGCCAGTGCCGTAAGAAAAACACAACATCCATGCCTCATCGGGATTCGAACCCGGACCCATCTCGGACGAAAGGTCAGAAGCCATCGCTTGGACCACTGCGCCACCGGGATGGCCAATCTTGTTCTGTATCGACGGTACAGAGAGTTCGGTAGGAGCTCCATGAAGCAGTGGACCCAGCTTGCCTTGTAAACACACAACAAGGTTCTAGAGGTAGTGTCATGATGAGGGGTATTGCGCCACCGGGGTGGCCATCTTGTTCTGTATCGACGGGACAGAGAGTTCATTGGGAGCTCCATGAAGCAGTGGACCCATCTTGCCTAGAAAACACAACAAGGTTCTAGAGGTAGTGTCATGATAAGGGGCATGTTCTATTGGTACGGAACGGTACCCTGATGTTCCTGAAAGGTCAGGTGTCCACCAAGAATTATCTGAACATTGATGACGATCAAGACCATCCTGCGATGTTAACTTTTTCCAGCAGGTGACTGCTGTTTCATGGACGACAATTATGCTGTCCTTCGTGCAAGATGTGTTCAGAAGTGCTTCAGTGAGATTGATAGCTACTTTCACAATCTTCAGTGGCCTCCACAAAATTCCCGGATTGAACCCCATTGAGAATGTATGAGACATGCTAGTAAACAGAACCTGGAGCACACGCTTTTCCCGTCAAATCTGAGCCGCTTAAAGGACTTTTTCGTGAAAGCCTGGTATGCTGCAGACGTAGATTCACTCTAACGCTTCGCGGAATCTATGCCAAACCGCATACGTGCTGTAACTTTGGCTAGCTGAAAAAGGTCCAACCCGGCACTGAATAAGTTTCCAATTCAGTGCTCGGTATGTGTACCTACTGGACTGTATCGTCCCAAAAATAAAGTTTGGTGAATTTAAATATAGAAGGCATTGAGGTTTGTGATGAAGACAGATGGTGTTATGGTACCGAGCTGTTTTTCGTAGTTCGGTTTAGGCACATAAGCCATTTTGTATAAATCCATGAATTCTGAGCCCTATGTAGAAGTCCTGGACAATTATGCACTAAAAATGTTGTGGTAGGGCCTTGAGGAAGACCCATACTTCGATCAGCAGGACAACGCACAATGTCATACTGCTCGTGTTTTTACTGATTGGTTTGGGGACATGGACATAAAAAGTTGGACAGGCCAGCCCAAAATCTTAACATGAACATATAAAAAATCCCAGGAAAAAACTGGATCGTCGGGCGCGTGGAATAAAAGATCATCCAACAACCGGAGCTGACTGGTCACTGCCTTGAAGGACGACTATCAGTGAACATTTTCGAAAAACTGGTGGAAGGTATTCAAACAAGACAAGAGTCAGTCTATAACGGCCGAAAGGTTCTTCAAACTATGACAAACTTTCTGTAAATAAAGATTTTTAGCATGCAGGTGTCCAGATTTTAATGGTAGAGCAGTGTAAGTATATTGTGTTTATAATTTGTTTCAAAAGTATCCAATATTATCTGCACTTTTTTTTCCTTCTAGGTCGATACAGTCGAACTAAAAATTTAAGTTTTAATCTTTTAACCGATGTTTTGGCATTCGACTGTATATAAGATCATAACTGATACACTGCCCGTTAAAATTTAAGCAACGTGAATAATAAACAAAGAGGTACAGACTGAAATAAATAAATACAACATGAAAAACAAACTGTTGATGTGTTAAAACATGCGAATGCCAAAACATGGGTTAGACGGAGATTAGGTGAGAGATAGGAAGAGCGTTTGTGTCTGTCAATTGTATGTTCCCCATTGTAAACCATATAGCGTTCAGTTTCATCAACAATTTAACAGTTCGAAGTACAGCACTCCACGCATATCCCACCACACACACACACAACAGCACCTTTTCCCCCGTGGATATCCTGTTTTGCAGTGGATGCTAATGGCTGGCCTTGGTCGACGTAGGATCGCTTGCGTGCGGGTTTGTTGCGTTAGACCCATTTTTCATCCCCACCTTCCACAAGAAATTCTTCCCTTGAAATATCTTCAGCAATGACACGCAGAGCCCAATCGTTGACGAATATTATGCTCTATTAAAGTATGCGGAATCCACTTACCAATCTTCTGGATCTTCCCCAAGTCCTGTAGACGCCGTACCACCATTAATTTTCAAACGTTTCGCCAGTTGCGTGGTCGATTGTGTGGCATCCTCTTGCAACAGCGATTCCAGCTCCTCGTCTGCGAGTTCCTGCGGTCTACCTGCACGTGGCTTGTCTTCCAAGCTTAGATCACCTTTCTTAAACCTGGCAAACCATTCTCGGCACGTCCGCTCACTCATAACCGTTTCACCATATACGCCTGACATATTGAACCGTATGCTTCACTCGCACTTTTCCCTAAATTAAACATGAATAACAAACAGTGTCGCAAATGAACTTTATCAACCTCAATGCTTGGCTTCATGTACGAAATGAGAGCACGGGTCGCCGGCCGATTAGACCCCTACAGCGCCTCCCTAGAAGGGGTGGCGGAAACGTTTGAATACCCCTGATATATATATAAACAGGGCGTTAAAAAGTCTCTACGCAGTGGAGACGTTTAACGCCTTACTCTTAGTTTTTGTGTAAATCAAGGATACTTTTACGGGAACGTATAATTTTACTCACTTACAGGAAATTTTGGGCCGCCACGGTGGCGCAGTGGTCTAAGCGATGGCCTCTGATCATTCGTCCGAAAGGAGTCCGAGTTCGAATCCCAGTGAGGCATGGATGTGGTGTTTGTGTTACGCCACTGGCTCTCTCCCTTCCCTGGAACCAATGGCCCTAAATTAGTGACGGGCGACTGCTTATGGCCCACATTGAGTTCCTCACGGTGGTCGTTAAACCTCCAATCAAAAAATAAATAAATTTGGAATTGTCTTTCATTTGCAAGATATCACCTAAGTGTTTTACACCTGTTTCCAAACACATCTCCGAGAGTCAAAAAGTCCCTCCGCAGTGAAGGTTGCTCTATTTAGTTTTGATGGTGGTACAGTAGAAATTTTTGAATTAACTTATTGTATGTTTAATTTCAGTTACTTGCTGTTTTCTTGATAACATACCAAACTTCAGAATATGTTCAACAGCAATTTTTACAAGCTTATGAGGAGCCGGAAGTTTCCAAAATGTGGATGTTGTTTTCGTCATTGCCCCTTAGAAGGAAGGGACCCTTTCTTCGTATTGCATTACAAATCATTTTTCAATGATCGGGCACCAGTATCGAGCACAAAGTTCTCGGGTAACGAACACCTTGAACCGACCCGTTTTGACCTTCAAGAAACTGTTGACCCGTGACCCGTTTCCATCCTTGTTAAGATTAGTAATGGAATTTGCGATTTAAAAGAGTTAGTAATAAATTTAACTGATCTTAACAAGCACAGGTTTCATTTGCGCATTCCTATTTTTTTACTTTTGAAAATCTCTTGACCTTTTAAAACCTAAAGAAAACGGTCATTTTTTTATCTAGATAAAATATAAATTAAAAACCAACTACGCACTATTTAAAACACGTCCGATTAAATTTTGAATGATCGCTTCTTAGAGTCGGATGCAGTACGGGTAAGACGAAGAATCTAAGCGCATTTGATCGTGGGCAAATTGTTGGGGCCCGGCGAATGGGACACTCCATCTCGGAAGTCGTGCAGGCACTAGGATTTTCACGAGCCACTGTGTCACGAGTGCACTGTGAGTACATCGAATCCGGTAAAACCAACCCTGCAAGGGCCAAATGCCGTGGACAACAGCGTGTGGATGAGCGGGGTCATCGTCAGCTAGCTCGCATTATAACAGCGGATAGACGAGCCACAGTGCAAGAAATCACTCTGCAATTTAACGCTGGTGCACAAAAACGTGTAATCAGCCACACCATCCAGAACCATGTCCTCGCTCTGGGGTACAGAAGCCATCGTCTCACGAAGGTACCGCTGCTGACCGCACATCACATGGTGCAAAGATTAGCATGGGCGCGGGAACATCGCCACTGGACCCTAGACATGTGGGAAAATGTTGCCTGGACTGATGAGTCGAGATTCACGTTGGTACATGCGGATGGCTGGATACGAGTACGGCGCAAACCACATGAAGCGATGGATCCTTCTTACCAGACGGGTACTCTTCAAGCTGGTGGGGGTGGCATTCTCGTCTGGGGACTGTTTACGTGGACTGAAATGGGATCCCTAGTACTTGTGACATCGTCCATCACAGCTCAACGTTACCGGGATATCCTGGACGACCATTTGCTCCCGTTTGTGCGTCTTCAACATCCCACGGGGGACCTCATCATGCAACAAGACAACTCACCGTGCCATCGCTCCCGAATTGTATCCGAATGGTTGGATGAACCCTCCACCGACGTGACCTCGCTTCCTTGGCCAGCTAGGTCACCTGACCTAAATCCCATCGAGCACATCTGGGATGCCATCGAGAGAGATATTCGAGGCTCTGATCCCCCTCCATCAAATCTTTGTGAACTATGGGAGCTTTTTCAGGGGTCGTGGATCCGTATGGCTTCCCAACGCTTTCGGTGTCTTGTCGAGTTCATGCCGAGACGAATCGCCGCCGTCATTAGGGCGAAAGGTGGTGCTACACGTTACTAGACAGGTATCTCTAATTCAATTGCTCTTCAGTGTATATGATAGAATCGCGTTGGAATCAGTGACGCAAGAGTGGGAAGTTTCATTGTAAGCCAATGTTGAACGCGAATGGAAAATTTTCTGCAGCACTACACTTTTGGGTCTGTCAGCTGGAATGTGAAATTGTCCGATAGCGTCTATGTAGATGTGGAGGATACCAATTTCCGAGCTAGTAGGTTGATTTAAGGATTGTGCAGTTATCTGATGCCGTCCGTGTTGAAGCGGGAAATATTGCTTTCCACGTAATCGAGACCACTTCAGGGATGTTATCATCACATGCTTTTTCTCCACCGGAGTGTATGAACAGACTTTCTGTATACCTGATTTGTCTTAAAAGCGGTACATTGAGGATAGATATTTGGTCCCACACAGGAACGTGTGAACCTTTGTTGACCAAGCGTGACATCACTGTAGCATTTGATTTCATTTTGACATCAAAAGTGTTCCGCAATCCTAATGCTGAGAGCCCGGAAAGTCTATCCTATACATGGATCTTGTCATTCTCTGTAGGTTGAGTGGTCTGCAGGGGAATCGAGTAAATTCCATGTTTTCGCATTTAGTTGACTGTGTTCCGGTCGTTTCTAATCTGTGACAACAAATTATTAGTCTTTTCCTCGAAATCAATTAATGTTTCTTGCGTATCTTTCTTAGGGGCGTATCTTTTAGCGGATCATACACTACGGATCCCAAACCTTTTACTCGGTCAAGTAATTGGTTGTAGGTTAGTAAACCTATACAAATGTGTATTTAGTTTGTTAGTTGATTTTAATGGCTCCAGGTCAAAGAGAGCCAGCCACAGAACCATCAGAGAAAGGTTTGTAAAAGAAGGGTGTGATGGTTAAGGACAGGCTGATTTGGTAAAAGTTAGAAAAAAAGAGAATGATGAAAAATTATAAAAAGCTAGTTAGCTAGTAGAGTTTAACTCTTTAAAGCTGGATAAGTTTAAACAAGTCAATTGGTTTCAAAAAAGAAAAGAACTGCGAAAGTGTCGAAGCGGTCACTTAACAGCTTCTGAAGGTTAGCTGCGCCGTCCTTCGACAAATAAGAATGAAAATACTGAAAACGAAAACAACTGAATAAAACATGAGTGACAGTGAAGCGGCAATCGCACGTCTTTCACACATCGGGGCAGTGTCGCGACACAACAAATAGCGATGAGTGAAACGACAGTGCCCAATGCGACGACGTGCTAGAACAACTTCCTCCCTACGGTTTCGGCGACACGATGATTTCCAGACTCCAAGGATAGGTTTAATACGGTGCAGTTTATTCTCCACCTGTTGATCCCACAGCAGACTCGCCACGTTTGCCTGATATGATCAAGAATAACAAATCCCGGTGAAATAGTGGCAAGCGCGGACAACCAAAGAGGAAGCAGATCTGGCAGCAGCATCAGCAGACTCGTTCCCTGAGATTCCAACATGCGTAAACCTATATTTTGAGAGTCTCCTGAGAATCCCAACCAACACCGGAGTGGAATAGCCATGTTGTGCCGTAATGTTAAATGGCTGTGCTGATGAGTACCGTATGATTGAGGAACCAGATTCGGGTTTTATGTGAACTGAAAATGTTATTTGGTTGGAACGTGGGTTTCGAACTAACCGCAGGTCCAAGAAAGGAATTGAAAAATTGTTTTCTAGCTCTACAGTAAATTTTATCGAATCATGTTGACCAGACATCTGGGAAACAAAATTACTTAGGTCCTCCCCAGAGTGAGGCCACAGAACAAGCACATCGTCAACATATCTCAAATACATTAACGGTTTCCACTGGGTTTCTTTGAGCACTTTCTCTTCCAGATTCTGCAAGACAACTTCTGCTAAAACTGGAGAGAGAGGGAAACCCATGGGGTCCCCCTGTTTATGTATACACAATTTGGTTGAGCTTAAAATATGTCCGCTTAAACACGTCTAAGTGCATCTGTGATGGCAGCAACCTCGGAGCTGGGTATGCTTCCCAATGCATTCAATTTATCTTCTACTAGCGACCAGGCCCGGCTTTTCACGGTAGCAATTTAGAGTTTACGGCGAATCTAAAGGGATACGATTTTTACGTTCAACAGGTGACTGTCTTTCTCTTTGAAAAGTCATTCTTTGTCATTTGCCAATCGAGATTCTGTTTCTTGGAAAGTTTCATTATGACGGGACAAACAAGTTCTTTTAGCGTCCGATGTACTATGACCCATATTCGATTTTCGTCTCGGCATAATACTAATACAGTATTTCAATTTTAATTAAAGAGCTACTCAAAGAGATACTTACGTGCGGACGAAAACAACTACGCATTTAGTCTGCGCGAGCGCCGATAAACCAATTCTCTTTCAGCGTCCGATGTAACTACGGATTTAGTCTGTGGCCTTACATGCGGCTGTCAGATCGGCCGCTAAGCCTGCGCCTCACGTTTTGTTCCCAACGGCCGCCGCGCATGCGCCTCGTCTTTTTCCCAATGAGCAAAAAAGTTTCGTAAATCGGTCGCCGCGCATCCTTGTTTAGGCAGTGAAAGCCACGAAAGAATGCGAACGGCGGGTTTTTCTTTGCCTTGTCACTAAAATCGTTACTGTTCGGCTCCCTTTTGCCATAGATTAATGTCTCATACACCTAAACTTTCCTCGACAAATGCTCTATGGAATGGTCAAATCCCCATCTAAATAAGTCCAGCAATTCTCGAGATTAGCCCGTACAAACATACAGACGCCTACCGGGGACTTTATTTTATACTAATTGTATGTATAGATAATGTCATGTGCCAGCTCCACAGGGACATTAAGGAAGTTCTATCATATAAGGCAATGTAAACCTCATTGTCTGATGATGGATCGTACGTTACGATCCGAAAGATCTGATATCTGGCCTTTTAGAATGTAATGCTATTAAAGTCTTAATTCTTGAATCGGATGTGTTTTAATCATTTGTAGACTGTTGTTAATTTTGATTTTATCTAGATTATTGGCACGAAGTTTTCATTTTATCACGGTCTTTTTTGTTTGAAAAAAATACTAATTAAAAAGCTGATTTTTTTTTGCAGGTGTATCTTTAGGGATCTGAAATTTTATTTACTGTAAAATAGGCTAGTATTTCCCAGGAATTTTCTTAAAGAGTATGTAGAGGGAGTTTTGCTGTGGTAAGCATAACATATTCTTTAAAGCGCTGGTTTCATGTCCTAAGTCTCTTCTGAATTTCGCCTAACAGCACAATGTTTTTTAATTAGTAAGATATTGAATTACGGAATTACCCTAAAACTTATTTTTAAAGACCCATGAACTGACAAAGAATCCGCTTTAAAAAAATGTATCGTATTTAAGAAACAGCGTTTTTCAAAATTGTTGCTACGCTCTGAGCTGAAAATGGGAAAGTGAATGATCTAAAAATAAATGCAGTTCTCAACGAGTTATTCGATCCCATGATCAAAAATGGCTGTTTTTATTGGTCTATTGGGTATAAACATGATGTATAGAAAACTAGAAATTCGGAAGAACTTTTAAATTGATCAGTAATTACGTTAATGGGAAAAGTCAACGATAACAGGATTCTCATTAAAAAAGAAGCTACATGTAAAATCTAAGAAAAGCCTGATGATTTGAGAAACACTAATTTTTGATTAGTACTTTATTTTACAACCTTATTCAGAAGCTTCATTGATTAGAGTGCTGTTACGCAACAAACAAATCGATTGTTATGCTCGCAGGTAACACGAGTTATGCAAAATATTTAATTTACGTATTCTTCGTTCTTACGAAACATTCTTTATTTTCAACTGAGCATCGACGTATGTGTACTCATATGTCTCAGACGGACACTACTGTTTTGAGAATACAAAGGTTTTTCATTTTCACAACACGTGCAACAAATATTGAGGCCTTCTGGCGAATATTTTGTTCGTATTCTTCAAAGTGACAAGCTCGGAATCTCTGTAATAAAGAACAGTTTTTTGAGAAAAAGAGTCTGATGAAGGAAACGCCTTGAGCTCTCATACGTCGTATCTCAGAGACTCCTTATTTCCTTTACTAAATATTTTCTTAAGGAAGAAGTGACTTCAAGGAACGCTCCTTCGAACTCTCATGCTCTTCAAAAACCTGCAAGAATTTCATCTGAGAGAAAAGTTTCGTTTGAGAAAAATCCGCAGCACGATCAGAATTTCTCATTTTCACTTTATTTCGCTCTTGCTGGTAACATAAATGCACCTCTTGTTTCCTTCTTCAAGAAAAGTAAATAATGACGGAGTAACTCAACGAAAAAAGGTTGAAAGTTATTTTCTTGTTTACACGTGCTTTCTTGTATATGAGTCTTTTTTTGAAGCTAGGCCACAATATTTTTCTTACAGATCCAATAACCGTAAAGCTTTGTCATAAAAGCCAACAATGGAAAAGCTGCTTGATCGGCATTGTACACAAAATATTCATATTCGAACACAAACCTATAAAATAATGTTTTCACAGAAAACTAATATTGAAAATATTATTTACAGAGACGTCAAAAGAAGTTAGCTGTAATCTAACAAGGTCGCACTCAAGAAACTTCATTTACATATTACTTAGAAACTTAAATTACTTTGTAAAAATCTTACTAACTTCAAAAAATGAAAGAAAACACTTTATTCTAAAGTTACCTAACCTTTTAATGACTTCGTTGTGACTGATTTTTGTTGGAAATCATTTGATAATTTGGTTTCAACATGGAGATCCGCACTTTTCGCTGCTCCTCTAAATGGGTATTCGTCATGTGACCTTAAAAGTGTCTTGATTTGGGCTAGGTAAGATAATGCAGATTCGCAGCAATAAGTGGTTCAAAAGCAAGAAATAATTTTCCATGCATGTTGCAGAAAAGGCGTGGGTATTCCATTCCATTTTTTCCATATTCCCAACTGGATTTTTCTTAGCGTCAAATAAAATGTCATCTTCTGAGAGCTCAATCAATTCCATCTGTAGTTCTTTAGGAGCCATACAACAAAATCATGAGCGTAACAGGTGTCAAAATACATAACCTCTGAATCTCAGAGAACAGCTTAGTGATATGTACACTGAAGAGCAATTGAATTAGAGATACCTGTCTAGTAACGTGTAGCACCGCCTTTCGCCCTGATGACGGCGGCGATTCGTCTCAGCATGAACTCGACAAGACACCGGAAGCGTTGGGAAGCCATACGGATATACGACCCCTGAAAAAGCTCCCACAGCGCACGAAGATTTGATGGAGGGGGGTCAGAGCCTCGAACAACTCTCTCGATGGCATCCCAGATGTGCTCGATGGGATTGAGGTCAGGTGACTAAGCTGGCCGAGGAAGCCAGGTCACGTCGGTGGAGTGTTCATCCAACCATTCGGTACAATTCGGGAGTTACATTGTCTTGTTGCAGCATGAGGTCTCCAGTGGGATGTTGAAGACGCACAAACGGGAGCAAATGGTCGTCCAGGATATCCCGGTAACGTTGACCTGTGAGGGTCGATGTCACACGTACCAGGGATCTCATTTTAGTCCACGTAAACAGTCCTCAAACGAGAATGCCACCCACACCAGCTTGAAGAGTACCCTTCTGGCAAGAAGGATCATCGCTTCATGTGGTTTGCGCCGTACTCGTATCCTGCCCAACGTGAATCTCGACTCAATAGTCCAGGCAACATTTTTCCACATGTCTAGGGTCCAGTGGCGATGTTCCCGCGCCCATGCTAATCTTTGCACTATGTGATGTGCGGTCAGAAGCGGTACCCTCGTGGAACGATGGCTTCTGTACCCTATAGAGAGAAGATGGTTCTGGATGGTGTGGCTGATTACACGTTTTTGTGCACCGGCGTTAAATTGCCGAGTGATTTCTTGCACTGTGACCCGTCTATCCGCTGTTACAATGCTAGCTAGCCAACGATGACTCCGCTCATCCACACGCTGTTGTCCACGGCAGTTGGCCCTTGCAGGGATGGTTTTACCGGATTCGATGTACTCACGGTGCACCCGTGACACAGTGGCTCGTGAAAATCCCAGTGCCTGTACGACTTCCGAGATGGAGTGACCCATTCGTCGGGCTCCTACAATTTGCCCACGATCAAATGCGCTTAGATCCTTCGTCTTACCCATACTGCGTCCGACTCTTACTGATTCCCGTCGCATCACTGCTTATATTCTCGGATAGCTGCATACGTCATGTCGTTTCCGTTTACATGGGCCTCCCACAGCGCCACATTTGCATAACGCCAGCTGTCTCTAATTCAATTGCTCTTCAGTGTATGTCTTACATGAAATATTATTACATTTGGTTTAAATGCAGCCATATTTTACCCCTAGCAGAGCGGTCCAGGCATGCGGTAGATCTAACGATACAAAATCGTTGCACACC
Source organism: Macrothele yani (assembly GCA_039090855.1). Classification (NCBI taxonomy): domain Eukaryota; kingdom Metazoa; phylum Arthropoda; class Arachnida; order Araneae; family Macrothelidae; genus Macrothele; species Macrothele yani. Next base: position 133,250,923 of record CM077027.1, on the reverse strand, counting down.
TCCCTGTGATAGGAAATCTGTATGTTCACCCTTAGTAAAATTCCTCTCGTTGTGGTGTAAGGGGAAATACCCTCGATATCGCACCATAGTGAGGTTGCTTCATTGTTCAATGCTTCCCTTGGCAGTGAAGTCGTGAGCTTGTCATATTTGCTATCCTTTTTATGTTCTTCAAGCCTAAAACGCGAATCTATCTTTCCCAGCTTCAAAAGCACAGTTTCCACTAAAGGAAGCAAGAATTCATTCGATCAACTCTTTCACGTCTTGCACGTGAGCGTCTCTGGAGGCGAAGGGTTATCGTTTGCATATGAATTTGGAGCATCTCTCAAACAGTCTCTTTATCGACGAATTATTCTGATAGGTTGAAATGCTCGTAATACGCACAAGGAATACATTAGCCACCAAACATGCTAAGAAAACAAGATGTCTTTAAAAGATCTTCAGGAAATTCCACACACACACACAAAAAAAAAGACTGCCGTGCTGTTTGTTAACATGTCTTCACGATGCCTATCCACAGAAGAAACAAACTTTGTAACTAGGTCCAGAATTTTGCTTTGGAAGTTTATCGGATCTGAAGGATATTGTTCCTGTGCTTGGAGTTTAATTCGACGGATTCCTGAAGAACACAGGGACTTGTTCCGATACCGTTTTCAACATAAGTTGAACTCTGTGGGTGGATACCTGTGGAAAGTCATTTAAAGATTCCGCGAACATTAATCAAATGAAAAAAGAGACACCTCTGTCGTGATAACCTTAAACGATAAATTAGGGCAGCTTGTTCTGATGGATACAGACGAATATCATATGAAGATATGCGATTACATTCAGGACTCTGCCGGGAATGTAATCACATATCTTCATATGATTTTCGTCATGCCTCACCGGCATTCGAACCCATTCCGGACGATTAGTCAGAATCCAATGCTTAGACCACTGTGTCTCCCACCGTGGCGGTTTATTCCCGCTTTCACGATCGAAGGCATGATGGCGAAGGGCTAGTCCTTTTTACCCAGACATCATGCCTCTGGACAGAAACATGTGGCTCAAACATCTCTCCGCTTTCTTAGGTTAGTCGCCATAGCTTTTTTGGTAGGTAATCAATCGGAACGGATTAGTTTCACCCCCTAAATCACCATTTTGTATAACAAAACTAAGGAGAAAAGCAACGCCTTCTGATGCGCAGTTTCATTCGTTCAATCCGCGTTTTGTAAACCCCAAGTTAATTAGTTCCAGCCGTTTAAAGAGTTATATGCTATGTGAACAGAGATATTATTCGAACGTATCTTGTTGTCGAGAACGACATATTTATTGAAAACTTGAGCGTGCTGGCTAAAAGGATAATAAATGGTGGATTTTACACTGGCCGCTGATTTGAAAGTGTTATTCATGCTTAACTGAGATTTAAGCTGTTACTGGACGATACAATTCAGAATAATCAGGGTTAGTAAAATTTTAAGTCTACAAGCTTTGAGATGAGGTAAGGGTGAGTTAACCTTGAACGCAAAGCATTCTACAGTCATTAAAACTCGTTTATTCTAAAAGGTATAAACCACGCGTTTTTTTAGACTTACCTCATGGATCAGTTCGGTCTGTAAAACTGTTTTTTTATTATTAGTGGTCTGTTCAATTCCAGGAAAACAGAAATAGAACTTTTAATGATGATGGAACTCTTGATGTCCCTCAGGTCAGTAACAGATTAGCGAGAATGAATACATTGATCTGATATAAAACCCATGCTGAAAAATTCTGGTAAGCGACGTTGAGCAACGTTTTTGCACTATAATCAGAGATAAAATTCTACCCTTACGTTTTGAGTAGAGTACCTAAATCAATCTTAGAACCTCTTTCCATTGTGAAGAGAAATCCAATTTTCGTGATTAACAAGTGATGCTACTAATTATTTGGGTGATTTCTGACTTCGTGCGTTTTTCGCTATGAAAATTTTATATTTTGACACGTCATCGAGTGAAGTTTGCATTTCTCTGAAAGCAGGACCGAGGTGAAGTATGAAATCCACTGAGGCATCCGTGCCCATTATGCACTCATCTTCAAAAAAAGAGTTGCACTCAGAAGGAAGCAAATGACAGGAATTTTTTTTTTTTTTTGATTGGAGGTTTAACGACCACCGTGAGCAACTCAATGGGCTATAAGCAGTCGCCGGTCCCTAATTTAGGGTCGCTGGTTCCAGGGAAGGGAGAGAACCAGTGCCGTAAGACAAACACAACATCCATGCCTCACCGGGATTCGAACCCGGACCCCGTTCAAACGAATGATCAGAGGCCATCGCTTAGACCACTGCGCCATCGGGGCGGCAAATGATGACAGGAATGAAACTTGGTGGGTAGGTTTGACATCGTGAGACATGCAAATGATTCAAGTATCACGCTCGGCTGTGCATGTGACGCAAACAAGGAGGGGTCGTATGATATTAGGTGTGCAACTTAATTCTCGTGCCCTAACCGCAAGCGATCATAGAACGTCGCAAATGCAAATAGCTGTGTGCGATAATGGCTCATTGCATCGCCATCCAACAGCTTTCCAGGCAACCGTAACAGTTCACAGCTGTAGTGATAGAAGGGACGAAAGTTGACGGTGAAAGCAATGTCGTTCGAGAAGCAACATTTGAGGCACTACCTCCTGTTCGCGTTTCAGCTAAAAAAATAGTGCCGCGGAAGCCCAGCAAATGATCTGTGCTGCTTTGGGCGAAGCTGCTGTGTCCTACAGTACGTGTAAGAAGTGGTTCCAGCGGTTTAAGCAGGGAAATTTTAATCTCCGTAATGCAGAACGTCCGGGACAGCGACAGAAATTTGACGATGAGCAACTGGAACAACTGTTGGACGTGGATCCCTATCGCACACAATCAGAGCTCGCCCAGGAACTCGGAGTAACACGTCAAGCCATTGCAAAGCGCCTGCACAAGCTTGGACAGATTCACAAGGAGGGCCGTTGGGTGCCCCACCAACTCACAGCTGCGAACAAGTCTAGGCGTCTCGATGTTGCTGTGTCCTTACTCTCCAGATTCAAGATGAAGGATTTCCTCCCCAAGATGTTGACCTGTGATGAGAAATGGATCCTCTACGATAATCCTAAGTGGCGGAAATCGTGGGTTTATCCAGGTCAGCCTACCATCAGTACCGCCAAACCGAATATCCATGCCAGAAAGTTGTTGCTGTGCATATGGTGGGATCGGCGAGATGTCGTACAGTATGAGTTGTTGAGTTGTTCAAACCTGGTGAAACGATCAAGCGTTATTGTCAGCAACTCATTCGTGTGAGTGACGCAATGGAGGCAAAAAGACTATACACCGGCAAGTGCAGAAGGTCGGTCCTGTTGCTTCAGTATAACGCGCGTCCTTACACCGCGAAAACGACTTTAAACACGATCACCGACCTGGGATGGGAAATTTTGTCCAACCCGGCGTATTCTCCAGACTTCGCCCCGTCGGATTATCACCTCTTTCGCTCCCTGAAACATCACCTGAGTGATACGCACTTTACTTCTGTCGAGGAGGTCCACACAAGTATTGATGACTTTACCAACTCGAAACAGCACTCTTTTTCCGTAGTGGCATTCGGCAGCTCCCTGACCGATGGCTCAAATGTATCCAGCATGACGGGGATTATTTCCCTGATTAGGTACGTATTCGATTTGCTATAATTTGCTGTCAACGTGTTGTGCCTGTCGCCGAGAATTAAGTTGCACACCTAATCAAAAGGCCTAGATCTTTGTTCTTAGAGTTCAGACTTTTCATTATAGAAAGGCATTTTTAAATATGACTAATACGTGTAGAGATGTTGTGTCGACACGACGGGCGGACACAGTGACAGCATATTTGTAAGCACGTGTGCTTTTCCAAAAGGCGAGCTAAATATTTTTTTTTTACTTTCAGGTGTGTCTCTGTGTGTGTCTGTGATGGCTTCTTAAAAGCGTCTCCTTTTGATAAATACACATGCTTATAAACATCACCATATCTGTCTACGTACACTACATCTCTTTTTGAAAAATGTATTATCCGATTTTAAAAAATACTCTTCCATTTTAGAAGTTGGAATTGTGGGAATGAAGATTCGGGCCTTATTGCCCATTCGCAATGTACAATCTTGCCGCAAGGGAGCTCAAAGGCAGATGCTATTGAATTTAACGTGGAATTTAGTCCATATAATAGTTTCTAAAAATCTGACTGAAAAAAAAAAAAAAGATTCGTTCGATACCTTTTTTCAACGAAGACTATTTTGCGAACAGTTTATACTTCGAAAAACTGTTTTCCTAGTTAGAGTCGCAGAAGTATATTGAAAATGTTCTCTATATTATTGCTTCTGAAAGCCCATTTTGAAAAATTCCTTTTGCCTCTGATAGCGTTGTGGCTTTAGAATAACTTTCTTATTCTTTTATATCGCTTAAATATTTCCACCAGAGGGTGACACGAATTTATGTTTGCAAGGTACTTACCGGCTTTATCTATGCACATCAAAAACCCGACTAAAAATCGTACTTTCGGTAGATACAGCCAACTACGGAAAATATTTCATGCGCATTTTCTTAAAATAAAGCGATATTTTCTATTATTTTTTTTGATACCTTATATTCTAAAAATCTTATTTGAAAAAATCTTTTTCGCATTCACGGTCGGGACCATTTCGATGTTATTTTGAATTTTTCATCCGATTGAATAAAAAAATATTCGTTCGATACCTTTTACAACGAAGACTATCTTGCGAAGAGTTTGTACTTCAAACAAGTTAGCAAGGCATTGATTATGATACGCTTTCCAACATACCAGAAATCATTTCTCAAGTTATGAGGATAATGACTGCAGAATAAATCTCGCTCTTATGCCCTGACCTTTGACCCAATTCGATGATATTCAACAGAACTGGTTAAGCATACTTCCGGAACAACATGATAACGTTTTGTTTCAATCGAAGCATTTTTACGTAAGTTATTACGCATAAAAGCGATGGAATGGATTACACTCCGATGTCCTGACACTTTGACTCCATTTCGTCCATTTTCAATAGGGTCCTTTCCCAGGTGGTGCCCTACCACATACTAAAATTTCATCGAAATCGAACCATTTTTACGCGAATTATCGTGCCTACGGACAGACAGACAAAGCTGGAACATATACGCTTCTTCAACCTACGGTTGGAAAGCGTAAAAAACAGTTTTCTTGTTAGAGGCGCAAAAGTGTACATTGAACAATCCATTTTGAAAAATCCTTTTTGCATCTGAGGGTGTTGATGCTTTAGAATGCCTTCCACGTAATGTACTTTCTTTAACGCGTAGTTTTTTCCACGAGGGGAAGTAACGCGTATTTATGCTTGCAGCGTATTTACGGTTCTATCTACGCATATAAAAACTAGACAAAATAAAAAAAAACTTACTTTCGGCAGGAACAGCTCACTACGGAGAATCTTTTATGCGTATTTTTTCTCAAAACAACGCGACTTTCTTTTCTATATCTCATTTTCTAATAATTGAAAACATCTTTTTTCCGTTCTGTGCTAGGACCATTTCGCATGCAGTTTTGAGTTTTTCATAATGAACAATTCTGATGTTAAATGACGCTTTGGTGCATTTCTGTTCGCAACTGTATATTCGCTTATGGAAATACGATTGAAAAAAAAAACGAGTTGTGTAGGAAAGTGCGACCCCAAGAACTGGGTGTCACCTTTCGTGATTGATGTATGTACATATGGATTGAAACGCCATACAGTCAAATTGTTCGACGTGCGGAGCTCTCTGATTGGCTGTCTTTTGACCCGTATTTCGAATAGGAGTAAGCCATGATTGCACGCACGCTCCTTGTGCTTCTCTTTCCGAATAATTAGAACAGGGTATCGCGGCTGCGCGTACCCTGACATTCCGAACTTGCATCCTTTTATTTTATCCGGAGATTAGGACCAAGCCCATTGTGTTATGAAACGGGTCTGTGGACCTACTCGGATAAAAGATGATTTAATTTCAAATAATGAACTTTTAAAACGATGCTAATTACTTCATTTAAATGTGAAATTAAAGTATATTTTAGTAATTTCTCTTTATTTTATATGGATGACGCATTTTACACGCATCGTCCGTAACTAAAAATTCTGCAGAGGCGCTGTTTTTGCGAAGCTTTTGTTGGGTAAGAATCCTCTTGTTTCTCGAGTTAAAATTTTTTCACTCCTCCGCATTAAAAATTTCTTTCCCGTGTTTGTATTGATTACCGGATGATGCGGTGGTGCTCCGTTTTTTTTTTGTCTGCCTACCTGCCTTTGAAAGTTGATGGAATGGAAACGAAGTTTCCACTTGACAGCACAATTGTGTCTATCGACTTTGGCGTCATACTTGGAGACTGCAATGTGAAAAATATTGTCTGGATTCCTTACACCGACTTGATGGGGAAAGGCTGTTTGCAGCAAAATTCGCAGAAGCGCCGAAATAATCCTCTTAGTTTTATGGAAAGTCCATTACAAAGTCTGAGTGCCTTCCTTATATAAAAAGAAATATCCGATAAACTCAGGCTAGAGTAAAATCTTACGGTACATTTATCCCATCTTCAGTGATGGAATTATTTGGCTTAACTACTTATGCAAGTCGTAAGTCGTTGCTCACAGGAAAAAAAAATCAGCATTTATTTTTACCGGTAATACACTAAGAGGACACTATATTATACACACCCAACTAATAATGTGCAAGCCTACCTTTCGTCCTCACTCTACAAGCAATATGTCATGGCATGGACTCTACTAGCTGCTGGAAACGTTAGAATGCTATTGCTGCCGAAGATTCCAGGACTGACTCCCGTAAAGCGCCGTTTCCTGTGGTAGGTTTTCGGGCGCAATTACATCACCCCAGTTCGCCCCACAGTGCTAATTTGGGTTCAGATCCGGTGAGAGAGAGAGAGAGGACCATTCGAGGGCTGCAAACACAGGAATAGTTTTCCAACGAATCCTTCGCCAAACGAGTTGACGACAGTGGACGTGATCTTATTCGAAAGTAGGCATCCTGCTGTGGGAGGGAATGGGTAGCCATGAACGGGTGCCGATATTTGGCAAGTGAGCCAATGTAGTTTTGTGATGATGTTCTCAGTTGGTACAAAGGGCCCCACAAGGTGGCCCAAAAATAAGCACCACCCAGAACTTCTTTTTTTGACTGAAGGTTTAACGACCACCGCGAGCAACTCAAAGGGATATAAGCAGTCGCCCGTCCTTAATTTAGGGCCACTGACTCCAGGGAAGGAAAAGAGCCAGTGCCGTAAGACAAACACATTATCCATGCCTTACCGGGATTCGAACTCTGACCCTTCTCAGACGAATGGTCATAAACCAGCGCTTAGACCACTGCGCCCCCGGGGAGGCCCCAGAACTTTACGCAGCCTACAACACCACGACTAACCAGATGACCACGTCCTTTTCTGGGCGATGTCACATACACAACCTCCCATTGCTGTATTGTTGCTGGAATCTCAGGTCTCGGTGTTCATCCATCATCACAGTTGCAAGCACTGTATAAAACGATCATATATGTAGAGGAAGGGAGTGTCTGACACCAGGTCTTAAACAACCCTAAAAAATAGGAAGCTAGGAGACTTCGGCTAGATTGCCAGATAGGAAAGTGACACGAAAGCGAGTTAGAAAGGCGAGGAAGACGCCATTATTTCATTTCATTTCATTTTTCAGTTGTGAGCATATACAGTAATAGTAGTATTATAACAATAACAATGTAACTAGTGACAACTGGGGAGCACGAGGGAAAAGGCCTGAATTGGCCTAACACAGCCCTCGGCGCCCGTAATAAAGATCATACAAGTCAAGAACAGATGTAACTGATTTTCTGATATCATATAAGTAAATTAGTAAGTAGTAAGTAGAAATTATAGAGAAAGGTCACCAAGAGTAATTTAGTATTATATAAGTAGTTTCTTACCGGGGTGCCAGTACCGGGGTACGACAGGTTAACGTGCCCGCCGACGCATGACGAATATTTACTGTTTCGGATCGAACTTCGGTTTCATATTTACTGCCTGGGATCGAACCTGCGGTTTCTCCATGGCAATCACGATCGTTAACCACTAGGCCATCCGCGGCCCTTGTGTAAAACGGGTAGATATCTGCGTAGGTGGTTTGGGCTGGCTTCATTATTGTGACGGGGTAGGGGTGGTTTATGGATGTGTGCGGTTAGTATAAAAAAACTGCACTTTTAGTATGTGAAAATGGCAAATGGAAGAAAGTGAAGTATTTCTCTTGCTTTGGATGCGCATTCCTAAAAACAAGAAATAGTTAGTATTTTATACTTACAGGGCATATGTTCCTCACTATTGGCTTATCTTTACAAACAGGAATATCAAGTTCGCTAGTAATTTTCTTTATGGAACTAATTGATAATGCGGCAAACCCTTTTCTAACATTACTAATTGCTCTGTATTTTGTCCTCTATTTATGATCATATCCCGTCGTTATTCCATGGTACTGATTTCGAACTTGCACAGCCTTTGTTATTGCGGCAGAATGCCATTTGTAAAGGTTTTTTAACACTTTTGAAAAATCCTTATACCCTGAGTACTCACTGGTTTACAAACGGCCATGCCTATAGTTTAACGGTGTATATAAAAGAAGACTGGCTTATTTGATGGTAAAACTACGGATTTGATGGGTAAACCAAGGATTTATCGGAGTTCACGCTGGCTTAGTGCGTCCATTTTGGAAACAGCAACATCTGTGGGTTCTTTGAAGATCTCTGTGGTTAAGTTGTACCAGGAGTGGTGCCAAAATGGCGAAACAACCAACCGCTGACACTTGGGAATTGTTCAAGAGCCTCCTTGGCTAAAGTGTACCAGGGGTGGTGTCAAAATGGCGAGAAAACCAAAAATTGAGTTGTTCAAGAGCCTGTGTGATTAAGGTGTACCAAAGAGTGATACCAAAAGGGCGAAACAACCAAACGGTGGCACTTGGGAGTTGTTCGAAGGACTCTGTGGTCAAAGTGTAGCAAGAGTGGTGACAAAATAGTGAAACAACCGGCGACACAAAGGTAAAGGGCCGCGAAAAGTGAATTCCAGCAGTGAGCAACAGATGCGTCATTTGTACAGTTGTTACAGGGCTTGGTGCTGACTTACATTGCAGCACCCTGTGTAGAGGGTTCGTTTGAGGTTCGTTTGATATTTGCTCTATATATGGAGTTTAACCCGTAATTCTCCCTACTGGAGCACATATATACGATTCAAAGTATATAAAAGAGAATCGACTGAAGCTAAGTTTTGCCCTTGCAGTGAGGGAGACTTATTCAGATGTTGCTGGGAATGTCACCAAGATTTTATCCGTCATTTTCGTGTTTTCATTATTTTATTAACACCTCTGTGCCTTTCCTTTTTTTCGTTAAATCCACCGCGCGCCGATTGCCTTTTTTTCCCCGGTCAGTCCTCGGCTCCTCCTCTCATTCTCTCTGTCCAGCCGTCCAGCCAGCCGTTTCGCACCTCCTTTCCGTTCAACGTTCTGCCGCCGAGTCTCTTCTCCACTTGCTCGGAGAACCCCCTACAACTTTCCCCTGCCGAAAAAGTTCTGCGGATTCCTAGAAAGCGCGGCTACTCCCTAGAAATACCTTCTCTCTGAAAACGCAAGATTCTTTAATTGGCTCGCTGCCCCCCTCTTCTCGTTTCGTCATGCTGCTTGGGACGGCAGAAGAGGCATAATGTCCAGTTTCATTCTTCTCACACCGACGAAACTATAAATCTAACACCCCCTTCATTTCAAGGAACGCGTGAGAAAAAGCGTACTTTGACTGTTCTCTGCTCAGCACATCGAAATGGCGGGAAATGAAGAAAAATGATTCCAATTCTTTACCCTTCAGAATGGCTACTGAACTGCGCTTCTGATAAATATGGAAGCCCCGGTTACACAGGATAATCGACGCAGTACAGTTTCGCAGTTCACGGCACAATACAATATGAATCAAACCAAAACAATATCACGCGCAGCTATTCATCCCACCATGGGAAACAAAAGCAAACAAACGCTCTGTACGCCAACCTTTGCAAAAAGAAGTCCATCGACGTAAACGACTCTCCTGCTTCCTACAGAATGCAGATTGGACGATAGTTTGGAAGCAGATGTGCTGGTCCGATGAAACAAGATATTTACTCCATTCTATCCATGGTATAGTCCCTATTTGGAGTCAGCAGCATGTTGCTGTAGGTTCTTCATACCGACTATCCAGGCAAGTGGGTGCTGTTGTATATGGGCATGCTTAGCTGGCATGAACTGGCAACCCTGGTGCATGGAGACCAACGTATGGATGCTGGCTACTGCCAAGGACCATGCGCTTCCCACAATGTTGTACCTTCACTATGGTGGGGTCTATCAGGACGATAAATCTTCTTGTTATCGCAAGCCTCGTAAAAGAATGGTTCGACGAACGCAGTGCCATGAGGCATCTCGAATGGCATCCAAACACGCCTGATATCAACCCAGTTGATCAGCTGTGGAATGTTATGGCATGCCAGACGAGGCAGTTGGACACACCAACCTGGTCCATACCGGAGCTATTCAGCACAATAAAAGCAGTTTGGTTGCAGATACCCACATAACTTTATAAACATTCCGTGGAGTAGATGCCACGTCTTTCTTTTAATTAAAGTTTACCAACCACCGTGAGCCACAGAATGGGCTATAAGCAGTCCCTCGTCCCTAATTTAGGGCTACCAGTTCCAGGGAAGGGAGAGAACCAGCGCCGTGAGAGAAAAACATAATCTAAGCCTCAACGGGATTCGAACACTGACTCTTTTCGAACGAATGACACCTATGCTGGCAGCCGTTTCCTGAGCGAAAAGAAGTAATTACTGAGCAATTTGTGTAGTATCATTATATCTGCCCATCTGCTTGTGGATGGGCAGACATAATGCACCTGTTAATCTAATTCGGAAAATTCGCTTTCGCATTGGGAAGCCTGAACGCTGAGAATCATAATCCATGCCTTTGGTGTTTTACGAATGCACAAATTTGCAGCTATGGGGAGTAACAATATATTCTGTTGATTTCAAAGTACATTGTACGTATTTCTCTTTGTTTTGTTTGGGGATTTAACGACTAGCATGAGCCACTCAATCGGCTATAAGCAGTCACCTACCCCTAATTTATGGCCATTAGTTTCAGGGAAGGGAGAGAGCCAGTGCCGTGAGAAACACAATGTCCATGCTTTACCGAGATTCGAACCCGGATCCATCGTGGAACAAAGATCAGAAGACAGCGCGCCGCCCCAGTGGCGCAGTGGTCTAAAGCGTTGGCCTCTGATCATTCGTCCGTAAGGGGTCCGGGTTCGAATCCCGGTCAGGCATGGATGTTGTGTTTGTCTTACGCCACTGGCTCTCTCCCTTCCCTGGAACCAGTGTTCCTAAATTAGGGACGGGCGACTGCTTATAGCCCATTGAGTTGCTCACGGTGGTCGTTAAACCTCCAATCAAAAAAAAAAAAAAAAAAAAAGACAGCGCTTAGACCACTGCGTCGCAACGTACGTATTTTACTCTAGATATATACTCTACACATATAGGAGCTTCTAAAAATTCGATTTAAACAGATCTATCTCCCGATATCTTTTATCACGAATACCATGTTGAATAAAGTTTTCTTTCCAAATGACGTACAGCGTTTTCAACTATGGAGTGCAAATTTGCATTTCATTTTATTCCGTATCTGTCATTCGATTTGAGCAGTTTGTGATTTTTCATAACTCACATTTCCGCGACTGGTAGGAGTAATTTGCTACTTGTAGCTATTTCACAGATTCCAAGAATTTTATTTTTTTTGCTTCGATACCTTTAAAACCAAGACCATTTCAAATTTAGTTATTTTATGTGTGTGTATATATATATATATATGTAAGGTCAGGTGATGCGTAACATCACAGCCTCTCCTTGACAAATGTCAACCCCGCCTTCTCGTGGTGCATCCTGTTCCCACTAAAGGGGCTCTGACGACCGCCAATAGCGGTATAACTATACCATCGGGATTAGAGGAAATGCTATCCCACACTCACCAACCCGCTTGGCCAGCGTGGTGAGTTATGGCCAAACCCCTCCAAAATGATTCCACAACTTAAATCTTGGCCCTCAGTCTCCGGCAGCTGGAATGTACCTGGCCAAGGCAGCGGCCAGTGCGACATGAAGGCAGAGGGTGCTAAGAATCCCCGGAGGACCGGACTAGGCTGCCATCTGATGCTGACCTTGGCTACGTATAATGGACGCTCCCTATCTTCTGATTCAAGGCTTCTTGAATTGGAAGAGGAACTACAAAGGATCAAGTGGGACATCGTTGGGCTAAGTGAGGTAAGGAGAAAAGGAGAAGATCTCATCGAACTGAAAAGTGGACATCTCTTCTACTATCGTGGGACAGATACTGGCAGAACTAGTGGTGTTGGATTTATAATAAACAAGAAACTGAAGGATAAAGTTGTAGAAGTTGAAAGTTCCTCTGACAGAGCTGCACGACTTGTTATCCAACTCTCGAAAAGATACCAGGCTCAGATTATTCAAACTTATGCACCCACCACAAGTCATCCTGAAGAAGAAATTGAAGAATTTTATGAGGAAATTTGTCATCTAAATAATAAAGGTAAGCAGCACTTGAAAATAATTATGGGAGATTTCAATGCAAAAATAGGGCAACGGCAACAGAATGAAACTTCAGTAGGTAAATTCGGTCACGGCAACAGAAACCAGCGTGGAAATACTCTCGTTGAGTTTGCAGAGGCAGAAGGGTTTTTCATCTTGAACTCCTTCTTCAAGAAAAAGGCACACAGGAAATGGACATGGAGACATCCAAATGGGATGACAAGTGAAATTGATTTTATTATGTGTAACAAAAAATTCGTCATAGAAGACTGCAGTGTGCTAAACAAGTTCAACACAGGTAGTGACCATAGATTGGTGAGATGTAAGATGCACCTCAACACTAAACTTGAACGTGGCAAACTCATAAGACAAACAAAATCTATTGACATAACCAACCTTAAAAAACACCATAATACCTTCAAGTTGGAACTGAAGAACAGGTTCTCTGCTTTAGAAGGCCTAACATCAGAAGAAGTGGACATCTCTGAAGTTAACAGAAAAGTAACCAAAGCTCTTATGGAAACAAGAACAAAATTAGCTGGGTCTAAGAACAAGTTGCATGTAAATAAATTATCAGGAAAAACGAAAATGTTGATGCAAAAAAGAAGAGAGATGAGGACAACTAAAGAAGATGTGACTTCCAAAGTGGAATATATAGAGCTATGCAAGGCAGTAAGAAAAAGTATCACTGAAGACGTAAGAAAATTCAACTGTGAACTAGTGAGGAAAGCAATTGAAAACAACCAAAGCCTAAAGATAGCAAAGGGACATCTCAGTAAGGGAAGAAAACAGATTATGGCACTGAGAAAAGAAGATGGTTCTGTAACAAGAAATAGAGGCGAAATTTTGACAAGAGTGAAAGATTTCTACTCCAAATTATATGAAAGGGATGATACATGCACTCCAGACATCATGAAAGATACCAGTACCAGAGTTCCTCCAGTCCTTCCAGCAGAAGTTGCACATGCAATCAAGAACATGAAGCGGGGAAAAGCTCCAGGAGAAGATGGAATTACTGTAGACATCATACAAGAAGCAAGTGGAGAAATCGAAACAGTACTCTCCCAAATTTTCACTCGATGCCTTAATGAAGGAAAGATTCCTGAGGATTGGAACACCGCTACAATGATCCTGCTACATAAGAAAGGTGAGATTGAGGATCTCGGAAACTACAGACCTATCAGCCTCCTATCAGTAGTTTATAAAATCTTCACTAAAGTTCTTTCACACCGCTTGAAGGTAACACTGGACATGGCTCAACCGAGAGAACAAGCTGGATTCAGGAGTGGCTACAGCACAATAGATCATATCCACGTGCTGAGAGAACTAATTGAAAGAGCGAGGGAATATGAACTTCCATTGTGCATGGCTTTTATCGATTATGAAAAAGCCTTTGATTCGGTGAAACCATCAGCAGTTGCAATGGCTCTGAAAACCTGCGGTATTGAAGATGCATACATTAATATTATTAATAACATCTATGAAAATGCAAGTGCAAAGATTAGGCTGTTTGAAAATACAACACACGTAAAAATTGGAAAGGGAGTGAGACAAGGTGACACCATATCTCCGAAGCTCTTTAATGCCACATTGGAGGGTGTTTTTCAGTCGCTGAGCTGGGAAAACACGGGGATAAAGATTAATGGAGATTATCTAACCCACCTTCGTTTTGCTGATGACGTAGTCATTTTTGCAACTACCCCATCAGAGCTGCAGAGTATGATCCAGGAACTTGCTGACAAGAGTAAAGAAGTGGGGTTAAAAATGAACTTTCAGAAGACAAAAGTGATGTTCAATGCTTTTACAAGAAATGAAGATTTATCGATTGATGGAGAAAAGCTGGAGATAACAGACACGTACGTTTATCTTGGACAGCAGATATCAAGTGAGGGTCACATTGATGAAGAAATTAATCGGCGTACAAAACTTGCCTGGAGAGCTTTTGGAAGAAACAGCATAATTTTCAAGAGCAATATGCCATTATGTCTTAAAAGAAAAGTGTTTGATCAATGCATCCTTCCAGTGCTTACGTATGGTGCAGAGACGTGGACCTTAACTAAAAGAGACATACAAAGGCTGCAGACAACTCAAAGAAGCATGGAGAGGTGCATACTTGGTGTAACCAGGAGAGATAAGAAGAGGAACTCGTGGATCCGAAAAATGACAAGAGTGGAAGACATCATGATCAGAGTTAAATCCCTGAAATGGCAATGGGCTGGACATACTGCCAGAAGGACAGATCATCGATGGACAGCCGAAATTTTAGATTGGATTCCAAGGGACAGGAAAAGACCCAGAAGAAGACCACATGGGAGATGGGTGGATGAAATTCGAAAGTATGCAGGGGTGACATGGAGGAGACTGGCACAAGACAGACCGTTGTGGAGGAAACTTGGGGAGACCTTCGTCCAGCAGTGGATTGATAATGGTTGACAATGATGATGATGATGATATGATTAAGTGTTCAACGACCACCGTGAGTAACTCAATGGGCTATAAATAGTAGTCAGTCGCAAAAGTTTGACGGAAAAGACAGGCCAGTGCTATAAGACCAAAACAAGATCCATGCCACACCGAGATCCAGAGCCATCGCAGCCGAATGGTCAAAATCCATCACTTAGACTACTGCGGCAGTTGTTTATTCAAATAATGTACTGTTTTCTCGTAACAGCGCGTAAACTAGTTGTATTTTTTACATACTACTATTTCAGTTTGTTCCAGGATTATCAAGGACCAGAAAGTTTGATTGCGATCATTCCTTTTACAATAAGAAAAAAGAAATGTTTCATTTAAAAGATTTAAAAGACAGCATTGAATTAAAAATTTCAGACTAAACCATGATTTAAATGAAAAAAGGAAACTTGCGAAATTTGTTTTGTTTTTTGGAATGCTTTAGTTATTTTTCTACTAGATTAGATTTTCGTCTTCGTGTTACCAACTTAGATATATTTTTCGCTTAAAACATATCTCAGACTTTCAGGTCAACCATTTTTAATATTGCGGTAAACCATTCGCTTACTCCGGTTCTGAGAAGCAATTTATCTTTTTCAGATTCAGGAGCATAATACTGTATTAAGACGACCTACCGGCATTTACTTAGACTGTCAGCTGGCTGGCATGTTGGACGTCCAAGTGCCCTAGGTGATGGCTTTACATCATTCAATCGAAATGGACTTGTTCTTGTCTCACAGGGCTGAAAATTACCCCTTCTCTGGAACCAATAGCTCTAAATTGGAGATGGGCAACTATTTATTGCCCAGTGGTGACTAGTGGATCACACGGAATGTTTGGACATTATGTTCGAACCAATCCTTTACAATGCGGGCCCTGTGATACGAAGCATTGTCTTTATGAATGAGACGCAGAGTCACCTTGTGTAAGGCAACACTTATTATGAACAATGTCTAAATAGGATGTCGTAGTAAGCATGGCGATTAAAGGACCCAGAAATGCTCACGAGAGCAGTCCCTCTACCGTGATACCGCCGTGCGATTTTTTTAAAGTTCAACCATTCAGCCCAGTTAAAGCTATTTACCCGCGCAGTGTCCAATATGGATTCTTCTATAGATATTTTTGAACTGGAGCCTGGACTAATTGGACCAGCGGCTCTTTCAATCGCGGTGCTCCCGTGGCCACTAAAGGCGAAGCTGTTGGTGACCATCGGTCAACATGGGCACATGAACCGGCCACAGATCCTTTAGGCCTATCCTGAATGGAGTCAGCTGAATCATGTGCTCAAAACCGTTACTCTGTACAGCCTGCTTGTAATCTGTGGTTAACTGAAAATTCGTGAGCAGTGTGCTGTTGAGAAAGCGCGTGCCAACAGACATGCACGTCGATTGTCAGCTGGCTGTGTTTTACCATTTTTTCCCTGCACGGTGGGTAGATGCGCGTTTTCTACTGCCCAGACCTGTAACTACAACTGCGCTAGAACAGCAAATATCGCCTGCGGTTGCTGAGATATTGTATCCCGCCATCCTCGCTCTGAAAATTATTCCAAGTTCCTACAAGTTCTTTCTTTTCCCAACTGCACAGGCTTCATCCTAGCAAACTGACACGCCCTGTCCATGTCGTCTATATATATTCTGTGCCAGTCAGGGACGTTATTACTACGTGGTATGGGACGCTTTCAGAGTTTTTCATTTTGTTTGGAGTTTTAACGACAAACTTGAGTAACTCAGTGGGCTATAAAGCAGTCGCTCGTAACTAATTTGGGGGCCACTGATTTCAGGGACAGAGAAGTACCAACGACCTAAGACAAACATAACATCCGTACCTTACACAAGATTCGAACCCGGACCCATCTCGGTCTAATGATCAGCAGCCAACACTTCGTACCACTCTGCTACTGTGGCGGCCGCCCACTGTTAAAGATAAGGGTGATCACAATTAATGCCGTAGTACCGGGCGTCAAGTTTGGGGTATCACCGGCCTAAACGTTTTTTTAATGGTAGATCATATACTGGCGTGCAAAAATTAAGGACGAGACGGTTTTTCGAATGTAACGTTGTGCAGAAGTGCTCCACATCGATTCAAATCATTCCACAAGAACCCCAAGATGTAAGAATATGGGACAAGTGAGCAAAACCGTCCAAACAAAGAATCCAAAGGCACTTTATTGAAAAGGTTGCTTCGAGCACAACTGGACAGAAGACAGAAACGTTCATGTGACAGGCGGCTGCCAAGAAAAATCCAGTCTTTAGTAGGGGATATGATCACCCCCGACTGCGTTGCAGGATTTACAACGTCTGTCCATGCTGGGGACGAGGTTGATTTTTGATTTTTTTTTTGATTGGAGGTTTAACGACCACCGTGAGCAACTAATGGGCTATAAGCAGTCGCCCGTCCCTAATTTAGGGTCACTGTTTCCAGGGAAGGGAGAAAGCCAGTGCCGTAAGACAAACAACATCCATGCCTCACCGGGATTCAAACCCGGACACCTTACGGACGAATGATCAGAGGCCAGCGCCTTAGACCACTGCGCCACAGGGGCGGCGAGGACGTCAAGGAGCTGTTGACGCATCGCAGCCCATTTCTCTTGTAGCGCCAAACGCAGCTGCGGAATCGTTGCTGGCGGCTGGTGACGTGCTGCAAAGCGTCGCCCGAGATGGTCCCACACGTGTTCGATTGGATTTAGGTCCGGGGACCTTGCAGGCCAATCTATGCGTTGAATATCTTCACTCTCCAACAGCTGTGCGACGGCCACTGTAGGATGAGGTGTAGCGTTGTCGTCCATGAAGAGTAACTCAGGACCCACAGCACCTCTAAACAGACGCACGTGAGGCAGGAGAACCTCGGTACAATAGCGGACACCAGTGACTGAACCTCCTTGGAAGATGTGGAGGTCAGTACGACTACCGAGCATGATACCGCCCAAAACGAGAACTCAGCCACCTCCAATCCGGTCCCTTTCGATGATGTTGGAGGTGTGATTGCGTGTTCCCTTCTCTGTCCAGATGTGTATACGTCCAGAATCGCTCGTCAGACTAAATCGGCTCTCATCCGTAAAAAGAACTCGACCCCACTGCTGATGTGTCCAGTTCTTGTGTTCCTGGCACCACAAAAACCGCCGTCTCCGATGAGCAGGCGTTAATGGCACACCCCGACACACCATACTGGTCGTCGTGCAAATAGACGACCTTTGTGCAGCCTCCTGGCCACGTTAAAACGCGATAACGGACGTCCAGTTGTCTGTTGCATGTACCTTGCGAATTCTCCCGCTGTCTGTCGTCTGTCTCTTCTCGCCTGTAGGACAATATACCGGTCGTCTGCCGCCGTGGCTGCTCGTGGACGACCACTGCTAAACTCTCATACAGCTGTTCCTGTCGTTTGAGATGCTCTCCGAGCTCTTGAAACGATGCTGTGAGCGATCCCGAAGTCCTCGGTCACACTTCGACCTTCTTCCAACTTCCCAATGACGCGACCTCGGGTAAAGTCATCCTGATGTCGTCTACTGGATTTCCTGTTGGCCATATCACACCGTGGCAGCAACTAGACGTCGTTCAAACCGATGTACATCGTGCAATAGCTTTCACCGAATTGCTGAGCGCACACCGCCCGTGTGCTTTATACCCTTCCTACACCCCCTACGTCATGCTGCATATATGCGCATGCCCTACCGTACCCTAGTCTATCTCCTGAGTTGTCTTTCAGTCCGTTCTGCCAGCTCGTTCCGCTGTTATGCTAATTTCTCCTCTTCGTCCTTAATTTTTGCACACCAGTGTATTTGATAACGCGCATTCCAATGCTCTACAAACTATCAACATCGAAGAATACAGGATGTCATCTACAACTGAGCACTAACTTTCTTCAGGAATTTCTTCCTACATGGGAGAACACCATTTCCTTTTTTAAATGCCAAAAGGACAGTTAACACGTTAAAAGCGGTAAATGATTCAGCTGAAAGAGCTGTTCAATTAATGCAGGACTTTCACAGACTATAAACTGTGGATGAGGAACAAAAGCAGTTTGTCTTGCGTTACGTGTAAGATCATCGATAGTTGTACCCTAAATGCAAAAAAGAAACATTAAAGACAAAATATTCACAATAGTTTCGTAACGTATGTCATTTTAGGCGTACAAATGCTTCAAGAATTTAATAACATATTAGATATTATATTTACAGGTAATTTTGGGATTTAGCGTTGCTTAATGTGTAATCATTCCTAGTCAGACCTCGTTTTCAAATTTTACAGTCTAGTCGGAACGGGTTAACGTCATTCGATTGAGTTGAAATTTCATATCTGAGTAAGTCTGACCGAAAAGAACAAAATTAGAGTGTATGCGCAAAAAGTTGGCAAAAAATGTTTTTCGCTCAAGTAAGGGACACCCTAATACGCATCCTCACGCATGACACATGCATTAAAAAAATATTGGGAGTTCGAAAAATACCTTGAACCCCTTAAGTCGGATCTTTTGGTCTGGTATAATAACCATAATGCTATAATGGTATGAAAACCATTTTTATAGTCTGAACGTGGCGTAAATTCCGTCATTATACGTCTGCTAACAACTACTGGAGAATAGCTTCCATTATTTTAATGTATATTAATTGAAAAAGAACCGTTTTACTTGAGAGCAATTTATGCTGTTTGTGCATTGGGAAATAAAAGCCGAATTGTCCTCATTTGTGTGGAAAAGTTTTGCATACTGGTGCCACGAATTAACTACATTCATTTACAGTACCGCTCAAGCTATCCAGAACATTTTTCGAAACTGAGGGGGAAAGGAAAACGTTTGTAGGGGCGAGAAATTATGCCCCTATGTAAATTGCGTGATGGACATTAAATCACATTGATCTTTCAAGATATGAACATTTCAGATCAACTATTTTCATGTGTATTATTTAGAACGGATGTTAAACATGGAAATGTATCAGACAGGTGACATTCCGATGTGCCTATTTGTCATGACGATTGTATTCACGGAGGCACCGCTATTATTCTTGGCCGGGATAATGCAAGCTGCAGGGCACACGGGAGCTAAAGGTCAACGAGGGGATAGCTCAAGGGCAGTGCCGGAATGCGCAGGCCAATTAGAAAAGGGTAGGGGTGGCACGGAGAAGCGGGGGTCGTCTGCTCTTCGCGGGCTGCGACTAGAAAAGAGAGGGAGCGCCTCTGGCGAGGAAGGCAGGAGCCAATCAGGAGGCGAGGAGAAGTTACGGGGGAAAACTTCAGGATAGGAGTTAGGAAGGAAGACAGGAGACAGACAGTTAGAGCTGGGAACGGTGGACGGGCAGCGAGAGCTGGGGAACGGTTTTGAGGAGTGCTTAGGAGCAGCACGGACAGCGAGAGCTGGGGAACGGTTTTGAGGAGTGCTTAGGAGCAGCACGGACAGCCAGAGCTGGGAACGGTTTTGAGGAGTGCTGAGGAGCAGCACGGACAGCCAGAGCTGGGAACGGTTTTGAGGAGTGCTGAGGAGCAGCACGGACAGCCAGAGCTGGGAACGGTTGAAGGACAGTACTGGGTGCCAGCGCTGGGAAAGAAAGTTGGTGATAAAACGTGCCAGCTAGGGCACGGGGAAAAACGATCGTAGTTGGAAGCAGATACGTCGGTCTGTAACGACGTACGGAAAAAGTGCTTTGAGAGGACACGTGTTCGGGACAGAACACGAGGCATAGCTTCCGAAACAAAGGAAGGGAGGTGAACGGAAGGTTACGACTATTAAAACCTTTCATGTCTGTGATAGGAAAAGAACGGGCAAACAGTATTAGCAGGAAAAAGTTATCTTTAATGAATAGAGACTCTGATCATTTTTTCGTGGAACTGCACTTGCAGGAGCACGGATCAAGGAACAATAGCTGCCGGAACGATTACTTTTGATTAAACGTTTTTGTTAAGTTTTCAACAAGCCTGAGAGTGAATTCATGCTTGGAATGTCTTGCCATTATTTTTACTTCCCCTCTCCCGAATAGCAGATTATTTCTAGTAAAGCTGGGAGTGCAAGATCGCCGGGCTGTCTTCAACTTTTCGTTGATACAATCTCCAGACAAAAAAGAACCTTACAAATAGTTTTCCTTCCTGCTGTGGTGAATTTTCATCAGCGCTGGAAGCCAGTGTTGTTTGGCCGATGAGCATTAATTAACATAATGAACTTCCACCCTTACAACGTTCGCATTACCAAACAGCAGCCGTAGTGGTCTCCTGTTACTATGATTTATTTCAGATATCAAAATACCAAGCCCATGAACTCCTTCATGCGAAAAACCACTTGCATATTCAAGTGATGTCTCAGAAAAGTAAACCGGTCTCTGGTTGACGACATTTCTTATACACTGCCGGACAATTGCTAAGGACGGATGACATTAGCAACGATAGCAACCATAAAATGGAAGGCAGGAAAATGTGGAAATTAGCAAAAGTGCGGGATACAGTAAGACCTGTTGTGCAAATTTTGGATTGCCGAACGTGTTCGTGACGTCATAGCGCTGATAAGAGATATAAAGAGTTTGACGCGTATTGACCGTTGTTGTTCAAACGCAAAGTTGAAAGGGAAAGAATCAATTGACGAACTTGCAATTTTCAGTATGTCTTCCCGACATCACCTAGATGATTTTACGCGTGGCCGTATTATTGGCAAGATTGAAGAAGGGCGAAAAATAACAGATGTTGCCAGGGAGTTTGACGTCAGCCACAGTGTTGTTTCAAGGCTTTAAAATCATTTCAAACAAATGGAGAGTGTAGCAAACGTCACGGGGGAGGTCGTGTTCGCAGTACGACACCTACAGAAGATCGGTACATAGTGCTATCAACAAAAAGACACCGGCGCAGCAGAGCTAGTGAGGTAGCAAATTAGTTTATGGCTGCTACTGGGCAAGCGGATCTCCCGATAAACTGTCGCCAGACGTTTGCATGAAGGAGGACTATACGCTCGCCGTCCTGTTGTGTGCATCCCATTGTCCAGACGTCACCGTACCGCCCATTTGCAATGGTGCCATCAACATCGCAATTGGATTGATAACGACTGGTCTGCTGTCCTCTTCTCCGATGAGAGTAAATACAGTCTATCGTCTGATTGTCGACGACAACTGATCTGGCGTGATAGTGGTACTGCTAATTGTCCAGCAAACATACAGGAAAGCGACCGATATCCGACATGTAGTGTCATGGTATGGGCTGGCATCATGATCAATGGTCGTACGTCCCTCTATGTGCTTCCAACTGGGACTATGACTGGCCAACGATACATTAATGATGTTCTGCTACCTCATGTTTGCATGTTCCGTGGTGCTGTCGGTAATAGATTCATTTTCATGGACGACAGCGCAATATGTCATCGAACAGTCGCTGTCGAGGAGTGTCTTGAGAGCGAGGATATTCAACGCCTCGTATGGCCAGCACGTTCTCCAGATCTGA
The DNA here is from genome assembly GCA_039090855.1 of Macrothele yani. Classification (NCBI taxonomy): domain Eukaryota; kingdom Metazoa; phylum Arthropoda; class Arachnida; order Araneae; family Macrothelidae; genus Macrothele; species Macrothele yani. The sequence goes on along the minus strand of CM077027.1, from coordinate 133,228,486 downwards.
ATCCCATTGAAAATGCGTGGGATACTTTGGGGAGGAGTCTTGCTGGTCGCCAATGCCCTCCAATAAACAAGGACACCCTCATCCGTACACTGACAGAGGAATGGGATAAATTACCCCAATAGCCGCTTGATAATGGTGTGCAAAGCATGACACGACGTGTGGAATCTTGCATCGCCCTCCATGGTGGCCATATCCCGTATTGACATCTTACGCCGGAACGCCTACGGACGGTAATTGCATTTTTTTCACGTTTACGTATTCTGCACAAAATGGCCTGTTTGTCCCTTGAACACGTTCCAAAGTCTTCTGGATTTCAGAGCACAATAAATGGTATTTCTTGTAATGTTCTAGCATTCTGACATTATTTTATTTCACTTATCATCCAACCACACTTACTTTTTTATGCGCTATATAGCCGTTTATGATCCATCCTTAGCAATTGTCCAGTAGTGTAGTAAGTGTAGTAAGTATTGCTCATAATTAATCATTTGCTCACGGGAGATATACTGTAAATTGTTCAGATGGGAAGGAAAGCACTATTGTAGCGAAAGGAGATTTCTCTCTAGAGTGGAAAAGAATAAAATTTAAATACTCCTTGAAAAGTACACCGAATAATCAAATTGTTAAGAAAACTATAGCGTAAAAGATCTTTGCCGGTGGCAGCATATGAATCATTTCCGCCTGCTCCGGAACCGAATGCTTTCTGAATTAAGCTACACCGTCGAAGTTTGCCGCTGTAACTTTGCCGTCTCAACATTTTTGCCACCTCTGAGGTAAATAACGCTACATCTCCCTCTCTGCTTGAGAAAGGGCTGGGACGGAATCTTAGATTTCCGCGTCTGCCGGCAAACCACGCTTGAAGGAGAGCTCACTGCAGGAGTTCTGAATAATTCCAGATAATGTGTAGAACGAACATCACAAAACTTTCGAAGAACACAACAGCCCATTGATTCCTTTAAGGCTGTATTTAAATGAGTGTTAGGCTTCATCTTCTGCGATAGATGGCGCAAAATATCACTCCTTGGGCGTGGCTTTTACGTCTTCAGGGTTTGTCCCAGAAGTTGGGGTCGGCGAATGACTGAAGACCTTGTCATATTCAGAATGGAAGCGGTTTCTCGTTGGTTCCACAATGAAATGACAAAATACGCGCTGTTACGTTTTAACCAATGGCATTGTTTGGAGGTGGAGCTTAGTAGGTAGGTGTAGTTTCTGTCTCAAATTCAAGTGTTTTCTGGTAATGTACACATTTTCCTTTCAAAAAATGAAAGTACAGTAGAATTTAAGATGATCTATGGAAGACTAGATTTCAATCTCACTTCAGTGCCCATTCTTTGATTTCTATTTGGCCTAGATAATTACAAAATCAGACAGAAATGAGAGATTTCGTTTCTTCCACACAGAAACACTGTTTATCTAACTTGTGGCGCCATCTAGCGCCAAACTGGAATACTATCGAGTCAGATAAATTGAATTAAAAAAAAGTCTAACAAATTTTTCGGAAAAATTATTGCGACACGTATTAGCTATGAGTCGTTTTTATTTGTGATCAAAATTTCAAACTCTACAAAGTAATAGTTTTCGAGAAAATGTGTACAAAAGAATTTGCAGTACCGATATAGGACATAATTTCTGTTACACTTATTTAAAGGCAGCCTTAACGTTGGGGCGCCAATACTGTAAAGTGTAAAAGCTATTTGCTGGTGGCGATAATCGAACCCGCATTCTTCCGCTCCGGGTTCGAACGCCTTCCCTATTAAGCTACACCAACGAAATTTGCCCCTGCAACTTTGCCGTCTTGACACGTACGTCACATGGACGATTGTGGAAGTCGCTGTCATGCTCGCTGAACCATTACTGAACACATCTTGACCGATGCACATGTCTATGAAAGAGTCGTCACCTGCTGGATAAAAAGTTAACATTGCAGAATAGACTTTATCGGCAACAATATTGTGATAATTCGTGGAGGTCACAAGCCATTCCAGCAGTATCAGGGGACTTGTTTCGTACCAACAGAAGGCACCCAACACCTAAACACCACCTACAGAAACTTGAGTTGTGTTGAAAGAAAGATGAGTCCCTTGCTTCATAGAGCTCCCACCAAACTTTGCGTACAGTCGGTACAGAACGAGATGTACCGTGACTCGTCGGACCACGTGACCTTTTCCAAATCTTCTAAGTGTCCAGTCACTCTACTGTGGACGAACTTTCCGGTTCCTCGCAGAAATCAGTAGTTTCTGTGTAGGCATGCGACTGCTAATACTGAAGCTCTTCAATCCTATGCACATAGTTCGCTGAGACATAAGTCGGAAACAGCTTTCAGTGAATGCTTTGGTCACACAGGATGCCATGTTTCTCCGTACAAGCCTTCTCAGACGACAGGGATCTCGTTCCTGGCAGATTGTCGTCGCGCCACAGCTGCGCATCTTCGTTAAGCAATGCGGGCTATTTTTCGACTGTTTAAAGACCACGGATATCTCACCTTTTGAGAAACCAGTAAGCTCTGCTGTTTTCAAAATCTTTGCCCCGGCCAAACGGGTAACTACAATAAGCCTTTTATCGAATTCCGAAAGGTTCTTTGTTTTTCCGATTGTGATCAACACTGCTGACAATTACTAAGAAACAGCAGCCTGAAATAGTTGCCTAGATCACGTGGTGACACGTGACCGCGTATATGCAAAATACGAAGGTTTCTAATTCAGTGGCCGGAGTGGGTATTTTTCAATTCATTAAACTGCGTAGTAAAGATTATCGAAACCAACGAAGAATCCTATTGGCTAACTCAATTCGCTTTACGAAGCTCTGACGTCAGTGCCCCCTAAACGCAAGCAAGTCTAGAAAGTCAGTTCAGCTGTATATTAAAGCCCAAACTAACGGAGAAACGTATTTGACTCTTCGAAAGACTTATTCTATGCATTTCCTTGTGGATCTATTTATATCGCGTAGTGATATAAATAGATCCACAAGGAAATGCATAGAATAAGTCTTTCGAGGAGAGTTACGATAAGAAATGTAAACAGACTGCAGACAAGTAGCACTTCGGATGTACAGCCTATTTTTGTTTCGGGATGTAACTACAACGAGCAGATCTAATGGCTGTAAACAGTCGCCTGCTCTAATTTGGGGTCACTAGTTCAAGAGAAAGGAGAGAGGCAACGTCGTGAGAAAAAAGCACACCCCTTTCCTCATTCTGCACTTGAACCCGGGGGACCGCTCTGACAAATTGCCAAGAGCGAGCCGAGCGGTTAGAGCACTGCGCCACCTTTAGCTAACACTCAAGATGAATGCAGATCAACAACAGCTCAAGACATCCTGAAAGATCGAACACTTTCGACATCTTAAAAATATATTTACACATTAAGTCATCTCTGTGCGGACAAATAAAGTTTTGTCTTGTAATATGGGACACATTTTGTGTGATATTAAAATTTTTATTTGTCGACACCAAGTACGAAGAAGTGTTGAGTACAATATTTTAGATTCTGTCAAAATCAGCAAAATTAAAAACGTCATAAGGCACCGAAAATTACCTTATGAAACTTCCTAACATTTCGAAATATCTAAGCCGCCTCGGTGGCGCAGTGGTCTAAGGCGTTGGCCTCTGATCATTCGTCCGTAAGGGGTCGGGTTCGAATCCCGGTCAGGCATGGATGTTGTGTTTGTCTTACGGCACTGGCTCTCTCCCTTCCCTGGAACCAGTGATCCTAAATTAGGGACGGGCGACTGCTTATAGCCCATTGAGTTGCTCACGGTGGTCGTTAAACCTCCAAAAAAAAAAAAAAAATCTAATTTTGGTTTTTTTTTTTTGGAGGTTTAACGACCACCGTGAGCAACTCAATGGGCTATAAGCAGTCGCCCGTCCCTAATTTAGGGTCACTGGTTCCAGGGAAGGGAGAGAGCCAGTGCCGTAAGACAAACACAACATCCATGCCTGACCGAGATTCGAACCCGGACCCCTTACGGACGAATGATCAGAGGCCAGTGCCTTAGACCACTGCGCCACCGGGGCGGCATTGTTGTTAGAGTTACTTGCAACAATAAGGATCAGATGCAACATAAAATTACTTTGCACTCATACATATACACAGAGTATTCCGTACAATTTCTTTTATTAATGGTTTAACGACCACCGTGAGCAACTGAATGGGTTATACACGCAGTCGCTCGTCCCTAACTTAGGGCCATTTGTCCCTGAGAAGGAAGAGATCCGGTGCCGAAGACAAACATAACATCCATGCATCACTGGGATTCGAACCCGAACCCATCTTGGACGAATGGTCAGAAGCCAACGCTTAGCCCACTGCGTCACCGGAGGGGCGTACGAACTCCATTTGGTGTGATTCGATGTCCAAAAATTTGCCTAAAATGAGTTGAATTTTCTTTTTTGATTGGAGGTTTAACACAACCACCGTCAGCAACTCAAATGGGCTATAAGCAGTCGCGCGTCCCTAATTTAGGGTCACTGGTCCCTGGTAAGGGATCATTCCCTTACCTGGTACGGATGTTGTTTGCCACTGCCATAAGACAAACACCCATGCCTCACCGGGATTCGAGCCCGGACACCTTTCGGACGAATGGTCAGAAGCCATCGCTTAGACCACTGCGTCACCGGGCGGAGTTGAATTTTTTTTTTGATGAGAGCCATACTAAACAGATAGAAAAGCATGAAAAGTTTGACGTTTTTTCCGGTTTGAAAAATGTACGTTTATAATACAGGGTATCCGAGAATTATTGGACATTTTACAAAATTATGTAAAAAAACCCCAAAAAAACTATGGGCATTGTCTGTTTTTCTATGTCACGTATTACTAACACGGTTTCTATATTTTCGTTTTGCAGAATTGTTATTCCCAGAATATGATAGATGGCGCTAGGTGTGGCCTGATGTGTAATATATGAGAAATGCGCAATCAGTAGTCATGTCATCGGTACAGCAGAAGGCGATGTGCGTGTGTTATGGCTTGCGGAATTAAAGTCCATCATTAAAGTTAAAAGACGGAACCATTTAGAATATGGTTAAAATCCTCCGTCAACGAATTCAATTAAGCGGTGGATGAAACAGTTTAAAAAAACTAGCAATGTGGAACATCGTGGAGGTGCCCGTAGGCCCTAGAGTCACCATAAATGGTGACATTTACTTGGGTATGCTAGAAAATTTTGCTATACCCCAGATCAAAAGATACGACGTCGGTTTACAACAAGACGGTGTGCCTCCGCATTGGTCAACGTGTGTACGCAAGCGCCTAAATGAGCATTTCCTCAACATATGGATTGGGCTTGGTGGTCCCATTCCGTGGCATTCTGGCTCTTCAGATGTAACTCCATTGGATTATTTCATGAGGGGTTATGTGAAGGATCGTGTCTAATTGCACTGATTTGCAGGAACTGAAGCAGCGTATCACAGCTGCTATTAATTCCATAACTCCTCAGATGCTTGCCAATACATGGCATGAAATCAAGCAACCATGGTAGCTCACATCGAAATTTATTAACTTTTGTAGTTAGATTGTAAGTCAGTACAGCCAGTTTCTTTCTATCTGTTTAACGTTCTGTTTTATATAATTTTGTAATGTGTCCAATAATTCTCCGACACCCTGTATTTTGCACATCGTTGAAAAATTCAATTCAACATTCAATACAAATAGCATGCATGATACTTGCATAAACAGATGAACAAGATTTTGAAACAGAAAATACAAACTTGAAAACACATTGAAGTAGAATTATTCCGAATTAAAGGAATTTGGAAACTTGTTTTTTTGTCCTGAGCTACATTTTCGAGTGTGTGTGTGCGCGTGATTTTTGGTTTATTCTTTCTCTTTGTGGTATCTTGTGGAACGCTAGATGAGATAGTTGAATACAACACACAGCTCAGTCTATGCCTTGCACACCATTTATACTTATGAGCCAATATATTACGACCACCCGTAGCCTAGAGAAATGAGATCGCATGGAGAACGAACGGTGGGCGACAGTGCGAGAAATCACCTGCAACTACAACAGTGGTGATCAGGGCAATGTGTCACAGCACACAGTTTTTTTTTATTGGAGGTTTAACTACCACCGTGAGCAACTCAATGGGCTATAAGCAGTCGCCCGTCCCTAATTTAGGGTCACTGGTTCCAGGGAGGGGAGAGAGCCAGTGCCGTAAGACAAACACAACATCCATGCCTCACCGGGATTCGAACCCGGGCCCCGTTCGGACGAATTATCAGAGGCCATCGCTTAGACCACTGCGCCACCGTGGCGGCACAGCACACAGTTCATCGCAGCCTTCTGCGCAGGGACCTGCGTAGCCAAAGACCCAGCCGTATCCCCATGCTCACTGCACGTCATGGCCAACGAAGCATGAAATGGGCCCAACATTATCGGGATTGGACCACTGATGTTTGGAAGAAAGTGACCTTGTCTGACAGATCAAGATTCCTGGTGCATCACGTAGACGGCCGAACGTGGATACGAAGATTCCCAACGGAGGTTATGGCATCTGGATGCACTGTTGGGCGGAAACAGGTCGGCGGTTTTATGCTGCGGGCGATGTTTTCTTGGGATATTTTAGGTCCAATTATCCCAATAATACAATCCCTCACAGTTCTCATGTATCTGAACATCGTTGAGGGACCAAGTGCACCCATTCATGGCAATTGTGTCCCCTACTGGTGATGGCCGTTACCAACAGGATAATACACCATGCCACACTGCCAGAATCGTCAAGGAGTGGTTTGAGGAACATGTTGGTGACTTCTTGGTAATGCCCTTTCCTCCAAATTCACCTGACATGAACACAATCGAACATTTGTGGTTCGACTTGAAAAAGCAGGTTCGCGCTAAGTCACCATCACCCCGAAATGTATGGGAACTAGAGAGAACCTGTTGTTGACATTTTGGTACAAGATACCTCCAGGATAATTATTGCCACCTCATCGAATTGATGCCTCGCCGAGTGGCCGCTGTTTTGCGGGCTAAAGGGGGTTCTACAGCTCCCTAGGTAGGTGGTCATAATGTAATAGATCGGTGAATATGGATCTACTTTCCCAATAAAAAACAAAGGTAATGCACAATTTTACAAAACTGAAATTAACATGTATGGGAGTACGAATAACAACAGTATGTAGTCTATTTAGCATTTAGTGAACAGTGTTTAATTTTTTTTTGTAGGTTTAACCGGTCACCGTGAGTAACTGTGCAGTCAGCAGTCGCCCTTCCCTAATTTAGGGCCACTGGTTCCAGGGGAGGGAGAGAGCCACTGCCGTAAGACAAACACAACATCCATGCCTCAAGGGGATTCGAACCCGGACCGTCTTGGACGCATGACCAGAAGACAACGCTTAGAGCACTGAACCACCGGCCACTGGTTCCAGGGAAGGGAGAGAGCCAGTGTCGTAATACAAACACAACATCTATGCCTCAAGGAGATTCGAACCCGGACCGTCTCGGACGAATGACCAGAAGCCAACGCTTAGAGCACTGCGCCACCGGACTCGGCACAGTGTTTATACTGAAGCCATAAGGTTTGACTTTAAGAATTTTTTTTTTCGCCGAAATCAACGAGGAAATACGCATGTATTTTTAGTTATGAAAAGTGAACACTAAGAATCCAAATTATTCTTATATTGTTTTGAAACATGCAATATTTGCCAAACTTTTTCTGTGATTAAGGAGTTTCTACCCTATACAATTGGTAGGAAAAAAATTGAAAGGATTGTGCAAACTTTAGAACTGAAAGAGTAACTTCTTTTTCAAAGACTGTAAAATTCAAGTGCTCCTTCGAGTTTTCTCTTGTGTACAGAAGTTCGGGAAGCACATGGAAATTGTAATTTCATGTTCTTTCCGAACTTCTCTACACAATTTCCGACGGTTTAGATTAGAAATAAGATCATATTTTAAAACAATGATACTAATGCTATTGGCTAAAAACAACTTTCTTGTTGACAAAAAAACAGGCTAAAAATGTATAGGTAAGATTTTTTTATTGAAGGTTTAACTACCTCAGTGAGCAAATCGATGGGCTATAAGCAGTCGGCTGTCCCTAATTTAGGGCCACTGGTTCCAGGGAAGGGAGAAAACCATGGCCATAAGAGAAACAAAACATCCATGTTTTTTTATTGGAGGTTTAACGATCACCGTGAGCAACTCAATGGGCTATAAACAGTCGGCCGTCCCTAATTTAGGGTCACTGGTTTCAGGGAAGGGAGAGAACCATGGCCGTAAGACAAACACAACATCCATTCTTTTTTCCTTATTTGAGATTTAACGACCACCGTGAGCAACTCAATAAGCAGTCGCCCGTCCCTAATTTAGGGCTACTGGTTGCAGGGAAGGGAGGGAACCATGGCCGTAAGACAAACACAACATTCATGTTTTTTTTTATTGGAGGTTTAACGACCACCGTGAGCAACTCAATGGGCTATAAGCAGTCGGCCGTCCCTAATTTAGGGCTACTGGTTGCAGGGAAGGGAGAGAACCATGGCCGTATGACAAACATAACATCCATATTTTTTTTATTGGAGGTTTAACGACCACCGTGAGCAACTCAATGGGCTATAAGCAGTCGGCCGTCCCTAATTTAGGGCTACTGGTTGCAAGGAAGGGAGAGAACCATGGCCGTATGACAAACATAACATCCATATTTTTTTTATTGGAGGTTTAACGACCACCGTGAGCAACTCAATGGGCTATAAGCAGTCGGCCGTCCCTAATTTAGGGCTACTGGTTGCAGGGAAGGGAGAGAACCATGGCCGTATGACAAACATAACATCCATATTCTTTTTATTGGAGGTTTAACGACCACCGTGAGCAACTCAATGGGCTATAAGCAGTCGGCCGTCCCTAATTTAGGGCTACTGGTTGCAAGGAAGGGAGAGAACCATGGCCGTATGACAAACATAACATCCATATTTTTTTATTGGAGGTTTAACGACCACCGTGAGCAACTCAATGGGCTATAAGCAGTCGGCCGTCCCTAATTTAGGGCTACTGGTTGCAGGGAAGGGAGAGAACCATGGCCGTATGACAAACATAACAGCGATATTTTTTTTATTGGAGGTTTAACGACCACCGTGAGCAACTCAATGGGCTATAAGCAGTCGGCCGTCCCTAATTTAGGGCTACTGGTTGCAGGGAAGGGAGAGAACCATGGCCGTATGACAAACATAACATCCATATTTTTTTTATTGGAGGTTTAACGACCACCGTGAGCAACTCAATGGGCTATAAGCAGTCGGCCGTCCCTAATTTAGGGCTACTGGTTGCAAGGAAGGAGAGAACCATGGCCGTATGACAAACATAACATCCATATTTTTTTTATTGGAGGTTTAACGACCACCGTGAGCAACTCAATGGGCTATAAGCAGTCGGCCGTCCCTAATTTAGGGCTACTGGTTGCAGGGAAGGGAGAGAACCATGGCCGTATGACAAACATAACAGCGATATTTTTTATTGGAGGTTTAACGACCACCGTGAGCAACTCAATGGGCTATAAGCAGTCGGCCGTCCCTAATTTAGGGCTACTGGTTGCAGGGAAGGGAGAGAACCATGGCCGTATGACAAACATAACATCCATATTTTTTTTATTGGAGGTTTAACGACCACCGTGAGCAACTCAATGGGCTATAAGCAGTCGGCCGTCCCTAATTTAGGGCTACTGGTTGCAAGGAAGGGAGAGAACCATGGCCGTATGACAAACATAACATCCATATTTTTTTTATTGGAGGTTTAACGACCACCGTGAGCAACTCAATGGGCTATAAGCAGTCGGCCGTCCCTAATTTAGGGCTACTGGTTGCAGGGAAGGGAGAGAACCATGGCCGTATGACAAACATAACAGCGATATTTTTTTTATTGGAGGTTTAACGACCACCGTGAGCAACTCAATGGGCTATAAGCAGTCGGCCGTCCCTAATTTAGGGCTACTGGTTGCAGGGAAGGGAGAGAACCATGGCCGTATGACAAACATAACATCCATATTTTTTTTATTGGAGGTTTAACGACCACCGTGAGCAACTCAATGGGCTATAAGCAGTCGGCCGTCCCTAATTTAGGGCTACTGGTTGCAGGGAAGGGAGAGAACCATGGCCGTATGACAAACATAACAGCGATATTTTTTTTATTGGAGGTTTAACGACCACCGTGAGCAACTCAATGGGCTATAAGCAGTCGGCCGTCCCTAATTTAGGGCTAATGGTTGCAGGGAAGGGAGAGAACCATGGCCGTATGACAAACATAACATCCATATTTTTTTTATTGGAGGTTTAACGACCACCGTGAGCAACTCAATGGGCTATAAGCAGTCGGCCGTCCCTAATTTAGGGCTACTGGTTGCAGGGAAGGGAGAGAACCATGGCCGTATGACAAACATAACAGCGATATTTTTTTTATTGGAGGTTTAACGACCACCGTGAGCAACTCAATGGGCTGTAAGCAGTCGGCCTTAGGGCCACTGGTTCCATGGAAGTGAGAAAGCTAGTTTGAGAAACGCAAACACAACATACATGCCTCACCAAGATTCGAACCTGGACCCATCGCAGACAAATGGTCAGAAGCCATTGCCTGACCACCGCGGCGGCCATCCATGCTTCACCGGGATTCGAACCCGGACCCTTCTCTGAAAAACTGTCATTAGCCAGCGCTTAGACCACTGCGCCACCGGGACGACGGTAAATAATAAGGTTTTCGAAGTAGAATAACTAACTATATGTACAAGTGCAATGCCATTTTAATGAATTGAACAAATGTTCAGAATTTCAAAAAATTATCAAAAGAAAGGAAATTCATACATCAATTACTTATGAAGTTACACGAATGTAGGGACTTAAAAAAAATTGCGTGTGTGTTTGAGGTTTAATGACTACTGTGAGCAACTTTAGGGCTATAAGCAGCCTCCCGTTCCTCATTTGGGGTCACTTGTTCCAGGTAAGGAGAGAACCAGTGCCTTATGACATACACATCTCCACGCTCCATGCTACATTTGGGACTAGAGTGCGAGACCACTCGGACGAACCAACGGGGCGGTAGATTTTGTCATACAAGTTCTTCGGGATGAAACCACTGTAAGGAAATACTATGTATTTCAGAATCAATTCCTTCAGTTTTAAATCTGAGTTCATAGGGATTCCTCAACTCCGGTTCTAATTGAAAAACAATCATCCGCGGTAGAAAATAGTCCCGAATTTTTATTTTATTTTGGGGTTTGCGAAAGCCGTTTTAACAGCTAGAAACAGTAGTTCTTAATTAGGGGCCACCGGTTCTAGAGAACGATTGTAGCGTCGTAAGACAAGCGATGCACTATTGCTTCATCGAGAGATCGGGCCAAGCTCGAAAGATTGACGAGAAATTACGCTTCTGACCATTCGGCCACCGGTACGACCCCAGTTTAAGTATTTCTAATTAATAACAAATACTATACGCCAACTTTAATAAAAATGGTATAACTTTATACGGTATAAAATACAAAGGAATCCGAATTTCTATTCTAGGCCAAGAAATTCGGATTTCTAGTTGAACTAATTTAAGTATTCCTATTTTTTCAAATTTCATAACTAATAACTTATTGCACTTGGCTGCACTAGTTAAATCTTTTTTGAGCTCAGCAAAGATGCTCACTTCAGTTTTTACGTAAATTGGAATTTGGCAAGTCATTGGACTTTGAAAGGGAATAACGTGTGCACATCCGCAGTCTTCTTGAACGTTATTGGATTAGTGTATGTATGCACCCTACAAATGAGTAAATACATAAGTGCTCACATTTCAGTTTTAGATTTCTGATCAATATTTCCAGTTATATATTTTACATTTATCATTGCTCTAATTTTCTTTTATTGAGGTTTTAACGACCACCGTGAGCAATTCAATAGACTATAAGCAGCCGCCCGTCCTTAATTTAGGACCACTGGCTTCAGGGCAGGGAGAGAGCCAGTTCCATAAGACAAACACAACTTCCATGCCTCACCGGGATACGAACCCGGACACATCTCAGACGAATGATCAGAAGCCAATGCTTAGACCATTGCGCCAGAGGGGCCTGCTTTCTCCATGTAAATGCAATCGCATGTCCTGAAGATGCGAACTACTACTTATAACTAACGTCCACATAAAGTTTATGTAACAAGAATATAGATAAGCAAAACTTCAAGCAACCTTCAGTTTTTTAAACTCAAAAAACAAATAACAAAACAAAAACTTTTTTTTTTTTAATTTGAGGTTTAATCACCACCGTAAGCAACTCAATGGGCTATAAGTAATCGCCTGTCCCTAATTAAGGGTCACTGGTTCCAGGGAAGCGAAAGAGCCAGTTCCATAAGACAATCAAAACATCCATGCCTCATCGGGATTTAAACCCGGATCCCTTTCGGACGAATGATCAGAGGCCATCGCTTGGACCACTGCGCCACCGGGGCGGCACAAAAACTTCTTGATCAGCCTTTATCAAAACATCAGACCTTGAAAAGAAGAGGGGCTTTTTTTTGGGGGGGGGGGGGGTTCCAGCAACCAGCGTTTTCAATTCCAAGTTCGTTTGGCAAAGCATGCTAACCCACAAGACCAACGTCAAAACAGCAGCACGAGTAATACATAAATTGCGAAATAAAAAGTACAAATAAAAGTAACTCATACTCTGCAACCAAGAACCCTCACAGATTACACATAAATTCAATAAAGCTACAGGACCACGCCCTGTGGGAAAGAAGCGCCTCGGTACATTAAGTAACTAATCCACCCAAAGCCACGAGCCAACTGAAACTGGCTCTCTCCCTTCCTGGAACCAGTGACCCTAAATTAGGGACGGGCGACTGCTTATAGCCCATTGAGTTGCTCACGGTGGTCGTTAAACCTAAAAAAAGAGCCAACTGAAACGCATTAGTAGGTGTATACCTTAACTATAACATACAAATGCAAAGGAAAGCACAGAAAAGCATACCTTGAAACCCAGAATCCTCACAAAACACCTTGCAATCCGTCCAAGCTGAATGACAACGTCCTGCGTCAGAAAAGTCTCGTAGACACACGCAGAAACGGGGACCACAAAATCTTGATAAGAAACTAGTTGCGGTTAAGCATGGAATTCACCAAATGAGGATTGTAGTGAAATGTAGAGGAAACATTCAAGTAACAAAAAAGTACAACCTCATAAGATAAAAGAAGTTGTGTGCCAACATAAGTATTTTTTTTTAATTGGGGGTTTAACGACCACCGTGAGCAACTCAATGGGCTATAAGCAGTCGCCCGTCCCTAATTTGTGGTCACTGGTTCCAGGGAAGAGAGAGAGAGAGAAAGAGAGCCAGTGCCATAAGACAAACACAACATCCATGCCTCACCGGGATTCGAACCCTGACCCCTTTCGGACGAATGGTCAGAAGCCATCGCTTAGACCACTGCGCCACCGGGTTGGCTGTTTCTTTTTCGAATTATATGTTTATGCTTGTACATATTTAGCAAACTTCACCAGTCTCCTACCTACGCACACACATACAGAGAATAAACTTTAAATCATGAAAATCTTTGATTGAAATAAGAAATTCTTTTACTGACTTAGTTTCATCATCGTTAGAACAGTCGGCGTCGATCCACAACAAGCAGCTTTGAAAGCATTTATTGGCATACCGGTCAGCTTCACTGTATCTTTTTTCCCCCGTGGGTAGACTTTTTATGCCGGTGCTGGTAATAATCATCAAACTTCTATTTTTTGGGATTTTTTTGCATAGATTTATGGCCTGAATTTCTGCACAAAATAATAGAGCAATTTCTGCACAAATGAATTGGAGTTCGTCACTTGAACACTTTCAAACGCTTGGGAGTCTCCTGCTTATACAGTGATCACTCGATGACTAATCATATACACCTTTCAGTTGTTTTTAAACTAGCACGATTCGAAATAACATTTGTCTAAATTCAAACTTCAGAAGTGATGCGTCCATTGGCATCAAAGCAGCTATTAATTGAAAACTTAATCTCAACCCCATAAAAACAAACCCACCTTATTGTTGGAGAAAATCCGTAAAATATTCGTTCTGAAGCAGGATATCTCAGCTGCTTCGAATGGTGTTGATCTTCATACTAGCCGCCGCAGTGGCCGAGTGGCACGAAGCGTTGCATTCAATCATTCGTCCGAGATGAGTCCGGGTTCGACTCCCAGGCGAGGGATGGATGGCATAATTGACTTACGGCACTGGTTCTGTCCCTTCACTGGAACCAACGGCACAAATCAGGAACGGGCAACTTCTTATGTCCCACTGAGTTATTCACGGTCGTCATTAAACCCTAAAAAAAATCCTCTCCTTGTTAGAGAAAATGCATAGGCCCGGTGGCGCAGCGGTTTCTGATCGTTCGTCCAAAAGGGATCCGGGTTCGAATCCCGTGAGGCACGGATGTTGTGTTTGTCTTGCGTCGCTGATTCTCTCCCTTCCTTGGAACCAGTGGCCCTAAATTCGGGACGAGCGGCTGCTTATAGCGCACTGAGTTGCTCACGGTGGTCGTTAAACTTCCAATAAAAAAACAACAAAAAAACTCCAACCAATAAAAAAAAAACCTCCAATAAAAAAAAAAACCTCCAACCAAAGAAAAAACCTCCGATAAAAAAAACACGTCCAACCAAAAACAAAAAAAAAAACCTCCTACCAACCAAAAAAAAACCTCCAACAAAAAAGACAAAAAAAAAACTCCAACCAAAAAAAAACCTCCAACAAAAAAGACAAAAAAAAACTCCAACCAAAAAAACAACCTCCAGCCCAAAACAAAAAAAAAACCCTCCGATAAACAAAAAAAAAAGGAAAACTCCAACCAAAAAAAAAACCTCCAGTAAAAAAAAACCTTCAGCAAAAAAAAATGCCTCCAATAAAAAAAAACTTCAACCAAAAAAAAAACCTCCAATAAAAAGAAAAAAACCTCCAACCAAAACAAAAAAAAACCTCCAATAAAAAATAAAAAAAAACCCTCCAAAAAAAAACAAAAAAAACCCCCTCTCATAAGAAAAACAAAAAAAACCTCCAACCCCAAAAAAAGAAACCAACGAAAAAAAACTCCCTCCAATAATAAAAAAACCCCTCCAATAATAAAAACCTCCAACCGAAAAAAAAATCTCCAATACAAAAAAAACAACCTCCAACTAAATAAAGAAACCTCCAACCAAAAAAAAAAAAACCTCCAAAAAAAAAACCTCCAATTAAAAAGAAAAAACCTCTAACCAAAAAAAAAAAAAGAAAAACCTCCTATAATAAAAAAAAACAACCTCCAACCAAAAAAATAACCTCCAACCAAATAAAAAAAAAATCTCAAATAAAAAAAAATCTCAAATAAAAAAAAAATCTCAAATAAAAAAAAAACCTCCAACCAAAAAAAACCTCCAATAAAAAAACCTCCAATAAAAAAAACTCCAATAAAAAAACCCCTCCAACCAAATAAAAAAATAAAGTATAAAATGCATAAAATATTCGTTTTGAAGTAGGTCATCTCATATGCTTCAAGTCTTGTTGATCTTCATGCGAGCCACCTCAGTGGAACAGTGGTATGGCTTGGAACATTCTTCCAAGATGGGTAAAGGTTCGATTCCGATTTCGGCATGGATGGTGTGTTTTACTATCTCCCTTTCCTGGAACAAAAGCATGAAATCATGAACGAGCGACATCGTTTAGCTCACTGACTTGTTTCTTCGTTAACTGGAAGAAATTAAAGAAGACCGGTGATCTGGTCATCAGCTGTTGTACCTCTTCGTAACAAGGTCCGACGCTTAGTGCGCTCGATGATGTCTGTCTGTTGGCCGCCCCGGTGGCGCAGTGGTGTCAGCGATGGCTTCTGATCATTCGTCCGCGATGGGTCCGGGTTCATATCCTGGTGAGGCATAAATGTTGTGGTTGTGTTACGGCACTGGCTCTCTGCCTTCCCTGGAGTAAGTGGCCCTAAATTAGTGACGGCGGCTGCTTATAGCGCATTGAGTTGCTCACGGTGCTTGTTAAACCTCCAATAAAAAAAAAGACTATTGTTAAATTCTGCAGTGCCGTCCCAGTGGCGGAGTGCAGAGATGGAAACGAGTAACAGGTCAGTGGGTCAATGGGTCAACAATTTATTGCTGGTCAAACGGGTTAGGGCAAGGTGTTCTTGATCCGATTTTATTTTTCGTTTTACTTAAAAAAAAAAGTTTAAATGTAAAATGTGTTCGGAATTTTGTGCTCGATGCTGGCGCCAGAGGAATGAAAAATGATTTGTCACACAAACACATTGCGGTCTCTTTCTTAAAGCAAAGAAGATTTTCACCGACAGACGATACCACATCGTAAAACGATACTTCTTTTACGTTTGCTTACAGCGCGAATGTCTGGAGCAAGATACAGGCAAACTCCTGTCGCCTGCTTCTCTGGTGTTTCACTCTCTCACACCGAGCGTGTCACATTGTAAGACTAAGAGTTACTTTTCACATTGCATCTTTTGCTTTAATCATTCACAGGTTTCCTTTTGACGTGCTAACATCCCGTTCCACTGAATGTCGTGTCGGAATTAATGCCTTATTTGTTAATATGGATTACTTTAATATTAAGGAAATTGAAAAAAAGGAGTCAAGGTCAACAAAAACGTTCTTGTTTAAAACAAAAAGAGGAAGAGTGAATGCTGGAAGTTGTTTCATCTCATTAAGAAAATAGAATATGTTTTACACCAACACCAATTTTCTCAAGCTTGTGATGAGTTGAAAGTTTCCAAAATGCGAATATTGATTTCATGAGTGTTCCTTCTTTCTGATGGACAACGATGAAATCAAAATCCATATTTTGGAAACTTTCACCTAACAGAAGCTTGTGAAAATTGGTGTTGCTGTGAAATATATTCTGATATGTTATCAAGAAAACAGCAAAAACTGAGATTAAACATACAAGTTACTTAATTCAAACATTTTGAGTGTAACACTATCAAAATTAAGTGGAACAGACTTAACATCACTGCGGAGGTACATTTTGACTCTCGCAGATGTATTTGAAAGCATGTGTAAAACAGTTATGTTATCTGAAGAACGACAGGTTCAACACTTTCTGTAAGTGAGTAATTACGCGTTTCCGCAATATTATACATTTATATGATATCTATATAACCTACGGTATCCATCGCGGAGAGACTTTTTGAACGTCCCGTGCGTGTGTGTGCATAATCAGCTAAGCATCTACAAACTTCTGGGAGGGGTAGCTTGCACAAAGACAAATCGGAATCACATAGCAATGCAGGGTCGGAAACGCCATCTTCATGCGGTAGATGGCGTTGCTCGGCCGCGAGACTGATCATACGTTTTTTCAGGATACCGTCATTTGTAAACTGCCCTCAGAGGTATTAGGATGGCTGAATTCACGAACACCTTGCACACGGAGCTGCGGACTGCAACGGACGAGCCGCCGTGCGACTGTAACAGGAACGGTACCCGATGAGACGAGTGCCAAACCACCAAGTGTTTGTACGGCTGCATCAGAGGTTATGAGACACTAGTTTTTTTTCATGGGCCTGTTAGGTGTCGAAGACGATGGGTACGCACTCCTGCAATCGAAGAAAATGTGTTAAGTCATTCAGCAGACATTCCAAGGGCCAGCACACGAGCAGTTGTCCATCGGCTCGGTCTGTCCCAATCCACCGTATGGAGGGTTCTGCACGCAAGACCAATTGCATCCATATCATGTGCAGCGCATTCAGACACTAAGCACTGAAGATTACCCTCAGCGCGTTGTATTTGCGCAATGGTACATGCAGAAGAGTGCGGAAGAACCCCAATTTCCTGATTCTGTGCTGTTCACAGACGAAGCAAGCTTTACACGGGAAGGTTGCTTCATTGCATATAACGCGCATGTCTGTTATGGCTCATGATCGCAACTTTGAACACCTTCTGTAACCTCAATGCATTTAGCAAATGCCTTGTGAATAATAAAAAGCAGTTTATTCTCTTACGTGCTGCTCTTTCATTTCTCGCCCTCTCTGTACACTAGCACATGAAGATGGCGTTTCCGATCCTGCATTGCTATGTGATTCCGATTTGTCTTTGTGCAACCTACCCCTTCCCAGAAGTTTGTACACGTTTAGCTGAATCACCCTGTATATATATATATATATACTGTATATCATTATTGTCAACCATTATCAATCCACTACTGGATAAAGGTCTCCCCAAGTTTCTTCTAGAACTGTGTGCCTTGAGCCACTCTCCTTCGTGTTACTCCGGCATGTTTTAGAATTTCATCCATCCATCTCCCGCGTGGTCTTCTGGGTCTTTTTCGGTTTCTTTGAATTCAGTCTAAAATTTCGGTTGTCCATCTGTGGTCCGTTCTTCTGCAATATGTCCCGTCAATTGCCATTTCAGGAATTTTACTCTCATCATTATATCATCCACTCTTGTCATTTTCCTTATCTACCAGTTCCTTTTCTTACTCTTTCTCTCCACATATATACACTGAGTGGTCACTTTAATATGACCACCTGACAGTTTTAAGCAAATGAGCTATAGCTGCACGCTGTTGCCGCCAGAGGGCGAGGCTAGAATAAAAAGGGAAAGCTTAGTGCTTGCAACAGCAGTAGAAGAGATTTTTGGGTGACGAGATGGGTAAAAATGCGATTTGACGGACTTTCAACGTGGGATGATTGCTGGAGCTCGGAGCCATGGAGCGAGTATCACCGAAATCGCCACATTCGTGAAATTGTCCAGAGCAGCTGTTGTTAAAGTGTTTAAAGACTGGACTGTCAGCAAAAAAACTGGGTCTCTACGTGAAACGTGTGGTCGTCGTCGACTAGTGACTACTCGGGCGTAACGGAGAGTGTCCAGACTGGTAACAGACAACAGAAGGGCAACAGTGCAGCAAATTACAGACCATCTTAATCAAGGATCCTCTCAAAGGATCAGTGCAAGCACTGTTCGCCGTACACTGCATCGGATGGGATATGGTAGACGAAGGCCTGTTCGAACACATCTGCTGTCTGCAGTTAACAAGAGAAAACGTCTCCAGTTCACACGGGAGCACAAGGATTGGACAGTCGATAATTGGAAACCAATTATGTGGTCAGATGAAACACGTTTTCAGTTGAACCATGCCGATGGCCGAGTGAGAATTTGGCGGAAACAGCACGAAAGCATGGACCCCAGAAGCATTCCTACAACCCTTCAAGCTGGTGAAGGCAACGTTATGGTTTGAGGAAGGTTTTCCTGGCATGCTTTGGGCCCTTTAATTCGTGTTGATCAACGTCTGACTGGCACACCATATCTAAACATCGTTACGGACCAAGTGCATCCTGTCATGTGAATGGTTTATCCCAATGGCGATGGCTACTTTCAACAAGATAATGCGTCCTACCATAGTGCTAGTATTGTACAGGATTGGTTTCAGGAACATGCCGGTGAGTTTACTTTGCTTAGGTGGCCCGCACAATCTCCAGATCTCAACCCTATTGAGAATTTGTGGGATGAAATTGAACGAGCCATCAGACAGCTGGATCCACAACCCTGCACAATCTCACACTCCTGGAAAGTGCTATTCATCAAGCATGGTCTCAGATTTCGCAAACCACCTATCAACATCTCGTGGGCAGCCCCGGTATCGCATGGTCTAAGGCGCTGGCCTATGATCATTCGTCCGTAAGGGGTCCGGGTTCGAATCCCGTCAGGCATAGATGTTGTGTTTGTCTTACGGCACTGGCTCTCTCCCTTCCCTGGAACCAGTGACCCTAAATTAGGGACGGGCGACTGCTTATAGCCCATTGAGTTGCTCACGGTGGTCGTTAAACCTCCAATAAAAAAAAACAAAAAAACATCTCGTGGAGTCCATGCCACGAAGAATCGACGCAGTATTAAAGCAAAAGGTGGCCCAACGAAGTACTGAGGGTGTGCTCATAATAAAGTGGCCACTCAGTGTATATGATTATGTATATTTATAAATTCAGTTTCTAATTTATAGTTCAAAGCAGATTTGTCCTGGTGTAAATTTTTTGATCTGGTTTCCAAATCTGACAGAGTGGTCTAAGAGCTGACTTCTGATCGTTCGTCTGAGTTGGGTCCAAGTTCGAATCCCGCTGAGGCATGGATGTTGTGTTTGCTTTACGGCTCTGGCTCACGCCTTTCACTGGAACCAGTGGCTCTAAATTAGGGATGGGGATTGCTTATAGCTCATTGAGTTGCTCACGGTGGTCATTAAAACCCCAATTGAAAAAAAAATCTGCATTGATTTCCCGGTTATGGTCCGGCTGCTCGTTTGTATGACTTTTGCCTATCTCCGTCACTTCTCTGATCATCCAGATGTTTTTGTTTTGTTTACGGACTTAGCGACTACCGTGAGCAACACGATGGGCTATAAGCAGAACCCCGTCACAAATTGAGGGCCGCTGGCTTCAGGAAACGGAGAGGGCTGCTCCGTGTCGTAAGACTGACACAGCATCGATGTCTCATCCAAATTAGAACCCGGAACCATAGCAGACGAATGATCAGAAGCCAGCGCTAAGGTCACTGAGCCAGCCGTGACGATGAAACGAACTTCAATTACTAACTTCATACAATACACGTGACACTAAATCACTCTTTGAATCTGCTCACGGAATATAAGAATCTTGTGGACTACTAGTTGCTCTCAGAAATAAATTCTAAACATTCTCGAATCCCTCAGAAAATGAAGGGAGCTCAAATTCTACAGATTCTCGAATTCCTCAATCTACACTACAGTTTGTGAAAATTGCAACACCATGAAGGACTACTGGCATTAGCTTGAAACTTACAGGATATCTCACAACGGGTTGGGACGTGCAGATGATTAAAATGTCAGTAAAAGTGCGCATGCTGTTTCGAGTAAAGCCCTCTGACCTGTCCGATCGTGGGTATAAAAGCTGACTCAAACGAGATGCTGCAATAAGTGAAGAACCGACATAGAGTCGAAAGAGTGTTTCTTATGTCTCACTATATTGCAATCAGTGAAGAACCGACATTGAGTCGAAGGGGTGTTTCTTGTGTCTCACTATGTCCCGTCGCAGAAGAAGGTCGCGTTATGATCACCTGACGGACTTTGAGCCAGGAAAGATTTTTGGGATGAGAGAAGTTGGATTTTCTAACAGCGAAATTGCCACTCATAGGGGACTAAACACCAGTAGAGTGATGTTGAGTGTAGCTTATGTAGACAGATAAGGCTCAAACGTACAGAAATCTCAAAAATGGATCACAAAATTGCATGACTACGCGGGATGAAAGACACGTGTACTGCGCGGCAGTGACCGACCGTAGAGCGGAATCCACGGTACTAGCGTAGCAGAGGAGCACTATCACATTCCAGGCTGTGTTCTCCAGCAAAGTTCGACGTCATCTGCTTCACAAAGGGCTGGTTGCTAGCACCCAATAGCTGGGCATTCCTTTTACCCTCTACCACAGACAACTCATTCTGCAATGGGGTCTCGAACAAAGACGCTCTTTGGCAACAGTTCGAGTTTTCTAAAGAGTCGCGATTCAGCTTGATGCATCATGACGTTCTCATACGTGTTCGAAGACATCATGGTGAACGGCACCCTGCAGCGTCATACCTCCCGAACACCAAGTGTTATGGTTTGGGGCGACATTGGATTCAATTCGTGATATGAACTGAGGAAACCCTCAACAGCAAGCGATACATCAGGCATGATTTAGAGACAGAGGTGATACCCTTCCTTAAGAGGTGTCCTGGCCCTAAGTTACAACAGGAGAATGCTCGGCCATATGTGGCCCAGAATGTCCAAGACATCTTTCATGCACGGCAGATACAATTTCTTCCCTGGCCTGCACTTTTCCCGGATATGTTCCCGATGGAATATGTCTGGAACATAGCTAAGCGACTGGCTCGTCAAGCTCCTCCGCCGGTCCCCACAAATGAACTCTGGTGTCGCATAGCAGCAGCTTGGCATGTTATTCCACAGGACAATATCAAAAACCTCTTCCATGCATTGTCACGTCGTGTAGAGTCTGTTGTTTTTGCTCGAAGTGGCTTCACATGGTACTGAGTTTTGAAGCAGAAAAATCTTGGGTAGCTCTCCAAATGTAATCAGTTATCTCCTGCAACATAAGGAATCCGTGATATAAATTTCATTTGAATGGTGCTATTCTTTCTTCGGGTTGCAATTTTCACAAACAGTAGAGTACATGAATACAACTCGTTCAATAGTGCAGTCTTTAATGGTTCAACTAATATTACTGTTATAGTATTGCACACAGAATACTGAACTCCCAGTCAGCTCTTATGTCATAAGTCTCAACGTACGTTGCTCGCCCTTTTACCCGCTGCTAGGGTTACCAACATCAAATTCATCAGGTTGAACTCTATGTCATTAACTTTGGAAAATGTTTAACGAGAAGAAACCGGATTTATGTAAAACAGATGAATTCAAACGGAAGATTAAATTACGGGTATACGTGGCACTTTATGGAAGCGACAGGTTAATTTCCTTTTTAAGGAATTATTGCGCATCATATGTAGATGCCAAATGGACTGTAAATATGATTTTGAACGCGATCGCAAAATAATATCATTGCGACTATATAAAATGGCCGTTCCATAGAAACTGATAGTAATTTTGTTTGAGTTGGCAACAGAGCAAAGGTGAAAAATAATTAAAGCAGACGATTAACTGAATTAAGAAAGCACCTATGACAACAGATATTAGTCGTGGCAGACGATTCTGGTTTTGTTATTGCGCAGTTGTTTGAGGTACGTCTGCATTTTGCTATACAGCTATCAAGGTGAGTGATTCAGAGTTAAGAAGTGAAATGCGTTGTGCGATAAACTTTTGCTATCGTTTGGGTAAAACGGCTCCAGAAACAGTTGATCTAATGAAAAAGCTTAAAAAGATAAATGTTTGGTGGAGTCAACGATTTTTAGATGGCATCATGATTTCAAAAAAGGGCGTTTGTCATCAGAACTTGCTCCTAGATCTGGTCGACCTGAAAGTTTTGTTACGGAGCGGATTGTTAACACTGTTTGGACAATCCTGCAAGAAGATCGACGAATGACTTTGTAAGCATTCTTTCTTCGTAAGTTTTTTCATTAAATCATCAAAGGGAAAGCAACGTACGTAGACATAGCGGCGTCAACTAATATTTCAAAAACGTCGGCATTTGGCCTTCGAACGCGACAAATTACTGCTGCATCGTGAATTCCATATGGGTACCTCATCACCTGACGAGAGAACAATTGTTGACTAGAGTTCAGGTATGTCATGAGTGGAGACAAGTGATTACAAAGCATCCAAACTTTTTAAACACAGTAATAACTGCCGATGAAACATGGGTCCACTATTTCGACTCCCTCACGAAGCGCGCAACGAGTGTCTAGAAAGACACAGGCTCGCCTCCTCCGAAAAAGTCCGCCAAACCAATCAGCTGGGAAGATGATGATGATAATTTTGTTTGATCATAAAGGTGTAGTCTAGCAGCATGCCGTTCCTTCACAAATTACTGTCAATGCTGAGTATTACGTTTCAGTCTTGAAGCGTCTGCGATGACTCATATCGATTAAGCGACCGGAACTGGTGGGCAAGTGGACCCGATACCTTGATAACGCTCGCCCATATGCGGCTACTTATGTTCAACAATTTCTTACAAAATGCAGTATTGAAATCATGCCACAGTCTGTCTGCCTTTCTGATCTCACCCCGTGGGATTTCTGGGTGTTTCCAACAACGAAAGAGAAGTTCCGTGGCGCAACATTCAACACCGTTGCGTATCATCCGAAGGAAGATATTTTGAGAAAGAGTAAAGTATATTTTACTGTACCTAAATTTTTTCATTTTGTGTGATTTTACTCTCAGTTTTTATGGAATGGCAGATGTATATTTTTTTCTATGTTTGAAGTCTACGCGCTTTTGCTCTGGGGACACTTGTTTTGTCTGACGATTGCGCAAATATCGTCAAATGTTAAATAATTCTTTCAGGGGGTTTTGTTATTAACATACAAAGAATAAAACTTCGCAATTTTTTGATCGATCGAGTGTTTAGGAAACTGCACAGATTTAGGAATTTTTAATTCCACAGTTGTTTCAACAGAGATCGTCGCTATGTTCCCGACAGTCTTCTCAAAATTTGCATTTCGCTTCAGAGGCTTCCTTTTTTCTCATAAAATTCCATTTTACCCGAAAGAAGGATTTACGAAAGAAAAAACTCTTTGCTTTTCGCATTTTAGAGGCATTTGAATGCCCTTTTTTTTCTCAATATTCTCGTTCAGAGAGCACTGCCTTTCAGGAATTTTCAATCTGAAACTTGGTAAGTTTTGCGCGAATTTTATTTCGGAAGCGCGTGTTTCATTTGCAAAAATTCTTCCACGACTGACAGGATTGTCAGAGGTCTTTATTTTATTTTTCAAGTCGCGTCCGTTTATTCCTCCTTGTATCCTGGTGATGCGAACAAGAATGAAACTCATGCTCAGGAAAGAAACTGAGAAAAGCCTCTCAAAGAGATTTCGAGTTGTCTCGCGTGAATGCGTTTGTTATTTTAGAGTACTTCATTCTTATTTGCGATTCATTGATTTCAGCAGATATCCTATCTCCTCGTCACTTCAAATAAAAAGAAAGCTGAACACCATTAGTTGATTTTACCGACTTCGTCCAATGTAGCTGGAGGGAGTTTAACCCTATGATCATGATCATATATTAAAAATCTGCTAACTGTAGAACTTATTTTATAAATAATTTATAAGTCGTATATGTTGCTAGGAGACCATCCTGAGAAAACTTGTTTGGACATTTAATACACACTATATTATCAGAAGTATTCGCGCACCAGAATGTTTTGGGTCCAATGCCTTTATTATTCTAATTAGTAGTTAGACAGTTCACCTTTTTCTTCTTCGGTAGCGGCAACACATCGAGGTTTACTTTATTAACCATTTTCCAGTAATGGCTGGCCATTCGCCTTGCAAAGCTGCTGCCAGAGTGGAGTGCGAACACGGTCGTTGTGGTCGATTTCATATCCGTCGCTCCAGTTCGTCCCAGAGGTGTTCTGTGGGATTACGGTAAGGACCCTGAACAATCGAGTCTAACGATTCCACCTGCTTTTCAATAAACCAGTACTCCACACGCCATTAATGACCACCGTGAGCAACTCAATGGGTTATAAGCAGTCGCCCGTCCTTAATTTAGGGTCACTGGTTCAAGGGAAGGGAGAGAGCCAATGCCGTAAGACAAACACAACATCCATGTCTCACCGGGATTCAAACCCAGACACCTTCACGGATTGATGATCATAAGCCAACGCTTAGACCACTGCCCCACGGGGGTGACCACGCCGTGTTTTGTGGTAGGGATCTCCATCGTGTTGGAAGAGACCACGGTCATTTTCATAATACTGCCACATTGTTAGTAACCCAGAACGTCAAGGCACACTTCAGAGTTCATGGTTCGGAGTACAAAGACCAAGGGACCTAGTCCCATGCACGAAAAACTACTCGACACCTTGATGGAGCCTCCGCTAAACTAAACATTTGGAAGAACACAGTAAGACGAAAATCGTTCGCCGGGATGTCGCCAAATCCAAACACTTCCCATCAGACTGGAAGAGTGAATAAAGTGACTCCTTCCAGTCTCTCACAGTACAGGAATGACGGGAGACACACTACTCCAAACGGCGCTTCGCATTCACGGTTATGATGTGTAGCTTGTGTGCCGCTGCTCCACCATAATGGCCCGCACTGTACACCTCTCTGGGGAAAGTTATTGTACCAACCGAGCCATTACAAGAAATTACTACTTCAGCAGCGATGGATACGGAAGAGAAAAAACGGGAATTTTTTAGCTCTTCTGTCACCTTCCGTCAGTTTGTGCGGCCTTCCTGAACGCATTGTTTTTTGCTGTCGTTGCACAGTCCTGCTTCACGACATCACTTACAGTCGATTTTGGTATGTTTATCTTAGCTGCAATGTTCCATACAGAAACGTTGCTCAAATGATATCCTGCGACCAGGTCAAGCTAGAACTCGGAAAGTTCACGTCCACGCTTCACATCTGCTTCAAAGTTACTGATAACACGACAGAACATCTCAGCTTTATATACCTACCTCCCCACTCACAGCGTACCTTCCTATGACGTCCCATGACCAGCCCACGCTGGAACTCGGAACGTTCACGTCCACGCTGCATATCCGCTTCAAAGTTACTGAAAACACGACAGAACATCTCAGCTTTATATACCTACCTCCCCACTCACAATTATCTGTATAAAGGTGTTACTCAAATGACATCCTATGACCAGCCCACACTGGAACTCGGAAAGTTCACGTCCACGCTTCACATCTGCTTCAAATTTACTGATAACACGACAGAACATCTCACCTTTATATACGTACCTCCCCACTCACAATTATCTGTATGAAGATGTTACTCAAATGACATCCTATGACCAGCCCACGCTGGAACTCGGAAAGTTCACGTCCACGCGGCATATCCGCTTCAAAGTTACTGATAACACGACAGAACATCTCAGCTTTATATACCTACCTCCCCACTCACAGCACACCAGCACACCTTCCTGGGCAACCGCTCTCTGCACTGGTGCTAATATTTGGTAGTGTCCAAATTATTTCGATAATGTAGTGTATATTCATTTGCGTCACATATTGTAAATATCAGAAATAACAAGAATTTATGTGAAAACGTTCTTTTGTTTTTAACTGTCTTCGAGAACTCTCAGG
This sequence comes from Macrothele yani, assembly GCA_039090855.1. Lineage (NCBI taxonomy): Eukaryota > Metazoa > Arthropoda > Arachnida > Araneae > Macrothelidae > Macrothele > Macrothele yani. The sequence goes on along the minus strand of CM077027.1, from coordinate 133,201,854 downwards.
AAGCCCCGGTGGCGCAGTGGTCTAAGCGATGGCTTCTGATGATTCGTCCGAAAGAGGTCCGAGTTCGAATTTCGGTGAGGTAGGGATGTTGTGGTTGTCTTTCAGCACTGGCTCTCTCCCATCCCTGGAACCAGTGACCCTAAATTAGGGACGGGCGACTGCTTATAACTCATTGAGTTGCTCACGGTGGTCGTTAAACCTCCAATCAGAAAAAGAACGCTCAAGTGAAAAGAATGCTTGCTATACTAGTGGCGGAGTGATCTAAGCGCTTTGCTTCAGTCCGCGGTGGCCCTGGATTGGTGATCGGTGATGTGTTTGTCCTACAGCGGTTGTCCTCCCACCCTCCCTTTAACTTCTGTAGTATTTCCAAATTAAGAACGCGTGTGATGTACACTCTAATTTAAACCTTCTTTCTTTTAGTTCCTGTCTTATGTGAATTTGGTTTATTCCCGTCTCGTTAAGCGTTTTACACCTGAACGCTACATTCTATCTCTCGGTGAATTCGTATTTAGCAACCTGATGACAGGTCAAAGTATGCGAAAGCTTATGGTAAGAGTTGCTGTTTCGAAATATATAGGAATGATTGTAGGAGAAATTGGATTTGAGGTATTCACGAATTCGCGATAACTTGAGTAGTTACTACGCTATCGCTGAGTGTTTACGGCCTCCCTGGTGGCGCAGTGGTCTAAGCGCTGGCTTCCGGCCATTCATTCGGGATGGGTTGGAATCCCGGTGAGGCATGGATATGTGGCTTACCTATCTCAGAGGCGACGCACATGTCAAGACGACAAAGTTGCAGCGATAAACTTTGTTGGTGTAGATTAATTGGGAAAGCATTCGGCTACGGAGTTGGAGTAAGAGGGTTCGACTCCCGCTACGGGTAAATTGATTTTACGCTACATTGGCACCCTAACGCAAAATGAATCTTCTGGCCGTCGGGTTCTTCGAAAAATGTGTGATGTTTGCTCCACACATTGTCTGGAATTAGACAGAATTCCTTCATTTACAGTGAGCTCCCCTTTAAGTGTAGTTTGCCACAATTCCGTCCCATCTCTTTTTTCGGGTGGGTGGGTGGGGGGAGGGGATACATATGTGACGTTCTTACCTAAGAGGTGACGCATACATTAAGACCGAGGCAAATATCTTCGGTGTAGCTTAATTGGGAAAGTATTCGGGTCCGGAGCAGAGGAACGCAGCTTAGACTTACACGACCAGCAAACAGATTTTACGCTATAGATGTTGCTTTTGTCTTACAGCACTGGCTCTCTCCGGTTACTGGAACCAGTGACCCTAAATTAGGGACGGGCGACTGCTTATAGGCTATTGAGTTGCTCACGGTGGTGGTTAAACATGCAAACGAAGAAAACAAAAACAAAAACGAAACGGAAACGAAGTGTTTACTCTTCCTGGTTCTAATGTCTGACTTTTTCTTGTCTAACGTTGGCGATATTTTACGATTGTACGGATTTTTCGGGGTTTAACGACCACCACGAGCAACTCGATGGGCTATAAGCAGTCGCCCGCCCCTAATTTAGGGCCACTGGTTCCAGGGAAGGGATAGCCCGTGAGACAAACACAACATCCATGCCTCACCAGGATTCGAACCAGGATCCTTCTCTGACGAATGGTCAAAAGCTAACGATTGTACTGCTTCGAAGCACGACTTTGTAAATTGTTGTGAATTGCTAATGTAATAAGCAAACTGAGTATTGAGTGTGCCGCACCGGTGGCACAGTGGTTTAAGCGATGGCTTCTGATCATTCGTCCAAGATGAGTCCGGGTTCGAATCCCGGTGAGGCATGGATGTTGTGTTTGTCTTACGACGCTGGCTCCCTTTCTTTCCTGGAGCCAGTGGCCCTAAATTAGGGACGGGCGACTGCTTATAGCCCACTGAGTTGCTCACAGTTGTCGTTAAATCTTCACTAAGAAAAAAAGTACTGTGTATTTCTGAAGGAGCGGGGACTGTGTCTCATTGCATATGTTTTGTGACTAAGCTGTTTGATTAAGCAAAGTCTCTTGCTAGGCTACTCTTTCTTGACGTATAAAGATATTGAACCTTGTAAGTGCGAAACATTCCACATTCTCTTGGCCGTTTTGGTTTTAGGGCTTAATTAGTTTATTCATGTTAATTAAGTACATAGCTGCATGAAGTGCAACTATCCAGGATTCGGTTCAGTAAGCTTTACAGTGAAGCAAATTGCTGCAGCAGGTTTACACTTTAATCAGAACAGTGCTTTACAGTGAAGTTAATATTGGGGTATTAGTTTGACCCATAAAATTTTATCAAGTATAAAACAAATACTAATCCCATTTAACAATTATCCACACGAGCGACTACCAATAACGTTTCTAGTGGATCACGGTGTTCTTCATACCGATTCCTTCCGAAAAGTAGAGTGTTGCAAAGAACATAATTTGCTTTGTCTGAATGTTTCTCCCACTTTGCTGGCGCAGCGGAAAGAGTCATCACCGTAGCAACAACCGTGCAAAAGATATTTGTGACGTCACGCTCAGCTTTTCGTGTTTTCGTGCAGGTGTTCAGTGAATGAAAACTGCTTTCCGGATTAAATTATGAGACGTCACCACCTCAGCAATAATTAAGAAAAGCATATTTGTGACGAGACGCTCAGTTACCACGTTTTCGTTCAGGTGTTCAGGAATGGAAACGGCTTCCTGAATATAATTATGTGATGTCATCACCACAGCACCAACTGAGAAATGAATATTTCTGACGTCACGCTTTGCTTTTCGTGTTTTCGGGCAGGTGTTGCATGAATGGAACCTGGAAAATATGTCAGCGTGTGAAGTAACAATTGCATGACGTAGTACTTTTTGTAATGTTCATGAACCACCGGTACAACGCAGTTGGTTAAGTAGCTATGCGCCATGTGGGAGGCGGACGTTTCTGACGGGTGTCCGAATCCCGGTCTTCCCGGTCATCTAGTCTGCGGGTTTTCCGCAGACTCCTGTATTTGGGAACGCGAATGCGTAGATATTTCCCTGTGAAGTCGACCCCGGACGCACTTTGTTCCATACCCGTATGCAGCAGAGGAATGGTAAGCCTACTGCATTAATTTTCCAGTAATCCTCAAGGGCGCATGGTCGTCTTTGCGGTACTCAACTCGCCATGGTTAGACGAGATAGAGACAGAGATGGCTTCCTGTGAAGTCGACCCCGGACGCACTTTGTTCCTTACCCGTATGCAGCAGAGGAATGGCAAGCCTGCTGCATTAATTTGCCAGTAATCCTCAAGGGCGCATGGTCGTCTGTGCGGTACTCAACCCGCCATGGTTAGACGAGATAGAGACAGAGATGGCTTCCTGTGAAGTCGACCCCGGACGCACTTTGTTACTTACACACATGCAGCAGAGGAATGACAAGCCTGCTGCATTAATTTGCCAGTAATCCTCAAAGGCGCATCGTCGTCTTTGCAGTATTCAACCCGCCATGGTTAGACGAGATAGAGACAGAGATGGTTTCCTGTGAAGTCGACCCCGGACGCACTTTGTTCCTTACCCGTATGCAGCAGAGGAATGGTAAGCCTGCTGCATTAATTTGCCAGTAATCCTCATGGGCGCATGGTCATCTTTGCGGTACTCAACCCGCCATTGTTAGACGAGATAGAGACAGAGATGGTTTCCTGTGAAGTTGACCCCGGACGCACTTTGTTCCTTATCCGTATGCAGCAGAGGAATGGCAAGCCTGCTGCATTAATTTGCTAGTAATCCTCAAGGGCGCATGGTCGTCTTTGCGGTACTCAACCCGCCATGGTTAGACGAGATAGAGACAGAGATGGTTTCCTGTGAAGTCGACCCAGGACGCACTTTGTTTCTTACCCGTATGCAGCAGAGGAATGGCAAGCCTGCTGCATTAATTTGCCAGTAATCCTCAAGGGCGCAGGGTCGTCTTTGCGGAACTCAACCCGCCATGGGCGTACGCGGTATGATACATACTTTCAGAACTGGGCATGACAAAAAAAAAAAAAAAAAAAAAATTAAAGAAGAATACTTAGTTATTATTAAAAAGTACTCTATATATCTCATTTTCCCCAGCCATTACTGACGGGCTTTTCACTTAGTGTCTGTATAATTCTCTTAATCCTATTGCAAATGTTTGTGTGCCATTCCCTACAATACTGATAGGCAGCATTATCTTTTTTAAAAAAAAGCACAGTTTCCTCGCTAGGTGGTGCAAATGTCAAAACCTTTACCTCGCCATTTAAAGACGTCTTTGTCATTTGTGAAACCCAAATTTTGCCGGTGGCACGTCTCGAGCCATCGTTCTGCTCCGGAGCCGAATGCTTTCCCAATTAAGCTACGTCGACAAAGGCTTTCCTCTGTAGTACGTCACATATACCCCCTCCCCAACCCGTTAAGCAAGGCGGGGGCACGAAATTGTAGGTTTCAGGTCTGCCGCAAACCATGCTTGAAGAAGCTCACTGCAGAAAGAATTCTCATTAATTTCAGACGATGTGTAAAAGGAACATCACACGTTCTTCGAAGAACTTAACTGCTAGTAGATACATTTTTACGTTCGGGAGACCAAATTTGCCTGTTCCGGAAGTCTGACACCCCGCCCCCCCCCATCCTTCTACTCCGGAGCCGATGTTTTTCCAATTAAATTACGCCAACAATGGGCTTTTCGGTTCTAGTTGCCGTCTTGACATGTGCGTCACCACTGAGGTAGGCACGTCACATGTTCAGACTATATACGTCTCCTGGAACAGCGACACCCTTTCTCTCTATTCCAGGTGACGTATCTGAAAAATTATTTTTCCTCATCATAGATTTTGCTATGAAGAATACTTTTCGTATGTTTCCTACTCTTCCATTATTTAAAATTCTTCTTCCAGAGAGCGTTGACATGTATTTCTGTTTGTGAAAGTGTATTCGATTCTAAAAAACCGTTATAAAATATTTTTTTCGGTAGGATACTTTTCATTTTGTGTAGAGTATTTGGCACTCGTTTTCTTCTTTAAGAAACAGGTTTTTTGCTAGAAGGCGTAAAGACATATATGATGGTTTCTTCTGCATATCTTTTTCTAGCTGTTCTATTTGAAAATCCCTTTATCTCTGATATTATCTTTCAAGGAAAAGGAAAACATCCAGAGAAAAACCACGTGGGAGATAGGTGAATGAATTTCGAAAGCATGCAGACTGACATGCACGAGATTGGCTTAATACGTACGTGGAGTATCGTATTGAGCCAATCTCGTCGTTTTAACGCCATAATAGTGATCTTTTGACAAAGAACTCACAACAATGTAGTTCTTGGAGAGACTTTCACCCATCGGTGGATTAAGAATGTTTGATTATGATAAATCCGAAAAGCTATATTGTTGCGAGTTATATGTCGAGAAATCAGCTTCTTTGGGAACAAATAATGATTAGGAAAGTATTACAGAGTGAGCAAAAAGGCTCAGAACTCTAACGTCAAAAAATTATCAGGTATTTTCTAATTGTGCATGAGCGTAATAGCTTCGACAGCCCCTTGAGATAATTCTTCAGAGTCATCAGACACCTTACTGAACTCTCCTGCGCGAGCTAATGCAGTCCAGTAAAGTCCTCCAATTGTCTCCCAATCGAACTACGGTACATCGCACCAATTTATATTGAACTTTATGCTAGTTACTCCATTCCCGATTCCATGTGCATTATGTAGCCCATGTCGTTCTATTGTCACGTATTTGCCATTTTGTCAACTTTGCTTATCTTTGGAGTATCAGTGAATCTCACAACACTTATTGATTGGCAGCACTTTTCGATCCTTTTTCCGTGACTTCGGTCATGTGCTATTATGCAAAGTCTCTATAATAACGTGTCCACACCAAGCAATTACAGAAATTCCCAGATACATAAAAAACATCAAGGCTTTTTACCATGTATTGCTCCACACTTTTTATATCTCAATACCAATCTTTAAAACATTTTGCTGTTCAATTATTTATGCTTCTAAGCATCCCTGCAAAAATGCGAAGAATGTTGTTTTATTTAAATTTCTGTAAATATTAGGTGCTATTTATGCGACTTATTTCTTTTCAGGTACCGGCGAATAAAGCCGCGTCAAAAATACCTGATTCTGGTGGAAAGAAAAGTATTCAAGAAGGCCAAGAAATCCGTCTTACGGAGCTCTCATCGACAGAGGTTTGTGACCAGATCAGTCGCACTCTAGCCGATAATACTGAGGAGAAAACACAATCATCTTCAAGAGCCACGTTCCTGTATCTCCTTTTCCTTCAAGGATGGGCTTCTATAGCAACCTTTGGCGTTTTTCCAGCTATACAGGCAAGTATTGCCATTGTAAGAAAATCCTAAAAAACAGAGTTATGCAGAGAATATGTGTTTTGATAAAGATTTATCGTAAACAAGCAATGAAGGAAAAATAGCTATTATTCACAATTCGATTTCCGAATTAAAACATGTTTCATAAAGAAACTCGGTTTTTATATGAAACAAAAAGAGAAACACACTATCTAATGGGTAAGTTTAGAAAACATGGTAGTGTATTTCTCCAACATATTTTTGGTTCTCTGAGGGGTTCGGTCTATGTGAAGCATTAATTCTGTACCCGAAACTCAAATTATATGGTGTTTATTATTTGTAAATATATAGTCCGATCTCATTTTCCTTTTTCTAGTGGTTTTAGTTAAATTGTACTATTTTGTGGTCCCAAAGCAACAAAAGCGTCTTGCGCACTGCTTTTAGAAGTTTACGTTTCCAGTTGAGATTAATTATCTTTAGTTTTTTTAATGTGATTCTCATTCACTGAGTAGTGCTGCTTTACTAACTGTTATGTAACTTGATTACTGAAATAAATACCATTTTCCTTGCTCGGTTTTTCTTAAGGGATTTTGTGATCAATTTCTCCAATAATAACTTTTGATTAGATTAATGTACAATAATTTTGTTTTATTTGGCCGTTCGGGAATTTAGTGAATCAACACTCTCAAGCTACCACGATTCCTGTAAGAGCAAAGCAATCATCACAATATTTGAGGGATATCATTGGTTGTTTCCCTCATTAAGAAGACCATGATTCCTGTAAGAGCAAAGCAATAATCACAATACTTGAGGGTAAGCATTGGTGGTGACCCTCGTTATAAATGAGAATGATTTCTGTAAGATCAAAACAATCATAACAAAACTTAAGGGTAATAATTGGTATTATAGTTTCCCTCATTACGAAGGGCCATAATTCCTGTAAAAGCAAAGCAATCATCACAATATTTGACGGCAAACATTTGTAGTTTCCCTCATTATCAATGACGATGGTTCCTGTAAGGCCAAAGCAATCACCACAATACTTGAAAGCAATCATTGGTTTCTATCCTCATTATTAATTACCATGATTCCTGTAAGATCAAAGTAATCATCACAATACTTGAGAGTAATCATTGGTAGTTTCTTTCATTACTAATGACAATGATTCCCGTAAGAGCAAAGCAATCATCACAATATCTGAGGGTAATCATTGGTAGTGTCCCTCATTATCAATGACCATTATTCTTGTAACCATAACAATACTTGGTGATAATCATTGGTAGTTTTCCTTATTATCAATTACCATGATTCTTAGAAAAGCAAAACAATCATCACAATACTTGAGTGTAATCATTAGTAGTTTCCCTGATTATGAATGACCAAGATTCCTGGATGAGCAAAGCAATCATCACAATACTTTAGGGTTGTCATTGGTAGTTTCCCTCATTATCAATAATACGTTTCCAAAGTGTTGGGCTTTACGGACACTGATAAAAATACCATTGTTATTATGTCTGACATTCGTAAATCCAACAAATCCTGTATGTTTTTGTTGCGAGTACCAGATATGTCATTCTTTTCAAATGGAGAAAACAGTTTGAATTACAGGGGTTCGTATCCGGGGAGTAAGGTTCGTGGGACAACTCCACCAAACTGCTATATTCAGTGAAATGCCGAACAGTCAGAGCCATGTATGGCCGTGTATTGTCATGTAGAGGGACAGGTCTATGTACATGATGTCGCATTACCCGTGCCGAGATGCAGTCTTCTAGAAAGGATTTATATCGTGGCGATGTTATCATCATACCTCTTCCAAAAGCCACACCGCGAGCATCCGCGCCAAAGACCAGTAAGATTTTACGCTCAAGAGACACTGCACGGAGGAAAGACGCAGCGGAAGTACCGGATTCATCCCAAGAGAGTGACTGACATCGTTGCGTGAGTGTGGAAAATTCCACCAAAACTTTAAAAATAACCTGAGCCCCGTAGCGACGATACCACGCAAGGTTACTCAGTGCAGTTCCTTAGCAGAGTGCAGTGATTTGCATGTGCGGTACATACGTCGCTAGTCTGCTCATTTGGCTTAAACCTTTGATCAACACGACACAAACCGTTGTGTGAAGGATACTCACTTGTGCGGACAGGTCACTCACATTCACATTACAAGAGTGCTCACTATACGGACAGAAGAGATTGGGCACCCCTGCGCAGGCGCAATGGTGTGCTCCCGAACATACACGTGGTCGATAAGGTGTAAAAACGGCAACGGGAGTAAGCTTAGGTCGATCGCTCATAAAGTGGCTAGCAGGAGGGAGCTCTCAGAGTTTAAAAAGGGCATTAATAATAGTCTGCTGAATTGGAGGTGTGAACATAAAGGCACTGCTTATCTCAGACAGGTCGCTAAATCGACTGGGACCTTTGTCATCAACAAGTAGAAGGAAACGGGACATTGCAGGAATTCACCTCGCCCTGGAAGACCCACGAAACTGCAACTCAGGTACAGGACCCAAGTAGTACAACTTTGCAATTTAACGTAGATCAATACTGATCCATCGTCTTCTATTCCTAAAAGACGGTGGCTCAGTGTTGGGCCTACGTTAAATTGCAAGGCTATGCTACCTGGAGAGGGTCCTGCAGACGAAGATCCGAAAAACTGGGTCCGACCAATGCACACCATAACACATGAATTCCAAATGGCCACAGATACTATGGTCCCCACTAAGACGCTTACTTCGAAGAGAAACCATGAACTCGTGTACCATGGCCGAACAGTCGTCCATAAACCTCATATTGCAAAGAACAATAAAGCCACACGGCTACAATGGTATCAACAGCACGAAATTGGACATTGGTGCAATGGCGGCAGGTGTTATAAACCGACGAATCCCGCTTCACATTTTCCCGATCAGATGGACGTATCTGGGTTTGGCGGTTACCTGGAGAGCATCTGCTTCCAGAGTGTACAGTGCTGACTGTGAAGTACGGAGGCGGTGGAGCTATTGTGTCTCAGCTGATACAGTGTGGGTCCACTAGTTATTATTCATGTCAACATGGATTCTGTGCTATATAGAGATATCCTGGATAACTAAATGCTTCCAACGTTGTGGCAGTTCTACGGCAATGCCGGTTGCTTCTTGCAGGACGACAATGCCACTTGTCATGTTTCCAGGTCTACAGTGGAGTGTATAACGAAGTAAATTTCTCCGTCATTTTTGTCCACGCTGGAGCTCAAACCAGGGTCCCCTCATTCCGGAATAATAAGTCGCTCTACCAATTGAGATACGTGGACGTTCGTTATCGCTGCTCTTTGCCTTTATGTCGTGTGCGTCCTGCTGGGCAGGCACGTTACATCTCCCCCCCCCGAAAGAGGGCCAGGAGCATGGCCCACGGGTCAGCCGTGACCATGAATCGTCGCAGGCGGCCATCCGCTGAACAATGTACTCTTGAGAACTCCCAGTCAATCTAGTGTGTGGAATGCAACGTCACGCACATTTATTTTTCGAAGTGCTGGAGAAGGGATTCTCTTATTTTTCCTATCTCGCGGTGTGGAAAGAACATCACGCCATTGCGAGATCTTGAACGGCCGGATCATCCGGAAAGTTCGGGCGCCATTATAACGAAGTCAATTTCTCCGTCATTTTTGTCCACGCCGGGGCTTGAACCCAGGTCCCCTCATTCTGGAATAAGTCGCTCTACCAATTGAGCTACGTGGACGTTCGTTATCGCTGCTCTCTGCCTTTATGTCGTGTGCGTCCTGCTGGGCAGGCACGTCACAAGTGGTATGAGGAAATGCAGGTCTCGCGGATGACTGGCCTGCTTAGAACCCGGACCCCAATCCCACTGAATACCTATTCGATGACCTTAAACGGCGAATGAGGTATATACCAGCACGACTTTCTTCACTGACAGAGTTGGTTGATGTCCCCCAGGCGGAATGGAGGAACATCCCGCTCTCGGTACTCCATGGACTTGTGGAGACAGTTTACCGCGAAGGATGGCAACTGTAATCTCTGCAAATAGACGGCGTACCCACTAATGATGTAAATACAATACTGTTTTTCTATTTACTACAGTGTCTACGTAATCACTTTTCTCCACATAGTGTGTAAGGCCTCGATGCCTCGTTTGGCTTTTGTCTCACTAGGGTTGAAATCGGTCGACCGCATATTGGAAAAACTTTGAATGGTACCCTGCCTTCCTTAAACCTTTAACGACCATAACGCTCGTGCATGCAAACGACCATAGCCACCCGAAACGCCTGTCTAGAGTGAGTCAGATTTCTTGCACTTACCTGCTTTTCAAATTTGCACGACCTCTGAGGAATCAGCAGGTGTCACACTTAGTCACGATTGTTGTTACTAAACAAAAAAGTTAATGAACAGACATTTTCGGGCTTTATGGTATTTAGAGTGAAACAAGATTTTTGGGTCATGGTCGTTAAAGAGTTAATCCTTTCATCCAATTGTGCACCGCCGTTTCCTTATGGGCGTTTCTACCTATTGCTGTCCGCAGAAAACTTTGTACCACACTCTCTGAATACTACAATAAAATACAGAACTTCAGAAAGACATGCCGTTCTTCCACTGTCACTAATGGTCTCACCTACTCCATTATCATTATAACTTTCACTACCCGATTGGTAGACACGAACGAAACCCGTGGTACGTACTACGCAACTGCCAAGCAACGCATGTGTTGCTATTTTAAATTTTCGAAATGTGCTCCAAAAAGTATCAACGTACTTACCATACCATTGAATTGTTCTGTGATTCAGAGATTAGCTCTTCGAAGAAAGTCCATCTTCCAGATTAACGTTTAAGTGATAGAATTTACGTACTGTCGATGCATCAAACGTCTCCATTTACACTGATCTTGGCCCACAACTCGAGCTTCATCGACATTTGTCATACGTCTCACATAAGAGCTTTTGTACACAGGACGTTCACACAGTTTCAGAACGTTTCTGATCAGAAATTACAGAAAATAAAAAGAAGATCAAACAATTAAAACTGGCAACAGCGTTTTAGATGACGCCGTCTGCGATTCGCGCTAGATCTCGTCCACGGTTTCAAAACGGCGACAGCTTCATCTCGGGAACAGAAAGAAGTCGCAGGTGACCAAATCCAGAGAGTAAGCTGTTACGGATGCAAAACTGGCGTGTTGCTAACGCTCTGTGAACTGCTGCATTGTCGTGATGGAGCAGGAAATCGCGTATGCGCCAGATTTCAGGTCGTTTGCGGCGAATGTTCTCCCTAAGACGCCGCAGAACATCGCAGTAAAACAGGGCGGTGACGGTCTGGCCCTGGTGGACGAATTCACGGATCACAACCCCAGGAATGTCGAAGAACAGGATGATCATGCTTTTGGTTGCGCTCCGGACCTGTCGGGCCTTCTTCGGTCGTGGAGGTGCCAAGCTCTTCCACTGCGACGACTGTTGTTTGGTCTCCGGGTCGTAATCGTAGACTCACGTCTCGTCTCCAGTGATGACCCGCGACAGGAATGTTGGTTCATTCGCCACGTGCTGACGAAGATCTTGACAGAGCTCTACACGGAGCGCCTTCTGTAAGCGGTTCAGAATCTTTGGCACAAATTTTGCAACAATGCGGTACATGTTCAAAACCAACGTCAGAATATCTTGCACTGTTCCATATGACACATTGACAATGGTAGCAATGCCTTGAATGGTTCTCCGATGATCCTTATGCACCAGTTCCCTAATTTTGTGCACATTTTCGGGGTGTTTGTTCGTGGACGGTCGCCCTGACCTTTCATCGTCGTCTTCCAGTGCCATTCTTCCGCTCTTGAAGAGAGAGTGCCACTCAAAGCACCTCGCACGACTCATTGTTTCATTGCCATAAGCCTGCAGCAACATTTCATGCGTCTCCGTTCCCGATTTGCAGATTTTGACGCAGAATTTGATGTCCATTCGCTGCTCTAGTTTGCAGTCCATATCGAAATCGCAGCTGTGTTCTGCACGTGGTCATCAAATATCGTGTAGCACAGCACTCGATGTTCACAGAACGACGCCACTCGGCACAATGACTCATGGAGGTCATTGCCTTCGACTGCTGCTCGCGCATCGGCGTACTGCCATCTGTTGGCGTGCTACGTACTTAGTCTCGGAACTTTTTGATCGCACTACGTATCGTCTACTAAGAAAATGGCGCACGTAAACAAGCTGTGAATAGAAGGTTATGTTTTTGCTCTTTACGAAGAGAAATATTCGTATATTCTGTAATTGAAAAACGCTGCGAAATTCATGGAATTAGCATTTTTAAATGCAAAAGAAGCAGTATTGTTAATAATAGAGGGGGAAATAGTCAAGCTTTGCTTTTAACAGGAAAAAGAACACCAGACGAATATCCAAAGAAGATACGTACTTTTACGACTATTTCAAAAGTAAGGTGGTCTTAAAAGAAAATTCAGCTACCAAAAGAGCATTCGCTAAGTCGTTAAAAAATTTTTTCATCAACTGTAAACAAAGTAATAAACAAAGATTTTAATTCGAAAAAACCCCCAAAAAACATAATGTTCACCCCCTTTTGTCTAGGCACGTGGCTGAGCGCAGAACACGGTGTACACTTCTTCATAAAAATCACTTAGTCGGAGACAGATGGAAACTAATTGTGACTATGAATGATGCACGGATCTACCTAAATGACTGCAACAAAAAAGGGTCATTTTACTATCGCAAAAGAGCAGAAAAAGACTTACAAACTTCGTAACATGTTCGCGTAACGTGCACCTGTCACTGAAACGGTTTCGAAGGAGGTGCCGCGGACCTCTTTAAACAAAAAAAAAAAAAAAAAAAAAAAAAAAGATAACTGATTATGAAGCAAGCCGTGAATCCACACCACATTGTCATTTTCGGCTCATGAAGTGGCGCTTCAACTACTGCTCGGGGATGTTCCGTAGCCCAGATGCGGTAGTTGTGCGTGTTTACAGCTCTGTTTAGGGAAAAGTGTGCCTCATCAGTCCATAATACGTTCATCAGCCAGTTCTCGTAGACATACATTTGTCGAAATAGCTTCCTATTTCTGCTGCGAACTCCTCAAGCTGCACGTAATCGCCAGCTTGCAGTTCGTGATGCCGTACAGTTTGCACGGGTATCTGTGCAGAATCCGTCGTAGTGTTCGCCATACAGTCCCGTATGGAATGCCTGTTTGCCGAGAAACATGGCGAGCACTGGAGTCGCCATGTGCGGATGATATTGCAATCACATCCATTTCCTGCGTAATCGTCTCTGCTGCAGCAGCAGTACGTGTTCGTGGTCTACCGCTTCGTGGGCGTGCTGCCAAAGATCCCGTTTCCTCGAATTTTTTCACCCTTCGCCGCAGCGCAGCACTTTCCATCGGTCCTTTCCCACTGCGATCACCTTTCAGTGACTGGTAGGCTCTCAACGCAGCACTCGCGCATTCAGCGTTGCAATAGAACAATTTCACCAAGAGCGCTTTGTCCGGTAATGACAACATACTGACACGGATCTCTGTGACTTGTGGTTGCTCTCTCTCAGCGTCATTTTCTTGTAGGACTTCCGTCCACAGTGAGTAGAGTTTAGGTCCCAGCCACCTACAGCGAGATCGCCTTTTGGGCAGGACACAGAAACGGAAGGAATGAGAGCAAGTCTAGCGACTTTGACAGAACAGTTTGTAGTGAGATTAGAGTACAGGAGATGGCGCCACCGTACAAGCACGATATTGCACATAGAGGGGTGAGAGAATTTCAGGTGGGGTATAGGAAAGGATACCCATTTAACCAGTGGGTCCAGCCTGGGGGCCGTCACTTAACGTGCTCGTCCGATGCACGGCGGATATTCAGCGATTGTTAGTAAATCACACCATCTCTGAAAGATCAGTCCAGGCTTGAACCTGGGGACCCAGCATCGATAGTCTGAAACACTAACCACTAAGCCATCCGCGGCTCGACTTGTGGTTGCTTCGCAGCTGCTGCTTTTATACCCACTATCCCAACATCTTTTCGCCTATGGCGCCATCTGGCGTTGAAAAATGTAAGTAAAATGAGTAAAAATGTATGTGATTTCATAAAAACCCCGATGTCATTCTGATAATTTCTACGCAAACCGCGTTGCTCTACTCTCAAAACTCCGCGAGTTATTACGTTTTCAAAATGTGCAAGACTTTTGGATCGCCCGGTAGTTTGATAGTCCCGAGAAAGAGCTGTCAGATCAGACATTTAAGAAAGAAATAATTTTATTTTAATCATTAATTATATTACTGGAAAGTCGCTCTAAAAATGTGTGAACATCATTTGCACTTTATACTCATACCGAAATGCCTTAATAATATAAATACATAATAGTAATAATGAACTCGAACGATTTAGTAATAATAAATACATCTAAATACCACCGTTCATCAAATCATTAGCTGATAAGTTTGATCATTCTACTAGCAAACATGCACGAAGTGCACTAACAGTAATTTGTTACTAAGAATAGAATGCAACAGTAGGTTCCTCTAATAAAATCTTATAGGTAGCTAAAGAAAGGGAAGTTTACAATGGCCGCTAACCCACCAGGTGGCAGGAGCTTTGGAAGACGCAATGAGAAATTTTGTCGACATGTATAACTGGAGACTCCCATAAGAGCGTCCTGTCTTTCTGTAGTATTCGTCGTAGTTAAGATGCGCATATGTGCATCTTCGTCGCTATGAGTCCGGAAAAAAATTTCGACGCTATGGTGCGTCCTCACCGCTTTTGAACAGGTTTTCGTTCAACGTATTATTACGTCGCCGCCGCTTTTGAACAGGTTTTCGATGAACGTATTATTGCGTCGTCGCCGCTTTTGAACAGGTTTTCGATGAACGTAATTTAGCATCGTCGCCACTTAGGGCACAGAAATCTCCGAAGGTATATGTGCGTGCTTTCCACCCGTAGGGTAAAGGGAACATCAACATCGATAAGGAGCGAAACATTAAGATCGATTCTCAGGAGATTCAGGTATTGTTAAGTAGTGAAGCTCATAATATGTACCTAATAACGTATTCATGCCAGCCGAATACGCTGTTAGAGAGGTACTCATTGCTTATTCGGGATTGGTTCTCTATATTAATAAGTGATTTAATGAGAAATTGTGTTTTGTACATTGCTTTGGTTACTGTGATGAAGCCTTTCTGTTAGTGTGTGCCTTACGTGAAGTATTTTCATCTCTAGACATATTCCTGTCTTCCGTATGGGCAGCAGCCCTTCCATCTTGCTGTGACCTTGTCTGGCATCGCCTATCCAGTTGCCTGCATGGTCGCCCTGTTCTTCGAAGTTCGCTCGGTGAGGTGGATATCAATATTGTCTCTGCTGGCGACGATGATTTCGGCCTACATTATGACCACAGCTGTGCTGAGTCCCACGCCACCAATGGTGAATTCCCAGATCGGTTCGGCTTTAGTGGTAAGTTCTTGTCTCTCCTCATAATGAACTACTAAATCAATGCCTATCAGTTTCTTTATTATTTGACGTATGACAACTTAAAAAATATATAGTATAAGCATTATTATGGAATTTGTCTGCATTTTGCTTTTATGACTTAGCAGACATACGGTTGGCGTGATACGAGATAATTTTGATTTGCATTTTGAGGGGACAGTCCGTTTCTGATCTCTCCTATCCCGTTCTGTTAGCTTCGGAGGTTTACCGGGTTGTTTCTTGGCAGATTCTTCCCCAGTCCAGTCCTTTTACATATCACATCGCCAATCGTCGACCTAGGAATCTTCAGTGGCTCTAAAAGCTATGTACGGAGCGATTGCTTATGTGGTACCCTATTATTAATCCGCGCTAGATATCAGTTAACTCTGTGGGAATCGAGGGATCTTGCATTCATAGTGGTGCTATTGATAGCCCTACGTACACAGCTGGGTCTGTGGCTTGTTTGCGTAGTGCCTAATACGGCGGGAGTCATTTCAAAAGTTTTGCACACTGTAGGCTATTTCTTAAGAAGCGAATTTTTTTCACAACATACCTTTACATGCCTTCGAAGTAATCTCCATGTTTCTTTATGACAGCGGCCCTATGTTTGGGCAAGTCTTATATCCAGTCAGGACACCTCCATTGTTGAGGCGTCGGATTACTCGGGTCACCTCATTTGAAACATCCTGAATCGTACTGAATAGTTTCCCGCTGGGTGGCTTCTTCAGTTTTGGGAGCAAGTCATAGTCCAGTGGCCTCATGTCAGGACTGTATGGCTAGTGGGGAAGCAATTCCCATCCATACTTTTCCAGAATGTCTCTTTCTGTACGGGCAGCATGCAGCCTCGCAGTTGTCGTGCAAAATGGTGACGTCAGCTTCGAGCATGTCGGGCCTTCTTTGGCGAATTTTTGAACGCAAAACATTTTGCAGAAACCTTCTGTAGTATTCCACTGTTACAGTTGTCCCCTTTGGCACTCTGTTCTTATCACTCCAACCTTGTCATAGGCCATAATCATCATCAGCTTAACCTTCGATTGTTGGCGGCGGAATTTTTACTGGTGAGGTGATTCTAGATGCTTCCATTGAGCAGACTGAGATTTCAGTTCTGGTTCAAAATCTCGTATATGGGTTTCGTCTGTAGCAACAATTCTGTCCAAAAACTGCTCTCCCTCTGTCTCGTACCACAATTCTTCTACGATCCCCTTGCGAACTGCTTGCTGCTCTTCACTCAGATTATGCGAAACCCATGTGGTAGCCCCTTTTCTCTTCTGTAATTTTTCAGTTAGGATTCTGAAAACCGAAGCGGTGACCTGTTTGCTTCATATGCAATCTCTTCACATGTTTTCCGCCGATCTTCTTCCAAAATGCTATGCATCTTGAAGCGTCGTCCGTTGCATCTTATGGCCGGCCGCTTCTTGGGGCATTTTCGATGCTTTCCCGACCTTGGTGGAAACGATAAGCCCACCGTGATGCTGTGCAACGATCCCCTACACTAACCCCCAGACTTCACACAAAGCTTTATGAATTTCGTTAGGGAAGTTTTCTCACAAAGTTTCAATTTTAATGTAGGATTTCTGGTCGCTACGCGAAATTTGACCTGACTCCCGTTCTTCCTACATTTCTAGGCAGAACGTTTCGGAACAAGGATCAAATTAGCCAGCAAACGTAGACACAACTTGGTATACTGAAATGTGACTCACAACTTGCGCAACAATTGGAGTGATTGCATCATCCTATGGGCTACTTTTGAGCAGTCTGCAAACATTTTAGAGTGACCTACGTATATTATCGAAAGAGAGGTCGAGTATTAAAGGTAGGGCAATATAGAGGTCTGTAGTGGAGTGTTTAACATTTTGTTCCTGAGTTACATAAAACCTTTTTGTCCCACAAAACGGAGACTCATTTGATAAATAATCAGATGGCGTAGTTCACCGAGTGAAACGAATCCGCCACCAGATGCATTGATTCATTACAGCTTAAACCGACGGGGTCTGAAACTGGACTATTTATTTCTTTTAAGGTTGAAATCAAATTTCGTTTTTACGTCGTTGGTTCAAGCGCCTAAAACACTTGGACTTTTTTTTTTCTTTTCCGAGAAATGTTCACAGAACAAAATTATCAGCTTCGCGAAACCAAAACCAAAACGGATTTCTGACGCCATTCGTTTCTTGTTTGTATTTAAATGCAGATGAGGAACCATTTTTTTCGCTGGAATTTCTTACATGTTTTTAAAGCAGTTTCCTCACACTTGTGGTTTTGTTGGGTCTCAACTGCCAGCGGTATATGAGGCATGTTTTACAGGAAGAGGTGATACCTTTCCTTCAGAGTTGCCCTAGCGCTACATTCCAGCAAGACAATGCTCGGTCATATGTGCCACAGAATGTCCAAGATGTCTTCCATGCTCGGTGGATACCGCTTCCTCCTTGGACTGCACGTTCGCCGGATATATCCCCGATGGAACACGTCTTGGACATTTAAAGATGAAAATAATTCGTGCAAGAAATAAAAAAACTAAGTCATCAGTTACCTCTTGGCACAATTTAATGTTAAAATACGATGAATATTTACAGCTAAAATAGATGAGTACTTTCGGTGTTGACAATCACCCCATCTGCAGATGTAAGATATTGTTCATTTCTACGCTCTTATACACTGAGTGGCCACTTTATTATGACCACCTGACAGTTTTAAGCAAATGAGCTATGGCTGCACGCTGTTGCCGCCAGAGGGCGAGGCTAGTATAAAACGGGAAAGCTTAGTGCTTGCGACAGCAGTAGACGTGATTTTTGGGTGACGAGGTGGGTAAAAAATGCGATTTGACGGACCTTCCACTTGGGATTATTGTAGGAGCTCAGAAGCATGGAGCGAGTATCACCGAAACCGCCGCATTCGTGAAATGTTCCACAGAAGCTGTTGTTAAAGTATTTAAAGACTGGACTGTCAGCCAAAAAACTGGGTCTCTACGTGCAACGTGTGGTCGTCATCGACTAGTGACTGCTCGGGCGGAACGGAGAGTGTCCAGACTGGTAACAGACAACCGAAGGGCAACAGTGCAGAAAATTACAGACCATCTTAATCAAGGATCCCCTCAAATGATCTCTGCACGCACTGTTCGCCGTACATTGCATCGAATGGGATATGGCAGCCAAAGGCCTGTTCGAACACCTTTGCTGTCTGCAGTTAACAAGAGAAAACGTCTCCAGTTCGCACAGGAGCACAAGAATTGGACAGTCGATAATTGGAAACAAATTATGTTTGTCTGATGAATCACGTTTTCAGTTGCACCATGACGATGGCCGAGTGAGAATTTTGCGGAAACAGCACGAAAGCAAATGCATTGCTACAACCCTTCAAGCTGGTGGAGGCAACGTTATGGTTTGGGGAATGTTTTCCTGGCATTCTTTGGGCCCTTTAATTCGTGTTGATCAACGTCTGACTGTCACATCGTATCTAAACATCGTTGCGGACCAAGTGCATCCTGTCATGTGGATGGTTTATCCCAATGGCTACTTTCAACATATTAATGCGTCCTGCCATAGTGCTCGTATTGTACAGGATTGGTTTCAGGAACATGCCTGTGAGTTTACTTTGCTTAGGTGGCCCCCACAATCTCCAGATCTCAACCCCATTGAGAATTTGTGGGATGAAGTTGAACAAGCTATCAGACAGCTGGATCCCCAACCCTGCAATCTCACACTCCTGGAAAGTGCTATTTTACGAAGAATCGACGCAGTATTAAAGGCAAAAGATGGCCCAACGAAGTACCGAGACGGTGGTCATAATAAAGTGGCCACTCAGTGTATAAAAGAAGACATGCGGTGCATTGTGGGTACAATTGGTAATCTGTTGGTCACATGTTGCAAAACTAGCTAATCAAAAGGCTTCTAATGCTGAAATTAGTTAAACATGAATATCACTTTCAGAGTGCAACGCATTAATAAATCAATTCTAAAGTTCAAAAATACAGATAGGAATAACTAATCAGCATTAACTTTACTTTAAATACACCGGATTGTGAATACTCAAGAGATGCGTATAGCGTATTAAATTTGTTTATTTTTGTGGTATTGTGTTTGTTTTTTTGGTTTATTTTGTCTCTACTGAACTATCAATGATTTGGCATGATTTATTAAAAGATGGAAACACATCGCGACGCACCGCATAATTACGTGATAAAAACTCGTGTAATATGCTCGTGGCGTCACTCACGTTATTTTCAAAAATCCTCCTCGTTCTTTACGTATTCCAATTCCTTGCATTTTTATGTCTACCATTGCGTTGAAATTGCCTCCCATTGGAGTGCGAAAGCTTGGAGAATCTTTGTACTGACTACACTACAAAAATAAACGGATTTAAAACGCTATATGTGTTTCTTAGTGTAAAGAAGTGGGATTAAAAATGAACTTTCAGAAGACAAAAGTGATGTTCAACGCTTTTACAAGAAATGAAGATTTATTGATTGATGGAGAAAAGCTGGAGATAACAGACACGTACGTTTATCTTGGACAGCAGATATCAAGTGAAGGTCACATTGATGAAGAAATTAATCGGCGTACAAAGCTTGCCTGGAGAGCTTTTGGAAGAAACAGCATAATTTTCAAGAGCAATATGCCATTATGTCTTAAAAGAAAAGTGTTTGATCAATGCATCCTTCCAGTGCTTACGTATGGTGCAGAGACGTGGACCTTAACTAAAAGAGACATACAAAGGCTGCAGACAACTCAAAGCAGCATGGAGAGGTGCTTGCTTGGTGTAACCAGGAGAGATAAGAAGAGGAACTTATGGATCCGAAAAATGACTAGAATGGAAGACATCATGATCAGAGTAAAATTCCTGAAATGGCAATGGGCTGGACATACTGCCAGAAAGACAGACCATCGATGGACAGCCGAAATTTTAGATTGGATTCTAAGGGACAGGAAAAGACCCAGAAGAACACATGGGAGATGGGTGGATAAAATTCGAAAGTATGCGGGAGTGACATGGAGGAGACAGGCACAAGACAGAACGTTGTGGAGGAAACTTGGGGAGACCTTCATTCAGCAGTGGATTGATAATGGTTGACAATGATGATGATGATGATGCGTTTCTTGAGTAATCAGCATTAATGTTAAATGAATCAAGAAAATGCTTCCAAAGTCCAGGTAATTCATACGCACTGTGATCATTGCAACACTTATTGCCAAAGGCTGAAATAAAAAGCTCTCAGCAAGCATTAATGAGTAGAGGCGGGGATTACTAAAATCTTGGCGCCAGACCAATCAGGATACACGCTACCTGCATTAACATTTATTGCAAGTCCAGATTCTTTCTTGTTGATCCCACGTAATTACTAACATTCTCAGTGGAGGCTGAGTCTAAAAGTGTAATGTTATAAACATCCCACCATTGAAATACCTCCGTTTTTTCTCGATCTGTTTCAATGTAGAAGAACAGATTTTTTGAAAGAATGCCAAACTAAGTTATGACGAGAGCAAATGCGGGATAACACATTCGAAATGAATGGATGGTATTCCAGAGACCCCACACACCTCTTATTACATTTGGGCTCTCTAATGTGGTAGATAAAGCTGTTTTAATTTTGTTGGAAATGCTTCTATTAGGTGCTTCAATTAATTCCCGCTGTTTTTTGCCACACTAACACCTGTGTGTTGCCACAAAACGGTACAGGATAGTCTATTCAAAGTAGTGTCCGTTGGCAGCTACGACCCTTTCCCACCGGTGGTGTAACAAATGGATTCCGCGGTAGAAAAATGCAGGTTCCTTCGAGGCGAACCATTCATCGAGCTATTTTTGGATATCCGCGCCAGAAAGGAAGTGCTGCTCTGACAGGCCATGTTGTAGCGACCGGAGCAAATGGAAGTCCGAGGGAGCAATGTCCGGGGAACAAGGCGGGTGGGGTAAGAAGTCCCAGCCAAGTGCCTCCAAGAGTTCCTTCACGGATTTGGCGACATGAGGTCTAGCGTTGTCGTGGAGAAGAATAACCTTGTCATGTGGGATCCAGTTTCCGAGCTTCTGGATCATTCCCATTGCCTTTAAACGTTTGTTAACCGTTGACTCATCGACCCGTAGTGTCTCAGACAACTCGTGGAGCGTCTGACATAAATCCTTGTCCAATAAGGCCTCCAATGATGCGCCATCTTCGAACTATTTCGGCTGCCCAGGGCGCTCTTTGTCCTTCACGTCATATTCGTTGGCTTTGAAGCGTCGGAACCATTCTCTGCATGTTGTTTCTGATAGGGCATGTTCCCCATAGGCATGCACTAGCAAACGATGACATTCCGCTGCAGATTTCTTGAGATGAAAGCATAAGAGTAATGCTTCCCGCAAATGCTCCTTTTTTGGTACGAAACTCGACATCGTGAATGCGATACAAACTCGTGTTCTGTGCCCTCCGATCGCGTGTCACACATTGCTTCGCCCAGACTACGGACGGTACGTGCGTGCGCCAGGGAGGTCACGTGTGGCCCGGGTCACAGCGCACCACTGCTGCGCTCTATTGGGCAGCAACAGCGGGAATTAATTCAAGCACCTAATAGTTATGTGCATAGAATATCCATAATTACTTGCTAAGTAGAACACATAACTGACCACTTGATCAAAAACCTGCCGTGTAGATGAGTGCGAGAAAGCTCTGCTAAAAAGAAAGTTGATTGCCGAAACTTTATGCTGAAAAGGGTGTGAAGAGCTGAAAGGAAACAAAGAACAAACGGCGGTTGGTTTTCAATAGACAGAAAAGGATAAAGATTTAGAGGATGAATTACGGTGAATACAAAATCCAAATATAAAAAAACGTTTTTTGTTTTGGACATCGAAGCTAATCGTTTAATCCATTAAGCGCCTCCGCCAGTCACCATAGATCAACTCTGGTCTCACATAGAAACAGCCTGGCTGGTTATTCCGTAGAACGAAATCAAAAACCTCTTTCATTCGATGTAACGCCTTATAGAGGTTGTTGTTTTTGCTTGAAGTGGCTTCACACAACACTGGGGTTTGAAGCGAAAAACCCTTGTATGGATCTACAAATGCAATGACTTATCTCCTGTAACATGAGAAATCTGTGATATAAATTTGATTTGAATAGCGCACTTCTTTCTTGGCATTGCAATTTTCACAAACAATAGTGTATTTTCTTCCATTGTAGAATTTCCGAGGAAAACAACGTCTCGCGGGTCATTTAAACGTACTCCATCACGGAACACGGGTTGAAGATCCCTGCTCAAATAAGAACTGCGTTATTTGCAATAAATGGCCGAGAATTCATGATAAAAGCATAAAACAGGACGCGCTTACGAAAGCAATACATCCGCAGACCTATAGGGAAGTGTACACTATACAGGATGTCTATAAATGAAGTATACAACTTCAGTGTGCTATTTAAAAAATACGATACAAGAAAACTTATTTTAAACGTTAAGAGACGTGGCAAGTGATAAAAAGTTTGTTAAGGCAGATGATAGATGGCGCCAGGTGTCTCATGTAATAAAAAATCTCGTCAAACCCGGAATAAAACAGATATGGCTTCCCCAGTGGTGAAAGCAGCGTGTGTGTTTTGGTTAGCGGAGTCAAATTCTCTAACAAAAACAACATTCCAATTCGCAATTCCACAACTCCAGGATATTCAAGACGTCATTTACCAGCAAGATGGAGGGCATCAGTACAGATGTACGCAGATCTTTAGACCAATTCCAGGGCAATGGATTGGACGTGGGGGTCCGACGGCATGGCCACCCCGCTCTCCTGATATTATCCCAAGCGATTTTTTTCTTTGGGGCTTTATTAAGGATATTGTGTACAAGAAAAAAGTTACATCTATCACTGAGCTCAAAGAACGCATTACTGCATCCTTCCTCCTTGTTACGGCTTCAGTGTACATGGATGGAACTGGACTATCGTATAGGCACGTGGATACCTACTGACATTTTTTTAAAAACTTTCAGTTACTATGTGTTTTTACATTAAAACAAAGTTACTCATTGTAGTTCGTTTTAAAAAGAATACTGAAATTGTATACTTAATTTATGAACATCCTGTATTATAAAAAGTATTTGGACACCACAATATTCTGGGACAAATGGTTTTATAATTGCCATTAGTCGGTCACCTTTTTCTTGTATGACAACTGAAACGCGTCGAGGAATCCCATCAACCAATTTCCGGTAGGTCTCGAAAGGAATGGCTCGTTATTCGTCCTGGAAAGCTGCTGCCAGAGTGGAAAGCGAAGACGATCGTTGTGGTTGATTTCGTATCCGTCGCTCCAGTTAACCCCAGACGTATTCTATTGAATTAAGGCCAGGTCTCTTAGCAGGCCAGTCTAATAATTCCACTTCATTTTCAAGAAACTAGTTCTGTACACCCCGTGCAGTGTGGCAGGGAGCTCCATCGTGTTGGAAGAGACAACACGATAAATACTGCTACATTACTGGTGGGGCAGAACTACTCAGAAAGTCGAAGTGCACTTCAGAAGTTATGGTTTGTGGTGTAATAACTAACGGAGCTTCGCATTCACTGTAGTAATGTGTGACTTCTGTGTC
Source organism: Macrothele yani (assembly GCA_039090855.1). Classification (NCBI taxonomy): domain Eukaryota; kingdom Metazoa; phylum Arthropoda; class Arachnida; order Araneae; family Macrothelidae; genus Macrothele; species Macrothele yani. The sequence goes on along the minus strand of CM077027.1, from coordinate 133,177,643 downwards.
GTTGCTCTACCATAATAACCCACGCTGGGCAAATCTCTGCGGATAGTTATGGTACTAACCGAGCTATTACGAGCATTTACTACTTCAGCAGTGATGGAAACGACAGAGAAATAATGTAATTTCTTAACATTTCTTACCATGGCTCTTATGTCATGTTCCGTCAGTTTGTGTGGCCTTCCCGAATGCTTTTTTTCTGTAATTGCGCTGTCCTGCTTCTATCTCTTCAAGACATCATTTACAGTCGATTTCAGTATGTTTATAGTTTACCTAAAATGGAAGAGACATCACTTACAGTCGATTTCAGTATGTTTATAGTTCAGCTAAGAAATGGACATCGCTTACAGTCGATTTCAGTAACTAATAGGAAGTCATTGGAGTAACGTTTCCGTACGGAAACGTTACTCAAATGACTTCCTATAACCAGAGCACGCTGGAACTCGGAAAGTTCACGTCCACGCGGCATATCCGCTTCAAAGACACTGATAACACAACAGAACACCTCAGCTTTATATACGTGCCTCCCCACTCACAATTATCTGTATGAAGATGATACTCAAATGACATCCTATGACCAGCCTACTCTGGAACTCGGAAAGTTCACGTCCACGAAGCATATCAGCTTCAAAGTTACTGATAACACGACAGAACATCTCAGCTTTATATACGTACCTCCCCACTCACAATTATCTGTATGAAGATGTTATTCAAATGACATCCTATGACCAGCCCACAGTGGAACTCGGAAAGTTCCCGTCCACGCGGCATATCCGCTTCAAAGTTACTGATAACACGACAGAACATGTCATCTTTTTATACGTACCTCCCCACTCACAATTATCTGTATGAAGATGTTACTCAAATGACATCCTATGACCAGCCTACTCTGGAATTCGGAAAGTTCACGTCCACGACTCATATCAGCTTCAAAGTTACTGATAACACGACAGAACATCTCAGCTTTATATACGTATCTCCCCACTCACAATTATATGTATGAAGATGTTACTCAAATTACATCCTATGACCAGCCCACGCTGGAACTCGGAAAGTTCACGTCCACGCGGCATATTCGCTTCAAAGTTACTGATGACACGACAGAACATCTCAGCTTTATATACGCACCTTCCCACTCACACCGTACCTTCCTGCGCAACTGTTTTTTGCACTTATACAAATATTTGGTAGTGTTCGAATAGTTTTGATAGTATAGTGTATGCCACAACGACAAATATGACGAACGTTTCAGAAATTGTATTTCAGAATTTTTTCTATGAATGACATCGCCTACCGAATAAAAAGTTCTCATCGTTGCAACACAAGTAGTATAGTTCTTGCATAAACATATGACGTACTGGTTTCTTTTTGTCATGATATGCGACGAAAAGGGCTTTCGACAAGATAACTTCCATTTGCATACTAAAATCTTATTTTTTTATGAAGCAGAAGATTCATCAGGTAGTTTTTTTATATCTTTTCTCGAGAACAACAATGATCTGTCAAAAAAGATCGATAAAGAAATTTGAACTTCTACTCGGAAAACAGAACAAAAATAGAAAATGATTTTTTTTGTAAAAGAAATTTATGCACTTTAATATTTTCTTACAACCGAACAAAATAAATAACACGAACTTGTATCTTTGAAAGCAAAATAAACATTTGTTAACCATGAGCAAAAATATTTCTGCATTCTGAATAAATCCATTCTGCTTAACATAAATATAAAATGACAACCTGTGAAATATTTCTGCCCCAGAGATGCTATTTCAGAATTCAATATCACATGAAGACAGGCGCATGCGTGTGTGTTAACCTGCTTGGAAAATATCTCGCATAATCTTCCGAAAAGGATACTGGAATCGAAAATTATAAATCTCGATTGGATTCGCAGATTATTTCTCTGAGAATGTTGCATGCACACACCTCATAACACTTTGATAAAGAAAAATTAGTATTCTTCTCAAAACAGGATGAACTTAAATAAAATTCAAAGGAAAATATAAGAAATTTTAATCTTCGTGACACAAAAGAAACAAACCAAAAATACCAGTGAAACTGAAGCAATGCTTTGAACTAATACAACCTAGGTTTACGATGTCTTCTTCTTCTTATTATTATTATTTGAATTGTCTGCTTAAAGTATTTCTTTGGTATTTCTCTACTATAGAGATTTCCCATACCAACACTCTGCCTTTATACACATTATTGGTGTGAAATTTCCCAAGTCTGGACTCTCAAAATGTCACTATTCCCAGATTCTCACTATTGTATTTCCAATTTTATTCAAATTAATTCCAACATTATTTACACAATTGAAATTTAATTTATAATTAAAATTCATTCTTTATACGTACACTAAATACAATAATATTGCATTTATGTCTTCGAAAAATTTAATTCGCAGAACCAGTTCATTAATTCACCCAAACAAAAATGTCGATTTCTATGCACTTCTCAAGAGAACTCCTTAAAACACAGTTTTTAAAAAATGTTCAGAAAATCCAACCTCCATTTTTCCGAATTCCAGTTTGTCAAAACTTCACAGAAAAAACACATCCTGGGTTGTAATCATTTTGATAATCCAAACTGTTGCACCTTTTGAGACCTTTCGTATCGTCACCGTGAACGTCATCAGCAAATCCCCAACTCCACACTGTCTCAACTCGAACACGTTTCCAGGGCTATCATGATCTTACAAAAGATTTTCCTTTCTGTCTCCATGGGCGATTACTACGTGCGGTCATACGTATTTCAGTTTTCTTTAACTTGTGTCGCCATTTGTGATTTCTTTCTGTGTTTTTTTCATCTAAGATCACCATTTCTACATGATTAAGCTTTAATTAATATTTAATATACGCGGGTTCGAGTCCCGCTCCAGGACGATGAAAAATTTCAAGTTTTCGGTTATTATCTGACTTACCATCCTTGTCACATTTACGCCAAAAATCGGATTGTCATCTTCAAAAATTTGTATTACACGATCTTTTTCTATTTTTTTCAATACTAAGTGATTTTGAGTATTTCAATTTCCATTCATTTTTATGTTTGCTTACTGTTTTTACTTCTTCAAATTTTGGTGCCATATTTTCTTTTATGCAATACTGTATCATTGCTATTTTATTTTATTTTCTTCTCTAGTTTCCTTCATGCTGTTATATTCTTTTTTTTAATTTGTTTTTTGTAGATCCGTAATAATACATTTTTTTCTCATTTTTGTTCTTATTCGGAGTTTATCTGTCCTTATGTAAAGGTATCCTATATACCCCCGCTTGGTTCATAATATTTTGCTTCTGTTTTGTATTATTCACTAATGTTCCTATAGTGTTCACCTTAGTAAATAGTAACGCTGTACTAGTGATCCGATTTATTGGAGTAGAAAATAAACACATAAGCGTTTCCAAGCTTTCGCACATCAACCAGATGGCTTTTTCAAGGAAGTTAGACAGAAACTGCAAACTGAAAAATAGAACGCTTAACAATTTGAACGCGGGAACTTGACAATAAATAGATGCGACGTTATATTCATTTAAAGATACGAGGCAGCACGTTGGTTGCACGCGGGATCCTGGTAGAGAAAAGGTGTTACTTGAAAAATTGGTTCCAAATTCGTGGCAACTCGAGCGAGACGCAATCATTGCAAGCATCGCTGTTGGTAATTATCTCCAAGGTTTCCCGAATGGCTGTTCATTTAGGGGTAGAGTAGCTAGCTAATTTCTTTATATCAGCCCACATGGGAGTAGCTGACTTGAATTTTACTTCTCTGGATAGTGCCGTGACTACTTTACCGTATTTTGTGTCCCTTTTATGTTCGTTGACTCTGATTCCAAACGAACGCTTGGTCATTCCAATGTAGTATCGTTTAGAGCCGTTCTGATACTGTAGGGGGATCGCATAAACGCCTGCTTCGCAGGAGAGAGGTGGACAAATCTAACGGACAAATCTGTCCAGATAGCGATTATGGACGCAGAAGACTACAATACGAAAATTGAAGATTTTATCACTGACTCTGATTCTATAGCCCTTCAAAGGAACCCTCTAAATTCTTGGATTGCGCAGGTGCAAAGAGCAGCCCGGTTACCCGCTATTCCAGACGATCTTAGGAAAGCCGCCAGATTACCACCAGGACCTCAGATCCCAAAGCTGTTCGGAAGACTTAAGCACCGTAAGCCAGGAAACCCACTGAGACCCATCGTATCCAGGAAGTCTGCACCAACGTACCATTTAGAGAAAGCACTTTCCAAATTCCTACGTAGTTTTCTTCCTGAATCGGACTTAGTAATAAATTCCACTCTGGATTTTATAACGAAAGTAAAAAAACTCACTGTCCTGCCAAGCGACATTATCGGCAGCTTCGACGTGGTTTCCCTTTACCCCTCAATCCCGTTCCAGAAGCCATCAGAACATTAAAGGATGCCATATCTAATTCAACATTTCATACGCAGGAGGCATGCCTCAGCATCTTCAAATTAATAGACTTGGTCTCTAATACTAGCTTCTACAGTTTCCAAGGACAAGTATATAAACAGAATAATAGCGCTCCGATGGGATCCTCACTCTAACCCATCCTTGCAGAAGCAATACTTCACCCAATTGAGCGGAATATATTCTCCAGCATTACCCCACGGCCTACCACTTGGCTGCGATATGCTGACGACGTATTTTTTGTATGGCCCCACGGAAAGAGACTCTTCCAATTTTCCTTGATAAAATCAATGATATACATCCTACGATCAATTTCACGATGGAGCTAGAAAGCAACAACGCTTTACCATATCTGGATGTTTTATTGAGGAAATCGTCTGACAACCACCTCGGCACACAAGTCTACTATAAACCCACGTCCGTCCCCAACCTGATGCTCCGCAGCTCTTTCTGTCCTGCAGAATACAAAGCAGCTATCTTCCGTTCTCTAATTCAAAGAGCCTTCGCCGTTTCTTCTGATACCCATTCTAGACAACACGAAATTGAAAGCGTCATCAAGCTAGCCACTGATGCAGGATATTCATTGAATCCGATACGTAGCTTTATCCAAAAAGCCAGAGCCAAACATTCCAGTCTTCCTGCGCCGCAGCTACGTTATATAGGCTCAATTCCCTACATTCCAAGTGTGTCTTACAAACTCAAAAACGCCCTCAAGAAGATGAACTACGGCGTCGGCATAAGGTCCCCTGCATCTTTACATACTATACTAAAGAGAAATAGTGAAAAACCACCTCTCTCCTGCGAAGCAGGCGTTTATACGATCCCCTACAGTATCCGAACGGCTCTAAACGATACTACATTGGAATGACCAAGCGTTCGTTTGGAATCAGAGTCAACGAACATAAAAGGGACACAAAATACGGTAAAGTAGTCACGGCACTATCCAGAGAAGTAAAATTCAAGTCAGCTACTCCCATGTGGGATGATATAAAGAAATTAGCTAGCTACTCTACCCCTAAATGTACAGCCATTCGGGAAACCTTGGAGATCATTACCAACAGCGATGCTTGCAATGATTGCGTCTCGCTCGAGTTGCCACGAATTTGGAACCAATTCTTCAAGTAACACCTTTTCTCTACCAAGATCCCGCGTGCAACCAACGTGATGCCTCGTATCTTTAAATGAATATAACGTCGCATCTATTTATTGTCAAGTTCCCGCGTTCAAATTGTTAAGCGTTCTATTTTTCAGTTAGCAGTTTCTGTCTAACTTCCTTGGAAAAAACCATCTGGTTGATGTGCGAAAGCTTGGAAACGCTTATGTGTTTATTTTCTACGCCAATAAATCGGATCACTAGTACAGCGTTACTATTTACTACTTAATTGGTGTATTGTTCCTCGTTATAAATGTGTTCACCTTATGTAATCTTTTTAGCACGTCGTTTGTAAAAAAAGATCGTGCTTTTGTTATCGGTTTGTCCGTCCGTCCGTCCGCCTGTACCCACGATATCTCTGCAACTATCAGTCCGATTTGAAAAATTCTTTTTGTATTCGGAAGCTTGAAATATGCAAATGATGATCCTTTATTTGTTTGTTTTTTTTACGATGTACAATTTTGCCGGTAGAGGGCGTAAATGCAGATGATGTCGAATTCAAAAATACGTTTTATATCACATATTTGCTTCTAAACATCCGATTTAAATTTTTTTTTATCTTTCGATTCCATTTATGTCGAAGAGTATTTTAGATATAGTTACTTTTTCAAATTACGCATAGATTTTCCGCTAGGGGGCGTAAAAGTAAATTACATTTTTCTCGATAACTCTTTTCTAAAACTCCGATTTGAAAAAAAATTTCTTCGGCGGATACATCGTCTGATGGGAAATCTTTTGCATAGAATTTAAAATTTTTGGTAAAGAATATTTTGGCCACCAGGGGGCGTAAGTGTTAATTTTTGATTCTGATGTATTTGCCATAAAATCGGAGCTTCTAAAATATCGATTGAAAGTTCTTTCGTGGACTGATGCCACTCACATCGATAAACCTTTTCGGAATATTTTCTTCTTAAAATATTGCACAGTTTCTCCGCCAGGGGGCGTAGATGTACATCTCATTTTTGTCAATATCTCTACTTCTAGGTGTCCAATTTGAAAAATTCCTTCTTTCTTGGATAGTGTTTTCCGTGTGACATGTTTTTCATATAATTTCAAAATTTTCACGTAATTCATATACTTTCCGCTAGGGGGCGTAGCGGTAAATTGCGTTTTCCCCTGTATCTCTGCTTCTAAATCTCCGATTTGAAAAATTCTTTCTGCACCGGATACAGCTCCTGATGGGAAATCGTTTCCACATAATTTCTAATTTTTGTAAAAAAATAGTTTGGCCACCAGGAGGCGTAAATCTTAATTTTCGCTTCTGTTGTAATTGCAACAAAATATGAGCTTCTAAATTCTTGATTGAAAAAAACGCGTTTTGTTGACCGATACTAGTCATGTCGACAAACCTTTTAGAAACATTTTTTTCTTAAAATAGGGAATGGTTTCTACGCCAAGGGGCGTAGATGTATATCTTATTTTTGTCAATATCTCTATTTGTAGGAGTCCGATTTGAAAAATTCCTTCTTTGTTGGATAGTGTTTCTAGTGTGACATGTGGTTCATATAATTTCAAAATTTTCAAGTAATTCATAAACTTTCCGCTAGGGGCGTAAATGTAAATGGCGTTTCCCCCTATATCTCTGCTTTTAAATCCTTGATTTGAAAAATTCTTTCTACACCGCATACAGCTCCTGGTGGGAAACCGTTTGCACATAATTTCTAATTTTTGTAAGAAATAGTTTGGCCACCAGGTGGCGTAAGCCTTGATTTTCCCTTCTGTTGTATTTGTAACAAAATATGAGCTTTTAAAATCTCGATTGAAAAAAAAGTCATTTGCTGACCGATACTACTCATGTCGACAAACCTTTTAGGAAAATTTTCTTCTTGAAAAAATGCATGGTTTCTACGCCAGGGGCGTAGATGTATATCTTATTTTTGTCAATATCTCTACTTCTAAGAGTACGATTTGAAAAATCCCTTCTTTGTTGGATAGTATTTCCGATGCGAAATGTTTTTCCTATAAATTCAAAATTTTCAAGTATATCATAGACTTTCCGCTAGGGGGCACAAAGGTAAATTGCGTTTTCTGCGTTATTTCTGCTCTTAAAGCTCTGATTTGAAAATAAATTCCTGTATCGCATACAAGACCTGATGGAAAATATTTTTCACATAATTTCTAATGTTTGGTAAAGAATGGTTTAGCCACCAGGGGTCATAAGTGGTAATTTCTGCTTCTGAAGTATTTGTTGCAAAATCTGGGAATGTGAAAACTCGACTAATTTTTTTTTCTTGGACCGATACCGCTTATATGGATAAACCTTTTGAGAATACTCTCTTCCTAAAATAATGCATGGTTTTCCCACCAGGGGACGTAAAGTCACATCTTATTTTTGTCGATATCTCTGTTTCTAAGAGTTCGTAAACTCACGATTCCGTTTACAGCTATATATGAGGGATTAAAAACCCGATTGAAAATCTTCTTTCTTTCGTCAGATCTATTGTTTTCCATACCGGTTCCATTGACTTTGAATAGCTTTGATAAATTTAATTTGCGTCAGAACGGATTCAAAAGACGTGCTTATTACACCCGAAAATTCGGTGTCATCTTTCTTGTTTATATTTTCCAAAAGCATTACTCAATCGCTCACTAGTATAAGGTATGTAAGGAAAATCACTTATATATTGTTTTATTATTATGAAAATCACTTATTATTATAAAAAATTGAAAGGGATTCCACCTCTTCCTGAGGGTTTTCTTCTATTCCTCCAGGGACGGGTACGACGTACCAAGTCTGGGAAGTGGTATTTCTTTCTCTCAGTTGTCCAGGAACTTCCTTACTATCCTACAAGTGTTCAGGATAGCTGACTTCTGTAGTTTTATGTAGGTGTTAGGTTGAAAGTCTAGTGTCTGTATAGAACTGTGAATGGTCTTAGGTACAACTCCTGTGGCTGATATTATTATGGGGACGGTGGTGACGTTCTCAATATGCTACATTTCCTTGACTTCGCATCGTAGGTCGTTATACTTTGACAGCTTCTGTCCGTGCGTCTTCTGGATGTTGCACGTGTTCGGCGCGGCTATTATTGTTTCGGAGTCCTTAGAAACTTGATTTTACCGGCCGGATGTAGAAAGCTTTTTTAACCATTCGAAAAAAAAAAAAAAAAAAAAAAAACACTTATCGCACTCCGAAGAACCAAATCATTATGACCACCTACTTAATATGATGTTTGTCCTACACGTGCCCCCAAAACAGTTCTTCCCCAGCGAGACATGAATGCTACAAGCTTCCTAAATTAGTTTTATGGTATCTGGTACCAAGATGCTATCAGCAGACACTTTAACTCTTGTAAGTTACGTGGTTGAGACACCGCAGATCGGATTTGCTGTTCCAACACATGCCACAGAAACTCGATTAGATCGATGTTTGAGGAATTTGGAGGCAAGAGTAATACCTGGAATTATTCCTCATGTTCCACTAACCAGAGCCGGATTAAGGCCTTATTGGGCCCCTAAGCTAAGACATCTGTGTGGGCCCCGAAATAACTTACGAAGGGGAATTATTACGAAGTCTTTTAAAACATGAAACTGTAACTGCTAAATTATCTACAGAGTTTTCACAATAAGTCTCTGTACTTTTCGTTATTATCACAAGAACATGAGTTAAAAGCTTATAATTCGTAGATTTTGTCTTGGATTTTCTAATGATTTAACATTGTATACTTTTTTTACTGCATTTTTGTTTTGTTAAGCAACGTGAAGTCACAGGGTATTTCGATCATTAACGGTTCCAAATTGCGCGAATTGGGAGGTGTAGGTGGATGGTAGTGAAAAAGCTGTAACTGCTTCGCTGCTGTGGTTGTATACAGCGACACGAAACCTTTACCATTGATGAGTCACTGTCTTGAAATTTGTTCGTCTTCCAGCCTCTGACCAAGTGGAAATCATACGAGATAAAAGTAAAACTATTTTATAAATCTCACTTTACCTATCAATTATTTGCGCAGGCATGCCTTCTGGGCCTTTGGTCATGATGGGTCCCAAAGCTATAGCCCCTATAGACCCCTCCCCTTAATACGGCCCTGCCACGAACCATTCTCGAACAACCCGGGCAAAATGGCACAGTTCATTATCCTTCTAAACGAAGGCACTAGTAGAGAGGAATACCGTTACCATAAAAGGATGTACCTGGTCTGCAATGATGATTAGGCAGGAGGTAGACGTCATTGTTTCCTGCACAGGAATGAATGGACCAAGGATTTTTCAGCAGAACATAGCCAAAAACATTACACTTCTTCTACAGGCTTCTTTCCGTCTCGCGGTGCGTCCAGGTGTAAAGACTTCCCCAGGTAAACGACGCACACTTACCTGGCCGCCCCAACAGGAAATGAGATTCATCTGACCAAACGACCTTCTTTTAATCATTAAATTTCCAGTTTTGATGCTCGCGTGCTCATTGTGAACACTTTGTACAATGAACCGAGGTTAACCTTGGCCCTTAGAATGGCTTATGGCTACTCATCCCTCATTTTCAGCAGGGTTCGATACATTATTCCAGTCACCAGCATTCAGATTACAGCCGAGTTGCGCAACAGTATCTCTTCTGTTGGATCGTAGCATACGTAATAGCCTTTGGTCACCTGTATCATCGATCGGCGCACAGCTAGCCGGCGTTCGTGGATTCTTCCTCCTCGGACCACTTTTCGAAAGTTCTAACCACGGCTGATCTCAAGCAACCCACAATACTTGCCGTCTGGGAAATGTTCTGACCCAGTCGTTAGGACATTACAATTTGGCCTTTGCCAAACTTTCCTTAGTTTCTCTCCTTAAAATAAAATCTATTTGGTCCACTGAAAAGAAAGATTTTGATAAACCTACACCATAACAAAGTGCGACAGTTGAAATGACCATACACTGCATATTTCTTGGTTTCTTTTGGGAAACACATGTCTGCCTGACTTATTCTGCCAGAGGACACATAAACAATTTCGTTCATAACTCTAAATTTAAAACTTCAAGCCTACACGAAACAAATCAAAATACGTCGTTACTCAATTATTATTTTTTAGAGCAAAATATTATTTTTAGAGCAAAATAATAATAGAAAAAAGAACAAAATATGTTGTGATTTTCAGCATAAATGTAAAAAGAACCTTGCTTATAAACAATTTCGTAAACAATTTCGTTCGAAACTGTACGCTAGCAAGTCAGATGTTTTTGGAAGCGTGAGCAAAACTGCGTTGCCATCGCTAATATTTCAAGGGGGAAACTTTTTTTTTTTTTTTTCAAATTTCAATTACTATGAAAACCTACCAGCGTATTTATATTTATTTCAGTCACTTTACCACTTATATGACGTCACCGTTGCTTCGGTGAAACCGAATGTTGGTAATTTGATTTTGACTCAAAAAACCTTGACATTGGATATGTCAAACGGTAATATAAATGTTTAAATGCAAAGCATATTATAAGAAAGCGGTTTTCACGTGAAATTTTTGAAAGTTTCTTTTGTTAAATGAATTTAGAACAAATCAAAGAACCTTGACATTCGATATGTCAAACGATAATAAATGTTTAAATGCAAAGCATATTATGATACAGCGCTTTTTACGTGATTTTTTAAGGCATTTTATTAAACTAGGGGATGTGCCTCTAAGCTCGCTACGCTCGTTTCCAGAGTAGCGCTCGGCCCCTGCAGCCCGATCTCCAAATATATCACATGAAATAAAAACTGAAAAATTCATATAAATTTCAATTTTTATTGCATGTCTAAGCAAATAAGGCTTGTTATTCCAAAATTTCAGAGTTTTTTTTACTGTCGTTAATTTTTGGAAGGTCGGGCTTTTGTCGTTTGAACTTATAGCACTTATTAAATTTATTACTAAGGAAAACAAAAGCGGTCCAAAAAGCGCCTCCGTAAACCGTAAACCGTTATGCTAAACCGTTAAGGTGGACGTCAAGTGATTTTGCTTCCTATACTTCCAATGGAAAAACTTTTGTATACATTTCCTTCACAATTATTGTGTTCCAAGGATGAAAATTTGAAAATCGATTAAAATAACTTCATATTATAACTTGGAATACTTAATATTTTCTAAAACATAACCATAATTATATAAAAAATCAATAACTTTTCCTTTGGTTGTGTTGGAACCAGAAAAAAAAGAGGGCGCGATCTGTACTTTGATGACGTCAATAGACAAACAAATGTTGGATTGCATAATTATGGTTATGTTTTAGAAAATATTAAGTATTGCAAGTTATAAAATGAAGCTATTTTAATCGATGTTAAAATTTTCATCCTTGGGAACGCATTAATTATGAAGAAAATGTGTACAGAAGTTTTTCCATTGGAAGTATAGGAAGCAAAATTACTTGAATTCCACCTTAAACAACTGAGATAGCTTTACCAACAAAACATATGCATAACAAATTCTCTGCGTCACCATGGCAGCAGGTCACATGACCAGAACGTTCCTCTGTGGTTATCGTGAAGACAGACATGCCGTTCGTTTCTTTCCTTTGCGTCTTTAAAAAATGCTTAAAAATCAGAAAATGACTTTTTCTTAATTTTTTTTTTGTAAAAAAGGGACGATAGCTGTAAGTTTATGCTGTAAAAATTGCAATGCATTATGTTTTATAGTTTGCCATATATCCGTTTTTTTAAATGGACCACATCGCGAAATAGAGAATTTTGTGAAATTTAGAATTTTTTTTTCTCGTAAACTAAATCGAAATTAAAAAAAGGGCGACGAGGTGCAAACATTAGGTCATAGCACTACATGCCTACAAAGTTTCGTGGTTCTGTTGCTGTTAGTGTGTCAGGAACGCGACCTGATAGCACGTTTTTGCTTACCTTAACTTTGAAATACAATAGCTCTTGACGTATCGCTAGACTCGAAAAACGGTTGATTTCAGCGTGTTCTCTAAACAATTCTATACAAACGATGTAAATTGCATATTTTTGTGTTCAATACGTTTTGCGCTGCGAACTAAGAAAGCGAGAGTGTCGCGAAATTTGTAAAACAGCGGGAGTTACTTTTTTTTAGAATAGAGAGATAAATTCAGAACAAATAAATTTAGAACAAAATATATACTGAGCAGGTCAACTCAAGTCATTCAAAACTTAGGGCGAGGCTTCAATTCCTGGGCAACAATGGCTGGATTATTGCAAAACGTTCTAGCGTTATCAAAGCTGGACAATTAAAAAAAAACCCATTTCGATCCACTTCAAGTTATCGCAGGAAAAATTCCTTTTTCAGTGCGCCTCTATGTTGTAAAAGGAACATTCCTGAGCCGCCTCGGTGGCGCAGTGGTCTAAGCGATGGCTTCTGATCATTCGTCGGAGATGGGTCTGGGTTCGAATCCCGGTGAAGCATGGATGTTGTGTTTGTCTTACGGCGCTGGCTCTCTCCCTTCCCTGGAGCCAGTAACCCTAAATTAGGGACAGGCGACTGCTTATAGCCGATTGAGTTGCTCACGGTGGTTGTTAAACCTCCAATAAAAAAAAATAGAAGAACATTCCTGACAAAGTTCAGTAGCTTCTGAGATTTAGTGAGGGCTTTCAGTTTCATATGTACAGATAGATGTGAATCCTAGAAAGACGTTTCCTGGCAAACTGCTCTCTCCACAAATTGATGAAAGTAACAATATTTCTTCTTTTCAAAACCCTAAAGTAATATGTTTTAAAATTTGATAGATGGCGACTTTTTTTCGTATGCCATTAGGTATCGTTCGTATTCTTTCTATGCGTACCTTTCAGGTATTTTATTTTGTTACGTAGAACAAATTATAAAAGTATTGGTGGATCATGAAAAACTTTAACCATCAAATTTTTTCTGAAGACTGTAATCCTGTACTTCCATTTTTCCCACGAGGCTGAACTCTTCAAGTCTTCACTTGGATGGTGATTTATTCAAAACAACTCAGCACGGGAACTGGAAGTTTTTGAGGAAGGAGAGACTTTCGAATTTTCACTTTTTAGTACCTCCTACTTAATACATCTCTTCCAACGGTCAATACTTTTCGAAGACTGTTTTTAAGAACTTCAGGATCCTTTTCATGAAACCACTAGTGTACTGCTTATTTCACTTATTTGTCAAATCTTAAGTGATTGCTCTTAAAGTAATTTTGTTCAGGAAACAAGTGGATATTTCTAGATGTAAAATCTGGGCTACTCCAAGGATGTGGCATTCCAGTAAACCGGGCTCATTCGATGGCGGAAACGGTAGAATCACTGGTGCGAGTCCTAGAGTTGTGGAGTTGAAATAGTGTTTGACCGCTCATTTCTGCTTTCGTTCGGATATGAAATTTTAATTTCTACCTAGTTTCAATGCGGAATACCAGCAAGCACATATCTTTCATTCTTTCAAAAAGCACACAGCTGCAGTCATAGGCTTTCCCGACCTCACCTCGCTACTCAAAATTCTCATTATCTTTACATGGCTTTATCTAACGTCTCACAGTACTCACATCAACACAATGATACCCATAATCTTTCAGTTTTTAACGGATGTCAATGAGAGAAAAACATTTTCTGCAGCTGTTTGAACAGCACGCCTGAATACAGAGCCTGTACAGAATAATGTGAGCACCTAGGAAAAGAAGGTTTTACGTACCTAAGAGAGTGTGGGACCACCTTTGGCATTCAAAACCGCATGAATCCTCTTTGGAATGAACGCATACGAATCCTGGACGGTGGGTAGTGGGATGTTACACCATTTTTCATGCAGAAACTGCTACAGGTCTTTGAGAGATGCAGGAGGAGGATAACGGGATCTTACTTTGTTTTCCAATAGAAACACAGTGGCTCCATGATGTTTAAGTCTGGAGTAAGGTGTGAAAGTTCTCCCTTATGTTCTTCAAACCATGATTGGACATTCCGAGCTCTGTGAATTTGGGTGTTATCATCTTGATAGATGGCATCCTCTGCAGGAAACAATGCTTGAACCATTGGATGGACTTGGTCGGCCAAAATGGTTTCAGATACTCTGCCAGTCATCCGTCTTTTCAAGGTAAGCTGGGGACCTGCTGAAAACCACAATATGATTGCCCAGAGCATGACAGCGCCACCACTATGCTGCACTGTTGGGAGCTGACAGTCTGAGTTGTACGCTTCTCACGGTGTTCTCCACACGTAAACACGTCCTGCGGTGGGGAATAGTGTGAATGTGGATTCATCCGACCACATTGCACGCTTCCATGCATCGGCAGTCCACATTGTATTCTCCTGGCACCACTGCCGTCGCTGTTGTGCATTTACCCGAGTAACCAGAGGATTTGCAATAGCAGCTCTGCCATAAATATCTTGTTCATGCAGTTCCTTGCCCACTGTTTTCGGGTCTGGGGATGCAGATTGAGCCCCGTACTAAATTTAGGCGCCGTGGTCTTTTTATTACAGGTAACAATCCTCTTTAATGCGCTCCTGCCTCTCAGTCAGGAACACGGTATGCTGTCATGACACTAGACACAGTAGCGCTCGATACCCCCCTACCCTGGTGATTGTTGTCATGGAGGTACCAACTAGCCTGCCATCAACAATTAGCCCTCTTTCGAAGTGCATTAGCTTGCTCATTTTGTCGTTACCCTAAAAGAAATTTTGCAACAAGACACTTTAAATGCACTTAAACAGGACCTTGAGGTTCTAGACAAAGCTCTTAGAACCAAAAAGGAGTGGATACGTTTGCGTATTGCGACGTACGCAGCTGCATTAAAACTCAAGTCTCTGAGCGTGGTGTTCACATAATTCTGTCCAACCACTGTAACTCTTCGCCACCCCGATGACGCAGTTGTCTAAGAGTTGGCTTCCGACCATTCGTCCGAGATGGGTCCGGGTTCGATTCCCGGTGAGGCATGTAAGCTGTGTTTGCTTTACGGCACAGGCTCTGTTTCTTCCTTTCTTCCCTGGAACCAGTTACCAGTGACTATGAAGTAGGTAAAGGTGACTGTTCATATCCCACGGTTGAAGTTAAACCTCCAAGCTGAGGGACCCTTCTCCAGTATGGCAGAGGGGAGAACTCGTGTGGCCCCCAAAACAGGGTTTATCTGAATATATCCACTCTTATCCAGAATTTTGCAGTTGAGGCAAAACATTTCAGCCAGTCATTATATACACTGGCGTGCAAAAATTGAGGACGAGACGGTTTTTCGAATGTAACGTCGTGCAGAAGTGCTCCGCATCGATTCGATTCATACCATCAGATCTCCAAGATGTAAGAATATGGGACAAGTGAGCAAAACCGTCCAAACAAGGAATCCAAAGGATACAAAGGCACTTTATTGAAAAGGTAGCTTCGAGCACAACTGGATAGAAGACAGAAACGTCCATGTGACAGGCGGCTGCCAAGAAAACTCCAGTCTTTAGTAGGGGATGTGATCACCCCTGACTGCGCTGCAGGATTTACAACGTCTGTCCATGCTGAGGACGAGGTTGTCAAGGAGCTGTTGAGGCATCGCGGCCCATTCCTCTTGTAGCGCCAATCGCAGCTGCTGAATCGTTGCTGGCGGCTGGTGACGTGCTGCCAAGCGTCTACCGAGAAGGTCCCACACCTATTTGATTGGATTTAGGTCCGGGGACCTCACAGACCAATACGTGCGTTGATTATCTTCACTCACCAACAGCTCTGCGACAGACACTGTACGATGAGGTGTAGCGTTGTCGTCCATGAAGAGGAACTCAGGACCCACAGCACCTCTAAACAGACGCACGTGAGGCAGGAAAAGCTGGGTACTATAGCGGACACCTGTGACTGATTCTTCTGGGAAGATGTGGAGGTCAGTACGGCTACCAAGCATGATACTGCCCTAAACGAGAACTCCGCTACCTCCAAACCGGTCTCTTTCGATAATGTTGGAGGTGTAATTACGTGTTACCTGTTCTCTCCAGATGTGTATACGTCCAGAATCGCTCGTCAGACTAAATCGGCTCTTATCCGTAAAGAGAACTCGACCCCATTGCTGATGTGTCCAGTTCTTGTGTTCCTGGCACCACAGAAACCGCCGTCTCCGATGAGCAGGCGTTAATGGCACACACCGTACTGATCGTCGTGCAAATAGCCCGCCTTTGTGCAGCCTCCTGGCCACGGTAAAACGTCATAACGGACGTCCAGTTGTCTGTTGCATGTGCCTTGCGATTTCTCCCGCTGTCTGCCGTCTGTCTCTTCTCGCCTGTAGGACAATATACCTGTCGTCCGCCACCGTGGTTGCTCGTGGGCGACCACTGCTAAATTCTCGGACAGCTGTTCCTGTTGTTTGAAATGCTCTCCAAGCTCGTGAAACGATGCTGTGAGCAGTCCCGGACCCCTCGGCCAAACAAGTCACATTTCGACGTTCTTCCAACTTCTCAATGACGTGACCTCGGGTAAAGTCATCCAGATGTTGTCTACAGGATTGCCTGTTGGCCATATCACACGGGGGCAGCAACTCGACGTCGTTCAAACCGATGTACACCGTGCAATAGCTTTCACCGAATTGCTGAGCGTACACCGCCCGTGTGCTTTATATCTTTCCGACACTCCCCCCCCCCTCGACGTCATGCTGCATATATGCGCATGCCCTACCGAACCGGACCTTAGTCTATCTCCTGAGTGGTTTTTCGGTCCGTTCTGCCGGCTCGTTCCGCTGTTATGATAATTTCTCCTCTTCGTCCTTAATTTTTGCACACCAGTGTACATACGTTTTGGACACTTTTTTTTCAAGCATTTTGGATAAAATGCTTGAAAAAACACATCCTTTCACGTCAAATTTGAAGTTGTAATTCTATCTATTGGTGTATTATGACAAGAGTGGTAAGCAAAAAAATATCCGAAAACTTGAAAATTTCGTCGTCTTAGAACGGGAATCGAACCAGCGTTTCCCGGTTTGTGCACGAGTATTCTAACCACTACAGCACCCAGAAGGACCAAGTCTCAAGTTTCCGAGTAATTTGAATTTAACAGATCACTTCGACTGGCGATTCCTGTGATGTGTTTAATTCAAATTACTCGGAAACTTGAGACTTGGTCGTTCTGAGTAGTGTAGTGGTTAGCATACTCAGGCGCAAACCGGGAGACGCGGTTTCGATTCCCACTCCAGGACGATGAGATTTTCAGGTTTTCGGATATTATTTGACTTACTACTCTTTTCAAAATTTACACCAATAGACTGTATCACAACTTCAAATTTGTGTGGTATACTGGTGTAATCACGTATTTCATGGTATTTCACAGTGGCGTAGCCAGAAATTTCTTAAGGGGGGGGGGGGGTCCATGGGTTTTGTTCATTGGTGTACGTCCCAAATATACATATACAGCGCATTAAATTCATACTAAATCTTCCCTCAGGGAGGGGGGGGACCCGAGGATTACCCCCTTGGCTACGCCTATGGTATTTCATGATCTCTTCACGTCTTTGCGCCTAGCTTGCTTATCAAAGCTTCAATTTCATCCTTTCCGTCTTTTTCAATATCAGTCTTGGCCTTGTCTATAATGTCAACCTTTTTAGCCCTGTGAATGTGTTAAAAAAAAAGCGAATTCACTTTTCTTTTGACGAACTACGTCTTTCTCCGCGCTGGCTTGGAGGTACATCGGAAGCACGATTGCAACGAAAATATGCCACACTTTGAACTTTCATATCTTCGAAACTAATAATCGCAGAGTAATAAGTGATACATCATTTGATAGTTTATAGAGTCACATTTATAATAAATCAAGTTTCAAACCTCCTCCTATTAACCCTTCGATACAGTAGAGTTAGAAAGTAAAGCTAAATGTCACGAAATGTCGGTTCGCTACACGCTGTTTTAAGGTTGATAACTAGTGAATAGGTAATGATAGCGGTGACCTCAGGCCCGCATTCCATTGCTGACAGTCAGAGCGAACAGATGCATGTGGAAAAATACAATAAAGTGGATTCAAAATTTATTAATTTTTTTAGATAAAAAAAAATTGGTGAAGAAAATTTTGAAATGCTGCGAAAATCCAGGAAAAATTACTAAAAGAACCGACGAAAGTTTGAAAAACATCTAGAGAAGAACGAGAGGAATCCTAAAAGGCCAGCTAAGTCATCAATCGAAAGGTCACGGGCTTGTGCGTTTCGCCCGAGTTCGACTCTAGAGCCACAAATTTCCACTTTAACTGCACAAATTGAGCCTGAACAACAAGAACAGATGGAGATTGATGCCATCGATCACACCGCGCATTGGAAAACTAATGTACATCGCCAGTCTTCACAACTTCGATGGATAATGAATGCATCACGTCCCAAATCTTTACATCGCCAATGCATTCCGAATCTAGACAAGAACAAGAGCAACAGGGAGAGTAAATTAGGCCCGAGACGTATACGACACAATGGTTAATAATCAAAATAGGAAATAATATTTAGTTTTAGCAGAAGGAATTTTACATGGCAGTAATTAAAATGCAAATATTTATTCGATTTTCAATGATTGACATAATTAAAGATGAAGAAAAGTGAGTGGGTAAATGTGATGTTTACCCCTTGCAGGTAAATGAGCACGGAAGCAGCTCCTCCACCCCTACTTCCACGGTTCTGGCGCCACTGCCTCAACATACTGGACAACAATTTTTATTCGGCATTCCACCATTTCCCGCTTGCTTCAGAACTAGGGGACTACTCAAGTCAAGAAACGTAGACGTCAGTGCTGCAATTACTCCTTCTGCCATGACTTTGCTGCGATTTCTCCTTCCGCTTTCTCCTATTGTCTTTATTCGATTTTCAATGATTGACAATAAATAATAACAAGCAGTGGTCCAATGTCGTCTCATTGGCATTCTCCAGTTATTGATCCGTGTCGTCCCTCCTCATTTGAAACGTCCACTCCAAACAAAACACTCACTATCAACTAGATCGAAAAACCTCAACAAACGTGAAACCATCGTGAACAACGGCTCCCAATGTCACTTTAGTAACAAATTCTTTTTTCCCGAAGGGGTGACAGAAATGCTCATGACAATGGCCTTCTGCCTCTTGCTTCTCTGGTAACCACTTGCCCCGGGCGCAAAAATCAGCTCTTCAAGGAGCACAAATTTCACTACTTACAATCAGATTAAAATTGAACTGAAACTTTTCCACCAGTTTCTGGCAGCACCTTTTCTCCCCATACTTTGTCATTTGTCAATTTGCCAAAACCGAGAAACATAATATAATGTTTCTCCAGTTTTGGTAGTCTTGGAAGCTTAAAATTCGGATTTCTTCCTCAAAATGTTCAGCAGATGTTATTCGCTCATATTTAGAAATGAAGTTGCGGTTTTACGTAAGTTGCAAGATGAGGACGTCCTTTGTGTTCTTGAAGATTCTCTTGGGGTCATTCAATCATTACTGCAAGCTTCACTCGGTCCGTTTAATGTGGTATCGAGTGTTCAAACTTCAAAACTGGAGGGAATTCACCTCTCTATCTCTCTCCCTTCCCTTTCTATGCTTCACAACCCTAAACAGCGATAAGTTCGGTTTCACTACCTAGCACCTTCATTTAAGGATAAGAGAAACGCAGGAAATTCTTATGCTGAGTGTTTCCTCACTCTCTTCCCTCTTTCTTAACTTCTTCCGATGCATACAAGGAAGCTAAAGTGCTGTACCTATTCGGAAATCGAGAGAGTGCCCCGGTACTTTGATTTTTCAAATCAAAAATCAGATTTCAACGATGGTTTTGGTTACTTACGATACCCATTTCCGTTACGTCGAAATCTTATGCGTGGGATTCACTTTACTGGTGTCCGGAAAGATTCATAGCATCAAAACTGCTACTTGCCGTAGGCACAAACATTAAACGCTTTTGCAACCGCGTTTTCTAAATGTGTATACATCCCACTGCCATATTTTAAATACGTGTATTTAATACCTTTTGGAAGGAAAAAGCACTTCGTCGTACACGTGCATCTACCTTCACGAACGAAGATTTACATGTGCCGCCGTCTGATGGTGGTACCTCGCACCAAAACGAAACATTCTAGGATTAACGTAGATCCTGGTCTCTTAAGCTTCCAACGAACACACCTTAGGTGACTACCACCAAAACGAAAGATTTTGGGATTAACTTACCTCTATGCTTCTTCAGAAGTTTCCAGTGAACGTATATTAGGTGACTCAAGGAAATATTCTATGATTAACGTATCTCCTTGATTGTTCAGAAATTTCCAATGAACACACCTTAGATAAATCGGTCCAAAACGAGAGATTCCAGTATTTAATTACTTCCTTGCTTCTTTTTTTATTAGAGTCTAACGACCACCGTGAGCAACCGAATGTGCTATAAACAGTCTCCCGCGCCTAATTTAGGGCTACTGACTCCAGGGAAGGGAGAGATTCTGTGCCATAAGACAAACACAACATCCATGCCTCATCGGGATTCGAACCCGTACCCATCGCTTAGACCACTGCGCCACCGGGGTTGCCCTTGCTTCATCAGACTCCAACGAACGTATCTTAGATGACTCATACCAAATGGGAAGATTTTAGAATTAACGTTACTCTTTCTTCTTCGCAAGTTCCCCGCGAACGTACCTTAAGAGTAAAGGTATAGCAAAAAATGCGGTTTTACTTTTACACCACATCGAGAAAAAATTATGCCTGTGTGAAAATTTTATTGAATTATTTTTCTTCCTAAAACCTTATAAAAGAAATAAAAAGATCAATCCGTTGCCCATCACTGAGCTACAAAACTCCATATTTGCTTCCAGTCAGTTCCTTATGAAAATAATTCTTGACCCAAGAATTATCATATTGTATTTGGTAATCATTAATGCTTAAATTTTTGCAGGTGGTTTCATGGGTGCTATTTATTGGTCTCTTCTCGTACGTGAAGACAATGGTGACGATCCTTCTTGGGGATATTGGACATGAAGCTCTTTTCTGGTGTGGTGCAGTTACTCAAGCCGGAGCAGCTGTTGGTGCCCTTCTCATGTTCCTTTTAGTCAATGTCTTCGAACTCTTTCAAGACGAAGGACTCTGCATCGCGTGAGGACAAATTCTTTAGAGGATAACTGGGTCAACATCTTGTTTCAACAAGAAGTCGAGACCGACGGTCGTGAGGAAAAGCAAAGCTCTCTGAAAGCCGGCATGCACTGTACCCATGAATTGTGAAATACAACGGGCATCCTGAAAGTAATGCCTCCTCCTTAATAACTTTTGAAATTTTGAAGTGATTTTAATGAAACTGTGATGACATGTACTGTGATATGTCACCAATGTGGGATCAGATTTTTTTTTCAGAATCGAAAATGAAGATAATAAATGACAGAGAAAAGCAGCAAGCCGTATTTGAATTCTTGGAAAAAGAGAGATGTGAGGCTCCAGAAATCCACAGAAGACTTCTGACGGTGTATGGAGCTGCCACAATCGATATCAGTAATGTCCCAAGATGGATGAAGAGGTTTCAAAAGAGAGACAGTTTAGTGTCGGAAAAGCAAAGGAGTGGAAGACCCGCAACTGCAGTGACAGATGTCAACAGAAAACGAGTGAAAGACCTCATCACAGCTGATCGTCGTGTCACCATCCAGGAGTTGCAACAATAAACAGTGCTCACTCTACGCAGACATTTAAGAAGCTATCAGAAGCAAAAGACGTGACATTCCAGTTCATAGTGTTGTTTTACACAATGATAAAACACGTCTCCACACCTCAATGGAGACCTCACTAGCTATTGCCAAAATGGGGAGGACGGTGGCGCCCGAAATCCGCTGCAGTCTTGATTTGGCTCCCTCAGACGTTTCCTGTTCGCCCCTTTGAAAAACACCTTTCGTGGCGACGTTTCGACGATGTGACAGACGTTAAACTGGCTGTGAACTCATGGGTGAAAAGACAGCCTCAGGAATTTTTCCAAATTGAATTGTACCAGTGAGTTCAAAGATGGCGGAAATATATAGAAAGTGATGGACAATACTTTGAATAAGCTAGCATTATTAATAATATGTTCAAGTATTTTGCCACCAAGTTTCACATTCTTGCTACTACAAATAAACATCTTATGAGGGAAGAGGCATTACTTTCAGGATGTCTTTTGTACAATATTTGGTATGTTTGGTAATAAAAACACTAAAATATTGCCACATATGTATTTCCATTTGCAATGAAATAAGGGGAAAGGTATTAAAATAAACAGAAGCAAAGGCGAGTTCGTCTGTAAAAACTAGAAATTAAGCGAAATATTGATAAAAAATTTAATAAGAGAGTGCTCCCACTTGGCTCAAAAGAACAAAAAAAAAAAATAAACACATCTAAATTTTTCGATATTATCCCAGCATTTGTTCTTCCACTTTGTGCAGGAACAAACGCCTGTTTTTTTCTTTTATCAATTTTCACTGCAAGCTGTATGACAAATGTTTTTTTCGCATCGCATAAAGCTAACAATTCATGCTTATGTTCGCCTCTACTCGATACAAAAGTGCATGCCACCATTCAAAAAGATCAGACGGCGTAATTTACATTTTTGTCACGTAACAAAAAAATTGGACCATGGGAGAAAAAAGACAGTAATGTACGAACAAAGCTAGTAGATGGCAAGGTTATGCTCATCGTGCACTTCCGGTGATTGCTTTGTGATGTCACTGTCCAAATCGTCACCGTAAGACTACCTAACCTCCACGTTTCTTTGTATCTGCACCATGGCAGCATGTCGGAGTTATTATCCCTAAACCAGCTGGAATAATCTTCATAAATTCTACCAGATTTTCCATCGCATAATGTCTTCAATTTTTAATTTAAAAAATTTGGGAAATGTTGCTGACATGCTTTTCCTATTCCTCATAAAGAAATTCGGCTGTACTACCGAATCAGAACGCTTTCAAGTACTTCCCGATTTCCTGTGTATCGTTCCGCTTTGTCTGCGTACAACCTGATCACACCCAGCGTGAAAGAAAGTAGTTCACGATAATATATACGGGATTTTTTTACTATTTTCATCGAAATAAGTCTTATCGAAATGGAAAATATCATAGGCATTTATTTTATTATGGAAAATAATTATGCACTTATTTTCATATCACAGATTTATTCATCATAATTCCGATAAAATAAATGCAACGCCCTTTTCACGGAATTGATATGTCTAACATTCATTTTACCACTCGGCAGAACGAAGTACTTCAATGAACTGCTGTTTAAATATATCTATTTTTTTTTCACAAAATCATCGGAAAAAATATTCCATTAGGCTATCGGCCAATAGTTCTTCTGATATGTTGTTATGGGTTCTGAGATTCTGCTTGAGAGCTCTCCAAATGAATTCGATGTTTCGATTATGACCTCTACTGTCAGGATCTATAAAAAGTTTTGTATGATTGACTATTAAATGAGTAAAACTATGTTATGATAAATGTTTATATCCTTTCCATTGATCTGGGTAGATGGTAGTGCCTGGTTTAACATGTTTTTGAATAATTGGTCAAGACATCTTCTTCGATAGCTACAGTTCGGATCTACGATTCACATGTTAGGATGGTGACGTCACGATTATTGGTCTGCGAGGAAGGCGGGATAAGCAAACCTTACTGTATATTAACCTTGGGTTACCTAAGAACCCATGTCCTGCAGACACCTCTCTAGAGGCTGAATAGTGTTCCACATAGCGCCGTCTAAAATGTTGAATGACTGTTCCGGTATTGCCAAAGACATATTTGACTTCACGTAATACTGTTTCAATGTTACCAACATGCCCAGATAATATGATTGTTCGGAAACTACGCTTGTAAGATTATGTTGAAGAGCACGATATCACTTCCGCACTTCTTGCTGTGTCATTACACCGGTAACAGAGAACTATAATTTGCAATGGATTTCGACAGTCATGAGGCCTTTATCCCATTAAAATGGATTGATGTAAGAACTACTTCCTGTACCCATTAGCTCAGTACTAGTGCCACTGCCAGAGTTTCCGCACTTCTGCTTTGTGTGCGGTACGGTCCATGCTCGCCATCTGGTGGATAGCTCACGTACTAACATACAGTATAGCGCCATCGAATTGTGGGGTTCCCTTTGAGGGTAATAAAACAGGGAATCTTACTTTCTGACTTCCACTCGTAAACACAGATGTCGAGTGGAGGAACTTGTAAGGCTAAGCCCCCAAAACATTTGCCCCTCCCCCAAAGACATACTATAGTAAGAAAGGAAGCTTCATCTGGGACTGCAGCTCCCTCCCCGAAATATATGTAATCACGCTACCTCCATTCCCGAAACTACTCG
Organism: Macrothele yani; assembly: GCA_039090855.1. Lineage (NCBI taxonomy): Eukaryota > Metazoa > Arthropoda > Arachnida > Araneae > Macrothelidae > Macrothele > Macrothele yani. Next base: position 133,152,955 of record CM077027.1, on the reverse strand, counting down.
TACTCGGCACTTTGACATTAAAGTTTTCTGCTTTTGATTTCCTTTTTCTTGACGCAATACGCCGTGATTTCGGAACAGTGTTCTTTGACGAGTCTCGGTAACAGAAGCTACGTAACTGAGCTGAAAGTGTGAACACTACGCAGTACATGCACTTGATTCGTCGTAAAGCATGAATTAGGCATTATATTCCGTGGTATTACACGTAACTGAGCTGTTGCGCGTTATATGAAAGATTGCGTGACGGACGACCTTAGAGTTCTATATCATCATCATTATCATCATGGTCTCTCCAAGCCTCTTCCACAACGGTCTGTCTTGTGCTAGTTTCTTCCATGTTACTCCCGCATACTTTCGAATTTCATCCACCCATCTCCCATGGGGTCTTGTTCCTGTCCCTTGGAATCCAATCTAAAATTTCGGCTGTCCATCGATGGTCTGTCCTTATGGCAGTATGTCCAGCCCGATGCCATTTCAGGGATTTTACTCTGATCATGATGTCTTCCACTCTTCTCATTTTTCTGATCCACGAGTTCCCCTTTTTATCTCTGCTGGTTACGCCAAGCATGCCCCTCTCCATGGTTCTTTGAGTTGTCTGTAGCCTTTGTATGTTTCTTTTAGTTAAGGTCCAATGCTTTTACAAGAAATAAAGAATCTTTATTTCTTGTAAAAGCATTGTACATCATTTTTGTCTTCTGAAAGTTCATTTTTAATCCCACTTCTTTACTCTTGCCAGCAAGTGCCTGGATCATACTCTGCAGCTCTGATGGGGTAGTTGCAAAAATGACTACGTAATCAGCAAAACGAAGGTGAGTTAGATAATCTCCATTAAACTTTATCCCTTTGTTTTCCCAGTTCAGTGATTGAAAGACATTTTCCAATGTGGCATTAAACAGCTTGGGAGATATGGTGTCACCTTGTCTCACTCCCTTTCCAATTTTTATGTGTGCTGTACTCTCAAACAGCTGAATCTTTACACTTGCATTTTCATATATACTATTAATAATATTAGTGCAGGTATCTTCAATACCACAGGATTTCAAAGCCATTGTAACTGCTGAAGGTTTCACTGAATCAAAGGCCTTTTCATAATCGTTAAAAGCCATGGACAATGGAAGTTCATATTCCCTCGCTCTTTCAACTAGTTCTCTCAGCATGTGGATATGATCTATAGCGTTGTAGCCACTCCTGAAGAAGCCAGCTTGTTTTCTTGGTTGAGCCATGTCCAGTGTCTCCTTCAAGCAGTGTGAAAGAACTTTAGTGGATATTTCATAAACCACTGATAGGAGACTGTGAGGTCTGTAGTTCCTGAGATCCTCAATGTCAGAGTTTTATATATACGTAGGTATTTCCTATTTGTGTGTTGTACAGTTAACTATAATATCCGTTCATTAAAAATGAATGAAAGGAAACTTTCTACGAGGATTTTTAGTTCATTCTTTACTCCCAAACAGATAATATTACCTATTCAGGGTTCTCACTTGATGGCTTAGTCATGACGTTAATGCACTATAATGGGATACAATAATTACAACATCGCAACACTGAGTAGTCGAAATAAGGTTCAACCCTTTTTCTGCTGCGTGTATCATGAATTTCCCAGCGTTCATTTTTTCGACTCATTTTTAGAAATATAGAAAATACTCGATCTAAGAACCGTTGTTGGCCCACAATTAATCATAATACGAAACCTATTTACTATATAACCATCACTAAGTGATGATTTATCCTCTTTCCTTTCGGTATATACTTTTCACAGCAGAATCAAGTTTGCTTAATAAAATTATTTCGTGATTCTTCGCAAACGGGCTTTCATTAATTAAATATAAGGATTTTTATTAATAAAACTGTGTACTTTTATGCATCAGAGTGCTTGCTGACAAGAAACTCGAACCGGAAAAATTTTATTCTCAGTCTGTTGTTTGTTTGGTTTATAAAGTATTTTTAAAAACTCATCATTAGTTAGGTTTAATAACTTCGGATAATTACATGCTTTCAATTTTAATCTTGTGCAAATTTAGGTGAAATATGCGTGCGAACAATTTTTAAGTTGACGATACGGAACAGTGTAGTAAAAACACATCTTTAACTAAGTTTCAGAGTTTTTGATCTTTTTTTTTTTTTTTTTTTTTGTTAGCAAAGTCTAGCATAAGTTTTTATAGCGTTTTTAATTATTAGACGCAGTTGTGTACGGTAATTAACTAATGTTAATAGATAACTTCGTTGAACAGTAATCTCACATCTAAAATAACTAAGTAAATACTAATGATGGCCACGTTGAACGAATCACCAATTACAGGGCTCGACTCGACCTAACAAACACTACGTGAAGTTTGTTGTTCTAGTTCAATTTAGGTAAAACTCTGGATAGCTTAACGATACAGAAATCATTCAAGAAAACCTCAAGAAATACACTATCTACCAACAAGTAATTGGACACCTGTGATAGCAAAGGAAAACGAAGTTTATTCATCTTCAATAGTCGGTGGAGCCTCCACGAGTGGCAATTACAGCTGCGACCCCCGGAGCACACTCTCAACCAGGCGTTGTACGCCGGCTAGCGGTATTTTTTCCCTCTCGGCTTGGAGAAGACAGGTCAGTTCTTTCACCGATTTCGGACGGTGGGGGCACCCCTTAAGTCGACGCTCCAATTCGTCCCAGTGGTGCTCGATAAGGTTAAGATCCGAGCTCTGCGCAGGCCAGTCCATTCGATTAACCCCATTGTCACCATACCAAACCATGGTGGACCTCGCAACATGACAGGTGGCATTGTCATCCTGAAAGTAACATGTGTCCACCCCGTAAAACTGCCACAACGTAGGAAGCGCATGGTCATCCAAAAGGGTGTAGTAGGTCTCGGCGTTGAGTATACCAGGAATTGCGACCAAGGGTCCCGTGCCATACCAGGAGAAACACCCCCATAGCATAATTCCACCGCCACCGAACTTCACAGTTGGCACAATACATTCCGGCAGCAGGCGTTCTTCAGGCAGACGCCAAACCCAGACCCTGCCATCCGAACGGTAAAGGGTGAACCTTGATTCTTCGCTCCAGAGAACCTGTTTCCACCGTTCAACAGTCCACTGTCGACGTTCTTTGCACCACGTTAGCCAAGCAGCGCTATTGGACTTGGTGATCAAAGGCTTGTGGGTGGCAACACGTCCATGATAACTGAGCAGATGGGCTTCCTTACGGATGGTATTAATCGAAAGGACACTCCCGGATGTCTGTTGAAACTCCTTGCGGATGTAGCCATCGATTTGGTGCGGTTCTTCCGGATTTCTCTGGCCAGCACTCGTCGGTCGATCTCTAACTCCCAGTTTTGTGGGTCTGCCGGGTCGGGTCACATTCCGACAGTCACTTCTCATCTTCCACTTGCCAATCACGTAGGCCACTGTCGATTTTGGGTACTTCAACTCGCTGGATATGTCACGTATGGATCGGCCATTTCTGTGATACCCGACAATTACACCTTTCTCGAAATCAGAGAGCTCCGAACTGCGTGGCATCTTGCATGCGACTGATTACGTTGTTGTTTCCCACACGATATTTAACGGCGGCCGCCGTGACGTGTATCAGGACCGCAGATATCGTTGTTTGCAGGGGTGTCCAATTACTTGTTGGTAGATAGTGTAGTTACTTACAATAATAACACTCAGTTTTTTTCCCTCCAAGTACGTGATCAGCACAGTACATAGGGTTGTTGTCATGTGACCGTAACTGGTCCAGAGTATAAAATGTGAAACAGAAGTTTGCCCAACAGTCAAACACACTTGCACCTCGGTTGGTGAAAGATGGCAAGCGATACTGCATTTATTCGACACTGCATCCGTTACGAATTTCGCCAAGGAAAAAGTGCTGCAAAAGCATGTGCATCGATCTGTTCTGTGGGAGAATATTGTATCGAAAAGTACGTGTGAGTTTTGGTTTAGACGGTTTAAAGCAGGTGATGTTGATGTTAGCCATCATGAACGTTGCGGCGCCCCGCAGAAGGTTGCACACGAGGAACTGCAAGCATTTCTGTATGAAGATTCGTCTCAAACGCAAAAAGAATTTGCTGAACAATTGGGGGTGACTCAACAAACCATTTCCAATCGTTCTCGCGCAATGATGGGAAAGATTTAAAAGGAAGGAAAATGGGTGCCACATGACCTGAGCCAGAGGAGAAAGGATGAGCGTGTCGGGAAGTGTTTGAATTTGTTGAAGAAACAAAACAGAAAGTCTTTCCTGTGGAAGATCGTTAGGGGCGATGAAAAGTGGATGTGGTACGACAATCCCAAACCCAAAAAACACTGGGTAGACTCCTGAGAAGAAACGACTTCGACACCGAAACGCAATATTAACTCCAAGAATGATCTGCGGTGCATCTGGTGGGATATGAAGCGTGTGCTCTATTATGAACTATTGGAACAGGCTCAAACTGTTCCTGCTGATCTCTACAGACAGCAGTTGCTGCGATTGAACTAGGAAATCTGTCGGAAACGACCATTTACAGGTAAGGGATTTTTTTTTTTGATTGGAGGTTTAACCCCAAGTAGCACGTGACGTTTAAAAGACGTCGCATTTCGGTTGCAAAAGTTGATATTTGGTCTTCCGTACAAAGACTACGTTTGATAAACGTTTGTTAAATGTTACATCCGTTACCGTTGCGATTTTGTCACATTCATTACGTTTGCTAAACGTTGCATTTTCGTCATGTTAGCAAGGTCACAGCTAATCTTTGGCGTGACATTACATTCAGGCAAAAAAGAACAAACTTATACTGTTGATAAAACAGTAAGCTTGTGTATAATTGATAAAGATTATTGAATTCCTCCTTTTTTTTTTGCTTATACGACTAGAAGATTTTATTCCATTGGTTTTCAAGCAGCTTCTGGTCTGCGGCTGCGTCGTTTTCTAACCTGCTGTTACGTCACTTGTACTACGGACGGTGAGTTATGGCAAGGCTGAGCTCGATCGTCCAGAGCTGCATGCCTAATCGATGGATTTTATCGTTCTTAAAAGGTAAGTTCTTTTCCTGTTTCAATTCATAGGCTTCGATTTCGAAAACAATTCATGTATTCGCTTCGTAACTCGTGGAGATTCCCGTAACACGTGAAGACATTCATGTATTCGTTTCCTAACATATGAAGACATTCATGTATTCGTTTCGTAACACGTGGAGGTAGGCTTAACACGTGAACACATTCATGTATTTTCTTAACAGGTATATATATCATCGACTGCATTTTAAACTAGGAGTAGTAAAGAATTTGTTAGATTTTCGGATCTAAACACAGCTGATTCGTTTTTAATTTTGTATTTTCGTGAAAGAGTAACAAAAATATATTTCAAGGAAACGAAATTTTAGACCTTTTCATTTTTATGAGCTACTGAATATTTGGTTAGATTTTTAAATAACAAATGCAGCTAGTTGTAAAGAAATTCTAATTCTTCAAATGTTTAGAGAGTATTGAATTTATACTTAATTACTCAAATGTGCTTCCGTGTAGCAAACATTGTTACAAACGCAGCTTATTGGTATGTTAGTTATAAAGGATACTCTATATTACTGTTATCATATATTAGATCAGCATTTCTTAGGGCTCATTCAGCCAGTTTTTTTTTTGCAAGAAATATATTGTGTGTAGAGTAACAAACGAAATAAGTTGTTGGAGAGATACTTATTGAATCCAGAAAGCTTCAAGGTTGAAAAAAATTCAAAACCCACCCTGTACAGAGTCCTGTGGCCAATAAGTATATTGTCAGTCACAATTCAAAGTCTACGTAAGGCACGCAAAAATTTAACTTTTTTTTTTTTTTTTTTTTTTTGAAAATGCACGTTTTATACCAGATGTGAATTAAGCTTACTGAAATCATAATGTATCTGTATCCAAATGGAATATATACAAATATCCAATGCAACATTTTGTTAGACTGTGGGAGTACACACTTACATTCAAATGTGCCCATCTCCCCCTTCCACATATCAGAGTTGTGCCTATCAAATAATGAAGCAGAGAATGCTATTGAACCTGTCACAGGCAAGGTGGCCAGTTGCTTTGCTTTTCCAGTTACAGTTTACTAAATTTTTGTTCAAATTTCAGGAATGCAGGGGTGGGAGAAGTTGGAAGCAGAGTTGTATAAAAATAAAATGTATCTGTGAACACAACCATTGAAACAAAACTTGCTGCAAACCTGCATATCACGATGACAATATAAGATAATTTAAAGAAACAATTAAAAAATAATTATTAGGACATTACAAGTTCCGATGACGGCAAAATACAATTGAATGTGTGTGTGAAATTGACCTTTATGGCAAAATATTGGATTATGAACCTCATAAAAACAAGAGAATTAAAAGAAACATTTTATACCCAGAAAACAGTTCCATTAATGAACCTTTAAAAATTATAAATAGTATTTTCAACAGCTTAGTTCAAAAATTACTGTGCTGCCCCCAGTGGCGCAGTGGTCTAAGCGATGGACTCTGATCATTCGTCCGAACGGGGTCTGGGTTCGAATCTCGGTGAGGCATGGATGTTGTGTTTGTCTTACAGCACTGGCTCCCTCCCTTCCCTGGAATCAGTGGCCCTAAATTAGGGACGGGCGACTGCTTATAGCCCATTGAGTTGCTCACGGTGGTCGTTAAACCTCCAATAAAAAAAAATACTGTCGACTTACAAATTACTTAAGGAAAAGGTTTTAATTTAATAACTAGTTGCTGCAAGAGGAACCTGGCAATAAAATTTAAATTCCTTCTGTGTAAAGGAAACTTTTGATACAGTTCCTATGTACTGAGAAACAGGCCTTGATAAAATCTAGAGGCCACAAACGTCCAAATGTGCCCATATTGGCAAAATCTGCTAATAATTTGAAAACTATCGGCGTGCGCACATACTTTTACATTCTACTACTTTGGTTGGAAGTATAGTTTTATGAGGATTTTTTTCTAATTTGAATTAATTTTCTCTCAACAATATTATTTTTGAACACATATCATTGCTCCTTTGTTTCTGTAATGCTTCAAAACCATCTTGATAGCTGTTTACTTTTGGTGCTACTGGTTTTGAATTTAATGTTCACTTTGAATTTTGTAGCTGTTTGTTCCCAAATGGCAAGAGTAATAGACCAATTTTTGTATTTGCTAGTTGAGTCTGTATCTTCAGATTTCTCTGAATGAATAATCTTTTCTAAGCAATTAAATTAGAGAGCCACAAACCAATATTTCTATTCACTGTCGGATTAATACTTTTCCGACTAGGCCAGTGCTTCCTAATTAGCCTTTCTCTGAATTATGGATCTCTTCTATTATCAGATCGTTAAGGGCAACAGATTAAAGGCTGGATCACGTAGCTACGCTGTGTAGAAAAGCTGTACAAACTGTCACAGTTTGATTGTACACATTTTTTTTCAGCAATGTATGTATGTATATATATATACTGGTCACAAAAAGTTAGGGATATTGCATGAAGTGAAGCCACGTAACAAACGCCAGAGTGTGTTTGCAAAAACAATTCAATGGGCAATTTTTGCTCACAACAAGTAGTACCACAATATAGACAAAAGTGTATATTCAGAGAATGTCCAAACCTCTGGATTTCAGTATCCAGTAACACTACCTATGTGTCGAAGAACGTCTTGACACCTACGAAGCATACTTGCAGTGACATTATTGATTAGTGTTTGGTGCAGTTAGTCCCATATTAGTCAACACATTACAGAGGTCTGCCAGTATACTGGGGTATGGAATGCGGTTATCTAAACGTTGCTGTATAGATTCCCAAATTTTCTTAGTAGTATTAAGGTCAGACCTGAGGTAGCTGTAAGGATTCGATCTTGTGGTTTTCCAGCCAGGGCCGGTCCAAGGGGTAGGTAGGCCAGGTGGTAAATGTGTAGATTAGCGTCCTAAATTATTTCATTGAAAAAATTTTAGTACCTGGAAAAAGTGCGATGTACAGATTTTAGTGTATGGAAATTAATGTCAAATGGTGCAAAAATTGCATATTTTAAATGTGTTTTAAAGATATATTTTTTTCGTAATATTGACCTGTGAGTCTGACGCTGTGAAGAGAAGCTGCGGTAGGCCTAATGTATTGCTACGGCAAAGAATGTGAAGCTTTGGTCCTTTAAAAGGAAGGTTTCTTGCTGTACCAAAATGATGGGCGGAAGAGTACAAGAGAAAGAGGTTATGTTGTTGGCAGGAGAGCAATAAATGTAGTGATACGCTACAGAAAATAGGTCCACAGCATCCACCCTTTATTTTGTTGTATCCTGTATGTTGTTGGCAGGAAAAACTGGGAAAAAAACTCTTCGATTTGCAAAAGATATGTATGAGTAAGATAGAAACTGACCTGCGAACAAGCTTATTAACACAGGAGAACCAAAGGTGCAGTGACACAGCAAATCAGCTATGAATGGAAGCTGTTCAAACCAGAACCGAAAGTTATAGTTCCCCCGTTTCCTATACAACATAGAAAAGCATGTTAGTACTTTCTAACATGCTTTTCTACGTTCTTTCGCATACCACGAGTATGCGAAAGAACGAAAAATTTCTCAACATCGCTTTAAAAACAATGACAAAACATGAACGAACTATATTGTGTAGCGTATGAGTATAACACGGCTCGCTCTCGTGGTAACAAAATACGCGCTTGGACTTGTAGTCGTCCGCGCGTGAATTAAACGCTGCAGCGAATCTTCCTTTCAATGAAGCTAAGCTTCACATCGTCGCCGTAGCGATGCACATAGTCGCACAATATAGACGTACACGCGTACGCCATACGTGGATAGTTTGCAAATTATTAGCAGATTTTGCAGATAGTTTTTGCTTGTAGATTAAAAAAATAAAAATGTTATTACAGCAATTAAAACACTTAAGGTTTTACTAAGATTAATATATTTAATTCTATCTTAACATGAGAATGTTCAACTATTTTTCACATCTTCCGATAGTTATTTTGTTTTTGCAGAAGTTTCTGGCCTCTTGATTTTATCAAGGCCTGTTCTCAATATATAGGAACTGTAACAAAAGTTTCATTTACACAGAAAGATTTATTTTATTGCCAGGTTACTCTTGCAGTTGCCAGTTATTAAAATAAAATATTTTCCTTATATATTTTATAAGTACTATTTTTGAATTAAGTTGTTAAAGATGCTATATATAATTTTTGAAGGTTCATTAACAGAACTGCTTTTCTTGATATAAAAATTAGTCTCTTGTTTTTATGAGGTTCATAGTCCAAAAGTTTTGGCCTTAAGGTCCATTTTACACACATTTTTGCGGATTCAGTCGTAATGTCCTTTTGCCCTCTCTGGAATCTGTAATGTTCTAATAATTATTTACTGTTATATTAATTTTTCTTTAAATTATCTCGTTCCATTGTTATCGTGATTTGCGGGTTTGCAGCAAGTTTTCTGTTTCAATGGTTGTGTATGCAGTCACATTTTATTTGAATGCACCTCTGGCGATGCGTTAGACCTACCGCAGCGTCTCTTCACAGCATCACTCACAGTTCAATATTATGATAGAAAATCTTTAAAACATATATGAAATTTCTGCACCATTTGCCATTAATTTCCGTACTCTAAAATCTTTACGTCACACTTTTTCGAGGTACTGGCATTTTTCCGACGAAATAATTTAGGACGCTAATATACATATTTACCGGCCAGGTAGGCAGCCACCAAATGGAAGGGATGCCCATAAATTTTCTTACATAGTAAAATTATCCGCTAACTTTTTTCTTTTTCTTTTATGAGCTAGTCTGTATTTGCCACAAAAATGAAAGCTGAATACTCCTTTGTTGTTTCTCTGACACATGCAGAGTTCCTATATATATACCACCAACAACAAGAAGCATTTTCAATTCTTGTGCGTTTTTTTTTCTGAGAATTCTTCTCTGCTGCTTTTCTACGCATTTGGGTTTTCAGGGAGAAAAAAATGAACCTTTTTTTTTTTTTTGTTCGTTCCTGATGTTTGTTGACATTTTTATATACACTGAGTGGCCACTTTATTATGACTACCTGACAGTTTTAAGCAAATGAGCTATGGCTGCATGCTGTTGCCGCCAGAGGGTGAGGCTAGTATAAAAAGGGAAAGCTTAGTGCTTGCAACAGCAGTAGAAGTGATTTTTGGGTGACGAGATGGGTAAAAAATGCAATTTGACGGACTTTCAACGTGGGACGATTGTAAGAGCTCGGAGCCATGGAGCGAGTATCACTGAAACCGCCGCATTCATGAAATGTTCCAGAGCCACTGTTGTTAAAGTGTTTAAAGACTGGACTGTCAGCCAAAAAACTGGGTCTCTACGTGCAACGTGTGGTCGTCTAGTGACTGCTCTCTCCGGGCGGACCGGAGTGTCCAGACTGGTAATAGGCAACGGTGCAGCAATTACAGACCATCTTAATCAAGGATCCCTCAAATGATCTGTGCACGCACTGTTCGCCGTACACGGCACGGATGGGATATGGCAGGAGGAGGCCTGTTCGAACACCTTTGCTGTCTGCAGTTAACAAGAGAAAATGTCTCCACTTCGCACAGGAGCATAAGGATTGGACAGTCGATAATTGGAAAAAAATTATTTAGTCCGATGAATCACGTTTTCAGTTGCACCATGCCTATGGCCGAGTGAAAATTTGGCGGAAACAGCACGAAAGCATGGACCCCAAATGCATTGCTACAACCCTTCAAGCTGGTGGAGGCAACGTTATGGTTTGGGGAATGTTTTTCTGGCATGATTTGGGCCCGTTAATTCATGTTGATCAACGTCTGATTGGCACATCATATCTAAACATCGTTGCAGACCAAGTACATCCTGTCATGTGGATGGTTTATCCCAATGGCGATGGCTACTTTCAACGAGATAATGCGTCTTGCCATAGTGCTCGTATTGTACAGGATTGGTTTCAGGAAAATGCTGGTTAGTTTACTTTGCTTAGCTGGCCCCCACAATCTCCAGATCTCAACCCCATTAAGAATTTGTGGGATGAAGTTGAACAAGCCATCAAACAGCTGGATACACAACCCTGCAATTTCACACTCTTGGAAAGTGCTATTCATCAAGCATGGTCTTAGATTCCAAAAACCACCTATCAACATCTCGTGGAGTCCATGCCACGAAGAATCTACATCGACGTAGTATTAAAGGCAAAAGATGGCCCAACGAAGTACTGAGGGGGTGGTAATAATAAAGTGGCAACTCAGTGTATAACAATAAGGCTTGAGTGACAAGCCTTATTGTTATGTACATCTTGGAAATAAATCCCAAATTCCCACAGCCTAGGGTAAAGCGGGAAAAAAACACTTTTTACTATGAAAACTGCAACACAAAGCTCCTACAGATTGCGAACCATATATATATCAATGGTTTTCTATCCACTCATTGATAGCGCATTGTTTGCCATTCAGGAAAGATTTATTCAGTTGCAAAAACTTTTCAACGCTTCGGTTTTTCTTTATAATTTGAAGAAATTGCCTGACAGGGGATTCTTTAAAAGAAAAGTGTATTCAGTTAGAAAAATTCCTTAAGGATGCTGACAGTGAAGAAAAAGATATCGATGGGGAGCAACTGTTTGAAGAGCTGAGGCATTTGCAAGCACTTATGAGCAAATGCAGCTCAGCTACTACAATAGAAGCTCTAAACTTCATATTCCAGTATGATATGGTTCATTGTTATCCCAACAGTAGGATTTGCTTTCGAATATCGCAATTCCTGTCTGTAGAAAGCGGGAAAAGAAGTTTTAATAAATTAAAGCTGATAAAGACTTATTTGAGATCTACAACGATGCAGGAACAGCTATCGGCTTTATCCATCATTTCTATTGAAAACGATATTGCACCAAAAAATTTCTGAAGCAAAGAGGTTTTTGCAAAGTAAAGCCAGACATGAAAGTTTCATGTAAATAACACAAACAACTATGTATGATTCAGTCATTTTGTGAGTAAAATTATCATTATTATATTGGACTATTTATTTGTAGCATAGCATATAATAGTGAGTTAGTGACATATCTACTGAGCATGCGAAGTTGAGATTAGAGCTATTTGCTGTGTTTGGGTCCATACTGCAAAAAATAAATAAAAAAAAAGATGGGGGGGGGGATCAAAGGAGTCTTTCTGGCTGTCGGAAAAAAACAGAAAAAGTTGAATGCCATGATGATAGCACTTTCAATAGGTTTCTTCAGTGGTTTAGCTTTTTTCTCTTCCTTTTTTTTTTTTTAATAATTTTCATTCCAGTTAATTGTAACTGCAGCTTGTGCTCATTTTGGCTTTTCACTTTACTAGTAACTTGTTTTTCAGTGTTTACTTCCCTTTTTGTTTCTTCTTGCTTGATTCTTAATATATATAAAGATAAATTAAAATTTGGGGGTATATCATAATTCATAATAAAATTTTATAAACATAATTTACCAGCACTAATGAGGGCAAACTTTTGAATGTGATTTACATTAAGAAATAATAGGGCATTCAAAACAGTTGAATTATATAAAGAAATTGCATAAATGATTTTTTTTTCTTTTTAAATTTTACTCAGGTATGGTTATTCATGGCTCTAGTTAGGAAAGTTAGGGATGTTATGCAAAACACAGATGAGTGTAAATTAAGTACAACCTCCTGTAGCTTTAAAACTTGAGCTTATATCCTCAGATCAGTATTTCCCCTCCTACCAGTAGATCTCTCTGTAGAGTACAACTGGATCACCCTGTGAAAGTAAACCAAGTTGATGACTTCACCAAGTTGGTAAATATAATATTAGTGGAATTAAAGGATTAAACCATGTGTGAAATTATAGAATAAATAAGCAACATTTATTCACAATTAAATAATTTATTTTAAGATCTATAGTTTTGTTGAGCCTTTAGCTCGGCTTCATCAGGACAAAGGGAGCATAAACATTCATATGTGACATCAGGTAGTTGATGATCATGGATTTTGGTGAATTGTCTCCATGCAATTGAAAGAAATCGAGTAGGTGTCATGTTGTTGACAAGTCATAAAGAAAAGTCATGGAAACAAATTGGTGTTTTCTACCCATGTATATCGTGCAGTACATCTATGCGTTACAGAGGATTCCTTGCAGAAAAAGCTAGATTTTTGCCGCCGCAGTGGTCTAAGCACTGGCTTATGACTGTTCGGTTCTTCCAAGTGGGTTGGGTTCGAATCCCGGTGAGGCATGGATGTTGTGTTTGTCTTACGGCAGTGGGTCTCTTCCTTCTCTGGAACCAGTGACCCTAAATTAGGGACAGGCGACTGCTTATAGCCCATTGAATTGCTCACCATGGTCAGTAAACACAAAAACAAAAAAAATAAAAAGTTATGATTTTATTTTTAAAGAAATTGTGGCACACACAGGATATAGATTGATATAGATTGTCCTTTTGTTGTAGACAAAGCTGTCCAGAAATTTAGGAACTTTCAAATGTTTAAATTTCAAAGTTATTTTGAAATCTATAAACAAGGCAAATTTTTGTGGATCAAAAGACTACGTTGAAGACATAACTGGGGAATTTATCACATCGCTTGTGAATGTGGACTTTCATGTATAGGACAGATCCGTAGAGCTTTTAAGTTTTCATGTGAAGGAACACATGACTTACGTATGGAACTGAAGAAGTCGTCTATAGCCCAACATTGTCATGAAAATAACCAGATTTTTTTTTTTTAATGCTACGCTTATTGATAAACCTGATTTGACTATCAAGCTTAATATATTAGCTTTCCACATCTAGTGCAACTGCTCATGGCTTGTCAACGACATGACATCTACTAGATTTCTTTCAAACACGTGGAAACAACTTGCCAAAAGCAGTGACTGTCAGAATGCTGATGATGTCACGATGATTTGAACGTTTGCACTCCATTTGTCCTAATGAAGCCAAGCCAAATGCTCAGTGAAACTACAGTAGATTTAAAATCTTAAAATAAAATATTTAATTGTGAATAAACATTGCTTATTTAAAATATTCTATCTCTACAGCCCAACTATTGAAGTCATAAAATATATTTGGGAATTACTTGGAGCAAAAACATAACGTACAAGAGCATTAACCAGAAAAGAAATCATGTGTTTCTTTGGAAAAAAAAAAAATAACCGTTTGCAGTGGGTGTTTTTTTTTGGGGTTTTTTTAGTAACCCCCCCCCCCACACACACACACCTGTTTATTGGGGGGGGGGGGTAAAAATCCTGCTTGATCTGCAGCATTTCCATTCGGTAGAAATTTTGTGTGTAGCTAGCTTGCAAAACTCCTAAAGCAGCAACTACATCAATCTGCCGTACACCTGCATGTAACATGTCAACAGCCCTATTTCTGATGTCAATACTTAAACGTCGTCTGGACATCTTTTCAAGTTAATCCTACTCTGAAGGAAATGCATTCAGCAAACTTGTAGTCCAAGCAGTGAAACGACCTGTTTTCTACTTCTCGGAAGCTACTTTTATCGGAGCTTGCACACACACACACACACACACACACACGAACCACATGATGTGTCATCATGATGCTAATTTATGCTGATAACCTATCTCCTGTAGTCACTAAATATGCATATCACCATGTTTCCCTTTTGAAACCATAATATCCCAAACTTTTTGTGAGTACTGTATATATATATATATATATATATATATTTTCTTATGATTCAGAATACATGAATTGTGTTTGAAGCCTATGAAAATAATGAAATGAATGCATGAATTGTTCATTTGTTTCATTATAACTTTTTGTGACGTTTGAATTGAAACAGAAAAAGAACTTATACATTTTAGGAACTTGAAGTTAATGTTATGTACAGAAATAGAGAGAAGAGCACAGCACAATGTCAGAGTACAACAACAAATGGCATTAATGAACAACCAATAGAAGAAAATATTTTTTTCTGGTTGGCCAAACAATGCAAAGAGTTACTCGTGAAATGAGTATATATGAGTAGCAACAGAATTTAACCCAAGACAGAACAAACTAGATTGGGTGGCTGTTTTCATATCTTATTTGCATACAAATTTTTGAAAAAGGTGTTTCAACATGCATAATCAATTGATTCTTACAATTATTTATATGCTACGTACTGTTTGTTACACAATAGGACCCTCAAGCGGAAACTAAAAATTGCAATTTCTAAGCACAAGATATAAACTAGGGACATTACACTAAACAAACTTCCTGAAATACTAAGACATAACCAAAAATTAAGTCTACATTCACAAACTAGTGAAAAAAAGATTAAGAACCAAATACACATGGGTTGAAAAAATACAAAGCAACTAACATACCAAAATAAAAGGCTCCTCTGTAAAAATACAGAAAAAATGATAAAGAAACGTAAACTGAGATATAAATACACAGATCTGCAGCAGAAACACAGATAGCCTTTAGCTACACTTAAAAGAAAAATTAAAAACAAAGCTGTGAAAGTACTACTTGATTTATCTCCCAGCATTATTTCACCTCACATTTCTAATAATCTATCAGCTAAATTTCAGATGTGTCCAAAAAACTCTTAAATGAACAACACAACTGACTCAGTTTTATGTTGCAATAACTTAGATGTTAGTGGTATTAAAATGGCTACTTTATGTTCAGTTAAATATGAGCAACTGAATTTTCAAGAAAATTGCAACAGCCACAACAAAGCCAGTGAAATGGACTTGAGTCAAAACATAGTTTGTGAAGTCGTATACCTTGTGAACAATAAATATGCAGGGTGTCCGAGAATTATTGGACACAGTACAAAAGTATGTAAAACAAAACATTAAACAGATAGAAAGAAACTGACTGTACTAACTTACAATGTAACTACACATGTTAATAAATTTCGATGTAAGATCCCTTGGTTGCTCGTAGTACGTCCAAGCGATACTCGATTTCATGCCGTGTATTGCCAAGCATCTGAAAAGATATGGAATTAATAGCAGCTGTGATATGCTGCTTCAGTTCCTGCAAATCAGTACAAGGTGTCTGATAGGCAGGATCCTTCACATAACCCCACATGAAATAATCCAATGGAGTTAGATCTGGGGAGCGAGGAGCTACGGAATGGGACCACCATGCCCAATCCATCTGTTGGGGAAATGCTCATTTAGGCACTTACGTACACACATTGACCAATGCGAAGGCATGCAGTCTTGTTGGAAAACGACGTCATATCTTTTGATCTGGGGTATAGGGAAATTTTCTAACATATCCAAGTAAATGTCACCATTTATGGTTTTTTTACAGAAGAAAGGGCCAATCACTTCTCTTTTTTATAGGGTGCACCACACATTAACTTTTGGAGAATCACGTTCCAGTTCAATAGCAGCATGAGGCGGTTCACTGCCCCATATCCAAACAAAACATAGTTTACAAAGTGAAACAATACCTCATACATGAAATGTGGATTAATCACTAAAAATTACAGTACTTAGAAAGTTTTTATCGTTTCCCACTTGATTCAGCATATCCACAGCAAAATCGTATTGCAGAGTGTGATTATTTGCATGCATCTTTTGCACTATTTGAATTTTATAAGCATGAAACTAATTTCTTGTGCAAGATATCATGAACTGTCTATTTTGGAATGCACAGTTCTCTGCTTGCTTTATGAACGGATTTCCTGGGGCTTCGTCGGAAACTTTCATAGCTTGGTCAACCATCTCACCTCTGACGCTAGGCCTACCGGTTCCTCCACGATGTTCCACATTGCCAGTTTCTTTAAACTGTTTCATTCACCGCTTAGTTAAATTTGTTGACGGAGGATTACAACCATACTCTAAACGGTACCGTCTTTTAACTTTAATGACAGACTTTAATTCCGCAAACCATAACACACACATCGCCTTCTGCTGTATGGATGACATGACTACTGATTGCGCATTTCTCATAAATTCCTCATCAGGCCACACCTAGCGCCATCTATTGGATTCTGGGAGTAACAATTCTGCAATACAAAAATATAGGAACCGTGTTAGTAATATGTGACATAGAAAAACAGACAATGCTCATAGTTTTTTTTTTTTTTTTGTACATAATTTTGTAATGTGTTTAATAATTCTTGGACACTCTGTATAATGGTGAGAGATTGTGTTGCACTAGTAACTGTGATAGAAATGCTTTCTTTTTTATAACATTACTTTCCTGACAAAGTCATCCCTTATAAAGCTTCAACAAAAATAAGTGATAGTAAAATAACTATTAGGAACAAGAAAAGTTTTGTGAAGGGGCATTCATATGATGAAAATGATATTTTATGATATGATGAAAATGATTTTTTAGGTTAGCTAAGAACTTCATTTATTTACCCCCAAATTTTTGTAGACTAAGTAACAAGACTGTATACAACAGATTATCATGGCAGCTTTAAGATAAGCATTACCGTACGTCCCTCTTACAGAGCACAAACGTTACTAAAACGGTTTTGCTACGTTATGGAAAAGTTTGTTTTCAATGTAATATGCAAAGTAAAAGATTTGAAGAGTGATTCCGTATCAACTCAACACAATTTGAAGGCATTTTTTATCTCACCATCTCAGATTTTAATGAAATTTGGTACATAGGTGGCCTCTGTATAGATTAAGAAAAATATCAAATTTCATTGTCATATAGCCACCGGTTTTGAAAATACAGCTATATAAAATGTCCAAAAACACCCCAAAATCAGAAGATTGATATGTTTTTAAATTATGATTGCAGCTCCCCTAATTAAGATAGAGATGGGAAAGGTATCTTTTTGTAGTATTTTTTATGCTCTTTTATTTGATGTACAACAAACACCATAGGAATTAAGATTTAAAAAATTTAAAATTTTGAATTTTTCAAAATGCGACACCAAAAAATTTGAAATTTTTTAAAAACAATCTATGTGTTTGGTATTTGATTACGTGAGTTGTAACTTGGGATGATAATGGGTTTACTTAAAAAGCTATATTCAAATTTAGCCTAACACAAGAGTTTAATGAAAAAAAAAATGAAAAAAACATGTAAACTGAAAATAAATTTGGGCTAAATCTCAAAAAAGTTTCATTAATAACAATAGATATAGTATTTTTGTTATTTAAAACTATTTATTTAATCAATGTTTTATTTTTAATTGATTTGTTTAAAATCTGAGATTACATGGGTTTAAAAATTTTATTAATTTCATTATTCAGAATTTGTAATAATTCACAATTCAATACAAAAAAATAAACAGACTTTAAAAAGTAATTTCAATTACTGCTCAAGAAACACATCAAAATAATAATAACATATGGCATTGAATTGTTTACATTTATGCAAATTATATTCCTAATCTTAAACTTAGATCGTCACTTAAAGCAGAATCTTCTAAAATAAAAAAAAAGTTGCATCATTGTTTTGAAGTGAAATCACACGTGTAGATCCTTGATATAGTCTTTAAAAGCTTCAATAGTTTGGTGTATTTCTGTTTCAGAGAGATTGTAGAGTCTTCCTGTCGGAGTCAAAGGATTTACTTTACACAAGACGTAACTTACAGGAAGCTATAATACATCTTGTGGGCTAGGGTAGGAAAAGGATGTAGATGGACCAGCTGGATGTAAAAATGAGACCTTAACTTCATTCTCACTCTCTTCTTTTGGTAGAACATACGCTACCCACCAGTTGTTTTCATAGATTATGGTTATGTAACCACTCATTTCTGTTGTTTGCAGTCTGTCTTGTAATGCTGATACTTTTTCAGTAGCTGACTCGTTTGATTCCGAGAACATCTTCACTTTTATTTTTGAATTACTCAATGGGATAGGAATAAAAGCATGAAGTTTCTGGGTACCTTGTATTGTTAGAGACTTGCTTAGGCGATTTTCCAAAAATTGGTCTGTTTCTATGTATTCTTCTTGACTTACATATGTAAAGTTTGCCACAAAAATGTTCTGAATTGCCCATTCGTACAACTGAAATGGTGTTTGAATTTGATTCACGTAAGGGCGTTGTAAGCTGGCTTGGGCAGCTAACCTTTTCACCGTTCCACCAACGCCATCACATGGCCCCTTCCCGTGTGCTGTTGCTGAAAAATGCCATTCAGCATCAATGTTGAAGTCATCTTGATGGAAACATAAAAGTTTGTGAAAAAATTTCCAATTTTTGCACTGGGCTGCAGACCCGTCAGAGAAATAGTACATTTTTTTGACGCTGTTGTCACCAAACTTACTTTTCAAGAAGTTAATAAGGTTTTTTTTTTTTTGGAAGCAGTACAGTGTAATTGTGTTGTGCTCTAAACATTCAGAAATTACTACAAAACTTGCATGTTCAGTCTTTTCTGTTTTGTAATAGATGACCAATGGGTGGACTGTGGCTTGCCCACTGGTCTAGTGATAGCTCTGGGCTTCATCTTGAAGAAGAAAACTAATTTTTAGCAAAATCACAAATGATGAGAAATTCTGAGTCCTTGAGGTTTTCCTTAGTACTACTATTCATAAAAGAGCTTTGCTGCTTAGCAATGAAGTAATGTCTGACCAAAGCAGACAGTTTTTCGCAAAACAAATCAATAAAATTTGAAGTTGATTTTTTTAATGTCTCCAAGTTGCATCTATCAACTGTAATCCATTGGCGAAAAGTTAGTTTTTCAACCAAGTTCTCAAAACCGTGTTCCCAGAACAGGTGGGACACTTCCCCAAATGACAATCTATGGAAGTAGGGTTGCATAATACTCTTGCAAGACAATGTTTGTAGGAAGATAATTGTCCATTCGTTAGTGAACCAATTCTTGCATTTTCCATCATCAGTTTTACATTTTGGTGTGTGGTGCAAACACATACCGTATGAGTACCACTAGACCCTACCAGGACACGGTTTTTCGGTCTGAGCTCTGCGAATTTGGAAAAACTGACTTTCGTGCTTGCAAATTGTAAAATTACATAAAATCAGCCTGTTTGACAAACTTTATCTCCGTTTTCAGTCCTAACAGAAACACAATCTTTCATTCCAGGTAAAACCCGACTAATTTCATCACTTCGGTAAAACGATCATACTACAACTACTTCAGAAGAGAGAGACTTACCTGGTTTTCTATTAAGGCTTTCCAAAATTCCTTTATCCTTCAGAATTTTTTTATTGTCTTACCATATAATTAGGAGCATTGAATTCTTACATGATTTTCCTAACACTCCATGACTCTGGTAAGCAAGTCAAAATCATCAACTGTTTATCTCTAGTGCAGTTAGAAAAATTACTTTTAAGATTGTCCATAAGAGAGTCGTGAAGTATTTCATCCTCATCATCAGATGATTCTTGAATATTTGTAAAAAGCTTCCGTTTCATAGCAGAACTGATTTTTTGAATTTTGGTTGAAGCATAACATTTAGATTTTAGCTTTTTCTTATTGACAGCTGATTCACCCAATTCATGGAGCGAAGTATTCAGTGTTTCAATTACTTCTGACATAGATGCAAAATTTTCGTCCATTTTCTCATCAGCACAGGTTTCATTTGCTTCTTGACTAATTATTAAAGTTTTCAGCTGCTTTCTGCAAGAATCACAAATTTTAGTCTCCTTTGATAAGTCATCAAAATTTTCCAACATCCAGTCTGTCACATTTCTATATGGATTGAAACATTGTATTAATGCATATCTTGTACTTTCCATTGTTGATTATTTGTGCATAAAATGTAAAATTAAAATAGTAAAATAATTGCCTCCCATTACCTGTTCTTTTTATTTTTCCTAAAAAAATCCTGCACAGCTTCAATTTATAAAAGTCTAGTTTCAAAACTGAAAAGGATGTACTTTATTCAATTAAAGTTTTCAACCACAAAAGTTTTCAAACACATATCACTTTCACTGCAAGAAACACATGATCACCATCAAAAGCTAAAGCAGACTGAGAAACACATCTGATCACCATCAAAACCTAAAGCAGACTGAG
This sequence comes from Macrothele yani, assembly GCA_039090855.1. Taxonomy (NCBI): domain Eukaryota; kingdom Metazoa; phylum Arthropoda; class Arachnida; order Araneae; family Macrothelidae; genus Macrothele; species Macrothele yani. The sequence goes on along the minus strand of CM077027.1, from coordinate 133,132,119 downwards.
AAACACATCTGATAACCATCAAAACCTAAAGCAGACAGGTCTGCAAGGTAGGAATGCAAGTTGCTGCTTGTTGGGTCTTGTTACCAATGATATAAACAACAGAATCAGTTTTTTAAGTCGGAAAATGCAGAGTTTTGTTCAAACAAAATGTAGCCTACAGTATAACTGCACAGTCTTTATTTTTTTATATTGTATTGGGAATTATTACAAATTCTGAATAATGAAATTAATAAAATTTTTAAGCCCACGTGACTCAGATTTTAAACAAATTAATTAAAAATAAACCATTGTTTAAATAAATGGTTTTAAATAACAAAAATACTATATCTATTGTTATTAATGAAACTTTTTAAAGATTTAGCCCAAATTTATTTTCAGATTACATGTTTTTTTTATTTATTTATTTTTTTCATTAAACTCTTGTGTTAGGCTAAATTTGAATATAGCTTTTTAAGTAAACCCATTATTATCCCAAGTTACAACTCATGTAATCAAATGCCAAACATATAAAGATTGTTTTAAAAAAATTTCGAATTTTTTGGAGCGTCACATTTTGAAAAATTCAAAATTTTAATTTTAAAATTTGAATTTTTTCAAAATATTAACCCCTATGGTGTTGTACATCAAATAAAATAGCATAAACAATACTACAAAAAGATACCTTTCCCATCTCTCTATCTTAATTAGGGGAGCTGCAATCACAATTTAAAAACCCATCAATCTTCCGATTTTGGGGTGTTTTTAATACTTTTTATAGCTGTATTTTCAAAACCGGTGGATATATGACGATGAAATTTGGTATTTTTCTTAATCTATATAGAGGCCACCTATGTACCAAATTTCATTAAAATCTGAGATGGTCAAGTCGTTGTGTTGAGTCGATACGGAATAATGACCCAAGAACGAAATAGAAACGTTCTAACGTTTTGCAACGGCACACGTAAAGCCAAAAAAAAAAAAAAAAAAAAAAAAAGTCTTGAAACTGGAATATAACCTTCGATAAAAGGTTGTGGTAACATTTTTTGCGACGTTTGACGTAATACACAAAGGACAGCAATGTTTAATAGAGGAAATTTAGACGTTGATTAACCGTTGCTGTTACATTTACTAAACGTAATACAGAAAGGAAAAATACGTTGTAAAATCGAAAATAAAACGTCGCTAAACGGCGGTTAAAACCGTTTCTCAACGTAATAAAGAGGGAATATGACGTTTAAATAACGTCATTTAAACGTTGCTAAACATTCTTAAAAACGTTTCTCAACGTCATAATGGAAGGAATATGACGTTTCAATAACGTCATTCAAACGTTGCTAAACGGTTGTTAAAACCGTTTCTCAACGTAATAAGGGAAGGAATGTGACGTTTAAATAACGTCATTCAAACGTTGCTAAACGGTTGTTAAAACCGTTTCTAAACGTAATAAGGGAAGGAATATGACGGTTAAATAACGTCATTCAAACGTTGCTAAACGGTTGTTAAAACCGTTTCTAAACGTCATAATGAAAGGAATATGACGTTTAAATAACGTCATCTAAACGTCTTAAAAACAGTGCTATAACGTTATAACAACGGTTGAAAAACCATTGAATCAACGAGACGTATTAGCGTTTTATAAACGTAATATTGTGACGTTTTTTCAACGTCTCGCCGAACTGGTTTTAAAACGTTTTACAAACGTTTTTGTGCTACTTGGGACGACCACCGTGAGCAACTCGATGGGCTATAAGCAGTCGCCCGTCCCTAATTTAGCTAATTTAGGGTCACTGGTTCCAGGGAAGGGAGAGAGCCAGTGCCGTAAGACAAACACAACATCTATGCCTCACCGGGATTCGAACCCGGACCCCTTACGGACGAATAATCATAGGCCAGCGCCTTAGACCACTGCGCCACCGGGGCGGCCAGTTAAGGGATTGCTTCCCGTGAAATTGCTGCATGACAACGCTAAGCCGCATGTCGCGAAATCGGTCAAGAAGGTGTTATTGACGCATGGTTGGGAAGTTTTGGAGCATCCAGCGTATAGTCTCGACATAGCCCTTTCAGACAAACATTTGTTCTTATCGATGCAACATGGGTTGTTTGCTGTGCGGTTCGGGACATGTGACGAAGTGCAAAAATGGTTTGACTACTTCATCGCGTCACACGACGAATTATTCTTCATGGCTGGAATCCGTCAGCTGCCCGACCGATGGCGGAAGGTGTAAAGGTATTGTCATTTTCTCACAAATTACATGTTGCGTTGTCTTAAAACGATTTAATTTTTTTATTACAGGTTTAACGACTACCGTGAGTAACTCAGTGGGCAATAAGCAGTAGCCCGTCCCTAATTGAAGGTCACTGGTTCCAGGGAAGGGAGAGAGCCAGCGCCGTAAGACAAACACAACATCCATGCCTCACCGGGATTCGAACCCGGACCCCGTTCGGACGAATGATCAGAGGCCATCGCTTAGACCACTGCGCCACCGGGGCGGCAGATTAGTACATGTTCGCATTTGTATTAGGTGTACAAATAAGTTTTAGCCGCCCCGGTTGCGCGGTGGTCTAAGCGATGGCTTCTGATCATTCGTCCGAGATGGGCCGGGTTCAAATCCCAGTGAGGAATGTATGTTGTGTTTGTCTTACGGCGCTGGCTCTCTCCCTTCCCTGGAACCAGTGACCTTCAATTAGGGACGGGCTACTGCTTATTGCCCACTGAGTTACTCACAATAGTCGTTAAACCTCCAATAAAAAAAATTTACTAATCTATCTTTATCTTCAATGCTTGCTTCACACATCATATACAACGTTTAGTTTCTCAATCAAGAACACGTCCTTCACCATTGTCCTCAAGACAGCTGCCACATAACATTCAGTGAGTGAGAAAATATAACGTTAAAATTGAAACGCTAAAAGAGAAGGAACTCAAAATTTACTTAGGGAAAGAAAACAAAAAATGAAATTTAAGTTAGGATTTGCATCATAGGGTTTATCAAAAAATAATGGAAACACCAACTGCAACTGGGGTATAAGCAATAGATCGTATGCAAATCACAGGGACGACGTCACTCGCGTTGTCGGTTTTCGAAGCGGGTGCAGTACGACGTCGGTTGTCACTTATCAGTGCCACAGTCGCAGTTGAAACAATTGTTGTGGAGTAATTGTAGACAACGTTAGATCTTAATGAACATTAAAAGGCATGATCATTTGTGCACGTCTTGCAGGAGCATCAGTAACTAGAACGGCAGAAATAGTAGGTACAACACGAGGAAATGCATCGAAGATTATGACTACGTATATGAAAGGGCACTGCGTTACCTTCAAACGAGCAAGCTGCGAATGCCATAGGAAGATCTCAAATAGGGATAGCCGCCGATCGTTCGCAAGGATTGTACAACGGAAGAACAAGACCACAGCACCGCAAATAACAGCAGAGTCAAACACCATGATCCCATTTCCGTCATAACAGTTCGTCGGGAACTGTACCGTGCAGGTATTTATGGCCGCGCTGCAATCCACGAACTGATTATTAACATCAATGCAACAGAACGTGTAAAGTGGTGCAGTACTAAAGACTGGCAACGTGTCATCTGGTCTGATGAATCGTGTTTCACATTGCTCCTCAACACTGACTGAGTGTACGTATAGCGAAAACGTGAAGAGGCGTACCACCTCGCCTGTGAAGCATGGAAGGGGATCCCTGATGCCATAGGGGGGCATATCATGGCATTCGTAAGGCCATTAGTTATTCTTCAGAATCGTGTCACAATTGTAAGGTACGAATCAATTCTTTGGGACCACCTGCACTCAATGCTGAAGACATAGTTCCCGAACGACTATCTGATTTCAAGCAGATAATGAACCCGTGCATTGTACGACGCGTATAGTTCTGGTTTGCAGAGCATGAGGTACGGCAGCTTCCTTGGCCATCTAAATCTCCAGATCTCAATATTATTGAATATTTGTGGGAACATCTAGAGCGAAAGTTCAGATCACACTTTTCAATTCCAACATCACTAACACACTTAGGACATATCTTATAGAAAGAATGGTCCCACATTCCAGTATCGTATATGCATGACTTGTACACTGAGTGGCCACTTTATCATGACCACCTGACAGTTTTAAGCAAATGAGCTATGGCTGCACGCTGTTGCCGCCAAAGGGCGAGGCTAGTATAAAAATGGAAAGCTTAGTGCTTGCGACAGTAGTAGAAGTGATTTTTGGGTGACGAGATGGGGAAAAAATGCGATTCGACGGACTTTCAACGTTGGATGATTGTAGGAGCTCGGAGCCATGCAGCGAGTATCACCGAAACCGCCGCATTCGTGAAATGTTCCAGAGCAGCTGTTGTTAAAGTGTTTAAGGACTGGACTGTCAGCCAAATAAATTGGGTCTCTATGTGCAACGTGTGGGCGTCATCGACTAGTGACTGCTCGGGGGAACGGAGAGTGTCCAGACTGGTAACAGACAACAGAAGGGCAACAGTGCAGCAAATTACAGATCACCTTAATCAAGAACCCTCAAATGATCTCTGCACGTACTGTTCGTCGTACACTGCATCGGATGGGATATGGCAGCCGAAGGCCTGTTCGAACACCTTTGCTGTCTGCAGTTAACAAGAGAAAACGTCTCCAGTTGGCACAGGAGCACAAGGATTGGACAGTCGATAATTGGAAACAAATTATGTGGTCCGATGAATCGCGTTTTCAGTTGCACCATGCCGATGGCCAAGTGAGAATTTGGCGGAAACAGCACGAATGAATGGACCCCAAATGCATGGCTACAACCCTTCAAGCTGGTGGAGGCAACGTTATGGTTTGGGGAATGTTTTCTTGGCATGCTTTGGGCCCTTTAATTCGTGTTGATCAACGTCTGACTGGCACATCATATCTAAACATCGTTGCGGACCAAATGCATTCTGTCATGTGGATGGTTCATCCCAATGGCGATGGCTACTTTCAACAAGATAATGCATCCTGCCATAGTGCTCGTATTGTACAGGATTGGTTTCAGAAACATGCCGGCGAGTTTATTTTGCTTAGGTGGCCCCCACAATCTCCAGATTTCAACCCCATTGAGAATTTGTGGGATGAAGTTGAACGAGCCATCAAACAGCTGGATCCACAGCCCTACAATCTCACACTCCTGGAAAGTGCTGTTCATCAAGCATGGTCTTAGATCCCACAAACCACCTATCAACATCTCTGGCGGAAACATGCTACGAAGAATCGACACAGTATTAAAGGCAAAAGGTGGCCCGACGAAGTACTGAGGGGGTGGTCATAATAAAGTGGCCACTCAGTGTATAAGTCCATTACAACTGAATTGTTTCTGTTCCGAAAGCCCTAGGTGGGCTTACAATTTACTAATAAAACGTTTTCGGCAAACAGTAAGTGTTTCCATTAATTTCATAAACTCCTTAGCGTCTAACATCAACTTGTTATTTATTTTCCGGTAATCTACACAATATAATCGTCACGTACTAATTTACCCACTGATATTACCCCTTTTACCCACGTACTAATTTCCCCATTAATATTACGCCTTTAACCTACGTAATAATTTGACACCAAATAACTGTTGCATCAATATATATATTACAATTGTATACCAACAATACGTATTCGTCGACTTTCATAAATATCCAATGTGATTCAGTCTCTTTCACTGTATCAACTCTGCACTATATTTGCAATCTCTACATTCAACTCCGTCTATTCGTCTTTCTATAACTCCCACTCAGCTTTGCCCAAATGTACAGACTGTTCTGTCTCGGGGAAGTAATGTGCCGTTCAGTGAGAAAATCTTTAACCATGAAATAATGAAATTTACATAAGAAAACATATTCAAGAGGGGTTAAGTTAGAGGTATGCATCACATTTGCTTTCAGTAAAAGAACCAATTTGGTTGAAAAAACTGGTGATATCTTCATTTTTAGTACTTTTTAAATTTTGCGTCCGGACAATCCTTAACACAATTATATTCCTCAATAAACAAGAAAAAAAGATTTCATAATTGCGTTTCTTTGTACGGTAAGATTTCTATTTATACCATACTGTGTGACGTGTACCTTTAATTTAGCCTTCCATTTTGTGTTATGTACACTCGGTTTTTCCTTGTTAAATACTTTCTCACTTAAAGATACGTTATTGTTCTCAACGACCTTTTCAAAGTTGGCCTCCTGAGAGTGGGTCAAAGTTCAGTGAAAGGTAAATAAACGCTGGGACAAGAGCTATGTTCTGAGCTATGAAATATGCTAAATGTGGAGTATGATTCGCTATGAATGGATCACGATAAGTTAGGTTTTAAATAAAGAACGATACGTACTGTACGATATGAGCTCTGTTACTTATATTTGATGAGGGCGAGCTATAATTGTCAAATGTGTGTTGTTATATATAAATAGTAGTTTGAAGTGTTTTCATCATACTGTTTCAAGCGCCGTATGATTGATATATTGCTTGACGTGCTTGGAGATTGAATAAGAAGAGATACTGTTTTTTTAAGTACCGAATTCTGTGATTCCTGGACTGTGTAGTATTTTTTATATTGAGTTGTTAAGTTTTTCAGCTTCGATTTTTACACTAACGAGCAAATTAGGATATAAGGGTTCAGCAAAATTAAGTTAAATCTTGAAGTAACTTAATTCATTAAATATCCTTAAACGTTGAGGTTCTGAAGTCATAAAACCGTTATTATTCTACCTGGTTAAAGCCCTAATGATGGGTGGAAAATAAGATATGTCGAATAAATTTTAATAACCAGGTTTTCTTTTTGTTTGTGATGTCCAAATGTGAAAGCATGTTTCATGAAAAAATTTTTGAACCATGCACATTACAACAATAAAAAAAGTATATTGGTTGAGGTAGGGATTCGACAATTAAAACATGCAAGAGCTCTTTCCACTGTGCCACCAAAGTGGGACAAACGTTCAAATAAAAGAAAATATATTGTTCGTGATAACTGTTTGAATACAACCACTGCCATATTTAAGTAAAGACAACCCAGTTGTATCATACATACCTGTACTAAACTAAAAATCACGAATCTATATGAAAAGACAATCGCAGATAATGAACGCTATTATATGCAAATGTAACAGTGCCCTTGGCTAGTAACGTCTTGTCTTGTCCTTTGTAAAGAGAATACAGATCCCTCGGCTGCTGTAGCTTACGTAAACATGGGGAAAACCCAATTCTCGAAAGGTATAATTGTAGACGCAGAAAGGTATAATTGCAGACGCATCTGCCAATACATAAATCACCATCTCCATCGTCCTCCTCAAAAGCAACCATTTCAAAGTTGTTACGCGTCTGAAAGACTAGCCGATCTTCCGTATCCATTTTAATCGGCTGGAACGAAGTAGCTAGGGGTGAGAAAAATGGGCTGAAATCATCTTGAACGAGGGTATTTACTGTCTATTAAGTGGGCCGTGCTGGAACGAGTGCAACTACATATCAGAAAGCATCGCTTCGTCTTCATATTCAGAGAGGTCATTTAGTATAATGCTTGACACTAATCTTTCAATGGCGACGAACCTAAGAAATAAGACAGCTGATGTTTGAGCAACATGCTTCTATCCAGTGGCACGATGTCCGTGTGCCACCCCGGTGGCGCAGTGGTCTAAGCGATGGCCTCTGATCATTCGTCCGAACGGGGTCCGGGTTCGAATCCCGGTGAGGCATGGATGTTGTGTTTGTCTTACGGCACTGGTTCTCTCCCTTCCCTGGAACCAGTGACCCTAAATTAGGGACGGGCGATTGCTTATAGCCCATTGAGTTGCTCACGGTGGTCGTTAAACCTCCAATCAAAAAAAATGTCCGTGTGAGGGGGAATAGCTCTTCCCCGTCATAACTTGGGTCATGAAGAGAATGAAGAACTAGAAAGGAGTTCTTATCACCTCTAATAGACTTATCGCCGGTTCTGCTAAGGTGAGAGGGTGAAAGGAATTTTTCTGCCGTAACTTTCGCAGAACTCGGAAGCTATGTGACCATTTTTGTTTGGGAAGCTCATACATTTTTTTTCACCATTTGGTTCAGATATATCGCCCGCTTAAAGGCTTAAAGAAGGTGACCGTCGCGCAGTGATGAGGATTGCCTTGAACAGGATTGTCTTGGTTAAATATAGTAACCCACTGCTGCATTCAACCAAGATCAGGAGCAGCCCATTTTTGCCCCAACCATTCCTAATGAGTTAAAGAAATTGTGTCTTGGAAGTGGTTTGCCAATTCAGAAACTAGTTGTCTTACCAATGACAGAAAAATTCGCTTAAACAATGGTTCCGAGAACGCCTTGAATGAAAAATGAGAAAGTCAGATCAATCAGGTTATGCAATCTTCTGCATCGATGGTAAGCAGAGAGAGTAGTGAGAACCTCATGAAGTGATGGTTGTGGTTTACTTTGTGAACACAACCCAAGGATATGTAGATAGCATCGTGCGTGTTATGAGGAATGTTTGTTGGAACGAACTGTTTCCTCTGTTACCATTCTAAGGTACATCCAGGTAATATCAAAGTGTTGTAGCGGACTAAGTGTACCCTTCAGTGTTGCTCATTTTCCTGCACATGGTTGCATCGTCATAGATCATAATGCAACAGCCCATCCTACCAGAGTTGTGCAGAATGCTCTGATGAAACGAGAAGAACTTCCATCTTACTCCCGGGCATCCATAGTTCCATGTTCTTTCATCTTACTCAGTGGCATCCATAGTTCCATGTTCTTTCATCTTACTCAGTGGCATCCATAGTTCCCTGTTCTCAATTTTGTTAAAAATGTGTGAGATATGCTGATAAGTTTTGTTCGGCCTCGATGTCTCTACTGTCGACACTGACGGAGTTGCGCGCTATTTTGCTGCAGAAATGAAAGACATTTTGGCTGTGTTTGGGCAAAACGAATTAAACTATTTTTACGACGTCGACGAATTAAACGAATTAAACTATTTTTTTTATCTCATAGAACCCAGTCTGCTTCGCATAATTGCTTTCATTCTACAACAAAGGTAGCAGTCCTGGATATTAAATAAAGGTTCGTATTTTTGGCCACTATGCACATGTTGCATGATGGCGAAAACATTGCATTGTGTTAACATACTGTTACCAACTCTTCCAGCAAGTGGATGAAAAGTTAAGTAAATACTGGTTATCCTCTTAAATCCAAACGAGCAATCAGCTGTGCATCGAAAAAGCTGGTAGCTCGTGTTATGGATACTGACTCCCTAAGCGTCGACACAATCTAAATTCCAGCAATCAGAACTCCGGCCGGATAAACTATCGGTAGGTAAGAAGAATGGAATAATATGAAACGCCAACAAGACAAAACAGCAACATGCCGTCTGCTCTCTCTTAGCATTAAAATAATGTTTTAAAAGACACGTCGAAGTAATTAAGATTCTATATCAAAATCTTGGTGTTAAATCCGGCCTAATCCAAGGTTCTACTCCACCTTATTAGGAGTACAAACCAGAATTTGATCTTGAATATCAAACTTACATCATCTACTGGGACAAACCAATAATTGCAGACAAGACCATTGACCACAATCGACTTAAATCTGCAATTATGGGAAAAAAACTGTAGAAAACACGACTAATAGATGTACAATGATTGTCTCAAAACAACTGAAAATGTTATTTTCAAGAAAATATGCATACCTTAATTATCAAGGAAGTGGTCATCTTTTTTAAAATACCGTCCATTGCATCGAATACAGGTGCTCCGGTGTTCCTCCTACTTTTTTGAATGTCTTCTGGAATTCTTCTGAAATGCTGTTGAAGCACTCTTGATTTTTTCTTTTTTGGTTGGAGTTTTAACGACCACCGTGAGCAACTCAATGGGCTATAAGCAGTCGCCCGTCCCTAATTTAGGGTCACTGGTTCCAGGGAAGGAATACAATCAGTGCCGTAAGACAAACACAACATCCATGCCTCACCGGGATTCGAACCCGGACCCCGTTCGGACGAATGATCAGAGGCCATCGCTTAGACCACTGCGCCACCGGGGCGGCTGAAGTACTCTTGCGCAGCTGTAATAAGTTATTGATCAGTCTCAGATTGTCGTCCCAGTAATGTCTTTTTTTTAAATGGGGAACAACCAGAAGTAACATGGTGACAGGTCGGGACTATATGCAGGTTGGGGTATCAACTTAATATATAATTTCGCCAAATAAGAAACGATAGAACTGGCTATGGCCAGCCATGCATTGGGCTGCACATGGAAAGAAATGGGGAACCCAAGATGAACAAAACTCGTTTCTTTCCCAAATGCTCGGTTAAAATTCTGTGAATTGATGATTCTCAAATGTGAACCATACCTTTGGTATCTCTAACTCATAGGCGTCTGCTTTCCCTCAAAATATAATAATACCTATTGTATTGATGTTTACCTCTGTAACACTTGTTGAAAGTCTTCCTCCGTACACAGTTAAAGCTGTCGATTCACGACCATCCATAAATTCTTTGTGTCATCTGTAAATTGTTGATTTTCCTGGAGATTCATCTTACGAGCCTCTTGCATAAGACGAAAAGCCTCTCCGATAGACTTCTCAAGCCGACAACAAAATTTAATGGCGCATTTTTGCTCCTCTTTCACAATCAATTTTTTGAAAAATCACTGCGTGAAAACACTTTTCAGTGGTTTACGAAACAACGCTTACCAAACTGCGCAATACCAACGACGCATGCGTGATAAACAGGTGGAGCCAGTTGCTATGGTTACTGGAACGACTACCGTTTTTTCTAGACTCGTGCCAAGGGCGAACGCAGTATTGCACATTTTTTATAAAAACATTCTTAGTTGTTTTAGGACAAGCTATGTAGATGATCCGCCAACACAGAAAACATTCTAGGAACTGAGAAAATCTTGAAATACTAGAGCCTGCGAATGGAAATACAAAGGATCCGTAAACAGAGCATAACACAGATCGTACCAGTTGTCATTTTGGCAATCTCAGAGGAATCTAATAAGTTTCTTAAAAACTTTCGAGGAATTATTACTGCCACAGAGACTGCTTTACACAGTCTCCAAGGTAGTCTTATACAGACCGGCCACATCATTAGGAAATTCTTGAATTTCCAGGCTTAAGATGAATACACCCTTCTTTGCTTGCGGGATCTGGCCGAGATTGTCGACAACAAAATTAATAATAATCATAATAGTAAACAATCTACATAATGTTACCCCTTTCAAGAGTGATTGAGACAGTGGCATGAACAATTAAAAAAATTAAAAAGCAAATTTAACGTCCTGAGGGGCGCAAGTTTCCGTCCTTCCTTTAAAACCCGGAATCAACATCTACGCCCAGAAACGGTACGAATGGCTGTTTTACCAGACACTGGCACCAGGGTCACTGGTTCCAGGGAATAACTAGCCCATCGGACAAACACACCACCTTGTGGACCCATCTGAGACGAACGGTCAGAAGCCAGCTCCTCAGACCATTCGGCTTTTGAGATGGTATTTTCACGTTTATGCAGCAGGTTAGTGACGAAATAAAAAATACAAAAAACACTGAATTTCAAAGGAAGCTTCGTTCCTAAAACATAAAGAGTTATATTTCATCTTCTTTGGATGCTAGAAAGCATACAGTTAGTTGTTATCAAGTTCACATACATCACAACTGTTACATAGATCTTCCGCTTATCCTCTACTGAGATTTGAAAGGTTTCAGAAAAACAAGGCACCTAGAAGGAAATGGGACATACAATAAGTAGGATCAGAAAACTTTTACATCCAACCATTTTGGCAGAGAATTCTTGATCTGTTAATCCCGTGACCGAGTGACGTAGTACAAAGGTGTAGCACGTGTCAAAACGACAAATCTGCAAAGATACATTAAATAATTTAGGTTAGAACACATGGCTCCGGAGCAAGGAGGCGCGGCTTCGACAAATTTCTTCTTCTTGTTCATTAAGTCCAAGGACTGGTTGTTCAGTAGATGTACTCTGTCCCTCTACTCCTCTCTATTCTCCGCCGTTCTCTTCAAGTCATAGTATGTTATAGTCTTGGCGTCTTGGAGTAATTGTGCTACAAAACTATTCCTTGGTTGTCCAATTCCTCTCTTTCTTGAATTTTCCCTTCCAAAACTTTCAAAATCGGGCCTCCATGGCGCAATGTGTGTCCTATGCATAACACTCTTCTTCTTTGTAACATGTTGATCAGATTCCTGGGTTCTCCCACTCTCTCCAGGACCACCTCATTACTCTTTCTACCGAGCCAGCTAATTCTCTCCATTCTTCTATAGCTCCACATCTCAAATGCCTCCAGCCTCTTCACTTCCCTCTTGGTGAATGTGCATGTCTCAGAACCGCAGAGAGCTACTGGCCAACCATATGTCTTTAAAGCTCTCTTCCCCAGTTTTAGTTCTATATTTTTGGCTGTCAGTAGTCTTTGATTCTCTCTAAAAGCCGTTTTTGCCATCCCCAGTCTTATTCTAATTTCCTTTTCACATCTCGCATCTTCAGTAATAATTTGACCAAATAGCTGAATGATTTAACTTGTTCGATGTATTGTCCTTTAATTTTAAGGAAAGCATGTTTTGGATCCTCCACTATTACAATTAGTTTTGTCTTATTTTTATTTATCTTCATTCCATAGATATCCGCCTTTTTGTGTATTTTTGACATCATGCGCTGTAATGATTTGGCTGATCCTGAAACAATTGCCCGGTCATAAGGAAACTTAATGACCTTAATGCTCTCTCCATGAACCCAAACTCCTTTAGTGGCGCTCCCCAAGGCCTGATCCATCATAACTTCGGCATAAATACCAAAAAGGCCAGGTGACAACAAGCATCCCTACCTTACAGTTTTACTTATTGGGACTGGGTCAGTCATTCCCTCTTGAATTGAAATCAATAAATTTGTGGTTTCACATTGGCGCCCGATTATGGAAAATAGATCTAATGGCAGTTGGGTTTTTTAAAAAAAATGCGTGTGTGTGTGTGAGTTTTGTTCCACACATTGTCTGGAATTAATGAAAATTCCTTCTTCGCTTCAAAATAACGATAAAATAAGAGAGAGATGATGTGACGTACGTATCAAGATGACAAATCTGCAACGATACATTCCGTCGGTGTAGTTAGTCGGTTAGAACACCTGGCTCCGGAGCAAGGAGGCGCAGTTTCAATTCCATCACGGACAAATTCGTGTTTTCACAACCTATGTTAGGTCATCTCATGTCCTTTCCAACAACGTCGCAAAGAGATCAATGACATTTACGACAAACTACGAATGCCCACTACGCAAGTTTTACTGAGGTTTGTATGTGTATAATTTTCTACAGTAAAGGTGAATGCACATCAAAGAGAACAAACACGCAACATTGAAAATAACACGCATTTTATTAAGTACTCTTTTTTTTGTACGTATTTACAAACTTTGAGCAAATCAAACATAAGTCAACCATGTTTCTACAAGCACGGAGAATATTTTCAAATCAAATTTTTACACATCGAATGATGCTTCTAGTAAGCGGCATACGTACGTTTAAATTTGTTTACACATCATTGTACATTTACATCGTACACGGATACAACGTCTTCTCGTACATGTCGGGAAACCTCAAGAGGCTGAGCCCCATACCTCTCTTGGATTCCAATATATTTATATATACTTATATTTATACCTATACATACATTTGGTCATTAAAAGCATAGTACATCTTTTATTTATACACACACAAATCTTAGCAAGTACGTACACAAAAATCAAGAGAGCTCTGGCAAAAACTAATAATTGTCCACAATGTTTTGCCCACTACAAGAGCTTAAAATTACTTTACACTACTCCGTGACACTTGCAACTTCAAAAATTCCAAAAATGTTTAAAACTAAACAGCATTTTAAAGAAATAAGGAAGCATACCAGAGCCTGCAGGTCTATCACCCATGTGTGGATTCTTCTGAGCGTTTGAACTTTTCTTTTCGGGGGAGTAATGTTTGTCTGTTGCTATTTATCCTTGCACTCCAGATAATCAGAATTCCAGTTTTCAACATATATGAAATAAATGCTTTCACAAGGACTCAGTGAAACACGAAAATGGTTCTTTCTTCTTTCTTTGTTCATAAAGCGAGGGACAACTGAATGTTTTTAGTTTCGAAGTTTAAACACTACCATGAGTAACTGTAAAGAATATAAACAGCTCCTCTTCCTTAATTTGCGGAACCTGTTAAAGGAAAGGGAGACACTCAGCGCCGAAAGTCTATCACACCACCCATGCCTCATCCGAGACTCGAATCCAGAACCAGCTCAGACGACTAGGCAGAAGTCCAGGCTTTTGACCACTCGACTACGGGAACGGCGAATTGAATATCGTATTTTTCTTCAATTAAACCACGGTGGTTGGAAATCCATAGGGCAATAAATTCAGGAACATGAAATCGCCGTATAATCCGTACCTGCTATGTTGATCCCGGACGGTTTTCCGTACCGAAATTTCGCAATTCACGGAATGACTCAGCAGTACAAAGAAATTGGGGAAGAAGAAACATTAAACAAAAACAACGATGGTTTTCAAATGCTTTTCTGTTAGTTTCATGTGAATAAAGAGCAAAAATTATGAGGTTTTTTTCAGTATTACTACAATCCGTAGTTAGACCTGGCAGTTACCGAAATGTGCAATTCCAGTCAACAAACGTGTGTGATGCTGAGCTTCCCACGACACTTGGCAGTCCTCGAGAGCAAATATCACCATCGTTGCATTGTACTTTCTGTTGAAATGCGCGTAAGAAGAAGAAAAGGTGAAAGAAATGTTTCCAAATATACGACATTTCCTGACAATTACGAGGTAGTTTTAAAATCGAGGTGCGGGAAAACGTTACTTAGCGGCGTATTATCCGCAATGGCGTATAATCCACAGAACCTGAATTTTTAGCTTTTTAAACAGACAATCCGTAGATTATACTGTATGACAAAAATTACGGTATCTTAAACAAGAGTGTGAAACCAACTATGGACGCCAGTCCGGTGGCCCAGTGGCATCGGCTTGCTCTCCCTCCCTAGAATCAGTGGCCTCAAATTAGAGATATTTATTGTAGAGGATTTTAGGAAGGGAGTGCCTAACCGCAGGTCTTAAACAACCCTAAAAAATAGGAAGCTAGGAAATTTGGGCTAGAGTACCCGACAAGAAAATTACACGGAAGAGAGGTAGAAGAAAGGGGGAAGGATGAGGGACTGATTTATAACGGCGGGGTGGGAGGTGGGTGACCAGGGTCCAGCAGCTTAACGTGCCCATCCGTCGCACGGTGGATATTTAGTGGTTCTAGCGTTCGTACTTGCCTGGGATCGATCCTGAGACCTTTCCGTGGCAGTCACGAATGTTGAACCCTAGGCAGACGACTACTCTTATACCTCTAAGAGCTAGTTATGGTAGTCGCTAAGATCTGTCCAATAAATTGACAAAATAACCTCTTAATTGTTGCTCAAGTACAAGTGATCGAAATATGGTTAAAGTAAAAACAAAATTGTGTTTATTTCCTTATTGTATGTGCCAAACCGATCTTTAGAAAATTTTCCGCAAAAATTTATTGGCAAAAATTGTTGAGTCAATAGGCGTAGAAAGGAAGTAAAAAGTAACAACCGATGTCGTCCTTTAGAAAAGATGCCTACACGGTTTTTCAAAACTTATATGCATCCTTCGATGTCTTCAGAAAAATGTATAAGAAAATATCATGGCCAGTGACTTAAAGTAAATTTCTATTAAAAGACGCAGAAGATGTAAAACTCGATTAATTTCCCGAACAGTTGTCACGTAACACGCTATTGTAATAAATTTCAGTTTTAATAATAAAAACCCACGAAGGACGAACTGTTACGTAGCGGTATTCTAAATTTAATGGCAACGCGAAAATACATAGTTTCGGAAAGTTCTGACAATCTCTGAATAATTGTTATCCTTCGGGAAACGTTTTCTGTTTTCTGAGAACAACCTTTCCTTCAGAAAGTGAAAAACGTTTTCTGAAGTTGTAGTTAATTAATTAAAGCCCTCCTCTAAACTTGTTGAACACATAACATAATGAAATAAATCTGACTAACTGAAATTAACGGCCAGAATCAGAAGAATTAGCAAAATTGAAACTAGTTTATTCTCCAAAACAGTGGTAGTCACGAACATGAATAGCTACAAATACGCTTTATATTTGTCTAGATTTAGTTGATAATCACCAGGTTATTTAAAATATAATTTTCACGAGCATAGCGATTTCCACAATACATCTACAATCTGTGTTCTTTACGTGTTTTTCATCTGTACATCTAAACACTCGTCTTTTTATTTTCATTTGACTCATCGTCAGCATTATCAGTACGTACAAGTTGTTCGGGAATGTGCCGTTCAGTAGGCAAAACTTTAACCGAGAAGTAACGTGATGTACATGAGAAGCAAACTCTAAAGGAAAGTTATATTAGAAGGATACGTCACAAATCATTAATAAATATATTTTTATTTTGAGGTTTAACGACCACCGTGAGCACTTCGATGAGCCATAGGCAGTTGCCCATCCGTAACTTAATCCTTTAACCAGCTGGAACGAATTAACGCGAGGCCAGTAAAATGGAGTGAAACCAGCTCAAACCAATTTATTCGCTGTCTAAGAAGTGGACCGAACACGGCTCGAACGAGTGAACTTGCGTATCTGAAAGCCTTGCTTTTCTTTTAGCGTTGTTCTTTAAAGTGATCATTTAGAGGGAGGATTAATTCTAATTCCGTCTGACTCATTACCTGCTGAAAGAGCTATAACAATAGCGACGAACCTAAGAAAGGAGAGGAAAGATGGTGGAGCCATGTGTTTCTACCCAGTGGAATGATGTCCGGTGTCCCCATTATTCCTTGGGTCATGAAGCAGAGAATAAAAGACCAGAAGAGGCGCTAATGACCAATGACAGGTTTATGGTCTGTACTGCGTAAATGAGAGGGAGAAAGAAAGTGCTTAGCCATTTTTTCTATTGGAGATTTAACGACCACCGTGAGCAACTCAGTGGGCTGTAAGCAGTTGCCCGTCCCTAATTTAGGGCCACTGGTTCCGGGAAAGGGAGAGAGCCAGTGCTGTAAGACAAACACAACATCCATGCCTCACCGGGATTTGAAATCGGGTCCATCTCGGACGAATGATCAGGAGCCCTCGCCTCGACCTCTGCGTCACCGGGGCGGCATAGCGTTCGGAAAACTCGGCCGCTATGTGAACAATTCTGTTCAGGTAGCACAGAATATCGTAGGACACCATTTTGTTTAAGTACATCGGCCGGTTAGAGGGTTAAAGCCACTGGTTCCAGGGATGGTAGAAAGCCAGGACAAACACCCCATCTATGCCTCTTCGGTATTCGAACCCAGAACGATGGCGGACGGATGGTCAGAAGCCAGCTCTTAAACCAATGCACCACCAGTGAGGCTTATAAATGTTCGATTTATCACATCATTTTATTATGGGTTATAGAAGAATGAGAAATACTAAAAAATTTGCACTAGCATATCGTTTTATCATCACACGTATTGTAATTATACGCTTAGTTGCAAATGACATATGAAAACATTAATCGGGAATTTGTTTGATACATCATTTATGCAAATTATTTGAACTTTTATTTCGGGCGTTTCTAGCAATCAAAGATTTAGAAAATTTTGTCATTGTTAGGTGCAATAAAAGAAAAGAAAAACTAATTCCACCATCTTTCTGCAAAAAATTACCCATAGTTATGGCGATCGCTTTAACTTTTCAGAAAGAAAAGGCTGATACTAGATTTCTTTCTTAAACTATTCACGTCAGTAAAATTATTGAGTTCTATTTGAATTAAAAAGGGAGGGAGTTTTTCTGTGTTGCTGGCAAAGTCTGAAATTATCTGGTTGTGCGGCTTGCAGGCTTTCCAAAACATACATTTGCTTTATACATCATTTACGTAGAATATTTGAACTTTTACTTTTATTTCCTGCACTTAAGCATTAAAAATTAAAAGATTAGGATTTCGTTTTCATTCTTAGGATTAATAAATAAATAAATCCGATGCCACCGTATTTCTGCACAAAATTATTCATATAATATTATGAAAATCTTTTCAACTTTTCAAAAGGACGCCACTATTTCCTTTTTAAACTATACATGTCAGTAGAATTTTACGAGCTATGTAAATTAAAAAGCAGAGGAATTTTTCTAATTTGCTGGCAAAGTCTGGAATTTTCTGGTTCTGCGATTTTCAGGCTAATCTCCCACTCTAAAGTTAAATTTAGTCTCCGTGAGGAAATGTTTATCTTATGCTTCCTATATTAAATAACTATCAATTAAAAATGGATATTAATTACCATATTTAAATGCTCAGAATGTCGTTGAAATCTATACAGACAAGAAAAAATAGTCAATCCTCTGATCATAAAAAAAATGGGAAATCAAAAAGAATTCCTTGAAGAATTTTGCTAAAGTTCATTGCTGAAGAAAAAGAATTATAGCATGCCACGAGACGCGACATCAAAACACGAAGCCATATCCTTATTCTAGTTGCAGCAGAGCTGTTTAATTGAAGCACATTCTACAAACATATATATATATATATACTTAAGAGCAAAACTGAAGATATATCCACAGTTTTATACATATTATAACGTGTGAGTGTGTGTGTTTACAATAGAATAAATAAAAAATCTCCTCCGATTTGTAACATTAGTAAAAATATGTTTAAATTCAGGAAATTAAATTAATGA
The DNA here is from genome assembly GCA_039090855.1 of Macrothele yani. NCBI lineage: Eukaryota > Metazoa > Arthropoda > Arachnida > Araneae > Macrothelidae > Macrothele > Macrothele yani. The sequence goes on along the minus strand of CM077027.1, from coordinate 133,113,462 downwards.
TTTTTTTAAATCAGCTTTTTTGTTGATTAACATGCAGGTAAAGTGCTTCAGAGCTAAATGACATTGCTCTCTGAGGGAAACAGCACAATTTCATTTAAAGAATTACGTAAAGCTTCTTCACATTTCAAAATAAAGTAATTAAATGAATCCCAATTTTGATTAATTAATAACACGAAACAAAAAAATAGGAGATTTACGAAATGCATTAGTGTTATTCCAAATTTATTTATCAAAATGAATTACTTTGGAGACTTCACACTGCCACGTTTGTGTTAACAGTCACCTTTGGCTTCAGTTCAGTACAATGAGATGAAGAAAATGATTTAGGTTAAAGATGTGAAAAGCTAAAAAGAAATCGTAAACTGAGACGCAGAATTCAAATAGAGATTCATACAAAGCGGCTGTCTTCGAAAACTTTCAGCGCTGCATCCAGTGAAAATATTTGAATTTGTTAGGACGTTTTTTACACTACCTCAAAAGAGCAACAGCAGAAATAAGCTTATTAATCCGCTTCAAGTGCATTTTTTATGTCATGGTGTCAGCCGAGAGTATAACAACCACGAAAACAGCCTCTTACGCTACAATGGAAGGCTCGAATCCAGGCAAAGTGAGGTGTATTGTACTTCGTCAAAAAGGCATTTCCAGTCTGCCTAAAACGTTGATTCTTTTAAGATATTTGAAATGACTACGCTTGCAGAAGGTTGATATACACAGTGCGTCAAAAATTTTTAAGACTGGCGCTAGATTTCAGCCTACTATGACGTTACCAGTGTAATCGCGAATGCGTTATAAACCGTGACCATCTGCTTGCTTTCTGCCAAAAGTATTGCGCAGTTGTTAAAGTAATTCAAACGAAACGGCCGTTCATTAGAGAAGTAAAATTTTTTTCATGTAGAATGATTAAGATGGAACAAAGGGCTGTTATTAAATTTAACGCAAAACTTGGTAAAAGTGTCACGGAAACGTACCAAATGATGAAACAAGGTTACGGTGAGTTTTGTTTAAGTAGATAAAATGTTTTCCTGTGGCACAAACGTTTTTTGGACGGAAGAGATACGCTAGAAGATGATAAGTGTACCGGAAGACCAAGTTCATCTAGGACACCTGAGATTATTAAAAAAAGTGCGTGATTTCGTGGCAAACAATCGATGTGCGTCACTAAGAATGATGGAAGAGTCTTTAAACATCAACAAAGAAACGATTCGAACCATCCTGCATGAAGATTTGGGCAAAACAAAAGTATGTGCTAAATTTGTTCCAACCACGTTAACCAATGAACAAAAATCAAGGAGAAGTGCACATTGCAGAGACATCATTTCAGCCGCTGAAAATGATCCAAACTTCGTAAAATCGATTGTTACAGGTGATAAAACATGGTGTTTTCAATATGATCCTAAAACAAAGCGACAAAGTACGGAATGTAATAAAAAAAAACTCGCCACAAGCCAAAAAAAAAAAAAAAAAAAAAAAAAAAAAGAAAAAAGAAAAGTTCCATCGAAAATCAAAACAATGCTCATTACATTCTTCGGTAGTAAGGGTATTATCCACAAATAATTTTTTCTAAGTGGACAAACAATTACTGGGGAGTTTTATTTAAATGATTTGAGGCGTTTGATGGGCAGAATTTGTCGCATTCGTCCAGAATATCGGGATGAAAACAGTTGGTGTTTGTTGCACGATAATGCACCCAGTCACACCTAACTTCTTGTTCGTAGATTTTTGGCGAAAAATAACGTCTGTGTGTTGAATCGTCCACCGTATTCGCCTGATTTAGCACCCTGCGACTTTTCTTTATTCCCAAAACTTAAAATGACGTTAAAAGGGTGTTTTTTTGATGATATTTCGACCATACAAACAGCTTGGACGCGTGCTTTGGAGGCAATTCCGCAAAGTGAACTGGAACAGGCATTCGAATCGTTATTAAATCGCTGCAACAAGTGTATTGAAGCCGGAGGGACTTATTTTGAATAACAAACCAAAACAAATTATAATTTCTTGTTTCTATTTCATTTTACAGACCCAGTTTTAAAAATTCTTTGCCACACTGTGTATTTGAGAATATTCACGTGCTGTTGGCGATGTCGATTGTTACTCGAATTTTCAGTGTTTAGAACTTCCGAACAACCGGAAGAGCTAGAATCTGAAAAATTAAAAAGCGAAATAGAGGCAGCATTTGTTAAGCTGAAAAACCGCGAATCAGCTGGACCTGCTGGTATTGTTACAGAAATGTTAAAATCGACTGGCGAGTATGGTGTAACAATAATTCACCAAATATACTGTAAGATTTGGAAAGATGCGAAATGTCCACCCGACAGGACTTATCTACATAATAATTCATAGAAAAGGCTATAAACAAATCTGACAATTACAAAACCATAACACTAATCAGCCCAGCAAATTATCTGTCACAAGTATTGCCAGACGTTTTAAACAAGATTATGCTGAATGTAATAAAAGAACGCTTAAAACACTGTCTTCTACAGAAGATCTGGCAAGATAGGGTTTCATTCCAGGCCGAGGAACAAGGGATCAACTCATGAATTTAAGACAGATTATGAAAGCTCAAGTTTGTCATCGCCCCCACACTCCGGAGTAAGTCTCTCGACTAAGCTACGCTGACAGAATGTCTCACTGCAGATTTGTCGCTTGGTACATGCGATTCATCTTTGTAGTAGGTCACAAAATGGTTGAAAATTTCTAAGAATACAATGCACCAGATATTTTCTGTTTCCCAGATTATTCAAAGATATTTGATACCATAAAATGGGGTGGGCTCTGACGAGTTCTTAGAGAGATGGACGTACCAGGATATCTTATCTTTCTCATTAAGTCACTCTACAACGCTAATAAAGCCTGCGTCACAATTATTGCGAAATGTCTGACACATTCAGCGTGGGAAGGGAGTTCGCCAGGAATGCATTCTCTCACCCGTACGTTTTAATATATACAGTATATTGACAAAAGTCACCGGACACCCCTTCAAAAGCAAATGAACCGATCCGCTGCGTTGTTAAGATGCGCGGTACAGCTGCAAACGGTATAAGAACAAGCCTGCAGCTCACCGCGATCATATCGCACTGTGAGGTTGAGTGAAAATGTTGCAGCGGGATAGAACTGACATTGAGAAAGGAAATATTTTTGGGTGTTATATTAGTGTGTTGTCCATAAGAGAAACCGAGAGGCGTTAAAACATACCCAAGTCAACTGTTTTGGATGTACTGAAAAAGTGGAAGACACATGGCGTGCCTGAAGCAGCAAAACGTACCGGCAGACCAAAGAAAATCAGTGATAGAGGACGTCGAAGCCTGAGGAGAGTCGTTACAACTAATCGACGGAGTACTGCACAAAACCTCAGTGTACAGGTGAGTAAAAATGCTGGAACCTCGGTATGTACCATTCGCAGAGAACTTCATTCCATGAGTTACCGTGGTTGTGTGGCTGCTCATAAGCCTTTCATCTCCACTCGGAATGCTGCTCGTCGTTTAGCATGGTGTAAAGAACATTTATCGTGGACCGTAGATCAATGGAAACGGGTCCTATGGACTGATGAATCCAGGTACACGATCCATCAGTCTAATGGCCGTGTGTGGGTATGGCGGTAGTCGGGGGAACGCTATTTACCATAGTGTACTACTTTTCCTACGGCCAAGTTTAGAGCTGGTAGTGTACTCGTGTGGGGGTGTTTTTCGTGGTATGGTCCTGGCCCATTGGTTATCGTGGGCAAACCTGTTAACCAGCACATCTACCTCGATATTCTGGACAATCATGCCCTACCAACTCTGGCAATACTATGGAACCGAACCTTGTTGGAACCAACAGGATAATGCACCGAGCCATAAAGCAAACACTGTTACGGCGTGGTTTGACGATAATTCCGCATCGTGTGTGGACTGGCCAACACAGAGCCCTGACTTAATCCCATAGAGCACATATGGGATGAATTAGAGCGCTGCATAAGAAGTTTGGAACCAAGGCCTACTGCTAAGCAACAGTTAGCGGCAGCATTATGTACTGAATGGAAGCGCATGCCAATCGCTGTGTTCCAAAACCTTGTCGAAAGCATGTCTCGGAGGGTCAGTGCATGCATTAAGGCCGCAGGTGGACTGACACTGAACTAATGTATGTCAATAAATAATATGTTGTGTTTCTCTTCTAGGTGTGCGGCGACTTTTGTCAATATAGTGTATATGGAAAATGGATAATCAGGAAAGCGACGGAAAACTTGTATGGTGGGGTGTCAATAGGCGGTAAAAAAATTACAAATCGACGCTATGCGGATGACAGCACTATAGTAGCTGGTTCAGAGGAGGAGATGGTGCAATATTTCAAACGCATCGAAGACTACAGCGCCGAAGCTGTTTTCAAACTAAATAGAGCCAAGTGCTGCCTTATGGTAGTTGACAGGGCCGGGTATTTGTTCAGTCTTCAAATCGTCGAACAGATACCCGATGTTTCCCGGAAATCAGAAGTCATATATATTTGGGGCCGCATAACCAACAACTGCAATTGCGAATGCGAGGTCAAAAGGAGGATCGGAATAGCCAAATCTGCCCTGGCAGGTCTTAGAAAAATCTGCAAAACTACCATGCCAAGGCTGGTCAAGGGCCTCCTGTTCCCCATATCGACTCACGGTTTTTAAACCTGCACCTTAAAAAAAGCATGTCGCAGACGAATTGAGGGGCTTGAAATGATCTGCTACCGGCGCATGCTTAAAATATCCTGGGCTGTGCATAGGACTAATGCATAAATCTTGAGAGGGCTCGTCGTAGACGCGCATAAGAGACTTCTTCCGCAATCCAACGAATATACTAAGATTCTTCGGCCACATCATCCTGCGAGACGGTTCAGCAGAATTTTGTATTCAGGGGAAAGTCGACGGCAAAAGCGCGAGAGGAGGTCCCACAGACAGATTCATCGATCAAATAAAAACTCTCACAAATCAATCAGTTGCAGAAATCATGAGAACTGTGGGGAATAGAGAGGAATGGCGAACGTTGACTACCGACAGGATTTGAATTGGGTCATAACGCTCGAACCGAGCAACGAAGAGAAAGAGAGCTTCCGACCGTCTCTTGATACCAAGCACAGAAGATTTGCACTTTCTCACTGCCCTATGCACCAATTGAAATCATGTATTCGATTTGTTGCCTCACAAGAAATACATTGTTGTTGAAAAGAATGCAACACCAACGTGTGCAATCGGACTGAAATTCGCAAGCTGAGTAGATAACGCGAGGTGTTGTAAATGATTGCAACCGCAGCGCATATGCAAATGATTTACGTCAGCCACGCCCTCGTAGCTTTCCCGTTGGGGCTGTAAAAGCATAACGCCCAGGGCAAGTTGCCATAGTAGATTATCGGAAATCGTAGCAGTAATGTACTGGTAGTAATTGATTACGCACCGCCACAGCAGACGAGGCCCGTACGTACAGCTGACGCAATTTGAGCGAGGCCGATGTGTTGGGACTGTAGGATTTTCCTTCCGCGACACATGTTGGACGAAGCGCAAGCACAGTGATAAGAATATGGTATCTGTGGAAAAGGATGGTTAAGGAGTCTGCAACCCAGCGACGGACGAACACAATGGAAGACAGTCATCTCAACGTTATGGCTTTGGAAGACCCAATAGCCACGTCCGGATGGTTATCACAACAGTGGAGGTTTGTATCACATCAAGGTTTGTATCACATCAAGGTTTGTCTGCAAGCTTTATCCAACGACGTTTGCTTCAGAGAGGTCTCGTTACTCGCCGTGCGTTGCTTCGACTTTCCTAGACCTTAGACCACAAAAAACAGTGGCTGCAATGGGACCAAAGACTTCAGACACTGGAGTGATGAATGGCAGCGCATAGTGTTTACCGACGAGTCGCGGTTCATCGCAATGACGCATGATGGACGTATCTTTGTGCGCATAACTGTGGTGAACTGCTGCTGGAGGAATGCATTTTGCAACGTCATACGGTTGTTCTGATGTGGGGTGCTATTGGGTTCCACTCACGTTCCGGTCTCCTACGCATTGCAGGAATCATGACCAGCCAGCGATGCATTGCGGAAATTGTGTAGGCTGAAGTGCTAACATGTCTGTAGATGGTCACGCACAGCAGTCACAAGTTGTGGAGGCTAAAGTAAAGGCGCCCATAAGGGGAGGGGTAAGGGGGGGGGGGTTGTAACCACCGTAGCCGTTGGTATAGCCAAATTTATGATAAATTTAAGACACTAAAATAGACGAAACCATTTTTTCAAGCATTTTTAAAAATAATAGGATATTAATGATTGATTGCAATTATCAAACTTCTTTATTTTAAAAATTGGATTTGCCCGATTCTGCGATGCGTTTACTTTAAAAAGTACGACAATGAATTATAGGTGATAGTTTCAACACATCTGATTACGAAGTACGAACCGATGAAAACTGAATAACAAAAACATTTATTGGTTCAGTGTTTTTGTAACTTTATAAATAATGAACAGAACAGAAAAAAATTGAACCAATAAAACATTTATTGGTACGGTGTTTTTTGTAAATTTATAAATAAATATAATGAACAGAGTAGAAAAAAATTATGATTATGTGAGTTTTTGATAGACCTTTCACATTTTAAAATACGGTTCTTGTTAGCTATTTACTAATTGTGAAACAGTATCAATTATTTTTATGATATTTTAGTATCTTGCACATTTACTAAAATGTTTGACAGCCTTGAAGGAGGTAAGGATTTTTCTTAGCCCCTCCCCCTAAAAGTACTCATATGGGAGCCACTGGGCTGAAGTGCTGTCATATTTGTAGATGGTCACGCACAACAATCATAAGTTGTGGAGGCTGAAGTGCTGCCATATCTGCAGATGGTCACGCTCAACAATCATAAGTTGTGACTCATATGGGCGCCACTGGGCTGAAGTGCTGTCATATTTGTAGATGGTCACGCACAACAATCATAAGTTGTGGAGGCTGAAGTGCTGCCATATCTGCAGATGGTCACGCTCAACAATCATAAGTTGTGAAGGGCTGAAGTGCTGTCATATCTGTAGATGGTCACGCTCAACAATCATAAGTTGTGGAGGCTGAAGTGCTGCCATATCTGTAGATGGTCACGCTCAACAATCATAAGTTGTGAAGGGCTGAAGTGCTGTCATATCTGTAGATGGTCACGCTCAACAATCATAAGTTGTGAAGGGCTGAAGTGCTGTCATATCTGTAGATGGTCACGCTCAACAATCATAAGTTGTGGAGGCTGAAGTGCTGCCATATCTGTAGATGGTCATGCTCAACAATCATAAGTTGTGAAGGGCTGAAGTGCTGTCATATCTGTAGATGGTCACGCTCAACAATCATAAGTTGTGGAGGCTGAAGTGCTGCCATATCTGCAGATGGTCACGCTCAACAATCATAAGTTGTGAAGGGCTGAAGTGCTGTCATATCTGTAGATGGTCACGCTCAACAATCATAAGTTGTGGAGGCTGAAGTGCTGCCATATCTGTAGATGGTCACGCACAACAATCATAAGTTGTGGAGGCTGAAGTGCTGCCATATCTGTAGATGGTCACGCTCAACAATCATAAGTTGTGAAGGGCTGAAGTGCTGTCATATCTGTAGATGGTCACGCTCAACAATCATAAGTTGTGGAGGCTGAAGTGCTGTCATATCTGTAGATGGTCACGCTCAACAATCATAAGTTGTGGAGGCTGAAGTGCTGCCATATCTGTAGATGGTCACGCTCAACATTCATAAGTTGTGGAGGCTGAAGTGCTGTTATATCTGTAGATGATCCGCAGTGCCATCTTTCAACAGGACACTGCGCGACCAAATGTGGAGCGGAATGTCTTACAGCTCCTAGATACTACGATATGTGCAACGTTTCCCTTGACCAGGGCGTTCCCCTGATTTGTCTTCCATTGAACGTGTGTGGAATATGTTCGCTCGACGCCTGTCCCTTCGGGTTCCGCCGCCAGTTACCCAAGATGAACTTTAGTTGCGAATCGAGACAGCATGGAATGACCTTGCACGGTGCGACATCCAGAAGCTCTTCGATGTTGCGCTGGGTACGAGCCGTTACCGCCTCTCATGTTGGGAACACAAGGTACTGAGGTACTGAGTATTGCGCGTTACACATCAGCAGGTTTGTAATTCTGACCACTTACGTCTTGTATCATAAGTAACGCACCCTATAATCTCACTTCAATATCTCAGGTCATTCTTGGTGTTGCATTTTCAAATTTTCAACAGACAGCAGTGTAAATGAAAAGAGGCTAAGAAATTTAATTATGCTGCTATTTAATGGATAACCCATTTTTAACGCGTTAAAAGAAGTTTCAATATGGTCCCTTGTTCATCCGTGCAAATCAAACAATTTTGTTTGAGATACAAATTTGGAAGATGTGAATCCGTTTATTGGTGTAAATGTGACATGGATGTTAAATCAGAAAATATCCGAAAACTTGAAAATTTCGTCGTCCGGGAGCAGGGAATCGAACTCGCGTCTCCCGGATAGTGCCCGGGTATGCTAACCACTACACCATCAAGAACGACCAAGTTTCAAGTTTCTGAAACTTGGTCTTTATGGGTAGTATATTGGTTAGCATACTCGGACGCTATCCAGGAGACGACGGTTTGATTCCTGCTCCAGGACGACGAAATTTTCAAGCTTTCGGATATTATCTTATTTAACATCCATGTCATATTTACACCAATAAACGGATTCACATCTTCCAAATTTGTTTTGTACTATGGTGTAATTCCTTATATCATGAGACCATTGGTATCGGGGCATTCTAATCCAACCCGCCCACTTGAAGCAACCTTGGCTTCATTCCTTAAATCCCTAACCCTAACTCAAGGCTACTCTGTTTCCAGCCCGAAGGAAGCCTTATCGAGGATTCAAACCTTCTGTAGTCAAGGGGCTGCCTTCATTATGGCCTCACTGGACGTTGCGGCCTTATACCCTTGTGTGTCTGTACCTGTAGTTCATTCTTTAATTGAAGACAAACTGAAAGAATTAGACATGCCTGTGTCTGAGATCATCGCAATCCTTGGTGCCTTAAGACTTATTCAAAATCCATCATACTTCTGCTTCAACAACATCATTTACAGGCAAAAAGAGGGGGACCCAATAGGTTCCCCTTTATCATCACTTTTAGCAGAGATATTTATGCAACATCTAGAGCACTTGGCACTGAACCCTTTATCTGAAGATCTGGGCCTATATTTGAGGTATGTCGATGATATTTTGGTTTTTTGGTTGGGTACTGAAGAAACATTACTGAACTTTAAGGATTTCATGTCTTCACTAAATCCATCAGTGATTTTTACGTTGGAACTGGAATCTGAAGGAGTCTTACCATTTTTGGACATCTTACTAACCAGAAATATTACAAATCATACTATTCAAACCTCAGTTTTCAGGAAGCCTATGTCTGTCCCTAGCATCATCCCTTACAACTTTATGCACCCTCTAAGTCATAAACTTGCAGCCATTCGATTCATGATACAACGAGCCATTACACACTCCTCCAGTAACCAACTGAAAAAACAAGAGTTTGCAAAAATTAAAGAAATCGCCCGAAACCATGGCTATGAAGATCATTTGGTGGATTCGGTTTATAAAAGATTCAGATACTTAACCATGTTCACACTCGTGAGAGAAACTAGGAATAAGAAATTTGTTGGGTCCATGTGCTATGACTCACATGTTACTCGCACTATGAAAAACTTGTGTCACCGTCATAAAATCGATTTTGGCCTCAGAACATCAAATACCTACTCCATTATTCGCAACAACCGCGATCAAATCAAACAGGGATCCCGTCATGGAGTATATAGCATACCTCTTTACAGTACTGAGCCAGATGACCCACCTCTCACTTACATAGGATCTACCCAGAGGACGTTGGATATCAGAATGAAGGAACGTGTTTATGGCATCAAGACTCGAAACCATAAAACTGCATTATCACGCCTTACCAACGAGGGTTCTTATTATCCAGCTTGGCAGGAGGCTTCCATCGTTACAACACCACGGAACAAAACCTCGTTGCTTTTTGCTGAGAGTTTGTTAATATAAGGCAGTCAATGTTGAAACGACTATATACCAATGTACATTCCCAATCCTTGGAAAAATTTCCTGCCAAGGGAATCAAATAATGCTCAAAGTGACAACACCTTGAGTGCCTTAACACCAGATGACACAATCACCCACTCAGCAACCCGGACCCTCCCGTGAACAATCCCAGGCATGCGCAGTGAACGCACAGTTCGAATCATGACACTTCCCCTTCTGTTATTTAAAGGTCGGAATCACTAATTCGTGAGCACATCTGAGGATGATTCCAAGAGGGATTGAAAGATCTCATGTTTGTTTTAACCTGTCATTTAGATCATTTTCACCACATTTGGTGTGTACAGGAGCATCAGTTTCTTTTAACTTTTAGTTATTCTAATTCTGCATAAGACGGCAGTCTTTTATTTCATGACTAACTGAGCACGAGCTTTTCATCTATTTTAAGGTTACAACTTCCGATCGTGTGAATAATTTTAGCCTTCATGGTTACAAATTGCGATGGTGTGAATAGTTTTAGCTTTCGTTCTTGCACTGGGAGATGGTGTGAACAGTTATAGCCATAGCGGTTACAACTTCCGATGGTGTGAATAATTTTAACCTTCGTGGTTACAATTTGCGATGCCGTGAATAGTTTTTGATCGCGGTCAAATCAAACAGGGATCCTGTCATGGAGTATATAGCATACCTCTTTACAGTACTGAGCCAGATGACCCACCTCTCACTTACATAGGATCTACCCAGAGGACGTTGGATATTAGAGTGAAAAAACATATTTATGACACCAAGACTCGAAACAATAAAACTGCATTATCACGCCTTACCAACAAAGGTTCTTATTATCCAGCTTGGCAGGTAGTTTCCATCGTTACAACAGCATGGAGCAAAACCTCGTTGCTTTTTGCTGAGAGTTTGATGATATTCATGAAGGGTAATCAATGTTGCAACGACTATCTACCAATGAACATCCCCAATCCTTTGGAAAAATATCCTGCCAAGGGAATGAAATAATACTCAGAATGACAACACCTTGAATACCTTAACACCAGATGACATAACCACCCAGTCGGCAACCCGGATACTCCCGTGAATAATCCCAGGCATGCGCAGTGAACGCACAGATCGAATCGTGACATCTCCCCTTCTGTTATTTAAAGTCGGAATCACCAATTCGTGAGCACATCTGAGGATGATCCCAAGTGGGATCAAAAGCTCTTATGTTGTTTTAATATGTCATTTAGATCATTTTCACCACATTTGGTGTGTACAGGAACATCAGTTCTTTTAACTTTTAGTTATTTTAATCGTGCACAAGACGGCAATCTTTTATTCCATGCCCTATTTCATTCCTTGATTTTTTCAGATTTTCATTTTGCGTCTTAACAGGACATGAAAAAAGTAAATTTATTTATTTGGTTTGGAGGTTGAACGACCACAGTGAGCAACTCGATGGGCTATAAGCAGTCATCCGCACTTAACCTAGGGCCACTGGTTCCAGGGAATAGACGTTACGTTTTTGATGTAGAAATATAATTATTCTTTTGGAACTCAGAAAGTCAGAATTTTGAAATGACATTTTGTAAAGAGGTTATTTCAGTTAGGACACTTTTTTTCCGGACTGACAAATCGTACGAAATGCTAAAGATTCGAGCGTTTATATTTTTCATTTTTTTCTGCACCTAACAGCACTTGCAAAAAAAAACTTGACATTTTTTTTATTGTGGTTTAACGACCACCGTGAGCAACTCAATGGCCTATAAGCAGTCGCCCGTTCCCAATTTAGGGCCACTAGTTCCAGGGAAGGGAAAGAGCCAGTGCCGTAAGGCAAACACAACATCCATGCCTCACCGGGATTCGAACCCGAACCCATCTCGAGTGAATAGTCGCAAGCCATCGCTTAGATGCTCCACCGGGGCCGGCAACTTGACATTTTCCCTTATGTTTTAAATTTTCCGCTGAAGCGGTAATATTTAGGCGCTTGGAAATCACCATATTAAGAGCCGTCCTTTTTCTTCAGCATGTTCAAAAATCCTTTTCCTACCTAATCCACCAGTTCTTGATTTTCAAACACCTTTTTTGCTATCTGCAATCGAACAATTTTTGAATTAAAAAAATGTTTTGCTACCTAATCGATCAATTCTGGATTTTTTAAATTTCGTTTGCAGTATCTATTAATTCTTGATTAAAAAAAATGATGCCTAACTGATCAATTCTTGGTTATCAGAAATATTTAGCTATCTAATCTATCAGTTCTTGATTTTTCAAATTGTTCTGTTAATTAATCGATTAACATTCTTGATTTTCGAAACTTCTTTTGTTACCTAATCTATCAGCTCTTGATTTTCACAAATCTTTTTCTACTTACTCGATCAGAGAGTTTTGGATTATCACAAATTCCTTTGCTACCTAATTGACTAGTTCTTAATTTTTCGCAAAATTTTTGTTATCTAATCTATAAATTCTTGATTTTAAAAAATTGCTTTGCTATTGGAATGATCAATTCTGACTTTTGTTTCTCTCCTGTATTCAGCGTTCGAATTACTTAGTGGTCCGCTGGCCATTGGCCAGTAAAACTTCTGCCGGATCAGTGAACTATTGATTTTACTGGCCCGGATGGCCAGTAATTTTTTTTGTTTATTTTTCTAATTTGTCACAAGTTAAAAAATGAATTTCTGTTTCTTTTACCTTGCTGTACGGTTTTCTTCTTCTTTTTTTTTTGGCTGCAAACTAGTGATAGGTTTAAAAGCAAATATTAGAGATAATTCCATTGAAATGATACATTATTTTCTACATATTGTATATTGTAAATGTCTTTAAACATTTTTTTTACAGACCAATAGTATGCAAATTCTAGTGGTCCTCTGGGCCAGTAGAAGATTTATTTCTAATTCTAACACTACCTGTATTTCTTTTCAAAAACTTTAGTCTAGCATCTGAAAGACGTGAGGGTTTTAGAACCGTTGAAGAAGATTAATGGCTTACAGACAGATTTACCCTAGTTTAAACTTCCTATCCTTCTCATCCACCTGAACTTAACGGGGAAAGCATTGATTTGGATTTATAATTCCTTTACATGTACTATAATGCAAATAATAATAGTAACGATACATTATGCCATGAAATAAATATTTTTGCTACGGTTGACGTATTGCTTCCGTGTGCCTTTTTTTGAAACTGTCAAAATATTGTGGCGCTTTCCTATCGTGCTCGTGTATAAAATTCACTATTTTTCGTAATTTTGGTGTTTAACGACAACCGTGAAGGGATATAAACAGTCGTCCATGCCTAATTTAGGGGAACTGGTTTCAGGGAAGTATCAGAACCAGTGCAGTAAGACAAACACAACATCCATACCTCACGGGGATTCGAACCCAGACCCAACTCGGACGAATGGTCAGAAGCCAACGCTTAGACCATTACGCCACTGGGACGGCTCCCTTTATCCTACTACGCCCCATTCCCAGCGGCTAAACTATCAAAACCCTGGCCTCACGCTAATCGTTCATGCAGTGCCATTTCTCCAACGACGCTGGTTTCGTTTCATCCCAGGAACTAGTCGTCTTAAATCAGAGATGAGCTCCTCACTCCTTAGATGCTCACGGAGTAGCTAACGCCCCCTATCCGCCAAGATCGTAGCCGCTCTCGCGGATCATCGTCTTCAAAAGTAAAATAGTACCCTTTTGTTGTGCGATCTGTACAGTGCTAAAAATAGCATCAAATAATAATAGCATTTCAGCACTCTTATATACAGAGCCTTTCGTGAAAGCAAACTTTTCTAACATGCTGTGTTTATAACAACAGTAGCGATTTGTTCTGCGGAATCTGTTTCCTATATTTTGATGAAAATTTATGTTGTCTGAAGTAAAAACCGCAATTACATCTCTCTCTGTATCAAAAAAATAAAAATAACAGAACATTTTTTTGGGTACTGATAAAATTCATGGAGAACCATAATTTTGATTGATCCAGTCATGTGTTTATTTTCCTTCCAGGAAGCCTAATTTTACTGTTTAAAGCTAAGAGTGTCCAAACTTCCACGAAAGAGAAGGGTACTGTCACATGTCATACCATGATGAAGTAGAACCCCCTAGCGGATTGTTGGGGAATTTGCACGCGCACAGCGACTTTTTTACGCAAGTTTTGCACGAAACGATGGCCGCAGGAATATAGATAAAAACATTAATTAAAAAAAAAGATAGAAAAGTATCGGTTAGTGGCTGAACTTCTTTAGAATTGCAGAAGTTTTATTGAAAACTCTTAATAAGCACCTGACAGCGTCTAGCAAATATCGGATAGAAGATAAATTTTCTTTATATTATTTTTCAAAATATTGGGTGTGTGCTTAAGTTCTACCCGTTTTTATTGGCTACAGAGAAAAGAGGAGAACACAACAAATAACCTACCTAGGATTTCACATAATTGCCATCATTATGTATGACCTCTTGACATCTGTCTATGAGTAGGTGAATCCCACGCCTGAAAAACTCTTGTGTTTTAGAGTAAAAAAAGTTGCGTTATACCGTTTTTACATCGTCCACATCATCGAAGGTTTGGAGAGCGAATGTGTTCTGTAACGATTGGAAAGGTGGTAGTCCGTAGGTGCCAGATCATGGGAATACGCCTGGAGAGGTAACACTTTCCAATCGAAGCCCAGTAATTTTTGCCGAATGATTAAAGCAGCATGAAGTCTGGCGACAGCAGCATGAGTGTTGGATGCTTTGATATCAGTTGTTCTCGCAATCTGTCCAACTGTTGGCAGTAGAAGTCAACATTTATCGTTTGGGTAGGCGCCAACACCTACCAGTGGATTATTCCCTGGACATCCCCACCAAACACTCAACAAAACCTTTTTGCGATGCAGTCCTCCTTTTAAGGTCGATGGAGCAGGCTCCGCACCTTGGCACACAGTCCGTCGACGCTTTACATAACGGTACAGTATCCATTTCTCATCACCCGTTACAATTCGCCCCGAAAACGGTTATTTCTCTGACGAGAAAACAAAGAAACACAGGTACGGATTCTCTGCTCTCGTTGCCTTGCCGAAAGCTGGTGCGGAACCCAGTTATCGAGCTTGGTGATGAACCCAAGCGCATGCATCCGCCTTTCGACTGTTATTCTGTGTACCGACAACGTTTCTGCTAATTCCTGAACCATTGGATGTGGGTCATTTTTTATGGCTTGGTCCATATCCTCGTCAGAAACCACGGATGGACGCCTAGGACGTGGTTGACTTTTACAGCTCCTGTCTCATTTCCGGAATTTCCGAAACCGACTGCGACATGTGTTATCATCAGCTGCATCCTCCCCATGCACTTGACAGATATTGCGGCAAACCGCGGCTGCAGTACTGCCTTTATCGAACTCGTACAGTAAGCAATGTCTAATGCGCTCCTTATTGCATGCCATGTTACACCCTCCGTGATTTCCGTTACGAATGACTTACTCGGACAAATCTAGTGCCTCTATATGCTCTACTGATCCACGCTTTATTCGCCGAAAATTCAGCATCGCAGCGTCACCTGTGACGTAGCTATTCCGATAACAATTTGCATCTATTACAAAAACGGGTAGAACTTTTGCACACACCTAATAGATACACCTTAGCTCTTAACTACACGTATTTTGATTTAACTCCATTTTCTTCCGTTATAATATTCTGGACTAAGTGCTCATCATATTTAACTCAGTGATTCAGAGATTTGGAGATAGAATTCACCTTCCACCTGGATGAAACAAAAGTTCACATAATGTTAGGCCTCCATTTCTGTGATGTGCGTCAGCGTCGACTGAGTACCGGGATTCCGCAGAAAGCACGTGGCTGATGACGTGCTTTTGGCACGCAGCCACATTGCGTTATCAGGAGAGCAGAAAATAGCTATTGATACATGTGCTATCCGGGTGGTCGTACGCCATTATTGGAAACGTGTGTTAATCTCAGCAGCGAGAGATATTTGTGCAGTTCAAGTTGAGGAAACAGTGATCAGCAGCAGCACTGCACAAAAATGGTTACGGCGTTTCAACGCTGGGGGCGCCACTCTCGATGACAAACGGAAGTCAGGACGCTCAAGAACCACGAATTCTGACACCCTGTTCGAAGCTCTGCCAGCCAATCCCGGTACCAGTACACGACAGTTGACAGTTGAAGAGCGGTCTTCCCAATTCGCCACTGTTCGTCACCTGCACCAGGTGACGAATAATTGGTTTCTTCTGCAGGTGCTATCGAATAGAGTGACAGCCCAGCAGGCGGAAGAACGTATCACTCTCTGTCGTAGATTGCTCTCAAACACACAAAACGATATGTTTTGGCGTCGATTGTGAAAGGTGGAGACCACACCAGCCAGGAAGCACATTCTTTGGTGCAAAATGGGGGTTCAGAAGGAAAGACATGCTGTGCATCTGGTGGAATTGTGAAGATAGTGCGCACTGGGAACCTGTGCCAGATGGTCCTGCTGTGGATAAGAAACTATGCCTAACAACAACAACACGATCTGTGACGCTCTGCACCATACTCCTGCAGCTGATCAATAGAAAGAGGGAGTTTCTGCGAATGAATAATGTCCCAAGCCACACCTCCAGAGTGGTCCTCCGAAAACTACAGCAGTTGAAAGGGGTTAAGATCCTTCCGCATCCTCCATCCAGCACGGACCTAGCTCCATCAGACTATCATCTATTTCCCTCCATAACCCATTTCCTACAAGGGTAGCACTTCACTTGAGTGTGGTAGATGTGGAATCAGAGTATCTGTTCTCGAAATCTTCAGAATAAGACCGCCTACCGTGGCATCGTGGCTCTAGTGGAACGTTGCCAAGAAGAAAAATCCTGTGCTTTGCGGAATGAGGTGACCGTGTATGGCGTTCTTGCATCTTTGAACCTTTTATTGCTCCACCTTTGACTCACCCTAGTACACCCAAATGTGAGAGTTATGTCCACAGCTGACCACAAATCAATCAATAAGAAGGAGAACAGCATCGTAAGGATAGCATCAAAAAGACTAACACCGAGTGGGTAACCTGAAACAGAAGAAAATTAAATTGTGCCTCCTCTGGCGTCATTCATTTCAATGACGATATTTAGTTTCAGAAGCAGATTAAGAAAATATATCTGATGATGATGCTTATTGGGATGCAGGACCCATATAGTTCTTGAAAATCCATTACAACAAACTGTTCAATATCCATTTTATTTAACACTATAAGCTGAGCGTCATGCAAGCCCATAAAGTTTAAAGTATAGTGGTATTCTCTCTATTAATGCACACAGCAGGATCTTGATTAATGTGCCAAAATCATTTCGCACCAACAAAACACTTTATAAATTACAAATTTTGCTTTCATGGGTGCTCGCGCACCTCTCATCGGTGGCCCAAAGACGTCTGAAAAGTACTGGCCCAAATCAGGTTTTACTATAAGCCAATATCTTGCCAGAGATAGACCTTGATTTTCCCAGTGGTGACTTGATTACTAAGTGCTTATATATGATGGCGAAAGCTTTTTTTACTCTAAAATGTGCTATCTATTTAGAACTTAGTCTCCTTTAGATTAAAGAAGCACTAAAATTTGACATTATATCTGCAATACATTTGCTGCATGGTCGATGAAGAAACATAGTTTTGGATGTGTTGATCGAAATTATATGCACTTCTGTAGTCTCCTGTGATTTGACCTTCATTTTCAGCGATTTCACCGTAAGCTATGGTTAGTGATCTCCCATATTTTGATGCAAACGGATTAAGGAGTGTGACACATTATGCTTGGCAAAGCGTAATGAAAACGACACAATAAGAACGATGGAGGCCATCGCATTGCAGGTTAGTCAGAGGCATAAGGTTTGGCCAGTCATCCGAGCATAACCCAGGTCAAACTCCCGCATTAAGAATGATGGTGCGCCTGTTTTACGGCGGCTGCTCTGACCCTTTCCTCGAAATATTGGCCCTAAATTTGGGACGAGTGACTGCTAGTCTCCTGGTCTCCGGGCGATGATCTCTGATTCTTCCATTGAAATATTGGCCCTAAATTTGGGACGAGTGATTGCTAATCTCCTGGTCTCCGAGCGATGATCTCTGATTCTTTCCTTGAAATATTGGTCCTAAATTTGGGACGAGTGACTGCTAGTCTCCTGGTCTCCGAGCGATGATATCTGATTCTTCCCTTGAAATATTGGCCCTAAATTTGGGACGAGGGACTGCTAGTCTCCTGGTCTTCGAGAGATGATCTCTGATTCTTCCCTTGAAACATTGGCCCTAAATTTGGGACGAGTGACTGCTAGTCTCCTGGTCACCGAGCGATGATCTCTGATTCTTCCCTTGAAATATTGGCTCTAAATGTGGGACGAGTGACTGCTAGTCTCCTGGTCTTCGAGAGATGATCTCTGATTCTTCCCTTGAAACATTGGCCCTAAATTTGGGACGAGTGACTGCTAGTCTCCTGGTCACCGAGCGATGATCTCTGATTCTTCCCTTGAAATATTGGCTCTAAATTTGGGAAGAGTGACTGCTAGTCTCCTGGTCTCCGAGCGATGATCTCTGATTCTTTCCTTGAAATATTGGCCCTAAATTTGGGACGAGTGACTGCTAGTCTCCTGGTCTCCGAGCGATGATATCTGATTCTTCCCTTGAAATATTGGCCCTAAATTTGGGACGAGGGACTGCTAGTCTCCTGGTCTTCGAGAGATGATCTCTGATTCTTCCCTTGAAATATTGGCCCTAAATTTGGGACGAGTGACTGCTAGTCTCCTGGTCTCCGAGCGATGATCTCTAATCTTTCCCTTGAAACATTGGTCCTAAATTTGGGAAGAGTGACTGCTAGTCTTCTGGTCTCCAAGCGATGGTCTCTGTTCTTTCCCTTGAAACATTGGTCCTAAATATGGGATAAGCGACTTCTAGTCTCCTGGTCTCCGAGCGATGGTCTCCGATCCTTTCCCTTGAAACATCGGTCTTAAATTTAGAACGAGCGACTTCTAGTCTCCTGGTCTCCAAGTGATGGTCTGCGATTCTTTCCCTTGAACAATGGTAGATTAAAATGTCGATTGAACACGATAAAAACAAATGCAGTGCACAACGTACCACATGTTAAAATACTTTACTAATAAAAACACATTCGATCTTTCGAAGACACATTCTATTCATCATCAGATGATACAGTGTAATATCACGAGATTCTCATTGAATTAAATACTGTTGGGCGACATCACAAACACATATACCACGCCATCTATGAGAGAACAATGTTGAAAACAAAGAATTTCAAATACCACCTCAACATAAAGACCAACCAACTAACACATTTGTCCATGGTTTGGCTATCATTTTTGGTACATAATCATTACAAGACATGTGTCTAAATGAGGTAATATACAAACTTTCCATAAAAAGCATGAGGGATTGTTTACCTGGAGTGTTCAGGATAGTAACCTCATTCCACTTAGGGAAGTGAGATCCGGACGCCACCAAACGAGACAGAGCAGTTGATAGGCTTCCAGGTTTGAGGCTATACCTGTGCTCTTTTATTCTGGTGCTTAAACACCTTTTAGTGGAGCCGATGTAAACCGTATCCTGTGCCTCCGTGTCGACGGCCTGTAGAGGAACTGAGTATATGCCAGATCTACGTTCCAATGCAGTAGGGTCCCGGTCCTTCCTAATCAAACTAAAAATGTTTCGAGTTTTGAGACCAATATTGTTATTTAGTGGTTTACACTTGTTTTTTCAAAATATTAGTGACTCTTGGAACGTACGGCAAAGAACTTACATATTGAGGTTTGCGGGTCTGTTGACTGAGTGTCGAAAGGTTAGAGTTTTCAATCTGTCTATATAGTCTGTCTACCACACATACTTCATAATCATGATGTGCAGCAATCTGTTTAATCTTATCCACTTCAAGATACCTCAACCTAGGGTTGGACGAATGAGTAATGGCTCTGCGTAGTAAAAACTTAATAGAGGAAAGTTTATAACTTAGGGGGTGGAAGGAAGACATCGGAATAATATCAATGCTGGAAGATGGCTTACGATAAACGGAATATTGAATGTGATTAGATAGGGTTCTTTGTAACAAAAAATCCAAGAAAGGAAGACAATTATTTTCCTTCATCTCAAGAGTGAAATTAATGGATTTATATTGAGAAGATTTTCCTTTGAACATTGGTCCTGGATTCCAGGCCTCCAAGCGATGGTCTCTGTTCTTTCCCTTGAAACAATGGTCTTAAATTTAGGACGAGCGACTGCTAGTCTCCCGGTCTCCAAGCTATGATCTCTGATCCTTTCCCTTGTAACATTGGTCCTGAATTTGGGAGGAGTGATTTCTAGTCTCCGAGTGACTCCAAGTCTCATAGTTACACATGGTGGACACTCGTACTCGCAAAGAAAGACTATGTTACGCGAGAACGGTAAATAAAAAGCGTCTCATTTGCTTCAAGTGTTTTCAAATTCGTTCTGCAGTCCTCGCTTACCAGTGGTCTGTGGCTCTGGGCTTTCATCATATATCCGGGGAGGGCCGGGAATGTTGTCTTAAATTTCGCTGTAGTTTAAATTAAAATTCTTTTACAGTACGCATAGGATTGACACGAAAAATTTGTCGAAAATGGATGAATGGCACCACCTGGCTCCTGCTCGAGTCCCGGATGGGACATCTTTCGTACCGTCTTAAGGTTTAACTTAGGGTGAGGAATGTCGACTTTACGATGAGTGGACCTTTAGTACCTAAAACAGAAGAAACCTATCAAATGAATAAAAAAAGGTTTAACACTTACATGTCTTTATTCCTGCAGCTAGACTCTCCACATAAATTAACACTGTAGGTGAACTAGTAAGCTGGTTAATTGAATAGAACTTGCAGAAATAACAAAACGGGCGTTAATTTGCTCACAGTGATAACATTAGGTAGCACAAATCGTCAGTTCTAGCTGTCAAGGTTAATCAACGTAATGTACTCTACAAAAATCCACATACATAACTCTTGTTGCCGTTGCTCTCTATCACTTCGTACAGTGACCTTTACTCCAGCTAGCTGTCAGCATTGCCAAATACGAACAAGAATTTGGAAGATCAGACGTGACGTCTGGAAGTGAAAGACGTAACCAAGAAATAAAACAACTTGTACAGGAAAGAAAATTCAGAGGGAAAGTTAGATACAGAAATATGCTTCACATGTCTATAGGTCCCATATCTTCCCTGACGCAAATTTTCCTCTTAGGCAAGAGCAACGTTCTTGTGTTTCGGGATTTAAGGACTACCGTGAGCTACTCATGGAACTCTAAGCAGTCACCCGTTCCTAATTTAGGGCCCGTGGCTCCAGGAAAGGAGCAGAGATCCGATTAATACATCGGCCATACCTTATACTGGAATCGAATGCTACTAAGACGAATGGTCAGAAGCCCGAACCTAAAACTACTCGCCCACTGGGACGGCAAAAGTAATTTTTTTAAGACTTGGAAGCTTATGTTTGTCCCTAAACTACTGAAAAAGGTGAAAAATCTGAATACCCGGATTAAGTTGGGACAGCCCACAGGTGTGCAAGGAAGTGGACGTTTCATGTTATTGATACCACTGGATTTTATTTTAGATCTAGCGTAAGTTATAGATATCGCGGTTCTTCTTAAGGTACTTACTTTCCCTGTGGAGGTACTTCCAAAAGTTTCGGGAGGGCGACTTCTGCAGCCTCAGATGCCCATGGAAATCGTTGTATCGCGAAACAATGAAATGAAGATTTTACGAGTACATACACAAAAGAGATAAAATATTATGACCTGCGGTTATTTAGGCACTCACAGCAACTGCAGATAAACGGCGGTATAAATACAACCTGATACTGAATTCAGCTAGTCGTTGGCATTCTTGTTTTTCAGATGGGAAAGGTAGCGGACTTAAGATTGTTTGACAAAGGCCAAATTGTAACGACCAGACAACTGGGTCAGAGCATTTCCGAGACTGCAAGTCTTATGGGATGCTCACGGTCTGCTGTGGTTAGTCCGAGGAGCGAAAAACCACGAAACGTCGATAAGGTGTGGGCCGACTACCAGAGGTGAGCGAAGGCTATCCCATATGGTACAAGCCAAAGGAAAAGACACTGTGGCGCAATTCGCTGGTAGTTTGAATGCTGACGACGGGGTAATGTCTCATAAAACACACAATATCGAAGCCTGCTGAAAATGGCGAAGCGTGGTGTCAGTCTAATCCGAGTGCCCATGCTAATCCTGGTTCACCGTCGACAGCGCCTGCAATGGGCACGAGAGCATCAAAACTGAACCTTGAATATTTAGAAGAAGATTATCTGGTTCGACGAATCTCGTTTTCTGATGCACCATATGGATGACCCCGTACGTGTGCTCATTTACCTTGGGAAGTGTTGGCACTCGGATGCAGGTGCATCGAAAACAAACCAGTGGAGTAACTGTAATGTTTTGGACAATGTTTCTCTCAGAAACCTCGGGTCTGGTCATTCATGTGTAGGGAACTATGACGCCTACCTAAACATCACTGCACCAATCAGGTACATCCTTTCATAGCAATGGTATTCCCCTCTACTAGTGCCTTCTTTAAGCAGGATAATACACCATGCTACACTACTCAAATTGTCAGAGAATGGTTTGCGGAGCACAAGGAAGACTTCCAGCAATTGCCCTGACGACCAAATTCCTAAGACATCAATCCAATTGAGCCCCTCTGGTTCAGTGCTGAGACTGGAGCCAGAGCCTGAAAGCCTGATGCCGAACCCGGGCCCGAACCGGGCTGCATATTACTTACTGGAGTTCGGCCTCGGGTTCTGAGAGAAGGATATAATTTTTTTTATGTGATTTTGTATGATTTAGTACACGAAACGTTTTTTACGCTTTCTAGTTTTGAAATAGAATTCTTCGGCAGCTGGGTCTGGATGTGGAGTGAAAACTCGGCAGGGTTATTCTTTCGAGACTTGGGTAACAAATACCATTGACCATGAATTACTGAATTTCTGCAAAAGTTTCTTTAAGAACTATGGATAGTAAATAGCAAGCTGACGAAACTTTGCTCCTTACCTCAACGGGGCAGTTTCCTGTTAATTCTATTGAGCAACGTACGACGTACATTGTTGCCTCCCGATTTTTCCTGATGCCCGGCCACCCGAAACATTTGAGGAAGAAATGAATGGTCCAAGTGTAACGTACCAGGAGATGTGACGTACCTGCCAGAAGGACGCACACGACATAAAGGCAGATAGGAATCCGAACAAATGTCCGCGTAGCTTAATTGGTAGAGCAACTTATTCCGGAGTGAGTGGACCCGGGTTCGAATCCCGGCGAAGACCAAAAATGACGGAGAAATTTACTTCGTTATAATGGCGCCCGAACTATCCGGATGACCCGACCGTTCAAAATCTCGCATTGGTGTGATGTTATTTCCACACCGCGAGATAGGAAAAATATGAGCAGCACTTCGAAAAGAAAAATAAGGGGGAGATGATGTAACGTACCAGGAGATGTGACGTACCTGCCAGAAGGACGCACACGACATAAAGGCAGATAGGAATCAGAATACATGTCCGCGTAGCTTAATTGGTAGAGCAACTTATTCCGGAATGAGTGGACCCGGGTTCGAACCCCGGCGCGGATAAAAATGACGGAGAAATTCACTTTGTTATACAAGAAACTGTAGCGATAGATAAACACTTCTTCTCCACTCCGCAGTTGAGAAAGGCATCGGTTGATTGCACGTGGAGGAAACAGTGCAAAAAGTCTGGAAGACAAGATTTTTTTTAAATGCGTAAACAGGTTAATCTTAGTTTTCGGGTTCGTTCGTTCGGGCCCGGGATCTATCTTGCAATATAAAATTCGGGCTCGGGCAAGCTCCGGCTGACATACTACAGGCTCGGGCTTTTAAAATTGAGCCCGAACTCAGCTCTGCTCTGGTTTGGTTTGTGTTGGAATAGCAAATCCTATGTCCAGCGGCTCAACCACGTAATTTACAGGAGTTAAAGGATTTTGTTGTAACGTGTCGGTAGCATATACCACCAGACGCCTTTAGAAATCTTGTAGCACCTATTATAACGAAGTAAATTCCTGCGTCATTTTTATCCGCGCCTGGATTCGGATCCTGGTCCCCCTCACTCCGGAATAAGTTGCTCTACCAATTGAGCTACGCGGACGTTTTATTCTGATATTTATCTGCCTTTATGTCGTGTGCGTCCTTCTGGCAGGTACGTCACATCTCCTGGTACGTTACATCATCTCCCCCTTACTTTTTTTTTTTTTTCGAAGTGCTGGAGAAGGGATTCTCTTATTTTTCCTATCTCGCGGTGTGGAAATAACATCACACCAATGCGAGATTTTGAACGGTCGGGTCATCCGGATAGTTCGGGCGCCATTATAACGAAGTAAATTTCTCCGTCATTTTTTGGTCTACGCCTGGATTCGGACCCGGGTCCCCTCGTTCCCGAATAAGTTGCTCTACCAATTGAGCTACGCGGACGTTTTATTCTGATATTTATCTGCCTTTATGTCGTGTGCGTCCTTCTGGCAGGTACGTCACATCTCCTGGTACGTTACATCATCTCCCCCTTACTTTTTTTTTTTTTTTTCGAAGTGCTGGAGAAGGGATTCTCTTATTTTTCCTATCTCGCGGTGTGGAAATAACATCACACCAATGCAAGATTTTGAACGGTCGGGTCATCCGGATAGTTCGGGCGCCATTATAACGAAGTAAATTTCTCCGTCATTTTTTGGTCTACGCCTGGATTCGGATCCGGGTCCCCTCACTCCGGAATAAGTTGCTCTACCAATTGAGCTACGCGGACGTTTTATTCTGATATTTATCTGCCTTTATGTCGTGTGCGTCCTTCTGGCAGGTACGTCACATCTCCTGGTACGTTACATCATCTCCCCTTACTTTTTTTTTTTTTTTTCGAAGTGCTGGAGAAGGGATTCTCTTATTTTTCCTATCTCGCGGTGTGGAAATAACATCACACCAATGCGAGATTTTGAACGGTCGGGTCATCCGGATAGTTCGGGCGCCATTATAACGAAGTAAATTTCTCCGTCATTTTTTGGTCTACGCCTGGATTCGGACCCGGGTCCCCTCACTCCGGAATAAGTTGCTCTACCAATTGAGCTACGCGGACGTTTTATTCTGATATTTATCTGCCTTTATGTCGTGTGCGTCCTTCTGGCAGGTACGTCACATCTCCTGGTACGTTACATCATCTCCCCCTTACTTTTTTTTTTTTTTTTTTTTCGAAGTGCTGGAGAAGGGATTCTCTTATTTTTCCTATCTCGCGGTGTGGAAATAACATCACACCAATGCGAGATTTTGAACGGTCGGGTCATCCGGATAGTTCGGGCGCCATTATAACGAAGTAAATTTCTCCGTCATTTTTTGGTCTACGCCTGGATTCGGACCCGGGTCCCCTCACTCCGGAATAAGTTGCTCTACCAATTGAGCTACGCGGACGTTTTATTCTGATTCTTATCTGCCTTTATGTCGTGTGCGTCCTTCTGGCAGGTACGTCACATCTCCTGGTACGTTACACTATGCCTCGCCGGATAAGGCTGTTTTGGTGACACGTGGAGGGCCAACAACATCTTAGGCAAGAGGTCAAAATGTTTTGTATCTTCGGTATATGTTAGTAGGATAGAGGCTTTTCCCTGGCATTTTCGGCTGACAATTAAGTCATCCAAAAAAGTTAATTCTGAATTACAGTACTAAAATATGAACTAAACTTTGCTACATGAAGACCCTCGAGATATGACAACAGTAAAAACTTAGCTGTTTTAGAAGCTCAAAGCTATTGGACTATAGATAATAAATTTGAAACAGAGTCCGCTAAGACCATCTGCAAACGATACACAAACTGTTATTGATAGAAGAGTGTGTGACGTTCTACAGAGGTGAAAGCATGTGTCAAGACGACAAATCTGCAGTGAGACATTCTGTCCGTATAAGTTAGTTGGCCGAGCGACTTACTCCGGAGTGAGGAAACACGGTTTCGATGTCCGTCGCGGACAAACTTGTGTTTTCATAAGTGACAGAAAATGTCTGTGTACAAGTCGTCCAGGGAATATTCTCTAAATGATGTAACTTGTGGAAATATTTTCGTGAAGAAATTTTCCGAACTACGATTTGCATAACAGACAAATTTAGACTAAACTCAATAAAACCAATTATTAATCATAAATATTTTTATAATACATGTTCATCAAGGTATGGCCTAATCAAATAATATTTGCAACAGTGGTACACTCGTTTCTCAAAACACAGTTCATCTGATGTTCGTACTAAAAGATCCAAAAGAATTGTAACTTTTCAAAAGATCTGAGAGAATTGTAACTTTTCAAAAGGTCTCAGAGAACTATAACTTTTAAAGAGACATCAAAGAATTATAACTTTTGTAAAGATCTCAAAGAATTATAACTGTTAAAAGATCTGAAAGAATTGCATTTTTTGAAAAGATCTCAAAGAATTATAACTTTTGAATAGATCTGAAAAAATTATAACTTTTGAAACGATCTGAAAGAATTGTAATTTTTCAAAAGATCTGAGAGAATTGTAACTTTTCAAAATATCTCAGAGAATTATAACTTTTGAAGAGACATCAAAGAATTATAAGTTTTGAAAAGATCTCAAAGAATTATAACTGTTAAAAGATCTGAAAGAATTACAACTTTTGAAAAGATCTCAAAGAATTATAACATTTGAATAGATCTGAAAGAATTATAAAAGACCCCAAAGATTGACCAATGGGGCCTATGCCGACATTAGCCAATCGGCATGGGCCCATACTTCTCCATGATAACACGAGGCCCGCGTTGCACGCCAGACGATATAGAAGCTGCATCAGTTGAGGTAAGAAACCTTACCTCATCCACCTTATTCACCTGATCTACTCCTATGGACTATCGCTTCTTCAGGCACTTGGATACCTTTCTGCAGGATAAGTTGTTTCCCAATCAAACAACAGTTGAAATTGCATGACGTACCTACCTCAGAGATGTGTAGAACAAACATGTCAAGACGGTAAAGTTGTAGTCGGTTTAGCTTAATTAGGAAAGCATTAAGCTCCGGAGCAGGAGGATGTGATTCGAATTCTGCCACCGGCAAATGGCTTTTACGCTATATTGTCGCCCGAATGTAAAATGAGTGTCCTGGCCGTTGGGTTCTTCGAAAAATGTGGGATATTCGTTCCACACATAACCTGGAATTAATGAGCCTTCCTTCTTCTGCAGTGACTTCCTTCAAGCGTGGTATGTCGGTTTACCCGGAAACCCACGATTCCGTCCCAGACCTTTCTCAGCAGGGAGTTGGGGGGTGGGGGTGGTATATGAGAGGTGAAAGGTGACGCACATATTAAGACGGCAAAGTTGCAGCGACAAACGTCGTCGTTGTAGCTTGATTGGGAAAACATTGGGCTCCGGAGCAGAAGGATGCGGATTCGATATGCTGTAACCGCTTCCACGAGTTTTCTTTGCATCCCGAAGCTCGACCTTTTTTCACAACTGTATTCAGAAGCTTTTATCTCGTTGGCAAAACTGTGTCATTTCTGGCGGTAAATATTTTGATTAATAAAATACATTTTGCCCAGTGTTTTGGGTGTTTGAAGTCTCCACCAATATTCGGATATTTCACCTGCGACAACCTAATGCATCACTGGAATTTAAAAAATAAAATAAAAAGAAAAGAATGGTTGGGAACTGCTGCCTTTAGCACATTATAGCTTTTTCCGTGCTTGAAAGGTCTTGCGTGTAGGAAGGACGTTCTTCGTTCTTGCATTTGCTATTTCAAACATTTTCATGACGAATGTTTAAATACCAGAGCGCGTACTACTGAGAACTGATTTTTATGAACGTTGTAAAGCTCGAAAAAGAAAGTAATAATAATAATAATAATAATAACTAATGACCATTTCGCTGAAATGATCCCGAGAGTGGATCAGCAAAATTGGAGTTCCAAGCTACTATATCAATATTATTTGTGTTTTTGTTCAGGTCTTTTTATTGGGGTGTCCGAAAAAAAAACTCGGCGTTTTTACATAGCGCGCGTTAATATGCATATTTTTTACGGAGCAATTTCCTTGGGCTGTAGACGACTGAAAGTACTGTACGTACTGTACGGAAGCAAACGAGGCTTGAAGAACATGTCAGAACCCATGCGTTGAACTTGTACCGCGGTCAGTTGCCATGGATACAAAGTTTGAAATATTGGTTCTACTGCGACATTACTGGAAACAGAGTTTAGAACTGCTGAAGCAATCCGAAAAATCAACGAAGTCGAAAGTGTAGGCCTGACGGTCATTTGAAAAGCGCAAACATGGTTTAAGAAATTTACGACTGGCAACTTGAGCTTGAAAAGAAAGGAAGGTATTTGCTGTTGATCAGGACGCCCTGCAAGCGGCCGTGAAAGATATTTCACAAATAAACACTAGAAAATTATCAGAAGAACTAAATCTACACTATCTACCAACAAGTAATTGGACACCCCTGCAATCGACGATATCTGCGGTCCTGATACACGTCACGGCCGCCGCCGTTAAATATCGTGTGGGAAACAACAACGCAACCAGTCGCATGCAAGATGCCACGCAGTTCGGAGCCTCTGTATTCGAGAAAGGTGTATTCGACGGGTATCACAGAAATGGCCGATCCATACGTGACATATCCAGCGAGTTGAAGTACCCAAAATTGACAGTGGCCTACGTGATTGGCAAGTGGAGGATAAGAGGTGACTGTCGGAATGTGCCCCGACCCGGCAGACCCACAAAACAGGGATTTGGAGACCAACGAGTGCTGGCCAGAGAAATTCGGAAGAACCGCGCCAAATCAATGAGCCACATCCGCGAGGGGTTTCAACTGGCCTTCGGGAGTGTTCTTTCGATGAATACCATCCGTAAGGAAGCCCATCTGCTCGGCTAACGTGGTGCAAAGAACGTCGACAGTGGACCGTTAAGGCAACAGTGGCAACAGTTTCTCTGGAGCGACGAATCAAGGTTCACCCTATACCGTTCGGATGGCAGGGTCTGGGTTTGGCATCTGCATGGAGAACGCCTCCTGCCGGAATGTATTGTGCCAACTGTGAAGTTCGGCCGCGGTGGAATTATGCTATGGGGGTGTTTCTCCTGGTATGGCACGGGACCCTTGGTCGCAATTCCTGGTAGACTCAACGCCGAGATCTACTTCACCATTTTGGATGACCATGCGCTTCCTACGTTGTGGCAGTTTTACGGGGTGGACCCATGTTACTTTCAGGATGACAATGCCACCTGTCATGCTGCGAGGTCCACCATGGCTTGGTATGGTGACAATGGGATTAATCGAATGAACTGGCCTGCGTAGAGCTCGGACCTTAACCCTATCGAGCACCTCTGGGACGAGTTGGAGCGTCGACTTAAGGGGTGCCCCCACCGTCCGAAATCAGTGAAGGAACTGACCTGTCTTCTCCAAGCCGAGTGGAAGAAAATACCGCTAGTCGTCGTACAACGCCTGGTTGAGGGTATGCCACGGAGGGTCGCAGCTTTAATCACCGCTCTTAGAGGCTCCACCAACTGTTGAAGGTGTATAAACTTCGTTTTCCTTTGTTATCACAGGTGTCCAATTACTTGTTGGTAGATAGTGTTCTATCGCTGAGTGCTTGCACAAGATCGCAAAGGTTTACAGACGATACTGTGAGGTACCTCACGAGCTCACCCAGATCAAGCTCAGCGACGTGTTCATGTGTGCAAGTAATCGCTCAGAAATCCACGCGATATTCGATTTATCAAACGAATAGTTACTGGGAATGAAAAGTGGATATATCTGCGTAATCTAGATTCTTCAAAAAGTGGTTAAATAGAGGTGAACCAATTTTACCTGCCCGACCAGCAGACGCGTTGAAAAAAAGTTTGTGAAGTGTGTCTGGTAGAATTATGAAGGTGTAATACGCTTTGAGCTTATTACGAATCATTTGACACTGCCTAATAGGATCCTTTTGTCAAGCAAGCAATTCCCGTGAGTCTTATGTACATGGTCTGCATTAAATGGTCAGTCTATCAATGCCGAACTGCATTCTTAGCAACTGGACAGAATGTATGACATATTTCAGCGGAAGTATCCTGCCTTAGTCAACCGAAAGCGAGCACCGCTGCAAAGACAATGCGAAACCTCACACCGCTAATCGGACAGACGTTAAACTTCAAGAACTGCATGGGATCGAGATGCTGTTTTATTCAGCATACAGCCACTACCTTGCTTTTAATTTGTTTTTGATTGAAGGTTTAACAACCACCGTGAGCAACTCGATGGGCTGTAAGCAATCGCCCGTCCCTAATTTAGGGCCACTAGTTCCAGGGAAGGGATAGAGTTAGTGCCGTAAGACAAACACAACACCCATGCCTGACGGGATTCGAACCCAGGCTCATTACAGACGAATGGTCAGAAGCCATTGCTTAGACCACTGCGCCACAGGGGCAGCCCACCTGTTTCGAGTGATGGTGTATTTTCTCCATGGGAAGTAGTTGACTACTTTGGACGATGTCGAATGCGAGTGCCAAGAGTTCTTTGTCTCTAAACTGAAAGCTTGGTGCGTTGCGAGAACTCAACAACTGACAAACAGATGGGTTCAAACTATTGAACATGATGGCATGTACTTTGAAATTTAGCTTGAACTCTTCCGAGGTTCTGGGAAAGTGAAGCTCTTGCATCAAAAACACCGGTTTTTTTCCGGACACCCCAATAGTTTACTCTATGTTAATGAGTTCCAGAGTATTTGTTGCACTAAGTACTTACAGCATTCATGGTCATGGTCATGACCTCTAATGGATTCATGACAGCTGAATTATCTCACTATATTTATAGTATTGGAAAGTATCCTTATTGAAGTTCAGGCGGCTTCGCTTTTAAAATTTAGGCATCGAATTGGGGGTTAAGGACGAAGAACGCCAAGGAGTCGATAGCCAGTAGTGTCATCGTCTGGAGATGTATCGATAGCCAGTAGTGTCATCGGCTGGAGATGTATCGATAGCCAGTAGTGTCATCGTCTGGAGATGTAGCAAGTAAACATCCAACAGTTATTTGGAAATTTTGGGAGAGGGGTGAGGGTGAGAAAGACCCCATGCGAGCAACAGTACTTACAGAACACTGAAAGACAGATGGCTGACACATATAGGGTGGGAATAAGTTCGTATTCAACAGCTCAGTAGACTCATGATTAATTTTCAGAAACACGACTGAATATGCATTAACAAATGGATTTAAAGAAAACTGCCATCACTCGTACATTATAACGAAGCAAATTTGTCCGTCATTTTTGGTCTGCGCAGGGATTCGAACCCGAGGCCGCTTATTCCGGAACAAGTCGCTCTACCAACTGAGCTACGCAGACGATTATTCTGATTCCTATCTGCCTTTATGTCGTGTGCGTCCTGCTGGCAGGTACGTCACAACATATACTCACGCGCGCACATACATATACATCGATGAGCCAGTACATTAAGCCAACCCCCAGCCTAGAGAAATGAGCGCGCCTGGAGACCGAACTGTGGACAGGTAAAGTCCACAGAGCAGTATTTATACAAGCAGAGGACCAGCTTTCGGTTAGTAGAGTGTTCGGATTCCGAATGTGAAAAGCCGCCATTATTTCGGAGTTTTAAAGGATAAATTGTGATGGCACGGCGGCACGGAACTACGATCTTGGAAACGGCGCTGCTTTTGGGTTGCTTGCGTGCCGCTGTAGTAAGCACGTATCAAAAGTGGTGCACAGATGGCTTAATGACGAACCGTCGTTCAGTCGTGTGCCGTGCGCAGCACACTGACGCCACAGGGGAGAGGTGACTCTCGCGCATTGTTCACAGCTACCGCAGAGCCACAGTGCGACTAATCACCCGCAGCTACAACAGTGGTGATCAGGGCAATGTGCCACAGCACACAGTTCATCGCAGCGTCCTGCGCTGGGGCCTGCGTAGCAGAAGACCCAGGTCGGTTCCCCATGCTCACGGCACGTCATCGCCAACAACGCATGAAATGGGCCCAAGATCATCGAGATTGGACCCTGGATGTTTGGGAGAAAGTGTCCTGGTCTGACGAATCAAGATTCCTGGTGCGTCACGTAGACGGCCGAGCGCGGAATTACCGATTACCAAAGGAGTCTATAGCACCTGGATGCACTTTTGCGCGGAAACAGGCCAGCGGCGGCGGTATTATGCTGTGGGCGACGTTTTCTTGCGACACGTTAGGCCCTATTATCCCAATAGCACAATCCCTGAAAGCTGTCAGGTATCTGAACATCCTTGCGGACCAAGTTCACTCATTCATGGCAACTGTGTTCCCTGCTAATGAAGGCCGTTACCAACACGATAATGCGCCATGCCACACTGCTAGAATCGTCAAGGAGTAGTTTGAGGAACATGCTGGTGACTTTCTGTTAATGCAATGTCCTCCAAAATCACCTGACATGAACCCAATCGAACATTTGTGGTTAGACTTGGAAAAGAAGGTTCGCGCTAAATCACCACCACCCCGAAATGTACTGGAACTGAAGGACCTGCTGTTGACATTATGGTACCAGATACCCCAGGATACCTATTCGCCACCTCATTGAATCGATGCCTCGCCGAGTGGCTGCTGTTTTTAAGGCTAAAAGGGATCCTTCAGCTTATTAGGTAGGTGGTCATAATGTAATGACCCATCAGTGTATAGAAACGTGCATGCATGCACACATACAAGCATATAGAGAACCGTACATACTTACACTCATGCGATAGTTCACTACGACCATCACTTTCTCAATAGCGGATGCATTCCGTAACAGGGACATCATCGACGGCGTGTAAAAAGGAATGTACAAAATAAATGCAGTAATATGTGAAATACACAGAGTGTACAGAAGAATGTCACAAAAAGAAGTACTGTAGAGCACCGATTATACGTTTTTCCTGGGACCGAAATGAAAAAAAAAAACCTTATAACCGTGAAAAACGTATAAACGAAACTTCAATTTTTAGCGATATTACTATAGAAAATACAAACCCGTACATTTTAAAAATACGGTATTTAACGTAGGAAGCAAATATTTGATGAGCTTACCACTGAAAGAATATTATTCCTTGATTTAATCGCCGTTCATTTTCCTCAATTTCGTCCGCTTGTAAATAATAGTGGTCAGAGTGGAAACAGGCATATCAAGTTTTTTAACAATTTCCACCTTTGTTAAATGTGGATTGTCATCCACTTGCTTTAAAATTTTCATGTTATCGCTTCGAGACAGGGCTTTTCTTTTACGAAAAGTATATTGATTTGAAGAGAAGAGGAAAATCGGAACTTTCAAGACAAACAGCAGAACACAATGTATGCTAAAGGAGCTAATATTTCGATAGAAAAAGTTTGGCAAAGATCCCCGAACATAAATCAGAGTGCGAAGGTCACACTAATTACAGAGGTCCATTTTTGCCCAAAGGAAGAATGGTATCGCAAACAAGAAAGCGCCCCACTACAATCATAAGGACGACGTCGTGGTTTATGGGAGCAGGCGTTTGACCCATCTCTGTCCTCCTCTCTATACTTCGATTCACCCTAAGATGACACTGAACGGGAAGGTACGTGAAACTATCCCCGCGACTAAAAGTAGTTCCCAACATTTTCCGTGAAAACCAACGCATTTATTGTCCAGAATCATACTTTATGCTGTCCTAGCTGTTTGCTTATAAGTAAATATAGTTATTTTAGAAAAATCTAAAAATGAACTATTTTCAGAAATTAAGTTTTAAAATTAGACCAACACACGCATGCGCAGATATGCAGTATTTGGGAGACAAGGATGCCAATGAGTTGATGAGGGAAGTGATTGACAGATGCTAACAGTAGGACATAGAGGGGAGTGACGCGGATGAACATAACTCTTGACCGTCCCCGAAGGTTAAGTGAGTGAGTAGGCTGTTGTACCTTAAACTGCAGTGTCATCTTAAGATGAATCGAAGTATAGATGCCTGTGGCAGCGATTGAGGGGAAAAAGAGGGAAGTTTACAATAAAAAGACCACGTGGTTCGCGTTATTCTTCGAAGACTCAAAGAGGAATTTTTCCTTTTCCTTAGAAAACGAAAAATTATAAACGAAGAGTCAAATAGATAAAACTTCCTGCTTAATAACGCACGGGATATATATGGTTACCGTCTCATGCATGATTAAAATAACTATAAAAGTTAAAAAGTTAAAAAGAACCGATGAAAACAACATAAGATCTTTCGATTCCTCCAGGCATGCGCAATGAACACAGAGATTGAATCCTGACACTCTGCCCTTCTGTTACTTAAATGTCGGAGCCTCCAGCTCACGAGCACATCTGAGGATGATCCCAAGAGGGATCGAAAGGTCTTATGTTGTTTTAATCGGTTCTTTTTCACTTTTTAACTTTTATAGTTATTTTAGTCGTGCATGAGATGGCAACCTTATATCCCATGAAATATAAACGAAGCTTACATACTGACTGATAACCCATAATTGAAATTAATTAACGTTAGCGCCTATCGGAGTCTGTCGGGACTGCAGCAATTCTACGTATTACTGATAAAAACGTATAATAGAGAAACGTATAATAGGTGCTCTACTGTATTTGTAAAAAAAAAAAATCGTCGTAGTGATCATTTGCTATTATTGTTTTAGTTAGTAACAAAGTAAGATGTGACGTGCTACAGAGGGTAAGCATATGTCAAGACGATCTCCGTCACCAGCAAATTTGCGTTTTCACAAAGAATATGAGTTTTCTATTAGCGACAACTGATGGAGCTGCACATAACAGACGAATAGTAAAGTGAAGAAGCAGCTGACTAACATTCTTGAAATGGCGTTATCTGTGCACCATGGCGTTTATCGTTATCTATGCAAAAGTCCATCTGTGTGAAATGCGGTTCATCGAGAACAAATCAGCAACGTAAGTATAGAGGAATATTTTTCGAATGTACGCAGTGCTTAATTCACCATCAACATGTGAGGTAAGGAACTGATATGATCGCTTCATGGCAACGTGAAGTGTTTCGAAGAACTCCTCCTTAGGAATGCTATGTGTCAATGACAAGAATGTGGAATCCGTCAGGCAAGCATTTCAAAACAGCATAGGACAAGCGACAAGACGATCATCTCGGGAACTTCAAATATTACACGCAATTCTCCAGAAAGTGTTTTGTAAAAGGCTAAAGATGCTTGCTAACAAAGCGCAAATTTTGCAAGCTCCAGAGGACAAAACTAAACTGATAGAATTCGAGGCAGAGTTATTGGATAAAACTGATGACGATAAGACATTTCTGTAGCGTGTAATGTTTCCTGATGAAACAACATTTCACGTGTTAGGCGATGTTAACCGTCAAGACATTCTATTATGGAGTTCTGAACCCCCACATGCTGTAGGCGAACATGAGAAAAGCAGTGCAAGATTCAATGCCTCGTGTGGTGTAACGTAGGGCCGGATAATCGGCCATTTATTTTCATCAAAAAGTCAGTGAGAGGAATTGCTTACCTTGGTATGTTGGAATAATTCGTTTTACCACAGCTTCAGGAGCTACAATCTGACATCTTGTTCGAACAAGATGGGGCTCCTCCGCACTGGTTCCTCTATGTGAGAGAGCTTCTTGATGGGGAGTTTCTTGGCAGATGGATTGGACGAGACGGGTTGTTTCCTTGGGCGCTCGCTCTCTATATTTAACCCCACTAAATTCTTTTCTTGTGGGAATATGTGCAAGATATCGTGTACTCGTCTCCAATGAATGTTCCTTTGGAACTCTGAATCGGAATCCCGAAGACCATAGCCACTATCACACCTGATATTAGTGAACGCTCTTAGAAGGAACTGAAGTATCTTTCGCGTGACTAAAGGAGCTCATGTTGTAATCTATGTCGGAAAAAACTCCCATCTGCATATGGGTTACTATAAAATGCATTACTTTACGAGTTATTTTTTTTATGTGACATTCTTTCATGTAGACCCTGCATACTGACGCCATGGAAGGGTGTGTCAGTCCTCCACCACAAAGCCAATGCAATGGGAAAAGAGATGACTTGTGTGAGATTACATTGGGAATGATTATCGGCGCGATGAAGGCCGCGAATCAGCATTTAAACAACAGGAAGATTTGGCGACCGCTCGAACGCCGCTGTAGAGAGGGTGTAGCATCAATGGTCCGAAAACCGGCACACATTCACCCAGTGCCGCAAAAGAAAACGAATAGCGCCACTAGGCAGATGAAAGCCTACTGACATGTTTTGTCCGGAAAAATAGGCACCTCGCTATCCCTCAATTAAAAGTAGAACACAACCAGCGCACACAGGGAAACGTTTCCCAGCATACAATTTAGATGAAGCTTTTGGAGATGAGCCTGAGAAGTTTGCTTCCTGTTCATGTGCTTACGTTGACAGCCCGATATAGACAGTTCCACCTGCAGTGAACAAAATGCGTCGGAAACACCGTGACAGGTCATTCGATTACTGGAAAGAATCACCTAGTCCGACGAGTCCAGCTTCCAGCAGTAACATTCAGATGGAAAGGCCTGTATTCCACGCCATGCTGGTGTACAACTGCAACCATACCGGACGTTTCTACGGAAACATGCTGGAAGAGGCGGAATCACCCCATGCGTGAAAAGAACTAGTGACGTCATTGTTCTCATGACGTCGCTGGTTTCCTGCACTATCGTTGAACCAACTCTCACCACCAGATCTTACCCAGGTATTATTTCGGGCAAAGTATTGACCTCCATGATGACCGAGTGTTCGAATGACAGTTGCCATTTCCAATAAGACAACGCAACGCGCCTTGTCACAAGGCCCATATTTTGCAAAACATTGCTCGATGATCGTGTCCAATTCTTTCGTGTTCTCTTTTGAGAGCAACTTATCTGGGACTTGAATCCCATCGAGCCCTTGTGAGATGTGATGGAACGAAGTTCATCACAGTACCTTGTTCCATTGCCGAATTGCGAGAGGTCATTTTGTCCAGCTGGTACCGAATACTTGACACCATTCGTAGTTCAGTAGAGTATAGATAAACAGCACAGGTAGCAAGCAGTTATCGCGTCTAAAGGCGGCAGAACAGACTATTAAGTAAGTGGTCACAATGCTATAGTTCATGCATGCACATACACACACTGAATGCGCACAGAATTACGATCATCCCTATGCAAAGTGAATTACACCCGTTAATGGCGTAACGAGGAAGCGTAGAGTGTGGGGAGATGCTAAACAGATATATTTAACAGCTTGATGCTATAACTGAGAGCGAAGTTACGGACCTGATGGGTAAAACAACGAAGTATTTATCGGAGTATAGGAATTGGCAAATTGTGGAGCATGAAAAGTTGGTGTATACATTTTGGAAACTGCTACACTTGTGAGTTGTTCGAGGATTTCCGTTGTTAGAGTTAAAGTGCACCAGGAGAATAGCGAAACACTCAAACAGAGACATAACTGTAAACGGCAGCCAAAGGTGTAAGTCAGAGATTAATTCCACTTTGTACAGGGAAATCGGCGCAACACATTTCCATATTTGATGGTCCAATACAATATGGGTCAACCAGAAACAATATCCCGCGTG
Source organism: Macrothele yani (assembly GCA_039090855.1). Lineage (NCBI taxonomy): Eukaryota > Metazoa > Arthropoda > Arachnida > Araneae > Macrothelidae > Macrothele > Macrothele yani. Next base: position 133,075,909 of record CM077027.1, on the reverse strand, counting down.
AATGTGTATCGCATGCTGGTACGGATGGGTTACAAGAGCAAACTCCCTATACGCCACCCTCTTCTAACAATAGTCCATCGACGACGCTTCTGGTGCCAAAAGCATGCAGATTGTACAAGAGAAGATTGAGAGCAGGTGTGGTCATTCGATAAATCCGGACAGATACACCATTCTGCCGATGGTCTTGTTTATATTAGGCGTCAGCAGCATGAGGCTATGGGCATGCATGACATCAACTATTCAGGCTAGCGGGGGCGGTTGTATGATGCGGAATCTCTAGCTGTATGAACTGCAACCCATGGTGCATGTGAATTAGTGTATGGATGACGGTTATTACCAGCAACTGCTTGCTGGCGGTGTGCATACTACAATATTGTATTTTCACTCAGAGAAGGGATGGGTTCTTCTGTGATCATAATGTCCCACATCATCAGACACACTTCTTGCAGGAATGGTTCGATTAACACAGTGTTGATAAAAGACATCTTGAATGGCCCTCAGATTCACTTGACCTACATCCAATTGAACCTCAGTGGAACGACAGGTGAGGCAGTTGGACACACCATCCCATTCCATACCGGAACTGTGGACCACAATATAAACAGCTATAACGTAACACCAAATGTCCTGTTGAATAGATGTTAAACGAAAGGCAAATGCGATGCAACTAATTGTACCGGATAGCTCAAATTAAGGTTTTACGGCCAGACGAAACATCTACAGAAGTCCAACTTACGCCAACTTTTAATAGGTCCAGCAACATTAGACGAAATCCAAAACATAGCACAACATTAGACGTACATACACTTCATAGCACTTAATTATCTGTCGTACCATCAAGCTTAGCAACGATCGAACATCTTCACCCACAAAGCTACCGCTGCATCGTATTTTTATTTAACGTTTTTTATCATATACAGACGTCACTCCCGTTCCAACCTCAGATTGTTGCCAACGTTATTCTAGTTTGAGGGATAAGGCATAACGTTAAGATTTGAAAAATCTAAGAGAACGAACTCAAATTTACATAGAAAAATAAACTCTAAAGGAGAGTTGAAATAGAATATACGTTACGCAGGTTGGCTGCAGATCTCCTCACAACTCTAAAGACACCTGGGGGAGTCGATGCCACGCCGGGTAGCTACCGTTCCCCAGGCGAAAGGATGGGCATCGAAATATTCGTTAAGGGGTCGTAACTCAGTGAGCACTAAGTGTACATACGTAGAGCTATGCTCATATACATACAGGAGTTGGATAAAATAGTGTGAACACCATGATTTTAGTGGTTAATGTTATTCGTGTAGGCTACACTGAGAAAAACAAATGTTGTGATTACATTTTGTGTATCTTTTCTTTGTATATTTTCTCTGGGCTGTATACCAGGGTAGTACAAGCTGTGCTCCGCAGTGGTTCGTATGAGCGATCGGTGAAATGGGTGACTTGTCAAACTTCCAAGAAGGATAAATCCGGAGGCCCATTTAGCAGGAGCGTCTGTAATCATATCAGCTGTACAGTTTGGTGTTTCAAGGGCAACAGTCTCTACAGTTATGACTGCATACATTAAGCATGACAAGAGTTCATCAGCGAAGAAGAATAGTGGTCGGAAACCAAGACTGAATGAGAGAGACTGTCGAACTCTAACAAGGATTGTGTCTAAACAAGACAGAACTACTACAGCAAAAGTGACAGCAGAACTCAATATCCACCTGGAAGACACTATTTCCACAAATTGTTTGGTGCTTCAAGAACAAGTGTCCACGGTTATGACTGCGTACATAAAGCATGGCAACACTTCATCGGCGAAGAAGAATATTCGGCAAAAACCGAAATTGGACGAGAAGGGCCGTTGGACATTAAAAAAGGTTGTGTCCAAACAACACAGAATTATTGCAGCAGACTTCAATATCCACCTGAAGACCATTTCATTTCCACAAAAAAGCCCTCAGAGAAACATCGCTAAACCTTTAATCACAGAAACCAACGCCGCAGTGCGAAAAGGTAGTATCATTAGCATAAGCCGTGGACAGTTAATGACTGGAAACGTGCGATATGGTCAGATGAGTTATCCTTTACATTATTCCCAACAGTAGGTCGGGTTTACGTATAGAGAATCCACAAAGAAGCGACAATTTGGAATGTCTAGTTCCAACTGATAAACATGGGGCGGATCCATTATGATTTGGGAGAACCATATCTTCGTATTCGACTAACTCCTTTATTAACCTACATGGTCGAGTTACTGCCATCGAGTGCTTGGACATTCTGGGTGATCAGGTGCAACATATGGTCAAATGTTGTTTCACAACTATGATGGCATTTTTCAAGATGATAATGCACCCATACACACAGCCAGAAAAGTTCAGTCTTGGTTTGACGAGCAGCAAGACGAACTTCAACATCTACTCTGGCCAGCTCAATCACTGACTTTAATATCAACGAACCACTGTAGGCAGTTTTGGTGAGCAGAGTGAGATATAAATTCCCTCCTTTAACATGTCTGAAGCAATTGGCTGATGTTCTAATCGACGAATGGTACAACATTCCACTGGAGGCTATTCAAAAGCTGGATGAATCCATTATAAGAAGGCTGGAAGCTGTATTAAACACAAATAGTGGTCCAACACCTTACTGTACCGTGCAAATTAATTGGGACAAGCTATTTTATTCTCAGAATTGTAATGTGGTCGCCAGTTGATGTCGAAAACCCACGTAAACCGGTTTTATCAGCTGCGAGGTGGTGTGACTGTTAGAACGTGATAGTAAGAAGGTGATTTGACCGGTTTTAAACAGGAAATAGGAACTTCAGCTTCAGTTGTGAGCTTTCGTGTGTGACAGGTGGATGTTAGTTTTTGCTCTCTGTGAGTACGTGTTGCTTTCGTGTATTGGAAAATGGATATTTCCACAAAGAAGCGTGGAAAAAATAATTGCTCTGAAGGATCACACTTCTATGACAGTGAGAGATATCGCTTCTGCAGTTGGTGTAGGCAAATCAAGTGTATCAAGACTGCTTACGCGATACAATGCATCTGGATCATCGTCTCCAAAAAGGAGAGGTAAATGTGGAAGAAAACGAAAAATAACTCCCCGAACCGATAAATATCTAATCAGAAATAATAAAATTAATCCAAAAAAACAAAAAAACAAAACAAGCACCGACCTTCAAAGAGATATTTTGGCTAGTGGTTGTGATGTTAGTGATTCAATTGTACGCCGTAGGCTTCTGGAAGTTGGCCGAAAGGCAAGAGGACCAACGAAAAAACAATATTTGAATGCGAAAATGAAGATAAAACGTTTAGCATGGGCCAAAAAATATAAATCGTGGACTGCTGACGACTGAAAAAAGGTAATTTTCAGCGATGGAACTCATTTTTTTGTGCAGGGTTACCAAGCAAATGTCGTTAGACGAAGCAACTGTGAACCCTTAAGACCTGAGCATGTCAAACAAACTATAAAACACCCTCTGAAACAGATGTTTTGGGGTTTTTTCACATCAAATGGCACTGGAAGCTTAGTTCTTGTTAAAGGTATGATGAATTCTGCCAAGTACATAGAAATACTACAACGTAGGATTGTTCCATTCTTGCAAACCTTTGACGGGACATTTCAACATGACTTAGCCCCATGTCACAATTCGAAATTGGTCAAGAATTGTATGCTGGAAAATCAAATTCATTTGCTTGATTGGCCTGGAAATTCACGAGACTTAAATCCCATAGAAAACTTGTGAAATATTTTGAAGAGACGTTTAGGTAAAATGGACTGTACAACCAAAGAACGCATGATAATGAATGCTATAAAAGTGTGGTTTCCACGATTATGAAGTCAAAAATATGTGCACTCAATTAGTGGAGTCAATGCCAAAACAAATTCAAGAGTGCATTTCTGCTAAAGGAGGACATACTTCATACTAATACAGTTGAGGTGTATATCAAGGCTTAGAATAATATAAAGACATAGTTTTGGAAAAAAAAGAGTGATTTTTTACTTTGTCCCAATTAATTTGCATAATATAGTATTAACAAGTTGGTAAAATCATGCAATGTATACGCTTTCCAACATACCAGAAATCATTAATCAAGTTATTACTCAAGTTATGAGGATGGTGGCTGTACAATAAATCTCGCTCCTATGTCCTAACCTTTCATCCCAGTTTGCCCATTTTCAATAGAGTTCATCCCCAGGTGGTCCCCTACCTCATACTAAAATTTTATCGAAGTCGAAACACGTTTACGCAAGTTATGACGCATAAGGACAATGGAATGGATCCCACTCTCATGTCCTGACCTTTTGATCCCATTTCGCCCATTTTCAATAGGGTTCGTCCCCAGGTGGTCCTCTACCACATACTATAATTTCATGGAAATCGAACCATTTTTACGCGAGTTGTTGAGCGCACAGACGGACAAAGCTGAAGCATATACGCTTCTTCAACCTACGGTTGGAAAGCATAAAGAGCGCCTATGTGTAAAAGCGCCTATTTCCCAGGTGTTCACATTATTTTGTCCAAACCCGAACCACGCGTGCACACACACACACACACACACACACACACACACACACATATACACTAGATGAAGCAGTTTAGTGTTACCCATCATTTTTCGTTCTTAATTATCATTCCTTCGAGAAGCATTAAATCTGTATTTCAGTGCATAGTTGCACGTATGAATGATAGGAGTTTTTACTTACATGCAGGGCATGACAGGAACACAAAGCAAAAAATGCATAAAAAAAATCTTTGTGCGTCATTTGAGGCTAGCTTATTCATTTGATTTGTCTAACCTAAACATTTCTGGCAAAAGAGACTAATCAACTGCGACTGTATTCAAAAGATTTCGGTTATCTACCTTTAACAGCGGAGCTACAGTAAGGCTCTAGTTGCTCGGGGAGATTTACGGTGTCCAGTTTTCCCAAATAATAAGATTAACTAAAAATGACGTAAAGCTCAGAACAAGAGAACACTACCTGATATTATTACATAATATATAATACGTTCAGAACTCTCACTACCACATCAGATATTTAACAACTAAGCAGTCTCAGGTACATACACTTTGAATAAATTACGCATATTTGTGACTATTTTTTTTTTTATAATTGAAATGAACATCGAGTCATGCAGCAAACAGAGTGTTACCGAATGCGTGCTCTCTTCCTTCCGCAAAGCACTCGCTTGAAAGCGCTTCTGAAGTCCGGGCTGAATATGGTATAGATGATAGGGTTGAGCGTCGAGTTAGCATATCCAAGCCACAGGAAGACACTAAACACGTAGCCATCTGGCTCGCATGTCCGGCATACTGCCATGAGGAAGGCCGTTACGAAGAATGGTAACCAGCAGATGACAAAGACGCCTGTTATGATAGCCAGGGTCTTGGCAGCTTTCCTCTCTCGCTTTGCTTCCACAGATTCTTTATGGGGCTTTGGTTTCTTCTTTGGCAACATGGGCTGTGTGGATTCGTCTTTAGCTTGCACGTCTGACGCATTGCCGTTGACAACAGTGGGCTGACTCTGGAAGGTTGAAGACACCACGGTCATCTCAGCCTCTATGCACGACGGCACCGTCTTTTCAGGCTGGACCACAGCCTTGCTTCCTGGCTTATGTCGGATTCTCTTCCTCGCCACCTGGTATATTCTCCAATACAATAACAGAATTGCGAAGAGTGGAAGATAGAACGAAAAGCAAGTAGCGAGGACTTGGTAGGCAGTATCCTGGCTTACCATGCACCTTTTCTCTCTTTCAATCCTCAGCAAGAAGTCGTCGTCTTTCCAGCCTAGTATGGGAGCAAGGGATACCAGAAATCCCACAAGCCACACCAGAAAGATCATGATCCCTATTCGTCGAGCGCTACGTTTTCGAATATAGTCCACGTTAGTGACAGCCCAGAAGCGATCCAGTGCGATGGCCACGAGGTGAAGTATGGAGGCAGTGCAGCACAGGACGTCACACGAGGTCCACACTTCGCACAACTGCGGCCCCAGAATCCATTCCTGCGTGACCTCGTACAACGCCCCCATTGGCATTACGAGGCAGGCCACCATGAGATCTGCTACAGCGAGGGAAAGAACCAAGTAGTTGCCTACGGTTTGAAGGTTTTTCTCCAGGAAAATGGCTGCGATTACGAATACGTTGCCTACGACTGTGGCAAGTATTAGCAGTCCAAGAAGCGTAGAGATACAGAGCACAGATATCAGCCATGTATCAGGCAGTGATGGCGCTATCCGGTCACTGGCGTTCATGAAAAATGTTTCGTTTCCCTGAGAAAAATTAGACAATAGAAAGCCGATGCCGTTTTGGGCTGAACCATTAATATACTTGTCACTGTTTGAATGAGAAAGGTTTGAAGGATGCAATGCCGTCGCTGAGGTCTCCCATACCATTGGAAAATACTCGGAGTCATTTGTGGAAGCCATATTGTATTCTTCTAATGTGGTACTCCTAGACTCAAAATGCTTAGTGCAGTTGGAATTTTAAAACCGCTATACTAACGTGTGTTTTCTCCTAGTAGCTGTCTATGACTTTTGATGATGAAAGGCTTTATCCTTTGGAATAGTAGTGTTTTAATGAAGACGACGTAAGAAGAAAATGTTTTTAGAATGCACACACGTATTTTTTATGATATAAATGCTGTTTGAGATCACTGTTTTTGTAAGAAGATTAACTTTGTATTGTGAGACGACTTGTATTTAAAGAGCTCAATCCTTTTTACATATACGATGGTTTCCTGTGCGGAAACGTACGTTAGAGGAACGCTACTTTTAAAGCTTTCATTCAGTAAGGAATTCAAAATCCTGAAGCAAATAGTCGGACTTTCATCTCATCCCCAATGAAGCCTGACTCGGTGCCTTGGAATATAGTGTTTAAGTGCTTCATCCTTAAGAGTTTCCTTTCACAGAAATGCCCGTATTTCGACTTTAAATTCACAAGAGGCTGTTTGTAATTTAAACTCGTGTAAAGTGCGGAGAGGTTATTTTTCGATTTCATTGTGAAGTTCGTCAAGTTCGGGTTAGTATCTGAAGTTCAATTAAGTTCCAATGGATGCGATAGCCAAACGGAGGATATATTTAATGAATTGCAGACAACATCGTCGGCTGATGGACTTGAGATAGTGCATCGGAGGGTAGGCAGAGTCTATCTGGATAATGGTGGGAGACGGTATTCATTTGCTGATCACCGTCTAATAGAAGATCGATCCATTAAATGCAGATTCTGGAAAGAACTGGGTCAGACTGGTGAAACGGAATTCCGAACTTTGCGAAGGCTCCCTTTCCAAGCAGTTCAGTTTCACTTTTGGCTGAAAGTAAAACAGAGTTTCATCGGTTAGCATCAACGTGTTGTGAGAACAATAGTGACTATAATGTCGCACAAGAAACTTCATACATTTTCATTTCATAAAAATAAGTAAGCAAGAACAATTTTCATTTTGACAATAATGCATTTTATTGGTACAGATAAACATGAATGGAATCATGAATTTAATAAAATGTTTTAACATGTTTTGTGCACGCATCTAATCTTCTGGGATTTGGGAAATTATTAGAAAAATTGTGGCAAGTAGTGTGCCGCAGTTTTCTAAATGATCCTCAAAACGTTTACGCGACACATTGTTCGAGAGCAAAACTGCGATATTTGAATTGAAAGTAAAATAGCCTACTTCGAAGTTAGAAGTTATTATTATACCCAAGACAAGGAATCACGCCACATAATGCTAACCTGATTTTACGGATATGTTCATCATTGAATGAAGATATAATATGGGTATGTACGTATGTATATATAGGGTACATATGGGTATATGTATGAGGGAATGTAGGGTATATACACTATATTGACAAACGTCATCGGACACCTAGAAGAGAAACACAGCGTAGCATTTATTGACGTACTTTAGTACGGTGTCGGTCCACCTTTGACCTTAATGCGTGCACTGACCTTTCGAGACCTGCTTTCGACAAGGTTTTGGAACACAGCGATAGGTATGCGCTTCCATTAAGTACATAATGATGCCGCTAACTGTTGCTTAGTAGTAGGCCTTGGTTCCAAACTTCTTATGCGGCGCTCTTATTCATTCCATAGGTGCTCTATGGGATTAAGTTCAGGGCTCTGAGCTGGCCAGTTCACGCACGATACGGAATTATCGTCAAACCACGCGGTAACAGTCCTTGCTTTATGAAACAGGTGCATTATCCTGCTGGTACCAACAAGGCCCGGCTCCCTAGTAATGCCACAGAGGTGATAGGGAATTATTGTCTAGAATATTGAGGTAGACGGGCTGGTTAACAGGTTTGTCCACGGTAACCAATGGGGACGGGACCCTACCACGAAAAACACTCCCACACGAGTACACTGCCAGCTCACAGCTTGACCGTAAGAACAGTACAGTGTGGTAAATAGCGTTCCCTCGGCTGCCGCCGTACCTACACACGGCCATCAGACTTATGGATCGTGTGTCTGGATTCATCAATCCATAGGACCCATTTCCATTGATCTGCGGTCCACGATAAATGTTCTTAACACCATGCTAAATGACGAGTAGCATTCCCAGTGGAGATGAAAGGCTTATGAGCAGCCACGCGACCACGGTAACCCATGGAATGAAGTTCTCTGCGAATGGTACGTGTACATACCGAGGTTACAGCATTTTTACTCACCTGTACACCGAGGTCTTGTGCAGTACTCCATCGATTAGCTGTAACGACTCTCCTGAGGCTTCGACGTCCGCTATCACTGATTTTCTTTGGTCTGCCGGTACGTCTTGCTGCTTCAAGCACGCCATGTGTCTTCCACTTATTCAGTACATCAAAAACAGTTTACTTGGGTATGTTTAAACGCCTCTCGGTTTCTCTTATGGACAACCCACTAATATAACACCCTATAATCTTTCCTTTCTCAAAGTCAGTTCTCTCCCGCCGCGACATTTTCACTCAACCTCACAGTGCGATATGATCGCGGTGAGCTGCAGGCTTGTTTTTATACCTTTTGCAGCTGTACCGCGCGCATTTTAACAACGGAGAGGATCCGTTCATTTGCTGTTGAAGGGTTGTCCGGTGACCTTTGTCAATATAGTGTATGTACATCAGTGAATGGGTCTAGCCATTGGCTTCCGGAAAACGATTTTGGTTATTAATATACAGTCTATCCAGAAAGTTTCAGGAATAATACAGTGAAAAGAATATCTTAGCTGTAGCAATTTTACTGATTTAATATTCAACATAGTCCCCAACTCTTTCGGGACACAGCTTGGATCGTTCCAGAAGTCGCTGAAACCCTAGGGAAGTTATTTTCTGGGATGTTCTTCAGGTTCGTTGCAAGTGTCCTTTGAATGCCGAAATGGACCCATATAGTCTTTCTTTCATGGGTGCTTTGAGTTTTAGGAACACAAAAGCGTCTGCCGGGGTCAGATCCGGCGAATAGGTGGAATGCATGATCGTTCTCACCTGGATTTTAGAGAGAACCTGGGAAACAACGGTTGAATTGTGCGACGGAGCATTGTGGTTGAGGAGGAACCATTGTCCGCTTCGATGCGAATCCGGGCAAAGTCGTCGAATTCTCTTGAGAAGGCAATCCATGGCTTCCTTGTAAAATAAGCCATTGACTGCTTGTCCTTCAGGCACAAATTCACGGCGGATAATCCGAAGAAAAACCAAAGAACACAATGAGCAACGTTTAGATTTTCGACTTCACAGCTCTCACCTTCTTTGGTTTCGCCTTTCCCGGACTTGACCATTCTCCATCTTGTCGTCTCGTGGGTGGGTCCATACTCAAAACACAATGATTCATTACCCGTTGTTATCTTGCTGAGAAAATCCGGTCATCAGTCATCATTTCCACCATGATTTGCGAAGCAGTCAATCGCAGCTCTCTTCGTTCAGGAGTGAGAATGTGTGGGACAATGTTAACGCACACCTTCCACTTGTCAAGAACATCACAAATAATGCTGTGCTCTACTGTTTCGCTAATACTATGTTCTTCTGCTAGCATCCGACATGTTAATCGACGATCCACAGGCAGCATTTCGCGAACAGACTGTACATTTTTATAAAGTGTTACTTTTTGAAGGTCGTCCGCTCCTTTCACGGTCCTCCACTGACTGTTGACTATGACGAAAACGTGCACGTCAGGGGCAAATATTCGGGGTGTGCTAGGTATGCGGCGCACACCCACACAGGATCGTCGCAATTTATTTAACCTATGCAACGGGCATTACATTTTAAGATTTATCTAAATATATAAAAATGAAAGTTTGTATATTTTAAAGATGAAAATCCGATTTTTGGTGTAAATGTGACAAGGATGGAAAGTCAGATAATATCCGAAAACTTGAAAATTTTCATCTTCCTGGAGCTGGACTCGAACCCGCGTCTCCCAGATAGCGCCCAGGTATGCTAACCACTACACCACCCAGAACGACTAAGTCTCAAGTTTCCGATTAATTTGAAAATAACCATCACAGGAATCTTGAGACTTGGTCGTTCTGGGTGGTGTAGTGGTTAGCATACCCGGGCGCTATCTGGAAGACGCGGATTCGAGTCCCGCTCCAGGACGATGAAATTTTCAAGTTTTCGGATATTACCTGACTTTCCATCCTTGTTACATTTACACCAAAAATTGGATTGTCATCTTCAAAATTTGTATTATATGGTGTAATCCCGTGTTTCTTTCATGGTTCGTATATTTGTTTGTTTGTCCGCTATACAAATCTACAGTTTTCAACTTAGAACCACCAAAATTTGGTATACTATCTCATGGTACTCTAACTTAGAGCGTAGAAGGGTTTTGGAAGTGATTAGAGCCCGGGGGCGGGGTTCAAGTGGGCCCCCATACAAATTTTCGTTATTTTAGTTAAAATTTCTACAGTTTTCAATTTAGAACCACCAAATTTGGTATACTAACTCATAGTACTCTGACTTAGACCACAGACGGTTTTAGGAAGGGGTGGGATCCCGGGGGTCAAAGGGCCCCCATACAAAATTTTCGTAAAAAGTTCTGCAGTTTTCAATTTACAAACACCTATTTCGATGTATTATCTCATGATACCCCGACTTAGACCGTGGAAAATGTTTGGAAGGGGTCGGAGCCGGGAGTCAAGGGGCCCTCCCATACAAAATGTTCGTTATTATAGTTAATGTTTTTACAGTTTTCAATTTAGAACCACCAAATTCGGTATACTATCTCACGGTACTCTGACTTAGACCGTAGACGGTTTTGGGAAAGGGTCGGATCCCGGGGATCAAAGGGCCCCCAAACAAAATTTTCGTAAAAAGTTCTACAGTTTTCAATTTACAACTACCAACTTTATTTGGTATATTATCTCATCTGACTTAGACGGGAGACAGTTTTTGGAAGGGGTCGGAACCGGGGGTTCCCCCATACAAAATTTTCGAAAAAAGTTCTACAGTTTTCAATTTAGAACCACCAAATTTGGTATTTACTGGAAAATTAGAGGGATATTTTTTCATTTATAAAATCTCATCCGCTGAACTTGGTAATGCCACGAAAATTTATCGAGGAAATACCATGTGCGCCTGCTAGTTTCTAATAAAACTCGCCAGAGATTGTCCTAACACTTGGAGTGGTGGCTAAAATGAATTCTCCCAACGTGACAGAAGAGTCATGGTAAGAAATGCCGTTTTTCTTCTGCCGTTTCCATAGCTGCTGAAGTAGGAAATGCTTGTAACGGCTCGGTTAGTACCATAACTATGCGCAGAGAGTTGCGCAGTGTGACTTATTACGGTAGAGCAGCGGGACACAAGCTACACATAACTTCTGTGAAGCTCCGTTTGGAGTAGTGTCTTCCGTCGTTCAGGACTGTGGATTATTGGAATGCCGTTATTTGAAGTGATGAGTCACCCTTTTTACTCTTGCAATTTGATGGGCGTGTTTGGATTTGGTCACAGCCCGGCGAACGATTTTCGTCGCACTGTGTTATTCAAACTGTCAAGTTCAGCGTAGGCTCCGTCATAGTGTGGAGTTGTGTTTCGTGGGTGGGACTCGGCCCGTTGGCTATTATACCACAAATCATGAACATGGAAGACCTCAACGTTCTGGATAATTCTGCCCTACCAACAATGTGGCAGTATTATGGAAATGACCGTTGTCTCTTCCAACATGATCGAGCTCCCTGCCACACTGCACGATGTGTGCAGGACTGGTTTATTTAAAATCGGGTGGAATTGTTAAACTGGCCTGCTCAGAGTCTTGATCTCAATCTATTGTAATAGAATACCTCTGGGATGAACTGGAGCAACGGATGCGAAATCGAAAACAACTACTGTCTTCGTTTTCCCTTTGGTGGCAGCTTTACACAACGAGTAGCGAGACATTCCTGTTCAGACCTACGGGGTTTTAGTTGATAGTATGCCTCGACGTGTTGCGTATGTCATACAAGCAAAAGGTGGACCGACTAACTAATAATTGTGCTAATAAAGCTATTTGTCCCAAAGCGCTGTGGTGTCTGTCCTTTTTTGCCAATATAGTGTATTTCTGGCCCAAGATATTTTTTTGTTTTGTTTCAGGGTTTAATGAACACCGTGAGCAACTCAATGGGATGTATGAATTCAGCCATCCCGAGTTTAGTGTCACTGGTTCCAGAGAAAGGAGAGAGCTATTACCGTGAGACAAACACACCAACCATGCCTTAAATGGATTCAAACCCATAACCATCTCAGGCAAACGGACAGAAAGCAGCGCTCAGATCATTACGCCAAGGGGATGGCCTTAAGATACTTATGTTTATTTTAAATACTAAACTTTCTTTCAAGCGGGAGTTGTACGTTTTTTTCATTTCGGTGAAAAATTTGTTGTTGCCGTTTGTTGTTTGGTAATTTAACATCCACCGTATCGATGGGTGTAAGCAATAGCCCGTTTCTAATTTAGGGTCACTGGTTCCAGAGAAAGGAGAAAGCCAGTACAGCAGGATGAGAACAAAATCCACATCTCACCGGATATCGAACTTGGACCCATCAAGGACGAATGGTTAGAAGCCAGACCACTGAATCAGTGACATTTTTGGCCCCACCAGGGTGCGAAATTGTCACTGTTTCAATAGCATGCACGCATTATTAACTTGACATACACAGTCCAGTATAGAAATTACGACCACCTTTTAGTATAAAGTGTGACCTCCTCATGCCGCCATTACCGCAGATATACCAAGTGGCATTGATTCAGTGAGGCCTCTGAACGTTTCTGTTGAGATGCTATTCCATCAAGACATCAGATCTACTCGCAGATCATCAAGAGTCAGCAGATGTGGACCTCTACGTTTCTGTAGGGATGATATACCATGCAGACACCAGAGCTTCTCGCAGATCACCAAGAGTCATCGGTGGTGGATCGAAATGTCGAACCTGTCGGTCAAGATAGTATCACAGATGTTCGATGGAATTGATGACCAGCGTGTACGGTGGCCAGGATAGTAAGCTAAAGTCACTTTAATGCTCCTCAAACCATTCTCGCTCACGCACATCAACATGGCAAAGGGTATCATTTTGCTGGAAGCAAACCATACTATCGTAGTGGACAGCTATCATGAATGGGAGCACCTGATCTGCTACAATGGCTAGGTAGCTTGAAGTGTTCATCGTGCGATCGAGGGGATGATTGCTCCCAATTATTTCAAGGAAAACATGCCCAACACGAACACACTGTAACCTCCTTCCTGTTTCTTCTCAAGCATCGTGTCAGAATGATTTCTGTGAGTAGTGCTTCGTCGTACTCTTCATGGACCATCCACACGATAAAGTAGAAAACCTGATTCGTCTGAAAAAGTGACTTCCTTCCACTGTTCAATGGTCCAATGACGCTCCTCAGTTGCAAATTCACGCCGTAATAATCGATGTTTGGCCGGCAGTATTGGGTAACGTGAATGGACGGCAGTTCTGGAGTCCCATAGAGAGCAGACTTCGTTGGATTGTGGTCTGGGATACGCTGCTCGATGTGATCGATGTGCCTACATTAAATGCTCTGGCCAGTTGTTTCCCTGTGGCCCGTCTTTTGAATCGCACTAGTCGGCATAGGCGTTGTTACCCAGGGTCATCAATGGCGTCCACTATTACCACGATTAGTGCAGGCCTTGCAGGTTTCCTTCTATTCCTGGTACGCTTTAACAACTGCACCACGTGAACAGACCACAATATCGGTCGTTTCTGTAAGGTTACCATCCTTCAGTGGTAGCCATCATTCCGTTTTCAAACTAGGTCACGTCTTTTTTCCATTTCACGCGAAACTGCATACTGTTCGCGCATTCGTATCCCTTTTAAATGCTTTACATGATTTGCATATGTTGCTACGCAACTATCTGGCTTCTGGTTACGGTTTCATTTTACACGAGGGATGGTCAACATTTTTTTTACCGAACTCTGTATATTGTTTTTTCTTTATGTGTTGCTTATGGTTCAAAAACTGTAATTATTTATGGAATCAAAATTGAAAAACATGGCAGTACATAGCAGCAAAACAGGGTTAACAATAATGTAAGTTAGTTTCTGATACCCAATTGGCCTTTACCTGGTGTCGATAGTTTGCTCTTATCACAAGTCTCGGATATTTGATAACAGAAATAAAGCATACCAGTGAGCCATTACATTATGAACACCTACCTAATAATCTGTAGGACCCCTTTTAGCTCACCAAAACAGCGGACACTAGGCGAGGCATCGATACGATGAGGTTGTGACGTATATTCTAGATTAACTTTCCTTCTTTAGTTTCTTTCCCTATGTAAATCTTGAGTTTATTCTCAGTATTCTTCACGCTTAACGAAAAATCTTTTTCTTCAAACGAATTCGTTTGGCAACACAATTGAGGTTGAATGCCCGTGACGTATGCATGTAATAAGATAAGAACGGGAGATAAAAAGCAAACACTGATCTGTTGTATGAGAGAGGTGTTGATATTATTAAGAGCGATTATTGAGGTGTGTTGATAAGAGCGATTATTGAGAGCTATTATTGCGAGCGATTATGATGAGCGTTGTTAAGAAAGTGCTGTACGAGAGAATTGAACTGTGTTGAGATAAATGTGTGGAGAGTGTTGTGATTCCATTCCGAATAAAGGACTGTTTCCGTAAGTTGACTTCTGGTTATATGTTTTGTCTGGCCGTTAAGGTTTGTTTCATTTAGGAACAATTTATTAGTATGTTGATATTTTAAGTTAGCGTAAAGGTCAAGACTACCTTTACGCCACAAGGTGGTGACAGGTATCTTGTCGTATCTGATACCATAATGTCAACAGCATGTCCTCCAGTTTCTGTACATTTCTGAGTGGTTGTGATTCAGCGCGAACCCGCTTTTCCAAGTTGAACCACAAATGTTGGATTGGGTTCATGTCAGGTGAATTTGGAGGCCAGGGCATTAACAGAAAGTAACCAGCATGTTCCTCGAACCACTCCTTGACGATTGCGGCAGTATGGCGTACTGCATTATCCTGTTGGTAATGGCCATCACCAGCAGGGAACACAATTTCCACGAATGGGTGAACTTGGTCCGCAATGATGTTCAGATACCTGACAGCTGTCAGGGATTGAGCTATTGGGATAATGGGGCCTAAAGTGTCCCAAGAAAACATCGCCCACAGAATAACACCGCCACCGCCGGCCTGTTTCCGCCCAACAGTGCATCCAGGTACCATAGCCTCCGTTGGTAATGGGCGTAAAATTCCAATCATCACGGTCCAATATCGATGATCTTGGGCCCATTTCAAGCGTTGTTGGCGATGACGTGCAGTGAGCATGGGGACCCGGCTGGGTCTTCGGCTACGCAGGCCCATGCGCAGAGGGCTGAGATGAACTGTGTGCTGTGACACATTGCCCCAGATCACCACATTTGTAGCTGCGGGGATTTGTCACACTGTGACCCTGCCGTCTCTGTGAACAATGCGCGACAGTCTTCGCTCCCCCTCTGGCATCAATGAGCTGCAGACGGCTTACGGATGGACGACGGTTCATCGTTTGGCCATCTGTGCACCACTTTTGATACGTACGCACTACAGCGGCACGCGAACAACTCACAAGTCGCGCCGCTTCCGAGATCGCAGTTCCGAGGCGTCGTGCCAACACAGTTTGTCTTTTATCAAACTCCGAAAAATCGGCGGCTTTTCCCATTCTACGCTCTACTAACTGAGAGCCGGTCCTCGGGTTGCATATATACTGATCTGTGAACTTCACCTGCGCCATCACTCGGTGTCCAGGCGCGCTCATTTCTCTAGGTTGGGTGTGGTCATACTGGAATGACTCATCGGTAAAGTGCCCAAAGAAACTTGTGCCTTTTAGCATTCATGAAAGTAAATTAAAAATACAAAACCAACCTTTTTCAGCTACGAATTGCGTTGAGCTTCCGCTTTTGAATGATTTTATTTAACATAGGCAAATGTCATTTCGCCGCCCCGGTGGCGCAGTGGTCTAAGGCGCTGGCCTCTGATCATTCGTCCGTAAGGGGTCCGGGTTCGAATCCCGGTCAGGCATGGATGTTGTGTTTGTCTTACGGCACTGGCTCTCTCCCTTCCCTGGAACCAGTGACCCTAAATTAGGGACGGGCGACTGCTTATAGCCCATTGAGTTGCTCATGGTGGTCGTTAAACCTCCAAACAAAAAAAAAAAATGTCATTTCTGCTTCGTCTAAAATTTTACAACCTGAGAAAGCTCCCATTACTGGTACAATTCTATTTATTCTGGTTCAATATTCTCAGGTTTAATCGCTTTTTTGTTTATGATGAAAATCTGTTGAATAACAATTTCTCAATTACAGTAATACAATGACATGAGTGATAACATTAATGAGATTTGAACATCGAAGATAGTATAGTTCCATAAGGTTTCCAATATTTAGAAATGATTCATACATTCCTTTGAAAAAGTCAACAGCGTTCTTCCGTATGAAGCAAACAGAGAGTTTCAAAAAATATACACTATACTGACAAAAATAACCGGACACCCCTTCAAAAGCGAATGAACGGATCCGTTGCGTTGTTAAAAGGCGCAGTACAGCTGCAAACGGTATAAAAGCAAGCCTGCAGCTGACCGCGATCATATCGCACTGCGAGGTTGAGTGAAAATGTCGCGGCGGGAGAGAATTAACTATGAGAAAGGAAAGATTGTTGGGTGTTATATTAGTGGGTCGTCCATAAGAGAAACCGAGAGGCGTTTAAACAGACCCAAGTCAACTGTTTTGGATGTATTGAATAAGTGGAAGACACATGGAGTGCCTGAAGCAGCAAAACGTACCGGCAGCCCAAAGAAAATCAGATAGAGGATGTCGAAGCCTCAGGAGTGTCGTTACAGCTAATCGAAGGAGTACTGCAAAAGACCGCAGTGTACAGGCTAGCCAAAATGCTGGTACATCGGTATGTACACGTACTATTCGCAGGGAACTTCATTCCATGGGTTGCCCTGGTCGTGCGACTGCTCATAATCTATTCATCTCCACTCGGAATGTTACTCGTCGTTTAGCATGGTGTAAAGAATATTTATCGAGGACCGTAGATCAATGGAAACGGGTCCTATGGACTGATGAATCCAGATGCATGATCCATCAGTCTGATGGCCGTATGTGGGTATGGCTGCAGCCGGGGGAACGCTATTTACCACAGTGTACTGTTCCTACGGTCAAGTTCGGAGCTGCCAGCGTACTCGTCAGGGGGTGTTTTTCGTGGTATGGTTCCGGCCCATTTCGTTATCGTGGACAAACCTGTTAACCAGCACGTCTACCTCGATATTCTGGACAATTATACCCTACCAACTCTGTGGCAATACTATGGAACCGAGACTTGTTGGTACCAGCAGGATAATGCACCGAGCCATGAAATAATTCCGTATCGTAATATAATTCCGTATCGTTATAATTCCGTATCGTTATAATATAATTCCATGAAATAATTCCGTATCGTTATAATTCCGTATCGTGTGTGGACTGGCCAGCACAGAGCCCTAATCTTAATCCCATAGAGCACCTATGGGATGAATTAGAGCTCCGCATAAGAAATTTGGAACCGAGGCCTACTACTATGCAACAGTTAGCGGCAGCATTATGTACTGAATGGAAGCGCATACCTATCGCTGTGTTCCAAACCTTGTCGAAAGCATGTCTCGAAGGGTCAGTGCATGCATTAAGGCCAAAGGTGGACTGACAGCGTGCGATGTATGTCAATAAATGCTATGTTGTGTTTCTTTTCTAGATGTCCGGTGACTTTTGTCAATATAGTGTATATTAATAATACAAAGTTATTTAGGTAGGATTAATGCAATGTGTCTGCATTTATTTTCAAATATTACTTTTGCGAAAAACACTTGAAATAAAAATATTCTACTGGCACTTAAATTAATTTCCCTAAAATGTAGTAGATGTTTCTTCATTAATGCATATGTTTCTATCAATGCGATAGAACAAGAACAGGAATTAAGCATTACATAGAAATTTATTCTTTTGCATTGCATTTTAGGAAACCAGCTCAGCGAACATAATACTTCTACATGAAAACCCTTCCTGCCCATTCCTTCAGGTAGCTTCAGGAAAAACAAATTACTTGACATAATTAGATTAAAAGAAATTACCTTCAGGGAACGCAGAAAGATGAACGAGAGAGACAACACCGGTTAATTAGCATAAACAATGGGAAAATATTAAAGAGATAATTGAATTTATGCGTACCTACGGGATTAAAAATATTTCTCCGGAAACATATTCCGTCATCGTTAATATGATAGGAAGAAGAAATATTTTACACAAGTTAGGCAACGGACATCTTTTTTCAATCTTAGTGGACAATATTTTAGTAGCTTGCCTTTGTGGTTTTTATATCCTGCAGGCCGAACTTATTTCACAAAAAAATTGATATAATGAAATATATTTATAAACGAAAGTATGAAATCTGATACAGAACGACTTTGTGGGTACCACGTTAACACGAAGTTCATTTACCCGGAATGCGAAGTCTCCCGCTAATCAATAATGAGATGAGATATTATATACACTACTTAGACTTTCGCGTTCATCGTTAATTGTAAAATAAAAGGAGACAGTTTCCGGAGGAGTACGTAATGGATTTAATAGATCATGTTATGATAATGCATCGTGATGTGATAATACATAATAAGTGGTTGTTGAAATTTAATACGTCACGCTACGGCAATGGACCATGATGTGATATAATAATAGATTGTGATGTGAAAATATAAAATGTGTGTTTGATCAAATTCGCGGTATGAAAATCGACAATGAGCA
Source organism: Macrothele yani (assembly GCA_039090855.1). Lineage (NCBI taxonomy): Eukaryota > Metazoa > Arthropoda > Arachnida > Araneae > Macrothelidae > Macrothele > Macrothele yani. The sequence goes on along the minus strand of CM077027.1, from coordinate 133,056,694 downwards.
CTTGCTAATATAGTCAAAATTTGCCGTATTTTCACGATCTATACACAGGATGAAGGCATTAAGTTATCTTAAATGAGTTGTTCATTTCTTAAAAATGATAGGTTAAAAACATATTTACAATTAAAACCATTAGATCTTTCAACCTTACGTTAAGGTCATCTTCAGATGGAAGCACCATTGAAAGACATTTACAAGGAACCTCGTTATAAATACTGTCCAGATGAGAATTCAAGTGACGTAAGTACAAGAGTGAGGCATAAACAATTCTGTGCAGAAAACATGTGAGTGAGTAAATCCAGGAATTTCTTAACATCCTACACCTCCCACAAGAAACTCCCTACAATATACAGTGAAAACAATTGCAACAAAACATGTATTACATATCTCCCGCTCTCCCCCCGTTTTTTTTACTCTCCCCCGTTTTTTTACTCTCCCCAGTTCACACCCCCCTCCCTCAAACTACCACAGGATACAGTACAAATAACAGCTTGGAGTTACAACACTAAATATACAAGCAACAACTGTGTTAGATAAAAAAAGAATGACAAAAGTTGTAATTAAAAGTGCATATTCAGAGGATATGTTGCCAGGGCAGCGGGATTTGAAAAGGGGTGTCATCGTTGCAAGCTTTGTTCTTGAGTGTATGAATGTAAAGGCTCTCAGCAAAAAGCGTCTGGAACTTATTATATGGTGTGGTCAAATGTTTGGACTCATTCCAGTCTGGATAGTGGTTACCCTTACTCGATAGTCGAGGTAATGCGGTCGTCTGGGAAAGTCTCCTAAGGTTATAACGATGTTCTGTGAATCTAGTCCTAAGGGTCCTCATAGTAGATCCGACATAAACATTTTCTGTTGCAAGGGGGAGAGGGGAGGGGAAGATATGTAATACATGGTTTGTTTTAATTGTTTAGACTGTATATTGTACAGAGTTTCTTGGCGGGAGGAGGAGGAGTAGGATGTTAAGGAATTCCTAGATTTACTCACGCACATGTGTTCTCCACAGAATTGTTTACGCCTCACTCTTGTACTTACGTCACTTGAATTCTTATCTGGACAGTATTTATGTCATTTCATTTATTCATTTTTCAGTTGCCACATATTACAATCCAAAATACAAACAATATAATCAATTACAAAAAAGTAGCAACCAGGAGGAGGAGGGAAAAGGCCGTAAGGCCTGACATAGCCCTCCCACCCCTTGTACTAAAAAAAGGACACGAACAACAAATAACAATACAAAAGACAAGTCAACGGCACATTGAATATAACTGAAAGATTAAATAAATACATAAGTGTATGTAGATGCAAGGTCTATTCATAAGCCGTGAAATCAATCCAGCAACCAGATCAGGTCAACTCAGCACTAATTGAGAGACTTGTTAATAAGGTGATGCTTGAATTTTGTTTAAATAGGTCAAAATTGTTAATAGATTTTATGTCATAAGGCAAGGAGTTCCAAAGTTTTGGACCCGAATAATTAATATTCATTTTAATTGTTTCCGTCCGAGGGAAATTAGGTATGAGTGTTGATCGATTCCTGGTTTCATAAGTGTGAGTACGAATATTTACTGGTATTAAGTCATGGTATAAATCATTCTTAATTCTTCTGAACATTATTTTACCAAGATTATAGTCAAATAATTGTTTTATTGTAAGTATATTATATTTATTGGGATTTACTTTTGACCTGAAGGTAAAATTAGGTATAGAATAATTAAGAGTTTTTAGGTCTATTAATCTTATATATCTATTCTGTAATACCTGTGTCTTTTTTAAGTTATAGTGTGTTGTTTGCCCCATGTCAGTATACAGTAATTTATATGTGTTTGTATTAGTGTGTAGTATAAAAGTATCATTATTTTAGGGGACAAATTTATCATAACCTTACTAACTACCCCAATGTTTCTAGATATTATATTAGTCAGGTTGTCAATATGCATATTCCATTTCAAATCATTTCGAATCAATACTCCCAAGTAAGAATGACTATTCACAAAATCAATTTTAGCTCCATTCAAGACCACCACGTCACTCATAGATTTGTAGTTTCGAAAAGATCATGGCCTTGGTCTTGTTTACATTAATAATCAATTCATTGCTAATTAACCAATTTGTCACCAACACAAGTTGTGCATTTATTCTGGATGTAAGATCTAAAGTATTATTACCCTTGAATAAGTTTGTTGCATCATCAGCAAATAAAATTAAGTCATTATCTTTTACCACTGTAAAGAGATCATTAATATAAAAATTAAATAATATAGGACCAAGGACCGAACCTTGCGGCACTCCAGAAATCACACCTCTCATTGTGGACCGTGTCATATCAATCACAGTATATTGCTTCCTAGCTGATAAATAACTTTTGAATAAATTATGTGTAGAACCCCTAATTCCAATAGAAAATAATTTAGGTTAGTAGAATATCATGGTTTAGCGTATCAAAAGCCTTAGATAAATCTAAGAAAATTGCAATTGTTGATTGATTTTTATAGCATTTTGTTGGATTAAATTATGTGTAAATGAAATTGCAAGCTCTGTTGATTTATTTGGCAAAAAGCCAAATTGATTTTTATTAAATATGTTGTATTTTTGTAAAAAGGAAAGTAATCTAATGTAAATTAATTTTTCTAGCAATTTAGCAAAAATTGTCAAATTTGCAATTGGCCGATAATTATGTGCTTCGTTTACCGATCCTTTCTTGTATTTGGGAGTAATTTTAGTTATTTTTAAAGCATCTGGAAAAAGCCAATTGATTTATGTCGAGGTTCCTTGAACTTTACAAAGATGACCTTAGCGTAAGGTTGAAAGATCTAATGGTTTTAATTGTAAATATGTTTCTAACCTATCATTTTTAAGTAATAAACATCTCATTTAAGATCACTAAATGCCTTCACCCTGTGTATAGATTCGTGCAAGTATGGCAAATTTCGACGATATTAGTTACGATCGGCACGGAAATCAAATTTATGTAATGAGCACTTGAAGGAATTTTAAAAATCTTGTGTCATAAAAAATCATGCACTATAAAAAATAACAAGAGGTGTAAATTCACCGAAATTTCCTGAAAATAAAGTGCAGCAAATTTGCCGATAGTGTCCATCTTTTGACGAAATTTCCATTTTTAAAAGTTCCCATTTCTCTGTACTTTCACACATTTTACCTAATCAGTAATTCCGTTTATTTCAGAAAAAGCCGTTTCTGGTTTTTTTCCTATTTATTAGTTGTACAAATAAGTCTTAAAGCGTTTTTTGTGTGACGTATACCGCTAATTTACATATCCGACATCCCCCGCGTTGTTGTCACGTGACCGTAACTGGTACAGAGTATAAAATGTGACACAGAAGTTTGCCCAACAGTCAAACGCACTTGCACATCGCTAGGTGAAAGATGGCAAGCGATACTGAATTTATTCGACACAGCATTCGTTACGAATTTCGTCAAGGAAAAATTGCTGCAAAGGCATGTGCATCGATCTGTTCTGTTCCAGGAGAGAATATTGTATCGAAAAGCACTTGTGAGTTTTGGTTTAGACGGTTTAAAGCAGGTGATTTAGATGCTAGCGATCGAGAAGGTAGCCGCGTTCTGAAGAAGGTTGCACATGAAGAACTGCAAGCATTGCTGGATAAAGATTTGTCTCAAACGCAAAAACAACTACCTGAACAATTAGGTGTAACTCAACAAACCATTTTCAATCGTTTACGCGCAATGGTAAAGATTCAGAAGGAAGAAAAATGGGTGCCCCATGACCTCATCCAGAGGAACAAGGATGAGCGTGTCATGAAGTGTTTGAATCTGCTGCATAAACAACACAGAAAGTCTTTCCTATGGAAAATCATTACGGGTGATGAAAAGTGGATGTGGTACGACAATCCCAAACCCAAAAAACACAGGGTAGATCCCGGTTAAGAAACGACTTCGACACCGAAACGCAATATTCACTCCAAGAAAGTTCTGCTGTGCATCTGATGGGATATGAAAGGTGTGCTATATTATGAACTACTGGAACAGGGTCAAACTGTTACTGCTGATTACTACAAGCAACAATTGCTACGACTCAACCAGGAAATCTGTCTGAAACGTCCATTCACAAGCAAAAGGTTGCGTCCCGTGAAATTACTGCTTGACAACGCTAGGCCGCATGTCGCAAAATCGGCCAAGGAAACCTTATTGACGCTTAGCCGGGACATTTTAGAGCACCCACCGTATAGTCCCGACATAGCCCCTTCAGACTATCATTTGTTACGATCGATGCAACATGGTTTGTTTGCTGTACGGTTTCTGATATGTGACGAATTTAAAAAAATGGTCTGTCGACGTCATCGCCTCACACGACGAAGTATTCTTCATAACTGAAATATGTCAGCTGCCCGACCGATGGCGTAATGTGATAGATAATGACGGCGCATATTTCGATTCATAAAGATATTGTTGTTTTCTCTCAAATTACATGTTGCGTTGTCTTAAAACGCTTTAAAACTTATTTGTACACATAATATACAGAAATTTCGTAAAATTGGAAACTGCCGAAACTGCAGTGAGTTTCAGTTGGCTCAAGAGAAATCGCGCGTCTTAACAACTTAGCTACACCAGTCGCGTTCAAAGTTGAAAGGCAATTGCGTGATGATAGAATTTTTTTGTCATTAATGCGAGTGAATTAATCATTTTATTTTTATATTGGAGTTTATCGTGTTTTGAACAGGTTTGTAATTTAATTTTTTCTGCATGACGACCTATAACAATATAAGTGTTCATTTTCATCGTGATTTTCGAAGTAACGCAGTGCTTTAGAACTTGAGAGTTTTTAACCTTACAATGACTTTCAACTACCTAATATGACTAATACACTGGTGTGCAAAAATTAAGGACGAAGAGGAGAAATTAGCATAACAGCGGAACGAGCAGGCAGAACGGACCGAAAGACCACTCAGGAGATAGACTAGGGTCCGGTACAGTAGGGCACACGCATATATGCAGTATGACGTAGGGAGGGTGGGGGGGGTATCGGAATGGTATAAAGCACACGAGCGGTGTACGCTTAGCAATTCGGTGAAAGCTATTGCTATTGCTCGGTGTACATCGGTTTTAACGACGTCAAGTTGCTGCCACCGCGTGATATGGCCAACAGGCAATACCGTAGACGACATCTGGAGGACTTTACCCGAGGTCGCGTCATTGGGAAGCTGGAAGAAGATCGAAGTGTGACTAGTGTGGCCGAGGAGTTCTGGATCGCTCACAGTACCGTTTCACGAGCTTGGATGGCATTTCAAAAGACAGGAACAGCTGTCCGAGAGTTTAGCAGTGGTCGTCCACGAACAACCACGGCGGCGGACGACCGGTATATTATCCTACAGACGAGGACACGACGGCAGACAGCGGGAGAAATCGCAAGGCACATGCAACAGACAACTGGACGTCCGTTATCGCGTTTTACCGTGGCCAAGAGGCTGTACAAAGGTGGCCTATTTGCACGACGACCAGTACGGTGTGCGCCATTAACGCCTGCTTATCGGAGACGGCTGTTTCTGTGGTGCCAGTAACACAAGAACTGGACACATCAGCAATGGGGTCGAGTTCTATTTACGGGTGAGAGCCGATTTAGTCTGACGAGCGACTTTGGACGTATACACATCTGGGGAGAGTAAGGAACACGCAATCACACCTCCAACATCATAGAAAGGGACCAGTTTGGAGGTGGCGCAGTTCTCGTTTGGGGCGGTATCATGCTTGGTAGCCGTAATGACCTCCACATCTTCCAAGGACGTTCGCTCACTGGTGTCCGCTATTGTACCGAGGTTCTGCTGCCTCACGTGCGTCTGCTTAAAGGTGCCGTGGGTCCTGAGTTCCTCTTCATGGACGACAACGTTACACCTCATCGTACAGTGGCTGTCGCAGAGCTGTTGGAGAGTGAAGATATTCAACGCATGGATTGGTCCGCAAGGTCCCCGGACCTAAAACCAATCGAACACGTGTGGGACCTTCTCGGGAGACGCTTGACAGCACGTCACCAGCCGCCAGCAACGATTCCGCAGCTGCGATTGGCCCAACAAGAGTAATGGGCCGCTATGCCTCAACAGATCCTTGACAACCTCGTCCTCAGCATGGACAGACGTTGTAAATCCTGCAACGCAGTCAGGGGTGATCATTTCCTCTACTAAAGACTGGATTTTTCTTGGCAGCCGTCTGTCACATGGACGTTTCTGTATTCTGTCCAGTTGTGTTCGAAGCTTCCTTTTTAATAAAGTGCCTTTGTATCTTTTGGATTCCTCGTTTGGACGGTTTTGCTCACTTGTCCCATATTCTTACATCTTGGGGATCTTATGGTATGACTTGAGTCGATGTGGAGCACTTCTGCACGACGTTACATTCGAAAAACCGTCTCGTCCTTAACCTTTGCACGCCAGTGCATGTACTGCTTTACACATTCGTATCAGAATAATAAGGGTGGTTATTCTCATTATTTGTAGGTAGTCATATTGTTCTGATATGACTGTGTATAGTATTATTTCACAAAACTCCTAAATGTAAAATTTACTCTTGATCGCTTTTTTCTCAATGAGTCGAAATACTGATACATACACATTGTGTACACTTCGTAAAATCACCTGTACAGTGATTTAAGTACCCGTTGTCTTACGGTAACACAGTATACAATAGGTGGTGAATGTGTAAGAGGGAAGGAATATCCGGTGACATAATAACCACAATATACGATCTCGTCACATAACTTCAAAATCCTAGAGACGATTGAAATTAAACCTAAAGTATTCTCGAGAATATCTCCTATTACCGGAAAGTTTGCATCCTTTGGATAACGAAAAAATGAGAACAGAGTTTCCCCGTTAATATACGAAACGAACTGCTGAAAGGTTTCTGAAAATTCAGAATTTTATGTTAACACATTTTGAAAACGGCAATTTACCGTTAATATTATACGTATAAGAAAGGAATATCGAAAACGTTTCTCAAAATGCAGAATTTTTCTGGCGTACGAACATTCCGTGTAATTCAAGTCTTTTTCCGTCATCTCACGGGAAAAAATGTATCAGAAATATGCTCCGTTATTTCACGAAGGTAATCACGGAAAGTGACTCGTGAATTTCAGAAATTGTTTTACAGTGTGGTGTGATAAAAGTGCACAATGACTACCTGATGTAATTCAATAGATCGCGACATGAAAATACACGACGATTTCTGGATGGAATCTTATAGATCACGGTATGGTTATGGAAAGTATGTAACGTACCAGGAGATGTGACGTACCTGCCAGAAGGACGCATACGACATAAAGGCAGATAGGAATCAAAATAAGACGTCCGCGTAGCTCAATTGGTAGAGTGACTTATTCCGGAATGAGGGGATCCGGGTTCGAATCCCGGCGTAGACCAAAAATGACGGAGAAATTTACTTCGTTATAAGTAATGTAATCGTGCACAGTGAACAACTTCACGGAATTTAATAGATCACAGATTTTTAATGGATTCAGATATGATAATGGATCGAGTGTAATAATCACAATGAGTACATGACGGAATTTAATACATAGCGGTAAGAAAATGGATCGTGCTGTAATAACAGGCAACGAACACTTGATATAATTAACTTTATTGTGGCGCAGTAACGGTTCGTGATGTGAAAACACACTAGGAATACTGAATGGAGTTTAACAGGTCGCGGTATGATAATGGATTGTGATGTGATAGTGCACGATAAGTACTTCATTGAATTTAATAGATAGCGGTATGATAATGCATCGTAATGTGATAATGCACGATAATTACTTCATGGGATTTAATAGATCGCGGTATGATAACGGATGGTGATATAAAAATGCATAAAGAAGTGCTTGTTGTAATTGCATAGATCACGGTATGATAATGAATTGTGATGTGACAATGCACGGTAATTACTTCAGGGAATTTAATAGATCGCGGTATGATAATGGATCGCGATGTAAAAATGCATAAAGAAGTGCTTGTTGTAATCGAATAGATCACGTATGCTAATGAATCGTGATGTGACAATGCATGATAATTACTTCATGGGATTTAATAAATCGCGGTATGATAATAGATCGTAATGTGATAATGCATGATAATTACTTCATCGGATTTAATAGATCGCGGTATGATAATGGATGGTGATATCTAAAAATGCATAAAGAAGTGCTTGTTGTAATTGCCTAGATCACGGTATGATAATGAATTGTGATGTAACAATGCACGGTAATTACTTCATGGGATTTAATAGATCGCAATATGATAATGGATCGCGATGTAAAAATGCATAAAGAAGTGCTTGTTGTAATCGAATAGATCACGTATGATAATGAATCGTGATGTGACAATGCATGATAATTACTTCATGGGATTTAACAGATGCAGTATGATATAATCAATCGTGATGCAACATGCATAAAGAAGTGCTTGTTGTACTCAAATAGATCAATCGTGATGAATCGTGATGTGATAATGGATGACAATTACTTCATTGATCAAATAGATCGCGGTGTGATGATGGATCGTGATGTAAAAATGCATAACGAACTGCTTGTTGTGATTTAACACATCACACCTTCAGATGAATTAATATACACTGCTGGCCACCCAAACTGCAACACCAAGAAGGAAGCATCCGATTGGCCTGAAATTCGCCGCATGCGTCGCCCAAGAGAGGACATGGAAACGATTAGCATTGCAGGGCATATGCAAATCATATGCACCCGGCACGTCACCGAGAAGCACTATAAGAAGGGTGCCCAGAAGGTGATGTGTAAGTAGTGGAAGTGTGTTGTGCTGCCGGACCTGTGCGTGGGAATCTTCCTGATGCCTCGTCGCAGAATACGGCAGTCATTCCAGCACGTTTCGGAGTTCGACAGAGGACGAATAGTGGCTTATCGCGACAGCGGTTTATCGTACAGAGACTTCGGCGCCCGTGTGGGACAACATCCAGCAACAGTGAGGCGAGTATGGATTCGGTGGGTGCAGGAGGGATCACGGGCCGACGTGACCGATTACCGCAGCCGCAGCACACCACGGAACGAGAGGACCGGCATGTTGTGCGGCGGGCATTGGCGGCTCGCACTGCCACATGACGAACGTTAGCGCTGGAAATAGGGTGTGTTGCGCAACAACCTGTGCCAGCACGTACCGTTCGACGTCGTCTGCAGGAGCTGGGACTTGTCGCACGGCGCCCCTTGCTACGATTACCAATGATGTTACACCACCGGCAAGTGCGGCGAAAGTGGGCAGTTGAACGCCGCACCTGGACTACGGAATGGCACGACATTGTCTTCTCCGACGAATCCCGCTTCTGCCTGCAACACCAGGATGATCGGATCGGCGTGTGGCGGCACCGCGGCGAGAGACTGTATGACGCCTGCATTATGCATCGCCATACCGGTCCGTCGCCTGGCGTTATGGTTTAGGGCGCAATTGGATATAACACCCGCACCCTCTGGTACGCATCGCCGGTACACTCAGCAGCCACCGCTACATCTCCGACGTTTTGGAGCCTGTAGTCCTCCCTTACCTGCAGGACCTGCCAGAGGCCACGTTTCAACAGGACAATACGCGCCCGCATGTTGCACGATGCTGCCGTGGCTCTCCTGTTCTTCCGATATGTCGCCCATCGAACACGTCTGGTCGCTGATCGGTAACCAAGTGGCCCGGCAAGCACCACCCGCGGGTATGCCTGATGAACTGTGGCAACGTGTGGAAGCAGCCTGGACCGACATAACCAACGCCCACATCAAAAGCCTCTTTCCCTCGATGCCGCGGCGTGTAGCGGCCGTTATTGCCAGCCATGGGGGCCACACGAAATACTGATGTCTGCGTGTTCCCCAAGTCGCATGGCTCTGTAAGCTCAATCGTTTCATCTTTGTATATATTGTTATGTGTTTAGTAAATCTGGCTTTGCTATCTCGTGTATTTTGGGTGGCCAGCAGTGTATATAATAGATCCCACCTTCAGATGAATGATTTGAATATGGTATTAGTGGAAGCCCGAAAGTTCTCATGCTTTAAAATTCGGATGTTTTAATTTTTAACAATCAAATAAATTCCTTTGGACTTGTGACGGTTTTAACTCTTTTAAGGTTTTAAGGTATCTTGCAACGAAGGGAGAAATATTGGGTTAATGCATAAGGTCATGCCATTTATTTTACGAATATTTCCCAGGTTAGTAGTGACGGTGTAGAGGACAAGTTGCATATCAGCATGTAGCCAGTAATATCGTGTATCTAAATCATATTGCGCTGTGTGATTGTAGCTAATGGTTTCTTGGTATTCAAGTCCGGAAGTATGGAGTGTCAAGTAGAGAGCAATGAACATTTCCGACATCTGTTCTTCTACGAGTTTAACAAGGGATCCACAGCCGTTGAAGACATTCGACAGATTTGTGCTGTGTATGGGGAGAATTCTATTGCTCCGAAGACAACCCGCAAATGGTTTGATCGGTTCCGAGGCTGCAATTTTGACCTCAACTACTCTCCATGCTTAGGTCGTCCATCTCATTTTGATGAGGATCGTTTAAACCATCTCATCCACTTGGATCTGCGTCAAACCACACGCGAATCGACCACTGAGATGGACTGTTATCAGACCACCGTTGTGCGACATCTGGAATGTATGGGAAACTCTCACCGAGGACAACAAGAATCAGCGTGTTGTCACATGTTGTTTCTTGCTCGCCCGTTATCGCGAATGTTCTCAGCAGCACAAACCCTTTCTGTCACGTATTGTTACCTGCGGAGATGAAAAGTGGTGCCCGTACGTGAATTTCAGGCATCGGAGGTAATGGTTAAGCCCAAACAAGACACCACGTCCAAAACATGACCCTCATCTTGCGGCGAAGATCATGTTGTGTGTCTGGTGGGACATGGAAGGAATTATTCACTGGGAAATGCTGCCCAGGAAAAGGACCACGAACGCTGCACTCTATTGTGAGCAACTCCGCCGTGTGGAGGGAGCAATTCAGCAGAAACGTTCACATCGGCGCCATGGTGTTCTTCTCCAACGCACCCCCTCACAGTGCAAACATGACCAAAATGGCCATTCAAGACATGAAATGGGAGATCCTTTAACATCCAGCCTATTCCCCAGATGTCTCTCCCTTTAGACTATCACCTGTTCCGATCTCCGTCGAATGCACTCCGTGGCAGAACGTTCAACAACGTTGTTGATCTCCAGAATTTCCTTGATGATTTCTTCGCAGCAAAAACCTGCACGTTTTTTTTTAAATGGTCGGATGTTCTATCAGCGCAAAGACGAAACTGTTAGAAATTCCGAGACAAACCATAGTAAGTGTGAACCAGGAGTATGTGAAATCCGGAAAAACCGCTAACACTCGGATGAAATGTGGCCGTTAAAGTGCATTGGGCGCCGATGATTAACCCACATCTTACAGACGATTCGGAAGGCTTGTTTGAAGCAAGTCACGTCACGATTTAATGAAGGATCATCCACAAGCCTACGCTCAAAGACAATCCGTCGACACATGGCGCAACTTGGCTGGGGCTGTTAACAACCACATCGTGTCCCGATGTTAACGGCATAGCATCGCATGATTCGATTGCAGTTTGCAAAGGCCCATCGAAACTGGAGCATGGGTGATTGGAATCCCGTCATATGGTCTGACGAATCCCGTTTTACACTGTGTATCACGCCGATGGCAGGCAGCGTGTGTGGCGTAAGCCACACAAATCTATAGACCCCGCATGCCAAGTTGGGGTACTACGAGCCGGTGGTGGTGGTGTAACTGTTTAGGCAGCTTTTACGTGATCCGGCCTGGGACCCTTGGTACCTCCAGAGTCTTCCGTCATTGGTTCCAGCTATGTGCAGCTCCTGACCAACCATCTTCACCCTTTCATTACGCGCCTCTCTCCTAACCAAGTTCCGATCTTTCAACTGGACAACGCTCCACCCTATCGGTCCAAGCTAGCGACCGACTGGTTCCAGGAGCATAGCAGTGAGCTTACCACACTCGCATGGCCCCCCTCGCTCACCGAACATCAACCCCATAGAGAATTTGTGGGACATATTGGAACCAGCTGTTCGTGATCAACCATCCCCACCTACATCTCTGCCTGCTCTACGCCAAGCACTCTTAAATTGTTGTTTAGCGATACCTGAGTCTGTGTTTCGGAACCTCATTGTGTCCATACCAATATGTTCGGAGGCTGTCCTGCGGGCAAAAGGTGGTGCCACACGCTATTAGGTGAAATTAAGAAATAATTTGTCCTTTCAGCGTGCCTTTTTTTACTGCTCATGGCTCTTAAATTGAGCTGTTGCAGTCATTTTTTATTAACTTGGTTTTAATGTTCCAAGCAATGAGGAGTTACATTGCGTCTGTTTTGTTAGTCCTCGCCTTACCCGAACCACCATTCATTGAACCACCTTACCCGTATTTCCATTAATTTTATTTTTTGTTTCTTTCTATTTTGAAATCATTTACGCTGCTCCTTTTCTGCATCACAGAGTTCTCTTAGTCTCTCAGAAGCTGTGTCTTTTGAAAAGTCATAAAACATATATACATACTATCACTAAGCTGTTCTCTGAGATTCAGAGGTTAGCTCCTCAATGAAATACAAAACTACCAGACATTTTTAACTCATCTTACTGTTGCCGAATCAAACTTCTCCATTTACAGCAATCTTGACACCCAACTCGGTATTCACTAACATTCATCAAACGACGTACACAAGACCTATACTTTATACTCATAATCGTTTTCTCATGCAGACAATCCTGAATCTGACCCTCCCATGACTTACTTTGTCCTTCTTCTACCTTTGCTTTCTGCCACTTGGGGAAATGAAAATATTAGTAAGCATCTCATCACTCATTCTTTCAACATGCCAAATCACCCAAGAATATTGGTCTCCACCTTACTAACAATATTTAGCCTCTCATTACACATCTGCACTCACATGATCAGCGTGTGTCTTACCACAACGCGTCTCCCCAGCACACAAACGACTCCTATTTTTTTCTGCAGTACCCAGGTTTCACTGGTGTACATCAGAGTAGGAGCAATTACACTTTCATACACAGCCATTCCGGACTTCCTTGAGAACCCATCATTCCTATGAAATACTCCTAAGACAGCCATGACTTTCAATGAAGAATTCACTCGCCAACTAATTTCACCATCTAATTTGTTCTCTCTGTCAAACATGCTTCCTAAATACACAAACTCATTCACCTGTCCAATCTCTGTGCCATTAAGACTTATCTTGCATTCAGTACGAACAGTTCCTCGCTCAAAAACCATAACTGGTTTTTCCCTTATTTATACTCAGTTTGAATTTCATGCAAACTTCGTACAACCGGGACAACATACTCTGCAACTACCTTTTTCTCTCTGTCAACAGGACTGGGTAATCAGCATACAGCAATCTGCACACACGGATATTACCAAGACATAGCATTTTGCATACATGCTGCGTAAGTGACGTTTACGTGCACATGTGTATAAAGGTTTTTATTTCAATGGCCGACGTGTGTATTTGTCACTTCACTGAAATGCTTGGATGTTTTAATAATTTTGCAAGTAGCTCCTAAAGCAATATCTTAAATTTATTGATTTCCAGTTATTTTAAGAGCATTTCCTCGAGAGGAAGACTTTAAAATCTTCCGTATTAGGAATCCAATTAATACGTAGGCTTTAATCCAAGCAAGATGTTATATCTCTGGCACGCGTGTTATTCCTTGAATCGAACTGAATGTCAAATATTAACTAAATGCCAGGTGAGTAAAATAGAACTGTATTCAGTGAGAAAAAATTACAGTTGACGTCTCGAGAATATTTTACCTGTTCCAAAAGTACCCTATAGTTGACGGGAATATCTGCGCAAATCTCTTGCAGTATCAAAATATCTTATTTGATTAGCTAAAACAGCAACGCCATGCAGCACGCATTTCTTAAGCAGCTGTTCGAACGGGTACATAAAATGGAGTGTAAATAAATGGTGACGTCTCATGTGTGTCCGCAAGAATCCTCGTCATGCATAAAATATGATGACAAAATTTCCGTTTCTGTTAATGAATTCCTTATGAAAATTCAAAAGATGTGAGAAACGATTAAATGTGCTACAAAGCATTCAGATGCAATCAACATCGCCTGCTGACGCTTCTTTTGTTGCTATTACCGACCGGAAAATACTTTAAACAGTTATTCAGGAACTGTCATACTGAGAACCATCAAGTTCCTAGGTTTTATTTCCGAGCGCGGAACGAATGTAATGCTTGTTCATGTACTGCGGTTCTTTCTGTTTCCAGCTTTCCAGCAACCAAGAGGTATAAACTGGATATGACTGCGTCGTCCTTGCATTAGACGTTATCGGAGATAATAATTAAACCACAGGATGCTTCTAACCACAAACCCTTAAGTTAATGTTTTTCATTATTTGTCCTTACACAGTAAACTAGACTCTTCTTTATCCGAGTTGAAAGTGAAAAGGATAAGAAAAACATTCGCACGATATTTTTACGAAGCAACAAAATTTAATGATACAAGTTAAAATGATACTATAATCGTGCTATGCACGGTTGAAAAAGCTGTAACTAAAATGTTTTCTTGTCATATAATACGAATGGTAGTAAAATGCATAACTATAATAAACATTTGAATTATTAATGAGTAGTCTATAAGATGGGTCACCAACAACAAAATTTTCGTAATATTCTCATTAATTTTTAATTTTTCCAACTACTCGTATACGAAGTTAACGATGACGTTATTCATTATTGTACAAATATGTGCTTACCCGTCGTTGACGGGCTAACATTGGAGTATTGAGGAATTCGTTCAGTGTTTCGAAATGATATCGTGTCTAGAAAACTATAATTGTTAAAACCAAACTGGCAGAAATAAATGTCACTAAAATAACCAAAATTGTTAAAACCAAACTGGCAGAAATAAATGTCACTAAAATAACCAAAATTGTTAAAACCAAACTGGTAAAATAAATGTGTTTTATTTTGCCAGTTTGGTTTTAACAATTTTTGTGTAGGTATCATTATATAATCTATAGTAATATATGAAGAGAGAAACTTTGTGTGTTTGAGGTAATCTCAAAAACTACTGAACCGATTTGGATAATCCTTTCACCATTGGGAAGGTTACTTCTTTCCGGTGGACATAGGCTATTTCGTTTATTTTTATTATTTTTTTAACATGCGTTCATAATTTTTTATTATTTTTGGCTGTAGTACCGAATCAGGTTCCCTATTTCCCGTGTATCGTTCCACTTTGTTTACATAAAACCTGATCACACCCAACGAAAAAGAAAGTAGTTCAGGATTATATACGGAATTTTTTTTACTAATCACGAAAACTACTGAAGCGTTTTGGATATTTCTTTCACCTTTGCGAAGCTTACTTCTTTCCGGTGGAAATAGGCTATTTCGTTTATTATTTCTAATTATCTTTAGCTGTACTATCGAATCCGATCACTTTCAAGTAGTTCCTGATTTCCAGTGTATCGTTTAGCTTTGTTTACATACGACCTGATCACACCCAACGTGAAAGAAAGTTCAGGATAATATACGGAATTTTTTTACTAATCTCGAAAACTATTGAACCCATTTGGGCAATTCTCTCAGCGTTGCGAATAATTTTTTTTTTTGTTTGATTGGAGTTTTAACGATCACCCGAGAGAAACTCAAATGGGCTATAAGCAGTCGCCCGTCCATAATTTAGGGTCACTGGTTCCAGGGAAGGGAGACAGCCAGTGCCGTAAGACAAACACAACATCCATGGTTCACCGGGATTCAAACCCGGACCTCTTTCGGACGAATGATCAGAGGCCATCGCTTAAACTACTGCGCCACCGGGGCGAGTCAGAACGCTTTCAAGTAGTTCCCGATTTATTGTGTATCGTTTGGCTTTGTTTATATACAACCTGATCACACCCAACGTGAAAGAAAGTAGTTCACGATAATATACGGAATTTTTAGCACGTCTTTTGTAAAAAAAGATCGTGCTTATGCTACCGGTTTGTCCGTCAGTCCGTCCGTCCGTCCGTCCGTCCGTCCATCCGCCTGTACCCACGAAATCTCTGCAACTATTAGTCCGATTTGAAAAATTCTTTTTGCATTGGGAAGCTTGAAATATGCGAATGACGATCCTCTATTTCGTTTTTTTTTACGAAGTACAATTTTGCCGCTACAGGGCGTAAATGCAGATGATGTTGAATTCAAAAACACGTTTTATTCCACATATTTTGCCGCCCCGGTGGCGCAGTGGTCTAAGGCTCTGGCCTCTGATCATTCGTCCGTAAGGGGTCCGGGTTCGAATCCCGGTCAGGCATGGATGTTGTGTTTGTCTTACGGCACTGGCTCTCTCCCTTCCCTGGAACCAGTGACCCTAAATTAGGGACGGGCGACTGCTTATAGCCCATTGAGTTGCTCACGGTGGTCGTTAAACCTCCAAACAAACAAACAAACAATTCCACATATTTCCTTCTAAACATCCGATTGAAAAAATTCTTTAATCTTTCGATTCCATTTATGTCGAAGAGTATTTTAGATATAGTTACTTTTTCAAATCACGCATAGATTTTCCGCTAGGGGGCGCAAAAGTAAATTACATATTCCCGATAACTCTTCTTCTAAAATTCCGATTTGAAATTTTTTTCTTCAGTCGATACATCGAAAATCTCCTGATCGAAAATCTTTTGCAAATAATTTCAAATTTTTGGTAAAGAATACTTTAGCCACCAGGAGGCGTAAGTGTTATTTTTGCTTCTGATGTATTTACCATAAAATCTGAGCTTCTAAAATATCGATTGCAAAAATTCTTCCGTGGACTGATGCCACTCACATCGATAAACATTTTGGAAATATTTTCTTCCTAAAATATTCCATAGTTTCTACGCCAGGGGGCGTAGATGTATATCTTATTTTTGTGTATATGGCGTATATGTTTATCTTATTGTTGTGCATATCTCTACTTCTAGGAGTCCGATTTGAAAAATTTCTTCTTTGTTGGATAGTGTTTTCAGTGTGACATGTTTTTCATGTAATTTCAAAATTTTTAAGTAATTCATAGACTTTTCGCCAGGGGTGTAGAGATAAATTGTGTTTCCCTCTATATCTCTGCTTCTAAATCTCGATTTGAAAAATTATTTCTGCACCGGATACAGCTCCTGATGGGAAATCGTTTGCACATAATTTCGAATTTTTGTAAATAAAATGGTTTGGCCACCAGGGGGCGTGAATCTTAATTTCCGCTTCTGATGTATTTGCAGCAAAATATGAGCTTCTAAATTCTTGATTGAAAAAAATTCGTCGTTTGTAGACAGATAGTACTCATGCCGACAGACCTTTTAGAAACATTTTCTTTTTAAAATAATGCATATTCACATTGGTGCCATTTCTCCAATCACGTTACACTTTCACTATAGCAGAACACGATCAGTTCAGAAACTGCGCTGTTTCAGAAATACTGCCACCTTTGACCCAAAATTAGGTAACCATCACTTTTCTCAAATGTGATAAATCGCTCCTTTTATCCATGACAGCAATGAGTGATATGTTTTCAGAATGCTCAATGCAGATCTTATATACCCTCCAAACCAGCTCACGACACGTGCGTTCTTACATTGGCTGCACGCTGTCGACGTCAAAAGTAGGTGGTCACAATAATGTGACTCGAATGTGTATAACACCAGTACATATATATATATCTACGAAAACTCAAATTTGCAGGTGGCGAAGCTTGAACGCGCAACCTTCTGCTCCGCAGCCAAATGCTTTCCCAATAAATATACACAGACAAGGGCTTATCACTGCTACTGGCCGTTTTGATTTTACGTGCCACCTCTGTGCATGCATTATAATATAAAAAGTATTCGGACACTACCTAATACTTGCATAAGTGCAAAGAACAGTTGCGCAGGAAGGTGCACTCTGAGTGGTTATAAACCTGAGGTGTTCTGTCTTGTCATGAGTAACTTTGAAGCAGATATGCGACGTTGACGTGAATTTTCCAAATTACAGTGTAGGTTGGTCGTAGGATGTCATCATGTGAGTAACTTTCCACACGTAGCATTTCAGCTAAACGAAACAGAAGAGCGATGGTAATAAATGTTAAGAAATCCCTTTCTACCTCTACCGTTGCCATCGCTGCCGAAGTAGGACAAGCTTGTAATGGCTCGGTTAGTACCAGAACTATCCGCAGAGAGTTGCACAGTATAGGTTACTATGTTAGAGTAGCGGCACACAAGCTACACATTACTACCGTGTTTGCGGAGCGCCATTTGGATGGGTGTGTCTCAAGTCATTCCTGGATTATGGGCGACTGCAAAGCTGTTATTTTGAGTCATGAGTCACCCTTTTCACTCTTCCAATCCGACGGGCGTGTTTGGTTTTGGGGACTGCCGGGCGAACGATTTTCGTCAGACTGTGTTCTTCAAAACTGTCAAGTTCAGCGTAGGCTCCATCATAGTGTGGAGTTGTTTTTCGTGAATGGGAGTCAGCCCGTTGGTTATGTAACGTACCAGGAGATGTGACGTACCTGCCAGAAGGACGCACACGACATAAAGGCAGATAGGAATCAGAATAAAACGTCCGCGTAGCTTAATTGGTAGAGCAACTTATTCCGGAATGAGGGATCCGGGTTCGAATCCCGGCGTAGACCAAAAATGACGGAGAAATTTACTTCGTTATAATGGCGCCCGAATTATCCGTATGACCCGACCGTTCAAAATCTCGCATTGGTGTGATGTTATTTCCACACCACGAGATAGGAAAAATAAGAGAATCCCTTCTCCAGCACTTCGAAAAAAAAATAATAAGGGGAGATGATGTAACGTACCAGGAGATTTGACGTACCTGCCAGAAGGACGCACACGACATAAAGGCAGATAGGAATCAGAATAAAACGTCCGCGTAGCTTAATTGGTAGAGCAACTTATTCCGGAATGAGGGGACCCGGGTTCGAACCCCGGCGCGGATAAAAATGACGGAGAAATTTACTTCGTTATAGTTATTATACCACAAATCATGAACATGGAAGACCTCAACGTCCTGGATAGTTCTGCCCAATCAACAATGGTGCAGCACTATGAAAATGGCCGTTGTCCCTTCCAACACGATCGATCTCCCTGCCACACTACATCATGATGTGTGTGCACGACTGGTTCATTTAAAATGGGGTGGATTTGTTAGACTGGCCTGCTCAGAGTCTTGATCTTAATCTATTGTAATAGATTACCTCTGGGATGAACTGCAGTGACGGATACGAAATCGACAACAACTACTGTCGTGCTTATGTTACCGGTTTGTCCGTCCGCCTGTACCCACGATATCTCTGCAACTATCAGTCCGATTTGAAAAATTTCTTTTTGCATTGGGAAGCTTGAAATATGCGAATGGTGATCCTTCATTTTTTTTACGATGTACAATTTCGCCGCTAGAGGGCGTAAATACCGATGAAGTCGAATTCAAAAGTACGTTTAATTCCACATATTTGCTTCTAATCATCCGAGTGAAAAATTCTATTATCTTTCGATTCCATTTATGTAGAAGAGTATTTTAGATATAGTTACTTTTTCAAATTACGCATAGATTTTTCGCTAGGGGGCGTAAAAGTAAATTGCTTTTTCCCGATAAATCTTCTTCTAAAAGTCCGATAGGAAAATTTTGTTCTTCAGCGGATGCAACTCTTGACAGAAAATCTTTTGCATATAATTTCAAATTTTTGGTAAAGAAAAATTTGGCCGCCAGGGGGCGTAAGTGTTAATTTTTACTTCTGATGTAATTGCCATAAAATCTGAGCTTCTAAAATATCGATTAAAAAATTCTTTCGTGGACTGATGCCACTCACATCGATAAACCTGTTTGGAATATTTTCTTCTTAAAATATTCCATGGTTTCTCCGTCAGGGGGCGTAGATGTATATCTTCTGTTTTGTCAATATCTCTACTTCTGGGAGTCCGATTTGAAAAATTCCTTCTTTGTTGGATAGTGTTTTCAGTGTGACGTGTTTTTCCTATACATTCAAAAATTTCAAGTAATTCATAGACTTTCCGCTAGGGGCCGTAAAGGTACATTGCTTTCCTCCCTATATCTCTGCTTCTAAATCTCCGATTTGAAAATTTTTTTCTGCACCGGATACAGATCCTGATGGGAAATACTCTGCGCATAATTTCTAATTTTTGTAAAAAAATGCTTTGGCCACCAGGTCGCGTAAGTCTTAATTTCCGCTTCTGATGTATTTGCAGGAAAATATGAGCTTCTAAAATCTCGGTTGCAAAAAAAATCATTTGTTGACCGATACTACTCATGTCGAGAAACCTTTTAGGAATACTTTCTTCTTGAAAAACTGCATGATTTCTACGCCAGGGGGCGTAGATATATATCTTATTTTTGTCAATATCTTTACTTCTAGGAGTCCGATTTGAAAAATTTCTTCTTTGTCGGATACTGTTTCCGACATGAAATGTTTTTTCATATAAATTCAAAATTTTCAAGTAAATCATAGACTTTCCACTAGGGGCCCAAAAGTGAATTGCGTTTTTTGCGTTATTTCTGCTTCTAAAACTCCGATTTGAAAAATTCTTCCTGTACCGCATACAAGACCTGATGGAAAATATTTTTCATAATTTCTAATGTTTGGTATAGAATGGTTTGGCCATCAAGGGGCAAAAGTGTTAATTTCTGTTTCTGATGTTTTTGTAGCAAAATCTGGGCTCCTGAAAACTCGACTGCATTTTATTTTCTTGGACTGATACCGCTCATATGGAAAAGTCTTTTGAAAATACTTTCTTCCTAAAATAATACATGGTTTCCCCAGCAGGAGACGTAAAGTCACATCTTAATTTTGTCAATATCTCTGTTTCTAAGAGTCCGATTTGAAATATTCTTTCTGTGTTGGAGAGCGTTTGCGGTACCAAATGTGTCTCATATAAGTTCATGTTTTTCTTAACGCACAAGTCTGCAACCAGAGGGCGTAAGCTCACGATTTCGTTTACAGCAATATCTGAGGGATTAAAAAACCTATTGAAAAACTTCTTTCTTCCGTCAGATACTATTGTTTTCCATACCGGTTCCATTGACATTGAATAGCTTTGATAAATTTAATTTGCGTCAGAACGGATTCAAAAAACGTGTTTATTACACCCGAAAATTCGGTGTCATTTTTCGTGTTACTTTGGCAGCAGTTTTACAGAAAGAATGGCGAGTTATTCCTGTGCAGACCTACCGGATATTGATTGATAGTATGCCTCGACGTGTTGCCGATGTCATACAATCAAAAGGTGGCCCGACTAATTAATAATTGCGATAACAAAACCATTTGTCCCAAAACATTGAGGTATCCGAATACTTTTGGTAATATAGTGTATATCTTCCCTTGAGAAAGGCGGGGGCACGAAATCGGAGGTTTGGGGTCAGCCGCAAACCATGCTCGAAGTAACTCTCTGTGGAAGAAGAAATTCTGATTAATTCCAGATGCTGTATGGAAGAAACATCACACATCTTTCGAAGAACTGTAATGTTAGTGTAAATACAGATGACTGAACACTACATAATTGTGACCACCTCCTACTTTTGTCGTCAATAGCGCGTAGCCAATGAAAGAAGGCATGAGCCGTGTTGGAGGGTATATAAGGGGTGTTGTAGGCATTCTGAAAACATATCGCTCGTTGCTGTCATGGATAAAAGGACCGATTTATCAGATTTGCAAAAAAGGGATGATTATCGGTTTTCGGGCCAAGGATGGCAGTATTTCTGAAACATCGCAGTATGTGAACTGTTCTCGTTCGGCTGTGGTTAAAGTGTATCGTGATTGGAGAAATAGCACCATTGTGAACAAGCGACGTAGAAAATGCGGGGCACCACGTGCCATTGATGTCAGAGGTGAACGTCGTCTTCGAAGATGCGTGAGGGCCGATCGACACGCTACGGGGAAACAACTCACTGGCTGTATCAGCCAGAGGGTTATTGGAAGTGTGTCTAAAACGAGAGTTAAGCGAACCCTGCTGCGTATGGGGCTCCGATGCAGACGGATGGTCACAGCACCTGTGCTAACGAAGGTGCATCGGTGGGAAAAGTTTATATTTGCACGACAGTATCGGAATTGGATCTACGCTGATTGGTAAAGGATTGCCTTCTCCGATGAGTCACGTTTTTGCTTCATGGAACGGTTGGACGTTGGAGTATAAGGCGATAAACATCGGAGAACAAACACTCTTCAACCATTACTGGACGAACACAAGCTGGTGGGGGTAGTGTTATGGTGTGGGGAATGTTTTCGTGGCATTCTATGGGTACAATCATACCTGTGGAAGGCACTATGGGCCGAAGTCCTTCTGGAACCATCGTTAAAGACCACGTTCACCCATACATGCTGATTGTTTTCCCTGGGGTGGATGTGATCTTCCAGCTTGACAATGTGACGTGTCACACAGTTAGAAATATCCAAGAGTTTTTGGAAGAGCACCATGAAGGCTTCAAAGTACTTCCCCCAGCCCCCTAATTTCCCAGATGTAAACTCAATTGAGCATTTGTGGGGCCACCTCTATCGTGTTGTTCGCTCTTAGGATCATCCCCCACGCACCCTCCAGTAGCTGTCAGATGCACTGCAGTCAGCATGGCTCCACACACCTGTGAACACCTTCCAGCATCTTATTGAGTCCCTCCCAGTCCGTCCAGCTGCTGTCCGCCTGCACACGGCGGTTACTCTGGATATTAGCTCTTAGTCATAGTACTGTGACTGTACCGTGTAATAACACTTGATTAAGAAAGCAACAACAACAATACTAGAATATAACACGCAGCCTTCAAATAGCTCAAACTTCAATCAGACGACGTCTTTTCCACAATTAACATTATAACTTCCACCATCTCCACCCACTGCTGCTGCTGAAACAGGTGTTGCCCATCATAATCTTGCGAGAGAGAAGATATAAGGTTAAGTTCGAAAAATCCTAAGGAGAATGAACTCAAAATTTTTTTTAATTGGAGGTTTAACGACCACCATGAGCAACTCAATGGGCTATAAGCAGTCGCCCGTCCTTAATTTAGGGTCACTGGTTCCAGGGAAGGGAGAGAGCCAGTGCCGTAAGACAAACACAACATCCATGAGTCACCGGGATTCGAACCCGGACCTCTTTCGGACGAATGATCAGAGGCCATCGCTTAGACCACTGCGCCACCGGGGTGGCGAACTCAAATTTGCACAGAGAAAGTAACTAAAAAGGAAAGTTAAATTAGAGTATACGTCACAGAACCTGACGGCCCATTGATCCAGTTTTACCTTCGGGCGACAATGTGAGAACCCAAATTTGTCGGTGGTTTTGTTCGAACTCGCATCCTTCTGCTCCGGAGACGAATGCTTTCCCAATTACGATACACCGACAAGGGCTTGTATCTGATACTTGCCGTTTTGACATATGCGTCACCTCTGTAGTACGTCACACATTCCCTGAGGCAACGTCTTCCCAGTTTTGAACACACTGTTTGGTGCATCATCAGCGTGCACACTAGCCACCGAGCGCATCCGCATTATACATGTTAATCGTTTTCTATGAGTTAATAAGTTCGTCTTGACTTGCAGATGTAATCATTTCCTTCGTTCCTAGGTAATACAAGTTCATTTACACAATTGAGGTCAAATATGTAAACTCTGGGAGGAGCACATTAGTAACGCGCGGTGTGTTTAGATCAATAAACTGCTTGATGCAATTTGTGTAATAGTGGCAGATATCTTCCTTCCATTTGGTACAATAATGGTATCAGCACACGTTCCATAACAGCTAGACGCTTTAAATATTTAATTCCCTAATGCTTAGAAGAAAAGAAACCGTAAGAGATGAAAATTGGATTCTGCACTAGTATTGATCTGAAAGTAAGACAAGTACACCAGTCATAAATGTAATTACGAAATGGTTCGGGAAACAACAGACCAGTAATATAATAGATAGTATTTTACAGCTGCATGCAGAATCTTCCCACTTTCTTAATTCGATTAGAATGAGTGTGCTGGGTGAAATAATAAGGACTCTTACACTTTACGGGGAAACTAAAACCTCTCGATATGTGTTTCTCATCGCTTTCACCAAATACTTGAAAATACTTTTTTACTAATGCGTGAATAAGAAGATTGCAGTTCAGGACGTAGATCTTTTTCCAAATTTTTAGCATCGACTACAGATTTAGAGTTTAGAAACAAATTAGTAGGATAGATCATCAAAATTATATTACTGCAATTATTTAGAGAAAAGATTGCAGTGTTTACAGCAAACGATTACTACTGCGCAGCTCGCTTATTTAAGAACTTTTATTAGCTTCAGCTCAGCGACTGGTTTCATACGATCAGGAAAAACTGATATTACCATCGAAACATTACAGAGGATGTTTACGTATTTTTAGAACGTTTTTGATAAGAAAATACATAACATTTTAAAAGAAGTTCAAAGAGTTGAAATTGGCAACAGCGTGTTAGATGAACACGAAAGGAACATCTGCTGCAGTTAAATATCGTCTGCTAAGAAAATGGTGAACGTAAACACGCTAGGGATAGAAAGTTATGTTTCTGCTCTTTACGAAGAGAAATACACTGCCTGATAGAGAAAATGCCACACCACGAAGCCGTAAACGTAGAGCCATGCAAATTGCAGGGTGGGTGCACACGTACAAGTTATGCAAATGATTACATTTGCAGGCCAATCAGACGATCTATGCGCGGGATATAAGCAGACAACCCGCCCGTAAGGCCATGAGTCGAGACGTCGTCACGGGGGCGTGAAGTCATTGGTTCAGCTGTAACCATGCCTGGAGAACAAACAAGGGGTGCCAAAGTCGTTAAGATGCCGTCGTACGCGATTTCGTCAAACGCATGAGTTCACGAGAGGTGTCATTCTAAGCCTTCGTACCGCCGGACGGTCCTTGCGTCATATTGCGGAAGAAACGCAACGTGATGCCATAACCGTCGGCCGCATTTGGACCGGAGCACGGAGACGGACGTCCAACAAGCGCACCGATCGTCGCACCCGACGTCATGCCGTAGCGGACCCACAGGCCACATCGGGTGACATTTTGAGGAGTGTAGGAGGACGGGTCTTGGATGCTGCAATATCAACGCGGATAGTGTCGCGCTGATTAGTTGCTTCTGGTTTGCTGTCCGTTGAGAAGGTTATCATTAAGAGCGAGCCGTCGTCGTCACCGCTTGGCGTGTTGTCCCTCCAGAGCTACGTGGGGTGCCGAATGGAATAATGTGGTGTTCATCCACGAATTGCGGTTCTGTCTCACCACGGATGATCGTCGTCGTGTGAGAGTCTAGAGGCGACGTCGTCAGCGGGGAGGATTCCTCCGCTATTGTGGAAAGCCAAACGGCCCGGCAACGTGGAATCATGGTGTGGGGTGCTATGAGCGCCAACAGCCGCTCACCGCTAGTACGCATTATGGGCACACTGATGACACGCCGCTACGTTGACGAGGTGCTGCTTTCCGTGGCACTACCGTATATGCAGCGCCGTTTTTCAACAGGATACCACCAGAACACATACCTCTTGGATCAGCCTGAAAGCTTTACTAGGTGTGCGGATGCTTCCGTGGCCAGCGCGATCCCCAGACCTCTCGCCCATGGAGCATCTATGGAACACGATTGGACATCGGTTGAGTGCCATCCCACTCCCGGAAAATGAAGTTGAACTGTGGACTGGGATCAACATCACATGGTCCACGATACCCCAGGACCATATTCGGACTCTCATTGCCTCGATACCACGTCGGATTCAACGCTGTATCGCCCAAAATGGGGGCCACATTCCTTATTGATCATCCTGTAAATTCGGCCACTGGAGCATGGTCCGTATGTGACAATTAAATAATTTGTTCAGGACCTACTTGGACATCTGTATGTGCAGTTTGGTCTGTTTTCGAGCATTCCTTCATGGTGTGGCATTTTCTCTGTCAAGCAGTGTATTCGTATTTTGTAATTAAACTTTTAAGCGGCTGATGTACCTGAAACAAATGGTTCCCAAAATTTTCTGCGCTCCCCAAACAGCGCTTCAGATAACGAATGCGCTTCACCTAACAAACTCCAACTGCGCTTCACCTAACGAATGGGTTTTACGAAAGTTTAGGCAACATAATTTCTTTCTGCCCTTAATCTCAGAAGTACCGACCACAAACCTGTCTCTGATGGTAAGCGCTGGTTTCTGTTCCTTTATTCTCTATTCCACGGCCAATACAGGAACGACATCCCACTCCATGGCCAAAGGCATGAATGGTACGCCACTCCATGGCCCAGTGGCATGATGTCCGCGTTAGGCTAGACCCCCTGACATCTACATCATGCCACTGAGGAAAAAGCAAGTGGGTAAAACATCTGCTGTTCTTTCTCTTTAGGTTCGTCTCCCATGTTGTAGCCCTTTTAGCAGATATCAGACAGACAGTATTAGTGATAATCCACCTAAATCACTACTTTGCATAACAAAACTAATAGGAAAGCGACGGTCTCTGATGCGCAGGTTCTCTCATTTCCAGTCACTTCGGCCCAACTTCTTAGCGATTGTGTTCGGGATGGTTTCAACCCATTTTACTAACCCCGAGTTAATTCGTTCCAGCAGGTTATAAGGTTCAAAAGAAACCCTGCGGAAATCATGGAATTTGCATTTCTAAATGTAAAATAAGCAATATTATTAGTAATAGAAGTAAAAATCGTCAAGCATTGCTTTTAACTAGAAAACGAACATCAAACGAATATCCAAAGAAGGTACGTACTTTTACGACTATTTCGAAAGTAAGGTGTATGGTCTTAAAAGAAAATTCCACCTATCCAAAGAACAATCGCTGTTGGTTAGATTTAATCGTAGCTTTGGACCAATACCAATTAGATTAATCGTAGCTTTGGACCAATACCAATCGGTCCAAAGCTACAATTAATTTAATTCCGTCCGATCTGTCCGAAGTGCTACTCGTGCTATACAAACCTCATGTATTCTGATTCTATCTTCGATGTTATATGAAACCACCGGTGGCGCAGAGGTCTAAGTGATGGCTCATGACCATTCGTCCAGGAAGGGTCCATGTTTGAATCCCGATGAGACATGGATGTTGTGTTTGCTTTACGGAACTGGCTCTCTGCCTTCCCTGGAACCAGTGACCCTAAATTAAGGACGCACGAATGCTTATAGGCCATTGAGTTAGTTGCTCACGGTGGTCGTTAAACCTTCAATCAAAATAAAAAAACTACCGGTAAGAATGTAAAATACTGTTACATTTCAAGCTTAATATTGTGGTTACAGATTTTTTTTTTAAATTTCGGAATCGCGTTTTCTTGTTATACTGCCCTCGCTCCCGTATGAAGTTACTAATGCACGATCCGTTCAACCAACTTCGACGTTTCTCTTTTGCATTAAATAATATAAAATACTAGTTTTCCGTTTCTGCTTGTAGCATGCAGTGGGGTTCGGACCGAGACCTTTTTAACAGTTTTCATTCTACTGTTGTCATATTTATAACGTTTACATATCAAATTATGTTAAAAATATTGCGCTTTTACTTAAGCACAAAATATTAATTCATAAGCCCTAGGTATAGGCCTTTTTAACAGTTTTATACTAAATATCTAAGTTCTAACTAAAAATCTCCTAAAAAGGACCACGGCCTAGGTGCCCTGTAAAGAGCTGGGAAATGATCCGTTGAGTGCCTCTTATTAAGTTTTATAAAATGTTTACAAATGCCAAATATCTAGGTCGTAACATAAAATCTTTAAAAACGGGCTGCGGGCAATGTGCTTTGTAAACAGCTGAGAAATGTTCCATTGAGTGCCTTTTACCGGGTTTATATAAAATGTTTACAAATACCAAATATACGAAAACCATTTTTCAATAGGATAAAAAGAGGAGAATAACTTAAATTATTATTTCTTTTTTAAAAATAAAAGTTTACCGTTGGTAGGATGATATCATTGGACGAATCGGCGCTGGACCAATCGTACCATTGGAAGAATCGGCATTGGACCAATCGTACCATTGGACGAATCGGCATTGGACGAATTGTCCGGGACCGCTGCGTCATAGCAGCAGCACGGTGGAAGCTTATTCCTTTATTCTCTGCTGTATGACTCAAAGCGTGAAGGGGAAGAGATAGTTCCCTTGACATGGACACCATGCCAGTGGAAAGGAGTTCGTATAAGGGGCATTGGACGAGTCCTTCTATCTCGTTTTTGCTTTTATATTAATTGTGTCACTAGTGATTGGTGCTCTCTTCTAGTACTTTATATCTGCTCCATGACTCAAGTGGGGACGGAGAAGGATGGTCCCCCTAATACGGACACCATGGCACTAGATAGGAGTTCATATAAGGAGGGCTAGTTCTTCTCTCTCCTTTCTTAGATTTAATTATTTCACTAGTGAATTGTGCCCCCTTTCCAATCTTTATTATCTGCTCCATGACCCAAGTCACGATGGAGAAGGGATAGTTCCCCTGACACGAACACCATGCCAATGGATAGGAGTTCGTATAACTCCTATCCACTGGCACGGGACTAGTCCTTCTCCCTCGTTTTTTCTTTTATATTAATTCGTTCACTAGTGATTGGTGATCCCTTCTAGTCCTTTATTATCTGTTCCATGACCCAAGTCACGATGGAGAAGGGATAGTCCCCCTGATACGGACACCATGCCAATGGATAGGAGTTCGTATAAGGGACTAGCCCTTCTCTCTTTCTCTCCTTTCTTACGTTTAATTCTTTCATTAGTGATTAGCGCTCTCTTCTAGTTTCTTTATTATCTGCTCCATGATCCAAGTCTCGATAGAGAAGGGATAGTCTCCCTTATACGGACACCATGCCGCTGGATAGGATTTCGTATAAGGGGGCTGTTCATTCTCTCTCTTCTTTCTTAGGTTTATTCCATCTAGTGCTTTATTATCTGCTCCATGACCCAAGTCACCACGGAGAAGGGATAGTTTCCCTGATACGGACACCATGGCACTAGATAGGAGTTAATATAAGGGGGGCTAGTCCCCATCTCTCTCCTTTCTTAGATTTAATTCTTTCACTAGTGAATTGTGCCCTCTTCTAGTCTTTATTATCTGCTCCATGACCCAAGTCACGATGCGAAAGGGATAGTTCACCTGATACGGGCACCATGCCACTGGATATAGAAACACGTGACTCAAATATCTTCTCTCTCCTTTCTTAGGTTCGTCCGCATTGTTAGAGCCCTTTTAGCGGGCATTTTGTCGGAAAGAATAAATGAAAATCATCTCTCTAAATGGCCAATTTGAATAACAAACTGAAGGAAAAAAAACGCTTTGTGTTGCGCAGGTTCTCTCGTTCCATCCAGCTAAAGGATTAACCAAACCGACTGGGAAAAATTGTTCACAATAGTTGTTCTGTGACTCTTGATACCCTAGGATGTAAGTTGCACGAGAATCTCATGGAATGCGCCAAACCATTTTGATTATTCCGCAAAAAAATCAATGGCATGAGGTCGAATAAGCACTGGGAATTGAACCGAGACGGTAGACTTTTTCTAGACTGGCTGATCAGAGGAATCGTATGGAGTTTTCAAGTACGTTATCACAATGCAGTGCCTCTTTGACATCCATGATTTCCTGAGAGATTGGACTAAATTCCGTTTCTTTGCCTCAACCAATTAATTACAAGAAAAGAAATTATTCAAAGACTGCGAACAATGATTCGCTTTCATGTATTTACACATTTTCGCTTTCAGACGCGATCTTATTGGGTTTCGCGTGATTGGATAAGCAAAAGCATCATCGACTGCAGCATCACTGTTTTACTTTTTCATCAGATCGTTCCGTTCTCAGTCAAACTATCATGAATATTTAGTAATCTTATTTTATTTATTCCTTATACGCTTCTTTTGGCCATCATTCAGCGGATATTTATTTCCGAGTCCAGATTTTTCCTATTAAGAACACGTTGATTTAATGTCGAACTCTGATCATTCGGAATCCCCTAAGAATTTTGCTTTAATGAAAACGCAAAATGTGATTTCTCAATTTTTTGTTTTTTTGTGGGAAACTCATCCCACGCTGTGCAGGATCACATTGAACAGACCCCATTTCAATGGAATTATTCACTTTCACTTCCCTTGAGCTTCTCCGAGAGATATTTAGCGATTTTTATAATGCTTTCTTGTTGGAAGTTTCTTTTTTTATGACTTTCTTCCAACACGGATTCAATTGAAAGGAAAACCAAAAAGCTATTTATTAACCAATGTTTGCTGCTCAGCTACAGACGTATGAAGGACTATTTTTTTGTTCTGTATATCTTTCTTCCTTTTGTTCTGTTTTGGATTCGTACAGAACAGCTAATTAGAGTCGCAGCTTTTTGAGCCAACTTTACTTTTTCTGGAGGAGAATGTTCCATTATTTCCTTGCGTTCCTTTTTTATATCTGGCAGGGCGCATTGTGATCAAGTGGATCCTGCTTCTGAGAAGAGAAACCTAATAATCACATTTAGGATTCAAAAACACATAC
Organism: Macrothele yani; assembly: GCA_039090855.1. Classification (NCBI taxonomy): domain Eukaryota; kingdom Metazoa; phylum Arthropoda; class Arachnida; order Araneae; family Macrothelidae; genus Macrothele; species Macrothele yani. The sequence goes on along the minus strand of CM077027.1, from coordinate 133,026,231 downwards.
CAGAAAGTAACTTAAAACTCCCACGGGGAACTCAAGAAGGTCATTAAGAGCACTCAAATGTTAGATAAATGATTAGTTAGCTTCTCATCTTGGTACTTCAACCATCCATTCACAATACGCATTTTTTACAGCCCCAAATTATTTCTTATGATCAAGAGAAGTGCTAAAGACAGTTTGAAAGACAGCTGATTTTTATCTTCCAGTGATTCGATTGAAAAAGTTCCTTGGCGAGAAAATGTTATGGTAACACCACGTTCATTTTCGCAGAGAAATATTTCAAGATTTGTGTAAAAATGATATAAAGATGATTCTCCTAACTCTCAGGTGCAATAAAAACAAGAAAAAACGTGAGATAATATAAAACGTAAGAGTTGTTGAACATATGAAAGCTCATAACCACGGAAGTTCGTACCGAACCCTTGGGTGTAATGAACATATCTTTTGAACACGAAAAACGTTAGGAAAGTTACAATACAATGCAATAGTCGTAAAATATATGAGATTTAATAACCAAGAAAGACGATACCGAAACCTAGCCAAGAAGATGACATCGAATTCTCGTTCATAACCAAGAAGATGACACCAAATTCGTGTTTGTAAACAAGATGATGCCAAATTCGCGTTTATAACCAAGAAGATGACATGCAATTCGAGTTTTAACCAAGAAGATGACATAAAATTCACGTTTATAACCAAGAAGATAACACCGAATTCGCTCTTATAACCAAGATGACACCGAATTCGCGGTTATAATCAAGAAGATGACACAGAATGCTCGTTTATAACCAAGAAGTTGACACGAAATTCGAGTTTATAACCAAGAAAGTAATACCAAATTCAAGCATATAACCTGCAAGATGACGACAAATTCGCATTTATAAACAAGATGTTGACACCAAATTCGCTTTTATAAACAAGATGACACCAAATTCGCGTTAATGCAAGATGACACCGAATTCGAGTTTATACCCAAGAAGGTGACACCGAATTCGCGTTTATAATCAAGAAGATGGCACAGAATGCTCGTTTATGACCAAGAAGTTGACACGAAATTCGAGTTTATAACCAAGAAGGTAATACCAAATTCAAGCATATAACCTGCAAGATGACGACAAATTCGCATTTATAAACAAGATAACACCAAATTCGCGTTAATGCAAGATGACACCAAATTCGAGTTTATACCCAAGAAGGTGACACCGAATTCGCGTATATAACCAAGAAGATGACACCGAATTCGCGCTTATAACCAAGATGTCAACGAATTTGCGTTTATAACCAAGAAGATGACACAGAAGGCGCGTTTATAACCAAGAAGATGACACAGAAGGCGCGTTTATAACCAAGAAGATGACACAGAAGGCGCGTTTATAACCAAGACGTTGACACGAAATTCGAGGTTATAACCAAGGTGATACCAAATTCGAACATTTGTCGTATAACCAAGAAGGTGATACCAAATTCGAGCATATGTCGTATAACCAAGAAGATGATATCAAATTCGGGCTTACGCCGAATAACCTGGAAGATGATTCCAAATTCGCGTTTATAACCAAAACGTTGACACCAAATTCGCTTTTATAAACAAGATGACACCAAATTCACATTAATGCAAGATGACACCAAATTCACATTAATGCAAGATGACATCAAATACGAGTTTAGAACTAAAAAGATGACACCGAATTCGTATTTATAACCAAGACGACGACACCAAATTTACATTTTTCAAACCATTCACGACACGAAAAGAATTTTGAAAGTATTTTTTTAAAGAAAAGATTCAGGCAAATGGAGAATGTACAGTATTTACGATCCCCAGTGAAACAAAAATGCCCAAAATATGCAATATGCGCAATATTCTTCGTGTAATTAACGGAATAGTTAGGAAAAATTTAACCGGATTTATAGAATCACTAGGTACTTACGCCCACTAGCAGCAGAGATGTGTCACCAGAAATCACAAACTGTGTATAAAACATTCCTCATAGTGAGTTTGTTCGAAACAAAAGGAATTTTTGAAACAGAACAAATAGGAAGAAAAAGACATGGAGGAAAACGTGGCATAATTTAATGCACCCTATACACGGAAAGTTGTCCGTGCATTACTTACAGTAGAAACTGGAAAAATATTCTAGATACTTCACAGCATCCTAGAAAGAGAGAATTTTTCAAAGGAAGTGATGGTGTAAGTTAAAAAACTAAGAAATGATTTGCAACGGTAACTATGTTCATAATCGACAGACTCCTGATTTAAGGTTTTTGTTATTTATTTTTGAATAAACACACAACTAACACGCTAACGGAAGTTGACGGATATATAATTAAGATAGAATGAATGAGTTATTATTAACAATAATGACACCGTGCTTTAAGGTTATTTCGTCTGCTTTAAACAGTCTTACCATGATTAATATTCCTTTAAGGAGTTCATACAACACGCAGCTTATTCCGGCTATAGTCCTTTTAGGTAGTCATAATTCATGTACTCTTTTAGAGCTATTTTGTAAGAAAAACAACACAGCATGTTCACACACAGCGAAGCGACGAGGCCACCTAGTCTTCACTCTGTCAATTGTCCAGGGTCGTGATCCCATAATTCTTTGCAACGCACTGCTGATTGTTCTGTTCTGCATCCTCGCAACTCGCAAATCGTAAACAATCTTGCAGCAGGTGTCCGATAAAAAATAAAAATAAACGAGCAAAGGACGCTAACATCCAACAAACCCCTCCTGCGTCCACGCTAGTTAATTCCAAGCACCTTTCTGAATTTTGTAAATGCTGGATGTAGAAGTGGTTTTGTCATGAGGTCTGCAAAGTTGTCTTGCGACGCACAGTATTCCATGAGAGTGTTACTTGCTTTTGTTTCCTGTAATCCAAATTGTCCAACTATTTCTTGAATTTTGTTCTTTTGGGTTAAATGAAAACTTCCATCTTCGTTTTTCTGCATTTCAATTCCTAAGTAGTACTGCACTTCACCTAAATTTATCACTTCGTTCCTTTTCTGCAATTCTTCTATTACACTTTTTATTTCTGCAACATTTTTAGCGCTGATCAAAATGTCGTCTGCATACAGAATTAAATACACATGATTTTCTTTTTCTGTCTTGAAAAATAGACAAGAATAGGCCTTGCTTTTAGTAAATCCAAGACTTTCCAACGTTTGTTCTATTGAGTTATTCCACGCTTTTCTGCTTGCTTTAAACCATATATAGATTTTTCCAATTTGCAAACTTTGTGTTCTTCGCTTTTCACTTCAAAACCTTCTGGTTGTTTCATATATACACTGCTGGATACCTAAAATGCAACACCAAGAAGGACATGAGATAGCAAAGCCAGATTTACTGGATGCATAACAACAGATACAAAGATGAAACGATTGAGCTTACAGGCCCGTGCGACTTGCGGAACACGCAGACATCAATAGTTCGTGTGGCCCTTATGGTTGGCAATAACGGCCGCTACACGCCGCGGCATCGAACGAAAGAGGCTTTGGATGTGGGCTTGGGGTATGTCGGTCCACGCTGCTTCCACACGTTGCTACAGTTCATCACGGGTGGTGCTTGTCGGGCCACTCGGTTACCGATCAGCGACCAGACGTGTTCGATGAGCGAAATATCGAGAGAACAGGCGGGTCACGGCAGCAGTGACACCTGGTGGGCCGTGAAGAATTTTTGCAAGATGCGTGCCACCTGCGGGCGCGCATTGTTCTGTTGAAACGTGGCCGCTGGCCGGTCCTGCAGGTAAGGGAGGACTACAGGCTCCAAAACGTCGGAGATGTAGCGGTGGCTGTTGAGTATACCAGCGATGCGTACCAGAGGGGTGCGGGTGTCACATCCAATTGCGCCCCGAACCATAACGCCAGGCGAAGGACCGGTATTTCGATGCATAATGCAGACGTCATACAGTCTCTCGCCGCGGTGCCGCCATACGCGGATCCGACCATCGTATTGTTGCAGGCAGAAGCGGGATTCGTCGGAGAAGACAATGTCGTGGCATTCCGTAGTCCAGGTGCGGCGTTCAACGGCCCACTTCCGCCGCACTCGCCGGTGGTGTAACGTCAATGGTAATCGGAGCAATGGGCGCCGTGCGACAGGACCCCGGTCCTGCAGACGACGTCAAACGGTACGTGCTAACACAGGTTGTTGCGCAACACACCCTAATTCCTGCGTTAACGTTCGTGATGTGGCGGTGCGAGCCGTCAATGCCCGCCGCACAACATGCCGGTCCTGTCGTTCGGTGGTGTGCTGCGGCTGCGGTATTCGCTCACGTCGGTCCTTCCGTCCCTCCTTCACCCACCGAATCCATACTTGCCTCACTGAGGCTGTATGTCATCCCACACTGGCGCCGATATCTCGGTACGATAAACCGCGGTCGCGATAAGCCACTATTCGTCCTCTGTCGAACTCCGAAACGTGCTGGAATGACTGCCGTATTCTGCGACGAGGCATCAGGAAACTTCCCACGCACAGGTTCGGTAGCACAACACACTTCCACTACTTTCACCCCGCCTTCTGTGCACCCTTCGTATAGTGCTTCTCGGTGGCGTGCCGGGAGCATATGATTTGCATATGCCCTGCAATGCTAATCGTTTGCATATCCTCTCGCGGGCGACGCATGCTGCGAATTTCAGACCAATCGGATGCTTCCTTCTTAGTGTTGCATTTTGGGTGGCCAGCAGTGTATTTCCTCATTTAATTTTGCATTCAAATACGCAGATTTAATATCAATATGGTGTACGTGCATTTGTTTATATGCTGCTGTAGTAAGAAAATATCTTATTGTAGTGTGCTTGACTACTGGTGCAAAAGTTTCATCTTAGCCTGACCCATATTTTTGGTCATATCCCTTTGCTACTAATCTGGCCTTATACTTTGTTACTTGACGTTTATCATTACATTTTGTCTTGAAGATCCATTTGCGTTCTATAGCTTTCTTTCCGTTTGGTAACTCTGTTAGTGACCAAGTATTATTTGCTTTTAGAGACTTTATTTCTTCTTTCATTGCATTTTGCCATTTTGTTCGCTCTCTTTCTGGAAGATCTTGTATATCACTTAGAGATTTTGGATCTGAGTTAGAAGTTTGGTTTGTTTTTGCTTTAAATTCAAGTCGTTCTGGTGGAAATCCTTTATATGAACGCTCAGAAACTCCAGGTAAATTAATGTTTATGCCTGGTTCAGTTTCTTGCTCTTCTGAAATTTCTTCAGTGCTTTCCTCTTGTTGAGTCTTCTGTATTTCATTTTCAATATCTGCGCTTTCTGGATAATTCAAACTTCCTAATTGTACGAGATTAAAATCTCCTTGTTCTTCAGTTTCTTCTTTTTCTTTGCTAAATTGATTTTCAAAGAATTTTACCGATCTTGACACGAAAACGTTTGTTCCTCCAACGTAAACTCGATATTGTTTTGATCTAAAATCATAACGAATGAATGTACCTTCTACTGCTTTGTCATCTAACTTTCTCCTTTTCTGTTTATGAATGTAGTAGTAGACTTTACATCCAAACACTTTTAAATGATTGATATTTGGTCTGACTCCATTCCACAACTTATACGAAGTTTTGTTACTTGCTTTAGTGACTAATCTATTTTGCAAAAACGTTACTGTTAGCACTGCTTCTCCCCAATATGCTTTTGGTAAATTTGCATTAATTAGCATTGCTTTGCACATTTCAACTAACGATCAATTTTTTCTTTCGGCAACTCCATTTTGAGCTTATGAATACACTATAGAAGTTTGACGAAAAATACCTTCTTTTGTTAAATACTCTTCAACTTCTTTGCTGCAGTATTCTAGGCCATTATCTGTTCTAAAAATGTTTACTTTTCTATTAAATTTATTTGTAGTAGAACTAACAAATTCTTTCAACTTTGCCAATACTTCATCTTTTCTACTTATTACATATACTGTTGCATATCTACTGAAGTCATCTATAAAAGACAAAAAATATCTTTTTCTTCCCAAGCTTTCAACTTCAAAAGTCCCACATACATCTGAGTGTATTAGTTCTAACGGTTCTTTTGCTCTGTAAGATGCCTGTTTCGGGTATGGTTTCCCTGTAAGTTTCGCTCTGATGCGTGAATCGCAATAAAAACTATACTTACAATTATTTACTTTCATACCTTTGGCTAAATTTTGATTTGCCATTTCTTGAATTGCTTCAATACTTCTGTGTCCTAGTCTAAGATGCCATTTATAAATGCAGTATTCATTTTTACACATATTATTCCCCAATTGTGTTACGCAGTTTGTAACTTGTTTATCTTTGTTTCTAACAATGATGAGTTCAAATAAACCATCTGTGGCAATGACATTTGCAACTATGGTTTGACCTTTGTTTATAGTGCAAATATTTTCTTCAAATAGTACTGTAAAGCCTTTACTAGCAAGCACTTTAACTGATAAAAGATTTCTAACTAGGTCTGGGACATACAAAACATTTGATAGACTAAGGGTATGAACATTTCCCTCTAGAGTTTTCACAGTACCTTACCTTCTCCGAAACCTTTTAACTTCAACATATGATAATTTGCTATGGTTACATTTTCATTTGATTTTTCTGTAATTCTATAAAAGAAATTTATGTCACTACACATATGGCTAGTTGCTCCTGAATCTACAATCCAAGACATTGAATTGTTTTGTGATACTAATGCTCTTTGTGCATCATTCTTTGTTATATCAAGTTTTGCATCTTTGCTTGTAACGCTAGCACAAAAATTATCCTTCACATTTTCATTTTTGCTACATGTGTTCAACTTGTGTGCCAGGCTGTTATTACTTTGTATTTTACCGTTATAAATCGGCTGCTTAGGAGTAAATTTTGTTTTACCTTTGTGGATATTACTATGCTTTTTATTAGCATTCAGATGCCAACGCTCATTTCTAACATGATTTGACTTATGGCAATAAGTACAATATCTTTTGGCTTTAAAATTAGGGACAGTAAAAGTATTCTTTGTTTTATAAACTGAAAACTGTGTTTCAGAGTGTGTAACTGACACCTCGTTAATATGCATTCTTTTCTCATACTCGTCAATCAATTTAGATTTCACATAATCCAGTGATAGTTCCTCTTCATTTTTGTTTTCCAGAGCTGTTATCAATGTGCTACACTATCTACCAACAAGTAATTGGACACCCCTGCAATCGACGATATCTGCGGTCGTGATACACGTCACGGCCGCCGCCGTTAAATATCGTGTAGGAAACAACAACGCAACCAGTTGCATGCAAGATGCCACGCAGTTCGGAGCTCTCTGATTTCGAGAAAGGTGTAATCGTCGGGTATCACAGAAATGGCCGATCCATACGTGACATATCCAGCGAGTTGAAGTACCCAAAATCGACAGTGGCCTACGTGATTGGCAAGTGGAAGATAAGAGGTGACTGTCGGAATGTGCTCCGACCCGGCAGACCCACAAAACTGGGAGTTAGAGACCGACGAGTGCTGGCCAGAGAAATTCGGAAGAACCGCACCAAATCGATGGGCCACATCCGCGAGGAGTTTCAACAGGCATCCGGAAGTGTTCTTTCGATGAATACCATCCGTAAGGAAGCCCATCTGCTCGGTTTTCATGGACGTGCTGCCGCCCACAAGCCTTTGATCGCCAAGTCCAACAGCGCTGCTTGGCTAACGTGGTGCAAAGAACGTCGACAGTGGACCGTTGAACAGTGGAAACCGGTTCTCTGGAGCTACGAATCAAGGTTCATTCTCTACCGTTTGGATGGCAGGGTCTGGGTTTGGCGTCGGCCTGGAGAACGCCTCCTGCCGGAATGTATTGTGCCAACTGTGAAGTTCGACGACGGTGGAATTATGCTATGGGGGTGTTTCTCCTGGTATATCACGGGACCCTTGGTCGCAATTCCTGGTAGACTCAACGCCGAGACCTACTGCACCATTTTGGATGACCATGCGCTTCCTACGTTGTGGCAGTGTTACGGAGTGGAACCATGTTACTTTCAGTACGACAATGCCACCTGTCACGTTGCGAGGTTCGCCATGGCTTGGTATGGTGACAATGGGGTTAATCGAATGTACTGGCCTGCGCAGAGCGCCCGGACCTTTACCCTATCGAACACCTCTGGGACGAGTTGGAGCGTCGACTTGAGGTGTGCCCCAACCGTCCGAAATCGGGGAAGGAACTGGCCTGTTGTCTCCAAGCCGAGTGGAAGAAAATACCGCTAGCCGTCGTACAAGGCCTGGTTGAAAGTATGCCCCGGAGGGTCGCAGCTGTAATAGCCGCTCGTTGAGGCTCCACCAACTATTGAAGGTGAATACACTTCGTTTTCCTTTGCTATCACAGGTGTCCAATTATTTGTTTTTAGATAGTGTATAACTTTGTGGCATACTACACAACAAAATTGCTACCATATGGGTTTCTTTTATTTGTTCCCCAATATTGTTTAACTTCTCTCCCAGTTTGCTTACTTCTTTAATGTGCGATTGCATTGGAATCGATTTAGTGTACTTTATACTGCACAATTTTCTTAACAAATACAGTTTACTGAATAAATTGGTTTCTTTCATGTACTCGTTTGAGTTTGTTCCAGGTATCCTTTGCGCTGGTTTCGTGTAACACGTGATAGAATTGTGAATCACCGATATACAAACAAATTAATGCTCTGCATTGCCTATCCTTTTAAACCCATTTTTCATCTACAGTTTAGGGTTTGGGTTCAAACACCACATAACTAAGGTTTTCTCTGATTAGTAACATTTCCATCCTAAATTTCCCCGTTGCATAATTAGTTTCTGTCAGTTTTTTCTATATGAACATATTCTTTCGACATGCCATTTTGCTGACTGTTTTGCTTTATACTTAGTACTTGTGCTATTTCTTTTCACTTATTTCCGAAGCTGCGATATGAAACTAGTCTTCAGTCTCATAATAAAAAATAATGATGGTGTAAGTTAAAAACTATGAAATGATTTGCAACGGTAACTATGTTCATAATCGACAGACTCCTGATTTAAGTTTTTCGTTATTTATTCTTGATTAAACACACAACTAACACGCTATCGAAAGTTGACGGATATATAATAAACATAGAATGAATGAGTTATTATTAACAATAATGACACCGTGCTTTAAGGTTATTTCGTCTGTTTTAAACAGTCTTACCATGATTAATATTCCTTTAAGGAGTTCATACATCACGCAGCTTATTCCGGCTATAGTCCTTTTAGGTCGTCATAATTCGTGTACTCTTTTAGAGAACTTTTGTAGGAACAACAACACAGCATGTTCACACACAGCGAAGCGACGAGGCCATCTCATTTTCACTCTGTCAATTGTCCAGGGTCGTGATAAATGATTCTTTGCAACTCACCGTTGATTGTTCTGTTCTGCATCTTCGCAACTGAAACTCGCAAATCGTAAACAATCTTGCAGCATGTGTCCGATGAAAAATAGAAAGAAACGAGCAAAAGACGCTAACATCCAACAGGAATTTCGAAGATGACAATCCGATTTTTGGCGTAAATGTGCCAAGGATGGTAAGTCAGATAATAACCGAAAACCTGAAAATTTTCATCGTCCTGAAGCGGGACTCAAACCCGCGTCTCCCAGAAAATCCAACAGGAAGTTTCGAATCGGAGATTCTCTTTCAAATTGAAATATACGCTGAGACCCCGTGACGGCCGAATTATGAAATATGAAAAAGGTGATAATATTCACCAAATATTCTCCATATAGAAGCTTTGCGATGGATATTTTTCTCTTTGAGGCACTACTTTAAGCAGCAGAGACACAGAGAAAGAAAGAAAAGGTTTTTTCATATATACGATTCTATTGGGAAAATAATTTTTTTTTTAAATTATAATGTTCGCCATCATTACAGTAGCAAAGAGCATACAGTAAAAAATTAATTTCTCACCGTAATGTTTAGACGCGGGGATACAGTTGCAAACACAAGTTGACACTAACGCCACCTAACGTCAGAACTTCGCACTATACATTTCCAAGGATATCGGCAAAATGTTTCTAAATGCAAATGGCATCCGTTATCAAAAAGATTTACAAATTGGAGTTTTAGAAGCAGAAATATCAAAGGAAGTAGATAATACTATTACGCTTCCTACCGGGTAAATGATAAATTATTTCTGGCGAGAAAGATGCCCAGAAAGTTTTCGAGTTTTTTTTTTTTTTTTTTTTTTTTTTGATTGGAGTTTTAACGAACACCGGGAGCAACTCAATGGCTATAAGCTGTCGCCCGTCCCTAATTTAGAGTCACTGCTTCCAGGGAAGGGAAAGAGCCAGTGCCGTAAGACAAACACAATATCCATGCCTCACCGGGATTCCAACCCGGACCCCTTTCGGACGAATGATCAGAGGCCATCGCTTAGACCACTGCGCCACCGGGGCGGCGTTTTCGTGGTTTGTGATATCTCACCGAGGAGGATTTCCTTCAATAGGGTTTCTACATTCACTAAAAATGTAGTTGTTAAGTTGTTATTAAATTAATGTAATTTCAGTGTGTTTTATAGTGGTCATTTTAACAGGCTGTGGCTAGTGTTATAAAAAATAAATGATTGCCCTCTGCAAAGGAGGAGTAAAGGCGAAATATAGGTAACAATGATTGAATGGCACATTTATTGAAACAGTTGAACTATAATTACTCTAACCAGGTTTTATATCCATTTATTGTTCTTATGATAGAAATAGAACCATTCTATCGAAACGGTGAAAATGAGGTGTTAAGTACTTCTTTTCTAAGAAAAAATTAGATTGATAGAAGCACTTAGGGCAAGGGCCACACACAAATTCGTATAGCTTTCCCTTTGCTGGTATTACGCGGCTTTTTAAAAACTTTTTCAATAAAAAAAAAAAAAAAAAAAAGGAGGGGCCAAATTTTTAGATTAAACTAGAGGATTAAACTCTAGCTTCTGATCATTAGTCTGAGACGAGCCCAGGATCAAATCCGGGAGAGGTATAAATGTGTTTGTCTTACGGCAGTGGCTCTTCCTCTTCACTGGAATTAGTGACCCTAAATTAGGGGCGCTAATAGATCATCGAGTTGCTCACGGCGGTCTTTAATACCCCCTCTCAATTTTTTTTTAAAATCACAATGTGGGAAAAACAACGGAAAAACCAGCATAATTTTCCTGGAATATAATTGTCTGCTTTCTGAGGAAACGGGCTCCGTGCTTTTTAAATATAATGTATGGATAGAATCTTCAAAAATAGATTTGAGCCCTTCCATTTGAATGGCTTGATTCAATTCAAAAAAATTCCAGCTTGAATCATCTAATCATTCCTAAATATTATGACTGGTAATTCCTCCTTAAAATATTCGTTTATTCTTTCTCAATGCACGATTCTCATTTCGTTTGAAAGGAACATTCATTTTCTTCACTTCATCAAGTTATTTCTGCGCCATTTGACTTACTGACGATTTTCTCTCACGGAATTTTGTGGAAATGTTACATTAAACAAAACATACCTATTGCTTTTCACGACCACTCAAAATCTCTTTCCTCTCCCGCACCTCAGATTCCTGTTTCCTCAAACTCTAGTTGTTGTTTTTTTCGGCTCCCTCGCTCTGAAGCTTAACAGAACATTTAATATCCAAATCCACAGCAAATTTTAATTCTTTTGAAAAACTTTTATCAGAATCTGTTCATTCATTGATATAATTTTGAAAAAGTAAATATTTTAAATATTTAAGATCTTGGTCATTAAAGAAGTCTGCTCTTTTTTTTGGGGGGGCGGGGGGGGGGGAGGGATTGATTGCCCAATCATCCCACACTGGATCCACTGATGGAAATAGGCAGTATAGCAGCATTCATGATAGCTATATAATATCTACTGATTTTCATGACCAGTCAAACACTTCTCTCTCTGCCCACCCCCTCCACACACAGAGCTTTCTCTGTTCAATGAAATTCTAGTTTCGGTCCATGTATCTCTCTCTCTTTCTCCCGACTTCTCGTTCTCTCTCTCTGAAGCTAAACAGAATATTTAATCTCCAAATCCACAGGAAATTTTCATTCTTTCAAAAACTTTTATCAAAATTTATTCATTCATTATAGTAATTTTGTAAAAATAAATATACTATATTGACAAAAGTCACAGGAGACCTAGAAGAGAAACACAACATAGCATTTATTGACATACATTAGTACGGTGTCGGTCTACCTTCGGTCTTAATGCATGCACTGACCCTTCGAGACATGCTTTCGACAAGGTTTTGGAACACAGCGATAGGTATGCGCTACCACTGAGAACATAATGCTGCTGCTAACTTGCTTAGTAGTAGGCCTTGGTTCCAAACTTCTTATGCGGCGTTCTAACTCATCCCATGGGTGCTATATGGGATAAAGATCAGGGCTATGTGCTGGCCAGTCCACACACGATACGGAATTATCGTCAAACCACGCCGTAACAGTCCTTGCTTTATGGAGCAGGTGCATTATCTTCCTGGTACCAACAAGGCTCGGTTCCGTAGTATTGCCACACAGTTGGTAGGGCATAATTGTTCAGAATATCGAGGTAGACGTGCTGTTTAACAGGTTTTTTCACGATAACCAATGGGGCGGGACCATACCACGAAAAACACCTCCACATCAGTACAATGCCAACTCCAAACTTGACCGCAGGAACAGTACACCGTGGCAAATAGCGCTCTCCCAGCTGCCGCCATACCCACACACGACCATCAGACTGATGGATCATGTATCTGGATTCATCTGTCCATAGGGCCCGTTTCCATTGATCTACCGTCCACGATAAATGTTCTTTACACCATGCTAAACGACGAGCAGCATTCCGAGTGGAGATGAAAGGCTCATGAGCAGCTGTACGACCACAATAACCAATGGAATGAAGTTCTTTGCGAATGGTACATGTACATACCGAGGTGCCAGCATTTTTACTCACATGTAGACTGAGGTCTTGTGCAGTGCTCCGTCGATTAGCTGTAACGACTCTCTTGAGGCTTAGACGTCCTGTATCACTGATTTTCTTTGGTCTGCCGGTACGTTTTGCTGCTTCAGGCACGCCATGTGTCTTCCGCTTATTCAGTACATCCAAAACAGTTGACTTCGGTATGTTTAAACGCCTCTCGGTTTCTCTTACAGACAACCACTAATATAGCACCCAATAATCTTTCCTTTCTCAAAGTCAGTTCTGTCCCGCTGCGACATTTTCACTCAACCTCACAGTGCAATATGATCGCGGTCAGCTTAAGGCTTGTTTTTATACCGTTTGCAGCTGTACCGCGCATCTTAACAATGCAGCGGCTCCGTTCATTTGCTTTTGAAGGGGTGTCTGGTGACTTTTATCAATACAGTGTATATTAATTATTTATGATCTTGGCCGTATAAGAATTTTGCTCTTTTTGGGAAGGGGATTGCCCCAATCACCCTACACCGGATCCACTAATGGAAACAGGCAGTACAACAGAGAACAACAAATGATTGAAACGGCAGAAGGTTATGCTATTCGGTCCGAGGTGAAAAGAAACTGCGAAATTCTAATAATTTGCCTTCTTTCTAATGTCATAAACGTGTAGGAACTTTGCTCTTTGTGATGAATCCAAAATTTATATAATGGCAAGAAATTTAAAGGGAGGTGTGAATATAAAGTTGCATCTGGTGAGATAATCTCAATGAATTCTGGAATTTAGGATAACATAAGGTGAATCAAATAATTTACAAACTCGCATTGCAAGATGACCACATGATAACCAATTTGCGCAACCACAGCTGTACTTCAGGAAATACAAATTTAGCAGGTTGACAGTGTTTAATCATTTTGGTTTCATGTTTGCGAATAGTGGAGCATTGACAGCAGTGAAAAAAGCTAGGCTACGAGCTAGGTGAGAAAGCTTGGAAATTATTGAGGGTTTGTATTTACGCCATTAAATAAGATTTTAAACTCATATGCGTGGTGTGATAATATACAGGGTGTTCGTAAACTGTTTTGACAAAAGAAGAGGGGTGATAGTACCCATGAAGACGAACAATATTTACAATGGAACCTAGGGTCGCATTCTACTCTGACTGTTAGAAAAGAGTAACTTCGAAATACGTCCAACAAGCACAAGTCGTCACCTCAGACGTCATTTCTTTCGTGCCGGAGAAGTAGCACATCGCCAGAACATCACCGTCAAGCATTTACCATATGAAAATTGCCAGAGAAAAGACGCAGCATCGACAGTTGCAGCTGATTGGCTTATCAAGGTGCAGTAGACACTTCCTGAATGCCACATATCCTGCACGATGAATTGGACATGGCGGACCTGTGGCATGGCCTCCACGCTCACTGGACTTCTTCTTCTGAGGGCACATGAAATCATTGGCGTACGAGACGACTGTGGACTCAGTGGAAGATCTCGTCGCGAGAATCGTTGTTGCAGCGGACAGGATAAACACGACACCAGGAGTCTTCGAGAGGGTGCGCCAGTCTTTCATTCGCCGGTGTGAATTGTGCAACGGCAACCGTGGCCGCCACTTTGAGCATCTACTTTGAGTCTGTCCCTGATCTCCATAAATGGGATTGTACAACTTATGATGTCCTTAATTATCTTTCTTTGCACAGTTGAAGGTTAAACTTGGACATCTAACTTTATTCTTTTCTGACACTCAGAGTGGAATGCGACCCTAGGCCCCATTGTAAATATTGTTCGTCTTGATGGGTACTATCACCATTCTTCTTTTGTCAAAAAAATTTACGAACACCCAGTATAGATAGTGTAGTGTATTCGGTAAATGTGCTTGCTGTTTCCCAGCATGACGAATACCTTCAGAGATTATAGAAATAGTAGGCTAGCTTTAGCAACTAAATATTGTCATCTAGACTTTCTTGTTCCATGCAAAAAAAGGACTAAAGGACTAATGCCTGAGTTCCTACTTATGAGATCAGCTCTAAAATACTAGTGGTTTAAAAACAGAAAGGAAGAGTAACTATCCTGGACGTTAGCTCACATGATTTGCACAAAGAGGATGGAAATAAAACCCCCTGCACTCGAGGTCATATAATCTACATTCCACCCTGCAAAGAGAAAATAATCCGGAAGAACTTGATTCTATACTATTAAGGGTACACACCCTTGTGGCCAGACAAGAAAGTATAATGACTTTTCAACACCCTCGCAAGGTCCTTATACTGAAGCAAGAGAATCCGGAAAGTACAGAAAATCGAAGGATCCCGTTTATCAACGTGACGTACAGGATCATACCTCAGGTGGAAAAAGGTCCTAGAAAGGGGCCCAAGTATGGCTTACCTGCAAAATAAGACATCAAACACATCATCCCTGAACTCGAAGGACGGCCGCCCCGGTGGAAAAGTGGGCTCAACGATGGCTTCTGACCATTCGTCCGAGAGAGTCTGGGTTCGAATCCCGTGAGGTATGGATGTTGTGTTTGTCTTACGGCACAGATATGGATGTTGTGTTTGTCTCCCTACATTAGGGAAATCAGGAACGAGTGAATGCTTATAGTCTAATGAGCTTCTGACCATTCATCCGAGATGCCCGGGTTCGAATCCCGGTGAGACATGGATGTTGTGTTTGTCTTGTGCCACTGGCTTTTTCCCTTTACTGGATCCAGTGGCCCTAAATTAGGGACGGGCGACTGTTTATAGCCCATTGTGTTACTTACACTAAACTCCAGCCTAAGTCAACCTATAGAGCTGGACTCAAAATCTTTTAAAATGCTCATATACCTTAGGAATGACGAAACCATCAATTACCCTTACTGATAATTCGGGCCAGTTGGCAATAACGAATGAGGCAGACTTGTTACATCAAACTAACGGAGTTCATAAATAACTCAGGCTCACTAAAACAGAAGATTGACCACACGAATATTCTAGAAACAAAGGTTACAGACACAGCTAAATCGCAGCACTTACCTACCGAGGTCTAGTAAGCAGCCAAAATACCACCAGAACCTTCCATCACCATTTATTTGGAAGATTAAACCATAAACTAGAACTGAACTTTAAGTTTATTGTAGGCAAAAGACAATCCTCTACTTATTTCTTGGAGAAAGGGATGGCGATGTTTTCAAACCCTTTCTTATCGTATCCGAACATGTTCTAAACTCCTTCGCAGAATTCTTTCACATGCTAGCTAATTTGAAGCTGGATCCGACGGATATCCTGGGTCCTTTCGCTGTCGTCTCTTTCTACCGCTCTATCCAGTACGTGAAGCGTGTGATAATTTATAAGATCAAATAGTGAAATTAAACCAACATTCTTCAGAAGTAGTTCAAAAATTAAGGAGAACCTTAAACCTGGTCACCAACAAGAACATTACTCAACGTCAAAAAAAATAGTTGCACCCAGAAGGAAGCAACCGACAGAAATGCAACTTGGTGGGTAGGTTTGATATCGTGAGATATGCAAATGGTTCAAGTATAACACCCGGCCGTGCATGTGACGCCAGCAAGGAGGAGTCGTAACGCTGTGCCTGACCGGCTATATAAAGTTATCCCGTTGCGCGTGCTTGCCATTTTAACTCCTGCTGTTGTGCTGGTTGCATCTTTTGCAAGTGAAGTATGCCTCGGAGAAAGTTCGGAAGCAATTCGAGCAGTTGGAGGAGTTCGAGAGGGGCCACATCGTTGAGCTCCATGAAGCAGGATGGTCTTATCGCCGTATTGCGTCATACCGCTCGTGAAGATATCACCATAGCACGCTGTTGGCAGCAGTGGATAGAACAAGGCACGCATCAGCGACAGGAAGGGTTTGGGAGACCTAGACGAACCACGTAGAGAGAGAGGACCGACGGGTTATCCGATATTCACGGAGTGACCCAAGAGCAAAGATTGCGGACATTCAGCGAGCAGTGGTGCCCTCCATATACATCGTCCGATTAGTGCCAGCACCATTGGCAGACGGCTGCACGACGGAGGACTACAGACACGCAGACCGTTACGACGACTGCCCTAAACATCATTGCATCGTCGCCAAAGACTGCAATGGTGTCGTGCCAGACTAATGAAATCACTCAAAATGGCAGCGGGTAATCTTCAGTGACGAGTTCAGCTTCTGTCTTGGAGGAAACGACCAACGAATCCGTGTGTGGAGGAACCATGACACCAGACCGGACGTGTGACGCTCGGCAACAAACCGTTCATCTTGGCGCTGATCATGGTGCCTCCACACACGGATTCGTTCGCCGTCTCCTCCAAGACAAAAGTGGGACTCTTCACTCAAGATCACCCGATGCCATTCTGAGTTGTTCCATGACAGTCTGGCATGACACTATTGCAGTCTTTGGCGGCGATGCAATGGTGTCTAGGGCAGTCGTCGTAACGGTCTGCATGCCTGTAGTCCTACATCATGCAGCCGTCTGCCAATGATGCTGGCACTAATCGGACGATGTATGGATGTATTACAACGACTGCCATTAACACCATGGTGTGGGGTGCAATTTCCTACGATGTCAGATCACCTTTGTTGTTCATTACAGGTACTTCAACAGCCCAACGTTGCGTTAATGAGGTCCTGCAACCACTGGCCCTACCTTTTTTGAACAATCACTCCGGTGCGATTTTCGAACAGGAAAATGCTCGTCCGCATACTGCTGCTGTCCTGAGAGCTTGCCTTCAAGGCACTGACACTCTGCCATGTCCAACCGCATCGCCAGACCTATTGCCGATTGAAAATGTGTGGGATATCCACACTCCAACCCCACCGTACAATCTGCAGGAACTGCGTGAAAAGATTCAAGCTGCATGGGATGGCTTATCACAGGACACCATTAGGAACCTGTACAACTCCATGCCGAGTCGTCTAGCATGCTGTGTGAGCAAACATGACGGACCGACGCCATACTGAGAGGAACTACTTGATGGCGTGTAGCTCAATAAATATTGCCCATATCAGTCTCAATGTTCAAATTGTTTATGGCAACCTTTACTTTCTCCCCGAATAACATTGCAATCAGACACGTCCTTCTGGTGCAACTACGTTTTTTGACGATGAGTGTATTTTAGCTTTGAGGAAATAATTTATAAAGAGATCAGAGGAGATCTTTTTGTCTAGAAATAATCTACAAACAGAACAGAGGGGTTTTTCACCGATCTCCGGAATCGTAGGAAAATCATATTACGACAGATGAAGGACAGAGTATTTTTGAACTGTACCTTAAAACCAAAAGCCTGGTTCAGAAATGTGGATGGAATCTTCATTGTATGGCAACACTGAGATAAAAGTTTAAAATTTTCCAGCAGGAATTAAACTCCTTCCACCAGTCAATCAATTTTACGTACGAACAGGAGAACAACGGAACCTCTTATTTTTCTTGGACGTCTTTCTCACCGGGATAGAAGATGGCCGACTACACATGGAAGTGTTCTACAAACCGTTAGCGTACACAACATAATCCTTCCCAGTCCTCAGAGCATGATTTAGAAGAGTGAATGTTAATTTTTCCGCCATAGAAGCCATTGAAACACAAAAAAAAAAAAAAATAGCAAATATCATTAACATGAGACTTTCAGCTGGGTTGAATAGAGAAACTTAGATTTCCTTTTACGAGTACTGCCTAAACCTATGAATCCGCATTTCCCAAATAACAGTGGTTTAAAATATTGTGGGTCCATAACATATTTCGACAAATTCTCTTTCAGGTTCAAAAACCTCATCAAAAAGTATGGAATAAGTGCGGCCAATAAGTCTCCTACATTTATACACTAAAGAGCAATTGAATTAGAGACAGTTGGCGTTATGCAAATATGGCGCTGTGGGCGGCCCTGTAAATGGAAACGACATGACGTATGCAGCGATCCGACAATATAGGGAGTGATGCGACGGGAATCAGTAAGAGTCGGATGCAGTATGGGGAAAACGAAGAATCTAAGCGGATTTGATCGTGGGCAAACTGTCGGCGCCCGACGAATGGGTCACTCCATTTCGGAAGTCGTGCAGGCACTGGGATTTTCACGAGCCACTGTGTCACGGGTGCAACGTGAGTACATCGAATCCGGTAAAACCATCCCTGCAAAGGCCAACTGCCGTGGACAACAGTGTCTGGATGAGCGGGGCCATCGTCGGCTAGCTCGCACTGTAACAGCGGATAGACGGGCCACAGTGCAAGAAATCACTCGACAATTTAACGCTGGTGCACAAAAATGTGTAAGCAGCCACACCATCCAGAACCATCTCCTCGCTATGGGGTACAGAAGCCATCGTCCCACGAGGGTACCGCTGCTGACCGCACACCACAGGGTGCAAATATTAGCATGGACGCGGGAACATCGCCACTGAACCGTAGACATGTGGGAAAATGTTGTCTGGACTGATGAGTCGAGATTCACGGTGGTACATGCGGATGGCAGGATACGAGTACGGCGCAAACCACTTGAAGCGATGGATCCTTCTTGCCAGCAGGGTACTCTTCAACCTGGTGGGGGTGGCATTCTCGTCTGGGGACTGTTTACGTGGACTGAAATGGGACCCCTGGTACGTGTGTGTGTCATGGTCCCTCACAAGTCAACGTTACCGGGATATCCTGGACGAACATTTGCTCCCGTTTGTGCGTCTTCAACATCCCACTGAGGACCTCATCCTGCAACAGGACAATGCAGCTCCCGATTTGTATCCGAATGGTTGTATGAACACTCCACCGACGTGACCTCGCTTCCTTGGCCAGCTAGGGCACCTGACCTGAATCCCATCGAGCACATCTAGGATACCATCGAGAGATGTTCGAGGCTCTGACCCCTCTCCATCAAATCTTCATGAACTGTGGGAGCTTGTTCAGGGGTCGTGGATCCGTACGGCTTCCCAACACTTCCGGTGTCTTGTCGAGTCCATGCCGAGACGAATCGCCGCCGTCATCAGGGCGAAAGGTGGGGGTGCACGTTACTAGACAGGTATCTCTAATTAAATTGCTCTTCAGTGTATACGACACTGTGTTAACAAGCAAGCTATCAGTAAACAAAGGGAAATTACGACCTGTACCCATAATCTATCCAGAGGGCAGCACAAAATCGTACGTAATGTTCATAAGAGATACCTCCTGGTAAGGAGCAAGGAACCTAAAAGAGACATAAAAGATGGGACAACGACAATCACTGTATTCAGGAGGTTACCCAAAAATGAGCATCCCCTTTATGGAACAGGATGAGAAACAGTGGCCATGCGGGAAAGTGTTGAAATCGTAACTCATACGCACCCGTACAACAAATGCTTGTCCTTGGAGCTGTCGGGTACCTGGATAAATCTGAACAAATTTTGCAGGAACAGCTGTGACGTACTACAGAGTAAAAACACGTGTCAAGACGACAAATCTGCAGCGGTGCATTCCGTCCGTGTAGCTTAGTTGGGAGAGTAACTTACTTCGCTGTGAGGGGGACATGAGTTCGATCCGCGGCACGGCAAATTTGTGTTTTCACATTGGTGCCCTAACGTAAAAATGGATGTACAGGCCGTTGGGTTCTTCGAAAAATGTGCGATGTTTGTTCCACACATCGTCTAAAATTAATGACAAATTCGTCCTTCGCTTCTAAGATTAAAAAAAATAATTAAGAGGGAGATGATGTGACATACTACAGAGGTAAAGCACGTCAAGAAGACAAATCTGAAGCGGTTCATTCCGTCCATGTAGCTTAGTTAGGAGAGCAACTTACTCCTGAGTGAGAGGAAGCGAGTTCAATCTCCGTCATTGACAAATTCATGTTTTCACACAGTCAATAGCGTCTCTCCTCATACTACGTGAGCACATCACAACCACGGACTTTCAGGTGAACGAAACAACTGATTGTTCCAAAGTATCAAACATATTTTGAATTCTCTCAGCTTGGTCTGTAACCGTTCTAAGCTCTGAGAATAACGCCCAGACGAAGCTTTTG
This sequence comes from Macrothele yani, assembly GCA_039090855.1. Lineage (NCBI taxonomy): Eukaryota > Metazoa > Arthropoda > Arachnida > Araneae > Macrothelidae > Macrothele > Macrothele yani. Next base: position 133,005,428 of record CM077027.1, on the reverse strand, counting down.
AGCAGTGTGCAAAAGCTTGGCTAAAATTGAGTGTTATAGATACACTCGACGTTATAGGTAACGTCGAGTGTATCAATTAATTACTAATTCGTCTCCTAGTTATTTGTTCAGTTGCTGCTTTCAATCTTTGGTGGATCCCTGAAGCAACCTGCGCAGTGGTTTGGCAGTTAGTCATATGTGAGTCTGGAGAATTCGAGGCCGCTGGCTGTGGTGCAGTGGTAGCATGTCCGGCGCGTAACTGGATGACCCTAGGTTTGATTCCCGGTGGCGGCTGATGAGAACTTTTTCTTGACTCACTTATCAACGTGGAAAGAGCGATGACTTCTGTTTGGTATCACCTTCATACCCCCCCTGTGGTGGATTTGGAAACCATGTCTTCGTACTCCGGAGCGGCTGTTCTCCCAACTAAACTACACCGGTGAAATTATAGCTACTTCACTGTAGATTTGACTCATGCGTCACCCCAGTGGTATGTTATCTACGTCATGACAGGTAGTACGTTGCACCGTAGCCAGGTGGTACGAGGCGGTTGTCTAATCATTCGTTCGAGATCGGTCCGGTCTCGAATCCAGGGTGAGACATAGATGGTCTTACGGCTGAGTCGCTCTCGACGTCCCCGAAACCAGTAGCTTCTCTAATTAGGTTTAGGCGACTGCTCATAGTCTATTGCGTTGCTCCTCCTGCGCACCGAAGAACACCAAACAAACCAATTACGATTTATTATCACAATTCCTCTTCGAACAACTCACAGATCTTCGTTGATTAGTTCACATCATCTATACCGAAGATAAGAAGATTTCACTGTATAGATCATCAAGATAGCGAGCGTCAAAACCCAATCAGAAAATCGTCTATCGTCTTATTATGACCATACACACCTCTTAACACTGCCGATATGGTATTTTATATTTATAATATCTTCAACTCACTGCCAGTTGTCGCCCAAAATTATAAAGAAATTCGACAAAGTGATATGCCTTTCACAAGGGAAAATCTAGCGGAGAAGTAACATAATTTAAATAGGAACAGAAACTCAGAATGGAAGGTTAACTCTTTAAGCTGCCGATGTACCTGAACCAAATGGTGCCCAACATTTCCTGAGCTTCCCAAACTGAAATGTTCACATAGCTGCAGGTTTTACAACTTTCCCCTTTCAATTCCACTGTACAGACCACAAACCTGTCGTTAATGATAAGCGCTCTATTCCAGTCCTTTATTCTCTGCTGCTCCATGACCCAAGACATGATGGGAAAGAGTTAGTCCTCCTGACACTGTGACTCAAATATCTTTTCTCTCCGTTCTCAGGCTCGTCGCTCTACAGCTGGCAATCAGTGAGAAACGATTAGAGTCAATCACCTCCTAAATGACAACTTTAGATAACAAAGCTAAGGGAAAATCATTCGTCCGAGATGGCTCCGAATCGAATCTAGGGTGGATAAGTTCACTCGCTCTAGCAGCGTTTGGTCCACTTCTTAGACTGGGAACATATTTATCTAAGGGAGAGAGATTGAGACAAAGAGATGTCGTGAGAGATATTGAGAGAAAAAGAGAGATTCAGAGAAAGAACCAGAGATTGAGAGACAGAGAGAGATTGAGAGAAAGATTGAGAGAAAGAGAGAGAGAGAGATCAAAAGAAAAAGAAAGATTGAGTGGTTGAGAGAGATTAAGAGAAAAAGAGAGATTAAGAGACAGAGAAATTAAGAGACAGAGAGAGAGATTGAGAGGTAGCGAGAGATTAAGCGAAAAAGAGAGATTAAGAGACAGAGAAAGATTGAGAGAAAGAGAGGGAGATTGAAAGACAGAGAGAGAGTAAGAGAAAAAGAGAGAGATTAAGTGAAAAGAGAGAGATTCAGAGACAAAGAGCGATTAAGAAAAAGAGAGAGATTCAGAGACAAAGAGAGATTAAGAGAAAAAGAGAGAGATTGAGGAGATTAACAGAAAAGAGAGAGATTGAGAGAAAAAGAGAGAGATTGAGAGAGATTAACAGACAAGAGAGAGATTGAGAGAAAAAGAGAGAGACTGAGAGAAAGAGAGGGAGATTGAGAGACAGAGAGATATTGAGAGAAAGAGAGAGAGAGAGAAAGGGGGAGAGAAAGAGAGAAATTAAGAGAGAGAAAGAGAGAGATTGAGAGAAAGAGAGAGAGAAAAGGGGAGAGAAAGAGAGAGATTGAGAGAAAGAGAGAGAGAGAAAGGGGAGAGAAAGAGAGAAAATAAGAGACAGAAAGAGATCGAGAGAGAGAGAGAGCAATGTCACTGTGGGCGAAATTTATAGTCCATCTATCGCAAATAGCGGAGCTAATTCTCGAATGTTTTTCTACTTCATTTAACGAAGACCAAACAAAACCATCTCTAGCTATGAATAAACGCTATTTTCCAGCTAACCAAATCCAGTGCGCGTTTTTTTGATTCACCAGATGATCACCCAAAAGAGCTTTTTAAATCTGACCTGTGCCGTGTGTGTGTGTGAGAGCTTTGCTAATTTTGTTCTTTGCTTCCAGGAACACAAAATCGCCTTTTAATGTATCTGGTCATTAGCATTAAGCGGTCATTTGTTCGTTTGTTTCCCCATCTATGGTATTTCATTGATTAGAAACTACGTTTCTTCTACATCAGGTGGAATTAATTCGAAAATATCCACCGTCTATTTTATTTAAATTAACAGTCCAAGATATTGAAAAATGTGTTTTACGTTACACGAAATCCTTAAGCGTTTTTGAATAGAAGCTTGGGAAATTACGTTCCGTATAGGGATGATTAATTCCGTTTTGATCGCATTTCTTTTTAAATTTCTAGTGAATTTATAAGTTTCTCGAATGCCAATGTTGTTTGGAATTCATTATGCGAGGTATCACTGCGAGGGAGTGATGTTGGAGCACTTTCAAACAATGTTCGATGTTTTAAATGAAACGCAACCACAGTTTTTGACCTTTTCATTTCTTCGGTTCATGATGCTGTTATATCTTAGGGAGTCTTCTGAACTACACGTTTATTCTCTGGTATCGTTACATAGTTCATTAATCTTTCGCAGAAGGTGGAGTCTTCATGGAAAGGAGTAACAACGCATTTCCTTTTCAATCATACGGGTAATAAATTTCATTCATTAGCAAGCTCAAAAGAGCGCATGTGTACAATCGAACGAATCTGTATGCACAAAAGCATTTGTGCATTCAAATCCACTGCCATAAATACGTAAAATGATTTGTTATACGATCAAAGACCCGATTCCTGACAGAAATTCTCGGAGAATCTTTCACCTAGCGTCAAAGTGGTGTATTATACATAGGTCGAACATGCAGAACATTTAGATTCAAGCTGAAAGAACATCAATCGTATGTTAAAAACAAAAGAAAAAGAAAAAAAGGACAGAGTACTCTGGTACTCTTTGTAGATATTTATTCTAGCACCTTTCGCATGCCAAGATCTTTTTGAGTGTGAAATAAAACGATTCATTCGAAAATATACATTTCTTCATGTACAACAAATTGCATTTATTCGCATTACTCACGACCACATCCAGTCACAGTCGGGTACATACTATTATAAATGGAATTAAATCATAACAACAAACAATAAGTTTTACTAATTTCTGACACTGGGCGGTACTTAGGTTGGTAGATTAATGAATATTATTGTCGTAAAACCAATGAAAGAAGATACGTGACTCATATGACAATGAAATTGAAATTTGCATAATAGAATTTGCGCACCAAGAAGGAAGCATCGGATGCAACTGAAATTTTATAGACGTAATGATACAAATGAAGGATACACACGATGGCAAAAACACAGCTGCAGGAGAATTACAGAGGTATCTGTGACACGCAGTCCGGTCATCTTCAATAGTGCGGCGATACATGCTGCAATACGGTCAGGCATTGAGGCAAACAGACGCCTCATGTTGTCCTGCGGCAGACTGGCCCACGCGTGTTGGAAGGTGTGCCACATATCCCGGAAAGTGCGGCACGGCGGTAGCTGGCGTTTCAACTGGTATCACACATGCTCGATAGGAGACATGTCCGTGGAGCGTGCAGACCATGAAAGTGTCTGGACATGACGTAGGCAGTCCTGGGCAACCCGAGACGTGTCCGGGTGGGCATTATCCTGCTGGTATAGCGCACCTGGAATCCCGGACAGGAATGGGAGCACATGGGGCCGTAGGATCTCAACCTCAGGCCGCTGGCGCATCAATGATCCACGTGCCACTACTAGAGCTGATCGGCTATCGTAGGCTATGGCTCCCCAGACCATAATGCCTGCACTGGGGGAGTTGTGGCGCTCGATAAAAAGGTTGGGATTGTGCCGTTGACCCGGGGACCTCCACACCCGGACACGATGATCATCTGTCCCCACAACGGAGCGGCACGCATCACTAAACATCACACGTCACCAGTCTGTGGCGTTCCACATCGCTCTGGCCAGGCACCACTGCACACGGAGACAGCGATGTTCCTGTGTTAATGGCAGCACACGCAAGGGGCACTGGGATCGCAGATTCGCTTCCGCGGGGAGTCGGAAAATGATTCGTGGGCACACAGGAGCCGCTACACCTGCCTTTATAGTGGCCCCCGTGGGATCCGATCGTGCCTGGCACACGATCTGTCGATACTTTGTACCGGTAGTCCTCCTGGTCCCTCCGGAGCCGCTCCGCCGTGTGGCAGTGCCGTCACGTGTCCATTACTCCCACTACAGGCGAACGGTATAATAGTCCACGTAGAGGGCAATACAGCGCACCGACCACCTTGGGGTTTTCAGCCTGATGATCAGGCTTCTCTCAAAGTCTGTAAGTTGCGTAAAGCGACGTCTCTGGCGTCTACTCGGCATTATTGTCACTCTGTACCCTTGCTTGCGTCGGCCGGTGATTTTCGCTTTCATGGGGCATCGACTACACGCCGGTTTGGTACGGTTGTGTGCTATCATACACAAACGTACCAAACGTGGATCATTTGCATACCAGTATGCACTCTAGCTATATGCAAAGTTTCGAGGTTGTACCATGTTTTCTTCTAGGTGCGCAAATATCATTGTCCGTGAGTGTAGTTACTAAATTATGGCGGCCGCAATGGTAAGCATTATTCCTGATCAGTTCTTCAAAATCAATATTTATTTTTATTATATCTCATTCGGATTTAGGCGAAGGCAAGAAACGACACTGACCCTAATGAAATGTGATGTAGCTACGAAAGTTCATCTACGTATGAGAAAGCAAAATGAAACGACACTGACCCTAATCAAATGTGATGTAGCTACGAAAGTTCATCTACGTATGAGCAAGCAAAATGAAACGACACTGACACTAATGAAATGTGATATAGCTACGAAAGTTCATCTACGTATGAGCAAGTAAAACGAAACGACACTGACCCTAATGAAATGTGATGTTGCTACGAAAGTTCATCTATGTATGAGCAAGTAAAACGAAACGACACTGACCCTAATGAAATGTGATGTAGCTACGAAAGTTCATCTACGTATGAGCAAGTAAAAAGAAACGACACTGACCCTAATGAAATGTGATGTAGCTACGAAAGTTCATCTACGTATGAGCAAGCAAAATGAAACGACACTGACCCTAATGAAATGTGATGTAGCTACGAAAGTTCATCTACGTATGAGCAAGTAAAACGAAACGACACTGACCCTAATGAAATGTGATGTAGCTACGAAAGTTCATCTACGTATGAGCAAGTAAAACGAAACGACACTGACCCCTAATGAAATGTGATGTAGCTACGAAAGTTCATCTACGTATGAGCAAGTAAAACGAAACGACACTGACCCTAATGAAATGTGATGTAGCTACGAAAGTTCATCTACGTATGAGCAAGTAAAACGAAACGACACTGACCCTAATGACATGTGATGTAGCTACGAAAGTTCTTCTACGTATGAGCAAGTAAAACGAAACGACACTGACCCTAATGAAATGTGATGTAGCTACGAAAGTTCATCTACGTATGAGCAAGTAAAAGGAAACGACACTGACCCTAATGAAATGTGATGTAGCTACGAAAGTTCATCTACGTATGAGCAAGTAAAAAGAAGCGACACTGACCCTAATGAAATGTGATGTAGCTGCGAACGTTCATCTACGTACGAGCAAGTAAACGAAACGACACAGACCCTAATGAAATGTGATGTAGCTACGAAAGTTCATCTACGTATGAGCAAGTAAAACGAAACGACACTGACCCTAATGAAATGTGATGTAGCTACGAAAGTTCATCTACGTATGAGCAAGATAAACGAAACGACACTGACCCTAATGAAATGTGATGTAGCTGTGAAAGTTCATCTACGTATGAGCAAGTAAAACAAAACGACACTGACCCTAATGAAATGTGATGTAGCTACGAAAGTTCATCTACGTATCAGCAAGTAAAAAGAAACGACACTGACCCTAATGAAATGTGATGTAGCTACGAAAGTTCATCTACGTATGAGCAAGTAAAACGAAACGACACTGACCCTAATGACATGTGATGTAGCTACGAAAGTTCATCTACGTATGAGCAAGTAAAACGAAACGACACTGACCCTAATGAAATGTGATGTAGCTGCGAACGTTCATCTACGTACGAGCAAGTAAACGAAACGACACAGACCCTAATGAAATGTGATGTAGCTACGAAAGTTCATCTACGTATGAGCAAGTAAAACGAAACGACACTGACCCTAATGAAATGTGATGTAGCTACGAAAGTTCATCTACGTATGTGCAAGTAAAACGAAATGACACTGACCCTAATGAAATGTGATGTAGCTACGAAAGTTCATCTACGTATCAGCAAGTAAAAAGAAACGACACTGACCCTAATGAAATGTGATGTAGCTACGAAAGTTCATCTCAGTATGAGCAAGTAAAAAGAAACGACACTGACCCTAATGAAATGTGATGTAGCTACGAAAGTTCATCTACGTATGAGCAAGTAAAAAGAAACGACACTGACCCTAATGAAATGTGATGTAGCTACGAAAGTTCATCTACGTATGAGCAAGTAAAACGAAACGACACTGACCGTAACGAAATGTGATGTTGCTACGAAAGTTCATCTATGTATGAGCAAGTAAAACGAAACGACACTGACCCTAATGAAATGTGATGTATCTACGAAAGTTCATCTACGTATCAGCAAGTAAAAAGAAACGACACTGACCCTAATGAAATGTGATGTAGCTACGAAAGTTCATCTCAGTATGAGCAAGTAAAAAGAAACGACACTGCCCTAATGAAATGTGATGTAGCTACGAAAGTTCATCTACGTATGAGCAAGTAAAAAGAAGCGACACTGACCATAATGAAATGTGATATAGCTACGAAAGTTCATCTACGTATGAGCAAGTAAAACGAAACGACACTGACCCTAATGAAATGTGATGTAGCTACGAAAGTTCATCTACGTATGAGCAAGTAAAACGAAACGACACTGACCCTAATGAAATGTGATGTAGCTACGAAAGTTCATCTACGTATGAGCAAGTAAAACGAAAAGACACTGACCCTAATGAAATGTGATGTAGATACGAAAGCTCATCTACGTGTGAGCAAGTAAAATAAGTTGAATAAAGATAGAAAGAAAAGAAGTTGAATCGCGAGTGAGAGATGGGGGATTGGTGACTTTTGGTCTGCGATATCTTAAATTTTTTTATGTTACAGTAAATATATTTTTTTATACTTATCGCCATCAAATTGGAATGATAAGTCTTGAAAAAAATGTCCCCCTATTAGGTAAAATGTTCTCTAGCTGAAAATGCATATTCCAGACTTTACACATAAGACGAATGCTTAATGTTTTTCATTAATAATTTGACTGTAACGTCACACTAAAAACATGTATTTAAATTCCCCCTGTTGTGATACCGGGAAGTTTGATAAACACTTTATCATCAAAGCAAAGTCGTTCACCCATATCCCGAAGGTATAGTACGGTTCTACGGGGTTAGCGAAACGCTGCATGACGAAATGACGAACGTGAGTTTTGTGGAAGAGCTCCCAACAATTTTCGAGATCATGTGAAAGGAAGAAAGATGTTTAGTTTTGGCTTCCTCATGATTTATCATCTTCAGTGATAAGAAACGTTAACTCACTTGTTCACCAAAGAAAGTCATCATTACAATGTATCCGCGCTGTTCATCGCACAAAATATTTTTCATCAGATTTGTGAAGGCTTTTATCTCATTTAGCACGAGATTCTCGTAATGTACGTAGATTGCATCGAGATATTGTTACATTTTTGTAAAGCGTGAAAAAATAATGTTTGGAGCACCAAACAGAGGTCATCGCTCTTTCCACGTTTATAAGTGAGTTACGGAAAAATTCTAATTCGCCGCCATCGGGAATCGAACCCAGGGTCTAATAGTTATGCCGATGACCTCTGTTTGATGTTCCTGCTCCACGTCAAATGTCTGTATTAATTATTCATTCGCCTTCTAATTATTTGTTCAGTTGCTGCTTACCATCTTTAGTGAATCCCCAGCATTGTGCGGGGCTCCAAGAAGCAAGTTGCCAAATTGGCTTGGCAGTTTTCATGCAGAGATATAGAAAAAACAAACTTATACAACTCTACGCTTCCTAAAGGAAAATCTGTACATTATATGAAGAGGAAAATGTGCGCAAAATAATCTTCAGAGTCAAAAGAATCTGAAGAAATAAAGATTTGAAATTTTCATTTGGATTTTTAAAAGAGGCCATATCATTGGAAACAGAAGCATAAACTTGCGAGTTCTAACTCAACTGGGCTTTTTAAAATTAAAAAAGGTAGGTGTAACATTTAAAAATTTATTTGAAGCGTGAAATGTAACTTTCGAGAACACCACGCAACCTTTATTCTGCTTATGCAGTCACTCGAAGCAAAACAAAGTCACTCAGATACAGTTCCAGGAAGGATTACTGATAGTTCGCTTTTTATTCCATCAATATTGCAGGAACACTTCACTCGGATATTCCAACAGTCGTGAAGAACTAATTCACAACAGTACTAATATTTTAAAGCTGATTAACGAAATTTAGTAAGCAGAAAACTTTATTAACAAACCCTAACATTAAATATGTAACAACACAAATGAAACACACAGACTTCAAGTAAACACAGTTTCAGCCTAATGCAGCAGTTTCCAACACGCGTTTTGCTGCTTGCTTCAACATTATATACTTCTCGTTCTTATCTGTCAACACCCACACGTCACGCACTCTGACCTCAAGACTGTCGCCAACGCCATTCAGCGAGTGAGAAAACATAACGTTAAGGTAGAAAACGCTTAAAGAGAATGCACTCAAATTTACATAGAGAAAGAAACTAAAAATGAAAGTTAAGTTAGAGTATACGTCATATATGCATAAAAATCTTTCCGATAATGCGACAGAAAAAATATTTCAGATACGACATATAGAAGCAGAAATAGCAGGAAAACAGAATATTCATGTAAGCCTGCAGCGGGAAAGTGCGCACTATTTCTAGCAGGCAACGTGCGAAATCTACACCATAGTGTAGGTTGTTCACTTAAAACAGTGAAACTATACAAGTAATCCGATTTATTGGCGTAAGAATAAGCGTTTACAAGCTTTCGCATGTCAAACAGATGGCTTTTTGCAAGGAAGTTAGACAGGAACGCTTTAACAATTTGAATGCGGTGACTTGACTTGACAATAAGTATATACGACGTTATATTCATTTAAAGATACGTTGGATGTGCACGCGGTATCCTGTTAGGGAGAAAGCGTTACTTCAAGAACTGGCTCAAAATTCGTGGCAACTCGAGTGAGACGTTATCATTGCAAATATCACTGTTGGTAATGATTTCAAAGGTTTTCCCAAACGGGTAGGTATAAAGTAGGTAGCTAATTTCTTGATATTATCCCACATAAGGGTAGCGGACTTGAATTTGACTCCTCTGGGTAGGGCCGTGGTTCCTTTACCGTATCTTGTGTCCCTTTTATGCTCGTTGATGCTGATTCCAAACGAACGCTTGGTCATTCCAATGTACCTAGCATCGTTTAGAGCCGCCCGGATGTTGTAGGGGAATCGCGTAAACACCTGCTTTGCTGGAAAGAGGTGGAGTTTTAGTATTTCTCTTTAGAATAGTATATAAAGATTCAGGATACTTTGTGGCGACACCGTAGTACATCTTGACGGCGTTCTTGATTTTATTATTCAGATCATTCAGATTGCAGTTTCTGTCAAACTTCCTTTAAAAAGCCATCTGGTTGATGTGCGAAAGCTTGGAAACGTTTATTCATATATTACTACACCAATAAATCGGATTACCAGCATAGTTTTACTATTTTCCACATAACTAGAAGTTACGCCCGTTCTCCAAACGGTGAATTTATAATTTTTTGAACGTAAAATTAAAGAAAGGAAAAGTAGTTAAGGTAAAGAAAAGTAATTTAAGATCCGTAACTGTTTCACGATTTAGAACAAGGTCGTGACGTCAATGCATACGGTTGGATCTAACACTGATCACGCTTTGGTGCCTCTTAATTTTAAATCAAAATATTATGGAATTTTTACAGCATTTCAACGTTTCTGGCATAATTTATCTTTAAACCTATCAGCATTTTGAACAGTTAAACTAAGTTTCCCTTTTGAACTGTTTGGTTTTTAGACTTTTTTAGGTATCAGGACCTTAAGGACTGTCAGAATGCCAATTTTCAGATCTCAAGGTTATTGATAAGTGGTCGAACGATTCGCGAAAAATTCAAGCAGACAATGTTCCAAAGCCACCATTTTAATTTTTTTTTTAGTTTCCGGACTCTTCTAGGTATTCGGTCCTTAAGACCTATCAAAATGACAATTTTTAAATTTCCAGGTCACGTAGAAGTGATCGAGCAATTCGCGAGAATTTCAAGCAGAGAAATGTTCCACAGCCACCATTTCTATTTTTATTTTATATTATGCCGGCGGAAAACGCCGAACTTTAAAAGCGTCGCTATGTCATTAAGCTTTGCGTCATTACTAGTTTGATTATAGCTTGTCCTTTCACCCAATCAGAAGAGAGCGCTACAAATAGCTGCGCCACCACGGCAGCAGGTCACGGAACCAGAACGTTCCTGTGTACTTACCGTTGAAGACACAGAAAGTCGTTCGTTCCCTACCTTTGCGACTTTAAAAATTGCTTGAAAATCAGAAAATTACTTTTTTCTTAAATTTTTTAAAAGAGGGCTGATAGTTGGGAGTTTATGCTGTAAAAATTGCAATGCGTTATGATTTATAGTTTGCCATGCATTCGTTTTTTTTTAAATGGAACTATCACGAAACATGGAATTTTGTGAAATTTAAAAATTTAATTTCTCGTAAACTAAATCGAAATTCAGAAAAAGGGTGATGAGGTGCAAAAATTCGGCCATGCCTACAAAGTTTTGTGGTTCTGTTGCTGTTAGTATGTCCGGAACGCGAACTCATAGCACTTTTTTTGCTTACCTTGACTTTGAAATACAATAGCTCTTGAAGTATCGCCAGAATCGATAAATGATTAATTTCAGCGCTTTTCCCAAACAATGCTCTACAAACGATGTAAATTTCATATTTTTGTATTCAATACTTTTTGCGCTGCGAGCTAGGAAAGCAAGAGTGTCGCGAAATTTCTAAAACAGTGGCGGCGGCAGTTACTTTTTTAGAACAGAGAGTTTGGTGTACAGTTACTTGTTATTAATTAACTTAAAACAATTTTTTCTTTGAATGAATAATATACTCTACATAATAATCCTCCATTCAAATTAGATTTTATATTCGGATTTGTGGAAGCGGAGATACTTCCTAGAGGGAAACTATATGAGGAAGAGAATTCGCGAGAAATATTCTTCACAGAAGAAAGGAAAATAAGTGTAATTAATGCTAACATACACCTATGAGCCATTACATTATGACCACCCACAGCTTAGAGAAATGAGCGCGCCTGGAGACCGAACGGTGGCGCAGGTGAAGTTCACAGAGCAGTATACAGGGTGTCCCGGAACTTCGTGTACAAACTTGGAGGGGAGGTAGAGAACAGCGTTAGGAACCAGAATTAAATAGGAAAGCATGGGTGGAAACGTCACAATCACGTGAGAAAGAGACACAAGGACACAGAAAGGCCACAATATGTGGCACATGGCTGAACGACGACTCGTCGTTTGGTCATCTGTGCACCACTTTTCATACGTACTCACTACAACGGTTCATGCCTCGCCGTTTCAGAAATCGTAGTTCCCGAGCCATCGCCATGTGTCCTTCATCAGACCGATAAATCGGCAGGTTTTCCCATTCTAACCCCGAACATTCTACTAACCGAAAGCCGGTCCTGCAGTTGTATATGAAGTGCTCTGTGAACCTCACCTGCGCCACCGTTCGGTCTCCAGGCGAGCTCATTTCTCTAGGTTGGGGGTAATCATAATTGAATGAGTCATCGGTGTATGCTGCGTCGGTTGATTAATCGCGCCCTCTCGGAAATCACGTGGGCAACTAACCGCATCCTCTTCGACAGGGGTGGACATAATTCAATGATTATTCTGTGTAGAATGAAATGAAACATATATTTCCCTCCTCCTTGAGGAAATACGACATTATTTCAAACCAAAAATGTGGGCGAAAAGGTTTTCGTAGTGAGAGAGGTATGCCTAAGGAAGAATATTTTAATAGGAATTTTAGAAGCGGAGATGCGATGGAAACAAAAATATGCACTTACTCCCCTTAAGTGCAAAAATGTGTTTTATAGAATATGAGGAAGCAAAATATTCCTTAGAGTAGAAACTACAATATGCAAGAGGAATTTTTCAAATTGGATTTTTAGAAGCAATGATAGCGTAAAAGAAATTGGATATTAATTTTCATCTCCTAGCAGTAAATCTGTGTATTATCTGAAATGGCAGCTGGGCGAAAAATTGTTTTAGTGCAATATCGAAAGAAAGAATAATGTTTTTCAATCAGATTTTCCGAAGCATTGATGTAGAAGGAAACATAATTAAGGATTAACAGCGTCTGCATTTAGGCCCTCTAGTGGCAAGATTATGAAACAGAAACAAGACACCGATGCTCTTTCCCATATTTCAAGCTTTCAGGGCAGAAACGATTTTTCCATTCGGAGTAACAGATGCACGGATATATTTTCCACAGACGAACTGAAGGGCAAAGAAATAATATAAGCACGAACCTTTTCCCAATAGACCTGCTAAAAATATTACATTCTATTGTAGATAAGTTTCGTTTAGTAGGAAAAATTCCTACAATATTTTGTTGTCTCGTTCAATTTGCGTAAAACGCCCGAAATTAAATTTCTCTTTGACTGGAATGTGAAGATCAAACAGAAGTCATCGCTCTTGCCACGTTTATAAGTGAGCCACGGACAAATTCTCATTGGCCGCGACCGGGAATCAAACCCAGGGTCTTCCAGTTACGCGCCAGATATGCTTCCACTGCAACACAGCGGCCTCGAGTTCTTCCAGACTCACATACACTAACTGCCAAGCCAATTTGGCAGGTTGCTTCTTGGAGCCCCACACAATGCTGGGGATTCACCAAAGATGGTAAGCAGCAACTGAACAAATAATTAGAAGGCGAATGAATAATTAACACATACATTTGACGTGGACTAGGAACATCAAACAGATGTCATCGGAATGTGAATAACTGCATTTTTATTTTCAAAAGTTGAAAAGCTAATCACCAAATCTTGTTAGTATGAATTCAAAAGTCAAAGCTCGAATTTTTTCTTAATTCCATAAAAACGTTTTAGGCAGGGATAGGTTTTCATAAGTAAGAACGGGACTGCTTCATGCTTTTCGCTTTAGAAAATATAAATGTAAAAAAAAAAAAAAAAAAAAAAAAAAGAGAAAAAGAAATTGATCTCACTTCATTTAATCCAAAAGTGAAACGTTTTGTTTGTTATGGGTGGGTTTTGTCCCTGTAGAACTGATATGGAATTAATTAGGATTAATCGACAGGGAAGCATTATATTCCCAGTGTTAGGGAAGCACTCTTATTACTCAATCGAAAGCAAGCTGCAAATACCAATGCTCGAATGAAATTACCGTTCAATGTTTACATCTGGGAATATAGGTTAAACACCATTCAAAGAGAATCCGTCAGTTTTGAGGAGGAAGACCTAACAGTTTGTACAGCGAACTCGCAGTGGTTTCAGCATATTCTGAAGCGTCGATAACTGAGCATTGAATTTCATTAGTTAATTAATTAGGCGATTCTGGTTCTCTTGGTGATACTTTGTCTATTCACAAACTCTACTAAGAAGTATACAATATTCTGCCACTTTTTATAATTAGCTCATACTCGTATATATTGATATCATCACCATCGTCAACAACAATTATCAATCCATTGCTGGATGAAGGTCTCCCCAAGTCTCTTCAACAACTTTGTCTTGAATCAGTCTATTCCAAGCCGCTCACGTATGCTTTCGAATTTCATCCACCAACCTCTCACGTGGTCTCCTTCTGTCTTTGGTAACCAGTCTACTACAAGGTGATTCAAAGTCCTCGATTTCTTTTTTTAAAAAGTATTTGCTGTAAAACCATAAACGATTTCCGAGTCTTGATGCTTGTGGCTGTTGTGTGTGACCTTGGGGAACGAGCTGCGCCACGTGATAGCACCACGTGACACTACGCTTACGCGGACGCTGGCAAGCAGTAGCGTTCAGTCAACCATGAGTCTCACGCAAAAACAGAGAGATGCTTTGTTAGAAGTTTATTTTGCGGAAAAATCTTACTATCGTTGCATCCAGATTTTTCAAAGGAAGTTTCCTGATGCTCCTATACCAGGGAAAACAACTGTGTATAACCTTGCGAACCGATTTCGCGAGACAGGCAGTGTTCAGGATAAGCATAAAAGCGGCCTGCCGTCCGTGGTGACGACCACGTTTCTGGAGAATATTCACGTTTCCATACGGCACTTTCCCCGGAAGTCACTTCGGTGGCTGTCTCAAGAGCTAGAGTCATCGTATTCAGCCTGCCAGAGGGCTACTAAACGTCTAAAGCTACGGCCGTACAGAATTCGAGTAGTGCAAGTGCTACGTCCTTTGGACTCGGAAAAGCGCATTGCCTACTGCCAATGGTTTAAGAGTTTTACGCGCAACAATGTGACTAACCAGCTTAACAACACTTTTTCAGAGACGAGGCATGGTTTCATTTGAATGGATATATCAATAGCCAAAACACTCGCATATGGGCTGCGGCGAATCCACTCGCATTGCATGAGGTTGGACTTCACTGTCGGAAAGTTGGAGTGTGGTGCGCCATGTCTAGACGGTGAATTGTAGGGCTATTGTTTTTTTTCGACACAACTGTAAATTCCTCTGTGTATGCATACATCAATTAGTAGCGATGCTGGAAGAACACGAACGTTACTGTTGGTTTCAACAAGATGGAACAAGGAGCCGCACATCAAAAGACACAATGGAGATGCTCCGTGAGTTCTTACACGATCATTTAATCTAGAAAAACGTTCGCCGCCTCGCTTACCAGACTTGAGTCCTGCGGACTTTTATTTGTGGGGCTATCTGAAATGCACAGTTTACCACAACAACCCTAAGACGGCACAGGATCTGCGGAACAACGTCACTACAGCCGTGAGGGACATACCAGCCAACACCCTGAAAAGAGTGTCCGCCAACACGTGTTGTCGGGTGAATTTGTGTCTTCAACAGAATGGTGGACAATTCCTGCATCTATTGTAAAGTGGTTTTCATTACCTGTAAGTATGACTGTCAATATAACAGTATGTAAAAATAGTTATACATCACTGTATTCGTGGTAGAAATATTTGAATTCAGAGTTCGGGGATTTTTGAATCACCCTGTATTTCGGCTGTCCATCGGTGGTCCGTTCTTCTAGCAACGTGTCCAGCCCATTGCCATTAAAAGGATTTTATTTTGATCGCGGTGTCTTCCATTCTTATCACTTCCTGATTCAAAAGTTCCTCTTAACTTTTCTGGGTACACCAAGCATGCATTTCTCCATGCTTGGTTAGCTGTTTGAAATATAAGGGACAAGAAAAAACCACTTTGTATATGGGTGGATGAAATTCAAAAGCATAGCAGAGTGATATGGTGGAGAGTTACTTAAGAAGGAGAGTTGTGTAAGAGACATGGTAAAACCTCATCCAGCAGTAGATTCAGAATGGCTGATGATGGTGATCTCTTATTTTGCCATACGGATAGGAAGCAATATGTCAAAATACGAGATTATAGATCATCAATTCAGATCGAAAAGTGATGGCAATAGTTTTTCTTTTACCATGGAGCATGAAAATGTCAAGAGCTGACCACATCACGATCAAAATAAAAACCCTGCAAAGAAAATAGGGTGGCCATATATCTCAAAGAACTGACCACCGTGTGAAAACTGAAATGCTCGAATGCATTTCAAGGAAGAGAAGACTATGTAGGAGATGCGCGAATTAAATTCGAAAACATGAAGGAGTGACATGGAGAAGATTTTCTTAAGACAGAAATTTGTTGAAGAAATTTGGCGAGACCTTCATCCAACAATTGTGACGTATACTCGAATTTAACTTTCCGTTTTAGTTTCTTTCTCTATGTAAATTTGAGTTCGTTCTCCTTAGCATTTTTCAAACTTAACGTGAAATCTTCTCTCTTGCAAGAGTATGGTCGGCAACACCTTGAGGTCGGAACGTATGACGTGTGCATGTGTCCGATGAGAACTGAACGTTATATAATGTTTGAACAGCAGCAATGCATTGAAGGGAGATGGTGGTAGTGTGATGTGGTTGCGGAAGTTAAAGTACTTGAAGTTGTGATTTCTTGAAGTTTGCGTATTTAATATTTAGAGTTGGTGTTTTTGTTTCTCGTTAACAAGTAATTGGATTCTTTTCATAAATGTTGTTGAAGACCGAGTCGTGCTAAAGAAGTTTTTGTTGAATGAAGATCAATAGTAAGTAAACTTTTCTGAAGTTATTTAAGGGACTCTCGATTAATTAAAAAAGGGAAGTTTATTAAGATCTGATTTGTGCAGTGTTCAGACAGTTACAGTAGTGGCCAAAATTGTGGAAACCTTTTGGAAATAGTGTATTTTTGAGGTTTCATGGCATATAACACCACTTTTGTTTGGAGTAATACCATAAAAGTATATATCAATGGAAAGATAATTTCATCAAGAATATATAATGCAATAACTTTTATGAAGGATTTTGCATTAGAACAGCAGTTATAAAGAAGAAAAGTGAAACACATAGAAAAAATGAGATATACAAAAATTCCCACCATGTCAGTTAATACTTAGTTGGGTAACCTTTAGCGTTAATTACGGCCTTGCAACGCCTTCACATGGTGTGAACCAAGTTTTTTAGTTCTGCAGATGTTATAATGTGAAACCAAGATTGAATTATTGCTTCTATTTATTGGGTTTTACTGCTGGATTGCTTCTGACTAACACGTTTCTTTAGTCGGCTTCAGAGATTTTCGATGGGGTTAAGGTCTGGGCTATTCCCAAGCCATTCCAGCAGTGGAATATGAGTAACTTGAAACCACTTTTTGCACACAGCAGCAACATGACATGGAGCTGATTCCTGTTGAATATAAATGCTTCATTATCTTCGAAAAGATCAGGTGCTGAAGGCTTCCGTTTGGGCTCAAGTATTTTATTAATGTATTTCCTGCCATTTATATTCCCATTAATCACGCAAATTCTGCCCACACCTTTTGATGTCATACAACCCCAGATCATAACACCTACTGGGTGCTTCACGGTACATGTAATGCAATCAGGATGCAAATGTTCTCAGATTCTTCTCCTTACGTATTTTATGCCATCACTACCAAACAGAGAGATTTTGGTCTCATCACTCCAAATAATACTGTCTCATTGTTCCGCAGTCCAGTTAACCTGGGTTTTAGCCCAGTTTAATCTTTTCAACCTTTGTTTGAGAGATAAAAATGGCTTTTTTTGTGGAATTCTAGCTTTTTGACCAAATTCTTGAAGTTTGCGCCGAACAGTCCTTGCACTAAACTTCACATTGCATTGCGCCATTTCATCTTGTATACACCCAGATGATTTTGCTTCGGTCACCTAGGCACAATCTCTTAATTCATCTATCATCACTTGCTGTTGTGCACCGTTTCCTGCCTTTACCAGTTTGGTTTTGTAGTGACTGATTCTCCTTATACCTCTACAAAAATTTTTAAATGCCACCTTTGGTTAAGTTTCTACCAATTTTTCCTCTAATTTCTTCATAACTGAAGCCTTGTTCACTTAATAGTACTATTTTACATCGCTTTCTGGGCAACCAGTCAACTATTTCCGCCATTTCTTTAATTTTATTACGTTTTACAAGCTCACTAAATGAAAGAACACACACACAAAAAAACCAAAAAACCAAGCAACTTGATAGCAATCACACAACACACTGACAAATGTCCTCCTCTCAGCTTCAATACATGACATCAATAGCTTAATCCTACTGTGACCTGATTGGCTCATTGACAAAACAAGATGACACCTGATTGGCTCTCTAAACACTCCTTCTCATTCGCTACATTCAAATGAAGGAAAGCTATTTCATATTAACCTAAACAAGTTGTGCTTCCTTTTTATGGTTATTTGGCTATAACTTTTCATAGAAAACAGATAATTGAACAAACGTTGTTGAATTACATACTTCATGAAATTATCGTTATATTGAGATATAATTTTATGGTATATCTAAAACAAAACGTGATGTTATGAGCCATCAACCCTCAAAAATACACTTTTTCCAAAAGGTTTCCACAATTTTGCCACTACTCTATTCTTAAACGAACATTACACTTTGGATTGATAATTGTGAATGATGATTATAATGAGATGGATAGATAGATATATATATATAAGTAAAAGCTGTGTAGGAAAAGAGTCAAACTATTAAAAATATTGTATGCTTAGTAGTACAATTTCTGAGTAGCCAAATGTAGCAACGCAAAACAACTAGAATCACATAAAATAACAAACGCTGATGACTTCTTGACCAAAGTAAAGACACTGATATGGCAATGAGCTTGTCATATTTTTAGAAGAACTGACCACCTTTAAACAACTGAAATTATTGATAATGATTGATGATGTTGATACCATACAGTATACACTGAAGAGCAATTGAATTAGAGACAGCTGGCGTTATGCAAATGTGACGCCGTGGGCGGCCCTGTAAACGGAAACGACATGACGTATGTAGCGATCCGACAATATAAGGAGTGATGCGACGGGAATCAGCAAGAGTCGGACGCAGTATGGGTAAGACGAAGGAAGCGCATTTGATCGTGGGAAAATTGTCGGGCACCGACGAATAGGTCACTATATCTCGGAAGTCGTGCAGACACTGGAATTTTCACGAGCCACTGTGTCACGGGAGCACCGTGAATGCATCGAATCCGGTAAAACCATCCCAGCAAGGGCCAACTGCCGTGGACAGCAGCGTGTGGATGAGCGAGGTCATCGTCGGCTAGCTCGCATTGTAACAGCGGATAGACGGGTTACAGTGCAAGAAATCATTCCGCAATTAAACGCTGTTGCACAAAAACGTGTAACCAGCTACACCATCCAGAACCATCTCCTCGCTATGGGGTACAGAAGTCATCGTCCCACGAGGGTATCGCTGCTGACCGCACATCACAGGGTGCAAAGGTTAGCATGGCCGCTAGAACATCGCCACTGGACTCTAGACACGTGGAAAAATGTTGCCTGGACTGATGAGTCGAGATTCACGTTGGTACATGCGGATGGCAGGATACGAGTACGGCGCAAACCACTTGAAGCGATGGATCCTTCTTGCCAACAGGGTACTCTTCAAGCTGGTGGGGGTATCATTCTCGTCTGGGGACTGTTTACGTGGACTGAAATGGGACCCCTGGTATGTGTGACACCGTCCCTCACAGATCAACATTACCGGGATATCCTGGAAGATCATTTGCTCCCGTTTGTGTGTCTTCAACATCCCACTGGGGATCTCATCCTGCAACAAGACAATGCACCGTGCTATCGCTCCCGAATTGTATCCGAATGGTTGGATGAACACTCCACCGACGTGACCTCGCTTGGTTGGCCAGCTAGGTAACCTAACCTCAATCCCACCGAGCACATCTGGGATGCCACCGAGAGAGATGTTCAAGGCTCTGACCCCCTCCATCAAATCTTCGTTAACTGTGGGAGATTGTTCAGGGGTCGTGAATCCGTATGGCTTCCCAACGCTTCCGGTGTCTTGTCGAGTCCATGCAGAGACAAATCGCCGCCGTCATCAGAGCGAAAGGTGGTGCTACACGTTACTAGACAGGTATTTCTAATTCAATTGCTCTTCGGTGTGTAACATAAGTACTCGCAATTCCAACAACAGCCTATTTTCGAGAGCTGGGTTTTTGGAAAAAACTGCGAATACAGAAATCGCGAAAAGGGAATGTAACAGATTTTAGGAGAAACCGAATTTAGTTTCTGAGCAGCAAGATTAATACTTTTATTCTAATATTTTTGGGTTTAAATCATATGACCTTTGTGATATTGTCGAAAAACAGATGTAGTTTGAAAATTATCTGTTCATTGGATACCATGTTGCATATATTTTTGAGATTTTCATGCAGCAAAGGTCTGCTTCCCCAGGTGAAGTAGGTGCTTATTTTGGTAAAAAAAAATATTTCCGCTTCTAAGGATCAGATTCAAAAAATTCTTTTTACGCAGCATGCCATACACTGTTGTTAAGACTGCAAAAATTTAACAGTTTTCCGGCTAGAGGTTTGTATATGTGCCAACTGTTTTTCTTGATATCAGTGCTTCTAAAGGTCACATTTAAAACCCTTTTCTTACGCTTTCTAACCGTAGGTTGAAGAAGCGTATATGTTCCAACTTTGCCCGTCTGTTTGCCTGTCCGTCCGCACGATAACTCGCTTAAAAATGGTTCGATATCAGTGAAATGTTAGTATGTGGCTGGGACAACCTATTGGAAATGGGTCAAGTAATAAGAGCGGAATCCATTACGTCGCCCTTATGCGTCAGAACGTACTTAAAAATGCTTGGATTGCGACAAAATTTTGTCATATTGTTCTGGAGGTACACTGAATTGGTTCTATTGAATATCGTCGAAATGGGGTCAAACGTCAGGGCGCATGAGCGAGATTTACTCCTCAGCCATTATCCTCATAATTTGACTAAAAATGCTTCTATTTCGACAAAACTTTAGTATCTTGTTCCGGAGGTATATTGAATCAATTCTGTTTAATATAATCGAAATAGGGACAAAGGTCAGGACGCAGGATGGAGATTTATTCCACAGCCATTATCCTCATAATTTGAGTAATGATTTCTGGTATGTTGGAAAGCGTATCATAACAAGTTCATTGCATGATTTCACTAGCTTTTTACGTATACTTTCTGGTATTTCGTAGTGAACAGTTCTGCCCCAGGGTGCGCCAGTGCATGCACAATAGGAACAAATATTTCTGACCTCCACTATCAGACGTTGGGATCCTTTCTGTTACGGCGGTGCACACATGTGAAAGTAAAGGAAGCGTTCAGCACTATCTGTGACACGTGCAGTATCAGTTGGAGCTGAAACACATGGTTAGGGAAGATATTTGAACCCCTTAGAGAACGGTGACATAATCGGGTGCAGAGAAAAGGGTAGCACTATCCAGAAAAACGAGATGTGACGTACCTGCCAGCAGGACGCACACGACATAAAGGCACATAGCAATCAGAACAAATGTCTGCGTAGCTCAGTTGATAGAGCGACTTGTTCCGGAATAAGCTGCCTCGGGTTCGAATCCCGGCGTAGACCAAAATGACGGAGAAATTTACTTCGTTATAATGGCGCCCGAACTATCCGGATGACCCGGCCGTTCAAAATCTCGCATGGTGTGATGTTCTTTCCACACCGCGAGACAGGAAAAATCAGAGAATCCCTTCTCCAGCGCTTCGAAAAATAAAAATGTATGATGTTGCATTCCACACACCAGATTTACTGGGAGTTCTCAAGTGCACGTTCTACAGTGGATGGCTGCCTGCAACGATTCATGGTCACGGCTGACCCGTGGGCCATGCCCCCGGCCCTCTTTCGGGGGGAGATGTGACGTACCTGCCAGCAGGACGCACACGACATAAAGGCACATAGCAATCAGAACAAATGTCTGCGTAGCTCAGTTGGTAGAGCGACTTGTTCCGGAATAAGCGGCCTCGGGTTCGAATCCCGGCGTAGACCAAAATGACGGAGAAATTTACTTCGTTATAGAGAACTTTGTCGAATATGTTAAAGGGGTGGTGTAGTTAAAGTCTACTGAGAATGGATGGAAGGAGAAGCACATCGCATAACCACAGGGTTGGTGTTGGACTGCCTCTGCTGCTTAATGCGCTGGGGCGACTAAGGGGTACTGTTGGGAGCAACAGGAGTGCTATCCTGACCCAACTGACCATCGTCTGTAAGCAGAGACTACAGAGAAGTGTATCAGCAACTATAATGTAGCGATCCCATCTGAGCACGGGCTTATGGTGTAACGTATTGCCACAGCACGGTAACGGCTGGAGTTCGCCAGAGAACATCGGGAATGGACCATGGAAAATCGGAAGAAAGTTGCCTTCTCTGATGAATCTCGTTTCCCACGGCTTCGATTGGACGTGTGGTGGAGGATAAGACAAACAACTGAGGAGAAGATGTCGTGACTCCCACCTGAGAGTTGGTGGTGAAGGTGTAATGCTCTGGAGAATGTTTTCCTGGGACACTCTCGGTCTCCTAACAGCGGCAGATGGCTACCTGAACACCACCACGTACTTGTCCATCATCGCAGACCAGGTTTATTGGTTTTTGCTGAGAGTGTCTCCAGACCGAGATGGGGTGTTCTAACAGAACAACACGCCGTGTCATAATGCCCTTATATTCCAGGACTGGTTTGAGGAAAACGAAGACGACTACCATATTCTCTAATGGTTGCCCATGTCACCCGATATGAACCCGATCGAACGCATTTGAGACCATATACACAGTGCGGCAATTGAGTAATGAGACTGATTTTTTTACAAAAAATCCTGGTAAAACATACCGATCAGGAAGGCACGGCTCTTTAATAAATCATTTATCAGCCCTGAGGTGGCAGCAGCCCATGCGTGTGAATTTCGCCCATGGTTATTTACGTTTTGCATGACGTCATTCGGTGGAAGAACACTGCCACACGCTGTCACGGAGCAAAGTGTAAATAGCTGGTTCTATTTGAAAATCGGGAAAACTGTATCAGTGACAGTTGAACTGTTGCGTGATATCTACTGGAATAATTATCTCGTGCACAAATATTCTGTTGAATGCAGGTCTCAAGGATGGGCGGAAAGATTTGGAAAATGACGAAAGGCCCGGACGCCCGTTTTCAGAGCGCACGTCTGAACTCATTGAGAAAGTTTGCGAAAGGATAAAAAGTGACTGTTGGGTGACCTTGAGGATGCTGGAATGTGAGCTCGAAGTTAATAAGTGGTCGATTCGTCAAAACTTAGTGCAAGATTTGGGGAGGGCGTTAGTGTTCCTTTGTTCCGCATGCTTTGTGAGACGACCAGAAACATGCGTGAGTGGAGTACGCAAGAGACATCCTGGAGATTGCGGAAACAATGCAAAATCTTCTCCAAACCATTATGGCAGGTGACGAGACATGTTGCTTTCGTTATGACCCTGAAACGAAAGTCAGAGTGCTAAGTGGAAGTCGCCACAGTCACCCAAAGGAAAGAAGACAACGTAACAGAAGTCCAAAATCAAGACAATACTTCATGCTTTTACGACAGTAAGGGAATTCTGTATCACGAGTTCATTCCTCTAGGTACAGTTGTCACTGGTAATGCTTACACATCCATTTTGGAAAAATTGTGGAAGAGGAGGGTTCGTGTCAGACCAGAGTACGAAACGGTCAAAGGTTCCACCTTCACGATAACGCACCCACACACAGAGAAGTTAGTGCAAATCAAATTTTGGCACAAAAATAAGTGTGTACTCAAAAATCTCCCCTACTTTCCAGATTCGTCACAGTGTGAATACTTACTATTTCCTGTATTAAAGCTGCCTTTAAAACAAAAGGTTTTTCAAGACATTTGAGACATACAAAGAACTATGACATCAGCTCTTCACTCCATACCAAAAGATGACCTCTGCAAGTCCTTCCTTTCGTTGGATAATAATGCCACTTCTTGTATTAACACAAGAGGAATGTACTTCGAATAAATATGAAGACATACAAGGAACTGTGACATTGACTCTTCACTTTATACCTAAAGATGACCTCTGCAAGTCCTTCCTTTCGTTGGATGATAATGCCACTTCTTGTATTAACACTGGAGGAATGTACTTCGAATAAATATGAAGACATACAAGTAACTGTGACATTGGCTCTTCACTCCATACCAAAAGATGACCTCTGCAAGTCCTTCCTTTCGTTGACTGATCGTGTCACTTCTTGTATTAACACAAGAGGAATGTACTTTTAATAAATATGAAGACATACAAAGAACTGTGACATCAGCTCTTCACTCCACCCAAAAGATGACCTCTGCAAGTCCTTCCTTTCGTTGGCTGATCGTGCCACATCTTGTATTAACAAAAGAGGAATGTACTTCGAATAAATATGAAGACATACAAGGAACTGTGACATCGGCTCTTCACTGCATACCAAAAGATGACCTCTGCAAGTCCTTCCTTTCGTTGGATGATAATGCCTCTTCTTGTATTAACACAGGAGGAATGTACTTCGAATAAATATGAAGTCATACAAGGAACTGTGACATTGGCTCTTCACTGCATAACAAAAGCTCACCTATGTAAGTCCTTCCTTTCGTTGGATGATAATGCCACTTCTTGTATTAACATAGGAGGAATGTACTTCGAATGAATATGAAGACATACAAAGAACTGTGACATTGGCTCTTCACTTCATACCAAAAGATTACCTCTGCAAGTCCTTCCTTTCGTTGGATGATAATGCCACTTCTTGTATTAACACAAGAGGAATGTACTTCGAATAAATATGAAGACATACAAAGAACTGTGACATCAGCTCTTCACTCCATACCAAAAGATGACCTCTGCAAGTCCTTCCTTTCGTTGGCTGATCGTGCCACTTCTTGTATTAACACAAGAGGAATGTACTTTTAATAAATATGAAGACATACAAAGAACTGTGACATCAGCTCTTCACTCCACCCAAAAGATGACCTCTGCAAGTCCTTCCTTTCGTTGGCTGATCGTGCCACATCTTGTATTAACAAAAGAGGAATGTACTTCGAATAAATATGAAGACATACAAAGAACTGTGACATCAGATTTTCACTCCATACCAAAAGATGACCTCTGGAAGTCCTTCCTTTCGTTGGATAATAATGCCACTTCTTGTATTAACACAAGAGGAATGTACTTCGAATAAATATGAAGACATACAAGGAACTGTGACATTGGCTCTTCACTGCATACCAAAAGATGACCTCTGCAAGTCCTTCCTTTCGTTGGATGATAATGCCTCTTCTTGTATTAACACAGGAGGAATGTACTTCGAATGAATATGAAGTCATACAAGGAACTGTGACATTGGCTCTTCACTGCATAACAAAATATCACCTATGTAAGTCCTTCCTTTCGTTTTATGATAATGCCACTTCTTCATATTAAAAGCTGACCTCTGCAAGTCCTTTCTTTTGTTTGTTAATCGTGCCACTTCGTCTACACTGCTGGCCACCCAAAATTCAACACCAAGAAGGACACGAGATAGCAAAGCCAGATTTACTGGACACATAACAGATACAAAGATTGAGCTTACAGGCCCGTGTGACTTGCTGAACACGCAGACTTCAATGGCTCCCATGGCTGGCAATAACGGCTGCTACACGCCACGGCATCGAACGAAAGAGGCTTTGGAAGTGGACTTGGGGTATGTCGGTGCAGGCTGCTTCAACACGTTGCCACAGTTCATCAGACGCAGCCGGGGGTGGTGCTTGCCGGGCCACTTGGTTGTCGATCAGCAATCTGACGTATTCGATGGGCGACATATGTGGAAAACAGGCTGGCCACGGCAGCAGTGACACCTGGTGGGTCGTGAAGAATTATTGCACGATGCGTGCCACTTTCGGGCGCGCATTGCCCTGGTGAAACGTAGCCGCTGGCAGGTCCTGCAGGTAAGGGAGGACTACAAGCTCCAAAACGTCGGAGATGTAGCTGTGGCTGTTGAGTGTACCGGCGATGCGTATCAGAGTGGTGCGGGTATCATATCCAATTGAGCCCCAAACCACAGCGCCAGGCGACGGACCGGTATGGCAATGCATAATGCAGGCGTCACACAGTATCTCGCCGTGGTGCCGCCTCACGCAGATGCGACCATCCTGGTGTTGCAGGCAGAAGCGGGATTTGTCGGAGAAGACAATGTCGTGCCATTACGTAGTCCAAGTGCGGCGTTCAACGGTCCACTGCCACCACACTCGCCGGTGGTGTAACGTCAATGGTAATCGGAATAATGGGCGCCGTGCGACAAGTTCCCGCTCCTACAGACGTACGTGCTGACACAGGTTGTTGCGCAACACACCCTAATTCCTGAGCTAACGTTCGTGATGTGGCGGTGCGAGCCGTCAATGCCCGCCGCACAACATGCCGGTCCTCTCGTTCGGTGGTGTGCCGCTGCTGCATCAATCGCTCACGTCGGTCCATCCGTCCCTCCTGCACCAACCGAATCCGTACTCGCCTTACTGTGGCTGGATGTCGTCCCACACGGGTGCCGATGTCTTGGTACGATAAACCGCTGTCGCAATAAGCCACTATTCGTCCTCTGTCGAACTCCGAAATGTGCTGAAATGACTGCCGTATTCTGCGACGAGGGATCAGGAAGCTTTCCACGCACAGGTCCGGCAGCACAATACACTTGAACTACTTACATCCCTCCTTCTGTGCACCCTTCTTATAGTGCTTCTCGGAGGCGTGCGGGGCACACATGATTGGCATATGCCTTGCAATGCTAATCGTCTGCACGTCCTCTGGCGTGCCACGCATTCTGCAAATTTCAGGCTAATCGGATGCTTCCTTCTTAGTGTTGCATTTTGTGTGGCCAGCAGTGTAAGTGGTCAAGATCACGTTGGAGAATGCGCGGAAAAACGAATCGTGCTGTTAAGCTTTGAAGAAATAGAATGCAAAAAAATTCAATTTATTATCGCCTTCTTTTTTTAGTTTTCTATATGCATTTCATTGAAATACATTTGGTCTTTAAAACAATCGCGCGTAATAATACAAAGAGAACCGCTGTCTGAAACATAAACAAACCCGCCGGTATTAACGGCAGAAAGGTACAAGCAATACTTCGAAAGCCCAATACAATATGCAACAAGTTCAAATTTCAAATTTTAAATCGCATATTTCATATTATGTCAAAATCAAAACGATTGAAAAATACAAATTAAAATCTTCCAGTAGAAATAGACTGGAAATACTTACAGTGCACGGAGAGCCGCTGTCTAAATAGTAAATACACCTGCCGGCAACTTCAGGGGGAAGAAGGATAAGCGTAACACTTCTCGCAAATATTTTGCTTCTATTACGTTTGGCGCGAGGTACTAGCAGTTTACACATCGGCGCAATGAAATATTGTTACATGTATCATACGATGGCTGTACTGAAGGCAATGCAAAAGTGAGCATAACTTTTTCATTAACTCACAGAAGTCGTTCAAATTGCACATGCTGTTAGACTAACTCTTTCTCTGTAGTAACCCTTCTTCTTCATTGCAGGTAAATAATGGATTCCAAG
Organism: Macrothele yani; assembly: GCA_039090855.1. Classification (NCBI taxonomy): domain Eukaryota; kingdom Metazoa; phylum Arthropoda; class Arachnida; order Araneae; family Macrothelidae; genus Macrothele; species Macrothele yani. Next base: position 132,977,721 of record CM077027.1, on the reverse strand, counting down.
CAGAAGCAACGTGCTATCATTGAGTTCTTGACAAAGGAAGGGTGCAGGCTGTCCGACATCCACAGAAAGCTAGAGAATGTTTACGGAGATGACAGCATTGACAAGAGCAATGTGCACAGATGGATGAAGAAGTTTAAAGAAGGGGAAACAAGCACTAAAGACAAACCACGCAGTGGGAGAGCATCATCTGCGACCACTGACACGTATCGTCAGCGAGTGGATGAATTGATTCGCGCGCAGAGAGGGGTCACAATCCGTGAGTTTGTTGCACAGCTGGACTGTGGTCACAATGCCGTACGGAAGATGGTGGAAGATTTAGGGTATCAGAAAGTGTGTGCAAAGTGTTCACATCGGCAGTTGACACCCGATTTAAAGGAGAGAACGGTGGTAGTCTGCTCTGATCTGCTGGAAACGTTTGAAGCCAATGAAGACCATTTTTGTTTCGATCTGGTGACATAGTACGAAACGTGGCGTATCTTTACGATCCGAAAACGAAGAACACTCCAGGAACATCGATTTGATGACACAGACGATGCAAAAGTGGCTGTGAACAAGTGGATGCAACAGCCCAAAGCCGAATTTTTTGAAAGACGATTCGAGAGTTAGGTTCAACGATGGCGCAAATTCATCGCTTGTGATGGAGAATATGTTGAGTAGTACCTTTGTATAGAAAGATACTGCTCAACATTGTCTCAAAAGTCGTTCAATATAGACATAGGTCGTTGAGATTTCACATGTTGGTAGTTACTCTACGAACATGCGCAATTTGAACGACCTCTGTCAGTTAAAACAAAAATTACGCCCACTTTTGCATTACTTTCCGTACAGCTCTCGTATATTGCTGTAAAATGTAATGAAAACCTATTACGAAAGAATGCAATGAAGAAATTTTATGCAAATATGAAATGAACTATTGTTGCGTAAGCTTATGACATATCATACCGCAAGACTAAATTTAATCAATGGTTGACGCTCTAAAAACTAAAATTACTTTAAAATTTGCAAATTTAAATAAATAAACAAGACGGCTCCTAGGTATATACGCTGATTTGTCGTTGTAGGTTTCAGCTGAATTTCAAACCTTTACGGGTGATTAACAGCCACGGTAATTTCATTACTATAGATTTTCGGCGGTTATTTTTTTAGTTTTCTGATAGCTCCATTTCTGTAATTTGGTCATGGAACCTGTGGAGATGTGTACCCAAACAAAAATTTTTTTATAAAATCACAAAAAGTAATTTCTTCATCACAAAAGCTATGGTGAATATTTCGTCTTTTCATATGATGAATATTTCGTCTTTTCATATGATGAATATTTCGTCTTTGCATATGATGAATATTTCGTCCTTTCATATGATGAATATTTCGTCTTTTCATATGATGAATATTTCGTCTTTTCATATGATGAAATTATTGATTAGCGTTACGCCTGTGACTATTTCATCAACTCCCATCTCTGTTCTTGGGATAAGCCAGAGACACAGATATTATTATGTCATATGACGTGCAATATTGAGCCTTGTCGAGCAGAAGCTCCTCTAGAATGCAGATCACACATGGATAATCCGCAGTAGTTTGTGTCGCACGAGACGATTTATCAAACGCACGTTGTCGCAGGCAGGACAGACGACACATCAAAGACACTTAATCGAGTGAATGGAAAGCTGTACATCAACAGAAACACCGACTGTCTAGAGTAACGACTACTTGCTAAAAGGATCACACACAGATAGATAATCTTCAGCAGGTTCGGTCGGCACGATATATTTGCAAGCGTGTATGAGGATTTTGAAAGATCGAGTCCTTGACAAGTATTACGAAATACCTGAGTAGCAACTAAACTGCTTTTGAGTATCAGAAGATATAAAACGTCCCATCAAAGAATTCGGGCAAACATATTTATTTACTGAAACGCAGATGTTAGAATAGTGGAATAACTTAAGGAGCACGGTCATGTTGCTAAAGGGGCTCATATGAAACCAACATTGCAAAGAACTGCACAAACTCATGTTTTTTTGAAAGGTGTATGGCGTATTTTCATACAAGCTTATGTTTTCCTAAAACGTGTATGAATAATATTCATATAAACTTATGTTTTCTTGAAAGGTGTACGGTGTATATTCATACATACTTATGCTTTCATGAAACGTGCATGATGTATATTCGTACAAACTTGTTTTCTTAAAAGGTGTATAGTGTATATTCATACATACTTATGCTTTCATGAAACGTGCATGATGTATATTCGTACAAACTTGTTTTCTTAAAAGGTGTATAGTGTATATTCATAGAAACTTGTTTTCTTGAAAGGTGTATGGTGTATATTCATACAAATTTACGTTTTCTTGAAAGGTGTATGCCGTTTATTCATAAAAACTTATGCTTTCATGAAAGGTCTATGGCATATATTCTAACTTAACTATCAGTTTTAGATTTCCTTCCTTATGTAAATTTTGAGTACGTTCTCTTCTTGCGTTTTCAATCTTAAGTTATATTACTCACCTACTGCATGTTATGTGGCAACACCCTTGAGATCAAGGATGAATAAAGTATGCATGGTTAACAAGCTGAAAACGCTGTATATCATGTATAGAGCGAGCAGTGAAGACGAGGGTAGATTAGTACATTTTCGCATTTCTGTGTGATCCCTTCTCCATGACTAAGAGTTATACGCAAGAGCTTTAGTGGTTGCACTAATAAGTTTATCGTGAATAGAGTGCTATTCGAGATTACTGATATCATGTGCCGACAACGACCTTTGATGAAGAAGTTCTGTTACTCTAAGTAATAATTTTTTGAAGATTCTTGAAGTGACTCCTCTGTGCCGTTAAGCTATCCAGGATTTCCAGCTAAAGTGAATTAGAAGAACAAGTTTTATGAAGGTAGCGTTTTTAGGTTGTGTTGAACTTGCACATACACACCTTAAGACCTATAAAATTATGGGCGTAAGGACATTTTTCTCTTCATTCACCTTTTTACGCTTTCCAACCGTAGGTTGAAGAAGCGTATATGCTCCAGCTTTGTCCGTCCGTCCGTCCTCACAATAATTGGCGTAAAAATAGTTCGATTTCGACGAAATTTTAGTATGTGGTAGGGGACCACCTGGGGACGAACCCTATTGAAAATGGGACAAATGGGGTCAAAGGTCACGACGTAGGAGCGGGATCCTTCCATTGCTCTTATGCGTCATAACTTGCGTAGATATGGTTCAATTTCAATGAAAGTTTACTATGTGGTAGGGGACTGACTGCGGACGAATCTTATTGAAAATGGGTGAAGTGGGGTCAAAGGTCAAGACATAAGAGCGGGATGCATTTCCATTGCCCTTATGCGTCATAACGTGCGTAAAAATGGTTCGATTTCGATGAGATTTCAGTATGTGGTAGGGGACCACCTGGGGACGAACCCTATTGAATGTGGACGAAATGGGATCAAAAGTCAGGACATAGGAATGCGATCCATTCCATCGCTCTTATCCCATATTATTAAGGTGGACGTCAAGTAATTTTGCTTCCTATACTTCCAATGGAAAAACTTTTGTACACATTTCCTTCACAATTAATGTGTCCCCAAGGATGAAAATTTGAACATCGATTAAAATAACTTTATTACAACTTGAAATACTCAATATTTTCTAAAACATAACCATAATTACATTAAAAATCAATAACTTTTCCTTTGGTGGTGTTGAAACCAGAAAAAGGATGGCGCGACCTGAACTTTGATGACGTCAGTAGACAAACAAATGTTGGATTGCATAATTATGGTTATGTTTTAGAAAACATTAAGTATTCCAAGTTATAAAATGAAGTTATTTTAATCGATGTTCAAATTTTCATCCTTGTGAATGCATTAATTGTCCAGAAAAAAGATGGCGCGACCTGTATTTTCATGACGTCAGTAGACAAACAAATGTTGGATTGCATAATTATGGTTATGTTTTAGAAAATATTAAGTATTGCAAGTTATAAATGAAGCTATTTTAATCGATGTTCAAATTTTCATCCTTGGGAACGCATTAATTGGGAAGAAAATGTGTACAGAAATTTTTCCAGTCGAAGTACAGGAAGCAAAATTACTTGACGTTCACCTTAAAGGAGCAATTCTTGTAGTATGTAAATTTTATTTTGAAAACGGCTATGAGGATTTTGATGAAAGTCGTTAACCTACCGTTTTCTGGTACTAGAAATCGATTTAGCTTGATCTCGACTTTAAGAAAATTTGTTTAGTGGGTTAAATAACCACCCCGAATTACCAAGTTTAAAGTGTGGTGTTATGGCGTCGCCCCATTAGATGTTGGCGCGCGGTCATGCTATCTATCTCATTACGTCACGCGTTGTTTGTGGATCCTATTAAAGTTTTATGACTTCACACCTTGCTAGCAGATGGTCGCGATTCCCATCTGCCTTATTACGTCACGCGTTGTGTGCGTATGTTCGTTCGCACGATAACTTGCGTAAAAATCGTTCGATTTCGATGAAATTTTAGTATGTGGTAGGGGAACACCTGGGAAGGAACACTTTTGAAAGTGAACAAAATGGGGTCAATGGTCAGGGCATAAGAGCGGGATCCATTCCACTGCTCTTATGCGTCATAACTAACGTAAAAAAGGTTTGATTTCGATTAAATTTTAGTATGTGGTAGGAGACCATCTGGGGACAAACCCTATTGAAAATGGACGAAATGGGGTCAAAGGTCGCGACATAGGAGCGGGATCCATTCTATTGCCCTTATGCGTCGTAACTTATGTTAAAATGCTGCGATTTGGATGAAATGTTGGTATGTTGTTGGGACCTTCCTGGGAACGAATCCTGTTGAAAATGGGCAAAACGGGGTGAAAGGCTAGGACACACGAGTGGGATCTATTCCATAGGGCTTATGCATTATAATTTAAGTAAAATTGCTTCGATTACCACAAAACTTTATCATGTTATTTCGGAGATATACTGAAGCAGTTCTGTTGAATATCATCCAAATGGATCAAAGGTCAGGGCACAGGGGTAAGATTTATTCCACAGCCATTTTCCTCATAACTTGAGTAATAGCTTGAGTAATGATTTCTAGTATATTGGAAAGCGTATCATAATGAATGCATTGCATGATTTTACTAACTTGTTTCTTTTGCAGCTGTTATCACGTGGCGTTACACCAAAACTTTACCTATTATTCATTCTGCATCGGAGTGCCTGACTGCTTATAACATAAGGTACAGTAAGCGTTACACGAAGGTTGTACCGAAAGTAATACAAAAGTGGGCATAACATTTTTATTAACTGAAAGAGGTCGTTCAAATTGCACATGTTGTTAGAGTAACTCTCCCTCTATAGTAATCCTTCTTCTTCATTGCAGGTAAATAATGGATTCCAAGCAAAAGGAACGTGCCATTATTGAGTTCTTGACAAAGGAAGGGTGCAGGCTGTCCGACATCCACAGAAGGCTACAGAATGTTTACGGAGATGACACCATTGACAAGAGCAATGTGCCCAAATGGATGAAGAAGTTTAAAGAAAGGGAAACCAGCATTGAAGACAAAACACGCAATGAGAAACCAGCATCTGCGAAAACTGACACGAATCGTCAGCGAGTAGATGAATTGATTCCCGCGGAGAGACGAGTCGCAATCTGTGAACTTGTTACACAACTGGACTGTGGTCACAATGCCATACATAAGATGGTGGAAGCCTTAGGGTACTGGAAAGTGTATGCAAAGTGGGTAGCTCGGCAGTTGCACCCAATTTGAAGAAGAGAAGGGTGAAAGTCTTCTCTGACCTGATGGAAGCGTTTGAAGCCAACGAAGACACGTTTTTTTCGATCTAGTGAGAGGGGATGAAACGTAGGCGTATCTTTGCGATCCGGAAACGAAGAATCAATCCATGAAATAGCGTCACACCTCTTCACCAAGGCTTAAGAAGTTCAAAAGCACAGAAAGTCATGGTGTTTGCTTTTTGGAATGACACGGTTGTCATTCTCTTTGATTTTCTGGAACGTGGATGTACCGTGACCAGACAGCGGTTCAAGAAGCTTAGAGAAACCATAAGGAGGAAGAGATTGAACAAGAATCTGCAAAGGATCCACATTCCCCATGACAATGCGAGACCACATACATTATTAGCAACAAATCAGGCGATCAGCAAATTAGACTGGTCGGTGATCCCACATCTACCGTACAGCCAACATCTGGCGCTCTATCTGTTCGGTCCAATGAAAGACAGACTCCGGGGACAACGATTTGATGACAAAGACGAGGTGCAAGTGGCTGTGAAGAAGTGGGTGCAAAAGTCCACACCTGAATTTTTTCAAAGAGGATGCGAGAGATGGGTTCAACGATGGCGCAAATGTATCGCTTGTGATGGAAACTATGTTGAGTAGTACCTTTTTATAGAGGGAGAGTTACTCTACCAACATGGGCAATTTGGACGACCTCCGTCAGTTAATAACAAGAAAGATGACACCGAATTTTTTGGTGTAATAAGCACGTCCTTTGAATCCGTTCTGACGCAAATTAAATTTATCAAAGCTATTCAAAGTCAATGGAACCAGTATGGAAAACATTAGATCTGACGAAAGAAAGAAGACTTTCAATCGGGTTTTTAATCCCTCAGATATTGCTGTAAACGGAATCGTGAGCTTACGAACTCTTAGAAACAGAGATATCGAGAAAAATAAAATGTGATTTTACGTCCCTTGGTGGGAAAATCATGCATTCTTTTAGGAAAAAGGTATTCTCAAAAGGTTTATCCATATAAGCGGTATCAGTCCAAGAAAAAAATTAGTCGAGTTTTCAGGAGCCCAGATTTTGCCACAAATACATCAGAAGCAGAAATTAACACTTATGACCCCTGGTGGCCAAACCATTCTTTACCAGACATTAGAAATTATGTGAAAAATATTTTCCATCAGGTCTTGTATGCGATACAGGAAGGATATTTCAAATCGGAGCTTTAGGAGCATAAATAAAGCAGAAAACGCAATTTACCTCTGTGCCCCCAAGCGGAATGTCTATGATTTACTTGTAAATTTTGAATTTAAAGGAAAAACATTTCACATCGAAAACACTACCCAACAAAGAAGGAATTTTTCAAATCGGACTCTTAGAAGTAGAGATATTGACAAAAATAAGATATACATCTACGCGCTCTGGCGGAGAAACCATGCATTATTTCAAGAAGAAAATTTTCCTAAAAAGTTTGTCGACATGAGTAGTATCGATCAACAAACGACTTTGTTTTAAATCGAGATTTTAGAAGCTCATTTTCTGCTGCTAATACATCAGAAGCGGAAATTAAGATATACGCCCCCTGGTGGCCAAACCATTTCTTTACAAAAAATAGAAATTATGTGCAAAGGATTTCCCATCAGGAGCTGTATCTGGTGCAGAAAGAATTTTTCAAATCGAAGATTTATAAGCAGAGATATAGGGGAAACGGAATTTACCGCTACGCCCCTAGCGGAAAGTCTATGAATTACTTGAAAATTTTGAAATTATATGAAAAACATGTCACACGGAAAACACTATCTAACAAAGAAGGAATTTTTCAAATCAGACTTCTAGAAGCAGAGATATTGACAAAAATAAGATGTACATCTACGCCCCATAGCGGAGAAACTTTTGATTTTTTTAGGAAAAAAATATTCCAAAAAGGTTTATCGATGTGAGTGGCATCAGTCCACGAAATAATTTTTTCAATCGATATTTTAGAAGCCCAGATTTTATGGCAAATACAGTAGAAGCAAAAATGAACACTTACGCCCCCTGGTGGCCAATATATTATTTACCAAAAATTTGAAATTATATGCAAAAGAATTTCCATCAGGAGATGCATCCGCTGAAGAATTTTTTTTTCAAATCGGAGTTTTAGAAGAGTTATCAGGGAAAATGTAATTTACTTTTACGCCCCATAGCGGAATATCTATGCGTAATTTGAAAAAGTAACTATATCCAAAATACTCTTCGACATAAATGGAATGGAAAGCTAAAAGAAATTTTTCAATCGGACGTTTAGAAGCAAATATGTGGAATAAAATGTATTTTTGAATTCGACATCATCTGCATTTACGTCCTCTAGCGGCGAAGTTGTACATCGTAAAAAAAAAAAAAAACGAAGTAAAGGATCATCATTCGCATATTTCAAGCTTCCCAATGCAAAAAGAATTTTTGAAATCGGACTAATAGTTGCAGAGATACCGTGGGTAAAGACGGACGGACAAACCGATAACATAAGCACGATCTTTTTTTACAAAAGACGTGCTGAAAAAGTCATGCGCACTTTTGCATTGCTTTCGATACAACCGTCGTAGTTCCCTGGTTTTTAGACCACAGAACAATGTATTTAGAAAACTTGTTTAGAATGTTAATGTTATCGGTAAAGTATGAAATCCGTTAATTCATAGAATACCAAGTTATTTCATGAAATAACTGATCAAGTCAGTTAAAGCGTAAAACTCACTTGTATTCTATGGTTTAACTAGTTATTTCATAAAATAACGACCTACACCCCGTTAAAGTGCAAAATAACAGAGTAAATAAATCCCAAATTCAAAAGGCTGTAAAGTTAGAACCACTGGTTAGAAATAGCACACCATTTTCAACCCACTATAAAGTGTTATATAATAATAATGATATTAACTTTTATGTTTCGTTTAAGAATATGGAAAGTATTACTTTCATTTACACGTAATATTTCTGTAATTAATGATAATTTGCTGAACTTAATATATAGAGATTACTGTAGCCGAATATTTTGTTTGCGCCAGACTCTCAGAACTTCAACGAGAAACACATTTACCTTCCACCCCTACTGAATTTATGAACTGTTCCAGACCGTAGGGGTAGACTTTTTTGGTAGACCGTCTAGTGTGTTGTGCAACTGTTGGCGTGTTGGCCCCAGTTCATTCAAGTAAGTTGATTGCTTCCATGTGCTGGCTGCTGTGCGTCTTACGCTGCTTCGATGTGTCAGGTATTGAGTTAAAGTTATTTTCCCAAGTTTCATAATTACGTTAATTTAATTTAAGTTTCTTACGTTAAAGCAAAGATTTTTTAAAACCTCAAGTTGACTTGAACGATGAATTCTTTGAGTGATGGCAAAAAAAAAAAAAAAAGACGCAATGAAAGAAAGGTTTGAATCTTTACTAAGTAAGCGTGATGTGAAAAAGAACAGTTCTTTGCTCACCCGTGAAAAGTTTTTACGTTTGATAGCTGATTTAAAGAAGTCTAAAATATCAGATAAGAAAGCGCCACGTGATTATTGGTTACTTCAACATTATGATGCCCTTGAAGTTCAAGGAGTAGAAAAATGAATATTCCCAGTGACAGATGCAAAACCAGATGTAGTGTTTTATTGTTCAAGTGATTCTTTGTTTGACATTTTATACGAAACTCATTCATCAATTGAACATGGTGGCAGAGATCGAATGATGAAAGAACTTAATCGTCGTAATAGAAATATTACGCAAAATGATATTAAGATTTTCCTGAATTTTTGCGAGCCTTGTCAACAAAAAAAGAAAACAGGCAAGGAAGATGCTGTTGTTAAACCTATGTTTTTTTCGCATATGAACTCAAGATGTCAGGTAGACCTCATAGATTTTCAATCACAACCTGATGGAAACTATAAATTTATTTTAGTTTATCAAGACGATCTTACTAAGTTTGTTTTTTTAAGTCCTCTTCAAACCAAGAGAGCAGAAGAAGTTGTAGCACAGTTGCTTGATATATTCCTGTTGTTTGGAGCAACATGTATACTGCAGTCGGACAATGGAAGAGAATTTTTTAACAGACTTATTGATGACTTAAAAGTTATCTGGCCAGAGCTTAAAATCGTGCATGGCAAAGCCAAGGCAGTGTGGTGAGAGCTAATCAAGACATAGAAAACATGTTGACGATAGATGCAAGACAACCAGTGCACTTCCTGGAGTAACGGACTAAATTTTATTCAGTTTGTAACGTACCAGGAGATGTGACGTACCTGCCAGAAGGACGCACACGACATAAAGGCAGATAGGAATCAGAATAAAACGGCCGCGTAGCTCAATTGGTAGAGCAACTTGTTCCGGAATAAGTGGCCTCGGGTTCGAATCCCGGCGTAGACCAGAAATGACGGAGAAATTTACTTCGTTATAATGGCGCCCGAACTATCCGGATGACCCGACCGTTCACAATCTCGCAATGGTGTGATGTTATTTCCACACCGCGAGATAGGAAAAATAAGAGAATCCCTTCTCCAGCACTTCGAAAAAAAAAAGAAAAATAAGGGGGAGATGATGTAACGTACCAGGAGATGTGACGTACCTGCCAGAAGGACGCACACGACATAAAGGCAGATAGGAATCAGAATAAAACGTCCGCGTAGCTCAATTGGTAGAGCAACTTATTCCGGAATGAGGGGACCCGGGTTCGAATCCTGGCGCGGATAAAAATGACGGAGAAATTTACTTCGTTATAAGTTCATGAAAAACAGAGCGTTTCACTCAAGTATTAAAAGGTCTCCTTACGAGGCCATGTTTGGTTGCGCAGCTAGAGTCGGACTGTCAACAACTATTATTCCAAAGGAAGCATTTGATTCACTGGATGACGAAGATCAATTACAAGGTGCTTTGACTGCAAGGAATACTTCGTCTCAACTTGATAATGAAGTGCTGTTTGAAAAAACAAGGTTAAATAATGCCATTGGTAATGTATGTATAGTTTGTTCACAAGAATGCAGTGAAAACGTAGTTTGTTCGAAATGTAATGAGCCTGTCGACATGTTATGTTTAGAAGACTATGTTTTGGAAGACAAAGTTGTACAGAAGATCTGCAAATTGTGTTTTAATGAACTGAATGTTCAGAGGGAAAAAGAAAACTCTAAAGAATGTTTGGAAATTCAAGCTAAGAAGATGAAATTAATGTCAGATAAATCTCATTCTGAAGCCTCAGTGGGGATTACAGTCCGTATCCCAGTACCTGAAGTTGACAGAAGAAGGGGTGACGCCAGATCTATTTTTGCTGTTACCGAAGATGGATTTTTTTCAATTGGGAACAAGAAACGGCCGCATAAAACAGCTATATTCCCGATTCCAGTTCAGCGTCTGTGAACAAAAACTAATTCAGATCGAAGAAGTGCCGGATATAGAGAAATCGCTCCGGTCGGTTGCTACAGCTCAAAGTTTAGGTACCGGTCAGGGATTTAAAAAGTGTTCATGTAAAACGCAGTGTGTGTTAACAACACATGTATTTGTTTTAGAAATAATGTTCTATGCAATTCCAAATGCCATTTTAGTAATCCCTGTTGTAACAAATGATTTTATTGTGTCCTTATATAAATAACATTTTGTATGCTGTATAACTCAGTCAAATTGCTTATTTTACACTTTAACTGTCTATCATTAGTTATTTTATAGAATACCTAGTTATTTCATAGAATAACTAGTTAAAGTGTGGAATTATTAATTTATTGCACGTTTTAAGTAACTTGATCAGTTATTTCATGAAATAACTAGGTATTCTATGAAATAACTGAATTATATACTTTAACGGGAACATTAACACAATTGATTGAAATATGTTTGAATGGTGAAAAAGTCCCTGGTAAAATGAAAATTGGCTCTTAACACCTATTTTTTCCGCTTTCCAATCGTAGGTTGAAGAAGCATATATGCTGCAGCTTTGTTTGTCTGTCTGTCTGTCTGTCGGTACGATAACTCGCGAAAAATGGTTCGATTTCGATGAAATTTTAGTATATAGTAGGGGACAAAATGAGGACTAACCCTATTAATAATGGACGAAAAGAGGACAAAGGTGAAAATACTCCAAATACGTGGCGACAGTTATTAAATAAATGCATCGCTCTTTCCAAGTTCAAGAAACACATAGCAACCGAAAAATTGTTTTTCAGCCGCCGCTGTGGAATTGAATCAACAGAACTCTCGATATTTAGCCGAGCGCGTTACATATACGCCACGGTGGCCAACAATCCACGGTGTTATGTGTATTTTTAAGTCAGCTTCTGACATCATAAATCCGTAAGATGGGCTCAGCTACTGAGACGTCTCCATCTGGTGGGCATTAACGGCACTAGCTATATATATATTATAGCAGTCAAATCCAAAGGGCAAGATCCAAGGTGAAAATACTACAAACACGTGGCGACAGTTAATAAATAAATACATCGCTCTTTCCACGTTCCAGAAAAACAATTTTTCGGATGCTGTGTGTTTCTGGAACGTGGAAAGAGCGATTTATTTATTTATTATGAGGACAAAGGTCAGGACGTAGGAGCGGGATCCATTCCATCCGCCCTTATGCATAATAAGTTACGTAAAAATGCTTCGATTGCGACAAAATCTTAGTATGTTGTTACGGAGATACACTGAACCAATCCTGCTTAACATAATCGGAATGGAGTCAAAGGTCAGGGCACAGGAGCGAGTTTTATTCCACAGCCATTATCATCATAACTTGCGTAAAAGTGCTTCTCACGGTGGTCATTAAACCTCCAACCAAAAAAAAAAAAGTGCTTCTATTGCGACAAAACTTTAGTATGTTGTTCCGGAGATATACCGAACGAATCAATAGTTGGGGTAGGGTTTGTCTGCACGAGTTTTCTGGTATGTTGGAAAGCGTATCATAATCAATGCACTGCATGATTTTACTAACTTGTTAATAAAGGAGAGCGGCAAAGATGCAAGAACTATCGAAGGATTACAGTGACATCGATTCTTAGTAGACCGTATGGTCAAATTATTAGAGATATAAATGAAGAGGAATATTAACTAAATGAAGTGGAAGAACAATGTGGATTTAGAGCAGGAAGATCCTGCGTGGATAATGCATTCTGTCTTAAATATATAATAGGGAAAAGAAGTGCAACTGGAGAAGAATTACACTCATTATTCAAAGACCTAGCAAAAGCATATTATAACATACGTAATTTAAAACTATGGAAAACATTAAAAGATATCAATATTACTTCAACTACAATGATTAAAGCAGTCAAAAAACGTTATCAATGATCAATGACTAAAATAAAAATTGGCCAGAAAGCATCAAAATGATTCCTAGTGACAAAATGAGTAAGACAGTGATGTAGCATATCTCCAATATTATTTAAGATGTATGCGGAACAGGCTTTGAAAGAAGAGAAAAGAAAGTGTCAAGCAATTGGGATTAATTTAAATGGAACGGTGGTATTTACTTTACAATTCGCTGATGATCAAGTAATTTTTGCAGAAGATAATATGATTTGGTGTATATGACTAGAAAAATAAAATAAGAATATGAAAAATGGGGATTAACTATGAATTTAGATGAGACGAAATAGTTATGCATTGGGAGTAATAAAACAGACCTACAGCTAGAAGATGTGATCATTATAGGTGTTAAATTACACAAGAAGGTAAAGATGCAATGGAGTTTAGAAATAGAATTGTTAAATATAGAAAAGCTGTTAAACGCATGAATAGAATCTAGTGGTGAAGAAATAGCCAGAAAAAGAAAATGGGGTATTTATAATATTGGGTTGTCGGAAAAGTCCTGACGTATTTTGGCACCTGATGGCGATTGGGCGGTTTTGGAAGTACTAGAGGCATGCGCAGCCCTGTTATCGCTATGGCATTCAACAGGTGGCAGTTCTAGCTGCAGTCTAAAAGGAATAGTGAGCGATTTGGTTGATTTGCGGAGATTTGACATCAAGTTGAATATGGAAAACCAAACTGTGCATTTTCGCCATATTTTACTGTTTTACTTCCGTAAAGGGAAGAACGTGCGTCAAGCTTGTGAAAAGTTAGGTAAAATGTACGGTGAAAATGCTTTACAAGAACGTCAGTGCCAGCGGTGGTTCGCAAACTTCCGTGCTGGTGATTTTGACCTCAACGATGCTCCTCGGTCCGGAAGGCCCACCGAGGTTGATGACGACCAAATCAAGGCACTGATTGAATCAAACCCACGTTACACGACACGAGAGATTGCAGACGCATTGCACATCCATCATTCAAGCGTTCACGACCACCTGAAGAAGCTGGGATACGTAAGCAAACTTGATGCGTGGGTTCCTCATGAACTCAAAGAAGCTCAATTGACAGCGCGTATAAACATCTGCGATATGCTCATTGAACGTGAGGAAAACGATTCTGACGTTCACAGAGTGTACGTGACAGGGTCGACTACACGGAGATATAAGCGGGTGGCCAGGACAGATGAGCCATAGTGCGTAAGGTGAGCACAATGGGCACAAGTAGTGATTTGACGGACGTTCAAAAAAGAATGATCATCAGCTACCGCGAAGGGTGGAAGCATTTCAGGGATGTTCGCGTTGCTGTAGTAAGGGTGTTTTTATTTTTTTATTGGAGGTTTAACGACCACCGTGAGTAACTCAGCGGGCTAAAAGCAGTCGCCCATCGCTAATTTTGGTCCACTGGTTCCAGGGAAAGGAGACTGTCAGAGCCGTAACACAAACACAACACACGTGCCTCTCCGCGATTCGAACCCGGACTCATCTCGGACGAATGAATACAAGCCATCGCTTAGACCATTGCACCACCGGGGCGGCATAGTAAGGGTGTACTAAGAATGGGGCGCTGGCATTCCGAGTACCTCCCGACGTCATAACTGTGGAGCTCCAAAAGCCATCAACCCCAGAGGAGAACGTCACCTCCCTTTAATTAGTAAAGGGCAATCGACGCGCAACAGCGCAGCAATTGTACACGTAAATGAAAGCTGGGTACCCAGGTACGCGTCCGTGATAACAGTAGAGCGAACCTTGTTACGCATGGGTCTCCGGAGTCGACGCTGAGTCAAGGCGCCCATGTTAACCCAGGCCCATCGGCAACGACGCCTGCGGTTCGCATTGGACTACCGTCATTGTACAGTGGAAAAAAGCTGCCTTCTCCGACGAATCCAGGTTTCTACTCCACAGAAGTGGCGGGCGATGGCGGATATAACGTCACACACACGAGAACCAACAGCCGGACACACTTTTCTGTCAAGTACAGGCCGGCAGTTGCAGAGTGTATGCCTGGGGTATGTTTTCCTGGTATGACCTGGGGACCGCTGGTACCACTGAATGGGTCCCTGAACGACAATGGCTACCTGTCCATCCTCGCTGACTACATGCATCCCTTCATGTTAGACGTTTACCCTGGTGGTGATGGTGTGTACCAACAATGCGCCGTGCGATGTCGCTAAGGGGTTGCGTGACTGGTTCTAGGAACACGACACCGATGTCGCCGTTCTCCATTGGATGGCTAAATCGCCCGATCTCAATCCCACAGAGCACGTGTGGGAATATTTGAATCGACAGGTTCGACATGCCGACCCACAACTACCTCCTCTCCGGAACCTTCGTGCTCTGCTGCAGTCCGAGTGGGCACGTGTAACCTAGGGCAACCTTCCAGTGCCTCATTGCGTCCATGCCACGCCGCCTTCCCTCTGTCATCAGGGGCTAAGGGTGGTTATTCCCATTATTAGGTAGGATGTCTTATAATTCTGATACGACTGTGTATATAACAACGTAATTGGAATAATCACGTTGCAATGATGAGCTTCTTTCATTGCGTAAGAAAATGACTTAAAATGATGGTGGTTCCTAGTTTTAGGGCTCACAACTTCACTTTATTTAACCAATGTAAGTGAACCAATTGGTGCCTAAAACTTTAAGTGCTTCGCAAACAGAAATGTTCCCTCATCGACCCGGATTTGCGGAAGATGCGGCGAAAATATCCATTTCCCCCTATCATCCGAACATTACCGACCATGAACTTGTCACGCGTGACAAGAGCTCGCTTATAATTATCTACTCTCTGCTCCATGACCAACCGCATGACGGCGAAAGGCTAATCCCCTGATACGAACACTATCCTACTGGACGGACTCAAGTGACTCAAACTAATTCACACATTTCCCCCACCTTTGTTAAGTCCCTCGCCCTTTTAGCAGGTAATCAGTCAGAAAGGATTAGTGTAAATCATACGATAACGCCCGATATCGCACTGTTCTAAGCGCCGGCTCCTAACCATTCAGGATGCTCCGATGACGCAGTGCTCTAAGCGCTGGCTCCTAACCATTCATGACGCCCCGATGACGCAGTGGTCTAATCGCTGGCTCCTAACTAATCAAGACGCCCCATATGACGCAGTGGTCTAAGCGCTGGCTCCTAACCATTCGTGACGCCCTGATATCGCAGTGTTCTAAGGGCTGGCTCTAAACCATTCACGACGCCCCGATGACACAATGTTCTAAGCGCAGGCTCCTAACCATTCACGACACCCCGATGACGCAATGTTCTAAGCGCTGGCTGCTAACCATTCACTACGCCCGATGACGCAGTGGTATAAGCGCTGGCTCCTAACCATTCATGATGCTCCGATGTCGCAGTGTTCTAATCGCTGGCTCCTTACCAATCAACACGCCCCATATGACGCAGTGGTCTAAGCGCTAGCTCCTAACCATTCGTGACGCCCTGATATCGCAGTGTTCTAAGGGCTGGCTCTAAACCATTCACGACGCCCGGATGACACAATGTTCTAAGCGCTGGCTGATAACCATTCATGACGCCCGATGACGCAGTGTTCTAAGCGCTGGCTCCTAACCATTCATGACGCTCCGATGACGCAGTGGTATAAGCGCTGGCTCTTAACCATTCATAAAGCCCCGATGACGCCGTGGTCTAAGCCCTGGCTCCTAAACATTCATGACTCCCCGATGACGGCGTGGTCTAAGCGCTGGCTTCCACCCATTCATGACACCCCAATGACGCAGTGTTCTAAGCGCTGGCTCCTAACCAGTTATTCTTCCGAAACGGGTCAGGATTTGAGTCCTGAGTGTGGCATAGGTGGTGTGCTTGTCTTACGGCACTGGCTCTGTCTCTTCCCTGGAGCCAGTGGTCCTAAATTAGAGACAGGTAACTGCACGCTTGTCAAAATGGTAATTTACCTCCTTCATCTGACACATCCGGCAAACTCCACAGTTCCTGCTCCAACTGAGGAAAGTGAAATGCTTCTTCAACACTTCTCAGCTCGACTAAAATTCCGTTCAGCTAGAGTATGATTTAGCTGCGAAAACGGAAATTCTCCTGACTTCCACAAACTATGGAATCTTTAGATCAGATCTTATGTAGAGGATTTTAGGAAGGAAGCATCTGACCCCAGGTCTTAAACAACCCTTAGAAATAGGAAGCTAGAAGAATTGGGCTGGAGTGACCGATAGGAAAGTGACACGGAAGCGAGGGAGAAAGGAGTAGAAAGGCGCCCATATTTATTATCGGGGGCCAGTACCCAGGGCCCGACGGCTTAACGTGTCAATCCGACGCACGGCGGATATTTAGTGGTTCGAGCGTTGGTACCTGCCTGGGAACGAACCCGAGGTTTTCTCCGTGGCAATCACAAACATTGACCACTAGGTCACTCGCGGCCCCAAACTATTGAGTCCATGCCTCAGATGGTTCCAACTTGATGGCCTGAAAGTTTCACTTACAGTTTGATTTTATTCGAACACTGTCCTCTTTATCAACACTCACATTGTTGTCATGTTATTATCCCATTTTATTTAACGATTTTTGTAAGTGTATGTAGCATTTCCTTCATTACCTAATTGTTAGGTGCTCATTTGTACATAAGCATTTCATGTTTTACTTCTGCTTTTGTACTCCGAGTGTTGAATAAATGCATATTTAACCTTATAACAAACTGAGTTGCTTACGGTGGTCATTAAGCTATTAATAAAAAAAATCCAGAGTACTGTTTGTAGATAACTATTCCATGCATCTTCTCATGCCAAGATCTTTGTGGGTGTGAAATAAAACTAATAATTCGAAAGTGTTAATTTTGTGAAAAAAGGAATTTGTCCGTGACGGAGATCGAACTCGCATCTCCTCGCTCCCGAGTGAGTTTTCCTAACCGACTAAGCTACACCGACCAAATGTATCGCTGCAGATTTGTCATCTTGACACGTGCTTCACCTCTGTCGTAAGTCACAATTTGTTTAGGTACCGTACATTGCATTTATTCGCGTCACTCACGACCATACGGGGCTACAGTCCAGTAGATACTAAGTGAAAATAAATCATAACAAACAATAAGGTTTACTAATCCCTGATATTGAGCGGCACTTAAGTGGGTGGATTAATGAATGCTATTGTCGTATAACCAATTAAAGAAGATATGCGAGTTATAAAAGTAAATATTTACTAAGTTGTGGCGGAGGCAACAGTAACTATTCAGTTTTTCATAAATAATATTTATTATTATTATTATATATTATTCAGATTTAGACGAACCTAAGAAACGACTCTGACAGCTACGGGATGTGATGTAGCTCTGGAAGCTAATGTGCAAGTTAAATCCTGATCTCAAGATGGAAAGAAAAGCTGAATCGCAAATACGGTAATGGACGGGGATTGGTCACTTTTTGTTTAGGATATGTACAGGTTACACCCCCGTGTTATACATCATTTTAAAGCTCTCGTCAGTAGTAGGTAAACCTTCGGGTCCAGATGAAATCTAATTTCACTACGACGAACGTTTTCATAGCATCAAAAATGCATTGGGGGGGGGGTACCACATTTCGAATCAGGTTCTTGTAATTTATGCGGACTGCAATGAATATTGATACATGTATGTAAAACGCCATAAAATATTGTTCGGTGATAGTTTAGTAAAATATATTGTTGGGTAACAATGAAATTAACTATTGTTGCGTCTCTTCATCAGACAGCATTCAAAAATCAGATTTCAACGATGGTTTTGACTCTCCCTTTACCCATTTTCGTTACATCGAAATTTTTACCTGGTATTTACTTTGCCACTGTCGCGAAAGCTTCATAGCATCAAAAATTATAAGCTAAATGACCATTTTGAATTAAATTAAATTTAAAGGATTAATCGCAATCTGCACCTAGTAAGTGTGATGGTTGTGCTGGTCAACCGCTCAAGCAAAAAGAGAGATCACATCCATTTTAGTATTTCGAAAGATTGTAAACTTTTTTTTGATCCTTTGTTTTTGAATTAATATCATATCATCAGGTCTGTACATGAGTTTCCGGGGCTTTGCTTAACCAGCTGTGAAAGGTAATCAATTGAAGTTTTGCCAGAATTTCGTGTTGTGGCGATAAAATTGCAATATTGAGTCGATTGACACGTGTTGGCGGACTGCTCACATGTGCCTTAGTTAAGCTAGGATATGGCGACCGACAAAACCATCGACCTTACCAGAGATTGAAACGGGTCACGGGTCAATGGGTCGACAATTTCTTGCGGGTCCAACGGGTCGGATCAAGGTGTTCCTGACACGATTTTGATTCGTTTTTTTCCCGTTTTATTTTTGAAAAGAGAAAAATATATTCTAAAGAAAAATAAGCGGTATGTAATTCTGTAGTGGGTACTGTTGCATACGGTGCGAATTATGATTTACCATGCAAAAATATTGTCATCTCTTTCTTAAAGCGAGGAAGATTTCCACCGATCGACGTCAGACACACCGACACCATATCGTAAAAAGATATTTCCTTTGCGTTCTTTTACAGTGCGATTGTCTAGGGCAAGGTACAGACAAACGCCATTCACCTGCTTCTCAGCTGTTTCACTCTCTCCGTGCGAAGTTCACTGTATGACTAAAAGTTACTTTTCACATCGCATCTTTTACATTGAGCATTTAGAGGTTTTCGATTGATGTGCTAACATCCCGTTCTAAATGTCGAAATAAACTCCTTATTTGTTAATATGGATGGATTTGATATTAAGGAGGTTGAGAAAGGCGTCAACAAATCCGTCCTTGTGGAAAACTACAAGAGGAAGAGTGAATGCTAGAAATTGTTTCGTCTCATTAAGGAACCAGTGAATAATTCTGTGTTGTTTGGTCTTGCTTGTTGTTCAAAATGTGGAAAGTGTTTTATTACAAAGAGAGATGTCGACGGTGTAATAAAAGTTTATGGAACCAAAAATCTAACGCACCATATATAAGTATGCGCACCTCCATCAATGCGTGGAAAGAGGGAGCAATCTAAATACACTGCTGGCCACCCAAAATGCAACACCAAGAAGGAAGCATTCGATTGGCCTGAAATTCGCAGCATGCGCCGCCTACGAGAGGACATGCAAACGATTACAATTGCAGGGCATATGCAAATCATGTGCGTCCGGCACGCCACAGAGAAGCACTATAAGAAGGGTGCACAGAAGGCGGGGTGTAAGTAGTGGAAGTGTGTTGTGCTACCGAACCTGTGCGTGGGAAGTTTCCTGATGCCTCGTCGCACAATACGGCAGTCATTCCAGCACGTTTCGGAGTTCGACAGACGACGAATAGTGGCTTATCGTGACCGAGGTTTATCGTACCGAGACATCGGCGCCCGTGTGGCACGACATCTAGCCACAATGAGGCGAGTATGGATTCGGTGGGTGAAGGAGGGACGGACGGGCCTGCGTGAGCGATTGCCGCTGCCGCGGCACATCACCGAGCGAGAAGCCCTGCATGTTGTACGGCGGGCATTGACGGCTCGCACTGCCACATCGCGAACGTTAGCGCAGGAATTAGGGTGTATTGCGCAACAACCTGTGTCAGCACATACCGTTCGACGTCCTCTGCAGGGGCGGGGACTTGTCGCACGGCGCCCATTATTCCGATTACCATTAACGATACACCACCGGCGAGTGCGGCGGCAGTGGGCCCTTGAACGCCGCACGTGGACTACGGAATGGCACGACATTGTCTTCTCCGACGAATCCCGCTTCTGCCTGCAACACTACGATTGTCGGATCCGTGTGTGGCGGCACTGCGGAGAGAGACTGTATGGCGCCTGCATTATGCATCGCCATACCGGTCCGTCGCCTGGCAATGTGGTTTGGTTCGCAATTGGATATGACACCCGCACCCCTCTGGTACGCATCGCCGGTACACTCAACAGCTACCGCTACATCTCCGACATTTTGAATAATGTAGTCATCTCATACCTGCAGGACCTGCCAGCGGCCACGTTTCAACAGGACAATGCGCGCCCGCACGTGGCACGCATCGTACAACAATTCTTCACGGCCCAACAGGTGTCACTGCTTCCGTGGCTCGCTTGTTCTCCCGATATGTCGCCCATCGAACACGTCTGGTCGCTGATCGGCAACCGAGTGGCCCGGCAAGCACCACCCGTGATGAACTTTGGCAATGTGTGGAAGCAGCCTGGACCAATATACCCCAAACCCACATCCAAAGCCTCTTTCGTTCGATGCTGCGGCGTGTAGCGTCCGTTATTGCCAGCCACTGGGGCCACACGAACTCTTGATGTCTGCGTGTTCCGCAAGTCGCACGGGCCTGTAAGCTCAATCGTTTCATCTTTGTATCTGTTGTTATGTGGCCAGTAAATCTGGCTTTGCTATCTCGTGTCCTTCTTGATGTTGCATTTTGGGTGGCATTTAAAAACAATCATTTGTGTAATCAGAAATAATGATTGCCTTTTGTAATAAACTCCATGGTCACGATCATAGACAGCCATTACTTCTGGATTACGCAAAATAGTGGCCTTAAAATGGCACTGAAATTTAGCAAGTAACCAAATTTTATAATTAAAAAAGGAATTTAGTTATTAAATATGAAGCAGTTATTGGGATGAATATATATATTACTATATCTTTTATAGCTGTCTTTTGTATATATTTATATAAACTGAGTTTTCAATTTATAGTTCAAAGCTGATTTGTCTGAGTCAGTTACGAGTCCTGATCGGGTCCGTGTCCGAAATGTTTGACCCTTTCCAACTCTGGACCTTATCACATAACCAGCCCATCTGAATAGGCTCTCATATATCTGTTCCACTAAATGTTTTAGTTGCGCTGTAAAATAAAAGTCACTTACTGGTTTTGTTGAACTCGATTTGACGTTACGTTTAACCTCAACTTCCAAATACTAAAAGATTTTAGACTAAATTCGTCCCTTTCCCGGATGAATCTCAGTCGGTTGTAGCTTAAAATCTTGACTACACGTATATAATTCACTTTCAATGTCATTATCAATGATCAAAGTTAACAAATTCTACTTAGAAGTACCCAAACCATTTTCTGAATCATTGAAACCTATATTCATCAAGTCATTCGTAACACGTTGTATTGATTTCAATGAAGGATATTTCACAATACGTGCGACACATCACTCTTTGAATAAAAAACAACAACTCTTCACTCAATACAAACTGCTTTTATAAGAATCTCCCTCCATCTGATCTCATTAATACTGCGTAAAAAATACTCGCTCTTCTAACAGTGCAAGTACATGAATCACTCAATTAACACTGCGCACTGAACTCTTTATCTCGTAATTCTTTACGTAGAATTACGAGATAAAAAGGAGTGCCTCTACGTTCGGTATTGGGACCGTTACTGTTCCTGTTATATATTAATGACCTTCCTCTGTGCCTGCAATCATCTCATGCTTTGCTATACGCTGATGACAGTGTCAGTTTTCAAAAATGTCATGATTTGCATATGTTACAGATAATGATCAACAACGATCTATCAAATTTATCTCATTGGTTATGCTCTAACAAATTACCACTTAATATTCTAAAAACCAACGCCGTATATTTCCGGAACGTTCATAAAAGAGAGGACATAAATAACTTTCCAGTCAGGATTAATGATCTCTCCCTTAAAATTGTGGACAAAGTTCAGTATCTTGGTGTTTGGTTTGATGAATTCTTTACCTGGAATACGCATGTTCAGTTTGTTTTAAAAAAGTTTCTTTACAGGTTGGCCTGCTTGGTAAAATTAAGCATCTCTTCCCTATCAATGTCCTAAAAACATTTTACTATGCTTTTATTTATACCCATCTCTCCTATTGTCTGGAATCTTGGTATTCAAATATAAGTGCAAACAATAAGTTATGCTTGATCAAACTACAGAAGAAATCTGTTCGCTATATGCTGAACACATATTACATGTCTCATTCAAAACCATTATTTCTAAAACTAAATATTCTAAAAATTCATGAAATTTTTACCTTGAAACTAGGTATCATATTTTTTAAAATAATGCATTTTAAACTGCCTATTTTTCAATCTGACATCAAATATCTGGATTATCCTATCTTCACCAGATCTGTTGCTAACAACAAATTATGTCAGCCGTGTGTTAGACTTAATTATAGTTTAAATAGCATAATGTATAAAGCCATTATCCTATGGAATAATCTCCCAGAGAGCATCAGATCCCTGGAAAATATCAAAAAGTTTTCCTTGTCTCTGCGAAATTACATTGTAAATCACCCTGATCTCCATAACGAATAACAAGCCTATCATCAAATTGTAGTTCCAAGCATGCTGCTAACAGTGGTGCTTCTGTTATAACCATCTTACTTGCTTTCATATATGCCATATGTTTTATTCTTTTTCTTACATCTGATAGGGGGAATCGCCTAACAACCAATGTGTCCAGATTCCTGCTGGTGTATTGCATTTTCATATAACTGAAAGTTTTAAATGTGTGCAATAAATAATTGTATTGGCCCAGCTATCACGATTTCCAACTCCAAAATCATCGGGAGAAACTTGTGGTGTTAAGTTCTGAAAATATTTAACAGGAAGAAATCTAATTTACATAAAAATACAGCAACTCAAAAGGAAGGTTGAATTAGAGGTATACTTCTCAACGCCCTGGGAAGCAATAAATGATACTGCAAGGTTTTCCCTCAGTTCCGCCGCATGACCAACCCATCTCAGTTTACACTCGTCTATCAGCTCCATTGCATCTCTTAGTTATGTCCTGAGTAACAATCAATCAAGTTTTTGTTCCTCAGTTCCGCTACATAGCAAGTCCATCTCAGTTTACTTTCGAATATCTGCTCTACTACAGGGTGGCCCAAACAAAACTATACCCATAGTAGCCCAAACAAACCTATATCCAAGGTAGCCCAATTTCATGATAACTTATTTGGTTACAGGTATACTGACAGTCTACGATATTAACGGAACAGTTTGTTACTTGTTAATTATAGCATTTTTGGTTGCAGATGCTGACAATCCATCCATCTACATACCACTTTACTTGTGAGGAGTTTCCCAGCAACAGGGAAGATGGTCATGACTTTGCAGCGAAGAATGTTCCTCGTCGAGGCATATGTGAAGCATACGTCCTTTAAAATGTGTCGACAGGAGTTTCAAACAATGTTTAAAATTCGACCACCAACGAAGGTGGCAATCAATGATCTGGTAAAAAAAGTGGCGTGTAATTGGTTCAGTGACAAATGCTGCCAAAAATTATGCCAAGCGCGTACGTACTCCAGAGAACATTCGCGAGCGAATCTTACTGTCTCCTAAGAAATCTACGCGTCGATTATTTCAACAAGCAGGAATTTCACATTCTTCGTGCCAGAGAATATTGAAACCCGATATGGGTGCTAAACCGTACGAAATTTCTGCATTGCATCGGTTGCAACCTCAAGATAAACTCGCACGCGTGCGATACTGCCGGTGGTTTACAGGAAGAAATTTCATCTGGGATGCTGGACATGAATCTCTACTTCATGAGTGATGAGGCATAGTTCCATCTAAGTGGATATGTAAATTCCCAGAAGACGATATTGGAGCACAGAAAATCCAAATCAAAACATGCTGCGAAGAACAGACCTGCGCCTTAAGGGGAGATTCTCATTTGTAATGCTAAAATTACCGCTTTTGTTGGTGTTTATTGACGAAACTATGCAACAAATTGATTGCAAAGTAGGTACATCAACACTGGCGGAAAGTGAAAAAAGAACACCAAGAAGGAGACGTCTGATACCAACGAAATTTGTACAGCATAATAACGAAATACAGAGGATAACATAATCAAAGCATTATGGCAAAATACAGCTGTATTTGCTGGTAAACTGAAAAAGAACATTTCCATGTAACATGGTTAGTACGAGGTTGAACCACCATGAACTGCGTCACACTGTGCAATTCTGGCATTGAGTCTGTCGTACAGATGTTGGATGTAAGTTTGGGGTATTGAGTTCCAAGCATCCTCAACCTGGACGTGTAAATCGGGGATGGTCGTGGAGACCGGATAAGTCGTTGTCCCATAAAATCCCACACGTGCTCAGTGTGGGACAAATCCGGTGAACGTGCAGGCCATGGAAGTTGTCTCACACCCTGAAGTGCATGTTGCGTTGCACGTGCCATGTGTGGGCGTGCGTTATCTTGCTGGAAAACACCACGATGGATCGACCTTACAAATGGCACAACAACGAGTTGAATGATGTTGTTGATGTAGGAGGTGCTGTTTAACGTACCCGGTACAAACACTAGTTGTGTACGGGAGTGATAGCTGATCGCTCCCCACACCAGGAGACCAGGTGTAGGCCCTGTGTGTCTCTGGCGGATGTAAGAAGGGTGGAGAAGTTCCCCTGTGCGTCTGCGAACACGCATACGGCCATCGGAGGCTCCCAAGCAGAATCTGCTTTAATCGCTGAACACGATAGATCGCCATTGCGTTCTCCAGTGCAGACGTTGGCGACACCACTGCAGCCGTTCCTGATGGTGGGCTGGAGTCAGAGGTACACATGCCAGAGGCACACGTGCACGTAGTCATGCATCCAGTAGACGGATGCGGATTGTTCGCACAGTCACCTCAGGTGCAACGGCAGCTCGAAGTTACGTCGCAGTGGATGTTCTGCTTGACAACGCCGCTCTTCTTATGCGTCGATCGGTCCGCTCATCAGTCAGTCTGTGACTCCAGGTTCCACGTCTTCTCGTGTGGGAATGTTCCACGGACCAACTACGCCACCATCGTAGCCCCCACCGATACTTCCCGTCCAATTCGCTCCGTAATACAACGATACGACCACCCGGACACGCGGAGTCCGACTAGACGACCTCGCTCAAAGTCCGATAACTGCTGAAATCGTACACGTCTTCCATGTCCAGGCATTGCAGCTTCTTCTTCAGGGTCTTCGCACGTGTCCGTACGCCGACGACTGATTACATTCACTTCGCCGTACTCCTTAAAAACCACCGACGATAATTTGCATATTATGCCGTGCTGTGGGGTAAGCTCTCACTGGTTGGTCCCGAAATTATCATCACACCAACGTAAACTCGACCCATTAACATATGTAAATTTCATGATCGTCCGCCAATTCTTTCTTGGTGTTCTTTTTTCACTTTCCGCCAGTGTATTTATTATCGTTTCAGGTACATACAAAACAATTATTAATACGTTTCGCGAATACTCACTGCGCGAAGTTCGGCGGTCCCTGGTTGGCATGATTTCTCCACTCCAGGTGATCTAAAACAAAAAACTCGTACTGCATTTTACTATACACAAGTAGTTATCGCTTGATGAACCAATATATATATATATATATATATATTTGAGAAAATGGTGACTTGTCAAACTCAAATTATCAATTTAGCTAAAACAATTGACAATGCTTTTCGCTATTATAAGAAATATACATAACGTATCGCGCGTTTCTGGTTCATCAAACGATAAAAGCATGTTTGTTGAACATGCAGTTTTACATTTGAAGTCGATAGGTCTAATAGTTTTTAAAATGCCATGTCAACCATTCCCGAAAAAGCTGTTTCGAGAAAAACGCGCTTAAAGTTCCAAGTACAGCTTAGGGATGCATATTGAGTACCTACAATATTTTTCTGCTAATCTGCTACACCAGGGTCACACAGTGTTTTTCCTCTGCTACGTAGAACTCGTTTAGAGACATTTTCTCGCTTCTGTACGAGCCTCTTTTATAGCCTCAAGCCTGCGTCTCGACGATCTCTGCAGACGCTGTTGGTCCCGCGCGTTGAGAAATACCTTCGTTTGCTCGCCAATAACTATTCCTGTCGTTGTCATCATTTTCAGTACGGCAGAAAAGCCTTCATTAAAAATGCCTGCTGCTACATAAGCTGTCATTTCGATGGTTTTTGAGCCACAGTGAAGATGTTTGGGTACGAACCGCCAAACAGTAGAATTGAAACTCTCGTTGTTGTTTTGAGTGTCACCATCCAAACACCTTTCTAACAACTCTCTTGATGACAAATCGTTTTAAATCGGCTTTATAGCATTTTCGACATCTTTATGAAGTGCCGGTTCGTGATTGAATTCGTTTAGAGTTTTCTCAGTTTCGGCTTTGCGCCAGTTGCACCAATTCTGTGACCCCACTGGACAGTAACAGATTATAACTTGGCCAATTTGGAGAATTTCAACTTGAAATTTGGTACACATATTCTTAAGAATTGAAATAATAAAATAACGTGAAAAAAATGAGAATCTCCCCTTAATAATGAGGGCGCTCATTTCCAACACTTGCTGTAGGAACTGTCTTGGACACTATGCCATTAAATAAAATTTGTGCTTATTTGATTTGTTTATTTGGTTTAGTTTTGTTTGGGCCATCCTGTATACCTTTCAGTTATGCCCTGGGCACCATTCGATCATTTAGCAAGTCCATCTTTTGTCTCTCAGTCTCACCGCATGATCAGCAACATCCAGTTCACTTTCGTATATCTGCTGCCTTAAAATTCGTAGTTATGCTTTGGGTACCAATTGATATTTCTACAAGTCCATCTGTTGTTACCCACATGACCTGCCCATCTCAGTATACGAGAGTAAATTAAGATGTATATGCTCTCCTATATTTTTTATAGCTGTCTTTTCACTTCTCTCCTAGTTTTGATTCGGTCCATTTCACTAATTTCGCATTTCCTGAGTTCAATTGCTGGCTTGTTTTCTTCGAGGTTCCCTTCGTCTTTTGCTGTGGTAGCTAGAGTGTTACACGTTACGCAATCGAATGTCAATGATAGTAAAACATCAACTGTTAAAGAAATCTGCCCCTATATTGCTTGATAAAACATTAACTAAATAAATGTAATTTTTTACTACAGTACATAAAAATGCAAAAATCATTGTCATATAAATTAGTCCATCAGCAAATTTTTTTTGGAAACGTTTCACCGATTTGCTGGTGCAGGAAGTCGGGTTTCCTCCTATTTTCTGACAGAATTTCAACGACGTAGTAGCTAGAACCATAACTCAGCGAGACAGTAATTTTTTTCCCATTGCACACATACTTAAGAAACCACTGGAAATGCTTTAAGCGTTTTTCTGTTCCCATGTTGCTTTACGAAACAGTAGATCTCTTACCTGGAATTATGTTACGCATTTTTATTTTCATTATTCTCAAATATTTGTATTTCGTATTTCTGGGTTACAGTGCTCAGTTGCAGCACCTTTTATTTTGGAAAAAAGTAGTGTAAAGTACTTTTATCCGTTCTTTCGTAAAATTTATATGACTCATTCTGAGTACGAAGCATTGTTTTCTTAAAATTATATCACAATTAAATGTAATAAAAGAAAGCAACTACGCATTTTTTTCACAAGTTCTGCAGTTCCACACATAACGCTGGGTAATATTCAAATTACTTTAAGTTTTTCAACCCGAAAAACTTAAAAATAAGCCGAAAAAACATTTTCAACAGAACATATTCCTTATTTATTATTGTGCCAATCATGACACAAGTGTTATTTTGATGAAGAAACTTAAAAAAACCAGAAGATGGCATTTTTCAAACGACAGTTTACCAGAACAGCTCTTAAAACGTGTTGCAAAAAATAAATCTTGGAGCTGAAAATACTTTGGAATTTAAGATTTTTCGGAAGGCCATTCAAAAAATTGCCATTCATTTTAAGGGTGACACCATATCAGAGTAGAAGTAGATGAATGCTACAAAAAAGGAAATAAAAATGTTTCGCCGTAGCAAAGTTCAATAAACCAATATTTTATTAATTTAAAAAAATACCGACGTTTAAACAATTACTTTAAACATTTAGTAAGCACTAAAAGCATACGGTTAACGTTATTTGGGACGTAATTCACAGAGACGCATAGTTTTTATATTTTTCCAAAAGAGAAAGAACATTTTCTCCTTTAATTATTTCAGTATTCGTCGGATTATGACTGTCCTATGTTGATATCCTTCATTTAAAACGTTTTTTCTAAACGCCTTAATAACTAGAGAAATTTACATTAATTATTGATGTAAAAAGCGGCGATAACCAGCCACGTAGGCGGCATATAACTTTTGTTCTGGATAATACGACAAAATTAAAATCGAAAGAAAACGGAAAAAGCATCAAGGTCACCGTTTTGGAAGCTCCTCAGAAAGTTTTTCCAGGTAAAGGATCTTTTAAACGTTCTTGAATGGCAGGAAGAACTTTTACTAGCTACTATTTAAACTTTTTGCTGTAACGTTTAAAATTATTTACACATTCTGCTGCTACTTTATTCAATTCATAATTTACTTACCGAAAAATTTCCATAGGGAGCACCAGAAAGTTGCTGATACTGATGTAGCTAAAAGGAGACATTTCATCTGTGAGCAAGGTTTTAAATCCTTTTTTCGTGGAAGCGTATGATAGAATTTACATTCTTCGTAAGTTCGCAGAAGAATTCCATGAACGCACAAAGATAGAAATACTTGAATATTAATTACAACCTCTGCCAGAAGCACAAGAAACAGAGCTCCGCTGTAATTAAAATTATGCGCTTCCGTAAAAAAAGAAATGAAAGACGAGAGGGTTGACTCCAGCGTCGCGGATCATGGGTGAGGAAAGGCGTTATGTATAGATAAGTGTTAACTGAGAAAAAGACTGACGAACAGGTGGGGTGTTCAGAGCCTTGTGCGTGTGAATGTGGCTTCATCGCTTGCCTCGCTCGTCCTCCACATGGCGAAAGGATCTGTCAGAACAACTGCGCATGCGCTGGCTTCGTTGCTATGGCAATGCACTTTCCGAAGCGATGCTCGGCAGAGGAGTGCGCCACTCCAGTAGTAAGATCAACAAGTGTTTGTCGTCAGATCTCTAGAATATCCTCTTGAGCAGAGTCCTTGCGGCTGTATCTCGATATTACTTTTCATATATCTCCCTCGACGAATACTTCACCTCTTGCGCTGTGATGAAAATCCAGGCATTTTAAGAAATCGGGCATTGTATTAAAAATTGCGGAAAATGTTGTGATTCCCCTTCTGAAGGTAGGGTTAACGTAGGTATCCCCTGCTAGAAATGCTCTGAAATTCCCACCTCATTCTGAATGGATCATTATTCGTTTTCCTTTGAGATTTGATAGCGGCATGATTGAAAAGTCTCCAAAAATCCAATCTTAAGACCATGCTGCTGTAGAAATATGAAGAAAAATCTATTGAGGAAGCTTTGAAAACCAACCCATATTTTGAATCTCGATTTGTAATTTAGCCCAGCTCCCCCAAAATATGCCTTTGCGTAAATCTGACGAGCGCAACAAATATTATTGTCACTTATAAAATGAGAATAAATTTGGAACTCCATGGAAAAATATAACTTACTCTTATACCAGTGATCTCAAACTCAAACCTTTGGAAGGGCCACATTCTAGTTTTGAGGGAATTTAGAGGGCCGCATGAATATTAATAAATTTCTTATGAATAAATATCAACTTTACAAAACTACTCCAGTGTCTTGGCCCTAGAATGGAATGTTATTTCTAATTGTCGGTGAATAGTAAAAACAAATACTTCATCAATCATTGAAAACAATCACTTTTACCTAACAATTATTTTTCACTGAAATCCTAAAACAGTCAAATTTTATCAACTGAATACGGTACACGGTACAGAAAATATTACATGTTCTGACCAGAATGTGCTCGCTTTTCTGTCACTAACTTGTCGATATTTGGAATAATGTCCTTTGAACCTGCTACTTTTAAAAGTGAGCATAAGTGATTGTCACTTAACCTATTCCTTTTAAGACATTTTACTTGGTTCATCCTTGAAAACAACTGTTCACATGAGTATGGTGTTCCGAACATAGACAGAACCCGTGCAGTTAGGTTATCGATGTTTACGTACTTGTCCTTTGAAACTAACTAGTTAAATTCTTGTTAGATTGTAGCTGCTGAATGTTTTTTTTTTTTTTTAAAGAATCACACTGAAAGTCTATTATTTCACGCTGAAGTTTTTCAGGTGTATTGTATGCATTGGGAAATTGAATATATTGAAAATATTTTCAATGTCTTTGAAACATTCAAGCCTTCATACAGTTATATTTGTCGTAAATAAACTTGTTACTTCTAAAGAGGATGGCTTTACTAAGCATTACTACGTTTATATTATATTTAATATATTATAACATACACAGTGCGTCAAAGAATTTTTAAAACTGGCGCTAGATTTCAGCCTACGGTGGGGCCACCAGTGTAATCGCGAATGCGTTATAAACAGTGACCATCTGCTTGCTTTCTGCCAAAAGTACTGCGCAGTTGTTAAAGTAACTCAAACGAAACGGGCGTTCATTAGAGAAGTAATAATTTTTTCATGCTGAATTATTAAGATGGAACAAAGTGCTGTTATTAAATTTAACTCAAGACTTGGTAAAAGTGCCTAGGAAACGTACCAGATGATGAAACAAGTTTACGGTGAGTTTTGTTTAAGTAGATCAAATGTTTTCCTGTGGCACAAACGTTTTTTGGACGGAAGAGAGGCGCTAGAAGATGATAAGGACACATGAGTTAATTGAAAAAGTGCGTGATTTCGTGGCGAACAATCGATGTGTGTCACTAAGAATGATGGAATAGTCTTTAAACATCAACAAAGAAACGATTCGAACCATCCTGCATGAAGATTTGGGCAAAACAAAAGTCTGTGCTAAATTTGTTCCACACACGTTAACCAATGAACAAAAATCAAGGAGAAGTGCACATTGCAGAGACATGATTTCAGCCGCTGAAAATGATCCAAACTTCTTAACATCGATTGTTACTGATGATGAAATACGGTGTTTTCAATATGATCCTAAAACAAAGCGACAAAGTGCGGGATGGAAGTCAAAAAACTCGCCACAAGCCAAAAAAAAAAAAACAAGAAAAGTTTCATCGAAAATCAAAACAATGCTCATTACATTCTTCGATAGTAAGGGTATTATCGACAAAGAATTTGTTCTAAGTGGACAAACAATTACTGGTGAGTTTTATTTAAATATTTTGAGGCGTTTGATGGGCAGAATTCGTCGCATTCGTCCAGAATTTCGAGATGAAAACAGTTGGTGTTTGTTGCACGATAATGCACCCAGTCATACCTCACTTCTTGTTCGTAGATTTTTGGCGAAAAATAACGTCTGTGTGTTGAATCATCCACCGTATTTGCCTGATTTAGCACCCTGCAACTTTTCTTTGTTCCCAAAACTTAAAATGACGTTAAAAGGGTGTTAGTTTGATGATATTTCGACCATACAAACAGCTTCGACGCGTGCTTTGGAGGCAATTCCGCAAAGTGAACTGGAACAGGCATTCCAATTATTATTAAATCACTGTAACAAGTGCATTGAAGCCGGAGGGACTTATTTTGAATAACAAACCAAAACAAATTATAATTTCTTGTTTCTATTTCATTTTACAGACCCAGTCTTAAAAATTCTTTGACGCACTGTGTACTTAAAAAAAAGGGTGATTTATTTTTATTTTGTAATGATTCATGCGGGCCGTGAGTTTGAGACCACTGTCTTATATCAAGGAAGACATGTTTGCTGAATTGCATTTGAGGGTCATGTGAATACTGTATTTTAATTTAGGGAACAAAAATTGCAGCGCCTTTGGAAATTTTTAAAATCTACCGTGTTCGGTGAAACTTTTAGCCTGTCAGCTCATAACTGTGGAAGAGAAAGATCAGACCTGCACAAATGAGTTAATTTTTTGGGAGGAATCAATTTCGAAATTTTCATTTTTCGTAGCATTGTCAAGCCCACAATTCAGCTCTATTCTTTCGAACAGATTCCCGTAAACGTTTTGATACCTCTACGTAGCATTGTTGGTTGACCGTTTGTCCCTGTTCGACGAATTCGTGGTCAACTATACCTTGCAATCGAAAAAAACACGAAGGCATGGTGTTGAGCTGCAAGCGAGGCCATGCTTGGTCTTGAGCTCCAAAAAGTCTTTGAGTGATTCTTATGTCACCTTAAGACTTTTCACACGCCACTTTTCAATAGCCTAACATTTCAGCAGCACATTTACCGATCTTCACACAGAACTTGATGCTAACGCGCTGCTCTAAATTTTTATCACTCATTTTTTCCTCAAAGCTCACACACAGATTTGCATTGCTTTGGCAACTGCTCACTCACGAATGGCTCTACTGGACATTGCACTACTTGAAACATGTCCTGACCAGAGATGGAAACGGGTCACGGCTGAGCGGGTCAACAATTTCTTTCGGGTCAAACGGGTCGGGTCAAGGTGTTCCTGACCCAATTTCGACACGGCTTTATTTCCATTTTATTTTCGAAAAGGAAGACATTTTTTTAAGGATCCTTCAGAGGTCTTTAAAATAATACTTCAGAGCAGCAGAGTATGATCCAGGAACTTGCTGAGAAGGGCAAAACAATGGGATTAAAATCTGAAGAAAAAACTGAAGGTTTTTACAAGAAATGAAGGTTTACCGATTGATGAGGAAAAGCTGGAGATAACCGATACCCACATTTACCTTGGACAGCAGATATCAAGCAGAGGTCAAATTGATGAAGAAATTAATGGACGTATAAAACTTGGTTGCAGAGCTTTTTGAAGAAACTGTACAATTTTTAAGAGCAATACGCCATTATGTCTTAAAAGAAAATTATTTAATAAATGCATTCTTCCAGTGCTTACGAACGAAGCAGAGACGTGGACCTTAACTGAAACAGACATACAAAGACTGCAGACAACTGAAAGAAGCATGAAGAGAAGATAAACAGAGGAACTCGGTGGATAAGGAAAATGACAAGAGTGGAAGATATCGTGATTAAAGTAAAATCGCTGAAATGACAATGAGCTGGATATATTGCCAGGAAAACGGACCACCGCTGAACAACCGAAGTTTTAGACTGGATTCCAAGGAACGGGAAAAGACCCAGAAGAAGACCACGTGGGAGATGGGTGAATGGAGGAGGCTGACCCAAGACAGTCCGTTGTGGAAAAAACTTAGGCGGGGGAGGACCTTCATCCAGCAGTGGATTGATAATGATTTACAATGATGTTCATGTTATATTCGAATTTATAGTTCAAAGCAGTATATCGAAGTAAATTTCTCCGTCATTTTTGTCCACGCCGGGCATTGAACCCGGATCCCCTCATTCCAGAAGATGTCGCTCTCCTAACTGAGCTACGCGGACGTATGCTCTCGCTGCTACCTGCCTTTATCTCATGTGCGTCCTACGGTGAAGGCACGTCACAGCAGATTTGTCCGGGTCGGGTTCGGGCCAACATTTTTTGATCCGTTTCCAACTGTGGTCTTGGCACGAATAGGCACGCGATTCTACCCTCATCGCCACAAGGATTACGCTACGCAATCGTTCCGAGAATTAAATTATCACACCTCGTAAGCACTATTTAAATGGAATACATTAGTATAAGATTAAGGAACACATTCATTTACTGCAGTAAACACTAAAAATATGCAGATTACATTTTAAACGTTTCCCATGGGCAGCACTGGGGATGGTTCATCTGGTATGCAATATACACTGTGATGCATAAATTAAGGAAATTCCAAGTTTTTCCGATGTTGAAGCAAAATTTCTTAGTCACAATCAGCACCAGTGAGTACTGAAGGCCTATGAAAATGTTCTAACGCTGGAACGAATATGCAAATCGATGATAACTTTAAAAGAAGCTCTCCATACGCCTGCCTTTCGTTTGTGACTTGGCGATATCGCGATTACTGTTGCTTACAATATTTATCCCAAATGCAAGGCCTGTCCCAAAACAACTGAGAACGTTTTTAGAAAACTAATACGCGTACCTTGACCATCAAGTAAGTGGCCATCGTTTTCGGAATACCGTCCTCTCACTTTTTGAACGTCTTCTGGAATTCTTCTTCTGAAATGCTGTTGAATAACATCTGCGCGGCTGCAATAAATCATTGATCAGTCTCGAATTGTCGCCCCCGTAATGTCTTTTAACAAGTTAGTAAAATCATGCAATGCATTGATTACGATATGCTTTCCAACATACCAGAAATCATTACTCAAGTCATGACGATAATGGCTGAAGAATAAATCTCGCTCCTATGACCTGACCTTTGCCCCCATTTCGATGATATTCAATGGAACCGGTAAAGTATACTTCCGGAACAACATGATAAAGTTTTGTCTCAATGGAAGCATTTTTACGTAAGTTATAAGGTCGATGGAATGCATCCCGATCCTATGTCCTGAACTTTGACCCCATTTCTTTTTTTTTTTTTTTTTTTTTTTGATTGGAGGTTTAACGACCACCGTGAGCAACTCAATGGGCTATAAGCAGTCGCCCGTCCCTAATTTAGGGTCACTGGTTCCAGGGAAGGGAGAGAGCCAGTGCCGTAAGACAAACACAACATCCATGCCTCACCGGGATTCGAACCCGGACCCCTTCTGGACGAATGATCAGCCATCGCTTAGACCACTGCGTCACCCGGCTGACCCCATTTCGCCCATTTTCAATAGGATTTGTTCCGAGGTGGTCTCCGACCACATACTAAAATTTCATTGAAATCGAACCATATTTACGCAAGTTATGACGCATAAGGTCAATAGAATGGATTCCGCTCCTATTTCGTGACCTTTGACCCCATTTCTCCCATTTTCAATAGAGTTCGTCCCCAGGTGGTTCCCTACCACATACTAAAATTTCATTGAAATCGAACAATTTTTCCGCGAGTTATTGTGCGGATGGACGTACAAAGCTGGAGCATATACGCTTCTTCAACCTACGGTTGGAGAGCGTAAAAAATGGGGAACAAGCAGAAGCCACAAGGTGACAAGTCTGGACTATATGCAAATTCGTGCACCTACTTAATATTCATTTTCTCCAGAAAAGAAGCGACAGAACTGGTCATGTGCGGTCTTGCATTCTGCCGCACGTCAAAAGATACGGGGAAACCCAGTTGAACGAACTCGTTTCGTGCCCGAATGCTCGGTTAAAATTTTTTAAATTGGTGATTTTCAAATTTGAACTTACATCTTCGATATTTCTAATGGATAGGTGTCTGCCTTTCCGTATAATATCACATATTGTATTGATGTTTACCTCTGTAACACTAATTGAAGGTTTTCCTCCATGGGTGACTGAAGCCGCCGACTCACGACCATCAATGAATTCTTTATGCCATCTGTATATTGTTGATTTTCCTAAATATTTATCTTTATAAGCTTCTTGTAAAAGAACCAAGGTCTCTCCGACAGACTTCTTAAGTCGACAGCAAAATTGATTGGTGCACCTTTGTCCTCTTTCACAGCCGCTTTTTCGAAAAAAACACAGCGCGAAAGCACTTGTTAGGGGTTCACGAAACAACGCTTACTAAACTGCGCACTACCGACGACGCATGCGTGATAAACAGGTATAGCCTGTTGCTATGGTTACTACAACAACTACAATTTTTGAAAGATTCGTGCCAAGGTCGAACGCAGTATTGTACATGGTGAATATATTTTAAATACGTGGAGATAATGTAAATGTACGATGTCATCGCTCTGTCCACGTTATTTTTTATAAACAACGAATAGCAACTGAAAAACTGTATATCCGACACCACTGGGATCGAACCCCAGATCTCTCGATAACTAGCCGAATGCGTTCGCTTTACGCTACGGTGCCAACAATTCACAGCGCTATTCGTGGTTTATCAGTCAGCATCTGACTACACAAATCTATATATTGATGGGATCAGCAACTGATGTGTCGCCATCTAGTGGCATTCAACAAAGCAGGCTGTTTAATTACAGCTGATAAATCCAAGGCGCGATAGAAATGGTGAATATATTTTAAATACGTGGAGATAATGTAAATGTACGATGTCATCGCTCTGTCCACGTTATTTTTATAAACAACGAATAGCAACTGAAAATATGTATATCCGACACCGCTGGGATCGAATCCCAGATCTCTCGATAACTAGCCGAGTGCGTTCGCTTTACGCTACGGTGCCAATTGTACATCTTTTATAAAAACATTCTCAGTTGTGTTGGGACAATTATACTAGTTATTCGAATTTATTGGCGTAGTTAAAATTATGGTTTCCAAGCTTTCGCACGTCAACCACATGGCTTTTTTAAATAAGGTAGACAGAAAACTGCAGTCTATAAACTACAGTTTGCTTTCTACTTTATTTGAAAAAGCCACCTGGTTGACGTGCGAAAGCTTGGAAACCTTCATTTTATCTACGCCAATAAATTCGAATAATTAGTATACTTGTACTATCTTATTTATAGTTGGTGTACAATTCCTTGCGTTATTATTTATGTTTTGGCACAAGCTATATATCTTTAGACGACATTTGAATTGAGAGTCATCGGGAGGATGGAAGAAAGTTAAAATCAAACACAGGTTTCCAGATTTTGGAATGTGTCCAAAACACGTTATATCAAGGCTATGGCGACGGTTCTAATACAGAGGAGCATACAGTAAAAGACATCCCAAGGTCACACGATACAGCAGCTAAGGATGAACGGTATGTAGCCCTAACTGAAAAGCGCCACAGACTCATGATAGCTCGTCCAATCCTCTTGCAGCCTGTCTCAACAGAAGGAGGATCAGTAAAAAGGTAGACTACATTTCGAAGACTTCTCAAAAGAGGACTGTATGCCAAAAAACCTTGGATTGGTATCGATCGGTTACAAAACAGCTGCATTAACATACATTATATTGACAAAAGTCACCGGACGCCCCTTTAAAAGCAAATGAACGGATCCGCTGCGTTGTTAAGATGCGCGGTAGAGCTGCAAACGGTATAAAAACATACCTGCAGCTGATTACGATCATATCGCACTGTGAGGTTGAGTGAAAATGCCGCGGCGGGATAGAACTGACTTTGAGAAAGGAAAGATTGTTGGGTGTTATATTAGTGGGTTGTCCATAAGAGAAATCGGGAGACGTTTAAACATACCCAAGTCAACTGTTTTGGATGTACTGAATAAGTGGAAGACACATGGCGTGCCTGAAGCATCAAACGGCGGACCAAAGAAAATCAGTGATAGAGGACGTCCAATCCTCAGGAGAG
Organism: Macrothele yani; assembly: GCA_039090855.1. Taxonomy (NCBI): domain Eukaryota; kingdom Metazoa; phylum Arthropoda; class Arachnida; order Araneae; family Macrothelidae; genus Macrothele; species Macrothele yani. The sequence continues at coordinate 132,939,754 of CM077027.1, read as the reverse complement.
TCGTTACAGCTAATCGACGGAGTACTGCACAAGACCTCAGTGTCCAGGTGAGTAAAAATGGTGGAACCTCGGTATGTACACGTGCCTTTCGCAGAGACCTTCATTCCATGGGTTACAGTGGTCAAGCGGCTGCTCATAAGCTTTTCATTTTCACTCGGAATGCTTCTCGTCGTTTAGCATGGTGTAAAGAACATTTATTGTGGACCGTAGATCAATGAAAACGGGTCCTATGGACTGATGAATCCATATGCACGATCCATCAGTCTGATGGCCGTGTGTGGGTATGGCGACAGCCGGGGAACGCTATTTACTACAGTTTGCTTTTCCTACGGTCAAGTTTATAGTTGGCAGTGTACTCGTGTGGGTGTGTTTTTCGTGTTTTGGTCCCGGCCCATTGGTTATCGTGGACAAAGCTGTTAACCAGCACGTCTACCTCGATATTCTGGACAATTATGCCGCACCAACTCTGTGGCAATACTATGGAACCGAGCCCTGTTGGTACCAGTAGGATAATGAACCAAGCCATAAAGCAAGGATTGTTACGGCGTGGTTTGACGATAATTCCGTATCGTGTGTGGACTGACCAGCACAGACCGCTGATCATATTCCCACAGAGCACCTATGAGATGAATTAGAGCGACGCATAAGAAGTTTGGAACCAAGGCTTACTACTAAGCAACAGTTAGTGGCAGAATTATGTACTGAATGGAAGCACATACCTATCACTGTGTTCCCAAACCTTGTCGAAAGCATGTCTCCGAGGGTCAGTGCATGCATTAAGGCCACAGGTGGAACGACTCGGTACTAATGTATGTCAATAAAGGCTATGTTGTGTTTCTCTTCTAGGTGTCCGGTGACTTTTGTCAATATAGTGTAAATAGTAGGCGGCATCGCGAATGGAAACGTGAGCAGTATTTCCATGTACTCTTCACAGATAGTCAACATTTTAGCAAAAAATGTCTCTAGGAGAACGCACTCGAAATCACCCCTCCAATATGACGGAAAATGACAGGCTTGAAGTTAAAAAGGAAATAGTGTGGGTAGGTTAATGATTGATGGTCGCATCTCTCTACATACACTATATGAGTAAAATTGTGCGGACACCCTTTTCAGTAGTGGATTTGCCCAAATACACTTACGGAAAGTGAAAAAAAGAACGCCATTAAAGTTTGCAGCTGCGTATATGAGATTTATGTCGTAGCCAACAACTTGTTAAGAAAGGAAAGTGGTCACAAGTGTGAAGTGATTCAACGTTTATTTTACCTTTTAATGCATATTACAGTGTACGGAAGGCTTATTTTAATAAGGAGTTGCACCTCCACCAGAAGCAATACACGCTTCCAATCTGGCATGCAACCGGTGGTACAAATGCTAGATATCACGCTGGGGGATTGCATTCCATGCGCTTTCAACTTGGGCGCGTAATTCAGAGATGGTCGCTGCCTGCTGGGTTCCGCGGAAGAGCCTTTGTCCGATTCAGTACCAGACATGCCCGACTGGAGACAAGTACGGAGACCGTGCTGGCCAAGAGAGTTGATGCACAGCGTGAAGACCATGTTGAGAGTCCCGGGCGGAGTGTGAGAGGGCGTCATCCTGCTGGAATATCGCATTGGGGTCGCACTCAAAAATTGCAGAACGACCGGCTGCACGATGTCGATGATGCACGTACTTATATTCAGTCTACCCCGTACAAACACCAAACTCGTACGAGAGTGATATCTAATCGCACCCCACACCATGATGCCCGGGTTGGTGCTCGTGTGTCTTTGGCGGATGCTCGGTGGCAGAAGACGCTCACCTTCTTGCCTTCAGACGCTCTCAAGGAGAATGGGTTTTAATCACTGAAGACCACAAACCGCCATTTTTCCCCTCCAATGAACTCGTTCTTGACACCACCGCAAACGTGCTTGACGGTGACCAGGGATCAGTGGTAATAGTGCCAGCGGCACGCGTACCCGTAGTCTTGCTTCCAACAAAGATTCCCTATCGTTCTGGCAGACACCCGTGGTATGACAGAGGATCGAATTTGTGACGCCGAAGCCGTCCGCTCTGCCTAAGCCGCCCACCTTATATGCCGATCGTCCCGTGCGTCTGTAACTCTGTGTTGCCCGGAACAACGTCTGCGAGTGTGCGAATGCTCCACTGACCACCGACGCCACCATCTCACAACAGCGGATAACTCTCGTCGACCCACTGTACGGCCTCGCTCGAACTCCGATAACTGAACAAATGTTGTGCGCCTGCGTCGTCTAGGCATAGTAGCTTCTTCAACGAACACTGAACAACACGACACCAGAAGAATGACTTCGTTCTGCACGACTTCGTTCTTAAATACGCGTTGCGTGCATTTGAACGCTGTCGTGGTTGGTGATGCCATTACTTCATCCAATGACATTCCAACTTGGATCACAATTTCTTCTGCCCTAAACAATTACTACACAGTCGAGTCACATTATTATGAACACTTCCTACTTTTGACGTCAACAGCGTGTAGCCAATGAAAGAAGGTGCGTGTCGTGAGCTGGTTTGGCGGGTATATAACGTGTGCTGTAGGCATTCTGAAAACATAACACTCGTTGCTGTCATGGACAGAGTTTTGGATGAGTCAACTATTTTCAGATGCCACCATGATTTAAAAAAAAAGGGCGTTTGTCGGCAGAACTCGCTATTAGGCCTGGTCGACCTGAAAGTGTTATTACGGAGCATATTGTTCACAAAAAAAAGGCGTTTGTCGGCAAAACTCGCTCCTAGGCCTCGTCGACCTGAAAGTGTTGTTACGGAGCGTATTGTTAACACTGTTTGGGCATTCCTGCAAGAAGATAGACGAATGACTTGTGAAGACATAGCGGCATTAACTAACATTTCAAAGACGTCGGCATTCCGCATTCTACTCGATGAGCTCTGGCCCGGCCCGGGCTCGGACGGGCTCAGAACTCATTAACTACCGAAAACCCCGGGCCCGGGGTAGACCCGTGCTCGGAATTACACGTCTTGAATTTCATTGCTGTAATTAATTCAACACGTGTAATTCCGAGCCCGGTTGAATTACACGTGTTGGATTTCATTGTGGATTTGTTACCATGGTGGAAGGATTTTCAATTTCCTAAGCTAGCTGCCATTGCAAGACACATTTTGCTTAGCAAGACTTGCATTATGCATTGTCCAAAGCTATGGCCCAAGCAAGGATTAGTTTAAGGAGGTCTGGTATCGAAAAACTGGGAAAAACTCACATTCCCATTTTTTGCATTTTATTAAAAATCAAGAATCTTATCTTTAAAATGATGTATTAATTTCCAAAATTGTGCAGTTAGAAGTATGTTATTTATTTTTTAAAATTTCCTCACTCCCGCGATTTTTGGGGTGACGTTGGTTTTTAGTGCAGCAGGTCGAGTTTTAGAGAAAAGAAGATCTAGTTGAAGCGCTGAGGCATTAGATGCAATTTATTTCTCTCTCTCTCTCTCTCTCTCTCTCTCTCTCTCTCTCTCTCTCTCTCTCTCTCTCTCTCTCTTTTCATGATGAACTTGATGTGGAAACTGCATTGTTACAAAATGCAGAATAACCTGGTCTGGAACGCTTTTACGGTTCTTTTTTTTTTAATTTTGGAAATTTCCCTACATGTTTTTTTATATTCTACTACATCACTCTAAACTACCGTTACCAAAGAGCATATATGTAAATTATATTGCAAATATTAGTTTTCTAGAGTCAAAATTTCAAACACTTGCAACTGTCTGTACGGCGTTGTACGTTTTATAATGCGATATATTCAATATAAAAGTAAATTTAGAAATCAAAAAGAAATAACGAATGGAATTCTTTGTTTCTAAACGATTTTCTTTTCTTTAGCTTTTACCAAAATTACTGATTCCCCTGATACGGTTGAAGGGCACGTTGATTATTTATTTATTTTCAAATCCACATTTTAGAACATTTGGCTTTATGTGTAGTATTTCTAAAAACATGTTAATATTGTGAAGTGGATTAACTGAACTATACTTTTCAAACTAATCCTTGCTTGGGCCATATCTTTGGCCAGTGTATAATGCATAAATGCAAGCCTTGATAAGCAAAATGTTCCAAGAATCCGGGCCCGGGCTCAGCAAACACATGTAATCAAAGAAAGCGGGCCGGGCCCGGGCTCCTAAATTTGAGCCCGAACTCATCTCTATTCCAGATGGGTAACTCATCACCTGACGAGAGAAATTTTTTTAGTCATGAGCTCAGGTGTGTCATGAGTGGAAACAAATTACAAAGGATACAAACTTTCTAAACGTTGTAATAACTGCCGATGAAACATGGGTCCACTATTTCAACCCCTCACGAAGCGTGCAACGAGTGTCTGCAAACACACAGGCTCGCCTCTTCCGAAATCCGCCAAACCAAGTCAGCTGTGAAGGAAATGATGATAATTTTCTTTGATAATAAAGGTTTAGTCTACCAGCATGCCGTTCCTCCAAAAAGTACTGTCAGTGCTGAGTATTACATTTCAGTGTTGAAGTATCTGCGATGACACATGTTGATTAAGCGACCGGAACTGGTGGGCAAGTGAACCCTACACCATGATAACGCCCGCCCACATGTGGCTGCTTGCGTTCAACAGTTTCTTACGAAATGCAGTATTGAAATCATGACACAGCCTGCTTACAGTCCTGATCTCGCCCCGTGTGATTTCTGTTTGTTTCCAACAATGAAGGAGACGTTCTGTGGCGCAACATTCAACACAGATGCTGACGTTATTCAAGTTGTACAGGGGTCGCTAAAGCAGCTTCCAAAAAATGGTTTCGCCACATGCTTTGAAAAGTGGACTGAACGATGGGACCGTTGCATATCATCCAAGGGAAGATACTTTGAGAAAGAATAACATATATTTTGCTGTGCCTATATTTCTTCATTTTGTGTGATTTTTTTATGGAACAGCCACTGTATTTTACGGAATTGTGACTAGTTATTTTAAAATTAAACTCTATGAAAGTTCCTTTAAAATGTTGCATAACATTTTACCCCTTGCTTCCTTAAGCTATGCACACCTGAGAATTTGTGAGAAAATTATTCCTCGCCTTTTTTTCGAAAGAGAACATACCCAAAAGATTAAAGGACATCCTCAGCTGCTTTCACATAATACACTACCGGAAAGTGAAAAAGAACACCAAGAAGGAATTCGCGAACGATCATCAAATTTACATATGCTAATAGGATCGAGTTTACGTGGGTGTGATGTTAATTTCGGGACCAACCGGTAAGCGCTTACGCCACAGCACGGCATAATATGCAAATTATCGTCGGTGGTATTTAAGGAGTACGGCGAAGTGAATGTAATCAGTCGTCGGCGTACGGACACGTGCGAAGATCCTTAAGAGGCTGCAATGCCTGGACATGGAAGACGTGTACGATTTCAGCAGTTATCGGCCTTTGATCGAGGTCGTCTAGTCGGACTCCGCGAGGCCGTGTGGTCGTATCGTCGTATTGCGGAGCGAATTGGACGGGAAGTATCGGTGGTGGTACGATGGTGGTGTAGATGGTCCGAGGAACATTCCCACACGAGAAGACGTGGAACCGGGAGTCACAGACGGACTAATGAGCGGACTGATCGACGCATAAGAAGAGCGGCGTTGTCAAGCAGAACATCCACTGCGACGTAACTTCGAGCTGCCATTGCACCTGAGGTGACTCTGCTAACAATCTGCAACTGTCTACTGGACGCAGGACTACGTGCACGTGTGCCTCTGACTCCAGCCCACCATCAGGAACGGCTGCAGTGGTGTCGTCAACGTCCGCACTGGAGAACGCAATGGCGATCTGTCGTGTTCAGCGATGAAAGCAGATTCTGCTTGGGAGCCTCCGATGGCCGTATGCGTGTTCGCAGACGCACAGGGGAACTTCTCCACCCTTCTTACATCCGCCAGAGCGACACACAGGGCCTACACCTGGTCTCCTGGTGTAGGGAGCGATCAGCTATCACTCCCGTACACAACTAGTGTTTGTACCGGGTACGTTAAACAGCACCTCCTACATCAACAACATCATTCAACTCGTTGTTGTGCCATTTGTAAGGTCGATCCATCGTGGTGTTTTCCAGCAAGATAACGCACGCCCACACACGGCACGTGCAACGCAACATGCACTTCAGGGTGTGAGACAACTTCCATGGCCTGCACGCTTACCGGATTTGTCCCCCATTGAGCACGTGTGGGATATTATGCAACAGCGACTTATCCGGTCTCCACGTCCAGCCACGAACATCCCCGATTTACGCGTCGAGGTTGAGGATGCTTGGAACTCAATACCCCAAACTTACATCCAACATCTGTACGACATACTCCATGCCAGAATTGCACAGTGTGACGCAGTTCATGGCTGTTCAACCTCGTACTAACCATGTTACATGGAAATGTTATTTTTCAGTTTATTAGAAATACAGCTGTATTTTGCAATAATGTTTTGATCACGTTATCCTCTGTATTCCGTTATTATGCTGTATAAATTTCGTTGGTATCAGACGTCTCCTTCTTGGTGTTCTTTTTTCACTTTCCGCCAGTGTATCATCAATATTGCCTGCATCATGTTAGCTTTCAGAAACTTTACGATCTGCTGTAATGATTTATCGCAAATGATCACGAAATACACGTTACCATTTATAATGTTAAGTAACCTTAAACTTTTCAGTGTCGGTACTGGAACCACAAAATTTGAATGTGATGGTGAAGCATCGAGAAGATAATGAGGAATCAAATTTATTGATGAATGGCTGTTAGTATACCCGGGGTCAAGCTTTGCAAATAGCTCATCAGCGATTTGAGAAGTGACTACCAGGTCCCCAATGGAGAACGCCAAAGTCAGCTGGGGCGGGCTATAAATAAATGGAAATCTGAGCTTGCAAGACCAGGAGGGAGACAAAATAATCGTTCTCGAAACGTAATGTACTGACTGCGATAAATGAGACAACAGCCAATCTGATTTCAGCTTCTGTAAGCCTGTCACACGTTACATTTCATGGAATATTTAATGAATGAAAATCTCGCCGTGAGCAGTAAAATTTACATTAGTTTATTGCAGTACAAATGTACAAGGAAAGAAAATTTATAGGAAAGTCTGTAATTTTATTGAGATACGAGTTGGATTGAAACGAAAACATCAGAAGTGTGAAATGTTGCATACATACCGCGAACAACCAAAGCGTTAATTTTTCTACAATATTCACTTCATTTCAGAATGAACATTTATGATTTAGGAACGACCGCATCGGAGAAAAAGTTTTAGGCTGCAGGTGTCCTGTACGCTGCTTCTTTCAGAATGGCTCTTTAAATAAACAAAAATAACAATAAAAAACAAGCAAGGTAAAACACAAGGGAAATATTTGGGTATTAAGCGGGACCACACTCAAAAAAAAATTCTGAAATTTATTCTAAAATTTTGTGAATTAACGGAAAAACTTTCTTTTCACTTTTTCCGGATTCATATGGCGAAAATTTTCCGGTAATAGGAGTGACTCGCTGGAATACTTGAGGTTTGACGAACTGTTAAAATTTCAGTCATCTGTCGAAAGTTCCGGTTTTGAAGTTCTGTAGCAAGATCGCATAATGTAGGATAGCATAGCACATGTAATTTCGGCACCGGACATTCCTTTCCCTTACTCCGATTTTTTGCATCAACTATGATACAAAGGTTGTACCGAAAGTAATGCATCAAATTGCACATGTTGGTAGAGTAACTCTTTCTCTATAGAAAGGTACTACTCAACATAGTCTCCATCACAAGCGATGCATTTGTGCCATCGTTAAACCCAACTCTCCAATCCTCTTTGAAAAAATTCAGGTGTCGACTGTTGTACCTTCTTCTTCACAACCACTTTCGCCTCTTCTGTGCCATCAAATAGTTGTCCCCGGAGACTGACCTTCATTGAACCGAACAGGTGTAAGTCAAAGGGCGCCAGATCTGGGCTGTACGATGGATGGGGGACCACCGAGCAGCCTAATTTGCTGATAGCCTGATTTGTTGCCAAAAGATGTGTGTGGTCTCGCATCGTCATGGCGAATGTGGATCATTTTAAGATTCTTGTTCGGTCTCTTCCTCCTTACGGCTTCTCTAGTGTCTCAATGTACGGCTCGCTGGTTAAGGTACGGCCACATTCCAGAAAATCAAGGTAAATAAAAAAACAGTCAATATAACTTTCTGTGACATTCCAGAAAATCAAAGAAAATCATTCCAGAAAATCAAGGACTTTCAACAGTCAATATGACTTTCTGTGACATTCCAGAAAATCAAGGAAAATCAAGGTAAACAGTCAATATGACGTTCCAGAAAATCAAGGTAAATGATATGACTTTCAACAGTCAATGTGGCTTTCTGTGACATTCCAGAAAATCAAGGAAAATCAGTATGACTTTCTATGACATTCCAGAAAATCAAGGACTTTCAACAGTTAATATGACTTTGTGACATTCCAGAAAATCAAGGAAAATCAAGGTAAACAGTCAATATGAAATTCCACAAAATCAAGGTAAATGATATGTCTTTCAACAGTCAATATGACTTTCTGTGACATTCCAGAAAATCAAAGAAAATCATTCCAGAAAATCAAGGACTTTCAACAGTCATATTGACTTTCTGTGACATTCCAGAAAATCAAGGAAAATCAAGGTAAACAGTCAATATGAAATTCTAGAAAATCAAAGTAAATGATATGACTTTCTGTGACATTCCAAAAAATCAAGGAAAATCATTCCAGAAAATCAAGGATTTTCAACAATCAATATGACTTTCTGTGACATTCCAGAAAATCAAGGAGAATCAAGGTAAACAGTCAATATGACATTCCAGAAAATCAAGGTAAATGATATGACTTTCAACAGTCAATATGACTTTCTGTGACATTCCAGAAAATCAAACAAAATCAAGGTAAATGAAAAAACAGTCAATATAACTTTCTGTGACATTCCAGAAAATCAAGGTAAATAGTCAATATGACATTCCAGAAAATCAAGGTAAATTATATGACTTTCAACAGTCAATATGACTTTCTGTGACATTCCAGAAAATCAAGGAAAATCAATATGACTTTCTGTGACATTCCAGAAAATCAAGGAAAATCATTCCAGAAAATCAAGGACTTTCAACAGTCAATATGACTTTCTGTGACATTCCAGAAAATCAAGGAAAATCAAGGTAAACAGTCAATATGACATTCCAGAAAATCAAGGTAAGTGAAAAAACCCCAGTCAATATGACTTTCTGTGCTGATCGCTAGCTCTTGAACTTGTTAGGCCTTGGTGAAGAGGTGTCACGCCATTTCATGGATTAATTCTTCGTTTCCGGATCGTAAAGATACACCCACGTTTCATCTCCTGTCACCAGATCGAAAAAAAGCGTGTCTTCATTGGCTTCAAGAGCTTCCAGATCTTCTCTGCTTCAAATTGGGTGTCAACTGCCGAGGTTCCCCCTTTGCACACACTTTCCGATACCCTAAATCCACCATCTTCCGTATTGCATTGCGGCCAGAGTCCAGTTAGGCAACAAACTCACGGAGTGTCACTCGTCTCTCCACGCGAATAAATTCATCCACTCGCCTACGATTCAGCGGTGGCAGATGATGGTCTCCCACTGCGTGGCTTCGCATCCATGCGGGTTTTCCCTTCTTTCAACTCCTTCATCCGTCCGTCTGGGCACATTGCTCTTGTCAATGGTGTCATCTCTGTAAATGTAGTCTTCTGTGGATGTCGGAGAGCCTGAACCCTTCCTTCGTCAAGAACACAATGAAGGCACGTTACTTCTGCTTGGAATCACATTACGTACCTGCAACGAAGAAGAAGGGTTACTGTAGAGGAAGAGTTACTCTACCAACATGTTCAATTTGACCGACCTCTGTCAGTTAATAAAAACGTTATGGTCACTTTTGCAATTCTTTCGGTACAACCCTCGTATATTGTGTTACCGTAAGAAACCGGGTATTGAAATCATCGTACCGGTGATTGTACGATGTCTGTGTATCAGTCTAGTGACCCTTAAGACAAAATATATTATAGCTACCAAGAGTAAATTTTATATTTAGGAGTTACGTGAAAAAATACTATAAAAATGCATTACATCTTTTTTTAGATAATTGAAAGTCGTTGTCAGTTTAAAAAGATCTCAAGTCCAAAACCATTCTGTTTCTTTCAAACAATCACGCTGCAGTAGTATTTAATTTGTAATGTCCCAATGCACAAAATATAAAATTATTACAAACCTGTTCAAAATACGTAATAATAAGCGGTAGCGAACAATTTTTCCTGAACTAATAGTAGGTAAGATAAAAAGCACGATTCAACCAATGCACAATTAGCCCAACCATATTTAAAACATGAAATTTATTTAAAGCTAAAAGCACTAGTTAAAAGAATATAAAAGGCAAGATATTTCGTGGTCACCATGACTTCATCTTCAGGCCGAACACTGTAAGGAACGAAAACACGGTATATATATATATATATATACACTCAGTGGGCAGGACAGAAATGCATTAGCATCACAAAACACGTTGCCATAAAGTAAATTCAAAATATAGTAAATAGTACTAATTATTGACTCAGTGATTACGCCAAATTCTCATGTGGTATGTTCATAAGAAAGGGTCTCCATGGTCGAGTAACACTAAATGGTACTTCATCGTTACAACAAATATCGCGGTATTTCAATAAGCTCTCTGTAAGCAAAGCAATACACTTACTAGAAATAGAGGTAAGTATTCTGGCTTGGTCCGATATCAGGGTATAGGTGCCCCTGCGCAACAGTCCTGGCAAGGGCAATGTTTTTCAGGCCAACACGGATAGAATATCTGTGCTCAGATATCCTAACAGCAAGAGTCCTAGGTGTGGATCCTAAGTACATTTTATCTTCTCCGGAGTTGGATTTCAAGAGGATGTAGTACACGCCATATTTGTTCATGGGATGGACAGGGTCTCTATCTCGCCGTATCATCGAGAAAATGTTGAGGGCTCGAACACCGAAAACCAGGTTGTATTTCCTGCACGAACAGGACCTCTATCTCGCCGTATCATCGATATAATGTTGAGGGTTCGAACACCGAAATCCAGGTTGTATTTCCTGCACGAACAGGATCTCTATCTCGCCGTATCATCGAGAAAATGTTGAGGGTTCGAACACCGAAATTCAATTTGCATTTCCTGCAACGATTCTTTAATATGTGGACAATCGGAGGAACAAAGTCCATAGCACCAACGAAGCGTGTAACAGAAACATGCAAAGTTGTAGCTATCCTCCGTCTGTTCTAACCCAAAGACCTGAAGAAGTTTTCACGTCAGGAAAAAACCTGAAGAAGGTTCCATGTTGTCCATCTTGGTCGTAAGGAACTTTCTGCTCCTTACGACGAAGGTGTATTGGAAAATACCAACCTCTCCAAGGATGAAGAAAGAAGTCCAAAGCTATCTTAATTCTCTTCTTTGACATTAATGGTGTAATTTTGCAGAGTGGGCACCAGATGAAGCAACAGCGAACCTGCATAGGCGTAACCACCCTGGTCGTTAGTCAGGACCTCCAGATTTTTAGAGTCAGGGATCCCCATTGTAAAGGACCCTCCCGCCCCAATTTTTCGGGCATATAATGATATAATGCACACTTTTTTATTTTGTGAACCAGCTAAATTTAATAATTTAAGATTGTAATTTTTCGTAGAATACAAATACGTGTATAATGTATACATAATAAAATAGCGATATCGATCCTAATAAGCAAAGTAATTTCTACAACTTTTCAGTTTACATTTCTGCCCTATCTATCATAGTTTTATAGTTGTATTCACTAAGTTCCACAATTCGCCAACAGAGGCGCCTGTGTCGTGCCCGTTAGATTGCGCCTCAGCAACTGCTTTGCTCCTTCGTGTGTGTGTGTGTAGGGGTAGGGGGTCCCAAACTCTATTATAAAGAATGTATATAATATCGTATATACAGGGTATCATAGTTTTATAATTGTAAACTCCTTCAAGAAAACAAAATGGGTGATAGTACACATCAAGACGAACAATATGTGCAATAGAACTTAGGGCCTTATTCCACTCCTAGTGCCAGAAAAGAGCGCGTTTGAAAAACGTTCAGCAGGCACATGAAGTTCCAGCCAGTGCATGAGAAGCACAAGATGCAAATCAGGTGCGCTGAACACGTGCGTAGACGATGAGGAGCAAACATTTAAAAATACAGCCGAACCCGTTCAGCGATATTACCGTGCGAACATCACATGAGAATTGACGTATACGTCTGACCGGCGCAGCGTACCGTGTGTTCCTGGAGCAAGTGCTTCCCGGTCTGTTGCAGGATGTTCCGCTCACCACACGGAGGGACATGTGGTTTATGCATGATGGAGCACCAGCACACTTTGTCACCGAGGTCCGATACTTCCTAAATGCGACATATCTCGGGCGGTGGATTGGACGCTGTGGACCTGTAGCTTGACCGCCACGCTCTTCGGATCTTAATACACTGGACGTATTCTTCTGAGGGCACATGAAAACATTGGTGTACGAGACACCTGTGGACTTTCTGGAAAATCTCGTCGCGCGAATCGCTATTGCTGTGGACAAGATCAACACCACACCGGGAGTCTACGAGAAGGTGCGGCAGTCCTTCATTCGCCGGTGTGGGCTGTGCAACGACGCCCTTGGACGCCAGTTTGAGCAGCTCCTTTGAGTCTTTCTCTGATGCGATTGGAATTGTGCAACTCCTAAATTAGATATGTCTCTTTGTTTTCTCTGTCAAAGGCTCAACGTGGGTATGTAACTTTACTCTTTTCTGGCACTAGGAGTGGAATGCGGCCCTAGGCTCTGTTGCTAATATTGTTCGTCTTGATGTGTACTATCACCCCGCTTGTTTTGTTGAAGGAGTTTATAATCACCCTGGATATATGTGTATACATATAATGTATGTATGTATGATGGGTCCCCCCTCCCCGATTTTGAAACATGGTTACGCCACTGCAAACCAGCATTGCTACAAACCGCTTCTGGTGACTTTGAGGGAGCGAATTAGAAGACAGAGGCCTGAGTTCTGGAAAACTTGCATCATCCCTCACCAAGATAAGGTGCCAGCTAATTCAACGTTTTCACGAAAACAGGTTTGAGTAAAGAAAGGCATCACATTTCTTGAACATCCACCCTACTTCCCAGATTTCGTACCATACAACATTTTCCCTTTCGCACAAGTCGAATTTGTACTCTGGGGAACCCGTTTTGAGTCAGTTACTGTGGTGAAGACGAGAACTACCAAACTTCTCAAAGGGATCACACCAGCTGAGCTACCGGACTGTTTTGCTGAGAAGATCAGAAGAAGTGTGTTGATGCGAAAGGGTAGTACATTGAAGGTGATAAGAGTTTAAAATGTAAGTTCCTTATTTAGCTAAAGTTATACCGTCAGTCTCGTTATTTAGTAGACATTCATTGCATTGTTGTTTCATAAATTTTACCAAGTACATTGCGCTGCACCGGTGGCGCAGTGGTCTAAGCGATGGTTTCTGATCATTCGTCGAAGATAGGTTCGGGTTCGAATCCTGGTGAGACATGGATGTTGCGTGTTTGTCTTACGGCCCTGGTTCTCTCCCTTCCCTGGAACCAGTGGCCCTAAATTAGGGACGGGTGACTGCTTATAGCCCACTGAGTTGCACACGGTGGTCGTTAAACCTCCAATCCCCCCACCTCCAAAGTACATTGCATACATTTGACTTACTTTCGTGCTTAAGTCTCTTTTAGAAAGAAAGTACACATTAGTTTCGACCTGTGCTTTACAGAACTCAACAGAGATTCTAAGGAGAAAAATGCGCAAAATTCTCTCGAGTGTTACATTATAAATGAGACTCAAATTGAAAGCTCATGCTTTTTGATACGTGGGAGGAAGATCAGTTTTAAGACGTACCTTTCCGAATTTTCGAATGTTAATGCTTTGTTGCGGGACCAGTAATTTGATTTTGTAAATTTTACGGACAGGAAGCTGACGCGTAAACGAGATTAAGGCTTTACGGAGTACTTATCATCGCCTCATTGGTGTCTTATTCGGAGATGTAGAGTCAAGAACTTATTAAATTACCAACATCGGGAAGGACAAAGTTGTCCCCAGAGAGGTATTCAGACCCTTAGGTTTCGCTTTCACCAGAGGATTGGGTGATACGTTTCATTCGTTAACAGCAAAAGGAAAGAAAAAAGAAAGGAAGGTAATGCCGCATAATGAGATTTCCAATTTATCCCATTTCGGACTATTTTCCTAGTGATATCAGCTGTAAAAATTGTGACAACTCTTTTGCCGTAAGCCTTTCTCTCTAATGAGATTTATGGTTTAGTAGGTTTTCTTAATTTTCTCGTTTACATACAGTTATGACATTGTTAAAAAGCGGAGGGATATTAAAAACACCGACTAACTATGGGTGTTATCTACTGCATACTATTGTGCCTAATGAGTTAATGCCAACAGAGGCATCACTTACCCATGGTATGTCAGTAAGTACACTGTAAAAAGTAAGTGGTCTGATTTCAGGAAAAAAACTCTTAAAATAACTTGCAGCAACGTTGCCGGTAGGTATCCGTGTTTTTCAGAATTTTCCGTTTTCAAATTACTCGTTTATTTTAACTTCCATATTTTCCGTAGACGAAAATTCCGTTTATTTCAGTAAAGTCCATTTCAGGTTTTTCCGTATTTAAACTGAAATTCCGCAAACTTGAAGACGCTATACAGCACTTACCCCCATACAACCCTCCCGCTGAGGTCAGGATCGAACACCCAGCTCGCTCAACAGGGAACTCGCGCCTGTACCAACTGATCCACAAACGCTCTGCAATCTGAGTCACGTACGTACATCGTAAAACAAATTCCGCGGTGATGAAATTTTGTTTTTTGTCATTAATGAGAGGGATTTAGTTATTTCGTTTTCTGTTGGAGCTTAATATTTTTCTGAATAGGTTTGTAATACTTTTTTTCTATAGGAGGACTTTTCAGAAAGTAAGCATCTTTCATAGTGATTTTTTGAAACAACAAAAGGCTTTGAAACTTGTTTTTTTTAAAACAGACATTGATTTTCAGTTACACTGGCGGAAAGTGAAAAAATAACACCAAGAAGGAATTGGCGGACGATCATGAAATTTACATATATTAATGGGGTCGAGTTTACGTAGGTGTGATGTTAATTTCGGGACCAACCGGTGAGCGCTTACGCCACAGCACGGCATAATATGCAAATTATCGTCGGTGGTATTTAAGGAGTACGGAGAAGTGAATGTAATCAGTCGTCGGTGTACGGACACGTGCGAAGACCCTGAAGAAGATGCAATGCCTGAACATGGAAGACGTGTACGATTTCAGCAGTTATCGGACTTTGAGCGAGGTCATCTAGTCGGACTTCGCGAGGCCTGGTGGTCGTATCGTCGTATTGCTGAGCGAATTGGACGAGAAGTATCGGTGGTGGTACGATGGTGGCGTAGATGGTCCGAGGAACATTCCCACACGAGAAGACGTGGAACCGGGAGTCACAGACGGACTGATGAGCGGACCGATCGACGCATAAGAAGAGCGGCGTTGTCAAGCAGAACATCCACTGCGACGTAACTTCGAGCTGCCATTGCACCTGAGGTGACTGCGCGAACAATCCGCAACCGTCTACTGGATGCATGACTACGAGCACGTGTGCCTCTGGCATGTGTACCTCTGATTCCAGCCCACCATCAGGAACGGCTGCAGCGGTGTCGCCAACGTCTGCAATGGAGAACGCAATGGCGATCGGTCGTTTTCAGCGATGAAAGCAGATTCTGCTTGGGAGCCTGCGATGGCCGTATGCGTGTTTGCAGACGCACAGGCGAGCGTCTCCCCCTTCTTGCATCCGTCATCTGCACACAGGGCCTACACCTGGTCTCCTGGTGTGGGGAGCGATCAGCTATGACTCCCGTACACAACTAGTGTTTGTACCGGGTACGTTAAACAGCACCTCCTACATCAACAACATCATTCAGCCCGTTGTTGTGCCATTTGTAAGGTCGGTCCATCGTGGTGTTTTCGATCAAGATAACGCCCGCCCACACACGGTACGTCCAACGCAACATGCGCCTCAGGGTGTGAGACAACTTTCGTGGCCTGCACGTTCACCGGATTTATCCCCCATTGAGGACGTGTGGAATTTTATGGGACAACGACTTAACCGGTCTCCACGGCCAGTCACGTCCATCCCCGAATTACGCGTCCAGGTTGAGGATGCTTGGAACTCAATACCCCAAACTTACATCCAACATCTGTACGACATACTCCATGCCAGAATTGCACAGTGTGACGCAGTTCATGGCGGTTCAACCTCGTACTAACCATGTACGAGGTTGAATGTTTTGATCACGTTATCCTCTGTATTCCGTTATTATGCTGTATAAATTTCGTTGGTGTCAGATGTCTCCTTCTTGGTGTTCTTTTTAAACTTTCCGGCAGTGTATCTTTAAAAAACGTAAAATGTACTTTTTATATTATTATATCACACACACACACAAAAAATAAACTAAAATAAAATTTACTCTTGATAGCTATAACAGCTTTTGCCTTAGTTGTCTGAAGGCTGATACACTGACATCGTATAATCATCTGTACAATAAATACCCGGTATCTTACTATCTTACAGTAATACAAAATACAGGGTGCATAGGAAAGTCCCTTTAGCCTGGAATAACTTGCAAACGGAGAGAGGTACAGTTATGCAAGTGAGATAACGGTATAGTAAAGCGACTACGCCCAATCGAATGCAACCGATAGCAGCGCCCCTAGTGGCGAAATGCGGAAGTTAGCCATTGCAAATCGAAAACGAAAACAGGTAGAGTAAAATTTCCAACCACAAAGTTGTAGAGCATCAATTAATTAGTACAAAACGACATTTGTTTCACACGGATAAGATACATTTGTCACCTGAATACGCTACAATGTCCGAAATCGATGCGCGACGATTCGAATCTGCATATTCACATTTCGTAAATGTAACCGTATGCAAATGCAGATTGTGACGTTGTACCGTACGTACGATATGAAAACCAGTAGCGGGATGTACCCTGATCAGAAGTTTAGGTCTACGTACCCTGTGTTAAAGTGGTTAGCTTGGATTTCTGGGGTTATGTAAAAAATCAGGTGTATGTAACAGCGCCTACAAGTCTGCTGGATCTACGTCGTCGTGTTACAGATGCTTGCAATAGTGTGACACCTTCCATGCTGAGGAATGTGCATGCAGAGTTACTTTCACGAATACAAATGTTTATCGTGTGCAATGGCGAACTCTTCGATCATACTCGACATTAACTTTTTATCACTGTGCGCCAGTTTGCATTTTTTGTTTTTGTTTTGTCTGACGTTATCAAACTGTATTGACATAAGTGCGCGTTTATGCAATAAATTGTGTGTATTTGCTAATACCTATGCCTGTACCCTTCAAACATTCACACAAATCGTCGCGCAAATATTTCAGACATTATAGGGTATTCAGGCGACAATTTATCTTATCCGTGTAAAATACGTGTCGTTTTGTAGTAATTAATTGATGCTCTACAACTTTGTACTTGGACATTTTGCTCTATCTCTTTTCGTTTTTGATTTGCAATGGCTAACTTCCGCATTTCGCCACCAGGGGCGTTGCTATTGGTTGCATTCGATCGGGGGTAGCCTCTTTACTATACCGTTATCTCACTTGCATAACTGTACTTGTCTCCGTTCGCAAGGTATTCCAGGCTAAAGGGACTTTCCTATGCACCCTGTATATATATATATATATTGTCGTCGTCTGAGAATGCTTGTACGGAGAAAGAGGACTTTCTATGCACCCTGTATAATAAGCAGCTGGTTCGCCAAATAGGTGAAAGGAGAAGAAATATCCTGTGCCACAATAAATAAAATCCATGCGAAATTCTATCCACAATACCCGATCTCGCAAAGGAACTTCAAAATTCGACAGACGATTGATATTTAAATGTTAATCAAACATTAGATATTCTCACGAATCTCTCATATTACCGGTAATTTATACGAAAGGAATTGCGGAACGGTTTCTGAAACTTCAGAATTTTCCGTTAGCGCATCTCTTTAACGGTAGTTTGCCATCAGCATAAGAAAGAAACTGAGGAAAGTTTTCTAAATATTCAAAATTTTCCCGTGGTGCGAAAAATTCGCTAAATTCAGGTTCCTTTCCGTCATTTCACGGAAAATGTTGCATCAGAAATATGGTTCGTTAATTCACGAAAAAAAAAATGACGGAAAATTGTCGGTGAATTTCAGAATTTTTTTTACAGTGTAACGTTAAGGCTAATCTTTCCAATGAAGATGTTACTAGCTGAAAATTGGGATTTTGCCCAGGATCTGTAGTTTCAAATGCTTTCTGCTCCCTTCGCTTTCGAATATTTTTCACAATAAATACTAAAAATGACTTCGCAGTGGTAATCCGTCTCTTGCCTTCCCGTGAAAGAAAATAACTCATTATTACCCAGTTCGGCAATTAATTTAAACAAGAAAGATGACACCGAATATTCGGGTGTAATGAGCACGTGTTTCGAATCCATCCTGACGCGAACTAAATTGATCAAAGCTATTCAAAGCTAATGGAACCGGTATGAAAAACAGTAGTACCTCACAGGAGAAAGAAGTTTTCTACTCGGGTTTTTAATCCCACAGATATTGCTGCAAACCGAATCATGAACTTACGTCCTCTGGTTTCAGACTTGTGCGTTACGAAAAATTTGAAATTATATAGGAAATACTCTCCAACAAAGAAAGAAAATTTCAAATCGGACTCTTAGAAGCAGAGATATCGAGGAATATAAGATATGCATATGCTCCCCCTGACGGGAAAAACAGTCATTATTTTAAGAAGAAAGTATTCTTTAAAGGTTTTTCGATGTGAGCGATATCGGTACTGGAAAGAAGTTTTTCAGTCGAGTTTCCAGAAGCTCATATTTTGTTGCAAATACATCAGAAGCAGAAATTAACACATGTGTCCCCATGGTGGCCAAACCATTCTTTACCAAATACACTGGTGTGCAAAAATTAAGGACGAAGAGAAGAAATTAGAATACCAGCGGAGCGAGCAGGCAGAACGGACCGAAAGACCACTCAAGAGATAGACTAGGGTCCGGTACGGTAGGGCATGCGCATATATGCAGCATGACGTAAGTGGAGGTGGGGGGAGTGGTGTCGGAAGGGTAAAAGCACACGGACGGTGTGCGCTCAGCAATTCGTTGAAAGCTATTGCACGGTGTACATCGGTTTGAACGACGTCGATTTGCTGCCACCGTGTAATATGGCCAACAGGCAATCCAGTAGACGACATCTGGAAGACTTTACCCGAGGTCGCGTAATTGGGAAGTTGGAAGAAGGTCGAAGTCTGACTAGTGTGGCGGAGTAGTTCGGGATCTCTCACAGCATCGTTTCACGAGCTTGGAGAGCATTTCAAACGACCGGAGCAGCTGTGCGCAGTTTAGCAGTGGCCGTCCATAAGCAACCACGCGGCGCAAGACCGGTATATTGTCCTACAGGCGAGAAGAGACAGACGGCAGACAGCGGGAGATATCGCAAGGCACATGCAACAGACAACTGGACGTCCGTTATCGCGTTTTACCGTGGCCAGGAGGCTGCACAAAGGGGGTCTATTTGTACGACGACCAGTACGGTGTGTGCCATTAACGCCTGCTTATCGGAGACGGCGGTTTCTGTGGTGCCAGGAACACAAGAACTAGACACATCAGCAATGGGGTCGAGTTCTCTTTACGGATGAGAGCCGATTTAGTTTGACGAGCGTTTCTGGACGTATACACATCTGGAGAGAGTAGGGAACACGCAATCACACCTCCAACATCATCGAAGGGACTGGTTTGGAGGTGGCGGAGTTCCCGTTTGGGGCGGTATCATGCTTGGTAGCCATACTGACCTCCACATTTTCCAAAGAGGTTCAGTCACTGGTGTCCGCTATTGTGCCGAGGTTCTGCTGCCTCACGTGCGTCTGTTTAGAGGTGCTGTGCGTCCTGAGTTCCTCTTCATGGACGACAACGCTACACCTCGTCGTACAGTGGCTGTCGCAGAGCTGTTGGAGAGTGAAGATATTCAACGCATGGATTGGCCCGCAAGGTCCCCGGACATAAATCCAATCGACCACGCGTGGGACCTTCTCGGGAGACGCTTGGCAGCACGTCACTAGCCGCCAGCAACGATTCCGCAGCTGCGATTGGCGCTACAAGAGGAATGGGCAGCGATGCCTCAACAGCTCCTTGACAACCTCGTCCTCAGCATGGACAGACGTTGTAAATCCTGCAACGCAGTCAGGGGTGATCATATCCCCTACTAAAGATTGAATTTTTCTTGATAGCCGCCTGTCACATGGACGTTTCGTTCTTCTGTCCAGTTGTGCTCGAAGCTACCTTTTCAATAAAGACCTTTGTATCCTTTGAATTCCTTGTTTGGACGGTTTTGCTCACTTGTCCCATATTCTTACATCTTGGGGATCTTATGGTATGATTTGAGTCGATGTGGAGCACTTCTGCAGGACGTTACATTCGATAAGCCGTCTCGTCCTTAATTTTTGCACTTCAGTTTATTATAAATTATATGAAAAATATTTCTCATCAGGAGCTGTATACGATACAGGAAGAAGTTTTCAAATCGGAGCTTTAGAAGTAGGAATATCGGGTGAAACGCAATTTACTTTTACGCCACCTAGCGGAAGGTATATAAATTACTTGAAAATTTTGAAACCATGTGAAAAATATGTCGCACCGGAAACTCTATCCAACAAAGAAGAAATTTTTCAAATCGGACTCCCAGAAGCATAGGTATTGACAAAAGTAAGATGTACATCTACGCCCCTGGTAGAGAAACCATGCATTATTTTAAGAAGAAAATATTCCGAAAAGTTTATTGACGTGAGTATAGTTTAGGTCCACAAAATAATTTTTTTTCAATTAAGATTTTAGAAGCTCAAATTTTGCTCCAAATACATCAGAAGCGGAAAGTAACGCTTACGGCCCCTGGCGGCCAAACCATTCTTTACAAAAAATTAGAAATTATATGACAAAGTTTTCCCATCAAAACCTGTGTCCGATGCAGAAAGAATTTTTAAAATTGGATTTTTCGAAGCACAGATGTCAGAGGAAAGGGAATTTACATTTATGCCCCTAGCGGAAATTGTAGGAATTACTTGAAAATTTTGAATATATATATGAAAAACATGTGCACCGGAAACTATCCAACAAAGAAGGAATTTTTCAAATTAGGTGAGCTTAAGCGTTGGCTCACCCATTTGGCGTTTACACTGCATGAGTTACGAATTTGAACTTTTAGAGGTCTAAGCGCTGGTTTATGACCAGTCATTTGAGATGGGTCCGGGTTCGAATCCCGCTGAGGGATGGATGTTGTGTTTGTCTTACGGCATTGGTTCTTTCCCTTTTCTGGAACCAGTGACCCCAAATTAGGGATGGGCAAATTTTTATATCCCATTGAGTTGCTCACGGTGGTCGTTAAACCTTCAACAAAAAAAAAGGGTGGGGGTGCGATTAGAAGCAGTGATATTGACAAAAATAATATATACATCTACGCCCCCTGGTGGAGAAACCATTCAAAATTTTAAGAAAAAATATTTCAAAATTGATTGTCCACGCCAACGAATTTTTTTCAGTCGAGATTTCAGTAGCTCAGATTTTGTGCAAATACATCAGAAGCAGAAATTAACACTTACGTTTCCTGGTGGCCAAACCATTTTTTTTTTTCAAAATTTAGAAATTATATGCCAAAGATTTCCCATCAGGAGCTGTATCAGCTGAAGGAAAAAATTTCAAAACGGAGTTTTAGGAGTAGAGATATCAGGAAAAACGCAATTTAATTTTACGCCCTCAAGCGGAAAATCTATGCGTAACTTAAAAAAGTGACTATACCTAAAATATTCTTCGACATAGGTGTAATCGAAAAATAAAATATTTTTTTTAGTCGGATGTTAAAAAGCAAATATAGGGAATAAAATGTATCTTGAATTCGATATCATCTGCATTTACGCCCTCTAGCGGCGAAATTACATAATAAAAAAAAGAAATAAAGAATCATTATTCACACATCTCAAGCTTCTTAATGCAAAAAGAATTTTTCAAATCGGACTGATAGTTGCAGAGATATGGTGTCCATAGACGGACGGACGGACAAACCCCACGATCTTTTTTACGCTTTCCAACCGTAGGTTGAAGAAGCGTATATGCTCCAGCTTTGTCCGCCTGTTGGCATGATAACTCGCGTAAAAATGGTTCGATTTCGATGAAATTTTAGTATGTGGTAGGGGGACCACTGGGGTCGAACCCTATTGAAAATGGACGAAATGGAGTCAAAACTCACTGCATAGGAGCGGAATCCATTCCATTGCCCTTATGCGTCATAACTTGCGTAAATGTGGTTCGATGCAGATGAAATTTTATTACATGGTAGAGGACCACCTGGAAATGAACCCTATTGAAAATGGGTGAAGTGGGGTCAAAGGTCAGGACATACTAGGAGCGGGATGCATTCTATTGCCCTTATGCGTCATAACGTGCGTAAAAGTGGTTCGATTTCGATGATATTTTAGTATGTGCTAGGGGACCACCTGGGAACGTACCCTATTGAAAATGGACGAAATGGGTCAAAGGTCACCGCATAGGATCGGGATCCATTCCATCGCCCTTATCCCATACTATTAAATGAGCAATTCCTGTATGCATGTAAATTTTATTTTGAAAACGGCTCTAAGGATTTTGATGAAAGTCGTTAACCTACCGTTTTCTAGTACTAGAAATCGATTTAGCTTGATCTCGACTTTAGGAAAATTCGTTTAGCGCGTTAATTAACCACCCCGAATTACCACGTTTTTAGTGTCATGGCGTCGTCCCATTAATGCTACCCATGCTTAGAAATCTTATAACGACATAATCTCGCGATTGAGATGTTGGCGTGCGGTCACGCCATCTGTCTCATTACGTCACGCGTTGTGTGCGTATGTCCGTCCGCACGATAACTCGCGTAAAAATTGTTCGATTGCGATGAAATTTTAGTATGTGGAAGGGAAACACTGGGAAGGAACCCTATTGAAAGTGAACGAAATGGGGACAAAGGTCAGGACATAGGAGCGGGATCCATTCCACTGCTCTTATGCGTCATAACTAACGTAAAAAAGGTTCGATTTCGATTAAATTTTAGTATGTGGTATGGGAACTACCTGGGGACAAACCTTATTAAAAATGGGCGAAATGGGGTCGAAGGTCAGAACATAGGAGCGGAATCACTTCCATCGCTATTATGCGTCATTATTTACGTACAAATTCTTCGATTTGGATGAAATGTTAGTATGTTTTAGGAACCTGCCTGGGGACGAATCCTCTTGAAAATGGACGAAATGGGGTCAAAGGTTAGGACACAGGAGCGGGATCTATTCCATAGCCCTTATGCATCAAAACTTACGTAAAAATGCTTCGATTGCGACAAAACGTTATCATGTTATTTCAGAGATATGCTGAACCGGTTCTGTTGAATATCATTGAAATGGGATCAAAGGTCAGGGCACAGGAGCGAGATTTATTCCACGGCCATTATCCTTATAACTTGAGTAATAACTTGAGTAATGATTTCTGGTATGTTGAAAAGCGTATCATAATCAATGCATTGCATGATTTTACTAACTTGTTTTACAAAAGACGTGCTTAAAAAACGGGAAAGCAGGAAAACTTACGTGAATATATTTTATTCGAAGTACATTCCTCGTACGTTAATGCAAGAAGTGGCACGAGCAGCCAATGAAAGGAAGGACTCATAGAGGTCGTCGTTTGGTATGGCGTGAAGAGTTGATGTTACAGTTCTTTGTACGTCTTCACTGTGGCGTAACTAACACAACGTTCGCCCCCCCCCACCAGCAAGATTTACTTCAGCATCCATAAGCACAGCAATTTTCCCAGGATTTAGAACACGAGGAAGGATGCATTTTTCGCGGTGTGTGTGTATGTGTGTGTGTGTGTGGTGTTCGGGGGCGGTGGAGGGATTAGGAAGTCAGAGAGAGTTCCTGCAAAAGTAATGGTGGTACCTAGAGAAACATAGTTTTAACTTTTTAAGTAATAGATTTGACAATATGTGGAATTGCTTTGTCCAAAACTAAAGTAAATCACTTGAAGAAATCACCCTCTTACACATCGTAGATCTGCTGCTTCTGTGAATAAATGTTGACGTATGTCGTGCTCGTAATCCTATGTAACTTACTGTTTTCCCACATCCTCCACTGGAAAACCCACTGTGGCCTCGCGCTTTTCCTCAGCAGCGCAGAGAGAGGGCGATTGGAGAGCGATCGTATTACAACCCGAAGTCAAAGAGCCGAACACTCTCAATCTGTGGGACATTCAGTGTTTTAAAAGTGAAACTAGGCATTTATTTAGGAAAAGCTAAATATATCTTAAAGCAAAATATGAATCTTTGGGTCAATTATTGTGCGTGTTCGAATTTTTTCATAAAACTATAACTGGCAGCTGCAGTGCGCCTCTTTGTTACCTGCGCCCCCCCCCCCGCAGCTGCGCGGGTGGTAGTTATGCCACTGTGTCTTCTGTGTCTTGAAAAACGTTTCCCTTTAAAGGCAGCTTTAGTGTAGGGAATAGAAAGCAGTCACATGGTGACAAATCGGGAGAATAGGAGGGTGGTTGAGTACGCACGCTTGTTTTCTCGCCAGAAATGGCTGTACACTGACTACTCTGTTTAAGAGTGCGTCATCGTGAAGGACGGACCGTTGCCCGATTTTGCACTCACACCTGACATGAACAATCTTCTCCGATAATTGTTTCAAATAGATGGATGGGTAAGTATTGCCAGTGACAGTTGTACCTTCAGGAATGCACTCGTGATGCAGAATTCCTTTGCTGTCGCAAACGCACATAAGCATTGTCTTGACTTTGGAGTTCTGTAACATGATCTCCTTTCCTTTGGGTGACAGTAGATACTTCCACTGAGCACTTCGACGCTTCGTCTAAGGATTAAAACGAAAACACCCTGTCTCATCACTTGCCACAATGCTGTAAAGAAAATTTTGCATTGTTTGTGCAGTCACCGGGATGTTTTTTTGCGTACTCCACTCGTGCATGTATCTAGTCGTCTCACAAAGCATGCTGAACAAAACGAGCGCAAACCTTTTTGTCCTCTACATCTTGCGCAAAAATGTGACGAATTGTCTCCTTATTAACACCAAACTCACTTTGCAGCATCCTCAAGGTCACACAACGATCAGTTTGTATCCCATCGCGAGCTTTATCAATGAGTTCAGACGCGCTCACCGAAATAGGACGTCCTGGCCTTTCGTCATTTTCCATATCTTCCCACCCATCCTTAACACGTACACTTCATCGGAATATTTGCGCATGAGTTAGGCAGTTAGATAAATGACTTATAAGAAAACTACGCTTCCCCGACCGGTGTGGTTTTCCGGGATTTGCCTCGTGTCTGGTTGCTGTTGAGTGTTCCTAACAATATGCTACTTCAGTGTGTTCTTGGAACCAGTGATCCTAAGGTAGGGACGGGAGACAACTTAGAATCCATGTTGGTGATCGCTAGCCACTTGAAAATTACCTGTTTTTTTTTTCAATAAGATTTTGAGCTCTGCAGTAAATCGCTTTCTGTCATATCACAGTATAGCACGGAAACGAAAACTTTCACTTCCTTATTAAGTTGCTTGCAAATTTTAAAAATCTAATAACTAGAACATGGAAGCTTTCTAAAAATATTATCTTCATATAATTCTAGGAAATGCGTGTTATTTTAAAAATCACGATTTCCCTTCGTTATCTGAGAAAACATATATGAACAAGGGACATAGCAGAATTTTTTTTGCAGAAATGTTTCAATACTCATAGCAGCAAAAATTGCCTGTTTACGTTTCCTTTTTGGGAGCCCCTTTTCTAAAAATAAATAAAGAAATAGTACTTGCTACATAATACAATATGAATGTTCTTCAGAAAGAAATAATAAGTGCTAGTAGGGATTATAGAACAAACGAACGAAAAAATCAAACTCTCATGAACATCTAAGTACATGTACTCATTATTTTCTATCCTGCAAAGGACGTGATTAAATGAAAGGAGTACGGCCAGCTCATAAGAAACTTTAAAACTATATCACTACCTCGTCGGTATTTAATAATTGCATTTTCATGCCACAAATAAGGAGCTTATGATATTCGCTTGAACTCTTGGTGATTCATTTTTCATTGATTTCTGAGCAATAACACAGCCAGCAATCTAAAATCTTTTCTCCCTCTCTTTCTCTGTCACCCAAAGAAGCTTACAGTAAAATCTTTTTTGTATTTGGACACACACACACACACACACACACACACACACAGTAAAAGTCCAGGCAGCCACGTTGGCCCTGTGGTCTAAGCACTGGCTTCTGATCATTCGTCTGTGATGGGTACGGGTTCGAACATCGGCGATACATGGATGTTTTGTTTGTCTTAAGGTACTGTCAACACAGAAACAAAATAATGGACCCGACATCCTCTAAAGCCAGTGCTTAGACTACGGACCCGGTGGCTCCGTTGTCTAAGCAGTGGCTCCTGACATTCGTCCGTGATGGGTCAGGGTTGGAACCCCGTGAGGCATGCATGTTGTGTTTGTCTTAAATGGTAACACACACACACACACACAATAAAAGGCCAGGCCGCACCGGTGGCGTTGTGGTCTAAGCACTGACTTCTGATTATTCGTTCATGATGAGTCGGGGTTCGAACCCCGGTGAAGCATGGATGTTGCGTTTGTTCTTAAGGAACTGGCAACACACACACACACACACACAGAAGCGCGCACACACACAATGTAGTGCCAGGCCGCCCCGGTAGCCCTTTGGTCTAAGCACTCGTCTCTGACCATTCGTCCGTAATGGGTCCGGGTTCCAACCCTGTTAAGCATGGATGTTGTGTCTTAAATCGTAACACACGCACACAATAAAAGGCCAGGCCGCACCGGTGGCGCTGTGGTCTAAACTTTGACTTCTGATTATTCGTCCGTGATCGGCGGGGTTCGAACCCCGGTGAAGCATGGATGTTGCGTTTGTCTTAAGGAATTGGCAAAAACACACACACACACACACACACACACACACACACAATGAAGTTCCAGGCCGACCTGGTAGCCCTTTGGTCTAAGCGCTGGTCTCTGACCATTCGTCCGTAATATGTCCGGGTTCAAACCCTGTGAAGCATGGAAGTTGTGTTAGTCTTAAATGGTAACACACACACAATAAAAGGCCAGGCCGTACCGGTGGCGTTGTGGTCTAAGCTCTGACTCTTGATTATTCGTCCGTGATGGGCGGGGTTCTAACCCTGTGAAGCATGGATGTTGCGTTTGTCTTAAGGAACTTTCAACACACACACAATGAAGAGCCAGACCGCCCTGGTAGCCCTTTGGTCTAAGCGCTGGTCTCTCAGCATTCGTCCGTAATGGGTCCGGGTTCGAACCCTGGTGAAGCATGGATGTTGTGTTTGTCTTAAAGCACTCGATCTCTCCCTTCCTTGGGACCAGTGATTCTAAATTAGGTACGGCTGCCCATCGAGTTGCTCACGGTGGTCGCTAAACCTCAAAATAGTAATTATAATGGGCCAATGGCCACCGCCTTCTGCATAAGTGCAGGTATTCAGAACAAGCAGCAGAAAACGTTACAGACAGACGCGGAGCGTACACTCCCCACCAAAAGTTAAGCACGAAATACCCCGCTGGACATGAAAAGTGCATGAAGAAATGCAGCATAAAGCCACAACATGAAGAAATGCACAAAATAAGATGAAACGTACAGCACATATAGACCAACAGGTGGTGAAAGAGGAAAAAGTGGTTTACTTTCTAAGGAATTACATGAATACGATGATCGAAGAGGCAAATATTATGTGGCTTAGGTAGTGTGACCGCCATGCTGGATAGTAATTTCGGCATCACGGCGTGGCGTCGAGTGGCAAAATCCCCGGATGGTACACAGGTATCTCTGGCCATACATGATTGATTTGTGCTTACAAAAATAGTGTGTAAAAGGTCAGGTGCTGCCTCGGCCAGCGCGATCCCCAGATTTTCTCCCCATAGGGAACGTGTCGGACGTCTTCGACTATGCGAGGGGATCGCGCAGAGGTGTTAGGTCTCTCCGACATTGACAACCTATACGTTCCCTATGGGAAGAAAATTTGGGGATCGCGCTGGCCAGGGCAGCACCTGACCTTTTAACACACTATTTTTTTATGCAGATGGTGTGTGCGCGGGCGGCTTGTTGGAATTGGGCATTACGTATACCACGGAGATACGGCAACAAAACGAGCTGCAGCACCTCATCGACGATCTGCAGCCCACATCGATGAGGATCATGGTGAATACAACGATAGCATGACGTCGATGACGGCGTGCTGTCATTGTATCCACTATGCGTACGAGAGATGAACGGCTGTCGAAAATGATAGCCCCCTAAATCATAATACCAGGCGGAGGACCTGCGTGACGCTCATGGATGGAAGCAAGATCATCCCGGCAACAACGTTGTCTGCAGATTATCAATCGGCGATCATCGGAGTTGAGAGAGAAGCGAGGCTTGTCGCTGAATACTGCAATGCTCCATTCACTCCGACATGCATGCCTGGTACGATACCACTGCAGCTTTTCGCGACGATATGCTACCGTGAATGGCAGTGGTCGCAATGGCTGGCGATAGAGTAAACCTGCACCAGCTAATCTGCAATCCACAGTCCATGTCGATACGGGGATGTCCATAGCTGCCTGTACACTACGTCGAATGGAGTCCGCTGTGGACTATGGGGATGCTATGGCTTACATTGGAATACGGCGATCGGGGCGTTCAGACGTCGCACCAGTTCCACTACAGCAACACACGTTACTTTCCTCCAACCATATTTTCTACCTTTGGCCAACAGTTGTTGCATTCCGATGCAGGGAATAACCAGCTGTAATAACTGGGACTAGCCCCTATGATGAAGCCAATGGAAAAACTATCCGTGTGATGATAGGATTCCAGATGAGGTCATCCAGGCGTTCACACGTTTTACACGGCAAAGACATAGCTCAGAGTGGTGCACACTCCCAGGTGCGGACGACGAAACATTGCTACGCCCACTCGTTTTGAGTTCTATCTCTCTCATCTGTACCGTTATTGGTTCGAAACTTCAATCATTGATGTAACTCAACTGTCGGCATATATCCACAAATTTTTATGGTGCTCCAACAAAGACTTCCAGATGTGGCATTTTTACTTCAAGCTGTGCACCAAAATGGAGATAGCGCGAACACCTATAGATATTTACGGTTGCCTTAACAAAAGTTCTGCACACTGTCGATTTTTGAGAAAAGTGTGAAGTAACGGATAAAACTTAGCTTATTGCCGTTCAATGTACTCTCCTCTGCTGCTAACGACAGCTTGCCAGCGGTGAGGTAAGTCCTGGATGTCCCGTAGTACGCCATCTTTGTTCAGCGGTCGTATTACTCGGGTCACGTCCAATGACAGTTCGTCCAGCGATTCGTAACGGATGCCACGGAGCCGATTTTTTAACTTTGGAAAAGATCAAAGTCGGGAGGACTGAGATCAGGGTTGTATTGTGAGTGGGATAAAGTTTCCCAACATATTTCGATAAAAGTCCCCTTACCGACGCTGCACCATGACACGATGCTTTGTCATGTAGCAAGATCGCTCCCGCTTCCAACAAGTTGGGGCGATTTTGACGAATTTTCGGTCTCAACTTTGCCGTCAGAAAGTCACCATAATGTTGTGCGCTGACATTTTGCCCTACCGGCATTCAATCAGAGATAACAACACCCTGGACATCGTACGCAAAAATCACCATTTGCTTCACTTTGGATTCTCGCCGACGATACTTTGAGGGCTTGGGAATTTTGGACACTTTCATTCCGCTGATTGTGACTTCAGTTTCGGCACCAAATCACGGGTCCAAGTCTCATCAATTGCGACGATTCTGTTCAGAAAGGTTCCGCGCTCCCTTTCGAATCTGTCCTGTGCGATGCTCACTCCGGCTACCTTCTTCTCGGGGTGAGTTGATGGGGCGCCCAGCGCGCAGTAGTTTTCTTTTCCCCCAGTGAGTTGGTCAAAATCCGGTGAACAGACACGGAGGACAAATTTGCATAATGAGCAATCTCCTCGACTGTCAAACGGCAATTCTCTTTCAGAAGCGTTGCAACAATGGCGACAGTGTCTTGTCGTTCGCCGTTTGAGGTCGGCATTTTTTTTTTTTTTTATTGGAGGTTTAACGACCACCGTGAGCAACTCAATGGGCTATAAGCAGTCGCCCGTCCCTAATTTAGGGTCACTGGTTCCAGGGAAGGGAGAGAGCCAGTGCCGTAAGACAAGCACAACATCCATGCCTCACCGGGATTCGAACCCGGACCCCTTTTGGACGAATGATCAGAGGCCATCGCCTTAGACCACTGCGCCACGGGGGCGGCAAGAGGTCGGCCTGAGTGGTGATCATCTTCGATGCTGCTTCGGCCCTCCCGAAAGCGCGATGCCCAGCGAGAAATTGTGCTCCGATCAAGAGTTCCTTTCCCCCCCCCAAACGTCTTGCAAAGCAGTGTGGATACGTATCGCAGTTTTTCCACGCAGTTTCTATTTTCACGTACGAGCGCTGGTCTAACTCTGTGACTCGACCTGAGGAGCTGCACGCTTCCATTTCCAAGCCGTCCCACGTCCACACAGCAAATGATAGCGCATCGTTCTGACACCACTGCGTTGCTGAGAGTCAGATCATGACATGACGCAATCACTTTCCCGATTGCATCTACCGCTTTCGTTTTAGATTAACGTGTGTAGAACTTTTGTTATCACCCTCTAATGTACGAAACTTTCTGCTGCGTTGTAGTAGGTCGCGCTAATATGGTGCCATGTGCCAAATAACGATGTGTTCAGAGTATGTAAGTCAGACAACCTAGTAAAAGGAGTGTTTTTTGTCAGCCGCTATCAGTGCACTGCGAACGTTGCAGCGGAAAAAAATCGTTATGTCTTAGATCATATCACGCCCGTTCTCCGAACGGTGAATCTGTAAAATAATTTTTTAACATAAAAATTAAAGAAAGGGAAAGTAAATTTGTTTTTTAAATTTTACGGTTTTAAACCGTTTTTCAGGGTGCCAACACAAAACCGTAAAATCTACAGTTTTATGCCGTGTTGGAGCAAAGCTATAGCTCTGCTCCAACACCGCATTTAATGAAGAAAACAGCACAGAATTTGGCTGGAGCAAGTCACAGTCGAAATAATCACGAAAACACAAAAATTTGGCTGGAACGAATTTGTTGATTGTGTTGGAGCAAAGCTATAGCTTTGCTCCAACACGGCATAAAACTGTAGATTTTACGGTTTTGTGTTGGCACCCTGGAAAACGGTTTAAAACCGTAAAATCTACAGTACTTTTTTTACAGTGCTGACTGTTTCACGATTTAGAACACATCGTGACGTCAGTGCATACCGTTTGACGTAAGACGGTTGCAGGCTTCGGCGCTCCTTAATATTAAATCAGAATTTCGTGGAACGTTAACAACATTTCTACGTTTCTGGCATTATTATCTTTAAACTTATCTACATTTTGAACAGCAAAGCTAAGCTATCTCTTTGAGTTTTTCGGTTTTCAGGTTTTCTAGGTGTAGAAGCGGTAAAAAATTCAAGCAGACAATATACCAAAGCCGCCATTTTTATTCTTTTTGGTTTTGGGACTTTTCTAGGTATTCGGACTTTAAGACCTATCAGCACGCCAATTTTTAGATCTCTAGGTCATTTAGAAGTGGTCGAATAATTTGTTGACGGAAACACTCGCATTTTCCCTTGTTCTCACCGTACGAACATAAGACGTCTGGATGATGCACATACATTGAAGAGCAATTGAATTAGAGACAGCTGGCATTATGCAAATGTGGCGCTGTGGGCGGCCCTGTAAACGGAAATGACATGACGTATGCGGGCGATCTGCAGATATAAGGAGTGATGCGACGGGAATCAGTAAGAGTCGGACGCAGTATGGGTAAGACGACGGATCTAAGCGCATTTGATCGTGGGCAAATTGTCGGGGCCTGACGAATGGGTCACTCCATCTCGGAATTTTTGCAGGCACTGGAATTTTCACCAGCCACTGTGTCACGGGTGCACCGTGAGTACATCGAATCCGGTAAAACCATCCCTGCAAGGGCCAACTGCCGTGGACAACAGCGTGTCAATGAGCGGGGTCATCGTCGGCTAGCTCGCATTGTAACAGCGGATAGACGGGCCACAGTGCAAGAAATCACTTGTGAATTTAACGCTGGTGCACAAAAACATGTAAGCATCTCCTCGCTATGGGGTACAGAGGCCATCGTTCCACGAAGGTACCGCTGCTGACCGCACATCACAGGGTTCAAAGATTAGCATGGGCGCGGAAACATCGCCACCGGACCCTAGACATGTGGAAAAATGTTGCCTGGACTGATGAGTCGAGATTCACGTTGGTACATGCAAATGGCAGGATACGAGTACGGCGCAAACCACATGAAGCGATCGATCCTTCTTGCCAGCAGGGTACTCTTCAAGCTGGTGGGGTCGCATTCTTGTCTGGGGACTGTTTACATGGACTGAAATGGGACCCCTGGTACGTGTGACATCGTCCATCAGAGGCTAACGTTACCGGGATATCCTGGACGACCATTTGCTACCGTTTCTACGTCTTCAACATCCCACTGGGGTCCTCATCCTGCAACAAGACAATGCACCGTGCCATCGCTCCCGAATTGTATCCGAATGGTTGGATGACCACTCCACCGACGTGACCTCGCTTCCTTGGCCAGCTAGGTCACCTGACCTCAATCCCATCGAGCACATCTGGGTTGCCATCGAGAGAGATGTTCGAGGCTCTGACCCCATTCCATCAAATCTTCGTGAAGTGTGGGAGCTTGTTCAGGGGTCGTGGATCCGTATGGCTTCCTAACGCTTCCGGTGTTTTGTCGAGCCCATGCCGAGACGAATCGCCGCCGTCATCAGGCGAAAGGTGGTACTACACGTTACTAGACAGGCATCTCTAATTCAATTGCCCTTTTGTGTAGATGGCGAGCTGTCGAGAGACTGGAAGCTGGCCAATAAATTACGGATGCGTCTTATTTCTCCGACGTACACCATTTTGTAATCATACGATTGTGCACGCAGTTCCTGAACAGTCAGTAGAACACCTGGTTAAAGCTTTCCAAAGCCTCCCTTGTCAAACCTCTACCCATGATCGCTACTTAGGTTTCCATTTTCGCAGCTCAACAGTCGGACCTTATTGCAGCAATGAGAAGGCCGATACGGACAAGTACTGCAAGGTGAAAGTTGCACATGCGTGACTTCTATGTCAGAAGACCATCTGCTTGTAACGCTGCAGTACCGAAACAGGTGCGCCCGTTTACAATAGTGTCGTGATTTCAACTGGATCACGGAACTATGAAGCCATGTCTTGTTCACGAATCAAAAGAAACTACTGCTTGTGAAATTTGCAATACCAAGAAAGAACAGCCCTATGCAAATGAAATTTATTATCACACCGGACAAAAAATTAGTCACGCCTGTCAGGACATACCTAATAACGTGTGACGGTGCCTCCTGCTTGAAAAGAGCATGAATCCAGTGTGGTAGAGACCACGAGGTTGTGGATGTATTGGACATAGATTTGCAGCTACTTTTGCGTCAATTGCTCCCGAAGTTCCACCAGAGTACGTGGATGTCTATTTTGGCGTTTCACCTTCTGTTTCAAATGATTCCACAGATTTTCAATAGGATTTAAATCTGGAGATTTGGCGGACCAGTCGGAGTAAGACAGTGTTATTGATTGTTAGTTGTGCCACGCCGACACTGCTTTAGCCCTGTGCACACGGCAATTGTCGTCTTGGAAGACATGAGCCGCAATGTGATGCTGACACTAGAGATGTAGGAAAAGGTGCAAAACTTCGTCATTCAGAATACGGAGCTACGCATGTTGGTTCAAATTCATCGTCACTGAAACGAGAGGCCCATTCCGTGGTACAAAAAACATGCCCCAAACATCACAGAACACCCACCAGCTCGAACAACACCTTCGACACAATCAGGATTAAAGACTTCATTGGGATAGCGATGAACTCGTCGCCTCCCATTATTGGAATACAACAAACACGAGACTCAGCAGACCAAATAACTCATTTCCAATCCTCCACAGAAGAGTTTTGGTGCCTCTGAGCCAATTGATGTCTTGTGACTTTGTGACTTGCTTTTAAAAGAGGCTTCTTTCGTGGTACTGCGTTCCAGATGTCCATCGCATGCAGTTCTCTTCGCGATGTCCTTTCGGAAATTGGTTGGGATGGATTTTCATTGATTGCTTGGAGCAATTGTTGCATGGTTTGAAATCGATTTGCAGTTACTAGGCGTGAAACATTGCGGCGATCCCTAATAGTGAGAATCGTTTTCCGGCCACAGTTACGTCGCCGATTTGCAGTTGAATGCGAACTATACCACTGTTTGTAGACCCGGTGGACAGTACGCTTCGACACACCAACACATTGGGCGACTTCATTGAATTTGTGTCCGTGGGCATGGCCAAACACAATGGCTCCTTTTCGCCACTCAGTCACGTCTGTATTACGACCCATATTGCAGAATAAATTTAACACATACGTTGCTCTTCACCACTGCATGAGACAGAAATGATCCTGTAGACCTTGTCAGTGCTATTTAGTTCCCAAGAATACTATCACGACGCCCTCTGTGCAACCTGTAACTTCCTACTGTCATTTCTGTTAAGGGGTGACTAATGCTTTGTCCTGTGTGCTTATCACAGATTCATCATGTTACAGGAGATTACTGATTGCATTTGTAGAGCCATACACGATTTCTTCACTTCAAAACTCAGTATCTTGTACAGCAGCTCGAGCGACAATAGCAGCATCTACACGGGGTGATATTGAATGAAATGAATGGAAGAAGATGCTTTTGATATCGTCTTAGGGAATAGCCTTCCACTCTGTTTCCATGTGAGACCAGCGTTCATTTGTGGTGTCGTGCGGAGGCGCTTGACGGGCCAGTTGCTTATCTACCATGTTCTAGGCTTATTCGATAGGGGACATATCTGTCGAATGTGCAGGAGAGAGAAGAAGCGGTACCTGCCTTGCATGAAAGAGGTCTTGGACATTCCGGGTCCCATGTAGCTGAACACTGCTTTGCTGGAATATATCGGCAGGACAACTCTGAAGGAAGGGTATAACTTCTGCCTCTAAAAAATGCCTGATGCATCGCGGGTTGTGGAGGGTTCCCTCAATTCATATCAGGCGAAATCGCGAATTGAACCCGATGGAGCCCCAAATGTATGACGCTGCTAAATGCATCTTATAAGCTGCCGTTCACCATGATGTCTTCGAACACATATGCCACTATCATGATGCATTAAGTTGAATCGTAACTTCTCAGAAAACACGACCTGTTGCTAATCATCGCGCCATTGTCTGTGTTCGAGAGCTGGCGTCTGTGGTTGAAAGTAAACGGAATGCGTAGCAATGGGCTGCTAGTGATAAGTCTTCTGTTAAGCTGACGACGTCGAACTGTGATGAAAGGTAAAGCCTGACCTGTGACAGTGCTTCGATGGCGCGCTAACAGCGTAGACGTCGCTGTGCGATCGGTCACTGCCGTGCGGTAGCGGTGGCTGTCATTCCGTCAAGACATGTAATCTTGTGGTCCATTTCCTGGATTCCTATTCGTCCGAGACTCATCTCTGAACTCACACCACGTTTGCATAACTGTACTGGCGTTTCCACCCCCTTACGAGTAGCAATTTTGCGGTAGAAAACTCCAGCTTCTCTCATCCCAACAATCTTTCCTCGCTCAAAGTCCGTCAGGTGTGCATAATGCGAACTTCTTCGGCGACGGGGCATAGCGAGACACAAGAAGTACCCTTTCGACTCAGTGTCGCCTCTTCACTGGTTGTAACGTCTCCTTTGAGCCAGTTCTTTATACCCAAGACTGGACAGTTCAGATGGCGCTGCTCCGAAAGCGCATGCGCATTTTCACTAATATTTTCATCATTTGCATGCCTAACCTGTTGAAGCCGCCCCGTTGGCGCAGTGGTCTAAGCGATGGCCTATGATAATTCGTCCGAAAGAGGTACGGGTTCGAATGCCGATGAGGCATGGATGTTATGTTTGTGTTACGGCACTGGCTCTCTCCCTTCCCTGGAACCATTAACCCTAAATTAGGGACGGGCGACTGCTAATAGCCTATTGAGTTGCTCACGGTGGTCGTTAAACCTCCAATATAAAAAAAAACCTGTTGAACATATTCTGTAAGTTTCAAGCTATTACTAGCAGTACTACATGGTGCTGCAATTTTCACAAACTGTAGTGCAAATATTTCCTAGAATCAGGCAGCATAAAAATACACTCATCGTCAAAAAAATAGTTGCAAGCAACCGACAGGAATGAAACTTCGTGGGTAGATTTGACATCGTGAGACATGCAAATGATTCAAGTATCACGGTCGGCCGTGCATGTAACGAAAACAAAGAGGGGTCGTTGCGCAGCTAATGAACGGCTATATAAGGTCGTCTCGTTGCGCTTGCTTGCCATTCTGACTCGTGCTGTTGTGTTGGGTGCATCTCTTGCAAGTGAAGTATGCTTCGGAGAAAAGTTCGGAAGCAATACGAGCAATTGCAGGAGTTCGATAGGGGCCGCGGCGTCGGGCTCCGGGAAGCGGGAGGGTCTTATCGCCATATTGCGCGCCATACCGGTCGTGCGGATATTACCATAGTGCGCTGTTGGCGGCAGTGGATAGAAAAAGGCACGCAGCAGCGACAGGATAGATCTGGGGGACCTAAACGAGCCATGAAGAGAGAGGACCCAACGGGTTGTCGTACATGCGCCGAGTGACTCAGCTGCCACGATTGTGGATATTCAGCAAGCAGCGGTGCCCTCCATGCATCGTCCGATTAGTGCCGAAACCATTGACAGAAGGCTGCACGACGTGGAACTACACACACACGCGCCGAATGTTACGACGACTGCCCTTAACAGCATTGCATCATCGCCAAAGACTGCAATGGTGTCGTGCCAGACTGTCATGGACCAACTCAGAATGGTAGCGGGTGATCTTCAGTGACGAGTCCCACTTTTGTCTTGGAGACGACGACCAACAAATCCGTGTGTGGAGGCACCGTGGTCAGCGTCACGATGAACGGCTTGCTGTCGAGAGTCACACGTCCAGAAGACCTGGTGTCATGTTGTGTGGTGCAATTGCCTACGATGCCAGATTACCTTTGGTGTTCATTACAGGCACTTTGACAGCCCAACGTTACGTTATTGTGGTAGTGCCGCCAGTGGCACTACCTTTTCTGAACGCTCACTCCGGTGCGACTTTCCAACAGGACACCGCTCGTCCGAATACTGCTGCTGTCTCGAGAGCTTGCCTTCAAGGCACTGACGCTCTGCAATGGCCAGTCGCATCGCCAGACCTATCGCCGATTGAAAATGTGTGGGATGCTATTGGAAGCTCTAACCACTCCCCATCCCTACCGCACAGTCTTCAGAAACTGCGTGAGAAGATTCAAGCTGCATGGGATGGCTTATTGTAGGACACCATTAGGATCCTGCACAACTCCATGGCGAGACGTCTGGCATGCTATGTGAGCAAACATGGCTGCTCGACGCCATACTGAGAGACCCTACTAATTGGCGTGTAGCTCAATAAATATTGCCCTTATCAGTCTCAATGTTTAATCATTTATTGTTCCTGGTAACCTTTATCATCCGCCGATTAGCATTGCAATCCGACAGATCCTTCTGGGTGCAACTATTGTTTTGACGATGAGTGTATTAATGTGGAGATAGCGTGGAACACGTTACCAGACAAAGAACATCATCGAACGCAATGCTTTCGGTAGTGTAGTGTGACTGCTTAGTATGGCCTTTGAATTTGCTGTTGCAACACAATACGCAGATGCTCAATTGGATTGATATCTGGGGAATTTGGAGTCCAGGGTAGTACCAGGAAATCTTCCACACGTTGCAAGAACTATTCTCGGACAATCCGGGCTATAAGCATGGCGCATTATCCTGCTGAAAGAATGCACCACTAGAGGGGAATAACAGTTGCCATAAAAGGATGTAACTGCTCTGCAGTGATGTTTAACTAGGTGATAGCCTTCAAAGTTCTCTGCACATGAATGACTAGGTCATTTAAACAGATATAGATGCAGCAACCATTACAATTTGGCCTTTGTGAAACTCGCTTAAGTCCGCTGTCTTTCCCATCTGAAGAACAAGAACAACACTAATTATCAGTATCAGATGCTATTTATATCATTTCATGACCTTCACACTCGCCGTCGTTTACCAGCAGTTGTTTTGATTTGAATAATTTGGCTCATCGATACATGTGAGCTTAACAGTACTCTCTCACAAATAACGAAATTATTTCAGGAACACATTACGAACTTCTAAACTACTTGATAATGGCTTTCGACTTTAGCTTAAGGAATAAATGTTTCTTTGCGTTTAAAGGCATTAGGTGAAAAATGGATGTTACATCTTTACTTCTAACAGAATAATAATTTTTATAGTTCATTAAGATACCACACTGAGGAACCTGCAAAATTTTATGTTTCTCAACACACTTTAAATTCCAGTGCTAAGCGATAAGATTATATGTTGAATTTATCTGATGAAATTACATCAGAACGAAATTGCAAAACAGCAGACTTTATAAATGGATGTTATAGACGGACGAAGATTGTTTCGCATTAACGTAAGAACACTTTTGTTGTTATTCTTGGGGTACTCTTTCATCCTTAATGGAATATTTTTGCTTTGCCAAAGTTTAATGGATTCCGTAATTTTATAAGAGACTGTTGCCATATATACCTTATTTCGCTTTAAAAATTTTAGCTCTGTCAATTTCGATCATATGGATTGTTCAGAATTTAGAAAATGATTCTGGTGCAGGAATATCTGAGTGTCATCTTCCTCCTACATCCCACTGTAACGTATACTCTAGATTCACTTTCCTTTTGATTTTTACTATCTCTGGTTATTTTATTTTCCTCTGTAAATTATCTTCTTACTGAACGAGATGTTATTTCTCCCGCTGAATGAGATCTGGCAATGAGTGTAAGTCATGACGTGGTGGTAGCCAGTATAAATAGGCGCGTTCAACGATACGTAGGGAGAGCGTTTGTTTATGTGGAGGAGAGCTGTTGTTGTACGGAGAGAGCTGTTGTTGTACGAAGAGAGCTGTTGTTGTACGAAGTGAGCTGTTGTTTATGTGTCAGAGAGCTGTTGTTGTATAGAGAGAGCGGTTGTTTATGTGCGTGAGAGCTTTGTTTCGTATGTAAAGAGATCTTCGTTTATGTGAGAGCCAGAAGTTTACCAAATAAAAGATTGTCTTAGTAAGTACGTCTTTCTCAGTTCATAGTTTTGTCAGTTCTCTGTCTGGCTGTTAGGTTAATTTCATTAGTTGATTATTATTAACAACCAGCATAAGACTTTATTCATCTTAATTACTACTACAACATTACTAGCAGTTAAAAGCTTGTTCATTATTATTACTACACTACTAGCAGGAAAGTTTATTCATGATATAATTAACAAACAACAAGCATTAGAAGAAGCTGAATTCATTATAATTCGGTAGCAGAAGCGATATATTCATTATACCACCCACTCACACATAGATGCATCAAAAAATATTGTAATTGTATTTAGACGTGACAAAGTCCTTAGGACGTTTTTGCATTTTTCTGGCCTTGAGTTGTCTATAACGTTCCGAAGCACACTCATGAACCATAAGATTATGACGGTGTAATTATGTTTTGAGCCGCTTTTCGCTGCAATGACCATTAGCACCGGAGTGACATAGACTCTTCTAGAGCGAGGAAGGTTTTATCAGTTAAATCCCTGAAAAAAATGAACAGTGTACCGAACAGAGGTGTAGCTAATGGGATATTTTATGGAATCTTCACCCTATCTCTTTCGTACTAAAACTTGGTTTAATTGATCCTTATCGATTCCTTGGAGAACAAAAAGAATCTTACACACAATAAGATGTATGTATACATACGATTAACTCTTTCTCCTCATTTTATCATAAAAAAGAGCATTTCTTGTTCCTCAAAGAATTAAAAGACTACATACACATCCACACATTGTGAGCTGAAATTCATCTTTCTGCTGACCAGTGTATTCATTCCCTGTGATGGGAAAAACAACAATTCAAGTGTGCAGCTTTCTGGAAATGTAGGAAATAAGTGGCAGTCGATTTACTGGAAACAGAACTAGTCTGCTACTCTGACAGAACCATTAGAACTAAGCTGTTACTCTGACAGAACCCAATAGAACTTGTCTGCTTCACTGACAGACCAAAAATAACTAATTTGATACTCTGACAAACCCAAATAGAACTGGTCTGTTACTCTGATAGAACCAAGTAGAACTTATCCTCTACTCTGACATACCCGAAAAGAACTAATCTGCTATTCTGGCAGACTCAAATAAATATAGTCTGTTACTCTGACAGAACCAAAGAGAACTTATATGCTACGCTGAAGACCAAAAATAACTAATTTGCTACATTTATAAACCTAAATAGAACTGGTCTGTTACTCTGACAGAACCAAGGAGAACTTATCCGCTACTCTAACATAACGAAAAGAATTAATCTCCTACTAATTTAGACTCAAATAATATAGTCTGTTAATCTGATAGAACAAAGTAGAACTTATCTGCTACTCTGACAGATCCAATAGGAATAATCTGTTACTCTAATCAAATGAAATAGAAGTGGTCTGTTACTCTGACAAACACAAATAAAACAAGTCTGTCAATCTGACAGAAAAAAATAGAAATAGTCTGTTACATTAACCAAACCAAATAAAACTGGCCTGTTACTCTGACTAGTTCAATTAGAACATGTATGTCTGCTACTCTAATTGATCCAAATAAAACTAGCCACTGACTTTCACATAACAACACAGAACTAGTTTGAAACTTTGACGGAAACAAACAGAACTAGTCCTGACAGGCCCAAATAGAACTGGTTAGTTACTCGGATAGAACTAAATAGAACTCATCTAGTACTCTGACAGACCAAAAGGTAGCAGATAAAAGAGAAGTGAGACAATTTAAGCTTAAATCCAGAAGTTCTACTTCCAAAAAATGCTGTGTTGAGTGAAGAGCTCCGAAGTTAGCGATCTTCAGTACAGCACAGAAGAAATCAGCTTTTTAAACATTATGAAAACGTTATAGGCGATCTGAAGTTTACGAAATCTTTCTTCAATTGCTTCTTCTGTCATCAATTGTATCAAAATTTATCATTAAATGTATAATTTTAAGATTTTCAAGTACACTAAAACTTTGCTTAATGTAAACTTCTTAGATACGGCCCCTTACTAGTTAGGTCAGTTTCTATTGTCCGTGCAGAGCAACATGAATCATAATGGACATTCCCTCTCTCTTTTAGGGACTCTGCCAGATAGGGACGCGGACATCGATCAGAAATACCGGATGCAGTAACGGCCAGGTAACGATGTACGTACGACTGTACCTACATGAATCTGCAGGCTTCCGTACGAGATAGCACCAGCGCGAGGCGGCTGTGTCCTTGCTCAACTGAAAACCGGATAGAAATAGACTTGAAGATCAGACAGTACCAGAAGATGTGGCAGTAAAAGATTACGTTCCTGTTATGAACAATTACACAGAGTAAGCATAAACTATTTTTTTGCTCGACGGGAAAATGATGGGACTCATTTGCAAGTACACTCATGGCACGAAATTCCAACAGCATAAAATTATAACGAAAAAAAAAATATATATAGATAGGTTCAGTTCTAATTGAGCTGTCAGTTTGGAACGTAGGACTACGAGTTGCATATCGGAAAGTAAAAATGAGCTAGACGAGTATGGTTTCAAAGCATTTATTTAATTTGTTATAGCCAACACAGGTCTATGGACATGAAAAGTAGTTTACATAACTTAGTTACATAATGCTGGATACATTGCAAACCCAAAGCAGATCGATACACGAATTACCCAACGTAGTGCTCTGTCTGCATGGACTTCTTACATTCTTCATCATTTGCCTCTCGTTTTGATTTCCTCCATTTTTGCTTGCTTTCATTGTGCGAATTCCGAGGGATTGCCGAAAATGTTAATCCGTTCACACGAAAACAATCTCTAAAAATTTTTGTTTAAACCACTGCGATATGTTCTTTATATATTTCAATATACTTCGACGAGAGTTTTAATATGATGCCATGCACAGCCATTTTGCACTCACAGTTGTCCAGATAAACCGCGATATTTTCAAAAGTGTTCACCGGTTCACAAGAACACAATTTTTTAAATGTTCAGTTCAAACCACTGAGACATGTTCTTCGTATATTTAAGTAGATCTTGCCGAGAGCTTAAAACGATACCCAGTCAGACGCGACAGCACAGCAAGAAATATTGCATCATCTCCCCCGCGTACAGGAAGTGTGGGAAGCATCGCGCTCACGATGTACTGCACAGTACGCGAATTGGACTCCATGCTGTTTACGAATACGTTAACACGATTAGTCTGCAGCATATATTTTTAACGCTATAATGATTTCAATAGGGACCTATTTTTGTCAGAGGCGGTCGGCCGTTAGTGGCCCCATACTATCCGCGAAGTTAGACGTAGTCGTACGTCAACACCATAGCAGATTTGTTTTCATGTCTTCTGAATAAGAATGCATACATACGTAATAACCTCAAATTAGGCCATATAATATTTTGGCACGGTATGTTTTATGCGTCAAAATATGTGCAAAGGGCTATTTAATGCTAAGATAATTTTAACAACATTGTAAGATATAAATTCATTGGACTGTTTTTACTTTTGGTTAGTTGGATTAGTTTGCAAATAGGTTTTACTTAGTTCCCACTTTGTCATATAAGCGTCATTACTTATGCAGTAAGTATTGTAATCTGAAACACGCGAAACCCTCTTTTAGGTACAAAAGTTAATGCCCGAAGAATTCCTAAATGGGAGGTTTCGTTGTAATACCCTTCCGATATAGTGGCTACGTGCATTATTTAATGGCGTGATCGACGCTCCGATAGCCTAGTGGTCTTAGGCCTGCCTGTTGATCATTCATCTGAGATAGGCCATGGATCGGGCCAACGCCCCCTGTAACTGAAAGCCTAACAACTTGTTTACGACGTCATCGTGGGTGGACAGCATCGTTGTTCCCAGTGCTCGGCAGCCAAAGAGAATACGATGCTTCTAGAGTAGTCTGAACAGGCGGAACAGCAGATATTCAAATGTAGTCGTTATTTGTAGTATTTTTTGTAGCAAAACCGAATGGATTTGTGATAGAGCACAATTATAGGAGTGCTGAGTTATATACTTTTCACAATAAAACTGGGCATTTTGTATTAGCTGATAGGTGTGACATTATCGTCCATTATTTATATTGAATTATAGATAGGTGTGGCATTTTCGTCCATTATTTGTGTTAAATTATGATAGGTGTGACATTATCGTCATTAACATTATAATCAATTTCTTCATTATCGTCATTAACATTCAATCAAACGTCAAGATGACTAATGTCGTTAACATTCTTCAATCAAATGTCCAGATGACTAAGTTATTTTATTTGTTATTAGCATTCGATCAAATGTCAAGATGACTAATGTCATTAACATTCAATCAAATGTCAAGATGACTAAGTTATTTTATTTGTTATTAGCATTCAATCAAATGTCAAGATGACAAATTAACATTCAATCAATTATTTGTATTGAATTATGATAGGTGTGACATTATAGTCATTAACATTATAATCAATTTCTTCATTATCGTCATTAACAATCAATCAAATGTCAAGATGACTAATATTATTATGACAAATGTCAAGATGACTAATGTCATTAACATTAAATTAAATGTCAAGATGACTAATGTCATTAACATTCAATCAAATGTCAAGATGACTAATGTCATTAACATTCAATCAAATGTCAAGATGACTAATGTCATTAACATTCAATCAAATGTCAAGATGACTAATGTTATTTTATTTGTTATTAACATTCAATCAAATGTCAAGATGACTAATTAACATTCAATCAAATGTCATTCAATCAATTATTTGTATTGAATTATGATAGGTGTGACATTATTGTCATTAACATTATAATCAATTTCTTCATTATCGCCATTAACATTATAATCAATTTCTTCATTATCGCCATTAACATTATAATCAATTTCTTCATTATCGCCATTAACATTATAATCCATTTCTTCATTATCGTCATTAACATTCAATCAAATGTCAAGGTTTTTGACATATTTATGATAGGTGTGACATTATAATTTTGATAGGTGTCACATTATCGTCCATTATTTGTATTGAATTATAGGGGTGCTGAGTTATATCACTAAACAAGACAATTATGTTTTTATTGCTAACCGAGTTAGTTTTCTGACGCCAAATGCAGGGTAATTCAAAATGATTGCCCCGATTACAAACGACAATACCTGGTTTATGAACATAGATACGCCGCCCTGTTGACGCAGTGGTCTAAGCGATGGCCTCTGATAACTCGTCCGAAATTGGTCCGGGTTCGAATCCCGTGAGGCATGGAAGTTGTATTTG
Source organism: Macrothele yani (assembly GCA_039090855.1). Classification (NCBI taxonomy): domain Eukaryota; kingdom Metazoa; phylum Arthropoda; class Arachnida; order Araneae; family Macrothelidae; genus Macrothele; species Macrothele yani. The sequence continues at coordinate 132,895,105 of CM077027.1, read as the reverse complement.
TCTTACGGCACTGGCTCTCTCCCTTTCCTGGAACCAATGACCCTAAATTAGGGACGGGCGACTGCTTATTGCCCATTGAGTTGCTCACGGTGGTCGTTAAACCTCCAATAAAAAAATAACATAGATACAAAAATCACATTGTTGCACATTAAAGAAGGAAGTTCACAATTTTGTTTCCATACCTTACACATCTTCAATGTGACTCTCCCCTGGGAAACGCGGACAACATCTAAAGGATAATCCATTTCGCGCCATACATTATGAAGCATGTCCGTAGTCACTGATGCCAGTGCAAGCTGAATGCGCATCTTTAGTGCTTGCAGTGTTCTAGGCAAAGGTGGCACATACATATGATCTTTGACATACCCCCATAAAGAAAAGTCACAAGGAGTAAGATCGGAGACCTGGCACTTGCAGAAAACCCTGTCGTCCTGTCCACAACGCCATTTCTTCCCACTGGCCTTGGCGTACGGGCAGCTCACTTTCCTACGTCACCATAGCAACACAGCAGTAGGTTCCAATGAAAACGTCAACTTCCTTCTTTCCTGTGTAGGGATATCGGCTGTCTAATTATCTTCATAAACACGCTATTGTCATGTGTGATCGGGCAATCATTTTGAATTAGCCTGTACTATAAAAATTGACTTTCCGTAAACATCAGCTGTTCTGTCTATTTAGGCTCTACTTATTCTCGTGGGTAGACAATCACGGTAAAGGAAAATGTGGTCCACTTATGATGACGTCATAAACAAGTTTTTAGGCTTTCAGTTACAGGGGGCGTTGGTGGAGCCCTAAATGAGACATGGGTTTGTTTTTTGTTTTTTTGATTGGAGATTTAACAACCACCGTGAAGAACACAAAGGGCTATAAGCAGTCACCTGTCCCTAATTTAGGGCCACTGGTTCCAGGGAAAGGAAAGAGCCAGTGCCGTAAGAGAAACACAACATCCATGCCTTACCGGGATTCGAACCCAATCCCATCTCGAATGAATGGTCATAAGCCAAGGCTTAGACCACTGCGCCAACAGGGCGGCGGCATGGGTGGTGTGTTTATCTTACTGTGCTGGATCTCCACCTTCCCTAGAGCCAGTAGCCCTAAATTTGGAAAGAGAGGTAGCTTTTAATCCTCAAAATTGCTCATGGAGGTTGGTGATTCCGGAAAAAACTGGCTTGATTATTATTTCACCTATTAATGTTACGGAAATATGCTCCTGTTCCCAATTGCTAATATTAAGCGTTGTCTGCTTCCTTGTCATATCTAGAAATGAAGTCACATAAATTTATTTTATTTGTCAAGACACAAATCCACAAAGTGGAGAAAATTAAGTTAAACTGCACACAGCACTTTTACATTTCTGTGTGGTGTGTGGCTTCCGATGCATTGGAATATATGCATTCAAAGCGAATAACACTTTGTGCGACAACTTTGATTTTCCTTTCCTCATAAGGAGTTTTATAAAATGACTCTTATTCTTTTTTTATCTCCGAAGTAGGAATTTTTCCCTTCCTTTTTGGAATCGATATTAATCTCAGTATGCATTTTCTTGAGGAAAGAAATACATAAATGCGTAAAATTCCACATGGATTGAAAGGGAAAAAAAGAAAACAAACCTTGAAATAAATGAAGAAAACACACAGGTAACGAAAAGTAAATTCAAATAGTATAACTATACTAGTGATCCGAAATTTCTTGGCGTAGAATATAAATTGAAGTTTCCAAGCTTTAGCACATCAATTAGATGGTTTTTTCAATGAAGGTAGACAGCAAACTGCAAGTTTAAAGGTGTTCCCCATTGCTCAGAGAGTGCAGACACTAATTAATAGCAAGGAACAATACACCAACTGTATTAAATAGTATAACTACACTAGTGATCCGAAATTTCTTGGCGTAGAATATCAATTGAAGTTTCCAAGCTTTCGCACATCAATTAGATGGTTTTTTCAATGAAGGTAGACAGCAAACTGCAAGTTTAAAGGTGTTCCCCATTGCTCAGAGAGTGCAGACACTAATTAATAGCAAGGAACAATACACCAACTGTATTAAATAGTATAACTACACTAGTGATCCGAAATTTCTTGGCGTAGAATATCAATTGAAGTTTCCAAGCTTTAGCACATCAATTAGATGGCTTTTTCAATGAAGGTAGAGAGCAAACTGCAAGTTTAAAGGTGTTCCCCATTGCTCAGACAGTGCAGACAATAATTAATAACAAGGAACAATACACCAACTGTATTAAATAGTATAACTACACTAGTGCTCCCAAATTTCTTGGCGTAGAATATCAATTCAAGTTTCCAAGCTTTCGCACATCATATAGATGGCATTTTCAATGAAGGTAGACAGCAAACTGCAAGTTTAAAGGTGTTCCCCATTGCTCAGAGAGTGCAGACACTAATTAATAACAAGGAACAATACACCAACTGTATTAAATAGCATAACTACAAAAGTGATCCGAAATTTCTTGACGTAGAATAGAAATCAAAGTTTCCAAGCTTTCGCACATCAACCAGATGGCTTTTTCAAGGAAGGTAAACGGCTAACATATTTTATTATTGATTTCTATTCTACGCCAAGACATTTGGAATCACTAGTATAGTTATACTATTTAAGTAAAGTTGGTGTATTGTTTCTTGTTATGAAGAGCGAATTTAGTTACCTAAACTGATGTGATTGGCCAATAAAAAGATCTCACAGAATTTTTAGTTTTAATGAGTAAGTCTTTTGAATCCTGTCCAATTTGAATAAAATATACAGATAAATAAATAAATAAATAAATAATCAACCACATTTCCATAATCGATACATTTAAAAATAGAGACAGTTACTTTCTTCCACTAGCGCCTGAAGAGCACTATGTATATTACGAAAATTAGCAAATTGTGAACAAAAGTTTCTCTTAGTTAAAGGAAGATATCAGAGACGAAGGGAATTTTAAATTAAACAACTGGAAGACAAGAATAAAGAAAAACATGAAATAAATTTCCGCCCCGTAGCGTAAGAGTTTTTAAAAATGGAAAAGTAGAAAAAGTATGAGAAAAGTATTTTCATGGCACACGCTATTCTAAAAAAAAATATTTTCAAATACGCCATTTACCTGCAGAGATAGCAAGAAAAAAGTTTTGGTCTTTCTGCCCGTAGCGGGAAAACTGGGCATTATTTTCATAAGATAATGAGCAATGTTTTAATAACCATGTATTCTTTTTGTTTGTGATGTCGAAATTTGAAAGTATTGATAAGTTTCATGCAATTAAAAAAGGTATATTGATTGATGCAGGGATTCGACAGGTAAAACAGGCAAACGCTCATATTTTCCCAGTGTTTGTTCGCTGCACATCAGATGTTTCTATAGGTAGCTGATGAAATATGGAAAACAAATCACAGAAGCCAATAGCAATATTTCTGACATTGTTATTCTTTTGTGAAATTGTTAGGAAGCAAGCCTTGTCAGTGGTTTCCTTCCTTAAGAACCCCTCAAAAAACGCATAGTAGTCTTAAAGCGCGCATTGTTTCATTTACTCTTAAAATAAAAAAAGAAAAAATCACGTAGATGGCAAGTCACTACATTCGCTAGTTCCTGCTGTTGCTAGATAGCAATAAAGTGTTAAAATAGTAAAAGTATCAAGAAAGAAATACGGGATTACACCATATAATACAAATTTTGAATAGGAAAATCCGATTTTCGGTGTAAATGTGATAAGGATGGTAAGTCAAATAATATCCGAAACCTTGAAAATTTCTTTCTTCATTTATCTGCTCCTCCGGGCAATCACGGATTAGGCTTCTTTACCTCCAGATTCGCTAAACATAAATGCCAGTGGCTTCGACTAGTGAATCCTGTGATGGTTATATTCAAATTAATCGGAAACTTGAGACTTGGTCGTTCTGGGTGGTGGAGTGGTTAGCATACCCAGGCGCGCTATATGGGAGAAGCGGGTTTCAGTCCCGCTCCAGGATGATGAGAATTTTGAAGTTTTCGGATATTATCTTACTTACCATCCTTGTCACATTTACACCAAAAATCGGATTGTCATCTTCAAAATTTGTAGTAAAAGCATTTTCAGAGACTTAGAATACCACTGTGGCAAACGTTAAAATGTTATAGTATTTCATGCGCAGAGGCACAGACTATATTTTTCACTTTTCTTTCCTTTTTTTTTCTCTGTTTTTCATTTGTTCTACAAATATAAATAAAAGCATACCTGGTTATATTTTGCGAAAAAAATATTATATTCTGAGAATTTCGATGTTTAAGGAAAAAAAGTTCCCAAATCATATTTCTTCAGCATACGCATGCAATAATAACACAATGTTACATACTATATTGAAACTCTCAATTTTTAGACTTAGACAAGAAATTAAACTGGTTTGAAAATCTAAAATAATAATTTTAGGTTTACAAGGGGAATCTTAAAAGTAAATTTCATACGATTTGATTCTAAATGAAAAATTCTGTATATCGTTTATGAACGACAACGTAGAATCAAAATTTCTGACGTAACGTTTTCATGTTTCTAAAGAGTTGATCGTGTGACGTAACACATCTCTGACGAGATGGCAGAATGATCTGGATGCGATGACGTCACATCAGCATCTGTGAAATATCGGTCTTTGTTGCTGGGACAACAAAGCAAAGTGGTTCGCAACAAAACGGGACAGACGTTCAGACACAGAAAATTATATATGTTTAGATTATATGCAAAACAATTCGCACCAGAAATGCCCTCTGGTAAAGAAAGAGTTTTTCAAATGGGAGTGCTAAAAGCAGAGATATGGACAACAATAAGGTATACATATATGCACCCTAGCGGAAAAGCTATGCACCATTTTAAGCATAAGGTATTCTCAGAAGGTTTGAGGTAGAGAACTCTACCTGGCTGCGGGCGAAGCTTTGAAATACTATTTTCAAAAGCGCAGTTATTGCTGCAAATACATCATAAATGAAAACATATACTTACGCCCCTTGTGGGCAAACTGTTCGTTACCAAAAATTAGAAATTATATGCAGAGCACTTCCTATAAAGAGCTCTATCAGATGCAAAATGAATTTTTCAAATCGGACCTTTAGAAACAAAGGTATTGGGGAAATCTCAGTTTAACAGTACGCCCCTTCGTGGAAAAATTATGCACTACTTAAAAAAGAAATTGTACTCAAAATAGTTTTCGATGTAAATGGTATAGAATGAAAGAAAGAATGTTTTCAATTGGATGTTTAGAAGTAATTATGTTGTATAAAATGTATATTAAATTCGATAGCATCTACATTTACGCTCTCTGGCGGCAAAGTTATGCATTGCAAAAAACAGAAAACAAGGATAGTCATTCTCACATTTCAAGCTTCTCAATCCGAAAATAATTTTCCAAATCAGACTATTAGCTGCAGAGATGTGGCGTACAGAGAAATACGGACAGACAAATTGATAACAAAAGCACGTACCTTTTTCACAAAAGGCGTGCTAAAAGAAGAAAATTCTGGAAGTGAGTTTCTTCAGCTATCTAGGAAAAACTGAATAGACTGGAAATGTTCAAGAACAACATTTCTATTTCTTTAAAAAAAAAAAAATTCTGTTTTGGTTTAGCGTTTTAACAATCGAAAGGAGCATGTGCGCACTGAAGTGAAAAAACACACAAACTGGGTCACCTCCCTAATATCGCATTGGTTCTCCTGGTGATCGGATAACAGTACCAACGCGATGGGACATGGACTCCACCAGCTCTCTGTAATATTGTGGAGATAAAGCACACCATGCTTCCTGAAGAGCGTTCCACAATTCTGTAATATTCGCCGATAGAGGATTGCTGGTATTGACGGCAAGTTGAACAACATCGCAAATGTGTTAGAAAAGCATTTAAACCCGGCGAACGAAGGGGACAAGTCTACGTGGAATGTTTCTCCAGCCATAATCGGGCTACTGCGGCCGTGTGTGGTGGCGCATTGTCATGTTGAATGAGGTCGCACCCGTCGGAGTGGTTGCATGACATGAACGGGTGCAAATGATCCCAAGGATAAGCATCCTTGACGCAGCCTTCACTGGTCAGCAGACGTATGAGGGGTCCTAACACCTATCAGCTGAAAACACCCCATGCCATAACAGAGCCACCACCGACCTGCACTGTTACAAGTAGGCATGGGGAATCCATTGCCTCTTGGGGTTTCGCCACACATTGAGTCGTCCACGATTCGTCGGACTAGAATAAAAGTTTCCAGTCATCATGTGTCAGAGGTGTTTCCGAGCCCAGACGAGGTTTACAGCCTTGTGCCGTCGAGACAGCAATGGTATCCAGATGGATCGTTGGCATTTCTAAAGCCACACCAGTCTCGCACACTAGATATTCTCCCTGAGTTTGTGTAGTCAATGTACACCCTTGAAATTGTTGACAGTGTACATCCTAATTTCGCGGTAATTTCCGAGATGGAAGTGACCCGTCTCCCGGGCGCCGACTATCATACCACGTTCGAAATCACTTAAATCCTGATAAGCTGCCATCTGAACTGATAATGCTACAACTTGAGCTATGGGAGGCATCTGAATCTATGTATATACGAATATGCGTCGTTTGCGGACCATACCATTTACCGAATGGGTGTGGTGGCATGCAATGGAAATGATAGCGCCCTTCCTGTTTTTTTTTTTGTTTTTTTTTTGACATATCAGTGTAAGGCTCCTGTTTTAACAAACGAAAGGGGCATATAATTCCTAATTTAGGGCCACTAATTCTGTAAAAGAGAGGGAACAAGATATATAAATACAAACATAACATCCATGAGTTGTACCGGGATACAAATACTGACCCCAAAATACGAGATATCAGAAGCACGCAGTCGAAAAGTTAATTTCAATTAATGCATACTTAAAATTTTTGCTTTAAGTTCGAGAGACACGGGCACTAAATGAAATAAATAAGCATTTTTTTTTTTTTGATTGGGGTTTTAACGACCACCGTGAGCAACTCAATGGGCTATAAGCAGTCGCCTGTCCTTAATTTTAGGGTCACTGGTTATAGGGAAGGGAGAGAGCCAGTGCCGTAAGACAAACACAACATCCATGCCTTACCGGGATTCGAACCCGAACCCCTGTCGGACGAATGATCAGACGCCATCGCTTAGACCACTCCGCTGCCGGGATGGCAAATAAGCTTCACTACAAATGGTGGAAAGAATATTTCTATTTCTATTTTCGAAATCTCTCTATTCTAAAAAAAAGTACCTGCCGCCGCTGCTGCTGCTGCCGCTGTTATAGAAATTTCGCTACACCCTTGCTTTCCTAGCTCGCAGCGCAAAACGTATTCAACACAAAATTATTAAATTTACATCGTTTGTAGAGAATTCTTTGGACAACACGGTGAAATAAACCGTTTCTTGATTCTGGCGATACCGCAAGAGGTATTGTATTTCAAAGTTAAGGTACGCAAAAAAGTGCCATCAGGTCACGTTCCGGACTCACTAACAGCAACAGAAACACAAAACTTTCGAGGCATGTAGTGCCATGACCGAATTTTCGCGTATCGTCGCCCTATTTTTGAATTTCGATTTATTTTACGAGAAATAAAAATTTTAAATTTTACAAAATTCTCTATGTCGCGATGGGATCAATTTAAAAAAGAAACGGATAAATGGCAAACTATAAATCACAACGCATTGCAATTCTTACTGCATAAAATTACAACTACATCCCTTTTTTACAAAAACAAAATTTAAGAAAATGTCGTTTTCTGATGTTTAAGCATTTTTAAAGACGCAAAGGAAAGAAACGAACAGTTTGTCTTCATAAGGTCTTTATTGCTCAAAATGTTGGGAAAAGAACCCCGAACAAAATATATACAAGTACAAAATAAATATAGTAACAAGAAATGGGAAAGAACAAGGTGATCGCCAGCATTAAAAAAAACAAATAAACACAATGTAAAAGGTGTGAAAAAGCGGGCGCTCGCAGGCTTCTCAGTTTAACAGTAGTAAAAAATATAAGTCAATGAGTCCATTGATGACAATAGTAATAAAATGTGTCTGTGAGTTCACCGAAAACGAAAAAAAAAAAAAAAACAGACGGTAAAGCAATAAGAGTTCAAAGGTAAACAATTTCAAAACAAAGCGCGAATTCAGTAGTAAAAGTAGGTCTCGCACTTGGGCAGAAAAGTAGACACAGAACACTAATGAAGAACACTGATGATGGAATAAAACACTGTAGTGGAGAGCCGAAGGTTAAGCCAGCAGTTCCACGACATTTTCGACGACTTGGAACCAAGGCTGATGTGGTGACCATATAGACATGAAGTTTGGAACAGTGTTATTGGCTTTTGCAATGTCAAATTCGAGTTGTAGTCTGGCTGTAACGGACGACGAGCTGTGTGATAACGGCGGAGGGAAGGTTGATCGACGCTGCGATGATAGTACAGATAGATTGTATACTTCGCTTGTAGAATTAGGAAGGAGCATACATGATTATGCGTGGGAGCCGACGGAAAGTGGTGACGTAACACAAGATAATGTGACATGGTGTGAAGGTGAGCACAAACGTTTTTGAAGGAGAGAGAACATCAGTGAGAACAAGGGCTGTAACATCAGACACAAGAAGTATGCATGATGAACATCTCCGAGGGTTGAACAAAAAAAAAAAACAAAGAGGTGAAGTCAGATTACGGAAACGGTGAAGAGTTCGAGGAGTCAGTAGGCGGTGATGAAGATGTAACCAATGAATGTCACGAGCTTTTGGAGAGGCGAGAGTAGTATGAGAGTCTGTCCAGGTGGCTGGCAAATCTGAAGATGGTACATTGGGAATAGGCATTGGTTTAAGAAAATGTGTTAAAAAATGCTGATAAAGAAGCTTGACAGTAACCTGATGAGGAAGGAAAGGAATATCATTGAGATACACAAGAAAAGGAAGGCTATGAGGCGCTGAAGGTTGCGAGATAAGTCCATGTTGATCTGCGAGGAGAGGATAGAGTCGACGAATACTGACTTGAAGTAATCGAAGCTGAGAACATTGAATGGGCGAATCCGAAAGAGAAGGAGTGATCTGGGTGAGCGATTTCCAGCGAAGGTTGGAATCCACGAGTTGAGAGACTCGCACCACGCCACTGGTGAACCAGGTGGAGAAGTGCAAATATGAAGAAGCAGAGGAACGGATAGCAGAAGAAAAGAAGAGAGGTTCCGCAAGGAGATCGTTAGTAGAGGCAGGGGAAGGCGAATAGGATATAAGGAACGCCAGAGGGTAAGAGCGGATCTGTAAAACTCAGGGAAATGGCTCGGAACGAGAGGAAAGAGGTCCATGTGGAGAAAAGTTGAGACAGTGAGGTGGGGACTTCGGGGAAAGAGAAGCGTGTCGACAATGGTTTGAGAAGAAGGTTGGAGAGAGAAATTCCGAAGGAAATTTTGAAGGTGGAAAGCTTTGAACTTCAGAGAGATATCGGAGAGAGAGAGAGAGAGACCACCAAAAGAAATAGGAAGAACGAGAGTGGAGTGCTGCACCCAATGAATGACATTCCAGACGAAATTAATGAAGGTACGTTGAAGTTCGCGAAGCAAAAACGGCGGAGGAAGGTGCGCAATCCAAGCATTAAAAAAGATGGCTGGAGAAAGGTGTTCAGGAGGAAGGCACGGCTGAGGAACAACAGAAAAGGCTTGAGACCGTGAAAAGGTGCTAGGCGGCGATTAACCTGCTGAACCAGGGGAGTCCAGGTAGCAGCGGCGACCGCAGAGGGGCCTCCAATGTATACTCCGAGAAATGTGGCAACACTTGAAGACCAGCAGGCACCCCATGGGCGGTCAGCGCGGATCGTCCACGACCCAGCCCATAATCCAGAGCATTTATCCATGTTGAGTGAAGAACCAGAAATCGCAGCATATTCAAGATAGGTATTTCGAAGAGTTCTGAATGCTCCCTCAGAACGGATGTAGACTGTTAAGTCATCTGCGTATGCCGAAAGAACTGTGTAGTGGTGACGGGTGCACGCAACTCCTCGCGGAACTGAGGAAAACAAACGAGAACGGAGACAAATCAAAAACGGTTCAAAAGAGAGAGCAAAGAGTTGACCCGACAGGGGGCAGCCCTGCCGGATCCCACTAGCAAAAGGAATAGCAGAGGTGAGAAATGCTGAAGTACGAACACGAAAGAAGGAGTGAGAGTAAAGATTGGAAAGCGCCAAACGGAAGGAGGAAGGAAAACCAAACTGGCGAAGAACAGTGAAGAGATATGAGTGGTTAATTGAATCAAAAGCTTGACGCTGGTCGATATTGAAAATTGCGAGAGGTTCAGAGAGTCGAGAAGCAAGAGAGTATAAGTTACGAATGACAGTGATGTCAGAAGCGATTGAGCGAGAAGGAACAGTGTAGGTCTGATCAGGATAGATGATGTGCGAAAGAACTAGATTAAGGCGAAGAGCAAGAACTTTGGCAAAGATTTTGTAATCGGTATTTAGAATGGAAATAGGTCGCCAGTTTGTCAAGAGTCCAAGGTTGCCAGATTTTGGAATAAGGCGTAGTAGAGCAAAGGAAAAAGCTGATGAAGAAAAGAAAGACGAAGAAAAAACGAAGTTAAAACAGGCAACAAGAAGAGGAAGAAGAGTTGGAAGAAAAGTCTTATAAAAGGAGAGAGGAAGACCGTCTTCACCTGGTGAGGAACGATCATTAAGACTGAAAACAGAAGAACGAATTTCGGCTGGTGAGATTGGAGCACTGAGCGAAGAAAAGAAACATTGAGGGACTTGAGGAAGACCGAGAAGAAGTGGAGAGGAATCAGCTGGAGGCATCTGAGAAGGTTGAAAACGACCAGAAAAGTATGAATGAGTATGTTGGCAGATGAGGGAGGGGTCTGCCGTGGTAGATCCATCCGGAAGGGAAAGATAAGCGATGGTATTGTATTTAGTTTGATGTTCTTGAAGATGACGAAGACTCTGAAGGGGATCATCATGAAAGTGAAGAAGGGTAAACTTCAAGCGAGTCAGAGCAGATTTAGCCGATGATTGGAGGCGATGATGAAGCCGGGCTTGCAGGATTTCAAAGTTAGGATCGGTGTGCGAGGTAGACTGAAGAGAACGGCGGATTGAATCTATGTCCATAAGATGATTGGTGCGAACAGAAAAAAAAAGCGTTTAGCAAACGCAGTAATGGAATGCTTGGTGGAGAGCCACAGAGCTGCCGGGTCAACAGTGGAGGGAAGTTGATTGACTGATTGCGCAATAATGGAATTGACATGAGAAATAAAAGTTGGATCTTACAGGCAGAAATCATCAAGGGTCCAAACCATTGGGTGAGGGACACCAGTGGAGGGAAGATGAAATTATAGAACGACTGGACGATGGTCGGAGGAAACAGCTGGAGCATGTGAAACAGAAACAAGGGAAGATTTTATGTTTCCAGTTTTTAAAAAACTGGAAACATAAAATCGGTCCAAACGTGCAGCAGCGTTGGAGGATCCTGCAGGAGGAAACCAGGTGAAATCACGGGTCACAGGATGGAGAAGGCGAAATGCATCTTGGAGATCAAAATTAAGGACCAGTTGAGTGAGTTGCGAAACCAGAGAAGAGCGGAAATCTTGAGACCCATCACGATCGTAAAGAGGTTGCAGCGTACAGTTAAAGTCACCAGCCATGATCACAACTTCAGAAGACGAAATCTCAGCAAGAATTGTAGTAACATGAAGAAAGAGGGATGTAGGTTTTGAATCACTACGAGGAACGTGCAAATTTAACAAATGAAAACGGGTAGAAAGGAAGCGAAAAGAAAGATATTGAAAAATCCCGAGCAGGCTCTGTGACTCAACAACGTCAGACAGAAACGGAAGAAAACGATTATGAATGCCAATTGCGGTGCCGGACCCCAAATGGGCACGGAAATTGTGAAAAAAGACAAAAGGCCAGCGTCGCCAGCGGGAAATGTCTGTCAAAGGAGAACAGTTTGTTTCCTGCAGGAGAATGATGTTAGCTTTAAGATAACGAATATCTTCGAAGACAAGAGCATTAGTTGCCGACGCAGCAAAGCTTCGGCAGTTGAAACTAACACACATCGGTTGGGATATCATGAACAGGCTGTAGATGGTTTTCGAGTTCAGCTGAGAGCTTCTTCAACAGGTATGAAAGACGCCGCTGAAACTGGGCAGCATCAGGAGGAAAAGTTATATTGCTCAAAAATTCATCAAGTAATTGAAGTTGTTGAAGCATTTCAGGTAACCAATTTAACTTGGATTGAATACACGGGATTGTTAGCAATTTACGTTTTTTAGGGTGATGAATTAGTTCAAGAAGTTCGGTGTATGTGAGCGGTTGCACTGGAACAGAACAGTCTTTGAAAAGAGTTGAAAGTCTGGTTATGGTGGGAAAAGAAGAATCATCTTCATCAACATCCGAAGCAACCGATGCTGATTCACTTAAATCAGCAGCAACATCCATATCATCTTCAGTAGGGAGGCATGCGAATCTGTTTGTTGTATGAAGTGGAGAAGAAATATTCTCCACGCCAGGTGAGGTTCCAGAGGAAGTGGCATAAGATTTGGTCCGAGAACGCCTTGAGCGTCGCGAACGCTTTGGAGAAGACTCCGAAGAATTTGGGCGTTTCCCGGAAGTTTTGGGTCCACAGGAGCCCACAGAAGAAGGAAGAGGTGGAAATGAGATGCCATCAATGAGAGCAGATTTGAACAGTTCAGAAGCAGACGTTTGAATTTGCGAAACAGGCTGTAAAACGGGTGCCAATTTGTTGCACGGTCGTGGCACTTGAGTGCTGGGCAATGAAGACGCAGAAGTTTTGAAAGAAAGCGGCTGTTCGGAATTTAATGATAAAGACGGTTCAGTGCTTGGCAATAACTGCGTAGTTGTTTTGAAAGATAGCGCCTTCTCAGACTTGTATGGTAATGGAAGTTCTGAAACAGGTGAAGACAACGAAATATCTGCAGTCATGGAAGGAGCAATCAGAGCGATGGTGAAGTGGTTGACATAGGAGCAACAGTTTGTTCAGTAGTAAGGGAGGAAGAAGTGGAAGATGGAGGTGCATCGGGAACCTTCATCGAAGGGACAACACCAGGTGCAGGTGTGCGGTGAAGGCACTCAGAAACCAGGTGTCCATCAGCTCGGCACCGGAAGCACTGGACACCAGCAAATAAGTTGAAAACGTATGTTCGTATGTCCGTAACAAGTTGCAGAGTTGTGGGGCGGTAAGAAATGGCTTGGTCAGTGGGGAAAATAACACGATATTGGCAACGACCCCCTTGCACAAAGTTGAAAGGAGAGTCTCTGGCAGCAGCTGGAAGAAATTTTGTCTCTCCCACTACTCGACCAAGAGTGCCGAGTGCAGCAACAAGTAAGTTGTCAGGAATAGCAGTAGGCACAGAAGATAATGTCACTGTGACCGGGCGCTGTGCAGAAGCAACAGGTTGCAAGTGAAAGGAGCCAATATCAATGCCTGTAGCAAGAACGGTGTCGGTGGCTTTTTGGTGAACAAAATGAACGACAACACCCCCACCAATGTGAATAATTGAAACAATGCTTTCCTTGGGAACAACTTTAACCAAGGCCTCCAAATAGAGGGGGAGGGGGTGTAACGAAGAGACGGAAAATACACACTAAATAACAAAGCTGAGGAAAGTTTTTACCTGCTGGTGAGTCGTCAGAAATCCGGATCTTGAGAACTTTATCTTCTCTAGAAAATTCTGGTTGCATTGAAAGAGGTGCATGAGATTGGTTTGGACGAGCAGTCGCAGCATACGAGCGTGGAGAAGTAGCATCCATGGCAGCAGAACGTGACTCGGCACCCAGGATATGCGAATTAGGACGAAGAACATTCGATGCAGAAACATTAGGACGAATCACATTAGAAGCAGAAACACAATTAGAAGTAGACAAATCCACACTTGAGGAGGTCATAGTTGTCTCACAAGCGGTCCATGTAGCCAAAAAAATCCAGCGGAGATAAAATCAGCAGACGAAACTTGCATTTGTACTTGGGAAGCAGCCATCATGGCCGCTAAGCCGAACAACACAACACTGTGTGCTGCAACTGCGTCACACAGAAGAAACACAAAATAAAGTAACAGGAGGCACACACACTCACTTCAAGTGAGGCAAAACGGTGAAAACACAACACAGTCAACACGAACCACTAACGCAGACGATAAATTCACAGGAAAAAAAACATTTTTTTTTACAGACGCAAAGGAAAGAAACGAACGGCTTGTCTTCATAAGGTATTTAATGCTCAAAATGTTAGGTATAAAAGACGCCTCTACAAAATATGAACAAGTACAGAATACAAAACAGTAACAATATGTGGGAGAGAACAAGGTATACGCAAGCATTAAAAAAAACAAAAAAAAAACAATAACAACAGTGTAAAGGGTGTGAAAAAGAGGGCGCTCACAGGCTGCCCAGTTGAACAGTAGTAAAAATAAAAGTCTATGAGTCCGTTGATAACAATAGTATTAAACTGTGTCTAAGAGTTCGCCGAAAACTAAACAAAAACAGACCGTAAAGCAGTACAAGTTCAAAGGTAAACAATTTCAAAACAAAACGTTTATTCAGAAGACAAAAAACTCAGTCAGTTGGGAAATCATGAACAGGCTGTTGATTGTTTTCGAGTTCAGCTGTGAGCAACTTCAGCATGTACCACAGACGATGCTAAAGCTGGGCATCTTCAGGAGGAAAGTAAACGTTAATCAAAAATTAATCAAGCAATTGCAGTTGTTGAAGAATTTCAGGTAACCAATTTAACTTAGATTGAATACACGGGATTGTTAGAAATTTGTCAATCCTAGGGCGTTGAATTAGTTCAAGAAGTTCAGTAAATGTGAGCGGTTGCATTGGAACAGAACAGTCTTTGAACAGAGCGGAAAGTTTGGGAATGGTGGGAAGAGAAGAATCATCTCCAACAACATCCGAAGCAATCGATGCTGATTCACTTAAATCAGCAGCAACATCCATATCATCTTCAGTAGGGAGGCATGCGAATCTGTTTGTTGTATGAAGTGGAGAAGAAAAATTCTCCACGCCAGGTGAGGTTCCAGAGGAAGTGGCAGAAGATTTGGTCCGAAAACGCCTAGAGCGACGCGAAGGCCTAGGAGAAGACTCGGCAGAATTTGGGCGTTTCCCGGCAGTTTTGGGTCCAGAGGAGCCCACCGAAATAGGAAGAGGTGGAAATGACATGTCAACAATGAGAGCAGATTTGAACAGTTCAGAAGCAGGTGTTTGCACTTGCGAAACAGGCTGTGAAACGGGAGGCAATTTGTTGCTTGGTGGTGGCGCTTGAGAGCTGGGCAATGATGACGCAGTAGTTTCGGAAGAAAGCGGCTGCTCGGAGTTGTATTGTAATGGCTGTTTAGTGCTTGGCAATAACTGCGTAGGAGTTTTGAAAGACAGCGGCTGCTCGGAGTTGAATGGCAGTGGCGAAACTGAAACAGGTGTAGACAACGAAATATCTGCAGTCATTGAAGGAACAAGTAGCAGAGATGGTGACGTGGTTGACATTGGGGAAACAGTTTGTTCAGTAGTAAGGGAGGAGGAAGTGTATGATGGAGGTGTGTCAGGAACCTTCAACGAAGGGACAGCACCTTGCGCAAGTGTGCGCTGAGGGCACTCATAAGCCAGGTGTCCATCAGCTCTACACCGGAAACACTGTACACCAGCAAATAAGTTGAAAACGTATGTTCGTGTGTCCGTAACAAGTTGCAGAGATGTGGGGCGGTTAGAAATGGCTTGGTCAGTGGGGAAAATAACACGATATTGGCGACGTCCTCCTTGCACAAATTTGAATGGAGAGTCTCTGGCTGCAGCTGGGAGAAATTTAGTCTCTCCCACTACTCGACCAAGAGTGCCGAGTGCAGCAACAAGTAAGTTGTCAGGAATAGCAGTAGGCACAGGAGATAATGTCACTGTGACCGGGCGCTGTGCAGAAGCAACAGGTTGCAAGTGAAAGGAGCCAATATCAATGCCTGTAGCAAGAACGGTGTCGGTGGCTTTTTGGTGAACAAAATGAACGACAACACCCCCTCCAATGCGAATAATTGAAACGATGCTTTCCTTGGGAACAACTTTAACCAAGGCCTCTAAATAGAGGGGGAGTGGGGTGTCACGAAGAGACGGAAAATACACACTTAATAACAAAGCTGAGGAAAGTTCTTTACCTGCTGGTGAGTCGTCAGAAATCCGAATCTTAAGAACTTTATCTTCTCTAGAAAATTCTGGTTGCATTGAAAGAGGTGCATGAGATTGGTTTGGACGAGCAGTCGCAGCATACGAGCGTGGAGAAGTAGCATCCATGGCAGCAGAACGTGACTCGGCACCCAGGATATGCAAATTAGGACGAAGAACATTCGATGCAGAAACATTAGGACGAAGCACATTAGAAGCAGAAACACAATTAGAAGTAGACAAATCCACACTTGAAGAGGTCATAGTTGTCTCACAAGCGGTCGATGTAGCCAAAGAAAATCCAGCGGAGATAAAATCAGCAGACGGAAACTGCATTTGTACGTGGGAAGCAGCCATCATCATGGCCGCTAAGCCGAACAACACAACACTGCGTGCTGCAGCTGCGTCACACAGAAGAAACACAAAATAACGTAACAGGAGGCACACACACTCACTTCAAGTGAGGCAAAACAGTGAAAACACAACACAGTCAACACGAACCACTAAAGCAGACGATAAATTCACAGGAAAAAAACATTTTTTTTTACAGACGCAAGGAAAGAAACGAACGGCTTGTCTGTCCTCACGATAACCACAGAGGAACTTCTAGTCCCGTGACTTGCTGCCATGGTGACGCAGAGAATTTGTTATGCACATGTTTTGTTGGTAAAGCTATCTCAGTTGTTTAAGGTGGACGTCAAGTAATTTTGTTTCCTACAATTCTAATGGAAAAACTTCTGTACACATTTTCTTCACAATTAATTCGTTTTCAAGGGTGAAAATTTTAACATCGATTGAAATAGATTCATTTTGTAATTTGCAATACTTAATATTTTCTAAAACATCACCATAATTAAGCAATCCAACATTTGTTTGTCTACTGACGTCATCAAAGTATAGGTTGCGCCATCTTTTTTCTGGACAGTTCTAATGGAAAAACTTCTGATGATGATGAAAACTCAAGGATGAAAATTTGAACATCGATTAAAATAGCCTCATTTTATAACTTGGAATACTTAATATTTTCTAAAACATAACCATAATTATGCAACCCAACATTTATTTGTCTATTGACGTCATCAAAGTACAGGTCGCGCCATCTTTTTTCTGGTTCCAACACCACCAAAGGAAAGGTTATTAATTTTTAATATAATTATGGTTATGTTTTAGAAAATATTAGGTATTCCAAGTTATAATATGAAGTTATTTTAATCGATGTTCAAATTTACATCCTTGGGAACACACTAATTGTGAAAGAAATGTGTACAAAAGTTTTTCCATTGGAAGTATAGGAAGCGAAATAACTTGACGTCCACCTTAACGGTTTAGCAAAACGGTTAACGGAAATGCTTTTTGGACCGCTTTTGTTTTCCTTAGTGGTAAATTTAGTAAGTGCTTTAAGTTCAAACGAAAAACTTCCGACCTTCCAAAAAATAACGACAGTAAAAAACTCTGAAACTTCGTAATAACAAGCCTTATTTGCTTAGAAATGCAATAAAATTGAAATTTATATGAATTTTCCAGTTTCTATTTCATGTGATATACTTGGAGATCGGGCTGCAGGGCCCGAGCGTTACTCTGGAAACGAGCGTAGCGAGCCTAGAGGCGCAGCCCCTAGTACAGGAAAAAGAAATAAAAAGGATTACAGACAACAGACTGGAAATCAGCTGCGCTAATGCACTTCGAAATCATGAAATGAAAACTGGCAATCACCTAACCCGATGAGAAGATGGGAGATCATCTAACAAGCGACTGCAGAAATCTAGGGACTGTCGGTACACACTTAGAATTCTGCAAGGGCCTTCCTTAGTTTGGAAAACTCGGTCCTGCCCATACCCGAATCTTTAGGGGGGGGGGGGTCGGTCCTCAGCCTAGCCAATTTCAGACTTTCGTCCCGCTTTCTCTACTACTTATAGCAAATAACGGGAGCATTCTTCTGGTGAAACAAAGCTTATCTATTGAGCTGAACTACCACAGCAGTAAACGGAATTTAGCGCAGAGAACGTGTCTCCTCTGGTAGAAATTGCTACCACGGATGAGGGGTTAGACCTGACTACTTACTTTTGTTACAAACGTAAAAGCACTTCTTACATACTGAAACATAAACAAGGTATAGACTCGATCCCAAAATGTAAATAAATGCGTACTTAGAACTTCTTCTTTTCCGTTGTAGCAACCAATCGCTCCAGAAGCTCGACTTCATGACGCTAACCTAATTCTGTATGCTGATGATGCAACCCTACTTATTCATGGTAACGAAATTACAAAATCATTTTCCCACTGCGGTTATTTGGTTTGCCAGTAATTCTCTTGCAATTAATGTTAAGAAAACAGAAATTTTCTCCTATGGTCCGAATACCTATAGAATCTATAATTTTAAATAACACACAGGGTGAGGTTGTACAAAGTCTTAAATATTTAGGTGTTTTTGTTCAGTCGGACCTTAAATCCAACTCCCACACTGATTATCTTATTTCCCTAATTTCTAGAAATAATGGAATCATTAGGGTAGGATTGGCTTATTTGACTCCGAAAATTATGATTTTACTTTATTCCACTTTAATTTATCCCCACTTCTTTTACTGTATTTCGGTCTGGGGCTTGAGTACCAATTATTACTTAACTAAACTTCAGAGATTACAAAATAGATTTGTGAGACTGTTGTAGTTCAGACTTTCAGGTTCCTCCTTTCCAAAGCCTAATTTGATCTCCAGATTGCAGCCTAATGATGTTCAGTTATTTAATATTACTCAATTATACCGTTTTAACCTTGCAAAACTCATGTTTAAAAGGGTAAAGAATTTCTTCTTTAATTGTCCGTAGCTATTCTTACTCAACTAGACATAAAACTTACTCAACTAGACATAAAACTTACTCAACTAGACATATTTAACTAGACATATTTAATATAACTAGACTTACTCAACTGGACATATTTTCTTCTTTAATACTATATTTTCTAGACATAAAACTTACTCAACTAGACATATTTAATATAACTAGACTTACTCAACTAGACATATTTAATATAACTAGACTTACTCAACTAGACATATTTTCTTCTTTAATTTCTTTTATTGTCCGTAGCTATTCTTACTCAACTAGACATAAAACTTCACAGATCCCTTGTTTCCCTTCACATGAACGTTCTACAGCTTTAATTAATTATGATGGTCCCCAGATTTGGAATTCTCTCCCACCACGATTGTTGGCTATTAATAATTATAATTTGTTTAGAAGAAAACTTAAACAATACTTATTATCCTGAAATCAGTTTCGTGATGTTCTTATTATTATCATTTTCACCCCCTGAATTCATGAAGGTCCAAATACCTATTTATGTAAACATTTCTCGGAAAAACCACGTGTTTTGGTTCCTAACTCTGCGCAAATGAACATCGCTTCGAAACGGCAGTCAGGTGTTGTATGAAATCGTATGATCTTGATTAATGTCAAATACCTAGTAACTTTGGCATTTTACATGTGTTCACTTTCAGCGGGGTTTAAGGAAATTAAAAGACAATGAAGTAAAAATGAAATTTAATTTTAAGCTTTAAAGAAATATACCGGTGTATTTCAGACGCTCATAATACTGCTTAACTCATTGATTTCAACTATAATTAAGCAAAGCATCTGGTGGCGGATGTACAAGCTACCCATTTGGTTAGGGATAATTTAAAAATATAATGGTATTGCTTGTAACAGACGTAATTAGTCAATAATTGACAGAAATTACCTCTATGGACGGGAGTTCGTCCAGGCCTATGGATGATTCCCTTTGCGGACTCGGCAAGAGTTCATGTCGGGTGTTTAATTCTTGACACGTGTTCTCTAACATATGCGGAGTGATTTGTGCTAACGCTGCAGAAATTTCACCTTCAAGTCATCCAGGCTTTGAGGTCGTTGCGCGAAGACGATGTTCTTCACAAACCCTCACACTAGAAATTGCTTACTTATTTCATGAAAACGTTTATGAAATTCTTTTTTCAGTCGAGAGAAAAAGTCCTAAAGCCGGGGGAAAATCCCTTGGGCCGGATTGAGCTTGGGAATTACTGGCTATGCCGAGGAAAAAGTCCTCGGGCTGGCTTGAGCTTAGGAAGTACTAGCTGGCCGGGGAAGAGAGTCCTCGGGCCGTGTTGACATTGGGCATTACTGGCTGGGCCGGGAAAAATGTCATCGGCCTGGGTTAAGCTTGGGAATTACTTGCTAGGCCGGCGAAGAAGGTCCTAAGGCCGGGTTGAGCTTGGGAATTACTGGCTAGGACAGGGAAAAAGTCATCGGGCTGGATTGAGCTTGGGAATTACTGGCTAGGCCAGGGAAAAAGTCCTCGGGCTGGATTGGGCTTGGGAATTACTTGCTGTGCCGGGAAATAAAGTCCTAGGGCCGGGTTGAGCTTGAGAATTACTGGTTAGGCCGGGGATAAGTTCTCGGGCTGGGTTGAGCTTGGGAATTACTTGCTAACCCGGGGAAGAAAGTCCGAGGGCCTTGTTGACCTTGAAAATTACTGGCTGGGCCAGGGGAAAAGTCCCCCGGTCGGGTTGAGCTAGGGATTTACTGGCTGGACAGGGAAGAAATCTGTCGAGCAGTGTTGGGCTTGGGATTTACTGGCCGGAGCAAACTCCTGCTGACCTATAGACCTCATCCTCAAAAGGTAAAACAGACCAAGACCGAGATGGTAGGATGAAATAAGAAAGAACTGGAGGAACACAATAAAGATAGGTACAAATAGAAAAGAAGAGGCTTTTGTTTAAAAATCGACCAAACCCAGCAGACAAAAAATTGGAAATATATCCTACTAAAGACGAAAGTTTGCAGGTCGTAAAATGTGTAAAATATTAAAACTTTCAAGTCTGAAAGTTATCCATAAGTGAAATCATTAAAATTCGTCGACGCGCACGTGAGTAGTAGGGGGGGACTTGGGCGGCGGAAGTGACGTCACAGGTGGGCGTGGTTAACTTCCGGGAGTGACGTCGCGATTGCGCTTCCCGTAGACGTTCACGGGGAAACTTTTCTTCCGGTGGCAACGGTGGGCGTGGTCGTTTGTGTCCGCCATTTTTTTTACTGCATGACGTCACCTTCACGTCGATGTTGAGGAAGCCATTTTTAATTCTGGGAAATTTCTCTGCCATTTTTATTTTTTGGGAATTTCCCAATCTGTTTTTTCGGGTGATGGTGGTAAATTTAATTGTAAGTGGACTCGGGAAATTTTTTTCAACCATGGATAATTATCGAAAAAGAGCGACGACGAGGTTTGGAACCAGTTGGATTCGAACTCGGGCCGTTTAGATGGAAGCCAAATGCTCTACCAATTCGGCCGCCAAATCTTTGGTAGGGTTGGTCGAAAGGATTAAGACATGTGGTTGCGTATGGGGGAAGACTGCCTGAGGGGATTTGCAGTTGGCTGTCTTACGATGAATACAGGAAGGAGGGCGTATTAGGAGTTGACGTCATTTGAGATTCTGTTAGACACATTAAGCTCCAAGTCTGATTATTTTTTTTTCAATAACTTGATCATTTTGCAACGAATTTAGCCCTTATTTTTTCCCCATAATTTCCCATTTTATATACATAATTTTTCAACGTAACGATTTTTTTTATTTTCTTTGAGGAGATTTCACGCTTTTTAAACGGACGTACCAACATAAAGCCGTTTCCCAAAGTTTTGTGCTGCAGACATAATCTTAAAACACGAATGTTTATTAATGTACTTACGTGTTCATGGCATTTTCTGTTACATTTGTTAACAATGTACCTTTTTCCGCCATAAAAGCCGCAATGTTTTATACATAATTAAAATATATTTTTTTATGTTTTTCGTATTTTCTTTTTATGATTAATCAGTGAAATGTACCTTTTAATGCATTATCTTAATCTACTTTTTTTCTAAATGCTTGCATACTCGTTAAACTTCTCGATGTATAATCATTATTTTATTTTCTTACTTTTCAATCTAACAACTACTTTTATCGAGGCTTTATTTTTTTCTGATTTAAACAAGCAAACGTTTCTTCATTATTATTTCTTTTTCCTACGCAAAGAACTTTTCTTACTTGGTTTTAATGTATGACTTAATCTGGTTTTCTATATAGCTGTTTCATGTTTGCGCAAGAAATATACAGATCTATAGCAGATATACATAAAATTCGCTCGTAACAGTATCTTTTTTTTTTCAGATTTAAACCAACATACGTTTCTTAACGACTTGATATCTGTTCCATAAGATGTGACAAAACTTCAGATTTTTAATTTTTCCCTCTGAAACTGTTTTTTTTTCTTACTTGCTTTTAATGTATGGTTTAATCTATTTTTCTATCTTACTTTTCTATATGTGTACAAGAAATGTACGGATCTATGGTGGTTAAAATTCGATTGAAACAATATTTTCTCCATTCTTACTGTACTTTTACATTTCTTTCTAACAGACGTTTCTTCTTCTCAATTCCCGCTATCTAACTTAATCTATGTTTTGAATATCATTCTATGTCCGCGTATTCGTCCATTATTTTATTTCAAACTTTGCTAACTGCTTCATACTTATATTCTGACTTTATTTTTTTCATTTCAAGCAACGTTTCTTAACGACTTGAATTTCTGGATGTGACAAAACTTCAGATTTATTTTTTCTCCTCTTAAACTATTTTTTCTTACTTGCTTTAAATGTGACTTAATTTATTTTTTACATCGCTGTTTCGTGTGTGTACGAGAAATATACAAATCTATAGCAGTTAAACATTCGATTGAAACAGTATTTTCTTTTATTTTTACTTTATTTTTACATTTCTTTCTGACAAACATTTTTTTTTTCACATTTTCCCCATATTTAACTCAATTTTGTGTTTTCGAATATCATTCTATGTTCACGTATTCGTCCATTGTCTTTTTTTCTAACTTTACACTTCATTCTTACTGTATTTTTTCCATTTAATTTCAACCAACGTTTCTTAACGACTTGATATCTGTTCTACAAGATGTGACGAAACTCCAGATTTTTAAGTTTTTCCCTCTGAAACTATGTTTTCTTACTTGCTTTTAATGTACGGTTTAATCTATTTTTCTATCTCGCTCATCTATGTGTGTACGAGAAATACACGGATCTATAGTAGTTAAAATTCAATTGATTTGTTCATTCTTACTGTATTTTTCCATTTCTTTCATTTACAGTAGTTAAAATTCAATTGAAACAATATTTTCTCCATTTTTACTGTATTTTTACATTTCTTTCAAACATAGGTTTTTTCTTCTCAATTCCCGCTATCTAACTTAATCTATGTTTTGAATATCATTCTATGTTCACGCATTCGTCCATTATTTTATTTCAAACTTTGCAAACTGCCTCATATTTATATTCTGACCTTATTATTTTTCATTTCAACCAACGTTTCTTAACTACTTGAATTTCCGGATGTGACAAAACTTCAGATTTATTTTTTCTCCTCTTAAACTATTTTTTCTTACTTGCTTTAAATGTGACCTAATTTATTTTTTTCATCGCTGTTTCGTGTATGTACAAGAAATACACAGATCTATAGCAGTTAAAAATTCGATTGAAACAATATTTTTTTATTTTTACATTTCTTTCTGACAAACATTTTTTTCACATTTTCCCCTATTTAACTTAATTTTGTGTGTTTGAATATCATTCTATGTTCACGATTCAGACTTTATTTTTTCATTTCATTTCAACCAACCTTTCTTAACGACTTGATATCACAAGATGTAGCAAAACTTCAGATATTTTTTTTTGTTTCTTCATTTTTTCAAAACTCACTTTTAAGTATTCCTAAAAGCTTACATTTATGAGAAATATACAGATCTGTAGTGGTAAAAATTGGACTGCAACAGTATTTTCTTTATTCCAACTTTACGTTTCTATTTCTTTTCAACAGGCGTTTCTTCATTATTATTTCTTCTTCATATGTAAGCAACTTTTCTTTCTTTCTTTTAATGTATAACTTAATAAATTTTTCTATCTTACCTTTTTCGTGGGTATACGAGAAATATACAGATCTATGACAGTTAAAATTCGATTGTATTAGTATTTTCTTTACTATGACTTTATTTTTTCATTTCATTTGAGTAAAACGTTTCTTAACAACTTGATATCACAAGATGTACCAAACACTTCAGATTTTTTGTTTCCCTCACTTTCCAACTCACTTTTAAGTATTCCTAAAAAACCTGCATGTATGTGAAATATTCATATTTTTTTCTTTAACTAACCCAACAGGAAAAGCATTCATTGTCAAGACATTCATTCTAAAGCATTCTTTCTTACGATAAAATTTATATTCTTTGCAATATATTTTCAGTATATTTTTTCTAAATCAACAGAAAAAAAACATTCATTCTGGAGACATAGCGACCAAGTCCGTACTTCCACTAAACATCATATTCTTAGCAAACATTTTTTCCCCTACATAGCAATTTCTAAACTCACCAGAAAAGCAGCTATTCTCAACATGTAGCTAAAATATCGAATTTCTCCAAACAAATGTAATAATTTTTTTAAGAAAGACTTAGTTCTTTTCTCTGTAATAACGACTTAATCTATTTTTCGAAAAACTGTTCTACGTTTACGTATTTTGTTTAACTTTGCTTTACACTGTACTTCGATTTTTTCTTCGTAGTACTTTTTTCCTGTTTCATTCCAATAAACTTGTTTCTTTTCGACTCGATCACTCTCATATTTCCATACAAACTTTCCTAATATCAGAAATGTAACAAAAACTTCAGATATATTTTTTAACTTTAGAATAAGTCTCCCCGACATTTTTTATCATGACATAAACTAAAATTTCATACTTCCCCCCAAAATAATTTTCTTAATGAGTTGTTTTTACACCTTTTTCATGTAGACAGGAGAAAAATAAAGAATGCTTAGATAATAATATAATTTCTCAAACATAAAAGTACGTTTAAATAGAAGTCAGCATTCTGGTCGTTTGAGTTATTTCAGCATACAGAAGGGAAAAAGCAATTATAAAAATTAATATACGTATGGAAAATAGATCTCAGCAATGGAACAAGGTTGGATGATATTAACATATTCATTTTAGTAAAGTTGTGAAAGATTTTTAGTTCTCTAAAGATACAATGCGAGAAAAAATGCTGTTGGGTAAAAGTTGCTGAATAAGTTAAATGATTTTTATATTTTGCAGGAAAAATGCAAAAGAAGCTTATGTTAATGCATTTTTTTTATTAAGAAACAAAATACAAATAAACAAAAACGTTGACAATAAAATAAAGTTTTGTGACACAAAGGATGAAGACATGTAAAATAAAAAAATAAATGAATAAGAAAAGAACAAATATTGGTGATCAAGCCAAGCTGAATGATATAACCACAATCCTGTTAATGAAACTGTGGAAGATTCTCAAAATACACGGTGAGAGAAAAACAATACTTCTGAAGAACAAATAAAATCAATAAAGATGTCACGTGAGAGGCAAAAATTATGGCTCAAAAGCAGTGAAATTTCTGAACAGTTGAGCATAGTTAGAGATAAAACATTTGCAGTACTCACAAAAGCTTCATATTTTGTGTCACTTGGACGAAAATGGCAGTCCTCCTGTGCTTGTCTTTAATCTTTCGAGAGAATTAGCATATACCGCACTACGTATGAGCTTCGTTTATCGAGATGTATTTGCTCAATCAGTGTGAAATGGGCAAAATTCTTGATTGTATCTTTACTTCCAAGTTTGCACGATTTTAATTTTCTTAGAAACAACACGGACATTTACAGTCCACAATAAATTTCATTCGCACAAATTACATTTCTTTTGGATAAGTTCGGGTTTTTTAAAATCAAAAACGGGTGCGAAAAAATTTTAAGTTGAAAACATTGCTGATTGTTAAGATTCAATGGATTTTCTAAGCGAGGATTTGCTGTGTGTGAATGAAAAAGATTTCGAGTTCCTAGAGAAAGTGATTTTCCTGAAGACGGTTGAAACCACAGTCTTTATTACCTTATTAGATTGAAGATGAACTTGTCTCCACTGAAAATTCTTGGTCAGTCAAGGAAGGATTCGGTGACAATAAATTGATTCAATCAGGGGCAAGAAGAGTTCAACACAATAACAGAGTATATCTCAAATGCTTTAAAAGTTTTCTTCTTTGTAAAACTGCCTGTAGTTTTCGTGAAACTTCTTTTTTCTAACATTCGTGCTTGAAATTTGTGGAGCCTTTTTACTTTTTTCTGAAGTTTATTTGTCGAAAATTTCTTTTGTTCTTTTTCATTTTGGTAAACGTTTTTCCTTTGAAAGCTTTCATTTTTGTAAATTTTACTGTTTAAAACCTTTTTCCGAAACGTTTTCTCTTTAACTTTTAATGGCTATTTTACTGGGCGTTTTAATCATTTTTTCCGCAATGTCCTTCCTAAAACATCATTCTAAATCGTTTTTACATTTTCTCTTTGAGACTTATTTTCGTAATGTTTTTTCTTAAAACTTTTGGTAAACACGTTTTTACTTTTCTTTATAAACGTTACTCTTTGTAAATTATTCTTTCGTACTGCTTTAGTAAATCTTAAGTTTACCCTTTGAACTCTCCGTACGAACATTTTTATTTTTAAACATTACTGTTAGTAAATTATTCTTTCGTATTGCTTTTCTAAATTTTCTGTTTTTTGCTAAAACTTTTTTCGAAATCTCTTACTTTTTGAGGAAAGCTTATTTCACAAAATTTTTTCACTTAAGTTTTGGTAAACACATTTTTGTTTTTAATGGAAAACCTTACTATTTTGTAAATATTTTTTCTGTAATACGTTTTTACCGAATATTCGTGCTTAAAACATTTTGGGAATACCTTTTTGCTTTTTTATAACGTTTATTTGTCGTAATATTTTCTTCCAAAGCTATTTTTGTTTCTTCTTTTTGGTAAACTTTTTTCCTTTGCCAGTTTTCGTTTCATATACTTTACTGTTTTAAAACATTTTTCCGAAAAAACTTTTCTAAACCTTTAAATGATAATATTACCGTTTATGTAAATCATTTTTTTCGCAAAGTCCTTCCAAAAACGATTTTTTTTACCATTTCTGTTTGTGACTTATTTTTTGTTTTCCTTAAAACTTTTGGTAAGCACGTATTTTATTTTTCTCTGTAAACGTTACAATTTGTGAATTATTCTTTCGTACTGCTTTTCTAAACCTTACGGTTTTCCTTTAAAACTTTCGGTAAGAACGTCTTTATTTTTTTTTTAAACATTACACTTTTTACATTATTCTTTCGTACTCCTTTTTCTAAATCTTCTGTTTTTCTTAAAACTTTTTTTGAAATCTCTTACTTTTTCAGTAAAACTTATTGCATAAAAATTTTTCACTTAAGTTTTGGTGAACACATTTTTGTTTTTAAATGCAAGCACTACTGTTTTGAAGATACTTTTCCTGTAATAAGTTTTCACAATTTTTGTAAAAACTTTTTCCATTTTTTATCACAAAATATTTTTACAAAAATTTAAAATTTTTGGCAAACCATTTTATTTTATTTTTAAACTTTACTGTTTTGTAAATAATTTCCCTGCAATGTGTTCACATTAACTTTTGTAAAAACTTTTTCGACAAAATTTATTTTCGTAAAGTTTTTTGTTTTACTAAAGTTTGTAGGAAACGAATTTTATTTTTGCTTTTAAACTTTACTGTTTTGCATATTTTAATTCTTGTAAAAACCTTTTTTTCCGATAAAATTTTAGTAATACAGAATTTTACGAAATTAAATTTTATCGGAAAAAAGGTTTTTACAAGAATTAAAATATGCAAAACAGTAAAGTTTAAAAGCAAAAATAAAATTCGTTTCCTACAAACTTTAGTAAAACAAAAAACTTTACGAAAATAAATTTTGTCGAAAAAAGTTTTTACAAAAGTTAATGTGAACACATTGCAGGAAATTATTTACAAAACAGTAAAGTTTAAAAATAAAATAAAATGGTTTGCCAAAAATTTTAAATTTTTGTAAAAATATTTTGTGATAAAAAATGGAAAAGTTTTTACAAAAATTGTGAAAACTTATTACAGGAAAAGTATCTTCAAAACAGTAGTGCTTGCATTTAAAAACAAAAATGTGTTCACCAAAACTTAAGTGAAAAATTTTTATGCAATAAGTTTTACTGAAAAAGTAAGAGATTTCAAAAAAAGTTTTAAGAAAAACAGAAGATTTAGAAAAAGGAGTACGAAAGAATAATGTAAAAAGTGTAATGTTTAAAAAAAAAAAATAAAGACGTTCTTACCGAAAGTTTTAAAGGAAAACCGTAAGGTTTAGAAAAGCAGTACGAAAGAATAATTCACAAATTGTAACGTTTACAGAGAAAAATAAAATACGTGCTTACCAAAAGTTTTAAGGAAAAACAAAAAAATAAGTCACAAACAGAAATGGTAAAAAAATCGTTTTTGGAAGGACTTTGCGAAAAAAAATGATTTACATAAACGGTAATATTATCATTTAAAGGTTTAGAAAAGTTTTTTTCGGAAAAATGTTTTAAAACAGTAAAGTATATGAAACGAAAACTGGCAAAGGAAAAAAGTTTACCAAAAAAGAAGAAACAAAAATAGCTTTGGAAGAAAATATTACGACAAATAAACGTTATAAAAAAGCAAAAAGGTATTCCCAAAATGTTTTAAGCACGAATATTCGGTAAAAACGTATTACAGAAAAAATATTTACAAAATAGTAAGGTTTTCCATTAAAAACAAAAATGTGTTTACCAAAACTTAAGTGAAAAAATTTTGTGAAATAAGCTTTCCTCAAAAAGTAAGAGATTTCGAAAAAAAAGTTTTAGCAAAAAACAGAAAATTTAGAAAAGCAATACGAAAGAATAATTTACTAA
The DNA here is from genome assembly GCA_039090855.1 of Macrothele yani. NCBI lineage: Eukaryota > Metazoa > Arthropoda > Arachnida > Araneae > Macrothelidae > Macrothele > Macrothele yani. The sequence goes on along the minus strand of CM077027.1, from coordinate 132,866,181 downwards.
CAGTAATGTTTAAAAATAAAAATGTTCGTACGGAGAGTTCAAAGGGTAAACTTAAGATTTACTAAAGCAGTACGAAAGAATAATTTACAAAGAGTAACGTTTATAAAGAAAAGTAAAAAAACGTGTTTACCAAAAGTTTTAAGAAAAAACATTACGAAAAATAAGTCTCAAAGAGAAAATGTAAAAACGATTTAGAATGATGTTTTAGGAAGGACATTGCGGAAAAAATGATTAAAACGCCCAGTAAAATAGCCATTAAAAGTTAAAGAGAAAACGTTTCGGAAAAAGGTTTTAAACAGTAAAATTTACAAAAATGAAAGCTTTCAAAGGAAAAACGTTTACCAAAATGAAAAAGAACAAAAGAAATTTTCGACAAATAAACTTCAGAAAAAAGTAAAAAGGCTCCACAAATTTCAAGCACGAATGTTAGAAAAAAGAAGTTTCACGAAAACTACAGGCAGTTTTACAAAGGAGAAAACTTTTAAAGCATTTGAGATATACTCTGTTATTGTGTTGAACTCTTCTTGCCCCTGATTGAATCAATTTATTGTCACCGAATCCTTCCTTGACTGACCAAGAATTTTCAGTGGAGACAAGTTCATCTTCAATCTAATAAGGTAATAAAGACTGTGGTTTCAACCGTCTTCAGGAAAATCACTTTCTCTAGGAACTCGAAATCTTTTTCATTCACACACAGCAAATCCTCGCTTAGAAAATCCATTGAATCTTAACAATCAGCAATGTTTTCAACTTAAAATTTTTCGCACCCGTTTTTGATTTAAAAAAACCCGAACTTATCCAAAAGAAATGTAATTTGTGCGAATGAAATTTATTGTGGACTGTAAATGTCCGTGTTGTTTCTAAGAAAATTAAAATCGTGCAAACTTGGAAGTAAAGATACAATCAAGAATTTTGCCCATTTCACACTGATTGAGCAAATACATCTCGATAAACGAAGCTCATACGTAGTGCGGTATATGCTAATTCTCTCGAAAGATTAAAGACAAGCACAGGAGGACTGCCATTTTCGTCCAAGTGACACAAAATATGAAGCTTTTGTGAGTACTGCAAATGTTTTATCTCTAACTATGCTCAACTGTTCAGAAATTTCACTGCTTTTGAGCCATAATTTTTGCCTCTCACGTGACATCTTTATTGATTTTATTTGTTCTTCAGAAGTATTGTTTTTCTCTCACCGTGTATTTTGAGAATCTTCCACAGTTTCATTAACAGGATTGTGGTTATATCATTCAGCTTGGCTTGATCACCAATATTTGTTCTTTTCTTATTCATTTATTTTTTTATTTTACATGTCTTCATCCTTTGTGTCACAAAACTTTATTTTATTGTCAACGTTTTTGTTTATTTGTATTTTGTTTCTTAATAAAAAATGCATTAACATAAGCTTCTTTGCATTTTTCCTGCAAAATATAAAAAAATCATTTAACTTATTCAGCAACTTTTACCCAACAGCATTTTTTCTCGCATTGTATCTTTAGAGAACTAAAAATCTTTCACAACTTTACTAAAATGAATATGTTAATATCATCCAACCTTGTTCCATTGCTGAGATCTATTTTCCATACGTATATTAATTTTTATAATTGCTTTTTCCCTTCTGTATGCTGAAATAACTCAAACGACCAGAATGCTGACTTCTATTTAAACGTACTTTTATGTTTGAGAAATTATATTATTATCTAAGCATTCTTTATTTTTCTCCTGTCTACATGAAAAAGGTGTAAAAACAACTCATTAAGAAAATTATTTTGGGGAAGTATGAAATTTTAGTTTATGTCATGATAAAAAATGTCGGGGAGACTTATTCTAAAGTTAAAAAATATATCTGAAGTTTTTGTTACATTTCTGATATTAGGAAAGTTTGTATGGAAATATGAGAGTGATCGAGTCGAAAAGAAACAAGTTTATTGGAATGAAACAGGAAAAAAGTACTACGAAGAAAAAAATCGAAGTACAGTGTAAAGCAAAGTTAAACAAAATACGTAAACGTAGAACAGTTTTTCGAAAAATAGATTAAGTCGTTATTACAGAGAAAAGAACTAAGTCTTTCTTAAAAAAATTATTACATTTGTTTGGAGAAATTCGATATTTTAGCTACATGTTGAGAATAGCTGCTTTTCTGGTGAGTTTAGAAATTGCTATGTAGGGAAAAAATGTTTGCTAAGAATATGATGTTTAGTGGAAGTACGGACTTGGTCGCTATGTCTCCAGAATGAATGTTTTTTTCTGTTGATTTAGAAAAAATATACTGAAAATATATTGCAAAGAATATAAATTTTATCGTAAGAAAGAATGCTTTAGAATGAATGTCTTGACAATGAATGCTTTTCCTGTTGGGTTAGTTAAAGAAAAAAATATGAATATTTCACATACATGCAGGTTTTTTAGGAATACTTAAAAGTGAGTTGGAAAGTGAGGGAAACAAAAAATCTGAAGTGTTTGGTACATCTTGTGATATCAAGTTGTTAAGAAACGTTTTACTCAAATGAAATGAAAAAATAAAGTCATAGTAAAGAAAATACTAATACAATCGAATTTTAACTGTCATAGATCTGTATATTTCTCGTATACCCACGAAAAAGGTAAGATAGAAAAATTTATTAAGTTATACATTAAAAGAAAGAAAGAAAAGTTGCTTACATATGAAGAAGAAATAATAATGAAGAAACGCCTGTTGAAAAGAAATAGAAACGTAAAGTTGGAATAAAGAAAATACTGTTGCAGTCCAATTTTTACCACTACAGATCTGTATATTTCTCATAAATGTAAGCTTTTAGGAATACTTAAAAGTGAGTTTTGAAAAAATGAAGAAACAAAAAAAAATATCTGAAGTTTTGCTACATCTTGTGATATCAAGTCGTTAAGAAAGGTTGGTTGAAATGAAATGAAAAAATAAAGTCTGAATCGTGAACATAGAATGATATTCAAACACACAAAATTAAGTTAAATAGGGGAAAATGTGAAAAAAAAATGTTTGTCAGAAAGAAATGTAAAAATAAAAAAAATATTGTTTCAATCGAATTTTTAACTGCTATAGATCTGTGTATTTCTTGTACATACACGAAACAGCGATGAAAAAAAAATAAATTAGGTCACATTTAAAGCAAGTAAGAAAAAAATAGTTTAAGAGGAGAAAAAATAAATCTGAAGTTTTGTCACATCCGGAAATTCAAGTCGTTAAGAAACGTTGGTTGAAATGAAAAATAATAAGGTCAGAATATAAATATGAGGCAGTTTGCAAAGTTTGAAATAAAATAATGGACGAATGCGTGAACATAGAATGATATTCAAAACATAGATTAAGTTAGATAGCGGGAATTGAGAAGAAAAAACCTATGTTTGAAAGAAATGTAAAAATACAGTAAAAATGGAGAAAATATTGTTTCAATTGAATTTTAACTACTGTAAATGAAAGAAATGGAAAAATACAGTAAGAATGAACAAATCAATTGAATTTTAACTACTATAGATCCGTGTATTTCTCGTACACACATAGATGAGCGAGATAGAAAAATAGATTAAACCGTACATTAAAAGCAAGTAAGAAAACATAGTTTCAGAGGAAAAACTTAAAAATCTGGAGTTTCGTCACATCTTGTAGAACAGATATCAAGTCGTTAAGAAACGTTGGTTGAAATTAAATGGAAAAAATACAGTAAGAATGAAGTGTAAAGTTAGAAAAAAAGACAATGGACGAATACGTGAACATAGAATGATATTCGAAAACACAAAATTGAGTTAAATATGGGGAAAATGTGAAAAAAAAATGTTTGTCAGAAAGAAATGTAAAAATAAAGTAAAAATAAAGAAAATACTGTTTCAATCGAATGTTTAACTGCTATAGATTTGTATATTTCTCGTACACACACGAAACAGCGATGTAAAAAATAAATTAAGTCACATTTAAAGCAAGTAAGAAAAAATAGTTTAAGAGGAGAAAAATAAATCTGAAGTTTTGTCACATCCAGAAATTCAAGTCGTTAAGAAACGTTGCTTGAAATGAAAAAAATAAAGTCAGAATATAAGTATGAAGCAGTTAGCAAAGTTTGAAATAAAATAATGGACGAATACGCGGACATAGAATGATATTCAAAACATAGATTAAGTTAGATAGCGGGAATTGAGAAGAAGAAACGTCTGTTAGAAAGAAATGTAAAAGTACAGTAAGAATGGAGAAAATATTGTTTCAATCGAATTTTAACCACCATAGATCCGTACATTTCTTGTACACATATAGAAAAGTAAGATAGAAAAATAGATTAAACCATACATTAAAAGCAAGTAAGAAAAAAAAAAAACAGTTTCAGAGGGAAAAAATTAAAAATCTGAAGTTTTGTCACATCTTATGGAACAGATATCAAGTCGTTAAGAAACGTATGTTGGTTTAAATCTGAAAAAAAAAAAGATACTGTTACGAGCGAATTTTATGTATATCTGCTATAGATCTGTATATTTCTTGCGCAAACATGAAACAGCTATATAGAAAACCAGATTAAGTCATACATTAAAACCAAGTAAGAAAAGTTCTTTGCGTAGGAAAAAGAAATAATAATGAAGAAACGTTTGCTTGTTTAAATCAGAAAAAAATAAAGCCTCGATAAAAGTAGTTGTTAGATTGAAAAGTAAGAAAATAAAATAATGATTATACATCGAGAAGTTTAACGAGTATGCAAGCATTTAGAAAAAAAGTAGATTAAGATAATGCATTAAAAGGTACATTTCACTGATTAATCATAAAAGAAAATACGAAAACATAAAAAAATATATTTTAATTATGTATAAAACATTGCGGCTTTTATGGCGGAAAAAGGTACATTGTTAACAAATGTAACAGAAAATGCCATGAACACGTAAGTACATTAATAAACATTCGTGTTTTAAGATTATGTCTGCAGCACAAAACTTTGGGAAACGGCTTTATGTTGGTACGTCCGTTTAAAAAGCGTGAAATCTCCTCAAAGAAAATAAAAAAAATCGTTACGTTGAAAAATTATGTATATAAAATGGGAAATTATGGGGAAAAAATAAGGGCTAAATTCGTTGCAAAATGATCAAGTTATTGAAAAAAAAATAATCAGACTTGGAGCTTAATGTGTCTAACAGAATCTCAAATGACGTCAACTCCTAATACGCCCTCCTTCCTGTATTCATCGTAAGACGGCCAACTGCAAATCCCCTCAGGCAGTCTTCCCCCATACGCAACCACATGTCTTAATCCTTTCGACCAACCCTACCAAAGATTTGGCGGCCGAATTGGTAGAACATTTGGCTTCCATCTAAACGGCCCGAGTTCGAATCCAACTGGTTCCAAACCTCGTCGTCGCTCTTTTTCGATAATTATCCATGGTTGAAAAAAATTTCCCGAGTCCACTTACAATTAAATTTACCACCATCACCCGAAAAAACAGATTGGGAAATTCCCAAAAAAATAAAAATGGCAGAGAAATTTCCCAGAATTAAAAATGGCTTCCTCAACATCGACGTGAAGGTGACGTCATGCAGTAAAAAAAATGGCGGACACAAACGACCACGCCCACCGTTGCCACCGGAAGAAAAGTTTCCCCGTGAACGTCTACGGGAAGCGCAATCGCGACGTCACTTCCGGAAGTTAACCACGCCCACCTGTGACGTCACTTCCGCCGCCCAAGTCCCCCCTACTACTCACGTGCACGTGTGTGTTTGTGGCATTATCGTTTCGCTTTCTAAATGGTAAACCATCCACATACATACAAAACTTGTGAAGATTAAATTTTTGGAGTAAAATAAGCTCCGAATGGGGAACAATTCTTTATAAAACTTGGGAATCCATTAAATCGTAGGTAAAAACCTATCCTTTGAGGTCGAAAAGTTTTAGGAGACTAAAAATACAAGCACACTTATCATCATGTGATAATGATTTTATTCGCAACAGATATTTAAAAAGTTGAAAATATCTGTTTTAAGATTTCAATAAAATATGAATTCAAAATCTAAAAATCGTGCAGCAGGATATTACAACATAAAAGATTTTATAAAATTTTGCACCAAGCTCCTGATGACACGCGAAAGATTTATAAGTGCTATACTATATTTCTCTTACTATATTTTGTTCTGTATCTAAGAAAGAAACAGCAGCATTAGTTTGCCCATTGTCCCTGGGTATAACCGGTATTTGTTCTGTAAATGAAATCGCTAACTGGTTGTAAAAATTATAATCCGTTCCCAAAATAACCTTATTGTTCGTGAGAGAGGGCAGTTATGCCTACATGTATTGCAATCTTTTATCCTGTTCTAGCATTCAGTAAGCAGCTAAACAAAAGGTAAAGAAGCTGCTTTTTTATTCTGAATCATAATAAATTGAGAGCGAGGAGATAACAAAATAATGAGCAAGTGAAGCTGTTATGTTGTTCAAGAGCCGAAGTCTTACCGAAAGTGTTATGCTTCCTGAATTCTTCAGCATAATTAATATCAGCTTTCTTGCACGAATCTAATGAAATTTGATCATGAATTTCCGTTGCTTCTCGGAATTCTTTTAAAATCAACGAATGTTGTTCAAGTTTTCTGATTTGCAGGAATTGGGAAAATATAAGAGCTCTTTATTTTTTATTGTACGAGAGCTAAAATTTAAGGAAACAACTACAGAATATTTGACAAATAATGACAAATATTTCTGATATATGGGGAGATACTTGCTTAAGGGCGAAGACAAAAATTATTAATTAGCGTCTAACTGAAGCTAAAAAGGAAATTCATTGATTAAAACTCAGAACAGCACTTGTTACTTGATTAATACTTGGAAATAAGTAGAAGGAACCGATGTTCAGTTTGCTTGAGGGATAAATATTTAACTAAAATAATCAAGACAGAAATTTCCATAATAAGTGGGAATTTCTTAGAGTCGCTATCGGAAAATTCTAGATAATGGGAAATTCCTTTCTTGCCGCACGTAATACTGTCTGCCGCAGAAAAATCGATCTTCTAATAGACTACTTTTTTTCCAGTATAAAAATGAAAAGAAAACACTTTTTTTATCTTCTGTTATTTCCTATACAGCACAAAACGTTTTAGATATGTATAAATAATGTTACAATCTTTCATTTCCGTTACACTTTCAGAGATATCTAACAATTACTTTTCAGCAACATCTATTTTAGAACATAACTCTTTGTACATTATACGGTTACGTTAAGAATAGCATTCACCGATACTACTGTTTTATAGTTTCCATACATAATTGCTACTTTGATGTAACATTCCGGCGATATTTAGGATTTTTGGTTTGGCAGCGGCGTGGATGCGCATGCGCATCTATGCCATTTTACTGAAGCACTCACGTAGTCGTATTTCCATGTGCTACTGGGATATACTTTGGTGATACTGTCGTACTCGAGCTAGCTGGTCAGTTGATTTAATATCTCATCCTTTTTTTGTTTTGTTTTTTTTGGTTCAAGATTAACTGAAAGTAACTAATTGTTTTGTTTATTATAATTTTTAAATTCTAAAAATCATTTTATAAAATCTAAGAAGATGGCTGTGTTGTTGTATTAGTATACTATACCAGCATGTTTTTTACTTGAAAATGAGAAATTTCATTTTGGTAGATATTTAGAGAAATGACGAATTTGATTTTCTTTCTTCTTTTCGTCTATTCCACATGTATAATAGAAATTCGACACCCTCATTTTGGACCGATTTTTATTTCTTTTGTTGGCAATATATAAACGCCACCACTGTTCCTAATGGACAACGGGCTGCGTTGAACCTGTGAAAACGTAAACAACTCGTAATACAATTGTTGTTGCTTTTGAAACAGCTGTCGAGTGTAATATTTTTTATTGTGATTTTACAAAGTTTATTAATACAAATTTTGAAGATGACAATCCGATTTTTGGCGTAAATGTGACAAGGATGGTAAGTCAGATAATATCCGAAAACTTGAAAATTTTCATCATCCTGGAGGGGTTGGTGTAGTGGTTAGCATACCTAGGCGTTTTCTGGGAGACGCGGGTTCGTGTCCCGCTCCAGGACGATGAAAATTTTCAAGTTTTCGGATATTATCTGACTTACCATCCTTGTCACATTTACGCCAAAAATCGGATTGTCATCTTCAAAATTTGTATTATATGGCGTAATCCCGTATTTCTTTCAGAAAGTTTATTAAAACTATAATGTTCAACGTAGTAGATAGGTAACAGTAATATGGTGATGTCACAAGTATCTTTCAATTACGTAACAGCAATTTAACGAAGTTACAAATAGCTTTCAAATACAAGTACATAATAGTAACGTGAAGTTGTTATGTTCAAGTTACAAAGACCTTTTTCACTGAAACGTATCGGTTATGTTTCAAAGTTATGTATATATAACGCTTGCCGACATTTTGACGTAACCGTAAGGTTTCTGAAACATTACTATTAGCCTACGCAAACGAGGCGATTGAAGTGGAAGATGATTCAAGAAAACATTTTCTTCGGAACCTCATTGAAACGTATGAAGCTCTTCCGGAACTGTGGAATTTTTCACACCCATCGTACATGAACAAAACTTAACGGCATGTAGCTTTAGATAAACTAGTAAGCATTTATGGTAAAATGAAACGTGGGGCCAATCATACTGAGGTGAGGTGGAAAATGAATACACTCAGATCAAACTCGCATAAAAGTGTCTTTCTTGCTTAAAAATGCTTCAGTAATTTGCAGTAATTTATTAAATGACTCTTCATTCATGCGAAAATAGTTCTTGTAATTATTCACTTTCCGTAGCACTTCCTTTCTTCAATAAGACGACATGTGAATATTTATCAGGTTATTTTAGCCATTTGTTCCTGCATTATAGGACTTAACATGTCAGACGTACTACAGAGGTGAAAGCATGTATCAAAACGACAAAGCTGCAGCAAAACATTCTGTCCGCGTAGCTCAGATGGGAGAGCGACTTACTCCGGAGTGTGGGGACACGGACAAACTTCTGTTTTCACACATGACGTTCGTTCCTCGAGCTAAAATAATAGCTATACGCGCTCTTCTTTGCATATCCATTCTCGAACGCAGACAAAATCGAGGTACTCTCCATGATGACTCGACTGGTACTGAAGCAATGTAACGACGCTTAATAATGGCCGTGTAAGGTAACGAAGAGTTAATGATATTGTAATGACGGCGCCGTTATGAAGTGCCGGGATGACAGTGTTACTGAACGTGTAAGGTCCGCTTAAGATTGGAGAGAGATGTTTGGATCACTGGTCTCTACCCAGTGGCATGATGTCCGTATCAGGGGGACTATCCCTTCCCATCATGTCTTGGGTCATGGAGCACCAAAGAAAGGACTAGAAGTGTACGCTTATCAACAGAATTCCGCTACCTTGGTTCATGGGGCAGAGAAACAAGTTAATAAAATCATGCACTACATTGATTATGATACCATTCCCAACGTAGCAGAAATCATAGGAAAACGCCTTGGTTTCGAGGTGACTAAACTATGGTACTGTATAACGTTTGAGGTTCACATATATCAAAATTAAATCTCTTTGTGCCCATGTTACCTAATTCTGTTATCAAGAGCTACCACACATAAGCCGTTTTATAATTAAAAATCCCGTCTAAATCGGGCAATTTTCACGAAAGTTATAGTGCAAAAATAATGGCTAACGAATTTCACGCATGCGCACTGCCCGCAATCGCTGACGAAAAACAGTTTTGGCGGAATTGCTCCCAAAGTCGCTACGGAACAACGTATTGTATTTCGTCTCAGTCGAAGCATTTTTAGTCAAACCATGAGGATAATGGCTGTGGAATAAATCTCGCTCCTGTGCCCCAACCTTTGACCCCATTTCGATGATATTCAACAGAACCGGTTCAGTTTATCTCCGAAACAACATGAGAAAGTTTTGTCGCAATCGAAGCATTTTTACGTAAGTTCAGACGCCAAAGGGCGATGGAATGGATCTCGCTCCTATGTCCTGACCTCTGACCCCATTTCGCCCATTTTCAATAAGGTTCCTTCCCAGGCTATCCCCTACCACATACTAAAAGTTCACCGCAATCGAACCATTTTTACGTGAGTTATCGTACGGACAGACAGACAGACGGACGGACAAAGCTAAAGCATATACGCTGCTTGAACCTACGGTTGGAAAGCGTAAAAAAACGGGCAAAAATACAGAGCTGCTAGTCACCAAAATTTCTTTCCCCTGTCATCTCTGCGCAGAGAAGAGTGGGAAAGGAATTTTTTTTTTGTCGTAGCTTTCGTAACACTAGTCCTCTCAGTGAACATTTCGGTTTGTGGAGCGGACATTTTGGGCACCATTTCGTTCCAGTAAATCGGCCACGTAAAGGTTTTAGATTTAGCAGCTGAATTCAGTGACCAGCAAGTAAACATTTTTTTTTTTTTTTTTTTTTTAATTTGGGGTTTAACGACCATCGTGAGCAACTCAATGGGCTATAAGCGGTAGCTCACCCCTAATTTAGGGCCGCTAGTTCCAGAAAAGGGAGACAGCCAGTGCCTTAAGGCAAACATAACATCCATGCCTCACCGGGATTTGAACCCGGACCCATTTTGGACGAATGGTCAGAAGCCAGCTCTTATACCACAGCGCACCGCGGCGGTCAAGTAAACGTTGTGACGTACTACAGAGGTGAAGCACGTGTCAAGGCGACAAATCTGTAGCGATACAGTCCGTCGGAATAGTTTCGTCGGTTAGAACAACTCAGTCCGGAGCAAAGAGGAACGAGTTCGATCTAATTCACCTGCAAATTTGTGAATTTCACAAAGTTTATTGCGCTGTATTGCTAAATTAGATATCCTTTAAAATTTGGTTGAAATTTAATTTAGGAACTTAATTTTTAGGTTATTACTAGACGAAACCCGTCGAAATCGATAATTAGTTTCTTTTTTTTTATTTTATTTTTTAAATAATAAACTCATGTGTAACAACAAATGTGAACTTTATTTGATTGACAAATTCATTGAACCATTTCGGTAAAGACAATAGTCCTGGTTCGTGATTTTTTTCTTTTTAGACTGAAGGTTTAACGCCCACCGTGAGCAAATCAATGGGCTATAAGCAGTCGCCCGTAATATTTTGACTAACAATGGTCGACGGAATGTTTATTTACACCTTTACATAACGGGAAACGTCTTACCTACGTGAATAAACTGGATCGAATGAATATTAAATTGTATATAAATTAATCGGCGTACAAAACTTGCCTGGAGAGCTTTTGGAAGAAACAGCATAATTTTCAAGAGCAATATGCCATTATGTCTTAAAAGAAAAGTGTTTGATCAATGGATCCTTCCAGTGCTTACGTATGGTGCAGAGACGTGGACCTTAGCTAAAAGAGACATACAATGGCTGCAGACAACTCAAAGCAGCATGGAGAGGTGCATGCTTGGTGTAACCAGGAGAGATAAGAAGAGGAACACGTGGATCCGAAAAATGACAAGAGTGGAAGACATCATGAACAGAGTTAAATCCCTGAAATAGCAATGGGCTGGACATACTGCCAGAAGAACAGACCATCGATGGACAGCCGAAATTTTAGATTGGATTCCAAGGGACAGAAAAAGACCCAGAAGAAGACCACATGGAAGATGGGTGAATGAAATTCGAAAGTATGCGGGAGTGACATGGAGGAGACTGGCACAAGACAGACCGTTGTGGAGGAAACTTGGGGAGACCTTCGTCCAGCAGTGGATTGATAATGGTTGATGATGATGATGATGATTATATACATCACACAATCCAACGGCATCAAGCAATCAGGTCTTCGAGAGTTCGCTGTTCCGATGAGAAGGACTTTGATAGGAATGCCTGCTAGCTTTGCTTTGCGCAACGGTTCGCTCAGAAAACATAAGACTTCTGACTATCTCAGTCCCTCCATGTTGCCGCCTTCAACAGCGCGTGAGTGAACCGCACGATTCTCCCATAGACTTTACATGGTAACTTTGCCGCCACACAACGCCCGAACCATTGCCCCAATCTCATTTTTCTCTTCGACTGGCACATCTACATGGTAGGACCTTTATTTTGATACCTCAACCATATCTTTGCGTTCAGCCGTTCTCTCAAAATAGGACTCACAGTAAAAAACCTTATAGAATTAATATACAGATATCGAACATAAATGGTGTCTTTGATATGATAAATTCAAAAAAGAAAGTACGATTCACATGACACTGTGTTTATGTTTGTTTATAATAAGCTTATTCGTAAAATATATCGCCGTTTAACTTGAATCATTAAAAGCTAGCTTCGTGTAGCTTGGCCACTGTATTGTAACCAACTGTATTCTAACTAACTGTATTCTAACTAACTGTATGTTTCTCCAATGTTCAGGCTCTTGTGCTGTTCTGGTTTCAGTTGCTTTAAACTAGCAATAGACAATTATTTGCAGCCCAGGGGCACTCACGTATACTTGATAACTCCAGAATACCAAGACAGCCTGATAGTAACTGAGGAAGCGGTGAAAAGCTATTATCGTAATCAAGTCCGGAGAGACCGAGTTCTCACTTCAGTAGAGTCCTTATTTTAAGTATAATTTATAGAATTCCTGTTAATTGGAGTCTACCCTTCAGACACTCAGTTTGATGATGCATATATTTTAAATACGACGTGCTTTGTCCAGGGATTATGATACATATTTATTTCACCTCGCACATATAAACATGCTGCTACTGGTACACCAAAGTTGTTACCATGAATTATTAATAAGCGTTACCTATCACCATCATGCATAAAAATTTATTCTGTTTACAACGAATTCTTGTCCATCAGAGAGAGAGAGGTTTAGATTGTTCTAGAAAAATAAAACAGAAGCTAGATGTAAAGCAGCAGAGCAAATTTAGTTCAAAAGAAACGACCAGGAATGACCATTTCAATTTATTTTTGACACCAATCGATTCACAACAGTCCCGTTAACCCATGCACCTGAGACATCATTAATAAAAAAAATATTATCCACACTTAAATTCACTTTTTAATCTTTCTCCACAGTAGTAAAGTAAATCTCAAGAAAAAACTTCGATGTAACGGAAATGTAACAAAATTGTCCATTCGCAGTTCGCATACACGTGCCTGGACATGGGTACTTAGAACTTGTCCGACAAAATGAAGGACATTGTGAAACAGTGATGAATAATGAGTAATTCATTCATAGTCGAAAATTCCGACGAACGGATCCATTTGAGGAAGTTCAATCATTCCTGTGTTAAAAATACATAGTCGAGTCACATTTTTGTGACCACTTCCTACTTTTGATTTAAACAGCGGGTAGCCAATGAAAGGAGGCACGTGTCGTGAGCTGGCTTGGAGGGTATATAAGGTGTGCTGTAGTTATTCTGGAAACATATCACTCGTTGCTGGATAAAAGGAGCGATTTATCAGATTTGCATAAAAGGGATGATTATCGTCTTTCGGGCCAAGGGTAGCAGTATTTTTGAAAAAAACGCAATTTGTGTACTGCTGTGGTTAAAGTGTATCATGATTGGAGAAATGGTACCATTACGAATATGCGATGTGGAAACTGCGGAGCACCACGTGCCATTGATGTGAGAGGTGAACGTCGGCTGCAAAGGTGCGTGAGAGCCAATGGACACGCTACAGTGGAGCAACTCACTGGCGGAATGAACCAGGGGGCTACCGGAAGTGTGTCTAAAACGACAGTTCAGCTAACCCCGCTGCGTATAGGGCTCCGATGCCGACGGATGATGACTGCACCTATGCTAACAAAGGTGCATCGGCAGAAAAAGGCTTACATTTGCACTGCAGTATCGGAATTCGACTTCCACTGATTGGCAAAGGATTGCCTTCTCCGATGAGTCACGTTTTCTGCTTTATCGAACGGATGGACGTTGGCGTATAATGCAAGAAACATCGGAGAACAAACACTCTTCAACCATTTCTGGCACAGCACAAGCTGATGGGAGCAGCCTTATGGTCTGGGGAATATTTTCGTTGCATTACCTGGGTCCACTCATACGTGTGGAAGGCACTATGGACCGAATTCGCTATGAACCCATCCTTTCCGACCACATACACCCATACATGCTGATTGTCTTCCCTGGGGCGGATGGGATATTCCAGCACGATAATGCGACTTGTCACACAGATAGAAATGTCCGAGAGTGGTAGGAAGAGCACGATGAAGACATCAAAGTACTTCCCTGGCCCCCTAATTACCCGGACTTAAACCCAAGGGAGCATCTGTGAGATCTCCTCGATCGCGTTGCTCGCTCTATGGATCCTCCAACACGCACCCTCCAGTAGCGTCAGATTCACGGCAGTCCGCATGGCTCCACATACCTGTGAACACCTTCCAGCACCTTATTGAGTCACTCCCAGCACGTCTAGCTGCTGTCCGCGCTGTACACGACGGTTACTCTGGATATTAGCTGGTGGTCACAATAATGTGACTCGACCGCGTCTATCTCTGCTGTATTTCTTTGGTGCTCTAATTTCGAATAAAGCCGATTTACGGATTTAAATCAAATGTACTTACCCCATTCAACAGCAACCATGAACATTCTTCCAACTATAAGCTTGAAGTTTCATAAAATATAGGAAGCAGAAGGTTCCCAAATTTTGTATTGCGCACCACAGACTTGAAGTAAAGTTTCTAAAACAACAAAAAAACATGTTTTTTATTATATCTTTATTAAACTTCATGAGAAAGGAAAGAAAAACATTCCATAAGAATATAATACAGGAAATATGGTACATCATGTAGACAAATGTGATTGGACACCCCGACGCAGGCGCAATGGTGTGCTCTTGCAACAGACACGTGGTCGATAAGATAAAAAAACAGCCTCAGATTAATCGCTGATAAAATGGCTAGTAGAAGAGAGTTCTCAGAGTTTGAAAAGGGCGTTATAATAAGCTGCTGAATTGGAGGTATGAGCATAAAGTCACTGCTTAGGTCAGACAGGTCGCTAATTCAACTGTAGGCTTTGTCAGCAACAAGAGGAAGAAGACGTGACATTGCAGGAATTCACTTCGCCGTCGAAGGCCCACGAAATTGCATGCCATACACCAGAGGGCGATGAAGAGGGAGATCCCGAAAACCAAGTCACGACCAATACACGCCATAGCAAATGAGTTTCAGATGATCACAGATGTTATGGTCTCCACCAAGACACTTCGAAAAAGAGGCCCATGAACTTGGGTATCATGGCCGAGCAGTCGTCCATAAAATTCACATTAAAAAGACCAATAAAGCCATGCGGCTACGATGGTGTCAACAGCACAAAAATTGGACATTGGAGTAATGGCGGCAGGTGCTATGGAGCGACGAATCTCGCTTCACATTATTCCGACCGGATGTACGTGTCTGTATTTGGTGGATACCCGGGGAACGTCTGCTTCCCGAGTGTACAGTGAGGTGGTGGAGTTATGGTATGGGGCTGTTTCAGCTGTGAGGTCCCCTGGTTGTTATTCATGGCATCATGAAACTCTGCTTTATAGGCGCATCCTGGGTAACTCAAAGTTCCCAACATTTTGGCAGTTCTACGGGGACCACAATTGTTTCCTCCAGGACGAAAATGCCACTTGTCATGTTTCCAGGGATGCAATGGAATTGTATGCGGAAAATCAGGTCTCGCGGATTGACTGGCCTACTCAGAGCCCGGATCTGAATCCCATTGAACACCTATGGGATGAAATTGAACGACGGGTGAGGTCTAAATCAGCATGATATCTTCACTGACATAGTTGGTCAATCTACTCAAGACAGGATAGAGGAACATGCCGCTCTCCGTGGACTTTATGGACAATTTTACATAGACGGGTGGCTTTTGTAATCTCCGCAAATGGAGGAACTACTCGTTACTGATGTAAATACAATGCTGTTTTTCTATTTACTTGCAATGTTCAATCACTTTTGTCCACATAGCGTATTTGATGATATAGAGCTATTCTTACGTGACATTGCATGTAGTTATAAAAACAAAACAAAACAGAACGCACAATAGAAAGCGTGGCTGCAGACTATATTGCGACAATAAACACGAAAGATGACACCCAATTCTCGGGTATAATGAGCACGTCGTTTGAATCTACAATCGGTGAGAAATCCACAAATAGAAATAGCTTCTGGGTTAAACGAAAACGTTTCGACTTGCAAAAACTAAAATTGACTTAATAAATAATCAGATGTCAAAGCTCAATGAGTGAAACGTGGAAGTACAGGGTGATTTGTTTGGGTAGGGATAATTTAAAAATCCTGTGGTGTGGCTTGTAACCGATATAATAAGTCCATATTTGGCAGAAATTATCTTTATGGATGGAAGTTTGCCTAGGCCTCTACATGGTCGTCTTTGCGGACTCGGCAGATTTTTTTTTTTTTTAATTGGAGGTTTAACGACCGCCGTGAGCAACTCAATGGGCTATAAGCAGTCGCCCGTCCCTAATTTAGGGTCACTGGTTCCAGGAAAGGGAGAGAGCCAGTGCCGTAAGACAAACACAACATCCATGCCTCACAGGGATTCGAACCCGGACCCCTTTCGGACGAATGATCAGAGGCCATCGCTTAGACCACTGCGTCGGCAGGGTTCATACCAAGCCTTAAGGTAAATGTGTGGTACGGGGATGAGTCGTCACAGGCTGTACCGTCCTTTTTCCTTCTCTGAGGACGTTGTACGATTAAGACCATTCCTGGACATGCTACTTTCTCCACTAGCATGCAGCTGAAATTGCAATGAGCAGCGAACCTCGAGTGTTCATTGCTATCGTATCGTTATTACTGATGTAATAACGATACGATAGCAATGAAGATACGATATCAGTTGTTATTACTGATGTAATCATACTGATGTATGATTACATCAGTAATAACAACTGAGAATGTTTTCATGAAGTCAAAACAAATGAGAATGTTTTCATGAATAATGTGCAATACTGCATTCGACCTAGGCACGAGTCCCGAAAAAACGGTAGTCGTTGTAGTTACCATAGCAACCGGTACGCACACTTTTATCACGCATGCGTAACCAGTAGCAGAGTTGGGCAAAATCGCAATTGAATTAATCGATAATGCATTACAACATAATGGTAATGAGAACAAGCACTTAGCGTTACCATTACATGGTAATGGTGAACTAGTCATTGGAATTTTATGGTAATTGTAATAACATGTAGCAGTTACCCATTATAATCATAATGGTTAATGGTTGACTATATATTGGTAATTAACCGATAACTTATGTGTAACAATATAACGTGAACAAACCAGCAACCATTACACCCTTACATGTTGTGTAGGCTATTTCATAATTGTTCCTCCCCTCGGACCTCAAATGCGTGTATGTATTACAGATTGTACGTGTATGGCATGAGTAGTTTCCTCGTCTTCGCCGCAAGTAAAGTGATTTGAACGAAAAAATACATCTGAAGTAAGTACGAATGAGATGTTTATTTCGGTTACAGATACTCATTCTCCAGTAGATCATTCTCTCGTTCATTACATACGTTTCACTGTCTAGATTAATTACCCCACTATAGCCACAAGCACATATTAGCACTACACTCACAGTTGAGCAACTCAGGGTGCATTGCCGAATATTACAGAAATTTGCAAACTGTTGACATTTCTGCCATACTTCTCAAGGGTTGTTGTCAATTACATGTCCGATACGAACACCTGGACTAGCGAGCGACTGGCTCCTTTATATATGCTTCACGACAGGACATGAAACTTCTGGAATATTCTTGAATTACATGAAGCTCTTCAACTTCCCACTGCGCGATCATTCTGGAACATTCTACAAACGTCTAACCCCTTCTTGCTGATTCTAGAACATTCTACACGACACTTTGGTCTCTGTCTGCTATGTTACATGACCGACTTTCCTAGACATAGCATTTGGCGCACGTACATTTCTATAAACTATTAGTATGTTATTATTAATTGCAAATTGCGTAATTTCATTACCAAATAATTCCATTGCATTTGAATGGCATTATTAAATAATTGAATTATATCCTCTTCATTGTGATGCATTATAGATTAATTCCATTACCTTGTGCAAACCATTCTTGGGATTACCTTGTAATGCATTACACGTTCATTGTAATCTGTACTTCCATTACTTTGTAATGCATTCCTGTCCAACTCTGGCCAACAGTATATAGTTTAAAAAGCGTTGTTTCGTGAACCCCTAACAAATATTTTCGCGCTGTGATTTTTCGATAAAATGGATGTAAAAGAGGAATAAAAATGAGCTATTAAATTTTGCTGTCGACTTAAGAAGTCTGTCGGAGAGAGACCTTCCGTCTTATACAAGAAGCTTATAAAGATGAATATTTAGGAAAATCGACGATTACAGCCGGCATAAAGAATTTATAGATGGTCGTGAGTCGGTGGCTTTAATCGCACATGGAGGAAGACCTTCAATGAGTCTTACAGAATTTAAAAACCAGAGATTGTACTTTCGTGCTACATGTCAAAGGGTAATTAAGGCTGTCAATGCACGATCAGATTAGTCTTAACATGGAGCATAAACACCACACCTCCCAATCCCTATCTAAAAACGTAGGTTAAAAAACGTCTTTATTTACAATTAAAAGGGTGAGATTAAAATATCTAACGAGCACTTTCGCAAACCACTATAGTCGCATCATCAGGCTAAGGAAATGAAATCACTATGAAGCGGTACATACTTATATAGTAACAGAGATGAGCACAAGATTACAAATATGTAAATGAGATGAGTAAAAGATATTAACTGTCAATCACTACAAACTATTTACAAAATTACCTAAATTATTTTGAGGGTTCCTCGCTTGGATAGTCCAACATGAGATCTCTCCAGGCATTAGGAACATAAGCAGGTATATCCTCATTGCAGTACTTAGGTCCCAGGTTTATAATGTGAAAACTCTCAGTAAACAACATAGAACTTTTTGTCGAGGCTGTTGATAGCAAGTTTGCATTGTCCCATTCCGGTTTTAGGTCTCCCTCAATGACAGTTCTTGACAAAGTCGAAGTAACTACTCCTTTACGAATTGCATATTTATGTTCAGCCCATCTGATTCCCAAGCTTCTGTAGATGGAACCTACATAGCAGAGATTTGCAGTTTGTCCATTAATGTCCAACAGTGGGATACTGTAAACACCAAAATGGGATGGAGTTGGAATTGTGTCTCTATCATGCCTAATCACAGGAAAAAGGTTTTGGGTCTATAACGAAGTAAATTTCTCCGTCACTTTTGGTCTACGCCGAGATTCGAACCCGAGGCCGCTTATTCCGGAACAAGTCGCTCTACCAACTGAGCTACGCAGACATGTATTCTGATTCCTATCTGCCTTTATGTCATGTGCGTCCTGCTGGCAGGTACGTCACATCTCGCCCCCCCCCGAAAGAGGGCAGGGGGCATGGCCCACGGAACAGCCGTGACCATGAATCGTTGCAGGCAGACAACCACAGTAGAACGTGCACTTGAGAACTCCCAGTCAATCTGGTGTGTGGAATGCAACGTCACACACATTTATTTTTCGAAGCACTGGAGAAGGGATTCTCTGATTTTTTCCTATCTCGCGGTGTGGAAATAACATCACACCAATGCGAGATTTTGAACGGTCGGGTCATCCGGGTAGTTCGGGTGCCATTATAACGAAGTAAATTTCTCCGTCATTTTTGGTCTACGCCGGGATTCGAACCCGAGTACGCTTATTCCGGAACAAGTCGCTCTACCAACTGAGCTACGCAGACATTTGTTCTGAATCCTATCTGCCTTTATGTCATGTGCGTCCTGCTGGCAGGTACGTCACAGGTCTTGACACCAAAACACAAAGAATATTTTTGCAGGTGTTTTTTAGCAAAGTAACAACTGGTTTCAAATAAGTTATACTTCCCACGTAGGTAGTTGTGGGTACACTTCTGGTGAGGGTAATAAAAGTCTTCCGTTTATATTGTTGTATAAGTTTTCTAACACAATCCGTGCGGTACAGCAAGGTGCTGGATAAGCTCATAACGAACAGAGCGCTTGGCTTTCTCATGGAGCAGGGAAAGCTAAACAGGAACCAATTTGGTTTTCTTCCGGGGCGTTGCGCAACGCAGGCAATTCGCAGCCTCCGAGAGAGGGCAGAGAGGAACAACGCGGAGGGGCTCCATACCTGCTGCATCTCACTAGACGTGAGGGGGGCATTCAACAGTGTCTGGTGGCCAATGGTTTTAACCAGACTTAAAGAACTTGGCTGTCCAAGGAACCTGTTCAAACTGATCAGCAGCTACCTGTCTGATAGAAGAGTCGAGTTCGAAGCGGGGAATGGGCAATCCTCGCGTTCGTACCATAGAGGGTGTCCGCAGGGATCCAACTCCGGGCCGCTCTGGTGGAATATAGTTGCTGATTCAGCACTGAACCTAGACCTGGGGCCCGCAGTGGAGATTCAAGCCTATGCGGACGATTTCGTTCTCGTGGTCTCCGCCTCAGGGAGACACGTGATCGAAAGAGAAGCACATAGGGCCTTGGATGTGCTAGAAAATTGGAGCAGAGAAAGCAAACTGTGCTTCGCTCCTGAGAAAACCACTCTGCTAGCAATACCTAAGAGAGGAGTAATGAAAACACCACCCCAGTGCAGATTCCAAGGGTGCACTATCAAGGCGGTGCGTGAAATGAAATACTTGGGTGTGGTCCTGGATCAGAGTCTATCAGGGCTGCCACACCTGAGGCACCTTAGAACAAGGTGCACGATGATTCTCAATAGATTGAATGGCATGAGGTTAACGGGCAAAACCAAGAAGGCCATCTATCCGAGAGGAATTGAAAGAATTCTGACGTATGCAAGTGGGGCATGGTGGAATCCCACAGTCAAAATGAAGAAGGGGATAAACCAAATCCAAAGGTTGGCCCTACTAGGGATAACCGGTTGTTTTCGCACAACGTCGACCCTAGCACTCCAAGTGCTGGCGGGGTGCGAGCCGGCAGACCTAGTAGTGGAAAGGAGGCAGCAATGCACTGCCTAAGGTCAGGCGAGGACGCCTACCTTCTCGGTGCGCCGCATCGAGCCTCCGACATGGAGATGGAAAGCGTGGACTGGCAGATCCACCCTGCCGAGGAAATTTGCCCACCGTGGGACAAGGAGAAACCCACGGGAGTTGGGCATGAGCTGTTCACGGACGGCTCAAAGTTGAAGGGACAAGTGGGGGCAGGCTTCTGTGCGTTCTCGGACGGGAACGAAGCCACTGCAGGAAGCGTGAAATTATCGCAGAACGCTTCTGTCTTCCAGGCAGAACTTCTGGCGATAGAGATGGCACTCACCTGGGCACTCCCCAGGCGTAGTGAAGAAAGAATAAAACTCTACTCGGACAGTGAGGCAGCACTGCAGGCTCTGAGTAGATTCAAGGAAGAAACCCCATCGTCCAGAGGATCAAAACCCTCTTGAGGGCAGAGGGAGATGGGGCAGTTAGTTTCCACTGGGTACGAAGCCATGTCGGAATCCTAGGAAACGAAAGGGCAGATCAGCTGGCGAAGGCAGCCACGCTGAAAGAGACGGTCGACGTGCAATGCAGAACGCCGCGAAGGTGTACTCCCGCAGCATTAGCACGTCGGACCATGACCGAATGGCAGGTCAGATGGGACACGGGAGAGACAGGGCGGAAGACACACAGAGTGTTTCCGAAGGTCTCGACCAAACGAGCACAGACAAATAAGTTCCTGAATCAAGTACTCAGTGGCCATGGCATCAGCCCTGAATACCTAGGCAGATTTGCCATCAGGAACTGCACTTGTCCCTGTGGAAAGAGAACGGCAAGCATAGAACACTGCGTACTTGAATGCAGTGGCTTCGCCGAATGGAGAAACACACTGATCCCAGGTGTGCAAAGAACGCGAAGATTGGATCTGCTCATCCAATCTTCCGTTAACAGGAGGGGGATAATAGCCTTTGTAGAAAGGCTAACCCTCCAGCAACATACCATCTTCCCCAATCAAACGGGGACCGAAACGCAGGAGGTGAACGTGCACACCGAAAGCGATTCGGAAGATGAATGAGGGTAGAAGTCTGTGGGAAAGCAGACGAAGAGACCACCAATGTAAATATTCTGTAAATAAATTTTTTGCTATCTCTTGATGTTGTAAGTCCTAAGCATGAGGACAGTGTATACATGTGTGTAGATGTTTCGAAAAAGAAAATAAAGGGAAATTATTCCCCAAAAAAAGTTCGAGGGCAAGGAATCTTCCAGTCAACGATAAAGTAAGAAACGACCTATCCCGCCAGACAGAGCGGGAACCCAGACAAGGTATACTAGGTCGCCTGCCAGCACGTCACCACGGGCTGGTCTCTGGGCCATTGGGGTGGCCAGGGTCCTAACCGGCGTCTCAAGGCAGGATAATTGTCGCAACATGTCAAAATAACATCCAAGGTGCTCAATAAGTCCCCGTGGAGCCAAGACAGATTGGCGGAACGGGACAATGAAATCAGTATATTACCTTTGCAATCTCGTTAATCTTCATCAATTCCTGATTACAATAATAGGAATTTGAAGAATGGGTAAAGGCTCTATTAACTAGGAATCTAATTGCTGTATACTTATATGGAGTTGGTATACAAAAAGTGAAGTGTTCAGAACCGGGATAGAGGTAGGCTTACGATATACAGAGAACTCAAAGTTTGTATGGTTAGGGAGTGTGAAACCAAGAAGTCAAGGGAGTGCAGTGACCCTTCTTTTTCAATTTCTATATTAAACTTTATGCCAGGAACTATGGATGATAAATCAGAGGCCAAAGCATGTAATTCAGCAGTTTTTTTTTTTTTTGATTGGAGGTTCAACGACCGCCGTGAGCAACTCAATGGGCTACAAGCAGTCGCCCGTCCCTAATTTAGGGTCACTGGTTCCAGGGAAGGGAGAGAGCCAGTGCCGTAAGTCAAACACAACATCCATGCCTGACCGGGATTCGAACCCGGACCCCTTACGGACGAATGATCAGAGGCCAACGCCTTAGACCACTACGCCACCGGGGCGGCAATTCAGCAGTTAAGTGAGTCCAGACAAGGAAAACATCATCAACATATCTGATGTATAAAGATGGTTGAACACGGCAGGATTTGAGATAGTGATTTTCTAGGTGCTGCAATGAGGATATCTCTGCTTATGTTCCTAGTGCCTGGAGAGATCTCATGTTGGAATATCCAAGCAAGGAACCCTCAAAATAGTTTAAGTAATTTTGTAAATAGTTTGTAGTGATTGACATTTAAATCTTTTACTCATCTCATTTACATATTTGTAATCTTGTGCTCATCTCTGTTACTATATAAGACAAGTACCGCTTCATAGTGATTTCACTCCTCAGCCTGATGATGCGATCATAGTGCATCGCGAAAGTGCTCGCTAGAGCTTTTAAACTCACCCTTTTAATTGTAAATAAAGACGTTTTTTAACCTACGTTTTTAGATAGTGATTGGGAGGTGTAGTGTTTGTGCTCTATATTAAGACGAATCTGATCGTGCACTAACAGTATTAATGACCTTTTGAGTCTTACAGAAGTAGACATCAATACAATAGGTGTTATTGTATGAGACGACAGACACCTATCAACTAAAGGTATCGAAGATATGGCTCACATTTCAAAATCATCAATTCACAGAATTTTAAACGAGCATGAAACGAGTTTGTTAAACTTGGGGTCCTAATTTCTTTTCATGTGCGGCTTAATACATGACCAGTTCTGCCGTTTCTTATTTGGAGAAAATAAATTTTAAGTTGATGCTTCAACCTGCATATAGTCTAGTTTTGTCACAATGTGACTTCTGGTTGTTCTCTCTCTTAAAAACATATTACGGGGACGACAATTTGAGACTGATCAACAACTGTTTACAGCTGCGCATTGGCGCTTTAACAGAATTTCAGAATAATTCCAGAAGACATTCAAAAAGTGGGCGGAACGTTGAGACGCCTGTATTTGATGCAATGGACATTATTCCTAAAAAGATGGCCCACTTTCTTGTTAATTAAGGTAGGCATATTTTTTCCATAAAACATTCTCAGTTGTTTTGGGACAACCCTTGTGCATTTAAGCTCACTAATTAATCGATTTTCAGAGAGGCCCATGACTTCCGTAGAGTGCAATTAATTGCATACCATGAAAGTTACATAGCGAAAAAATCAACCAGAAGTTGGTATAAAAATAGTCTTTACAATGTAAAAAATAAGTAGTTCGAATTCACTGAAAATTCCTGAAAGTAATTTGGTGGTAGGTCTTCGGTTTTTAACGGTCTTTCTTTTTAATAACAGAAACATCCAATATTTTGATAGACTAATTCCGTTTGTTGTTTATTACAGAAATAAGGTATTCCAGTTGTTCCGTTCTTATTTAGAAATGTCCCAAGTTTCGAAAAACTTAAATTTTGACTTTTCAGTCCCTGTTAAACACTTTAGCAAAAATTCGTTCTTCCGCCAATTCCTTTATGTACCGGTACATGGGAATGGACGAATTTTTTTTATTGAAGGTTTAACGACCATTGTGGGCTATAAGCAAGCAGTCGCCCGTCCCTAATTTAGGGCCACTGGTTCCAGGGAAGGGAAAGAGCCGGGGCCGTAGGACAAACACAGCATCCATGCCTCACCGGGATTCCAACCCGGGCCCCTTTCGGACGAATGATCAGTAGCCACCGCTTAGACCACTGCGCCACCGGGGCAGCAATGTAAGAGTTGCATTGCAGGAATTGGCGCGCCGAAGGAAAAAATTTTCCTGGCTTAAGAAGTAAAGCAAAACCTTCCCTCGCCAGAGTTCGAGCCCGCGATGATTTGTACGCGATTAAGCAGCGCTGCTGGCTGAGCTACAGAAACGCATGCGTTATGATTTATGCACTGCTGGCAACCGAAAATGCAACACCAAGAAGGGCACAAGATAGCAAAGCCATATTTACTGGACACATAACAACAGATAAAAAGATTAAACGATTGAGCTTACAGAGCCATGTTACTTGCAGAACACGCAGACATCAGTATTTCGTGTGGCCCCCATGGCTAGCAATAACGGCCGCTACACGCCGCGGCATCGAACGAAAGAGGCTTTGGATGTGTGCTTGGGGTATGTCGGTCCAGGCTGCTTCCACACGTTGCCACAGTTCATCAGGCGTAGCCGCGGGTGGTGCTTGTCGGGCCACTCGGTTGCCGATCAGCGACCAGAAGTGTTCGATGGGCGACATATCGGGAGAACAGGCGGGCCACGGCAGCAGTGACACCAGGTGAGCCGTGAAGAATTGTTTCACGATGCGTGCCACGTGCGTGCGCGCATTGTCCTGTTGAAACGTGGCCTCTGGCAGGTCCTGCAGGTAAGGGTGGACTGCAGGCTCCAAAACGTCGGAGATGTAGCGGTGGCTGTTGAGTGTACCGGCGATGCGTACCAGAGGGGTGCGGGTGTCATATCCAATTGCGCCCCAAACCATAACGCCAGGCGACGTACCGGTATGGCAATGCATAATGCAGGCGTCATACAGTCTCTCACCGCGGTGCCGCCACACACTGATCCGACCATCGTGGTGTTGCAGGCAGAAGCGGTATTCGTCGTAGAAGATAATGTCGTGCCATTCGATAGTCCACGTGCGGCGTTCAACGGCCCACTGCCGCCGCACTTCGCCGGTGGTGTAACGTCAATTGTAATCGGAGCAATGGGTGCCGTGCGATAAGTCCCCGCTCCTGCAGACGACGTCGAGTGGTACGTGCTGACACAGGTTGTTGCGCAACACACCCTAATTCCTGCGCAAACGTTCGTGATGTGGCGGTGCGAGCCGTCAATGCCCGCCGCACAACATGCCGGTCCTCTCGTTCCGTGGTGTGTCGCGGCTGCCGCAATCGCTCACGTCGATCCGTCCGTCCGTCCCTCCTACAACCACCGAATCCATACTCGCCTCACTGTGGATGGATGTCGTTCCACACGGGCGCCGATGTTTCGGTACGATCAACCGCTGTCGCGATAAAGCCACTATTCGTCCTCTGTCGAATTTCGAAACGTGCTGGAATGACTGCCGTATTCTGTGACGAGGCATCAGGAAGCTTCCCACGCACAGGTCCTGCAGCACAACACACTTCCACTACTTATACCCCGCCTTCTGTGCACCCTTCTTATAGTGCTTCTCGGTGGCGTGCCGGGCGGACATGATTTGCATATGCCCTGCAATGCTAATCGTTTGCACGTCCTCTCGCGGGCGACACATGCTACGAATTTCATGCCAATCGGATGCTTCCTTCTTGGTGTTGCATTTTGGGTGGCCAGCAGTGTAGTTTGCCATATATCCGTTTTTTAAAATGGATTGCATCGCGAAATAGAGACTTTTGTGAAATTTAAAAATTTAATTTCTCATAAACTCAATTGAAATTCAAAAACAGGGCAACAAGGTGCAAAAATTCTGCCATGGCCCTACATGCCTCCAAAGTTTCGTGTCTCTGTTGCCGCTTAGTGTGTCTGGAACGCGAACTGATAGCATTTTTTTGCTTACCTTACTTTGAAATACAATAGCTGTTGAATTATCGCCAGAATCGAAAAAGGGTTTATTTTTATTTCAGCGCGTTCTCCAAACAATTCTCCACAAAAAGATGTAAATTTCATAGTTTTGAGTCCAATACTTTTTTCACTGCAATCTAGAAAAGTGCGCGTGTTGCGAAATTTCTAAAACAGCGGCAGTTACTTTTTTTAGAATAGAGAGACTTTTAATGTTTTCATACATGGCAGCCCAAAGCCTTTCAGACAGGACAATGATACACGTGCTGCGCCATAATTTTTGTTCGTCAGCTAAGGACACCGGTTGGCTGTAACATAATTGACGCTTTATCTCTTGAACACTGATTTTGTTTGCAATTTTAATGCACACAATCCGTTGTGTCATGTTTTTTTTAATGCAGTGAAGCAAAAAATAAATTTTGAGTTTGAAATGAAGGCGATTTTTATTAGAATTCCTGCTACATTTTTTTAAATTTTGACAGTACCTGAATTTTGAAAATTATCAAGCTTTAAGGAAGTTTCAAAGAGATAAAGATCTATGGTTGCTGAAGTCGAAAAGGAAGGGAATGAAAGGAATTAGGGAACAAAATCTTGCATATAGCAATTTTTCAGACTAAATGTTACGTCCCACTTTTATTTTAATTTTAAATTTTTCTTTAATTAATTATTTTCATGGGCTTTTAAACAAATTATACATTTTTAATACCACTAAGATTTGCCGCTGCTAAAATTTGCCGCCCTAGTCGGCCTATTGGGAAATCCGTCTCTGAAAAATCGGATGAGTATGTGGCGTTCCTTTTGAGTTATTCATATTTTATCGATTTTTCTACTGCTGGAAAGTCAAAATTTTATAATCATTTACACAGCAATCAGGCATCTCTAAATTGTTTTTATTTACTGTTCACCACATAACATTAATCACATCAGAAACCTTGAAAATCACACCGCCCTAGAGTTGGAGTCAAACACGCATCTCGGAATTTCCCTTCGAGCATGCTATCCGTTACACCACCCAAGATGATCAAGTCCCAATCATCTAAGGGTTAAGAATCAGAGCATTCGCTGATTTTCGCCAGTCAAAGCAATTTCTGCTTCGACTGGACAAGACCAGCGGAAATGAGGGGATACGGGTTCGAATCCCGTTCCAGAGCGATGCAATTTTCAAGTTTTCTGATGTGATTAGTGTTATATGATGAACAGTAAATGCAAGCAATTCAGAAATGTCTGATTACTGTGGCGATGATTCTGATCTGTTTCCACGAGATATCAGAAGAATATTTCTTCTGCAGAGTCAATATTTCAATTCACCATGAGTTAGTTTGCAAACAGTGTTTTCCCATTTTTTTATCAAAGATTTAGCCATTGATCTATTGCAATAACGTTATCCCTTTCCTCCTTCACAGCTAGTTCTCCTACTTTCTGTCATTTTATCGGACAGAAACATTCGGCATCTTCTTCGGGAAAGTCAGTAAAATTAAGTTTCAATCCTAATTTGAATAATACTTCTCCTACGGTATATATTTTTATTTTATTTCTCTCTTCTTTAAGTGTAGCTGCGATTTTTGAAATTTTATATAAAAGATGTTGAGAGTTTTTTAATTGCTCAGGAGTGTGACATTAGTTTCATTTTTGACAAGTTATCATAGTTCTAAATCAGCGATTTTCTTCTTAAAAACCTGAATTTTTAGTTTTTTCTACAGCGAACTTGAGTCACGCTATGATGAAATTGACTTACTAATTAGTCGCTTTAATTTCTATATTAGTTTAAAATTTTCTTGAATAGGTTTGTAATAATTTTATTTTATCCTGTGGGAGGACATATCACAAACTGCATTTTTTCTTAAGGATTTTTGAAAGCACTCGATAGTTGTTTTAAACTGACAATGATTTTCAATTATGTTTAAGAAAACGTAAAATGCACTATTTAATAGTATTATTTTACAAAACCCTGCTATATATTATAAATTTGGTTTTAAAATCCATAACTTTTGTTTTATTAGGTTTACAGACTGATACATACAGGGGTTCATCAGAATAATGGGAACACTTACTCTTTGTGGAGAACATTTTTTTAATAAGCTACAGTCCCACCTCGGGCCTTCAGTACAGAAGCAATTCATCTTGGAATAGACTTATACAAGTCATGCATATACGATAATGGAATTTAGAACCATTCTTCCTGTAATATACGTTTTAACTATTCCAGTGATGTTGGAGGTGGAAAGTGTCATCTGACCCTTTTCTTCTGATATTCCCACAAATGTTTAATAATATTGAGGTCTGGAGGTTGAGATGCCCAAGTAGCTACTCATTATCTTGATCTGCAAACCACAACTTGACACGTTTTGCTCAATGCACAGATGCATTATCTACCTAAATCCAGAGACGGTCATTAGGGAACAGTGCCTGCAACATTGGGTACAGGTGGTCCCCAAGAATGGTTCCGTAATTTGGCAGATATGACCTAATCCTGTAGGAAAACCAATGGCCCTAAAGAATGTCCGTAATATGGTACCCCACAGCATCAGGAATCTACTTCCATGCTTCAGAGACGAAACCATACAGCCGGTATGGTAGTCTTCTACCAGACGTACACTCTACCAATGGTAAGAAACATTGTATAGCAGGATTCATCAGACCAGGTGGCACATTGCCAGTCTTTAGTATACTATTTTTATGTCATCTGTACCACCTTACTCGTTCTCTTGCAGTGATGTTGGTAATCAGAGGTTTGTGGATTGAAGCATTGCCATAAATACCGGCACGATGGTGTTCCAGATGAACTGTTATGGCAGAAACGGGATCATGGTGTTCAACTCTGCTGCTATTTGCGATGCCGTGATCTTGTGCTTTAGTTCTCCAATCCGTGCCAACATCCTCCTATCCCTGTCTGACATCTTCGTATGGCGTCTACAATTTACACGTTTGCAGACAACGCCGTGTACTTTTTGATAGGTAGTCTTACAGGAGCTTCAGTAACTATTCCTGCCGTTCTAGTTACTGAAGCTCCTGTAAGACGTGTATCTATGATCGTACCTCTCCTTTTTTGAGATCACTAAGATCTGACATTGTTGACAATTACTCAACAGCAACTGTTTTACCTGCAACTGTAGCACTTCTACGTGATAGTGGACATCGTACTACATCCCCAGCTGCCGCCGCCGCCCCGGAGGCGCATTGGCCTAAGCGTTGGCTTCTGATCATCCGTCCGAGATGGGTCCGGGTACGAATCCCGCTGAGGGTTAGATTTTGTGTTTGTCATACCGCACTGGCTCTCTCCCTTCACTGGAGTCAGTGACCCTAAATTAGGGACGGGCAATTGCTTATAGACCATTGAGTTGCTCACGGTGGTTGTAAATTTCTAAACAAAAAAACTGAACACCTTTATATACCTCACATCGCAGGTGACGTCGTCCCTGTGATTTGCATGCTGCGCATTTTATGTACTCCAGACGCAGTCGGTTTTTCCAACGTTTTGATAACCCCTGTTGATATCATGCAATGGATTGAATGCAATATACAATAGGAATAGCAGGTCCACCAACTGTGGGGGGATATTCATGGCCGAAATAGCCTTAATATAATGCCATATGCTATGCAAAATATACAGTCTCGCTACAGAATCAGAAAATAAAGTTCACCAACAGACAAGGGTATGAGCGTTTCCATCAAAAAAGCTTTAGCAGAGCATTCACAGTTACAACTTTTCGTTGTGTGAACAGATTTAGCCTTCGCGGTTACAACTTGCTATGGTGTGAAAGGTTATAACCATAGTGATTACAACTTCCGATGGTGTTAATAGTTTTGGTCTTCGCGGTTACAACTTCCGATAGTGTGAATAGTTTTAGAGTTCGTGGTAACAACGCCCGATTATATGAATAGTTTTTGATCGCGGTCAAATCAAACAGGGATCCCTTCAGGGAGTATATAGCATACCTCTTTACAGTACTGAGCCAGATGACTCACCTCTCACTTACATAGGATCTACCCGGAGGACGTTAGATATTAGAGTGAAAAAACATATTTATGACACCAAGACTCGAAACAATAAAACTGCATTATCACGCCTTACCAACAAAGGTTCTTATTATCCAGCTTGGCAGGTAGTTTCCATCGTTACAACAGCATGGAGAAAAACCTCGTTGCTTTTTGCTGAGAGTTTGTTAATATAAGGCAATCAATGTTGAAACGACTATATACCAATGTACATCCCCAATCCTTGGAAACATTTCCTGCCAAGGGAATCAAATAAATCTGAAAGTGACAACACCTTGAGTGCTTTAACACCAGATGACACAATCACCCACTCAGCAACCCGGACCCTCCCGTGAACAATCCCAGGCATGCGCAGTGAACGCACAGTTCGAATCATGACACTTCCCCCTTCTGTTATTTAAAGGTCGGAATCACTAATTCGTGAGCACATCTGAGGATGATTCCAAGAGGGATTGAAAGATCTCATGTTTGTTTTAACCTGTCATTTAGACCATTTTCACCACATTTGGTGTGTACAGGAGCATCAGTTTCTTTTAACTTTTAGTTATTCTAATTGTGCATAAGACGGCAGTCTTTTATTTCATGACTAACTGAGCACGAGCTTTTCATCTATTTTAAGGTTACAACTTCCGATCGTGTGAATAATTTTAGCCTTCATGGTTACAAATTGCGATGGTGTGAATAGTTTTAGCTTTCGTTGTTGCAACTTGCGATGGTGTGAACAGTTATAGCCTTAGCGGTTACAACTTCCGATGGTGTGAATAATTTCAGCCTTCGTGGTTACAATTTGCGATGGTGTGAATAGTTGTAGTTTTCGCTGTTACAATTTGCCATGGTGTGAACAGTTATAGCCATAGCGGTTACAGCTTCCGATGGTGTGAATAATTTTAGCCTTCGTGGTTACAATTTGCGATGCCGTGAATAGTTTTAGCTTTCGCTGTTACAACTTGCGATGGTGTGAACAGTTATAGCCTTAGCGGTTACAACTTCCGATGGTGTGAATAATTTCAGCGTTTGTGGTTACAATTTGCGATGGTGTGAATAGTTGTAGTTTTCGCTGTTACAATTTGCCATGGTGTGAACAGTTATAGCCATAGCGGTTACAACTTCCGATGGTGTGAATAATTTTAGCCTTCGTGGTTACAATTTGCGATGGTGTGAATAGTTTTAGCTTTCGCTGTTACAACTTGCGATGGAGTGAACAGTTATAGCCATAACGGTTGCAATTTCCGATGGTGTGAATAATTTTAGCTTCATGGTTACAATTTCCGATATGAATAGTTTCAGCTTCCGATTATATGAATAGTTTTAGCCTTCGCGGTTACAACTTCCGATATTGTGAATGATGAATGATTCAGCAAAGCTGTTGAATTAAAATTTAATAGTTAATCAAACCTCTTTGAATTCAATTTGGGCACGATCGAATCTTCTTATGCGAAATGTTCCGCCATATAGCTATATGGAAAAGGTAAGATCAGAATTTTCCAATTAGTATACGAACATATTATGGAAAGGTTTACTGAAAAATAAGGGTTTTTTTTATTATACCTCCTAAAAACACCTTTTATCTGTTATTATGCGGAGACAGACGAACAGGAAATTTTCTGTCAATTCACTTATGAAAAATCTTTGAAATTCAACTTTTTTTCTGTTATTTCAAGAAAAAAGTTGAATCAGGAATATCAAGCAATCACGGAAAATGTCTTGTGAATTTCAGAAAATTTCTTGAAGTACAAATGTTGAATGCTGTATATGTCTTCCTGAAGAAGAATTTTACTTAGAAAGAACTGCGTGATCTTCACATACCAAACAATTTTGAGATTTCGTTTGTCCACATCTTTTTGCCACTTCATTTTAGTTTTAAGCTCATTCGTAGCTCGCAGGCAGCTACGAAAAACCGAAAACAGAAAAGAGGAGACAGAACAAATGTTATATCCTTTATGAAAATCACTCTCGTCCTGTTATTAGAGAACATTCTTTAAAATATTTTAGCTTTGAGATTAGTAATGCAATCGGAGGGTAGAAATTTTTCACACTATCGCCATCTAATTCATTCAAGCAGCTCTTTGTAGACTTTAGCAAACGTTGACTTTGAGATTCTAGAGCTAAATAATCATAAGAACCAACAAAGTATCAGTGTACACAAGAGCTAAGAAGTGCGATATCATGACTAGAGAGCAAATTAGTTTTAGCCTGCTAATTCCTTAACTATTCTGATTTACTTGCCTTAGGCTCTCTGGAAGTTAGGCTCAAGATGTGATGTTGTATAGAATTTTAAGCCGTAGTTCTCATCGGCGCCGTAAGAATTAAAATCAGGAAGGAATACAAAAACGGTTCATCCATACCTTCCAGCAAACCTATCATAACAGTCAAGAGCGGACCCCCCCCCCCCCAAAAAAAAAAAGCATCACGCAGACGAAAAACAAACAAGAAAGATGATCACGCATTCATGAGTATAATGAACACGTGTTTTGGGTCGTTTCAGGCATAAAAAGGATCTTCCAAAGTGAAATTTGAAACAATCAGCGGAAAAGAAACTACATTTTCGCACTCTAGCGGAGAAGCTGTTCTTTATTTAACCCTTTAAGCGGCCAATGTATCTTAACCAAATGGTACTCAAACTTTTCTGCACTCTTTAAACAGAAATGTTCATATAAAAGCCGGGTTGTTCTTTCTGAACGACACGTCAAATGCTTTATTTTACCAAAATCTACAACTAAACAATTTATAACTCCTTCTCATCTCATTATTATGGCTAATAAACCTGCCACAAGTGATAAGCCATCCCTTCTAGTTCTTCATTCTCTGCACCGTTACCCAGGTTGCAAGGGGAGGATGATGTCTCCTGACATAGACATCATGCCACTGGGTAGGAACAAGTGACTCAAATATTTTTTCTCTCCTTTCTTAGATTCATCGGCATTGTATAGCCCATTTTGGTAGTAATCAGGCAGTAAGGATTAGTGTTAATCATCCCCCTGAATGACCACTTTGAAAAATAAAACTAAGCGGAAAGCAACGCCTTCTGACGGGGAGTTCTTAGACAGCGAATATATATTCGACCCACATGTTCTTAGACAGCGAATATATATTCGACCCACATGTTCTTAGACAGCGAATATATTCGTTTGAGCTGATTTCAGCCCATTTTGCTGACCCCGAGTTAATTCGTTCCAGCCGGTTAAAAGGTTAAATACGCACCCACCGCAAACCGGACCAATGATCAAATAGTCCGGTATAACGTAAACAATTTTTCGTGTGCGAGATTGGTGTTACGCTATGTCTAAAACCAGGACTAAGGAATGTTGAAATAAATGAGAATACGATTCAATTATTCCTAATTAAGCTTTTACGGCCAGATAAAACATATACAGAAGTCAGACTTACGATTACCTTTTATTGGTCCAGCACTCTTTCAGTAGATGCAATATATAACACAGCAGGTAAACTTCACATTTATCTTAGCAATCGAACGTCTACACATAAACACACCCATCTGAACAACTGTTGTATTGTCCTTTTTATCCATCGTTCTTATCATATTCATACGTCGCATTCTCTCTGACTTCAAACGTGTTACCAACCTCATTCTTGTGAGAGAGAAGATATCACGTTAAGTTTGGAAGTATAAAGGAGAACAAACTCAAATTTACATAGGAAAAGGAACTAAAAATAAATGTTATGTAGAATATACGTCACACCGGGCTCTGAATTTTAACAACTTGTCGGAGGTGGGCTCAGGTTCGAGTCCCGGATGAGGACAGTTGGTGCGCCCGTGTCATGCGTTGGCTTTGTCTCCTTCCTGGAACGGGTGGCCTAAAATTATAGATTGACGATTGCTCACTGCCTTAAGAACTGCTCGTAGTTGTTGTTTAACACTGAAATAAACAACCTGCGCAGTATTCTACATAGTGAATGAAACCAGTTGAAAAAATAATTTCTCCAGCAGAATTCTTAGCATCGCTTAAACATTTGACAGTAGAAGTAGCTATACTTGCGCCCACTAACGACCAAAATGTGCATTAGAAAAATAAAAAATTCAGCGAAAACTATTTTAAGCAGTAAATGTACAGGTTCTGTAGCGAGAAAGCTGCGTATTTATTGCTTTGAGTAGAAATTTACATAATATTTTTTTTTCTCTTCGGGACATTTATTGTACTAGGAAATGTTTCTTTTTCTTGGGTTCTTATGAACGTAGAGTGTTTTTCTATGTTTCAGGGTCTAATAACAACCACGAGCAACTCTAAGGTCTACAAGAGGTCCAGTTCTTTTTTCCGAAGATAATTTTACCGAAGGGTCACTTGGCAGAAATCAATTCACCGATAGGCCACTTGATCGAAATGTTCATTTCTCCGAAAGGTCAGTTGATTGAAAGGTACATTTCGCTGTAGGATTGCGTCGCCTGGAAATACATTTTATCGAATATTCAAATTTGGATTGTTATAAGTTCTGTTGAATATAGGTTATGTTATACACTGAAGAGCAATTGAATTAGAGATACCCGTCTAGTAACGTGTAGCACCACCTTTCGCCCTGATGACGGCGGCAATTCGTCTCGGCATGGGCTCGACAAGACACCGGAAGTGTTGGGAAGCCATACGGATGCACGATCCCTGAACAAGCTCCCACATTTCACGAAGATTTGATGGAGGGGGTTCAGAGCCTCGAACATCTCTCTCGATGGCATCCAGATGTGCTCGATGGGATTGAGGTCAAGTGACCTAGGTGGCAAAAGATGCGAGGTCACGTCGGTGAAGTGTTCATCCAACCATTCGGATACAATTCGGATGCGATGGCACGGTGCATTGTCTTGTTGCAGGATGAGGTCCCCAGTGGGATGTTGAAGACGCACAAACGGACGCAAATGGTCGTCCAGGATATCCCGGTAACGTTGACCTGTGAGGGACGATGTCACACGTACCAGGGGTCCCATTTTAGTCCACGTAAACAGAAGTGCCATTCCCACCAGCTTGAAGACTACCCTGCTGGCAAGAAGGATCCATCGCTTCATGTGGTTTGCGCCGTACTCGTATCCTGCCATCCGCATGTACCAACGTGAATCTCGACTCATCAGTCCAGGCAACATTTCCCCACATGTCTAGGGTCCAGTGGCGATGTTCCCGCGTCCATGCTAATCTTTGCACCCTTTGATGTGCGGTCAGTGGCGGTACCCTCGTGGGACGATGGCTTCTGTACACCATAGCAAGGAGATGGTTCTAGATGTTGTGGCTGCCTACATGTTTTTGTGCACCAGCGTTAAATTGCAGAGTGATTTCTAGCACTGTGGCCTGTCTATCCGCCGTTACAATGCGAGCTAGCCGAAGATGACCCCCGCTCATCCACACGCTGTTGACCACGGCAGGTGGCCCTTTCTGGGATGGTTTTACCGAATTCGATGTACTCACGATGCACCCGTGACACAGTGGCTCGTGAAAATCCCAGTGCCTGCACGACTTCCAAGATGGAGTGACCTATTCGTCGAGCCCCGACAATTTTCCCACTATCAAATGCGCTTAAATCCTTCGTCTTACCCATACTGCGTCCGACTCTTACTGATTCCCGTCGCATCACTCCTTATATTGTCGGATCGCTGCATACCTCATGTCGTTTCCGTTTACAGGGACGCCCACAACGCCACATTTGCATAACGCCAGCTGTCTTTAATTCAGCTGCTCTTCAGTGTAAGTTCTGTTCAAGTGTAGTGCGGTTGCGCAGGTGAAGTTCACAGAGCAGTATATTCAAAACCCGAGAATTGGCTTTCGTTTAGTAGAGTGTTCGGAATCAAATGACGAACTGTCGTCTTCTGCTCATTGATTCCAGAGGGGAGCCGAGACTGTCGCACATTTTGCACATCAACCACAGAGCCACAGTGCGACAAATCACCAGCAGCTACAACAGGAGTGATCAGGGCATTATGTCACAGCATGCAGTTCATCGCAGCCTTCTGCGCATGGGCTTGCGTAGTCGAAACTCCAGCCGGGTTCCCACGGTCACTGCACGTCATCGCCAACAACGCCTGAAATGGACCCAAGATCATCGAGATTGGACAGTGGATGATTGGAAGAAAGTAGCCTGGTCGGACGATTCAAGATTCCTGGTGCATCACGTAGACTGCCTAGCGCGGATACGACGATTAATAACACAAGCTATGGCACCTGGATGCACTGTTGGGCGGACACAGGCCGGCGGCGGCGGTGTTATTCTGCGGACGATGTTTCTTGGGACAACGTAGGCCCCATTATGCCCATAGCACAATCTTTGACAGCTGTCAGGTATCTAAACATCGTTGCGGATCAAGTTCACCCATTCATGGGAACTGTGTTCTCTATTGGTGACGGTTATTACCAAGAGAACCATGCGCCATTCCACACTGCCAGAATCGTCACGAAGTGGTTCGAAGAACATGTTGGTGACTTTCTGTTAATGTCCTGTCCTCCAAATTCACCTGACGGGAACCCAATCGAACATTTGTGGTTCGACTTGGAAAAGCTGGTTCGCGCTAAATCACCACCACCCCAAAAAATACAGGAACTGGAGGACCTTGTGTTGACATTATGGTACCAGATACCCCAGGATACCTATCGTCACCTCATGGAATCGATGTCTCGCCGAGTGGCCGCTGTTTTTCGGGCTAAAGGGGGTCCTACAGCTTATTAGGTAGGTGGTTATAATGTAATGCCTCATCAGTTTATATACACCAGAGAGCCAAAATATTATGACAAGCGCGTCTTTATGCAAATCGAAGGAACTCCAATTAAACGACGGCATGTGTGAAGCTCATGAAACGGTATAATACACTGTAACACTGTTGTCGTGGAACGGTATAATACACCTGATACTGGGCTCTGCTAATTTTGTTAGTCGAACTATTAGCTTTGTACGCTGCGAATTTTTCTTATATTATACGTCTAAACGGAGCACCTAGTACATTGGTCATATTGGTCCTAGTAGTTCCTCGGCCAAAAGATCTGTCCAATGCCATTTTAGCTTATTTGAATGAGGCATCAGTAAAGTTAAATTATTCTGTGTCGGTACTGCTGTTAACACAGAAAGCAGATAAGGCGTTTTATAACTCCTTCAAAACACATTAAGCGGCCACTTCAGTAGCTGATTTGTCAATTGAATCACCACAAGTTGCGTTTCGCCATTCATTAAAAAGATTAGATATGACCATATAACGGAATTTTTCTCTTACTCCGGTCTAACAAGGGAATTACTGAAGAATGTGAGAAATTAACAATGGTTAAAATTTTGAACTTATATTACTAGACATGACCACTATGACCACCAATTCTGATCTCAGCAAAGATCAGGATTTTTTTGCGTGTATCTGTGAAGCAGTCAAAAGCGGACACTGATCTAAAGTGCTTACGCACGAGAATTCAGGTAAATTGTTACACATCAGGTTGTTGTCCTCTGCAAACAGGATTTTATTATTTTTCATTTCCTTTGTACATCCCAATAGCAACCTAAAGACTTTGGCAGAATTTGTCTTAATGGTATAGGGTGCAAATGTGATTTCCGTTAAACTCCGTAACATTATGCGCCAACGGCTTAAAAATTATCATGAAAACAGTTCGGCTGTCTCACTACTCCAAGGAAATGACTGCAGTATTTTATCTATTTATACAACCGAATAGCTTCTGTTCTCACTACAAAAATTTTCTTCCTACAGTACTTATGGACGAACGGCCGCCCATCAGGTTGACGTATACTCTAATTTAACTTCCATTTTTAGTTTCTTTTTCTATGTAAATTTGAGTTCGTTCTCTTTAATACCTTTCAAACTTAACGTGATATCTTCTTTCTCACACGAATACCGTTAGCAACACTTGAGGTCTGTGAGAGTGACGTATGCTTATTGTGATAAGAAAACGACGAGACATGTATGATGGCTGTGCGGCAGCTGTGTGTGGGTAGATGATGGTTTTACGACGAGATAATTAAAGTTGATAACGCTAAAGCATTTGGAGGTCGTATCGTACTGATTCTGCATACGTAACAAGTGGATTTAGTGTTGTGTAAATTGTAATTACCAGTCTACGACTAATGTAGTGTTGATCTTTCACCTTGTCATACGGAGTGTTGACCGAAATAAAAGACAGAAAGAAAGAACTGTAAGTAACTACTTCTTGAACTTTATTTGAGTGACTCCTGTTTCACTGTAGGTGAAGTTTTTGAGAATTGATACATGTAGTGTTTAGTGGGTCATCTACACACAAACGCTATACAGAAAACTACGCAGCTTTAAAAAGTTTGATAAGAGTGCGGAATTAGCTTCAAGAAGTAACAGTATCAGGAACTCAGGTGCAGACCTTGTGAAGTACTACAGAGGTGAAAACATGTATCAAGACGACAAATCTGCTGCGAGACATTCTGTCCGCGTAGCTCAGTTGGGAGACCGACTTATTCCGGAGTGAAGGGACACGGTTTCGATGTCCATCGCGGACAAACTTGTGTTTTCACAACATATTTATCTGATATCCTGTCAAGATTGTCCGATAAGAGAACCTCCTTTGACAAAAATCTGGCTATTGAGGAATTGCAAAACACAGTAAAGATGTATAATCCAGATAGACGTTTATTCTTGAACTAGCTGTAAAGCCCATTGAGACAAGAACTCAACGGGTTCTAGAAATAACTCATTGCTATTCAAGCTTTTATTATTATCTTTTGCGGAGTCATCGTAAATAATGAGTGTGCATTGAAACATACCCTTGATGTGCTTTACTGTTCATGCATAGGAATACAAAATACGAAAGCGTTTGCCGGATGATGATCCTCTCTTGGTAAGGGACGTGGACACCCTTTCGCGTGCTACCCCTTGCTTTTTTTTTTTTTTTGTATTACCTGTTTTTTTTTGTGTGATGTCATCTGAAGGTCTCTCTCCGGGAAAGTGTCTGGCTTTAGAAAATTCACAAATTCGCTCAAGAATGCCACATGAGTGTCTCACTAGTCTTTTCATCGTCACTAATGTCTAAAACTACATGACGTGTAGCATTGTTTTGCTTTTGTCGGTTCATTAATTGCCTCTGAGCCTCTCGAGCGTAGTGTTCTTTCCTTTGTTCGAGGGTCATATTCTGTGCCTCTGCAATATGAACATTTCTCATCCGCTGAGATTCAGCTTCAACATGTTGCTGCGCAATATTACTTCGACGATCACGCAAACGTCGAATATCAGCACTTTCAACTGCACTGCATTTTTACCTCTTTTTTCGGGCATATCCCGCATCGCTGCGGTTAACTTCTTATCTTTCGACTGCAGTGTTCTGCTGCCGCCTTGCTCTATCGCAATCGGCTTTGTGGCGTTAAGCTTCAATCTCTTCATCTAATGAAAGAGGTAACTTTCTTTTTTGACGCGGCATCGGCGAGGTTTAAAATAACAGTCAAGTTTGCGAAGGACAGTAACGATCGTCCTTGTCTTACTCAACGTCAGTAAAGTAAGCCATCTTATAACCTACAACTGTGTGCTTCCACTTCCATCGCACCCGAAAAAAGAACTGTAACTTGAACGAAAGAAAAAAGATATAAACAAAATATTAAACTGGAATGGTTACGGTAACACAGTGTGAACACCGAAATATAATGTTCGTCTTCTTCTGTTAAACAGCGTATGTAGTGGTTTGTTTATGGTTAAAAAGCTACCCACGTCGTCGCAAGTCTTGCCTTTTATGTAGTAAGATCCCGTTAATACTGAAACAATGGAGATAATAGTTCAGATTGTTACCGAAGCGTTACAAAAGCCAAGTAGATTTCATGCTCGACATAAGAAAATACTGGAAAAACCTAGTTCTCGTAAGATCATGCCCATAATGCACTCAAAATGGGAATACAAGAGATATGCCAAATAAACTACCATTTGCACGCCTATGATTTTATGCATCTACCTCATTTCAACCCATCTGTCTCTGTGATATGTGTTGTATTTGAATCATCTACTGTAACATTATAAGGTTGACAAAACAAGTGTTTGCTTTTGTTCCGTTTTTTTAGTTCAAATTCAATGCAGGGGAAACACCTGAAGATGACCTTTTGTTCAATAAAAGATATATCCAGACCAAAATGCATTAAAAACTTTGACAAAAATTTTGCGATCACCCCGCGGCTGTAAAAATTCGACCTCGGAATCCAGATTAATTGTTCTTTTCCTGGTGAGCACTTTAAAATTACGACCTATTGAATCCAACTTTTCCCAGTCTTATTTTTATTCCAGTTGACAAGTTTTTGGAGGCAATGCAAGTCAAAATTAGAGAAAAGCATTTTTTATCCACCCTAACGACCGAATTTAGGCAAGCACCACGTCACTGACCCAGTGACGTGGTGCTTGCCTAGACCTTAATTCACTATCAGTAGAGGGGCTTTCAAATATTAATGGTAGGACATTGCAGTCATACAGTCAGAATTATTCTTGCCAGGATTTTGTCTGACGGGTTCATATAAAGCTCTAAATTCTGATGCGATCATGTGAGTTTACGTTGCGTTCTTCAGAACGGAGAGTTATCGAAATTGTGCCATAGAAAAAGGTGAAGAATGCGTCTCTTCGCCATATTTCTTAGGTACTTGGACGCAGTAATCAAACCATTAAGCCGCCCAGTGACGCAGTGGCCTAAGACCGTTCGTCCAAGCGAGTCCGCTTTCGAGTCCCGTGAGGCATGACTTTCGTGTTTTGTCTTACTGCACTAGCTTTCTCCCTTTTCCCGAGAACCAGTGGCGCTAAAATAGGGACGGGCGACTGCTTATAGCTCAATGAGTTGCTCACGGTGGTCGTTAAACCGAAAATAAAAATTAAATTACTAAGCTCTAACATCGCATGAGACGTGAGTAGCGTAATAAGCCTCTGCTTCTGATGAAGTTGGAACAACGTTTCTGTAAAACAGCAACCCATTTGAGAATAATTTAGTATTGAATTAAATTATCTCGTTAAGTTTTAAAGGTGAATGATCACACTCCTAGACATGTCTTCGCGGTTCGTTTTGGAGATAAGCAGCGTCTGCTGTTGAATGATGGGTGATTAACATGAAGGACAGTCAGATGGCAATTAATCACTCTGGCACCGTTGCGCTCAAGGACATACGGTTTTTCTTGACCCTCACCTTTCTTGGGCTACTAGAATAAAAAGGTACTAACAGCATAGACAAGTACCTAATGTATAGCGACCTAAATTTTGTGCGGGCCTTTGTACTAACTTTGTGGCGTCAGAGTAATGAGTCAAAATCACTTGGATAACTGCGTTTTGAGTTTGTGTTTAGAGATATTTAAAACATTGGCTGGCTCTGATCCAACCGATGATCTAAGTGAATTTGACCAGCCATCATTACGCTATGAAATATACCAATGGATCCTTTATACCATTATACGTACATCCCCTTGCCACGACTTACACTCTCAGTACTGAATTTCCTCTCCCGTTTTCCGGAATTAACAACTCGAATCAGCAGCAAAGGGTACAAGAATTCGCCCATCTGTAATTAATAGTCGCTGCTTCCGTGGAAGGGAGTTAACCAGGAGCGGAAGGATAAACGCTACATCCAAGCTCTACCTTGGGATTTGAACCCGAGTTCAAGAGTACGAAACGTCAGATGCCTTCTGATTGGTGATGCATCTGCCAATCATAGGTATACACTGAGTAGCCACTTTATTATGACCACCCCCTCAGTACTTCGTTGGGCCACCTTTTGCCTTTAATACTGCGTCGAGTTTCTGTGGCATGGACTCCACGAGATGTTGATAGGTGGTTTGTGGGATCTGAGACCATGATTGATGAATAGCACTTTCCAGGAGTGTGGGACTGCAGGGTTGTGGATCCATCTGTCTGATGGCTCGTTCAACTTCATCCTACAAATTCTCAATGGGGTTGATATCTGGATATTGTGGGGGCCACCTAAGCAAAGTAAACTCACCGGCATGTTCCTGAAACCAATCCTATACAATACGAGCACTATGGCAGGACGGTTGGTTGGTTGGTTGGTAAGTATATTTCAATGGCGCAAGGGCCATGGGTGGCCAAAGAGCGCCAAACAAAAGACATCAAAAGAGAACAAAATCAATAAAACACGTACACAAGGTTAAAAACAGGATGAAGCGGTAAAAGTGAAAGATGGAAAGGAATAAGGTAAAACTTGACGAGGTTAAAAAAGTCAATTTCCTTAAAAAAGGAGAACACTGCAGTCAGATCGCAGTCCTCACCAATGAGAGTCTGCAGCGTAGCTGCTCCGTCGTCCAACAAATGAGAATGAAAATAACGAAAACGATGATCACAAAAACGAACACAAGAACACAAAACATGAAGGACGGTGAGACGACAGTGGCACGCCTCACACATCGGGGCACTGTCGCTACGCAGCAAAAAGCGGTGAGTAAAACGACAGTGCCCAATGCGGAGACGCGCAAGAACAACTTCCTCACGACGGTTCTTCCGCAAACTACACTTCCATAGTCCGATCTGTGGTTTGATGGCATAGAGTTTATTGCTGCCCTGCTGAGACCACAGGGACTGCCACTCATCCAAAACAATTTTCCGGATCAAAGGGCGAAAATCTCGAAAAGACAGTGGCAGCCGAGCTGGCGACATGGAAGAAACAGACCTGGCACATAGATCTGCCAGCTCGTTACCCCGGATCCCAACATCGCCAGGAACCCAACAGAAACGGACCAGGAATCCAGCACCTTCCAAAGTTCCAAGAAGACGACGGACATCACGGACGACTGGTGAGTCCGTGTCCTCCGGAGAAGATTGGACGTGGATGACGGAATGGGAATCGGAGCAAATCATAGCGCGACGATGAGATCTAGACTGTATGTGACACAAAGCGCGGTGTACCGCACGCATCTCAGCCGAAAAGGCGGTGGATTCAGGCGGAAGTCGCTCAGCATGGGAGGCATCGTAACACACGAATGCGGATTCAACAACTTCACCGGATTTCGACCCATCAGTAAATACAGGTACGAAATCCGGGAAGAGAGA
This sequence comes from Macrothele yani, assembly GCA_039090855.1. NCBI lineage: Eukaryota > Metazoa > Arthropoda > Arachnida > Araneae > Macrothelidae > Macrothele > Macrothele yani. Next base: position 132,822,784 of record CM077027.1, on the reverse strand, counting down.
CCGCTTCTCGGCAAAGAGCTGCTGGAACACCAGAGCAGGGGTGGATGACTTTGCCCACACACAAAGAGAAAGGTCAGCCGTTGCCTGAATCGGCTGCCAAGGCGGCTCATTGTAGAACCGGGTCAAACCAATCCTTGACAAGTCTAGACCAGCATCGCGCACCATGTTCGACATCCGAATCCGAAACGTCGGAACACAGGAAGGGCGGTGTGAGAAAAGGCGGACACATTGCTGTTGGAAAATGGAACCATGCAGTGGATGATCAGGAAGAGACTTCAACTTGGTGAAGAATTGAAGATACAGCTGCTTACGTCGGATACACAACGGCGGTTCATGGGCCTCGACATACAGGCTATGCACGGGAGAGGTACGGAAAGCACCAGTGCACAGCCGCAGAGCCTGGTGATGAACAGGATCCAGAGGCCGTAACACGGAAGGACGTGCGGAACCGTACGTTATGCATCAGAAGTCTAACTTCGACGGAATCAGAGAATGGTAAATGCGAAGCATTGAGCACCTGTCAGCCCCCCTATGTTCGAGAGAGGACCTTCAGGATACTCAATGACTTCGTGCACGACACCTTCAAAGACTGGATGTGAGGTCGGAAGGTGAGTGCTCGGTCAAAAGTTAGCCCAAGGAACTTGGCTTCTGACACCACAGGAATGGTGGTACCATCTAGACGGACACTGGGGTCTCGGTGAAGGCCCCGTTTGCGGCAAAAATGCACGCAAACCGTCTTCTGGGTCGAGAAGCCAAATCCATTGTGGGAGGCCCAGGTAGAGATCTTATTAACGGCCGACTGCAGCTGCCGCTCAATAGTGCGCATGTTGACAGATGCGCAAGAGATCTGCAGATCATCCACGTACATGGTGCCACGGATCGTCGGAGGAAGTAGGGTGAAAAGATGATTAACATGAAGGATGAACAATGTCACAGAAAGAATGGAGCCTTGAGGGACACCCTGCTCTTCTGGGTATAACGCAGAGAGGGTCGAACCGAAGCGCACATGGAACATCCGGTTCTGGAGAAATCCGGCAATGAAGGTTGGCAAATTTCTACGCAATCCGCAGTCATGCAGATCACGGAGAATGCCGTATCTCCAGGTTCGATCATAGGCTTTTTCCATATCGAAGAACACGGAGACCATGTGCTGACGCCGGACAAACGCCTCCCGGACAGATGACTCAAGGCGAAGATAATGATCTGAGGTGGATCGGAATTTCCGAAAACCACTCTGATGAGGTGAAAGAAGGTGACGTGATTCCTATGGCAGGACGCATTATTTTGTTGAAAGTAGCCATCGCCATTGGGATAAACCATCCACATGACAGGATAGACTTGGTCCGCAACGATGTTTAGATATGATGTGCCAGTTAGACGTTGATCAACACGAATTAAAGGGCACAAAGCATTCCAGGAAAACATTCCCCAAACCATAACGCTGCCTCCACCAGCTTGAAGGGTTGTAACTATGCATTTGGGGTGCATGCTTTCGTGCTGTTTCCGCCAAATTCGCACTCGGCCATCGGCATGGTGAAACTGAAAACGTGATTCATCGGACCACATAATTTGTTTCCAATTATCGACTGTCCAATCCTTGTGCTCCTGTGCGAAATGGAGACGTTTTCTCTTGTTAACTGCAGACAGCAAAGGTGTTCGAACAGGCCTTCGGATGCGATATCCCATCCGATGCAATGTACGGCGAACAGTGCGTGCAGAGATCATTTCAGGGGATCCTTGATTAAGATGGTCTGTAATTTGCTGCACTGTTGCCCTTCTGTTGTCTGTTACCAGTCTAGACACTCTCCGTTCCGCCCGAGCAGTCACTAGTCGATGACGACCACACATTGCACGTAGAGATGACCCAGTTTTTTGACTGACAGTCTTTAAACACTTGAACAACAGCTGCTCTGGAACATTTCACGAATGCCTCGGTTTCGGTGAAACTCGCTCCATGGCTCCGAGCTCCTACAATCATCCCACGTTGAAAGTCCGTCAAATTGCATTTTTTACCCATCTCGTCACGCAAAAATCACTTCTACTACTGTCACAAGCACTAAGGTTTCCCTTTTTATACTAGCCTCGCCCTCTGGTGGCAACAGCGTGCAGCCATAACTCATTTGCGTAAAACTGTCAGGTACTCATAATAAAGTGGCCACACAGTGTATACTCCTCCATTTAGACTAATGAATTAGGAAACAAAACAACAACAACAACAACTGATAGATGAACGAGTTCAATTCCTTTGGATAACAAAACGAAATGGGTAGCCTCGGTGGGGCAGAGGTCCAAGCGATGCTTTTTGACCGTTAGCCCGAGATGTTGCCAGGTTCTCATCCCGATGAGGCATGGATGCTCAGTTTGCCTTTTCTCTTCCTTCTCTGGAATCAGTGGCCCTAAATTAGTGACGGGCGATTCTATTATTTTTTTCTTAGTTGGGGTGAGCAACTCAATGGACTGTAAGCAGTCGCCCGTCCCTGATTTAGGGTCACTGGTGCCAGGGAAGGGAGAGAAGTAGTGCCGAAAGACAAACATAACATCCATGCATCAACTGGACTCGAACCTGGACCTATCTGGAAGGAATGGTCGGAAACCAGCGCTTAGATCATTGCGTCACCGGGGAGGCGCGACTGCTTATAGTTCATTGATTTGCTGACGGTGGTGGTTAAAGCTACGCATACGAAAAAATGGAAAGCATTTTAAACGGGTGCGTTTCCCCTTTCCTGGAAAGATTTCAGAAGAACTGACAAATGATTGAGTTCTTCTTTTTGTTCTTAACGTTCTTTCTCCTGTTAAGAGGAGGAGATTACCAAAACTGTTTTTGAGAGACACAGGTGGTTACGAAAACATATAAGCTATTCTAAGTGCACTGCTTAACCATAGCCTCCCCAGTGCTGACAGTCTCTTTTACTTCTTCACCAGGTGTGTCTTTCATTCTTCAATTCATTCTCCCACAGTGCTTAGTATCTCTCTCTTGGTCTTATCTATACCTTGATATTGCAGCGCGAAGGACGACATTGGATGTCTCCCTTTGTATTGCAGCGTGGATGCAGACAAGCAGCGTAGCGGACGGACAAAGGAGATGCAGAGCGCAGATTTGTATCTTCTTCGGCAGAGTAGAGAGCAGACATACTTAGCAAATGATTAAATAGGACCTTCTTGTATAAATACGGCACCTGTTTAACAATAAACTGGTGGAAACGAATGCATAGACCTAGTAATTTACCAGAAACATTCATCATTTTATCTCCCATTTCGTTTCGTTGCACAAAGGGAAAGGAAAAATAAAGAATTGGTAGAAATAATAATATTCAGGACGAAGGTAATAACTTTCATGGATATCGTGAAGTGCTTCTCGCTCGATCGGCATTTGAATTTCAGTGTAAACGGGAAACTTCAGGTTATAAAGAACAGACGAGTCGAACGTGCACTTGGAAACATGCCAGCCATACAAAAAAAAATATTGTTTACTTTATTTTAAGCAGTTATTCGAAATGTCACCTCAATAACCCATTATTGGCTTTCAATACTTTGGTTTTTCTTGATCTGCGACATGCCTGTGCTACGTGGCTAACGTCTTGCCTTCTGATATTGAAAGGATCCTTGAGTGGGATCCCCTGTGTTAGGTCCTATGAAGCAGCATAGTCCGAGATCGTTCACTAAAAACCTGACAGGTCGGCATCATTTATCTTAGGTATGAGCAGCGCTTAAAGATTCCTCGCCGTCGTTCCCTTGAGTGGGATCCCCTGTGTTAGGTCCTAGAGCAATGTCTTAAGATGATTTACAACCTTGCATGTGCAAATTCTTTCGTGTCCCCCTACAAAATAAGGAAAATAAAAAGCAATGTCGCCAAGGCATCCAGCGATCACCCGTGGAGACTTTGTTTTGTCTTCCAGAGTGAAGGCTTTTGAAAAATAGTGAGACGAAACAAGAAAGTTTTAAAATTAGTAGTGTTGATCAGAAAATGTTGAGGCCGAATCTGAAAACTAAAACTTTTCATCTCATGTGTTTCATCTCCTACGAACGCACTCTACCGTTATTCCAGAGGGAAATGGCGAAACAATAAAAGACTAATGAATTAAGAAATGATCTCGCAGGAGGTTGATGTATATACAGTAAGATCTCTTAAGGCTCTACGAGACCCGCCATCTTGTATTGCTGCCTTCTCTTGTTAACCAACGGGCAAGCGTGTTTCACAAATTGCTCGGGCAATTTTGCACATTTTGGAACACCGTTTGTGGCTAACGCAAGATATATGATAAATAAAGAGTTCCCTGGTTTCAGAATTTTTAATGACCTTTCCCTTCATTTTTTATCTGCAGCGAAAGTCGTACCAAGGCGTCTTCCATAGTGTTATTAATTAATAAAAAATACTTAAAGAGTCCAAAATGAAAATCTGAAACCAGGGAACTCTTTATTTATCATATATCTTGCGTTAGCCACAAACGGTGTTCCAAAATGCGCAAAATTGCCCGAGCGATTTGTGAAATACGCTTGCCCGTTGGTTAATAAGAAAAGGCACAATACAAGATGGCGATTCTCGTAGTGCCTTAAGGTGGACGTCAAGTAATTTTGCTTCCTATACTTCCAATGGAAAAGCTTCTGTACACATTTTGTTCACAATTAATACGTTCCCAAGGATGAAAAATTGAACATCGATTAAAATAGCTTCATTTTATAACTTGGAACACTTAATATTTTCTAAAACATAACCATAAGTATGCAATCCAACATTTGTTTGTCTACTGACGTCATCAAAGTACAGGTCGCGCCATCTTTTTTCTTGACAATTAATGCGTTCTCAAGGATGAAAATTTGAACATCGATTGAAATAGCTTCATTTTATAACTTGGAATACTTAACATTTTCTAAAATATAACCATAATTATATTAAAAATTAATAACTTTCCCTTTGGTATTGTTGAAACCAGAAAAAAGATGGCGCGACCTGTACTTTGGTGATGTTGGATTGCATAATTATGGTTCTGTTTTAGTATTCCAAGTTATAAAATGAAGCTATTTTAATCGATGTTCAAATTTTCTTCCTTAGGAACATATTAATTGTGAAGAAAATGTGTACATAAGTTTTTCCATTGGAAGTATAGGAAGCAAAATTACTTGACGTCCACCTTAACAACTGTCTGCTATTCGGAGCTGCCCACTATTCGGGAGATTGATTTCTGACCCCTCTTAGGCTCACGATACAAAAGACGTTAGACTGAACACATCCGTACAATAAACAAGTGAATATAAAGTCTTTCCCACATTACAAAAATGAATATAAACAATGTATTACAGATACAAGAAAGGGATTGCACCACAATGATGGTGCACAAGTAAAGCTTTTCTTCCAGTGTGAGTACACCTCCACATGTGCGCCATTTGTGGCTCGGAGGACATCTAAGCGATATTCGACTTCACGCCATGTTTTGTTTAACATCTCAGCAGAGACAAAACCAATGACGTCCGTTATTCTGGTTTTGAACATTTCGACATTCGGAACACTGTTAGAGCAAGTTTGGTTTTCCACATAACCCAACAGTTTTGAAAAAGTCTAGAGAGATTATGTCGGACGAATGAGGTGGCCATGTCATGGGACCGTAACGGCTAATCTTTCTGTCCCGAAATGTAGCATTCGGGAACTCAAGAACCATTATTGAGTAATGTGGTGGGGCACTCTCTTGTTAGAAAATAACCGAAGGTTGGATTGCATGCAACTGAGGGGCTACGAAAAGTTCCAGCATGTCCAAGTACACGTTACATCTTACCATGGGCCCTGTAAAAAAGAAGGGCCCGATGATTCTGTCATGCATCAGGTCGCACCATAGGTTCACTTTCGGGTTAGCCTTCTGTTGTTCGATTACATAATCGGAATTCTCGGATTCCCCGGATTCGCACATTGTGCCTATTTACTGTACCAGAGACATGGAATGTGGCTTCATCTGAGAAACAGACATGGTGCAGATAATCACTATCATAAGCTATGTGCTGCAACATCTCCTTCGCAAATGCAGCACGGCGAGGCCGGTCATCAGGATGAAGAGCTTGAACGATCTGTACCTTATAAGCATACAGATGAAGACGTTTGTGTAAAATTTTGTGAACCGTGGCACGGGGAATCCCAGTCCCCAGTGCATTTCCTGTGGCTTTGCAAAAATGTCTCCTGAACAGCTGCAGCTGTCTCTTGTGTAACTGGTGGTCAGCTTGCTCAGGGGAGATTGCCAACACTACACGTCGCTTTAAATTTTTCACACCAAGCTTTTATACTTCTTTGGCCCGGTGGTGATCGTCTGTACTCGTTTCTGAAAAGACGCTGGACAGTAACCACCGATTTGTTCTCATTGAACCACAACACGCACGGCGCTTTCTCTTGCATGGAAGCCATTATCGATGAAATGCTCCTCTTATTCAGCAGCAGCGCTCCCTACAGAACAGAAAAAAAATTATGAGTGCTGCCAAACTATGTTGCCAACTATTTTATTTTAACTTACATAGATTTTTTATATTGATTTTTTTAATGTGGGAAATATTTTATGGACACCGTGTATAATTACATATATACCTTGTCACCTAACAAATGAGAATGGTTTCGTAACAAATGTGAAATACTGCATTCGGCCTTAGCACCAGTCTCGAACAAACGGTAGTCGTTGTAGTAACCAAAGCAACCGTCAACACCTATTTATCAAGCATGAGTCATCGGTAGTGCACAGTTTAATAAGCGTTGTTTCGTGAACTCCTAACAAGTGTTTTCGCGCTGTTATTTTTCGAAAACATGGATGTGAAAGAGGAACAAAGATGCGCCATTAAATTTTGCTGTCCACTAAGAAGTCTGCCGGAGAGACGTTGTTTCTCACTTCCGTCTCGCACGAGGCTTATAAAGAAAAGAAAATGAACAATCACAGATGGCATAAAGAATTTATGGATGGTCATGAGTCGGCGGTTTTAATCGCGCATGGAGGAATATCTTAAACGAGTGTTACAGAGGTAAACATAAATACAATAGATGTTATTATACGGGAAGACAGACACCTACCAATTAGAGATTTGGTTCACATTTCAAAATCACCTATTCACAGAATTTTAACCGAGCATTTGGACATGAAACGAATTTTTTCAACTTGGATTCCCCATTTTTTTAACGTGTGGTCCAAACCAAGGCCGTACATGCGCAGTTCTGTCTTTTCTTATTTGGAGCAAATGAATATTAAATTGATGCCCCAACCTGCATGCAGTCCAGAATTGTGACCTCTGGTTGTTCCCTATTTTAACAAGCTATTAAAATCATGCAATGCATTGATAATGATACGCTTTCCAACATACCAGAAATCATTACTAAAGTTATGAGGATAATGGCTGTGGAATAAATCTCTCTCCTGTGAATTGATCTTTGACCCCATTTCGGTGATATTCAACAATATTGGTTTAGTATACCTCTGGAACAACATATTAAAGTTTTGTCGCAATAGAAGCATTTTAGTCAAGTTATGAGGATAATGGCTGTGGAATATGCACTGACCTTTGACCCAATTTCGATGATATTCAACAGAATTGGTTTAGTATACCTCCGGAACAACATGATAAAGTTTTGTCGCAATCGAAGCGTTTTTACTTAAGTTATGACGCATAAGGCGATAGAAGGGATCCCGCTCCTATGTCCTGATCTTTGACCCCATTTCGCCCATTTTTAATAGGGTTCGTCCCCAGGTAGTCACCTACCACATACTAAAATTATATCGAAATCGATCCAATTTTTACGCGAGTTATTATGCGGACAGGCGGATACACAGACAGACAGACGGACAAAGCTGGAGCATTGAACGCTTCTCCAACCTACGGTTGGAAAGCGTAAAAAAACACATTCCGGGAACAACAATTTGAGACTGATTAACAACTTATCACAATTACACAGGGATGCTTCAACAGTATTTCAGAAATAGAATCCCAGAAGACATTCGAAAAGTGGGTGGAACGTTATACACCTGTATTCCATGCAATACACAGTATTTCGAAAAAGACGACCACTTCCTTGGTAATTAGGGTACACATATTTTTTTTTCATAACAACATTCTGAGTTGCTTTGGGACAACCCTTGTATATATTTTTTACTTCTTTGATTAAATGTATTATTTTTAACGCTTTCCAACCGTAGGTTGAAGAAGCGTATATGCTTCAACTTTGTCCGTCTGTTCATCTGTCTGTCCGTCCGCACGATAACTCGCGTAAAAATAGTTCGATTTCGTTGAATTTTAGTATGAGGTGGGGGACCTCCTGGAGACGAACCCTATTGAAAATGGGCGAAGTGAGGTCAAAGGTCAGGACATAGGAGCAGGATCCATTCCACTGCCCTTAAAGTTCATAACTTTCGTAAAAATGGTTCGATTTTAATGAAATTTTAGTATGTGGTAGGGGACCACCTTGGAATGAATTCTGTTGAAAATGGACGAAATGGAGTTAAAGATCAGGACATTATTCCATTACCCTTATGCGTCATAACTTGCGTAAAAATGTTTCGATTTCAATGAAATTTTAGTATGTCGTAAGGGACCACCTGGGGACGAATTCAGTTGAAAATGGGCGAAAGGGGGTCAAAGGTCAGGACATGGAAGCTGGATCCATTCCATTGCCCTTATGCTTCATAACTAACGTAAAAATGCTTCGATTGCGACAAAACTTTATCGTATTGTTCCAGAGGTACACTGAACCGGTTCTGTTGAATATAATCGAAATGAGGTCAAAGGTCTGTACACAGGAGCGATATTTATTCCACAGCCATTATTAAATAACTTGAGTAATGATTTCTGTTATGTTGGAAAGCTTATCATAATCAATGCATTGCATGATTTTACTAATTTTTTCTATTGTTTTACAGTGGAAAACAATACAATACGTGTGCATACATACGACCTACGTATTTGGATGCATAGACTGTAAAATGTAAGAGGTGTGAATTCATGAAAAATTCCTGAAAATGACGGGTAGCAAAGTAGCCGGCATATATAGGTGTTTTTCTTTCAACGAAATTTCCGTTTCTTCTAGCTTTGCTCTTTTGACAGAAGTTCCATGCAGCCCCTGTAGCGCAGTGGTCTAACCACTGGCTCATGAACACTCATCCGAGTAGCATCCGGGTTCCAATCCCGATGAGACATTGATGCTGTGTTTGTTTTACGGCACTGGTTGTTATCTCTCTTCCCTGGAACCAGTGACCTTAAATTAGGGACGGACGACCGCTTATATCCCATTTAGTTGCTCACGGTGGTTGTTAAATGTTCAATAAAACAATTTTTGTTTCATAAAAATGCGTTTCGGTTTTTACCGTATCTATACAGAAATTTAGCAGAATCTTCTATGTTAATACATTTGCAGCCAGATATTCTTCTATGGCGTACAAAGTTAAGCGAACCCTCTCCTTTCATCTCTGGAAGGATTTGGACCTCAGTAACGGAAGGCGCTCGTACTACCTTGAGCCAGAAAGGCATATCATGGGAAGTCCGTACAAAGTAGAATTTTAATTGCTCGAAGAAGAAATGTTTTCGCTATTAATGTGGGTGAATTAGTCAATTTATTTTCTGTTGGAGCCTATTCTTTTTATGAATACGTTTGTAATCATTTTATTTTTTCTTCAGGAGGGCTATGACGTATAAGTTTGTCTGCGCCGGGCATCGAACTCGGGTCCTCTCACTCCGGAGTAAGTCGCTCTCCCAACTGAGCTACGCGAACATGTGCTCTCACTGCTATCTGCGTTTATCTCATGTGCGTTCTGCTGTGCAGGCACTACACAGGGCACTTTTTTTTATCGAGATTTCCCGAAGCTCCTGAGGTCTCGCTAAACTTATAGTGACTTTTAATTACCATTAAGAAAAGGTGAAATGTACGGCTTTATAGTGATATTTCACAAAACTCTTAAATATAAAATTTACTTTTGATAGCTTAATAGCTTTTGACTAAAGGGGTGCAGAAACAGTTACATAGGCATCATTTAATCACCTGTACAATAATTTTAGTACCCGATTTCTTACGGTAACACAGTATATGTACCTGGTGTACAAAACCTGGGAGAAGGGGAAAAGGAATATCCGGTACCCCAATAACCAAAATTCTATGCGACATGCTATCCTCAATATCCGATCTCGCAAAAGAACTTAAAAAACAAGTCCTCCAATTAGCAGCTGAAATTCAATAGTTAATTAAATTGCAAGTATTCCAGCGAATTGCTCCTGTCGCCAGAAATTTTTCGCCATACGGATACGAAAAAAGTGAGAACACAATTTTTCTCCATTAATGTACAAAACGAATTGCGGACAAATTCCTGAAAATTCGGAATTTTTCGTTAACTCCTCTTAAAAATAGCAGTTTACCGTCAATTTACGAAAAGGAAAGGCGAAAAAGTTTCCGAAAATTCAGTATTTTTCGTTAACTCTTCTTTAAAAAAGCAATTTACCGTCAATTTACGAAAAGGAAATGCGAAAACGTTTCAGAATTGTTCGTTAACGCCTCTTAAAAATAGCAGTTTACCGTCAATTTACGAAAAGGAAATGCGAAAAGTTTTCCGAAAATTCAGACTTTTTCGTTAACTCCTGGTAAAAATAACAATTTACCGTCAATTTACGAAAAGGAAATGCGAAATGATTTCTGAATATTCAGAATTTTTTGTTAACTACTCTTAAAAATAGCAATTTACCGTCAATTTACGAAAAGGAAATGCGAAAACGATTCAGAATTGTTCGTTAACTCCTCTTAAAAATAGGAGTTTACCTTCAATTTACGAAAAGGGAATGCGAAAAGGTTTCGGAAAATTCAGAATTTTTCGTTAACTCTTCTTAAAAATAACATTTACCGTCAATTTACGATAAGGAATTGCGAAAACATTTCAGAATTGTTCGTTAACTCCTTTTAAAAATAGCAGTTTACGAAAAGGAAATGCGAAAAGGTTACCGAAAATTAAGAATTTTTCGTTAACTCCTCTTAAAAATAACAATTTACCGTCAATTTACGAAAATGAAATGCGAAAACGTTTCAGAATTTTTCGTTAACTCCTCTTAAAAATAACAATTTACCGTCAATTTACGAAAATGAAATGCGAAAACGTTTCAGAATTTTTCGTTAACTCCTCTTAAAAATAGCAATTTACCGTCAATTTACGAAAAGGAAATGCGAAAACGTTTCAGAATTGTTTGTTAACTCCTCTTAAAAATAGCAGTTTACCGTCAATTTACGAAAAGAAAATGCGAAAATTTTCCGAAAATTCAGAGTTTTTTTGTTAACTCCTCTTAAAAATAACATTTACCGTCAATTTACGAGAAGGAAGTGCGAAAACATTTCAGAATTGTTCGTTAACTCCTTTTAAAAATAGCAGTTTACGAAAAGGAAATGCGAAAAGGTTCCCGAAAATTAAGAATTTTTCGTTAACTCCTCTTAAAAATAACAATTTACCGTCAATTTACGAAAATGAAATGGGAAAACGTTTCAGAATTGTTCGTTAACTCCTCTTAAAAATAGCAATTAACCGTCAATTTACGAAAAGAAAATGCGAAAACATTTCAGAATTGTTCGTTAACGCCTCTTAAAAATAGCAGTTTACCGTCGATTTACGAAAAGGAAATGCGAAAAGGGTTCCGAAAATAATTTTTCGTTAATTCCTCTTAAAAATAATAATTTACCGTCAATTTACGAAAATGAAATGCAAAAAGGTTTCTGAAAATTCAGAATTTTTCGTTAACTCCTCTTAAAAATAGCTATTTACCATCTATTAACGAAAAGGAAATGCGAAAACGGTTCAGAATTGTTTGATAGCTCCTCTTAAAAATAGCAGTTTACCGTCAATTCACGAAAAGGAAATGCGAAAAGGTTTCTGAAAATTCCGAATTTTTCGTTAACTCCTCTTAAAAATTACAATTTACCGTCAATTTACGAAAAGGAAATGAGAAACGTTTTCTGAAAATTCAGAATTTTTCGGACGTACGATGGAATTTGTGAAATTCAGTTTTTTTTACCCGTCATTTCACGGATAAGGTTGTTTCAGAAATATGCTTCCGTAATTTATGAAAAGAATCATGGAAAATGGCTCGTGAAATTCAAAAATGTTTTACAGTGTATATTGCAATATACGTACAGAAGAGTTAAATATGTTACACGCTGGTTTTGAAAATGCCCGTACTTACCGTTTATTATTTACTTAAACGAGGCACTTTGCAAAAAATCTGATAAAAGCGTTTGTTTTTCTCTTTTGCAATTCGCAGCCTGATTTTCAATATGTATTTTTTAAAATTATTCTGTACTCTTAAGTCTCCTTCTTCAATTTGTTAGAAAATGTTTAGCAAACATGGGAAGAACATCGTTTACTGCCTCTTCGATGCACAGATCCACTTCGTAAAAGTAGATCTACCATATTGAAGTCACTGACCCCCATATTAGTAATGGGGCTCTCGAGAACAAAAAGTCACCTGCCCTCCGTTCAAAGAAACTAAAGGAAATCTTTGCGGCGGAAGGTTTTCATTTTTTCCCTTGGACGTTCACGTTTCTATCTTATGACAAATATTACTGTCCTTTATTTGGAGGGTAGGGTTTCTTCGGGACTTTCTTTTTGTTTGGTTGCTTAACAACCACCGTGAGCTATTCAATGTGCTATTAAGTAGTCTCCAGTAGCTAACGGGGTTGCCACTGCTTCCAGGCTGGAAAGACAGCGTGTACGATGAGACAGACACACCATCCATGCCTTATTTGAGATTCTAACAACAGCCAGTCTCGGTCAAATGATTAGGAGCCAGCACCTCGTACCACTCGGCCACCGGGCCGGGGTTTCTTTGTTATCCTTGGGAGAAAGTATACATTTCTTTTGACTGAAGGTTTTACAACCGCCGTGAGCAATTTAATGTGCTATAATCAGTCGCCCGTCCTTAATTTAGGGTCACTGGTTCCAGGGAAGGGAGACAGCCTGTGCCGTAAGACTAACACAACATCCAAGACTCACCGGGATTCGAACCGGGACCCATCTCGGAAGAATGGTCATACGTCAGCTCTTAGACCACTCCAACATAGGGGCGGCCAAAAATCACACATGAGTGATGTAACTAATTAATCGTATTACCACCCGTACTTTGCTAAGCGTTATGAAATACAGAGCAGAGTACATCCACAGAAAAATATGGCAGCAATGCTTCCAGGAATACTAATTGTGTCAAAACAATGCCACCAGGGGGCGTAAATCTTAATTTCCACTTGATGCATTTCCAGGAAAATACACTGACGGTAAAAAAATCCCAACACCAAGAAGGGGTTGTGTTAGATAAACGACAGTTGGTAGGCGGTGAGAGTACATCTGTAAGATGACGTCTATGCAAATTTCGCGCTCGGCGCATACGTGTGACACTAGTAGCGCCCCTCGGAACATGCAAAGCAGGTTTGCTGTAAATACGCGCTGTAACGTTCGTGAGCGTTAGTTATCGTTGAGATTCAACGTAGTGTGTTGATATTAGTCAAGAATGCCTTTAAGAACACGAAGAAGCCATTATCAACAGCTCACGGAGTTTGAACGAGGTCGTGTAATAGGGCTACAAGAAGGTGGATTTTTTTCCGCAATATTGCAGAACGACTTGGCAGGAATATAGCCACTGTGCATGATTGTTGGCAGCGGTGGTCAAAGGAAGGTACTGCCTCAGAAGACCGGGTTCCGGCCGGTCACATGGCACTACTGAGAGGGAAGACCGCCGTGTACGGCGTATGGCCGTGGCACATCGTACCGCGTCTGCGGCAGCAATTCGAGCTGCAGTTGCCACCACAGTGACACTACGAACTGTTACAAATCGGTTACTTGAAGGACAGCTCCGAGCCAGACGCCATGTAGCGTGCATTCCACTTACTCCAAACCACTGCCGTTTGCGACGTCCGTGGTGTCAAGCTAGAGCTCATTGGAGGACGGAGTGGAGATCTATTGTGTTTTCTGATGAAAGACTGTTCTGCCTGGGTGCCAGTGATGGCCGTGTGTTGGTTAAAAGGAGGCGAGGTGAGCGCCTGCAGCCAACCTGTCTGCGGCCGAGACACACTGGACCTACACCTGGAGTTATAGTCTGGGGAGCAATTTCCTATGAAAGCAGGAGCACTCTCGTGGTTATCACACGCACCCTGACGGCACAGTTGTACGTCGGTCTAGTGATTCAACCTGTTGTGCTGCCATTCATGAACAGCATTCCAGGGGGTGTTTTCCAACGGGATAACGCTCGCCCGCATACCGCTGTTGTAACCCAACATGCTCTACAGAGTGTCGACATGTTGCCGTGGCCTGCTAGATCACCAGATGTTTCATCAATCGATCACGTATGGGACATCATTGGACGACAACTTCAGCGTCACCCCCAATCAGCATTAACCGTCCCTGTATTGACCGACCAAGTGCAACAAGCATGGAACTCCTACCAACAAACTGACATCCAGCACCTGTACGACACAATGCATGAACGTTTGCGTGCTTGCATTCAACATTCTGGCGGTTACACCGGTTATTAATGTACCAGCATTTCACACTTAAAATGGCTCTTCTCGCGCTTACAATAAGCTGTGATCTTGAAACCTTAATCGATTAAATATGTTACCTATACAAATGTATTGCCGCCATTTCATTCCTCTACAACTATTTCTTCGTGGTGTTGGGATTTTTTTCCGTCAGTGTATGAGCTTCTAAATTTTCGATTGAAAAAAAAACGTCGTTTGTAGACCGATATTACTCATGTCGACAAATCTTTTAAAAACATTTTCTTCATAAAATAGTGCATGGTTTTTACGCCAGGGGCGTAGATATATATCTTATTTTTGTCAATATCTCTATTTCTAGAAGTCCGATTTAAAAAAATCATTCTTTGTTGGATAGTGTTCCCGATGCGAAATGTTTTCCCTATAAATTCAAAATTTCCAAGTAAATCATAACTTTCCGCTAGAGGGCACAAAAGTAAATTGCGTTTTCTGCGGTTTTTCTGCTTCCAAAACTCCGATTTGAAAAACTATTCCTCTATCGCATACAAGACCTGATGGAAAATATTTTTCACATAATTTCCAATGTTTGGTAAAGAATTGTTTGGCCACCAGTGGCATAAGTGTTAATTTCTACTTCTGATGTATTTGTAGCAAAATCTGGGCTCCTGAAAACTCGATTAATTTTTTTTTTCTTGGACCGATACCACTCGTATGGAAAAACCTTTTGAGAATACTTTCCTCCTAAAATATTGCATGGTTTTCCCACCAGGGGACGTAAAGTCATATCTTATTTTTGTCGATAACTCTGTTTCTAAGAGTTCGTAAGCTCACGATTCCGTTTACAGCAATATCTGAGGGATTAAAGACCCAATTGAAAAACTTCTTTCTTCCGTCAGATACTATTGTTTTCCATACCGGTTCCATCGACTTTGAATATAGCTTTGATAAATTTAATTTGCGTCAGAACGGATTCAAAAGACGTTCTTATTTCGCCCGAAAATTCGGTGTCATCTTTTTTTTTTTTTTTTTAATTGGAGATTTAACGACCACCATGAGCAACTCAGTGAGCTATTAGCAGTTTCCCGTCCCTGATTTAGAGTCACTGGTTCCAGGGAGAGAGAGAGAGAGAGAGAGAGAGAGAGAGAGAGCCAGTGCCATAAGACAAACATAACATCCATGTCTCACCAAGATTCGAACCCGGACCCTTCACGAACGAATCGTCACAAGACAACGCTTAGACCACTACGCCAGTGCAGAAGCTTGGAAATGTTTATTTATATATTCCTACGCCAATAAATTGGATTAATAGTATAGTTTTATTATTTTCTACATAATTGGTGCATAGTTCCATGTTATTAATTCATGTTTTGCCTGTTATTGAGCAGTTTTGATGCTTTGTACCCTTGTCATATCAGAGACTACAGTTTGGTGAGGTAACAATGGATGCAATCTACCGTCCAGAAAACTCACTGTCAAAATGTCGCTACTTTTAAGACTTCATTAAGTGTCAATAACTCAACCAATAGCCGGGATGTTACTAATTGCAAGGAAATAGCACTCTTTATTAATTTCTGAATAATTGACATATATATTCAAGTATTCACCTGAACTCCTGCTTTTTGTCTTCATTACTTTCTCCTTCCTTTTCGAACAGATGTAATTCCATGATCGCTGTAAGTGGCGTTTCATCTGAGAATCTGGATGATCTCATTCTCCGCTAAACTTCGCTCCCCAAGTCGTGATATTTAATTTAGTAATTGCTTATATAGATGAGGAAAAACAGGATTACGAAATGACTAATGGGCAGACGAAGCAGACGACAAGCTACGGGAAAAAAATTATTTGCCTGGTGTTGGGTAAACACGCCACGATGAATTAACGAAGTTGCCAAGGAGAGAAAACAGCTGGAAATCTTCCTACGTTTGTGAGTAGACTTCCTGGAACAGTGAAAGAGAGAGCTGTTACCGGAAAAACAGAGAGGAAAAAATGATGATTCCGGAAGATTGGCGATAGCATATCTGAAATATTATTCTTCAGTACACAGTCCCCTGCCTTTCTTTTGAGCTTAACTAATGAAATGCGTAATGAATTTATCTTCGAACGTTGGATTACATCTGGATCAAATTGCGCACGTAGCGATCTAGATTTAGCTCCTAAATCATTCATGCCTTTTAATCATGATGATTTTATTATATATATAATTCCTTTTCGTGTAAGAATCTAGGTGACATACACTGAAGTGCCAGAAAAACTGGTACATCAGTCTAATACTTGGTAGGTCCCCCACGAGAGCGCAGGATTGCAGAAATACGACGGGGCATGGACTCGACTAGCTTCTGTAAATACGCTGTAAACAATGCACACCATACTTTCTGCAGAGCGTTGCACAATTCGGGTGTATTCCGAGGTCTCGGATTCCTGTGTTCGATAGCGCGTTGCATGGCATCCCAAATGTGTTCTATCACGTTTAGATCTGAGGACTTGTGTGGGATGGCAACACGCCAAACTCAGATGAACGCTCGTCTAACCATAATGTGGCGTCCCGACACTTGTGTGGAGGTGCATTTTTCTGTTGGAACAGGCGTAACCCCTCAGCATGAATCCAGGACATGAACGGATGTACCTCGTCAGAAAGGATGCGCACCTAGCGTTGGCCCGTCACAGACGTTTGTAGACGTTCCAAGGGTCCCAATGAAGTCCAGCTAAACACACCCCATACCATTACAGACCCCCCACCAGTTCCCTGTTGACAGGCGGGATCCATGGCTTCATGGGGTTTGCGCCACACACGAATCTTTCCGATACAGTTGGAAACGCAACTCGTCAGATCAAGCTACTTGTTTCCAGTCATCAAGTGTCCAGTGGTGGTGTTGCCTTGCCTAAGCGAGGCGCATAGCTGTGTCGTGCACCCATCAAGAGGACTCGAGTTGGGCGTCGACTCCCAAAACCCATCTCGCGCAGGGTACGTTGCACAGTCCGGAAGCTGATGCTCGTTGAGGCTTCAGCATTGAATTCCGATGATATATGCGAGAGTGTTGTACACCTATCGTGTGAAACGATTCTTGACAGCCGACGATGGTCACATTCACCCAATGTCTTTTTACGGTCACACTGGTATCGTAGGTTGGAGGTTTTGCCGGAATTCTTGTAGTCACGGTACACCCTTGCAATGGTCGTCCGTGAAAATCCGAACTTCGTTTCTACCTCCGAAACACTATGGCCCATCTCACGAGCGCCAACTATGACCGCGTTGAAAATCGCTTAAATCGTTATTACGTGTCATTCTCATGCCGAAAACAGCTCTGACAGCTGGCATGATCATGATCATATGAAGAGGATTTTAGGAAGGGAGTGTCTGACCCCAGGTCTTAAACAACCCTTAGAAATAGGAAACTAGGAGATTTGGGCTAGAGCGCCCGATAGGAAAGTGACACGGAAGCGAAGTAGAAAGGGGAGGAAGACGCCCTTATTTATTACCAGGGGGCCAGTACCCGAGGTCCGACGTCTTACGTGTCCATCTGACGCACGGCGGGTATTTAGCGGATCTAGCATTCGTACCTGCTTGGGATCGAACCTGAGGCCCTTCCCGTGGCAGTCACGAACGTTGCCCACTCGCGTTCCTCTGACAGCTGGCAAGGATGTCTATCGCTTTATATACGCACTGGCTGACGCAACCAAGTACGCTCATAAGTGACGTTGCTACGTATTTTGCATAAGCTCGTCTGTACCAGTTTTTCTGGCACTTCAGTGTACACTCATATTCATGAAAAACAGAACACTGAAGGGAGTCCAGCTACGACTCTAATTGGCTTTACAAGATATGTTAATCAGGCAATAGAGAACAATTGATTAGCATCCCTAAATCATACGTACCAGGTGCATCGATGTAGCAATTAATCTGTGTAGCCACCTCTGGTTTGTATAGAGTTTGAGTCGAAAGTTGCGCAATATTGGGACCACTTTATGTCTTCATACGTACCTTTACGACGAAAGCTGACTAGCATTCAAAGTATAGGCCACCGTCTTTAGCCATCTGTCTTCTAGTTTTTCGATTCCGCGGCGGTACCAGTTTTTGTCCTTTGAGGCGAAGAACTTCTTCACCCCAGCTGCCACCTCCTCCTGGTTGTCGAAGTGCCGACCGCGAAGGAAGTGGGTAATGGACCAGAACAGGTAAAAATCCGACGGGGCGAGGTACGGATTATATACTGGGTGGGGTATCAATTAGGAAGTTTTGCCTAGGTCTTTCTCGCGGTATGAGGCCGAGCGTTGTCCTACTGTAGGAGAGCGCGTTTTCTGTTCATCAGTGCAGGGTACTTCCCCTCAAAAACGGCATACATCCGCTCCAGCTCTTCAGAGTAGAAGTTGACGTTGATGGTCCGATCGTCTGGAAACAAATTCGTAATGGATTATCCCCTCGAAATTTTACCAGATGCAGAGCATTACGTTGTTTTCGAAGCACCCACGTTTGGGTACAGGTTCAGGAAGCTGGCTCGGGTTCAACCATTGCCGCTGTGTGTTCTGATTACGGAAATAGACCCCACTTTTCATGGCACGTAACAATTCTCTTGATGAAAAGTACATCGCGCGGGTTTTCTAGGAGTTTCGTGCACACTTCCTGTTAGGGACGCCATTCTTCGGTAACGAGGATTAGCGTAGTATTCTCTCATAGAAAGTAAAGAAGATTCGAAAAATTACTCATCTTATGTACGTATGTTTTAAAACGGAGTTTTATGAATAAACTTTTGGATTACGACGATTACATTTGGATCGATCTGAAACTTAACTTCGACTACAAAAAGCATTCCATAGTAACGGCATATGGGGAGTCATAAATTAGAGACTATCTTCCTCCATTAGACTCACAACAACAAATTCTAAAAGTTTTACTTTCTTACGTGGGCTCAACCATCTGACGTCACAACCTCGTGTTTTCGGAACGTGATACGTTGCTTGGCGCCTGTCGCTAATCGTGTTCGGTCACGGTTTATTCCCAACACCTCCACCCAGCGGTTTGCTTCAGCTGGTGTCAGTTCGTGAGTAACAATGCGGCAGCTCCTGTAGACCTTGCCGAGGTCCTGAAGGTGACGAACTCGGTAGTCTGTGATATGCTCAGCTCGCCTGATAATCTCCGGGCGCTGGTTGTCGGATTTGCCTCTACTGCCTGGCCCACGGCCTCCGCATCCACGGTTCGCGGCCTAACTCACCTTGGCGGATCGTCGAGGTTTCTGTCACCTGTGCGAAATTTCTTGAACCATCTGGTTGCGGTGCTGTGGTACACGGAACCTTCCCCTTACCCATGAAAAATGTTTCGTGTTACTTGAGCAGCGTTATAGCCGAGTTCAAACTCGTAAAGCAAATGTTCCCTAATTATTCGGTTGTGGCTGTTCATCTTTTAGGCGTCCCAACCACTGACTGAACGACGACATGCAATGCTGTTCACAGCAACGATTACCACTTTATATCCCTTTCGACTGACTGCAGTGCGCGACTTGAACTAGTTTCAACACGTGACATACCCGCTGTAGCACATGCGTTTATGCAACTATTGCACAACTTTCTACTCCCCCTCTGTATCACCAGCTGTATGAGCTAAGGTATCGAATCAAATATTGTGTCAACGGTGACCTCTGGAATAGCCATCCAGTTTGCATTGACCCGCGTCCAAAGTTCGTCAAGAGTTGCTGGTGGACGGTCGTGCAGCTGCATATGTCGTCTGAGCATGTCCCAGAGATTTTTCTATGGGTGATAAATACGGCGATCTAGCCGACCACGGCAGAAGTGAACGTTGTTATCATTGATGGCACTTGTTGTCGCTGCAACATGTGGTGTAGGTCCGACACGATGCTATGGACGTATCCCACGACTTTTGGCGCACACACACAGACACACACTCGCGTGTATAGAGTCACATTATTGTTACTACCAGCTAATATCCAGAGCAACCGCCGTATGCAGCGCGGACAGCAGCTAGACAATCTGGGAGTGACTCAATATGGTTCTGGAAGGTGTTAACAGGCATGTGGAGCCATTCTGGCTGCAGTGCATTTGCCAGCTGCTGGAGGGTACGTGGTGGAGCATCCATAGAGCGAACAACACGATCGAGGTGGTCCCACAGATGTTTGATTGAGTTTAAGTCTGGGGAATCAGGTGGTCAGGGAAGTACATTGAAGTCTCCATCGTGCTCTTCCAACCACTCTCAAACATTTCTAGCTATATGACACGTTGTATTGTCGTGCTGGAAGATCCCATCTGCTCCAGGGAAGACATTCAGCATTTATGGGTGTAAGTAGTCTGCAAGGATGGATTCATAACGAATTCGGCCCATAGTGCCTTCCACAGGTATGAGTGATCCCAGAGAATGCCACGAAAACATTCCCCAGACCATAACGCTGCCCCCACCAGCTTGTGTTATACAAGCAATGGTTTAGAGTGTTTGTTCACAGATGTTTCCTTATACGCCAACGTCCATCCGTTCAATGAAGCAGAAACGTGACTCATCGGAGAAGGCAATCCTTTGCCAATCAGCGGAGGACCAATTTCGACACTGCCGTGCAAATGCAAGCCTTTTCTGCCGATGTACCTTCGTTAGCATAGGCGCAATGATCACCCGTCTGCATCGAAGCCCCATACGCAGCAGAGTTCGCTGAAGTGTCGTTTTTGACACACTTCCGGTAGCCCCCTGGTTTATTCGGCCAGTGAGTTGCTCCACTGTAGGGTGTCGATCGGCCCTCACGCACCTTCGCAGCCGACGCTCACCTCTTACATCAATGGCATGTCGTGCTCCGCAGTTGCTACGTCGCTTATTCGCAATGGTGCCATTTCTCCAATCACGATACACTTTCACCACAGCAGCACGCGAACAGTTCACAAACTGCGCTGTTTCAGAAATACTGCCACCCTTGTTCAGAAATCCGATAATCATCCCTTTTTGCAAATGTGATAATTCGCTCCTTTTATCCATGACAGCAACGAGGTATATGCTTTCAGAATGACTACAAAGCACTTTATATACCATCCAAGCCAGCTCACGACACGTGCTTTCTTTCATCTGCTATGCGGTGTCGACGTCAAAAGTAGGAGTTGGTCACAATAATATGACTAGTGTGTGTATATATACAGGGTGCATAGGAAAGTCCCTTTAGCCTGGAATACCTTGCGAACGGAGAGAGGTACAGTTATGCAAGTGATATAACGGTATAGTAAAGCGACTACGCCCGATCGAATGCAGCCAATGGTAGCGCCTCTAGTGGCGAAATGCGGAACTTAGCTATTACAAATCGAAAACGAAAAGAGATAGAGCAAAATTTCCAATTACCAAGTTGTACAGCATCAATTAATTAGTAAAAAACGACATGTGTTTCACACGGATAAGATAAATTGTCGCCTGAATACCCTAAAATGTCCGAAATCGATGTGCGACCTTTTGAAGGAAACAGGCATAGGTATGAGCAAATACACACAATTTATTGCATAAATGCGTACTTATGTCAATACAGTTTGATGATGTCAGACAAAACAAAAACAAAAAAGGCAAACTGGCGCACAGTGATAAAAAGTTAATGTCGAGTACGTTCGAAGGGTTCGCCATTGCCCACGTACACATTTGTATTCGTGAAAGTAACTCTGCATGCACATTCCTCAGCATTGAAGGTGTCACACTATTGCAAGCATCTGTAACACGACGACGTAGATCCAGCAGACTTGTAGGCGCTGTTGCATACACCTGATTTTTTACGTAACCCCAGAAATTTAAGCTCGCCATTCTCACACAGCGTACGTAGACCTAAACTTCTGATTAGGGTACATCCTGCTACTGGTTCTTATATCGTAGGTACGGTAGAACGTCACAATCTGCATTTGCATACGGCTACATTTGCGAAATGTGAATATGCAGATTCGAATAATCGCGCATCGATTTTGGACATTGTAGGGTATTCAGGCGACAATTTATCTTATCCATGTGAAACAAATGTCGTTTTGTACTAATTAATTGATGCTCTACAACTTTTTAATTAGAAAGTGTGCTCTATCTCTTTTCGTTTTCGATTTTCAATGGCTAACTTCCGCATTTCGCCACTGGGGGCGGGCGCTGCTATCGGTTGCATTCGATCGGGCGTAGTCGCTTTACCATACCATTATCTCACTTGCATAACTGTACCTCTCTCCGTTCGCAAGTTATTCCAGGCTAAAGGGACTTTCCTATGCACCCTGTATATATATATATATATATTGTCGTCGTCTGAGAATGCTTGTACGGAGAAAGAGGACTTTCTATGCGCACCAATTGATCGAAGCATTCAATGAAGGCTGTTTCGGACCCATATCTCAGCAAACTATGCAACCACGCATAGAAACGTCAAGAG
Source organism: Macrothele yani (assembly GCA_039090855.1). NCBI lineage: Eukaryota > Metazoa > Arthropoda > Arachnida > Araneae > Macrothelidae > Macrothele > Macrothele yani. The sequence continues at coordinate 132,799,954 of CM077027.1, read as the reverse complement.
GATTGGTAAAGAAAGTCACATGCCTATTCGGGAACAACTGATTTCTGCGAAAAATCCAAAAGTTTGTCTACAGTGTTGTCAGAAACACAGTGATTGGACTCTGGAAAACTGGGAAAAAACCATAAGGTTCCACAGGTCGCAATATACCTTGTTCTGTACCGCCGGTAGGCAGATAGTTTGACAGGAGCTTCATGAAGCCGTGGTCCCAGCTTGACTTTTAAACAGAACTCAAAGTTATAAAGGTGGTGTCATGGTGTGGGACACGTTCTGATAGTACGTAACGGGTCCCCTGATATTTCTGGAAGGTCGATTGTTATCCAAGGATGATCTATAACATTGTTACCCATCGAGTCCATCCTGCAATGTTGACTTTTTATCCAGCAGGTGGCGGCTGTTTCATGGACGATGAAGACATCTTGCGTCCATTGTGCAATGAAATATTTGTTATTCTCCCCTATACCGAAGTAGCAAATTATTATAAATACCTACTTAATAGGGCCATGGGTCGCTCTTGGCAATCAAAGAAAACTCGACTCGATGTGGCATGATGGATTCAACGAGGTGCTGATATCGTTCTACAGGTATGCTCAGCCACGGCGTCTGTCAATTGCCGAATATCAGCTAAAGGACGATCTTTGCCACGAATGATTCTCTCATTTCAAACACACGGGTGTTCACATGTGTTACGTTTTGGGGACTTTGAAGTTTCTGTTATGCTCCTGAACTCACTGTGAGGCGATTCGATCCTTGTGGCACGGCGCATTGACCCTCTGTAAGCTGGTTGGTTGGTTGATTAATTTTAATGGCGCAAGGGCCATGGTTGGCCAAAGAGCGCCAAACAAAAGACATCAAAATGAAACAAAAATCAATAAAAAACGTACACAAGGTTAAAAACAGGCTGATGCAGTAAAATTGAAAGGATGAAGCGGTAAAAGTGAAAGATGGAAATGAATACGGTAAAACTAAATGAGGTTAAAAAAGTCAATCTCCTTAAAAAAGCAGAACACCGCGGTCAGGTCGCAGTCCTCACCAATGAGAGTCTGCAGCGTAGCAGCTCCTTCGTCCAACAAATGAGAATGAAAATAACGAAAACGATGATCACAAAAACGAACACAAGTACACAAAACATGAAGGACGGTGAGACGACAATGGCACGCCTCACACATCGGGGCACTGTCGCCACACAGCAAAAAGCGGTGAGTAAAACGACAGTGCCCAATGCGGAGACGTGCAAGAACAACCTCCTCACGACGGTTCTTCCGCAAACTAGACTTCCATAGTCCGATCCGTGGTTTGAGAGAATGCAGCTTATTGCTGCTCTGCTGAGACCACAGGGACTGCCACTCGTCCAGAAGAAATGTCCGGATCAAAGGTCTAAAATCACGGAAAGACAGTGGCAGCCGAGCTGGCAACATGGAGAAAACAGACCCGGCAAAAAGATCTGCCAGCTCGTTACCCCGGATCCCAACATGGCCAGGAACCCAACAGAATCGGACCAGGAATCCAGCACCTTCCAAAGTTCCAAGAAGACGACGGACATCACGGATGACAGGAGAGTCCGTGTCCTCTGGAGAAGATAAAACGTGGATGACGGACTGGGAATCGGAGCAAATCAAAGCGCGACGATGAGATCTAGACTGTATGTGACACAAAGCGAGGTGCACCGCACGCATCTCTGCCGAAAAGACGGTGGATTCAGGCGGAAGCCTCTCAGCATGGGAGGCATCGCCACACACGAATGCGGATCCAACAACCTCACCGGATTTCGACCCGTCCGGGAAGAGAGACAGTATCTCGGCAAAGAGCTGCTGGTACACCAGAGCAGGAGTGGAAGACTGGCCACACACAAAGGGAAAGGTCAGCCGTTGCTTGAACCGGCTGCCAAGGCGGTTCATTGTAGAACCGGGTCAAACCAATCCGTGACAAGTCTAGACCAGCATCGCGCACCAAGGTCGACAACCGAATCCCAAACGTCGGAACACAGGAAGGCCGGTGTGAGAATAGGCGGACACATTGTGGTTGGAAAATGGAACCATGCAGTGGATGATCAGGAAGAGACTTCAACTTGGTGAAGAATTGAAGAGACAGCTGCTTACGTCGGATGCACAACGGCGGTTCATGGGCCTCGACATACAGGCTATGCACGGGAGAGGTACGGAAAGCACCAGTGCATAGCCGCAGAGCCTGGTGATGGACAGGATCCAGAGGCCGCAACACGGAAGGACGTGCCGAACCGTACGTTACGCAACCGAAGTCTAACTTTGACCGAATCAGAGAATGGTAAATGCGAAGCATTGAGCACCTGTCAGCCCCCAAGATGTTCGAGAGAGGACCTTGAGGATACTCAATGACTTCGTGCACCTCACCTTTAAAGACTGGATGTGAGGTCGGAAGGTGAGTGCTCGGTCAAATGTTAGCCCAAGGAACTTGACTTCTGACACTACAGGGATGGTAGAACACCCCAGACGGAGGCTGGGGTCTGGGTGAAGGCCCCGTTTGCGGCAAAAATGCACGCAAACGGTCTTCTGGGCCGAGAAGCCAAATCCATTGTGGGAGGCCCAGGTAGAGATCTTATTAATGGCCGTCTGCAGCTGCCGCTCAATAGTGCGCATGTTGACAGATGCGCAAGAGATCTGCAGATCATCCACGTACATGGTGCCACGGACCGTCGGAGGAAGGAGGGTGAAAAGAGGATTAACACGAAGGATGAACAATGTCACAGAAAGAATGGAGCCTTGAGGGACACCCTGCTCTTGTGGGTATAACGCAGAGAGGGTCGACCCGACGCGCACACGGAAACTCCGGTCCTGGAGAAATCCGGCGATGAAAGATGGTAGGTTTCCCCGCAATCCGCACTCGTGCAGATCACGGAGAATGCCGTATCTCCAGGTGCGGTCGTAAGCTTTCTCCATATCGAAGAACACGGAGACCATGTGCTGACGCCGGACAAACGCCTCTCTGACAGATGTCTCAAGGCGTAGATGATGATCTGAGGTGGATCGGAATTTCCGAAATCCACTCTGATGAGGTGAAAGAATGTGACGTGATTCCAAATAAAAAACGAAACGAAAATTGATGATGCGCTCTAGAACTTTGCAGAGGCAGCTCGTCATAGCAATTGGTCGGTAGTTCAACGGGTTAGCAGGATCTTTACCAGGTTTGAGAACAGGAACGACAACGGCAGTGCGCCAAGATTCGGGAAAGTCACGCTCGTGCCAGATCCTGTTAAACAGGACCAGCAGACATTCAAGAGAGGACGGAGAAAGGTGCTTCAGCATTTCATAATGGATGTTGTCCGGTCCGACAGATGTTCGGCCGGACCGATGCAGGGCAATCTTCAGTTCGACGGCAGTCAGCGGGCTGTTATAATCGGTAGCGGAAAACGGTCCAAAGGAAACTTTGGACCGTTCAAGCCGCGGCTGTACCTGCCGGAACGAAGCAGCGTAATTGCGGCTGCTGGACACCGAAGAAAATGCGGCGCCCAGACAGTCAGCAATACCCTGAGCGTCAGCAACCGTTCCTCCACCACTCTCAAGAATGGAGATTTCCCCAGAAGGGTACTTACCCCGAATCTTGCGGATCCTGTCCCAAACGATCTTAGAGCTGGTAGTGGTGTTAATCCCGGATACGTATCGTATCCAAGATTCCCGTTGGCTACGACGACGTACCAAACGCGCGTAAGATTTGGCTCTCTTGAAAGCAAGTAGATTCGCGTCGGTGGGGTACCGACGAAACCTACCCCAAGCCCGATGTTGGGCCTGACGAGCTGCCTTGCAAGTGGAATTCCACCAAGGTCGCGGACAACGTGGAAGTTTAGTCGAAGACTTAGGGATGGTAAAGTCAGCCGCTTGCACAATACAATCCGTAACCGCCGCAACAGCTTCATCGATCGTACCCGAGGTCACCATGTCTGGAGTAATGGTCGCTGAAGCCGTGAATGAGTCCCACTTGGCGCGATCGATAGCCCATCTAGCAGGGCGAGTAGGATGACGGTACCCGTCACCTGCTAGACGGAGAAAGATGGGAAAGTGATCACTGCCAAGGGGATCATCAGACACGCTCCAGGACCAGTCAGGATAGAAAGATGGCGAACTCAAGGACAGATCAATGGCTGAGAACGAGCGGGTGGGTTCATGAAAGTAAGTGACTGCCCCGGTGTTGTGGAGACAGAGGGACGTGTTGGAGAGAAGGGACTCAACAACACGGCCCCGGGAGTCACGAGTGGCAGAACCCCACAACGGACTGTGTGCATTGAAATCTCCTAAGATGAAGAAAGGAGGCGGCAGCTGGTCAACTAAATCTTCCAGATCCGAGAGGCTTACAGCTTCAGTTGGTGGTATTTAGATGGAACACACCGTGAGCAGAGTGTTCACAGATAGTCGCACTGCCACCGCCTGCAAAGTCGTCCGAAGGACAACCGCAGTGACAGGGACACCATGAGGAACAACGACGGCCACTCCTCCGCAGGCGATAACGCCGTCCTGGTGATCATTACGAAAAATAGAGTATCGGCGCAGCGAAAGAGTGTCCGTCGTGCGAATCTTCGTCTCCTGGAGACACACGCACACAGGTGTATGCGAAGACAGTAAGCCTTTCAGATCATCAAGGTGGCGTCGCAGACCTCTGCAATTCCACTGAATGATGGAAGCCATAATGCGAAAAAAAAATGGAAAGAAAATGCAGAGACGACTAAGACGCCTCATAATACGTCTCAGAATCCATGAGCTCCAGGCCGTCTGCAGGGTCAGGGGGTAAGATAGGGTTGTGCTTACTCTCCGTGTGTTTTTTTGGCTTTGCCCGACTCTGAGTGTTAGAGCTGTGTTTCGGTGAGGATGCGCCAGGTTTCACCGGATCGGGTTTCAGCTTCGATTTGCCCTGAACCTGGGCCCCAGTACTGGCAGAGGAGCATTTCGGCAACGGGGTGGATGTCGCCTTGGAGTCAAGACGGCGAGACTGAAGTGTCTCCAATCCAGCAGCAACGATATCCTCGAAATCGAAGGAACACCGCGATGGGATGTGAGCCTCAGTCTGGACAGCAACAGTAGCCTTCTGGACCACCACTGAGGCATACGAACGTCGACCTGGTGGCCCAGGGGCGATCCGCCGTCTGGCCTCTGGATAGGAGAGATGCTCAATAGTCTTTAGACGTTGAATCGCCTGCTCCTCTACCCACTTGGGGCATTGCTTAGAAGCCGCAGAGTGCGCACCATCACAGTTAGTGCAGTGTTCAGAAGCTGCCGAACATTCCAGCAAAAGATGATCCGCAGAACCACAGCGACCACACTTAGCCACATTACGACACGACTGCTGGGAGTGTCCGTAACGCTGGCACTTGAAGCACCTGAGGGGATTGGGTATATAGGGTCGAACGTCAAGATGTAAGTACCCTGCCTTGATGGAAGTCGGCAGGGTTGGGGAGTCAAAGGTTAAGATGATATTGCGAGATGGAACAAGTTTCCCATCTCGCCGAAACAGAATCCGGCGAACCCCAGTGACATGTTGTTCCCCTAGTTCGGCAAGTAGCTCCTCATCGCTGCAGTCAATTAAATCGCTGGAGGTGACCACGCCGCGAGAGGAATTCAAGTAGCCGTGCGGGGTCACTTGCACCGGAATACCCAACAGTGCGGTCGCGGTGAGCAGAGTGGAGCTATGTCTGGAATGAGAAGTTTCGACAAGAAGATCCCCTGAAGGAAGCTTCTTGACATTGCGCGGAGAGCCAGCAACGGCCTGAAGAGCCTTATTGATCCAGAAAGGGCTCTTTGCACTCAAAGGTTGTAAAGGATCGATAGAATGAATTAAGAGAAACAGAGCATGGCAAGTGTCAGAGACAAGTTTCTTTGTGGAAGGGATGGTCCCATCCTCCATTGGACGCTTTGGTGTCGCAAAATGGGAAGTGTCTTTGGAACCCATAAAGAAGAGAGAAGATTCATCCGCTGACTTCCCCACCCACTACCGAGCCCAACGAGGGAGAACCGGAGGTCCGCAAGCCCAAGAGGACGCAGGACACGGCTCTAGGGATAGTCAGCGGATATAGCAAGTTGGTAGGGCAGACACACGCTCAGCGTGCACCCAGACTTTCCCGTGCCCGGAGAACACCCCTTTGGCATGCCCACCCTACCCCAAACTCACCCAGCCGAACAGAACGACAAGCCGCTAGAAGACTGGACGCAACTCGGCCACAGACTTCCTGACCAGGAGTGGGTTAGCTCCCAGCCTCCCGTTTAGGGTGAAGCAGAGGGCAAAGAGGAGTGTTGGCATCTGGAGACACTACAACCCGGCCCCCAAATACCTCAACCTCCAGCATCCTCATTTCCACCTGTACGGGTCACCGCACACGGCGAACATGCAGGTAGGTCGAAGCTAACCAGCTCCGGAAAAACAGAAAATGTAACATAAAAGAGAAAAGACAGGGAAGTGAACGAGGAACAAAAACCCGGAACTGGCGCCTCATCACAACCTCAGCAGCCTACAACTGAGGCGGTACACGTCAAGATATGAACTGAAGACAAAAAAGCAAAACAATAAGAGAAAATCGGCTCGGGCCGTGGGGACGCCATCCCCCATCAGCTGGATGAACAGCTGTCCCTTCGGTGATGTTATCGTTCAAGAGCAAACGAAAAGTACTCCGTCACAAGGTGAGCTCGGGCCGTGGGGGCGCCGCTCCCCAAATAACTGGAAAACCAGTTATCCCCGTGCGGGGGACCCTCTGTAAGCAGCCCTCTTCGTCAGGAAACACCATGCATACATACGTGTGTGTCTGTTCGCAATGACGATAAGATGGGATCCAAATGGGGTTCTAGAGGTATTAAGAAACCCAAAGCCCATCAACGAAATAGGTTCCATACCATTACATAGCCTCCACCAGGATGCACAGTTCACACTAGGCAGCTAGGACCCTATCCATTCGTGATGTTGATGCCATATTTTGTCCGACGAAGTCCGCATGTATTAATTGAAAACATAATTCATTGGACCGAGAGACCTTTGCAATCCTCAAGGTTCCACTATTGGTTCTCCCGTGCCATTCCAGAGGAATTTGTTCATTTTTAACAGAGGCCGTGTTGTTCAGGAAGGGGCTTCTGTCGTTTTGGTCTATTCGTGTGAATGTACGCCGGACTGTGCACATTAAAATTCTCCTGTAGATACATCTGTTGTATTGCGCAGTTACTTCATGCAATGGAGCTACTTTGAAACCTTATATAACCTTTCCCAGCAGCTACTGTTCTCAAACATTCACCAGTCGTTTCTGCCCACGCTGATAGCTTGTTTCGCATCTTGTGCAAATATCATTGTACTCTCTCGATGCAATTCTTCTTGAATAGCCAAGAAGATTTCCAGGCTGTAACACTAAACCGGCAGGACAAAAGAAATGAGTTGAGACGCAGCGCCATCTATTGACGCATAACCCAGAAAAAAAAGCACGTTACTTCTGTATGATTATTCTGAATTCATATCATTGGGAGAGAGAATTTTTCTGAAGGAAGTGATGTACTTAATATGAAAATCTTAGTTCTCATTTAATCTAATATATAAAGTTGAAGTGGCACAGTGGTCTAAGCGATAGCTTCAGATCATTCGTCCGTGATGTGTCCGGTTTCGAATCCCGGTGAGGCATGGATGCTGTGTTTGTCTTACGGCGCTGGCTCTCTCCCTTCCCTGGAATCAGTGGCCCTGAATTAGGGACAAGCGACTGCTTATAGCCCATTGAGTTGCTCACGGTGGTCGTTAAACCTCCAAACAAAAAAAAAAGTTGAATTTTTGTTTGTTCGTCCGCAATGCTAATCTACAATCTTTAATTTAGAACCACCAAATTTGGTATACCATCTCATGGTACTCTAACTTAGACCGTAGATGGTTTTTGGAAGGGGCGGAGCCCGGAGTCAAGGGGCCCCCATACAAATTGTACGTAAAAGTTCCATTTTTTACTTTTTTAGCACGTCTTTTGTAAAAAAAGATCGTGCTTCTGTTATCGGTGTGTCCGTCCGTCAGTCTGTCCATCCGTCTGTACCCACGGTGTCTCTGCAACTATTAGTCCGATTTGAAAAATTCTTTTTGCATTCGGAAGCTTGAAATATGTAAATGATGGTCCTTTATTTCGTTTGTTTTTTTAACGATGTACAATGTCGAATTCAAAATTACGATGATGTCGAATTCAAAATTACGTTTTAATCAACATACTTGCTTCTGAACATCCGATTGAAAAAATTATTTTATCTTTCGATTCCATTTATGTCGAAAAGTGTTTTAGATATAGTTTCATTTTCAAATTACGCATAGATTTTCCGCTAGGGGGCGCAAAATTAAATTGCAATTTTTCTGATAACTCTTCTAAAACTCCGATTTGAAAAATCTTCTTTTGAGCGGATACATCTCCTAATGGAAAATCTTTTGCATATAATTTCGCATTTTTGGTAAAAAATACTTTGGCCAAAAAGGGGCGTAAGTGTTAATTTCTGCTTCTGATGTATTTGCCATAAAATCTGAGCTTCTTTTTTTTTTTTTTTTTTTTTTTTTTTGATTGGAGGTTTAACGACCACCGTGAGCAACTCAATGGGCTATAAGCAGTCGCCCGTCCCTAATTTAGGGTCACTGGTTCCAGGGAAGGGAGAGAGCCAGTGCCGTAAGACAAACACAACATCCATGCCTCACCGGGATTCGAACCCGGACCCCGTTCGGACGAATGATCAGAGGCCATCGCTTAGACCACTGCGCCACCGGGGCGGCAATCTGAGCTTCTAAAATATCAATTGAAAAAATTCTTTCGTGGACTGATGCCATTCCCATCGATAAACCTTTTCGGAATATTTTCTTCCTAAAATATCCCACAGTATCTCCGCCAGGGGGCGCAGATGTATATCTTATTTTTGTCAATATCTCTACTTCTAGTGGTCCGATTTAAAAAATTCCTTCTTTGTTGGATAGTGTTTTCCGAGTGACATGTTTTTCATATAATTTCAAAATTTTCAAGTAATTCATAGACTTTTCGCCAGGGGGCGTAAAGGTAAATTGCGTTTCTCCCTATATCTCTGCTTCTAAATCTCCGATTTGAAAAATTCTTTCTGCACTGGATACAGCTCCCGATGGAAAATCGTTTGCACATAATTTATAATTTTTGTAAAAAAATGGTTTGGCCACCAGGAGGCGTAAATCTTAATTTCCGTTTCTGATGTATTTGCAGCAAAATATGAGCTTCTAAATTCTCGATTTAAAACAACGTCGTTTGTAGACTTAACTACCCGTGTCGACAAACCTTTTAGAAACATTTTCTTCTTAAAATAGTGCATGTTTTCTGCGCCAGGGGGCGTAGACGTATATCTTATTTTTGTCAATATCTCGACTTCTAGGAGTCCGATTTAAAAAATTCCTTCTTTGTTGGATAGTGTTTCTAGTGTGACATGTTTTTCCTAAAAATTCCAAATTTTCAAGTAATTTATAGACTTTCCACTAGGGGGCGTAAAGGTAAATTGCGTTTCCCCTATTTCGCTGCTTCTAAACCTCAAATTTGAAAAATTCCTTCTGCACCGAATACAGCTCCTGATGGGAAATCCTTTGCACATAATTTCTAATTTTTGTTAAAAAATGGTATGGCCACCAGGTGGCGTGAGCCTTAATTTCCACTTCTGATGTATTTGCAACAAAATATGAGCTTCTAAAATCACGATTGAAAAAACAAGTCTTTTGTCGACAAACCTTTTAGGAACACTTTCGTCTTGAAATAATGCATGGTTTTTACGCCAAGGGGCGTAGATGTATATCTTATTTTTGTCAATATCTCTATTTCTAAAAGTCCAATTTCAAAAATTCTTTCGTTGTTGGATAGTGTTTCCGATGCGAAATGTTTTTCATATGAATTCAAAATTTTCACGTAAATAATTTAAGACTTTCCGCTAGGGCGCATAAAGGTAAATTGCGTTTTCTGCTCCTAAAACTTCGATTTGAAAAATTCTTCCTGTATCGCATACAAGACCTGATGGAAAATATTTTTCACATAATTTCTAATGTTCTGTAAAGAATGGTTTGGCCACCAGGGGGCATAAGTGTTAATTTCTGCTTCTGATGTATTTGTAACAAAATCTGGGCTCCTGAAAACTGGACAATTTTTTTTTCTTGGACCGATACCGCTCATATGGATAAACCTTTTGAGAAGACTTTCTTCCTAAAATAATGCATGGTTTTCCCACCAGGGGACGTAAAGTCTCATCTTATTTTTGTCGATAACTCTGTTCCTAAGAGTTCGTAAGCTCAAGATTCCGTTTACACCAATATCTGAGGGATTAAAGACCCGATTGAAAAACTTCTTTCTTCCGTCAGATACTATTGTTTTCCATACCGGTTCCATTGCCTTTGAATAGCTTTTATAAATTTCATTTGCGTCAGAACGGATTTTTTTTTTTTTTTTTTGATTGGAGGTTTAACGACCACCGTGAGCAACTCAATGGGCTATAAGCAGTCGCCCGTCCCTAATTTAGGGTCACTGGTTCCAGGGAAGGGAGAGAGCCAGTGCCGTAAGACAAACACAACATCCATGCCTCACCGGGATTCGAACCCGGACCCCTTACGGACGAATGATCACAGGCCAGCGCCTTAGACCACTGCGCCACCGGGGCGGCCCAGAACGGATTCAAAAGACGTGCTTATTACACCCGAAAATTCGGTGTCATCATTCTTGTTTAATCTGAATTCGAATTTAATACTTTCTCTTCTGCTAAGTGCAAGAATTGAGTTTTTTAGTTACAAGTGCTTTCCAGTTATGAACTGCAACACAATTCAGCATCGGAGCTGAAAGCAAGAATTTCCATTCCTCTTCCTTTCTGTTTTGTTTGGTAAAAGTAAATTAACTAAATTATTTTTTTTATTTTTCACATTTGCAGCCATCCCTTGGCAGAAATATTACTGCATCACAAAATTTTGCGTTGGTAGTGACGGTAACCTTGCTTTTCCCGCGGACAACTGTATGTCGCCTGCTCAAGGGTTGGAAATCTTCAAGATCTCTACATTTTTCCTCCCAAAGGAAAAACAAAAACATTGTTTACCAAAAAGCAATAACCTAAATGAATTAAAATAAATTTACTGGAAAATTACCGAAATACTTTCACATTCATAAACTTTCACCCACTAAACTTGGTGATTCCACGAATAGTAATATTTACCCAGGAAATGACGGGTACCTTTGCTATATGTACATTATATTGAAAAAAGTCACCGGAAACCCCTTCAAAAGCAAATGAACGGCGTTGTTGTGATACGCGATACAGCTGTAAACGGTATAAAAACAAGTCTTCAGCTGACTGCGATCATATCGCACTGTGAGGTTGAGTGAAAATGTCGCGGCTGGAGAGTACTGACTTTGAGAAAGGAAAGATCGTTGGGTGTTATATTAGTAGGTTGCCCATATGAGAAACCGAGAGACGTTTAAACATACCCAAGTCACCAGTTTTGGATGTACTGAATACGTGGAAGACACATGACGTGCCTGAAGCAGCAGAACGTACCGGCAGACCAAAGAAAATCAGTGATAAAGGAAGACAAAGCGTCAGGAGAGTTGTTGCAGCTAATCGACAGAGTACTAAACAAGACCTCAGTGTACAGCTTAGTAAAAATGCTGGAACCTCGGTGTGTACACGTACCATTCGCAGAGAACTTCATTCCATGGGTTACCGTGGTCGTGGGGCTGCTCATAATAAGCCTTTCATCTCCACTCAGAATGCTACTCGCTCTTTAACATGGTGCAAAGAATATTTATCGTGCACCGTAGATCAATGGAAACGGGACCCATGGACTCGTGAATCCAGATACAGGATCTTACAGTCCGATGGCCCTGTGTGGGTATGGCGGCAGCCGGGGGAACGCTATTTACCACAGTGTACTGTTCCAACGGTCAAGTTTGTAGCTGGCAGTGTGCTCGTGTGGTGTTGTTTTTCGTGGTCCCGGCCCATTGGTGATCGTGGACAAACCTGTAAACCAGCACGTCTACCTCTATATTCTGGACAAGTATGCCCTACCAACTCTGTGGCAATACTATGGAACCAAGCCTTGTTGGTACCAGTAGGATAATGCACCGAGCCATAAAGCAAGGACTGTTAAGGCGTGGTTTGACATTAATTCCGTATTGTGTGTGGACTGGCCAGCACAGAACCCTGATCTTAATCTCATAGAGCACCTATGGGGTGAATTAGAGCGCCTCAAAAGAAGTTTAGAACCAATGCCTACTACTAAGCAACAGTTAACCGCAGCATTATATACTTTATGGAAGCGCATACCTATCGTTGTGTTCCAAAACCTTGTCGAAAGCATGTCTCGAAGGGTCAGTGCATGCATTAAGGCCAAAGGTGGACCGACACCATACGAATGTATGTCAATAAATGCTATGTTGAGTTTTCTTTTTAGGTGTCCGGTGAGTTTTGTCAATATAGTGTACAACTCGAGGAACGGCTTTCGGTTAGTAGAGTGTTCAAAATCAGCATGGGATAAGCTGCCGATTTATCAGAGTTTGATAAAGGACAAATTGTGATACCACGCCGTCTCGGAACTACAATTTCAGAAACACCGTGGCTTGTGGGTTGTTCACGTGCCGCTGTAGCGAGTACGTATCAAAAGTGGTACGCAGATGGTCAAACAACGAACCTTCGTCCAACCTTCTGTCGTGCGCAGCTCATCGATGTTAGAGGGTGAGCGGAGACTGTCACACATTGTTCACAGCGACCGCAGAGCCACAGTGCGGCAAATCACCCGGAGCTACAACAGTGGTGATCAGGGCAATGTGTCACAGCACACAGTTTATCGCAGCCTTATGCGCATGGGCCTGTGTAGCCGAAGACACAGCTGGGTCCCCATGATCACTGCACGTCATCGCCAAAAACGCATGAAATCTGCGCAAGATCATCGAGATTGTAACGTGGATGATTGGAAGAAATCGCCTGTTCTGACCAGTCAAGATTCCTGGCGCATCAGGTAGACGGCCGAGAGCGGATACTTCGATTACCAACGGAGGCTATGGCGTCTGCATGCATTGTTGGACGGAAACAGGCAGCGGGGTTATGCTCTGAGCAATGTTTTCCTGGGACACTTTAGGCCCCGTGATCACAATGGCACAAAAACTTGATAGCTGTCCTTTGGTTCATTGGTAAAAGCCTCGTATACGCATATATATCACTTTGAATTCGTGCTCAGTCTCTCCTCAAGGAGGAGGGGATTTAACCCCTTCCCCCTTCTGGCTACGCCACTGGCTGTCAGGTATCTGAACATCGTTGGGGACCATGTTCACCCATTCATGGGAACTGTATTCCTTGCTGGTGATGGCCATTACCAACTGGATAATCGCCATGCCATACTGCCAAAATTGTCAAGGAGTGGTTCGAGGAACATGCTGGTGAGTTTTCGTTAATGCCCTGGCCTCCACATTCACTTAATATGATTAATATAGATATTTGACGTGGATCAGAAACATCAAACATAGGTCATCGCTCTTTCCCCGTTTTTAAGTGAGTCACGGAAAAATTATCATTGGCCGCAACGGGAATCGAACCCAGGGTCTTACAGTTAAGCGCTGGACATGCTACCACTGCACCACAGCGGCCTCAAATTCCCCAGACTCACATGCGACTAACTGCCAAACCACATGGCAGGTTGCTTCTTGAAGCTTCCCACAATGCTGGGGATTCACCAAAGATGGTAAGCAGCAACTGGACAAATAACTAGGATGCGAATGAATAATTAATGCACACAATTGACGTGAATTAGAAACATCAAACAGAAGTCATCGCTCTTTCCACGTTTATAAGTGAGTCACGGAAAAATTCTCATCGGCAGCCACCGGAAATCGAACCCAGGGTCTTCCAGTTATGCGTCAGATATGCTTCCATTGCACCACAACGGCCTCGAGTTCCTCCAGACTCACATACACTAACTGCCAATCCAATTTGGCAGGCTGCTTCTTGAAGACCCTGGGTTTGATTCCCGGTGGCGGTCAATGAGAATTTTTTCGTGACTCACTTAAAAACGTGGAAAGAGCGATGACTTCTGTTTGATGAACTTAACATGAACCGAATCAAACATTTGTGGTTCGAGTTGGAAAAGCGGGTTCGCGCTAAATCACCACCAACCGAAATATACGGGAACTGGAGGACCTACTGTTGACATTATAGTACCAGATATCTCACGATACCTATCGCCACTTCATCGAATCGATGCCTCGTCGAGTGGCAGCTGTTTTGCTGGCTAAAGGGGGTCTTAGAGCTTATTAGGTGGGTGGTCATAATGTGATGGCTCATTAGTGTTGTTCGTGCTACATGTGTTATTAGGATAAACCGGCCCTGGTCTCTCCACATCAAATTTAAAAGTAGCAAATCAGGATCAAAATATCTCTGATGCACGAATATTCTTATTCTTATTTATTTTTCTACCTTCGAGTACAGCAGCAATTTAAGGCGTATTTTAAATCATTAAAAATATGTTTTTCGCTGTAAGGTTTTTTTTTACACATAACATCTGCTTCCGTAGAAGAAAAATTCGGGCATTTCACAAATGGCAAAGGGAGAGGAAACTCGATGGCTTAATATAAAATATAAATTTCTTTTTTTTTTTTTTTTTTTTGTCCAACCACTGTTTGATTCCGCATCGTTGCTTTACAATTCATTTTGAAATAGTGTTTTGCATGATTGCCATAATCCACAAAGTCATGCTAAAGCAATAATCCTCTTCTTTAAATACATTTCTTCCTAATTGGGACAGAGAAACAATCATTAGTTCTTCCGAAAGGAAGGAATTATCCAGACCAAGCTTTGCAAAAGAAGAATGCATCCATGTTGAAGAAAAAAAAGCCATGAAGAAAAACATACATTTTGAGGAAAGTTTTTTTGTTCAACTAATTATGAGTTTTTGCGGTCCCTCTCTTTGTGATGTTGAAACAATCGACTCAGCTAGGACACTAAGGGAAGTACGTCGATTCTCTTCCTGCTGATAATAGCTAATTTACAACTTAAAAGCGAACAAACTTCGTTCTAAATGTTTTCTAGAAACGTCATCCACCGAGATTCTAATGAATAGTCTGAATGTAAAACCCGTATTACCTTTTTTGTCTAATAATGGATTCATTAATTACGTACTTCCCATTCCCGGGGTTTCTGCAATAAGATCTGGTAGTTTGTGATCCAAACCTGAAATTTGTAGATAAGTCTTTGAATTACATGGTTTTCAAATCTTTCTGTCCGCTGATTCGAAGAATTTTCCGAGCTACAAATTAAAAATATTTTTATCACTCGGAAGGTTTCTGAGGAAGACGTCTGAGCTTCTATTTATATAGAAACGCGTAAAAACGCAACATACAGGGGTTGGAAAATATAATGTGAACACCTGGGAAAAAAGCGATGTATCCTTACTAATGAGGTGCTAGACCACCATTTCACAGCTTTCAATCTTCTTCTAATAGATTCACTGAGCTATTGAACAGTCCTTTGTGGAATGTTGTACCATAAGTCTATCAGAACATCAGCCAATTACTTTAGAGACGTTGGAGAAGTGAATCTGTTTCTCACTCTGCTTTCCAAAACTGCCAGAATCGTCAAGGAGTGGTTGAAGGATATGCTGGTGACTTTCTGTTAATGCCCTGGATTCCAAATTCACCTGATATGAACCCAATCGAACATTTGTGGTTCGACTTGGAAAAGCGGGTTCGCGCTAAATACCATGTGACGTGCCTGCCGTGCAGGACGCACACGACATAAAGGCAGATAGCAGCAACAGCTAACGGCCGCGTAGCTCAATTTGTAGAGTGACTTATTCCGGAATGAGGGGACACGGGTTCGAGCCCCGGCATTGACAAAAATGACGGAGAAATTTACTCCGTTACAATGGCGCCCGAACTTTCCGGATAACCCGGCCGTTCAAGATCTCTCAATGGTGTGATGTTATTTTCACACTGCGAGAGAGTAAAAATAAGAGCAGCGCTTCGAAAAATAAATGTGTGTGACGATGAATTCCACACACCAGATTGACTGGGAGTTCTCAGGTGTACGTTCTTCAGCGGATGCTGCCTACAACAATTCATGGTCACGGCTGACCCGTGGGCCACGCCCCAGGCCCTCTTTCGGTGGGGGGAGGAGATGTGAAGTGCCTATTGTGCAGGACGCACACGACATAAAGGCAGATAGCAGTAACGACGAACGTCCGCGTAGCTCAATTGGTAGAGTGACTTATTCAGGAATAAGGGGACCCGGGTTCGAGCCCCGCTGTGGACAAAAATGACGGAGAATTTTACTTCGTTATAACCACCACCCCGAAATGTACGGGAACTGGGGGACCTGTTGTTGAGTTTATGGTACCAGTTACCCAAAGGATACCTATCGCCACCTCATCGAATCGATGCCTTGCCGAGTGGCCGCTGTTTTGCGGACTAAAGGGGGTCCTACAGCTTATTAGGTAGATGGTCATAATGTAATAACTCATCGGTATATTTGCAATGTCTTGCGAAATATGTAAGAAAATAAAATCATGTAAATAAGTCAATCCGAAGTGAAAAACGTCTTTTTAGTTGTATAATAACGTAACTAAGTAAATAATTCTTCCTCTATTCCGAAAGGTAAAATATTTTAGTTGTTGCTGCCTTTTTATTTAATAATATAATAAAAAAAAACTGATTATTGATAGGAGACCGCTTTCGGTACCTCTTTGCTTTCCAAGAACGAACTTTAGCATCGAACGTTCGTGATGTTCAGATTTAGATAATTCTAATCGAAAATTTTCGCGATGCTCAGATTTAGATAATCCTAATTGAAAGAGCTTTGGCAGAAATTAGATACTTCAAATTTTCCTTTTTCCGAAAGAAAGCCCACTGTCCTGATACCTGAAATTTGTCTCTACCAAATTCGTCTAACAATGGATTGTATCTGTAAATATTTATTCACGTAGAAGAAACAAGCGTGTGTTCAGCTAATAATATTTTCCAAAATGAAAGACCTAAGGCTGAGTGAAACATCAGGATTAGTTCGTAATATTCTAAATTATTCATTGTTCCCTGTCGTCATATTAATCTTCTCAGTAATTAACAAAGTAAAATTGTCTCTCTTTGATTCAATGGCTGCCACGCAAATATTAATAGATCTTGTGAAAGACGAAAATGAAAAAGTGAATTCTGAAATTACATAAAAGTAATTTGAAAAATCAAGAATTCAAACGTAAATAAGTTAAATAAAAAAACATATAACGGCTCCAAGATATGCTCACTAAAATTCACTTTGTTTAGCCTTTTAAATAATCAAACAGGAAATGGCGCAGTTTCCAGATACAAACCGTACAGATTGTTGACCAACGAATCCGTCGTTTATTTTGTCCAGAAAATGTTCTGCTATTCAATAAAAAATCACAAGGTTACTTGAAACTCGATCGCACGAGCAGCATGAATCTTACTCTGAAAGGACAACTCATTACACATACCCACGTAATAACGTGTGGTGTGAAAACACAAATTTGTCCGTGACGTGATCGAACCCGCGACCCCTTCATTCCGGAGTAAGTTGCTCTCTTAACTAAGCTACATGGACCGAACGTATCTCTGCAGATTTGTCGTCCTGATACGTGCTTTACCTCTATATTACGTCACAGTGAACCCAACTTTGAGCGTCACAACAGCAGCAACAAGTCGTGCGATGTACTCTATTCGGTTTTCGAAACAGTAGGATGTTACTGCCGTCTATGATTCCACGACAACCATCTGTAACGCGTGGAATTTGTCGGTGATGGGTTCGAGCTCGAATTTACTTCCTCCCACATATGCTCGATTAGGTTTAATATTTTAAGCGTTCTATGTACCTAAATAAAATGATGCTCCAATTGTTCTGACATAGCTGCAGAATTTTGCGAAAGCTACGGAAAAACAATTTCTATCCTCCCACGCATCTCAGCAGTTTTGATCATAAACCTGCCACTGATGATAATACCTGTCTATAGTCCCTTATTATCTGACACAACGCATGATGGAGGAAGAGATAGATATAACCTCCCTGATACGAACACGACGCTACTGCGTACTAATAAGTGTCTCAGACTTTTCTCTCCTTTTTGATCGCAAAGGAACTTTTTCAATAAAGTGTCCAGAAGCGCAGATGTTGTTGCAGATACATCTGAAACACAAATATATACTTACTAGCAAAGTAGTTCTTCACCAAAATTAGGAACCTTATGTAAAATGTTTCACATCAGAAACTATCCCACACGAAAACATATATTTTTCAAATCTGACTTTTAGAAGCAGAAATATGGAAGAAAGTGCAATTTATCTTTACAGTCCCTAGTGGAAAAACTGCGCAATACTTGGAAAAGAAACGCCACCCAAAATTTAAATGGTATCAGACGGAGTAAATGTTATTTTTCTTTCAATCGGTTATCTAGAAGCAAAAATATGAAATAAAATGTATTTTGAATTACATAGCATATGTATTCATTCCTTCTACAGTGTAAAAAGAAAGTGGTGTGAATTGACGGAAATTTTCTGAAAATAACAAGCAGCAAAGTTGCCGGTAGGTATCCGTGTTTTTCAGAAATTTCCGTTTTTAAAAGTGCCCGTTCATTTTAACTTCCGTATTTTCACAGATATTTCCATAGACAGAAATTCCGTTTATTTCAGAAAAATCCATTTCTGGTTTTTCCGTACTTAAATTGAAATTCCGCAAAATCAACAAACCTGCACAGCACTTACCCGCAGAGGTCAGGATCGAACACCCGATGTTATAGCTCGCCGGACAGACAACTTGTGCCTTTACCAACTGAACCACAAACGCTCGGCAACCAGCCTCACTTATGTCATAAAACAAATCGCACGACAAAAAAATTTTGTTTTTTCTCATTAATGTGAGTGATTTAGTCATTTTATTTTCTGTTGGAGCTTATTATTTTAATGAATAGGTTTGTAATTTTTTTTTCTATGGGAGGACTTTTCAAATATTAGGCATTTTTCATCGTGGTTTTTCGAAGCAACAAATTGCTTTGCAACATTATTTTTTTAAACTGACAATGACTCATTTTTCTTTAAAAAAGGCGAAATGTACTTTTTATAGTATTAATTTCACACACACACACACAAATAAATATGAAACTTACTCTCGAAAGCTATAATAGCTTTTGCCTTAAGTTTTCCAAAGACTGATACACAGACATCGTATAATCATCTGTACAATAAGTACCCAGTTTCTTACAGTAACACAATTTATATAATAAGTAGCTGGTGCACCAGATAAGGGAAAGGAGAAATATCCTGGGCCACAAAAAACAAACAAAATCTATGTGATATGCTATCCACAATATCCGATCTCGCTATTTTAGTGGATGTTAAGAAAGAAAAAAACATATGTAGGGAGGCGAATTGATTTTCTATAATGAAATGCCACGTCGAGGAAGATATCACATGAAGCCACGAAATATTAGATTGCAGCCATGAAATACATCCACTCCATAAAAAGAAATAATTTCTGTGTAATCTTTCGTTTTAACATACACTAAACCGCTTGAAACAAAAGTCCTGGAAAAACATTAAATAAAAAAAAAAACGTTATGTTGGAAAAAAATATATATATACGCGTACAAAATTTATCAATTATTTGATTTAAAAAAAAAAAAAAAAAAAAAAAAAAAAAAAAAAAAAAAGAAAGCTGTGCGGATATAATGTACTCATCCATGAGTTGAATACACAAGAATGGAGGAATTCACTTCTAAAAATAATGAGAAGTAAATTAAAATATCTTTCATCTTTAAAACAAATCAAGCTTCGGACAGCGGAAAGGAAAGACACAACGTTAAAAATGTAACAGAATGTGATATGAACGGGCAAATATATTAATTCAACAATCGCCTTTAAAGAAGACAAGGACAGCACAAAACTTTGGAAAGCACTTTTAAGTTGGTACACTAGTTGAAAATGAGTAAAGTTTCCTTAAGGAAAAAAAACAAAAAACAATCGTTACGTTGAAAAAATAAATTTATGAATTATATGGGACTGACATTTACGAAAAATTCCTCGCAATACTGTAAAATTAAAGACAGAACCATTCCTTACACATTCCTCAGAAAAGACGGCCAGCTTCTAGCCATAATCGCGCGTGCCAAATCAGTCCAGTTGGTAGAGCTCCCGCTTCCCACGCAGACAGTCCTTGGTTCGTTTCCAATCAGATCCAAACGGGTTTTGTAACCCCTGTGGCGTAGTGGTCTAAGCGATTGCCTCTTATTATTCGTCCGAAAGGGGTCCAGGTTTGAAACCCGGTGAGGATGGATGTTGTGTTTGTCTAACGGCACTGGCTCTCTCAATTCCCTGGAACCAGTGACCCTAAATTAGGGACGGGCGACTGCTTATATCCCATTGAGTTGCTCACGGTGGTCGTTAAACCCCCAATAATAAAAAAAAAAAAAAAACCCGGGTGTTTTTCCGTACTTGTTGAGAAAATTTCCCCAGGGCAGTGGAGTAATTCTGAAGTTCGTAAGGAGAAAAAAAAAGTAGTTGTAGTTTTGGAAAACTGCGGTTATCCTTTATTTTTTTAATGGCTACTTCTCTGGAATTGGCGGACAAGATTCGGCAAGCCATCAGTTACGTCACATAATTGCTGGCTGCCACTGCCGGGAAACTAGCGGACCACATTAGGCTACCCATCATTTATGGCAGGTGCTTGCAGGGCCGCTGAAGGGCCACTTGTGGCAGCTACTGCCTGTGATGGATAACTTATGGCCCTGTCCTGGCAAATGACAACTGATGGGGTGCCACTGTTGGCCCCCCTGCTGGCCCTAACTGCTCGCCCATATGGAGGCCACCGGGACACTTTATTGACGGTTGGGCGGCGGCAACATAGTACTGCGCCACCTCTGGCAGTGTTGGCAGCCAGCAGTGGCCCAGTGCTGCCCCAGGAAGACTGTTTTTGCTGGGTAGTGGAATAATGTTGATAAAGGAACAAAAGGCAGGGAAGTATGTTTATCAAACGCTCATCAAGCGCTTGCGCAAGAGACTCTCCACCGCCCACTCCGAGAGGTTATTTATGCCTTGGATGTGTCGCGTCAGAAGAGTTGATAAAATGCCACCTAGTCTTGGCAAAACGAGGATGAGTGGGACTTTCCTACATGTAGGTGGTTTTCTGAGCGACCTTTGCAGTCACCCAGAAATCCACCAACTTGGGATCGAGAAGTAATGGAATGGGAATGTCGCCAGAGGGGAAACAGGAGATTAAAATTCCTGGAATTGTGTCCATTGGCCCTTTCACCCTCCAAGTGAGCAATGCATGGAAGGGGGCGCTGCCTTTACCCCATGAGTGTTGTTTAGTTAAACAGCTGTCAGTCTCACGTAGCTGTCAAGTTGGATATACTTGAAAGATTTAATTAATTATAGTGGTAATGTAACCAACTGATTAAATCTTTCAGGCATATCTAATTGTTATGGATATATACAATATACTGTGAACATAAATGCATATTATCACGTATGCATGCTTTAATGTGGTGCACCGAAAACGGGTCTGGTTCATTTGCCCGACGTTTACTTCACCGAAAGGTCACTTGACTGAAAATTACTTCACCGAAAGACACCTTACTCGAAACTTTCATTTCACCGAAGGGTCACTTGATCGAAAGGTATATTTCACTGAAGAGTCACTTGATCGAAAAGTTCATTTCACCGAAAGGTCTCTTTACATAAAAGTTCATTTCATCGAAGGGTCATTTCACCGAAGGGTCAGTTTATCGAAAACTTTGGATTTCATTACAGGATTTATTGAAGCATGGTGCAAGTTCGGCAGACCACCGAAAGGTTAGGGGATCATACTCAAATTGTATTTTTGATTTCTTCGTGTCACAGAGAACGCAAAGATTTAGTTTTAAGACAAAAATAATTAATTTTAAATCCCTAGGCCTCGGCTTAGGCCCTTTTAACAAATTTTAATCATGTTCATAAGGTTTACATAAAAGTCATGTTCAGTGCTCATGTTCATAAGGTTTACAAAAAAAGAAAAATTAATAATGTTGCACATGTTTTCAGGGAAAAATAATGAAGTTTAAGGCTCTAGGCCTCAGCTAAGGCCTTTTTAGCAAATTTTAAACGTGCGTGCTCATATTCATAAGGTTTACATAAAAAGTCAAGAAATGTTGCCCATTTTTTCAGGCAAAACGAATCAATTTTAGGGCCCTAGGCCTCGGCTTAGGCCATTTTAACAAATTTTAACTGTGCGTGCTCATGTTCATAAGGTTTACAAAAAAGTTACTTTACATTTTATGTAATGCTTATCAATATGAGTAGGATTAAAATATGTAAAGATGGCCTGTATCTAGGCCTACGGTTAAAAATTTAATGTTTTGTGGTTGAATAAAAGTGGAACATTATTTACTTGATTTACTATGTAACCTCTTATGAATATGAGCTCGGAGGATTAAAATTTTACAAAAAAGGCACAGATCTAGGCCTTATAATTAATGTTATATTTCGAAAAACCTACTCATGGGGAGGTGTTTCATGGAAATTAAAAGTGTATTTTTTTACAATCCGATAATGTTTAGGTGGCCAGTTTTTTAAAAACCCGCATAACACTCCAACGCATCTCTAACAACAAAATTCTAAGTTTTCGATAAAGTCGCCATTTGGCGAAATGATCTTTCGACATAATTAATTTTTAGGTAAAGTAATCCTTCCGTGAAATGACCTTTTCGATCAAATGTCCTTTCGATGAAATGAACTTTTCGGTTTTCGGTGAAATGTACCTTTCGATCAAGTAATTTTCGGCGAAGTGATTTTCGGTCAAGTGATCTTTCGATCAAGTGAACGATACCCACCGAAAACATATTTAGGTAGCTATCGGATTAAACAAGGGTTTCCGATGGCCCCGAGCTCCTCCTTATAAGCGGCTGCTATTGTGCGTTTCCTTATTATTATATATAACAAGTTAGTAAAATCATGCAATTCATTGATTATGATACGCTTTCCAACATACCAGAAATCATTACTCAAGTTATGAGGATAATGGCTGTAGAATAAATCTCGCTCTTATGACTTGACCTTTGACCCCATTTCGATTATATTAAACAAAACTGGTAAAGTATACTTCCGGAACAACATGTTAAAGTTTTGTCTCAATCGAAGCATTTTTACGTAAGTTATAACGCATAAGAGCGATGGAATGGATCCCGATCCTATGTCCTGGCCTTTCACCCCATTTCGCTTCTTTTCAACAGGATTTGTCCCCAGATGGCCCCCTACCACATGTTAACATTTCATCGAAATCGAACCATGTTTACACAAGTTATGACACATAAAGGCAATGGAATGCATCCCGCTCCTATGTTCTGGCCTTTGACTCCATTTCGCCCATTTTAGTAAGATTCCTCCCCACACGGTCCCCTAACACATATTAAAATTTCATCGAAATCGAACCATTTTTACACAAGTTATGACGCATAAAGACAATGGAATGCATCCCGCTCCTATGTTCTGACCTTTGACCCCATTTCTTTGATTTTCTATAGAGTTCGTCCCCACGTAGTTCTCTACGACATACTAAAATTTCATTGCAATCGAACCACCTTTACGCAAGGTATGACGCATAAGGGCAATGGAATGGATCCCGCTCCTATGTCGTGACCTTTGACCCCATTTCGCATATTTTCAGTAGGGTTTGTCCCCAGGTGGTCCCCTACCACATACTAACATTTCATCGAAATCGAACCATTTTTACGCGAGTCATCGTGCCAACAGACGGACGGGCAGACAAACAAATAGACAAAGCTGGAGCATTTACGCTTCTTCAACCTATGGTTGGAAAGAGTAAAAAAGAAGAGAAAAATCTACGAGTTGAAAAAGTAATAACAGATACCTAACTGTTCAACCAGTAAGGATATTTCTAATACACAGCCCAGCCACAAATTTATTACCACCTCTGATGTAAGAAGTAACCGTAATCAGCAGCCCGATGGCGTGCGTATCAACATATGCAAATCATGTAAGGAATTTAAAAGAACACGAACTCGTGGACGGTATGTAGTTACGCGTGAAAAGGAGAAAAAGACGTGGCCAAGCAGCGTTTGAAAAAGTAATGACTTTTGTTTACCGACTGAAGGGCGGTAACATCACAGAAACGTGGGCTGTTCACGTCGTGAAGTTGTTACAGTGTTCCAGGAACGGAAGGAAACCGGCAAGACCTAGAGAAACCGAGGTAGTAGTGGAAGCCCAGGGAGCATTGATGATCGTGGGTAGTTGAAAGCTATCACGATTATCACGACTGATCGCAGTGGAACAACTGGCCAGAGCATCCAGTGCAGGCACATCGAGGAGCGTATCGCAGACCACAGTCCAACGAACTGAGATCCCTATGCATATCTAGAGCCACCGTTCACTCAAGGTGTCCATGCTGACGCCCAGACATCGACGATTACGGCGTGAATTGGCATCTCAGAAGAGGCAAGGGACCATCGAACTGTGGAAGGAAGTAACCTTTTCAGACGAATCACGTTTTCTGCTTTACTGTGTGGGCAGTCGATGGAGAGTACGGCGAAACAGTACTGACAGAAATCATCCAAACACCATGCTTGAGAAGAAACAGGCAGGAGGTGAGAATGTGCTCGTGTGAGATATGTTTTTCCTTAAAATCATTGGGAGAAGTCATCCTCCTCGATCGCGCGATAACCGCATAAGCCTACCTATTGATTGTGGAGTATCAGGCGCTTTCATTGATGGTACTGTCTACCCCGATGGCAGGGGTTGCTTGCAGCAAGATAATGACCCTTGTTCTGTTGCAGTGCGTGTGAGATAATGGTTTGGGCAACATTCCAGTGAATTCAGCTTACTATTCTGGCCACCTTACTCGCCGGACATCAATCCAATTGAAATCTCTGAGACAATCTCGACCAACAGGTTCGATGTATGATATGGATTCACCACCAATGAATCTTGATGATGTGTGAGAAACTCTAGTGGTATAGCATCCCTACAGAAACGTACGGATACACCACCGCTGACTCTTGATGATCTGTGAGAAGCTCTGGTTTCTACGTTGTATAACATTCCTACAGAAACGTATGGATCCACCACCGATGACTCTTGTTGATCTGCGAGAAGCTGTGGGGTATGCATGGTATAGCATCCTAACAAAAACGTATGGATCCTCCACCGATGACTCTTGATGATCTGCGAGAAGCTGTGGTTTCTGCATGGTATAGCATTCCTACAAAAACGTAGGGATCCACCACCGATGAATCTTGGGTGATCTGCTAGAAGATCTGATGTCTGCATTGTATAGGATACCTACAGAAACGTATGGATCCACCACCGATGACTCTTGATGATCTGTGAGAAGCTGTGATGTCTGCATGGTATAGCATCCTTACAGAAACGTATGGATCCCCCACTGATGACTCTTGGTGATCCGCGAGAAGCTGTGGTGTCTGCATGGTATAGCATTCCTACAGAAACGTATGGATCCCCCACTGATGACTATTGGTGATCTGCGAGAAGCTCTGGTTTCTGCATGGTATAGCATTCCTACAGAAACATATGGATCTCCCACTGATGACTCTTGATGATCTGCGAGGAGCTGTGGTTTCTGCATGGTATAGCATTCCTACAAAAACGTAGGTATCCACCACCGAAGAACCTTGGTGATCTGCGAGAAACTCTAATGTCTGCATGGTATAGCATTCCTACAGAAACGTATGGATCCCCCACTGATGACTCTTGGTGATCTGCGAGAAGCTCTGGTTTCTGCATGGTATAGCATTCCTACAGAAACATATGGATCCCCCACTGATGACTCTTGATGATCTGCGAGGAGCTATGGTTTCTGCATGGTATAGCATTCCTACAAAAACGTAGGGATCCACCACCGATGAATCTTTGGGATCTGCAAGAAACTCTGTCTGCATGGTATAGGATACCTACAGAAACGTATGGATCCACCACCGATGACTCTTGATGATCTGTAGGAAGCTCTGGTTTCTGCGTTGTATAACATCCCTACAGAAACGTATGGATCCACCACCGATGACTCTTGATGATCTGAGGCCTCACTGAGTCAATGCCACGCCGAATATCTGCAGTATTGGCTATACGAGGAGGCTATACATACTTCGTACCAGCAGGTGGTCATAATTTTTTGACTGGCCTGTGTACATTCCCGTTTACGAAACAACTAACTGAGATAAGTTGATATGTACAGCAAAGAAAAAAAGTTGCTATCGGCAACATTTCTTTTTAATTCATGCATAGGTTTTTAATAAATTGTCTTTATTGTGCTTGATGATAAAACAGAATGACTAATATCTAAGAAAGAAAGGAGACACACCTATTCTCTCAATTTCATTCGTGTATTATTTGCGTTTCTTCAAACAGTGTTTCAAATCTTTTTTTCTTTTTGTCTGCCTTTTCTGTGTGTCCCCGGAACCTGATACGTCTCAAAACGCATTTGCCCGAGGGCTTTGACAAACAGCTTAAGTCGTCTGCCGCCAGTTTGAAAAACTTCAGCTTCCCTGAATTTTGTCTGACAAACATGCTATTGTTCGATGAAGAAAATCACAGGAAATCAACAAAAGCTTTGGCTGTTTTGCCACGAAATAATCGATTAGAATACGGAACGTTCTTTTATGTCAACCTTGTACGCTTCCCAAGTTCGAATAGCAGAAAACAAGCGATCAAAGAAGAGAAAAGCGATATTGGCTAAGTTACTGTTTGGGATTGGAGAAAAAACAAAACAAAAACGAGTTTCTTACTCCTTGTTTCCATGAGGCATTTTCTCCAACGGGAAATTTTCTTTTGAACAGGAGTTCACCTTAGCCGCACGACAATGCAAAAGCTATCAATGTGCGATGTAATGCAATTTTTCCTAAGCGTACTTCATTTCTTCTGAGAAGGAATTCTATTGTTATGTTTTCAACATTCATCGGGAAGTAACTAATATTTTCATTAACAAGTATCGAGTTTCTTTTCTAAACAGTTACTTTGTTCATTCCAAATAAAGGGCTCCTCTTCGCTGTTATTCAAATCTTTGTAATGAAGTAAAGGATTGTCTTTTCTTAATGTTGAATATAATTCACAGTTAAAACGAAAAACTTCATTTAATTATTCCACAACGTATTAAATATATGTTTTGCAAACACCAAAATTTTTGCAGGATCTTGTTTTAATATCAAACAGCTAATTACAAATTGCAATTAAGTGTACACAAAAGAATTCATAAAAATATGTCAATTGAATAAAACGTAGAATAGATGTATACCATCAAAGCTTCGCAGTGTTCTTGTCAAGGCTTTACTGTGGCTTTTTTACGCTTTCCAACCGTAGGTATAAGAAACGTATATGCTCCAGCTTTGTCTGTTTGTCTGCCCGTCCGCACGATAACTCACGTAAAAATGGTTCGATTTCAATGAAAATTCAGTATGTGGTAGGGAAACATCCCGGGACGAACCCTATTGAAAATGGGCGAAATGGGGACAAAAAGTCAGGACATAGGAGTGGGATCCATTCCATTGCCCTTATGCGTTATAACTTACGTAAAAATGCTTCGATTGCGACAAAACTTTATCATGTTGTTCCGGAAGTACACTGAACCAGTTTTGTTCAATATCATCGAAATGGAGTCAAAGGTCAGGACACAGGAGCAAGATTTATTTCACAGTTATTATCCTCATAACTTGAATAAAAGTACTTCTGTTGCGACAAAACTTTAGTATGTTGTTCCGGAGGTATACTGAACCGGCTCTATTGAATATCATCGAAATGGGGTTAAAGGTCAGGGCAGAGGATCGAGATTCATTCCACAGCCATTAATTATCCTCATAACTTGTGTAATAACTTGAATAATGATTTCTGGTATGTCGGAAACCGTATCATATTCAATGCATTGCATGATTTTACTAATTTGTTTTTCTTTTTTACGCTTTCCAACCGTAGGTTGAAGAAGCGTATATGCTCCAGCTTTGTCCGTCCGCACGATAACTCATGTAAAAATGGTTCGATTTCGATGAAATTTTAGTATGTGGTGTGGACAACCGGGGAACGAACCCTGTTGAAAATGGACGAAATGGGATCAAAGGTCAGGACATAGGAACGGGATCCATTGCATTGCCGTTATGCGTCAAGACTTGCGTAAAAATGGTTCGATTTCGATGAAATTTAGTATGTGGTCGGGGACCACCTGGGGAACAAACCCTGTTCAAAATGGGCTAAATGGGGTGAAAGGTCAGAACATAAGAGCGGGATCCATTCCCTCGCCCTTGTGCGTTACAACTTACGTAAAAATGCTTCGATTGAGACAAAACTTTATCATGTTATTCCGGAAGTATACTTTACCGGTTCTTTTGAATAACATCGAAATGGGGTTAAAGGTGAGGGCATAGGAGTGAGATTTATTCCACAGTCATTATCCTCATAACTTGAGTAATGATTTCTGGTATGTTGGAAAGCGTATCATAATCAATGCATTGCATGGTTTTACTAACTTGTTTTTTTTTTCATTATCCCAAACGAAACGATACAAATTTCATTCAAATACGGCTTTTTCATAACACTTTTACTTTTAACGAATTAAAAACAGTGGGAATTTTTTTTTTAATAAATGCTTTTCTCTGCTTCAGCCTATTGATGTTGCATTCCAGTGACGTCAAGGCATTTGGTGCGTCTTAATAAATAATGCTGTGTTTGGGACACTCATGATGGACATGCTTGATAAAACTGGTTGAATGAAATATCATGTAATTAAATTTGAATACATATTGCAAAGTTTTAAGCCCAATCAGCCGCCCCGGTGACGCAGTGGTATAAGCGATGTCTGCTGGTCATTCATCCGAGATGAGTCCGGGTTTCAACCCCGTGAAGCATGGATGTTGTATTTGTCTTATGGCACTGGCTCTCACCCTTTCCTGAAACCAGTGGTCTTAAATTAGGGACGGGCGACTGCTTACAGCTCATTGAGTAGCTCATCCCTAAAATGTTCAAGTGGATTCAGGTCGTGGGAATAGGGAGGATATTATGGACAGCATATCGCATGAAATATTAGTTATTGTGGCACCACATATTCCTTTCTCTCTTTACCATTTTCTGCTCCAGTTATTGTACATTGTGTTACCATAGAAACCGAGTACTTAAATTATTGTACAGGTGACCGTATAATGTCTGTGTATCAGTCTGTAAACCATTTTGACTAAAATTATTATAACTATGTAAATTTTATATTTCGGAGGTTTGTGAAATAATACTATAAAGCAGTACATTGCATCTTTTCTTAAAGATAACTGAAAGTCATCGTCAATCTAAAAATATTTCAAGTTCTAGAGCATTCTGTTGCTTCGCAAAATCACGATGAAAAGATACATAAGTTCTCGTATAGAGGAAATAAAGTTATTACAAAACAAATAAAAATAATAAAAAGCCAACAGAAACTAAGATGGTAATCCACTGGCATTAATGACAAAGAAAAATTTGTAATCATTGCGCAATTCAAGTTTTACCCGTGTGTGTCTTTAATTTTACTAATTTCTGGATAAAAACAGAAGAACCCAAATCGGATTTCTGAAATAAACATAATTCCGTAACTAAGCGGAATTCCTGACTTCCAGGCGAAAATACTGTCTTTTTAATCAGGTAAGTACTCCAGTGGGAGGGATTAGCACACAGCCCAGCAAAAACACAAGCGTTGGGAAACTGCTGCCCACCAGCTGGCAGTGATGGGTCACTGCTGGCTGAAATATGCCGCTCAGGCCCCGGTAGCGGTCCGTTGGTGGCAGTGCCATTAGTTGGAAGCCATTGATGGCCCTGCAGCATCGCCGTGAATTACGGGCCAGCAAACAAGTGCCGCTAGTGGCCCGTAGCTGGCAACCGATGAAACCTCAACACCAGGTGGAAGCAACGGAACTGCGCATGCGCATAAGCAACACGTGCTGTGTCTCTCGTGGTACCAGTAAGTTGAAGACGACGCTATCGCCATTGTGTTATTTCAGTAGATGTTAAGAAAAAAAGCATAGTAGTAGGGAGGCGAATAAATTTTCTATGATGAAATGCCACGTCGAGAAAGATATCACATTAAGCCATGCAATACTAGGTTACAGCCATGAAATACACCCACTCCATAACAAGAAATAATTTCTGTGTAATCTTTCGTTTTAAGATACACTGAACTGCTTGAAACAAAAGTCCTGGAAAAACATTAAAAAAGCGTTATGGTGGGGGAAAAAAAGAAGAATTATACGCGTACAAAATTTATCAATTATTTGAAATAAAAAAAACGCTGTCTGAATATAATACACAAGACTGGAAGAATTCACTTCTAAAAATAACGAGAAGTAAAATAAAATATATTTCCTCTTTAAAACAAATGTAGCTTCGGACAGCGGAATAGAAAGATACAACGTTAAAAATGTAACAGAATGTGACATGAACGGGTAAATACGTATTTTAATTCAACAATCTCCTTTCAAGACAACATGGACAGCTCGAAACTTTGGAAAGCGCCTTTAAGTTGGTGCACTGGTTAAAAAACTGAAGTTCCATTAAGGTAAAAAAAAATCGTACGTTGAAAAAATAAATTTATGAATTATATGGAACTGACATTTAGGAAAAATACCTCGCAATACTGTAAAATTAAATAGAGAACCATGAGTTACACATTCCGCAGAAAAGAGGGTCAGCTTCAAGCCACGCTCGTACGTGCCAAATTAGCCCAATTGGTAGAACGCACGCTGACAGTCCTTGGTTCGTATTCAACCAGATCCGAACGAGCGTTTTTCCGGACCTGTTGAGAAAATTTCTCTAGCGCAGTGTTCTAATTCTGAAGCTTCGTAAGGAGAAAAAAAATAGTTGTAGCTTTGGAAAACTGCGGTTATCCTTTTTTTTATGGCTACTACTGGGGAATTGGCGGATAGGATTCGGCAAGCCATCAGTTACGTCACGTGATTGCCGTCTGCCACTGCCGGGAAATTAGCGGACCACATTAGGCTAGCCATCATTTATGACACGTGCTTGCAGGGCCGCTGAAGGGTAACCTGCGGCAGCTACTGCCTGTGATGGATAACTGATGGCTCTGTTGTAGCATATGACAACTGACGAGGGTGGCAACTGTTGGCCAGCTGCTGGCCTGAACTGCTGGTCATTCTGTTGGCCGCCCGGACATTTTATTGACGGTTCAGCAGCAGCAACGTAGTGCTGGGGCAGCAAGATTGTTTTTGCAGGTAGCTGACGGTTCCAGATGGTCATTCAACCTAAGGAATTTTTGTTTTTTGATTGAAGGTTTAACGAGCACCGTGATCAACTCAGTGTGCTATAAGCAGTCGCCCGTCTCTAATTTAGGGTCACTGGTTTCAGGGAAGAGAGAGAGCCAGCTCCGTAAGACAAACACAACATCCATGCCTCACCGGAATTCGAATCCAGACCCTTCACTTATGAATGATTATAAGCCAGCTCTTAGACCCCTGCGCCAACCTAAGGATTCTGGAACAAAACCCAGTGAGTTGGGGGTCTTTTCGCCAATGTCACAAAAAACTAGCTGGTACCTCTCCAAGATTCAAAGAGGTCCGCGTTTCTGTTCTGTGTGCCGGTGTTACCACGGGAGCGTTATGAGGAGGAAAACTCATCTCTTACATCCCAAAAAAATCGGGTACTTTTAAGAACGGAAATTTCGTTTAAAGACGAATACCCATCTGCAGGTTTGGTGCACGTCATATTCAAGAATTTTCCGTGAATTCGCACCCCTCTTTTTTCAGTGAGCCTATTCTGGCGTTGTTGTAATGGTATGTGTTCTTGCTCATGGTTCATCTTGAACACTTTCCCTCCCTTTCTAAAAACTTTTGTACCATCGCGGGCCGGGGATGGCCTAATCGTCAACGTTCGTGACTGCCACGGAGGAACACCAGGTTCAATACCAGGCAGGTACAAACGCTCGAACCACTAAATATTAGCCGTGCGTCGGATGGGCACTTTAATCCGTCGGACCCCGGGTACTGGCTCCCCGGTAATAAATAAGTCCCCCTTTCTTCCTCGCTTCCGCGTCACTTTCCTATCGGGCACTCTAGCCCAAATCTTCTAGTTTCCTATTTCTAAGGGTGGTTTAAGACCTGGGATCAGACACTCCCTTCTTAAAATCCTCTACATATGATTTGATCTGATCTCTCTTGCACGATCGAAAAATCTGCTCTCGTGATAAAGTTGGGTATCCATAGACATTTTTAACCTCTCCGTTCGTTCTCGTTCCACGACATCGATGGGTTCCATTTTTGTGAAGCAATTGACAAACACACCATTCATTCATTTTCAATTATTCGACGCCCTAAGAATAGTTTGAGTCGCGCTGAGTCTTGTTGTTTTGGCAAGGTGCCAAAGTCAACACTGCAATACGGTTTTTAACTTCGCGAGTTTTCACATAGCGTATTTAAAACGCAATCTCATTATTTTTGCTACAAACTTCGTATATTCCGCGTCGGTCTGTAACGTCACTGCTCTCTGTGCTGTGGGACTGTGCTGTGGGACGCGTTCATTCATGTAGACAGGGGTCATTATAACGATCTGACACATAAGTCCACGTGTGCAAGCCGTTCGAGAACTGAAAATATTTATTTCAAAAATTAAAATCAAATTATACCAGATAATGATTTTATCGGTTTCCGTATACGGAAGCACATCACGCTACCTGAAGAGAAGAAAAGAAAAGAAAACTAATGGTAATACAAATGGCCTAGCTAAGAAAAGGTTTGGAGTAACAAAACTGGATAGGCAAAAGACAAAGATAAGATTATGGTTGACACAGGAAACCACAATGGCTGGCAAAAATCCAGAGGGAAGTCTGAGGGCTGCTCCCGTGGCGCAGTGGTCCAAGCGCTTGCTTATGATCCGAGAGGGGTCTGCGTTCGAATCCTGGTGAGGCAGGGACATTGTGTTCGTCTTACGGCACTGGCTATTTCTCCTTCCCTGGAACCAATGGCTCTGAATCAAAGATGGGAAACTGGGAATAGCCCGTCAAGTTGCTCACGGTAGTCGTTTAACTCCCAAATAAAATCCCTCCCACCCACCAAAAAAAGATTAAGATGGTTCGGATACGTGTCAAGTCTCAAGACAAAAGGCACCTTAAACAAAGCACTTGACTGGTGTCATGAGAAAAAGACTAATGGCGGATAGACCAAGACATCCGGTCTGTGCCAAATTTTTCAATATGACTAAATCAAGGAGAAAATGAAAAGAATTCATGAGATGTCATAGTCAAGTCTGAGGACTGAAAGAACCTTAAAAAGAGCACTTGACTCCTTGATTGACGTTACTCCAAGCACGTGACTCCTTAATTTTGTTACTCCAAAGCACTTGACTCCTTAATTGACGTTACTCCAAGCACTTGACTCCTTAATTGACGTTACTCCAAAGCACTTGACTCCTTGATTGGAGTGTCCAGTCTGAGGACAGAGAGAACCTTAAACAACGCACTTGATTCCTTGATTGACGTGTTAAGTCTGAGGACATAGAGAACCTTTAACAAAGCACTTGACTGGTGTCGTGAGAAAAAGACTAATTAATGGAGAGACCAAGACATCCGGATTGGGACAAAATTTTTCAATATGAGTAAAGCAAGAAAGAAATGGAAAGAATTCATGAATTGTCATAGTCAAGTCTGAGGACAGAGAGAACCTTAAACAAAGCACTTGACTCCTTGATTGACGTTACACCAAGCACTTGACTCCTTAATTTTGTTACTCCAAAGCACTTGACTCCTTAATTGAAGTTACTCCAAAGACCTTGACTCCTTGATTACCGTGTTAAGTCTGAGGACAGAGAGAACCTTAAACAAAGCACTTCACCGCTTCACCGGTGTCGTGAGAAAAAGACTAATTAATGGAGAGACCAAGAAATCCGTACTGGGACAAAATCTTTCAGTATGACAAAAGCAAGGACGAAATGGGAAGAATTCATGAGGTGTCATAGTCATTTAAGATGATGAAGGAAGAAACGAGGTAAATGATACATGCAAAATATAAATTTGAGAGGCCTAATGGAAACACCTTGTGTCACAGAAATGGGTGATGATATTCACAGTGAATTTCACCTAGAAGGAATAGAATTCAGCTAGCAGATGCTTAGGCAGCGTTTCCACAGATGTTCGCACAGACGGAAAAACGCGCATTTGTTTACCAAAAGATGAGCCAGAAAAAATGCTGCTGTCCTGCAAACAACTGGTATTTCCCCAGCCCGTGATTACATAGTAAGAGCTTTTTTACGCTTTCCAACCGTAGATTGAAGAAGGGTAAATGCTCCAGCTTTGTCCGCCCGTCTGTCTGTCGGCACGATAACTCACGTAAAAATGGTTCGATTTCTATG
The DNA here is from genome assembly GCA_039090855.1 of Macrothele yani. Classification (NCBI taxonomy): domain Eukaryota; kingdom Metazoa; phylum Arthropoda; class Arachnida; order Araneae; family Macrothelidae; genus Macrothele; species Macrothele yani. Next base: position 132,765,660 of record CM077027.1, on the reverse strand, counting down.
AAATTTTAGTATGTGGTAGGGGACTACCTGGGGACGAACCCTATTGAAAATGGGTGACGTGGGGTCAAAGGTCACGGCATAAGAGCGGGATCCATTCCATTGCCCTTATGCGTCACAACTTGCGTAAATATGGTTCGATGTCGATGAAATTTTAGCATATTGTAGGGGACCACCTGGGGATGAACCCTATGGAAATAGGTGAAGTGGGGGAAAAGGTCACGACATAGGAGCGGGATGCACTCCATTGCCCTTATGCGTCATAACTTGCGTAAATATGGTTCGATGTCGATGAAATTTAGTATATTGCAGGAGACCACCTGAGAATGAACCCTATTGAAAATGGGTGAAGTGGGGTCAAAGGCCACGACATTGGAGCGGAATGCATTCCATTGCCTTTATGCGTCATAAAGTGCGTATAAATGGTTCGATTTTGATGAAATTTTATTATGTGGTAGGGGACCACCTGGAGACGATCTTATGACGTCACAATCTTGCGCTTGAGATGTTGGCGCGCGGTCACGTCATCTGTCTCATTACGTCACGCATTGTGTGTGGATCGTATTAAAGTTTTATGACGTCACACTCTTGTGAGCAGATGGTCACGATTCCCATCTGCCTCATTATGTCACGCGTTGTGTGCGTATGCCCGTCCACACGATAACTCGCGTAAAAATCGTTAGATTTCGATGAAGTTTTAGTATGTGCAAGGGGAACATCTGGAAAGGAACCCTGTTGAAAGTGAATGAAGTGCGATCAAAGGTTAGGACATAGGAGCGGGATCCATTCCACTGCTCTTATGCGTCATAACTAACGTAAAAAAGGTTCGATATCGATTAAATTTTAGTATATGATAGGGGCCACTTGGGGACAAACCTTATTGAAAATGGGTGAAATGATGTGAAAGGCCAGGACATAGGAACGAAATCACTTCCATCGCCATTATGCGTCATAACTTACGTAAAAATTCTTCGATTTGGATGAAATGTTAGTATGTTGTAGGGGGCTTCCTGGGGACAAATTCCATTGAAAATGGGCAAAATGGGGTCAAAGGTTAGGACACAGGAACGGAATGTATTCCATAACCCTTATGCATCATAACTTACGAAAAAATGCTTCTATTGTGACAAAACTTTATCATGTTATTTCGGAGGTATACTGAACCGGTTCTGTTGAATATCACCGAAATGGGATCAAAGGTCAGGGCACAAGACCGAGATTTATTCCACAGCCATTATCCTCATAACTTGAGTAATGATTTCTGGTATGTTGGAAAGCGTATTATAATCAATGCATTGCATAATTTCACTAACTTGTTATATTTTGTTCTCTCCTTCTTGCTTTCGTGGTCTCGTTAGATGACTATAATTTCATAATCTGTCGCTGAAATATCTTTTTCACTGGTTAGGTTCATAATTACTTGTTTACGAATTTAAAAATTATTCGTATATGGTAACTAATAAAAGCTCATATGAAAATGGCAAACCTACTGCTTCAAACATCGACTTTTCATAGTTTCATTTTCCTCCTTATTGCTACAAATATATGTTCATGTTAAGCTGCAAATACAAAAGCAGGGAAATTCACAAGATTCATTAGTCGCAGAATACGAAAAGCGGTGTGTACTAAGGAAAGTAAGGAAACAAAAAATATTTTTTGCATAGGACGTATGTATAGCCTTAGAACAAAATGAAATATCAGATGACACTGGAATAAAAAAACCAGCAAAACAGCCAATAAAACACTGCTTAGAAAAGTAAGGTGCATCCAAGACGCTCCAGTGGTAGAGTGTTCAAAAGGGCGTGCTTCTAGCGAATCGTCTGAATTCGAATCAGATTTGAGTCTCAGATGAGGTATGGGTATGCGTACAGTATGTGCTATGTTGTTGGTTTAATCCTGGGCCGCAGCCTACAGGGGGCCAGAGAAGGTTCAGTCCCCTTTGGAAAGTAAATGTATTGAACCAGCACCGTAGCCAAATTCGGACCATCTAATCGGTGGTTTATGAAAGCGACGTTTGTATTTCATTATAAGCATAAATACTTTACTTTATTTATTAGTGTGTTTCACTTTTGTTTAAAAAAACAAAATTAAGATGCTACAAGGCGAGCGATGGATAACTCGAAAGAAATGGCTTCTCGATGTGAATCAGGAGGAACAGTTGTGCCAATAATTATCTTCCATATGGGCTCAGGACATGTTGGTGACAAGGGTCAGAGAAAAGAGAAATGCATTTTTTAGGAGAAACATAGAATTTCGAAGAACAATACTTAAAAAGAAAGAAGCAAAAGTGGAGGTGTAATTGCGCTGTTCGTCGCCGATTAAGGGGCTACAAAATACTAGGTTGCTGTTAAAACACTTCGGCGTAGTTAATTACCTATATATTTATATATATATATATGGGATGTAAGGTCAGGTGATGCGTAAGATCACAGCCTCTCCTTGACAGATGTCAATCCTGACTTCTCGTGGTGCATCCTGTTCCCACTTAAAGGCTCTGACGACCGCCAATAGCGGTATAACTATACCATCGGGGTTAGAGGAAATGCTATCCCACACTCACCAACCCGCTTGGCCAGCGTGGAGAGTTATGGTCAAACCCCTCCAAAATGACTCCACAACTTAAATCTTGGCCCTCAGTCTCCGGCAGCTGGAATGTACCTAGCCAAGGCAGCGGCCAGTGCAACATGAAGGCAGAGGGTGCTAAGAATCCCCGGAGGACCAGACTAGGCTGCCATCTGATGCTGACATTGGCTACGTATAATGGACGCTCCCTATCTTTTGATTCAAGGCTTCTTGAATTGGAAGAGGAACTACAAAGGATCAAGTGGGACATCGTCGGGCTAAGTGAGGTAAGGAGAAAAGGAGAAGATCTCATTGAACTGAAAAGTGGACATCTCTTCTACTATCGTGGGACAGATACAGGCAGAACTAGTGATGTTGGATTTATAATAAACAAGAAACTGAAGGATAAAGTTGTAGAAGTTGAAAGTTCCTCTGACAGAGCTGCACGACTCGTTATCCAACTCTCGAGAAGATTCCAGGCTCAGATAATTCAAACTTATGCAACCACCACAAATCATCCTGAAAAAGAAATTGAAGAATTTTATGAGGAAATTTGTCATCTAAATAATAAAGGCAAGCAACACTTGAAGATAATTATGGGAGATTTCAATGCAAAAATAGGGCAACGGCAACAGAATGAAACTTCAGTAGGTAAATTCGGTCACGGCAACAGAAACCAGCGTGGAAATACTCTCGTTGAGTTTGCAGAGGCAGAAGGGATTTTCATCTTGAACTACTTTTTCAAGAAAAAGCCACACAGGAAATGGACATGGAGACATCCAAATGGGACGACAAGTGAAATTGATTTTATTATGTGTAACAAAAAATTCGTCATAGAAGACTGCAGTGTGCTAAACAAGTTCAACACAGGTAGTGACCATAGATTGGTGAGATGTAAGATGCACCTCAACACTAAACTCGAACGTGGCAAACTAACGTATATGACAAACATAATTTATTGACATAAACAACCTTAAAATACACCATAATAATTTCAAGTTGGAACTGAAGAACAGATTCCCTGCTTTGAAAAGCCTAACATCGGAAGAAGTGGATATTTCTGAAGTTAACAGAAAAGTAAACAAAGCTCTTGTGGAAACAGCAACAGAATTAGTTGGGTCTAAGAATAAGTTGCATGTGGACAAACTATCAGGAAAAACCAAAATGTTGATGCAAAAAAGAAGAGAGATGAGGACAACTAAAGAAGATGTGACTTCCAAAGTGGAATACATAGAGCTATGCAAGACAGTACGAAAAAGTATCACTGAAAATGTAAGGAAATTCAACTGTGAACTAGGGAGGAAAGCAATTGAAAACAACCAAAGCCTAAAGATAGCAAAGGGACATCTCAGTAAGGGAACAAAACAGATTATGGCACTGAGAAAAGAAGATGGTTCTGTAACAAGAAATTGAGGCGACATTTTGACAAGAGTGAAAGATTTCTACTCCAAATTATATGAAAGGGATGATACATGTACTCCAGACATCATGAAAGGTACCAGTACAAGAGTTCTTGTAGTCCTCCCAGCAGAAGTTGCACATGCAATCAAGAACATGAAGCGGGGAAAAGCTCCAGGAGAAGATGGAATTACTGTAGACATCATACAAGAAGCCAGTGGAGAAATCGAAACAGTACTCGCCCAAATTTTCACTCGGTGCCTTAATGAAGGGAAGATTCCTGAAGATTGGAACAACGCTACAATGATCCTGCTACATAAAAAAAGGTGACATTGAGGATATCCGGAACTACAGACCTATCAGCCTCCAATCAGTGGTTTATAAAATCTTCACTAAAGTTCTTTCACACCGCTTGAAGGTAACACTGGACATCGCTCAACCGAGAGAACAAGCTGGATTCAGGAGTGGCTACAGCACAATAGATCATATTAACGTACTGAGAGAACTAATTGAAAGAGCGAGGGAATATGAACTTCCATTGTGCATGGCTTTTATCGATTATGAAAAAGCCTTTGATTCGGTGAAACCATCAGCAGTTACAATGGCTCTGAAATCCAGCGGTATTAAAGATGCATACATTAATATTATTAATAACATCTATGAAAATGCAAGTGCAAAGATTAGGCTGTTTGAAAATACAACACACATAAAAATTGGAAAAGGAGTGAGACAAGGTGACACTATATCTCCGAAGCTCTTTAATGCCACATTGGAAAATGTCTTTCAATCACTGAACTGGGAAAACAAAGGGATAAAGATTAATGGAGATTATCTAACCCACTTTCGTTTTGCTCATGACATAGTCATTTTGCACCTACCACATCAGAGCTGCAGAGTATGCTACAGGAACTTGCTGACAAGAGTAAAGAAGTGGGATTAAAAATAAACTTTCAATGCTTTTACAAGAAATGAAGATTTATCGATTGATAGAGAAAAGCTGGAGATAACAGACACCTACGTTTATCTTGGACAGCAGATATCAAGTGAGGGTCACATTGATGAAGAAATTAATCGGCGTACAAAACTTGCCTGGAGAGCTTTTGGAAGAAACAGCATAATTTTCAAGAGCAATATGCCATTATGTCTTAAAAGAAAAGTGTTCGATCAATGCATTCTTCCAGTGCTTACATATGGTGCAGAGACGTGGACCTTAACTAAAAAAGAGACATACAAAGGCTGCAGACAACTCAAAGAGGCATGGAACGGTGCATGCTTGGTGTAACCTGGAGAGATAAGAAGAGGAACTCGTGGATCCGAAAAATGACAAGAGTGGAAGACATCATGATCAGAGTTAAATCCCTGAAATGGCAATGCGCTGGGCATACTGCCAGAAGGACAGACCATCGATGGACAGCCGAAATTTTAGATTGGATTCCAAGGGACAGGAAAAGACCCAGAAAAAGACCACATGGGAGATGGGTGGATGAAATTCGAAAGTATGCGGGAGTGATATGGAGGAGACTGGCACAAGAGAGACCGTTGTGGAGGAAACTTGGGGAGACCTTCGTCCAGCAGTGGATTGATAATGGTTGACAATGACGATGATGACATAGATATATATATATATGATGATGATGATGATATATATATATATATAGGCTAATACCATGAGAAGCGCCGAAGGCAGCTCAACCTCATGTAGTAGCTTATATAGAATGAAAATATTACAGAACAAAAATACAAAACTTCAAAACAAGTAAAAAACTGGAACAGGTTGCCGTCATCAGGAGTGCATAAACCTGTGGTAGTGGCCTTTCTAGTACCAACAAAACGATAAGGCAAGCCAAAATTGTCGGCTGGCCATGCCCCCTAGGCCACAAAACCAAATTCTTATAAGCACAAAAATTACAAAAATCAAATTTAAAGAAGAATTAAAAGCTTACCGGCTGAACAAAAACCGCCATGACAAAGAGTCAAACAAGCCTGAACAGAGCACCCACAAAAACCCAAATATATACACTGATAAGAAAGGTGGTCACGGTTAAACAACTACATGGTAAGCCAAAAAATGTGTGAGTTGACAAGATGCAAAACTGTGTATGTAGATAAGATCTTCAGCTATTAGGGACCCACCAAATAGCACTTTATGTTACCTATATATTTAAAATTGTTAGGTCCTAGGTTAGTAAAGCATGTCAATGTGTAATTTGAAACTTTTGGACACCGAATTAAAGTGCAAAATTAAATGGTTAAAATGATGCCTTAAGAAATTTTTAGGAAAATTGTTAGATTTGTATTCTGACGACCTTACCCTAGAAAAAACCAACAGATCGTCTACTTGTGTTTTTTACCTCGATTTAGAGGTTCAGGTAGACGAGGAGGGAAGAGGTGTGGTGAATTTATTTGACAAAAGAAACTCTTTTGAGTTTGATATCATTCACTACACTCACTGGTCATCCAATATTTCAAAAGTTATACATCGTAATCTACTCATCTCCCAGTTTCATAGAATGGCTAAAATTTGCTCTACACAGCTCTTACTTGCAAAAAATCTGAAAGCTCTTCTTTCTAAATTGCAATCTAACAATTTTTCTAAAAATTTCTTAAGGCATCATTTTAACCATTTAATTTTGAACTTTAATTCGGTGTCCAAAAGTTTCAAATTACACATTGACATGCTTTACTAACCTAGGAATACAACAATTTTAAATATATAGGTAACACAAAGTGCTATTTGGTGGGTCCCTAATAGCTGAAGATCTTATCTACATACACAGTTTTGCATCTTGTCAACTCACACATTTTTTGGCTTACCATGTAGTTGTTTAACCGTGACCACCTTTCTTATCAGTGTATATATTTGGGTTCTTGTGGGTGCTCTGTTCAGTCTTGTTTGACTGTTTGTCATGGCGGTTTTTGTTCTGGCGGTAAGCTTTTAATTCGTCTTCTTTAAATTTGATTTTTGTAATTTTTGTGCTTATAAGAATTTGGTTTTGTGGCCTAGGGGGCATAACCAGCCGACAATTTTGGCTTGCCTTGTCGTTTTGTTGGTACTAGAAAGGCCACTACCACAGGTTGGTGCTCCCCTGATGACGGCAACCTGTTCCCGTCTTTTACTTGTTTTGAAATTTTGTAATTTTGTTCTGTAATATTTTCATTCTATATATATATATATATATATATCATCATCATCATCATTGTCAACCATTATCAATCCACTGCTGGACGAAGGTCTCCCCAAGTTTCCTCCACAACGGTCTGTCTTGTGCCAGTCTCCTCCATGTCACCCCTGCATACTTTCGAATTTCATCCACCCATCTCCCATGTGGTCTTCTTCTGGGTCTTTTCCTGTCCCTTGGAATCCAATCTAAAATTTCGGCTGTCCATCGATGATCTGTCCTTCTGGCAGTATGTCCAGCCCATTGCCATTTCAGGGATTTAACTCTGATCATGATGTCTTCCACTCTTGTCATTTTTCGGATCCACGAGTTCCTCTTCTTATCTTTCCTGGTTACACCAAGTATGCACCTCTCCATGCTGCTTTGAGTTGTCTTCAGCCTTTGTATGTCTCTTTTAGTTAAGGTCCACGTCTCTGCACCATACGTAAGCACTGGAAGGATGCATTGATCAAACACTTTTCTTTTAAGACATAATGGCATATTGCTCTTGAAAATTATGCTGTTTCTTCCAAAAGCTCTCCAGGCAAGTTTTGTACGCCGATTAATTTCTTCATCAATGTGACCCTCACTTGATATCTGCTGTCCAAGACAAACGTACGTGTCTGTTATCTCCAGCTTTTCTCCATCAATCGATAAATCTTCATTTCTTGTAAAAGCATTGAACATCACTTTTGTCTTCTGAAAGTTCATTTTTAATCCCACTTCTTTACTCTTGTCAGCAAGTTCCTGGATCATACTCTGCAGCTCTGATGGGCTAGTTGCAAAAATGACTACGTCATCAGCAAAACGAAGGTGGGTTAGATAATCTCCATTAATCTTTATCCCCTTGTTTTCCCAGCTCAGTGACTGAAAAACACCCTCCAATGTGGCATTAAAGAGCTTCGGAGATATGGTGTCACCTTGTCTCACTCCTTCCAATTTTTATGTGTGTTGTATTTTCAAACAGCCTAATCTTTGCACTTGCATTTTCATAGATGTTATTAATAATATTAATGTATGCATCTTCAATACCGCAGGTTTTCAGAGCCATTGTAACTGCTGATGGTTTCACCGAATCAAAGGCTTTTTCATTATCGATAAAAGCCATGCACAATGGAAGTTCATATTCCTCGCTCTTCCAATTAGTTCTCTCAGCACATGGATATGATCTATTGTGCTGTAGCCACTCCTGAATCCAGCTTGTTCTCTCGGTTGAGCCATGTCCAGTGTTACCTTCAAGCGGTGTGAAAGAACTTTAGTGAAGATTTTATAAACTACTGATAGGAGGCTGATAGGTCTGTAGTTTCCGAGATCCTCAATGTCACCTTTCTTATGTAGCAGGATCATTGTAGCGGTGTTCCAATCCACAGGAATCTTTCCTTCATTAAGGCATCGAGTGAAAATTTGGGCGAGTACTGTTTCGATTTCTCCACTTGCTTCTTGTATGATGTCTACAGTAATTCCATCTTCTCCTGGAGCTTTTCCCCGCTTCATGTTCTTGATTGCATGTGCAACTTCTGCTGGAAGGACTGGAGGAACTCTAGTACTGGTATCTTTCATGATGTCTGGAATGCATGTATCATCCCTTTCATATAATTTAGAGTAGAAATCTTTCACTCTTGTCAAAATTTCGCCTCTATTTCTTGTTACAGAACCATCTTCTTTTCTCAGTGCCATAATCTGTTTTCTTCCCTTACTGAGATGTCCCTTTGCTATCTTTAGGCTTTGGTTGTTTTCAATTGCTTTCCTCACTAGTTCACAGTTGAATTTTCTTACGTCTTCAGTGATACTTTTTCACTGTCTTGCATAGCTCTATATATTCCACTTTTGGAAGTCACATCTTCTTTAGTTGTCCTCATCTCTCTTCTTTTGCATCAACATTTTCGTTTTTCCTGATAATTTATTTACATGCAACTTGTTCTTAGACCCAGCTAATTTTGTTGCTGTTTCCATAAGAGCTTTGGTTACTTTTCTGTTAACTTCAGAGATGTCCACTTCTTCCGATATTAGGCCTTCTAAAGCAGAGAACCTGTTCTTCAGTTCCAACTTGAAGGTATTATGGTGTTTTTTAAGGTTGGTTATGTCAATAGAATTTTGTTTGTCTTATGAGCTTGCCACGTTCAAGTTTAGTGTTGAGGTGCATCTTACATCTCACCAATCTATGGTCACTACCAGTGTTGAACTTGTTTAGCACACTGCAGTCTTCTATGACGAATTTTTTGTTACACATAATAAAATCAATTTCACTTGTCGTCCCATTTGGATGTCTCCATGTCCATTTCCTGTGTGGCTGTTTCTTGAAGAAGGAGTTCATGATGAAAAACCCTTCTGCCTCTGCAAACTCAACGAGGAGTATTTCCACGCTGGTTTCTGTTGCCGTGACCGAATTTACCTACTGAAGTTTCATTCTGTTGCCGTTGCCCTATTTTTGCATTGAAATCTCCCATAATTATTTTCAAGTGCTGCTTACCTTTATTATTTAGATGACAAATTTCCTCATAAAATTCTTCAATTTCTTCTTCAGGATGACTTGTGGTGGGTGCATAAGTTTGAATAATCTGAGCCTGGTATCTTTTCGAGAGTTGCATAACAAGCCGTGCAGCTCTGTTAGAGGAACTTTCAACTTCTCTACAACTTTATCCTTCAGTTTCTTGTTTATTATAAATCCAGCACCACTAGTTCTGCCAGTATCTGTCCCACGATAGTAGAAGAGATGTCCACTTTTCAGTTCGATGAGATCTTCTCCTTTTCTCCTTACCTCACTTAGCCCCACGATGTCCCACTTGATCCTTTGTAGTTCCTCTTCCAATTCAAGAAGCCTTGAATCAGAAGATAGGAGCGTCCATTGTACGTTGCCAAGGTCAGCATCAGATGGCAGCCTAGTCCGGTCCTCCGGGGATTCTTAGCACCCTCTGCCTTCATGTCGCACTGGCCGCTGCCTTGGCCAGGTACATTCCAGCTGCCAGACTGAGGGCCAAGATTTAAGTTGTGGAGTCATTTTGGAGGGGTTTGCCATAACTCACCACGCTGGCCAAGCGGGTTGGTGAGTGTGGATAGAATTTCCTCTAATCTCGATGGTATAGTTATACCGCTATTTGCGGTCGTCAGAGCCCCTTTAGTAGGAACAGGATGCACCACGAGAAGGCGGGGTTGACATTTGTCAAGGAGAGGCTGTGATGTTACGCATCACCTGACCTTACATCCCTATATATATATATATATATATATATATAGAATTTCAAGAATTTGCAGCAACAATTTGGACTTCAATTACCACATTAATATACTATTAGAAAGTTTTCTAGAGAACGAAATTCCTTCTTCTTTCATCAAAAGAACTTTAAGAAAAATTATTCTGAATAATAGAGTAAGGTTGGCAGATCTGCTTTAATTTTCTACACAGTTAATAATATGATTCTGACCAATCAAAGCCGTAAGGAAGTTGGCTAGAGGATGCCTATTAACTACCTAAAGGAACCTTAGTGCTATGGATATGACGGTCCTATTAAAAACAAAAACAAAAAAAAAAAAAAAAAAAAATAATATAAACAAAATCACAAAAAAAGCTTAAAAATCTGTTTATAAAAGAAAATAAAAACAAATAAAAAAGAAACTAGTTATTCATCACTAGGATAGCTATACTAAAAATAGTAAAACCAACATTAAAATTAATAAGATTCTGATTAATCTATAGAAGCTCACTAAGGTGATTTAATACATGCAAAGATTATTAAATAAACTGCTCGTGTATTTTATAATATTTCTCATGTATTCTGGAGAGTTAATTCTGCTCATTCTGATCATACAGATCCACAGTCTTAAGTTTATATATTTTTTCTCTGGTTAAAATCTCCGCGCGTTGGTTTCTTGCTGTATGAGGAGGCCATCAGCCCCACCTCACTGCCCCCCAGCGTCTAGGGAGTGGCGGAAGAGGTCAGCCATGTTCTCCTCTTGTGAGGAGAAAAGGTTTTGTAACACCAGAGGTAAGCTCTCTTCCTTGTTTTTGGGTTCTAGGTTTTATAAGTTCAATGTTTGTACTTCATGTACCTTTTCTCTGTCGTTTTTTAGCTTTTCAGCTTTTAAGCATTGGTTTGTCTGTTAACATTTATGCGGGTTTTAACTCTTACTTTTCTTTGTAACTTTGAGCGTCTTTTGTGGTACCTAGGAACAGAAGATGGCTAAGCTTGTTCCTTTTCTATGCGCTGTCTATGCGCTGTTTTTTCAAAGTAGTTAAGTTCTTAATAACTAATTAATTATGCACTTAAAGCACTGCTGAAATACTTTGTACATATTGCAACTAACTGTTTAAGGTATATAACTTTCACAAAGTTTTCTTTAGTTAATTATTATCTTTAACTTATTCTCGTTTTCGTGCTGTCATAAGTTGTAGAGTAGGGGGTTTTAGACTCAAGTTTTCTTTCATAAATCTGTTCGTTATAAATTAACATTTCCTTTTTTTAATTGCAATGTAAAATTTGTTTTTCAGGTTTAAATTCTCTCTCAAACGAACTTGGAATTTCGTTATAGCTGAAAATCATTTCTATTTATTATGTCACTCTCACAGCTTGAGTTCTCTTTAATCTTCTTCTCTCTGTTTAATAGTAACAGATGAAGAGCATGGGTCGGGCCATGAAGGTTAATGGATGCAAGCGAAATTGTTAACTAGTGCTAGGTCATGCTACTCTACGGAGGACATGACTTATATATATATTTTTTAAACTATTTTAGGTGGGAATGTTACTTGCATCTATGGCCTTGCAGAAACCCATTTCCAACTAGGTCGTAGTGGAAGTGAGAAAATGCAGAGTTTTTTGCTGGTCCTTGATAAAGCCAAGGCTCAGTATTCTCGACACCTTCTACATTCAGTTGTTTTATTTTATTTTTTCTTTTCTCCTTTTACTCACACAGGTAGATACATAACCTTTTCTATGTTGTACTAGGTGTGAGTCAAAATTATATATGTATTTTTTTGCTTAGGTATCTTTATAGTATGTGAATTCTGAATTTTCAAAACTGCTGCGTTGCGCGTTTTGATTTTTCAGGTTATTTTGCACCCTTCGTTTTAAATTCTAAAATTTTTTCCTTAGTCTTCAGTTTTGCTCTTAAGTATATATATATATATATCATCATCATCATCATCATTGTCAACCATTATCAATCCACTGCTGGACGAAGGTCTCCCCAAGTTTCCTCCAGAACGCTCTGTCTTGTGCCAGTCTCCTCCATGTCACTCCCGCATACTTTCAAATTTCATCCACCCATATCCCATGTGGTCTTCTTCTGGGTCTTTTCCTGTCCCTTGGAGTCCAATCCAAAATTTCGGCTGTCCATCGATGGTCTGTCCTTCTGGCAGTATGCCCAGCGCATTGCCATTTCAGGGATTTAATTCTGATCATGATGTCTTCCACTCTTGTCATTTTTCGGATCTACGAGTTCCTCTTCTTATCTCTCCAGGTTACACCAAGCATGCACTGCTCCATGCCTCTTTGAGTTGTCTGCAGCCTTTGTATGTCTCTTTTAGTTAAGGTCCACGTCTCTGCACCATACGTAAGCACCGGAAGAATGCATTGATCAAACACTTTTCTTTTAAGACATAATGGCATATTGCTCTTGAAAATTATGCTGTTTCTTTCAAAAGCTCTCCAGGCAAGTTTTGTACGCAGATTAATTTCTTCATCAATGTGATCCTCACTTGATATCTGCTGTCCAAGATAAACGTACGTGTCTGTTATCTCCAGCTTTTCTCCATCAATCGATAAATCTTCATTTCTTGTAAAAGCATTGAACATCACTTTTGTCTTCTGAAAGTTCATTTTTAATCCAACTTCTTTACTCTTGTCAGCAAGTTCCTGTATCATACTCTGCAGCTCTGATCGGGTAGATGCAAAAATTACTATGTCATCAGCAAAACGAAGGTGAGTTAGATAATCTCCATTAATCTTTATCCCTTTGTTTTCCCAGTTCAGTGATTAAAAGACATTTTCGAATGTGGCGTTAAAGAGCTTCGGAGATATGGTGTCACCTTGTCTCACTCCCTTTCCAATTTTTATGTGTGTTGTATGTTCGAACAGCGGAATGTTTGACCTTGCATTTTCATAGATGTTATTAATAATATTAATGTATGCATCTTCAATACCGCAGGATTTCAGAGCCATTGTAACTGCTAATGGTTTCACCGAATCAAAGGCTTTTTCATAATCAATAAAAGCCATGCATAATGGAAGTTCATATACCCTCGCTCTTTCAATTAGTTCTCTCAGTACGTGGATATGATCTATTGTGCTGTAGCCACTCCTGAATCCAGCTTGTTCTCTCGGTTGAGCGATGTCCAGTGTTACCTTCAAACGGTGTGAAAGAACTTTAGTGAAGATCTTATAAACCACTGATAGGAAGCTGATAGGTCTGTAGTTCCCGAGATCCTCAATGTCATCTTTTTTATGTAGCAGGATCATTGTACCGTTGTTCCAATCGTCAGGAGTCTTCTCTTCATCAAGGCATCGAGTGAAAATTTGGGCGAGTACTGTTACGATTTCTCCACTTGCTTTTTGTATGATGTCTACAGTGATTCCATCTTCTCCGGGAGCTTTTCCCGCTTCATGTTCTTGATTGCATGTGCAACTTCTGCTGGGAGGACTGGAAGAACTCTGGTACTGGTACCTTCCATGATGTCTGGAGTACATGCATCATCCCTTTCATATAACTTGGAGTAGAAATCTTTCACTCTTGTCAAAATTTCGCCTCTATTTCTTGTTACAGAACCATCTTCTTTTCTCAGTGCCATAATCTGTTTTCTTCTCTTACTGAGATGTCCCTTTGCTGTCTTTAGGCTTTGGTTATTTTCAATTGCTTTTCTTACTAGTTCACAGTTGAATTTCCTTACATCTTCAGTGATACTTTTTCGTACTGTCTTGCATAGCTCTATGTATTCCACTTTGGAAGTCACATCTTCTTTAGTTGTCCTCATCTCTCTTCTTTTTTGCATCAACATTTTGGTTTTTCCTGATAGTTTGTTCACATGCAACTTATTCTTAGACCCAACTAATTCTGTTGCTGTTTCCACAAGAGCTTTGGTTACTTTTCTGTTAACTTCAGAAATATCCACTTCTTCCGATGTTAGGCCTTCTAAAGCAGAGAATGTTTTTCTGTTCCAACTTGAAGGTATTATGGTGTTTTTTAAGGTTGGTTATGTTAATACATTTTGTTTGTCTTATGAGCTTGCCACGTTCGAGTTTAGTGTTGAGGTGCATCTTACATCTCACCAATCTATGGTCACTACCTGTGTTGAACTTGTTTAGCACACTGCAGTCTTCTATGACGAATTTTTTGTTACACATAATAAAATCAATTTCACTTGTCGTCCCATTTGGATGTCTCCATGTCCATTTCCTTTGCGGCTTTTTCTTGAAAAAGGAGTTCAAGATTAAAAACCCTTCTGCCTCTGCAAACTCAACGAGAATATGTCCACGCTGGTTTCTGTTGCCGTGACCGAATTTACCTACTGAAGTTTCATTCTGTTGCCGTTGGCCTATTTTTGCATTAAAATCGCCCATAAGTATCTCCAAGTGCTGCTTACTTTTATTATTTAGATCACGAATGTCCTCATAACATTCTTCAATTTTTTCTTCAGGATGACTTGTGGTGGGTGCATAAGTTTGAATAATCTGAGTCTGGAATCTTCTCGAGAGTTGGATAACGAGTCGTGCACCTCTGTTAGAGGAACTTTCAACTTCTACAACTTTATCCTTCAGTTTCTTGTTTATTATAAATCCAACGCCACTAGTTCTGCCAGTATCTGTCCCACGATAGTAGAAGAGATGTCCACTTTTCAGTTCAATGAGATCTTCTCCTTTCCTCTTTACCTCACATGTCCCACTTGATCCTTTGTAGTTCCTCTTCCAATTCAAGAAGCCTTGAATCAAAAGATAGGGAGCGTCCATTATACGTAGCCAAAGTCAGCATCAGATGGCAGCCTAGTCCGGTCCTCCGGGGATTCTTAGCACCCTCTGCCTTCATGTCGCACTGGCCGCTGCCTTGGCCAGGTACATTCCAGCTGCCGGAGACTGAGGGCCAAGATTTAAGTTGTGGAGTCATTTTGGAGGGGTTTGGCCATAACTCACCACGCTGGCCAAGCGGGTTGGTGAGTGTGGGATAGCATTTCTCTCTCTATATATATAAATTTATAATTGTCATGGAGAGGTTTTAACTAAATGTTTCTCTCTAGGTTTTGGAAAATACTACTGGAGGCAGAGCTTTGTGAGAGAGACAGAGTGTGCGTGTGTGTGAGAGAGAGATAGAGACAGAGAGAAGTTAAGCTTTAGTTCGGTAAGTTTTGTGAAAAAAATGGGTTTGTTGGGAAGAATGTAAGGACTCCTGGTTTTGGAGTGGAAAGAAGAGGGGAGGGGGTTGGCTGTTGACCACGGGAAGGACATGCTACCTCCATCCACGAGATAAAGAAAATGCAAGACTATAGATGGATAAGGAAGTGGAACCCTAAGTAGAGGAATAGAACGATTCGAAATATGACAATAATGACTGTACGATGACATTTCGTGTTTATCCAGAATAGAATCCAACCACTACCAGAATACTAAACTGAAACACTAAGTAGTTTTTATACTTTAGTTAGAAGTTACTTTGTTTCTAGCGATAAAGAAGCTGGAACTAAACCATTATTAGACAAATTCAGAGAATGCGATTTATTTTTTTATATTTCAAGAGATTTCGGTTTTTCTTTATCTTCTTTTTTTATATTTTGCATTTTATTGCATTGTTTTTACTTTTTGGCAAACAGAAATTACTCGCTAGTGAAGAAAATTTTCAAGGAGCGACAAAATGACTAAACTGGCACCTGTGTATGTTGAAAAATATAATTTTTTATTGAAAACAGAGCCTTCGCCAGATGATTCTTCAGCTGCCGTCCCCTTGTTTTGGAGCCTAGCCACGGCCCTGGTTCAGCCTGGATCGAATGCCCCTACATTAGGGACAGGTGTTTCCATATAACATTTGATAGCCATATGGGCTTGAAGCCTAGAAACAAATGTAAGAGCGGAGCAGGACTAGAGAAATAATGACATCGCTAGGGAGCATAAAATAGGCGGAACTGCAGCAGCAGAAACTAGAATCTTAGGAAAACCCAAAGAAAGATCTGCAGTAATAGCTATATTCCCAAACCTGTCCTGTACGTAGAGATACTGTATGTAGCTGAGCAAGAACATATGTTATCACGAAAATCCACAAGAAATAGTCGTGGGCAAATGGCTCTATTGTTAGGAATAAACCGTGACCGAACGCGATTAGCGACAGGCGCCAAACAACGTGCCACGTTCTACACACGCGAGGTTGTGACGTCAGATGGATGAACCCTCGTAAGACAGAACTTTTATAGTAGTTATTGTTGTTGTGAGTTGAATGGACTAAGATAGTCTTTAATCTATGACTACTTGTACGCCATCACTACGGAATGTTTTTAGTAGTTGAAGTTATGTTTCAAATGGATCCAAATCCATATATCAGAATCTACGACTGTGTTTAATAAAGGCTACATTTCTTGAAATACTAGCATAAGGTGAGTAATTTTTCAAATTTCTTGTTTACGTTCTATTCAAAAGTTCTGTGCTGCCCCTCGTTACCGAAGGAAGACTTTCCTAACATATACAACATCTATTAGATCCAAATGATAAAACTTTGAGATTCCTCCTCCAAAGTTGATTAGTAGTTAGCAATCAGAAAGCGAATGAATTTATTTTATTATTAAGTTCAACATAACCATTTGCGGTGGAAATGCGCTCTCGATCTACCTTCGATTTGTTTGCTGTTTTGTGAAAAATCTATCTCCTAAAGTTTTGTCTTCTTGCTACTGCGTTACCTGAAAAAAAAATCTTCGGGACGACTGCCAACAAAACGAAGGGTAATCAGAAATTTTTTAAACCGGAAACAATAGGTTTTACCTTGAAGCATTTGGTTTTAAGCCAGGAATATTAAGTGAAGGAGGTGTACAGAATTTAAGTGTCACCAAGTTATAGGGTTTAAAAGTTTTCTCCATACGCCGATGGTAACTCAAAGAATTTCTGCCTCGCTTGAGGTTAAATACTTCCATTTTAAAAGCCACTTATTCCTCGACTAGCTCCAAAATTTCATTCGTATTCAAATTCCAGTTAGTGCTCCCTTCGTTCTTCAATTTAAATTTTCAGTGAAAGGAAAATGCTGCAGTTAATTTACTTGAAGTAATATAACGTCTTTCTTAAAGGGTTTCTGTAATATTCTGAGTTCGCTACATGGCGAAACTTTCGGATCTTCTTTGCAGAGCATTTCCTGAACCGCTTTCAAGAAACTTCTTTCAAATTGCCTTGCCGTCGGCCACGAGTGCTTTCTTTCAGATCTTTTCAAAAATTGCTAACATGAATAAAAAAGCTGGAGGTAATGATGTAAGAGTCAAAGCCCCGTAAAATCCCAATTTTCCTTATTGTAACTCGACGAAGAAATGCTGTGAGTCATTGGAATGCTCGTTGCTAAAAGAGTTTGAAGAATCCTCCTGTGCAATGCTCAAGGAATCGACGAAAAGCTGACGCAGAGACATAATTTATTTATTCGTGCAACCCTTTACACGATTGCATATGCGACACTGGAGCCCAGTAAGAATAGTGTGCAACTAAATTTATTTCAGCAGTTGACCAACCTCCGCAAAGCGATGAAACTCCAATTCGTTGCTTAAAACTTGTTCAGAAACACAAGGTCTGACGAAAAAGTACATAGACTGGCCACAAACGTACTCCAAGTGGAGCTACGCTTAAACGCGATCGTATAACGATATACACTGAAGTAGAACATCATTAGAAGCACCCAATAACAATCAGACACGTGCTATCCTCACTCACGTACGCAACAATGATATTGAGATGGCCATACAAACAGCTCATCGCAAAGGACTTACGCGTACGAAGCTTTCATGGCAGCAATATTGGGAAAACTTCAACTGTTAACCCTTTAAGCGGCCGATGAATCTCAACCAAATGGTGCACAAAATTTTCTCTCCTCAAACAGAGCTGTTGACATAGTGGCCGAGTTATACGAAAGCAATAGCAAAAATGTTCCTTTCCCACTCTCATCTCAGCAGAATAGGCTATATATCTGTAGCAGGTAGCAGGCGCTTCCTTATGGTCCTTAGTTCTATAGTCTTATTCCCTTACAGTGTTTTATTCTCTTTTCCATGACCGAAAGAATGATTGGGAAGGGCAATTCCCTCGGACATGAACATCATGCCACTGGGTAGAAGCAATTTGCTGAAATATTTTTTCTCTCCTTTTTTAGGTTCCTCGCCATTTTTGTAGTATTTTCAGGAGAAAAGGTGATATGGTAGGAAGGATTAAAGAAAATCATTCTGCTTAAAGGACCTCTTTGAATGACAAACCTGAGGGAAAAGCAACGCTTTCTGCTGTGCAGTTTCACTTATTCCTGTCGAGTTCAGAGATAGCAAACACATTTCTTAGATAGCGAATACACTTTATACATTCTTTCGAGCTGATTTCAAACCATTTTGCTAGCTCCGAGTTAATGCGTTCTAGCCTGTTAAAGGGTTAACCTGTCGTTCGTCGCTACACGTTGAACAACGCCAATGGTCGCACGTGAGAGTTTCTCTCACACTCCTTTTTCCCCGCTGTTTTAATTAGTCTACTCAATAATAACACTTCAGAACTTTTTCTTTGCAAGAAATATAGATAAACTGAAACTGAGAGTAAAATCACACGAAATGAAGAAAAATAGCTTCAGCAAAATATATGTTATTCTTTCTTAAATCATCTTCCCTCGGATGATATGTAACGGACCTATCGTTCAGTCCCACGTTTCAAAGCATGTGGCGAAGCCATTCTGTGAAAGCTGCTTTAGCGATCCCTATACAGCTTGAATAACATCAGCATCTGTGTCGAATGTTGCGCCACGGAACGTCTCCTTCATTGTTGCAAACAACCAGAAATCGCGCGGGGCGAGATCAGGACAGTAAGCAGGCTGTGTCATGATTTCAATACTGCATTTCGTAAGAAACTGTTTAACACAATAAGCTACAAGTGGGCGGGCGCTATGATGGTGTAAGGTCCACTTGCCTGCCAGTTCCGGTCGCTTAATCGACATGTGTCTTCGCAGACGCTTCAAGACTAAAATGTAATGCTCAGCTTCGACAGTTATTTATCGAGGAACGGCATGCTGGTAGACCACACCTTTATGATCAAAGGAAATTATCATCATAACCTTCCCAAATGATTTAGTTTGGCGAAATTTTTCGGAAGGGGCAAGCCTGTGTGCTTCCAGACACTATGTGCACTTCGTGAGGGGGTCGAAACATTAGACCTTTGTTTCCGCGGCAGTTATTACTGTGTTTAGAAAGTTTGGATCCTTTGCAATCATTTGTTTACACTCATGACACACCTGAATTCTGGCTAACAATTGTTCTCTCGTCAGGTGATGAGGTACCCATCTGGAACACGTACGATGCAGCAGTAATTTGTCGCGTAGAATGCGGAATGCCGACGTTTTTGAAATATTAGTGGAGGCCGCTATATCTTCACACGTCATTCATCGATCTTCTTGCAGGATTTCCCAAACAGTGTTAACAATACACTCCGTAGCAACATTTTCAGGTTCACCAGGCCTAGGAGCGAGTTCTGCCGACAAGCGCGCTTTTTTGGACTCATGGTGCCAACTAGAAACCATTGACTCACGCAAATATTTATCTTTGTAAGATTTTTTCATTAAATCAACTGTTTCTGTGACCGTTTTACCCAAACGACAGGAAAATGTTATCGCTCAACGTATTTCACTTCTTAACTCTGAATTACTCACCTCCATAGCTGTATGGCAAAATGCAGATGTAGCTTAAACAACTGCGCAATAACAAAATCCAAATCGTCTGCCACAGTTAACTGTTGCCATAGATATTTCCTCAATTCAGTTAGTTGTCTGCGTGGTTATTTTCCACCTTTGCACTGTTGCCAACTAAAAAAAAAAAATTCTCAGTTTTTATGGAACGGCCTTTGTATATAGTTTCAAATCAAATTAAGTGAAAAACGCACTCCTACTATTGCGTTATGTATCAAAATACAAAACACAAACGCCAATGGTCGTTTGATGAGAAATGCACTCACGAGATGCAAATGCCAGCTGTCTCTTGAAGGGAGAAATGCTCACACGAAACATACGGGAGCAAAGAGCAGACTCTTTTAAGGTCAGAGACGCACCGATACTTGACAGAACTGATAACAGATTGTTGAGAAGACTCTAAAGGTCAGCTAGCGTAGGGGTAGTGCTCCAGGGTCACTTCCAGATAAATGACCCTCTTCATATGAGAAGCGTGAGAGAAATGCTCAAAGAGCGACAAACGACGAGTTAAGAGGCCTTGAAAGAGGCGTGAGAGTGGGAGCTCGGTGGGCAGGTGGTAGCACATCTCAGAACCGGCAAATCTTCTCGGCTATGCAAGAACATCTGTATCGAGGATGTACAATGAGTGGTGCACAAACAATAAAACAAGCAGTCAAAGGTCAATATAAACTCTGATGTTGAGTGGGCCATAATGACTACGACTGGTCGATGTCCCACGGTAACGTCGGGTGAAGAAGATTATGTGATGTATCAGACGAGTTTCATTGCGTCAAGTAACATCGCTGTGCTACATTGGTATGAATTTCAGAACACACAGCCTCCAGCAGATTAGCGCAAATAGGCTATAACAAACTAGCGCGAATAGGAAGTCATGGTGCCATGTAGAAATCATTAACTCTCCCAAACATTTATTTTTGTAAACTTTTTTCATTAAATCAACTGTTTTTGTAGCAAACTGGCGCGAATAGGCTGTAGCAAACTGGCGCGAATGGACTATAACAAACTGGCGCGAATGGACTATAACAAACTGGCGCAAATAAGATATAACAAACTGACGCAAATAGGCTAAAACAAACTGTCGCAAATAGGCTATAACAAACTGTCGCAAACAGGCTACAACAAACTGTCGCAAACAGGCTACAACAAACTGTCGCAAATAGGCTATAACAACCTGGCACGAATACGCTATAACAAACTGGCGGGAATAGGCTATATTAAACTGGCGCGAATAGGCTGTAGCAAACTGGCGCGAATGGACTATAACAAACTGGCGCAAATAAGATATAACAAACTGACGCAAATAGGCTAAAACAAACTGTCGCAAATAGGCTATAACAAACTGTCGCAAACAGGCTATAACAAACTGTCGCAAATAGGCTATAACAACCTGGCACGAATACGCTATAACAAACTGGCGGGAATAGGCTATAATAAACTGGTGCGAATAGGCTGTAGCAAACTGGCGCGAATATAATATAACAAACTGGCGCGAATAGGCTGTAGCAAACTGGCGCGAATAGAATATAACAAACTGGCCCGAATTGGCTTATAACAGACTGCCGCGAATAGGATATAACAAACTGGCGCGAATAGGATATAACGAATTGGCGTGAATAGGCTGTAACAAACTGGCGCAAATAGGCTGTAACAAACTGGCGCGAATAGGCTGTAACAAACTGACGCGTATAGGCTACAACGAACTGGCGTGAATAGGCTGTAACAAACTGGCGCGAATAGGCTGTAACAAACTGACGCGTATAGGCTATAACGTACTGGCGCGAATAGGCTATAATGAAACTGGTGCGATCAGGCTATATAAGAAATTAGCGCAAATAGGCCATAACGAACTGGCGCGAATAGGCTATAATGAAACCGGTGCGAACAGGCTATATAAGAAACTAGCGCCAATATGCTACAGCAAACTGGCGCGAATGGGCTATAGCAAACTGGCGCGAATGGGCTATAGCAAGCTGGCGCGAATGGGCTATAGCAAGCTGGCGCGAATGGGCTATAACAAACTGGCATAAATAGGCTATAACAAACTGGCATAAATAGGCTATAACAAACTGGCATAAACAGGCTATAACAAACTGGCATAAATAGGCTATAACAAACTGGCATAAATAGGCTATAACAAACTGGCATAAATAGGCTATAACAAACTGGCATAAATAGGCTATAACAAACTGGCATAAATAGGCTATAAAAAACTGCCGTGAATGGGCTAGGACAAACTGGTGCAAATGGGCTATAACAAACTGGCGGGAATGGGATATAACTTTGGGTATCTCTCATCTCTGCTAAAAACCCATAAATTCGACTGCAGTGGGAATGGGAGCACCAAAAGTGGACGTTCGAGAACTGGAAAAATGTTACCCTGCTCCGATGAATTACGTTTTCAGTAGAAATGGGTCGGAAATCACGTAACGGTTACTTTGCCACCATGGCTGAAAAATCACAATCACCGTTACGGCCTGTGACGAAATATAATAGTTACAAATTCACTAATAAGAATGTCATCGTTTTCCGTGTCACAGTAATGCTTGGGGTCCAAAGTCAGAGCAACATAATTTCGGTTCCCATGTCACCATATCTAAAACATTTGCGCCCTTTTCTGTTAAAACATCATAGAGGACGCTAGTGATATGATCTTTCTTTTAGTCTCCCCTTTCTCCCGACACTTAATATGGGAAAAAGGGGAGACTTTCCACACTTAATTAAAAAGCTATGGCTTCCGCCGTGCGTTCGCTCGAAATAAAAAATTCAAAGAGAGCCGATTGCAACAGTCAGTGTTACAAGGGAAACGGTGACCTGCCGTTCCATAACTGTGACGTCATCCCTATCGTAAACAGTGATTTTGTCACTGTTACAAGTAAGCCGGTGTCTCGCAGTTCCGGCTTCTTTTCACCTCCATCACCGCTGTCTTAAACGGTGATTTTATCACTGTTTAAAAGTCGCTGTTACGTCCGTGGAACTGTCACCGTTGTCATTGTGACAGGAAAATCACTGTTAAGCCCTCTTTTAGTTTTCAATTATTACACGCTTATAGACCGGGAAAGATCCTTAAAAAAATCACCTGTTGTTGGACGAACGTGATGTGCGTCGTGCTGAATTTGGGCTGATTACAGAGCTAAGAACATTTTTTCATAGAAATTTCTATTTTGCATGTCTGAAAAACGATTTTATTTATGTTTTCAGCAACAGGTAAAACTGATATAAATTTCGCCGTTTCGTATTGCTGACAGGAAGCTTTAAGATATGCCCAATTCTCAACGTTCTTCTGAAATGCACGATGAAGTAATGTTTGCAATAATTGAGTCCGACTCTCATCAAACCCGCATGGATGTTGCTGATAGACTTTCAGTTCACAGAACAACTGCTATGAGCAATATTCATGCTATTGGAGTTGTACGAAAACCTGATCAATGACTACTACATAGGTTATCGGCTAAGAACCGAGTTGACAGAAAGACGAGAAGTGCATCTCTGGAAGCTTTGTATAAAAGCAATCCGTTCATAGACTGAATGGTGACTGGAAACAGAAAATGGGTGCTGTGAAAGAGTCGTAAAAGCAACAAATGTCTTTGTAGAGAAAAAGACAATCTTCTGGAACGAATACAAAATCTTCTGGAGTCGGCTTTTAACTCTCCAAAATCTTCTGGGACGACTTCGAAATCTTCTGGGCTGACTCCAAAATCTTCTAGAACGACACCAACACTTTTGGAATGACTCCAAAATCTTCTAGAACGACACCAACATCTTTTGGAATGACTCCAAAATCTTCTAGAACGACACCAACACTTTTGGAATGACTCCAAAATCTTCTAGAACGACACCAACATATTTTGGAATGACTCCAAAATGTCCTGTAGTCAGCTTTGGACCCTCCAAAATGTACTGGAACGGCTCCCAGATCTTTTGGAATGACTCCGAAATTTTCTGGCATGACTCCAAAAGCCGACTCATGAGCTTCTGAAGTCGGATTTTAACTCTTCAAAATCATCTGGAACGACTCCGAAATTTCCTGCAACGAATCTAAATTCTTGTGGAGTCTGTTTTTTACTCCCAAACATGCTTCTGGAATGACTCCAAAATCTTTTGCAACGACTCCAAAATCTTCTAGAATGACTCCACAATCTGCAACGACTCAAAAGTCTGCAACGCCTGATGAACTGTGGCAACGTGTGGAAGCAGCCTCGACCGACATACCCCAAACACACATCCAAAGCCTCTTTCGTTCGATGCCGCGGCGTGTAGCGGCCGTTATTGCCAGCCATGGGGGCCACACGAACTATTGATGTCTGCGTGTTCCGCAAGTCGCACGGGCCTGTAAGCTCAATCGTTTCATCTTTGTATCTGTTGTTATGTGTCCAGTAAATCTGGCTTTGCTATCTCGTGTCCTTCTTGGTGTTGCATTTTGGGTGGCCAGCTGAGTATATATACGACCTTTGCGGACGATGCAATTTTCCGCATGGGTAGGTGACATGTACTGAAAATGGTAACGCCCTTAACTGCTTTTCTTTTCTTTTTGGGACCTCAGTGTATATAGCTAACGTAACAATGGGAAGATATCATCGCTGACAATTACGACTGTGCGATAGATTGAAATTAAATATTGTCTAAGTAAGAAACAGCTTTATTTTGATAATGAAATGCATATAACGTATTAAATCCGTTTATTTTTGTGGTGTAGTCGCACAGAAATAATAATTTTGTTGTACTTATTACGCAAATACAACATATTAATAGCAATGAAAGTCCCCGACCCCGTTATCACATATAATATCAAGACGCAAGGAAAGGCAGTGGGAGAAAGAAAATGCAGGCGGGTATGTTCGCTATACCGTTGGTATATCCTGACAACACGGAAAAGATATATAACGGAATGACAAAGCGATCCTTGGACACTAGATGTAAAGAACACGTGCGAAGTGTCAACCAGGACATGCAAAATACAGCCCCCGCCAGAGAAGTCATGCAGTGCTCGGCCACTCGTGTACGGATTAATATTAGAATAATTGCCCTTTACACGAATTTTAAAGAGACTGCCATCAGAGAAACAGCGGAAATCCTCTCCAGCAAACTGTCATACAATGATAAAGTTTCTACTGAATTACCAATGGTTTGGAATGCGTTATTAAAAAATGGAAACACATCACGGCGCACCATATAATTGTGAGATCGTGATGTCACACACGTTATTCTCAAAAATCATCTTCGTTTTTTACGTGTTCCAATTCCCTGAATTCTATGACTACAATTGCCTTGAGAAAGCCTTTCAATGGAGTGCGAAAGCTTGGCGAATCTTTATGCTGATTACAACACGAAAAAAAACGTATTTAATACTCTATATGCGTTTCATTATTATTGATGTCAGGCGTATTTAAAATAAAATGATCCTTATTTTGATGTACAAACGGCGAGAACTTTTGCACTTGCCCAATAGTAATCATGATCAAATTTAACGTGCGCTTTCTGATTTTAGGGAAAATCGACTCAAACGCGAAATAATCGTTGTGTGCTGACATGGAGTCTGATCAGCTGATTCGCATAACAGAGCGTCCGAAAAATTAAATAACTGACAACTGCGCATTTTGAGAAGTCACTCTCGCAAAAAAAGTACGTACGCAACTTAAACGTTTCAAAATTCAGTGAAACTCCAACAGATCGTTGCACATTGGATGGAATGAACCCGTGTGAAATATGGCATGTAGATCGTCACGATACAGTCTTTTCGTCTTAATTGATCGGGGCAAAGAACTTTAATTTGCGAAATAAAGCTTGTTCTGAAAACAAGTCCGAATGAAAATTACACCACCCAATAAATACATTCAGCCACAAGATGTTTACTTTTTTTTTCTGCAGTTCAAATTGCTTACTAGGCGTCTTGAGGAGTTTATCACACGTGAGGGGAAGGGTGTCCGAAGTCTTTCGTTACGTGGATGCATTCACCTATTTATAATCAGCTAACGTCAGCTGAATACGAACCTATAGTGCACTATACCGGCCAAAAAGGTGATTATTTTTGTCATGATACATATACTGTCTTTCAAAGTGTATTGAATGTTAATATTTTGGCATGCACGTACGTGGCGTGACAATTCTGTTTGTGAATAATATGCGTTCATGACATGTTCTGGGTGCGAAACACAGCGTCGTCATCTGGTTTGCCATCTAGTTGATGTGCGAAATCTTTGAAAACGCGTATTTATACACAATCGAGTCACATTATTGTGACCACCTCCTACTTTTGACATCAACAGCGCGTAGCTAATGAAAGAAGACACGTGTCGGGATCTGGCTTGGAGGGTACATATGGTGTGCCGTAGGCAATCTGAAAACATATCACTCGTTGCTGTGATGGATAAAAAGGAGCGATTTATCAGATTTGCAAAAAGGGATGATTATGGACTTTCGGGCCAAAAGTGGCAGTGTTTCTGAAACAGCGCAGTTTGTGAATCGTTCGCGTGCTGCTGTGGTTAAAGTGCATCGCGATTGGAGAAAAGATATCATTGAGAACAAGCGACGTGAAAACCGCGGAGCCCCACGTGCAATTGATGTGAAATGTGAACGTCGGCTTCGCAGGTGCTTGAGGGCCGATCGACACGCTACCGTGGAACAACTCACTGGCCGAATAAACCAGGGGACTACCGGAAGTATGCTTAAAACGACAGTTCAGCGAATCCTGCTGCGTATGGGACTCCGATGCAGATGGATGGTCACTGCATCTACGCTAACGAAGATGCATCGGCAGAAAAGGCTTACATTTGCACGGCAGTCTCTGAATTGGACCTTCGCTGATTTCTCCGTTGTCACGTTTTCTGCTTCATCGAACAGATGGACGTTGGTGTATAAGGTGAGAAACACCGCAGAACAAATACTCTTCAACCATTGCTAGAAGAACACAAGCTGGTGAGGGCAGCGATATGGTCTGGGGAATGTTTTCGTAGCATTCTCTGGGCACCACTCATACCTGTGGAAGGTACTATGGAAGACCCAATTCGTTAAGAATCCGTCCTAGCAGACCTCGTACACCCATTCATGCTGATTGTCTTGCCTGGGGTGGATGGGATCTTGCAGAACGACAATGCGACGTGTCACACAGTTAGAAATGTCGGAGACTTGTTGGAAGGGCACGATGAAGACTTCAAAGTACTTCCATGGCCTCCGAATCCCGTAGACTTAAACTCAATTGAGCATCTGTGGGACCACCTCGATCGTGTTGGTCGTTCTTTGGATACTCCACTACACACTAGCAGCTGCCAGATGCACTGCAGTCAGCATTGCTCCACATACCCGTGAACACCTTCCAGCACCCTATTGAGTCATTCCCAGCCCGTCTAGCTGCTGTCCGCGCTGCAGACGGCGGTTACTCTGGATATTAGCTGGTGGTCACAATAATGTGACTCGACCGTGTATTTGTACACCAATAAGTCGGATTATAGTATAGTGTCACTATTTTTTGTATAGTTGATGTATAATTCCTAGTTATTAATCAGTCTGCATTCAGTAATTACATTACCATGATATACCGGGTGTTTTAAAAAAGATTGAAAAGACTTTTTTAAACACCCGGGGCTTTTACTTCTTCAATGGTTGATCATAGATACACACTTTCAATTAGAAAGATGCTCAAAATGACGCAAAGACTTATGCACTGAGAGTTTCACCCCTGTGGGTCGCATTTGTATAAAATAAAAGAATTAAACACCCTTCGCAGAAAAAGAAAGTTCAATCAAAAAAAGTTGCGCATGTCTTAATTAGTCTAAGAAAATAAATCTCGTTCTTCGGCTTGCAAAGATAGCGAAGATATTCGCTATGAAAATTGTGAAAAAATGTATAGTCTAGAGCAATAATTTCCCCTCACGCGCCAAAGCTCTTCCCTTAATCGCTTTGAGTTCTACAAAGCTATGCAGCGAAACAAGCTACCGTTTGCTGTAAACGGGGTCCAGGCGATGCAATTTTTTTACAATTTTCATCGCGAATATATCCGCGAGTTTTGCCACAGAATGAGGGGACTAGTTTTTTTAGACTAATTATACCATTGCGCAACTTCTTTTGATTGGACGTTTCTTCTGCCAAGGCCGTTTAAAAAGTATTCATTTTTAACGCTTTCCAACCATAGGTTGAAGAAGCGTATGTGCTCCAGCTTTGTTCGTCTGTTTGCCTGTCCGCCCGATAACTCGCGTAAAAATGGTCCGATTTCAATGAAATTTTGGTAAGTGATAAGGAATCACCTGAAGAAGAACCCTATTGAAAGTGGGCGGAATGGAGTCAAAGGTCAGGTCATATGAGTAGGATCCATTCCATCGCCCTTATGCGTCATAACTTACGTAAAAATACTTCGACTGCGACAAAATTTTATCATGTTGTTCTGGAGGTATACGGAACCACTTCTGTTGAATATCATCGAAATGGGCCAAATGTCAGGGCTCAGGACCGAGATTTATTATACAGCCATTATCCTCATAACTTGACTGAAAATGCTTCGATTTGCGACAAAACTTTAGTATGTTGTTCCGCAGGTATACTGAACCAGTTCTGTTGAATACCATCAAAATGGGCTCAAAGGTCAGGGCACAGGAGCGAGATTTATTCCACAGCCATTATCCTTATAACTTGAGTAATAACTTGAGTAATGATTTCTGGTATGTTGGAAAGCGTATCATAATCAATGCATTGCATGGTTTTACTAGCTCGTTTATCTTAATGCAAATACTTTCCTCCGCGACGGAACTACAGTGTCGTAAGTCCTTACGTCATTTTGAGTATTTCTTTAGTTGGAAGTATGTATCTGTGATCAGCCGTTGAAGAGATAAAAACTTTTATCAATCTTTTTTTAAACACCCGTTATACCGACGACTGTTATAATCGTTTAACACGTACCTCAAAATTTGGGTTAAGATGATAAGTACTGTCGTTAATGCTGTAATGTACGTAGCATTTATGTAATAATAGTTTCAAGAGCATGTTAACAATTCCACAGTTTTATTACTAGGTACAAATTCTATCTTTATGGCCAATAAATACTTCGGTGACTCCAATCTTGCTATTGCCAATCATCGCGTATTCTAGCACACTCTGGATACGTTCATACCTGGATATCGTTCATAAGTACGCATTCTTTATCAAGTGTTTGAAACAATTGCAACATCGGGTAATTTACTGCCTACCAACCAAGGTCTATACAAGGAACCTAAGCCACGTATGCAGAGGTTGGAGCAGTTGTTAAACGTAAAACCTTGCAGTTATCCATTCCCCCTTTTTGCAAGGTTTTGTCAAAATTTGAAGAAAAGATAAATTTGGCTACATCCTTTGTAAGTGAGACTGAATGCCATCGTTTCTCGTGATTGTGATGTACGACAGAGGTGAAAACATGTGTCAAGGCGAAAAATCTGCAGCGAGACATTCTGTCTGTGTTGTTCCGTTGGGAGAGCGTGTGACGTACTACAGAGGTGAAAACATGTGTCAAGACGACAAATCTGCAGCGAAACATTTTGTCCGCGTAGCTCAGTTGGGCGAGCGTGTGACGTAGTACAGAGGTGAAAACATGTGTCATGACGACAAATCTGCAGCAAGACATTCTGTCCGCGTAGCTCAGTTGGGAGAGCGTGTGACGTAGTACAGAGGTGAAAACATGTGTCAAGACGACAAATCTGCAGCGAAACATTCTGTCCGCGTAGCTCAGTTCGGAGAGCGTGTGACGTAGTATAGAGGTGAAAACATGTGTCAAGACGACAAATCTGCAGCAAGACATTTTGTCCGCGTAGCTCAGTTGGGCGAGCGTGTGACGTAGTACAGAGGTGAAAACATGTGTCATGACGACAAATCTGCAGCAAGACATTCTGTCCGCGTAGCTCAGTTGGGAGAGCGTGTGACGTAGTACAGAGGTGAAAACATGTGTCAAGACGACAAATCTGCAGCGAAACATTCTGTCCGCGTAGCTCAGTTCGGAGAGCGTGTGACGTAGTATAGAGGTGAAAACATGTGTCAAGACGACAAATCTGCAGCAAGACATTCTGTCCGCGGAGCTCAGTTGGGCGAGCGTGTGACGTAGTACAGAGGTGAAAACATGTGTCAAGACGACAAATCTTCAGCGAGACATTCTGTCCGCGTAGCTCAGTTGGGAGAGCTTGTGACGTAGTACAGAGGTGAAAACATGTGTCAAGACGACAAATCTGCAGCGAGACATTCTGTCCGTGTAGCTCAGTTTGGAGAGCGTGTGACGTAGTATAGAGGTGAAAACATGTGTCAAGACGACAAATCTGCAGCGAGACATTCTGTCCGCGGAGCTCAGTTAGGCGAGCGTGTGACGTAGTACAGAGGTGAAAACATGTGTCAAGGCGACAAATCTGCAGCGAGACATTCTGTCTGTGTTGTTCAGTTGGGAGAGCGTGTGTCGTACTACAGAGGTGAAAACATGTGTCAAGACGACAAATCTGCAGCGAGACATTCTGTTCGCGTAGCTCAGTTGGGCGAGCGTGTGACGTAGTACAGAGGTGAAAACATGTGTCAAGACGACAAATCTGCAGCGAGACATTCTGTCAGCGTAGCTGAGTTGGGAGAGCGACTTACTCCGGAGTAAAGGGGTAAAGGGGCACGGTTCGATGTCCGTCACGGACAAACTTGTGCTTTCACAGGATGTGATTGATATAAGTACAAATACATTTATCACACTGTCATTGATGAAGAGGTGAAATTTAGAGCTTTTTTTTGCTGCGCTGCTATACAGACGGAATTGTATTCTGTATGATCACACATACTCCGAAAAGACAAATATCATTGCATTCCCGAAAACTACAGTTTGGCTTGTGACTGTCAGCTCAGAGTCCCCATTTGAACCCTACTGAACCTTTATTAGATGAATTAGTATAACGTGTTGTGAACATTTAGTTTTGTTCAAGATCAGTGATAGAATAAATATCCCATGAACACTGCCAGAAGTGTAAAAAGTCTAATATGTAGATTAAATGCGATGCTTCAGGCTAAGATTGGAGCTACGTCTTTCTACAAGTATAGCGCACATTATGGAATATTTTGAACTTTGAATGAGTTTATCAGATGTTTCAATAGTTCTGGCATATTCAAATGCAATTCTCAGAAAACACACGAAATAGTTTTCTCGAAATTTCTCATCCTTATTAGTTTAACCAGCATTTAATTTCCAAGAAGAAAACGTAATTCTTGGAGGAAAGAAATTACTTCGTTTTCAGAATTCTTACTGAAATGAATGCATATTTCACGTTGTGCGTGGGTAGATCTCCAACCGGAATTCTGGCCGTTGACGAAACTATCTCGCAAAGAATAAAATGTAACAACAGCTTGTCTCTTAAAAATAACAGTTTTGCATTTATTTGTGAGATCCGACTTTAAAAATGAGAACTGCTGCACTCACTCGGATGACTTTATTCATGAATATCCTACAAGACCGCTAAAGACAAAATGCGAGTTGGTTTTTTTCTCGATTTTTATATTTTTCTTTCGTAATACTAACTGAAACAGGATATAGGTGAGTTGTTTCATATTTGCTAGAGGCATGTAACCTGCAAAAGAATTACACCTGTAATGTCATTCGTATTTTCTTCGAGATGAACATTTAAGAGTTTTGTTTTAACTCATCTAGATCACTATAACATCATTTCGTGCTATGCTTAAAGTTTAAAAAACATAGACCTAAGTCACACGATCCAATTTCATGTAAAAATATCATCAAGTACTATACTGAACTGTATTTGTTACATGAGGTAAAAAAGCTATATACAATAATTTAAAAACACAAGATCTTTCGCAGTAGCAGCTACCGCATCATCGGGTGACGCACAGCACATGGAACCAGAGTTCTGAAATAGTTTTAATATGATGATATTGAAGAAACTATAAAGCTCCGCCTGATGGTACAGTAATGACATACATCACTGAAATACATTCGTAACGCCCTGTGCAAAAATAAACTCAGAATAGTAATTATACAAGTTAGTAAAATCATGCAATGCATTGATTATGATACGCTTTCCAACATACTTGAAATCATAAAATGGCTGTGGAATAAATCTCACTCCTACGCCCTGACCTTTGATCCCATTTCGATGATATTCAACAGAACTGGTTCAGTAAACCTCCGAAATAACATGATAAAGTTTTGTCGCAATCGAAGCAATTTTACGTAAGTTATGATGCATAAGGGCTATGGAATACATTCCGTTCCTGTGTCCTAACCTTTGACCCCATTTCGCCCATTTTCAATGGAATTTGTCCCCAGGCAGGCCCCTACAACATACTAAAATTTCATCCAAATCGAAACATTTTTACGTAAGTTATGACGCATAATGGCGATGGAAGTGATTCCGCTTCTATGTCCTGACCTTTGACCCTCATTTCGCCAATTTTCAACAGGGTTTGTCCCCAGGTGATCCCTTACCACATACAAATATTTAATTGAAATCGAACCGGTTTTACGTTAGTTATGACGTATAAGAACAGTGGAATGGATCCCGCTCCTATGTCCTCACCTTTGACCCCATTTCGTTCACTTTCACATACTAATATTTAATAGGAATCGAACCTTTTTTACGTTAGTTATGACGCATAAGAACAGTGGAATGGATCCCGCTCCTATGTCCTCACCTTTGACCCCATTTCGTTCACTTTCACATACTAATATTTAATTGAAATCGAACCTTTTTTTACGTTAGTTATGACGCATAAGAACAGTGGAATGGATCCCGCTCCTACGTCCTCACCTTTGACCCCATTTCGTTCACTTTTAATAGGGTTCCTTCCTAGGTGATTTCCTTTCACATACTAAAATTAAATCGAAATCGAACGATTTTTACGCGAGTTATCGTGCAGACGAACATACGCACACAACGCGTGAAGTAATGAAGCAGATGGGAATCGCGGCCATCTGCTAGCAAAATTGTGACGTCATAAAACTTTAATAAGATCCGCACATTTGTTTGACTGCTGACGTCATGAAAATACAGGTCGCGCCATCTTTTTCTTCCCAATTTATGCGTTCCCAAGAATGAAAATTTGAACATCGATTAAAATAGCTTCATTTTATAACTTGGAATACCTAATATTTTCTAAAACATAACCATAATTATGCAATCCAACATTGGTTTGGCTACTGACGTCATCAAAGTACAGGTCGCGCCATTCTTTTTCTGGTTTCAACACCACCAAAGGAAAAGTTATTGATTTTTAATATAATTATGGTTATGTTTTAGAAAATATTAAGTATTCCAAGTTATAATAGGAAGTTATTTTAATCGATGTACAAATTTTCATCCTTGGGAACACATTAATTGTGAAGGAAATGTTTACAAAAGTTTTTCCATTGGAAGTATAGGAAGCAAAATTACTTGACGTCCACCTTAATAATATGGGATAAGGGCGATGGAATGGATTGCAATTCTATGTCCTGACCTTTGACCCCATTTCGTCCATTTTCAATAGGGTTCGTCCCCAGGTGGTCCCCTACCACATACGGAAATTTCATCAAAATCGAACTATTTTTACGCACGTTATGGCGCATAAAGGAAAATTGGAGTGCATCCTGCTCTTATGTTCTGACCTTTGACCCCAATTCACCCATTTTGAATAGGGTTCGTCTCCAGGTGGTCCCCTACCACATTGTAAAATTTCATTGAAATCGAACCATATTTACGCAAGTTATGACGTATAAGTGCAATGGAATGGATCCCGCTCCTACGTCGTGACCTTTGACCCCATTTGTCCCATTTTCAATAGGGTTCGTCCCCAGTTTGTCCCCTACCACATACTAAAATTTCATCAAAATCGAACCATTTTTACGCCAGTTATCGTGCGGACGGACGGACAAAGCTGTAGCACATACGCTTCTTCAACCTACGGTTGGAAAGCGTAAAAGTAATGGAAGTCCATTTAACAAGTTCTTCCAGACCCGAGGTATATGGTACGGCATATCATCATTGCAAAATTTATCACCGAACTGGTGAATAAACATGCTTTCCATATACAATAAAGAAACTTTGTCCTTTAGGCCGTAAGTCAACAGATGCGAAGCATTCCAGTCAGGAATGTAAGTACAAACACTGATCTAGAAATCAAGTTCTCGACCACAACTCATCTAGAAATTAAGTTCTCGACCACTTCTTTTAAAAGTATTCCAAATTACTTTTATTAGGAATTAGATCTTTAGTTCTTGTAAAAGCATTGCTCACCAGTTGGTTTTTTCTGTAAGTTCACAAAGGACAAACACATCCCTATACCTCATCAAGGACTTGAACCATACCCGTCTCAGACGTCCCCGCATAGTCTCTCTCTCTCTCTCTCTTTCCTGTGACTATTAAACCACGAGTGTAAGTACACATGCCTAAGAAAAGTTTGAAAATTACATGTTTCTGAAACGGGAATCGAATCCGCAACTCCCGATTTACGCTGGAGTATGCTGCCGTTACACCGCCCAGAACAAGAAGCTTCCAAGCGACTGAGGATGTGTTTTGGGACTCAGATGAAAGCTCCGCCGTGCATAGATCGAAGCATATACGATCCTTCATCTTAGGGGCACGTGCGCATAAAGCGAATTCCTTAAAGAAATAACTCTTCAGAAATTAAAAGGTAAATAAGGTAAATAAAATGCCGACGACGTACGAAAAAATGAATTCGTCAAGTAAACCAAATAATACCACAAGAGTTATATTAACAATTACTGACTTTAAAATTTTAAAATCTAAAATATATACACACATAAGTATTTTCGGTCCACCGAGTGGACCATCTTCAGATGCACAAAGCGTTAGCATATAACATGACTGTATATATATACATGTATATACACTGAACAGCAATTGAATTAGAGACAGCCGGCGTTATGCAAATGTGGCGCTTAGGGCGGCCCCGTAAACGGAAACGGCATGACGTATGCAGCGATCCGACAATATAAGGAGCGATGCGACGGGAATCAGTAAAAGTCGGACGCAGTATGGGTAAGACGAAGGATCTAAGCGCATTTGATCGTGGGCAAATTGTTGGGGCCCGACCAATGGGTCACTCCATCTCTGAAGTCATGCAGGCACTGGGATTTTCACGAGCCACTGTATCACGGGTGCACCGCGAGTACTTCGAATCCGGTAAAACCATCACTGCAAGGGCCAACTGCCCTGGACAACAGCGTGCGGATAAGCGGGGTCACCGTCGGCTAGCTTGCATTGTAACAGCGGATAGACGGACCACAGTGCAAGAAATCACTCTGCAATTTAACGCTGGTGCACATAAACGTGTAAGCAGCCACAACATCCAGAACCATCTCTTCGCTATGGAGTACAGAAGCCATCGTCCCACGAGGGTACCGCCGCTGACCGCACATCACAGAGTGCAAAATTTAGCATAGGCGCGGGAACATCGCCACTGGACCCTAGACATGTGGGAAAATGTTGCTTGGGCTGATGAGTCGCGATTCGTGTTTGTACATGTGGATGGCAGGATACGAGTACGGCGCAAACCACATGAAGCGATGGATCCTTCTTGCCAGCAGGGTACTCTTCAAGCTGGTGTGGGTGGCATTCTCGTCTGGAGATTATTTACGTGGACTGAAATGAGACCCCTGGTACGTGTGACATCGTCCATCACAAGTCATCGTTACCGGGATATCCTGGACGACCATTTGCTCCCGTTTGTGCGTCTTTAACATCCCACTGGGGACCTCATCCTGCAGTAAGACAATGCAGCTCCCGAATTGTATCCAAATGGTTAGATGAACACTCCACCGACGTAACCTCGCTTCCTTGGACACCTAGGTCACCTGACCGCAATCCCATCCAGCACATCTGGGATGCCATCGAGAGAGATGTTCGAGGCTCTGACCCCCTCTATCAAATCTTCGTGAACTGTGGGAGCTTGTTCAGGGGTCGTGGATCCGTATGGCATCCCAACGCTTCCGGTGCCTTGTCGAGTCCATGCCGAGACGAATCGCCGCCGTCATCAGGGAGAAAGGTGGTGCTACACGTTACTGGACATAAGTCTTGTGGTATTATTTGGTTTACTTGACGAATTCATTTTTTCGTACATCGTCGGCATTTTATTTACCTTACGCTATATTGTACGAGTGACAACGTTTTGTTCTTCAGAAATTATCATATATGTTTCGATTTGCGCACGGCGAAGCGTTCATCTTAGTCCCAAAGCACATCCTCAAACTCTTGGAGGCTCCGTGTTCTGGGTGGTGTAACGGTAACGGACTGGAATGTAAATAGGGAGATGCGGATTCGATTCCCGTTCCAGAAAGATGTAATTTTCTAGCTTTCTGAGGCATGCCTACTTGCATGATTAATTTAGCATCCATTTACTGGCAACATTTATTTGAGTGTAAATCAATCCAATAAATTCATCCGCGTTTCCTGAGTATGTCGTAAGATCGACAGGAACGGTCTTTCCTCTCTGTTACTGAATTTAGTTCTTCGTAGTTGCACCATTATTAAATCTATTCCTTTATTCATTCGCCATAGAGTGCTAAACTTAGAAGCATGTAGAGAAGAATACTTGTGCTGAGTCAGCTTTAATCTTTTTCTTCGGTGATTTTGAGTAAATCTCGTACCAAGAATGTAAGACAGATATAAATTCCTGGATAAACCTCTCTTTGAGTGAGAAAAGCTGTGAATTGAAATCGTTATCCAATTACAAATACGGTTGGCAAATAATCACAGACTTGCGCATGAGTGTCGCTCAAGTACCAAACTTATAAGGCTGAATAGAAAGCAAGCTTTGCTTTTTAAAATTCCTCTAACTTCATCTCTATACTCTCCACATGTGATTTCCGTTTACAAGAGGGAAAACAAATATTTATCAGAGAGCGGAAATTCCTTAAATGAAGGAGGGTGAAGAAGAAGGTGAGATGATCCTCCTGAGCCGTGTCGAAAGTTTTATGCAAATGATTCAAACGCCTCTGAGCTACATCGGTACTTTCTTAAACACACACACACACACACACAGACGCACTCACACTGAGCCCTGAGACCCCACATGAGAAGATAAGCAAATGATCTTGAGAACTTCAGCAATTGTACTCAAAAGCTTACTTAGTGAAATTAAGAGCATGCTTTGTGTCAGCCGTCACCGTCTTTGTTTGTGCTTAAGCAGTAAGAAAATTTTGAAAGCGATCAGGAAGTTTTATTCTCTGTAAAAATAAGATTTAGAAGTCTGGGAGACGTCTTTCAAATCTACTTTCAGTGGGAATTTGTACCTTCAATTTAAACCAAAATTGAGTTAGGATGGTTTAAATGTCAGTTACTTTTCTCATTACCATGGAATAAATTTCACTGGAAGAAAATCCTTCAAAGTATCCAATGGGGTCCAGTAAACATATTAAAAAATATGCCAACGGAAGTATAAGTTAAAATCTTCCACTAATATATGTACATTAATTTTTTTTGGAATAAATCGGTAGTGCTTTGGTTTTCAGGTTATACTGCATGGAAAATCGGCATAGAAGAAACAAAAATGGCTTAGCAACGCAAATTTCATTGATGAAAAACCAGCAAAATATTTTTTCATCACAAATGATAACATACAACACACCAATGCTAGCGTTTTATCATAAGTTTACTTAAAACAAGATCCTTTCGAAAGATAATTTATAATTTGTGATTAGTACTTTTTAAAACATTCGAAGGTTTTCGAAGATGTTTAATACTAAAAGGTATTTCAGAATCTTTGCAAAAACAACTGATACTTTAGAACAATTCTGTCTAACTTTGGTAGAGCCTATATACACTATATTGACAAAAGTCACCGGAAACCTAGAAGAGAAACACAACATCTATATACATACTCATATGGAAGTAGACATTCGTCATACATAACACGATATGCAACTTGCTCATTAACCACCTTTAAGGGCCCCAGAGTACCCGAAATCTTCGGGAAGATCAAGCTCCATAAACAAAATCACCCCCTCCGCCCCTTAGTTTCTTCGTATGCGTCTCTTATCCGCCCACTTGAAAAAGCCCTTGCAAAATTTCTCTCCCCATCCTAAATCATTCTCAGTTTTCAATTAACAGCCCTCTACAAGCTATTAATCTTATAAAATCCTTCAGTTCGCAAGCAAGCCGTTTATAATGGCATCCTTGGATGTTGTGGCGCTATACCCCAGTATTCCCCTTCAAGAGGCACACAACATCATTTGTCAAAAATTATATACTCATAATCCACCTCTCCCACCTTTGGAAATAGAGGCTGTCCTTTCAGCTTTAAAGCTCGTTGCATCCAGGTCTTATTTTAAATTCAACGATGTTATTTTCCAGCAGAAAGAAGGCGCCACTATGGGCTCACCCCTCTCAGCGATTCTCGCCGAGGCTGTCATGCAAACCCTGGAGAATGAGGTACTTGGCGTATGTACTCTCAAACCCCTCCTCTACACCCGCTATGTGGATGACGTTCTTGTCTTTTGGCCACATCCGCATTCCGACCTGCTGCATTTTCTCAGTTTGTTAAACTCCAAATATCGCTCCATAAACCTTACTTTGGAATTGGAAAATAACTTAAAACTCCCGTTCTTAGACTTGCTCATAGAGCGGGACCCCCAAAATTTCACTTTAAAATACTCAGTGTACCGTAAACCCACATCCCACCCTATTTAGCCCCATACAACTCAGCGCAGCCTTTATATGTTAAGCTGGCTTCCCTGCGCTACCTGGTACGACGGGCATTTACACATTCGTCATCTGTACGCCTTCGGCGCATTGAACTTCAACGAATTTTTGTCATTGCTAGAGAGTTCGGGTACCCGAAAGACCTGGTACACACCATTCTCCGCAGGCATCGACGACTTGCGTTTACCGCATTAGAAAAAACCCGCACCCTTGCCAGGTACGTAGGCTCCATGAGCTATTTTCCAGGCTGCACCAGCGTTCTAAAACATGCATGTGCCAAGTTTAATATAAACTTTGGTTTACAAACACGCAGTTTGTACACTCTAATTAAACGTGACAGGGATCCCGTTGAAACCAAACACAGGTACGGCGTCTACCTTATTCCCCTGAGAGCGTTAAACCCCAGTGAAATAGATCAAGTGTACATAGGCTCCACCCTACGTAATTTAAAAACCCGTTTGCTTGAACACTCACGCGATGTCAGAACAGGCTCACATTCGACTGCCCTAGCCCGATTGGTAGCTAGCGGCACACATAGACCATTATGGGATGAATGCAAAATCCTCATTACACACAGCACCAAAAGCATGACCCTCTTTGCAGAAAGCTTATATATTCACCATTATAGAGGTATTTGCTGTAATGACGATGTACCTTCTTTCCTCCCACGAACATGGACTGCTCTACTTGAACATTGCGGAAATAATCATTACAGCTGAATTATTAATACTTGTGTAGCATCATTTTTACTTTCTTCGTTTGCAGTACTGTTACCTGTCTCTCTATGTCTCTCTCTCTCTCTCTCTGTGTTCATAACAACTTTCGTGAGCATGCGCTTTACCCATTGTTTGGGTCATCAAAAATCCCTATATATTGCGTGTCGACGTACCTTGATGTCATTAGGTGAGATACCTGATGAAGATCACTAGTGTGATCGAAAGATCTAGTGTTTTAATCTATCATATGTTTTAACTTGTAAATACCGTTTTTAATTTGATTAAATGTAGAAGTGATCTTCATCATTTCGTCAAAGGTGGTTAATGAGCAAGTTGCATATCGTGTTATGTATGACGAATGTCTACTTCCATATGAGTATCACTTGTAACACGAAGTTCGTCTACAGTCTGTTGGATCTATATACATATTAATTCTACAAGATTTTTTACTTTAAGACCAGTTGTGAGAGAACGGCTGAACATAAACATATGGTTGATTTATCAAAATAAAGGTCTTACCATGTAGATGTGCCAGTCGAACAGAAAAATTAGATTGGGGCAACGGTTCGGGCGTTGTGGGGCGGCAAATTTCCCATGTAAGGTCAATGGGAGAAGCGTACGGTTAACATCCGATCGCCTGCGGCTAACTCACGCGCTGTTGAAGGCAGAGGTATGTAGGGACTAAGATTGTCCAAAGCCAGAAGTATCTCTTCTCAGCGAACCGTTGTGCAAAACAACGCTAGCAGGAATTTGTTTGAAAGTTCTTATCGGAAGATCGAACACTCGAAGACCTGATTGCGTTGTGCCATTGGACTGTGTGATGTATATATACAACTAGCGGAGATACCCGGCGTCACCCGGGATAGACATTAAGTTTGTTTTCAAGTAACGATGTAAATCGCACTATACAAAAAATTCCTACCATGATGAACAACGATCAAGTCGGGCCTCACGCTGTTCCGAGGTCTCTGCCGCCCTAGATACACTGGCTCTTTCCCGCTGATCCATAAGTCTTCGATCACGTTGTTCGGTTGTCTCACTCCCTCGAAGTAATTTTACTTTCTTTGCTTTCGGCTGAACTTACCCGATGGGTTTGCGTTTTTTTGGAGGCATTTCACCACACTTGCTGAAAATTTTAATATAAAAATCACAATGGCCGTTCTGAGCCCTAAAACTCAAAATTGCAAATATGCACAATAATGCACTTATTGCACTCCGCATTCAGCTTTCTAGAGTGTAGATATACAACCTGATCACACACAACGTGAAAGAAAGTAGTTCACGATAATATACGGAATTTTGTTTACTAATCTCGAAAACTAAACCGATTCGAATAATTCTTTCACCGTTGGAAAGTATTCCTGAGGACATAGGCTATATCGTTTATTTATTATTATCTTTTATTATTTTTGACTGTACTACCGAATAACATCGCTTTCAAGTAGTTTCCAATTTCCTATGTATCGTTCCGCTTTGTTTGCATACAACCTGATCACACCCAACGTGAAAGAAAGTAGTTCATGATAATATGTGGAATTTGTTTTACTAATCCCGAAAACTAAACCCATTCGGATAATTCATTCACCATTGGGAAGCTTACTTCTCTCCGGTGGACATACGCTATTTCTTTTATCTATACTAATACCAATACTAATATTGAATTTAAATTTTATGTATGAAGAAGACCGTCTGTTTTAAATTCAACTTAACCTTGATGTCATTTGAGAGGACCACGCCTATTGGTAGGAATCTTGCTCCACCCATATTTGAGACCCTGCGCCGATTGTTGGGAGTCTAATGAAGCCTAATCCTCACAAAGAAATGCCATGCTAACATAAACAAAAAAATACATATGACAATATGTTCCGCCGGTGCGTTGTGTTTTCCAAAATCGGACTCTTCCCCATATGCCTGAACCGCGGAAGCTTGCGAGGAGTGAGGCATCACTTTTGGCCTTAATGTATGCACTGATCCTTTGAGACATGCTATCGACAAGGTTTTGGAACACAGTGATACGCATGCGCTTCCATTCATTACATAATGCTGCCACTAACTGTTGCTTACTAGTAGGCCTTGGTTCCAAACTTCTTATGCGGAGCTCTAATTCATCCCATAGGTGTTCTATG
Organism: Macrothele yani; assembly: GCA_039090855.1. Taxonomy (NCBI): domain Eukaryota; kingdom Metazoa; phylum Arthropoda; class Arachnida; order Araneae; family Macrothelidae; genus Macrothele; species Macrothele yani. Next base: position 132,724,204 of record CM077027.1, on the reverse strand, counting down.
GAATTAAGATCGTTGCTCTGTGCTGGCCTATCCACACACGATACGGAATTAACGTCAAACCACTGCGTAACAGTCCTTGCTTTATGGCTCAGTGCATTATCATGCTGGTACTGACAAGGCTCGGTTCCATAGTATTGTCACAGAGTTGGTAGGGTATAATTGTCCAGAATATCGAGGTAGACGTGCTGGTTAACAGGTTTGTCCACGATAACCAATGGGCCAGGACCATACCACGAAACGCACTCCCACACGAGTACACTGCCAGCTCCAAAACTGATCGTAGGAAAAGTACACTGTTGTAAATAGCGTTCCCCCGGCTGCCGCCATATCCACAATCGGCCATCAGACTGATGGATCATGTATCTGGATTCATCAGTCGATGAGACCCATTTCCATTGATCTACAGTCCACTTATAAATGCCCTTTATACCATGCTAAACGACGAGTAGTATTCCGAGTGGAGATGAAAGGCTTATGAGCAGCCGCACGACCACGGTAACCCACGGAATGAAGTTCTCTGCGAATGGTACGTGCACGTACCGAGGTTCCATTATTTTTACTCTCCTGTACATTGAGGTCTGGTGTAGTACTCCGTCGATTAGCTGTTACCACTTTTCTGAGGCTTTGACGTCCTTTATCACTGATTTTCGTTGGTCTGTCGGTACTTTTTGCTGCTTCAGGCACGCCATGTGTCTTCCACTTATTCAGTACATCCAAAACAGTTGACTTGGGTATGTTTAAACGCCTCTCTGTTTCTCTGATGGACAACCTAGTAATACAGCATCCAACAATCTTTTCTTTCTCAAAGTCAGTTTTCTCCCGCCGCGATATTTTCACTCGACCGCACAGTGCGATAGGATCGCGGTCAGCTGTAGGCTTGTTTTTATATCGTTTGCAGCTGTACCGCGCATCTTAGCAACGCAGCGGATCCATTCGTTTGCTTTTGAAGGGTTGACCGGTGACTTTTGTCAATATAGTGTATGTTATAAAGTGTACTACTATGTGCAGAAAGGATGCAATAAATTTCGAAAAAATCAGACGCCTGCCGATGAGGTAGAAAAAAGGATGAATTTTTAAGGATGTAGTAAAACCAGAAGTGCTATGTAGTGCTGAGATTTGGCCAACTATAAGACGTTTGAAGAATAACCTACATGGTCCAGAGATGTGTTGTACGTATGGTGTCACCAGATACAACGAGGGGATAAGGGCAATAGCTTACGAGACAAAAGCTTCGAAGGAATCCCAAGAAGCAAGACTGCAATGGTATGTCCATGTTTCGGAACGAGACAAAGGATACGCAGGTTAAATATATAAATGGGGCTTCCTGATCTGAAGTAAAGCAGGACTGTGCCAGCAACATCAAGGAAAAACAGCTTGAAGAGTAAAATGATGCGAAACAGAACCAAGTGTGGAAGAGGAGGGTATGCATTATCGATCACACGCCTATGAAGGGCCAGTCATTCTAAGAAGAAGCAACCGTAATGTGAGAGAGTTAACATGTTTCCATTCAGTTGACCTTCATCACCATCAATCATTATTGATCTTTGAGGAATTAAGGTCTCTTCGAGGTTTTCCCGGTCGTCCCGGTGACCAAGTTTTCGGAGGCGGTGGGAGAACGCGGAGCAAGAACACGGTTTTTCCTACGGTCCTGTCCTTTTCCCCCAGAACAATCAGCATGCCGGTTCGGTAGCCGAGTGTTATGTGGCGAGGGCACAGATTGCACCACTCTGCAAATACAAGTTTGTCCCAGCCTCTTCACTCCGGAGTAAGTTGCTCTCCCAACTAAGTTACACGGATGGAATGTATAGCAGCAGATGTTTCGTCTCAAAATGTGCTTTACCTCTGTAGTACCGCACACCACGTATGAGGTGGTGTGCTTATCCAATAACTTTCTCTGGAATCACTTGCTTCAAATCAGGGCCTGTAGCTTTACGAGTTGCTCATGGTGGCCGTTATATCCTGAAACAAACAAACAAATACACAAGAGAAGAAGAATTAGCGGAACTAAAATAAAGGTTGGCAACCACCTTATATATCGGGTGATCCAAAAGTCTTGCACGTTTTGAAAACGTAATAACTCGCGGAGTTTTTAGAGTAGAGCAACGCGGTTTGCGTAGAAATGATCAGAGTGACATGTGGTTTTTATTAAATCACATAAATTTTTACTCATCTAACTTACATATTTCATCGCCAGATGGCGCCATAGGCGAACAGGTTTGAGATAGTGGGTATAAAAGCAGCAGCTGGGAACCAACCACAAGTCAAAGCGGTCCGTGTCAGTATGCTGTCATTACCGGACAAAGCACTCTTGGTGAAATTGTTCTATTGCAACGCTGAATGGGCGAGCGCTGCGTTGAGAGCCTACCGGTCACTGAAAGGTGACCACTGTGGGAAATGACGATGGAAAGTGCTGCGCTGCGGCGAAGGGTGAAAAAATTCGGGGAAACGGGATCTTTGGCAGCACGCCCACGAAGCGGTAGACCACGAACACGTGCTGCTGCGTCAAAGACGATTACGCAGGAAATGGATGTGATTGCAGTGTCATCTGCACATGGCGACTTCAGTGCTCGCCATGTTTCTCGGCAAACAGGCATTCCATACGGGACTGTATGGCAAACACTACGACGGATTATGCACAGATACCCGTACAAACTTGAACGGCATCACGAACTGCAAGCTGGAGATTACATGCAGCGTCAGGAGTTCACAGCATGTTTTTTTCGACAAATGGATGAAGACGAGAACTGGCTGATGAACGTTTTATGGACTGATGACGCACACTTGTATCTAAAAAGAGCGGTACACATGCACAACTGCCGCATCTGGGCCACGGAACATCCCCGAGCAGTCGTTGAAGCGCCACTTCATCAGCCGAAAGTGACAGTGTTGTGTGGATTCACGGCTTCCTTCATTATCGGTCCTTTTTTCATTTGAAGAGGTCCACGGCACCTCCTTCGAAACCGTTTCAGTGACAGGAGCACGTTATGCGAACATGTTACGAACGTACGTTATTAGCTTGCAAGAGCGGGATGCAGTGAATCTGTGTACATTTATGCAGGATGGAGCACCACCCCACATCGCACGTTCCGTTAAGCAACTGCTGCAAGAGACGTTTGGCGCAAATCGTGGGTTGAGCTGACACTTTCCGAAGGCCTGGCCTCCTCGGTCACCAGACCTGACACCCTACGTTTTCTGGCACTGGAGTTACCTAAAATCACAAGTGTACAGATGTCGCCCCACTTCATTGACCATGCTGAAAGATGCCATTCGACACCATGTGGCAGCTATACCACCGGGCATGCTCTTCAATGCCGTCCATGGTGGTTTGTCTCGTCTGCAGACAGTGCTGGAACAGGACGGCCATCACATTGAACACCTGGTACAATGAGGTGTCTAACCTGGTACAATCAGGTGTCTGTTTTTCTCGACATTTTCAACCTGTGGTTGCTGCACCATCTGGCGATGAAAAATGTAAGTAAAATGAGTAAAAATGTATGTGATTTCATAAAAAAACGGATGTCATTCTGATCATTTTTACGCAAACCGCGTTGCCCTACTCTCAAAACTCCGCGAGTTATTACGTTTTCAAAATGTGCAAGACTTTTGGATCACCCGGTACTTAGGTGATAGACTCAGTCCAACTCCACCAAAATGATTTCTCCAGTCCTCAAGCACTGTGTGAAGTATATTCAAATTTAGCCTTCCTTTTGAGTTCCTGTCTTTTTATGTAAATTTTGGTTTACTCTCGTTAAGCGTTTTTCATCCTCAACGCTACATTTTCTCTCCCGACGCATATGTGTTTTGGCAACCTGTCAACAGATCAAAGTGTAGTGTCATATGCTAAACTGATGGCAAGAGCTGCTGTTTTGAAATGTCCTCCGCATGCTTTTTCAGTTGTCTGCAGCCTCTGCATGCCATTTTTAGTTGATTTCCATGTCTCTTACGGAAAATTGCTCATCAAAATTATACTGATTCTTTCAAATGCACTTCAGCCAAGTCTTGAATGTCTACGAATTTCTTCTCCGTTGTCACCTTCGCTTGAGATCTGTGACGTACTACAAAGGTGAAAACATGTATCAAGACGATAAATCTGCAGCGAGAATTTCTGTCCGCGTAGCTCAGTTGGGAGAGCGAATTACTCCGGAGTGAGGGTGCGGGGACAGCGCTTCGATATCCGTCGCAGACAAACTTGTGTTTTCACAGATCTCTTGTCTAAGGTAAAGGTAGTCATGAGTTACTTCTAGTTTTACCCATCAACCACTAAACCTTTAGTTCTTGTAAACGCATTGCTCATCAGTTCTTTTTTCTGTAAGTTCATATTTAAACCAACTTTTTCACTCTTTTCAGCAAGTTCCTGATTAATACTCTGCAGCTCTTGGGGAGGGGAGATACTTGTGAAAAAGACTATGCCGTAAACAAAAGGAAAAGGGTCTAAATAATTTATTTTAATCTTTATCCCCTTGTCCATACATGAGTTTCCTCACTGGATTTGCGAAATTCCACCCATTTTTGTCGTCATTTGGGGCGTTCTCGAGATCGATGCAAAAATGAAGAGACTTTTGGAAGATTAATGGGGGTAGAGGAGCGGTTTTCTGTCCAGGAACAGTATTTTGTCGTCCGAAAGTTTCAAAAACGGAAGATAAACGGGGTAAAGTTTTTCCCGTAACCGTAATTTCTTTTTTTACGTGATGTTGCCTGTGCCCAGTAATGTTGTTAAATATCATTTTATTGCATAAATGTTTGTGTGTTCAGCATGGAACTGCGGACAACGATTTCCGAAAACAGAAGTTAGGATGGCGTGAAGATTTCCCTGTAGTCTTCAGACTTGTGATTCTTCCGTGGATTCGAGGAATTCCTCCATTTCCGTTATCATTTGGGTCACTCTCGAGATCGATGCACAACTGAACAGAAATTTTGGGAGAGATTGGTGCTCCTAAAAAGATTAATTATAGTTTTCGGGCTAGGGCTGACAATACTTCGGATTCGGACGGGCTCGGGCTGACATACTTCGGACTTGGACGGGCTCGGGCTCTTAAAATTGAGCCCATCGGTTGGATTCGTTTTCCATTTGAGGGGGAGGGGGAATCCGTCTTTCGAAAGCGAAAGTTAGACCGAGTGCAGATTTCTCCTGTAATTCTTTTTCTTGCGATGTCTCTTCTGCCCAGTATTTATGTTAAATATCCTTTCATTCCACAAAACTGTATATTTCAGCTTAAAGGTGGGGGATTATCGAAAACGGAAGCCCGACGAAACGAAAATTTGTCCTCGTAATCCTACCCGCACGCCCGAGTTCTCATTATCTTGTGCTGTTGTTAAATCTTACTTTCCCCCGCAAATGCTTGCATTTAAGCTTGATAAGGTAGGCGACATTTTCTGAAAAACAGAAGTGATGAAGTTTGAAAATTTCGCAGTATTCATGTAGAATTTCTGCTTATTCAAATGGGCTAACTACTTGTAATGAGAATTCTGCCTCACAGATGGCGGCACAGTACCGTCTATATGGTAGTTTCGCGGATGAGGACGACGCGCGGAGCAGCAGACAAGAAGAAGAAAAGAGAGAGAGAGAGAGAGAGAGAGAGAGAGGAGGAGGAGGAAGAAGAATCGAGTTAATCCTTGGCGGTTGTTTGCTGTGTGGAATGAATTCGTTTAAGTTGTTAATAATTGTCTTGTGTACCTGTGCTGTGTGCCGAATAAAATGTTAAGTATATGAAGACTGTAGTCGCTGTGAGAAAATTGAATTCCCCAAGACGCTACGAGTTCTACATTCATATTCTCAAAGAAATTAAAATAGTGAAAGCTGTGATATCGTGTATATGGTCCTCCGGCTGAAAGTTTTTTCAGCATGATGAATGAAATTATTGTCATCCGGGAGACTGAAGAAAACAAAAAAAGGAAAGCGACAAAAAAAAAATTGGTTGGGAATGATATCAACAAAAAGAATGAATGCTGTGTAGCTGCAGAGTCAACAGAATACAAATATGGCTTTGGGACTTGCTGAGAAGAAAACAATTGTGCTGTTGTTCTAGGAAGTACAAAGAAAAACAAATACTGTATTTGAAGCAGTATCTTTAAAAACCATATTATTTTATTTTTAATTCAATAATTTTATATTGTGAATAAAGTAATGTGTCCAGTTTAATATTTACATAAATAAATTACAGTGAACAATTTCCATCTTGCTCGTTCTGCCTTGTATTTACACTTTCACGTGGCGCGTTCTGATTTTTCACACGTTCTGAAATATCAGAAAGTGTGAAAAAAAACCACGTTCTATTTTCAGCTGTTTTGGTTTTTGGTCAGTCTCATGTATCTCTGTATTCTCAGTTAAATGATTAAAATACAATGATTAAAATATTAATGATTAAATAGAATGATTAAAATACAATGCTTCTCTTCTCAGTTAAAAAAATAAAATATTCTTGTCGTCGCAGTTAAATGATTCTTGGTCGGTCTGATGTATGCCTCTCTTCTCAGTTAAATGATTTATATATGCTTGTTTTCTCAGTTAAATGATTTAAATATGCTTGTCTTCCCAGTTAAATGATTTAAATATGCTTGTCTTCTCAGTTAAATGATTTAAATATGCTCGTCTTCTCAGTTAAATGATTTAAATATGCTTGTCTTCTCAGTTAAATGATTCTTGGTAGGTCTGATGCATGCTTGTCTTCTCAGTTAAATGGTTAAAATACTATGACTAAAATATTAATGATTAAATACAATGATTAAAAAACAATGCTTGTATTGTCAGTTAAATGATTAAAATAGATTTTGCAATACGTAGAGGAAGCTTGAAAGATATGGTAGCCCTTTGTCCAACTCCCATTTCCCATTTTGATTCCAGAAGAAAGTAGCTATGAGTTTGATATCTAGGAAACGTTTGAAGCTCTCTTTGAAGGCGATGCCAGACGCTTCCCTTCCACGGATTGAGATGTTTGGTGTAGATCATGATACAAAAGCCATGTTTCATCGCATATAATGACCCCGTTAATGCACACAGGTCCGACAGCACCAAACATCTCCAGAAGGTCATTACAGATCGCTTCTCTCGTGTAGCCATCATCCCTCTTAGAGATGCTTAGGCAAGTACGGAGAACAGATTTTCCCGTACCCCAGTATGTGGATAATAGCTAAACATTATCTCTTGAAATTAGTACTGGGCCCATTAGTATTCTCCTTATGATCCTGTCTTTTTGAATGAGCTGGGGAATGAGTTCTTGGTTTTCACACTGTTTGTGATAGACATTCGCCTTCCGGTTCTCAATTGGTCTTTGATGACAAAATCATCTCAGTGATATCGTTGCAGCCACCTCTTGACAATACTACCAATTGTCTAGTGCCCATAGACTTCTTGGAGTTTCCGATGGATTGATGTGGACGATTGGTCATCTGATTTGAACATTCATTCACAGAGAGATAACGGGAAACACTATAAGTTTTTCCATTTACATATATCTTCCTACCTTGAACAACGGGCAAATTACATTCATTATGGTATTAGGGATTTAGAAGTACAACAAGTATTTACCTCCCCTCTCTCTTAAGCGTGCGCGCGTGTGTGTATAACTAACTGGGCATCACTTGTTTTTTTTTCTTTTTTTGATTGGAGGTTTAACGACCACCGTGAGCAACTCAATGGGCTATAAGCAGTCGCCCGTCCCTAATTTAGGGTCACTGGTTCCAGGGAAGGGAGAGAGCCAGTGCCGTAAGACAAACACAACATCCATGCCTCACCGGGATTCGAACCCAGACCACTTACGGACGAATGATCACAGGCCAGCGCCTTAGACCACTGCGCCACCGGGGCGGCACATCACTTGTTGACACTCCCTTATAGATACATCTGTTTACGAAAACGTTTTTGCTCCTAAGTGCCCGAAGGAAGCAGTAAAAAATTCTTTTCGCGTCGGATTGTTTTTTTATTTTCAGCAATTTGGGTCAGATTTCTTCCAATAACGCGCAGTTTTCGCTATGAGTGAAACATTTGTATTTTTGTGTCTCCAGTTCTCAAACACCGTTTCGCACGATATTTTTTGCATCGAGGTTCTTTCTGTATGACGAGTGTTTTTTCATTTGTCAACAAAAGTTAATTATTCGATTTCGTATGTCAATAACTGATTTAACATTTATGACGAAGTAAATTTCTCCATCATTTTTATGCCAGGGGTGGGATTCGAAATCACACCTCTCTGCTCCGGAGCTCCGAGTGCTATCCACTATACTACGCTGGCATGTGCTCTCATTGCTATCTGCCTTTATCTCATGTGCGTCAAACGGGCAGACATGTCACACATTACTACATTTTATTTCGCCACTTTTCTTTCTTGTTCTCAAAAAGATGTCACCGCCCCGGTGGCGCAGTGGTCTAAGCGATGGCCTCTGATCATTCGTTCGAAAGGGGTCCGAGTTCGAATTCCGGTGAAGCATGGGTGTTGTGTTTGTCTTACGGCACTACCTCTCTCCCTTCCCTGGAACCAGTGACCATAAATTAGGGACGGGAGACTGCTTATAGCCCATTGAGTTGCTCACGGTGGTCATTAAATCCCCAATCAAAAAAAAAAAAAAAAAAAAAAAAAGGAAAAAAGATGACGCCTGAAAATTGCACTGAAATCACCTGATTTGATTGCTAAAGCAAACGAGAACATGATTTAGACTGCTCGACTTACTAAAAGCTACACCTCGAAATATTTGTCAGCGCACCAGGCAAATTGTTGGACATATGTCGACAAATGGGTTATGCAAGGGTTGCAGTTCCGAACAAATCACGTGATACGCGAGGGAGATGAAAAGGAAAAACCGTTCTGCGTATATAAGGTTGGTAGTCCTCACCTGCCCGTGACGATCACTGTATCAGAGGGATCTCGGTGGCGAAAGCTCGTGTAAGGAGTAAGAATTGTGACGTACTACAGAAGTAAAGCACGTGTCAAGACGACAAATCTCCAACGATATATTCCGTTCGTGTAGCTGGGTTGAGAGAGCAACTTACTCCGGAGTGAGGGAACGCGACTTTGATTCCCATCACGGAAAAATCTGTGTTTTCACATTGGCGCCCGAACGTACAAATGGTTGTACTGGACGTTGGGTTCTTCGAAAAATGTGTGATGTTTGTTCCACACATCCTCTAGAATTAATGAAAATTCCTTGTTCGGTTCAGAAAAAATAAATAAATAGGAGATGGTGTGACATACTACAGAGGTAAAGCATATGTTAAGACGACAAATCTGAGCGGTATATTCCGTCCGTTTAGCTTAGTTGGGAGAGCAACTTACTCCGGAGTGAGGGGTGGGGGCGAGGATTCAATTCCAGACACGGACAAATTTGTGTTTTCACAGAATGCCTGAGAGACTTCATTGGGAATCCTACCATAAAACGTACACCTTTCTCAGAATCTTCACTATAGGGGCACGTACGGCTCGTTGACACCTGCGTCGCATCCTGGTGGAAACACATCGGGATGCAACAACTGTCTACCGAATGTATCGACAATGTTTGGAGAAAGGCAATGTGCATGGTCGTAGTCTGATTAGCGCACGTAAGAGCACGTCTGAAAATCTCGATCGCTGAATTAGATGGAATTTCAAAGCAGTCCCATAGTACACATCGGACAATATTCGACGAGGTGTACAGGCAACTATGCCCATCCCCGTATTTCCACAAATGGCGAATCTCAGATTCGCTGAGGAAGGTTTGCGCCTTCGCCAACCATTAGAACTCACACTCACCGAAGCACATCGTTCCGCGAGGTTTCAGTGGTGTCGTGCCAGTCACGTGGGGCGAGACGAATGGGACAATGTGGTATTCAGCGACGAGTCTCTCTTCTCTCTCAGCGCAAATGATCGACGATTGATAGTCTGGAGACATCGTGGTCATCGGGAAGATGTTACTGCTATCCGTTAGCGTCATACATCACCTCAATCTGGTGCTTATCGTTTGGAACGCAGTCAGTTTCAACATCCTTTCACTGCTCGTACGCATGATGGAGTCAGTGACAGCCCAACGATAGGTCAATAAGGTGCAGCAGCCTGTCTTGTTGACGTATATCCGTGGTAATCCTGATGACCAGTTTTAAGAAGATAAAGCCCGCCTGTATGTGGCCAGCATCAGCAGACCGTGCCTACAAGGTGTCCAGGTGTTTCCCTGGCCAGCGTAATCTCTAGACTTATACCCAATAGAGAACGTGTGTGACGTCATTGGCAGATGACGTAACGCTTCTGCAGGATCACCTCGCAATGCTGAAAGGACACATGTTGATGAATTGTGGATGCAGGATCACCTCTCAATGCTGAAAGGGCACATGTTGATGAATTGTGGATGCAGGATCACCTAGCAGTGCTGATGAATTATGGACACATGCTGATGAACTGTGGACACATGTCAACAACGCATAGTCAGCTACACTTCATGATACCATCCGGGGTCTTCTCTGCTTGACGGTACGTCGTGTTGCACGCACGTATTGCTCAACATGTTAGTCACACGACCTACTGACTCAAGCCACATTACACCGAGGTGCTAAAAAGGAAAAAAACTGGGATGCCTTTTTAATACCGCGTCGGACCTGCTCGCGATCGGATAACTGCAACAACGCAACTGGACATGGATTTCGCCAGCTATTTGTAGTACTGTGGATATAGTGCACTTCATGCTTCCTGAAGAGTTTTCCACAATACCGTAATATTCGCCGGTGGAGAATTCGTGGCATTGACGGCACGTTAGAATCTGGCTAACGAGGGGGCCACCTCAGGATGCCAAACTCCGTGGAATGTTTCTCCAACAATAATCGGGTGACTATGGATGCGTGCGGTGGCGCATTGTTGTGTTGAAAGAGGTCGCACCCGTCGAAGTAGAGGCTTGACATGAACATGTGCAAATGATCCCTAAGGATGGTTACGTCGCTTCCGCCTGTAAGAGCAGTCTGCAGACGTATGAAGGAGGTCCTAATGCGTGCCAGCCGAAAACACCCCACACCATAATAGAGCCACCACCGGTTTGCACTGTCTCATCTAGGCATGCGTGACCCATTGCCTCCTAGGGTTGTCGCCACACCCGTAGTCAGAGATCTGCCGAAGCAGTTGGTACGCGATTCATTGAACCACATTGCACGTTTGAAGTCACCTTGCGTCCAAAGGCGGCGCTCTCGAGCCCGGAGAGGCGCACAGACTTGTGTCGTAAGGTCAGCAATGGCACCTGGTTGGGCTGTCGGCTCCTGAACCCCATGTAACACAAAGAACATTGCACTGTCCGAACGTTGATGCTAATACTCGCCCCCCAGCCTTGAATTGCGCTGCGTTTTGCGGCAATACTGTATGCCAGACTGATGCGTGAGAGACACCGCTATCCACGGCCATCAAGGACTTTTCTACGGCCACACCGGTCTCGCACTCTGGATTTTTTTACCTGAGTTGGTGTAGTCTAGGTACACCCTTGAAATTGTTGACCGCGTAAATCCAAATTTCGTGCAAGTTTCCGAAATGGAGGGACCCCATCTCCCTGGGTGCTGACCATCATACCACGTTCGAAATCGCTTAAATCCTGACAAGCTACCATCTCAGCTGCGCATGCTACTACTTGAGCTTTCGGAGATATATGGCCTCTCTACATATACGTTGTTTGCGGACTATACGATTTATCGCATGGGTGTGATGACATCAAGGAGGTTAGAATAAGATATCTGGAGATGCCCTTGTTAACGGAGCAATACCATTTTGCGTGAAGCCTATAACCGCGAGAGACGGTCGTCAAAGTGTGGGAAAGCTCATGGTTTTCAAGGCTATTGCAATGCATTTTGTGTTGGCCGAATCGCATTCTTTCGTCGCAAATATTTCCAATTTCGCATCGTAACTTGCTGCCAATGCGTGAGAAAATGCTGAATTTATAAAATCCTTAAATATTTTGAGGCTTCTTCCCATTTTTATTTAAAACCAAAATACACAAACGTTAGTGCGAATTCTAAACAAAACATAACGTTAAAATTCAAAACTTTACTCGTATAAGAAGTCTAATTCCTTCCGGTTTTATATTAACAAGGTTTCTGCAACCCCAAACCACACTATTTCAAAATACACACAGTTGAAATTACATAGATGTAATGTAAACAACGGCAAATTCCCACATGATCATGATCATATGTAGAGGATTTTAGGAATTGAGTGTCTGACCCCAGGTCTTAAACAACCCTTAGAAATAGGAAACTAGGAGATTTGGGCTAGAACGCCCGATAGGAAAGTGACACGGAAGCGAAGTAGAAAGGGAGAGGAAGACGCCCTTATTTATTACCGGGGGGCCAGTACCCGGGATCCGACAGCTTAACGTGACCATTCGACGCACGGCGGGTGTTTAGTGGATCGAGCGCTCGTACCTGCTTGGGATCGAATCTGAGGCCCTTCTCGTGGCAGTCACGAACGTTGCCCACTCGGCCACCCGCGGCCCATGCAAATTCCCACAGTTTGCGGCTTCACGGTTAAGAGACTCAGGGCACCTCCAGAAGTATTATTCTAACCTTCTTGGATGACATGTAATGGAAGTGGTAGCGCCTTCCCCAGTTTTTCTTAGCACCTTCTGTCTCATCGCCCGTCGAATTCACGTAATCCCTCAAAAATGTAACTATCTATAAGCATGGTAAGTTTCGTCTCATTTGTTGCATCCGTTCATCGTGTGGAATTTTCTCAGTGTACTTCTGAATGACTGGATGATATTTACTTATTGCGATTTTGGCAACTTCTAAAGAAAACGCGGTTTCGTGAAATTTCATGCATGAACCGAATTATTTCCAAATACAGCCGCAGAATTGTTAGTGTGAGTAACGTCTCGTATTTTGAGTTCCAAATTAATTTCCTTCCTTTGCTTGGATGTTTAGAGGAAGCTTGCCTCCTTTGAAATCTATGTCTTCTACACTAGCTGAATGGTACCAGTACCTAACCAAAGCCGTCTCCAGTACTCACAGGCCTTAGTCCTCGATTCATGACGTCACCATCTGGTTCATAACACACGCTGCCGTGACTGCTATCTTAGCTAGTAGCGAGGTTGCAGCCACCAGATATCAGGATTCTAATTTTTCGTAACTGCACAATATCGATGGAAAAAGAGTAATACATTTCGATAAATGCAAAACATTTGGTGAAAATCAAAAGGCAAATAATTTATGAGCCATGGGAGGGATGAATTCAGTGAATTATTTCAAATCTGGAAACTAATTCAAATATAAAAGATCTTTAACTTTTCGTTTTCCTTAAATGGGTTGTTGCTCTGCAGAAATTTACCAGTATTACTGTAGGTACAATACATCTTTTTTAAACAAATTATATTCTATTATATCCAAATAAGTTAAGGAGGGAAAAAAAGGCGCAACTTAAAAACTTAATCTGATAAGTTAAAAAGGAACATTCCATGCGGCACAGTAGAATTGCTGTTCTTGATATGGCAATTCTACACTGGCGGAAAGTGAAAAAAAGAACACCAAGAAGGAATTGGCGGACGATCATGAAATTTACAAATGTTAATGGGGTCCAGTTTACGTAGGTGTGATGTTAATTTTGGGACCAACCGGTGGGCGCTTACGCCACAGCACGGCATAATATGCAAATTATCGTCGGTGGTATTTAAGGAGTTCGGCAAACTGAATGTAATCAGTCGTCGGCGTACGGACATGTGCGAAGACCCTGAAGAAGCTGCAATGCCTGGACATGGAAGACGTGTACGATTTCAGCAGTTATCGGACTTTGAGCGAGGTCGTCTAGTCGGACTCCGCGAGGCCGGGTGGTCGTATCGTCGTATTGCGGAGCAAATTGGACGGGAAGTATCGGTGGTGGTACGATGGTGGCGTAGATGGTCCGAGGAACATTCCCACACGAGAAGACGTGGAACCCGGAGTCACAGACGGACTGATGAGCGGACCGATTGACGCATAGGAAGAGCGGCGTTGTCAAGCAGAACATCCACTGCAACGCAAATCCGAGGTGCCGTTGCACCTGAGGTGACTGTGCGAAAAATCCGCAACCGTCTACTGGATGTAGGACTACGTGAACGTGTGCCTCTGGCATGTGTACCTCTGACCCCAGCCCACCGTCAGGAACGTCTGCGGTGGTGTCGCCAACGTATGCACTGGAGAACGCAATGGCGATCTGTCGTGTTCAGAGATGAAAGAAGATTCTGCTTGGGAGCCTCCGATGGCCGTATGCGTGTTCGCAGACGCACAGGGGAGCGTCTCCACTCTTCTTGCATCCGCCAGCGACACACAGGGCCTTCACCTGGTCCCCTGGCGTGGGGAGCGATCAGCTATCACTCACGTACACAACTAGTGTTTGTGCTGGGTACGTTAAACAGCACCTCCTACATCAACAACATCACTCAGCCCGTTGTTGTGCCATTTGTAAGGTCGGCCCATCGTGGTGTTTTCCAGCAAGATAACGCACGCCCACACACGGCACGTGCAACGCAACATGCACTTCAGGGTGTGAGACAACTTCCATGCCCTGCACGTTCACCGGATTTGTCCTCCATTGAGCACGTGTGGGATTTTATGGGACAACGACTTATCCGGTCTCCACGGCCAGCCACGACCATCCCCGATTTACACGTCCAGGTTGAGGATGCTCGGAACTCAATACCCCAAACTTACATCCAACATCTGTACGACAGACTCCATGCCAGAATTGCACAGTGTGACGCAGTTCATGGCGGTTCAACCTCGCACTAACCATGTTACATGGAAATGTTATTTTTCAGTTTACCATCAAATACAGCTGTATTTTGCCATAATGTTTTTATCACGTTATCCTCTGTATTCCGTTATTATGCTGTATAAATTTCGTTGGTATCAGACGTCTCCTTCTTGGTGTTCTTTTTTCACTTTCCGCTAGTGTATATTCTTTCAGCAACACAATGTGCGACTGATACATATCTATATATTAATTCTATAAGGTTGTTTTACTTTAAGACCAGTTGTGTGAGAACACTGAACGTAAACATATGATTGAGGTATTAAAATAAATGTCTTATCATGTAGATGTGCCAGTCGAAGAGAGAAAATGAGATTGGGGCAACGGTTCGGGCGTTGTGGGACGGCAAAGTTTCCATGTAAAGTCAATGGGAGAGGCGTGCGGTTGACATACGATCGCTTGCGGTGGACTCACGCCCTGTTGAAGGCGGAGGTATGGAAGGACTCAGATAGTCAAAAATCTCGTTTCTCAGCTAACCGTTGTGCGAAACAACGCTAGCAGGAATTTCTTTGAAAGTTCTTACCAGAACAGCGAACACTCGAACACCTGATTGCGTTGTGCCATTGGACTGTGTAATGTAGATATGCAATTTAACATTCATTCGATCCAGTTTATTCACGTAGGTCAGACGTTTTCCATTATACACTGAGTGGCGGCTTTATTATGACCAAATGACAATTTTAAGCAAATGAGCTATGACTGCACGCTGTTGCCGCTAGAAGGCGAGGCTAATATAAAAAGGGAAAGCTTAGTTCTTGCGACAGTAGTAGAAGGGATTTTTTGGGTGACGAGGTGGGTAAAAAATACGATTTGACGGACTTTCAATGTGGGATGATTGTAAGAGCTCGGAGCCATGAAGCGAGTATTACCGAGACCGCCGCATTCGTGAAATGTTCCAGAGCAGCTGTTGTTAAAGTGTTTAAAGACTGGACTGTCAGCCAAAAGACTGGGTCTCTATGTGCAACGTGTGGTCGCCATTGACTAGTGATTGCTCGGGCGGAACGGAGAGTGTCCAGACTGGTAACAGACAACAGAAGGGCAACAGTGCAGCAAATTACAGACCATGTTAATAAAGGATCCCCTCAAATGATCTCTGCACGCACTATTCGCCGTACATTGCATCGGATGGGATATCGCAGCCAAAGGCCTGTTCGAACACCTTTGCTGTCTGCAGTTAACAAGCGAAAACGTCTCCATTTCGTACAGGAGCACAAGGATTGGACAGTCGATAATTGGAAACAAATTATGGGGTCCGATGAATCACGTTTGCAGTTGCATCATGCCGATGGTCGAGGGAGAATTTGTTGGAAACAGCACGAAAGCGTGGACCACAAATGCATTGCTACAACCCTTCAAGCTGGTGGAGGCAATGTTATGGTTTGGGGAATGTTTTCCTGGCATGCTTTGGGCCCTCTAATTCATATCTGACTGGCACATCATAGCTAAACATCGTTGCGGACCAAGTGCATCCTGTCATGTGGATGGTTTATCCCAATGGCGATGGCTACTTTCAACAAGATAATGCGTCCTGCCATAGTGCTCGTATTGTACAGGATTGGTTTCAGGAACATGCCGGTGAGTTTACTTTGCTTAGGTGGCCCCCATAATCTCCAGATCTCAACCCCATTGAGAATTTGTGGGATGAAGTTGAACGAGCCATCAGACAGCTGGATCCACAACCCTGCAATCTCACACTCCTGGAAAGTGCTATTCATCAAGCATGGCCTCAGATTCCACAAAACACCTATCAACATCTTGTGGAGTCCATGCCACGAAGAATCGTCGCAGTATTAAAAACAAAAGGTGGCCCAACGAAGTACTAAGGGGTGGTCATAATAAAGTGGCCACTCAGTGTATATTCCATGATATATATATATAAGAGTTGACAACTTTAATCATTGTGACAAAGAACCTTTTCGAGGTTCGGTATAACAGAATAGAGAGCATAAACTATATTTGCGGGTTTATTTCATTAGGTCGAACCAGTCCCTGCCCTAATGTAGACTATTTGGACTCCGAATTCGTGTGGCTGTGCCCGGCTCGAATGTGGACTCTTCAACTGGTTCTCTTAATACGTGACCAATGAGAAGCAGCATAGAGTTTTATACGTATTTCCAGTTATATTTGATATTTACATCCTCGTTTTCTATATTTGTGATTTCCAAATATTTGAGATAAAAAGAATGATGACACCGAATCTTCTATTGTAATGAGTACATCTTTTGAACCGTTTCTGACGTGAATTACATTTTTCAAAGTTATTCAAAGTCAATGCAAGCAGTTAGAAAATGTCAACCGGACTTTTGCAATCAATAAAACATCCAGAAATAGAAACAGCTACATTTCTTCTAACACCGTCTAAAACGTAAGTAACAAAAATTAAAAAATAGCACGCAAAAATTTTCTCATAGCAGAACGATATCGGAGAAAAACCATTTTCAAATTGAACAGTTAAAAGAACGAATATAGAAAGAAACATCATATAACTCTACGCCTTCTAGCTCAAGAATTTTGCATAATAGGAAAGTTGAAAAGAGGCTTAAAATATTATTCAGGTAAAAAAGCTATGCTAAGGAAAAATAATTTTTCAAATTTTCAAATACGTCTCCCGCAAGCAGAGGTAGCGAAGAAAAAAGACAACAACATTGACCCTTACACCACCTAGCAAGAAATCTGTGGATTATTTAAAGAGGACAATGTTGCACATCTCTATTGTCGTGAATGGCATAGAGTAAAAAAAGTAATTTCTCAATAGGGTTTTTAGGAGCGAAGATACAACTGCAAACAGAAGTACAGAAGGACCACTTGGCGACAGAAACCTGAACTACAAAACTCCTCAAATAATAACCTAATGTTGAACACATTTTTTAAATCGCACATTTAAAAGCAGAGATTTTAAGAAACACCTTGGCGTCCCCTAGCGGCGGAATTTATCATTATTTTGGTAAGAAAATACGCTCACAGAGTTTGCACATTTAGTAGTGTCTGACCGAAGAACGAAGATTTTCAATCGGGTGTTAGTCCCTCAGATATTGCTGTAAACGGAAATGTGAACTTACGCCTTCTCGTGGCAGACTTCTGCGTTAAGAAAAATTTGAAATTACATGACAAACATTTCACAGCGGATATGCTCTCAAACAAAGAAAGAATGTTTAAAGTCGGACACTTAGGAGCAGAGATATTGAAAAAAATAAGATATGCATGTACACTCCTGGCGGAAAAACTATATATTATTGTAAAAAAAGAGTATTATGAAAATGTTTCCCAAAGAGAGCGAAATAGTTCCACGAAAGATTTTTTTTCAATCGAGTTTTCAGGATGACATATTTAGATACAAATACATTAGAAGCAGAAATAAACTTTTACGCCCCCAGCGGAAAGTCAATGAATCACTTGAAAATTTTGGAATTATATAAAAAGCATTTGGCGTCCAACCATATGCAACAAAAAAGGAATTTTTCAATTCGGACTTTTAGAAGCCGAGATGTAAACAAAAATATGATATACACTTATCCTCCCTGGCGGAAAAACCATGCATTATTTTAAGAAGAAAGAATTCCGAGAAAAGTTATCGACGTGAGTGGTATCTGTCCACGAACGAACTTTTTCAATCCAGATTTTAAAAGCTCATATTTTGCTGAAAATACATCAGAGGCAGAAATTAACACTTACGCCCCGTGGTGGCCAAACCATTCTTTACCAAAAATTAGAAATTATATGCAAAAAATTTCCCATCAGGAGCTGTACCCACTGAAAAAAGAATTTCTCAAATCGGAGTTTCAGTAGTACAGATATCGGGGAAAACGCAATTTATTTTTACGCACCCTAGCGTAAAAATCTATGCGTAACTTGAAAACGTGACCTTAACTGAAATGCTTTTCACATATATGGAATCGAAAAGTAAAATAATTTTTTCAATCGGATGTTTAGAAGCAGATGCATGTAATAAAACGTGTTTTGAATTCGATATCACCTGCGTTTACGCCCTCTAACGACGAAATTGCACATCTTAAAAACAAAAACATTCGCAAGAAAAAAAAAAAACACGAAATGAAGGATCATCATTGGCACATTTAAAGCTTCCCAATGCAAAAAGAATTTTTCAAATCGGACTGATAGTTGCAGAGATATGGTGTTTACAGACGGACGTAAGGACAAACCGATAACACAAAGACGTTCTTTTTCTACAACAGACGTTCTAAAAAATAGGATTTCGTAGTTTTGCTTCAATTTTCTATTATGAAACAACCTTTCAGTGATACGCAAATACTCAATGCCTTGAGAAAGTGTAATGATCGGAAACAAGAATGTTCAAAACAAATTTCAGCTTGCACAGATTTGGATTTTCCATTAGAAAACTACATACTGTTTATTCTAAAACTAATTCAAGTCATTAGCACGAAGAGTAAATGAACTCCGTCCCTGGATAATCCAGTTAATTGCAAAAATCACTGTCCGGGCCTTTGCTCGTCTGTACTATGCATTCAGTTTGTCGGAGGTTCGGGCTAGACGCAAACTTTCCAGCATTACCATTCTTCTTGCAGGGAAGGAAACATTCCAGGGTTTTTTTCCCAGATGTAGATATATGGATGCCCCCCTCTAACTTTATTTGCAAATATCTGCGCTATTAGTCCTCCGATTTGGACGATATTTAAGATTTGGAGGTTTTTCCATGTGCTAAATAGAATGCGCATAAAATAACATACCCCTTATATGGAAAAAATCGGAGATAGTAAGCTAATTAGCATGTTAATTAGCTTAATTAGAATTTTTCTTCGCATCATGTGATTGTGCCCTGAGAGTGCTTTCCAGCGGCACCTTACTTCTTTATCTGCGGCAAATGGTTCCAAAGTTAAGGGAGGGTGGCTCGTTTTTTTTTGTTTTTTTTGAGGTCTGTACATACGTTCAGGGTCACATATATATTCCTTGCTGTCTCTCCGGTTGCTTTAGAAAAAGCATAGTAAATAGAAATGCTGCTAGGGTAAAGCTTGGAGTATCCACTTGAAAGTGGTCACTGGAGCACGGACAAAAGTGAAAAAAGTTGTGCCAGCAGATTTCTCAATGAGTTATGGCTGACGCCTACACACCCACACACATATATTTTCTTTCATAATTATGGGTGGATTTATTAAACTTCAGTGCTAGGAAATCACAACTTCTTCAGTAAAGATGCATTTCTGCATTTTCGTAGGTCTGTAGTTAAATATTAGAACTCATTCACTCATTTTTCTTTCATTTTTTACCAGTAGTTTCCATTTTTCGAAAAAAAAAAAAAAATCATACGCTTTTATGTAAACCTCGTTCCAGCGTTCTTGTTGCAATTTGATACTTCCTTTCTTTACAACACAACCACTTGAGTTCAGAAGAGCAATTTTTCTGCACTAATTAAATGTACGGTTATGTGACTTAATGATTGCTACTTATGTGCCTCGTAAGCAAATAAGATGGGTAAAGAAAAAAAGAGCTGAGTGTTAACGAAAGCAGCGGGGATGGTTTTTCGATCGTATCTTTCCACATGACAAAATCTCCTATATAAATTTTTTTTTTTGTTTTGATGGTTTCTGCTTTCATTACGAAATCTTTAATAGTAACTTTTAAGTTTTGTTCGAACTGTTGAATTATAAGTTGAAGTTTCTTATTTTTGTTTCTTCATTTGGACGACGTGGATGCTTTGGCATGATTTATATGCATCTGAAAATCTTCATGAATTGCATAACAGCCCATGAAAGTCAGTTGAAAGAAGTTCAGCAAATAAATAATATGATTAATGATTCACTGGAACCAAGGCCCTCTAGAAAGTACAAGGCTATAACATTAGAGAGATGAGTTCCCTCCATTTGTGACGTCACTCTCATGTTACACTGCCTGATTCGTCGGCGTCGTGTTTGACGTCTTACACGACAGCATTGGAAACCAATCAGAAGCTTTGGTTACCTCGTGACGTCACTAAAAGAGGGAACTCATCTCTCAAATGCCATGGCCTTGTGTTCCCTAGATGGCTTGGTTGGAACTCGATTTTTATCCCGTTTTTTTTTTGTATTTGTTTTTTGTTTTTGTTTTGAGAAAAAGTACGTGCTTATAGTATCACTATGCCCGTCTGCCCCCATGGACTCCACATCTCTGCAAACATCAGTCCGACTTAAAAACGATTTTCGCATCTAAAAGTCCGAACTGGTAGGACGACCTTCCATAAGGTTTGGTCTTATTCCGATGCAGAACCTCGCCGCTAGGAAGGTAAATGCATTTGCTATTAAATTCAAAATCTATTTTACACTATAATGGCTTCAACAAAACCCATTAAAAAAATTATTTTCACCTTCCGTTACCTTTTACCATGAAGATCATTTTACGTAGAGTTTTTGTTTTAAATAATGCATGGTTTCACCGCTAGGGGCGAAAATATGTATTGTGCTTTTGCCGATATTTCGAATTCTAAAACCCGGATTTTAAATTTCCTCTTTACGTCAGACAGAGGTTACGACGATATATATTTCATTTGTATGTTATATTATTTTCTGACAAAATGCTCTGCCACTAAGAGGGGCAAGTTCATATTTCTGCTTTTTAACATGTTCGCAATCGTAATTTCGCTTCTAAAAATCTAACTGCAAAAACTATATTTCCGACAGACGCCACTTACTCCGAAAACTATTTTAGTGTTCATTTTCAGCACGTCCTTTGTAAAAAAAGATCGTGCTTATCTTACCGGTTTGTCCGTCCACTTGTATCCACGATACTTCTGCAACTATTAGTCCGATTTAAAAAATTCGTTTTGCATTGGGCAGCTCGAAATATGCGAATGATGATCCTTGATTTCGTTTTTCTTACGATGTACAATTTCGCCGCTAGAGGGCGTAAATGCAGATGATGTCGAATTAAAAAAATACGTTTTATTCCACATATTTGCTTCTAAACATCCGATTGAAAAAATTCTTTTATCTTTCGATTCCATTTATGTAGAAGAGTATTTTGGACATAGTTACTAAATTACGCATAGATTTTCCGCTATGGGGCGTAAAATTAAATTACATTTTTCCCGATAACTCTTCTTCTAAAATTCCGATTTGAAAAATGTTTTCTTCGGCGGATACACCTACTGATGGAAAATCTTTTGCATCAGTCATATTTTGTAACGCACTCTACTTAAAAACATGACACGTGTTTTACAGCGTACCTTATTTCATGGGAATGTAGTAGTACCACTCACAATAAATGCTGGAAATGCCCTCTACCGACATCCAAAAACATTCGGATGCGACGCTGCATATTATCGAAGGCCCTCCGCCGCTTGTAACCATCAATAGTCCGGACAGCTGCACTGATGTTGATTTCTAAGTTTTCTAACGTGCGAGGCTTTTTTGATTTCAGCGAAGATTGATTTTTTCAGAGAGAGAGAAAAAGAGAGAGAGAAATAGACAGAGAGAGAGAGAGAGAGAGAGAGAGAGAGAGAGAGAGAGAGAGAGAGAGAGAGAGAGAGAGAGAGAGAGAGAGAGAGAGAGAGAATTGATCGGTCTTTGACATTTCCTTAACGATTGTCCACTACTGTCCATTTGAGATGGAGCAAGCCATTCTTTGTCTTTTTGATTTCAGCGAAGATTGATTTTTTCAGAGAGAGAGACAGAGAGAGAGAAATAGACAGAGAGAGAGAGAGAGACAGAGAGAGAGAGAGAGAGAGAGAGAGAGAGAGAAGTGATCGGTCTTTGACATTTCCTTAACGATTATCCACTACTGTCCATTTGAGATGGAGCAACCCATTCTTTGTCTTTTTTTGATTTCAGCGAAGATTGATTTTTTTAGAGAAAGAGAGAGAGAGAGAGAGAGAAGTGATCGGTCTTTGACATTTCCTTAACGATTATCCACTACTGTCCATTTGAGATGGAGCAACCCATTCTTTGTCTTTTTTTGATTTCAGCGAAGATTGATTTTTTTAGAGAGAGAGAGAGAGAGAGAGAGAGAGAGAGAGAGAGACAGAGAGAGAGATGGACAGTAGTGGAGGACCCCCAACGGTCCTCCACTACTGTCCATTTGTGATGGAGCAACCCATTCTTTATCTTTTTATCTTTTTGATTTCAGAGAAAATTGATTTTTTTCAGAGAGAAAAAGCGAGAGAGAGAGAGAGAGAGAGAGAGAGAGAGAGAGAGAGAGAGAGAGAGAGAGAGAGAGAGAGAGAGAGAGAGAGAGAGAGGGGGAGAGACAGAGAGAAGTGCTCTTTCGTTGATATTTCCTCAATGGATTGTCTACTACTGTCCATTTCGGATGCAGCAACCTATTCTTTGTCTTTTTTTAATTCAGCGAAGATTTATTTTTTCGGAGAGAGACAGAAAGAGAAAGAGAGAGAGAGAGAGAGAGAGAGAGAGAGAGAGAGAGAGAGAGAGAGAGAGAGAGAAAAGAGAGAATGAGAGAGAAAGAGTGACAGAGAGTGAGAAGAGAGAGAGGGAAAAAGAGACAGACAGAGAGAGAGAGAGAGAGAGATTTTCGGTCGTTGGCATTTCCTCAACGATTGTCCACTACTGTCCATTTTGGATGGAGCAACCCAATCTTTGTATTTTTTTACGCTTTCCAACCGTAGGTTGAAGAAGCGTATATGCTCCAGCTTTGTCTGTCTGACTGTCCGACTGCCTGCCCGCACGATAACTCGCGTAAAAATGGTTCGATTTCGATGAAATTTTAGTATGTGGTAAGGGACCACCTGGGGACGAATCCTTTTGAAATTATTCGAAATGGGGTCAAAGGTCAGGACATAGGAGCGGGACACATTCCATTGCCCTTATGCGTCATAAAATATCTAAAACTGCTTCGATTGCGATAAAACTTTATCATATTATTCCAGAGGTATACTGAACCAATTCTGTTCAATATCATCGAAATATGGTCAAAGGTCAGGGCACAGGAGCGAGATTTGTTTCCAATCTATTATCCTAATAAATTAACTATAAATGCTTCTATTGCGACAAAACTGTAGTACGTTGTTCCAGAACTATACTCAACAAATTCTGTTGAATATCATCGAAATGGGATCGAAGGTCAGGACACAGGAGCGAGATTTATTCCACAACTTTATCCTCATAACTTAAGTGATGATCTCTGGTATGTTGGAAAGCGTATACTAATCAATGCACTGCATGATTTTACTAACTTGGTTGATTTCAGCGAAGATTGATTTTTTCAGAGAGAGAAGGAATTGATCGTTCGTTGACATGCTCTCAACGATTGTCCATTACTGTCCATTTGAGATGGAGCAACTCATCCTTTATCTTGTCTGATTTCAGAGAACTCTAAATGGCAAGAGCCTTGTTTAGAGGTCTCATGTCACGCATGCTTTGTAGTATGTTTTTATTATTTCGTATTACTATTTCATGCTTTTCGGCTACCACTTTTCTTGAGTTTCGAAGCCCCGTACGCTCCCAGTATCATCTTGTCAACCGGCTGTACAGCTAACTTTCTTGAAGCTCCAGCGTCCCAGACCGCAGTTTCCGTTGGCATTTTGATGAATGCAAAAGCGTGCCAGCTCAGTAGGAGGTCTCGCACGAAACTCTTTCCTTTCTTTATCCTTCGCTTTAAAATTCAAACTACAGTGCTCATTCCATGCAGAACGCAATGTCTGGATTCCATCAAGATTCACTTGAAATTTGTTTATTGCTCACCGCCAGCAGAGGATAAAACTTTGTCCCTCGCCACCAGGCTTCAGCTCTGGTATAGTCTTTGTGGAGTAACTCCACGCGTCTTACTCAGAAGTTGAAATCACTTTGTTTACGACTTCCAAAACTCTTTACAAAACCCCATCGCACTTCTTCCCACGAAGGAATTTTTCTAGTCTGGAGGACCCTTTTGAGGAACTTTCGCTTTGTCGGACGCAGTTTTGATGGTACGCATCTTTTCCGACATCAACAAAGTAAATCACATGCAAAAAATTTCGATGTAACGGAAATGGGAATACGTAAG
The DNA here is from genome assembly GCA_039090855.1 of Macrothele yani. NCBI lineage: Eukaryota > Metazoa > Arthropoda > Arachnida > Araneae > Macrothelidae > Macrothele > Macrothele yani. The sequence continues at coordinate 132,699,548 of CM077027.1, read as the reverse complement.
TGCTAGTGCCTCGTGATAAATAAGGGATCTGCCTAATTCGTATCAAATTGGGCGTCCGGAGTTGACAGATTGCGTGTTCGTCTGAAATACAGGGCCCTGACGCTTGATCGAGACAAGGCTGCGGAAGCGTTTTATGTCTGTGCCTACAGAAGTAGCAGTTTTTTATGCTATGCATCTTTCAGGACAGCAATTAACTAAAACATGAAGTAAAAAATCTCATTGTTTCATCGGTGTCAGGGTTGTTTCTTACCTTCGTCTAAATCCCAATAATGTGTAATAATAAAAACAAACATTGCTTTTAAAAAACTAAATAATCGAAATACTTACTGTTTTACGCAGTCGTGGTTCAGTAAATATTTGTTTTATAACATACATATCTCTGCTTTTTTTTGGAGGGAGGGGGGGGTTACGACGGTAACATTAATTCATCCATTTATCTAAATACCGCTCAATGTTAGGAATTAGTAAACCTTGTTTGTTGTTATAATTTAATTCCACTTATTATGTACTACTGGACTGGTTCTCGGTCTGGTTGTGAGTGGCGCGAGTAAATGCAATGTGTTGTTGCACTTATACAGTATATTAGGTGTACAAATAAGTTTTAAACCGTTTTTTTGTGTGACGTATACCGCTAATTTACATATCCTACATTCCCCCGCGTTGTTCTCAAAGGACCGCAACTGGCACATAGTATAATATATGACACAGATGTTTGCCCAACAATCAAACGCATTTTCAGATGGCAAGCGATATTGCATTTATTCGACGCTACATTCGTTACGTATTTCATCAAGGAAGAAGTGCTGAAAAAGCATGTGCATCAATCTAATCTGCTCTGTGGGAGAATATTGTATCGAAAAGCACGTGTGAGGTTTGGTTCAGACGGTTTAAAACAGGTGATCTTGATGTTAGCGATCGAGAACGTAGCGGCGCCCCGCAGAAGGTTGCTCATGAGGAACTGCAAGCATCGCTGGATGAAGATTCGTCTCAAACGCAAAAAGATCTAGCTGAATAAATGGGGGTAACTCAACAAACCATTTCTAATTATTTACGCGCAATGGGAAAGATTTAGAAGGAAGGAAAATGGGTGCCACATGACCTGAGCCAGAGAAACAAGGATGAGCGTGTCATGAAGTGTTTGAATCTGTTGAATAAGCAACAGAGAAAGTCTCTCCTGTGAAAATTCGTTATGGGTGATGAGAAGTGGATATGGTACGACAATTCCAAACGCAAAAAATTACTGGGTAGACCCCGACGAAGCAGCGACTTCGACACCGAAACGCAATATTCACTCCAAGAAAGTTCTGCTGTGCATCTGGTGGGATATGAAGGATGTGCTCTATTATAAACTATTGGAACATGGTCAAACTGTTACTGATGATCGCTACAATCAACAATTGCTGCGATTGAACCAGGAAATCTGTCGGAAACACCCATACACAGGCAAAGGATTGAATCCCGTGGAATTACTGCATTACAGTGCCAGGCCGCATGTCGCGAAATCGGTCAAGCAAATGTTATTGACGCTTGGCTGGGAAGTTTTGGAGCACCCGACTTGCAGTCCCGACACAGCCCCTTCAGACTATAATTTAGTCCGATCGATGCAAAACGGTTTGTCTGGTGTACGGTTCCGGACATGTAACGAAGTGCAAAAATGGGCTGACGATTTCATCGCGTCACACGACGAAGTATTCTTCGTGGCTGGAATCCGACAGCTGCACGACCGATGGCGGAAGGTGATAGATAATGACGGCGCATATTTTGATTCCTAAAGGTATTGTTGTGTCCTCTCAAATTGCATGTTGCTTTGTCTTAAAACGCTTTAAAACTTATTTGTACTATATAACCAGAAAACAATTTTGCACGAGAAGCGATATATGCAAGAATTCAGCTGTCTACCTATGCGATAAAACACCATACCATAAGTTGCAAATTAAAATCACTTTATTTACAATTTAAATGTAGGTTAAAAAACTGAGTAGCGCTTTCGGGGATCCCGTTGTCCCCATCTACGGGTCCAAAGCACCACAGGGACACGATAGAGGCAGTCATTATATACAGATAAAAATGCCCCCCGTACACCACGTCACCAACATTTTAGTGATGCCAACATTTAAACAGAAAAAGGCGTACAAGTTATTAACAGCTGATATTACACTAAGTATAAGAAATTACAAATGACACTAGGCAAGAAGTGCAGATTAGCCATTGGACAAAGTCTCTGTCGGGGCAACCAATCTACGCCAAGGTCCCGGTACATATGCGAGCAAGTCCAAATTACAACATCTGTCACCATAAGCAAGAATATACAGGCTTTCGGAAAGGAAAACAGTACTTTTATTGAGATTTGTTTTCAGAATTTTCACATTTTCCAAATCTGGTGAGTAACCGCCCTGTGTGACAGCTAACGTAAAGGCAGTATGAGTAGCCCCAACTCGAAGCGTGTACTGGTGTTCTCTCAGGCGGGTATTTAAGCACCTGAGAGTAGAACCTATATAACAATTCTCAGTAACATTCGGGTCTCCATGGATAAGAGGGATGCAGTATACCCCATGTTTCCTGAGGGTTGGAGTTCTGTCCCGGTCATTCCTGACCATATCAAAGATATTTCTGGTGCATAAACCAAAAGAGATGTCATGTCGCTGACAGATTTTTCTGAGTGTGGAAACTATAGGAGGGAGGTAATCTACTTTACCTACAAACCTAGTTGTCCGAATTTCCCTAGACAAAGTGGTGAAGTTCAGTCTAGTAGATCTTCTTAACAACTTCAGAAAAAAATTGTTCCGGGTAGCCGAATTTGCGAGCCAAAGACATGGTTCTTGAAAGTTCTTCACGTCTTGCTTTGTCTGATGTAGAATGTGTATAAGCACGTTTAATCAAGAAGCGAAAAGCTGCAGATTTATGTTCTGGAGGTGAGATGAGTTGAACGGTATGATACGGGGGGTGAAAGTGGGTTTTCTATAAACAGAGTATTTGATCTGTTGAGTATTTAGGTTTCTACATAACAAGAAATCAAGGAAGGGTAACTTCCCATTTTGTTCAACTCCTTTGGTGAATTTTATTGTAGGATACTGTGATGATAAGCAAAAAATGAGATCATCAAGTTGGTGAATTGAATGTGGCCAGAAGACCAGCATATCGTCAAGATACCTAAGGATTAATGAGGGTTGAGACGGATAATCACGCAAGACCTTGTCTTCCAGAAACTGCGAAAGTATTTCTGCCAGCACCGGAGAGAGTGGGGAACCCATGGGTGCACCCTCTTTCTGTTGATAGATTATGTCCTCATATTTAAAATATGATCTTTTGGCTACTAATTTCAGAGCTGTGAGAATAGCACGTACTTCTAAATACAGAATAGAGTCTTCTTGCAATCTGTCAGCAATGATGGAATGTACCGTGTCTAGTCGTACATTCGGGAAAAGCGACACCACATCCAAAGAGGCCATAATAAATCCAATTTGTGGTGGGTAAAAGACTTTAATAAGTTCCAAAGCCTGTATGGAACTGTTTATTGATACATTAGAGTCCAAAGTGAGGGGTCTCAAATAAGTAGCCAGCACAGACTCAAAGAGGCCTTGTAGGGCTAGCACGGCCCGAGACTAATAATCTTAGGGGATGGTCTGGTTTATGTAATTTTAGCTTACCAAAACGTTCTGGTACTCTAGGTCCAGTGGAAGGTTTCATTTTAGATGATATTGGAACGGGAAGGAAACCCTGATTTCTGAGTTTACTCAGTTCCACCACCGTAGCTGCAGTAGGGTCCGACTTAAGAATTTGGTGTGGAATTAGATTAACAGCCTGAGCCATTTTGGCAGAATAATTAGTTTTATCCAAAATAATAATTTGCTGAGACTTGTCTGCCCCTACAATAGAAAGATTAGGGTTATTAGCCAAAGAAATCAGCTGTTCCCTTTCGTACTTGAAAAACTTTGAGGAATTGGTGGAATTTGAAATAGATTTAATCAAAGCATAACGTGTAGAATCCCGTTCATCATCCGGTAAAGCATTTATAATATTCTTAAACTGAGGGACAGAGTGCAAAGGGTTAAACTTCGTAATGGGATAGCTGTACTTGAGACCTCTATTCAAGGCTATATGCTGGCCTTCAGTAATTTGAACAGAACTAAGGTTCAAGTAAGGTTCATAAGTATGATATCTGTTAACAGGTGCAACCAAAAAGTTGAAGGATTGCTACTTGGAAGGTTTAGTCGACACAAGTTCACAAAGTTTTTTGATGTGCCGTTGATGATGACATTGAGTTGAGATTGAAATGAGGTAAAAAATATCACTAAAGTCTTACCCAAAAGGACATGATGTGTTGACCCTGCCATGAGCAAATAAGCATCAAGAGACTTGCGATTGAGAAGGTCACTATAGGCACGTTTTCTTCTAATTTCAGCACTCAGGCGCTTAGACTCAGCGTTGGTGATAACTCGCAGATCCCGCTGAGATATCAAATGGGTACGTATCCTGAGAAAACTGGGCATCACTTTTAGAGATTTACAGTTGACGAGAAAATACAAATGGGCTTGATTGATGGAAAGTTTTTTACGAAGTACACAGAAGGATTTAACCGGACTCTCCATATCCTGTGTGCTAAAAGACAGAGCGGCTATTACTAGCAACGCTGTCATAAGAAGTTAGTAGCCAAAAGATCACATAATCTATCAACAGAAAGAGGGTGCACCCATGGGTTCCCCACTCTCTCCGGTGCTGGCAGAAATACTTTTGCAGTTTCTGGAAGACAAGGCCTTGCGTGATTATCCGTCTCAACCCTCATTAATCCTTAGGTATGTTGACGATATGCTGGTCTTCTGGCCACATTCAATTCACCAACTTGATGATCTCATTTTTTGCTTATCATCACAGTATCCTACAATAAAATTCACCAAAGAAGTTGAAGAAAATGGGAAGTTACCCTTCCTTGATTTCTTGTTATGTAGAAACCTAAATACTCAACAGATGAAATACTCTGTTTATAAAAAACCCACTTTCACCCCCTGTATCATACCGTTCAACTCATCTCACCATCCAGGACATAAATCTGCAGCTTTTCGCTTCTTGATTAAACGTGCTTATACACACTCTACATCACGCAAAGCAAGACGTGAAGAACTTTCAAGAACCTTGTCTTTGGCTCGCAAATTAGGCTGCCCGGAACAATTTTTTCAGAAGTTGTTAAGAAGATCTACTAGACTGAACTTCACCACTTGTCTAGGAAAATTCGGACAACTAGATTTGTAGGTAAAGTAGATTACCTCCCTCCTATAGTTTCCACACTCAGAAAAATCTGTCAGCGACATGACATCTCTTTTGGTTTATGCACCAGAAATATCTTTGATATGGTCAGGAATGACCGAGACAGAACTCCTACACTCAGGAAACATGAGGTATACTGCATCCCTCGTATTCATGGAGACCCGAATGTTACTGAGAATTGTTATATAGGTTCTATTCTCAGGTGCTTAAATACCCGCCTGCGAGAACACCAGTACACGCTTCGAGTTGGCGCTACTCATACTGCCTTTACGTTAGCTGTCACACAGGGCGGTTACTCACCATATTGGGAAAATGTGAAAATTCTGAAAACAAATCTCAATAAAAGTACTGTTTTCCTTTCCGGAAGCATGTACATTCTTGTTTATGGTGACAGATGTTGTAATTTGGACTTGCCCGCATATGTACCGGGACCTTGGCGTAGGCGTAGATTGGTTGCCCCGACAGAGACTTTGTCCAATGGCTAATCTGCACTTCTTGCCTAGTGCCATTTGCAATTTCTTATACTTAGTGTAATATCAGCTGTAAATAACTTGTACGCCTTTTTCTGTTTAAATGTTGGCATCACTAAAATGTTGGTGACGTGGTGTACGGGGTGGATTTTTATCTGTGTATATAATGACTGCATCTATCGTGTCCCAGTGATGCTTTGGACCTGTAGATGGGGACAACGGGATCCCCGAAAGCGCTAGTCAGTTTTTTAACCTACTTTTAAATTGTAAATAAAGTGATTTTATTTGCAACTTATGGTATGGTGTTTTATCGCACAGGTAGACAGCTGAATTCTTGCATATATTACTTATTTGTACACCTAATAAATATATACTCTCGAATATATGGTTTTATTTCACACCAACAAAAATTTTGGCATCCGAAAGGTGTATGGCATAAATTATCTGCAAAGAGTATTATTAGGTTACTCTCTCGATTTTTGCAGATACAATTCCCTATTTGCCTTCTTCCAAGGGAATACCAGCTTTTGAAACTCAAAACATTGCGTTGTAATAATATCGCAACGTAACACCATATTAATAAACATATACGGATCTTACATTTAATTAAGAAAAAAATGTTTATTGAGGCAATTTTTACTATTTAAAGCCTACTATAGTTCCGCTGAATGCTATGGTTCAGTTTCGTCAGGACAGAGCGCTTTTATTTCTTGTTTCTGACGATGTTACCAGTTTCACGTGTCAAACGCTTCGTGCGGCCATCAGAGCAAGGTGGTTCTCTTCCTTTCTAGACGTACTAGTTACACGGTGCAAAAATTCATTCATTACCACGGTTTATCGGAAGCCATTTGCTGTAAGTTTGCTGCCACATGCAAAACCAAATCATTCCGTACAACATAAAACCAGTGCACTTTATGCATATGTCTACAGAACCTTAAATGTCTGTTCTACAAAGAAGGATCTCGGGAAAGAACTAAATTACATCAGACATATTGCTATCAACAGAAGCTTCAAACATTCATTAGTAGACTCAGCTACCAAACAATTTGGTAAACCTCAGTATAAATAAACCTTGATCCCGATCTCTCCAAATTCTCAACGAAACTTCACGGTTATTCCATTCATTGTCAAATTTCGAGGTTATCTTCACTGCTGTATCTCAGAGATTTACTCTGCAAAACAGGACCTAATTCCTGACATAAATTATTGGGGAATCTACCGCATCCAGTGTCAATGTGGTCTCTCATACATAGGTCAGACACGGAGATCGCTTAAATTCAGATTAAAAGAACACCAATCATATGTTAAAAAGTATGAAATCAAAAAACCTTCCATAGTCCAGCACTGTTCGGAAAATAACCAACAATTCCTGTTTAATGAAGCCAAACTGTAAGATAGACCTAAATCAACATTTGACCTAGACTTTTTAGAAGCTTTTCAAATATTTCCAAACCGTAATAAGCTGGTAAGTGATTTATCTTCATCTCCATACCTATCATTCGCATGGAAAGCACTCGTCAATCTGCAATCTGATGGCCGCACAAGTCGTTTGACACTTGAAACTGGTAACATCGTCAGAAACAAGAAATCAAAACGCTCTGTCCTGAACCATAGCTTTCAGCGAAACTATAGTAAGCGTTAAATAGTGAAGATTGCAATAATAAACATTGTTTTTTGAATTAAATGTAATACGCTCGCGGACAATGAAATTTGCGCACCAAGAAGGAAGCATCGGATTGAACTGAAATTTTATGAACGTAATCATACAGATGAATGATACACATGATGGCTAAAATAGAGCTGCAGGACAATTAGAGAGAGATCTGTGGGAGGCAGTCCGATCACCTTCAATAGCGCGTCGCACCGCCTCGTGCGGCGATACATGCTGCAATACTGTCCGGCATGGAGGCACACAGACGCCTGAAGTTGTCCTGCGGCAGACTGGACCACACGTGTTGTATGGTGTGCTCCAAATCCTGGATAGTGCAGCACGGTGGTAGCCCGCGTTTCAACTGGTCCCACACATGCTCGATAGGGGACATGTTCGGGGAGCGGGCGGGCCATAAAAGTGTCTGTGCATCACGTAGACAGTCCTGGGCAACACGAGCCGTGTGCAGACGGGCATTATCCTGCTGGTATGGCGCACCTGGAATCCCGTCAAGGAATGGGAGCACATGGGACCGTAGGATCTCATCCACATACCGCTGGCCCGCCAATGATCCACGTACCACTACTACAGCTGATCGGCTATCATAGGAAATTCCTCCTCAGACCATAATGCGTACAGTGGTGAAACTGTGACTCTCAATATCGAGGTTGGGATTGTGCCGTTGACCCGAGGACCGCCCCATCCGGACACGATTATCATCTGTCCCCAAAACGAAGCGGCACTCATCGCTAAAAACCACACGTCGCTCTAGTAAGGCGCCATTGAAAAAAGGGCCGGCTATGTTCCGGTGTTAACGGCAGCAGCACACGTAAGTGGTGCTGGGATCGCAGATTCTTCCACGAGGCGTCGGAAAATGGTTCGTGGGCACACAGCAGCCGTTTTATCTGCCTGTAGACTGGACCGGGTCCGCGTGGGATCCGTTCGTGCGTGGCGCACGATCCGTCGATCCACTCTACCGGTGGTCCTCCTTGTCCGTCCGGAGCCGCTCCGCCGTGTGGCAGTGCCGTCACGTGTCCACTGCTCCCGTCACAGTCGGTAGGTATGGTCAGAACGATCCACATGGCTGGCTAAACGGCGTGCCGACCACCCTGCGGTTTTCAGCACGATGATCAGGTCTCTCTCAAAGTCCGTAAATTAGGTAAATCGACGTCTGACGTCTCTTGCGTCTACCCGGTATTTTTGTCACTCTGTACTCTTGCTTCCGTCGGCTGGTGCTTTTCGCTTTCATGGGGCATCGACTACACGCCGGTTTGTAAGGCTGCAGGTTCGTGTTTACAGCGCCACCACAGGATGTGCGGTTATACGCACTAGCACCCGACGTGGATCATTCACATACCAGCTATTTGTTAAGCTTCGCGGTTGTAGCATGTTTTCTTTTAAGTGCGCAAATTTCATTGTCCGTGAGTGTATAATTACAAAATGCCTGTATTCAACTATTTCAACATATGGATCTTGTTAGTAGTGTTTATATTGCTTTATACATTCCACGTATGTTTTATAACCGTGAGAAATTTGAGTGATCACATATTATAATTATCATTTTTCGTGAAATATTTATTTGTCTAAACACACGGAACTGGACATTGTATTCAAGTTTATTAATTTGAGTGATCACATATTATAATTATCATTTTTCGTGAAATATTTATTTGTCTGAACACACGGAACTGGACATTGTAATCAAGTTTATTCTAAGATGGATCAGTTGAAAAACAAGGTGATTTCTTTCTACCATTAAGAGAAGCTATCACTTTCCCTGCAGGGAAAACGCCAAGAAGTTCAAGACTCATCAATTGTAAAGCAATTTACTTAGATAACGAAGGAGAGCAAAAAAATATTGCAGAATATATTTATTTTTTGTTATCCTGTCCTAAAAATCATCATGTAAATATGCACAGTTTTGTGAAACTTCTCGCAACGCAAATTTGCTTTTTAATCCCTTGGAAATAGTGTTGAAATCTCCGACGCTAGACAGTAATAAATATGCGCGTGTTCTGCCATGCGACTGCGATAAAGTCTATATAAGCCAACACGGAAGCTTGCTCATTGATATGAATGAACATAAGCGGAAAATTAAAGATGGTAATTTCACAAGATCTGCGAAAATGGAAGTTTTAAATGATCCCACACACATCAAATAGAACAACACGAAATTAATATTAACGCATCTCAATATCTCGTGCATAAATATTAATGACCCATTAGAAAATTTTCAACAGGTAATAACTACAGAATTAATGGAAATGCTTTAATGGGAATATAGACTCTTATATGGCAATGAAGTTCCCAATTGAAAATTGTTGGATACGTTATCAATCATCTCTCTAAAAAAATATTTTATTTTTGAAAGATGATACCACTGCATTCTGTGAATAATTTTTTAAAGGTTTGTTTTGCAGTTTTGTCTCAGCAGCGTATTCTCTTTTCTGATCCTAACGTGATGGTAAACTTAAATCATACGATCTCATGTTGACTGTATCAAAAATTGCTCAATTTGGTATTTTCTGAAATTGAATGAGAATAGCATTGATTTCACTTCATCGCAGTGGTCCGCTAGTTACGCAAATAAACTGAGGTGGCAAAAAAAAAAAAAAACGGGAAGGGAGCTACCATTTTCATTACATGCTACCACACCCATGCAGTAAATACTATCGTCCGCAAATTACATATATATATACATATATACAGTCGAGTCACATTATTGTGACCACCTCCTACTTTTGATGTCAACAGCGCGTAGCCAATGAAAGAAGCCACGTGTCGTGAGCTAGCTTGGAGGGTATATAAGGTGCGCTGTAGGCAATCTGAAAACATATCACTCGTTGCTGTCATGGATAAAACGAGCGATTTATCAGATTTGCAAAAAGGGATGGTTATCGGCTTTCGGGCCAATGGTGGCAGTATTTCTAAAACAGCGTAGTTTGTGAACTGTTGGCGTGCTGCTGTGGTTAAAGTGTATTGGAGAAATGGCACCATTGCGAATAAGCGAAGTGGAAACTGCGGAGCACCGCGTACCATTAATGTGAGAGGTGAACGTCGGCTTCGAAGGTGCGTGAGGACTGATCGACACGCTACAGTGGAGCAACTCACTGGCTGAATGAACTAGGGGCTACCGGAAGTGTATCTAAAATGACAGTTCAGCGAACCCTGCTGCGTATGGGGCTCCGATGCAGACGGATGGTCACTGCACCTATGCTAACGAGCGTGCATCGGTAGAAAAAGCTTACGTTTGCTCTGCAGTATCGGAATTGGACCTCCGCTGATTGGCAAAGGATTGCCTTCTCCTATGAGTCACGTTTTCTGCTTGATCGGACGGATGGACGTTGGCGCGTATAAGGCGAGAAACATTGGAGATCAAACACTCTTTCCCCGTTGCTGTCAGAACACAAGCTATTGGGTGAAGCGTTATGGTCTGGGGAATGTTTTCGTGGCATTCTCTGGGCCCACTCATACCTGTGGAAGGCACTATGCACCGAAATCGTTATGAATCCATCCTTGCAGACCACGTACACCCATACATGCTGATTGTCTTTTCTGTGGCGGATGGGATCTTCCAGCGCGACAATGCGACGTGTCACACAAAAATAATTGGAACCAGAAAGACGTGTCGGATTGCAATGCTATTCGGATGGAATGTAAAGGTTACTAGGAAAAATAAATGATTTGACATTGAGACTGATATGGGAAATATTTACTGAGCTGCACGCCAATAAGTTGTGTCTCCCAGTATGGTGTTGGGCTGCTATGTTTACTCACACAGCATGTCAGACGTCTCGGCATGGAGGTGTACAGTTTCCTAATGATGTCCTGCGAAAACCATCCCTTGCAGCTTGAATCTTCTCACCCAGTTCTTGCAGATTGTGCGGTAGGCGTGGATTGTGGATAGCGCGTCCAATAGCACCACCCCACACATTTTCAATCGGCGATAGGTATGGCGTTGCGGATGAGCATTACAGAGTGTCAGTGCCGTGAAGGTAAGCTCTCAAGACAGCAGAAGTATGCGGACGAGCGTTGTCCCGTTGGAAAATCGCACCGGAGTGAGCGTACAGAAAGGATATGGCCACTGATAGCAGGACCTCATTATGGTAACGTTTGGCTGTCAAAGTGCCTGTAATGAACACCAAAGGTGAGCTGGAATCTCAGGCAATTACACCCCACACCATGACACCAGTCCCTCTGGATGTGTAACGCTCAACAACAAAGTGTTCATCTTGGCGCTGACCACAGTGCCTCCACACACGGATTCGGTGGTCGTCTCCCCCAAGACAAAAGTGGGACTCATCACTGAAGATCACCCATTGCCATTCTGAATGGCTCCATGACAGTCTGGTACACCACCATTGCAGTCTTTGCGCACTATGTAATGGTGTTAAGGGCAGTTGTCGTAACGATCTGCATTCGTGTAGTGCTACGTCGTTGCATCCGCCTGCCAATGGTGCTGTCATTAATCGGACGATGCATGGAGGGCACCACTGCTCTCTGAATAACCACACCAATCATGTGATACTCGTAACGGTGTCATTAGAGAGCTGACTTCGGTCTTTTAGTGGCGTAACAAGGAAAGCAAGGTTTTCGATTGTTTTTTAACGCTGCCGTGTATGACGTCAAACTCGACACTGACGTATCACGCCGTGCAACGCGAGATTGACGTAACAAACGGAGGAAATTTCCCTGTCTAATGTCATGGCCTTGTATATTCTAGGCGGCCTTGATCAAACTGTCCACATACACTTAAGAGCAATTGAATTAGAGATACCTGTAAAGTAACGTGCAGCACCACCTTTCGACCTGATGACAGCGGCGATTCGTCTCGGCATGGACTCGACAAGACACCGGAAGCTTTGGGAAGCCATATGGATCCACGACCCCTGAACAATCTCCCACAGTTCACGAAGATTTGATGGAGGGTGGTCAGAGCCTCGAACATCTCTCTCGATGGCATCCCATATGGGCTCGATGGGATTGAGGTCTAGCTGGGCCAAGGAAGCGAGGTCACGTCGGTGGAGTGTTCATCCAACCATTCGGATACAATTCGGGAGCTGCATTGTCTTGTTGCAGGATGCGGTCTCCAGTGGGATGCTAAAGACGCACAAATGACAGCAAATGGTCGTCCAGGACATCCCGGTAACGTTGACCTGTGGGGGAAGATGTCACACGTACAAGGGGTGCCATTTCAGTCCACGTAAACAGTCCCCAGACGAGAATGCCACCCCTACCAGCTAGAAGAGTATCCTGCTGGCAAGAAGGATCCATCGCTTCATGTGGTTTGCGCCGTACTCGTATCCTACCATCCGCATGTACCAACGTGAATCTCGACTCATCAGTCCAGGCAACATTTTCCACATGTCTAAGGTCCATTGGCGATGTTCCCGCGCCCATGCTGACCTTTGCATCCTGTGATGTGCGGTCAGCAGCGGCACCCTCGTGGGACGATGGCTTCTGTACCCAAATAGCGAGGAGATGGTTCTGAATGGTGAGGCTGCTTAAACGTTTTTGTACACCAGCGTTAAATTGCCGAGTGATTTCTTGCACTATGGCCCGTCTATCCGCTGTTGCAATGCGAGATAGCGGACGATGACCCCGCTCATCCACACGCTGATGTCCACGGCAGTTGGCCCTTGCAGGGATGGTTTTTCCGAACTCGATGTACTCACGGTGCACTCGTGACACAGTGGCTTGTGAAAATCCCAGTGCCTGCACGTCTTCCAAGATGAAGTGACCCATTCGTCAGGCTCCGACAATTTGCCCACGATCAAATGCGCTTAGATCCTTCGTCTTACCCATATTGCGTCCGACTCTTACTGATTCCCGTCGCATCGCTTCTTATATTGTCGGATCGCTGCATACGTCATGTCGTTTCCGTTTACAGGGTCGCCCACAGCGCCACATTTGCATAACGCCAGCTGTCTCTAATTCAATTGCTCTTCAGTGTACAATCCCATCAAAGCCTTTAGATTCAATCTCATATCACTTCATGCTTCGCCTAATACTATAGTCCCATTTTTGACATAGATGGTTAAGACTGTACCTTCGCTATACAGCGTAATTTCTACGTAAACATGGATATGCAGTTACGTTGCACGTGTTCGTATACCTGTAGGATGGACCTGTGAAGAGTTGTTGCTCAACACGGGTGAATTTGTGAATGAAAATATCGAGCTTGCTTGGTGGTACCGGTCTAAAATTGAGAGATAGAAATTTTCTCCTATAGCGTGCTGAGATTTGCATAATGACACAGAAAAACGTCACACCGTAAAAAATATGTGGTGTGAATTCACCGAAAATTTCTGAAAATAACATGCAGAAAAGTTGTTGGTAGGAATCCGCGTTTTTCAGAAATTTCCGTTTTTAAAAGGGCTGGTTTATTTTAATTTCCGTAATTTAACAGATTTTTCTCTAGTCAGAAATTCCGTTTATTTCAGAAAAAATTAATTTCAGGCTTTTTCGTATTGAAACTGCGATTCCGCCAAAACCGACGACCCTGCATTTTTCAGTCCTTTTCCAAAATAATACCTGCGCTCCACTCAGGATTGAACCCGCGACGCTTGTACTGGTTGAACAGGTAGCGCACGCCTTTAACCACTGAGCCTCCGACACCCGGGAATTTGAATCACGTACATCGTAAAACACATTGCGCGCAATGAATTTTTGAAATATTTTCGCCATTAATACGAGTAATGTAGTCATTTTATTTTCTGTTGGAGTTTATTATTTTTCAGAATAGGTTTGTAATATATTTTTTGTAGGAGAACTTTTAACAAATTAAGCATTTTTTCATTGTCATATTTCGAAGCAACGAAATGCTCTGTAACTTGATGTTTTTACACTGACAATGACTTTCAGTTATCTTTAAAAAAGGGGAAATGTACTTTTTTATAATAATATTTCACACACACACGAAAAAAAAAACCACTCCTAAATATAAAATTTACTCTTTATAGCTATAATAGTATTTGTCTTAATTTGCCCCGAGACATAAGATATTGTACAACCATCTATACAATAAGTTAAGTACCCGGCTTCTTACAGTAACACAATTATATAAATATATATTAAATAGCTGGTGCACAAATTAGGGGAGAGGAGAAGAAATTTTCAGTAGTACAATAAACAAAGTTCATGCGATATGCATAATATCCAACTCGGTACGGAACTTCAGAATTAGGCAGACGATTGAAATTTAAAAGTTGATCAAACCTCAATTATTCTCACCAATCGCTCGTATTGCCGGTAATTTCTCGTCATACGGATGCGGTAAAAGTGAGAACGGAGGGTTTCCGTTCATATACGAAAGGAATTGCGGAAAGGTTTCTAAAAATTCAGAATTTTGCGTTAATCCATCTTCAAAACGGTTATTTACCGTCAATATCAGAAAAAAACTGTGGAAAGGTTTCTGAAAATTCAAAATTTTCCGTTAATGCGTTATTTCCCTAAAACGGCTTTCCTATTCCGTTATTTTCCTAAAACGGTTATTTGCCGTCAATATAAGAAAGGAACTGAGGAAAGGTTTCTGAAAATTCAGAATTTTCCATTAATGCATCTCCAAAACGGTTATTTACCGTCAATATAAGAGAGAAACTGCGAAAAAGTTTCCGAAAATTCAGAATTTTCCGTTAATCCATCTCTAAAACTGTTATTTACCGTCAATTTGAGAAAGAAACTGAGGAAAGGTTTCTGAAAATTCAGAATTTTCTATTAATGCATCTCTAAAACGGTTATTTACCGTCAATATAAGAAAGAAACTGAAGAAAGTTTTCTGAAAATTCGGAATTTTCCGTTAATCCACCTTTAAAACGGTTATTTACCGTCAATATAAGAAAGAAACTCAGGAAAGGTTTCTGAAAATTCAGAAGTTTCCCGTGGTACGAAAAATCTGTGAAATTCAGGTATATTTCTGTCATTTCACGGAAAAGGTTTATCAGAAATATGCTTCATTAATTCACAAAAGAAATGAAGGAAAGTTGCTCGTGAATTTCAGAATGTTTTTTTTAAAGTGCAGGCAAAACAGTTTTCACAAAGGACTGGGTTCAATTCCAGGTGGCGGCCGATGAGAATTTTTCCGTGACTCACTCATAAACGAGGAAAGAGCGATGACTTTTGTTTGATTTTTCAAAAAGGAACACCGGTGGCTAAGATTTCTGAAGTGCTTGCTTCCGACTTAAGAAGCTCCCGGGCTCGGCCCCCTGATAAGGAGTGGTGGCGTACCGATTTTATGCAATGCACCTCGCAATTAAAGACGAAATATTGCTATTTTCTCTTAGAGATGCTCATGGTTGTTGTTAAATCCTTTATTTATTTATTTATTTATTTATTTTTGCGCTGCACTGTAAAAAAATCCCGGAACAACAAGAACAAAAAGGTTTGTAAGACCTTCTGGCAGTTTGCCAAATAGTAATAGTTAAACATGTATATTAGATAAAGACATCAGTTTTTCTGAATTTAACCTCGAAAACTAAGCATTTTTATATGATTCATAAGGAAGCTTATTCTTTTTAAACGTTCTTAAGATCCCGAGAAGAATTACTGCGCATCTTTTCCAGACAACAGCGCAATGAAAGAAATTTCTTGCTGTCATAAAATTCATCCTCAGCTGTTTTGACGTTACGATGCTGCAAAAGGTGAAACAACAATACAAACGGTTTTATCAAAAGAGTGTTTTTCTAAATTCATTCTGAATCTAAGGAAATAACTCGAAGGGTAGAAAATAAATTCGCGCTTTAATCCGCACTTAAAATTTTTGCTGCCGCATGTAGCTCTTTCTTTCTTCTTTCACAGGACTTGGAATACATTTTTGTCAGAAAGTGGAGATGTTTTAAAGTCTGTTGTTTAAACACAGACTTATGGAAAGGCTTGTGGCTATTTTAATGAAAAAGTTGTTTTGAAAAGAATTGATTTTGAAGCCGAGGATGTTTGAGTTTTACTTCATAAAGTAATTATAGTTTAGTCGCTGAATTCGAAAAGCGTAGGGGCACTTGAGTACAAAAACAAAGTGTGCTTGCGAAATGATGCCATCGAATTTCCTTTGCAAACTTCCACTCCGGATAAAGTGGTCGACTGTTAAGCTTGCATGCGATTTTCGCGAATTTTTCTTTTTACGGCACGCGATGATATCAGTCTCTAGAAAGATGCTCGGGAACAAAAACAAGAGAGAAGAAAAAGAAGGTTTATATAACTTCTTCTAAAAGAAATCTTTTCTGTGGATTTAAGCAAAACATTGCATGGTGTCGCAAAAAGTATGAAGAAAGAAAGAATTATTTTACTAAAAAAAATATTTTTTTCTTCACTCCCTTCCATTGATTTCAGAAGTTTTCGGAACCATTATGTCGAAAAAGCTTTATCGTTCTGATATCTGGCAACAGCAGCTAAGAAGGAGCAGGAGGTGACCATAACCAGTTTTTAAAATGCAAAAAAAAAAAAAAAAAAAAAAAAAAATTTGCTGATCATTTTGCTCTCGTAGGTATTGTTTTTATAACTTTAAACTTATTTTTGCGCTAAGGATAAAAATGTTACTCTACTAGAAGTGGACTTTTTTTAATATGCTAGGCATCTTTTTCTACAGTATTAAAGTGAATTCCAAGTCAAAAATTCCGATGTAACGAAAATAGGTAACGGAAGTAGTCAAAGACATTGTTGAAATCTGATTTTTGAATGTTGTCCCAGGAAGTGACTCAACGATAGTTAATTTCATTGTTACTCAACAACAGATTTTACTACCGCCGACTTTCATCACGTTTTACACAAACGTAAGAACAGCTCATTGCATGGAGTCTGCGTAAATTCGGAGGACCTGATGCTAAATATGATAAAAGCCATTACAAAAATACATAGTTGATGATATGAAAACGGCACCTCGTAACGAAACGGCTTTCTCTCGAATGTACCTGCTGTTGACAAGTGCTTTAAAATGTTGTAAAGCACGATAAGGTGTAACTTCTGGACATCCTAGACCTGAGGTGGGGAACACACGACCTCCTAGGCCATTAAGTGGGAAATTCCAAGATAACTCCAAAATGGTACCTCGGGAAATTTATATATACATAAATTAGACTGTGATTTTATATACAGTATATATATATATATATATATTTCCAAGATAACTCCAAAACGATACCTCGTAGCGAAATGGCTTTCTCTCGAAACTACCTACTATTGACAAGTGCTTTAAAATGATGTAAATCACGATAGGGTGTAACTTGTAGATATCCTAGACCAGGGGTGGGGAACACACGACCTTCTAAGGCCATTAAGTACGGCCTTTTGAGTGAATCCAAATTTTGCAAAACAAATCCTTTTATTCTTATTAATGTTTTTGTTCCTCTATTATTTTTATTTTAATCTAAAAGCGACCGTATTTAAAATGCCAGAAAGTAAAAGAAGATGCAACCAAATAATGCTTCCTGACTGACGACCACAATTAAAACATTAGTTAGCCATAAAGACTATTTTCACACCTGCTAGCTCATGATTTCGTTCTATGTCGCCTAAAAAACTACAGATGGAATTAATTGAGCTCTCAGAAGATGACATTTTAAAATCCTTATTTGATGCTACGAAAGATCCAGTTGAATTATGGGAAAATGCGATAGAATACACACGCCTTCGGAAACGTGCACGAAAAATGCTTTCTTGATTTTCAGCCACTTTTTGCTGCGATTCTACTTTCTCCTACCTAACCCAAATCAAGACACCCTTAAGGTCACAAACGACGGATACCCATCTAGAGGATTAGCTAAAGGTGAGGACCTTCCTGTTGCAACCAAATATTCAAATGCTTTCCAACAAAAGGCAGTCACAACAAAGTCATTAAAATGTTCGTTAACTTTAGAATTAACATTTTTTTTATTTTTGAAGTTAGTACATAATAAGAAAAACTGAGATGCATGCATTAATACATTACTCTGAATATGAACTCTATACACATGTTATTCATATGTGGAGAGCAGATTTCCATTCCGACGACAGTAACCAAATAACGAAAAAATAGGTTGTTGTGAAGAAACTTCTGACTATAACGAGGCAAATAGTAAAACTACTGGAAAAATAATATGATAATACTGTATATATATATATATATATAGCTTTATCACCTCACGTAAGCCAGAAACCATTCTCGCCATATAGTTTATCGGAAAAAGGTCTTGAAAGTTAAAACAGTTTTAAAAATACCTCACCTAAAATTTTTTTAAACCTATAAAAATTTTAAGTTAAAAATACTAACAGTATAAAAACAGTTGATAATGTAGAAGTCTTTATTTGGCACAAAAGTAGATACTC
Organism: Macrothele yani; assembly: GCA_039090855.1. NCBI lineage: Eukaryota > Metazoa > Arthropoda > Arachnida > Araneae > Macrothelidae > Macrothele > Macrothele yani. The sequence continues at coordinate 132,680,873 of CM077027.1, read as the reverse complement.
GGCATCACCACAAATTACACAACATTTGTGCGATCTTTTGGCACTCGCAATGCATTTCGGTAACATTTCGTACCATTATCAAGCTGTTATGCAAACGTTGCGTAGATGGACTGGGTATACGAGGTACGTATGTACCCGGATACTATCAATCAGCGGCCACCATTGAAAAATTACATAGTAAGATTTTCACAAAATAATGTACATTTCGAAGTATATCTATTGTAATTGAAGTTTCTTGAATGAGGACTTGTTAAATTACAGCTAACTTAATGCAGCCTTCCAATATAAAAAGGTTCCCCACCTCTGTCCTAGACCAAATATTACAAATTTCCCTCCCTAACATACTTGCGATTGAGCTTTCTTTCTATCTTGAGGTCAGATTTTAATTTGTGAATGAGCAGCTGAACTTTCGCAGCTACATCACATTTTATCGGTCTCAGAATCGTTTCTTACGTTCGTCTAAATCTTGAATAATATAAACTGTATTGATAAAAGTCACCGGACACCTACAAGAAAACCCCAACATAGCTTTTATTGACATACAACAGTACGGTGTGGGTCCATCTTTGGCCTTAATGCATGCACTGACCCTTCAAGACATGCTTTCGACAGGGTTTTGGGACACAGTGATAGGTTTTATGGTTAGGCTCATTATTCTGCTGCTACCAACAAGGCTCGGTTCCATAATATTGCCACAGAGTTTGTAGGGCATAATTGTCCAGAATATCGAAGTAGACGTGCTGGCTAACAGGTTTGTCCACGATAACCAATGAGCCGGGATCATATCACGAAAAACACCACCACACGAGTACCCTGCCAGCTCCAAACGTGACCGTAGGAACAGTACACTGTGGTAAACACCGTTCCCCCGGCTGCCGCCATACCCACAGACGACCATCAGACTCATGGATCGTGTATCTGGAGTCATCAATCCATAGGACCTGTTTCTATTGATCTACGGTCCACGGTAAATGTTCTTTACACCATGCTAAACAACGAGTAGCATTTCGAGTGGAGGTGAAAGGCTTATGAGCAGTGGCACGACCACGGTAATCCACGGAATGAAGTTCTCTGCGAACGGTACGTGCACATTCCGAGGTTCCAGCAATTTTACTCACCTGTACACTGTGGTCTTGTGCAGTACTTCGCCAATTAGCTGTAACGATTCTCCTGAGGGTTTGACGTCCTCTATCACTGATTTTCTTTGGTCTGCCGGTACGTTTTGCTACTTAAAGCGCGCTATGTGTCTTCCACTTATTCACTACATCCAAAACAGTTGACTTAAGTATGTTTAAACGCGTCTCGGGTTTTCTTATGGACAACCCTCTAATATAACACTTTCCTTTCTAAAAGTCAGTTCTCTGCCGCCGCGACATTTTCACTCAACCTCACTGTGCGATATGATCGCGGTCAGCTGCAGGCTTGTTCTTATACCGTTTGCAGCTGTACCGCGCATCTTAACAACGCAATGGATCCGATCATTTGCTTTTGAAGGGGTGTCTGGTGACTTTTGTCAATAGTGTTTAATAATAAAATTATTGTATTTGAAAAACTAAACAGTCGAAATACTTACTGTTGCCGCCGACAGGGTTCAGCAAATATTTACTTTTATGACTCACATTTCTTCTTTCATTGGTTTTATGATGGTTGGTTGGTTATTAGATTTTATTGGCGCAAGGGCCATGGTTGGCCAAAGAGCGCCAGACACAAGACAAACAGACAAAATTGAAAAACGGTATATAAATCGCAAAATCTGGCTGACCAAGTAAAACCGAACCATGAGTACAAAGGAAGGGCGAAAAAAGACAATGAAACAAACACTATGAAAAACATGGTACAATGGTGAGAAACAAGCCGATTAAGTAAAACTGAAGAATGAGAATGATAAAACACATTACGAAATCGAACACAACTACACATACGATGAGTCACTCTCCTCCCCCACACACTACAATGTAATGCTGGCCGAGGGCGAGGACGAACTGTCACTATCCTCCCCCTCATGTTCCTCTGCAATGTTAGTTGAGGCTGGGGACGAACTGTCACTCTCCTCCCGATGTTCCTCTATAATGTTGGTTGAGGGTGGGGACCTCGCTGAGTCCGAGACAGTTGCAATGTTGGTCAGGTGGACCGCGACAGTTGGATGGACACTGCACACCTTTGCGGATTGAGGGCCGGGTCTCCAGCACGTGCAGGCTGTCTGCTGGGAACCGGAAGAGTCGGTCGTCTTCAAAACAGAAGGCGCAGACTCAGCTGGTCGAATAAGCTGGAGCTCGGTGAAATCCACCTGTGTCGCTTGTTCAACTGTAGATCGCTTGGCAAGTGCGGCGAGAGCTACAGGGCGCGGAACAAAGGGCTGCACGGGTTGCGGCAGAGACTGAACCACTGCAGCAAAAGTACGCTGTCGGTTGGTGGGTATACCCAACTTGGCCTTGGCAGCAGGGTACGAGAGGCCTTCCAGGGTCTTGAGGCGCTGGATAGCCATCTCGTCCTTCCATTTCATACAGTTGCGGGAGTAAGCTGCATGGGCCTCACCGCAGTTAACACAGCAGGCCGCAGAAGTGCAACCATCCCCGTCATGTTCACTGGAGCCACAATTTGCGCAACGAGCGGAACTCTTACAGAAACGTTGGGAATGGCCGTACCTCTGGCACCTGAAACAGCGCAGAGGACTGGGAATGTACGGGCGAACTCCACAGACCAAGTAGCCAGCCTTGATTTCGGTCGGAACTTTCGGGGAGTTAAAAGTCAAGATTACATTTTTAGACTTAATCAAGGAACCATCGCGCCGGAACATCATACGACGAGCAGCAATAACACCTTGATCTGCAAGTTCAGTCACCAATTCGTCTTCACTGCATGGCAAGAGATCAAACTCCGAAATAACACCCCGAGAGGTGTTAAGAAACGGGTGAGGTGTCATTTTTACAGGAATGCCTTGAAGACTAGTGAGGTGCAGAAAAGTGTTACTCTGAGAAACACTGCAAGTTTGGACAAGCAGGTCCCCAGAGCGAAGCTTCCTCACAGACTTCAAGGGGCCAACCGCAGCGTCCAAAGCTTTAGAAATGAAAAAGGGAGATCTGGTGGACAGTCTCTCATTCGGATCGATGGATTCTACAAGTAAGTGTGTAGCATGCGTAGTCACAGCAATCGAGGGGAGACGACGCTTCGGAGCGACTGGTACAGCTGCCAAAGAAGAGGTTCCACATTCTTGGTCCAGGTCAAGGTCTAAAGACCGTTTAAGGGTATGAGACTTGGTAGGTTGAGAAGACGAAGGAGAGTCGTTTGCAACTATCATTTTCTCAGGTGACTTAAATTTGGAGTTTTGTTTTTTGTTTTAACCCATGGAAAAAAGGAGGAAGATTCGTCTGCAAACTACTCCACCCACCACCGAGCCCTACGAGGGAGAACTGGAGGTCTGCAAGCCAAGAAAATGACGCTGGACACAGTTCTGGAGCTTATACGTTGCAGATATAGTCCGTTGGCTGTGATCACACGCACTCGGCGGACACTTCGGCCTCCGGGTACCGTCATGCCAACGCCTTTGGCATGATCCCACAGCCCCCAGGCTTACCCTGCCGTGCTATACGACAAAAAAAGCCGCTAAAGCCCTGTACACAACTTGGTACAAGACTTCTGACTAGAGGTGGGTTAGTCTCTAGCCTCCCGTTTACAGCGAAGCCGGGGTCGAAGAGGAGTGTTGGTGCACAGGAGGCACTGCTCCGGTCTCCTGCGACCTCAGCCACCAGACATCCCATTTCCGCCTCACGGGTCTCCGCACGCGGCAAACATGCAGGTAGGTCTAGCACCCAAACCAGCTAAAAGGAAAAAAGAAATCCAAAGAAGACAAATCCTGGAAGGGAACCTAAACGGAATCTCAGCAACCTACGAACTGAGCGGTTAATATAATACAGTTAGTGGTGGAGGGTAACAAAACCACAAGACCGGGGTGTTAGTACATAACGTGGTAGCGATTAGGTAGAGTATACAACACGGGCAACTAGCCAGTGGAGAAAATAAATAAAAACAAAAAAGCGAGACACAAGACCAGCTAGGGATCGTGGGGCCGCAACTCCCCAACAGCTGGATGAACAGCCGTCCCTGCAAACACCAACAGCACCGAAACAAAAAACAAGCGGTGGCATGACATCAGATGTTGACCAGTCACAAGGTCAGCTCGGGCCGTGGGGGCGCCGCTCCCCAAATAACTGGAAAACCAGTTATCCCCGTGCGGGGATTGGTTTTATGACAATAAGATTCATTAACCACCTACTTAACTGTTGCTTAATGTCAGGAATTAGTAAATCTTATTGTTTGTTATTTATTATACTTAGTTATACACCGGACCGTGGCTCAGTGTGTTCGTGAGTGACGCGAATAGATGCAATGTATTGTATGTAAATAAATATTTACTCTCGAATCATTCGTTTTATTTCACACCCACAAAGTTCTTGGGATGCGAAAGTTGCATAGCCTAAATTATCTAGAAAGGATACCAGGGTCGGCATTTTTCCCAGAAAGTGGTATTTTCTCATCGTATTTTTGAAGCAACATGCCCTCTGAAAAAGAGAGTTGTAAAGGTGCTACTACTTTGAAAGCAGTATATATTTTTTCATATAATTCGCAGACCGTAAAAAGACACCATAAAATCCGTACCCGTGATGTTAATTCGTAACTGTGCCACCCCGGTGGCGCAGTGGCCTAAGCGATGGCTTCTGATCAGTCGTTCGAGATGGGTCAGGGTTCAAATCCCGGTGAGGCATGGATGTTTTTGTTTACGGCTGTGGCTCTTTACCTTCCATGGAACCAGTGACCCTAAATTAGCAACGGCCGACTGCTTATAGCCCACTGAGATGCTAACGGTGCTCGTCAACCCTTTAACGACCATAACGCCCGTACATGCAAACGACCATACTATCCCGAAACGCCTCTGTAGAGTGAGTCAGATTTCCTACCTTTACATTTTTTAAAAATGTGCACGACCTATGAGGGGTCATCAGGGGTTACATTCAGTCATCATTATTGTTACTAAACAAAGAAGCAAACCAACAGACAGTTTTGAGCGTTGTGGTGATACAAAATGTTAGGGTCATGGTCGTTAAAGGGTTAAACCTCCAATAAAACAAAAAAATCCCTAACTGAAATTTCGTACAGAAAAGTCGGAATTCACCAGATAACCCTATAATCCAAAGAAATTAGAAGAAAGAATCTTCTTACTAGAAAAAACAAAACAAAAAAACTATGTCAGCCTTACCTCAGTTCTTTAGTTAGACCTGCATCACCCACAAGTGAGTGTGACGCTCAGTTTCATACAATACGTAAATTTCCACGAGAGAAAATAATATTGCCTTCGATGCATCGTATTGTCTGTGAAAATGCTGCTAATTAAAAAAATCTGCGTAGACTGCTGAGCAGTCGAAGTTCTACCAAATTAACAAAATGTAACAAACATCACTCTTCGTTACTAGTCGAGTCTACTTGATCAACACATATTGAAGAGAGGGGAGACACTCCGGAGTAATTTGTAATCCCAGTCAGAAATATTATTACTACTGTAACGTCCCTTACCTGGTGTCATGCCCAATATACACATCGTTGCCTTTATGTAATCTGGTCCATGCGTAAGGGGAACTATGAGGTAATATAAATAGCTTGTAATATCCCAAATTTTGTGGTGAAAGAGAAAGTGGCATAAACTTGGTGAAGCCACTTATTTTGTTTGCTGATAAACGTACTGAACTTCGATATATGCGGTTGCTTCAAAACATATTGTTCGTAATATGTGGCTAAAATAACAAGAAAGAATATTACAAAGTTCAAGGGATCGATAAAAAACTTTGCTTCATGCAGAACTTCGTATTACGCGAACTCGTTATACATGAGTTCGTCTGTTGTTACAAACCTGATTTTCTGGGAGCACACAGAAACAGTCAGAGCAGACGCTTAGAATAGTATCTTTCATGAAAACCTTCGCACGATGTTATGTTGGTATCTTCGTTTAACATAAAAGTGTTTCAGATAGATCATAGATCAGATCATATGTAGAAGATTTCAGAAAGTGAGGGTCTGTCTAAACGTCTTAAACAACCCTTAGAAATAGGAAACTAGGAGATTTGGGCTAGAGTGCCCGATAGAAAAGTGACACGGAACTGAGGTTGAAAGAGGGAGGAAGACGCCCTTATTTATAATTGGGTGGCCAGTACCCTGGGCTCCGATTGTTTAACGTGCCCATCCGACGCACGGCGAATATTTAGTGGCTCGAGCGTTCGTACCTGCCAGGGATCGAACCTGAGATTTCTCCGTGGCAGTCAGGAACGTTGACCATTAGGCCATCCGCGGCCGTGTTTCAGATAGTCAAGTGACTGCGTATTTAAGGACCACTGTGAGTAACACAATAGGCTGTGTCGTGGATTGCTCTGTGGTTAGTGTAGCCAGCTATCATCAGCATGGTTTGGGGTGCCTGTCTAGCAACTAAATATTCACAGTGTCTCGGAGCGCACGCTAATCGCAATCCCGTGCTACGGGATCACCATCCTCCGTTAAAAATAAGGTAATCTATTGTACTGACTTCCTACCGTGGGAATTACCTGTCGGGTATTCTAGCCCACCGAGCTTCCTACTTCTCAGGGCTGTTTACGATCTGGGATCAGACACTTCTTTCTTACAATCTCCTAGCTTCCTGATTGTAAAGGTTGCTTACGACCTGGGGTCAGACACTCCCTTCCTAATATCTCCTAAGCGTTATTTACGACCTGACGCTCCCATCCTAAAGTTCCCTAGCTTCCTACTTGTAAGGGTTGTGTACGACCTGGGGTCAGGCACTCTCTTCCTAAAATCTCCTAGCTCCCTACCTGTAAGGGTTATTTACGACCTGGGGTCAGATACTCTAAAATCTTCCAGCTTTCTTCTCGTGAGGATTGTTTACGACCTGAGGTCAAACACCCCCTTACTAAAATCTCCTAGCTTCCTACTTGTATGGGTTGTATACGACCTGGGGTCTGATACTCTCTTCCTAAAATCTCCTAGCTTCCTACTTCTAAGAGCTGTTTACGACCTGTGGTCAGACACTCCCTTCTTAAAATCTCCCAGTTTCCTACTTGTACTCTCTTCCTAAACTCTCCTAGCTCCCTACTTGTAAGGTTATTTACGACCTGGTGTCACACACTCTAAAATCTTCTAGCTTTCTACTCGTAACAATTGTTTACGACCTAGGGTCACACATTCCCTTATTAAAATAACCTCGCTTCCTACTTGTAAGGGTTGTTTACGACCTGGGGTCAGACACTCCCTTCCTAAAATATCCTAGCTTCCTTCATTTAAGGGTTGTTTAGACCTGTGGTCAGATACTTCCTTCCTAAAATTTCCTAGCTTCCAACTTCTAAGGGTTGTTTACGATCTGTGGTCAGATACTCCCTTCCTAAAATCTCCCAGTTTCCTACTTGTACTCTCTTCCTAAAATCTCCTAACTTCCTACTTGTAAGGGTTATTTACGACCTGGGGTCATACACCCTAAAATCTTCTAGCCTTCTACTCGTAAGGATTATTTACGACCTAGGGTCATACACTCCTTTCCTAAAATCTCCTAGCTTCCAACTTGTGACGGTTATTTACGACCTGGGTCAGACACCCTTAAATCATCTAGCTTTCTACTCGAAAGGATTGTTTACGACCTAGGGTCGCACACTCCCTTCCTAAAATCTCCTAGCTTCCTACTTGTAAGGGTTGTTTATGACCTGGGGTCAAACACTCCCTTTCTAAAATACCCTCGCTTCCTACTTGTAAGGGTTGTTTACGACCTGGGGTCAGACACTCCCTTCCTAAAATATCCTAGCTTCCTACATGTAAGGATTGTTTACGACCTGTGGTTAGATACTCCCTTCCTAAAATTTCCTAGCTTCCAACTTCTAAGGGTTGTTTACGATCTGTGGTCAGATACTCCTTCCTAAAATCTACCAGTTTTCTACTTGTACTCTCTTCCTAAAATCTCCTAACTTCTTACTTGTAAGGGTTATTTACGACCTGGGGTCAGACACCCTTAAATCATCTAGCTTTCTACTCGTAAGGATTGTTTACGACCTAGGGTCACACACTCCCTTCCTAAAATCTCCTAGCTTCCTACTTGTAAGGGTTGTTTACGACCTGGGGTCAGACACTCCCTTCTTAAAATATCCTGGCTTCCTACATGTAAGGGTTGTTTACGACCTGTGGTCATATACTCCCATCCCAAAATGTCCTAAGGGTTATTTACGATCTGACACTCCATTCCAAAACTTCCCTAGCTTCCTACTTGTAAGGGTTGGGTACGACCTGGGCTCAGGCACTCTCTTCCTAAAATCTCCTAGCTCCCTACTTGTAAGGGTTATTTACGACCTGGTGTCAGACACTCTAAAATCTTCTAGCTTTCTACTCGTAAGAATTGTTTACGACCTGGGGTCAGACACCTCCTTCCTAAAATTATCTACATACATCTCTAAATCTCTCTCAATTGGCTATAAGCAGTCTCTCCCGTCCCTGTTGTAGGCCAAAGGGTTTTAGGGAACAGACAGAGGCAGTGTCGTAGACGAACTCAACATCCGTATTTCACGGGATGCGTACCTAGATCATCCTTGGACGAGCTGTCATAATCCAGTGCTCAGGCGACAAAGCAAAAATGCCCTATTTTGAATTTAGAATTACCACGTTGGAGACATTTTTCATTGAAATGGGATAAAACCTCTTCATGGTTCAGAATTTGCGACATTTGTTTAAAAAATAGACGTACAATTAAAACAGATGAAGTAAAATTTGCATAGTGATTACTTAAAAATTAAATAATTCACTTACTTTCCCGAAGACGGTGTCTTTACTCAGACTGCAGCGAGTACTTGCTTGAGAGCGTTGCTCACCCGTTAGTCTGCGCAGCGCACAAATACTCTTTCACTAGAATACACAAATTCTTCTGGAACCTGCAAGAAAAACCAATACTTACGATTCGTATTCAAACCATACTGTTCATAGAAACATCACTAACATTTCAACTTAATGGTAAATATTTTCTCTTGGTGAAATTATGGAAACATGAACAATTTGTTTACTAAAAAATATTACTCATGTACATTCACCTCTGTAAAGCAAGAAATGAAGTTTGATGTATTTTTTTACAATATTAAACATCCATGCACATGGTAGGAATTTAAAATTTTCATCATTCTTTTCTCGTTGTAACCGGTCTACTCTTCTTCGTGAAAAGAAATTTCCCTCAACACTCTGGTGTGCTAAAAGGTTTCGAAAGCGAAATACATTGGAGAAAAGTGAAAAAAGAACACCAAGAAGGAGACGTCTGATACAAACGAAATTTATACAGCATAATAACGGAATACAGAGGAAAACGTGATCAAAACATTATGGCAAAATACAGCTGTATTTGCTGGTAAACTGAAAAATAACATTTCCATGTAACATGGTTAGTACGAGGTTGAACCGCCTTGAACTGCGTCACACTGTGCAATTCTGGCATGGAGTCTGTCCTACAGATGTTGGATGTAAGTTTGGGATATTGAGTTCCAAGCATCCTCAACCTGGACGCGTAAATCGGGGATGGTCGCGGAGACCTGATAAGTCGTTGTCCCATAAAATCCCACGCGTACTCAATGGGGGACAAATCCGGTGAACGTGCAGGCCATGGAAGTTGTCTCACACCCAGAAGTGCATGTTGCGTTGCACGTGCAGTTTGTGGGCGTGCGTTATCATGCTGCAAAACACCACGATGGACCGACCTTACAGATGGCACAACAACGGGCTGAATGATGTTGTTGATGTATGAGGTGCTGTTTAACGTACCCGGTACAAACACTAGTTGTGTACGGGAGTGATAGCTGATCGCTCCCCAAACCAGGAGACCAGGTGTAGGCCCTGTGTGTCGCTGGCGGATGCAAGAAGGGTGGAGACGCTCCTCTGTGCGTCTGCGAACATGCATACGGCGGTCGGAAGCTCCCATGCAGAATCTGCTTTCATCGCTGAACACGACAGATCGCCATTGCGTTCTCCAGTGCAGACGTTGGCGACACCACTGCAGCCGTTCCTGACGGTGGGCTGGAGTCAGAGGTACACATGCCAGAGGCACACGTTCACGTAGTCCTACATCCAGTAGACGGTTGCGGATTTTTCGCACAGTCACCTCAGGTGCAACGGCAGCTCGGATTTGCGTCGCAGTGGATGTTCTGCTTGACAACGCCGCTCTTCCTATGCGTCGATCGGTCCGCTCATCAGTCCGTCTGTGACTCCCGGTTCCACGTCTTCTCGTGTGGGAATGTTCCTCGGACCATCTACGCCACCATCGCACCACCACCGATACTTTCCGTCCGATTTGCTCCGCAATACGACGATACGACCACCCGGACTTGCGGAGTCCGACTAGACGACCTCGCTCAAAGTCTGATAACTACTGAAATCGTACACGTCTTCCATGTCCATGCATTGCAGCTTCTTCAGGGTCTTCGCACGTGTCCGTACACCGACGACTGATTACATTCACTTCGCCGTACTCCTTAAATACCACCGACGATAATTTGCATATCATGCCGTGCTGTGGGGTAAGCGCTCACCGGTTGGTCCCGAAATTAACATCACACCTACGTAAACTTAACCCCATTAACTTATGTAAATTTCATGATCGTCCACCAATTCCTTCTTGGTGTTAATTTTTCACTTTGAGCCAGTGTATGTTCAAATTTTGAATTAATTCTTATATTCCAAACCTCATTTGATCACGTGCAATAAAATCCCTAATATACACTGAAGAGCAATTGAATTAGAGATACCTGTCTAGTAACGTGTAGCACCACCTTCCGCCCTGATGACGGCTGCGATTCGTCTCCGCATGGACTCCACAAGACACCGGAAGCGTTGGGAAGCCACACAAATCAACGACCTCTGGACAACCTGCCACAGTTCACGAAGATTTGATAGAGGGGGTCAGAGCCTCGAACATCTTTCTCGATGGTATCCCGGATGTGCTCGATGGCATTGAAGTCAGGTGACCTAGTTGGCCAAGGAAGCGAGGTGACGTCGGTGGGGTGTTCATCCAACCATTCGGATACAATTCGAGAGCGATGGCACGGTGCATTATCTTGTTGCAGGATGAGGTCCCCAGTGGGATGTTGAAGACGCACAAATGGGAGCAAATGGTCGTCCAGGATATCTCGGTAACGTTGACCGGTAAGGGACGATGTCACACGTACCAGGTGTCCTATTTCAGTCCACGTAAACAGTCTCCAGACAAGAATGCCACCCCCACGAAGTTGAAGAGTACCTGGCAGAAGGATCCATCACTTCATGTGGTCATCAGGACGAATAGGCCATTCGTCCTGATGAAGCTAGGTCAATACCCAGCGAAACTATGGTCGTCTTGAAGAAATATAAAAAATAAATAAATAAATAATTGGGACAAACTACCTTGTATTACCTTAATATATACACTATCTACCAACAAGTAATTGGACACCCCTGCAATCGACGGTATCTGCGGTCCTGATACACGTAACGGCCGTCGCCGTTAAATATCGTGTGGGAAACAACAACGAAACCAGTCGCATGCGAGATGCCACGCAGTTCGGAGCACTCTGATTTCGAGAAAGGTGTAATCGTCGGGTATCACAGAAATGACCGATCCATACGTGACATATCCAGCGGGTTGAAGTACCCAAAATCGACGGTGGCCTACGTAATTAGCAAGTGGAAGATTAGAGGTGACTGTCGGAATGTGCCCCGACCCGGCAGACCGACAAAACTGGGAGTTAGAGACTGACGGGTGCTGGCTAGAGAAATTCGGAAGAACCGCACCATATCGATGGGCCACATCCGCGAGGAGTTTCCACAGGCATCCGTGAGTGTTCTTTCGATGAATACCATCGGTAAAGAAGCCCATCTGGTAGGTTATCATGGACGTGCCGCCGCCCACAAGCCTTTGATGACAAAGTCCAATAGCGCTGTTCGGCTAACGTGGTGCAAAGAACGTCGACAGTGGACCGTTGAACAGTGGATACAGGTTCTCTCGAGCGACGAATCAAGGTTCACCCTCTACCGTTCGGATGGCAGGGTCTGGGTTTAGCGTCTGCCTGAAGAACGCCTCCTGCCGGAATGTATTGTGCCAACTGTGAAGTTCGGGGACGGTGGAATTATGCTATGGGGGTGTTTATCCTGGTATGGCACGAGACCCTTGGTCGCAATTCCTGGTAGACTGAACGCCGAGACATACTGCACCATTTTGGATGACCATGCGCTTCCTACGTTGTGGCAGTTTTACGGGATGGACCCATGTTACTTTCAGGATGACAATGCCACCTGTTATGTTACGAGGTCCACCATGGCTTGGTATGGTGACAATGGGGTTAATCCAATGGGCTGGCCTGCGCAGAGCCCAGACCTTAACCCTATCGAGCACCTCTGGAGCGTCGAACTAAGGGGTGTCCCCACCGTCCGAAATCGGTGAAGGAACTAACCTGTCTTCTCTAAGCCGAGTGGAATAAATTACTGCTAGCCGTCGTACAACGCCTGGTTGAGAGTATGTCACGGAGGGTGGCAGCTGTAATCGCCGCTCGTGGCGGCTCTACCAACTATTGAAGATGAATAAACTTCGTTTTCCTTTGCTATCACAGGTGTACAATTACATGTTGGTAGATAGTGTATATATAAGTGTTACAAGACTGTAGTATTTGAGATCATTAATAAACATGTTTAAAATTAGTGCATAAATTGATTCCTGTAATAGTCTTCTGGGCTTTCTGGGTTTATGCTATAGCGTTGGTTTTGTTTTGATGTGATTCCTGGTACTTTAATCAAAACTCCTTGCTTTTCAGTGCACTTTAGAGTAATCTGAAATAAGTCACGGAACTCAAATTCGGCATTGCCTCGTGGCTACAGAAACTTTCAGTATAACTATGTAGTGGCTTTTCATTGCAATAGGACATTCTTCTCTTTGCCGCTTCCTCTTCCTCATTGAGAAAACACGTTTAATTGTTGCCATGCGACATAAAACCAACTTCAAATACTAAAAAATATTTGCCTTTTAAAACCGCATTTTTGAAATATCAAAAGGTTGCAATTTTTGGGGGGAAGGAGTAATCCCCCTTGCGTACTCTACTGAGCTAAAAAGGCCTCAATAATCTCTATTCTTCTAATTTAAAAATTTCATTCTTAATTTTCTGCGTTAACGATAATGAGAATCTGAATAAACTTTGCCATGAATGTTGTATTAAGGAAATCTTCCGTAACAAATCGTTCTAAGTGACGTCAACTATACATAAACGAGTCCTTGTATACGCTCGTACGAACCTTCCAAAGTGCTTTACATTTTCGTCAACAGTTACAGGAACAGATCTGAGATTCAGGGCTTGCTTATTTTACACGAATCATTCTTAGCAAATTCTACGTCGTTGTGTTAAATATTTACGACACCAACAGCAACAGTAGTAAGTTGCTTATTAAGGAAGGAAATTCCACGAAAATTGTTCATCCCATTTATGTAAATGCACTGCAAGCGGGTAATGAACTATCTGCAACTTCACTTTAGTGCGTATTTCCAACATGTATTCTTGAAGCTCCTAGAAATTAAAGCGCTGAGTTAAAATTTTAATATCTGGCAGAACATTTTCAGCGAGATTAGAATAATAGGAATGAATAGGCGTACAGCAAGAGGGCATTGTAGGTGTTGGTAACTCATCGACAAGAATCGATCTAGATGATCAGATTTTCCTGAAATCTAAAGTTAGCTGGTTTCTCATAAATTGTTTTCAGATGTTCAAAAAGTACCAGAACTAACTGTAGTTCTGGTACTTTAGAACTAAAGTACCAGAACTAAGGAACCAGAACTATTAATGCAATTAAGAAATGAGAGTATTTAAAAAAATCCCAGTAAAACACTTTGATCAGAACGGTCTGGTTTCTTTTAAGATACTTGTGAAGTTACGCTGTGGAAACAGCGTTTGAGTGAGAATTGCGCAGGTGATTATTTCCGCTGCGCATGACGTCATTCGGTGGAAGAACGTTGTCCCGTGTGTCGTGGAGCAGAGATCAAATATCCGGTTCTGTTTAAAAATTGGTAAAACACGGGTCAGGATGGCACAGTGTTTTGATTAGTCATTTATCAGCTATGCAGTGGTAACAACGTGTGCGTGAGAACTGCATAGATGATTACTTACACTGTGCATAACGTCATTCAGTGGAAGAACATTGTCACCGCTCTGTAATGGAGCACAAAGCAGATATCTGGTTCTGTTTGAAAATCGGTAAAACACGAGTCAGGATAACACAGTTTTTTGATCCATCATTTATGAGCTATGCGGTGGCAACAGTATTTGCGTGAGAACTGCGCATATGTTTACTTACACTGTGCATGACGTCCTTCGGTGAAAGAACATTGCCACAACTCTATCATGGAGCAGATAGCAGATATCTGGTTCTGTTTGAAAATCGATAAAACACGGGTCAGGATGGCACAGATTTTTGATCCATTATTTATCAGCTATGCGGAGGAAACAGCGTTTGAGTGAGAATTTCGCAGATGTTTACTTACACTGTGCATGACGTCCTTCGGTGGAAGAACATTGTCACAGCTCTGTCATGGAGCATAGAGCAGATATCTGGTTCTGTTTGAAAATCGGTAAAACTAAGTACATCTGAGACAATCGAATTGTTGCGTGATGTGCATGTGGCGGATTGTCTGTCTCATGCACAAATATTCCGATGGCATGCACATTTCAAGGATGTGCGGGAAGATTTTGAAAATGACTAAAGGTCCGGACGCCCGCGATTTCAGTGCGTACGTCTGAACCCATCCCACACAGCATAGAGTATTTGGTACATCTTCCAAGTACGTAGCACTGAATCATTGATACTTTTCAGATACGGTGTGCAATGTAAGAGTAATGTTTCAGAAACCTTACGGTTACGTCAAAATGTCCTCAAAAGTTACATAACTTTGAAACATAACCGATACGTTACAGCGAGAGGTCTTTGTAACTTCAACATACCAACTTCAAGTGACTGTTACGTATTTAAAAGATATTTGTAACTTCGTTACATTACTGTTACGTATTGGAAAGATATTTGTGACATCATCATATTATTGTTACGTATTTACTGAGTTGAACATTATAGTTTTAATAAACTTTTTAAAATCACAATAAAAATATTACACTCGACGGCGGTTTCAAACGCAACGACGGTCATATTACGAGTTCACGTTTTTACGGGTTCAACGCAGTCCACTGTCCATTAGGAACAGTGGCGGCGTTTATATATTGATAACAAAAGAAATATAAATCGGTCCCAAATGAGGGTGTCGAAATTCTATTATACATGTGGAATAGACTATATTTCAGCAAAAAAAGAAAAATCAAATTCATCATTTCTCTAAATACCTACCAATATGAAATTTCTCAGCGTCAAGTAAAAAAAAAAAACATGCTGGCATAGTATACTAATACAACAACACAGCCATCTACTTAGATTTTATAAAATGCTTTTTAGAATTTAAAAATTATAACAATCAAAACAATTACTTACTTTCAGATGATCCTGAATCACAAAAAAAATGATGAAATATTAAATCAATTGACCAGCTAGCTCGAGTACGACAGTATCACCAAAGAATATCCCAGTAGCACGTGGAAATACGACTACGAGAGAGCTTCGAATAAATGGCATAAATGCGCATGCGCATCCACGCCGCTGCCAAACCAAAAATCTTAAATATCGCTGGAAGTAATTACGTACAATGGAAATTATAAAACAGTAGTATCGGTGAATGCTATTTTTAACGTAACCGTAATGTACAAAGTGTTATGTTCCAAAATAGATGTAGCTGAAACGTAATTGTAAGATATCTCTGAAAGTGTATCGAAAGTGAGAGATTGTAACATTATTGATGCATATCTGAAACGTTTTGTGCTGTATGAGTGTGAGAAAGTTCACGTGAGGATAAAAAGTGATTTTTGTGTTACCTTGAGGACGCAGGAATTTGAGCTCGGTGTTAATAAGGAGAGGATTTGTCAAATTTTAGTGCAAAATTTAGAGTGGGGAGGAGTTAGTGCTCGTTTTATTCGTCATGCTTTGTCAGACAAGCAGAAACATGCATGAGTGGAGTACGCAAAAGATATCCTGGAGACTGCAGAAACAATGCAACATTTTCTCCAAAGCACTGTGGCAGGTGACGAGACATGGTACATATTCGTTTTGTTCCTAAAGATCAGGTTACAGAAATCCAAAATCAACACAATGCTTGAGTGCTTTTACGACAGCAAGGGAATTCTGTATTACGAGTTCATTCCTGAAGGTACAACTGTCACTGGCAATGCTTACACTTCCATTTTGGAACGATTGTGGAAGAGGACGACGGCAAGGGAATTCTGCATCACGAGTTCATTCCTGAAGGTTCAACTGTCACTGGCAATGCTTACACTTCCATTTTGGAACGATTGTGGAACAGGACGACGGCAAGGGAATTCTGCATCACGAGTTCATTCCTGAAAGTTTAACTGTCACTGGCAATGCTCACACTTCCATTTTGGAACGATTGTGGAAGAGGACGACGGCAAGGGATTTCTGCATCACGAGTTCATTCCTGACGGTTCAACTGTTACTGGCAATGCTTACACTTCCATTTTGGAACGATTGTGGAACAGGACGACGGCAAGGGAATTCTGCATCACGATTTCATTCCTGAAGGTTCAACTGTCACTAGCAATGCTTACACTTCCATTTTGGAACGATTGTGGAAGAGGATTGTTCGTGTCAGGCTTGAGTACAAAAACGCATTGTTTCCTTCTACACGATACCTCATCCGCAGACACAGAGCAGTGAGTGTTCTGTAACTTCTAGCACGAAAACGACTGCATGTACTCAACCATCCCAGCGCATTTTTCTCCAGATTTGTCACCATGTGATTCTCTGAACTACAGCTACCTTTAAAATTAAAAGTTCTTAAAAACATTGAAGACATTAAAAGAATTGTGACATTAGTTCACCATTCGATATCTTTTGATATTCCTGAAGGTTCACTTGCAGAGGTCATCTTTCAATATCTTTTGATATCATTCGATATTAAAAGATGACCTCTGCAAGTCTTTCCGTTCTTTTTCTTATCGTGCCACTTCTGGTATTAACGCAGGAGGATCTTCAAATAAAACATACTCACGTAACGCTTCTTGCATTTCCTTTTAAAAAAATGCAGTCTCAATATTTAATTGCTGCTATTTGAGAAATAAAAAAAAATAATCCACAGTGAAATTGAACGTGCCTAAAATAATAAAAGTATTTTAACCGGACGATGTCAAATGTGATAAGCACATTTAACATAAAGTGTGCCAAATAGGCAAATCAAGTTTGGGTTAAGAGAAGACAGCTGAGGCCAATTTCTCATTTTGCATTTTGATTGCTAGAACAAGACGTTGCATTGAAAGTTTGCGTAAACTGTATAAAAGTGGGTAGTGGTATGCGAAACAACTAAGTAAATAAAAATATCCGTTTTATTGGCATAAAAACAGTAAACAAATAGTTGCAAGCTTTCAGCACCTACGGGTGCCTTCTTCAGGCTTAGACATGGTTTAAGTACACGTTAGGAACCTGAATGAATAAATATGAAAATTTAAAATATGCATGTGAAATGTATATAAACGAGACAGCACTGCACGTTCTTAAACAAAAGAAGGTTTGAATAATCAAATAATTTATCAAAAGGCACGCAGGAATATGCGCCATACCAAAGGCAGCTCCGATGACACTTCGTCATTGCAAACGTCATTGCTGAACAAAATCTCCAATGATTTACTCATGGCTGTTCCTCTGCCGGTAGTGTACGGTGCGATCTGTTGTAATTCGGCCCATTGTGAGGCGGCAGAAGATCTTATTGCCTCCCGTGACGGGACAGTGGATAATTTATTGCCCAAGACGTCTCTTTTGTGTTCAGTCAAACGAATCCAAGTGACCTCTTTTTCACACCTATACAAAACTTGGTAGTTCCATCTTGGTATCTAAGCGTTATGGAATAAACCCCTTCATTAATACACACAATTGATGTGGATTAGGAACATCAAACAGAAGTCATCGCTCTTTCCAGGTTTGGTAAGCGAGTCACGGAAAAATCCTCATCGGCCGCCACCGGGAATCGAACCCAGGTCTTCCAGTTACGCGTCGGACATGCTACCACTGCACCACAAAGAATTTTTTCTGTGACTCACTTATAAACGTGAAAAGAGCGATGACCCCTGCATTAGCAAACGAAGTGCTGCTGCTTCCGGATGAAAGAAGGTATTGTGATATTGACCTTGACTGACAAATTTCAAGTCCAAGTCCTAATTTCTGAAACGCATGTAAGCCCCGGTACGTACGAAAAAGAGCCAATGAACCTCTACCGCCAGGCGAACAGCTATTAGGGAATCATTGGAGATTTTGTTCATCAATGACGTTTGTAATGACGAAGTGTCTTTGGAGCTGCCTTTGGTATGGCGCATGTTCCTGCCTTTTGATAAAGTATTTGTTTATTCAAACCTTCTTTTGTTTCAGCACGTGCACATTCCAAAAGGTTAAATTTGACATCGAGAAGGTTTAGTAATGGAAGACAACCGGCAACAAGTTCAAGAGATGATCGTTATCTGCACCTTCCTAACTGGGTTAGGATCGTCTGTCAGCAAAAGGGGATATGGTATCTTACTCCACGGTGCGGAGGAGACTTTATGATTATCATCTCCATGCTAAGAAACAAAAGCTGTGCATCCTCATCACATCTCGTCTTCAATAACAGCGTGCCAGCTGGTGTTGATGAGCAACGGAGCTGTGTACTCTTCGCGGATGAGTCCAGATTTGTTCTCCAGAATGACTCCAAGCGAAGACTTTCCTGACGAACCACGGACGCGCCATAATCCTTTAAATAACTTGATGACATTTATGGTGGTCGTTGTGTCATGGTGTGAGTAGGCGTATCTTTTGGCTAAAACAAGGATCTTTGCTTGTTTTAAAGCGGCTGCATGAATGCTCAAATTTATAGAGATGATATTGTAGAGAGCGTTGTTAGCCTAATGCAGGAGCAATTGACGACAATTTTATCTTACAGGACGATAATCCATGTCCGCACGGAGCTAGGATTTTTGGCAAATGTTTTTAGGAGAATACCAGCAACTGTATGAAGCAGAATGCCCATTTCCCTGACCCAAATCTTACAGAAATATGCATGGTATGCTGTATGCAGACGTGTTTTCAGACCTTTAGACCCCTCCGCGAAACCTGCAGGAGCTTTTAAGCACCTTTATTTTGGTCTTGATAACATCAATTCTTGTTCTTTTTCTGATGTATGTGTTCCTTTTCTTATCTATATTTGGTACACCAAGCATGTTTCTCTCCACGCTCCTTTGAGTTGCTTACAGTTCCTGTACGTTTTTTTAGCGCGTACAGGAACGCTCAGAAGGATGAACTTTGGTGTCGGCATAAGGTCTCTGGCATCTTTATATACGATGCTTAACAAGCCCCCTCTTCTCAGTGAGGCAAGTGTTTATGCCATCCCGCTGCAATATCCGGACGGCTCCAGGCGATACTACATCGGAATGACCAAACGTTCGTTTGGCATTAGAATCAGCAAACATTAAAGGGATACAAAAGACGGAAAAATAACCACTGCCCTATCAAGAGAAGTTAAGTTCAAGTCCGCCGATCCTATATGGAGTGATGTAAAGAAATTAGCTTCATACTCCACACCCAAATCTACTGCCATTCGCGAAACCTTGGAAATCTTGCTCTATGCAGCAGGTTTGACATTTCTCTGAGCAGATTAAGGTTTTGCAATTACGATGCTTTTAAATTTTTACTTGTTTCGTTATAAGAACAGTCCCACTCCTCTTTCTTTACTACACTGGTGTGCAAAAATTAAGGACCAAGAGGAGAAATTATCATAACAGCGGAACGAGCAGGCAGAACGGACCGATAGACCACTCAGGAGATAGACTAGAGTCCGGTACGGTAGGGCATGCACATATATGCAGCAAAACGTAGGGAGGGGGGAGTATGGGAAGGATATACACACTGTGGCAAGGAACTTTTAAGACTGGGTATGTAAATCGAAATATAAACAAGAAATTATAATTTGTTTTGGTTTGTTATTCAAAATAAGTCCCTCCAGCTTCAACAGCGATTTAATAATGATTCGAATGCCTGTTCCAGTGCACTTTGCGGAATTGCCTCTAAAGCACGCGTCGAAGCTGTTTGTATGGTCGAAATATCATCAAAATAACACCCTTTTAACGTCATTTTAAGTTTTGGGAATAAAGAAAATTCACAGGGTGCTAAATCAGGCGGGTACGGTGGATGATTCAACACACAGACATTATTTTTCGCCAAAAATCTACGAACAAGAAGTGAGGTGTGACTGGGTGCATTATCGTGCAACAAACACCAACTGTTTTCATCCCGATATTCTGAACGAATGCGACGAATTCTGCCCATAAAACGCCTCAAAACATTTAAATAAAACTCACCAGTAATTGTTTGTCCACTTGGAACAAATTCTTTCGTGGATAATACCCTTACTATCGAAGAATGTAATGAGCATTGTTTTAATTTTCGATGGAACTTTTCTTGTTTCTTTGGCTTGTGGCGAGTTTTTGACTTCCATTCCGCACTTTGTCGCTTTGTTTTTGGATCATATTGAAAACACCATGTTTCATCACCTGCAACAATCGATTTTAAGAAGTTTGGATCATTTTCTGCGGCTGAAGTGATGTCTCTGCAGTGTGCACTTCTCCTTGATTTTTGTTCATTGGTTAACGTGTGTGGAACAAATTTAGCACAGACTTTTGTTTTGCCCAAATCTTCATGCAGGATGGTGCGAATCGTTTCTTTGTTGATGTTTAAAGACTCTTCCATCATTCTTAGTGACGCACATCGATTGTTTGCTACGAAATCACGCACTTTTTCAATAATCACAGGTGACTTAGATGAACTTGGTCTTCCGGTATGCTTTTCATCTTCTAGCGTATCTCCTCCGTACAAAAAACGTTTGTGCCACAGGAAAACATTTGATCTACTTAAACAAAACTCACCGTAAATTGTTTCATCATTTGGTACGTTTCCGAGGCACTTCTACCAAGTTTCTCGTTAATTTTAATAACAGACGTTTGTTCCATCTTAATAATTCAACATGAAAAAAATTTTGCTTCTCTAATGAACGACCGTTTCGTATGAGTTACTTTAACAACTGCGCAGTACTTTTGGCAGAAAGCAAGCAGATGGTCACGGTTTATAGCGCATTCGCGATTACACTGGTGGCGCCACCGTAGGATGAAATCTAGCGCCAGTCTTGAAAATTCTTTGACGCACTGTGTAGAGCACACGGGCGGTGTACGCTCAGCAATGTACAACGGTTTGAACGACGTCGAGTTGCTGCCACCGTGTGATATGGCCAACAGGCAATCCAGTAGAAAACATCTGGATGACTTTACCCGAGGTCGCGTCATTAGGAAGTTGGAAGAAGATCGAAGTGTGACTAGTGATTGATCTGTGGTATCTGTGGTATTGGGTGATTTCCGACCTATAGCGTTGGCCAAAACGTCATTGCATTTTTAACACATAGATGGGGAAACATGTCTCGAAATGTAACTAACGTCATTTCAAACCGAAAGTTCATTATGTAACGTGACAGCGGACAGTTCAAACTTGTTTCAGGAACAGAAAGTGCACGATTTTGTTAACAACTGTTTGTTTGGAGTCAATTTCGAAATGGACAATCAAAAGGAACATTTTCGTCATGTTTTGCTGTATTACTTCCGAAAAGGAAAAGAAACTCTGTGCAATCTCATAGAAAGTTATGTGATGCTTATGGTAATGAGGCCTTGAAACTACGGCAATGTCAGAACTGCTTCGCGAAATATCGGTCTGGAGATTTTGATGTGAAAGATGCACCATTCTCAGGAATGCCAATCGAAGTTGATGACGACAAAATAAAGGAATTGATCAAATCCAATCGGCGTTTAACGGCACGAGAGTTTGCTGAGAATCTCAACATGTCTAAATCGAGTATTGGAACCCATTTAAAGCAAATGGGGTACCTTAGTAAGTTCTATATGTGGGTACCACCTGAGTTCAAAGAAATTCATCTCACTAAGCGCGTTGACATCTGCGATTCGCTCTTGAAACTTGGAGAAACCGATCCATTTTTGAAACGTATGATAACAGGCGATGACAAATGGATCGTCTACAACAACGTCGAATGAAAAAGATCATGGAGAAAGCATAATGAACTTGCTCAAAGCACTTCAAAATCAGATATGCACGAAAGGAAAATTATGCTGTCAGTTTGGCGGGATTTCAAAGGTATTACGTATTTTGAATTGCTTCCAAGGAACCATACCATTAATTCGGACGTGTACTTTCTTCAGCTGGAAAAATTAAGTGTTGCACTCAAACAGAAGCGTCCTAAATAGGCGAATCGCAAAGGTGATGTGTTTCACCATGATAACGCAAAACCATATACAAGTTTGACCACTCGTCAAAAATACACTGGCGGAAAGTGAAAAAAGAACACCAAGAAGGAATTGGCGGACGATCATGAAATTTACATATGTTAATGGGATTAAGTTTACGTAGGTGTGATGTTAATTTCGGGACCAACCGGTGAGCGCTTACGCCACAGCACGGCATGATATGCAAATTATCGTCGGTGTTATTTAAGGAGTACGGCAAAGTGAATGTAATCAGTCGTAGGTGTACGGACACGTGCGAAGACCCTGAAGAAGCTGCAATGCCTGGACATGGAAGACGTGTAAGATTTCAGCAGTTATCGGACTTTGCGCAAGGTCGTCTAGTCGGACTCCGCGAGGCCGGGTGGTCGTATCATCGTATTGCGGAGCGAATTGGACGGGAAGTATCGGTGGTGGTACGATGGTGGCGTAGATGGTCCGAGGAACATTCCCACACGAGAAGACGTGGAACCGGGAGTCACAGACGGACTGATGAGCGGACCGATCGAAGCATAAGAAGAGCAGCGTTGTCAAGCAGAACATCCACTGCGACGCAAATCCGAACTGTCGTTGCACCTGAGGTGACTGTGCGAACAATCCGCAACCGTCTACTGGATGTAGGACAACATGCACGTGTGCCTCTGGCATGTGTACCTCTGACTCCAGCCCACCGTCAGGAACGGCTGCAGTGGTGTCACCAACGTCTGCACTGGAGAATGCAATGGCGATCTGTCGTGTTCAGCGATGAAAGAAGATTCTGCTTGGGAGCCTCCGGTGGCCGTATGCGTGTTCGCATACGCACAGGGGAGCGTCTCCACCCTTCTTGCATCCGCCAGCGACACACAGGGCCTACACCTGGTCTCCTGGTGTAAGGAGCCATCAGCTACCACTCCCGAACACAACTAGGGTTTGTACCGGGTACGTTAAACAGCACCTCCTACATCAACAACATCATTCAGCCCGTTGTTGTGCCATTTGTAAGGTCGGTCCATCGTGGTGTTTTCCAGCAAGATAACGCGCACCCACACACGGCACGTGCAACGCAGCATGCGCTTCAGTGTGTGAGAAAACTTCCATGGCCTGCACGTTCAACGGAATTGTCCCCCATTGAGCACGTGTGGGATTTTATGGGACAACGACTTATCCGGTCTCCACGGCCAGCCACGACCATCCCCGATTTACGCGTCCACGTTGAGGATGCTTGGAACTCAATACCCCAAACTTACATCCAACATCTGTAGGACAGACTAAATGCCAGAATTGCACAGTGTTACGCAGTTCATGGCGGTTCAACCTCGTACTAACCATGTTACATGGAAATGTTATTTTTCAGTTTACCAGCAAATACAGCTGTATTTTGCCATAATGTTTTGATCACGTAATCATCTGTATTCCGTTATTATACTGTATAAATTTCGTTGGTATCAGACGTCTGCTTCTTGGTGTTCTTTTTGCACTTCCCGCCAGTGTAGTTGCAGCTTGGATGGGATGTGTTATCACATCCACCATATTCGCCAGACCTGGCACCATCAGACTACACTTTGTTTCGTTCGTTGCAAAAACGCCTTGAACGGCAAAATTTGCACTGCTGAAGAGGCTATCAAATCGGTCTTGGAACTGTTTTTCGCTGAAACAAAAAAAACCTTTCTTGAGCGCGGAATCGTGAACTTGCCAGCAAAATGGCAAATGGTCAAAATGGACAATATGTTGTTCAATAAAGTTTTTTTCCCCATTCAAAATTCGCCTTTCATTTACAGGAGAAAAAACGCAGTTATTTTTGGCCAACCCAATACATATGTTCCTGCATTGGAACGAACGTATAGGAACGGCTTTCCGTTCCTGGATTGGAATGGACGTATAGGAACGGATGTCCGTTCTTGGATTGGAACGGATGTATAGGAACGGATGTCTGGTCCTGGATTGGAACGGACGTATAGGAACGGATGTATAGGAATGGATGTCTGTTCCTGGATTATAACGGATGTATGCGGACGGATTTCCGTTCCTGGATTGGAACGGTTGTATCGGAACGGATGTCCGTTCCTGGATTGGAGCGGATGTATAAGAACTGATGTCCGTTCCTGGATTGGAACCGATGTCTGTTCCTGGATTGGAACGGATGTATGGGAACGGATGTATAAGGACGGATGTCCGTTCCTGGATTGGAACGGATGTATAGGGACGGATGTCCGTTCCTAGATTAAAAAGGAGGTATAGGGACGGATGTCCGTTCCTGAATTGGAACGGATGTATTGGAACAGATGTCCGTTCCTGGACAGTTCGACGCTATGAGGAAGCAATGATGCTTCGACTAGCAAAATATCTGAGGATGTTCTGATTCCTAACGTAAGCTTGCTTTATCTCAGTTGCTTGGAACTTCACTGTCCTGCGTGGTGTAACGGCTAGCATAATCGAACGGAAATCGGGAGATGCGGGTTCGAGTTCTCGCTCGAGGGAGATGAAATTTTAAAGTTTTCTGAGAGGTGTTACATAGTTGACCAGTAAGTACTATAAGCAAATTCAAAATTTATGTTCTGTTTGCTTTGAATATTCTTACATAAGTGTTTCGCGTTCTTATCAGAGAGTACTAACAGAAATTTTCCTTAAACAAACGCGGAAAGATGCTTTTCGTTCATAAATGACAGCATGAATAACTAACTGTATCTGAATTAGCTTGAAGTCGTGTTTGTTATCAAACAAGTTAGAAAAATCATGCAATGCATTGATTATGATACGCTTTCCAACATACCAGAAATCATTGCTCAAGTTATTACTTACTTTATGAGGATAATTGATGCGGAATAAATCTCGCTCCTGTGCTCTGACCTTTGACTCCATTTCGATGATATTCAACAGAACCGGTTCAGTATACCTCCGGAAAAAAATGATAAAGTTTTGTCGCAATCGAAGCATTTGTATTCAAGTTATGAGGATAACAGCTGTGGAATAAATTTTGTTCCTGTGCCTTGAGCTTTGACCCCATTTCGATGCTATTCAAGAGAAGTGGTTCAGTGTACCTCCGGAAAAACATGATAAAGTTTTGTCGCAATCGAAGCATTTTTACGTAAGTTATGACACATAAGGGCGATGGGAATGAATCCCGCTCCTATGTCCTGACCTTTGACCCCATTTCGTCCATTTTCAATAGGGTTCGTTCCCAGATTTCCCCTACCACATACTAAAATTTCATCGAAATCAGACCATTTTTACGAGAGTTATCGTGCTGACAGACAGACGGACAAAGCTGGAGCATATACGCTTCTTCAGCCTACGGTTGGAAAGCGTAAAAACGGAAGCACAATACTATACAGTTCGCAACGTTCTATTTTTACAAACACTTGTGTTAAAAAAAAGACGTCCTTTCACTATTCCTGCTGTTTTCTTCTGTCTGCATGTGAATACAATTGTCATCTCCTTTAAGTCATACGGAAAAATATCTATTTTGTCTTGTGCTTGATAGAAGGAAGCACTACCAAGGTCCCGAACTCAATTTTCCGACTACTTCTTCTAAGGAATAACTTCACTTCTAGGAATCGAACAGAAAGGATTCCTTTTATATCGGATAGAAGAAAATATAAGCGACGCTCTTTGTATCTGTCAATAACTCTGCTTTCAAAACATGCAAAACTATTTTCAAAACACAACAAAAAATTAGTAAAATTATTTTTGGATACATAAAGGGAAAGAACGAAATTCATTTCTGAACATTAGTAAGACAAATCTTACTGTACATTTATCAAATATACTATACAGGGTGATTGTAAACCCCTTCAATAAAACAAGAGGGGTGATAGTACACATCAAGACAAAAAATATTTGCAATGGAACCTAGGGTCCGCATTCCACTCCTAGTGCCAGAAAAGAGTAAAGTTACATATCCACGTTGAGCCTTCGACAGTGAAAACAAAGAGACATACTTAATTTATGAGTTGAACAATTCCAATCGCATCAGAGAAAGACTCAAAGAAGCTGCTCAAAATGGCGTGCACGGGCGTTGTTGTACAGCCCACACCGGCGAATGAAGGACTGTCGCACCCTCTCGGATGCTCCCGGTGTGGTGTTGATCTTGTTCGCAGCAACGGCGATTCGCGCGACGAGATCCTCCAGGAAGTCCACAGGTGTCTCGTACACCAATGTTTTGATGTGCCCCCAGAAGAAGAAGTACAGTGGATTAAGATCCGGGGAGCGTGGAGGCCAAACCACAGGTCCACTACGTGCAATCCACCGTCCGGGATATGTCTTATGTGTAGTCCTTCATGCCCTTCACGAATGCGTCAATTCTCATGTGATGTTCTCACGGTAATATGGCTGAATGGGTTCGGCTGCGTTTTGAAATGTTTGCTCCTCATCGCCGACGCACGTGTTCGGCGCACTTGATTTGCGTCTTGTGCTTCTTACACACTGGTTGGAACTCCGTGTGCCAGCTGTACATTTTCGAACGTGCTCTTTTCTGGCACTAGAAATGGAATGGAGACCTACACTGATGTTCAAAATTAAGAGAATTTGCACATTTTGTTGAATTTCTGTAAAACTAATGGACACATTTTAATGAAATTTGGCATGGATGCACATTTATGTACGAGAAAAAATTGTACCATACAACAGTCATGGTACGCACTCATGATCACCAGTAACGCTCATAAGCGCAGGAATGTCCAAATTCCACGTTGCAAGATCGAACATAAAATTACTCTAATATGGGGTGTGGACCCCTATCACAGTCATACAGCTTTCTCAGCGCGACGTCATACTGGAAGCCAGGCAGTTGATGAGTCCCTGTGGCAGTCGGTCCCACTCCTGCACCAATGCAGTTTCAGCTCCTGGATGGTTCTCGGAGGGTGATGGCGAGTTGCAATTTCCCTCCCAAGAGCGTCCCAGACAGCTTCGATAGGGTTTGGGTCTGGCAATCTGGCTGACCATTCCATCCGGCAAATATCCTCACTTTCAAGATAATCGTGGACCAGGTGAACCCTACGTGGACATGCGTTGTCGTCCATAAAAAGGAACCGAGGGGCCAATTGTCCCCCTGTAAAGTCAAACATAGGGCTATAAGATCTCATTCCTATACCGCGCAGTAGTCAGGGAGCCTCTGTCAAACACATGAAGAGGTACCTGGCAGTCCAACATGATGCGTGCCCAGACCATGACACCTCCGCTGCCATAGCGGTCCCTTTTTCAGATGTTGGAGGAAAGGTAATGGATCCCAGGTTCACTCCAGATGAAGGTACGTCGAGAATAAGGGTCCAGGCTGAATCGCGACTCGTCTGTAAAGAGAACGTTACCTCCCCCTGAAGTCTGGTCCAAGGCGGATGTTGTCTGCACCATGCTAAACGCGCTCTCTTGTGTACTGAAGTGAGCCGGACGCAAACAGCGGGTTTTTATGGCAAAAAGCTATCTCTCATGAAGCTTTCGGGAAACAGTAACCCTTGAAACTAAGGTTCCAGTGGCGGGATGCAGGTCACGAGATAGCTGTGCAGCTGTAGCAGCCCTGTGGCGCCTCTCTGAAAGTGCCAAATAACGATCTTCATTGACCGTCGTGGCTGTTGGACGACTTTTCCCAGGCCTTCTCGATATGGATCTAGTGTCCTTAAACTGTTTCCACAAATTGCAGACGACACTGGCCGTTACATTGAGCTCTGTAGCAACCTTCACTTGCTATTGCTCTGCCTCTAATCTACCGACGATTCTCCACCACATTCCGTCATCAATACGTTCGTGGCAACTCCTTTTATCTGATTGCCTATGAAATTGAACCAACTGCTACAAGAAACACAACAAATGTCGCCGAGGAGTACGAGTGAACTAATCCCGGAAAAAACCACGTGTGGTTTTCATGCCCTTAGCTGTCACAGCTGTGCCCACGCACGTGTACGCTTAAGTATCCGACATTGCAAATTTGCATTCTTATACGGCGGCATAATTTGTACCTTTGGTTCCGTACCCATTTTGTGAAAATCGACAAAATGTGCAAATTCTCTTAATTTTGAACACCAGTGTAGGTTCCATTGCAAATACTGCCCGTCTTGATGTGTATTATCACCCCGCTTGTTTTGTTGAAGGAGTTTACAATCACCCTGTGTTATAAAAAGTATTCGGACACTAAAACGTTTCGAGACAAATGGCTTTACAACCACAATTAGTAGTTAGTCCTTTAACCCTTTGCTAGTATGACAGTGGCAACACGTCAAGGCATACTGCTAACCAATTTCCGATAGGTCTCGACAGGAATGGCTTGCCATTCGTCTTGCAAAAGATACTACCAGTGCGGAGAGCCAAGACTGTCTTTGTGATCGATTTCGTATCCGTCGGTCCAGTTTATTTCCAGAGCTGTTGTATGGTTTTAAAGATATTCTAGAGGTATTATATGTGTTCTATGGGATTAAGATCACAGATCTGAGCAGGCTAGTCCATCAATTCCACCTCACTTTCAAGAAACCAGTCCTGAATACACACCGTGCAGTGTGGCAGGGAGTTCGATCGTGTTGGAAGAGACAACGGTCATTCCCATAATACCGCATCGTTGTTGATAGGGCAGAATTATCCAGAACGTCGAGGTACATTTCAGATTTCATGGTTTGTGGTATAATAACCAACGAGTAGAGTCCCATACACGAAATACAACTTCATACTACGTTGGAGCCTCCGCCAAACTTTAAAGTTCGGAGAACACAATTCGACGAAAATCTTTCGCCGGGCTGACTCCAAATCCAAACACGCCCATCAGATTGTAAGAATCAGAAGCGTGACTTATCACTCCAAAGAACAGCTTTCTAGTCATCCAGAGGCAGGAACGGCCGTAAATCGTTGAAGAGGATAGAAACGGCAGGCGTGACGTCATGCTGTGGACCGGCACCTCTGACAATGGACGTACTGGAGTGTAAGTTATGTGATCAAGTGTCATTCCAAATGTAAGTAGCAAGGGTCATTTCATGGAGTCCACGAGCTCTCTGTAATATTGTCTCCACAGCACAAGGTCCATGCCGATCGCATCGATGCCGGTATCCAATACCGAGAAGGACCAACGCGGTATTAGAAAGGAATCTCGGATTGTTTTAACGTATGACTACGTCTAACTCCGCGGATAGTATGGGGCGACTTACGGCCGACCGCCTGTGACAAAAATAGGTCACAATTGAAATCATTATAGCGTTAAAAATACGTATAGCACACTAATCGTGTTAGCATATTCGCAAACAGCGTGGAGTCCAATTCACGTACTAACCAATACATCGTGAGCGCGATGCTCCCTCTCTCCCTATACGCGGGGAAGATGACGCAGTATTTCTGGGTGTGTCGCCGCGTTTGACTCAGTCTATCTCGGCAACCGTGAGCGCAACACGACTGTGCTTGGTGTCATTTTCCCGTTATCGATGAGATCTATTTAAATATACGAAGAACATTTCGCAGTGGTTTGGACTGAACACTTTTAAAAATCGTTTACTTGTGAACCGGGGAATAAGTTTATCTGAACAACCAACACTGCAAAACGACTATGCGTGGTATCGTTTTAAAACTCTCGACGAGATTCGTTAAAATATATAAAGAGCATATCACAGTGCTTTTAAACTGAAATTTTTAAAAATTGTTTTTGTGTTAACGGGTTAACATTTTCATCCATGGAACGCAAGAAAAAATGGAGAAAATCAAATCCAGATGCAAGAGCAAGTGATGAGGAATATTAGAAGCCCGAGAAGACAGAGCACCACGTTGCGTAATTCGTGCATCGATCTGCTTTGTGTTCGCAATGTATCCAGCATTATTTGTAAAAATTATGTAAGCTACTTTTCATATCATAGGCCTGTGTTGACTATACAAAATCAAATACATGCTCTTAAACCATACTCGACTTGCTCATTTCAACTCTCCGATTTGCAAGTCGTAGTCCTACGTTCCAAACTGGCGGCTCAATCAGAACTGAGCCTACTTGTATTTTACACACACACACACAAACGCAGAAGCAAACACATCCATAAAAAAGTACAGAAGACAAAAACACAAGACCTTTAACTTAAAATAATAATATTCCAAGAGTCCAACTTACACGAATCACTATCTATCATTCTGGTTGCTCCAAATATACAATGTCGTGCAAAAATTAAGAACGAGACGGTTTTTCGAATGTAACGTCGTGCAGAAGTGTTCCACATCGACTCAAATGATACCATAAGATCCCCAAGATGTAAGAATATGGGACAAGTGAGCAAAACCGTCCAAACAAGGAATCCAAAGGATACAAAGGCACTTTATTGAAAAGATAGCTTTGAGCACAACTGGACAGAAGACAGAAACGTCCATGCGACAGGTGGATTCCAAGAAAAATCCAGTCTTTAAGTAAGGGATATGATCACCCCTGACTGCGTTGCAGGATTTACAACGTTTGTCCATGCTGAGGACGAGGTTGTCAAGGAGCTGTTGAGGCATCGCGGCTCATTCCTCTTGTAGCGCCAATCGCAGCTGTGGAATCGTTCCTGGCGGCTGGTGACGTTCTGCCAAGCGTTTCCCGAGAAGGTCCCACACGTGTTCGATTGGATTTAGGTCCGGAGACCTTGCGGGCCAATCCATGCGTTGAATATCTTCACTCTCCAACATCTCTGCGACAGCCACTGCTGTACGATGAGGTGTAGCGTTGTCGTCCATGAAGAGGAACTCAAGACCCACAGCACCTCTAAACAGACGCACGCGAGGCAGGAGAACCTCGGTACAATAGCGGACACCAGTGCATGAACCTCCTTGGAACATGTGGAGGTTATTACGGCTACCAAGCATGATACCGCCCCAAACGAGAACTCCGCCACCTGCAAACCGGTAACTTTCGATGATGTTGGAGGTGTGATTGCGTGTTCCCTGCTTTCTCCAGATGTGTATACGTCCAGAATCGCTCGTCAGACTAAATCGGCTCTCATCCGCAAAGAGAACTCGCCCCCATTGCTGATGTGTCCAGTTCTTGTGTTCCTGGTACCACAGAAACCGCCGTCTCTGATGAGCAAGCGTTAATGGCACACACCGTACTGGTCGTCGTGCAAGTAGACCACTTCTGTGCAGCCTCATGGCCACGGTAAAACGCGATATTGGACGTCCAGTTATCTGTTGCATGTGCCTCGCAATTTCTCCCGCTGTCTGCCGTCTGTCTCGTCTCGCCTGTAGGACAATATACCGGTCGCCCGCCGCCGTGGTTGCTCGTGGACGACCACTGCTGAACTCTCGGACAGCTGTTCCTTTCGTTTGAAATGCTCTCCAAGCTCGTGAAACGATGCTGTGAGCGATTCCGAACCCCTCGGTTACACTAATCACACATCGACTTTCTTTCAACTTCCCAATGACGCGACCTCGGGTAAAACTATCCAGATGTCGTCTACTGGATTGCGTGTTGGCCATATCACACTGTGGCAGCAACTCGACGTCGTTCAAACCGATGTACACCGTGCAATAGCTTTCACCGAATTGCTTAGCGTACATCGCCCGTGGGTTTTATACCCTTCCGACCCCTCCCCCCTCCCCCTACGTCATACTGCATTTATGCGCATGCCCTACCGTACCGGACCCTAGTCTATCTCCTGAGTGGTCTTTCCGTCCGTTCTGCCTGCTCGTTCCGCTGTTATGCTAATTTCTCCTCTTCGTCCCTAATTTTTGCACACCAGTGTAGCTTGAAAGTAGAAAAAATAAAAAACAACCCGCTAAATAACAATAAAACAATTACCTACAGGCGCTGGGTAATTCGTAAAACGAACATCAGAAAAACACAAATGAGAGAGAGGAAAAGCATATATTCGGCATGTATCCGAATCGTGAAATTGTGACAAGTGATAGCATATATTCTGTGGGTTAGAGTAACACGATCTGAGCGCATTCATCCTTTTCCGCTTCTTGTGCAAGCGCAGACGAAAAACCTCGCAGGGTTTTGTAACCACAGTCGGAAGTAGGAACATGGGTTCCATTAAAAAGATAAAGACAGATAGGGTCCATTACCTGGGCAGTCAGGCGCGAGATACCTTTCAACGGCCAGTGCGGAATAAGCGATTTCGTAAGTAATTTGCATAGCGTTACTGTTTCATATTTGAATAAATTATTTTCATTTATTTTAAACTGTCTCCAGTGATGACATAGTAACTTTTTTTTTATTTAAATCCTATAAGGACACAATCATTGAAGAGGTAATGAAATAAATGACATATGGTATTTACAGCGACCTGGATAAAATAATGAAAATCAAGGTAATATACAGGGTGTGCATAAATGAAGTGTACAACGATATTAAAAATGCGACAGAAAAATAACTTACTTTAAACGTCTAGAGAGGTGGTAAGTGTTAAAGTTTGTTAAACCAGATGATAGATGGTGTCAGGTGTCTCATGTAATGGAACTTAACCAAATGATCAACCACGTTGAAAAGCATTTGCGGTTGACATGCTTAATCGTGAATAGGCAAAGTCATCGCTCTCCCCACGATTTTCTTCAATTAACACAGCAACTGAAAAATTGTTATCCGGACACCGCTGGGATCGAACCCCAGATCTCTCGATAACTAGCCGAGTGCGTTCGCTCTACGCAGCGGACAATTTCTCGGTTGCTGTTTGTTAATTAAAGATAAAACGTCGAAACCAGCGATGACTTTGTCTATTCACATTGTCTCCACGTATTTGGAAAATTTTCTCTATGTACACAGTGCGTCAAACAATTTTTAAGACTGGGTCTGGAAAATGAAATAGAAACAAGAAATTCTAATTTGTTTTGGTTTGTTATTCAAAATAAGTCCCACCGGCTTCAATACACTTGTTACAGCGATTTAATAATGATTCAATGCCAGTTCCAGTTCACTTTGCGGAATTGCCTCCAAAGCACGCGTCGAAGCTGTTTGTATGGTCAAAATATCATAAAAAAACACATCCTTTTAACGTCATTTTAAGTTTTGGGAACAAAGAAGCGTCGCAGGATGCTAAATCAGACGATTACGGTGGATGATTCAACACACAGACGTTATTTTTCACCCAAAATCTACGCACAAGAAGTGAGGTGTGACTGGCTGCATTATCGTGCAACAAACACCAACTGTTTTTATCTCGATATTCCGGACGAATGTGACGAATTCTGCCCATCAAACGCCTCAAAACATTTAAATAAAACTTGCCAGTAATTGTTTGTCCACTTGGAACAAATTCTTTGTGGATAATACCCTTAATATCGAAAAATGTAATGAGCATTGTTTTGATTTTCGATGGAACTTTTCTTGTTTTTTTCGCATGTGGCGAGTTTTTTTACTTCTATTACGCACTTTGTCGCTTTGTTTTAGGATCATATTGAAAACGCCATGTTTCATCACCAGTAACAATCGATTTTAAGAAGTTTGGATCCTTTTCAGCGGCTGAAATTATGTCTCTGCAATGTTCATTGGTTAACGTTTGTGGAAAGAATTTAGCACAGACGTTTGTTTTGTCCAAATCTTCATGCAGAATGGTTCGAATCATTTCTTTGTTGATGTTTAAAGACTCTTCCATCATTCTTAGTGACGCACGTCGATTGTTTACCACGAAATCTCGCACTTTTTCAATAATCTCAGGTGTCCTAGATGAACTTGGTCTTCCAGTATGCCTATCATCTTTTAGCGTCTCTCTTCCGTCAAAAAAACGTTTGTGCCACAGGAAAACATTTGATCTACTTAAACAAAACTCACCGTAAACTTGTTTCATCAGTTGGTACGTTTCCGGGGCATTTTTACCAAGTTTTGCGTTAAATTTAATAACAGCCCTTTGTTCCATCTTAATAATTCAACATGAAAAAAAATTACTTCCCTAATAAACGGCCGTTTCGTTTGAGTTACTTTAACAACTGCGCAGTACTTTTGGCAGAAAGCAAGCGATTACACTGGTGGCGCCACCGTAGGCTGAAATCTAGGGCCAGTTTTAAAAATTATTTGACGCACTGTGTATGCTTAATCGCATTGAGGAAGACCACAGACTCCTTTCACGGATCTGTTTCAGCGATGAGTCGACATTCCATGTTTCTCGCGGACTGAATAAACATAACTGCCCAATCTAGAGCACGGAAAATCCCCTTGTGGGATTAGCACACGAGAGAGACAACCCGAAGGTTAACGTCCGGGCTGGCCTAATGGAAAACAGAGTGATTGTCTTTTCTCTTTGGTGAACCAACCGTTACTGGCATAACGCACCTGGACATGTTAGAACACTTCACAACACCAGGATATTCAAGACATCATTTACCAGCAAGATGGAGAACCTGCGCACTGATCTTCGGATGTAAGCAGATCTTGTGACCACCATTTTCCACGGTTTTGGATTGTATGTGGGGTCCAACGGAATGGTCATCTCCGTTATCCAGATATTAATTACCCCATGCGATTTTCTCTTAGGGGCTTTATTAAAAACATTTTGCACAAGGAAAATGTTACAGCTATCACTGAGCTCAAAGAACGCATTACTGCAGCCTTCCTCCTTGCTACATCTGACGTTCTGCAGCGTACGTGTGTGAAACTGGACTATCGTTTAGACATCCTGCGAGCAACCAACGGAGCACACGTGGAGACCTACTGAACATTTAAAAAAAACTTTCACAGTTACCATGTGTTTTGACATTGAAAGTAAGTAGTTATTTATTGTAGTTTTTTTCAATAGCATACTGAATTTGCATAATTCATTTATGGACACCTTGTATATCTTTAAAATGAAGAAAGGCATCCAGTATAACGACGAACGTGTACATTGAGTAAAATCCAGAAAAGTATGCCATTCTAAGGCGTGTGTCACCCCAGTGGTACGTTTAACACTAGAAAATGCGATAAGTCCAACAATGAAAGCAGAGAAGTTCAATGACGTTTTAAAGCTTGCTTGAAAGCACTCCAGTGATAACACTCGATACTGGTAATCTTAGCTCCTGATGAAATTATACACTATATGGACAAAAGTCACCGGACACCTAGAAAAGAACAACACCAGAGCATTTATTGCCATCCATTAGTACAGTGTCGGTCCACTTTTGGCCTTAATGCATGCTCTGACCCTTCGAGACATGCTTTCGACAAGGTTTTGGAACAGAGCGATAGGTATGCGTTTCCATTCAATACATAATGCTGCCGCTAACTGTTGCTTAGTAGTAGGCCTGGGCTCCAAACTTCTTATGCGGCGCTCTAATTCATCCCATAGGTGTTCTTTGGGATTAAGATTAGGGCTCTGTGCTAGCCAGTCTACACACGATACGGAAGTGTCGTCAAACCGCGCCGTAACAGTCCGTGCTTCATGGCTCGGTGCATTATCCTGCTTGTACCAACAAGGCTCGGTTCCATAGTATTGCCTCAGAGTTGGTAGGGCATAATTGTGTAGAATATCGAGATAGATGTGCTGGTTAAGAGGTTTGTCCAAGATTACCAATGGGCCGGGACCATACCACGAAAAACATCCCCACACGAGTTCACTGCCAGCTCCAAACTTGACCGTAGGAACAGTACACTGTGGCAAATAGCGTTCCTCCAGCTGTCGCCATAACCACACACGGTCATCAAACTGATGGATCATGTATCTGGATTCATCAGCCCATAGGATCAGTTTCCATTGATCTACGGTCCACGATAAATGTTCCTTAAACCATGCTAAACGACGAGTAGCATTCCGAGTGGAGATGAAAGGCTTATGAGCAGCCGCGCAGATCACGGTAACCCATGGAATGATACATACAGAGGTTCCAGGTACGTGTGCATACAGAGGTTCCAGCATTTTTACTCACGTGTACACTGAGGTCTTATGCATTACTCCGTCGATTAGCTGTAACGACTCTCCTGAGGCTTGGACGTCCTCTATCACCGATTTTCTTTGGTCTGCCGGTACGTTTTACTACTTCAGGCACACCATGTGTCTTCCACTTATTCAGTACATCCAAAACACTTGACTTGGATATGTTTAATCGCCTCTGAGTATGTCTTATGGACAGCCCATTAATATAACACCCAACAATCTTTCCTTCGGGAAAGCCAGTTCTCTCCCGCCGCGACGTTTTCACTAAATCTCACAGTGCGATATGATCGTGGTAAGCTGCAGCCTTGTTTTTATAACGTTCGCAGCTGTGCCGCGTATCTGAACAACGCAGCGTATCCGTTCATTTGCTTTTGAAAGGGTGTCCGGAGACTTTTGTCAATATAGTGTATATACTATACTAATTTTACTACAGCATAATTATAGCAGCACAGATCTATCATGTTACACAAATTGAACGCACCAGTCGCTTCAGGAAAACATTATCACGTAAACATCAGTCGTGTTTACTCGAAAAAGGGAGAAAGAGAGTGAGCAGTTCGACTCTGCTTGACGAGTTAAATATTTCGAGACTAAGTTATTACAGAATATTAGCTCTGTGCTCTAGAGAAAATTAAATTAAATCACAGAAATTAACAAGAAGGTGCATGCATCTTTATTAGACACAGCGCGAAGGAGGATTTACTCAGTGCCAGCACTACTTCTTCGGGTTGCGTGTAGTTGGTGTCTAGTAACGGCTAAGGTGGATTCGTTGCTATGGATACCTGTCGACGCGGAAGACTTAAGAAGATTTTGCCTCATTTTCTTGTACTCCATGCTGTGGTGGAATCACCATTCCGGTCCAGCACGTAAATGATAGGATACGTGAGACGGCTGTTTGCGAAAATTACCAACCGATCTAAAAGAGACTGAGGAAATTCAAAACTAGAAATTCATTGACATTAGTCTCGTAATGATAATAAATGTATTCATTTTTAAGATTTTCCTATCAAGCAAACTCATGAAGAATGGAATTCACTCCGTGTTATCCTTTTCTAAATCTGAAAGATAAATTAAGGCTATTAACGTTATGCAGACTCTTTAGGTTAATCCTATCATGAAATCGCCTAAATCAATTAAAGTTAATCAAAATCACAGAATTATTAGAACATTTCATGAATAAGTGAAGGGTTCTAATAATTCCATTAAATATCATTGTTTTAATACCATCCTATATCTAAGGAAACATCGTGTTTTGTCGACAAATAAAAAAGATGAATCACCAAACTTTTTGGCATGAAAAATGAAATAACATCACTTCATAGAACGGAAACAGCTACTTTGGAATATCCTCTAGTCTTAAAATTTTATCAGATATGAAAACAGTGATTAGTATCTAAATGCGGTTAAGGTTTAGAAATTCTGTCGGTGCTGCACGATCTTAAAAAGACAACACGGTGATCAACTGACGTTGGTCACGGGTTAAAATAGATTTTTATTTAACACATATATGCACTATAACGAAGTAAATTTCTCCGTCATTTCTGGTCTACGCCGGGATTCGAACCCGGATCCCCTCATTCCGGAATAAGTCGCTCTACCAATTGAGCTACGCGGACATTTTATTCTGATTCCTATCTGCCTTTATGTCGTGTGCGTCCTTCTGTCAGGTACGTCACAGCACAAATTAAAATATATTCAAGATCTTTCGAACAATCATATTGTTCATCATCAGGAAAATCGGTTAAGAGAATGATATCTTCCTGATGATGGACAATGTGATTGTTCTAAAGATCTTGAATATATTTTGATTTTGTACATATGCTTTAACTAAAAACCTTTTTTAACCTGTGACCAACGTCAGTTGATCGCTGTGTTGTCTTTTTAAGATCGTGTACCGACAGAATTTCTTAATCTTAACCATTTTATGTATGCACAAATAATTATTGCCCAGTATCTAAACATACTGGCAAATCAATTAAAAACGTTTATTCAATAACAGGTTGGAGCTCTATCAGCTCAAATTAAAAAGCGTATGTGGTTTAGCATAGATTTCATAAGGCGTTGGAGTGCATCTACGTCTACAGCATACCAAGAGTTCACCAAACAGCACGTTAACTGGTTCATATTTGACGGAAGATGACCTTACCCACAGATCTGTTTTCTAACGTACCTCATACATTTTCAATGGGGTTGAGAGCTGGGTTTTGTGGTGGCCAGTGAAGATGGTAGATTGCACGATGAAACACTGTTGAACACATTTTGCATGATGGATGCAAGATGTATGCGTCGCGTCGTCCATTAAACAGCCGTCACATGCTGGATCAAAAATCAATATGGCAGGACGGACTTGATCGGCAACAATGTTCAGATAATTCTTGAAGGACATCTGTTCTGCTAGCAATATCAGGCGACCCGTTTTGTACCAACAGAATGTGCTCCACACGGTGATACCACCTCCAGAATGTTAAGCTGTGTTTATAAGGCAACTGTGTCCGTTGCTTCAAGGAGCTCTCGTCAAACTATCTGCTTACCGTCAGTACAGAACAAGATGTATCACGATTCGTTGGATCTCTCTCACATGACTTTTTCCAATCTCCCAATTCGTTGGATCTCTCTCACATACTTTTTCCCCAAACTTCCAGGGTCTAGATCACGGTTGTTCCTGTTACAACTGTAGACGAACTTTCCGATTCTTCAAAGTAATCGTTGGTTTTTGTATAATCATGTTACTGCCAATACTAATCCTAATCAATTCCCTGCGCATAGTTCGCTGAGATGTGTGTCTGGAACAGCCTTCATTGAATGTTTCGGTCAGTTGCTGTACACAGGAAGTTCTGTTTCTCCGTACAGTCCTTCTCAGATGAAGGTGATATCGTTCTTGACGGATTGCCATCGCCTCTTAGATAAGCAATATGGGTTAGTTTTTCATTGTTTAAAGACCCTGGATATTTTACCTTTTGACAAACCACTCAGCTCTGTTGTTCACAAAATCGTAGCTCAAGTCAAACGGGAACATACAATAAGTCCTTTATCAAACTCCGAGAGATCCTTTGTTTTTTCTCATTGTGATCAACACTACTGCCGATTACCGACAGGCTACAGTCTTACAGAGTGTAATGTTCGTAGCAGTATAGGGCTGCCGGAACATTACACAAAATTAGTTCTTAGTAACTTTAGTTTTAAGCGAATCAGGAGTCACCCAAATAACTTTAGAAAAGGTTACTTACAGATTGATTTCTTTGTTCTCTCTCAACAGATGCTTAAACAGTAACTTTCCAACAGAACAGATCCTTTAATCGTCGAACATTAAACGTATCAGATTAGTATATAGTAAAATTCAGAGCAAAACAACGTTAACTATCAGAAGTCTAAAGATAAATATATAAATATCAGCACAACACGCAACTTCTAAATCGACCCAACTTTGACTAAACCACGTCTCTTTTACAATTAGCATTGACTTGCACCATCACACACACACACACACACACACACTACTGCTGCTCAAACACAATACCGGGTGTTTCACAGCGTAGCGACAAAAGAAAGAGACAATAAAGTTAACTTACTTTATTGGAAGAGGAAAAAAGACGTTTACAGGAGTAAGATTAGGCAAAAGGTAATCAATAGATGACATGTTCCACATGATGGCTATCCGCTGTCAGGACGTTGCGAATACGTGCTTCGAAGTGCTCCGATACCGACGGAAAGATGTTCGACGGGATTCGTGCAATTTCCTGTTGGATGGCACGTCGGAGATCAGGCAGTGTTCGCAGGTTTTCGTAGTACACCCTATCTTTCCGATAGCCCCACAAAAAAGAAGTCGAGTGGCGTTAAATTTGGGCTGAACGGAGGTCAAGAGAGACCGGCTAAAAAACTATTGGTGGAGTCATCTGGCGATCACCCGTGAGTCATACTGCTGGTGAAACAAATCAAGAACGGCATTTGTGGAGTGTGGCGGTGCTCCGTCCTGTTGAAACGTGCGGTTGTGAATCCGGTTTTTCTGGACTGCAGCGGGGAAAAAGCGATTCTTCAAAAGGTCACTGTAAGCGGCAGCGGTAACTGTGGACTCCAGGAAGACTGGCCCAATGAGGCCATCACCACTCACTGCATACCAAACGGTTAGCTTCAACGGATGGAGAGGCTTCGCAGCACATACTGTTGGCTTCTCGCTTCCCCAGATGCGGTTATTTTGCCGGTTAACGTAGCCATTCAACCAGAAGTGCGCCTCATCGCTGAAGACAATGCTCTTCACATCAAAGCTGTGATCATTGATCAGTGAACACATGTCATTCGCAAACTTATAACGAAGTAAATTTCTCCGTCATTTTTGTCCACGCCGGGGCTCAAACCCGGGTCCCCTCATTCCGGAATAAGTCACTCTACCAACTGAGCTACGCGGACGTTCATTGTTTCTGCTATCAGCCTTTACGTCGTGTGCGTGCTGCGAGGCAGGCACGTCTCATCTCCTCTCCACGAAAGAGGGCCTGGGGCATAGCACACGGGTCAGCCGTGACCATGAGTCGTTGCAGGAACCTACAATACGTCCTTTATCGAGAGAACTCCCAGTCAATCTGGTGTGTGAAATGCAACGTCACACACATTTATTTTTTAAAGCGCTGGAGAAGGGATTCTCTTATCTTTCTTACTCGCGGTGTAGAAAGAACATCACACCATTGCGAGATTTTGAACGGCCGGGTCATCTGGAAAGTTCGGGCGCCATTATAACGAAGTAAATTTCTCCGTCATTTTTGTCCACGCCGGGGCTCGAACCCGGGTCCCCTCATTCCGGAATAAGTCACTCTACCAATTGAGCTACGCGGACGTTCATTGTTGCTGCTATCAGCCTTTATGTCGTGTGCGTGCTGCAAGGCAGGCACGTCACAAACTCATAACGCTGCTGGACGGCTGTTGCGCTCAAAGGCTGATGCACTTGGATTTTGTAGGGACATATGTCCAAATCCGACGTGACAATGCGCCATGCGGACGCTGGGATAACGTCTGGTTTGTGTCTAATTCTTCGTGTTGACGTACCGGCTTCTTCGTGCAGGAGTTCTCGCGCGGCTTCGATGTTTTCCGCCGTCCGCGCTGTTCATCTTTTCGTCGCTATGCTTGCCACGTCATCTGTGACACGTTCGAATTTCGCTACCAATTTTGTGAGGTACGCACGGGATGGCTTACGACGATTCTTAAACGCTGTACCCCACTTTCGTAACACCTTTGTGAGGCTTCCGCCCTCCGCATACAAATTTTTCACCAAGAAAACTCTTCCGTGGTATATCGCTGCATGTCCGAAATCGCGTTCCGCCATCCCACTACTTCCTCACGAATGCCTGTCTCCTGCTGATCGATGTCTCGAACTTATAGCGCCATCTCGTTATTATTCAACGATTTATTCCACGGGAAAGTTGTTACTACGCAGTGAAACACCCGGTATATGTCGTTCAGTTCTGATCTCATACATTCACACATCATTCGTTCTGACCTCAGGGTGTTGCCAAGAATAATCTTGCGAGAGAGAAGATATCATTTTAAGTCTGAGAAACGCAAAGGAGAACGAACTCAGATCTTCTACACAGAGAAAGAAACTAAAAAGGAAAGTTTAATTAGAGTCTACGTCATGAGACATTACCTAAATCAAGTATAGTGACGCACCTGATGATGTGTTTTGCATATACGCTGTGTAAGTGACGTTTTACATTTGTATGAAGGTTTTTAATTCCGTGGCTGTAGTTAGCTTTCTCAGTGAGGACAATAGCTGGCTTGGAAAGTAGAAAACGAATTATCCATGTTGAAATAATTCCCGAGCGTACAATTCATTTGAAGGATTATTCATGCTGCAGGTTTGTTCATATAAAAATGCAAACGAACCTATATCTACATAAATGCCGGAAAATGAAAATAAAGTCGTCAGATTGAATGGTAAATAAATATAAACAGGATAAATTTTAGCAATGTTTTAAGGTATGTATAACTCCTTTTTCAGTGTCAAATCGAAACGATCAAGTCAGCACCTTTAACAAAAGATACATAAGAAACTGAATTGATCGAACTAATTTTGTAAGTACTATGACACAGATATCAGTACTCAACAGATATTTTTAAAATAGAGTTGCGAGAATTTTCAATTTAAGTGAGGTGCCTTTAACAGCGACAGCCAGTGTGTGTTTAAATACAGAAGGCAGTAGAAGAACGTCTGACATATCCCAAATTACAAACCAGGTCCAGATACGCTTTTCTTTCTTTTCTTCACACGTTGAAAAAACGACAGTATTTTTGGGATTACCTAATACTTTAGGATTTGGAGAATTCTTATTTTCACGCATCATCTTGAATTAGAAAATACAATTAATTTTGGCGTTTACGAACTATCAGTACTTAAAGCCACGAAGCAATTCTCATCTTTAACTTGGGAGGCACTGGTACCAGAGAAGCTGGTGTCGTGAAAACCAGAACAGAAGTTTTCTCGGGATCCGAACCAATGCGTACTAGTGTGAGAAGCTTAAATATAGTATCTTCTTACACCAATGGACTACTGAGAGACGCTAATCGAAAGCATTAGGGAGTACTGATTGAAAATCGATGAGTGATACATGAGGAGATAAAGGAAGACAGGGAGAACAGTTATACACTGCTGACCACCCAAAATGCAACACCAAGAAGGAAGCATCCGATTGGCCTGAAATTCGCAGCATGCGTCGCCCGCAAAAGGGCATGCACACTATTAGCATTGCAGGGCATATGCAAATCATGTGCGCCCGGCACGCCACCGAGAAGCACTATAAGAAGGGTGCACAGAAGGCGGGGTGTTAGTAGTGGAAGTGTGTAGTGCTGCCAGACCTGTGTGTGGGAAGCTTCTTGATGCATCGTCGCAGAATACGGCAGTCATTCCAGCACGTTTCAGAGTTCGACAGAGGACGAATAGTGGCTTATCGCGACAGCGGTTTATCGTACCGAGACATCGGTGTCCGTGTGGGACGACATACAGCCACAGTATGGCGAGTATGGATTAGGTGGGTGCAGGAGGGACGTACGAACAGACGTGAGCGATTTCTGCAGCCGCGGCACATCACTAAACGAGAGGACCGGCATGTTGTGCGGCAAGTATTGACGGCTCGAACCGCCACATAACGAAGGTTAGCGCAGGAATTAGGGTGTGTTGCGCAACAACCTGTGTCAGCACGTACCGTTCGACGTCGTCTACAGGAGCGGGGACTTGTCGCACGGCGCCCATTACTCCGATTACCATTGACGTTACACCACCGGCGAGTGCGGCGGCAGTGGGCCGTTGAACGCCGCACCTGGACTACGGAATGGCACAGCATTGTCTTCTCCGACGAATCCCGCTTCTGCCTGCAACACCACGATGGTCGGATCCGCGTTTGGCGGCACCGCGGCGAAAGACTGTATGACGCCTGCTATATGCATTGCCATACCTGTCCGTCGCCTGGCGTTATGGTTTGGGGCGCGATTGGATATTACATCCGCACCCTTCTGGTACACATCGCGGGTACACTCAACAGCCACCACTACATCTCCGACGTTTTGGAGCCTGCAGTCAGCTCTTACGTGCAGTACCTGCCAGCGGCTACGTTTCAACAGGAGAATGCGCGTCCGCATGTGACACGCATCGTGCAACAATTCTTCACGGCCCACCAGGTTTCACTGCTGCCGTGGCCAGCCTGTTCTCCCGATATGTCGCCCATCGAGCACGTCTGGTCGCTGATCGGCAACAAAGGGGCCCGGCAAGCACCACCCGCGGCTACGCCTCATGAACTGTGGCAAATTGCGGAAGTAGCCTGGAGCAACATACCCCAAGCCCACATCCAAAGCCCCTTTCGTTCGATGCCGCGGCGTGTAGCGGCCGTTATTGTCAGCCATTGGGGCCTCACGAACTATTGATGTCTGCTTGTTCCGCAAGTCACACGGGCCTGTAAGCTCAATCGTTTCATCTTTGTATCTGTTGTTATGTGCCCAGTAAATCTGGCTTTGCTATCTCGTGTCCTTCTTGGTGTTGCATTTTGGGTGGCCAGCAGTGTATTTTACTTTATTGCATTGAAATACAGTTATATTTCGCTTTTTCAA
This sequence comes from Macrothele yani, assembly GCA_039090855.1. Lineage (NCBI taxonomy): Eukaryota > Metazoa > Arthropoda > Arachnida > Araneae > Macrothelidae > Macrothele > Macrothele yani. Next base: position 132,636,565 of record CM077027.1, on the reverse strand, counting down.
TTAATTAACATCATGAACATTTTAGGGGTGGGGGATGTCGGAATGTCTGCTGTCTCTAATTTAGAACATCCGTCCTGGAAAAAGAGAGAACAAATACTGGAAGAACAAATACACAATTCTGTCTCACAAGGGTTCACATGCAACTCCAGCATTACGTGGAAGGAGATGCCAACATCTTAAACGGTAGAGATTTGTGCTACGTGGCAAAATTATCTTGCTTGGGCCAAAATTATTGGAACTCTGGATGGGCAGCAAGCTGTCGAAATATAACGGACTTACAAAAAACGTCGAAATATTGCGGGTTTACATCAAGGCGTCGAAGTATTGTGAGTTTGCAGGAAGGCGCCGATTTATTGTCGGTTTGCAGAAAAACATCAAATAATGAAAATTTCATCGTCCTAGAGCGGGAATCGAATCCACGCCTCCCGGTTTGCGCTCGCGTATGCTGTTTGCATTTTTTTTTTTGTGGAGCTTACCTCTGAATCTCAGAGAACAGCTTAGGAATGAGCACACTGGACAAAAATAAAATAAATTATTCACCCCTAACAAAAATGAGAGTTGCAAGTTGTCGATTATACAGAGGGTGCCGTGACAGGATTGTTGAGAGATAAATAGCCCTGACGTTGTCTACAGGATCATTTCTGTCTCGTGCAGTGGTGAAGAGCAACTTGTGTCTTGAATTTAGTCCGTAATATGGGTCGTAAGACAGATGTTACTGAGTGGCAAAACGGAACCATCGTCTTTGGCCGTGTCCACGGACACAAAGTGAATGAAGTACCCAATTTGTTGGTGTGTCGAAGTGTACTGTCCAGCGGGTCTACCAACAGTGATGTAGTTCGCAGTCAACTGAAAATCGGAGACGTAACTGTGGCTGGAAAACGATTCTCACCAACAGGGAGCGCGTCCATGTTTCGAGCCTAGTAACTGCAAATCAGTTTCAAACCAGGCAACAATAGCTCCAAGCAGTCAATGAAAGTCCACTCCAACCAATTTCCGAAAGGACAATGCGAAGAGAACTGCATGCGTTGGACATCTGGAGTAGAGTATCACGGAAGAGGCCTCTTTTAACAGCAAGTCACAAAGTCGCACTTTATCAATGGGCTCAGAGGCACCAAAACTTTACTGTGGAGGATTGTAAACAAGTAATTTGGTGTGATGTGTCTCGTTTTTGTTTGTATACCAATGATGGAAGGCGAAGAGTGCATTGCAGGCCCAATGAAACCTTTAATCCCGATTGTGTCGAAGTTGTTGTTCAAGCTGAAGGCGGTTTTGTGATGTTTTGGGAATGTTTTTCGTACAACGAAATATGCCCTCTCGTTGCAGTGACGATGAGTTTGAACCAGCATGCGTTCCTCCGCATTCTGAATGACGAATTGTTGCCCTTTGCCCTACATCTCCAGCAGAAGCATCACATTGCCCCTCCTGTCTTCCAAGACGACAATTACCGTGCGAACAGGGCTGAAACTGTGTCTAAGTGGTGCGACAGATAATCAGTAACACTGTCCCACCACGACTAGTCAGCCAAATCCCCAGATTTTAATCCTATTGAAAATCTGTGGGATCATTTGTTGGTACCAACAGGATAATGCACCGAGCCATGAAGCAAGTTCATCAAATAGAAGTCTTCGCTCTTTCTACGTTTATAAGTGAGTCACGGAAAAATTCTTATCGGCCGCCACCGGGAATCGAACCCAGCGTCTTCCATTTACGCGCCGGATATGCTTCCACTGCACCAAAAAACGTGGAAAGAGCGATGACTTCTGTTTGATGTCCCTGGCCCACGTCAACTGTGTATTTATCGTTCATCCGCCCTCTAGATATTTGTTCAGTTGCTGCTGTTCATCTGTGGTGAATCCCCAGCATTGTGCGGGGCTCCAAAGAAGCAACCCTGCCATGTGGTTTGGCAGTTTGTCGTTTGTGAGTCTGGAGAACTTCGAGGCCGCTGTGGTACAGTGGAAGCATATCCGGCGCGTAACTGGAAGAAACTGGGTTCGATTCCCGGTAGCGGCTGATGAGAATTTTTCCGTGACTCACTTCTAAACATAGAAAGAGCGATGACTTCTGTTTGATGTTCCTGGTCCACATCAACTGAGTATTTATCATAAAGCAAGAACTGTTACAGCGTGGCGTGACGATAATTCCGTATCGTGTGTGGACTAGCCAGCACAGATACCTGATCGTAATCCCATAGAGCACCTATGGGATGAATTAGAACGCCGCATAAGAAGTTTGAAACCAAGGCCTACTACTAAGCAACAGTTAGCGGCAGCATTGGTGTACTGAATGGAAGCGCATATCTATCGCTGTGTTTCAAAACGTTGATGAAAGCATGTTTCGAAGGGTCAGTGGATGCATTAAGGCCAAAGGTGGACCGACACCGTACTAACGTATGTCAATAAATGCTATGTTGTGTTTCTCTTCTAGGTGTCCTGTGACCTTTGTTAATATAGTGTATGTTATGGGCTGGGTCTTCGCCTCACCAGAACTTTAATCCACGAGCCGCCACTCCTTGAAAGTTGTGGTTGGCGACCGACGCAAGTATCGCATCATTCGTCAATTATGTAACAGTGACGCCACGTCACTGGGTCAACATTTGAGACGGCGTCAGAGTGCATTGAAGTCTATAAGGTGAAAACGGATGAGCGGCAGATGAAATTGCGTAACCGAGGGGTGATTGAATATTTTACGAAGGAAGTTGAAACGCCACCCAGTATTCATGAACGGATAGTCTATGTGTGCATCTTCGTATGTCAAAGTCAAAAGATGGGCTTCTCTCTTTAAATGGAGAACGAACTCACTGGAAAACGACCTTCGCGAGGGACGCTCAGTGAAGGTGACCACAGATGAACTGTGTCAGATACTAGAGGACACGGTGATGTCAAACCGACAAATTTGCGTCCTACTGATTGTTGAGGAACTGAAGTTGGGTACCAGTAGTGTTTGGGCCATTTTGCATAAAAGTACAGGGATACCAAAATGTATGTGTCAGACGGGTTCCTCGAATGTTCACATCTGAGATGAAGAACGATCGTACTGAAGCAATTCGGGTTCCATTTGACTTCATTAATGGCTACCCAGTTGATTTCTATTCCTGCATTGTAACCGATAAGGAGACGTGGCTCCACCATTGGGATCCTATTAGTACACAAGGGAGCATGCAGTGGAATCATCATTGACCATATTATTATAAATACACTACACTGTGAATACTCAAGAGTCATATATGAATCCGTTTAATTCTGCGGTGTAGTAAGCACAAAGATTTGCCAAGCCTTCGCACTCCACTGGGAGGCCTTTTAAAGGCAATTGTAGACATAAAAATGCAGGGAACTGGAACACATGTAAGGAGCAAAAATGATTTTTGAAAATAACGTGGGTGACATCGCGAGCATATTGCACGAATTTTTTATCAAGCAATTATACGGTGAGAGCCGACGTGTTTCTATCTTTTAATAACGCATGCCAGACCCTTGGTAGTTCAGTAGAAATGATATCATTGAACGCTAGTTTGCCGGATACGATTTCGACTGTTTCTCTGATCGCAGTGTCTTTAAAGTTTGCGTAAGAGGCAATTCTTCTAATAATATTCCATACAGGAGCGGCCGATGAATGCATGACTTCTCTGGCGAGGGCTGCATTCTGCATATCCTTGTTGATACTTCGCACGTGCTCTTTACTTATAGGGTCCAAGGATCGCTTTGTCATTCCAATATACACAATATACTGACAAAAGTCACCGGACAACTAGAAGAGAAACACAACATAGCAATTATCGACATACCTTAGTACGTATGTCGATAATTGCTATGTTAGTACGTATGTCGATAATTGCTAAGTTGCGCCGCATATGCTTACACTGCATATCCGGCGCGTAACTGGAAGACCCTGGGTTCGATTCCCGGTGGAGACCGATGATAATTTTTCCGTGACTGACTTATAAACGTGGAAAGAGCGATGGCCTTTGTTTGATATTCCTAATGCACGTCAACTGTTTGTATTAATTTTCCGTAACATCGCTTAGTAAGTAGCTGCACTTCACGCTTAAGAAAGAGGACGCTGATATAGCTCATACCATATCGTCTCAACGGGCATCTCTCTCAACTCTCAACGCAAATCCCTCTTCTCTTTGCACAATCTGCAATTAGCCCTTATCTCTGAACACTTTTTATTCACGCGTTTTTTCACTTTGATACACTGTCAGGCTGCCAACTTTTAGAAGCTCGCCGGGAGAAATCCTGTGCTGTTAAGTGAAAAAATATTTAACGTGGAAAAACCCGAATTTGCATGAGAATACGGAAACTCAAGAGGTAGGCTAAATTAGAGGTACACGTCACACAACGACATCCAGAAATAGCACAACTCCTAGGGGCCGCCCCGGTGGCGCAGTGGTCTAAGCGCTGGCTTATGATCCTTCCTCCGTAAAGGGTCCGGATTCGTATCCCGGTGAGGCATGGATATTGTGTTTGTCTTACGGCACTGGCTCTCTCCCTTCCCTGGAACCAGTGACCCTAAATTAGGGACGGTCGACTGCTTATAGCCCATTGAGTTGCTCACGGTGGTCGTTAAACCTTCAAACAAACAAACAACTCATAGGGAAAGTTAGATCCAGAAGAATGTGTCAAATACTTTCAGCGTCCTCTTTCTTAGGCGTGAAGTGCAGCTACTTAGATAAGAAAGGAGGCGCGCAAGGAAGCAAGTAACCCCCGTTAAAGCGTTTCATTTACCCACTGCCGACGCGCCGGACTACAGTTTTGAATGAAAGCAAGCTATTTCACCATTTTCTCGCCTCCCATGCCTTTTTACACCCATAATATCGACGCACGCTACATCCAATAAACTGTTCTGAAAAAGACGAAACACTGGAATATCGGTAAATTCTCTTTAGCCCGTGTCTTTTCTGTTCAGGCATTAGGGCAGAAACACTAAATTCCTGACATCATCCACTGGAGAGGCGGAGGAACCCTAATTACCCGTTATTGGTTTCACGATAAATTTTATTTTAGCTGCATCTCGTGTAAAGGTCAATTTGTTGTTTTCATGGTTAAACTCCTTCGAATAAAGCATAATCCGTTTAGGTGGATGAGTCGATAAGGAAACATCTTTCTCTCTCAATTGCAGAAGAAAAGAAGTTCTAAAGAATGTAAAACAGATCTCTTAATCTATTTTTTTGCTTTCCCATTTTCATAGATTATTTCTTCTTTTCATCTACCATATAGTTTAACGAGAAGCTAACAAAAAAAAGAGCTTACAGGAGAGCTTTCTAATTCATTTATTGTTTCAAAATTCTACTTAAAAGGGAATTTCTAGCCCGGATAATTTGCTTTGACAACAACAAGTGAAAATGCAATTAATGTAAGAACTAAAAAATCGCCATCATGATGTAGAGGGTTTCTCTTTCAAATCTTGTAAAGAAAAAAGCACGGTAACTCGCAGAACAAGCAACACTCATCTATCAGACACGTTTTCTATTTCAAAAAACAAACAACAAATGAACGTTATATTTACCTAATCCAATGAAATATCTAACGTTCCTGAAAAAGAATATTCCTCCAAAGGGAAAATATATTTGGGTTTTATTTCAATCTTAAAAGATAAGCATCTTTTTGAGAAACATATTACTCTAAAATCTAAAAATATTTATTTTATTTTAGTTATAAATCGATATTCGAAGGAAACAGGATATCTAACGTGAACTCGCTTCCGGGAGTTTTATTACTGGTTGTTTTTAGACATCTGACTGCTTCCATTATGTGAAATTGAAAGCGTTTTCTACTGTCTTTATTCTGGACAGCTTTTTTGTATTTCTGTTGGTTGGTTGGTTGGTTGGTTGATTTGTATGGCGCAAGGGTCATGTTTGGCCAAAAAGCGCCAGACACAAGACAAACGAGCAATATCAAAACCGTGGTATAAAGCGTAAAATCTGGCTGATCAAGTAAAACTGAAAAACGAGAATGATGGAAGGGCTAAAAAGACAATGAAACAAAAACTATTAAAAACATGGTACAATGATTAAAATTTAGCTGATTCAGTAAAACTGAGAAATGAAAATGATGATAGGGCTAAAATCTAGATACGTTTAAAATAGCCAATTTCTTTAAAAAATGAAGACAGCAACAGTATCGAAGCGGTCATTTAGGAGCCGCTGCAGTGTAGCGGCGTCCTCGGTCAACAAATGAGAATGAAAGAAATGAAAACTTACATCACGAAAACGAATGCAACTACACAAAATATGAGTGAAAATGAGTCGGCAATTGCACGTCTCACACATCGGCGCAGTGTCGCCACACAGCAAAAAGCGGTGAGTGAAACGACAATGCCTAATGCGGAGACGCGCGAGCACCACTTCCTCCCTAGGGTTCCGACGATATGAGGATTTCCAGATTCCAAGAACAGGTTTAATACGATGCAGTTTATTTTCCACCTCTTGGTCCTACAGACCCTGCCACGTTCGCTTGATATGGTTGTGAACAAGAAAGCGGAAATCCAGGTGAAACAGTAGGAAGGGTGTGACGACCATAGAGGCAGCATTTCTAGCAGTCGATCAGCACACTCGTTACCCGAGATTCCAACATGCCCAGGAATCCAACAAAATTCTATCTGGACACCGGCCTCGAGCAAAGAACGAAGAAGCCTTCGTACGTTAAAAAGAAAAGGGTGGTCACAACAGCCCAACAATGACAATGACTGTACAAGACTTAAAGAATCAGTGTACACCACAGCCCGTTGATGAGATCCCAACTGAACATGAAGTAGTGTAAGATACACAGACAGCCGCGGATCCAACGTCATCTACACAGACAGCCGCGGATCCAACGTCATCTACACAGACAGCCGCGGATCCAACGTCATCTACACAGACAGCCGCGGATCCAACGTGAGTATGCTTCGGCGAAGTAGTGGGTGCCACTTTCAGACCCCTAGCTCGAGACTGGGGTGCCTCAAGCCCAGCTACGATGATATCGTCCGGCTTGTAGGGATATTTAGGGGATCTGAATGTCGGTTTGAATGGCAACCGTAGATTTGCCAACCACCACTGATGCATAAGATCGCCGATCAGAAGAAACAGGAACTACTCTCCTTCTGGCCTCAGGATAAGAAATATTTTCCACCGTCTTCAGCCTTTGAATTTCTCTCTCCTCCTTCCACTTGGGACAATCGTTGGCTGATGCTGAGTGTGAACCTTTGCAATTCACGCAAAACTCGGCCTCGGCCGCACGTTCCAGTAAAAGATGAGCTGTGGCACCACAGCGTCCACACTTAGGATTGCTCCTGCACGATTGCTAGGAATGGCCGTACGACTGACACCTAAAACATCTCAAAGGGTTAGGGATGTACGGACGAACCTCAAGGTGAAGATACCTTGCCTTGATGGACGTAGGCAGGGAAGGGCTATCAAATGTTAAAATGATGATGCGGGATAGGACAGACTGCCCATTCCGCTTGAAGAGAATACGCCGCACACCCGTAACGTGTTGACTCCTCAGTTTTTCGAGTAGTTCATCCTCAGTTCACTCAATGAGGTCCTGAGAGGAGACAACACTTCGAGATCAATTTAGGTATCCATGTGGTGTTATTTTGATCGGAGTCTCAAGCAGCATGGTGGTGTCAAGAAGTGTGGACCTGTAGGCCACAGTGGACATCTCTACAAGAAGATATCCAGATTGGAACTTCTTTACGCTCTTAGGAGAGCTTGCTATAGATTGAAGTGCTTTATTTATCCAAAATGGACTTTTGGCACTCAAAGGCTTTGAAGGGTCCAATGAGTGCACAAAAAGAAACGATCATTAGAAGAATCAGGAACATGCTTGTTGGCGGAAGGAGCTAAGCCTTCCTCCATACCTCTTTTGGTTGTTGTTTCGTGGGAAACAGAATTGAGAGCAATGAAAAATGTTTAGATTCGTCCGCCGACTTTCCCACCCACAACCGAGTCCAACGAAGGAGAACCGGAGGTCCGCAAGACCAAGTGGACACAGAACACGGCTCTAGGGATGGGAAGCGGATATAGTAAGTTGATAGGGCAGACATGCGCTCGGCGTGCACCCAGACTTTCCCATGCCTGGGGAAGATCCCTTTGGCATGCCCACCCTATTTCCAGACTCACCTTGTTGTACGAAATGACAAGCCGTTAGAGGTCTGGGCTCCACTCGGCTACATACCTCCTTGACTAGGAGTGGGTTAATTCCTAGCCGCCCGTTTAGGGTGAAGCAGGGGGCAAAGAGAAGTGTTGGCAACTGGAGACAACAGCAACCCGGCCTCCAGAAACCACAGGCTCTCCTTTTCCACCTTACGGGTCACCGCACACGGCAAACGTGCAGATAGGTCCAGCTAACCAGCTCGGAAAAACAAAGAAAGGAACATAAAATGGAGATGACTGAAAAGAAAAAGAGAAATTAAAATCCAGAGCTGGCGCATAATCACAATTTCAGCAGCCTACAACTGAGGCGGGTACGTGTCAAGAGAACAACGAAAAACATAACTATGGGAAAATCATCACAAAGAACATGTCAACTCGGGCCGTGGGGTTGCCACTCCCCATCAGCTGGAGGAACAGCTGTCCCTTAGGTAGTTTAATCTTTTTAAGACGAAAAGACAAATGATCCGTCACAAGGTCAGCTCGGGCCGTGGAGGCGCCGTTCCCCAAATAACCGGAAAACCAGTTATCCCCGTGCGGGGTTGTATTTCTCTTAAGTTTGCATTCTTCACCTTTTTTCATTTCATCTTTGTTGAGCTGTTGTTTGTGCGAGTATTACCATAATACTACCTATTAGTATTTCTGTAATGAAACATATTTTAATATATTTTTTCTTCTGGTTATTCTTCTGGGTCTAGTGCAGGACAAACTGAAATAATTTCTTTCTGATCCATACAAAATTTCACCTGCAAACGTGGTCCCTCATTCACTATTTTGACGGTATGCTGTAGGGAAATATTCGTTCTAACCATCCTAATTTTGCTTAACATGTGATGTAACCTACAAAAAGTACCCTTAGTACAATGAGGAAACCGATATACTCATTCTTTTCCACTTGACGATTGGCAAAAAAAAATTAATTTATGAACACCGCTGGATATCAGGACGGAAGTGATTTCAATTACCTTCGGGACGTCAAGGAGCTTCTCACAGTTAACCGTAAGGAAAGGTCAAAAAAATATTTATTCACCTAATCAATCTCTAGCGACAAAAAAGCTCCAGATTTTCTCAAGCTACACACAAGCAACTACACGAAACATTTTGTGTTGGTATCCCAAGGCCTATCAAAATAAGCCCATTTATTTCGGAGATGGGATTGGAAAACACAGCTGTAAATTGCACTGAGATGTCACATACACCGATGATCCATTATATTATGACCAGCTCAGCTTAGAAAAATGAGCGCGCCTGTAGACCGAACGGTGGCGCAGGTAAAGTTCACAGAGCGGTATATATACAACCTGAGGACCGGCTTTCGGTTAGTAGAGTGTTCGGAGTAAGAATGGGAAAAGCTGCCGATTTATCGGAGTTTGATAAAGGATAAATTGTGATGGCACGGTGCCTATATCGGAGTTTGAAAAAGGATAAATTGCGATGGCACGGTGCCTATATCGGAGTTTGATAAAGGATAAATTGTGATAGCACGGTGCCTATATCGGAGTTTGATAAAGGATAAATTATGATGGCACGGTGCCTATATCGGAGTTTGATAAAGGATAAATTGTGATGGCTCGGTGCCTATATCGGAGTTTGATAAAGGATAAATTGTGATGGCTCGGTGCCTATATCGGAGTTTGATAAAGGATAAATTGTGATGGCACGGTGCCTATATCGGAGTTTGATAAAGGATAAATTGTGATAGCACGGTGCCTATATCGGAGTTTGATAAAGGATAAATTGTGGTGGCACGGTGCCTATATCGGAGTTTGATAAAGGATAAATTGCGATGGCACGGTGCCTATATCGGAGTTTGATAAAGGATAAATTGTGATGGCTCGGTGCCTATATCGGAGTTTGATAAAGGATAAATTGTGATGGCACGGTGCCTATATCGGAGTTTGATAAAGGATAAATTGTGATGGCACGGTGCCTATATCGGAGTTTCATAAAGGATAAATTGTGATGGCACGGTGCCTATATCGGAGTTTGATAAAGGATAAATTGTGATGGCTCGGTGCCTATATCGGAGTTTGATAAAGGATAAATTGTGATGGCACGGTGCCTATATCGGAATTTGATAAAGGATAAATTGTGATGGCACGGAGCCTGTAAACTACGCTCTCGGAAACAGCGCGGTTTGTGCGTTGTTCACGTACCGCTGTAGTGAGTACGTATCAAAAGTGGTGCGCACATGTCCAAAGGACGAACCGACGTCCAGCCGGGGGTCGTCCTCAATTCACTGATTGTAAAGCAGAGCAGAGACTGTCGCACATTATTCACAGCGACCGCAGGGCCACAGTGCGACAAATCACTCGCAGCTACAACAGTGGTGATCAGGGTGATGTGTCACAGCACATAGTTCATCACAGCCTTCTGCGCATGGGCCTGCGCAGCCGAAGACCCAGCCGGGTCCTCATACTCACTGCACGTCATGGCCAACAACGCATGAAATGAGTCCAATATAATACAGATTGGACTGTGGATGATTGGAGGAAAGTGGCCTGGTCTGACGAATCAAGATTTCTGGTGCATCACGTAGACGTCCGAGCGCGGATACGCCGATTACCAATGAAGGCTATGGCACCTGGATGCACTGTTGAGCGGAAATGGGCCGGCGGCGGCGGTGCTATGCTGTGGCCGATGTTTCCTTGCGACACTTTAGGCCCCATTATCCCAATAGCACAATCCCTGAAAGCTGCTACGTATCTGAATATCGTTGCGGATCACGTTCAAACATTCATGGCAACTATGTTCCTCGCTGGTGGCCATTACCAACAGGATAATGGCCATTACCAACAGGATAATGTGTCATGACACACTGCCAGAATCGTTAAGGAGTGGTTCATGGAACTTTCCGTTAATGTCCTGGCCTCCAAATTCACCTGACATGAACCGAATCGAACTATTGTAGTTCGATTTGGAAAGCCGGTCGCGCTAAATCTCCATCACCCCGAAATGGAGGACCTGCTATTGACTTTATGGTACCAGATACCCCAGGATACCTATCGCCACCTCATCGAATCGCTGCATCGCCGAGTGGACGCTCTTTTGCGGGATAAAAGGGGTATTGCAGCTTATTAGGTAGGTGGTCATAATGTAATGGCTCAGTGTATATTCCCCTTCCTTGAGAAAGGGCTGGGACGAAATCGTAGGTTTCCGGGTCAGGCGGAAAACCATGGTTGAAGTAAGTAGCTTGCTATAGAAAAAGGGATTTTGATTAATTCCGAATGATGTGTGGAAGAAGCATTAGCCACTATCTGAAGCTTTAAAGGAGTAAATCTCATTAATTCTAGACAATGTCTGGAAAAAATGAAAAAACAAAAAAATGCGAGTTCCTACATCACATCTTTCTCAAGCCTCACGATTCCTTTTACGGGTTATTCTTTTTTTTTAGAGTTAATAACGTAATGGGATTATTTGCTTTTGTGTTAACTAGAACTAGTCATTTAATGGTAACTGCAAAATTAGGGGTGATGGCATGAATAATAGAATTTGTGATAGGATGAATAAAGGAGTTTAAGGAGTGTTTTTCTCATTCAGTGCCGGAGGGAGCCCCCTTACTAAATGAGTGACGTCCAGGCGCCAATTTGAAAAAAAAATGCCCATTTCTGCCGGTGTTGGGATTGGAAACCACACATGCCTTCTCCGAAGTCGACTGTTTTACCAATTGAACTACACCGACGAAGGCTTATCGCTGCAACTTGCCGTTTTGATACGTGCGTCACCTCTGAGTGAGGTACGTCACCGGGACAGATATAGTGAAAATCTTCCAAATATGTGGAGGCAATGTGAATAGACAAAGGCATCGCTCTTTCCACGTTTTCTTTAATTAATACACAGCAACAGAAAAATTGTAATCCGCACCCTGCTGGAATCGTACCACAGATCCCTCGATAACTAGCCGAGTGCGTTCGCCTAATGCTACTGTGGCCAACAATCCACAGATATAATTTAATACAGTACTTATATTTAAAAAAGGAGAGTTGAGTAGCTGTTTGTGTTTAAGCACTTGCACTGATCTACAAACACACACACGCAAGAAAAGCGGAGTAGGAAGCAATATTATCATCATTATCATACACAACTCTCAATCAATTGCTCGATGAAAGTCTCCAAAGTTTCTTCCACAAATTGCTGTCTTGAGCCAGTTTCCTCCATCTCACTACGGCGTAATTTAGAATTGTATCCACATATGGTCCCATTTGGTCTTCTTCTGGGTCTTTTTGCGTCCCTTGGTGTCCAGTATAAAATTTAGGTTGTCCATCGGTAGCCCGTTCTTCTTGTAATACGTCCAGCCCATTGCCATTTCAGGGAATATACTCCGATCATGATGTCCTCCAGTCTTGTCATTTTCCTGATCCACGAATTCCTGTTCGTATCTTTCCTGGTTACATCAAGCACACATCTCTAAATGCTTCTTTCAGTAGTCTGCAGCTCTTGTATGCCTTTTTTAGTTAAAACTTGAAGTCTTTGTTTAAAACGCAAGAACTGGAAGTATGTGTTGATTAAATACCTTTATTTAAAGGCATGACGGTATATTCCTCTTGAATATTGTGCTGCTTCTTCCAAAAGCTGTGCAACCAATTTTAGTACGCTGAACTAAAACTGCAAAAGAATTAGTACGCTGATTAATTTTGCCTTCGAAGTGGCCCTCGCTTAAGAACTATTGCCTGAGGCAAATGTAAGCAACAGTTACCTCTAGTACTTCCCCATTAACAGCTAAACCTCTTGTCCTTGTAAAAGCATAATTCATCATTTTTGTTGTCCGTAAGTCCATTTTTAATAGCATCTGTTTACTCGTGTCAGCAATTTATAAACGGTGTAGTAGAAAGAGATCTCTGCTGAGTAAGTGTAAGATGGAATACTAGACGTATAAATGGGAAGATAAATGATGTGATTCAAGAAACGAGTAAGTACGGATTGGACGTGCTGTGTGTTAAGTGAAACTAAAATACAGGAAATTCGGGTAGAAACAATGAATGGAACTGTGAATGTGTGGTCTGGAGCGTTGGATAATGTGAGAGGTCAGGCTGGTGTAGGTGTGATTTTAAGTGAACAGATGAACTAAAACTTGGTTCATTACAGCTGCATGATTGAGCATTTTCTGGATTCGTTTGAAAGTGAAGAGTAATTGTTGTAGTGTATGCTTCTTGTGATTCAGGTCCCTCTGATGGGAAGGAAGATTTTTGGAATGAGCTAAAAGCTGCTTTGAGCCAAGTTGGTGCTAAAGAGAAAGTTATCATAGTAGAGGATTTCAATGATAGAGTAGGTGTTCAGAATGAGATGTCTGATAACGTTCTTGGTAAGTTTAATGATTCCAAGTAATGGTGAAAGATAATTGAACTCTGCATTGGAAATGGATTGTGGGTATCTAATACATTTTTCAACCACTAGTATATTCACACATACACTTGGTAAAATCGTTCTCTGGGATTAACGAGTGTAGTAGATTTTGTTGTTTATGATCAACGTCTGAAACACTTAGTTGTTGATACCCGTGTGTTGAGAGGTGCAGATATTGGCTCTGATCATCACCTGTTAGTGTCACGGGTGAAGCTGAATGTTAGTTGGAGAAAGAGGAATAGGAATAGGAAGATACCTGTGGTGAAACGTATAAAGGTTGAAAGGCTGTCTGAAGATCAGAATTACTCTGGTTTACTCAGTTAACGTCTGAATGATTTGAAGGCTTGTGAGAGGGATGTAGAAAAGAAGTGGACGAGTTTTAATAACTGTGTTGTCACAACCCATGAAGAGGTCTGTGGTACCGCAATAGTGGGTAACGATAGAGGTGATGCTTGGTGCAATAGTGAGATTAAAGAAGTAGTGAAAAAGAAAGAAGGAAGCATACTTGGGGATGAATTTTCTGAGGATGAATATCGCTGTAAGAAGCGTGAGGCAGCAAAGCCGGCTCGCCAGAGTAAGGGAAAAGATAGGAAGGAAAGGCACGATTTGGCTTTTTGGAAAAACAGAAAAACATTTTGAAAGTGCATAAAGACATAGGAAAAAGAGGGGAAATACAAATCTAAGTTGTGTCGGAGAAATGATATGGAAGTTCATTGAGCTAAGTGAAAGATGGAGTAAGTACTTCTGTGATTTATTAGATCAGGAAAGCAAAGGTGATTCTGAAGCAGAAGCAGATGATGTCATAGAGAGAGATGGAAGCACTCAAGAAAAGAGGTGTGTAAAGCTGTAAAATATTTTTAGAATGGTATGACTTCGGGAATAGACGGTATATCTGCTGAGATGCTAAAATATGGCGATGACTCTGTGATTGACTGGCTAACTGAAATTTGCCACTTTTGTTGTTGGTGGTTAGGAATTGTCCCTCAGGATTGAAGGGATGCTATCATTGTTCCCTTGTACAAGGAAAAAGGTGATCAGACTGAATGCAAGAACTATCGTAGTATGAGTTTGTTCAGTGCGCAAGATAAAGTGTTTGGGTAAGTCATTATTGACAAAATACGAGGTCTTACATCACAAAGTGAAAATCCTTTTTGTGCAAAGCTAACGCGCTCGGCTAGATATCGAGAGATTCGGGATTCAATTCCCGACGGTGACCGAATAATAATTTTTCGTTTGCTGTGTGTTGGTGAAACGTGGAAAAAGCGATGTATTTGTTTATTTTCCCATCACAGAACGTGTGGAATGTTCAGAGTGGTTTTACTCCTGGGAACGGGCTGCACTAATCAAATTTCTGCATTACGCATGATGATTGAAAAGTATCTGTCTGTTGGTAAGAAAATGTTTGCTGCCTTCATACATGTAGATTTAGAGAAAGCTTATGACAAAGTAAATATGGCATCTTCTGTGGATAGGACTGAATAAATATGGTATTACTGGGAATCTTCTTAATAGTGTGAAAGCTATGTTCGCTGTAAGTAGAGCATGTGTACAAGTGAATGGTGTTTTATCAAAATGGTTTTCTATTGGCGCAGGAGTCAGACAATGCTGTGTAATGTTACTCTGGCTGTTTAATATAATTATGGATGCATGCATGCGTGATTCCAAAATGGATAACACTGGTTTATGTCTTGGTGATATACGTGTGTTCAGATTGCTCTATGCTGATGACACAGTCCTGTTGGCCGAGAAAAAAGTGAGTTGCAGAATGTGTTTTCCCGTAAGTACGGAGTTTGTACGAATTTCAAACTGAGTGTAAATAAGGGAAAAACCAAAGTTATGGTTTTTGAGAGAGGAACTGTTAGTATTGAATGCAAGATAAGTTTTAATGACACCGTGATGGACCAGGTGAATGAGTTTGTATATTTAGGAAGTGTATTTGACAGAAAGAAACAAATTAGATGGCGAAATTAATAAGCGAGTGAATTCTTCGTTGAAAGTTATAGGTGCCTTAGGAGAATTTCACAGGAATGATGGGTTCTCAAGGAAGTCCCGAACAGCTGTGTATGACAGTGTCAGTTTTTCTACTCTGATGTATGGCAGTGAAACCGGGGTACTGCAAAAGAGACATAGAAGTCGCTTGTGTTCTGGGAAGATGCATTACTTACGGGGGTTTGCGGAAAGACTTGCTCTGATCACGTGAGGAATGAAAATGTGGTGCAGATGTGTAATGTGAAGTAAAATGTTGTTAGTAAGGTGGGGACTAATGTTCTTAGGTGGTTTGGCCATGTTGAAAGAATGAGTGATGATATGCTAACTAAGAGAATTTATTCAGCCCACGTGGCAGGAAGGAAAGGTAGAGGAAGGCCAAGGAAATCATGGGAGAACCAGATTTATGAAGTACAAAAGATCTTGTGTGTGACGTGTGATGGAGGTTAATGAAGCTCGAGCTGTGTGCCGAAATCGCTGTAAATGGAGACATTTGTTACACCGACAGTAAGTAAATTCAACTTCCATCAGTTAAATGTTTACATGGCAGATGGTCTTACTTTGTGAAGCTAAGTTCTAAATCTGAGAGAACAGCTTAAGGATATGTACTAAGGGCATCTTGAAAGTAATGCCTCTTCTTTAATAACTTTTGAAATCTTAAAGTGATTTTAGTGAAACTGCACTGACATGTACTGTATGCTACCAATGTGGGAATCAAATTTTTTCGGAATCGGAAATAAAGATCACGAATGACAGAGAAAAGCAGCAAGCCGTAATTGAATTCCTGGAAAAAGAGGGATGTGAGGCTCCAGAAATCCATAGAAGACTCCTGGCGGTGTATGGAGCTGCCACAATCGATATCAGTAATGTCCGAAGATGGATGAAGAGGTTTAGAGAGGGATAAAGTCCAGTGTCGGACGAACAATGGAGTGGAACACCCGCAATTGCAGTGGCAGATGCCAACAGGCAACGAGTGAAAGACATCATCACATCTGATCGTCGTGTCACCATCTAGGAGTTGCACCAATAAACAGTACTCACTATGTGCAGGCATAGAAGAAGCTGAAGGAAGCTATCAGAAGAAAAAGACGTGACATTCCACTTCATAGTGTTGTTTTACACCATGATGATGCCCATCCCCACAACTCAATGGAGACTTCACAGGCTATTGCCAACATGAGGTGAACATTGATGCCCCAACTCCCATACAGTCCTAATTTGCCTCCCTCAGACTTTTTCCTGTTTCCATCTTTGAAAAACACCCTCCGTGGGGAACGTTTCGACGATGTGATAGATATCAAACTGGCTGTGAACTCATGGGTGAAAGGACAACCTCAGGAATCTTTTCAAAACGAATTTTACCAATGAGTTTAAAGATGGCAGAAATGTATACAAAGTGATGGACAATACTTTGAATAGGCTAGCATTATTAACAATACAGTGTATGTCCAAGTATTTTGCCACCAAGTTTCACACTTTTGCTGCTACAAATAAAAATCTTATGAAGGACCAGATATTACTTTCAGGATGCCCTTTGAATGCATGTTATAAATTTATTTTATTATAAATTAAATATATGGACAGAAATCTCTCATATCTTAAGTAAGGTTGTCCTCACAATCTTAAAAACTTTGTGCTTTCCCAGTACGGAGTTTCATGAACTTTTTGATCAACTGGAGTACTGTTTGAGAGAAAAAAAAAGAAGTGGTAGTTGCTTCCTTTCTTTCTCTTTCTTTATTTTTTATCTTTTTCCGAAATAAAAAAAATGCCTGATATCTCAAGTTTTAACAAAGTCTTTTCAAATGGGGCCGCACCTGAATTTCATTTCCCAAGAGAGAGAGAGTCAAGAGGAAGAGGGAACGTGAAATATTACTTTTATTTACTATGCAGCGCGAGCCATTTGCTTCGGTTTCGCAGCCGAGTGTATCAACCATTAATGACCACTCCGTTCTAGGGAGGAAGCCATCTCATTCCAGGAACATCGTTCAGTTCACTTGCCTCAGATGGTCCCGACTCCACTGCAGGGATAACACGACATTAGTTAATTAGAAAGTTAATGAGATTGCGTAACCACCACCACACATCTGAACAACAACAAAAATTCTTGTCAAATGATTCTTTCCTGATGCTTGTTTAATAACGGATTTAGGGTTGATCAGGCGCTTGCGATGGAAATGCCGGGAAGGATTGCTTGCAGTCTTCGAAAGACCTTTTGACTTTGTACAAAGGGAGAATATATTCAACCTGTCATTAGTTTCAACACGCAATTTCGGAAAGAATTCATTTAGCGGCAACCAATTCCAAAGAAAACCCAACAACTGCCTAAAATATGATGATTGGACAAAAAGCCAGAGCGCCGTGTGTGTTTTTTTTTATTTTCGTGCGGGTAATCCCGATGAACATTTACACAAATAAAAACGGAAAGCAGTCAGCAAATAAAAAAAATGTACGATGTTTTCCGAAATATCAAATTTGTTATAAACCCATCTACGAAGTTTTAGACTTGAACTCAAGAAATATTTGCTACTTGAGTCTAAAGTTAATAACTACAGCATGCATAAAATAACAGATATTGCACTACCTTGGCATTCAGTCTGACCAGATAAACACGCAAACCTTTGAAATTTTTCAGTCGTTGTCACCCGTTTTACCACTTTGGATTGTTAAACTGAAAAGCCCAGCTGCTTTAAGAACTTATTCAGATAAAAAAAATTGCCATTGTAATACCGTAGTCCTCGTACCGAAAATTTTAATGGTGTTATAGGAAACTATAAGACGATTAGTTCATAATTTTTCTCAAAATTTCTGAGAAAAAAAAGTTCGAACGTCACGCAACGTACCAATGGTGACATCGGCAACTATAAAATCACTGAATTTCCTGATCCAGGATGATGCATAAACTGTACATTAAACATTATCATATACGGCATAAACATCCATCAAAATATCTACATTCGCTTCTTTTGGAGGTTTTCCCATTCTAAGATAGTAGCCAACTTCACGCATTGCAATGGAAATGAGCCACGTCGGTGTCCAAGCAGTCATAGGAAAAGAGCCACGCCGGTGGCCAAGCACTCACAGGAAAAGAGCCACGGCGATGGCCAAGCAGTCACAGGAAAAGAGCCACGTCGGTATCCAAGAAGACACAGGAAAATAGCCGTGGCCTAGCGGTTACAGAAATATAGTCAAGTCGGTGGCCGAGAAATCACAGGAAAGAGCCACGTTGGTAGCCTAGCAGTCACAGGAAAAGAGCCACATCGGTGCCCGAGCAGTCACAGGAAAAGAGCCATGTCGGTGGCCGAGAAGTCACAGGAAAAGAGCCAAGTAGGTGGCCGAGCAGTCACAGGAAAGGGGCCACGTCGCTCGCCGAGAAGTCACAGCAATAATGCCATGTCGGTGGCCGAGAAGTCACAGCAATAGTGCCATGTCGGTGGCCAAGCAGTCACAGAAAATGAGTCACGTCGGTGCCTGAGCAGTCACAGAAAAAGAGCTACGTCGGGACCTCAGCAGTCACAGGAAAAGAGCTACGTCGGGACCTCCGCAGTCACAGGAAAAGAGCTACGTCGGGACCTCAGCAGTCACAGGAAAAGAGCTAAGTCTGTTGCCAAGCAGTCACAGGAAGGGAGCTACATTGTGGCCAAGCAGTCTCAGGAAACGAGCCAAGCCCGTGTCCGAGAAGTTACAGGAAATGAGCCACGTCGGTGTCCGAGCAGTCTTTCCTAATCGTAAGAGTTGCACATGGGCTGCTTGCCCGTACTATAGTGCTGAATCTCTCTTCTCCAAGGAACCAGAGCAAATTAGGCACGGGAGATTGCTTATAGCCTAAGATGCTTATGGTGGCCGTTAAACTGAGTAAAAAAAACATTGGGAAGCTTCGCCCATAATACGTACTGGAATACACTAAAAGTGTTTAGCTATTGTAAGCTTCTTTTCTGATACTCTAGGCAACTAAAGGTTTTATTATATTAACTTCCTGAAATATCAAAATTTCTGAAATGTCATATTTGCTTAGAAGTTGGGTTTTCCAATTTACTCTTCGTACAGTATAATAACTGTTTTCCAGTTAAGAAGAGCACGAACACCTTTAAGTTACTTTTTGAGCTCACAGTACCTGCCGAAATGATATCATTATGAATAAGGCACCATATTCGAGTTCAGATATTCATAATATACATATAAAAAGCTCTACTTAGTTTCTTTTTGTTTACTTTCCGATATAAATTTTGTCTTTCTTCTTCCGAAATTTCATAGATAAAAAACTTCTCTTTCTCCTTCTGTAGCTCCATCGATATGAAAATTCTCTTTCTCGTTTTACAGCTGCACTGATGTGAATTTTCTTGTTCTTCTTCCGAAGCTCCATCGACATGTGAACTTCCTCTTTCTTCTTCTGTATTCTGTAGTTCCATCGATGTGAATCTTTTTCTTCTTCTGAAGCTCAATCGATATAAATATTCTCTTTCTTCTTCCGAAATTCTATCGATAAGAGTTTCCTCTTTATTCTTCTGTAGCTCAATCGATATGACCCTTTGTGAAAACACAGGTTCATGTTAGGCATCGAAACCGGGTCCCCTTACTCCGGAGTAAGTCGCTCTCCCAACTGAGCTACGCGGACATGTGCTCTCACTGCTATTTGCCTTTATCTCATGTGCATCCTGAAGTGCAGGCACGTCACATGTTTACCTCTCTAACACTCGTTGAAGGTCTTCCTCCATGCGGGATTAAAGCCGCCGTCTCACGAATACCCTTAAGTTCTTTATGTCATCTGTAAATTGTTGATTTTCCTAGATGTTCATATTTATATACCTCTTGCATTAGACGGAAAGTTCCTTCGACATATTTCTTAAGTCGACAGAAAAAATTTAATGGCGCATCTATGTACCTTTTTCACATCCATGTTTTCAAAAAATCACATCGCGAAAACACTTGTTAAGGGTTCATGAAACAACGCTTATTAAACTGCGCACTACCGACGGCGCATGCGTGATGAACAGGAGTGGCCGGTTGTTAGGATACTCGTTAGACTATCGGCATTTTCTAGACTCCTGCCGAAGTCGAACGCAGTACCACATTTTTTTTATAAAACCCCGAGGCTGTTCTAGGACAAGTAGTTGTTTTACGGAAGGCCCGAACTTTCAGGATGACCTGGCTGATACGTTTTCTCGCAATGTGTGAAGTATAAGGAAGTAAATTTCTCCGTCATTTTGGTCCACGCCGGGAATCGAACCCGAGCCTTCTTATTCCGGAACAAGCCGCTCTACCAACTGAGCTACGCAGACGTTCGTTCTCTCTGCTATCTGCCTTTATCTCGTGTGTGTCCTGTGGGGCAGGCACGTCTCATCTCCCCTACCGAAAGAGAGCCGGGGGGCGTGGCCCACGGGTCAGCCGGGACCATGTGTGGCTGTAGGCAGTCATCCGCTGAAGAACGTGCACTTGAGAACTCCCAGTCAATCTGGTATGTGAAATGCAACATCACACACATTTATTTTTCGAGGCGCTGAAGAAGGGATTCTCTTATTTTTCCTGTCTCGCGGTGTGGAAAGAACATCACACCATTGCGAGATCTTTAACGGCCGGGTAATCAGGAAAGTTTGGGCGCCATTATAACGAAGTAAATTTCTCCGTCATTTTTGGTCCACGTCGGGGATCGAACCCGAGTCCTCTTATTCCGGAACAAGTCGCTCTACCAATTGAGCTACGCAGACGTTCGTTCTCGCTGCTATCTGCCTTTATGTCGTGTGCGTCCTGTGGGGCAGGCACGTCACAGAAGGTCCGATCAAAAAGTTCCGTGACTAGGCCGATATACAACAACGTATTGAGTTACTTAAGTCTCGCTATGATCTCCCTCAAAGTTGTCTCCTTGGACAGCGATATACCGCTGCCAGCCTTTTTGCCACTGTTGGAGCGCTTCCTGGAAGTCCTGCTCGCGAATCATATCAAACACCGTCTGTGATTCACGCCGGATCTCGTCCACGGTTTCAAAACAGCTATCCTTGAGCTTCAGCTTCATCTTTGGGAACAGAAAGAAGTCGCAGAGGGCCAAACCCGGCGAGTAAGGCTGGGGAGGAAGAGTAGTCTTGCTGTTGCTGCTGCCAAACTGGCCTGTTGCTAACGCTCTATGCACTGCTGCATTTTCGTGATGGAGCAGAAAATCGCCCCTGCGCCACATTTCAGGTTGTTTGCGGAAAATGTACTCCCTAAGACACCGCAGAACATCGCTGTAAAAAAGGGCGGCGACGGTCTGGCCCTGAGGGACGAATTCCCGTTGCACAAATCCACGAATGTCGAAGAACACGATGAGCATGCTTTTTGTTGCGCTCAGGATCGGTCGGGCTAACTTCGGCTTTGAAAACGCAGGCTCTTCCACTGCAACGACTGTCGTTTGGTCTCCGGGTCGTAACCGTAGACCTAAGTCTGACCCGCGACAGGAACTTTGGTTCCCGATTTGCCGAGTTTGACGCAGAATTTGATATTCGCTCGCTGCTCTAGTTTGCAGTCCATACCAAAATCGCAGATGTTTTCTGCACGTGGTCACCAAATATCGTGTTGCACGTGGTCACCAAATATCGTGTTGCACAGCTCCTGATGTTCACAGAACTACGCCAGTTGTACAATGACTCATGAAGGTCACTGCCGTTGACCGCTGTTCCCGCATTAGCATTTTGTCATCTGCAGCGCGCTATGTGCCTAGTGTCGGAAATTTTTGATCGCACTACGTATAATAGAAAGAGATTTAAGAACTATTCATACTTAAAGCTCTTATAGGAAGAATAAATTACGAAGTTGTGCCGTGAATTTCGTTCAACGCATAGGTCAATTCTTTTGAGAACGATTTTAATAGCAAAACAGCATTCTTCTGATTAGTTAGCAAGGGTAGCTCATTTTGGAAAAATATACCTGGATTACAATGAGTTGATTCGAAACAGTTGTTTTGAAAAAAAAAAACCCAACAAAAAACACCAGTTATTCTTTTACTCGCGTTTAATACAATAAATACACGGTACGGCCATGTGCTTGTGGCGAATGAAACTCATGGTGTAAGTAGCAAGTTAGTGGGAGAGCCATTGACCTTGAACTGTCCCTAACTGGACATGGAAAGTTCACTTCAATATTCGCATTAGTTTGGTGATACATTTCATTTTCATTTCATTTTATTATTTCTGCTGTTACAGGTTATTGAATAATGATAACAATTATTGACAGTTATAAAATAACAGCAAGGAAGCTCCAGGAAAAGGCCTCATTGAGTCCTGTCTAAGCCCGGAGCTCCCTGAAGGAAATTTACAAGTCAAGTACAGCAATGTACACCATCAGCCATTAGTATAACTCTTTCTCTCCCCCCTATTATTCCATTAAATAGTTAGCTTAATAAGTATGCTTTTAATTTTTTCTTATAGAGATTAAAGTTATTAATCAATGTCAGTTCTCCGGGCAATGAATTCCAAAACGCGGGCCCACAATAATTTAAACTTTGTTTCATAGTTAAAGTTTTAGGTACCATTGGTATAAGTGCCTGTTGATTTCTTGTATTATATTGATGCGTATATGTAGATATTTTAATTAATTCCTGCTCTATGTTATTTTTTATTCTTTTGTACATGATTTTACCCAAGTTAGAATTATATAATTGTTTAATAGCCATTATGTTATATTTGTTAAGGTCAACTCTTGTATATGTATGTATACATGATTGAGAAAAATAGCATTATTACAACTATATTTTAAATCTAATATACTTGTTTTGAAGTATTTGTAATTTTTTAATATTAGATTGAGTTGTTTGACCCCATGTTAATATACAGTAGTTAAGGTGTGTATGAACTAAAGTAAAATATATTAATTTTAATGTTTTAACAGTAAGATTTGTCAGAACATGACTTACAATTCCTATATTTTTTGATAATTTATTCATGAGATTATCAATGTGTTTATTCCATTTTAAATCATTATTAAGTATAATACCTAAGTAAGTAAACTCATTTGCTATTTCAATTGATTTCTTGTCGAGAAGTAATGGTATATTAATAAGTTTACTTGTTCGTTGTCTTGAAAAAAACTGCTTTAGTTTTATCTGTATTTAATACAAGTTCATTAGCAGCCAACCAATTTGTGTATTTTTGCAATTCAATATTACTGTGTAAAACTATTTCTTCTGGATTAGTAGCCTACCCTTAAATAACAATGTAGTGTCATCTGCATAGAGGATAATTCTAGATTCAGATTCGATGTTAAAAATGTCATTAATGTAGATATTAAATAATAATGGTCCAAGTATTGAACCTTGGGGTACACCCAACGTAATATTTTCCATTGTTGAGTAATAATGGCCTAGTTGAGTAAACTGAATTCTGTTTGATACGTAATTTGTAAAGAGTGCATGAGCAGTACCCCTTATTCCTATATTATGTAGTTTTGATAGTAATATGTTATGGTTTAATTCGTCAAAAGCCTTTGTTAAATCCAAAAAAATAGCAACGGTTAAATTTTTTTCCTCAAACTTTTTCTGAATTATATCTTGAATATGAAGAAGAGCAAGATCTGTTGATTTATTTGATTGAAATCCAAATTGGTTTTTGTCGAAAACTTTATATTTGTTTAAGTAGGATAACAATTTATTGTAAATTAGTTTTTCAAGTAATTTTGCAAAGATTGATGTCTTAGATATTGGACGATAATTGTTTTCATCATTGTGTGATCCTGCTTTACATTTAGGGGTAATTTGTGTAATTTTCAGTTTATCAGGAAAAATTCCTGTATCAAGAACAGAATTAAAATTTTGAAGTAAAGGTTCAGATATCTCATCTGCAATATATTTAATTGCCCGTAAATTAATTTCATCAGATCCTGAACCTGCTGATATTCTTATATTCTGAAATTCCACTAACAATTCAGTTTTTGTAATATCTGTAAAATGAAAATTATTAGGGAGATATGATTTTTGTAAATAACTGGAGTAATGTGTATTAACCCTTTTTAACTTTTGTTTTAATGTAACTAGGGTAGTTGTAAAATGATGATTCAGTTGTGTAGCAATGTCCTGTTGATGGCTTATTTTCATATTATTTATAGTTAGGTGAGATGGTAATATCGTTTTAGGTGTCCTACCAAGTAATTGATTAAGATGCTTCCATGTTAGTTTAGATGAATTTTGTAAGAATATATTAGCATAATAATTCCTTTTAGTAGTTCTTAATTCCGAGTTCAGCCTATAAATATATTGTTTAAAATAATTAAAATCTGATTATTGTCTAGTTTTAAGGAATTTAGAATATAACTTATTCCTTTTTTTAATGCACTTAAGTAATGTATCTGTAATCCATGGTTTTCGAAAACTTTTTCTAGATTTATTGCTTAGTACTGAAATAGGAAAACATATGTCATAGATATGTTTTAGTTTTGTAAAAAATATTTCATATTTTAAATCACGAGATGAATATGTGTCCAATTCGCTCCAGTTTAAATTCCTTAATTTATTTTTAAATATTTCTAGATTTTTTTTGTTTATAAGTCTCATTTTAGAAACTTCATGTATTTGAGCCTTTTTAAGTGTGTGTTTGTGAATGATAAAAATAGGTAAATGATCACTAAAAATAAACTCCAATATTCCCGCAATAATTGGATCTTGTTGAATGTTAGTAATACACAAATCCAAAATTGTTTTAGAATGGGTAGTTATTCTGGTTGGCAGTGTGATGGTATTTACAAATCCTGATGAATTTAAAATATAAATTAATTGATTAGTTATAGAATTATCCTGGGAAATATCAATATTTAAATCTCCCATGATAATAGTTTTTTTCTTAACAAGGTTAGCATAGTTTAGAAATTCACTTATTATATTTAGACATATATTATAATCAGATTTAGGTTGTCTATAACACACCATGATTATGTAAAATTCATTTTGAATAGTTATTATTTCTATGTTAGAGTTTGTTACAGTAAAGTTGTTAACAGTTGAAAAGTCCCTATATTGATTATTAACATATATTGCAATGCCCCCTCCTCTTGAGTAATTTCTATTTAGGTTAAATATGGTATAATTAGTTAACTGTGTTGAATAATCCCCACTTGGAAACCATGTTTCATTTATACAGACAATATCTATCGCTGCCTTAATTAAGTGTAATAAAGACTCCAGAAGTGTAATTTTGTTTGTTAGTGATCCTGCATTAATATGTATAATTTTTAACGAATTATGTAGGTTAGTTGTTATTAAGTGGTTCAACTGTTCAACTGAATAATAACCATCCATCTTGTTCGCCACATCCCCCATTTTAGCCTTTATAATTTATAATTTAATCAAGTCATTAAGAGGAGTTCATAAATTCATGTAGTTCCTCAATAGTCAGCATTTTCCTTTTTTGAGCTTCTTCATTTTTTTTTATGAATAAGTTTCCATTCCATGTCCATGAGTACTTGAGCCTTGACTGCTGCACCAGTGTCCTTGCTTCCCACTACAGATGTTTATTGTAAGGAGTAAGATTTTCGTTTAAGTAGATTCTTGTTGCCCTTAAACCAGGCATTAGATCATTATTATAGGTAAGAGTTTTTTTCTTGGACATCCAAATATTCCTAGTTGTTCTTGATTTGAACTGGATGAGCACTACCGAGTCTTGAGTCCTTTTATGCTTGGTTGGTAAAGGGTAAACAATAACAATATATTTTGATATATCCTTATCTATTTGTAATTTAGTTGCTAAGAGATCACCAATATTATTAAGATCTTCCTGAGATGCAATATTTGAAAGATCAATTCCGTGTATTTCTATGTTTCTCAGCCTTTGATATTGATTCAGTTCATTTAATTCTTTATTTAATAATTTATTCTGTTGAAAAGTCTTCCTTTCCTGTATTTGAAGAGATTCTAATTTATTTTTTAGATCTTCATTACTGAGTTCTAGTACAGTACATTTCGACAGAACACTATCATACCATTAACTCAAAAACTCAACAGAACGTTTGATATCTCTTAATTCCTCCCTGAGTTCTGGAATATAATTTTGTTGTCAATGAAAGTAGAAGGGTTATTTGTCTCGCGTCGGGAAAAAGCTGAGTTCAAGAATTGAGCAACGGATAACCGTGGCATAAACGTTTCAGTGAAGGCCGGGATGATATTGAAGACGACGAACGTCTGGAACACCCAATCACTTCAAGAACAAAAGACAATGTGCGCAAAATCTACGAAGTTTTTCGAAATGATGAATGACTGAGTATGAGAATGATAGCAGTAATGGTAAAATCGATAAAGGGACTTTTACGTAAATCTCACATGAAGATATGAACATGGCAAAGGTTTGTGCCAAGATGATTCCGAAGTTTCTCAATCCTGAGCAAAAATGAACTTTGCAAGCAAATTTGTGCTGACACTCCGGGACAAAATCAGGCGGACCCCAACTTTTTGAGGGTGTTATCACTTGCGATGAAACATGGATCTTTCGATATGCCCAGTGAAACAAAAAAACAGTTGATGCGTTAGAAAACACCAACATTACTAAGGATGAGGAAAGCATGGCAAAGTATGTTGTAGGTCATGTTAATTGTTTAATCTGAGATTAAGGATGTAATGTTGGTACCGTGGGTTTACCATGCAGCAATAGCGAACCAGCATTACTATACTGTATACAGTTTCTGGTGACATTTGAGAACGCAACTAACCAAAAAAGGCTAGAATTCTTGAAAACTGACTTCATCCTTCACAGCACAACGCCCTTACGCACTCAGCGTTCTCAGGAAAGCAGTTTTTAGACGAAAAAGCATCGTAGTGGTAGAGCATCCTGCGTACTAGCCACATAACATTTGATCTAATGCAACATTTTCTTAACCCTAATATCAAATCTATACTCAAGGGAACCCGTTTTGAGTCAGTTACTGTGGTGAAGAAGAGAAAGAAAAAGCTTCTCAAAGGGATCACACCAGATGAGCTACAGCACTGCTGTGCCCATGCGACTGTTTCCGTTTTCCTAAACTAAACTCTGTACTCAAAGGGATTCGTTTTGTGTCAGTTACTGCGGTCAAGAAGATAACGACCAAGCTTCTCATCAGATGAGCTACTGCTGAGCCCATGAGACTTTTTTCCTTAAAGTCAAATCTGTACTCAAGGGGACCCGTTTCGAGTCAGCTACTGTGGTGAAGAAGACGCCGACCAGGCTTCTAAAAGGGATTTCACCAGATGAGGTACAGCACTGCTTTACTCACATGACTTTTTCTTTTCCCTAAAGTCAAATCTGTACTCAAGGGGACTAGCTTTGTGTCAATTACTGTGGTGAAGAAAAGAACGACGATTCTTCTCAAAGGGATTTCACCGGATGAGCTACAACACTGCTTTACCCACGTGACCATTTCTTTTTCCTAAAGTCAAATCTGTACAAGAGGGGACTATTTTTGTGCCAATTAGTGTGGTGAAGAAGAGAACGACGAGGCTTCTCAAAGGGAATTCACCAGTTGAGCTACAGCACTGCTTTACCCACGTGACTTTTTCTCTTACCTAAAGTCAAATATGTACACGAGGGGACTAGTTTTGTGTCAATTACTGTGGTGAAGAAGAGAACGACGGGGCTTATCAAAGGGATTTCACCGGATGAGCTACAGCACTGCTTTACCCAGGTGACTTTTTCTTTTACCTAAAGTCAAATCTGTACACGAGGGGACTAGTTTTGTGTCAATTACTGTGGTGAAGAAGAGAACGACAGGGCTTCTCAAAGGGATTTCACGGGATGAGCTACAGCACTGCTTTACCCACGTGACATTTTCTTTTCGCTAAAGTCAAATCTGTACTCAAGGGGACTAGCTTTGTGTCAATTACTGTGGTGAAGAAAAGAACGACGAGGCTTCTCAAAAGGATTTCACCGGATGAGCTACAACACTGCTTTACCCACGTGACTTTTTCTTTTACCTAAAGTCAAATCTGTACACGAGGGGACTATTTTTGTGCCAATTACTGTGGTGAAGAAGAGAACGACGAGGCTTCTCAAAGGGATTTCACCGGATGAGCTACAGCACTGCTTTACCCACGTGACTTTTTCTTTTACCTAAAGTCAAATCTGTACACGAGGGGACTAGTTTTGTGTCAATTACTGTGGTGAAGAAGAGAACGACAGGGCTTCTCAAAGGGATTTCACGGGATGAGCTACAGCACTGCTTTACCCACGTGACATTTTCTTTTCGCTAAAGTCAAATCTGTACACGAAGGGACTAGTTTTGTGTCAATTGCTGTGGTGAAGAAGAGAACGACGGTGCTTCTCAAAGGGATTTCACCGGATGAGTTACAGCACTGCTTTACCCACGTGAATTTTTCTTTTTCCTAAAGTCAAATCTGTACACAAGGGAAGTAGTCATGTGTTAATTACTGAGGTGAAGAAGAGAACGACGGTGCTTCTCAAAGGGATTTCACCGGATAAGCTACAGCACTGCTTTACCCACGTGACTTTTTCTTTTCCCTAAAGTCAAATCTGTACACGAGGGGACTAGTTTTGTGTCAATTACTGTGGTGAAGGAGAGTACGACGAGGCCTCTCAAAGGGATTTCACCGGATGAGCTACAGCACTGCTTTACCCACATGACTTTTTCTTTTCCCTAAGGTCAAATTTGTACACGAGGGGACTAGTTTTGTGTTAATTACTGTGGTGAAGAAGAGAACGACGGTGCTTCTCAAAGGGATTTCACCGGATGAGCTACAGCACTACTTTACCCACGCGACTTTTTCTTTTCCCTAAAGTCAAATCTGTACTCAAGGGGACTAGTTTTGCGTCAATTACTGTGGTGAAGAAGAGAACGACAGGGCTTCTCAAAGGGATTTCACGGGATGAGCTACAGCACTGCTTTACCCACGTGACTTTTTCTTTTCGCTAAAGTCAAATATGTACTCACGGGGACTAGTCATGTGTCAATTGCTGTGGTGAAGAAGAGAACGACGGTGCTTCTCAAAGGGATTTCACCGGATAAGCTACAGCACTGCTTTACCCACGGGACTTTTTCTTTTCCCTACAGTCAAATCTGTACACTAGGGGAGTAGTCAAGTGTTAATTACTGTGGTGAAGAAGAGGACGACGGTGCTTCTCAAAGGGATTTCACCGGATAAGCTACAGCACTGCTTTACCCACGTGACTTTTTCTCTTTCCTAGAGTCAAAGCTCTACACGAGGGGACTAGTTTTGTGTCAATTACTGTGGTGAAGAAGAGAACGACGGTGCTTTTCAAAGGGATTTCACCGGATGAGCTACACCACTGCTTTACCCACATGACTTTTTCTTTTCCCTAAAGTCAAATCTGTACACGAGGGGACTAGTTTTGTGTCAATTACTGTGGTGAAGAAGAGAACGATGAGGCTTCTCAAAGGGATTTCACCGGACGAGCTACAGCACTGCTTTACCCACGTGACTTTTTCTTTTTCCCTAAAGTCAAATCTGTACACGACGGGACTAGTTTTGGGTCAATTACTGTGGTGAAGAAGAGAACGACGAGGCTTCTCAAAGGGATTTCACCGGATGAGCTACAGCACTGCTTTACCCACGTGACTTTTTCTTTTCCCTAAAGTCAAATCTGTACACGAGGGGACTAGTTTTGTGTCAATTACTGTGGTGAAGGAGAGAACGACGAGGCTTCTCAAAGGGATTTCACCGGATGAGCTACAGCACTGCTTTACCCACATGACTTTTTCTTTTCCCTAAGGTCAAATCTGTACACGAGGGGACTAGTTTTGTGTTAATTACTGTGGTGAAGAAGAGAACGACGGTGCTTCTCAAAGGGATTTCACCGGATGAGCTACAGCACTACTTTACCCACGCGACTTTTTCTTTTATCTAAAGTCAAATCTGTACTCAAGGGGACTAGTTTTGCGTCAATTACTGTGGTGAAGAAGAGAACGACAGGGCTTCTCAAAGGGATTTCACGGGATGAGCTACAGCACTGCTTTACCCACGTGACTTTTTCTTTTCGCTAAAGTCAAATCTGTACTCACGGTAACTAGTCATGTGTCAATTGCTGTGGTGAAGAAGAGAACGACGGTGCTTCTCAAAGGGATTTCACCGGATGAGCTACAGCACTGCTTTACCCACGTGAATTTTTCTTTTTCCTAAAGTCAAATCTGTACACGAGGGGAGTAGTCATGTGTTAATTACTGTGGTGAAGAAGAGAACGACGGTGCTTCTCAAAGGGATTTCACCGGATAAGCTACAGCACTGCTTTACCCACGTGACTTTTTCTTTCACCTAAAGTCAAATCTGTACACGAGGGGACTAGTTTTGTGTCAATTACTGTGGTGAAGAAGAGAACGACGAGGCTTCTCAAACGGATTTCACCGGACGAGCTACAGCACTGCTTTAACCACGTGACTTTTTTTCCTAAAGTCAAATCTGTACACGAGGGGACTAGTTTTGTGTCAATTACTGTGGTGAAGAAGAGAACGACGGTGCTTCTCAAAAGGATTTCACCGGATGAGCTACAGCACTGCTTTACCCACATGACTTTTTCTTTTCCCTAAAGTCAAATCTGTACACGAGGGGACTAGTTTTGTGTCAATTACTGTGGTGAAGGAGAGAACGACGAGGCTTCTCAAAGGGATGTCACCGGATGAGCTACAGCACTGCTTTACCCACATGACTTTTTCTTTTCCCAAAGGTCAAATCTGTACACGAGGGGAGTAGTCATGTGTTAATTACTGTGGTGAAGAAGAGAACGACGGTGCTTCTCAAAGGGATTTCACCGGATAAGCTACAGCACTGCATTACCCACGTGACTTTTTCTTTTCCCTAAAGTCAAATCTGTACACGAGGGGAGTAGTCATGTGTTAATTACTGTGGTGAAGAAGAGAACGACGGTGTTTCTCAAAGGGATTTCACTGGATAAGCTACAGCACTGCTTTACCCACGTGACTTTTCCTTTTCCCCAAAGTCAAATCTGTACACGAGGGGACTAGTTTTGTGTCAATTCCTGTGGTGAAGGAGAGAACGACGAGGCTTCTCAAAGGGATTTCACCGGATGAGCTACAGCACTGCTTTACTCACATGACTTTTTCTTTTCCCTAAGGTCAAATCTGTACACGAGGGGACTAGTTTTGTGTTAATTACTGTGGTGAAGGAGAGAACGACGAGGCTTCTCAAAGGGATTTCACCGGATGAGCTACAGCACTGCTTTACCCACATGACTTTTTCTTTTCCCTAAGGTCAAATCTGTACACGACGGGACTAGTTTTGGGTCAGTTACTGTTGTGAAGGAGAGAACGACGAGGCTTCTCAAAGGGATTTCACCGGATGAGCTACAGCACTGCTTTACCCACATGACTTTTTTTTCCCTAAGGTCAAATCTGTACACGAGGGGACTAGTTTTGTGTTAATTACTGTGGTGAAGAAGAGAACGACGGTGCTTCTCAAATAGATTTCACCGGATGATCTACAGCACTACTTTACCCATGCGACTTTTTCTTTTCCCTAAAGTCAAATCTGTACTCAAGGGGACTAGTTTTGCGTCAATTACTATGGTGAAGAAGAGAACGATGAGGCTTCTCAAAGGGATTTCACCGGGTGAGCTACAGCACTGCTTTACCCACGTGACTTTTTCTTTTCCATAAAGTCAAATCTGTACACGAGGGGACTAGTTTTGTGTCAATTACTGTGGTGAAGGAGAGAACGACGAGGCTTCTCAAAGGGATGTCACCGGATGAGCTACAGCACTGCTTTACCCACATGACTTTTTCTTTTCCCAAAGGTCAAATCTGTACACGAGGGGAGTAGTCATGTGTTAATTACTGTGGTGAAGAAGAGAACGACGGTGCTTCTCAAAGGGATTTCACCGGATAAGCTACAGCACTGCATTACCCACGTGACTTTTTCTTTTCCCTAAAGTCAAATCTGTACACGACGGGAGTAGTCATGTGTTAATTACTGTGGTGAAGAAGAGAACGACGGTGTTTCTCAAAGGGATTTCACTGGATAAGCTACAGCACTGCTTTACCCACGTGACTTTTCCTTTTCCCCAAAGTCAAATCTGTACACGAGGGGACTAGTTTTGTGTCAATTCCTGTGGTGAAGGAGAGAACGACGAGGCTTCTCAAAGGGATTTCACCGGATGAGCTACAGCACTGCTTTACTCACATGACTTTTTCTTTTCCCTAAGGTCAAATCTGTACACGAGGGGACTAGTTTTGTGTTAATTACTGTGGTGAAGGAGAGAACGACGAGGCTTCTCAAAGGGATTTCACCGGATGAGCTACAGCACTGCTTTACCCACATGACTTTTTCTTTTCCCTAAGGTCAAATCTGTACACGACGGGACTAGTTTTGGGTCAGTTACTGTTGTGAAGGAGAGAACGACGAGGCTTCTCAAAGGGATTTCACCGGATGAGCTACAGCACTGCTTTACCCACATGACTTTTTTTTTCCCTAAGGTCAAATCTGTACACGAGGGGACTAGTTTTGTGTTAATTACTGTGGTGAAGAAGAGAACGACGGTGCTTCTCAAAGGGATTTCACCGGATGATCTACAGCACTACTTTACCCATGCGACTTTTTCTTTTCCCTAAAGTCAAATCTGTACTCAAGGGGACTAGTTTTGCGTCAATTACTATGGTGAAGAAGAGAACGATGAGGCTTCTCAAAGGGATTTCACCGGGTGAGCTACAGCACTGCTTTACCCACGTGACTTTTTCTTTTCCATAAAGTCAAATCTGTACACGAGGGGACTAGTTTTGTGTCAATTACTGTGGTGAAGAAGAGAACGACGAGGCTTCTCAAAGGGATTTCACCGGATGAGAGAGAGCACTGCTTTACCCACGTGACTTTTTCTCTTCCCTAAAGTCAAATCTGTACTCAAGGGGACTAGTTTTGTGTCAATTACTGTGGTGAAGAAGAGAACGACGAGGATTCTCAAAGGGATTTCACCGGATGAGCTACAGCACTGCTTTGCCCACATGACTGTTTCTTTTCCCTAAAGTCAAATCTGTACACGAGGGGAGTAGTCATGTGTTAATTACTGTGGTGAAGAAGAGAACGACGGTGCTTCTCAAAGGGATTTCACCGGATAAGCTACAGCACTGCTTTACCCACGTGACTTTTTCTTTTCCCTAAAGTCAAATCTGTACACGAGGGGACTAGTTTTGTGTCAATTACTGTGGTGAAGAAGAGAACGACGAGGCTTCTCAAAGGGATTTCACCGGATGAGCTACAGCACTACTTTACCCACGTGACTTTTTCTTTTCCCTAAAGTCAAATCTGTACACGAGGGGACTAGTTTTGTGTCAATTACTGTGGTGAAGAAGAGAACGACGGTGCTTCTCAAAGGGATTTCACCGGATAAGCTACAGCACTGCTTTATCCACGTGACTTTTTCTTTTCCCTAAAGTCAAATCTGTACACGAGGGGACTAGTCATGTGTCAATTACTGTGGTGAAGAAGAGAACGACGAGGCTTCTCAAAAGGATTTCACCGGATGAGCTACAGCACTGCTTTATCCACGTGACTTTTTCTTTTCCCTAAAGTCAAATCTGTACTCAAGGGGACTAGTTTTGTGTCAATTACTATGGTGAAGAAGAGAACGATGAGGCTTCTCAAAGGGATTTCACCGGACCAGCTACAGCACTGCTTTACCAACATGACTTTTTCTTTTCCCTAAGGTCAAATTTGTACACGAGGGGACTAGTTTTGTGTTAATTACTGTGGTGAAGAAGAGAACGACGGTGCTTCTCAAAGGGATTTCACCGGATAAGCTACAGCACTGCTTTACCCACGTGACTTTTTCTTTTTCCTAAAGTCAAATCTGTACACGACGGGACTAGTTTTGGGTCAATTACTGTGGTGAAGAAGAGAACAACGAGGCTTCTCAAAGGGATTTCACCGGATGAGCTACAGCACTGCTTTACCCACGTGAATTTTTCTTTTTCCTAAAGTCAAATCTGTACACGAGGGGAGTAGTCATGTGTTAATTACTGTGGTGAAGAAGAGAACGACGGTGCTTCTCAAAGGATTTCACCGGATAAGCTACAGCACTGCTTTACCCACGTGACTTTTTCTTTTCCCTAAAGTCAAATCTGTACACGAAGGGACTAGTTTTGTGTCAATTACTGTGGTGAAGAAGAGAACGACGAGACTTCTCAAAGGGATTTCACCGGACGAGCTACAGCACTGCTTTACCCACGTGACTTTTTCTTTTTCCTAAAGTCAAATCTGTACACGAGGGGACTAGTTTTGTGTCAATTACTGTGGTGAAGAAGAGAACGACGGTGCTTCTCAAAGGGATTTCACCGGATGAGCTACAGCACTGCTTTACCCACGTGACTTTTTCTTTTCCCTAAAGTCAAATCTGTACACGAAGGGACTAGTTTTGTCTCAATTACTGTGGTGAAGAAGAGAACGACGAGGATTCTCAAAGGGATTTCACCGGACGAGCTACAGCACTGCTTTACCCACGTGTGTTTTTCTTTTACCTAAAGTCAAATCTGTACTCAAGGGGACTACTTTTGTGTCAATTACTGTGGTGAAGAAGAGAACGACGGTGCTTCTCAAAGGGATTTCACCGGACGAGCTGCAGCACTGCTTTACCCACGTGACTTTTTCTTTTCCCTAAAGTCAAATCTGTACACGAGGGGACTAGTTTTGTGTCAATTACTGTGGTGAAGAAGAGAACGACGGTGCTTCTCAAAGGGATTTCACGGGATGAGCTACAGCACTGCTTTACCCACGTGACTTTTTCTTTTCCCTAAAGTCAAATCTATACTCAAGGGGACTTGTTTTGTGTCAATTACTGTGGTGAAGAAGAGAACGACGGTGCTTCTCAAAAGGATTTCACCGGATGAGCTACAGCACTGCTTTACCCACGTGACTTTTTCTTTTCCCTAAAGTCAAATCTGTACTCAAGGGGACTTGTTTTGTGTCAATTACTGTGGTGAAGAAAAGAACGACGGTGCTTCTCAAAGGGATTTCACCGGACGAGCTACAGCACTGCTATACCCACGTGACTTTTTCTTTTCCCTAAAGTCAAATCTGTACACGAGGGGACTAGTTTTGTGTCAATTGCTGTGGTGAAGAAGAGAACGATGAGGCTTCTCAAAGGGATTTCACCGGACGAGCTACAGCACTGCTTTACCCACGTGACTTTTTCTTTTTCCTAAAGTCAAATCTGTACACGACGGGACTAGTTTTGGGTCAATTACTGTGGTGAAGAAGAGAACGACGAGGCTTCTCAAAGGGATTTCACCGGATGAGCTACAGCACTGCTTTAATCACGTGACTTTTTCTTTTCCCTAAAGTCAAATCTGTACATGAGGGGACTAGTTTTGTGTCAATTACTGTGGTGAAGAAGAGAACGACGAGGCTTCTCAAAGGGATTTCACCGGATGAGCTACAGCACTGCTTTACCCACGTGACTTTTTCTTTTCCCTAAAGTCAAATCTGTACACGAGGTGACTAGTCATGTGTCAATTACTGTGGTGAAGAAGAGAACGACGGTGCTTCTCAAAGGGATTTCACCGGATGAGCTACAGCACTGCTTTACCCACGTGAGTTTTTCTTTTCCCTAAAGTCAAATCTGTACTCAAAAGGACTAGTTTTGTGTCAATTACTGTGGTGAAGAAGAGAACGACGGTGCTTCTCAAAGGGATTTCACCGGACGAGCTACAGCACTGCTTTACCCACGTGACTTTTTCTTTTCCCTAAAGTCAAATCTGTACACGAGGGGACTAGTTTTGTGTCAATTACTGTGGTGAAGAAGAGAACGACGGTGCTTCTCAAAGGGATTTCACCGGACGAGCTACAGCACTGCTTTACCCACGTGACTTTTTCTTTTCCCTAAAGTCAAATCTGTACTCAAGGGGACTTGTTTTGTGTCAATTACTGTGGTGAAGAAAAGAACGACGGTGCTTCTCAAAGGGATTTCACCGGACGAGCTACAGCACTGCTTTACCCACGTGACTTTTTCTTTTCCCTAAAGTCAAATATGTACACGAGGGGACTAGTGTTGTGTCAATTACTGTGGTGAAGAAGAGAACGATGAGGCTTCTCAAAGGGATTTCACCGGACGAGCTACAGCACTGCTTTACCCACGTGACTTTTTCTTTTTCCTAAAGTCAAATCTGTACACGACGGGAGCCGTTTTAATCAGTTACAGTGGTGAAGAAGAGAACGACCAAGCTTCTCAAAGGAATCAGAGATGAGATACACCATTAGTTTGCCCAGTGAAAGATCAGAATGCAGCGGTGCGTGCGAGAGGGAAGATCATTGAAGGTAAAAAGATTTAAAAATATGAGTTTCTTTTTTAACTTAAGCTATAGCGTAATTGTCGTTATTTAGTAGCCATTAATACTAGATGTATAGTCGTGAACCAAACGTGTATCACAAAAAATAATGTTATGAGACAGTAATTTTCTTTTGTCATCGTGTTTCATTTTCTTATTGTATTCATAATCGATGCTGCTGGATTATTTTATCATAGAAACGAACATTTCCCCTCGCTTGTTGTTGTTGATTTACTTCTAATGGTTAGCATAAAAGTACTTTACGAGAGCTTGTTAACTGCCAACTGCTCCTTCGCCATCGTAAAGTGATCCACGCGTATGAGTTATGGAAAAAGCAACAAAATCGAGCGTCGAGGAAAGACATATCAGGTATCTTTTCGTAAGAAGTCCTTAGGAAGTTTCTGTTGCTGATATTTAATCATTATAGACATCTCTGTTTCAGAACAGATACATTCTTTCCGCAGTAGCTCCTTCAAAACAACTAATTAAGTCTTTTGAAAGAATCAGTCGAGACAGCATATCATCCGATGGAGATATAAATAGTTAAATGAAAGAGTCAGAATTGTAAACATGATGCAGAACAGTGTTTTCCAAAGTTTTAAGAACCGCGACCCAATTTTTAGAACAACAAACTTCTTCGATTTACCTAGCTTTAATGGACATAAAGGGGGATGAGTATTTTTTAATTAAATTATTTTTAGTTCTGTCTTCTTTAATTTATTATAGTATACAATTTTACAAAAAACTGATCTAATTTTTTTAATTTAATTATTTTTACTATTATTTTTAAAAATGTTTAGATAATATAATATAATTATATGTTTTAGGTTTCTGTTGATGACGTTATTGATGCCCACGTCGATGCGAGTCATTTTTATTTCGACAATTGAAGAATGTTATGAATATTGGTTTTGATTCCTAAAATCGCTGAAAATCCACAGATGTACGGAGATGTGAAAGGGAGCAGTACCTTCAATGCTTTAATAGAGAAAAGTTGGATACGTTTGTTGAACAGACAGTCAGAACTGCATCAACCTTTTTATTTTTCTTTCTGCGGTTGAAATTCATTATTAACGAGATGTGTTCGGACTGATGACTGAATTCTTCGTCGGTCTTTGTCGATATCCCCCGCAATCGTCATGCCGCTCTTAAACGGATTTGCAATCCATATTGTCGGGCACCGCTGAGTTCAATCAGCCACTAGGTCTTACTGATTCCGAATCTCCCAAACGGGCCCGACGTAGGTTCTTTTGAATCCACTCGAGTTGAACTCGATTGCTGAAATACTGGAACGTGTACTCGGCAATTATTTAATATCTAAGACAACGAGTGACTCCACTAACCAGTCTCTGTTAAACGTAACAAAATTTAATAGATGAGAAAGAAACTCCGTTCGAGTAGCTACCTCCACATGCCAACAGGTTTCCAGATGGCGAACACTTCACTATCTCGGAAATATCCCGTAAGACCCTCCGCCTCGTTTAACTTGAGTCTTTCTGTCCAAATCCCGATCGATCTCTGATCGCCAAAAAATTCTGACTATTCCGTCAGCCGAAACTAAAATCCCCGAGAGGTTTAACCAACACTCCCGGCTCGAACACGCCGTTTGTCAAGGAAAAATCCCGGTCCTCGTGCATATCGGAACACCAGCCGTCCGACCGACCACGTCGAAGGCGAAACACCAGAAGCCTCCTCACCTGGCATGGTATTTGAAGAAGTTTTAGAAAGGGAGTGTCTGACCCCAGGTCTAAAACTGTCCTTATTGAAGCCTCCTGACCGAACGTGTCGCTCCCTTTTATTGCCTTATCTCCCCCACCCCTTCCGCATTTCTGAAATCCTGTATCCGTGGAGTTCGCCTCTCTCTGGGAGCAGTGACCTTGCACCGATGCATCAGACCCCCCTGATCAGACCCAGTCGCTCAGGTCAAGGTCAACGGCTCGGCACTCCTTAGCACGGCGTACAAAAGAAACCCGCCACGTGCTTTTCACGCGCTTGGGCCGCGGGTGGCCTAGTGGGCACCGTTCGTGACTGCCATGGAAAGGATCTCAGATTCGATCCCAGGCAGGTACGAACGCTCGAACTACTGAATATCTGCCGTGCGTAGGATGGGCACGTTAAGCCGTCGGACCCCGGGTAATAAATAAGAGCGTCTTCCTCCCCCTCTCTACTTCGCTTCCGTGTCACTTTTCCTATCGAGTACTCTAGCCCAGATCTCCTAGCTTCCTATTTCTAAAGGTTGTTTAAGACCTGGGATCAGACACTCCCTTCCTAAAATCCTCTACATATGAGATACTTTTCACGCGCGTTTGAATTTGCATTACATTAAACAGCGCGTAGCCAATGAATGAAGGCACATGTCATGAACTGGCTTGGAGTGTATAAAAGGTGTGTTGTAGGCATCCCGAAAACATATTACGCGTTACTGTCATGGATAAAATGAGCGACTGACCAGATTTGCAAAAAGGGATGATTATCGGTTTTCGGGGCAAAGGTGACAGTATTTCTTAAATAGCGCAGTTTGCGAATTGTTCGCGTGCTGCTGTGGTTAAAGTGTATCGTGATTGGAGAAATCGCCCTATTGCAAACAAGCGACGTAAAAACTGTGGGACATAACGTGCCATTGATGTGGAAGGTGAACGTCGGCTGCGAAGGTGCGTGAGGGCCGATGGACACGCTACACTGGAGCAATTTACTGGTCGAATGAACCAAGGAGCTACCGGAAGTATGTCTAAATCGACAGTTCAGAGAATCCTGCTGCGTATGGGGCTCTGATGCAGACGGGTGGTCACTGCACCTATGCTAACGAATCTGCATCGGCAAGAAAGGCTAACATTTGCACGGCAGTATCGTAATTCGACCTCCGCTGATTGGCAAAGGATTGCCTTCTCTGATGAGTTACGTTTTGTGCTTCATCGAACGTATAGACGTTGGCGTATGAGGCGAGAAGCATCAGAGAACAAACACTCTTCAACCATTGTTGGAAGAACACAAGCTGGTTGGAGCAGCGTTATGGTCTTGGGAATGCCTTCAGGGCATTCTCTGCGTCCCTTCATACACGTGGAAGGCACTATGAATCGAATTCTTTATGAATCCATCCTTGGGGACTACGTACACCCATACATGCTGATTGTCTTCCCTGGGGCGGATGGGATCTTCCAGAACGACAATGCCACGTGTCGCACAGCTAGAAATGCCAGAGAGGGGTTGGATGAGCACGATGAAGACTTCAAACTACGTCCCTGGCCCTTTATTCCCCAGATTTAAAACCAATTGAGCATCTGTGGGACCACCTCGATCGTGTTGTTCGCTCTATGGATCCTCCACCACGCACCGTTCAGCAGCTATCAGATGCACTGTAGTCAGCATGGCTCCACTTACATGTGAACACCTTCCAGCACCTTATTAAGTCACTCCCATCCCGTATAGCTGCTGTCCGCGGTGCACACGGCGGTTACTTTGTATGTTAGCTGGTGGTCACAATAATGTGACTCAACCGTGTATAATACAAGTGATGGCTAACTCAAAAGAAAATACGTCTCGAGATGAATCAGTGGAAACAGGTTCAACTATAATTCTTTACCGCCTGGGTAAAGGACTTGTTCGCGTAAAGGGTCAGGGAAAAGAGAATTGGCTGTTCTTCTTTATTCCCTATTTTTTTCGGTAAAAAGAAAAATTTAGAAGAATATTACCATAAAAAATTGTTAGGAGGAGGTGTAATCGTAACTGCACAGAAGACTAAAACACTGTTCGTCACTTGGTAAAAAAATATGAGATGCTCGGCTCCTTTTTAAAAAATATCCATGGAAATAATTGCCTACAAAGAAGCGTTATTGTGGGGAGGTTTTACCTAAATATATTCCTTCAGGCTTTGGAAAGTAACGCTGAAGGTAACTCCTTGAACGAGAGAGAGATTTGTGCCCCACTGAGAATAAAACCCAGACCCGTCCCGGACGAACGTTGAGAAGCCGGCGCTTCGACCACTGCGCCATCGGGGCGGCGAAAGAGCTTCCAACTTGTTACTGTTCAATGTTTTGCGGTCAGTAGGAGTGTGTGTGTGTGTGTGTGTGTGTGTGTGTGTGTGTGTGTGTGTGTGTGTGTGTGTAAAGGGGTTTGGTCTTTGACCGCCGTACCGTGAGGCTATCACCAGCGAATTCCCGATTAAAACAAAAGAAAAAGTGGAACCCAAGAAGAGGAGTAGAAAGAGCCAAAATGGGACACCAATAACTCCCCGATGTCATTGCATGGATCCAAGGAAGGGAACAACAAGAGTAATTTATATAGCAAATGTAAAAACGATTTTTTACGCAAGTTGGACGTTATTTTGCCTTCAGTAACAAGGAACCTCTTGCAACTCAACCACAATTAAACAAATTCAAGAAAGTATTTCTTATTTTTCAAGATTTCTCCCAGATGGTTCCTCAGCCCACTCAACCTAGCTGAGGCTTGCACTTTTATTTACAGCAACGGTTTCAATCAACACTTTAAATTTGATTTTAGTCAGATAAATTTTTATGGTTCCTCAGCCCACTCAACCTAGCTGAGGCTTGCACTTTTATTTACAGCAACGGTTTCAATCAACACTTTAAATTTGATTTTAGTCAGATAAATTTTTCTGAAAAACAATAAAAATGG
This sequence comes from Macrothele yani, assembly GCA_039090855.1. Lineage (NCBI taxonomy): Eukaryota > Metazoa > Arthropoda > Arachnida > Araneae > Macrothelidae > Macrothele > Macrothele yani. Next base: position 132,595,254 of record CM077027.1, on the reverse strand, counting down.
ATATTTTTTGGGCTACAGAACCCCCAATTTTTTATTTTAACTTTTGGCATTAACAGCCGACAAAGTCAAGAAGACCTTTCTAACCAGCCATCCGATATCGTGTCTTTTCTGGTTGACACTATGCGTCCGTTTTCATATTCCACTCCCTGTGTCTTTTCTATTTCCACAAGAAAGTGATACTTTTATCCCAAAACTGACTAGAGTGTATCATTGTTTCGAAATAAAATTTGTGTTTGATTCATCTACACATAATTGATTAAATAAAGGCAAAATTTCTATATTAAACATATTGTAACTTACTGAAGTTTAGTAATGAGCGCATTCCACTCTGTAATGATCTATAGAAAAATCACTGCGTTTTGTTATATAGGAGTCACCCTGTACATATATATGATTTGCGGCGATCACATATGTAAAATTCCTTCCTGTACACGTTTTATTTAAAAACCAATTTTGGTTTCGTATTATGTCTATTTTTCTACATGAATTTATAGTTCATATTTATTTCGCTTGCGTGCCGTGCAGTCTGCGTAATTACTGTAATTGTAATAGTTTCTTTCTTAAATATTACCCGTTTTCTTCTATGTTTCATTTTATTACGACATATGCTTCCGTGTACAGTAGATACAACTGTAACGCAAGATGAGGCTCACAAAAATGCTGTTTAAAAAAAGACGTATATATTCTGAAGATGAAGAGTAGTTGATTTTACGCTGCTGTAAGTAGAGAAACATTTTTAAAGTCCTATTCTGCCGTTACCCCAGATTTTACTGCACGCAAAGTTTCCGTGACTTAAAATCATTAAGTTGATGCGCCTTTAGTAACAACTCGCGCAGAATCAAAATAAACCATGAAAGAAAGATCTAGGAACATGCACGGAAGCAAATTCACGGCAACACAGGTTTTTCTTTTCTTGTTCGGTGCTCCTTCAGACGACTAGATTTAAAACAAAAAAACAATAAGACCTAAAATTTTACGATGTCTAACATTCAGTTTTTGTTTACGTTTCAGTTTTACTTTTTTTACCCATTTGTCGCAATCTTCCATTTATTGTGGTCCTGCTCTGTCGAAGTTATGTATCAGGAGTGCCTGCAGCAAACGATTTTAAAGATCATGAAATATGTTTTAAACTGTTTTCGTGATGGTACATCTGGATCAAGCGTGCACGAAGCAATTTTTTCGCTTGTTGTTTATTCTTTCTCAGCAAGACAGGCCCTGTTACCTCATTAGAAGGACTAGTATAAGATTCTCTAACTCCCAGGTCAGTAAGAATAATTACCCCTACTGTGATCTACAGAGGTGAAAATATGTGTGAAGACGACAAATCTGAAGAGCGACATTCTGTCCGCGTAGCTTAGTTGGGAGAGCGACTTACTCCGGAGTGAGGGGGTCGCAGATCCGATGTCCGGCGCGGAAAAACTTGTGTTTTCACATTGACGCCCGATTGTGGAAAATGGATCCACTAGCATTTGGGCTCTTGGAAAACTGTGTTATGTTTGTTCCACACGTTGTTTGGAATTAACGAAAAATTCCTACTTCGCTTCAAAGAAAAACAAGTTAGTAAAATCATGCAATGCATTGATTATGATACGCTTTCCAACATACTAGAAATTATTACTCAAGTTATGTGGATAATGGCTGCGGAATAAATCTCGCTCCTGTGTCCTGACCTTTGACCCCATTTCGATTATATTCAACAGAACCGGTTCAGTATACCTCAGGAATAGCATACTAAAGGTTTGTCGCAATAGAAGCAGCTTTACGCAAGTTATGAGAATAATGGCTGTGGAATAAATCTTGTTTTTGTGCAATGACCTTTCACCCATTTCCTTGATATTCAACAGAACCGGTTCACTATACCTCCGGAACAACATGATAACGTTTTGTCGCAATCGAAACATTTTTAGGTAAGTTATGATGCACAAATGTAATAGAATGGATCCCACTCCTGTGTCCTGACCTTTAACCCCATTTCGCTCATTTTCAAATAGGGTTCGTGACCAGGTGGTTCCTTACCACATACTAAAATTTCATCGAAATCGAACGGTATTTACGTAAGTTATGACGCATAAAAGCAATGGAATGGATCCCGCTTTTATGTCCTCACCTTTGACCCCGTTCCGCCCATTTTCAATAGGGTTCGTCCCCAGTTGGTTCCCTACCACATACTAAAACCATCGAAATCGAACCATTTTTACACAAGTTATGCCGCATAAAGGCAATGGAATAAATCCCGCTCTTATGTCCTGCCTGATTTTTGTCCCCATTTCCAATAGGGCTCGTGCCCAGGTGGTTCCCTACCACATACTAAAATTTCATCGAAATCGAACCATTTTTACGCAAGTTTAGACGCATAAAGGCAATGGAATGGATCCAGCTTCCATGTCCTGACCTTTGACCCTATTTCACCCATTTTTAATAGGGATCCTCCCCAGGTGGTCCCCTACCACATACTAAAATTTCGTCGAAATCGAACCCTTTTCACGCGAGTTATCGTGCGAACGGGCGGACGGACAGACGGACGGACAAAGCTGGAGCATATACGCTTCTTCAACCTACGGTTGGCAAGCGTAAAAAAAGGAGAGGGAGATGATGTAACGCACTACAGAGGGGAAAACCTGTGTCAAGAAGAGAAATCTGCAGCGAGACATTCTATTTTCGTAGTTCAGTTGGGAGAGCCACTTACTCCGGAGTGTGTTTGTGTTTTACAACACAAACCTCCAATAAGTTCCAGGACTGACCTCATAACTGACGCAACAATAGTAAGATAAAAATATCACGTCTAAGTCGGAAGATAGCAGACCTTGGCCAATGAGCTAACAGTTGGAAGCCGGTTTATACCGGTACCGACAGACATTTAGGGAGTCATAGCATTAAAGGAGTCATAGCAAGCGTCCTCACACCATTCCGTTTTACCCATGGAAGAGCAGAGAGTAAACATCCGTTTTTGTTGGAAAACTGGTAAATCAGCCACTGAAATTTGCAGAATGTTAAAAGAAAATTAGAGTTTTTAACAAAATAAAAATAACCACCGTGACCAACTCAAATCGCTATAAGAAGTCACTCGTCCCAAATTTAAGGACACTGGTACCAGGGATAAAAAAAAACCAGACACAACTCTCATGCCCCACCGCTATTCCAACCCGGACCCATCTCGGACGAATGATCAGAAGCCATTGCTGAGACCACTGCACCACTGGGGTGACAAAGGAGCGTGTGGAGACACAGCATTTTCCCTCATAACAGTTCTGGAATGGTATGCACGTTTTCGTGACTGGCGGAAATCCTTTGATGATGATCCGTGATCTGGACGTTCCTCCAGTGCTCAGACAGAGGGAAAAAATCAAAGAGGTGCGAAATCAGTTAAAGAAAATTAACCGAATTACAGCGAGAGTTTTGGCAGGGTCGGTGGGCATCAGTAAGTCTATCTGTCATGAGATTCTACGCGAGGATCTGGAAAAACAGAAACTTAACGGCAGATTGATACCCGGCATTCTGAAGGATGACGTAAAGGAAGCTTGTTCATCAATCTGTTTCGATCTGCTGAGCACTGCAGCTGAGAATTCTGGTTTTTGCTCCAGAATTAAGGCAGTAGATGAAACATCGTGCCTGCAGGATGATTCACAAACCAAGCGACAAAGCGCTGCATGGAGAGATATCCACTCACCACCGACCAAGAAAGCCCGCATGTAACCATCAAAGACGACGATGATAGCTATTTTGGATTCGAAAGGTATAGTCCGCAAGGAATTCGTACTAGTGGGTGACATAGTAAATCAAAAATTCTACAAGCCAGTCTCACCATATTTACTCAGCAGTATTCGTCGCCTTCGTCCTCAGTTGTGGGAATCCAGAAATTGGTTCTTGCTCCATGGCAACTTAGTGCGTTGTCAGTCCAACTGTTCCTTTTTTTTTTTTTTTTTTTTTTTTTTTTTTTGATTGGAGGTTTAACGACCACCGTGAGCAACTCAATGGGCTATAAGCAGTCGCCCGTCCCTAATTTAGGGTCACTGGTTCCAGGGAAGGGAGAGAGCCAGTGCCGTAAGACAAACACAACATTCATACCTCACCGGGATTCGAACCCGGACCCCTTTCGGACGAATGATCAGAGGCCATCGAGGCCACCGGGGCGGCCCAACTGTTCCTGGCTCACCATCAAACCACTGTGTTGTCAAATGCGCCGTATTGCCCAGATTTATCGCCCTGTGACTTTCTGTTCCCCAGCATAAAACGGGCACTAAAAGGACAGTATCATGCAGATATTACATCCAAACAGGTGGGACAAATATCATCCAAACAGGTGTGACAAAACAACTTGCGGGCATTCCGGAAAGTGCCTCCCAGAATTGTTTTCAGGATCTTCAGAACTGCTGGAAGCTATGTGTGGATTCAAAAGGGAGGTATTTTAAAAGGTTAATAAGCATTCATGTGAGTGTGGTATTTTTTATATTCTTTCCTGCGTCAGTCCTGAAACTTTTCGGTGGTATGTAGGTTGTATAAATATGTATGTATATGTTAATTCCGGGTATCGTTCACTTGACCGAAAGGTCACTTGACCGAAAATCACTTCGCCAAAAATCACTTGATCGAAAGGTACATTTCACCGAAGGGTCACTTGACCGAAAAGTTCATTTCACCGAAAGATCACTTCACCTAAAAGTTCATTTCATCGAAAGGACACTTGATCGAAAAGTTCATTTCACCGAAAGATTACTTTACCTAAAAGTTCATTATATCGAAAGATCATTTCACCGAATGGTCAGTTTATCGAAAACTTAGAATTTTGTTGTTATAGATCTGTTGGAGTATGGTGCTGGTTTTTAAAAAACTGGTCACCTAAACATTATTGGATTGTATAAAAAATACACTTTTAATTTCTTTTAAACACCTCCCCATAAGTAGGTTTTTCGAAATATAACATTAATTATAAGTCATAGATAGACCTGTGCCTTTTTGCCAAATTTTAATCCCCCGAGCTCATATTCATGAAGTTTACATAACAACTCATTAACTTGAGTTGTTATGTAAACACACTTATTCAGACAAAAAAAAATCAGTTTTAGGGCCCTTGGCCTCGGTTTAGGCCTTTTTAGAACATTTTAATCGTGCGTGCTCATATTCATAAGGTTTACGTAAAATGTCCAGCTAATAATGTTGCACATTTATTCAGGCAAAAAAGAATCAATTTTTGGGCCCTAGGCCTCGGCTTAGGCCTTTTTAGAAAATATTAACCGTGCGTGCTCATGTTTATAAGGTTTACATAAAAACTAAAGTTAATGATGTTGTACTCTTATTCAGGCCAAAAGAATCATTCTTAAAGCCCTTGGCTTCGTTTTAGGCCTTTTTAGAAAATTTTAATCCTGCGTGCTCATATTTATAAGGTTTACATAAAATGTCAAGTTAATAATGTCGCACATTTATTGAGGCAAAAAAGAATCAATATTAGGGCCATAGGCCTCGCTTAGGCCCTTTTAGCAAATTTTAATCGTGCTTGCTCATGTTCATAAGCTTTACATAAATAGTAAAGTTAATAATGTTACACATTTTTTCAGGCAAAAAGAATCAATTTTAGGGCCCTAGGTCTCAGCTTAGGCCTTTTTTAGAAAATTTTAATTGTGCTTGCTCATGTTCATAAGCTTTACATAAATAGTAAAGTTAATAATGTTACACAATTTTTCAGGCAAAAAAGAATCAATTTTAGGGCCCTAGGTCTCAGCTTAGGCCTTTTTAGAACATTTTAATTGTGCTTGCTCATGTTCATAAGCTTTACATAAAAAGTCAAGTTAATAATGTTGCAATTTTTTTCAGGCAAAAAGAATCAATTTTAAGGTCCTAGGCCTCAGCTTAGGCCTTTTTAGAAAATAATAACGGTACGTGCTCATGTTCATAGGTTAACCTAAAAACTCAAGTTAATGATGTTGCACACTTTTCAGGCTAAAAGAATCAAGTTTAGGGCTCTAGGCCTCGGCTTAGGCCTTTTTAGCAGATTTTAATCGTGCGTGCTCATATTCATAAGGTTTACATAACAACTCAAGTTAATGATGTTGTACACTTATTCAGGCCAAAAGAATCAGTCTTAAAGCCCTAGGTCTCGGCTTAGGCCTTTTTAGAACATTTTAATTGTGCTTGCTCATGTTCATAAGCTTTACATAAAAAGTCAAGTTAATAAGGTCACCCATTTATTCAGGCAAAAAAGAATCAATATTAGGGCCGTAGGCCTCGCTTAGGCCTTTTTAGCAAATTTTAATCGTGCTTGCTCATGTTCATAAGCTTTATATAAAAAGTAAAGTTAATAATGTTACACATTTTTCTGGCAAAAATAATCAATTTTAGGGCCCTAGACCTCGGCTTAGGCCTTTATCGCAAATTTTAATCGTGCGTGCTCATATTCATAAGGTTTACGTAAAAAGTCAAGTTAATAATGTTGCACATGTATTCAGGCAAAAAAGAATCAATTTTATTGCCCTTAGGCCCTTTTTTTTTTTTTTTTTTTTAGCTTAGGCGTTTTTAGAAAATTCTAATCTTGCTGGTTTATAAGTTTACATAAAATGTCAAGTTAATAAGTTAATAATGTTGCACATTTATTAAGGCAAAAAAAAAATTTTATTGCCCTTAGGGCTTTTTTTTTTTTTTTTAGCTTAGGCGTTTTTAGAAAATTCTAATCTTGCTTGTTCATAAGTTTACATAAAATGTCAAGTTAAAAAAATCAAGAGGGGGGGGGGTTAAAGATTGTCGTTTCTGGGCATATATTGAGAACTGAATTGGGAACTCCAAACGCATTTCGCGAAAACGGTCCATGTAAGCCAGGCGAGGCGAGAATTGCACTTTAATTTGAAGAAAAAAATTGCCGAGGATCCGAGGCACACCTAGTTTTGGGAGGGTGTACCCCCAACTTCCGTAATATTATGTTCGGGGCCGCTGGAGTCTGTCAGTGTATCCAGGATGTTCCCCTTGAAGCGTCCGCGAGGTCCGTCATCTTGGGGGGGGGGGTTGGCTTTCCCCAAAATGTTAAAATGGACGTAGAGCTGTAAACATTAGACCCATGCTTTATATAATGATTCTGTACACGACCACGAATTCTCAGGAATGTGGAGTGAAACTGAACCCCCCCCCCCGTTTCCAAGAGCTCTTCAGGGGTAACATCGAGGATACACTGATGACCGACTCCAGAGGTCCAGAATATAAAATTACTGAAGTTGGGGGTAGAGCCCTCAAAACCAAGCACCTCGTATCCCTTTTACAGACTTCACCAAATTTCTGGGGGAGGGGGAAGGGCATACATAGTTTGGCACTAAACACAACATGAAGCATAGAAATTGCGAGCAAATCCCTTACCTTGAACACCTGTCTGCGCTCTTAGAAACTTGGGGGAGGGTGAATTCGTCCCACCCTCCTGAAAATTCGTGATCGTGTACAGAATCATTACATAAAGCAAGGTTCTAATGTTTACAGCTCTACGTCCATTTTAACATTTTGGGGAAAGCCCCTCCCAAAGCTCACGGACTTCGCAGACACTTCAAGGGGAACATCCTGGATACACTGACAGACTCCAGCGGCACAGAATATAATACTACGGAAGTTCGGGGTACAGTTCCCTCAAACCAAGTGTACCTCGGATCATCGGCAATTAATTTCTTCAAATTAAAGCACAATTCTCGCTTGGCTTACATGGAACGTTTTCGCGAAATTCGTTTAGAGTTCCTAAAAAGGCCTAAGCCGAGGCTTAGGGCCCTAAAATTGAATCTTTTTTGTCTCAATAAATGTGCAACATTATTAACTTGACTTTTTGCGTAAACCTTATAAATATGAGCACGCACGATTAAAATTTGCTAAAAAGGCCTATGCGGAGGCCTAGGGCCCTAAAATGTATTCTTTTTGCCTGAATAAATGTGCGACATTATTAAGTTGACATTTTATGTAAACCTTATAAATATGAGCAAGCAGGATTAAAATTTCTAAAAGGCCTAAGCCGAGGCCTAGGGCTTTAAAGACTGATTCTTTTGGCCTGAATAAGTGTACAACATCATTAACTTGAGTTGTTATGTAAACGTTATGAACATGAGCACGCACGGTTAAAATTTGCTAAAAAGGCCTATGCGGGGCCTACGGCCCTAAAATTTATTATTTTTGCCTGAATAAATGTGTGACATTATTAAGTTGACATTTTATGTAAACCTTATAAATATGAGCAAGCAGGATTAAAATTTTCTAAAAAGGCCTAAGCCGAGGCCTAGGGCTTTAAAGACTGATTCTTTTGGCCTGAATAAGTGTACAACATCATTAACTTGAGTTGTTATGTAAACGTTATGAACATGAGCACGCACGGTTAAAATTTGCTAAAAAGGCCTAAGCGAGGCCTACGGCCCTAATATTGATTCTTTTTTGCCTGAATAAATGTGCAACATTATTAACTTAACTTTTTGCGTAAAACCTTATAAATGTGAGCACGCACGATTAAAATTTGCTAAGAAGGCCTAAGCGGAGGCCTAGGGCTTTAAGACTGATTCTTTTTTGCCTGAATAAATGTGCAACATTATTAACTTGACTTTTTGCGTAAACCTTATAAATATGAGCACGCACGATTAAAATTTGCTAAAAAGGTCTAAGCGGAGGCCTAGGGCCCTAAAATTAATTATTTTTGTCTGAAAAATGTGTAACATCATTAACTTGATTTTTTATGTAAACCTTATGAACATGAGCACGCACGGTTAAAATTTGCTAAAAAGGCCTAAGCGAGGCCTACGTCTTTTTGCCTGAAAAAATGTGTCACATCATTAACTTGATTTTTTATGTAAACCTTATGAACATGAGCACGCACCGTTAAAATTTGCTAAAAAGGCCTAAGCGAGGCCTACGGCACTAATATTGATTCTTTTTGCCTGAATAAATGTGCGACATTATTAACTTGACATTTTATGTAAACCTTATAAATATGAGCATGCAGGATTAAAATTTTCTAAAAGGGCCTAAGCCGAGGCCGTGGGCTTTATGACTGATTCTTTTGGCCTAAATAAGTGTACAACATCATTAACTTGAGTTTTTATGTAAACCTTATGAACATGAGCACGCACGGTTAAAATTTGCTAAAAAGGCCTAAGCGAGGCCTACGGCCCTAATATTGATTCTTTTTTGCCTGAATAAATGTGCAACGTTATTAACTTGACTTTTCATGTAAACTATTTATGAACATGAGCACTGAACATGATTTTTATGAAAAACGTATGAACATGATAAAACTTGCTAAAAGGCCTAGGCCGAGGCATAGGGACTTAAAATTAATTATTTTGCCTTTAAAACTAAATCTTTGCGTTCATTGTGACGCGGAGAAATCAAAAGTGCAATTTGAGTATGATCCCCTAACGTTTCGGTGGTCTGTCTGTCAAACTTGCACCATGCTTCAACAGATCCTGTAATGAAATCTAGCGTTTTCGATAAACTGACCCTTCGGTGAAATGACCTTTCGATGAAATGAACTTTTAGGTAAAGAGACCTTTCGGTGAAATGAACTTTTCGATCAAGTGACCCTTCGGTGAAATGTACCTTTCGATCAAGTGACCCTTCGGTGAAATGAACGCTTCGATCAAGTGATCTTTCGGTGAAACAATTTTTTTCGGTGAAGTGATTTTCGGTCAAGTGACCCTTCGGTGAAGTAAACGTCGGGCAAATGAACCAGACCCGTTAATTCCCAAGTGGAATTTCTTTGTTCCCGCAATTTTAGGGCAGATCGGAAGAAATAAGCATGTTTTAAGGCTTTTGGTGCCTAATAGCACGCGATTAGCCGCATTTCAGTCGGCTTAGTAAATAAGTATGAATGGGCATGGGGCAGCGGGTGGCTTAGTGGGCAACGTTCGTGACTGCCACGGAAAGGACCTCAGGTTAGATCCCAGGCAGGTACGAACGCTCGATCCACTAAATATCCACCGTGCGTCGGATGGGCACGTTAAGCCGTCGGACCCAGGGTACTGCCCTCCCCCGGTAATAAATAAGGGCGTCTTCCTCCCCTTTCCTACTTCGCTTCCGTGTCACTTTCCTATCGGGCACTCTAGTCCAAATCTTCTAGCTTCCTATTTCTAAGGGTTGTTTAAGACCTAGGGTCCGATACTCCCTTCCTAAAATCCTCTACTTATGATCACAAGTATGAATGGAAAAATTATCACATACTCCCCGATAACAATATGCAAAGCAGAAGTATGGGTAAATCAAGCGATGTAAATGAGTTTTACTGTGGTCAGATGGTCGCTGCGAGGAAGGCCGGCCGGTAGTTCAATAACTAAAAGATGATCGCTGCAAGAAAGGCCGGCTGTTAGGAATGCAGGTCAGACCGTTGCATGTGTGCACCAAGATTATGTGAGATTCGGCAAAACTTCCAACCAACGAGAAGAATGAAGCTGCAGAGCTGCTATTGACTCGCGCGCAGACTGTTCTGTGTCGCTACAAGAAATCGCACGGCTACCGCTGAGCATATAACGTCGGAATTCAATGAAGTCGAGTTCACAACCTTATGCACCATGACTATCGTCTTCTTGGTGCATAAGGTTGTAATAAGCACGTCTTTTGAATCCGTTCTGACACAAATTAAATTTATCAAAGCTATTCAAAGTCAAAGGAACCGGTATAGAAAACAATAGTATCTGACGGAAGAAACAAGTTTTTCAATCGGGTTTTTAATCCCTCAGATATTGCTGTAAACGGAATTGTGAACTTACGCCCTCTGGTTGCAGACTTGTGTTTTAAGAAAAACATGAATTTATATGAGAAACATTTCGCACCGGAAACGCTCTCCAACATAAAAAGAATTTCTCAAATCGGACTCTTAGAAACAGAGATATCGACAAAAATAAGATGTGACTTTACGTCTCCTGGTGGGAAAACCATGCATTATTTTAGGAAGAAAGTATTCTCAAAAGGTTTTTCCATATGAGCATTATCGGTCCAAGAATAAAAAAATTTTGTCGAGTTTTCAGGATCCCAGATTTTGCTACAAATACATCAGATGCAGAAATCAAAACTTAAGCCCCCAGTGGCCAAACTATTCTTTACCAAACATTAGAAATTATGTTTAAAATGTTTTCCTTCAGGTCTTGTATGCGAAACAGGAAGAATTTTTCAAATCAGAGTTTTAGAAGCAGAAATAACGCAGAAAACGCAATTTACTTTTGTGCCCCTAGCAGAAAGTCAATGATTCACTTGAAAATCTTGAATTTATAGGAAAAACATTTCGCGTCGGAAACACTATCCAACAAAGACGAAATATTTCAAATCGGACTCCTAGAAGAAGAGATATTGACAAAAATAAGGTATACATCTACGCTCCCTGGCGTAGAAACCATTCATTATTTCAAGAAGAAAATGTTCCTAAAAGGTTTGTCGACATCAGTAGTATCGTTGAACAAACCACTTGTTTTTCAATCGAAATTTTAGAACCTCATATTTTGCTGCAAATACATCAGAAGCGGAAATTAAGACTTACGCCACCTGGTGGCCAAACCATTTTTTACAAAAATTGGATATAAGGTGCAAACGATTTTCCATCAGGAGCTGTATCCGGTGCAGAAAGAATTTTTAAAATCGGAGATTTAAAAGCAGAGATATAGAGGGAAACGCAATTTACCCCTACGCCCCTAGCGGAAAGTCTATGAATCACTTGAAAATTTTGAAGTTATATGAGAAACATGTCACACTGGAAACACCATCCAACAAAGTAGGAATTTTTCAAATCGTACTGCTACAAGTAGATATATTGAAAAAAATAAGATATACATCTACGCCCCTTGGCGGAGAAACCATGAAATGTTTTATTCCGAAAAGGTATATCGATGTAAGTGGCATCAGTCCACGAAATAATTTTTTCAATCGATGTTTTAGAAGCTCAGAGTTTATGGCAAATACATCAGACGCAAAAATTAACACTTTCATCCCCTGTTGGCTAAAGCATTCTGCACCAAAAATTTGAATGTATATGCAAAAAATTTTCCATCGGGAGGTGTGTTCGCCGAAGAAAAAAAGTTTTCAAATCGCAGTTTTAGAAAAAGAGTTATCGGGAAAAATGTAATTTACTTTTACGCCCCTAGCGGAAAATCTATGCCTAATTTGAACAAGAAAGATGACACCGAATTTTCGGGTGTAATAAGCACGTCTTTTGAATCCGTTCTGACACAAATTAAATTTATCAAAGCTATTCAAAGTCAATGGAACCCGTATGGAAAACAATAGACCTGACGAAAGATGGAAGATTTTTAATCGGGTTTTTAATCCCTCAGATATTGCTGTAAACGGAATCGTGAGCTTACGAACTTTTAGAAACAGAGATATCGACAAAAATAAGATGTGACTTTACGTCCCGTGATGGGAAAACCGTGCATTATTTTAGGAAGAGAGTATTCTCAAAAGGTTTATCCATATAAGCGGTATCGGTCCAAGAAAAAAAAATTAGTCGAGTTTCAGGAGCCCAGATTTTGGAACAAATACTTCACAAGCAGAAATTAACACTTATGACCCCTGGTGGCTAAACCATTCTTTACCAAACATTAGAAATTATGCGAAAAATATTTTCCATCAGGTCTCGAATGCGCTACAGGAAGAATGTTTTAAATCAGAGCTTTCGGAGCAGAAATAACGCCGTAAACGCAATTTACCTTTGTGCCCCCAAGCGGAAAGTCTATGATTTACTTGAAAATTTTGAATTTATAGGAAAAACATTTCGCATCGGAAACACTATCCAACAAAGAAGGAATTTTTCAAATCAGACTCTTGGAAGTAGAGATATTCACAAAAATAAGATATACGTCTACGCCCCCTGGCGTAGAAACCATGCATTTTTTCAAGAAGAAAAGCTTCCTAAAAGGTTTGTCGATATGAGTAGTATTGGTCAACAAACGACTTTTTTTTTCAATCGAGATTTTAGAAGCTCATATTTTGCTGCAAATACCACAGAAGCGGACATTAAGACTTACGCCACCTGGTGGCCAAACTATTTCTTGCAAAAATTAGAAAATATGTGCAAACGATTTCCCATCAGGAGCTTTATGCGGCGCAGAAAGAATTTTACAAATCTGAGATTTAGAAGCAGAGATATAGGGGGAAACGCAATTTACCGCTACGCCCCCTAGCGGAAAGTCTATGAATTATTTGAAAATTTTGAATTTATATGAAAAACATGTTCACACGGAAAACACTATCCAACAAAGGAGGAATTTTTCAAATCGGACTCCTAGAAGTAGAGATATTGACAAAAATAAGATATAAATCTACGCCCCCTGGCGTAGAAACCAAGCCCTATTTTAAGAAGAAAATGTTTCTAAAAGGTTTGTCGACATGAGTAGTATCGGTGAACTAACGACGTTTTTTTCAATCGAGAATTTAGAAGCTCATATTTTGCTGCAAGTACAACAGAAGCGGAAATTAAGATTTACGCCCCCTGGTGGCCAAACTATTTTTTTACAAAAATTAGAAATTATGTTCAAACGATTTCCCATCAGGAGCTGTATCGGGTGCAGAAAGAATTTTTCAAATCTGAGATTTAGAAGCAGAGATATAGGGCGAAACGCAATTTATCTTTACGCCCTCTAGCGGAAAGTCTATGAATTACTTGAAAATTTTGAAATTATATGAAAAACATGTCACACGAAAAACACTATCCAACAAAGAAGGAATTTTTCAAATCGGTCTCCTACAAGTAGAGATATTGACAAAAATAGGATATACATCTATGCCCCCTGGCGGAGAAATTGTGCGATATTTTAGGAAGAAAGTATTCCGAAAAGGTTTATCGATGTGATTGCATCAGTCCACGAAAGAAATTTTTCAATCGATGTTTTAGAAGCTCAGATTTTATGGCAAATACATCAGAAGCAAAAATTAACACTCACGCCCCCTGGTGGCCAAAGTGTTCTTTACCAAAAATTCGAAATTATGTGCAAAAGATTTTCCATTAGGAGATGTATCTGCTGAAAAAAGGATTTTTCAAATCGGAGTTTTAGGAGAAGAGTTATAGGAAAAAATGTAATTTACTTTTACGCCCCCTAGCGGAAAATGTATGCGTAATTTGAAAATGAAACTACATCTAAAACACTCTTCGACATAAATGGAATCGAAAGATAAAAGAATTTTTTCAATCGGATGTTTAGAAGCAAATATGTGGATTAAAACGTAATTTTTGAATTCGACATCATCTGCATTTACGCCCCCTGCGGCAAAATTGTTCATTGTAAAGAAAAACGAAGTGAAGGATCACCATTTGCATATTTCAAGCTTCCGAATGCAAAAATAATTTTTCAAATCGGACTAATAGTTGCAAGGATTCCGTGGGTACAGGCGGACGGACGGACGGACAAACCGATAACAGAAGCACGATCTTTTTTTACAAAAGACGTGCAATAAATATTGGTCCCAAATGAGGATGTCGAATTTTTATTATACATACGTGTGGAATAAATATATTATATTTCAGTGAAAAAAAGGAAGAAAATCAAATTCGTCATATCTCCAAATACCTACCAATATGAAATTTATCAGCTTCAAGTAAAAAAAAAAAAAAAACATGCAGGTACACTGTACTAAGACAACAACACAGTCATCTACTTAGATTTTATAAAACGCTTTTTATAATTTAAAAATTATAATAATCGAAACATTTACTTACTTTCAGATGATCTTGAATCACACACACACACATTATGAAATATTAAATCAACTAACTAGCTAACTCGAGTATGACAGTATCACCAAAGAATATCCCAGTAGCACGTGGAAATACGACTACGAGAGTGCTTCGGTGAAATGGCATAAATGCGCATGTGCATCCACGCCGTTGCCACACCAAAAAACTTAAATACCGCCAGAATTTAACATCAAGGTAGCAATTATGTACAATGGAAACTATAAAGCAGTAGTATCGGTGAATGCTATTTTTAAAGTAACCGTAATGTACAAAGCGTTATGTTCAAAAATAGATGTTGCTGAAACGTAATTGTAAGATATATCTGAAAGTGTAACGAAAATGAGAGATTGCAACATTGATATATATCTGAAACATTTTGTGTTGAATGGGATGGACTGCCACCACCAACTACGTTCAAAACACAAACATCTACATGGCAGATAATAGTCAGTTTTTTTAGGACTCAGAAGAGTTGCTGTTAATCGATAATTTACCTCATAAAAGGACTATGCATTCTGCATATTATGCTGCGCTATCGAGAGCGAAGGGCTAGGAAAACGGGGTGTTCTGCTTCCGAAGGATAATGCTCCAATCCACGTCGCTGGTGTTTATATGCAGCCAGTAATAGAATGTGATTTCCAACTGCTTCTCCACCAACAATATTCACCTGATCTTGCTTCTAGTGACTTCTTCCTCTGCAAAAGTCTGAAAAAAGATCTGCGAGGTAGGCGTTTTGTGGATGATTCTCATCTGAAGGAGGCAACAGAGTGTTGGTTTGAAGAGAAAGATAAAACGTTTTTCGCAACGGAGATTCGACAACTGTATGAGCGGTACAGAAGTGTATCCAAGGCCAGGGGAGAGTATGTGGGAAAATAAAAGTGTTTGGAAGATTTGTCTTTGAAGTAATATATATTAGGATTGGAACTTACTAACTCCCTGCGTATTATTTTCCGGAATTTTCCATGAATTCATAGCCCTCTTTTGTTTTTTCCTAACAACATCCATTTACGCTTTCCAACCGTAGATTGAAGAAACGTATATGCTTCAGCTTTGTCCGTCTGTCTGTCGGCCTGTCCGCACGATAACTCGCGTAAGAACGGTTCGATTTCGATGAAATTTTAATATAGTGTAGGAGAAAACCTTGGGAAGAACCCTATTAAAAATGGCCAAAATGGGGTCAAATGTCAGGACATAGCAGCGGGATCCATTCCATCGCTCTTATGCGTCATAACGTACGTAAAAATGGTTCGATTGCGAGAAAACTTCTTCATTTTGTTCCGAAGGTATACTGAACTGGTTCTGTTGAATAGCATCGAAATGGGGTCAAAGGACAGGGCACAGGAGCAAGATTTATTGCACAGCCATTATCCTCATAACGTGACTAAAAATGCTTCTATTGCGACAAAACTTTAGTATGGTGTTCCGGAGGTATACTGAACCAATTCTGTTTAACATAATTGAAATCGGGTCAAAGGTCACGGCACAGGAGCGAGATTTATTCTACAGCCATTATCATCATAACTTGAGTAATAATTTTTGACATGTTGGAAAGCGCGTCGTAATCAATGCATTGCATGATTTTACTAATTTGTAAATTTAATTTCAGTAAGAATTATTTGAAGTCGGATTTATTGAATTGCAGCTTCCATTCAATCGAACATTTAATTTATGCAGGGAGATATAACATTTTATTTATTTGTCGAAACGTTTGCTCCAAGTTCACATAGGTGTCAGTAATGCTGGAAGCTATTCCTAGGAGGTATTAACTAGAAAGATAAGTTTGTAATTTCACGGATGCCGGCTGGAAACGAAGGCTCGTTCCTTTAGTACATATTTTATGGCGAGTTGTAACTGTTAGTATAGTTTCAGTGTTTTACCGAAGTCGCGTAAAACTTTATGCTTCTCGGGGATTCTTCCGCGCGAACGCACAACTGGTAGTGAACTGAAATCGGGAGTTTCAGACACGTCGCCTGTTAACCCCGACGTGGATGACGCACAAACGGGGAAGATAAATACGTCTTTAACTGACATGAATAATTCGCTAATGTTCTACAGATTCAAACTTTTTTCACAGCTAAACGCAGATCAGGAAATGATGGAAATAAAATCAAACAGTTTATATATAGCACTAATCAATGAAAGGCCATCGTATGGATGACCTATTCCATTTCATTCTACTGACATATTCGATTCGCTTTTGAATTCCAAACATTCTTTTCATAAATTCTGGATGGAAATAGAATGATTGATTCGTATCTTATCTCAGAGTGCAAAAACTTTCAGAGATATGAAACATGTAGAAGTATCCCATCTTGAAGTGCGTATGTAAGTGGAAGCAAAAGAAGGAGGGAGGAAGAACTAATGCTGTAAATGTTTCTTAAACATTAGATGTACACTGAAATGCAAAATTACAGAGAAAAACACGTTGCTATTTCTAACAGAACTGTAGGAATTTTGATGTAAATTTATATGTACGGAAATATAACATCGGGAATTTAAAGCTGAGAACAAAAAACTTTTTAAAATGAATGCTTATGATGCACATGCATTGTTTATATACATTAATTTATATATATATTATATACACTATCTACCAACAAGTAATTGGACACCTGTGATAGCAAATGAAAACGAAGTTTATTCACCTTCAATAGTTGGTGGAGCCTCCACGAGCGGCGATTACAGCTGCGACCCTCCGGGGCATACTCTCAACCAGGCGTTGTACGACGGCTAGCGGTATTTTCTTCCACTCGGGTTGGAGAAGACAGGTCAGTTCCTTCACCGATTTCGGACGGTGGGGGCACTCCTTCAGTCGACGCTTCAACTCGTCCCAGAGGTGCTCGATAGGGTTAAGGTCCAGGCTCTGCGCAGCCTGGACAGATTAACCCCATTGTCACCATACCAAGCAATGGTGGACCTCGCAACATGACAGGTGGCATTGTCATCCTGAAAGTAACATGGGTCCACCCCGTAAAACTGCCACAACGTAGGAAGCGCGTGGTCATCCAAAATGGTGCAGTAGGTCTCGGCGTTGAGTCTATCAGGAATTGCGACCAAGGGTCCCGTGCCATACAAGGAGAAACACCCCCATAGCATAATTCCACCGCCGCCGAACTTCACAGTTGGCACAATACATTCTGGCAGGAGGCATTCTCCAGGCAGACACCAAACCCAGACCCGGCCATCCGAACTGTAGAGGCTGAATCTTGATTCGTCGCTCCAGAGAACCTGTTTCTACTGTTCAACGGTCCACTGTCGACATTCTTTGCACCACGTTAGCCGAGCAGCGCTATTGGACTTGGTGATCAAAAGGCTTGTGGGCGGCAGCACATCCATGATAACCGAGCAGATGGGCTTCCTTACGGATAGTATTCATCGAAAGAACACTCCCGGATGCCTGTTGAAACTCCTCGCGGATTTGGCCCATCGATTTGGTGCGCTTCTTCCGAATTTCTCTGGCCAGCACCCGTCGGTCTCTAACTCCCAGTTTTGTGGGTCTGCCGGGTCGGGGCACATTCAAACAGTCACCTCTCATCTTCCACTTGCCAATCACGTAGGCCACTGTCGATTTTGGGTACTTCAACTCGCTGGATATGTCACGCATGGATCGGCCATTTCTGTGATAACCGACGATTACACCTTTCTCGAAATCAGAGAGCTCCGAACTGCGTGGCATCTTGCATGCGAGTGGTTGCGTTGTTGTTTCCCACACGATATTTAACGGCGGCGGCCGCGACGTGTATCAGGACAGCTGATATCGTCGATTGCAAGGGGTGTCCAATTACTTGTTGGTAGATAGTGTATATACACCGAAAGGACAAATCTTTACGCACACCCTGGTGAAAATACGCAAAGCAACAGGACATCAGTATAACGCGGTGTGCAGGAAATCTGGTTGAGGCTATAAATAGAGTGGGTCGGTACGCACAGGAATACATTCCGTCAAGTGCCAGCATGGGTCGAGGACTAGACTTAAGTGAGTTTGATCGAGGTCAAGTCGTGGGAGACAGGAAGGATGGATGTTCAATCAGCGCAATGGCAAAACTGTTAGGAATTCCGCGACAGCCTGCAGAAACTATGTACGAGGAGTACGTAAAATCCAGCAAAACCGCTAACAGTCGGATAAAATGTGGTCGAAAAAGTGCATTGGATGATCGAGGGCGCCGACGATTGGCCCTCATCGTACAAACGAATTGGAAGGATTGTTTGCTGCTAATCACATCTCAATTTAATGAAGGAACATCGCAAGCCTATGCTCAAAGACAAGCCGTCGACACATGGCACAACTCGGCTGGGACTATCGACGACGACATCGTGTCCCGCTGCTAACGGCACAGCATCGCATTATTCGTGCTGCAGTTTGCGAAGGCCCATCGAAACTAGTGCATGAATGATTGGAAACGCGTCATATGGTTTGACCAATCCTGTTTCACAATGTATAGCGCCGATGGCAGGAGGCGTGTGTGGCGTAAACGGTATGAAGCTATGGACCCGGCATACCAATTTGGAGTATACTACAGGGTGGTGGAGGCGGTGTAACTGTTTGTACAGCTTTCACGTGGTCCGGCGTGGGACCCTTGGTACATCTTGAGTCTTCCGTCACTGGTTCCAGCTATGTGCAGCTCCTTACCGACCATCTCCAGCCTTTCATTACATGCCTCTCTCTGAATCAAGTTCCTATCTTTCAACACGACGGACCGACTGGCTACAAAAGCCTAGCAGTGAGCGTACCCCAATCGCACGGCCCACTGGCTAACAAGACATCAACCCCATAGAGAATTTATGGGACATATTGGAACGAGCTGTTCGTGATCAACTATTCCCACCTACATCTCGGCCTGTTCTACGCCAAGCCCTCTTAGATTTTTGGTCAGCGATCCCTGAGACTGTGCTTCGGAACCTCATTCGGTCCGTACCAAGATATTTGGAGGAGGTCCTGCGCGCAAAAGCTGGTGCCACACGCTATTAGGTAAGTGTACGCAATAATTTGTCTTTTCAGGGTATGTCCTAGTTTCTCGCTCAAATGGATCTCTCTCAACCTTAGCTAATCGAAAGCCTTTTGCTGTTTTCTCACCTCCACATGTCAAGTCTAACCATCCTTGGCCCAAAAAATTTCAGCGTCTTTTACAGTTGCGTATATTGCGCGCTACATATACACTATATTGGCAAAAGTCACCGGACACCTAGAACACAAGCACAACATAGCATTTATTGACATACATTAGTACGGTGACAGTCACACTTTGGCCTTAATGCATGCACTGACCCTTCGAGAAATGCTTTCGACAAGGTTTTGGAACACAGCGATACGTATGCGCATCCATTGAGTACATAATGCTGCCCAAACATCTTATGCGGCGCTCTAATTCATCCCATAGGTGCTCTATGAGATTACGATCAGGTCTCTGTGCTGGCCAGTCAACACACGATACGGAATTATCGTCAGACCATGCCGTAACAGTCCTTGCTTTATGGATCGATGCATTATCCTGCTGGTGGCAACAAGGTTCGGCTCCATAGTATTGCCACAGAGTTGGTAGGACATAATTGTCCAGAATATCGAGGTAGACGTGCTGGTTAACAGGTTTGTCCACGATAACCAATGGGCCGGGACCATACCACGGAAAAAAACCCTACACGAGTACACTGCCAGCTCCATACGTGACCGTAGAAAAAGTAAGCTGTGGTAAATAGTGTTTCCCCGGCTGCCGCCATAAACACACACGGCCATCAGACAGATGGGTCGTGTACCTGGATTCATCAGTCCATAAGACCCGTTTCCATTGATCCACAGTCCACGATAAATGTTCTTTACACCATGCCAAACGACGAGTAGCATTTCCGAGTGGAGAAGAAAGGCTTATGAGCAGCCGCACGACCACGATAACGCATGGAATGAAGTTCTCTACGTATGGCACGCGCACATACCGAGGTTCCAGCATTTTTACTTACCTGTATACTGAGGTCATGTGCAATACTCCGTCGATTAGCTGTAACGACTCTCCTGAGGCTTCGATGTCCTCTATCACTGATTTTCTTTAGTCTGCCTGTACGTTTTGCTACTTCAGGAAAGCCACGTGTCTTCCACGTATTCAGTACATCCAAAACAGTTGACTTCGGTATGTTTAAACGGCTCTCGGTTTCTCTTATGGACAACCCACAAATATACATCGACAGTTTTTACTTGGAATTTACTTTACTACTGTCGGGAAACATGCATAGCGTCAAAACTATCATTCACTACATTAACCCTTTAACGACCATAACGCTCAAAACGCCCGTACATTCAAACGGCCATAGCCGCCCAAAACGCCTGTCTAAAGCGAGTCAGATTTCCTACCTTTACCTGTTCTTCAAATTTGCTCGACCTATGAGGGATTAGCAGGAGTCAGCCTTAATCATTATAGTTGTTATTAAACAAAAAAGTGAACCAACAGACAGTTTCGGTCGTTATGATAGTATTTGGAATGATAAAAGTTTTTTTGGGTTATGGTCTTTAACGGTTTAAAACCAAACATCTTAAATACAAATGCAATAAGCAACTAATTGATATCTGCTCTGTGAGGAGGCAGAAATCCAACTAACAGCTTTTAGTCTTAAAAAGGTAGAAATGAAGTATAGTGTAACTTCAGACATGTTTGAACCATGTTTTCACATGTTTCGCTACCATGTTATCCCCCTCGTGACGTAATTTAACTTTCGCTTTAGTTACTTTCTCTATGTAAATTTGAGTTCATTCTCCTTAGCGTTTTACAAACTTAACGTGATATCTTCTCTCTCGTAAGAGTATGATTGGCAACACCTCGAGGTCGGAACGTATGACGTATGTATATATCCAATGAGAATTGAATGCTATACAGTGATCGTAAAGTTCCCAAAACCTGAATTAAAAAAAAAATATATTGCGTATTCTGTAAGCAAAAGTTCAACCAATTGATGTGGCAACACGAGTCGGCAACTCGTCCAGATCAAAAACTGCGCTTGTTGAATGCCTGAAGGAAATTGGCAGAGTGCCAGAAATGAATAAACAGTTCCATGTGTGCTGCGCAGTTTGTCCACTTTAGCGTCGCCATTTGCACAGAGGCATGGGTTTGACGAGGGAGCAGAGAATTTGTTTACTTGAAGCTTGTTTGCAAACGCAATCTTACAAAAAGTGTATAGAAGAGTTCAGGAAAAAATTTCCACAGTATACTATGGTAAGTAAATCAACGATACACAGTTTACTCGTACGATTTTGGAAAACTGGAAGTGATGATGATATGCCTAGAAATGGCCGGCCAAGTGTGTTAACGCCGGAAGTGATAAACGATGTTGAAAAACGTTTGCAACAGTCACCTACAAAATCGCTTCGTCGCTTATCTCAGCAAGTGAAACTCTTACGGCTCAGTACAAAAGCGACTAAAAGATTGCAGCTTCATGCGTACAAAGTGAAAGTTGTCCAAAAACTGAAGGCATCTGATACGCATAAGCGCCAGCTGTATTTCCGTTGGTTTCGTAAATTTACTGGATACAACAAGGACTTATTGAACAATGTTTTCCTTTCTGAATAATGTTTGTTTCTTCTTGTCTGTGGGGATATTTAAAGGACCGTGTGTATTCAAACAACGAGCATGACCTACAGTTCTTGAAAACAAACATTATTCAGGCTATAGCGGAATTCACGTAATCTATGCTGAAACGCTTTACGAAAAACATCATGTGCCGCCGCGTGGATATTTGCCTACAGCAACACGGAGGTCAATTCCAGCACCGTCTTTATTTCAACATCAGTTGCTCAAAAGTCGATGGAAGATGCATCACAGCGGTAAGTCAACTTTATGTATTATAATGGGAATAAAAATTGTTCAAATTAAGGTTCGGGAACTTTTCAGTCACCTTGTATAATATTTGAGCAGCAGCAAAAGTGTGGAGAGAGATGGTGGAAGTTATAATGTTAATTATGGAACAGACGATGTCTAATTGAAGTATGAGCTGTTTGAAGGCTGCGTGTTATATTCTAGTGTTGTTGTTGTTTTCTTAACCAAGTGTTATTATTATTAACTCACGTCCATTTGTTTAAAATAGTAATATTAAAATGGAGCTGTAATCCTGCCTAGTTGAAGTGCCAAAACATTAGTGGCTGAATCAAGACTAATCGTAAGTTTTTCTCGACGTTCTCTTGAACGACTCCTGTTTTGCTGTAGGTGAAGTTTTTGAGAACTGATTTATGTAGTGTTCGGTCAGCTATACTTGCACGAACATTACACCTCTTCCATAAAAACTTCTTCCTTCTCTTCAAAAGTATTACCAGTCATGGTTGTACCTAAAATTATGTATAATTTACGACTACTAAGCTTGTGGTGTTAAAATAGAATAAAATGAGCAACTTTTCTCACAATAAAGGATAATTATACATCGCCAGAGCGTTTAGCTCGGCATCCTCAAGACGAATGGAGTGTAAACATTCAAATCATTGTGACATCATCAGAATTCTGACGGTCACGGGTTTTGGTGAGTTGTTTCCACACGCTTTAAAAAAATGGAGTCGACGTCATGTCGTTGACAAGCCGTGAAGAATTCCGGTATATGTGAAAAGCTTCTAATATATTAAGCTTCATATTCGAGATCGATACTGGCGGCCAAGTGGACCCTACACCATGATTTTTACGGATCAAAAGGCTACGTCAAAGACAAACTCTTGGGGAATTTATCAGATACTTTGTGAATGTGGACTTTCGTATATAGGACAGACCCGCAGGGCTTTATGTTTCCGTGTGAAGGAACACATGGCCCCCACGTACGGAACTATGAACTGAAGAACTCTATAGCCCAACACTGTCACGAAAATAAGCATTTTGTTTTGTTTGGAAACGCTACGCTTATCGATAAACCTGACTCGACTATCAAGCTTAATACTATATTAGAAGCTTTCCATATATACCGGAACTCGTCACGGTTTGTCAACGACATGCCGTCGACTCCTTTTTTTTTTTAAGAGCGTCGAAACAGCTCACCGAAATCCGTGACCGTCAGAATTCTGATGATGTCACAATGATTTGAATGTTTACGCTCCAGTCGTCCTGAGGAGCAGAGCCAAACGCTCTGCAAATCTATAGTGGATGTATAATAAACATTTTATTGTGAGAAAAGTTGCTAATTTTATTCTATGTTTATACCTGTCACACAGCTAGTAAGAAAGTCAATCTTATTTTGTAAGAGATGGGATATAGTCAGTAACTTATAAATTCTTCATTTCTTACTGAACCAGAAGACTTAAAAATTTCCTTTGGTGATAACACCGTGAAAGATATATACATTATACTGTCAAATGTCACCGGACACCCCTTCAAAAGCAAATGAACGGATCCGCTCCATTGTTAAGATGCGCGGTACAGCTGCAAATAGTATAAAACCAAGGCTGCAGCTGACCGCGTTAATATCGCACTGTGAGGTTGAGTGAAAATGTTGCGGTGGGAGAGAACTGACTTTGAGAAAGGAAAGATTGTTGGGTGTTACATTAGTGGGTTGTCCATAAGAAAAACGGAGAGGCGTTGAAACATACCCAAGTCAACTGTTTTGGATGTACTGAATAAGTGAAAGACACATGGCGTGCCTGAAGCAGCAAAACGTACAGGCAAACGAAAGAAAATCAGTGACAGAGGACGTCGAAGCCTCAGTAGAGTCGTTACAGCTAATTGATGGAGTACTGCAAAAGACCTCAGTGTACAGGTGAGTAAAAATGTTGTAATCTCGGTACGTACACGTACAATTCACGGAGAACTTCATTCCATGGGTTACCGTGGTCGTGCGGCAGCTCATAAGCCTTTCATCTCCACTCGTAATGCTACTCGTTATTTAGCATGGTGTAAAGAACAGTTATCGTGGAACGTAGATCAATAGAAACGAGTACTATGGACTGATGAATCCAGATACACGATCAATCAGTCTGATGGCCGTGTGTGTTTATGGCGGCATCCGGGGAAACTATTTACCACAGTGTACTGTTCCTACGGTTAAGTTTGGAGCTGGCAGTTCACTCGTGTGGGGGGTGTTTTTCGTGGAATGTCACGGCTCATTGGTTATCGTGGACAAACCTGTTAACCAGTCCGTCTGCCTCGATATTCTGGACAATTATGCCCTACCTACTCTGTGGCAATACTATGGAACCGAGCCTTGTTGATTCCAGCCGGATAATGCACCGAGCCATAAAGCAAGGACTGTTGCGGCGTGGTTTGACGATAATTCCGTATCATGTGTGGACTGTCCAGCACAGTGCCCTGATATTAATCCAATAGAGCAGCTATGGGATGAATTAGAGCGCTGCATAAGAAGTTTGGAACCAAGGCCCACTACTAAGCAACAGTTAGCAGCAACATTATGTTCTGAATGATGAAAGCGCATACCTATCGCTGTGTTCTAAAACCTTGTCGAAAGCATGTCTCGAAGGGTCAGTGCATGCATTAAGGCCAAAGGTGGACCGACACTGTACTAATGTATGTCAATAAATGCTATGTTGTGTTTCTCTTTTAGGTGTCCGGTGACTTTTGTATATCTAAGTGTCACTTTGAAATTAGCATATAAAAATTAATAAGAAACGAAAACAAAACTCAAATACAAAGAAAGTATTGTAGATCTGTGTTAGCGTTGAATAGTTAAAAGTGGCGCTAAGACTGAAGGGCAATTGAAAAGAAAGCGGCGTCCTTTGAACATCTGGAAGAATTGATTTACATCTGACAGATGATTTCATTTATTACTGATATGTTCTACTTTGAAGAAATTTCGCGGGTTAAATTACTGTCGAAACTGTACTGTGTACAACTTCATAGAGAAATGAAAATAAAAAAGCCGTGTTATAAGCACAAAAATCTTTCATTTCATTTTTTTTAATTTATTTAAAATTCTCTCGTCGTACATTGAAGGAAATTCTTAAAATCAACATGTCGAAGCTGGTCTAACACTGCATTACACTGAAAACATCGGATTTTTCCAAAACTGATTGATAAAGCATCGTGTCTTCTTCTATGGTATATCTCAGTGTTGGGATTGTCAAGATTTCATCCAAGTATACATTGATACGGATACAGCGGCATATAAGAGCGCGCGTGGGCTACAGAAAATTGGCAAACAAACTGCTTCATCGTATATTTGGGAACGGAAGCGAGGAAAGGCAGGGATTTTAGGTACCTACTCAATTTTCAAAAGAAGCCTCTACAGAACTGCCATCTAGTGTATTGGGTATTTTGTGTGCATAGCTCGCGGGATGTCGTATTCTAACCTGTAGGTGCTTTTCTGTTTCTCGAACCGCTGTACAAAATATCAACAAGATATCCGGATCAACGTTATCGTGGTCACAATCCAATTCTCTCTGTGATTTGCATAACCTCTAATACAAATAAACAAAAGTTTCATTCTCTAGTTCGATATTTTTTTACGATAAATTTTATCATCGCATAATCAATTTGTGGTAATGCTATCATATTCAACAGGAAGCTAAGGCAAGAAAATGTAGCTTTTTCGGAGGCCGAATAATCTGCCGTGAGAGATGGTACCGGAATGGAATCCCGGAGAAGCATCGGTAGTGCATTTGTTTTACAGTGGCTCTCTCCCTTTCCCTGGGATAAATGTCCCTAGATTAGGAACGGGATACTTCTTATACAGGGTGTTTGCAAACTTGTTTAGAAAAAAGAAGAGGGGTGATAGTACCCATCAAGACGAACAGTAGTTGCAATCGAACCTAGGGTCGCATTCCACTCTTGAGTGTCAGAAAAGAGTAAAGTTGGATGTCCAAGTTGAACTTTCAACAGTGCAAAGAAAGAGAATTAACGACATCATAAGTTACACAATCCCATTTATGGAGATCAGGGACAGACTCAAAGCAGATGCTCAAAGTGGCGGCCACGGTTGCCGCTGCATAATTCACACCGGCGTATGAAAGACTGGCGCACCCTCTCGAAGACTCCTGGTGTCGTGTTTATCCTGTCCGCTGCAACAACGATTCTCGCGACGAGATCTTCCACAGGCGTCTCGTACACCAATGATTTCATGTGCCCCAGAAGAAGAGGTCCAGTGGGTTTAAGTCCGGTGAGCGTGGAGGCCATGGCACAAGTCGGCCACGTCCAATCCATCGTACGGGATATGTGGCATTCAGAAAGTGTCTACTGCACCATGATAAGCCAATCAGCTGCAAATTTCGATGCTGCGTCTTTTCTCTGGCGATTTGCATACGGTAAATGCTTGACGGTGATGTTCTGGCGATGTGCTACTTCTCCGGCACGAAAAAGATGACGTCTGAGGTGACGACTTGTGCTTGTTGACGTATTTCGAAGTTACTCTTTTCTGACACTCAGAGTGGAATGCGACCCTAGGTTCCATTGTAAATATTGTTCGTCTTGATGGGTACTATCACCCCTCTTCTTTTATCAAAACAGTTTACGAACACGCTGTATATCTGCGAATTGCTGATGGCGGCTTTTAAACCACTAACACAAAAGTGAAGAAAATGGTCTCTAAAACACATGACAGTAGCAAGAATAAATAGCCAATAGGTGACGCTCATTTTCAAACGGTTTTTGGATTCTTATTTTCAAAATCACAGCTGAAGGTTTATTTTTACTTTTTAAAGTCCACCTCAAAGTATACCGAAGAACGTTTTGACGTATTTAACAAGCAAATTGGTTTATAAATCTGTAGGGATTAAGACGCAAATGTAATTGTTTTAAAGACCTAAACACAATATAAATCCGTAAATTATTTGCATCGCATTCTTAGCGGATACAAATTTGCAAAGGTTTAATTTTGACTTTCCGTGTATTCATCAATTCTAAGATAGAAGCAGAAAGCTTCCTAATGACGATGAAAAGGGCACCGAATTATCTCGGGGCTGACTACAGACGGTCGGCTAGCCAAGTTACTCAGCAAAGGCTTCGAGGAGCATCAATTTCAGCTGTGGCAGACTTATACACTGCTCGACGTAGAAATTTCCCCACCCAGAAAGAGTGAAAATAGAGGGGTGAAATTGAGCATGCAAATACGAATAAATAAGGGATTACCTTTATGTTATTTTCAGTTACGCACAGTTTTTATCAGAAGAGAAAATGCAGCACAATGGGTACGCATCAGTAAATGGTTGCACTTCCGCGAACGGCAATGCAGGCAAGAATACGGTGTGGCAATGAGCCATGCAGGCAAGAATACGGCGTGGCAATGAGCCATGCAGGCAACAATTCGGCGTGGCAATGAGCCATGCGGGCAACAATACGGCGTGGCAATGAGCCATGCGGGCAACAATACGGCGTGGCAATGAGCCATGCAGGCAAGAATACGGTGTGGCAATGAGCCATGCAGGCAAGAATACGGCGTGGTAATGAGCCATGCAGGCAAGAATACGGCGTGGCAATGAGCCATACAGGCAAGAATACGGCGTGGTAATGAGCCATGCAGGCAACAATACGGCGTGGCAATGAGCCATACAGGCAAGAATACGGCGTGGCATTGAGCCATGCAGGCAACAATACGGAGTGGCAATGAGCCATGCAGGCAACAATACGGAGTGGCAATGAGCCATGCAGGCAACAATACGGCGTGACAATGAGCTATGCAGGAAATAAAAAGGCGTGACAATGAGCTATGCAGGAAATATTACGGCGTGGCAATTAGCCATGCAGGCAAGAATACGGCGTGGCAATGAACTATGCAGTTAACGGATACCACCCTGAGGAATGGAACGCGAAGAACCGTGGACACTCTCCCATAATTCATCGAGATCGTGCGCAGGCCAATTCGATTGCAGACGACATCCAATGTGGTCCCACAGGTTTTCGATTTGGGATACATCAGGCGACCTTGCTGGACATGGCAGTATTTGAACATGTTCTAAACCTTGTCTGGAGAGCCGAGCTGTGTGTACACAGGCGTTATCTTGCTGGAAAATATGTTGCTGTCGGCCGTATAAAAACGGCATCAAAATGGGCTGCAGAACCTCGCTAACGTACCGTGCTGCTGTCAGTGTGCCCATGATGAGGACAAGAGGTGACCTGCTGTTATGCGCAATAGCACCCATAGCATGATGCCTACCTGATGGGCGGTGTGGAGTTCACGGACGAAACCGGGATCCGTCCGCTCACCAGAGTGTCTTCAGACACGGATCCGTCGATCGTAAGCACCCAGACTGAAACGGGATTCAACACTGAAGACCACAGTGGTCCATTCGTGACTCCAGTTCGCATGACATCGGCACAAATCCAGACGAGCACTGGCCGTCAATGGCAGTCGATGTAACGGCATCCTGCTGCGCAGGTTTGCCACATGTAACGTTCGGTTTACAGTTCGGGTCGGTATGGCGACGCCCATAGCCGATGACACAGAACGCCGAATAACGACTGAAGTTCTTTCTGGTGAAGAACGAGCGTGTTGAACAATCCGTTGGTCCGAGCGTGCTGACGCCCGTGGGATCGCATTTTCGACGCACTTACGAGCCTCCATGTAGCCAATGGTGCCGACAGCGTCCAACAGTTCATGCATCCCGTTGCACATCCGCAGCGATAGGACGTGTACACCAGCGCGCTTCACACTGGCCTACAATTCTTCCTCTCTGAAACGCATCCAAATGACAATAAACCTGCCGACGAAGTGTGCCCTGCATTTTCGGCATTTGCTGAGAAACAAGAATTCTGAAACTTCCGCGACACTTCCACCAGCGACTACACATTACCATCCCTGTTGCTGCTGGCACATTTATCTCGCGAACGTGTGAGGTCATCGGTTTCGGTTTAACATCATTTGCATATCTTGAGTGAGCACACCCGCCCTGCGATTTGCATGTTTGTAGCACACCTCTCTCTGGGTGGGGCAATTTCTGCGTCGAGCAGTGTATACCATTTCATGAAATCGCCAGAGTGTCCACGAACACTGTCCACGAAGGCTTCAAAGTCCAAATGGCGATACTCATAGCTGTTGCCAGAGTCACGTAGCACTTAGGTCCCACACAGATTATCCTTTTTTTCGTACGGACTGCTCGTAAAACGTAGTGACTTCACTACCATGGGCACAAACGCGGCTATCTAGTCAAGCGAAACAGGAAAAGACATTAGATCGAAACTAGAAGCTCGAATGCGAAAGTGAGTAGACAAACTGACATGGTCGTTCCGACGGCGCAGTGGTCTAACGCTGGCTTCTGCTCAATCGCCCAACATGTGTCTGCGTTCGAATCCCGAGAGATCCAAGGATTGTGTGTTTTTCTTATAGCACTGGCTCTCTCTATTCCCTGGAGACAGTGGCCCCAAATTAGGGATAGCCCATTCAGTTGCTCACTGTGGTCGTTGATTCCTCACTAAATAAATGGCTGTCATGTTAAAGAGTGAGAATTGGCTCATTGGTGAGTGCTACGGTAACTCATGAAATGCGCTGGGAGGCTGATGTTGAAGGACGAAGGAACGAATTACCTTATTCTTAGACTTGGGTCCCAGGACCCTGTACTGCCCTCCGAGGCATGACGGGGCTTTGGTAGTTTAAGCAACATGATCGTAATCGAACACTTCATCCATTGATTTATAGTCAAGCGTTGCGGCCGAATTCTCTCTCTTTTTCTCATTAGCTGCTGGTGGATGACAGGAGGCGGCGAGTGTATGTATTTCAGTGCGTGCCACAACCGTTGGATGGCGAAGGTTGCTGTTTAGATCCCCTTTGCTTGAGGTTCGTGTTATAACAGGTCAAAAATTTTATTCCAATATAAGAGTCGACCAAATGAAACAGAGTCTGGCTGTTTTTTGCCGTAAGAGTTTATAGGTTGGAATATGTGAACATACAGGAAGTAAGAGTGATACATTGGCTACATACGGGCTACACATAATCGCCTTGTCGGTTCAAGCTAGTGTCCCAGCGTGGCACGAGATTGTGGATACCCTGAGCGAAGAACGTTCGTGGTTGGCTGTGGAACCAGTCTTCAACGGCGTCCCGGACCTCTGCGTCTTTAGCGAACCGGCGGCCTTTGTGGCCTTAGTGGCTCGAAGACGTGGTAGTCACAGGGCGACAGATTGGAGCTATATGGTGATGGTCGAGAACCTCCCAGCGGAGGCTCCGCAGCAAATATTGGCACACTACAGCCACATGCGGACGGGCTTTGTCGTGCTGCAAAACAATCCCATTTGACAACATACCGGGTTGCTTACGCTTGATGGCCGTTTTGAGATTGCGTACCGTATTGCAGTATGTGGTTGCCTTGACCGTACTGCCTGCGTCCATCTAATCCAACAGGAATGGGCCATTCTCATCGAAGAAAACTGTGAGCATAACTTTTCCAGTTCTTAGAGAGGACTGACCTTTTTTTGGGAGTGGGGAGTTGGGATGCCGCCATTCCATACTTATCCGTTTTTTGGCCGGATCGAAGTGGTGGCACCAAGTTGCTTCTGGGGCTACAATCTTGGAAAGAAACTGGCCCTCCCCCTCTACGTGGTAACGATGCACATGCTCCAAGTAAGCACCCATTCGCCGAATCTTCTGCTCCTTCTGGAGACGCTTGGTAACCTATTGTGCGAAAACCTTGTATCCTAATCTGCGATGGAGAATAGTGTTATCAGTTCCCTTACTCACGGACAATGTTGCCGGAAGCTCGCGGGTGGAGATTCGGCGATTCTCCTTTACAAAGTTGTCCACGGCAGTAATCGATTCCATGGTGATGGCCACGTGTGCTTGCGCAGGTCTCGGCATGTCCCCCGTGCTCACACGTCCTTTACGAAATTTACTACAGTAGCGGAACACTCTACACCGTGACTGACACTCATTCCAGTACACATCTTTCATACGACGATAAATGTCAGCTCCACTAATACCTTCTGCCGTCAAAAATTGCATAACTGCCCGCTGGGTCTGTTTGGACGAATCCATGTCACGACCCTACGTAGTCAACTTGCCTGCGCATGTGCAAAGAGCACACTGACACGTGACACCGATAACAGCGTGGTTCCTGACATGCCACTCCATCTACCTGAAAATATTCACTGCTCTGTGTAATTGTAAAACGACGCTATTACACGAGTCTAACTTTTATTTGGGCGACTCTTATACTTTGGCTAATATCGGATAGCATTTTTGCAACATAGCATTTGCGTTTCTGTTCCGATGAACATATATAGTACGCATTGAACTTATCATTTCATTTCATTTTAATTATTTTAGTTGTCACAAACGGAAAATACATATTTAGTGAAGATAGTGATTGACAAATTAAGCAACAATTGAAACTCCGGTTGAACATTTATATTACTATAATCTAGAAATTGTCATTAATATTGCAAGAGGGAAATGGCCGAATAGGCATGATTAGCCCTCTTCTCCCGCATTAGAGCAAAACAAGATGTCAAATAGGAAAGCCAATGATCGACAGCCTTGAGAGCCAGTTATTATTATTAACTCAAATTTGCCACTAAAGCAGATGGAGCCGATATCATTCAATTTTGTAACCAAATAAATTAGAACCACAATGCTCCAATAACTGATCAGAGAATTGTATTCAATAATAAGACACCTAGTAGAGTTAATCATTAACGTGTTAGTGTGTCAAGCGTCATTGCCATTGCTATAGAAAGTTCATGTAAAGTCCCAAAGACACATAGACAACTCCAGTTTATTTATAAAAAAACCCAACAATCTTTGTATCTAGTAATCGAGGATGTTGTAGTTTAGTTGATCGCATAAGGTATTGTTTAAGTTTATTTTTAAATATGTAAATATTATTTAAAGTTGTCAAGTCCCCAGGCAATGTATTCCAAAATAAAGGTCAGACATAGTTAATATGGTCTTTAGATCGTTCAGTTCTAGCAAACATAGGTATTAATTTGTTTTTGTTTTTAGTGGAACGTTGATGGGTATGAAGATTTATTGAAATTAAATCCTGGTAAATATAATTTTTGATTCTTTTAAACATTAGAATTTCTAGATTATAGTAATATAAATGTTCAACCGTTAAGAGATGAAAATCATTAGGATATAAACCCAAATGTGTTGTCAAAATTCGGGTCCTATTGTTTTGGAGTTTCAATTCCAGAAATCTGATGGATTTATTTGGTATTCGTTGTATCATCAAAAAGAAGTCAGTGCTTTTTACACGTTTATAAGTGAGTCACGGAAAAATTCTCATCGGCTGCGACCAGGAATCGAACCCAGGTTCTTCCAGTTACGTGCCGGGCATGCTTCCACTGCACCACGGCGGTCTAGAAATTCTCCAGACTCACATACGGTAAACTGCCAAACACCCTCGCAGTTTGATTTCTTTGGAGCCCCGCACAATGCTGGGGATTCACCAAAGATGAACAGCAGCAACTGAACAAATAACTCGAAGAATGAATGATAAATACATAGTTGACGTGGATTTGGAACATAAAATAGAAGTCATCGCTTATAAATGTGGAAAGAGCGATGACTTCTATTTGATATTCCAGATCCACGTCAACTGTGTATTTAGCATTCGTTGTAATTTGTTAATATTATACTTAGTAGCTTTTCCCCAGGTTAGTAAACAGTAATTGAGATGGGATTGAATTAAAGTACACTGAAGAGCAATTGAATTAGAGACAGCTGGCGTTATGCAAATGTGGTGCTGTGGGCTGCCCTGTAAGCGGAAGCGACATGACGTATGCAGGGATCCGACAATATAAAGAGCGATGCGATGGAAATCAGTAAGAGTCATCACAGGGAAGGATCTAAGCGCATTTGATCGTGGGGAAATTCTCGGGGCCCGACGAATGGGTTACTCCATCTCGGATGTCGTGCAGGCACTGGTATTTTCACGAGCCACTGTTTCACGTGAGTACATCGAATCAGATAAAACCATCCCTGCAAAGGCCAACTGCCGTGGACAACAGCGTGTGGATGAGCGGGGTCATCGTCGGCTAGCTCGCATTGTAGCAGCGGATAAACGGGCCACAGTTCAAGAAATCACTCTACAATTTAACGCTGGTGTACAAAAACGTGTAAGCAGCCACACCATCCAGAACCATCTCCTCGCTATGGGGTACAGAAGCCATCGTCCCACGAGGGTACCGCTGCTGACCGCACATCACAGGGTGCAAAGTTTAGCATGGGCGCGGGAACATCGCCACTGGACCCTAGACATGTGGGAAAATGTTGCCTGGACTGATGAGTCGAGATTCACGTTCGAATCCTAATAGTAAGATTAAAAAAATGTTTTTGCGTTGGACTGTATTTCCAGTGGCAAACACTGCTGAAATAAACCGTTATTTATATTTGGCGATAAATATTAAATTAATAATGCATGTTATATCATCACCTTTTGTTTTGAGTCAACAATACATGCTCACTGCATCCTATAATTCGGCGTCATCCTTTTTATTTCCTGTGGTGTAATGCGACGCACTAATTACCTGCTCGAGATCTTGTAATCAAGTAATTGAAACGGTCATTTGGGTCCAGCGCAAGGATTTTTTCCATCGCATATTACTTCGGACGAGAAATATTTCTGGTTTTTGACCTTAAGTGTCGTTCGAGATTTGAAGAGCGCAGAGTAGTATGGCTAATTAGTGAGAGATAAACACTTGGGCCGCCTGTCCAAAAATGAGACAAATGAGCCGTCGCTTTGGGTAATTGGATGATAAAAATTAATTGTGCATTATATAAGAATAGGGAACGATAGAATCTAAGCACCCTAAGGAACGCAGACGACTTTTGTTGCCAGTGGGCCTGGTGGAAAGAATAAAAAAATACAAGGCAGGGAGATAGGCTTAGCTGTTGTCAGAGTTCATTGGAGTTGCGAGTTACAAAGCGTGCTGATTGGCTAGTGACCATGAAGCTTAATGGTTGCAAACTCGTGGCAGGCGTTCACCTTAATCTACCTACAAATCCTCGGAATCTCTTCGTCCCTTGTCATCAACGTCAGCTGTCATTTTGCGCGAGCCCCTTCAACCCTGTCCCTAGAGGCTCGAGGTTAATTGTGTTCTCTCACGGCTACTCTAATTCGAGATAACATACAGTTTAATTCAGGAGCGCTGTCGCGGTAAAGCTATTCAGACAATGTATTTTACCTTACGTCACGGTAATGAATATTTACGCGTAAACAAAATATCACCCTGTTCTCTGCATTAAAGAATTTAAAACGATGTAAATTACGAAGAGGAGAACTTACACCGAAGTAGCAAATTATTAGGAACACCAAATAGCAATCGCACACGTACCATCCTCATCTATGTACAGGAATTCGATAGAATAATGTAAAAACATAAGAAAAGAAGGTTTTACGTACCTAGTAGGTGTATGGGACCATCTTTGGCATTCCAACCACCTGAATCCACCTAGGAATGGACGCATAC
Source organism: Macrothele yani (assembly GCA_039090855.1). NCBI lineage: Eukaryota > Metazoa > Arthropoda > Arachnida > Araneae > Macrothelidae > Macrothele > Macrothele yani. The sequence continues at coordinate 132,560,298 of CM077027.1, read as the reverse complement.
AAATCCTGGATCGTGGTTAGTGGTATGTTACACCATTCTTCATGCAGAAACAGCTCCTGGTTCTTGAGAGAGAAGGAAAACGGGATCTAACTCGTTTTCTAACACAGACCACGATGATGTTTCAGTCTGGTGATTGGGGAGACCAAGGGAAGTGTGAAAGCTCGTCCTCATGTTTCTCAAATCATGATTGGACATTCCGTGCTCTGTGAATTGGGGCGTTATCATCTTGAAAGATGACCCCCTGCAGAAACAATTCTTGAGCCATTGGATGGACTTGGTCTGCCAAAACGGATTCATACGCCCTGCCAGTCATCCGTCTTTTCAAGGTGATCAGGGGACCTACTGAAAACCACGATATGACCACCCACAGCATGACAGAACCACCACCATGCTGCACTGTTCGGAACAGGCAGTCTGGGTTGCATGTTTCTGACGGTATTTTCTACACGTGAACACGTGCTGCGGTGGGGAATATCGTGAATGTGGATTCATTCAAACACATCATACGCTTCCATGAATCGGCAGTCCACGTTGTATGCTACTGGCATCACTGCCATCGCTTTTGAGCATCCACCCGGGACAGCAGAGGTTTTGCAATAGCAGCTCTGCCACGAATATCTTGTTTAAGCGGTTCCCTGCGCACCGTTTTCGTTGATACTATGGTTTGGATTTCTGGTGCCGTGGTTTTCTGATTACGGGTAACAATCCTCTTTAATGATTTCGTGTCTCTACCAGTCAGGGTCGTTTTCCAGCCCTTCTTGTGTTTCGCAGGCGAGGTTTTGCAACGAATACGGTATGCTGTCATGACGCTAGACACATTAGCTTTCAATACCCTCAATCGGCTGTTGTCACGGCGGCTCCAACTAGCCGGCCACCAACAATTAGCCCTCTTTCGAAGTCTGTTAGGTCGCTCATTTCGTCGTCACCCTGAAAGAAATTTCGCAACAAGACACTTTAAACGCAGTTAAACAGGACCTTGAGGCCCTTGAAACCGGTTTTTGCATCCAGCAGCAACATGACATGGAGCTGAATCCTGTTGAAACCAAAATGCTTCATTATCTTGGAAAAGATACCCGGCAGGGTCGAGGTTTCAGACCGCATAATAATCCAACCAGGAATCCTTTAAACTTCCAAAGGAAGTAGACCAAGGGTCGGTCCTGCTTCCTGATACCAAGCATTCTGACCCTAAAACAGTATTAGTGACTGTCCAAACTCCTCAGTTGCCTGATGTATTCTTGACATATATGTGTTTAGTTGATGTACGCTGATACAGTGCAAATGATCACTTAAAGCTATTACAACCAAAACGTGGTGGATAGCTTTTAGTATTTCGACGTACGCAGCGGAATTAAAAGTCACATCTATGAGCGTGATGTTCATATTATTCTGTCCGACCCCTGTATGCAACTATGACGTTGATATATCTTTATAAACAGCGCACTGCAAAGGAATCAAACGTGTACCAAGGGTGGATAGCGGCACCATGTAGCACCGAAATGTTGCAACTTGGTTTTGGTAGTTTTTATTTTCACTGTGTTCCTTTTTGCCTTTACTTTCAAGATTTTCTATCATCTTTTGTATTATTTCAAAGGTGCGTTTCTGGTTTGTTGAAAAAAGGTTTTTAAAACGTTGATATATGTGTTTAGTTGATGTACGCTGATACAGTGCAACTTTTGGAACGTTTCTGAAACGTTAAAAAGATTGATAAATATCTAATAACCGCAAAGGTATTTTCCCTTTTCGGAGACTGAGAAAAGTACACCACATAAGTAGTAGTAGAAAAGCAATTTATCAAATAATTACCATGGGCATCAACAACGTTCTACCAACGTCTTAACAACATATATAGCAGTGGCCAAAATTGTGGAAACATTTTGGAAATAGTGTATTTTTGAGGTTTGATGTCTCATAACACCACTTGTTTTTAGAGTAATATCATGAAAATATATATCAAGTGAAAGATAATTTTATCTAGAATGAAATGCAAGAATTTCTATAAAGGATTTTGTATTAGAACAGCAGCTAGAAGGAAAAAACGTGAAAAACATAGAAAAAATGAGATATACAAAAATTCTCACCATGTCAGTTAATACTTAATTGGGTAACTTTAAGCGGTAATTACGGCCTTACAACGACTTCCCATGGAGTGAACCAATTTTTTTGTTCTGCAGCTGTTATAATGTGAAACGAAGATTAATTATTGCTTCTATTAATTGGGTTTCATTGTTGGGTTGCTTCTGACTAACAAGTTTCGTTAGTCGGCTCCATAGATTTTCCGATGGGGTTAAGGTCTGGGCTATCCCCAACTCATTCCAGTAGTAAAATATGATTATCTTGAAACCGGTTTTTGCATCCAGCAGCAACATGACATGGAGCTGAATCCTGTTGAAACCAAAATGCTTCATTATCTTGGAAAAGATCACATGCGGAAGGCTTCAGTTTGGGCTCAAGTATTTCATTAATGTATTTTTGGCGATTTATATTCCCATTAATCACGCAAATTCTGGCCACACCTTTTGATGTCATACAACCACAGATCACAACACTAACTGGGTGTTTAACGATACATGTAATGCAATCAGGATGCAAATCTTCTCCGATTCTTCTCCTTACGTATTTTATGCCATCACTACCAAACAGAGAGATTTTGGTCTCATCACTCCAAATAACACTGTCTTATTGCTTCGCTGCCCAGTTAACTTGGGTTTTAGCCCAGTTTAATCTTTTCAACCTTTGTTTGAGAGATAAAAATGGCTTTTTTCGTGCAATTCTAGGTTTTAAAGCAAATTCCTGCAGTCTGCGCCGAACAGTCCTTGCACTCAACTTCACATTGCATTCCGCCATTTTATCTTGTATACACCCAGATGATATTTCCTTCTGTAACCTAGGCACAGTATAGTCTCTTTAATTCTTCTATCATCACTTGCTGTTGTGCGCATTTTCCTGCCTTTACCAATCTGGTTTGTAGTGACTGAGTCTCCTAATACCTGTTCTAAAATTTTTTTTAGGGTTTTGATGGACCAGTTCCCGAGTGACCATATCCCAGACATGTTCAACAGGCGATATGTCTGGCGAATGTGCAGGCCAGGAAAGAAGCAGTATCTGCTTTGCTGCGAAGAGGGTTTGGACATTCTTGGCATCATGTGGTCGGGCATTGCCCCACTGGAATATACCATAATACCGTCTAATGCGTATCATGGTAGTCCAAGTTGAATCGGGACTCTTCCGGAAACACATGTTGCCAATCAGTTGTCTGTATTGAGAACTCCATTCCAGCCTGAGGCGTCCATGGTTCAGGGTCAAAGGAATCTGCCGCAAAGGGATGCATGCAAGTAGTTCTGTGGAGGAGACCGCGTTGAATTGTGTAGGTAGACAATGCCACACCTGTTGCAGAGCTCCACTGTTGTGCATTTGCAAAGATGCGGAACGGTTCGTCACTGCCATGCGGATGAGGTGTCGGTCATCCCGCGGTGTCGTCACATTTCTCGGTCTACTGCCGGATTGTCGATGTACCTGGTTCTCTTCAGCATACTGCCGCCACACGCGCGTCACTGTCTGGCGTTATGTCCCCTCCGAGCGGGAATGTCGCGGTACGAAAATGCACCTTCACGCAGACTAATCATTCGTTTCCGCTCCAACTCTGTGGTATAGTGATATTGCGCCCTTCGTCGTCGCGGAGGCATTATTGAATCCTGGAGACCTTTTTACAACACGCTGCCCTCGATGCACTACTGGTGTGTATCCTATACACCCCTTTCTTTATATCCTTCGCTTGACTGTCCAGAGGGCATTTCAGGGCCCTGACATGCGCAATGACTCTGCACTTGTAATCATTTGCATGTCCTACCCTGCTCTGTATATCCTGTAAGTTCCACGTGATTGACATCATTCCTTCATGGTGTTGCAATTTTCACAAACAGTAGTTTGTATACAAGCGCATGAAATGATCACTTAAATTGCGGGGATTTTGCTTTGTTAAATGCTGTACAATTGAAGAACCCTTTTCCAAAGTGCTGTTAAAGTACTTTTTTTAACCGAAAATCTACCTTTCCAGGTTACTTTAAATACGTTAGAAAACGAGTTTTCAACGTTTTGTGAAAGTTACGAATGGTTAAAAATGGGGTTTTGTACCATTGCTATACCCATTTATGTACTAGGCATTTTGGTGTTTCTTAAACGTACGTATGTTCTTAACGTTTTTACAACCGACCGTTAACTAATTTTAAACGTTGAAACAACGAATTCGTGCAATGTGGGGACAATATGGGAAAATTTCACCAACTTTGAAAGAGGCATGGTAGTGTGCCGCAGGTGGGCAGGTGCAAACTTCTCAGACAATGCAAGACAATTGTGTCGAGAGTGTACAATAAGTGAGGGCCGTAACTAGGTTTCAGAACCAAGGGAAGGGGAGGATGAAGGGTTATCTGTGGGGAGAAGTCGGTGTTCAACTACAAACTGCATTTCCCCCGGAACACAGATGCAAGTTTTGCTTTGTTTACCTCCTTTTACGTATTATTTTACTTCACTAGTGAATAATCTATACCAAAACGTAAAAACAATTATATAAAATGCAAAACATGAAATAACAAGTTAGTACAATCATGCAATGCATTGATCATGATACGTTTTCCAACACACCAGAAATCATTACAGATGTTATGAGAATAATGGCTGTGGAATAAATATCGCTCCTGTGTCCTGACCTTTTTCGATGATATTCAATGGAACCGGTTCAGTGTCCTCCGGAACAACATGCTAAAGTTTTGTCGCAAGAGAATCATTTTTAGTCAAGTTATTAGGATAATGTCTGTGCATTGAATCTCGCTCCTGTGTCCTGACCTTTGACCCCATTTCAATGATATTCAAAAGAAACGGTTCAATGTGCCTCTGGAAGAACATCACAAAGGTTTGTCGCAATCGAAGCATTTTTACGTAAGTTATGACGATAAGGACAATGGAATGGATTCCGCTCCTATGTCCTGACCTTTGACCCCATTTCCAACATAATTCGTCCCTTACCACACACTAAAATTTTATCGAAATCGAAACATCTGTACGCAAGCTACGACGCATAAAGGCAATGGACTGGATCCAACTCCTTTAACTTGACCTTTGACCCCATTTCGTCCATTTTTAATAGAATTCATTCCTAGGTGGTTTCCTGCCACATACTAGAATTTCATCGAAATCGAACCATTTTTACGCAAATTATAAACTATAAGGGCAATGGAATGGATCCCGCTCCTATGTCCTTACTTTTGATCCAAAATCGAAAAATTTTTACGGGAGTTATCACGCGGACAGGCAGACAGACATTTCTTATATTTTGAACTTAGTTACTCAGATGGAAGAAGATTTCTTATATTTGTTATTAGTTACTCAGATGGAAGTAGATTTCTTATATTTGTTATTAGTTACTCAGATGGAAGTACATTTCTTATATATTGTTCTTGGTTATTCAGATATTAGTTCATCCTTTATGTTTCGATTTTGTCAATCATATATAAAAACATCGCTGATATTTCGTACTGGGTTACTCAGATAAAACCAAATCCCTTATATTTTGTTCTTGGTTACTTAGATATAAATACATTCTTTATAGTTCTTGGTTACTAGGCTATAAGTACATTTCTTAGATTTTGTTTTTGGTAATTCAAATACTAGTACATTTCTCTTTTTTGTTGTTTATTACTCAGATATACGTATATTTCTTAAATTATTGTCCTTGATTACTCAAATAAAAGTACATTTCTTAGATTTTGTTTTTGGTAATTCAAATACTAGTACATTTCTCTTTTTTGTTGTTTATTACTCAGATATACGTATATTTCTTAAATTATTGTCCTTGATTACTCAAATAAAAGTACATTTCTTACACTATCGTGTTCTTAGTTACTCAGATATAAGTACATGTCATATATTTCGTTCTTGGTTACTCAAATATAAGTTCATCTCCTATTTCGTTTTTTATTACTCATATGCACTATATGGAAAAGAGTCACCGGACACGTAGAAGAGAAACAATATAGCATTTATTGACATGCATTAGTACCGTGTCGGTCCACCTTTGACCTTAATGCATGCACTGACCCTTAGAGACAGGCTTTCGACAAGGTTTTAGAACACAGCGATAGGTATGCGCTTCCATTCAGTATATAATGCTGCCGTTAACGGTTGCTTAGTAGTAGGCCTTGGTTGCAAAACTTCTGATGCGGCGCTCTAATTCATCCCATTAGTGCTCTATGGGATTAAAATCAGGGCTCTGTGCTGGCCAGACCACACATGATACGGAATTATCGTCAAACCATACCGTCACAGTCCTTGCTTTATGGCTCGGTGCATTATCCTGCTGGCACCAACAACGCCCGGTCCCATAGTATTGGCACAAAGTTGGTAGGGCATAATTGTCCATAATATCGAGGTAGACGTGCTGGTTAACAGGTTTGTCCACGATAACCAATGAGCCGGGACCATACCACGAAAAACACCGCCACACTAGCACACTGCCAGCTCCAAACTTGAGGAACAGTACACTGTGTTAAATAGGGATCCCCCGTCTGCCGCTATAAAGACTGTCGGATCGTGTATCTGGATTCATCAGTCCATAGGACCCGTTTTCATTGATCTATGGTCCACGATAAATGTTCTTTACACCATACTAAACAACGAGTAGCATTCCGAGTGGAGGTGAAAGGCTTATGAGCAGCCGCACTACCACGGTAACCCATGGAATAAGTTCTCTGCGAATGGTACGTGTATATGCCGAGGTTGCAGCATTTTTACTCACCCGTACACTGAGGTCTTGCGCAGTACTCCGTCGATTTGCTGTAACGACTCTCCTGGGGCTTCGACGTCCTGTATCAGTGATTTTCTTTCGTTTGCCGGTACGTTTTGCTGCTTCAGGCATGCCATGTGTCTTCCACTTATTCAGTACATCCAAAACAATTGACTTGGGTATGTTTAATCGCCTATCGGTTTTTCTTATGGACAACCTACTAATATAACACCCAGCAATCTTTCCTTTCTCAAAGTCAGTTCTCTCCCGCCGCGGCATTTTCGTTCAACCTCACAGTGCGATATGATCGCGGTCACCTGCAGGCTTGTTTTTATACCGTTTGCAGCTGCACTGCTCATCTTAACAACGCAGCGGATCCGTTCACTTGCTTTTGAAGGGGGTCCGGTGACTTTTGTCAATATAGTGCATAAGAACATCGCTGATGTTTTCTTCTTTGTTACTCAGATGTAAGCATATCTCTTATGCTTTGTTCTTGGTTACTGAGATATCAACACATCTCCTATACTTTGTTCTTGGTTACTCACACAAAAGTACATTTCTTGCTTTTTCTACTTAGTTACTCAGATAGAAGTCCGTTTCTTATATTTTGTTTTTGGTTATTCAGATATTAGTTCATCTCTTATGTTTCGATCTTTGTTACTCATGTATAAGAACATCGCTGATAATTTGTTCTGCGCTGCTGAGATATAAGCATATCTCTTATAATTTGTTCTTGGTGTTTCAGATATAAATACATGTCTTATAGTTTTTGGTTACTCCGACATAAGTTCATTTCATATACACTGGCGGAAAGCGGAAAGTGAAAAACAGAACACCAAGAAGGAATTGGCGGACGATCATGAAATTACATATGTTAATGGGGTCGAGTTTACGTAGGTGTGATGTTAATTTCGGGACCAACATGTGAGCGCTTACTCCACAGCATGGCATAATATGCAAATATATCGTCAGTGGTATTTAAGGACTACGGCGAAGTGAATGTAATCAGTCGTCGGCGTACAGACACGTGCCAAAGACCCTGAAGAAGCTGCAATGCCTGGACATGGAAGACGTGTACGATTTCAGCAGTTACCGGACTTTGAGCGAGGTCGTCTAGTCGGACTCCGCGAGGCCGGGTGGTCGTATCGTCGTATTGCGGAGCGAATTGGACGGGAAGTATCGGTGGTGGTACGATGGCGGCGTAGATGGTCCGAGGGGAACATTCCCACACGAGAAGACGTGGAACCGGGAGTCACAGACGGACTGATGAGCGGACCGATCGACGCATAAGAAGAGCAGCGTCGTAAACTAGAACATCCACTGCGACGCAAATCCGAGCTGCCGTTGCACCTGAGGTGACTGTGCAAACAATCCGCAACCGTCTACTGGATGCAGGATAATGTGCACGTGTGCCTCTGGCATGGGTACCTCTGACTCCAGCCCACCGTCAGGAACAGCTGCAGTTGTGTCGCCAACGTCTGCACTGGAGAACGCAATGGCGATCTGTCGTGTTAAGCGATGAAAGCAGATTCTGCTTGGGAGCCTCCAATAGCCGTATGCGTGTTCGCAGACGCACAGGGGAGCGTCTCCACCCTTCTTGCATCCGCCAGCAAAACACAGGGCCTACACCTGGTCTCCTGGTGTAAGGAGCGATCAGCTATCACTCCCGTACACAACTAGTGTTTGTACCAGGTACGTTAAACAGCACCTCCTACATCAACAACAGCATTCAGCCCGTTGTTGTGCCATTTGTAAGGTCGGTCCATTGTGGTGTTTTCAGCACGATAACGCACGCCCACACACGGCACGTGCAACGCAACATGCACCTCAGGGTGTGAGACAACTTCCATGGCCTGCATGTTCACCGGATTTGTTCCCCATTGAGCACGTGTGGGATTTTATGGGACAACGACTTATCCGGTCTCCACGGCCAGCCACGACCATCCCCGATTTACGCGTCCAGGTTGAGAATGCTTGGAACTCAATACCCCAAACTTACATCCAACATCTGTACGACAGACTCCATGCCAGTATTGCACAGTGTGACGCAGTTCATGGCGGTTCAACCTCGTACTAACCATGTTACATAGAAATGTTATTTTTCAGTTTACCAGCAAATACAGCTGTATTTTGCCATAATGTTTTGATCACGTTATCCTCTGCATTCCGGTATTATGCTGTATAAATTTCGTTGGTATCAGACGTCTCCTTCTTGGTGTTCTTTTTTCACTTTCCGCGAGTGTATTTTGTTCTTGGTTTCTAATCCATAAGTGTATTTCTCACATATTTTTTTCGTTACTCAGATATAATACTATTAATCTTTTATACTTTGTTCTTGATTACTTAGATAAAAGTACATTTCTTATATTTCGTACTTAGTTACTCATGCAGAAGTACATTTCTTATATTCTGTTCTGGTTATTCAGATATTAGTTCGTCTCCTATGTTTCGTTCGTTGTTATTCATATATAAGAACATCAGTGATGTTTTGTTGTTGGTTACTTAGATATATAAACATATCTCTTATATTTTGTTTTTAGTTACTCAGATACAGGTACATCCCTCACATTTTGTTCTTGATTACTGAAACATAAGTACATTTCCTATATTTTGTTCTTGGTCACAGCCTGTCATGAGAACTATAAAATACGGACTTTTTGAATGTAGGCAATAGGCTATTGATAATATTTTGAAATGGAGTGGAACTAAATAAAAGTTCAGATGCAGCTTCTCTAGCCCTATTTTTTAAAAATTTGTGTGGGTTAAAAATTTCCAAAAGTATTGTTTTAAAGGAAATAAATTTTGATGTTGTTGTCAAAAAAGTTGATGAGGTTAGAAGTTACTACCAATGAAATTTCTGGTATCTAGCTTGGTTGGGCGAAATTTTAAAATTGCCCGTCTCTTTTTCTGTCTTGCAGATCTGAGAAGAGAATGACAAAACTGCTCAAAATGTTGAGGATTTCTAACTAAGGCACAAGAAACCGTCGATTTTTCCCATTTTATCATATGTTACGTTGATTCAACTCTCCGTTTTTGCTTCCAATATTGTTTTAAATAAAGAAGCTTTCCCTCTCGTACTATACACAAGTTTCTTTTACTGGATACCCTGAAAAAAATTCTCGCTCTTCCAATTTCTTTCAAATCCCGCTCACTTTTTCCGCCTTAGAAAAGAAATCCGCAAAATTCTTTGGTAGCACACATTTCGAATGCATCGATTTTCTTCTTGCTATTTTTCTTAAAGCCCCTTCGCACTCGGATATGGCCGCTAGAAAAATAATTGATTCTACAATCCTCAGTTTTCTTTTCCTTTCTCTTTTATTCTTTCTTTCTTTCCTTTTCTGTTTTTTTCACGGATCATTATTCTGAGAGAATCATCACCTCTTCAAACTCCGGGTTTACTCTAAGCTCAGAAACAGGCCTTGCCCTTGTTGCACAAACTGATTTATTTTGATTAAATACTTTATGTTTCAATTTTCACTACCGAGAAAACAGTTTCTTCTCGATATTTTGTAATGCCAGAAATGGTTATCTGAATTACATTTCGGACGCAATTAAAACACAAGCGCTACATAACTTTTGTTTGACATCGATCTCAGCGAGGATTAGAAATAACTGATCATAACGCTCATAGGAAATTCCTCAGATTTCCAAAGCAAACTAATATTCCCGGAAAGCCATCATTAGTAAATTTCAAGACAGCGGCTATTGAAGTTTCACGATTCTCAGTTTATGGACCTGAACAAACAATAGCACGATGACAATGCTGAAATTGACGTTTCTCTTCACTGCATTTAATTAACCAACGAAAAGTGGTCGGCAAGAGCAAAATGCCAAAAGTCATTAAGACCGCGGCCGCGCCATCTATTAACAGACGACGAGACATCGCGTCGCATTGATATTCCTCCATTAAGCTTAGCTCAAAATATGTCTGAAGTATTGGATGATCCGTATGAGCATTTGCTATACTGAGGATAGCTCCAGGCGTTTAAGAATGTCTTCCGTCGGAAGCGAGGAAATAAATAAGAAGCTTTACAATCTAATGCACATTTCATAAGGTATTAACATCTTAATGAGATATCACCAAACTCACATAGGTTCTATAAATGCGATTGATCTACCATAAACTAGTATAACGAAGTAAATTTCTCCGTCATTTTTGTCCACGCCGGGGATCGAACCCGAGTCCACTTATTCCGGAACAAGTCGCTCTACCAACTGAGCTACGCAGACGTTCGTTCTCGCTGCTATCTGCCTTTATGTCGTGTGCATCCTGCGGGGCAGGCACTTCACATATCCTCCCCCAAAACAGGGGCAGGGACTTAACCCACGGGTCAGCCGTGACCATGAATCGTTTCAGGCAGCCATCCGCGGTAGAACGTGCACTTGAGAACTCCCAGTCAATCCGGTGTGTGGAATGCAACGTCACACACATTTATTTTTCGAAACGCCGGAGAAGAGATTCTCTTATTTTTCCTATCTTGCTGTGTAGTGGAAAAATCATTACACCATTACGAGATCTTTAACGGCCGGATCATCCGTGAAGTTCGGGTGCCATTATAACGAAGTAAATTTCTCCGTCATTTTTGTCCACGCCGGGGATCGAACCCGAGTCCACTTATTCCGGAACAAGTCGCACCACCAACTGAGCTACGCAGACGTTCGTTCTCGCTGCTATCTGCCTTTATGTCGTGTGCGTCCTGCGGGGCAGGCGCGTCACACTAGAGCCTGCAGTTTAAATAAATTTCCCTCAGTAAATACACTGCTCGTTATACGGGAGTCATAACAAAAATTCTGCACATTGTCCATTTTTGAGAAAAGTGTAAAGTAACGGAGAAAACTTACCTTATTGCCGTTTAATGTACTCCCCTCCGCTGCTAATGACAGCTTCCCAGCCGTGAGGTAAGTCCTGGATGCCCCGTAGTATGTCATCTTTGTTTACCTGTCGAATTACTCGGGTCACGTCCAATGACAGTTCGTCCAGCGATTCATAGCGGATGCCACGGAGACGATTTTTTAACTTTGGGAAAAGATTAAAGTTAGGTAGACTAAGATCAGGGCTGTATGGTGGATGGAATAAAATTTCCCAGCCATATTTCGGCAAACGTCCACGAACCGACGATGCACCATGACACGATGCGTTGTCATGCAGCAAGATCGCTCCCGCTTCCAAAAAGTTGCGGCGATTTTGACGAAATCTCGATCTCAACTTTGTTCTCAGATATAAATTGTGCTTCAAGAGTTCCTTATCCACAAACGTCTTGCAAGACAGTGTAGATCTGTGTCGGAGTTTTTCTCAGCAGAGTTTCTATTTTCGCGTAAAAGCGCTGGTCTAACGCCGTGACTCGGCCTGAGGAGCTGCACACTTCAATTTCCAAACCCTTCCACGTCAACACAACAAATGATAGCGCGCAATTTTGACACCACTGCGTTGCTGAGAGTCTGACCTTGACATGACGCAGTCATTTTCCCGATTGCATCATCCGCTTCCCTTTTAGATTAACCTGTGTGAGCTGAACTTTTGTTATGACTCTCGTTAAAAATGCCCCGCAGTAAGGAATGCAGGACATAAGACGAAACTTACCACGCATGTAAACAAATAGGTGAGAAAGAATTGATTTAATTTCTGAGGGATTACCTGAATGTGTTGAACGAGGCGAGAGATAGATATTACCGGTGGCAATTGGTCGTAAGACAGCTACGGTAGGCTTGCGTGGCATCAAGTGCAAAAAACTCTCAATCGGCGACTGTCACTTCCGGGACAGAAGAGAGATTCGTCGCCGAATACGACATGCTTGAGGTTTTACCGCCATCAGTCGCCTGAGGTATCACTGACCATGTGTCGTTGAGCTACGTCCACAACTCATGGTCATTACGCGGGGATTGTGCATAGGCGTTACATCATCTAACAATGACGCTCCACGCATCATCTGTTGGGAAGAAGACAAGGGATCGCGTTGGCCAGAATAGCACTTGGGCACCTTATAGGCGCGGTCTGATGATATTGGCAGCTTGCGGATGGGCGTTATCTTGTTGAAACTAGGTATCAGGCATACTACGGAAATACGGCAACAAAACGGGCTGCAGCACCTTACGGATGCATCGTCGTGCTCTCGTTGTACCTGCTATGGATACAACCGGTAAACGGTTGATGAAACTGATAGCGCCCCAAACGATAGCACCAGACTGAGGTGCCATTTGACATTCCTTGGTGTCAACGCCAACTCCAGATTCTCAATCGGTGACCGTCATTGTCGGAACAGAAGCGAGATTCGTCGACGAATATGACATGTTCCCATTCGGCTCTCCACACATGTCTGGTACGGAATCACTGCAACCTTCCGAGACGATGTATTGCAGTGACTGGTAGTCGTCGCATTGGCTGCTTCATCCAATCGCAAACCTGTCTCATCCAATCGCAAACTTGCCTCATCCAGCTGCAAATGTGCCTCATTCAATCGCAAACCTGCATCACCCAGTAGCAAGCCTACCTCATCCAGTCGTAACCTTGCTTCATCACATAGCAAACCTGCCTCGTCCAATCGCACACCTGCCTTATTCAATTTGAGATTCACAGTCCGTAACAATTCGGCGATCTCGATAGCTGCCTGCCGGTTTTGCTGACGACGTAGTCATTTTTGCAACTACCCCGTCAGAGCTGCAGAGTATGATCCAGGAACTTGCTAACAAGAGTAAAGAAGTGGGATTAAAAATGAACTTTCAGAAGACAAAAGTGATGTACAATGCTTTTACAAGAAATGAAGATTTATCGATTGATGGAGAAAAGCTAGAGATAACCGATACGTACGTTTATCTTGGACAACAGATATCAAGTGATGGTCACATTGATGAAGAAATTATTCGGCGTATAAAACTTGCCTGGAGAGCATTTGGAAGAAACAGCATAATTTTCAAGAGCAATATGCCATTATGTCCTAAAAGAAAAGTGTTTGATCAATGCATCCTTCCAGTGCGATCTCGATAGCTGCCTGCCGGTTTTGCTGACGACGTAGTCATTTTTGCAACTACCCCGTCAGAGCTGAAGAGTATGATCCAGGAACTTGCTAACAAGAGTAAAGAAGTGGGATTAAAAATGAACTTTCAGAAGACAAAAGTGATGTACAATGCTTTTACAAGAAATGAAGATTTATCGATTGATGGAGAAAAGCTAGAGATAACCGATACGTACGTTTATCTTGGACAACAGATATCAAGTGATGGTCACATTGATGAAGAAATTATTCGGCGTATAAAACTTGCCTGGAGAGCATTTGGAAGAAACAGCATAATTTTCAAGAGCAATATGCCATTATGTCCTAAAAGAAAAGTGTTTGATCAATGCATCCTTCCAGTGCTTACGTATGGTGCAGAGACGTGGACCTTAACTAAAAGAGACACACAAAGCTGCAGACAACTCAAAGCAGCATGGAGAGGTGCATGCTTGGTGTAACCAGGAGAGATAAGAAGAGGAATTCATGGATCAGAAAAATGACAAGAGTGGAAAACATCATGATCAGAGTAAAATCCCTGAAATGGAAATGGGCTGGACATACTGCCCAAAGGACAGACCATCGATGGACAGTCAAAATTTTAGATTGGATTCCAAGGGACAGGAAAAGACCCAGAAGAAGACCACATGGAAGATGGGTGGATGAAATTCTAAAGTATGCGGGTAGTAGCATGGATGAGACTGGCACAATACAGACCGTTGTGGAAGAGGCTTGGAGAGGCCTTCGTGCAGCAGTGGATTGAAAATGGTTGACAATGATGATAATGATGATATATGCAGACAGTCGATTCCTGAAAATTTTCGTAAAATCTACAGTTTTCAATTTAGAACTACCAAATTTGGTATACTACCTCATAGTACTCTAACTCAGACCGTACACGGTTTTGGGAAGGGGTCGGAGCACGGGGTCAAGGAGGCCCCATATAACATTTTCGTGAAATCTACAGTTTTTAATTTAGAACCACAAAATCTGATATACTATCTCATGGTACTCTAACTTAGACCGTACACGGTTTTTGGAACGGGTCGGGAGTCGGGGTCTGGAGTCAATGGGGCCCCATACAACATTTTCGAAAAATCTACAGTTTTCAATTTAGAACCACCAAATTTGATATACTACCTCATTGTACTCTTACACCAACTTAGACCATAGACGGAAGGGTTCGGGGCCCGGGGTCAAGTGGGCTCCATACTACTTTTTCGTAAAATCTACAGTTTTCAATTTAGTACCACCAAATTTGGCATATCTCTCGGTACTCTAACTTAGACCGTAAACGATTTTGGAAGGATTCAGGGCCCGGGGTCAAAGGGGCCCCATAAAAAGTTTTCGTAATATCTACAGTTTTCAATTCAGAACCACCAAATTTGGTATACTATCTCATGATACTCTAACTTAGCCCGCAGATAGGGTATTGGAGTGCAGAATTGTGTTGCAGTTCTTAAGTAAAAAATGGAATTTTTGAGAAAATTGTGTATGGGGCTCCCTTTACCCCGGGCCCCGACCCCTTCCAAAAACCGTGTATGGTCTAAATTAGAGTACCATGAGATAGTATACCAAATTTGGTGATTCTAAATTGAAAACTGTAGATTTTACGAAAATGTTGTATGGAGCCTTCTTGACCCAGGGCCCCGACCCCTTCCAAAAAATCGTGTACGGTTTAAGTTAGAGTAACATGAGATAGTATACAAAATTTGGTGGTTCTAAATTGAAAACTGTAGATTTTACGAAAATTTTGTATGGGGGCCCCCCTTGAACCCGGGCCCCGACCCCTTTCAAAAACCGTGTACGGTCTAAGAGAGTACCATGAGATAGTATAAAAAAATTTGGTGGTTCTGAACTTTTTTTTCGGTTTTTTAGGAATCGACTTTTTTGCAGATACTGTATAGTGTCGACGAAATGCACCTGTCGACAAAGTGAATCAGACCTCTGCCTGTACACCCCCGTCGGATGTCGTCCGCTATGGATAGTGGGGCTAATACGGCTTGCCGTCGAATACTGTGATAGAGGATTTCGGACGTATTCCCAATAAGGAAACGAATTCTCAATTCCGAAATTAACCGTTCTAAAACAAATTCCCAATAAGAAAAGTAATGTCGACAAATAATAATGAATGTCAACCGTTATGTGAGTGAACAATCAGCTGTCAGCTAGTAAATAATGATGAAACTTAAGAACGGAAATGATATCTGAATGCCATTCTTTTAACTGGTGTGCCCGAATCGTTTGCTCGTGGCGAATCATTCACCGAGAAGCAGTGGCGCAACTACCACCCCGAAGGCCCCTCAACTGCAGGGGGAGCAGCTAACAGTTTGTGACGTACTACAGCACGTGTCAAAGCACGTATCAAGACGACAAATCTGCAGCGGTACATTCCGTCCGTGTTGCTTAGATGAGAGACCAAATTACTCTGGAGTGAAGGGATGCGGTTTCGTTCTCCAGCACGGACAAATTTGCGTCTTCACAAGTTACAGTTCCATGAAAAAATCTGAACACGGACAATGACAACGCGGATAGCCTAATGGTCAACGTTGATGACTGCGAGGGAGAGGCTTAAGTTCGATTCCAGCCAGGTACGAACACTCGAACCACTAAATACCCGTCGTACGTCTGATGGGCAAGTTAATTCGTTGAACCCCGGGTACTGGTCCCCCGTGATATGCACTGCTGGCCACCCAAAATGCAACACCAAGAAGGACACGAGATAGCAAAGCCAGATTTACTGTACACATAACAACAGATACAAAGATGAAACCTTTGAGCTTACAGGCCCGTGCAACTTGCGGAACACGCAGACATCAATTGCTCGTGTGACCCCCATGGCTGGCAATAACGACCGCTACACGCCGCGGCATCGAACGAAAGAGGCTTTGGATCTGGGCTTGGGGTATGTCGGTCCATGCTGCTTCCACACGTTGCCACAGTTCATCAGGCGTAGCCGTTGGTGGTACTTGCCGGGTCACTTGGTTGCCGATCAGCGACCAGACGTGTTCGATGGGCGACATATCGGGAGAACAGGCAGGCCACGGCAGCAGTATTACCGGGTGGGCCGTGAACAATTGCTGCACGATGCGTGCCACGTGCGGCGGCTGTTGATTGTACCGGCGATGCGTACCAAAGGAGTGCGGGTGTCATACCCAATTGCGCCCCGAACCTTAACGCCAGGCGACTGACCGGGATGGCGATGCATAATGCAAGCGTCATACAGTGTCTCGCCGCGGTGCCGCAACACACGCGGATCCGACCATCGTGGTGTTGCAGGCAAACGCGGGATTCGTTGGAGAAGACAATGTCCTGCCATTCACGTAGTGCAGGTGCGGCGTTCAACGGCCCCCTCTCGCCGCACTTGCAGGTGGTGTAACGTCAATGGTAATCGGAGCACTGGGCGCCGCGCGACAAGTCCCTGCTCCTGCAGACGACGTCGAACGGTACGTGCTGACATAAGTTGTTGCGCAACACACCCTATTTCCTGCGCTAACGTTCGTGATGTGGCGGTGCGAGCCGTCAATGCCCGGCACACAACATATCGGTCCTCTCGTTCGGTGGTGTGCCGCGGCTACGGCAATCGCTTGCGTTGGTCCGTCCGTCCCTCCTGCACCCACCGAATCCATACTCGCCTCACTGTGGCTGGATGTCGTCCCACACGGGCGCCGATGTCTCGGTACAATAAACCGCTGTCGCGATAAGCCACTATTTGTCCTCTGTCGAACTCCGAAACGTGCTGTAATGACTGCCGTATTCTGCGACGAGGCATCAGGAAGCTTCCCACGCACAAGTCCAGCAGCACAACACATTTCCACTACTTACACCCCGCCTTCTGTGCACCCTTCTTATAGTGCTTCTTGGTGGCGTGCCGAGCGTACATGATTTGCATATGCCCTGCAATGCTAATCGTTTGCATATTCTCTAGACCAATGGGATGCTTCCTTCTTGGTGTTGCATTTTGGGTGGCCAGCAGTGTAAATAAGAGCATCTCCTTTCCCCTTTCTACCTCGCTTCCGTATGACTTTCATATCGAGCACACTAGCCCAAATCTCCTAGCTTCCTAGTTCTAAGAGTTGTTTCAAGACTTGGGTTCAGACACTCCCTTCCAAAAATCATCTACATATGATCTGATAGTTTTGCCTAAATAAATGCCTAGCTTCCCTTTTAAAACACGGAATGTCCTACATATTGAAAGTGATAGGCTCTTTGACTTCGGGTTGCAATACGATCACTCTGCAATGGGTTGTAAATGATGCGATCGCTCTCCAATCGCCCTCTCTCTGCGCTGCTGAGGGAAGGTGCGAGTCCACATGGAGATTTCCCTTGGGAAACGTAGGATTATGTACACGACAAGCGCAAAAAATTTGTTTATTGCAGCAGATGATCTGTGATGTATAAGAGGGTGATTTATTCAAGTGATTTATTTTAGTTTTGGACAAAACAATTACATGCCTCTGTTACGTTTAGCTCTTTCTTATAGTAAGCATGTCTATCTCATTTATTGTGTGGCAACTTTAATATACAAACGAAGGTCATTCATTTGCAAACTGCCACAAAAGTGCCCAAGTGGAGCACAGTATCAGCAAAAGAAAAAAAAAGAAGGAGAGTGCGCGAAGAAACTTTCAAAACCCGATCATTTCTTTTTAGGCAGTCTGTTAATCTCAAGCGCAGTTTCTGATGAAAAAAATGACGATTTGTTTAGCACGTCAACTGTTCAAAGTTTAGAATGTGTCACCATACAACCGCGGACGACTTCAGAAACAAGTGAAAGTAAAATGTTGGCTGAATAATAACATTGAATTACATATTTCTTCTCCCGAAATTAAAAAGTTGAAAGTACAGCGCTTTAGATACCCTTTCCTGTTTCAGACACTTTTCCTGTATTGCTGAACCCCTTCACCCCGAACCATACACACCGCGGAAAACAGATCCTCCCTCGTGTCCTGTGTTTAGGGGTGCTGAAGTGCATCTTGCAGGGGGAAGGGGGAGTATGGCGCATGTTGTGCTAGTTACATCACTGCCCTGAATGGGATACTTAAACAATCCAATAAACGTAAAACTATTTGCACATTATCTTGCGCAGACCTTTTTTTCCGATATAGAGCGCGCGCGCGCGCGAGAGAGAGAGATAGAGAGAGAGAGAGAGAGAGAGAGAGAGAGAGAGAGAGAGAGAGAGAGAGAGAGAGAGAGAGTGAGGGGGGAGAAGGGGAGAGAGAGAGAGAGAGAGAGTAAGAAAGAGAGAGTGAGGGGGGAGAAGGGGAGAGAGAGAGAGAGAGAGTAAGAAAGAGAGAGTGAGGGGGGAGAAGGGGAGAGAGAGAGAGAGAGTAAGAAAGAGAGAGTGAGGGGGGAGAAGGGGAGAGAGAGAGAGAGAGAGAGAGAGTAAGAAAGAGAGTGAGGGGGGAGAAGGGGAGAGAGAGAGAGAGAGAGAGAGAGAGAGAGAGAGAGAGAGAGTAAGAAAGAGAGAGTGAGGGGGGAGAAGGGGAGAGAGAGAGAGTAAGAAAGAGAGAGTGAGGGGGAGAAGGGGAGAGAGAGAGAGAGAGTAAGAAAGAGAGAGTGAGGGGGAGAAGGGGAGAGAGAGAGAGTAAGAAAGAAAAAAAGAGAGGGGAGAAAGGAGAGAGAGTAAGAAAGAAAAAGAGAGGGGAGAAGGAGAGAGAGTAAGAAAGAAAAAAAGAGACGGGAGAAGGAGGGAGAGAGAAAGAAACAAAAGAGAGGGGGAGAGACAGAGAGGACAGAGAAGACAGAGAGAGAGAGAATCAAGGAGAAGATAGGAATGTGTTCACCATCTCTTATCCCGCCATTTTAGGATGAAATTTAACGTTATAAATAATTTCCACTTAAAAAATATTTTTAAGGATCACGGTGATTAATTATTATCAATGTGAAATTTTAAGGCTTGCTTTTCATCAACTGCAATCAATATTATCATATGCAGGAAAAAATCTTGGCAATTTTGCAACATCTCCGGTGCCACAACGTTGAGAACTTGTGTCTTAGGGTATTCGAGAGGCAGAAAAACGTTTCGAGAACCTGGAGATCTTAATTAAGTCTTCAAAGAATATACCGGTGACAAGTCAAGAACGAAAAAACGGATCAATACCAATCTTTCAGTGTTTACGGTGATAACAGTAAATTGCATTCTTGAGTGATCACTCATTCACTGATATTTGGTCTAAACTCATAACAATCTGCAAGCATGTTATTTAAATTTATAATGTACTAGTAGCATCGCAAAAGCAATGCAGTAATTGAATTTCATTGGAAATTGATATTATCCTAAATATCCGAAACGAGATTGTAATGGATCTTCGGATAAGCGAATTAATAATGGGATTGTTTTGCCCAAATTAAGTAAGTACGATAGTATTTTCTTTTAAGAACCTCTCTTGGAAAAAATAAAAGTGCGTGAAGGATCATTCATCCCATCCATCCGTAAGCGAAAATTGCACCGAAGCATTTGAAATTTGTCATGGGATAAATTACACTAATATGCAAGGTTTTGTTGTTTTGAAATGAATAGGTGTATCTGAATGGATTTCTTGCGCAGATTCCGAAAATGACTTTCAAAATTCCGTAACACGTCAAGTTTTTTCATAAATGACGGAAATGTGAAAATTAAAAAAAACGTTATTTTTTAATGACATTGTTATATATCAACGTTTGTAACGTGTGAAAATGTTCTCTAGAGGGGCGGAATGATTGTTTAAGGATTAGATAAACATAAATATATAGCTGATAGTGGAAATGCAACTGTTTTATCTATATGACGTCACGATTTGCGCCACTCACAAAGGCGGAACATGAGAGAATGTTATCTTGGCACGGCAGTATGACTCATACCTCACGCCACTGCTCCCTTCTTTCTATTGGTCACATGTGGCGCCATTCGGGGCAGATCGTGTTACACTAGTCAGTGAAAAGAAGGGACTGGTCTCGTTTGGTTGTTTCTTTGTGGCGTGTGCAATGGCTTCACGTGCTTGTGTAAATCATCCAGACAAATTTTGCTACATATGTGTCTGCATTACGACAGAAAAAAAACAGAGGCAAAATATTACGCCTTTCGTGAAAAATGCTTATTTTCAATACTTCGGCATTAAACTAGCAGATCACGACAAAGTTTGGTCTCCTCACATTGTGTGCTGTGCATGTGTGGAGGGGTTGAGGAACTGGAAAAGTGGAAAAAGGGCATCAATGCCGTCCGGTGTACCCATGGTGTGGCGTGAGCCAAAAATCACAGTGACGACTGCTACTTCTGCACAGTGAATATCGTGGGCCATACCAGAACCAGTAAGCGTAACATTGTGTATCCTAATATCCCATCTGCCATAAGACCAGTGCCCCATAGTGAATCCATCCCTGTGCCATCCCCGTCCAATATCAAGCCCCCAACAGACACCGATTCAGACGGTGATACAAGTGATGAGATGTACCAACCGGACAGCATGGAGGATGAAACCCCAGTGCCATTTACCCAGCATGAACTGAATGATTTGGTTAGTGATCTGAATTTACCTAAAGACGCAGCAGAGCTCTTAGGATTACGACTTCAGGAAAAGAGTTTACTATGTCCTAATATGAGATTTTCCTGGTACAGACACCGAGAAGCAGAATTGGCTCCGTTTTTTGCTGAAGAAGGCGGTTTGGTATATTGTCGAGACATTCCGGCAGTCATGAAATACTTCAACATTAATTACAATTCAGGACAGTGGAGGTTGTTCATAGATGCCAGCAAATGCAGTTTAAAAGGTGTTTTATAACACAAAACTAACATCCATCCATACATTCCAGTAGCACATTCTGTGACTTTGTAAGAGACATACGAGAACCTTAAATTAGTGCTGGAAAGTGTGCAGTACAAGTTTCATGAATGGTCTTTGTGCGGGAATTTCAAGGTGATTGGAATATTGCTCGGCCAACAAGCAGGCTACACGAAATTTCCTTGCTTTTTGTATGAATGGGACTCCAGAGCAAGGACGGAACATTGGGTTCGGCAGCTGTGGCCAGTCAAAAGTACATTCACACCTGGCGAAAAAAACATTGTTTCACTTCCACTGGTTGATCCCTCGAAAATACTGTTACCACCTTTACACATCAAACTTGGCTTTATGAAGCAATTCGTGACAGCTTTAAGCAGGGACAGTAAATGCTTTCAGTATCTTGGTGGTGAGTTTCCATCAATCACGTCTGAAAAAATTAAAGCTGGCATTTCCATAGGCCCTCAAATACGAAAATTAATGGCAGACAACATATTTGAGGAAACAGGAGTGAGTGCGAATTGCGAGCATGGACTGCATTCAGAAATGTGGTACACAAGTTTTTGGGGAACACGAAGGCTTCAAATTACATCACTTTAGTCGAGGACATGCGGGAATCCTATGAACTGCTTGGTTGCAATATGAGCGTCAAAGTTCACTTTTTTCATGCTCATCTAAATTACTTTCCTAACAATCTTGGTGATTTTTCGGAAGAACATGGCGAGCGCTTCCATCAGGATATTAAAGTAATGGAAAAGAGATACCAAAGAAAGTGGACTGTACATATGATGACCGACTATTGTTGGATGTTGAACAGAGACTGTACGGACGCTCACCGAAGACAATCCAAAAAGAGGAAGTTTGAAGGGGAACCCAGTGGCGAATGTTAGTCATGTTTGCATTTGAATATGTATTTATGTTTATCTATTCCTTAAACAATCATTCCGCCCCTCCAGAGAACATTTTCACACGTTACAAACGTTCCATATAGCAATGTCATTAAAAAATAACGTTTTTTTATTTGTACATTTCCGTCATTTGTGAAAAAACCTGACGTGATACGGAATTTTGAAGGTCATTTTTGGAATCAGCGCACAAAATCCATTCAGATACACCTATTCATTTGAAAACAACAGAAAAAAGTTGAAAAATTGCAGATCAGTGTTATTCATGATTCATGCAGATGAGTCATTCTCGAATGATCATTCAATTTCTATATTTCTATTTTGCTATTACGTTCACTGAGTAAATCCATCGTTTCAGGGTACACGTGTTTACCAACTATTGGAAAAAAATATTATTGTTCTTAGATAAAATTGGGCAGTACAATCCCATTATTAATTCGCTTATCCAAAGATCCATTACAGTCTTGTTTCGGATATGTATGATAACATCACTTTCCAAAGAAATTCAATTACTGCATTGTTTTTGCGGTGCTTCTCGTACATTATTAATTTAAATAAGATGCTTATAGATTGTTATGCGGTTAGACGTAAAAGTATAGGGCTCTAGGTACCCCTTTCTTTTTCAGACATTTTTCTTGTCTTCCTGAACCCGCTATCCCCGAACCACACAAAGTTGAAAGTACAGGGCTCTAGGTGCCCCTTGAGTGATCACTTATCAGCGAATATAAATGATCACTCAAGAATGCAATTTACTGTTATCTCCATAAACACTGAAAGATCAGAATTGATCCGTTTTTTTTTCGTTCATGACTTATCACCGGTATATCCCTTGAAAACTATAGATCTCCAGGTTCTCGAAACTTTTCTATGTCTTCAATGCCCTATAAGACACAAGCTTTCAACGTTGTGGCAGTGGAGATGTTGCAAAATTACCAGGATGTTTTCCTGCATATGATAATATTCATTGCAGTTCATGAAACGCATGCCTTAAATATTTATCATTAATAATAATTAATCGCCATGATCCGTAAAAATATTTTTTAAAGTGGATATTTTTAAAATGTTAAATATCATTTTAAAATGGCGGGATAACAAATAGTGAGCACATTCCTATTTTCTCTTTCATTATCTCTTTCACTCTTTCTATTTCCTCACTTCCTTTCTCCCTCTCTCTCTTCTCCATTCTCTCCCCTGTCTCTCTCTCTCTCTTCTCCATTCTCTCCCCTGTCTCTCTCTCTCTCTCTCTCTCTCTTTCTCTTTCTCTTTCCCCATTCTTTCCCCGTCTATCTCTCTCCCTCTCTACTCTCTCTCTCTCTTCCCCATTCCCTCCTGTCTCTCTATCTCTCTCATCAGTGAACACATTCCTACTTTCTCTTTCATTCTCTCTTTCGCTTTCTCTATTTCCTAACTTCCTTCCCCTCTCTTCCTCTTTCCCCATTCTTTCCCCGTCTATCTCTCTCCCTCTCTACTCTCTCTCTCTCTCTCTCTCTCTCTTCCCCATTCCCTCCTGTCTCTCCATCTCTCCCATCTGTAAACACATTTCTACTTTCTCTTTCATTCTCTCTTTCGCTTTCTCTATTTCCTCACTTCCTTCCCTCTCTTTCTCTTTCCCCATTCTTCCCCCGTCTATCTCTCTCCCTCTCTACTCTCTCTCTCTCTCTCTCTCTCTCTCTCTCTCTCTCTCTTCCCAATTCTCTCCTGTCTCTCTATCTCTCCCATCTGTAAACACATTTCTACTTTCTCTTTCATTCTCTCTTTCGCTCTCTCTATTTCCTCACTTCCTTCCCCTCTCTCTTCCCCATTGTCTCCCCTCTCTCTCTCTCTCTCTCTCTCTCTCTTCACCCAGTCCCTGCTTCCGTCTCTCATTCTCTCTCTTTCCTCACTCCCTCATCCCCCCTCTCTCTCTTTCCTCAGTCCCTCATCCCCCTCTCTCGGTCTTCCTCTTTCAGTT
Source organism: Macrothele yani (assembly GCA_039090855.1). Classification (NCBI taxonomy): domain Eukaryota; kingdom Metazoa; phylum Arthropoda; class Arachnida; order Araneae; family Macrothelidae; genus Macrothele; species Macrothele yani. The sequence continues at coordinate 132,535,927 of CM077027.1, read as the reverse complement.
TGGGTTGTTCACTTCTGACGGTGTTCTCCACACGTAAACACGTCCTGCGGTGGGGAATAGTGGGAATGTGGATTCTTCCGACCGCATTACACGCTTCCATGCATCGGCAGTCCACGTTGTATGCTCCTGGCACCACTGCCGTTGCCATTGTGCATTCACCCTGGTCACCAGAGGTTTTGCAATAGCAGCTCTGCCATGAATATCTAGTTTATGAAGTTCCCTGCGCACTGTTTTCGTTGATATTGGAGTCTGGAGATGCAGATTGAGCTCCGCACTAATTTTCGGCGCCGTTGTCTTCTTATTACAGGCAACAAATCTCTTTACTGCTTTCCTTTACCTATAGTCAGGGTCGTTTTCCGGCCGCTCTTGTGTTTCTCAGATGAGGTTTTGCCACGAACACGGTATGCTGTCATGACGCTAGACACAGTAGCTCTCGATAACCCCGAATACCCTGGCGACTGTTGTCACGGAGCTTCCAACTATCCGGCCACAACAATTAGCTATCCTTCGAAGTCCTTTAGATCGCTAATTTCGTAGTCACCCTGAAAGAAATTTTGCAACAAGACACTTTAAATGCAGTTACAGGACGTTGAGGTTCTAAACAAAGCTATTTCAACCTAAAATGGTAGATACCTTTGCGTATTGCGATGTAAGCAGCTACATCAAAAATCTCGTCTCTGAGCGTGGTGTTCACATTTTTCTGTCCAACTCCTTTATATATGTGTGGTGAGATATGCTTGGTAAAGAGTTAGCGAGTGAACGTCTTGAAAGTTGTGTATTACTGAAATAGCCAGTTAACCATTTGAAGTGCTGGATTTAAATAATCATTTGAGATTCGTGAAGTGCATAACGATAACTATGTTCTTTACTGATGTGCCTAATTACAGAAATAAAAGTGGAACATCAATTTAGTACGTAATGTATTCTTTAGATGGTTTACACTGGACTGCTTAGTTTAGAATGTTTAATTAGACTTTGCAAAGTGCAGTTACGTTTTCAGCTACTACGAGCAAGAGATTAAAGTTAAAACGTAAGGGTTCTACAAGTAGTTTAAACAGACAATTAAACCTTTTACTTCCACAGTGAACAACCCTTATATTTTTATAATTAACCAAATTTGCATAAGAGAACAGTAACTGAAAAGCAAAGTTAAACAGACTGTACGTCACAAGTCATACGGATTATACTTCCAGAAAAGCTCTGCCGTTTTGTTATATTTATTTGTTTTGGAGGGAGGGTCGTTAACGACCACCATGAGGAAGACGAGGGGCTGTATGCAGGCGCCGGTCCCTAAATTACGGTAACTGTTTCCACAGAAGGGATAAATCCAGTGCCGTGTGTCCAACACACGGCACTGGAAAACGGTCAGAAGCCAGCGCTTAAACTATTGCGCCACCGAGACTGTATTTTCCCATTGAATGAGCTACATCTATGAATTTGCGACGACTTTTATTCCCTGTGTCACAGAGAAAATGCCACACCATGAAGGAATGCTCAAAAACAGACCAAACTGCACACACAGATAACCAAGTAGGTCCTGAACAAATCATTTAATTGTCACACACAATATCCATGCCTCACACGGGATTCGAACCCTGACCCATCTCAGAAAAACGGTCAGAAGGCAGCGTTTAGACTATTGCGCCACCGAGATTGTATTTTCCCATTGAATGAGCTACATCTATGAATTTGCGACGACTTTTATTCCCTGTGTGACAGAGAAAATGCCACACCATGAAGGAATGCTCAAAAACAGACCAAACTGCGCACACAGATAGCCAAGTAGGTCCTGAACAAATGATTTAATTGTCACACACAACATCCATGCCTCACACGGGATTCGAACCCTGACCCATCTCAGAAAAACGGTCAGAAGGCAGCGTTTAGACTATTGCGCCACCGAGACTGTATTTTCCCATTGAATGAGCTACATCTATGAATTTGCGACGACTTTTATTCCCTGTGTGACAGAGAAAATGCCACACCATGAAGGAATGCTCAAAAACAGACCAAACTGCACACACAGATAACCAAGTAGGTCCTGAACAAATCATTTAATTGTCACATACAGACTAGGCTCCAGTGGCCGAATATACTGTACAAGATGATCAATAAGCAGTGTGGCTCCCATTTTGGGCGACACAGCTTTGAATCCCACGCGGTATCGAGGCAACGAGAGTCCGAATACAGTCCTAGGTATCGTGTGGACTATGTGGTTTTGATCGAAGTTCACAGTTCATAATCAATTTGCGGGGACGGGAGAGTACTCAACCGACGTCCAATCGTATCCCACAGATGCTCGATGGGCGAGAGTTCTGGCCACGGAAACATCCGTACACCATGTAAAGTGTTCAGGCTGAACCGAGCGGTATGCGGGCAGGCGTTATCTTGTTTAGAAACTGCGTTTGGGATGCCCTGAAGATACGGTAGTGCCACGGGCCACAGCACCTCGTTAACATAGCGGCGTGCCGTCAATGTGCCCATAGTGCGCCCCAGCGGTGAGCGGTTGTTGGCACTGATAGCACCCCACGCCATGATTCCATGTTGCCAGGCCGTATAGCGCTGCACAATGGCTGAGAAATCCGCCCGTTGGCCACGCCGCCTCCAGACCCTCACACGGCGATCGTCCGTGGTGAGACAGAACTGCGATTCGTCGCTGAACACCACGCTGTACCATTCGGCACCCCACGCAGCTCTAAAGCCGCACCACGCTAAGCGGTGACAACGATGGCACGCTGTTAAGAGTAGTCTTCTCTGCGGGCGGCTGGACAGCAAACCAGACGCTGCCAATCGGCGCGATACTGTCAGCGTCGATATTGGAGCATGCAAGCCTCACCGTACACTCCACAAAAATGTCGCCCGTTGTGGCCTGTTGGTCCGCTATACGGCATAACGTAAGATGCGTCGATCGGTGCGCTCGGACGTCCGTCTCCTTGCTCCTGTCTCTCTACGACGTTTCAGATCCTTCCCGGGACTACTGTCACTAAATGCGACCAACATTTGTGGCATCACGTTGCGTTTTGTCGCCAATACCAAGCAAGGACCATCCGGTGGTATGAAGGCCTATGATGACACCTCTCGTGAACCCACCCGTTTGATGAAATCGCCTACGACGGCATCTTAACGGCATTTGCACCCCTTTCTCATTCTCCAGACATGGCTACAGCCCAACCAGTCACTTATCGCGGCTGTGACAACGTCTCGACTGATGGCCTAACATGCTGGTTGTCCGCTTACATTCCGCGCGCCGTTCATGCGATTGGCCTGCAAATGCAATCATTCGTATAACGTGTAGGTATGCACCCACTCCATAATTTGCATGGCGCTGCGTTCACGTCTTCGTGATGTGGCATTTTCTCTGTCAGGCAGTGTACAATTTAACTTTTTTTTTTTCTTTATTGGAGGTTTAACGGCCACCGTGAGCAACTCAATAGGCTATAAGCAGTCGCCCGTCCCTAATATAGGGTCACTGGTTCCAGGGAAGGGAGAGAGCCAGTGCCGTAAGACAAACACAACATCCATGCCTGACCGGGATTCGAACCCGGATCCCTTACGGACGAATGATCAGAGGCCAGCGCCTTAGACCACTGCGCCACCGGGGCGGCCAATTTAACTTTTCTAAGCGATCTCATAAGCCATTTTCTTTCGTTTCTTGGTTGCGAATGTAAAGTGTAAACTGAGGTTATAGCATTATCGGTCCCCATACAGAGCTTTGATAGGATTTCGGAGATGTGAGAAATGTTTTACTTTCTTTTTTTTTAGTAGAATATGACTTATTGAAGGATACTAGGCCGAAAAAAGAAACCGAGAGATTACACTAGCACTCTTTGTAGACAAATTGAATAATACTAGGCCAAAAAAAAAAGGATCCGAGAAAGTACACTAGCACTTTTTGCAGACAAATTGAAGAATACTAAACCGAAAAAGAATCCGAGAGAGTACACTAGCTCTCTTTGTAGACAAATTGAAAAATACTAGGCCGAAAAATGAATCCGAGAGAGTACACTAGCACTCTTTGTAGACAAATTGAAAAATACTAGGCCGAAAAAAGAATGCAAGAGAGTACACTAGCACTCTTTGTAGACAAATTGAAGAATACTAGGCCGAAAAAATCCGAGAGAGTGCACTAGCACTCTTTGCAGATAAATTGAAGAATACTAGGCCGAAAAAAAATTCCGAGAGAGTACACTAGCACTCTTTGTAGACAAATTGAAGAATACTAGGCCGAAAAAAGAATCAAAAAGAGTACACTAGCACTCTTTGTAGACAAATTGAAAAATACTAGGCCGAAAAAAGAATCCGAGAGAGTACACCAGCACTCTTTGTAGACAAAGTGAAGAATACTAAGCCGAAAAAAGAATCCGAGAGAGTACACTAGCACTCTTTGTAGACAAATTGAAGAATACTAGGCTGAAAAAAGAACCCGAGAGAGTACACTAGCACACTTTGTAGACAAATTGAAGAATACTAGGCCGAAAAAAGAATCCGAAATAGTACACTAGCACTCTTTGTAGACAAATTATGCCGTGCATCTTTCGCATACCAAGATCTTTGTGATTGTGAAATAAAACGAGTAATTCGAGAATGTAGGTTTATTTTCGTACAACTGCATTTATTCGCGTCATTCACTCGCCTACATCGAGCCACACTCCGGGACACACTCAATGGAATTAAATCATAACAACAAACATTAAGGTTTACTAATTCCTGACATTGAACGGTACTTAGGTAGGTCGATTACAGAATGTTATTGTCGTAAAACAAATGAAAGGAGATGTCGCTCCTCCGCGAGAAAAGTGACAAGTCCACATTCAATGCGTGTGTGGACTTGTGTCACTTGTGGCGTATACTCTAATTTAACTTTCCAATTTAGTTTCTTTCTCTATGTATTAGGTCTGCAACTTAATTCTCGCCCACAGGCACGACACGTTGACAGCAAATCGAATACGTAACTAATCAGGGAAATAATCCCAGTCGTGTTAGATACATTTGAGCCATTGGTCAGGGAGCTGCCGAATGCAACTGCGGAGAAAAGAGAGCTGTTTCGAGTTCATAAAGTCATCAATACTTGCGCGGACCTTCTCGACAGAAGAAGTGCGTAACACTCAGATGATGTTGCAGGGAGCGAAAGAGGTGATAATCCGACGGGGCGAAGTCTGGAGAATACGCTGGGCGGGACAAAATCTCCCATCCCAGGTCGGTGATCGTGTTTAAAGTCGTTTTCGCGGTGTGAGGACGCGCGTTATCCTGAAGCAACAGGGCCGACCTTCTGCCCTTGCCGGTGTATGGCCTTTTCTCCTCCATTGGGTCATTCACACGAATGAGTTGCTGAAAATAACGCTCAGCATTGACCATTTCACCAGGTTTGAGCAATTCATAGTGTACGACATCGCGCTGATCCCACCATATACACAGCAACAACTTCCTGGCATGGATATTCGGTTTGGCGGTACTAATGGTAGGCTGATCTGGATAAACCCACGATTTGCTCCGCTTAGGATTATCGTAGAGGATCCACTTCTTATCACAGGTCAAAATCTTATGGAGGAAATACTTCTTCTTGAATCTGGAAAGTAAGGACACAGCAACATCGTGGCGCCTAAACTTTTTCGCAGTTGTGAGTTGGTGGGGCACCCTGCTTGTGAAACCGTGCACCAAGCTTGTGCAGGCGCTTTGCAATGGCTTGCCGTGTTACTCCGAGGTCCTGGATGAGCTCTGACTGTGTGGGATAGGGATCCGCGTCCAACAGTTGCTCCAGTTACTCATTGTCAACTGTCTGTGGCTATCCCGGACGTTTTTCATCACGGAGATCGAAATTTCTCTGCTTAAACCGCTGGAACCACTTATTACACGTACTGTAGGATACAGCAGCCACACCCAAAGCAGCACAAATCGTTTTCCGGGTTTCCGCGGCACTTTTTTTTTCAGCTAAAACGCGAACAGAAGGCGGTGCCTCAAATTTTGCATCTCGAACGACATCTCGTTCACCGTCAACTTTCGCCCCCACTACAGCTGGAGCGGTTACGGTTGCATGGAAATCTGTTGGATGGCGCTGCAATCAACCATTACCGCACAGAGCTATTTGCACTTGCCGACGTTCTATGATGGCTTGAGCTTAGAAGCCGAGAATTAAGTTGCACACCTAATAATTGGATTCTTTTCACTAATTTTGTTGAAGAATGGGTCGTGCTAAAGTAAATTTTGCTGAACAAAGACTAATAGCAACCTTTTCGGAAGTTATTTGAGTAAATCCTGATTCACTGAAAAGTGAATTTATTAAGAACTGATTTGTGTACTGTTCAGACAGCTAAACAAGATTTAGATGATGTGAAACCGTTTATGGGTGTAAATATGACATGAATGGTAAGTCACACAAAATTGGAAAACTTGAAAATTTCGTCGTTCTGGAGCGAGAATTGAACACGCGTCTCACGGAGAGCGCTCGAGTATGCTAACCACTACACCATCCCGAACGACCAAGTTTCAGGTTTCCGATTATTTTGAAAATATTAATCACAGGATTCTCTAGTCGAAGCAACCGGCATTCATATATGGCGAATCTGGAGGTTTAGAATTCATTTCCCGTCATTGCACAGAATCGCAGAATATCAATGAATGAAATACGGGATTGCACCATTGTATACAATACAAATTCGGAAGATGTGAATCCGTTTATTCGTGTAAATATGACCTGGATGTTAAGATGTAAATATGACCAGGGGCGTACTGATAGCCACCTCAATCCCCGTATTGCTGCGGAGCCTCACGGCTGAAAGGACCTATACCAAAGGATTTCACAAATTTTTTGGCAAAAACTTCATATGAAGCTATTTAAAGAAATAGCCAGAAAATTTTGATGGCTGCTTTGAATGTAGTATTGACAAGAAAAGCAATTTTTTGGAGGGTTTTTTTTTTTGTAAATAAATAAAATATTTAAACATCATTTTCTCTGTTTTAGTTTATAAAGACTGGATGATGGAAAAACAGCTATTCCAGAGGACTTGAGGCCCCTTGTCACAGCCATATACATGTATATTAACAACAGAACATGAAAGAAATATCAGTTCAACGAATGAAATTTTGGTATTATTGAAATAATTTCTTATGTGTATTACAGTTATCTGCACGTAACAACGCATCCTTCGGAATGTAATGAACTAAACTGTGTTCTTCGCGGGGAAGAAAAAACCGAGACCTATATCATCTTTTTCTCTGTAGCAGAATCAAGAGAAAAATTTGTACTATGTGCAACACGTTGTGGCATTATTTTAAATGTGTTTTATTAAATGACCTAAGTAGTTTTGCTTTTTTGTGTGTGTGCCACAATACATAATTCTTACTTATTTACTCACTTATGTTCTATGTTTTTGTATAAATCAGAAAAGTTTATTAAACACCGTCACGTGGTTTGTATATTTGTGATCATGAGGCATTTCACAGAATGATCTTAGTTCTTCGAGAGAGTAAAAATTGCATGATGTGATTAACTTTGATATAAGAGTATCGTAGTACTTTCTATTCGTATATAAACTAGGACAATCATTTTAAATACAACGTGCACGTGTTGCACGCAATAAACTGCAATAATCTTTGTTTTACGAAAAAAAACTCTAGGTTTTAAAGAATTTGAATGTTTTAAGCGCTCATAAAATCCTAGTAAATGATATGGAATTTAAAAATTTCAGTAATTGAAAATTAATAGGTTTTGTCAATAAAGGCCTCGAAGATATTTTCTGCGGGGGCGCCTCGAGACTTTCTGGTATGCCATTGAATATGACATGACTTAACATGCATGTCGTATTTACACCAATAAACGGATTCACATCTCCCAAATTTGTATTTTAAAATAACTTGCTCATTGTTTACAGGACTAAGAAATACAGTAAGCTATTCACTATCTGCCATAAAATAAAAATGTTTTGTAACTTTCCTTAACGGAAAAAAATGCCTTAGTTTTTTTTTTCAATTAGTGGTATTACCCAAAAAAGGGACTAGTCCATCGAACCGCCGTCATTTTGATTTTGGTGGAACTATTCGAATTTTAGTAGTATCGGACCAGCTAACTACCAAGGAATACAAACACTGCTTTGTACGTTTTTTCCATTTAAGGTCAATGTGTCTGATTCGTAAGTAAAAACTGGAAGAATGCATCTATTAAACCCTTTTCTTTTAAGGCGGTCTTTGAATGACTATTAGGGTTCCTCTTCTGCGATAGATGGCGCAAAAAATCACTCCGTCGTGGCTTTTACGTTTTGAGGGACTGTTCCAGAAGTTGGCGTCACCGAATCACTGCAGACCTTGCCATATTCAGAATGGCAACGGTCTCTCGTTGACTCCACAATGAAAAGACAAAATACGCGCTGTTACGTTTTAACCAATAACGTTATTTGGGGGTGGAGTTTAGTAGTGGGTAGGCGGAGTTTCTATAGCTCAAATTCAGGGGTTCTCTGCTAATGTACACATTTTCTCTTCAAAAAGTGAACGTACAGTAGGATTTAAGAGAATTTATGGGAAACCAGATTCTAGTTTCACTTTTGGCCTCATTCAACTATTTCTATTTGGCCTAGATAATTCAAAAAAATTAGACAGAAATGAGAGATTTCATTTCTTCCAGACAGAAACACTACTAAAATAACTTATCGCGCCACCTAGCGCCCAAATTGGAATACTTCCGAGTCAGGCAAATTTAATTTTAAAAACAATTCTAATAAGTTTTTCGGATTAATAACTGTGGCACATATTGGCCATAGGTCGTTTTTATTTGTGCTCAAACTTTCAAACACTACAAAGTAATAGTCTTCGAGAAAATGTGTACAAAAGAATTTACATTGCAGATATAGGAGAGAATTTCTCTTACACTCATTCAAAGACATCCTTAACCACTTAAGATTCCAAGGAAAATTAAAAAAACAGCTAAAAAAAACGCAATTGTATTTTGCAAGGTACAAGTAGCTAGATTCCAGATAATGAACGTACGTGAAACGTAATATTACGAGCATCGTTCTGATAGTTATAAAGCAAAAGACGAAAGTTCCAGTACACATCGTGTGGAACAAAATGAGAGGACAATTATTTCAAAAGTCGATATTTGTGTGATATATGCGAAAACATGGTGCCCTACCTCACATCAGTGGGCCCGTACTACTTATGAGTGAGCAAGAACACATGCTAAACTCCTTATTTTCGAAAAATATGAAATAATATGTATTTCATGTAACTGTGTATGCTTCTTCCAAAAAATATATGATCCTAATTATATTGATTCCCGTTTCTTTATATTTTAAAACAAGTTAGTAACATCATGCAATGCATTGATTATGATACGCTTTCCAATATAGTAGAAATCATTACTCAAGCTATTACTCAAGTTATGAGGAAAATGGCTGTGGAATAAATCTCACCCCTGTGCCCTGACCTTTGATCCATTTGGATGATATTCAACAGAACTGGTTCAGTATATCTCCGAAATAACATCATAAAGTTTTGTCGCAATCGAAGCAATTTACGTAAGTTATGATGCGTAAGCGCTATGGAATAGATCCCACTTCTGTGTCCTAACCTTTCACCCCATTTCGCCCATTTTCAACAGGATTTGTCCCCAAGAAGGTCCCTACAACATACCAACATTTCATCCAAATCGAAACATTTTTACGTAAGTTATGACTCATAATGGCGATGGAAGTGATTCCGCTCCTATGTCCTGACCTTTGACCCCCATTTCGCGAATTTGGGTTTGTACCCAGGTGGTCCCCTGGGTACAAACCCTATTGAAAATTGGTTTGTACCCAGGGGACCACCTGGGTACCACATACTAAAATTTAATCGAAATCGAAAGATTTTTACGCAAGTTATCGAGCGGACGAACATAAGCACACAACGCGTGACGTAATGAAGCAGATGGGAATCGTGACCATCTGCTAGCAAGGTGTGACGTCATAAAACTTTAATAGGATCCACAAACAACGCTTGACGTAATGAGATAAATGGCACGACCGCGTGCCAACATCTAATGGGGCGACGCCATGACACCACACTACAAACTTGGTAATTCGGGGTGGGTATTTAACCCACTAAACAAATTTTCTTAAAGTCGAGAACAAGCTAAATCGATTTCTAGTACCAGAAAACGGTACGTTAATGACTTTCATCAAAATCCCCAGAGCCGTTTTCAAAATAAAATTTACAAACATACAAGAATTGCTCCTTTAAGGTGAACGTCAAGTAATTTTGCTTCCTGTACTTCGAATGGAAAAATTTCTGTACACATTTTCTTCCCAATTAATGCGTTCCCAAGGATGAAAATTTGAACATCGATTAACATATCTTCATTTTATAACTTGGAATACTTAATATTTTCTAAAACATAACCATAAATATGCAATCCAACATTTGTTTGTCTACTGACGTAATGAAAACACAGGTCGCGCCATCTTTTTTTTTGGACAATTAATGCATTCACAAGGATGAAAATTTGAACATCGATTAAAATAGCTTCATTTTATAACTTGAAATACTTAATATTTTCTAAAACATAACCATAATTACGCAATCCAACATTTGTCTACTGACGTCATGAAAGTACAGGTCGCGCCATCCTTTTTCTGATTTCAACACCACCAAAGCAAAAGTTACTGATTTTTAATGTAATTATAGTTATGTTTTAGAAAATATTAAGTATTCCAAGTTGTAATAAAGTTATTTTAATCGATGTTCAAATTTTCATCCTTGGGAACACATTAATTGTGAAGGAAATGTGTACAAAAGTTTTTCCATTGGAAGTATAGGAAGCAAAATTACTTGACGTCCACCTTAATAATATGGGGTAAGAGCGATCGAATGGATCGCATTCTTATGTCCTGACCTTTGACCTCATTTCGTCCACATTCAATAGGGTTCGTCCCCAGGTGGTTCCCTACCACATACTGAAATTTCATCGAAATCGAACCATTTTTACGCACGTTATGACGCATAAGGGCAATGGAATGCATCCCGCTCTTATGTCTTTACCTTTGACCCCACTTCACCCATTTTCAATAGGGTTCGTCCCCAGGCGGTCCCCTACCACATACTAAACTTTCATTGAAATCAAACCATATTTACGCAAGTTATGATGCATAAGGGCAATGGAATTATCCTGCTCCTACGTCGTGACCTTTAACCCCATTTGTACCATTTTCATTAGGGTTCGTCGGCAGATGGTCCCCTACCACATACTAAAATTTCATCGATATCGAACCATTTTTACGCCAGTTATCGTGCGGACAGGCGGACGGACGGACGGACGGATAAAGCTGGAGCATATACGCTTCTTCAACCTACGGTTGGAAAGCGTAAAAAAGGGGATCATGTTCCTTAGTTAATTTGAATATCTTCCCGCGCTCATGATTTATTTTTAGAAAGGGAACAACGGGGTTTAATTTTGAATCAGATATGAAAATTTGAAGGTAGGGCTTACTGAGTACTTTCAGTAAAAGTATTGCACTTCCGTTTCAAGAAATAATGTCCCGGATTCCAATATAAAACTGCCGCATTCTATTTACCATGATCCTACGCAGGCTAAGTTTCTTCTCAGGATTTCCATTGCTTTTTATGGTTGTATGGGGGGTTACTGTGGAATCTTTATACTGCTGTAGAAGAGCTGAGTAACATTTTACTCGATCTATTGTTGGGAAACTAGAATAAAATTTATCCAATCTATGCTAATCATCAGCAAACAGTCAGACATGGTCTTAATCACCCACTACTTGTAAGAGATTTCGAAGTGAGACTCCATTTTTTGTTTTTATCCATAATGAAAATTTAAGCTCATTTTTCATCCTCGCTACATCTAAATGGAGTAAAAACGACAAATATTAAAAAATTCCAAGATACCGAATTTTACTGACAGTGAAAGCCATTCACCATGGAATTATTATTATCCGATGGCTTGTAATTACTTTCTAACGAGGCAGAAATGAGTCGATTGTGGCGTAGAAACCCGAAAGAAATTAACTTTGGACCAACCTAAGGCATTTAAAAAGATAATGTCTCTTTTATCCTTTCCCAATTTTGATCGTATCCCGAAACAATCTCAGCATCCGGAATATTTTTATCGAACAAATTAAACCCTTTCAACATAACGATTTCTCATAAATATGTAGGAGAAGTTATTATTCTCTTCTGTGGAATTTTCTTTATTTCGGATTAAATTACTTTTGGAGAGCAGAGAAGGAATAGTTTAGCATTTAGCTGCTAACAAAACTTAATTCTCTTCTCAATGAAGTAACACGAAAATGACATTTTAATTGGCGAAATTTTGATTTCGCAAAGCTGTAATTTATCTTTAATGAAATTCCTATTTCTTATGCTTTTGTACTTTTGAGTCAGTTTCATTATTTCCGCGTTAAAACGGTTTGGAATAAAATTAAGATTATTCATGTATCCAGAACAGAAGTTACTTCTTGGAAAGTCTCAGAATTTTATTTAATTTAAAGAGTAAACCAAGCAGAAGATAATTCATATTTAAAAAGTGCATAACGAAGAATTAAAAGAACAATGTTACACTTGAGGAGTTTAATGAAAGGAGTGTTGTTTCACATTTTAACTTTCTTGAAAACAGATTAAGTTGAAAACTTACACGAACTCAACAATTTACAAATTCAAAAAATTCACTTGGAGTCATGAAACTAACATGAAGAACATTTGCCAAAATATTGGCGAACATAACCACTTACAGTTTCAAAAAAATCCCTTGGGGTCATGAAACGAAAATGAAGAACAATTGGACATTTGCCTAAATAATGACGCATACAACTACTTATCTTTTAAAAAAATCCACTTATTAAAAATAAAATAAAGGACTACATTAGCCTAAATAATATCGAACATAACTACTTACAAAAATTAAGCTCAAAAAATTCACTTAGAGTCATGAAACTAAAATGAAGAACAATTGCGCATTTGCTTAGATATTGAACACAGCTCCGTACAGTTTAAAAAAAATCCCTTCGAGTCATGAAACTAAAATGAAGAACAAGTGGACATTTAGCTAAATAATGGCGAACACAGGTCCTTACAGTTTCAAAACATTTACTTAGAATAATGAAACTAAAATGAAGAACATTTGCCTAAATAATGACGAACGCAACTACTTACAGTTTCCAAAAATCATTTATTCACTTAGAGTCATGAAACTAAAATGATGGGCAGTTGAACATATTTGCCTACAGAATGAAGAAAACAACTGTTTATAGTTTCAAAAAATTCACTTGATGAAACTAAAATGAAGGACAGTTGGACATTTGCCTAAATAATGACGAACACAACTGCTTGCAGTTTAAAAAAATCCCTTGGAGTCGTGAAACTAAAATGAAGAACATTTGGACGTTTGCTTAAAACATGACAACTAAAACGCAGGTTTTATTTTTCTCAATAATTCATATTCTAACGTACCCAGTATAATAAAAGTTTCAACGCTAGCCACCAATTTGATGCAAACCGATTGTGATTCTTAAAAATAATAAAAAATAAAAAAACGGATTGTGTAGGTTTTCTGGCGAAGACTGCTGTAATGAGGGCATGAACTTACTTACATTTAATTTTAATATCACAAGAGTATACACCAATCAACTGCAAGGTTAATAGATACACTTTAGTTCAGAAGCTCGTATTTTCAAATGTATGATGTAAAGTAAGCCGAAGCATGGCTGTAGACAGGTCGGTACGACCAAAATTGCAATTTCTAACACCGCACTGTCCAATCGTAAGTGATAAGACAATCAAATTTCTTGTAACAAGTTAGTTGATTGGCAGCTTCTGTGCTGATAGACCATGGTTCAGAAATAAACAGGCGATAACTAACAGGTAAAGTTTACTTACAGGTACTGTATGTCCTAATTACATGCTGTAATCCAAATAACGTGTAATATTATGTTATACACTATTTTCCAACAAGTAATTGGACACCTGTGATAGCAAAGGATTACAGCTGCGACCCTCCAGGGCATACTCTCAACCAGGCGTTATACGACGGCTAGCGGCATTTTCTTCCACTCGGCTTGGAGAAGACAGGTCAGTTCCTTCACCGATTTCGGACGGTGAGGGCACCCCTTAAGTCGGCGTTCCAACTCGTCCCAGAGGTGCTCGATAGGGTTAAGGTCCGGGTTCTGCGCAGTCCAAGTCCATTCGATTAACCCCATTGTCACCATACCAAGCCATGGGGGACCTCGCAACATGACAGGTGGCATTGCCATCCTGAAAGTAACATGGGTCCACCCCGTAAAACTGCCACAACGTAGGAAGCGCATGGTCATCCAAAAGGAGCAGTAGGTCTCGGCGTTGAGTATACCAGGAATTGCGACCAAGGGTCCCGTGCCAAACCAGGAAAAACACCCCCATAGCATAATTCCACCGCCGCCGAACTTCACAGTTAGCACAATACATTCCGGCAGGAGGCGTTCTCCAGGCAGACGCCAAAACCAGGCCCTGCCATCCGAACGGTAGAGGGTGAACCTTGATTCGTCGCTCCAGAGAACCTGTTTCCACTGTTCAACGGTCCACTGTCGACGTTCTTTGCACCACGTTAGTCGAGCAGCGCTATTGGACTTGGTGATCAAAGGCTTGTGGGCGGCAGCACGTCCATGATAGCCGAGCAGATGGGCTTCCTTACGGATGGTATTCATCGAAAGAACACTCCCGGATGCCCGTTGAAACTCCTCGCGGATGTGGCCCATCGATTTGGTGCGATTATTCCGAATTTCCCTGGCCAGCACCCGTCGGTCTCTAATTCCCAGTTTTGTGGGTCTGCCGGGTCGGGGCACATTCCGACAATCACCTCTCATCTCCTACTTGCCGATCACGTAGGCCACTGTCGATTTTGGGTACTTCAACTCGCTGGATATGGCACATATGGATCGGCCATTTCTCGAAATCAGAGAGGCATCTTGCATGCGACTGGTTGCGTTGTTGTTTCCCACACGATATTTAACGGCGGCGGCCGTGACGTGTATCAGGACCGCAGATATCGTCGATTGCGGGGGTGTTCAATTACTTGTTGGTAGATACTGTATTAGCATACACAGATACGTACTCCATTCATCTAATTCCACTGATCCTTCATGGGCTGGTCAATTCGTTACGGCTGAGCAAACTATGTGGAAGAGCGACGGCTCACACGTATGTTCCCTTTCGTTGGGGGAGGGGAGACACCTATGGTCCCCTGAAGTTGCTCTCTTTCAAACACATGAACTGTCTTATCACACGGAAAAGCAACTCATGCTGTCGCTTGTCACCACATTTTCTCCACGGCGGGGAGGGTGCTCAGATGGATCCTCGGATATTTGGAACTTTTGGATACAACGGGAAATGAACTCGCTCCCTGGTCATTTGAATCTCCGTTAGATCATGGACGCTGGAGAATAGATTATACGAGCTCAGCATCGCGAGGTCAGGCGAAGCTCGTCCATACGCAACTTTTTTTACCTGTTGTTGAATCAAGCAGACTTCGTCTAAACACTTTTTCGGAGCCAAGCATGTTGCTACTTTTTCTGTCCAGTATCGGGAAAGAACTGATTCTTTCTGCCTTCCGTTGATTTCAGTTCGCACACAGGAGCTGGCAACCGCTTTTTCCCATGCACACAAGAATATAAAGAGCACTTAAAAATGCATTAGTCAGCGCTTTAGTATTACAAATATACGAGGGTCCATTTGCCCAAACTGCAACCTCTCCCATAAATCTGTCTTCCAGCGATGTGTAAGTGTGGCTACCACCATTCCCCAGGCATTTGTAACCAGGCTTTGAGAACTCGCGGCCTGTCCACGCCAGATTGACTTTATGACTACTTTCGTCTCCTTCGGACCCCACAAAGCCTTTCTAGGGACCCCTGTTTCACTTTGGGACTTTCCTTTGTTCGGAAACCCAACCACAGCCCACGAATTAATTAACCCGCCTGATTAGCCACTCAAGATAATGAGGGTAAATTCATAACAATATTTATTTTATTTTATATAAAGTGCAAAGAACTGAAGCTTCTTCGTTGTTTCTCTAGAGTATTGAAAGACCTATGAAGTATAAAGACGAGTTTAACATTTCTTTCGTATCTTGATTCTGATTTCTGTAGCACCCGCATTTTCAAAGTTTTTTACTTTTAATATATAAAAGGTTAAACACAGTTAAAGAAACATTTTAGAACAAACGAAAAGAAGAGAAAGAAAGTTAATAAAGTAAGGTACAGAGGATGTTGGAATATTCAAATGTCGATATCATCGCGCAAAACCAAGTGACGGGCGATAATTGTCATAATAGGCAAAGCAGGACATTTATGGAAATGAGAAAGAGCTGCAAAAATCCAAAAAGGGACATTTCTTGTCATTATCGCTGCCCACTAGTAGTAGGACAAATTGGTTTATTAAAAACAAAATGTCAGAAAGACGGCAAGTGGATATGTTTACACGTGATGGGGTTATTGGAATGCTGGGATCCAGCCAGACGCAGAATAATGTTGCCAAAGCCACTAACGTGAATCAATCCATTTTATCCAGACAATGGAAACGCTACCAAGACACCGGAGATTTTAATCGTCAACCTGTGACAGCCAGGTCCCGGACTAGGATAGCTCAGGATAGTAGGTATGTGGCACTAACAGCAAGACATAATAGGTAAACGCCAACAAAAGCGCTTGCTTTTAAGCTGTCTGCGGCTAGTGAACCAGGTGTTTCAGGGCAGACAATATACAGACCTCTCAACGAACATGGACTGTATGCTAGGAGACCTATAGTTTGCATCACAATCACTCTGTCACCAAGAAATGCCAGGTGGTGCGGACAACATCGGGACTGGGATGAAAATCAGTGGGCCAAAGCCCTCTTCTCCGATGAATCCAGGTTTAGCCTTGAAAGTGACAGCCGTCCAGTTCTCATCTGGAGAGAACCTGTAACTCGTTATTCCGCCACAAACATATGAGAAATGCAGCATTACTACGGTGGTAGTGTACTTGTCTGGACTGGCATTATGTCCAACGGGCTCATGCAGCGTGTCAGTTTTGGTGGAACTTTAACAGGTCGGAGATACGGAGACGAAATCCTTGACACTTACGTGAGGATTTTTCGTGGTGCTTGTTGCTCCAGATTTCCTGCTTACGGATGATAACGCCAGACCTCATAAAGCTGCTGTTATAGAATTGGTTGAGTATACCTCCGGAACAACATTACTAAAGTTTTATCGCAATAGTAGCATTTTTAGTCAAGTTATGAAAATAATGGCTGTGGATAAAATCTCGCTTCTGTGCCCTAACCTTGACCCCATTTCGATAATATTCAACAGAAACGGTTCAGTATATCTCCGAAACAACACGATAAAGTTTTGTCGCAATCAAAGTATTTTTACGTAAGTTATGAACCATAAGGGAGATGGAATGGATCCCGCTCCTACAGTAAGAGCCACAATTGTGGACTCCTTTTAGAAACAATGTATTTTTGAGGTTTGATGGCTCATAACACCACTTTGTTTTGGAGTAATCATCATCATCATTGTCAACCATTATCAATCCACTGTTGGACGAAGGTCTTCCCAAGTTTCTTCCGCAACGGTTTGCCTTGTGCCAGTCTCCTCCATATTACTCCCGCATATTTTTGAATTTCATCCTCCCATCTCTCATGTGGTCTTCTTCTGGGTCTTTTTCTGTCCCTCGGAATCCAGTCTAAAATTTCAGCTGTCCATCGATGGTCTGTACTTCTGGCAATATGTCCAGCCCATTGCCATTTCAAGGATTTTATTCTGATCATAATGTCTTCCACTCTTGTTATTTTTCTGAACCACGAGATCTTCTTCTTATCTCTCCTGGTTACACCAAGCATGCATCTTTCGATGCGTCTTTGAGTTGTCTGCAGTCTTTGTATGTCTCTTTTAGTTAAGGTCCACGTTTCTGCACCATACGTAAGCACTGGAAGGATGCATTGATCAAACACTTTTCTTTTAAGACATAATGGCATATTGCTCTTGAAATTATACTGTTTCGTCCAAACGATCTCCAGGCAAGTTTTATACGCCGATTAATTTCTTCATCAATGTGACCCTCACTTGATATCAGCTGTCCAAGGTAAATGTAGGTATTGGTTATCTCCAGTTTTCCGCCATCAATCCATAAATATTCATTTCTTGTAAAAGCATTGTGCACCACTTTTGTCTTCTGAAAGTTCATTTTTAATCCCACTGCTTTACTCTTTTCAGCAAGTTCCTGGATCATACTCTGCAGCGCTGATGGGGTAGTTGCAAAAATGGCTACGTCATAAAAACGAAGGTGAGTTAGATAATCTCCATTAATCTTTATCCCTTTGTTTTCCCAGTTCAGTAATTGAAAGATATTTTTCAATGTGGCATTAAAGAATTTGGGAGATATAGTGCCACCTTTTCTCACTCCCTTTCCGATTTTTATGGGTGCTGTATTCTCATGTAGCCGAATCTTTGCACTTGCATTTTCATAGATGTTATGAATGATATTAATGTATGCATCTTCAATACCGCAGGATTTCAAAGCTATTGTAACTGCTGTTTGTTTCACCGAATCAAAGGCCTTTTGATAATCGATAAAAGCCATGCATAATGAAAGTTCATATTCCCTCTCTCTTTCAATTAGTTCTCTCAGTACGTTGATATGATCTATAGTGCTGTAGCTAACTCTGAATCCAGCTTGTTCTCCAGGTTGAGCCATGTCCATTGTCACCTTCAAACGGTGTGAAAGAACTGTAGTGAAGATTTTATAAACCACTGATAGGAGGCTGCTAGGTCTGTAGTTCCTGAGATCCTCAATGTCACCTTTTTTACGTAGCAGGATTATTGTAGCATTGTTCTAATCCTCAGGAATCTTCCCTTCATTAAGGCATCGGGTGAAAACTTGGGAGAGTACTGTTTCAATTTCTCCACTTGCTTCTTGTATGATGTCTACGGTAATTCCATCTTTTCCTGGTGCTTTTCGCCGTTTAATGTTCTTGATTGCATGTGCAACTTCTGCTGTAAGGACTGGAATAACTCTGGTACTGGTACCTTTCGTAATGTCTGGAGTACATGTATCATCCCTTTCATACAGTTTTGAGTAGAAATCTTTCACTCTTGTCAAAATTTTACCTCTATTTCTTGTTACAGAACCATCTTCTTTTCTCAGAGCCGTAATCTGTTTTCTTCCCTTACTCAGATGTCCCTTTGCTCTCTTCAGGCTTTGGTTGTTTTCAATTGCTTTCCTCACTAGTTCACAGTTGATTTTCCTTACATCTTCAGTAATACTTTTTCGTGCTGTCTTGCATAGCTCTATATATTCAACTTTGGAAGTTACATCTCCTTTAGTTGTCCTCATCCCTCTTCTTTTTTGCATCATAATTTTGGTTTTTCCTGATAATTTGTTCGTATGCAGCTTATTCTTAGTACCAGCTATTTTTGTTGATGTTTCCATGTGTATTAGTTTTCTGTTAACTTCTTGGTTAGTTTTCTGTTAACTTCAGAGATGTCCACTTCTTCCGACGTTAGACCTACTAGAGCAGAGACTCTGATCACGTGCGGAAGGAAGGCTTCAGTTTGGGCTCAAGTATTTCATTAATGTATTTTCGGCCATTTATATTCCCATTAATCACGCAAATTCTGCCCACACCCATAACGCTAGCTGGGTATTTCACTGTACATGCAATGCAATCAGAATGCAAATCTTCCCCGATTCTTTTCCTTACATATTTTATGCTATGCATCACTACCAAACAGGGAGATTTTGGTCTCATCACTCCAAATAACACTGTCCCATTGTTCCGTTGTCCACTTAACAGGTGTTTTAGCCCAGTTTAACCTTTTCAACCTTTTTTTGAGATATGATAATGGCTTTTTTCGTGCAGATCCAGCTTTTAGACCAAATTCCTACAGTCTTCGCCGAACAGTCCTTGCACTCAACTTCACATATGGCATTGCGTCATTTCATCTTGTATATACCCAGGTGATTTTCTTTGGTCACCTAGACAAAGTCTCTTAATTCTTCTATCATCATGTGCTGTTGTGCACCTTGTCCTGCCTTTGGCAGTCAGGTTTTGTAGTGACTGAGTCTCCTTATACCTCTTCAAAAATTTTGAAATGCCATCTTTGGTTAAGTTTGCACCAATTTTTCTTCTACTTTTTTCATAACTGAAGCTTTATTCACTTAATAGTACTATTTTGAATCGCTTTCAGGGTGACCAGTCAACTCTTTGCGCCATTTCTTTAATTTTAGTACGTTTTACAAGCTCACTAAATGAAAGAACACACACACACAAAAAAACTGGATAGCAATCACATAACACATTGACAAATGTCCTCCTCTCAGCTCCAATACATGACATCAATTGCTGAATCCTACTGTAACCTGTTTGGCTCATTGCCAAAACAAGATAACACCTGATTGGCTTATTTGGCTATAACTTTTCAAATAATACAGATAATTGAACAAACGTTATTGCATTACATTTTCGATGAAATTATCTTTCCATCGACGTATTATTTTGTGGTATTACTCCAAAGCAAAGTAGTGTTATGAGCCATCACACCTCCAAAATACACTTTTTCCAAACGTTTTCCACAATTTCGGCCTCTACTTTATGTCCTGACCTTTGACCCCAATTCGTCCATTTTCAATAGGGTTCGTCCGCAAGTTGTCCCCTAACACATTCTAAAATTTCATCGAAATCGCACCACTTTTACGCGAGTTATCGTGCAGACAGACGGACAAAGATGGAACATATACGCTTCTTCAACCTACGGTTGGAAAGCGTAAAAAACGGGTTTTAACGCTTTCCAACCGTAGTTTGAAGAAGCGTATATGTTCCATCTTTGTCCGTCTGTCTCTCCGTCCGTCCGCACGATAACTTGCGTACAAATGGTTCGATTTCGATTAAATTTTAGTAAGTGGTAGAGGACAACCTGGAAAGGAAACCAGTTGAAAATGAACACATAGGGTCAAATATCAGAACATAACAGCGGAAACCATTTCATCGCCCTTATGCGTCATAACTTACGTAAAAATGCTTCGATTGCGACCAAACTTTATAATTTTGTTCCGGAGATGAACTGAATCGGTTCTGTTTAATATATCCGAAATGGGGTCAAAGGTCAGGGCACAGGAGCGAGACTTATTCCACAGCCATTATCCTCATAACTTGACTAAAAATGCTTCTATTGCGACAAAACTTTAGTATGTTGTTCCGGAGGTATACCGAACAAATTCAGTCGAAAATCATTGAAGTGGGGTCAAAGGTCAGGGCACAGGAGATAGATTTTTTCCGCAGTCATTATCCTCATAACCTGACTAAAAATGCTTCCATTACGACGAAACTTTAGTATGTTGTTCCGGTGGTATACTGAGCCAGTTCTGTTGAATATTATCGAAATGGGGCCAAAGGTGAGGGCACAGAAGCCAGATTTATTCCACAGCCAATATGCTCATAATTTGAGCAATTATTTCTGGTATGTTGGAAAGCGTATCATAATCAATACATTGCATGATTTTACCAGCTTGTTTTTTTTTTTTTTTGGTTGTGGGGTCAACGACCACCGTAAGCTACTCAATGGGCTATAAGCAGTCCCCCATCCCTAATTTAGGGTCACTGGTTCCAGGGAAGGGAGAGAGCCAGTGTCGTAAGACAAACACAACATCCATGCCTCACCGGGATTCGAACCCGGACCCCTTTTGGACGAATTATCAGAGACCATCGCTTAGACCACTGCGCCACCGGGGTGGTTGTTACAATCTCGTTTAACATTTCTTCATATATGTTACGCGCCAACTGATGCGCACGATTTTTTTGTAAGCAATAACTTTGCGGCCTTTTCCCCGTTGAAGTCAAATTTAGGAGCTAACCCTGTGAGACGAGGAAGGGGGGATTATCCCTTTAAAGAGGCCAGTCCTGAAAAAAAAAGTAATTTTTTTGTTTATTTCCATTTTTTTTCCTACAGAGTTTCCTGAATCGAATGGTATACAACACTTGACAAACAGAAAATAATTTGTAGGCGAAAAAAATGTTCGAAGTTAGTTGTACAAGTTGCACAAGTAGGCGTGCCCAGCCACATCTGAGCAAGCGTGAGACGGTCGAATATCTGTCGTCATCCTCGGAAAAACAGATCCTAGAAGGTGCGGGAAAGCAAAGAAAGACGGCGAGCAGAAAGCTCAAGTTCAGTAAAGCAGAGGAAAAGGAGCATGACGCGGGAGGATTCTAGTCACAGGTCTTCGTGTTTTGCCGCCCCTGAAAAGTTGTGGTTTTGTACATTTAGGAACATGTTTCTCATAAACCACTGAAGATAATGGCTTGAAAATGTTTTTATGCCTTACTGTATATATCAACAACCACTTGAACTAGAATCATGACTAAACAATGTACTCAATTAAAATAATAAATATAATTGGTAATGAAAACGTCAGCAAAATCGACAGCAATTTTGATTAATTAATACAGAATTAATTAATTGACCCATTGCGTTAATTCTATTTCAGTTGTTGTATAATATCTTTAGAAAAATGCATGCCAAGTTTGCAATTGATAGGCCACGTTTATCGTGAGAAACATGTACCTAAGTACATCGAGACCTCCCATAAGGTCAACATACGAAGCCTAAAAAGGGACTGGTCCCCTTAACGTGGATGGGTGGGGAATTTTGATTAATTAATACAAAATTAATTAATTGACCGATTGCGATAATTCTAGTTCAGGTGTTGTTTAGTATCCTTAGAAAAATGCATGCCAAGTTTGCAATTGATAGGCCAAGTCTATCGTGAGAAACATGTACCTAAATACATCGAGACCTCCGATAAGGTTAACATTCGAAGCCTAAAAAGGGGCTGGTCCCCTAAAGCGGAAGATGTACGTTAACCAAATGGCGCCCAAACTTCTCTACGCTCCACAAATAATAGAGGCTAGGTTTTTCGAAGGATACAGAAAAACAATTCATTTACCCTACTCATTCTGGCTGTACCTACCATTGACCTGTTGCTAGAGTGATAAGCACTCGTTTGTAGCCTTTATTTTCTCTGTTCCGTGACCCACGACATGATGGGGAAGAGCAAGTTCCCCTAACACGAACATCATGCCACTGTGTAGAAAAACAAGTGACTTAAACAACTCTCACCTTTTCTTAGATTGGTTGC
The DNA here is from genome assembly GCA_039090855.1 of Macrothele yani. Lineage (NCBI taxonomy): Eukaryota > Metazoa > Arthropoda > Arachnida > Araneae > Macrothelidae > Macrothele > Macrothele yani. Next base: position 132,512,804 of record CM077027.1, on the reverse strand, counting down.
CGTTGATTGAACCCTTTTAGCACGTATTCCTTTAAAAAGAATTAGGGTCAATCATCTGTGACGTACTACAGAGGTAAAACACGTGTCAAAACGACAAATCTGCAGAGGTACATTCCGTCCGTGTAGCTTAGTTGGGAGAGCAACGCACTCCAGAACGAGGGGGCGGTGTTATCTTCATCACGGACAAACTTGGGTTTTCACACATCCCCCTAAATGATCAATTTGAAACTAAGGAGAGAGCAACTGTTTCTGGTGAGCAGGTTCAGTTGTTCCAGCCGTGTTTGGCTCGCTTCTTAGAGCTGATTTGAGCTGATTTAAACCCACTTTGGTAACTTCCACTTAATGCGTTCCTTCAGGTTAAAGGGTTAATGTACAGAAGTTTCATATGATCGAGATACCGTACATAAAAGTCAAGTCCAATTAGATACTACTAGGCTGGCCAATTTGTAATGCACAATTATTCACACGCGCAAATATGTAAAAAAGATGAGAGAATTTACGATGAATATTTGCTGTTCTACTGAATACTTACTATCATAATGAATGCAATTTTCTTTTTAAGTCTGAAAATATTGATGGAAAAAGTAATAGCCATTTCATCAAACAGTCTGTGTGATGAATTCCTGTTCGAATCACGTGATCAGTCAACCATTTTCACGCGTCAGAAACTCCTGGCATTCTATTAGGACCCTGCAATTTGTCGAATTAATATCTAGAAGTGGCTCGAAAGCTTTCGGTGATGTATTCTCTAATTTAACCCAACCTTTTTAGTTCCTGTCTTCTTATGCAAATTTGTCGTGTTCCCGTTGAACGTTCTGCAGGCTGGACGCCACATTTTTCTCTTTCGATGAATTCATGTTTGGAACACTGAAAACAGGTCAAAGTGCAATTACGTAGTTGACCGCGAGAGATAAAAAATGTGTTAAATTTTGGTGAAGCAATGGTATTACCGGTCTACGAGAGGCGATCTTTTTTTCTTTTTTTGATTGGAGATTTAACGACCACCGTGAGCAACTCAATGGGCTAGAAGCAGTCGCCCGTCCCTAATTTAGGGTCACTGGTTCCAGGAAAGGGAGAGAGCCAATGCCGTAAGACAAACACAACATCCATGCCTGACCGGGATTCCAACTCGGACCTCTTACGGACGAATGATCAGAGGCAAACGCCTTAGATCACTGCGCCACCGGGGCGGCGCGATCTTTTCAAAAGGAATGCTACTTTAGTTATGGAAAGGCAGTTTTAACTCACTCAGTGTATTAGGATACGCTTTTACGCAATGTTACTGAAGCCATCTTGATGACGTGATATTAAAATGAATTTCTGTTCGTTATCTGTGCCTGTTCGATATTCACATGCAATTAATAACAAGTGAACGTGCATATACAGACAGGGCGTTCAAAAGGAACACAAGACTTACGTACGAAATCTTGTAGAATTTATCAGATACCTTGTGAAAGTGAACTTTCATATATAGGACAGATACGCAGAGCTTTAAGTTTCCGTGTGAAGGAACACAAGACCTACGTACGGAACTATGAACTGAAGAAGTCATCAATAGCCCAACATTGTCACTAAAATAACCATACATTTTTGTTTGGAAACGCCACGCTTGTTGACAAACCTGATTCGACTATAAAGCTTAATATATTAGAAGCTTTCCTCATATACCTGAATTCTTCACGACTTTTCAACGAATAACGTCAACGCCATTTCTTTTAAGCTCGTGGAAACAACTCGTCAAAATCCGTGACCGTCAGAACTCTGATGATGTTACAATGATTTGAATGTTTACGCTCGATTCGACCTGATGATGCCGAGCCAAATGCTGTGCGAAACTACAGTCGATGTTAATAAAACATTTAATTGTGAATAAACGTTGGTAATTTATTCTGAAGTGCTTTATGTGCCACAAAATAGTGATGTTACAGTAGGCATTGATATGCAAAATGATGACGCGGTTTTAACGAATGGTTCAAATTCATTAGGAGTGGCTTTAAAAACCTTCTTCACTAGCGAAGAGGAATTCACAGACTCTATTCTCTTCCAAACGGGATAATGGTACAGTAGAGTCTCAGCAATCCGACACTTCGCCAGTCCGACACGTCCAGTAATCCGGCGGCAACCGACCGGAAGGCGCGCGCGTGTACACGCGTACTGGAAATGTGACGTTCTTCACGCATGTGCCAAAAACTAAAAATAAAGTTCAAGTAGTACCTGACAGTGATGATTCGGCTGTTACAGACCTCCAAGAAGCCATCGCCGTGCTGTGGAATGATGAATCTGAAAGCCTGACTGTAGTTGACGTAAACGATTGAATCATTGGGAATGAAGAAGAAAATTTCCAACTGATGACTGATGAAGACATCATCCTAGATGTCTTAGATGACAAGAGGGGCTAACTGTACAACAAGTTCATGCCGTACAGCACAGCAGTGCAGTAAGTGCATTTACCACATGTGTCATGGAGGCCGAGGAAAACGATGTAGCAGCTGCTGACGTACTGGTTTTAAAAAGACTTATAATGAATTAGCTTTATTTCTTTCCGCTAAGCTAATTATTATGAATGATTCTCTTCCTACCAGCTAGCTAATGATATACTTGTACTAAGCTTCAAAATAATGAATTCAAAAAGGTGTTGTTACTAGTTAATTACGAACTTAAACAAAGTCTCAACGCTGGTTATTTATAGGAATCAGAATACATGTCTGCGTAGCTCAGTTGGTAGAGCGACTTGTTCCGGAATAAGCGGCCTCGGGTTCGAATCCCGGCGTAGACCAGAAATGACGGAGAAATTTACTTCGTTATAATGGCGCCCGAACTATCCGGATGACCCGGCCGTTCAAAATCTCGCATTGGTGTGATGTTCTTTCCACACCGCGACACAGGAAAAATCAGAGAATTCCTTCTCCAGCGCTTCGAAAAATAAAAATGTGTGATGTTGCATTCCACACAGCAGATTGACTGGGAGTTCTCAAGTGCACGTTCTACAGTGGATGGCTGCCTGCAACGATTCATGGTCACGGCTGACCCGTGGGCCATGCCCCCGGCCCTCTTTCGGGGGGGATATGACGTACCTGCCAGCAGGACGCACAAGACATAAAGGCAGATAGGAATCAGAATAATCGTCTGCGTAGCTCAGTTGGTAGAGCGACTTGTTCCGGAATAAGCGGCCTCGGGTTCGAACCCCGGCGCGGATAAAAATGACGGAGAAATTCACTTCGTTATAGACTGCAAGAACAGTTATGAAACTGTCCTTAAAAACAAAACAAAAATTGATGAGTTTTTGTACCCTCTACTATGGGATTAACTAACTGTGTATTTTGCTAACTTGAACGTAAGTTTATTAAAAATCAGTGATTTGTTTCTGTACGTAGTATTTACAGTACGTACTGTAGTTCTATTTTTTATTCAAAAACCCGTAATCAGACACCCGCAGTTCCGATATGTGTTAGATCACCGAGACTTCACTGTAGTTTCAAATGGAAATCTCCCCAAAAGGGCGCACATGTGCATTTGAGAACTATCACTCTTTGAGGGATTTTGTGACCTATGAACAAACTCTTTCCGATCGAACAACGGAGAAAAGACAATGACATGCTAACACTGCAATCCCCGTACCCGCAAGAAAAAATGTTTCGTCACTCGTACACTACGACAGCTAACACTGAAAATGTTTGGTGTTGCTGGTCCTGGTTGCTTTAGCGGGGTAATCACGTGTGATTAAACATGCCTTTTTTACTAAAACCCACACACCAAACATCAATCCATCGAAGGAAAACATTTGTCATCGTCTGTAACGAGAAAGTTAAAACTTTCAAAATAATCAGACTCATGGCCAATTTTTTCAGGGTTAAAAAAATTGGGATAATTTTCATCGATATATTGGAATGTGGAACAAATGATGATATAAAATCATCGATATAAATATATGAAAGTTGAATAAATTCATCGATATATATCATCATCATCATCATCATCATCATTGTCAACCATTATCAATCCACTGCTGGACGAAGGTCTCCCCAAGTTTCCTCCACAACGGTCTGTCTTGTGCCAGTCTCCTCCATGTCACTCCCGCATACTTTCGAATTTCATCCACCCATCTTCCATGTGGTCTTCTTCTGGGTCTTTTCCTGTCCCTTGGAATCCAATCTAAAATTTCGGCTGTCCATCGATGGTCTGTTCTTCTGGCAGTATGTCCAGCCCATTGCCATTTCAGGGATTTAACTCTGATCATGATGCCTTCCACTCTTGTCATTTTTCGGATCCACGTGTTCTTCTTCTTATCTCTCCTGGTTACACCAAGCATGCACCTCTCTATGCTTCTTTGAGTTGTTTGCAGCCTTTGTATGTCTCTTTTAGCTAAGGTCCACGTCTCTGCACCATACGTAAGCACTGGAAGGATGCATTGATCAAACACTTTTCTTTTAAGACATAATGGCATATTGCTCTTGAAAATTATGCTGTTTCTTCCAAAAGCTCTCCAGGCAAGTTTTGTACGCCGATTAATTTCTTCACCAATGTGACCCTCACTTGATATCTGCTGTCCAAGATAAACGTACGTGTCTGTTATCTCCAGCTTTTCTCCATCAATCGATAAATCTTCATTTCTTGTAAAAGCATTGTACATCACTTTTGTCTTCTGAAAGTTCATTTTTAATCCCACTTCTTTACTCTTGTCAGCAAGTTCCTGGATCATATTCTGTAGCTCTGATGGGGTAGTTGCAAAAATGACTATGTCATCAGCAAAACGAAGGTGGGTTAGATAATCTCCATTAATCTTTATCCCTTTGTTTTCCCAGTTCAGTGATTGAAAGACATTTTCCAATGTAGCATTAAAGAGCTTCGGAGATATGGTGTCACCTTGTCTCATTCCTTTTCTAATTTTTATGTGTGTTGTATTTTCAAACAGCCGAATCTTTGCACTTGCATTTTCATAGATGTTATTAATAATATTAATGTATGCATCTTCAATACCGCAGGATTTCAGAGCCATTGCAACTGCTGATGGTTTCACCGAATCAAAGGGTTTTTCATAATCGATAAAAGCCATGCACAATGGAAGTTCATATTCCCTCGCTCTTTCAATTAGTTCTCTCAGTACGTGGATATGATCTATTGTGCTGTAGCCACTCCTGAATCCAGCTTGTTCTCTCGGTTGAGCCATGTCCAGTGTTACCTTAAAGCGGTGTGAAAGAACTTTAGTGAAGATTTTATAAAACACTGATAGGAGGCTGATAGGTCTGTAGTTCCTGAGATCCTCAATGCCACCTTTTTTATGTAGCAAGATCATTGTAGCGTTGTTCCAATCCTCAGGAATTTTCCCTTCATTAAGGCATCGAGTGAAAATTTGGGCGAGTACTGTTTCGATTTCTCCACTTGCTTCTTGTATGATGTCTACAGTAATTCCATCTTCTCCTGGAGCTTTTCCCCGCTTCATGCTCTTGATTGCATGTGCAACTTCTGCTGGAAGGACTGGAAGAACTCTGGTACTGGTACCTTTCATGATGTCTGGAGTACATGTATCATCACTTTCATATAATTTGGAGTAGAAATCTTTCACTCTTGTCAAAATTTCGCCTCTTATTCTTGTTACAGAACCATCTTCTTTTCTCAGTGCCATAATCTGTTTTTTCCCCTTACTGAGATGTCCCTTTGCTATCTTTAGGCTTTGGTTGTTTTCAATTGCTTTCCATACTAGTTCAAAGTTGAATTTCCTTACGTCTTCAGTGATACTTTTTCGTACTGTCTTGCATAGCTCTATATATTCCACTTTGGAAGTCACATCTTCTTTAGTTGTCCTCATCACTCTTCTTTTTTGCATCAACATTTTGGTTTTTCCTGATAATTTGTTCACATGCAATTTGTTCTTAGACCCAGCTAATTTTGTTGCTTTTTCCATAAGAGCTTTGGTTACTTTTCTGTTAACTTCAGAAATATCCACTTCTTCCGATGTTAGGTATTCTAAAGCAGAGAATCTGTTCTTCAGTTCCAATTTGAAGGTATTATGGTGTTTTTTAAGGTTGGTTATGTCAATACATTTTGTTTGTCTTATGAGCTTGCTACGTTCGAGTTTAGTGTTGAGGTGCATCTTACATCTCACCAATCTATGGTCACTGCCTGTGTTGAACTTGTTTAGCACACTGCAGTCTTCTATGACGAATTTTTCGTTACACATAATAAAATCAATTTCACTTGTCGTCCCATTTGGATGTCTCCATGTCCATTTCCTGTGTGGCTTTTTCTTGAAAAAAGAGTTCAAGATGAAAAACCCTTCTGCCTCTGCAAACTCTACGAGAGTATTTCCACGCTGGTTTCTGTTGCCGTTACCGAATTTACCTACTGAAGTTTCATTCTGTTGCCGTTGCCCTATTTTTGCATTGAAATCTCCCATAATTATCTTCAAGTGCTGCTTACCTTTATTATTTAGATCACGAATTTCCTCATAAAAGTCTTCAATTTCTTCTTCAGCATGACTTGTGGTGGGTGCATAAGTTTGAATAATCTGAGCCTGGTATCTTCTCGAGAGTTGGATAACGAGTCGTGCAGCTCTGTCAGAGGAACTTTCAACTTCTACAACTTTATCCTTCAGTTTCTTGTTTATTATAAATCCAACACCACTAGTTCTGCCAGTATCTGTCCCACGATAGTAGAAGAGATGTCCACTTTTCAGTTCAATGAGATCTTCTCCTTTTCTCCTTACCTCACTTAGCCCGACGATGTCCCACTTGATCCTTTGTAGTTCCTCTTCCAATTCAAGAAGCCTTGAATCAGAAGATAGGGAGCGTCCGTTGTACGTAGCCAAGGTCAGCATCAGATGGCAGCCTAGTCCGGTCCTCCGGGGATTCTTAGCACCCTCTGCCTTCATGTCGCACTGGCCGCTGCCTTGGCCAGGTACATTTCAGCTGCCGGAGACTGACGGCCAAGATTTAAAAATATATATATATGAAAGTTGAATGAATTCATGAAAGTGTAATAAATTCATCGATACATTGGAAAGTCGAACAACAAAGACAGATCTTTCTCGTTATTGGAAAATCTTAATCTATCTCTGAAAACCGAATGACCGGAATACAATCGAAAGGACATGAGGTTTCATCAGGAAAATGCCATGCCACACTCAACGCCCATGGCACTGGCAAAGATTGCAAAGCTGAAAAAAGTTTAACGCCCCAATCTTCTTACAGCCCAGACCTTGCACCTTCCGATTTAATTTCGTTTTGTAGAGTGAAAGCATACCTGTGTGGTACCGTGTTTAAGAATGAAAATGAATTAATTTATACTTTTGTGCGCAGGTCAACCTCCTGGAAATAATGTTGGAGAAAACGAAGCTGCTGCAAATGATCTTACATTGGATGCTATTTTATTTTTAAATAGATGGAAAGTTGTATTTTACTCTTCTGAAGTAGGGTTGCAGTATCTAAAATAAAACAAAACATTACTCCTTACTGTAAAATACTTTTTGATATAACGCTTAAATATATTTTCTGCTTAAATGGAATGTTTGGTATATAATAGCACTACCTTTAAGCTTGGGAATTTTCTGTAATCCATATAAAATGGCTGATACGTGTAATCTTATATGAATTTGCTGTTTTCATGCAGCACATATTTTGTTTTGTTTCTTTAGCATTCATTCCAGTCTCGTTGCAGCTAGTTCTCTGACTATTCTGAAACGTTTTTACCTTTGTTTTATTTCGATTTTTGTTTCTTCTTTTCCAGCATCAGAATAGTATGGCTTTGATAACTCATGGAAAAAAGGAATTATTTTCGTTCATGAACGGTTGTCATAGATACGAAGTTTCAGAAATTTCCTGGGTTTCTGTGATGTGCATTTCAGACTAAGCAATTTATCTTCCATAGTTATTGTGTACCATTTTGTGAGCAAACGTATTAGTCTCTATCTTTACTTGGTTTCGTTTTATGTTTTTATTTGTTCACCTCCTGATACTTTTTGTCCAGGGGGCCTTTGTCTTCATTTCTTAGCAGGGATTTTCTTTTCGTTTTCCAGAGTCTGCATGGAAGCTTTACGCCTTACACGTTGGAAAAGCAACTTTTTGTTTGCTCCTTGCCCAACTGTTTTCTTTCGACTTGCTTTCCACATTGTTGTGAGGATTCCCTTTCTGGTTAGAGCTATTGTAGTTAACGCAGAAAGAGACATTCTTTCAGTCTGTTTTTGTCGAAACTCCTTGCAAAAGTGCATTACTTTCATGTCTTACAACCCTCTTTAGTTGTGTATTTGACTTATTATTTCTAGATTTCGTTATTATAAGGTTTTGTCATGGAATCTTCGTACTTTTTAAAACAACTAGCCGCCCGTCCTCCGAACGGTGAATGTATAATTTTTTTAACATAAAATTAAGGAAAGGAAAATTAATTAAGAGAAAGAAAAGTAATTTAAAATCCGTAACTGTTTCATGATTTAGAACAGGGTCGTGACGTCAATGTATACGGTTTGGCGTAAAACGGATCAGACTTTGGCGCCCTTTAATAATCTTAAATCAACATTTCACTGAATTTTTACAGCATTTCAACGTTTCTGGCATAATTATCTTTAAACCTATCAGCATTTTGAACAGTAAAGCTAAACCTTCCCTTCGAACTGTTTGGTTTATAGACTTTTTTAGGTATCCAGACCTTAAGGACTATCATGCCAATTTTTAGATCTCAAGGTTATTAAAAAGTGGTCGAACAATTCCCGAAAAATTCAAGCAGAAAATGTTCCATAGCCGCCATTTTGATTTTTGTCTTCGGACTGTTCTAAGTATTCGGACCTAAAGACCTATCAACACCACAATTTTCAAAACTCCAGATCATGTAGAAGTGTTCGAACAATTCGCGAAAATTTCAAGCAGAGAAATGTTCCATAGACACCATTTTTATTTTTATTTTATTTTATTTTATTTTATGCCGGTGGAAAACGCCGAACTTTAAAAGCATCGCTACGTCATTAAGCATTGCATCATTACTAGTTTGATTGTAGCCTGTCCTTTCACCCAATGAGAAGAGAGTGCTAAAAATCACTGCGTCACCATGGCAGCAGGTCACGGGACCAAAACTTTCCGGTGCATTTAACTCTCCAAACAGAGTAATCCACTCATGCCTTTCTTTGGCGTCTTTAAGAAATGCTTAAAAATCAGAAAAATGAATTTTTCTTAATTTTTTTTAAAAAGAGGGATCATAATTGTGAGTTTTGCTGTAAAAATGCAATGTGTTATGATTTATAGTTTTCCACATATCCGCTTTTTAAAATGGATCCCATCGCAAAATAGATAATTTTGTGAAATATAAAAATTTAATTTCTCGTAAACTAAATCAAAATTCAAAAAAAGGGGGGACGAGGTGCAAAAATTCGGTCATGGCCCTACATGCATATGTAGATCCGTGGTTCTGTTGCTGTTAGTGTTCCCGGAACGCGAACGGATAACATGTTTTTAGCTTACGTTAACTTTGGAGTACAATAGCTCCTGAAGTATCACCATAATTGAAAAACGGTTTATTTCAGCGTATCCTCCAAGCAATTCTCTACAAACGATGTAAATTTCATATTTTTGTGTTCAATACGTTTTGTGCTGCGAGCTAGGAAAGCGCGAGTGTCGCGAATTTTCTAAAACAGCGGCAGCAGCAATTACTTATTTTTAGAATAGAGAGATTTATTCAAGCCGGTGCAAACTGTAAAAACTTTAAGGAAATTAGAAATCCAATTTTGAGAAAAAAAATGTATTGCGAGTAAATAGGTTCATTGCAGCTGAACGTCGGTAACACGTTTTTCAGTTCTAGGTTTCTCGCGTTTGTAAGTAATTCTGCGCTTGTCCCGATACTGCAATGTAGTTTCTATGGCGTTTTTAGTTGTGACGTACTATAGAGGTAAAGCACGTGTCAAGACGACAAATCTGCAGTGGTACATTCTGTCCGTGAAGCTTAATTGGGAGAACAACTTACTACGGAGTGAGTGGGCCCAGAATCAATCCTCGTCACGTTGGCGCCCGAGCGTAAAAATGTATCTACTTTTCACGTTGGCGCCCGAGCGTAAAAATGTATCTACTAGCCGCTGGGTTCTTCAAAAATGTGTGATGTTTGTTCCACAAATCTCGTCTGGAATCAATGAAAAATTCCTACTTCGCTTCAAAGAAAAAAATTAAGAGGGAGATGATGTGACGTATTTTAGGGGTGAATCACATATCAAGATAACATATCTGCAGCGGTACATTCTGTCCGTGTAGCTTAGTTGGGGGAGCAACTTACTCCGGAGTGAGGGAGCGTCATGGACAAATTTGTCTTTTCACACAGTTCGGTTACACGTAATCAATTTATACGTTTTTTGAATTACACGCTGAATTTAGAATTTTAGATTATCAAAAATATTTATACGCAACCGGTATGTTACAACTTTGTGAGAGCAAGCGCCTTTGCAGCCATGAAATAGTTGATGCAACTAAAAATTTCCTAAATAACAATCTTTTTTTTTTTTTTTTTTTTTTTTGGAATTCAAGACATTTGAAACAAGCAAAAATTAATGAATATTTTGCTATGTCAACTAGTGGACAAACTGCTTTGAAAACAGCTATGATTATAATTAAAGAATGTGAAATAGAGATATTTAATATAAATCAATTCGAGTTTACTACCTAGTATTTCAAAGCTAAAGTTTTTTTTTTCATACATTGAAAATATAAAATTGCACACAGCATTGCTTAACCTAACGTAATTAAAATTGTACCACACTGTGAATACTCTAAAGACGCAGATAGCGTATTAAATCCGTTTATTTTGAGAAAGTCTCCCAGTGGGGTGCTAAAGCTTGGCGAATTTTTGTACTTACTAAGCCGCAAAAACAAACGGATTTAATACGCAATTTGCGTCTCTTAAGTATTGCTTAACCTAGGTTTTATAATAAAATTAAAAAATTAACACAAAAGTCAAAATTACAGCGTACACCGCCCGTGTGATTTATACCCTTCCGACCCCCCCCCACGTCTTGCTGCATATATGCGCATGCCGTACCGTACCGGACCCTATTCTATCTCCTGAGTGGTCTTTCGGTCCGTTCTGCCTGCTCGTTCCGCTGTTATGCTAATTTCTCCTCTTCGTCCTTAATTTTTGCACACCAGTGTAACTGCACGAGCTATGAGTTTAGAAGCAGCAACAATAGCAGTGGTTTCAAGAGGGAGAGTACAGCAGAGGTGACAAGTCTTTTCTCAATAATATCATGAGCCTGTTCATGGGGGACGTTTGGGAAAAAAAGCGTCGAACAGCCGGATCACATCCGGGCAAGATTGGTTTGAATAACGAACACCGTGAGTTAAGCAAACGCTATGAAGCTTCTTGATGTGTTCACCAAACACATGATTCTACTACGCTTTTACCTTAGAGTGTGACGTGTACTCTGAAATTAACTTTTTTTTTTTTTTTTTTTTTTTTTTGAGTGAAGGTTTAACGACCACCGTGAGCATCTCAATGGGCTATTAACATCCGCCCGTCCCTAATTTAGGGCCACTGGTTCCAGGGAAGGGAGAGAGCAAATGCCGTAAGACAAATACAACATCCATGCCTCGCCGGGATTAGAACCAGGACCCTCACGGACGAATGGTCATAAGCCATCGCTTAGACCACTGTGCCACCAGGGCGGCACTTTCATTTTTAGTTGCTGTGTCTATGTAAATTTGAGCTCATTCTCGTTTGGCGTTTTCAAACTTAACGTTATATCTTTTCTCTCGCGGAATGAAGTTGGCAACACATCTGAGGTCAGAGAGCATGCACGTATGCACGTGACCGATAAGAACTAGAAGAGATATAATGTTGAAGCCGCAACCAAAAAGTATGAGATGGTGGTATGAAATTATAATCATGGAAGCGACGTTATTTACTTGAAGTTGTGCCTATTTGAAGGCTGAGTGTTGAGTGCTGTTATACACTGAGTGGCCACTTCATTATGACCGTCTGACAGTTTTAAACAAATGAGTTATGGCTACACGCTGTTTCCGCCAGGGGGCGAGGCTAGTATAAAAAGGGAAAGCTTAGTGCTTGCGATAGTAATAGATTTTGGGTGACGAGATGGGTAAAAAATAGGTGGGATGATTGTAGGAGCTCGGAGCCATGTAGCGAGTGTCTCCGAAACCGCCGCATTCGTGAAATGTTCCAGAGCAGCTGTTGTTAAAGTGTTTAAACACTGGACTGTCAGCCAAAAAATTGAGTCTCTACGTGCAACGTGTAGTCGTCATCGACTAGTGACTGCTCGGGCGGAACGGAGAATGTCCAGACTGGTAGCAGACAACAGAAGGGCAACAGTGCAGCAAATTACAGACCATCTTAATCAAGGATCCCCTGAAATGATCTCTGCACGCACTGTTCGCCGTATACTGCATCGGATGGGATATGGCAGCCGAAGGCCTGTTCGAACGCCTTTGCTCTCTGCAGTTAACATGAGAAAACGTCTACAGTTCGCACAGGAGCACAAGGATTGGACAGTTAATAATTGGAAACAAATCATGTGGTCCGATGAATCACGTTTTCAGCTACACCATGCCGGTGGCGGAGTGAGATTGGAGGAAACAGCACGAAAGCATGGACCCCAAATGCATTGCTACAACTCTTCAAGCTGGTGGAAGCAACGTTATGGTTTGGGGAATGTTTTCCTGGCATGCTTTGGGCCCTTTAATTCGTGTTGATCAACGTCTGACTGGCACATCATATCTAAACATCGTTGCGGACCAAGTGCATCCGGTCATGTCGATGGTTTATCTTAATGGCGATGGCTATTTTCAACAAGATAATGCGTCCTGCCATAGTGCTCGTATTGTACAGGATTGGTTTCAGGAACATGCCGGTGAGTTTACTTTGCTTAGGTGGCCCCCATAATCTCCAGATCTGAAACCCATTGAGAATTTGTGGGATGAAGTTGAACGAGCCATCAGACAGCTGGATCCACAACCCTACAATCTCACACTCCTGGAAAGTGATATTCATCAAGCACGATCTCAGATTCCACAAACTTCCAATCAACATTTCGTGGAGTCCATGCCACGAAGAATCGAAGCAGTATTGAAAGCAAAAGTTGATCCAACGAAGTACTGAGGGTGTGGTCATAATAAAGTGGCCACTCAGTGTCTATTTTACGTTTGAAGTTAAAAGTGTTCTGCCTAGTAACGTTTATTCTTTAGTTCTGACGTGTTAATACCATTGTGATTAATTCAAGCATGCTGGAATAGTAACTTTCTGCATGAACAGTATTCATGAGGCGCTGAGAGAATAAACGGAAAGATCTGTAAATAACTGTTTCTTTTTACTTTATTTACGTGACTCATTTTGCACTTCAAGTGAAGTACTTAAGAACTGATTGAATGTACTGTCCAATAAGATATATACTGTATACACGTGCAAATGATAAAGAATATTTTAAAAGACTATTAAATAAAATGCAATGAACTGCAGTTTGCTTACATAATAGGCCCTTTTCCGCGATAACTACAAATCAAATGACGTATATAAAACGCTTGTGACGTTTAAATACTGTTTTCAGCTTACATTGTTGTTTTCAAATGGTTCTTAAATACCAAGCACTAGTGTTTAAATGAGGACAAAATACAGATATCGTAATTCTTCGTAAGAGAGCACTTACAGGGTTTCCTAAATTTATTAGCATTTAGTTGATGATGTACAGCACAACTCGGAGACTCGAAGCGTCATGTTAGTAACACAACTTCACAACTTCTCGTAACGTATGATAACAGGTCAGCTGTACCTGACAGAGTATGACATACACTATCTGATGAAAAGCATCTATACACTTGCCTACCAGGAAATTTCCGCTAATAAGAAAGGAATAAACATCGAGTTGGACCATCCTTTGCTGCCATAGCAGCCTCCTATCTGCTGCGATGGCTTTCCACTAGATTTTGGTACGTTGCTGCTTGAACTGCTTTCTATTCAGCCGCAACAGCACTATTCAAGGTCGATCTACGATATACGGCGGTTCGGCCTGTCTCGTAGTCGGAGTTCCGATTCATCTCAAAATGTTCCATGGGTTTGATATCGAGGATTTGTGCAGGTCAGTCAAGTTCTGCACGGACCTCGCTTTGTGGATTGGGGCACTGTGCTGTTGACACAGAAAAGGGTCTCACTGTAGCGTTGCCATAATGTTAGGAGCACATAATTGTTGAGAATATCGTTAGAGGCACTAGCGTTAAGATTCGAGAACACCGGAACTCAGAGGGCCAACAACAAATTACGAAAAACAAACCCAGAGCACGATGCCTCCTCCACCAAACTTCACAGTTGGCACATCATAGTCGGGCAGGCAGCATTCGCCTGGCATCCTCCACACCCAAAATCGTCTGTAGGACTGCGAGGTGGTGAAACGTCATTCATCACTTCAGAGAATGCGTTCTACTACTCCAAAGTCCTCTGACGCCCAGTTTTTCTCCACTGTAACATACCTTGGCATTGATCTTACTGATGTTAAGCTTGTGTGATGCCGGATAAGCATCTGATCACTTAGCTTGCACCGCCAAAATGCTAGTTCTGCAAGGATCAATTGAACCATTTCAAAATTATTAAGGTAAAGGCGTTGCGAGAAGAACCATTCCAAGATCTGGCGGGTCTTCACCCGGTCAGGATCGGTTGGGGGACCGGTCGATTTACACTGTCCCCGCGGGACCGCCAGTACTCGCCCCGCTCCACTTGCCCATATGTGTGACGTGCTCAATAGGCAGGGATTCTAATAAGCGTCTGGTTGAGAGATTTGTTCGCCGAAGCGAAACCTATTTCGACCATTCATCCTTTACTTGTGTCTAGGATAAAATGTTACACGCATATTAAATGAAACTAAGGTGCTCATATTGTGTTTGGTGACGCGAATGCGTGAATGGTTCCCTGTGAAGTCGGGCTCGGACTCACTTTGTCACTTAGTCCTCCAGGTTGGGGGTTGGGCGTGGGGCTAACGACTCCACCTCGTCAAACATCTCTCGTTACGAAATCTCACAAAACACTCTTTGATAAGGCTTGGGCTCACGCAGGGCTGTTGAGCCATAGAAGAAGAAGAATGTGCTCATGTTTGCGGAAAGACTTTTAACAGAGATGAACTGAGACAAAATGAAAAAGATGATAATTTACATTGAAAAAATGTGTTTCTACAAACCTTTAGCACTGCGGTTGTTCAGGTGAGGATTCTGGGTCTAAGTCCTCTTCCACTTCCTGTCTTCCTCTTCTGTTATTTTTCATCGAGCCTCCTTGTCTCGCGACGAATTCCTTGGTCATCTCGATGAGTCCCTGTCTAGCTCTAGGGAAGCCGAACAGGATTGAGATATTCTACGCCTCGTTCCAATTCTGGAACGAGGACGTTTCTTCTCGCTGAAACAGAACTGCATCTGTGCAATCTTTCCTTAACTGAAATACTCCAGCGATGCGCTATGACCGGTAAATACTTGGTTAAGGAAACCCCATCTGATTCTACCCTTCTCGTTGATACTCTGGGAAAGATCCCAAATAATACAGCCTTGCAATTTAACGTAGGCCCAACACTCAGCCATCGGTGGCTCAGCCACAGGTGGCTGAGTGTTGGACCTACCCTAAATTGTAAGGCTGTGCTACCTGGGATATGGTTCATCATCATCTCCGTTTCCCCTTCCACCCACGCTTTTTTGCCACTCCTTGGTCCTGACTTGCTTCATCTGAATACGTACAATTTGCAGTGGCGTCTTCAGATTATAGCCAATCTCTCTTTTTCGAGCGGCCTCTTGCCAGCTAGTCTGCTCATTCGTTTCCAGTGGTTCCAACATGGCTTTGTACCCAGCGAAAAGAGATGTCAATGCTCCCTGCTGTCTCCGCTACTCGGCTAAGGAAACACATTCCCTTAAGCTCTGGATGAACCATTATTGTGCTGACATTGCTTCAAGACGCATTTTGGAGTGTGGTGAGAGTCCCAACCGAAGGCTAACGATTCAGTCCCACTACCTGCTTAAACTCCCAGCGGTCCCTCTCTGTCATTTTAGGTTCCGATTGGGAACGTTTATAATAAGAAATTACGAAAACTAAGATGAGTTTAAACAACTGAAACTGGCAACAGCGTCATGAAAGAAATACGGGATTACGCCATATAATACAAATTTTGAAGATGACAATCCAATTTTTGGCGTAAATGTGACAAGGATGGTAAGTCAGATAATATCCGAAAACTTGAAAATTTTTATCGTCCTGGAGCGAGACTCGAACCCACGTCTCCCAGAAAACGCCTAGGTATGCTAACCACTACACCACCCAGAACGACCAAGTTTCAAGTTTCCGATCAATTTGAATTTAACCATCACAGAATTCGCTAGTCGAAGCAACCGGCATCCATGTTTAGCGAATCTGGAGGTTAATAATCCTATCCCGTGATTGCCCGGAGAAGCAGATGAATCATGAAAGAAATACGGGATTACGCCATATAATACAAATTTTGAAGATGACAGTCCAATTTTTGGCGTAAATGTGACAAGGATGGTAAGTCAGATAATATCCGAAAACTTGAAAATTTTCATCGTCCTGGAGCGGGACTCGAACCCGCGTCTCAGAGAAAACGCCTAGCTATGCTAACCACTACACCACCCAGAACGACCAAGTTTCAAGTTTCCGATCAATTTGAATTTAACCATCACAGGATTCGCTAGTCGAAGCAACCGGCATCCATGTTTAGCGAATATGGAGGTTAATAATCCTCTCCCGTGATTTCCCGGAGAAGCAGATGAATCATGAAAGAAACAGCGTGTTAGATGACCACGACAGAAACATTTGCTGGAGTTAAATATCGTTTGCTAAGAAAATGGCACACGTAAACAAGCTGGGGATGGAAGGTAGTATTTTGCTCATTACAAAGAAAAATATTCCTATTCTGTAATCATGAAACGCTGTAAAAGTAAAAAAGCAATATTAATAATAATACAGGGGGTAAATCGTCAAGCATTGCTTTTAAGGAGAAAAATAACTCCAAACGAATATCTAGAGAAGGTACGTACTTTTACGACTGTTTCAAAAGTATGGTCCCTGTGCCTTAAAAGAAAATCTACCAACCCGAAGAACAATCGCTAAATCGTTAGAAATGTCTGTATAAACTGTCAACAATGTTATAAACAAAGTTGAATCTAGGCAGGTAGGTGGACGTAGGACACGGTGTAGACTCATTTATGAAAATGACTTAGCCGGAGACAGATGGAAATTCATTTTGCCTATTGATGAAACATGGATCTACCTGAACAACTGTAACAGAAAAATGTCGATTTGCTATCGCGAAAGAGAGAAAAAAAAAAAAAAGACTTACAGACTTGGTTCCAAGAATCCAAAGAAAGTTTCAGTAAAGGATTCTGATTCATGATTATCGCAGGTTTATCGTACAATGAGAAATTATAGTTAAAAAAAGTTGAAAAGACTGTTAAAATCAATTCTACACATTAACAGAATAATGTTTTAACTCCTATATTTAAAAACGAAATACCATTCCTTTACCCACAGAGCCTTCAAAGAGTAGAATTCCATCAGAATATAGGATATATATATCATCATCATCATCATTGTCAACCATTATCAATCAACTGCTGGACGAAGGTCTCCCCAAGTTTCCTCCACAACGGTCTGTCTTGTGCCAGTCTCCTCCATGTCACCCCTGCATACTTTCGAATTTCATCCACCCATCTCCCATGTGGTCTTCTTCTGGGTCTTTTCCTGTCCCTTGGAATCCAATCTAAAATTTCGGATGTCCATCGATGATCTGTCCTTCTGGCAGTATGTCCAGCCCATTGCCATTTCAGGGATTTAACTCTGATCATGATGTCTTCCACTCGTCATTTTTCGGATCCACGTGTTCCTCTTCTTATCTCTCCTGGTTACACCAAGCATGCACCTCTCCATGCTTCTTTGAGTTGTTTGCAGCCTTTGTATGTCTCTTTTAGCTAAGGTCCACGTCTCTGCACCATACGTAAGCACTGGAAGGATGCATTGATCAAACACTTTTCTTTTAAGACATAATGGCACATTGCTCTTGAAAATTATGCTGTTTCTTCCAAAAGCTCTCCAGGCAAGTTTTGTACGCCGATTAATTTCTTCATCAATGTGACCCTCACTTGATATCTGCTGTCCAAGATAAACGTACGTGTCTGTTATCTCCAGCTTTTTTCCATCAATCGATAAATCTTCATTTCTTGTAAAAGCATTGAACATCACTTTTGTCTTTTGTCAGCAAGTTCCTGGATCATACTCTGCAGCTCTGATGGGCTAGTTGCAAAAATGACTACGTCATCAGCAAAACGAAGGTGGGTTAGATAATCTCCATTAAACTTTATCCCCTTGTTTTCCCAGCTCAGTGACTGAAAAACACCCTCCAATGTGGCATTAAAGAGCTCCGGAGATATGGTGTCACCTTGTCTCACTCCCTTTCCAATTTTTATGTGTGTTGTATTTTCAAACAGCCTAATTTTTGCACTTGCATTTTCATAGATGTTATTAATAATATTAATGTATGCATCTGCAATACCGCAGGTTTTCAGAGCCATTGTAACTGCTGATGGTTTCACCGAATCAAAGGCTTTTTCATAATCGATAAAAGCCATGCACAATGGAAGTTCATATTCCCTCGCTCTTTCAATTAGTTCTCTCAGCACATGGATATGATCTATTGTGATTTAGCCACTCCTGAATCCAGCTTGTTCTCTCGGTTGAGCCATGTCCAGTGTTACTTTCAAGCGGTGTGAAAGAACTTTAGTGAAGATTTTGTAAACTACTGATAGGAGGCTGATTTGTCTGTAGTTCCCGAGATCCTCAATGTCACCTTTTTTATGTAGCAGGATCATTGTAGCGGTGTTCCAATCCTCAGGAATTTTTCCTTCATTAAGGCATCGAGTGAAAATTCGGGCGAGTACTGTTTCGATTTCTCCACTTGCTTCTTGTATGATGTCTACAGTAATTCCATCTTCTCCTGGAGCTTTTCCCCGCTTCATGTTCTTGATTGCATGTGCAACTTCTGCTGGAAGGACTGGAGGAACTCTGGTACTGGTATCTTTCATGATGTCTGGAGTGCATGTATCATCCCTTTCATATAATTTGGAGTAGAAATCTTTCACTCTTGTCAAAATTTCGCCTCTATTTCTTGTTACAGAACCATCTTCTTTTCTCAGTGCCATAATCTGTTTTCTTCCCTTACTGAGATGTCCCTTTGCTATCTTTAGGCTTTGGTTGTTTTCAATTGCTTTCCTCACTAGTTCACAGTTGAATTTTCTTACGTCTTCAGTGATACTTTTTCGTACTGTCTTGCATAGCTCTATATATTCCACTTTGGAAGTCACATCTTCTTTAGTTGTCCTCATCTCTTCTTCTTTTTTGCATCAACATTTTCGTTTTTCCTGATAATTTATTTACATGCAACTTGTTCTTAGACCCAGCTAATTTTGTTGCTGTTTCCATAAGAGCTTTGGTTACTTTTCTGTTAACTTCAGAGATGTCCACTTCTTCCGATGTTAGGCCTTCTAAAGCAGAGAACCTGTTCTTCAGTTCCAACTTGAAGGTATTATGGTGTTTTTAAGGTTGGGTATGTCAATAGATTTTGTTTGTCTTATGAGCTTGCCACGTTCAAGTTTAGTGTTGAGGTGCATCTTACATCTCACCAATCTATGGTCACTACCTGTGTTAAACTTGTTTAGCACACTGCAGTCTTCTATGACGAATTTTTTGTTACACATAATAAAATCAATTTCACTTGTCGTCCCATTTGGATGTCTCCATGTCCATTTCCTGTGTGGCTTTTTCTTGAAGAAGGAGTTCAAGATGAAAAACCCTTCTGCCTCTGCAAACTCAACGAGAGTATTTCAACGCTGGTTTCTGTTGCCGTGACCGAATTTACCTACTGAAGTTTCATTCTGTTGCCGTTGCCCTATTTTTGCATTGAAATCTCTTAAATAATAAAGGTAAGCAGCACTTGAAAATAATTATGGATGACAAATTTCCTCATAAAATTCTTCAATTTCTTCTTCAGGATGACTTGTGGTGGGTGCATAAGTTTGAATAATCTGAGCCTGGTATCTTTTCGAAAGTTGGATAACAAGCCGTGCAGCTCTGTCAGAGGAACTTTCAACTTCTACAACTTTATCCTTCAGTTTCTTGTTTATTATAAATCCAACACCACTAGTTCTGCCAGTATCTGTCCCACGATAGTAGAAGAGATGTCCACTTTTCAGTTCGATGAGATCTTCTCCTTTTCTCCTTACCTCACTTAGCCCCACGATGTCCCACTTGATCCTTTGTAGTTCCTCTTCCAATTCGAGAAGCCTTGAATCAGAAGCCAAGGTCAGCATCAGATGGCAGCCTAGTCCGGTCCTCTGGGGATTCTTAGCACCCTCTGCCTTCATGTCGCACTGGCCGCTTCCTTGGCCAGGTACATTCCAGCTGCCGGAGACTGAGGGCCAAGATTTAAGTTGTGGAGTCATTTTGGAGGGGTTTGGCCATAACTCACCATGCTGGCCAAGCGGGTTGGTGAGTGTGGGATAGAATTTCCTCTAATCCCGATGGTATAGTTATACCGCTATTGGCGGTCGTCAGAGCCCCTTTAGTAGGAACAGGATGCACCACGAGAAGGCGGGGTTGACATTTGTCAAGGAGAGGCTGTGATGTTACGCATCACCTGACCTTACATCCCAGGATATATATATATATCCAAATCTACAACTCTATTTCTTGTAAAAATGAAAAAAAATAGACGGGTATCAAGTCTATAATATTTTGTTCATATTCCTTCAAAGTCACCTGATGTGTCACAAATGGACTATTGCGCCTTCGGACTGCTAAAAAGAGAGCACTTTCTAAACGCAGACCTGAAACAATAATTGGGAAATGGAAAGCAGTGGAAGAGGAGTGGAATAAAATACCACTACCAATTTTAAGAAATTCCCTGTTATCTTGGAATTCAAGATGTAGTTTCATAGTCCAAAGAAATAGCTATCAGATAGAACAGTTACAAAAGAAGTATTTTTATTTTGAACATTAACTATGTTGCTGAAAAATTGTTCTAAAAATGTGCGAATATCCCCTGTAGCATCACTTCGAATTGATTTGGACGCTGCAACAGCGCAGCAATTTCCCGAACTAACTTTTTACTCGGATGGCATTCTATAATAGTGTCAAGTTGAAAGCCACTGAGCTATGTTGTACAGACCTCCTATTAATACAACTCATTCTTGTCTATGATGTTTGCTAAGTCACGTGCTTCTTTTTACACATGTGTAGGCCATGGCTGTGACGTATTCCAGCAAAAAGAGTCTTGCTGGGCCAGCACTGCCAGCAATGGCCCAGCACTATGTTGCCGCTGCCGAACCGTCAATAAAATGTCCGGGCGGCCAGCAGAAGGGCCAGCAGTTCAGGCCAACAGCTGGCCAATTTCCCAGCAGTAGCTACAAAAAAAAAAAAAATAAAAATAAAGTCAAGGGTAGCCGCAGTTTTCCAAAGCTATCATGTGACGTAGCTGATGGCTTGCCGGCAATCACGTGACGTAACTGATAGCTTGCCGAATCTTGTCCGCCAATTTCCCAGTAGTTGCCATAAAAAATAATAATAAATAAATAAAAATCAAGGATAGCCGCAGTTTTACTAAACCTACAACTTATTAATTTATAAATTTTGTAGGCGTATAATTCTTTTTTTTTTCATCAAACGTTTTTTTAATGTTTTTCCAGGACTGTTGTTTCAAGCGGTTTCAATTATTAAATTATTTCTTGTTATTCATGGCAATGGAGTGGGTGTATTTCACGGCTGTAATCTAGTATTTCATGGCTTAATCTAATATCTTCGTCGACGTGGCATTTCATTAGGAAATTAATTCGCCTCTCTACATATGGCTTTTTTTTTCTTAACATCCACTAAAATAACACGATGGCAATAGCCTCGTCTTCAACTAACTAGTCCCACGTGAGACACAGCACGTGTTGTTTCTGCGCATGCGCAGTCCCGTTGCTTCCACCTGGTGTTGGCGTTGCATCGGTTGCCAGCTACGGCCACTAGTGGCACTTGCTTTGCTGGCCCCGCAATTCACGGCGATGCTGCAGGGCCATCAATGGCTTGCCAACTGATGGCGCTGCCAGCAATGGACCGCTCCCGGACCTTGAGCGGCAGATTTCATCCAGCAGTGACCCATCACTCCCAGCTGGTGGCCAGCAGTTTCCCAACACTTGCGTTTTTGCCGGGATATGGACAAATCCATTATTGAAAAGACGAGTACGGATACTTTTTATCATATAGTGTTTCACTGGTGCGCAGATAATATTTGTTTGACAGGTTCGCTCGTCACCTCCCTGTGTAACCGAACTTGTCGCTTAACTAACTCTGATTAGCTGCCTACCGCTGCCTAAAAATCGGCGAAATATAGGGATTTAGATTTTATTTTGAACATTAACTATGTTGCTGAAAAATTGTTCTAAAAAATGTGCGAATATCCCCTGTAGCATCACTTCGAATTGATTTGGACGCTGCAACAGCGCAGCAATTTCCCGAACTAACTTTTTACTCGGATGGCATTCTATAATAGTGTCAAGTTGAAAGCCACTGAGCTATGTTGTACAGACCTCCTATTAATACAACTCATTCTTGTCTATGATGTTTGCTAAGTCACGTGCTTCTTTTTACACATGTGTAGGCCATGGCTGTGACGTATTCCAGCAAAGAGTCTTGCTGGGCCAGCACTGCCAGCAATGGCCCAGCACTATGTTGCCGCTGCCGAACCGTCAATAAAATGTCCGGGCGGCCAGCAGAAGGGCCAGCAGTTCAGGCCAACAGCTGGCCAATTTCCCAGCAGTAGCTACAAAAAAAAAAAAAAAAAAAATAAAGTCAAGGGTAGCCGCAGTTTTCCAAAGCTATCATGTGACGTAGCTGATGGCTTGCCGGCAATCACGTGACGTAACTGATAGCTTGCCGAATCTTGTCCGCCAATTTCCCAGTAGTTGCCATAAAAAATAATAATAAATAAATAAAAATCAAGGATAGCCGCAGTTTTACTAAACCTACAACTTATTAATTTATAAATTTTGTAGGCGTATAATTCTTTTTTTTTTCATCAAACGTTTTTTTAATGTTTTTCCAGGACTGTTGTTTCAAGCGGTTTCAATTATTAAATTATTTCTTGTTATTCATGGCAATGGAGTGGGTGTATTTCACGGCTGTAATCTAGTATTTCATGGCTTAATCTAATATCTTCGTCGACGTGGCATTTCATTAGGAAATTAATTCGCCTCTCTACATATGGCTTTTTTTTCTTAACATCCACTAAAATAACACGATGGCAATAGCCTCGTCTTCAACTAACTAGTCCCACGTGAGACACAGCACGTGTTGTTTCTGCGCATGCGCAGTCCCGTTGCTTCCACCTGGTGTTGGCGTTGCATCGGTTGCCAGCTACGGCCACTAGTGGCACTTGCTTTGCTGGCCCCGCAATTCACGGCGATGCTGCAGGGCCATCAATGGCTTGCCAACTGATGGCGCTGCCAGCAATGGACCGCTCCCGGACCTTGAGCGGCAGATTTCATCCAGCAGTGACCCATCACTCCCAGCTGGTGGCCAGCAGTTTCCCAACACTTGCGTTTTTGCCGGGATATGGACAAATCCATTATTG
This sequence comes from Macrothele yani, assembly GCA_039090855.1. Classification (NCBI taxonomy): domain Eukaryota; kingdom Metazoa; phylum Arthropoda; class Arachnida; order Araneae; family Macrothelidae; genus Macrothele; species Macrothele yani. Next base: position 132,489,187 of record CM077027.1, on the reverse strand, counting down.
AAAAGACGAGTACGGATACTTTTTATCATATAGTGTTTCACTGGTGCGCAGATAATATTTGTTTGACAGGTTCGCTCGTCACCTCCCTGTGTAACCGAACTTGTCGCTTAACTAACTCTGATTAGCTGCCTACCGCTGCCTAAAAATCGGCGAAATATAGGGATTTAGATTTTATTTTGAACATTAACTATGTTGCTGAAAAATTGTTCTAAAAATGTGCGAATATCCCCTGTAGCATCACTTCGAATTGATTTGGACGCTGCAACAGCGCAGCAATTTCCCGAACTAACTTTTTTACTCGGATGGCATTCTATAATAGTGTCAAGTTGAAAGCCACTGAGCTATGTTGTACAGACCTCCTATTAATACAACTCATTCTTGTCTATGATGTTTGCTAAGTCACGTGCTTCTTTTTACACATGTGTAGGCCATGGCTGTGACGTATTCCAGCAAAAAGAGTCTTGCTGGGCCAGCACTGCCAGCAATGGCCCAGCACTATGTTGCCGCTGCCGAACCGTCAATAAAATGTCCGGGCGGCCAGCAGAAGGGCCAGCAGTTCAGGCCAACAGCTGGCCAATTTCCCAGCAGTAGCTACAAAAAAAAAAAAAAAAAATAAAGTCAAGGGTAGCCGCAGTTTTCCAAAGCTATCATGTGACGTAGCTGATGGCTTGCCGGCAATCACGTGACGTAACTGATAGCTTGCCGAATCTTGTCCGCCAATTTCCCAGTAGTTGCCATAAAAAATAATAATAAATAAATAAAAATCAAGGATAGCCGCAGTTTTACTAAACCTACAACTTATTAATTTATAAATTTTGTAGGCGTATAATTCTTTTTTTTTTCATCAAACGTTTTTTTAATGTTTTTCCAGGACTGTTGTTTCAAGCGGTTTCAATTATTAAATTATTTCTTGTTATTCATGGCAATGGAGTGGGTGTATTTCACGGCTGTAATCTAGTATTTCATGGCTTAATCTAATATCTTCGTCGACGTGGCATTTCATTAGGAAATTAATTCGCCTCTCTACATATGGCTTTTTTTTTCTTAACATCCACTAAAATAACACGATGGCAATAGCCTCGTCTTCAACTAACTAGTCCCACGTGAGACACAGCACGTGTTGTTTCTGCGCATGCGCAGTCCCGTTGCTTCCACCTGGTGTTGGCGTTGCATCGGTTGCCAGCTACGGCCACTAGTGGCACTTGCTTTGCTGGCCCCGCAATTCACGGCGATGCTGCAGGGCCATCAATGGCTTGCCAACTGATGGCGCTGCCAGCAATGGACCGCTCCCGGACCTTGAGCGGCAGATTTCATCCAGCAGTGACCCATCACTCCCAGCTGGTGGCCAGCAGTTTCCCAACACTTGCGTTTTTGCCGGGATATGGACAAATCCATTATTGAAAAGACGAGTACGGATACTTTTTATCATATAGTGTTTCACTGGTGCGCAGATAATATTTGTTTGACAGGTTCGCTCGTCACCTCCCTGTGTAACCGAACTTGTCGCTTAACTAACTCTGATTAGCTGCCTACCGCTGCCTAAAAATCGGCGAAATATAGGGATTTAGATATAACGTTCAGAATGAAAAATATACGTAAGAATGAACAAAATTTACCTAATGGGGAAAAATACATAGTTGAAATCATGATATACGTCACATACTAAAGTAATAAACTGCAGGAATTCACAAGAAAGAAAATACGAATAAATCATGAGTCTCCATAAACTCTTCCCTTTTATCAGAGCTAAATCCAAATTATGTGTTAAATTAAAATGAATAGCCTTAACATGATTTATTCAGATGCAAATAAAACATTTTTAATTCAATAGCAGCCTTTTTACAAATTAGTTGACGAAAAAGAGATTATAATTACTTCTGAATAGAAAATGCTAAATATAAAATGAAAGTTTCCAACAATGCAACGTAAGTACAAACTTCAATTCGAAATATTCAATGTGCATGGTTTCCTTTCGTCACTCAAAAGATGTCCCACCTGTAGACAATTCCACCCCAAATTGCCACTAATTAGTGGCATAACTATTATTAACGGCTGTTAAGCAATTCCTAAGGGCCCGTGTCTCTAGAGAGCCCAAAGAGAATTCAGAAAAAATGTTGCGTCACCAGCATCTCCCTTTTCGTGTTCATCATTTTCATATCAGAAATTCATAAAGTCTCATTTTACTCAATTAATTTGTAATAAGCCTGTGGCATCAAAGAACACTCATAGCTATACAATATTTTGACTTACAGTTACTCCAGAAAGAAGGTAGTGAAGACAAGTAGTTAGAATCTGACCGGCCCTCGTTCGTTTAACCGAATCAGAAGATACCGATGAAGCAAAGAAAACAGCACAATCTGAAAGAAAAAAGTTCAGCGAATGAATTAAAATAGTATTTATTTAAATTTAAGAAAAACTACTAAATATATATATATATATATATATATATATATATATATATATATATGGCAAATAGAAGACGAAAAGTCTCGATGGGTATCAATTTTGGAACGCTTAGTAGCTATCACTATTTTCTTAGCAGAATATAATTTACCTTTCAGAGGAAATTCAGACAACTTTTTTACTCGAGGAAATGGTAATTTTCTTGATTTAGTTGAGTAATTAGGAAAATTTGATCCTGTAATGATGGAGCACCTTCGCCGTCTTCTAGAGAAAGAATCCAGCGTCAGCTACTGCAGTAAAATAATTCAAAATGAATTAATCAGTTTACTTGGAGGAGAGGTTCGGAAAAGAATCATATCTAAAGTAAAGGAATCTAAGTACTTTTCCATTATATTGGATTGCACTCCGGATATAAGTCATACCGAGCAACTTTCTTTTACGATTCGATTCGTTGATACAGAAGACAAAGTGAAGATTCGAGAATGTTTCATAGGCTATAAACCTGTAAATAATTCTTCAGGCGAAGGACGTACTGGCCTTTTTCTGGACAAAATTGTCAATAGTTATAGTTTAGGTATAAATTTCTGTCGTGGCCAAGGATACGACAACGGTACCAATATGGTAGGAATCAAAAAAGGAATTCAGTCTAGAATTTTAGAAAAATACCCTTGCGTTTGCTTTATTCCTTGTAGATGTCACAGTTTAAATTTAACCGTTTCAGATGCTGCAAAATCCTCGGGGAAATCAGTGCCATTATTTGGAGTGCTACAAAGATTAATTGTATTATTTTCAGGGTCACCGAAACAGTGGGGCATCATCTTGAAACATGTAAGTGAACTTTCAGTGAAAAGGGTTTCCGAAACACTTTGGGAATGCAGAATTTCTAGCCTTTGTTCAGTTCGTAACCAGTACAACGAAGTTTATTGTGCCGTTACAGAACTCTACGAAGATGCTACTCACTCTGTAGCACCATCTGAAGCGAAGTCGATCATGTAATTAATGGAACAATTTGAATTTATAGTTACATTAGTCGTTTGGTATTATGTTTTATTTGAAGTTAGCATAGTACGTAAAGCAATGCAATCAAAAAGTATGCACTCAAATGTTTCTGAGTTACTAAACAAGTACTCAGATTTCATGAAAGAATACATAACTTCGGGTTATTCAACATTGCTCATTTGAAAAGAAACTGGATTGTCAGCCCAGTACTCTGTTTGATATGTTCTCGTGATATCTGGTAAATGTGTGAAACAATCATCAAAAACAAAATGAATAAAATTAAAGAAACAAACGTATAATCTCTGGCGCCCTTTATCAATTTTCTTTTGTGCGCTCCTTGTTCTTGGTTCAAGTTGTCCAGCTAATTTCTCATTTTTTTATGTACGTTTGGAAATAAAATCTCTCTGTATGTCCTTATATGAATTTTATTTTTTAAAATATTAATATTGTGCAAAAAACATATTTGTTTCCTTGTTCATTTGCTGATGAGCAATTACAATTGCTGTGAATTTAGTATGGAATAAAGCAAGACGGCACTTACAGAATCATAGTGAACTTTCCTAGGACATGTCTTGAGTTTACATCAAATATGGGAATATCAGGATAGACACACTGAGAATGTGCAGGAAGTCTAATATGTTTTAAAGGTACGTTGCATATTAAACCATATAATGACATTTCGTAACTTTGAATAGTTTATGGTAGGTTTCATCAAGTGTGTACCTGAAATTAAAAAGTTTTAGGTGGATATGTGATGTATGCAAAAAAAAAAAAAAAAAAAATTCCAATTGCGTTTTAAGATGTACGTCAAATTTCCTAGTTTCTCCCCCTTCCATTTTTTGTCCATGGAAGAGACGTTTCCTTCCCACGTCTGATCTCTTCACTCCTGCCTCCCCTCCCCATGATTTGATAAACTCGGTGCCCCTGATCGGTGGCAAAACATCGAGGTTTTTTGCCCATTCCTACTGCCGCCCCGGTGGCGCAGTGGTCTAAGCGATGGCTTCTGATCATTCGTGGGTCCGAGTTCGAATCCCGGTGATGCATGGATGTTGTGTTTGTCTTACGGCACTGGCTTTATCCCTTTGCTGGAGTCAGTGACCCTAAATTAGGGACAGGCGACTGCTTATAGCCCATCGAGTTGTTCACGGTGGTCGTTAAACCTCCAATTCATCGTGTCAAACCAATTCTGCGAGATGATGATCTGGAGATCGTCATTCATCGTATCAACCCAATTCGGCGACATGATGATCTGGAGATCGTCATGTCGCCGGGACAGTAAGGAGAGTGTTATTCTTGCGCGTCTTCACATTGGGCATTGTTGTTTCACCCACCGCTCCCAGCTCTGTGGCGACACTGTGCTGAAGTGTGAGAGGTGCAAGTGCCGACTCATTGTCACTCATATTCTCTGTAGGTGTTTTCTTTTTCGTGCTGTTCATTTTCACTTCTTTCATTCTCATTTGTTGAACGACGACCCAGCTATGCTGCAGCGGCTCCTAGGTAACCACTGCGATACATTCGCTATCTTTTCACTTTTAAAACAAATTGACTTTTTAAACTTATCTAGTTTTTACACTTTTCTTCATTCTCATTTTTCACTTTTGTCGAATGAGCCTGATTTTAAGCATTATACATGTACCACGTTTTTAACACTGTTTGTTTCATTGTCATGTGTCTGGCGCTCTTTAGCCAAACATGACCCTTGCTCCCCAACCAACCATCGCTACTGTGGAATAGGGGTTTCTACATCGCCCGTCCATGTAAACCCAAACTGTAGATATGATTCATTATACACTATCTACCAACAAGTAATTGGACACCTGCGATAGCAAAGGAAAACGAAGTTTATTCACCTTCAATAGTTGGTGGAGCCTCCACGAGCGGCGATTACAGCTGCGACCCTCCGGGGCATACTCTCAACCAGGCGTTGTACGACGGCTAGCGGTATTTTCTTCCACTCGGCTTGGAGAAGACAGGCCAGTTCTTTAACCAATTTCGGACGGTGGGGGCACTCCTTAAGTCGACGCTCAAACTCTCCCAGAGGTGCTCGATAGGGTTAAGGCCCGGGCTCTGCTCAGGCCAGTCCATTCGATTAACCCCATTGTCACCATACCAAGCCATGGTGGACCTCGCAACATGACAGGTGGCATCGTCATCCTGAAAGTAACATGGGTCCACCCCGTAAAACTGCCACAACGTAGGAAGCGCATGGTCATCCAAAATGGTGCAGTAGGTCTCGGCGTCGAGTCTACCAAGAATTGCGACCAAGGGTCCTGTGCCATACCAGAAGAAACACCCCCATAGCATAATTCCACCGCCGCCGAACTTCACAGTTGGCACAATACATTCTGGCAGGACGCGTTCTCCAGGAAGACGCAAAACATAGACCCTGCCATCCGAACGGTAGAGGGTGAACCTTGATTCATCACTCCAGAGAACCTGTTTCCACTGTTCAACGGTCCACTGTCGACGTTCTTTGCACCACGTTAGCCGAGCAGCGCTATTTGACTTGGTGATCAAGGGCTTGTGGGCGGCAGCAGCACGTCCATGGTAACCGAGCAGATGGGCTTCTTTACGGATGGTATTCGTCGAAAGAACACTCCTGGATGCCTACTGAAACTCCTCGCGGATGTGGCCCATCGATTTGGTGCTGTTCTTCCGAATTTCTCTTGCCAGCACACGTCGGTCTCTAACTCCCAGTTTTGTGGGTCTGCCGGGTCGGGGCACATTCCGACAGTCACCTCTCATCTTCCACTTGCCAATCACGTAGGCCCACTGTCGATTTTGGGTACTTTAACTCACTGGATATGTCACGTATGGATCGCCCATTTCTGTGATACCCGACGATTACACCTTTCTCGAAATCAGAGAGCCGAACTGCGTGGTATCTCGCATGTGACTGGTTGCGTTGTTGTTTTCCACACGATATTTAACGGCGGCGGCCGTGACGGGTATCAGGACAGCAGATATCGTCGACTGCAGGGGTGTCCAATTACTTGTTGGTAGATAGTGTACTTATTTCCATTTTTTTCCTCTTTTGTCACTGGTTTGTTCAACATTCATCGATCTCGAAGCTAAATGTTAAACAAACCAGTGATAAAAGATTACGGAATCCATATTTTTGCTCACATGTAATGTCGACGAAGAAGCAATCGGCTCCGGTTCCACATCGCATTATTTTTAATTACTCATTAATTCATGCTTCAACACTTAAGTACTTCAATTGGTTAAATGTAAACATACGTTTAAAAATATAAATTTAAGCAACGCAAGCGAAATAAAAGCACAATAAGTGAACAGTACTTAATGTAAATTATCACCGTGTTTTGCACGATCTGAAACAGCGATGCATAAATACAAATTAAAGCCAACTGCGGTGATCATTTTAAAAGACTATTTATTCCTGAAAAATCGTTGAAATAACATGGAGCATAAGATCTTTCGGCCCGCAACGGTGTCCATCCTCAGATGCGTCATTTCACTACAAATGTAGAAGCGTAAAAGATTACGATACATAAACAGGTTGAGGTTAAGAGAGCATGACGTTTTGTCATCCAATGCGCGTGCGCTAAAAAGTTCATATTAGTTGGTAATTATCTATTATTTTGCATAAATGTCAAATTAACCTCGTTCGTCTTCAACGTTGGTCGACAGGAGCATTTTTCGCGGTAAAGGAATGTAACTTGGTTGATCATCGTTACAGCATAACTGTTTATGGTCGTCAATAAATAGACTTTCTGTAAATAATGTTCAAAATTTCGTATTTGCGGAGGCTAAGATGGTAACATTATTCGAATTCGGGCGGTGAGTTCCATTAATAAGAGTAGGTGATAATGCTGTGGCTGCTGATCCTGTTTTTAAATTGTATTGATGTTCTTGCAGTCGTAGTTTCAGATTCCGAACTGTAGATCCGATGTAGATCTGATCTATGTTGTTTGGAGGCACTGCCTTCAATGTTATGCTGTAAATTCCATTTCCGTCCTCTGTTCTAACCACATCTCGGTCATCATTTAAATTTAAATTTTGGTTCAATATTACTGGTTTTTAAACCAAAATTTAAATTATGCTTATTGCAAATGTTTTTAAAGCTCTTGCAATGCTAGGAATACATGGGATGGATTCAACATATCTAGTTTCCGTATGGTCTTGGGTTATGGTAGTGAATGAAAGTCTTTTTTAACTTGTAGAGCAAGTAAAAACAAATGAATTGTAGTACAATAAGAGGCACGCAAACACACGAAAGCATCACTTTTTTGACTGTGCGATAAAGATTGACACAGTGTGGCCAAACCGAGTTTCGGAAGTGTTTTGAGTGGAGGCGATGTGTGAGTGTGTGTGTGTGTGTGTGTCTGATAACTTCGTCACTCGCCGCCCTACAAATACTTAGCGTAAATTCGGATTTTTGATCTTGTTGACTTGAAAATCGGTTCACTGTGCGACTCAGTATGGTTGCTAACTAATCGCGTACCCTACTTTGAGAACCACTGTTCTAAAGGGCCGCTTTATACAGCCCAAAAGCTTGACACGAATAGACTCTGCGTTTTAAATTAAGCTTTAACTCATTAAGCGGCCGGTATACCTGAACCAAACAGAGCACACGATTTTCTGCGTTCCCTAAACAGGAATGCTCATATACACTATATTATCAAAAGTATTCGGACACCACATTCTTTCGGAACAAATGGCTTTATTACCGCAATTAGTAGTTAGTCAACCCATCTTTTGCTTCTATGAGCGCGGCATCACATCGAGGCATACCATCAATCAGTTTGCAGTAGGTCTCGACAGGAATGGCTCGTCATTCGTCCTGCAAAGCTGCTGCCACAGTGGAAAGCGAAGACGGTCGTTGGAGTCTATTTCATATCCGTCGGTTCAGTTCATGTCAGAAGATCACAATGGGATTATGACCAGGACTCTAAGCAGGCCAGTCTGACAATTCCACTTCATTTTCAAGAAACCAGTCTTGCACTCTCAGTGCAGTGTGGCAGGGGGCTCAATCCTGTTAGAAGAGGCAACGGCCATTTCCGTAATATTGCCACATTGTTGGTAGGACAGAAATATCCAGAACATTGAGATGTACTTCAGATTTCATGGTTTGTAGTATAATAACCAACAGGCCGAGTCTCATCCATGAAAAACAACTCCATGCCATGATGGAGCCTCCACTGAATTTAACGTTCGCCGAGCTGTTGCCTAATCCAAACACGCCCATCAGATTGGAAGAGTGAAAAGCGTGACTCACGTTCAACGTAAAACTCTCATGGCACGACGATCAAACTGAGCCACTCCGAAGAACAGCTTTCCAGTCCCTAACAGTCCAGTAACGACCAGAGACACACCACTCCAACCGGGGCTTCGCATTCACAGTACTAATGTGTGGCTTGTGTGCCGCTACTCTACCATAATAGCTCACACTGTGCAACTCTCTGCGGATATTTATGGTACTAACCGAGCCATTACAGCATTTTCTACTTCAGCAGTGATAGAAGCGGCAGAGGAAGAACGATATTTCTTACCCTGGCTCTTCTGTCACGTTCAGTCAGTTCGAGCGGTCGTTGTTTTGCTGTAGTTGCACCATCACGCTTCCCTCTCTTCACGACATTACTCGCAGTTAATTTTGGTATGTTTAGTTCAGCTGCAATGCTCTGTATGGAAATGTAACTCCAATGACATCCTATGACCAGCCCACGCCGAAACTTGGAAAGTTCGCTTCCACGCGGCATATTCGCTTCAAATTTGCTGATAACACGACAGAACATCTCAAATTTGTATGCGTAACTTTCCCACTCACAGCGCACCTTCCTGCACAACCGTTATTTCATGTAAATTTTTGATACTGTCCGAATGCTTTTGATAATACACTGTATTGATAAAATTCACCGGACATGTCTTCAAAAGCAAATGAGCGCATACGCTGCGTCGTTAAGATGCGGTATAGCTTCAAACGGTCCAAACTGAGCCAGAAAGACTCAGAAACAGAGCTCACGTTCAACGTATAAAACTCTCATGGCACGACGATGAAATGTTTTTCGTCATTTAGTCTTTTTTATTTTTCGTCGGAGCTTATTACTATTATTTTTTTTAATTCGTTTGTAATAATTTTATTTTTTCTGTAGGAGAACGTACCACAAATTAAGTATTTTTTTACATCATGATTTTTCGAAGCAACAAAACGCTTCGGAACTTGAAATCTTTTCTAAATGACAATGTCTTTCAATTATCTTCAAGAAATGGGGAAATGTACCCTTTCATAGTTTTATTTCACAAAACTTCTAAATATAAAATTTTCTCATGATAGCTATACTAAATTAACAAAAGTCACCGGACACCCCTTAAAAGCAAATGAACGGATACGCTGCGTTGTTAAGATGCGTGGTATTAAAACAAATTTTAATGCAAAAGGTATTAAAACAAATTTTCTGTACACCACGATCATATCGCACTGTAAGGTTGAGTGAAAATGTCGCGGCGTGAGAGAACCGACTTTGAGAAAGGAAAGATTGTTGGGCGATAAAGATTGTTGGGTGGGTTGTCCATAAGAGAAACCGAGAGGCGTTTAAGCATACCCAAGTTAACTGTTTTGGATGTACTGAATAAGTGGAAGACACATGGCGTGGCTGAAGCAGCAAAACGTACCGGCAGACCAAAGAAAATCAGTGATAGAGGACGTCAAAGCCTCAAGAGAGTCGTTACAGCTAACCGACGGAATACTGCACAAGACCTCAGTGTACAGGTGGATAAAAATGCTGGAACCTTGGTATATACACGTACCATTCGCAGAGAACTTCATTCCATGGGTTACCGTGGTCGTGCGGCTGCTCATAAGCCTTTCATCTCCACTCGGAATGCTACTCGTCGTTTAGCGTGGTGTAAAAAACATTTATGGTGGACCGTAGATCAATCGAAACGGGTCCTATAGACTCATAAATTCAGATATACGATCCGGCAGTCTGATGGCCGTGTGTGGGTATGTCGGTAACTGGGGGAATTCTATTTACCACAGTGTACTGTTCCTGCGGTCAAGTTTGGAGCTGGCAGTGTACTCGTGTGGGGGTGGTTTTTTGTGGTATGGTCCCAGCCCATTGGTTATCGAGGACGAACCTGTTAATCAGCACGTCTACCTCGATATTCTGGACAATTATGACCTACCAACTCTGTGGCAATACTATGGAAGCGAACCTTTTTTGGTACCAGCAGGATAATGCACCGAACCATAAAGCAAGGACTCTTACGGCGTGGTTTGGCGATAATCCCGTATCGTGTGTGGAATGTCGAGCACAGAGCCCTGATCCTAATCCCATAGAGCACTTATGGGATGAACTAGAGTGCGGTATAAATAGTTTAGAACCAAGTCATACTACTAAGCAACAGTTAGCGGCAGAATAATGTATTGAATGGAAGCGCATACCTATCGCTGTGTTCCAAATCCTTGTCGAAAGCATGTCTCAAAGAGTCAGAGCATGCATTAAGGCCAAAGGTGGACAGACACCGTACTAATGTATGTCAATAAATGGTATGTTGTGTTTCTCTTCTAGGAGTCCGGTGACTTTTGTCAATATACTTGTAGTGAATGTGATACTAAGGATATTAGTATCGTTTGATCAAAACGTATTATAGAAATATATAATATTAACATTACACAACTTAACAAGAAGTGTCTATGTTTGTGTAAAACTCTTCACACGTTGTTCTTGAGTAGCCAAGGACATTTATGTACGTTGAAGCATAACCACATCCAATGTATGAAAGCAATAATATCTGCGACCATTTGCAGTAGGCTGACTTATTACTGACATAGTAGTATCTCCGATCATCTGCTACAGGTAGCCTTATATATATACACTGCTGGACAATTGCTAAAGACGGATCATAAACGGCTATATAGCGCATAAAAAAGTAAGTGTGGTTGGATGCCAAGTGAAATAAAATAATGTCAGAATGCCAGGACATTACAAGAAAGACAATTTATTGTGCTCTGAAATCCAGAAGGCTTTGGAACGTGTTCAAAGGACAAACAGGCCATTTTGTGCAGAATACGTAAACGTGAAAAAAATGCAATTACCGTCCGCAGGCGTTCCGGCGTAAGATGCCAATATGGGATATGGCCACCATGGAGGGCGATGCAAGATTCCACACGTCGTGTCATGTTTTGCACAACATTATCAAACAGCTGTTGGGGTAATTTATCCCATTCCTCTGTCAGTGCACGGATGAGGGTGTCCTTGTTTATTGGAGGGCATTGGCAACCAGCAAGACTCCTCCCCAAAGCATCCCACACATTTTCAATGGGATTCAGATCTGGAGAACGTGCTGGCCATACGAGGCGTTGAATATCCTCGCTCTAAAGACACTCCTGGACAGCGACTGTTCGATGATATGTTGCGTTGTCGTCCATGAAAATGAATCTATCACCGACAGCACCACTGAACATGCGAACATGAGGTAGCAGAACATCATTAATGTATCGTTGGCCAGTCATAGTCCCAGTTGGAAGCACGCAGAGGGAGGTACGGCCATTGATCATGATGCCAGCCCATACCATGACACTACATGTCGGATATCGGTCCCTTTCCTGTATGTTTGCTGGACAATATGCAGTGCCACTATCACGCCAGATCAGTTGCCGTCGACAATCAGACGATAGACTGTATCTACTCTCATCTGAGAAGAGGACAGCAGACCAGTCGTTATCAGTCCAATTGCGATGTTGATGGCACCATTGCAAACGGGCGGTACGGTGACGTCTGGGCAATGGGATGCACACAACAGGACGGCGGGCGTATAGTTCTCCTTCATGCAAACGTCTGGCGACAGTTTTTCGGGAGATCCGTTTGCCAGTAGCAGCCATAAACTGATTTGCTACCTCACTAGCTGTGCTGCGCCGGTGTTTTTTTGTTGATAGCACTATGTACCGATCTTCTGCAGGTGTCGTACTGCAAACACGACCTCCCCCGTGACGTTTGCTACACTCTCCATTTGTTTGAAATGATTTCCAAAGCCTTGAAACAACACTGTGGCTGACGGCGAACTCCCTGACAACATCTGTTATTTTTCGCCCTTCTTCAATCTTGCCAATAATACGGCCACGTGTAAAATCATCTAGGTGATGTCGGGAAGACATACTGAAAATTGCAAGTTCATCAATTGATTCTTTCCCTTTCGACTTTGCGTTTGAACAACAACGGTCAATAGGCGTCAAATCCTTTATATCTCTTATCAGCGCTATGACGTCACGAACAAGTTCGGCAATCCAAAATTTGCATACGCACAACACGTCTTACTGTATCCCGCACTTATGCTAATTTCCACATTTTCCTGCCTTCCATTTTATGGTTGCTATCTTTGCTATTGTCATCCGTCCTTAGCAATTGTCCGGCAGTGTATAATGTAATCACTACGTAAATTCTAGTATATTAAATATTTATTTTCCATATCTTATATCTTTGAAACTAACAATACTATTCTTTGACGTATATTTAACGAGACATAATGAATCACTTGGAGGTAATGTTATTAAAAGTCAAGTGTATTTAAATATGTTCAGTCCATTTATAAAAATTCTTCTTTACTATCTCATATGATATTGAAAGTCAGATGAAATTAAATTTGACAGCAAAGAAGATTATTTCGTATTTGGATTTATCATATTTAACCCAATAGATTTGCCTTTACCATGGAGAATGTTAGTCGAGGAGAAGAGAGTGCCGAAATTATTTTAAAGTATGAAAAAAATTGTAATTCAGGGAATGATATCAAATTGTTGTAGTAAGTACCCAAGTAGCACACTGACATTGGCCAACGGTCGGCCCAATGATATTTTTCCGTCGGCAGCGTTGGGCGAAGGTTGCGTTGTTTATCGAAGATTAGCCAACGGTTTTTCCAACCACACATGACCAACTATTTATCAACAAATGACCACTTAACGGTTATCCGATGGTTGTCCAACAACACATGCCCAACCATGGTTGTCCAAGAACACATGATCACATTGTAAAACTGTTTGCAACAGTTTTCCAATGTGGGTCCATCATATGAGAATGTAAAGAAGAATCATATGAGAATGTAAAGAAGAATTTTTATATATGGACTGAACATATTTAAATACACATAATTTTTATATATGGACTGAACATATTTAAATACACATCATATGAGAATGTAAAGAAGAATTTTTATATATGGACTGAACATATTTAAATACACTTGACTTTTAATAACATTACCTCCAAGTGATTCGTTATGTCTGGTTAAATATACGTCAAATAGTAGTATTGTTAGTTTCAAAGATATAAGATATGGAAAATAAATATTTAATATACTAGAATTTACGTAGTGATTACATTATATATATATATATATATATATAAGTCTACCTGTAGCAGATGATCGCAGATACTACACTGTCAGTAATAAGTCAGCCTATTGCAAATGGTCGCAGATATTATTGCTTTCATACATTGGATGTGGTTATGCTTCAACGTACATAAATGTCCTTGGCTACTCAAGAACAACGTGTGAAGAGTTTTACACAAACATACACACTTCAAGTTGTGTAATGTTAATATTATATACTTGTAGTGTATATCGTGGCTGTCGGGCTTTATGAAAGCTACTTCGAAACAATTCCTTTTCTCATCCAACTGGTGTAAAGAGCTCTTACTCTAGTCCTGTGTTCTCTACTTCATGACCAACCAAAGGCATAACATGGGAAAGGGCTAGATCCCATGACGCGGACATCATGCTACTGGAAAGAAACAAGTGGCTCAAACATCTGTGTCCTTTCTTAGGTTCGTCGCCATTGATATATCCCTTTCACAGATTAATCAGTCAGAGGGTATTTGTGTGGATTATCCCCTTAAATGTCAGCTTTAAATAGCAAAGGGATAGCGATGCCTTCTGCTGCGTAGATTCACTCGCTTCGCCCACTATTTGGATAGCGAATGTATTCGTTTGAGCTGATTTCAGCCCATTCTACTAATCCCAAAATAATTCAATCTGCTGGGTTGAAGGGTTACAGAATATTGGCTAGGGCATTTCCCACTAAAGAATTTATTTTTTTATTGTAAGTGACAGAAAAAAAAAATCAATATGTTACTAAATGTGGAAGCAGGAGAATTTTTAATACATATCACTTTCACAAGAAGCTCATGGTATAACGCAGAAAAATATTTCTGTTAAGAAATCTGAAGGAAGATGACATAACGTCTCTGAAAGGTGCTTCTGTTTTATTGAGAACCCTTTTAAGTGCGACACGAAAAAATTGCCTCGAGCAGATTAGAAATAGAACTTTTTTTTTAATTTCCGCACTAAAGAATTGTTTTTTTAATACCTGCAGTAAATAAGACAGTAGAGGATTAAAATTTGCATCTCTTTAAAGCACAGAACACGAAAAATATTGTTTGTGATCAGTTCCAAATCATTAGATACATTTCTTGTGCTCCCAGTAGCACATATCTTTGTTGATTAAGTGTTCGATTTAAAAATTGTAGATCATAATGCTCTTTTGCTTGCGGTCATGCAAATAGGAAAGCATTTTTGTAATCCCTTAACTCTAATGGGTTGCCGAAAATAAAAATCGTTAAAACCGAAAATAACACTTATACAAACGAATTTGCAAAACTAATTTCGTTGATCCTCTAACCAAATCGAAAGGTGGTGGAAGGCTGCATACGTGATATGCAAACTGAGACGTTGACAGCACTCTGAACTTATCTTAAGATCAATTTCTGAATCTCATTGCGTAGTCTCGGAGGAATAACATCATAACTCCTTATTAGAAATCCGGACTCCATCGGCCGATTCCGACAGGACACCGAATGTATATTAGATGAATAAATTTAAAAGTAATGCAGGTTCATTTGTCATTCGATATAATCTCCGCGAGTTCTTACTTTGAGCGCATCCCGCTTCAAAAATATATATATTTTAAATATAACTAGATTAAGATAGACCCCCGAAGGAAGTTTCTCCTTTCTTAAAGAAATGATTTCGAATTTCGATGCAGCTTCATGTTTAATTCTTAAACGAATAAGTGCAATCATTGCACTTCATCAAGCAAAGAGGTAACTACAAGGGTTGGACAAAATAATGTGGATGACATGATTATAGGGGTTAATGTCATTCGTGCTGCTACACTGCAAAAAACAAACGTGATTATCTTCTGTGTGGAATTTTTTTTATACTAGGGGCTGCGCCTCTAGGCTCGCTACGCTCGTTTCCAGAGTAGCGCTCGGGCCCCGCAGCCCGATCTTCAAAGTGTATCACAACGAAATGAAAATGTTCTCCCAATTGTTCAATCCTTTTTGCGCTGTATCGATTCCAAGATGACGGCTTATTTACAGTTTTTGTTCCTCTCTTGGTGAACTCCCTGTTGGATTTTTGCAAAACTTTTGTCAATTTCCTTCTATTTTTATTGAAGGACTCTTGCTGCGTCGCCATTCCGAAGTTTCCAAGTTTTTTTTACTGTCGTTTGAACTTATAAGTCAGAATTGTCGACAAATGTGTTCGACTGTCTCTTTCCGGTGATGCCATCTGACGAAATGAAAATGTTCTCCAAATTGTTCAATCCTTTTTGCGCTGTATCGATTCCAAGATGGCGGCTTGTTTACAGTTTTCGTTTCGCTCCTGGTGAACTCCCTGTTAGATTTTTACGGAACTGTTTTCAATTTCCTTCCATTTTTATTGAAGTACTTTGCTCCGCCACTATTCCGAAGTTTCCGAGTTTTTTTTTCTGTCCTTATTTTTTGGAAGGGGGGACTTTTGTCGTTAGAATTTATAGCACTTACTAAATTTACGACTAAGGAAAAAAATGCTGTCCAAAAAGCATTTCCGCAAATCGTAAACCATTACGCTAAACCGTTAGACAACTAAGATAGCTTTACCAACAAAACACGTATGCATAACAAATTCTCTGCGTCACCATGGCAGCAGGTCACAGGACCAGACATTCCTCTGTGGTTATCGTGAATGAAGACAAGCCGTTAGTTTATTTCCTTTGCGTCTTAAGAAACTGCTTAAAAATCAGAAAATGACTTTTTCTTAATTTTTTTTTTTTGTAAAAATGGGATGATAGTTGTACGTTTTTGCTGTAAAAATTGCAATGTGTTATGATTTATAGCTTGCCATATAACCGTTTTTTGAAATGGATCTCATAGCGAAATAGAGAATTTTGTGAAATGTAAAAATTTAATTATCAATTTAAATCGAAATTCAAAAAAAGGGCAACGAGGTGCAAAAATTCGGTCATGGCACTACATGCCTACAAAGTTTCGCGCTTCTGTTGCTGTTAGTGTGTCCGGAACGCAACCTGATGGCACTTTTTTGCTTACCTTAACTTTGAAATAAAATAACCCTTGAAGTATCGTCAGAATCGAAAAACAATTTATTTCAGCGTTTTCTCCAAACAATTCTGTACAAACGATGTAAATTTCACATTTTTTGTGTTCAATACGTTTTGCGCTGCGAGCTAGGAAAGTAAGAGTGTCGCGAAATTTCTAAAACAGCGACAGCAGTTACTTTTTTTTCAGAATTTTTGAATATATTCTCTAGATTGTATGACAGTGTAGTACAAGTTGTGTTCAGCAGCGTTTCGTACGAGCGGCTGGTGAAATGTGTGACCTACTAGACTTCCAAAGAGGAAAAATAGTGGGAGTCTGTTCAGCAAGAATGTCTGCAAGCATGGCAGCCAAATTGTTTGGTGTTTCAAGACCAACAGTCTTCACGGTTAGGACTACGTACACAAAGCATGGCAAGACTTCATCGGTGAAGAAAAACGGAGGGCGTAAATTGAGACTGAATGAGAGATACCTTCGAACATTAACAAGGAATGGGTCAAAACAACAAAGAAATATTGCAACAAAAGTGAAAGCAGAATTCAATATCAACCTGAAAGAAGATTGTTCCCACAAAACGTCAGCACAGAACTTAACAAAGCGAACATCTACGAAAGAGATGCAATTGCTAAAACTTTAATAACGGAAACCAACGTTACAATGCGAAAAGATGGTGTCATGAGCATAAAAGCTGGACAGCTGATGACTGGAACCGTGCGATATGCTCCGACGAGTCTTCATTTACATTATTCCCATTAATAGGTCAGGTTCATGTATCGATAACCCCCCCCCCGCCCGTACAATTTGGAATGACTGGTTCCAACCAAGGTTAAAAGGCAGTAAGGTTTGCTCATCAAAAAACCCCTGAAGATTAAGAAAGCCTCCGAACTGGTCTGTGACGTCAGAGCTAGTGGGCCGACCGACTCGAGCCTCGAGCTCTCCGCTTCTGAAAACGCCGACGAAGTACCGCGGTTTTTACGCCGAGAAATAGCTTCTCGAGTGCGATACTAGACAAATCGGGCACACAGCAATAAATCGATCATGTTTTTTTCTCTGTATTTTTTATTCTTAGATAACATCAAAAGATTAGATCCTTAGCTTTCATTTATTTTCTCAGTTTCCTGCAATGATATCTGTGAATCGGGGAATTCCTAAATTTTGCTCTTGTGCTAGGAAACGATTTCATGTACGGGTCTTAAAAATAAATATTACAGGAAATTTTTTCTTTAGTCTTCAATTTGGCTAAAGGAATTCAAACATAATTGATTTTTCACGCATCACATACAAACCCCAGCATTTTAAGGTAAGCATTTTTGCAACTATGATTTTTTTTAAGTGCGTGAATGGCAAATTTGTAGGACTTTATGAACATAATCATTTCACTTAAAACTTTTAGAAATTCCCTTCGCGTTCGATTTATTAAAAAAAAAAGACCGTTCTCTAATTACGTAACGAAAGCAAAAGCAAAATTTCTGATTTAGTGAGCATATTTCCTGAAAATACGGTAAGACATGTGCTCAGATCTTGCAACTACTTCTAGAAAGTAAAAAAAAAAAAAAAAAAAAAAAAACATTATAAATTAAAATCCCTCAGGTAAAAGGTCTTTGTTAGATGAATATGGAAGGTATTAATTTGGATATCTTCGAATTTATTCGCATAACATTGCAAATTTCATGCTGGGAAATCAGAATGTCACATCCTTTTTTTTCCCCAAATTTGTAAAAACATATTTTACATAAAATTACACAAAAGGTATTAATTTTCTCCAGCAGTATATTCATTGTAAGGCAAACTATTTTTTTTTTACACTTTTCAACTGAAACAGATTTTGAAAATATCAATTAACACAATAACAGACTCCCCCAAAAAACGGAAAACACAAGCATCAACAAATGTGTTCCTTCATTATGCATAAGTACTTTCTTTTCTACACGGCGTGCTTCTTGCAGAGACAAACGTCTCACTGCCAATAATCTGGAAGCTGACCTTATACATGTGAATGATGTGACTATGAATTCAACTAGGAATCAAAGTGCTACTTTGTAGAAGAGTTCAATGTAGCCAATTCAAGTTCATAGTTCTCTAATCGGAACTTCAAGTTAAACTTTACTTTAACTTAAATTGTAGGTTAAACTTTACTTTAACTTAATTGTTGTCCATTCTATCGTGAGAACAATTAAGCTTAAATAACCTTTGAATTCACGGTGGGTTCAAAATCCTTTTTTGGTTTGGAAGAAATCCATCTTCTTTTAACTCTTTCATCTTTAGGAAAGCTGAAAACAGTGGCTTTTGGACGTGCTTTGTAATTAGATCTACATAAAGGCACCCGATATTTTCCACGCATGTTGTATAAAAACGCTAATTCATGTGCACGACAACCGAAAGCTCAACGCTGAATAATGCCGCATGAAAGCGAAGTTAATATCGGCACTCCACTTACGTTTGCCCTTTGACCCCTCTGGAGAGAGGGACTGCGATGGCCCTCTGACGGTGACGTCACACCACTTCGAATTTCGCACGCTGGGGCTTTCTCTCCAGGGGGTTTCGGCTCATCCCGCCTTTCTCGCAGACGAATAATCGTGACGTCACTGAGCGACAACCATAGCCCACTGGAAAGAAGAGGCCCCGAAACGAACGTCTATCATTGAGGTCATGTGATCAAGTGAGTCTCAGCTACCGTGTATGCGTTGTCTCAGCTATCAGTAATGTGCTGATGTGCTGAATCGGAAGGGTAACAGAGTAGCGGGAGAATTTCATAAAATGTGCGCTAATGGAAACTTCGAAGTATTGTGTTGCAATATGAATAAAATGTGCTAATATTTAGTTTACAAATTAATTTGAAAGTTTTGCACAAAATGAAGGAAATGCTAATGTTTAAACGAAACTGACAAAGTATTTGCGAAGTTTTCGCTTATAATTCCAGCTGATGGGAACTTTGAAATTTGCGGCACAAAGTAAATGAAATGTGCTGTTGTTTTGTTGACAAATTACTTAAAATGTTGGGGCACGAAATGTGAATATTTTAATGTTTTTGATGGCATATTGGATGTCTGCATCGAATCCAAGACGGTGTTTTTTTTACAATTTTTGTTTCGCTCCTAGTGAACTCCCTGTTGGATTTTTGCGGAACTTTTTTCAATTTTCTTCTATTTTTACTGAAGGACTTTGCTCCGCCGACAATCCGACGTCGGTATTTTTGGATCTGGCCTATAGCCGTAATGTTAACATTACCGATGTTCGGAGTACGGTGTTCCTTGTTCATGGATTACTTAAGGAAGAAGACTTCTAAGTACTTTTTGCATTTCTTTTGCTTGACTTGAACAAGCTTTTTAAGTTTTTAGCACGTCTTTTGTAAAAAAAAATATCGTGCTTATGTTACCAGTATGTCCGTCCGTCCGTCCGTCTGTCTGTACCCAAGATATCTCTGCAACTATTTGCCCGATTTGAAAGTCTTTTTGCAATGGGAAGCTTGAAATATGCGAATGATGATCCTTCATTCCGTTTTTTTTTACGATGTACAATTTCGCCGCTAGAGGGCGTAAATGCAGATGATGTCGAAATTCAAAAATATGTTTTATTCCACATATTTGCTTCTAAACACCCGATTGAAAAAATTATTTTATTTTTCGATTTCATTTATGCCGAAGAGTATTTTAGATATAGTTACTTTTTCAAATTGCGCATATATTTTCCGCTAGGGGGCGTAAAAGTAAATTACATTTTTCCCGATAATTCTTCTTCTTAAACTCCGATTTGAAATTTTTTTTCTTCAGCGGATACACCTCCTGATGGAAAATCATTTTCATATAATTTCAACGTTTTGGTAAAGAATACTTTGGCCACCAGGTGGCGTAAGTGTTAATTTTTGCTTCTGATGTATTTGCCATAAAATCTGAGCGTCTAAAATATCGATTGAAAAAATACTTTCGTGGACTGATGCCACTCACATCGATAAACGATTTCGGAATATTTTCTTCTTAAAATAATGCATGGTTTCTATGCCAGGGGACGTAGATGTATATCTTATTTTTGTCAGTATCTTTACTTTTAGGAGTCCGATTTGAAAAATGCCTCCTTTGTTGGATAGTGTTTCCATTGTGACATGTTTTTCATATAATTTCAAAAATGTCAAGTATTTCACAGACTTTCCGCTAGGGGGCGTAAAGGTAGATTGCTTTCTCCCCTACATCTCTGCTTCTAAATCTCCGATTTGAAAAATTCTTTCTGCACCGGATACAGCTCCTAATGGGAAAACCCTTGCACATAATTTCTAATTTTTGTAAAAAATGGTTTGGCCACCAGGTGGCGAAAGTCTTAATTTCCGCTTCTGATGAATTTGCAGCAAAATATGAGCTAAAATCTCAATAAAAAAAAGTCGTTTGTTGACCGATACTACTCATGTCGACAAACCTTTTAGGAACATTTTCTTCATGAAATAATGCATGGTTTCTACGCCAGGGGCGTAGATGTATATCTTATTTTTGTCAATATCTCTACTGCTAAAAGTCCGATTTGAAAAAATCATTCTTTGTTGGATAGTGTTTCCGATGCGAAATGTTTTTCCTATAAATTCAAAATTTTCAAGCAAATCATAGACTTTCCGCTAGGGGGCACAAAGGTAAATTGCGTTTTGCGTTATTTCTGTTCCTAAAACTCCGATTTGAAAAATTTTTCCTGTATCGCATACAAGACCTGATGGAAAATATTTTTCACATAATGTCTAATGTTTGGTAAAGAATGGTTTGGCCACCAGGGGGCATAAGTGTTAATTTCTGCATCTGATGTATTTGTATCTAAATCTTAGCTCCTGGAAACTCGACTAATTTTTTTTTTCTTGGACCGATACCGCTCATGTGGAAAATCCTTTTGAAAATACTTTCTTTCTAAACTAATGCATGCTTTTCCCACCAGGGGACGTAAAGTCACATCTTATTTTTGTCGATATCTCTGTTTCTAAGAGTCCGATTTGAAAAATTCTTTGTGTCGGAGAGCGTTTCCTGTGCGAAATGTTTCTCACATAAATTCATATTTTTTTTAACGCACAAGTCTGCAACCAGAGGGCGTAAGCTCACGATTCCGTTTACAGCAATATCTGAGATATTAAAAACCCGATTGAAAAACTTCTTTCTTCCGTCACGTACTATTGTTTTCCATACCAGTTTCATTGACTTTGAAATAGCTTTGATAAATTTAATTTGCATCAGAACAAATTCAAAAGACGTACTTATTACACCCGAAAATTCGATGTAATCTTTCTTGTTCAATGTGTATATAAATAACTAAACTTTGCACGCTGTATTACTTAAGACAGAAAAGAAATCTTACATGTATATCAGTAACAGCAGAAACCAGCGAGAAGAAGTAAATAATCCTTTTTTTTTTTCAAAAACGCTGTAACATTTTCTTCTGTCGCAGTGATAAATGAACATTACATGTTATTACGAGTGTTAATTCGTTTTTTTTTTGGGGGGGGGGGTAAAAACTATCACAATAATAAATAAAAATAATAAAATATGAACAACTTCACAGCAACACACTAACGGACTAATGGCGTTCACGACTTCACGTGAAATTCAGAACAGGGAAGCTGAGACCCTTTTGGTCACATGACTAAATCGTTTCAGGACTTCTTCTTTCAAGTGGGTTATGCTGACATCACCGTCCTTAAGTGTGAATGGTATATCCGAACTGTAGCTGTGGAGGAAGATGTCTTGTCAACAATTTTTGTGACTCGAACACAAAACAGAAAAACTAATGCGAAGCACATTTACGTTAAACACAATAGAAATTCACAGTCATGGGAATATTTTAGTAACGGAGATTTCAAAAATACCTCTCACACATTTTTGTTACGTAAAATGCGGAAAACGGATATACTTTTAAATGTTAAATTATTTACAAGGGGAATTTTTGCTGTTTTTATATAAATTTAGAAGGGAAAACGCACAGAAGGGCATATTATTGTCATATAATAAAGAATTTCTTTATGAGGAATAGAAAAAGCATCTCGGCAAAAATCCCCAAATTTTTTAATTAAAAATTGAAAACATTCTGCATTAAAAAGTCTGATATAATTTATGAAGATCGTTTCAGCTGGTTTACAAATAATAATTCCGACACACTGCTATGTTGCAGATACAAAGAAACGTGGCGATTAGGTAGTCTTACGATGGCGATTTGGACAGTGACGTCACA
Source organism: Macrothele yani (assembly GCA_039090855.1). Classification (NCBI taxonomy): domain Eukaryota; kingdom Metazoa; phylum Arthropoda; class Arachnida; order Araneae; family Macrothelidae; genus Macrothele; species Macrothele yani. The sequence goes on along the minus strand of CM077027.1, from coordinate 132,466,262 downwards.
AAGCAGTCACCGGAAGTGCAGGATGAGCATAACCTTGTCATCAACTAACCTTGGTTCCAACTCTCAACCTTAGGGGTGAATCTGTGATGATTTGGGCTACCATATCTTGGTATTCAGCTGGCCTCATCATTTTCCTATAGGGTCGAACATTTGGACATTCTAGGCAATCAGGTGCACTCTACGTTCCAAATGTTGTTTCCCAACAATGATGCTGTTTTTCCAAGATCATAACGCCCATACACACACACACCCCGCAAGAACAGTTCAGTCTTAATTTGAGGAGCACCAAGATGAATTTCAACAGCTGCCCTGACCAGCTTGATCACCCGACTTGAATATCACATAGCCACTGTAGGCAGTTTTGGAGAGGAGAGTAAAAAGCAAATTTTCTCCTCCAACCTCACTGAACCAATTTGCTGTTGTTCTGATCGAAGAATGGTTCAACACTCTACAGGAAACTTCAAAAGCTGTATGAACCTATTCCAAGAAGCTTGGAAGCTGTAATAAGGGCAAATAATTGTTATACACTTTAGTAATAAAGATAATCGCCTATTTCAGAGGTGTATAAATTATTTTGTCCAACCCCTGTATATAGAAACCAATCCTTTGATTCTGGAAAAGCGCTTTCTGATTGGGACATGATCTCCGCTTCTATTGCAATTGCTACTAAACTGGCGGGAAGGCTAACTTGACAGTGGAGCGGAAGACACTGAGTGTGTATTTTCAATGCATAATACACCTAGGTAGTCCAAGTCTAAAAGCTCGCATTGGAGCTTGAACTGAAGAGACTTAAAAAGTGCATAGATGTTCTGAATTTTGGAGAATTAATCTTAAATACGTCTCGCAGTAATCGCACTTAGGAACCCGGAGTTTATTTCTTTTCAGACTTGAGGCTTCAGCGATAAGAGCTAACATACACGGGGTCACGTAATGTTATCTTCTGCTACCTGAGCGAGGGAAGGACTCTGTGTCTCCATGCTGCTGGATTACTCGCAAGCTGCGTTCGTTGGAGTACTGTTTTTTTTTTTTTTTTTTTTGATTGGAGGTTTAACGACCACCGTGAGCAACTCAATGAGCTATAAAGCAGTCGCCCGTCCCTAATTTAGGGTCACTGGTTCCAGGGAAGGGAGAGAGCCAGTGCCGTAAGACAAGCACAACATCCATGCCTGACCGGGATTCGAACCCGGACCCCTTACGGGCGAATGATCAGAGGCCAACGCCTTAGACCACTGCGCCACCGGGGCGGCCATTTGGAGTACTGTATATTACACAATATAATGCTCAAAAATCCTTTTAGTCACATCAGCGAGTTAAATGTGAAAAACTGCGAAGCTTCTCTCCGGGAAACTGCCTGTCGTGTCCGTCGTGGAAACAGTGTCTAGGGTAGGAAGAAAGGCGTAGGTCACGATGTGAAGGTTGTGGACGTCGTACACACACAACGCCGAGGGTCAACCGTGATCTCATGAGGATGTTTTTTAATGACCGTTCTGCATAATCAACGGCATTGACGCAGCAGTGACACACTGTGATGCATTCTCCAATGTCAGCTGTAATCGGTTATTCAGTTCGAACTGTAGGCTCCACCTCGTCCTCAGGCTACCTTTGGCACCTCAGCAAAGGACTGCCAGACTGTAATGGTGCACCGAACAAAGGGAGTGGCTTGAGGAACGGAACAATATCGTGTTCTCGGACGAAACTCGCTTCTGTAAAAATGGGTGCATCTGTGTCCGCCGATAACAAGGGCATAGGCGTTGGAAAGAGTGTATTCGCACTACGCATAACGCACCAACACGAGGTATTATGGACCGGGGATGCTCTCGGATACGAAAACAGGTCACCTCTTGTAAGAGTCTGTACCACCATAGCGAGTGCGTGTTACGTCAGTGACATTCTACGGCCGGTCACCCTTTCCTACCTGGGGACGTCTCTTGGCGGAGACACCGGGACTCCTCCTCTTTATGTATACGGGCCTGGCAATCGGATTAAGAATTTGCTTGTGACTTCACGCTAAGCGACGGGCTCCGTCCGTAGGTAACTGAAGACATTGTGAAAATATTGATCATTTGCTTCAAATTATTTAAATTCTTTTTGATTAATGATTGTGAGCAGTTACTCCATGCACAAATTGTAAAATTAGTGTTAAAAAATTAGCGGCAAAAAAGTTTTTTTTTTTTAATGTGGCAAACGAAAAATGTTCAAAATGTAATCAAACCAAATTCGAACTGGGACTAAAGTGCGCTTCTGTATTTTTAAAGATATTTTTAAATAACAACTCACGAAGTTGAAAAATCACTGCTTATATAACAAGTCAAAGAAAAGAAAATATGCTATGTTTGTAGTAGCTACTTAATGAATCTGTTCTTCCTGTGTGCCTCACTAACAATGGGAATATAGATCTCGAAATTTTGGCAAAGAGATTTGATAATCATCATTACAGGGGAACTAAATCCTAACCCCAGCTTAACTACCCTAAACCCCATGCAAATAAACATATTTCAATTTTCGTTTTTCAATCTGCACTTCACGTGCGGGAAAAATTACAAGTATACATGTTCTAACACACGTTCGTAAACATGGGGGGGGGGATTAGTACAAGGTAAGTTTATTTTTCATTTATTTATTTCTGTGTATACATTGTACTGAGAGTTACATATTCTCACTATCAATTTAGTCTACTTGGCAGCCTAAAAACTTTATTTATATCTGTGTCCCCTGCAACATTTTTCAGATAAATAGTAAGACTATATCTCTAATTCTTTTAATTTCAAAATAGACTAGGCGAGGGGGAGAGGCTAAGTTGTTAAAACCACATAGAAATATAGACTGTAGTAGCATTATTAGCATTTCTTTTTTCTGCGACTTTCTTTCCCAAATACGTTCTCGATAATAATTTAGTATGTAGTTGACCTTCCCCAATTTTTATTGATTTCTGTATGTACTGCAATATTGACCAGGTGCATCATTATCATAATTTTTCTTCTTTGTGAATTAATTACCTTTTCATATTCGCAGAATATTAATTTTGGAACAGTTTGCTTCTTCAAATTTATTATTTTTTTGGATGAAAGCAATGTTATTTGATCAGAAAAAGTGAGGGTCCAAAAAGGCAATTTTGGATGCAGTTTTATTAATTTTTCGCCAGTGTTTCTTTTATAGACGCAAATTACAATGTAACAGTACGTCAACGTACTAACAGATTGCGTTTCAGTTATTTTCTGCGTCTGTTTAAAACTGCATTAACACAATTTTTTGGTATATAGCCGTTTATACTCGTACAGAACAGAAACAGCGAGAAAGCGTAATTCATAAGAGACTTATTTTCTTTTCTTTTCTAATTTAGGTAGAACCTGCTGTGTCACACAATTTTGCAGAAAACTAAAATATGGACTGTATTAAGCTGTTCCTTCAAGCATTAAGTACGATTGAATGCCCAGAAATGTATAGTGCTGTAACCTTCTCGGTGCACATCTCCGTCGCTTAGCGTGACGTCACAAAAACGATGGCTAAACCCGTAAAGAGAGGAAAGGTGAGTCCCGGGAGCATCGCTCTGGGTCCATATTTAAGCAGAATAATGCCACACCGCATGTCACAGCGACAGCACGTGCTTCATCAGGGATAACAGCGTACCACGTCTGTAATGGCTGGCTAGATCACCAGATTTATCACCCATAGATGATATCTGGGACGTGCTCAAACGAAAGGTGCAGCGGTAGGTCCGTCCGCCAGCAACTCTTGATGAATTTTAGACCTGGGTCAATGTAGCATAGATAGCCAATCCACTGGGCGCTATTCACACGTTATTTGATTCAATGCCTCATCGCGACACAAGCCAGAGGTTCGCCACAGGTGACACAAAGCAGAGGTTGCCCACAGGTGACATAAGCCAGAGGTTGGCCACAGGTGACACAAGCCAGAGGTTGGCCACAGGTGACACAAGCCAGAGGTTGGCCACAGGTGACACAAGCCAGAGGTTGGCCACAAATGACACAAGCCAGAGGTTGGCCACAGCTGACGCAAGCCAGAGGTTGGCCACAGCTGACGCAAGCCAGAGGTTGGCCACAGCTGACGCAAGCCAGAGGTTGGCCACAGGTGACGCAAGCCAGAGGTTGGCCACAGGTGACGCAAGCCAGAGGTTGGCCACAGGTGACGCAAGCCAGAGGTTGGCCACAGCTGACGCAAGCCAGAGGTTGGCCACAGCTGACGCAAGCCAGAGGTTGGCAACAGCTGACGCAAGCCAGAGGTTGGCCACAGGTGACGCAAGCCAGAGGTTGGCCACAGGTGACGCAAGCCAGAGGTTGGCCACAGGTGACACAAGCCAGAGGTTTACCACACACAATTATTAGCTACATCGACGCATCTGGTACGTATGACACCGAGTTGTTCTGCGTTGCTTAATGAATATGTCCTGTAAAAGTCAAAGTCGCAGCTCGACCCCTTGCAGATGTTCTATTTTTTATAATCACGAGTGCATAATTGTACTTTCTTCAGATTTAAAATAGAAAAGCTATAATGAATTTGCATGTATCCTTTTAAAATGAAGAACAATATTTTGAGCACGTAAATTATTAAAAGTTCGCAGATGCGGAGAACTCAAGAGTATAGTCCCATTTAGGAAACAGGCCCTTCTCTTTTGATTTTGTAAGAGGTTGCATAGTTTAATTTACCAGTACATCAGCTTACGCAGCGAAACTATGATTAAACACTGATACAAACTGGAAAGTTGAAAACGTTTTACTTCCAATTAATTTAGAAGCAGCCTTGTCAGGAGCACATTTCCCTCTCGTCATAATTAGTTTCTGTTTTTGTTGTCGCCACAGGAAGATAAATCCACGTAAATAAATATTACAGGATGAGAAAATCGAATCGGCTTTAGTCATCATCAAGCGAGCTGTTATTTAGGACAGGGAGTTTGTTAACGAAAAGTTCCGATTGCAGATGAGATCTAACGAGCTATTGGAGCAATTAGGCTGCAGTGAGAGAGATTGTTTTCTTCAAAGCTATGAGTTGGGAGTTTTACAAAGTTTATACAAATAGCGATTTATGATTGGGAGAAAGTCAGAAACATTCAAACTATACGGAAACAAATCAGAACATTAACGTAAAGAATCTAAACATATATGATTTTCTCTGTCTGAACGTTTGAACGTTGGTACCATTTTACTGGCGCGTCCTGGTGCTTACTTGTTTTCATTGTTCAATCTCTGCCTCAAACAATGTACTTTTTTTATTGTTATAATATTCATTTTTTCACATTTCGAACACATGTTTCTAGTTTTTTCGTGTATTTTTGTGACACTTGTGACGCATATTCTAAAACAATATTCACTTTTAGTTCCTTTTCCTATGTAAATTTGAGTTTGTTCTCCTTTACACTTTCCAAACTTAACATGATAACTTCTCTCCCACAAGAATGAGGTTGGCAACACAATTGAGGTCAGAGTTAGTGAGGTATGAATGTGATAAGAACGACAGATAAAAAGGACGATACAGCAGTTGCTCAGCGTATGTGTGTGTGGAGATGTTCAATCGCTGTTAAGATACATGTGAAATTTACAACTTGTAGTGCCATATTGTGGAGTTCTTCAAGTACTGCTGGATCAATAAAAGGTTATCGTAAGTTTGACTTCTGTATATATGTTTCGTCTGGCCGTAAAACCTTAATTAGGAACTATTGCATCGTATTCTCATTTAGTTTAACATTTCCTTAGACATGGTTTCAGACATAGCGCAACACTAATCTCGCACACGAAAAAGGGTTACGTTATACATTTCATATCAAGGTAAGATTCTTACAACAATGAAATATAGCCAATCAACACAGCGCACGCGTGTACCACGTTGCTTTGTTATAATAGCAACAAAAACCGATTTTTCCCAGCTGCTGGTGTAACGTCATCTCGGTCAAATCATTCTGACATGATGTCAGAGATGCGTTACGGCACACCATTAAAATCCTTTCAGCAACTCTTTAGAATCAGGAAAACGTTACAGCAGGAATTTTGGCTCTACTTCGTCATTCACAAACGCCACAGGTAATTTTTCATTTAGAATCCCGTCGCATGAAATTTAATTTTAAAACTCCCCTTGAGAAACTGAAATGATTATTGTAAATTATCAAACTAATTTTTTTTTTCTCATTTAAGTCTAAAAATTGAGAATTCCAGTGCAGTAGGTAACAGTGTGTTGTTATTATTTCACGCTTATGCTGAAGAAATATGTTTTGGAAATTTTCTTTTTCCTTAAACCACGAAATTCCCAGAATATAACTAAATGTTTTTCGCAGAATATAACAAGCTATTCTTTTATTTATATATGTAGAAGAAATGAAAAAAAAATACTGTTTGTGCTTCTGCGCGTGAACTACCATAACATTTTAACAGTTGCAACTGCGCAATTCTAAGTTCACAAACAAAAAAGAAAATAACTGGTTATTTAAAAATTACTCTACATATCTTATTTACCCCTATCACCGTTGACGGGCTTTCACGTAGTTATTAATAGTTGAGGTTTCCTAACGTACGGACCGAAATCGCTGTTCTCAAACGTATGAGCCGGTACGAAAAAGTATCCGGAATCGAACCACAAATCACATATATTTTGAAAGCAGCTCAAGTAGATTGTGACGTACATTCTATTTTAACTTTCATTTTTAGTTCCTTTTCCTATGTAAATTTGAGTTTGTTCTCTTTTACACTTCCCAACTTAATGTGATATCTTCTCTCTCACATGAATGAGGTTTCGCAACTCCCTTGAGGTCAGTACGTAAGTGATGTATGCATGGTGATAATAACGAGAAGGTATATACACAGTATTGTGCGATGCAGTAGTTTTGAGAGTGGAGACGTTAAACCTTAGCTGAGATTATTGATGGTACGAGAGATATAAAATGAGTAAGCAGCAGATATATGTGTGTTGTGTACCTCCCTGTGATATATTTTGGATTTCGTAGACAACAATATGTGATTTCGCCTAAAATGTCTGAACAAATAAAAAGTTGATGTAAGTGATTTGGATTTCTGTATATGTTTCGTATGGCCCTAAAAGCTTTAATTTAAAGTGAGGGTACAATTAGTGCATCGCGTTTACCCTTAGTTTAACATCTATTCATCCGGAGATTTGGAACTTTACATAACAACAAATCTAGCCTAACGAAAAAGTGTAACGTTATAAGATCTCTAATAATCTTCAAAATGCTATCTAACCACGATCGCACTTGTAAAGCGACTCCTCTATTCCTGGAAGAATTGAAAGACTTTCTTGAACGTAACACGCAGGCCGGCCAATCTTCAGCGTCGGATGTCCTTCCATTGCAAAATGTTGAGCTCCGAGAACAAATTTTAGTACAAGGAATAGCCATTAGCACGAGAGCGGAATCCGTGGAGAACAATGTGGCTCTTGCCTGACGGCGATTTAGGCTGTGGTCTAAGGTCCGTCTACAAAAAGGCGATGATATTAGAGAGATGAGTTCCCTCCGTTTGTGACGTCATTCTTACTGTACAAGGCTTGATACAGTAGCGCAGCGTTTGACGTCACACACGATAGCGTTGGTATCCGATCGGAAGCCTTGGTTTCCGTGTAACGTCGCTAAAAAAGGGAACTTATTTCTGTAATATCATGGCCTTGAATTTTCTAGGAGGCCTTGCCTAAGTCTGCCTGTCCGTTGAAGCAGCGGCCCTAGCTACATGCCCGATCACAGCGCAGGACAAAAGAGATGTTCAGTAAACAAATGACGATCACTGACGTCACCACATGACACGGAACCACAAACTTCCTGCGCAGAAGGCAGGGGCTGCGCCTAGGGGGTGGACCCTGCAAAACTTCGAAGCCGAAAAACTGAACTTCGTATGCTAGTCTAATACAAAGTCAAAGAGCGCGTTTGCGTTTGTTTCACAACTAACGCAAACGCGCTCTTTTCTGTGCTAAAAAAACCAGAAAGCTAAGTCACAGCTCACTCGTGCTGAAAATTAGAAAACCGCGAATATTTATCGTTTATCGGTGAACATTTGCTTTTGTATTCTTACAGAGCTGGAGCAGGGTGTGGGAATGCTGTGAGTTAGAAAGCAGGAAGTGAGGTTACAGTTCAGACCGCAGTCGGCGCAACATCTCTTTTACCAGAAGGAGCGCTGGTGACGGTGGCTAAATTAACTGACTGGCGTCGTTTACCGTACTTCGTGTTTTAGCAGCAGTTTTTTTATTATTGGGAATTTAACGATCACAGTGAGCAACTCAGTGGGATATAAGGAGTCGCCCGTTTCTAATATAGAGCCCATTATAAACCAGTCCATTCTCCGAAGGAGGAGACACAGAAAGCGAATGAGTAGGCTCTTGACGAAAAAACTCGTCCTTCGGAGCCTTAACTACAGAATTCATTTCAACAAATAACTTCAAATTATACACATTGTGCAATCCTCTGGATTCACCCGTAAGAATTTAAATTTTTTTTTGCTTTTTTTTTATTGGAGGTTTAACGACCAATGTTTTTTTTTTTTTATTTTTTTTTTATTGGAGGTTTAACGATCAATGGGCTATAAGCAGTCGCCGGTCCCTAATTTAGGGTCACTGGTTCCAGGGAAGGGCGAGAGCCATTGCCATAAGACAAACACAACATCCATGCCTCACCGGAATTCAAACCCGGATCCCTTTCGGACGAATGGTTAGTGGCCATCGTTTAGACCACTGCGCCACCGGGACAGCAGTTTGAAGTTCATACACCAAGGAAGACAAAACTGCACTGACAACAAAAAGCTCTTTCCAGAGCGGGAAAAAGGCAGAAATTTCATACCGATCTGCACACGAGCTGGGATGGGTTTTTAATAACACTCTCTGACCAACCTGAAATATCACATCCCGATGGTGCCGATCATACCTGTCTTTCCATTTAAGCTGCTGTTTCTCAGCCCTTCCATGAACTTTATCATAAATGTCCTCCACTTTGTCGTCCACTTGCCAAATATTCCCCTGCACCATTTGGTCCCAGGGCAGAGCCATTTATCTCACCAGAAACAACCTTGAAGGAGTCTCACCTGTGGTCTCCTGCTATACTGACCTAAGTTAAAAAGCAAACAAAGGTTCCAGGGAAGGGACAGAGCCAGTGGCGTTAGAGAAAAACAACATCCATGCCTCACCGGGATTCGGATCAGGACAATTCACGGATTAACGGTCAGTAGCCATCGCTTAGACCACTGCGCCACCGGGGCGGCCTAGCAGCAATTCGAGAAGATCTTTCTGTTGAGTAAGTTACCCTCTGACCGATGAAAAATTCGTGAGTGGTGTCGTGTGCAGGCCTCTGTTTTACGTATTTAGTAATGGATGATTTGCAAAAGCGTACAGGCACAATTAGTGCGTAGTTTTCGAATGGTGTGGTAGGAAAACAAAAGAAATTCAAAGCGGACGTACCAGGTACAAGTGAGGAAACATCTGAGCTTAAGTAAGGCCCACCTAATAATCAGTTTTTCGCACGTCTTTTGTTAAAAAAGATCGTGATTATGTTACCGGTTTGTCAGTCCGTCCGTACCCACGATATGTCTGCAACTATCAGTCCGATTTTAAAAATTATTTTTGCATTGGGAAGCTTGAAATATGCGAATGATGATCTTTTATTTCGTTTTTTTTACGATGTACAATTTCGCCGCTAGAGGGTGAAAATGCAGATGATATCGAATTCAAAAATTCCTTTTATTCCATATATTTGCTTATATACATCCGATTGAAAACAATATTTTATCTTTCGATCCCATTTATGTCGAAAACTATTTTAGAAATAGTTACTTTTTCAAATTACGCATAGATTTTCCGCTAGGGGGCGTAAAAGTACATTACATTTTTCCCGATAATTCTTCTTCTAAAACTCCGATTTGAAAATTTTTTTCTTCAACGAATACATCTGATCGAAACGCTTTTGCATATAATTTCAAATTTTTGGTAAAGAATACTTTGGCCATCAGGTAGCGTAAGTGTTAAAATTTGCTTCCGATGTATTTGCCATAAAATCTGAGCTTCTAAAATATCGATTGAAAAAATTATTTCGTGGACTGTTGCCACTCACATACACTGGTGTGCAAAAATTAAGGACGAAGAGGAGAAATTAGCATAACAGCAGAACGAGCAGGCAGAACGGACCGAAAGACCACTCAGGAGATAGACTAGGGTCCGGTACGGTAGGGCATACGCATATATGTAGCATGACGTAGGGGGGAAGGGGGCGGAGTGTCGGAAGAGTATAAAGCACACGGGCGGTGTACGCTCAGCAATTCGGTTAAAGCTATTGCAGGGTGTACATCGGTTTGAACGACGTCGAGTTGCCGCCATCGTGTGATATGGCTAACAGGCAATCCAGTAGACGACATCTAGATGACTTTACCCGAGGTCGCGTTATTGGGAAGTTGGAAGAAGGTCGAAGTGTGACTAGTGTGGCCGAGGAGTTCGAGATAGCTCACAGCATCGTTTCACGAGCTTGGAGAGCATTTCAAACGACAGGGACAGCTGTCCGAGAGTTTAGCGGTGGTCGTCCAGGAGTAACCACGGCGGCGGACGACTGGTATATTGTCCTACAGGCGAGAAGAGACAAACGGCAGACAGCGGGAGAAATCGCAAGGCACATGCAACAGACAACTGGACGTCCGTTATCGAGTTTTGCCACGGCCAGGAGGCTGCACAAAGGTGGTCTATTTGCACGACGACCAGTACGGTGTGTGCCATTAACGCCTCCTCATCGGAGACGGCGGATTCTGTGGTGCCAGGAACACAATAACTGGACGCATCAGCAATGGAGTCGAGTTCTCTTCACGGATGAGAGCCGATTTAGTCTGACGAGAGATTCTGGACGTATACACATCTGGAGAGAGTAGGGAACACAAAATCAACCTAAAACATCATCTAAAGGGACGGGTTTGGAGGTGGCGGAGTTCTCGTTTCGGGCGGTATCATGCTTGGAAGCCGTACTGACCTCTACATCTTCCAAGGAGGTTCAGTCACTGGTGTCCGCTATTGTATCGAGGTATTCCTACCTCACGTGCGTCTGTTTAGAGATGCCGTGGGTTCTGAGTTCCTCTACATGGAAGACAACACTACACCTCATCGTACAGTGGCTGTCGCAGCTCTGTTGTAGAGTGAAGATATTCAACGCATGGATCGGCCCGCAAGGTCCCCAGACCTAAATCCAATCGAACACGTGTGAGACCTTCTCGGGAGACGATTGGCAGCACGTCACCAGCCTCCAGCAACGATTCCGCAGCGGCGATTCGCGCTACAAGAGGAATGGGCGGCGATTCCTTAACTACTCCTTGACAACCTCGTCCTCAGCATGTACAGACGTTATAAATCTTGCAACGCAGTCAGGGGTGTTCATATCCCCTACTAAAGACTGGATTTTTCTTGGCAGCCGCCTGTCACATGGACGTTTCTGTCTTCTGTCCAGTTGTGCTCAAAGCAACATTTTCAATAAAGTGCCTTTGTATCCTTCGGATTCCTTGTTTGGACGGTTTTGCTCACTTGTCCCATATTCTTACATCTTGGGAATCTTATGGTATGATTTGAGTCGATGTGGAGCACTTCTGCACGACGTTACATTCCAAAAACAGTCTCGTCCTTAATTTTTGCACGCCAGTGTAGATAAACCTTTTTGGAATATTTTCTTCTTAAAATATTCCACAGTTTCTCCACCAGAAGGCGTAGATGTATATATTATTCTCGTCAATATCTCTAATTTTAGGAGTCAGATTTGAAATAATTTCTTCTTTGTTTGATAGTGTTCTCAGTGCGCCATGTTTTTCATATAATTTCAAAATTTTCAAGTAATTCATAGTATGGGCGTAAAGGTAAATTGCTTCCCCCTATATCTCTGCTTCTAAATACCGATTTGAAAAATTCTTTCTGCACCGGATACAGCTCCTGATTAGAAATCCTTTGCACATAATTTCAAATTTTTGTAAAAAATGGTTTGGCCACCAGGTGGAGTAAGCCTTCATTTCCGCTTATCGAAAAGATATTGACAAAGCATTTCTAAAAGAAAAACTCTAGATTTCTTTTAGGAATATTTCTAAAAGAAAAACTCCTTCTTTGTTGGAAAGGTTTTTCTATGCGAAATGTTTTCCCTATAAATTCAAAATTTTCAAGTAAATCATAGACCTTCCGCTAGGGGGCACAAAGGTAAATTGAGTTTTCGGCGTTATTTCTGCTTCTAAAACTCCGATTTGAAAAATTCTTCTTATCACATGCAAGACCTGATAGAAAATATTTTTCACATAATTTCTAATGTTTGGTAAAGAATGGTTTGAGTGTTAATTTCTGCTTCTGACGTATTTGTAGCAAAATCTGGGCTCCTGAGAACTCGACAATTTTTTTCTTGGACCGATAACGCTCATATGGAAAATGTTTTGGAGAAGCCTTTCTTCCTAAAATAATGCATGGTTTTCCTACCAGGGTACGTAAAGTCACATCTTATTTTTGTCGATATCTCTGTTTCTAAGAGTCCGATTTGAAAAATTATTTCTGTGTTGCATAGCCTTTCCGGTGAGAAATGTTTTTCATATAAATTCATGTTTTTCTTAACGCAGAATCCTGCAACCAGAGGGCGTAAACTCACCGTTCCGTTTACAGCAATATCTGAGGGATTAAAAACCTTATTGAAAAACTTCTTTCTTCCGTCAGATGTTATTGTTTTCCATACCGGTTCCATTGACTTTGAATAGCTTTGATAAATTTAATTTGCTTCAGAACGGATTCAAAAGACGTGTGCTTATTACACCGGAAAATTCGGTGTTATCTTTCTTGCGAAACTTTGGTCTTATCTGAGTGGAAATTCGCAAACTGTGCTTTTAACACTAAAATGAATGTTTCCTTCATTTGTGCTGTTTCATTAAATTTTAAATACCTAGTCCTAGTCTACCTAATGAAATAAAATACTGGTATGTTTCTTTCCTTGGATTTTGTTAAATTAGGTTAGTACCTTTTTATGGCTACTTTATGTGTAATAATTCAAAAAACGTGGCCCACCCAATCAAAAGAGCCTGGTTCCACCACTGGCAGAAGAGATACAAAATAGAGCTATCTTTGTATCTCATCCACGGATTTGAGGCTCTCCAGTGCGGTTGGTTTTGTTTCAAATGTTGAACTTGCAAAAGAACTTGATTTTAAAATACGAATTTGCCTTTTGCTGCCGTGAAATAAGTAAACTGGACTTATAAGCAGAAGTACTAGGGGTGTTCAAATGAAAAGGTACGAAACGTCATAAGAACGTAACCGTTAACATATTTGCCTATGCCGCTATGGGAGAACATAGCGACACATCTAGGGATGCGATTGGAGTCGCCGGCGTGGATCGAAGCATGTGCGGGCGCCCGCATGCGCAGGAGAGAGCAGAGGCTCTTATAAAGAGCGCCGTCCAATTGACGCGGCAGTGGGTGTGAGGACAGGATGGCGTTCACATTGCAAAATTCGACGATTGAGGAGCAGCGAGGCGTTATCCGATTTCTGACAGTGGAAGGTGTTAAACCGGCAGCTATTCATCGCGGAGGGTGTGGTTCTGCTCCATGATAACGCGCGTTCACACGTCTCCAGGGCCACACACACGGAACTGGCCAAGTTCCAGTGGGAGCAGCTTGACCATCCGCCCTACAGCCCGGACATGTCGCCCTGCGATTTCCATGTGTTTGGTCCCCTGAAAAAAACATCTGAAAGAGAAGCGCTTCCACTTGGACGCCGAACTCAAGGACGCTGTGCTGGACTAGGTCTCGTCACGGCCACAGGAATTCTGGGAAAAGGAATCCTTCGGCTCGTTAATCAATGGGATCGTTGTGCTACGGCCTATGGTGTATACTTTGAATAAAGTCTTTATTTATACCCACAGTGTCGTTTCGTACCTTTTCATTTGAGCACTCCTTGTATTATGAAAACCCGTGATGTACTACAGAGGTGAAGCACATTTCAAGGCGACACATATCTGCAGCGATACATTCCGTCAGCGCGGTTTAGTCATGTTAGAACACCTAGCCTTTGAGCGAGGACTATTGTTTTCAGCTATATTATGTGATTATGGCTGAAATTGAGTCTTTTTGGAGATCACGTGATTTCTAAAAGAATGTGGTCACCTCGAACTCCTGATCTATCACCCCCTGATTTCTTTCTCTAGGGGGGGCATCTCAAAACAGTGGTGTTTCAAAACAAGCCGACAACCCTTGAGGCATTAAAGAACAACATTTGGGAGACAGTGGAAGCGATTTCACCTGAACAAGTTGTGCGAACTTTCTGAAGTATAGACTCTCTTCTTCAAGATTGTCTCGATGGGCAGACAATTTCAACATCTGTTGTAATATGGTTCTGTTTTCGATGAATGAACGATGTTAATACTTAGCCGATGAATGAAAGTATGTTCTTACCAAATATCATTCAATCACTATAATTATTCAATATGTTATTAATAAAAACTTGGGTAAAGTAGCAAGTCGGATACCTTGTAGAAGACGATGGGAATTTCGTTTGAAATTGTTCAAGCACTTATTTGTTCTACATCCCAAATTATGATGAGATCTGTTATGTACACTACTATGATTTCCCTATAACTTTCTGTTAATTTACCTAATTGCACAAATAGTTGTCGTGTTATCATCAAATTAGGAATTCTGATACCTCTTTTATATTTCTATTTTACATTGTGTGTAGTACATTTCTTTTCTCTTGTTTTACTTCTAAATAATTCCATTATCTCTTGTAGCTTTATCAATAAATGTTCTTCGGGAAAAACAAAGATCTTCGAACGCACCACATATCGGATCATGTTGCAAATGAGCTAAAACAGCTGATGATCATGTCGCGAATGGGCTACGACAGTCTGCAATCCTGCCGCGAATGGATTACAGCAGCGGCAGCCATTTCGCGCATGGGTTACACTAGTCGGCGATCCATCCTGTCGCGCATAGGCTAGAGCAGGCGAGAACCATTTCGCCAATGCGTTACAACAGTCGACGACAAGTCTCGAATGGGCTACAACACCATACAACCATTTTGTGAATGGGCTACACCATCTGACAGCAATGTCGTGAATGGGCTACAACAGTTGACATCATGTTGCTAATGGTGTACAACAGCCGATGACTCTGCCGAAATGGGCTACAACAGACAATGACTATGCTTAAATGGGCTCAAACAGCCGACGACCATGTCTCGACTGGGTTACAACACCAGACGACTATGTCGCGAAGGGGCTACAACATCTGACAACTATGTCGGAAATTGGCTACAACAGCCGACGAACATGTCGCTAGTCTCTTTTGACGTGTTTAAAACTGTTTTCGTCCACAGAATGGCCAATTGCTTTAAGGTTTTTTGTGAGTGGCACCATTCGTGCTAAACCGTACACGTGTGTACTTTATCTGAACGAATACCTGCAACAAAATATTCATTGCCAGCCTTAGTTTTCACGCCTCAATCCCATGAGGCATTTATGGGATGAAGTCGAACAGCACATCAGTGTTTTCCATTCTCCGCTACGAATCTGATTGAGTTGGAAGATGCTAATTGACAAACGTTGCCCAATATATCGCGAAAACGATGTTAATACTTAGCCGAATCAATGCTGATAGGAATTACCACCGTTCAGGAGACCAAAGTTTGAACAAATTGGCCACTCACTTCAGTACATTGTGCAAATATACATTTATATTACAGAGGGTGAGTCGAAAGTTTTGCAATATTTGCATAAAACGCATGTGCTGCGGCGGATATGTCACGTGTTTAAACTAGTTCAAGTCGCGCACTGCAGTTAGTCAAAAGGAATATAAAATGGTAGTCGTTGCTGTAAACAGCATTGCATGTCGTCGTTCTGTCTGTGACGCCTAAAAGATGAACAGCCACAATCGGCTAATCAAGGAACTTTTGCTTTACGAGTTTGAACTCTGTTATAAAGCTGCTCAAGCAACACGAAACATGTGTCATGCGAAAGGGGAAAGTTTCATGGACCACAGCACTGCAACCAGATGGTTCAATGACAGTCTCTCGGGTGACCGAAACCTCGACGATCAGCCAAGGTCAGGTAGGCCGCGAACCGTAGATCCGGAAGTCGTGCGCTATGCCGTAGAAGCAAATCCGACAACCAGCACTCGGAGATTATTAGGCGAGCTAGACATATCACGAACCACCGTGGTTCGTCACTTTCATGTCATCGACAAGGTCTACACAAGCTGCCGCATTGTCCCTCACGAACTGACGTCAGCTGAAGCAAACCGCCGAGTGGAAATTTGCACGAAACTCCTGGAAACCCCGCGCAATGTACGTTTCATCAAGAGAAATGTTACGTGCGATGAAAAGTGGGCCTATTTCTGTAATTTCAACACACAACGTCAGTGGTTGAGCCCGGGCAAGCTTCCAGAAAGTGTTGCAAACATGGGCGCTTCGAGCACAATGTGATTCTCTGCGTCTCGTGGAATTTAGAGGAGGTAATCCATTGCAAATTTGTTCCATACGGTCGGACCATCAACGCCAACATATACTCTGAACAGTTAGAGGGGATTTATGCCGTTTTGGAGGAAACGTACCCGGCACAGGTGAACAAAACGTGCGCGCTCCTACAGCAGGACAACGCTCGGCCTCGTACCGCGCGAATGACCCGGGCAAAACTCCAGGAACTTGAAGGCTTCGAACTGATGCAACACTCAGCATATAGGACGAACCTTTCCCCGTACGATTAGCACCTGTTCCGGTACATTGCCCACTTCCTTCGCGGATGAAACTTCAACAACCAGGATGAGCTGGCAGCTTGGGTGAAGGAGTTCTTCGCCTCGAAGGACAAGAACTGGTACCGCCGCAGAATCGAAGAACTGGCAGACAGATGGCTAAAGACGGTGCAATACGATGGCCTATACATTGAATGCTAGTCAACTTTCGTTGTAAAGGTACGTATGAAGACATAAAGTGATCCAAATATCGCAAAACTTTCGACTTGCCCTCTGTACTTTGTAGAAAATTTCAATTTACGCCACAGTGAGGAAACTGTGAACCACAGTATTTCAAAAGTACCTGAGTCCTCCTGTACAGGGTTGTCTGTATGACTGAGGAATGGACAGACGTACGGTAGATTGAGTGATACTATGAACGTGTTTTTTTTTTTTTTATGAGACAGGCTAATCGACATATCGTTTTTGACGAACTGCCAAATCTAACACTCAAATGTTGAATATAGTGTGCATTTATTATGCATATGTTGCATATATTATATTATCATCATCAACCATTACCAATCCACTGCTGGATGAAGTCTCCCAAAAAATGTTCCACAATTGTCTGTCTTGGGCCTGTCTCCTCTATGTCACTCCAGCATACTTTGGAATTACCTCCTTCCATCTCCCATGGAGTCTTCTTCTGGATCTTTTCCCGTCTCTCGGAATCCAGTCTAAAATTTCGGTTGTTCATCGGTGGTCCGTTCTTCTGGCAACATGTCTAGCCCATTGCCGTTTCAGTGATTTCACTCTGGTCATGATGTCGTCCACTTATGTCATTTTCCTAATCCACAAGTTTCTCTTCTTATATTTCCTGGTTACACCAAGCATGCATCTCTCCGTGCTTCTTTGAGTTGTCTGCAGTCTTTGTATGTCTTTTTTAGTTAAGGGTCATGGCTCTGCCCCATCGGTAAGCTCTGGCAGTATGCATTGATTAAACACTTTTCTTTTGAGACATAATGGCATACTGCTCTTAAAAATTGTACTGTTTCTTCCAAAAGCTCTACATCCAAGTTTTGTACGCCGATTAATTTCGTCATCAATGTGACCCTCACTTGATATCTGCTGTCCAAGATAAACGTAGGTGTCTGTTATCTCCAGCTTTTCTCCATCAATCGATAAATCTTCATTTCTTGTAAAAGCATTGAACATCACTTTTGTCTTCAGAAAGTTCATTTTTAATCGCACTTCTTTACTCTTGTCAGCAAGTTCTTTGATCATACTCTGCAGCTCTGAAGGGGTAGTTGCAAAGATGACTACGTCATCAGCAAAACGAAGGTGAGGTAAGTAATATCCATTCAACTTTATCACTTTGTTTTCCCAGTTCAATGATTGAAAGACATTTTGCAATCAGGGGTTTAAGAGCTTCAGAGATATGGTGTCACTTTGTCTCACTCCCTTTCCAATTCTTATTTGTGCTGTATTCTCAAACATCCAAACCTTTGCGCTTGAATTTTCATAGATATATATTATATATAAGTTGCTATATATGTTGCATATATAGTGCATTTATTCGTCTTGTTGATGAAATAATAATTTTAAGCCGTTTTATCTTAATGAAACGTATATAACAGGCTACTTCTTTCCCTTACACTCTAACGCCATTCAGTACTTATAGCGCCATCTGCTTTTATCCGATAGCCGAAATCGGAAGCAGGCTCAACGCTATCGTATGGTACGTAAAATCAAATAGAAATACCGGAAAATAAAATAAAGTTAGTAAGACAAACGACTTCATCTATGGCAACACGCACGTGCCCGAACAACTGTCCAATAGGCTTCTGTCAGGGGAATAATAAATGGGAATATTGCAAAAATTTTGTTGGTGGTGACTTATAGACTGCCCATTAATAATTTAACCGTTTATTATAGTTATGTATATGTATTTGGCGAATCGTGTTATAAAAATTCTAGTTACAGCTTTTTCCCTCGTGCATGGCACGGACTATGAACTAGTTTCTGTACACTATATTGACAAAGTCACTGGACACCCCTTCAAAAACAAATGAACGGATCCGCTGCGTTAAGATGCGCGGTACAGCTGAAAATGGTATAAAAATTAGTCTGCAGCTGACCGCGATCATATCGCACTGTGAGGTTGAGTGAAAATGTCGTGGCGGTAGAGAACTGACTTAGAGACAGGAAAAATTGTTGGGTGTTATACACTGCCGGACGATTGCTAAGGACGGATGACAATAGCAACGATAGCAACCATAAAATGGAAGGCAGTAAAATGTGGAAATTAGCATAAGTGCGGGATACAGTAAGACGTGTTGTGCGTATGCAAATTTTGGATTGCCGAACTTGTTCGTGACGTCATAGCGCTGATAAGAGATATAAAGTATTTGACGCGTATTGACCGTTGTTGTTCAAACGCAAAGTTGAAAGGGAAAGAATCAATTGACGAACTTGCAAGTTTTAGTATGTCTTCCCGACATCACCTAGATGATTTTACGCGAGGCCCTATTATTATCAAGATTGAAGAAAGTCGAAAAATAACAGATGTTGCCAGGGAGTTCGACGTCAGCCACAGTGTTGTTTCAAGGCTTTGGAAATCATTTCAAACAAATGGAGAGTGTAGCAAACGTCACGGGGGAGGTCGTGTTCGCAGTACGACACCTGCAGAAGATCGGTACAGAGTGCTATCAACAAAAAGACACCGGCGCAGCACAGCTAGTGAGGTAGCAAATCAGTTTATGGCTGCTACTGGCAAGCGGATCTCCCGAAAAACTGTCGCCAGACGTTTGCATGAAGGAGGACTATACGCCCGCTGTCCTGTTGTGTGCATCCCATTGTCCAGACGTCACCGTACCATCCGTTTGCAATGGTACCATCAACGTCGCAATTGGACTGATAACGACTGGTCTGCTGTCCTCTTCTCAGATGAGAGTAGATACAGTCTATCGTCTGATTGTCGACGACAACTGATCTGGCGTGATAGTGGTACTGCATATTGTCCAGCAAACATACAAGAAAGGGACCGATATCCGACATGTAGTGTCATGGTATGGGCTGGCATCATGATCAATGGCCGTACGTCCCTCTATTTGCTTCCAACTGGGACTATGACTGGCCAACAATACATTAATGGTGTTCTGCTACCTCATGTTCGCATGTTCCGTGGTGCTGTCGGTGATAGATTCATTTTCATGGACAACAACGCAACATGTCATCGAACAGTCGCTGTCCAGGAGTGTCTTGAGAGCGAGGATATTCAACGCCTCGTATGGCCAGCACGTTCTCCAGATCTGAATCCCATTGAAAATGTGTGAGATGCTTTGGGGAGGAGTCTTGCTGGTCGCGAATGCCCTCCAATAAACAAGGACACCCTCATCCGTGCACTGACAGAGGAATGGGATAAATTACCCCAACAGCTGCTTGATAATGTTGTGCAAAGCATGACACGACGAGTGGAATCTTGTATCGCCCTCCATGGTGGCCATATCCCGTATTGACATCTTACGCTGGAACGCCTGCGGACGGTAATTGCATTTTTTTCACGTTTACGTATTCTGCACAAAATGGCCTGTTTGTCCCTTGAACACGTTCCAAAGCCTTCTGGATTTCAGAACACAATAAATTGTCTTTCTTGTAATGTCCTGGCATTCTGACTTTATTTTATTTCACTTGGCATCTAACCACACTTACTTTTTTATGCGCTATATAGCCGTTTATGATCCGTCCTTAGCAATTGTCCAGCAGTGTATTAAGGGGTGGTCCATAACAGAAAGCGAGAGGCGTTTAAACATACACAAGTCAACTGTTTTGCATGTACTGAATAAGTGGAAGACACATGGTGTGCCTGAAACAGCAAAACGTACCGGCAGACAGAAGAAAATCAATGATAAAGGACGTCGAAATCTCAGGAAAGTCGTTATAGCTAATTGACGGAGTACTGCACAAGACCTCAGTGTACAGGTGAGTAAAAATGCTGGAACCTCGGTATGTACACGTACCATTCGCAGAGAACTTCATTCCATCAGTTAATGTGGTCGTGCGGCTGCTCACAAGCCTTTCACCTTTCATCTCCACTCGGAATGCTACTCGTCGTTCCGCATGGTGTAAAGAACATTTACCTTAGACCGTAGATCAATGGAAACGAGTCCTATGGACTGATGAATCCAGATACGCGATCCATCTGTCTGATGGCCGTGTGTGGGTATGGCGTCAGCCGGGAGAACGTTATTTACCACAGTGTACTGTTCCTACGGTCAGGTTTGGAGCTGGTAGTGTACTCGTGTGGGGATGTTTTTCGTGGTATTGTCCCGGCATATTGGTTATCGTGGACAAACCTGTTAACCAGCACGTCTACCTCGATATTGTACACAATTATACCCTACCAACTCTGTGGTAATACTATGGAACCGAACCTTGTTGGTACGAGCAGGATAATGAACTGAGCCATAAAGCAAGGATTATTACGGCGTGGTTTGGCGATAATTCTGAATCGTGTGTGGACTGGCCAGCACAGAGCCCTGATCCTAATCTCACAGAGCACATATGGGATGAATTAGAGCGCCGCATAAGAAGTTTGGAACCAAGACTTACTACTAAGCAATAGTTAGTGGCAGCATTATGTACTGAATGGAAGCGCATACCTATCGCTCTGTTCCAAAACCTTGTCGAAAGCATGTCTCGAAGGATCAGTGAATGCATTAAGGCCAAAGGTGGACCCACACCGTACTAATATGTGTCAATAAAGGCCATGTTGTGTTTCTCCTCTAGGTGCTCGGTGATGTTTGTCAGTATAGTGTATATATCAAATAATGCTGAGTACCTAATGTCTGTTGTGCACCTTTGGGAGACGTTCAGTGTGTTAGTTCAGTTCTAGCAAATCTTGCAGAGGAAATAATGGGGCATTTCAGACCAACTAGATATATGCACGGTGAAAATCCTCCAAATACGTGGCGTCAGTAAATAAATAAATAAATACATCGCTCTTTCCACGTTCCAGAAACACATAGCAACCGGAAAATTGTTTTCAGCCGCCGCCGTGGCTGAAAACAATTTTTCGGTTGCTATGTGTTTCTGGAACGTGGAAAGAGCGATGTATTTATTTATTTAGATATATGCACACCGGACAAAATTACGGAATGCTCATTTTATTGGTTAATATGGGGTTACATCACCACCAGTTCGAAGCACAGCCTTGATTTTCTTTAGCATGCTGTCAATATAGGAACGGATGACATTAATATCCAGTTTGCCCCCATGCCATGTACAACTGGTCGCGCAGAGCAGTCAAATTGTGAGGGTGTTGTTGTCTCTTCTTAACGACCCCTTCGAGAATGTCCCAAATTTTCTCTATGACATTGAGATCAGGCAAAGTGGCGGGCCAGGTGAGATGTGGGACGTCGACCTCATGTTGTACAAACCAATCCTGCACAATGGCAGTTCGGTGGACAGTGCAGTTGTCTTGATACCGTGGATCTGGAATGGCGGCATCTTGGAGGAACTGGACATATGGCAACACCTCGTTATTCGACAGTTTTACGTAGTCCACCGCTTTCATGTCAGACTCATGAACTAAGGGATCCCCCCTAGCAGTGGATATACACCCCCAAAATATGACACTTCCACTCCCCTTCTGTACAGCCCTTTGCACACACTCTGCGTTGAAGGCTTCTCCGGCCTTCCGCATGACTCTAGGTCGCCCATCATTGGAATACAGGCAGAACCTGGACTCGTCCGACCAGATGATGCATCGCCACTGTTCTGTGGTCCAGTGTCGGTGTTCCCTCGCCCATTCCAGCCGTTTTTCTTGTGTATGGCAGACAACATGGGGTACCTTAGCTACACGAGTGAATATTCCTACACCATGCAGTTCTCGGCGAAGCGTTCGTTCGGAAACAGGCTGACTGAGTCCCACATTGTACTCTTGCAGCAATTCCTGCCGGGTTTGGAACCATTTTGAAGTTGATAATCGCCCCAAACGTCGACGATCACGGTTGCCCATGATGGTTTTTCTGTTGCACCTGATCCGGCGGGAATTGATTCTGGTCGATTCCTTCCACGCTAAATGAAAATTACTGACTGTGGACTTGGACACGCCGACGAACTCCGCCACCTCCCTCAGCGAATGACCATGTTCACGACCGAAGACGATAGCTCCCTTTTGCCACTCTGTTACGTCACCTTTTCTACCCATGGTACTACCATATAAGCAACAATAAAACTGATTAGGCATGCACGTCCAACAAGGCTGAAAAAGTAGCAAGTAACAGACAATACTTTCCATTCCATTATATACACGCATTTTTCTCTGCCGGCCCAGTTTCCAACTGTTCCTCCGGATAACAGCATTCCGTAATTCTTTGTCCGGGGTGCTTAGCTTAAATGAGTTGTGCATATAGCTGGACATGAATATTTCGTTTTTTCAGGTAACTCATTTGTCCTGTAGTGTACCATTCTGATATAATCCTGTTTCTCAGTACGTACAATGACATCACCGCAGACAGAATGTTCATAATACTATACTTGTGTGTGTCTGTGCGTGCGTGTGTGTGTGTGCTAGTGTGTATGTGCGAGTGTGTATGTGCGAGTGTGTATGTGCGAGTGTGTGTCTGTGTGTGTCTGTGCGTGTGTGTGTCTATGCGTGTGTGCGTGTGTGTCTGTGCGTGTGTGTGTGTGTGCGCGTGTGTGTCTGTGTGTGTCCGTGCGTGTGTGTACACTATATTGACAAACGTCACCGGCATACCCTTTCAAAAGCAAATGAACCGATCCGCTGCTTTGTGAAGATGCGCGGTACAGCTGCAAATGGCATAAAAACAAGCCTGCAGCTGACCGTGTTCATATCGCACTGTGATTTTGAGTGAAAATGTCGCGGAGGGAGAGAACTGACTTTGAGAAAGGAAAGATTGTTGGGTGTTATATTAGTGAGTTGTCCATAAGAGAAACTGAGAGGCGTTTAAACATACCCAAGTCAACTGTTTTGTATATATTAAATAAGTGGAAGACACACGGCGTGCCTGAAGCAGCCAAACGTACCGGCAGATCAAAGAAAATCAGTGATAGAGGACGTCGAAGTCTCAGGAGAGTCATTACAGCTAATCGATGGAGTACTTCTTTTTTTTTTTTTTTTTTTTTTTTTTTTGATTGGAGGTTTAACGACCACCGTGAGCAACTCAATGGGCTATAAGCAGTCGCCCGTCCCTAATTTGGAGTCACTGGTTCCAGGGAAGGGAGAGAGCCAGTGCCGTAAGACAAACACAACATCCATGCCTGACCGGGATTCGAACCCGGACCCCTTACGGACGAATGATCAGAGGCCAACGCCTTAGACCACTGCGCCACCGGGGCGGCAATGGAGTACTGCACAAGACCTCAGTGTACAGGTGAGTAAAAATGCTGGAACTTCAGTACACTGTTAAAACTTTCGTGGTAGGTTACTCCAAAAGGTGGTGCTACATCAGTTGCACCACATTCCGAGAGAAAGACACGCCATCATGTGTCGCAAACAAAACCCAACAACACGGTGAAACCTTGCCCGATAATGTGGTGCAATCTTGTAGCATAACGTGGTGGAAAGTTGCACCATGTTTTAGGGTTTTGTTTGCACCACACAATGGCGTATCTTTTCTCAGAAAGTGGTGCAGCTGATGTAGCACCACTATTTGGTGCAACCTACCACATAATTTTTAACCGTGTATGTGCACGTACCATTCGGAGAGAACTTCATTCCATGGGTTATCCTGATCGTACGATTGCTCTTAAGCCTTTCATCACTCGTAATGCTACTCGTCCTTTAGCGTGGTGTAAAGGAACATTTATCTTGGACCGTGGAACAATGGAAACGGGTCCTGTGTAGTGATGAATCCAGATACACTATCAATCAGTCTGATAGCCCTGTGTGGGTATGGTGGCAGCCGGGGAAACGCTATTTTCTACAGTGTACTGTTCCTACGGTCATGTTTGGAGCTGGCAGTGTACTCATGTGGGGGTGTTTTTCCGTGGTATGGTTCCGGCCCATTAGGTATCGTGGACAAACCTGTTAACCAGCTCGGGAACCTTGATATTATGGACAATTATGCCCTACCAACTCTGTGGCAATACTATGGAACCGAACCTTGTTGATTTGGCGATAATCCCGAATCGTGTATGGAATGGCCAGCACAGAGCCCTGATCTTAATCCGATATAGCACTTATGGGATGAACTAGAGTGCAGCATAAGAAGTTTGTAAACAAGTCATATATACTACTAAGCAACAGTTAGTGGCAACATTATGTACTGAATGGAAGCGCATACCTATTGCTGTGTTCCGAAACCTTGTCGAAAGCATGTCTCGAAGGGTCAGTGCCTGCACTGAGGCCAAAGGAGGCCCGACACCGTACAAATATATATCAAGAAATGCTATGTTGTGTTTCTCTTCTAGGTGTCCGGTGACTTTTGTCAATATAGCGTATGTATGTATGTATGTATGTATGTATGTATGTATGTATGTATGTATGTATGTATGTCATCATCATCATCATCATGGTCAACCATTATCAATCCACTGCTGGACGAAGGTCTCCCCAAGTTTCCTCCACACCGGTCTGCCTTGTGCCAGTCTCCTCCATGTCACCCATGCATACTTTCGAATTTCATCCCCCCATCTCCCATGTGGTCTTCATCTGGGTCTTTTCCTGTCCCTTGGAATCCAATCTAAAATTTCGGCTGTCCATCGATGATCTGTCCTTCTGGCAGTATGTCCAGCCCATTGCCATTTCAGGGACTTAACTCTGATCATGATGTCTTCCACTCTTGTCATTTTTCGGATCCACGAGTTCCTCTTCTTATCTCTCCTGGTTACACCAAGCATGCACCTCACCATGCTTCTTTGATTTGTCTGCAGCTATTGTATGTCTCTTTTAGTTAAAGTCCACGTCTCTGCACCATACGTAAGCACTGGAAGGATGCATTGATCAAACACTTTTCTTTTAAGACATAATGGCATATTGCTCTTGAAAATAATGCTGTTTCTTCCAAAAGCTCTCCAGGCAACTTTTGTAAGCCGATTAATTTCTTCACCAATGTGACACTCACTTGATATCTGCTGTCCAAGATAAACGTACGTGCCTGTTATCTCCAGCTTTTCTCCATCAATCGATAAATCTTCATTTCTTGTAAAAACATTGAACATCACTTTTGTTTTCTGAAAGTTCATTTTTAATCCCACTTCTTTACTCTTGTCAGCAAGTTCCTGGATCATACTCTGCAGCTCTGATGGGGTAGTTGTAAAAATGACTACGTCATCAGCAAAACGAAGGTGGGTTAGATTATCTCCATTGATGTTTATTCCCTTGTTTTCCCAGCTCAGAGACTGAAAGACACCCTCAAATGTGGCATTAAAGAGCTTTGGAGATATGGTGTCACCTTGTCCCACTCCATTTCTAATTTTTATGTGTTTTGTATTTTCAAACAGCCGAATCTTTGCACTTGCATTTTCATAGATGTTATTAATACTATTAATGTATGCATCTTCAATAACGCAGGATTTCAGAGCCATTGTAACTGCTGATGGTTTCACCGAATCAAAGGCTTTTTCATAATCGATAAAAGCCATGCACAATGGAAGTTCATATTCCCTCGCTCTTTCAATTAGTTCTCTCAGTACGTGGATATGATCTATTGTGCTGTAGCCACTCCTGAATCCAACTTGTTCTCTCGGTTGAGCCATGTCCAGTGTTACTTTCAAACGGTGTGAAAGAACTTTAGTGAAGTTTTTATAAACCACCGATAGGAGGCTGATTGGTCTGTAGTTCCCAAGATCCTCAATGTCACCTTTTTTATGTAGCAGGATCATTGTAGCGGTGTTCCAATCCTCGGGAATCTTCCCTTCATTAAGGCATCGAGTGAAAATTTGGGCGAGTACTGTTTCGATTTCTCCACTTGCTTCTTGTATGATGTCTACAGTAATTCCATCTTCTCCTGGAGCTTTCCCCTGCTTCATGTTCTTGAGTGCATGTGCAACTTCTGCTGGAAGGACTGGAGGAACTCTGGTACTGGTACCTTTCATGATGTCTGGAGTGTATGTATCATCCCTTTCATATAATTTGGAGTAGAAATCCTTCACTCTTGACAAAATTTCGCCTCTATTTGTTGTTACAGAACCATCTTCTTTACTCAGTGATATAATCTGTTTTCTTTCCTTACTGAGATATCCCTTTGCTATATTTAGGCTTTGGTTGTTTTCAGTTGCTTTCCTCACTAGTTCACAGTTGAATTTTCTTACGTCTTCAGTGATACGTTTTCGTACTGTCTTGCATAGTTCTATGTATTCCACTTTGGAAGTCACATCTTCTTTAGTTGTCCTCATCTCTCTTCTTTTTGCATCAGCACTTTGGTTTTTCCTGATAATTTGTTCACATGCAACTTGTTCTTAGACCCAGCTAATTTTGTTGCTGTTTCCATAAGAGCTTTGGTTACTTTTCTGTTAACTTCAGAAATATCCACTTCTTCCGATGTTAGGCCTTCTAAAGCAGAGAATCTGTTCTTCAGTTCCAACTTGAAGGTATTATGGGGTTTTTTAAGGTTGGTTATGTCAATACATTTTGTTTGTCTTATGAGCTTGACACGTTCAAGTTTAGTGTAGAGGTGCATCTTACATCTCACGAAACTAGGGTCACTACCTGTGTTGAACTTGTTTAGCACACTGCAGTCTTCTATGACAAATTTTTTGTTACACATAATAAAATCAATTCACTTGTCGTCCCATTTGGATGTCTCCATGTCCATTTCCTGTGTGGCTTTTTCTTGAAGAAGGAGTTCAAGATGAAAAACCCTTCTGCCTCTGCAAACTCAACGAGAGTATTTCCACGCTGGTTTCTGTTGCCGTGACCGAATTTACCTACTGAAGTTTCATTCTGTTACCGTTGCCCTATTTTTGCATTGAAATCTCCCATAATTATCTTCAAGTGCTGCTTACTTTTATTATTTAGAAGACGAATGTCCTCATAAAATTCTTCAATTTCTTCTTTAGGATGACTTCTGGTGGGTGCATAAGTTTGAATAATCTGAGCCTGGTATCTTTTCGAGAGTTGGATAAGGAGTCGTGCAGCTCTGTCAGAAGAACTTTCAACTTCTACAACTTTATCCTTCAGTTTCTTGTTTATTATAAATCCAACACCACTATTTCTGCCAGTATCTGTCCCACGATAGTAGAAGAGATGTCCACTTTTCAGTTCAATGAGACCTTCTCCTTTTCTCCTTACCTCACTTAGCCCGACGATGCCCCACTTGATCTTTGTAGTTTCTCTTCCAATTCAAGAAGATTTGAATCAGAAGATAGGGAGCGTCCATTATACGTAGCCAAGGTCAGCATCAGATGGCAGCCTAGTCCGGTCCTCCGGGGATTCTTAGCCCCCTCTGCCTTCATGTCGCAATGGCCGCTGCCTTGGCCAGGTACATTCCAGCTGCCGGAGACTGTGGAGCAAGATTTAAGTTGTGGAATCATTTTGAAGGGGTTTGGCCATAACTCACCACGCTGGCCAAGCTGATTGGAGAGTGTGGGGATAGCATTTCCTCTAATCCCGATGGTATAATTATACCGCTATTGGCGGTCGTCAGAGGCCCTTTAGTGGAAACAGGATGCACCACGAGAAGTCGGGGTTGACATTTGTCAAGGACAGGCTGTGATGTTACGCGTTACCTGAACTTACATGTATGTATGTATGTATGTATGTATGTATGTATGTATATATACTATATATATAGCTACTTTTCTTGCTTAGCGATCTTTAGCCGGATATTAGTTCTGTATGTGTTGTGTAAAGATTTAGTTGTGTTTCAAAATACGTTAGTTCCAAAATTATATCAAAACACCGCAATTCAAAGACACAGGATGAATTTCTAAAGGCGTTCCTCCAAGCCTGTAAGTACTTTTTTCTTGAACACATTTGCTTATTGGGAACAAACCATGAGCCAATTATTAGGATTTTTCTAATATTAAAGCACTTTGTCATTTATTGAA
Organism: Macrothele yani; assembly: GCA_039090855.1. NCBI lineage: Eukaryota > Metazoa > Arthropoda > Arachnida > Araneae > Macrothelidae > Macrothele > Macrothele yani. Next base: position 132,437,601 of record CM077027.1, on the reverse strand, counting down.
TTTTGGGAGCGTATATGCCAATAGCACAATCTCCAGCCCACAATTCCTTGTTCCTATTCAATAATCGTCCTTGTGAATTTATTATTTTAGATAGCTAAATTAAAGTTCTGCGCTAGTATTAGGAATTATGGGCTACCATTTTATTTGACTTATTTGGTAAAATATCGGAGCAGATTGACCACCACCATTAAAAACATACACTGAAGATCAATTAAATTAGAGACAGCTGGCGTTATTCAAATGTGGCGCTGTGGGCGGCCCTGTAAACAGAAACGACATGACGCATGCAGCGATCCGACAATATAAGGAGTGATGCGACGGGAATCAGTAAGAGTCGGACACAGTATGGGTAAGACGAAGGATCTAAGTGCATTTGATCGTGGGCAAATTCTAGGGGCCCGTCGAATGGGTCACTCCGTCTCGAAAGTCGTGCAGGCACTGGGATTTTTACGAGCCACGGTGTCACGGGTACAGCGTGAGTACACCGAATCCGGTAATACCATCCCTGTAAGGTCCAACTGCGGTGGACAACAGCATGTGAATGAGCGGGGTCACCGTCGGCTAGCTCGCATTGTAACAGCGGATAGTCGGACCACAGTGCAAGAAATCACTCGGCAATTTGACGCTGGTGCACAGAAACGTGGAAGCAGCCACACCATCTAGAACCATCTCCTCGCTATGGGGTACAGAAGCCATCGTCCCACGAGGGTACCGCTGCTGACTGCACATCACAGGGTGCAAAGATTAGCATGGGCGCTGGAACATCGCCACTGGACCCTAGACATGCGGAAAATTGTTGCCTGGACTGATGAATCGAGATTCATGTTGGTGCATGCGGATGGCAGGATACGAGTACGGCGCAAACCACATGAAGCGACGGATCCTTCTTGCCGGCAGGGTACTCTTCAAGCTGGTGTGGTTGGCATTCTCGTCTAGGGTCTGTTTACGTGGACTGAAATGGGACCCCTGGTACGTGTGACATCGTCCCTCACAGGTCAATGTTACTGAGATATTCAGGACGACCATTTGCTCTCATTTGTGCGTCTTCAACATCCCACTGGGGACCTCATCCTGGAACAAGACGATGCACCGTGCCATCGCTCCCGAATCGTATCCGAATGGTTGGATGAACACTCCACCGACGTGACCTAGCTTCCTTGGCCAGCTAGGTCACCTGACCTCAATCCCATCAAGCACATCTGGGATACCATCGAGAGAGATGTTCGACCCTCCAACAAATCTTCGTGAACTGTGGGAGCTTGTTCAGAGGTCGTGGATCCTTATGGCTTCCCAATGCTTCTGGTGTCTTGTCGAGTCCATGCCGAGACGAATCGCCGCCGTCATCAGGACGAAAGGTGGTGCTACACGTTATTAGACAGGTTTCTCTAATTCAATTGCTCTTCAGTGTATATATCTCTCATTTGCAATATCAAAAGGACTTAAGTTCTGATGTTGCGAGGCAACTGACAGTGGTAAAGCTAAGTCGTAACATACAAGAGGTTTCCTTAGCACCGGAAATTCTTTAGTAGCCGCATTTGTTTTATAATTTATCATTTAGCTCCTACTTGTAGGGAAATGGCTCTGTTTTCAAAAGGTACGCTTATTGTCCGGTTGAATTGCAAGATGGCTGAGGTGAAGAACAATAATAAAATTATTTTTTCCAACTCTGATAAAATGTTTTGCTTAAATTTTAGAAGTTTTTATTTTCCTTTTACGCCTCAGAATTGCCCTACAAGATTTGGAGACCATTCCCCGTTGCCTTACAGGGGAGGCGGTGTCTCATATTCATGATTTATGGATGCGACTTCCTTAACATGGTGCACAACAACAGCTCTCTGACTTTAGAAATCACTTAAACATCTTCGAAGAATTTTTTTTTCGTTCTCAAGCATTTTTTCTTCTCACGGAAGAAAATGGGAGTATTTCATGACCCCTGCCAGGAAAAAAAGTTAGGGTAAAAAAATTAAAAAAGAAGAAAACATAGCGATAGTTGGCGAGGAAATATCAACGAACTGTCTCCCTCCATTAATAGCTGGTTTCCAGTTCATTAAAAACGAGGACATTCCAAGCTTGATTAGTGCGGCATCTGATTGGACGACGGTAATTTTCCGTTCCACTGTCGCTAACCGTGGTCCGTTTTGCAGAGGCAGTTTAAGGGGCGTCAGTTTCATTAGTTCTCCATCGGGGAACAAAGAATCACGGTCTTGTGGTCCGTAAATCACTTAAAGAGGCTCTTATACTTCGTAGCCGAAGCAGTTGTTCTAATTAGTTCACGACGCAGAAATAGAATAATTTTTGCTTGCCGATTTTGCTCGCCTATCCGAAAGAAACCTTTCATTATTTAGAGAGAGAGAGTAATAGAAAAAAATGATTAACCATTTTATCAAGTGGAATTTTTTTCTGATGATACGGAACTACATTCATGCCACTTGATATGTTTTACGAACTTCAATAAGTCTTGAAAGAAATACGGGATTACGCCATATAATACAAATTTTGAAGATGTCAATCCGTTTTTTGGCGTAAATGTGACAAGGATGGTATGTCAGATAATATCCGAAAACTTGAAAATTTTCATCGTCCTGGAGCGGGATTCGAACCCGCGTCTCCCAGAAAACGCCTAGGTATGCTAACCACTACACCACCCAGAACGACCAAGTTTCAAGTTTCCCGCTCCAGGACGATGAAAATTTTCAAGTTTTCGGATATTATCTGACATACCATCCTTGTCACATTTACGCCAAAAAACGGATTGACATCTTCAAAATTTGTATTATATGGCGTAATCCCGTATTTCTTTCATGATTTATCTGCTTCTCCGGGCAATCACGGGATAGGATTATTAACCTCCAGATTCGCTAAACATGAATGCCGGTTGCTTCGACTAGCGAATCCTGTGATGGTTAAATTCAAATTGATCGGAAACTTGAAACTTGGTCGTTCTGGGTGGTGTAGTGGTTAGCATACCTAGGCGTTTTCTGGGAGACGCGGGTTCGAATCCCGCTCCAGGACGATGAAAATTTTCAAGTTTTCGGATATTATCTGACATACCATCCTTGTCACATTTACGCCAAAAAACGGATTGACATCTTCAAAATTTGTATTCAATAAGTCTTTTATTTTTTAACGTAATTGTGCCATGCTGAAATGAACGCACATTTCCGAATGAAACGAACAGAAAAAATGTATTTTTAGATACTTCAATTCCACATTTTTCATATAAACAAAACTTATTGATTAAATTGTGGGAGAGTGGTCCAAATTAAAACAGCCAGGGTTAAAATAGGAACTGCTTATACGTAATTTAGACAACAGACGTATTCCATTTCCTCATAGTCACCGCATTTCCCGCAACGAACGTTTTCCAGCAATTCATGAATCTTGTCCATGGGCGCCAATAGCTTAGTTACCAGGAGGGGCAGACATATGTTGAAATTACGAATAACATATACAAATACCATATTTAAACTTCGCTGTACCTTCTTATTATCTAACCGTTTTTACCACATTCTCAATACATAAATTTAGTTCGAAAGCAGAAGACACAAAAGTTACATAAAAAAAAACCAAGAAATATGACACCGAATTTTCGGGGGTAATAAGCACGTCTTTTGAATCCGTTCTGACGCAAATTAAATTTATCAAAGCTATTCAAAATGAATGGAGCCGGTATGGAAAACAATAGTATCTGACGGAAGAAAGAAGTTTTTCAATCGGGTTTTTAATCCCTCAGATATTGCTGTAAACGGAAGCTTGAGCTTACGCCTTCTGGTTGCAGACATGTGTGTTAAGAAAAACATGAATTTATATAAGAAACATTTCGGCACCGGAAACGCTCTCCAACACAGAAAGAATTTTTCAAATCGTGCTCTTAGAAACAGAGATATCGACAAAAAATAAGATGTGACTTTACGTCCCCTGGTGGGAAAACCATGCATTATTTTAGGAAGAAAGTATTCTCAAAAGGATTTTCCGTATGAGCGGTATCGGTTCAAGGAAAAAAAAACTTAGTCGAGTTTTCAGGAGCCCGAATTTTGCTACAAATACATCAGAATCAGAAATTAACACTTATGCCCCCTGGCGGCCAAACCATTTTTTTTTTCAAAAATTAGAAATTATGCGCAAACGATGTCCCATCAGGAGCTGTATTCGGTGCAGAAAGAACTTTTCAAATCGGAGATTTAGAAGCAGAGATATGGGGAAACGCAATTTACCTCTACGCCTTCTAGCGGAAAGTCCGTGAACTACTTGAAACTTTTGAAATTATATGAAAAACGTGTCACACTGAAAACACTATCCAACAAAGAAGGAATTTTTCAAATCGGACTGCTAGAAGTAGAGATATTGACAAAAAGAAAAAAAAAACATCTACGCCCCTGGCAGAGAAACTGAAATACTTTAAGAAGAAAATATTCCAAAAAGGTTTATCGACGTGAGTGGCATCGGTCCACGAAAGAATTTTTTCATTCGATATTTTTGAAGCTCAGATTTTATGGCAAATACATCAGAAGCAAAAATTCACGCTTACGCCCCCTGGTGGCTAAAGTATTCTTTACCAAACATTTGGAATTATATGCAAAATATTTTCCATCACGAGGTGCATCCGCTGAAACAAAGAATTTTCAAATTGGAGTTTTAGAAGAAGAGTTATCGGGAAAAATGTAATTTACTTTTACGCCCCCTAGCGGGAAATCTATGCGTAATTTGAATAAGTAACTATATCTAAAATACTCTTCGACATAAATGGAATCAAAAGATATAGGAATTTCAATCGGATGTTTAGAAGCAAATATGTGGAATAAAACGTATTTTTGAATTCGACATCATCTGCATTTACGACCTCTAGCGGCGAAATTGTACATCGTAAAAAAAAACCGAAATCAAGGAGCATCTGGGCTCCTAGACACCATCATCAACAGCATGAAACATCGCTGTTAGGTCTGCATTATTGTGACCACACTACCTATTGCGATATTTTGGCTATTTCATTTTAACACCTTGTTTTTCACCGGGTCCTGTAAATATGATTCTTTTTTTCAGGGGTGGGGGTCTTTGTGACGTACTGTAGGTGAAGCACGTGCCGAAACGGCAAATCTGCAGCGATGTATTCCGTCGGTGTAGTTCATTCGGTTAGAACAATTGGCTCCAGAGCAAAGAGGCGGGATTTCGAACTCCACTTCCGAAAAATTTGTTAACTTCACATTGGTGCCCGATTGTGAAAAATGGATTTACTGGCCGTTGGGTTCTTCGAAAAGAAAAACATGTGATGTCTGTTCCACAGATCGTCTGAAATTAATGAAAATTCCTTCTTCGCCTTAAAATAAAATTTAGAGAAAGATGATGTGACCAACTACGGAGGCGAAGCACGTTTAGTCGTCCCGATGGCGCAGTGGTCTAACCGTTACCGGGGCGTCCGAGATGGGTCTGGGTTTGAATCCCGGTGAGGCATAGATGGCTGTCCCACTTCCCTGGAACCAGTGGTCCTAAATTAGAGACGGGCGACTGCTTAAAGCCCAATGAATGGCTCACGGTGGTCGTTAAACCCCCAATAAAAAAATAAAAAAATAAAAAAGAAGAAAAAGCACATTTCAAGACGACAAAACTGCAACCATACACTCCGTGGAGTGTTCTTTAGTTGCTTGAACAACTGGCTCAGGAGCGAGAACGGGCGACTTCGATCTCCGTCACACGACAAATTTGTGAATTTCACATGTCTGTTACAAAATGTCTTACGGTCTTTCTTTAAAGAACGATATAATACGGGTTTTCACTAAATTGCATCACTTATATTCTGAGGTATCGCGATTTTTCTGGTTCATCTTAATATGTAGAAACCAGTATTTCATAGGCTGCAAGAGCCACACGAGGAGTGCGTTAGGCTTGTCAAATGTGTTAAATCACTCCACAAGATAATTGGTTTTACTGCTGTGCCGAAATTCATCACAGTGAAACCATTTCTACTGGAAGGTGCTGTTTTTATGCCTTTGCAGCCTTTTAGATTCAAGAAATCAAACTCGTAGGTTTTTCTTAAGTTAATTTTGAAGATTTTAAGGATATGTGATAAGATACGCGATATCTACATGTGATTTTAAGAGATATGTGAAAAGAATATATGTATAATATAAGTATATGTGATCCGTACCTATAAATGACCTTCTCTTCGAGTTTCGGTTTTCTTACGTCAATTTCGTCTCTCATCGGTTTAATATTTTCTCACTGAACGGCACATATTATTTCGGCGAACAGCTTTTTCAGTTTGGCAACGTTGACAGTGAGTCTGAGCAACATATACATGAGCGACACTGAATGTGAATTGGGTGGTGATATGACAGTGTAGAGCTAGAGGAAAGTGGAGATGATATAACGAAAGATCTTTTCATTATCACAGATTTATGTGAATCGACGAATAAGTGTCGTAGCTATCTAATTAAGAATTATATGTCATAGAATAATTGGGTTTAGCTGCTGTAGAAATATGTCGGATTAAAGTTTACTTTAAGTTGAATGTCCCTTGGTGACTTTAATTCCATGAACCGTTATTATCCTAAATCTCTCTTTGCTTGAAGATTCCGTAACTGCAATGCTTTAGTCTTAATTAAGCACTGGAATATGATTAACTAGTAAGCAAGTAAAACGGTAAGCTAGTAATCTAGTAAAACGGCAAGGCTTAGGAACGCAACAGAGAAACGGTACTTACGGGTTCAATATCTGCTTTATTTGTTCACAAGGCACCATTGCATATATTGGTAAACACAACACCGAGTCATGATAAGCTGCTTTCAGAATTTAAAAATTTTAAGCTATAAAGATCAGCAAGTTGTAACACTCATGGCTTATAGCTCGATATATATATACAATATATGTGTGTGTGTGTACACTGTATTTCTGCATATGCACTGTACATTTGTATATATATATACGTGCAATGCGAGGTCAGGTGATGTGGAAATGTATCATAGCCTCTCTTTGACAAACTTCAACCTTCTCCCAGTCGTCGTGTTCTCACTAAAGGGGCCCTGCGACCGCCAAAGAGCAGTATAACTATACCACCTGGATTAGAGAAAATGCTATCCCACACTCACCAACCCACTTGGTCAGCGTGATGAGTTATGGCCAACCCCTCCCCCCAAATATGATGAGATTAAGGGGAATACATCGTGATCAGAATGAAATCCCTGAAATGGCAATGGGCTGGACATATTGCCAGAAGGACGGACCACCAATGGACAATCGAAATTTTAGACTGGAATGCAAGGGACAGCAAAAGACCCAGAAAACCACATGGGAGATGGGTGAATGAAATTCGGAAGCAAGCGGGAGTGATATAGAGGAGACTGGCTCAAGATAGGACGTATGGGAAGGAACTTGGGGAGACCTTCATCCAGTAGTGAATTGGTAACCGTTTACAATGATGATGGTATATCATGTAGTACCGTATAACGCACTCAGAACATGAGAAGCTTTCATACTGTACTCCGCACATAGCCCTCTGAACTTAACTCTCTCTCTCTCTCTCTCTCTCTCTCTCTCTCTCTCTCTCTCCATCCAGGTCTATGTATCAGCTCTTTATTTAAAAATGTTTGACCAACTTTCAGGTCTCCAACTTTAAAAACTCGTCGTTAGAAACTATGTGCCGCTAAGTTAGAAAATATTTAACCAAAAGAAATCGAATATGCATGAGAATCCACGAACTCAAAAGGAAAGTTAAATTAAAAGTATGAAAAGCTAAGATTAAGTGTCAGCGGTATGACTTGATGAATATGTTGATCTGACTTTCCATTGCGTAGAGGATAAACAGTTGTATTTACGTAAGTCTTTCTGTGGTTTTTTTCTACTAGGTCGTTAGTATTTACTTCGTTTCAAAAAAAGTAAATACATTTTCAACGAAGTTCTTTAAGAACATTAGCTGGTTACTTAGTTAATCACTTAAACTTCGACTATCAAAAGTTATAAACTACAGATATTTCACGAGATTGAATAGAAAACGCTATGTTTAACTTTTTGCACGAAGACGAAACATTTAGCACTGAAATACACCCACAAGGTTAATAGACAATATGGTTTGCTTATCCCACGTTCCTCGCAGAGGAATAATTGTGACGTCACTGGGTGACATCACCGTCTTAACATGTGAATCGTGGATCCGAACTGTAGCTATGGAGAAAGATGTCTTGTCAAGTATTTTTATAACTCAAAACCAGAACAAAAGCTTATGCAAAAGCACATTTACATTAAATACAGAATAAATTCACAGTGATGTGAATAGTTTAGTAACAGAGATTTAAGAAATATCTTCCGCACATTTTTTGTTCCGTAAAGGGCGGAAAAATAGTTACACGTTTTTTTTTTTTGATTGGAGGTTTAACGACCACCGTGAGCAACTCAAATGGGCTATAAGCAGTCACCCGTCCCTAATTTAGGGTCACTGGTTCCAGGGAAGGGAGAGAGCCAGTGCCGTAATACAAACACAACATCCATGCCTCACCGGGATTCGAACCCGGACCCCTTACGGACGAATGATCAGAGGCCAACGCCTTAGACCACTGCGCCACCGGGGCTGCTAGTTACACGTTGAAATGTTGATTTAATGACGAGGGGAATTTTTTCTGGCTTTATATAAATTTAGAAGGGAAAACGTACTGCAGGATATATTATTGTCATAAAATTAAGAATTTCTTTATGTGGACTAGGAAAAAGTATCTCGGCAACATTCTACAATTTTTTTTTAATTAAAAATTGAAAACATTATGCATTAAAAAATCTGGTAAAAATTATGACTATTCGAGCTGGTTTACAAATAATATTTCCGACAAGCTGCTATGGTGCAGATACAAAGAAACATGGCGATTAGGTAGTCTTTCCATGGCGATTTGGACAGTGACGTCACAGAGCAATCACCGGAAGTACAGGATAAGCATAACCTTCCCATCTACTAACCTTGGTGCACCCAAATAAAATGGGTGCGAGCAGAAGTACTGCGTAAATTCTCTGCTGAAATTCAATTTCAAAATCTCTGCATCTAAAAATTCGAAGCAAATCTTTGGAGGAATAGTTCATTGCATTACATATTTCCCGAAAACTCTTCCTTTGGCGAAGAACTGAGTTGCCAAATCAAAATACGAAGTTCCGAGCTCATAATGAGCAACGCAAACAAGAACTGTAATTTCACATCTGCGCCATAATTCCCTCCAGGCTGATGACAAAAGGTCAATACATTGCCTAATCTGTAGATTAATGTTAACTACCATAACCCCATGGCATGAATTCCCAATATTTCTTGTCGTTTTGTTTAAAGCAAAAGTGCAATAAGAGGGGAAATCCAAAGTTTATCTCGCTAACTTTCGACTGCAGTCTAAAAAAACGATTCCTCCGACATTTCGCGGTAACTAAAAGAATTAAAAGTTCTTCAGATATGTGATCGAATTACGCTGCTGTGGTTAATTACGTAGTTTAAAAATCTGAACCTATGGGCGGAGTCGAGAACGCGTAAAATGAATTTTCTTTATTAGGTCACTGAATATGCTTAACAAAGAACTGTTTTATATAATCAAACATTTAAAATTGAACTGCGTTGTGTTGTTCTAAAGGTGAACTTCGCAGCGATCATAAACACCTAAAACGTACACTCACTGTCATAAAAATCTGCGCACCAAGAAGGAGGCGTCGGAATGAAAAGACATTTTAGTAGTGAGATGGTACTTACCAAGGACCGATTTCCCGTGAGTACGGTACACATTACCAAGGACGATTTCCCGTGAATATACGGTACACATTCCGGTCAGCGTTATTACCGCGTCGTACAGCCTCGTACTCAGATACATGCGGTGATACGGCCCGGCATGGAGTCAAGGAGACGTTGGGACAGATTGACCCTCACTTATTACAACTGACGCTTTAAATCACGAACACTGGGACATGGAGAAAGATGGCGTCCCATCTGGTAACACACGTGCTGGATGAGCGAGAGATCAGACGATCATCTGTCAGGCCACGGAAGCGTCGAAGCATGACGTATACAGTCCTGGGAAACCCGCACCGTGTGCGGACGGGCGTTATATTGTGTGAAAATGGCTCCGGGCCGCCCCGCCAGAAAAGGTAGCACATGGGGCAGCAGGATCTTCTGTACATAGCGCTGGGCTGTCAACGTCCCTCGGATCACTGCGAAGGAAGTCCGGCTGTCATGCGCGATGACTCCCCAGACGGTTCGGGACGTGTGCCGCTGTACAGTGAGGTTGAGCTTGTGGCGCTGACCCGCAGTGCTTAACACGGTGGTCGTCCGTTTGCACACAAAAGCGGGATTTGTCGTTGAATACTATACGTCGCCAGTCCGTAGCGTTCCACGTTGCTAGCTGCTGACACCACAGCAATCGACGCTGACGATGGTCAGGTGTTAATGGCAGAAGACGTAAGGGTCATCAAGGGGGCAGATTCGCCTCTGCCAGGCGTCTGGAAATGGTTCTGGCGGACACAGGAGCCCCTTGTACAGCCGCCACATGTCACTGGATATTGGACAAGGACGTCGTTGCATCTGTGCGTGCCGCTCTTAAGATCTCACGCTCCTCTCTGCTGGTGGTGTGCTTGTATCGTCCAGAGCCAGTACGCTGTGTCTGGGTGCTTTCCCGTGTTCATTGTTCCCAACACGATCGCGCTGTACTGTCCGACGGGCCCAAATGCCGGCCGATTCGGCACGCCGGCTACCCTGCCTCTCTCATCTCAACGATACGGCCTTGTTCAAACTCAGTCAGTTGCCCGCACGCACATCTACGTCGGCTCCTTGGCATGTCTATTGCTCAGGGATCTCACCTGACTCTTACCGTGCACTTAGGCACGAATGTGGAGTTCCCTGCGCGGCGCCTTACACGCCCCAAGGACTGTGATTGTGGCGCCTGTCTTGGACGTGCGGGAATGCTCACGAAATTTTAATCATTTGCATGTCTGCCCTCCCCGTGGCTATTCGCCGAGTTTCGCGTTAATCGTACGGTATTTTCTTGGTGCGCGGATTTTTATGACAATGAGTGTATTTCGAATCGCACTTAAGTACGTCGCCCCTGTGACGGTAGGAAGTGCTGGATTCTGATTGGGTTCGACTTCCGGGTTGATGTTTTGTTTTACGGTTGTATACCCCCCCCCCCCTCGCTTAACAAGGTATCCCAAATTAAGCATGGGCAACTAATACATGTAGCTCTGTGTGTTAATGGTGTCATTAAACCCAGAAAAATTAAATACTACGCCACAAAATTGTAAGAACTCTGCCAATAAATTTTTAAACGCATTGGGAAAACCTTTAAACAAGGAGGCTGAAATGCACACTGCTTAATATAATTAGGGCATCCTGTGACTTCGGCGACATTATGCAAGCCAGTCATACGATACCTTACCGGAAAGAGGAAAAGGCAAGTCGAGGGTAGCATAGGCATGCCGAATCATGCTCAAATTAGCGTCTCTGACGTCAGAACACATAAATCACAGCTGGGATAAAAACGAAGGCTTTCCGAGAGTTTTATTCTGACGCCTTTATCGTGACATTTCGTTTCTTGAAGTGTTAACTTGGAATGACGTCTCAACAGCATGATTTAAGCTCATTCTCCACGAGCGCTCGAAACGAGGCAGTTGAGACCAGAATTATTGAAGAGGGGGGGGGGCAGCCGTGAAGAGATCAGACGTAGGAGGGGCATGTCTCTTCCATTGTTAAAAGGAAAACATCGTCTGATATGGGTCTGGGTTCGAATCCCGGTGAGGCATGGATGTTGTGTTTGTCTAACGGCCCTGGCGTTCTCCCTTCCCTGAAGTCAGTTGCCCTAAATTACGGACGGCCGACTCCTCAAAGCCCATTGAGTTGCTGACGATGGTCGTTAAACCTCCAAAAAATATTAAGAAAAAAACAAGAAAGATGACACCGAATTTTCGGGTGTAATAAGCACGTTTTTTTGAATCCGTTCTGACGCAAATTAGATTTATCAAAGCTATGCAAATTCAATGGAACCGGTATAGAAAACAATAGTATCTGACGGAAGAAAGAAGTTTTTCAATCGGGTTTTTAATCCCTCAGATGTTGCTGTAAACGGAATCGTGAGCTTACGCCCTCTGGTTGTTGACTTGTGCGTTAAGAAAAACATGAATTTATATGCGAAACATTTCGCACCGGAAACGCTCTCCAACACAGAATAAATTTTTCAAATCGGACTCTTAGAAACAGAGTTATTGACAAAAATAAGATGTGACTTTACGTCCCCTGGTGGGGAAAACCCTGCATTTTTTAGGAAGAAAGTATTCTCAAATGTTTTTCCATATGAGTGGTATCGCTCCAAGAAAAAAAAATTTAGTCGAGTTTTCAGGAGCCCAGATTTTGCTACAAATACATCGAAAGCAGAAATTAACACTTATGCCCTCTCGTGGCCAAACCATTCTTTACCAAACATTGGAAATTATGTGAAAAATACTTTCCATCCGGTCTTGTATGCGATACAGGTAAAAAATTTCAAATTGGAGTTTTAGGTGCAGAAATAACTGCAGAAAACGCAATTTACCTGTGTGTTCCCTAGCGGAAAGTCTATGATTTACCTGAAAATTTTGAATTTGTAGGAAAAACATTTCGCATCGGAATTACTATCCAACAAAGAAGAAATTTTTCAAATCGGGCTCTTAGAAGTACAGATATTAACAAAAGTAATATATACATCTACGCCCCCTGGCGTAGAAACCATGCATTATTTCAAGAAGAAAATGTTCCAAAAAGGTTTGTCGATATGAGTAGTATCGGTCGACAAACGACTTTTTTTGCAATCGAGATTTTAGAAGCTCATATTTTACTGCAAATACATCAGAAGCGGAAATTAAGACTTACGCCACCTGGTGGCCAAACCAGTTTTTACCATCATTAGAAATTATGTGCACAGGAGCCATCAGGAGCTGTATCCGGTGCAGAAAGAATTTTTCAAATCGGGGATTTAGAAGTAGAAATATTGGCGGAAACGCAATTTACCGCTACGCCTCCTAGCAAAAAGTCCATGAATTACTTGAAAATTTTGAAGTTATATAAAAACATGTCACACACAAAACACTGTCCAACAAAGAAGGGATTTTTTCAAATCTGACTCCTAGAAGTAGAGATATTGAAAAAAACAAGATATACATCTACGCCCTCTGGCGGAGAAACTGTGGATTATTTTAGGAAGAAAATATTCCGAAAATGTTTATCGATGTGAGTGGCATCAGTCCACGAAAGAATTCTTTCAATCGATATTTTAGAAGCTCAGATTTTATGGCAAATACATCAGAAGCAAAAATTAACACTTACGCCCCCTGGTGGCCAAAGTATTCTTTAACAAAAATTAGAAATTATATGCAAAAGATTTTCCATCAGGGGATGTATCCGCTGAAGAAAATGTTTTTCAAATCGGAGTTTTAGAAGAAGAGTCATCTGCAAAAATGTAATTTACTTTTACGAACCCAAGCGGAAAACCTATGCGTAATTTGAAAAAGTATCAATATCTAAAATACTCTTCGACATAAAAGGAATCTTTCTTTTTTTTTTTTTTTGGGTTGGAGGTTTAACGACCACCGTGAGCAACTCAATGGGCTATAAGCAGTCGCCCGTCCCTAATTTAGGGTCACTGGTTCCAGGGAAGGGAGAGAGCCAGTGCCGTAAGACAAACACAACATCCATGCCTCACCGGGATTCGAACCCGGACCCCTTACGGACGAATGATCAGAGGCCATCGCTTAGACCACTGCGCCACCGGGGCGGCATAAATGGAATCGAAAGATAAAATAATTTTTTTAATCGGATGTTTAGAAGCAAATATGTGGAATAAAACGTATTTTTTGAATTCGACATCATCGGCATTTACGCTCTCTAGCGGCGAAATTGAGCATCGTAAAGGAAAAGAAATACAGGATCATCATTTGTATATTTTAAGCTTCCCAAAGAAAAAAGAATTTTTCAAATCGGACTAATAGTTGCAGAGATATCAAGATGTACAAACGGACGGACGGACGGACGGACAAACCGATAACATAATCACAATCTTTTTTTACAAAAGACGTGCTAAAAAAAAAGGAAAATAAAAGGGTGGGGGGCAAAATAATAAACTCAGATTCCACGTATATTTTAAAATGCACTTGTATTTGCTCATCAGCAAACGAACAAGGAAACAGAAATATTCTTTTGCTGAATATTATTATTTGGGAAAGTAAAGTTCAGTTTGTGATTTTATAAACATACCCAGAAAGATTTTATTTCCAAAGTTTAGTAAAAAATGAGAAATTAGCTGGTTTACTCAAACAAAGAACAAGAAGTGCAATAAATAAATAAATAAATAAATAAATACATAAATAAAGGCGCTAGAGATTGTACGTTTCTGTATTTTATTTATTTTATTTTTGATAATTGTTTTAAGGATTTACCACATATCGTGAGAGCATGTCAAACTCTATTTATACGGGGCTGGCAATCCGGATTCTTATCAAATGAGCAATGCTGAGATTGAGAAAAAGTTTTTATTCAATTTTTTATTTATTCATCTTTTGGAAATAAATTTTTTTGGCCTAATAAGGTGGAGCTTGGCCCAGCGTATGAGGCTAAAGCGATTATTTATTTAAACAGGACCAAAAATATTGGACTGGCACTGCCCCCCCCCCCCCCCCGTGAAATTATTGGAGAGGCAAGATTCACCTAGCCCCCCTACAGTCGGCGCCTATGGCTGAGACGCTCCACCATTAAGGTGGCTCCACCTAAAATCTCTGCCTTATGTTTCCAATGGGAAAACTTCTTTACATATTTTCTTCGTAATTAATGTTTTCCAAGGATGAAAATTTGCACATTGATAAAACTTACTCTAAGTAATAGCATGGGATACTTAATACATGCTAAAACATAACCATAATTATATTAAAAATCAATAATTTTTCTTTGAGTAATGTACAGACCTGAGATGGCGCGACCTGTACATTGATGACGTCAGTAGACAAACAATTGTTGGATTGCTTGATTATGGTTATGTTTCAGCAAGTATTAAGTATCCCATGCTATATCTTAAAGTTAGTTTTATCGATGTGCAAATTTTCATCCTTGGGAACACATTTATTACGAAGATAATATGTAAAGAAATTTTACCATTGGAAATATACACTGAAGAGCAACTGAATTAGAGATACCTGTCTAGTAACGTGTAGCACCACCTTTCGCCCTGATGATGGAGGCGATTCGTCTCAGCATGGACTCGACAAGACACCGGAAGCATTGGGAAACCATACGGATCCACGACCCCTCAACAAGCTCCCACAGTTCACGAAGATTTGATGAAGGGGTCAGAACCTTTAACATATCTCTCGATGGCATCCCAGATGTGCTCCATGGGATTGAGGTCAGGTGACCTAGCTGGCCAAGGAAGCGAGGTCACGTCGGTGGAGTGTTCATCCAACCATTCGGATGCAATTCCGGTGCTGCATTGTCGTGTTGCAGGATGAGGTCCCCAGTGGGATGTTGAAGACGCACAAACGGGAGCAAATGGTCGTACAGAATATCCCGGTAACGTTGACCTGTGAGGGACGATGTCACACGTACCAAGGGTCCCATTTCAGTCCATGTAAACAGTCCTCAGACGAGAATGCCACCCCCACCACCTTGAAGAGTACCCTACTGGCAAGAAGGATCCATCGCTTCATGTGGTTTGCGCCGTACTCGTAACCTGCGATCCGCATGTACCAACGTGAATCTCTACTCATCAGTCCAGACAACATTTTTCCACATGTCTAGGGTCCAGTGGCGATGTTCCAGCGCCCATGATAATCTTTGCTCCGTGTGATGTGCGGTCATCAGCGGTACCCTTGTGGGACGATGGCTTCAGTACCCCATAGCGAGGAGATGGTTATGGATGGTGTGGCTGCCTATATGTTTTTGTGCACCAGCGTTAATTTTTTTATTGGAGGTTTAACGACCACCGTGAGCAACTCAATGGGCTATAAGTAGTCGACCGTCCCTAATTTAGGGTCACTGGTTCCAGGGAAGGGAGAAAGCCAGTGCCGTAAGACAAACACAATATCCATGCCTCACCGGGATTCGAACCCGTACCCCCTTCGGACAAATAATCAGAGGCCATCTCTTAGACCACTGCGCCACCGAGGTGGCCTAGCGTTAAATTGCCGAGTGATTTCTTGCACTGTGGCCCGTCTATCCGCTGTTACAATGCGAGCTAGCCGACGATGACCCCGCTCATCCACACGCTGTTGTCCACGGCAGTTGGCCCTTGCAGGGATGGTTTTACTGAATTCGATGTATTCACGTGACACAGAGGCTCGTAAAAATCCCAGTGCCTGCACGACTTCCGAGATGGAGTGAACCATTCGTCGGGCGCCGATAATTTGCCCACGATCAAATACGCTTAGATCCTTCGTCTTACTCATACTGCGTCCGACTCCTACTGATTCTCGTGGCATCACTTCTTATATTGTCGGATCGCTGCATACGTCATGTCGTTTCTGTTTACAGGACCGCCCACAGCGCCACATTTGCAAAACGACAGGTGTATCTAATTCAATTGCTCTTGAGTGTAAGCAGAGATTTTAGGTGGAACCACTTTAAACGCGTTGTTACGCCAACCAAACAAGACAATGAGCAAGCACATAAAAAAAAAAAAAAAAGAAATGCGTGGTCTAATATAGACAAGTGTTTCTGACGCCTACAGTGGTGGCGTTAGCCCAGTATCAGCGCTTCCAACGCGGTAGTGGTGGCGTTGGCGACGCGAGCGCTCGTAAAGTTGTTCGTTTCGGCAGTTCCAACGTGGTGCTTCCACAGTGAGGAAGCCATTAAGTTCTAGTTTTATTAGTTTTTATTGGATATACGATGTTCGATACACAAAAAAAAAATCATTTGTGAGGTCGAGATGCGTCCACCTTTATACAATGGGTCACCTTTATACAATCATGACGGTATCCAGTTTAACAATATCTTCGCTTATTAAGCCAAGTAATTCGTCGAAAGAATAACCGACATGCTGTATTATTGGAAGAATTTATTCGGATACATTTTGTAGTAGTGGAAGTAAGTATGAAAATTACCTATCGAAAGACGATCTGATAGTGTACGATGGGCCCACCTACGCCTCTTTCTACTAGTTTTTTTTTTCACTTTCAACATCCTTGAACAATAAAAGCACCGCAACACATCTTACCTGAAGAGTTTTCATTTTGAAACTCAGCGGACTACTGAAACGCTCTGTCCAAACGCACGTGTAGAATGAAATCTCGTTTCCTAGCAGTTCGACAGCGTGCGGTTGGAAAGCTCCCGAGTAGAATAACCACTTATAAAGGGAAGCAGCTAGCGTCTCAACCGCCCAATTTCGAGCGCTCGTGTAAAATGAGCTTTACCAGAATCAACGGCGTGGAAAGCTATTGGCAGGCTGGGAACAAGTGAGACACAAAATGTGGCGGCAGAAGCCATTGCAGTGTCTCAAAGTGTCAGTTCTCGACTGCGGACACGATTCCAGGATACGGGAAGTGTTCGAAGGAACGAGGGTAAGGCCGTCCTCAAGCAACCTTAGCAAGGGACGACCGTTATCTATTGTTAATGTCAGAACAGGGGTGGATGCTACTCAGCTCCAGCGAGAGCTTCTCGTGTCAACAGGACTCAGGTTGACAACTCAAACTATCCGCTATTGCCTTCACCAAAGGACACCTTCACGCACGTAGACCAGTGGAACGTGTCCTCTAACCTCACGACACCGTACGATCCGTAAGAATTGGGCTAAGGAACATTGTGCTTGGGAACACAACCAATGGAGTAGAGTTCTGTTTTCCGTCGAGATTCTGTCTGGAGAGTGACAATGTAAGAGTTATTATCTGAAGGGAAACCGGCACACAAAATAACCCACCTTTTGTACAGGAAATATCACATTACGGCGGACATGGGTTGATGGTCTGAGTATGCATAGGTATTGATGGACGCAAGGGCATGTACGTCATCCAAAACTGCAGGGTGACGGTCCATAGACATAGAGACGCGACTCTTCGACATATAGTCATCCAGTATACTGCAGCAGTCTGTGATTCGTTCCTTTTCATGGACGATAAAACTTGATCTCATGGATCTTGGCTAGTGGACAACATGCACCAAAAGGAGAGAATCGACCGTATGGAGTGGCCAGCATGTTCCCAGACGTAAATACAATTGAGCATGCTTCCGACACACTTGGAAGACGCATTGCAGCTCCGCCGGCACCTCTGTTGTCTCTTCGTGAAATGGAGACGGTCCTCATTGACGAATGGCGAAGATAATCCAAAACTTCCCCGATAATCTCATCAATTTCATGCAGCACAGGTGTGCAGCTGTCATAGCCGTTCCAAGGGGACCACACCCCCTACTAAAGGTCAGTTATCCTTTCAAAAAAACAGTTGCTCTTTTCTCTTATTGTACAGATATGCATATTGTTGTGTAAAATATCGCATCATGTGCATATTGTTGTGTAACATAATATCGCATAAACATTCGCTAATGGCGTTTTATTTACACTTATACTGAATATTCTAGTGACGGAACAATGGCCTATGTGAATCTTAGAGAGGTACCAACTAGCTCTGTGTGACATTGGCGAAAACGTTTTGGAAGTACATGAGACTCAGGAAAAATAGAGGACACAAAGTTGCAAGTTGTCTGAAGAATAGGATCGGGGAAATGATACGAGAGTCCAATGAGTTAAGTGAAAGATGGGTTCAATACTTCTGTGAGTTATTAGATCAAGAAAGCAAAAGTAATTCTGAAGCAGGAGCAGATGATGTCACAGTGAGAGATGGAAACACAGGAGGGATCCCGAGAAGAAGAGGTGTGTAAAGCTCTAAAATCTCTTCAGAATGGCAAGGTTCCGGGAGTTGATGGCATTAGTGCCGAGATGTTGAAATATGGTGGTGACTCTGTAATTGGCTGGTTAACTGAAATTTGCTAGTTGTGCTGGGATGCTGTCATTGTTTCCTTGTATAAGGGAAAAGGTGATCAGACTGAATGCAAAAGCTACTGTGGTATTAGACAACGGAGTGTGCCAGGGAAAGTGTTTAGTACGATCATTATGGAAAAAGTACGAGGTCTTACATCAAAGAAAGTGTGGGATGTTCCGAATGGTTTTTATGCCTGAAAAAAGCTGTGCTAACCAAATTTTTGCATTGCGCACGATGACTGAAAAGTATCTGGCTGTTGGTAAGAAAGTTTTTGCTACCTTCATTGATTTAGAGAATGCTTACGATCGAGTAAATAGGACACTTTTGTGGAGAGTATTAGATAAATATGGTGTTACTGGAAATCTACTTAACAGTGTAAAATCAATGAATGCTGGCAGTAGAGCTCGTGTGCGAGTGAATGGTGTTTTATCAAAATGGTTTTCTATTGGTGCCGGAGGCAGACAGGGTTGTGTAATGCCGCCATGGCTGTTTAATATATTTATGGAAGCGTGCATGCGTGATGCCCAGATGAACAACTGGTTTATGTCATGGTGATATCCGTGTGTGAAGATTGCTTTATGCTGATGACACAGTGCTGTTGCCAGACAGCAAGAGTGAGTTGCAGAGTATGTTGTCCCGGATATACGAAATTTTCATGAAATTCAAACTGAGTACAAATAAGGGTGAAACCAAAGTTATGGTTTTTGAGCGAGGAACTGTTATCACTGAATGTAATTAATATACGTCTAAATGTCACAGTGATTGACCAGGTGAATGAGTTTGTGTATTTAGGAAGCATAATTGACAGGGAGAACAAATTGGATGGTGAAATTAGTAGGAGAGTGAATTCTTCTTTGAAAGTCATAGCTGCCTAGGGAGGTTTTCACAAGAATGATGGGTTCTCGAGAGAGACCCGCTTGGCTGTGTATGAAAGTGTAATAATTGTTCCGACTCTGATGTTAGTGAAACCTGGGTACTACAGAAGTAACATAGGAGTCGCTTGTGTGGTGGAGAAACGCGCGGGGGGTTGGGGGGCTTGTGGCAAAATACGTTCTAATCGTGTGAGAAATGAAGATGTGTTGCAGTTGTGTAGTGTGAAGCTAAATGTTGTTAGCAGCAAGTGGAGACCAATATTCTTCCGTGATTTGGCTATGCTGAAAGAATGAGTGATGAGATGCTTACTAAGAAAATTATTTTAGGCCAAGTTACAGTAAGGAAAGGCAGAGAAAGGCCAAGGAAATCATGGGAAGGATCAGATTCAGGAGTGTCTGCATGAGAAAAGATTACGGAGTGTGAAGTATAGAAGGTCTTGTGTACGTTATGCGATGGATGTCAGTGAAGCCCGAGTTGTGTGTCAAGATCGCTGTAAATGGAGAAGGTGTTTGATACGGCAACAGTAAGAAAATAATCCGTTAAACACTTATCTGGTGGTTTGTATTTCTTTGTGGAGCTAACCTCTGAATCTCAGAGAACAGCTTAGTGATCTGTATGTATCTTACATAAAGCTAATACACTGCTGGCCACCCAAAATGCAACACCAAGAAGGACACGAGATATCAAAGCCAGATTTACTGGACACATAACAACAGATACAAAGATGAAACAATTGAGCTTACAGGCCCATGCGACTTGCGGAACACGCAGACATCGATAGTTCGTGTGGCCCCCATGGCTGGCTATAACGGCCGCTACGCGCCGCGGCATTGAATGAAAGAGACTTTGGATGTGGGCTTGCGGTATGTCGGTCCAGGCTGCTTCCACACGTTGCCACAGTTCATCAGGCGTAGCAGCGGGTGGTGCTTGCCGGGCCACTCGGTTGCCGATCAGCGACCAGACGTGTTCGATGGGCGACATATCGGTAGAACAGGCGGGCCACGGCAGTAGTGACACCTGGTGGGACGTGAAGAAATTTTGCACGATGCGTGTCACGTGCGGTCGGGCATTGTCCTGTTGAAACGTGGCCGCTAGCAGGTCCTGCAGACGACGTCGAACGGTACGTGCTGACACAGGTTGTTGCGCAACACACCCTAATTCCTGCGCTAACGTTCGTGATGGGGCGGTGAGAGCCGTCAATGCTCGCCGCACAACATGCCGGTCCTCTCGTATGGTGGTGTACCGCGGCTGCGGCAATCGCTCACGTCGGTCAGTCCGTCCCTTCTGTACCCACCGAATCCATACTCGTCTCACTATGGCTGGATGTCGTTCCACACGGGCGCCGATGTCTCGGTACCATTAACCGCTGTCGCGATAAGCCACTATTCGTCCTCTGTCGAACTCCGAAACGTGCTGGAATGACTGCCATATTCTGCGACGAGGCATCAGGAAGCTTCCCACGCACAGGTCTGGCAGCACAACACACTTCCACTACTTACACCCCGCCTTCTGTCCGCCCTTCTTATAGTGCTTCACGGTGACGTGCCGGGCGCATATGATTTGTATATGCCCTGCAATGCTAATCGTTTTCATGTCCTCTCGCGGGCGACACATGCTGCGAATTTCAGGCCAATCTGACGCTTATTTCTTGGTGTTGCATTTTGGGTGGCCAGCAGTGTAGTTTACGTTCAGCAACATCAGTAACACGTTATTTTCGTTACAATACCTCTTTCTCCCATAATTCTTTCGAGCAGTAAAGAGGTAATTTCCTGGAGTTTTCTGTTTTGTTTGGCTTCGGGATATGTGTATACCTCGCATGTTAAGTTTCGGACATGTAGGAAGAAAATCATATAAGGTTATAGGAGATGAAATGTCGGATTAAGCAGATTCGTGCAGTTTGCAGGTAATTTAGGCATTAACACATCACGTGATTTGAATTGTGATATGTAAATTTAAAGCTTGAAGGCTACTGCTTACCAAGCGCTGGTATGCATTTCGTCAGGGGCATCAGTTCCAAAGAGGATTGTGCTACATTGAACAGGACGATGGTACAGAGCAATATTAGATTCATTCGCGTATAAGAGCTTCATCTTCAATACGTGCATCGCAGGCAGCTCGCATCATGAATGCGATATTTGAGGAAGGCACCTTTAGTGAACGCAAAGCACAACGTTGCTTTGCTAAATTCAAGTTGGTTGATATGAACCTCGAAAATGAGGTCGACCAATGGGAGCAATCGATGAAGCATATAAGTTGAAGGCTTTTATTGAATCAGATCCACCTCGAACTGAACAAGAACTTGGAGAAACTCTCGGATTACATTATGCAACCATTTCCCAAAATTTAAGAGTCATAGGCAAAGCGAATTATATGGATAAACTGTTCCCACATAAGTTGACCTAACAGTACGACGATTTAACT
The DNA here is from genome assembly GCA_039090855.1 of Macrothele yani. Classification (NCBI taxonomy): domain Eukaryota; kingdom Metazoa; phylum Arthropoda; class Arachnida; order Araneae; family Macrothelidae; genus Macrothele; species Macrothele yani. Next base: position 132,415,380 of record CM077027.1, on the reverse strand, counting down.
GTTTAAGTGGTCGATGCACCTGAAACAAATTTTGTCCCACATTTTCTGCTCAAGGCATAATGGGGACGGGATAGTCCTTCTGATACAAATAAGGTTTAATGGGGAAGAACTAGTCCTTCTGACACGAATATCATGCCACTGGGTAAAAAAGGCAAGATGGGCGAAAGGCTAGTGACACAAATCAGTCGTAGTCTGGGTTTGGATCTCCATCGATGGGCACAGTGATCTGTATGTTTGACTAGTGCACATTAACGCTAACGTGTACCTAGGGACATCACCTGAAGCACTGTGATATTATTCCGCTGTGCTATAGGCCATAATTTCGTTCTTACGGGTGACAAATCGCCGACATCATCGAGCCCGCATCGGAGTTTGTGAACGCGAAACAGCTGCATTCCACGTTTGTCTCTACCACAAAGGTTCCACGATCTTTGATGTAGCTCATTATGAAGTTCAGTTTGGAATTATTTTATTGCTGCATAAATAGTCTTACTGCATTGCTCGGACATATCAGGGTTGATCTCCTATTTTTAAAAGGTTATAGAAGAAATAATGATTCACACGTAAGAGGAAGATGCAATGGTCATAATACACAAGTAAAAAGTAAGCTACTAAGGAAGGGATGTGAGAGGGGTGAAAGTGACATGGAGGTGACCTGATGGTCGAAGAGGGGAGGGGCACACACGCAAAGGGGACAAGGGGGACCATTGTTCCCTGATCTTAATGCAATACAACGCGTCTGGGCGGCACTGCAGAGGATTTGGGACAGGCATCACACAACCCGCTTGACACTTTCAGAACTTCGTAATTTTTCGCCTCGCCTATATTACCTCAAATCCAGCTGAATAACATCATTACCATTTGCAGCGCACCACGTAGATTTTAATCAATTGTGAACAACCAAAAAGGTGTCAGGATGTACTGCCTGATTAAGTACGTGAGGTGTCATTAATCTCAGATAAATTTAGCACTGATAATGATGGCTAATACCATCTCATTAGTTAGTTAAAATCATTTGCCTTTTTGTTTCTCTTTTAGGGTAGGTTTTGAGATTGTGCAGCAACTCGCATTCATCTAGACGTTAATGAGGGAGGCGGATTGACCACTCCCAGCTATGCTTCCAAAGTTGGGAGAAAACTATTACTGTCCATGTCCCAACATCTGTTTTTCATGAAGTTCAGTCTGGAATTATTTTATTGTTGTGGAATTGGTGTTACCGAATTATTTTGACTTCTCAGAGGACTGGTGGAAGAAGTAATGGTTCATACGCAAGAGTAAAATGCAATTGTCATAATGCACATGTTCAGAGTAAGCTGTTAATGAAGGGGTGTGAGAGGGATGAAAGTGACATGGAGGTAACCTAATGGTCACAGGGGGAGGACACACCCAAAGTGGACTAGGGAACAATGCCGTGCTTTTTCTGTGAGAAGGAAGAAAGCAAAAAATAAGAGTTTGATCTGTGACTTGAAGATAGCAAGAAGGAGACTTGGTGATTCTTCGCGCGACGGAGAAAGTTTTCGACTGCTTTAAATAAAGAGGGGAAGATTTCTTTGATGGCACGAGGTAGAAATTGAGTTAGAAGTGGAAACGTAGGAACGAGATAACTGAGAGGGGCTCCTGATGAATACAAACAATAAAAACTAAGATAGAAACCAGGGTATAAGCAAATTCGTGACCGTCAGCATTTACACTGAAGTGCCAAAAGTCATGGGATACGTACCTGGCTAGTATAGTCTAGGACCTTCTGTAGCCCGACAAAGTGCAGTAACTCGACGTGGCATCGATTCCACAAGTGGTCGGAAGACTTCTGGAGAAATGTTGAGTCATTCCTTCTGAATAGCCGCCCACAGTTCTCTGGTATTTGTAGGTGCAGGAACTTAGGTGCGAATGGACCTTTCCACTATATCCCATAAGCGCTGTATTGGGTTCATGTCATACGAAAGTGGTGACACACCATCCGTCGGAAATGTCCAGAATGCTCCTCGAACCAATTTTGGACAACTTGGGCCCAATGACATGGTGCTTTGTCTGCTTGGAAAATCCCACCTTTGTTGGGGCACATGAAGTCCATGAAGGGCCGCAAATGGTCTCCCAGCAGAGCAACAAAGCGATTACCCGTTAATGACGTGTTTACCAGGACCAGAGGACCCAAACCGTGCCACGTAAAGTCACCCCACACATGCATGGAACCACCATCAGCTTGCACAGTGCCGTGTTGACAGTTTGGGCCCATGGCCTCTTGGGGTCTGCGTCACACCCGAACCCTACCACCAGATCGTAACACCTGGAAGTGTGACTCATCGAACCACGTCACGTGTTGCCAGCCTTCCAGGGTCCAATTACATTGTTCACGAATCCAGGTGACGCGCAGTGTCGGATGTCCTGGTGTTAACAAAGGCACTCGGGTGGATCTTCTGCACACGTACCTCATGGACGCTAAATTACGCTGCACTGACCTGATGAATATGTCTCTGGTACCTCCTGAATTGAATGTGGATGTTATCTGAGCCAGCGTCTCAGGAAAAATAGGGAAGCAAATGTTGCAAGTTGTCTGAAGAATAGGATCGGGGAAATGATATGGGAGTCCAATGAGTTAAGTGAGAGATGAGTAGAATACTTCTGTGAGTTATTAGGACAAGAAAGCAAAGGTGTTTCTGAAGCAGGAGCAGACGATGTCATTGTGAGAGATGGAAACACAGGAGGGATCTCGAGAAGAAGGCGTGTGTAAAGCTTTAAAATCTCTTCAGAATGGCAAGGCTTCGGGAGTTGATGGCATAACTGCTGAGATGTTGAAATATGGTGGTGACTCTGTAATTGGCTGGTTAACTGAAATTTGCCAGTTGTGTTGGGAGTTAGGAATGGTCTATCAGGATTGAAAGGATGCTATCATTGTTCCCTTGTATAAGGGAAAAGGTGATCAGACTGAAACAATAGCTATGATGGTATTAGCCATTGAGCAGCAGTGGTTGGCCACTGCGCTGTCCACGGTGGGTGGTAATTCCTTCCATGAGGTATTATCGGTACACTCGTGACAACGAGGGTCGAGGAATGTTGAATGTTCGCACAACTTCGGAAATTGAATGTCCCATCCGTCTGGCTCCCACTAACATGCCTCGTCCAACCTCCAGTAATTCACGTCGGCTTGCCATAATCCTACTGGCCGTTGTTCAACCTGACTCACGAGATTACACCTCGCAACTGTTAAAAATCATGGCGTGCGTCGAAGCGTTTATACGACGGAAGCGCCAGTTAAAAATTTGCATACTGCTATACTTTGACTTTTGGCAATTCATTGTATTGAACTGAATAATGATGTCCACTGAAGAACGGGTTTTCATTTTGCTAGTAATACATCCCTTTTATCATCGGAAATAAATCCCCCAAGCCGCAGAACTGCGTAATTATATTACATGCGAAGGCCTAAAAATGCCATGCACTCAAAGTAATCGAGTGCGTTGCCCTGTAATAGAAAGTTGAGCGCAAAACGTGAAGGGATCTACCTTTTGTAAAACAATTTTATGTCTGTCTTGTGTTCTACATTCTGTGTTATTTAGCTGTCGATCCTTGTTTTCCTGTATTACTCATAACTTTTGCATGCATGTTTATAGATGTACATAATTTGAAACCACCAACGTGAATTTTTCATGCATTTTTAAAATTATTCTTCTGTTTCAAACACTCGTACAAGCAAAGCAGGCTGGAAGTTTAGAGAAACGTTGTTTTATTTATTTTGGAACTTCGGTTTATAGATCAAATATTGTTTTTTTTTTCGGTTGGGAAGCTCAGGAATGAAATTTTAATATTCGCACATTTCAACTGTTTTCTTTTCTCATCTTTTTCTATTTTCATATTCCAAAACTCAATGGAAGAACGTCTAGTAGGCTGATGCAATGAGCACAGTTTTGAGTAGCAATTAACCCTTTGACTTCTTGCTGCTTGTTTTGGTTGCTGAAACATTCTAAGGAACCAAGTACCACATATGACTAAAAGTACGGCTTTCCCATATTTGACTGCTTCAGAAACACCTGATCCATATTTGACTAATATGGATAAAGAACTGATCCATATTTGAATTAAAAACACTCCTATATATTTTACAACGTAGGCATCCTGTCTTTTTATAATCCTAGAAAAAACCTAGAGTTGCATAAGTGATCACGTTTCAATTCTTAAAGTCACGTTGCACTGCAATTGCACTGATAGTGCAATATGATTTTTCGTTAGGATTCTATCACGCCCTGAGCCTTCAAACCATCAGTAAGTTTTAATATAGCACCACGTTATAAAAGCATAAGATAAAATAATCCTAGTAAATAACATGCTCATTTGTTATACCAGAAACAAGACAGATGACCTCGAATTTTCGGTTGTGATAAGCACGTCTTTTGAAACCTTCCCTACACGAAAGGTACAGGGTGATTCATAATTAGTGTCGTGGTTTCAGTGCCATATAATTGGAAAACTCGAAAAAACAAACTAAAACCGCAAACAGAATATGACCGATGGCAACTAAAAGTTCTATTACCTGTAGAACCGATACATGAGATTCTTAAACCACTTCGACATGCGCGCCTTTCGTGGCACGCATGATATCCAAGCGATAATCAATTTTCCTCCAAGTGTTCGCCAGCATTTCCGGCATTACTATGTAACGTATATTCTATTTTAACTTTCCTTTTGAGTTTCTTTTTCTATGTAAGTTTGAGTTCGTTCTCTTGGAAATTTTCAAACCTTAACGTTATGCCTTTTCCCTCAAACGAGAATGATGTTGGCAACACACTGAGGTCGGAACAAGTGACGTATGTGTGGCTGGATAAGAACGATAGATAAAAAGTTAATGCAGCGGCTGTTTAAGGGGATTGATGTTATTGATGATAGACGTGCTGTTATACTGTGCTTTGATGTTAAATCACTGATACTGTATTGAATACGCCTATAAATCGGATGTGAGTGTGGAGTACAAACCATGCAAGCAAAATGAACGTATTTGTAAGTACTACAATTGATCTCTTTCTTGTAATGCGTATGAGTACCTTCTGATATTACATTAGCACACATAACACAATTACTAACGTAAGGACTAAGTTACAGCGGAAAGACAAATTACGTTATAACTGTTGCTATCGCAGCACCAATTCTGGTCTTCAGGTCATCGAGGAAGGTCACAGGAGTCTGGTAAGCCTGTACAATCTGCAGTTGGTACGGATGGAGTTGTAGGCGGTGTAACGTATACTCTAGATTCAGTTTCTTTTTGATTTTACTATCTCTTGTTATTTTATTTTCCTATGCAAATTATCTTCTCACTTAACGAGATGTGGTTTCACCGCTGAATTATATGTGGCAAAGTCATGACGTGGTGGTATGCAGTATATATAGGCGCGCTCAAGTATACCAGCGAGCTTCGTTTTTATATATGATAGGTTCTTCCTAATTATTGTTATGCGATTCTACGAAAGTTCGGTCTAACAGTAGTTGTGTTATTTTGGAGTGTGTATTTGAGTAATACCAGGAGCTCCCCAATAAAAGGTTAAAAGTGAGTACGTTTACTTAGTTCATTTTATTGTCAGACCTCTGTCTGGCCGTTAAGTCTATTTCATTGAATGTTTACGTTAAGTTCAGGGAGTATTGTGTTTACCGCTCTAATAAGGAGCCTTCAAGGTACTAATGTACTAAAACCGAAGTTATATTTCTGATATTCAAGATAATGAGGAACGCTGAGTAAAACAATAAATTCCACATTCTTACAATTTATTGCACGTGCGTGTCTTACATAAACAAACTCTAGCACTTTGAAGATTAAGCACACTTTAGCTACGTCAAGTAACCTTTCAATAACCCTAACGTGACTTAACGTAAGCTTTCCTGCACTACACGTCCAGCCGGAGAATTCTATTCATTATAATTGGCGCCCGAACATTTCTTGAACACGAGGTACTGACACTTATTGACTTTGTCTTCATTACCTGAGAAAACTTCACTATTTCAACCTGAATCAAGTTTCGGTGGAGGTGAGGTTATTTTCGACAATTTGCAGGAAGCCTGTATGTCTACCTTTGATGTCAATGATTTGCAAGTACCCAGGCATTCCTCACAATTTCGTCATTCACCAGCTTCATATCACTCTGAGTCGCGGGTCGAACCTGAGGTATTTCAATCCTCTCACGGAGGCAAAATATTTGCACATTTCGTGCCGCATGAGGGAGCAATTACTTTCAAAAGTTTGGAGGGGTCCTTGAAATTTCTCGAGGATTTGGAGGATCATTTCGACTTATACAATATTCCTCAAGATTGCAAAGTGCAAATAGCAGGCACTTGCTTGAAAGATGCCGCTAAGACCTGGTATCGGCAGTGGAGAGTATCGAACCCGAATTCTCGTTATGAGAATTTCCGAGCGGAATTTTTGGAAGTCTTTCCTTTCGGCCTCAATCGAGCTGGCCTTGCACAACAACTTTTTTCTCGTAAGCAAGGACCCAACGATAGCCCTGTTGCGTTTGCTTTAGAAACAAAACGCTTGTATAAATTATGGGATCTACATTCCAGTCATGTCGACATGTTGGACACCCTATTGCAACAGCTCGATCCATTTCTACAGGATTTTATTGAGGTCCGAGACACTGCTACAATACCTCACGGCGAACATGGACCAACTAAACATGCTCGGGAACCCCGGGAGGTTTTTGTCACGAAAATCCTCAGCAGCATAATAGGCCTAATGACTTTCAACACGAGCGTACACAGGTGCAAGTCCAAGCATCATACGTACCACCGCATAGAAGAGTGGTACACCAACCGCTAGTTTCTAAACAATTTTCTGGGTACAGTACAAATGCACAGTATGCTCGAACCCGTTCCAATCCGCAGAATTCGGAACATTTTTATGCTAAGGGCAATAATGATTTTTCTGCCCGTGTTGGTGGACAAAATAATGGAAATGGAAATTTCAACAGAAATGCGGAGTTCCCGGAGCAGTTTTCACGAAGTTTTTCTAAGCGTGAAAACTTTACCGATACCAGGCAGGGCCGAGGTTTCAGACCGCATGACAATACAACCAGGAATCCTTTAAACTTCCAAAGGAAGTAGACCAAGGGTCGGCTCTGCTTCCTGATACCAAGAATTCTGACCCTGAAATAGTATTATTGACTGTCCAAACTCCTTAGTTGCCTGATGTGTTATTGACAATTGAAGATATTATTGTCGAGACAAAGTTCGACAGTGGCTCTGAAATATCAGCCCTAAATACGAAGTTTTGCACTGAAAGTTTTCCTGCAATACACGTCCAGCCTGCGACGCAGTATTTGCGAGGTGCAAATTACGAAATCTTCAGTATCACGGGAACTGTCACATTATCTCTAGGGCTGGGAAAGGCTCGTTTTACGCATTCTTTCCTGCTGATAGACGAACTACCTGTTAAATGTCTAATGGGCATAGATTTTATCGATACTTTTAAAATTACCATGAATTTTGAACACCATGTTATTTCCTTTCCGGAACCTGTCGAAGTGATTCCTAAAGATCCTATAGATATAACGAATTTGTTACTGAGTAAACAACTGAATGAGAGGCAACGACACCAGCTTTCTCAACTTTTGAATGAAAGACCTGGTTTATTTTCCGACCAACCTGGTTTCACACAGGTGGTTTATCACGTCATTGACACTGATGGTTCGAAACCGATAGCGACGAAACCTTACCCTTGTGCTCCCCATAAAAAATGAAATGCAACGTCAAATTTCAGAGATGATTAAACAGGGCATAATAAGGGAATCAACAAGCGCCTGGGCCGCACCTGCTTTTCTTGTTTCAAAGAAACAACCCATCGAATTTCGTTTCGTGACAGATTTCCGCAAGCTAAACCAAGTCACGAAGGCGATAAATTATCCACTACCTGTCATGTCGCATATTTTGCATGACCTATGTCACCTAAATGGTGTCAACCTTGGATTTGGCGAGTGGATATTGGCAGGTTGCGGTACATCCAGACTCCGTACATAAAACAGGCTTTGTGACTCCTTTTGGGGCTTATGAATACCTGCGTATGCCCTTTGGACTAGTCTCTGCACCTGCTACTTTCCAAAGGCTTATGGATACGGTTCTCAGACCTGTTCTAGGTCCCCATGTGCATGTATATTTGAATGATATTATTATTACATCCGAGACTTTTGACGAGCACCTTTCTCGGCTCGAACAGGTGTTCCAACTCATATACAATGCTGGCCTGAAGTTAAAACCTAGTAAATGCCAGATAGCGAGGGACGAGATTGTATATCTGGGGTTGAAAATCACTCCCCACGGCTTATTTACGGATGATGAAAAAATCAAGCCTATAGTTGACTTTCCACGGCCAAAAACAGCCAAAGAACTTTCTGGGAATGACCGGATGGTATCAGCAGTTCGTCCCCGCTTATGCTACAATCTGTGAGCCATTGTATGCTTTGAAACGTAAATACAAGAAGTTTGTTTTTACACCTGAGGTTAACGCAGCGTTTAAAGCACTAAAATCTGCGTTGACTCAGGCTCCTGTATTAGCTATCCCAGATCATACTAAGGAATTTGATATTTACACTGACGCATCCGGAGTTGGTCTTGGTTGCGTTTTGTCACAAGCTGGGCATCCAATAGCTTTTGCGTCCCGTACTTTAGCCAAAGCTGAACGCAATTATTCAGCTAAAGAACGCAAATGTCTTGCTGTAGTGTATGCTCTTGAAAAATTTCAATGTTATCTCAACGAATTGACATTTAATATAATTACGGATCATTCTGCCCTTCAGTATTTGAATTCTGCTAAGCACCTCTCCAACAGACTTACGAAGTGGGCTCTTAAGTTACAAGAGAGCAATATCAACATTTCGTACCAGCCAGGTCATAAGAATCAATTACCGGATGCATTGTCTCGCGTCCCGATTAGTGGGGTTCCCACAGAAACTACTCCTGGATGTCAACCATTACTTTTAATAGCTGATATAACATCCAGAGAGGAGATAATGGCTGAATTAGTAAATGATCCAGAGTTTGGGGAAATCTATAATTTTTTGCTTGCGGATTCACCACAACAAAGTGACCCTTCTCTGGCTGGCAGGTCACAGCATTTTGAAGTCATAGAGGGTCTTCTTTACTATACGAAATCTAGGACTACTAGGGCAGAGTTTGGCCCATGTATTCCGCGAACCCTTAGAATGCCCTTTTAAACGAATTTCATGACAAACCTATTGCAGGCCATTTAGGTATTCGCAAGACCCGTTGTAAATTGCGGGATGATGCCTATTGGCCTGGCATGTACCAAAGTGTGCTCGCGTACGTTCAATCATGTCACTTGTGTCAGATTTATAATTACCGTAATGTAAGACCAGCCGGTCACTTGAAATCTAGTTCAAGTTCTCATGTTTTTGACATTATTTCAATAGATTTATTGGGACCTTATCCTTTATCTGTTAAAAACAAAGCTCGTTAAGTTTTAGTATTGACCGATAATTTCTCTAAATGGGTCGAGGTCTTTCCCATTAAAGCCGCTACGGCGGAAGTTATTTGTAATGTATTAATTAATGAAGTATTCTCTAGATATGGTGCACCTAATCAAGTAGTTTCGGATAATGGTCCCCAATTTATTTCTGACATTTTTAAAAGAATGTGTGCGAGACTACACATAAAGCATAAATTCATTTCCCCATATCATCCCCAGAGTAATCCCGCGGAACGAGTAAACCGCACGCTAGTCAAAATGATCGCTACATTTTTCATGGATCATCACGAGCGGTGGAACGAACATCTTGAGATTTTTTAGTTCGCCCTCCGCTCGTCTGTTCATGAATCTACTAAGTTTACTCCCGCAGAACCTTTTTTGGGTCGAAAAATTAAGACCCCTTTTGAAAATTTAATGGGATTATCCACGAACTAAACCAACGACCAACTCCGCAATCAGTACGAATCATAGCAGAGAGCTCGTGTTGCAATGATAGGAGCACAAGCGGCTCAAGCAAGATACTATAATACTAGGCGTAGGGGACCAGATCTTGTCGTTGGAGATCTAACTCTCTTGGAAACGCACTTCCAGTCTTCTGTTTCTCATACTTTAGTAAAGAAATTTGCACCCAGCTACGAAGCTCCATATCGGGTGGCAAATGTGTATGAAAATAACATTATCCTTGAAAAACCTGACAATCAATTTCAATACGTACACGTTGCTCAGTGTCGCAAGTATCATGAACAAAATATGGATTTTATAATCAACCCTACTCAACCTTCTGTTCCACAGACTCAAGAGTCTTTATCACACGATCAACCTCCACAAATTTTGGACGAACCGACAAACCCTTTTGAAGAATCACCAGTAATTTTTTCTTCACCCTCCCTCCACAAGACTGCCATCCAAGAACGCAACCTGATTCTACCATAAGACAAAGGCTCGAATCAAGTTCTTCAAATTCCAGTATCATTCCCTTCCCTCCAACCATTGCCGAGACTATTGCTGCACCATTCCCTAATAACTCTGCACCAACACAAGCTCCTACTTCCTTGAATATCTCGTCAGAGAGTATTCCAATAGGCAGAAATAAACATCGCTCTGCACGACCACTAACTTACAGCAGCGACTCAGAGTCTTTTTTTTTTTTTTTTTTTTTGATTGGAGGTTTAACGACCACCGTGAGCAACTCAATGGGCTATAAGCAGTCGCCCGTCCCTAATTTAGGGTCACTGGTTCCAGGGAAGGGAAAGAGCCAGTGCCGTAAGACAAACACAACATCCATGCCTGACCGGGATTCGAACCCGGACCCCGTTCGGACGAATGATCAGAGGCCATCGCTTAGACCACTGCGCCACCGGGGCGGCCGACTCAGAGTCATCACATATTCCTGATTTACCAGATATAGACAATAGTTTGACGATTCCTAAACGTCAGAAACATATTACAAACCGTCCAGCAACACCAACAGCTGGTCGATAACGCAACGTGTCTCCCCAATCTGCTTCGCCGCAACAGCGACGAAGGCAGAGATCCTTGCATCCGCCCGGGTTTCGCCCCTGGAACTTACGCTCAGGGCAAACAGGGCCGATGCCTACTTCTACTGTCATTCCAAACAGTAGAAAGAGAAAACAAGCGATGTGGCCGGAGCCACGTCCCTTCAAAAGAATTCTGGAAGGACAACACGGGCCCCAGCACAAAGGGAAAACATATCGAAAGCCTGGGGGAGCCCGCTCCTTTCTGACGCAGGGAATTCCTGACCGACAGACTTCAGCCGTTCCTGACCGTTCCTGTCAGACGCAGGGAATTCCTGACCGACAGACTTCAGCCGTTCCTGACCGTTCCTGTCAGACGCAGGGAATTCCTGACCGACAGACTTCAGCCGTTCCTCACCGTTCCTGTCAGACGCAGGGAATTCCTGACCAACAGACTTCAGCCGTTCCTCACCGTTCCTGTCAGACGCAGGGAATTCCTGACCGACAGACTTCAGCCGTTCCTGACCGTTCCTGTCAGACGCAGGGAATTCCTGACCGACAGGCTTCAGAATTTCTTGACCGACAGACTACAGATGTTCCAGATCCATTCAAGTCGCAGAAAAGATCGGCGCCACCATAATTTCCCAGTCCGATTAGGCCTGGAAAAAGATAACGTACTAGGGTTTTTTATGCGTCCTCGAGATAAGTAAGGTTTCGTGGACAGGTTATTTTCTCATTATGTTGTTTTTCCTGCACGACCAGTTGGCGTGACAGAATTTTTTTTCGGTGTGGGCCTACGCATTCTTTTTGTGTATATATTACGTTATATATATATATATATATATATCATCATCATCATCATCATTGTCAACCATTATCAATCCACTGCTGGATGAAGGTCTCCCCGAGTTTCCTCCACAACGGTCTGTCTTGTGCCAGTCTCCTCCATGTCACTCCCGCATATTTACGAATTTCATCCACCCATCTCCCATGTGGTCTTTTTCTGGGTCTTTTCCTGTCCCTTGGAATCCAATCTAAAATTTCGGCTGTCCATCTATGGTCTGTCCTTCTGGCAGTATGTCCAGCCCATTGCCATTTCAGGGATTTAACTCTGATCATGATGTCTTCCACTCTCGTCATTTTTCGGATCCACGAGTTCCTCTTCTTATCTCTCTTGGTTATACCAAGCATGCACCTCTCCATACTTCTTTGAGTTGTCTGCAGCCTTTGTATGTCTCTTTTAGTTAAGGTCCACGTCTCTGCACCATACGTAAGCACTGGAAGGATGCTTGATCAAACACTTTTCTTTTAAGACATAATGGCATATTGCTCTTGAAAATTATGCTGTTTCTTCCAAAAGCTCTCCAGGCAAGTTTTGTACGCCGATTAATTTCTTCATCAATGTGACCCTCACTTGATATCTGCTGTCCAAGATAAACGTACGTATCTGTTATCTCCAGTTTTTCTCCATCAATCGATAAATCTTCATTTCTTGTAAAAGCATTGAACATCACTTTTGTCTTCTGAAAGTTCATTTTTAATCCCACTTCTTTACTCTTGTCAGCAAGTTCCTGGATCATACTCTGCAGCTCTGATGGGGTAGTTGCAAAAATGACTATGTCATCAGCAAAACGAAGGTGGGTTAGATAATCTCCATTAATCTTTATCCCTTTGTTTTCCCAGTTCAGTGATTGAAAGACATTTTCCAATGTGGCATTAAAGAGCTTCGGAGATATGGTGTCACCTTGTCTCACTCCCTTTCCAATTTTTATGTGTGTTGTGTTTTCAAACAGCCGAATCTTTGCACTTGCATTTTCATAGATGTTATTAATAATATTAATGTATGCATCTTCAATACCGCAGGATTTCAGAGCCGTGGTAACTGCTGATGGTTTCACCGAATCAAAGGCTTTTTCATAATCGATAAAAGCCATGCACAATGGAAGTTCATATTCCCTCGCTCTTTCAATTAGTTCTCTCAGTACGTGGATATGATCTATTGTGCTGTAGCCACTCCTGAATCCAGCTTGTTCTCTCGGTTGAGCCATGTCCAGTGTTACCTTCAAGCGGTGTGAAAGAACTTTAGTGAAGATTTTATAAACCACTGATAGGAGGGTGATAGGTCCGTAGTTCCTGAGATCCTCAATGTCACCTTTTTTATGTAGCAGGATCATTGTAGCATTGTTCCAATCCTCAGGAATCTTCCCTTCATTAAGGCATCGAGTGAAAATTTGGGCGAGTACTGTTTCAATTTCTCCACTTGCTTCTTGTATGATGTGTATAGTAATTCCATCTTCTCCTGGAGCTTTCCCCCGCTTCATGTTCTTGATTGCATGAGCAACTTCTGCTGGGAGGACTGGAAGAACTCTGGTACCTTTCATGATGTCTGGAGTACATGTATCATCCCTTTCATATAATTTGGAGTAGAAATCTTTCACTCTTGTCAAAATTTCGCCTCTATTTCTTGTTATAGAACCATCTTCTTTTCTCAGAGCCATAATCTGTTTTCTTCCCTTACTGAGATGTCCCTTTGCTATCTTAAGGCTTTGGTTGTTTTCAATTGCTTTCCTCACTAGCTCACAGTTGAATTTCCTTACGTCTTCAGTGATACTTTTTCGTGTTGTCTTGCATAGCTCTATATATTCCCCTTTGGAAGTCACATCTTCTTTAGTTGTCCTCATCTCTCTTCTTTTTTGCATCAACATTTTGGTTTTTCCTGATAATTTGTTCACATGCAACTTGTTCTTAGACCCAGCTAATTTTGTTGCTGTTTCCATAAGAGCTTTGGTTACTTTTCTGTTAACTTCCGAAATATCCACTTCTTCCGATGTTAGGCCTTCTAAAGCTGAGAATCTGTTCTTCAGTTCCAACTTGAAAGTATTATGGTGTTTTTTAAGGTTGGTTATGTCAATACATTTTGTTTGTCTTATGAGCTTGCCACGTTCCAGTTTAGTGTTGAGGTGCATCTTACATCTTACCAATCTATGGTCACTACTTGTGTTGAACTTGTTCAGCACACTGCAGTCTTCCATGACGAATTTTTTGTTACACATAATAAAATCAATTTCACTTGTCGTCCCAATTGGATGTCTCCATGTCCATTTCCTGTGTGGCTTTTTCTTGAAAAAGGAGTTCAAGATGAAAAACCCTTCTGCCTCTGCAAACTCAACGAGAGTATTTCCACGCTGGTTTCTGTTGCCGTGACCGAATTTACCTACTGAAGTTTCATTCTGTTGTCGTTGCCCTATTTTTTGCATTGAAATCTCCCATAATTATCTTCAAGTGATGCTTACCTTTATTATTTAGATGACGAATTTCCTCATAAAATTCTTCAATTTCTTCTTCAGGATGACTTGTGGTGGGTGCATAAGTTTGAATAATCTGAGCCTGGTATCTTCTCGATAGTTGGATAACGAGTCGTGCAGCTCTGTCAGAGGAACTTTCAACTTCTATCACTTTATCCTTCAGTTTCTTGTTTATTATAAATCCAACACCACTAGTTCTGCCAGTATCTGTCCCACGATAATAGAAGAGATGTCCACTTTTCAGTTCAATGAGATCTTCTCCTTTTCTCCTTACCTCACTTAGCCCAACAATGTCCCACTTGATCCTTTGTAGTTCCTCTTCCAATTCAAGAAGCCTTGAATCAGAAGATAGGGAGCGTCCGTTATAGGTAGCCAAGGTCAGCATCAAATGGCAGCCTAGTCCGGTCCTCCGGGGATTCTTAGCACCCTCTGCCTTCATGTCGCACTGGCCGCTGCCTTGGCCAGGTACATTCCAGCTGCCGGAGACTGAGGGCCAAAATTTAAGTTGTATAGTCATTTTGGAGGTGTTTGGCCATAACTCACCACGCTGGCCAAGCGGGTCGGTGAGTGTGGGATAGCATTTCCTCTAATCCCGATGGTATAGTTATACCGCTATTGGCGGTCGTCAGAGCCCCTTTAGTGGGAACAGGATGCACCACGAGAAGGCGGGGTTGACATTTGTCAAGGAGAGGCTGTGATGTTACGCATCACCTGACCTTACATATATATATATTCTATGTCCGTCTACTAATCCAAAAATTTGTTTATATATGTGTGTTAGGGGTAAAATAGTGAAAATTGTTACTGTTAGGCAGCTACAGGCAATCGTCGCTGCTGATACAGTTTGTTTGTAATCAACGATGAATATATATAGAGTTGAAAATATGAGGAAGTAAAATGAAATCAAAAAAGTGATTCCTGCTGGGCAGAATAAAAATAAGGTATGCCGATGCAGGTTTGTTCGGTACATGTATAAAAAGTGTTTCCTGCTTCACAGACAATAGCTGCGGACACAGGTTTACTGAATTTGTTATGCCAAGCTTGAAGTTGTAAATACTGCTGCCACAAAAAAAGTAGTACGATAAACGTCAGTCAGCGAAATGTAAGACTACACTCAAAATTTGATAGGTTTTTCGAAAAAAAAAATTAAGGGGGAGATGATGTAACGTATACTCTAGATTCAGTTTCTTTTTTGATTTTACTATCTCTTGTTATTTTATTTTCCTATGCAAATTATCTTCTCACTTAACGAGATATTGTTTCTCCCTCTGAATTATATGTGGCAACGAGTGTAAGTCATGACATGGTGGTATGCAGTATATATAGGCGCGCTCAAGTATACCAGCGAGCTTCGTTTTTATATATGATAGGTTCTTCCTAATTATTGTTATGCGATTCTACGAAAGTTCGGTCTAACAGTAGTTGTGTTATTTTGGAGTTTGTATTTGAGTAATACCAGGAGCTCCCCAATAAAAGGTTAAAAGTGAGTACGTTTACTTAGTTCATTTTATTGTCAGATCTCTGTCTGGCCGTTAAGTCTATTTCATTGAGTGTTTACGTTAAGTTCAGGGAATATTGTGTTTACCGCTCTAATAAGGAGCCTTCAAGGTACTAATGTACTAAAACCGAAGTTATATTTCTGATATTCAAGATAATGAGGAACGCTGAGTAAAACAATAAATTCCATATTCTTACAATTTATTGCACGTGCGTGTCTTACATAAACAAACTCTAGCACCTTGAAGATTAAGCACACTTTAGCTACGTCAAGTAACCTTTCAATAAACCTAACGTGACTTAACGTAAGCTTTCCTGCACTACACGTCCAGCCGGAGAATTCTATTCATTATAGCGGTTATGCAGAACCCTCCAAACAGTCGTTTCTAGCATAGCTAACTGCGATGCAGCTCGTCACGTTGACATCTGAGGGCTACGAGGAAAGGCTTCTTGAACGGGATCAACATCGTCCTGTGAAGTGCTCTGCCTTTTCACTTCTTTTTGATGCTGCACACTACCAGTCTTTTGAAACTGCTTTAACCAACTTCGGAGACCATTATCGGAAGGTGGAGCTCTGCCATACTGCGTTCTGTAACGACGTTGCGTTATGATAACTGACTTTGTTTCGAAGAACCTCAGTACGCATATCGCTTTTTCTTAAACAGTCGCCATTTTGAAGTACGACGTCGATCCAGCGGGTACCGTGTTGCCACATAAAATTTTCTGCGGTGAACTTGTTTATGTTGGATGCAGTTTTATTTGGTCGGTTACGGTTTGACTCTGCTAGGCCACGGAAACCCAGACAATAATTATGAACCATATTTTAATGCAAGTTCTACGAAAATTTAAAAATTCAGAAAAAAATAAAAGAAAATACACTTCCGCCATTAGGAAAAAGCTCTCATATTTTAAAATACATAATGCGAGCAGCGTTATTATTTATGTAGTCAATGGAACCGGTTAAAAAACAATCGGATATCTGCAATCGATAAATCATCCAGAAACAGAAATAACTATTTATAACTACTAGCAGCTGACAAGTAGGTTACGAACCGATGATTTATCGATCGCAGAAATCACCCAGAAACAGGAATAACAATTTATACCTACTAGCAGCTGAAACGCAGGTTACGAACCGATGATTCATCGATTGCAGAAATCCGGTTGATTTTACGAACTAAGATCAACAGGATTTCTGCAATAGATAAATCATCAAGAGAGAGAAATAATTGTTTATACCTGCTAGTATCTGAAACGTAGGCTACGAAAATTAACAAATTGTGCACAAAAAGTTTTCCACAGCGGACGGAAGACATCAGGGATGAAGGGATGTTTAAATTCAACGAATTTAAATTTATTTTTAAATTTAATTTAGGTGTTATAGTTATTTCAGAAAAAGAGATATGGAGGAAAACATGATATAACTTTTACACCCCGAGTGAAAAAAACTTTGTATTACTTAAAGAAAAGAAATGGGTTCAAAACACTCTTCATAATGAAAGGTATGCTAACAAAAAAAAGGATTTTTCTGAATGGCATTTTGAATCGAAATAACTCTTTCATAGGGAAATATAGACTGGCTCCCCTTGGCGGAAGAATTTTGAATAATGCTAAAGTAGAAACTATGCTTAAAGTATTCTTTATTGCAAAAGCTTTGCGAAGGAAAAATAATTTTTCACATGTCTCTTGGAAGGTGGTATTGTGAGAAAAATGTTTTGACATTTACGCCCCTAGCAGAACAAAATGTGCATTATTTAAACAGAATAATGTTTCCCATCTTCACTGTGGCGAATGGCACACACACACTCTCTCTCTCTCTCTTCTCAACCCTAAAGTTGGTGGATAGCATTGGCCATCATCCACAAAAGAATTCTCTCCTGAGCCATAAGCTTGATGTTCCGGTAGGTTCTTCCTCTAGTTATTTGACTCACATATTGAATTCTTGGGGGTCTTCTTCCAGTTTCTCCTTCCATTCTACCTTCAATCAAGTTGGCATACCATTCCAAGTGTCTTATGAGATGGCTTATCATGCTCTCTTCTTCTTCTTTCCATTGCCCATAATATTTCTCGTTTTTCCTGGACTTTTTTTCAACACTTCCACATTTGTCATTGTTTCTGTTCAAGCAATTTTCATCATACGTCTCTAGCACCACATTTCAACTTTGTCCTGTCTCTTTTTTGCAGTGTCCAAGTTTCAGATGCATAAAGTGCTACATTCCATATAAAAGTTCTTATAAAATGTTTCTTTGTTTCCACAGAGATGGACTTGGATGTTAATTGTCCTCTTTTCTTATTGAAAGCATTCTTTGCTTGTGTTATCTTAGTACTCACATCTTTTTCATCTTTTAAACTGGATGTAAAAAGACTACCTCAGTAAATGAAGTCCTTAACATGTGTTACTCTTATTCCTTTTAACATGATATTAATCTTTTGCTCTCCGTCTCAGGTGTATTTCATTACTTTTATGTTTTTCACATTTATATTCATTTTGCATTTATCTTCAATGGCACACAGTATAAAAATAAGTTTTGCAACAGGATATTTAAAAGCGAAGATATGGTTGCTAACATAAATACATACTAACTCCACAGTCATATTTTCCCACATGGTAAATTATAAAAAAGTGTTAAAATAATTTTTAAATCGGATTTTTAGAAGCAGAGAGATCAGGAAGAGTAGATTAAATGTTTGCGGGTCCTGGCATGGAGAAGTTTGCGGTATTTTGGGCAGAAAGTGCACACAGAATGTCTTGTTGATTAGTAGTATCTGACCTAAATATGATATTTTAAATCGGGTTTTTAGTTGCGTAGATATTGCTGTAAATGTGCTAAAATCGAAAATGCGATCTTATGCCATCTAGTCGCAAACTTGCTTGTGCATTAAAAAAAATTGAAATCATATTCAAAACATTTGGCGCTAGAAACGCTCTCCGACAAAGAAATATTTTTTTTAAATCTGACTATTAGAAGCACAGATATCGAGAAAATTACGATATGCAACTAGACCCCTGGCACAAAAACTGAGCATTACTTTAAGCAGATGGTATTGTCAAAAGGATGTTTGGTAAGAGCGATGTCTGATCACAAAAAGTGTTTTTCAATCGAACTTTTAGAATCCTAGATATTGCTGCAGATACAGCAGGATTAGATATACACATTTGCGCCTTCTATGTCCAACAAGGAGCTCTGTCTGATGCAAAAACAGTTTTTTGAAATCAAACTTTTAGAAGCAGAAATACCGGAGAAATCGCAATTTAGCGTAACTCTGCCTGGCGAAAAAACTGGGTACTACTTGAAAAAGAAATTACTCAAAATAGTCTTCGTTTTAAAGGGTACGAACGAAAGAAGGGATTTTGGCAATCGGATATTTAGAAGCAATGATGTGAATAAAATGAAATTTGAATTTGATAGCATCTGCATTTATGTCCTCTAGAGGCGAAGTTATACATCGAGAAAAAGCTGGAAAGAAAAGATAATTGTTCTGATATTTCGGGTTTCCCACCGCAAAAAAAAAAATTCAAATGGGACAAATAGTTACAGAGATATGATGTCCGAAGAAATATGGACGAACAGACTTACGGACGTATAGACTGTGTGGCATACAAAGGAGGTAATGCACGTGTCAAGACCACAAATCTGCAGTGATACATTTCGTCTGTGTGGCTTAGTTGGGAGAGCAACTTACTCCGAAGTGAGAAGACGCAGGTTCAATCCCCGTCACGGACAAATTTGCGTTTTCACATTGGCAACCGAACGTAAAAATGGATGTATTGGCCGTTGGGTTCTTTGCAAAATGTGTGATGTTTGTTCCACATATCGTCTAGAATTAATGAAACTTCATTTTTAGCTTAAAGAAAAAAGAAAAAGAAGGGGAGATTATGTGACGTACTACGGAGGTAAAGCATGTGTACAGACGACAAATCTATAGTGATACATTCAGTCTGCTTAATTTGCTTGGGAGAGCAACTTACTCCGGAGTGAGGGGACGCAGGTCTGTCACGGACAAATTTGTCTTTTTCACATCTGACGGACAGACAGACAGAATGATAGCATAAGCACGTACTTTTTTTTTACAAAAGACATGCTAAAAGCAATGAGATTTTTATTGCGCGTTCCATATAATGTTTTAAGTAAAATTATTTTTTTTTCTACTTGATGTCTGATATTACTTATAGTTCCCAAGAATCATATATAGTCTAGCGAAATATTTAGAATAAACTATTTTTAAGTTTACCTTCTTTAGGGTTCGATTCAAAAATCTTGAAAACGGAAACTCACACGATTTTGAAACTGATACAAGGCAGAAACAATTGTCTTTGTCTTTCAGTAAAACGTAATCACATGTACTTTCGCACTTGTATGCTTTAAAAATGGAGGGACGTTCGAGGAGAAATCTCAAAGGAGTATCTTAAAGGAGATGACGTGAATTCTCGATATGTCATGCGTTTCAAATACAGCCAGCCATATTTGTCGAGGGTTGAAATCTGCCATGTAGGAAGTTTGTGAGAAAGCGCGAAAGAAAACCGAGACATTTTTTTTTTCAATCCATCTGTTTCTAAAACATTGCTTTAGAATAACTGAATATTTTTCACAGAACAACTACGCTAAGTGTACAATAGCGCTCGAAATTTCAAAAGGAAGAGAAAAGCCGAACAAAATGTAAATCGATTTGAACAGAGTTCAGAGTCAGATATTAACAGATGAAACCCATAAATGGGCAGAACCGAAGAAGTACGATTAAAACAGAATTCTTGAAGAATTTAGTATAAATAAATACGTACAATAATAGAAATTATTTGATACGAAAGCTTAAAATGTTGGATTATTATGAACTGAACAACTTGCCTGCCAAAAAATACGCGTGACGAACATTGGTAGCGTTGCCTCAATTAAAGAATGATACTCTTCAAGAGGTAATGGGGTCAGTGTGTTTTCATGACTTCAGCTCCCTAAAAGGATTTGAAAAGGAAGAAGGATAGCGAAACATTTCTTATCATCCTACAGTGTTTCGTGCATAATCTATAGGAGTCAAGCCGTGGAATCCTGCTCATCTAGCCTTACGCTATACGATCTCACACTTTAGATTGAGTTGCATTCTTTTTTTTTTTTTTTTGATTGGAGGTTTAACGGCCACCGTGAGCAACTCAAATGGGCTATAAGCAGTCGCCCGTCCCTAATTTAGGGTCACTGGTTCCAGGGAAGGGAGAGAGCCAGTACCGAAAGACAAACACAACATCCATGCCTGACCGGGATTCGAACCCGGACCCCTTACGGACGAATGATTAGAGGCCAACGCCTTAGACCACTGCGCCACCGGGGGCGGCAGTTGCATTCTAATTTCACTGTTTAGATATTGTTGCTCTATATCATGTCTCTTTTTTAAGTAGCGTTGCGACTTATGGTTTTCCTCTATAGGTATATGTATAATGTTGTACTATATGATCCACCTCTTCAACGAGTGTTGCACTATATGATCTTCCGCTTTAACTAGTTTTATACCATAATCTCTCTCGGTAGTGTTACACTGCATGATCTCTCTTCAGGTTGTGTTGCACTATAAATTACCTGTTTAGAGAGTGTTGCGCTATAAATTTCTTCTTCAGATAATGCTTTTCTGGATGATCTTCATCATCAGGTAGTGTTGCACCACATGATTTCCCTCATTAGGTATTGTTCCACTGTATGCTGTCCCTCTTCAAGTAGTGGTGCAGTTTATTGACTCCTTCTTTAAGTAACGTTGCATTACATGATCTACCGCTTTAGCAGTGTTGCACTGTATAATCTCCCAGTGTAGTGAGTGTTACATTGTTGTTGTTTTTTTTTTTTTTTTTTTTATTGGAGGTTTAACGACCACCGTGAGCAACTCAATGGGCTATAAGCAGTCGCCCGTCCCTAATTTAGGGTCACTGGTCCCAGGGAAGGGAGAGAGCCAGTGCCGTAAGACAAACACACCATCCATGCCTCACCGGGATTCGAACCCGGACCTCTTACGGACGAATGATCAGAGGCCATCGCTTAGATCACTGCGCCACCGGGGCGGCTTACATTGTAAGAACTCCCTCTTCAGCGAGTGTCACGCTGCATGATCTCAGTCTTTAAATAGTGTTGCACAGTAGATTTCCTCTTTAGGTAGTATTTTTCTGCATGTGTGGTCTCTCTCTCTCTCTCTCTCTCTCTCTCTCTCTCTCTCTTGGTTGTACTACACTGCATGATTTTCTTCAGGCAGTGTTGTACATACTATGATTTATCTTTTTAGATGGTGTTGCACTACATGGTCTCACTCTTTAAGTAGTATTGAACTATATATGATCTCCCTCTTTAGATAATGTTGCATTATGTGATCTCCCGCTTCAGGCAGTGTTGCATTCTATGATCTCCGTCTTCAGGTTGTTTCATTCTATAATCTCTCTCTTCGGATGGCGCTACACTGCACGATTTCCCTCTCTGTTTTGTCGCTCCGGTGACGCAGTGTTGTAAACGCTGGCTTGTGATTACTCTTCTGAGATGGGCCTAGTTTCGATTCCTGGTGAGGCAGGATATTATATTTGTCATACAGCACTCGCTCTCTCCCTTTCCTGTAACCAGTGGTCCTAAATTAGGGACGAGAGACTGCTTATAGCCCATTGAGTTGCTCACGGTGGTCATTAATCCCTCACTTAAAGAAATATTCATTTTTAGGTAATATTGCACTGTATGATCTTGCACTTAGGTATTGTTGCAGTTTATGATCCCCCTCTTAGGTAATGCTAAACAGCATGATCTCCCTCATTTGCAAGTACTGCACTATATGATCTTCTTTAGAGGGGGAGTTGTGCGAGGTGGAATTTGTGGGAATGGGTGCTCTGATCAATTAAAAATCAGGAAACAGAGCACAACCTACGGGAAACTCAACGGTGGGTAAAGATGAAAATGCATCGAGCGGCAATACTGTGCTGCCTGAAGACGCATGCGCACATTGCTTCGAGCGGCAATACTGTGCTGTGTGAAGACGCATGCGCACATTGCTTCTCTCTTGTGACATTTCAAAATGGCGGTTGAATTGGATCTTTGCTATCGCGAGAATCTGAGCCAGTTTCGACAGCTATTATCTATCTACAAATTGTTGACTCCTACAAAGATAGTGTAATGCAACATCTATATTTTGCTGAATGGTGTCCGAAGTTTGCATCTGGTACAGATGGTAACTGATAACAATCACAGTAGGCGTCCAAGGAATTTCTCAACCGAAATAAACACAGCATAAATGAGATCAATTATTCAGAACGACAGGTATGGAATTTTATTATGCATAGTATTTGAGGTTGGCATGCCATATGGAAGCGTCCAATATACACTGGTGGAAATGGAAAGTGATACACCCAGGAGTAATTGGTGGTATTGCATGAAACTATGCCCAATGTATCTCCGTAGGACGGGTATTGAATGATTAAACAGTGGAAGCAGTAGATGTAGTTATAAATGTAAATTATGTGCAGATTTTTATGCAAAATTGGTATGTTGTTTCGTTCATAAGTCGTTAACTGTGTGATGTCACAAGGTAATTTTTCGTCCACAGGTAGCCGGTAACCAGCTATGCCACGTCGTAGAGTGAGAACTCCATACACCCACATGCCGGACTTGGAGCGAGGTCGCATCATTGGCATGTCTGTGAAATGGGGGCTTCGTATTGTGAAATAGGCCGACGAACGGACAGTAGTGCCATGTTAGTACGGAAAATTGTGACACATTAGACGCGGGAAGGCGTGAGTACTCGCAGATCTGGCACAGGTTCCACGAAGGAGAACGACACCACGTGACAACCGACATATTGTCCGTCTGGCAGTTGCGGACAGAAGGACGACCGCAGCACAGATCCGAGCAGTGGTGACAGCCAGTGTGACCGCCACAGACAATTGTCAACCGATTGCTTAATGCTGGGTTGCATTCTCGTGCAGCCATGCATTGTATTCCGTTAACCCTATTTAACTGCCAACGACGCCTCACCTGGTGCAGTGCTAGACGCAACTAGACACGTTAATGGCATACAGTTATGTTCAACAACGCGTCCCGATTCTGTCTGGGCAAAAGTAATAATCGACAACACATCCAGCGGTGTTGTGGAGAAATGACCAACCCTGCTGTGATTTCAGAGCGCAACAGAGGTCCATCCCCAGATATCATGGTTTGGGCGTACATCAGTTATGACAGCAGGACTCGGTTGTTGGAGGCACCATGACTGCCCGATAATATGTGGACAGGGTGATATAACCTGTTGTCCTACTGTTCATGGCCACCATCCCAAATGGTCTCTTCTAACAGAATAATGCGCGTCCGCACACTGCGGTCATCACAAGACAAGCCTTGCAAGGTGTCACAATCATGGATTGGCCACCGTGCTCCTCAGATTTGTTCGCCATAGAGCATGTCTGGGATGCCATGGGTAGACGCATTACGAGACGTTGCCACCCAGCGGTAACTGAACAAGAATTGACTGAACACGTTATGCAAGCTTGGAGAGACATACTCCAAGACTACATCAGTAGACTTATTTCCGGCAAGGATCCAAGAGTGTAGAGCTCATCATAATGGGCACACTTCGTACTGCAACATGTGCCGAACAGCAATAAACTTGAGCTGATTCACATCATTTTGGTTTCATTTATTGTGGTTAGGACTCTGTACTTATCTGCCAAGTTTCATGCAATTCCCCCATTTCCTTCCGGGTGTTAGCATTTTCCATTTCCACCAGTGTATTTCCACAAAATATATTGGCGGCTACTTTGAGACGCTCAAGTACTATTCTTGTATTATTCTGAGTAGGAGCTAGGGACCTATTTTCCTGCGTGACAAAGTCCGGTCGCAGAAGACAGGCCAAACTAGAGTTTTCACCAACAATTTTAATGGAACGTCCTCCAGAGTCCTTCACACAGCAGCGAAGTGACATCTAGGCAGTTTCACTGGTTTCCACTGCTGAAAAAACACTTAAAAGGACGTTTCATGAAGTATTTCCCTTCCCACCAAAGGAAGTTTAAGTGGCATTTCCCCCTGAAAAAGTAATCTCGACAACCTTTTGAGACTCTTTCGAAATACCTTGTAATATTCGGAGTAGGAGACGCATCATTACTATTGACAGTTACTTTGATAGGCTGAAACTTCTGTGGCTGTCTAGTCTTCGAAGATAAAGAGTTATATATTTTCCTTCATGAAAACGCCCGGTCGCATGCGACATAACCTCCAGGTAGATTTTTGCAGATCGTTTAAATGGAAATTCTTCCATGTCCTCAATAAATCCAGGATTCGGCACTTCCACATCTTTCCACTTTTGAAAGATCAGCTGAAAGGACGTTGGCGTTATCACAGACAAAGTGAAAACTGCTGTACTTCAGCATTAGTAATTTCGTGTGGAGAAAATAAACAATCTCATACGACACAACGACAAGTGTCTGAATGATTTTAATGCTGATGTTGAAAAATACAGTACGTGCGTGCTTTCAGTTTGGGAATCACATTCAGAGTATTAAACGTTAGTTCTACAAAATACAGGCCTCCTAACATTATTTTTTGATTAACCAGTATAAAAATACTACGCAGAATTTAGGTCTGGTGTGCAAATGAATGAGTGTAGCAGGATTACTTTTCAAACGCATAGTTCGTTTTACCTAGATTCTTCTGGTATGAGAAATACAGAAAGTACTTGTCGAGATAATATAGCGTAAGAGCATGACAAAAGCTCAAATAAAACTAGGACCTTAACTCCGCATCAACCTCGGAGCAGTAAGTGGAATTTAAATACGAGTATTACAAAAGCAGAGCTGCACGACTTGTTATCCAACTCTCGAAAAGATACCAGGCTCAGATTATTCAAACTTATGCACCCACCACAAGTCATCCTGAAGAAGAAATTGAAGAATTTTATGAGGAAATTTGTCATCTAAATAATAAAGGTAAGCAGCACTTGAAAATAATTATGGGAGATTTCAATGCAAAAATAGGGCAACGGCAACAGAATGAAACTTCAGTAGGTAAATTCGGTCATGGCAACAGAAACCAGCGTGGAAATACTCTCGTTGAGTTTGCAGAGGCAGAAGGGTTTTTCATCTTGAACTCCTTCTTCAAGAAAAAGCCACACAGGAAATGGACATGGAGACATCCAAATGGGACGACAAGTGAAATTGATTTTATTATGTGTAACAAAAAATTCGTCATAGAAGACTGCAGTGTGCTAAACAAGTTCAACACAGGTAGTGACCATAGATTGGTGAGATGTAAGATGCACCTCAACACTAAACTTGAACGTGGCAAGCTCATAAGACAAACAAAATCTATTGACATAACCAACCTTAAAAACACCATAATACCTTCAAGTTAGAACTGAAGAACAGGTTCTCTGCTTTAGAAGGCCTAACATCGGAAGAAGTGGACATCTCTGAAGTTAACAGAAAAGTAACCAAAGCTCTTATGGAAACAGCAACAAAATTGGCTGGGTCTAAGAACAAGTTGCATGTGAACAAATTATCAGGAAAAACCAAAATGTTGATGCAAAAAAGAAGAGAGATGAGAACAACTAAAGAAGATGTGACTTCCAAAGTGGAATATATAGAGCTACGCAAGACAGTAAGAAAAAGTATCACTGAAGACGTAAGGAAATTCAACTGTGAACTAGTGAGGAAAGCAATTGAAAACAACCAAAGCCTTAAAGATAGCAAAGGGACATCTCAGTAAGGGAAGAAAACAGATTATGGCACTGAGAAAAGAAGATGGTTCTGTAACAAGAAATAGAGGCGAAATTTTGACAAGAGTGAAAGATTTCTACTCCAAATTATATGAAAGGGATGATATATGCACTCCAGACATCATGAAAGATACCAGTACCAGAGTTCCTCCAGTCCTTCCAGCAGAAGTTGCACATGCAATCAAGAACATGAAGCGAGGAAAAGCTCCAGGAGAAGATGGAATTACTGTAGACATCATACAAGAAGCAAGTGGAGAAATCGAAACAGTACTCGCCCAAATTTTCACTCGATGCCTTAATGAAGGAAAGATTCCTGAGGATTGGAACACCGCTACAATGATCCTGCTACATAAGAAAGGTGACATTGAGGATCTCGGAAACTACAGACCTATCAGCCTCCTATCAGTAGTTTATAAAATCTTCACTAAAGTTCTTTCTCACCGCTTGAAGGTAACACTGGACATGGCTCAACCGAGAGAACAAGCTGGATTCAGGAGTGGCTACAGCACAATAGATCATATCCACGTGCTGAGAGAACTAATTGAAAGAGCGAGGGAATATGAACTTCCATTGTACACGGCTTTTATCGATTATGAAAAAGCCTTTGATTCGGTGAAACCATCAGCAGTTACAATGGCTCTGAAAACCTGCGGTATTGAAGATGCATACATTAATATTATTAATAACATCTATGAAAATGCAAGTGCAAAGATTCGGCTGTTTGAAAATACAACACACATAAAAATTGGAAAAGGAGTGAGACAAGGTGACACCATATCTCCGAAGCTCTTTAATGCCACATTGGAGGGTGTTTTTCAGTCGCTGAGCTGGGAAAACAAGGGGATAAAGATTAATGGAGATTATCTAACTCACCTTCGCTTTGCTGATGACGTAGTCATTTTTGCAACTACCCCATCAGAGCTGCAGAGTATGATCCAGGAACTTGCTGACAAGAGTAAAGAAGTGGGATTAAAAATGAACTTTCAGAAGACAAAAGTGATGTTCAATGCTTTTACAAGAAATGAAGATTTATCGATTGATGGAGAAAAGCTGGAGATAACAGACACGTACGTTTATCTTGGACAGCAGATATCAAGTGAGGGTCACATTGATGAAGAAATTGATCGGCGTACAAAAGTTGCCTGGAGAGCTTTTGGAAGAAACAACATAATTTTCAAGAGCAATATGCCATTATGTCTTAAAAGAAAAGTGTTTGATCAATGCATCCTTCCAGTGCTTACGTATGGTGCAGAGACGTGGACCTTAACTAAAAGAGACATACAAAGGCTGCAGACAACTCAAAGAGGCATGGAGAGGTGCATACTTGGTGTAACCAGGAGGGATAAGAAGAGGAACTCGTGGATCCGAAAAATGACAAGAGTGGAAGACATCATGATCAGAGTTAAATCCCTGAAATGGCAATGGGCTGGACATACTGCCAGAAGGACAGACCATCGATGGACAGCCGAAATTTTAGATTGGATTCCAAGGGACAGAAGAAGACCACATGGAAGATGGGTGGATGAAATTCGAAAGTATGCAGGGGTGACATGGAGGAGACTGGCACAAGACAGACCGTTGTGGAGGAAACTTGGGGAGACCTTCGTCCAGCAGTGGATTGATAATGGTTGACAATGATGATGATGGTGATGAATACAAAAGCTAAGGGACTTGTCCATGCACGTACAGAGGGCAAGGGCACCCAAAAGCAATGAGCAGCTCCAGTCGACCCTAGGTAACAGAATAGACCGTATAAACTGGGGCAGACCTCATGCTAGCTGGACTGCAGAGCAATGAAATTCCGCGTTGTTAGCCATACACACCAATCGTCTCACAAATATTCATGAACAGGATATCTAGTGTCATGGTTTGCAAAGATATCTTTGGGATGTGTGTATGCTTCAAACAGCTATAATCAAAAGTTATTAGGATAAACGGATGAAATCCTGAATCCAGCCGACTCATTCGTCGAGTAATACGAGGCGTATGCTTCTAACCATTCGTCCGAGATTGGTTCCGGTTGGAATCCCGAGTGAAACATGGATAGTGTGTTTGTCTTACGGCACTGGCTCTTTCTCTTCTTGGAAGCAGTGACCCTAAATTTGGGACGAGTAACTGCCTATACATCCCATTGAGTTGCTCATGGTGGCGGAGTTGGAGGTAGGTCGCTCCTCTCCCCCAAAATCTTGAATTCCTTTGTGAGATCATGTGCGCGTTGTGACGTGCCTGCACCGCAGGAGGAGGCACATGAGATAAAGGCAGATAGCAAGGGGAGCACAATTCCGCGTAGTTCAGTTGGGAGAGCGACTTACTCTGGAGTGAAAGGACCCGGATTCGATGCCCGGCGTGGACAAAAATGTCGGATAAATTTACTTCGTCATAGCGTACAATACGTGATGCCTTTTTCTTACAGGACCCTGACACCTGCTCCACTCTTATGATGTTGTTGAACGTTATCTCGAGATTAATGCTATTTATAAAATGGAGTACCGCTCGGTTCCTTAATCAAAATCCGATAAACATACGTAGATTTCTCAGGAGTTCGTAGTTTTCCTGAACTCCGTTACTACAAATCTCCAGAACCTTCGACGTGCTTTGAATGATCAACGTCGATTACCACCCCCACAGCGCTACTCGATATTCTTGTCAGCAGCATGGGACATTCCTACAAGGCTTACGTAGAGATAAGGGACATTCATAAGAGGTATGCATAGAGATAAGGGCCATTCATACGAGGTCTGCATAGAGATAAGGGATATTCCTACGAGATCTGCATAGAGATAAGGGACATTCATACGAGGTCCACATAGAGATAAGGGACATTCATACGAGGTTTGCATAGAGATAAGGGACATTCATACGAGGTCTGCATAGAGATAAGAGACAGTCATACGAGGTCTGCATAGAGATAAGGGACATTCATACGAGGTCTGCATAGAGATAAGGGACGTTCATACGAGGTCTGCATAGAGATAAGAGACATTCATACGAGGTCTGCATAGAGATAAGGGACATTCATACGAGGTCTGCATAGAGATAAGGGACATTCATACGAGGTCTGCATAGAGATAAGGGACATTCATACGAGGTCTGCATAGAGATAAGGGATATTCACACGAGATCTGCATAGAGATAAGGGACAATCATACGAGGTCTGCATAGAGATAAGGGACAATCATACGGGGTTTGCATAGAGATAAGGGACATTCATACGAGGTCTGCATAGAGATAAGAGACATTAATCCTGCGTTAAACTACGTCGGTTACCCTAGACCTGCATCGCATTTTTTTACCATTTGTCTGCATTCGTACATAACTTCGTACATTTCATTTTACAACTATTCTTGAACATTTAATTTATATGCTGTTATCTTTCGTTTTAAATTCAGCAAAACTAATGGGATTCGGCAAAAGAACTAAATTTTTAAGTTTTTTTTTTACTGTGAGCGGAGCAGAGAAATAATTATACAGCATACAATGACATCAATATTTAATAAACATAAATAGGAGACGAAATGACAAACAAGCTAGGTAGCAAAGAAAATATCAATTTTCAGTTATTACGGCAAGTTTTTAACTGTTTCTAATGCAATTAGGCAAAACGTCTTCCTACAGCATTACATCGCTCTGTTGCTTATAATATTTATTTCAGTCGGGTTTTTAATTTCTATCTTTAAGTTAATTTTACTTCACTGCAAAATACTAAAAGTTTAGCTCACGTAACGCCTTAGCTTAGTGGATTGACGTCACTGTAGACTCCGGATAACGTCAATGCACGTCAATGTATACAATCCACTTTATTTGCTGTTGTGGTACGTCATCGAAGTTGAACACACTTGGCAGAAAACACTCGCTGCCTTCGAATTAAAGTACAACAACAGTTCCCCCAGTCCAACATCCAGTTGTAATTAACTCTCTGCTCTTAACAATCGTGTGTTTACAAACGTTTGCTCTCTGTCAGCTCGTTTCATAGACACGAATCACTCTTGAATCTTTTAACAAACATTACTTAATAATGGTCAAAGAAGCACTGCTTGTCGCACCTTGCACCCTGAGATCTTATCTCAGCAGCAGCCTTGGTACGTAACTTGCCCTTTGACCCGCTGTCAGAAGTTGGCAATTTCAAATTCATCGAGAGGAACTATGAGGCGTTAAGTTTGAAGACTAACTTTCCATAGGAATACAGGGACTCAAAAAGAAGGTTAAATTAGAGATATGAGTCACATAATATAGTTGATTATGGAATTTTATATACACAGAGATGATTTAGAATCAGTGCAGAAATTCATTCGTTGAAAACAGACTGAAAGATTTTGCAGCGCATTTTCCCAAAACTATGATTTTTTACCTTTAAATAAGTTAAATATGTTTAGATTCTTTCTCCTAGAAAGAGGAAATTTTATTCACCTTTAAAAGTAAAAACCCCTTTAAAAGTAAAAAAAAACTCTTGAAAAGTAAAAACCTACTTTTAAAGTAACCTAATTTAAGCTATAATGCCATTACTTTTGAAGTTATGAATAGCAGCAACATGTTTTTAAACCTACTGTCGTTTAAATTAAGTTTGTGCTTTAAATGAGAAAGCCTTGAACACACATATTGGACAATGCATCTGTTTTATTGAATTTTCCACCCATTGTGGGATTCCGTTCTATACAGCCCGACTGAAGAATGAAGCACCCTAACAATCTCATAACACGGGAATTGATTTTACTTCTTTGAATTGAGGACATTCATTCGACTTTTCACACGATGTCTGCGTTATTCCGTGATAAATAGTTTCCAAAGAAAGCTTTCAATCCGACCTACTTTTCGTAGGAAATAAACTAAGAGGTAAAGAAGATATGCTTTATTGTTTGAATGCTGACAAGGACATTTCAGAGCAATAAACACTTCAGAAAATGTTTGAAACCAGATGTAATAGAGTGGAAAGAAAGTCTCATACAATTCCATGACACGAAATAGAAGGAAGTAAGCATGTACTTATACGTAAGACGCCATGTACGATATCAGCCATTTTGGGAATCACTTAGAATATTTTTTTTGAAAACATGAGTTAATTCCAGGGCTTCTCCCATATTTTGTTTTTTCCATAAAAAAACGCAGAGTGATACCAACATTTTGAGGTGCTTTCAATAGATGATATCCAACTAAGAAAATCAAAGAAATAGACACTCGTACTTGAGTTTTAGGATAACTAAATGCACTTCCTGGTCAATTTATTAGGAACATCTAATACTGTATCTGCATACAGGTGCTACTATAGGTAGCATGACACTTCAATACACACTGACGTAGCAATTTATCAACAAAACCCAAAAACTATAAGTCACGTGCCATCCTCACTTACGTTATGACTTATACTCTAATTTAATTTTCATTTTTAGTTTCTTTATGTAAATTTGAGTTTATTCTCTTTAAACGTTTTCTTCCTTAATGTTATATTTTCTCACTCGCTGAATAGTTGTGGCAACGGTCTTGAGGTGCGGGGGCGTGACATGTGCGTATTGACAGATAAGAACAAGATATATATAATGTTGAAACAAGGAGCGAAAAGTGGTGGTGGTGTGGTTTGCGTAGTCATGATATGTGAAGTACTGCCGCAAATTGTTGTTGTTGTTGGATGTAAATAAGTCGAACCTAAGTTGATAAAGGTTCAGTATTGTGAATGATGTGGATGTGATAGTCTTTGATTAATTTGAAATATAGCATGTTTATACTTTTCGTGGAACAGCCAATAACGACTATATACATGAGTTTTGTCCAGAGTTGGAAACACGTCAAAACGTTTGGACACGGACACACCCCGGACCCACGCTTCACATAATTGGACCCAACCCGGACAAATCTGCTTTGCGTTATAAACTCGAATATATCATCATCATCATCATTGTCAATCCACTGCTGGATGAACGTCTATCTACGTTTCTTCCACAAAAGACTGTCTTGGGCTAGTCACCTCCATCTACGCATCTCCCACGTGATCTTCTGGGTCTTTTCCGGCCCCTTGGAATCTAGCCTGAATTTTCGGTTGTTCATCGGTGGTCAGTGCTCATGGCATTATGTCCATCCCATTGCCATTTCAGGGATTTTACTCTGATCATGATGTCTTCTACTCTTGTAATTTTCCTTATCCACGAGTCCCTCTTTTTATCTTTCTTGGTTACACCAATTATATGGATCTCTGTATGCTTCTTTCAGTCGTCTGCAGTCTTTGTATGTCTTGTTTAGTTAATGTGCACATCTCTGCTGCGTATGTAAGCACTGGAAGGGCGCATTGATTAAACACTTTTTCTTAAAGACATAAGGGCATATTGCTCTTTACTGCTTCTTCCAAAAACTCTCCAACGAAGTTTGATACGCAAATTAATTTCTTCATCAATGTGACGCTCGCTTGATATCTGCTGCCTAAGGTAAACGTTGGAATTGGTTATCTCCAGCTTTTCCCGATCAACTGATAAATCTTCATTCTTTGTAAAAGCATTTTACGTCAAAAAAGCATTTTACGTCCGTTTTGTCTTCTGAAAGTTCATTTTTAATTCCCATTTCTCTTCTCAGCAAGTTCCTGTATCATACTCTGCAACTCTGAAGTATTATTTCAAAGACAACTGAAGGGTTCTTTGAAATATATTTATTTCTATTCAAAAATAAAATGGAAATAAAACCGGGTAGAAATCGGGTCGGGAACATCTTGACCCGACCTGTTTGACCCCCAAGGAATTGTCCACCCCGTAACCCGTGATCCGTTTCCATCTCTGGTTGAGTCGTCTAATATATCTCAGTGTATAATTAAAAATCTTTGTGTACTACCTATCCGGTGCTTAAGACTTCGAAGTGACAGTGCTGCGAGTTCAGCTGATTGATAGCACAATAGATAATGTCATAAGCAGTAGAGTACAGACGATTAAACGAAAAATATAATAACGTATGCAGCTACTTGTATAACGTTGAAATGGCTTTATAAAGAGCTGATTGCAAAAGATCCAGATGTGTAAGAGCGCAGAGAGTAGAAATAAGAGAAAGGTTCGCGCTTTAAGAGGCTTTGAAAAAGGCAAGATTGTGGGCGAAGTGCGGGCAGATGCAATCTCCTCAGGAGTGGCACACCTTCTGGGCTATGCAAGAACAACTGTGTCAAGGGTGTATAACGAGAGGTGCACAAACAACAAAACAAGCTGTGTGGAAGCAAACAGCTAGTAGTTGTCTATCCGTGGGAGCAAACAACTGGTAGTGGTCTATCCGTGGGAGTAAACATCTGGTAGTGGTCTTTCTTTAGGAGCAAATAGCTGGTAGTGGTCTCTCTTTGGGAGCAAACAGCTGGTAGTGGCCATTCTGTGGAAGCAAACAGCTGGTAGTGGTTTTTCTGAGTCGGAGAAAATAGATGGTAGTAGTCTATCTGCTGGAGTAAACAGCTGGTAGTTGTCTTCCTGTGGAAGTAAACAGCTGGTAGTGGTCTTACTGTCGGAGTAAACAGCTGGTAATGGTACTTCTGTGAGGGCAAACAACTGGTAGGGGTATTTCTGTGGTAGCAAACAACTGGCAATGGTCTTTTGTGGGAGCAAACAGCTGGTAGTGGTCTTTATGTGGGAGCAAATAGCTGGTAGTAGTTTTTTATGGGAGAAAATAGCTGATAGTAGTCTTTCTGTGGGAGCAAAAAGCTGGTAGTGGCCTTTCTGTGTTAATAGTCTTTCTGTGGGAGCAAACATCTGGTAGTGGCCTTTCTGTGTTAAAAGTCTTTCTGTGGGATCAAACAGCTGGTAGTGGCCTTTCTGTGTAAATAGTCTTTCTGTGGGAGCAAACAGCTGGTTGTGACCTTTTTGTGGGAGCCAATAGCTAGTAGTGGCCTTTCTGTGGGAGCAAATAGTTGAAAGTAGTCTTTCTGTGGGTAAGTTGGTCTTTATTCAAGGCCAATAGCGACTGAAGGATATAGTACAAGTAACAGACAAGCTTCTTTCAGTCAAGCGACCACGCAGTACACCAGCGGTATCTAGAGACGAATTTCAATATACACAGCACGACGCACATCGGCATGAATGGGCTAAAACGAGCAGACGCGTGCTTCCTCTCTTCGTTTGTGTGCTTCAGCATTGCTTCGTGTACCAATCGTTTATACTAAAACCGACAAATTCGTCCGCAGTGGGCACTAAATCACCAAATGCTGATACTTGGGGGCCAGAAATAGGTAGCTAGTTCAGACGAATCAGGTTTTCAGTTAATACATACCAATGGACGGACCAGAATACGGGCGTAAACTGCACTCATCAATGGATCCCATGTTCTTAGAGTAAACTGTACAAGCTGATAAGTGTCTGAGGTCTGTTATCGTGGTGGTCTTTCGGTTCCTATATTTCTATAACAGCATTTTGGATATCATTAAGTATCTTAACATCATTGTGGACCAGGCTCACGCGTACATGTACCTGGCGAATATTCCAGTAGTTAAAGGCTTTTATTTTACACTTCTTATCTCTCAAGAATTTACTTTCTTTGGTAACTCCTGGCAGGTGGACCAATCAGTAGGACATAGATAAAAATCCATTACTTGAGAAAAAGGGCTGAGCATGTGTAATTCAGCCATAGGACTTGTGACGTACCTCTGGCTTGCCAACATATTGTAATTTCTTCGAAACCGAGCGATTGGTAGTAGCCGAAGCGTTCGTTAGTGCAGAATCTTTCCTTAACTTGGCTTAATTATTTACAATTCTTCACTTAACTCATCTGTTAGTGTCTGAAACTAAAAATGCTTTTGTTGCCATGCAGTTTGACGAGGAAAGGTATGAGAGCATTTATTCTCTTTTGCCTTGTGTCACTAGAGATACGATTGAACCCCCGTTAGGAACCGATACTTTCGAATATCCGATATTTCTAGAGCAGAATATCTTATCAACAATTATATTTATCCCATTAGGAACATAATGGCTTATCAACAATGCTATTTATCCTATTACGGAAAGCAACAAAGGTCTCGTTTCAAGACTACAGAAACGAAATGTTGCATCGGACCGTTTACAACAGCATATGGGAGGAAATATCCCACGCGAAAAAGAAAAAGTCGATGGAAGTTCGTTTAATGATAAAGCTGTCACGTACAATTCCATAGGAAAAAAATCTTCTCCGTTCATTTTATTTCCTTAACTGGTCAGTGAGTTTACAGAATCGATCGTAATCCCAAGTTTTCTCATTCGTTTTACCAGGAATTTTGACACCTGATGCGTTTAAAGGCAGAACACATAAATCTAATTCCTGGGGCTTAACACACACAGGCCACACAAAGAGAGCCAATACCAACACCAAAAAGTTTAAGAAAGACAAACACCAAGAATTTTCCATCATCCGAGGAAGGCAAGGCTCTTTGGTCGCTACGTGGGTTTCCAATTCACTAAGGATCTCGCTCCGTACTTGCGACAAAAAATACGAGAGCTCATTCAAGTTCTTTGCTACAATGTCCCTTTTTTTTATGTATTTTTCTTTTATATTTTCCAGTACATGTAGCATTGCTTTGAAAACTGCTGAACCCGTTCACACAAAATGATTGAAAGAAAAAGGCTAAACTACATAAAATTCTGAAAGAAAACCTCCGAGGGACTTTTTCCTTTCTAATTCACATTTCCAAAAAATATTGTTAGGATCTAAAGATAATCAAAAAGTTTTTTTTGATCGCTAACCCGAACTTTTGTTTTCTTGCGGATACCTTAAATAACACTACAACTTCTCTTTAACTAATATTTAGCAGACAGTTGGGGTTAATTTAGCAAAAGAATATTTATCCGATACTTATCAATATTTCATATTTGTTACGGTAATTTTGATGTAAAGCCATTTAAACTCATTCCCATAAACTCAGATAAGAAAAAGGAAATTTTTATTCTCCTAATGTTCAGCATCGTTTACTTCTTCCCTCACAAATAAAAGCTTCTAACTTGATTCTGTATTGTGAACCTAAAACACTGATTCCTGTATTACGAAACTTGACTGGATCCGGAGCTTTAAAAGTTATTTGATTAAACACTATATTGATAAAAGTCACCGGACACCTAGAAGAGAAACACAACATAGCACTTATTGACATACATTAGTACGGTGTCGGTCCATCTTTGGCCTTAATGCATGCACTGACCCTTCGAGACATGCTTTCGACAAGGATTTGGAACACAGCGATAGGTATGCGCTTCCATTCAGTACATAATGCTGCGGCTAACTGTTGCTTAGGAGTAGGCCTTGGTTCCAAACTGCTTATGCGGCGCTCTTATTCAATTCCATAGGTGCTTTATGGGATTAAGATCAGGGCTCTGTGCTGGCCAGTCCACACACGATACGGAATTATCTTCAACCCACGCAGTAACAGTCCTTGCTTTATGGGTCGTGAGTCGTGTCTGTTTGAGCTCTGTGTTTAGACATCTACTGAGTGTGTTTTGTGTGCTCTGTCGTTCTAATTTTGTGCGTGCCTTGAAGACGAAGGTTGTATCTTTCATTTGAGACATCTCCTAGTTGGTGAGTACTTCTTTTAATTAAATATCAACATTTTATTTTCTCGACCAGTTGGTCGTTCTTCCTAAGTTAGGCCTCGCCATCGGTGATGGCGACTGCTGATAAGAGAGGCGTTCCCGCTCTCGTCACCAGCTTCTCCTACTACGTCGATCCTTATCTCCGACGGAGCAAACGAATCAGCGTCCGTCCTTAATGACGAGATTCGCGTCCTCCTCCTGATGCCTCTTGCTCTTCTACTCTTCGATTCTCTCACTCCACCCCTCCTGGTGGTGATGCTACGTCGTTCGCTTCTGATGCTGCCGATGACGTAATGGATATCTCTGAGGGCGTTACTTCTCTGCCCTCGGTAGCCTTGCCCAGCGTTGTGTCATATCCTTCATTCAGCGCTGTACCTCTGCCTTCCAGTGGAGGATTGCCTCCCCGCTCTTATTCTAGCGTTACCTCAGGTGCGTCCCTCCCGATTTTTTTTGATTGGAGGTTTAACGACCACCGTTAGCAACTCAATGGGCTATAAGCAGTCGCCCGTCCCTAATTTAGGGTCACTGGTTCCAGGGAAGGGAAAGAACCAGTGCCGTAAGACAAACACAACATCCATGCCTCACCGGGATTCGAACCCGGACCCCGTTCGGACGAATGATCAGAGGCCTGCGCTTAGACCACTGCGCCACCGGGGCGGCCCCTCCCGATGCAAGTGACTCGCCTTCCCATTGCGGATGCCCATGTCCAGATACATGGTGACTCACTTCAATTGGACGTTCCGCACTTCTCACCGGCTGCGCAGGAACTTCACTTCACCCGCGAGTTGGGAGTGTGCCTAGATTCTCTTCCGAATACACCGATGAAGGTCTATTGTGATACGCTCCTTGCTTTTCTTCCAGCCGGAGCCATTACTCACCTCACTCGCCGGTCGCGGTCAGTGATTGTTTATTTCACATCCAAAGGAGCATGCAGACAAGTTTCTAAACTTTGGTCTTGGCCTAGGAGATCACCACCTCGAAGCTGAACCGATCGCCAGGCGCCCTGTTCAGGTATCCTCGCATCCGCTGCCCCCAGAAATCTCGGATGTCTTTTTTTTTTTTTTTTTTTTTATTGGAGGTTTAACGACCACCGTGAGCAACTCAATGGGCTATAAGCAGTCGCCCGTCCCTAATTTAGGGTCACTGGTTCCAGGGAAGGGAGAGAGCCAGTGCCGTAAGACAAACACAATATCCATGCCTCACCGGGATTCGAACCCGGACCAATCTCGGCTGTGATGATATGTACTGCACTTAGTAAGTGT
The DNA here is from genome assembly GCA_039090855.1 of Macrothele yani. Taxonomy (NCBI): domain Eukaryota; kingdom Metazoa; phylum Arthropoda; class Arachnida; order Araneae; family Macrothelidae; genus Macrothele; species Macrothele yani. The sequence goes on along the minus strand of CM077027.1, from coordinate 132,377,175 downwards.
GGTAAAATTGTTGGTCCTGTTATCACACATTCAGCTGCGCCCAAGGATCCTGTAAATAAGAATGTTCGTAGTTTTCGCCGGAGTGTTATACTAATCTTTCCATCAGAGGATCATCTCCCTAAGCTCCCACGGATCCTAACCGTCCGATGTGGGCAGCTGTCCTTCAGGATTGACATGCTGACATCAGAACACTGTGCTAATTGCAAAGAACTTGGGCGTCAGCGTGATCGCTGCCCTAATAACGAGTATCGGGCTCCCACGGCTTCTAGAGCGCCTCCTGCCTCTAAGCAGCCTCCTGCTACATCTCGCTCTCGACCTGCACCGTCTTCTAGCGTGCCAACTGCCCCTGGGCCAAGTTACATAAAAAATATATCTAAAGCCTCTCGTCAACGAGCGTCTTTTGATGCTGACCTCACCTCCCATCTTCATATTCCAGTGCTCGCCTCAACTATTACTCCTCATCACGTGGCAACATCGGGAGATCTCGCCGCTGGTTTTCCAAAAGTCTTCACTGTTGGTGTCTCCGAGTGTGACGGCGGCGCCGATCCCTCCTCTGACTCTGCGTCTGCTTCCCGAGTAATGCCGCTCCTTGGAAAACGCATTTCCGGCATTCGTACAGGTAGACGACGTAAGAAGAATAAATATCCCCCTGCGGATGGGCGACCGTTCCGTGCTACCCAATTTTCGGGAGATCTTTCTCCCTATCCTCTGCCTACATACATTGAAAGAGACACTGATGATGATGGGTCTCTGCCGTCGTTTGAGGTCTTTTCTAGTGTACTCTCCAAATGTGGTGCTCCTTCAGAACCTCTCAATCTTGGAAATTACTATCAGTTTTGCACCCACACCACGAACCTGGAGTCGACGCATGACTACCCCCGAGAGCGCGAAGACATTCTTCCCGCGCTGCTCCTGCAAGCCGGATGCATTGCAAAGTACCTTTGTGGGTTTGTACATGACCCCCTGCACCCCTCATGGACCCTTGGCTGCGTAAACCGATTACAACTCCTGAAAGTTGCTCCGCGACTCCTCCAATCAACGACTGACCAGTCTATTCAAGGTAACGGCCTTTAATTGCAGAGGGTTCGCTAGCCCCCTAGCGAATGTTCTTGTAATGGAAGACCTCTCGCCACTCGGGACCGATCTGTTGCTGTTGCAAGAAACAAACTGCCATTCCTCCACTCTGTTTTTTCGCTGGCGTGCTAGCGATTATGTGTTCCATCATGCATTTCGCTATTCATCTCATGGTGGGCTTGCTATTGGAATACATCAGTAGTTCCGATCCACCCTCACTACACTTTCAGTACAAAACCTATGCCGGGATTTACTCCAGCAAGTCTCCTTCACAGTTGGCAGAGCTCGATTTCACATCTTTAACGTGTATATTCCGTGCACATTCATGTATCCATCTTGTTCACCAAACCCCGTCAAGCTCTCTCAAAAGTCTCGCCTTCGGATCCTGTGCTCTTCGGTGGAGACTTCAATTGCACCTTTGACCCGGCACTGGATCGCTCTCCTTCGTCTCGAGAGCGTCGTACGGATCTCGTTGAACTACTCCATGACCTTGTGGTTGATTTCTCCTTCACCGATGCTTATAGGCGCCTACATCCACAAGAGATTTTACACACGTGGCGCTCGTCTGGGAGTCAGCTTCCACGGACTGCACGCTTAGATCGGGTCTACGTTTCCAAACCGCTTTTTGCGTCTATTACAGAGTTGCGACATGAACCTACTGCTTCCTCAGACCACTGCACGGTCACCCTCACAGTGTTTGTTGCGGCGTCACTCCCTCTGACTGTACGTCCGTGGACGTTTGATTCCAATCTCCTCACTGATCCTGACTTTTGTGCCTCTGTCCGTTCTTTCTTTGCTGCTCGTCGCGCAGGGTTGCATTCTGCACCCTGTACCTTGACGTACTGGCTTCATGTCAAGCATCAGCTCCTCTTACACATCAAGCAACTTTCTTTCACCATGACGACTTCCAGTCAGATGCGCCTCGATCACGCAAGGCAGATGCTCGCACTGATTAGTTTGTCAGATCCGCTGTTTCCAGCATATCAGGCGGAGCTCCATGCTTTGCTGAAACCTCTAGCGCAGCAAGCACTTTTACGTCTACGTATTAAACATCTGAATCCGGAGGAATGCACCTATGATTTTCTAACATCAATGGAATCTGCACGTAAGTCTTCTACTTCACTTCGTCATCTTCGCCTCCCCTCTGGCGAAATCACATCCGATTCGGCAGCGATTTGCTCTCACGTTCGTCAGTTCTATACCACCAAGTTCAGTGAAACTCCTCCCTCTGCTCTCCCCCATCTTCTCAATAACCTGCCTCAAGTTCCGTCCGATCTTGCTCACACCCTGTCTCTCTCATCCATATCCACGGAGGTGTCCGACACCTTATCTTCCCTTAACCCCCATGCCGCTCCGGGTCCGGACGGCCTCTCTTTTCCTTTTTATCATGCATTCTTGCCTCTTCTGTTGCCTTTTCTTATATCCGCTTTTTCTGCTGCATTTAACTGCTCCCCCTCCCGAGGAGTTCCACGGACGCACATGTGGTCCTATTTCTCAAGAAGGGTGATCCTCTTGACTTGGGAAATTGGCGCCCCATTTCTCTTCTCAATCAAGATTATAAACTCTATACTAAGCTTTTTTCCAGTCGACTAAACTCTGTCCTTCCTCACATTCTTGCTGAATCTCAAACCTATACTGTTCCTGGCCGTTCTCTTTCCTCCAATGTTCAACTTCTTCGCGATCTCATTCATCTTGCCAAGACTCATTCTGAACCTCTTGCTCTCCTTTCCTTAGACCTCCGCTCCACTTTCGATAATATCTCACACGCCTATTTAACACAAACCCTGCTACACTTTGGCTTTCCTCCACATTTTGTTTCTGTTCTTCTCTCCCTCTACCGGGACGCCGTTTTCCATGTCAAGACGGCATCTTTTCTCACAGCACCTGTTCCCTTCAAGCGGGGAGTTCGTCAAGGCTGCCTGCTTTCTGGTCAACTGTTTGCGATTGCCGTCGAGCCCTTTCTACGCTCTCTGCAAACATCTCTCCTGGCACAACTTTCATCACCAGTTGCCAGCACACGGCATCACTCAGTCATTTACTCTGCCTATGCAGATGACATTACCATCTGCATTCGTAGCAACTCACAGTTCCAACTGCTTCGTCGTTTGTTCTCCGCATATGCTTCATGTTCTGCAGCTGAACTGAATACGTCTAAGAGCACCGGATTTTGGTGTGGGTCGTGTTCCAATCGCATGGATGCTCCATGGCGGCCACATGGTCATCCACTACCCAACTCTTCCTGGGTGTGCACTTAGGCGCACCACAAGATACATCCAGTGCAACTCGCACGGAACTCCATCCTCGCCTCCTGCGCACAGCTGCGTACTGGTGTCGTGCGCAGTTCTGTACGTCCTACTACCAGCGTGCAAATCTCACCAGGATATACCTTCTGTCCATCTGCAAGCATTCTTGGATTGCATCTACAACCCCGCTTTTCTGTCTCCAGGAGGTTACACGCTGCCTTACTCGAGTAATGTGGGTGTGTCATCACTGGATTAACGTCAAGAAGCTCTGTGCTCCTCCCTCCTATGGCGGTGCTGGCCTACCTGATGTCCCGCTCTGCTACAAAGCAAGCCGAGTGATCAACTTCATTTACCCCTTTTCTCGGCTCCAGTGGCTTCCACAGTTCAGGTACGTGACGTTCTTGCCTCCTTGCGTAACCCACATTTTTCCTTTCTTTGGTTCTCATGGATTGCTGTCCTCCCCCCCCCTCCAAACTACCACCTGCATATTCTGAAGCCCTCATTTACCTAAGCTCTCTCCCCCTCATTCGCTCCCCCTCTTCAACTCTAGAGCTTCTTTCTGAACCACTCTTCTTCAACTCTCTTGTTCATCCCCTCAACTCTCCTGCTTTTCATTCCCCTCCTGGCTCCGAGCAGGTGTAGTAACCGTACAAGACCTCATTAACTCGGATCTATCCTGGCGCCCTTTCTCTGTCCTTCTCCATGCAATTCTCTCGTCCCCATCCGTCAGTTTGGTCGATGACTCCCTGCTTACTGCACTTCTTTTCCCTGATCTCGTCTGCCCCTTCGGTCTCGTCTCTTTCTTTTCTGCCCCTCTTCCGAAGCCGTTTTTCCTCCAACTCTGTTCTTCCTCTCTCTCCTCTAAATCTCTTTATCGTTTCCTAGTGCATCTTGCCACCCCTTCACCGCTTTCTATACTCGAGGTTTCCTCTGCTTCTCTTCCTCTTGTCTGGGCCGCTGCCAGCTCACCCTTATCCGCCCTCCTTGAAATTAATACCCACTGGCTCTTTTTGCACAATTGCCTTCCTGTTCCGTATTTTCTCTTTAGCATGTCCCTTCTCTCCTCTCCTCTCTGCTCCTTCTGCGCACAGGAGGCAGACGTTTTTCACGTCTACCTTTACTGTCCCATCCTGATGCCTCTCCTCCACCAGGTTTTCCGGATTGCCAGTCGCTCTTGTTCTACAGATCTTCCGTTTACTGCCTACAGACATCTTCTTCTGCGGGCTCATCCACCTACGCCACTTCCGTCAGTATGTGCCTATCTTTTCGTGCTGGTTAAACACGTTATTTACGTGTACCTTCAACAACTCCGCAGCGTCTGCTCGCTGGTCTCGTTACACCAGACCAGCGCAGCACTTTTGTGCCATTTCCGAGATCGCTTGCTATCTCGACTACGCCTGGAGTACCAGTCGGCTTCTTCCTGTCATCGAGAAGCCACCTTCTATACTACCTGGGCGCCGGTCGCTTCATGGTTGATTCTGGACTGCTCTACCTATCAGTACCCTAGGACCCTCTACACCTCCTTTGCTGAGTTCCGTGGCACCCTGGTGCCCCTCCTCCACTCTACGACTCGTCTCCATGTATATCATGTGATCGTGCAACAGCCTGTGCTGTAATACCACAGTTTTTTTCTCGTTTTCAGTGTGCATATCATTGTGATCTTGGCATTTGAATTGTTGTTCTTCGTGTCGTACTATGTTTTACCATATTTACATTGTTATCAGTGTACCCTCTGATTCCGTGGCCTCCCTTCAATTTTATGTTCTTGGGGTTGTACCCTCGTCACCGTAAGTGCTTTCTTTCTATGCGCCTACTGTATTACACCGTGTTTTTGTAGTGTGTTTTACTTTGAGATGTCATGTGGTGTACGTCTCTATCTTCCATATGTTATATTTGCCGCATTCACACACCTTAGTGTTTAGCCATTTTCATTACACCTGTTTGTGTTTTGTACAGTACTATGCTTCACTATTGTGTACATACTACTGTCATCCCAGTGTACTTTCATGAGGGTTTTTTTTTGGTGTGTATCCTTTGTACTTCTTGCATTTCTTGTGCTGTACCGTGCTTTCACATTGTGTTACTGCTTTGATTGTGTACGTGGAAATTTATGGTAAATTCTGTCATCTGTCAGAACCCATGGCTTGTCCTGTGCCTTCACTTTACGCATGTACTCTTTTTTTTTTTTTTTTTTTGGTTGGAGGTTTAACGACCACCGTGAGCAACTCAATGGGCTATAAGCAGTCGCCCGTCCCTAATTTAAGGTCACTGATTCCAGGGAAGGGAGAGAGCCAGTGCCGTAAGACAAACACAACATCCATGCCTCACCGGGATTCGAACCTGGACCCCGTTCGGACGAATGAAGAGAGGCCATCGCTTAGACCACTGCGCCACCGGGGCGGCACATGTACTCTTAACATCCCAGAGTGCACTCATGGTTTATCGTGTGCTTTTTACTGTACTTGTAACATTTCTTGCGCTGTATCGTGTCTTCACATTGTGTACTTTCTTTGGTCATCCCTGTGTACAGTATGGTTCATCATGTCTTGTTAATGTACCAGTTACATCTATTGCGTCGTACAGTGCTTTCATTTTGCGTTAATCCTCTTGTCCTCCCAGTGTGCATTCATAGTTTTGCCCCGTGATCTTACTGTCCCTTCTGCAATTTTTTCGTGCAATCCGCGCTACCGGTGAATTGTGAATACTAATGTCATCTCAGTGTATTTTCATGCTTACTCGTGTAAATTATTCACCTTCACCCCGCCTGTATTATGTTGCTTTGGTGCCCTCGTTAAATAACATGCGCAATTGTGCACGCTGTGTTTTATCTCATGTATGTAATGTTTTATATTCACGGCGGTGTTTGTGCTGTTCTTTTTTCTCATTTTGTACTATTGTTTCGCATGTGTTATTCTGTACATCATGCCCAGCCAATGTCATGTGACACGATGTGTATCTCTCTGTCACGTCTCCTGCAATTGTTTTGCAATAAGCTTTGCTTGCAGCATTGTTGTTCATCCCCATTGTCATTGCAGTGTATATACCATCATTTTTTTAACCGTTTGTATTATTTCCCATTGAGACGCTCATCGCTGTACGTCTCCCTCTTATGTTTTTCAAGGATTAACCTCCCACGTAATGATGAGTTACTCGGTGTATATATGTGCATGTACGTATTTTGTTTGAATACAGAGCGGTCGCCCCAAACAATTCGCGCTAGCAATAGATTCTTCCAGACAGGGGTAGAGCCATTTTCTAACCCCTGCACAAATGACACGCACACACGGGTCATCACGGAGATGTGAGAAGTGCCAGCCTACGGGGGTAGCAGCAAGCTAAGGGTCTACGGAACGGTTCTGTCCGGATGGGGGAATGTCGGATCCCGGCAGGGTTACTCGCAACGCCGTCACTTTTACTATCGAGAGATGTTTGTTTAACCCTGTGGAGTCCGCAATTGGACGGTACAGGTTAATGGTCATCAGCTAGTTTTCTTATGATGAATAATAATAAAGCGATTTTGAAACCTTGATTTATGATTCGGTCCATTATTCTGCTGGTAGCAACAAAGCTCGGTTCCCTAGTATTGACACAGAGTTGGTAGAGTATAATTGTCCAGAATATCGAGGTAGACGTTCTGGTTAACAGGTTTGTCCACGATAACCGATGGACCGGGACCATACCACTAAAAACACCCCCACACGAGTACACTGCCAGCTTAAAACTTGACCGTAGGAAGAGTACACTGTGATAAATAGCGTTCTCCTGGCTGACGCCATACCAACAAACGTCCGTCAGACTGATGAATATTGTATCTGTATTCATCAGTCCATTGGACCCGTTTCTATTGATTTATGGTCTACGATAAATGTTGTTACACCATGCCAAACGACGGGTAGTATTTCGGGTGGAGATGAAAGGCTTAGGTGCAGCCGCACGACCACGGTAACTCATCGAATGAAGTTATCTGGAAATGGTACGTGTACATACCGAGGTTACATCATTTTTACTTACATGTACACTAAGGTCTTGTGCGGTAGTACTCTGTCGATTAGCTTTGACGACTCTCCTTAGGCTTCGACGTTATCTATCACTGATTTTCTTTGGTATGCCGGTACGGTTTGCTGCTTCAGGCACGCCATGTGTCTTCCACGTATTCAGTACATCCAAAACAGTTGACTTGGGTATGTTTAAACGCCTATCGGTTTCTCTTATGGACAACCCATTAGTATAACACCCAACAATATTTCCTTTCTCAAAGTCAGTTCACTCCTTCCGCGACATTTTCACTTAACCTCACAGTGCGACATGATCGTCGTCAGCTGCAGGCTTTTTTATACCGTTTGCAGCGGCATCTTAACAACGCAGAGGATCCGTTCATTTGCATTTGAAGTGGTGTCCGGTGACTTTTGTCAATATAGTCTAAAACAGAAATATACAGAAAAGGTATGCAGCTTGAAAACATTTACTTAATTTATCTGAATTAATGTAATTCGATAAAACATATGTGAAGATAACGGTATGTTAAACCTATGTAATCAATCTATGAGGTCTTTCGGAAAATGATGGAGGATAAAAATGAAAGAGACATACCTCATAGGACAACCTTCTTTTATTCGAAATAGGCGCCTTCAGCAGCTACACACCTCTGCCAGCGAGTGACAAGTGCTTTAATGTCAGTCCGAAAGAAATCTGGCTCCCTAGATGCAAGAAAGTCCTTGAATGCAATTTCGGCCTACTCTCGATTTCTGAAGGTCCTGTGCTTGAGGTAATTTCTAAAATGCATGAACAGGTAGAGATGTGTAGGTGCCAAGCCAGTGAAGTAGGCTGGTGGCTTTGGAAGTGTTTCGGACCACAGTTCGTGTAGTTTCTCTTTCGTCATTTGTGACACGTGCCGTCTCGCGTTATTGTGGAGGAGAAAAGGAACCTTCTTGTTCACCAAAGATGGCTGTTTGCAACACAACTTCTAGTTCATTCGGTCAATTCAAGAACCTGTAGTGTACGACACTGTGAACAGTCCGCCACACTGTCAACAAAAGTTTCTTTGGCGTCAACCTTAATTTAGGACGTTGTTTAGGTGGCTCACCGTGGTTCAGCCACTGTCCAGATAGCTTAATGTTGTCGTATAGTACCCACGTTTCACTTTTATCACATGTGATCAAGTAGGGGCGCCTCTTCATTACGAAGAAGAAGGTTACTGCACATTTCAATCATTTGTCGTTTCTCATGCTCCCAATACTCCAGAGAACGCGTTTTCATTGCACCAGAGTCCTCTGGTGCCGTGCTTTACACCACACCAACCGAATATTGAAGTTGATCTTGCTGATATTAGGGTTGTGGACAATTCTTTGGCCATGGAAACCCATTACTGTGGCCTTTCGACAAACCATTGTGGTGCTGGTGTCGCTTCCAGAGGCATTTTGGAATTTGTTGGTGAGTCTTGCCCTCGAGGACGAGCGAATTTGTCGGACCACCTACTTCAATACTCGGCATTTCTTCTGTGTCATTTTACGAGACCTATCTACCGTGTCATGATTGCGCTTGTGTTGCTCCTAAGCATTTCCACTTCCCAATAACATCCCTTACAGTTGATCGGGCAACTGCAGGAGGCCAGCAATTTCTCGAACTGACTTCTTGCTAAGATATCCTGGGATCTTTACTAACTTCTTTCTAAGACATCCTTTGATATTCTGTGATCTTTACTGACTTCTTTCTAAGACATCCTGCGATCTTGCTAACTTTTTGCTGAGACATCTTGTGATCTTTACTGACTTCTGTGATCTTTACTACTTGTGTGATCTTTACTGACTTCTGTGATCTTTACTACTTCTGTGATCTTTACTGACTTCTGGGATCTTTACTGACTTCTTGCTAAGATATACTGTAATCTTGCTAACTTTTTGCTAAGACATCCTGTGATCTTTACTGACTTCTTGCTAAGACATCTTGTGATCTTTACTGACTTCTTGCAAGACATCCTGTGATCTTTACTACTTCTGTGATCTTTACTGACTTCTGTGATCTTTACTACTTCTGTGATCTTTACTACTTCTGTGATCTTTACTGACTTCTGTAATCTTTACTACTTCTGTGATCTTTACTGAATTCTGTGATCTTTATTGACTTCTGTGATCTTTATTGACTTCTGTGATCTTTATTGACATACTGTGATCTTGCACCGACTTCTTACTAAGACATACTGTGATCTTGCACACTTCTTGCTAAGACATCCTGTGATCTTGCACACTTCTTGCTAAGACATCCTGTGATCTTTACTGACTTCTGTGATCTTTATTACTTCTGTGATCTTTATTACTTCTGTGATCTTTACTGACTTCTGTGATCTTTATTACTTCTGTGATCTTTATTACTTCTGTGATCTTTATTACTTCTGTGATCTTTACTGTCTTCTTGCTAAGACATCCTGTGATCTCGCTAACTTCTTGCTAAGATATCCTGTGCTTTTTACTGACTTCTTGCTAAGACATCCTGTGATCTTGCCACTGTGAAAGACACCGATCGTAGACTGATGCTTTCCAAACGCAGTAGAAGACTTATCACATTACAAATATTTACATAGATGAGAACAACACCGTGAAAACTTCTCGATCTCTATATTTATTCGTTCGCTAGTGAGTTGTGTAGCTATTTCTATTTCTCCATGCTCTATCTCTTGCAGAATTCTGGTTGATTTTATGAACTGGTTCCATTGACTGTGTATAACACTGTTCGCATTACATATTTTGAATTAATTCTAGTTTTTCTCTACGTGATATACGTATTTTCGTTTCTGCTGAATTTTTAGATTTTTTAAAAAAATGTGACGTGCTACAGAGGTAAAAGCACGTGTCGAAACGACAAATCTGGGGCAATACATTCCGTCCGTGTAGCTGAGTTGTGGTAGCTACTTACTCCAGAGTGAAGGGGCGCGAGTTCAATACCAGTCACGGACAAATTTGTATTTCACATTGGCGCCCGAATGTAGAAATGGATGTACTGGTTGTTAAGGTTCTTCCAAAAATCTGTGATGTTTGTTTCACACATCGTCTAGAATTAATGAAGGTTCGTTCTTCGCTTACAAAAAAAAAAAATTAGGAGGGAGATGATGTGGCGCACTACAGAGGTAAACCACGTGTCAACACGATAAATCTGCAAAGATACATTCCGTCCGTGTAGCTTAGGGGACACCTGTTACATCCCCGTCACGGACAAATTTGTGTTTTGACGAAATCTCCTATGAAGTATATCTTTCGTGTTCGAAATGATTCGAAAGACGACCTCATTGCAACCGAAAATTCTGTGTCACTTTTTTCCATATTTTTTAATGTTCTTGAATTTATGTATCCTTTTATTTTCTTGAATTCTTCTAAGCTTTTATATTCCTGATTTTTTTTGCGCTGAACTGTAGCCGGGTCTACTCATTAATAACGCTTGAGATACAGACTGAGTATCATTATTTTCATTGTACTGAATGATAATATTGATATGCAGTCTGGATCTTAAATAAACAAAGACATCGCTCTTTCCAGGTTTTATCAACACATAGCTACCGAAAATTTGTCATTCGGTCACCGCTGGGGATATTAAAATAGCCTGTATCTAGGCCTACGGTCAAAAAATTAATGATTTGTGGTTGAGTAAAAGTAGAACATTATTTTCTTGACTTGCTATGTAACCCTAATGAATATGAACTCTGAGGGTTAAAATTTTATAAAATGGCCCAGATCTAGGCCTTATAATTAATGTTATATTTCGAAAAACCTACTTATGGAATAAATAAACAAAGACATCGCTCTTTGTTCATAGAAATTAAAAGTGCATTTTTATACAATCTCATAAGGTTTAGGTGGCCATTTTTTCAAAAACCCGCCCCACACTCCAACAGATCTCTAACAACAAAATTATAAGTTTTAGATAAACTGACCATTCGGTGAAATGATCTTCCGATATAATGAACTTATAGGTGAAGTAATCCTTCGGTGACATGAACTTTTCGATCAAATAACATTTAGATGAAATGAACTTTTAGGTGAAGTGACCCTTCGATGAATTGAACTTTTCGGTCATGTGACGCTTCAGTGAAATGTACCTTTCGATCAAGAAATTTTCGGTTAACTCATTTTCGGTCAAGTGATCTTTCGATGAAGTGAACGATACCCCAGAAAAACGTATGCACTCACTGGATGTGCTGTCTTCTCATCTGTGAGATGATGGGGTAACTGAACTCCCTCTTGTGCACCTTCTCACGTTGACGCAGGTGCTTTATAATGCTCGTGTTTGTGTTCCCCAGATGTTCGGTGAACTACCACGTGACCACACGTGGGTGGGTCTCTACTAATGTCTTTAACATATCCATATTCACTGCTGTGGGTCTATGACAGGTGAAAATTTCCCTCTGAAAACCGTTCAAACCAAGGACAGCACTGACGATGTGATATGGTATTGGGCTACACACTGGGAATGTTCCTTATAGCACTTGCGGGGGTGATACCGTAACAAAACTAGCATACAGCATACAATGGCGGATGTGCTCCTTGTGCACTTCCACGTTGGCTGGCGTCGACACTCTTCACCTTCTGACGGGTAACTACCACTGACTTAAGCCACCTACCTTCTGATGTCATGCCGGTGGGCTGCGCAATCTCAGTGACCAATGTACACCGTGGCCGGGACTTCGATTTCGGATACCTCGTCATCGTACATTACTTTCTTTCCAAGACAGTACATAGAAATCACATGTAGGAAAGCGTACGATTCGGGTTATACTACATACACTAAAGTGCCAGAAAAACTGATACACCAGTTTAATACTTGGTAGGTCCCCCACAGGAGCGCAGGACCGCAGAAATACGACGGCGCATGGACTCCACTAGCTTCTGGAAATATGCTATAGGCAATGCACACCAAACTTCCTGCAGAGCATTCGACAATTCGGGTGTATTCCAAGGTCTCGGATTCCTATGTTCGATAGGGCGTTGCATGGCATCCCAAATGTGTTCTATCACGTTCAGATCTGGGGACTTAGGTGGGAATGGCAACACATCAAACTCAGATGAATGCTCCTCTAACCATAATGTGGCGTCGCGACACTTGTGTGGAGGTGCATTGTTCTGTTGGAACAGGCTGAACCCATCAACATGAATGCCGGACATGAACGTGTCAGAAAAAATGCGCACATAGCGTTGGCCGGTCACAGACGTTTGTAGACGTACCAGGGGTCCCAGTGAAGTCCAGCTAAACACACCCATACCATTACGGACCACCCACCAGCAGGTACAGTTTCCCGTTGACAGGACGGATCCATGGCTTCATGGGGTTTGCGCCACACACGAATCCTTCTATCTACCCGATACAGTTGGAAACACGACTCGTCAGACCAAGCTACTTTTTCCAGTCGTCAAGTGTCCACTGGCGGTGTTGCCGTGCCAAAGCGAGGCGCATAGCTCTGTGTCGTGCACCCATCAAAAGGACTCGAGTTGGGCATCATCTCCCAAAGCCCATATCGTGCAGGGTACGTTGCACAGTCCGGACGCTGATGCTTGTTGAGGCTGCAGCATTGAATTCCGATGCTACCTGCGAGAGTGTTGCACGCCTATCGCGTGAAACGATTCTTGACAGCTGACGATGGTCACGTTCACCCACTGTCTTTGTACAGTCACACTGGTATCGTAGGTTGGAGGTTTTGCCGAAATTCTTGCAGTCACTGTGCACCCTTGCAATGGTCGTCCGTGAAAATCCGAACTTCGTTTCTACCTCCGAAATCAAATACTATGGCCCATCTCACGAGCGCCAAATGTGGCACTGCGATGAAAATTGCCTAAACCGTTATTACTTGTCATTCTCATGCCAAAAAGAGCTCTGACAGCTGGCAAGGATGCCTATCGCTTTATATACGCACTGGCGGACGCAACCGAGTACGCGCATAATTGACGTTGCTACGTATTTTGCATAAGCTCGTCTGCACCAGATTTTCTGGCACTTCAGTGTATTTCCTTCCGTTATTCTTTATTCTACAAGATCGGTACTTCAGAATGCTGAATTATGTTTTTTTTCAGGGACGGAAAGAACTATTTGATTTTAAACATCTCTCCTCCAGTCTTAACGCTCGTCAGTTTCTCTTTATGCCAGTCCGAAGAAACAATTACATTTAATTTTCTAGCTTGCCAGTGAAGAAATTCGTTGCTCTGTGACTGATAAATACTGGCGTACAAACTATCGGTGTCTATCCTTACGGCCATCCGTCTATCCGTTCGTCAGCAGAAACTATATCTTCCCTTCTTATCCTCAGATTGAAGAAATTCTTTTCGTGACTGACTGATAGAGACAGGCAAGATTGTTGATGTATGTTCTTCCACTCATCCATCTGTTTGCTTTTCTGTAGAAATGATTTTTCTACTACGAAATATTGATTAGAAATATTTCTTCTCTTCTCTAAAGGAAAACACGAGCACAACATTTCACAAATCTCTCCCATCCATCTACTCCTCAGGTTTTCTTACGCTCACGCCTTCCCGTATCACGCTGAGAAATAATTTTATTAATCCTGTAGTTCCGCTGCGGGGATACAGTTTCTCTGACCGACAGACAGACAAATGGATGGACGAAAGGAAAGATTCCTGAAATCTTTTGCGCTCATGTTTTCTCCTTTAGGGAAGAGAAGGAATTTTTCTAGTCAACATTTCGAAGAGGAAGTTTCATTTCTACTAACGGACAGACAGCTGGGTGAGCCGAAGAATGGACATCGATAATCTTGACTGTCGCTATCAATCACATCTCTTCCTTTATCCAGCAGTCATGGAAAGAACTTCCTTGATATGATTATAGGAAAGGGAGAAATAGTTTCTGCGGACGGATAGACAGACCAATGGATGTCTGGACTCACTGATAATCTTGTAACAATGCCTTTATCTCTCAGTCAATGAATTTCTTCACAAGCAGAAACAACTTTTGCGGACAGACAAATAGAGAAACTGTCGAAGGAAAAGACGGAAGCAGTAACGTCTGAAATCTTTATACAATTATTTCCGTCCAAAATGAAAACAAGAAAGATGACACCGAATTTTCGGGTGCAATAAGCACGTCTTTGGAATCCGTTCTGACGCAAATTAAATTTATCAAAGCTATTCAAAGTCAATGGAACCGGTATGGAAAACAATAGTATCTGACGGAAGAAAGAAGTTTTTCAATCGGGTTTTTAATCCCTCAGATATTGCTATAAACGGAATCGTGAGCTGACGCCCTCTGGTTGCAGACGTGTGCGTTAAGAAAAACATGAATTTATATGAGAAACACTTCGCACCGGAAACGCTCTCCAACACAGAAATAATGTTTCAAATCGGACTTTTAGAAACAGAGATATCGACAAAAATAAGATGTGACTTTACGTTCCCTGGTGGAAAACTATGCATTATTTTAGGAAGAAAGTATTCTAAAATGTTTTTCCATACGAGCGGTATCGGTCCAAGAAAAAAGAAAAGAATTAGTCGAGTTTTCAGGAGCCCAGATTTTGCTACAAATACATCAGAAGCAGAAATGAACACTTATGCCCCTGGTGGCCAAACCATTCTTTACCAAACATTAGAAATTATGTGAAAAATATCTTCCATCAGGTCTTGTATGCGATACAAGAAGAATTTTTCAAATCGGAGTTTTAGATGCAGAAATAACGCAAAACACTCATATTACCATTGTGCCCCCTAGCGGAAAGTCTATGATTTACTTAAAAATTTTGAATTTATAGGGAAAACATTTCGCATCGGAAACACTATCCAACAAAGAAGAAATGTTTCAAATCGGACTCCCAAAAGTAGAGATATTGACAAAAATAAGATATACATCTACGCCCCCTGGCGTAGATATCATGCATTATTTCAAGAAGAAAATGTTCCTAAAAGGTTTGTCGATATGAGTAGTATCAGTCAACAAAGGACTTTTTTTTAAGTAGAGGTTTTAGAAGCTCCATATTTTGCTGCAAATACAACAGAAGCGGAAATTGAGACTTACGCCACCGGGTGGCCAAACATTTTTTTACAAAAATTAGAAATTATGTGCAAATGATTTCCCATCAGAAGCTGTTGCCGGTGCAGAAAGAATTTTTCGAATAGGAGATTTCGAAGCATATATATCGGGAGGGGGGGGGGGTAATTTACCCTTACGCCCCAAGCGGAAAGTTTATGAATTACTTGAAAATTTTGAAATTATATGAAAAACATGTCACACTGGAAACACTATCCAACAAAGATTGAATTTTTCAAATCGGACTCCTAGCAGTAAAGATATCGACAAAAATAAGATATACATCTACGCCCCCTGCCGTAGAAACTATGCATTGTTTTAAAAAGAAAATGTTTCTAAAAGGTTTGGCGGCATGAGTAGTATCGGTCTACAAAATACTTTTTTTACAATCGAGAATTTAGAAGCTCGTATTTTGCTGAAAATACACCAAAACGGAAATTAAGGTTTACGCCCCCTGGTGGCCAAACCATTTTTTTTAGAAAAATTAGAAAATATGTGCAAACGATCTCCCATTAGGGGCTGTATCCGGTGCAGAAAGAATTTTTCATATTGGAGATTTAGAAGCAGAGATATAGGCGGGAAACGCAATTTACCTCTACGCCCCCTAGCGGAAAGTCTATGAATTACTTGAAAATTTTGAAATTATACTGAAAACACTCTCCAATAAAGAAGGAATTTTTCAAATCGGACTCCTCGAAGTAGAAATATTAACAAAAATAAGATATACATCTACGCCCCGTGGCGGAGAAAGTATGGGATATTATTAAAAAATATTCCGAAATGGTTTATGGATGTGAGTGGCATCATTCCACGAAATAATTTTTTAACTGATAATTTAGAAGCTCAGATTTTATGGCAAATACATCAGAAGCAAAAATTAACACTTACGCCCCAGTGGAGGGCAAAGTATTCTTTACCAAAATTTGAAGTGATATGTAAAATAGATTCCATCAGGAGGTGTATCCGTTGAAGAAAACATTTTTCAAATCGGAGTTTTAGAAGAAGAGATATCGGAAAAACTTAATTTACTTTTACGCCCCCTAGCGGAAAATCTATGCCTAATTTGAAAAAGTAACTACATCTGAAATACTCTTCGATATAAATGGAATCGAAAGAAAATAATTTCTAAAATCGGAAGGTTAGAAGCAAATATGTGAAATAAAACGAATTTTTGAATTCGACATCATCTGCATTTACGCCCTCTAGCGGCGAAATTGTACATCGTAAAAAAAAACGAAATGAAGGATCATCATTCACATTTTTCAAGCTTTGCAATGCAAAATTATTTTTTTTAAAACGGTCTAATAATTGCAGAGGTATCGTATCTACAGACAGACAGACGGACGGACAAACCGATGACATAAGCACCACCTTTTTTTACAAAAGACAAGCTAAAAATCAGCAGATCACCATTTCGAAGCTTAAATGCCGTTTTTGCAGGAGAGAGAAATGGATGGAGAGACAGACCTAATGGTACGCTTTCCTGAATGTAATTTATATGTAGCTAAAAAATTGGGAATGCGACGTATAGACGCTACACTGGGGCAGACACCCTTGACCACGCGCACAGAGGCATTCTCTTTCATTATTACATTTACAGTGGTATCAAAATATGACCAGGTACCTAATAATGGGAATAACCACCCTTGGCCTGGATGACAGCGGCCAGACGGCGTGGCATGGCCGCAATGAGGCTTTAGAAGATTGCCCGAGGCGCACGTGCCCATTTGGACTGCAGCAGAACACGGAGGTCTCGGAGATGATGGGGTTATGGGTCGTCATGTGAAACCTGCCGATCCAAATAGTCCCACAAGAGCTCTATAGAATTGAGGTCGGGTGATTTCGCCAGTCAAGGGAGAGCGGATACATCGCTGTCGTGTTCCCAGAACCATTCACGCACCCCCTTGGCGACATGGCACGCGCATTGTTCTGTGGGTAGACACCATCACCACCAGGATAAGCGCCCAGCATGTAGGGGTTCATATTGTCTGCGAGAATGGGAAGGTTGACATTGGTGTTCAGGGACCCACCCAGTGGTACACCACAGGTCACACCAGGGAAACATCCCCCAGACATGCGCACTGCCACCGACGGCCTGTGCTTGATCGACAAGCGTGTCCGGTGTTGGTTCTCGTGTGTCGGACGTCATATCCGGCACCGCCCGTCACTTCTGTGGAGTAGAAACCTAGATTCTTCTGGGAATGCAACTTTTCCCCACTCTTTCACTGTCCAATGACAGTAGTCCCATGCGAACTGCAGGCGTCATTGCCGAAGGATATGGTTTAACATGGCCGACATGTCGCAGCGTAGACTCCGGAGACCCATGCATAGCAGGGTTAGCTCTACTATCATAGGGGGCACGTACCTGCGTGCCCCAGCGTGCATTTTTATGGTCCATCGCTGCACTGTTGCGCGTAGATTGCCCTTTACCAGTAGACGGAGGCGACGTTCTCTGTCTACTAGTAAAGGGCAATCGACGCGCAACAATGTTCGCGAGGTGCTGTAGTAGGGGTGCACCCGTTCTTGGTACACCCTTACTACAGCGCGACGCGAACAGCCCACGAAGTCTGCTGTTTCTGAGATGTTTCCACCTTTAGCGTTGTAGCCGATGGTCATTCCATTTGAACGCCCGTCAGATCACTACCCCTGCCCATTGTGATAAAGTTCCAAATTATGGCCCATCTGTCCTGGCCGGACGCTTATATCTATCTCCCTGTGGTAGACCTTGTCACATGCACTCTGTGAGGCGCCTGGGAGGGTACACTGTGATTCCGGGGATGGTCATATTATTCTGATACGACCGTATAATATAAAGGAAAAGGAATTATGCCGGTACAAAGTGTCTGAATGTCTTATGAAAAGTTCATGCACACCTTTTCAATACTCCAACCATTTGCCTATACGCAGCAGAATCGTTGAAGTGTAACATTTACCTATACGCAGCAGAATCTATACGTAACATTTATCTATACGCAGCAGAATAACATTACAAACATTTTACCTATACGCTAAAGTATAGGTAAAATGTTTGTACCTATACCGGTAAAATGTTTGTATCTATACATTTTACCTATACGCTAAATTTTACCTAAAGTGTAACATTTACCTATACGCAGCAGAATCGTTAAAGTGTAACATTACATATTTTACCTATACGCAGCAGAATCGGTAAAGTGCAACATTACATTTTCCCTATGCGCAGCAGAATCGTTAAAGTGTAACATTACAAACATTTTACCTATACGCAGCAGAATCGTTAAAGTGTAACATTACATTTACATTTTACCTATACGCAGCAGAATCGTTTAAGTGTAACATTACATTATGTTCAAGCATTCTCCCTTTTCAGTTCTACAGAGGTTGAGTCGAGTGTTCTGCAATACTTTCATAAACGCATGTGCTGCGGCAGGTATGTCACGTGTTTAAACTAGTTCAAGTCATGCACTGCAATCAGCCCAAAGCGATATAAAGTTGTAGTCGTTGCTCTGAACAGCATTTCATGTCGTCTTTCTGTCTGTGGTTGGGACGCCTAAAACATGAACAGCCACAACCGGCTAATTAGGGAACTTCTGCTTTAAGAGTTTGAACTCGGCCATAACGCTGCTCAAGCAACACGAAACAGCTGTCATGCGAAAGCGGAACGTTCCGTGTACCACAGTACCGCAACTGGATGTTCTAAGAAATTTTACTCGGGTGACAGCAAATTCGACGATCAGCCGAGGTCAGGTAGTCCGCGAACCGTGGAATCGGACGCCAGGCCGCAGAGGCAAATCCGAAAACCCACCGCTTCACTCTGAGATTATCAAGAGAGCTGGGAATATCACAGACCACCGTAGTTTGTCACCTTCAGGACCTCGGCAAGGTCTACAGGAGCTGCGGCAGTGTCCCTCACGAACTGACGCCAGCTGATACAAACCGCCGATTGGAAATGTGCACTAAACTCCTAGAAAACCCGCGCGATGTACGTTTCATCAAGAGGATTGTTACGTGCGATGAGAAGTGGGTCTATTTCCGTAATCCTAACACTCAACGGTAGTGGTTGACCAGAGCCAGTTTCCAGAACCTGTTGCCAAACGTGGGTGGGCGCTTCGAAAGCACAAGGTGATGCTCTGCGTCTGGTGGAATTTCGAGGGGGTAATCCATTACGAATTTGTTCCACATGGTTAGACCATCAACACCAGCCTCTACTCTAAACAGCGAGAGCGGATTTATGCAGTTTTTAATTAGAGAAGTACCCGGCGCTTGTGAACAGAAATCGCGCTCTACTGCAGCAGGACAACGCTGGTCTCATACCCCGCGAATGACCCGGTCAAAGCTCTAGGAAATTGAGGGCATCGAACAGATGCCACACCCACCATATAATCCGGATCTTGCCCCGTCAGATTATTACCTGTTCCGGTCCATGGCCCACTTCTTTCGCGGGCGGCACTTCAACAACCAGGAAGAGGTGGCAGCTGAAGTGAAGGAGTTCTTCGCCTCGAAGGACAAGAACTGGTACCGCCGCGAATCGAATAACATTCAGGCAGATGGCTAAAGACGGTGCAACACGATGGGCGATACTTTGAATGCTAGTTAGCTTTCGCCGCGAAGGTACGTATGAAGGAATAAAGTGATCAAAATATTGCAAAACTTTCGACTCACCCACTGCATATGATTAATAAAGAAGAAACGATAAGATAAATGCCTCGCTTTCTTCGGCGCTAAAACAATCAGTTGTAATTAATAGATTCTAGCTTCATCTGAAACGGTATGATTAAATAATGGCGCAAGCGACAAAGTTATTTTCATTGCTATTCATTCCTCCGACAATGCCATTTTATTTCAATGTTTTTTTTCTTGGCGCCTTTCGTTTCATTTTCTCATGCACAACGATATTTCTCAAACGGCGTAAATGTTTATCTCTGGAAGTAAAACGAAAAGAAAGAAATAAAAACAAATAAATTACGTTTTCCTTTTTGATTTGATTATGATCTGAGATTTAACGGTGGGACTGTCCCCCCAAAATAAATACGACTTTTTTTCATTGTTTCCTGAAAAAAAAATTTTTCCTCTCTAAACAAAGACAGCTTTCACGAACGCCACACATAGAACTCCGTGAGTTTTTATTTCTCTGATAAGAAACAGCAATGGAATAAGGCTCGTGTTTTGGCTATGTTGCAATAGGAAATACAATACAGCCAAAATCAGATAGAAAGTATCTTTTAGCCCCAAAGGGAAGAAAAGCTCTTAAGATAAGAAAAAGAATTATGTTTACGAATAAAAATTTAAAGCGCTTTCACTTTGTACTAGTCTGAGGCGGATTTTTCTCCCCTTTATAAGGCAACAACAAAGAGATATTTCCGTATCTCTTATTCTTCTCAGAAATATAAAAACATTTCAGCGTTCTCCGCATCTCAGGAAGATATGTTTCTGCTTCTAAGATGTGCGGATACGACGGCATTCTTTTTCAGTTATAAATAAATTTATCTACACTGTATACAAAGCTGCATTTCTGCGTTATGGATCGCCGTAAGGAGATAAGAGTAATTCTATAACGAACTATACATTGTTTTCCGCTATTGTACAGAGAGGAACAACACAAAACGTTCTCTCGAGAATTTCAGAATATCATGAAATATGGTGAAGTATCACTGAAAGAAACTATTTGATTAATCGCATTTCACTTCCATAAGCTCTAAAGAAAGGTATCTAGTTTTAATTTGGTTTCTTAAATATCACTACTTTGCACTCCAATTCAACATTAACAGTGTTCTACTAAGAAACGTACGCAGCAACCACCTCCTCTATAAAAAGCAGCCCCTGGCGTTTTTAGCAAAAATCACCAGAACTTTTGCTCACAATGCATTTTGATGCTATTTAACTTTCCCGGCAGTAGTAATCCCATGCATAAAATTTTGATGTAACGAAAATGGTCAAAAGCCATTGTTAAAATCTGATTTTTGAATGTTGTCTCAGAAGTGACGCAACAGTAGTTAATTAAATCTTTATTCAAAAATATACACTGAAGTGCCAGAAAAACTGGTACCCCAGTCTAATAATTGGCAGGCCCCCCAAAGGAGCGCAGGACTGCAGAAATACGACGTAGCATGGTCTCCACTAGCCACTGGAAGTATGCTGTAGGCAATGCACACCTAACTCCTGCAGAGCGCCCCACAATTCGGGTGTATTCCGAGGTCTCGGATTCCTGTGTTCGATAGCGCATTGCATGGCATCCTAAATGTGTTCTATCACGTTCAGATCTGGGGACTTGAGTGGAAAAGGCAACACCCTAAACTCAAATGAATGCTCCTCTAACTATAATGTGGCGTCCCGATACTTGTGTGGAGGTGCATTGTCCTGTTGGAATGCAAGACATGAACGGGTGTACCTCGTCAGAAAGGATGCGCACATAGCGATGGCCGGTCACAGACGTTTGTAGACGTACCAGGTTTCCCAGTGAAGTCTTGCTAAGCACACCCCATACCATTACGGACTCCCCCCCAGCCGGTACAGTTCCCTGTTGACAAGCGGGATCCGTGACTTCATGGGGTTTGCGCCACACACGAATCCTTCCATCTGCACGATACAGTTGGAAACGCTACTCGTCAGACCAAGCTACTTGTTTCCAGCCGTCAAGTGTCCAGTGGTGGTGTTGCCGTGCCAAAGCGAGGCGCATAGCTCTGTGTCGTGCACACATCAAGAGGACTAGAGATGGGCGTCGGCTTCCAAAGCCCATATCGTGCAGGGTACGTTGCACAGTCCGGACGCTGATGCTTGTTGAGGCTCCAGCATTGAATTCCGATGATACCTGCGAGAATGTTGCACGCCTAACCCGTGAAACGATTCTTGACAGTCGACGATGGTCACGTTCACCCAATGTCTTTTTACTGCCACACTGGTATTGTATATTGGAGGTTTTGCCGGAATTCTTGTAGTCTCGGTACACCCTTGCATTGGTCGTCCGTGAAAATCCGAACTTCGTTTCTACCTCCGAAATACTATGGCCCATCTCACGCGCGCCAACTGTGACACCGCGTTGAAAATCGTGCTTGCGACAGTAGTAAAAGGGATTTTTTGGGTGACGAGATGGGTAAAAAATGCGATTTGACGGACTTTCATCGTGGGATGGTTGTAGGAGCTCGGAGCCATGGAGCGAGTATCACGAAAACCGCCGCATTCGTGAAATGTTCCAGAGCAGCTGTTTTTAAAGTGTTTAAAGACTGGACTGTCAGCCAAAAAACTGGTTCTCTACGTGCAACGTGTGGTCGTCATCGACTAGTTACTGCTCGGGCGGAATGGAGAGTGTCCAGCCTGGTAACAGCCATCAGAAGAGCAACAGTATAGCAAATTACAGACCATCTTAATCAAGGATCCCCTCAAATGATCTCTGCATGCACTATTCGCCGTACACTGCATCGGATGGGATATGGCAGCCGAAGGCCTGTTCGAACTCGTTTGCTGTCTGCAGTTAACAAGAGAAAACGTCTCCAGTTCGCAAAAGGATTGGACAGTCGATAATTGGACACAAATTATGTGGTCCGATGAATCACGTTTTCAGTTGCAACAGGCCGATGGCAGAGTGAGAATTTGCCGGAAACTGCACGAAAGCATGGACCCCAAATGCATTGCTACAACCCTACAAGCTGATGGAGGCAACGTTATGGTTTGGGGAATGTTTTCCTGGCATGCTTTGTGCCCTTTAATTCGTGTGTGACTGGAACATTATATCTAAACATCGTTGCGGATCAAGTGCATCCTATCATGTGGATGGTATATCTCAACGGCGATGGCTTTTTTCAACAAGATAATGCGTCCTGCCATAGTGCTCGTATTGTACAGGATTGGTTTAAGGAACATGTCGATGAATTTACTTTGGTTAGGTGGCCCCCACAATCTCCAGATCTCAACCCCATTGAGAATTTGTGGGATAAAGTTGAACGAGCCATCAAACAGCTGGATCCACAACCCTGCAATCTCATAGTCCTGGAAAGTGCTATTTGTCAAGCATGGTCTTAGATTCCACGAATCACCTATCAACATCTCGTGGAATCCATGCCACGTAGAAATCGACACAGTATTTAAAGGCAAAAGGTGGCCCAACGAAGTACGAAGGGGGTGATCATAATAAAGTGGCCACTCAGTGTATAATAAATTACAACTTAAGAAATCGTGGAAATAACTGGAGTATGATGAATGAACCTATAGATGATTTTTCCACTGCAAAAGCTATAATGTTACATTTCCTTCGAAAATATTTGAAAATTACATTTTTTCAAAAAGCAGGTGAATCTTAAATTGCGTAATCCATGTTTATAAATTCACTCACATCATAGTAGCTTTAGCAGGGATGGGGAGGTATCCACTGTAAAATTATTCTGCCGATTAAGAGGGATGGTCAATTGGTTAACTAAACAGAAAACATGGAAACATTCACTAAAAACTTTCTTCAGAGCCCTTCCGAATTTCTCTGACAGTTTCCTAGTGAACAAATAGGTTTATTGTAATTATAATTTGATAGTAGACTAAAATCCTAATTTAAAAATGGCAAAACTCTTACTGAAAAGGCTTTGTTCAGATAATTTTACACTTTCCACTTGTTATAAATCATAAGCTTTCGGCATGATATTTTGCTTTACCATTTAATTTCCTTCAATATTCTTTAATTTTCTTTGCATCAGTATTCATATTACTTTTTATTATTGTTTTAAAATACGTTTTGCGTCTCGTTAGATGCTTAAGTTTCCACAAATTTCTTCAGGGGGCTTCACTGAACCCATCCTTCCACACAAAGGGCCCCCATGGGTATCATTGGAACAGGGCCCCCGTCATTGGAACTATGGCCCTGATCAAAAACAAGTCTTAATTAACACATTAACATTAAATTTGGAATATAATAGCACATCCTGTTTGTTGAAAATACAACAGCAGGAAAAAACGTGTGCTATCGGACTGAAAGTGGCAGGATGGGTAGATCACGTGACGAACTGTGAATGCTTCATGCCAATCACTTAAATTCTAATCCTTACCTTTGTTACTAATTAACTTTCTTATTAATTACCTACTAAATGAAGCTAAAATAATGGCAATTAACCTAAGAAAGGAGAGATAAGATGTTGGTGCCATTTGTTTCCATCCACTGACAAAATGTCCGAGTCAGGAGGACTAGGCCTTTCCATGTCATTCCTTGGATCACTGAAAAGAGATTAAAAGTCTAGAAGAATCTAGAAGGAAGCCTTTTCTATCACTTGTTACAGGTTTATGGACGGTACTCCGGAGGTGGGAGGGAGAAAGGATTTCTTTTACTGTTGCTTTCGTGAAACTCGTGAGTTATGCAAACATTTCTGTTTGTGGTGAGAACATTTTGGGCACCATTTGGTTAAGGTACATCTGCCGCTTAAAGGGTTAAACCAGATTTTTTTACCTTTTACAAAACATTCTGGGTTTCAAACAGCTCTTGCGGCACGATACACATCTCTGATCCGAAAGAAACTGTGTTTCAAACTCTATTTCTCATACACTGAGATAAAATAAGCTTGAAGCAGGTTCTTTCAAAATTTCTTTGGAAAAACTTATGTCATATGCAACAGATCAAGCTGAAAATGTCAAATTTGTTTCAAATTTCGTTAAGCTGCGTTGTACACGACTCAGCTAAAAGAATCCAGCATCGTTTTGTTCTTTTTTTTTTCGGGGTTTAATTTCTGCAAGGAGCAACTCAGTTAGATACCAGCAGTCGTCGGTTCCTTATTTAGGGCCACTGGCTCCAGGGAAGGAACAGAGCCAGGTGTCATCGGAAAAGCACACCGCACATTCTCATCTGGGACTCTATTCCGCGTGCTTGTAGGACGAAAGGTCAGAATCCGGTGCCTCAGGTCACTTGGCTACTATGGAAGCAAAATCTTCAGCCTTGCTCAGTTGTGATGGAGAAAACTGAGCTAAAACGACGTTAACTTAACAAAGAATTTAAATTTGAATTTTGAATTTAATAAAAAAGTTGCTATACAACACAGTACATCAATGTTTAACAAAACACAAACATTATAAATATTATCATATGTTGTAAACTAGTCTAAGTAATTAATCCAGTGGAGTAGAAACATCAACAACATGATAATATCCCAAAGATCAATTCAAATTAAGTAACCTATATAACTGTAAAATTGCTCTGAGGGAAAACAATATCACAACCACCTCAAATATATCATATTATAATAAATTATAAACATGCAAGCAATAACTTAATACAAGTGACCAAAAAAATTTATACAGAGTAATTCATAGAAGTAAATAACGTAACGTACATTAGAAGCATAGCATGGAGCCAGGGGAAAAGGCTTAAATAATAAGCCTGACGAGCCCCTGATCTCCATAAGTCAATGTGTCAGGTCAAATTGTCAACAGTAACAACCTCAAATTACGACCAATGTTTAATATACGATGATAAAAATAAGACAATGGCTATCGTATGCACGATTGAATAGCTAAAAACTTGCATTTAAAAATTGATATTTATTTACAAGTTAAAAAATAAATAAAATCACCTACACTGGCAAGCACGACGATCGGACCCATTTTCTTCCAATTGTTCCTGATGATGAGGCTAAAGTAGCCTCGAAAGTGCTTGCCAGTGTAGGTGATTTTATTTATTTTTTAACTTGTAAATAAATATCAATTTTTAAATGCAAGTTTTTACCTATTCAATCGTGCATACGACATCCTTCGAAGACTTTTAATTACATAAGACAAGAACTTAACCAAACAACAGTAATTATCGTAGCATTTTTTTTAAACTTAAAATTAACAATTTCCCTGATGTACAATGACAATCTATTCCACATACGGGATCCAGTTGCAGTAATACTGTTATACAGCAATCCGGAGCACGCCCTGGGGAACACTAAACCTGCATGACCTCCAGTGTCATATGTATGAGGATAGCCGCTGTAATTCCAATAAATCAAGATACCTATCCGCATAAACTCTGTCGTGCATAAGTAGTAATAACCTAAAAGTATATGTTTTATCGAACGGAAGTACATTGTAAAGACAGCAAATATTACTAGCATTAAATGGTGAATTTAGTAGTCGAATATATTTTTTCTGAAGAACAAAACTTCTGTTTACATTACCGCCCGTTGTCTGGCCCTAGGCCAAAATACAATAAGAAGGTAGATGAAGGAGTAATATATTACTACACTGAAGAGCAATTGAATTAGAGATACCTGTCTAGTAACGTGTAGCACCACCTTTCGCCCTAATGACGGCGGCGATTCGTCTCTGCGTGGGCTTGACAAGACACCGGAAGCATTGGGAAGCCATACGGATCCACGACCCCTGAACAAGCTCCCACATTTCACGAAGATTTGGTGGAGAGGGGTCAGAGCCTCGAACATCTCTCTCGATGGCATCTCAGATGTCCTCGATGGAATTGAGGTCAGGTGACTTAGCTGGCCAAGGAAGCAAGGTCACGTCGGTGGAGTGTTCTTCCAACCATTCGGATACAATTCGGGTGCGATGGCACGGTGCATTGTCTTGTTGCAGGATGAGGTCCCCATTGGGATGTTGAAGACGCACAAACAAATGATTGTCCAGGATATCCCGGTAACGTTGACCTGTGCGGGAGGATGTCACACGTACCAGGGGTCCCATTTCAGTCCACGTAAACAGTCCACAGACGAGAATGTCACCCCCACCAGCTTGAAGAGTACTCTGCTGGCAATAAGGATCCATCGCTTCATGTGGTTTGCGCCGTACACGTATCCTTCCATTTGCATGTACCAACGTAAATCTCGACTCATCAGTCCAGGCAACATTTTTCCACATGTCTAGGGTCCAGTGGCGATGTTCCCGCGCCCATGCTGATCTTTGCACCCTGTGATATGTGGTCAGCAGCGGTACCCTCGTGGGACGATGGCTTCTGTGCCACATAGCGTGGAGATGGTTCTGGATGGTATGGCTGCTTATACGTTTGTGGGCACCAGCGTAAAATTGCGGAGTGATTTCTTGCACTGTGACCCGTCTATCCGCTGTTACTATGCGAGCTAGCCGACGATGACCCCGCTCATCCACACGCTGTTGTCTACGGTTGTTGGCCATTGCAGGGATGGTTTTACCGGATTCGATGTACTCACGGTGCACCCGTGACACACTGGCTCATGAAAATCCCAGTGCCTGCAGGACTTTTGAGATGGAGTGACTCATTCGTCGGGCCCCGACAATTTTCCCACGATCAAATGCGATTAGAACCTTCGTCTTACCCATACTGTGTCCGACTCTTACTGATTCCCGTCGCATCACTCCTCATATTGTCGGATCGATGCATACGTCATGTCGTTTCCCTTTACAGAGCCGCCCACAGCGCCACATTTGCATAACGCCAGCTGTCTCTATTTCAATTGCTCTTCAGTGTAATCTGAGCCTGATTGATAAAGAGTTTGAAATCCTAGTGACAGCGCCAATACGAGACTTGAGAATATTTGCCAAATAACTTATGTCGGCATCCCAACGCAAGGTCTCATGCAGTACGGCACCGAGAAATTTCACCGATGAACTGAATGCAACAGGATCCCCATTCAGGAAAATACCAGAAGGTGAAGACAGCCGAAAACCACGGCCCAAAAACAAGACACAGTTTGTTTTACGTGTGGTAACTGTAAGAGAGTTACAGATAAATCAGCGAAAAATCTCCTGTAGGTCACGATTTGCACGAGGTAGTATCCAGGGCAGTGACTACCCAGAAAAAATAAGCTGGTGTCATCAGCAAATGATACTCGGTGAGAAGTAGAAAGAACATTAAATGCATCATTAACATAAATCAAGAAAAGCATAGGGTACAAGTCGGAGCCCTGAAAAACTCCAAAGTGAACTCTGTGAATTGTGGAGCGGATACCATGTATCTGAACATATTGTGTCCTGCTAAATAGATAATTTCCAAAAAATGAAAGTGTAACTCCTCTAATCCCAATGTGATGTAATTTGGGCAAGAGAATGTCATGACGAACACAGTCGAATGCTCTAGAAAAGTCACAAAATTTACCCAAAACACACCTTCCACGATCTATATTTGACTGTAAAAAATTTAGAGCGTCCAATACCGCTGTCTCCGTTGAGTGACCCTTCCGGAAACCATATTGATTCCAATGGAAAATTAAATTCAAATCTAAAAACCCTGACAACCTTCTCAAAACCAGCCTTCCTAAAATTTTAGAAAACACCAAGATGTTTGCGACTGGACGGTAGTTAGCGACATCAGTCCTTTCATCCTTTTTATGGATAACAGAAATCCAACTTCTTGCAAAAGAAGAAGGCATTTTCCTAATTAAAAAGATGCAATTAAAAATATGACCTAAAGGAATTACCAAATTATGAGAAACATCTATATATTAATTCTATAAGGTTTTGTTTCTGTAAGACCTATTTTGAGAGAACGGCTTAACGTAAAAATATGGTTGAGGTATCAAAATAAAAATCTTACCATGTAGATGTGCCAGTCGAAGAGAAAAATGAGATTAGGGGAAACGGTTCAGGCGTTGTGGGGCGGCAAAGTTCCCATGTAAAGTGTATGGGAGAAGCGTGCAGTTGACATTCGATCGCGTGCGGTTGACTGAAACAACTCTAGCGAAACACGCGCTGTTAAAGGCGAAAGTATGGAGGGACTGAGATAGCCCAAAGTCCGAAGTCTTCTCTTTCCTGAGCAAACAGTTGCGCAAAGCAATGGTCCATTCACCTCCATACGCTGATTAATGTTGTCATGGAAACTCTAGCAGGAGATCGTCTTGAAGTTATTCGCATCAGAACAGCGAAGTCTCTCGAAGACCTACTTGCGTTGTGCCGTTGGACTGTGTGATGTACAGTATATAGGGTTCAAAATAAAGTCCTTATTCAGGGAAATAACTGCGGAAGCAAGCGTCCAAGTGGTACACAAATTAGGTCTACGTATAGGAAAGGGATGAGGGCCGATCGAATGAAAGCAATTGGAGCGCTCCTAGCGGCAAAGGTGAGAAGTTAGGAAACCTAACTCGCGAACAACGCCAGATAGAAATAAATTCCAATTACAAAGTTGTAGTGCATCGTCTATTTAGTAGGAAACAACACAAGGTGCGCACGAATTATGTACATGGACGGGTCAAAATGCTAATAAAGTGCACGCGGTTGCTGGATGGTTAGGCAATGCAAAATACCGGCCCATGATGGAGAACGATTCAAATGCGTATGTAAATATTGATAGTGACGTAGAAGCCGGTCGGCGAGATAAAATACCTAGGCTGGGGATTTAAACGTCAGTCAACGTACACGTTGCAGACACTGATGGAGGGCTACTCGAACGCTGAGTACTGTGAATTGGTCGTGCTTTATGGCGAATGTCATCGCGATGCCCCCGAAACTGCAAGGCGGTATGCCGAGCGTTTTCCGACTGGTTAACATCCAACTGCAGCGACTATTAACAACTGTGTTCCCCGCCTCCGAGAGACCGGAAGCATACAGGCACGTCCACCATCGGGCAGACTTACGGGTTCAGGTGTTACAACGCATCCTGAGGCTGTCCTGGGATATGTCATTGCCAATCCCAACATTAGTACCACAGCAGTCACCGAAGCATGTGGATTAACAGCACAAAGTGTTTCGAAAATCCTGAACGAGCATGGAGCTCACCCGTACCACGTTCAGCTAGTGCAAGGTATGATGGATGGAGACCAGGGAAGGACTTTCGATTTCTGCAATATTCTACATAACAAGTTGGAGGTTAATCCAAACTTCTTGGCCGATATCTTGTCAACAGATGAGTTCCGTTTTACACAGGACGGAATAGTCAATCGGCATAACACCCATTACTGGGCTCAGAGCAACCCATCTGTTGGACAAGCTGTTCGACATCAACGACGTTGGGCAACTAACGGCGAAACACACTAGTAGGACCCATTTTCTATGATGCGACATTAACAGGTCAGCGGTACCTTCAGCTCTTACGGCGCCCGATATCTGACTTTCTGGATGATCTTCCTTTCAGAGATCTGCTGCGCATGTAGTAACAACATGATGGTGCACCACCTCACATGACAGCCAAAGTACGTAGTTTCCTGGATGAAACATTCAGACACCAGATAATTGGTTATGGCGGTACGGTGGAATGGTCACCGCACTTAACACCTTTGGACTTCTTGTGGGGTTACTTGCTGCATGCTACAGAACCTACAAGTCTAGAATATTTACGACACCGCATTGTGTAACACAGTGACACCTGCCATGCTAGATAGTGTACGAGAAGCTATTCTTACACGCCTTGGAATGTGCATCGTAGCCGATGCTGGCCTCTTCGAACCGGCTGTACATTAACTTCTTGCAGATGTGCGTTGTACGTGTAAGTAGGCATATCTCCTGTAAACAGTTTTCAGTATCATAAATAAGCCTGCACAGCTTCTGTCATTATTTTTGTGTCTGTTTCACCCGCTTTACCGATTTAGAATTAACAGCATTTTGACCCGTCCATGTACATAATTCGTGCGCACCATGTGGTTTCCTACTAATTAGACGATGCGCTACGACTCTGTAATTGGCATTTTGTTTCTGTCTCGCGTTGTTCGTCAGCTAGGTTTCCTAACTTCTTACCTTTGCCACTAGGGGTTCTCCAATCACTTTCATTCGATCGGCCATCATCCCTTTCCTATATATAGATCTAACTTGTGTACCACTCGGACCCTTGCTTCCGCAGTTATTGCTCTGAATAAGGACTTTCCTTTAAACCCTGTATATACAATTTAATATTCATTCGATGCAGTTTATTCACGTAGGTAAGACGTTTCCCATTATGTAAAGATGTAAATAAACATTCCGTTGACCATTGTTAGTGAAAATATTTAGAATGTACTTATTGAGTTGCGCCATCTATGCAGTATATTCATTCTATAAGGTTTTTTACTGTGAGATCTATTTTGAAAGAATGGTTGAACGTAAAAATATAGTTGAAGTATCAAGATAAAGGTCGTACCATGTAGTTGTGCCAGTCGAAGAGAAACCTGAGATTGGAGCTACGGTTCGGGGGGCGTGGCGGAGCGGCAAAGTTCCCATATAAAGTCTATGGAGCGGCAAAGTACCCATGTAAAGTCTATGGAGCGGCAAAGTTAGCATGTAAAGTCTATGGGAGAAGCGTTCGGCCTTTGTCTACATGAGACGCTCACTTCAGTGTCAGACTTGATGTGTGCATGAGGTCCTATATGATCAGTCCTAAAGCAAGTAAATATTTTATTGCACACTTACCTTTAACAGAATGTATCTCCCGCAACTATATGTCTCAGACAAGAGATAATAAAGAGTATTGGCAACGCGAATCTCATTCCAACAACATTTACAAACACAGTTGTGACTGAAGATGAGAGTGAAAGAGTGCGCTATCCAGTTGAATAAATGTTCGCACACGATCGAGATGAGTGGACTTCCGCCTCTCAATCTACGACAGAAAAAATGTGCACTCGTGATGCTCATCACGAACGTGGCCGCCCTGGCGGCGCAGTTGTTTAAGAGCTGGCTAATGATCTTTCTTTCGTGAAGGTTCCGGGTTCGAATCCCGCTGAGGCATGGATGTTGCGTTTGTCTTACGGCACTGGCTCTCTCCCTTCCCTTGAATCAGTGACCCTAAATTAGGGACGGACGACTGCTTATAGCCCATTGAGTTGCTCAATGGCAGTTAAACCTTCAGTCAAAAAAAATTTAAAAGATCACGAACCTGTGCACAAGGAAATGTTTAGTCGATGGTACACGTATGATCATAAAATCTCTCTTCCAAAATACAATTTCTGTGGAAATTTTGTGCGTAGAACACAAGGGGTCTTTGCACACCTTGCCATGCATTCCGATGACTCCAAGCTACAGCACTTTCCTTTTTACGATCAAACGGATTCAATTTCCGATCATATTGTTTTTTGCGATGATAATAAGAGTCAAGTAGAGCACTTGCTAAAATCGGAATATACCTGCCAGAACCAGTCCTCTCACATGGTATGCTTTACGTTGCCCTATCTTAAGCAAGATCAAAGGGTTCTGTTGCAGTAAAGATCACTCACGAAGATGCACCTGCATTACCTGTCGCAAATGGATGGACTCCAAATATTGTCTTTACTGAAGTGTTTGAATGAATTTGCAACATCCTTTTGTCAATCAAATACAGTTTACATTTGTTGCTTGATGAGTTTATTCTTTTAAAAAAATAACCGTCGAATTCGACGGGTTTCGACTAGTACTTAGTTACTCTCGGATGAACATCTTAATTACTCTCGGATGAACATCTTAATAACTCTCGGATGAACATCTTAATTACTCTCGGATGAACATCTTAGTTACTCTCGGATGAACTTCTTAGTTACTCTCGGATGAACTTCTTAGTTACTCTCGGATGAACTTCTTAGTTACTCTCGGATGAACAATTACTCTCGGATAAACATCTTAGTTACTCTCGGATGAACAATTACTCTCGGATAAACATCTTAGTTACTCTAGGATGAACATCTTAGTTACTCTCGGATGAACAATTACTCTCGGATGAACATCTTAATTACTCTCGGATGAACATCTTAATTACTCTCGGATGAACATCTTAGTTACTCTCGGATGAACAACTACTCTCGGATGAACAGCTTAGTTATTCTCCGATGAACATCTTAATTACTCTCGGATGAACAGCTTAGTTACTCTCGGATGAACATCTTAGTTACTCTCGGATGAACATCTTAATTACTCACGGATGAACATCTTAGCTACTCTCGGATGAACATCTTAGTTACTCTCGGATGAACATCTTAGTTACTCTCGGATGAACATCTTAGTTACTCTCGGATGAACAATTACGCTCGGATGAACATCTTAATTATTCTCGGATGAACAATTACTCTCGGATGAACATCATCCGGACCCGCACCCTTAGACGAATCCAAATTAGTCAGAACCGACATAAGATAATCAGAAACAGGATGGAAAAAAGAGGATTGTCTCTGGTTCGACAAAAATTCAGAATAGTGCCCAATTGAATGTGAAATATCAGCCAGTAACTTTGCACGTAATTCAATGAAATATGTATTAAATATATTTACAATCCGATCCAAGTTAGTAACTCTAATACCCAAATGATCAACCTGTATGGAATCCTCTGGAACCCAAGGTTTAGACAATTCATTAATTGATTGCCAAACTTTACTGCAATCGCTTGTATTAGTAAACCGATATTAAAAATAAATTTTCTTTGCGCTTTTCAACTTAGAGTTGAGCCAATTTCTATATCTAAGAAAATTTAATAAGTCAGAAGTATTTCTTGAGCGCAAGAATAGCTTAAATAACCTATTTTTTCCATTTAAACATCTTAGCAGATTCCGAGTGAACCATGGCTTTCTGCAACGAGGCGAACGTTTAATGGTCTTAAGAGGGAATTTCGAATCATAAAAGCTTCCGAATATCCCCATAAAAGCATCAAAAGTACGAATCGGGTCAGCAAGCTGAAGCACGGGGGACCAATCAATACCAGATAGGGTTAGATCGAAAGACTTCAAACTCTCCTGGCCGTAAAAAACGCATACAGATAGTTTGGTAACAAGGAGGATTAAATCTCCCAGCACTTCCAGACAAACAAAATATTGGCAAATGACCACTTATATGATATGACAGTACACCAGATCAATAATCAAAATCATTTGTATTACATAGATCCAATATAAAGAACTGGTGCACCTAATTCTTGTAGGAATAGTTATTGCATTAACGAACCCAGACGAGATAATAATATCGCAAAATGAGTGCGTTGTACCATATGTGACAGTCACGTCAATATTGAAATCACCGTGACAATAAAGAGTCTTTCCCGCAAGATTCATCTCATCCAAAAAAACCCGAGAAAAAACCACCAAAAATAATCTGGTTACCGTTAGGAGGACGATATACAGCACTCATAATACAATTATGCGTTTCAATAGTAATCATTTCAAAATTTTTGTTTACAGTGGTATATTTATCACATGATGAAACCATGATAGAACGTTTAACAAAAATTGCAACCCCACCATCCCGAGGTCCAGAACGAGTCAGCGAAAACCCGAAAACCCGGTACATCACATAATTGAGGAATATCAGCATCAAACCAAGTTTCAGAGACACAGACAAGATCAATATGATAATCAAGGGCATACAATAACTCAAGTAGTAAATCTAATTTGTCAAATAGGCTACGCGCATTAATATGCAGAAATATTAAATTACGATTACTCTTTGCAAGTAAACCGTGGAAATCACCCACAAAACATGTGGAATACAGTTCATAAAAACATAATATGTAACATATAGTTAGATAAAATAATGAAATAGTTATAAAACAAATAAACACTAGATACGACCTTGGTTCTTCGGTGTATTTTTCGATGTGTAATGCGTTAATTTTCTCCAAAAATCTAGCAATCATACAAGTTTTACAGTCGCCACGTTCTTCACTGTAGGATTCTACTACGTGAAAGTGTCATGCCAGTTAATTTTTATAAAATATCCGGAAAAGTTTTAATGTAATTATGAATTTTTCATCACGCCTTCATTCTAGCAAAAACATTTGCAATTTCGTTACACCAGTTTAACACAAAACAAAAAAGAACCACTTTAGTCTTTGTGACATACGTCGCCCATTTCAAAGTCAAAGCTGAGAATCGTATTAAAGACATGTCTTAGAGATATGACATATGTTCAGAATCCAACGGCCTTCTTCGAAAAACGACGACTTCTGTTTCTGCGCCAAAAGCTGCAACGTAGATCCTATTTAAGAAAGTACTTATCTTTGCAGATGCTAAAAGCATTTTAATCAACGTATGCGTAAAAAAAAGGTCATCGAATAATTCGTTAACAATAAGCACCAATTCAAAATGGAATAATAAATTTATGCGAGTAATAATAAAAAAAAACACGTCAGGCGTTAGCAGTGAAGTACGCTTTGGAAAAATGTCATTTATCTGTCGTTTCTGGAAGCGACGTTTTAATAGGTTGCCTTTGTTTCGACATGTTTAACGAGAAGAAAAATGAGAAAAAGAAAATAGGGTCATTTGATCTGTGAGTGGCGTAACAGAAATTTCCGAATGGAACAGCTCACACGATAATGGATGCACCTGCCAACTTTTTATGTCGCAATACACTGGCTTCACATTATACACAAAAAGTGAAAAGTAGTTTCTAAAGGCACCTGTTAATTAAAGCGAAGTTCATTCTTTTTTTTTTTTTTTTTTTTCAGAAAGATTGTGTTTTCACCCATATGCGAGCAGAGGTGTGATTAAATTATGTCAAATACTGATTTAAAATTCGAACTAAATGGCGCAGAATAATTTAAATTTCAAATGCGATCAAATCCTACCTGGTGCGTTCTTGGATGTTTTTTTCCACTTAAGCTAACGGACCAGAAACATTAATAGCGTTTAATTATATTACAATGCATTTTCAAAAGGAAACAAAAAAATGACGAAAGAAAAAAATCGCGCTTTGCAGAAATTTAACGTCATCAAATGCAGTGAACTTGCTGCCAAAATCTGAATTTCTATAAGTTCTTTTGCTTTTTCCTTCGAAGCGAGAAATTTGCAGAAAAAAAAAAAACAGCAGGTGATTTCATTTGTGATTCGCATTTATTCTTGTCTCTATTTTAAAAACAGCAACAACATTAAATCAACAATAAAGGATAGTTACTATACTCTCTTTTAATGCGAATCTATGACAACTGTTCTTGATGGGAAAATTATGCTTCTATATGCATGAAATATTTCTAATGAGATTCGGCAAAACAACAACCTTTATGAGAAAAGTGCATTTCGAAAATTGCCACTTTTTTTTCGGTTAGAGCAAAAGTTGTTTTCAGCCAAGGAAATTTACCACTAACTTCCTGTTGGGAGATTGAATTGAATTAAATAATAAAATAAATAAATAAAACAGATAAGAGGCATGGTTTTACTTTTTATTGTAATCAGGCTTATAAAAAACTGCATAAAAGAACTTTACATAAGATCGCTTCATCGTACACTTAGAAAAATACTGTTTCAAATTTTCTAATAAAACAATTGTTTTAACACAGATGCAAATGATCTACGTTTTGGGTTTTTAGAGACCCAGTTTTCTCCAATTTTTCAACACTGCGCAATTTCACATCATCACTTTAGTACTTAACCTTCAGCAAATTCTTCATGTGTCCAAATAAAAAACAAGCGGACAACAAAGAGCTATACACTATATTGACAAAAGTCACCGGACACCCCTTCGAAAGCAGATGAATGGATCCGCTGCTTTGTTAAGATGCGTGGTACAGCTGGAAACGGTATAAAAACAAGCCTGCAGCTTACCGCGATCATACCACACTGTGAGGTTGAGTGAAAATGTCGCGGCGGGAGAGAACTGACTTTGAGAAAGGAAAGATTGTTTGGTGTTATATTGGTGGGTTGTCCATAATAGAAACCGAGAGGCGTTTACATTCCCAAGTCAACTATTTTGGATGTACTGAATACGTGGAAGACCCATGGAGTGCCTGAATTAGCAAACGCACCGGCACAGCAAAGAAAATCAGTGATAGAGGACGCCGAAGCCTCAGGAGAATCGTTACACAAACTCGACGGAGTACAGCACAAGACCTCGGTGTACAGGTTAGTAAAAATGCTGGAGCCTCGGTATGTACACATACCATTCGCAGAGAACTTCATTCTATGGGTTACCTTAGTCGTGTGGCTGCTCATAAGCCTTTCACCTCCACTCGGAATGCTACTGGTATTCAGCATGGTGTAGAGAACATTTATCGTGGATCGTAGATCAATGGAAACGGGTCATATGGACGGGGAATCCAGATGCAAAATCCATCTGTCTGATGGCCGTGTGTGGGTCTGGCGGCTGCAGGGGGAACGCTATTTACCACAATGTACTGTTCCTACAGTCAAGTTTGGAGCTGGCAGTGTACTGGTGCTGGGGTGTTTTTCGTGGTATGGTCCCGGCTTATTGTCATCATGGACAAACCTGTTAGCCAGCACGTCTACCTCGATATTCTGGACAATTATGCTCTACCAACTCTGTAGAAATACTGTGGAACCGTGTATTGTTGGTACCAACAGGATAATGCTCCGAGCCATAAAGAAAGGACTGTTAACGGCGTGGTTTGACGACACTTCCGTATCGTGTGGGGACTGGCTAGCACAGAGCCCTGATCGTAATCCCCTAGAGCACCTATGGGATGAATTAGAGCGCCGCATAAGACGTTTGAAACCAAGGCCTACTACTAAGCAACAGTTAGCGGCAGTATTATGTACTGAATGGAAGCGCATACCTATCTCTGCATTCCAAAACCTTGTCGAAAGCATGTCTCGAAGGGTCAGTGCATGCATTAAAGCCAAAGGTGGACCGATACCGTACTTATGTATGTCAATAAATGCTATGTTGTGCTTTTCTTCTAGGTGTTAGGTGACTTTTGTCAGTATAGTGTAAATAAGAGTAAAAAATATGTTTCTTTTTATTTTCCCTTATTCACACAACGAAATTTGTACAAATGTACAAACCCGGGCCAGTCATACGGGTAAATAATGATAAAACGGGGGACAAGGGCTGGACCCGGTCCTTAAGAAAGGAACACTTGCTGAAATGAGACATTTATTTGCATTTTTGAGACTACAGTCAGATCCTCACTGGAGTATGCGGCGATTATTTGGAGCCCTAGCCTCGTAACAGTAGTAAATGAAATCGAGAAAGCTGAAAAAAGATTTCTTCGCATCTTTTTTACAAATCGACTAGTGTTTATGTCGCGGACATCCTGACAGCTGACCTGTCATTCTTCAAGATGACCTCTCTACAGTCGAGAAGGAAGGCTCTCCATCTCAAGTTCATGGACGGTATCATTAATGGAGAGATATTTGATACTCAAATTGTAAACCAATTACGTTTTCGTGCTCCATATTTACCAAGGACAAAATGTGCACTATTTGCAGTGCCTTTCTGCAGGACTGATGCTGGAAAAAATTATCCGTTATGCAAAATGTATAGATTTCACAACTCGCTTGAAGAATGTCCGAATATTTTTAATGGAAGTCATAATTTTTTTCGTAATGCATGTTTCGCAAGACTGTAAATACCACTTGACAGTGTTTGTATCACTATAGCAGTTCTTGTAACTAGACATACCATCTGCAGGGGGTGCTTACAAATAAATAAACAAATAAATAAATATTCTACGATATCTGGACGCCTGCAAACGATACTGGCTGCCCCGGTGGCACAGTGGTCTAAGCGATGACCTCCGATCATTCGTTCGAAAGTGGTTCGCGTTCGAATCCCGGTGAGGCATGGAGGTGTGTTTGTCTTACGGCTCTGGCTCTCTCCCTGCTCTGGAACCAGTGACTTTAAATTAGGGACGAGCGACTGCTTATATCCAATTGAGTTGCTCACTGTAAAACCTCCAATAAAAAAAAAAACGATTGCACAACGGAATGATCAAGCGTTCGTTCAGAACTATACTCGGGGCAAGGCTAATCTGATTATGGAGTTTGAGAAGTGTGTGCTTCCACTGCATAATATAGTTCCAGTTTGAAAGCCGTGTTCGAACTCGATCTGAGACCTAAGAAAGCACATGGATATACAGAAGTTCTAAATGTCGTACGTACGCACATTTAAAAATGAAGATCCCAGTTTCGGTCGCGTTTCTAAAAAATGCCTATATTTGCATTTTGGCGGCGTCATTGTCACTTCTGTTTTGCTTCAGAGAGACTATAATGTTAACAGGAGGATATTTACTGCGATTGAGAGGGAAGAATTGTTAACCGTAGGCGGGGAGATAATGGCTTGCCTATCATTGTAATGAGCTTACTCCTTCCTTCGTGGTTGCTGTTTTAAAAATACTCATTCAGAAATCGTTTGTCTGGTGGTCGGCAAAGTTGAGAAGGTGTGGGGGTGCAGATGGATATAGTGATGGAACGCTGGAAGTTTACTTTTGTCTCGCCTTCAGTCACCTTAGCGAGAATGGTCAGCGACCCATCGCACCCCATTAGTGCGCGGATAATTACTGATAAACAAGAGATCTAATGTCGGTGGATCGGTTTCACAACCTTAAACAGCGTAATCAGGTTAGCTTTGTCCCGAGTATGGAATAAGCAAGCATAAAAGAGACACAAAGGACGATGAAAGTATTCACGTCTCTAATCAGAGAAGTAAAATTTAACTGAAGTAATCGAAATAAGACGTATCTGCACGATCTATACAGTAGATGAAAAGTACCGATCACCACAAATAAATTACAAAATTTATTCAAATCATATTTACATTTAAAAACTATGAGACCTTTCGGCCTTACAATAAGGCCATCATCAGATGGGAGCATTACCAAAGAGTTGTATACAAGTAAATGCCATATGTACACTACATTGACAAAAGTCACCGGACCTACAAGAGAAACACAACATAGCATTCATTGACATACATTAATACGGTATCGGCCCATCTTTGGCCTTAATGCATGCACTGATCCTTGGAGACATACTTCCGACAAGGTTTTGGAACACGGAGATAGGTATGCGCTTCCATTCAGTACATAATGCTGCCGCTAACTGTTGCTTAGTAGTAGGCCTTGGTTCCAAATTTCTTTTGCGGCGCTCTAATTCATCCCATAGGTGCTATATGAGATTAAGATCAGGGCTCGGTGCTGGCCAGACCACACATGGTACGGAATTATCGTCAAACAACGCCGTAGCAGTTTTTGCTTTATGGCTCGGTGCATTAACATGTTAGTACCAAAACGACTCGTTTCCATAGAATTGCCATAGTTGGTGGGCATGGTTGTCCAGAATATCGATGTAGACGTGATGGTTAATAGGTTTGTCCACGATAACAAATGGGCCGGGACCATATCACGACAACACCCTCGCTCGAGTACACTGCCATCTCCAAACTTGACCGTATGAACAGTACACTTTGGTAAATAGCGTTCCCCCGGCTGCCGCCATACTCACATACGGCCTCAGACTAATGGATCATGTATCTGGATTCATCAGTCAATAGGACCCGTTTCCATTTATCTACAGTCCACGGTAAATGTTATTTACACCATGCTAAATGAGAGTAGCATTCCGAGTAGAGATGAAATGCTTGTGAGCAACCGCACGACCACGGTAACCCATGGAATGAAGTTATTTGCGAATGGTACGTGTACATACCGAGGTACCAGCTCTTTTAATCTCCTGTACCCTGAGTTCTTGTGCAGTAGTCCGTCGATTAGCTCTAACGATTCTCATGAGGCTTCGACGTCCTTTATCACTGATTTTCTTTAGTCTGCCGGAACGTTTTGCTGCTTCAGGAACGCCATGTGTCTTCCACTTATTCAGTACATCCAAAACAGTTGACTTGGGTATGTTTAAACGCCTCTCGGTTTCTCTTATGGACAACCCTCTAATATAATACCCAACAATCTTTCCTTTCTCAAAGTCAGTTCTCTCCCGCCGCGACATTTTCACTCAACCTCACAATGCGATATGATCACGGTCAGATGCAAGCTTGTTTTTATAACGTTTGCAGCTGTACCGCGCATCTTAACAACGCAGCGGATCCGTTAATCTGCTTTTGAAGGGTGTCCGGTGACTCTTGTCAATATAGTGTATATATTGTCAAGATTGAAGTCCTGATGACGTAGTTCCATGCGTAGTCTCTCAGTAATACTTGTTAACCTCGTTTCCATCCCTAACCCCACCTCCCGTCTCTTTTTCCTCATTTCAAATTAAAAAATGGTCATCAAAGAACATTTTAAAAATGACAGTGCTCATAGTGTACACAGTAGCAATGGAATACTAATTACAAGATTACAATAAAGATCACAGAGACATATGAAATGTAATTATTTACACTTCCAATTAAGAGGAAAAAGGGCTTCAATCTAGACAGTATATATATCGCTGTTACTTGTATACAACTCTTTGGTAGTCCTCTCATCTGATGATGGCTTTGTTGTAAGACCGAAAAATCTCATGGTTTTTACATGTGAATATTATTTTTATCCAATGATTTTAATAAATTTAATGATTTATTTGTTGTAATGAGTACCTTTCATCTACTGTATAGATCGTGCAGATACGGCTTATTTCGAATACTTCAGTTACTGCTTGCACGAGGATTAAACTCAAGCTGATAGTAAAATTTAAACATGCTGCTCCTATGTGGGATGGTACGAATAAATTAGATTCCTACCCCACCCCTAAATCTACATCCATTCGAAAAGCTTTGGGGATCATTGCCAACAGTGAGGCTTGCAATGGCAGCGTCTCTTGACGTTGTCACGAATTTTTTTTTTATTTTTTTTATTTCAGGTTTAACGACCACCGTGAGCAACTCAATGGGCTATAAGCAATCGCCCGTCCCTAATTTTGGGTCACTGGCTCCAGGGAAGGGAGAGAGCCAGTGCCGTAAGACAAACACAACATCCATGCCTCACCGGGATTCGAACCCGGACCCCTTTCGGACGAACGATCAGAGGCCATCGCTTAAACCACTGCGCCACCGGGGGGGGGGGCGTCACGAATTTGGAACCACTTCTTCAAATAATGCCTTTTTTTTTTCTTCCAAGACTCAGCGAGCCTAACCAAAATGACGCCTCGTGCCTTTGAATAATAATTCCATTCGCATCTAAACCCTAAGAGCTCTAAGAGCTCTAAGCTTCAGTTGTTTTGCAGTGAAGTAAACATTAAGGATACAAATAAAAAAATCATTTAAACAATAGCATGGTAAACTTCATAATTTTTCACACGTCTTGAAGTGTCCACGCTTTTTTTGTTCGTCAAAGAAATATGAATTTAGTTCTTTAGAAATCTAAAATCTGTAGTTCTCCCCAGTATATTCATAGAACTGAAGCCTGTCATATCCTCAAACGAAATCATGTCAGAAAAATCCAGTGAACAGAATCTCTGAAATGAAGGAGCGAGAAATGTCAGAAAAACAAAATCCAGTGAACAGAATCTCTGAAATGAGGGAGCGAGAAATGTCAGAAAAACAAATTCCAGTGAACAGAATCTCACCGGAATGAGGGGCTGAGGGTTCGATCCCCGTCACGGACAAACTTGTGTTTTCACATTGGCGCCCGAACGTAAAAATGGATCTACTGGCCACTGGGTTCTTCGAAAAATGTGTGATGTTTGTTCAACATATCGTCTGGAATTAATGAAAAATTCCATCTTCGCTTCAAAAAAATTAAAAAAGATAAAAAAAATTAAAATAAAAAGGGAGGTGATGTGACGTACTACAGAGGTGAATCACGTGTCAAAACGACAATTCTGCAGCGATACATTCCATTCGTGTAGCTTAGTTGGGAGAGCAACTTACTCCGGGATGAGCGGGCGCGGTTTCTGTCCGTGTCACGGAGAAACTTGTGTTTTCACAACGTCCCCACAAATTAAGGTGCGAATCCTTCGCGCCATCTATGATTTGGACTTCCTATACCGACATATTAAATTTCATGATATTCCTCCTCACCAACGCTACTTTCAAAGAACGCATGTTTTGACGGAAAGAGGGATATTGGCTTAAAATAATAGGTGCTCCCGCTTTGTGCGAAACTTCCTTAGAAGGCGTGAAAGACTCCAGCGGAATCAAACCGAAGGAAAACTAAAAGCAAATGCTTCTCGTGGTATGCAAGTTAAGTGCGAAGTGAAAGCTTAAGATTTAGTAATGTTGTAGTTACATTTGCGAGAGAATCAGATTCTCTGCGATTTCTCACTCGCTGATGTGCCCCTGACAGCGACGCCTCAGGACTTCTCCAAACCTCACAAAGCTTTGGCGAGTTTCGCACGAAGGCTAAATTCTTGAGTTTGCGCATTCATCACTACTGTCTCTTTGTTCCTGCGTTGATTTACGACCTTTGCTTAAAATGCACCCATGTTCCCATTTTTCATCTTGAAGGATGGGATGAGAAATCGCGAGCGGACGAGAGACGCACATTGATTGCCCTTCCCGAAGA
Organism: Macrothele yani; assembly: GCA_039090855.1. Classification (NCBI taxonomy): domain Eukaryota; kingdom Metazoa; phylum Arthropoda; class Arachnida; order Araneae; family Macrothelidae; genus Macrothele; species Macrothele yani. The sequence goes on along the minus strand of CM077027.1, from coordinate 132,333,906 downwards.
GAATCAGAGTGCTGTTATCTTTGATAGCCCCTTCGATACCACCTAACGTTCAGCGTGCCGCAGTGGGATCAGGAAATTTTATGGCTGAGACCTGATAATGCCAAGAAAATTTTTCATATGCAATCTTAAATAATAAAAGCAATTGAATCATCGTCAAAATAATTGGGACAAATTTCTGCACTAAAATGTCTTCCTCAATATAAAGTGAATACTTGCTGAAGTACGACCACCTGCTGTCATCAGCAAAAGTTTAAGACCGCCTGTTGGTATTGGGAGATTTCTGCCTATTGCGTCAGCTATTCTCTGGATTACTCAATTCCCTGTTGGTATTGCATCATCCCGCCGCCCCGGTGGCGCAGTGATCTAAGCGATGGCCTCTGATCATTCGTCCGAACGGGGTCCGGGTTCGAATCCCGGTCAGGCATGGATGTTGTGTTTGTCTTACGGCACTGGCTCTCTCCCTTCCCTGGAACCAGTGACCCTAAATTAGGGACGGGCGACTGCTTATAGCCCATTGAGTTGCTCACGGTGGTCCTTAAAACTCCAATCAAAAAAAAAAAAAAAAAAAAAAAAAAAAAAAAATAAAAAAAAAAAAAAATTGCGTCATCCCACAGCAGCAGCTGCTGATAGAGTAGAGGGATGCGCGCGAGCGTCATTTTGCTTCTGGTTTTCATGCTGAACGGTTTTGTACGTATTTTCCATATAGTGAAAAGTGGGCAAAAAAGCGTCATTTAGTGTTCCCCACAAACAATGATTTTATATCATGGAAGGTACTCCGACGCGTAACACAAACAGAAAGTTGAATGCGAGCACGACTGCTATTTATACTGCGATCATATAAATAGCAGTCGAGATACAGTTGAATTTAGCGAAAGAAAGTGAAGTGGACGTCCAAGATAAACAATCCCACTTGATGACAATGCCACAGGGCGAATAGCTATGTCTTCTCTGGGGAGTTTCTGCAAGAAAATCAAGACCTTTCTACATTCAAATGGATCTGATATCAGTATCCTTTCCCGACGTCGTAGCAAAGATTTTGGATTAAAATCTGATAAACCTGTACATAAACCTAGCTTACCTCTATCATGAAAAAGAATAGACTCCAGTTTGCGAAGCGTCATCAATCGTGGACAGCTGAAAATTGGTGCCAAGTTCTTTTTTCCAATGAATCAACTGTGTCTCGATTTGAATCACCTGAAGCACATCTTCGACGACCGAAAAGCAAAAGGTTTGATGAAAAATATAATTTTAGCACCGTGAGACATCCGTCTAGTCAGATGATATGGGGTGCTATGTAAACAACTGCTTCGCTATCCTTTTACCAGACAGGCACTACCATGACTGGTCCTTTTTATGTGGAAATGTTACGTGAGAAGCTGTTAACTCATATGCAAGTGCACAGATGCACAATCTTTATGCATGATGATGCTCCAAGCCACAGATCAAGGACGGTAAAGGACTACCTACAGAGGAAAAAACATAAATTTGCTTGACTGGCCCGGTAACAGTCCAGACTTTAACCCCATCGAAAATGTTTGGACCATTTTCAAAGACAAGGTAGCAGAAAAGGAGCCATCAAATAATTTCCAAGCTTTGATTGACGCGATAAATTTCGCGTGGTGCAAAGACATTGTGACGTGCCTGTCCCACAGGACGCACACGACATAAAGGCAGATAGCAGCGAGAACGAACGTCCGCGTAGCTCAGTTGGTAGAGCGACTTGTTCCGGAATAAGAGGACTCTGGTTCGATTCCCTGCGTGGACCAAAAATGACAGAGAAATTTACTTCGTTATATTGGCGCCCGAACTTTCCGGATGACCCGGCCGTTAAAGATCTCGCAATGGTGTGATGTTCTTTCCACACCGCGAGACAGATAAAATAAGAGAATCCCTTCTTCAGCGCTTTGAAAAATAAATGTGTGTGATGTTGCATTTCACACACCAGATTGACTGGGAGTTCCCAAGTGCATGTTCTTAAGCGGATGACTGCCTCCATCGACACATGGTCCCGGCTTACCCGTGGGCCATGCCCCGGCCCTCTTTCGGGGGGGATGTGACTTGCCTGCCCCACAGGACGCACACGACATAAAGGCAAATAGCAGCGAGAACGAACGTCCGCGTAGCTCAGTTGGTAGAGCGACTTGTTTCGGAATAAGAGGACTCGGGTTCGATTCCCGGCGTGGACAAAAATGCTGGAGAAATTTACTTCGCTATAACATTTTATGTAACTACTGCAAATCCCTCATTGAGGGTATGGCACTGTACGTTATATAAAAAAAGGTGGCCACACTAAGTACTGATTTCGGTCATTTTGTGTTCTAAAGTATGTAGGTATTCATCTGTGGTGTCATTTTTTGATATATCGCTGACTAGTAATCTGTTTTGTCTTTGAAAATCTTAATTTTCAGTAAATTGAGAGGTGGTCTTAAATTTTTGCAAATGACTGTATTTAATACTTAATGGGGCGCCTTTTCTCCGGAGAACGGCCGCCACCCGGCATGGCATCGACTCCACGAGTTTATATAGTTGTGTCGGAATCTGCAACCAAGCTATTTGTATTGCGGTATAGTTTCGATATGGGACTTAGTTGTATGTCCATGTGCCACACCTGGGGTTCGCCGCCCCGGTGGCGCAGTTGTCTAAGGCGCTGGCCTCTGATCATTCGTCCGTAAGGGGTCCGGGTTCGAATCCCGGTCACGCATGGATGTTGCGTTTGTCCTACGGCACTGGCTCTCTCCTTTCTCTGGAACCAGTGACCCTAAATTAGGGACGGGCGACTGCTTATAGCCCATTGAGTTGCTCACGGTGGTCGTTAAACCTCCAATCAAAAAAAAAAAAAACACCTGGGGTTCCATCACACCCCCTGAATGTTCAGTTGGATTAAGTGGATTAAGATCAGACTAGTGTGGGGCCCATTCGAGATATCACATATCAACACTATGTTCTTCATACCGTTCCACCATGAGGCAGGCCCCATGACATCGCATTATTCAAGGTGAGTGGATAGAGAAGGCAACCCAACCATGGGCGTACCTACCGGGAGGGCGGTTGCTCTCCCAGAATGGTCAGTTCAAGGGCCAAAATTTATGCAATGGGGAACGTAAAAAATAGAAATCTTAATTAAAAAAGAAAGTTACACCTTTCCATATTTTCTTTTTAAAGACTTTATTTAGCCTCCTACAATATTCTACGCAGTTAACCAGGGTGCATTGTAATATACACTATGCGGTGTGAAATCTCATATCCATGAAGGGAATTTTAAAAAACAGTGAATAGAGGCATACAAAACAACATGCTGACATGGCTAACCTCCATGACCTTTCCAAACATGTTCTTGGGATGGAGAGCTAATTAATCTTTTGTGGTCTGTCGTAGAAAGTTCTCTACGCGTTTAACCTTGAAAGGTTTTTTCCCAAGCCCTAACCCCAAAGCTTCTTCCTATTGTTACGTTCACTGTCCTATACTCATTCGTTCTACGCTGGTTTGTTTTTCGTTCTGATTTTCAGTGGAGTTGTGTGTTGTCCGGGTTCCCATAACGTGTACACTTTACTTTGTGTTTACAACCTGTGGTTTTTGGTTATTTACCTACCTTTAAAAATTTTAAATAAAATTATATCAAAAACCTGAAGTGCGAGTTTTGAACGATCTTAATACTTTCCTATAGCGGTGGTGTGTGAGAAAATAAAAGCCACGTATTATTTGAGTGGAACTCGAAGGGGAGTAATTTCAGATCTGGCATTCCAGATAAGAAAAGCTTGCTACGGTCCCAATTAGAGTGGAACCCGAAGGAGCGTAATTTCAAGTCTCGCACTCCACACGAGAAAGCTTGCTACGGTCCTGATTCGAGTGGAACTAGAAGGGGTGAAATTTCAAGTATCACTCTCCAAATTAGAAAAGCTTGCTACGGTCCTGATTGGAGTGGAACTCGAAGGAGTGAAATTTCGAGTCTCACCCTCCAGATAAGAAAAGCTTGCTACGGTCCTGATTCTAGTGGAACTCGAAGGGGTGACGTTTCAGGTCTCACCCTCCGTATAACAACAAAAGCTTGCTACGGTCCTGATTTGAGTGGAACTCGAAGGGGCGTAATTTCAAGTGTGGCACTCCAGATAAGAAAAGCTTGCTACAGTCCTGATTGGAGTGGAACTCGAAGGGGCGTAATTTCAGGTTTGGCACTTCAGATAAGGAAACTTGCTACGGTCCTGATTTGAGGGGAACTCAAAGGAGCGTAATTTCAACTCTCGCCCTCCAGACAAGAAAACTTGCAACGGTCCTGATTTGAGTGGAACTCGAAGGGGTGAACTTTCAAGTCTCGCCCTCCAGATAAGAAAAACTTGCTACGGTCCTAGTTGGAGTGGAACATGAAGGGACGTGATTTCAAGTCTGACACTCCAGATAAGAAAAGCTTGCTACATTCCTGATTTGAGTGGGACTCGAAGAGGTGAAATTTCAGGTCTGGCACTCCAGATAAGACAAGCTTGCTATGGTCCTGATTTGAGTGGAACTCGAAGGGGCGTAATTTCAAGTCTCGCGCTCCAGATAAGAAAAGCTTGCTACGGTTCTGAGCCCAACGCTCATTAAGCCTGCTCTGGGTCGGTGATGGAACCGGATCTGTGACTTAGTTTGGTTCAAAGATGTTAGAACTTGGTTTACTTTGATCTTTGCCTTTCACGTTTTTATGACGTCACATCAGCAGCAAGGAGCAGATGTTTTGCTGCGAAGCGACACCCTTCATCTCCCAAGGAATTTGTATGGGTTCGAACGCGCCAATTGACATATGAGACATGGCACATGAGTACAGATATCAGTACGTACCACCGTAGGGTGAGTCATTCCCGTGTAAAACGTGTTTAATGCCGGCAGCGCCAACGAGAAATCCAACGTCATGTTTCTGTAGTGGGACCAGCAATACACACCTGTCAGAGTTGTCATCCTGCCTAATGCTATCGTCCTCACTATTTCTGTCGAGTGTCGTTGCGTGCGCCGTTTCCAATTCCTTTTCGTACTTCCCGATGATTAAGTTGGTTAAAATTGCCGCAAATGTCTCATCTTCCACCCCAATCAGATTTTCATCGGTAAATCACCGACTTATTTTGGCTTTCAGCAGCTCAACGACATTCAAGGGGTGCTAATGCTTACAATTTTCATCCTGTTTGAATAATTTACGACAGCACCTCACACAATGTGCGGTGCAATACTCACGAGTTGTTCACCTGGACGCCAGTGGCGTATATTCGAGGCTAGCTACGTAGCCCAGAGAATGCACAGATAAAAGTTAATTAAATATACACAAATAAAAGTCAATTATCAACGGTATTAAGATATGTCAATGCTTTCGGTGCGAAAAAAACACACGAGCGGATTCGCTTCTTTCGATTATGAGAATCAGTCTGGCGAGCGATGATCAGCGGCATCAACTTAACGCAAATAGGTCTTCGAGAGACTTCGCTGTTCTTATGCGAAGAGCTTTAATACTATCTCCTGCTAGCGTTTCCATGACACCATGAATGGGCTACGAAGCTCGTGAGTGGCCAAGGGTTCGCTGAGTAAAACGAAGACTTCGGATTACCTCAGTCCCTCCATGCTTCCAGCGCGTGTTTCGCGAGAGCTGTTTCAGTTTGTGTGAAGTGTCAATGAATTAAAATCAGTGATAATATATTGTGACGATCCCCTCCTCGCATAATTAATTGGCAAGAGGCGTGGTTAATTAACGGTAATTGAAACTTGATTGGGGTTTTAATTAACAGAGAGTTATAATTTAAACACTTGCGAGGGGCGGTATATTAAGAAAGATCTTTTAGCACTTTGAATTCAAGTGGCGAGTTGCAGGTGTTTGCCACGAGAACAAAGAGCCCATAAACGGAAATGGGACGGGTCAAAGTTTAAAAGCTATTTCCCATGACTCAAAAGTGTTTGGACGGCAAAAGGCGTTTGAAGCTTTTGTCTGTGCCGCGCGCTAAACAATGGGAAAGCTCTTAGACTTGAAGAGCGGTTTATAATAAATGTCGCGGTTTCAAGTGCTCGAAGTCACCGCTTACCTATTTCTTGGAGATGGGAGATTGCTGTTAAAGACAGATCCCGTTTAATAGCCGAGAGAACTGGGCCCCGATTTTTCCTCGTGCTAGAATTTGCTTGCCGTCCGTCTGTGTGCTCTTACAATTTTGAGCATAAGAAGGGAATCCAGCTGAAAGCATAAGCTGATGAATAAAAAGCGCCAGATCTGGCTGGAAACTTTCTTCACCTCGCCGAAGCATCGATACCTGTCCTAAGGAGCCATTTCAGGTGGAATGTCCCCGCACGGGGATAACTGGTTTTCCAGTTATTTGGGGAGCGGCGCCCCCACGGCCCGAGCTAACCTTGTGACGGTTTCTATTGCCTCTGCGGCTTTGACGATTACATCACCGAAGGGACAGCTGTTCATCCAGCTGATGGGGGATGGCGTCCCCACGGCCCGAGCCGATTTTCTCTTTTTGTTTTGCTTTTTTCGTCTTCTGTTCCTATTTTGACATGTACCCGCCTCAGTTGTAGGCTGCTGAGGTTGTGATGAGGCGCCAGCTCCGGGTTTTGTTCCTCGTTCTTTTCCCTGTCTTTTCTCTTTTATGTTACATTTTCTGTTTTTCCGGAGCTGGTTAGCTTAGACCTACCTGCATGTTTGCCGTGTGCGGTGACCCGTACAGGTGGAAATGAGGATGCTGGAGGCTGAGGTATTTGGGGGCCGGGTTGTAGTGTCTCCAGATGCCAACACTCCTCTTTGCCCTCTGCTTCACCCTAAACGGGGGCTGGGAGCTAACCCACTCCTGGTCAGGAAGTCTGTGGCCGAGTTGCGTCCAGACTTCTAGCGGCTTGTCGTTCTGTTCGGCTGGGTGAGTCTGGGGGTAGGGTGGGCATGCCAAAGGGGTGTTCTCTGGGCACGGGAAAGTCTGGGTGCACGCTGAGCGTGTGTCTGCCCTACCAACTTGCTATATCCGCTGACTATCCCTAGAGCCGTGTCCTGCGTCCTCTTGGGCTTGCGGACCTCCGGCTCTCCCTCGTTGGGCTCGGTAGTGGGTGGGGAGGTCGGCGGAGGAATCTTCTCTCTTCTTTATGGGTTCCAAAGACACTTCCCATGGTGCGACACCAAAGCGTCCAATGGAGGATGGGACCATCCCTTCCACAAAGAAACTTGTCTCTGACACTTGCCATGCTCTGTTTCTCTTAATTCATTCTATCGATCCTTTACAACCTTTGAGTGCAAAGAGCCCTTTCTGGATCAATAAGGCTCTTCAGGCCGTTGCTGGCTCTCCGCGCAATGTCAAGAAGCTTCCTTCAGGGGATCTTCTTGTCGAAACCTCTCATTCCAGACATAGCGCCACTCTGCTCACCACGACCGCACTGTTGGGTATTCCGGTGCAAGTGACCCCGCACGGCTACTTGAATTCCTCTCGCGGCGTGGTCACCTCCAGCGACTTAATTGACTGCAGCGATGAGGAGCTACTTGCCGAACTAGGGGAACAACATGTCACTGGGGTTCGCCGGATTCTGTTTCGGCGAGATGGGAAACTTGTTCCATCTCGCAATATCATCTTAACCTTTGACTCCCCAACCCTGCCGACTTCCATCAAGGCAGGGTACTTACATCTTGACGTTCGGCCCTATATACCCAATCCCCTCAGGTGCTTCAAGTGCCAGCGTTACGGACACTCCCAGCAGTCGTGTCGTAATGTGGCTAAGTGTGGTCGCTGTGGTTCTGCGGATCATCTTTTGCTGGAATGTTCGGCAGCTTCTGAACACTGCACTAACTGTGATGGTGCGCACTCTGCAGCTTCTAAGCAATGCCCCAAGTGGGTAGAGGAGCAGGCGATTCAACGTCTAAAGACTATTGAGCATCTCTCCTATCCAGAGGCCAGACGGCGGATCGCCCCTGGGCCACCAGGTCGACGTTCGTATGCCTCAGTGGTGGTCCAGAAGGCTACTGTTGCTGTCCAGACTGATTCTCACATCCCAGCGCGGTGTCCCTTCGATTTCGAGGACATCGTTGCTGCTGGATTGGAGACACTTCAGTCTCGCTGTCTTGACTCCAAGGCGACATCCACCCCGTTGCCGAAATGCTCCTCTGCCAGTACTGGGACCCAGGTTCAGGGCAAATCGAAGCTGAAACCCGATCCGGTGAAACCTGGCGCATCCTCACCGAAACACAGCTCTAACACTCAGAGTCGGGCAAAGCCAAAAAACACACGGGGAGTAAGCACAACCCTATCTTACCCCCTGACCCTGCAGACGGCCTGGAGCTAATGGATTCTGAGACGTATTATGAGGCGTCTTAGTCGTCTCTGCGTTTTCTTTCCATGTTTTTTTTTTTCGCATTATGGCTTCCATCATTCAGTGGAATTGCCGAGGTCTGCGACGCCACCTTGATGATCTGAAAGGCTTACTGTCTTCGCATACACCTGTGTGCGTGTGTCTCCAGGAGACGAAGATTCGCACGGCGGACACTCTTTCGCTGCGCCGATACTCTATTTTTCGTAAAGATCACCAGGACGGCGTTATCGCCTGCGGAGGAGTGGCCGTTGTTGTTCCTCATGGTGTCCCTGTCACTGCGGTTGCCCTTCGGACGTCTTTGCAGGCGGTGGCAGTGCGACTGTCTGTGAACACTCTGCTCACGGTGTGTTCCATCTACATACCACCAACTGAAGCTGTAGGCCTTTCGGATCTGGAAGATTTAGTTGACCAGCTGCCGCCTCCTTTCTTCATCTTGGGAGATTTCAATGCACACAGTCCGTTGTGGGGTTCTGCCACTCGTGACTCCCGGGGCCGTGTTGTTGAGTCCCTTCTCTCCAACACGTCCCTCTGTCTCCACAACCCCGGGGCAGTCACTTATTTTCATGAACCCACCCGCTCGTACTCAGCCATTGATCTGTCCTTGAGTTCGCCATCGTTATATCCTGACTGGTCCTGGAGCGTGTCTGATGATCCCCTTGGCAGTGATCATTTTCCCATCTTTCTCCGTCTAGCAGGTGACGGGTACCGTCATCCTACTCGCCCTGCTAGATGGGCTATCGATCGCGCCAAGTGGGACTCATTCACGGCTTCAGCGACCGTTACTCCAGACATGGTGACCTCGGGTACGATCGATGAAGCTGTTGCGGCGGTTACGGATTGTATTGTGCTAGCGGCAGACTTTACCATCCCTAAGTCTTCGACTAAACTTCCACGTTGTCCGCGACCTTGGTGGAATTCCACTTGCAAGGCAGCTCGTCAGGCCCAACATCGGGCTTGGGGTAGGTTTCGTCGGTACCCCACCGACGCGAACCTACTTGCTTTCAAGAGAGCAAAATCTTACGCGCGTTTGGTCCGTCGTCGTAGCCAACGGGAATCTTGGATACGATACGTATCCGGGATAAACACCACTACCAGCTCTAAGATCGTTTGGGACAGGATCCGCAAGATTCGGGGTAAGTACCCTTCTGGGGAAATCTCCATTCTTGAGAGTGGTGGAGGGACGGTTGCTGACGCTCAGGGTATTGCTGACTGTCTGGGCGCCGCATTTTCTTCGGTGTCCAGCAGCCGCAATTACGCTGCTTCGTTCCGGCAGATACAGCCGCGGCTTGAACGGTCCAAGGTTTCCTTTGGCCCGTTTTCCGCTGCCGATTATAACAGCCCGCTGACTGCCGTCGAACTGAAGATTGCCCTGAATCGGTCCGGCCGAACATCTGTCGGACCGGACAACATCCATTATGACATGCTGAAGCACCTTTCTCCGTCCTCTCTTGAATGTCTGCTGGTCCTGTTTAACAGGATCTGGCACGAGCGTGACTTTCCCGAATCTTGGCGCACTGCCATTGTCGTTCCTGTTCTCAAACCTGGTAAAGATCCCGCTAACCCGTTGAACTACCGACCAATTGCTATGACGAGCTGCCTCTGCAAAGTTCTGGAGCGCATCATCAATTTTCGTTTCGTTTTTTATTTGGAATCACGTCACCTTCTTTCGCCTCATCAGAGTGGTTTTCGGAAATTCCGTTCCACCTCCGATCATCATCTTCGCCTTGAGACATCTGTCCGGGAGGCGTTTGTCCGGCGTCAGCACATGGTCTCCGTGTTCTTCGACATGGAAAAAGCTTACGATCGAACCTGGAGATACGGCATTCTCCGTGATCTGCGTGACTGCGGATTGCGGGGAAATTTGCCAACCTTCATTGCCGGATTTCTCCAGAACCGGATGTTCCGTGTGCGCGTCGGATCGACCCTCTCTGCGTTATACCCACAAGAGCAGGGTGTCCCTCAAGGCTCCATTCTTTCTGTGACATTGTTCATCCTTCGTGTAAATCATATTTTCACTCTACTTCCTCCGTCGGTTCGTGGCTCCATGTACGTGGATGATCTGCAGATCTCTTGCGCATCTGTCAACATGCGCACCATTGAGCGGCAGCTGCAGTCGGCCATTAATAAGATCTCTACCTGGGCCTCCCACAATGGATTTGGCTTCTCGACCCAGAAGACCGTTTGCGTGCATTTTTGCCGCAAACGGGGTCTTCACCCAGACCCTAACCTCCGTCTGGGGTGTTCAACCATCCCTGTGGTGTCAGAAGTCATGTTCCTTGGGCTAACTTTTGACCGAGCACTCACCTTCCGACCTCACATCCAGTCTTTAAAGGTGACGTGCACGATGTCCTTGAGTATCCTGAAGGTCCTCTCTCGTACATCTTGGGGGGCCGACAGGTGCTCAATGCTTCGCATTTACCATTCTCTGATTCGGTCAAAGTTAGACTTCGGTTGCATAACGTACGGTTCGGCCCGTCCTTCCGTGTTGCGGCCTCTGGATCCTGTCCATCACCAGGCTCTGCGGCTATGCACTGGTGCTTTCCGTACCTCTCCCGTGCATAGCCTGTATGTCGAGGCCTATGAACCGCCGTTGTGCATCCGACGTAAGCAGCTGTCTCTTCAATTCTTCACCAAGTTGAAGTCTCTTCCTGATCATCCACTGCATGGCTCCATTTTCCAACCACAATGTGTCCGCCTATTCTCACACCGGCCTTCCTGTGTTCCGACGTTTGGGATTCGGTTGTCGACCTTGGTGCGCGATGCTGGTCTAGACTTGTCAAGGATTGGTTTGACCCGGTTCTACAATGAACCGCCTTGGCAGCCGGTTCAAGCAACGGCTGACCTCTCCCTTTGTGTGTGGCCAAAGTCTTCCACTCCTGCTCTGGTGTACCAGCAGCTCTTTGCCGAGATACTGTCTCTCTTCCCGGATTTTGTGCCTGTATTTACTGACGGGTCGAAATCCGGTGAGGTTGTTGGATCCGCATTCGTGTGTGGCGATGCCTCCCATGCTGAGAGGCTTCCGCCTGAATCCACCGTCTTTTCGGCAGAGATGCGTGCGGTACACCTCGCTTTGTGTCACATACAGTCTAGATCTCATCGTCGCGCTTTGATTTGCTCCGATTCCCAGTCCGTCATCCAAGTTTTATCTTCTCCGGAGGACACGGACTCTCCTGTCATCCGTGATGTCCGTCGTCTTCTTGGAACTTTGGAAGGTGCTGGATTCCTGGTCCGCTTCTGTTGGGTTCCTGGCCATGTTGGGATCCGGGGTAACGAGCTGGCAGATCTTTCTGCCAGGTCTGTTTCCTCCATGTTGCCAGCTCGGCTGCCACTGTCTTTCCGTGATTTTAGACCTTTGATCCGGACATTTCTCCTGGACGAGTGGCAGTCCCTGTGGTCTCAGCAGAGCAGCAATAAGCTGCATTCTATCAAACCACAGATCGGACTATGGAAGTCTAGTTTGCGGACGAACCGTCGTGAGGAAGTTGTTCTTGCACGTCTCCGCATTGGGCACTGTCGTTTTACTCACCGCTTTTTGCTGTGTGGCGAGAGTGTCCCGGTGTGTGAGGCGTGCGACTGTCGTCTCACTGTCCTTCATGTTTTGTGTACTTGTGTTCGGTTTTGTGATCATCGTTTTCGTCATTTTCACTCCCATCTGTTGGACGAAGGAGCAGCTACGCTGCAGACAATTATTGGCGAAGCCTGCGACATGCAAGCAGTGTTTTCGTTTTTACGGGATATTGACTTTTTTAAACTTATCTAGATTTTAACTTGTTCACTATCATTTTTCATTTTTACTACATCAGCCTGTTTTTAACCTTGTGTACGTTTTTATTGCTTTAGTTTTGTTTTGATGTCTTTTGTTTTGGCGCTCTTTGGCCAACCATGGCCCTTGCGCCATTAAAATATATTAACCAACCAACCAGGTGGAATGCCGACAGAAACATAATAATTAGGGAATATCCTCGCTCAACCAAAGAGAGAGACAGAGCAGAGAGGGGAAACGCCTGACACTAGGAACCACGGAGGACCCCCATGAAGAGCCACTTCGTGTAGAGTAGAAGAGAAAAATCTTGTGTGTGTGTCTGATTACATACCTCCAGTGACCGGGGAATGACATCGTTTCAGCTACAGCTAAGCAGGAGCGGTGATGGAAGTTAAGATCAAACTACCCGTAGTGCCAACATATTAGTGAAGCCAGTGAGTGTTTGTGTTGTTTGTGTCATCCATACTGTGGATACTCAAGGACCTATGCAAGTACGTTTTACAAATACTTTTATTTGCGGTCCATTGTGAACGAACAGACTTTTCGTTTGGACATATTTTCTGAAACACCGAAGAGGGCCAAAGCTGGCCGGAAATTATAACTTCTCAATTAAATGAAGAATCCGATGTAATTTATGCATGTATCTATTAAATCCCTGTTTTAATTGTTATACTGTGCCTCCATTGGTTTATTGGCTAACGAGGTATTGGCGGATCCAGTGACTCGAATCGCAGTCCGGAAAATAATTCGGCATCCTGACAACTAAGGCCCAAAGGTTGCAACAATATCTTAAATTTGTGGCTTTGTTGGATTCGAACTGTTTTGATAAATTTTGTGAAAGCTTCCCTGAACATCTACTATCAGAACTTAAAGAAATCTATGCTTCAAATTTTGATACAGCTTGATTAAAAAATGAACTGAAGGTGTTTAATTCCCCTGATGAGTACAAAACAAATCAGTAAGAAGCATTACTTGTTACATAAAGTTGAATAATTGGACATACTTTTTATTGAGGTGTACACATAGCAGATCATTATTAAACTGGCCATCAAAAACTGCCGAAAGACGTTTTTCCGTATTAAAAAGAATCAAGATATATCTTAGAGCCACACAAGGACATGCATACATTCGAGAAACTTGGTTGGTTTGTTAATAGAGAAAAAACATCTTTAAATGTGAAAAAGTACTAGGAAGAAACAGTTTTGTGAAAACGTAACACTCAAGTTCACACAAAAGATAAGAAGAAAGGAGTTCGTGTACAAATAAGTGTTCAAATCCTAATCCTCATAATTATTTGGTATCATGTTAGCAATAGCATGTACCTAAAATTTTGAAAAAAAAAATTACTTCTATTACTTAACAATTAAAAAATAAACTTTGCAATTTTTTAAAAACAGTACTGGGGGTGGGGGTGAGATTGCCCAGGTTTTGGCCAAGAAACGCCACTGATGGACGTTGTTAACTCCACGCAAACTACGCGACTTTTGACGAGTGTGTTTGGAGGACAGGTGGCGCTGCCGGCATTTAACACGTTTTACACGGGAATGACTCACCCTTCCGTAGTCCGTACTCATATCTGTACTCATGTGCTATGTGTCAAGTCAATCGGCACCTTCGAACCCACCCACATCCCTTGTCAATTGAGTTTTTCCGTTTCTTAATGGCGATTGTTGTGTTTTGATAGCCGATTGTGAAATATTTTGAGAACTGTAGGTGTGAGTGTGTGTTAGCTTTTAAAATTTAGCGAGTGTACCTGTGAAATAGCCACAAAGTGACGGCGCCTATCCTTCTGACGAAAACATAGGTTTGTTTTACTTTCAGGTGACTGGATTCTTCAAGACGATATTTTCTTTTATCACTTGCATGATACAATATTCATCAAGGTTATACACTATCTACCAACAAGTAATTGGACACCCATGCAATCGACGATATCCGCGGTCCTGATACACGTCACGGCAGCCGCCGTTAAATATCGTGTGGCAAACAACAACGCAACCAGTCGCATGCAAGATGCCACGCAGTTCGGAGCTCTCTTATTTCGAGAAAGGTGCAATCGTCGGGTATCACAGAAATATCCGATCCATACGTGACGTATCCAGCGAGTTGAAGTACCCAAAATCGACAGTGGCCTACGTGATTGGCAAGTGGAAGATGAGAGGCGACTGTCGGAATGTTCCCCGACCAGGCAGACCCACAAAACTGGGAGTTAGAGGCAGACGGGTGCTGGCCAGAGAAATTCGGAAGAACCGCACCAAATCGATGGGCCACATCCTCGAGGAGTTTCAGCAGGCATCCGGGAGTATTCTTTCGATAAATACCATCCGTAAGGAAGCCCATCTGCTCGGTTATCATGGACGTGCTACCGCCCACAAGACTTTGTTCACCAAGTCCAATAACGCTGCTCGGCTAACGTGCTGCAAAGAACGTCGACAGTGGACCGTTGAACAGTGGAAACAGGTTCTCTGGAGCGACGAATCAAGGTTCATCCTCTACCGTTTGGATGGCAGGGTCTGGCTTTGGAGTCTGCCTGGAGAACGCCTCCTGCCGGAATGTATTGTGCCAACTGTGAAGTTCGGCGGCGGTGGAATTATGCTATGGGGGTGTTTCTCCTGGTATGGCACGGGACCCTTGGTCGCAATTCCTGGTCGACTCAACGCCGAGACCTACTGCATCATTTTGGATGACCATGCGCTTCATTTTTTTTTTTTTTGTTGGAGGTTTAACGACCACCGTGAGCAACTCAATGGGCTATAAGCAGTCGCCCGTCCCTAATTTAGAGTCACTGGTTCCAGGGAAGGGAGAGATCCAGTGCCGTAAGACAAACACAACATCCATGCCTAACCGGGATTCGAACATGGACCCTTTACGGATGAATGATCAGAGGCCAGCGCCTTAGACCACTGCGCCACCGGGGCGGCGACCATGCGCTTCCTACGTTGTGGCAGTTTTACGGGGTGGACCCTTGTTACTTTCAGGATGACAGTGCCACCTGTCATGTTGCGAGGTCCACCGTGGCTTGGTATGGTGACAATGGGGTTAATCGAATGGAGTGGCCTGCGCAGAGCTCGGACCTTAACCCTATCGAGCACCTCTGGGACGAGTTGGAGCGTCGACTTAAGGGGTGCCTCCACCGTCCGAAATCGGTCAAGGAACTGACCTGTCTTCTCCAAGCCGAGTGGAAGAAAATACCGCTAGCCGTCGTACAACGCCTGGTTGAGAGTATGCCCCGGAGGGTCGCAGCTGTAATCGCCGGACGTGGATGCTCCACCAACTATTGAAGGTGAATAAACTTCGTTTTCGTTTGCTATCACAGGTGTCCAATTACTTGTTGGTAGATAGTGTAGTTCGTTCTTTTCAAATATGTATAATGCGTAATGACTCATTTCTATTATATCCGTCTATCAAATCTGATTGTGAAAACTTCCAACAAAAGGTCGTTCAGTTTCGTAGAGATCAGAGGTCAAGCTATCACTGTGTGTTCTTTTCTTTGGTGAGTTCAGTCGGTTGTTTCGTTTATCTGAAAACTTTTTAGCAGAAATTTTTGTGCGTTTTTATTTATTCGTTTCCTGCAGAATATTTTTAATATTCTTGCAAGGGATAGAAATTATTTTTATGTGATAACTGGCAATTATATGGTAAACTGTGCAGTACCTACTTGTAGAAATGGACGCCACAATATGTAAGAAGTGATGTTCCATAGATTTCCCAATTACTATATGTGTCAGCTAAATAATAAAGGTAAGCAGCACTTGAAGATAATTACGGGAGATTTCAATGCAAAAATAGGACACCGGCAACAGAATGAAACTTCAGTAGGTAAATTCGGTCACGGCAACAGAAACCAGCGTGGAAATACTCTCGTTGAGTTTGCAGAGGCAGAAGGATTTTTCATCTTGAATTCCTTTTTCAAGAAAAAGCCACACAGGAAATGGACATGGAGACATCCAATTGGGACAACAAGTGAAATTGATTTTATTATGTGTAACAAAAAATTCGTCATCGAAGACTGCAGTGTGCTGAACAAGTTCAACACAGGTAGTGACCATAGATTGGTAAGATGTAAGATGCACCTCAACACTAAACTGGAACGTGGCAAGCTCATAAGACAAACAAAATGTATTGACATAACCAACCTTAAAAAACACCATAATACTTTCAAGTTGGAACTGAAGAACAGATTCTCTGCTTTAGAAGGCCTAACATCGGAAGAAGTGGATATTTCGGAAGTTAACAAAAAAGTAACCAAAGCTCTTATGGAAACAGCAACAAAATTAGCTGGGTCTAAGAACAAGTTGCATGTGAACAAATTATCAGGAAAAACCAAAATGTTGATGCAAAAAAGAAGAGAGATGAGGACAACTAAAGAAGATGTGACTTCCAAAGTGGAATATATAGAGCTATGCAAGACAGCACGAAAAAGTATCACTGAAGACGTAAGGAAATTCAACTGTGAGCTAGTGAGGAAAGCAATTGAAAACAACCAAAGCCTAAAGATAGCAAAGGGACATCTCAGTAAGGGAAGAAAACAGATTATGGCTCTGAGAAAAGAAGATGGTTCTATAACAAGAAATAGAGGCGAAATTTTGACAAGAGTGAAAGATTTCTACTCCAAATTATATGAAAGGGATGATACATGTACTCCAGACATCATGAAAGGTACCAGAGTTCTTCCAGTCCTCCCAGCAGAAGTTGCTCATGCAATCAAGAACATGAAGCGGGGGAAAGCTCCAGGAGAAGATGGAATTACTATAGACATCATACAAGAAGCAAGTGGAGAAATTGAAACAGTACTCGCCCAAATTTTCACTCGATGCCTTAATGAAGGGAAGATTCCTGAGGATTGGAAACAATGCTACAATGATCCTGCTACATAAAAAGGTGACATTGAGGATCTCAGGAACTACAGACCTATCAGCCTCCTATCAGTAGTTTATAAAATCTTCACTAAAGTTCTTTCACACCGCTTGAAGGTAACACTGGACATGGCTCAACCGAGAGAACAAGCTGGATTCAGGAGTGGCTACAGCACAATAGATCATATCCACGTACTGAGAGAACTAATTGAAAGAGCGAGGGAATATGAACTTCCATTGTGCATGGCTTTTATCGATTATGAAAAAGCCTTTGATTTGGTGAAACCATCAGCAGTTACCACGGCTCTGAAATCCTGCGGTATTGAAGATGCATACATTACTATTATTAATAACATCTATGAAAATGCAAGTGCAAAGATTCGGCTGTTTGAAAATACAACACACATAAAAATTGGAAAGGGAGGAGACAAGGTGACACCATATCTCCGAAGCTCTTTAATGCCACATTGGAAAATGTCTTTCAAGCACTGAACTGGGAAAACAAAGGGATAAAGATTAATGGAGATTATCTAACCCACCTTCGTTTTGCTGATGACGTAGTCATTTTTGCAACTACCCCATCAGAGCTGCAGAGTATGATCCAGGAACTTGCTGACAAGAGTAAAGAAGTGGGATTAAAAATGAACTTTCAGAAGACAAAAGTGATGTTCAATGCTTTTACAAGAAATGAAGATTTATCGATTGATGGAGAAAAACTGGAGATAACAGATACGTATGTTTATCTTGGACAGCAGATATCAAGTGAGGGTCACATTGATGAAGAAATTAATCGGCGTACAAAACTTGCGTGGAGAGCTTTTGGAAGAAACAGCATAATTTTCAAGAGCAATATGCCATTATGTCTTAAAAGAAAAGTGTTTGATCAATGCATCCTTCCAGTGCTTACGTATGGTGCAGAGACGTGGACCTTAACTAAAAGAGACATACAAAGGCTGCAGACAACTCAAAGAGCCATGGAGAGGTGCATGCTTGGTATAACCAGGAGAGATAAGAAGAGGAACACGTGGATCCGAAAAATGACGAGAGTGGAAGACATCATGATCAGAGTTAAATCCCTGAAATGGCAATGGGCTGGACATACTGCCAGAAGGACAGACCATAGATGGACAGCCGAAATTTTAGATTGGATTCCAAGGGACAGGAAAAGACCCAGAAAAAGACCACATGGGAGATGGGTGGATGAAATTCGTAAATATGCGGGAGTGACATGGAGGAGACTGGCACAAGACAGACCGTTGTGGAGGAAACTTGGGGAGACCTTCGTCCAGCAGTGGATTGATAATGGTTGACAATGATGATGATGATGATATGTGTCAGCAGCGGATTATAAAATGTCGTGAGCTGATTTTTTTTAATCCGAAGCAAGGAAGAATATGTTCTGTGCATTTCGACGATAATTCCTGTTTACGAGACTTAAAAGGCGAACTGTTAGGAATTCCTTTAATCAGACGACTGAAATGTGAAGTTATTCCGAAGTTAACAAAAACACAAAACATTGGCTACGAAGTTTACTGAACTGAATCCTAAGTTACTTCTGACCTTTACGATTTTGCAAGTTTTGGGGAATAACTGCTTCACAGAAGTTATTTCTTTATTTTAATTTAAAACACTCTGCCTTTGATTATTTTTTGAGAACCCAAAACAAAACTTCAACTTCCAATTACATATGTCAATTTGTATTCAAAGTTTTGGATTTGTAAAACATCAAAAGGAAATATAGTAGACTTTCATTTATAATATTATCGATCCGATTATTTCGTGGAATACAGTCAGGAAAAACACATTTTGTTCCTGCTGCAATTGCGCAGGAAGAATAATCTATCAGAAACCTAAGAAAACCTATGGACTATATGATTTCGTCGGTGTTTCAATTTTTCCAAGTAGCTGAATTTGTCATTCCTTAACATTAAGAGATATTTGCGCAGGTGTGTTATGCTTGTCTTTTATTCCCGTGCTTTTCCGTTCTGATAATTTGTTTCGTGCCATAGTCCAAACACGTACGTACTACTCCGTAATGCAACACTGTATGCTCTCTTATGAAACCGAATTGGAACTGATAACTACATAATCGATTTTTAAGTAATTACGATCCACGGCCCAAACTTGAAAACCGTTGAACGTTTAATCAATGATGAATCATTAAAAGTTCACAACACGCATTCTCAAGTGACCAAACTGAAACACGTTCGATGAGAAATATTTTAACACCTCCGAGATATCGACAAAGCGAATTATTGAATTACGATAAAATCTTTTGTTTACACATCCGCAGATGCCGCAGGAAATGAGATATATATCAACCAGAGATATTTTAACAATTTCTTTGTTTTGGGGATATCTACGGGCATTGCAATTGCTAAGGGTAATCACCTTGCTTATCTAAAGATACTACAAAGCAAACAGAATATAAATTCTGTATCTATAGATAACATACTATCTGTATAGATTTTTCCGACCTACATCTGTTTCCGGATGGGAGATGGGTCAAAACGCTATGAGGAAACATAAGATGCTTCGTCTAGCGAAAATCTGTGGATGTTCAGATTCCTAAGCTAAGTTTGCTTAGTCTCAGTTGCTTGGAGCTTACTGCTCTGGCGTAGCATACTCGAACGCGATGCGGGCTCTATTCGCTCCAGGGCGATGCAATTTTCAAATTCTCTAAGAGGTGTTACATGGATGAAAAATAAGTGTTACAAGCATATTCAGACAATTAACGTTGATTAGGAACATCAATAGAAATCATCGCTCTTTCCACGTTTATAAGTGAGTCACGGAAAAATTATCATCGGCCGCCACCGGAAACCGTACCCAGGTCTTCCAATTACGTGCTGGACATGCTACCACTGCACCACAGCGGCCTCGAATTCCTCCAGACTCACATACGACTAACTACCAAGTCACTTGGCAGGTTGCCTCTTGGAGCCCTGCACAATGCTGGGGATTCACCAAAGATGGTAAGCAGCAACTGAACAAATTAACTAATAGGCGAATGAATAACTCAGACAATTGACGTGAATTAGGAACATCAAATAGAAGTCATCGCTCTTTCCACGTTTATAAGTGAGTCACGGAAAAATTCTCATTCGCCTCATAATTATTTGAATCCCCAGCTTTGTGCGGGGCTCCAAGAAGCAACCCGCCAAGTGGCTTGGCAGTTAGTCGTATGTGAGTCTGGAGGAATGCGAGGCCGCTGTGGTAGCATGTCCGGCCCGTAACTGGAGGACCCAGGGTTCGATTCCCAGTGGTGGCCGATGAGAATTTTTCCATGACTCACTTATAAACGTTGAAAGAGCAATGACTTCTATTTGATGTTTAGAATTTATGATCTGTTTGCCTTGAATATTCTATCGATTTCCCATGTATTATGAGGAATATTTCTTCCTTCATTGATTTAAAGATACTACTGAAATATTTGAATACATTCTCCCTAAAATCTTAATACAATCTATTTCCAGGAATGAATATAGCACATGCAAATCGTTTATATTAAATCAGCCTAAGCTCCATTGAAAATGCGAAATTGGGAGTTATCAAAGGATCCATTCCAATTTTAGTCACGAGAGGCCTGCTAGAAGGCAGCGAGCTAGCCCACAAAACATGCTTCCCACGCCTTGAAATAGTTTTTTTTTTTGATAGGAGGTTTAAGGACCACCGTGAGCAACTCAATGTGGCCGCGCCGGTGGCGCAGTGGTCTAAGCGATGGCCTCTGATCACTCGTCCAAAAGAGGTCCGGGTTCGAATCCGGGTGAGGCATGGATGTTGTGTTTGTCTTACGGCACTGGCTCCCTCCCTTCCCTGGAACCAGTGACCCTAAATTAGGGATGGGCGACTGCTTATAGCCCATTGAGTTGCTCACGGTGGTCATTAAACCTCCACTCAAAAAAAAAAAAAAACCTCCAATAAAAAAAAAAAAAACTAAATGGGCTATAAGTAGTCTTCCGTTCCTAATTTAATGTCACTGGTTCCAGGGAAGGGAGAGAGCCACTGCCGTAAGACAAACACAACTTCCATGCCTCACCAGGATTCGAACCCGGACCCCTTTCGGACGAATAATCACAGACCATCGCTTTGTCCACTGCGCCACCAGGGCATAGGCTTGAAAATACAGGATGCCGCCCCGGTGGCGCAGTGGTCTAAGCGAGGGCCTATGATCATTCGTCCGTAAGGGGTCCGGGTTCGAATCCCGGTCAGGCATGGATGTAGTGTTTGTCTTACGGCACTGGCTCTCTCTCCCTTCCCTGGAACCAGTGACCCTAAATTAGGGACGGGCGACTGCTTATAGCCTATTGAGTTGCTCACGGTGGTCGTTAAACCTACAATCAAAAAAAAAAAAAAAAAAAGATACAGGAGGCAACATATCTGAAGCTGCTCCATGCTTGTTTTACGAAATTCCTCGTGCTAGAATACTTTTCAGGATTAATTTAAATACACATTTTTAATAACAAACGTTACGCAAACTTCTGTTTTTCACGTTATTAAGGACTTTAATTGTTGAGAGGAGCTCAATTATACAGTCATACTAAAATAATATTTTACAAATTAAAACTGAAAAATAAATATTTCAAGAGTTCTGCTTGTTCAAAATTCCTACCTTGTTGGTATGTTGTCCCGGAAGATTATGTGCTGTTATCCTTTCACAGAGCGATATTACGGCTCGGTATCCAGTGCACCTGTACTAGGTTTTATATACATACGAATATGTTGGCCAGCACTGCTTCCATGTTCAAATCATCTCAGAACAGTTTTGAACGTAATGCTCACACGATCTTGAAGGTATACTTCATTAGACTTTTGAGTTAAAGCTTTTTCGATTCGCACAAACAATGCTGTTGCTCAGCTGAATATGAAAAAAAAAAAATTACACTTTGCTCACGTGACTAGCAGATATTGCAATAGTGTGAAGTGGCACGACGAAATTTATATCCCTCATCACACCCAATATTTTTACACTCTCGTGCTGTTTCCTGTATTCCACTGAAACCTATCATCTCAATATCCGATCATCTCCCGCGTACAATTATTATTTACCGCAGCTATTCCATCCCCACCCCCATGCATCTCGCGTCACCAATGCACTGTCAAAATTTGATTTCCGCATTTTCATGTTGCCACGAAGACGTAACAGCAAGATGTGTTTCCAGTTCGTCTCATTGGGCGGGACGTATAGATCACGTGGTTTCTTCTCCAATGCTATGAGAACAATTCGAGTGATTTGCCATTTTCTTGTTTTCACGAAGTTCATCGTCTGCCGATCAGAGAAACGGTGAGTGTTGCTGAATCGCGCTCGTTTTCGCTGTGTGAGAAGTTACCAACCAGCGAGTTGTTTTTTTTTGTCGTCGAAACGTTTAGAATTTGTTCTGAAGTTAAATAATTAACTGCTTGTTCCTGCGAATAGTCAATATTTAGAGTGTTTGTGATCCAATGGAATGTATCTTCAATCAGTCTGCCTTTTGTATCGCCATAGTTCAACGACGCGTCGTTACACGCTGTGTTTTGGAAGTTAGTGTTCAACGTTACTTCAACTAAGACTGTGCGTGCATCAATTCGTTATAAAATCATCATATTTCAAAGGTAATTAATATATTTTCCTTCTTCCTGAAGTACGCATAATATTTCTGCATTCTCACAAATATTTGACATTTATACACGTCCGTGTTACCATCCGAGTATTATTATGTCCAATGAGTCGGAACGCGTGATCTCTTAAGGTAACAACGTCGTTAAGTAAAAGATATCCAATATTTTTTAAGCATCGTATGTCCAACACCGCACTTTTACATCATCTGAACTTCTGCCACAAATCAAGCATATCTTTTGCAATCTGCCTCATTACCGAGGTAAACAGCGAATACCTCCCCAGTTACTCAGAGGCTTAACGCTGGCTTCTGACTCTTCGTCCAAGTTGGTCACGACTCTAATTCCAAGCGAGGCATGATTTGTGTGTTTGTCTAACGACAATAGCTCCAATCAGTGGCACCCATATTAGTACTTTTAGGCGGGGGGGGGGATAAGAAAATCCTTACGTCCTTCAAGGTTGTCAAACATTTTAGTAAATGTACAAGATACTAAAATACAACAAAAATAATTGATACAATCAATCATTAATATCTTATTTTCAAAAATGCTTTAGAAAAAGGTTTCGTCTATTTTATTTTAAATTTATCAAGAATTTGGCTACATCAACGACTAGGGGGTCAAGCCCACCCCCATGGGCGCCCTTGGCTCCAATAGTGTATCGATAAAACGAGTTAACATGAGCAGCAACATGAATGATGGTGGCGAAAGATAAGTGTGACAGAACAGGCAACATTTACTAGTAGAAATTAATCGCAATTCCACAAAAATCACGTTTTTTCACAAACTGAATTTTTTTTTTTTAAGTTCAGTTGCAGCTCCAGATAGGGCCATATTTGCTCAAGGGTATACGGGGGCCCATTTTAAAGAGCCCAGCATTTCTTCAAAGTGCATTGTGTCGAACAAATGTATAATGTTCAGTGTGGTTCCGTAAAATGTAAGGGCTTCATTTGCAGGGTCGGGCAAGGGGTGGGGTCCCTCATGTCGGGGTCTGGCTCTACTGTAGATATTAAAGATATTTAGAGTCCATTTAATATAGAATAAGAGTTTATTTTTATGAAAACCTTGTGACATTTTGTACTTCAATCTTTAATTTAAACGCGTGGGTAATCTCGTAGTGGTGAACAACAGAAACACGCACAATATACAAGATTAAATCTGGGGGGGGGGGGATGTTGGAGCTATGAGAGAAAGCTGTTTCTTATGGACTCTTGCTGTATATAGTGTCATGAAAGTTTCATCCAGATTGTATCTCATGAATTCCGCTCTACTTCGTGCACGAATCAGCTGAAGCCTATATAAAATATAACGTCTGCATAAAACTTTCATCAGACACTATAACAGAGTTAGCCCCCATCATAACGCACTTAGACCCAGATTAACTTCCCCTCAGGCTTTTTTTTATTGAAGGTTTAACGACCACCGTGAGCAACTCAGTGGACTATAAGCGGTCACCAGTCCCTAATTTAGGACCACTGGTGCCAGGGAAGGGAGAGAGCCAGCGCCGTAAGACAAACACAACATCCATGCCTCACCGGGATTCGAACCCGGAACCATCACTTAGACCACTGCGCCACCGGGCCGGCCCCTCCAGGTTTGAACGCAGGCGACATCACGGGATTTCCGTATTAAAATGCATTTCGAGCTCATGAAACTTCCCTGAAGAAATCCCAAGCTTTTTCTCCAGCGTTGTGCACGTTGTCTTGCGGAGGGACCGGTATTTGTTAACTCAATGTTTCCCCTCAGAGTCCCTCCGGGGGCCGCAGACTGTAACGAGGGCCCATAAACGTGACCCAGTCTTTCACCTTTCGTGAGGATTTTGCGTTCTCTGTGTAGGGCATATACTAATAACTGATCTGCCATTTGGACAAAATTGAAAGGAAAAAGACCAACTCTCACTGATAAAAAAAAAAAAAAAAAAAAAAAAAAAAAATTGTCTTTCATAATTCTCATCCGAATGTTTACCAAACGGTTCGTGCTTTAGCAAATGGTTCGCTCGACCCGGACCGAACCGACTACATATCCCCCGACTGGCAGTCTCCCCTGGAACCAGCCCCAAATTAGGGAAGGGAGGATGACTGCATATAACCAATTGAGGTACTCATGGTGGTCATTAAACCCTCCAAAACAATTAAAAACTAAATTTGACTCTAGGGTCTTTCCGAACGTTATAAACCTTATTTCAATGCATCCTTATGGTTAATATTTTCCCCTCTTTCTTGATCGCAGCATCTTTGAACATTTTCTGTAAGTTCATGGAACATTTTTTTGAATGTTTCATGTTTTTAGTGTAATTTTAGCGGAGTGACTTGACTATCTTATTTTATCTTCGGAGAAATTGAGCACATGTGTGCAGCATTTAAATGAATTGCCGCCCAGACGCCGCAGTGGTCTAAGCGGTGGCTTATGATCATTCGTCCTAGATGGGTCCGGGTTCGGATCCCAGTGAAGCATGGATGTTGTTTGTTTTACGGAATGGTCTCTCCCTTCCCTGGAACAAGCGTCCCTAAATTAGGGACGGGAGACTGCTCATACCCCACTGAGTTGCTCACGGAGGTCGTTAACCATCCTCTCTCCACCATTTTTTTTTAATGAATTCCGTTCTTTATTTCTGGATAACTACTTGTCTACGGACTTCGGAAATTCTCCTTCGCAATCCAGGTTGATGACTGATTTCGACGTGACCATTTGTGCAGTATATTACATCTTTCCAAAATCTTGGTCTTTCCGTTTTATTTTGCATGCTATTTCAGATTTTATTGTAATTTCCTTTGCTTTCATTACAGATGCGTGGGATGAGATTTGCTCTACTAAGTAGCAATATAATTTACGATGAATTAGTCTTCGACTTCTGGTGTTCTAGTTTAGAAATTAGTCTGATTGCACGTACTGCATAACAAGCCGGCTAATAATTTACTTTCAGGAGCTAGATTAACCTCATTTAAGTGGTGTATTTGCAAGCCCAGTAGTTAAATCTGGGAAACCTAATCGATCTTTATTCAAAGTTAGAGGATATGCAGCATGTTCACAGAAACGGAGAGGTTCCTTGCTAGAGGAAGGAGAACAGCGAAATGTGGGAGTGATTCATTTAGGCGGGAACTCTGGCCACCGAACAGAAGCAGTTCCAATTCTGCTGAACCGATGTGTTCACATCACTGTACTTCTTCGCATGACGTTGGCTGGCATACCAATAAGCACAGACGCCCGTTTGCGTGGGTGATCCGTATTGTTGTCCAATGGAGCCATGCAGCCATTGAAAAAAGTGAAAGCTTAGAAAAACAACAACTTTTAATTCACCAATTTTGTAAATGTTTTTAAGATTAGCAAGAAATCTCTCGATATCAGACGTTTAGAGGAAGCGCCCCATCCATTATGAAAAAATACTGCGATCCTGTCTTTCACAGACACCGATACGTTGCAGATCCGGCGCCCAGGCACCCATAAAGTCGTCGATAACAAAGTGCCGCCCTCGCTGGCATCCATAAAGTCGTCGATAACAAAAGTGCCGCCGCCCCGGTGGCGCAGTGGTCTAAGGCGCTGGCCTCTGATCGTTCGTCCGTAAGGGGTCCGGGTTCGAATCCCTGTCAGGCATGGATGTTGTGTTTGTCTTACGGCACTGGCTCTCTCCCTTCCCTGGAACCAGTGACCCTAAATTAGGGACGGGCGACTGCTTATAGCCCATTGAGTTGCTCACGGTGGTCGTTAAACCTCCAATAAAACAAAAAACAAAACCTCCGGTGGCACCCATAAAGTCGTCGATAACAAAGGTGCCGTCCCCCGGTGGCACCCATAAAGTCGTCGATAACAAAAGTGCCGCCCCCGGTGGCACCCATAAAGTCGTCGATAACAAAAGTGCCCCCCCCCAGTGGCACCCATAAAGTCGTCGATAACAAAAGTGCCGCCGCCGGTGGCGCAATGGTCTAAGCGTTGGCTACTGACCATGTCCGAGGTGGACCTGGGTTCAAATTCGATAAGGCATTGATGTTGTGTTTGACTTACGACACTAGCTCTGTCCCTCTCTTAGAACGAATGGCCCAAAATTAGGGACTGACAACTTCTTATAGCCCATTAGGTTGCTCGCGAGAGTGGTTACCCTCAAATAAAAAAAATAAAAAATCCCCTTCCCTTCAAAAAAGAAAACTAAATGTGGATAAGGAAGGTTCAGAGCGCATGTAATTATGTTTCATTTTGAAAAACACATCGCCGATTAAATCGTTTGACCAATTTTAGTGTAATTGACGTTCCACTGTAGATAGATAGATAGATCAGATCATATGTAGAGGATTTTGGGAAGAAATTGTCTGACCCCAAGTCTTAAACAACCCTTAGAAATAGTAAACTAGAAGATTTGGGCTAGAGTGCCTGATAGGAAGGTGACACGGAAGCGGGGTAGAAAGGGGGAGGAAGACGACCTTATTTATTACCGGGGTTCAGTACCCGGTTCCCAACGGCTAACGTACCCATCCGACGCAAGGTGAATATTTAGTGTTTCGAGCTTTCGTACCTGTCTGGAATCGAACCCGAGGTCTTCTCCGTGGCTGCACTAACGTCGACCACTAGGTGGCGCGCTGCGGATATGTGTCCAGGTGTGAGGATATAAAGTGTTCGCGCATACATTCCACTTTCTAAGCACACATTGAATTTATTTATAAAGCTCGATCACCCATTGGACATGTTGAAAAGCTCGAGTGTCCATTGGAATTGTGGAACTCTCCTCCTATGCTAATAATGGTTTCGTTCTCCGTTGAACTTATGCCATTCCCATAACTCGGTTTTTCCAGAGAAACTCTACTCATAGATCATACGTCAACAAAATGTTACGTATTATTTGTTCGGGTTAATTTGGCCGACGTTGCACATATTTTTTATGTGAATTGCGAATATAAATTTTTCTTTTATTCCATATAACTTCAGATTTTTTTTCACAGGATGATGTAACATTTGGGGCAGAGTATGCGTATTATGTTATAGATCATCAAATGGGGAAAATGTAGCAGCAAATGATTTCAAATATTGGAAGAACACTTATCATATTTAAAACTTTTACACAGGTAGTTTTTGTTTTCTTTACACCTAATGAGTTTGAATTCGTGTAACATCCCTGACTTTTCAGAACTGGGCTTCTTAGGCTTCAGTTTCTTAGGTTTCCTCTCTGTGCTGAATACAGAAGTAGCCGCTCATTATTTTTAGTGTGTCCTTCTACATTATAACAAAAGTTGCAGTGATTTTTGATTTCTTCAACATCATTGGCACACCAAAACGATTAGATATTTTCTTACCTTTTGTACACTTCCTCAGTTCAACACAGCGTTGACCTTATATGGTGTCCTTGATTTGTCCTGGTCCTCAATTTTTTTTTATTGGAAATTTATTGAACACCGTGAGTAACTCAATGGGATACATATAAGCAATCGGCCGTCCTTAATTTAGGGTTACTGGCTCGAGTGAAGGGAGAGAGCCAGCGCCGTAGGACAAACGCATCCATGCCTCACTCGGATTCGAATCGGGACCCATCTCGGACGAATGATCAGAAGCCATCGCTTAGACCACTGGGACCGCCTTCAAATTTAATCCAAAGGTAGCTACGGGTAGCCATTTTCATAAAGTCTAATATTCCTCTGCTACTTTTTAATGACAAAGACCTCACAATATCAAAGAAACTGTCCTGACAGTCTACGCACTTTCGCCTAGACATTGTTACAAAAAACACCCATTCACTACATTAGAACGAAACAAATACAATAGTGTTCAGTGAAGAGACGCAACTCGAAAGACACAGGGCACACAGCAATTTTACGGAGGGTTACACCCACAAGGGAGAAGATTTTGAAGCAACTGCCATTTTTTTTTCTTTAGGGATTTAACTACCACCGTGAGCAACACAGTGGGCTGTAAGCAGTCACCTGTCCCGAAGTTAGGGTCACTGGTTCCAGGGAAGGGGAGAACCCGTGCCGTAAGACGCCATTTATGCCTCACCCAGATTCGAACTATCAGCCATCTCGGATGGCCAGAGCTTAGATCACTGCGCCACAGGGGTGGCGCAACTACTTATGTTCCACGAGTCTTTTTGTGCTGTCTATAAGACGCAAATCGAAACCTAGTAGGTGAAATATAGCAGAGGGTAGACTAGTCGGAGTACCAGATTGAAATTGCGAGTCGACATAGTTGAGATGACCTGACAATGACTTCGTAAGGAGCGCTTATAGGGAGAAGGAGCAGACGGCCCTGTTT
Source organism: Macrothele yani (assembly GCA_039090855.1). Taxonomy (NCBI): domain Eukaryota; kingdom Metazoa; phylum Arthropoda; class Arachnida; order Araneae; family Macrothelidae; genus Macrothele; species Macrothele yani. Next base: position 132,305,166 of record CM077027.1, on the reverse strand, counting down.
GTTGCGGGAGGCCCGGCACTTCGAGGCCGGCAGCCTACCCATCCGGCTCTTACTGGGTGGTTCACTGTAGGTCGGCCTACCTGGGATCGCTCTTGCGACCATCTATAGTCAGAAGGCTATTGTTGCTCTAACCGCTGAGTTGTGTAGGGGTACCTACATAACTCAAGCCTTTAGCTTTGAAGATGAACTCTAAGGAAAGTTTAGACATGTCTGACACATAAAATATCCTACAGCAATAAATATTTTTAGAATAAACACTCCTTATCTTGGTGTAATTATGAATTTATTAACTAGCCGAGCTTTCGCTCCTCACCAGAGGGTTTTTTCAAGGCACAAGCCTTGACATCGCCCTCTGGTATTAACTCGCAGAGCTTTCGCTCCTCACTAGAGGGCGTTTTCAAGGCATGCCATGAAAAAGTCCTCTGGTGTGGAGCGAAAGCTCGGCGAGTTAATAAATTAATAATTACACCAAGATACGTAGTGTTTATTCTAAAAATATGTCTGATAAATGTTTCTACATTAGATCTCTGCTCCATCAGTATCTCTCCCGTTCTCCAAGTGTTTCTAGATTCATGTTCAAGATGATCAAATGATATGTAGAGGATTTTAGGGAGTGTCTGACCCCATGTCTTAAACAACCCTTAGAAATAGGAAGCTAGATTTGAGTTAGAGTGCCCGATAGGAAAGTGACACGGAAGCGAAGTAGATAGGCGGAGGAAGATGCCCTTGTTTATTACCGGGGGGCCAATACCCGGGATCCGACGGCTTAACGTTCACATCCGACGCATGGCGGATATTTAGTGGATCGAGCGTTCGTACCTGCCCGGGATCGAACCTGAGATCCTTTCCGCGGCAGTCACGAACGTTGCCCACTAGGCCACCCGCGGCCATGTTCAAACTGCTTCACAGCATGGCAATGTTCAAAGCTGCTACACAACAATTTTGAATGGTAACATTCTATTGCAGGCGATCGAGTAGAATCAGTAACATGAAACCCTTATTTTTTATTTTATCTGATGATTCAAATATTTTTTTCGTGAAAAAACCGTAAATGAGAAATTTGAGAATCGTTTTTGAAATAACCACATCGAATTTTATTTGGAGGAGACTACAAGTCCTAAATAATGAAAATATTGTAGTCCCGTGTTATTAAAGAAAATATGACTTCGAGGGATAAGAAAATTGACCATGAATGTAAATCATAGTGAAATCACTTTTTTAAATCACAAGAGAATTTAAGTACTGGTGAAGGAACAAGTTCAGGAGTCAAAGATATGTCAACTGCGCTTTACTTCTAGTGCGTCGAAAAGCTGTATGAGACGGAAGGACTTCCGAAAGTCGGTAAAATTTCATTGGTAAAAGATGCGGAGAAATGCAGTTATCAGCCAGTAAAAAAGGCGATATGATGGATGAAGGTGGTTACGTTACTGCATATATCATCGTCAGTTATTATCAATTCATCCATGCTTCGGTGGCGTAGTGGTCTAAACGCTGGCTTCTGACCATACGTCCGGGATTCCGAGATGGGTCAGGGTTCGAATCCCGTGAGTCATGGATGTGTCTTACGGCACTGGCTCTCTCCCTTCCCTGGTACCAGTGGCCCTAAATTAGGGACGGGCGACTGCTTATACCACATTGAGTTACTCAAGGTGGCCTGTTCAACCCCTAATAAAAAAACACTCAATCCCCTCCCCCTAAGTCTTCTATACAACTTTGTCTTAACCCTATGCCCTACATGTCATTCCCTCTTGATTTCGAATATCATCCACCAATCTCCTACATAGCCTTGTGCGTATTTTGCTTTCCCTTTGAAAGGAAGGCAAAATCCGTTCGTACCTGCCCGGGATCGAACCTGAGATCCTTTCCGCGGCAGTCACGAACGTTGCCCACTAGGCCACCCGCGGCCATGTTCAAACTGCTTCACAGCATGGCAATGTTCAAAGCTGCTACACAACAATTTTGAATGGTAACATTCTATTGCAGGCGATCGAGTAGAATCAGTAACATGAAACCCTTATTTTTTATTTTATCTGATGATTCAAATATTTTTTTCGTGAAAAAACCGTAAATGAGAAATTTGAGTATCGTTTTTGAAATAACCACATCGAATTTTATTTGGAGGAGACTACAAGTCCTAAATAATGAAAATATTGTAGTCCCGTGTTATTAAAGAAAATATGACTTCGAGGGATAAGAAAATTGACCATGAATGTAAATCATAGTGAAATCACTTTTTTAAATCACAAGAGAATTTAAGTACTGGTGAAGGAACGAGTTCAGGAGTCAAAGATATGTCAACTGCGCTTTACTTCTAGTGCGTCGAAAAGCTGTATGAGACGGAAGGACTTCCGAAAGTCGGTAAAATTTCATTGGTAAAAGATGCGGAGAAATGCCGTTATCAGCCAGTAAAAAAGGCGATATGATGGATGAAGGTGGTTACGTTACTGCATATATCATCGTCAGTTATTATCAATTCATCCATGCTTCGGTGGCGTAGTGGTCTAAACGCTGGCTTCTGACCATACGTCCGGGATTCCGAGATGGGTCAGGGTTCGAATCCCGTGAGTCATGGATGTGTCTTACGGCACTGGCTCTCTCCCTTCCCTGGTACCAGTGGCCCTAAATTAGGGACGGGCGACTGCTTATACCACATTGAGTTACTCAAGGTGGCCTGTTCAACCCCTAATAAAAAAACACTCAATCCCCTCCCCCTAAGTCTTCTATACAACTTTGTCTTAACCCTATGCCCTACATGTCATTCCCTCTTGATTTCGAATATCATCCACCAATCTCCTACATAGCCTTGTGCGTATTTTGCTTTCCCTTTGAACCCAGTCTAGGCCACCCCGGTGGCGCAGTGGTCTAAGCGATGGCCTCTGATCTTTCGTCCGTAAGGGGTCCGGGTTCGAATCCCGGTGAGGCATGGATGTTGTGTTTGTCTTACGGCACTGGCTCTCTCCCTTCCCTGGAACCAGTGACCCTAAATTAGGGACAGGCGACTGCTTATAGCCCATTGAGTTGCTCACGGTGGTCGTTAAACCTCCAATAAAAAAAAAAACCCAGTCTAGAGGCATGGATGCTGTGTTTGTCTTACGGCACTGGCTCTCTCCCTTCCCTTGAACCAGTGGCCCTAAATTAGGGATGGGCGACTGCTCATAGTCCATTGAGTTGCTCACGGTAGTCGTTAAATATCCAACAACAAAAAAAATAACTGGTCTAGTATTACAGTTGTCCAGCGGTGGTGAGTTTTTCTAGCAATATGTCAATCCCATTTTTATATCGTTTTTGGTTTATCACGAATGCATCAATTCTTGCATTTTCCTTATCCATGTATACCAAAGAATATCTGAGAAGTTAAGCCTCGGCGAGGCGTAACTAGCGCCGCCATATCTTAAGAGATAAAATGCAATGCACAGTAGCCAACATATAAGCTGATGCCGGAGCAGACTGCACATGCGTATTTCTGTTGACTTAAATTCTTTGGGTAAAGAACAGTCAGCCGAGCTACTCACAGCACGTGATTGTTACCTTCTCGGTAGCATAATCACTTCGAAAATCGGATATGTTAGTTTTGTTACGCCAATCGGGTTAGTTAAGGTTTCTGTTTGTTTTGCAGTTTTTCAGAAACATTTTCAGTAATGCCAAATACTAGGGAATGTCTGCATTTTGTACGGATCCTTAGGCCTAAATATAATATTTGGTAAAATTTAATTTAAATATTAATACTAATGTTATTGCATATTTTTCTCACCAAAATAAGGTGATGGGCGGGATATCAGAAAACAAAAACAAAAAAAATACTCATCAGATCAAAGAAAAGTTTAACTGCCGTAGTCCCTATAACGCATTTTGCTCCTGAATGTTAACTTTCCCGCAGAGCATATTACCTTTTCAGATGTGGTGGCGCTGTTGTCGCCCGCTTTACGTTATCTCTGAGAGTTGGTGTTCTTCAAGCTTTATATTCTTTTGTTATACCAAGCATGCACCCCTCCATGATTTCGTTCAGTTCTCTGCTGCCTACGAGTGTCTTTTTTCCCCTTTAACCGACCGGAACTCATTAATTCGGGGTTATCAAAATGGAATGAAATCAGCTCGAACGAATGTACTCGCTGTCTAAGAAGTGGCCAGAACGCTGCTGGTACGCGTGAACCTGGTGTCAGAACTCGTTGCTTTCTCCTTAGCTTTGTTATTCAAAGCAGTCATTTAGGGCAATGATTAACACTAATTGTTTCTGAGTGATTACCTGTTAAAATGGTCTACAACGTTGACGAGGAACCTAAGAAAGGAGAGACGTCTTAATCACTTTTTTTGTCCAGTGGCATGTTGTGTATATCAGGGGAACTAACCCTTTCCTTGCCTTGTGTCATGTAGAAGAAAAAATAGATCACTAGAAAATGTTTTTTTTTTTGTTGTTGGATACGTTTATGGTCAGTACTGCGTAGATGAGAAGAGGAAAGCTATTGTTTAGCTTTCGTCAAACCAGCAGCTATGTAAGCATTTCTATTTAAGAGCAAAAAATAATTTGGCACCATTTGGTTCAGCCACTTGAAGAGGGATTTATTACCTTGTTTTTAACTGTGGGTGGCCTTCGGTTTTCCCTTGTGCAGTTCAGTTCGTAGAAATGCCACCGTTAGTATGTCTCTTTAAAGCTTCAAGAGGGAATTTTTGGGATTAGTTTTGCAGACCTTTGTTGGAGTTAAAAATGCACAAGACGATTGCCATAAGCCCGAAATAGAGATGGCCTGTCGCCCTGTGGCCTTTCACAATTCTCGTTTGCCAGAAGGCTACGAATTATGCACTTTTCAGATAATAAAAAAATTAACAATGGCAGTGATGAACAAATTAGAGGATTAATTACCGTAATGAATTATAACTAACAGTGCCGCCTTGCAGTTATATCAAACAAAAATTTATAGCATAAATGGAATGTAAAAATTTTCCACTAGTTAGGCTGCACCCTATAACACTATCTGGAGTAATTGAACGTTATACTGAAAGTTATTAAAGTTAAGAAGATAATCGAAAGTTATTGTCAGCTGCAAAAAAGATCCCAAACTCCAAATCATTCTGTTGCTTCAAAAAATCACGATGAAAAAAATTATAAAATTTGTAATAACACCTCGTACAGAAAAATATTATTAGAAACGTATTCAAGGAAATATCAAGCTGAAATATAAAATGAAATGACTAAATCACCCGCATTAATGAAACAAATTAGTAAAATCATGCAATGCATTGATATCAAGCTCAAATATACGCTTTCCAACGTACCACAAATCATTACTCAAGTTATGAAGATAATGGCTGTGGAATAAATCTCGCTCCTGTACCCTGATCTTTGACCCCATTTCGATGATATTAAACAGAATCTGTTCAGTGTACCTCCGGAACAACATACTAAAGTTTTGTCGCAATCGAAGCATTTTTTTAGTCAAGTTATGAGGATAATGGCTGTGAAAAATCTCGTTCCGGTGTCCTGACCTTTGACCCCATTTCGATCGATGATATTAAACACAATTGGTTCACTATATCTGCGGAACAACGTGATAACGTTTTGTCGCAATCGAAGCATTTTTACGTAAGTTATGACGCATAAGGGTGATGGAATGGATCCCGGTCCTATGTCCTGACCTTTGGCCTCATTTATCCCATTTTCAATAGGGTTCGTCCCCAGGTTGTCCCCTACCACATACTAAAATTTCATCGAAATCGAACCATTTTTACGCGAGTTATCTTGCGAACAGACTTTCAAAGCTGGAGCATATACGTTTCTTTAACCTACGGTTGGAAAGCGTAGAAAAGAAAACAATCTTGGCACAATTAAGTTTTGCTTTGAAAGTGAGCTTCGTTCCTGTCGCATTCTGACTCCGTGGTTGACACTCATTTCAACCTTACACGCCCCCTGCTCAATTGTCACTACCGGCACAAAAGGATTCTCTCGCGTAAGGACTGAAATGTTCAGCTTGTCGGATTTTGCGAAATTTCAGTCCGAAAACGGAAAAACTTGAAACGGACTTTTCCGAAATAAACAGAATTACTGACTACCGAAAATCTGTGAAAATACGGAAATTAAAGAAAACGGGAACTTCTAAAATCTGAAATTCCGTTAAAAGATTGTTACCGGCATTTTTGCTGCTGGTTATTTTCCGAAATTTTCCGTGCATTCACCCCACTTATTTTTTTTGACAGTGAATGAGTTATGGGTTATGATCTCGATCACTAAGTGGTCTGAGTCGCTGGGTTGTGGCCACTCCTCCGTTATGACCACGGACTCCAGTAGCCCCAAATTGGAGATTCGACTGTACTCATTGTTGTCGTTCAACCGCGAAACTAAAAAAAAAAAAAAAAATACAAGTTTTGATTTGTAGTACTCCAAACGCGAGTTCAATATTCTGGTAACAAAAGAGCTTGGAATTTACGTAAGATCAAAATCTTGCCAGTTGAAAATAATCGGAATACGAAGTTGGATACAATCTAGAGTAGGCTTTATGATGACAGATACTGTTACTTCTCGTACTCTGAGTTGATTGAAATCATTCTCAGAGGGAACAAATAACTTCTTTTGGTCAAATATTAATTAAAAAAAATTTTTTTTTAGATTTATCATATCACTTCGAAAGACCCAATGACTAGATTGGAAAAGTGTTGTTCTCACGATAATGCCAGAAATACTATCAGATTTCCGAGAGTAGGAATAGCGCAGTTTCGTAATTTCAGGAGATCCACGTGAAGAAAAAAGTTAGTAAAATCATGCAATGCATTGATTACGATATGCTTTCCAATATACCAGAAACCATTACTCAAGTTATGAGGATAATGGCTGTGGGATAAACCTCGCTCCTGTGCCCTGACCTTTGATCCCATTTCGATGATATTAAACAGAACCGGCTCAATACATTTCCGGAACAACATGAAGTTTTGTCGCAATCGAATCATTTTTACTTGAGGTATGGCGCACAAGGGCGATGGAATGGATCCCGCTCCTATGTCCCGACCTTTAACCCTTTTTAGTCCATTTTCAATAGGGAGCGTTCTCAGGTTGTCTTCTACCACATACTAAAAGTTCATCGAAATCGAACCATTTTTATTCCAGTTATTGTGCGGACAGGCAGACGGACGTACAAAGCTGGAGCATATACACTTCTACGGTTGGAAAGCGTCAACAAAGGGCACATAAATTGACTAAGAATAACGAAATGTGTTAACTGAAATTATTAAATTCGGCAATCCCCGTATAGCTAACAAGCTAGTAAAATCGTGCAATGCATTGATTATGATACGCTTTCCAACATACCAGAAATCATTACTGAAGTCATGAGGATAATGGCTGTGGAATAAATTTTGCTCCTGTGCCCTGACCTTTGATCACATTTCGATTATATTCAACAGAACTAGTTCAGTGTGCCTCCGGAACAAAATACTAAAGTTTCGTCGCAATAGACTTATTTGTAGTCAAGTGATGAGGATAATGCTTGTGGAATAAATCTCGCTCCTGTGTCCTGATCTTTAACTTGATTTCGCTCACTTTCATCAGCCTTCGATCCCAGGTAATCCTATACCACATACTAAAATTTCATCGAAATCGAACCACTTTTACGCAAGTTATGACGCATTAGGGCAATGAAATGGATCCTGCTCCTATGTCCTGACCTTTGATCCAATTTTCAATGGGATTCGTCCCCAGTTTGTCCCCTATCACATACTAAAATTTCATCGAAATCGAACCATTTTTACGCGAGTTATCGTGCGGACGGACGGACAGACAGACTGACTGACAAAGCTGGATCATATACGCTTCTTCAACCTACGGTTGGAAAGCGTAAAAAAGTGTTGGATCGTTGCTGAATTGCTCTGTAAGTAGATTACCGGAATGATGCCTCTAAAGAATAGGGATTTACATAGAATTCTTTAGAAAGTAGTTTAGCAGATAATGTCTTCCCAGACTCTAATTATGTATATAATCATAAATGAGAATCTGTGCGTGTGTGTGAGCCGTAACTCATCGGAATATCGTTGTAAACATTTCAAAATTTTGCCGATTATTTTTCAGTTTCTTGGCTGGATTCAAACGAAACTGATAAAGGTAGAAATAAGGTGGACCTTGCAAGAAAAAATCTATATGCTCTGCCATTTTTGGCGGAGAACGGTTTTCTTATCTTTGAAGGTGCGTGCGTGAACTTCCATAGGCGTTCGAAAATGTTCTCGTCCCGTGTTCATCACGAGAAGCAAAACAGCTTCCCGTATTTGGTAATGCTTTTCCAGCTGTGGTCGCAATCTTTCGCGGAGAAGAATCTACGTTCCTCCCGCGATGCTTCGTTATGGTTCCCGCGTTGGGTAAATTATTTTACTCATGGTTCTTACAGGGTGTTTTTGGCGAACTTTGAACTACGGAAACAGCTGAAAGGCAGATACAAAAAATATTTAACACCTGATTGAGAGAAAATTAACATAGTTTAGAGTTATTAAGAACCTATAACTGCGAATTTTTCCACATGCATGCCATCCAAAGGCATTTTAACTGCTGTGCTGACAAGATTTTCATACACACAGAGCATAGAAATATTTATCCAGATTAGGTGTTTGAGAAGGTAGTAGTAGAAATATAAATAGAAATCAGTGCTGTAAAAACGAAAATATGCAAACTTTATCTTAAATCTTTCACCCAACCAGGACCGGTGGGTTCAGTTCTGCAAGATATCAATATGGCAAGAGAATATTTATTCCCTGATTTTTATTTGTGCAATATGAGAAACGCAAAGTCATATATATAAAAAAAAAAAAAGAAAGAGCAGTTTCTTTCTGCAAACGATATTTTCCATAACAAATGTAACACATGCCTCTGGAAACGTGATCTTACAATGGAAACGTGTTCATCTCATGATGGTAAGATAAGGAAAATATTTCGAAGTTTGACTTTCAGAAAAGGAGCATTGAATTGCCTTTTGTGCTGATGGTCAAAATTTTAACGAGACTTCATTTTGCAAAATAGACTACCTCGTTTCAGAGTAGCTCTTTGTCAGCTGTCTGTTGTTGACATTTTGTGACATTGTAGGGATTTCACGGAAGAATTCAGTTCCTTCGTCTTTCTTGCCAGTCTTTCTTTGACAGAGGCATTTTCTTGAAAACGGGTTGTTCTCTTGTCGTTTTTTTGTCATTTGTTGATCAAGCTTGGGGATATACTCTTTGGGGGGGGGGGGGGGTGAGAACGCACCGTCGACTTTTCAATCAAATTCGTATATCAGAATTTCTGTTTTGCGTAGAAGTTTTGCAGGAAAGAGATATTTTATATCTTACATCTAATGCCACGAGAAACTGGAAAACGTTTCCTGAAATCGCGTGCAATGCCGAATACGGCGATTTAATTTAAGTGAAACTTACAGTGCAAGCGGTTAGGGTGGTTCATATCTAAAACGCATTAATCTTGGAAATACCCGTCTCCAGGAAACATCTAGTATTACAAACAGATAAAAAGATTTTCACCTCTTTGTGAAAAAGCGCGCGCACACACACACACACACACACACTTAACCTCATAAAGACAATATTAATCAAGACACGAAAAAAACTGAACATTCCACTAGCCTGCGAAAGCTGCATGACAAGATGGAAGCTCTAAAATACAATATAAATACACAGTGCGGCAAAGAATTTTTAAAACTGGGTCTGTAAAATGAAATAAAAACAAGAAATTATAATTTGTTTTGGTTTGTTATTCAAAATAAGTCCCTCCGGCTTTAATACACTTGTTACAGCGACTTAATGATTCGAATGCCTGTTCCAGTTCACTTTGCGGAATTGCCTCCAAAGCACGCGTCGAAGCTGTTTGTATGGTCGAAATATCATCAAAATAACACCCTTTTAACGTCATTTTAAGTTTTGGGAATAAAGAAAAGTCGCAGGGTGCTAAATCAGGCGAATACGGTGGATGATTCAACACACAGACGTTATTTTTCGCCACAAATCTACGAACAAGAAGTGAGGTGTGACTGGGTGCATTATCATGTAACAAACACAAATTGTTTTCATCCCGATATTCTGGACGAATGCGACGAAATCTGCCCATCAAACGCCTCAAAACATTTAAATAAAACTCACCAGTAATTGTTTGTCTACTTGGAACAAATTCTTTGTGGAAAATACCCTTACTATCGAAGAATGTAATGAGCATTGTTTTGATTTTCGATGGAACTTTTCTTGTTTTTTTGGATTGTGGTGAGTTTTTACTTCCATTCCGCACTTTGTCGCTTTGTTTTAGGATCATATTGAAAACACCATGTTTCATCACCTTTAACAATCGATTTTAAGAAGTTTGGATCATTTTCAGCGGCTGAAATGATGTCTCTGCAATGTGAATTTCTCCTTTATTCTTGTTCATTGGCTAACGTGTGTGGAACAAATTTAGCACAGACTTTTTTTTGCCCAAATCTTTATGCAGGATGGTTTGAATCGTTCCTTTGTTGATGTTTAAAGACTCTTCCATCATTCTTAGTGACGCACATCGATTGTTTTCCACGAAATCACACACTTTTTCAATAATCTCAGGTGTCCTAGATGAACTTGGTCTTCCGGTATGCTTATCACCTACTAGTACACTGCTGGACAATTGCTAAGGACGGATCATAAACGGCTATATAGCGCATAAAAAAATAAGTGTGGTTGAATGCCAATTGAAATAAAATAATGTCAGAATGCCAGGACATTACAAGAAAGACAATTTATTGTGCTCTGAAATCAAGAAGGCTTCGGAACGTGTTCAAGGGACAAACAGGCCATTTTGTGCAGAATACGTAAACGTGAAAAAAATGCAATTACGGTCCGCAGGCGTTCCGGCGTAAGATGTCAATACGGGATATGGCCACCATGGAGGGCGATGCAAGATTCCACACGTCGTGTCATGCTTTGCACAACATTATCAAGCAGCTGTTGGGGTAATTTATCACATTCCTCTGTCAGTGCACGGATGAGGGTGTCCTTGTTTATTGGAGGGCATTGGCGACCAGCAACACTCCTCCCCAAAGCATCCCACACATTTTCAATGAGATTCAGATCTGGAGAACGTGCTGGCCATACGAGGCGTTGAATATCCTCGCTCTCAAAACACTCCTGGACAGCGACTGTTCGATGACATGTTGCGTTGTCGTCCATGAAAATGAATCTATCACCGACAGCACCACGGAACATGCGAACATGAGGCAGCAGAACATCATTAATGTATCGTTGGCCAGTCACAGTCCCAGTTGGAAGCACATAGAGGGACGTGCGGCCATTGATCATGATGCCAGCCCATACCATGACACTACATGTCGGATATCGGTCCCTTTCCTGTATGTTTGCTGGACAATATGCAGTACCACTATCACGCCAGATCAGTTGTCGTCGACAATCAGACGATAGACTGTATCTACTCTCATCTGAGAAGAAGACAGCAGATCAGTTGTTATCAGTTCAATTGCGATGTTGATGGCACCATTGCAAACGGGCGGTACGGTGACGTCTGAACAATGGGATGCACACAACAGGCCGGCGAGCGTATAGTCCTCCGTGCAAACGTCTGGCGACAGTTTTTCGGGAGATCCGCTTGCCAGTAGCAGCCATAAACTGATTTGCTACCTCACTAGCTGTGCTGCGCCGGTGTCTTTTTGTTGATAGCACTATGTACCGATCTTCTGCAGGTGTCGTACTGCGAACACGACCTCCCCCGTGACGTTTGCTACATTCTCCATTTGTTTGAAATGATTTCCAAAGCCTTGAAAAAACACTGTGGCTGAAGTCGAACTCCCTGGCAACATCTGTTATTTTTCACCCTTCTTCAATCTTGCCAATAATACGGCTACGCGTAAAATCATCTAGGTGATGTCGGGAAGATATACTGAAAATTGCAAGTTCGTGAATTGATTCTTTCCCTTTCAACTTTGTGTTTGAACAACAACGGTCAATACGCGTCAAATCCTTTATATCTCTTATCAGCGCTATGACGTCACGAACAAGTTCGGCAATCCAAAATTTGCATACGCACAACACGTCTTACTGTATCCCGCACTTATGCTAATTTCCAAATTTTCCTGCCTTCCATTTTATGGTTACCATCGTTGCAATTTTCATCCGTCCTTAGCAATTGTCCGGCAGTGTATATCTCTTCCGTCCAAAAAATGTTTATGCCACAGGAAAACATTTGATCTACACGTACTTAAACAAAACTCACCGTAAACTTGTTTCATCATTTGGTACGCTTCCGAGGCACCTTTACCAAGTTTTTCGGTAAATTTAATAACAGCCCTTTGTTCCATCTTAATAATTCAACATGAAAAAAAAATTATTCCTTTAATGAACGGTCTTTTCGTTTGAGTTACTTTAACAACTGCGCAGTACTTTTGGCAGAAAGCAAGCAGATGGTCACGGTTTATAACTCATTCGCGATTACACTGGGGGCGCCACCGTAGGCTGAAATCTAGCGCCAGTCTTAAAAATTATTTGACGCACTGTGTAGATATAAATATAAAAAACAATTCCTAAAACTCAGCATTTAAGATTCTACTATGAAACTAAATAGCAATAAATCCATAATTCACAGAAAAATCAACACGACCAATATTTAGGAACAACACATCGTAGACTCTCATCACATAGTTTCCGAATGACATACGCACCGCTCAAACAGATCGTATGTAGGCTATTCTCGTCAGGGGAACACTTTCCTATGGTAAGCTTTCGAAACATTTGACAAGAAAGAGTGATCAGGCTGGCTAGATGTACAAGTGGTTTTTATGCAAAACAGGACAGCAGCCACAGATAAAGAATAGAACAGATGTTGCCATTTTTGTTGGTATAAACCTTCAACTGCAAGGGATCTTTCACGCAGTACTTTAGAAAAAAAGAAGGTAACGTTAACTTTGTCACATCACAGATTAGTAACTTGAGCTATGTCAATGTGTTTGTTTTTAGCGAAATATTTTTAGCAATGGAGCAATTCATGAGCTGCCAAAAAAAAAATCATTGCAAACTTAAGCGGATATTAGTTAGATATCAAAGTACTGTACAGTAATATTAGTTGAAGTATAAGTGTTTCAGAGTTGTTCAAAGTACGCATGCCTCTCAAGAATTCTTGAAAAGTATGAATCTTAGTAAAAGTGTTTTCAGAGTTGTTACAAGTACGTATGCCTCTCACCAGTGTGCAGGAACTGACAGCTGAATTCAACTAAGACCAGGAGCTTTCCATTTCGGCTGAAACCATGCTCAGGGAGTTGAAGAAATCGGGGTTTCGAAGTAGTCTTATCTTAGTATAAAAACAGAAACGTCAGCATACAGTTGTGTCGAGAACCCCGTGAATGAACAGGCGAACAATAGGAGAAAGTGATGTGGTGCATCATCACTTCAAAAAACTTGAAACTTAATCGCCCTGGAGCGTGAATCGAACCCGCACAGCAGTCCCATGCCATGGATAGTGTGCTCAAACGGAAATCGGGAGACGCGGCTCGATTCCCACTCCAGGACTATCAAGTTTTCTGATGTGATGTTACGTATTGCAATGATAAAACTGCCGATTCAGGAATATCTGATTGCTAGGTTAATAATCCTGACCTTGTTCTACGTATCTTAGTGAATATTTTTTGCACTGAATCCATATATGATGTGATGAATGGTACATATAGAACAAAAAAAACTGGAGATTTAGGCATATCTGATTGTATTAATCCTGACCACCTTCTCCATAAATAAAGTGAATATTTCTTCCACTGAATCCATATCTGATGTGATAGATGCTACATACAGAGCAGTAAAACTGGCGATTCAGACATATCTGATTGCTAGGTTAATAATCTTGTCCTTGTTCTACGTATTAAGTGAATATTTTTTCCACTGAACCCATATCTGATGTGATGGATGTTACATATAGAACAGTAAAATTGGCGATCCAGGCATATCTGATTGCTAAGTTAATAATCTTGACCTTGCTCTCTACGTATCTTAGTGAAAAATATTTCTTCCACTGAATCCATATCTGATGTGATGGTCGGTACATATGGAACAGTAAAATTGGGGATTCTAGGTTAATAATCTGGTGATTGTGTTAGGTTAACAATCCTGAGCTTGTTCAACGTATTAAGTGAATCCATATCTGATTGCTAGGTTAATAATATTGATCTTGCTACTATGTATTACGTGAAGAATATTTCTTCCATGGAGCCCATAAAATATATCGTTTTCCATTGAAGGTCGGCAGCAGGGGCGTAGCAATTCAAAAATTATTGGGGGGGGGGGCGCAGTTAGTTCCATACTCAAAAGCAAAATAAGCGTTAATTACCAGTAATCCATTAATTAGAATAACTATATTAATAAATTAATTTTATTGATAATTAAACTACTGATTTATAAAATTTTGATACAAAGCCTTATGTAATGTGGAGGGCTACATGTTAAAAATGCTTAATGTAAAACAGAGTACTTCTCTCAGTATTCAATTGCTCGGAGTTACTTATAAAGGCGCAGTTTTAAAATTAGTCATTTTATGAAATAAATAATAATGCAGAATATTGAAAATGTAAAGTTTTGCTAGTACCTTAAGGTGGACGTCAAATAATTTTGCATCCTATACTTCCAATGGAAAAACTTCTGTACACATTTTCTTCACAACTAATGCGTTCCCAAGGATGAAAATTTAAACATCGATTAAAATAGCTTCGTTTTATAACTTGGAATACTTAATATTTTCTAAAACATAACCGTAAATATGCACTCCAACATTTGCTTGTCTACTGACGTCATCAAAGTACAGGTCGCGCCATCCTTTTTCTGGTTTCAACACCACCAAAGGAAAAGGTATTGATTTTTAATATAATTATGGTTAGGTTTTAGAAAATATTAAGTATTCCAAGTTATAATATGAAGTTATTTTAATCGATGTTCAAATCTCCATCCTTAGGAATACACTAGTTGTGAAGGAAATGTGTACAAAAGTTTTTCATTGGAAGTATAGGAAGCAAAATTACTTGACGGTCCACCTTAATACAATTACACTTATATAATTTAGCATCATTGTACAAGGTAACTGCGCGTTATCGCCATTGCTTTTAAAATGTAGATCCTGTATTTTTCTTCTACTTCTCGATTACTGTTCAACAATACAAGTCCAGAAAGTCGAGAATTAGACATTGTATATATATTAAGATAATACAACGTATTTTGTCACAAATATTTATTTTTTCAAGCTGATCATGGGTTTCGCTGGGTATTGACCTAGCTTCATCAGAACGAATGGCACGTAAATATTCAAATTTTATGACATCATAAATGGTGCTTACAGTCACGTGTTTTGGTTACATGCTTTCACGCGCTTGATAGAAATGGCGTGGATGCAATATCATTAACAAGTTGCGAAGACTTCTGAATATATATAGAAAGCTTCCAAAATATCAAGTTTGGTTGTTGAATCTGGTTTGTCAATTAGTTTTGATTCTTCAAAGAGAAATTTATGGTCCTTTTCGTAACTTGAAATTTATGGTCCATTTCGTAAATTGTGACCTAAAGAAGCCATCTATGACTTCTTTAGGTCACAGTTCCGAATGTAGGTCTTGTGCTCCTTCAATCGAAAACGCAAGGCTCTATGGCTCTGTTCTATGTACGAAGCGCCACATTCACATGGCATTTGATAAATTCCCCACGAGTTTTTGTCTTCAACATAGTCCTTTGATCCTACAAATCTCGTCCGAACGGGGTCCGGGTTCGAATCCCGGTGAGGCATGGATGTTGTGTTTGTCTTACGGCACTGGCTCTCTCCCTTCCCTGGAGCCAGTGACCCTAAATTAGGGACGGGCGACTGCTTATAGCCCATTGAGTTGCTCACGGTGGTCGTTAAACCTCCAATCAAAAAAAAAAAAAAAAAAAAGATCCTAAAAATCTCATTTTGTTTATGGGTATAAAAATCACCCTAAAATTAAAGGTTTTGAAATTTTGAAGGCAATGTCACGGGACAATGATATTCTCTCCACACTTTCTGCCGCCATAATGGCCAAATTCTCTCGCAATGGACGCATCAAGAAACAGACATTGTGTTTCGAAGAAACATTTTCTTGCGCCTGAGAGTAAAAAATGAACTTTTCGGAGTGGCTGTTGAGACAAGGAAGCGTTGATAGAATTTTTAGTAATTTCTTGATATTGGGGTAAAAGGAAAAAAAAAACAGCAGCTTCACAACTTGATAAGGATTCTATTGCAGTGGTTGGTCTTTCCTCTTTATTTATTGTTATTAAAGGCATCTTCCAGGAGTGTGAGCGACAGGGAGTGAATCTTGCGGGTGTGTTGCTTGCACGTGGAAAAAATGTGCCAATGAAACGAATTTAAAGGGGTTCGAAAAAATCTGCGCCTACGTTTGAAAAAATGTGATTGGGTGTCAGTTTTTCAGCGTTTTTTCAGATTCATCTTCATACTTTTTATAGAACATTTTTAATTCGACTTTAAAAAAAGAAAGAAATCATGCGATTCGGCGGTCAAGAGAAAAATGTGCCTTGCTATCCAATTGGGAGAGGAGGGGGTCTTGAGACCCTCCCTCTTCTGCGCCAATGGCGGCAGAAAGTGTGGAGATAAAATCATGAAGTGGGTGGACTGAGCATCCCTTGTGAACAATCTAAGCTTCTGCATGTGGCACCAAATTATGAGAGATGTTCTGTTGCTACGAACTGAATCCGCTGATTCCAGTGGTAGGTAATTTGATATTCAGATAATACCGGAGTGTCTTAATTGACCAACCGCACTCTGCGATGTTACTTTTTCCCCCTGCCCATGATGGCATGTTTATTTGTGGCAATGCAACAGGACATCGCACCTGAGTTATGCAAAAATGGTTCGGTGAGCACGATAAAGGATTTTCCAAGTCCCCTGATCTCAATCCCATTGGAAATGTGCAGGAAATGTTTGTAAGAGCTGTTTGGCGTTGGTGCCCTATTCTGTCAACACTCACGGAGTTGTGTACTAATGTATTTTGCTGAAGGAATGGCTATTTTTGGACTAAAGTAAACTCAAACGTGTTGTGGAATCCATACGGCTCGTATGTTTGCTACCATTCGCAACAGAGGTGGCTCTACTTGATTTAAATGAAGGTTCACGTTATTTTTGGGGTAGTGTGTGTGCGCTTATCGTTGCCATTTCGGGGAAGCTATCTTAAATTAGACTGTTACTGTCAGGATTCCTCCACCCAGGAGATTGGTAGTACCAGATTATTCGGCGTTTGTGAAGGAATAGAGAAATAACTGAAGAATTCGTGGTGCGATTTCGATGCGAGTTATATGGGATTTGTTGTTAATTGGGCTTTTGATAATATGATTGGGGAAAAAAGTAGCATGTAAAGTGATTTATAAAAAAAAAAAAAAAAATTCCGCACGTGACGAACATCCAATCCATATCCAAGCAAAAAAAAAAAAAAAAAAAAAAAGAAAAAAAAAACGCGCGAACGTCAACGAGAAAGTTGACACCGAATGTTCGGGTGTAATGAGCACAGCACGTCTTTCGGACATGACAAAAAGTTTTCAAAGAAGACTTTTGTAAAAGGAAAAAAAAAAACTGAGCGAAAAACAGAATGCATTTGTGCCCCCTGGGAGAAAATCTGAGCAAAGCAATAAAATACGTTATGTGAGCAGTGTTCTTCAGTGTGAATAAAGCCGGTTACAAAAAAGAAATCAACCGAAATTCTAATCTGGTAAAACATCCAAAATGAGAACAGTTACTTTCTGTCACGAGCGACTGAAATGTGTGCTGCGAAAAATTACATTGTGCACAGAACCTATCTCACTGTTGAAGGTATCCGTGTCAAAAAGGCATGCTTCATATCCATCAAGCAACTTATATACACTGGCGTACAAAAATTAAGGACGAGACTGTTTTCCCAATATAACGTCGTGCAGAAGTGCTCCACATCGACTCAAATCATACCATAAGATCCCCAAGATGTAAGAATATGAGACAAGTGAGCAAAACCGTCCAAACAAGGAATCCAAAGAATACAAAGGCACTTTATTGAAAAGGTAGCTTGGAGCACAACTGGACAGAGACTTCCATGAGACAGGCGGCTGCCAAGAACAATCCAGTCTTTAGTAGGAGATATGATCACCACTGACTGCGTTGCAGGATTTACAACGTCTGTCCATGCTGAGGACGAGGTTGTCAAGGAGCAGTTGAGGCATCGCGGCCCATTTCTCTGGTAGTGCCAATCGCAGCTGCGGAATCGTTGCTGGCGGCTGGTGTCGTGCTGCCAAGCGTCTCCTGAGAAGGTTCCACACGTGTTCGATTGGATTTAGGTCCGGGGACCTTGCGTGCCAATCCATGCGTTGAATATCTTCACTCTCCAACAGCTCTGCGACAGCCACTGTACGATGAGGTGTAGCGTTGTCGTCCATGAAGAGGAACTCAGGATCCAGAGCTTCTCTAAACAGACGTACGTGAGGCAGGAGAACCTCGGTACAATAGCGAACACCAGTGACTGAACCTCCTTGGAAGATGTGGAGGTCAGTACGGCTACCAAGCACGATACCGCCTCAAACGAGAACTCCGCCACCTCCAAACCGGTCCTTTTCGATGATGTTGGTGTGATTGCGTGTTCCCTGCTCTCTCCAGATGTGTATACGTGCAAAATCGCTCGTCAGACTACATCGGCTCTCATCCGTAAAGAGAACTCTACCCCATTGCTGATGTGTCCAGTTCTTGTGTTCCTGGCCCCACAGACACCTCAGTATCCGATGAGCAGGCGTTAATGCGCGCACCGTACTGGTGGTTGTGCAAATAGATCACCTTTGTGTAGCCTCCTAACCACGGTAAAACACGATAACGGACGTCCAGTTGTATGTGCCTTTCGATTTCTCCCGCTGTCTGCCGTCTGTAAATTCTCGCCTGTAAGACAATATACCGGTCGTCTTCCCACGTGGTTGCTCGTGGACGACCACTTCTAAACTCTCGGATAGCTGTTCCTCTCGTTTGAAATGCTCTCCAAGCTCGTGAAACAATGCTGTGAGCGGTCCCGAACTCCTCGGTCACACTTCGATCATCATCCAACTTCCCAATGACTCGACCTCAGGTAAAGTCAACCAGATGTCGTCTACTGCATATCCTGTTGGTCATATCACACTGTGGCAGCAACTAGACGTCGTTCAAACCGATGTACACTGGGTAATAGCTTGCACCGAATTGCTGAGCATAATAATCATATGTAGAGGATTTTAGGAAGGGAGTGTCTGACCCCATTTCTTAAACAACCCTTAGAAATAGGAAGCTCGGAGATTTGGACTAGAGTGCCCGATAGGAAAGTGACACGGAAGCGAAGTAGAAAGGGGGAGGAAGATGCCCTTATTTATTACCGGGAGGCCAGTACTCGGGGTCCGATGGCATAACGTGCCCATCTGACGCACGGCGGATATTTAGTGGATCGAGCGTTCGTACCTGCCTGGGATCGAACCTGAGGTCCTTTTCATGGCAGTCACGAACGTTGCCCACTAGGCTACCAGGGGCCCCGAATTGCTGAGCGTACACCGCCCGTGAGCTTTATACCCTTCAAACACTCCCCCCTCTTCCTACGTCATGCTGCATATATGCGCATGCCCTACCGTACCGGACCATAGTCTATCACCTGAGTGGGCCTTCGGTCCGTTCTGCCTGCTCGTTCCGCTGTCATGCTAATTTTTCCTCTTTATCCTTAATTTTTCCAGTGTATAACTTCCAGGCTCCTGGCGGTAAAGTCGTGCGCTGCATGCAGGAGAAATTGGGTGCAAAATAGTCTTCATAATGAAGAGTATCCTACAAAGAGGATTTTCCTAAGGACTTTATGGAATCAGATATTTTATCAAGGTAATTTATACAGACTAACGGTAAAAATGAGCGTTATAGAAACTAAACTTGTACGCAAAATGTTCCCTGAACAAATGGTATATGAGGCAAAAGGTATTTTTCAAATCAGACTTTTAGAAAAACAGATATCGACAAAAATATATTATACACGTGCGCCTCCAAGTCGGTGAATTGCATGTTATTTTGGGTCCCCAAAATTTGTTTTCGTAGTTAGCTGGATCTGACTGAATTAATTTTTACAATCGGGTTTTCAGGCGCGCAGATACCGGTGCAAGTACATAGTATTGACAAGTCACTGGACACCCCATCAAAAGCAAATGAACGGATCCGCTGCTTTGTTAAGATGCGCGGTACAGCTGCAAACGGTATAAAAACAAGCCTGCAGCTGGCCGCTAGCATATCACACTGTGAGTTTGAGGGGAAATGTCGCGGCGGGTGAAAACTGACTTTGAGAAATGAAAGATTGCTGGGTGTTTATATTAGTGGGTTGTCCATAAGAGAAACTGAGAGACTTTTAAACATACCCAAGTCGACTGTTTTGGATGTACTAAATACGTGGCAGGCACATGGCGTGCCTGAAGCAACAAAATGTACAGGCTGACCAAAGAAAATCAGTGATAGAGGACTTCGAAGCTTCAGGAGAGTCGTTACAGCTAATCGACGGAGCACTGCACAAGACCTCAGTGTACAGATGTGCAGAAATGCTGGAACCTTGGTATGTACACGTACCATTCGCTGAGAACTTCATTCCATGTGTTACCGCGGTCGTTCAGATGCTCATAAACCTTTCATCTCCACTCGGAATGCTACTCGTCGTTTAGCATGGTGTAAAGAACATTTATCGTGGACCGTCGATCAATGGAAACGGGTCCTACGGACCGATTAATCCAGCTACATTATCCATCAGTCTGATAGCCGTGTGTGTGGGTATGGCTGCAGCCGGGGGATCGCTATTTAAAACAGTGTACTCTTCCTACGGTCAAGTTTGGAGCTGGCAGTGTATTCGTGTGGTGGTGTTTTTCTTGGTATGGTCCCGGCTCATTGGTTATTGCATACAAACCTGTTAACTAGCACGTCTATCTCGATATTCTTGACAAATATGCCCTACCAAATCTATGGCAGTACTATGGAACCGAGGCTTGTTGGTACCAGCAGGATAATGCACTGAGCCATAAAGCAAGGACTGTTTATGGCGTGGTTTGACGATAATTCCCTATCGTGTGTGGACTGCCCAGCACAGAGCCTGATCTTAATCCCATAGAGCACCTGTGGGATGAATTAGAGAGCCGCATAAGAAGTTTAGAACGAAGGCCTACTACTAAGCAATAGTTAGCGGCAGCAATATGTACTGAATGGAAGCGTACACCTATCGCTGTGCTCCAAAACTTTGTCGAAAGCATGTCTCGAAGGGTCAGTGCATGCATTAAGGCCAAAGGTGGGCCGACACCGTACTAATGTATGTATGTCAGTAAATGCTATGTTCTGTTTCTTTTCTAGGTGTCCGGTGACTTTTGTCAATATAGTGTATGTAGAAAGTTCCTCATCAGACCCAAAGTAAGAATTTTCAAATGGAACTGTTACAAACAGAGGTATAGAGAAAAATACGTATGTGTACACATCCTCGTGGAAAACCTGTGCGTTATTATGAACAGAAAATATTCGCAAAAGGTTGTTTACCTTGGTGAAGTGGTATCCGGCTGAAAAAGAATTACTTCTTTTTTTTAGGAGCGCAGATATTGCTGTAGATAATGGGGAACAATATACTTTGTAAGCCCTTCAGTAACAAAAGCGTCCTATAAATTTTTATTTGGAATTACTTGCAAAGCGTTTCTCACCGCGAACTCTATCCGACGCAAAAAGATTTTTTCAAGTCTGACTTTTGGAAGAACAGATATCGTATAAAATGCAATTTACATTCGCTCCCGTAACGAAAAATGTGCGTTATTTGTAAACTAGGACAAACCGCTAATGGTAGCCGATAACTCGGATATAGTTAGCAAATTTTGAGCGAAGCTATTGAAAAATCTAAGCTCATTAGGGAGTCTATTATAACAAATTCTAAAAATCGAACGCGTATAATTTGACTTCCAGAACAAAAGTAAGAAACATTCTGAAAAATTTACTATGAACTACTTTCCCTCACGCTGGTTGTGATAAGGATGCATGTAAAGAAAGCGGAAAGACTCAGATCGTGAACTACGTATTTCATTTTGTATCGCGAAAGACATACACAAACTTCCTTTTATTATTACAGATTAAGCAAATGTTGAGCTAACAGACGGATTCTTTCCATTTCTTCGTTTTTCAATTCAAACATTTTTTTTTTAATTAATGTTAGTGAGCCGACATTCGTAAAACGGTTCAAGTAAAAGGTCGTCTAGTTTTAGTTGAAATTCCTCAATAACACGGAATTTCGGGAATCGAAAACCGTCAAAGCCTGACCATGGACGATGTCCAATCGCATGCTAAAAAATCACGGTGATCGGATGTGTCTTGTAGCTATGCGCGAACAACTAATTATCCCGAGTCTCCCATAGAGAGCGGATTTTTTCAATTATTATTAAAATTGGTCAGTTCTTTAATGGTCATTATTTTTTATACGACACGACTAATCCTCATGTCACTCACCATGTCCTTCCCTTTTCTCTGTGGCAATTTTCACCGCGATTGTCTGAAGATGTTCGGAGGAGATGAGTAACAAACGACCCCTTCTCAAAACCCGGAAACCCCCTAAAAATGCAAGTTTGGGGATGGTTATTCTTCAATGACACGGAATTTCGGGAATCCGAAGGCGTCAAAACCTGGACATGGACGATGTTCAATATCGGATGCGCCATCTTTTACCTATGCCCGAACAACTAATTGTCTCGAGTATCGAAAAGAGAGCTTCGGCCTCGCTTCGCTTAATTAAACTGTACTAGGACAAGCCGCGAACGGTAACCGATAACTGGTACAGTTGGCAAATGTTGAGCGAAACTATTGCAAAATCTAAGCTCCTTAAAGGCGTCTATTATAACAAATTCTAAAAAACGAATGCGTAAAATTTGACTTCCAAAACAAAAGTACGAAACATTCTAAACATGAAATGCCTAAAATTTATCATAAACTACTGTCCTTCACGCTGGTTTGATCAGGTTGCATGTAAACAAAGCGGAAAAACACTCACATCGGGAACCACGTTTTTCATCAAAAATCACCGTACGGACAAGTGACGTCATATTGCTGTCCTCGACCACGACTTCAGCAGTTAGTTAGAAAAGAAACAAAACAAAAAAATTTGCCGGTGCCAATTCTAACGTTTTTCTTGTCCACAATGCTCTCCGCTTCCTTTTAGCACGTCTTTTGTAAAAAAAGATCGTGCTTCTGACATCGGTTTGTCCGTCTGTCCGTCAGCCTGTACCCACGATATCTCTGCAACTATTAGTCCGATTTGAAAAATTCTTTTTGCATTCGGAAGCTTGAAATATGCAAATGATGATCCTTTATCTCGTTTTTTTTTGCGATGTACAATTTCGCCGGTAAAGGGCGTAAATGCAGATGATGTCGAATTCAAAAATACGTTTTATTCCACATTTTTGCTTCTCAACATCCGATTGAAATTTTTTCTCATCTTTCGATTCCATTTATGTCGAAGAGTATTTTAGATATAGTTACTTTTTTAAATAACGCATAGATTTTTCGCTAGGGGGCGTAAAAGTAAATGACATTTTCCCCGATACCTCTTCTTCTAAAACTCCGATTTTGAAATTTTTTTCTTCAGCGGATACATCTCCAGATTGGAAATATATTGCATATAATTTCAAATTTTTGGTATAGAATACTTTGGCCACCAGGGGGCATAAGTGTTAATTTTTGCTTCTGATGTAATTGCCATAAACTCGGAGCTTCTAAAATATCGATTGAAAAAATCTTTCCTGGACTAATGTTACTCACATCGATGAACTTTTTCGGAATATTTCTTAAAATATTGCACAGTTTCTCCGCCAGGGGACGTAGATGTAAATCTTATTTTCGTCAATATCTCTACTTCTAGGAGTCCGATTTGTAAAATTCCTTCTTTGTTGGATAGTGTTCTCCGTGTGACATGTTTTTCACATAATTTCAAAATTTTCAAGTAATTCATAGACTTTCCGCTAGGGGCGTAGCGGTAAATTGCGTTTCTCCCTATATCTCTGCTTCTAAATCTCCGATTTTAAAAATTATTTCTGCACCGCATACAGATCCTGATGGCAAATCGTTTACACATAATTTCTAATTTTTGTAAGAAATGGTTTGGCCACTAGGTGGCGTAAGTCTTAATTTTCGCTTCTGTTGTATTTGCAGCAAAATATGAGCTTCTAAAATCTCGATTGAGAAAAAAAGTCATTTGTTGACCGATACTACTCATGTCGACAAACCTTTTAGGAACATCTTCTTGAAATAATGCATGGCTTCTACGCCAAGGGGCGTAGATGTATATCTTATTTTTGTCAATATCTCTACTTGTAAGAGTCCGATTTGAAAAATTCCTTCTTTGTTGGATAGTGTTTCCGATGCAAAATGTTTTTCTTATAAATTCAAAATTTTCAAGTAAGTCATAGACCTATAAATTCAAAATCGCTAGGGGCCACAAAGGTAAATTGCGTTTTCTGCGTTATTTCTGCTCCTAAAGCTCTGATTTGAAAAATTCTTCCTGTATCGCATACAAGACCTGATGGAAAATAGTTTTCACATAATTTCTAACGTTTGATAAAGAATGGTTTAGCTACTACTGGTCATAATTGTTAATTTCTGCTTCTGAAGTATTTGTTGCAAAATCTGGGGTCCTGAAAACTAGACTATTTTTTTTTTTACCGCTTACATGGGTAAACCTTTTGAGAATACGTTCTTCCTGAAATAATGCATGGTTTTCCCACCAGGGGACGTAAAGTCAAATCTTATTATTGTCAATATATCTGTTTCTAAGAGTTCGTAAGCTCACGATTCCGTTTACGGCAATATCTGAGGGATTAAACACCCGATTGAAAATATTGTCTTTCGTCAGATCTATTGTTTTCCATACCGGTTCCATTGACTTTGAATAGGTTTGATAAATTTAATTTGCGTCAGAACAGATTCAAAAGACGTGCTTATTACACCCGAAAATTCGGTGTCATCTTTCTTGTTTTGTTTTTTGGTTAAAATGCGACTTACATTAAAACAAAATGTCTTAATTTAATAAAAATATATCTACTTACATTAAAAAAATGCTTAAATTTTTCTTCAATCTTTAATTTTGATTTTGTTCCAGATGGTGGATTTCAAAAACTTGCCATTTTCGTCCCCCCCCGAAGAAAAATGCTATATGCATCTCTGATATAGTTATTACTTCTTCACACATTTCAGGAATAACAAACTTTTTTCAGCAAAAGGAGGGGGGGGGGGGGGTTCCGCAGGCTCGAAATTTTCATCTATTAAAATGCCTTCAACGCAGTCTTGTTTCAGTTTGAACCGTAATAATTTCAAATTGACGGCTAAAGAACTAAAACACTCGAGCAAATTGCGTCGTAAAAAATTGCGACTTTCTAATGTAAACAAACGTAATGCAGTGTTCGTGCGGTTTTTTTTTAATTGAAAAAATCAATGATTAGTGACATGAGGTTGGTATCATGTTCATTGGTCGTGTCCTGTAGGAATATTGACCATTAAAAAAACGGAACAATTTTAATTGAAATTCCTCAATGACACGGAATTTCGGGAATCGGAAGACGTAAAAACCTGACCATCGACGATGCCCAATCGCATGCCAAAAATCACGGTGATCGATTGTGTCGTGTCGTAGCTATGCCTGAACAATAAATTTTCCCGAGTCTCGTATAGAGAGCGGATTTTTCAATTATTAAAATTGGTCAGTTTTTAATAGCCATTATTTTCATACGACACGACCAATCACCATGATACCAACCCATGTCACTCACTATGTTCTTCCCTTTCTCTGTGGCAAGTGTCACCGCGATCTACTGAAGATCTTTGGAGGAGATAGGTAACAAACGGCCTTTTCTCAAAACCCGGAAAACCCCCTAAAAATGCAAGATTTTGGAGATTATTCCTCAATGACACGGAATTTCGGGAATCGCAAGGCGTCAAAACCTGACCACGGACGATGTCCAATCGCTTGCAAAAATTCATGATCGGATGTGTCATCTCGTACCGCTCAGTTAAGGCTGTCTTTGAATGAGTGTTAGGCTTCATCTTTTGCGATAGATGGCGCAAAATATCACTCCTTGGGAGTGGCTTCTACGTCTTGAGGGATTGTGTCCCAGAAGTTGGCATCAGCGAATGACTGAAGACCTCACCATATTCAGAATGGAAGCGGTCTCTCGTTGGCTCCACAATGAAAAGACAAAATACGCCCTGTTAACGTTTTAACAAATGACATTGTTTGGGTGTGGAGCTTAGTAGGCACACATAGTTTCTGTCTCAAATTAAAGTGTTTTCTGGTAATGTACATATTTTCGCTTCAAACAATGAACGTACAGTAGAATTTAAGATCTCTATAGAAGACAAGATTCCAATCTCACTTCAGTGCCCATTCTTTGATTTCTATTTGGCCTAGATAATTAAAAAACAGACAGACATGAGAGATTTCGTTTCTTCCACACAGAAACATCGCCAAGCTAACTTCTAGCCCCAAATTGGAATACTTTCGAGTCAAATAAATTGAATTAAAAAAAAATTCTACCACATTTTTCGGAAAAATAACTGCGACACGTATTAGCTATGAGTAGTTTTTATTTGTGCTTAAAATTTCAAACTCTACAAAGTAATAGTTTTCGAGAAAATGTGTACAAAAGAATTTGAATTACAGATATAGGATAGAATTTCTGTTACTCATTCAAAGACAGTCTTAATAAGATGGTTCTTAAAAATCGGATAATCAGAACCAATGTTATGGAATTATATATATTTCTAATTAGATAGCATCTTCATTTATTCTCCCAAATTGGAGAAGTTATGCATCGGAAAAACTCCAATGAGCAGGAATCGTCGCTCCGTCCTCATAGTTCAGGCTTTTCAATGCAAAGAGACATTTTTAAATCTGATTAACGGGTGCAGAAATATCGTGTCCACAGACGGACATGATGCTATAAAATTATGCTTATTTTCCAAAGACGTGCTAAAAATCAGCCATTTCTTTTGTAGAAGGGGAAAATAAAACTTTTGTGACAGTCTGTAAAAAAGAATACACGAATCGCATTCTTCCTGTAAAAAAATACGAGAAAAAAAATTTGTCTGTGAAAATATACGGGAAATCGTATGCTACGGCTGTACGTAGGCAATTCCAATAAGTATGGATGTCATAGAAAAGACAGTAAACAGTACTGAAAACTAGACTTTTAGGGAAGAGAACATTCATTTAAATTACAATGAAAGGACAAGAAGGCCTGTTACAAGAAGTAATTGAACAAAATTAAAAAAATTCTGATCAAAAAGAAAAATCACTGTTAGATGGAATTTCGAAAGAATCAATAAATGTCATTATGTCGCCGGGTGTGTCTTTAGAACACTTCAGTGTTTCTCTCTTCCTTCCCACTCTCTTTTTCCAATACCAAATCTTCGTTGACCAAATCACTGTTTTCGGTCGTTAGGATATTCGAGTCGTATTGGAATTTAATGAAGGTATTTTGCAAGAACGTAGGCGTTATTGCCTCCACAGTATGAACAATTCAATTTAATTGTGTCGTATAGGAACAGCATATTGACCGATTTTCCTATAAATTGCAAAAATTAATATAATTCAGAAAAATGCGTGTGAATAAATGGTGGTAATCAGACGTACTGATTACGAGGGCGTGTGGGTTCGCATTTGTAATGCGAGATATCTATTGTTTTTTTGATCAAAGAATGTTATTGTGCTTTAAATACTTGAGGTTTAATTACCTAATTAAATTGATTGTATGACGTCTGTCAGTCTGTGGATCCGTAAAGACGAAAGCTTTTATAGATATCAAGATCAAATTTTATATTTATACTTGTGAAGTAATAAATGTACTCTTAAAGCTAGTACATTTCATATTTTCTTAAAGATAATTTGAAGCCGTTGTTTGCCGCCCCGGTGGCGCAGTGGTCTAAGGCGTTGGCCTCTGATCATTCGTCCGTAAGGGGTCCGGGTTCGAATCCCGGTCAGGCATGGATGTTGTGTTTGTCTTACGGCACTGGCTCTCTCCCTTCCCTGGAACCAGTGACTCCAAATTAGGGACGGGCGACTGCTTATAACCCATTGAGTTGCTCACGGCGGTCGTTAAACCTCCAAAAAAATAAAATAAATAAAAGCCGTTGTTAGTTTAATTTCCCCTTCAATAAGTAGGCACTGTACACCAATTATACTCAAAATAGTATACTTATACTAATAATACGAAATTTCTTGGCGTTGAATAGAAATAAAATTTTCCAAGCTTTCGCACATCAACCAGATGGCTTTTTCAAGGAAGGTAGACAGCCAACTGCACATTTTCCTTGGAAAAATTGTTCAAATTAGAAGAAATCTATAAGTTATAAAAACTATACGCGCTCTAGCAGAGAAGCTCTGCGTTTTTTAAAGAACAAAAATGGGTGCAAGATACTCTACATAAAAAAGAATATCCTTCCTTGAAAAAGCCATCTGGTTGATGTGCGAAAGCTTGGAAAGTTTTATATCCATATTACGCCAAGAAATTTCAAATTATTAGTATAGTTATGCTATTTTAATTTCACCTTTTCTTAAAGATGATTGAAAGTTATGTTAGTTTAATTAGATCTCAAGTTCCAAAGCGTTCTGTTGCTTCGAAAATTCATGATGAAAGAAATACGTAATTTCTAAGTTCCCCTACAGAAAAGTTTCCTTACAAACGTATTCAAAACAATAAGCTAAAACAAAACATAAAATAATCAATTTACCCACATTATGTGTGACAGGTCTTGACGCGACTTACTGGCTTAGCGATAGGGCACATGCTTTTTCTTCAGAAGGTCGCTGGTTCAACTCTCACTAGGGATGACAAGATAGTGCTTTTAACACCCGGAAACAAATCTGCCGCTAAGAATCGAAGGTTTTGCGAAATTTCAATAAAATTTCGGAAAAACACGAACCAGATTTTTTTAAATAAAATGAATTACTGACTACGGGAATTCTGTCAAAATACTGAAACGGAAACTTTTAAAAACAGAAATTTTGTTAAAAGACTGACAACTACCGGCGACTTTGCTGCACGTTATTTTCAGGTATTTTCTGTGAATTCCCACTAGTTATTTTTTTGCAGTGCGTATTATTAAAAAGAAATGAATTATTCTGGGCGATTCTTAGAAGCAGGGATACAGATGTTGTTTTCATGTTTGTGAAGACCGTCCATGAATTTTCCTTTAGACAGAATGAGCATTCAGTACTGGCATGTGAATATAGCAGTTGTCAATTTCCCGAATATACAACCTAGCCTGCAACAATTATAGTGGTCCTCCGAAAACTACATGAATTGGATCGAGTTGAGATCCCATCGATCATACAGTCCGGCATTATAGTTGATTTTAATCTTAATGTTTTAATCTATCATCAGTTTTAACTATCAACTATAATATTTTAACCAACGTATTAGCGAATAGCAACAGGTGATCATTGAACATTTCTTGCTTAGTGTTTGCATGGTATAACGAAGTAAATTTCTCCGTCATTTTTCGTCCACGTGGGGATTCGAACCAGAGTCCACTTCTTCCGGAACAAGTCGCTCTACCAACTGAGCTACGCAGACGTTCGTTCTCGCTGCTATCTGCCTTTATGTCGTGTGCGTCTTGCGGGGCAGGCACGTCACAATGGACTATGTGTTTATACTACAACACTGGACAACAGAAGAGCGGTAAGTGTTACACAATTGTTTTGTTGTGGACTTTATGAAGTACTTTATAATTGTTTCAGGCTAGTTAATACGTTAACAGGAGTGAGTGGGCAGATTGCGAATATTGAATTACATCAAAAAATGCTGTCGCATATTAGATGCAACTATAAGTGACTTTTGAGTAGGAATGTTGGTAACTATTTCGCCATCTCAACTATTGTTCATGTCTTCATCAGGTTTATTATTCTTGGTTCTTTTGTAACGTATTTAATGTATATTTTCAATTGGAATCTATGTCATGCTTTGTAGTTAAATTTTTTAGTACAGTGTATATATGATCACCTTAGTTTGGTATAATGGCTGTACTGAATTTGCTTCAATTCGGGGTGTTCATTTAGCGTAAGGCTTAATACGGTATTCATCACAGATGTGTGTAACACAAAAAAGTACTCCGGAGTGTCACTTCTTTATATAGGACAAACGTGTGAAATAGATATGCAACAAATTTCTATTCGTCGTAACCCTAACGCAGGGATACAGTTGCAAACAGAAATACTGGAACCTTTGTACCAGTACACAATTGGTATCTGACTGAGGTGCATTCTTCGAAATCCACATCCCTTCGTCACCTGCACCACCTCGGTTTGTGTCACAGGTGTCACGAAATGGTTCTCCATGAATTGACACCCCAGCAGCCGGACCAACATGTCTGTCTCAGTCAAATCTACAGGACGATAAGTTTTGAGGTCATATAGGCACAGGCGATGAAAAGTGGATATTCCTACTTTGCCTTACCAGTGCGAGCTAGTGTCTAAGACCACACCAGAATACCACAGCTACGCCGCCTCGGTGGTGCAGTGGTCTAATCGATGGCTTCTGATCATTCGTCCGAAAGGGTCTGGGTTCGAATCTAAGTGAGGCATGAATGTTGTGTCGGCACTGACTCTCTCCCTTCCCTGGAACCAGTGACCCTAAATTAGGGACGGGCGACTGCTTATAGCCCATTGAGTTGCTCACGGTGGTCGTTAAACCACCAATCAAAAAAAAAAAAAAAACATTTTTCAGGGAAAAACTACTTATGCTGCTTAGGCACATTTTTTAAGTGATCCTTATTATTCGCTAAGCAGATTACTTGAAGTTATATTTTTGTTAATTTGAGAAGTTTTTATAAGAATCGCAATGCAATCTCAACTCCCTCTTCCTGGAAAAAAGAAGTTCGCAAATTTTAATATTTTTTACTCTCTCTCAACTTTTAATCTGTATATTGTCTTTTTTTCAGCTTAATGCAAATATTCCTTTGAGATAATTGTTTCCTTGCGACAGATTTTGTCTTATTTACGGACATTTTTTAAGGTATGTCTTTGTTAAAACATGGTACAGATATGTAGATGGCATATTCTTCATATGGAATCACAGCGAAGACGAATTAAGTTTTTTAGTACCATAAATTTTATACATCCTGAAATCAAATTTACCATTGAAAAGGAGAAAGAAGGGATGCTACCTTTCCTGGATGTTCTTGTTAAACAGCCGCAGTCTTGTAGGTCTCTATACCCAAGTGTACTATAAACAAACATATATCTCACAAGCCATCCCACCGTTTTCTGCAAGTCTAACTACGCATAAATTAGCTTTATTTCGACAGAGAAAGAAGAGTAAGCTCAGATCAACACACGCAACATCTTGAAATTGAATCTTTGGCACCTGCAGAAGAATTTGATTCTTATATTATTGAGCGTATTATCAAACAAGCAGAAGATTTATTTAATAAGGCAACTGCTCAAACAATTACTTCTAAACTCAATTTCATAGGTGCATGCCTTTATGTGCCAGGTTTAACCTTTTTCCTAAAAAAAGTATTTAAAAAACTAGGATTTAGCATAGGAATAAAAGCACCTAAATCGATTTCCTTCTGGCTAACAACAAACTAGCAATCTGGCACAAACCTAACAGATGCAGGGATTTATGCCATCCCTTTGCAATACCCAGATGGATCCAGAAAATGGTACATAGGAATGACCAAGCGCTCCCTTAAAGTGTGACTTTCGGAACACAAACGTGACGTCAAACTGGGAAACCTTACCACAGCTCTGGCAAGAGAGGTCAAGAACAATGCAGCTAAACCCAACTGGAAATAAATTCGAAAAATAGCTGCTTACACAACACCGAGGGCCAAAGCAATACGAGAATCAGAAGAAACAATCAGCAAGGATGCCTGCAACGAAGAAACGTCTACTGATCTCCCCTATATCTGGCGCATGCTAACAACAGATCCACGTCATCACCCATGCCAGCTTATGGGTTCTGCATGAGACATGTCTTCCATGTTTGATGATTTCACGAGACATGACATAAGCGTCAATCAACTTTGATTATACACTGCTGGCCACCCGAAATGCAACACCAAGAAGGACACGAGATAGCAAAGTCAGATTTACTAGACACATAACAAAGCCAGATTTACTGGACACATAAGATGAAACGATTGAGCTTACAGGCCCGTGCGGCTTGCGGAACACGCAGACATCGATAGTCCGTGTGTCCCCCGTGGCTGGCAATAACGGCCTCTACACGCCGCGGTATCGAACAAAAGAGGCTTTGGATGTGGCCGCGGGTGGTGCTTACCGGGCCACTCGGTTGCCGATCAGCGACCAGACGTGTTCGATGGACGACATATCGGGAGAACAGACGGGCCACGGTAGCAGTGACACCTGGTGGGCCGTGAAGAATTGTTGCACGATGCGTGCCACGTGCGGGCGCGCATTGTCCTGTTGGAACATGGCCGCTGGCAGGTCCTGCAGGTAACGGAAGACTACAGGCTCCAAAACGTCGAAGATGTAACGGTGGCTGTTGAGTGTACCGGCGATGCTTACCAGAGAGGTGCAGGTATCATATCCAATTGAGCCCCAAACCATAACGCCAGGCGACTGACCGGTGTGGCGATGCATAATGCAGGCATCATACAGTCTCTAGCCAAGGTGCCGCCACACGCGGATCCGACCATCGTGGTGTTGCAGGCAGAAGCGGGATTCGTCGGAGAAGACAATGTCATGCCATTCCGTAGTCCAGGTGTGGCGTTCAACGGCCCACTGCCGTCGCACTCGCCGGTGGTGTAATGTCAGTGGTAATCGGAGCAATGAGCGCCGTGCGACAAGTCTCCGCTCCTGCAGACGACGTCGAACGGTACGTGCTGACACAGGTTGTTGCGCAACACACCCTAATTCCTGCGCTAACGTTCGTGATGTGGCGGTGCGAGCCGTCAATGCCCCCAGCACAACATACCGATCCTCTCGTTCGGTGGTGTGTCGCGGCTGCGGCAATCGTTCACGTTGGTCCGTCCGTCCCTCCTGCACCCACCGAATCCATACTCGTCTCACTGGGGCCGGATGTCCCACACGGGCGCCGTTGTCTCGATACGATAAACCGCTGTCGCGATAAGACACTATTCGTCCTCTGTCGAACTACGAAACGTGCTGGAATGACTGCCGTATTTTGCGATGAGGTATCAGGAAGCTTCCCACGCACAGGTCCCGCAGCGCAACACACTTCCACTACTTACACACCGCCTTCTGTGCACCCTTCTTATAGTGCTTCTTGGTGGCGTGCCGTGCGCACATGATTTGCATATGCCCTGCAATGCTAATCGTTTGCATGTCTTCTCGCGGGCGACGCATGCTGTGAATTTCAGGCCAATCGGATGCTTCCTTCTTTGGTGCTGCAATTTGGGTGGCCAGCAGTGTATATTTAAGTTTGAATTATTCAGAACTTCTTTACTTTCTGTTTGTTGTTTACGGTGTTTATCTCGGTTATGCCTGATGAAGCCACGCGTGAGCGGTGAAAGCTTGCTCGCTGTTTAATTATTATTTTACACCGTTAAACGAATTTAGAATTCATTTTTGCGAACATGAGATTTATTTTCTTGAGCCAGCAGTGATAATTTGCTCCGAAGCCCTAATTGAAATTTCGGCCCACATCTGGCAAAAGTTCCATCCCACCCTGAATCTGGAAATTTCCATCCCTTCCTGAATGTCGAAATTTCCATCCCCCTGGATGTGGAAAGTTCCATCCATCCCCGGATGTTAAATGAAATTTTGGCCCGTTCCTCGCAAAAGTCCTGACCGTTCCTGGATGTGGAATCCGTCCCTGGATGTGGAATGAAATTTCAGCCCGCACTCCGCAAAAGTGTCGTCCGTCCCTGGATGTTAAAAGTTATATCCATCCATCCATCCATCCTTGGATGTGGAAAGTTTCCTCTCTCCCTGGATGTGGAAAGTTCCATACGACCCTGGATGTGGAATGAACTTTCAGCCGGCAGCCCGCAAAAGTTTCATCCGTCCCTGGATGTGGAAAGTTCCATCCGTCCCTGGATGTGGAAAGTTCCATCCGTCCCTGGATGTGGAAAGTTCCATCCGTCCCTGGATGTGGAAAGTTCCATCCGTCCCTGGATGTGGAAAGTTCCATCCGTCCCTGGATGTGGAAAGATCCATCCATCCCCGGATGTTAAATGAAATTTCAGCCCGTTCCTCGCAAACTTCCTGACCGTTCCTGGATATGGAATGAAATTTCTGCCCGCACCCCGCAAAAGTTTCGTCCGTCCCTGGATGTGAAAAGTTATATCCATCCATCTATCCTTGGATGTGGAAAGTTCCATACGACCCTGGATGTGGAATGAAATTTCAGCCCGGATCACGCAAAAGTTTCATCCGTCCCTGGATGTGGAAAGTTCCGTCCATCCCTGGATGTGGAAAGTTCCGTCCATCCCTGGATGTGAAAAGTTCCATTCATCCCTGGATGTGGAAAGTTCCATTCATCCCTGGATGTGGAAAGTTCCATTCATCCCTGGATGTGGAAAGTTCCATTCATCCCTGGATGTGGAAAGTTCCATTCATCCCTGGATGTGGAAAGTTCCATTCATCCCTGGATGTTGGAGAAAGTTCCATTCATCCCTGGATGTGGAGAAAGTTCCATTCATCCCTGGATGTTGGAGAAAGTTCCATTCATCCCTGGATGTGGAGAAAGTTCCATTCATCCCTGGATGTGGAGAAAGTTCCATTCATCCCTGGATGTGGAGAAAGTTCCATTCATCCCTGGATGTGGAGAAAGTTCCATTCATCCCTGGATGTGGAGAAAGTTCCATTCATCCCTGGATGTGGAGAAAGTTCCATTCATCCCTGGATGTGGAGAAAGTTCGATCCATCCATCCCTGGATGTGGAGAAAGTTCGATCCATCCATCCCTGGATGTGGAGAAAGTTCGATCCATTCATCCCTGGATGTGGAGAAAGTTCCATTCATCCCTGGATGTGGAGAAAGTTCGATCCATCCATCCCTGGATGTGGAGAAAGTTCCATTCATCCCTGGATGTGGAGAAAGTTCGATCCATCCATCCCTGGATGTGGAGAAAGTTCGATCCATTCATCCCTGGATGTGGAGAAAGTTCGATCCATTCATCCCTGGATGTGGAGAAAGTTCGATCCATTCATCCCTGGATGTGGAGAAAGTTCGATCCATTCATCCCTGGATGTGGAGAAAGTTCGATCCATTCATCCCTGGATGTGGAGAAAGTTCGATCCATCCATCCCTGGATGTGGAGAAAGTTCGATCCATCCATCCCTGGATGTGGAGAAAGTTCGATCCATCCATCCCTGGATGTGGAGAAAGTTCAATCCATCCACCCCTGGATGTGGAGAAAGTTCGATCCATCCACCCCTGGATGTGGAGAAAGTTCGATCCATCCATCCCTGGATGTGGAGAAAGTTCGATCCATCCATCCCTGGATGTGGAGAAAGTTCGATCCATCCATCCCTGGATGTGGAGAAAGTTCGATCCATCCATCTCTGTATGTGGAGAAAGTTCGATCCATCCATCCATTCCTGGATGTGGAGAAAGTTCGATCCATCCATCCATTCCTGGATGTGGAGAAAGATCCATCCATCCATTCCTGGATGTGGAGAAAGTTCGATCCATCCACCCCTGGATGTGGAGAAAGTTCGATCCATCCACCCTGGATGTGGAGAAAGTTCGATCCATCCCACCCCTGTATGTGGAGAAAGTTCGATCCATCCATCTCTGTATGTGGAAAGTTCGATCCATCCATCCATTCCTGGATGTGGAAAGATCCATCCATCCATCTATTCCTGGATGTGGAAAGTTTCCATGCCTCCCTGGATGCGGAAAATTCCATCCATCCTCCCTGAATGTGGAAAGTCCCATCCGTCTGTAGATCAGTTCTTTTGCGGATAGAACAGGAGTTTCGGCTTTCCATGGAAGTGTTAGCTCTCCACTTGCATTTTTTAATGTTTGTGTTGCCAGGATTAATATTCTGCAAAGAACTACCGCTGTGTGAAGTTAGTTATTAATTTCCATATGTGTGAGTTACGGAAAATTGAAAATTTTCATATTTGGATGCAATTCCGGAAGAGCCCGGTGGCATACGCTTACCCCTGGCTGAGAACCAGTTTCAATTAATACGCAGGTCTTCCGCTAGGTGGTGAAATTTCATTTTCTTTTTTAATGATCTTCACCTTTCTTTCAAAACCTTGTAGAATTTGTATTTTTGAAATATGTTTATCGGGGGGGGAGGGTTAACGATCACCTTGAGCAACACACAATGTGCTATGAGCAGTCGCCCATACGTAATTTAAGGCCACAAGTTCCAGGTAAGCTGAAGAGCCAGTGCCTTAAGGCCCACACATGCATCCATGCCTCGCCGGGATTCAAACCCGGACGCTTAGACAACTGCGCCACCAGGCTGGCTAAAAATAGTTTAATTACTGTTCGTCAATAAGTTCATTGAACATAAATTTCAAACAGTTAAGTGAATAACAGTGACAGCCTTTACGTGTAGCGGAAATTTGTTCTTTATTTTTCACTCACAGGAAGTTCAGATCATTAATATAATGTGATCGTCGCGTGTAAGTTCCCAACATACCCAAAAAATAGCTCCGGTATGAACAAAGATATCATACATATCCGTCGCCACTTCAAATAGGTATCCAATAGGCTTCAATCTCTTTTGCTATATCATCTCTCCACAAACTGCTCATATTCTCTCTACATATTGCTCTGACCCACCGTCAGCGTTGCCAAAACATACAAGTTGTTCGGGAGAGCGATGCGCTGTTCAGTGAGAAAATATGTAACCAAGAAGTAATGAAATTTATATAAAGAATTTTAAAAGAAAGGTTAAATAAAAGTACAAGTCACTGCTTGCATCAAAACCTTCTGTTTGTCTCATAACAAATTTAAAAGACGTGTCCATTACACCCTAAAATTTGGTGTCATCAATCTTGTTTTAAGTAAAAAACGGAACAGAACTAATAATTAATCAGACCGAATTGTTCTACAAAGAGGAATGTAAATGGTAGAGCTCGGCTTCTCTCGTTACAAGATTTGTCAGGTGATTACCAACTGTTCCAGGAATTCCAGATTTTTGCCTTGAAGAAAAAATACGCATCGAAAGTATGATTTATGATTTCCAAGAATGCGAGATTGCTAACCTACCCTTGTCATTAACTTCTCAGGAGTTTTCAGGTTTCTCAGGAAGAGATAAGGATTTATTTTCGCAGAGAGAAAAAATACATAACCAGGAAGTAGCAACTTCTGAAAGGACATCATTTTCCGAGAGAGAAACTGAGACACATTTTGATGCTCCCGTTCCAATATGCGATATTAATAGATTTCCGAATATTATTCAAAGATATTTTGAGACTGAAACCGGAAATAATGAATCGTTTTCCAAAGGAAATATCTGCACGTGAAAAATACTTCATATGAGTCTGAGATTTCTTTATTTTGATAATATACTAACCAAAGGGAATCAATTTCATCAGCGTGGATTTTCTCATGGCTTAGTCAATTTGTTTAGTGTTCTACAAAAATGAGCTTTTCGAAAAATGGAATTTGTGGGGCAAAACATTTTCTTCTATATTGGAATCAGCTACTGTTTTTTAAAAAACGTAAGTTTTCTTTTGTCGAAGAATTGCTGGGATCACAATTCTACAGAGGACTTAACATGCTAATTTGAAAGATTTAGAAAGGGCGTTTCATTTGATGTGTAGGACGAGCGGGAATTGCCATTTAATCAAATAATTCAAAGAACCAAAAATAATTTGTCAAAATATTATTTTTATACATTGAAAAACTTTTTGGGGACCACTTGTGTTGCATACAAAATAAAGGGCTATTTTAAGATCTTTCAAACGTGAAAAAATTGACTTTCCGAGTCAATTTTGAAGAAAGTCATGCTTTATTTTTCTTGAAAAAAAAAAAACACACTGCATTTTTCTGGACAACCTGTTGATTTTATTTAATGTAAACTCGCTGGAATTTAGCTGATTTTTACTTCTCAATCAGGGCTCAGTAGTTTTTCAACTTTTACAAAAATCAGATTGTGAGGTAAATTTTCGACTTTTGGTTGATTTATGTGGAATCTTATAGGCACGGTACTTGTAAAAAAATGCATATATACACATCATTTCTTGCTCTAACCTAATCTGAAAGGTAAATACTGTTTCCCCACGTGTCACGTAAAGGAAAAACGGAATTTGTGTTTTTTCAACAGTTGTGTTTAAAAATTAAATTACTATAATTTACCTAACTGTACATAAATAGCGTAAAATGACTTGGAACAATCTATTTGTTTAAGAGGAACGAACTACGGTTTAATATTTAGGTAGCATTTGATATTCCAAATGAGGAAATATTTCAGAAAGGGAAAATACGGAGGCAAAAGAACAAAGCAGCAAAGAGTGGAGTCACATAAACAAAGACTTCGCTCTTTCCACGTTTTAGCAACACACAGCAACCGAAAAATTGTTATTCGGTCACCGTCGGGGAATTGAATCCCAGATCTCTCGATATCTAACCGAGCGCGTTAGCCTTACACCACGGTGGCCAACAATCCACGGCGCTATGTGTGTTTTTCTGTCAGCTTCTGACATCATAAATCCGTAAGATGGGCTCAGCTACTGAGACTTCTCCATCTGCTGGGCATTAACGGCACTGGCAATATGTTGCTAAAATGTAAAAAGTGCGATGTGTATGTTTATTCAATAACGCCACGTATTTGGAGGATTTTCACTTTGTCATTTACACAAATACACAAATTCCTATTGCTTGACTTTATTTTTTTATTTTCGGCGAAAACTTTAATGAAGTATTCTCATATTCTTTGCCCACACTTTCAGTTTAACCAAAATCTATGGCAAGACTGCAAGGTGATTAAACCCATTTCGCGCCAGTAGTTTTAGTAAATATTTTTTCAATCATTTAATTTTAAGTGAAAATCCTCCAAATACGTGGCGTCAGTGAATAAACAAAGACATCGCTCTTTCCACGTTTAGCAACGTACAGTAACTGAAAAATTGTTCATTCGGCCGCCGCCGGGAATCGAATCCTGGATCTCTCGATATCTAGCCGAGCGCGTTAGCCTTACACCACGGTGGACAACAATCCACGGCGCTATGTGCGTTTTTCTGTCAGCATCTGACATAAATTCGTAAGATGGGCTCAGCTACTGAGATGTCTCCATCTGGTGGGCATTAACGATTCATCTTACGGATTTATAATGTCAGGCGCTGACAGAAAAACGCACATAGCGCCGTGGATTGTTGGCCACCGTGGTGTAAGGCTCACGCTCTCGGCTAGATATCGAGAGATCCGGGATTCAATTCCCCGGCGGCGACCGAATAAACAATTTTTCGGTTGCTGTGCGTTGCTAAACGTGGAAAAGCGATGTCTTTGTTTATTCAATTTTAAATTGAACCATGGGTTTATACCACAGAGGAAAAGTGACGGAATTACTGATTAAAACGCAGAAACTTCTGCTAGTTCTAGCTGCGGAGCCCTAGATTTTTATGTTGGTTGCTTGTCTGAAGTTAAATGGCCCAAGCATATCAATAGGCCAAAGAGTACAAATTCTCTCGGTTTACAGCTGTAATAAAATCATTAAAACTTAACCAAAAAGTATATCACAAAACTGAAACATAAGAAGCGGTGTAAATGGCCGACAAAAGGCAACGGACTATACACACAGGAACACACAATTGCAAATAAGAAATTTAAACACACATCACAATCATTTAAAAGGCGACTCAGGGTTTCTGAGTAGTTCCGTACAGTGGATAAACGCAGGGACGTACTGATAGACCCCGCATTCTCAGAAAAAAGAGTTCACAAAATTTTGAGCGGAAATTTCGTATGAAGCTGTTTAAAGAAATGGAGAGGCATTTTGACTGCAGCTTTAAATGAAATTTTTTAATAAGGAGCATTTCTTTTACAATAAGCAAAAAAATTAAAAACATTTCTTCGCGGTTTTAGGTTAAAAAAACTGGATGGGAAAGCAGCAGTTCGAGAAAACTTGATAAGCCTTTCATCTCTCTCTCTCTCTCTCTCTCTCTCTCTCTCTCCGCGACCCTAATTAACGGTCACGGGTTCTAGAGGAAGGAGAAGAGCTACTGATGTAAGACAAATGCAACATCTATGCTTCACCAGAATTTTTTTTTTTTTTTGGGATTGGAGGTTTAACGACCACCGTGAGCAACTCAATGGGCTATAAGCAGTCGCCCGTCCCTAATTTAGGGCCACTGGTTCCAGGGAAGGGAAAGAGCCAGTGCCGTAAGACAAAACCACAACATCCATGCATGACCGGGATTCGAACCCGGACCCCGTTCGGACGAATGATCAGAGGCCATCGCGTAGACCACTGCGCCACCGGGGCGGCTCACCAGAATTTGAACCCGCACCCATTACGGACGAATCGTAAGGTGCCTTTTCACAGCCATAGAAATAGTTCCTATACATGTATATTAACAAGATAATATGTAGAAAAAAATCAGTTCAATTAATGAAATTTTTATAGCGATGAGGATAAGGAGTTGTGTGTTACAGTCGTTTGCCCCATAACAACGCATCCTTAAGAATATAATTAACTAAAATATGTTCTCCGTGGGGACTCTTTTCACTAAGTGTAAAATATCGCGGCATGATGTTAAACGTGTTGTTTATATTCAAGAGTAAATGATTCAAGAAGTTTTGCTAATTTTGTGACTTAATTTTTATGTTCTGTATTTTCATATATTCGTAAATCGGAAAAAAATCCTTACACACTGTCACACGGCAGTTATGTGTTTTGTGTGTATGTGATGGTGAGGCATTTCAAAGAGGATGACCTTAGTTCCCTAAAAGAATAAAATTTGCATATGATTAACTTTTGTGTAAGTGATTTGTGGTACTCTACTAAGACTAGTACTCTTATAAAATTAGGGCAATCATTACAAGGAACACATTTGTGATACACTTAGCAAAGTGAAATAATTTTGGTTTTACGAAAAATACCTATAGGCTCCAAAGAATTTTTTTTTTTTTTTTGGAGATTGGAGGTTTAACGTCCACCGTGAGCAACTCAATGGGCTATAAGCAGTCGCCCGTCCCTAATTTAGGGTCACTGGTTCCAGGGAAGGGAGAGAGCCAGTGCCGTAAGACAAACACAACATCCATGCCTCACCGGGATTCGAACCCGGACCCCGTTCGGACGAATGATCAGAGGCCATCGTTTAGACCAAAGAATTTGAGTAATAAAAATGCTAAGGCTTAGTTAATATGGAATTTTTAAAAAAATCAGTAAAAGGGCCTCGAAGGTATTTCCCGCACTGTGGAGTTGCGAGATTTTCTGGTACGCCATTAAAAGCCTGAAAAGCGCACGTTCACGAACAAAACTACTACACAAACGTAGAACATGCATAATTGTCAGGTGTATAGCTAAACCAGTACATTAAATTACCTAAGGCACTGTCGGCACACAGCAAAGTGAAACGGTGATTCCCAAAGCGGAGACGCTCCAGTATTAAACTTCCTCTCTACAGCTCCGACAAAAAGAAGTCCGGACTCTTAGAACTGGCTTTATAAGATTCAGTTCGTTTTCCGCCTCTTCGTTCCACAGACCCTGCCACATTCGCTTGGTATATTCCCAAACGGAAAAAAAAAAGGATCATGAATAGAATACGGGATTACACCATACAACACACATTTTGAAGATGACAATCCATTTTATGGTGTAAATATTACAATTTGAATATACGTCCAAGTCTCAAGTTTCCGATTAATTTGAATATAACCAACCATCACAGGATTCGTTAGTCGAAGTAACCGGCATTCATGTTTAGCGAATCTGGAATTTAAGAATTCTATCCTGTGATTACCCGGAGGAGCAGATAAATCATGAATGGAATACGGGACCACATAACAAATTTTGAAGATGACAGTCCGTTTTACAGTGTAAATATGAAAAATATAGTAAATCAGATAATATCGGAAAACTTGAAAATTTTTCGTCCTCCTGGAGTGGGAGGAGGACGAAATTTTCAAGTTTTCCGATATTATCTGATTTACTATCTTCGCTAACCTTGGTCGTTCTGGGTGGTGTAGTGGTTAGCATAACCGGGCGCTATATGGGAGACGCGGGTTCGATTCCCGCTCCAGGACGACGAAATTTTCAAGTTTTCGGATATTATCTGACTTTACTACTTTGTCATATTTACACCATAAAACGGATCGTCATCTTTAAAATTCGATAAAAGAAAAAAAATTCCTACGAAATAGTGGTAAGGTGTTCCAGACTTCTAGGAGCTGTAAAAATTACTTCCAGTACATTTGCCTCCTAGGAATTTATAAAAAAAAACCCACTAAAGTAACTATCTATTTTTTTTTAATTTTGTAATTCCTAGAAAGCATTTAAAATTACCTTAACATTTTTTCTTTAAAAATAAAGAAAGTGTGCGATAAAATGCTTTCTTTTGGAATACGACAAAAATCTTTTCCACTTTGTAAGCGATTTTTTAGCTTATGCTAGAATGTGGTGTAGGTTTTCTTTAAAAAAAGAACCAATAAAAGAGCATTAAATACGTAAAATTTAAAACTGTACTTTC
Source organism: Macrothele yani (assembly GCA_039090855.1). Classification (NCBI taxonomy): domain Eukaryota; kingdom Metazoa; phylum Arthropoda; class Arachnida; order Araneae; family Macrothelidae; genus Macrothele; species Macrothele yani. The sequence continues at coordinate 132,262,593 of CM077027.1, read as the reverse complement.
GAAATTTCCTTATTAGCCATAGCATAACATGAATAAAAACGCAGTAACATTTGTGAAAATTATCATTAAATTTTTGTTACCTTACCTTCGAGTTTTAACAAAGCAGGAAATGTTATGAAATGAAAAATGATGCCAATTTTTTAAAGAAATATTCTGCCGAGTTCGGTTGATCTGAATAAATTCATCGAATCAATAAATTTATTGGGAGTGAACTATGATAAAAATTGATCAATTTGCGGAGGAACGATTGCTGTCTAGATCGTCAATCTTTAAAAAAAATCCTTTTTTTTTATTATTTCGGTAAGAATCTTAATATTCTATGAAACAAATTGAAAATCCTCCAAATACGTGGCGTCAGTGAATAAACTAAAGCATCGCTCTTTCCACGTTTTATCAACACATAGCAACCAAAACATTGTTATCCGTTCACCGTTGGGGATCCGAATCTCAGATCTCTCTATATCTAGCGGAGTGAGTCAGCCTTACGCTACGGTGGCCAACAATCAACGGCGCTATGTGTGTTTTTCTGTCAGCTTGTGACATCATAAATCCGGAAGATGGGCTCAGCAACCAAGACTTCTCCATCTGCTGGACATTAGCGACACTTGCTACGTATTGATTATAGCAGTTAAATCCAAAGTGGCCTCCATGGTGGCGCAGTGGTCTAAGCACTGCCTCATGACCAATCGTTCGTGAAGGGTTCGGTTTCGAATCCTGGTGAGGCATGGATGTTGTTTGTCTTACGGCGCTGGCTCTCTCCCTTCCCTGGAATAAGTGACCCTAAATTAGGGGCGGGCGACTGCTTATAGTCCATTGAGTTGCTCACGGTGGTAGGTAAACCCCCAAACAAAAATCCAAAGGGAAAAATCCTCCAAATACGTGGCTTCAGTGAATGAAAAAGACATCGCTCTTTCCACGTTTTATCGACACATGGCAACCGAAAAATTGTTATCCAGTCACCACTGATGTCCCCGCCAGGGATCCGAACCCCAAATCGGGGATTACTGTCCCCAGCGGTGACCGGATAACAATTTTTCAGTTGCTATGTTTTGATAAAGCGTGGAAAGGGCGATGTCTTTGTTTATTCTATGAAACAAAAAGTCGGAACGTTGCAATTTACATTGTAAATGCGTTTTTATCCCCTGGTGGAAATGATAACGCATTTATTTCCCACCCACTCCTTTGACATGTGCTTCTAATTCTCAAAGAAAAACCGAGGAAAGAAATGTTTGATGCATAATAAAAAAAGACTGCGGAAACGTATCAGATGTTGAAGCCTTGTTTCTATTAATTGGCAGTAAAAATACCTAGGGAATGTATTATGAACAACATGTTTTGATGTGGTTGTTTGAAGGTAATCTGGATCTTACAAATTCTTTTTGAAGGAAAATTTGTGTAGTCATCAGTTGAGCAATTATTCATTTCTTCGTCTAAAAGAAGCTTACCTTACGCCACCCAGTTCCTTTTTTCCACAGACGTAAATCAAAATTTCGCACTTGAAATGCATTTGAATGTGGCATTTCCATAGTAATTTGTCTTCGGAAATGATTTTGCTCTTACAAGGTAGCTCTGTGATTTTGCATTCACTTATTTGATGCGAAGCAGTGAACAGCGAAATTATATGTGGACCCTCATAAATTTTAATAGATTATTGAAATGCTCGGCGCTAGTTCCGAATTTCATGACAATGCTCACACAGTAACTAGATTGGATTCCATATTGCGATAATATGATCCAGATGTCGTTAATTTATAAGGACAATTTTGGAACAGTGTACCTCCCTTCGGGGACTCGCATGCTTAATTCGTTGCCAGATAAACAAGAATGTATGCAAAATCAATTATGTTTTTAAAATCCAAGTTCTGTGACGCAAAACTCCACGGCCACTACTTCGAAAACGAGGGACTTTCTTTTTCTGAAGGAATCTGATTTACGATAAATAAATCAAGGGAAAACATTCCTTGAAGACTATCAACAGCTCTAACTTGCTTTGTAGACTGTCTCGAATCAAGCATTTTTCGTAGATTTCAAACAAATGAAATTTTCATCATAGGTATTCTGTAAACAGGTTCACATGTATTGAGGGATGTAGCGCTAATAATGCTTTGCTGCGGAAATGATATTGATATAGTTTTCATTATTAAACTATTCCATATTTATTTTAATAGAATAGAATATACGTGCGCACGTGTATGTGTTTTCCATTTTTGTTCGACTCGAAGTTTCCGGATTTACGTCGAAATTTGAAAATGAAACTTGCACAAGGTAAACCATTTTCCATGATATTCGGTCGGAAACAGCGCAGTTAAGAGCTAGACAACTGAGAATGCGTATGTGATCTTTGTGATACCGAACGCACGCGCCCTGCGACCACTGAAAATATTTGTCACGTGTGCTTCAGGAAAACCAAAACATCCTTTCTGCTGCCATTGCTATTCCATCGGTAGTCAGAGTTTGGTGGTTGCGAATTTACGTTCCTCTCTGTAGATATACATTGCTTCACTAACCGCTTTTCACACATTTCCATGAATTGGATACATTTTTACATGTGTTTCATAAAGAATTATACAAGCGTGTACGTCAATTGATTTTCTCTTTAGGTTTTCAGCTGCAAATGTAACCACTAGTTAAATAGTCCATTAATATATATATATATCAGGTTGTTGTAGATTGAATATCGCATTTCGCAGACTCGTGCACGTGGCCGCCCCGGTGGCGCAGTGGTCTAAGCGATGGCCTCTGATCATTCGTCCGAACGGGGTCCGGGTTCGAATCCCGGTGAGGCATGGATGTTGTGTTTGTCTTACGGCACTGGTTCTCTCCCTTCCCTGGAACCAGTGACCCTAAATTAGGGACGGGCGACTGCTTATAGCCCATTGAGTTGCTCACGGTGGTCGTTAAACCTCCAAACAAAAAAAAAAAAAAAAAAAAAAGACTCGTGCACGTGATAGGTAATTTCAGAATTAACATATCGTCTGATATGTTACAGCGAAGAGAGCGATGGATGAAATCTAAATTTGTGTCATTCTCTTATCAGTTTAGACTTGGACACCATGCATTTGAAGCAGCTTGTAACATCATTAAGGAAAGGCGCCATTTGCAAACACAAGACCAAACTTTGGTCTGCTAAATTCCGGTTCGCCCGATATAAGCCTCTAAAATGAACCTCGCGGTTGACCAGAAGGAGCTAAAATAAACTTCTAGGTAGACCAGAAGGAGCTAAAATAAACTTCTAGGTAGACCAGAAGGAGCTAAAATGAACCTCGAGGTAGACCAGAAGGAGCTAAAATGAACCTCGGGGTAGAACAGAAGGAGCTAAAATGAACCTCGGGGTAGACCAGAAGGAGCTAAAATGAACCTCGGGGTAGACCAGAAGGAGCTAAAATGAACCTCGGGGTAGACCAGAAGGAGCTAAAATGAACCTCGGGGTAGACCAGAAGGAGCTAAAATGAACCTCGGGGTAGACCAGAAGGAGCTAAAATGAACCTCGAGGTAGACCAGAAGGAGCTAAAATGAACCTCGAGGTAGACCAGAAGGAGCTAAAATGAACCTCGAGGTAGACCAGAAGGAGCTAAAATGAACCTCGAGGTAGACCAGAAGGAGCTAAAATGAACCTCGGGGTAGACCAGAAGGAGCTAAAATGAACCTCGGGGTAGACCACAAGGAGCTAAAATGGACCTCGGGGTAGACCACAAGGAGCTAAAATGAACCTCGGGGTAGACCACAAGGAGCTAAAAATGAACCTCGCGGTAGACCAGGAGTAGTTATCATTGTTGTCCAGTTGGAGGTCTTGATTCAATCGCATGAACGTCAAACGAAACGAGAACGTTGCACAAAACTCTGTGTACACTATGCAACCATTTTCTAATAATTTAATGGCCATAAACAAAGTGTAAGCGTTTCCGTGATGGTTGGTGAATATCGACGATAATCAGCGTAGACTGTTGCCATGTACTTCAACTCCCGAAAAGGATTAAGCGCATACACAACAGTGCCTAACGTGATCAAAGAAAAACTGTAAAGGGAATAGCGTCAAAACATGCATTACTTCTTTCAAGACTTGGGTCCAAATATGCTGCCTCCCGAACACGAAAGACCCTTGCCAGAGACCTAATCGTTATGGCTGATCAACACTATTTTCTAAGGAACATAATAACAGGACACGAGACATGGTGGGGTTTTTTTTTTAAACTGTTCATAGATGAAACGTGTGATTGGAAATACAGATCACCTGGAAAATACAAATCCCGTTTGGGCAAGAGGAAAAGAAAAGTAATGTTGAAAGTTATCTTTGATAGTAAAGAAAGAAATATACGTTGACATCCTCCGTTACCTCAACGATGCAATCTGTAGGAAACGTCCGGGAAAACGGGCAGCAAACAGTTGGGTGCTTCATGACAATGCGCCTGCACATTGATCTCTAATGGTCAAACAATACCTCGAAAATCACAATGTGACGTCACTGTTGCATCCTCCATATTCTTCTGACTTAGCACCACCTGAATTTTACTTGTTTACGAGGCTGAAATCTATCCTGGAAAGGACGACGAGTCACGAATGTTGAGGACATCGAAAACGCTGAAAGGGTGTTCAGAGAATGAATTTCACGAATATCTTCAAACAGCTTTGTGGATGTAGGCAAAAGTGTGTAGCTGCCCATGGAAATTTTTTCGATGAAAATGCGGTGTGAATAACTGTAATGACATTGCCTTCTATATAAAATTGAATTTCCGGGCGTTTTTGAACCGACCTTGTATGATAAATAATTTTGTTAAGGGGCGAGGGGGGGGGGGGAAGAGGAGGTCTGCACGCGCGGGCCTTATTTGATAAGCCCGGCCCGGCTCAAGCCCGTGCGTTTAAGACCCGTCAGCCCGGCCCGTTTTAAATATTGAACACTCGGTCCTATCCGTGATGTGCCATTTTGTATTATTTTGTCTTTCTATTGTACTTTATTAAATTATGAAAATTAAATGAAATTAGTTACCGAAAATATTTAGTTGAATGTGTAAGCCTAAAAACATTAGCTAAGCGTTGGCAGTTATCGAAGAATATAACCGTTAAAGAGCGAAAAAAAAATTGCGTTCAGAATCTCACTTTCTGTTAACCAGCAAGCGGTAACACTACAGAAGTCAATCCCTATACGGGGAGGATTAGGGGTAGAAGAAACAACCGATGTCGTCCCGCTCTTTCGAAAAAATCAAATTTTGCCTCTGTCATTACGCCCTGGGCTATGTCAATGAAGTAAAGCCAGCAAAATAGTTTACCAGACCGATTCCCTGGTCTGTTCAACTAATTTGTTGGCTTTACTTCATTGACATAGTCCAGAGCATAATCAGAGGCAAGAAGCGGTACTCGGAGTGTTTTTACCATCTTGTAGGTATTGAAATGGTAAAAACACTAATGACACTTCCCGTTCCCCACAAGAGACACTCGCTCGGGGTCAAATCTCTTTGTTGGCAACAAGCCCCAAAGTGTTTTTTTTTACCATCTTAATACTTGCAGATGGTAAAAACACTCTGAGTGCCGCTTCCGCATCTGTGATTACGCCGTGGGCTACATCAATGAAGTAAAGCCAGCGAAAACAGTTTAACAGACCAGGAAATCGGGAAACTAGACATTTGTTTCTTTACCATTGCAATAGAAAGAATGGGTCGTCATGGCCCGGCCCGTTGCTTTCTCTAAACTAAAAAGAGCACGACGCGGCCCTGCCCTTGCAGATCGCTGGGAGGGAGTATCGATCCTTGCGTGAAACTAGACCTGAAGTATCTCTCGTCCCTAACATAGGATACTGGTTCCAGGGAGGGGACAGAACCAGAGACATAGGACGAGAGCATCAGTCATACCTCATCGACGCACCGGCCCGGGACCAGATTGGGCGATCGGCCATACATCTGCGTGTCTGACCATTCAGCCGGCCGGTTAGTTCTAAACGAATTATTGCGCTGGAAAGAGAGGGAAAAACACGCAGAGTAGTTCAGAAAAAAGCCATGTTAATCTAGTTATAAAATTTTTCTTTACTCTTATTGTTTTTTATAATTCACCACCGGCGCTGAAAGTAACTAAGCTTTCAATGAAACAAAGAATTCATGATGCATATTGATCGTTCACAAATTTTCCAAGATTATGCAAATACACTATTTAAAAAAATGGGCATCGCAAACATACACTGTATTGACAAAAGTCACCAGACACCTAGAAGAGAAGTACAACATAGCATTTATTGACATATATTAGTATGGTGTCGGTCCAACTTTGGCCTTAATGCATGTAACAACCCTTCGAGACATGCTTTCAACAAGGTTTTGGAAAACAGCAATAGGTATGCGCTTAAATTCAGTACATAATTATGCCGCTAACTGTTGCTTAGTAGTAGGCCTTGGTTCCAAACTTCTTACGCGGCGCTCTAATTCATCCCATAGGTGCTCTACGAAATTAAGATCATAGCTCTGTGCTGGCCAGTCCATACACGATACGGAATTATCGTCAAACCACGCCGTAACAGTCCTTGCTTTTTATGGCTCTAAGCATTATCTTATGGTACCAACAAGGCTCGGTTCCATAGTATTGCCACAGCTTGGTAGGGCATAATTGTCCAGAATATTGAGGTAGACGAGCTGGTTAACTGGTTTGTCCGCGATGACCAATGGGCCGAGACAATACCACGAAAAGAAGCCCCACACGAGTACACTGCCACCTCCAAACTTGACCGTAAGAACAGTACATTGTGGTAAATAGCGTTCCCCCGGATACCGCCATACCCACACACGGCCATCAGACTGATGGATCGTGTATCTGCATTCATCAGTCCATAGGATCCGTTTCCATTGATCTACGGTCCACGATAAATGTTCTTTACACCATGCCAAACGACTGGTAGCATTCAGAGTGGGGATGAAAGGCTTATCAGCAGCCAGAGGACCACAATAACCCATGTAATGAAGTTCTCTGCGAATGGTACGTGTACATACCGAGGTTCCAGCATTTTTAGTCACCTGTACACTGGGGACTTGTGCAATACTCCGTCGATTAGCTGTAACGACTCTCCTGAGACTTCGACGTCGTCTATCACTGATTTTCTTTTGTCTGCCGATACGTTTTGCTGCTTCAGGCACACCATGTGACTTCCGCTTATTCAATACATCGAAAACAGTTGACTTGGGTACGTTTAAACGCCTCTCTGTTTCTCTTATGGACAACCCACTAATATAACACCCAACAATCTTTCCGTTCTCAAAGTCAGTTCTTTTCCGCCGCGACATTTTAACCCAACCTCACTGTGCGATATGATCGCGATCAGCTGCAGGCTTGTTTTTATACCATTTGCAGCTGCACCGCGCAACTTAAAAACGCAGAGGATCAGTTCATTTGCTTTTGAAGGAGTGTCCGGTGACTTTATTAATATAGTGTATAATAAAATTAGTTTGATTTCAAGGTAATCATCTCACCATTTAAAATAAATCGAAAATACAACTAATGAAGTAAGTGATATAAGTCAAATGAGTAACAGTTTAAATAAAAGCGTTTATTTCAAACTTTATAGATTTCACTTATTTTGAAAGCAAGACAAAAGTGTTTAAACTGCCAACTAGGTTTTTTACTCTTACGTACGTCTTACTTGGTGCAAGTTGAACGATGTTCTTTATTAGATTTGATATTAAATATATCAGCTTTACATGTGGTTCTGTGCATTTAGCCGAGCATAAGCACTTCTACTTCATTGAAAAATGAAATGTGTTTGCAGTGCATCATACTTTATGAACATGGCTGTGCTGTTGCTGTGGTGTGGAACTATGGATTTATTTCAGTGGGACACAGTGTTGATGTTTCTTAACACTAGATCAAAATCTGGGGGGCTCATTGCGAACTGGGAATGTAATGCTTTGTTATTTTTTATATTTTAAAGTTTTTACAGTAGGCGAAATGATTTAAGAAATCCTGATTTTCTGCATCTAAAGAAAAAGTTTGACTGTACGATAACTTTTATTATAAAAATCAAAGGTAACGTTATTTTTAATACACCACAATATGAATACTCAAGAAACGCATATAGCGTAATAAATCCGTTTATTTCTTATGGTGTAATAATCAGAGATTCGTGAAGCTTTCCGCACTCCACTGTGAGGCTTTTTCAAGGCAATAGTAGACATAAAAATGTTGAAAAGCCATTGCCTTGAAAAAGCCTCCCAGTGGAGTGCGAAAGCTTGGCGAATCTCTGTGATTATTACACCATAAGAAATAAACGGATTTAATGCGCTAATGCGTTTCTTGAAAATCAAAGGTATTCAAGAAAAAATAAGTACCAGTTTACCAATTCAACTTCTGAAGTTCCAAAATTGGTTATATGTTCTGCAGGTAAAGGAAACTGAGAAATATGTACACGTTACTAACTGTTGAATCACAAGATGAGTTCGTTGACATCGATTTGTGTGAACTAAAAATTCTGAAAAGTGTTTAATATTTTCGTTGCTGAAACAAATACACTCAATGAGCAAAATATTAGAGATACATAATAGCGTGTTGGTCTTCCTCTAGCGCGAGTAACGGCCTGTATCTATAAACCCTGGTAGAATAGATAAACCCTGGTGAATGTAACGGCATGTATCGATAAACCCTGGTGCAATCGATCCCACCAGGTTTTCCGAAGCTAATGCCAGCCTGCTGCAGCTTTGTCCACGACTCTGCCCAAAATGTCGGCCCAGGATACATGGTTCTGATGTTCCGTACCACGACATCCCAGAGATCCACCAAATGATATACACCAAAACCCATTACATTGTGGCCACCTACTAGTCCGACAGATAGACCAGATTTATTTACCCTAGAAATGCCAAAAGCGCGGTTGTGATTTTTGGAAAGCTTACCACTTATGTAATCAAAATATGGCAGTCTTGGTAAAAATTAGTTCTGGGAGAATGAAATACGACGTCATCAATATGGCCCCATGTCATATTTACATTGATGCATTACAACGGCTGTAACTTCTTACTGGGTAATCGTAAACAGGTAATTTGTTTTAAAATGGAAAATAATTTAATGATAAAAAAAGTTTACAATGTCAAAGTTTTACGTAATGTGTAAACTTCTGCCGTTTTTTAATGTCGAAATTCAAAAATCGGAATTTTTAGATTTCACTCAAGCTTAAAATTTGTTTGTTTTTTTGTAAAAGAACTTTTTGTTAACTGTCATGAACATTTCAAATCATGAAAGCTCACGTTTTGATAGCGTCTTCATTTGCTTTGGCACATTTCATATTGAACTAGCGTTCTTTGGCGCTCTTGGTTATTTCATTGATGGATCAGGAATAGGACATATTTTGACTGAAAGTGGAGTGCTTGCGTCTGGCTCACTCCAAGGGATTTTGAAGGGAAAGCATTACAACCGATGCAAACGCCTTCACATATTATTGTCACTTGCTTTGCACCGCAGTCACTTCAAGAAGTTTTTACATGTTCGTACATGTGATGAAGGCAGACCTCTAAATATAGAAAGAATCAAAAACCAAGTGATAACTTGTAATGGTAAGTTGACAAAACATAACCTTGAAGAACTGTTGAGTACAACTGAACTAATGCAATTGTATGAAGAGTACACAACTTTCACAGATAAAACGAGGAAAAGCTTGCATGGTAAAACAGCTCAGTTATTCCAAAAGTACGCGGATTTCGTGGAAATTTAAAAGTTTTTCTGTCGAGCATACAGGAGCTGCAATGTTGACCTGTACACACAGGCCATTGAGAAAATGTGTCCCATTTTCTTTGCATGTAACAGACCCAATTATGCTCGTTGGATGACAGTATATCTCCTAAAGCTTCTTAACATCGAAGAGATATGCCCAGGGGCAAACAGAGCTCTTTCTAAAGGAGGACTATCCATAAAACGCTCAAGTTGCTCATTTTCTCGTGCCCCTGTGGATATGGCGCTAGAACAAACCGTGACTTGAAGATGTTGCATCAAGGTGTGGTGGTATCACAGCCTTTGCTAAATCTGATTCCTCCAAAGCAAGATGGATGAAAACAAGGTCCATCAGGAGCAAAGTTGTGACTCATTTGTTGGAATTCAGTGGATTATCAAATGTTAAAGACATGAAAGCGGACCTTCAAGGCTCTAGGATCAACAGAGACAACATGGATGTTCTGGAAATCATCAATACAATGGATAACGTTTTAAATCCTTTTCATGATATTGACCCCAACACTCTTATAAACCTCTCCACTGGCCAGGTGATTATGACTAAAGTGGCAGATAAGCTTGTAAGAATTTATAAAAAAGGACAAGCTGCTTTTGAAAAATTCAAAGGTATGTACGCTGCGGATCCTCAAAGGGTTGAAAAGGCGATAACCCAAAATTTCGTTAGAAACTGTGCTAGCATTTCAGCCCAAAAATCCACTAAGAGTCAAAGTTAGAGGCTTCGAAGTGCACACGAGATCTCTTCGGGAGATTGTTGTACCTTGCAGCGGTTCAGAAATGGGACATTGAAGAGGTGATTGAATTTCCTCTTATACCGATACCCATGTCTTTGGGTCAAATTGGAGGGTCCGTGAATAAAACTGATAGATAAGAGCAAACTGATGCACAAAGTAGAGGAGTAACAAACGTCAAGCAAAGAGAATCCACTAGAAGTTTATGCTGTCATATATGATGCAATGTTTATGATACATTGCTTGACGTTTTCCAAAAGGTATGCAGGTGTTGCATACAAACTACTGGAAAACATTTGCAGCACATCCGCCAAAGAAGTGCACCTATTTTGCGATGTGTATGGGACTCTAAGCATAAAGAATATTGAGCATGACCATCATTGTGGAACGTCGTTCTCGGGTGACATAAGTGACAGGGCCAGAACAGAAAACTCCAAACAAACCACAGGAGTCCTTAAGGAACAGTTCGTTTAAGTCCTCCCTCCTTGCTTTCATTTACAATGAATGGAGAAAGGACAAATCCGTAGGTCTTCTGGTGAAAGAATACTGTATGTTGGTACTGAAGATACATGCTATCAATATAGCGCACAAAACAATGTTATGATCCCCATACCAATTCCTGAATTGAAGTGTCATCAAGCAGCAGACACGCGGATAGTTTGCCATATTCATAGCACAACACAGCTAGGAAAGGAAGATCGTTGTTCGAGCCAATGGCACGGACATTCTTGTTTTGCTGATGTATCATCAAAGGCACTTCCAGAACTGTAAGATGTGGATGGATAGTGGCCTGGCCTCAAATAACACAAGACTGTTTATAGACGTTAAATATTTCAGAAGAACTTGATGATGGTTTGGCTACGGCTCTACCTTGCTTCCACGCATTTACTAGATCGGACTTTACAGCAGCTTTTGCAAGACAAAGATAGGTTAAACCTTTCAGGATAATGTCTAATAATGCAGCACACGAGAAGCTTTTAGCAAGTTTGGGAGAGACAGTGGATCTAGAAAACAACTTGTTCACTGTACGGACAATCTTTTGGCACGTCAGAAACACACGCAAGATACAGTCTATTCAAAATAAAATGTGCTTATAAACAGGAGCAACGACTTTTACAGAAGATACAAAGCATTAATCCTACTCTTCTTTCCCCTTCAAGAGCTGCTATTCGTGAAAAGTTAAAAAGAAGCAATGCTGTTGCGCTGATATGGAAGAAAGCTAATCAGCAAAACCCACATCAAGATATTGACCCCTTAAACACGGCTGGTGTTTATGCAATGGAAATTACAGAATTCAGGGGTTTGAAGGACCTATGTGCCCTGAATACGTTGAAATGGAAAATGATGAAGGCACAGAATATGAAGAAGAGGATGCATGTAGTGATGAAAGCGATGACTGAGAGGAGACAAACCAGAAATGTGCTTTCGAACTCTATACGAAACATCTGAAACTTCCTGTATAAAATTTTAGAAAAAACATTGATTATACCCATTTGTCGTTGCGATGTGCTCGTTTTTAGTGCAATCCAGTATGCAAGTAATTGTAAAAATTCCGATTTTTGAAGTTCTACATTAAAAAACGGCAAACGTCTACACATTACGTAAAACTTTGACATTGTAAGCTTTTTTTTTATCATTAAATTATCTTTCATTTAAAAAAAGACAGTACCTCTCTACGATTACCCAGTAAGAAGTTACGGCCGTTGTAATGCCTCGATGTAAATATGACATGGCGGCCATATTGATTACGTCATATTTCATTCCCCCACCACTAATTGTTACTAAGACTGCCATATTGTGATTCCATAAGTGGTAGGCTTTCCAAAAATCACAATGGCGCTTTTGGCAATCAAGGGTAAATAAAACCCGTCCTATCTCTCGGACTATACATAATAAGCTGTAGGATTCCCTTTAGCCCGTAAAACAGCGGCCACTCAGTGAGGCATAGATTCAATGAGGTGGCGAAGAGGTATCTCAACAGTGCATCCAGGTGCCATAGCTCCGTTGGTAATAGGCGTATCCGGTCCCCGCCACTTACGTGATGCACCAGGAATCTTGATTCGTCATACCAGGCCACAATCATCCACGGTCCAATCTCTTATGATCTTGGGCCCATTTCATGCGTTGACCAGCAGTGAGCAGCCTCATACCCATGCACAGAAGGCTGCTATGAATTGTGTACTGTCAACTGTCCGTCACCCGTATCTCTAATGCTTTGTCTACTGAGTGTACATATAAGAGCCATTCACGAAGCAAGAAACGACGTTTTGCTTTTGGCAGATGTAATAATGAAATAAAAAAAGCTTCTCTTTTAGTCAAAGTAACTTTAAAAAAACAACAAAATAATCCTTCTCTGGAAATGTCATCAAGACCAGCGAACTGAATGTCCATTCGCATTGATATATTCAAAAAGTAAAAAATCTGCTATCTTGTCCATGAGCGAAATTCAGAACGGAAAACGAGACAAGAGGAAAAAAAAAACCAAATCGAATATCTTGCCCTGCGAGCATCATTTTTGGTCACCGATCATTGTAAATGTTTGGGGGTAGCTCACATTTCATGGAATCGGAGTACTAGTAAATCGATAATGCATCGATAATGGCTTCTAACGGACTCGTAATGGCTTCCAGAGGATGAGAATGACTTTAGAAAAAGGTAACCGATAATGTTTATCGTCTCGTGAAATTCTGAAGAAACTCTGAAATGGAAAAAGAAGGCTGTTTTTTTTTTAAAAGGCCTTCCTCTCAAGCTCCACAACAAATCTTTCTCTAGTTGTTGACTGTGTGAACGTACTTAACCGGGTTTCAACACAAATTAGGTAGACGCGTCTGCCAAAGTTATGTAATTGTGAAGAATACATGTGCTTCTGCTTAGGCGTTATCTACAAAGCCATTTCGAATGTTGTTTCTTAGGTAAACCTTACATGATTTACTCCGTTTGCCAGCTGTATGTCATCGCTTTCCTAACGCGATTCATATTGATCATGGTTTACCAAAAAAAAAAACAGTAAGAAAAAAAAACCTTCTCACTGTGATATTTTTTAAAAACAGTTTCACCTTTTGAATGCGATCTAAAAAAAATGATTCCTGGATCTCTTTATGAAAAAGTTTTTTGAAAGTATAAAAATAATCTTTTGTTGCCATGTCCGTTTGTCCGTCACTTCACTCCTAATGGCACAAAATCTGTGCATATATTAAGCCTGTTTGAAAAATTCTTTTTTGCGTTGAGCCTCGGGTGGCCGCCTAGTGGTCAACGTTCGTGACTGTCACGGAGAAGACCTCGGGTTTGATCCCAGAAGGTACGAACGCTCGAACCACTAAATATCCGCCGTGCGTCGGATGGGCACGTTAAGCCGTCGGGCCCCTGCTACAGGTACCCCGGTAATAAATAAGGGCGTCTTCCTCCCCCTTTCTACCTCGCTTCCGTGTCACTTTCCTATCGAGCACTCTAGCTCAAATCTGCTAGCTTCCTATTTCTAAGGGTTGTTTAAGAGCTGGGGTCAGATACTCCCTTCCTAAAATCCTCTACATATGAGCTGATCTAATCTTTTTGCGCTGAAAAGCGTGAACCGTGAGAACGATAATCTTTGCTCTTGGGGGGGGCGATGCATAATTTTCCCATTAGGTAACGCTAATGAGAACGCTATAGAATTCACTATGCAAGTGTCATTAACGGTACATGTACCAAATTTTCATTGCTTCTCATATAGCTACCTCAGAAAATTACATCGCCATTTAGCGGGAATCGAACCCGTATCTCCCGATTTCCGTTCGAGAATGCTACTTAACTGCGACGTGCAAGTTACTCCAGTTTTCTCAACTATTCTTTACTCGGGGAAAAACAGCATTCACCGAACTTTATCGACACACTTCGTATATTTTATTGCATCTCATTTCTCCTAAAAATCGGATTTGACATTTTTGCGGTCCAATACTTTTCCCTCGACGACCGTTCCATCTTATGTACAGTTTCTTCTTCAAATAATTCGCAGTTTCGTCGCTAGAGAGCGTAAAAGTATAACGTATTTCAGACGCCCGACTACAAAAATCGGTCTTGCATAGGATTGCATTCATGATGAATACTTTGCGTTCAATTCCAATTCTTTATAACGTACAGTTTTGCCACTCGGGGCGTAAAAGTATATTTCTGTTTTAAAAAATTTTTTGGACAAATACAGATCACAACGGAGTATATTTTAAGCATATTTCTCTTCCAAATAATGCACAAATTTTCCGACGGCAAAGTACACTGTATTATCAAAAGTATTCGGACACTTCCAAATATTTGCATCAGTACAGGCAACGGTTGCGTGGAATGTGAGTAGAGAGGTACGTATATAAAGGTAAGATGTTCTATCAGCAACTTTCAAGCGGATTTGCTGGTTGGACGTGAACTTCCCGAGTTCCAGTGAGGGCTGGTCATGGGATGTCATTTCAGTAACGTCTCCATACGGAACATTGCAGCTAAACTGAAGTTACCCAAATAGACTGTCGTGAAGAGATGGAAGTAGGGCGGTGCAACTTCAGCAAAATAAAACGCTCTAGAAGGCGGCGTAAACTGACGAAACGTGAGAGAAGAGCCATGGTAAGAAATGTTAAGAAATCCCGTTCTTCCTCTGTAGTTCCTATCGCTGCTGAAGTAGGAAATGCTACTTCAGCAGCGATGCGCAGAGAGTGCACAGTTTCAGGACTGTGCATTATTGGAACGTTGTTCTTTGAAGTGATGAGTCACCCTTTTCACTCTTGCAATCTGATGGGTGTGCTTGGATTTGGCGATAGCCCGGCGAACGATTTTCGTAGGACTGTGTTCTTCCAACTATTCAGTTCGGCGGAGGCTCCATCATGGTATAGTTATTTTTCGTGAATAGGACGCGGCTCGTTGGTTACCACAAACTATGAAGTGTACCCCGACGTTTGAGATAATTCTGCCCTACCAATAATGTGGCAGTATTATAGAAATGACCGTTGTCTCTTCAACCCGATCGAGCTCCCTTCCCCACTGCATGGCGGTGTGTCAAGGACTGCTTTATTGTAAATGAAATGTTACTGGCCTTCTCAGTCCTGATCACATAAGGACACCTCTGGGATGAACTGGCACGACTTATACAAAATAAACCACACAACTACCTTCTTCGTTCTCCATTGTGTAGGCAGCTTTGCAGGGCGAATGGCGAGCCGTTCCTATCGAGACCCACAGGAAATTGGTTTACAGTATCCCTAGACGTGTTGCTGCTCTCATACAAGCAAAACGTGGACCTACTAGCTACTCGTTGCGATAATAAAGCAATTTGTCAAAAAACATTGCGTTGTCCGAGTACTTTTGATAATATACTGAAACTGTACGTAATTGCGGATTTCAATCAACGCTTTTGAAAGTCTGATTTCAAAATTTATTCTCGCGGTATATTTTGAATATTCTTGGCAGTGCACAATTTTTCTACTAGAGGGCGTAAGTGCAAATATACTGTTTATATCATATTTTCTGCAGTATCTAAGCTTCCGAAACACGACTAATATTTTTTTGTTAAATATCACTAAAAGAAAACTGTACCGATATTGTCTGAAAAAATAATGCAGATTTTCTGCTGGGGGACATAAACATATATTTCATTTTTATCGATATCTCTGCTTTTGATAGACCCATTTGAAAAATTCCTTTGGCATAAGATACCATTTGTCCCGTGGAACATTTTGTATGTATTTTTCGTAATGCACTGTCCTTACGCTAGGTAGCGTGGAAATGCATCTTGATTTTCAACTGTATCTCTACTTCTACAAAATACACTGTTTATGATAATTGCAAACTATGTATTGATCGTGCTATTCAACTGAAATTTATCAGATTCCTCCTGTTTCAGGAGATAACTGATTACATATTTAGAGCTGTAAATGATTTTTTTCCTTTCAAAACTCAGTATCGTGTTGAGTCACATCGGCCCACAATTATAGCCTCTATACGGTGTGGTTAAATTGAAGAGTTTTTGATATCGTCGTATGGAATAGCCTTCTAGGGTGCTTGTATGCGTTACCAGAGTTCATCTGTGGTGACTGGTGAAGACGCTTGACAGGCCAGTCGCTTATCTACTATGGCCCAGATGTGTTCGATTTGGGAAGTATCCGGCTAACGTGCAGGTCAGGGAAGACGCGACATCTGCCGTGCATGAAAGAAGTCTTGGACACTCCGAGCCACATGAGGCCGAGTATTGTGCTGGAAAATAGACCCAGAACAAACTCTGAAAGAAGGGTATCACCTCTACATCTAAAACATCCATGATATATATCGCTGGATGTTGAGGGTTCCCTCGATTCATATCGGGCGAGATTGCGAATTGAGCAAACGGGCGCCCGAAACGATGATGTTTGGATTTGGGCAGGTGTGAAGCTGCAAAATTCATGTTGCACGTTCGTTTCACCACGATATCTTGGAACACGTATGCGACTATCATGGTGCATCAGACTGAATCGTGACTCGTCAGAAAACATGACCTGTAGCCAATCAGCACGCCATTGTCTGTGTTTGAGACTCCATTGTAGGGTGAGGCGTCTGTTGTTGAGGGTCAAAGAAATAAGCAGCAATGGTCTGCTAGCGACGAGTCCTCCGTTAAACAGACGATGACGAATTCTGCTGTAGGACAAAAGCCTGACTTGTGACAGTCCTCCGTTGCTACGCTTACACTGTGGATGACCGGCGAATTGGTAGCATCCCAGGGAAGCGAGCAGGCAATAATCTCCGATATTGTGATTGAAGCCAAAGCGCTGGTGGTACGCGTTAGGTGCGCGTGCACAGCACGCCTTCAAACAGAATGAGTTCGATTTCGAAAGAAATCGTCGATCCACGAAACCGCCGCGTCGTCGTCGCGCTGCCTCCCATGAGTGGGGTCAGACGAGCGAAGCCCATCTCTCTCAGGCATCCGAACCCCAGATGCGGGGGATGGAGGCACAGAGACACAAGTGAGCGTAGGCTCAGATGAAATTTTGGGATTGCTTAGGGAGATGGACGAGCTCTTAGACGGTCCCAACACAAGGGTATTGCACAACGTGAGGGGCCTCATGCGACCGATCCTTGATCGAATGCTAAAGGCCCACACCAGACAGCTGCTGGAGATAGAGCACTTGAATGGGCAACTGAAGGAAGGAGTGAGAAAGGCCAAGCAAAACCGCGAACTTTCGCTGATGCAGGCAAAGCGAAGCCGAAGGCAGATGGAAATGTTTTTCAAACAAATCGCACGCTTATGGCGTTTAAGACTGACCCAGAGGTGAACTCAGTCGCTGAACTGAAGGACACTCTCCAGGCAACACTTGACCCGGCAAAGCTGGGAATAGGAATTAAGAAGGTGAAAGGAGTGAGCAAAGGATGAGTACTGATCGAATGCTCAAAGGCAGAAGGGGTGGAAAAGCTGATCGAGAGTTACGAACAAAGGTGACTTGGGGCCCATACTATGAATTGAGAAGACCAGTGAAGAAACTACCGAGGCTAATCGTGTACGGGGATCAGGACAATGAGATAGAGTTGGTCCAGAAGGAATTTCCTCGGCATAATGGTTTAAATGACACAGAGAGGTGCAGGGTGCTCTTCCCCATCCGGGGTAAAGACAAAACCAAGAAGCTCTGGGTAATTGAAGTTGTCCCAGTGTACTTAAGAGCCCTCATTAAAAAGGCAGAATCAATCTGGCCTGGAGGAATCTTCCCTGCCGATAATTCCTGAGAGAAACCTGTTGCTTCAAATGCAACTGTTTTGAACACAATAACGCCAAGTGTCCTACTGTTTCGTGAGCTGCGGGCAAGCAGGCCATAAACACCGGAACTGCCCCAATGAAGCTTGGTGCCCAACTGTCAGCGAGCAAACGAGAAATTCCACTTTAAACTGGATTGCTCTCACTCTAGTCTGGACCAGGACTATCCTAGTCTTAAGCGAGAACTAGATCAACTGCGCAACCGCATAGACTACGGCTAAACCATCAGCCGAACAGAACCGGGGTTGCTTCCCCCGTTGAATGCCTAACGCTTAATGTGCGTTCTTCTGTGCCTACACTGCTGAATCGAAATGTGTAAATTTTTTAATGTGTCTTGTTTTTGTCTGTGTTGTTTTGTAATGCAAATGAATTAAAGGCATTGTGCCCAAAAGGATTCTTCGTGCCGCGAACGAATCTCCCAAGGAAGTTTCGATAGATCGTGTAATCACACGATCCATCGAATGCGACATCCCCAGTTCGCACCACCTGTAGGTGTGTCCGAATCTGCGGTCACTGGTCGGGATGTATACCGTAACGTTTACGGCAGTAAACGTGAATAGGGAGATCCATTTCACTCTACTGCGGCCAAGCGGGCTATTTGGACGGAGTAGGCTGATGGTTACACCTAACTTACACTGTGAGATCGGTCACTGCCATGCGGTAGAAGTGTCTCTCATCTAGTGTGATTTTAAGGCCCATTTTCCGAAATTTTGTGTGTCTTATCATCATCTGTCCATTGATGACATGTTCACGTCATTGTACTGGCGTTACGGACGAGTGGTCATTTTGAGGTAGGAAAATTCAGCTTCTCTCATCCCAACAATCCTTCCTCGCGCGAAATGCGTAAGGTGTTCATAATGGCAACGGGTCATAGTGAGACACAAGAAACACCCTTTCCACTCAATGTCGGTTTTTCACTGATTGCAACATCTCGTTTCAGCCAGCTCTTTATTCCCTAGACCGGACGGTTCAGAGGGTGCTTCTACGACAACGCATGTAGTATTTTCACTGGCATTTCATTCATTTGCATGTCCCCACCTGTTGTATATATCTTGTAAATCTTAAGCTAATACCAGGAGTCCATGGTGCAACAATTTTCACAAAAAGAGTAGTGGGCTGTTTTTTTACCGTGTGCCATTCGTCATTGTAAGAAGTTCGAAAATTGTTCTCTTCAAATAATGCAAATATTTCTGTATCTGTAAGATTGTATATGTACACGCAAGTTTCCAGTAATACCCACCCCTGAAAGTGGTAATTGGAAAATTTTTTTGCAGCACATAACTTCCTCCATGCAGAACTTTTTTCCGCATATTTTGTATTTTTTACTAATGCACACTTCTACCTTTACGGGAACAAATCTATATTTGTAAGTGTTCGTCAGATCCTTTTTTAAATTCGATTTAAAATTATCCATTTTTGGAAGGATTCCTTTCAGTATCGAAATTTTTCTCCCACTTCAAGTAATGTCAGTTTTCTTTCAAGGGATTGTAAAGTCAATGTTTTCTTCGGTGTCTCAGCTTCTAACTATTCGATTCGAAAAATTCCCTTTGTTTCAGGTATCTTACTACGTATATGAGGAAGGTTTTACGACAAATTTGGGATCTCATAACTTATTTCTGTCGCTAGTGGGTGCATATACAGTATATATTTTTGCTTTTAAATAAACTATATTGACAAAAGTCACTGACACCTAGAAGAGAAACACAACACAGCATTTATTGACATATATTAGTACGGTGTCGGTCCTCCTTTGGCCTTCATGCATGCACTGAGCTTACAGACATGCTTTCGACAAAGTTTTGGAACACAGCGATAGGTATGCGCTTCCATTCAGTACATAATGCTGCCGCTAACTGTTGCTTAGTAGTAGGCCTTGGTTCCAAACTTCTTATGCGGCGCTCTAATTCATCCCATAGGTGCTCTATGGGATTAAGATTAGTGCTCTCTGCTAGACAGTCCACACACGACACGGAATTACACGCCGTAACAGTCCTTGCTTTTATGGCTCGGTGCATTATCCTGCTGGTACCAGCAAGACTCGGTCCCAGAGTATTGCCACAGAGTTGGTAGGGCATAATTTTCCAGAATATCGAGGTAGACGTGCTGGTTAACAGGTTTGTTCATCATAACCAATTAGCCGGGACCATGCCACGAAAAAAAACCCCACATGAGTAAACTGCCAGCTCCAAATTTGACCGTAGGAATAGTACACTGTGATAAATAGCGTTCTCTCGGCTGCCGTCATACCCACACACGGCCATCAGACTGATGGATCGTGTATCTGGATTCATCAGTCCATAGGACCCGTTTCATTGATCTACGATAAATGTTCTGTACACCATGCTAAACGACGAGTAGTGTTCCGAGTGGAAATGAAAGGTTTATGAGCAGCCGCACGACCAAGGTAACCCATGGAATGAAGTTCTCTGCGAATGGTACGCGTGCGTACCAAGGTTCCAGCATTTTCACTCACTTGTACACGGAGGTCTTGTGCAGTACTCCGTCAATTAGCTGTAATGACTCTCCTGAGGCTTCGACGTCGTCTATCACTGATTTTCTATAGTGTGTCGGTATATTTTGCTGCTTCAGACACGCCATGTGCCTTCCATTTATTCAGTACATCCAAAACAGTGGACGTGGTGTTTAAATACCTCTCGGTTTCTCTTGTGGGGAACTTACTAATATAACACCCAACAATCTTTCCTTTCTCAAAGGCAGTTCTCTCCCGCCGCGACATATTCACTCAACCTCAGAGTGCGATATGATCGCGGTCAGCTGCAGGCATGTTTATATACCGTTTGTAGCTGTACCGCGCATCTTAACAACGCAGCGGATCCGTTCATTTGCTTTTAATGGGGTGTCCGGTGACTTTTGTCCATATGGTGCAGTTTGGCAATTTAAGGAATGCGGTTAAGTTTTGTTTTTGTAATTGATTCCATTCACTATGAAGAACAATGTGAATAATGCTCAATGTTTTCGCTAGGGGTGTAAATGCATTTACGCTTTCACTGATTTTGTTCATTCCAAAATGTTCGCTTTGAAAAATTAATTTTGTTCTGAGATACAAATGACGCTCACATTACACCCGAGAATTCGGTCTTCTTTCTTTTTGCTATCGGTTTTTCAAGGTGTTAATCGATACCAGTCGGAGAGAGAAAATCTTGAGTGAGAGTAGTACCCTCATGAAACAAGCAGTTGAAAATTAAATTGCGTAAATAATTTTTGCGGAAGTCGACATGAAATTTTTCAGAAATGTTAGCGAAATAGAATGCTTTTTTTCGGAATTATTAATAGCACATACGCAATTTTCCGCATCGCAAAAGAAATCACAAAATTAGTCAAAATATTTCTCCTTCGGTTTTTCTGTTCTTAGTTGTCACCTTTTAGTCTCGTTATTTCATTTCATTCCTCACTTCTTCCATCCACGATTTCTTTTGTCGTCATCTTCCCTTTTCTCCCTCGGGGGGACTCATTTCATATTCACTTTAGGAAATCTTCCATTTAGAGACGTAACTTGTCCATTCCATTAGTTATTTCTTCTTGATAATTTCTATTAAATTCCTAATGAGGAGCTTTTGAATTTTCTTGCTGCTTATCACGAAATTCTTATCTCTGGAGCAAGTAATTTGGTTTGTTTGCACTTCTACATTACACATGTTTCCATTTCCCAACGCTAAATGCTTTTCGCGATAGTGTTTGGAAAACATGTTTGTTCTTCTAATGATGTTTTTTAGTGCTTCGAATTCAGCTTTTCCTGACATTTTGAAACAGAAAACCAGAGAGAGGAAGATAATGATATTAATTTCTAAAACTGTTTTAAAAGAAAATTTATACTAATATTACGTACATAATAAGCTGCTGATGCTTTACTTAGCAAGCTGTGAAATGTACACTGTTGAATTTTTGTCAAAATTTTGTGATGTGGAAGTAAGATGAAAACACTACGTCAAGCGACACGTGTCAGCGGCCAGCTCACACGTGATGTTAGTTAAGCCTGGACATGGCAACCAGTTGAAAACCGCGGCGCAAGCACCAGAGTGGATCTGTTCGGAAAATGGCGAGATAGCTGTATGTACAATTGCTTGTCATGAGTTTGTGAAGCGTGGAGGACAAGCAGCTTTGCGGATGGCCGAAGGTGAAGAACCAAGATTTTCAACCAATTCTGGACGGTGATGCTGCCCAGTCGGCAAAGAACTGGCAATAGTTTCTGGTCGACTGGGCAGCAACGTTGACAGAGACTAGTCTCGACGGTTAACTTCGTTGACAGCAATCCATGAAGGGACGACGAATTTTCGACACAGTCCTCAGAACAGCATATGTACCCCTTGTGTTGACTTGACTGACTTCCACTCAATTGCTAAAGCATTAAACTCTTGGGAGCTTTAACGTGACACTAAGTTCGGAAAACATGACTAGAGGTTATGATAAATTTATACACTGAGTGGCCACTTTATTATGACCACCCCTCAGTACTTTGTTGGGCAACCTTTTGCCTTTAATACTGCGTCGATTTTTGGTGGCATGGACTCCACGAGATGTTGATAGGTGGTTTGTGGAATCTGAGACCATGCTTGATGAATAGAACTTTCCAGGAGTGAGATTGCAGGGTTGTGGATCCAGCTGTCTGATGGCTCGTTCAACTGCATCTCACAAATTCTCAATGGGGTTGAGATCTGGAGATTGTGGAGGCCACCTAAGCAAAGTAAACTCACCGGCATGTTCCTGAAACCAATCCTGTACAATACGAGCACAATGGCAGAACGCACTATCTTGTTGAAAGTAATCATCGACATTGGAATAAACCATCCACATGACAGGATGCACTTGGTCCGCAACGATGTTTAGATATGATGTGCCAGTCAGACGTTGATCAACACGAATTAAGGGCTCAAAGCATGCCAGGAAAACATTCCCCAAATCATAGCGTTGCCTCAACCAGCTTGAAGGGCTGTAGCAATGAATTTTGGGTCTATGCTTTCGTGCTGTTTCCGCCAAATTCTCACTTGGCCATCTGCATAGTGCAACTGAAAACGTAATTCATCGGACCACATTATTTGTTTCCAATTATCGACTGTCTAATGCATGTGCTTCTGTGCGAACTAGAGACGTTTGCTCTTGTTAAATGCAGACAGCAAAGGTGTTCGAACGGACTTTCGGCTGCCATATCCCATCCTATGCAGTGTACGGCGAACAGTGCGTGCATTTGAGGGGATCCTTCATTAAGATGGTCTGTAATTTGCTGCACTGTTGCCCTTCTGTTGCTTGTTACCAATCTGGACACTCTTCATTCCACCCAAGCAGTCACTAGTCGATGACGACCACACGTTGCACGTAGAGACCCAGTTTCTTGGCTGACAGTCAGGTCTTTAAACACTTTAAGAACAGGTGCTCTGGAACATTTCACGAATGCTGCGGTTTCAGTGATACTCGCTCCGAGCTCGTACAATCATCCCACGTTGAAAGTCCGACAAATCGCATTTTTTACCCATCTCGTCACCCAAAAATCACTTTTACTACTGTCGCAAGCACTGAGCTTTCGCTTTTTATACTAGCCTCTGCAACAGCGTGCAGCAATATCTCATTTGCTTAACTGTCAGGTGGTCATATTAAAGTGGCCACTCAGTGTATAGGAGACAAAAAACAAGTCAGTAAAATTATGCAATGCATTGATTATGATACGCTTTCCAACATACCAGAAATCATTACTCAAGTTATGAGGATAATGGCTGTAAAATAAATATCGCCCCTATGCCCTGACATTTGACCCCATTTCGATGATGTTCAACAGAAGCGGATAAGTCTACTTCAGGAACAACATGATAAAGTTTTATCTCAATCGAAGCATTTTTACGTAAGTTATAACTCATAAGGGCGATGGAATGCATCCCACTCTTATGTCCTGAACTTTGATCCCAACTCGCCCATTTTCAATAGGGTTCGTCCCTAGGTGTGAACTTGTGCCACATACTAAAGTTTCTTCGAAATCGAACCATTTTTACGCAAGTTATGGCGCATAAGGTAATGGAAAGGATCCCGCTCCTACGTCCTGACCTTTGACCTCATTTCTCCTATTTTTAATAGGATTCTTCCACAGGTTGTTCCCTACCGCATACTAAAATTTCATCGAAATCGAACCATTTTTACACAAGTATTGACTTAAAAGGGAAATGGAATGGATATCGCTCCTATGTCCTGACCTTTGACCTCATTGCGCCCGTTTTCAATAGGGTTCATCCCCAGTGGTCTCCTAGCACATACTAAAATGTAATCGAAATTGAACCATTTTTTCGCAAGTTACGACGCATAAGGGGAATTTAATGGATCCCTCTCCTATGTGCTGACCTTTAACCCCATTTCGCCCATTTTAATAGGGTTCGTACCCTGGTGGTCCCCTACCACATACTAAAATTTCATCGAAATCGAACCATTTTTACGCACGTTATTGTGCGGACTGACATAGCTGGAGCCATATACGCTTCCTCAACCTACGGTTGGAAACCGTAAGCAAAAGCGGAAAGTTAAATATGTAATGTACTCCATAACTATTTATGAACTATGTCAATTGTCTTTCCGTTAGGTGAACATCTCCATACTCTGCCTTTTCGCTTCTTCCGTTTCTGTAGCTCTCTTTGAAGTCATTATTTTTTTCTTCAACCCATTAAACGGCCGATGTACCTGAACCAAATGGTGTCCAAAATTTTGTGCGCTCCCCGAAAAGAAATGTTCAGTTCACATAGCGCCCATATTTTACGAAAGCTGCAGCAAAACAATTATTTTCTCCCTCTCAGCTCAGCACTACTGACTATTAAAATATCACAGGTAATAAACGCTCTCTTCTAGTCTTTTGTTCTCTGCTCCATGACCCAAGGCATGATGATAAAGGGCTAGCTAGCCCCCTGAATCGGGCATCATGCCACTGGGTAGAAACAAGTAATTCCAGCATCTTCTCTCTTTGCTTTGTTGGATTTACACCGATAAGACATTATATTATGACCACCCCCCAGCCTGCAGAAATGAGCGCGCCTGGAGACCTAACGGTGGAGCAGGTGAAGTTCACAGAGAAGTATATATACACAGCCCCGAGGGTTTCGGTTAGTAAAGTGTTCGGAGTCAGAATGGGAAAAGCTGCCGATTTATCGGAGCTTGATAAAGGACAAATTCTGGTGTCATGGCGCCTTGGAACTACTATACTGTGCAAGTTAATTGGGACAAAGTAAAAAATTACTTTTTTTTTTTTCAAAAATATGCCTTTATATCATTCTATGCCTTGATATACACTGATAAATACCTGTATTAGTATGAAGTATGTCTTCCTTTAGCAGAAATGACCTCTTGAATTCGTTTTGGTATTGACTTCACTAATTGAGTGCACATATATGTTTAACTTCATAATCGTGGAACCACACATTTATAGCATTCGTTATCATGCGTTCTTTGGTTGGTACAGTCCATTTTACCTAAACGTCTCTTCAAAATATTCCACAAGTTTTCTATGGGATTTAAGTCTGGTGAATTTCCAGGCCAATCAAGCAAATGAATTTGATTTTCCAGCATGACCAATTTCGAATTGTCACATGGGGCCAAGTCATGTTGAAATGTCCCGTCAAAAGTTTGCAAGAATGGAACAATCCTACGTTGTAGTATTTCTACGTACTTGGCCGAATTCATCATTCCTTGAACAGGAACTAAGCTTCCAGTGCCATTTGATGTGAAAAAACCCCAAAACATCTGTTTCAGATGGTGTTTTATAGTTTGCTTGACATGCTCAAGTCTTAAGGGATCACAGTTGCTTCATCTAACGACATTTGCGTCGTAACCCTGCGCAAATAAATGAGTTTCATCACTGAAAATTACCTCTTTTCAGTCATCAGCAGTCGATGATTTATATTTTTGGCCCATGCTAAACGTTTTATCTTCATTTTCGCATTCAAATATTGGTTTTTCGTTGATCTTCTTGCCTTCCGGCCAACTTCCAGAAACCTACGGCGTACAGTTGAATCACTAACATCACAACCACTCGCCAATAAATCTCTTTGAAGGTCGGTGCTTGTTTTTTTATTCATTTTACTATTTCTGGTTAGATATTTATCGGTTCGTGGAGTTGTTTTTCGTTTTCTTCCACATTTACCTCTCCTTTTTGGAGACGATGATCCAGATGTATTGTATCGCGTAAGCAGCCTTGATACACTTGATTTGCCTACACCAACTGCAGAAGCGATATCTCTCACTGTCATAGAAGTGTGATCCTTCAGAGCAATTTTTTTGCACGCTTTCTTGGGGAAATATCCATTTTTCAATACACGAAAGCAACACTTACTCACAGAGAGCAAAAACTAACATCCACCTGTCCCATACGAAAGCTCACAACTGAAGCTGAAGTGCCTATTTCCTGTTAAAAACCGGTCAAACCACATTCATACTATCAAGTTCTAACAGTCACACCCCGTAACAGCTGATAAAACCGGTTTACGTGGGTTTCCGACTTCAACTGGCGATCACATTACAATTCTGAGAATAAAATAGCTTGTCCCAATTAATTTGCACGGTATGGTACGATCTCGGAAACGGCGCCGCTTGAGGGTGGTTCACGTGCGGCTGTAGTGCGTGGGTATCAGAAGTGGTGCACAGATGGGATTCGATTGACTTTCCACAGCTCAATATATGGGGAGTTACTAATAGTAAACTTATTATATAGGTAAGCTAACACCAAACGACTAACAGTCGTCCCGCTGTGTGTCGTTCGCAGCTCATTGATGCCAGAGAGTAGTGGAGACTGACGCGCATTGTTCATAGCAACCGCAGGGCCACAGTGCGACAAATCACCCGCAGCTACAATTAGCTGTGGGGGATTTGTGCATGGGCCTAAGTAACCGAAGACCCAACAAGGTCTCCCCACTACACGTCATCGCCAACAACGCATGAAATGGGCCCAAGATAATCGATATTGGACTGTGGATGACTGAAAGGAACTGTATGTTCTGACGAATCAAGATTCCTGGTGCATCACGTAGACGGCCGAGCGCGGATTCGCCGTTTACCAAAGGAGGCTATGGCTCCAGGATGCACTGTTGGAAGGAAACAGGCCGGCGACAGTAGTGTTATATAGTGGGCGCTGTTTTCTTGGGACACTTTAGGCCCTATTATCCCAATCGTATAATCCCTGAAAGCTGTCGGGTATCTGAACATCGTTGCGGACCAAGTTCAACCATTCATGGCAACTGTGACCCCTGCTGTTGATGGCCGTTACCAACAGAATAATGCGCCATGCCACAATACCAAAATCGTTAAGGAGAGGTTCGAGGAACATGCTAGTGACTTTCTGTTAATTCGCTGGCCTCCAAATTCACCTGACATGAATCCAATGGAACATTTGTGGTTCGACCTAGAAAAGCGTATTCGCGCTAAATCACCAACACTCCTAAATGTACGGGAAATTAAGGACTTGCTCTTGCCATTATGGTAGTAGATAACCCAGGAAGGATACCTATCGCCACCTCATCGAATCAATGCTTCGCCGAGTGGTCGCTGTTTTGTGGGTTAAAGGGGGGTCCTACAGCTTATTAGGTAGGCGTTCATAATGTAATGGCTCATATTGTATCTTTTCCCGCCATTAATAGCCGTCCGTTTGAGCAGGGAATCGGTCAAAAAGTTAAATTTGTTCGAGTTGATTTCAGCTCATTTTGCTAACCACGAGTTGATTCGTTCCAGTAGCTTAAAAGGGTAAATCAGAAATGCAATGAAAAGAAATTAGTAAAATCATGCAATGAATTAATTTTGATACGCTTTCCAACATAGCAGATATCATCACTCAAGTTGTGAGGAAAATGGCTGTAGAATAAATCCTGCTCCTGATAAAAATCTAACCCCATTTCGATGAAATTCAACAGAACCGGTTAAGCATACCTCCGGAACAACATAAGTCATTGTCTCAATCGAAGCATTTTTATGTAAGTTATGACGCATAAGGGCAATGTAATGGATCCAGCTCATACGTCCTGACTTTTGACCCCATTTTGTCCATTTTCAACAGGGCTAGTCTCCAGGTGGTCATCTACCACATACTACAATTTCATCGAAATCGAACTTATTTTTACGCGAGTTATCGTGCAAACGGACAGACAGACAAAGCTGGAGCATATACGCTTCTTCAACCGTAGGTTGAAGAAGCGTAAATGAGTTTCACAAATAAAAAAAATCCTGTACACCGCTAAACAAACCATAGGAAACTAATTTGCCTAATTCAAGACCGGTTGCGAACGACTCCATCCAGCAGGAGAGCCACACACATTCATCGCCTAGCATACCCAAATAATAAGGCTGAAGTATAGGTACGTGTCTTAATTCTCGTGATGCATACGGGACAAACATTTTGGAGCGCTTATAGAAATTCAAGCTTTCATCTTCAAGGTCACATAAATAATGGGTCACAGCCATCTATGCGGTTTCTGAGGGAAAAGCGTAGTACAGTAAATATGTTTGCTTCTAGTAAGCATCCGTTTGGTATTTCTACTTAATACCCACCACTGTAACTCGGACAAGAATGAAAAACAATCAGTCAAACTTTGAAGTGTCCTTTTTGATTTGCTGGAGACTTATGACTGCAACACAAAAACCTTTGCATCTTCTATTATTACAGACTTCCCTATCATAAATATCCGGACACCTACATGCCTACAAAAAGACTTTAGAGTATTTAACCCTAGCTTTTAACTTGTACCTTTTGGGGGAGGGGGTGTTAGAGGTTCAACAACCACAGTGAACAACTGATTGGGCAATAAGCAGTCGCCCGTCCCTAATTTAGGGCCACTAATTCCAGGTAAGGGAGAGAGTCGGTGCTATAAGACAAACATAACATCCATGCTTCACCGGGATTCGAACCCGGACCCATCTCTGATGAATGATCAATAACCATCGCTTTAGACCACTGCGCCACCGGATCGTCCTCGCAAGTTTGCTGACGCTGTTTGTTAGTGTAGGCTTTGTTTAGCTGGAGAACGGAACTTAATGTCAAGCACCGTCGGCGACTTACCATGGTTTTCGAGCAGATAATCCGAGAGAAAAAATCAACTTGTGCTGAAACATATTTGATTTTCTGTTTACTAACTAACTGCAAGTAGTTTTCTCTTGGAAGGGTGACTTATTTGACCGTGAATCGTAAGGATAGGGTAAAAAAGTATATATAATAAGCTTGAAGTTAATCAGGCCTAACTGGTTTCTTTTTAATTTTAGAAAAATCAGTGGAGAAAAAAATTGATATTAAGCCACTGATTCTTGGTACAAAGAATGTTGAGTTCTCCCATGTGGCGCTAAACTATAGAGATTTTCTTGCTGTCAACTCTGGAATATCCAACGTAAAGTTGTCCATGGGAAAAGCAAGAGCTTTGCAAATTGAAGCCAACAACTTTGAGCGATTCTCCTTGAGCCTTGTTAATGCTCATAGCGAAGCACAGGCGCACTGGAAGCTGAATTCGTTTAAAATTGAAGGGCACATAATTCGGAATGATAGGTATTCGGGGAATGAGCAGATCTTTCCCCGCTGCTTGGACAGTCATAATCGTAGCTTCAATGACGTGTGGCATGAGATGTTTGTTGGTCAAACTCGTTCCGCTGTGTCGATGGATCGAAATTTCTCAACAACATGATGGGAGCACCCAGTTTGAAATCAAACTTGTGCGATGGCACCCTGACATTAAGAAATTCTGCAGGATAATTAACAGCTTCTTCAGCTTCCACCATCGAGTCTATAGACTGTACGTGTAAACGTCTCCCGGTAATTGTGAAAGAAGCTGTCGATTGACAACGTTAACTGCATCAGTGTTTGGTCCAAGAATCGCTCATTTACGAAACCAGTCGTGATCCTGAAAATGCGCCGCCCCGGTGGCGCAGTGGTCTAAGCGATGGCCTCTGATCATTCGTCCGAACGGGGTCCGGGTTCGAATCCCGTGAGGCATGAATGTTGTGTTTGTCTTACGGCACTGGCTCTCTCCCTTCCCTGGAACCAGTGACCCTAAATTAGGGACGGGCGACTGCTTATAGCCCATTGAGTTGCTCACGGTGGTCGTTAAACCTCCAATCAAAAAAAAAAAAAAAAAAAAAAATATCCTGAAAATGCTGAGGTAGGTTAAGGAACACTGCTTCCGTGAGAGCATTCAGAGTATCTACTATGTTTGCAACGGACGTCATTGAAATGGTGCCATCTCGATCATCAGATGCCACAGCGCCATTTTGGAGAGGTTTGGCAGCAAACTCACCAGATGCAGTATCACCTGTCATGTGCACTCATATTTGTGTTCAAGCTGAGGCGCTGCATGTTGCGCTAAATGTAGGATTGTTTAAGGCAAGCATGCAATTCGTCAGCTTTAGTTCCCCTTTGTGTGACAATGGCAGGGTTCGTCGGAGTCACCAGCCAAGACCAGAGTGACTCCACCCATGCAGTTACCAGTTCTGCGAATGTTTTGCAAAGTCCTGTCAAGCTCTTCAAACGCAGTTCTGCGAGACATATTGTGCCTTCATCCCAGACAATGAGTTGACACTGCTCGAGGATCTTTTCTCTGCCAGTAACTTTTGCAATGTTGCAGATGAACGTTTCTGCGTTTTGAAAATCCAAAGGCAACTTGAAAGCTGAGTGAGTTGTTTTACCTCTGGACAGCAGCGTAGCGGCTAAGCCAGATGACTCCACCGCCAGTGCAATCATGACGTTTTGTCTGACTTTAGCCGGGAGGATATTTATGAGGTGTGTCATTTTTATGATATTTATGGATATTTATCATCATTGAGTGAAACGAATTTGCCACCGATGCATTGATTCATTACAGTTTAAATCGAAATGTTGGGCCCTAAAGTGAAAGTCTGAAATGGACGTTTTATTTTTTTTAAGGTTGAAACTAAGTTCCGTTTTCACTTCGTTGCCTTTAGCGACTAAAACACATGTTTTTTTTTTCTTTTCCAAGAAATGTCTACATGAACAGAGTTATCAGGTTCTCAAAAGCGAAACGAACTTCCGATGCCATTGGTTGCTACAACGAAGATGAGAAAGTTTGAAGTATTTTTACATATTTGGGAATCAAGGGTTTAATCCCAAAATTAAACTTTTGGAAAAAGAAACTATGCAGTTGACATGTTATGTTTCAATGAATTCCGAAATAGGTATCTGGTATTTAGAGAAAACAACGAGGTTTGTCACAAAAATTTACTTTTTCAAGTCGACCACGGTCGCTGGGTATTGACCAAGTTTCATCAGGACGAATGGCACGTAAATATTCAAATTTTACATGATATCATAAACGGTGTTTACAGTCACGAGTTTTGGTTAGTTGCTTCCACGAACTTGGTAGAAAAATGGGGTGGATGCCATGTTATTAACAAGTTGCGAAGACTTCTGATACAAATGGAAAGCTTCCAAAATATTAAGTTTGGTGGCTGAATCTGGCATGTCAATTAGTTTTGCTTATTCAAAGAAATTTGTGGCCCTTTTCGTAACAGTTTAGCCATCGATGACTTCTTTTGGTCACCGTTCCGAATGTAGGTCTTGTGCTCATTCAATCGAAAACGCAAGGCTCTACGAGTCTGTCCTATATAGGAAGCGCCACATTCACATGGAATTTGATAAAGTCCCCATAAGATTTTCTCTTCAACATAGTCCTTTGATCCTAAAAAATATCATTTTGTTTATGGATTTAAAAATTACTTTAAAATTAAAGATTTCGAGAATTTTTGAAATTTTGAAAGCAATATTACGGGAAAATGGAATAATGGCAAAATTCATTCGATTTTTTGAGCCTTACGTTTTCGATTGAAGGAGCACAAGACCTATATTCGGAACTGTGACCTAAAGAAGTCATCGATGGCTAAACACTGTTACGAAGAGGACCATATATTTCTCTTTGAAGAAGCAAAACTAATTGACAAGTCAGATTCAACCACCAAACTTGATGTTTTGGAAGCTTTCCATATATATCGGAATCCTTCATAACTTGTTAATGGCATGGCATCCACACCATTTCTATCAAGCGCTTTGGAAGCAACTAACCAAAACCCGTGACTGTAAACACCATTTATGATATTTACGTTCCATTCGTTCTGATGAAGCTTGGTCAATACCCAGCGAAATCATGGTTGGTTTCAAAAAAATTTATATTTGTGACAAACCACGTTGTATTCTATTAATACGTATAATCGTCACAAGACTGTATGTAGTCTTTGAGATCAAGGTATCTGGTACACCTACATTTTTCAGTACACCTTAAAAAATTATCTGTGTGTGGACATTCATTTCTCCATCTCGAAAATTTATTTTCTTCCATTTTAGAATGTCCTTTCTGAAAAAATCGCTCCGCGGGCCTCAGGCCGCAAAACCCCTGCTCTGAAGAAAGAATTGTGTTATTTCCAATAAATGGCAGAGAACGGTTGATGATCTCATAAAAAGAATCGGGTCGGGCCGTGAACTAGAAATTCTGAGCCGATTGGGGATCTGGACGGGCTTTCCAAATTAACGTACGTGCAGACTTCTACTCCACACTATCACGCTGCCTCCACCAAATTTCATCGGTGGCGCAGTGGTCTAAGGCGCTGGCCTCTGATCATTCGTCCGCAAGGGGTCCGGGTTCGAATCCCGGTGAGGCATGGATGTTGTGTTTCTCTTACGGCACTGGCTCTCTCCCTTCCCTGGAACCAGTGACCCTAAATTAGGAACGGGCGACTGCTTATAGCCCATTGAATTGCTCACGGTAGTCGTTATACCTCCAATCAAAAAAAAAAAAATTTCATCGTCCGGTACAGTTCCGATGGTACCTTTCTCCCTGCACCCACAACACAGGAAAAGGCCGTTAGACTTATAAACTATGTACCGTGACTTATCAGCCAAAAGAACAGTTTTCCATTGGTCTACAGGATAAAATCGACATTCCTGATACCACGCTAATTGGCGCGAAGTGATTAGCGGCAGGTGGTTCGCTGATCGACTGTAGTAACCCATGTCGTACAGCGTCATTCGCATTGTATTGGTGCTACCATCAGTCTCAATAGCTTCATATAGGGTTCGATAGTGGTAACCCGCGTCTTGCAGCATCCTGCGTACTTCATTGGTGTTAACATTTGTCCCAATAGGCTCACATGGGGTGTGACAGTGGTAACCCACGTCTTGCAGCTTCCTATGTACTGTACTGGTGATAATATCAGTCCCAAGAGCATCAAACAGGGTTTGACAGTGGTAAATTGCGTCTTGCGCACTGTACTGGTGTCATCGTCAGTCCCAAGAGCCTCACATAGAGTTTGAGAGTGGTAACCCATGGCTTCCTGCGCAGTGTGCTGGTGTTAACATTAGTTTCAATAGCCTCACATAGGGTGTGACAGTAATAACCCATGTCGTTCAGCGCACTGTCCTGGTGCTAACATCAGTCTGAATAGCCCTACATAGGGTTTGCGTTATTTGAAGCAATGCTGGTTTATATTTTGAGCTGACAGTCCTCTGCAGAGCTCTCCTTTCACGCTTTATTATCAGATGTTTACTAAGTCGTTTCTTGATAGGTTTAGCTTCAGTCCTCTTCTATTTGTATATCACATCCCCAACCGTCGAACCTGGGGTCTTGAATGCCACAGAAAGGCCAAGTACTGAGCGATTGCTTGTATGGCACACTATTATCGATCCGTGGTGGAAAGTATTTAACCCTTTAATGACCATAACGCCCGAACCACCCTTATATCCAAACTATCATGAACGCCCGTCCCAAGTGAGTTAGATTCCCTACCCCCATCTGTTCTTGGAATTTACAGTATATGGGATTAGCAGATGTCACCCTCAGTCACCATTGTTATCGCTAAACAAATAAATGAAGCTGGCGTTGATATATCCCGGGATGATATGATTTACTCTCATTATACTGCATGCATTCTGCGTGCAAGAGGGTAGTGATCGCCTCCGGAAAACGTGTTAATATCCGTACACATCAAGACTACAGATTAGAAGTCTCGCATGGTGACTGAGCACCACGGGCGAATATTCGGGGTGTGCTAGGTGTGTGGCGCACACCCGCACATAGTCGCAATTACGGATTTATTTCTAATAAAACGCGCCAGAGTTCGTCCTAAGGCTTCGAGTGGTGGTTAAAATTAATTTCCCCACATAATCTTTTCTTTAAGAGAAGAACGTTCGTTCAGTAAGTATATCGCATTCGCGCTAGAATCCTCGGGTGTGCTGTTTCGCGTGCGCACGTCCGACGACCTTAAAGCACCTGTGGTACAAGCACTCCCCCGACGGCGTTTCAGGTCGATTTCTAAATTCCCTGTGGTTTCAAACGTTAACAGCGGGACTTTCAAGGTGTGCTGCAATATTTTCGTAAAGAGGAGTAAGTTCGTTGCTTCGTGCAGTAAACAAAACGTAGTAAATAATATTTGCTGCTGCAGGAGCGCTATTTTACCAGCGGACCCCCTAAATCGTCAAAGCAACTGTAATTCAAAGCTCTCCAGATGGCGCTACAGGTCATATTTTTATTTCCTCGTGGATCCAACGCAAGGGTTTAAATTCCCAGGGTGCCGCCCTGGTGGCGCAGTGGTCTAAGCGATGGCTTCTGATCATTCGTCCGAACGGAGTCCGGGTTCGAATCCCGGTCAGGCATGGATGTTGCGTTTGTCTTACGGTACTGGCTCTCTCTCTTCCCTGGAACCAGTGACCCTAAATTAGGGACGGGCGACTGCTTATAGCCCATTGAGTTGCTCACGGTGGTCGTTAAACCCCCAATCAAAAAAAAAAAAAAAAATCCCAGGGTATGCACACTTAAAGAAGCACCACCGGTCATACTTGTTTGCGTTTGGAATAGCGTGGAGTCATAAACACACTTCAACGTTCTACTATGTTTTTCTGTCTTTTCGTCGCTGTATGAATCAGCGTGTTTATGAGCACAGATTTAAACATACAAATTTGAGTTTTGGCATCCATTTAGGTTGACTGTGTGCTAAGTGTCCCATTTTTTGCCAGAGATTTTCCAGATTGTGTAAAGCGGGTTAAGGAAATTAAGATTTTTCTTACAACGGAGTGTATGTAAATATTTTTACTATAAGTTAGTAGACGACGCGTAAATAAAAGAAATACTTTCGTATGTCAAAATGATAGTGCGTATTTCACAGCTCGGGATACATAATAAAATGTTTACGTGTTTTTTCCCCATAAGAGCGCACACCCAACCTAAATGGGCATGCGATGCCACTGCTGAGCACTAATTCTTCTTTTGTTAATTGGTAAAAGGGGAGGGGAGAAATTCTGAAAGGAAGAACAGACAGTTTCGGCCGTTATAGTATTCTGAGCGACACAAGATTTCAGGGTCCTGATAGCTAAAGGGTTACCTCTTCCGAACAAGGCATCTTGCTTTTACAGTCGTTCTATTCTCTTATTATAAGTTTAGGAGCATATTTATATGTGGGTCTGGACGTGGTGCTTGTCTAGGACCTAGTTCACTTTCAGTATATGGGTGTCTGAATATTGGTGGAAGGGCAGTATCGAAATAAATGGGGAAGCTCCGGAGACAGATGAAGTCGACGAAATCGTGAATGGGGTATGTGATGGAGAAAACATGAAATCCCGGTGGCTGAGGCGAGATTGTAACCGGGGCTTCCATATTTATCAGAAGCCAGATTCTGTAGTCATTTTCTTTCATTTCCCGTCATTGGGAATCGCAGCGAAAGGCAAAGAAAGTATTTCCTTTCCCACTGGTCACAGCAGAGGGGACAACAGCAAAGCAATTAAGCACATAAGAGCTTTTGAGAGTGAAGGCGTGGCTGCGCTTTCTTGGAATTAGACGGACCAAGGAGGTTTTCTCTGTCCGGGCATGAGAGGAGAGACTCGGTGGCGAAAAGTCGAGAGAGGAGGTGAATATTTTTAGGAAGCTCAGAAAAACTGTACCTGTTTACACAATTCAGATATCATTTTATATGCAGATGATGCAATCATTTTAATACATGGAAATGATGTTGAGACATTGGTGCGACAACTACAAGTCCATTTTACATCTATCACTAATTGGTTAACTAAAAATGATCTGGCTATTAATATTAACAAAACAAAAGTAATGATTTTTTCAAGTACGTCAACCCCCACCTCCTTAATTCAGAATATTAATTTACTTGGATCTTCTATAGAAGTGGTTCAAAGTCATAACTATCTTGGTATCATTATTCAGCACGATTTAAAATCAAATTCACATGTTGACTACCTTTCTAATAAGATCTCAAGAAATATAGGGGTTATTAGTAGTGCAGTGGCCAATTTAACCCCAAAATTAATTATTTTATTATACTACAATTTAATTCAATCTCACCTAATCTATTGTATATCTGTTTGGGGATCGACTATTTTATAGAATATGAAAAAACTTAAGTCGTTACAAAATATATTCATAAGACTACTACAATTTAAACTACAAAATACTCGATTTTCAAATACAGCCTTTCAGGCTTAACTCAGTCCAAACGATTTCAATATACTAACTATTCAACAATTGCATATCTATAGTATAGGTAAACTAATGTTTTTGAGAATTAAAAATGGTTATTACCAAGATTTAATTACACTAAATACTCAGTCATGATTATTCCACGAGACATGAAACAACATTAATCCCTATGTTTCCACTAACAGAACGATTTAGATCATTTGTTAATTATGCTGGTCCTGCATTATGGAATACATTTCCTACTGATACTGTATCACTTAATAATATTAATATATTTAAAGGAAAACTCGGGCATTTCTTACTGACCAAAAGCTCATAAAGTATTATTACCTTTATTAATTGATAGTACCACCCTAGCTGTGTTTGATATTGTGTTGATTTTTTTTTTTTTTTTTTTTTTTTTTTTTTTTTTTTTTTTTGTTTTTTTTTTGTTACAAAAATAAAAAAAATTGTTGTTACAAAAATATATTATTTGTGTTATATATTTATGATTATGTAATACCATGTCTGTAACAACTAAAATGCAATAAATGAAATGAAATGAAAAACCTCGGGGGTTGGTCGGAACGGATGAAGGAAGAAGTTTGGATGGCCGGAAAGAGATAAAGGGATTTTCGGCGGTGTAGAATATGGAGGGAGAACTAAAAGAATGAAAGCACGAAAATGAGGGACAAAAGCTTGATGACATTCCCCATAACATCTCAATAAAAGTTTTCCTCACTGCAAAATTTAGCCTCAGTCGATTCACTTTTCTATGCTCTGCATTGTTTTTATCTCCTCCAGTTGGGAGAATTACGGATTAAACCACTGATACCGAGCTTACTGCAAAGGAAGCATCAAACGAACCCTCCACACAGGGCGCTGTGATAGAACTCAGCACCAAGCCCTGTAACAAGATGTTGCTTGAATGCCTCAAATTTATACTCCAAAATATAGTCAACCAAGATCTCTCTCGTTTCCTCAGACACATTCTCGTCGAATTTGAAAGCTGGGCGTCATAATCTGAAAAACAAGCATTTTTTTACTACAAAAAAGTAAAGTTGTGGAGATTAATAGAAAACAAGCATTTGTTACTACAAAAAAGTAAAGTTGTGGAGATTAATAGAAAACCAGCATTTGGTACTACAAAAAAGTAAAGTTGTGGAGATTAATAGAAAACCAGCATTTGTTACTACAAAAAAGTAAAGTTGTGGAGATTAATAGAAAACCAGCATTTGTTACTACAAAAAAGTAAAGTTCTGGAGATTAAGCGAGAAACAACACAATTCCACGATTTTATGGCAGGCTAATGTATTAGTGTGATTTAAAATTTATTTGGTTCGACAGTTTATTTGGTGTTTCGAATGAGCTCTATGGCACAGAGTTTGTAGATTCTGAAAACAAATAATTCACCATTATGAGAAAAATATTTTGTCATATTACAATAAAAGAATAATGCAGTAAGGCAATAACAAATACTCGTGTTATATTAAGAATGTTACGGATGACCCGTTCTTTTTTGCATCGTTGTTTGAAGCTATATTACAATAGCTACACCCTAGACTGTAAAAACCCATCCATGTTTCATCAAAGACTTTGACAGAATAATTACGTTCGTCTTTCACTGCAAACACATTAAAATAAAATCAGAATGATTCCAGGATATTCTGAGAAATATGATTAAAAAAAAAGGTGGGTACTACGAGCATAGAAAGAGATAATGAATAGTGTAATTTCAGGTACGTAACAGTAAAAGCATACTGCGATTCCGTTGTTTGCAAATAGGTTGTCGTAGAGGCCCTATTGTTTATCACCTCTAATGATCTCGGAGGCTGCTTTTAAAGTATGTTTTAAAATCTGCTGTTATTCATTAGTTGAAACAAACGTCGCCTTGAAGTCCATCATAGCTTTGTTCCGGTACTACAATGGGAGACAAAGAAAATGGCCGTACCTTACAGAAAAGGAAAAGGCATCTCAACGTGAATTCTAGAATCAGATTCTCATCTTAATTAGAAGAAAGGCTTCTCACTCAATGAAAAAATATATCTTTCAGTGTTTGAACATTTCACGGCGCACTTTTCGTACTCAGTACAGATTTCTAAAAAAATGTACTTCGATTTTGTCTTTCACTGTTGTAGAAATGCATAAAATACTTTGATGTTCGACCGGACATCAGTGATTGCCAATTACATCTTGCGAAAAATGTATAATTGAAGACTTATGTGCTGTAGCTTTCGTCCAGCTTATGTTGTTACATATTACAATACTGCAGAATTACCTTGGTTGAAAATAATCGTATTTAGAAGATGGTCAATTAGGCTCTGCAAGATAGAGGAAATTTTTTCCCTGAAAGTTGATTTATTCAAATTTAATAAATTGTTCTCGAATTTTGAAGCTAGGAAAGACCAGATTAAACGATGCCATAATTTGCAAAGTATATGACAGACATTCTAAGAAGCAGGTTCTTCACAGCTAAATCTTTTCAGTTAGATATGAAATGCGCAATTCGTTAGTAGTTACCAATAGAAACAGTTCGCAGATGGATACAAAAAAAGTAGATGGATACAAAAAATGAATTACATTATATCCGTTATTGTAGCCGATCAACGAAGGGTTGGTAGAGTGGTGTCAAGTATAATAGGTCTACATGAACCTGTCCTAGACTGGAGTAGATAGTAAAGTAGCCTAAGCTGTAGCATTTTGTTCCTACATTAATGAAAAAGTTTGGACTCAAAAAAACAAAGATTGACGTTAAATAATCAGATGGCCGCCCCGGTGGCGCAGTGGTCTAAGCGATGGCCTCTGATCATTCGTCCGAACGGGGTCCGGGTTCGAATCCCGGTGAGGCATGGATGTTGTGTTTGTCTTACGGCACTGGCTCTCTCTCTCTCTCTCCCTTCCCTGGAACCAGTAACCCTAAATTAGGGACGGGCGACTGCTTATAGCCCATTGAGTTGCTCACGGTGGTCGTTAAAAATCCAATAAAAAAAAAAAAAAAAAAAAAAATCAGATGTCGAAGATCACCGAATGAAGTGTAGAGACCTGGAAGTGCATCTGACACCGGATGCTTTATTTGTAGCTGAAGTCAAAAAGCCGAGCTCTAAGATGAAAGCCACTCCGGTGGAGCAGTGGTTTGCATGCTGGCATTTGACCAGTTATCCGTGATGTGGTCTGGATTCGAATCACGGTGAGGCATGGATGTTGTGTTTGTCTTACGGAACTATCTCTCTCTCTCTCTCTCTCTCTCTCTCTCTCATGAGGAAAAATAGCTTTTTCTCTCTTCCATGACCCTAAATTAGGGACGAGTGACTGATTATCTCGCAGAGTTTCTCACGATAGTCTTTCAACCAAAAATAAATAAAGATTAGTGTGAAAAATGCCCTTCTACTTCTTTAAGAATTGAAATCAAACTGCGTTTTCACTTCCTGAGCTTTAATTTCTTTTACCACCAAGACCGCGGTAGCGGTCAGGATTTGATTAATTTCCCTACGCACAAATTTTACACACGATTCAGTTATTTCATGACTTTCTGGGGTTTTTGTGAATTCATGTTTTCAGAGGCAACTCATCTTATGACCACTTATGCCTAGAACTGCGGTAGAAGTCAACTTGAGAGCAAAAAATATTTGGTGTAAATTGGGATATCACTTGGGATTTGACGTTAGTCAGGGTATTTGGATCTCATACAACACTTGATTGCTGGGTTCGAGCGATGTTCACAATGCAGAGCTGGGAACTAAAAGCACGTGGATTTTTTTTCTGTTCAGTGGAAAGTTTACATCAACAGATTTTTCAGGGTCATGAAACAAGATGACGGAGCTTCTGGCGCGATTCGTTGCGACAGATGAACGCAGCCCCGGTGGCGCAGTGGTCTAAACGCTGGTTTGTGACTGTTCGTCCGAGAAGTGTCCGGGTTCGGATCCCGTGAGGCATTGATGTTGTGGTTGCATTACGGTGCTCGCTATCTTCCTTCCCTAACACCAGTGGCCTTAAATTAGGGATGGGCGACTGCTTATAGCCCATTGAGTTGCTCATGGTGGTCGCTAAGCCTTCAATAAAAAACAAAACAAAAAAACAGATGGAATGAAGTTCGAAGTATTTGTTTCCATATTTAGGATCGAGGCTATTTTGTTATAGGTCAGAGTGCGGAAGAGGAAATGCGTTTAAATTTATAACAGAAGTATGCATTCAGGACAAAATATCATTTGCAGGAGGAATTCCTACGGGAAATGGCACGTATCTTTGTGTTACATTGTGTCTACTACTTGATGTAGCTCAGCTCAATACAGCAGCTTTGTTTTTCCAGATATAGCCTCGCGTTATTTGCAATACGTGGTGGTGAATGCGGAAAGAAATTTAGGAAAAGGCGCGGGAGTAAACTGGAATATCTAAGCTGAACCGGGCTCACGGGTTTCCTACAGTTCGGGTGGGCTTTCCAAATGGAGGCCAGTGAAAAAATATAGTATAGGGCTTGGACTTCTGACGTGTCATACAGTTGAGTCATTCCTCCAATGAGGGAGCAGGTAGTCGATATTGTATTTGTTTGTCCTTTGTCAGTTCTTCCACTCCAATAGAAGTTCTTGACTCTCTTTGTAAGTCCCAATGATTCCTTACAGCGTTAGATATTTACAAAGCTATTTTTTGTTCATAGTTTCAGTTGTATGACTGAGACGGTGTTTTAAGAAAATTTTGTACTATTAAATCGCTTTATTTTTTTAAAAGTGAAATATAAGTTGCATTACAGCTTTCATTGAATTACAATTTGGAAAACCTCTTCTTTACCAATACATAATACACTGGCTGACAAAAATTAAGGACGAGACGGTTTTTCGAATGTAACGTCGTGCAGAAGTGCTCCACATCGACTCAAATCATACCATAAAATCCCCAAGATGTAAGAATATGGGACAAGTGAGCAAAACCGTCCAAATAAGGAATCCAAATGATACAAAGACACTTTATTCAAAAAGTAGCTTCGAGCACAACTGGACAGAAGACAGAAACGTCCATGTGACAGGCAGCTGCCAAGAAAAATCCTGTCTTTAGTAGGGGATATGATCACCCCCGATTGCGTTGCAGGATTTACAGCGTCTGCCATGCTGAGGACGAGGTTATCAAGGAGCTGTTGAGGCATCGCTGCCGATTCCTCTTGTAGCGCCAATTGCAGCTGCGGAATCGTTACTGGCGGCGGGTAACGTGCTGCCAAGCGTCTCCCGAGAAGGTCCCACACGTGTTCGATTGGATTTATGTCCCGTGGACCTTGCGGGCCAATCCATGCGTTGAATATCTTTTCTCCAACAGCTCTGAGACAGCCACTTTACGATGAAGTGTAGCGTTGTCGTCCATGAAGAGGAACTCAGGACCCACAGCACCTCTAAACAGACGCACGTGAGGCAGGAGAACCTCTGTACAATAGCGGACACCAGTGACTGAACTTCCTTGGAAAATGTGGAGGTCAGTACGGCTACCAAGTATGATACCGCCCCAAACGAGAACTCCACCTCCAAACCGGTCCCTTTCAATGATGTTGGATGTGTGATTGCGTGTTCCCTGCTCTCTCCAGATGTGTATACGACCAGAATCGTTCGTCACACTAAATAGGCTCTCATCCGTAAAGAGAACTAGACCCCATTGCTGATGTGTCCAGTTGTTGTGTTCCTGGCACCACAGAAACCGCCGTCTCCGATGAGCAGGGGTTAATGGCACACACCGTACTGGTTGTCGGGCAAATAGACCACCTTTGTGCAGCCTTTTGGCCACGGTAAAACGCGATAACGGACGTCCAGTTGTCTGTTGCATGTGCCATGCGGTTTCTCCCGCTGTCTGCAGCCTGTCTCTTCTCGCCTGCAGGACAATATACCGGTCGTCCGCCGCCGTGGTTGCTCGTGGACGACCACTGCCAAACTCTCGGACAGCTGTTCCTGTTGTTTGAAATGCTCTCCAAGCTCGTGAAACGGAGCTGTGATCGATCCTGAACTCTTC
The DNA here is from genome assembly GCA_039090855.1 of Macrothele yani. NCBI lineage: Eukaryota > Metazoa > Arthropoda > Arachnida > Araneae > Macrothelidae > Macrothele > Macrothele yani. The sequence goes on along the minus strand of CM077027.1, from coordinate 132,220,039 downwards.
GGCCACACTAGTCACACTTGGACCTTCTTCCAACTTGCCAATGACGCAACCTCGGGTAAAGCCATCCAGATGTAGTCTACTGGATTGCCTGTTGGCCATATAACACACGGTGGCAGCCACTCAACCTCGTTCAAACCGATGTACACCGTGCAATAGCTTTCACCGAATTGCTGAGCGTACACCGCCCGTGTGCTTTTATACCTTTCCGACACTCCTCCCCCTCCCGTACGTCATGCTGCATATATGCGCATACCATACCCTACCGTACCGGACCCTAGTCTATCTCCTGAGTGGTCTTTCGGTTCGTTCTGCCTTCTCGTTCCGCTGCCATGCTAATTTATCCACTTCGTCCTTAATTTTTGCACAACAGTGTATAACTTACTGTGATTTCTTCTCGATTAAAAAATTATTTTATTAGGGATTGTACACTGTTGCCCAAAACTTGCAGACGAGGTATTTTACCAGCAAAAAAAAACTGAAAAACCGGGTTTTCAGCAGTAAGTGATATCGATGGTAACAGCGAACGAAATCAAATGCACGACATCAAAAAATCATCGTGATATGCATTAAGGTGCTGGCACACGAAACATTCTTGAGTATCACGCCATGGAGTGGAGATTATGCACTGACCACTCGGGGTCTCTGTTTTGGCCCCAGAAGACAGTCGTCGCTCTTGAGTGATACTTCTCATTTGCGTATCCTTTAAAGAGTGAAAATTTCTTATTTCTCATTTAAAAAAAATATAAAATTTTGTCTTTAACTATTTTAATAAATGAAATAGCGAAAACGGATAGAAAAAAGGTCAGAGCGGCAGTTCTGTCTCTCTCAACGTTAAGATTCCCGCAGGCGCTCAAGAGCGTTACTTCACGCAACACAGCACCTCGGGCACTAAACCTCCCCTAGGTTCTGGTATGATATTCAAACGTGACACTAAAGAGTGTGTGGGGGGCGGCACCTTTAGCGATCGAAACAGAACAAAAAATTTCAGCTTTTGTCCAGTGACACTCTTACTACATCAGCATTGCATAAACAGGTTACAGGACGTAGTTCCCAGAAGGGAATCGTCTGCCCTGCGTCTCAATGGATGTTTGGCACTGGTGTCATGCTTTGCATCAAGTTTAGGTGCACTTTAGGGAACTTATCCACCTCCCATTGTAGGGCCCAGATAAATGCTGAAATGGTTTCATTTGGTGGATTCTTCTGCGCGACACTTCTCCCAAGTGCTTCTCATGCATGTTCGATTAGTCTGAAATCAGGAGAGTGCTGGAAACTCCATCCGACGGATGTCCTCACTAGATGAGGTGTCCTCCACAATTGTTGTGCCGGAAAGGCGAGCGTTGCCGTCCATAAAAATGAAATCTCTTACAACAGCACGAAGGAACAGAATATTTCAGTAAAGAATCACACATTGCAATTCCGCTGCCCAGTGATTGTCCCTTTTTTGTTTGGGGGGGGGGTAACGACCACCCTAAGCAACACGATGGACTGTAAGCCGTCGCTCGTCCCAAAGTCAGGGCAACCAGTTCCAAGGAAGGGAAAGAGACAATGCCATAAGACAAACACAAAATCCACGCCTCACCGGAATTTGAACCTGGACCCATCTCTGAAGAATGGTCAGAAGTCGGCGCCCAAACCACGGCGCCTTGGTGGACGAAATGTTCCTTTATCCATAATTTGCGGATTGGTGCGTCCATTGACGCCGCCCCTGTGGCGCCGTGGTCTAAGCGGTGGCTCCTGATCATTCGTCCAGTTGTGTTAGAGTTCGAATGCCTGGGAGTCATGGCTGTTGTTCTTCCAAATACGTGGATACAATTTAAAAAATCTTCCAAATACGTGGAGACAATGTAAATAAAGTCATCACTCTTTCCACGTTTTTCTTTTTTTAATTAACACAGCAACCGAAAAATTGTATTTCGACACCACTGTTATCGAACCCCAGGTCTCTCGATAACTAGCCGAGTGCGTTCGCCTTACCCTACGGTGGCCAACAATCCACGGCGCTATGTGTGTTTATCTGTCAGCATCTGACTTCACAAACCTGTAGGGATGGGTTCAGCAACTGAGAAGTCACCATACGCTACGGTGGCCAACAATCCACGGCGCGATGTGTGTTTATCTGTCAGCATCTGGCTTCACAAATCCGTATGGATGGGCTCAGCAACTGAGACGTCCCCATCTGGTGGGGCTTAACGACACAAGCTATTTGATTATAGCTAATAAATCCAAAGGGCGAGAGAAATGGAGAAAATCTTCCAAATACGTGGAGACAATGTAAATAGACAAAATCATCGCTCTTTCCATGTTTTTCTTTTTTAATTAACACACAGCAACCGAAACATTATTTTTCGATACCGCTGGGATCGAACCCTAGATCTATCGTCGCGTAAGCCGAACGCAGTCGGTTAGCTGGTGTTCGATCCTAGCGGTGTCGAAATTCAGTTTTTCGGTTGCTATGTGTTAAATAAAAAAAGAAAATCGTGGAAAAAGCGAGGACTTTGTCTATTTGCGTAATGCTATTTTCTGCACCTTGCAGCTCAGGGAGCATACTCTCCTTTCTCTTTTTTTTGTTCGAGGTTTTAACGACCACTACAAGCAATTCTTAGAGCGATAAGCAGTCTCCTATTCCAGTTTTGGGGCCACTGGTTCCAGGATAAACAGTCCTCCGTCCCTAATATGGGGCCATTGATCCAGGAGAAGCAGCCGCCTCTCACTAATTCCGTGACATGGGTTCGAGGATAAGCCGTACCTAAATTTGGGACGCCAGTTTCAGGACAAGCAGTTGTTCCTCCTGTGAAAGTCACTGGTGCCTTTTCTGAAACTCGAATCATATCCCACACAGACATGTACAGAAACCTAAGCTTCTGACCACTCGGCCATCAAGGAACTTTGCAAACCATGTCTCGGTTGAGTCTGTATTTTGAACTTCGCTTCCGTAATATTTTATTCACAAAGAGGGAATGTATTAATGATAATATGAAATCGCAAAACATTAAGCAAATCATATAAGAACAGATTTTGCAGAAATTACTGATGAAATACGGAATCCCTGTCAACTGTTCTAGCGTGAAACCTATAAAACATTGCGCAGCTTGTTTCCTAGAATTGTTCATATTGATGGTTCGATGTGTTCATATTCTGTGTTCCTACTGTATTCTGTGTAATTAATAGCCTTCTTTCTAAACTTTTATTTCATTTTATTAAACTGTGCACGGATTAACTTACGTTCTTATCAAACCACTCGAAACAGCTCGATTTGCACGTGGCAGAAAAGCAAAAATTTCTTTTGCTTTTACTCTAGTGAGGTAGTGTAAAGATAAGTGATCCTGCCATGCGAACAATTTCACTTCTTTTTTTGTCCGGTGGAATGCTTTCCAGCAAATCTTACTTCTGCAATAATAATAATAATAATAATAATAATAATAATGTCAACTGTCTATGCCACTTAAGTAATCGCCCGTTTTCAGAAGGTTTTTTTCAAAAAAATAAGCACATTTTTTTATGTAACCACTTCGTTCGTCCGTCTGTGGACAATCATATCTCTGCAACTATTAGTTCGATTTGAAAAATTATTTTTGCGTTGAGAAGCTTGAAATGTGAGAACGTGATCTTTTTTTTTCGGTTTTCCCACGATGCATAACTTCACCACCAGAGGGCGTAAATACGGATGCTATTTTGCTCCGCATAATTGCGCCTAAACATCCGATTAAAAACATTCTTCCATTCCATACCATTTATAACGAAGCCTATTTTGGATAGTTTTTTTTTAAAGAAATGCGTGGTTTTTTCCGGTAGGGAACGTAAAGTTAAATTGCGATTTCCCCGATATCTGTGCTTCTAAAAGTCCGGCTTGAAAAACTCTTTGCATTGAATAGATATCCTGGTAGAAAAAGTTCTGCATGTAAGTTCGAATTTTTGTACAGAATGGTTTGGCACTAAAGGGCGTAAGTGCATATTTTTGTTTCTCATATATTTGTAGCAATATATGCGCTTCTTAAAATCTCTATTAAAAGAAATTTTCGCGGTCAGATACCACTCAAGTTTTTTGAGAATGCCTTGTGCTGAATATAGTGAATAATTTTTCCGACAGGGGCGCGTAGATGTATATCTTATTTTTTTTTTTTTTTTTTGTCGATATATCTGCTGCTTTCAGTCCGATTTGAAATTTTTTTTTTTTTTTTTTTTGTCAGAGCATTTCAGGTGCGAAATATTTTGTTTGCAATTTCAAAATTCCTCTAATGCAAACGTGAGCAACTAAGAGTGCGCAAGTTCACGTTTCCGTGTGCAGCATAGTAGCAACAACATCTACGCATCTCAAAATTCCATTGAAAAAAACTTCCTCTTTCGATCAATTCTTCCGCCAGGAGCGCAAATGTCTTTTCAGTTTTTGTTAATATCTCTGCTTTTAAAAGTCCGAATTAAATAATTCTTGAGCGCCGTATACTTATTTACATTGTGGAAGACTTGGGAATATCATGTACCTGTTAAAGGACAGGAATGTCAACCCTTTTCTCACTATCTCTGCTTCCAAGAGAGTATCTGAAAAATTATTTTTTCTTAATATAGGTTTTGTTGTGAAGAGTACCTCTCACATACTTTGTTCTCTTCCGTTATTCAAATTCTTCCTCTAGGGGGCGTAAAGTTAGATCACGTTCTCATCTACATCTGTTATTTTAACTGTTTGATATAAAATCTTTGTCTCTCATTTTTCGAGTAAAATGTAATTTTCGTAAGACTTTTTGCCCGCTAGTTGTGGGAAAGGAATTGTTTCTGTTTCTAGATGTTTTATAGATTGCAGAAATGCGGTTGATTTTTTTATTTTTATTTTGTTTTTTGTAATTTTTGATGGTATCCATTGCTGCGAATAACTTTGAAAAACTTTATTTGCGTCGGAAAGGATTCAAAAGACGTACTGGTGAGAAAAACAGAGCGAAACAAAACAAGTTAGTAAAATCATGCAATGCATTGATTATGATACGCTTTCCAACATACCAGAAATCATTACTCAAGTTATGGGGATAATGGCTATGGAATAAATCTCGGTCCTGTGCCCTGACCTTTGATCCCATTTCGATGATATTCAACAGAACCGGTTCAGTATACCTCCAAAATAACATGATAAACCTTTGTTGCAATCGAAGCACTTTTACGTAAGTTATGATGTATAGGGGCTATGGAGTAGATCCCGCTCCTGTGTCCTAACCTTTGACCCCATTTCGCCCATTTTCAATAGGATACTAACATTTCATCCAAATCGAAGCATTTTTACGTAAGTTATGACGCATAATGGCGATGAAAGTGAGTCCGCTCCTATGTCCTGACCTTTGACCCTGTTTCGCCCATTTTTAATAGGGTTTGTCCCAAGGTGGTCCCCTACCACATACTAAAAATGTCATCGAAATCGAACCTTTTTTACATTAGTTATGACTCATAAGAGCAGTGGAATCGATCCCGCTCCTATGTCCTGACCTTTTATCCCATTTCGTTTACTTTCAATAAGATTCCTTCCCAGGTATTCCCATACCACATACTAAAATGTCAAAGAAATCGAACGATTTTTACGCGAGTTATTGTGCGGAAGGACATGCGCACAAAACGCGTGATGTAATGAGGCAGATGGGAATCGAGACTATCTGCTCGCAATAGTGTGACGTCATAAAACTTTAATGGATCCACACACAACGCGTGACGTAATGATACAGATGGCATGACTGCGCGCCAACATCTAATGGAACTACGCCATGACACTAAAAACGTGGTAATTCGGGGTTATTTAACCCACTAAACGAATTTTCGTAAAGTCGAGATCAAGCTAAATCGATTTCTAATACCAGAAAACCGTAGGTTAACGACTTTCAACAAAATTCTTAGAGCCGTTTTCAAAATAAAATTTACATACATACAAGAATTGCTCCTTTAATAATATGGGATAAGGGCGATGGAATGCATCCCGCTCCTATGTCCTAACCTTTGACCCCACTTCACCAATTTTCAATAGGGTTCATTCCCAGGTTGTCCTCTACGACATAGTAAAATGTCATCGAAATCGAACCATATTTACGCAAGGCATGACGCATAAGGGCAAAGGAAGTGATCCCGTTCCTATGTCCTGACCTTTGACCCCACTTCACCCACTTTCAATAGGGTTCGTCCCCAGAGGGTCCCCTGCCACATACTAAAATTTCATCGAAATGGAATAATTTTTACGCGAGTTATCGTGCGGACAGGCAGACAAAGCTGGAGCATATACGCTTCTTCAACCTTGTTCGGAAAGCGTAAAAAAAGGACCAATCCCGATATTGCCGAAGGACTGAAAGTAGGAACTAGCTGGTCCCCGAATGGGAGACTGAACAACTATGACCAATAACTCTGGGGAATATTCGAAAACCTGTTTGCGAAACTTTCGGATTATGTTATTTTCTGTTACAAATGCATAGTTTTGATCCAATTCTTATTTATTTTCATATTATACGATTTACGGGCAGTACATAAATTTTATCGCCGTTGTTTTTCGTGACAGTCTCTCTCTCTCTCTCTCTTTCTCTATCTCTCTCTCTGATAGTGTTTAATCTTTTTTTTTTACATTAAAATTCACTTAGTCAGAAATCGATGAAGTGTAAAGTACTATTACCTGATAAAATATTATAAATTACCGTTTGGCAAAAAAACATAATTTAAGTATCAGTTCGAATTTTCTTGTGTTTGGGTAAATACAGTTTGCTCCATCATATAGAAGTCTTTACTCTTTCCACGTTTTCATAAGCGAGTCACGGAAAAATTCTCATCGGCCGCCACCAGGAATGGCAATGGTGTAGTGGAAGTATGTCCAGCGTGTAACTGAAAGACCCTGGGTTCGATTCCTGATGGTGACCAATGATAATTTTTCCGTGACTCAATTATGAAAACGTGGAAAGAGTAAAGACTTCTATTTGATGTTCCTAATCCACGTCAACTGTGTATTTATAGTTTGCTGCATATTAAAGCACATTACTTTATCTAATACTTTTCTCAAAAATGAGGAATTTCATCTCACTTTGCGTACCATTTTACGTTTGCCCACACTTTGTTTTGCTACTTTATTCAGTTATACTTAAAAAAGGAAATGGAAGTTCCCCAAAATGCTTGAAAACTTCGCTTAAGGAAGTCGTTACAGAAGTAACATTTCAAAAGTCACGCGACTACGAATTTATATTCTGAATAAATTTCTTAGAAATCGGTACATAAATTAAATGTTGCGAAATTTATTGGCGGAGAAAAGAGAAGAAAGACCAGCTGCGCGAGACAAAAAGAAGAAACAGAACATTCGCTTTGTTCGATTACTGCAAAAGAAATGCAGAACTAACGAATGCGCCTTTGGAAAACTGGAAAACAGTAAAAGATACTATAGCACGCGAAAGGAAATACCAAAAATAAACTCTTGCAGTTTGCAAGGCTTGGCGAAACTGTAAACAAAATAGCAAGCTGTCACATGCTTGTTATGTGTCTACGAGACGGAAAATTTAGAAGTACAGTGACTTGGAATTTCATTTGATAAAATGAAATGGCGCTTCGTTGGGGGAAAGCTTATAAGAGTATGTACAACGAATTATTAAAATGCCTGACATATCAAAATAGAAAGGTTGGAGGAATGTGGTTAAAATATCTAATTTGATGAGCCAATTTTTTTTATAGGAATGTGACTTACTACAGAGATGAAACACATGTTAAGACGACAAATCTGCTGCGATATATTGCGTCAGTGTAGCTTAGTCGGTTAGAGTAACACACTCCGGAGAGAGGAGACGCGGGTTCGATCTCCAGAAACTAAAAATTCCTGTTTCCACTTTGGCGTCCAAACGTAAAAATTCATCTACTGGCCGTTGGGTTCTTCGAAAAATGTGTGTTCGTTCGGCACATCGTCTGGAATTATTAAAAGGTTCCTTTCTTCCCTTCAAAAAAAAAAAAAAACGGGAGATGATTATTCGTCCGAAAGGGGTCCGGGTTCGAATCCCGGTGAGGCATGGATGTTGTGTTTGTCATACGACATTGGTTCTTTCCCTTTCCTGGAACCAGTGGCCCTAAATTTAGGGACGGGCGACTGCTTATAGCCCATTGAGTTGCTCACGGTGGTCGTTAAACCTCCAATCAAAGAAAAAAAAATAAGGGCCTTACTATTTTGAGAAACACAGAGGAATCGATAAAATGTTTCAAAGAAGCCGTGCTCTCATACTGCATACTAAAGTGCGTCGCATAAATATTAGAGACAGAACAAATTCTCGAATGGAAAAGAAACAACAACGAGCTGAAATGTACACTTCATATTTATAGCAAGAATAGCATAGGACAGACACGCAGCTGCAAAATAATTTGACAGAAACATAACAATTCCACCACCAAGTATAAGAAAAAAACAGCAATACGCTGGTCTCAAAAGTATAAAGACTTACTAGTTACGAACACCTCCGGTACGAATAGCGCAGCAGTTGTTCTGAATAACACTGAAAACCCGATTGGGCATGCTGTCCACCAAGTGATGTGTAAGTGTTCTGGACGGAGTGCGTACTAGCATCGTTCAATCTGCTCTTTCAATGCCACCACACTTGAGAACTGCCGTCCATTCGCATACACATCATGAGCTAAGATACCCCATAGATTCTCCATGGAGTTCAGATCTGGACTGAGTGCTGGCCAATACATTACGGCCACATGAGTGTTAAATCAGTTTTTCGTTTATTCAGACCGATGAATAGACATTGTCTTGCTGGAACACATAATCCCCCCACCGCTAAAGTTTCGGCAAATGCTATAAGGTGGCTATGTCCTGACACGTTTCGGAGCTTCGCCGGCCTTGCATGAAAGCGATATCCGTTGTCCCATTGAACGCAAAAGCTCTCCAGACCATCACAGATCCCGTCCTTTCTGTCTGCTGAAGAACGTGCGTGGCCCGCGTCGTAAATCATACCAATAGAAGTACCAATTGTCAGGGCCGTCGTGGTTTAACAACTTCTCATCGGAGAAAATAGTTGTGATCCACTTGTCCGTTCAGTGCATGTGGCTGCTACTCATAACAATCTGGCTTCCTTGTGGCGACGCGTGAGTTGTGGCAGACGGGGCATTTTACGGTGCACAATGTTGCGACTCTCCTTGATTCTTCGATGAACTATGTCCTTTGAGACTGTGACACAAGCTGTCCGACAAACTTGTAGTTATAACTTCTGGGATGAAACTAAACTCATGATGGCACGATCATTTTGTTTGGTAGTTATTCGAGGCTTTCCAGGCCGTTTTCTGGCCGTGGACGCACCGCGTTTCCATAAAATCTTATTAATGACTACCCTACTCCTCCCCATGGCCTTAAAAATTTTCGCTGCAGGCAATCCATTTGGCTTCAGTCTCCAAAGCTTTCTGCACCTCCTCACCAGAAAGTTGACTGTTCCGTGGAATGTCGGCAAGTGAATGACTGTCGGCAGGTCTGTCCGCTGTCTTTTGTAGGCTGGACCGAAGTATGGCACATGCTAATTTGTACATCTCATTTGCATGTGGCTTCTTTACATAGTTTTCTTTATATTTATGAGACACCTACAATTACACTATTTGGTGATCTTTTCACACAATCTGGTCATCTCGACGGATCGAAACGTTCTGTTGTAGAATTCTGTCTGTTTAGGTGCCACTTCAGCTTCCTACCTACATTCGCATTGCGTTGACGGCGCAAATTAGACTTTATATTTATGCGACGCACATTAGATTCCGTTTTGTACGACACACACGTTTCGTGTAGTTCAGTTTTAACTAGGAAAAAAAGTAGAATGGTCAAGTGAACGTTATCTTGTTGAAAGTGGACGTTAGGAGTACCATGGAGTTACAGAAACAAAACGGGCTGCAGAACCACGTCGACGTATCGAGCTGTTGAAACTGAAAGCGCCCAAACCAATGACGCCTGGGCGCGGAGCCGTATGACGCTTACGGATGGCATCAATATATTCCCAGTCATCAGGCAGTCTCCAGACTTTCAATCGGCTAACATCGATCGGCCTTGAGGCAGAAACGGGACTCGTCGCTAAATACGCAGTGGTTCCATTCGTCCTACCGCGCATGTCCGGTACGGCACCACCACAACCTTGCGCGGTGATGTGCTGCGGTGAGTGGCAGTTGTCGCAATGGCTGGAGAGAGAGCAAAGCTGCCTCCGCCAAACTCCAATTCACAGTCCTCGTTCACACGGGAATGTTCATAGCTGCCTATGCACTTCGATGAATCCTGTCCGCTGTGGATTGTGTAACGGTCACGTGTTACCGTCGGATGCAGCGGTCGAGGAGTTCACACGTCCGCTTACCTGCCCCGGTGCTCCCATGGCGACGCACGTTGCATTACTACAACCACTATCGCTACATTCGGCAGACAAATGTTTCATCCAATGCGTTTCCGCAGATGCCAACTAGCACTGATTTCTCGTATTAATACGAATTTTTGGTTGGAATTGCGGAAGTACGGACATGACGGTGAAATTCCGGAAAATCGCCGTTTGATTTTCCTGCTTTGGAGACAGCATGAGGTTCTCTCGCGGAATTCCACTTTTTTGTCATCACTTGGGTTGTTCTCAAGATCGATGCTATACTGAATAGAATTTGGAATGGAGAGAAATTCCGGAGGACCGAATTGCGTCTTTCAAAACTTTCGAAAACTGAAGGTAGACGGAGTGAAGATTTCTCCCGTTATCGTATTCTTTAATTTTTTTTTTTTTTACTCCCGATGTTGTCTCTGTCCAGCATTGTTGTTAAATACAATTTTTTGCATAAATGCTAGTAGTATTTCAGCTTGAAAATATAGGCAACAATCTTCGAAACCGAAAGTTAGACGTAGCGAAAATGTCTCAGTAATTTGTTAATTCTGTTTCTCGCGGTGTTTCTTCTGCCCACAATTGTTAAATATCATTCTGCTCTATAAATATTTGTATTTCGGCTGTAAAAATGGTGGGAAAACTTCCCGAAACGGAAGTCGGACCGAGCCCGAATTTTTTTCCAGTAATCTTTTTTTTTTTTTTTTCTTTTTGAGATGTTTCCACTGATCTGTATCATTGTTAAATAGTATTTTTTCCCATAAATGTTTGTATTTCAGCTTGATAAGGGAAGGGAAGTTCTCGGAAAACGGAAGTGACGAAGTTAGAAAATTTATAAGAATTGATACATTCTGTTCAAAAGTAGGGTTGTTCTAAAAGTTACACCATTTAACTAAACTTATGAAATTTTTTTATTATGCATTCATGGTTCTCAGGCTGACAGTTTTGTGAGTGTGATATTGTTGGATGAAATTATAGTCATAAGTCGGGAAGAATGAACAAAACCTATTTGGCTATACAAACACAGGGTAAAAGTCTTTAAGTTCAGTTCTTCTGTAAAATGGGTTATATAGGAGAAACAGTTGATTCCAACTGCACCAAAATTTGAGGGCATTAGAGAGAGAGAGAGAACAAAAATTGTAAAAGATTACTTTCAGTAATTTCTTAGATTTTTCCTGTAGACATTCCTAATTTTATCATTGACAAATTATTGTTTAATGAATTTATTTTTTTCTCTGTAATAATTGCTGTGACAGACTGGAATACGTTGTCATGCTAGATACCAAAATTTGCCTCCGTGTTCTGGATTACTAAAAATTAATTAAATGTTTATAAGTGAAAACAACTTCCAGAGTTTGACATCGATGCGATTCAGGGATCATACAGCAGTACGTTGTCCTATGATGAAGCCTCTAGTAAAGGTGTGCGTGTGATTGTAGGGTTCTGATGGCATAGCTCACCCATTCTCATTCCTTACACGTGCTTTCTCCACCGAGATCACATTGATGCAGTGCTCTACACACACACACACACACACACTGGTGGGGACGACCAAGCTAGGCTACGTTGAGACGTTTCATTCTTTTGTCTTCACCTATCACGTGGTTGCCCGAAAGCAGAGGTCTGGCCACCAGGGATGGCCACGGGTCAACGGGTTGACAATTTCTAGCGGGCCAAGGTGTTCCTGATCCGATTTCGACACGGTTTTGTTTCCGTTTTATTTTTGAAAACGAAAAGTATCAAAGAAAAATGAGGATCGTGGAATTTTGTGTTTGATACTGGTGCCCGCGGACCGAAAAATTATTTGTCATGCAATATGAAGGAAAAGTGTCCCTTCCTTTTGAGGGGCAATGATGAAAACAACAGCCACATTTTGGAAACTTTCAGCTCATCATAAACTTGTGAAAATCGGTGTTGCCGTGAGACATATTCTGAAGCTTTGATATATTGTCAAGAAAACATCAAAAACTGAAATTAAACATATAACAAGCTACGTAAGTAAAAACATTTGACTGTATCGCCATCAAAATTAGGTGGAACAGCCTTAACATTAATGTAAAGGGACTTTTTGACTCTCCCATGTGTTTGTAAATATGTGTAAAACAGTTATGCTTTGCAAATGAGGGATGGCAGTTTCAACACTTCCTTCCGGTTGTAAGTGAGTAAATTATACGTTCCTATAATACATTTGGTATATTTTCGTATAACTTAAGATACTCACTGCGGAGAGACTTTTTGTGTGAACGCCATATATATATATAGGGATGTAAGGTCAGGTGATGCGTAACATCACAGCCTCTCCTTGACAAATGTCAACCCCGCCTTCTCGTGGTGCATCCTGTTCCCACTAAAGGGGCTCTGACGACCGCCCATAGCGGTATAACTATACCATCGGGATTAGAGGAAATTCTATCCCACACTCACCAACCCGCTTGGCCAGCGTGGTGAGTTATGGCCAAACCCCTCCAAAATGATTCCACAACTTAAATCTTGGCCCTCAGTCTCCGGCAGCTGGAATGTACCTGGCCAAGGCAGCGGCCAGTGCGACATGAAGGCAGAGGGTGCTAAGAATCCCCGGAGGACCGGACTAGGCTGCCATCTGATGCTGACCTTGGCTACTTACAATGGACGCTCCCTATCTTCTGAATCAAGGCTTCTTGAATTGGAAGAGGAACTACAAAGGATCAAGTGGGACATCGTGGGGCTAAGTGAGGTAAGGAGAAAAGGAGAAGATCTCATCGAACTGAAAAGTGGACATCTCTTCTACTATCGTGGGACAGATACTGGCAGAACTAGTGGTGTTGGATTTATAATAAACAAGAAACTGAAGGATAAAGTTGTAGAAGTTGAAAGTTCCTCTGACAGAGCTGCACGACTTGTTATCCAACTCTCGAAAAGATACCAGGCTCAGATTATTCAAACTTATGCACCCACCACAAGTCATCCTGAAGAAGAAATTGAAGAATTTTATGAGGAAATTTGTCATCTAAATAATAAAGGTAAGCAGCACTTGAAAATAATTATGGGAGATTTCAATGCAAAAATAGGGCAACGGCAACAGAATGAAACTTCAGTAGGTAAATTCGGTCATGGCAACAGAAACCAGCGTGGAAATACTCTCGTTGAGTTTGCAGAGGCAGAAGGGTTTTTCATCTTGAACTCCTTCTTCAAGAAAAAGCCACACAGGAAATGGACATGGAGACATCCAAATGGGACGACAAGTGAAATTGATTTTATTATGTGTAACAAAAAATTCGTCATAGAAGACTGCAGTGTGCTAAGCAAGTTCAACACAGGTAGTGACCATAGATTGGTGAGATGTAAGATGCACTTCAACACTAAACTTGAACGTGGCAAGCTCATAAGACAAACAAAATCTATTGACATAACCAACCTTAAAAAACACCATAATACCTTCAAGTTAGAACTGAAGAACAGGTTCTCTGCTTTAGAAGGCCTAACATCGGAAGAAGTGGACATCTCTGAAGTTAACAGAAAAGTAACCAAAGCTCTTATGGAAACAGCAACAAAATTAGCTGGGTCTAAGAACAAGTTGCATGTGAACAAATTATCAGGAAAACCAAAATGTTGATGCAAAAAAGAAGAGAGATGAGGACAACTAAAGAAGATGTGACTTCCAAAGTGGAATATATAGAGCTATGCAAGACAGTAAGAAAAAGTATCACTGAAGACGTAAGGAAATTCAACTGTGAACTAGTGAGGAAAGCAATTGAAAACAACCAAAGCCTAAAGATAGCAAAGGGACATCTCAGTATGGGAAGAAAACAGATTATGGCACTGAGAAAAGAAGATGGTTCTGTAACAAGAAATAGAGGCGAAATTTTGACAAGAGTGAAAGATTTCTACTCCAAATTATATGAAAAAGATGATATATGCACTCCAGACATCATGAAAGATACCAGTACCAGAGTTCCTCCAGTCCTTCCAGCAGAAGTTGCACATGCAATCAAGAACATGAAGCGAGGAAAAGCTCCAGGAGAAGATGGAATTACTGTAGACATCATACAAGAAGCAAGTGGAGAAATCGAAACAGTACTCGCCCAAATTTTCACTCGATGCCTTAATGAAGGAAAGATTCCTGAGGATTGGAACACCGCTACAATGATCCTGCTACATAAGAAAGGTGACATTGAGGATCTCGGAAACTACAGACCTATCAGCCTCCTATCAGTAGTTTATAAAATCTTCACTAAAGTTCTTTCACACCGCTTGAAGGTAACACTGGACATGGCTCAACCGAGAGAACAAGCTGGATTCAGGAGTGGCTACAGCACAATAGATCATATCCACGTGCTGAGAGAACTAATTGAAAGAGCGAGGGAATATGAACTTCCATTGTGCATGGCTTTTATCGATTATGAAAAAGCCTTTGATTCGGTGAAACCATCAGCAGTTACAATGGCTCTGAAAACCTGCGGTATTGAAGATGCATACATTAATATTATTAATAACATCTATGAAAATGCAAGTGCAAAGATTCGGCTGTTTGAAAATACAACACACGTAAAAATTGGAAAGGGAGTGAGACAAGGTGACACCATATCTCCGAAGCTCTTTAATGCCACATTGGAGGGTGTTTTTCAGTCCCTGAGCTGGGAAAACAAGGGGATAAAGATTAATGGAGATTATCTAACCCACCTTCGTTTTGCTGATGACGTAGTCATTTTTGCAACTACCCCATCAGAGCTGCAGAGTATGATCCAGGAACTTGCTGACAAGAGTAAAGAAGTGGGATTAAAATGAACTTTCAGAAGACAAAAGTGATGTTCAATGCTTTTACAAGAAATGAAGATTTATCGATTGATGGAGAAAAGCTGGAGATAACAGACACGTACGTTTATCTTGGACAGCAGATATCAAGTGAGGGTCACATTGATGAAGAAATTAATCGGCGTACAAAACTTGCCTGGAGAGCTTTTGGAAGAAACAGCATAATTTTCAAGAGCAATATGCCATTATGTCTTAAAAGAAAAGTGTTTGATCAATGCATCCTTCCAGTGCTTACGTATGGTGCAGAGACGTGGACCTTAACTAAAAGAGACATACAAAGGCTGCAGACAACTCAAAGAAGCATGGAGAGGTGCATGCTTGGTGTAACCAGGAGAGATAAGAAGAGGAACTCGTGGATCCGAAAAATGACAAGAGTGGAAGACATCATGATCAGAGTTAAATCCCTGAAATGGCAATGGGCTGGACATACTGCCAGAAGGACAGATCATCGATGGACAGCCGAAATTTTAGATTGGATTCCAAGGGACAGGAAAAGACCCAGAAGAAGACCACATGGGAGATGGGTGGATGAAATTCGAAAGTATGCAGGGGTGACATGGAGGAGACTGGCACAAGACAGACCGTTGTGGAGGAAACTTGGGGAGACCTTCGTCCAGCAGTGGATTGATAATGGTTGACAATGATGATGATGATGATATATATATATATATATTCAAGTTCAAAGCGGTTTTATCCGGGTCAGTTATGGTTCCGGGTCGGTTCTACATTTGTGTCTTCGGGTCGGGTTCAAACTTTTTGACCCGTTCCAACTCTACTGGCCACTGAGAAGACCAAATGTCATCACTATTGTACTTCATAACACATTTTGTTTTTTGTTAGCAAGGTATATGAAGAAAAGCGTCCAAAACATTTCTAGAATTCAGAGAAAAGTTGAGTTTTTTGGATCCTTAGTTTGAAGGTAGATTTTTTCAATACGTGAATATTCTTTAGGTTGCTTGCTTCTCTCAAAAATCAGTATTTCCGAACTTTCAGTAGATTTCGCGGCTCTGTTCTCGATCTCCTGGGGATTCCTCGAACTGCATCTCAATGATCTAAACGGCTCCGTTTGAGGTCATTTGTGAAGATTCGAGGCGGTTATATTTGCTCCTGATGTTTGAAAATTCCACTATAGCTCCCCGAACGGCCATTTTCCAAAGCAAGCCAACCCATAAGTCGCCCTTTCGAAGATTTCTTCTAGCCGTAAGAGAGGGACTTCTCGATTCGAGACGAAGGTAAATGCGAATTCCTCAACCAATGGCTGTTTCCATCGGCGCTTCGCCCTGCGTGTAATGCGCTGGAACGCACCAAGTTAAGCAGCGTTCACTTCAATTTACCCATTGCTATCACATCCCGATTGTTATGTTTTCTGAACGCATCGCTTAGCGCCAAAAGTTATCTTTTAAACACAGTCTGTTTTATGGCAAAATTATTGACAAGAAAAACTGTGATCAAAATGGAGGACAGAGCTTTCGGCGCTCTTCTGGTTAGAAATGGAATTGTTATTTTCAGGGAAAAACAAAGTTTCAGAAGAAAAATTGTTACGGTAACTCCACGGGTAGACTAGAAAGGGCTGTTGGTTTCTATTTATTACTTTAAGTTGGAGAAAACATTTTAAGATGATATTAACACTAAAAATATTACAGACCATTGCATCATAGATACACGCTGAAGTGACAAATTATTAAGAACACCAACATAATAACGTATGGATGGGCCTTGGCATTTAAAACAACCAGGGTTCTAGAGATTCAACGAGGCGATGATATCGTTCGAGAGATATTTTCAGCCAAGCGGATGTGATGGCGTCCGTCTATTGACGAATGTCTCGCTGGGTCAGGATTTCTGTTATGAAAAATGGTTCTATCACCTCATACCACAAATGTTCAATTGGGTTAAGATATGGGAAACTGCGGCAGCTATTTTTGCTCTTTGAAGACGTTATCATGCTCTTGGAACCACTTTGGCGAAAATCCGCGCCTGGCGTCCCGGTGTCGCTCTCTTATGACCATTCGTCCGAGAAGATTCCGGGTTCGAATCTCTGTGAGGCATGGATGCTGTGTTATTTTTGCGGGGCTGGCTCTCTCCCTTACCTGGAACCAGTGGCACTACATTAAGAAGGGACGACTGCTTGTTGCCAATCGAATTTCTCTCGGTGGTCTTTAAACCTTTACTCAAAATTTAAAAGAACTCGTCTTTTGTCGTGGCATGGCATCCTGCTGGAAATAACATTCAATCACCAAGCGCCATACACATGAGTGGTGGTGTCTGGTCCACAGTGAGAAGATACTTCTTGGCAATGGCTTCTGACTATTCGTGCGAGATATAGGTCCGGGTTCGAATTTCGTAGAGGCATGGATGTTGCGTCTATCTTACGGCGTTGGCTCTTTCCCTTTCCTGGAACCATTGGCCTAATTCAGAGACAGGCGACAGCTTATAGCCCATTGAGATTGAGTTACTCACTGTGGTAGTTAAACCTTCAACCCCCCCCCCCCAATACTTCGTGGCAGAGTGATTCTGTTACAGAAGTTTGAAGAAACCAAATTCCCGCAGGAAAAATAAGATCCAAACCATTACTGATTTCACCGGCTTATACAGTTAACACTGAGCAGCTGGGATCCTCAAATTCATACTATTGACGACACATTCCTGTCCGTCCAGTGGAGTGTATTAACTGAAAACGTGATTCAAGATTTTTTGTTAGTCCACGAGGGACCAGTTTAGTTTTCTCCGGGTTTTATTTTAGTCCTCAAGGGTCCAGTTTTCAATCCTTTCCAATTCTAGTCGTCAGACAGGATAGTAGTCCTCTAATTCTAATCCACTCCAGTAGTAGTCCTCCATTCCAGTTTCTAGTCCTTCATTTCAAATTCTAATCTATTTCCTCTGTAGTCCATTTCCGCTCAAGTCCTCCTTTTCCAATTCTAGTCCATTCTAGTAGTAGTAGTAGTACTTCATTTCCAATTCTAGTCCATTCTAGTAGCAATAGTCTTCCATTTCCAATTCTAGTCCATTCTTAGTAGTAGTCCTCCATTCCAGTTTTCTATTCCATTCTAGTAGTAGTCCTCTATTCCAGTTTCTAGTCCTTTCCAGTTCATACTGTTTACGCCACATTTTGGTCCGTCCAGTGGAGTGTATTAACTGAAAACGTGATTCAAGATTTTTTTGCTAGTACACGTGGGACCAGTTTAGTCTTCTCCGGGTTTTATTTTAGTCCTCAAGGGTCCAGTTTTCAATTCTTTCCAATTCTAGTCCTCGGATAGGGAGTGAAGTCCTCTAATTCCAATCCACTCCAGTAGTAGTCCTCCATTTCGAATTCTAATGTATTTCCTCTGTGGTCCATTTTCTCTCCAGTCCTCCATTTCCAATTCTAGTCTATTCTAGTACTAGTAGTCTTCCACTCCAGTTTTTTATTCCATTGTGGTAGTAGTCCTCCATTCCAGTTTTTTTATTTCATTCTAATAGTAGTCCTCCATTCCAGTTTCTAGTCCTTTGCAGTTCATACTGTTGACGCCGCATTCTGGTCCGTCCATCGGAGTGTTTTAACTGAAAACGTGATTCAGGATTTTTTTAGTCCTCAATGATCCAGTTTCTAGTCCTTTTCCGTTCCCACTGCAGATAAATTTGTTGGTTTTTAGCAGAGACTAATTGCACGCGAAGGGACTTATCCTATTATTGTACAGTCGTGCCAATATATGTCACGTGCCGAAATTCCCCTCTCGATACAACCGTTCTAATGCACGGTTACTTAACGCAATATAGAGCACTCCCATTACCTCGCACCATCCTCTAACCGCCGTTGCCCTCAAACATCGAGCAGTCATTTCCGACCATAGAGAAGCCACAGACTGCGCGTTTAGTTGTTTTTGCACTACGCATTGTACAACCTCGATACAGTTTTTCTTGCAAATCCGAGAAGGTTTACAACAATCTTTCCCACATTGCCTCTATGAAGGCATCGTATATGTCTGAATCCGTTGAAGTGAGTTGCTTATTAAGCCATTTGAAGGACATAGTTACCCATGTAAATGAGAATGGCACGTACCTGATTGCTATTGATGTTTCTTGATAATTTTCTGCTTCGGTGTACATGAATCCCCAATGGATGTATGGAAATGTAAGCGAGCGAATAATATTTAAGTTCAACTTTTAGGAGAAGGAAAGTGCAGCGCCTAATTCGATCTATTTCAGCTTAGTTTGCCATCCTGTTGTATGAGGGCGCATCGTTCACTTTATGACGACCAGCCTATCATAGAGGCTGCGATGCCATCTTATTCATTCTTTTCATGCGAAATATACACAGATCTGTTCATTACAGCGGCCTCTTATGCTAATAATAGTATTTCTCAATCAATGTGACATATACTTCTAATTTAACCTTTTATTTGAGTTTGTGTTCTCATGTAAATTTATTAACAGTTCGTTAACGGAACGATACATTATTTTCCCAAAAATAATTTAATAATTTTCATTTTGCATCTCTGACAGTGAATCAAAGTACGAAAACAAAGTAAAAAAAATACCAAATGCATATGAGAGGCATGATAGCAGAAGAGCATGTTAGTAAGCGGCAAATACGAGATTCATGTTATGATAAACTCAAGTTGATTTAGTGATCCATTACTCTAGCTATTTTGATGTTTTGATAAGTGATATATATCATCGTCAACCATTATCAATCCCCTGCTGGATTAAGGTCTCCCAAGTTTCTTCCAAATGTCTGTCTTGAACCTGTCTCTTCCATGTTACTCTGACATGCTTCCGAATTTCATCCATCCATCGCCCATGTGGTGGTCTTCTGCGTCTTTTTCTAACCCTTGGAATCTAGTCTAGAATTTCGGTTGTCCATCGGTGGTTCATTTTTCTGTCAACATGTCTAGCCCATTGCTATTTCAGGGATTTTACCATGATCATGTCTTCCACTCTTGTGATTTTTCTTATCCATGAGTTCCTCCTCCTATCTCTCCTGGTTACACCAAACGTGCATCTCTCCATGCTTCTTTAAATTCTTTACAGTGTTTGTATGTCTTTTTTAGTTAAGGTTCACGTCTCTGTCCCATACGTAAGCTCTGGAAGATTGCAATGATAAAATACTTGTCTTTTAAGATATAATTCAGATTGCTCTTAAAAACTGTACTGTTTTTTATTAAAGCTCTTCATCCAAGTATTGTGAGCCGATCAATTTCTTCATCAATGTGACTCTCGCTTTATATCTGCTGTACAAGGTAAATGTAGGTAATAATACAGACGTTTAAACGTGGACCAGGAACCTCAAACGCAGATTTACACTCTTTCCACGTTTATAAGTGAGTCACGGAAAATTTTTCATTGGCCGCCACCGGGAGTCAAACCCAACGTGGAAAGAGCAAAAATCTTTGATCTTCCTGGTCCACGTTAAACGTCTGTATTAATTATTCATTCGCCTTCTAATTATTTCTTCAGTTGCTGCTTACCATCTTTGGTGAATCCCCAGCATTGTGCAGGGCTCCAAGAAGCAATATGCCAAATTGACTTGGCAGTTAGCGTGTGTGCGTCTGGAAGAATTCGAGGCCGCTGTGGTGTGGCGGAAGCATATCCGGCGCATAACTGGAAGACCCTGGGTTCGACTCCCGGTGGCTGCCAATGAGAATTTTTCCGTGACTCACTTTATAAACGTGGAAAGAGCGAAAATCTTTGTTTGATATTGATGGTAAATGTAGATATCGGCTATCTTCATCTTTTCCCCATCAATCGATAAAACTTCAATTTTATAAAAGCATTGTACATCAGTTTTGTCTTCTGAAAATTCATTTTTAATCTCACTTGTTTATTCTTGTCAGGGATCATAATCTGCAGTTCTGAAGTAGCAGTTGCAAAAATGACTACGTCATCAGCAAAACGAA
The DNA here is from genome assembly GCA_039090855.1 of Macrothele yani. Lineage (NCBI taxonomy): Eukaryota > Metazoa > Arthropoda > Arachnida > Araneae > Macrothelidae > Macrothele > Macrothele yani. The sequence goes on along the minus strand of CM077027.1, from coordinate 132,199,059 downwards.
GGTGTGTTAAATAACCTCCATTAAACTTTATCCCTATGTTTTCCCATTTCAATGATTAGATATACATTTTGCAATGTATATCTAAAGAGTTTAGGAATTATAGTGTTAACTTGTCTCACTCACTTTCCAATTCTTATTCGTGCAGTATCCTCAAATAACCGAATCTTTGCACTTGTATTTTCATAGATATTACTAATAAAACTAATGTATGCATCTTCAATACCGCTGGATTTCAAAGCCATTGTAACTTCTGATGGTTTCGCAGAATCAAAGGCTTTTTCATATGAGAGGCATTATAGCAGATCATGTAATTGATGAAAGCCATGCATAATGGGAGTTCGTATTCCCTCGTTCTTTCAATTAGTTCTCTCGGTACATGGATATCATCAATAGTGATGTAGCCACTACTGAAACCAGCTTGTTTTCTCGGTTGAGCCATGTCCAGTGTTACCTTCAAGCGATCTGAAAGAACTTAAGATTTTATAAAACACTGATAGAAGGCTGATGGGGCCCGTATTTCTTGAGATCCTCAATGTCACCTTTTTTATGTAGCAGGATAATTGTAGCATGGTTCCAATCCTCAGGAATCTTTCTTGCATTGAGACATCTGGTGAAAACTTGCGCGAGTGTGGCTCAATTTCTCCACTTGCTTCTAGTAAAATGCCCATGGTAATTACATCTTCTCTTGGAGCTTTACACTGTTTCATATTCTTTATTGCACGTATAACTTCTACCAGGAGGAACTTTGGTATTGTTACCTTTCGTAATGTCTAGAGTAGATGTATCATTTCTTTCTTATAGTTTTGAGTAGAAATCTTTCACTCATTTCAAAATTTCCCCTCTATTTCTTTTCTCACTGCCATAATCTGTTTTCTTCCCTTACTGAGATCACCCTTTGCGCTCTTCAGGCTTTGATTGTTTCAATTGCTTTTCTCACTGGTTTACAGTTGAATTTCCTTACGTGTTCAGTGATACATTTTCGTACTGTCTTGCATAGCTCTAAATATACCATTGTGGAATAGACATCTTTATTTGTACTTATCTCCTTTCCCTTTTCCATCAGCGTTTGTTTCCTGATATTTTCTTCATAAGCAACTTTTTCCTTATTACCACCTACTTTATATATATACCTTTTCTCAGTGCCATAGTCTGTTTTCTTCCTGAGAGAAATTTTTGTGACCACCAAATGTTTTCTTCCCGAGGCCAAATTATTATGACCACCTGACCGTTTTTTGCAAAGTAGCTATCCCGCAAAAGCTGCGGATGCAAGATTGGATGGATCGTTTTAACAAGTTTAGCGAAATCATGCAATGCATTGATTATAATACGCTTTAAAACATACCAGACATCATTACTCAAGTTATGAAGATAATAGCTGCGGAATTAACCTCTCTACTGTGCCCTGACCTTTGACCCCAGTTCGATGATATTCAACAGAGCCGCTTAAGTATGCCTCCGAAACAACATACTAAAGTTTTGTCGCAATAGAAGCATTTTTACGTAAGTTATGATTCATAAGGGTGATGGAATGGATCCCGCTCCTATGTCCTGACCTTTGACCCCATTTAGTCAATTTTCAATAGGATTCGTCCCCAGGTGGTCTTCTACCACATACTAAAATTTCGTCGAAATCGAACCATTTTTTACGAAATTTATGACGCATAAGGTCAATGAAATGAATCCCGCTCCTATGTGACCTCTGACCTCATTTCGCCCATTTTCAAAAGGGTTATTCCCCAGGTGATCCTCTACCACATACTAAAATTTCATTGAAATCGAACCATTTTTACGCGAGTTATCGAGCGGACACGGACGGACGGACGGACGGACATATGGACAAAACTGGAGCATATACGCTTTCCAACCTACGGTTGGAAAGCGTAAAAAGGGAGCGCTGAAGGCATGAAAAGTCTAATGAAAAGCATTGCGTAAGTAATAATGGATGTAAGACGCGATCTGATGGACTATGAACATGGAAGGATCTTCGGTCCTCGAAGCACTGGTGTGAGCATTAGCAAAACGGCTACACTTGTGAAATTTCCGAGGGAAGCATTTGTTGAAATTTACAGAGAGTGGATCACCAGTCAAAAAACCGGGTTTGAGAGCAAGTCGTGTGTTCATCAACAGCTACTGGATGCTCGAGCAGAACGGAGAATAGGCAGACTTGTTCAGTCCAACAGACAAGCAGCACTTCATCATATTACTGATAATCTGAATCATTGACTAAAATCAGATGGCCTCTCAACGTACATCGTACGGTTTACAGAAACAGATGGCCTACCCGTACACCATTCCTATCTGCAACGAACAAGAAGAGCCTCTTCCACTTCGCTCAGGAAACAGAAATAGACAGTAAATAAGTGAAAAAGGGTAGAAGACGACCACGTGGGAAAAGACCCGGAAGTTGGTCTGACGTATCACGTTTTCAGCTATACCATGCAGATGGAAGTGTGAAGAGATGGAGACAGCAGCACAAAAGCATGAACCCATCCTGCTTCGTCACCAATCTTCGAGCTGTCAGACAAACAACGTCATGCTCTGGGCCATGTTTTCGTGGGAGTGTTTGAGCCCTTTGATTCGTATGGATCGACGTCTGACCGTCCAAAGGTATTTAAATATCGGTGCCGACCAGGTCCGCCCAGTTATGTTGGCTTATCTCAATGGCTATTGGCACTTCCAGCAGGACAATGCTCCATGTCATAGTGCTCAGATTGTACGCGAATGGTTTCAGAAGCATCACAGATACTTTTGCATGCTACAGTTGTCTCCTCTGTCATCGGATCTCAATCCAATGGAGCATTTGTAAGATGAAATCGAAATGGTCATCAGACAGCTGAACCGCTATCATTAAATCTTCAAGAGCTGGAGTTCATCGCATTTTGGTCTAATATACCGCAAACCAATTATCCACATTTAATAAAACCCATACCAAGATTAATTTAAGCAGTATTAAGTGCAAAAGGTGGCCCAACAACGGACTAACTAGGTGGTCACAATAATTTGGCCACTCTATGTATATATTATTCTGCTCAACATAAATTATTTTCATGAGATACACATCGCTACCTGAACTTTGTCACCATATACTGGGCCCAATCAAAAGACCTCAGTGAACACACTAACCCTTCGAGGCGTGTCCGGAAGATAAAACAGGAAAAAAGCTTAGGGAAAAGCACAGGCAGACACAGTTAGACAGACAGGAACATGCAGAGTTAAACAGACAGTGAGACAGACAGACAGACAGAGAGAAGACAGATACAGGCAGATACAGAGACAGACACAGAGAGAATACAGAGGCAGACAGACAGATAGAGAGATGGAGAGGTAAAGAGAAACAGACAGAAACAGGGGGGAGAGAGAGAATTACCGTCACACAATGATACGTGGCAAGAATATGTGAGATAGGCATAGGGTAAAAGCTAGGGAGTAATATACAAGAACAAACAGAGAAATCGCATATACAAAAGGATGGAGAGAAAATAAAATAGAGACAGCGATTGTGAAAACAAAGGCAATGACAGAAAAAGAGCGTGTTACAAAATTTCTCAGACATATGGAAGAAACAAAGTTAGGGGGGATAGAGCTGTAGAGAGAGTTACCAATACAGAAGTACAGAACAACAGAGTGAGAAGGGGACAGATGTAAGGAAGACTGACAGAATGAAGGTATTTAACTTCTCATCAGTATCTTTTGCTAAGCAGTGAAACTCTGTCTTTCAATATAACAAAATGCCGCAGTAGAGGGGGGAGAAAAAGAGAATGAACCTGTCAGCGAGGTAGAAAAGCAGCGTGTGTGTACGCGAGATGGCCATAGAGGGAGTGAAAGAATGACAGTGAGGGAGTGAGAGAGCTGCCAATTCACAGAGAGCGAAATAGTAATAGAGAACTACAGACAGATGGAAGCGAAACATACAATGAAAATAGAGCGATAGCAAAGTGAATGAGATAAAAATAATAATAAATAAATGTACAGAGAAAAAGAACTTCCTCGTATCTACAGAATTTACTAGAGAAGCATTTTGTGGTGGAATGTAACGCATCTTAAATTTCCTCATTTTCTACGAACCTATAATGCGTTTTTCTTTTTTAGGTAACGTAAGCCCCCCCCATTTCTCATCGAAACATTGCCTTTCGATTGTGTCGACCTAGCGAGGTATTTTCCCAGTTCGTAGTAACCCATTAGTCTGTTTCCGAATGATAGCATATATGTAGTACTTCCTGTATAAAATTTCACTGTTTACACAGGTTACTTTTTTACTGTAGCTTTTCAGCGGAGTAGAGAATTAAGAAATTCTTCAAACATTTTCTATAAGAATGTCGCTAGAAGAGAAAGGATTAGGTGGAATAAAGGCCAGTGAAACAAGAAGACTGAAGCGGCAGTCTTGCCATTAAATTTTTTATTGAGTTGTATTCAGAGTTCCCAGTAGCGTGTATAGTGTTGTGGAAATAATCTTTCTGTTATCTGAGGGCACTCTATTTCCAATAAGCTGCAATTTTCTTGAAAGACGAAAGCTGTGTTGTGGAACATTGCGAAATACTTGAATTTTTCTTTCATTCTTTTTTTCTTCTTTTGTCCAAAAGCTAGTTTCTTGCAGGCGAAATTGGTGACAAGATTGGTACCGTTCCTTATTTCTTTTTTATATCAGCTAATTATTTTTGTTTAGTTAATAAAACTAAAATGAAGGGAAGAGTGGGAGAGAAAACGAGCAGCATTTTAGTTGCTCAGAAATAGCTTACGGCTTTTAAAAGAGGAATGCGTATCCGTAAAGTACGGGTCATTATTAAAGATTTGGTCATTAGTTTTAACTATAACAGTCTTTTAGTTATTTTTAATAACTAATAATTACCACCATACCTTTTAAACGACGCACGGATCATAACAGAAATCGTGTTTTGTTCTTAATAATATTTATCTTTCACAGCATTTCTGTTCAGGAAAGCAGTATTTTTAAATGTTTGTTTTCCTTATGACTCTAAAACGGGCAGTAAAATCACCCGGGGAAAGAAAATCCAAGATAATAACACGAGGTAATTAAAGACGTTGACAAGGCTTTACAGAGACCAATAGCCCATTCCACGCTTCAACTATTTGGAAGATTGTTAGCGCTACTTGAAAATCCGACGACAGTTTTCACAGCAGAACTCATTAGTATCAATGACTATATTTTTTCAAACCGAATCACGGCAGAAAATATGGATGGAAATGGCATTTTTTGATAAAAGCTTGAAACTTTACATTTTGAATAGCAGGTATAGACACGCGTTTTGTGGACAGTGTTGGAAACGGGTCAAAATTTTTGGACCTGGACTTAACCCGGAAAAATCTGCTTTGAACTATAGATTCAAAACTCAATTTATAATTAATATATAAATTCGAAACTCAATTTATAATTATACATAATGATATATACATGATTACGTATAATTCTATATGTAGTGTGTAATGTATAATTCTACATACAGTCGTGGCCAAAAGTCCTGAACCAGTAGACCGAAACTCAATTTTTCATCTTTGAAGTCAACTTATACAGCGTAATGGTAAAGTAAGGAATACATATTATACATCATTTTAAAGGAAATTTTGTGCTTGATTCAAATATTTTTACAGAATGTTATTATAGAATGTTATTTACCAGTAATAGAAGTGACGTTACAATCAAAAGTACATCGTCTAGTCATAAAAAGCAAAAAATAGTGGAATTTGTGAAATTAGTGTACAATGCATTTAATGTAAAATTACTGTACAGTACATTATTGAAACTTGCAGGACATTTGAAATAACTTGTCAACAAGCAAAATAAGCTTTAATATTTAATTGGATAACCACGGTTTCTTAGTAACAAAGTGCACCTTCTTGGCATGGAACTAATGAGCTTCTCTAGTTATCCACTGGTGATAGCATGGTGACATACGGCCTTTACAGACTCGATTACTGCTGTTTTAGATGTGGGTCCTTGTTGATGGATCTTTTGCTTGAATCTCACTGACAGATTATCTATGGGATTAAGATCCGGTGACTGTGCCGGCCACTGAAGTTTTCTTAGCCGCCCCAGTGGCGCAGTGATCTAAGCGATGGCCTCTGATAATTCGTCCAAAAGGAGTACGGGTTAAAATTCCGGTGAGGTATGGATGTTGTGTTTCTCTTACAGCACTGGGTCTCCTTTCCCTGGAACCAGTGACCCTAAATTAGGGACGGGCGACTGCTTATAGCCCATTGAGTTGCTAACGGTGGTTGTTAAACCTCTAATAAAAAAATGTTTTCTTGCAACTTTTCAATTAAACCACTTGTCGACCAACTTTGACTGATGACGTAGCACATTATCGTCCTGAAAGATAAAATTCCGCAAACCCATGTCTTGTGCAGATGGTAGCAGTTTGGACTCCAAAATATCCACATATTTCGATCCATTGAATGTGCCATCAACAAAGTGCAGACGGCCAACACCACTGGCTGAAATACAGGACCATAACATCAACGAATGTGGGTACTTGATTGTTGTCTGGGTGCAGCATGCCTTATATCTTTCACCAGCCCGACGGCGTACATAATTATTTCCATTATTAGCGGAAATGGTAACAGTTGTTTCATTACTGAAAATAACATTTTTCTATTCATGAACAGTCAAATTCTTTTGAGCCATTGTTATTCAGTAAGGAAAGGTTTTCGGCAGCTTTTCGTGCAGTCAATTCATTTTCTTGTAGCCTACGAAGAACTATACGTGCAGATGCAATAATGCCTACTTCATTCTCCCACTCATTTCTTAAATCATTGGCTGTTTTAAACTTTGATTTTAAGGAACGACGAATCAACACGCGATCATTACGTTCAGTATACAGCTTTGGTCGACGTGTTCTTTTTCTGTTTCACACACATCGAGTTTCAGCAACTCTTTTAATGGTGCGTAAGACAGTGGACGATCACAGCCACATTTAACAACAATTTTGGTAATGTGTTATCACCGATGGACAACTAGAGAAGCTCATTAGTTCCATGCCAAGAAGGTGCACTTTGTTACTAAGAAACCGTGGTTATCAAATTAAATATTAAAACGTATTTTGCTTGTTGGTCAGTTATTTCAAATGTCCTGCAAGTTTCAATAATGTACTGTACAGAAATTTTACGTTAAATGCATTGCATACGAATTCCACTATTTTTTAGCGCATCTTTTGTGAAGCAAGTTAGTTAAATCATGCAATGCATTGATTAAAATACGCTTTCCAACATTACAGAAATCATTACTCAAGTTATGAGAATAATGTCTGTGGAATAAATCTCGGTCCTGTGCCCTGACCTTTGATCCCATTTCGATGATATTCAACAGAATCGGCTTGGTATACCTCCGAAATAACAGTTTTGTTGCAATGCAATCGAAGCATTTTTACGTAAGTTATGATGCATAAGGGCTATGGAATAGATCCCTCTCCTATGTACTGACCTTTGACCCCATTTTTCGTTCACCTTAAACAGGGTTCCTTCCCAGGTGATCCCCTACCAGATACTAAAATTTCATCGAAATCGAACGGTTGGTACGCGAGTTATCGTGCTGACGGACATACGCGCACAACGCGTGACGTAGCGAGGCAGATGGGAATCGCGACCATCTGCCCGCCGCAAGAGTATGACGTCATAAATCTTTAGTAGATCCACACACGACGCGTGACGTAAAGAGACAGATGGCTCAAACGCGAGTTGTGACGTCATAAGATTTCTAAGCATTGGTAACATTAATGGGACAACGCCGTCACTAAAAACGTTATAATTCGGAGTGGTTATTTAACCCACTAAACGAATTCTTCTAAAGTTGAGATCAAGCTAAATCGCTTTCTAGTACCAGAAAACGGTAGGTTAACGACTTTCATTGAAATTCTTAGAGCCGTTCTCAAAATAAAATGTACATACATACATACATACAAGAATTGCTACTTTAAGGTGGACGTCAAGTAACTTTGCTTCCTATACTTCCAATGGAAAAACTTTTGTACACATTTTCTTCACAATTAATGCGTTCCCAAGGATGAAAATTTGAACATGGATTAAAATATCTTCATTTTATAACTTGCAATACTTAATATTTTCTAAAACATAACCATAATTATGCAATTCAACATTTGTTTGTCTACTGACGTCATGAAAATACAGGTCGCGCCAACTTTTTTTCTGGACAATTAATGCGTACACAAGGATGAAAATTTGAACATCGATTCAAATAGCTTCATTTCATAACTTGGAATACTTAAAATTTTCTAATTAAACATAACGTTTTAGAAAATGAGTTTTCCAAGTTATAATATGAAGTTATTTTAATCGATGTTCAAATTTTCATCCTTGGGAACACATTAATTGTGAAAGAAATGTGTACAAAAGTTTTTCCATTGGAAGTAAAGGAAGCAAAATTACCTGACGTCCACTTTAATATGGGATAAGGACAATGGAATTGATCGCAATCCTATGTCCTGACCTTTGACCACATTTCGTCCATTTTCAATAGGGTTCGTCCCCAGGTGGTCCCCTACTACATACAGAAATTTTATCAAAATCGAAAATTTTTTACGCACGTTATGACTCATAAGGGCAATTGAATGCATCCCGATCTTATGTCCTGACCTTTGACCGCACTTCACCCATTTTGAATAGGGTTCATCCCCAGGCGGTCTCCTACCACATAGTAAACTTTCATTGAAATCGAACCTCATTTACGTAAGTTATGACGCATAAGGGTAATGGGATGATCCCGCTCCTACGTCGTGACCTTTGACCCCATTTGTCCCATTTTCAATAGGGTTTGTCCCCGGGTGGTTCCCTACCACATACTAAAATTTCATCGAAATCGACCCATTTTTACGCCAGTTATCGTGCGGACGGATGGACAAAGCTGGAGCATATACGTTTCTTCAACCTACGGTTGGAAAGCGTAAAAAAGATCGTGCTTCTGTTATCGGTTTGTCCGTCCGTCAGCCTGTACCCACGATATCTCTGCAACTATTAGTCCGATTTGAAAAATTCTTTTTGCATTGGGAAGCTTGAAACATGCAAATGATGATCCTTCATTTCGTTTTTTTTTACGATGTACAATTTCGCCGGTAGAGGGCGTAAATGCAGATGATGTCGAATTCAAAATACGTTTTATTCCACATATTTGCTTCTAAACATCCGATTGAAAAAAAAAATATCTTTCGATTTCATTTATGTCGAAGAGTATTTTAGGTATAGTTACTTTTTCAAATTACTTATAGATTTTCCGTAAGCGTAAAAGTAAATTACATTTTCCCCTATAACTTCTTCTAAAACTCAGATTTGAAAATCTTTTTCTTCAGCGGATACATCTCCTGATGGAAAATCTTTTGCATAAAATTTCAAATTTTTGGTAAAGAATACTTTGGCCACCAGGAGGAGTAAGTTTTTTTTTTTTTTTTTTTTGTTTTGTTTCTGATGTATTTGCGATAAAATCGGAGCTTCTAAAATATCGATTGAAAAAAATATATCGTGGACTGATGCCACTCACATCGATAAACCTTTTTGGAATATTTTCTTAAAATATTTCAGTTTCTCCGCCAGGGAGCGTAGATTTATACCTTATTTTTGTCAATATCTCTACTTCTAGGAGTCCGATTTGAAAAATTATCCTTTGTTGGATAGTGTTTTCAGTGTGACATGTTTTTCAAATAATTTCAAAATTATCAAGTAATTCATAGACTTTTCGCTAGGGGGATTAGTGGTAAATTGCGTTTCCCTCTATATCTCTGCTTCTAAATCTCAGATTTGAAACATTCTTTCTGCACCGGATACAGCTCCTAAAGGGAAATCGTTTGCACATATTTTCTAATTTTTTAAGAAATGGTTTAGCCACCAGGTGGCTAAAATCTTAATTTCCGCTTCTCTTGTATTTGCAGCAAAATATGAGCTTCTAAAATGTCGATTAAAAAAGTCGTTTGTTGACCGATACTACTAATGTCGATATACTTTTTAGGAAAATTTTCTTCTTGAAATAATGCATGGTTTCTACGCCAGGGGGCGTAGATGTATATCTTATTTTTGTCAATATCTCTACTTTTAAGAGTACGATTTGAAAAATTCCTTCTTTGTTGGATAGTGTTTCCGATGCGAAATGTTTTTCGTATAAATTCCAAATTTTCAAGTAAATCATAGACTTTCCGCTATGGGGCACAATGGTAAATTGCGTTTTTTTTTTGCGTTATTTCTGCTCCTAAAGCTCTGATTTGAAAAATTCTTCCTGTATCGCATACAAGACCCGATGGAAAATATTTTTCACATCATTTCTAATGTTTGGTAAAGAATGGTTTAGCCACCAGGGGTCATAAGTGTTAATTTCTGCTTCTGAAGTATTTGTTGCAAAATCTGGGCTCCTGAAAACTCCACTAATTTTTTTTTCTTCGACCGATACCGCTTATATGGATTAACCTTTTGAGAATACTTTCTTCCTAAAATAATGCATGGTTTTCCGACCAGGGGACGTAAAGTCATATCTTATTTTTGTCGATATCTCTGTTTCTAAGAGTTCGTAAGCTCACGATTCCGTTTACAGCAATATCTGAGGGATCAAAAACCCGATTGAAAATCTTCTTTCTTTCGTCAGATACTATTGTTTCCCATACCGGTTCCATTGACTTTGAACAGCTGTGATAAATTTAATTTGCGTCAGAACGGATTCAAAAGACGTGCTTATTACACCCGAAAATTCGGTGTCATTTTTCTTGTTACTTTTATGACTGGATGCTACACTTTAGCTTGTAACTTCACTACTATTACAGGTAATAACATTCTGTAAAAATATTTGAATTCAGCAAACACTTTCCTTTAAAATGATTTATGATATGTATTCCTGATTTTACCATTACGCTGTATAAGTTGAATTCAGAGATGAAAAATTTACTTTCGGCCTACTGGTGCAGAACGGTTTTGACCACGATTGTATATTAAGGGCGTTCAAAAAGTGTCTTCGCAGCGGGTATCGTAGGTTATATATTAATCATACAAATGTGTTACGGGAACGTGTAATTTACTCACTTACTTAGAAGGAAGTGTTCCCGTTCAGGCATGGATGTTGTGTTTGTCTTACGGCACTGGCTCTCTCCCTTTCCTGGAACCAGTGACCCTAAATTAGGGACGGGCGGCTGCTTATAGCCCATTGAGTTGCTCGCGGTGGTCGTTAAACCTCCAATCAGAACACATCTGCAAGAGTCAACGTCCCTCCGCAGTAATTCTAAGGCTGTTCCACTTAATTCTGATGGCGCTGCAGTCAAAAGTTTTGAATTAAGTAACTTACTTTTGTCATGTTTAATTTCAGTTTTTTCTTGTTTTCTTGGTAACGCATCAAGCTTCAGAATATGTTTCATAGCAACATCAATTTTTACCAGCTTCTAAGGATTTGAAAGTTTCCGAAATGTGTATTTTCATTTACTCATTGCGCTTCAGAAGGAACGCTCGTGAAATCAACATTCACATTTTGGAAACTTTCAATTCATCACAAGTTTGTGTTAATTGGTGTTGCGGTGCAGCATATTCTGGTTTCTTAATCAGACGAAAAAACTTCCAGCATTCACTATTACCCTTTTTGTTTTCAACTAGCTCCAATTTTGTTGGCCTCGACGCCTTTTTCAATCTCCTTCATAGTAAATTAAATCCATATCAACAAATAATGCATTATATCCGACAGGACATGCGATGACATGGGATATTAGCACGTGAAATTAAAACCCTGAATGCTCAACGCAAAAGATGCGATGTGAAAAGTAACTCTGAGTCTTACAATGTGACACGTTCGGTGTGAGAGAGTGAATCACCAGAGAAGCGGGCTACAGGCTTTTGCCTGTATCTTGCTCCGGACAACATCGCTGAAAACAAACTCAAAGGAAGTATTGTTTTACGATATGGTGTCAGTGCTGTATCGTCGGTCGGTGAAAATCTTCGTTGCTTTAAGAAAGGCACAATATTTTTGTGACAAATCAATTTTCACTCCGCTAGCACCAGTATCGAGCACGAAATTCTACAGTACGCATTTTTCTTAGAAATATTTTTTTTTCAAAAATAAAACTGGGTAGAAATGAGGTTAAGAAAATCATGCCCGACCCGTCTGACCCGGAAGAAATTGTCTACCAGCTGGCCAGAGACCCGTTTCCATCTGTTTGTGAAGGGATCCCCAATAACACTTCAGAATTCAAAATTGCGTCGAGAAATGGAATTGAGCTTTCTTTTTTGAAAATTATCTGTGCTTACTATCACGTCTAAAATTGAAAGAAAAATACAAAAATCTTCTCCAAAAATTAGTAGGGAAGGCATTTTCTGAAGTGGCATTCAATTTTAAAATTCAGCTACTTTTTGTAAAAATAAACTGTCTTTTTACCAGTTTTCAAGTTTAAAAATGAAAGAGAACTGAAAAGAAAAAAAAATCTCAAAAAATAAATGGGGAAGTCATTTCCCGAACTGGCGGCCATTGACATAAAGCAGCAGGGAAACTATTCTTTCCACACGTTTATTATATTTTTAGCCAAACTTCAACTTTTTAGCTGAAAAACCCAAATGAATTATTAAAAATGAAGTATGGTGTGTAGATGGTGACCATTATTTTTATGGGAATGGTTGCCAAACGAGATTTTTTTTTTACCTTCATCATTTACAGCGTTCAGGCGGCCTCTGGAATCCTGGAAAAGTTCTGGAATTTGATTTCCATTCTTCCCTGGTCTGGAAAGTCCTTAATTTTTCATATTTTTATGAAAAAGTCCTGAATTAGTCCTGTTTTTTTTTTTTCTTGCAATGAAAAAAAACAAATGGTCGAAATGTTTTGATTAAGTGCGTCATTTTTCTATAGCTCCGTATGGCGTCTATATACTCCTCATGACACCATTTCCTTTCATGGAGTGTGGAAACGTGACGTCATCTCATTCATCTCATGTGATACTTCAGTGCAAGATGTTTGAGGGGCTATGTTTCCAGCTGTTTTGGTTTGTGGTATATCCGATGTGTGCATCTGGAGTTACAATAGCATGTGGAAACCTTCTCGTGAGTCCAAGATGGTCGTTCCTTGTAGCACGCGCTTTTCTTACTGAAGCAGGTTGACATCTGTCCTCCCTGCCGCCAATGTGCGTACGAGGTCCGATCAAAAAGTTCCGAAACTAGTCCGATACACAACAAAGTACTTGCGTTTCTTAAGTCTAGCTATGATCTCTCTGCAAGTGGTCTCCTTGGGCAGAGATACACCGCTGTCAGCGTTTTTGCAACTGTTGGAACCCTCGGTGGAATCCTCTCGGCGAATAGTGTCAAGCACCGTCTGCGATTCGTGCTGGATATCGTCCAAGGTTTCAAAACGGCGACCCTTGAGCTTATTTTGTGATTAGCACGATTTCAACGTACTGTATTGCAAAAATGATTTGCATCGTAATCATTGTGTGAAGATCCAGATTGCCTCAAATAAGTTTTATGCAAAGCAATTTTTATACTGGGAAATTTTGTCACTTCATTGCTTTTCAGTGCATGTGTGTTACATCTTCAATCTGTAACAGGGAAGCCCATAGGACTTAACAATAACTCTAAACGCATAATAAATTTCACCCCAATTTGCAAAATATAAAATAAAACATTATGGTTCTTGCAAAAATTTAAGCTCCTGGAATTTTTTAATAAACTCCTGGGGAAACCCATGGGAAAAACTCCCAAAAATGTGTTTTCTGCAAATGTGTTAGAACTTTGTATGCCTGTTTGGCATCGTTTACCTATGTTTTTCGCTCAATACATACAAATTTGAGGACATTTGATTTAAAAATGGCTGCCTTTTTTAAACCAGAAAATAAGCAAAAATGCAGTTAATTTTCACAAAGCTAAATTTGATTTTGGATGCCATTTTGAATTCTAAAGTGGTTTTCAAATGTCTCCATATATTTAAAAAAAACATTTGTCTGTACATGCGCTTTAAACATGCAGAGTTTTACACTTTTATCACAAAATGCCATTTTTCTTTATAACCGTAGCTGTTCTACTAACAACAGCGCTGTCCATCCTAGGAGTGAGGAAATAAATCTAATACGGCTATGGACTTCCCTAGAATTTTGTTTCCTTGGTAGATGGAGACTTAGTAACATATGTCATGTTATATACTGTAATGCAGGCTTGTGCTGCAAATATATAAATGTTTATGGACATGTTCTCAAGTATAAAAACGCATAAAATTGAGTTATGTGCATGTTCTCAAGTACAAAAAGGCATAAAATGATAATTTTTTTGCTAAAGGTCGGACTAGTTCCTCGAGGACACCTAGAAAGAAATTTCTTGGGGCAGTAAAGAAAATGTACAATTTTAGAGTGCAGCTCTTTTTGAACGAAATTTGCAGATGTTTAATATTCCAAAGCTACAAGAAAAACTGAAAAAGCACCATAAAATTTTAAAACAATAGCGGAAACAGTTTTGCAATTTTCTTCAGACATGTAGAAAAAGAAATCGAAAAGTGTTTCGAGCCGCACGTACGCAGGCAGATGAATAGTTCTCATGTAAGTTGTCATTACTGCCTAACGGTGCACTACAATTTATAAGGGGTATGCAAAGTTTATACCGCCCCGCTGGCAGGCGCTGTAGGGGTCTAACCGACCGGCGACCCGTGCTATCGGTTCGTACATGAAGCCAAGCATGGAGTTTGATTAAGTTCATTTGCGGCACTGTTTGTTATTCATGTTTAATTTAGGGAAAAGTGCGAGTGAAGCATACGGTTCAATATGTCAGGCGAATGACGAAACTGTTATGGGTGAGCGGACGTGTCGAGAATAGTTTTCCAGGTTTAAGAAAGGTGATCTAAAATTGGAAGGCAAGTCACGTGTAGGTAGACCACAGGGACTCGCAGATGACGAGCGGGAATCGCTGTCGCAAGAGGACGCCACACAATCGACCACGCAGCTTGCGAAACGTTTGAAAATGGCTCAATCGACGGTGGTACGGCATCTACAGGCCTTGGGGAAGATCCAGAAGATTGGTAAATGGGTTCCGCATACTTTAACGGAACATAATATTGGTCAACAATTGGGCATCTGCATGTTGTTGCTGAAGAGGTTTCAAGGGAAGAATTTCTTGTTGAAGGTCATCACCGGGGATGAAAGATGGGTCTATTGCGACAACCCCGTACACAAGGGATCCTGGGTTGACCCAGGCCAGCCATCAACATCCATTGCAAAATAGGATATCCACGGGAAAAAGGTGGTGGTGTATGGTGGGATATGCACGGAGTGCTGTACTTTGAACTGTTGAAGCCGTAGCAAAACAATCACTGCACAATGATATATCGATCAGTTGAAGAAACTGAACGCCGCAATCGAGCAAAAACTCCCATGGACAGGTAAAGGACGCCGCCCAGCCATCCTGTTACAGGATAATGCCAGACCGCATGTTTGTGCCACCACAAAATCAACCCTTAAACAGTTACACTGGGAGGTTTTACCGCTCCCGGCTTTCTCCACGGACATTGCACCCTGAGACTTCTGTTTCGCTCTATGCTACATGCCCTAGCCCAACATCGGTGCACCGCAGTTCTAGAAGTGGAAAATGTTGTCGCTGCGTTCTTCAGTTCAAAACCATCTATCACAGGGGCATTCATTTGTTGCCTGAAAAATGGCAAAAGATGCTAACGACCAATATTTCGTTGAATAAATGTGTACTGCTTTCCTGGTTGTTCTTGTCTCCTTTCTCCTTAAAACGGCGGAAACTTTTGCATACCCCTAGTATAATATATTTCCCATCTACTACAAAACATGGTTGGAAGAATTCGTAACGTACTAATCCTTCAATATAAATTCGTTCAATCCAAATTTAATCGAATGTTGTTGTTTTTTTAAATAAGAAAGATCTTAATAGAACTTTTGATTTACGTCCGTTAAAAAAACTTACGCTGCTCAAATGGAGAACATTAGCACTTTGATGATTTTAGGACATGTTAAAAGTACTGAAAGGGAATATGTATATAGAAGGAAATGTTTAATTTCCTTCACTGAAAACATTCTGCATTTTGTATCAATTTTTTTTTCTCATAGTTTGATATTGTTTATAAGATATTGGGTATGTGTACAAGTTCTACCCGTTTTTATGATAGATGCGAATTGCGATCGGAGTAGTTACGTCACAGGTGACCCTGGTTGCCGAATTTCCGGCCAATAAAGCGTGGAACAGTAGAGCATATAGAGACACTAGGTTTGTCCGAGTAAGTCATTCGTAACGGAAATCAAGGACTGTGTAACATGACATGCGACAAGGAGCACATTAGACATTATTTACTGTACGAGTTTGGTAAAGGCAGCACTGCAGCCGCGGCTTGCCGCAACATCTGTCAAGTGTTCCGGAACGAAGACGAAAGCTTTGAAGATCAACCACGTCCTGGACGTCCATCCGTGGTTTAAAGAGGTTGTGGACCATGCCATAACAAAGTGACCCACATCCACTCGTTCAGGAATTAGCGGAAACGTTGTTGGTACATTGAACAACAGTCAAAAGGACGATGCATTCGCTTGGGTTTGTCGCCAATTTCGATAACTGGGTTCCTCACCAGCTTTCTGCAAAGCAACGAGGGGAGATAATATGTACCTGATGTTTCTTTGCTTTCTCGTCACAGAAATGAACCGTTTTAGGGGCTAATTGAAACGAGTTATGAGAAATGTGTACTGTACCGTAATGTAAAGCATCGACGGACTGTGTGCTAGGGTGCGGAGCCTGCTCCATAGACCTCAAAAGCAGAAATGCATCCCATAAACGTCTTGGTTGAGTGTTTGGTGGGATGTCTAGGGAATAATCCACTGGGAGGTGTTGGCACCTAATCGAATGATAAATGCTGACCTCTACTGCAAACAGCTGAACAGATTGCGAGAACAACTGATATTGAAGCGGCCAGTACCCTTCAATCGCAAAGGCGTGATCGTTCCTCATGATAACGCCAGATCTCATGCTGCTTTAATCACTCGGCAAAAATTACTGGTACTCATATGGAAGTAGACATTCGTCATACATTACTGGACTGTGGTTGGGAAGTGTTACCTCATCAAGCGTATTCCAATGACTTGACACCTACGGACAACCACCTTTTTCGATCGGTACAGGACGTCTTAGTTCTCCAAACCTTCGATGATGTGGACAACGTGAAAACTGCATTACATGACTTTTTTGACTCTGAAACACAGGAGTTTTTCCGTCGTGGGATTTACCTACTCATAGACAGATGGCAAGAGGTCATACAGAATGATGGAAATTGTGGAATCCTGGGTATGTTTTTTGTAGTGTTATCCTTCTATCTTTGTAGCCTACAAAAACGGGTAGAACGTATGCACACACCCAATAGATAAAATTTTATATTGCCAATAGTAGGAAACTTTTCGTTAAAAAATAGAGTATCCCAACTTGAAAACTTCCTGGGACATCAAATAAGAATTTGAAGTAAAACGCAGAGCGCAAAAGGAAATTTGGAAATTTTGCTTTAAAAAAATTCGGAAAATCGGAATAATATTGAAGCACAAATAATTGTTTTGCAAGTGATTATATGTATGCGTCGGAAATGACGTTTCATTTAAACTTGTGTTACCAAGGCAGTCTAGAAAACACAAGGGCATGACATTAAAGAGATCGGTTCCCTCCGTTTTTGACGTCACTCTCATATTACACTGATACGTCCGTGGCGTGCTTGACGTCACACAATAGCGCTGAAAAACCAATCTGACGCCTTGGTTTCAGCTAGATGTCACTAAAAGAGGGAACACAACCCTCATTTGTCATGTCCTTGCGTTTTCTAGACTGCCTTGGTCTTATGCTGCATTTCAGAGCTATTTGTCTAATTTCCGTCGGCTTTTCAAAATGTATGTAAGAGGCTGACACTTCACCAGGGAGAGTTGTCTACTTCCTTGTGAATATCTACGAGGCTGTAAGGTGTCCATCATCCACTTCGCAATTTAAGTTACTAGTTCTATGAAACTCGACCTTGCGCTGAAGTCATGAGCACCAGCAGGGATTTTTCCAGGAGGGTCAAAGCAAAGTTCCTACACACAACACCTGTAAAGCACTTCGTTGTTCAAGATAAATGAGATAAATATTGTCTCATAGCGGAAATGAAACATATTTCTTAAGACGAAGAGAAAAAAGAGCATCAGTGTTTAATGACACTTTAAGCAAAATATAATTAGAATAAATTTTAAAAGTTTATTCACAATTAAATGTTTATTTAACATCGACTGTAGTTTATCAGAGCATTTGGCTTGGCATCATCAAGACAAATGGAACTCCCCGTGAATATGTAGAGGCTGTAAGGCCTCCGTCATCCACTTCAAAATTTAAGCTACTGGTTCAATGAAACTCGACCTAGTTTACTAGCAAAAAGAAAACCTTTTTGCGATAAATAAGCTGGATTGTGAATGCGTCACTTCTAGTTTCTATCGCTTTGTCCAAATCGGCTGACAACCTTGCTAATAAAGTCTGAGTTTCTGTATACCCAGTTTGGATGTATCAAGACATTCACTATACATAGACCATCTAGTAGTCTCTCATCAGTCTCATGGTTGGTATCATCGAAGACTTTACGCACAGTACTGAAAGATGTTTCAATGGTATGTTTCCAGTGGGAGTGTAGCTGCAATTTGTAATGCCCTCGGAACTGCCAGGTAAAATGTTTCCGCTTCCTGTATAGTTTCTGAAAGGGAAACTTTTCTGTTTCCGTTATTGATTTGTTTTTCGAATAGGTATACCATGACCTTGATTCTGCATCTAAATTTTCAAGATTACGTTGCAGAAATGTCTTTGACTGACAAATTAACTTTAGACTCGTCAAGGTTACTAATATTTTGGGGGAACAAATTAAAAAGAAAATTATGTATGTGTGCTTCTCTTTCGAGAATCTACTTCCCAGTGAGAGAATCAAAATACAGAATGTTGATAATGGATATTATTATTATTCCACCGAATTCGATGATATATCAAATCCATGCACTTGTTTGGCCACTGGAGTGGGGAGCAGAAAACTGGTTTTGATGGTTGAGATCTTCACTGGAAAGACAGCGAGCAAGGACTATGGCCAACTTGGTTTGCCGTAGAGTAGCGATATATTGACCCTCTGTGCGGGCTCCCATAGCTAGAGTACAGTACCACCACTCGTACTCAAATCTGACGATTAACCTATAATCCAAACACCTGGCCACCAAGGAGCCAACAGCAGGTTTCCCGTTGGCAATGTAGTCACTTGCTAAATTCAGTTAATGTTTGCATCAAACGCGCCAAATTAATGAAGTGAAATTATACCTAATGCACTACACCATTTTAATAAGATAACACATGACTCATATTACTCGAAACTCCACTTAATGGCTTAAATAAAAACACTCAATAACATCCGAGCTTTCCCGCTCCATTGGGAGGCTTCGTCTGCACTAGATTATTTGAACCTCCTTAGGACAGTAGTATACAACGCTGATACAATTCAAAAATGTTTTGACATTTTTGAACAAACAGTTGCTCCGTTCATGTGGAAGTCCGTATTTTAGACGTGCTTTACATTCGATGTCTTACAACCTACATTTCGTCCTCCAAAGAAAAAAGAGCCCGGAAGAACTTGATTTCATACTTTCAAGAGTACACACTCTTGTGTCCAAACAGGAAAGCCACCCCGGTGGCGCAGTGGTATAAGGCGTTGGCCTCTGATCATTCGTCCGTAATGGGTCCGGGTTCGAATCCCGGTCAGGCATGGATGTTGTGTTTATCCTACGGCACCGGCTCTCTCCTTCCCTGGAACCAGTGACCCTATATTAGGGACGGGCGACTGCTTATAGCCCATTGAGTTGCTCACGGTGGTCGATAAACCTCCAATAAAAAAAAACAGGAAAGCATAATGGCTTCCCGGTACAATTGGAAGCTCTGTATACTCAGACAAGAAAATCCGGAGCATTTACGTATAAAATCCTAAAATCGCGTTCATCAATGTGTCTGGTAGGGTTATGACTCAAGAAGAAAAGGTCTTAAAAAGAGGTCCGAAGTTTTGCATCATCCCTGACCAAGAAGCAGTTCGACATCAAACTGCGCATGTACTAAACTCCACCCAGCAAAAAGTCTTGCTGGGCCAGCAGTGGGCCATTGCTGGCAGCAAGCACTGCCAGCAATGGCCCAGCGCTATGTTGCCGCTGCCGAACCGTCAATAAAATGTCCGGGCGGCCCACAGAAGGGCCAGCAGTTCAGGCCAACAGTTGGCACCCCATCAGTTGTCATATGCCACAACAGGGCCGTCAGTGGCCCATCACAGGCAGTAGCTGCCACAAGTGGCCTTTCAGTGACCCAGGAAGCACGTGCCAGAAATGATGGCTAACCTAATGTGGTCCGCTAGTGGCAGCCAGCAACACCGTGACGTAACTGGTGGCTTGCCGAATCTTGTCCGTCAATTTCCCAGTAGTAGCCATAATAATAATAAAAAAAAACCAAGAATAACCGCAGTTTCCTAAAACTATTTTTTTTTACCTTTACGAAGCTTGTGAATTAACGCACTGCGCTGGGGAAATTTTCTCGACAGACCGGAAAAACGCCGTTTGCAACTGACTAGATTCGATCCTTGGCCGTTTATGTGGAAGCCGCATTCGCTACCGACCGGACTATATCACGACGCTCGGATACGTGCTAGAAGCTATCTGTTTGGTATGCAATTTGTAATCGAATGCTTCCCTCTTTCATTTTATAATATTGCGAGGTATTTTTCATAAAAGTCAGTTTCATATAATTGATAAATTAATTTTTTCAACGTAACGATAGTTTTTTTTTTAACCTTAAGGGAACTTCACTCATTTTCAAGGCGTGTACATACTTAGAGTCGCTTTCCAAAGTTTTGTACTGTCCTTGCCGTCTTGAAAAGAGATTGTTGAATAAATATATATTTACCCGGGTTCATGTCACATTCTGTTACATTTTTAACGTTGTGTCTTTTCTTTCCGTTGTCCGAAGCTACATTTGTTTTAAAGAGTAAAAGATATTTTATTTTACTTCTCGTTATTTTTAGAAGCGAATTCCTCCCAGTCTTGTGTATTCAACCCACGGATGAGTACAACACATAGCGTTGCTTTTTTTCTTTCTTTCAAATAATTAATAAATTTTGTGCGCGTATAATTCTTTTTTTTTTTCCAACAAACGTTGTTTTAATGGTTTTCCAGGATATGTGTTTCAAGCGGTTTCAAATGTTATCTTGTTATTCATCCACTCCATTCCATGAATTGTTATTCATGGGAATGGAGTGGGTGTATTTCATGGCTGTAATCTAGTATTTCACGGCTTAATCTGATATCTTCGTCGACGTAAAATTTCATTAGGAAATTAATTCGCATCTCCACATATGGATTTTTTTCTTAACAACCACTAAAATAACACGATGGCGATAGCGTCGTCTTCAACTAACTGGTACCATGAGAGACACAGCAAGTGTTGCTTCTGCGCATGCGCAGTCCCGATGCTTCCACCTGCTGTTGGGGGTTGCATTGGTTGCCAGCAACGGGCCTCGAGTGGCACCTGCTTGGAGGCCCACAATTCACGGCGATGCTGCAGGGCCATCAATGGCTCGCCAACTGATAGCGCTGCCACCAACGGACCACTACCTGGCCGTGAGCGGCAGATTTCAGCCAGCAGTGACCCATCACTGCCAGCTGGTGGCCAGCAGTTTCCCAGCACTTGTGTTTTTGCTGGGCAGCCTAAGACACACTTATAAAACTGGACTCAAGATATCTTCAAATACTTAGACACGTTATGAGTAAGAAAATCATTATTACTCGTACAGATAAGTCCCGCCAGTTGGCAGCAATGAATAAGGCAGACTACACTGCCAAACTATTAGAGTTCATAGCTGACTCAGTCTCATTGAAGCGGAAGACTGACCCTACGAATTCTCTAGCAGCCAAGGTTAGAGCCACAGCTAAATTGTAGCACATCCTTGCTGAGATCAAGCAAACAGCGAAAGTACCACCAGGATCTTCTATTCCACCACTAGAGTTGAACGTGAGATCGTTTGCAAGAAAAAGACAATCCCCCCACTTTTTTCCTTGAGAAAAGGGTGGCTGTGTTCTTAAAATTATTCCTACTGGAATCCGAAAATGTCCTAAGCTTCTCTGCAGACCTCGTACAGAAATTCTCTCTCTCTCTCTCTCTCTCCCCCACCCATCCACCCCTAGTATATTCGTGAGACTTGTGACAACTTAGATCAGACAATGAAATCAAACCAACATTCTCCAGAAGTAGCGTAAAAATTAAGGAGAAACTTAAACATAGTCATTAACGACTATTTTAGTTATGAGGGAATATTTTATAAGCAGAAGAGAGAACCATAAAACCTAAAGCCTGGTTCAGATATATGGATGATATCTTCATTGTGTGGGAACAGGGAGAGCAAAGTTTAAAAAAATTCCACCAAGAAAAAAAAAACCTTCCACCGGTCAATCACCTTTACGCACGAACAGGAAAAACAACGGAATCTTTTTGAAGTCTTTCTCACCAAGTAAAAAGATGACATACTTCATACGGAACTGTTCTAGAAACCGTCAACTGCCCAACTTAATCCTTCTAAAGTCATACAAAACAGCCGTTTTCAGACCGTCGTTTAGATGAGCGTTTGTGAAATCCTTTACCGTAAAAGCCGGAGACAGTGAAATAGCAAATATAATCTACAAGGGACTTTCAGCTGGGTTTACCAGACAAACATTTGATTCCATTTACAAAGGGTTCAAGTGCCTAAACCCATAAGACTCCTAATATCCCGAACAACGATTTAAGAGCCGCCCCGGTGGCGCAGTGGTCTAAGGCGTTGGCCTCTGGTCATTCGTCCGTAAGGAGTCCGGGTTCGAATCCCGGTCAGGCATGGATGTTGTTTGTCTTACGGCACTGGCTCTCTCCCTTCCCTGGAACCAGTGACCCTAAATTAGGGACGGGCGACTGCTTATAGCCCATTGAGTTGCTCACGGTGGTCGTTAAACCTCCAATCAAAAAAAAACAAAAAAAAAACGATTTAAGATCAATGAATGGAATACGGGATTACACCACTGTATAAAACAAATTTGGAAGCAGTAAATCCGTTTTATGGTGTAAATATGGCAAGGCTGGTAAGTCCGATAATATCCGAAAACTTGAAAGTTTTGGCGTCCTGGAGCTGGAATCAAACCCGCGTCTCCCAGATTGCGCACCGGTATGCTAACCACTACACCACCCAGAACGACCAAGTTTCCGATTAATTTGAATATAACCATCACAGGATTCGCTAGTCGAAGTAACCGGCATTTATATAGAGCGAATCTGGAGGATTATAATTCATTCCCGTGATTTCCCGGAGGCGCAGAACGTCAATGAATGGAATACGGGATTTCACCATTGTACAATATAAATTTGGAAGCTGTAAATCCGTTTATTGGTGTAAATTTAACCTTAATGGTAAGTGAAATAATACCCGAAAACTTGAAAATTTCTCATCCCGCGCTATCCGGTAGACGCGGATTCGATTTCTGCTCCAGGCCGACGAAATTTTAAAGTTTTCGGATATTATCTTGACTTACCTTTCAGGTCATATCTATACCAATAAACGATTTACATCTTCCAAATTTGTAACTAAGATATTGTAGGTCCATAATATGCTTTCCAAAGTTCTCTATCACGTTCAAAAACCTCATTTAAAAATATGGAGGAAATGTGGTTATTTTTTTTTTTATTGGAGGTTTAACGACCATCGTGAGCAACTCAATGGGCTATAAGCAGTAGCCCGTCCTTAATTTAGGGTCACTGGTTCCAGGGAAGGAAGAGAGCCAATGCCGTAAGACAAACACAATATCCATGCCTCACCGGTATTCGAACCCGGACCCTTTTCGGACGAATGATCAGTGGCCATCGCTTAGACCATTGCGCCACCAGGGCGGTCCACCTATATACGACATTGTGTCAACAAGGAAGCTACCAGTAAAAAAAAAAGGCTTAGCGGAAATTTACGACATACCTGAAATATATCTAAACAGCAGCACAAAATAGTACGTAGGGTTGAAGAAAGGATCCCTTCTGTAACGAGCAAAGAGACAAAAATGCGAAAACAACTGCCGTACGCAGTGAGGTTATCAAAAAGGAGCAACTCCGCTATGGAGCAACATGAAAAGACTAAACACAAGCTGCGTTAGCACAGCTGTGCAGGAAAGTATTGGTGGTGCAGAGGGCTAAGCGATGGCTTCTGACCATTCGTCTGAGATGGGTTTGAATCCCGGAGAGGCATGGACGTTGCTGTTGTTTTCTTAGGCACTAGCTCTCTCCCTTCCCTGGAACAAGTGGCTCTAAATTAGGGACAAGCGACTGCTTATAGCCCATCGAGTTACTCATGGTGGACGTTAAACCACCAATAAAGAAAGTGTTGAAATCATAATTCACCTGTGCAACGAAAGCTTGTCCTTGGAACTATGAAATGCCTGAAGCAATCTCCTGAACAAACACCGGCCGCCCCGGTGGCGCAGTGGTCTAAGGCGCTGGCCTCTGATCATTCGTCCGAAGGGGTTCGGGTTCGAATCCCGTGAGGCATGGATGTTGTTTGTCTTACGGCACTGGCTCTCTCCCTTCCCTGGAACCAGTGACCCTAAATTAGGGACGGGCGACTGCTTATAGCCCATTGAGTTGCTCACGGTGGGTTAGTCGTGTTTTTCTGTGCTCCTCAAGTTTTCGTCGGTGTGTGTTATTTTTCTTCGTTGTCAGTGTTCTATTTCGTGTGTGTGTTGTGTGTGAAGGTCCCGTGTTTCTTTTTATATGCCTGCCGAGCTGGTAAGTGCTTATTTTGATTAGTTATCCTTATTTTTCTGCCTTGGCCAAGCTGGCTAAGGGCTAAGCTTCTCCTCGCCATTGCAAATGGCGGCTTCCGGGGAGAATGACGTCCTAACCCTTGCTACCGGAAATGATGATCTCCCGATAACAGCTTCTCTAAATACTACTACCAATGACGTGTCTATCTCGATAAACCACTCCTATTTGCAGCCTTCTGTTGCTGCCTTACCATCGGATATCGCCTCTTCTTCCAAGTCTCCCAGCGGTGATACGATGTCCTCTCTGAAAGCTAATGATGACGCCATGGATGTTTCGCACTCCATGCCGGAATCATCTCCAAAGCAACGTACATCTACCCTCTCATATGCTGACGTAACCGCATCTAAGTCGGGACCTTCCCAGTCTTCTTTTTCTCCTGGACAATATGTGATGACGCATAATGCCGAAGTCATTGAGGTTGTCCTTAAAGAAGATACCCCTTCTGGGCTGAAATTTCTTCAAACTATGGAGAATGGTGTTGTGTTTCCGAGCCTGAGAAATACAAAACTCACTGCATATACTGCTGCTCTTCGAGAGATTGTTCCTGCATCAGCCATAACTCATGTGGGCAGGAAGCCTTACAAAGTAGTTGTTTACTTCTCTACTCCTGCCCATTCCCTACATGTACTGACCAAGGGCATCTCAATTGGTGATCGTCACATCCATGCCGAACCTGTTTCACAGAGTTCCGTTGTTGTAAGTTTCTCACCAGTTCCACCTGAAGTTTCAGATGATCTCTTGATTGCCGCTCTTCTTCCTTATGGCCGGATCATTGGAGGTGTAACTACCTACTCTTCGTTTCCAGAGGTGCCAGAAGACAGATACCTACTCGGGTTTCGCCGCAATGTTCGTGTGGTCTTCCCTTCAGAGGAGCACATGCTGCGTATTCCACCCACTTTACGTGTACGCTGCTACACGCACATTAGAGAGATATTCATCACAGTAGGCTCCGTCTGTCCGAATTGTAAAGGCACGGGACATCCCCGCGCTCTATGCCCTCATAATGCGAACACTCTTTCCAAGTCAACAGCACGACCTTCTTCCATTTTGTCACGTCAATCGGCTTCCTCTTCTGGTGCTAAAGACCAACAACAGCAGACTTCCTCAAAAAGTAGTGATGCAGCAGTTGGTCAACCGACGTCTACAAAAAGTAGTGAGACAACCGTTGGTCGACCAACGTCTACCATAAGTAGTGAGACAGCCGTTGGTCAACCGACGTCTACCATAAGTAGTGAGACAGCCGTTGGTGGGCCGACGTCTACCAGATGTAGTGAGACAGCCGTTGGTCGGCCAACATCTACCAGAAGTAGTGAGACAGCCGTTGGTCAACCGACGTCTACGGGTAAACCCTCGACCTCGGGTGATGCATTGGCGCCCCCATCATCTCTTCAGTCGAAAGAGGCATCAATTGTTAATCCCAAGTCTCCTATAGAGATGGTTGATGACGATTCTGGTCATACTGCTACACCGACCGTTGAGGTTGTTTCTTCAGCTCCTTTTAAATTGCCGGAAGTTCCAATTCCGGTTACAGCACAAAGTCGTGGACGGGCAAAGCGACGTAGAACTTCACGCGCCCAGAATAAGAAGTTTAGAATGACAACCACCCTTAGGGCAGGACGTAATCCTTCTAGTAGTCAGATGCTCACGTCTGAAGGCTCTATGGAATCTGATACAGATGATGGAACAATTATTCCGATCTCCTGTGAAAACTTTTTACATATTCTAGAGGCATCCTCTCTTCCACAGACACCTGTGTCTGGAGAGAAGGTGTATGCGTTCCTAATAAGTCCCCGTAGAGACAAGCTGTCTCGCAATTTTTTGGAAGGTTACTCCCACTGTCTGTCTGACACCATGAATCAAATGTTGGCGATACATTCTCATTTACGCACCGTTCCGGACAGAGATCTGGGTGGTCCCTACTGGGCAAAGAAGTTCCGTAGCCATCTGGCCAAGTTACAGAACGCAGCCGACAACATCCTCCAACCATCATCAGACTATTCTGTTCAAGACAGTCTCACTGAATAGTAGGGGTATGTGTACCCCTTTGGCCAATGCTTTAGCATATGAAGACGTCCACCACCTCAAAGCAGATCTCCTACTTTTGCAAGAGACAAATTGTCTCTCCACTTCACCCTTCCATCGCTGGAGGAGATGGGACTATCAATTTCATCACGCATATAGGCTCTCTCTTCGTGGAGGTTTAGCGATTGGTGTACATAATAGATTTCGTCAAGCACTCTCCTCTGTTAAAGTTCATAACCTGTGCCGAGATTTATTGCAGCGACTCACTTTCGTCCTAGATGCACAACGATATTTAGTTTTCAACATATATATTCCATGTTCATCTACACATCTAACGTTGTTATTTTCGTCGCTCCGCACTGCACTTCAGTCAGCATTACCATCAGATCATGTGCTCATTGGAGGAGACTTTAACTGTACACTTCAACCAGAGCTCGATCGCGCTCCTTCGAGGATTGAACATCGTTCACGTCTTGTGGAGCAATTGCGATCATTAGTGTCTGATTTTGATTTACATGACGTGTTCCGACGATTGCATCCGACATCCATTTCACATACCTGGAGAGCTGCATCTGCATCCTCCTCTCTTTCTGCCAGGCTGGATCGATTTTACGCTTCTGCTCCGTTATTGCCCATTACAACGGATTGTATGCACTCTCCTACAGCTTCATCGGATCATTGTGCCATCACTATCTCCTGTAACTCTTCATCTCGTCTGCATATAAGGTCTCGGTCATGGACACTAGACACTTCTCTCCTAGCTGATGAGAATATATGCACCGAGATCAGAGATCTTCTTGATCATATGCGAGAGGGCCTGTCCACTGCACCTTGTGCCATCAATTACTGGCTCGAGGTAAAATCTTACCTAATTTATCTTCTTAGACGTCATTCCTTCTCCGAAGGCACGAAGCGCTCCATGGAAGAGCAAAATCTCCGAAACATCCTGTTACAGCTTGGTGCGAGTCATCCCATGTATACAGCTTACCAAGCGGATCTTAGAGCACTTCTTGAGCCTCGTGCACGTCAGGTAATTCTTCGTCTCCGTCTACAACATCTATCACCAGAGGACTGTTCCTTTGAGTTTCTATCCGCGTTAGAAGAAAAACGCCGCTCGTCGCATCAGCTTCGACTACTTCGGCGGCCTGATGGTGAAATCATCTCTGATCCGGATGCAGTTTGCTCTCAGGTTCGTCGGTATTTTACTATCAAATACAGTGAAACTCCTCAGCCTTCTGTTTCTGCTTCTGCTACTTTACTCTCTGCTCTTCCCCAAGTTCCTTCCAATCTCTCTGATTCCCTTTTACAACCTATTTCGCAGACTGAACTTCGGACCATTCTAGTCTCTCTAAATTCCCGTGCTGTCCCAGGTCCAGATGGCCTTCCGCTCCTTTTCTACCGTACTTTTCTCCCTTCGTTGCTTCCATTTCTTCTCGCCGCTTTCAATGCTGCTCTTTCTTCCTCTTTTCTTCCGAGGGGTTTCACAGAGGCTCATATGGTGTTATTTCCCAAGAAAGGCGATCTGCTTGACTTGGGAAACTGGCGTCCTATCTCGCTACTAAACATTGACTATAAACTCTTCACTAAACTCCTTTCCAGTCGACTCAACCAAGTTCTTCCATTTCTTCTTTCTCCCGACCAGACCTACACGGTTCCTGGTCGGTCCATCACTTCTAATCTCAATCTCCTTCGAGATCTCCTACATCTGGCTCGTACTAACTCTGAACCACTTGCCCTCTTTAATCTTGACCAAAGAGCAGCTTTCGACAATATCTCACATTCGTATCTTTCTGCTGTTCTTATTGCTTTCGGCTTTCCTTTTGCCTTTGTTACCTCTATTCTTGCCCTTTATCAGGACGCTGCTTTCCATGTCAAGACGGCCGCCTTCTTGACTGCACCTATTCCTTTTCGGCGAGGCATTCGGCAGGGTTGCCCACTTTCTGGGCAGCTCTTTGCCATTGCTTTTGAGCCGTTTCTTCGGTCTGTCCATCGAGCCTTTATAGATGCACTGCCACCGCCTACTGCAAGTACTAGGCACTTTTCTGTGACATACTCTGCATATGCCGATGACGCGACCTTTTGTGTAAGGACAGACGCTCAATTCGACATCTTGCTCCAGATTTACGATCAATATTCTTCATGTTCAGCGGCATCACTTAATACATCCAAGAGTGCAGGCCTATGGAGCGGAGCGTTGGCCTCTAGGACTGACACCCCGTGGGGCGCCTCATGGACTGCTTCATCCCAAAAATTCCTTGGCGTCCATCTCGGAGTCCGTCTTTCTGCTCAAAATGAAACATGGAATGCTCTCAGAACACGCCTTACTCGAACTGCTGCATTCTGGCGAGGTTCCCAGTTTTGTACTTCTTACTTCTCAAGAGCTAGAATAGCTCAGACTTATATTCTTTCACCATGCTTATATTCATGGTCAGCAGAACGTATGCCCATTTATCACCTCAATGAAATCACTCGAATCATCTCAACGATAATATGGAACAGGTACCATTGGATCCAGGTCTCCACTCTCTGTCGTCGAGTCACTGATGGAGGTATTTCACTGCTGGAAGTTCGCACCTACTATAAAGCACATAAAGTGGTTTCTTTCCTGCGGCTACTAAGTGCACCAGAGTCACCAGTGACGCTCGTTAGAGGTGTCATGATATCGCCTAGGAATCCCCGAATCACTTTCATCACGTATCTTCTAATGGATCAATCTCCTTTTTTTCATTCTAAACTTTCCCCTTTCTACAAAGAGGTCCTTTCCTTTCTCCGTTCTCTACCCCTCTTCCGTGCTCCACCGGCTTCCACCACTGAACTATTAGCTGAGCCCCTGTTCTTTTCTTCCATCCTTCATCCCCCTAATGCTCCCTACTTTACTGACCTTTCCTGGCTCCCCGCCGGAATAGTATCTGTTCAGGATCTAATTTCTCCAGATCTTTCTTGGAAACCCTTCTCTGATCTGTCCCCCCACATCTCCCCTACCTCTTCCTCTCTTTCGCTGTATGATTCCTTCCGTTCTTCAATCATTACCCTCTTCCCTAACCTTGCCTCTCAAGCTGGGTTAACTCTTGTTCCCTCTGCCTCTCTTCTTCTTCCCTTTTTCCTTTCCGTTCGGGGCTCATCGCTTCCTCTCTCCAGTTTTTCTGTCTCGTCTCTTTACGTTGTCTCATTGATCCACTGTATGCTACACCATTGATGATTCCAGATGTTCCGAATGTCGCCCTTTCACAAGTGTGGTCCATGTCTAATTCGCCACTATCTATTCCAGCAGAAAGAAACATCCAATGGTTGTTTCTTCATCGGCGGTTACCAGTTCCTACCAAATTATTCAGGATGACGCTTGTTGATTCGCCTAACTGCATGTTTTGCTCTACGATTGCGGATGTAGATCATGTGTATCAACATTGCACAGTGCTTCTTCCCTTGCTACATCTGACCTTCACTACTGCACAGTGCCTTAGTACTAATGATCTCTCCTTCTCAGCCTATAGCACGCTACTCAGCTCAAGTACTCCGCCTATTCCTATATCAGAGTCATGTGCTTATGTATTCATATTAGCAAAACATGTGATTTTTTGCTACTATCAACAGCTACGTTCTGCCCCTATACAGCCTACCATCTTTCAGGCGGGAGCTGCGATGTGCAGTCAGTTCCGGAACAGAATGATTTCACGCTTGAGGCTTGCTTTCACTGTTGCTAAGGCTGCGAATCGAATCCCACACTTTATGTCAGTGTGGTCACCTTTTCGTCAATGGTTTTCTGGTCCATCAGAAGACCTTAGACTTTTGTTCTGACGTCTGTGAAATTGTTTGGACTAATTGAAATATAGTTTTGTGATTATCGTGTTCTTAGGTGCCCTTGTCATAATCGCTTCTTAATGTTACTGCACGTTTGCATGTTTCTCACCAACAAGGTCCTGTAGGTGAGTTTCTTGTTATACCACAGGCACTTAAAATAAGTTTAAAGTTTTTTTTTTTTTCGGCACTTTCCTTATGTCTGCCGGGCTTTATAATATATGTTTTTTGCTCACGGTGCTAAGCAACTGTTTGATAGTGTTTAAATTGTCTTATTGATTTTGCACAGTGTGGTTTCTGATCATGTTGCATGTACATAAAGGGATATGATCAGTCGATTACACCATGTTCTGCAAGGTTTAGCACTTTTGTAGTGCAGGGGGTAATTGTTCATCATTCGGTTATTTGTACTGTACCTGAAGTATAGTTGCTATGCCAAAAGCTCAGTTTTGTATATACTAATGTACTTTCCTAATTGCACTGTAAAATTTATGTTTGGCACATTTCGCATGTTGGGTCACGATTACATGTCTTAAGTTTTATGCTCATGGTGCGGAGCAAACGCTTTGATAGTATTTCAATTATATGTTAATGTTACACAGTGTGGTTTTTCTCATGTCACATGTGCCTAATAGGAAATAATCAGTCTATTAGATAATGTTCTGCGCTGTATTGCATATTTGCTGTACAAAGAGTCAGTTTCATATTTTCATTATTTGTATTGTACTCGAAGTATAAATTTTCTGTAAAACGCAAGTTCTGTTTGTACTAATATACTTTACTCTTTGCACTGTGAAATTTACAGTTGTACCATGGAATTGTAATTCCTTATTAGTGTCTTCCCTATGCCGTTGCATCTTGTGTACATATGTTGTTGTTCATTACAAGTTAATCTATAGCACTGTGATTGAGGCACTTGTTTAAGCCTAAGTAATAGTTCTTTTTGTAATTTGACAGCGTTTCACAAGAGAGATATTGCATTCAATTTGTATAGAGTTCACACCATCATTGTGGATAGATCATTTATTCGCTTATCTTTCAGATACTGAAAAGTATAAACCTTCTGCTCTTTTCTTCTCTTTTTCAAGATTGCTCAAAATATGCATGTTTGTTTTTGCACTGTAAAATTTATAGTTATACCTTGTACTGGTGTTCACCTATTAGAGATGGCACTCTGCTGATGCACATTGCGAACATATGTTGTACATAGAGTAAGTCAACCCATCAGTCCAGTATTGTCAGTGTTATGAATTTGCTTACATTGTATATGTAGTGCATCCACATAATGTAAATATCTCATTGTCATTGTAAATAGGTCATCCACTTGTTTATCTTTTGGTAACTGTTAAGCACAGGCCATCTGTATCTTCCTGTCCATGTTTGCTCCAAATAAAATATTGTTGAAGCTCACGGTGGTCGTTAAACCTTCAATTAAAAAAAAAAAAAACACCGAAGAAACAACAGATAATGGCCCACCGTACTACGTGAGCTTATCTAAAATACGCCGCCCCGATGGCGCAGTGGTCTAAGCGATGGCCCCTGATCATTCGTCCTGCCGCCCCGGTGGCGCAGTGGTCTAAGGCGTTGGCCTCTGATCATTCGTCCGGCAGCCCCGGTGGCGCAGTGGTCTAAGGCGTTGGCCTCTGATCATTCGTCCGAAGGGGTCCGGGTTCGAATCCCGGTGAGGCATGGACGTTGTGTTTGTCTTACGGCACTGGCTATCTCCCTTCCCTGGAACCAGTGAACCTAAATCAGGGACGGGCGACTGCTTATAGCCCATTGAGTTGCTCACGGTGGTCGTTAAACCTCCAATCAAAAAAAAAAATCATTCGTCCGAACGGGGTCCGGGTTCGAATCCCGGCGAGGCATGGATGTTGTTTGTCTTACGGCACTGGCTCTCTTCCTTCCCTGGAACTAGTGACCCTAAATAAAGGACGGGCGACTGCTTATAGCCCATTGAGTTGCTCACGATGGTCGTTAAACCTACAATCGCGTTGGCCTCTGATCATTCGTCCGAAAGGGTCCGGGTTCGAATCCCGGTGAGGCATGGATGTTGTGTTTGTCTTACGGCACTGGCTCTCTCCCTTCCCTGGACGGGCAACTGCTTATAGCCCATTGAGTTGCTCACGGTGGTCGTTAAACCTCCAATAAAAAAAAAGAAAATCTAAAATACGGACTTCACGTGAGTGGAACGAGTGTTTGTTCCAAAATGTGGTGGTGCAGTGGTCTAAGCGCGTGCTTATGACCATTCATCCGAAAGGGGTCCGGGTTCGAATTCCGGTGAAGCATGGATATTCTGCTTGTGTTACGGCAGTTGCTCTCGCCCTTCTATGGAACCAGTGACCCTAAATTAGGGACGGGCGATTGCTTATAGCCCATTGAGTTGCACACAGTGTTCGTTAAACCTTCAATAAAAAAAAATTAAATGTCAAAACGTTTTGAATTGCATTAGCGTTGTCTGCTATTGTTTAAAAAAGGCTCTGATAATCTATCCCAGACGAAGCCTCCCAGTGGAGCACTCACTTAGCAATTATTGAGTGCTTTTATTTAAGCCATTAAAGGGAGATTTCACACTAGCATGAGGAATGTGTTAAGTTAAATAAAGCAATTTATTTTTGTAAGAGGAATTTTATTTGATCTATGCCAGAGGTGGGGAACCTTTCCATGTTGGAAGGCCGCATTAAGTTAGCTGTAATCTAACAAGGCCGCATTCAAAAAACTTCAATTAGATATATTTCGACACGTACATTATTTTGTAAAAATTTTACTATGTACTAACAAACTTCAAAAAATCAAAAATATTAAATGTTAATTCTAAAGATAAGTAATGCCTGTTGTGACTGCTTTTTTGTTGGAAAGCATTTGAATATTTGGTTCCAACATGAAGGTCTGCTATTTTAGCTGATTTTCTAGATAGGTATCCGTCAGTTGTGACCGTCTTGATTTAGGTTAGGTAGGAGAATGTAGATTCGCAGCAGTAAGTGTTTGAAAAGCAAGAAGGCATTTTGCGTGCATGTTGCCGAAGGCGTAGGCATTATATTGTATTTTTCCATATTTCAACTGGATCTTCCTTAGCGTCTAACAAAAAGTCATCTTCTGAGAGCTCAATCAATTCCATCTGTAGTTCTTTAAGAACTATACAACGAAATCATGAGCGTAGCAGGTGTGAAAATAGCATTTTATGTCTTACTAATGGTTTAATTGTTGCCGTCAGTCAGGAAGTATTATTTCGTTAAACGCTTTGGCATTTTAAATACTGTCATTCTAAAATTAAAATAAAAGACAAACAAAACGTATTAATAAAAATAAAAGGATTTGGTTTTGCAAAATTTGGATTCACTCAAAAGGAACCCACCCCGGTCTATGTAAAAGGTTCCAGCATTGTACGGTAGATGTCATTCATACACAAGCTGGTTGCAATTCTTCATAATCGTAGTATGTTCCCCCCTTGATTTATCCATCTATGACGCCATCTATCAGGTAATTGGCGAATGTCTTCGAGGAAGAACGACTTCGGTTTTAATGCATTGTTGAAGATAAAGTGTCAAACCTGTGCGGGGCCAAGAAAGTTTACATCGCGTGAAGTAAGTAAAAGATCAACGGGACTAAATCTAGCGAGTAAGACGTATGAGGATTCGTATGGACTAAGCCATGTGAGAGCTCTACCGGAGCAAGTCGTGTAAGTAACCTCGCACTTCAGCTGCATAACGGTTTCCTGGTTACTTTATTTTAAATACACCAGACATGAATAATAATGAAACGCATACAGCGTATTAAATCCGTTTATTTTTGTGGTGTAGTCAACACAAAGGTTCGCTAAGCTTTTGCACTCCACTGGGAGGCTTTTTCAAGGCAGTGGTAGACATAAAAATGCATTTTTATGTCTACCACTGCCTTGAAAAAGCCTCCCAGTGGAGTGCAAAAGCTTAGCGAATCTTTGTGTTGACCACAAAAATAAGCGGATTTAATACACTTATATGCGTTTCAATTTGGTTTCCTGGTTTACTTCAGCAACATGGTGTATTGCGTTAGCATGCAACGGAATGGCTTTTCGCCGCTCATAACCCAAAATGGTATTTTTCTTCGCAGTTCCTTGTTAAAAACCAGTATTTGACGACACTACCTTTTTGAAGTCAGTATTAAAAATTGTGGTATGATCTGATATTACCACTACTTGCATGTCCCAACAGATACAGAGAACTTTCTTACGGTTGATATTTGGATTTCGATGAGGATGTCGTTTATTGGCCGCAGTCTACCCACGATCTTTTGCGTTGCGGGCTGTCAGAGTAAAACCATTTTTCATCACTCGTTACGATTTTCCTCGGAAAAACCTTTCCCTGATGTCTGGCAAGCAATGAAGCACTTGTGGCCAGCCTGCTGTGACCAATGTGTAAGTTCGTGTATTACTCACTTTCCTTCGTTAAAGTGAAATTTCTGTGAAATTATCTTTCGGAAAAGCGACAATTTCGGTAAAACGACCTTTCGGTGAAGTGACTCCTCAATGAAATAAATTCGGAAAAATGATCTTTCGCTAAAGAGAATATTTCGGTGAAGTGACTTTTCGAAGGAAGGGAAAACCTGCGTGAAGATTACTTGGTAAAGGGAACTTTCGTGTGAAGCAACCGTAATGCAAAGCAATCGTTTCGATTAAATAACTTTTCGGTGAAATAACCCTTCGATAAAATGAACAATTTGATAAAATGAACTTTCGGTGAAGCAACAGTTATGTAAAGCAATAGTTTCAATTAAGTAACTTTTCGGTGAAATCACCCTTCGATAAAATGAACAATTTGGTAAAATGAACTTTCGGCGAAGCAGTCGTTCCGAATAAATAACCTTTTGGTGAAATCATCTTTCGATAAAATGAACAATTTGGTAAAATGAACTTTCGATGAAGCAACCGTTATGTAAAGCAATCGTTTCGATTAAATAACTTTTCGGTGAAATCACCCTTCGATAAAATGAACTATTTGGTAAAATGAACTTTCGGTGAAGCAACCGTTATGTAAAGCAATCTTTTCGATTAAATAACTTTTCGGTGAAATCACCCTTCGATAAAATGAACAATTTGGTAAAATGAACTTTCGATGAAGCAACCGTTATGTAAAGCAATCGTTTCGATTAAATAACCTTTCGGTGAAATCACCCTTCGATAAAATGAACAATTTGGTAAAATGAACTTTCGATGAAGCAACCGTTATGTAAAGCAATCGTTTCGATTAAATAACCTTTCGGTGAAATCACCCTTCGATAAAATGAACAATTTGGTAAAATGAACTTTCGATGAAGCAACCGTTATGTAAAGCAATCGTTTCGATTAAATAACCTTTCGGGGAAATCACCCTTCGATAAAATGAACAATTCGGTAAAATGATCTTTCGGTAAAATTAACTTTTCTGTGAAATAGATTGTTTGGTGCGATGGTCCTTACGACATGACCTTCTGGTGAAGTTGTCGCCATAAAAATTAATTCCGTCCCAGAATAAAAAATAGGAAATGCGCTTGCGCTACTACATTAGTTCTGTGTACGCCTTGTAGAGCCAGCAGTCCTAAATTATAGAAGGGAGACTTTGTGTAGGCGTAGATGCTCACGAGGTTTGTTACATCCACAGAAATAGGTACACGGTGAAGAAAATTTCTTCTTACTGGCAGTCAAAAAGGTCGACGCAGGCATTTATGAGAAGAAAGATTCGTTATAGTTTCGAGCAACAGTTTTGGTTTCATTAGTATGCTAGCCAATCTTCCATGCCATTAGTCAGCTGGTTCTCCTTAAGGCTACGCGATATTCCGCACATTTCCTTAAAATGAAATGACATAAATTACTTGCATCCAGGACTTTTGTTTTCAACATACGTTACTATTAACTTACGGAAAGATTACTCACAGCATGCAGCCGAATAAGAAATTACCGTATATACATTTTCCGATTACCCTGTATGTAAGTAAGCAGACGTTTTCTACTTATTTAAATAACTCAATAAACCCATTCTACAAAAATAATGGCTATTTAGCTTTTAGGAGGAAACTATAAATATATCATGTTCTCGTATTTCTGATGAAAAAGCCTGTTTTTTGGATCTACGAAATGCATGTTCTCTGGAAAAAGACTGTTTTGTGTTATCTTTGAATTGCAACAGGGAACAACTGCATTTCATCCCTCGGGAGGAAAAGGGCATTAATAGATCCTTACTTACACGTGCCACAACTTCGTTATCTGTTTTACTTCCATTCAGGAACTTTTATTTAATGACTTAGAATACCACACGGAACTGAAGCTCATTCATATATAGGGCATAGTCAAGAAAGAAAATATTAGAAATTGAATATTAAAATTAAATAGGATAATAATTATGACGTATTTGAAAGACTGCTTTTCCGAAACAAAAGAGGAATGGTTTGAATTCGATATGTTTTCGAAAAGATGTACTTGCCGTGTCCTATGATATTTATAATTACACTCATGAAACATATATGCATGAGAAAAACGTAATAGGGCCAGGTTTATATATTTAATAAACTGATCTGCAAAGACACGGTATAAACATAAAAAAAAATATATATATCAACATAACACTGGGGTTAGAATTTCATGAAGTTTTTGGAGAGGTGCATATGTTCGTGACTATGAACACTAGTAGAAAAATAATGCTACGTGAGCTAGAGATGAGCACGGACCTGGGCTATGACAAAAAACCCGGAAAGGGATCTCTGCCCTGGCGGGATTTTCTATCGAATCCTTGATTAAAATACAGCCTCGGGCTAAAATTAATTTTCACTTGTACTTTTATTCTGTTGATGCATACGTTCATGCCGTTTTATTTCACGAGTGTTTCCCAGGGCAGTACTGACAATGAAGATAGCCAGTAATATCGCGTATCTAAATCATATGGAGTTGTGTGATTTTGGCTAATGGTTTCTTTGTTTTCAGGTCCGGAAGTATGTAGTGTCAAATAGAGAGGAATGAACATTTCCGACATCTGCTCCTCTGCGAGTTTAACAAGGGATGTACAGCCGCCGGGCCTACTGTACAAATTTGTGCTGCGTATGAGGAAGGTGCTATTGCTTCGAGGACAACCCGCTAGTGGTTTGAGCGGTTCCGAGGTGGCAATTTTGACCTCAACGACTCGCTCAGGTCGTCCATCTCACTTAGATGAGGATCGTTTGAGCCATCTCATCCACGTCAAAACCACACACGAATTGACCACTGAGATGGATTGTGATGAGGCCACAGTGGTGCGACACCTGGGACGTATGGATAAGGTACAGAAATTGCGGTCTTGGGTGCCTTACACTCTCACCGAGGACAACAAGAATCAGCGTGTTGCCATATGTGGTTCCTTGCTCGGCCGTTATCGCCAATGTTCTCAGCAACACAAACCCTTTCTGTAACGTATTGTTACTGGAGATAAAACGTGGTGCTTGTACGTGAATTTCAGGCATCTGAGGGAATGGTTAATCCCAAACAAAGCTCCCACACCACGTCCAAAACGCGACCTTCATCCTGCAACGATCATGTTGTGTATCTGGTAGGACATGACATTATTCACTGGAAAATACATTATTCCTGGGAAATGCTGCACACACATAGGCATTATACACTGGAAAATACATTATTCCTGCGAAATGTTGCATACATACGCATTATTCCTGGGAAATGTTGCATACATAGGTATTATTCACTGGGAAATGCTGCCGAGGAATGGGACCATCAACTTTGCACCCTATTGTGAGAAACTCCGCCTTGTAGAAGGAGAAATTCAGCAGAAACGGCCATATCGGCAACATGGTGTCCTTCTCCAGCATCATAACGCACGCCCTCACAGTGCAAACATGATCAAAATGGCCATTCAGATTATGAAATGGGATATCTTTCCACATCCGGCCTATTCCCCAGATTAGCCCTTCAGACTATGACTTGTTCCGATCTCTGCCGATTGCACTCCGTGCCAGAACTTTCAAGAATGATGTTGATCTCCAGAATTTCCTTGATGATTTCTTCGCAGCAAAACCTGCACGTGTTTTCAAGAATGGCATTGCAGACCCATCCGGAGGTTGGGAAACCATCGTAAACATTGGGGGGGGGGGGAGGTTGATACATAGTTGATTGATTAATAGATTAATCAATCAACTATGTATCAACGCCGTTGACTTTATATAAAAGTTATTAATAACTTTAAAATAAAATTAATGTTATTTAACACTGCTAACCGAATTAACTGATACTGTGGGAAACGCACCACTGAACGATTAGGATATAGTTTATCTTTTGTACTTTGCTTAAAATTGTTTATTGCGTGTTCCACGTGCATTTCGTAATTCACAAACGAATATATATTATTAGATACGATGAAACCGTACAGTATGAAATTTTCTGCCGACTAAAATTTAATGGTCTGCTAACTACAGCGGGAATAGGTGAGAGGGGCCTATCTGTAAGGCTATTTCCAGAATATGGCCGCCATCTTGAAATCTGCCATATTGGATCAAGGTTAAATTTTTCAAATGGCAATGAGGTCATGTTAAATATCAAACAAGACCAGAATGTTCTCAGACATCGATTGCCGTAATCAGATTTGACATATGTTTTGTGGTTCACAAGTTATCAACACAGAAAGTTGAAATAAACATCGTTGTTTGTTGCAGGTAACTGAAGATAGCATTGATGAAAGAGCAGAGGATTTAGGTGGTCCCAATGTCTGGGGAACGCAATTGCCTCATCATAGCCGCAGACTTCAACAACCGACACCCAAGAAGACCACCAATTTCACACAGCACTTTCGTATACATGATATCCAAATTCCGAGAAACTGTGGACGACAAGACACGTCGTATTCGGCCAAAAGCTTCTACCAACGAGGAAACCTTTGGAATCTTTTGCAAAGATTCCACAACGTAGCCCACGACGTCTCGAAGCAGAATGTGGTATCAGCCATTGTGCGAATTCTACACATAGCTCACTGGCATCCGTTCATGTTCCAGATGCAGCAGCAACTATTAGACGATGACCCTCCCATACAGCAGAAAACGTTTCAGGTATGTATCAATATCATTACAATCTCTCATTTTAGTTACACTTTCAGAGATATCTTACAATTACGTTTGAACAACATCAATTTTGGAACATGACTCTTTGTTCATTACGCTTACGTTAAAAATAGCATTCTCTGATACTACTGTTTTATAGTTTCCATTGTACATAATTGCTACCTTGATGTTACATTCCGGCAATATTTAAGAATTTTGTTTGGGCAACGACGTGGATGCGCATGCGCATTTATGCCATTTAACCGAAGCACTCTCGTAGTCGTTC
The DNA here is from genome assembly GCA_039090855.1 of Macrothele yani. Taxonomy (NCBI): domain Eukaryota; kingdom Metazoa; phylum Arthropoda; class Arachnida; order Araneae; family Macrothelidae; genus Macrothele; species Macrothele yani. The sequence continues at coordinate 132,159,122 of CM077027.1, read as the reverse complement.
CATGTGCTACTGGCATATTTTTTGGTGATACATGTCGTACTCGTGTTAGCTAGTTACTGTACACTAGTGTCCGTCCTTAAGTTTTGCACGCCAGATTATAACATCTTAGTACGTTTGCCGGTTTTGAATCAGAACAAAAAGTCTCAATAAAAGTAGTTGTTAGTTTGTAAAGGTAGAAAAAACAATGTTGATATATTGAGAGGTTTAACGACAACGCAAGTTTAGAAAAAAAGAGTAAGGTATGCATTAAAAGGTTCATTTCATTCATTAATCATGAAGAAATTTAAGTCATCCTACAGAAAAATAAAATGATCTATGAAAAAAAAAGTTTTTCTATTAAATGTATTCGCAAAGCATTTAGGAAAAGTAGATTAAGATATACACTGAAGTGCCAGAAAAACTGGTACAGACGAGCTTATGCAAAATACATAGCAACTTCACCTATGAGCGTACTCGGTTTCGTCCGCCAGTGAGTATATAAAGCGATAGATATTCTTGCCAGCTGTCAGAGCTGTTGTCGGCATGAGAATGACAAGTAATAACGATTTAAGCGATTTTCAACGCGGTGTCATAGTTGGCGCTCGTGAGATGGGTCATAGTATTTCGGAGGTAGAAACGAAGTTCAGATTTTCACGGACGGACTTTGCAAGGGTGTGCCGTGACCACAAGAATTCCGGTTGAATCTCCATCCTACGATACCAGTGTGGCCGTAAAAAGACATTGTATGAACGTGACCATGGTCGGCTGTCAAGAACCGTTTCACGAGATAGGCGTGCAACACTCTCGCAGGTATCAGCGGAATTCAATGCTGAAGCCTCAACAAGCATCAGCGTCCGGACTATGCAACGTACCCTGCACGATATGGACTTTTGGTGCCGACGCCCAACTAGAGTCCCTTTGATGGGTGCACGACACAGAGCTATGCGCCTCGCTTGGGCACGGCAACACCGCCACTGGGCATTTGATGACTGGAAACAAGTAGCCTGGTCTGACGAGTCGCGTTTCCAACTATATCGGGCAGATGGAAGGATAAGTGTGTGGCGCAAACTTCATAAAGCCATGGGTCCCGCCTGTCGACTGCGAACTGTACCGGCTGGTGGGGGTCCGTAATGGTATGTCGTGTGTTTAGCTGGACTTCACTGGGATCCCACGTACGTCTACAAACGTCTGTGACCGTACAAAGCTATGTGCGCATTTTTTCTGACGAGGTACACCCGTTCATCTCCTGCATTCATGCTGATGTGTTGGATTGGGCCTATTCCAACAGAACAATGCACCTCCACATAAGTGTCGGGACGCCACATTATGGTTAGAGGAGCATTCATCTGAGTTTGGAGTGTTGCCATTCCCACCCACGTCCCCAGATCTGAACGTGATAGAACACATTTGGTATGCCATGCAACGCGCTATCGAACACAGGAATCCGAGACCTCGGAATACACCCGAATTGTGGAACGCTCTGCAGGAAGTATGGTGTGCATTGCCTACAACATATTTCCAGGAGCTAGTTAGACTGGTGTACCAGTTTTTCTGGCACTTCAGTGTACTTTAAAAGTTACATTTCGTTGATTAATCATGAAGAAAAATAAAATGATCCGTGGAAGAAATAAGGCATTTCTATTGAATAACGTATTTGCAAGGCATTAGCCTTCTCTTTAATTCCTACAGAACGCTGTAACAGCGAGGCGAACCGTGGGCGAGTGGGATAATGCATCTGCCTAGAAACCCGCTGATCAGCGGTTCGAGCCTAGCGTGATCTTCGAGGATTTGTATTTCCTTGGAAAGAAAATTTCCCCAAAGTCGTGACGTCTCACCGTAAAATTTACTCGGTGAGACCATGTGGGGAGGTAAAAAATGGCGAACAAAACGATTTCGGTAAGACCACGTGACACACAAAATGTTATGATTGAACACAAAGAGAAAATGGCGGTATTTTTACAAGAGAAAATGATATTTTCGCTAAGACCACGTGGCATACACAATGTTATGTGGAACACAGACAAAAGATCACGTGAAAAAAAAAACATGGCTGCGACTGACGTCATGATTGACCAAGAATCTACTACACCCACATCCGTCCTTGAGGCAGCACGTAGACGGCCGTGGACGGCTTCCTTTGTTACAGAAACCCCCTATTATTACTTTACAGTAATATGGTTATGTCATAAATATCTTTCAAATACGGAACAGTAATGTAACGAAGTTGGTATGATGAAGTTACAAAGACCTTTCACTGTAACGTATCGGTTATGTTTTAAAGTTATGTGACGTTAGAAGACATTTTGAAGTAACCGTAAGGTTTGTGAAATATTACTGTTACATTGCGCAGCGTATCTGAAAAGTCTCAATGTCTCAGAGCTACGTACTTGTAACATATACGTCGTACGAAATATTCTGCGCTGTGTGGACTGATTTACGTGTCGAGTTCTGCACCTGTGCTTTAGACCAACATCAACGAGGTCCTTCATTCGCACAGGGCATTTTGTTGGGTGACGAGGCTAATTTTTATATCGGTGGTGAGGCTAATCGGCAGAACCACAGCTACTGGAGTCACAGTAACCCTCACTGGACAGACCTATCCAATTTCGTTGGTAATGTAAAGGTTATTATTTAGTGAGGAATATGGGTCACCCTTGTGTGGAATATAGGACACCATTAATATTATTAATAACATCTATGAAAATGTAAGTGCAAAAATTCGGCTGTTTGAGAGTACAGCACTCATAAAAGTTGGAAAGGGAGTGAGACAAGGTGACACCATATCTCCCAAGCTCTTTAATGCCGCATTGGGAAATGTCTTTCTATCACTGACTGGGAAAACAAAGGGATAAAAATTAATGGAGATTATCTAACTCACCGTTTTGCTGACGATGTAGTCATTTTTGCAACTACCCCATCAGAGCTGCAGAGTATGATCCAAGAACTTGCTGACAAGAGTAAAGAAGTGGGATTAAAAATGAACTTTCAGAAAACAAAAGTGATGTTCAATGCTTTTACCAAAAATGAAGATTTGTCGATTGATGGAGAAAAGCTGGAGGTAAAAGATGCGTACGTTTATCTTGGACAGCAGATATCAAGTGAGGGTTACATTGATGAAGAAATTAATCGGCGGATAAAACTTGCCTGGAGAGCTTTTGGAAGAAACAGCATAATGTTCAAGAGCAATATGCCATTATGTCTGAAGAGAAAGGAAAGTGTTTTATCAGTGCATTCTTCCAGTGCTTACGTATGGTGCAGAGACGTGGACCTTAACTAAAGGAGACATACAAAGGCTGCAGACAACTCAAAGCAGCATGGAGAGGTGCATGCTTGGTGTAACCAGGAGAGATAAGAAGAGGAACTCGTGGATCCGAAAAATGACAAGAGTGGAAGACATCATGATCAGAGTAAAATCCCTGAAATGGCAATGGGCTGGACATACTGCCAGAAGAACAGACCACCGATGGACAGTTGAAATTTTAGATTGGATTCCAAGGGACAGAAGACCACATGGAAGATGGGTGGATGAAATTCGAAAGTATGCGGGAGTAACATGGAGGGGACTGGCACAAGACAGACCGTTGTGGAAGAAGCTTGGAGAGACCTTCGTCCAGCAGTGGATTGATAATGGTTGATGATGATGATGGGACACCAGTGTAATCGGACCCATTTTCATCGACAATAACCTAAATGCTCAGCGCTACCTGGAAATGCTACAGCAAACCGTGTTCCCTTCTGAATGAAGACTGCACCTCCCCCCCCTCATATTTCCAACACGATGGGGCTCCAACACACTACAGAGCAAATGTTCATCAATGGCTAGATGTTCTATTCCCTTGTCCCTGCAGTGGCCGGCGTGGTCCTCTGTAATGGTCTCCCAAATCCCTCGACCTCACGCTGAAACATCTGGTGTATGCTGCGAAAATCCGCGACAAACACCACATTCAGCAACGCGCCCTGGAGGCCTGTATCCGTATTTCTTCCGATGTTCTCGTGCGGACGCACAACGACTGGATCAAGCTCCTTCAGCGCTGTGTTCATCAACAGGGAAAGCATATTCAACACATAAAATAGCTGCTCATCCCAGAGTACTTTAGAGATTATTTCAACTTTCTGTGTTGATAACATGTGAACCACAAAATAAGTCAATATGATTACGGCAATCAATTTTTGAGAAAATTCTACTCTTGTTTGATATTCAATATGATCCCCATACCACTTGAAAATTGTGACCTTGATCCAATGGGGCGGATTTTAAGATGGCGGCCATATTCCGAAAATAGCGTAGCCTAAAGGATAGGACCTCGTGCCAATTCTTTGCTGGGATATTCAGACATTTCCTTTTCCCCCCGTTTCTAAAAACAAGGGTGTCCTCAGACTTTTGACTCAAACTGCGCTATATGAAAAATATGAATTTACGGTCATTCAGCGAAAATATGTAGGTGAGCCTAAATAAAAGAATTTACTTTTTACACTTGGGAAAGAAAGTGAAAGACAGTTTGCTACCTGAATATGATGCACATAAAAATATTTTTTTCTTTTTTCTCGGGGAGAATCTGATGGCCGTGTGTGGGTATGGCGACAGCCGGGGGAACGTTATTTTTCACATTGTACATTTTTTACGGTCAAGTTTGGAGCTGGCAGTGTACTCTTGTTGGGGTGGGTTTTCGTGGTTTGGCCCCGGCCCATTGGTTATCGTGGACAAACCTGTTAACCAGCACGTCTACCTCGATATTCTGGACAATTATGCCCTACCAATTCTGTGGCAATACTATGGAACCGAGCCTTGTTGGTACCAGCAGGATAATTCACCGAGCCATAAAGCAAGGACTGTTACGGCGTGGTTTGACGATAATTCCGTATCGTGGGTCGACTGTCCAGCACAGAGTCCTGATCTTAATCCCATAGAGCACCTATGGGAGGAATTAGAGCGCTGCATAAGAAATTTGGAACCAAAGCCTACTACTAAGCAACAGTTAGCGGTAGCATTATTTACTGAATGGAAGCGCATACCCATCACTGTGTTCCAAAACCTTGTCGAAAGCATGTCTCGAAGGTTCAGTGCATGCGTTAAGGCCAAAGGTGGACCGACACCGTACTAATGTACGTTAATAAATACTATGTCGTATTTTTTTCTTCGTGTCCGGTGACGTTTGTCAGAATAGTGTATGTGCATGGTTAATCGAGTCCTGGTACTCCCTCGATACAGTAGTACTGGAGCAGCCAACAAACGCTGCTGTTTCCGAAATACTAGCACCTCCTCTTTGGGCACCGACTGTAACATATAGCCGCGGTCAAATTGACTTAAGTTGCCACGTTTCCTCATTACTGGCAAACGTTTACTGAATACTTAGAGGATAGGTGTTCGCAACTTATGGCAGTCACACGTGACGTTGATATCACGTGGTAGTTCGCTCGGAATATATAAAACGATAGGTGTACACAATGCAAAATTAACTCGGTGTAGTTTTAATTACAATTTACTGCAGCGAAATGAAACTCAATGAAAAGACACTTTGAGACATTATCACATTCACGAGAGTATTAATTCTTGGTAGAGGGTTTTATTCCGTAAATTTTACTTACCAGAACACAAATACATTTCTCGTGAAATTTTACGCGACCCAATTAAACGTTACTGACTGTTTCCTTCGGGCCTTGTTTTTGAAGTAGTCGTTTTTTAGAAGGGCGTTACAAACACGCTCCTGAGATAAGCTCTATTCAAAGCTATCACCCCCGGCAACAACTAAACACTGAAGGGTTTTCGTCGAGCATATTGTGTAAGGGAGTTCCAACAAATATGTTTTAATGAAGTGTTTTAAGAGCACTTCACAGAGAGTAAGGAACGAAGTTACTATCCTGAGGATGACTTAAATGTCGTTCGAACGGGAGGATTCATAACTAATTGCCGCACCCAAGTTCTTCAGCTAAAAAGGAGGAACCTTAAAGGCTTTTACTTTGACAAAGGATTGTATCGTTGGACACGAGGTAAGAAAATTGATCAGACGAATGCTAATGAGGAAAAGCCGTGGGTTGTGCGGAATTAAGCCTCAGTTTGTGAAGTTTAGAATGCAGGTCTCGAAAAAGTTTCCAATCAATGGCATTCGAATTTCTTCAAAGTGTTTTAAAACTTAATGTTTGTCCTCTAGTTAAGTCAAAAAACTGCGGGAATAAATTGATGATTTAAAATGATGTACATAAAATAATAGAAGCTTTTCTAGCAAGGAACTTATCTTTTTCTTAACTGATCTCTAAGTTTTCCAGATGGTGTGACGTATACAGCTTATTTAAAACCTTCCTTTTGAGTTTTTATTTTTTTATGTGATTTTTTTCTCCTTATATATCTTCTAAACTTAACGCAACAATATTTCCCCCGAACAGTTTGAAGTTTGCAATCCTGATAGCTGGTCAAAGAGCAAGCAACGTGGTTCCAGATTTTTGAGATAAGAGCTTAGTGCGGAATGTTAGGTGAGCGATTTAAATCTTCCTCCATGTGTGGGGCACTTTTTTCCTCTTTTTAATGCTGTTGCTTGTGACGAATTATTCAGTGTTTAGGGTCGTTTGACATTTATTAAAACTTCCGAAATTTTTATTACTAAGAAAAAGCATTATTTCGGTAGAAGCATCTTTACAATGAAAAAAAAAATAGTTTCAAGAATCGCTCGCTTATAGCGTAGTAAATCAATTTATTTTTGTGGTATAATATGCATAAAGATTCGATAAACTTTTATTCTCCACTGGCAGGCTTTTTCAAGGCAATATAGATATAATATACAAGAAAAAAGCTCCCAGTGGAGAATATAAGCTTGGCGAATCTTTTATGCATGTTACACCACAAAAATAAACAAATTTACTATGCTATAAGCGTTCCTTGAATATTCACTACCTGATGTATTTAAAGTAACATTGTTTTAGAAGTAAATAAACTGAATGTTTTTATGTTACGTTGTTGCAAATGAAGTGTTTGATTTTGTAGGCTCGTGCAACTACACTGGTGTGCAAAACTTAAGGACGAAGAGGATAAATTAGCATAACAGCTAAACTAGCAGGCAGAACGGACCGAAATACCACTCAGGAGTTGGACTAAGTTCCGGTATGGTAGTGCATGCGCATATATGCAGCATGACGGGGGGAGGAGTGTCGGAAGGGTATAAAGCACACGAGCGGTGTACGCTCAGCAATTCGGTGAAAGCTATTGCACGGTGCACATCGGTTTGAACGACGTCGAGTTGCTGCCACCGTGTGATATGGCCAACACGCAATCCAGTAGACGACATCTGGATAATTTTACCCGAGGTCACGTCATGGGGAAGTTCGAAGAAGGTCGAAGTGTGACTAGTGTGGCCGAGCTGTTCGTGATCGCTCACAGCATCGTTTCACGAGCTTGGAGAGCATTTCAAACGACAGGAACAGCTGTCCGAGAGTTTAGCAGTGGTTGTCAACGAGCAACTACGGCGGCGGACGACCGGTATATTGTCCTACAGGCGAGAAGAGACAGACGGCAGACAGCGGGAGAAATCGCAAAGCACAAACAACTGGACGTCCGTTATCGCGTTTTACTGTGGCCAGGAGGCTGCACAAAGGTGGTCTATTTGCACGACGACCAGTGCGGTGTGTGCCATTAACGCCTGATCATCGGAGACGGCGGTTTCTGTGAGGCCAGGAACACAAGAACTGGACACATCAGCAATGAGGTCGAGTTCTCTTAACGGATGAGAGCCGATTTAGTCTGACGAGCGATTCTGGACGTATACACATCTGGAGAGAGCAGGGAACACGCACCCACACTTCCAACAAAATCGAAAGGGACCAGTTTGGAGGTGGCGGGGTTCTCGTTTGGGGCGGTATCATGCTTGGTAGCCGTACTGACTTACACATCTTCTAAGGAGGTTGAGTCACTGGTGTCCGCTATTGTACCGAGGTTCTCCTCCCTCACGTGCGTCTGTTTAGAGGTGCTGTTTATCCTGAGTTCCTCTTCATGGATGACAGCGCTACACCTCATCGTACAGTGGCTGTTGCAGAGCTGTTTGAGAGTGAAGATATTCAACGCATGGATTGGCCCGCAAGGTCCCCGGACCTAAATCCAATCGAGCACGTGTGGGACCTTCTCGGGAGACGCTTGGCAGCACGCCGCCAGCAACGATTCCGCAGCTGCGATTGGCGCTACAAGAGGAATGGGCCGCGATGCCTCAACAGCTCATTGACAACCTCGTCCTCAGCATGGACAGACGTTGTAAATCCTGCAACGCAATCAGGGGTGATCATATCTCCTACTAAAGACTGGATTTTTCGTGGCAGCCGCCTGTCATATGGACGTTTCTGTCTTCTGTCCGGTTGTGCTCGAAGCTACCTTTTCAATAAAGTGTCTTTGTATCCCTTGTTTGGACGGTTTTGCTCGCTTGTCCCATTCTTACATCTTTGGGATCTGATGGTATGATTTGAGTCGATGTGGAGCACTTCTGCACGACGGAACATTCGAAAAGCCGTCTTGTCCTTAATTTTTGCACGCCAGTGTAGCTGGTGGTTTACGAATTAACACGTCGCGCGATGTGACTTGTGAGCTACGAGTTCGGCCGTCGCGCGATGTGACTTGTGAGCTACGAGTTCGGCCGTCGCGCGATGTGACTTGTGAGCTAGGCCGTCGCGCGATGTGACTTGTGAGCTAGGCCGTCGCGCGATGTGACTTGTGAGCTAGGCCGTCGCGCGATGTGACTTGTGAGCTAGGCCGTCGCGCGATGTGACTTGTGAGCTAGGCCGTCGCGCGATGTGACTTGTGAGCTAGGCCGTCGCGCGATGTGACTTGTGAGCTAGGCCGTCGCGCGATGTGACTTGTGAGCTAGGCCGTCGCGCGATGTGACTTGTGAGCTAGGCCGTCGCGCGATGTGACTTGTGAGCTAGGCCGTCGCGCGATGTGACTTGTGAGCTAGGCCGTCGCGCGATGTGACTTGTGAGCTAGGCCGTCGCGCGATGTGACTTGTGAGCTAGGCCGTCGCGCGATGTGACTTGTGAGCTAGGCCGTCGCGCGATGTGACTTGTGAGCTAGGCCGTCGCGCGATGTGACTTGTGAGCTAGGCCGTCGCGCGATGTGACTTGTGAGCTAGGCCGTCGCGCGATGTGACTTGTGAGCTAGGCCGTCGCGCGATGTGACTTGTGAGCTAGGCCGTCGCGCGATGTGACTTGTGAGCTAGGCCGTCGCGCGATGTGACTTGTGAGCTAGGCCGTCGCGCGATGTGACTTGTGAGCTAGGCCGTCGCGCGATGTGACTTGTGAGCTAGGCCGTCGCGCGATGTGACTTGTGAGCTAGGCCGTCGCGCGATGTGACTTGTGAGCTAGGCCGTCGCGCGATGTGACTTGTGAGCTAGGCCGTCGCGCGATGTGACTTGTGAGCTAGGCCGTCGCGCGATGTGACTTGTGAGCTAGGCCGTCGCGCGATGTGACTTGTGAGCTAGGCCGTCGCGCGATGTGACTTGTGAGCTAGGCCGTCGCGCGATGTGACTTGTGAGCTAGGCCGTCGCGCGATGTGACTTGTGAGCTAGGCCGTCGCGCGATGTGACTTGTGAGCTAGGCCGTCGCGCGATGTGACTTGTGAGCTAGGCCGTCGCGCGATGTGACTTGTGAGCTAGGCCGTCGCGCGATGTGACTTGTGAGCTAGGCCGTCGCGCGATGTGACTTGTGAGCTAGGCCGTCGCGCGATGTGACTTGTGAGCTAGGCCGTCGCGCGATGTGACTTGTGAGCTAGGCCGTCGCGCGATGTGACTTGTGAGCTAGGCCGTCGCGCGATGTGACTTGTGAGCTAGGCCGTCGCGCGATGTGACTTGTGAGCTAGGCCGTCGCGCGATGTGACTTGTGAGCTAGGCCGTCGCGCGATGTGACTTGTGAGCTAGGCCGTCGCGCGATGTGACTTGTGAGCTAGGCCGTCGCGCGATGTGACTTGTGAGCTAGGCCGTCGCGCGATGTGACTTGTGAGCTAGGCCGTCGCGCGATGTGACTTGTGAGCTAGGCCGTCGCGCGATGTGACTTGTGAGCTAGGCCGTCGCGCGATGTGACTTGTGAGCTAGGCCGTCGCGCGATGTGACTTGTGAGCTAGGCCGTCGCGCGATGTGACTTGTGAGCTAGGCCGTCGCGCGATGTGACTTGTGAGCTAGGCCGTCGCGCGATGTGACTTGTGAGCTAGGCCGTCGCGCGATGTGACTTGTGAGCTAGGCCGTCGCGCGATGTGACTTGTGAGCTAGGCCGTCGCGCGATGTGACTTGTGAGCTAGGCCGTCGCGCGATGTGACTTGTGAGCTAGGCCGTCGCGCGATGTGACTTGTGAGCTAGGCCGTCGCGCGATGTGACTTGTGAGCTAGGCCGTCGCGCGATGTGACTTGTGAGCTAGGCCGTCGCGCGATGTGACTTGTGAGCTAGGCCGTCGCGCGATGTGACTTGTGAGCTAGGCCGTCGCGCGATGTGACTTGTGAGCTAGGCCGTCGCGCGATGTGACTTGTGAGCTAGGCCGTCGCGCGATGTGACTTGTGAGCTAGGCCGTCGCGCGATGTGACTTGTGAGCTAGGCCGTCGCGCGATGTGACTTGTGATATGTAAAATTACAACGTCAAGCCTGTTGCATATAGTGCAGTGGTCATTTCGTCAGTGGTATCATTTCCAAGGGAATTCAGGCACAGCGATGACGACGATGAAGCATAATCAATTTGGTGTAATTTTCTTATGAGTTTGAACTTTGACACCGTGTATCGGAGGCAGCTCGTAACATCGGTGAATTATTTGGAGAAGGCCCCCCTTAGTGAACCGAGACAATGTTGGGATGCTAAATTCCGGTCTTTTGATATGAGTCTCGAATGTGTAACACGTGTTAGACGAGATGGAGCTGTCGATGGTGCCTTTCATTGGTTACCTTGTTTGAATCCGATCCACGTCCCCATTAGTTTGGTGACATGTATCAATGAAAGTAGATGTGTTGTTTGTCGCGCGTCGGGAAAATGCTGAGTTCAAAAATTTAGCAACGGATTAAATTGCTGGTGGAATTAAAGAAAAGGCCTATTTAACCTGTACATTATGCCTAATACGCCATTTCAAAAACGAAAGGCGCGCGGAAGCAACGGGCGCTTTTTTTCTTTTTTTTTCTTTTTTTTTTTTTCTTGGCATGGCGCAATAGGCGTGAGGATCCCATTTATGCTTGACATGCCTAGAATGCGGTACCCTGCCCACTGAAGTCGAGCACCTTCATTGACCCAGCCATCCAATTTCGTGTAGGACTTCCGTCCATAGAGAGAGGTTTAGACTCCTACCACTTACAGATGATCAAACAGCCTTTTGGGCGGGAGTGCGGAATTAGAAGTAGCTAGGTTAAAGTCTACCGACTCAGATTAAACAATTTGTACGTTCCAGCGATTCACAACAGTTTATAGGTCAGATAGAACACAGAAGATGGAGCCACCGGACAAGCCAGTGGTATCTATAGTAGAGGTGAGCTCGGTCTCAGAATTCATTAACTACCGAAAAACCCGGACCCGGGCTCGGAATTACGTCTTGAATTTCATTACTGTAATTAATTCAACACGTGTAATTCCGAGGTCGGTTGAATTACACGTGTTGAATTTCATTGTGGATTTGTTACCATGGTGGAAGGATTTTCAATTTCCTAAGCTAGCTGCCATTGGAAGAAAAATTTTGTTTAGCGAGACTTGCATTATGCATTGTCCAAAGCTATGGCCCAAGCAAGGATTAGTTTAAGGAGGTATGGTATCGAAAGAATGGGGAAAAATCACATTCCCATTTTTTTTATTTCATTAAAATTCAAGAATCTTATTTTTAAAATGATGTATTAATTTCCAAAATTGTGCAGTTAGAAGTATTAATTATTTTTTTAATTTCCTCACTCCCGCGATTTTTGGGGTGACGTTGGTTTTTAGGGCAGCAGGTCTAGCTTTAGAGAAAAGAATATCAAGTTGAAGTGCTGAGACATTAGATGCAATTCTCTCTCTCTCTCTTTTTCATGATGAACTTGATATGGAAACTGCACACACATATAACATTGTGATTGTTACACTATTGAGAGCAAAGCTTTGTTAATATTACAAAATGCAGAATAATCTGGTCTGGAATGGCTTTACGTACTTTTTTTTTAATTTTGGAAATTTCCCTACATGCTTTTTTTTATAATCTACTACATAACTCTAAACTACCTTTGCCAATTAGCATATATGCAATTATATTTCATATATGTAATTATATTTCAGTATCAGAACTAGAATAAAACAATAACACCGAATTTTCGGGTGTAATGAGCACATCTTTTGAATCCGTTCTGACGCGAATTAAATTAATCAAAGCTATTTAAAGTGAATGCAACCGGGATGGAAAACAGTAATATCTGACAGAAGAAAGGTTTTTCAATCGGGTTTTAAATCCCGCAGATATTGCTGTAAACGGAATCATGTGCTTACGCCTTCTGGTTGCAGACTTGAGCGTTAAGATAAATTTGAAATTATATGCGAAACATGTCGCAGCGAAAACGCTCTCCAGCAAAGAAGGAATGCTTCAAATCGGTCTCTTAGAAGCAGAGATATCGACAAATATAAAATATGGATCTACGCCCCCTGGCGGGAAAACCATGCATTATTTTGAGAAGAAGGTATTCTCAAAAGATTTTTTGATGTGCGCGGTATCGTTCCAAGAGAGTTTTTTCAGTCGAGTTTTCGGGAGCTCCGATTTTGCTGCAAATACATCAGAAACAGAAATTAACACTTATGCCTCTGGTGGCCAGACGATTCCTTACCAAATATTAGAAATCATATGATAAACGTTTGACGTTAGGAGTTGTAAGCGATACAGGAAGAATGTTTCAAATCGGAGTTTTAGAAGCAGAAATATAGGAGAAAACTTAATTTACCTAAACGCCCCCAAGCGGAAAGTCTATAAATTATATGAAAAATGTAGCACTGGAAACGCTATCCAGCAAAGAAGGAATTTTTCAAATAGGGTTCTTAGAAGCAGAGATATTGACAAAAATAAGATATATATCTACGCGACCCTGGCGTAGAAATCATGTATTGTTTTAAGAAGAAAATATTTCTAAAAGCTTTGTCGACGTAAGTAGTATCGGTCCACAAACGAATTTTTTTCAATCTAGATTTTAGAAGCATAGATTTTGCTGCAAATACATTAGAAGATGAAAATAAGAAGTACGCCTGGTGGCCAAAACATTTTTTTACCAAATATTAAAAATTACATTTCCCATCGGGAGCTGTATCCTACGCAGAAAGTATATTTCGATTCTGAGTTTTAGAAGCAGAGATACCGAGGGAAACGCAATGAGCGTTACGCCCCCTAGCGGAAAGTCTATGAATTACTTGGAAATTTTGAAATTGTATAAAAAAGCATTTCGCATCGGAAACACTATCCAAAAAAAAAATTCCAATCGGACCATTAAAAGCAGAGATATTGACAAAAATAAGAAACATCTACGCCCCCTGGCGGAGAAACCATGCAATATTTTAAGAAAAAATATTCTGAAAAGGTTTCTCGACGTGAGTGGCATCGGTCCACGAAAGAATTACTTCAATCTAGATTTTAGTAGTACAAATGTTATGGCAAACACATCAGAAACAAAAATTAACGATTACGCCCCCTGGTGGGCAAAGTATTTTTTACCAAAAATTAGAAATTACATGCAAAATATTTCCCATCAGGAGTTTTTAAATAGAAGTTCTAGAAGTGATATCGTAAAAAATGTAATTTACTTTTACATCTCCTAGCGGAAAATCTATTCGTAACTTGATTAAAAGTAACTATACCTAATATACTCTTCCACATAAATGGAATCGAAAGATAAAATATTTTTTTCAATCGGATGTTTCGAAGCGAATATATGGAAAAACAATATTTTGAATTCGGCGTCATCTGCATTTACGCCCTCTAGCGGTGAAATTGTACATCGTAAAAAAAAATGAAATGAAATGAAGGATTATCATTCGCATGTTTCAAGGTTTCCAATGCAAGAATAATTTTTCAAATCGGACTAATAATTGCAGAGATATGGTGTCTACGGACGGACGGACAAACCGATAACATAAGCACGATCTTTTTTTTTTTTTACAAAAGACGTGCTAAAATTCCGTATCATTTCCTATCTTCCATCCACTAGATTCCAATTAATTGAGCCAACAGTTAATCAGGACAGCCGCTTATTCGGAACAATTCTTGAACTTTATTTTTCATTATTATTTCGGACTTTTCTGGGAATCCAGAGCTTAAGACCTATCAGCATAGCAAATTTAAAATCTGTAGGTCATTTAGAAGTGGTCAAACAATTCGCGGACTGAAACTCTCCCATTTCCTCACTTTGTCAGAAAAAGAATCTCTCTTTTCAAAGAAGTATGTCCACACTAGTTTATTTAGCATTTGTGCCGAGTAAAATATCAACAGCGCAGCAGTGCTTGTTACAAAATTCCGTGATTTCAGAGCAAAAAAGAAAACAATGAAAACGTTGTTTAGTTATTTTCTCTGCGTCGTCTATTTCATTGCTGCAAAAGGAAACGCTGTGTCGATTCTCACAAAGTAGTAATATCTCGCGTTAGGCATAAACTAATACAAGAATTTGAAATTTATTAGGTGTGCAACTTAACTCTCGGTCAGAGGCACGACACGTTGACAGCAAATTATAGCGAATCGAATACGTACCTAATCAGGGAAATAATCCCTGTCGTGTTGGATACATTTGATCCATCGGTCAGGGAGCTGCCGAATGCCACTGCGGAAAAAAGGAGCTGTTTCGATTTGATAGTCATCATTACGTGTGTGGACCTCCTCGACAGAAGTGAAGTGAGTATCACTCAGGTGATGTTGCCGGGAGCGAAAGAGGTGATAATCTCACGGGGCGAAGTCTGGAGAATACGCCGGTTGGGACAAAATCTACCATCCCAGGTCGGTGATCGTGTTTGAAGTCGTTTTCGCGGTGTGATGACGCGCGTTATATTGAAGCAACAGAACCGAACTTCTGCCCTTGCTGGTGTATGGCCTTTTCGCCTCCATTGGGTCACTCTCACGAATGAGTTGCTGACAATAAAGCTCAGCAGTGACCGTTTCACCACGTTTGAGCAACTCATTGTGTCCCACACTGCGCTGATCCCACCATATGCACAGCAACAACTTTCTAGCATGCATATTCGGTTTGGCGGTACAGGTGGTAGGCTGACGTGGATAAACCCACGATTTGCGTCGCTTAGGGTTATCGTAGAGGATCCACTTCTCATCACAGGTCAACATCTTGTGGAGGAAATCCTTCTTCTTGAATCTGGAGAGCAAGGACACAGCAACATCGTAGCGCCTAGACTTGTTCGCAGCTGCGAGTTAGTAGGGCACCCAACGGGCCCTCCTTGTGAATCCGTCCAAGCTTGTGCAGGCGCTTTACTATGGCTTGCAGTGTTACTCCGAATTCCTGGGCTTGCTCTGACTGGGTGCGACAGGGATCCGCGTCCAACAGTTGTTCCAGTTCCTCATCGTCAACATCTGTTGCTGTCCCGGACGTTCTGCATCACAGAGATCGATATTTCCCTGCTTAAACCGCTGGAACCACTTCTTTATACTTACTGTAGGACACAGCAGCCTCACCCGAAGCAGCACAGGTCATTTGCTGGGCTTCCGCGGCACTTTGTTTTAGCTGAAACGCGAAGAGGAGGCAGTGCCTCAAATGTTGCTTCTCGAACGACATTGTTCTCGCCGTCAACTTTCGTCCCTTCTGTCACTACAGCTGTGAGCGGTTACGGTTGCCTGGAAAGCTGTTGGATGGCACTGCAATCAACCATTGTCGCACACAGCATTTGCCGACGTTCTATGATCGCTTGCGGATAGGGACAGAGAATTATTTTTTTATTTTTGGTTGGAGGTTTAACGACCACCGTGAGCAACTCAATGGGCTATAAGCAGTCGCCCGTCCCTAATTTAGGGTCACTGGTTCCAAGGAAGGGAGAGAGCCAGTGCCGTAAGACAAACACAACATGCATGCCTCACCGGGATTCGAACCCGGACCCCTTACGGACGAACGATCAGAGGCCAGCGCCTTAGACCACTGCGCCACCGGGTCCGCGACATAGAATTAAGTTGCACACCTAATAAAATATAACGTGCAATCGGAAAAAGCGTGTAAATGAATTATGTACAAACGAAAGAGCGATAGAAACTACAGTGAAACATCTGAACTTGCACAGGATTCTGTATAAAAGTGCAAAACGTATAACTGAAAAGCATAAAAAAAAACCCCGAGGTTCCGCTGTATAAGTTTTGCTTTAATCATTTTAATTTACGATACCGAAATATTTTAATTTTTGTAATTTAAACTTTAGATCCTTTCAATAGAGATTTCGGAACTATGAAGTGAAATTACCATTGCGTTCAACCGGGAGATCTTAATCAGGGATTTGTCTCAATGCAGGAACTGAACTCGTGATTCCCCACCATGGTCGCGCAGTGGTCTAAGCAATGACTTTTGACCATTTGTCAGAGGTGGGCCCACGTCCAAATCCCGGAGTGGAATGGATGTTGCGTTTGTTTTACAGGCACTGGCTTGGTCCCCTCCCTGGAACCAGTGATCCTAAATGTGAGATGAGCGAATGCTTATAGCCCATCGACTTGCTCACGGTGGTCGTTAAACCCCCAATCAAAATAAAATAAAATAAATAAATAAACAAATTAAAATATTCATTCCCCCCTCACTTTTAGGAGTGAATGTATAAAAATACACCTGAAATAATTTGGGCCATCCCGGTGGCGCAGTGATATAAGCGATGGCTTCTGATTATTCGTCCGAAAGGGGTACGGGTTCGAATCCCAAGCGCTGGCTTCCGACCAGTCGTCCAAGAAGGGTCCGGGTTCAAATCTTGGTGAGGCATGGATGTTGTGTGTGTCTTACGGCACTGGCTCTCTCCCTTCCTTGGAACCAGTGATCCTAAATTAGGGACTGGCGACTACTTATAGCCCATTGAGTTACTCACGATGGTCGTTAAACGTCCAATTAAAAAAAAAAAACTTTGGCAGTCAGAGAACGTAATGTATCATTCCACTCTGTTTTTTATCGCAGTTTCCACGTAGGAATTTAAAGTAGTTCAAGCAAAATGATAAGCTGACATTGTTGGTATTAAGGCAATTTCCTTGAAAGTCAAAAGAACTTTTGTGAAAATTCAATTATACGTATTGGGTTGGTGCGAATGAAATGTCCGGGTCGAACGAGTAGTGGCGACAGGCCCCCATTACAGTGGAATGGAACCACCCACAGGTGTTGCGGGTATTACGTCACAGAGTTACTATAAATAGCTAGCACGTGTGTGTAGAGCAAGGTTCAGGCATGGTTTGTTTGGACGGAACGTGGTTTGCAAAGTAAACATGCAGACGCCGAGTTTGAGTCATCTTCCTGTGTGAATTGAAACTGGGCCAATTTGCAGGAAATGCCACTCGAAACGTTAACAAAGCATTTGGGGAGAATACTGCCAAATTACGAACCATTCAGCAATATTTTGTGCAGTTTCGAAGCGGAGATACGGACCTGCAAAACGAAGCACGTGGTCACCTACCTGTTGCTGTTCTGACTATGTTCTGTTACGTGTGGTTGAAGCGGACCACTCTAAAAACGTGTCGTGAGATAGCGACAGATGTAGGTGTCCACCACACGACACTTGTTCGACGTCTGACTGCGCTGGGTAAGGTAAAAGAGCTGGACATGTGGCTGGCGCGTGAGTTGGCAACTTCCAACAAGACTAGGCGTTTGGAAGTCTGCACTTCGCTGCTTGCCAGGAATAAACAGGAACCTCTACTGCATCGATTCGCCATCTGCGACGAGAAGTGAGTCGTTTATGATAATCGGAAACGATCTGCACAATTGTTAAGCAAGGCACAGCCTGCTGTACGGCATCCTTAGCCACACATAGAAGATGATGCTTGTCTGGTGGTCCACAGCCGGGATAATTCATCGAAGTTTCTTGGCAAGAGGTCAAACCATCACTGCAGAACATTATTTTGCCGAATTACACCAGATACACCCGAAATTGCTGCAGAAACAACCGGCTTTGGTCATCAGACATGGTGTTCTTCTGCTCCAGGACAACGTCTGCACTCATATCGTATAACGAACGATGCTGACACTAAGTGCCTTGCGCTATGAAGCACTGCCTCATGCAATCTATTCCCCTGAATTGTCGTGAGAAATTATCATCTGTTTCGTCGGCTGGATCACTTTCTGTCAGGGAAACAGTTCACGACAGACAACGGGTTGAATTTTTGGGTCCCAGCCTGTTTTCGTTCAAAACAAAAATAGGCTGGGGCCCGAAGAAATAAAGATTTAAGACAGTTTTTTTGTTCCGGGATTATCATCGCCTTGCCGGACAGATGGCAGCTATGTGTCGATGCCGAAGGGGATTATTTTGCCTAGGTAAGTTGTCCTACTTTTCCGTTCTCGCCGACCACGTGTGCTGGTCCTTTGCCGGGCATTTCATTCACACCAATCCAATAATACCAATCCGTTCATAACGTAGATATTACTACTTAACACACGCCTTTGTGAGACTTAGTTGTGTAAATAGTTGTTCCTTTTCTCTATAAGAACTCCGGTAGCAACTGCAAAAATCATCAGCATCAATAATTCTCCATCCCTTCTAGAAGAAGGCCTGTGCAAGTCTCTTCTATGTCACTCCGGCGTGCTTTCGAATTTCATCCAGCCACCGTCCATGTGGTCTTTGGAGAATCTTTCTGTCCCATAGCATCTTGTGTAATATTTCAGTTTCCCAGCAGTGGTTAGTTCTTCTAACGATATGTGCACCCTGTTGCCATTAAAAGGTTTTACTGTAATCATGATGTCCTTAATTCTTGTCATTTTTCTGATCTATGTTACTTTTCCTATCCTTGAGTTATTATTTCTATTTTCCTTGGGTTACACCAAGTATGAATCTTTCCATTCCTCTTTGATTTGCCTTTTTAGTTAAGGTCCACGTGTGACGTAACACTGAAATGACGGCAAGTTGCTGCGATTCGGTGTGGTTCATTCGGGAGAAAACATACTTCGGAGCGGGTAGACGTGGGTTCGAATCGTACCATCAGCAAAAGAGTTTTGCTCAATATTCCGCGCGAACGTATCTCCTGGCTACGAGAGTTGAAAAACATGTGTGATGCGTATTCCACACGTCGTCCGGAATTCACGAGAATTCCTTCTTCTACAGTGAGCTCTTCTTCAAGCGTGGTTTGCAGATGACCCTAAATCTGTGGTTTTGGGAACCCACTGTAATTTTGTGACGGAGTACTGAGGTGACGTGAGAGTCAAAACGGCAAATCGAAGCGGTGAGACATGTCCTTGTCGGAAGAATAACTGTGTCTAGAGCTCAGAGACATGCTCTTAATCATAACCACCAAAATAGAAAAAAAAAGGAAGAAAGGTGTTTAGCTGTACATGTTTCGGATGCATGAATTTGAACTAGAAGGGTGAAATAGTTTAACAATTTTCTGTTAAGACATAATGGTAAATTGATTTTGAAAAGTGGAGTTTCTCCCAAACGTTTCCCAGCCAAGTTTCAAACGCCTATTAATTTCTTCTTTGGTAGAGTCCTCGCTACAAGTACACTGCTGAACAATTGCTAAGGACGGATCATAAACGGCTATATAGCGCATAATAAAGTAAGTGTGGTTGGATGCTAAGTGAAATAAAATAATGTCAGAATGGCAGGACATTATAAGAAAGACAATGTATTGTGCTCTGAAATCCAGAAGGCTTTGGAACGTGTTCAAGGGACAAACAGGCCATTTTGTGAAGAATACATAAACGTGAAAAAATGCAATTACCGTCCGCAGGCGTTCCGGCGTAAGATGTCAATACGGGATATGGCCACCATGGAGGGCGATGCAAGATTCCACACGTCGTGTCATGCTTTGCACAACATTATCAAGCAGCTGTTGGGGTAATTTATCCCATTCCTCTGTCAGTGCACGGATGAGGGTGTCCTTGTTTATTGGAGGGCATTGGCGACCAGCAGGACTCCTCCCCAAAGCATCCCACACATTTTTAATGGGATTCAGATCTGGAGAACGTGCTGGCCATACAAGGTGTTGAATATCCTTGCTCTCAAGATACTCCTGGACAGCGACTGTTCGATGACATGTTGCGTTGTCGTCCATGAAAATGAATCTATCACCGACAGCACCACGGAACATGCGAACATGAGGTAGCAGAACATCATTAATGTATCGTTGGGCAGTCATAGTCCCAGTTGGAAGCATATAGAGGGACGTACGGCCATTGATCATGATGCCAGCCCATACCATGACACTACATGTCGGATATCGGTCCCTTTCCTGTATGTTTGCTGGACAATATGCAGTACCACTATCACGCCAGATCAGTTGTCGTCGACAATCAGACGATAGACTGTATCTACTCTCATCTGAGAAGAGGACAGCAGACCAGTCGTTATCAGTCCAATTGCGATGTTGATGGCACCATTGCAAACGGGCGGTAAGGTGACGTCTGGAGAATGGGGTGCACACAACAGGACGGCGGGCGTATAGTCCTCCTTCATGCAAACGTCTGGCGACAGTTTTTCGGTAGATCCGCTTGCCAGTAGCAGCCATAAACTGATTTGCTACCTCACTAGCTGTGCTGCGCCGGTGTCTTTTTGTTGATAGCACTGTGTACCGATCTTCTGCGGGTGTCTTACTTCGAACACGACCTCACCCGTGACGTTTGCTACACTCTCCATTTGTTTGAAATGATTTCCAAAGCCTTGAAACAACACTGTGGCTGACGTCGAACTCCCTGGCAACATCTGTTATTTTTCGCCCTTCTTCAATGCCAATAATACGGCCACGCGTAAAATCATCTAGGTGATGTCGGGAAGACATACTGAAAAATTGCAAGTTCGTCAATTGATTCTTTCCCTTTCAACTTTGCGTTTGAACAACAACGGTCAATACGCGTCAAATCCTTTATATCTCTTATCAGCGCTATGACGTCACGAACAAGTTCGGCAATCTGAAATTTGCATACGCACAACACGTCCTAATGTATCCCGCACTTATGCTAATTCCTACATTTTCCTGTCTTCCATTTTGTGGTTGCTATTGCCATCCGTCGTTAGCAATTGTCCGGCAGTGTATGTTCATATATTTCGTTAACACTTCGATTTTGAGCGGAGTCAACCCTAGTGTGAGGGACGTTTTATTAGCTCACAAGCTCATACAGATTTCAAGTTGCGTGGTCGCTGTAATAGAACAGTCATGGCGCAGTGGTCTAAGCGATAGCCTCTGATCATTCGTCCGAAAGGGATCCGGGTTCGAATCCCGGTGAGGCATGGATATTGTTTGTCTTACAGCACTGACTCTCTTCCTTCCCTGGAACCAGTGACTCTAAATTAGGGACGGTCGACTGCTTATAGCCCCATTGAGGTGCTCATGGTGGTCGTTAAACCTCCAAAACACACAAAAAAGACAAATATCATGCCTTGACTGACTGTCTGCCATAGCCCTGAGAACAAAAACTCATGAAAGCGCAGACGTAACGTTCACTTTGTAAAACAACGAGAAGCAACCAAAATTTACATATGTGGAAAGCCAACAAAAACGGAAGACTAGAGATGAGGTACATGCGTCACAGTGCAGAATCCGAACAGCCAAATATACAGGGTGTTTGAATAGGTAATCTCCCCCAAAAGAACTATTGCTTTCTTCCCACTACATAGAAACACGCGTTTAGTTCGCAAGTAACCTTGATGCTTGAGAAATGCGCAGGAGTGATTTTCCTTATAAGGCGATGACCCATTGTGAAGTCACCCCACCAGATGGCAGGGAATGATAATTTTGTCTGAGGGAAACTTGCGTGATTTACCGTGTCCTTGATCTTCATTCAGGATGGCTGTGCATACCGTTGCGGAGCGGGTGTTTGTTGTGAAACGTTATCGGATAACAAAGTCTATAAAGGTAACACAGCGTGAATTACTGGAGTTTGGGGGAAGAAAAGCACCAGACAAACGTTACATCGCCAGGTAATCGAAGCAATTTGAAACCACGGGCAGTGTTTTGAAGCAATACAGTGGCAGATGTCCTCTAGCGGAAGAAAAAATCGAAGAGGTGAAGCGGAAGCTGCTGGCATCACCAAAGAAGTCACTACGACATTCGTCGCAAGAAATTGGGTAATCCATTTCCGCCTGCCAAAAAGCCGCGAAGAAGGCGTTGTTTCATGGATATGCTGCGGAGGATCTTCGATAATATGCAGCGTCACGTTCGATTGTGTTTGGTTGTCGGTCCGGCATTTATTATGAATAGTGATGCATTCCCATGAACTAAGGTACGTTGTAAAACACATGTCGATGGCTCCTGATCATTCGTCCGAGATGGGCCTGTGTTCGGATCCTGGCGAGGCATAGATTTTGTTCTTGTCTTTCGGCACGGGTTCGCTCTTCCCTGGAGTCAGTGACCCTAAATTAGGGACGGGCGACTGCTTATAGCCCATTGAGTTGCTCACAGTGGTCGTTAAACCCCCAATAATAATGAAAAAACATGCTTCTAAGTAGTGTGTGTGTATTACAAAGCATGAGGATACTTTTGGGGAGGACTACCTAGTGAAACACCCTGTATTATTATTAGGAACACCTATTTATCTATAATAATAACATATTATACCACTCTTGGTCTTCAAAATACCATCAGTTCGTTGTGGCATGTATTCAAAGAGGTCCTGATATCGTTCTACAGTTATCTTCAGCCAAGCGGATGTGATGGTAACTATCAATGGAGGACGACTTTTATTCTCATCGGACAGATGTTCCATTGGGGACTGGGATGGGGGCATTTTAGCACTATCTACGCACTGTCGTGTATTCTTGGAACCAATGTGTGACGATCCGAGCCTTACGGCATAGCGCATTATCTTTCTGAAAATGGCCCTCTCCATAAAAACACCTTGCATATGCCTGATTCGCAGTGGTGTTAAGATGCCTGTTGGCATTCAAATGCTGTTCCAGACGTACGAAGGAATCCAGTGTCCTAATTGAAAACAGACCGCGGGCTATTTCAGTTTCCTTCGGCTTTTACAATTGACACTAGTCAACTGAGAACCATTCACACATGCTGGCCCATCCTATAACGTATATTACTGAATATGTGATTCATCGGGCCAGGGGACTTTCTTCCTGTTCTCAAGAGTCCCGTGTTGGAGTTTACGTGCCCAGTACAAACGAATTTGTCGGTTTTGAGCACTAATGAAAGATACCTCAAGAGGACGCTGTGCTGTTATAACCCATTCACGTCAGTGTAAGTTGGGGATGCGTGTGCTGAAATTT
This sequence comes from Macrothele yani, assembly GCA_039090855.1. Taxonomy (NCBI): domain Eukaryota; kingdom Metazoa; phylum Arthropoda; class Arachnida; order Araneae; family Macrothelidae; genus Macrothele; species Macrothele yani. The sequence continues at coordinate 132,135,833 of CM077027.1, read as the reverse complement.
TCTTGATACCACTGTGGTACTGCGCTATTACTTGACGCAGTGGAACTCGTCGTTTACCTCACACAATCCACTTGGGCCGACGAACATCGACCAGTCGCAATAGTTTCTGCATACACGAAGACAGCTGACTGCTTCTTTTCTTGTTCGTGCATTACACATTATACACATTTGCTACAGGTGTTCTTGTGTAGACGAGAAGGTTTGCTGTTTCTGATACGCCCGTCTAGCGCCAAAAACTGTCCGTTATCGTGCATCTTTCAAAGTCGCTTGATTACGCGTCTTCCCGATATTGCCGCTGTCTACCCTTGTATACGTGCGCATCGTTTGCAGTGAAAATTTTGTAATGCCATCTCAACGTCGTAGTTTCCAAGTAGCTGTGTGTGGATGTTACGTGTTTAATTGCAATTGGGTGTTCCTAATAATTTGATACTTCAGTGTATGTTGATATGGTAATGTAAGGTCAGGTGATGCGTAACATCACAGCCTCTCCTTGACAAATGTCAACCCCGCCTTCTCGTGGTGCATCCTGTTCCCACTAAAGGGGCTCTGACGACCGCAAATAGCGGTATAACTATACCATCGGGATCAGAGGAAATGCTATCCCACACTCACCAACCCGCTTGGCCAGCGTGGTGAGTTATGGCCAAACACCTCCAAAATGACTCTACAACTTAAATCTTGGCCCTCAGTCTCCGGCAGCTGGAATGTACCTGGCCAAGGCAGCGGCCAGTGCGACATGAAGGCAGAGGGTGCTAAGAATCCCCGGAGGACCGGGCTAGGCTGCCATTTGATGCTGACCTCGGCTACCTACAACGGACGCTCCCTATCTTCTGATTCAAGGCTTCTTGAATTGGAAGAGGAACTACAAAGGATCAAGTGGGACATCGTCGGGCTGAGTGAGGTAAGGAGAAAAGGAGAAGATCTCATTGAACTGAAAAGTGGACATCTCTTCTATTATCGTGGGACAGATACTGGCAGAACTAGTGGTGTTGGATTTATAATAAACAAGAAACTGAAGGATAAAGTGGTAGAAGTTGAAAGTTCCTCTGACAGAGCTGCACGACTCGTTATCCAACTATCGAGAAGATACCAGGCTCAGATTATTCAAACTTATGCACCCACCACAAGTCATCCTGAAGAAGAAATTGAAGAATTTTATGAGGAAATTCGTCATCTAAATAATAAAGGTAAGCAGCACTTGAAGATAATTATGGGAGAATTCAATGCAAAAATAGGGCACCGGCAACAGAATGAAACTTCAGTAGGTAAATTCGGTCACGGCAACAGAAACCAGCGTGGAAATACCCTCGTTGAGTTTGCAGAGGCAGAAGGATTTTTCATCTTGAATTCCTTTTTCAAAAAAAAGCCACACAGGAAATGGACATGGAGACATCCAATTGGGACGACAAGTGAAATTGATTTTATTATGTGTAACAAAAAATTCGTCATCGAAGACTGCAGTGTGCTAAACAAGTTCAACAGAGGTAGTGACCATAGATTGGTGAGATGTAAGATGCACCTCAACACTAAACTGGAACGTGGCAAGCTCATAAGACAAACAAAATGTATTGACATAACCAACCTTAAAAAACACCATAATACTTTCAAGTTGGAACTGAAGAACAGATTCTCTGCTTTAGAAGGCCTAACATCGGAAGAAGTGGATATTTCGGAAGTTAACAGAAAAGTAACCAAAGCTCTTATGGAAACAGCAACAAAATTAGCTGGGTCTAAGAACAAGTTGCATGTAAACAAATTATCAGGAAAAACCAAAATGTTGATGCAAAAAAGAAGAGAGATGAGGACAACTAAAGAAGATGTGACTTCCAAAGTGGAATATATAGAGCTATGCAAGACAGCACGAAAAAGTATCACTGAAGACGTAAGGAAATTCAACTGTGAGCTAGTGAGGAAAGCAATTGAAAACAACCAAAGCCTAAAGATAGCAAAGGGACATCTCAGTAAGGGAAGAAAACAGATTATGGCTCTGAGAAAGGAAGATGGTTCTATAACAAGAAATAGAGGCGAAATTTTGACAAGAGTGAAAAATTTCTACTCCAAATTATATGAAAGGGATGATACATGTACTCAGACATCATGAAAGGTACCAGAGTTCTTCCAGTCCTCCCAGCAGAGGTTGCTCATGCAATCAAGAACATGAAGCGGGGGAAAGCTCCATGACAAGATGGAATTACTATAGACATCATACAAGAAGCAAGTGGAGAAATTGAAACAGTACTCGTCCAAATTTTCACTCGATGCCTTAATGAAGGGAAGATTCCTGAGGATTGGAACAATGCTACAATGATCCTGCTACATAAAAAAGGTGACATTGAGGATCTCAGGAACTACAGACCTATCAGCCTCCTATCAGTAGTTTATAAAATCTTCACTAAAGTTCTTTCACACCGCTTGAAGGTAACACTGGACATAGCTCAACCGAGAGAACAAGCTGGATTCAGGAGTGGCTACAGCACAATAGATCATATCCATGTACTGAGAGAACTAATTGAAAGAGCGAGGGAATATGAACTTCCATTGTGCATGGCTTTTATCGATTATGAAAAAGCCTTTGATTCGGTGAAACCATCAGCAGTTACCACGGCTCTGAAATCCTGCGGTATTGAAGATGCATACATTAATATTATTAATAACATCTATGATAATGCAAGTGCAAAGATTCGGCTGTTTGAAAATAAAACACACATAAAAATTGGAAAAGGAGTGAGACAAGGTGACACCATATCTCCGAAGCTCTTTAATGCCACATTGGAAAATGTCTTTCAATCACTGAACTGGGAAAACAAAGGGATAAAGATTAATGGAGATTATCTAACCCACCTTCGTTTTGCTGATGACGTAGTCATTTTTGCAACTACCCCATCAGAGCTGCAGAGTATGATCCAGGAACTTGCTGACAAGAGTAAAGAAGTGGGATTAAAAAATGAACTTTCAGAAGACAAAAGTGATGTTCAATGCTTTTACAAGAAATGAAGATTTATCGATTGATGGAGAAAAACTGGAGATAACAGATACGTATGTTTATCTTGGACAGCAGATATCAAGTGAGGGTCACATTGATGAAGAAATTAATCGGCGTACAAAACTTGCCTGGAGAGCTTTTGGAAGGAACAGCATAATTTTCAAGAGCAATATGCCATTATGTCTTAAAAGAAAAGTGTTTGATCAATGCATCCTTCCAGTGCTTACGTATGGTGCAGAGACGTGGAATTTAACTAAAAGAGACATACAAAGGGCTGCAGACAACTCAAAGCAGCATGGAGAGGTGCATGCTTGGTATAACCAGGAGAGATAAGAAGAGGAACTCGTGGATCCGAAAAATGACGAGAGTGGAAGACATCATGATCAGAGTTAAATCCCTGAAATGGCAATGGGCTGGACATACTGCCAGAAGGACAGACCATAGATGGACAGCCGAAATTTTAGATTGGATTCCAAGGGACAGGAAAAGACCCAGAAAAAGACCACATGGGAGATGGGTGGATGAAATTCGTAAATATGCGGGAGTGACATGGAGGAGACTGGCACAAGACAGACCGTTGTGGAGGAAACTTGGGGAGACCTTCGTCCAGCAGTGGATTGATAATGGTTGACAATGATGATGATATGGTAATAATTGCGTGCGACGATGAATGTTTGAAAAAAATGGGCAAGACGTAAGCAGAAATGACTTCTGTGCTGAACATCAACCTGTTCCCAAATAGCGTAATATCGTCCTTCATTCAGGAAGAGTGGAGAATAAATCTCTGACGTTGGCTTCTGATCGCTCGTCCGAGATGGATTGAGGTTCGAATCCCGGTGAGGCATGGATGTTGTTTTTCTCTTACGGCCCTGACTCTCTCCATTCCCTGGAACTAGTGACCCTAAATTAGGGACTGGCGACTGCTTATAGCCCATCAAGTTGCTCGCAGTGGTCTCTAAACCTCCAGACAACAAAAAAGCTGTATGCTGTTTTGTATACTCTTAGTTACAGACGAAATATATATATATATATATACACACAGTATTTACCAGAAAAACCGAAGCACCCCTGAGAAAGTCGCTCGATCCTGATGAAACACCGAATGCAAGTACCTCAAGGCCGAATATGCAAATGATTAAAAAATAACGACCAATGACTAAATAGTGGCTCGCCACAGCGCGTGGGAACTGCTCATCGAGGAAGGATACCAAGAGCAAAGCCCACAAGCAGCGACAATTATAGAAGCCGATTACGGTTGTATGAACTCTTTAGTGACCATGACCCAAAAATTTTTATCACTCTAAATGCCATAACGCCTGAAACTGTGTTGGTTCTCTTCTTTGTTTAATAAAAAACAATACAAGCGGTTCAGAGAGTTTAAGAGAGGACGTATACTTGGGCTGAGAGAGGCCGGTCGGTCAAGTCGTCGTATCGCCAGGCATTTGAGTCGGAGCGACGCGGCAGTCGAACGATGGGTACGACAATTCAATCGTTGCCTTGGCTGTCCACGGCCAACGTGCACTATTGAGCGGCACGCTGGCAGTGGATGGCCGAGGGCTACGACAGAACTCGATGATTGAGCGATTGTGAGAGCCGAACCAACAGAACCGAATTCGTCGCTTTCAACCATCAGAGTCCATGCAGCGTCTACTACTGGTACGGAAGTGGCCATCCGGACAGTAGCCAGATGTCTTTCGGCACGAGGACTACATTCTAAGAGAGCAATCTGCCGCGTATCACTGACCAGGGAGCATCGCCGGCATCGGTTGCACTGGTGTCGGGCCAGATCAACGTGGGATAGTGTCCGCAGTGGAGAAGTGTTGTCATCAGCGATGAGTCATGGTTTTCACTTGGCGTCGATGAACAGCGCATACGTGTCTGGAGACGAGCCGGCAAGCGCACGGATCCTGTCTTTTCCACGGAACAGCGCAGGTCTCGCGCACCGGGAATGACTGTCTGGGGAGCCATTTCCTGCGATACCCAGGCACCGCTGGTAATACTTCGTACCACCCTTACGGCAAGTCGACGACATTCAACGGCCTGTTATGTTGCCGTTCTTGTCGCAGAATCGCCGAGAAATCTTTCAACAGGATAATGCCCGGTCACACACACCGAACGACTCTCCCAGGAATGCTTCAATAATTTTTTCACCCTTCCACGGCCAGCCCGATCGCGCGACATCTCACCGATCGAACATGTTTGGGGCATGACGGGACGTCGCCTAAGCCCATCGGGGAACTAGCGCGCAATTTGGACATTATCTGGAATGCTGCATCTCAGGACCGCAGTGAACTGCATGCGTCTCTGCCACGCCGGGTAACCGCTTGTATCCAAGCTAGAGGTAGGGCTAAAACGTATTGATTTGTTGCACTCGTGCAGCTGTTTTATCCGAATAAATGGCCCAACTGCTGTGGAATTGAAATAATTTCCTTTCTACATGTATTGGGCTGTCTGGAAAGTCCTGAGCGGTTTCATGTGAAATAAAACAAATGCGATAAGTTTATGAACATACCCTCATTCCTCACTGTCCATTTTCCCCACGACTCCAGTCCATCTCTCGGGTAATTTTAGAATGGCATCCCTGTAGAACGTGTTTGGCTTGGAGGCAAAAAAGTCATCCACGTGTTTCTTGACATCGTTGAGATCACCGAATGATTTTCCAGTTAAAGAATTTTGCAGAGACAGAAAGGATGCACACATAGCGTTGGCCGGTCACAGACCTTTGTAGACGTACCACGGTTTCCAGTGAAATCCAGCTAAACACATCCCCATACCATTGCGGACCCCCGACGAGTCGGTACAGTTCCCTGTTGACAGGCGGGATCCATGGCTTCATTGGGTTTGCACCACACACGAATCCTTCCATCTGCCCGATACAGTTGTAAACGCGATTCGTCAGACCAGGCTACTTGTTTCCAGTCATCAAGTGTCCAGTGACGGTGTTGCCGTGCCCAAGCGAGGCGCATCCCAGCAAAAACCGTCTTGCTGGTCCAGCACTGAGCCATTGCTGGCAGCCAACCTGGCCAGCCAGCAGTTCAGGCCAGCAGCTGGCCAACAGTTGGCACCCCTATCAGTTATCCATCACAGGCAGTAGCTTCCACGAGAGGCCCTTCAGCGGCTCTGCAAGCACGTGCCATATATAATGGCTAGCCTAATGTGGTCCGCTAGTTTCCCGGCAGTGGCAGCCGGCAATCACGTGATGTAACTGATGGCTTGCCGAATCTTGTCCGCCAATTCCCCAGTAGTAGCCATAAAAAAAAAAAATAAGGAATAACCGCAGTGTCCGAAAGCTACAACTACTTTCTTTTCTCCTTACGGAAACTTCTTCATGGCAGCACTACGCCGGGGAAATTTTCTCAACAATTCCGGAAAAACGCGTCTTTGGATCTAGTTGGAAATGAACAAAGGACTGTCTGTGTGGTAAGCGGGCGTCCTACCAACTGGAAAATATTGGCACACACAAGCGTGGCTTGAAGCTGACCCTCTTTTATGCGGAATGCGTAACGAATGGTTCTCTATTTCATTTTACAATATTGCAAGGTACACTGGTATGCAAAAATTAAGGACGAAGAGGAGAAATTCGCATAACAGTGGAACGAGCAGGCAGAACGGATCGAAAGGCCACTCAGGAGATAGACTAGGGTCCGGTACGGTAGGGCATGCGCATATATGCAGCATGACTTAATGGGAAGGGGAGTGTCTGAAGGGTATAAAGCACAGGGGCGGTGTACGCTCAGCAATTCGGTGAAAGCTATTGCACGGTGTACATCGGTTTGAACGACGTCAAGTTGCCGCCACCGTGTGATATGACCAACAGGCAATCCAATAGACGACTTCTGGAAGACTTTACCCGAGGTCGCGTCATTGGGTAGTTGGAAGACGGTCGAAGTGTGACTAGTGTGGCCGAGGATGGCGGGATCGCTCACAGCATCGTTTCACGAGCGTATAGAGCATTTCAAACGACAGGAACAGCTGTCGGAGAGTTTAGCAGTGGTCGCCCATGAGCAACCACGGCGGCCGATCACCGGTATATTGTCCTACAGGCGAGAAGAGACAAACGGCCGACAGCGGGAGAATCGCAAGGCACATGCAACAGACAACTGGACGTCCGTTATCGCGTTTTACCGTGGCCAGAAGGCTGCACAAAGGTGGTCTATTTGCCCAACAACCAGTACGGTGTGTGCCATTAACCCCTTCTCATCGGAGACGGCGGTTTCTGTGGTGCCAGGAACACAAGAACTGGACACATCAGCAATGAGGTCAAGTTCTCTTTACGGATGAGAGCCGATCTAGTCTGACGAGCGATTATGGACGTGTACACATCTGGAGAGAGCAGGGAAAACGTAATCACACCTCCAACATCATAGAAAGGGACCGGTTTGGAGGTGGCGGAGTTCTCGTTTGGGGCGGTATCATGCTTGGTAGCCGTACTGACCTCCACGTCTTCCAAGGAGGTTAAGTCACTGGTATCCACTATTGTACCGCGGTTCTCCTGCCTCACGTGCGTCTGTTTAGAGGTGCTGTGGGTTCTGAGTTCCTCTTCATGGACGACAACGCTACACCTCATCGTACAGTGGATGTCACAGATCTGTTGAAGAGTGAAGATATTCAACTCATGGATTGGCCCGGAAGGTCCCCGGACCTAAATCCGATCGAGCACTTGTGGGGCATTCTAGGGAGACGCTTCGCAGCACGTCACCAGCCGCTAGCAACGATTCCGCAGCTGCGATTGGCGCTACAAGAGGAATGGGCAGCGATGCCTCAACAGCTCTTTGACAACCTCGTCCTCAGCATGGACAGAGTTGTAAATCCTGCAACGCAGTCAGGTGTGATCATTTCCCCTACTAAAGACTGGATTTTTCTTGGCAGCCGCCTGTCACATGGACATTTCTCTCCTGTCCATTTGTGCTCGAAGCTACCTTTTCAATCAAGTGCCTTTGTATCCTTTGGATTCCTTGTTTGGACGGTTTTGCTCACTTGTCCCATATTTTTACATTTTGGGGATCTTATGGTATGATTTTAGTCGATATGGAGCACTTCTGCACGACGTTAGATTCCAAAAACCGTCTCGTCCTTAATTTTTTGCACGTCAGTGGTTTTTCTTTTTATAAATGTCACTTTCATATGATTCATGAATTTATTTTTTCAACATACGATTGTTTTTTACGTTAATGGAACTTCACTTTTTCAAAGAGCGTACCAACTTAAAGGCGTTTTCCAAAGTTTCGAGTAGGCTTTGCGGTCTTGAAAGGCAATTGTTGAATTAATATATTTACCCGTATGTCACATCTGTTACATTTTTAACGTTGTATCTTTGCGTTTCGCTGACCGAAGCTACATTTGTTTTAAAGAGGAATGATATTTTATTTTACTTCTCGTTATTTTTAGAAGTGAATTCCTCCAGTCTTGTGTATTCAACCCATGGATGAGAACATTATATCCACATAGCGTTTTTTTTTTTTTTAAATAATTGATAAATTTTGTAAGGGTATATTTATTCTTTTTTTTTTTTTTTTTTTTTTTTTTGCAACATAACGCTTTTTTAATGTTTTTCCAATTTTCCAAGACTTTTGTTTCAAGCAGTTCAGTAAATGTCAAAACGAAAGGTTATATAGACATTATTTCTAGTTATTCATGGGAATGGAGTGGGTATATTTTTTGGTTGTAATCTAGTATTTCATATATTAATCTGATATCTTCGTCGACGTGGGATTTTATTAGGAAATTAAATCGCCTCTCTACAATGCTTTTTTTATTTTTTAACATCCACTAACATAATACGATGGCGATAGTGTCGTATTCAACAAACTGGTACCACGAGAGAGACAGCACGCGTTTCTTCTGCGCATTCGCAGTTCCGTTGCTTCCACCTGATGTTAGGGTTGCATCGGTTGCCAGCTACGGGCCACTAGTGCATGGTAGCCCGCAATTTACGGCGATGCTGCAGGGCAATCAATGGCTGCCAACTGATGGCGCTGCCACCAACGGACTGCTACCGGGCCGTGAGCGGCATATTTTAGCCAGCTGGTGGCCAGCAGTTTCCCAACAGTTGTGTTTTTGCTGGGATAGCTTCTGTCTCGTGCACCCATCAAAGGGACTCGAGTTGGGCGTCGGCTCCCAAGGCCCATATCGTGCAGGGTGCGTTGCATAGTCCGGACGCTGATGCTTGTTGAGGCTCCAGCATTGAATTCCAACGATACCTGCGAGAGTGTTGCACGCCTATTGCGTGAAACGATTCTTGACAGCCGACGATGGTCACGTTCACCCAATGTCTTATTACGTCCACACTGGTATCGTAGGTTGGAGGTTTTGCTGGAATTCTTGTGGGTACGGTACACCTTTGCAATGGTCGTCCGTGAAAAATCCGAACTTCGTTTCTACCTCCGAAATACTATGGCCCATCTCACAAGCGGAAACAATGACACCGCGTTGAAAATCGCTTAAATCGTTATTACTTGTCATTCTCATGCCGAAAAAAGCTCTGACAGGCTAGGAAGGATGTTTATGGCTTTATATACGTACTGGCGGATGCAACCGAGTACGAGCATAGGTGACATTGCTATGTATTTTGCATAAGCTCGTCTGTACCAGTTTTTCTGGCACTTCAGTGTATATACATAACAAGTTAGTAAAATCATGCAATGCATTGATTATGATACGCCTTCCAACATACTAGAAATCATTACTCAAGTTATTACTCAAGTTATGAGGAAAATGGCTGTGGAATAAACATCACTCCTGTGCCCTGACCTCTGATCATATTTCGATGATATTCAACAGAACTCGTTCAGTATACTTTCGAAATAACTTGATAAAGTGTTGTCGCAATCGAAGCAAGTTTACGTAAGTTATGATGCATAAGAGCTATGGAATAGATCCCGCTTCTGTGTCCTAACCTTTGACCCTATTTCGCCAATTTTCAATAGGGTTTGTCCTCAGGTGGTCCCCTACCACATACTAAAATTTAATTTAAATCGAACCTTTTATGTTAGTTATGATGCATAAGAACAGTGGAATGGATCCCGCTCCTATGTCCTAACCTTTCACCCCATTTCGTTCAATTTCAATAGGATTCCTTCCCAGGTGTTCCCCTACCACATACCAAAATTTCATCGAAATCGAACAATTTGTATGCGAGTTATCGTTCGGACGAACGTACGCACACAACGCGTGACGTAATGTGGCAGATGGGAATCGCGACCATCTGCTCGAAAGAGGGTGACGTCATAAGACTTTAAGAGGATCCACACACCACGCGGGACGTAATGAGACAGATGGCGTGACCGCGCGCCGACATCTAATGGGACGACGCCATGACACTACACTAAAAACGTGGTAATTCGAGACGATTATTTAACCCACTAAACGAATTTTCCTAAAGTTGAGATCAAGCTAAATCAATTTCTAGTACGAGAAAACGGTAGCTTAACGACTTTCATCAAAATCCTTAGAGCCGTGTTTTCAAAATAAAATTTACATGCATACAAGAATTGCTCCTTTAAGGTGAACGTCAAGTAATTTTGCTTAGTGTACTTCGAATGGAATAACTTCTGTATACATTTTCTTCCCAATTAATGCGTTCCAAAGGATGAAAATTTAAACATCGATTAAAATAGCTTCATTTTATAATTTGGAATACTTAGTATTTTCTAAAACATAACCATAATTATGCAATCCAACATTTGTTTGTCTACTGACGTCATCAAAGTACAGGTCACGCCATCCTTTTTCTGGTTTCAACCCCACCAAAGGAAAAGGTATTGATTTTTAATATAATTATGGTTATGTTTTAGAAAATATTAAGTATTCCAGGTTATAATATGAAGTTATTTTAATCGATGTTCAAATTTTCATCCTTGGGAACACATTAATTGTGAAGGAAATGTGTGCAAAACTTTTTCCATGGAAAGTATAGGAAGCAAAATTACTATACGTCCACCATAATAATATGGTATAAGGGCGATGGAACGGATCGCAATCCCATGTCCTGACCTTTGACTCCATTTCGTCCATTTTCAATAGGATTTGTCCTCAGGTGGTTCCCTACCACATACTAAAATTTCACCGAAATCGAACCATTTTTACGCCAGTTATAGTGTGGACAGACGGACAAAGCTGGAGCATATACGCTTCTTGAACCTACAGTTGGAAAAAAGGAAGATTCCGGAGGATTGGGACAATGCTACATGGATCCTGCTACATACAAAATGTGACATTGAGATTCTTAGGAACTACAGACCTATCAGCCTCCTTTCAGTGGTTTATAAAATCTTCATTTAGGTTCTTTCACATCACTGTAATGTAACATTAGACATGGCTCAATCAAAAGAGAAAAAGCTGGATTCAGGAGTGGCTACAGCACTATAGATCATATCCATGTACTGAGATAACTAATTGAAAGAACTAGAGAATACGAACTCCTATTGTGCATGGCTTTTATTGATTACGAAAAGGCCTTCGATTCCGGGAAACCATTAGCAGTTACAGTGGCTTTGAAATTCTGCGGTACTGAAGATGCGTACATTAACATTCTTGATAACATCTATGAAAATGCAAGTGCAAAGTTTCGGATATTTGAGGAAACAGCGCAAATAAGAATTGGAAAGGGAGTGCAACAAGGTGACACCATATCTCCCATGTTCTTTAATGCCACACTGCAAAATGTCGTTCAATCATTGAACTGGGAAAAGAAAGAGATAAAGATTAATGGAGATTACTTAACTCACCTTCTTCGTTTTGCTGATGACGTAGTCATTTTTGCAACTACCCCTTCAGAGCTGCAGAGTATGATCCAAGAACTTGCTGACAAGAGTAAAGATGTGGGATTAAAAATGAACTTTAAGAAGACAAAAGTGATGTATACTGCTATTACAAGGAACGAAGATTTATCGATTGATGAAATTCGTAGACAAACATGAGGCATTCTTAAACACCATGCATGTCTTTTAAAGAAACTATGCAGTATACTAGGTTCAGCATTTTAGAATAAAATGTATCTTATATTATTTAAAATATCGTGCTATTTTGGAGAAGAATGTTTGCATCTACCTAAGGTTTATTGGATATGACTTCAATCGCATCTAATTTGTAAAGCGAATTCTTCCCCTGAAGAGAAACAAATATTCAATGGAACAGGCCCGCCAATTTGAAACCTCTTATTTAAGAAAAAGGAGGCGGAGGAGAAAAAGGAGAAGATGGACGTGCGGTCTACGCAGCATTTTCTATTCCGAAATCATTTCGGGACTTTGAATAATAAAATTTCTTATCACGCCCAGTTTTCCTTTTTTCAGTCATGAAAGGGCTCGTGACATTTTCCGATTTGTGCTGCTCCTTATAAAATTGTGCGCGACCGGCATTTTTTCTTTTATTTCCTACATAAACGAAACTTCTGAGAACTTTCCCGGAAATTTTGTCTCTTTCTCAGTTAATATCCTTCATTTTGATTTGAATGCTTCTTTCATTACGGCCACATGTGAGGACATTTTTTATGTCATGAAAGAGAAATGGAGATAAAATTAGTTTATTTCGGAGAGCGTCGTGTCAATAAACACATGCATTTCCTTTAAATTCGTATACAGTATATATGTAAGGCTTTTAAAAATGAAGATTTATTGATTGATGGGGAAAAGCTGGAGATCACAGATACCTACATTTACCTTGGGCAGCAGATAGCAAGCAAAGGTCATATTGATGAAGAAATTAATTGGCGTATAAAACTTGGCTTGAAACCTTTTGGAAGAAACAGTGCAATTTTCTAGAACAATATGCCGTTGTGTATTAAAAGAAAAGGGTTAAATTAATGCATCCTACCAGTGCTTACATATAAGTAGCAGAGACATGGATCTTAAACTAAAAAAGACATACAAAAAGGCTGCATGCAAACAACTCAAAGAAGCCTGAAGAGTTGCATGCTTGGTGTAACCAGGAAAGATATGAAGAGGAACTCGTGGATAAGAAAAATAACAAAAGTGGAAGGCGTCATGATCAGGGTAAAAATTCTGAAATGGCAATTGGCTGGGCATGTTGCCAAAAGGAAGGGCCACCGATAGACAACCGAAATTCTATACTGGATTCCAAGGGTCAGGAAAAGATCCAGAATACCAAATGAGAGATGGGTGGATGAAATTCGAAAACTTGCGGAAGTGACATGGAGGAGAGTGGCTCAAGATAAACCGTTGTGGAAAAACTTGGAGTCCTTCATCCAGCAGTGGACTGATAATGGTTAGCAATGATATATACACACACACTGGTGTGTTGTGTGTGCAAAATTAAAGGATAATAAAGAAAATTGCACTAAACACGTGTGTATGGGCGAAAATGCCACGAAATCTGATGAATATGCAAATAGTATTACCGAAGAAGAAACCATGTGCACGTGCGTCTCTTTTTACTACAGAATATGCAAATCAGGACCACGTTAGGAAGGCGGTAGATCGTCTTGCTTTTTATCGCACCTCGTCTTTCTCGAAGTAGGCTGAGCAGTACTGCTGTGCTAGGTGGAGTTGAAAAGGTATCGAAGACAGCATTTAGACGATTCACTACGGTGGCGAGTGATTGGTAGCATGGAAGCAAGTCAATCCCAGTCGGAGGTTTCCAGAGCGTTAAATGTACCACCAAATATCATCTGAATACTGTTATGGGGGGGAGGGGGTCCTTAGTACAAAAGTTTCGTCGTCGACAAGGATGTCTTAGGGCAACCACTACTGCCGAGGATCGTTATATGGCTCAAATAGCAATAAGACATTGGCAAATAATTGGTAGGTACCTGACTCTGGGACTCGCAGCAGCCAATGACACGAGAATTACTATTTACAGTTTACCGTATGTTGCATGAGAGGTTTTTCTGCGAGAAGACCAATGATTTGTGTCCTCTCTAACTCCCTCATCCAGAAGAACGTCGATGCCCCGGTGGCGCAGTGGTCTAAGGCGCTGACCTCTGATCATTCGTCCGTAAGGGGTCCGGGTTCGAATCCCGGTCAGGCATGGATGTTGTGTGTGTCTTACGGCACTGGCTCTCTCCCTTCCCTGGAACCAGTGAACCTAAATTAGGGACGGGCGACTGCTTATAGCCCATTGAGTTGCTCACGGTGGTCGTTAAACCTCCAATCAAAAAAAAAAAAAACACAATCAGAAGAACGTCTTTAAGTTGAAGTCTCCAACATTACCTGTGAAGCGCAGACAACTAGGCACGTTTCCCAGGTATCACAGCCTTGCAATTTAACGTAGGTCAAATACTGAGCCAACGTCTTCTATTCTTGAAAGACGGGGGCTCAGTTTTTGGACTACGTTAAATTGCAAGTCTATTCTACCTGGGGTGTGATTTTCGTGGATGATTCACGATGGAGTTAAGATACTGATTGTCGACGTACTCTTATCTGGGGAGCATCAGAGACTAGTGACATTTCCTCAAATATCTGTGAAAGGCCCAGTTTTCGTTACGGCTGTTTTTTGTCTAAGAAGGCGCAACTATAAACGGTCGCACCGAGCAGCAATTCTTTCAGAGTGGCTTGGAGCCCGGCGAGAGATGCAGAGACAAGATTCTGGACTTTTTAAATTGTTCACGGGGTGCGGTTGGCCAAGATTTCCTCCTGATGGACGATAACGCGAAACCTTTTGTGACTCGACGGATGGATGAGTATCAGAAAATAGAAGGTATCACTCGAACGAAATGGTCAGCATATTCACCGGGCGTGAATCCTATTGAGCATGTTTAGAATGCCTTCGGAAGGCGAGTTGTAAAACGCCAGCCTCCACATAGAATCCTCTGGGAACTCCGAGTAGCTTCCTTGAGGGGTGGCGATTAATTCCACAAGATTTGACAGTCTTATTAACATTATGCGGAGTCTGCGAGTGCTGCATGTCTGTTAGGTGCAACGTACAGCTTACTGACTGTTCCGGACAACGACAATGGAGAAATCCTATTTTGTTTTTTTTGTTTATACTTTAATTGCGAAGTTCCGCAATATATGAACCTTGTAATACGTCTCAATTAAAGTTCCTGTCAAAATTCCATTGTATTTCTTTTCGTCCGTCGCGTGTAATGTAAGATTTTGTAGATTACCCCTTCATTTTGCAAATCAGTGTGTGTATGGTATGGTATGGTAATGCATGTATGTACAGGGTGATCGTAAAGTCGCGCAACCCAAAGTTTGAATTTTCTTAAATTGCTGCTAAATCGTTATAATCATTCTTTCTGCCACTAGATGTCACTACTATACTGTTAGGAAGTATCAGTGAAGCCGAAGTAACTGTTATGTGTTCAGGTTGTTCGTAGTGTAGTTTCGTCCGTTGTGGAGATGAAATGTCTTTTTCCCAGGCACAGCGAATTTTTTATTTTGGAAAGTTATTTCGCAACTCGTTCATATGGATGTGTTGCCGAGTATTTTTGCAAGAAATTTCCGGGTACAGGATTGTGGTCCCCAATAAGTCTACAATAGCGCGATTAGTGCAGCGTTTTCGGGACACTGGATCTGTTGTGGATAAAAAACGCTCCTGGAAACCCTCCATTTTGACTGACCATAAAGTGAATGAGATAAAGCGAGTACTGCAACGGTCGCCACGAAAAAACCTCCGGAAACTTACCGTGCAATCATCAATCTCATTCGGTAGTGCTCATAAAGCTGCGTGACCGTTACATCTTCGTCCATAACGTATTCGCGCAGTACATGAATTCAAGGCCCCAGATGCAGGCAAACGAATACACTTCTGTCGATGGTTCCGCTCATTCCTTGAACAACGTGGAATACAGAGTCTGGATACAGTTTTCTTCAATGGACGAGGCCTGGTTTCACCTAGGAGATTATGTCAGTAGTCAGAACAATAAGATTTGGTTATGTGAAAACTCACATGTTTTTCTTGAAAAGGGTTTGCATTCGAAAAAACTTGGAGTTTGGTGTGCGATATCGCGCCGTCGCATAGTGGGACCGATTTTTTTCGAAACGACTGTGGATAGTTCCGCCTACCAAGACATTATCACACAGAGTGTGACACTCATTGATGTCCGCGAACGACATTGTTGGCTCCAGCAAGACAAAGCCACGTGCTACACGTCGGTTAGTACAGTCAATTTTTTTGCGAGATTTTTTCAGTGAACGCGTCATCTCCAAAAACCTGTGGCCTCCCAGATGCCCAGATTTGTCACCGCTCGACTTCTTTCTTTGGACGTATCTCAAAGGCGTTGTGTGTCACATAAACCTCACACCCTGGATTAACTTAAAATGAACATCACAACAGCGATTGAAAACATCACTGTATAGGTGCTTCACAAGGTGTCATCAAATTTGGTAAAAAGAGCGTGCGTTTGCATTCGCGAACACGGAGCCTACTTTGAACATACGTTATAATGAGGTTCCCCTTCTTTTTGTTGTTATAAAGGTAAGATTGAATCCTATATATGACGATTTATTTTTTTAACAGTTGTAATTTACCACATAATTTTTTTCTGGGTTCCGCGAACTTATGATCACCCTGTATGTATGTAATCCGCGCACCAAGAAAAAAAAAGTGTGATTAACGCGAAACTCGGCTAATAGCTACGGTGAGGGCACATATGCAAATGATCAAAGTTTAGTGCGATTCAGCATGCCCGCGCGTCCACGACCGGCGCTGCAATCACAATCCTTGGGGCTTATAATGCAACGCGCAGGGGACTCGACATTCGTGCCGAAGTGCACGGTAAATGTCAGGTGAGATGCCTAATAGATAGACAGGTATGCCAAGGAGTCGCCGTAGTTGTTCGTACGGGCAACAGACGGAATTTGAACGAGGCCGTATCGTCGGCATGACAGAGACAGGGTGGCTGGCGTGCCGGATCGGTCGCCATTCGGGCCGGTCGGACAGTACGATGCGATCTTGTTGGGAGCAATGGACACGAGAAGGCACCCAGGCACGGCGGACTGGCTGTGGACGACCCAGACAGATCAGCAAAGAAGACAGTGGGATCGTGAGAGCTGCGCGCACAGATGCAACGACGTCCTTGTCCAATATCCAGAGACATGTGACGGATGTACAAGCGACTAATGTGTCCCTCAGAACCATTTCCAGCCCCTGGAGGAGGCGAATCTGCACTCCCAACCAACGGCCCTTACGTTTCCTGTCATTAACACCTGACCATCGTCGGTGTCAATTGCAGTGGTGTCATAAGCGAGCAACGTGGAATGCTACCGACTGGTGACTTATAGTGTTCAGCGACGAACACCGCTTCTGTATGGGAACGGACAACCACCCTGTCAGAATGTGGAGGACCGCAGGTGAGCACTACAATGCCAACCGCACTGTACAGCGGCACATGTCCCGAACTGCAGGCGTGATGGTCTGGGGAGCCATCGCGTATGACAACCGGACTTCCCTCGCAGTGATCCGAGGGACGTTGACAGCCCAGCACTACGTACAGGAGATCCTGCGGCCCTATGTGGTGCCTTTCCCGGCTAGGAAGCCCGGAGCAATTTTCCAACATGATAATGCCCGTCCGCACACTGCTCAGGTTTACCAGGACTGTCTACGTCATACTCCGACGCTTCCGTGTCCTGCCAATTTGTCCCAGGATAACATACGGCGTCTCTTTGACACCATGGCGGACCTTATCACCGCATATATGCGAGCACGAGGCTGTCCGACAAGGTACCAACGCTGACCGGAATGTGTACCGTATGTCCTCGGGAAATCGCCCTGCTGCTGTGATATTGTAATCACTTCTGTCCTTGGTATATACCATCTCAACATTAAAATATCATTTCAATCCGGCCTCTCCTTGTTGGTGCGCTGATTTTTATGACCATAAGTGTACAATGCGCTACCATTCATATGCGAAAACCCCTCAATGGATAATGAAGCAGGTCCTACGTCACAGAACAGCACGGCTAAGAATGTAAGATACCTCGAACGACAGCTTTAACTGATTTCCAGTACGGATTGATAATAGGGTGCCACGTGACCTATCGCTCCGTACGTGACTTTTCAGCGGCTATGAAAACCCCTAGGTAGACTGTTGGTGATGTGATATGCAAATGACAGTGTAACATGGGGTTGAATCTGCCAAGAAACGACCGGGTAAACCCCGAAGCTAAACTTGGTTATGGAATTCGCACCCAAGTGTTTCTACTCCGGAAGGCAGCTATTCTCCCAACTTCATTACACCGGCAAGGCTTATCGCTGCACTTTGTCAGCTTTAATAATACGTCACCGAGTGGTACTTTACCTCAGAACGTGGCAGAAAAGCTCTGCGAAGGACTGTCCGCTTAGAACTTAAATTGACATTGTCTGAAATCACGCAAACTCTATGTAAAACTACACTGGCGGAAAGTGAAAAAAGAACACCAAGAAGGAGACTTCCGATACCAACGAAATTTATACAGCATAATAACGAAATACAGAGGATAACGTGATCAAAGCATTATGGCAAAATACAGCTGTATTTGCTGGTAAACTGAAAACTAACATTTTCATGTAACATGGTTAGTACGAGGTTGAACCGCCATGAACTGCGTCACACTGTGCAATTCTGGCATGGAGTCTGTCGTACAGATGTTGGATGTAAGTTTGGGGTACTGAGTTCCAAGCATCCTCAACCTGGACGCGTAAATCGGGGATGGTCGAGGCTGGCTGTGGAGACCGGATAAGTCGTTGTCCCATAAAATCCCACACGTGCTAAATGGGGGACAAATCCGGTTAACGTGCATGCCATGGAAGTTGTCTCACACCCTGAAGTGCATGGTGCGTTGCACGTGCCGTTTGTAGGCGTGCGCTATCTTGCTGGAAAACACGATGGACCGACCTTACAAATGGCACAACAACGGGCTGAATGATGTTGATGTGGGAGGTGCTGTTTAACGTACGCGGTACAAACACTAGTTGTGTACGGGAGTGATAGCTGATCGCTCCCCACACCAGGAGACCAGGTGTAGGCCCTGTGTGTCGCTGGCGGATGCAAGAAGGGTGGAGACGCTCCCCTGTGCGTCTGCGAACACGCATACGGCCATCGGAGGCTCCCAAGCAGAATCTGCTTTCATCGCTGAACACGACAGATCGCCATTGCGTTCTCCAGTGCAGACGTTGGAGACACCAGTGCAGCCGTTCCTGACGGTGGGCTGGAGTTAGAGGTACACATGCCAGAGGCACACGTGCACGTAGTCCTGCATCCAGTAGACGGTTGCGGATTGTTCGCACAGTCGCTTCAGGTGCAACGGCAGCTCGGATTTGCGTCGCAGTGGATGTTCTGTTTGACAACGCCGCTGTTCGTATGCGTCGATCGGTCCGCTCATCAGTCCGTCTGTGACTCCCGGTTCCACGTCTTCTCGTGTGGGAATGTTCCTCGGACCATCTACGCCACCATCGTACCACCACCGATACTTTCCGTCCAATTCGCTCCGCAATACGACCACCGGGCCTCGCGGAGTCAGACTAGACGACCTCGCTTAAAGTCCGATAACTGTTAAAATCGTACGGTCTGCCATGTCCAGGCATTGCAGCTTCTTCAGGGTTTTCGCACGTGTCCGTACGCCGACGACTGATTACATTTACTTCGCCGTACTCCTTAAATACCACTGACGATGATTTGCATATTATGCCGTACTGTGGCGTAAGCGCTCACCGGTTGGTCCCGAAATTAACATCACACCTACGTAAACTCGACTTCATTAACATATGTAAATTTCATGATCGTCCGCCAATTCCTTCTTGGTGTTCCTTTTTCACTTCCCGACAGTGTATTTGAACTGATGTTCGCACCAGTACAGTGCGCTGTACCATATGGGTTCCCCAGGTTAAGCAGCTATCCACAAGCCGCTAATCACTTAGACTGATGTTTCATGCCGATTAGTGTGGTGTAAGGAACGTTGATTTTGGATGGTAGATAAATGGCTTTGGGCCGACGAGTCACGCTTCAATCTAGTAGCCTGATGATCATTTCTGAGTATGGCAGATGCCGGAAGAAAGGTACCTTCCCGACTGTATTGTATCTACAATGAAGTTCGGTGGAGACATTGTGATGGTATGGAGATAGTTTTCTTGGATTGATTTGGGCTCATCAGTCGCTTTGGACAAAACCATGAGTGCTGAGCTCTACCTAGACGACATGGACAATTCAAAATTAACAACGTTGTGTCAGTATTTGGAAAAGACCTAAACTTCTATCAGCAGGACAATGTACTTAGGACTTTAGCGTCGAGACGTTGTAGTGGCCAGCCCAGATTCTTGATTTGAACCCTACAGAGAATATGTGGGACGACATGGATCTTCTGGTTCATGGAAGAAGCGATCACCCAAAAAACATAGCTTCATTGGTCAGGCCGAATGGCTGTCCATATCGGAGGGCATTTACAAAAAACTTGTGAGGTGTAATGGGAGACTCTAAGCTGTTATAATGGCAAAATATGTAAGCACATAATATTAAATTTTCCATATATAAATATTATTTGTTGGCATGCATGCAGTTTGACATTAATGGCAGGGAAGAGTACATTTGACGATCATTTTGTTCCTGGAACTTGGGACTCACTAGTACTGCATTTTTCGGGATCTTCGTACATTTTCTGCCTTTAGCAAGAGACAGTTTTTCGGGATCTTCGTACATTTTCTGCCTTTAGCAAGAGACAGTTTTTCGGGATCTTCGTACATTTTCTGCCTTTAGCAAGAGACAGTTTTTCGGGATCTTATTACATTTTCTGCCTTTAGCAAGAGACAGTTTTTCGGGATCTTCGTACATTTTCTGCCTTTAGCAAGAGACAGTTTTTCGGGATCTTCGTACATTTTCTGCCTTTAGCAAGAGACAGACCTTTTTATGATGTATAATTGGAGGGTAATCTTTTTGTAAGTAGGAAGGCAAAAATGTCAGAGGGGGAAGGGGGGACAATGTTACTCCAAAGTGTGGTTTCGTGAAAATAAAACTCACTTCGACTGCTTTTATTCTCAAAGTGAACGAGCGCGTACGAGAAATTGTAAATAACAGACATTTTGGAACGTATGTGGTAATAAAAATGGATTGCCTTCCCTCGCAGTGATCCGAGGGACGTTGACAGCCCAGCACTACGTACAGGAGATCCTGCGGCCCTATGTGGTGCCTTTCCCGGCTAGGAAGCCCGGAGCAATTTTCCAACATGATAATGCCCGTCCGCACACTGCTCAGGTTTACCAGGACTGTCTACGTCATACTCCGACGCTTCCGTGTCCTGCCAATTTGTCCCAGGATAACATACGGCGTCTCTTTGACACCATGGCGGACCTTATCACCGCATATATGCGAGCACGAGGCTGTCCGACAAGGTACCAACGCTGACCGGAATGTGTACCGTATGTCCTCGGGAAATCGCCCTGCTGCTGTGATATTGTAATCACTTCTGTCCTTGGTATATACCATCTCAACATTAAAATATCATTTCAATCCGGCCTCTCCTTGTTGGTGCGCTGATTTTTATGACCATAAGTGTACAATGCGCTACCATTCATATGCGAAAACCCCTCAATGGATAATGAAGCAGGTCCTACGTCACAGAACAGCACGGCTAAGAATGTAAGATACCTCGAACGACAGCTTTAACTGATTTCCAGTACGGATTGATAATAGGGTGCCACGTGACCTATCGCTCCGTACGTGACTTTTCAGCGGCTATGAAAACCCCTAGGTAGACTGTTGGTGATGTGATATGCAAATGACAGTGTAACATGGGGTTGAATCTGCCAAGAAACGACCGGGTAAACCCCGAAGCTAAACTTGGTTATGGAATTCGCACCCAAGTGTTTCTACTCCGGAAGGCAGCTATTCTCCCAACTTCATTACACCGGCAAGGCTTATCGCTGCACTTTGTCAGCTTTAATAATACGTCACCGAGTGGTACTTTACCTCAGAACGTGGCAGAAAAGCTCTGCGAAGGACTGTCCGCTTAGAACTTAAATTGACATTGTCTGAAATCACGCAAACTCTATGTAAAACTACACTGGCGGAAAGTGAAAAAAGAACACCAAGAAGGAGACTTCCGATACCAACGAAATTTATACAGCATAATAACGAAATACAGAGGATAACGTGATCAAAGCATTATGGCAAAATACAGCTGTATTTGCTGGTAAACTGAAAACTAACATTTTCATGTAACATGGTTAGTACGAGGTTGAACCGCCATGAACTGCGTCACACTGTGCAATTCTGGCATGGAGTCTGTCGTACAGATGTTGGATGTAAGTTTGGGGTACTGAGTTCCAAGCATCCTCAACCTGGACGCGTAAATCGGGGATGGTCGAGGCTGGCTGTGGAGACCGGATAAGTCGTTGTCCCATAAAATCCCACACGTGCTAAATGGGGGACAAATCCGGTTAACGTGCATGCCATGGAAGTTGTCTCACACCCTGAAGTGCATGGTGCGTTGCACGTGCCGTTTGTAGGCGTGCGCTATCTTGCTGGAAAACACGATGGACCGACCTTACAAATGGCACAACAACGGGCTGAATGATGTTGATGTGGGAGGTGCTGTTTAACGTACGCGGTACAAACACTAGTTGTGTACGGGAGTGATAGCTGATCGCTCCCCACACCAGGAGACCAGGTGTAGGCCCTGTGTGTCGCTGGCGGATGCAAGAAGGGTGGAGACGCTCCCCTGTGCGTCTGCGAACACGCATACGGCCATCGGAGGCTCCCAAGCAGAATCTGCTTTCATCGCTGAACACGACAGATCGCCATTGCGTTCTCCAGTGCAGACGTTGGAGACACCAGTGCAGCCGTTCCTGACGGTGGGCTGGAGTTAGAGGTACACATGCCAGAGGCACACGTGCACGTAGTCCTGCATCCAGTAGACGGTTGCGGATTGTTCGCACAGTCGCTTCAGGTGCAACGGCAGCTCGGATTTGCGTCGCAGTGGATGTTCTGTTTGACAACGCCGCTGTTCGTATGCGTCGATCGGTCCGCTCATCAGTCCGTCTGTGACTCCCGGTTCCACGTCTTCTCGTGTGGGAATGTTCCTCGGACCATCTACGCCACCATCGTACCACCACCGATACTTTCCGTCCAATTCGCTCCGCAATACGACCACCGGGCCTCGCGGAGTCAGACTAGACGACCTCGCTTAAAGTCCGATAACTGTTAAAATCGTACGGTCTGCCATGTCCAGGCATTGCAGCTTCTTCAGGGTTTTCGCACGTGTCCGTACGCCGACGACTGATTACATTTACTTCGCCGTACTCCTTAAATACCACTGACGATGATTTGCATATTATGCCGTACTGTGGCGTAAGCGCTCACCGGTTGGTCCCGAAATTAACATCACACCTACGTAAACTCGACTTCATTAACATATGTAAATTTCATGATCGTCCGCCAATTCCTTCTTGGTGTTCCTTTTTCACTTCCCGACAGTGTATTTGAACTGATGTTCGCACCAGTACAGTGCGCTGTACCATATGGGTTCCCCAGGTTAAGCAGCTATCCACAAGCCGCTAATCACTTAGACTGATGTTTCATGCCGATTAGTGTGGTGTAAGGAACGTTGATTTTGGATGGTAGATAAATGGCTTTGGGCCGACGAGTCACGCTTCAATCTAGTAGCCTGATGATCATTTCTGAGTATGGCAGATGCCGGAAGAAAGGTACCTTCCCGACTGTATTGTATCTACAATGAAGTTCGGTGGAGACATTGTGATGGTATGGAGATAGTTTTCTTGGATTGATTTGGGCTCATCAGTCGCTTTGGACAAAACCATGAGTGCTGAGCTCTACCTAGACGACATGGACAATTCAAAATTAACAACGTTGTGTCAGTATTTGGAAAAGACCTAAACTTCTATCAGCAGGACAATGTACTTAGGACTTTAGCGTCGAGACGTTGTAGTGGCCAGCCCAGATTCTTGATTTGAACCCTACAGAGAATATGTGGGACGACATGGATCTTCTGGTTCATGGAAGAAGCGATCACCCAAAAAACATAGCTTCATTGGTCAGGCCGAATGGCTGTCCATATCGGAGGGCATTTACAAAAAACTTGTGAGGTGTAATGGGAGACTCTAAGCTGTTATAATGGCAAAATATGTAAGCACATAATATTAAATTTTCCATATATAAATATTATTTGTTGGCATGCATGCAGTTTGACATTAATGGCAGGGAAGAGTACATTTGACGATCATTTTGTTCCTGGAACTTGGGACTCACTAGTACTGCATTTTTCGGGATCTTCGTACATTTTCTGCCTTTAGCAAGAGACAGTTTTTCGGGATCTTCGTACATTTTCTGCCTTTAGCAAGAGACAGTTTTTCGGGATCTTCGTACATTTTCTGCCTTTAGCAAGAGACAGTTTTTCGGGATCTTATTACATTTTCTGCCTTTAGCAAGAGACAGTTTTTCGGGATCTTCGTACATTTTCTGCCTTTAGCAAGAGACAGTTTTTCGGGATCTTCGTACATTTTCTGCCTTTAGCAAGAGACAGACCTTTTTATGATGTATAATTGGAGGGTAATCTTTTTGTAAGTAGGAAGGCAAAAATGTCAGAGGGGGAAGGGGGGACAATGTTACTCCAAAGTGTGGTTTCGTGAAAATAAAACTCACTTCGACTGCTTTTATTCTCAAAGTGAACGAGCGCGTACGAGAAATTGTAAATAACAGACATTTTGGAACGTATGTGGTAATAAAAATGGATTGCGAAGTAGCAGTTACTGGAAAAGTTAGGACAAAGAAAAAAAAGTAAGTAAAGAAAAAAAAATGTGAATGTAAGGAAATCTGAGAGGAATGCAGAAAAAGGTGAGAACGTGAAAACGAGACGGGGCGTAGAGCAATAGACAGAGGACTCTCGTTCTCGAAAGAAATCGGAGGAAAATAGGTACAGAAGCAAAGAAAATGCGACCGGTTTAAAATAGGGAAGGAAGATAATGGCGGAGAAAGAACGAGAAAAACAAGAAAATGAAATGAAACGCGGCATACTAACGGTTCAAGAAGAGAGAAGTAGAAGTAAGAAAACAAAAAATTTAAAGATAGAAAAGCGGTAAAGAATAAGAGTTTGAAGACGGGGTATGTACGCACCAAACTGAAAGAAATAATTCAAAGCAATAAGAGAAGGAAGAAAAAGGTAGGGAAAGGGGGAAAATCGATGAAGAGAATGACTCTGAAAGACGGTAGTTTTTTCTGGAAAAGATACAGAAGGCAAATAAATGCAGGAGAGAAAGAGAGGAACAAAAGAATCACATGAATTACAAAACAAACTCATGTAACTGAGCAAGAAACAAAAGTTACGAGAAACTCCGGCGCTGTTCTTAATGAACAAATGTTTACTGTAGCAAATAAAAATGCAAAATCAGAACATATAGAAATATTGAAAGAAAAAGTTTCTTGAGCATCTCTTGCGTAAATGCAGAACCCCAAGCAACAAGATCTGCTTCTTTCTAAATCGAATTAGATAATAACAGTAATGTACATGTAAAACACTGAAAATTCGAAGAAAATAGTAATATTTAAAAAAAAAACGAGGTATCGCATCCATTTAGCGCTCCGACACGAAATGAAAGGCCTCTGAAGGGCACAAAATTCAGTTTTGAACCTGATCACTCCTCAGAAGTCAAACTGATTTTGCTTGTGGAAATGGAGCACTCCGAGGTAAATGAAGTCATTTAACTGTACCGCTCTCACGGTATCGTCCTCAACCATTCGAGATCCACTTCTTTCCAAGCTTCTTCCGCAACTTCTGAGTAATTTTCTTGAATGTCACTTTGGCATTTTTTCGAATTTCATCCAGCTGTCTGCCACATGCTGTTCTGTGTTTTTTCCTGCCCGTCGATATCCGATCTCGCTGCACATAAGATGTCATATAGTGTGGTCAGTTCTTATAGCGATATATCCAATCCATTGCTACTTGAGAATTTATTTCCGAGAGGGCTAGGGTAGGAGCCACGGGTGAAGATGAGTAGGGCGTTTGTGCAACGGCGCTGGCCTTCATCAGCCGTGGAACCGGAGGGCGCATATTTAGGACCGGCGACTGTTCGTAGCTTCAAGATGGCTGGTGTTGTGGGATCTGCCGTCGTCTTATTGACTACATTTATGTTGCTCCCATTTCTGCAGAGGCCACTGTGTTTTCAGCGGAGATGCATGCTATGTATCTTGCACTTCATGTTCAGTGGCTCTCATCAACGTGCTATGATGTACACTGTTTCTTTAAGTGTTATACACTGAAGAGCAATTGAATTCGATATACCTGTCTAGTAACGTGTAGCACCACCTTTCGTCCTGATGACGGCGGCGATTCGTCTCTGCATAGACTCGACAAGACACCGGAATCGTTGGGAAGCCATACGGATCCACGACCCCTGAACAAGCTCCCACAGTTCACGAAGATTTGATGGAGAGGGGGTCAGAGCCTAGAACATCTCTCTCGATGGCATCCCACATGTGCACGATGGGATTCAGGTCAGATGACCTAGCTGGCCAAGGAAGCGAGGTCACGTCAGTGGAGTGTTCATCCAACCATTCGGATGCAATTCGGGAGCGTTGTTTTGTTGCGGCATAAGGTCCCCAGTGGGATGTTGAAGACTCGCAAATGGTCCTGCAGAATATCCCGGTAACGTTGACCTGTGAGGGACGATGTCAGTCCATGTAAACAGTCCCCAGACGAGGATGCTTCCCCAACCAGCTTGATGAGTACCCTGCTGGCAAGAAGGATCCATTGCTTCATGTGATTCGCGCCGTACCCGTATCCTGCCATCCGCATGTACAAACTTGAATCTCGACTCATCAGTCCAGGCAACATTTTGCCACATGTCTAGGGTCCAGTGGTAATGTTCCCGCGCCCATGCTAATCTTTTCACCCTGTGATGGACGGTCAGCAGCGGTACCCTCGTGGGACGATGGTTTCTGTACCCCATAGCGAGATGGTTCTGGATGGTTTGGTTGCTTACACGTTTTTGTGCACCAGCGTTAAATTGCCGAGTGATTTCTGGCACTGTGGCCCGTCTATCCGCTGTTACAATGCGAACTAGCCGACGATGACCCCGCTCATCCACACGCTGTTGTCCATGGCAGTTGGCATTTGCATGGATGGTTTTACGGATCCGATGTACTCACGGTGCACCCGTGACACAGTGGCTCGTGAAAATCCCAGTGCCTGCACGACTTCTGAGAGGGAGTGATCCATTCGTCGGGCCCCGACAATTTTCCCACGATCAAATGCGATTAGATCCTTCGTCTTACCCATACTGCGTCCGACTCTTACTGATTCCCGTCGCATCACTCCTTATATTGTCGGATCGCTGCATACGTCATGTCGTTTCCGTTTACAGGGCCGCCCACAGCGCCACATTTGCCTAACGCCAGCTGTCTCTAATTCAATTCTTCTTCAGTGTAGAAACAGAACCAACTTTTGTCGAGTAGGTGCTTAACGATATTCAAATCACTTCCCTAAACCTCTTTCTGAATAATCTGTATTATTTCCCAAGGAAAACAAATTATACACTCGATGGACGAAACATTAGATATATGTGCCTAAAAGCGTAGTGGTCCTCCTCTAGCTCAAATTACGCCCGCACGGGGAAAACTGGTTTTCCAGTCATTTTTGGGTAGCTCCCCCACGGCCCGAGCTGACCTTGTGACGGACCATCTTGTCATTTTGCCTTCGTACGATACCATCACCGCAGGGACAGCTGTTCATCCAGCTGATGACACTTTTAAGATATTTCTTTCTTTCTTGGGTATGGCTCTCTTTGACCAAGCATGGCCCTTGTGCCATAAAGAGCTACTAACCAGCTAGCTCAAATTACAGCTTGTACAAGCCGAGGCATCGACTCCACTAGATTATGGAGTGCTTCCGGGGGTAATGTCAGCCATACCTGTTGTGCTACTAGCCAGCTAGCTCAAATTACAACTTGTACAAGCCAAGGCATCGACTCCACTAGATTATGGAGTGCTTCTGGAGGTAATGCCAGCCATTCCTGTTGTGCTACTAGCCAGTTAGCTCAAATTACAACTTGTACAAGCCAAGGCATCGACTCCACTAGATTATGGAGTGGTTCTGGAGGTAATGCCAGCCATACCTGTTGTGCAGCATTGACCACAACTCCGCCCGAGACGTCTGACCAGGATCCATGTACCTGATGTTCGGCCTCGCGGCATCCCAGAGAACTTCCACAAGATTTACATCCGTACACCTAGAAGGCAACTGGATGGTTCCGAACTCAGATGAGTCTTCCTTGAGCCATGCATGGGTGGTTGCGGCTCGGTAGGGTGGCGCATTGGTCTGCTGAAACAGAGCATCTGCCACAGGATGATTGTGCAAAGACCATGAAAGCGTTTGGGTGATCAACCAGTACCTGCTGGTAGCGCGCAGCGGTTAAGAAGCTCTCCAGACACACTTGGAGACCTAATGTGTTCTATGAGGAGGCTCACCAAACCATCACAGCGCCACCAATGCATTGAACATAGCCGATCATGCTGCCGATGCCAAACTCGCACTCTCCCGTCAGCTCGGTACAGCTGAAAACGGGATTCATCTGACCATACGACGCGTCGCCATAATGCAGAGGTCCAGTTTTGATATTTCACCATGCGAGACGTAATATCAGATGACTAACAGTACGCAGGGCACACGGGTAGAGAGTAGACTCCCGTAACACAGGGTATCCATCGTGCTTCGTACCGTTCACTTGCTAACACGTCTTGGGCCTCTGACATTTAACCTGGCTGTGATTTGCGCTGCAGTTGCAAAGCCGTCGGTCTGTATGAGCTTTTATGATCTACGTCGACCCCGGTCTTGAATCGCGTGTGGTCGGCAACCGCTTGCTCTCTGTCCACTGGTCCGTCCGTCCGTCGACAGCATATTCGCGGTTGTGACGTATTACAGAGATGAAAACATGTGTCAAGACTACTAATTTGCAGCGAGACATTCTTTTTGCGTAGCTCAGTTGGGCGAGCGACTTACACCGGAATGAGGGGGACACTGGTTCTATGCCCGTCGCGGGCAAACTTGTGTTTTCACTCGGGTACACCCTTGATACCGGAACCCGAGGGTTTTTACTACTTGGGCGATAGAATGACACATCTGTCTTGCGCCGAAAATGTGTCTAGACGTAAAGCAGTGTAATGTTTATAAAAGGAGCTGTTCGCAAAATTATTTTCGCGTTAAATGATACCGAAAATACTTTTTTCAATTAGATATTTAGTACCGATTAAATAGAACAAAATATACCGTGTTTTTTCTTCGTATAAACTGCAGACTGTGAGATTCAGGAAAAGTAAAAACAAAGTTTCTTCGTATAATCCGTGGCAGGATTATACAAAAGAATTCAGGGAAAAGCATCGCCATATAAAGTGTGGCAAAGAATTTTTAAGGCTGGGTCTGTAAAATGAATTAGAAACAAGAAATTATAATTTGTTTTGGTTTGTTATTTAAAATAAGTCCCTCCGGCTTCAATGCACTTGTTACAGCGATTTAATAATGATTCGAATGCCTGTTCCAGTTCACTTTGCGGAATTGCCTCCAAAGCACGCGTCGAAGCTGTTTGTATGGTCGACATATCATCAAAATAACACCCTTTTAACGTCATTTTAAGTTTTGGGAATAAAAAACAGTCACAGGGTGCTAAATCAGGCGAATACGGTGGATGATTCAACACACAAACGTTATTTTTCGCCAAAAATCTACGAACAAGAAGTGAGGTGTGACTGGGTGCATTATCGTGCAACAAACACAAACTGTTTTAATCCCGATATTCTGGACGAATTCTGCCCATCAGACGCCTCAAAACATTTAAATAAAACTCACTAGTAATTGTTTGTCCACTCCGCACTTTGTCGCTTTGTTTTAGGATCATATTGAAAACACCATGTTTCATCACCTGTAACAATCGATTTTAAGAAGTTTGGATCATTTTCAGCGGCTGAAAATGATGTCTCTGCAGCGTGAACTTCTCCTTGATTTTTGTTCATTGGTTAACGTGTGTGAAATAAATTTAGCACAGACTTTTGTTTTGCCCAAATCTTCATGCAGGATAGTTCGAATCGTTTCTTTGTTGATGTTTAAAGACTCTTCCATCATTCTAAGTGACGCACATCGATTGTTTTCTACGAAATCACGCACTTTTGCAATAATCTCAGGTGTCCTAGATGAACTTGATCTTCCGGTATGCTTATCTTCTGGCGTTTCCTTTCCGTCCAAAAAAACGTTTGTGCCGCAGGAAAACATTTGATCTACTCAAACAAAACTCACCGTAAACTTGTTTCATCATTTGGTACGTTTCCGAGGCACTTTTACCAAGTTTTGCGTTAAATTTAATAACAGCCCTTTGTACCATCTTAATAATTCAACATGAAAAAAATTTTACTTCTCTAATGAACGGCCGTTTCGTTTGAGTTACTTTAACAACTGCGCAGTACTTTTGGCAGAAAGCAAGCAGATGGTCACGGTTTATAACGCATTGACAATTACACTGGTGGCGCCACCGTAGGCTGAAATCCAGCGCCAGTCTTAAGAATTCTTTGACGCACTGTATATAATCCGTATCTGCTATGTTGATCCCGAAGCGCAATTTCATACGGAAAATTCATGATTCGTGGGAGGATATCAGTCGAACGAAATAGAAAGAGAAAAAGAAAAAAGAAACGTCCTTATTAAAAATAAAAATACTAACCGTCGTTATGAAATGCTTTTCTGTTGCTGCCAAAAAAATCATGTTTTGCCCTTTATTCAATTGAAAGCATTACCGCAGTTCCGTAGGTCGGTTCCATAGTATGCAATTTCGTAGTTAGAGTTGCAACACCCACGCGCGTGTGTTATTCTGAGTATCTCGCAGCATGTATGTGTTCCTCTGCGAGAGCAAACATCTACTTCGTTTTGTCGCATTATCTGTCAAAATGATCGTAAGTAAAAAAAGAATCTTTTTAACTGTTTGTGGATTTCCATTTCGTATTGTATTACGTTTTCCTCGTGTTAATGCATTTCTGGGAATTTTCCAAATATACGACCTCTCCTGACAATTACGACGCTTATTTTTTTTAAAACGGAAGCTCCGCAGAAACGTTTTCTTTTAAAGCGGCGTATGATCCCCAAAACCTAAAGTTATAGCATTTCTTACGCTTTCCAACCTTAGGTTGAAAAAGAGTATGTGCTCCAGCTTTGTCTGTTTGTATGTCTCTCCGCCTGTTGGCACGATAACTCGC
Organism: Macrothele yani; assembly: GCA_039090855.1. NCBI lineage: Eukaryota > Metazoa > Arthropoda > Arachnida > Araneae > Macrothelidae > Macrothele > Macrothele yani. The sequence continues at coordinate 132,104,736 of CM077027.1, read as the reverse complement.
GTAAAAATCGTTCGATTTTGATGAAATTTTAGTATGTGGTAGGGGACCAGCTGTAGACGAGCCCTATTGAAAATGGGCGAAATGGGGTCAAAGATCAGGACATAGGAGCGGGATCCATTCAATTGCCCTTATGCATCATTACTTGCGTAAACATGGTTCGATTTCGATGAAAATTTAGTATGTGGTAGGGCACAACCTACCGACAAACTATTGAAAATGGGCGCAATGAGGTCAATGGTCATGACATAGGAGCGGGATCCATTTCATTGCCCTTAAGCGTCATAACTTACGTAAAAATGAGTCTATTGCGACAAAACTTTGTTTTTCCGGAAGTATACTAAATCGGTTGTGTTGAATATCATCGAAATGGGGTCCAAGGTCCCCATAATGGCTGTGTAAATAAATCTTGCACAGGAGCAAGATTATTTTAGCCATTATCCTAATAACTTGAGTAATGATTTCCGGTGTCTAGAAAAGCGTATCATAATCAATGCATTGCATGATTTTACTAACTTGTTAACTGATAATTCGCAGATTATATGACGAAAAAAATTGAATATGGTACTTTGGATTGGAAAGCGATTGTAAAATACGATATTTTTCTATATATGAAAATAACACATTTTTGATTTTTTTAAAATAAAATTTAAATTAAAAAAAAATATTTTTTTCGAAATACCACGAAAAATATGGTATTTTGGATTCGATACGCGTTCTAAAGGCGGAGTTGCACATCAAGAAAAAGTCAGGGATCAATATTCACATTCTTCAGGCTTTCCAATTAATAAAGAAATTTATATATGTATTAAGGAACGGACGGACTGACATAGCGATACCATAAACACGTTGTCTATTTTTATTCTAAGATGGACTTAAAAGCCAAATAGGTAGAAACAGGTCGGAGCAATAACGGTCCACTCGCTCAATATACTGTATGTTTACCCAAGAGTAGCAGGAGTTGTTCGCACTTTCGTTTAGCAAAACATATTAGAAAACTTACGGGTAGTTGACCGCTTTCAAGCTTCGATAGAGAGTTCCGTTCTCGTAGAACAGAAGATGGGTGATCAAGTCATGGCATGCGCTCCTTCAGCTACGTCTTTTATGATTTATCATGGATGTTTAACGTCTGTAGCACAACTTAATCGCCTTGGAGTGTTCGTAAACCCTCACAAATGCAGTTCGTCATTTACTAATATGTTGTGCGTTTTAGATAATGCATCCGATTGGCGAAACTAAATTCTACCTATCGTGAATAGATAGTATTCCGTTGAAAGAGTACTTAAGCAAAGATTTTGACGAGATTTAGAGGACTTGATATTACTCCAACGACACATTTTTCTTTCAACAGTGCTTATTTCCTAAACAAAGATGCTTCATGGAGCATGAAGTAGTTTACAATAACAAAGGCCAGTGAAATAAGGCACTTAAGAAGACAGTGCGTACGTTATGATATGAAAACATAACTAGATTGAAATTTGACAATTGTTGTGAACAGGGTGTCCGAAAAAGATATGTAATAAAAATTTTGAAGATGACAATCCGATTTCTGGCGTAAATGTGACAAGGATGGTAGGTCAGATAATATCCGAAATTTTCATCGCCCTGGAGCGGGACTCGAACCCGCGTCTCCCAGAAAACGCCCGGGTATGCTAACCACTATGGCGTAATCCCGTATTTATTTCATGAGAGATGTATTACTTCAAAATGTCATAACAAAGTAGTAATAAAGACGGTTCCACTCGCTGAAGATTCGGATATTTACGTTATAACTTCAATAATAATCAGTGCATTTTAAAAACATTTGAACGAGACACCTTGGTTTACAGAGGTAGAAAAATAGGCTATTCCGATGCCCGGGATCATCAGATTTTATTTTCCAGAGCAAAATGTTTTTTTCCGGGTCCCCGTTTAAAAGTTTGTTTTTCCAAAGCTATGTTGTTTACGCCGGTGTATTTTTTCAATAACAAATTTCACAGGTAGTTGGCAGTAAAAGTAATTCCATTTAAGTCTCTGTGTAGACTTGCGGAGCAGACGGGAAGTTTCAAAAGCACATGTCATTGAGCTGCAAAGAAAGACAATCTTCATGCCTACGAATTAAAAAGTTCAAATTTAATGAAGAATATTTTTTGAATAAAGCTCATATTGAGAAATGGCTTCCTAGTTTAATTGAATTAATAATCTAAAGCAACTTATGGGAATTTACTAGGAAATTTTTCATTTATAGCAAATTTTCGGAGAAAACTCTTCTCCTTCTTCAGGCTCTCTTGTTGTTGTCACTTTTTGCTTGTCACTATCATGGTTACGGTTTACCTTGACGGTTACGGTTAACCTTGACAGTTTAGGTTATTTTTCAACAAATCTTGCCAGATGTTAGGCAGGGAAAATCCTTTGCAGTCATTGATGATGGAATTTTGATTTTCTCAATCTCTATTCCTTCTTTCAGTTTTCTTTTTTGGAAATTGCTTTGGAAACTGATTACTTTAAGGGAATTCCAATCCATGCTGTGCCCAGTTTCTCTAACATGCCTATCTAATACAGTCTTGTTGGAGCAATTTTTTATAGCTGCTTTATGCTCAGCTATACGAGTTTCTAGTCTGCGACCTGTTTCACCTATGTAAGATAGTCCACAACTACAATTTACTTCATAAACTACTCCTTGCATTTTTAAAATATCTTCTTCTCTTTGAACTATTTTAGGGAAAAAATTTTTAACTTTGTTCTCTAAACTTGGAGCTAGCCTAATATTGTATTTTTACTAATTCTCTTTAAAGCCTCAAATAAACCTTTGTGATACGAAATTTTTCTAGTGAATTTTACTTCTTGCTTTTGTGGGTTCTTCGTACCATTAAACATCAGAAGCTTCACAATTTCTTCTTTAGGATAGTTATTCTCTGCAAGTATGACTTTAAGCTCTTCTTTATGGGTTTCTTTTTTATCTGCAGTAGAAACTATTTTATTAATTTTTTCTAAAAACTGACTTGCTACATTTTTCTTAATAGAAACTGGATGATACGAATTGAAATCCAGTAGTCTTTTAGTATTCATTGGTTTTTTATACCAACTAGTGAAGAATTTTTCATCTTCATAATAGATAGTAATATCTAAGAAGTTTATTCTTCTTTCTTTTTGAAGTTCAATAGTGAACTTAAGGGAATCATTCAATGAATTAGATGATTCCCTTAGAGTTCACTATTGAACTTCGAAAAGAAAGAAGAATAAACTTCTTAGATATTACTATCTATTATGAAGATGAAAAATTCTTCACTAGTTGGTATAAAAAACCAATGAATACTAAAAGACTACTGGATTTCAATTCGTATCATCCAGTTTCTATTAAGAAAAATGTAGCAAGTCAGTTTTTAGAAAAATTAATAAAATAGTTTCTACTGCAGATAAAAAAGAAACCCATAAAGAAGAGCTTAAAGTCATACTTGCAGAGAATAACTATCCTAAAGAAGAAATTGAGAAGCTTCTGAATTTTAATGGTACGAAGAACCCACAAAAGCAAGAAGTAAAATTCACTAGAAAAATTTCGTATCACAAAGGTTTATTTGAGGCTTTAAAGAGAATTAGTAAAAAATACAATATTAGGCTAGCTCCAAGTTTAGAGAACAAAGTTAAAAATTTTTTCCCTAAAATAGTTCAAAGAGAAGAAGATATTTTTAAAAATGCAAGGAGTAGTTTATGAAGTAAATTGTAGTTGTGGACTATCTTACATAGGTGAAACAGGTCGCAGACTAGAAACTCGTATAGCTGAGCATAAAGCAGCTATAAAAAATTGCTCCAACAAGACTGGATTAGATAGGCATGTTAGAGAAACTGGGCACAGCATGGATTGGAATTCCTTAAAGTAATCAGTTTCCAAAGCAATTTCCAAAAAAGAAAACTGAAAGAAGGAATAGAGATTGAGAAAAATCAAAATTCCATCATCAATGACTGCAAAGGATTTTCCCTGCCTAACATCTGGCAAGATTTGTTGAAAAATAACCTAAACTGTCAAGGTTAACCGTAACCGTCAAGGTAAACCGTAACCATGATAGTGACAAGCAAAAAGTGACAACAACAAGAGAGCCTGAAGAAGGAGAAGAGTTTTCTCCGAAAATTTGCTATAAATGAAAAAATTTCCTAGTAAATTCCCATAAGTTGCTTTAGATTATTAAAAGAATATTTTTTTCAGGAATTGCATCCGCTAGATGAGTGCGCAAGGGTTGTCAGATTGAGGGGGGGGGAGGCAGGTTCAGGATACAAAGAAATATTAATCAAAGTTGTCTGCTTTCCGGTGTTGGTGAACTGGGGAAATGATTAAGAGACGCCCCTGAGGTTGATGAATATTTTTCCTACACATCCTAGTTTTTATTAATATATTCGAAACGTTTCTTTAATAACATCTTTACTTTATTCTAATTTACTTGGGACGACATCAAAGTAAGTTCGGGCCAGTGAATTCTCATTCTAGTCAGCGCGGGACTCAAAGGGGCTAAATGTTATTTTCGACTCCTATTTTATGTAAAGTAAGATAATGTAACATAACCAGTGCGGAATATGGCCGCCATTTGCGTTTAAGCTCGCAATGAACAATGTGAACAATGACAGCAATAACTGAGGGACCGTGAAAGCGTGCCCCATACGTCTGTTTCAGCACCCTCACTCTGCGGGTTGCTTGTGTACAGTGCAGTAATGTGTATGGTCTGTCTTGTTGAAATCCTGTACGTGTATTTCATGGGCTTATATGTACAGGTACACCCTTGAAGTGCGTGTATTGTTTTTTTCTACCTATTGAGAGACTGAGTAGATGTCAGAGGAAATTTCTTTTAAAGTTTAGTGGCTCAAAACCGCCGTCGAAATACTCCATGCAAAAACTGTAAAAAGCTTAGGAAAGTAAGGAAACATTGTAGGATGTTCTGTTGGAAAATTTCAGAAGAAACTGGGCAGAACGTGAACGCAGATTTCAACATGTTTATTAAAATACTAGGATGGAAGGAAACAGAGGGCTTGTATTTACAGAACTTCTGGTTTCCCCACGTAAGTCCCTTCCTAGTCTTGCTGAGAAGATAGTAAGTTCCAAAATCCAATGTCAGACAGCGGGAAAGAAAGACAGTCTTCTTGCGCACGAATTAAAAACACCAGATTTATGTATAGTACGTTGTTTACCAGACATAAATACCAAAAATGGTGGTCTTGTCTACGAATTGGAAAATCCAGATCACCAAAAGGAATTTAGGTACTGCCATTGGTTCCGAAAAATCGTCGCCGGAAATCCAGGAGTAACGGACTACACGCGATATTCCAACGAAATCCGGATCCGCTTATATGTGTACTTTAATTCAGAAATTACCCTGTTTGGGCAAGTGATAATCATTATTTTTTGAGCATGAACACGTGGACCCGATTTATGCTCCAAAAACTGTGTGCGGGCCCACGGCGTGGCATAATTATTAAAATATTTCGCGAAACAGTGACACGCTTTGTCAACTGATTCACGAATATTCCACGAATTGTCAAATTTATTCACGAATCTTCCACGCTTTGTCAATTTATTCACGAATTGTCAAATTTATTCTCGAATCTTCCACGCTTTGTCAATTTATTCACGAATTGTCAAATTTATTCACGAATCTTCCACGCTTTGTCAATTGACTGTCATCCGTACGGTAGAGGATGAACCTTGATTCGTCGCACCAGAGAACCTGTTTCCACTGTTCAACGGTCCACTGTCGACGTTCTTTGTACCACGTTAGCCGAGTAGCGCTATTGGACTTGGTGATCAAAGGCTTGTGGGCGGCAGCACGTCCATGATAACCGAGCAGATGGGCTTCCTTACGGATGGTATTCATCGAAGGAACACTCCCGGGTGCCTGTTGAAACTCCTCGCGGATGTGGCTCATCGATTTGGTGCGGTTCTTCCGGATTTCTCTGGCAAGCACCCGTCGGTCTGTAACTCCCAGTTTTGTGGGTCTGCCGGGTCGGGGCACATTCCGATAGTCACCTCTCATCTTCCACTTGCCAATCACGTAGGCCACTGTCAATTTTAGGTACTTCAACTTGCTGGATATGTCACGTATGGATCGGCTATTTCTGTGATATCCGACGATTACACCTTTCTCGAAATCAGAGAGCTCCGAACTGCATGACATCTTGTATGCGACTGGTTGCGTTGTTTCCCATACGATATTTAACGGCGGCGGCCGTGACGTATATCAGACCCCAGATATCGTCGATTGCAGGGGTGTCCAATTACTTGTTGGTAGATAGTGTATTTTACCCCCGTGAACATTTTTTTGGTATGTTCCTAATGGTATTTCTACTTCGTTTGGTTGATTTTCTGTCCTTAGGTGTCCGTACAAATGCTTTGAAGTAGGAACACTTTAATGACGACCACCCTGTGTTCACCAAATATACTGAATCCAATTATAATGAAAAGTGGGGAATGATAAACCAAGAACAATGCTTGGAAACTTTAAAAAAGTCGCAGGGAATCTGATAAATTATTACACATATATTCCACTGCAGCACTAAATTTAATTATAAAATATCTTATTTTCGTGTTTTACTCGTGTGCGTGTAAGGGGACAGAAGTCGTGAATAAAAGAATACACTACAAAGCACATTATGTCATGGAAGTTGAAATTCGACACTGTTATTAGAGAAATGACAACATAAAAAACTTCATCCTGGATACGTATGCTGAAAATCGATATCTTTTACCTTGAATTAACTAACCACACAATTACTACAGAAATACACCAGTACTTCAAAAAGATAAAAAGAATGAAATGAAGGAAGTAACCCAGAAACTAGGAAACAACAATCCTTAATAACAAAATCGATGAAGTTAACTAATTAAGACGGCTATCCAAGAAAGCACAATAATCTGTTCTAACAACGTCGTGCCGAATTCTTCAGTCTCCTGGCAGTTGTGGCTTTTGTCTTTTACTCTTGGTTACATCCATATTTCTTCGTGTGAATATGTATTGCCGAATGCGATACGTCATTTTCTATCAGCTTCAACGATTCGGACCTATTACAAACATGCAATATTTTTTCTCCGGAGTAGTACAGTGAAATATGTTCGAGAAACCACCCAAAATTAGGATCAGAGTTGGGAACGTGCAAAAATGTTGGACCCGGACAACACCAGGAGAAATCTGCTTTGAACTATAAATTCGGAACTCAATTTAAAATTGCACATAAAAATATATATATATATATATATAATTTTTGAATAAACAATAAACTGAAAGAAGTTGAAAGTTCCTCTGAAAGAGCTGCACGACTTGTTATCCAACTCTCGAGAAGATACCAGGCTCAGATTATTCAAACTTATGCACCCACTACAAGTCATCCTAAAGAAGAAATTGAAGAATATTATGAGGAAATTCGTCATCTAAATAATGAAGGCAAGCAGCACTTGAAGATAATTATAGGAGATTTCAATGCAAAAATAGGGCAACGGCAACAGAATGAAACTTCAGTAGGTAAATTTGGTCAAGGCAACAAACCAGCGTGGAAATACTCTCGTAGAATTTGCAGAAGCAGAAGTGTTTTTCCTCATGAACTCCTTTTTCAAGAAAAAGCCGCAAAGGAATTGCACATGGAGACATCCCAATGGATTGACAAGTGGAAGTGATTTTATTATGTGTAACAAGAAATTTGTCATGGAAGACTGCAGTGTGCTGAACAAGTTCAACACAGGTAGTGTCCATAGAATGGTAAGATGTAAGATGCACCTCAATGCTAAACTCGAGCGTAGCACGCTCATAAAACAAAGTGTATTGACACGAACAACCTTAAAAAAACATAATACCTTCAAATTGGAACTGAGGAACAGATTTTCTGCTCTAGAAGGTCTAACGTCGGAAGAAGTGGACATCTCTGAAGTTAGCTAAAAACTAACCAAGGCTCTTATGGAAACAGCAACAAAAATAGCTGGTACTAAGAACAAGTTGCATACGAACAAATTATCGGGAAAAACCAAAATTCTGATGCAAAAAGAAGAGATGGGACTTCCAAAGTGGAATATATAGAGCTATGCTGGACGGTACGAAAAAGTATAGCTGAAGCTGTAAGGAAATTCAACTGCGAACTAGTGAGGAAAGCAATTGAAAACAACCGAAGCCTAAAGAGAGCAAAGGGACATCTGAGTAAGGGAAGAAAACAGATTAAGGCTCTGAGAAAAGAAGATGGTTCTGTAACAAGAAATAGAGGTGACATTTTGACAAGAATGAAAAACGTCTACTCAAAACTATATGAAAGGGATTATACTTGTACTCCAGACATTACGAAAGGTACCACTACCAGAGTTCTTCCAGTCCTCCCAGCGGAAATTGCACATGCAATCAAGAACATGAAGTGAGAAAAAGCTCCAGGAGAAGATGGAATTACCGTAGACATCATGCAAGAAGCAAGTGGAGAAATTGAAACAGTACTCGCCCAAGTTTTCACTCCATGCCTTAATGAAGGGAAGATTCCTGAGGATTGGAACTATGCTACAATGATCCTGCCTCATAAAAAAAGGTGACAATGAGGATCTCAGGAACTACAGAACTACCGGCCACCTATCAGTGGTTTATAAAATCTTCCCTAAAGTTCTTTCACATCGCTTGAAGATGACAATGGACATGGCTCAACCGAGAGAACAAGCTGGATTAAGGAGTGGCTACAGCACTATAGATCATATCCACGTACTGAGAGAACTAATTGAAAGAGCGAGGGAATATGAACTTCCGTTATGCATGCGTTTATCGACTATGAAAAGGTTTTTGATTCGGTGAAACCATCAGCAGTTACAATGGCTTTGAAATCCTGCGGTATTGAAGATGCATACATTAATATTATTAATAACATCTTTGAAAATGCAAGAGCAAAGATTCGGCTATTTGAGAATACAGCCCCTATAAAAATTGAAAGGCAGTGAGACAAGGTAATACTATATCTCCTAAACTCTTTGATGCCACATTTGAAAATGTCTTTCAGTCACTGAACTGGAAAAACAAAGAGATAAAGATTAATGGAGATTATCTAACGCACCTTCGTTTTGCTGATGACGTAGTAATTTTTGAAACTACCCATCAGAGCTGCAGAGTATGATCCAGGAACTGGCTGACAAGAGTAAAGAAGTGAGATTAAAAATGAACTTTCAGAAGACAAAAGTGATGTAGAATGCTTTTGCAAGCAATGAAGATTTATCGATTGATGGGGAAAAGCTGAAGATAACCAATACCTACATTTATTTTGGACAGCAGATATCAAGTGAGAGTCACATTGATGAAGAAATTAATCGGCGTATAAAACTTGCCTGGAGAGCGTTTGGAAGAAACAGTATAATTTTCAAAAGCAATATGCCATTATGTCTTAAAAGAAAAGTGTTTGATGAATGCATCCTTCCAGTGCTTACGTATGGTGCAGAGACGTGTACTTTAACTAAAAGAAACATACAAAGACTGCAGACAACTCAAAGTTGCATGGAGAGATGCGAACTTAGTGTAACCAGGAGAGATAAGAAGAGGAACTCGTGAATCAGAAAAATGACAAGAGTGGAAGACATCATGACCAGAGTAAATTCCCTGAAATAGCAATGGGCTGGACATATTGCCCGAAGGATAGACCATCGACGGACAGCTGAAATTTTAGACTAGATTCGAAGGGACAGGAAAAAACCCAGAAGACCACATGGGAAATGTGCGGATGAAATTCGAAGGTATGCGGAAGTAACATGGAAGAGACTGGCACAAAACAGACAGTTGTGGAAGAAACTTGGAGACCTTCGTCCAGCGGTGGATTGATAATGGTTGACAATGATGATGATGATGATAGATATATTATAGGAAAGTTAAATTTTTAATCATGTAATATAATATAAACCACAACAAAACTGAATGCTGCAAGTATTAGATGTAGTTAGTGTGTGTGTAAATTAATATTAACATACAAGCATTCTATCCTCATAAACAACAAGGATCAAAAGGCCTCCAGATAAAAAAAAGAATGATTAACAAAATGACAAAACAATGTTAAGTAAATATTTATAAAAAACGACAAAACAATGTTAAGTAAAGACCTATAAAATCACTCACTCAGAACGGGTTCTGAGTGGGTGTTTTTATAGGTCTTTACTTGACATTGTTTTGTAATTTTTTTATAAATATTTACTTAACATTGTTTTGTCATTTTGTTAATCATTTTTTAAATCTGGAGACCGTTTGACCCTATTTGTTTGTTTATGAGGATAGATTGCTTGTATGTTAATATTATTTTACACATATATAAATAGGGCGTTTAAATTGTCTGACCGCAGTGGGTCCCGTAGGTATAGAAATTGTAGTTTCTTGTATAACGGAAATGCATAATTTACTCACTTACATAAAGTGTTGAAACTGTCTTCCTTCACGTAACGTAACTGTTTTAAACATGTTTTCAAACACATCTGCGGGAGTCAAGAAGTCCCTCCGCAGTGGTAAGGCTGTTCCACTTAATTTTAATGGTGCTGCAGTTAAAATGTTTGAATTAAGTACTTTGTTGAATGTTTAATTTCAGTTTTTTTGTTGTTTGCCATTAACATATCAAGCTTCAGAATATGTTTCACAGCTACACCAGCTTTTGATGAGTTGAAAGTTTGCAAAATGTGGATGTTGATTTCCATCATTGCCCCTGGGGAAAAAAGAGACACTCGTGTAATCAACATTCACATTTCGGAAACTTTCAACTCATCACAAGCTTATGAAAATTGGGGTTGCTGTGAAACATATTCTGATTTCTTAATGAGACTAAGCAATTTGCAGCATATTCAGTCTTCCCATTTTTGTTTTCAACAAGAACGTATTTGTTGGCCACGACGTCCCTTGCAGTCTCCTTAATGTTGGATACATCCATATTAACAAAAGATTTCTGAATGTTCAGGGCAAAGGATGCGATGTGAAAAGTAACTTTGTCTTACAATGTGACACGCGGAGTGTGAGAGAATGACTCACCAGAGATGCAGGCTACAGAAGTTTGCCTATATCTTGTTCCGGACTATCTTACTGAAGACAAAAACAAGTGAAGTATCGTTTTACGATATGGTATCGTTGGTCGTGGAAAATGTTCTTTGTCGCCCCGTGGCGCAGTGATCTACGCGCTAACTTATGACCATTCATCCGTGAAGGTGTCCGGGTTCGAATCTCGCTGAGGCATGGATGTTGTGTTTGTCTTACGTCGCTGGTTCTCTCCCTTCTCTGGAACCAGTGACCTTAAATTAGGGAAATATGGGCTAAATCATAGCCCATTGAGTTGCTCACAGTGGTCGTTAAACATTCAATAAAAAAAAATATTAAACAGAAGTCGTCGCTGTTTCCACGTTTATAAGTGAGTCACGGAAAAATTCTCATTGGCCACCACCGGGAATCGAATCCAGGGTCTCCCAGTTACGTGCCGGATATGCTTCCACTACACCACAGCAGCCTCGAATTCCTCTAGACTCGCATACACTAACTGCCAAGCCAATTGGCAGATTGCTTCTTGGAGCCCCACACAATGCTGGGGATTCACCAATGTTCAGTTGTTGCCTACCATCTTTGGTGAATTCCCAGCATTGTGCGGGGCTCCAAGAAGCAATCTGCCAATTGGCTTGGCAGTTAGTGTATGCGAGCCTAGAGGAATTCGAGGCTGCTGTGGTGTAGTGGAAGCATATCCGGCGCGTAACTGTGAGACCCTGGATTCGATTCCCGGTGGCGGCCAATAAGAACTTTTCCGTGACTCACTTATAAACGTGGAAACAGCGATGACTTCTGTTTGATGTTCCTAGTCCACGTCAAATGTCTGTGTTAAAAAAAATGTTCTTTGCTTTAAGAAAGAGACGGCGATATTTTTATATGACATCATTTTTCATCCAGCTGGCAACAGCATAGATCACAGAATTCCACAGTACGGATTTTCCTTTGAATTTCTTTTTTCATTTAAAAAAAATAAGACTGAAATAAAACCGGGTCGAAATCGGGTAAGGAACACCTTGATGAGACCGGTTTGGCCCGCAAGAAATTGTCGACCAACTTGACCCATGACACATTTCCATTTCTTATTAGACTAGGAGCACGAAACTTGCCAAGTTTTATAATCTGTACCATACGGCGAATAATACATCACATCTTGATGGATATCCGATGGTATCTCTAGTTACTCAAAACAGGCAGAATGAATGAGATAAGAATCACTCGCAATCCAAGCCTGTACACTATTTCTTGCCCAATCCAAGCCCGTACACTTGAAGAATTAAACATTAAATTCATTGAATACTTGAAAATCTATTAGCAGTTAATATCAAGAAAAATACGGTAACAAGGGCATTTGGAAAATAACTCAATACCTCTGCTTTACAGAAATTACAGTATGCTGACAAAACAGCAACAAATCTCCAGCTCGATGGCTGCATCACTCGTACGACACCCATTGGAAATGGTGAATATATTTCAAATACGTGGAGATAATGTAAATATACGTTGTCATCGCTCTGTCCACGTTATTTTATAAACAACGAATAGCAACTGAAAAATTGTTCTACCGCGACACCGCTGGGATCGAACCCCAGATCTCACGATAACAAATGAATTGTTGGCACCGTAGCGTAAAGCGAAAGCACTCGGCTCGTTATCGAAAGATCTGGGGTTCGATCCCAGCGGTGTCGGTAGAACAATTTTTCAGTTGCTATTCGTTGTTTATAAAATAACGTGGACAGAGCGATGACATGATATATTTACATTATCTTAACGTATTTGAAATATATTCACCATTTCTATCGCCCTTTTGGCTTTATCAGTTGTAAATAAAACAGCTTGCTCTGTTGAAGGCCACTAGATGGCGACACATCAGTTGCTGAGCCCATCAATAATGATTTATGTAGTCAGATGCTGACTGATAAGCCACGAATGGCGCTGTGAATTGTTGGCACCGTAGCGTAAAGCGAACGCACTCTCCTAGTTATCGAAAGATCTGGGGTTCGATCCCAGCGGTGTCGGTAGAACAATTATTCAGTTGCTATTCGTTGTTTGTAAAATAACGTGGAGCGATGCGATCGTATATCTACACCCATTATTTCAGCAATGACTTTTTATATATGCCTTACTGACTTGACCTGCTGCCAGGAGTTCCGAAAATGCAAGCTCTTGAGAGATATGGAGTTAAATAAGAAGAGGCAAGGGTAAGTAACATAATTTAAATAAGAACGGATAAATTATGACCACATACCTAATAAGCTGTAGGATCCTCTTTAGCCCACAAAACAGCGGCCACTCAGCCCGGCATCGGTTCGATGAGGTGGCGATAGGTATCCTGGGGTATCTGGTACCATAATGTCAACAGCAGGTCCTTCAGCTCATGTACATTTCGAGGTGGTGGTGATTTAGCGGGAGCCCGCTTTTCCAAGCCGAACCACAAATGTTCGATTGGGTTAATGTCAGGTGAATTTGTAGCCCGTGACATTAACAAAAAGTCACCAACAGTTTCCTTGAACCAGTCCTTTACGATTCTGGCAGTGTGGCATGGCGCATTATTCTGTTTGTAAAAGCCATCACCAGCAGGTAACATAGTTGTCACGAATGGGTGAACTTGGTCCGCAACGATGTCCAGATACCTGACAGCTGTCAGGGATTGTGCTATTGGGATAATGGGACCTAAAAATGTCCCAATAAAACATCGTCCACAGCATAACACATCCACCGCCGGCCTGTTTTCGACCAACAGTGTATCCAAGTGCCATAGTCTCTGTTGGTAATCGACGTATCCACGCTCGGCCGTCTACGTGATGCACCAGAAATCTTGATTCGTCCCACCAGGCCACTTTCTTCCAATCATCCACAGTCCAATCTCGATTTTTGGCCCATTTCATGCGTTGTTGGCGATGACGTGCAGTGAGCATGGGGACCCCGCTAGGCATTCGGCTACTCAGATCCATGCGCAGAAGTCTGTGATGAACTGTGTGTCACCACTGTTGTAGCTGCGGGTGATTTGTCGCAATGTGGCCCTTCGTTCGCTGTGAACAATGCGCGACAGTCTCCGCTACCCTCTGGCATCAATGAGATGCGGACGACATACGACTAGACAACGGTTCTTCCTTTGGCCATGTGTACACCACTTTTGATACGTACTGACTAAACTTTACATGAAGAACCCACAAGCCGCGCCGTTTCCGAGATTGTAGTTCCGAGGCTCGGGGCCATCACTATTTGTCCTGATCAAACTCTTATAAATCGGCAGCTCTTCTCATTCTGTCTCCGAACACTCTACTAACCATATGCCGGTCCTCGAGTTGTATATATACTGGTTTGTTACCTTCACCTGCGCCACCGTTCGGTCTCCAGGCGCGTTCATTTCTCTAGGCTTGGTGTGGTCATAATGTAATGGGTCATCGGTGTATGTCACAAGTAAAAATTGTGTGACAAGATCGCATTCAAGATCTTTGGGGGGGGGGGTGGTAACTACTACCGTTAGTAATTTAAAGGGTTATAAGCTATCGCTCGTCCTTAATTTAACGTCTGCTTTCAGGGAAGAGAGGGTGCCAGTGCCGTAAATACCCGGGGAAAAATCTTCTCTTTGTAGGATATTCTTCATTAGGAAAACTGTTTTGTATTCATTTTCTTTTATGTTGCGAATACCTTTCCCGCTAGGAGGCGTAATATTATTTCGCATCCAGCGGTTCCTGCGGCTTTTTAAAGATTGGCGAAAAATATTGAGTTTCGCAAAAAGTGTTATTATAGTAAAAAAAGGTAATCCGCAATATTTTTGCCAAAAACGATTTTTTTTCCCGCAAATTGCGAATAATTCGATCAGCAGCGCGCCCGCTGGCATCCATGCCTCACCGAGGTTCGAGCCCCGAACATATATCAGAAGGGATGATTAGAGAAGGCAGGGCCTCGTACAACTCTGCCACCGACGGAGGAGGGGGGGAAGGGGGTTATCCACATTTTGCTCTACCCTTTTTGATCATAGGAGGGTTAAAAAAAAATACTGTACCTTGAACTACAAATAACTAACTCTGCAAATACAATCTATGCAATACATTTTTACGGATTTTGATTTCTCGAAAATGATGGCTACTGTGTTGGACGCAAACAATGTTTTAAACTCTTTAAATGATTATTTCAGTCTTTTGAGACCACCACCACTGACACTTTTCTTTAAATTCGAATTTAATATGCTCTCACCCACAACAGTTTATTCTACGAAGAATAGGTATTTTTTACATAAAATTATACCAAGGTAAGGTTGTTCTCAGTGCTAACCAAAGAAAAACGTTGAAAGAATGTACGAAGAGAAAGAATGCTCGAAAAGTTGTTTTGATGGTAACTTGTACCTGTGGTCTTAAGAAGCCAGTGAAATAGCACGTTTTCGAAATTAAACTATCGTACATACTTCGCTTTATTTTTTTAGCATGTCTTTTTTAAAAAAGATCGTGCATCATCGGTTTGTCCGTCCGTCTGTGGGCACCATATCTCTGCAACTGTTAGTCCGATTCGAATTTTTTTTTTTTTTTTTTTTTTTTGCATTGGGAACTTTTTGTTTACGATGTAAATTTCGCCGTCAGAGGACGTAAATGCAGATATCAAATTCAAAACACATTTTATTCCATATATTTGCTTCTGAATATCCGATTGAAATAATTATTTTACCTTTCGACTCCATTTATGACGAAAAGTGTTTTTAGGTATAGTCACTTTTTCAAGTTAGGCATAGATTTTCCGCTAGGGGGCGTAAAGTTAAATTGCGTTTTCCCCGATATCTCTACTTCTGACACTCCGATTCGAAATTGTTTTTATACAGCGGATACAGCTCTTGATCAGAAATCTTTTGCATGTAATTTTTTTAATTTTTGGTAAAGAACAGTTTGGCCACCAGGGGGCGTAAGCGTTGATTTCTGCTTCTGATGTATTTGTCACAAAATCTGAGCTTCCAAAATTTCGATTGCAAAAATTCTTCGTGGACCGATGTCACTCACGTCGCTAAACCTTTTATTTTCTTCTTAAAATATTGCATGGTTTCTCCGCCAGGAAGCGTAAATATATCTTATTTTTGTCAATATCTCTGCTTCTAGCTGTCCGATTTGAAAAAAAAATACTTCTTTATTGGATAGTTTCCTGTACGACATGTTTTTCATATAATTTCGAAGTTTTCAAGTAAATCAGACTTTCCACTAGAGGGCGTTATGGAAAATTACGTTTTCCCTGATATTTCTGCTTCTAAAATTCGATTTGAAAACTTCTTCCTATATGGCATACAGCTCCTGGTGGGAAATGTTTTTCGTATAATTTCTGATGAGCTACATCAATGTCGCAGCAAAATCTGAGCTCCTGAAAACTCGACTTCTTTTCTGGACCGATACTGCTCACATCGAAAAACCTTTTAAGAATACTTTTTTTCTTAAAATAATGCATGTTTTTCCCCACGGGGTATAAATGCATATCTTGTACGTGTCAATATCTCTGCTTCAAAGAGTCTGATTTAAAAAACCCTTTCTTTGTTCTAGAGCGCTTCAGCTGCGAAATGTTTCTCATATAATTTCTTTTTTTTCTTAACGCACAAGTTTGCGACAAAAGAGCGTAAGTTCACGGTTCCGTTTACAGCAATATTTGTGGGATTAAAAACCCGATTAAGAAACTTTTCTTCGGTCAGATACTACTGTTTTCCTTACGGGTTCAATTGACATTAAATAGCTTTGATAAATATATTTCGCCTCCGAATGGTTTCAAAAGACGTGCTCATTACTCCCGAAAATTCGGTGTCATCTTTCTTGTTTTTTGTTTTTTTACTAATGCAGACAGCTATAAGTCACATTTTCATAATCACCTTTTTTCGTTGCCTTTCTTTCGGTTTCTGCTTTTTTACGCTTTCCAACAGTAGGTTGAAGAAGCGTATATGCTCCAGCTTTTTCCGTCCGTCCGACCGTACGATAACCCACGTAAAAAGGTTCAATTTCGAGGAAAATGTAGCATGTGGTAGGGGACCTCCTGGGGACAAACCCTATTGAAAATGGGCGAAATGGGTCAAAGTCCAGGACATAGGAGCGGAATCACTTCCATCGCCATTATGCGTCATAACTTAGGCAAAAATGCTTCGATTTGGATGAAATGTTAGTATGTTGTAGTGGCTTGCCTGGGAACGAATCCTATTGAAAATGGGCGAAATGGGACCAAACGTTAGGACACGGGATCTATTCCATGGTCGTTATGCATCAGAACTTAAGTAAAAATGCTTCGATTGCGACAAAATTTTATCATGTTATTTCTGAGGTATACTGAATCGGTTCTGTTGAATATAATCGAAATGGGGGTCAAAGGTCAGCTCATAGGAGCGAGATTTGTTCTACAGCCATTATCCTCATAACTTGAGTAATGATTTCTGGTATGTTGGAAAGCGTATTATAATTAATGCATTGTATGATTTTACTAACTTGTTTTATGCTACATCTGGAAAGCTAGCACAGCTGCATATTCTTCATTAAGGAACAAATAAATCTATGTCCTCCGAGGGAATTCTTAAACTCCTGAATTATTTGAACGGAATCAAAAATAAAAGCTAAGTATGCAATTGCAATCCAGTTAGTTCATTTTACCAGTTATATTAATTTCAGTTGGCTTTCCTGAATTCCAATACAACGTACAGTATTTTCTCTTTTTAGGATAATCCAACTTGCTCGGGGATGATAGGGGGCGACATTGATGTAGTTACCTGGCTGGTTTTGCGTCGTTTTCTGACACAATGCTGATTTTCGGTGCAATAGACAGGTCCCGTTGGTGAACGACACTACATTTTGCAGGGTCATTACACTAAAGAAATATACAGGGAATGGGGAAAATGAAGACAGAAATCTGTGTTTTATGAGAATTTAATAAAAACGAAAATTAATGTCCATGTTCCTTTTTTGTTGAATCTATGAATTATCTTTGCAGGGTCTATTTCAATCATTTTTAATATAAAAGAAGCTAATGTTCAAGACGTACGGCATTCTACACAAAACAAAAGGAGTAAGAGAGCTCTCTAGTTCAGAAAGAGGGCATACTGCTGATGCCCGTTTAGTAAAGAGATATTAGGTATTAAAGGTGTTATTGGGTTTAGGGGATTCACAGTGTAATGATTAATTTAGCTAATTGCCTATGGTTCTCCCGAACACCAACATTATGTAAATAATTCATGATAATTAACACAGCAACCGGACATCGCCGAATTGACTGTAATTACTGTTTCTCACGTGAATTGAATCACATCAGAAAACTTGAAAATTTCATTCCCGCTCCATTTCGATGAAATTTTCAAGTTTTCTGATGTGATTCAATTCACGTGAGAAACAGTAATTACAGTCAATTCGGCGATGTCCGGTTGCTGTGTGTAATTAGCACAGTGTTGTTTGCTTTGGGGTATTACAGCCTCTCAATTTGAACGTCATTGAATCACTATAGTTTTTTTTTTAAAACACGATGGAGAGTAGATTCGTTTTGTTGTTTTTTTCTACTCTTACGGTGTTTTAGCTTAACTTTGTAAATATTGCCCCAATCGC
Organism: Macrothele yani; assembly: GCA_039090855.1. Taxonomy (NCBI): domain Eukaryota; kingdom Metazoa; phylum Arthropoda; class Arachnida; order Araneae; family Macrothelidae; genus Macrothele; species Macrothele yani. The sequence goes on along the minus strand of CM077027.1, from coordinate 132,086,219 downwards.
AATTCTCTGCTATTAATTAGCATCAGTTCTAAATGAATTTAATTTGTATTACGAGATGTGATGTGAAAACCGTTAGAAAAAAAGAATTGGAAAAAATGCCAGTGTCGCACAGAATATAGGAACTGCTGAATGTTAAAAAAGTAAACATGGGAAAAATCAGAAGTGGGCAATGGAACACCATTTTGAAGTGAAAAGCGAGGAAGGGAGCATGACAGCCACCTTGGTGACCAGTTCACAAGGTCGTAACGAGCCCATGAATTCTCAGAATTTTGAGCATGGAATTCTTCGAAGAGCAGCACCCGGCGGATGTAAACCGTGAGAAGCAGGACGCGGATAGTGAAGGATGCCCAGCTAAGGGGGTCGAATGCGTCTTCGCGATTGGCTAAGCACTCGCTGGGGCTTAGAAAGTTTGCCGAGAACTCAGGAAGTTAGTTTTCTTGGCGTTCTCTTCTCGTCTAGTTTTCACCAGAGCAGGACGTCAGGTCATCGCGTGGGATGATTTTGCCGTAAGAAAGGCGCTCGGCTGCGGTCGAGTTAGCTAGGAATAGATTTCAACTAACTGCGGTTAGTAACTATCTATATTTCGTTTTAAGCGATCAGGCCGTGGTCTAGATCCATTTTATCTGAGATCTGATAATCTCATATTTGTTTCCAATGTGCTGCATAATGCTATTGAAGCGGAACTTATGAACTCAGACAGGAACTGAATGTGATTTCACTGAACTCTTATAAGAACTGAACGGTGCTAACAAGGCAGCACCATATTTCTGTTTGCTCAGCTCAAGCTCTATTGTCACCTAAAATTATTTTGTATGTTCTAGTGCAAGGTGTAAAAACCAACCTTCATCCTACCCTAAGTGGTGGATAATAAATTTATTTGTTAAATATCTTCGGCTCATTCCTACACCAGCTGGGAAGTCTTCAACCACGCCTCTCTCTCGAGTAAAGTTGATCTACATGAGGCGTCTAGACCTAACTCCAATCTAGACTGGTGGCAGCAAGAAAAGCAAGTAAGTGCTTCTGGATGGTAAGAGTATCTCCGAGTAAAATAAAGTGCATAACATGCACCGTGCAATACCTCCAACTATCTCACATCCAGAAATAAACAGAAAAATACAACAACGAAAATCGTGATAAGTACAAATATGACAGGAGAAACTGGTGATCCAAGACAATATTAACCCATACTGTTCATACACAGGGGATCTCATTGTTTGTCATGATTACATCTCCTATCTGCACGAGCGGGCTCCCTTTGGATGTGCTGGGCCCAATAAATATATATTTTACGGGCACTTGTCTTTAAGAACAATTTCATTAAAAATGTATTAAAAAATTCATGGGCCCATGTGAGGTATACTAATATATCGATTAATATTTTAAGTAATTGGTAAGAGAATCTTCATCTGCTGGGTAGACCAAAGTTGCAATTTTTGCTTCAGGATTTGAATTTGATACCAATATTTTCCCTTTTCATCCTCATCTATGATTAAATCTTCACTTGCTAAAGGCCATGAAGTTGCAGGGGTTTCATCTCAGTTATTCAAATGCTGGATACGATGAAAGTCAGCTTTATATTCATCTTTGTAATCAGTAATTAAGTTTTCATTTACAATGGAATTTAATTTACGCTGAATGGAAATCTGGTTGCTCTTTTAGTTTCCAGTTTTAAAAAATTTAAGCAAGACTCCTCTTCGCAGATCTTCGATTTCTTTATTTTCAGCTTTTTGAGCACCTTGTTCTTATTTTAAGTTTCGATCTCGTCTTGAATTCATTTTGAATTATCTAAAAGATTAAAATATAAAATTTTAATGCATTCAAAGTATATTTTTCAGTGTTACGTGCATTTCTTGTGTTAGTAGTACAAATAAACCAGAGAATGGAATTTCTATACTGTTTTTACATTTCATAGCGTCTTGTTTTTTAAAACGTCAAATAAAATAAATAGCTCTATCATTCTTGAAATTAAAATAATAACTTTGTATTAAAACTACAAAATACACCAAAATTATAATTTAAGAAAATGTAATCAAATAGATCTTATGTTTCAATTGTTGATAAAAATTTATAACAATATGTTTGTATTAAAAATTTCACTGCACCTTATTTTTAGCACGTCTTTTGTAAAAATAGATCGTGCTTCTGTTATCGGTTTGTCCGTCCGTCCGTCTGTACCCACGATATCTCTGCAACTATTAGTCCGATTTGAAAAATTCTTTTTGCATTGGGAAGCTTGAAATATGAGAATGATGATCCTTCATTTCGCCGCAAGAGGGTGTAAATACAGATGTCGAATTCAAAAATACGTTTTATTTCAGATATTTGCTTCTAAACATCCGATTTAAAAAATTATCTTATCTTTCGATTCCATTTATGTTGAAGAGTATTTTAGATATAGTTACTTTTTCAAATTACGCATAGATTTTCCGCTAGGGGGCTCAAAAGTAAATTACAATTATCCCGATAACTCTTCTTCTACAACTCCGATTTGAAAAATATTTCTTCAGCGGATACACCTCCTGATGGAAAATATTTTGCACATAATTTCAAATTTTTGGTAAAGAATACTTTGGCCACCAGGGGGCGTAAGTGTTAATTTTTGCTTCTGATGTATTTGCCATAAAATCTGAGCTTCTAAAATATCGATTGAAAAACTTATTTCGTGGATTGATCCCACTCACATGGATAAACCTTTTCGGAACATTTTGTTAAAGTATTCAACAGTTCCTCCGCCAGGGGCCTAGATGTACATCCTATTTTGGCAATATCTCTACTTCTAGGAGTCCGATTTCAAAAATTCCTACTTTGTTGGATAGTGTTTCCAGTGTGACATGCTTTTCATATAATTTCAAAATTTTCAAGTAATTCATAGACTTTCCGCTCGGGGGCGGAAATGTAAATTGTTTCCCCCTATATCTCTGCTTCTAAATCTTCGATTTGAAAAATTCTTTCTGCACCGGATACAGCTCCTGATGGGGAAAACCTTTGCACTCAAGTTCTAATTTTTTCTAAAAAATAGTTTGGCCACCAGGTGGCGTAAGTCTTAATTTTCGCTTCTGATGTATTTTCCGCAAAGTATGAGCTTCTAAAATCTCGATTGCAAAAAAAGTCGTTTGTTGACCGATACTAATCATGTCAACAAACCTTTTAGGAACATTTTCTTTTGAAATAATGCAGGGTTTCTACGCCAGGGGCGTAGATGTATATCTTGTTTTATGTCAATATCCTTACTTCTAAGGGTCCGATTTCAAAGAAAAAATCCTGCTTTGTTGGATAGTGTTTCCGATGCGAAATGTTTTTCCTATAAATTCAAAGTTTTCAGTTAAATCATAGACTTTCCGTTAGGGGGCACAAAGGTAAATTGCGTTTTCTGCGTTGTTTCTGCTCCTAAAACTCTGATTTGAAAAATTCTTCACCTGTATCGCATACAAGACCTGGTGGGAAATATTTTTCACAATTTTTAATGTTTGGTAAAGAATGGTTTGGCCACCAAGGGGCGTAAGTGCTAATTTCTGCTTCTGATGTATTTATAGCAAAATCTGGGCTCCTAAAAACTCGACAAAATTTTTTTTTCTTCGGCCGGTACCGCTCATATGGATAAACCTTTTGAGAATACTTTCTTCCTAAAATAATGCATGGGTTTCCCACCAGGGTACGTAAAGTTGCATCTTATTTTTGTCGATATCTCTGTTTCTAAGAGTCCTATTTAAAAAATTGTTTGTGTTGGAGAGCGTTTCCGGTGCGAAATGTTTCTTATATAAATTCATGTTTTTCTTAACGCACGATTTCGTTTACAGCAATATCTGAGGGATTAGAAACCCGATTGAAAAACTTCTTTCTTCCGTCAGACACTATTGTTTTCCATACCGGTTCCATTGACTTTGAATAGCTTTAATAAATTTAATTTACTTCAGAACGGATTCAAAAGACTTGCTCATTGCACCCGAAATTTCGGTGTCATCTTTCTGGGTTACGGAAATCTGGAACTATCATGTCTAATCAAGGAAAATTAGCTGGCTGAATTTTGGTGTTTTCAGACGTTCCCATATCCCAAATAATGTCTCATACAAATAAAGAAACACTCTCTTGTTTGCACAGGCAATTCATAATCGTTCTGCTTTATTCTGCATATTGCATTTTATCTTTGTTGTTTTGTGCCTAAAAGTGCTTATGTTAAGCTGGGTCTTTGATCCTTGGAGCCAGGCGCCCTGCTTCACGGATCTAATGTAGGTCCGGCCAAGCTGGCGACAAGCAGAGACTGACATTTCTCGAGCTGGGAATCTTTCATTCCTTTCAGAGGATGTGTGTATTTGATCTATTTCTCGATTCGTTTAGTCTCTAAACTACACAGAGGTAATTAAACTTATACCGTGTATACGCTATGTCATTTATAATTCAGTTTTCTTGTTCTGTGTATTTATGTCTCCTTATTAGTCAGGCACCTTAGAGATCCTACAGAAATTATAGCTCAGAAATATAAAGGTTCCGGGCTATCCTGAACTGAAATTAAGACAGCAAAAGAGTAAAGAAAAGAGACTCATCAGTGATACGTTAGAAACGTGAAGCCGCCCTGGTGGCGCAGTGAACTAAGCGATGGCCTCTGATCATTCGTCCGAAGGGGATCTGGGTTCGGATCCCGGTGAGGAATGGATGTTGTGTTTATCTTACGGCACTGGCTCTCCCTTCCCTGGAACCCGTGACCCTAAATTAGGGACGAGTGACTGCTTCTAGCCCATTGATTCGCTCACGGTGGTCGTTAAACTTCCAATCGAAAAAAAAAAAAAAAAAAAAACTAACGTAAGCAATTTATGAACACTGCGGAAGCTAGGTGTATTTTAATTTGAAATTCTGGGATATTGTTTTTTAATCTGATGGAATTTGATAAATTCGTGAAATCACATCAATCAGTCAGCAAAAGAATGGGCAAACGAAACTGTAACCATCCATGTTGAAATGAAAGCTTTCGGAAAAGAAAAGCGTTTTTCTTTCCATCTTTCTGCTGAATGTTCAAACAAAAGCAACATCAATCTTGTTTCTGTTGGAAATCTCGCACTTCCTCTGATGGGCTACATTATTTATGCTAGTTAAAATAAGATGGTGCGTATCTTTCCATCCATCTACGTGTCTGCGCTTTTTCAGAGATCTATCCACGGCGGAGAGATCTTACGCTTTTGCACTGGAATAATTTATCTCACGGTGTTTATTTCGCGGAGAAATGAATCCTAGGAGTTGTGGATGTAGAAAGATAGCAGAGAATGCCAGTGAAGATGATTTTATGGCTATGCTTCTTTAAGCAACGTGTTCTCCGTTTGCCAGGAATGATCGTACATGTTTTCCTGCGCTTCAAGTGATAGATGGCACCAATTAAAACATGTTTTTCCAGCATTATTGACTAAATACAGGCAACTTATACTAAGGACGCTTGATATTAGAAAAATCGCGTAATGTGTAACAACTCTCTGTGGACAAATTAAGAGCGTAATGCGAGGCGATGTTTTTAATGATCGTACGTAATGGACTTGAGTGATGTTAAAAGCACCATAACTAATTGCAGATTTAACTGTCTGATTCGTTCAATACAGGCAATGACTTATGCATGATTCCTAGCTAAATAAGACGTATCAGTTTCTAATGCTATGCATGATAACTAGCTATGTAAGACGTATACTTATAATCTTTGACGCTATGCATGATCCCTAGATATGTAAAACGTATACAATTTCTAACGCTATGCATAATTCCTAGCTGTGTGAGATGTATACAATTATTAACGCCATGCATGATCCCTAGCTATGTAAAACGTATACTTATAATCTTTGACGCTATGCATGATCCCTAGATATGTAGGACATCTACAATTTCTAACGCTATGCGTGATCCCTAGCCATGTAAGACGCATACAATTACTAACGCTATGAATGATCCCTAGGTATGTAAAACGTATACAATTTCTAACGCTATGCATAATTCCTAGGTATGTAAGACGTATACAATTATTAACGCTATGCATGATCCCTAGCTATGTAAAACGTATAAAATTTCTAACGCTATGCATAATTCCTAGCTATGCAAGACTTATATAATTACTAACACTATGCATGATCCCTAGCTATGTAAAACGTATAAAATTTTGACGTTATGCATGATCCCTAGCTATGTAAAACGTATAAAATTTTGACGTTATGCATGATCCCTAGCTATGTAAAACGTATAAAATGTTGACGTTATGCATGATCCCTAGCTATGTAAAACGTATAAAATTTTGACGTTATGCATGATCCCTAGCTATGTAAAACGTATAAAATCTTTGACGTTATGCATGATCCCTAGATATGTAGGACATGTACAATCTCTAACGCTATGCGTGATCCCTAGCCATGTAAGACGCATACAATTACTAACGCTATGAATGATCCCTAGCTATGTAAAACGTATACAATTTCTAACGCTAAGCATAATTCCTAGCTATGTAAGATGTACACAATAATTAACGCTATGCATGATCTCTAGCTATGTAAAACGTATATAATTTCTAACGCTATGCATAATTCCTAGCTATGTAAGACGTATATAATTACTAACGCTATGCATGATCCCTAGCTATGTAAAACGTTTTAAATTTTGACGTTATGCATGATCCCTAGCTATGTAAGACGTATGCAATTTCTAACGGAATACATAATTCTTAGCTATGTAAGACGTATACAATTACTAACGCTATGCATGATCCCTAGCTATTTAAAACGTATACAATTTTGGCGCTATGCATGATCCCTAGCTATATAAAACTTTTACAATTTTGACGCTATGCATGATCTCTAGCTATGTAAGACGTATACAATTTTGACCCTATGCATGATCCCTAGCTATGTAAAATGTATACAATTTTGACGCTATGCATGATCCCTAGCTATGTAAGGCGTAGTACAATTTCTAACGCTATGCATAATACCTAGCTATGTAAGACGTATACAATTATTAACGCTATGCATGATCCCTAGCAATGTAAAACGTATACAATTACTAACGCTATGCATGATCCCTAGCTATGTAAAACGTATACAATTACTAAAGCTATGCATGATCCCTAGCTATGTAAAACGTATAAAATTTTGCCGTTATGCATGATCCCTAGCTATGTAAAACGTATAAAATTTCTAACGCTATGCATAATCCCTAGCTATGTAAGACGTATACAATTTCTAACTGTATGCATAATTCATAGCTATGTAAGACGTATACAATTACTAACGCTATGCATGATCCCTAGCTATTTAAAACGTATACAATTTTGGCGCTATGCATGATCCCTAGCTATATAAAACTTTTACAATTTTGACGCTATGCATGATCTCTAGCTATGTAAGACGTATACAATTTTGACCCTATGCATGATCCCTAGCTATGTAAAATGTATACAATTTTGACGCTATGCATGATCCCTAGCTATGTAAGGCGTAGTACAATTTCTAACGCTATGCATAATACCTAGCTATGTAAGACGTATACAATTTTGACCCTATGCATGATCCCTAGCAATGTAAAACGTATACAATTACTAACGCTATGCATGATCCCTAGCTATGTAAAACGTATACAATTTTGACCCTATGCATGATCCCTAGCTATGTAAAATGTATACAATTTTGACGCTATGCATGATCCCTAGCTATGTAAGGCGTAGTACAATTTCTAACGCTATGCATAATACCTAGCTATGTAAGACGTATACAATTATTAACGCTATGCATGATCCCTAGCAATGTAAAACGTATACAATTACTAACGCTATGCATGATCCCTAGCTATGTAAAACGTATACAATTACTAAAGCTATGCATGATCCCTAGCTATGTAAAACGTATAAAATTTTGCCGTTATGCATGATCCCTAGCTATGTAAAACGTATAAAATTTCTAACGCTATGCATAATCCCTAGCTATGTAAGACGTATACAATTTCTAACTGTATGCATATTTCATAGCTATGTAAGACGTATACAATTACTAACGCTATGCATGATCCCTAGCTATTTAAAACGTATACAATTTTGGCGCTATGCATGATCCCTAGCTATATAAAACTTATACAATTTTGACGCTATGCATGATCCCTAGCTATGTAAGACGTAGTACAATTACTAACGCTATGCATAATTCCTAGTTATGTAAGACGTATACAATTTTGACCATATGCATGATCCCTAGCTATGTAAAGCGTATACAATTTTGACGCTATGCATGATCCCTAGCTATGTAAAGCGTATACAATTTTGACGCTATGCATGATCCCCTAGTTATGTAAGACATGTCAGTTTCTGACGCTCTATGGCTTAGTTTTTATGATGTTTAAGTGTTTAGTCTTGTATCGTACATTGTTTGCTTCAATAATAACGTTACATACCCAGCACTTCAAAATTGATGTGCAATCTTTTGCAAGAACTGCATATTTAACCATTCGTGTGGCAAATCTGGAAATAATAGTTGCCTGCATTTATTTTGGACAACATATATCAAGAGAGGGCCACATAGAGAATGAAATGAAATGGCATTTAAAAACCTGGGTGGAGAGGATTTAAAAGAGACAGTATAAGTTTCAAGAGTATTTGTCTTAAAAGGTGTTTAGTCAATGCATACTTCCAATTCTAGCTTATAGGGTAGAGATACATTCACCTTAACGAAACAAGCAAATCAGAGATTGCAGACAAGTGAAAGAAGCATGGAGATATGCATGCTTGGCATGACCAGAAAAGACACGAAGAGAAACTAGTGGATCAGGACGCATTCAGAATCAAGATAAAACCCTGAGATGTATATATAATATATGTTATTATTTGAGCATACTTCTAGAATAACTAGCCTACGTAGTACAAATGAAATACTAGACTAAATTTTAAGAAACATGAAAAGACCCAGAAGACGGTCACATGGGATGGTGGATGGTTTTTTCTTTGTTTGCGGGTTTATCGAAAACCCCAAGCAAATTAATGGGTTATAAGTAGTAGCTCGTCCCAAATTTAGGGCAACTGATTCCAGGGAAAGGAGAGAGCCAGTGCCGTAAGAAAAACACATCCATACTTCGCGAGATTCGAACCCGACGCACTTGGACGAAATGCCATAGGATGAAATTCGAAAGAATACTGGAGTAACATGGAGGAGACTAGCTCATTTGTGGAAAATAATTGGGGAGACCTTCGTCCAGCAGTGGAATGGTAATGGTTGATACTCAGAGCTAGGACAAACAATCAAAAGGACAGAGTTCATTCCACTAAGAACTACTCATACAGAAAATATTATTCGTTCTTAAGCTTCGTTGCTTGAACTACGGCTTGTAGACACAAATCTACGACACAATAATAACGGCCGCATATCTATCATAAGATACCACTTTAACCCTCGTGCGACGTACATATAATTTTTTTTTAGTAATATCGAAACTGTTATACTGGAAGAAGTATATGATTTACGTTCGCACACGCTTTTTACACTGACAAGGGGAGTTCCCCATAGGGATTCCTCCGATTTTCGTGAAAGTGACAAAATAGGTCCAAACTCATGTCTTAAGTGTAACCGTGGCGGGTTTTCATGCGCAAATGCGCACATGCGGAGTTATTCAAATTTCAAATGTCGACGAAAGTGGCATTATCTTGCTGTTATTAAAGGCTATCTATCCAATAGACGTGCCAGAAAAACCTTGTTAAAATAGCATAAAAATTGAGGCAAAGCTCAACAGATGTTTCGGTAGCAAGTAATCAGCTTTCTGCGTTCATTTCATTTGTATAGCACCATTATCATTTCGACGAATAATGCAATAATCTGCGCATCCTTCAATTACAGTTCATTTCCGTATTTTGAGTCATAATGTTTTTTAATTTTTTTGCCACCAAACAACACATACACGCTTCTTCCTCCTTATGTACCAACACACCTTCCCCTGGTACAAGACAAGCAAATGTTGTCATTCAAGCCCAAAATCAGCATGAGTAACTGCACAAGCGCGCATTTTTGACTATAAAATCTACAAAGTTGTGGTCAGTACAAGAACTCAAAACTCGTGTACTGGGCGATGGTGCTTATTTTTGCTCCTGACGCAAAAAGCTGATTGCTTGCTTCTGAAACATCTGTTGAGCTTTGCCTCAAGTTTTATGATGTTTAAACAAAGTGTTTTTTTTTTTTTTTTTTTTTGACACTGCTATTGGACTGATCGATGCTTTAGCCTTCAATAACAGCAAGACAATGCCACTTTCGTCGACACTTGAAACTTGAATAACTCCGCATGTGCGCTTTTGCGCGCGAAAACCCGCCAGAGTTACACTTAAGACATAGGTCTGTACCTATTTTGCCACTTTCATGAAAACCGGAGAAATCGCTACGGGGAACTTCCCTTATGAGCTTGGCTTTTTATTTATCTGTCAATCGTAGCCAAAAAGTATATAGAAAACTTGGAGGTTTGACGTAACTTTCAGAAAGAAATATAAGGAAGGAATAACACATAAGCCACCCGGGTGGCGCAGTGGTCTGAGCGCTGGCTTATGACCATCCGTCCGAGAATGGGTCCGGGTTCGAATCCTAGTGAGGTATGGATGTTCTGTTTGTCTTATGGCACTGGCTCTATCCCTTCCCTGGACCCAGTGGCCCTGAATCAGGAACGGGTGACTGCTTATAGCCCATTGAGTTGCTCACGGTAATCATTAAAGCGCCAATCGAAAAAAAAAAACATAAATTACATGGCAACGGAAACTCAAAAAGAGAGGTTAATTCAGACATACACATTGCACCTTCCAGAATCGTTTAATGATTTTGGCGCATTTCGTTGTTTGTTTATTTGTGAAAATTGGCTTGGGGTTTGTAAAATCAGTATTCTTTTTATTGCTTATGTTTCTTGGTTTTATGCACATCAACGTTATCATTAAATCGGTACCTAGTGATTCTTCAGGCTCTAACCGGAGGAATGGTTTCACAATATTCTAACACCTTAATAAATGGCTTACACCTTTTCCCAGATGTTCGCATGAATTATTAATTATGCCTCTGTTTCACCAACATCTTTGTTTTCAAAACCACTTCCGATCATCTCTGTAGTTCTACATGTGCTAACTGTAGCGGAAAAAATGAAGTTATGGAAAACTCACATCATAATGGAAATTTCTGATTACCATAAAAACTTTTTTGCAGTAATGTGGAAAGTTTACCTATTTTAAACGTTTTTGCTCCTTCTCTGTAGTTATTGGTACAGTAGTTTTTGTAATGTTGCAGTAAGTAGTCAGTGCTTTCTTCTGGGAAAGAAGATGCCTTGACTATTAAAGATAAGTTGTAAAAGGGGCAGGTTTATCTGATAAAAAGCAAATCAGTTTCACGAAAATTGTTCTTTAAGACTTTTAACTGTTGCAAGGTACAATATGCAGAAACATAATTTACATCCACATGTTATAACCATTAAAAGAGTTGCAGAAACTGGATGTGTGGGGAACAGAAAAAGAACAGGTCGACCAAGGTTGTGCATTGAACTTGATGATCGCGTTTTGATTCGTCTCTTTTGAAATCAAGGTTTACAACATCTACTGATTTAAGAAATGAGTGGGAGAATGAAGCAGGAATTATTGCATCTGCACGTACAGTTCGTCATGAGCTACAAGAAAATGGACTGACTGCAAGAAAACCTTTCCTTACTGAACAACAACGGCTCAAAAGAATTGCTTGGGCTAAGGCACACAAGAATTGAACTGTTGATGAATGGGGAAAATGTTATTTTCAGTGATGAAATAATTGTTGCTATTTTCGCTAATAATGGAAATAATTATAAATGTCGTCCGGCTGGTGAAAGATATAAGGCATGCTGCACCCAGCCAACAATCAAGCACCCGCATTCGGTAATGTTATTGTCCTGTATTTCAGCCAGTGGTGTTGGCCGTTTGCACATTGTTGATGGCACCTTGAATGGATCGAAATATGTGGATATTTTGGAGTCTAAACTGCTACCATCTGCACAAGACAATGAGTTTGCGGAATTTATCTTTCAGGACGATAACGCGCCATGTCATCGGTCAAAGTTGGTTGACGAGTGGTTTAATCGAAAAGTTTTAAAAAACTTCAGTGGCTGGCACAGTCACCGGATCTTTTCCCCGTAGAGAATCTGTTGGTGAGATTGAAGCAAAAGATCCGTCAACAAGAACCCACATCTAAAAAACCAATAACTGAGTCTGTAAGGGCCGTATAGCACCGTGTTATCACCAATGGACACAACTAAAGAAGCTCATTAGTTCCATACCAAGAAGTTGCAATTTGTTACTAAGAAACCGTGGTTATTCAATTAAATATTAAAGCGTATTTTCTTTGTCGGTCAGTTATTTCAAGTGCCCTACAAGTTTCAATGATGTACTGTACAGTAATATTACGTTAAATGCATTGTACACTAATTTCAGAAATTCCACTATTTTTTGCATTTTATCACTAGACGCTGTACCTTTTGCTTGTAACTTCACTTCTGTTACTGGTAATAACAGTCTGTAAAAATATTTGAATTCAACATAAAGTTTTCTTTAAAATGATGTATAATATGTATTTCTGACTTTATTATTACGCTGTATACGTTGACTTCAAACATCATAAATTTCGATTTACTAGTACAGGACTTTCAACGATACATGCTGTACAAGAACAAAACTTTTGTCTGTACGACTTGGAAAAGGTCAAACAAAGGGGTTGACCCTACCACCTGTCTCCCTTATATGTTTCGGTAATTCCATGCTGCGGTTATTGTATTTTAATTAATTATTCTGAAACTCAAAACCAAACGGTTTGTGGTAAAATACACACTGAAGGGCCAGAAAAACTGGTACACTAGTCTAATACTTGGTAGGTCCCCCACGGGAGCGCACGACTGCAGAAATACGACGGGGCATGGACTCCACTAGCTTCTGGAAATATGCTGTAGGCAATGCACACCATACTTCCTGCAGAGCGTTCCTCAATTCGGGTGTATTCCGAGGTGTCTGATTCCTGTGTTCGATAGCGCGTTGCATGGCATCCCAAATGTGTTCTATCACGTTCAGATCTGGGGACTTGGGTGGGATGGCAACATCCCAAACTCAGATGAATGCTCCTCTAACCATAATGTGGCGTCCCGACACTTGTATGGAGGTGCATTGTCCAGTTGGAACAGGCCCATGAATGCGGAACATGAACGGGTGTACCTCGTCAGAAAGGATGCGCACATAGCTTTGGCCGGTCACAGACGTTTGCAGGCGAACCAGGGGTCCCAGTGAAGTCCAGCTAAACACACCCCATACCATTACGGACCCCCACCAGCCGGTACAGTTCCCTGTTGACAGGCGGGATCCATGGCTTCATGGGGTTTGCGCCACACACGAATCCTTCCATCTGCCCGATACAGTTGGAAACGCTGGTCATCAGACCAGGCTACTTGTTTTTAGTTGTCAAGTGTCCAGTGTCGGTGTTGCCGTGCCGAATCGAGGCACATAGCTCTGTCTCGTGCACCCATCAAGGGCACTCTAGTTGGGCGTCGGTTCCCAAAGCCTATATCGTGCAGGGTACGTTGCACAGTCCGGACGCTGATGCTTGTTGAGGCTCCAGCATTGAATTCCGAGGACACCTGCGAGAGTGTTGCACGCCAATCGTGTGGAACGATTCTTGACAGCAGACGATGGTTACGTTCACCCAATGTCTTTTTATGGCCACACTGGTATCGTAGGTTAGAGGTTTTGCCGGAATTCTTGTAGTCACGGTACACTTTTGCAATGGTCGACCGTGAAAATCCGAACTTCGTTTCTACCTCCGAAACACAATGGCCCATCTCACGAGTGCCAACTATGACACCGCGTTGAAAATCGCTTAAATCGTTATTTCTTGTCATTCTCATGCCGAAAGCAGCTCTGACAGCTGGCAAGGATATACATATATCGCTTTATATACGCACTGGCGGACGCACCCGAGTACGCGCATAGGTGACGTTGCAATGTATTTTGCATAAGCTCATATGTACTAGTTTTTCTGGCACTTCAGTGTATACCAGAAAAGAAATCCTAATGGTACTCCATCTTGCTTTATTCTGCTATGTTTTCCACATATAACTTTATTCGGCATTATGTTGTATCCTCTTCGTTTGCTCTTGTTATGGTTATCCTACAACATAAATTCTTTAATCTTAAATACTTAACGGTTTAAAATATTTATAACTGCTCACTGTGATAACTGAACCTCCAAACATACGCACACAAAAATTTCCAGTCGAGGAAATTTTTGGGCTGATTACGTTCTCTGCTTTTCAAAGTGTTATCTTCATGAGGTGACTAATCGATACGAAGCTCCCAGTACGTATTTGCAAAGAATCTCTCGAATAGCATGACGCGAAAAAAGATTACGCTAAATTAAATAATTATTCAGGTGTTTGGACGTAATGTGATTTCGGAATGAAAGCGGTGGATGTTTTTTCAACTTTGACATCACTAACAGAACAGCGGTTCACGAAGTTTAGCATGTGAATTAAATTAGAGCTGTTTTAATTGAGCCATCGCTTTTTTTAAGTAAAGTGCAAACAATTTCATTTCAAAACCAGTCTTCTTCATTACCATTGATAAACTTTAGTGTCAGACTGCCAACATGGTTTGCTCATGTCCACCGAATATTTGCTTTTATCCATCCGATGACTCTTTGAAAATTGACCGAAGTAAAAAAAACAACAAAAAAACTGGATATTATCAAAGCGTCATTTTGGAAGAGAAAATGATGAGCGGCAGTTTCACAACAATCTGACATTACAAAGCCCCAGGCGGTCATTAAAGAGTTGCCATACATAGTAATGAAATATTGTTCAATTCCTGAAAATTTATTCGGCCTTGTAAAGCAGCTTTTAAAAGTGTCACTTACGTTTTACCTACATTTTTTTTATAAAGATTTCAAAAGATAGTAAAAACGGATACAGTAGTAATATCGCAACTTTTTCATGAAAACAATTTCAACCTGCTATTAGGTTAGAAATAAGTTTTAAAGCGTTTTTTTTGTGTGACTTATACAGCTAATTTACATATCCGACATTCCCCGCGTTGTTGTCATGTGACCGTAACTGGTCCAGAGTGTACAATGTGATACAGAAGTTTGCACAACAGTCAAACGCATTTGCACATCGCTAGGTCAAAGATGGCAAGCAATACTGCATTTATTCGACACAGCATTCGTTACGAATTTCATCAAGGAAAAAGTGCTGCAAAAGCATGTGCAATTAATTATCTGTATCGAAAAGCACGCGTGAGCTTTGGTTTAGACGGTTTAAAGCCTGTGCTTTTGATGTAAGCGATTGAGAACGTAGCGGTGCCCAGCAGAAGGTTGCACCTGAGGAACTGCAAACATTGCTGGATGAAGATTTGTCTCAAAGGCAAAACGAACTAGCTGAACAATTAGGGGTAACTCAACAAACCATTTCTAATCGTTTACGCGCAATGGGAATGATTCAGAAGGAAGGGAAATGGGTGCCACATGACTTGAGCCAGAGGAACGAGGATGAGCGTGTTATGAAGTGTTTGAATCTGTTGAATAAACAACATAGAAAGTTTTTCCCCTGGAAAATCGTTACAGGTGATGAAAATTGGAAATGGTATGACAATCCCAAAAGCAAAGAACAGTTTGTAGACCCCGGTGAAATAACAACTTCGACACCGAAACGCAATATTTACTCCAAGAAAGTTCTGCTGTGCATCTGGTGGGATATGAACGGTGTGCTCAATTACGAACTATTGGAACAGGGTCAAACTGTTACTGCTGATCGCTACAAGCAAGAATTGCTGCGATTGAACCAGGAAATCTGTCGAAAACGTCCATTCACTGGCAAGGGTTGCGCCCCGTTAAATTACTGCAAGACAGCGCTAGGCCTCATGTCGCGAAATCGGTCAAGGATATGTTACTGACGCTTGGCTGGAACGTTTTGGAGTACCCGGCCTTATAGTCCCGACATAGCCCCTTTATACTATCATTTGTTCCGATCATTGCAACATGGTTTGTCTGCTGTACGGTTCCGGACATGTGACGAAGTACAAAAATGGGTTTACGACTTCATCGCGTCACACGACGAAGTATTCTTCAAGGCTGGAATCCGTCCGCTGCCTGACAGATGGCGGAAGGTCATAGATAATGACGGCGCATATTTTGATTCAAAAAGGTATTGTTGTTTTCTCTCAAATTACATGTTGCGTTGTCTTAAAACACTTTAAAACTTATTTGTACACCTAATAGAATATGAACTTACACAGCAGCCTTTCGAAATGTAATTGTG
Source organism: Macrothele yani (assembly GCA_039090855.1). Lineage (NCBI taxonomy): Eukaryota > Metazoa > Arthropoda > Arachnida > Araneae > Macrothelidae > Macrothele > Macrothele yani. Next base: position 132,069,935 of record CM077027.1, on the reverse strand, counting down.
TTGTGAATTTAATGAATATTGCTATACAACAGGTTATTTAAAAATCCAACTCTATCACATCAGCTGTTATTTTCGGTGTGGTGCAGCTTAATATTTTCCTCTATACAGGGTAATTCAAAATGATTCATCCGATTTCAAATGATTGTATTTTATGTGTTTCTAAATATACAGCGATTAAATGTATATAATATAAAGAAACACAACTGTCCAAATTTTGTTTTCATACCTTGTAAATGTTTTAAGTGACTTCCGTTGGTCACGTGAACTACTACGTCGAGGCGATAATCAACTTCCTGCATACGTGATGAAGCATGTCTGTTGCCAACGACTGCAGAAAACTATGAATACGAACTTTGAATTAATCTAGCGTTGTAGGAAATGGTGGCACATACACATTACCTTAACATACCCCATAAGAAAAATTCGCCGCGCTTCAGGTCCGGAGACCTGGCGGGCCACCAGTACAGCGCCTTGTCATCGTGTCCACAGGGACCAATCCAGTGGTTACGAAGCCGTACGTTAAGGCTGTCTTTGAATGAGAGTAAGAGAAATTCTATCCTATATCTGCAATTTAAATTCCTTTGTACACGTTTTCTCGAAGACTATTACTTTGTAGTGCTTGAAATTTTGAGCAGAAATAAAAACGACCTATGGATAATACGTGCCACAGTTATTATTCCGAAAAAAATGTTAGAAAAATTGTTTTTAAAATTCAATTTACCTGACTCGAAAGTATTATAATGTGAGCGCTAGATGGCACTATAAGTTAGCCTAGCAGTGTTAAGAAACGAAATCTCTCATTTCTGTCTGATTTTTTTAATTATCTAGGCCAAATAGAATGGGGCCAAAAGTGAAACTGGAATCTTGTTTCCCATAAATCATCTTAAATTCTACTTTACGTTCATTTTTTGAAGAGAAAATGTTTACATTAGCAGAGAACCCCTGAATATGAGCTCTAAAAACTCCGCCTACCTACTAAGCTCCACTCCAAACAACGTTATTGGTTAAAACGTAAGAACGCGTATTTTGTCTTTTTATTGTGGATACAACGAGAGACCGCTTCCATTCTAAATATATGGTGAGGTCTGCAGTAATTCGGTGACGCCAACTTCTGGAACAGTCCTTCAAGACGTAAGAGCCACGCTCAGGAGTAATTTTTGTGCCATCTATCGCGCAGAAGAGGAACACTCATTCAAAGACAGCCTTAAGGTAACGGCGAACATCTAGACGCCAATGTGGCGGCGCTCCATCGAGCTGAGAGATGTAGTCGCATGAATCTTTATTTAATTGCTGAAATATCCTTATCTCCAACATATTTAAATACGACATCAGATATTTATTTCGTGCCTAAATGTTTACGTCTTCAAATAACTGTCTTTGCACGATTTAAAGAACTCTCATCTAATACACCACCATTTGCAAGATTAAAATATATTTATTATTTACACTTAAAAACAGTATGTACAGATAAAAAGCTTCGAAAAACTAAGTTAGCGAGATCTTTCGGCTCCTCGCGGAAACCATTGTCAAGCCTAAGAGTACCACCCTAGTGCATTGCACGCTCCGCTCGGGTGGCACTCTTAGGCTTGACAATGGTTCCCGGGGAGGCCGAAAGATCTCGCCAACTTAGTTTTTCGAAGCTTTTATCTGTACATACTATTTTTAAGTGTAAATAATAAATATATTTTAATCTTGCAAATGGTGGTGTATTAGATGAGAGTTCTTTAAATCGTGCAAAGACAGTTATTTGAGGAGGTAAATATCTAAATACGCGTGTCCTCTTCCTGTTCGTTTCCTGGAGAAAGCTTTCTAACCACTGGATTGGTCGCTGTGGACACAACGGCGAGACGCCGTACAAGTGGCTCGCCATACAGTTTATGTGGAGCTACTTTCTTTGCTTGTTGATGGTAGGGGTGATCGGGCTGGATGATGGCGCAGCGATACATTCCAACTCTGGAACTATGTGTGAAAGACTTTGTAAGAGTAAGACCCCTCCTGTGTCTGTACTTCTAATCACATGTATTATTCATCACATTTCTGCTCTCGAAGTTGCAGTAACTCTTAGGGCATAATTTACTTCTTGAAGCGTAATTTGTCACTTTATGTAGAGCACATCCGTCTATTTTGTTTCTCACATCGCCTATTGCTGGGTTTTAGCTTTCCTGAAGCAGTTAAACAGAAGCTACGTTGCTTCCACCTGGGCAATTTACCGCTCTTCTATAAACAGGGAGCTTCTGATTAGCTTGGCACGGTTAACGAGTAAAATTAATTTTTTTTTTTTTTTGCCAGTGAAAGTTGCTTAAGAACACTTTCGCAATCGACATAAAAAGTGAAGAAATGTTAGCAACGCCACCCCGGTGGTGCAGTGGTCTAAGCGATGGCTTCTGATCATTCGTCCGGAAGCGGTCCGGGTTCGAATCCCGATGAGGCATGGATGTTATGTCTGTGTTACGTCACTGGCTCTCTCCCTTCCCTGGAACCGGTGACCCTAAATTATTATTTGAGGGGGGGGGGATTGGAGGTTTAACGACAACCGTGAGCAACTCAATGGGCTATAAGCAGTCGCCCGTCCCTAATTTAGGGCTACTGGTTCCAAGGAAGGAAGAGAGAGCTAGTGCCGTAAGACAAACACAACATCGATGCCTCACCGTGATTCAAACCCGCACCCCTTCCGTACGAATGATCAGAAGCCATCGCTTAAACCACTGCGCCACCGGGGGCGGCGGCCCTAAAGTGGGGACGGACGACTGCTTATAACCCATTAAGTTGCTCACGGTGGTCGTTAAACCTCCAATGAAAAAAAATTAACAACAGATTGCATCTCATAAATAGTTCCATTACTTAAACCCCATGACATTGCCATAAAAAAATTGATAAAATCTTCTTGATTGATTTTTGATAAAGTTGTTGAAAAATGAAATGTTTGTTTTTGTCTCAAAGTATGGAATCCAAAGTGCCTTTCATCACTGCCTACAGACGTGAAATAAATTTACCAGTAAGTTTCTTAAAGAATGAGCAGAGATATGCACGCTCGTATTCGAATAATATGACCACCCCTGTAATCACAATGTACCCGCCCAGGCGTGTCACATACAAGGTCGACGACACGGAGATATAAGTTGAAGGTCGGGACAGATCAGCAGATGTCTCGTGAGTACAATGGACCGAGGGAGTGATTTAACGGAAATTCAAAAAGGAATGATCATCGGCTACCGCGCCAAGGGTGGAAGCATCTCAGAAACAGCAAACTTCGTGGGCTGTTCGCAGGATGTTTCAGTAAGAGTTTACCAAGAATGAAGCGCTGGTACACTAACGTCATAACTGTGGAACCCCAAAGGCCATCGACCCCAGAGGAGGACGTCGCCTCCGTCGACTGCTAAAGTGCAATCGACGCGCAACAGTGCAGCAATTGACCACGCAAATGAACGCTGGGGCACCCAGGCTCGTGTCCCCGATAAAAGTACAACAAACACTGTTATGCATGGGACTCTAGAGTAGACACTGCGTCCAGATACTCATGTTTACCTAGGTCCATCGGCAACGACGCCTGCAGTTTCATAGGACTACAGTCATTGGACAGTGGAAGAATGGGAAAAGGTTGTCTTCTCTGATGAATCAAGGTTTCTACTCCACAGACGTGACTGGCGGTGATGTATACGGCGTCAGACACACGAAAACCAACACCCGGACACGCTTGTCAGCCAACTACAGGCCGAAGGTGTGCATGTCTGGGGTATGTTTTTCTGGCATGATCTTGAACCGCTGGTACCACTGGATGGGTCCCTGAACACCAGTTTTTACCTCTCCATCCTCGCTGACCACATGCATCCCTTCATGTTGGACGTTTACCCTGCTAGTGATGGTGTCTACCAACAGGACAACGCGCCCTGCCATGCCGCTAAAGGGGTGCGTGACTGGTTCCAGGAACACCCCCGCGATGTCTCCGTTCTCCCTTGGCAGGCGAAATCGACCGACCTCAATCCCATAGAGCACTTGTGGGACTCTTTGGATTAACAGGTTCGACGTGCAGACCCACAACCACGTCATCTCTGGTAACTCCGTGCTCTGCTGCATTCCGAAAGAGCCCGTGTGGCTCGAGCAATCTTCCCTGGCGTAGGTTGTTCCATACGAACTGCCCTGGTGTAGGTTGTTCCATATGAACTGCCATGGCGTAGGTTGTTCCATACGAACTGCCTGAGACCAGATGACAGAATGAATCAGCCACCCTTCCCTCCCCAACTCTAACCAACTCGGGCTCAAGATATTTTTAATATATTTACGGAATTCGCCAAAAAAATTAAATCTGCCATTATGGAAGCTTGTTTGCATCACTACTGTCAGGACACCTTCGATGGTAGGCCAAACCAATGGGTTCATTTCACTTTGTAGAAAACAAATTAAAGATTTTCCAAGCTTCACCTCTTTTCACTGCATCGTCCCCCAAACTGCACTATGCATTAATGTTTTAAATGTTAAAGACATCAAAGACATAACTGCCAAAATGGCAAATTCTATTCGGGCACGAAGTTTACGTAAGAGGCTTTTCCAAAACTAACTAGAAGAAAATGAAGCTGAATACGAAGACCTGCTGTTTTTCAAGAATGTTAGGTGGCTTAGTAAAGGAAAGTTTCTTGGAAAATTTTTGAATCTCTCGCCAGAAATAATCGAATTCCTAGACGCAATGGAAGAAAATTATGCTCAGCTAAAGGACGTATGCTACTTGGCTACAAAATTTAGCTTTTGTAACTGATCTCACAGGCCACTACAACACGTTCAGTCTTGAGCTGCAAGAGAAAGGGAAGGGTGTTATAGATATAGAAAGCTCGGTGAATGCTTTCGAATCAAAACAACGCCTGCTAAAATGTCAACTTGGCAAAGAAAATTTGGAAAACTTTCACAATCTGGACAAACGCGCAACACAAGCTAATTGGAATTTAGTCTAATGCATCACTGAGGTAAAGTTCTGATAACAGAATTTGAAAGAAGATTCACAGACCTGAAAATCTTTCCGCGCATTTTGAACTTCATGATATACCCTTTTGGCGAATGTGAATCAAGGAAGTTTCTCATCAAACATTTCCTCTACTTTCCTTTTCGATTCTTCCGATTGAGAATCGGAAATTGTGAAACTTCAATTCGATATCAAATACCACATTTTGGACTCTGTTGTCAGAAGAAAAATATCCCTGCTTGAGATCTGTCGCTTTGTGGTTGACTGCTTTCTTTGGATCCACATATCTCTGTGAAGCAGCTTTTTCAGAAATGAAAATAATGAAGTCTAAATACAGGAGCTGCCTGACTGATGCTCGTTTAGAAGTGTCTCCGACAGTGTCTCACTGAATATGTGCCTGATTATTCTAAATTTTGTGAGGACATGCAGTGTCATGCATCAACATCTTAGAATTAAATACTGTAAATAAAGAATCTATAAGAAAAAGTATGTAATTTGCTTGAAAAATAGTGTTTCAGACATAAAGTATTTAAATATTATTTTTCTATATTTACAAAACCACACACACTAACAAAACACTCGTGATATAGGCTTATTTCTATTTAAATATGCTTATTCACTGCGATGGTAGATCACAGTAGGTACTTTTATTTTTATCGTGCTTACTCATAAAAAGACAGCAGTCTTACACACGACTAAAAACCTTATTATTCAGTATAAAATAGCTTTACTATTAAGTATAAAATACACTTAAATCCATTAGAACTTTCGAGTATACATTTATACCCTTCCTCAAATCAAACCTAACCTTAAAATCATTAAAATCAAGACTATAATTTGTCAACTCACCAGTGGCTATATACACACATACACACCTACATGTCCGGTGCATTCACTGTATTATGTACGCATGCGTTAAGTATCGTCCAATGTCTTCTCGCGTGCTTGTGTTCTTTTTCCAATGCCCAGAAGCTGTCTCCTGGGTGCTGCTATTACATATGAAAAATCATCATTGCAAGATTTTTGGCCTTATAAATATGCATGCTCTCAGTCAGTAATAATTTCGATTTTGTCTTAGGTGTAGGTAAAATTTTCACTTCGTCTCATTGTGGCACATACATATCGTTCACACAGAGTATTGATAGAGCCGTAGAGTTTGAGGTTGAGCTGAAACTGTACTTATGTTGGGCCATTCTAAACAGTACTGCTCTAGCCGTTAAACCCACATACACCACTTCCGTCTGCGTTTCATCCCTTAATGGTATACAACAGACACCAAAAGGGTTTAATACATCCACCTGGTCCCTATCATTTTTCACCAAACATTCACAGATCTTTGCCCAAAGCCTATATTACGGTTGTTACAAACATTCTTCAGTACGCTAACAATTCCTGGGATATACGGCAACGTACCTAATTGCTTTCGAGCACGCAATAGTGCTGTTCTGTTATAAAATTGGATTTGTTGCTGTTACTTAACCATGATGTATCGTGGATATCAGTGCTGTGAGGCCAAATTTTTCATGAAGTTAATTTCCTTCATCATGCTTTTTGGATCCGAGGAGCATGAAATCGCTCTCCTAATGAGATAATGTAATGCCGAGAGCTTCTGACTTACTGGATGACTGGAGTCATATGGTACTAAATATTAGATTTTTCTGGCTTTCTATATACAGAATATGAGACTGAATAACTTATGTGATTCCTCTTGATTAAGAGATCCAGGTAGGGTAAAGTATAGTCTCTCTCATGCTCCAACGTGAACGTTATATTTGGATGACAAATATTCAGCGAAGTCTTCAAGAGAGTTAGGTGTAGACGCCCAAAAACCTAGGGCCTTCAACCACATAGCGGATGTACAAAATTGACTGGACGGGGGCAAACGGTATTAAATCTGCTTCAAGGGTCTGAAGAAGAATTTCCGCCAACACGCCTGATAATGGGGACCCTATCGGCATTCCTTCTTTTTGCCGGTAGGCGATCCCATTGTAGCAGAAATAAATTCGTTTATGAACAAATCGTAGGGCACCCAAAATTGCCTGTCTCCTCTTGTGAGTAGATTCCTGAAGATTAAAGTTGAGATTCAATAATATCGTAAACTACACTGAAGAGCAATTGAATTAGAGACAGCTGGCGTTATGCAAATGTGGTTCTGTGGGCGGCCCTATAAACGGGAACGACACGACGTATGCAACGATCCGACAATATAAGGAGTGATGCGACGGGAATTAGTAAGAGTAGGACGTAGAATGGGTAAGACGAAGGATCTAAGCGCATTTGATAGTGGGAAAATTGTCGGGGCCCGACGAATGGGTCACTCCATCTCAGAAGTCGCGCAGGCACAGGGATTTTCACGAGCCACTGTGTCACGGGTGCACCCTGAGTACATCGAATCCGGTAAAACCATTCTTGCAAGGGCCAACTTCCGTGGACAACAGCGTGTGGATGAGCGGGGTCATCGTCAGCTAGCTCGCATTGTAATAGCGGATAGACGGGCCATAGTGCAAGAAATCACTCGGAAATTTAACACTGGTGCACGAAAACGTGTAAGCAGCCACACCATTCAGAGCCATCTCCTCGCTATGGGATACAGAAGCCATCGTCATAAGAGGGTATCGCTGCTGACCGCACATCACAGGGTGCAAAGATAGCGCGGGAACATCGCCACTGGACCCTAGACATGTGGAAAAGTGTTGCCTGGACTGATGAGTCTATATTCACGTTGGTACATGCGGATGGCAGGATACGAGTATGGCGCAAACCACATGAAGCGATGGATCCGTCTTGCCAGCAGGGTACTCTTCAAACTGGTTGAGGTGGCATTCTTGTCTGGGGACTGTTTACGTTGACTAAAATGGGACCCCTCGTACGTGTGACATTGTCCCTTACAGGTCAACGTTACCGGGATATCCTGGACGACCATTTGCGCCGCCCCGGTGGCGCAGTGGTCTAAGCGATGGCCTCTGATCATTCGTCCAAACGGGGTCCGGGTTCGAATCCCGGTGAGGCATGGATGTTGTGTTTGTCTTACGGCACTGGCTCTCTCCCTTCCCTGGAACCAGTGACCCTAAATTAGGGACGGGCGACTGCTTATAGCCCATTGAGTTGCTCACGGTTGTCGTTAAACCTCCAATAAAAAAAAACGACCATTTGCTCCCGTTTGTGCCTCTTCAACATCCCACTGGGGACCTCATCCTGCAACAAGACAATGTACCTTGCCATCGCTCCCGAATTGTATCCGAATGGTTGGATGAACACTCCACCGACGTAACATCGCTTCCTTTGCCAGCTTGGTCACCTGACCTCAATCCGATCGAGCACATCTGGGATGTCATCGAGAAAAATGTTCGAGGCTGTGACTCCCTCCATCAAATCTTCGTGAACTGTGGGAGCTTGTTCAGGGGTCGTGGATCCGTATGGCTTCCCAAGGCTTCCGGTGTCTTGTCGAGTCCATGCCGAGACGAATCGCCGCCGTCATCAGGGCAAAAGGTGCAGCTGCACTTTACTAGACAGGTATCTCTAATTCAATTGCTCTTCAGTGTATTGTTACAGGGAACAAAGATATTACGTCGAGGGGAGGCCATTTTAAAGTTTCTGCCAATAGGGAATACTGATTTCATGCGTGACAAAGCATCAGTGGTATTTGAAACTGAATAGCAGGATTGGGTGGTTAGAGGCGCAAGCAATTTTGCTAAAGCGCTCTCTGAGGGCCTTGTTAGACTACACTATCCCAAAACCAACTGGTCTAAGAGGAAAGCCTAGTTTATGCAATTTTATTTTCCCGAAGATTTCGGAAACCCGAGACTTTGGGGGTGGATTAAGACTAGGCAAAAGAACCGATGAGAGGAAGGGAACAGGTTTCGATCGACGCAGGGTTGTCACAGTAGCTTGAATAGGATCATTATTACAGACCTCACGAGGGATATCAGAAATAGCCGATTCCATCTTTGCTTGATACTCCTGTCTTTTCAACACAAAACTTGTGGTGATTTGTCAGCACGAATTAGAGAGATGGTATTATTGTCCCTGAGTAACTGCAATTGGCTTTTCTCCTCCTGGAACTGAGATAGTTGACTGTTCTCTTTTGATTATAATTAATAATTTGTCTAGTCATTTGGTACCGTGTTGGTTCTTGAACATTTTCAGAGAGATTCGGAATGATAGTCTCTAATTGTGAGACAACTTGAAATGGGTTCACTTTTGTGACTAGAAACGAGTATTTTAACCCTCTTCCTAATGCCCTGTGTAGAATATCATTTAGTTGGTAATTACTGAGATTGATCACTACAGCCTTTTTTTATCCAGCTTTGCAGCCTCCTAGAGATATTCTACGATATTCGACTTCCTCAACTACAAAACCCCTTAATATTTTAATACGGGTTTCTTGTTTAGTTTTTGTGTCTGCCTCACATACGGCTGAAGTAACCATAATTAACCGGTCCACAATCAGCGGATGCGAATTGTTCACAAAATCTTGATATGCATTATATGTCTGACGCTAAAGATAATCGATGTAGCCTCTTTTTTACGGATAGTACAAGGAGTGTTCAAATGAAAAGGTACGAAACGACACTGTGGGTATAAATGAAGACTTTATTCAAAGTATACACCATAGGCCGTAGCACAACGATCCTATTGATTAACGAGCCGAAGGATTCCTTGTTCCCAGAATTCCTGTGGCCGTGACGAGACCCAGTCCTGCACAGCGTCCTTGAGTTCGTCGTCCGAGTGGAAGTGCTTCCCTTTCAGATGTTTTTTCAGGGGACCAAACACATGGAAATCGCAGGGCGACATGTCCAGGCTGTAGGGCGGATGGTCAAGCTGCTCCCACTGGAACTTGGCCAGTTCCACGTGTGTGACCCAGGAGACGTGTGTACGCGCGTTATCATGGAGCAGAACCACACCCTCCGTGAGCAGCATCGGTCTTTTGTTCTTGATGGACCTGCGTAGGCTTCGGAGTGTCTCACAGTACACATCGGAATTAATGGTTCGTCTGTGCTGGAGGATATTCAACAAGTAGTGGACCTTGGACGGCGCTCTTTATAAGAGCCTCTGCTCTCTCCTGCGCATGCGGGCGCCCGCGCATGCTCCGATCCACGCCGGAGACTCCAATCGCATCCCTAGATGTGTCGCTACGTTCTCCCATAGCGGCATAGGCAAATATGTTAATGGTTACGTTCTTATGACGTTTCGTACCTTTTCATTTGAACACCCCTAGTATTTACAAGTCTCTTACGTTTAGCACATCTTAGGATCTTCTCGTCTTTGGCCAAAACGGGTGTCTGTAAATTGCGAAGAATTTTCGGTATGACCCCCAAATTACGAAATTTCAACAAGAAAATAGGTGGGGCTACTCAGACGAAAGCTTCCTCCGGATTTTGCTTGTATGTCTTGGCAAACGAATCCATAGATTCACTACACTTTCTTTACATCTAAGCGGCAGGTGCAAGTATTTTTATTTTTACCGTTCTGACTCACAAACAAAAACACAGCAGTCTGACACACGATTAAAAACCTTACTATTAAGCATGAAATAACTTTACTATTAAGTATGAGATAACTTTACTATTAAGTATAAGATACACTTAACTCCATTAGATCCTTTCGGGTATACATCATAACCTTCCTCAGATGAAACCTAACCTTAAAATCATTAAAATCGTTAAAACCAAGACTACGCATCGGTAAAACTACGTCTTTGTTTTAACGATTTTAATGATTTTAAGGTTAGGTTTCATCTGAGGAAGGTTATGATGTATACCCGAAAGATCTAATGGAGTTAAGTGTATTTTATACTTAATAGTAAGGTTTTTAATCGTGTGTAAGACGGCTGTGTTTTTCTTTGATCACAGTAGGGAATGATAGCTTAAGGTATATCTTGGTTCCTCAAAGTTTGGCCACCCCTGTTCCAGGGTCGCATTGCGAAAATGCCACGCCGTCTCGCCGCTGTCATCCGGGCCAAGGGTAGTTATTCCCATTATCAGGTTGATGGTCATATTTTTCTGATATAACTGTACAGTATAATGAATGCTGCAACAGATTTGGTAACAAAAACTTATTCCTTTTCGCTGGATATTTCAGGTATCACACTACGTTGGGAGCACTTTTAAAAAAAAAAAAATGCAGGAATGGGCAATTTTCTTTTAGGAAGGTTAACACACACAAACCTTGAAAACAAGTTAGTAACATCATGCATTGTATTGATTATGATACGCTTTCCAACATTCCAGAAATCATTACTCAAGTTATGAGGATAATGGCTGTAGAATAAATCTCGTTCATATGACCTGCCCTTTGACCCCATGTCGATGATAGTCAACAGAACCGGTAAATTATACTTCCGGAACAACATGATAAAGTTTTGTCTCAATCGAAGCATTTTTAAGTAAGTTATAACGCATAAGGGCGATGTAATGGATCCCGATCCCGATCCTATGTCCTGACCTTTAACCCCACTTTACCCATTTTCAATAGGGTTCGTTCCCAGTTGGTCCCATACCACATACTAAAACTTCATTGAAATCAAACCATGTTTACGCAACTTATGACGCCGTCCCGGTGGCGCAGTGGTCTAAGCGATGGCCTCTGATCATTCGTCCGAAAGGGGTCCGGGTTCGAATCCCGGTGAGGCATGGATGTTGTATTTGTCTTACGTCACTGGCTCTCTCCCTTCCCTGGAACCAGTGGCCCTAAATTAGGGACGGGCGACTGCTTATAGCCCATTGAGTTGCTCACGGTGGTCGTTAAACCTCCAATCAAAACAAAACAAAAGCAACTTATGACGCATAAGAGCAGTGGAATGGATCCCGCTCCTATGTCGTGACCTTTGACCCCACTAATCCCATTTTCAATGGGTTTCATTCCCAGGTGGTTCCCTACCACATACTAAAATGTCATCGAAATCAAACCATTTTTACTCGAGTTATCGTGAGGACAGACAGACGGACAAAACTGGAGCATATACGCTTCTTCAACCTACGGTTGGAAAGCGTAAAAAATTATATCAGTATAAATTTTCAAGAAATTGAGAAATTTATGACTATTACCTATGCAGTGAAAAAAGGTAAGGGATGTTCCTAAACGCTGCTGAGATACTCATTCCTACATGCATTAGTGTGACTTTTTGACAAATTTCTTCACCAAACATCAAACAGAAGTCATCGCTCTTTCCACGTTTATAAGTGAGTCACGGAAAAATTTTCATCGGCTGCCACCGTGAATCGAACCCAGGGTTTTCCAGATACGCGCCGAACATGCTACCACTGCATCACAGCGGCCTAGAATTACTCCAGAGTCACATAGAATTCTAGGCAGCTGTGGTGCAGAGGTAGCATGTCCGGCGTGTAACTGGAAGACCTGGGTTCGTTTCTCGGTGGCGACCGATGATAATTTTTCCGTGACTCACTTATAAACGTGGAAAGAGCGATGACTTCTGTTTGATGTTCCTAATCCACATCAATTGTCTGTCTTAATTAAATTTCTTCACTATGTTGAATGTAAATAGCTATAACTTAAATTTGAACTGACAAACAGCAAAACATTTAGTTTATTACATACACAACATTGTAAGAAAGATGAATACAAAGTTTCATCAGTTTATTTACATACCTTTTGCAGTTATCGGGTTTTCCGTAAAGAGTTCGGGACGAAAATCTCATCCTGCAAAAAACGCATTTCAAGTGTCACTTCCCGTTTGTTTGACACCTGGGTTTAGATATTCCGATTGCTGTAACTCTGTATCTATTCATCGTAGACAAGAAACAAAGGCAGTTTTGGAATCCTAAAAAATGGTTTTCTAAAATAAAAACATTTTAACAAAATGTGAAATTTGGTCCAAAAACGACCTTTTCATCGTAGCGGGGATACCTTCAGTCGATATCAGTTTAGAAAAATAATATCACCCATCCCGTTTTAGTTTCATTTAATTATTTGAAACAAGTGGACGGTGGACCTCCCTACCCCTCAAAAATAGAAAAAGGATTTTTAGAAATTAGGAAGATTAAACAAAAAGTAGATTTATCTTTTTTTATTTCTTCTTTCAAAACAACTCGTCATCCTCTTCTTTAAGTTCCGGAAGTTCTGTTCGCAAAAATATTTGTTTATTAGACACTTCTTTTGGTTTGAATTTCAGTGTTTGAACAAAAATTAGTTTTTACTTTGTTCAAAATCTCAGCGATGATTCAGTGATATTGCTACCACGTTATTAGTTTTAAAATAAGGAAAACTGATAAAACAATTTTTGTCTGCATTCGTGCATTTTCGTATCTGTGAGATGGGAATAAGTTTCCTTGAATTTATTATAAACACTAACATTGTAAGCAAGCATCGGCGAATATTGATAAAGTGGTCGCTTTATGTAACAGCCATAAACTTAACAGTTTTACCAAGGTGTTTATTTTTTAGTAGGACTAATGCGGTGATTAGTTACTGCCGTGTTTATCTCGTATCATATTCTACCCCCCGGTGATAAATTAATGCAGAGACTGCGGTAAACCGATCACATCGCAAGATAACGTCACGCCTAATTCCTGCTCCGGCGTATTTACACGTGTTTATCTATGATTAAAAATAAAACAAGGAATCTCTCGTGTTATCAACAGCATGTGGGAAAAAGACTGAAAACTTTGTTTTGCGGACATCGCCCAGCAAATCCACAACTAGCCAAGTTTTTTGTTAGAATAGCACCTCTGTATGCAAATAGCTATTTCAAAAGCGGGTATAATTATTTCTAAGTGAATGACGGTTTCCTTCCCTTATCATCATCCTCTTGCAATCCATTGATGGATACAAAGTGGTTTTTGAAAATCGACGAAGGTCTTGCCATTCCTCTTCCACAACTCTCCAGCTTGAGCAATTATCTTCCATTTTACTCCTAAATAGCATCGAATTTAAGCTACCGATTTATTGTCCCTCTTGAAGGTTTTTTTTCTTTGGTATTCATTCTAATATTGCCCAACGTCAAGAGTTGATGATTCTTCTCATTTTTGTGATCCGTGGGTCCTTTTTCTTATCTTTCCTGATTACCCCAATCCATGTCTCTGATCCGTAGGTGAGAACTGAAACAGTGCATTGATTAAACACTTTTGTTTTATGACATAAATGGTAAACTGTTCTTACCCAGCACAAAAGCAAACTTGCTGGGCCAGTACTCAATCCAGCGCTAGCCACCAGCACAATGGTGCTGGTGCTCGAAAGTCATTAAACTGTTCTGATGGTCCACATATGGGCCAGCATCTGGCACCCCATCAGATGTTATACTGTAACATGACCAGCAGCTGGCCAGCAGCGGGAATGCCATCAGTTGTCATATGCCACAACAGGACTAGCAGCCGGTCTAGAGCTCTCACCCTTCAGTTTTCATATGCCGCAACAAGACTAGCAGCAGACCAACAGCTGGAATGCAATCAGTTGTCATATGACACAACAGGACTAGCAGCGGAACAACAGTTCTCTCCCATCAGTTGTCGTATGCCACAACAGTACTAGCAGCAAGTCAAGAGCTCTCACCCATCAGTTTTTATATGCCGCAACAAGACTAGCAGCGAACCAACAGCTGGAATTCCATCAGTTGTCATATGACACAACAGGACTAGCAGCGGAACAACAGTTCTCTCCCATCAGTTTTCATATGCCGCAACAAGACTAGCAGCGAACCAACAGCTGGAATTCCATCAGTTGTCATATGACACAACAGGACTAGCAGCGAGTCAAGAGCTCTCACCCATCAGTTTTCATATGCCACAACAAGACTAGCAGCGGACCACCAGCTGGAATGCCATCAGTTGTCACATGCCACAACAGGACCATCAGCAGGCCAACAGCTCTCATCCATCACTTGTCATATTCCACAGCAAGAACAGCAACCCGCCAGTAGCTTTCTCCCTTCAGTAGTGATATGCCACAACAGCACCAGCAGCGGGCCAACAGCTCACACTTGTCACATGCCACAACAGGAGCAACAGCGGGCCAACAGATCTTACCCGTCAGTTTCCATATGCCACAAGAGGACAAGCAGCGGGCCAACAGTTCTCACCCATCAGCTGCCATATGCCACAACACGGCTATCAGTTATATAAAGAAACAAAAAGAGAATAACTAATGCTCGACGTTTCACAGCTCCTCAACGTTTATCGAACAGCGTTATTTTTTGTGCGCCACGTGTTGGGTGCTCTGACATATTGCATGGGTTCTGAGTGTGTAAAACTGTGAACGAAATGAGGAAGCCACCTCCAGGAACATGCGCGACTCACGTGCTGAAAGGGTGCTACTGAACTTTCCCCATTTTGAAGAGAGAATCTTATCGAAGCCTCCAACATATGTACTTCTTTTTTTTTTTTATTTGTGACCATTTGTGCTACAGCTCGTCCTAGCTATTCTTTTTAGTTTTCTTCGGTGTTTAACAACCATCGTGAGCAACTCGATGGGCTATAAACAGTCATTCGTCCCTAATTTTGGATCGCTGGTTCCAGGGAAGGCAGACAGCCAGTAACATAAGAAAACACACCATCCATGCCTCACTGAGATTCGACCCCGGAGAAATCTTGGACGAATGATTAGAATGCAGCGCTTTAGCAACTGCGCCACCGGGGCATTTTCGACAATTTGGTCTGTGTTGGTTAGATTTATATGTATAAAGCAATTGTAGTTGTATAAGCTAACTCATATTCAAGCAGTAAGCTGTAATGCGATGCGTAACTCGCACTTATACCGTAGTACGTAGTAGTAATTTCTATCTTAGTGCTCACAAATATTTTCCATATACGGTTTTCTTTATTTTTCCATTGTTGATGAATAATGCAGCCCCATATCGAACGTGCATTTGGATATATGAGGTCAATGCGTGTGAAAAATGCTGCTGTCGATTCAACCAGCCGCAACCACGTTTGAGTAAATTCTTAGCTAAATCTCAGGATGAAATTTTCGATGCAAGTATTGGCTAATGTCCAAGCGTACACTTGATAGAGGGTCAGAGTTTTCATGTGTGTAAGTTGCTGTGACATTTTGTTAGACTGGGATGTGCTGTGGGGTTAAATCCCAGGTTCCCACGCCCAAATAAGATGCGCTATTGCGGATAGTTAACAGGAATCCGTTTTTTGTTTTTGTTTTCTTTTATTCTTTTCACATATCTCTGTTGTCTGCTTGATCGAAGAAAGATCCTTGCTAGCCGCAAGCAACGGAAGAATTTAAGTTTTTTTGTTGTTTTTTTCCGTGTGATATCGGGCATGTTATTACCCGCGATGTGTGATTGGTTAACCATATTATAAAATATGGTTAACCATATTTAGTTAAGATATAAACTAGTGAGACGTTTTATTTCCTTAAAAAATAGTGAGAAAAATTCAATTCCCCAGATTTTTAATTATATTTTAGCGAATAAAACGTACTTTTCGAATTGTAAAGTTTTCATATAATTTGCAAGTTTAGCATTAGCAACGTATTTTGAAGTCTATGAATAAATCTCAACCGCAAAATAATGCCTTTGTTAATGTGCCTTAATGACGGTTTAAAAAGACTTTATAGATAAATATGTCGCGTTGCACTCTCATCCGTTCGACTAATTACAATAACAGATGCGACTCCTTTATGAGCTTTTCTGAAAAATAAACATTTACGACGTAGGAAAGCCATTCTCTCTTGCTCAGAGTTTGAATGCAAAAGTGCTAATGCAGAGAATTTTTTTGTTTTAAACTAAAAGCACTTCGTAAGAGCTTCCAACATTGCGAAAGAATGTATGAATACTGATGAGTAAAAATGATTTGATTTTAATTTCCTAAATTATGTTATGAAACATTTTAGAGAATTTTCACAGAATGTAAGGGAAAAAAAGTACTCACTTTTAGAAACAAACTCGGAAACGTACTTGCTAACAATAATTCTTCAACCAACTTCAATCCTATAGAAAAATGAAAATTCAGCATAAATTAAAGATTTAAAGACAAAATAGTTTGCTGTAAAACGCACAAAAAACTCCAAACATAATGCACACAATAAAGTGCTTATAGCATTTCTTTGTAGAGATGCATAATGTTTTATCTATTTGCAAAACTCTTTCGAATCTAAAAAGAAAAAAGAAAAAAATGACTGACTTTTTTTTATAGAATGCATCTATTTTAAAACTAACGATCGAACTGTAATCATTTTTGAAAGAAATGATTTCTTTAAATGAAAGCATTCCAAGTTCCAGTTTAGGAAGCAGTATATTTGCTTACAATAAATTTGAAGAGAAAGGTTCGTGACAAGAAAAGCTCAATACAAGAGGAAACAGAATTCTTCGGAATTAATCCAGATCAGCATTTTCAGAGTCTAATGCTTTTCAAATTATGAAATATCAACCCTGTGGAGTCATCGTGTTGCTTCTGTGCGAAGTGGTGGGGCGTCCAACCCTCTAAACGTTCTCGGGAACTTCGCTTCTTCGGTACGATTGGCTCTCTTATGCTATGCAGGTTTTTTGCGGGGAGGGCGTACATCTCTCCGATCGTCCACGGCAACTTCTTTTGTTCTGTACAAATGTTTAGCGAAGACGAAAGATATCCAGCTCTCAGATCGTCCCAGGAAGCTTTTCTTCTATGCAACTTTTGTGCGGAGTGGAAGGGCGTCCAGCTCTCAGATCGTCCCCGGCAGCTTTTCTTCTATGCAACTTTTGTGCGGAGTGGAAGGGCGTCCAGCTCTCAGATCGTTCCCGGCAGCTTTTCTTCTATGCAACTTCTGTGCGAAGTGGAAGGGCGTCCAGCTCTGAGATCGTCCCCGGCAGCTTTTTCTTCTATGCAACTTCTGTGCGAAGTGGAAGGGCGTCCAGTTCTCAGATCGTCCCCTGCAGCTTTTCTTCTACGAAACTTCTGTACGAAGTGGGCGTCCAGCTCTCAGATCGTCTCCGGCAGCTTTTCTTCTATGCAACTTCTGTGCGAAGTGTAAGGGCGTCCAGCTTTCTGATCGTGCACGGCAACTTTTCTTCAACGCAATATCTTTTTGAAGAGGAAATACATTCACCTCTGAGATCATCCTCGTTAACATTTCTTCTTCTTTGCAAAAGTGACAGGAAGTAACTATTTTGACGTCCTCGGCAACTTCTCTTCTGTGCAAGCAGCTCACAACTTCTATGCAACTTCTTTGCGAAGGAGAAGGGCGTTCACGTCACTGATCTGCCTCGGCATTGTTTCTTCTATGGAACTTCTACGTGAAGTGGAAAACTGTGCGAAATGTTTCCGTCGTAGGATTTCTTAAAACGAAAAGATCACTCAATTACGTAGTAATAGTAGTATCGTTTTTTCTAAATTCCCGTGGAACAGTCATCTATCCTGCGCTCTAACAGGAATGCAACTGAATCGATATGGATAAACCATCAGCAAGTGTCAGCGCACAAGCTGACTTTGAAGTCCCTTCTAACTCCTGCAATAACTGTACTTCACAGTTCTTCAAAAATTAGTTTGGTAACGTTTTGGTCCGCCTTCGTGCAAGCATATTTTTTGATTATGAAACATTAAGAATGAATGGTCGTTCTTAAACATTGAGATACTTAATACAGAAGACTGGGCGATATTTCAATCTAAATTAATCATATCTGTGGCTTGTACTCTGCCATGTTGTTCATTAATTTTCGACGTAGACTTATCATGAAGTCACTGTATTTAGCACACTTTGACCTTGATGCCTTAACCCTTGGATATTTATCTTTACCTTGTCCTGAGTAAAATGGCTGATATTTCCTGGAGCTCTTCATCGTATCAACAACATCTTCTATGGCTTAAGAAACAGTTGTAGCGCGGCAAAGCATATTGTAGAAATTTCATAGTCCAACTACACTGTAGTCGATATAGACAAAAGTAGTTCCTCTTTTTGGTAAAAATTCCATTGCTGTCCGGTGCTACAGATTTGTAATTTTCTTCACCGTTGTAAACTGAAGTAACAGAGCAGCATTAAAAACTTCAAGAGATGATATCCTGTTCTTGACCTTTTGATTTTACTCTGCCGAACTATGACTGAATGTTAACAAGTACAGCAGGCTTAGTACCTTGTGTGACCTCCACGTCTAATAAATTTTCTTTTCAAATTTTGTTTAATGCATGTAATGCGAGGGTTGTACTGGAAGTAAGGCAAAAGTGGGCATCAATTTTTTTATTAACTGACAGAGGTCGTTCAAATTGCACATGTTACTAGAGGAACTCTTCCTCTATAGTAACCCTTCTTCTTCACTGCAGGCAATATAATGGATTCCAAGTAGAAGTAACGTGCCGTCATTGAGTTCTTGATGAATTAAGGCTGCAGGCTGTCTTACATCCACAGAAGACTGCAGAATGTTTACGTAGATGACACAATTAACAAGAGCAATGTGCACAGATGGATGAAGTTTAAAGAATGGGAAACAAGCATTAAAGTTAAACCACACAGTGGGAGACCGTCATCTGCGACCACTGACGCGAATCGTCAGTGAGTGGGTGACTTGGTTCACCCGGACAGACGAGTCATAATCCGTGAGCTTGTTGCACAACTGAACTATGGTCACAATGTCATACCCTAAGTCTTCCGCCATCTTCTGTATCAGAAAGTGTGTGCAAAGTAGGTACATCTGCAGTTGACACCCGATTTGAAGGAGAGAAGGGTGGAAGTCTGCTCTGATCTACTGGAAGCGTTTGAAGCCAATGAAGATACGTTTGATTCGATCTGGTGACAGGTGATTAAACGTGTGTTATCTTTACAAACCGGAAACGAAGAATCAATCCATGGGATGGCGTCACACCTCTTCACCAAGTCCTAAAAAGTTCAAGAGCTAGCGATCAGCACAGAAAGTCATGGTGACTGTTTTTTGGGATGACAGGGGTGTCATTATTCTTGATTTTATGGACCGTGACCAGCGAGCGGTACATTGGTCTTACTGTAACTCAAGAAGCTTAGAGAAGCCATGAGGAGGAAGAGACCGAACAAGAATCTGAAAAGGATCCATATTGACCATGACAATGCGAGACCACACACGTCTTTGCCAACAAATCAGGAGATCAGCAAATTAGGATAGTCGATGGTCCCCCATCCACCGTATAGCCCAGATCTGGCAGCCTCCGACTTCCACCTGTTCTGTCCAATGAATGACATTCTCCGGGGGCAACGATTTGATGACACAGACAAGGTGAAAGTGGCCGGGAAGAAGTGGGTACAACAGTCCATGCCTGAATTTTTTCAGACTATTCGAGAGTTTGATTCAACGATTGCGCAAATGTATCTCTTGTGATGGAGACTATGTTGAGTAGTACCTTTGTATAGAGAAAACATTACTCTACCAACATGTGCAATTTGGACGACCTCTGTCAGTTAATGAAGAAGTTATGCCCAATTCTGCATTACTTTCGTACAACCCTCGTACTCTTGGTTTAATTTCGTATCATTTAAACTGTTCGTGTTCTTTGAGGAAAAGTGCTTCTTTTAGAAACTAGTGAGAGATTCATACAAAAGGTAACGAAGACCTTTGGCCACAAATAGGAAACAGAGACACTGATTTCCATCAAATTAATTTAAATTTCTGTGACATTTCATACCGAAACTTTCAAAACATGTGAAACATCCGAGCGGTTCACGCTAGGTTGGTTGCGGAGGTCTTTTTACCCGCGCATCTGTCATTTTGCATCATGTTGCACATGTGGGAGCTTATGTTTCTTGTACGAGTTAACTTGTAGGTTACCGGGTCATATCGCGTGACACAAAGGGAATTCCGAAGTATAATTGGGTAACGCGACGTTCCTGCTAAGTCGATGATACATAACCTGGCCCAAAATTGGAAACAAGATGTACATTTTTGATGAAAGCAGAAAACTTTTCAGCAGACGCCCGAATCTACAGTTGTGGATGTGTGCCTCAGGTTGCAACAATCTTGCAGAAAATCACTGCGAAGTTTGTCGCAGGAATCAGGCTACTCTAATTCTACATCTCAGACGTCTGCCTAGAAAGCCCACCGTCGGCGGAACAGAGTAACATCACTCACCTGTTTCTAGAGCCAGGTAAAGAGAAGGAACTTCTCTCATGACTATGACTTCCAGACCTAGTTCACAACTCTTGTGACGTACCTGCACAGCAGGATGCACATGAGTTAAAGGCAGATAGCAGTGAGAACACATGTCCGCGTAGCTCAGTTGGGACAGCGACTTACTTCGGAGGGAGGCGACCGGGTTCGATACCCGGCGCGGAAAAACTTTTACGTTATACTCTACATTGCGAAGTTCACGGGTGAGGCACGCTTCCATTTGCTCTGGAATATCAGTATACCTGCTGTTAAGAATACTCGCGAAGAACCACTGCACTCTTGGAAAGTGGAAGTTTGGTTCGCCTTACTTGGTCATAAGATCATCGGTCCCATTTCCTGCTATAAACGTGGAAAGAGCGATTACCTCTGATGTTCCTAGTCCATGTCAAATGTCTGTATTAATTATTCATTCGCCTTCTAATTATCTGTTCAGTTGCTGCTTACCGTCTTTGGTGAATCACCAGCATTGTGCGAGGCTCCAAGAAGCAACCTGCCAAATTGGCGTGGCAATTAGTGTGTGAGTCTGGAGGAATTCGAGGCCGCTGTGGTGGGGCGGAAGTATATCCGGCGCGTAACTGGAAGTCCCTGGGTTCAATTCCCGGTGGCGACCAATGATAATTTTTCCGTGACTCATTTATAAACATGGAAAGAGCGATGACTTCTGTTTGATAGCAAAGTGGGACCACAAACTTATTATTGTTTATTTCCACGGTCTGGGCAGTATGGAATTTACTTAATGTTACTTCCCGTAAGATGATGCAACGTACCACAAGTCAACGGAATTCATGGATGGTCCACAGTTTCTTCGAGGATAGAGTGATTTCTAAGAACCTGTCGCCACCAGATTCCCATCAACTTTACCCTGTTTGGGAGCGATCGTAGCAGATGGTTCACGAACTCCTTTTATTGCAGACAAGAACAGTGTTGCACCACAAGACCTAGTCTGCTTGTTTTACAAAATTACGTTGATGGAGAAGCTCGCGTCTTTTATTTATTTTTTCTTCCTCAACGAAGCCAACGGAGTGAGTGCCATATGAGTTGGGATAAAAATGGCGAAGTGGGTACGTGCAACGAAAATAGTTTAGAACTTTTCCTATTTCGGTGTATGTGTTTAAACTCCAGAGGGTGAGTGGAAAGTTTTGCAATATTTGCATAAACGCATGTGCTGCGTCGGGTATGTCACGTGTTTAAACTAGTTCAAGTCGCGCACTGCAATCAGTCGAATAGGATATAAAATGGTGGTTGTTGCTGTGAACAGCATTGCATGTCACCGTTCTGTCTGTGGTTGGGACGCCTAAAAGATGAACATGCACAATTGGCTAATTAGAGAATTTTTGCTTTACGAGTTTGACCTCTGCCATAACGCTGCTCAAGCAACACGAAACATTTGCCATGCGAAAGGGGAAGGTTCCATGGACCACAGCACCGCAACCAGATGGTTCAAGAAATTTCGCTCAGGTGACGGAAACCTCGACGATCAGCCAAGGTCAGGTAGGCCGCGACCCGTAGATTTGGAGGCCGTGCGCTAGGCCGTAGAAGCAAATCCTACAAGCAGCACTCGGCGATTATCAAGCTCGTTGGGCATTTCGCAGACCACCGTGATTCGTCATCTTCAGGACCTCGTCAAGGTCTACAGGAGCAGCCGCATTTTCCCTCACGAACTGACGCCAGCTGAAGCAAACCGCCAAGTGGAAGTGTGCACGAAACTCTTAGAAAACCCGCGCGATGTACGTTTCGTCCAGAAAATTGTTACGTGCGATGAAAAGTGGGTCTATTTCCGTAATCCTAACATACAACGGCAGTGATTGAGCCGTGCCAGTTTCCTGAACCTTTTGCCGAACGTGGGCGCTACGAACACAAGGTGATGCTCTGCGTCTTGTGGAATTTCGAGGGGATAATCCATTACGAATTTGTTCCAGACGGTCGGACCGTGAACGCCAACTTCATCTCTGAACAGCTGGAGTGGATGTATGCCGTTTTGGAGGAGAAATACCCGGCAATGGTCAACAGAAAGCGCGCTCTCTTACAGCAGGACAACGCTCGGCCTCATATCGCGCGAACGACCCGAGGAGAACTTGAAAGCAGAGAATTGATGTCACACCCAGCGTATAGTCTGGACCTTGCTCTGTCGGGTTATTACTTGTTGCCGTCTATGGCCCTCTTCCCTCGCGGGCGGCACTTCAACAGCCAGGAGGAGGTGGCAGCTGAGGTGAAGGAGTTCTTCGCCTCAAAGGACAAGAACTGGTACCGCCGCGGAATCGAAGAATTGGCAGACAGATGTCTAAAGACAGTGCAACACGATGGCCTATACTTTGAATGATAGTCGGCTTTCGTCGTAAACGTTCGTATGAAGACAAAGTGATCCAAATATTGCAAAACTTCCGACTCACCCTTTATAATCTTAAGTTAGATGTTTTTCTCTTGTGTAATGCGATTTGTCAGATTAAAGGTATATTAATTCTAGTTACAGTAGATGAGTGTATATTTCATTTGTTACAAGAAAAATGTGTTATTTCTTAGTCTCATCTGGTGCTTCATTCTAGTGATATAATTTACATAGGAACCTCTCCTGAGTTTTTCATGGCGGTATCTGAAGAGCCAGGTGTTCCCTGACAAACCCTTCTTAATCGAAGCTTTGAAAGAAAACATTCCAAGTGAAATCATGCAAACTGACAACGGGATGATGAGATGTATCATCGAAGGCGACCTCTACCAGCACAGAATGTGACGTCACTTTTTTTTCCAAGTAGGTACCCTTTTAACATTATTATATTTAAACGTTCGTATGAAGACAAAAGAGAACAACTGTAACAAAAATGACCCAAAAGAGTTGCCTTTACCATGGAGAATGTTAGTCAAGGAGGATTAAGTGCTGAAATTATTTTAAAGTATATAAAAAAAATTGTAATTCAGGGAATGATATCGAATTGTTGTAGTAAGTAATGTGATTTATAGTTGATTAAAAAAGTGCATTTAGTAAACTACAGGAACTTATCCATTAACATCGAATAATTCAGTTTCATCAACGTAGGCGGCGCGCATTATAGTGGTCATATAGGTATATAAGGGCCTCTCACAATACTCTTGTGTCCTTCAAGTGATGAACTTTTGCCTGAAGATGGTGTTTATACACCGAAATGCATAGCAATCTGTGAAGATCGTCAACTACTACTTGAGGATGCTATGGACCATGACTTGAAGTTTTAGCCTTTCCGTTTCTTTCCTTGGTTATTTTTTGATGTGTATCATCGTCATAAGGTATGTTTTTATAAATATTTTAAAGTTTTCATTAGAGGACATTTTCATTACGTGGAACCATATGGTTGAGTCCTAGAGAATGTGAATTACCTGGAGTTGTGGCATGCATACAGCTTGGTCATCTGTGACGGCAAAGAGGAAAATTTCGTATTTGTGATTTAACCTATTTAAATTTCATCTGACTTTTAACATCATATATATATGGACTGAACATATTTGAGTGCACTAGACTTTTGATGGCATTACCTCCAAGTGATTTGTTATGTCTGGTTAAATATACGTCAGAGAATGGTATTGTTATGAGATATGGAAAATAAATATTTAATATGCTAGAATTTACGTAGTGATTACATTATATATATATATATATATATATATATATATAGGGAAGAGAGGGAAAGGAAAAAGAAAAAGTCGGCCTGTAGCAGATGATCGTAGATACTACTATGTCAGTAACAAGTCAGCCTATTGGAAATGGTCGCAGATATTATTGCTCTCATACATTGGATATGGTATGCTTCAACGTACATAAATGACCTTAGCTACTAAAGAATAACGTGTGAAGAGTGTTTTCACAAACATACACACTTCTTGTTAAGTGTGTAATGTTAATATTATATATTTCTATAACACGTTTTGATCAAATGATACTAATATCCCTAGTATCACATGTTATTATATTTCGTTCACTCAAGATCTACATTGAAATATATGCGTCTCATTCTGTATAAATCTATAAGGTGACACTAACACAAATAAAATTTTATTAGCTGCATTAATGTACCCAACGTGTAAATCGGATTTATCAATATGTTTGTTTTTATCTAGCTACTGATGTTTCCGTCTAGAATTTACAGGATAAGTCATGGGAATGATGATCGTTAAATCATGTTCGTAAAAATGTGCTCCCACTTACATACGCGAAAAACCAATTCCTTGTTATCCAATAATATTTCAGGAAAATACAGAACATTATATCTACAAAAACACTGGCGTTCAGAGACTGGAAAATAAAAGAACTTCTCTTTTATCTGAGGAACCAGGAGAAAAATACTTTACTTAATATAGTATCAATAGCTGACATGAATGAATGATTTCTCCGCTGCTGGTATAGAACTTAGAGGAAGGGAGCAGGATTAGGCTATCTATTTTTCTCAACATTTGGCTAGGGATTCTTTAATCGCAAACTGATTCAATTGCAATTTTTCACCCATTTTTAACTACTGCGCTCATACAAAAGAAATGAAAAAGAAATGAATGGTGATTTTCTTCAAATTATGAGGGCTTTCCCTGAGAGTAATGCCTTCAAATTTAGAAATATTTCAATAAAGGTTTGTATAAATCTGAATTGACCTTCTGAGTAAATATAGTTTTTTTTTTTCGTGTTTAGCTTGAGCAACGCTAAGAATGGATATTCGCCTAAAGCAAAGAGCTACTGGTATTACTGAGTGTTTCGAAATGGAAGATTGCGAGGCGACGGAAATACATATGATACTGAAAAGGTTTACAGAAATGCGACAACCAACTACAGCAATTGCAGGAGATGGATAAAGACGTTTAAAGAGGGGATATCTCATTGACTAATAACCAACGGAGCGAAAGGCCTTGAACGGCAGTCATCGATGGAAACCAGTTGATGAAGTTGAAGAACACATTCGAAGTGATCGACGTCTTATCATTCCGAATTTTTTGGATTTTCTTGAACAAATTGGCACTGTCAGCTTATACTGATACAATGAAGAATGTAGGTGAAACTGTATACAAGAAGAAACCAGATATGCATCTTTGTTTTGAGAGAGAGAGAGAGAGAGTCTCATTGTAGACTAGCGTGCCCTCCTAAACGGTATCTCGTTGGAGGGAGCCGGTCGCGTTGAAAAACCGAATCTTTCTAATTGGCGTCGTCCTTTAGAATACGATACTAATCGCTAATATCGTGGATAGAAGTCATCGTGATGATTGAACAGCAAG
The DNA here is from genome assembly GCA_039090855.1 of Macrothele yani. Classification (NCBI taxonomy): domain Eukaryota; kingdom Metazoa; phylum Arthropoda; class Arachnida; order Araneae; family Macrothelidae; genus Macrothele; species Macrothele yani. Next base: position 132,043,752 of record CM077027.1, on the reverse strand, counting down.
AATTATAATAAGTTTAACACGTGCCGTGGGAAATTAACGTTTGTCTGTTTTTTTAATTATATCATCATCATCATCATCATCATTGTCAACCATTATCAATCCACTGCTGGACGAAGGTCTCCCCAAGTTTCCTCCACAACGGTCTGTCTTGTGCCAGTCTCCTCCATATCACCCCTGCATACTTTCGAATTTCATCCACCCATCTCCCATGTGGTCTTCTTCTGGGTCTTTTCCTGTCACCTGGAATCCAATCTAAAATTTCGGCTGTCCATCGATGATCTGTCCTTCTGGCTGGCAGTATGTCCAGCCCATTGCCATTTCAGGGATTTAACTCTGATCATGATGTCTTCCACTTTTGTCATTTTTCGGATCCACGAGTTCCTCTTCTTATCTCTTCTGGTTACACCAAGTATGCACCTCTCCATGCCTCTTTGAGTTGTCTGCAGCCTTTGTATGTCTCTTTTAGTTAAGGTCCACGTCTCTGCACCATACGTAAGCACTGGAAGGATGCATTGATCAAACACAAAGAAGTAAATTTCTCCATTTTTTACGCATTCCAACCGTAGGTTGAAGAAGAGTATATGCTCCAGCTTTTTCCGTCCGTCCGTCGGTACGATAACTCACGTAAAAATGGTTCGATTTCGATGAAATTTTAGTATGTGGTAGGGTACCACCAGGGGACGAACTCTATTGAAAATGGGTGAAGTGGGGTCAAAGGTCACGCCATAAGAGCAGGGTCCGTTCAATTGCCCTTATGCGTCATAAGTTGCGTAAATATGGTTCGATTTCGATGAAATTTTAGTATGTGATAGGGGACCACCAGGGGACGAACCCTATTGAAAATGGGTGAAGTGGGGTCAAAGGTCACGCCATAAGAGTGGGATCCATTTCATTGTCTTTATGCGTCATAACATGCGTAAATATGGTTCGATTTCGATGAAATTTCAGTATGTGGTAGGAAACTACCTGGGCACGCACCCTATTGCAAATTGGGGTCAAAGGTCAGGCAGATCATAAGACCGGGATTTATTCCATTACCCTTATGCGTCATAGCTTGCGTAAAAATGGTTCGATTTCGATGAAATTTTAGTATGTGGTAGGGTACCACCAGGGGACGAACTCTATTGAAAATGGGTCAAGTGGGGTCAAAGGTCACGCCATAAGAGCAGGGTCCATTCAATTGCCCTTATGCGTCATAACTCACGTAAAAATGGTTCGATTTCGATGAAATTTTAGTATGTGGTAGGGTACCACCAGGGGACGAACCCTATTGAAAATGGGTGAAGTGGGGTCAAAGGTCACGCCATAAGAGCAGGGTCCGTTCAATTGCCCTTATGCGTCATAGCTTGCGTAAAAATGGTTCGATTTCGATGAAATTTTGGTATGTGGTTAGGAACCACCTGGGAACGAAACCTATTGAAAATTGGTGGAATGGGGTCAAAGGTCAGGACATAAAAGCGGGATCCATTTCATTGCCTTTATGCGTCATAACATGCGTAAATATGGTTCGATTTCGATGAAATTTTAGTATGTGGTAGGGAACCACCTGGGCACGAACCCTATTGAAAATGGGTGAAATGGGGTCAAAGGTCAGGCAGGACATAAGAGCGGGTTTTGTTCCATTGCCCTTATGCGTCATAACTTGCGTAAAAATGGTTCGATTTCGATGAAATTTTAGTATGTGGTAGGAAGCTACTGGGGACGAACCCTATTGAAAATGGGCGAAATGAGGTCAAAGGTCAGGACACTGGAGTGGGATCCATTCCATTGCCCTTGTGCATCATAACTTACTAAAAAATGTTTCGATTGCGACAAAATGTTATGTTGTTCCGGAGGTATAGTGAACCGTTTCTGTTGAATATCAACGAAATGAGGTCAAAGGTCATTGCACGAAAGCAAGATTTATTCCACAGCCATTATTCTCATAACTTGCGTAAAACTGCTTCTATTGCGACAAAACTTTAGTATGTTTTTCTTGAGGTGTACTGAACCGATTCTGTTGAATATCATCGAAATGGGGTCAAAGGTCAGGACACATGAGCGAGATTTATTCCACAGCCATTATCCTCATAACTTGAGTAATAATTTCTGGTATGTTGGAAAGCGTATCATAATCAATGCATTACATGCTTTTAATAACTTGTTATATCAGGGGCGGGATTCGAACCCACGGCTCCGGAGCTCCGAGTGCTATCCACTACACTACACTAGCACGTGCTCTCACTTCTATCTGCCTTTATCTCATGTGCATCCTACGAGGCAGGCACATCAAAATTGCTTGTGGATCTTCAGAAATAAAGGAGTTGTTTAGGAGCATATTGCTGAAGTAGTGCTCTAAACAGGAGTTTCGGAGAGAGAGCATTTCTAAGGTAAATTTGCATTACTGGAGAGAAAATTGCTCTTATTCCCAGCAAAACACAAATTTTCTAAAATGCACAACCCCCCACTCCCCAGTTCAATTATGCTACTTAAAGCACTTTAGAAATTAACATGTTTACAGGAAAAATTGCTCAGTGTTTAAACATACAAAATTTTTAACATCATGAGCGTTTACCACTAACGTTTTTCTATGTAAATCTCAAGCATAATTTCTATCCAAATTTCTGGTAACTAAAGCTCTGAGAATGAACACCTGTTAACATATAAGTAGCGAAAAGTCAACACAAAATATTTTTAACTTCTTTTATTTATATGTGAATTTCTGATAACTAAATCTGTAAGAATGAACACGTGTTAACATTTAGGTGGCGAAAAGTCAAAACAAACGGTTTTTTTTCATTTATATCCAAATTCTGGTAATTAAAACTCTAAGAATGAACATGTGTTAAAACATTTAGGTAGCGAAAAGTCAATACAAACCGGGTTTTTTAGCTCTACGAAGCAGATAACGCACATTATTGTTATGCACCTTGACTTCTTGAAATGTTTAAATACGACGGATACCATCGATAACCCTAGCGCTTCGGGATTTCATGGATAACACTAACAATTCAAGTAGTATTCTAGAGGACGACGCCAATTGGAGTCATCGGTTTCCCACGTGATCAACTCCTTCAATGGAGGATACTCTAGGCTACTATGAGACACTAATCTCCTACACCATGACAACACCCAACGACACACTTCGCTTGAAACATCTTGATTCATTGTCAAAATGGTGGTCTTTGATCCGGACATGCAGTTTCTGTACAAGTATCTAATGCAGCACAAGTTCAATACAGGTTTTACCAGGAGGGGTTGGTACATGTTTCTAACGAAATGATTTAGGAGATAAGGTTCCCTGCAGGTTTCTGACTAAGTGATTTAAGAGGAAGGGTAGTGGTGTTTTATATCTGCTATTGACAGATAAACAACATACAAATTATAAAATTGCAGTTTCTATGTTCTGTGGACCCCCATTTTACGGAATAACGTCCTAAGATTATAATAAAGTTTGATAATTTTATGATCTTTACGAGGTATCTCAAAATCTGACCTTTTGCCTTGAGTACAATGGTTGTTACAGTAAATACACCGAAATTCCAAATCATTTCGATCACCTGTTTAACATGAAATTGGTCCACCACGTTCCACTAAAACAGCTGTTACCCGGCGCGGTAGAAGATTTATAATGGGGTCTTGCACAACTGGTGTAACAACACGTTGCCAGAAGATCTTTAACTCTTGTAAATTACGTGGTTGAGCCTCCGCAGATTGGATTTGCTGTTCCAACATAAACTACAGATACACGATTGGATTAACGTCTGGGAAAGTTTGAGACCAAGTCGATACCTGGTAGTCTTCCTCATGTTCAGCGAACCATTCTCCAACCATCCGGACAGAGTGGCATGGCGCATTATCCTTCTGAAAGAAGGTGCTATTAGAGTGGAATACCGTTGACATGGGAGGATGTATGTGGCCTGCAATGATGCTTATGTGGGCGATAGACGTTAGAGATGAGTTCGGGCTCAATTGTAGGAGCCCGGGCCAAACCCGCTTTCTTTGATTACATGTGTTTGCTAAGCCCGGGGCCCGTTCGGGTTCTAAGAAAATTTTGCTTAGCTGGGCTTGCATTACGCACAGGCCAAAGCTGTGGCCCAATGAAGGATTAGTTTAAAAATCATTTGTTTAAAAAGTTTACTTCAGTTAATCCACTTCATAATATTACCATGTTCTTGGAAACACTAGGCATAAAGCAAATGTTCTAAAATGTGGACGAGAAAATAAATAAATAATCGATGTACCTGCCGTTTGATTATACCAGGGGAATCAGTGATTTTATCAAAAGCTGAAGGTAGGGAAATCTTTTAGAAACACAAAATATTCCATTCGTTATTTCTTTTGGATTTCTAAATTTTATTTTTAATAAATTGCATTACAAAACATACAACTCTTTACAGACAGTCGCACGTGTTTGAAATAGTGACTCTACAATGCTAAACTTTGCAATAGTCTTGCACATTTTGAAAACCAAAGGCTTGCACATTTTGAAAACGTAATAACTCGCGAGATTTGAGAGTAGGGCAACGCGGTTTGCGTAGAAATGATCAGAATGACATCGGGTTTTTTTTATGAAATCCCATAAATTTTTACTCATTTTACTCACAATTTCCATCGCCAGATGGCGCAGCAACCACAGGCTGCAAGTGTCGAGAAACATAGACACCTGATTGTACCAGGTGTTCAATGTGATGGCCGTCCTGTTCCAGCACTGCCTGCACACGAGAGAAAACAACATGGACGGCATTCAAGAGCATGTCCGGTGGTATAGCTGCCACATGGTGTCGAATGGCATCTTCTAGCATGGCCAATGAAGTGGGACGACATCTGTAGACTTGTGATTTTAGGTAACCCCAGAGCCAGAAATCGCAGGGTGTCGGGTCTGGTGACCGAAGAGGCCAGGCCTTCGGAAAGTGTCGGCTCAACACAAGATTTGAGCCAAACGTCTCTTGCCATCAGTTGCTTAACGGGACGTGCGATGTGGGGTGGTGCTCCATCCTGCATAAATGTGCACAGATTCACTGCATCCCTCTCTTGCAAGCTAGGTATAACGTACGTTCGCAACATGTTCGCATAACGTGCACTGAAACGGTTTCGAAAGAGGTGCCGCGGACCTCTTAAAAAAAGAAAAGGATCGATAATGAAGGAAGCCGTGAATCCACACCACACTCTCACCTTCGGCTATTGAAGTGGTGCTTCAACGACTGCTCGGTGATGTTCCGTGGCCCAGATACGGCAGTTGTGTGTGTGTTTACCTCTCCGTTTTGGGAAATGTGTGCCTCATCAGCCAGTCCTCGTCGACATCTTTTTGTCGAAAAAACCATGCTGCCAACTCCTGAAGTTGCACGTAATCGCCAGCTAGCAGTTCGTGATGCGGTTGCAGTTTGTACGGGTATCTGTGCAGAATCCGTCGTAGTGTTCGCCATACAGTCCCGTATGGAATACCTGTTTGCCGAGAAACACGGCGAGCACTGGAGTCGCCATGTGCGGATGACATTACAATCACACCAATTTCTTGCGTAATCGTCTCTGCTGCAGCCGCACGTGTTCGTGGTCTATCCCTTCGTAGGCGTGCTGCCAAAGATCCCGTTTCCTCGAATTTTTTTTTTCACCATTCGCAGCAGCGCAACAATTTCCATCGGTCCTTTCCCACTACGATCACCTTTCAGTGACCAGTAGGCTCTCAACGCAACACTCGCACGTTCAGCGTTGCAATAGAACAATTTCAGAAAGTGCGCTTTGTCCGGTAATGACAGCATACTGACACGGACCGTTGCGCTGTGACTTGTGGTTGCTTCCCAGCTGCTGCTTTTATACCCACTATCCTAGACCTGTTCGCCTATGGCACCATCTGGCAATGAAAAATAAAAGTAAAATGAGTAAAAATTTGTGATTTCATAAAAAAACCCGATGTTATTCTGATCATTTCTACGCAAACCGCATTTCCCTACTCTCAAAACTCAGCGAGTTATTACGTTTTCAAAATGTGCAAGACTTTTAGGATCACCCGGTATATGCTAACTGGTAAAGATAGTTTACAGTGATGTAGTAGAGTATAAAACAACAAAACGTATGAGCATTCCAGACCAGATTTTTCTGCATTTTGTAACATGAACAAAACTTTGCACTTAATAGTATAATAACCACGATATTATTTTGTGTGTGTGCAGTTTCCAGCAAGTTCATCATTAAAACTGCTTACCGTTTAAAACACTCCCTCGCTTGCATTCAGAACTACTGGCTGGTATACATAGTACACGTTTCGCAAACGCAGCTAGCTTAGGAAACAGGAATTCTTCCACCACGGTAACAAATCCACAGCTTCAAAGTGTGTTTCTCCCATGCGCAATTCCACACACTTAAAAAATTCATCTGAGTCAGGATCATGAATTTCAAACTCATCTTCCAATTCTTAAATAAGCTTACTGATTTTTTTTTCGGAAAAAAAATCAGAAAAATGAAAAAAAAATCATTGATGAAGAAATCAAGCTACAAAACTAGAAATAGCACCACCCTTGTGCTAAATACTAGAAATTCTTTAATTTTTGGTATCTTGTTTATAACAATATTATCCAGGGAATTATTTCTTACTTACAGTTGTTCGTGAAGGTAGCTTATATACAATGAAATTGGATGTATATAAAGAACTCGGTAATGAAATTCAACATGTGTAATGCCAAGCCCGGCCAGTGCCCGGGTTTTTCGTCTTTTAATGAATCCTGAGCACGCCCAAGCCCGTGGTAGGCCCGGTTTCCGTAAACGAGCCCGGGTTCGAGCTCATCTCTAATAGACGTCATAGTGTTCTGCACATGAATGACTAGACTCAGAGTTTCGCAGCAAAACATTTTCCAATGCATTGCACTTCACACAGCGACTTGCTTTCTCCCAACGGTGCATCCTGGTGCCAACACTTCCCAAGGTAAACAACGCACACGTACCCGGCCTTCCACATCGTGCAAAAGGAAACGAGATTAATCGGAGCATACGGATCTTCTTCCAATCATTCAAGGTCCAGTTTGGTGCTCGTGTATCCCTTGTAGGCTCTTTCAACGGTGAACGGAGATTAGTATGAGTACTCGGAGCAGCTAATAGCTATGCAACCCCATTTTCAGCCGGGTTCGATGTAATATATGTTGTGACATATTACTCCCGTTACCGGCATACAAATTACGGGCGAGTTGCGCCGCAGGTATCCCTTTTAGTAGGCTTGTACCATACGGGATAGCCTTCGCTTCCCTCCAAGATCTATGAGCAGTGGTCTGGCCACACCTTGCCTGCGATGTGTGGTTGTCCCTCCTCGGACCACTTTCTGAAGGTACTAACTGCGGCTGACCATGAGCAGTCCACAAACCTGACCGTTTCGGAAATGCCCTGGCACTGCCCACACAGCACAGAATATTTCGCATATGTTGCAAGTACGTAGCACTGAAACATTGAGACTTTTCAGATTCGTTGCGCAATGTAACAGTAATGTTTCAGAAACCTTACGATTACGTCAAAATGTCCTCAAACATTACATAACTTTGAAACATAACTGATACATTACACTCTGTCTTTGTAACTTTAACATACCAACTTCATGTAACCGTTACGTATTTGAAAGATATTTGTGACCTTGTTACGTTAATGTTACGCGTTTCAAAGATATTTGTGACATCTTGCCAAATATCTTTGAAACGCGTTGCCAAACCAAAAGTCTTAAATATCGCCGGAATGTAACATCAAGGTAGCAATCATGTACAATGAAAATTATAAAACAGTAGTATCGGTGAATGCTATTTTTAACGTAACCGTAATGTACAAAGAGTTGTGTTCCAAAACAGATGTTGCTGAAACGTAATTGTAAGATATCTCTGAAAGTGTAACGAAAATGAGAGATTGTAACATTATGGATACATATCTGAAACTTTTTGTGCTGTATGGGTGTCTTCCTGCCATTAGAATTTGGCCTTTGTCAAATTCGCTAAAGTCAACTGCCTTTCCTATCTGAAGAACAACACTGAATAACGGAGCTTAGTATCTGGTGTCATACAAATTATACCCCAGATACACACACGTGACACACGCACTAACTCATATATTCGGCCTATTCATCCGAAAACTGAGACCATGAAGCAAAGTTTAAATTACATTGGCCCACACTACTGGAACTCATTACCTACGGAACTAACTTCTTTAAATAATTTTAACCTTTCTAAAAAAATACTGAAAAACTTTATAATTAATTGCAGCTCCTCAAATTAATGATTACAGTGGATGGGAACTATGACTAATATTACGACTTGTATATCGTGATATAAATTGCTTTTTCAATGGTATTATCTGCTGATATATCATTCCGCTTTTTTCTTTTCTTTTTTTGTCACTATGATGCTCTTGTTTGTAATTACAACTACTGACCTCAGTGTAAAACCTAGCCTAGGGAGCATGGGACCCTGTGAGGCCTGGCTGGCCTTTTCCCCCTGCTTCCTTGCTGTGCATTGTTTCAACTAATATTTCTGTAACACCGGATTTTTTTTTTTTTTTTTTTTTTGGCTCAGAAAAATAAATGAATTGAATTGATATTGTTTCATGACCCTTAAACACGCCGTCGTTTACTTGCAGTTGGGCATTATGTTTCGGCTGTTCGGTGTGTGACGTACTACAGAGGTGTCAAAACGTGTATTAAGACGACAAACCTGCAGCGTGACATTCTGTACGCGTAGCTCAGTTGGGAGAGCGACTTACTCCGGAGTGAGGGGCACTGGTTCGATGCTCGTTGCGGACAAACTTGTGTTTTCACAGGTGTAGTTACTGTAGTGTTAGTGGTTATACAGTAAAACCTCTTTAACGGACACTCTAAAATAGCGGCTATCTCTATTTAGAGGGCAGTTTTGTGATCCCCAGTCCCAAAGTATTTACGGTTCTGAATATTTACCACCAAAGAGGGTGCCTTCCGAATAATATGCACTGATATTGGTCATAAAACAGTTAAAAACACGAGCGTAGAAGGCAAAAAAATGGGTAAAGTTTTCCTGCAAAGATTTTGCTTAGCTTCTTTGGACGGAAATAGTTCTCCAGATCCTCATTTTAAAAACTGTCTGTGGTTTAAATACGGCAGATATTTTCTTAGGAGTGGGCAAAGTAGTTTCTTGCATATAAAATGGGGTATTAGTTGTCAATCCAAAAGAAGAGGATTTAGATTCCATTTTTGAACAAATTACGCGTCTAAAACAGTGAAAAATCTGTAGAAGTTCTCATCACAGTTGATAAAGCCGTTCCAGTGGGGCAGTGGTCTAACGGCTGGCTATGACCTTTCGTCCGAGACGGGTTCGAATCCTAATTAGGCATGGATGTTGTGTTTGTCTTATGGCACTGGCTCTCTCCCTTTCCTGAAACTAGTGGCATTCAGTGGCCCTAAATAAGGGACGGGCGACTGCTTACAGCCCATTGAGTTGGTCACGGTGGTCGTTAAACCTCCTATAAAAAAAAGATAAAAAAACAGTACATAAACTGCGCTGTTTCAGAAATACTGCCACTCTCGGCCCGAAAGCCGATCTCTTTTTGCAAATCTGATAAACCGCTTGTTTTATCCATGACAGCAACGAGTGATATGTTTTCATATATCACTTGGTGGTAGATATCAAACCTCTAAGTCCAATATAGATATCTCTCAGATGTTTTCAGATATCAAACCTCCAAGTCGGATATCACTGACTTGGAAGGTATGTATGTTTCTCCCTTATATACACCCCAAAACAGCTCACGACACGTGCCTTCTCTCATTGGCTACGCGCAGTTGACGTCAAAACTAGTTGGTGGTCAATAATGCGATTCGACTGTGTATATATAAGATCAATAAGGATGGAAGAAAACATATGTCACTCAGAAAGGAAAAACACTCTAACGGGTGATGGAAGCGAAATTCTGATGTGAGTTACAGTGTTCTGCACAAAACTATATGAAAGGGATTATACAGGCATTGGCAAACACGTATAAAGGCACCCAAATCTCTCCAGTCCTTCCAGCCGTAGATTTATATGTGATTTAGAACATGAAACGGGAAGATGGAAATGCGATGAACATTATACAAGAAGCCAGTGGAGAAACATAAACTACTTTCGCCGAGTTTTCACTAGATGGCCCCAGAAGAGAAGATTTCTGAGAACTGGAACAATGCTACTGTGATGCTGCCACAAAAAAAAGGAAATCTTGAAGACCTCAAGAACGACGGGATCATCAGTCTCCTATCTGTTCTTTTAAAAACTTTTACCAAGGTTCTATCACATGGCTTGAAGGGCACACTGAATTTGGTGCAATCAAGAGAACAAGCTGAATTCAAGAGCGGTTGGAGCCCTACTATAGGTCATATCCATTTACTGGGTGAACTAATCGGAAAGACTAATGAATATGAATTAACACTAACACTACTACGGCTGGTGTTAATTATGAAAAGGTTTTGATTTCGTGAACGCATTAGCGGTTTTAATTTCTTTTGAAATCCTGCAATGTTGAATATATATATATATATATATATATATATATATATATATATATATATATATATATATCATCATCATCATCATCATTCATTCACTGCTGGACGAAGGTCTCCCCAAGTTTTCTCCACAACGGTCTGTCTTGTGCCAGTCTCCTCCACGTCACTCCCGCATACTTTCGAATTTCATCCATCCCATCTCCCATGTGGTCTTCTTCTGGATCTTTTCCTGTCCCTTGGAATCCAATCTAAAATTTCAGCTGTCCATCGATGGTCTGTCCTCCTGGCAGTATGTCCAGCCCATTGTCATTTCAGGGATTTAACTTTGATCATGATGTCTTCCACTCTTGTCATTTTTCGGATCCACGAGTTCCTCTTCTTATCTCTCCTGGTTACACCAAGCATGCACCTCTCCATGCTGCTTTGAGTTGTCTGCAGCCTTTGTATGCCTCTTTTAGTTAAGGTCCACGTTTCTACACCATACGTAAGCACTGGAAGGATGCATTGATCAAACACTTTTCTTTTAAGACATAATGGCATATTGCTCTTGAAAATTATGCTGTTTCTTCTAAAATGCTCTCCAGGCAAGTTTTGTACGCCGATTAATTTCTTAATCAATGTGACCTTCACTTGATATCTGCTGTCCAAGATAAACGTAAGTGTGTGTTATCTCCAGTTTTTCTCCATCGAACGATAAATCTTCATTTCTTGTAAAAGCATTGAACATCACTTTTGTCTTGTGAAAGTTAATTTTCAATTCCACTTCTGTACTCTTGTCAGCAAGTTCCTGGATCATACTCTGCAGCTCTGATGGGGTAGTTGCAAAAATGACTACGGCATCAGCAAAACGAAGGTGGGTTAGATAATCTCCATTAATCTTTATCCCTTTGTTTTCCCAGTTCAGTGATTGAAAGACATTTTCCAATGTGGCATTAAAGAGCTTCGGAGATATGGTGTCACCTTGTCTCACTCCTTTTCCAATTTTTCATGTGTGTTGTATTTTCAAACAGCCGAATCTTTGCACTTGCATTTTCACAGATGTTATTAATAATATTTAATGTATGCATCTTCAATACCGCAGGATTTCGGAGCCATTGTAACTGCTGATGGTTTCACCGAATCAAAGGCTTTTTCATAATCGATAAAAGCCATGCACAATGGAAGTTCATATTCCCTCGCTCTTTCAATTAGTTCTCTCAGTACGTGGATATGAGCTATTGTGCTGTAGCCACTCCTGTATCCAGCTTGTTCTCTCGGTTGAGCCATGTCCAGTGTTAACTTCAAGCGGTGTGAAAGAACTTTAGTGAAGATTTTATAAACCACTGATAGGAGGTTGATAGGTCTGTAGTTCCTGAGATCCTCAATGTCACCTTTTTTATGTAGCAAGATCATTGTAGCGTTGTTCCAATCCTCAGAAATCTTCACTTCATTAAGGTATCGAGTGAAAACTTGGGCGAGTACTGTTTCGATTTCTTCACTTGCTTCTTGTATGATGTCTACAGTAATTCCATCTTCTCCTGGAGCTTTTCCCCGCTTCATGTTCTTGATGGCATGTGCAGCTTCTGCTGGGAGGACTGGAATAACTCTGGCACTGGTACGTTTCATGATTTCTGGAGTACATGTATCATCCCTTTCATATAATTTGGAGTAGAAATTTTTCACTCTTGTCAAAATAGAGGCGAAATTTTGGAGTACATGTATCATGGGATGATACATGTTCTCCAGAAATCATGAAACGTACCAGTGCCAGAGTTCTTCCAGTCCTCCCAGCAGAAGTTGCACATGCCATATTTAAAAGGGATGACACATGTACTCCAGACATCATGAAATGTACCAGTGATATATATATATATATATCATCATCATCATCATCATTGTCAACCATTATCAATCCACTGCTGGACGAAGGTCTCCCCAAGTTTCCTCCACAACGGTCTGTCTTGTGCCAGTCTCCTCCATGTCACTCCCGCATATTTACGAATTTCATCCACCCATCTCCCATGTGGTCTTTTTTCTGGGTCTTTTCCTGTCCCTTGGAATCCAATCTAAAATTTCGGCTGTCCATCTATGGGCTGTCCTTCTGGCAGTATGTCCAGCCCATTGCCATTTCAGGGATTTAACTCTGATCATGATGTCTTCCACTCCCGTCATTTTCGGATCCACGAGTTCCTCTTCTTATCTCTCCTGGTTATACCAAGCATGCACCTCTCCATGCTTCTTTGAGTTGTCTGCAGCCTTTGTATGTCTCTTTTAGTTAAGGTCCACGTCTCTGCACCATACGTAAGCACTGGAAGGATGCATTGATCAAACACTTTTCTTTTAAGACATAATGGCATATTGCTCTTGAAAATTATGCTGTTTCTTCCAAAAGCTCTCCAGGCAAGTTTTGTACGCCGATTAATTTCTTCATCAATGTGACCCTCACTTGATATCTGCTGTCAAGATAAACATACGTATCTGTTATCTCCAGTTTTTCTCCATCAATCGATAAATCTTCATTTCTTGTAAAAGCATTGAACATCACTTTTGTCTTCTGAAACTTCATTTTTAATCCCACTTCTTTACTCTTGTCAGCAAGTTCCTGGATCATACTCTGCAGCTCTGATGGGGTAGTTGCAAAAATGACTACGTCATCAGCAAAACGAAGGTGGGTTAGATAATCTCCATTAATCTTTATCCCCTTGTTTTCCCAGTTCAGTGATTGAAAGACATTTTCCAATGTGGCATTAAAGAGCTTCGGAGATATGGTGTCACCTTGTCTCACTCCCTTTCCAATTTTTATGTGTGTTGTATTTTCAAACAGCCGAATCTTTGCACTTGCATTTTCATAGATGTTATTAATAATATTAATGTATGCATCTTCAATACCGCAGGATTTCAGAGCCGTGGTAACTGCTGATGGTTTCACCGAATCAAAGGCTTTTTCATAATCGATAAAAGCCATGCACAATGGAAGTTCATATTCCCTCGCTCTTTCAATTAGTTCTCTCAGTACGTGGATATGATCTATTGTGCTGTAGCCACTCCTGAATCCAGCTTGTTCTCTCGGTTGAGCCATGTCCAGTGTTAACTTCAAGCGGTGTGAAAGAACTTTAGTGAAGATTTTATAAACCACTGATAGGAGGCTGATAGGTCTGTAGTTCCTGAGATCCTCAATGTCACCTTTTTTATGTAGCAGGATCATTGTAGCATTGTTCCAATCCTCAGGAATCTTCCCTTCATTAAGGCATCGAGTGAAAATTTGGGCGAGTACTGTTTCAATTTCTCCACTTGCTTCTTGTATGATGTCTATAGTAATTCCATCTTCTCCTGGAGCTTTCCCCCGCTTCATGTTCTTGATTGCATGAGCAACTTCTGCTGGGAGGACTGGAAGAACTCTGGTACCTTTCATGGTGTCTGGAGTACATGTATCATCCCTTTCATATAATTTGGAGTAGAAATCTTTCACTCTTGTCAAAATTTCGCCTCTATTTCTTGTTATAGAACTATCTTCTTTTCTCAAAGCCATAATCTGTTTTCTTCCCTTACTGAGATGTCCCTTTGCTATCTTAAGGCTTTGGTTGTTTTCAATTGCTTTCCTCACTAGCTCACAGTTGAATTTCCTTACATCTTCAGTGATACTTTTTCGTGTTGTCTTGCATAGCTCTATATATTCCACTTTGGAAGTCACATCTTCTTTAGTTGTCCTCATCTCTCTTCTTTTTTGCATCAACATTTTGGTTTTTCCTGATAATTTGTTCACATGCAACTTGTTCTTAGACCCAGCTAATTTTGTTGCTGTTTCCATTAGAGCTTTGGTTACTTTTCTGTTAACTTCCGAAATATCCACTTCTTCCGATGTTAGGCCTTCTAAAGCAGAGAATCTGTTCTTCAGTTCCAACTTGAAAGTATTATGGTGTTTTTTAAGGTTGGTTATGTCAATACATTTTGTTTGTCTTATGAGCTTGCCACGTTCCAGTTTAGTGTTGAGGTGCATCTTACATCTCACCAATCTATGGTCACTACCTGTGTTGAACTTGTTCAGCACACTGCAGTCTTCGATGACGAATTTTTGTTACATAATAAAATCAATTTCACTTGTCGTCCCAACTGGATGTCTCCATGTCCATTTCCTGTGTGGCTTTTTCTTGAAGAAGGAGTTCAAGATGAAAAATCCTTCTGCCTCTGCAAACTCAACGAGAGTATTTCCACGCTGGTTTCTGTTGCCGTGACCGAATTTACCTACTGAAGTTTCATTCTGTTGCCGTTGCCCTATTTTTGCATTGAAATCTCCCATAATTATCTTCAAGTGCTGCTTACCTTTATTATTTAGATGACGAATTTCCTCATAAAATTCTTCAATTTCTTCTTCAGGATGACTTGTGGTGGGTGCATAAGTTTGAATAATCTGAGCCTGGTATCTTCTCGATAGTTGGATAACGAGTCGTGCAGCTCTGTCAGAGGAACTTTCAACTTCTACCACTTTATCCTTCAGTTTCTTGTTTATTATAAATCCAACACCACTAGTTCTGCCAGTATCTGTCCCACGATAATAGAAGAGATGTCCACTTTTCAGTTCAATGAGATCTTCTCCTTTTCTCCTTACCTCACTTAGCCCGACGATGTCCCACTTGATCCTTTGTAGTTCCTCTTCCAATTCAAGAAGCCTTGAATCAGAAGATAGGGAGCGTCCGTTATAGGTAGCCAAGGTCAGCATCAAATGGCAGCCTAGTCCGGTCCTCCGGGGATTCTTAGCACCCTCTGCCTTCATGTCGCACTGGCCGCTGCCTTGGCCAGGTACATTCCAGCTGCCGGAGACTGAGGGCCAAGATTTAAGTTGTAGAGTCATTTTGGAGGTGTTTGGCCATAACTCACCACGCTGGCCAAGCGGGTTGGTGAGTGTGGGATAGCATTTCCTCTGATCCCGATGGTATAGTTATACCGCTATTGGCGGTCGTCAGAGCCCCTTTTGTGGGAACAGGATGCACCACGAGAAGGCGGGGTTGACATTTGTCAAGGAGAGGCTGTGATGTTACGCATCACCTGACCTTACATCCTTATATATATATATATATATATATATATATCCATACGCTATTAATAACATCTATGAAAATGCAAGCCCATAGTCTAGACTGGTTTGATGAAGCAGAATTTATAAAAATTGTCTACTTGCCTCACTCCCTTTCCAACATATCTTCAATACCACACCGCAGAATGTCTTTGTCACTGAACTAGGACGACTAAGAGATAGTTATTTGGGAATCATTAAGTATTGTAGACAGCTTAATAATCATATGTCACATAGATGATTCAGCACGTGTTTTAATCTTTAGAATAAATTCAGTATTGTGTGTTTGTGGGATAAAAACTGCGCTGACATTTTCAGTGCTTCTTGATTGTACTCAACGTAGTGGTTCAAAAACATTTCCATTCTCGTCCTAGACGTTGCAACAGAATTGTGTGATGCGTATTTTAGCAAGATTTTGCAACAATATATGAAACTGGTAATTAACTCGTTGTGTTTGCAGTGTTACGTAGTATTATCCACAGTAAATGTTTAAGCCTACACATGAGTTGTAAGCTTGAGATTCATCAGTCATTTAACAGAACGTACACCATATTTATTACACATTAGCATGCGGAAGAGTATGTATAAATTATGATGATACAAGTCATAAGAGATACCCTTTCATTCGCTACACATGCGTACTTTACATTATTTAGTACTTCTGTATATACTTCATCTGGAGCACTTGATTTTGCAAAATAAATTTCTTGCAATAGGTAAGAAATGAATCGGTACCTCATTTTAAAATGACATCTAAGCATCTTTCGCCGTTGAGCTGCACATATCGTATTAGAAGGATTCACATATGGTTTTAAATTCTGAGGTTTATTCGTACTTTAACCGGATATACTGAAGTCGTGAGTCTCACTTCTTTTAAAACTGTTTTAATGGTGCAAGTCAGGAAACCGAAGTCTCTGTGTTGCAACTGAACATTATACCTTCATAATTATTTAGCGTAAGTCCAAATGAATTTCCTTCAGGGCTAGCTGAATTAAGTACACAAAAAAAATGTTTTTTTTCTGGCTGAAAGCTCTCTTGCTCTACAATAGGAGCAGGCCACGTTTAACGAGCTTACCATGAATTCTCTTCGAAAAATTAGGCAAAATCTCTTTAACTTTCCGGCTTTAAGAGAAAAAATCGAGAACGGAAGAGAACCGTCCAGTTTCTTTTAAGAATTCTACAGAAACATTCGAGGATGATAAAACTTTTGAGAGTGTTAACAAAAGAAATTTTAATGTACGAACCTCTTTTTAAAAACATTGAGAAGTCAATTTAGAGTACAACGACTACCAGTTAGAGAAGGAACTTGAACAAATTAAAATCCAGTCATGCGTTATTATATAGAGCTGAAAAGAAAAGAGCCAGTAAAAAAAATAAGAGTTTTTCATATTTCAGCCGGTAAGAGAATTTTTTTGTATTCTATGTGACACAATTGGTAAAAAACACAACGGGCATATCCGTAAAGCTGCTTTTCTCCTTTGAAATAGGAAAGATCGCAAATAGTTAATTCAGCACACATTTATTTTGTTTTCTGATTTTCGCGAAAAGTTTGAAAATATTTGGATTTCATTGCTAATTTAGAAGTGAAGTATCGTGTTGAACTCGGCGAATAAAAATCAGAAAAATAAATGATTTCACGCCCATATTTTTTAAAACATTGCTCACGTTCTTGTTGTACAGTAAAATTCAGATATTACGAGTACTTCTTTTAGTGAGAATCCCGCTGTTGCGAGAAATTTAGAATGCACCGTCAATTTATTAATTGTAAAGATAGATAAAACCTTTGTGTATTACGAGTGGTAAATGCAGGGAAGCTCCGAGAGGCTTTCATGGCCAATCTTCCTTTCTTCAAAGATATCCAACATTTCCCCCCCCCCCGTGAAATTCCAGGAAGTCTTAGGGCGATAAACGCGTACAGCTGTACACAGAGATGAGTCTCCAGTGATTAGTCTGCTTGGCCTTTTGGATTCTGCCCAAAAAGCCAAGCAGACTAATCAGTATTTTTTCCAAGCAGACTAATCAGTATTTTTTCCAAGCAGACTAATCAGTATTTTTTCCAAAGCATTCTTTCGTTTTTTTTTTGTTCTTCTGGCATCCGTTTTTTCGTGGAAGCTGTATGTGCAAAAGTTCCTATTTACTTACATATCTCTGTTGTAATTTTTATTCTTTTAGTTTTATTTTTATTGTATTTTTGGAAGTGCTTTTTTCCCCAGGGAATGACATTATTTAAGAGCATTTTGTACTTTGATTCACGTTTGGAACTTCACTTGGGCGGTATGGTTGCTCAACCACGTGCTTTAACTGAATTTTTCTGTGGTTTTGTTCAAGCTTTCTCACATTTTGTGAATTTTTTTTTAAAACGTTTTTCCGTTTTTTGTGACAGATGATGTGTTTGGGTTGGGTAAGGAAAGTGATAGATGTATGCAAAAACTTTTGCTAAATTATTTTTTTCTGCACCATTGAGGGCGGTTACGTTAATTAAAAATTATTGTGGGACTTATACTTGCATCTATGGCTTTGCCATTTTCAACTAGGTTTTTGTGGAAGTGAGAAAATGCAGAGTTTTGCTAGTCTTTGATAAAGCCAAGGCTCGGCATTCTCGACACTTTCTGCATTCTGGTTTTGCTATTAATTTATTATTATTATTATTTTTACTCTTGCCTGTTTGGTTTTGAGGTTTGATTCGTTGTTTTTGACTTCGTTAAATAACTTTTTTGTCTTCAGACTCTGCTTTGTAGTTTGTAATTTCTGAATATTCGTTACTGCTGCGTTGCGCGTCATGATCTTCAGAATGTATGTTTAAAAAAATTTGGTTTTAAATTTCGTTTTTTAAATTTTGTCTAAAAATTTAAAACCTACGTTGGTGAGATTTTTGACGGAGATTGATCTTATTTTCGTTGGATAATACAGGCAAATAGGAATTGACTGTATTTATTAATAATTTCTGTGTTTTAAATTTCTTTGCGATAACTCGTCGGAGGTCTATATTATTGTTTTCCATCACTATTTTAATATTTTATTTTTAGAAGAAATGTCTTCTGCTTAGTTATATTTCTTTCTTCTGCTGTTTTGTCGACGTGTAAACCTTCTCTGTAAATTTCCGTTTAACATCCCGTTATACGTTTGACATTAGATAATTATTTTCCTTCTTTGAGCGCCCGCTGTTCGTGTTTATATTAAGACAGTTTCTTCTGAAGATTACATAATTTATGGCACAAATTAATTGATTAATTAATTAAATCCCTCATTCATATATTCAATCATGAAACTCTTAACATTCTCATGAGAAACGCTAAACAAATGCTTCTTTTTCCCTCTCGTCGCACGGAGCCCGGAAGTTCGGATATAATTTGGATTTTAATTGAAATTTTTACCAGTGAAGAATTAATTTGAGATGTGCTTAACAAGATGCGAAGCATAATTTCGCGAAACTGAAAACGAAATATTCACTAGTCTTTTGCAGTCAAACATTTCATGTAAGAATAGGGAAAAAAAGGTTTTATTACCCGAGTCACATATCAGAAAATCCTTTCGCAAATATTTTGGTCTTTGTACATCTACGTATTTGATATTTCAAGAATGTTTAAATAAAAAAGGTAATATTTTCATTATCCTGCAAACAATACAATTTTGCTTTTATAAGTTTCTCCTTTTTTTTCTTTTTTTGAGTGATGACGCCTCCTGGCGTTTTTGATTGCAAAAATCCTCTTTCTCAACATTTGCTAAAAATTTTAAGTAGCTTACTGTTCAGAAGCAGCAAGTGTAATTACGACTAACACCGTAATTTCTTATAAATAAATTACTATGGAAATTATAATGAGTTGTCAATTAAACTGAATGGACAAATTGTTCTACACTGAGCGGCCACTTCATTACGACCACCTGACAGGTTTACGCAAATGAGCTATGGCGGCACGCTGTTGCCACCAGGGAGCGAGGCTAGTATAGAAAGGGAAAGCTTGGTGCTTGCGATAGTAGTAGAAGTGATTTTTGAGTGACGAGATGGGTAAGAAATGCGATTTGACGGACTTTCAAAGTGGGACGATTGTAGGAGCTCGGAGCCATGGAGCGAATATCACCGAAACCGTCGCATTCGTGAAATGTTCCAGAGCAGCTGTTGTTAAAGTGTTTAAAGACAGGACTGGCAGCCAAAAAACTGGGTCTGTACGTGCAACGTGTGGTAGTCATCGACTAGTGACTGCTTGGGTGGAACGGGAGATTGTCCAGACTGGTAACAGACAACAGAAGAGCAACAGTGCAGCAAATTACAGACCATATTAATCAAGGATCTCCTCAAATGATCTCTGCACGCACTGTTCGCCATACACTGCATCGGATGGGATATGGCAGCCGAAGGCCTGTTCGAACACTTTGTTGTCCGCAGTTAACAAAAGAAAACGTCTCCAGTTCGCACAGGAGCAAAAGAATTGGACACTATGATAATTGGAAACAAATAATGTGGTCCGATGAATCACGTTTTCAGTTGCACCATGCCGATGGCCGAGTGAGAATTTGGCGTTACACATCATCTACCTCTTTTTCTTTTTTTTTGCAGCGAAAAAGGAATTTTTCATTAATTCCAGACGATGTGTGAAATAAACCTCGCACATTTTTCGAAGAACCCAATGGCCAGTAGATCGATTTTTCACAATCGGGCGCCAATGTGAAATTCACAGATTTGTTGGTGACGAGGAACAAATCCGCATCCCTCTACTGCGGAGCCGAATGTTTTACCATTAAGCTACACCAAAAGAATATATTGCTGAAGATTTGGCGTCCTGAGAAGTGCTTCAGCTCTAGTGTACGTCACAACCTATTTAATTACGTGTTGCTCCACATTTTCCCTTCGTAAACGCAGCCAGATATCTTGGTAATGGCACGCAGAGGTGTTGCAAACACGGAGATGGTATTCTCACGCATGAAGCGAGTGTAATTTGTCCTAGAGAATCCACAATAGCGTGTGAGGATTGGCAGGCTCGATCAGATCTTTCCAATTCCTCAAACAAACTCTCAATGGGATTAAGATCGCGCGACCGAGGAATCATTTGAATTCTCCTAGATCCACTTGATCGCCACTCAGGATGTATGTGGTGTGGCGTTGCCATGTTAAAAAGTGTCGTCAGGGTGCGGAAAGAGAATCCATTACTAACGCGTGTGGATGTTGGGCGTGAAATTTCAAATACTTCGGGCCAATAACGTGAGGTCTCGAAGCGTACGAGGCCATAGAAAAGCCGATGTAAATGTACCCCAAATTGTTGTACCGCTTCCGCCTGCCTTGTATGACTCCAACTCTTGAAGCCGCGCCCATCTCTTTGTGTGATTTGTATCACACATAGACCAATAAGCCATTACATTATAACCACCTACTTAATAAGTTGTAGGACTCCATTTATCACTCAAAACAGTGGCAACTCGACGAGGCATCTATACGATGAGGTGGCGATAGGTATCCTGTCGTATCTGGTACCATAATGTCAACAGCAGGTCATCCAGTTCCCGTACATTTCGGGGTGGTGGTGATTTAGCGCGAACCCACTTTTTCAAGTCGAAGCACAAAGGTTCGATTGGGTTAATTTCAGGAGAATTTGGAGCCCCAGGCGTAAACGGAAAGTCACCAACATGTTCCTCGAGCTACACCTGACGATACTGGCAGTGTGGCATGGCGCATTATCCTGAATTAGAAACTTTTATTCAATACAGGATTGGACCTGTTTTATCCCGGATTGCAGCACGCATGCGGTTTGGCGTAGATTCCACAAGGTGTTCGAATGATGAACGTCCGTTGCACAGCATAACGGACTTTAATGAAACCGTCCTTTTAGTGGTTCAGATTTTACTGAAGAGAACGTGAATTGCAGATCTGTTTTTGTAGCATATGCCATAGATCCTCAATGGTGTTTAGATCCGGGGTTTTGTTGGCCAGGGAAGATGGTGAAACTCTCTATCATGCTTGTTGAACCACAACTGAATACATCTTGTGTGGTGGACAGTAGCATTGTCGTCCATGAAACCTGCTGGACAAAAAGTCAATATTGCAGGATGTACATAATCGACAACAGTTTTCTGTTTCTGAACCTCCAGCTCACAAAATGGAAATAAAAACATCTTTGGGAAATGATCGGCATTATGATCAGGATGTACAGGATTGGAAACAGTTTGATCGGCATTATGATGATCATGATCGGCAACAATGATTGGCATGATCGGCATTATGATCAGGATGTACATGATCGGCAACAGTTTTCTTTTTCTGAGTTTTCTGTTTCTGAACTTCCGGCTTACAAAATGGAATTGAAAACATCTTTGGGAAATGAAAAGATCCAAATTACTAAACTAGTGTTGATAAACTTGGCGCAGACAGTGGGGATTCATAGCAGGGCGAGAGAGAGAGAAAGAAAGAAAGGAAGAAACTTCTTCCCTCGTATAGCACAGATTTTCCGGTTTTGAATGGCGAATATCATAAATAATTGTTTCTATTTTTGTAAAATTATAATAATAAATGCACAAATTTTTGTAAACGGTTTCATAACTAAAATTTGCTGTAAATTTGGAGTTAGTTTTTTTTATTCTAGCCTCAAAAAAACAACTGGAGGTTCAGTAACAGAGAACTGAGTGCGGAAGTTAAGGTGGATGCACCTAAAATCTCTGCCTTATGTTTTTCAATATTAAAATTTCTTTACATATTATCTTTGCAATTAATGTATTCCCAAGGGTGAAAATCTGCACATCGATAAAACCAACTTAAAGTTATAGCATGGTATACTTAATACGTTCTGAAACATAACTATAATTACATTAAAAATCAATCATTTTTCTTTTAGTAATGTTAGACCTGTTAATAGATGGCGCGATCTGTACATTGATGACGTCAGTAGACAAACAAATGTTCGATTGCTTAATTATGGGTATATTTTTGCAAGTATTAAGTATCCCATGCTATAACTTAAAGTTTGTTTTTATCGATGTGTAAATTTTCATCATTGGGAATACATTAATTATACAAAACAAATATGTAAAGAAGTTTTACCATTGGAAACATAAGGCAGATATTTTAGGTTGAACCGCCTTAAGAGATTTTGGCTAATCATTCGAGTATCTTCTTTTGTATTGTTTGCAGGGGAGTATGTGGAAGGGGCTCAATGGACCTTGCGCGTCCCCGAAAGGGTTTCATTTTTTATGTTTTTGGTTAAAATGCGACTTATATTAGAGAAAAACATGCTTTAATAAAAATGCTGCAACTTACATTAGAAAAAAATGTTCGTTTTTTTCCTCCTATTTTTCATAAACTTTTATTTTCTTCTGGTGGATTTCAAAAACGTCAGTCTTTAGTTATTCCCACCCGAAAAAAATTCTATATACGCCCCCTGATTGTTTGGTATCATTAGTAATTGGAAAGAATGATGGTTGCTATGGTGTGTGAGATAGTGCTGGTGACAGAGCGAAGTACGTAACCTGATTCGCCCATAAACAAAAATAAACAACAAATTTCCAAGCTGGAAATGTTTCTATTAAATGAACACGTCTGAATAGAAGGGATCAAGCTTTATTTTGAAAGGTCTTATCTGGACGTGAATTTTGAAAAGCATGAGGCTGATTTCTTCGAAAGTAGGAAAATTAAAATAAAGCTGAATTTACGGTACTTGTCCGCAGTTTAGGATTTAGAACTACAGTATTATTTTAATGAAAAATATATGTACAATACAGTTTTAATGGGAAGAGCACGCAGAAAGTCTATACCGTGTGTATGCCTTCCACAAAAGTATTTTTCTTATATGGACGGAGGCAGCCCCCGCCCCGCCAAAGCTAACTTCTGGATCCGCCCCTGGCTGCAACATGAGTTTAAAAAACATTTTTTGAACTTTTATCTCGTTTTGTAATGCCAACTGTGAAATTTAAAAATTTATGTAGAGGATTTTAGAAAGGGAGGGTCGGACTACAGATTTTAAACCCTTAGAAATAGGAAACTAGGAGATTTGGACTACACTGCCCGACAGGAAATTCACATGGGTGTGAGGCAGAAAGAGGGGAAGAAGACGTCCGTATTTATAACCGGGGAACCAGTACACGGGATCTCACGGCTTAACCTGCCCATCCGACGCACAGTGGATATTTGATGGTTCGAGCGTTCGCATCTGCCTGGGATATAATCTTGAGACTTTTCCGTAGGAGGCACAAACGTTGACCACTGGACAACCGCGGCACACGGCCAACGTTAGCTCGTCTATGTGGGCTATATAAGAGTCGCCCGTCCACAGGTCAGAGCCACTAGTTCCGGTGGAAGGGGGGGGGGGGGGTCAGAGTTTCGAGTTCCGGTCGTCTCGGACTTGCAGCCAGGGCGTAAACAATGAGCAACCGGGCGGCTTTTGCATTAGCATTGACCACTTCCAGAAAAAAGAAAAAAGCTCATCAATGTAAAGAAAGAGATTCCAACACGACATTAAGCAAAATAGGGAAGAAATATCAGGGAAGATGGAACGTGAACATCGTGGCGGATTACTGTTGTATACTGAAGAGGGCCTCAGCCAGGGAAATGGCTGTGCCAAAAAAGGAAGGGAACAAAAAGTTTATTCATCATGATGCATGTATATGTGTAAATTCATGTTATTTCTTCTTCTAAAGGTGCCATGTCCCAAGACAAGAAAGCAGACAATTCATCACCATGAACAGAGAACAAACAGGGTGACAAATATCCTGGGGAAAGGATACTCTCCGCGGTGGGTTCCGTTTGCCTTATACTTCATTGTACGAGGACCAGGGACAAAGTGCGTCCGGGCCCGACTTGATAGGGAACCATCTACGTATTCGCGTCCCCAAGCCCAGGGAGTCTGCGGAAAACCCCGGGAAAACAGCAGACAAGATGGCCGGCAGGACCGAGATTCTAGCACCCACCAGAAACGTCTGCCTTCCAAACTGCAAACAGCTCGTTAACCTACTGCGCAATACGAGTGGTACATGTTATTTAGCAAACCTAAATCAAAATAAATTTTTACATGCCCAACAATATATGTGGGGTGAATTTTGTACCGCATTTTCACTTTTTTTTTACTTGTTTGCAATAGTGATTAAAATTGTTGGAACATGTTTTAAAATGCATATATTACCTTTCCCAGTTCGCGAAAGAAATTCTTATATAAAATAAAAATATTAGTCACGACGTACGTTTCTGAGATCAGGCTGGAACAAAAATAAATTATATATTTATTTTAAAAAAACGTCATAAACCTGATTTTAAAATGTGCACCAGTGAAAATATCGACCAAAGTGTAATTATACGTTTTCTCTACGTGTTAAAAAAACTGAATTTCATGCAAAACACTGAGAAAAACGTTTTGGTAATTCAGCAAAAAGATTGTTGAATCAACCAAAACATTTTGTCGATATGCAGTCGAATTTACAAATTTATTTTACTGAAAATTATTGTTGATTCAACAAAATTTATTGTAATGACAAAACGTTTTGTTCATTTAACAAAATGCCTTGGTCGATTTTTGGGAATTTGTTTGAAATAACTATGTATTGTTATCGTGATAAAACGTTTAGTTGAATTAACAAAATATAGCCAATGAACTAATTTTGTGTTGCCAACAAAACAATTTCAATGAAGTTTGGCTAAAGCAACAAAATAAATCGACAAAACAGCTCAACAAAACTATTTTGTTGTTTCAAACAAACTTTTTTTCACAGTGAAGAAAGAAATGCATGCAAAGTTCTGTTTTACTGTATCCAACCCAAACAAAATTTCTGGAATCAGCTACTGCGCTGCTTAGAAAAAATACCTTCATATATAGCAGCGCAAAAGTTATTCTGTGGTACAATGACTCCATTTTTGACGTGTACTGAGAAAAAAGTTTGTTCGAAAGAACAAAATAGTTTTGTTGAGCTGTTTTGTCGATTTATTTTGTTGCTTTTGCCGAACTCCATCGGAATTGTTTTGTTGGCAAAATAAAATTATTTCGTTGGTTATATTTTGTTAATTAAACTAAACGTTTTATCACGACAACAATACATATTGTTTGATCAAACAAATTCCCAAAAATCAACCTAGGCAATTTTGTTAAACGACCAAAAAGTTTTGTCATGATAACAATAACTTTTGCTGAATCAACAATAATTTTCATCAAAATACATTTGTAAATTCAATAAACATTTTTGTTGACTGCATATCGACAAAATGTTTTGGTTGATTCAACATTTTTTTTGCTGAATTTACAAAACGTTTTTCTCGGTGTCTTCGTATACCTAAAAGAAGTTACTAAAAATTGAAATCATGGTACAGATATAATTAATTTTACTCTATGGGTATAAAACTCATGCATATTGTTGTCGGCAGAACTATGTAAAGGATATTCGTTTTCGATCTCTTCAAAATATTGTTGCGTCCTTTGGGTCTTAGTTGTCAGGACGCCCAATTACTTCCGGACGGCGATTCGAATAACTGAATCCGCCAATACCTCGTTAGCCAATTAGCCGACACAGTACCCCAATAAACCAATGGAGGCACAGTATAACAATTAAAACAGGGATTTAATGGATACATGCATAAATTACACCGGATTCTTCATCTAATTACAAAGCTATAATTTCCGGCCAGCTTTGGCCCTGTTCGGTGTTTCAGAAAATATGTCCTAACGAAAAGTCTGTTCGTTCACAATGAGCCGCAAAGAATACTGGTAAAAAGTACTTGCATAGGTCCTTGAGTATCCACCGTATGGTGACACGAACAACACAACACTCACTCACATTCACTAATATGTCGGCACTACGAGTAGCTCTTTTTCCTTTTTGGATGAGGCCGCGTTGCTTACGGTCTCTTCGTCAAAACGACATCATCCCTAGTCGCTGAACGCACGTACTCAGACACACGCACAAAAGTTCTCTCCCCGCTTTCTTTGCGAAGAGGCTCGGCAGGGGGGGGGGTCCTCCTCCGTGGTTCCCCTTTGTTGGCGTTTCTCTTCTCCGCTCTGCATGAGTGAGGCGATATTCCGTAATTATTATTTCTCTCTGCCGCATTTCACCTGAAATCGCTCCTTAGGACAGGTATCCGTAGTCCGGCGAGGATCAGAAAGTTTTTAGGTAAATCTGGTGGTTATTTTCATCAGCTTATGCTTTTCAGCTGGATTCCCTTCTTATGCTCAGAATTGCAAGAGCACGCAGACGGACGGCAAGCAAATTCTAGCACGAGGAAAAATCGAGGCCCAGTTCTCTCTGCTATCAAAAAGGATCTGTCTTCAACAACAATCTCCCCTCTCCAAGAAATTGGTAAGCGGTGAATTCCAACACTTGAAAACGCGACATTTTTATTATAAACCGCTCTTCAAGTCTAAGAGCTTCAATTGTTTCGCGCGCGGCACAGACAAAAGCTTCAAACGCTTTTGCCGTCCAAACACTTTTGAGTCATGGGAAATAGCTTTTAAACTCTGACCCGTCCCATTTCCGTTTATGGGCTCTTTGTTCTCGTGGCAAACACCTGCAACTCGCCACTTGAATTCAAAGTGCTAGAAAATCTTTTCTCATACCGCCCCTCGCAAGTGTTTAAATTATAACTCTCTGTTAATTAAAACTCCCAATCAAGTTTGAATTACCGTTAATTAACCACGCCTCTCTCCAATTAATTATGCGAGGGGGGGAATCGTCACAATATTATACTTTTCTATATTATACTGAGTCAGAAATAGACAGAATTAGTCTCGATCATAGCACGAAAACATCTCGAACCAGTGAACTTCCTGACTTTGCTGAATATAGAGGCTCCTACCACAATTTCAAAACGACTTTCCCGCAAAATAGTTCGTTTAAAATATAATTATTTCTTTCTTAAATGTTCTAACTGATGCCCTTTCTCTGGATATGAGCCTACATCTATATTTCCAAGATTTAAAATTGGTAGTGGTATTTTATTCCACTCGTCTTCCACTGCTTTCCATGGTCCAATAATTGTTTTAGGTCTGCGTTTAGAAAGCGCTCTTTTTAGCAGTCCGAAGACACAATCGTCCATTGGTGACACATCAGGGGACTTTGATGGAATATGAGCAAAAGATATAGACTTGATACACGTGGTTTTTTTTTTTGGTTTTTTTTTCATTTTTTCAAGAAATAGGGTCGTTGATTTGTATGTTTGACTGGTAGCCTTATGTTGATGGAGTCCTACTCTTTGAAGGCTCTGTGGATAAATGAATGGCATTTCCTCTTTAAATTCTACATGTTTAGCAAAAACATTATTTTTGGCAATATGTTGAATTGACAATTAATCGGAAACTTGAGACTTGGTTGTTCTGGGTGGTGTAGTGGTTAGCACACCCAGGCGCTATCTGGAAGACGCGGGTTCGATTCCCGCTCCAGGACTGCGAAAACTTCAAGTTTTCGGATATTATTTGACTTACCATCCTTGTCATATTTACACCAAAAAACGGATTGTCATCTTTTAAATTTGTATTGTATGGTGTAATCCCGTATTCTATTCATGATGTTGAATTGATTGTATCATTCTTTCCGACTTTTCTTAACTTTAATTTCCCGTTGTACGAGAAACCAGCAATAACCATGCATCCACTGATGAAACTTTTTTGGATTCTTGGAACCAAGTTTTTAAAGTCTTCTTCTGCTCTTTTGCGATAGTCAAGTAGGTAGATCAATGATTCATCAATTGTCACAAGAAATTTCCATTTGTCTCCGGCCAAGTGACTTTTATAAGAGAAGTCTACACCGTGTTCTACGCTAAGCCACGTGCCCAGACAAAAGGCGGTGAACTTTTTATTTTTTATAGATTCAAATCTTTGTTTATTATTTTGTTTACAGTTTATGCATAGAATTTTAAGGTCTTAGCGATTGCAGTTTGGGTCGGTAGATTTTTTTTAAGACTAGAGACCTTACTTTCGAAATAGTCGTAAAAGTACGTTCCTTTGGTTATTCTTTTGATATTCTTTTACTTGTTAAAAGTAATACTTGACAATTTCTCTGTCTATTGTTAAAAATACTGTTTTTTTTTTTTACATTTAAAAATGCTAATTCCATGATTTCCATTGTGCATTTTGATTACAGAATACGAATATTTCTCTTCATAAAGAGCAGAAACAGCTTGTTTAGGTGTTCCATTTTCTTAAGACAATATTTAACTGCAGTAGATGTTTCTTTCGTATTCATCTAATACGCTGTTGCCAGTGTCAATTCGTTGAGCTTCTTTTTTCCTGTAAATTTTTATCAAAAGCGTTCTAAAAATTTGCGGATGTCCTCTGTAGAAGAAGGTTATGAATTTTAAAAGACATTTATTATTTTGCTTCGGCAGCTTCTCCTAAATATTTAAACTCGAAAATGTGCGCAAAGAAATAAAACTTAAGACAATTTAAAGGCATTTTGCAAATATTTCTTTCGAGCTTTAAGTGAAAGAGTTGTAGACAACTCTTTCATGATTTAAGGAACAGTTTTTATTTTTAAACAATATGCAAAGGCGAAAAAAGATCAAAATGAGGTTAACTGCAGCCATGTTAGCATATTTCCCTTACATTATTTCATTTCTTTAGTGTATTTGTTTACTACTGTTCCCTAAGGGTTTGTAGAAAGAGAACAATTCGAATTTCTTTGCTTTCAAGTAAGAAGCCTCTCTCACGCATTTGGTAACGCGTTTTGTTTCGTTTCAAAGCCCACTGATTACTTCAGAGGAAAAGTTCGGTAATATGCTAACAATATTTAAAGTTAGTTTCTTGTATATCGAGAAGAGAAACAATATACAGGCCACAACAAAAAGTGCCTTACCAAAGAAAATTACACAAAGGGCATACCAAGCAAAAACACAAGTGCTAGGAAACTGCTGGCCACCAGCTGGCAGTGATGGGTCGCTGCTGGCTGAAATCTGCCGCTCACGGCCCGGTAGTGGTCCGTTGGTGGCAGCGCCCTCAGTTGGCGAGCCATTGATGGCCCTGCAGCATCGCAGTGAATTGTGGGTCTCCAAGCAAGTGCCACTAGTGGCCCGTTGCTGGCAACCAATGCAACCCCAACAGCAGGTGGAAGCAACGGGACTGCACATGCGCAGAAGCAACACTTGCTGTGTCTCTCATGCTACCAGTTAGTTGAAGACGACGCTATCGCCATCGTGTTATTTTAGTGGATATTAAGAAAAAATCCATATGTGGGGAGGCGAATTAATTTCCTAATGAAATTTTACGTCGACGAAGATATCAGATTATGCCGTGAAATACTAGATTACAGCCATGAAATACACCCACTCCATTCCCATGAATAAAAATTCATGGAATGGAGTATGAATAACAAGAAAAATTTGAAACCGCTTGAAACAAATATCCTGGAAAACCCTTGAAACAACGTTTGTTTTAAAAAATAAAAAAAGAATTAAGTTTGCAAAATTTATTAATTATTTGAAAGAAAAAAAAGCAACGCTATGTGGTGTACTCATCCATGGGTTGAATACACAAGACTATCATTAATTATTTGAAAGAAAAAAATAATAATTATACGCGTACAAAATTTATTAATTATTTGAAAGAAAAAAAAGCAACGCTATGTGGTGTACTCATGCATGGGTTGAATACACAAGACTATTATTATTTGAAAGAAAAAAAAAGCAACGCTATGTGATGTACTCATGCTTTCATGGGTTGAATACACATGACTGGGAGGAATTCGCTTCTAAAAATAACGAGAAGTAAAATATATTTTTACTCTTTAAAACAAATGTAGCTTCGGACAACGGAAAGGAAAGACACAACGTTAAAAATGTAACAGAATGTGACATGAACCCGGGTAAATATATATTTATTCAACAATCTCTTTTCAAGACGGCAAGGACAGTACAAAACTTTGGAAAGCGACTCTAATCTAAGTATGTACACTCCTTGAAAATGAGTGAAGTTCCCTTAAGGTAAAAAAAAAAACAACTATCGTTACGTTGAAAAAATTAATTTATCAATTATATGAAACTGATTTTTATGGAAAATACCTCGCAATATTGTAAAATGAAAGAGGGAAGCATTCGATTATACTAGGCCACTCGTGGCAATAGAGACTAGGACTTATCAAGTGAGCAAGTATTATGACGCATACTCAGAAAATCAACACAGTGTTCGCCGCAATACAGTACAATACACGCGCAAAAATGTTCTGATAAACTCCATCTGTCGTAGCTCCATTTATGGCGTCACAAAGTATCGCATATGCTTTGCTTAAATTTTGCGGGTCAACCGGATAAATTGCATGGACATTGCACTTCAGATACCTCTATACGTGACGTTGACGTACGACTGAGGTAAGGCAAAGATCAATACGCTAAGCTGTAGCGATAAGCTAAGGTCGGTGTAGTTCCATCGGGATAATAACTTGCTCCGGAGCGAGGAGACGTGGGCTTAATTTAATGTTGGACCCAAATGTGAAAAATGAATCTCCTGAATGTCAGGTTCGAAAATAATGTGTGATTCTTCTTCCGCACATCGTCTGGAATTAATGAGAATTCCTTCTTCAACGTTTAGAAAAATGTGTCTGGAATTAATCAGAATTGTGGCTCCTACAGAGAGCTACTTCAAGCATGGTTTGCGGCGGAACCGAAACCTGTGATTTCGTACCCCCCCCTTCCCTCGCCTGTCTTGGGGGTGAGATATACATGCATGTGACGTATGACTTAGGTGAGGCAACAGTCGAAACAACAAGTTGCAGCGAAAAAACCCAAGGTCGGTGTAGTTCACTCGGGAGAATATCTGGCTCCGGAGCGGGGTACGTAGGTTCGAATCGGAATCACCCGTAAAAAGGGCTCAATTTTTATACAGGGAAAGAAGTCAAGAAGAGTCAGGTGACTCAAGCATCTCCGAGTCAGATCTCCCTGATGTCAAGATGTAGATGTCAAGCAGCCATCACGTACGACGTTGCCCAATACGGTGGTCGTTGGCCCGTCCAGGTGCATTCCCATGTCTCTCAAATGGCGTAATCCTAATTTTCCAATCAATCACCCAAACGAATTGCAGATCAATAAAGCGGTGACCAGTAAGAGTGTATTGGTAAAAACAACAACAAGAACAATGATATATAACTGGTGTCTTGGTGGGGCAAAGGCCCCAACCAAGTAGAAAGTATTTTTCACAGTTTTCAAGAAAGTAAAATAGTAGTAAAAAATAAAAATACGCCATTTATTTTTCATGCTTTATGTAGTATGCTGATGGAATACAGAGAATGTGTAAATATATTATCAGCAAAACGCAGGACCAGAATCTGTCCTACTTCTTCGTGTTCTGTCGCCTCAGCTGCAGTCTTGTATGCTTGGGCGTAGGGACTGTTAGACAGAATATCTGCCAGAGCTGTCAAAATCTATCACTTTAATTATTTATTTTCATTACAACGAAATACATATATCAGTAGCTTCCGAGAAATCCATAAAGTACATTCACCAGTAAGTGGTAATAAATCCGAGATGTACCTGTGAATCTGAATTTTAAAGCTCTACGGACAATTGCCTGGAATCTCCTTTTTGTGTCCGAGAGGGAAGCGAATGACATTGCACTGTTGTATTTCCGGATATGTTGGACGAACTTAGGTCTGTTCAGAAGTAAGTCTTCAGCCTGTGAAAACAAGAGTTTGTCCGCGACGGTCATCGAAACCGTGTCCCCTCACTCCGGAGTAAATCGCTCTCCCAACTGAGCTACGCCGACAGAATGTCTCGCTGCAGTTTGGTCGTGTTGACATCTGCTTTCACCTCTGTAGTAGTACGTCACAAGCCCCGTATTTTTCTTTAGTTCTGAAAGGGAAATAAGGCCGTTATGACAACAGGAATTAAAAGGACCATTAGTTTCCTTATTATCAAAATGCAAAGCGTGGCAGTGCGCACACTCAACATTCATCGCACCCGGGCTGTGCTCATGTATGGCAGTTTCGTTCAATGAATCTTTTCGAAAAGATAGGTTGCCGCGTGTATTACTGCGATCCTTACGTGTGTTTTAGAAATTCCTTCGCTCACGTACATTACGAAGAACGCGCGCTCGTTCGGATGGTTTTCTTCGAACGCTACTCATAACAAAACCCTGTTTCTGTCCTCACAGGAACACAGTTTACAGGTGAATTGCAGTGGAAGCACGTGAAGCCGATTTCTCCTTGAAAATTGCAAATCAGCTCCTTGCTCGCTGGTTCCGACTGGCGCCGAAGGTGGTACGACCCCCGTGTGCCCCGCGTTGCGATGACGAAGTCAGAATACTTGACGAAAGGTTTGTGACACATGTACAGCAATCAGCTAATTAAATTTAGAAGAATATTTTTTTCTCCTGGATTCTTGGAATCAAGATCTTTAAAATAAGCCATTTCCCGAGTTCGTGCGACATAACTGTGTTACGAGATTTTGTGGTACACTACCGAATTATTAAATAAGATGGTGTTCTGCTAAATGCTCGCCATACATTTATGATTTAGTGTATTATGAGTGTTTTGAAATTTATCGTGAGTTCTTTGTGTCCCGGCAGTGGTCGTTCGAACTCATTACACCATAAGGGTTAAATGCAGATTATCGTTTCTCGCACAGTATTCAGGAAGTAATTACATTAGTTCAGTCTTATTGGTATCTGCATTCTGGAAGGCAGGGGTTTGTAACCTACGACAAGCGTACCATACCGAGCACGTATCAAATTCTAGGTACAGAGCACACAAAAACCTTAAGCGATGATAAATAATCGTAATGTTTTGCATCATATTTTTTCTGTAAAACAAAACTACTGCATACCTATAAAGCAGGTGTATTTAACACCTTCGCTGATGAATGGGAGGTGGGGAACGACCATGCGGAAGGCGCATCGCAATTTTTCTGGCAGGTATTATGTAGGTGAATCAAAAAGTAAGTTACACTTGCGCCATCTGGAGTGGGATTGCAGTCAGACCGTGCGTGCTTGGGAGCGAAGTAGACAGGGCGTCAGAGCTGCCGACAGGAGGTGTTTTAATTCAGTAACTGTTCCTAATGGCGCGTCAACTGGATTCTTACTCCAAATTGGAAGTGCGAAGAACCATTCGATTTTTGTGGGCTAAGCGCCTAAATTGCACTGACACCCATCGTGAAATCTGTGCTTTATACGGGGAAAATGCCATGTCTCGCTCGGCCATTGTTAAGTGGTGCTAACAATTTGAAAATGGGTCGCACAAAATTGACGGACGAATACCACGAAGGTAGACCATTAATATTCAGCACTCCGGAGCATGTTGACGACATGCTACGGGGTAAAAGGCGTGTCAAAGTCAAGGAAATTGCCAGTACGTTAGACATTTCGTACGGAACTGTACATTCCATCATTCAAGAGCAGCTGGGATTTTGGAAATTGTGTGCGAGATGGGTGCCACTTTTACTCTCCTACCAGCGCAGAAGCCAACGTTTCTTGTCGTTGGCTTTTGTGCAATGGTTTTCCGCTGAGGGCCACTTTTTTTTTTGCGTCGAATCATCACAGGTGACGAAACGTGGTTTCAGCATTTCAGCCCTGAACCCAAATGAGCGTCCGTGAAACGGAAGTACGTCACGTCTCCAACAAGGAAGTACAAATTCCAACGGTCCGCGGGGAAGATCATGGCGAATATTTTCTTCGACTGTGAATGTGTTGTTTACACAGAATTTCTGTCAAAAGGGATGCCTATCAATGCTGACTCATATTGCTAAACAATTCTACAAAATTTGCGAAAGGCAATTAAAAGGAGATACCGGAGTAAATTGGGCGAAGGAGTCATTCGGCTGCACGACAACGTCACACACCACAAAGCATGGAAAGCAAAGGAATTGCAGTCATTCAAGTGGGATGTGTGGCGACACCCCCGTACAGCCCCGACTTATTCCCGTGCGACTACCATTTGTTCGGTAAAATAGAACAGGACTTTTGTCAAAAACGATTCCAAACTAATGGGGCTGTAAAAATTGCAGTCCTTAACTGGTTGCACTAAACCAGACTCTTTCTGTGCAGGTATGGAAAAGTTAATAACACGTTCCGATAAATGTTTACAGTACTTAGGTGACTATGTCGAAAAATGAATAAATGTTGTACCTTTACACCAACATACAGCCCCTAAGTATCTCTCTCTTTTTTTGTATTCAACAGTGTAACTAAACTTTTGATTCGCCCGCGTACGTCATGACTCTGACCCGAATTTGCGATTACAGGAAAAAGGACAAAGTTTCGCACCTTTATAAATACTGGAGGGGAATGGTATAAAAAAACTGAATGTGTTTTGTTGCGGTATCACCACAGGGACCTAAAATTATTTTCCTAAAGTAAAAGCGCACTGAACAAACTTTTTTGTCAGCGGAGTCGAACTGGTGACGTACTACAGAGATGAAGCACATGTCCAAATGGCAAAGTTGCAGCGATAAATTCCGTCGGTGTAGCTTAATTGGGAAATCATTCGGCTCCGGAGCAGAAGGATGCCGATTTGATCAACGACACCATCAAGTTTGTGTTTTCGCCAACTATGGAAATCCAGAGAGGCACTCGTGAAGTAAGATTTTCTTATCAAGCATGACTTAATTGATTTTTGTAAGATCCCTTTCCAACTAATTCTTTTTGAACGGACGAGTCTCGATGAATTTGAAATTCAGGCTATTGGATTTAAGGCGTTCGTGTTATAGTGAACTAAATTCGAAGAATTGTGGAAAACCGTTGATAGTAATTGCCTAGGTAGATTAGCTGTTATTCTGCGTTGCCAAACAACTCTACCTGAAATATTAATTTGGTTGAAAAAAGTTGCATTTGCGTTGCTTTCGGCTTTTGTCTCCGCATATATCATCTATGTGGATTTAGAATTGCTTCATGTGTGAAAATACAAATGCAATTTTGAATCCACATAGAAGTCTGCGTGAAGCAAAAAATTACGAAGTCTAATCTTCTGTAACATAGAGACTAAGGAAGGAAGAGACATCCATCAAGATTTCTTTCCCATAACGAAGTACTGTTTCGTTTGTTTCAATCGCTGTTACTTACTTAATTGACATTTACATCAAGTGTGAATTTATCTGGAATACTCCCTATTCTAAAGATAAATCATTGTGGCTACTATATTGCACTTTGTATTCTTGGAAATAAGGTATCCATACCTTCACACCGAAGCATACTGTTCATTCTGTCTCAAGCCTTTTCGAAATCACCAAATTTCTTTACTAGCAGTAGAAACTTCACCAGTTGTCAGGTACTTTTCGGCCATCAGACATAACGTAAAACTGGCTGCTACAGCTCATACCAGGTGTAAAACAACTGTGCATCTGACTTCAATATGAAAGTGATGTCGTGCTACTAAATCACAATATAAAATAACACACCGTCTAAGCACGATTTATTATAAAAAATGAAAACTATTTACAGATTAAAACCCTGAGCACCTTCGAAGTGCCGCTCACTCCATCATTAAATGTACCAGGCAGCTATCACGGATAGCTGTATATATATATACACACAGGTCATGTGAGACATCACAAAGCCAGCTACTTGTTATTCATATACCACAAAACGATATAACATATACAGTAGTTTGCACAGATTAAGTAAGATTCTTGCGAATTATATTAAAGTTCAATGACTTCACAATCGGTGTCCAACTTTCATGGAGGTCCACTGGGTAATAATCATTACAACATTTTTTGTCCAACGCTTTAATAAATACACTCTTGGCTATCAGTAAGGTACTGACAGAAGAGGGTGTCAAGAGTATACGAGCAATGCACCAATCCGGAAAATAAGTCCCCTTATTGACATTTCTTGCCAGAGAAGTATTTTGAAGATATGCTTTTAACACTATATTTATGTTCCATTAATCTCAAATTCAAATGTCTCCTTGTGGAACCTACGTAGTTACAAACGTACTGTTTAGTAACAGGGTCCAAGAGAGGAACATTATATACTCCCCAACGTCGTAATATGTCGGGTTTATCTCTGTCACGCCTGAGTTGTGCAAATAAACCCTTGCACTTGACACCAAATTGTAAGTCACATTTGGAACACACACGTGACAGAAAATTCGTTATTCCGGGTAAAAACTCTAATGACCCAATAAACCTCGAATTACTCTCATTAATCCCTACTAATGTAGTGGATCGCTGTGCCAAAACTCTTGCACGGATCTTACGAGTACTGTAAAATGCGAATCCCCAATCTTTTAGTCATTTCAAAAATTCTATCGATCTCACTATGCAAAGCTGAGTGTATAAAGGAGTGAGTATATGCTCATCTAAAATAAAAGTCGATGGCTGACGTCTTCTGCACAAAAGGGTGGTTTGAACAGTATGGAATAATGGAAGAAACATAAGAAGGTTTACGATACACTGAAAATGATAATTTATGAATAGTTGGATCATGTAAGATAGTAATATCTAAGAACTGTAAAATACACTGCTGGACAATTGCTAAGGACTGATCATAAACGGCTATATAGCGCATAAAAAGGTAAGTGTGGTTGGATGCCAAGTGAAATAAAATAATGTCAGAATGCCAGGACATTACAAGAAAGACAATTTATTGTGCTCTGAAATCCAGAAGGCTTTGGAAGGTGTTCAAGGGAAAAACAGGCCATTTTGTGCAGAATACGTAAACGTGAAAAAAATGCAATTACCGTCCGCAGGCGTTCCGGCGTAAGATGTCAATACGGGATATGGCCACCATGGAGGGCGATGCAGGATTCCACACGTCGTGTCATGCTTTGCACAACATTATCAAGCTGTTGTTGGGGTAATTTATCCCATTCCTCTGTCAGTGCATGGATGAGGGTGTCCTTGTTTATTGGAGGGCATTGGCGACCAGCAAGACTCCTCCCCAAAGCATCCCACACATTTTCAATGGGATTCAGATCTGGAGAACGTGCTGGCCATACGAGGCGTTGAATATCCTTGCTCTCAAGACACTCCTGGACAGCGACTGTTCGATGACATGTTGCGTTGTCGTCCATGAAAATGAATCTATCACCGACAGCATTACGGAACATGAGATCATGAGGTAGCAGAACATCATTAATGTATCGTTGGCCAGTCATAGTCCCAGTTGGAAGCACATAGAGGGACGTTCGGCCATTGATCATGATGCCAGCCCATACCATGACACTACATGTCGGATATCGGTCCCCTTCCTGTATGTTTGTTGGACAATATGCAGTACCACTATCACGCCAGATCAGTTGTCGTCGACAATCAGACGATAGACTGTATCTACTCTCATCTGAGAAGAGGACAGCAGACCAATCGTTATCAGTCCAATTGCGATGTTGATGGCACCATTGCAAACGGGCGGTACGGTGACGTCTGGACAATGGGATGCACACAACAGGACGGCGGGTGTATAGTCTTCCTTCATGCAAACGTCTGGCGACAGTTTTTCAGGAGATCCGCTTGCCAGTAGCAGCCATAAACTGATTTGCTACCTCACTAGCTGTGCTGCGCCGGTGTCTTTTTGTTGATAGCACTATGTACCGATCTTCTGCAGGTGTCTTACTACGAACACGACCTCCTCCGTGACGTTTGCTACACTCTCCATTTGTTTGAAATGATTTCCAAAGCCTTGAAACAACACTGTGGCTGACGTCGAACTCCCTGGCAACATCTGTTATTTTTCGCCCTTCTTCAATCTTGCCAATAATACGGCCGCTCGTAAAATCATCTAGGTTATGTCGGGAAGACATACTGAAAATTGCAAGTTCGTCAATTGATTCTTTCCCTTTCAACTTTGCGTTTGCCGCCCCGGTGGCGCAGTGGTCTAAGCGATGGCATCTGATCATTCGTCCGTAAGGGGTCCGGTGAGGCATGGATGTTGTGTTTGTCTTACGGCACTGGCTCTCTCCCTTCCCTGGAACCAGTGACCCTAAATTAGGGACGGGCGACTGCTTATAGCCCATTGAGTTGCTCACGGTGGTCGTTAAACCTCCAACCAAAAAAAAAATCTCTTATCAGCGCTATGACGTCGCGGACAAGTTCGGCAATCCAAAATTTGCATACGCACAACACGTCTTACTGTATCCCGCACTTATGCTAATTTCCACATTTTCCAGCCTTCCATTTTATGGTTGCTATTGTCATCCGTCCTTAGCAATTGTCCGGCAGTGTATGATTATATTCTAGTTCTACCGTGAGCTTGATAGTGGGAAAAGTAGAAGAAAGCGTGTCTACGAATTGAATCAATAAGTCCTGTGCATGAGGCCAAATGACCAGGATATTGTCGACATACCTTAAATATAAAATAAGGGTGTAAGGGAATTCCAATAGAACCTTATTTTTTAATAAATTGCATAACAATTTCCGCAAGGTTACAAGACAGTGGAGAGCCCATAGACATTACTCGTAAGATCCACGCAAGAGTTTTGGCACAGCGATCCACTACATTAGTAGGGATTAATGAGAGTAATCCAAGGTTTATTGGGTCATTAGAGTTTTTACCCGGAATAACAAATTTTCTGTCACGTGTGTGTTCCAAATATGACTTACAATTTGGTGTCAAGTGCAAGGATTTATTTGCACAACTCAGGCGTGACAGAGATAAACCCGACATATTACGACGTTGGGGAGTATATAATGTTCCTCTCTTGGACCCTGTTACCAAACAGCAAGTTTGTAACTACGTAGGTTCCACAAGGAGACATTTGAATTTGAGATTAATGGAATATAAATATAGTGTTAAAGCATATCTTCAAAATACTTCTCTTGCAAGAAATGCTAATAATGGGACTTATTTTCCGGATTGGTGCTATGCTAGTATACTCTTTACACCCTCTTCTGTCAGTACCTTACTGATAGCCGAGAGTGTATTTATTAAAGCGTTGGACAAAAATGTTGTAATGATTATTACCCAGTGGACCTCCATGAAAGTTGGACACCGATTGTGAAGTCATTGAACTTTAATATAATTCGCAAGAAACTTTCTTAATCTCTGCAAACTACTGTATATGTTATATCGTTTTGTGGTATATGAATAAAAAGTAGCTGGCTTTGTGATGTAACACATGGCCTGTGTGTATATATATACAGCTGTCCGTGAGAGCTGCCTGGAACATCTGATGATGGAGTGAGCGGCACTTCGAAAGTGCTCATCGTTTTAATCTGTAAATAGTTTTCGTTTTTTATAATAAATCGTGCTTAGACGGTGTTTTATTTTATATTGTGTGCATCTGACTCTACGGACACCCTGTACTATGTAAGTTCATGGTATTTGTTGTAAATATCGAGGTTTTAATTGACATCGTTTTTTACGGCAGCTTTGTCCGTCCGTCTGTCGGCACTATAACTTGTGTAAAAATGGTTCGATTTCGATGAAATTTTAGTATGTGGTAGGGGACCACCTGGGGACGAACCTTATTGAAAATGGACGAAATGGGGTCAAAGGTCAGGGCATAGGATCGGGATCCATTCCATCGCTCTTATCCCATACTATTTAAGGTGGACATCAAGTAATTTTGCTTCCTATACTTCCAATGGAAAAACTTTTGCACACATTTCCTTCACAATTATTGTGTTCCCAAGGATGAAAATTTGAACATCGATTAAAATAACTTCATATTGTAACTTGGAATACTTAATATATCCTAAAACGTAACCATAATTATATAAAAAATCAATAACTTTTTCTTTGGTGGTGTAGGAACCAGAAAAAAGTTGACGCGACCTGTACTTTGATGACGTCAGTAGACAAATGGTGGATTTCATAATTATGGTTATGTTTTAGGAAATATTAAGTATTCCAAGTTATAAAATGAAGCTATTTTAATCGATGTTCAAATTTTCATGCTTTGGAACGCATTAATTGTGAATAATATGTGTACAGACGTTTTTCCATTGGAAGTATAGGAAGCAAAATTACTTGACCTCCACCTTAAAGGAGCAATTCTGGTATGTATGTATATTTTATTTTGAAAACGGCTATAAAGTCGTTAACCTCTACCATTTTCTGGTACTAGAAATCGCTTTAGCTTGATTTCGAATTTAGGAAAATTCGGTTAGTGGGTTAAATAACTACTCGGAATTAACACGTTTTTATTTCGGAGGTATACTGAACCGGTTCTGTTGAATATCATCGAAATGGAATCAAAGGTCAGAGCACAGGAGCGAGATTTATTCCACAGCCATTATCCTCATAAATTGAGTAATGATTTCTGGTATGTTGGAAAGCGTATTATAATCAATGTATTGCATGATTTTACTAACTTGTTTGTAATAGGTCCCTCACTGACGTAGCAGGTGCTGTTCTATGAAAATGTGGTTCCCACAAGAGAGAGCGCAGTGCGTCGCTTAGTTCATCGAAACAAAATCTAATACACAAACGCAACAACATTTCCGAACTAAGTATGGGAACATGGCACCAGAAATGTTACCAGAAATTCATGGAGACTGGGTTCGTGTTGAATCAAGATCGCAGTGGCCACCCACGAACATCGATTGAAGTCATCGAACGTTTTGTAATTCATTTTCACGAAGCCCGTAGAAGTTCATTCGTTTCGCTGCCAGAAAACTACAAATGCCCCGGTTCACGGTACACAGGGTGCTTCCAAAACATCTACGCTTATATGCATACAAAGTGCAACTGTTACAAGCACTTGAGGCGAACGATAGACCACAACGAAAAGAATTTGCTGTAACGATGCTGGATAGACTGAGTGAAGATCCCGAGTTTCTCACACATGTTTGTTTTACAGATGAGGCAACTTTTCATATCTCTGGGCAGTTAAACAGACACCATGTCAGGATTTAGGGGTCTGAAAATCCTCATGCATTTATGGAACTTGTGAGATAGTCCTAAAGTAAACGTGTGGTTCGGTGTTATGCATAACAGAGTCCTTGGACCATTTTCCTTCAGTGAAAAAACAGTGACGGCAGATGTTTACATGGACGTTCTGCGTGAGTATGTTGTGCCACAACTGGAGGACCTTCAGCCAAACGTGATACTCCAACAGGACGGTGCGCCACCACATTGGGGACGGCATGTTCGGGACTTTTTAAATCTAACATTCCCTGGGAGGTGGATTGGAGACGGGATGGTCCAATTGCATGGCCACCTCGTTCCCCCGACATCACACATCTGGACTTCTTTGTATGGGGATATGTGAAGGATATTGTGTATCCGACAATGCAGGACAACGATGACCTGAAATCGAAGATCATTAATACCATTTGGACCATTACTGAGGATATGCTGCAGCGCACATGGCTGGAAATGGAGTTTCGGCTAGTTGTTCTACGAACAACAAATGGCACGCATATTGAGCTATTGTAATGAGGTAGAAAAAAACTTTAGGCTTTGCTCTTACTTATGTACTCAACCACATTTGTGTATCTCATACAGTGTATCTGTAATAAATGTGCAAAGTGTAAGGAGAGTTTTTGGACACCATGTATTATTATGATTTGCTTGTTGTTAATCATTTCGTAACGACTCTCGCTCTTTTCTATCTCATTCTTAACATAGCTGCCGATCCAGAGAGAGCCCTCACGTAATTTTGTTGGTTCGTTCCATAGAATCACATCGCAAAAAATATAGAGTTCGTACCCTTTGTAACAATAACAAAAAAGAAAGTTTATTTCACTAAAACTATGTGGCTTGAGACATATCGAAGAGCAGGTTAATGGAATGATTCATTGACTTGGTGTCCGCCCATGCTATATGGACTTTAGACCCGAACTTCCGTTTTTCGTACACCGACGTCGATGCTTCCCGACGTCATACCATTCTCTCTCCGGGAACAACTCCTTCCGTTCGCTCTGAAGCCAAATTCTCGACCCAACCTCTGTCTGAAAAACCAAGGTCCCGTCTCTCTCCCTCTTTTCCACTTCCAGATCATATCAGTTCATATGTAGATGATTTTAGGAGGGGAGTGTCTGACCTCAGGTCTTAAACAAACCTTAGAAATAGGAATCTAGGAGATTTGGGCTAGCGTACCCCCATAGGCAAATCACACACACTGTAAAAAAAAATTACTGTAGATTTCACGGTTTTAAACCGTTTTCCAGGGTGCCAACACAAAACCGTAAAATCTACAGTTTTATGCCGTGTTGGAGCAAAGCTATAGCTTTGCTCCAACACAATCAACACATTCGTTCCAGCCAAATTTTTGTGTTTTCGTGATTATTTGGACTGTGACTTGCTCCAGCCAAATTCTGTGCTGTTTTCTTCATTAAATGCGGTGTTGGAGCAAAGCTATAGCTTTGCTCCAACACGGCATAAAACTGTAGATTTTACGGTTTTGTGTTGGCACCCTGGAAAACGGTTTAAAACCGTAAAATCTACAATTTTTTTTACAGTGCAGAAGCGAGGTAGAAAAGGGTAGAAGACGTCCTTATTTATAAAAAATAGAGCCTTCGGACCCCGGGTATAACCGGGGAGGGGGGGGTGCTGTAACTTGGGTCCGACTGCTTACCGTGCCCATTCGACGCACGCAGATATTTAGTGGTACGAGCGTTCGTACCTGCCGGGATCGAACCTGAGATTTCTACGTGGCAGTCAAACTTCAAATAGTGACCCTTCTCTCTTAAGAACTTCAGAAATCTCCACTCCCACTTAATCGGGTTTCGGAGTTGAACCTCACCTACGTGAGGGTTATCTGCAGATACCCTTAAGCTTGCGTTTCTCTCATTAATGCGCCCTTTAAGTAACCCCATTGCCACACAAGACATGTATAATACACTTTAAATGCTTATGTAATGAGCTGACTATAAGAGAAGCATCTAGTGGCGTATACCTGACAACAACAGACTTGAAAATGCATATTTCGTCCGCTCTGCCTCAAACTGGCACGAACAAAGAAATACCACGTAGAAATGAACATATGCATACGTATTTATATATATTTTCTATGATTTGGGGTTAGCGAATCTGACACAATCACTGAACAATGTCTACTAAATCTCAGAGAAGTACACTAACGGTCACAGTAACTATATTAAGTAAACGGCGTGCACTTTTCATATTATCCTGTTTTTATTATGTTTTCAGTTGGCAACGACAACTAAAACATAAACTGAACTTATCACAGACGTATCTTTATTACGCAGGATATAACAGCTTGTCGTATAGTAATAGAAACACTCCTTTTTATAAATTATTTCATTGTTCTCATTCCTTTCATAGACACTATCGTTGTATTCAGTAGCCCACCCAGGATTCTTTATGTAGGTAGTCCAAAATATTGAAGATACAAAGGAAAATACACCGGAGAAAAAATCTTCCAAAACACTGAGGAGTAATAAAAATATATCTGCCATATTAAAGTGCGTTCTCAATTATTCGAAAAGTACATATATTTAAAAACATGTAAAAATATATTTAAAAATAAGCAGCCAAGGATATTATAATATATAAAGTGATACATTATAGGGATTGCCCTGTTCCCTGAGCCACTCTCAATGCGTTCGCCACTGGTTGTATTCACACCTTTTGAACACTAATTTGTTGTCGAATCTCTACAGACTATAATGTTGTCCTTAAATTTTTACAGATTACATCGTTGTACTCACACTTTTTGTACAAACTACATCGTTGTCGACTCTTCACAGACTACATCGTTGTCGACTCT
Organism: Macrothele yani; assembly: GCA_039090855.1. Taxonomy (NCBI): domain Eukaryota; kingdom Metazoa; phylum Arthropoda; class Arachnida; order Araneae; family Macrothelidae; genus Macrothele; species Macrothele yani. The sequence goes on along the minus strand of CM077027.1, from coordinate 131,999,758 downwards.
TCACAGACTACATCGTTGTCTACTCTTCAGAGACTACATCGTTGTCGACTCTTCACAGGCTACGTCCTCGTCGACTCTCCACAGGCTACGTCCTCGTCGACTCTCCACAGGCTACGTCCTCGTCGACTCTCCACAAACTACATCGTTGTCGACTTTTCACATACTATATCGTTGTCCTCACACCTTTTACAGACTATTTTTCGTTGTCAACTTTCTACGTGCTATTCGTTGCCCCAAACACCAGGGTCGACTCTCTGTAGACCATATTTTTTTTTTTTTGATTGGAGGTTTTAACGACCACCGTGAGCAACTCAATGGGCTATAAGCAGTCGCCCGTCCCAAATTTTGGGTCACTGGTTCCAGGGAAGGGAGAGAGCCAGTGCCGTAAGACAAACACAACATCCATGCCTCGCCGGGATTCGAACCCGGACCCCTTCGGACGAATGATCAGAGGCCAACGCCTTAGACCACTGCGCCACCGGGGCGGCCTGTAGACCATATCGTTGTATTCATGCCTTTTGCAGACTATATCGCTCCGCATACTGTTTTAAAGATCATACAGCTGTCAACTCTTTGAATACCATACCGTTATACATAATTTGACTACAAAGCTTGCGGTGTTAAGATAGAATAATAATAACATTTCGCACAATAAAATGCCTATTTTACATCGACTATAGTTTCGCAAAGCGTTTGGCTTTGCTTCTTCAGGACGAATGGAGCGTAAACATTCAAATCATTGTGACGTCATCAGAATTCTGACGGTCACGGGTTTTGGTGAGTTGTTTCCACGCGCTTGAAAGAAATGGAGTCGACGTCATGTCGTTGACAAGCCGTGACGAGTTCCGGTATATGTGGAAAGCTTCTAATATATTAAGCTTGATAGTCGAGTCCGGTTTATCAATAAGTGTAGCGTTTCCAAACAAAAATTTATGGTTATTTTCGTGACAATGTTGAGCTATAGACGACTTCTTCAGTTCACAGTCCCGTACATAGGTCTTGTGTTCCTTCACACGGAAACTTAAAGCCCTGCGGGTCTGTCCTATATATGAAAGTCCACATTCACAAGGTATCTGATAAATTCCCCAGCAGTTTAAGTCTTCGACGTAGTCTTTTGATCCGTAAAAATTCATCTTGTTTATGGGTTTGAAAATAACTTTGAAATTAAATTTTTTAAGGATTTTTGAAATTCCGAAGCAAATCTGAGGAACAAATGGGATAACTGCATAATTCTTTTGTATTGGGAGGTCTACAGGCATGAGCGGGCAGGCAGGCTTTGGTGTTTTAAATTTGTGGACAGCTTTGTCTATAACGGAAGGGCTGTATCCTCTGTGTGCTGCAATTCGTTTAAGAAAATCAAGCTCTTTCTGTAAGGAATCCTCAGTTGAGCAGATATGTATTGCACGATATACGTATGCGAAGAAGGCAGAGATCTTTTGTTTCCATGGATGATTTGATTTTGCATGAGGGGGTAAGGAAACAGCAAATGGTTTTCGATAAACTGTTGTACTGAAGCATCCTTGAGAGCGTGACACAAGGACATCAAGGAATGGTAAGCAGCCATCATTTTCAGTTTTAATTTCAAAGTTATTTTCAAACCCATAAACAAGATGAATTTTTACGGATCAAAAGACTACGTCGAAGACTTAAACTGCTGGGGAATTTATCAGATACCTTGTGAATGTGGACTTTCATATATAAGACAGACCCGCAGGGCTTTAAGTTTCCGTGTGAAGGAACACAAGACCTATGTACGGAACTGTGAACTGAAGTCGTCTATAACTCAACATTGTCACGAAAATAACCATAAATTTTTGTTTGGAAACGCTACACTTATTGATAAACCGGACTCTACTATCAAGCTTAATGTATTAGAAGCTTTCCACATATACCGGAACTCGTCACGGCTTGTCAACGACATGACGTCGACTCCATTTCTTTCAAGCGCGTGGAAACAACTCACCAAAACCCGAGACCGTCAAAATTCTGATGATGTCACAATGATTTGAATGTTTACGCTCCATTCGTTCTGAGGAAGCAAAGCCAAACGCTTTGCGAAACTATAGTCGATGTATAATAAAAATTTTATTGTGCGAAATGTTGTTATTATCATATCGTTATAATTACTCCTTTTACAGACTGTATCGTTTAGGGGCTATATCATGGTCCTAAGCATCTTTTGCAGAATATGTCGATCCGCCCCGGTGGCGCAGTGGTCTAAGGCGCTGGCCTCTGATCATTCGTCCGTAAGGAGTCCGGGTTCGAATCCCAGTCAGGCATGGATGTTGTGTTTGTCTTACGGCACTGGCTCTCTCCCTTCCCTGGAACCAGTGGCCCTAAGTTAGGGACGAGCGACTGCTTATAGCCCATTGAGTTGCTCACGGTGGTAGTTAAACTTCCAATAAAAAAAAAAAAAAAAAAAAAAAAAAGAATGTCGTTGTACTCAACCTTTTACAGATTATATTGTACTCACAACTTTTACGGATTATATCGTTGTACTCGCATCTTTTAGAGACGATGTAATTCTCGATTGCCTACAGACCATATCTTTGTTTTTGCACGTTTTACAGACTATACCTTTGTCGACTCTGTAAAGACAGTCGACCTGTCGTGCGACTATCACCTATTTTTTTGCCATCAGCCTAAACACCAGTTGTTGCCAAAAAACACGCAGAAACTTATAGGTTCCGATGCGGCATTGAAAATGAAAATAGAGGTGAAACAATTTACGCAAAACGAATAACTAGAGAAAGACAGAAACACAGAGACAGAGAGGTGTTTAACCCTTTAAGCGGCGGTCACGAAACGGAAATGTTCACATAGCGGCCGAGTTTTACGAAAACTACCGCAACCCCCCCCCCACGTTTCAGCCGTACCGATCGTAAACCTGTCGTAAGTTATAACTGCTGTATTTCAGTTCTTTATTTTCTGCTACATGACCCAATATATTATTACGAGGAATAGGTTGTCTTCCCTGACACGGATATCATGCCACTGGGTATGAAAAAGGGAATTAAATGACCCCTCTCTCTCTTTCCTTATGTTCGTCGCCATTGTTACAGCATATTTAGCAGGTAATGAGTCAGAAAAGAGCAGTGTCAGACATCCTCTAAACGACCATTTTTAGTAGCACAGTTAAGTGGATAGCAAACGTTTTCTGAAGCACAGGTTAAACCGCGTTAAGCTCACTTCTCAGACAGCTAGTACATTCGCTCCATCTGATTTCTGCCGACTTTACTAATACGTATGTTCCAGCTAGTTAAAGGGTTAAAATGGAGAGAGATATACCGCCCCCCACTCCGTAACTTATAAATAAGACAAGCACTTTGTCGGCATAGTCAGTATGCTAATATTACGATAACTGAAATACACAATGTAGGGAAAATGTAACCTGTAGAAAGGCTATAATCTTCTCTGCGAAACAGCTATAATTTCTGCTTATTGGAAACAAAAATAATTTTAACTTAAGAAAAATGGGTTTGCAGCAATGGGGAGCTTTTCATTTTAAGTAAAGAGTCATTTTCTTTCAAATTATTCTGTTTTCAATGTCACAGTGAGTTTGTGCACAGCACTGGTCTGCTTGTTATGTTTACTTACTGCTGCAAACCACGAAGAGAAAATTGTTTGGCATTAAAAACGTTCTGGAGATGAAATGAGACCGACCACGAAAGTCATCACCCACGGTGTGTTTGTCTTCACGAATGCTATAATAATACACTGTTCCTCTATTACATATCTCAGCTGAATGTCTTTTGAATCGATATATTGTATGTATGTGTTGGTGACGGGGGGGGGGGAGGGGGAGCGGAGTTATGCCGAGTGAGTTCGAAGGAAGATCAGAGACTGGTTTGCTCGCTGACTACAGAAGGGGCGTGATCGAAAATCCCTGATTTATGTCCCAACTTGTCACGGGATTGTCGCAAGAGCTCAGAAAGACACTTTACCGATTTCTCCTCTGCCGGAAATGATCAATAGAACACCCACTGGTATCAGATTACTTTGATCGCTTGATGAGTCCGTCGATAATAGGCGCTGATGACGCAAAAGCCAAAAAAGAAAAAAAAAAAAGAAAGAAAAAAAAGATCAGATATGGAGGTTTTAATACCCGTGATACAACACTACCATCCTTTTTATTTTTCAGGTACTTCTCTTTTCTTAACGGCGATCATGTAAGTTTTTATTAAGTTGTCATAAGACACTTCTGCAAGAGGAAGACGAAGGGCGGACTGGAGATGGTCAAGAAAGTGGGAGAAAAAATCCTGTGAAAAAAACTTTATTTCTGCTTTGACCCAATGAACTTTGAAAAATGAAGAAATTCAAAAGTGAGATCTTTCTTAGGAAATCGGTGATGTATATCCGCGGAAAACGTGTATAGCAAAGTAACATCATAGACCCTTCGTAATCCACAGCTGGATGAATATCTCCCAAAATCCCGTTCGCCACTTTCTGCGTTTGGCAATTCTCTCTAGTTTTAATTTTTGCATGATCTTGAATGTCATCCACCAATTAATTTCTTATGTGCTTTGTTGTGTTTTCTTCCTGTCCCATGGTATCCAGTCTAGTATTTCAGTTATCCTACTGTGGTTAGATTTCCTAGCAACATGTCCAACCCATTATAGCCTCTTGAAAGTGTCTACATTAATCAGGATGCCATCCACTCCTGTCATTTTAAACCATCGTTATTATAGGTGAACCTGCTTTTGGGTCCCTGTAGGTCATTCCACCAGCTCTCACTAACTTCCGAATTTTCTGTTATTGGGAGACACGAAAGGGCGGCGAGGCTTATAAATAAGTCCAAGCCTTCATTAAACATGATCATCTTTCTGAGCAAATCACAATTTATTAGTATATCCAGAATACTCCCAGCAGCCAATGCCACGTCTACCTACTACGAGGTTCCTCCCTCGTCTGTCTTTCGCTAGAGCTCTTACACGCAGTCTCTCTTTTACTCACATTTCCCGTTTTACCCTCTCCAAGGGAGCTTCTCTTTCCCTCAGGTGAAACCACTTCAACGCGCACGGTTTTTCCGAACGCGTTTCTGGCAGTCGGTGTGTGTATACCCATTTCCAAGAATACGAATTTCGCATTTGATATTTCGGGTTACGTGTTTCTACATTAAGTCATGCAAATTAAAAAAAAAAGAAAATAAATCTTGCCACAATAGTCCTTACAGTCATCATTATCAACAATTCTCAGGCCACTGCTAGATGGTCTCCCCAAGTTTTTATCAGAATTTTCTGTCTCGGCCAATTATATTCCATGTGGCTCCCGCACGCTTTCAAATTTCCTCCACTCATGTCACACGTGGTGGGTCTTCTCATGTATCCAGTTGCGGACAGTTCTTCTAGAAATACTCTGTTTGTGAAAATTCCATCACCAAAAAAGAATGACGTTATTCAAATGAAATTTATATCACAGATTCCTCATGTTACAGGAGATAATTGATTACATTTGTACAGCTGTAAAAATTTTTTTTTTTTGCTTCAAAGCTCAGTATCATGTGAAGCCACTTCGGGCAACAATAATATCCTTTACACGGTGTCGCATTGAATGGAAGAAGTTTTTGATATCATCCTGGGATCTAGGCTGCTTTTATGCGAGACCACAGTTTGCTTGTGATAACTGGCCAAGGCACTTGACGGGTCAGTAGTTTTGCTACCATGTTGGATCGGGAACATATCCGGCGAATGTGAAGGCCAGAAAAGATGTGGCAACTATTATGCATGGAAGCTGTCTTCAGCATTCTGGGCCACATGCGGCCGAGCGTTGTCCTCCTGGAATATGGCGCCAGGACAACTGAGAAAGAAGAGTATCACCTCTGCCTCTAAAACGTCCCTGATGTATCGCTGACTGCTCAGAGTTCCCTCAGTTCGTTTCAGGCGAAATAGCGAATCGAACACAATGTCGCCCCAAACCATAATGTTTGGCGTTGGGCCGGTATGAAGCTGCTAAATGCGCACTGCAAGCTGCCATTCACCCCGATGTCGTCGAACACGTATGCGATTATCATGGTGCATCAAGTTTAATTGTGACTCGTCAGAAAACACGACCTGTTGCCATTCAGCCTCCCAGTGTTTGTGTTTGAGACCTCATTGCAGCCTGATGCGTCTGTGGTTAAGGGTCAAAAGAAAGCGCAGCAATGGACTGCTAATGACCAGTCATTTACGCTTTCCAACCGTAGGTTGAAGAAGCGTATGTGCTCCAGCTTTGTCCGCCTGTCCGTACGATAACTCGCGTAAAAATGGTTCGATTTCGATGAAATTTTAGTATGTGGTAGAGGACCACCTGGGGACGAACCCTATTGAAAATGGGCGAAATGGGTCAAAGGTCACGACATAGGAGTGGGATCCATTCCATTGCCCTTATGCATCATAACGTGCGTAAATATGGTTCGATTTTAATTAAATTCTAGTATGTGGTAGGGAACCACATGGGGACGAACCCTATTAAAAAAGGGTGAAGTGGGGTTAAAGGTCAGGATATAGAATCGGGATCCATTCCATCGCCCTTATGCGTTATATCTTACGTAAAAATGCTTCGATTGGGACAAAACTTTATCATGTTGTTCCGGAAGTATACTTTACCGGTTCTACTGAATATCATCAAAATGGAGTCAAAGGTGAGGTCATAGGAGCGAGATTTATTGTACAGCCATTATCCTCATAACTTGAGTAATGATTTCTGGTTTGTTGGAAAGCGTATCATAATCAATGAATTGCATGATTTCACTAACTTGTTTTTTAAGCAGACGATGTTGAACTGTGCAGGAAGACGAAATCTGACCTGCGACAGAGCTCCACTACTGCGCTAACACAGTGCATGTATCTGTGAGATCTGTCACTTCCTTGCGGTAGAGGTGACTGTCATCCGGTGTAGTCGTGCGATTTTGATGTCCATTTCTAGGATTTCTGTTTGTCCGAATGTCACCTGTCCACTGACATTACGTTCGCGTCTCTGTATTAGCGTTTTGTACCATACGAGTGGCAATTTCGCAATAGGAAAATCCTGCTTTTCTGATCCCAACAATTTTTCTTTGCTCAAAGTCCGTCGGTTCTTCGGCGACGGGTCATAGTGAGACACAAGAACCTTTTCGACTCAAATGTCGGCTCTTCACTTATTGCAACATTTCTTTTGAGCTAGCTATTTTTACCCAAGGCCGGCCAGCTCAGAGGGAGCTGCTTCGAAACCGCATGCGCATTTTCACTGACATTTTAATCATTTACATGTCCCAAGCTGTTGAATATATTCTGTAAATATCAAGCTAATACCAGCAGTATTTAAATGGTGGTGAAATTATCACAAACAAGTATGTATGTCGAGCCCATCAGCACCTGTGAGTCATCATTTTATCCTGATATCATAAACCCTTTTCCTTTTTTCGGTGTCGCGTCAGTTCGCCTACTGCGACGATTCGTCGACCATGACGATTCGTCGCGAGTATATTCGTCGACTATGTCAGTTCGTCTCAGTCAAATTCGTCGTGTTTACAAATTTTGGTTGCCGCCCCGGTGGCGCAGTGGTCTAAGCGATGGCCTCTGATCATTCGTCCGAACGGGGTCCGGGTTCGAATCCCGGTGAGGCATGGATGTTGTGTTTGTCTTACGGCACTGGTTTTCTCCCTTCCCTGGAACCAGTGACCCTAAATTAGGGACGGGCGACTGCTTATAGCCCATTGAGTTGCTCACGGTGGTCGTTAAACCTCCAATCTATCTAAATTTTGGTTTCATACAAATCGCATGCAGGAAAACGTACGATTTCGGTTGTCTTCCGCCTTGATCATATTTAAAAGGTTTGGACACCCAGACAGGTTAGTAATAATATTTTTCTTTGGCACTAAAAATAAATTAAATATGCCTAGGCCTAAGCTTAGGCTTTTTTAACAGTTTTTATTCCATCATGTTCGTATTCATAAAGTTTAGACACCAAATCAAGTTAGTATTATTGCGATTTTACTTAAGCATTAAACATTAATACCTTGGCCTAGGCTTAGGCATTTTTAGTAGTTTTTTATTCCGTCGTGCTCATATTCGTAAGGTTTAGACACAAGGTCTAGTTAGTATTATTGCGCCTTTACTTAGGCATTAAATATTAATACATTGGGCTATGCTTAAGCCTTTTACCAGTTTTATTCCGTCGTGCGCATATTTATAAGCTTTGCATCATGTCAAGTTAGTAATATTGCGCGTTTACTTAAGAATAAATATTTCGTGCACTTGAACAAAATCTGTCATAAAGGCCTGGATCAAAGACCTATTTATTAATATTTAATGCTTAAGTAAAAGTGCAATAATGCTAACTTCACTTGGTGTCTAAACCTTATAATTATGAACACGATGCAATAAAAACTGGTAAAAATGCCTAGGCCAAGATATTAATAATTAATGCCTAAGTAAAAGCGGAATAATACTAACCTCACCTTGTGTCTAAACCTTATGAATATGAGCACAATCTAATAAAAATTGTTAAAAAGGCCTAGGCCAACGTATTAATATTTTAATACCTGAGTAAAAGCGCAACAGTACTAACTGGACTTGGTGTCTAAACCTTGTGAGTTGAACACGATGGAATAAAAACTGTGTAAAAGCCTAGGCATTAATATTTAGTGCCTAAGTAAAAGCGCAATAATACTTACTTGGCTTGGTGTCTGAACCTTACGAATATAAAAACGATGGAATGAAAACTGTTAAAAAGGCCTATGCCAGGGTATTAATATTTAATGCCTAAAGAGCAATGATAGTAACTTGACTTGGTGTCTAAACTTTAAGCATAGGAGCACGATTGAATAAAAACTGTTAAAAACGCATACGTTTAGGCATAGGCGTAGTAATTTATTTTTAGTGCCAAAGAAAAATCGTAATATTACTAACCTGTCCGGGCGTCCAAACCGTATAAATATGAATACGGCGGAAGACAACCGAAATCGTACGTTTTCTTGCATGCGATTTGTATGTAACCATAATTTGTAAACGCGACGAATTCACGTGAAACGAATCGTTGTAGTCGACGAATTGACGTATAACCCTTTTTTCTGATCCGTGAGTTGCTTGACTTATCTGTTTTGCTCAAACCCGCCCTAGCTCGTAGGCCACGTTTTCAGTTGCGGTGTCATTGAGAGGGATGACGGGGATTAGGGGAAGATAACTCACCTCGTTGGCCATGCTTGTTGGTGAGTATGGGATAGGATTTACTCTAATCTTTATTACTGAGCTGTCTGTTCGCTATAGGATCATCATCTTTAAGAATAGGATGCACCACGAGAAGGCAGGGATTCACATTTGTTAAGAAAAGAGCAAGTCTTGCGCATTGATGGACCTTCTGTCGCACAGATAGTACATAGCTTATCCCAAAACAACTGAGAATGTTTTTATAAAAAATGTGCAATACTGCGTTCGACCTTGGCACGAGTCTCGAAAAACGGTAGTCGTTGTAGTAACCATAGCAACACGCCACACCTGTTTATCACGCATGCGTCGTCGGTAGTGCGCAGTTTAGGTAAGCGTTGTTTCGTGAACCCCTAACAAGTGTTTTCGCGCTGTGTTTTTTCGAAAAAGCGGATGTGAAAGAGGAACAAAAATGAGGCCATTAAATTTTGCTGTCGACTTAAGAAGTCTGTCGGGGAGACCTTTCGGTATTATACAAGAAGCTTATAAAAATGAATATATAGGAAAATCAACAATTTACAGATGGCATAAAGAATTCATTGATGGTCGTGAGTCGGCGGTTTCAATCACCCATGAAGGAAAACTTTCAATGAGTGTTACAGAGGTAAACATCAATAGAATGTGTGTTATTATACGGAAAGGCACACACCTGTCAATTGGAAATATCGAAGATGTAAGTTCACATTTCAAAATCACCAATTCAAAGAATTTTAACCGATCATTTGGGCATGAAACGAGTTTATTGAACTTGGGTTCCCATTTCCTTTCATGTGCAGCCCAGTGGAAGGCCGCACATGGCCAGTTTTTTTGTTTCTTATTTGGAGAAAATGGATATTAAATTAATGCCCAAACCTGCGTATAATCCATAATTGTCGCCATGTGACTTCTAATTTTGTCCCATTAAAAAAAAAATGTGGGACGTCAATTTGAGACTGATCAACTTATTACAGCTGCGCAGGGGTGCTTCAACAGGATTTTAGAAGAATTCCAGAAAACATTAAAAAAATGGTAAGAGCGTGAAACACCTGTATTCAATGCAATGGACTGTATTTCGAAAAAGATTACCACTTCCTTGATAAATAAGGTAGGCATATTATGTTTATAACAAGTTAGTAAAATCATGCAATGCATTGATTATGATACGCTTTCCAATATACTAGAAATCATTACTCAAGCTATAAGGAAAATGGCTGTGGAATAAATCTCACCCCTGTGCCCTGACCTTTGATCCATTTGGATGATATTCAACAGAACTGGTTCAGTATATCTCCGAAATAACATGATAAAGTTTTGTCCCAATCGAAGCAATGTTACGTAAGTTATGATGCATAAGCGCTATGGAATAGATCCCGCTCCTGTGTCCTAACCTTTCACCCCATTTCGCCCATTTTCAATAGGATTCTTCCCCAGGTGTTCCCCTACCACATACTAAAATTTCATCGAAATCGAACGATTTTTACGCAAGTTATCGTGCGCACGAGCATACGCACACAACACGTGACGTAATGAGGCAGATGGGAATCGCGACCATCTGCTAGCAAAAGTGTGTCGTCATAAAACTTTAATAGGATCCGCACATTTGTTTGACTGCTGACGTCATAAAAATACAGGTCGCGCCATCTTTTTCCTGGACAATATTTGCGTTCACAAGGATGAAAATTTGAACATCGAATAAAATAGCTTCATTTTATAACTTGCAATACTTAATATTTTCTAAAACATAACCATAATTATGCAATCCAACATTTGTCTACTGACTTCATCAAAGTACAGGTCGCGCCATACTTTTTCTGGTTTCAACACCCCCAAAGGTAAAGTTATTGATTTTTAATGTAGTTATTGTTATGTTTTAGAAAATATTAAGTATTCCAAGTTGTAATAAAGTTATTTTAATCGATGTTCAAATTTTCATCCTTGGGAACACATTAATTGCGAAGGAAATGTGTACAAAAGTTTTTCCATTGGAAGTATAGTAAGCTAAATTACTTGACGTCCATCTTAATAATATGGGATAAGAGCGATGGAATGGATCGCATTCCTAAGTCCTGACTTTTGACCCCATTTCGTCCACATTCAATAGGGTTCGTCCCCAGGTGGTCCCCTACCACATACTGAAATTTCATCGAAATCGAACCATTTTTACGCACGTTATGACGCATAAGGGCAATGGAATGCATCCCGACTTATGTCCTGACCTTTGAACACACTTCACCGATTTTGAATAAGATTTGTCCCCAGGCGGTCACCTACCACATATTACAGTTTAAGTGAAATCGAACCATATTTACGCAAGTTATGACGCATAAGGGCAAAGGAATGATCCAGCTCCTACGTCGTGACCTTTAACCCCATCTGTCCCATTTTCAATAGGGTTCTTCCCCAGGTGGTCCCCTACCACATAGTAAACTTTCATTGAAATCGAACCATATTTACGCAAGTTATGACGCATAAGGGCAATGGAATGGATCCCGCTCTTACGTCGTGACCTTTTACCCCATTTGTCCCATTTTCAATAGGGTTCGTCCCATGGTGGTCCCCTACCATATACTGAAATTTCATCGAAATCGAACCATTTTTACGCCAGTTATCGTGCGGACGGACGGACGGACGGACAAAGTTGGAGCATATATACGCTTCTTCAACCTACGGTTGGAAAGCGTAAAAAACATTCTCAGTTGTTTTGGGACAATACTTGTATATACACTATGTATTTTCTAGAAGGCTGTTTGAATTGTTCTTAAAAGATTTGCTGTTAAAAAGAATATCTTTTTTAATTTCCTTGTATACTCGTTCAGGGATGTAAGGTCAGGTGATGCGTAACATCACAGCCTCTCCTTGACAAATGTCAACCCCGCCTTCTCGTGGTGCATCCTGTTCCCACTAAAGGGGCTCTGACGACCGCCAATAGCGGTATAACTATACCATCGGGATTAGAGGAAATTCTATCCCACACTCACCAACCCGCTTGGCCAGCGTGGTGAGTTATGGCCAAACCCCTCCAAAATGACCCCACAACTTAAATCTTGGCCCTCAGTCTCCGGCAGCTGGAATGTACCTGGCCAAGGCAGCGGCCAGTGCGACATGAAGGCAGAGGGTGCTAAGAATCCCCGGAGGACCGGACTAGGCTGCCATCTGATGCTGACCTTGGCAACGTACAATGGACGCTCCCTATCTTCTGATTCAAGGCTTCTTGAATTGGAAGAGGAACTACAAAGGATCAAGTGGGACATCGTGGGGCTAAGTGAGGTAAGGAGAAAAGGAGAAGATCTCATCGAACTGAAAAGTGGACATCTCTTCTACTATCATGGGACAGATACTGGCAGAACTAGTGGTGTTGGATTTATAATAAACAAGAAACTGAAGGATAAAGTTGTAGAAGTTGAAAGTTCCTCTGACAGAGCTGCACGGCTTGTTATCCAACTCTCGAAAAGATACCAGGCTCAGATTATTCAAACTTATGCACCCACCACAAGTCATCCTGAAGAAGAAATTGAAGAATTTTATGAGGAAATTTGTCATCTAAATAATAAAGGTAAGCAGCACTTGAAAATAATTATGGGAGATTTCAATGCAAAAATAGGGCAACGGCAACAGAATGAAACTTCAGTAGGTAAATTCGGTCACGGCAACAGAAACCAGCGTGGAAATACTCTCGTTGAGTTTGCAGAGGCAAGAAGGGTTTTTCATCTTGAACTCCTTCTTCAAGAAAAAGCCACACAGGAAATGGACATGGAGACATCCAAATGGGACGACAAGTGAAATTGATTTTATTATGTGTAACAAAAAATTCGTCATAGAAGACTGCAGTGTGCTAAACAAGTTCAACACAGGTAGTGACCATAGATTGGTGAGATGTAAGATGCACCTCAACACTAAACTTGAACGTGGCAAGCTCATAAGACAAACAAAATCTATTGACATAACCAACCTTAAAAACACCATAATACCTTCAAGTTGGAACTGAAGAACAGGTTCTCTGCTTTAGAAGGCCTAACATCGGAAGAAGTGGACATCTCTGAAGTTAACAGAAAAGTAACCAAAGCTCTTATGGAAACAGCAACAAAATTAGCTGGGTCTAAGAACAAGTTGCATGTAAATAAATTATCAGGAAAAACGAAAATGTTGATGCAAAAAAGAAGAGATGAGGACAACTGAAGAAGATGTGACTTCCAAAGTGGAATATATAGAGCTATGCAAGACAGTACGAAAAAGTATCACTGAAGACGTAAGAAAATTCAACTGTGAACTAGTGAGGAAAGCAATTGAAAACAACCAAAGCCTAAAGATAGCAAAGGGACATCTCAGTAAGGGAAGAAAACAGATTATGGCACTGAGAAAAGAAGATGGTTCTGTAACAAGAAATAGAGGCGAAATTTTGACAAGAGTGAAAGATTTCTACTCCAAATTATATGAAAGGGATGATACATGCACTCCAGACATCATGAAAGATACCAGTACCAGAGTTCCTCCAGTCCTTCCAGCAGAAGTTGCACATGCAATCAAGAACATGAAGCGGGGAAAAGCTCCAGGAGAAGATGGAATTACTGTAGACATCATACAAGAAGCAAGTGGAGAAATCGAAACAGTACTCGCCCAAATTTTCACTCGATGCCTTAATGAAGGAAAGATTCCTGAGGATTGGAACACCGCTACAATGATTCTGCTACATAAGAAAGGTGACATTGAGGATCTCGGAAACTACAGACCTATCAGCCTCCTATCAGTAGTTTATAAAATCTTCACTAAAGTTCTTTCACACCGCTTGAAGGTAACACTGGACATGGCTCAACCGAGAGAACAAGCTGGATTCAGGAGTGGCTACAGCACAATAGATCATATCCATGTGCTGAGAGAACTAATTGAAAGAGCGAGGGAATATGAACTTCCATTGTGCATGGCTTTTATCGATTATGAAAAAGCCTTTGATTCGGTGAAACCATCAGCAGTTACAATGGCTCTGAAAACCTGTGGTATTGAAGATGCATACATTAATATTATTAATAACATCTATGAAAATGCAAGTGCAAAGATTAGGCTGTTTGAAAATACAACACACATAAAAATTGGAAAGGGAGTGAGACAAGGTGACACCATATCTCCGAAGCTCTTTAATGCCACATTGGAGGGTGTTTTTCAGTCACTGAGCTGGGAAAACAAGGGGATAAAGATTAATGGAGATTATCTAACCCACCTTCGTTTTGCTGATGACGTAGTCATTTTTGCAACTAGCCCATCAGAGCTGCAGAGTATGATCCAGGAACTTGCTGACAAGAGTAAAGAAGTGGGATTAAAAATGAACTTTCAGAAGACAAAAGTGATGTTCAATGCTTTTACAAGAAATGAAGATTTATCGATTGATGGAGAAAAGCTGGAGATAACAGACACGTACGTTTATCTTGGACAGCAGATATCAAGTGAGGGTCACATTGATGAAGAAATAAATCGGCGTACAAAACTTGCCTGGAGAGCTTTCGGAAGAAACAGCATAATTTTCAAGAGCAATATGCCATTATGTCTTAAAAGAAAAGTGTTTGATCAATGCATCCTTCCAGTGCTTACGTATGGTGCAGAGACGTGGACCTTAACTAAAAGAGACATACAAAGGCTGCAGACAACTCAAAGAAGCATGGAGAGGTGCATACTTGGTGTAACCAGGAGAGATAAGAAGAGGAACTCGTGGATCCGAAAAATGACAAGAGTGGAAGACATCATGATCAGAGTTAAATCCCTGAAATGGCAATGGGCTGGACATACTGCCAGAAGGACAGATCATCGATGGACAGCCGAAATTTTAGATTGGATTCCAAGGGACAGGAAAAGACCCAGAAGAAGACCACATGCGAGATGGGTGGATGAAATTCGAAAGTATGCAGGGGTGACATGGAGGAGACTGGCACAAGACAGACCGTTGTGGAGGAAACTTGGGGAGACCTTCGTCCAGCAGTGGATTGATAATGGTTGACAATGATGATGATGATGATACTCGTTCAATTGCGACTGTTTCAATAAACTGAAAAGGATATCGTTCTCACTTTTCGGTCTCGCAGTACACAAATAATTTTTTAATCGGAGTAACAGGTACAGAGATATGGTGTCCTTAAAATGATTGACTGAGCGAGGGACGCGGTCAATCAATCTGTCTGTCTACGAAAATAAGACCTGAAACATTGGTATGGAAGTTCACATAGAAATGGAAAGTTCTTAATTTTCAATATCAATGGCAAAAAATAAAGTGAAAAAATGATGGGAGACGAATTTATCACTTTGTCACTCCATTAACTAAGCAGGTGAGAACTGCTCTCGCGAACATTATTTTTGAAACAGAAAAGCCGTTTTCTTATAAAGAAAGAGATCTGAAAGACATTGAATTTTACTGTTCCCTGAACGCCCGTAAAAACAATATATTTTCATTGTCGTTTCAGTATTACAACTTTTGCACGAATGAACTTTGTAGGAATTGTTGAATGATTATTCGTAAGGTCAGACAATTGGAGGTATCATCCCGTTGGACGGATCATACCTTTCTAAGAATAGCCATTGAAGCAATCTTGATTGAGCCAGGTGTCCTTGGACATATGGTACACCGTACTAAACTCCAAAATAAGTTACTGTGTGCTATCATGGCGCAGTGTTCAAGAGCACTGGCTTCTCACCATTCGTCCCAGATGAATACGGATTCGAATTCCGGTGAGGCATGGGTGTTGCATTTGTCTTGCGGCATTCGCTCTCTCACTTCGCTGCAACCAGAGACTCTAAATTAGCGACGGGCGACTGCTGATAGCCCATCAAAGTGGTCACAGTAGTCGTTAATTCTTTCTTCCCCTCACATACAAAACAAAGTTACCATGTTTACGATTAATCACAATGGGTGTGTCTACAGAAGCACCTAGAGTGATATTTGGAACAGGAAATAACACTGCTTTGTGTCAAAAAGGAATAATCTAATGACTAAAATGGAATAGATATAAGATAGTACAACTATACTAGTTATCCGAATTTAAAATAAACCTCTTTGTTGTGTTGTTTTCTGAAAGTTTTCCTCATCACCCCATAGAAATTTAGAAATTGGAAAATAAGTAAAGAAATAAAGGCAAAACTTGATTTTACTGTTCAAAGTGTTGGTCAAAAGAATTTCTTGTAACAAGTGATACAGCAAGAGTTCATTTACTGAATACATTCCTTCGCAACAAGAGCATTTACTAAATCTGACATATTTACGAACATTTTTGCGGCTCGTATTCCTTGATATTTGCGCATTTCCGGGTTGGTGGAGGCGCGTTCTCTAATGAAATTTCCATCCTTGTGTATCTGACAAATCATATCCCTAATATTTTCACACTGCAGCGTACGAATCTACTGCATGCATAATGTTGAATAATGTCCGGAAGAAGCTATTGAATTCGTCCGAAAGAGATCTATCTACACAACTGCATTCAAACAAAATCCTTCCGAGGCTCTTGAATCTAGATTGAATGTTTCAATCTTGTCATAGCGCATCAACCCCTTTCGAGATTTATTTATTCGAACTGTTTGCGGATGGTGATCCAATCACATACTTTCAAATGAAACCAAGAAATAGAGCAACGCATTTCCTGCTATTGAAAACATTTTGCGAACTAGAAGTAAACAGTGGGAAATGAGTTTCTTTTTTACGAAATAAAAAAGCATGGTTTTTGTATTGCGCTTAACTTATTGTGCTATTATTTCGTACCTAATTTCGTATTTTTGGATATCAATAACAAAATACGTTATTGAAAATTGATTTATACTCGATAAAATGTTGTGGAACTTAGGACTAACTTTTTAGCACTCACACGTACATACACCGGAGAGCTAAAACATTATGACCAGCGCGTCTTTATGCAAATCGAAGCAACCGCTGGTAAACGACGGCGTGTGTGACGGTCATGAAATGATATAAATAGCACCTGATGCTTAGCTCTGTTAATCAGGGCCGCGGGTGGCCTAGTGGGCAACGTTCGTGACTGCCACGGAAAGGGCCTCAGGTTTGATCCCAGGCAGGTACCAACGCTCGATCCACTAAATATCCGCCGTGCGTCGGATGGGCACGTTAAGCCGCCAGACCCCGGGTACTGGCTCCCCGGTAATAAATAAGGGCGTCTTCCTCCACCTTTCTACTTCGCTTCCGTGTTACTTTCCTATCGGGCGCTCTAGCCCAAATCTCCTAGTTTCCTATTTCTAAGAGTTGTTTAAGACCTGGGGTCAGACACTCCCTTCCTAAAATCCCCTACATATGATCTGATCTGCTTTGTTAATCAGTGTTGATCTTGAGATGGAAATGGCAGCGGACTTAAGCGGCTTTGGTAAAGGCCAAATTGCGGTGACCAGACATCTTGGTCAGAGCATTTCCGAAACGGCAAGATTTGTGTAGTGCATGCGGTCTGCTTAAACAAAATGTGATTCCAGTTGGGGAAAACAGCGTACCACCTCAAGGTGTCGGCCAACTACGGCTTATCGATGCTAGAGGTGAGCGAATGTTATCCCGTATGGTACGAACCAACAGAAGGGTTACTGTGGCACAACTCGTCGGTAATTTAAATGCTGGTGATTTGAGTATAGTTTCGCAGCACATAGCCTCATTTTCAACACGGTTCTAGGTACTATGTAGCTGCAGACCTCACCGAGTGCCCATGCTAACCTCTGTTCGCAGTCGAAAGCGCCCAAAATGGACACTCTGGTATCAAAACTGGGACCTTTATTGAATGGAATAATGTCGTCTGGTCTGTTGAATCTCATTTGCTGTTGTACCATGTGGACGGCCGGGTACCTGTGCGTCGTTTACCTGGGGAAATATTGGCACTAACATGTACCGTGGGACGAAAACAAGCCGATGGAGGAAGTGTAATGCTTTGGGTAGTGTCTGTTTGGGAAACCCTATGTCCAAACATTCATGGGTAGGAAACTACGAAGGGATATTCAGTAAGTCTTAAACATGACTTTGAAAGTAGTGGCTGGTGACTGACGCAAGTATTGCAAAGTATTGCGCCATACTTCAGTTATATAACAGCCATGGCACGTCGCTTTGTCAGCACTTGAGACGGCGCCACAGTGCATTGAAGTCTATAAGTTGATAACGGATGAGCGACAGATGAAATTGCGAAACCAAGCCGTGACCAAAATTTTGCGGAGTGAAGGTGAAACGCCAAGCAGTATTCGTCGATGGTGAACTTTCATACGCAACAATCAAAAGATGGGCTGCTTTCTTAAAACGGGTATGAGACTCTTTGGAAGACGACCCTCGCCAGGGATGCACAGTGGAGGAGACCAAAGATGAAATGCGACAGAAAGTGAAAGACCTGGTGATATTAAACCGGCGAATTCATATCGTACAGATTACTGAGAAACTAAAGTTAAGTTGCGACAATGTTTCGACCATTTTTCATGAGAAGTTAATGATGTCAAAGGTCTGTGTAAGATGGTTTCCTGGAATTCTGACACGTGATATAAAGAATGATCGTATTCAACAAGTCGGGCTCAAATTGATCACATCAGCCACGATCCAGATGACTTCTATTCATGCAGTATGGCTGGTGATGAAACGTGGCTTCATCATTGGAACACTGATACTAAATAAGCAAGCATACAGAGGAAAACGTTATACAGGGTTACAAGGAAAGTCCGTGATCAGGCCAATATCTCACGAACTATGGCAGTTAGCGATTTACTTCTTTTGCAGTTGTATAGGAAAACCCCTATGGCGCACACAATAACACCACGAGGTATTCCCTCCCCCTTTTTTTTTGGTGGGGGTGAGGGGCTATCTCGCTCCGCTTTGCAGATAGGGCAAAAAAGCGAGACAAAAATAGTACATAAATGGTTTTGTCCCATAACAAAAGATGGAAGGGGACTCTCCAAATGCGAAAAAAGCGGAAAGCTAACTGAGTCGCTGTGTCCGAAGCATATTTGCATGGATTTCAAATGTCGTGCTTTCTCCACCGTCGTCAGAATGCAAAAGTGATATGCGTGGTCGGTATGCCAACACTTCGTGAACCAGTGACGGGAAGTCGAAAGCTTTGCCACGTACGCAAGTCAATTAGATGTGCATACAGTTTTCCTATTGGATGAGTGTTTCGCCACTTCACGCTGTTCCTCTTTGTCTCACTGTATTTTTTAATGTATTGGACATCAAAGTCTGATATTGAATGTTTCAAGGGACTGCGTTTTATTTCAGAACAAGAACTGTTTAAACCGTTTGTAGGAAAACTTTTCCTTTGTACTTTCATTTACTTCGAAGTTACCAGTTTAGATAAGTTCTAAGGAATAAGTTCTCGTCTAAATACTCTGTCGTTGCTTCCAGATGTGATTTTCTTCGAGCCACATTCCCGGTCCCTTTCCATCTTTTGTTACGGGACAAAAACATTTATGTACTATTTTTGCCTCGCTGAACAAGTTTGTAATTGACATTTTTTGCCTTATCTGCAAAGGGGGCGCGATAGCCCCCGCACCTCTAAAAAGTGGGCTAGGGGGATCCCTCGTGGTGTTATTGTGTCCACTATTTGGGTTTCCTATACAATTGCACAAGAACTAAATCTCTAACTGCCACAGTTCATAGTTTCTGAGATATTATCCTGATCAAGGACTTTCCTTGTAATCCTGTAGATCATCATCACAAACAAAAAAGTTCAAAACTCAACCGTCTGCAGGGAAGATTAGAACCACTATTTAGGCAGGGGTGGGGGCCTAGAAGGGTTGATATTAATTGATTACTTGCCTCCTAAAAGAACTATAAATGTTGCCTATTATACCGCTCTAATTCGACAATTGCGTAAAACCATTAAGAGTAAACGGCGAGTAAAATTGTGACAGTGTTCTGCTTCTCCAGGGTAATGCTACAATCCACACCGCCGGAGTTTCCATGCCAGCTGTCTCATAATGTGCCTCCAACTGCTTCTCCACCAGCCGTACTCATCTGATCTCGCGCTTAGTGACTTCCTCTATAAAATCTGAAAAAAATATGTGCGGGGTAGGTGTTTTGTGAATGATTCTGAACTGAAGAAGGCAAGTAAGTGTTGCTTTGAAGAGAAAGATCAAACTATTTTCGGAGAGGGGCTATCATCGGTGCAACAAGTGTATACAAGTTAGGTGAGACTGTGGAAAAATAAAAGTGCGTTTTTGAATTTTTTTTGTCATTGTATGTTAGACTTATAACTTATTGAACACCCTGCTTATGACACCTACCTAATCTTAATTACAGAGCAGGCGCATCCTTTACTGACAACGGTATTCCCCTCTAGTAGTGCCAGCAAGATTAAGCCCCATTCCAGACGGCTCGGATCACTCGATAATGGTTCGTGGAACATCAGGAAGACTCCTAGTTTTTGCCCTGTCCTCCAAAATCCCCAGACATAATCCAATCCATCATCCGTGGTTTGTGTTGGAACAGCAAATCCGATCTGAGGCGGCTGAACTACGTAAGTTACAAGATGTAAATGATCTGCTGGGAACGAGTTGGTACCGGATACCACATAGCACCTTTAGAAATCTTGTAGCGTCTATTCCTCGCCAGGAAAGAGCAGTTTTGGCGGCATGTGGAGGTCCAACATCATGTTAAGGAGGTGGTCATATTTTTGTTTTGACTCCTCGGTGTATCTCCCAGCACGTAGAGTATATGCTACATCAGTACGTCTCTGCCAACAGCACTGGGAAACACACTTCAAGCTCCTACTACTTAACAATACAGGGTGTTCAGGTAATGATGGCTACTAACAACCTTCTGAGCGACAAACTCAGAAGGTTGTTAGTAGCCATCAAGAGGAATCAAAATTTAAATGGAACATGGTGTCGCAAACCACATTTAGTCGGTTAAAATCGCGAAAATACTTATGCGGGCTCTGACTCCAAAGGAGAGGGATGGTGGATGTCACGTGATCGCTGAATGCGTTCGTGGATTCACTCACGATGTCTGTCGTAAGCAGCGTCGCAAAACGCATGCGCTGAGGTAAGAGCACATGCTGAGGGCGACGTAAGGTAACGCCATTGCGATGATAGGCATGTGTAACAGTCCCGTTGCTTGGCCTCCACGTTCGCCGGATCTCAATCCGTTGGACTTCTTCCTCTGGGAGTCACCTTAAATCACCCGTTTATGAGACGCCTGTGGACACAGCAGAGGGTCTCATAGAGCGGATCGTCGTCGCTGCGGCAGGCATCAGTAGCACACCCGGTATCTTCGAGCGCGTCCGGGAATCGTTTTTACGTCGTTGTAGACTGTGAAATGACGTCCGCGGCCGCCACTTCGAACAACACCTGTAATAATTTCTTTCACATCATTCTCATCGTTCCCTTTCCAGCATTGTATTGCGCACAACAATTTAATAATTTCAGTGTAATAATTTTTAACAACACCTGTAATAATTTCGTTCACATCATTCTCATCGTTCCCTTTCCAGTATTGTACTGTGCACTACAAGCTGTGTTGTAAACTTGCCGTCAAAAAAATCTTTTTGTTGTTATTATTGTACTTTTTGTCGTCCCCGCGTGACGTCAGAACCTGCATACGCATTTTTGCGATTCTCACCGACTAAACGTGGTTTGCGACGCCAATGTTCCATTTCAATATTTGTTCCTCTTGATTTCTACTAAAAACCCTCTGAGTTTGTCGCCGCATTAACTGAACACCCTGTATAAGTTTGGCAGTTATCGATCGCCATCATCAAATATAATCTAATTTTACAGTATACTGTATATCGTACTTCTTAGCATATCTCTCAGAAAATCAGCAGCTCGCATTCATTTAGCATATTATTCCAAACACTTGTCTCAACATAGCTCTTACTCCGAGTAGCTTTTATCGAAGTTCGCTTTATTTAACTTTTTGATTGCACCTTGACCAACTGTCAGGTTGCCAATGTTGAAAACCTCGTCGGGGAAAATCATATTGTGTTAAGTATGAAAATAATTACTACGAGAAGAAACTAAATGTATTCGAGAACACAGAAACTGAAAAGTAAGGTTAAATTAGCGTATATACAATTCCTATTGAACTTTATCTTTTAACAGCGCCAATGTTAAAGCCAAATTCTCTTGTTCATTCGTCATATCGATTTGAACATTAGTTTGATTTATTTGTTTTCCTGCAGAATGTAGAGGTTAGGTGTTTATTCTTTAAGCACCACGGAATTCATTTTGTCATGATTTGAGGTAATGGAGACCTACTAGAGATCAAAACACCACGCCCTGTCTAGCTCATAAATTTCTCCTGCAAACATCGCGAAGAAATAATAAATCAAGGCTGCAGTATAAATGCAATGACACGAGACAGAATGAACCTCGTGGGAATATGTACGCCACAAATGCTAAACCAATTGTTTCCCTGAGATGCGCGACACATTAAAAGCATTAAAGTACCTTTTCCGCTGTTTGCATCTAATCCTCTTTAATAATCATCAATTAGTGACAGCAGGACGTTAATCAGACTAGTTTCCCCTTATTCGAATGAGTCAAGATATTGCTGCGTTTTGTTTCGGGTACCAGCTTAAATATAAGCATAGTTCTTTCAAGTGAAAGTTCTTCAGAGCTCTCATTAAACCATCGTGCATAACTTTTGCGTAAGTCATGAATCCTAATTTTCTGAATGAACTTAATGCTCTTGCATTTGTGAAGATTAAGGAAGAGCGGGAATACATGCTTACAATGGGTTTATGAGCTGGTCTTCTCGGAAAATTTGATGGCTGGTATTTTGTTTGAAAAGAAATGGGCTGACGACGACTTTCCAACACCTCTTAATGGCACATAAACACTTTAATGGGTGTAATCGTGAGGCAATTCGGTCTCCTATTCTATTCTAAGGGGCCTCATTTGGGAAGCAAATATTCGCACCTATCGCCGCCCAGTCTGCTTTGTTCTCTGGATTACTCGCTTAATAAGTTATAAGCTGTATTATCTCGTGACTAAAGTGGTGAACAATAAAGATCACTTTTCGAAACCGGAGAAGGTTTAAGCGTACTTTCTTCTGCATTTCAATGAAGCTAAACTAAGCCTTGTAAGGGAATCACTTTCAATTCAAACGAAGTGGGAACATGGTAGGTTAATTTGAAATCACTGTTTACATGCAAGCACTTTTAGCAGGATTACCACAAAACACGGAGAATCTAACGAAGATGTTAGTGCAGTACATTTATGAGAGAAATGTGAACCACGTTTAATAAAAATGTGAACCACGTTTAACAAAAAGAAATTTTGATCTCAATTTCTGATCGATTGTGCGTCAACAGCAATACTTTATTGGTTGTTTAACTCATAATAAAGTTTTATGCTCATAGTATTAACCCTTCAACGACCACGACCCTAACATTATGTGGCTAACTCCCAAAATTTTAGCTTTTTTTGCAAATTTCTATCCCTCTTTTTAGAGGTTAAGAAAAGATGGATTAGTGCTGGCTCAACTCGCGAAACTTCCGATCTGTAGGCTTCATACTGTGTGTGAAAATTACACCATGAAGGACTGCTGGTATTCACTTGAACCTTGCAGATGTCCAACAGGTTGGAATGTGAAAATGATCAAAATGTCAGTGAAAGTTCGCATGCGGTTTTGAAGCAGTGCTCTCTGAACTGTCCGATCTTGGGTATAAAGTAGAGGTGGAGGTATTATCGATTGCATTATCGATAATATCAATAATTTTGTGCAACTCAGTACATAGATAGGGCATCGATAGTTTTTCGTAACTATCGAAAGTTTTACGTTTTTCAATTCTGTAAATGTAAATCACGATGGTGCAAACTATTCCAGATTCCACCGATGGCTTTGATTGATGACTGACGCACATTTTCATCTCATTTATACTGGTGTCGAAAACATTGAGCCCAGCCAATATTGATACATGAAGACAATGCGAAACTAAAGTTAACTGCAATCAAAAGAGTAAACCGTGAGGGTGTGCGGTTTTTGCACTTGGTTCTTCTTCACGTTAAGTCAAGCTCAAAGCGGAAGTGTACGTTTCAGTCAGATGAAGACGAAGTCAAAAGCGTTGTTCTTGTTGCTTGTACTGGAGGCTTAAAGGTGCGTCATGTGCTGAAACAATTATAATTTGAGAGTAAATAATCAGTAATAATGGGTAAACGTAAATATATTTTGTACAACTTTATATTTCTTATTGTTAAGGTCTACGCAAAATGTAGCCTTTAAGGAAAGAACTACAAAAC
Organism: Macrothele yani; assembly: GCA_039090855.1. NCBI lineage: Eukaryota > Metazoa > Arthropoda > Arachnida > Araneae > Macrothelidae > Macrothele > Macrothele yani. The sequence goes on along the minus strand of CM077027.1, from coordinate 131,975,438 downwards.
GTCGGGCAGTCGTCAAATCTTAGGGATAATTTAAAACGACAGCGTCCAGCTGTTGTCGTTTCATATGATCCCAGAAAAAGCAATTAACAGCCGCACTCAAAACTTTAGTTATTCAATTTATCACGAATTATTTCCACGATTTTGCTAAACAAAACTGTGTTTGGGACAATGGTGTCTCAAACACAGACACTAGAGCGCTGATTGGCAACAGGCCCTACGGCTTCTGACGAGTCACGATTAAAGTTGATGTACCATGATAGTCGCATACGTATTTGAAGTTATGATGGTGAACACCACCTTGCAGCGTCATACAGGCCCAACTCCTAAGGCCATGGTTTGGGGCGTAATTGGGTTCGGTTCGCGATCTAGCCTGACACGAATTGATGGAACCCACAACATCCAGCGATACATCAGGGATGCTTTATAGGGTGAGGTGATACCCTTTCTTTAAAGTTGTCGTAGCGCTACATTTCATCTGGACAATGCTTGGTCACATGTGACTCAGAATGTCCAAGAACCTCTTTCATTCACGACAGATACCGCTTCTTCCCTGGCCTGCACATTCGCCGTATATGTCCCCTATCGAACATGTCTGAAACATGGTTCATAAGCAACTGGTCAGTCAAGCGGCTTCCTCTAGTCGTCACAAATGAACTCTGATTTTGTATACAAGAAGCGTGGCAGGCTATTCTGATATCAAAAGCTTCTTCCATTCAGTGCCATGCCGTGTCGAGACAGTTATTGTTGCTCGAGGAGGTTTAGCACGATACTGAATTTCTAATCAAAAATAATTTTGTACCTCTACAAATGTAGTAAGTTATCTCTTGTAACGTGAGGAATCTGTGATATAAAATTTCATTTGAATAGTACGATCCTTTCTCGTTACTGCAAATTTCACAAAATTAAAGAGTTTCAACAATTGCGGTAATTAGTGATAGGCATAAAGTGAAAAGTGGGAACCCATTTTATTGCTAGCCCCCACGCTTCAGTTCATGTTCATCGCTTCTATGGTGAAATTTTGCAGCAGCTACCATCCTCTTGCAGCATATCTTTTATTTTCCCAGCGTGATACGACAGCAACTAAAAAAAAAAAAAACCCCACGGGAACTCAGAACATGAGGCGAACAAAAGGGAAATATTTAAGGTTCATTACCCCAAAATTCTTTGGATAAGGATGTGCCGAGAAAGCTGTCATCCACTCCTTTACAAAACATCTTTCCAATATTGTAATACCACTTTCCCTCAACGAAAGCAAAATCTCCCCCCCCCCCCCTCACACCCATGAAACTTAAGGCTGGCCTGGTGAATATGCTACCGTGTAAGTCTGGAATGCCAAAGAAAACTTACCAACAAATCATGGGCATGGGACAAAAAAGGTAACATCCAAATTGTGTGATTGAAAACATCCATGGATTTAACTCCCTCCCCGTTGTAGGGGTGACCTAAAGGATATAACTGAGTGTTTCCAAAATTCAAGGCTTTTTAAACTTTAAAAAAATGTTTGTTCTTCGAGATGGCTTGCGGAAATTGATGTTTAGGAGAAAATCAAGTGAGTATAGTATAAGCAGGGATTGAATGTTTCTTTCGTCTGGAATTAGTGAACATTTTTAGATGACGAGCCAAAAATTCGGAATTAAGTAAATGGGCAAATATTGCTGTAACTGAAATACAACCATTGCCCACACTTCTTCAATAGTGTTCGGTTAGAGACGTGATGAGTAAGACGCGTGATTTGAATGATTTTGACTGAGGGTAAATTATAGGTTGAAGCGGGATTGGTGTCTCCTTATCAACGCAGTGGGGTTTTACCATACTACACTGTCCAGAGTGTTTCGGTAATGCTAAAATTATGGTAAAAGAACAAATGTCCTGATGAATTGCAAAGATATACCAGACCTGACAGCTGGTGGTGTACGCCATTTGGGCAGCATTGTTCGAACTGATTGGTCCCCAAAAATATCAAAATTCACCACCGTTTTGAACAGTGGATCAAGTCGTCATGTCAGTGCAAGGAAAGTGCAACGTATGCTTAAGCGTCTAGGGTTCGACGGCCGCTGCCCCCTCAAGAGTCGCACTGTTAAGGTCACAACACCAGACTCAACGCCTTGCTTGGGGGTAGAAGCACACAGACACTGTACCTCAGCCGTCCCGGTGACGCAGTGGTCTAAGCGCAGGCCTATGATCACTCGTCTGAGATGTGTCCGAGTTCAAATTCCAAATAGGCATGGATGTTGTGTTTGTCTTATGGCACTGGCTCTCTCCCTTCCCTGGAACAGTGACCCTAAATTTGGGACGGGTGACTGCTTATAGCCCATTGAGTTGCTCACGGTAGTCGTTAAACCTCCAATAAAAAAAATGATCAGTTCAGCCGGTAAAATTCTTAAGAATGTTGGGCGCACATTTTACGGACGTCTCCTGCGGAAATAGCTTTTAACACTGTAAATAAACTTGTGTGTAAATAGCATCCAGTCTGCATCTTTGGAGTTCTCTACGGTAAGTCCCAGTTGCCGCCCCGATTGCGCAGTGGTTTAAACTCTGGATTATGACCATTCCTCTGAGATAGGTACGGGTTCGAATCCCGGTGAGGCACGGATGCTGCGTTTGTCTTACGGCACAAGTTCTCTCCCTTCCCTGGAGTCGGTGGCTCTAAATTTAAATTAAGGACGGCTACTGCTTATAGCCAGTTGCGTTGGTCGTCAAACCTAAAAAAACAACACTGGACCTCAAAAACTAGAAACGGATAACTTGGTACGATGAATCCGAATTTAAACTGCATTGAAACGATGGAAGCCGCCCCGGTGGCGCAGTGGTCTAAGGCGTTGGCCTCTGATCATTCGTCGGAAGGGGTCTAGGTTCGAATCCCTGTGAGGCATGGATGTTGTGTTTGTCTTACGGCACTGGCTCTTTCCCTTCCCTGGAACCAGTGACTCTAAATTAGGGACGGGCGACTGCTTATAGCCCATTGAGTTGCTCACGGTGGTCGTTAAATCTCACAAAAAAAAAAAAAAAAAAGAAAGAAAGAAACGATGGAAAAGTGCGTATCTAGCGTCAGCCTTATGAAGCCACGGACGTTTCATATCAAGCTGGAACAGTGCCGTCTGGTGGCGCCTCGAAGATGGCCTGGGGTGTCTTCAGTTCGAATGATTCCTTTGTTACGTGTGCAGTCGACTTTGAGTACGCCTCAATATATGGACATCATAGCAGACCATTTACACCCTTTCATGTGCTGAAGGCATCCAAAGGCCGATCGTGTATTACAGTAAGATAATTTTACCCATTTTAAAGGTCCCATCTTACTATTGTATGGCTAAAAGGGCATTGTAGTGAATTTGAAAAACTTCCGTGGCCACGTAGAAGCCCGGATTAAAACCCCTTCGAACATCTTTGGTATGCCGTCGAACAAGCTGTTTGGGCACGTGCTCCATTGGCTACGAACCTGAGTAAATTACAAACAATTTTGGAGGAGGCATAGCTGGCAATACCGGCATCACATATTTGTGAGATCGTGGAGTCCATACCACGTTGTTGGCCGTCGTCATTGGGACAAGTGGTGTTCCAACACTTTGCTATGGAGGCACTTCAGTGTACATAGACTCTCAGACGTTTGCCGGTAGCAATCATTGCATTCTTTCACGTAGAAGAGACGCGATGTTATGGGGGTGAATGACATAGCCTCGGAAGAAACCTAATCCTGGTTCACTTTTTTGTTTAATGACAACTGAGATGATTTTCGAATTCTTGATAATGAATGATAACAATGGTCATTTTTGTAATTCAAAAGTCATCTCAGATGACTTTTTAATTCTTGATAACTTAATGAAAACATGGATAACTGAGACTTTTAAATTTTTGATAATTAATGGCAACAATGACAACTGAAATTACTTTTGAATTCTTAATAATTTAATGAAAACAACGGCAACTGCAAAGACGGATTGATATTTTGAAACAAGGGCAACTGAGAAGAATTATTGATAATTAATGGCAACAATGATAATTCAGATGACTTTTGAATTCTTGAAAATTGATGACAATAATGGTAACTGAGATTAATTGAATTCTTGATAATTAATAACAGTAGTAAGTTAGACGACTTTTGAATTCTTGATAATTAAGTGTAACTCAGGTGACTTTCGAATTCTTGATAATTAATGACAACAATGATAACTGAGATGACTTTTGAATTATTGATAATTTAATGAAAACAAAGGCAACTGAGAAGACTGATTGATATTTTGAAACAAGGGCAACTGAGAAGATTTCTTGATATTTAATGGAAACAATTATAACTGAGGTGACTTTTGAATACTTGAAAATTCACGACAATAATGGTAACTGAGATGACTTTTGAATACTTGAAAATTCATGACAATAATGGTAACTGAGATGACTTGAATTCCTGATAATTAATGACAACAATGCTAAGTGAGAAAACTTTTGAATTATTGATAATTAATGGTAACTAAGGTGACTTTCGAATTCTTTATAATTAATGACAACAAAGCAACTTCAAAGACATCTGAATTATTGATAATTTAATGACAACAAAGCAACCTTAAAGACATCTGAATTATTGATAATTTAATGAAAACAGGGACAACTGAGATTTTTGAATTCTTGATAATTAATGACTGATAACTGAGATGACTTTTGAATTCTTGATAATTAATGAAAACATTAGTAACTGAGTTACCTGAATTCTTCATAATTATGAAAATAATGGTAACTGAGATGACTTTTGAATTCTTGATAATTTTTGGAATCACGAAGAATTCAAAAATTATCATTGATAAAATCAATGGTAAAATAAATGATAAATCTTAATTACCATTGATAAAATCAATGATAATTCTTGAATTCTTTCAACTTCATATTTGATTGCTCTAAGCTCATATTTGATTGCTCTAAGCTCATATTTGATTGCTCTAAGCTCATATTTGATTGCTCTAAGCTCTGAAAAATGGTCCTACTAGCTTTCTAGTCGATTGCGAAAGCTCGACGGATATTTAAAATTTTGAACCGGCTGCTTAAAAAAGAAGAATCTTTAGCCTAATTTAAGTCCAGTGTTATTATTTACACTAATATTTCGTTATTTTTTGCATTCAAAACATTTCTGTTTTCAAACGCTTTTATGAGCAACAATTACTTTCCCACCCACTATTCCATTTCCTTTTTTTTTTTAACTTCGTGATTGTGTTTATAGCAGTTTGCTGTTATTTCAAATAAAAATTTCAAATAAAAATTTCATGTTTTCTTTCTGGACGTTCACTGAGTCGAATAAATAAGAAATGTTTGTGAAATCATTTAACCATTAGAAAGGACATTTTTTACGATGTTTTTCCGGAACCAACTTTATATCACAGCTTACACTTTTTCTGTCTTATATTTTCGTGCGAAGAAGTACCCCACAATGTATGACTATCAACATCTGGTTTTTAATGCATGTTATAAGAATATGCAAAAGCTTTTTCGCTGAGCCGCTTGTAATAAGTAAATATTTGTGCATTTATTCACAGTGGTTCTGTCTCAATGTCAAATCCCTATAGACCGTCCATTTATCAGTCTGAAAATGTCTACTTAGTCAATATTTATTCCTAGATTTTTCGTGGCTAAAGCGGGGCTGACTTTTTTTTTTTGTGTTGAGAATTTCCTTCGGGAACTATCCTTAGCGTTCTATTCCATTCCAAAGACTTATTCTCCATTGAGAATCGATCCAACTTTTAAGGTACAAGAAAGTGCTTACTGCTTTTAAAGCAACTGTTTTATAAAGATTTATCGACGTGGAATAAAATATTTAAGAATTTAGACTTCGTGCTTCGCTTAAAGTTTAGAGCAAACAGAAGGAAGACGAGACATTTCTCTCGCTTTGACTGGTATTTTGAGAATTTTTATCTCGAAGGGTCGATTGAAATTTTAGGAACGATTTATGAGATATAGCTGAAAAAACATGAAATGTACAAAAAGAAAGGACAATTACAGCGATATATATCAATAGGATTTGTTTAATCCTTAATTATGCTGGTCGCCCCATAATACCAACGTGCCATTTTTAAATTACGCTTTCTTAAAATGATTGAATGCATTTGAGTGAATGTTTTTGCCTAGAAAACAGACATGATTAATTTGTTTTTACTGTACAGCTTATTGCCAACTCCACAAAAAATATATCTCATATTACGAAACTGCCACATTTTTGATTAAGACATTCTACATGCTCTCAGTTTCAGATTTTTATTTATGGATTGACTGCAAAACGTAGGAACTGTTAGAAGCAAATGGAAGAGACTTGTTTACGGTAACAAGATATCTGAAAAGAAGCATGCTAATCAACGAAAATGCGCCACGGAGAAAAATCAGCTGAGAGAACAGATCAGAAATTATTTTACGTTTCATACAAAGAGATTGAAAAAATCAGCACGCGAGATACGGGTTTCTTTGTGTGTAATGAAAATGTCTATTGACAAGTCTGAAATCTGACAAAAAGGAGAAGATGAAAAGTTACAACTCGTGATTCTTACTTGCGTTCAAGCGGAAGGAACCTGAAATTACGTTAGCATTTGTCACGTGATACGGACCGGACGTTATAGAAGCATCGGCGCTGACAGAGTTAACAATCTTGAAAAAATGTAAAGAGCAGTTAGAGGACAATGGAATAATTGGATGGGACATAACAAGCTTCCCTACGTAAAGCTGTGAAGCAGCGTTTCTGAGAGGCAGCCATTGTGGTGGACCCTTCTCACGGTATTCCTAAGCATTACGTAGTTAATTAACTACGTTTGAGTGGTTACCATTTTTCAAAGATTTCGGAAAATAAAAATATTTAAGTTTCAGGATATATTTGTTAAAATTTCCATTGCTTTCTTTTCTTTCGAAACAATGCGAAGTCGCTATTTACCTCTTTAAATATCGACTTGACAAAAAAAGACCACGCCTGATTCTTCGTTGTTGTTGTGGGGTTTAACGACCACAGTGAGCAAATAATTCTAAGGGCTATAAGCAGTCGCCCGTTTGCAATTTGGGGTTACTGGTCCCAGGGAAGGGAAAGAGCCAGCGCATCAGGACAAGAGCACGACCTATGCCTCATCCGGGACTCAAACCCAAGCCCACTTGGGCGAACGGTCAGGTGCTAACAGTTAGACCACAGCGCCACCTGGGCTGCCTTGAAGCAGTTTGTAAACAAAAAGCGAGACATGTTGACTTTTGATGCAGAAAAAAGAGGGATATGAAGATAAACAAAGAGAAATGTGACTTCCAAAGTGTAATGTATAAAGTTATGTAAGACTGCGGAAAAGTATCACTGAAGAAATCATGGCCGCCCCGGTGGCGCAGTGGTCTAACCGATGGCTTCTGATCATTCGTCCGAACGGGGTCCGCGTTCGAATCCCGGTGAGGCATGGATGTTGTGTTTGTCTTACGGCACTGGCTCTCTCCCTTCCCTAGAACCAGTGACCCTAAATTAGGGACGGGCGACTGCTTATAGCCCATTGAGTTGCTCACGATGGTCGTTAAACCTCCAATCAAAATAAAAAAAAAACATCATGAAATTCAATTGTTGTGAAAAAATTAATTTAAAATAACATAAGCATAAAGAAAGCAAAGAGGCATCTCAGTACTGCAACAAGAAATGGAGGCGAAATTTTAACTATAGCAATGGAGTTCTACTTGGATTATACGAAAGGGATGACACATCTGTTCCTGACATTAAGAAATGTACCATCCCCAAATCCTCCAGTCCTCCAGGCAGAAAGGTCGCACATGCAATCAAGAGCGAGAAAGGGGAACAACTTCAGGGGAAGATGGAATTACTGTGAGAACTATACAAGGTGTGTGTGCGCGCGCCTGTGGAAAAATATTAACTAACACTTTTCCAAGTTTTCACTCGACGTCTCAGTGAATGGGAATTTCCTGATAATTAGAACAATGTCACAATGATCCTGCTACATAAAAAAAAAAGTGACACTGAGGATCTCGGTAAATACAGACCCATTACTCTCACTTCAGTTAATTATAACACCTTCACTAAGGTTCTTCCCCCACCCCGGCGGCACAGTGGTCTAAGCGATGGCCTCTGATCATTCGTCCGAAAGCGATCCGGGCTCGAATCCCGGTGATGCATGGATGTTGTGTTTGTCTTACGGCATTGGCTCTCTCCCATCCCTGTAGCCAGTGACCCTAAATTAGAAACTAGCGAATGCTTACAGCATATCGAGTGGCTCACGGTGGTCGTTAAACCCCTAAACAAAAACAAAGAAAACGGCGGTCGTTAAACTACTAAACAAAAACGACAATAAAGAAAACTGTGGTCGTTAAAGACCCTGAACAAAAACAACAAAGAAAACTGTGGTCGTTAAAACCCAGAACAAGAAGAAAGAAAACGGCGGTCATTAAAGCCCTAAACAAAAACAACAACAAAGATTCTTTTACTTCACTTGAAAGTAACACTGGATATGACTCAACAGAGAGAACAAGCTGGATTCAGGTGTATCTACAGCACTATAGATCATATCCATGCACTGAAAGAACAAATTGAAAGAAAAAGGGAATATGAACTCCCGTTATGTATGGCTTTTATTGATTATGAAAAGGTTTTTGATTCCGTAAAACCCATTATGTATAGATTTATGAAATCCTGCGGTATTGAAGATACATGCATGAATATTATTAATAACAACTATAAAAATGCAACTGCAAAGGTTCGCTTGTTTTAGAACCCAGCACATATATAAATTAGAAAAGCAGCGATTCAAGGTAAGGCCATATCTCCCAAGCTCTTCAAAGCCACATTGCAGATTTTTTTTCAATGATTGAATCCATAATGATGATGATACGTATACATGTGTATGTCTTTTCAGAAAATATAAAGTCGCACCACTTACATGTAAAACTTTTCATTGAATGTGGGAAAACATTCTCGGAAAGTTTTGAACGCAACTGTCGTTATCTTATAATTTTTTTTTTGTGGGTAAAGCTCGTGCGGAAAGGTAAAAATATATTGCTGCCACCTACCGGGAAAACGGTATTTCACGGAAACTCGAAGCAGTACATATTCGATCCTTGTGATTGCCAAAATAGCTTTTTTAATCTAACATATATGGGGAGATGTCGCTTTTATAGTTGAAAAGGAAAATAGATGGACTGGCCAATCGTGCTATATAAGCACAGACAACCCTTTTGTTCTTTTCCATAAGGCGCGAAAATAGTTTCTGCAAACATTTGCCGCCGCTATACATTCTACGGTAAAGGCATTTTTATGAGATCGCTGCAACACACGTTTCATCGAATATGTTGAAAACAATTTTCGAGTCCCTGCAAAATAATCATGTTTCTGGAGCACACATATTACCGTTGGCTGAGCGATCTGAGGCATCGGCATCTGATCAATCACCCGCTATGGTCCGATTTCGCTTTCAGGTTGAGATTCGGGCACTGTGTCTGCCCGATCGCTCTGTACCTTCCGAGGAAACACTGTTTCTCAATCACGGATGGACGATTGCTTTATTAGCCAATGAGCTGCTCAAAGGGGTTCGTTTATCTCCGAAAAACTGTATTTTAATCAGAACTACTGAAATTCAGAGCAAATAAAATTAGCAACCAAATGCGATTTCCCACGAGTCCTAAAATTTGAAAGTAGAAAATATGGTGTAAATAAAACTTTTTAAGAAATGGATAAAGTTAAAACTTATAGTTTAAAAAACAGTAATGATATTCTTAATAAAATATTGGAATAAAATAATAAAATTACAGAAAAACAAATTAAGTCACGAATTCATAAGTGGGATTCAGAGTCAGTTTTATTTTTGATGTGTTGAAAACTGTTTCTCTTCCTGTGGCTAATTTGTTTTTTGACTTCATAGATTTTTTTTTTTTGTCTTTTCTCTCAACTTTAAAGAAACGCTTCAATATGGATCCCTTTGTAGGGCTTCCTGATGGGATGATTCTAAATTAATTGTATAAAACCTGATTCGGGTGGAAATTCCTGGGCAGGCTCCTTCCGCAAAGGTTTTGTGAAATCTCTGTAGGGATATTATGAAAGAATACTTCTATAATTATAAGTACTTTTTGTGTTATTTTTTCTCTTGCATCCACTTGAAATTTAGATTTGATAGTATATATGTAAGAAATATTTTAACCGGGCATTCATTGGTTTCTGACCCCAAAAACTCGTTTTGATATACACCGGTGAGCCATTACAACATTACCACCCCCCAGCATAGAGAAATGAGCGCGCCTGGAGACCGAACGGTGGCGCATGTGAAGTTCACAGAGCAGTTTACATACAACACGAGGACCGGCTTTCGGTTAGTAGTGTTCGGAGTCACAATGAGAAAAGCTGCCGATTTATCGGAGTTTAATAAAGGACAAATTGTCACGGCACAGCTTCTTGGAACTACGATCTCGAAAACGGCGCGGCTTGTGGGTTGTTCATGTGCCTCTGTAGTGAGTACGTATCAAAAGTGGTGCGCAGATGGCCAAACGACGAACCATCGTCCAGTCGTGTGTCGTACGCAGCTCACTGATGCCAGAGCGGGAGCGAAGACTGTCGTGCATTGTTCACAGCGGCCACAATGCGACAAATCACCCGCAGCTAAAACAGTGGTGATCAGGGCAATGTGTCATAGCACGCAGTTCATCGCAGCCTTCATAGCCGGAAACCCAGCCGGCTCCCCATGCTCACTGCACTTCATATTCAACAACGCATGAAATGGGACAGAGATCATCAAGATGGGACCGTGGATGATTGGAAGAAAGTGGCCTGGTTTGATGAATCGAGATTCCTGGTGTGTCACGAAGACGGCCGAGAGCGGATACACCGATTACCAACGGAGGCTATGGCACCTGGATGCAGTGTTGGGGAAATGTTATGCTGTGGGCGACGCTTTCTTGGAACACTTTAGGCCCCATTATCCCAATCCCTGACAGCTGTCAGGTATGTGAACATCGTTGCGGACCAAGTTCACCCATTCATGGCAACTGTATTCCCTGAATATGGCTATTACCAACAGGTAAATGGTCCCTGCCACACTGCCAGAATTGTCAAGGGGTGGGTGGAAGAGCATGCTGGCGACTTTCTGTTAAGGCCCTGACCTCCGTATTCTCCTGACATGAACCCAATTGAACATTTGTGGTTCGACTTGGAAAAGCAGGTGCGTGCTAAATCACTACCATTCCGAAGTGTAAAGGAACTGAAGAACCTTTTATGGTACCAGATACCTCAGGATACCTATCACCACCTCATTAAATCGATTTTTCGCCGCACCGGTGGCAAGCGATGGCTTCTGATCATTTGCCTGAAAGGGGTCCGGGTTCGAAACCCAGTGAAACATGGGTGTTGTGTTTGTCTTACGGCACAGGCTCATTCTCTTCCCTGGAACAAGTGACCCTAAATTAGTGACGGGCGACTGCTTAAAGCTTTCACGGTGGTCGTTCACCCTCCAATAAAAAAAAGTCGATTCTTCGCCGAGTGGTCGCTGTTTTGCCGGCTAAAGGAGGTCCTGCAGCTTATTAGGGGTAGGTGGTCATAATGTAATGACTCATTGGTGTACGTTCTTTGTCTGCCTATTTAATAAATTAATAGTGTAAATACATTTAGAATTTCTGATAAATCTTTAGACTAAGTAAATGCTGTGAAAGTGAGTTAATGATGTGTTTAAATGTGAAATAGGAAAAACAAATCCTTAACAATTCCTTATCAATCCCTCATGGTCGGCTTTTTTTTAAAGTTTGGCATGAGACATATAAAATAAAGAAACATAATAAAACTGCTGCTATTAAAAACTTATTTTACGCGTTTTCTGCCTTAGTACAATGTCAGCCATCATTACATTTGCTTTTTATTTTCAATTTCTGTACCTACGCAAGCGAGTTACATTCTTCAAAGTCGGATTTGCCTTTTTTTTCATAGCATTCGTGATGTCCAAATATCGTGATTAATTTTACTTTGTCGTTTTTCACAAAACAACCCTAATCACAATATCCACCTTCATTTTGACGAATGGGGAAAAAACAAAAACAAAAAACTACAGCCTCATTTCGGATTATATTTCGTCAGTGCTTGTGCTCTTAGAGAGTTATTTCTTAAAGAGAGTTGCTTTCTCTTGGGATACAAAATACAGAAGCGCATATTATTACTTTTCTACATGGAGGTTTGGAAATTGTTCCGGAACGGGAAATGTTTTTCTTTAAAGTTTCTTGTTAAAATATATTTCAAATTTTTTTAACAATACAGGTCTGCATCATTTATAATTTTGATCTTTAAAAATAACTCAGTAATGTGATTCGTTACACTAATGGTTTTCAAAAAACTTGAATTTCTTTGTTATCATTATTTTTACTCCAAACTGAAAACTGTTTCTGAAGTCAGTCCGATATATTCTAAGCTTCTTAAATAAATTGTGCATTTTGCAAGCCACTGATTTTACGTTTTCAGGAAAACAATCGTTATCTGATAATAATTACATTTTTGCGAAACTCGTGCATATCGCATTTCCACGGTTTATCGACTTAGGTAAAAACAAGTTGAACTTTTTGTTCTTCTGTCATTATTTATTCTTGGTAACATTTAACTACGTTCTTCTTAGTAACGATGTTACACACATACGCACTGCCGAACGTGATTTTTGAAACTTTGACAATCATTATTAGCATTTTAACGCTACCAAGTCCTAGCACTTTTATGCATGCGATTTTTTTATTTCATTCTGGGTGCTGGAAATCATTTTAGAGCCTTTCGAAAGTATGTGTACTTTTCCCAATGCAAATTTTGTACAGAAAGTATCAAATTTTGTGCTCAGTATCAGTATTGGCTATCCATCTTCTACTGTGGGATGTCTTCTTGCAAAAAGACAGTCAAGTCTCATCGCTGCAATTTGGCAAAGAACTAGTGGCAGGACCATTCTATTGATTTTGCAATCCTCTGATATCCCTTCTCGTTCTCCAGGATTTGAATTAAGTTGAGCGTCTGTGGGATGAAACCCATCGCTGGCAACTCTTAGCACTTTACTGAAAGCTGTCCTAAAATCATGAGACGAATCCCACCAAAACGTTTCCAACGCCTGATAGAGAACAAGACATGACGTGTTGCTGCTCTAGAGAGGGCAAAAAAAAAAAAAAAAAAAAGGCATTAGGCTCACACACCTTATTAGGTGGAGATGTATCATAAATTGTCATTTTAATGCGATAACGATATCGTTACTACAAAACTAAAGGGGCATCTCTGGCTTCATGTGAACTAGAATTATTAATTTACGTGATGTTTGTATCTGAGTAAACCTATTATTTGATCCGGATCACTGTTTTCGGTGATAGAGTATTTTCCTACTGCGAAAATGCTGGCGTGCCAAGTCTTACAGCTGAAATTCTATATAGAGCCTGTGGTTTATGGCGCAGTACTTAAGATGACACGCACCGGCGGCTTTCGAAATATGCGTATCCGATCTCCTCTCTAGGACACATTTTGGGTTTACTAAAACGTGTGATCATAAATCGCAGTTACTATAAATCTGACGGAGTGTTGTCATATACACTGAAAAACAATAGAGACCGCTGTCGTTATGCAAATGTGGCGCTGTGGGCGGCCCTGTAAACGGAAACGACACGACGTATGCAGCGATCCGACAATATGATTATGGATTAGACGGAAATCAGTAAGAGTCGGACGCAGTATGAGTAAGACGAAGGATCTAAGCGCATTTGATCGTGGGCAAATTGTCGGTGCCCGACGAATGGGTCACTCCATCTCGGAAGTCGTGCAGGCACTGGGATTTTCACGAGCCACTGTGTCACGGATGCACCGTGAGTACATCGAATCCGGTAAAACCATCCCTGCAAGGGCCAACTGCTGTAGACAACAGCGTCTGTATGAGCGGGGTCATCGTCGGCTGGCTCGCATTGTAACAGCGGATAGACGGGCCACCGTGCAAGAAATAACTCTGCAATTTAACGCTGGTACACAAAAATTTGTAAGCAGCCACACCATCCAGATCCATCTCCTCACTATGAGGTACAGAAGCCATCGTCCCACGAGGGTACCGCTGCTGACCGCACATCACATGGTGCAAAGATTAGCATGGACGCGGGAACAGCGCCATTGGACCCTAGACATGTGGAAAAATGATGCCTAGACTGATGAGTCGAGATTCAAGTTTGTACATGCTGATGGCAGGATACGAGTAAGGCGCAAACCACACGAAGTGATGGATCCTTCTTGCCAGCAGGGTACTCTTGAAGTTGGTGGGGGTGGCATTCTCGTCTGGGAAATGTCTACGTGGACTGAAATGGGATCCCTGATACATGTGACATCGTCCCTCACAGGTCAACGTTACCAGGATATCCTGGACGACCATTTGCTCCCGTTTGTGCGGGTCTTCAACATCTCACTGGAGACCTCATCCTGCAACAAGACAATGCACCATGCCATCGCTTCCGAATTGTATCTGAATGGTTTGATGAGCACTCCACCGACGTGACCTCGCTTCCTTGGCCAGCTAGGTCACCTGACCTCAATCCCATCGAGTACATCTGAGATGCCATCGAGAGAGATGTTCTAGGCTCTGACCCCCTCCATCAAATCTTCGTGAACTGTGGGAGCTTGTTCAGAGGTCGTGGATCCGTATGGCTTCCCAACGCTTCCGGTGTCTTGTAGAGTCCATGGCGAGACGAATCGCCGCCGTCATCAGGGCAAAAGGTGGTGCTACGCGTTACTAGACAGGTATCTCTAATTCAATTGCTCTTCAGTGTATATTTGAGTGAAGTTTAAAGACCGGAGCTTAAACAAAATCTGTCAAATTCAGTTGATCAAATTTATTTTTGCTTGAAACAACCGTTTAACAAAACAAATATAGTCTTTTAACTTATCCCAGCTATCAGGAGGTCATATTTAACAATATTTCGGTGAGTGAGGCCCACAACGTAACAAATTAAACTTTAATATATCTTTTTATTGTGCTGGTTCTTCTGTGTACATACGTAAAAGTTTTAATGGGAATGGTGTTTGTTACTAACCCTGCCTAATTAAAGTGGTTCTACCTAAAATCTTTGCCTTTTGTTTCCAACGGTAAAACTTCTTTACATATTTTCTTCACAATTAATGTGCTGTATCATCAAGGATGAAAATTTTCACGTCGATAAAACAAACTTTAAGTTATAGCATGGGATACTTAATACTTGTTTAAACATAACCATAATTAAGCAATCGAACATTTGTTTGTCAGCTGACGTCTTCTATGTACAGGTCGCGCCATCTATTAACAAGTCTGAACATTACTCAAAGAAAAATGAGGAATTTTAATATAATTATGGTTATGTTTTAGCAAGTATTAAGAATCCTATGCTATAACTTGACATTAGATTTTATGTATGTGCAAATTTTCATCCTTGGGAATACATTAATTGCGAAGAAAATATGCAAATAAGTTTTACCATTGGAAATATAAGCCAGAGATTTTAGGTGGAACCAACGTAAGGTACCAGATACCAATCTAGTAAATCCACAGGTTGGCGACTTTACAGGAATCTAAAAGTGTCGCACAAAATAATTTCAAATTGCGCCTCTACTGCCATAGAAGTTGATAGATTTATCTTTCTCAATCTCGGACAAGTAGAAAGAGTTACGGTTATGATGCGAGTTGAGTTTCATGTTTTTGGCGTAAAAAACCAATCTGAAAAATATGTCCGAAATCGAAGCATTTTAAATACTTGAAAAACAAAAAAAGCAGCTGTTTGCTGTGCTTTACGAAAATATATGTGTGCATTAATGGTCAGGTGCCAAAATTAGTCGATCTCCCTATAAATCAGGTAACTCAGTTGTTCTCAAACTGTGGGGCGCGAAGGTCTTGAAAGGGGGGCGCAGCATACATTTCCTGTAGATACAAATTAAAACAAGAAAGTTGACGCCTAATTTTCGGGTGTAATAAGCACGTCTGTTGAATCCGTTTTGCAGCAAATTAAATTTATCAAAGCTATTCAAAGTCAATGGAACCGGTATGGAAAACAATAGATCTGACCAAAGAAAGAAGGTTTTCAATCGGGTTTTTAATCCCTCAGATGTTTCTGTAAACGGAATCGTGAGCTTACGAACTCTTAGAAACCAGAGATATCGACAAAAATAAGATGACTTTACGTCCCCTGGTGGGAAAACCATGCATTATTTTAGGAAGAAAGTATTCTCAAAAGTTTTATCCGTATAAGCGGTATCGACCGAAGAAAAAAAAATTAGTCGAGTTTTCAGGAGTCCAGATTTTGCAAAAAATACTTCAGAAGCAGAAATTAACACATATGTCCCCTGGTGGCTAAACCATTCTTTACCAAACATTAGAAATTATGCGAAAAATATTTTCCACCAGGTCTTGTATGCGATACAGGAAGAAATTTTCAAATCAGAGCTTTAGGAGCAAAAATAACGCTGAAAACGCAATTTACCTTTGTGCCCCCTAGCGGAAAGTCTATGATTTACTTGAAAATTTTAAATTTATAGGAAAAAATTTTTGCATCGGAAACACTATCCAACAAAGAAGGAATTTTTCAAATCGTACTCTTAGAAGTAGAGATATTGACAAAAATAAGATATAGATATACGCCCCCTGGCGTAGAAACCATGCACTATTTTAAGAAGAAAATTTTTCTAAAAGGTTTGTCGACAAAACATGTCGCACGGAAAACACTATCCAACAAAGAAGGAATTTTTCAAATCGGACTCGCAGAAGCAGAGATATTGACAAAAATAAGATGTAAATCTACGCCCCCTGGCGGAGAAACTGTGGAATATTTTAATGAAAAAATATTCCGAAAAGGTTTATCGATGTGAGTGGCATCAGTCCACGAAAGAATTTTTTTAATCGATATTTAGAAGCTACGATTTTATGGCAAATACATCAGAAGCAAAAAATTAACGCTTACGCTCCCTGGTGGCCAAAGTATTCTTTACCAAAAATTTGAAATTATATGGAAAAGATTTTCCACCAGGAGATGTATCCGCTGAAGAAAAAAGTGTTTTCAAATCGGAGTTTTAGAAGAAGAGTTATCGGGGAAAATGTAGTTTACTTTTACGCCCCCTAGCGGAAAATCTATGCGTGATTTGAAAAAGTAACTATATCCAAAATACTCTTCGACATAAATGGAATCGAAAGATATAAAATTTTTTTCAATCGGATGTTTAGAAGCAAATATGTGGAATAAAACGTATTTTTGAATTCGACATCATCTGCATTTACGCCCTTTACCGGCGAAATTGTGCATCGTAAAAAAAAACGAAATAAAAAATCATCATTTGCATATTTCAAGCTTCCCAATGCAAAAAGAATTTTTCAAATCGGACTAATAGTTGCAGAGATATCGTGGGTACAGACGGATGGACAGACAAACCGATAACAGAAGCACGACCTTTTTTTTACAAAAGACGTGCTAAAAAATAGTATGTAGAAAAACACAAAATAAGCTAAATAGAACGTCAAATCTATCCATGATTTCTATTTTGGTAAAGAAAACAGGCTGGTGGGTGGGAGGCTGACAGTATTTTTTTCTTCTGGGGGGGGGGGGGGGGGGCACAAGTAAAATGTTTGCGAGCCACTGAGGTAAATGGTAACTCTTACTCGGTATAATGAGTTACAGGACACGAAATGGAGTGTGCATCTCCAGGTTTCCGTTGCAGCAAATTATCTCTTCACTTGTGAAGTTTCTGGGTTTCCTATAAATGCGGATTTTATGGTTTCTTGCGATGTTTCGGAAACTCTACACGGCTCTGGAACCTAGTAGAAATTGACCAAGAGATTCTTTTATACTTTTAAATGTACAAAGGCCGTTCCATAAAAACTGAGAGTAATTTTTTTTTGAGTTGGCAACAGCGCAAAGGGGAAAAAATAACCATGCTGACGACTAACTGAATTAAGGAAGTATCTATGGGAATAGTTATTAGCCGTGGCAGACGATTCTGGTTTTGTTATTGCGCAGTTGTTTAAGGTACGTCTGCATTTCGCCTTACGGCTATGGAGGTTGAGTGATTCAGAGTTAAGAAGTGAAATGCGTTGTGCGATGCAATTTTGCTGTCGTTTGTGTAAAACTGCTCCAGAAACAGTAGATTTGATGAAAAAAAGTTTACAAAGATAAATAGATGTTTGGGTGAGTCAACGATTTTTAGATGGCACCATGATTTCAAGAAAGAGCGTTTGTAGGCACAACTGGCTCTTATGCCTGGTCGACCTGAAAGTGTTGTTACGAAAGGCATTGTTAACTCTGTTTGGGCAATCCTGCAAGAAGATCGACGAATGACATGTGAAGGCAACTAATATTTCAAAAAGTCGGCATTCCGCATTCTACGCGACAAATGTTTGTCAAAAGTATCTGGCAATTTATGATATTTCCCGATAAATCTAGAAACATGTATTGCGCACGTAGAGAAACACAAGTTGGACATCCGATAAAGTTTTACTAGTCAATGAAAGTGCTGCTCCGTACTTCTTTATATCGGACGCAGAAGTACTTTCTTCGAAAACCGATACTGAGTTCGTTTTCTACCTGGAATTCTAGAGCTTTTAGGTGAAGTTGCTATTTCAGAAAATATTGCTTTTGACGTACAGTTTTATTGGAGACGTGATCTGACGGTTTCAGCAGCGGAACAAAAGATACTCCTTTAGCTGGATTTCAAGAAGATGGATATCCACAGCTTAGAGGATTTATCTTCAAAGGCAATTAAGTAAACACAAACATGCTAAGAAATTTATGACATCGCTCACGCTGCAATTTCGTACATGTATCTCTTCGGCAATTTAACGGCATAATTTATGAAATTCCTAGACATTCCTCCCTTTTTTTTTACGTTAGAGTAATAACCCATCGGATGCACGCTTTCTGCATGGAAAGTTATCTTTAATGAACAACGTGTTATAATATGAGCATAAAACTCTTGTAGCTAATGATAACTACGAAGCTCTTTTACCTCTCAGGCAAACTGCGGTTGTTTTCTGTTTTTATTCTTAATCAAACTCAGATAGAACCTATAAACATGGGCAGATTTAATCTTAAACGTATTTTGGTAACGATGTGGAACTGAACGCCGCTTGCTGAAAAGGTGCCATGGAAACTAGGAAGCTGTTTGTTTTGGAGGGTCTCCCTTGCACTTCGCGATTGCAGCGCTAATTACCTTCGTTACTTATTCATCTGTCTGCCAAGTTATCGATTGGATGCGGCGAGAAAAGGAATTCTTCCTTCTTTATCAAGTGCTTGGGCTAGAGTTAATAATCATCTCGCGTGCTGTGCCTGTCGGAAGAGGCCACGAAAACTTCTAAAACATTTAGTTAATGGAAATTCAAGCACTTTCTCCCTGCGTTCTCCAGCTTTCATGAATAAATGCCCCTGATTTTCAGATGCCGAAATAAAAATTTTCATAAAAGCAACTCCGAGAAACAAACGCTAGTTTCTTTTTTTATCTGGAGAAAAGTACCTGTTACATCTTAAACGCGTTTCTCATCGCAGTAACTACAATCCTTGGTACCAATTTTAAGGGGTAAACTAACCCCCCCCCCCCCATATCGAAAAAATTACGATTGTTTTCAAATTTAATATGAGCTATCAGAACACATTTATAAGCTAAGTAGAAAAACTAGGAATAAATAACCCCTTAAAAATTGCATTTGAAAGGTTTGGTTACCTAAGCTTATATCCACAAACAGTCTTCGTTCTGAAGTGTTTGAATATACAAGAATGATGTCTATATTCCACCACGTATCAGATGTATCACTTTTAGAAAAGTATCTCCATGGGAGAAACCCAAAACTCTAATGAATCGTATAATAGCGTGATTTTGAACTGGGTTCCCAAGAATGTTTTTGTGACATTCCGAACACTGTCTTCAATGTTGGTTTTTAAACATTTATAAGCTAAGTAGAAAAAGTAGGTGTAACACCTTAAAAACGGTATTTGAAAGGTTTGATGCTGTTGTTGTTGTTTAATATTTATAAGCTAAGTAGAAAAACTAGATGAAAAACATTAAAAATGCATTTGGTTAGCTAAATTTACTCGTACACTCATTGTCATAAAAATCCGCGCATCGAGAAGGAGGGGTCGATTTGAAATGAGATTTTAGTAGTGAGATGGTACAACGAAGGACAGAAGTGATTACAATAACACAGCAGCAGGACGATTTCCCGCGGACATACCGTACACATTCCGGTCAACGTTAGTACCGCGTCGGACCGCCTCGTGCTCGGATTCATGCGGCGATACGGTCCGGCATGCAGTCAAAGAGACGCCGTACGCTGTCTTAGGACAGGTTGGCCCACACTTCTTGCAACTCACGCTCTAAATCACGAACACTGGGACATGGAGAAAGCTGGCGTCTCATCTGGTCCCCCACGTGCTCGATGGGCGAGAGATCAGGCGATCTAGCAGGCCACGGAAGCGTCGGTGCCTGACGTAGACAGTCCTGGGAAACCCGAGCCTTGTGCGGATGGGTGTTATCTTGTTGGAAAATAGCTCCGGGACGCCCCTCCAGGAAAGGCAGCACATGGGGCAGCAGGATCTCCTGTGCGTAGCGCTGAGCTGTCATCGTCCCTCGTATCACTGCGAGGGAAGTCCGGCTGTCATACGTGATGGCTGTCCAAGGCCATCACGCCTGCAGTTCGGGACGTGTGCCGCTGTACAGTGAGGTTGGGACTGTTGCGCTCACTTGCGGTCCTCCACACTCTGACACGACAGCCGTCCGTTCCCATACAGAAGCGGGATTCGTCGCTGAACACTATACGTCGCCAGTCCGTAGTATTCCACGATTCTCGCTGCTGACACCACTGTAATCGACGCCGACGATGGTCAGGTGTTAATGGCAGAAAACCGTCGAGAGAGCAGATTCGCCTCTGCCAGGCGTCTGGAAATGGTTCTGGCGGACACAGGCGTACCTTATACAGCTGCTACCTACATGTATTTATGAATATTGGGCAAGGCCGTCGTTGCATCTTTGCGTGCCGCTGTCACGATCGTACGGTCTTCTCTGCTGGTGGTGTGTCTAGGTCGTCCAGAGCCAGTCCGCCGTGTCTGGGTGCCCTCTCGTTTCCATTGCTGCCAACACGATTTCACCGTACTTGTCCGACTGGCCCAAATGGCGGCCGATTTGGTGAGCCGGCCACCCTGCTTCTCTCATCCCGACGACGGTACGGCCTCGTTCAAACTCCGTCAGTTGTCCGTACGCACATCTACGGCGTCTCCTCGGCATATCTATCACTCAGGGATCTCACCTGACTCTTACCGTGCACTTCGGCACCAATGTGGAGTCCCCTGCGCGGCGCTTTATAAGCCCCCCCCCGGGATTGCGATTGCAGCGCCAGTACTGGACGCGCGAGCATGCGGAATCGCACGAAATTTTAATAATTTGCACGTCTGCCCTCCCCGTAGCTATTCGCCTAATTTCGCATTAATCGCACGGTTTTTTCTTGGTGCGCGGATTTTTATGACAATGAATGCATATAAACACAGTCTTTGTTCTGAAGCTTTGGACTACATGAAGTCTGTATTCCACAACCACTCAGATCTATTACTTTTAGAAAAGTATTGCCCATGGTAAAAACTCAAATATTTAATGAAGCGTACATGATTTGGAACGGGGTTCCTAAAAATGATTTTGTGACATTTCGAAAACTGAACACTGGTCTTCACGATGCTGTTTTAGCATTCATTGAGTAAGCAAAATAGAGGTACTGGAAATCCTTAACATCAAATTTGATGACATGAAACGAATGTTGCGATACCTTGATACCGAACAAGTTCACATAGCTGATGTAATGATACGGAGAAAAGCCAAAACACAATGAAAAGGAAAGGCGAGCATGAAGAACAGGATCCCGATAATCCTGTATATAATGCAGGAATGTATTGATTTCCAAATCTGCCGAAAACCTTGACCACATTATAAAAATTATTTATTTTAAAAAACCGCAATTAAAATAATTTTTACAGAAATATTATTTTGCATGCTTGTGTACACCTTTTTCTCAGAACCGTTCACTACATTATTTTCAAATTCCCTAGATATAGGTTTTAATGGCAATACCTCATACTTGTTTTAGATAATTCGCTTCAGTATTTCTTGATATAGCTTTTTGTGTTGGAAAACATGACACCAAATAACGATTTACACAATTTTACAAAGTTTTTCTTTTGTATGTATGTTTTTATAGAGATGTTAATTTACAATACATCGCCCCGGTGTCGCAGTAGTCTAAGCACTGGTTTATGACCATTCGTCCGAGATGGGTCCGGGTTCGAATTCCAGTGATGCATGGATGTTGTGTTTGTCTTACGGCATTGGCTCTCTCCCTTCTCTGGAGTCCCTGGCCCTAAATCAGAGACGGGAGACAGCTTATAGCCCACTGAGTTGCTGACGGTGGTCGTTAAACTCCCAATCAGAAATTGCAAAGCGCCTGCACAAGCTTGGACGGATTCACAAGGAGGGCCATTGTGTGCCCTACCAACTCACAGCTGCGAACAAGTCTAGGCGCTACGATGTTGCTGTGTCCTTGCTCTCCAGATTCAAGAAGGATTTCCTCCACAAGATTTTGACCTGTGATGAGAAGCGGATCCTCTACGATTATCCTAAGAGGCGCAAATCGTGGGTTTATCTAGGTCAGCCTATCTCCATTACCGCCAAACCGAATATCCATGCCAGGAAGTTGTTGCTGTGCATATGGTGGGATCAGCGCGGTGGCGTACACTATGAGCTGCTCAAACCTGGTGAAACGGTCAATGCTGAGCGTTATTGTCAGCAACTCATTCGTGTGAGTGACGCACTGGAGGCGAAAAGGCCATACACCGGCAAGGGCAGAAGCTCGGTCCTGTTGCTTCAGGATAACGCGCGTCCTCACACCGCGAAAACGACTTTAAATACGATCACCTACCTGTGATGGGATATTTTGTCCCATTCGGCGTATTCTCCAGACTTCGCCCCCATCGGATTATCACCTCTTTCGCTCCCTGCAACATCACCTGAGTGATACACACTTCACTTCTGTCGAGGTGGTCGACACAAGTACTAATGACTTTATCAACTCGAAACAGCCTTCCTTTTACCGCAGTGGCATTCCGAAGCTCCCTGACCGATGGCTCAATTGTATCCAACACGACGGGGATTATTTCCCTCATTAGTTACGTATTCGATTTGCTGTAATTTGCTGTCAATGTGTCGTGCCTGTGGCCGAGAATTAAGTGGAACACCTAATATATGGAGTTTTCGCCACTAGTATGAGATAGTTTTACAGACAATTCTTTACTGGGTCTCAAGATAGTACTACCTTTTCTACAGAACGAGCAGATGATTGTTCTTTCTAAGTACGAGTGTAGAACGAAAGCTAACGCACACTGTATAGCAGTTTGATACCCAAAACAAAAGCGCATACACAATGAAACTACATTTCTTAGTTATTGTCCAACCTAGAACCGACACGCTCGGGATATTTATCTTAGCGTGGTACCAGTTTTGGGATACCTTGTTCATAAAAGTATGTTTTCTGGGCGCGTACAGCCACCTGAGGACAACCGATTTGACTTCGCCAGCCGAATCGAACCGTTGGCTGTCCAGAAATATTTTCAAGGGATTAAACAGATGAAAGTCCGAAGGAGCCGGGTCCGGACTGTAAGTGGCTGTTGAAGTACCTCCCAGCACGATTGCGCAATTCCCTCTGCCCTTTCTGGTCGTCTGTTAAATTTTTGGGCACCCATTGCTTACTGACCTTTGTCATGCACAGTAACGTACGCTATGCCGTACAAAATGTTTAACTCTTGTGCTAATGTGCACAGATGGATCCGCCGGTCACTCAGAATTGCCAGTTCAATGCCGCTTACAGTGGCAGGTGATGACGCAGTTACAGGACGACTGGTACGTGGCGAATCGCTTAAGATTGTTACACGGCCCTCTGCAAAGAAACTGCACCATCTGCAGATGTTTCTGCGGTTCAGGGAATTGCCACCATATCCTTCGACCATTTATTTGTGAATTTCCGTCGGGGTTTTCCATTTAGCTTACAAAAATCGGACTACACCGCGTTGCTCTTCAATCGTAGACGACGCTAGCAATCGCAACATCTCTGTGCCGCCGTTCACACTGTCTTCCACCAAGGCGACACCTGATGCAGCCATACTGGTCTGTAGCGTGATGTTCAAACTCGTCTGCCAAACTGCAAAGAGAAAAGAAATTGTTGTGCGTTACTTTTCGAGACTCTCTAGTGTTTCTACGGAAGGCTGCGTACGTTCTGCTCTGCTTATTGGAAGGACAAATCCCCAGTCTTTGCAATAATCCACGACAGCGTTACTCGTAAAGAACGGATTTTCGTCGGCGTAATCGCTTCTCCAATAACATCAACTGGTTTGCTATCATCATTCAGTTGATTTTAATTTATTCAGGCAGTAATTTAAGTTGTCACTGAGCATGTAAATCCACCCAGTACACAAGAGGAACCCTCAGCAAGCTGAAAACCTTTTGTTTGCTGACTAATTCGATTATCAAGAGCCACTCGCAGTAGCCCTCTAACATTTAATACATATTTTTGATTGATGGAAGAGTAAAGCAAGAAGCACAGAAAAAATGTACACCATCCATTGAACTCAGGATGTTACTGCGACACAGAAGAATTACAACAATCATACACTGAAATGCCAGAAAAACTGGTACACCAGTCTAATACTTGGTACGTCCCCCATAGGAGCGCAGGACTGCAAATTTACGACGGAGCATGGACTCCAATAGCTTCTGGAAATATGCTGTAGGCAGTGCACACCGTACTTCCTGCAGAGCTTTCCACAATTCGGGTGTATTCCGAGGTGTCTGATTCCTGTGTTCGATAGCGCGTTGCATGGCATCCCAAATGTGTTCTATCACGTTCAGATCTGGGGACTTGGGTGGGAATGGCAACACTCCAAACTCAGATGAATACTCCTCTAACCATAATGTGGCGTCCCGACACTTGTGTGGAGGTGCATTGTTCTGTTGGAACAGGCCTAACCCATCAGCATGAATGCAGGACATGAGCGGGTGTACCTCGTCAGAAAGGATGTGCAAATAGCGTTGGCCGGTCTCAGAGGTTTGTAGACGTACGAGCGAGGGGTCCCAGCGAAGTCCAGCTGAACACACCACATACTATTACGGACCCTCCACCCCACACCAACCGGTAGAGTTTCCTGTTGACAGGCGGGATCCATGGCTTCATGGGGCTTGCGCCACACACGAATCCTTCCATCTGCCCGAAACAGTTGGAAACGCGACTCATCAGACGGCCGCCCAGACATATTATTGACGGTTCGGCAGATGCAACATAGTGCTGGACCAGCAAGACTGTTTTTTCTAGGTTTATACTTCTGGACGGACGGACGGCGCGCGGATGGAACGTAATTTTTATCGTATCTGACATGTGTGAGGCATCCCTGAGTAGAAAGAGGCTATTTCCGTGCAAATGGGTTGTTTCTCGTGGGAGAAGTTTGTTTTTATTCTTTGGGACGAAAGAATAGACGGCGGAGGGATGGAACGTAATTCTGTATCACATCTCATGGCTGATTCGTTTCTGAGTAGAAGGTGACCATTTGCGTGCAAATCCGTTACTTACTTGTTAAGAAACATGCTTTTCGTATGGCCGTAGTAAGATACATTTCAATTTGTAGATGGTCCCTTTACCATTTAACCGGGTGTAACGAATTAACACGGGGTAAGCAAATTGTGATGAAATCGGCTCGAACGAATATATTGGCTGTCCGAAACTAGTCGCACGCGGGTCGAACGAGTGAACCTCCTGGTCAGAAGGCGCTGCTTTCCCCGTTAGCTTTATTTTTCAAAGTGGTTGCTCAGGGGAATGATTAACACTAATCCTAATTGACTGATTACCTTCAAAATGGGTGACGAATCTAAGAAAGGAGGGAGAAGATGCTTGAGTCTCTACCCAGTGTCATGATGACGATGTCAGGGGGGCTTATATAGCCTGGGTAATGGAGCAGATAATGTATAACTAGAAGGGAAGCATCATCACTTGTGACAGGTTTATTATCGGGACTGATGGAATGAGAAGGAGATGTAAATTGTTCAGGTGTAGATTTTGGCAAAACAAAACACTTGACGTGCTGTTCAGAAAGAATAACCCGGTCGCTATACGAACATTTCTGTTTAGGTAGCGCAGAAATGTTTGACCACCATTTGGTTAAAGGGTTAAGAGAACCAGTTTTCGTTTCCTAGGTGATTTTTACATTTGCAATTTGTTTACGGTCCCCTTACGCCGACGAGAGTTGACGGTCGTCCGCGGCCGCCCCGGTGGCGCAGTGGTCTAAGCGATGGCTTCTGATCATTCGTCCGAAAGGGGTCCGGGTTCCAATCCCGGTGAGGCATGGATGTTGTGTTTGTCTTGCGGCACTGGCGCTCTCCCTTCCCTGGAACCAGTGACCCTAAATTAGGGACGGGCGACTACTTATAGCCCATTGAATTGCTCACAGTGGTTGTTAAACCTCCGATCAACAAACAACAACGGTCGTCCGCGACGTGAGACGCCGTGCCCGCCAGCGCTTTACGCCGTGAAGCTCATCTGCATGTACCGGTGGATTTCAAAGGGGTCTGTATTAAGACATTACCTAAAAACTTACTTGATTTTTACTTCTGAGAGTTCAAGAACGGGTTGAGACTGCAGAGAGTTACTTGATTATTATCATACTTCTGCGAATTGAAATAACAGTAATGCGTGTAACTCTAAACAACTTTATTTTTGAGTTTACACTTTCGTACATAAATTTAGTTACTTCTTAATTAAACGTTTTCTCACTGAACGGGACATTACTTCCCAGAACAGCTTTTACGAATTAGCAACACTGACAGTGAGGCAGAGCAGCATAAAAATTACTATGTTGAATGTATAGAGAGAGATAGAGAGTTGGTAGAAATAGAGTTTGGAAGAGACAGAGTTCGTAGGCATAGAGTGAGATAGAGAGCTTGCATGAGAGCAATAGAGAGAAGTGAGGGTTAGTAGATATAGACTTGGGATATCGAGAAGAGTTGTTGGAGAGTAGATTTTTAAATTTTATTAAATTTGTTGTGGTGTATATATGTGATCGCTGAAAAAATATCATTGTTAGAAGCCAACGAGATTATACTTGATGTCCGGAAGTACAAATGTTTAAAAACTGAATTGGAAGAATTAAATATGTGACTTGCTGATTCGTTCTACGTGGTCGTTTGGTCATTCGTTTAAAACGTGTTATTTATGTGCTACGAAGCTAAGAACATTAGCCAATTAGCTAGCTACTTAGTTTACCAATTAAAACGACAGCTAAAACTTTACAAGGATATTATTGCTGGATAGTTACTTTTTTCCTTCGCTGTTTCGTTCAAGAAAAGTGTGTTACCTCTGGAGACTTACATGTTTACCAACTCAGGAAGCTTGTGCTGCTGAAATGAATCGCAAAAGAATATGTGTAAAACATCTGGCTTCAAGATTAGGAACTATTAGCTTTTGCATTTACATTCAGCCGAAAGGAAATTTAAACATCAACTTTATATTTTTTTTTTGTGTCTTTTGTTTACGTTGAGTTCTTTTGTGATATCATAGCGCACCGAAAATCTCAGGTCGTTCTGAAGAAATTTTTATGATCCTTCGATACATTGTTTTTTTATTTTAGTAAATATCGAAAATTTCATTGAAGTTATGATTCTTTCTTTCCTCTTAAACTGCAAATATGAAAAATGTGGAATCACCATCTTTTATGCAAAAGGCACATTTTACGACATTCACATAAACCAATTTTTTTTTCACTTCGCTTTTACGGTGATTTCAAAAACTAATTCTTCTTCTGAATCTGTCTCGGAAATAAAATTACGGAACTATAATCATTATTACTCCCCGTTTATCTCCTGTGAGACGGCGAATTTTATTATTTCACTGGGCTTTACATTAATTTTTGATGCATGTCAGGAATACTTAATACAGAGGAACACAACATATGTTCCTTCTTACTGCATAAAGATGCATCTTAAGAGATTTTCCGAGTAATGGCATTTTTCAGGTAGAAATAAAATATTCATAAATTTTTCTTAATTGTGTACTGGGAGCCTCGTAAAGTTCTTTCGGCGGCATCGGGCACATATAAAGCAATATTTAATGACGTGCGTTGTCTTCTCCTTTCTCTGAAATATATCTGAATTACTCAGTTTTAGTTACGTAAACATGAATAATAGCAATATATCTTTCGTATAAATAACGTTAATCATGCCAAGTACACACCAACTTTTAGAAATTATGAATGTTATTATAGTGCACGTCAGTGGAAAATGTAATAAACTCTGTGGTTTGCTGTAATTATTTCGTTCGAAGAAAAGTGAAATAGCTTCTTCGTACCCAAGATATGCATTTGTTTGACGTGCTTGGCTGCCTTTTTTTCTCTGCAACCTGTAAAACCTCATTAACTGTAAAATAATGTGAAGCATTCAAAGCAGGGAATCTATTTCTGGAACGTGTCACACTATAAACAAACCCATATTATTTTCGAAGAGGTGGGCGCACCGCAACAGTAAAACTTTTTTGGGGGGCAGCATGAATTGAGTGGATGAGAAGAAGAGAGAAAACAAATTTCTAAAACAATAATTTCAGATATGGAATGCTTGCTTCTCGCAACTGGTCTAAGTGCTATTGTAGTATATCAGCGGATTTAAAAGCAATGCAGCGCGCTTAAGCATTGATGGGACGTGTCATATTGTAATAAACAATTCGACGCTTGCTCCTTCAGAAAAAATAGACTTAAACTAGCTGAAGTCACAATGCAACGCTGGAAATTCAAACGTCGATTTAAAGCAGCAAATCATGCATTTCAGTTTGCTTTACTTCGTTATTGACATCATGGTTTGTTCGTTTTGCATTTACCGTCATGGAATTTTACACGAAATATCATTTGGGTATGATACTTTTTTTGCGTACTGTAGATGATGGTTCTTCAAATGAACCACTTATGTACGCGCACTCCGTTTTAATGCTGTAATAAACTTTAAAACGCAAGCAAAAGCTCTCTGAACGGGAGGTTTTCTCAAGGCAAAACTAAATACGTAAAAAAAAAAAAAAAGAATGATATTATTCTTGTTTTTCTTGTATTTTAACGTATTCAGTTTCGCCAAAAGAATATTATTCATTTTTTCCAAAAGAATAATATTAGGTGCTTGAATGAATTCTCGCTGTTGCCCAATAGAGCGCAGCAGTGGTGCGCTGTGACCCGGGCCACACGTGACCTCCCTTGTGCACGCACGTACCGTCCGTAGTCTGGGCGAAGCAGTGTGTGACACGCGATCGGAGGGCACAGAACACGAGTTTGTATCGCATTCACGATGTCGAGTTTCGTACCAAAAAAGGAGCATTTGCGGGAAGCATTACTCTTCTGCTTTCATCTCAAGAAATCTGCAGCGGAAAGTCATCGTTTGCTAGTGCATGCCTATGGGGAACATTCCCTATCGGAAACAACATGCAGAGAGTGCTTCCGACGCTTCAAAGCCAACGAATATGACTTGAAGGACAAAGAGCGTCCTGGGCAGCAGAAAAAGTTCGAAGATGGCGCATTGGAGGCCTTATTGAACGAGGATTCGTTCAATAAGGCCTCCAATGGAGGCCTTATTGAAGGCCTTATTGAACGAGGTCAGACTACATTGGAGGCCTTATTGAACGAGGTCAGACGCTCCACGAGTTGTCTGAAACACTACGGGTCGATGAGTCAACGGTTAACAAACGTTTAAAGGCAATGGGAATGATCCAGAAGCTCGGAAACTGGATCCCACATGACAAGGTTATTCTTCTCCACGACAACGCTAGACCTCATGTCGCCAAATCCGTGAAGGAACTCTTGGAGGCACTTGGCTGGGACTTCTTACTCCACCCGCCTTATTCCCCGGACATTGCTCCCTCGGACTTCCATTTGTTCCGGTTGCTACAACATGGCTTGTCAGAGCAGCACTTCCTTTCTGTCGCGGATATCCAAAAATGGCTCGATGAATGGTTCGCCTCGAAAGAACCGGCATTTTTCTACCGCGGAATCCATTTGTTGCCCCAACGGTGGGAAAGGCTAGTACCTGCCAATGGATACTACTTTGAATAGACTATCCTGTACCGTTCTGTGGCAACACACAGGTGTTTGTGTGGCAAAAATCAGCGGGAATTAATATTATTATTCTTGTTTTTCTTTCTTTGTATTCTAACGTATTCAGTTTTGCTTTGAGAAAGCCTCCCGTTCAAAGAGCGAGACATGGCGTTTGTATAGTTTATTACACCATTAAAACGGGCTATGTGTACGTAAGTTGTTTACTTGAAGTATCACACAGGTGTAAGTCTCCCGATCCAATGTCCAGTATAGATGGCGTTCAGAAAGTAATACCTCCATATTTATATACAAGCTCAATGGCAAGGTTTTAAATTAAAACAAAGCAAGAACAGAAATCAGAATTTCTACATTAATTCACATTATTTATTTCCCAATCCAAATAGTGACCCACAAGCTCAATATAGAGATACGCCAACGTTTAACAATTTTTTGAAACCCGTCTCTGTAAAACTTTTCAGGTTTTTCTAGGAACCATTTCTTCTTAGCGGCACGAACATCTTCGTCACAGGTTACTGAGTTTTTTTCAGATGTCTCTTCAGAGCAGAAAACAACTAAAAGTAGAATGGCGCCAAATCTGGGGTGGAGGTAGTGTTCAATAACTTCAAATCCTATTTTCTGTATGGTCCTCGGAAGTGAAAGCATTGGCGTGGGGTTTGGCGTTGTCGTGTTGTAGAATCATTACCTTCCCCCATGGACGCGATTTATTCTTTGTGTTAACTATTTTAAAGTATGCACGTAACTCTGAGTTGATAGTCGTAACTTTGATTATGTATTCCTGATAAATAATGCCGCCTCTGTAGTCCCAGAACACACTGAGCATGTACTTACCGACAGAAATTTCAATTTTGAATATTTTTCGCTCGAGGAGAAGATGGGTGTTGGTATTATAGTGATTGTTTCATTTCTGGGTCCTAATGCTGAACCCAACTTCCATCACCAGTCCTAATGCTTTGGGGACAATCGCATTCATATTTTTCATAGCGGGCAAGCAAAAATTTGGCATGTTTGAAGTTTTTATTTCTTCATTTCAGTCGTTAGGTGGCGCTGTACCCAACAAACACACACTTTGTTGTTCCGTAAAACGTTAACAATGTCATAGACACTATCAAAAGTAATGTTCAGCTTGGCTGCTATGGTGATCTGAGTTAATCTTCGATTTTCCTTGACGAGTTCAACGAATTTTTGCCTGTCCAAATCTCAAGTTACGATTACGGGCCTCCCACTCCGCGGCTGATTCTT
Organism: Macrothele yani; assembly: GCA_039090855.1. Taxonomy (NCBI): domain Eukaryota; kingdom Metazoa; phylum Arthropoda; class Arachnida; order Araneae; family Macrothelidae; genus Macrothele; species Macrothele yani. The sequence goes on along the minus strand of CM077027.1, from coordinate 131,944,121 downwards.
TACGGCCAACATTCCTACATTCTCCTTTGATTTTCTTACCCAACGAAGAAGACTGATTATGTCCGAAGTTCCAGAATCATAAACTGCCTCTAAAGATCTAGCGTGAATTTCTTTGGGAGGTAAAATTTCGTGAGTTAAAAACTTTTTAACTGATCGTTGTTTGACCCAGTTGGAAAATAATGATCCATTTAAAACACAATAAAATACGAGCAACTTGATGTACGGAGTTCTATTACGCAGCAAAATGAAGCTAAAGGCACAAAGAAGCGTTTGCCCTCTGACTGGTTGCAAAGCTTAAGTGATGCACGACACACTTGCGAGGTGGCATTATTTATTGAACACGTCTAGTATTTACACAAATCGAAAGTGATATAATTGCACGTATGTGCAAATTAATTTTGTACATTTAACATTTCTAAACGATATTAAAGGTGAAATTTAATATATATTTTTCTGATTGAAAGTTTAACGACCACCGTGAGCATCTAAATGGGCCCGTTCCTAATTTAGGGTCAAAGCCCGCCCCTAATTTAGGGTCACTGGTTCCAAGGTAGGAAGACAGCCAGTGCCGTAAGACAAACAAAACATCCATGCCTCACTGGGATTTGAACCCACACCCTTCTTGAAAGAACTGTCACATAAGCCATCGGTTAGAATTGCGCCACCAGGGCGGCGTACCGTATTTCTAAAACATCTATTTCTAAATCAAGTATTGGTTGGCGTATTTATATACACCGAAGAGCAATTGAATTAGAGACAGTTGGCGTTATGCAAATGTGGCGCTGTGGGCGGCCCTGTAAACGGAAACGACATGACGTATGCAGCGATCCGACAATATAAGGAGTGATTCGACGGGAATCAGTACGAGTCGGACGCAGTATAGGTAAGACAAAGGATCTAAGCGCATTTGATCGTGGACAAATTGTCTGGGCCCGACGAATGTGTCACTCCCTCTCGGAAGTCGTGCAGGCACTGGGATTTTCACGACCCACTGTGTCACGGGTGCACCGTGAGTACATCGAATCCGGTAAAACCATCCCTGCAAGGGCCAACTGCCGTGGACAACAGCGTGTGGATGAGCGGGGTCATCGTCAGCTAGCTCGCATTGTAACAGCGGATAGACAGGCCACAGTGCACGAAATCACTCGGCAATTTAACGCTGGTGCACAAAAACGTGTAAGCAGCCACACCATTCAGAACCATCTGCTCGCTATTGGGTACAGAACCATCGTCCCACGAGGGTACCGCAGCTGACCGCACATCAGAGGCTGCTAATATTAGCATGTGCGCGGGAACGTCGCCACTGGACCCTAGACATGTGGAAAAATGTTGCCTCGACTGATGAGTTGCGATTCACGTTGGTACAAGCGGATGGCAGGATACGAGAATGGCGCAAATCACATGAAGCGATGGATCCTTCTTGCCAGTAGGGTACTCTTCAAGCTGGTGGGGTGGCATTCTCGTCTGGAGACTGTTTACGTGGACTGAAATGGGACCCCTGGTATGTGTGACATCGTCACTCACAAGTCAACGTTACCGGGATATCCTGGACTTTAACATCCCACTGGCCGCCCCGGTGGCGCAGTGGTCTAAGCGATGGCCTCTGATCATTCGTCCGTAAGGGGTCCGGGGTCGAATCCCGGTCAGGCATGGATGTTGTGTTCGTCTTAAGGCACTGGCTCTCTCCCTTCCCTGGAACCAGTGACCGTAAATTAGGGACAGGCGACTGCTTATAGCCCATTGAGTTGCTCACGGTGGTCGTTAAACCTCCAATAAAAAAATCATCCCACTGGGGTCCTCATCTTGCAACAAGACAATGCACCGTGCCATCGCTCCCGAATTGTATCCGAATGGTTGGATGAACACTCTACCAACGTGACCTCGCTTCTTTGGCCAGCTAGGTCACCTGTCCTCAATCCCATCGAGCACATCCAGGATGCCATCTAGAGAGATGTTAGAGGCTTTGACCCCTCCATCAAATCTTCGTGAACTGTGGGAGCTTGTTCAGGAGTCGTGGATCCGTATGGTTTCCCAACGCTTCCTGTGTCTTGTCGAGTCCATGCCGAGACGAATCGCCGCCGTCATCAGGGCGAAAGGTGGTGCTACACGTTACTAGACAGGTATCTCTAATTGAATTGCTCTTCAGTGTATATATGGATGAAAAAAAATTGTCGGGGGCTGTGTCGGAGCCACGTCCGCCGTTCTTTTATGCGTTAACGAATCCACTTAAATATGTGGATTTTTGGATCAAATTATCCTTTACGTTTACGTTAAACGAGGAATCGTTGTCAAGCTGGCGCGGCAGAAACGTGACCATCGTGTTAACGTCCCCCGGCACGTTTATGACTTGTCCGATGATTCCATGAGCGCCTTCGTGTCTCAATCGACGTAAAATGAATGAAAGGCAAACGCGGCGAAATTAATCTCTCCGTGATCGCATCGAGAGTAGGTAGGTGGTTCGGCTTTGGCGGATATCTGAAGTCGTTTGTTTGATTTCGAGAGAGGTGGAATGTTGCCTTTGTACTAGCGCGTGCGGCAGTAGCTGCAAACCTCAAATTTCGCGACGTCCTCATTCGGACTCTGGGCTTGCAGGATTGAAATGGGTTTTCCTGTCGACGATTTCACATCTTCCTTGAACCTCAAGCGATCGCAAACGTCTCACATCCGAATCCGAATTCATTTTCAAAGAATGCGACTTTGAAATGTTTAGTTGCTGCATTGTCGTCGTTGGTCGAACATCACCTGAAATCGGTGAAATTGGAATGTCGTTTTAAGGGGGAAGATTGTGTTACATCAGAAATTGCAAAATACTCTATATTGACAAAAGTCACCAGACACCTAGAAGAGAAACACAATATACCATTTATTGACATACATTAGTACGCTGTCGGGTCACCTTTGGACTTAATGCATGCACCGAGCCTTCGAGATATGCTTTCGACTAGGTTTTGGAACACAGCGAGGTCTGGCGATGCGGCTGGCCAGGGTAGAGTGTCAGTGCCTTGAAGGCAAGCTCTCAATACAGCAGCAGTATGCGGACGAGCGTTGTCCTTTTGGAAAATCTCACCGGAGAGAGCGGTCAGAAAAGGTAGGGCAACTGGTTGCAGGACCTTATAATGAATTAGCTTTATTTTCTTTCCGCTAAGCTAATTAATATGAATGATTCTCTTCCTACCAGCTAGCTAATGATATACTTGTACTAAGATTCAAAATATTGAATTCAAAAAGGTTGTTACTAGTTAATTACGAACGTAAACGAAGTCTTAACGCTGGTTATTTATGGTAATGAATAAATGTTATGAACCTAACAGCCAGACAGAGGTCTGAAAAAAACTATGAATTGAGAAAGACTAACTTACGGTAACCTCTTTATTATAAGACTCTTGGTCAACTAAAGCACACACACAACTTGTTTTACACTAATGAGGAATCTCTCCTCATAACAACACAATCTCTCCTCGTATTATAAACGCTCTCCGTAAACAACAACGCTCTCTCATAACAACAACAAAAAGCTCTCCTCATAACAACACAAAAGCTCTCTCTAAGTCTCGATGAACGCGCCTATATACTAGCTACCACCACGTCATGACTTACACTCATTGCCAGATCTCATTCATCGGGTGAAATAATATTTCGTTCAGTAAGAAGATAATTTACATAGTAAAATAAAATAACCAGAGATAGTAAAATCAAAAGGAAAGTGAATATAGAGTATACGTTACAACCTCATTAAGGTAACGTTGGGCTGTCAAAGTGCCTGTAATGAACACCAAAGGTGATGTGGCATCGAAGGCGATTGCACCCTACACTTTGACGCCAGGCCTTCTGGACGTGTGACGCTCGACAACAAACCCCTCATCTTGGCGCTGACCACGGTGCCTCCCACACACGTATTCGTTGGTCGTCTCCTCCAGGACAAAAGCGGGGCTCGTCACTATAGATTACCCGCTGCCATTCTGAGAGGCTCCATGTGACAGTCTGGCACCACACCATTGCAGTTTCTGACGACGATGCAATTATAATAAGTGCAGTCATAACGGTTTCCGTGCGTGTAGTTCTACCTCGTCCAGTCGTCTGCCAATGGCACTAAACAGACGATGCATAGAGTGCACCACTGCTCGCTGAATATCCTCAACCGTGGCTGTTGGGTCACTCCGCTGATGTCAGACAAACCGTCGGTCCTGTCTCTCTCAGTGGTTCGTCTAGGTCTCCCAGACCCTTCCTGCAGCTGATGCGTGCCTTGCTCTATCCATTGCCACCAAGAGCGTGCACATCACCATAAGCTTGTATGGTGATATCCGCACGACCTGTATGGCGCGCAATACGGTGATAAGACATTTTCTATTCCCGGAGCCCGACGATGCGGTCCCGCTGTCGAACTCCTTCAACTGCTGGAATCGCTTCCGAACTTTTCTACGAGGCATATTTCACTTGCAAAAGATACAACCAACACAACAGCAGGAGTCAGAATAGCAAGCACTCGCAACGGGACGACCTTATATAGCCGGTCAGGCACAGCGCTACGACCTCTCTTTGCTTGCTTCTCATGCTCAGCCGTGCGTGATACTTGAATCATTTGCATGTCTCACCATGTCAAACCTACCCAACAAGTTTCATTCCTGTTGGTTGCTTCCATCTGGCTGCAATTATTTTTTGACGATGAGTGTATTTGCGCGAAATAACTCGAAACGCGATCCATCAGATCAGGAGACCCGTCTCCAATGATCCAAGGTCTAGTGCCGATGTTCATTCTCCCGATTGAGGTGTAAAGTGTGGTGATGTGGCGTTAGCAATGGAACTCTGGTGGGTCGGCGGCTCCCATAACCTATTGCGGCAAATGATCGCTTTATGATCTTCGTGGGGACGTTTTCAGTTTATCGTGATTCATTCCACTGGTTCTCTCCTGATTGGTTACAACTATTCGAGACAGACCTCGACGGCTACGTTCATTCACCTCCTTTCTCTGACCAAAGTGCTGTCCACAATGCGATATTATTTCAGAAATGCCGTATTTCCGGTACACTCTTGGTACCGTCGAACAGGGGTACTTCTATTCCTGTACCCCTCCGTGGTAGAAATACCCATGCGTCGCGCACCCGCTACTATCATTACTCTTTCAAACTCTGTTAATTCACGACGTTTATCTATATTAACACAGAATTAAAGTATACATGAATGCTGTGATGTCCTACTATCTATTAGGGGTATGCAAAAGTTTCTGCCGTTTTAAGGACAAAGGAGGCAGAAACAATCAGAAAACCAGTACACATTTATTTGTATTTTTTTGCCATTTTCAGGTAGCAAAAGGAATGCCCCTGTGATAGGACTCTGGTTTTGAGCTGAAGAACGCATTGACGAAATTTTCCATCTCTGGAACTGTGGTAAACTGCTGTTAGGCTAGGACATGTTGCATAGAGCGAAACAGATGAAAGTCTGAGGGTGCAATGTCCGGGCAGTAAGCCGATGAAAGTCTGAGGGTGCAATGCCCTGGGAGTAAGCCGGGTACGGTAAAACCTCCCAGTGTAGCTATTTAAGGGCTGATTTCGTGGTAGCACCGACCTGTGGTCTGATCTTGGGCAGTGATTGTTTCGCCCGGTTTCAACAGTTCAAAGTACAGCACTCCATGCATATCCCACCATACACACAACAGCACCTTTTTCCCGTGGATATTCTGTAATGCAGTGGATATTTATTGGCTGGCCTGGTCGACCCAGGATCGCTTGGGTTTGTCGCAACAGACCCATTTTTTTATCCCCCGGTGACAAGCTTCCACAAGAAATTGTTCCCTTGAAACCTCTTCGGCAACGACATACAGATGCCCAATCGTTTACTAATATTACGCTCCGTTAAAATATGCGGAATCCACTTACCAATCTTCTGGATCTTCCCCAAGGCCTGTAGACGCCGTACCACCGTCGATTCAGCCAATTTCAAACGTTTGGGTAGTTGCGTGGCTGATTGTGTAGCATCCCCTTGCAACAGCGATTCCAGCTCCTCGTCTGCGTGTTCCTGCGGTCTTCCTGCGCGTGGCTTGTCTTCCAAGCTTAGATCGCCTTTCTTAAACCTGGCAAACCATTATCGACATGTCCACTCACCCATAACAGTTTCGCCGTACGCCTGACATACTGAACCGTATGCTTCACTCGCACATTTCTGTAAATTAAACATAACAAACAGTGCCGCAAATGAACTTTTTCGACCGCAATGGTTGGCTTCATGTACGAACTGACAGCACGGGTCACCGGCCGCTTAGACCCCTACAGTGCCCCCTGGCAGCGCGGCCCGAAACTTTGCATACCCCTAATATATACCTGGAAAATGGTGGGTTCGTTCACTAGCGAGAAAGCTGACAACGTCGTGTATCACACGAACCAATTTTTTGTCATCTTGTGGAATCTTTGTTCAGTATAAAAGCTGTCTTTAAATGCAATTGGTTGATTACAATTTCAAACTTCTAAATTGCAAGTGCCTTGTATTACTTCGTTACGTTATTCGCCGTCTCAACTATCTTCATTAAAAATCAGTCACTTTAATTGTACGCTTTTAGGATATTTAAAGATTCATTACCGTAAACAAGGCATCCTGTTTCCCAATCTCATAGTTACTGAACCTGAGACTGGGAGTTATGCATTCACATCGTACCGTGTGCGACGATGAAGCATTTCGTCCTCGAGTAATGAGGGTTGTTACATCCTCCTTTAAAGGCTTTGCTCCTAACACTATGTTGAAACGTGTAAATTAAAAGAAATTTGGGCACGTGCAATGATAAAACTTTGGGTGCAACAGAAAATCCTACTGATGATTGAGGGAATTCATTCTTTGTCAAATATTCGTTCATTTGTTTTAAGTCCCAGAAACGTAACATTTCCGTCATATGTTTAATTAGATGAAGCGTAATTCGACATAAGATGAAGCGTAATTCGACACTTTATATGTTGTTTACAGTAAAGGACATCATTCATTTTTATCGTCAATCGTATATTGATCAAGCAATTTTCAAATCGCGCTTTTGTACATCGAATTTTGGTTCAAATTGGTTCTGATATGGTTCATTCCCCCGACGTCAACTTCACCGAAAAGGTCATTTAATCAAAAGGACGCATTGTCGAAACTATAACCATATACCGAAGAGTAGTTTTACCGAATATTTTTTTACTTAACTGAATGATCATTTCTATCGAAATGTTCGTTGCTCCAGAAATCATTTCATTTCTTGAAACGTTTATTTCACGTAGAAGTTCATGTCGTTGGAAGGTTTTGTAGTGTTTTCATTATCAGAACTTTGTTTTTAATTGTTGAATTAGCTAGTTACTGTCGTTATTTAACTCGTTGAACGTAAATCACACTCTGGGCGTTCACATGAATTCTAACTGTTTATTTTCCTCAAAGTGAATGAAGTTTTACTATCCTGTACACTTCAGTCGACTATTCTTAGATCGTAATTCATCAAAATGACTCTTAATATCAACCGCATATATACACAGAAATACCACCATCTATTTTATAACACGTTGTTCACCTACAAATAAGCCTTTCATCACTCCATTACATCACTAATCCATTCCCAATATCCACTCACGTAGGCTATTTATTTTTATTGACTCACTCTCAAGTTACCAAAAAGTACAAGCTGTTTGTGGAAGTAATGTGCCGTCTAGTGAGAAAATGTTGAACTAAAAGCAACAACATCTACATAAGAAGATAGAAACTCATAAGGAAGTTTAAATTACAGTTACGTTTATTTTAAAGATCTGTATCTTACTAAAGGATCTGTCGAAGTTAAGTACTTTACTTAATAATTAAAAAACAGGCCTCGTAGCTTTCATTCTTCACACCAAAAAAATTCTCTACACTTGCCAAACGGTAATGTTCACATAGCTAAAGGATTTTACGGAAGCTTTGGCAAAATAATTACTTCTGACTTCTCATTTCAACAGCATCGACCATAAATCTGGTACAGGTTATAGGCGCTCTCCTTTAGTCCTTTATTGTATACTCCAGGACCCAAAAGCATGATCCCTTTCCTCTGACACGGACATCATGCATCTGGCTGAAAAGTTACTCAAACATCTCATAATTCCTTTTTAGGTCTTTCGCCACTGTTATAGCTTTTTTAGCAAGTAATAGGCCATATAGTATTAGTATCACAATAGTTCCTGAAAATAACCACTTTGAATAACAAAGCTAATGCATACCTGCCAATTTTTACGTAAAATTTACGCATTTTAACTGTTCTTTACGTTTTTACACAGATCTCTATTTTTCACGCATTTCCGTATATTTAGAAAAAAAAAATATCTTCCTTGAGAAATATTTGTTAACGTTTCAGTGAAATCATACCTGCCAACTTTTCCGGAATTTGCGGAAGTTTTCCGTTTTTTTATACGGTCTTCCCGTTTTCCGGCCGGAAGAACTTTTCTTCCGGATTTTTAAAATGTTCTGTATTTTTTGTTAAAAATATCTCTATAAATAAAATATATAACAGAGATGGGAATTTTGCGTCATTGCGCGCCAGAACACCCGTGCACTGTCGTCATCGTCGGGACTTCGGCACAGTAAATTCTCCGTGCACACTCTTATGCTTGACGCTGAATAAAAATCATGCGGTGGGAAGAAAGATTCAGACTCCAACTACTGCGGATTTTACGTAGTTACTATGGAAATAGTCGGTCCTGTACGAACGACGGAAAACATCGAGTATGCTATGATAATCGTAGGTCTACTACGGACGTCGGAAAACATCGAGTATGCTATGGAAATCGTCGGCTCGTTACGGACGACAGAAAACACCAAGCATGCTATGTTAATCGTCGGTCCGCTACGGACAACGGAAAACATCGAGTATGCTATGATAATCGTCGGTCCGCTACGGACGACAGAAAACACCAAGCATGCTATGTTAATCGTCGGTCCGCTACGGACGACGGAAAACGTCGAGTATTCTATGGAAATCGTCGGTCCGCTACGGACAACGGAAAACATCGAGTATGCTATGATAATCGTCGGTCCGCTACGGACGACAGAAAACACCAAGCATGCTATGTTAATCGTCGGTCCGCTACGGACGACGGAAAACGTCGAGTATTCTATGGAAATCGTCGGTCCGCTACGGACAACGGAAAACATCGAGTATGCTATGATAATCGTCGGTCCGCTACGGACGACAGAAAACACCAAGCATGCTATGTTAATCGTCGGTCCGCTACGGACGACCGAAAACATCAAGCATGCTATGGAAATCTGCGGTCTACTGCGGACGACGGTAAACATCGAGGCCGCCCGGTGGCGCAGTGATCTAAGCGATGGCTTCTGATCACTCGTCCGAAAGGAGTCCGGGTTCGAATCCCGGTGTGGCTTGGATGTTCTGTTTGTCTTACGGCACTGGCTCTATCCCTTCCCTGGAACCAGTGACCCTAACTTAGGGACAGGCGACTGCTTATAGCCCAATGAGTTCCTCACGGTGGTCGTTAAATCTCCAATAAAAAAAAAAAAACGTAGAGTATGTTATGGAAATCGTCGGTCCGCTACGGACGACGGAAAACGTTGAGTATGGAATCAAAACGTGATATAATTTTTTTATATTATAAAAATCTAAAATTTATAAAATGAACAAATATTTGCATTTATTTTTACTTGTACATAGCTAAATTCATGATAAATGTTATTTGCGCATAGTAAAAAAAAATCATTAGAAATGCCATTCGCGCGCAAATTTACACTTTGAATTTTCTCAGGTTGGCAGATATGCTAGTAAAGCAACGCTTTCTAATGCATACGTTCACTCGTTGCGGCAGCATTCGACCCACTTCTTAGGCAGCGAATATATCATTCGAGCTGGTTTCAGCCCATTTGCTAAGCTTGAGTTAATGTGGTCAAGCCGGTAAAGGAAAGCTACCTTTCTAAATAAGGAGTAGAATTATTATTAGTAAATAAATAAATAGGGAGTAGAATAACTTAGCCACCCCGGTGGCGCAGTGGTCTAAGGCGCTGGCCTCTGATCATTCGTCCGTACGGGGTCTGGGTTCGAATCACGGTCAGGCATGGATGTTGTGTTTGTCTTACGGCACTGGCTCTCTCCCTTCCCTGGAACCAGTGACCCTTAATTAGGGACGGGCGACTGCTTATAGCCCATTGAGTTGCTCACGGTGGTCGTTAAACCTCCAATAAAAAAAAAAAAAATAACTTATTTTGATAACTACAAATTTAGTTAGTTTGCTCTGTTTACACCAAATTTATTTCGAATAATTTGATGGATTATATTTGAGGAAAATTAATAACAAAAAAAAAAAAAACCTCAATCACACGCCATACGAATTGCATTAATTTGAACACATTAAGCAGTGATTACTTCACTGACTTACTAAGGTGTAGCCTCGCCGTGAGGAGAGCAGGGAGTAGTTAGTAGTTGTGTCCAGGCGCTGTCTATTTAGGCTCCGAAAAGGTTGGTTATTTCTGCTAATGTTGAAAATGCGCCAGTGCTAGTAACTTTATAGTATGGAAGCATACAATCTTCAAGTACAGAAAATTTCCTTGTAATTCAATGTTCACCTCATTTGAAGGGGATATAGGTACTCGCCCTTCCGTTATTCGGGACCGCTGCTTTCGAGAAAGGGAAAGTGACAGCGCCATTAAACAGAATACACCATCCACTCCGTACACGAGACTCGAACCTGGGTTCATCTCGGACGAGTGGTCAGACGATAGCACCTCGGACATCTGTGCTACCGGGGTGGAGATACCTTTTCTCTTTGTTTCTAATTCGCCAGTTTGTTAAGGGTTCTGTTCGTTTTTCGTGCTTTTTGATTCCACCTGGCACTGATTCACAACATATAGCCTTTCTTTACTATCTAATTTACAAATGTCGATCACTGAATTACGCAGTCGAGTCAAAAGTGACCACTTCCTACTTTTGACGTCAACAGCGCATAGCCGATGCGAGAAGGCGCTTGTCGTGAGCTGGCTTGGATGGTATACACTGAGTGGCCACTTTATTATGACCACCTGACAGTTTTAAGCAAATGAGCTATGGATGCACGCTGTTGCCACCAGAGGGCGAGGCTAGTATAAAAAGGGAAAGCTTAGTGCTTGCGACAGTAAGCGGGTAGCTTAGTGGGCAACGTTCGTGACTGCCGCGGAAAGGACCTCAGGTTCGATCCCAGGCAGGTACGAACGATCGCTCCACTAAATATCCTCCGTGCGTCGAATGGGCCCGTTAAGCCGTCGGACCCCGGGTACTGGCCCCCCGGTAATAAATAAGGGCGTCTTCCTCCCTATTTCTACTTCGCTTCGGTGTCACTTTCCTATCGGGCACTCTAGCCTAAATCTCCTAGCTTCCTATTTCTAAGGGTTGTTTAAGACCTGGGGTCAGACACTCCCTTCCTGAAATCCTCTACATATGATCATGATCATCTTGCGATAGTAGTAGAAGTGATTTTTGGGCGACGAGATGGGTAAAAAAGGCGATTTGACGGACTTTCAACGTGGGATGATTGTAGAAGCTCGGAGCCATTGGAGCTAGTATCGCCGAAACCGTCGCATTCGTGAAATGTTCCAGAGCAGCTGTTGCTAAAGTGTTTAAAGACTGGAATGTCAGCCAAAAAACTGGGTCTCTATGTGCAACGTGTGGTCGTCATCGACTAGCGACTGCTCGGGTGGAACGGAGAGTGCCCAGACTGGTAGCAGACAACAGAAGGGCAACAGTGCAGCAAATTACAGACCCTCTTAATCAAGGATCTCCTCAAATGATCTCTGCACGCACTGTTCGCCGTACACTGCATCGGATGGGATATGGCAGCCGAAGGCCTGTTCGAACACCTTTGCTGTCTGCAGTTAACAGGAGAAAACGTCTCCAGTTCGCACAGGAGCACAAGGATTTCACAGTCGATAATTGGAAACAAATTATGTGGTCAGATGAATCACGTTTTCAGTTGCACCATGCCGATGGCCGAGTGAGAATTTGGCGGAAACAGCACGAAAGCATGGACCCCAAATGCATTGTTACAACCCTTTAAGCTGGTGGAGGAAACGTTATGGTTTAGGGAATATTTTCCTGGCATGCGTTGGACCCAATAATTCATTTTGATGAATGTCTGACTGGCACTTCATATCTAAACATCGTTGCGGACCAAGTGCGTCCTGTCATGTCGATGGTTTATAAACAATGGCGATGGCTACTTTCAACAAGAAAACGCGTCCTGCCATAGTGCTCGTATTGTACAGGATTGGTTTCAGGAACATGCCGGTGAGTTTACTTTGCTTAGGTGGCCCCCACAATCTCCAGATCTCAACGCCATTGAGAATTTGTGAGATGAAATTGAACGAGCCATCAGACAGCTGGATCGACAACCCTGCAATCTCACACTCCTGGAAATTGATATTCATCAAGCATAGTCTCAGATTTTACAAACCACCTATCAACATCTCGTGGAGTCCATGCCACGAAGAATCGACGCAGTATTAAAGGCAAAAGGTGGCCCAAGGAAGTACTGCGGGGGTGGTCATAATAAAGTGGCCACTCAGTGTATAAGGTGTGCTGTAGGGATTCTGAAAACATATCACTCGCTGCTGTCATGGATAAAAGGATTGATTTATCAGATTTGCCAAACGGGATGATTATCGGCTTTTCGCGCCAATGGTAGCAGTATTTCTGAAACAGCGCAGTTTGTGAAATGTTCGCGTGCTGCTATGGTAAAACTGTATCGTGTTTAGAGAAACGGCACCATTGCGAATAAGCGATTGGAAACTGCAGAGCACCACGCGTCATTGATGTGATAGATGAACGTAGGCTTCGAAGGTGCGTGGTAGCCGATCGACACGCTAAAGTGGAGCAGCTCACTCACTGAATGAACCATGCCATTTCAAGGATTTTATTTTGATCATGATGTCTACCACTCTTGTCATTTTCCTGATCCATGAGCTCCTCTTCTTGTTTTTCCTGGTTACACCAAGAATGCACTTCTTCATGCTTCTTTCAGTTGCCGGCAACCTCTGTACTTCTTATTTAGTTAAGGTCCCTGCTCTGTAGGTAAGAACTGGAAGGATGCACTGATTAAGCACTTTCCTTTTATGACATAATAATATATTGCTCTTGAAAATTGTGCTGTTTCTTCCATATGCTCCCCGGCCAAGTTTTATAACCCAAATATTTTCATATCATCATCATTGTCAACAATTATCAATTCACTGCTGGATGAAACTCGCCCCAAGTTTTTCTCAGAACATGTCTACCTTGAGCCTGTTTCCTCCATGTTGCTCCGGCATGCTTTCGAATTTCATCCATCCATGTTCCATACGTTCTTCTTCTGTGTATTTTTCTGTCCTCTGGAATCCAATCTAAAAGTTCGGTTGTCCAGCAGTGGTCCGTCTTTCTGGCAACAACTCCAGCCCATTGCCATTTCGGGGATTTTACTCTGAGCACGGTGTCTTCCACTCTTTTCATTTTCCTTATCCACGAGTTACTCTTTATCTTTCCTGGTTACACCAAGCATGCATTTCTCCATACTTCCTTCAGTTGTCTGCAGCTTTTGTTTGTCCTTTTACCAGTTACAGGCTATGTCTTTGCTCCGTATGTCAAACGTAGAAGGTTGCATTGATTAAATACTTTTCTTTTAACACATAATAGCATATTGCTCTTTAAAATTGTACTGTTCTTCCAAAAGCTCTACAGCCAAGTTTTATGCGCCGATTAATCATTTTTTTAAGATTGGCCAAATCACACACACAATTATTAAATGTATTCGTAGACTGCCAAATATTTGTCACCCAGGTGGCGCAGTGGTCAAAGCGATGGCCTCTGATCTTTCGTCGGAAAGGGGTCCAAGTTCGAATCCCGGTGCGGAAGTTGTGTTTGTCTTACCGCACTGGCTCTGGCCCTTCCCTGGAAGCAATGACCTTAAATTAGGGATGGGCGACTCCTTATAGCCCATTCAGTCGCTCACGGTCGTCGTTAAACCTACAATCAAAAGAAAAAAAATACCAAATATTTATATAAATGCAAAGAACGGTTACGCAGGAAGGTTCGCTGTGTTTTGGGAGGTCGGAATATAAAGCCGAGATTTTCTGCCGTGCTATCAGTAACTTTGAAGCGGATATGCCGCGTGGACGTGATGTTTCAGAGTTCCAGCGCGGGCTGGTCATAGGATGTCATTTGAGTAACATCTTCATACAGATAATTGTGAGTGGGGAGTTGCGTATATAAATCTGAGATGTTCTGTCGTGTTATCTGTAACTTTGAAGCGGATATACCGCGTGGACGTGAACTTTCCAAGTTCCAGCGTGGGCTGGTCATAGGATGTCATTTGAGTAAAATCTTCATACAGATAATTGTGAGTGGGGAGGTACGTATATAAAGATGAGATATTCTCTCGTGTTATCAGTAACTTTAAAGCAGATATCAGATTGCACATGAACTTTCCGAGCTCCAGCGTCGGCTCGTTATAGAATGTCATTTGAGTAATGTTTCCATACGAAGCTTTGCAGCTAAAATAAACATACCAACGAAATCGGTTCCAAGTGTTGTCGTAGAGAGGTGGAAGCAGGACGGTGCAACTAAAGAAAAAAATGTTTAGGTAGGCCGTAGAAACTAACGGAACGTGACAGAAGAGCCATGGTAAGAAATGTTAAGAGAATCCCGTTCTTCCTCTGCCGTTTCCATCGCTGCTGAAGTAGGACATGCTTGCAATGGCTCGGTTAGTACTGTAACTATCCGCAGAGTGTTACACAGTGTGGGTTATTATGGTAGAGCAGCGACACACAAGCCACACATCACTACCGTGAATACGAAGCGCCACTTGGAGTGGTGTGTCTTTCGTCGTTCCAGGACTGTGAGAAACTAGAAAGCTGTTCTTTGGAGTGACGCGTTACGCTATTCACTCTTCCAATCGGAAGCGCGTGTTTCGATTAGGTGACAGCCCGGCGAACGGTTTTCGTAGGACTGTGTTCTACCAACTGTTAAGTTCGGTGGAGGCTCCATCATGATATGGAGTTGATTTTCGTGAATAAGACTCAGCCAGTTGGTTAGTATGCCACACACCATAAGCTATGAAGTGTACATCGATGTTGTGGATAGATTCTGTGCTACCAACAATGTGGCAGTTGTTGAGAATGACCGTTGTTTCTTCCAGCACGATTAAGCTCCCTGTCATACTGCTGGGCGTGTGAAGGACTGGTTTCTTGAAAATGAGGTGGTATTGTTGGACTAGTATGCTCAGAGTCCTGATCGTAATCCCATAGAACACCTCTGGGCTGAACTGCAGCGACGGATTCAAAATCGACCACAACGACCGTCTTCGCTCTCTCTCCACTATGGCAGAAAATTTGCAGGACGAATGGCGAGCCATTCCTGTCAACACCTACTGGAGGATATTGTTTGTTAGTATGCCTCGACGTGTTGCTGCTGTGATACGAGAAAAAGGTGGACGAACTATCTATTAAATGAGGTAACAGCCATTTTTTTTCCAAAATACTGTGTTGTCCGAATACTTTTGATAAAATAGTGTGTGTGTGTGTGTGTGTGATAACATAATTTCATTTCCGCTGTAACTTAGTAATTACGTTATGCCTGATAAAGTCAATGTAATATTAGCAGGTACCCATACGCATTACAAGAAAGAGGTCAATTGTATTACTTACAAATACGTTTATTTTGCTTGCGTGGTTTGTACTTCACACTCACATCCGTTTATTGGCGTACTCAATACAGTATCAGTGACTTAACATGTAAGCACAGTATAACAGCACGTCTATCATCAATAACATCAATACCATTTAAACAACAGCTGCATTGCCTTTCTATCTATCGTTCTTATCCAGCCACACATACGTCCCTTTTGTTCCGACTTAGTGTGTTGCCACCATCATTCTCATTTGAAGGAAAAGACATGACGTTAAGGTTTGAAAATGTCTAAGAGAACGTACTCAAATTTTCATAGGAAAAAAACTCAAGAGGAAAGTTAAAATAGAATATACGTTACAGTGTGTGGGTTTCTGTCTGTGCCTCTAAATGTCCTATTTTAAAAATTATTTTTTGCATTCGGTTACTGTAATCACGACAAAGATTTACCATGCATTTCCCGCTTTTCCAAATGTGCAATATTTTTATTTCCGCTAGATGGCGTAAAATCGGATTTTTTTTTCGCATGGACTACCTTTCTCAGGTTTATTTAAAAAATTGGTCTGGAAAGTGAGTCTTTATCTGAACCTTTTATCCAAAATCCGCCAAATACATCATAATATACAGAATCTTCTTGTTCAGATTTTGTTGGCGTTGTTTTTTCCGTAATGTTAAGTACAATAACTATATGCAAACATCTACAGTAAATTTAAAACAAGAGTAATTGGAGTTTCCCTTGTTTGTTTTTTTATTTGCTTTTTTTTTTTTTAACTTTCATCCTTGTGTGATCTATTTTTATTTAGAAACAAGTTCTAATGCTAGCAGTTGTTAGTAACTCTGCGTTTGACCAAGAAATGTTTCTGAAGACCGCAGATCTTAGTTCTTTTTGAAAAATAAGAACGTAGTATAGTAATTCAGGCTGATAGCGATTTCATGCAAAAGTTTTTATTTAAATGGGTCAGTTCGCATATCCCCAGTTTGTTATTCGGCATCGTAAACTTTTCTTAGTCGTTCAATTCAGTCTTTCAACTAAGGGTTTTTTTTATTTTCCTAACTTGTCCAATGTTTATATACACCTATTTCTGGCCAGTATTTTTTTTTGTTGCTGTTTGTTTGGGGGAAGGGTCAGGTTTATTTCTTTCTTATCTTTATTTTGAGGTTTGATGACAACCCGAGCAACTCTAAGGGTTATCAGCAGGTGGCCGTTCCTAATTTAGGGCCATTGGTTCGAGGGAGAGGGAGTGGCCCGTGCTGTAGAGGAGGTACACAGCCAATGTTCCTCCCGGGGTTCGGGCCCTGGTCGACTAGAGCGAGTTCTCAGGGGCCGACTAGAGCGAGTTCTCAGGGGCCGACTAGAGCGAGTTCTCAGGGGCCGACTAGAGCGAGTTCTCAGGGGCCGACTAGAGCGAGTTCTCAGGGGCCGACTAGAGCGAGTTCTCAGGGGCCGACTAGAGCGAGTTCTCAGGGACCGACTAGAGCGAGTTCTCAGGGGCCGACTAGAGCGAGTTCTCAGGGGCCGACTAGAGCGAGTTCTCAGGGGCCGACTAGAGCGAGTTCTTAGGGGCCGACTGCAGGTTCTTTGCACCACCAGGGCGGCTACGGAAAGGTGATTAACGACCACCTTGAGCAACTGGGAAAGGCTATATGCGGTCTCCCGTCCCTAATTTAGGGTAACTGGCCACAGATAGAGCCATGATACCCCATCCATGTCACATCCGGGACCATCTCGGACGAATGATCAAAATCCAGTCCCAGAGTCCACCGGGACAGCCTCATAAATATAGAAGAGAGCCCTAAGTAAGCATTCATTTCTGTTACTCAGATCGTTGCGAGAATATTGCTATAACTTTTATCCGCAATAAAGTAAGATTAATGTTCCTGCAACATGCGAACAATTAATGATAAATTGCATAAAATGTGCAAGAACAGTTTCGGTGAGTTTTAGAATGATGAAAACTGGAATTTGAATGCATTATAAACTCGACTGATGCGAATTATTTTAAAGTAATGCCGATAGGAAAATGCAAAACCGAAAACTACCCAAGCATTTTTTTTTTCGACTAAATCTATTTGATCGCACGAAGCCATTGTCTGTGTGTGACAGATATGTCGCTGACAGGCATGAGTGTTTCGTAAATTAACTTCTCAAAAGCATCTTTCTCTAATGAAGCTTAACATTTCCCTCTAACGCCAGCACCCTGTGGATGGCATAATATTTTCCCATTAAAAATACTAATCCTGCGTTGTTCGTTATCGACCGGTTGCATTATAATGTACAAGAACAGGTTTCTGTTTTGTTGCTTCTCGCATTTTGTCCGAGGAGAGAAGCCAATCCTTTATGGGAATTTGCTTAATCCACGACATTTTTTTTAATATTAATCAATATGTTAGGAAATTTTGCTTTAATACCCAATTTTTAAAGCTAGGAAGATTCGCCGATTAACTAAATACAGCAGTTTTCCTATATGCGTCGCTTTTAGAAACATGTTTTTTTTTGTTTTTGGTAACATCAAATGCATAAAAAAAAGGCTAAACTGCCTCAGTTAAAAAGTTTGCAGAACAATAATCTCCAGAAATATTATGCAAATTACTTTTTTTTTTTTTAACTTTCAGAGGATTATTCCCAAGAACAGAATAGGAAATTCTATCTAATATTTTCACGCAGTCCACTAGAAATTTTGAAATACTGAATACCGAGATTCGGGATAATAAGTGTTTGAAATGGTGGACCTGATCCGAAAATTCATTCTTCAAAGGCGACAATCTAAAAGAAGTTCACCTTCGCAATCATCATTTTTTTCTATGTTACTTAATACCTTGGTTTGATAAGCGAACTAAATTTATTTACATGGTTCATCTATCTCGTGAGAATTTTATTAATTCCAATTCTTCAGTAACAATGTAGATAAGTAGGGCTCCGTGCACTTACTACCTTCTCATATTTTCCATTAATTTTAATTTTCTATAACAGGGTCAAAAGTTTCCTATCCCTCTGAGCTCATTTTTCAAAGAACTAATCCTTAATCACAAAGTAAGCTAAGCAGATCACCTGATATAACGCTGCAGCTCAGTAACAAAGTGCAATGCTTTGTTAACAATTTCTGCCGCGCACAATACTGTTGATTAATTTTCTTAGGTTTTAAGTAGCTTCTCGTGTATCCTCCATAGTTATGCATTGAAGAAATGTGGTGAAAACAGAGACTTTCCAAAATGACTATGTTATGTTAATTTAGAGTCTGGCCTGAAGTGAGATTTTGTTTAGAGATTTAAAATTACACACAATCATGTTCTCTTCGCAAGTGTCTTTTTTTTTTTTTTATAGACCATTATTCTCAGGCATATCCTGTAAGTTCCCAGAAAGGAATCCCTGGGAAATCATCGAAAACGAAGTCATCGCAGGCCTATCTTTTTTTCTTTTTTTTTTTTTAAATTAGGGCTCTAGGTGAAATCATCGAAGGTAAGACCATCGAACGCGAAGTCTCCGAAAGATTAATTCATCGTAGGGAACATATTTCGGAAATTACGAGTAAATGGAATAATGTCGGAGGAATAATGGCAATTATTTAGGTGACCATATTGGGACTTAACATTTCTGGGCTACCAATTTAAGAATGTTTCTCCATATAGTTGACTTTTTCAACATTTTAAGAACAATCATTCCCTTTATAATGCACTGTTTAATAAAATAAATTAAAAATGAATAACTTGTGAAAGCTGAATTAATTATTAAACATTATTTGCTTCAGTAATTGAAGAATGTTTTCCAATATAATGTTTTTTAGCATTTTAAGAATAATCATTCCATTTATTAGCGCACTGTTTAATAAAAGAACTTAAAGATCAATGACTTGCGAAAGCTGAATCAATGATTAAAATTTATTTTCTTAAAAGCTTTTAGCGATGCTTATTGATAAATGGCCGTACTGTTCTATAATAGGGAATGCATAAAATTCCAATTTACTGGATCTTTTAAACAAAGTTTTTTTTTTTTTTGATGATTTCTATTATTTTACCGGATTATCCTGAGCGTGAATTTGTTTTAAATAAATTTTTAATAAATCTTCGGAGCGTGAATTTGTTTTAAATAATTTAATAAATTTTTAATAAAGCTTCGACATGCTATTTAAAATTGAAAATTAAAAAAATATTTACATTTTTAAACGAAAAATGAGATATAGTTAAGAAATTTAAAGCGCTAAAGGAGTCCTGTGAGCTAGCACGTGCTCTTAAATATTGAAAATCCAATACACTACATGAATTGTCACAAATATTATAATTTAAATAGTACACACACACACATACACAGGACACATTTCAACTACACTATTTTTTTTTGTTTAATTTGTATACACTTCTATTTCATTTTTTTTTTGAAGTCCGCACATCGACTTGTCTATTGATTGGTCATTGAAAGTTTTCAATAAATACATATTTATATTGCGCCTTAAATTTGGTCGTGATACGAACTCCCCGAAAAGCAATATTATGTTTATTTAAAACCAATATGCAATGTAATATTCTATCACTAAGAACTTGTTTGAAAGATCTTACAACACACATTTCTGTTCGACTAAAACATGGTTAAAATCACTGTGGCCTATTTGGATTGGCTTCTGTCCTATATTAATAACTTCCCCCTCGTGACCCTCCCTCCCCACAGTACCCGCGGGTGGAATTCTCATCTGGTTTTGCAAAGCCGCCAGAACTACAGCGGATGCACCTCATTTATCATGCGGTGATTAAACCTCTGAAACAGGTCTCCATCACTCGGTTGATTGGCTGATGGCTTTCGTGTTGACAGCCGGCAGCACTTGCGCTTTATAAGTACAGCAATGACCATCGGCTAGCGAATGCATATTTTTCTTTCTGTCAGTATCTCAATTGTATCGCAAAACTGAATAAGAATCACCTATTACCTATTGCTTCCAATTATAACGCTTATCTTAATTTATTTCATATTTCTAATTGGAAATCAAAAACTCCTCTTGTGCCTAATTTTAATCGGACCCTGTGAGAAAAAATCTGCGAATGATAACTCAAGCTGCAAGCATGACTGATTTTAACACACTTGTCTTTTCTATGTTTTCGTGGCAGAATCTGTGGCTGGTCGATAGGAGGGAAGGAATATATTTAGAGTCCCAGTTCGTTAGAAAAAAATGTGGAATTCAACTTTTTGCTGAAAAAGAAAATGAAGGGGAAGATGTTACTTCGTTTTTTCTTTCTTTTTAATATTTACTAAAATATTAAAGGGAATGTCGCCTTTTTTACCTTTGCACGAAAAATGCTTCAACTGGTCGATGTGAGAGAAGGAATATGGATTGCGTCAATTAGTAAGACAAAATAAGTTTACAGCACTCACCTTTGTGTCAAAAGAGAAAAATACTGGTTATCTCATTTGCTCTTCCTTTCAAACCACCGAAACATTAAAAATATATTTAGAGCCTTCTGGAACACTAACGGTATTTCTTCTCGCTTCGTCTTATGCACGGGATCGACTTATCTGTGAAAGTCGATCAGGAAGCTGAAAAATTTTACCCATTCGACTTATACTCCATATCGACCTATTAATCCAAAAATACGGTACTTCGTGAAAACTGTTTTAATGACTCCCAGTGCACTTTTAATTTCCCTAAAAAAATTCAAAACGGTTTATATCATTTCAAAATCATTTAAAAAAAGCCTTGTAAGCGTTAAAAAATGGCGAATTCTAATGATAAATTGGACTTTCTATAGATAAAGAAACTTCACTAAATTTTTCGACAACGAAAATTTAATATTCTTGATTCTAATATAGAAAATAATTCATGCCAACTATTTATTACGCTGATCATGAGCGTCTTTTTAACCCTTTAACGACCATGACCCCAAAATCTTGTATCACTCTAATTACCATAACGCCCGAAAATGTTTCTTCTTTCACTTCGTTGTTTAATAACAGCAATAATGATTGACGGTGACTCCTGCTGATCCCTTATAGATCGAGAAAATTTGAAGACACTCATTCTAGACGGGCGTTTCTGGCGGCTCTGGCCGTTTGTAGGTACGGGCGTTATGATCGTTAAAGGGTTAAGAGATGTTTAAGGGCTTCTATTAAGAAAGATAACAATACTGCATGCCATAATTTACTGAACGCGAATTTGTTGATAAATGCATTGCAGTTTTTGAAAAAGTCTACTTTCGGGAAAGTGCCCATCCGAGGAATTTGGTTTTGATGATTTCGCATTCAGTGAATTTATTTTCGATGAAGCAGTTTTCGATTAAATCGCTTGCTTTCTGGAGGAAGATACTGTCTCGTGTTTTAGTGTCTACCGTTTTCGCCAAGTATCATTTTCGAAACAATCTGTCTCTAAATATACGCTCGAATAGTGATTTTAAGTACACTTGGATAAATAATATCGAATATTTCTCTCCTCTTACTTGCCATCTGAACAACAGCTGGTTGGGACACGGCGCGGCAGACGAGACGGTTGCCCCGGGCGCCGCACAAAAGAGGGCGCAAAAACCAATGCTTGAAACCTCATTAAAATGGGAACTGAAACTTTTTCACTAGTTTCTGGTACACTCAAAATTAGAATTCCTTCATCAAAATTTGCACGAGGTGTTAATAGCTCATACCCAGGAATGAAGGAGAGGTTCTTTAGTCTTTTCAACTAAAGAACTGCGGCCTTTGACGACAACCATGGGATCCCGCGAGCGATTTTTTTAATTCGATGGGTAATGGTGGTGTTGCTGCCCCGGTGGCGCAGTGGTCTAATCGCTGGCTTCTGACCATTCGTTCGAGAAGGGTCCAGGTTCGAATCTCGGTGAAGGTATGGGTGTTGTGTTTGTCTTACGGTACCGGCTCTCTCCTTTCCATGGAGTCAGTGGCCCTAAATTAGGGACGGATGACTGCTTATAGCCCATTGAGTTGCTGACGGTGGTTGTTAAACCTCCAATAAAAAACATAAAAAAGGTGTTTTTCTTTAGTTGAATAGATAAGGATAGATTGACAAAACATATTATGTTTTGTCAAACTACTAGCTTTCGTTAAAATGCCATATTATGAATAGACATGGTGAACTGCTGCGGTCTCAATACGATATTACAAGGTAAAAACACTTTAATGTAAAAGCACCATAGCTAAAAATTTACATAAAAGTTAAAATAACACAAGTACTTTCGAATCCGCATCGGACTCTTCATCAGGTGTGGGTCATATTATAAGAGCAGTGGGTTAAGTACATCGAAAGAGGGATATGACTTATATTGTCATGAAGGGCAAGCGCACTATTGGTGTATCACCGTGACACAATCCATAGCAATGTGATAGCATTTGCTGTCAATTAATGTCAGAATTTTGTTAAGTCATAGTAGTTCACCCAATCGACAATGCAAGCACGAAACACATATGGAGTTCAACCAGCGCCATATTTTGGCTTTTTGACTGTTACAACCTTGACACTCTATGATTTCTTTTAGTAACATTGCAATTACAACTGTGTCAATTTTGCTTATTTCACAAAATGCTAACATAGACTGTTCAAAGTAAGCCCCTAGCCACAGAATGACAAATAGTACATATTAAAGACCTAACCTCAAATTTGAAAACATTGTCACTTAGAACATTGTCAAAGTAGGGCGGCGAGCTGCTGGAGGGTGCGTGGTGGAGGATCCATAGAGCAAAACAGCACGATCGAGGTGGTCCCACAGATTCTTAATGGTGTTTATGTTTGGGGAATTAGGGGTCAGGGGAAGTGCTTTGAAGTCTTCATTGTTCTCTTCCAGCTACTCTCGGACATTTCTAGCTGTGTGACACGTTGCATTGTCGTGCTGGAAAATCCCATCCACCCCAGGGAAGACAATCAGCATGTATAGGTGTACGTGGTATGCAAAGATAAATTCATAACGAATTCGGTCCATAGTGTCTTCCACAGGTATGAGTGGACCCAGAGAATGCCACGAAAACATTCCCCAGACCATAACGTTGCCCCCACCAGCTTGTGTTCTTCCAGCAATGGTTAGAGAGTGTTTGTTGTCCGATGTTTCTCGCCTTATACGCCAGCGTCCATACGTTCGATAAAGCAGAAAACGTGATTCATCGGAGAAGGCAAAGGCATACCTTGCCAATCAGCGGAGGTCCAATTCCGAAACTGCCGTGCAAATGTAAGCATTTTCTGCCGATGCACCTTCGTTAGCAGAATTGGCTGAACTGTCGTTTTAGACACACTTTCGGTAGCGCTCTAGTTCATTCGGCCAGTGAGTTGCTCCACTGTAGCGTGTCGATCGGCCCGCACGCATCTTGGTAGCCGATGTTCACCTCTCACATCAATGGCACGTGGTGCTCCGCAGTTTCCACATCGCTTATTCGCAATGGTGCCATTTCTCCAATCACGATACACTTTAACCACAGCAACACGCGAACAGTTCACAAACGGCACTGTTTCAGAAAAACTGCTACCTTTGGCCCGAAAGCCGATAATCATCCCTTTTTGCAAATCCGGTAAATCGCTCCTTTTATCCATGACAGCAACGAGTGATGTGTTTTCGGATTAGATCAGATCATATGTAGAGGATTTTAGGAAGGGAGTGTCTGACCCCAGGTCATAAACAACCCTTTGAAATAGGAAGCTAGGAGATTTGGGCTAGAGTGTCCGATAGGAAAGTGACACGAAAGCGAAGTAGCAAGGGGGTGGAGACTCTATTATGTATTACAGGGTGGCCAGTACTCGGCGTCCCACGGCTTAACGTGCCCATCCGACGCACGGTGGATATTTAGGGAATCGAGAGTTCGTAACTGTCTGGGATCGAATCAGAGATCTTCTCCGTGGCAGTCACGACAGTGACCACTAATCCACCCACGGCCCGATATGCTTTCAGAATGCCTACAGCACACCTCATATAACCTCCAAGGCAGCTCACGCCACGTGCAGTCTTTCATTGGCTAAACGCTGTTGACGTCAAAAGTAGGAGGTGGTCACTATAATATGACTTGACTGTGTATAAACGTATATCCGTATTATCACGAATGAAAGTTTTACATGGGATTTCTGGCACCAATACTGATTTAGCGAGGATTTCTTTTGTGGTCCCGAACTCCTCGTTATATCTAAAGCCGGATCTTTATTAAACAACAGTAATTGATTTCAAACTAAATAATGCTTGGAAATTAAAGAGCTGCTATTGAATCAACAGCATTGTATTCCATGGCGTTCTTTCAGAGATTGATAATGAACAAAATACGACGTGATGATTAAGTGAAAGGATCATACCGATCTCATTATTAATTGCGTGTGTCTTTCACTGTGAGTAGGCACCTTTCATTAGTACATCTCCTATATTTTTCTTCATTAGCCCAATCTACTTCAAGCTGTTCCGAATCATAGTTCTCTTAACTCTTGCTCTGTCCACTTTCGCTTATCTTTCCACTCATCACGTGTTCTTTTGTTCCCAGTTATTATTACCCACATGTGAAAAAAATGCCGCCATCATTACTCACATGTGACAAGTTTCTTTCTCCCGCTTCTTTGGAGAGACTTACATTTTTTTGTGTATTTAAAGGGAAATTTCTGCGAACCGTGTTAGGATTCCGAGATACAATCTGATGTTTTGTTGTTTTTTTTATCACAGTTTTATGTCCTTTACTGTTAAGGATCTAACTACGATAATTCATTGTTTACTTTACCCTACAACTTACTGAAAAGGAGCCAAGATGACGTATCTCTTATAGGGTGACAATCTTTTAGCTCTGCTTTATGTTACTCAGAATTTCCACCAGAGATTCTGTATTTTTCTCTCCTTAAAGAACCTGGAGGTATTTATCTTATTAATGATGCTTAAGAAGCCCGCGTTTGTTTTCTTTTCCTTCATCATTTGAATCCTTGAATTGAACTAATATCTTAAAAATGCAGTTATAGGCCACATCTTAATGGCAAGAAAGAGACTTTAACCTAGAAATGGATTTCTAACAAAAATTTCGATTGATATGAAAGTGAAATATTCTCCTTTTTAGATTTTATTTTGTTGGCTTCCGGTTTTTTTTCGCTTATTCATGTCAGGTAGGGCAACAGCTAACCCCTGCGTGGCTCAGAAAACCAATTGCCAGCAACTTGTCAGTTGGGTTCGATTCTTCCTTGCAGTCCACCCATTTCAGAACTTTACTTGGATGTTTCCCGAAAATCGGTCCTGAACGTCTCTTCCGCTTCCAGTGGTTGCACTTATTTAGCGAGTGGCGCCTATTTCGGAACCAGAATCCATAAGTGATGATGAAAACCCGCGAAATCAAAGGAAAGGGCTTAAAAGACCGTTTCCTTACAAGTGTTATATTATCAAGAAAGCTAGAGGTAAGGGCTAAGCGTACACAAACTGGAAAAGAAAAAGCATCCCAGCCATACCTTCTGTTGTTAACAATGACTACAAGTAAGTGTTTCAAGTAGCGTATAATAATTTATATTAAACCCTTAACATTCGCAACGGTAAACTTCCAAATTTGATTCGCAAATGTTGAATTCGCGAATGTTAAGTCTATTTTTCCTGTGATTAAATGGGGGTTAGGTTAGCTCACAAGCAAAAACTGACGAACAACTTAACGAAAAAAAGTTATTATTAAATGATATCATTATAAAAAATAATAATTACTATTGAAAAATTAATTTGAACATTAAATCATTTAGATCAGTTTTTCTTTTGTTTGTATCGACTTTACTGTGGACTCTTCGATATCCAAAAACACGGCCGACCGACGATGCACTTTCTCCGACTTTTAACGGTCTAAAATTTTAATTTTTCCTCCAATTGTGAGGACTTTTTTCCTTTTTAAAGTCTGGACTTTGTGAATTGAAAATGAGAACTCTGGAAAAATATGACTTGTGCAACCACGATTTCGCAGTTTTGAGAATAATGAAAAAACATTGGATGCATCTACACCATTGAAGAATAAGCCACTCTGATTACGTTTTCTATTAAGAACGATCGGTTTGAGGTGATAACACCAGAAGCACAAGGTATTATTAACTTGAAAGCGTGGCGGCCCAAAAAAACGTTATAATGCTTTCCATTGAGTCAAGTGGACGTAACGTCCTAAAGCATGAGAAAGTTGCTTTAAAATCTTACAGATCCTGTAGTTTTGACACTCCTGCAAGTTTAAGGATCTTACACTGAAGAGCAATCGAATTAGAGATTGCTGGCGTTATGCAAATGTGGCGCTGTGGGCGGCCCTGTAAACGGAAACGACATGACGTATGCAGCGATCCGACAATATAAGGAGTGATGCGACGGGAATCACTAAGAGTCGGACGCAGTATCGGTAAAACGAAGGATCTAAGAGCATTTGATCGTGGGCAAATTGTCGGGTCCCGACGAATGAGTCACTCCACCTCGGAGGTCGCGCAGGCACTGGGATTTTCACGAGCTACTGTGTCACGGGTGCACCGTGAGTGCGTTGAATTCGGTAAAACCATCTCTGCAAGGGCCAATCGCCGTGGACAACAGCGTGTGGATGAGCGGGGTCATCATCGGCTAGCTCGCATTGTAACAGCGGATAGACGGGCCACAGTGCAAGAAATCACTCGGCAATTTAACGCTGGTGCACAAAAACGTGTAAGCAGCCACACCATCCAGGACCATCTCCTCGCTATGGGGTACAGAAACAATCGTCCCACGAGGGTACCGCTGCTGACCGCACATCACAGGGTGCAAATATTAGCATGGGCGCGGGAACATCGCCAATGGACCCTAGACATGTGGGAAAATGTTGCCTGGACTGATGAGTCGAGATTCATGTTGGTACATGTAGATGGCAAGATACGAGTACAGCCCAAACCACATGAAGTGATAGATCCTTCTTGCCAGCAGGGTTCTCTTCAAGCTAATGGGAGTGGCATTCTCGTCTGGGGACTGTTTACGTGGACTCAAATGGGACCCCTGGTACGTGTCACATCGCAGATCAACGTTACCGGGATATCCTGGACTAACATTTGCTCCTGTTTGTGCGTCTTCAACATCCCACTGGGGACCTCATCCTTCAACAAACAATGCACCGTGTCATCGCTCCCGAATTGTATCCGAATGGTTGGATGAACATTCCACCGACGTGACCTCGCTTCTTTGGCCAGCTAAGTCACCTGACCTTAATCCCATCGAGCACATCTGGGATGCCATCGAGAGAGATGTTCGAGGCTCTGACCCCTCTCCATCAAATCTTCGTGAACTGTGGGAGCTTGTTCAGGGGTCGTGGATCCGTATGGCTTACCAACGCTTCCGCTGTCTTGTCTAATCCATGCCGAGACGAATCGCCGCCGTCATCAGGGCGAAGGTGGTGCTACACGTTACTAGACAGGTATCTCTAATTCAATTGCTCTTCAGTGTATAATCACTAAAACTTCATGAGTGGGCTGTACAGTCACACTTCCCTGTTAAACAACACTAAAAAACTGTCTTTATTTGTCCCAAATGAAACAGTATACCCAAATGGAAAACTACTTATCAATAAAAAAAAAAATTGAAGACATAAACAAATTGAACTTTATCCCAGACGAAGGAAACATTCGAGCATTTTATGATGAGATAGTTCACCAGTGGCCAACTTGTGATTGGGAGCTGTCAGACAACTACGCTGATGAAGATTAACATTTTCTTTCGCCATTTATACCATTCTTCTTCAAACAACTAAATAGTCCTAATTGTGTTTCATATTTATGTAACTATTTTACTCGTTTTAAAATAAATTTCTGAGAAGTACTGAGTATACTTTCTATTTTATATAGCTTAGAATACTCCTAATTTTGACCCAAACGTGAGAAACCCCATAAGTCAAAACTTCGAAAATCTATAATCGTAACTAAACATCCATACAGATTTAACTATTCGCCACCACAGATCTTAATTGAGCACAGAGATTGTATTTAGCTCAAAAAAAAAGTATTGTAATCGAAATAATATTTCTTCGGGTTACCACTAAGAGTCTTGTTTTTCCAAAATTTGCTCTCAGTTGACTTATGGGGTTTATCAAATAACAGATTCAATTGCTTGTTCATAAGCAAGCATAAACACAGCTATGTTAACCTCCTGAAAAAGAATACATAGCTTAATCGAAAATATCAGCCTCGACGGTGAGTAGAACAACTGAATATGCTACATCATTGCAATTATTTAATGGGAAATATTGTTGACGAAGTACTAAAAGTGAGCAATACTTCCACACATCTGCTCAGAGAATATATGTTGTCCAATGAAATATCGCATTTATTTTGAGTACTTCACAGTCCTCATTTACCACAAACTTTATCCTTGGGATGTCTAAATACCGATGAAACTTTGACCTGTTCTCCCTCTGTTTGAAATGGTAACCGACGTTTTCTTCAATGACCATTGTTCCAATGCCAGTTCGTCCAGAGGGTAAAACAGGTACAATCACGATTAGTTCAATGCCCATTCTTCTAAATGGGACGAGAGGTATAATCCCAATTGCATCGATTGACTTGTCTTCCAAGTGGTACGATTAGTCCATTCCCCATTCGACCAAAGGAGACATCTGCATTTCCGATTGCTCAAATGCATTGTATGTCGAAATGGTGAGATTAATCCAATGCTAATTTGTCCAAATGTGACATCAGGTACAATCGCTATTGAGCTAATGAGCTGTTCTTACAAATGGTACGAATTGTACAATATCCATCCGTTCAAACGGCACAACAGGTGCAATTTCAGTTGCTTCAATGAACTATTCTTCCAGTTAGTACGATAAGCCCAATGCCCGTTCGTTGAAAGGGGACAACAGGCACAATTCAGGTTGCTTCTATGAACAATTCGTCTTAATGTTTAGACTAACCCAGCGCCCATTCGTCCAAAGGTATCAATTGGTACAATATCTATTGCTCCAGCGGATTATTCGTCCAAATGGTACTATTAGTCCCATAACGATTCGTCCAAAGGGGGTCAACAGGTAAAATCCAGATTATTCCAATGGATTAGTTGTTAAATGTACGATTAATACAACGACTGTTCATTGAATGGCATGTTTAGTTCAATGCCTATTCATACAGTAATACGATACGACCAATGAACAGTCGTTCAATACCTACAGATGCAATGGTACGATTAGCCCAATGCCCATTTTTCCAAATGGGACATCAGGTACAATTCCCGTTGCGGCAGTGGAGTATTAGTCGCAATAGTATGATCGGTCCAATCACCATTCGTTCGAAGGGGACAACAGCTACAATCCCGATTAATCCAGTGCCCATTGTACAAATGGGATATTAGGTACAATATCGATTGCTCTAGTAGACTATTCGTTCAAATGATAAGATTAGCCCAATACCTATTTTATCAAAGAGGTTAACAGGTAAAACCTGATTACTCTCATAGACTTTTTGTCTAAATAACACAAGTCCAATTTCCATTCGTCTAATGGTATGTTTGATTTAACGGCTATTCGTCCAGTGGCAAATAGCACTATTGGTCCAAATGCCCATTCGTTCAGTGGTATGTTAAATTTTATGGCTATTCATCCATTGGTACGATATGGCCATTACGCATTCGTTCAATACTGCTAGGTTCAATGGTACGATTCTTCACGACAGTAGATAGATAGTTCGTCCTATCTACCGTCTGCGAAGGGTAGTAAAAGTTATGAGGTTGCCCTATTTTGCTCGTGTGGTTAGGCTGAAACTGCTCTATTTCAGAAAATGAATAGCATGCAAATTTACTTTCAGGTTTATACTGTTTCGAGAAAAGATTTCGTTCCCCAGAGTTTGCTTCATCCAGATTTCAATATACAAAATTCTGTTAAGTAAATGTTCCAGCTCTTAAGTCTAACAAGTTGTAATTTAGACCCTAATTAAATCGTTTAAGAAAACCAATGCTTGCAGACCGTTATAAGTTGTAAAAAAATTAGTTATTTACAAAATACTCTTCGCATATGCAAAAAGTTCATGAAAATAGTAAACATTTTTTCGTTTGAGATATTGTTAGCATATCTTCTAATATTCATCCAATCATTAAACGTTGCTGTCTATACACGATTAAAAAACTCGAGGTAATAAAATCAGCTAGTTAAAAGATTTAATACAACTATAAATTTAAACTAAATAAAAATTGCACTAGATCTTTCAGACCGGCTACCGGCCCATCCTCAGGTGTACTACAACATAAGGACAGAGGAAATCAGAGTTTTATCATAACTCAGATGGATGCTCGTGACGTATCTACTACACACGGCGCAAAATCAGATGACTGACGTAATAATCGAAAAAGTTAGCTGCTTGAGCCTGGTGGTAGTATAATGAGATAGTCAACTATCTCCTGCGTCGACCCCTTAACCAGATCCTCCCATGGTTGCGGGATCGGGTACGGTAAATCATCATCACAACAGGAATTACCATAGTTGAAGAGTAAAGGTATTTCGTACTACAAAGTATGAGGAAGTAGAATTAAGCTGTCTAAGTACGATATGT
Source organism: Macrothele yani (assembly GCA_039090855.1). Classification (NCBI taxonomy): domain Eukaryota; kingdom Metazoa; phylum Arthropoda; class Arachnida; order Araneae; family Macrothelidae; genus Macrothele; species Macrothele yani. The sequence goes on along the minus strand of CM077027.1, from coordinate 131,913,077 downwards.
CACACTCGCCAGGTTCAAATTGCAAAGTTGGAAATACTTTATTTACAATTAAAACACAGGTAGGTTAAAACATTTACGGCAACATCTTTCGAGGCCGCCTTCGGCCTCATCAGGCTTAGTATCACATTATACAGAGCAAGCAAGCAATAAATACACTGAGAAACAAGTCCATGATGCAATAGTCACATAAGTCCTCGTTGCCAAACGTGGGCAGTTGATATTCCCAAGTACAAGAAAAATTATGACTGATGTTCTACTTCCGCTGTGTGAAACATAGTTGTAAATAAACAAACTTTTCCGTAAGCTAGGCGGACCCTTTAGATACTGGGCTTACTAAAATGTACGCGTCACTCGAAATAGGAGTATGGGTCCCACTAATTGAAAGACTGGAAAGAGAGGTTGACGAGGATTTAGTTCTAACATCATGTCTATGCTAAGCCATTCTGGTCCGCAATGTACGAAGTGTGGAGCCGAAATGAACTGGTTCAACCACCTAAAACTTAGCAACCGGGCGGTTGATCAAGTTTATATCGGCTCGAAACTTCTTACGTATTATACTACCACCTGGCTCAAGCAGTTAGACTTTTTCGATTATTACACGTCAGTCATCTGAGTTTGCACCGTGTGTAGCAGATACGTCACACGCATCTATCTGAGTTGTGATAAAATTCTGGTTTCCTGTGTCCTTATGTTAAAGTACATTTGAGGATGGACCGGTAGATGGTCTGCAAGTTCTAGTATAATTTTTATCTAGTTTAATTTATAGTTGTATTAAATCTTTTAACTTAGTGATTTTATTTCCTCAAGTTTTTTAATCGTACACTGCCTGACATAGAAAATGCCACATCAAAGAGGAATGCTCGAAAACAGACCAAACTGCAAACATAGATAGCCAAGTAGGTCCTGAACAATTGATTTAATTGTCACATACAGACTAGGCTCCCGTGGCCGAATATACAGGATGATCAATGAGGAGTGTGGCCTCCAGTTTGGGCGATACAGCGTTGAATACGACGAGGCATCGAGGCGGTGAGAGTCCGAATGGAGTCCTTGGGGTATCGTGGATAATGTGGTGTTGATCCGATTTCACAGTTATTCATTTTGCGGGGGTGGGAGGGTACTCAACCGACGTCCAATCGTGTCCCACAGATGCTCGATCAGCAAGATGTCGGAAGATCGTGCTGGCCACGGACGTATCCGTACACTGTTTAAAGCATTCAGACTAATCCAAGTGGTATGCGGCCGGGCATTATGCTGTTGAAAACGGGGTTTGAGATGCCCTGCAGATATGGTAGTGCCACGGGCCCCAGTATCTCGTCAACATAGCTGCGTGCCGTCAATGTGCCCGTACTGCGTACTAGCGGTTTGCGGCTGTTGGCGCTGATAGCACCCCAGACCATGATTCCACGTCTCCGGGGCGTGTGGCGCTCCACAATGGCGGAGTAATCCGTCCGTTGGCTACGTCGCCTCCAGACTCTCACACGGCATTCATCCGTATTGAGACAGAAGCGCGATTCGTAGCTGAACACTACACTGTTCCATTCGGCACCCCTCGCAGCTCTGGAGCGACAGCACGCCAAGCGATGACGACGATGGCTCGTTGTTGAGCGTAGCCTTTGCAACGGACGTCTGGACAGCAAACCAGACGCAGCCATTCGGCGCGAAACTGTCCACGTCGATATCCGAGCACCCAAGCCTCGCCGTACACTCCGCAAATTGTCGCCCGTTGTGGCCTATGTGTTCGCTACGGCATAGCGTCGGGTGCGACGATCGATGCGCTCGGACGCCCATCTCCATGCTCTGGTCCCCCTACGACGTTGCACAGATCCTTCCTGGGACCACTGTCTACAAATGCGACCGATGGTTGTGGCATCACGTTGCGTTTCTTCCGCAATATGACGCAAGGACCATCCGGCAGTACGAAAGCCTACGATGACACCTCTCCTGAACTCATTCGTTTGACAAAATCGCGCACGACGACATCTTAACGGCATTAACACCTCGTGTTCGTTCTCCAGACACGGTTACAGCAGAATCGCCCACTTCTTGCGGCCGTGACGACGTCTCGACTGATGGCTTCACGGGCTGGTTGTTCACTTATATTCCGCGCGCCGTTCGTGCGATCGGCCTGCAAATGCAATCATTTGTTTAACTTGTACGTGTGCACCCACCCTGCAATTTGCATGGCGCTGCGTCCACGTCTTCGTGGTGTGGCATTGTCTCTGTCAGGCAGTGTATATAATGCTTGGACTGTGATCTGCAAGACGTATTTTCTTCCTGAGTCTGATATTCATGTTTTGTTATAAAAAGAAATTGTTTTCAATGTAATTAGGTGATTTACCATCTCTAACCCGCAAAAAAATAAGAGATGAGGTTGGCTAGCATTATAATGCTAGCCAACCTCATCTCTTATTTTTTGCGGGTTTGTTTTTCATTTTTTTCTCTTGGTAATTCACTTCGTAATTATTAGGATGTCGGCATAAAACGTCAAAGGCAAAGTTGAAGAAGTGCGAGGAACGGGAATTAAATATCTGTTGGCCTGAAGCATTTGCGCAGCAGAGTCGTCACACGTTCTAATAATGTTGTAAAATAAGTAACAGCTGCGCCTCGTATATAATAAACAGGGGTGTCGGTGTTCAGGCTAAAGAAAGAGTTCTACAAGTAAAACAAGGTATCATTGTTGTGGCTTTTATTTAATATTTTCTCGTTTCCTTTTGAGTAATATTTCACTTCGAAGTTTGGAACATTGCACAAATATTTCAAGACAACATCAAAATTGCGTATAAATAAGATAGATGTTGCCGAAATTGTAGGTGGTATTTCTTTTCATTTCGTTTCAAGGTTAAACGACCACCTCGAGCAACACTACGGGATATGAGCAGTATCCGGTCTCTAATCTAGATCCTTGGTCCCAGGGAGGTGATATAGTCAGTCCGATAAGTCAAAGTCCTCCAATGCCTCACCCGCCACTCAGTCCCGGAACCTGGCCAGCAGAACCCTTACGCCTCTGACCAATCGGCCCCAGAGGCGGCAGTTTCCGAGTATGATGAGCAGGTATTTTGGAAACAAGCTTACTTATAAATTAACATCGAATGTGAATCGCAAAATAAACATCGCATTTTGCTCGTGAATCTCTCTTCTAACATTTCACATTGAGCTCTTATCTCAAAAGTCTACGTTGCTTGCGCTTTGATACCCTGAGTTACTGAGCTTTGCCGTACAGCCAGCCTATTATACAGTTCATGCTTTACTCTGATGTTTGCCAGGCTGCGTGACTCTTGTTACACCTGTGTGAGCTCTGCCGTAAAGCCTGTTCTACCGTTCATGCTTTACTATGATGTTTGCCAGGCTGCGTGACTCTTGTTACACCTATGTGAGCTCTGCCGTGTACAGCCTATTCTACCGTTCATGCTTTACTATGATGTTTGCCAGGCTGCGTGACTCTTGTTACACCTATGTGAGCTCTGCCGTGTACAGCCTATTCTACCGTTCATGCTTTACTATGATGTTTGCCAGGCTGCGTGACTCTTGTTACACCTATGTGAGCTCTGCCGTGTACAGCCTATTCTACCGTTCATGCTTTACTATATGATATTTGCTAGGCTGCGTGTCTCTTGTTACATTTGTGTGAGCTCTGCCGTAAAGCCTATTCTACCGTTCATGCTTTACTATGATGTTTGCCAGGCTGGGTGACTCTTGTTACACCTTTGTGAGCCATGGCTGTGGCGTACATGGGCAAATCAATTACTCAAAAAGGATGTCCGGAACTTTCGATCATATACTGCATCAAAACAGAATGCGAAACACCTCACGCAACCATTAACATCGAGAAGACAACATTCGTTTACAAAAGCCAGTAAATCTCCAGCGTATTTTTCGTACTAGATGCAACGGGAAGTATTTTGAGAAAAATACTCCCGTTTAAAATAAAATAACTTCCTGTTCTATGTGTACATTGATGATTAAAAGCTTATGTCAGAAGCAGTAAAACGTAAGTTGTATTACTTTTTGATCAGCCTATGTGTTTCGAACTCCAGCACATTTTTAAACATGTGCATCGGAGTCGTATTCATGAATTTGTTGAGTATAGTCATGAACTCTTGCTCTTCTACCTGCGTGAAATATTGATAAGCACTGCTCGACAAAGAAAATGCTACACCAAGAAGTATTTGTCTGGCCTTTATAAATATTGGTGGTTACGTGTCTACAGTTCGGTTATGTAAATGATTGCCGTTGTGACAGAGTCACGTGATAGGAGGGGTAGATAAAATGGCTAAACCGCTCGGCGTAGTCATACTCACCTAGGTGTGTGTGTGTGTGTGTGTGTGTGTGTGTGTGTGTGTGTGTGTGTGTGGACTATTGTGTAGAAGTGATCTCGGCGGCGAAAGCAAGCTTAAGGAGGGAGACTGCCTGTGCAATGTCGTCGTGAATTCTACCATCGCACGGACACTTTTATAAGGTGCTTCACCATAGAGCTAGGAACGGCTTGTTAGTCTCTGCGTCGGCCGAATGTGGTAACTGTGGTGGGAGAGAGAGAGAGAGATAAAGGACATCGCCGTAGTGTGACAGGTGCGCGTAGGCGAATGCTTAAACGCCTCGTTCGCTTCATTCGACAAGACGTTCCAGTGCTGCAATTCACAGGGAACGACACTCGACAAGTTATACAGGCAGGTATGGACATCCCCTTATCGACACGGACTGTGAGTAGCAGATGGCCCTGGCAGGTTTGCGTTCCTGTCAACCATTTTAATTAGTGCAACTCACTGCAACCCATCGTTGCGCAAGTTTGCAGTGGTTCAGGACCAGGTATTTGTGGAGGGCGAATGAAACCATATCATATTGACCGACGAGCATCGCTTCTACTTCAATGATCACCGACTGAGAGTCCAAAGACGACTTGCACAGCTGGCTGATTGTTGCCATCCGTGAACGAACATTAGTCGGCTCCTTCGCTTGGTTCAATGATTTGGGACGCTATCAGTTTCAACAGCGGTTCACCGCTCGTACATAGTGCATAAAGTGATTGAAAGAAGATTCCTCGATGGGAAGATGCAGCCCGTTTGGTTGCTATACCTCTTCCATGTCCCTCATGTCTAGTTTAAAAAAAGATAACGCCGGCCATCACACTGCCTATATCTGCTGACAGTACCTAGAAGGTGCCCAGGAGCTGCCCTGGCCAGGGCAATTCAGAGACTTCCCCCAAAAGAGAACGTGTGGGAAGTCATTTACGTATTACTTAACCCCTCTGCACGACCCATTCGCAATGTCGATGAATTGTGGACACAGGTGGTTGCCGCATGATCAGTCTATTAATTGTGGCGCTCTGGTCTAAGCGACAGCTTCTGATTATTCGTCCGAGATGGGTCCGGGTTCGAATCCCGGTGAGGCATGGATGTTGTGTTTGTCTTATGGAGCTGTCTCCCTGCCTTCCCTGGAACCGGTGGCCCTAAATTAGGGACGGGCGACTGCTTATAGCCCACTAAGTTGCTCACGGTGGTCGTTAAATCTTCAATAAATAAACAAATTGTGGACACAGCTGAATGTCGCATGATCAGTCGATGAATTTTAGACTCAAATGAATGCCACATTAACAGTCGATGGATTGTGAACATGCCGCTCCGGTGGCGCAGTGGTCTAAGCGATGACCTCTGATTATTCGTCCAAACTGAGTCCGGGTTCGAATCCCGGTGAGGCATGGATGTTGGGTTTGTCTTACGGCACTGGCTCTCTCCTTTCCCCTAGAACCAGTGACCCTAAATTAGGGACGGGCGACTGCTTATAGCCCATTGAGTTGCTCGCGGTGGTCGTTAAACCTCCAATCAAAAAAAAAATGTGAACATAAAGGAATACCGCATGATCAGTCGATTAATTGTGGCTCTCTGGTCTAAGCGATGGCTTCTGATTATTCGTCCAAGATTGGTCCGGGTTAGAATCCCGGTGAGGCATGGATGTTGGGTTTGTTTTATGGCGCTGGCTCCCACCTGGAACCGGTGGCCCTAAATTAGGGACAGGCGACTGCTTATAGCCCACTAAGTTGCTCACAGCGGTCGTTAAATCTCCAATAAATGAACAATTGTGGACACAGCTCAATGCCGCCTGGCCGCCCCGGTGGCGCAGTGGTCTAAGCGATGGCCTCTGATCATTCGTTCGAATGGGGTCCGGGTTCGAATCCCGGTGAGGCGTGGATGTTGTGTTTGTCTTACGGCACTGGCTCTCTCCCTTCCCTGGAACCAGTGACCCTAAATTAGGGACGGGCGACTGCTTATAGCCCATTGAGATGCTCACGGTGGTCGTTAAACCTCCAATCAAAAAAAAATACCGCATGATCAGTCGATGAATTTTAGACGCAGGTGAATGCCACATAAACAGTCGAATACGGCATGATCTGTCGATGAATTGTGGACATAGCTCTATGCCGCATGATCAGTCGATGAATTGTGGACAAAGGTCTATGCCGCATGATAAGTGACACCTAAGGACACCATCCACGTACTTTTTCCACTCGATACTACGCCATGTTGTTGAATGAATAGTTCAACATGGCGGCAAGACACCCTGGTGACTCAGGCGACACTGAGATGCCCAAAATATCTGAAAAGGGTGCTACCATTTCCATTACGTACCGCCACACCCGAGCGATAAATGATATCGCCCGCAAAAAACGTATATACAGTGAGTGGCCACTTTATTATGACCACCTGACACTTTTAAGCAAATGAGCTATGACTGCACGCAGAAAGGGAAAGCTTAGTGTTTGCGACTGTAGTAGCAGTGATTTTTGGGAGACCAGATGGGTAAAAAATGCGATTTGACGGGTATCACCGAAACCGCCGCATTTGTGAAATCTTCCAGAGCAGCTGTTGTTAAAGTGTTTAAAGACTGGACTGTCAGCCAAAAAACTGGGTCTCTACGTGCAACGTGCGGTCGTCATCGACTAGTGACTGCTCGGGCGGAACGGAGAGTGTCCAGATTGGTAACAGACAACAAAAGGGCAACAGTGCAACGAATTACAGACCTTCTTAATCAAGGATCTCCTCAAATGATCTCTGCACGCACTGTTCGCCGTACACTGCATCGGATGGGATATGACAGCCGAAGGCCTGTTCGAACACCTTTGCTGTCTGCAGTTAACAAGAGAAAACGTCTCCAGTTCGCACAGGAACACAAGGATTTCACAGTCGATAATTGGAAACAAATTATGTTGTCAGATGAATCACGTTTTCAGTTGCACCATGCCGATGGGCCGAGTGAGAATTTGGCGGAAACAGCACGAAAGCATGGACCCCCAAATGCATTGCTACAACCCTTTAAGCTGGTGGAGGGAACGTTATGGTTTGGGGAATGTTTTCCTGGCATGCTTTGGGCCCTTTAATTCGTGTTGATCAACGTCTGACTGGCACATCATATCTAAACATCGTTGCGGGCCAAATGCATTCTGTCATGTGGATGGTTTATCCCAATGGCGATGGCTACTTTCAACAAGATAATGCGTCCTGCCATAGTGCTCGTATTGTACAGGATTGGTTTCAGGAACATGCCGGTGAGTTTACTTTGCTTAGGTGGTCCCTACAATCTCCAGATCTCAACCCAATTGAGAATTTGTGGGAGGAAGTTGAGCGAGCCATCAGATAGCTGGATCCACAACCCTGCAATCTCACACTTCTGAAAAGTGCTATTCATCAAGGATGGTCTCAGGTTCCACAAACCACCTATCAACATCTCGTGAAGTCCATGCCGCCGCCCCGGTGGCGCAGTGGTCTAAGGCGCTGGCCTCTGATCATTCGTCCGTAAGGGGTCCGGGTTCGAATCCCGTCAGGCATGGATGTTGTGTTTGTCTTACGGCACTGGCTCTCTCCCTTCCCTGGAACCAGTGACCCTAAATTAGGGACGGGCGACTGCTTATAGCCCACTGAGTTGCTCACGGTGGTCGTTAAACCTCCAAAAAAAAAAAAAAAAAAAAGAAAGTCCATGCCACGAAGAATCGACGCAGTATTAAAGGCAAAAGGTGGCCCAACGAATTACTGAACGGGTGGTCATAATAAAGTGGCCACTCAGTGTATATATATATGTGTGTGTGTGTGTGTGTGTGTGTGTGTGTGTGTGTATTTAAAGGCAGATATCTCTGCAAGCTCAAGTAGTAGCATTCGCAGTTCAAATGGTAGCTTATCAGGATTGAACGTCGTACTATTGCCGGCACCCGGAAGATGTGCCTCTCTTTCTCGGAAATTAACACGAAATTTGAATTTATACGGTTAACAGTTTCAAAGCTACACAAACTCCGGCGAAAATCCAGATTCAAGACCTGTGCGGCCGTAGAAAAGCCCAGGACGGTCGTGGACAGCGATGTCTCTGCTCTCAGAGTAACGTCCGCCCGGTGTACAACATTGCCGCAATTCACAGCGCAATTCAATGCTGGGGCTAGTAGTAGCATAAGCGTTAGGACGGTGTAAAGTTCCCTGTGTTCTATAAGGCTCCGAAGCCGGCCGCTTAACTGGCTGCCATTTCTGACCCGACGACACAAGACTATGAGCCTCGACTGGGATAGGGAGCACAGTCATTGGACGCAAGATAACGTGTAGCTGGTCCGACGAATCACCGTGATAACTGCTTCGGGCATAAGGTAGACTACGTGTGTGGCGCATGCCTACAAGAGACAGTGCAAGCTGTTGGTGGCTATATTATGGTGTGGGGTGTTTTCAGCTGGCACACATTAAGACCTTTCATAAGTGCGCAGACCTCTTTGACCGGAGGAGGTTACGTGACCATCCTTGGGATCATTTGCATCAGTTCGTATCATGCAACCCCTCCGACGGGTGAAGCGTCTTTCAACACGACAATGCGCCACCGCACACGTCCACAGTTGCCTGATTATGGTTGATGGAACATTTGACGGAGTTTGGCATTATGACATGGCCCACTCGTTCGTCGTATTTAAACGCCATCGAACACTTTTGGGATACTGTTCAACGTGCCATCAATGTTAGGAATCCTCCATCGGCGAATATTAAGGAATTGTGGGACACTCTTCAAGAAGCATGGTATGCACTGTCTCCACAGTACTACAGAGAGATCGTGGAGTCCATGCCACGTCGCTTTGCTGCCGTTATCCAATCGCGAGGAGTACCAACGCGGTATTAAAGAGGTATCCCAGTTTATTTGGCACTTAAGTGTATACTATCTCCAAGCCCATCTCATTCATGTAATCCCTCAGAAAATAAAGCACTTCTTTCCCATCTACTGCATGTGTGGTGAGATTCGTCTCATCTCATTTGGTTCATTCCTCCATGGCGTGATATCTTCAATGTCGAGCTATGCTATCAAAGGTTTATGCGGACACATTCCATTTAAATATTGAAGATGACAATCCGTTTTTTGGTGTAAATATGACAAGGATCGTAAGTCAGATAATATCCGGAAACTCGAAAATTTCGTCGTCCTGGAGCGGGAATCGCACCCACGTCTCCCTTATAGCGCCCGTGTATGCAAACCACTACACCACCCAGAACGACCAAGTCTCAAGTTTCCGATTAATTTGAATGTAACTATCACATGATTCGTTTGGCGAAAGCAACCGGCATTCATGTTTAGCGAATCTGGAGGTTAAGAATCCAATCCTGTGATTGCTCGGAGGAGCTGATAAATCATGAATGAAATACGGTATTGCATCATACAATACATATTTTGGAGATGGCAATCCGTTTTTTGGTGTAAATATGACAAGGATGGTAAATCAGATAATATCCGGAAACTTGAAAATTTCGTCGTCTTGGAGCGGGAATCGAACCCGCGTCTACCAGATATCGCCCGGGTATGTTAACCACTGCACCACCCAAAACGACCAAGTCTCAAGTTTCCGATTAATTTGAATATAACCATCACAGGATTCGCTAGTCGAAAGCAACCAGCATTCATGTTTAGCAAATCTGGAGGTAAAGAATCCAATCCCGTGATTGGCCGGAGGAGCAGATATGTCATGAATCGGAAACTTGAGACTTGGTCGTTCTGTGTGGTGTAGTGGTTAGCATACCCGGGCGCGATCTCGTCATCGTGGAGCGGGTTCGATTCCCGCTCCACGATGACGAAACTTTCAAGTTTTCGGATATTATCTGACTTACCATCTTTGTCATATTTACACCAAAAAAGCGGATTGTCATCTTCAAAATGGTATTGTATCGTGTAATCCCGTATTCAAATCATGACATTCCATTTAATTTTAGTTAGTTTGTATACGTTCTAGTATTTGCAGCAATTAAGGTTAACTAGAAGCACGTGCTTCATTGCTGCAAATAATTACTTCTAAAGTATTTCAGAAAATGTGTAATATTTTTTTATTAACCTTTTTAATTAAGAGCTGAAGTATTCATATTGAGAACAGCTGGATCACATGCACAATTTTTTTCTTATTTCCTTCTGTAAGTTCAAAAGATATCATTGCAAAATAAAACCTACGCAATGATTTCCCTGTTTCCAAAATGAGAAATAATGGTTGTGTCATGCCACTGAAAATCCGCTCTGGAAAGAAAGTTTTAACACGGCGCCTATTTCGACAGGCTGAATTGGTAGTTTGAAGTGTATATCTCCAGAGCCTTCAGAACAAGGGTTGCGAAGGACACCACCACTTTGATCCTCTGCCACATACAACACCACTTTGATCCTCTGCCACATGCAACACACTAAACTGAACGTGCTAAGCGACAAATTACCCCAGAGACTTAAACCCTCTGGTAGCAGAAAGGCATGGATTAACCCTAGACTCTTTCGAGGACAAGCTGATGTTTAATCACCATGACAACGTATCTCTGGTGTACTTCATTCAACATTTGGGGATCACCTCTCCCGATGGGATATCTTTTTATGAAGAGATAATTCTTCATGAGTTCTCTAACAAGGCCGGATCATTGCGTGATAAGTACTGTCTTAACTCTTTTCTTGGGAATAATCCTTATGGTTTTGTACATCGTATCTCTCCATTGTTTGCTTCGTTTGGTATGTTCTTGCTACAACAAAGGCAGGAATTTCCCTCTCTTGATTAAGTATTTATTTTATAGTTGAAAATGCTTCACTTAATGTGAGTGTTACAAAATTCGCATGATCTTAAAAGGCATTTTGCCTGTCGTCCAAAAACGTTTTTCATTTTTAGCACCTTTTGAAAAAAAAAAACCAAAAAAAAAAACGTGCTTACAGTATCACCAAGTTTGTCTATTCGTCTATGGACAAAAATATCTCTGCAACTATTAGATCCTTTTGAAATTTCTTTTTATACACTGTTAAAAATTTTGTGGTAGATTGCACCAAAAAGTGGTGCTACACCTGCTGCACCACTTTCTGAGAATATACAGACCATTTTGTGGTGCATACAAAACCCAGCAACGTGGTGCAACTTCGCACCACGTCATGGAACAAAGTTGCACCACATTATGGTGCAAGGTTTCACCATGTTGTTGGGATTTTCATGCACCGCACAATGGTGTGTATTTTTTCAGAAATTGGTGCAGCTGATGTATGTAGCACCACATTTTGGTGCAACCTACCACAAAAGTTTTAACTGTGTGGTTGCGAGCCTGAATTGTGAAAATCGTTCATACGTTTTTGTGTTTTTCCAATGCAAACTCTGGCCGCTTGGGGGCGTAAATGCACACGATATTAAATTAGAAATATATTTTAAACTTTAAAATTACTTCAATATGAAAAAAAGAGATTCAAAGTTACTTTTAGTTTCCAATATATCTTATCACGAAGGGCGTTTTACGTCCACTATATTGAAAAAATTCCCCGAACACACCTTCAAAAGCAAATGAATGCGATCCGCTGCGTTGTTAAGATGCGCGGTACAACTGCAAACAGTATAAAAACAAGCCTGCAGCTGACTGCGATCGTATCGCTCTGTGAGATTGAGTGAAAATGTCGCGGCGGGAGAGAACTGACTTTGGGAAAGGAAATATTGTTGGGCATAATATTAGTGGGTTATCCATAAGAGAAACCGAGAGGCGTTTAAATATACCCAAGGCAACTGTTTTGGATGTACTGAATAAATGGAAGACACATGGTTTGCCTGAAGTAGCGAAAACGTACCGGCAGACCAAAGAAAATCAGTGATTGAGGACGTCGAAGCCAAAGGAGAGTCGTTAAAGCTAATCGACGGAGTACGGCACAAGACCTCGGTGTACAGGTGAGTAAAAACGTTGGAACCTTTTTATGTACACGTACCATTCGCACCGAACTTCATTCCATGCATTGCCGTGGTCATGCGCCTGCTCATAAGCCTTTCATCCCCACTCAGAATGCTACTCGTCGTTTAGCATGGTGTAAAGAACATTTATCGTGGACCGTTGATCAATGGAAACGGGTGCGATGGACTGATGAATCCAGATACACGATCCATCAGTCTGATGGATCGTGTGTGGGTATGGCGGCATCCGGGGAAACGCTTTTTACCACTGTGTACTGTTCCTACGGTCAAGTTTGGAGCTGGCAGTTTACTCGTGTGGAGGTGTTTTTTCGTGGAATGATTCCGGCCCATTGGTTATCGTGAACAAACCTGTTAACCATTACGTCTACCTCGATATTCTGGACAGTTATGCCCTACCAACTCTGTGGCAATGATATGGAAGCGAGCTTTGTTGGTATCAGCAGTATAATGCACCGAACGGTAAAGCAAGGACTGTTACGGTGTGATTTGACGATAATTCCGTATTGTGTGTGTAATGGCCAGCACAGAGCCCTAATCGTAATCCCACAGAGCACCTATGGGATCAATTATAGCGCCGCATAAGGAGCTTGGAACCAAGGCTTACTACTAAGCAACAGTTAGCGTCAGCATAATGTACTGAATGGAAACGCTGTGTTCCAAAAACTTGTCGAACGCATGACTCGAAGGGTCAGTGCATGCATTAAGGCCAAAGCTGGACCTACACCGTACTAATGTATGTCAATAAATGATATGTTGTGCTTCACTTCCAGGTATCCGGTGACTTTTGTCAATATAGTGTATATTTTCTGTTTGAAAAAAAAACGCATTGTGTCAGCGATAGGTGGCGTATTGGTATATTAAATTTTTCCAAATATCTCTCCTTCTACAAACTGGATTTTAAAAATTCTTCTTGCTTTAGATAAAAATCACTTTACAATGAATATTTGGCATGCATTTTAAAATACACTGACCGGAAAAAAATCCCAAAAAATTGTTGTAGAGGAATGAAATGGCGGCAATACATTTGTATAGGTAACATATTTAATCGATTAAGGTTTCAAGATCACAGCTTAATGTAAGCGCGAGAAGAGCCATTTTAAATGTGAAATGCTGGCACATTAATAACCGGTGCAGAATGTTGAATGCAAGCATGCAAAGCCGCCCCGGTGGCGCAGTGGTCTAAGGCGCTGGCCTCTGATCATTCGTCCGTCTGGGGTCCGGGTTCGAATCCCAGTGAGGCATGGATGTTGTGTTTGTCTTACGGCACTGGCTCTCTCCCTTCCCTGGAACCAGTGACCCTAAATTAGGGACGGGCGACTGCTTATAGCCCATCGAGTTGCTCACGGTGGTCGTTAAACCTCCAATCAAAAAAAAAAAAAAAAAGCATGCAAACGTTCATGCATTGTGTCGTACAGGTGCTGGATGTCAGTTTGTGGGATGGAGTTCCATGCCTGTTGCACTTGGTCGGTCAATACAGGGACGGGTAATGCTGGTTGGGGGTGACGCTGGAGTTGTCGTCCAATGATGTCCCATACGTGCTCGATTGGAGAAAGATCTGGTGATCTAGCAGGCCACGGCAACATGTCGACACTCTGTAGAGCATGTTGGGTTACAACAGCAGTATGCGGGCGAGCGTTATCCTGTTGGAAAACACCCCCTGGGATGCTGTTCATGAATGGCAGCACAACAGCTTGAATCACCAGACCGACGTACAACTGTGCCGTCAGGGCGCGTGGGATAACCACGAGAGTGCTCCTGCTGTCATCGGAAATTGCTCCCCTGACCATAACTCTAGGTATTGGTCCAGTGTGTCTCGGCCGCAGACAGGTTGGTTGCAGGCGCTCACCTGGCTTCCTTCTAACCAACACACGGCCATCACTGGCACCCAGGCAGAACCGGATTTCATCAGAAAACACAACAGATCTCCACTCCAGTCTTCCAATGAGCTCTAGCTTGACACCACTGACGTCGCAAACGGCAGTGGTTTGGAGTAAGTGGAATGCACGCTACAGGGCGTCTGGCTCGGAGCTGTCCTTCAAGTAACCGTTTTGTAACAGTTCGTTGTGTCTTTGTGGTGGCAGCTGCAGCTCGAATTGCTGCCGCAGACGCAGTACGATGCGCCCGGCCATACGCCGTACACGGCGGTCTTCCCTCTCAGTAGTGCCAAGTAACCGGCCGGAACCCGGTCTTCTTGAGGCAGTACCTTCCCTTGACCACCGTTGCCAACAATCATGCACAGTGGCTACATTCCTGCCAAGTCCTTCTGCAATATTGCGGAAAGAAAGTCCACCTTCTCGTAGCCCTATTACACAACCTCGTTCAAACTTCGTGAGCTGTTGATAATGGCTTCTTCGTCTTCTTAAAGGCATTCTTGACTAACATCAACACACTACGTCGAATCTCAAAGATAACTAACGCTCACGAACGTTACAGCGCGTATTTACAGCTAACCTGCTTTGCATGTTCCGAGGGGCGCTACTAGCGCCACACGTATGCGCCGAGCGCGAAATTTGCATAGACGTCATCTTACAGATGTACTCTCACCGCCGCCTACCAACTGTCGTTTATCTAACACAACCATTTCTTGGTGTTGGGATTTTTTTCCGTCAGTGTATTATGTGTCAAAATGCTATGCTACTATAGGGCGTCAGCGCATATTTCTAGTCTTAAGATGTCTGCGATCGCATCTTTACTTCTAAATATGTAAACGCAAAAACTCTTCGACAGCTCAAATTATGTGTACTTTTTTTCTCAAAGTAATGTTTAGCTTTCCTTTTAGAGAGCCTTAATGTAAATTGCTGTAATGATGGTATCTCCGCTTCTAAAAATGCGATTTAAAAAATATTTTTGCTGCTGACATCGTTTGTGGCGATGAATATGTTCTATACATCTGCCAATTTTTCTCCAGCACAGTTTTCCCACTATAGGTTGTAACTGTTCATTTCTCTTTGTACCATACTTGAAACCGAAGCGTCGTTTCTAAAAGCTCAATGTAAAATTCCCCTTTACCTTGCATATCTTTGTTTATGAGAAGTGTGCTCTGTGCAAATTGTGATTTTTTGAAACAAATTTCAGCTACTGGTGGTCTAAATTAAAGTAATTGTTTCTATTTTTCTATTTTATGAATGTTTTACAGATTTTGTAGAAATGCGGTTGATATATATACACAATACCGCTTGAAAAATCGTTAGAATGGACGCATACAAATTCTGGATGGCGGTTGGTGGGATGTTACACCATTCTTCATGCAGGCACTGCACCAGGTCCTTGAAATATGCAGGAGGAGGATAACGGGATCTTACTCTGTTTTCCAACACAGACCACAGTGGCTCAATGATGTTTAAATCTGGTGATTGGGGAGGCCAAGTATGGTGTGAAAGCTAGTCTTCATGTTCCTCAATCAATGTTTGGACATTCCGAGCTATGTAAATTGGGGCGTTATCATCTTGATAGATGGCATCCCCTGCAGGAAAAAATGCCTTAGCAATTGGATGGACTTGGTCGGCGAAAGTGGTTTCATAAGCCCTGCCAGTTGTCCGTCATTTCAAAGTGATGAGAAGACCTGCTGAAAAGCACGATATGACTGCCCAGAACATGAAAGAACCACCACAATGTTGCACTGTTGAGAGTAGACAGTCTGGTTTGTACGCTTCTAACAGTGTTTTACACACGTAAACATGTCCTGCGGTGGGGAATAGCGTAAATGTGGATTCATTCGACCACATTACACGCTTCCATGCATGGGCAGTCCACGTTTTGTGGTCCTGATACAACTGCCGTCGCCGTTGTGCATCCACCCGGTCGCCAGAGGTTGTGCAATAGCAGCTGTGCCATGAATATCTTATTTATGCAGTTCCCTGCGCACTGTATTCGTAGATAGTGAGGTCTGGATATGCAGATTGAACTCGGCATTGATTGTTGGCGCCGTGAACTTCTTATTACGGGTAACAATTCTGTTTAATGTTCTCTTGTCTCTATCAGTCAGGGTCGTTTTCCGCCCGCTCTCATGTTTCGCAGACGAGGATTTGCCCCGAACACGGTATGCTATCATGACGCTAGACACTGTAGCTCTCGATAGTCCCACTATCTTGGCGACAGTTGTCACGGTGGCAGCAACTAGCCAGCCACCAACAATTAGCCCTCTTTAGAAATCCATTAGGTCACTCATTTTGTCGTTCCCCTGTCAGAAAATTTGCAACAACATACTTTAAATGCACTTAAACAGGACCTTGAGGTTCTAAACAAAGCTATTACAACCAAAAAGTAGTGAATACCTTTGCGTATTGCAAAGTACGCAGTACTTATATATATATACATATATATGTAGGGATATAAGGTGAAGTGATGCGCAACATCATAGCCTCTCCTTGACAAATGTCAACAGCGCCTTCTCGTGGTGCATCCTGTACCCACTAAAGGGGCTCTGACGACCGCCAATAGCGGTATAACTATACCATCGGGATTAGAGGAAATTCTATCCCACACTCACCGTTTGGCCAGCGTGGTGAATTATGGTCAAACCCCTCCAAAATGACTCCACAACTTAAATCTTGGCCCTCAGTCTCCGGCAGCTGGAATGTACCTGGCCAAGGCAGCGACGAGTGCGACATGAAGGCAGAGGGTGCTAAGAGTCACCGCAGGACCGGACTAGACTGCCATTTAATGCTGACCTTGGCTACGTATAATGGACGCTCCCTATCTTCTGATTCAAGGCTTCTTGAATTGGAAGAGGAACTACAAAGGATCAAGTGGGACATCGTCGGGCTAAGTGAGGTAAGGAGAAAAGGAGAAGATCTCATTGAACTGAAAAGTGGACATCTCTTCTATTATCGTGGGACAGATACTGGCAGAACTAGTGGTGTTGGATTTATAATAAACAAGAAACTGAAGGATAAAGTGGTAGAAGTTGAAAGTTCCTCTGACAGAGCTGCACGACTCGTTATCCAACTCTCGAGAAGATACCAGGCTCAGATTATTCAAATTTATGCAACCACCACAAGTCATCCTGAAGAAGAAATTGAAGAATTTTATGGAGAAATTCGTCATCTAAATAATAAAGATAAGCAGCACTTGAAGATAATTATGGGAGATTTCAATGCAAAAATAGGGCAACGGCAACAGAATGAAACTTCAGTAGGTAAATTCGGTCACGGCAACAGAAACCAGCGTGGAAATACTCTCGTTGAGTTTGCAGAGGCAAAAGGGTTTTTCATCTTTAACTTCTTTTTCAAGAAAAAGCCGCACAGGAAATGGACATGGAGACATCGCAATGGATGGACACGTGAAATTGATTTTATTATGTGTAACAAGAAATTTGTCATGGAAAACTGCAGTGTGCTGAACAAGTTCAACACAGGTAGTGTCCATAGAATGGTAAGATGCACCTCAATGCTAAACTCGAGCGTGGCAAGCTCATAAAACACAAAAAGTGTATTGTCACGACCGACCTTAAAAAGCATCATATAATACCTTCAAATTAGAACTGAGCAACAGATACTTCATTCTAGAAGGTCTAACATCAGAAGAAGTGGACATCTCTGAAGTTAACAGAAAAGTAACCAATGCTCTTATGGAAACAGCAACAGTATTAGCTGGGTCTAAGAACAAGTTGCATGGGAACAAATTATCAGGAAAAACCTAACTGATGATGCAAAAAAGAAGAGAGATGAGGAAAACTAAAGAAGATGTTACTTTCAAAGTGGAATATATAGAGCTATGCAAGACAGTACGAAAAAGTATCACTGAAGACGTAAAGAAATTCACCTGTAAACTAGTGAGGAAAGCAATTGAAAACGACCAAAGCCTAAAGATAGCAAAGGGACATCTCAGTAAGGGTAGAAAACAGATTATGGCACTGAGAAAAGAAGATGGTTCTGTAACAAGAAATAGAGGCGAAATTTTGACAAGAGTGAAAGATTTCTACTCCACATTATATTAAAGGGATGATACTTGTATTTCAGATATGATGATAGGTACCAGTACCAGAGGTATTTCAGTCCTCCCAGCAAAAGTTGCTCATGCAATCAAGAATATGAAGGGGCGAAAAGCTCCAGGAGAAGATGGAATTACTGTAGACAGCATACAAGAAGCAAGTGGTGAAATTGTAACAGTACTCGCCCAAGTTATCACTCGATGCCTTAATGAAGGGAATATTCCTGAGGATTGGAACAACGCTACAATGATCTTGCTACATAAAAAAGGTGACATTGAGGATCTCAGGAACTACAGACTTATCAGCCTCCTATCAGTGGTTTATAAAATCTTCACTAAAGTTCTTTCACACAGCTTGAAGGTAGCACTGGACATGGCTCAACCGAGAGGACAAGCTGGATTCAGGAGTGGCTACAGCACAATAGATCATATCCACGTACTGAGAGAACTAATTGAAAGAGCGAGGGAATATGAATTTCCATTGTGCATGGCTTTTATCCATTATGAAAAGGCCTTTGATTCGGTGAAACCATCAGCAGTTACAATGGCTATGAAATCCTGCGGTATTGAAGATGCATACATTAATATTATCAATAACATCTATAAAAATGCAAGTGCGAAAATTCGGTTGTTTGAGAATACAGCACGCATAAAAATTGGAAAAGGAGTGAGGCAATGTGACACTATATCTCCCAAGCTCTTTAATGCCACATTGGAAAATGTCTTTCAATCACTGAACTGGGAAAACAAAGGGATAAAGATTAATGGAGATTATCTAACTCACATTCGTTTTGCTGATGACATAGTCATTTTTGTAACTACCCCATCAGAGCTGCAGAGCATGATCCAGGAACATGCTGGCAAGAGTAAAGAAGTTGGATTAAAAATGAACTTTCAGAAGAGAAAGGTGATGTACAAATGCTTTTACAAGAAATGAAGATTTATCGATTGATGGAGAAAAGCTGGAAATAACAGATGCGTACGTTTATCTTGGACAGCAGATATCAAGTGAAGGTCACATTGATGAAGAAATTAATCGGCGTATAAAACTTGCCTAAAGAGCTTTTGGAATACACAGCATAATTTTCAAGAGCAATATGCCATTATGTCTTAAAAGAAAAGTGTTTGATCAATGAATCCTTCCAGTGCTTACGTATGGTGCAGAGACGTGGACATTAACTAAAAGAGACATACAAAGACTGCAGACAAATCAAAGCAGCATGGAGAGGTGCATGCTTGGTGTAACCAGGAGAGATAAGAAGAGGAACTCGTGGATCCGAAAAATGACGAGAGTGGAAGACATCATGATCAGAGTAAAATCCCTAAAATGGCAATGGGCTGGACATACTGCTATAGGGACAGACCCTCGATGGACAGTCGGAATTTTAGATTGGATTCCAAGGGACAGGAAAAGACCCAGAAGAAGACCACATGGGAGATGCGTGAATGAAATTCGAAAGTATGCGGGAGTAACCTGGAGGAGACTGGCACAAGACAGACCGTTGTGGAAGAGGCTTGGAGAAACCTTCGTCCAGCAGTGGATTGATAATGGGTGACAATGATGATATATATATAAGCCAAACCCTACTCACCATCAACAAAGAACTCCCCAAGGAAACCTCCGAACCTTACAGAAACAAACGTACAGCCTTTTCAGTCTTTTCTGGATCCCGATAGGGTTCGCCACAGGGTGTAATTTGGTTCCTTTTGGATTTTTAAATTGCGTTTTGGAATTCCTTTGGTTTTGTTCGTTCCCTTTTGCATGATTTGGAGTGTGTGTGTGTGTGTGTGTGTGTGTGTGTGTGTGTGTGTGTGTGTGTTCGAGGAGTGGGTTGGGGTTTGATTTAATTTGCCGTTCCCTGAGGTTAGGAAGTTCATGGTTGCTCTACTTAAGGTAAGTTTTTATATCAAATTTTGGTGCCTTTGGTTCAGGTCGGCAAGACCAGATGTCTAACCCTAAAATTTGCAAAATCTTAACTCCTATTTCGGAGATTATTTTCTAGTTAATCTGACACCTGCACGAAACCTGAACCAGGTTCGGGGGCCGGTAGTGTCTTTCCCTGATGAGCGGCTCCCGTTTCCCGACCTTATGTGCTTATTATTACTATTATTATTATTTTCGTTATTATTGTGATTTGTGAAAGTTTGTGTTTTAGTTCAGGTACGTTTGTTGATGGAAGGTTCAGGGGTTTCTTTGAGGAGTTCTTGGTTGGTGGCGAGTGAGGTATGGCTTATATGGTTCTTGCAGCTGGGCTCAGTTCCCTGGTGAGTGATAGAACTTCGCAGTACACGCTTTTGAAGTTTGTTATACACTGAAGAACAATTTAATTAGAGACAGCTGGCGTTATGCGAATGTGGCGCTGTGTGCGGCCCTGTAAACGGAAGCGACATGACTTATGCAGCGATCCCACAATATAAGGAGTGATGCGACGGGAATCAGTAAGAGTCGTACGCAGTGTGGGAAAGACGAAGGATCTAAGCGCATTTGATTGTCGGCAAATTGTCGGGGCCTGACGAATGGTTCACTCCATCTCGGAAGTCGTGCAAGCACTGGAATTTTCACGAGCCACTGTGGCACGGGTACACCGTGAGTACATCGAACCTGGTAAATCCATCCCTGCAAGGGCCAACTGCCGTGGACAACAGCGTGTGCATGAGCGGGGTCATCGTCGGCTAGCTCGTATTGTAACAGCGGATAGACGGGCCACAGTGCAAGAAATCACTCGGCAATTTAACGCTGGTGCACAAAAACGTGTAAGCAGCCACACCATCCAGAACTATCTGCTCGCCTATGGGGTACAGAAGCCATCGTCCCACGAGGGTACCGCTGCTGACCGCACATCACAGAGTGCAAAGATTAGCATGGGCGCGGAAACATCGCCACTGGACCCTAGACATGTGAAGAAATGTTGCCTGGACTGATGAGTCAAGATTCACGTTGGTACATGCGGATGGAAGGATAGGAATACTGCGCAAACCACATGAGGCGATGGATCCTTCTTGCCAGCAGGGTACTCTTCAAGCTGGTGGGGGTGGCATTCTCGTCTGGGGACTGTTTATGTGGACTGAAATGGGACCGCTGGTACGTGTGACATCGTCCCTGACAGGTCAACTTTACCTAGATATCCTGGACGACCATTTGCTCCTGTTTGTGCGTCTTCAACATACCACTGGGGACCTTATCCTGCAACAAGACATTGCCCAGTGCCATCGCTCCCGAATTGTATCCGAATGGTTGGATGAACACCCCACCGACGTGAACTCGCTTCTTTGGCCAGCTAGGTCACCCGACCTCAATCCCATCGAGCACATCTGGGATGCCATCGAGAGAGATGTTCGAGGCTCTGACCCCCTCCAAATCTTCCTGAACTGTGGTAGCTTGTTCAGGGATCGTGGATCCGTATGACTTCCCAATGCTTCGGGTGTCTTGCCGAGACGAATTGCCGCCGTCATCAGGGCGAAAGGTGCTGCTACACGTTACTAGACAGGTAACTCTCATTCAATTGCTCTTCAGTGTGTGTGTATATATATATATATATATATATGCACTATATTGACAAAAGTTACCGGACACCCTTTCAAAAGCAAATGAACGGAGTCGCTGCGTTGGTAAAATGTGCGTTGCTGCTGCGAACGGTATAAAAACAAGCAAGCTTCTTTCTGGATGCAATTATTTTTTTTTTTTTGACGTAGAGTGCATATCGTCAGTTCTTATCTGACACATGCACACGTCATACATTCTTACCTCAAAGTGTTGGCAACTATACCCTTGCGAGAGAGTATGGTTGGCAACACAGAGTATCACGTTAAGTTTAGAAAGTGCTAAGGAGAACTAACTCACATTTACATAGAGAAAGAAATTAAAATGGAAAGTTAATTTAGCGTAAATTTAAATTAGCACAATACGTGAGTCATAAAATAAAACATTTACTAAACTATGGCGACGACAATAGCAAGTATTTCGACTGTTCAGTTTTTCAAAACCAATATTTGTTTTTATTATTATTATATATGATTCAGATTTGGATGAACGTTAATGAATCGAGTCTGACAGTGATGAAATGTGATGTAACTACGACGGTCCATCTGCGCATGCGCAGATGGACTGACCTGAAGATAGCTGAATCGCAGGTGTATTAGTAAGGGGGATTGTGTGTGATAACTTTTGGTTTAGGATATAGGTTACACTCCATCGTGTTGTACATCATTTTGAAGCTGTAGTGAATAGCAGGTAACTGCCTTGGGTGGGGGGCGATGGGTTGGATGCCAAATTTCGCTACGATGCATATTCATAGCATCAAAATACATTTTGGTAATTTTAACACCAAGAGCATTTAATCCAATGCACTTTTCGCATCAGGTTCTTGCAACTCACACAGATTGCAATGAGATATTTTTACGTTTATGTAAAATGTGATGGAGCAATGCTCTGTCATAGTGCAGTAAAATACAGTATGTTATTGAATAACAATGACATTAACTATTGTTGTGTCACTTCATGGGACAGTATGCGGCACGATAAGATTCCAGTATTTGTTTTGACAACGATGCACCGTTACTCACTTTCGTTACATCGAAAAGTTTTATTTGGGATTCGCTTTACTACTTTGGGACACTAAACATAGCATCAAAAATATGAACACATGAGTGGATCCTGAAGTATTTAACCCAAATCCGTAGTTGTTTGTATGACCGGCGTATTACCTGAGACTCTTCAAATTTAACTTGATGGTTTTGACCAAATGCCCCAAATTAAAGAAGCTGTGAACCTCGGTTCATGCAACATGTCTTAACGCGCTTTAAGACAGGAACGCTACTAGTATAAATAATTGTTGTAAATTCTATTGCTAGCAATGAAAACTATGTAAGAAAATTTGCATATTAGAATAAAATAATAAATTTGTATATGAAAAATGTGAAATTTGCAAAATAAAACATAGAAATTGAACTTTTAAATAAGAAGCCGTGACATAGTTTGAAAGGCTATTATATTTTAAGCTATCTGGAAGAAATGCATATTTATATCATCTAACGACAAAATGGTGCTTTGCTTAAAATTAAAAATACAAGAGAAGTTTTGCTTGCATTTTCTGCTTTATGACAAAGCAATTCCTCCAGTAGGAATTTTAGATATGCCCAGATAGCAATATTATGTTGGACCAACCGTGGGCTTTCAGCGGTTGGCCAACAATTGGATATGTGTTGGTTCAACGGTTGGACCCACATTGGAAAACTGTTTGCAACAGTTTACCAATGTGATCGTGTTCTTGTACAACCATGGTTGGTCATGTGTTGTTGGACAACCATCGGACAACCGTTAAGTGGTCATTTGTTGATAAATGGTTTGTCATGTGTGGTTGAAAAAACCGTTGGCCAATCTTCGATAAACAACACAACCTTCGGCCAACGCTGCCGACACAAAAATATCATTGGGCCAATCGTTGGCCAATGTCAGTGTGCTACTGGGGTGCAGGCTTTGTGAAAAAAGCAAAAGAAATAAATTTATGGCACCCTGCACAAGGACTGTGCATGGTAGTAGGAATTGGCGTAACTGTACTATCATGCACATGATTAGCGCTATCAGGTGCATTAGGAACATTTTGCAGGGTCTATCTCGATGCGGAGATACCGTGTCACAGTAGGCAGAAGGATAAAGTGGCATTGACCATCCTGTGACCAAATGATCAGATAAGCATAACTCTAACCAGTTGTCTGAGCTTTGTCCTGATTTGCGCCCCGAATGGGACCCCCCCCCAGTGGACGCTGGAGACGAGCGACATTTTATAGCCCTCTTAGTTCTCCGTGGTGTGATTGTACTCCAAAACAAACGAACAAAAAGGTGCTATTATTTGATCTCGTCTATGTTATCTTATCTATTTATACATAAAGCAAAGTGGAACAAGTTAGTAAAATCATGAAATGCATCGATTATGACACGCTTTCCAACATACCAGAAATTGCACACAGACAAACCTTTCTCCCTACCCTGACTATTGATTCGTTCAGTATACCTCCAGAACAACATACTAAAGTTTTGTTGCAATAGAAGCATGTTTAGTCAAGTTATGAGGATAATGGATGTGGAACAAATATCGCTCCTGTGCCCTGACCTTTGACCCCATTTCGATGATTTTCAACAGAACCGGTTCAGTATACCTCCGGAACAACATGACAAAGTTTTGTTGCAATCGAAGCATTTTTACGTACGTTATGACTCACAAGGGCGATGGAATGGATCCCGCTTCTGTGTCCTGACCTTTGACCCCACTTCGTCGGTTTTCAATAGGGTTCGTTCCCAGATTGTCCCCTACCACATACTAAAATTTGATCGAAATAGAACCATTTTTACGCGAGTTATAGCGCGGACAGACAGACTGACAAAGCTGGAGCATATACGCTTTTTCAACCTACGCCTTGAAATCGTAAAAAAGGTGGTATTATTTGATTTCGTCCATGTTTTATTATCTATTTTTTCATAAAGCAAAATGGGAAAATGCGAGTGTTTCCGTCCGCGCATTGTTCTACTACTTTCAAATGACCTAGATATCTGAAAATTGGTACGTTGATAGGTCTTAACATCCGTGTATGCCTTGAAAAGTCCGAAAACCAAAAAGATCAAAATGGCAGCTTTGGAGCAGGGTCTACTTGAATTTTTGCAAATTGTCCGAACACTTGAAAATGAGCTAGAGATCTGAAAATTGGCAAGCTAATGGATCTTAAGGTCAGGACACGTAGAAAAGTCAGAAAAAAATGGTGGCTTTGTAATATTGTCTGCTTGAATTTTTGTACCACTTCTGCACATAGAAAAGTCTGAAAACGAAAAAAATTCTAAAGAGTTGCTTAGCTTTACTTTTCAAAATGCTGATAGGTTCAAAGATAATTATGCCCGAAATGTTTAAATGCTGTGAAAATTCCGTGAAATTTTGATTGAAAATTAAGGAGAGTCAAAGTTCGCTACCGTTTTCCTTCAAACTGTATGCATTAACCTCATGACCCTGTTCTTCTAAAATCGTAAAACAGGTACAGATCTTAAATTACTTCTCTTTCCCTTTCTTTAACCCTTTTACCGGCTGGAAAGATTTAACTCGGGGTTAGCAAAATGAGCTGAAATCAGCTGAAGTTAATACATTCGCTTTCTAAAAACAGACTGCGACATGAGAATCTGTGCATCAGAAAACGCTGCTTTTTCCTTTGCTTTGTTGTTCAAAGAAAATGGGCATTTATGGGGATGATTGACACTAATCCTTTCTAACTGATTACCCACTAAAAGGGGCATAACAATGGCCAAGAACCTACGAAAGCAGAGAGATGTTTCAGTCACTTGGTTTTGCCCAGTGGCATGATGTCCGTGTCAGAGAGATTATCTCTTCCCCATCATGCCTTAGGTCATGAAGCAGAGAATATAGTACTAGAGGGAATATCTTCTCACGATGACAGGTTTCTGGTCCGTACTGCTAAGATGGATGGGGGAAAGGAGTCGTTTTGCCGCAGTTTTCGTAAAACCCGGACGCTTTGTGAACATTTCTATTTGAAAAGAACGGAAAATTTTGGGCCCTATATGGTTCAGGTCTTTCGGCCGCTTAAAAGGCTTAATTTTATGTTCAAAAATTACTTTATAGGTTCACCGATTGAAGAATGGAAATGGCCGATACTTTCAAATATACAATAATTTTTATTTTAGTGCATGTAAGAACTAATCTGCGTAGAACTGTACCCAGCTAAATATTTCACTGGCAAATACACTTGGGGACCATATATATTCGCTTGTTATTCAAAATATATCCATACTGCAACATATGTTAATGAGTTGGGCTATGAGTAATATTCTGAGACGAGCATGATTTCCGTGATCTGATTTCTAACTGAAACTTAGATTGGCTTTAACGGCTACTTTCACAAGTGTGACGTATATTCTAAATTAACTTTCCTTTTTAGTTTCTTTCCCCATGTAAATCTTGAGTTTGTTCTCAGTTATACTTCAGACTTAACGTGATATCTTTTCTCTCAAATGAATACTATTGGCAACATAATTGAGGTTGAATGAATGTGACGTATGCCTGGTATGATAAGAACCAGAGATATAAACTACGAGTAAACTGTTGCTTGTGGAGCGTTGTGTTGGAGAGCGATTAATGTGGACCTTTGTTGGTGTGTGGTGTATTTATTGTTGATACTGATTTGTCGTGTGAAGTGCTACATCGAGAAATAAAGCATCTTTTCCGTAAGTTTGACTTCTGTTCTAAATGTTTCGTCTGGCCGTTAAGGTTTAGTTTAGGAACTATTTCATAGTATGGTGATGTTTTAAAACAACGTAGAAGTACGACAAGACTTTTACGTCATAAAAGGGACGTGCCCACAAAGTTAAGCATAAGAGTAAATGTTTGTCAGATTGACAGGTCATTCTGTTCTGAGAATTTCATTTGACGTTTTGTTTAAGTTCACACGCTTTAACAGAACAACGAGTGTGTAACGTATAGTCTAGATTCACTTTCCTTTTGATTTTTACTATCTCTGGTTATTTTATTTTCCTATGTAAATTATCTTCTTACTGAACGAGATGTTATTTCTCCCGCTGAATGAGATCTGGCAATGAGTGTAAGTCATGACGTGGTATTAGCCAGTATAAGTAGGCGCGTTCAACGATACCTAGGAGAGCTGTTGTTTATGTGCCAGAGAGCTTTTTGTTGATGTGCGTAGGGAGAGCTTCGTTTATAAGAGTAGACCTACGTTATTTTGTGCCAAAAGCTTCGTTCTATGTGATTAGGTTTTTTCTTCATTATTGTGATACGATTAATGTGACTAGTGTGTGTGTGTTGGATGATTACAGAAGTTTTCCTAAGAAAAGCTTTTTAAGTCAGTACGTTTTTCTCAGTTCATAGTACTCTCAGACCTCTGTCTGGCTGTTAGGTTTATTTCATTAGTTGTTATTATTAACAACCAGCATAAGACTTTATTCATCTTAATTACTACTACAACATTACTAGCAGTTAAAAGTTTGTTCATTATTATTATTACTACACTACTAGCAGGAAAGTTTATTCATGATATAATTAACAAACAACAAGCATTAGAAGAAGCTTAGAAGAAGTTATATTCATTATAAGTGTTAGCATATTGTATCAAAAAATGCGAATCGTGCATATTTGTCGCAATTATACAGTACATATGGGTTCGTACAGGAATGATACGCACTTGGAAATAAGCCATAAAACTATTAAGGAGTTGAAAACAAAATTTATTCTGCCATCGAAGTCGTGAATATGAAATCTATACCATTTTAATATTCAAAGTTGATGTTTCGACGATCGTGTGGAGAGGTGAAATGAACGTGAAATTCTATCTCTGTTACGGAATTTAGAGATCATTTCGAGAATGAATTTTGTCACTAAGCGAGAAACGGCTTTGTTCGTCATTAAAATACCCGAAAGGTTTCCTTTCAAATAAGAATCGGAAAGGGTACTCAAGCACGTTTCGATGTGAATGAAATTTGGTTCTGAAAGTTTGAAAGAGCTGAAATGTTTCTAACAGTAATAGAACTTTTAAGCATGGCGTCTCTCTGAAATCTCTGTAATGCGAAAAGTAATTTTATCATGTATTTATTTCTTCTGGTTGTTGTCTTGAAGGAGCTGCAGCATGCAAATGTTATCGGCCGGTAATTAAGCGTATACAATTCTAGCCGAGGTTTCGAATTCGAATCACGAATGAGACAAAAGTGCAATGTTTGTACTTTGAATATGTTATTCCCTATAGTTATTACGCTACTAAACTTAATCTCGAAGTGGATGACTCATCCCGAATATGCATCCTGTTTATTTCTGTCGTTAACCAAATGGAAAAAAAAGTGAACAGCGGGTCGTTATTTTATTAGATAAAGTAAAACCCTAGATATAATTAATTTAAAAGAACACTATAATTTTGATTTAGGATATAGGCTCGACCGCAGTTTTGATAAAACTGCAAGGAAAACTTAATTTTTCTTTTGAGTTCTGCTTGCTTTTTCAACGAAACTATTAGTTTCTTTTTTCCCTTTGCTTCGGCTTTTTTGTCCCAATGGGAGCTGGACCATAATGCAACTTTCTATCTTTGGTCCGAGCTTTTGTTTGGGATATCTGGTGGTCTGTCATATTTGACGTCGGGTCATTTTTGACGTCATATATGTATCTAATATTAAACAAAAGCTGGTAAGTTTGCATAAATAGAAATTATTGAATTCTTTTAAATGCATTATTTTTAAATTTAGGTTTCTGTGGGGTTCTATTCCCGTGGAAATTACGTACTGGTTAGCAAAGTATGGCGTTTTAGGGAATGAAAATCATTGCCTTATTTTGATAATTTAATGTATAGCATTTGAGCCCAATATACACTATATTGATAACAGTCGCCGGACAACTAGAAGAGAAACACAACATAGCAATTATTGATAAACATTAGTACGATGTCGGTCCACATTTGGCCTTAATGCATGCACTGACCCTTCGAGACATGCTTTCGACGAGGTTTTGGGACACAGCGATAGGTATGCGCTTCGATTAAGTACGTAATGCTGCCGCTAACTGCTGCTTAGTATTAGTAGGCCTTGGTTCCAAACTTCTTATGCGGCTCTATATTTCACACCATAGGTGCTCTATGGGATTAAGATCAGGGCTCTGTGCTGACCAGACTACACACGATACAGAATTATCGCCAAACCACGCCGTAACAGTCCTTGTTTTGTGGCTCGGTGCATTATCCTGCTGGTACAAACAAGGCTCGGTTCTATAGTATTGCCACAGAGTTCGTAGGGCATAATTGTCCAGAATATCAAAGTACACGTGCTGGTTAACAGATTTGTCCACGATAACCAATACGCCGGGTCCATACCACGAGAAACACCCCCGCACGAGTGCACTGCCAGCTCCAAACGTACTGTAGGTACAGTACACTTTGGTGAATAGCGTTCCCCCGTTGCTGCCATACCCACACACGCCCATCTGAATGATGGATCGTGTATGTGGATTTATCAGTCCATAGCACCCGTTTCCATTGATCTCCGGTCTAAGATAAATGTTCTTTACACCATGCTCAACAACTAGTAGCATTCCGAGTGGAGATGAAAGGCTTATGAGCAGCCGCACGACCACGGTAACCCATGTAATGAAGTTCTCTGCGAATGATACGTGCACATACCGAGGTTCCATCATTTTTACTCACCTGTACACTGAGGTCTCGTGCAGTACTCCGTCGATTAGCTGTAACGACACTCCTGAGGCTTCGACGTCCTTTATCACTCATTTTCTTTGGTCTGCCACTACGTTTTGCTGTTTTAGGAACGATATGTATCTTCCACTTATTGAGTACATCCGAAACAGTTGACTTGGGTATGTTTAAACGCCAAATTGGTTTCTTTTATGGACTACCCACTAATATAACACACAACAGTATTTCCTTTCTCAAAGTCGGTTCTCTTCCGCCGCGACAGTTTCTCTCAACCTCTCACTGCGATATGATCGCGGTTAGCTGCAGGCTTACTTTTACCGTTCGCAGCTGTACCGTGCATCTTAACAACGCAGCGGATCCGTTTATTTGCGTTTGAATGGTTGTCCGGTGACTTTTGTCAATATAGTGTATACAGTTCTGCACACTCCAATTTTGGGGAAAGTGTGAAATAACTGAGAAATGTTACCTTAGTGCCCTTCAATGAACTCCCTTCCGCTGCTAAAGACAGCTTCCCAGCGCTGAGATAGGTCCTGGGTGCCCGGTAGTACGCCATCTTTGTTCAGCTTCGTATTACTCGGGTAACGTCCGATGACAGTTCGTCCAGCGATTTGTAGCGTATGCCACGGAGCCAATTTTTTTAACTTTGGGAGAAGATCTAAGACGGGTGGACTGAGATCAGGGCCGAATACTGGGTGGAAAAAAAAGTTGCCCAGCCATATTTCGATAAAAGTCCCCTACCGACGCTGCGCCATATCACGATGCGTTATCATGCAACCAGCCTCCCGCTTCCATCAAGTTGGAGCAATTTCGACGAATTTTCGGTCTCAACTTTGTCCTCAGAAAGTCACTATAATATTGTGCATTGACATTTTGCCCTACCAGCATTCGATCAGAGACCACAACACCCTGAACATCGTACGCAGAAATCATCATTTGTTTCACTTTGGATTGTTGCCGACGATACTTCGAGGGGCGTAGGGAACTTGGATGCCTCCAGTCCACAGATTGTGACTTCAGTTCCGGCTCAAAATCAAGGGTCCAAGTCTCATCAATTGCAACAATTCTCCTCGAGAAGATGTTACCCTCCTTTTCGAAGCTGTGGAGGTGGTCCTGTGCGATGCTCACCCTGGTTACCTTCTGCTCCGGAGTGAGTAGATAGGGCACCCAGCGCGCTGCGATTTTTCTTTTTCCCAGTGAATCGGTCTAAATCCTGTGCACATGGATAAATTTGTCTCATGAGCATTCTCCTAGACTGTCTATTCACTTGGAAAAGTTTTGCAACAATGATAACAGTTGTTTTGTCTGTCACCGTTTGAGGTCGGCCCGAGCGCTGATCATCTTCGATGCTCCTTCGGTCCAGCGGAAAATTGTGCTTCGATCAAGAGTTCCTTAACCACAAACTTCTTGCAAGGCAGCGAAGATCTATGTCGGGGGTTTTTCCCCGCAGGGTTTCTATTTTCACGTACAAGCGCTGGTCTAACGCCGTGACTCGACCTGAGGAGCTGCACGCTTCCATTTCCAAGCCCTCCCCCCCCCACGTCCACACAGCCAATGACAGGGCGTCGTTCTGACACCACTGCGTTGCTGAGAGTCTGACTTTGACATGACGCAATCATTTTCCCGATTGCATCATCCGCTTTCGTTTTAGATAAACATGCGCAGAACTTTCGTTATCACCCTCGTACATGTGATACAACAGAAATAAACGTGCAACTCGGTCTTTGTGGAAATGAGACAGTGGTGTTATGTTCTGATCCTTAATAGAGCCACAAATTACCGCGCACAATATGTTTATTATTCTTCCAATCTGTTCCCTGCTTGCTTTGAATTGTTCTTTGGTAAACAATTTTATGCATGGCTTTTTTTTTGGGGGGGGTTCTTAGTTTTTGTTTTCCAGTTTGTATTGTCTTTAAGCAGATGTATTCTTAAATTTAAGAATAATTTTAGGAATTTTCTTAATTTTAAGAATACAGCAGTACGAAGACAATACAAGTGTACAGTGTTATGAAAGCTTTATTCCGTCTTTATATTTATAGGTGTAAAGAACAACATAACCTTAATTACCAAGTTTTCGCTTGTCAACAGACAGCTTTTTCTAGATACGTTACAAACAGAATGCATAGAATTAAACAAAAAAAAATGATATCAATAGCATGATTGATGTTGCTAAAATTGCAGATCTGGTTTTGTTTTTGATTGAAGCAAAACCTGGGTTTAAAATGGAAACTTGAATTTCTGAACATTTGCCAAGTACACGGCATGCCAAGGATCGTGGGAGTTTTAACACATCTTGATTTATTTAAGAATAAGAAAGCCCTACAGACGACTAAGGTTCAGTTAAAAAAAGAGATATCGAACTGAGATTTCAAGGGGTGAAAAAGTGTTTTATTTGTCAGGAGTGTTACATGATGAAGATTTAAAGAACCAGGTTCATGATTTAGCCCGTTTCTTTTCCATTATGAAATTTGGAAATTTCATTTCTGTGCATTATGTTTGTGACGTACCTTGAGAAAGTTGTCTGTTGACAAGCGAAGGCTTGGTAATTAATGTTATGTTGTTCTTTACACCTATAAATATAAAGACGGAATAAAGCTTTCATAATTGTATTAAGTGTATTATTTGATATCTACGTGTGCAGTGTTCCCTTTGTTCATTCTAGTATTCTTAATTTTAAGCTATTTTTCTTGAAAATTCTGCTCTGAAGTTTTTGCGCAATTAGATTTTCAATGTTCTTTTTTTTTATTTTTGGGATTTATTTATACCACTCTTATATATACACTGACTGACCCTGAAGGAATGCTCAAAAAATAGACCAAACTGCACACACAGATAGCCAAGTAGGTCCTGAACAAATGACTTAATTGTCGCTCCAGTCCCCGAATATACAGGATGATCAATAAGGAGTGTGGCCCCCATTTTGGGAGATGCAGCGTTGAATCCGACATGGCATCGAGGCAATTGGAGTCCGAATAGAGTACTGGGGTGTCGTGGACCATGTGGAGTTGATCCAAGTCCACAATTCATCTTCATTTTCCGGGGCTGGGAGGGTACTCAACCTACGTCCAGTCGTGTCCTACAGATGCTTGATGGGCGAGAGGTCGGGGAATCGTGCTGGCTACAGAAGTATCCGCACACCGTGTGAAACATTCAAGCTGAACCGAGCGGTACGCGTTCGGGCGTTTTCCTGTTGAAAAACGGCGTTCGGGATGCCCTGCAGATAAGGTAGTGCCACGGGCAGCAGCACTTCGTCAACATAGCAGCGTGTCGCCAATGTGCCCGTAATGCATACCAGCGATGAGCGGCTATTGGTGCTGATAGCACCCCATACCATGATTTCACGTTGCCTGGCTGTGTGGCGCTCCACAATGTTGGCCACGTCGCCTATAGACTCTCACACAGCGATCATCCGTTGTGAGACAGAACCGCGATTGGAAGCTGAACACCCCACTGCCTCACGTAGATCTGGAGCGACACCACGCCTGACGGCTGGAAAGGCAACCAGACGCAGGCAATCGGAACGAAACTTTCCGCGGAGATATCTGAGCATCCAAGCCTTCCTGTGTACTCCGCAAAATGTCTCCTGTTGTTCCCTGTGGGTCGGCTACCATGATGTTTGATGCTAAGATCGGTGCTGTCGGGCGTCTGTCTCCGTGCTCCGGTCTCCTTACGACGTTGCACAGATGCTTTCTCGGAACACTGTCTCCAAATACGGCCAACGGTTGTGGCATCACGTTGCGTTTCTTCCGCAATACGACGCAAGGACCATCCGGCGGTACGAAAGTCTACGATGACACCTCTCGTGAACTCATCCGTTTGACGAAATCGCGTAGAAAGGCGTCTTAACGGCATTAGAACCCCTTGTTCGGTCTCCAGACGCGGTTACAGCAGAACCACTGACTTCTCGCGGCTGAAACGACGTCTCGACTGATGGTCTCATGGACTGGTTGGCCGCTCATATCCCGCGCGCCGTTCGTGTGATTGGCCTGCAAATGCAATCATTTGCATGACTTGTACGTGTGAAACTAACCTGCAATTTTCATGGCGCTGCGTTCACGTCTTCGTGGTGTTTCATTTTCTCTGTCAGACAGTGTATATATACACTGTATACTCTCAAAAAAGGTTGAATTAAGCTTATATCACTTCAACGGTTGATACATAATTTCAATTAGAAAAATACTCAAAATGGCGAAAAGACTTACGATATGGGGTTGCAACCCTGTGGGTGGCATTTGATAAAAGTAAAAAAAATTCCACAGCTGTGAAAACACATATTTGTCCGTGACGGGATTAGCACTCGCGCCTCCTCACTCTAGAGTTGGTTGCTCTCCCTACTAAGCTACACGGGCAGAAGGTGTCCCTGCAGATTTGTAGTGTTTACACGTGCTTTACTTCTGTAGCACGTCACACAGTCTTTGCGGGATAAAAGTTACGCAATGGACTAATTAGTCTAGTAAAACAAACCCCATTGTTCTACTTGCAAAACTCGCGGAAATATTCCGGATGAAAATTGAAAGAAATGTATTCTCTGGAGCCCGTTTATTTGCGAACGGTAGCATTTTCCGCTGCATAGCTTTGTAGCTCTCAAAGCGTTTACTAGAAGAACTCTCGCGCGTGCGTGAAATAATCTCTTCTGACGATACAATTTTTCCTTTTGTAATTTTCATCGCGAATATCTCCGAGTTTTGCAAGCAAAATGACGGGGTTTGGTTTTTACGCTTTCCAACCGTAAGTTCCCAGCAAAAACACAACTGCTGGGAAACTGCTGGCCACCAGTTGGCAGTGATGGGTCACTGCTGGCTGAAATCTGCCGCTCACGAGCCATTGATGGCCCTGCAGCATTGCCGTGAATTCTTTGTCTCCAAGCAAGTGCCACTAGTGGCCCGTTGCTGGCAACCAATGCAACTCCAACAGCAGGTGGAAGCAACGGGATTGCGCATGCGCAGAAGCAACACTTGCCGTGTCTCTCATGCTACCAGTTAGTTGAAGACGACGCTATCGCCATCGTGTTATTTTAGTGGACGTTAAGAAAAAAATCCATATGTAGATAGGCGAATTAATTTCCTAATGAAATTTTACGTCGACGAAGATATCAGATTAAGCCGTGAAATACAGTGAAATACACCCACTCTATTCCCATGTATAACAATTCATGGAATGGAGTGGATGAATAACAAGAAAAATTTGAAACCGCTTGAAACAAATGTCCTGGAAAACCATTAAAACAACGTGTGTTGGAAAAAAAAAATTATACGCGTACAAAATTTATTAATTATTTGAAAGAAAAAAAACCAACGCTATGTGGTGTACTCATCCATGGGTTGAATACACAAGACTGGGAGGAATTCGCTTCTAAAAATAACGAGAAGTAAAATAAAATATCTTTCCTCTTTAAAACAAATGTAGCTTCGGACAACGGAAAGGAAAGAAACAACGTTAAAAATGTAACAGAATGTGACATGAACCCGGGTAAATATATATTTATTCAATAATCTCTTTTCAAGACGACAAGGAGAGTACAAAACTTTGGAAAGCGACTCTAAGTATGTACACTCCTTGAAAATGAGTGAAATTCCCTTAACGTAAAAAAAAAACCTATCGTTACGTTGAAAAAATTTATTTATAAATAATATGAAACTGACTTTTATGAAAAATACCTCGCAATATTGTAAAATAAAAGAGGGAAGCATTCGATTACACATTGCATACGAAACAGACAGCTTCAAGCATACGCTCGAGCGTCGCAAATTAGTCCGGTCGGTTG
Source organism: Macrothele yani (assembly GCA_039090855.1). NCBI lineage: Eukaryota > Metazoa > Arthropoda > Arachnida > Araneae > Macrothelidae > Macrothele > Macrothele yani. The sequence continues at coordinate 131,877,999 of CM077027.1, read as the reverse complement.
AGAGCTCAGCTACCACGCCAACGGCCTTGGTTCAAATTCACTCCGATGCAAGCGAGCATTTTTCCGATCTGTTGAGAAAATTTCCCCAGCGCAGTGCGATAATTTACAAGTTTCGTAAGGGGAAAAAAATTGTAGCTTTGTTTTATTGTTATGGCTATTACTGGGAAATTGGCGGACAAGATTCGGCAAGCCACCAGTTACGTCACGTGGCTGCCGGCTGCCACTACCGGCAAACTATGGGACCACATTAGGCTAGTCATCATTTCTGGCACGTGCTTGCAGGGCCACTGCAGGGCCACTTTTGGCAGCTACTGCCTGTGATGGACAACTGATGGCCCTGTTGTGGCATATGACAACTGATGGGGTGCCAACTGTTGGCCTGAACTGCTGGTCCTTCTGTTGGCCGCCCGGACATTTTATTGACGGTTCGGCAGCGGCAAAATAGTGCTGGGCCATTGCTGGCCGTGCTGGCTGCCAGAAATAGCCCAGTGCTGGCCCAGCAAGACTGTTTTTGCTGGGTTGAAAAAGCGTATATGCTCCAGCTTTGTCCGTTTGTCCTTCTGTCCGTCCGATAACTCGCGTAAAAATGATTCGATTTCAATGACACGTTAGTATGTGGTAGGGGACCACCTGCGGACGAAGCCTATTGAAAATATCTGAAATGGGGTCAAAGGTCACGACATAGGAACGGGATCCATTCCATCATCCATATGCGTCGTAACTTGCGTAAAAACGGTTCGAGTTCAATGAAATTTTAGTATGTGGTAAGGGACCATCTAGGGACAAACCCTATTGAAAATGGCTGAAAGTGGTCAAAAGGTCAGGACATAGGAGCAGGATCCATTCCATTGCCCTTATGAGTCATAACTTATGTAAAAATAGTTCGATTTCGTTGAAATTTTAGTATGTGGTCAGGGACCACCTGGGGACGAATCTTATTAAAAATGGGCGAAATGGGGTCAAAGGTCAGGACATAGGAGTTGGATACATTCCACCACCCTTATGCGTTATAACTTAGGTAAACATGCTTCGATTGAGACAAAACTTTATCATGTTGTTTCGGAAGTATACTTTACAGGTTCTGTTGAATATCATCGAGATGGGGTCAAAGGTGAGGTCATAGGAGCGAAGTTTATTATACAGCCATTATCCTCATAACTTGAATAATAACTTGGGTAATGGTTTCTGGTATGTTGGAAAGCGTATCATAATCAATGCATTGCATTGATTTTACTAACTTGTTTAGAACAGGACATTGCGCAAGTTTTTTTATTGAAATATCACCCACAGGGGTGCACCTGCGATGTCGTTTACAAACGTAACTGTCGACACGTGCCCACCAATTTTCATGGCAATTTTACAAATCTTTGGGTTGTGGTGTGGCTCTTTCTTCGACGAGCAGTATATTATTCATTTTCGTAAGAATACTATTGCATTTACAGTTTTGAAAAATACGTCCTTCTTACTTATTGATGTTGCTTAAATTTCTCATCTGAACATAACCTGATATTTTAAGAACTATGAATTTACCGTCTAGATATCACACTTGCAAAATACAGACGCTGGAATTTCTGGGAAAGTGCAGTTGGTGTTCGTACTGTGCTTTTCGATTAGCCGGAAAACACTTTCGTTATGTCACGTATGCGTGGGAGATGTGTTGTTTGGAATCGTGTTCTACGATGACGCACTCATTCCCAAGCGAAAATTAGGGCGTAATGTGAATTGCAAGTGGTTACAATTACTGTGAACGTACAAGCAAAGCACAACACTCAGTGAATTTTTCGGAGCTGTCGCCATAATTGCCAATGTTTTTAACTTTTCTTTAGTTCTTTAAGCAGATATTGTCAAGTTCAATCGATGCTGAGAGAGGGCATTTACCAGTTTTCGTAAAGTCGCTATCCTAGAATTTATTGCAAAAGTGCTTTTGAACATTTTTGAGTTGCGTATAAAAAAAAAAAAAGCATGTTTTGAGTTAAAATGTTTGCTTGCTTTCGCACGGTTTTAAAGAAATACAAAAAGACAGTGAGAGGAATGGAGAATGCACATTGGGGAAGTAATGCTTGGAGTTTTATTTAATGTCCTTATGACCATTAAAAAGACGTCCACTTAGCAGTTGTCATCTGTATTCACAGTTTCGCTGGATTTATTTTTTAGCAATAAACCTAAGAATATTCTTCTGTGGAAATGCTTGGTTTGGTGACAGGTTTAATTTTAAAGCTGTGTTTATGCAAATAAGATTATTTGCCGACTAATTTGTTTTTTCTTTTCTTAAAAGTGGATATATTTCTTCGTATGATTTGAACCTACGTCTAATTTTAACGAAGATTTGTTTCGTGGCGTGCTGTATTTCTAGACATATCTCCCTCTTTCTTTAGCTCTCTTGCATAAATACAAGCGCACATTTTGCGAGCTATCTTGTTGCATTGCCTTTTACATATACACAATATACACACTGCTGTTCATAGAAATTGCAACACCAAGAAGGAAAGTAAGCAATCACAGTGAAATTTGTGCGAGTGATTAGTTATTGTACAAACTGCAAACGATCGCTATTACATAAAGGTTCGTGATGAGAAAGGCCAACAAATTAGTAATAAGTAAATCCATCATGGGCGGTGATAACCGACCCCACAAGCCGAGAGATCGAATGAAAAAGAGTTTGAATGGTCGTCTGCGGTATTGCATTCCATCCGGCTTCTACACGCATCTACGAATGGTCGTCTGCGGTATTGCATTCCATCCGGCTTGTACACGCATCTACGAATGGTCGTCTGCGGTATTGCATTCCATCCGGCTTCTACACGCATCTACGAATGGTCGTCTGCGGCATTGCATTCCATCCGGCTTCTACATGCATCTAGAATTCGTTGGTTGTGGCATGCGGCGAACCCATGCGAGTCAGTCGTTGCGCGACGACACCAAGACGTTCTCTATAGGCGACAAATCTGGTGCGCGAGCAGGCCAGGAAAGACGAGCGACTTGATGCGCACAGAGTACGTCGTGGACAGTACGAGCAACATGGGGTTGGGCATTGTCTTGTTGGAAAACGGCTCCCGGGATCGCCTGAAGAAAGCGTAGAAGTTCAGCTTCCAACACTTCCGTTATGTAGCGTTAGCTGTTCAGTGTGCCTGTGATGCGTAGAAGGCAAGTGCGCGAATGAAACGCAATAGGGCCCCAGACCATCGCGCTCTTGCGTGTGACAGGTATGGCGCTGTTCAGGTGCCATTTACCACGGTATTTGCGAACAAGGATTCGCCCATCATGATGCAATTAAATTGAATCTGGACTCGACCGAAAAACACTATGCTCCCCTCAGCACTCCAGTTTCAACGTACGTGGCACCAATGCAATCGCTGGTGCCTATAGTTCAGAGTCAAAGGAAGCCGCAGAAATGGACGCCAAGCAACGACGCTTCTTTGCAGCAATCGGTAACGAACAGTGTTTGCAGATATCGGACGATGTGTGACCATCCTCCATTGCTGCGCAAGTGTGGTCGGTGGTGGTGTGCGTGACGCCACTCCATTCTGTGCAAGTGCCTGTCTTCCCCCTAAGTAGTGCGATATCGAACTCCAGACACTGCACGACGTTGCGTAGAACCTTCTGCTATCCATTAACGCCATGTATGCATGACGGTAGTTGCGTTACGCCCAATGCGTGCAGCAATAAAATGGTATGATAAACCACCTTCTCTGAGTTCAACGATTTTACCTATTTCAACTCCGTCAGGTGTTCGTATGGTTGTCTCCTCCTCCTACGTGGCATCTTTACATGGTAATACCTGCGTACGGTCGAGTTCAGTGATAGCAAGTTTGAAAACCTGCTCTCTGTGCGCCTTCTTTTATACCCCCTGGTGTTAAGTTTCCGATGTCGTTGCGCTACTGTGCAAAATCCGAGCATTTCTTCATGGTGTTGCAATTTCTATGAACAGCAGTGTATACAGTATACTGTATATATAATTATCATCATTGTCAACCATTATCACTCCACTGCTGGACGAAGGTCTCCCCAAGTTTCTTCCAAACAGGTCTGTCTTGTGCGAGTCATGTCCATGTTACTCTCGCATACTTTCGAATTTCATTCACCCATCTCCCATGTGGTCTTCTTCTGGGTCTTTTCCTGTCCCTTGGAATCCAATCTAAAATTTCGGCTGTCCATCGATGGTCTATCCTTCTAGCAGTATGTCCAGCCCATTGCCATTTCAGGGATTTTACTCTGATCATAATGTCTTCCACTTTTGTCATTTTTCTGATCCACGAGTTCCTCTTCTTATCTCTCCTGGTTACACCAAGCATGCACCTCTCCATGCTGCTTTAAGTTGTCTGCAGCCTTTGTATGTCTCTTTTAGTTAAGGTCCACGTCTCTGCACCATACATAAGCACTGGAAGGATGCATTGATCAAACACTTTTCTTTTAAGACATAATGGCATATTGCTCTTGAAAATTATGCTGTTTCTTCCAAAAGCTCTCCAGGCAAGTTTTCTACGCCGATTAATTTCTTCATCAATGTGACCCTTACTTGATATCTGCTGTCCAAGATAAACGTACGTGTCTGTTATCTCCAGCTTTTCTCCATTAATCGATAAATCTTCATTTCTTGTAAAAGCATTGAACATCACCTTTGTCTTCTGAAAGTTCATTTTTAATCCCACTTCTTTACTCTTGTCAGCAATTTCCTGGATCATACTCTGCAGCTCTACTGGGGTAGTTGCAAAAATGACTACGTCATCAGCAAAACGAAGGTGGGTTAGATAATCTCCATTAATCTTTATCCCCTTGTTTTCCCAGCTCAGCGACTGAAATATATATATATTGTATAACGGACACGTACGTTTATCTTGGACGGCAGATATCAAGTGAGGGTCACATTGATGAAGAAATTAATCGGCGTACAAAACTTGCCTGGAGAGCTTTTGGAAGAAACAGCATAGTTTTCAAGAGCAATATGCCATTATGTCTTAAAAGAAAAGTGTTTAATCAATGCATCCTTCCAGTGCTTACGTATGGTGCAGAGACCTGGACCTTCACTAAAAGATACATACAAAGACTGCAGTCAACTCAAGAAGCATGGAGAGGTGCATGCTTGGTGTAACCAGGAGAGATAAGAAGAGGAACTCGTGGATCCGAAAAATGACAAGAGTGGAAGACATCATGATCAGAGTTAAATCCCTGAAATGGCAATGGGCTGGACATACTGCCAGAAGGACAGACCATCGATGGACAGCCGAAATTTTAGCTTGGATTCCAAGGGACAGGAAAAGACCCAGAAGGAGACCACATACGAGATGGGGTGGATGAAGTTCGTAAGTATGCGGGAGTGACATGGAGGAGACTGGCACAAGACAGACCGTTGTGGAGGAAACTTGGGGAGACCTTCGTCCAGCAGTGGATTGATAATGGTTGATGATGATATACTGTATATATATAGACATAGACAAAAGTCACCGGACACCTAGAGGAGAAACACAATGTTGCATTCATTGGCATACATTAGTGCGATGTCTGTCTACCTTTGACCATAATGCATGCACTGACCCTTTCAGACATGCCTTCGACAAGGTGTTTTGCACACAGAAATAGGTATGCGCTTCCATTCACTACATATTGTTGCCGCTAACTGTTGCTTAGTAGTAGGCCTTGGTTCCAAACTTCCTACGCGGCGCTCTAATTCATCCCATAGGTGCTCTACGGGATAAAGATCAGGGCTCTGTGCTTTTTTTTTTGGATTAAGATCAGGGCTCTGTGTTTTTAGAAATCTTAAAGTGTATATATATATATATCATCATCATCGTCAACCATTATCAATCCACTGCTGGACGAATGTCTCCCCAAGTTTCTTCCACAACGGTCTGTCTTGTGCCAGTCTCCTCCATGTCACTCCCGCCTACTTTCGAATTTCATCCACCCATCTCAAATGTGGTCTTCTTCTGGGTCTTTTCCTGTCCCTAGAAATCCAGTCTAAAATTTCAGCTGTCCTTCTGGCAATATAATATGTCCAGCCCATTGCCATTTCAGGGATTTTACTCTGATCATGATGTCTTCCACTCTTGTCATTTTTCTGATCTACGAGTTCCTCTTTTTATCTCTCTTGGTTACACCAAGCATGCACCTCTCCATACTTCGTTGAGTTGTCTGCAGCCTTTGTATGTCTCTTTTAGTGAAGGTCCACGTCTCTGCACCATACGTAAGCACTGGAAGGATGCATTGATCAAACACTTTTCTTTTGAAACATAACGCCATATTGCTCTTGGAATCTATACTGTTTCTTCCAAAAGCTCTCCAGGCAAGTTTTATACGCCGATTAATTTCTTCATCAATCTGACATTCAGTTGATATCTGCTGTCCAAGATAAATGTAGGTATTGGTTATCTCCAGCTTTTCCCCATTAATCAATAAATCTTCATTTCTTGTAAAAGCATTGACTTTCATATATATATATACTTTAAAACTTCTAAAAACTCCTATCTTTTTTCTGCTGTTCATGCAAACCATAATTATCTTAATTGCGAGACACAGCCTTACAGAAACTTGTTTCTTATTCTGCGTAAAAAACATTTCCATTTCATTTTCTAACATTGAATTCAGCAAAGTAGCAACATAGAACCCCTACGTGGTGTAGAAATTTCCCAAAGGAGGGCAAATTGTTAGGAAGAGTTAAACAAGTAATTAGGGTAAATGAAAAAAAAAAAAGCATAAGGCTAATTTAATGCAGCTTTTTATTTGTTCATCGCATAAGCATGAAAATTAGGTCAGCCCGTGACACACTTTTTGTGAACTTTCAGGAATGGCGTTTTTGTAAAGTGTCTAGCGGTTTCCTTAGATACTAACGAAATCCAGACAGAAATGTTCCCCAGAGAATTATCTTTCCTTCAGTACCGGTTTACTAGGTCAGATAAAAATCCACATGTTTCTAGAAAAACAATTTTTTAAAAAGCGCGTAACAATGTTCTTGAAATGACGACTACTATAGTTCCTATTGGTGGAATAATAAATTCTATATCTAATAAATATGTGTTATCGATCCAATATCACTTGGCTAAGTTGGTTCGTTATCTACGAGGATCATAACGAAAGTTTTGCATCTCGTTGACGCAATCGGCAAAACGATTGCCTCATGTCAAGGTCAGACTATCAGCATTGCAGTGGTGTCAGAAGGACGCGCTATTACTTCCTGTGTGTGTGTGTTTTATTGAAGGTTTAACGACCACCGTGAGCAACTCAATGGGCTATAAGCAGTCGCCAGTCTATTATTTATGGTCACTGGTTCCAGGGAAGTGAGTGAGCTAGTGCCGTAAGACAACCAAAGCATCCATGCCTCCCTGGGATTGGAAACCAGACCCTTCTCGGAAGAATGGTCATAAGCCAGCGCTTAGACTATTGCACCATCGGGGCGGCTTTCCAGTGTGGAGGTGGGAGTGTTTGGAAATGGAAGCGTGCAGCTCTTCAGGTCGAGTCACGGCGTTAGACCACCGCTCGTACGTGAAAATAGAAACTCTGCGGGGGGACTCCGACACATCCACTCTGCCTTGCACGAAGTTTGTGGGAGAAGGAACGCTTGATCGATGCACAATTTCTCGGTGGGTATCCCGATTTCGGGAGGGCCCTAGCAGAATCGAAGATTATCACCGCTCATGTCAACCTTAAAATGCGACAGAAAAAACATGTCACTATTGTAGCTTCGCGAAGAAAAAACACCGTTTGACAGTCGAGGAGATTGTTCATCAGGCTAATTTTATCCACCATGTCTGTTCATCAGATTTTGACTAATTCACTGGGAAAACGAAAACTCGCCGCTCGCTGGGTACCCCATCAACTTGTTAACCGTGACACATGAAATTATTGTGTCACGGTAAAGCGTCGGTACAGGAACATCTGTCGAAAAATGGCTGGAAAACTTTATCCCACCCACAATACAGCCCTAATCTCAGTCTATCCGACTTTGATATTTTCTCCCAAGTTAAAAAATCGGCTCCGTGACATCCGCTACGAATCGGTGGACGGACTGTGACTGGGCGTTACCCGAGTAATACGCAGCTGATGAACAAAGATGGCGTACTACGGAGCATCCTGGACCTAAGTAAATCACCGCTGGCCAGCTGTCATTAGCAGCGGAGGGGAGTACATTGAACGGCAATAAGTTAAGTTTTATCCGGTACTTGACATTCTTCTCAAAAATTGACAGTGTGCAGAACGTTTTTTACGCTTTCCAACCGTAGGTTGAAGAACCGTATATGCTCCAGCTTTGTCCGTCCGCACGATAACTCACGTGAAAATGGTTCGATTTCGACGAAATTTTAGTATGTGGTAGTTGACCACCTGCGGACGAACCCTATTGAAAATGGGTGAAATAGGGTCAAAAGTCAGGACATAGGAGCTAGATCCATTCCATTGCCTTTATGCATCATAACTTGCGTAAACATGGTTCGATTTAGATGAAATTTTAGTATGTGGTAGGAAACGACCTGGGCACGAGCCCTATTGAAAATGGGGGAACGGGGTCAAAAGTCAGGACACTGGAGTGGGATCCATTCCATTGCCCTTGTGCATCATAACTTACCTAAAATGCTTGGATTGCGACAAAACTTTATCATGTTGTTCCGGAGGTATAGTGAACCGGTTCTGTTGAATATCAACGAAATGGGGTCAAAGGTCATTGCACAAAAGCCAGATTTATTCCACAGCCATTATTCTCATAACTTGCGTAAAACTGCTTCTATTGCAACACAACTTTATCATGTTGTTCCGGAGGTATAGTGAACCAGTTCTGTTGAATATCATCGAAATGGGGTCAAAGGTCAGGACACAGGAGGGAGATTTATTCCACAGCCATTATCCACATAACTTGAGTAATAATTTCTGGTATGTTGGAAAGCGTATCATAATCAATGCATTGCATGATTTTACTAACTTCTTTTATGACGCCCGTATTAAGTTTTTATTTTGTTTGTGGGATTAACAGCCACCTTGAGCAACTCATTGGGTCCATCAGCATTCGCTTCTTCCCTCATTTACTGATATAGGTTACAGAGATGGGAGAAAGACATTGCCGTAAGACAAACACATCATGCATGCCTTCCCCTGGATTCGAACCCTGACCCATCCCGGACGAATAATTAAAAATAAAAGGTTCGTACCGATCTGCCGATCTTTTAATATTGAGTAAGAGCATAAGTTATTTCCATTTAGGGTTGCCTGGGAAGCAATGCAGGTTGATGCTATGGGTATGCGTGGCTGCTGTCCCATTCTCTATGCAAAGCGGTTGCTTTTCCTTTTCGGAACTCAATTGGGAATTTTCAGTGCATGACGCTCTATTGCCTGTGTACTATCTTCCGCAGGGAGATGCACCACCAGCTGAACTAGTAAGAGCCATGAACTTATTGAAACCCGCTCAGGCGGAAACTCAACCTATCACCTCATCAGTTAGTTTCCTTGGGACGAAGCCGCCCAACAGCAGTCTTCCTGTCGCAGACTCTGGTGGCTAATACAGCAGATTTGGGTAGTGCTCGGAGCACCGGGCAGTGATATATGTGGAATGCGTCACTGCTTTACACTGCTGTGTTGTGTTTTTATCTTTTTTTATTTTGGTAATTTCAATTATTATGTTGTCGAATATGAAATTACGCGGTGAAATGAATTACAAAATAAAGGGCGTAATGCCGAATGTATTATTTGATAGTTTCGCCCTGTTCCTTTCTTTTTTCCCCTATTTTCGGATTGCTCCTGCTTATATTGAAAGTAATATTGCTATGCTGTTCAGTACCCTCACATCATAAATCTACTGAAACACTTCCCTCTATATTGCACACTAACTTAGCTTTGCATTTGTAACACCTACCTAATAACGTATTGGTCCTCCTTTCTGTGCAATCAACCTCTCGCAGACGCTTAGTTGTCGAATATTCTCCATGCATGACTTGACCCATGTCCTCTGCAGCAGCTCCGTTAGTTCACGCTCATTCCGTTGAGGAGGATCAGTAGTTCTTACGCCCTAGGGGAGTTTGTTATAGTCAGGGAAGTTTGGTATCCAAGCCGATGTGGCAAATTCGTTGTGGTATTCCGCTAACCAGTCAGTAGGTATAAGGAGCAGACAAGGACCCCTGTTGTTGAAACCCGTCTTGTTGAAAGATAGGAGCAGACAAGGACCCCTGTTGTTGGACCCGTCTTGTTGAAAGATAAGGACCCGTCTTGTTGAAAGATAAGGACGCGTCTTGTTGAAAGATAAGGACCCGTCTTGATGAAAGATAAGGACCCGTCTTGTTGAAAGATAAGGACCCGTCTTGTTGAAAGATAAGGGCCCGTCTTGTTGAAAGATAAGGACCCGTCTTGTTGAAAGATAAGGACCCGTCTTGATGAAAGATAAGGGCCCGTCTTGATGAAAGATAAGGACCCGTCTTGTTGAAAGATAAGGGCCCGTCTTGTTGAAAGATAAGGACCCGTCTTGTTGAAAGATAAGGACCCGTCTTGTTGAAAGATAAGGAACCGTCTTGTTGAAAGATAAGGACCCGTCTTGTTGAAAGATAAGGGCCCGTCTTGTTGAAAGATAAGGACCCGTCTTGTTGAAAGATAAGGACCCGTCTTGTTGAAAGATAAGGACCCGTCTTGATGAAAGATAAGGACCCGTCTTGATGAAAGATAAGGACCCGTCTTGATGAAAGATAAGGACCCGTCTTGTTGAAAGATAAGGACCCGTCTTGATGAAAGATAAGGACCCGTCTTGATGAAAGATAAGGACCCGTCTTGTTGAAAGATAAGGACCCGTCTTGTTGAAAGATAAGGACCCGTCTTGTTGAAAGATAAGGACCCGTCTTGATGAAAGATAAGGACCCGTCTTGATGAAAGATAAGGACCCGTCTTGATGAAAGATAAGGACCCGTCTTGTTGAAAGATAAGGACCCGTCTTGTTGAAAGATAAGGACCCGTCTTGTTGAAAGATAAGGACCCGTCTTGTTGAAAGATAAGGACCCGTCTTGTTGAAAGATAAGGACCTGTCTTGATGAAAGATAAGGACCCGTCTTGATGAAAGATAAGGACCTGTCTTGATGAAAGATAAGGACCCGTCTTGATGAAAGATAAGGACCCGTCTTGATGAAAGATAAGGACCGTCTTGATGAAAGATAAGGACCCGTCTTGTTGAAAGATAAGGACCCGTCTTGTTGAAAGATAAGGACCCGTCTTGATGAAAGATAAGGACCCGTCTTGATGAAAGATAAGGACCCGTCTTGATGAAAGATAAGGACCCGTCTTGTTGAAAGATAAGGACCCGTCTTGATGAAAGATAAGGACCCGTCTTGTTGAAAGATAAGGACCCGTCTTGATGAAAGATAAGGACCCGTCTTGATGAAAGATAAGGACCCGTCTTGTTGAAAGATAAGGACCCGTCTTGTTGAAAGATAAGGACCCGTCTTGTTGAAAGATAAGGACCCGTCTTGTTGAAAGATAAGGACCCGTCTTGATGAAAGATAAGGACCCGTCTTGATGAAAGATAAGGACCCGTCTTGATGAAAGATAAGGACCCGTCTTGTTGAAAGATAAGGACCCGTCTTGTTGAAAGATAAGGACCCGTCTTGATGAAAGATAAGGACCCGTCTTGATGAAAGATAAGGACCCGTCTTGATGAAAGATAAGGACCCGTCTTGTTGAAAGATAAGGACCCGTCTTGTTGAAAGATAAGGACCCGTCTTGATGAAAGATAAGGACCCGTCTTGATGAAAGATAAGGACCCGTCTTGATGAAAGATAAGGACCCGTCTTGATGAAAGATAAGGACCCGTCTTGATGAAAGATAAGGACCCGTCTTGATGAAAGATAAGGACCCGTCTTGATGAAAGATAAGGACCCGTCTTGATGAAAGATAAGGACCCGTCTTGATGAAAGATAAGGACCCGTCTTGATGAAAGATAAGGACCCGTCTTGATGAAAGATAAGGACCCGTCTTGTTGAAAGATAAGGGCCCGTCTTGTTGAAAGATAAGGACCCGTCTTGTTGAAAGATAAGGACCCGTCTTGTTGAAAGATAAGGACCCGTCTTGTTGAAAGATAAGGACCCGTCTTGTTGAAAGATAAGGACCCGTCTTGTTGAAAGATAAGGACCCGTCTTGATGAAAGATAAGGACCCGTCTTGTTGAAAGATAAGGACCCGTCTTGTTGAAAGATAAGGACCCGTCTTGATGAAAGATAAGGACCCGTCTTGATGAAAGATAAGGACCCGTCTTGATGAAAGATAAGGACCCGTCTTGTTGAAAGATAAGGACCCGTCTTGTTGAAAGATAAGGACCCGTCTTGTTGAAAGATAAGGACCCGTCTTGTTGAAAGATAAGGACCCGTCTTGTTGAAAGATAAGGACCCGTCTTGTTGAAAGATAAGGACCCGTCTTGTTGAAAGATAAGGACCCGTCTTGTTGAAAGATAAGGACCCGTCTTGTTGAAAGATAAGGACCCGTCTTGTTGAAAGATAAGGACCCGTCTTGTTGAAAGATAAGGGCCCGTCTTGTTGAAAGATAAGGACCCGTCTTGTTGAAAGATAAGGACCCGTCTTGTTGAAAGATAAGGACCCGTCTTGATGAAAGATAAGGACCCGTCTTGATGAAAGATAAGGACCCGTCTTGATGAAAGATAAGGACCCGTCTTGATGAAAGATAAGGACCCGTCTTGATGAAAGATAAGGACCCGTCTTGATGAAAGATAAGGACCCGTCTTGTTGAAAGATAAGGACCCGTCTTGTTGAAAGATAAGGACCCGTCTTGTTGAAAGATAAGGACCCGTCTTGTTGAAAGATAAGGACCCGTCTTGTTGAAAGATAAGGACCCGTCTTGTTGAAAGATAAGGACCCGTCTTGTTGAAAGATAAGGACCCGTCTTGTTGAAAGATAAGGACCCGTCTTGTTGAAAGATAAGGACCCGTCTTGTTGAAAGATAAGGACCCGTCTTGTTGAAAGATAAGGACCCGTCTTGTTGAAAGATAAGGACCCGTCTTGTTGAAAGATAAGGACCCGTCTTGTTGAAAGATAAGGACCCGTCTTGATGAAAGATAAGGACCCGTCTTGATGAAAGATAAGGACCCGTCTTGATGAAAGATAAGGACCCGTCTTGTTGAAAGATAAGGACCCGTCTTGTTGAAAGATAAGGACCCGTCTTGTTGAAAGATAAGGACCCGTCTTGATGAAAGATAAGGACCCGTCTTGATGAAAGATAAGGACCCGTCTTGATGAAAGATAAGGACCCGTCTTGATGAAAGATAAGGACCCGTCTTGATGAAAGATAAGGACCCGTCTTGATGAAAGATAAGGACCTGTCTTGATGAAAGATAAGGACCCGTCTTGATGAAAGATAAGGACCCGTCTTGTTGAAAGATAAGGACCCGTCTTGTTGAAAGATAAGGACCCGTCTTGATGAAAGATAAGGACCCGTCTTGATGAAAGATAAGGACCCGTCTTGTTGAAAGATAAGGACCCGTCTTGTTGAAAGATAAGGACCCGTCTTGTTGAAAGATAAGGACCCGTCTTGTTGAAAGATAAGGACCCGTCTTGTTGAAAGATAAGGACCCGTCTTGATGAAAGATAAGGACCCGTCTTGTTGAAAGATAAGGACCCGTCTTGTTGAAAGATAAGGACCCGTCTTGTTGAAAGATAAGGACCCGTCTTGTTGAAAGATAAGGACCCGTCTTGTTGAAAGATAAGGACCCGTCTTGATGAAAGATAAGGACCCGTCTTGTTGAAAGATAAGGACCCGTCTTGTTGAAAGATAAGGACCCGTCTTGTTGAAAGATAAGGACCCGTCTTGTTGAAAGATAAGGACCCGTCTTGTTGAAAGATAAGGACCCGTCTTGTTGAAAGATAAGGACCCGTCTTGTTGAAAGATAAGGACCCGTCTTGTTGAAAGATAAGGACCCGTCTTGTTGAAAGATAAGGACCCGTCTTGTTGAAAGATAAGGACCCGTCTTGTTGAAAGATAAGGACCCGTCTTGTTGAAAGATAAGGACCCGTCTTGATGAAAGATAAGGACCCGTCTTGTTGAAAGATAAGGACCCGTCTTGTTGAAAGATAAGGACCCGTCTTGTTGAAAGATAAGGACCCGTCTTGTTGAAAGATAAGGACCCGTCTTGTTGAAAGATAAGGACCCGTCTTGATGAAAGATAAGGACCCGTCTTGATGAAAGATAAGGACCCGTCTTGATGAAAGATAAGGACCCGTCTTGATGAAAGATAAGGACCCGTCTTGATGAAAGATAAGGACCCGTCTTGTTGAAAGATAAGGACCCGTCTTGTTGAAAGATAAGGACCCGTCTTGTTGAAAGATAAGGACCCGTCTTGTTGAAAGATAAGGACCCGTCTTGATGAAAGATAAGGACCCGTCTTGTTGAAAGATAAGGACCCGTCTTGTTGAAAGATAAGGGCCCGTCTTGTTGAAAGATAAGGACCCGTCTTGTTGAAAGATAAGGACCCGTCTTGTTGAAAGATAAGGACCCGTCTTGTTGAAAGATAAGGACCCGTCTTGTTGAAAGATAAGGACCCGTCTTGTTGAAAGATAAGGACCCGTCTTGTTGAAAGATAAGGACCCGTCTTGTTGAAAGATAAGGAACCCGTCTTGTTGAAAGATAAGGACCCGTCTTGTTGAAAGATAAGGACCCGTCTTGATGAAAGATAAGGACCCGTCTTGTTGAAAGATAAGGACCCGTCTTGTTGAAAGATAAGGGCCCGTCTTGTTGAAAGATAAGGACCCGTCTTGATGAAAGATAAGGACCCGTCTTGATGAAAGATAAGGACCCGTCTTGATGAAAGATAAGGACCCGTCTTGTTGAAAGATAAGGACCCGTCTTGTTGAAAGATAAGGACCCGTCTTGTTGAAAGATAAGGACCCGTCTTGTTGAAAGATAAGGACCCGTCTTGTTGAAAGATAAGGACCCGTCTTGTTGAAAGATAAGGACCCGTCTTGTTGAAAGATAAGGACCCGTCTTGTTGAAAGATAAGGGCCCGTCTTGTTGAAAGATAAGGACCCGTCTTGATGAAAGATAAGGACCCGTCTTGATGAAAGATAAGGACCCGTCTTGATGAAAGATAAGGACCCGTCTTGATGAAAGATAAGGACCCGTCTTGTTGAAAGATAAGGACCCGTCTTGATGAAAGATAAGGACCCGTCTTGTTGAAAGATAAGGACCCGTCTTGTTGAAAGATAAGGACCCGTCTTGATGAAAGATAAGGACCCGTCTTGATGAAAGATAAGGACCCGTCTTGTTGAAAGATAAGGACCCGTCTTGTTGAAAGATAAGGACCCGTCTTGTTGAAAGATAAGGACCCGTCTTGTTGAAAGATAAGGACCCGTCTTGATGAAAGATAAGGACCCGTCTTGATGAAAGATAAGGACCCGTCTTGATGAAAGATAAGGACCCGTCTTGTTGAAAGATAAGGGACCCGTCTTGTTGAAAGATAAGGACCCGTCTTGTTGAAAGATAAGGACCCGTCTTGTTGAAAGATAAGGACCCGTCTTGTTGAAAGATAAGGACCCGTCTTGTTGAAAGATAAGGACCCGTCTTGTTGAAAGATAAGGACCCGTCTTGTTGAAAGATAAGGACCCGTCTTGTTGAAAGATAAGGACCCGTCTTGTTGAAAGATAAGGGCCCGTCTTGTTGAAAGATAAGGACCCGTCTTGTTGAAAGATAAGGACCCGTCTTGTTGAAAGATAAGGACCCGTCTTGTTGAAAGATAAGGACCCGTCTTGTTGAAAGATAAGGGCCCGTCTTGTTGAAAGATAAGGACCCGTCTTGTTGAAAGATAAGGGCCCGTCTTGTTGAAAGATAAGGACCCGTCTTGTTGAAAGATAAGGACCCGTCTTGATGAAAGATAAGGACCCGTCTTGATGAAAGATAAGGACCCGTCTTGATGAAAGATAAGGACCCGTCTTGTTGAAAGATAAGGACCCGTCTTGTTGAAAGATAAGGACCCGTCTTGTTGAAAGATAAGGACCCGTCTTGTTGAAAGATAAGGACCCGTCTTGTTGAAAGATAAGGACCCGTCTTGATGAAAGATAAGGACCCGTCTTGATGAAAGATAAGGACCCGTCTTGTTGAAAGATAAGGACCCGTCTTGTTGAAAGATAAGGACCCGTCTTGTTGAAAGATAAGGACCCGTCTTGATGAAAGATAAGGACCCGTCTTGATGAAAGATAAGGACCCGTCTTGATGAAAGATAAGGACCCGTCTTGTTGAAAGATAAGGGCCCGTCTTGTTGAAAGATAAGGACCCGTCTTGTTGAAAGATAAGGACCCGTCTTGTTGAAAGATAAGGACCCGTCTTGATGAAAGATAAGGACCCGTCTTGTTGAAAGATAAGGACCCGTCTTGTTGAAAGATAAGGACCCGTCTTGTTGAAAGATAAGGACCCGTCTTGATGAAAGATAAGGACCCGTCTTGTTGAAAGATAAGGGCCCGTCTTGTTGAAAGATAAGGACCCGTCTTGTTGAAAGATAAGGACCCGTCTTGTTGAAAGATAAGGACCCGTCTTGTTGAAAGATAAGGACCCGTCTTGTTGAAAGATAAGGACCCGTCTTGTTGAAAGATAAGGACCCGTCTTGTTGAAAGATAAGGACCCGTCTTGTTGAAAGATAAGGACCCGTCTTGATGAAAGATAAGGACCCGTCTTGATGAAAGATAAGGACCCGTCTTGATGAAAGATAAGGACCCGTCTTGTTGAAAGATAAGGGCCCGTCTTGTTGAAAGATAAGGACCCGTCTTGTTGAAAGATAAGGACCCGTCTTGTTGAAAGATAAGGACCCGTCTTGATGAAAGATAAGGACCCGTCTTGATGAAAGATAAGGACCCGTCTTGTTGAAAGATAAGGACCCGTCTTGTTGAAAGATAAGGACCCGTCTTGATGAAAGATAAGGACCCGTCTTGTTGAAAGATAAGGACCCGTCTTGTTGAAAGATAAGGACCCGTCTTGTTGAAAGATAAGGGCCCGTCTTGTTGAAAGATAAGGAACCGTCTTGTTGAAAGATAAGGACCCGTCTTGTTGAAAGATAAGGACCCGTCTTGATGAAAGATAAGGACCCGTCTTGATGAAAGATAAGGACCCGTCTTGTTGAAAGATAAGGACCCGTCTTGTTGAAAGATAAGGACCCGTCTTGTTGAAAGATAAGGACCCGTCTTGATGAAAGATAAGGACCCGTCTTGATGAAAGATAAGGACCCGTCTTGTTGAAAGATAAGGACCCGTCTTGTTGAAAGATAAGGGCCCGTCTTGTTGAAAGATAAGGACCCGTCTTGTTGAAAGATAAGGACCCGTCTTGATGAAAGATAAGGACCCGTCTTGTTGAAAGATAAGGACCCGTCTTGTTGAAAGATAAGGACCCGTCTTGTTGAAAGATAAGGACCCGTCTTGTTGAAAGATAAGGACCCGTCTTGTTGAAAGATAAGGACCCGTCTTGTTGAAAGATAAGGACCCGTCTTGTTGAAAGATAAGGACCCGTCTTGTTGAAAGATAAGGACCCGTCTTGTTGAAAGATAAGGACCCGTCTTGTTGAAAGATAAGGACCCGTCTTGTTGAAAGATAAGGACCCGTCTTGTTGAAAGATAAGGACCCGTCTTGTTGAAAGATAAGGACCCGTCTTGTTGAAAGATAAGGACCCGTCTTGTTGAAAGATAAGGACCCGTCTTGTTGAAAGATAAGGACCCGTCTTGTTGAAAGATAAGGACCCGTCTTGTTGAAAGATAAGGACCCGTCTTGTTGAAAGATAAGGACCCGTCTTGATGAAAGATAAGGACCCGTCTTGATGAAAGATAAGGACCCGTCTTGTTGAAAGATAAGGACCCGTCTTGTTGAAAGATAAGGAACCCGTCTTGTTGAAAGATAAGGACCCGTCTTGATGAAAGATAAGGACCCGTCTTGATGAAAGATAAGGACCCGTCTTGATGAAAGATAAGGACCCGTCTTGTTGAAAGATAAGGACCCGTCTTGTTGAAAGATAAGGACCCGTCTTGTTGAAAGATAAGGACCCGTCTTGTTGAAAGATAAGGACCCGTCTTGTTGAAAGATAAGGACCCGTCTTGTTGAAAGATAAGGACCCGTCTTGTTGAAAGATAAGGACCCGTCTTGTTGAAAGATAAGGACCCGTCTTGTTGAAAGATAAGGACCTGTCTTGTTGAAAGATAAGGACCCGTCTTGATGAAAGATAAGGACCCGTCTTGATGAAAGATAAGGACCCGTCTTGATGAAAGATAAGGACCCGTCTTGTTGAAAGATAAGGACCCGTCTTGATGAAAGATAAGGACCCGTCTTGATGAAAGATAAGGACCCGTCTTGTTGAAAGATAAGGACCCGTCTTGTTGAAAGATAAGGGCCCGTCTTGTTGAAAGATAAGGGCCCGTCTTGTTGAAAGATAAGGGCCCGTCTTGTTGAAAGATAAGGACCCGTCTTGTTGAAAGATAAGGACCCGTCTTGATGAAAGATAAGGACCCGTCTTGATGAAAGATAAGGACCCGTCTTGATGAAAGATAAGGACCCGTCTTGTTGAAAGATAAGGACCCGTCTTGTTGAAAGATAAGGACCCGTCTTGTTGAAAGATAAGGACCCGTCTTGTTGAAAGATAAGGACCCGTCTTGTTGAAAGATAAGGACCCGTCTTGTTGAAAGATAAGGGCCCGTCTTGTTGAAAGATAAGGACCCGTCTTGTTGAAAGATAAGGACCCGTCTTGATGAAAGATAAGGACCCGTCTTGTTGAAAGATAAGGGCCCGTCTTGTTGAAAGATAAGGACCCGTCTTGTTGAAAGATAAGGACCCGTCTTGTTGAAAGATAAGGACCCGTCTTGTTGAAAGATAAGGACCCGTCTTGTTGAAAGATAAGGACCCGTCTTGTTGAAAGATAAGGACCCGTCTTGTTGAAAGATAAGGACCCGTCTTGTTGAAAGATAAGGACCCGTCTTGATGAAAGATAAGGACCCGTCTTGATGAAAGATAAGGACCCGTCTTGTTGAAAGATAAGGGCCCGTCTTGTTGAAAGATAAGGACCCGTCTTGTTGAAAGATAAGGACCCGTCTTGATGAAAGATAAGGACCCGTCTTGTTGAAAGATAAGGGCCCGTCTTGTTGAAAGATAAGGACCCGTCTTGTTGAAAGATAAGGGCCCGTCTTGTTGAAAGATAAGGAACCGTCTTGTTGAAAGATAAGGGCCCGTCTTGTTGAAAGATAAGGACCCGTCTTGATGAAAGATAAGGACCCGTCTTGTTGAAAGATAAGGGCCCGTCTTGTTGAAAGATAAGGGCCCGTCTTGTTGAAAGATAAGGACCCGTCTTGATGAAAGATAAGGACCCGTCTTGTTGAAAGATAAGGGCCCGTCTTGTTGAAAGATAAGGACCCGTCTTGATGAAAGATAAGGACCCGTCTTGTTGAAAGATAAGGGCCCGTCTTGTTGAAAGATAAGGACCCGTCTTGATGAAAGATAAGGACCCGTCTTGTTGAAAGATAAGGACCCGTCTTGTTGAAAGATAAGGGCCCGTCTTGTTGAAAGATAAGGACCCGTCTTGATGAAAGATAAGGACCCGTCTTGTTGAAAGATAAGGGCCCGTCTTGTTGAAAGATAAGGACCCGTCTTGTTGAAAGATAAGGGCCCGTCTTGTTGAAAGATAAGGAACCGTCTTGTTGAAAGATAAGGACCCGTCTTGTTGAAAGATAAGGGCCCGTCTTGTTGAAAGATAAGGACCCGTCTTGTTGAAAGATAAGGGCCCGTCTTGTTGAAAGATAAGGAACCGTCTTGTTGAAAGATAAGGGCCCGTCTTGTTGAAAGATAAGGACCCGTCTTGATGAAAGATAAGGACCCGTCTTGTTGAAAGATAAGGGCCCGTCTTGTTGAAAGATAAGGACCCGTCTTGTTGAAAGATAAGGGCCCGTCTTGTTGAAAGATAAGGAACCGTCTTGTTGAAAGATAAGGGCCCGTCTTGTTGAAAGATAAGGAACCGTCTTGTTGAAAGATAAGGGCCCGTCTTGTTGAAAGATAAGGACCCGTCTTGTTGAAAGATAAGGGCCCGTCTTGTTGAAAGATAAGGAACCGTCTTGTTGAAAGATAAGGAACCGTCTTGTTGAAAGATAAGGGCCCGTCTTGTTGAAAGATAAGGGCCCGTCTTGTTGAAAGATAAGGACCTGTCTTGTTGAAAGATAAGGACCCGTCTTGTTGAAAGATAAGGACCCGTCTTGATGAAAGATAAGGACCCGTCTTGTTGAAAGATAAGGGCCCGTCTTGTTGAAAGATAAGGACCCGTCTTGTTGAAAGATAAGGTCCCGTCTTGTTGAAAGATAAGGAACCGTCTTGTTGAAAGATAAGGGCCAGTCTTGTTTAAAGATGGCACTGTGGTCCGGGTAAAACGTCTTGAGATATGGATGAAGATGGTCGGCAAAAGGTTCCTCCTGTAGCGTCCACCATTCCGTGTTTGTCGGATGAAAATCAACGGACCTAGGCTTCCCAGGGGGAAAAACTCCCCACACCATCTGCACCGGCCTGTTGAACCCCAATGGTACAATCAGAGGATAGGGCATCATGCTGTTTACGCCATATGAGAACGTGGCCATCAGAATGGTGCAGCAGAAACTGGACTCATCACTTCATATGACCTTCTTCCATCTGAAAACTGGACTCGTCACTTCATATGACCTTCTTTCATCTGAAAACTGGACTCATCACTCCATTTGACCTTCTTTCATCTGCCGAGGGTCCATTTTCTTGACCCATGAAAGGCTTTGTCAGCTACGAGTAAGTGTCATCATGGGTACTCTCGTTGGTATTAGGCTGTGGAATCCCAGGCGAAGGGAGGTACGGCGCATGATGAATGTTCAAATAGGCTGAACTACACCACTGTTGTACCGATGGTGCAGCTGGATGACTATTGTACATCATTGCTCAGATACCAGTCGTGATACCTGACGCTCACCTCTAGGATCAACCGCTTGTGGCTGACCAATGTGAGCTTGTTGAAAGGTAAGGATGTGAGCTCTACTGGATGTTTGTACGTGGTGAATCCAATCCTGATCCAACCTTGATGCAATAATACGGTAGCAGCCAATAAGTGCGGTTGTTTCCGAAATATTGGTTTCTGATCTGCTTGGCTCAACTATTTGGCCTCGATCAAATTGGCTTACGTTGCCATGTTTTGCCGTTATTGGCAGACGTTTACTGAATACATACAGAGGATATGTGTTATAACGAAGTAAATTTCTCCGTCATTTTTTTCCACGCCGGGCATCGGACTCGAGTCCCCTTATTCCGGAATAAGTCGCTCTACCAACTGAGCTACGCAGACGTATGTTCTCGCTGCTATCTGCTTTTATCTCATGCGCGTCCTGCGGTGCAGGCACATCAAATCTCCCACCCCCGAAAGAAGGCCGGGGTAGGCAGCCATCCGCAGAAGAACGTACATTGGAGAAATCCCAGTCATTTTAGTGTGAGGAACGCAACATCACACACATTTATTTTTCGAAGGGCTGAAGAACGGATTCCCCCTTTTTCCCTGTCTAGCGGTGTGGAAAGAACATCACACCATTGCGAGAACTTTAACGGCTGGGTCATCCGGGAAGTTCGGGGGCCACTATAACGAAGTAAATTTCTCTGTCATTTTTGTCCACGCCGGGCATCGAACTCGAGTCGCCTTATTCCGGAATAAGTCGCTCTACCAACTGAGCTACGCAGACGTATGTTCTCGCTGCTACCTGCTTTTATCTCACGTGCGTCCTGCGGTGGAGGCACGTCACATTGTTTAAAACTTACTGTATAGTAACCGCACGTTACTTTGATATTACGTGGTACTTCGTTATCGCGCCAAATATGTAAAACAGGTGTTGTTCCTAATGCAAAGGTAATTCAAAGTTGGAACTCAGAAAACAATAACTTGAAGCATTGACAGGTTCACAATAATTTAGCTTTTGAAGTGATACTTAGGGAACTGGGATACATACCCTCTTCCCATCTCATCAGCCTGCCACGAAACGCTGCTGCTGGCAAAGAAGCTTCTAAAGCATAGAGGAGGTAGCAACACAATGCATTTTAGTCGCCTTCAGCTCCGTTCCAACAAAAGTATCAACTCTGACAATTACAACTCATTCAAGGTGTAGCATTTGAGGTGCTAACGTAAATGACGTAGTGCAAGTTCGTCACAATTTGCTATTTTCGCTCGATGAACAAGTGTTGCTCCCGCGACACATATAGACATATGCGCTGTATGCGGGACGTATATTGTAAGTGAACAACCATACCGAAATTGGTTCGCGAAGTTTTGTTCTGGTGATGGGACACTTCTAAATGGTCTCTGTGTGTTACCGCGCTCTATAAGTAGTTCCAAGCCACTTCTACTGGAAGATTTTGACTACGTTTCTTTCTTCAACCACGCTTTGAACTTGACATGACGTGCGCGTTTTTTTTTTTTTTTTGTTGGAGGTTTAACGACCACCGTGAGCAACTCAATGGGCTATAAGCAGTCGCCCGTCCCTAATTTAGGGTCACTGGTTCCAGGGAAGGGAGAGAGCCAGTGCCGTAAGACAAACACAACACCTATGCCTCACCGGGATTCCAACCCGGACCCCTTTCGGACGAATGATCAGAAGCCATCGCTTAGACCACTGCGCCACCGGGGCGGCGTGCGTGAGCGTTTTGCAATGTGAAATTTGATCTGGCTGTTTACTGTATAAGACTTCCGAAGTGTGTCCTTTGCTGCTGTTGCCCTCGGGTTTGCAATTCAGACTGCGGCTCCTATTGTGTTAATTCGTACTACATACAGTTCCAAGCCACTTTTACTGGAAGATTTGGAACCAGTTTTTCCGACTATTATTTCGAGTTTGACATAACGCTCGAGATTTACAATTACAAATTTCATCCTGCTGTTTACTGCGTTAGATTTCCAAAGTGCTACGTGCATCATTCCGCAGTAGGATTGTTTACTTTTTGGACCACGGCCCTAGGTGTCTTACGACTCGCTAGAAATAGTTCCAAGCTGTTTCTATGGGAAGATTTTGACTAGGTCTCTTTAACCATTGTTTCGAATTTGACATAATTCGAGCGATTTGAAATTTGATTTTGCGGTTTACCTTGTTAGACTTCTGAAGTGTTATGTGCATCCTTCCAGCTGAGTTCCAGGCAGATTTGTTTAGCTTTCACACAGCGGTCTCCGCGTGTTACTACGAGCTATAAAGTGTTCTACTATTTAAAAATCAATAGTTCCGCGATTCTTTTAGAGGGGAGAATTATTTCAATGAAATGTAAATAGAATAAAAGAAAAAATGTGATAAAATAGTAATTTTGTTGCATTTATTTATTCAAAACTTACCATTGCTGTCTCTCCTTTCGCACATTCTCCACCTTATATTAACTATTTATTTATTTTATCTTGACGCATCCATCCGCACAGGAAAAAGATTGACTGTATATAAACGCATGTAAAGTGTCATTGAACCTACCATCATGACTGGCATGCTACAGGAGACCATGTTTTTATTCTACTCATTCCAATCGCCCAACATTACCTTCCGTTTCAGTTTAAGCACTTATGGTGTCCTGTTCGTCTCAATTGTGCCAAAAGTATAAAAACGATCATGTTTAATCGTTAAAAATCGCCGGAATCAACCTCGTGCTTTCCCCGATGGCAAGCTCTATGTTGGTTCCTCCCGTGTTGGCAAGATTTCAAACTTCTTCATCTTGATTCCAACTGAAAAAAACGGGAGTTCTTTCCAATAGCACCTGCGCTTGCCTGCTCACATAGCGGTTGTGTTCGATAGCGTTGAATTTCAGTGTTTACATTGAAATAACACTGCACGTCATTTATCCAGGTACTCTTCGAGGATAAATTAACTTGCGCTTCGGAGGAACTATACAAAACACTGATGATAACACAAAAGGAAAATGGAGATTTCTCAAATATTTAAAATTTCTTACATTCGCAGTGAATAAAGAGTGCTGGTTTCATACAATTGCGCCAGCACAAGAACATATTTTTTTTTCCGTTTTGATTACTAGAAATTATTTCCTTTAAATGTTTCCATGCAATATATCGTATTCGTAATTTCAGGAAAACTCAGAAAACACTGGCTGAGAGGCTGATTGACGCATTTTTTGCTGAACCCTATAGGCAACGCCGGATCCCTTTGCTAGTTTATTTATTTATTTTATTTCCATTTTGAGCTGTTACACGAAGTATTACTACAATTATTACAATTTTTAAAATATCAATCTGGGAAATGATGAAACAGCACGCAGAATTAAGGAAAAGGTCTACATAGTGACCTGACTTAGTCTTGAAACCCCGAAGTGATAGTCAAATAGAACCCAGCGTTTGACAGATCATGAAAAGAAAATAGAAGTATCTGGATGAAAAAGGCAATGTTCATTTTACATTATTCACCCACCCCTTTCGGGCTTGTTGTTCACTAACCTCCCCCCCCCTCCTTTTTTAAAATAATAAGATTATTAGTGTGCAAGTGAGTGGCTTTTTAGTTTTTTTTAAATGAATTACAATTGTTAATTATAGTTATTTCAGAAGGTAAATGATTCCAATAGTGTGGGCCGTGATAATTTATGCTTTGCTTACTCAGTTCAGTTTTTGGCTTACATGTTTTAATAAGTCTTTTTTCTGTTATCGTATTTATGTGTAACACTATGGATATCAATTATATTACAATTGATATCATTCTTTATTTTTTTATAAATATTTAGTCCAAGGTTGTAGTTAATTAGTTGTTTAATATTTAATATACCATATTTATTGGGATTAACGTGCGTATGAATGTGAAGATCAGCATGATATGCCATATTAGTGTTAGAATTATATTTAAGATCCATTAGTCTGATATATAGCATTTGTTTTGTAGAACTTGTGATTTTTTAATATTTGATTTCGCTGTTTGTCCCCATGATGAAAGACAATAAATTAAATGCGTTTGAACTAATGTATAATATAATAGAATTAAAGTTTTAATAGAAAGGTTAGAAAATATGTGACTAACAATTCCAATACTTCTAGAAATTTTATTACAGATTAGATCAACGTGTTTACTCCATTTTAAATCATTCTGCAAGTAAATTCCCAAATATGAAAGTTATCAGTAATATTAAATATTTTCTGTTATCATAATATATCAAAAAGCCTTGATCTGTATTCATGCGCTGCATTGTAAATATCACAGCCTTAGATTTGTTAGTATCGACTAATAGTTCATTAGAGGTTATCCAGTCATAAAATTTGTGTATTTGATTGCAAATGGATATGATCTGGTGTAAATTATCACTCGCAAATGGAATAGTAGTATCATCAGCATATAGTGTTAAAGATGAGGTGGCATTAATAGAAAAAAATGCCACCTCATCTCTAACACTATTTAGTTCAATTATAATAATAAGAAAAAATTGAACTTTGAAATTGCTAGCGTTTGAAAAATTACATACATTTCATTAATGTTAAAAAAAATATTTATAAATTTTCGCATATGCATATTGAGTATGTAAAAATTAATAGAAAATAATACTTTTGGTCTTATATGGTATTGAAAAGTTGTCTCTAATACTCAACTTTTATTATAAGGTAAATTATTCTTAACCATGCTTCAACTGCTTTCTCTCGGTAATCGATTTCGTAATTACTTGACGTTCAGGATAAAGACGTCCAAGAACGTAGTTGGAAATGAGGAGGATTTAATCACAGTTACCAGCTAAATTTTAACATCTCGGATGTTATATCTTCTAATATGGTGACATGAAAAATGGTTGAACATCACATGTTATAGTCAGAGTTTGCTCACTGTTAACAGTTGAGTGTCTGACACTCATCACTCCAGGCTACAGACAAAAATATAAACTTTTTCTTCTTCTTAGCCTGTTGAACCCACTGCAGGGTATAGGGCTGCAGTCTTTTCCAGCTCGCTCGATCCTTAGCCTCGGTCCACCATTTAAAATACTCCACTCAATTTCTAAAGGTCATCTCTCCATCTTGTTCTCTGCTTCACCCCCTCCCCCTCGTCTCTTTCCATCTCTCGGTTGTGATTCTGTTATTAATCGTGTCCGTCTTTCAGTCTTCCAACATGTCCAGCCCATCTCCACTTTGATTCTTTTATTATTTTTATAGTATCTATTATTCCTGTTCTTTCTCTTATAAGTTTATTTCTAACTCTGTCTCTTTTCGTTATTCCCAACTTTGTTCTCTCTAACTTTCTTACCGATACTCTTATTTTTTCACATTGCCGTTCTGTGATATTTCACTTTTCACTTCCATAAGTAAATACGGGGTTAATACATGCATTGAAGATTTTTCTTTTACATCATAATGGAAGATTTACCTAAAATCTCTGCTTTATGTTTCCAATGGTTAAACTTCTGTTCATATTTTTTCCGCAATCAATGTATTCCCTAAGATGAAAATTTACACATCGATAAAAACTAACTTTAATTTATAAAATGGGATGCTTAATACTTGCTAAAACATAACCATAATTAGGCAATCCAACATTTCTTTGTCTACTGACGTCATCAATGTACAGATCGCGCCATCTATTAACAGGTCTGGCATTACTCAAAGAAAAATGATTGATTTTTAATATAATTATGGTTATGTTTTAGCATGTATTAAATATCCCATGCTATAACTTAAAGTTAGTTTTATCGATGTGCAAAGTTTCATCCTTGGGAATACATTAATTGCGAAGAAAATATGTAAAAAGGTTTTACCATTGGAAACATAAGGCAGAGATTTTAAGTGGAAACCTCCTTAAATAGTTATTCAGTCTCCAAAAGACTATTATCTTGAAAAAACTATGATAATTCTATGATAATTCTTCTATTGATTCTCTTTATTGTCCTTCTTTAAAACTGATTACTTGACCTTAATAAAGGTATTCACCAACTTTTTCGATTTCTTTTCCTTCCATAAAAATATTTTCTGTTTTTTTCATATATTTTGTTTTGCTTTTATTGTCAGACATAAACAAACACCCACAATAGAACTAATTATACACAGTTGGACGGATCATGCCGTTGGATAAATAACCGTTGGGCAAATTTATATTGTAGGATAAGCAGGATGAATGGGTATTGGACAAATAAGAGTTTGAAATTTTTTGCCATTGAACGAACAGTGCACTGGAATAAACTGAATTGGACGAACATTTTCCCTTTGAAACAAATGGACATTACACGAAACGTCCATTGGACCAATCGGGATTCGAATATTTGTCCCCTTTAAAAAAATTGAAGATATTAAACGTGCAGTTCATTGGATTAATCGGGAATAGACTAATCGTTTTCTATGAAAAAATGGACATTTGACGAAGAGTCCGTTGGAGAAATCGGAATTGGACTAGTTGTCCCTACTGGCTAAACGGTTATTGGAAGAATTGTCTTCTTTGCACAAACTACCATGGGGCAAACATAGTACAATAAAATAAGTATGATTGCCATTGAGGAAATATTCCGTTTTACCTAAGGATTGCAAAGGCGTACTCAAATTTTCATGGAAGGAAAAATTTCCCCCTATATCCCTTATGTATGGAAACAGTATATTTAAATGAACATGTAAAGACAAATATTAATGTCCAGAATAGTTTTGATGGACTCACATTTTCAGAAGAATATCATTACAAAGTAAGGTGATTTTTTATTTTAGGTTTTTTTCCCATTCTTAAACTATTTTGGATTTTTTACGAAACAACAAAAAACAGAGTGAAACCCATTTAGAATTATATATAATTTATGACTACTAAGCTTGTGGTGTTAAGATAGAAGAAAAATAGCAACTTTTCCCACGTTTGTGGTGAGAAACGTTGCTATTTTTATTCAATCCGCTCAGAAAGCAAAACTGAGGGCATTCTCCTTCCTTTTGAAGCATATTCTTTTATGTGGAAAAATATGGCAGTTTCCGCAGCACAATAGCAAAACTCTAGTTGAACTGCACATGTACTGCCATTAAAGTATAATTTTATCTTATAAAAAGTTTAGTATTTTCATTGTTTCCTCCGTAACTTGAGCCTATGATTTATTTCCATATCTGCTTTTCTATAAAAGCTGGAAACAGCTATGATAGCCCAATAAAGAGAAGCCCGCACACTGATGAATAACAAATTTTGGGAATGGCATGTCATTTCATGTTAAAGTTCCACTTCCATTTTTTTTTTCTTTGTTTTGCTTAACGCTCGAAGATTAATGCTCAGTATAATTAGTTCCTGAATAAGTGACGATGGATTTCGTCAAAACGAACTTAAGGAAGCTGAAATTACCAATGCCATCTTGCTCACTTTTTTATGGTTTATAAAATTTAGAAAAAACTTTCATTTCCTTCCTAAAAGCGTTATGAAGAAATAAACGACAGAGGTAAAACCGGAAAGCTTACTTGAAGGCATACAAAAAGTGCTAGATGGCTTAAAAAAATGGTTGACAGTTTAATAGGATCTGATTTATAACTTATTATGAAACCCATAAAAAATGTCAGCAAGGAAAAGACGTCCTTTTAAGCCACCTTTTTCCCGCCGTCTCAGCCGTTGAAGGGGATTTGTGGGTAATGAGCAAAGCAGCCGTTTTCTATTGTTTCATGAGTGCTCCGCAGGGGTTCCATCCATTGTCGCAGGGTCATTTACTCCGAGACGGAGACCCCCTGGGTCACCAGAAATTGAATGAGCATCCATTAAGGAAAGCCTCGCCGAGGAGGAGACGACCTTTTTCGAATTCTCTTCTTATCCGCAGAACCATTTGTCTCATTCTTTCTTTTTCTTGCTTTCCTTCTCTACCTCTTTTCTTTGCATCTCACATTTTGTTGCGACGCGAAACTCTGTGGTTTATAAGTTCGTAATAAGTACCATTTTATATTAGCCTAATGGGCATCAAGACTCATCCAGAAGATGTTCACGCATTCCGGATAACAGCTAATATGAAGAAAACAGCATGAAAAGAAACGAGATATGTAACAGAAGGAGGCAAAAAGTTCTTACTGATTCAATTTATATGCAAATGAAATACTTTGTCAGGCAGTACATTTTGCAAACAATGAGTGAGTTGATAAAGCTTACAAACATATATTCTCTTGACACGTTAATAATTGAGCTTGATGACAATCTACTTATCCCATACACTGCCGCGAGTTTTTTGCGATTCCCCACGTGGGACAGAGTTCCTACAAGCAGGCGAAGGAATGCTTTTTGCAGCAGTTCTCCTTATGAAGGCTGCCAGAAAGGTTTGCTCAACATCAATACGCTGCTCCTGAAATGATAGGAAGTTTACTCTTGGTAAATCAAGTTGCAGAGAAAGACTTGTTACGATATGTTGTTACTAGTCGTGGTGTAAGTTATTCCTTCTTGGGGGTTCATTCATCGCTCAGCCAAGAGTCATTCACGACTGATCATTCAAATGAATGATCAGGCAAAAATAATTCACGACTGGTCATTTAGATGAATGATCAAACAAAGTCATTCAAGGCTGATCAATCAAATGAATGGCCGTTCACTTTCCACTCATGGTTGTCTCACTACACTCACTGAACAAATCATTCTTTGCTATGATACCAGATTTGTACAACCAATAGAACTAAAAACATCAGAGTTCATTCATCATTCATGCAGCGTCATTCACGACTGATCTTTCAAATTAATAACCAGTCACTTTCCACTCCTGGTTGTGTCTCTACACTCACTGAACAAATCATGCTTTCCTATGATCCCAGATTTGTACAACCGATAAAACTAAAAACATTAGAGTTCATTCATCATATACGCAGAATCATTCACGAATGATTATTCAAATGAATGGTCATTCACTTTCCATTCCTGGTTGTCTCACTACACTCAATGAACAAATGATTCTTTCCTATGACTCCAAATTTGTTCAACCAATAACACTAGAGTTCTGTCATCATTCACGCGAAATTCATTCATGACTGATCATTCAAATGAACGACCATTCACTTTCCACTCCTGGTTGTGTCTCTACACTTACTAAACAAATCATCCTTTGCTATGATCCCAGATTTGTACAACCAATAAAACTAAAAACATCAGAATTCATTCATCATTTACTCAGTGTCATTCACGAATGATTATTCAAATGAATGGCCGTTCACTTTCCACTCATGCTTGTGTCACTACACTCACTGAACAAATCATTCTTTGGTATGATCCCAGATTTGTACAACCAATAAAACTAAAATCATCATATTTCATTCATCATTAATGCAGTGTCGTCATTCACGACTGATCATTCAAATGAATGACCATTCACTTTCTACTTCTGGTTGTGTCTCTACACTCACTGAACAAATCATGCTTTCCTATGATCCCAGATTTGTACAACCAATAAAACTAAAAACATCAGATTTCATTCATAATACATGCAGAGTCATTCACGAATGATCATTCAAATGAATGGTCATTCATTTTCCACTCCTGGTTGTCTCCCTACACTCACTGAACAAATCATTCTTTGCTGAGTTATGATCCCACATATCTACAGCTAATCGCATTGAAAACATCAGAGTTCATTCATCATTCACGTAAAAGAGTATTCACTTTCAACCCCAGGTTATCTCTCGAATGACCATTAACTTATAACATTCGCTTTTTTTGGTAACATCTTTAGCAGCCTCCCCCTAAAAAAATGTGGAACCTATGGATATTTCAAAAATGCGATTTTAAAACTCAAAGTTTTGTTAGTATATGAAACTGTTTTATGTCTCATGACAATAACTGCAAGTGTTTTCTCCATGAAGACTAGGAAGCGGCAAAGAGCAGAATGTCCTATTGCAATGAAAAGCCAATACATGGATATACTGAGAGTTTCTGTGGCGACGAGGCAATGCCAAATTTGAGTTCCACGATTTATTTCAGATTACTTTAAAGCACGATGAAAAGCAAAGAGTTTTGATTAAAATACCAGGAATCACATAAAAAAAAAGCTGTAATATATACACAGAAAACACAGAAGATTACAGCAGAGTTTCAATTTATGTACCATTTTTAGACATGTTTGTTAGTGCTTTGGAAAATACATTTCTGGCACACGTCGGTTTTATCAAAATTTCAGTCACTTTTCCCAACAAATCCCAATGTGCTACCATTTTCTCAATATACTGATGGTTTTAAAACTTTAATTGAATATTAAGGTGATTTGAATGACTCGCAAGAAGAACTAATCACAGAATTGAAACTGTTGTGCTGAAGGATGGCCCAAAAAGAAGATGAGCACTAGCAAAAAGAAGCCTTAAGTGCTTTAAAGCTGTACTATGGTGAGGTGTTACCGAATACAAAAACATTGTTCCACATGCTAGGTACTTTATTAGTGGCTATTCAGAAAGTGAGCGTTCGTTCTGAGACTCATTGGATTAGCATTTCTTCATATTCATCGAGAACACACACCGAAAGATAAAGAAGTTTTAGATGAACTAGCAAAAACAAAGGCTCAAAATACAACTCAAGTAAGTTTTGCAATATATTCATAAACGCGTGTGCTGCTGCGGGTATGTCACGTGTTTAAACTAATTCAAGTAGCGAACTGCAGTCAGTCGAAAGGGATATAATGTGGTAGTCGTTGCTGTGAACAGCATTGCATGTCGTCGTTCTGTCTGTGGTTGGGACGCCTAAAAGATGAACAGCCACAACCGCCTAATTAGGGAACTTTTATTTTACGACTTTGAACTCGGTCATAACGCTGCTCTAGCAACACGAAACATTTCTCATGCGAAAGTGGAAGGTACCGTGAACCACAGCATCGCAACCAGATAGTTCAAGAAATTTCGCTCAGGTGACAGAAACCTCGACGATCAGCCAAGGTCAGGTTGGCCGGCGGACCGGAGATTCGGAGGCCGTGCGCCAGGCCGTAGAAGGAAATGCTACAAACCAGCACTCGGAGATTATCAGGCGCGTTGGGAATATCACAGACCACCGTGATTCGTCACCTTCAGGACCTCAGCAAGGTCTACAGGAGCTGCAACATTGTCCCTCACGAACTGACGCCAACTGAAGAAAACCGCCAAGTCTGCACGAAAACCCGCGCGATGTACGTTTCATCAAGAGAATTGTTACGTGCGATGAAAAGTGGGTCTATTTCCGTAATCCTAACACACAACGGCAGTGGTTGAGCCCGGGCCAGCTTCCTGAACCTGTTGCCAAACGTGAGCGCTTCTGCGTCTGGTGGAATTTCGAGGGGATAATCCATTACGAATTTGTTCCAGACGTGTTCGGACCATCAACGCCAACCTCTACTCTGAACAGCTGGAGTGGATATATGTCGTTTTGGGGGAGAAGTACCCGGGACTGGTGAACAACCCGGGTAAAACTCCAGGGACTTGAGGGCATCGAACTGATGCCACACCCAGCATATAGTCCGGATCTTGCCCCGTCGGATTATAACTTGTTCCGGTTCATGGCCCACTACATTCGCGGGCGGTACTTCAACAACCAGGAGGAGGTGGCAGTTGGAGTGAAGGAGTTCTTCGCCTCGAACGAAAAGAACTGTTTCCGCCATGGAATCGAAGAACTGGCAGACAGATGGCTAAAGACGGTGCAACACGATGGCTAAAGACGGTGCAACACGATGCTAAAGACGATGCAGCACGATGGCTTATACAGGGTGATCCATTTAAACCAGTACCATGTGATTTACTTAACTTTTTTATAAATAACAACAAAATCATACAGTAAGTTGAGAATTACACATGTGGTATTGGATATAATCATTTTATCAAAGCAAATGTTGGAATTGTCCTCCATTTTCTTGTAAACACAGTTGAACACGCAGCACCATATTCAGTGATGTCTCATGTAGAGTACGAGCAGTAACATTGCCAATTTCAGTCGTGATTGTTTCACGCAATGCATCCAATGTTTTTGGATGGGTTTTGTAAACACTGTCCTTTTAAATAGCCCCATAATAAAAAAAGTCAGGCGAAGTTAAGTCCAGAGATCGGGGAGGCCATATGTTTTTTGAAATTCATCTGTCATCAAAGAAGCTGGTTATGAGCTCTATTGAGACTTTCGATGTGTGACACGTAGCGCCATCCTGCTGAAAGTAGCCCTCTGTCAATTCAATGTCATCAAGTTGTTCCACAAATTAATTGAATATGCGGCAATAAACGTTAGTGTTGACAGTCTCAGAGAAAAATGGGGCCAATAATTTTCGTACACGAAACCGCACAACATACACCAACTTTTTGTGAATGCATCGGTGTTTCACACATAACGTGTGGATTTTCGGCAGCCCAGTATCTGCTGTTTTGCGAATGACAACGCAATAACAAACAAATCACGAGCTGAGTTACAGTTACGGTTAACAATCTTCTTCACGGTGGCGGTTTTCATTCTTCAGGAGTTGCTGCTTCTATTGAAAAAAAGAAGTTCCTTGCGCGATCCCTTGCAAAAATGTAAGGTTTTTTCAGGGTACAGGTTTAAATGGATCACCATGTACTTTGAATCCTAGTCAGCTTTCGTCGTAAAGGTACGTATGAATACCTAAAGTGATCCAAATATTGCAAAACCTTCAACTCACCCTCTGTAAAAGTAGCATAACAGTTGAATCAAATCAAAACTATTTGTCGAAATGAGTGTCGTCGGCGTCAGGAATTATTAGTCTTACAGTACAATGAAAACAAAACAGCCGTTATACAAATGAACAATGTTTCATGCACTAGAAGAAAAAACATTTCGTCGTTTTAGAAATTATTTCTAACCATTTACCAGTAAGTAGTGTAGTATTATTGTTTTCTGCACAGATAAATAGCAAAATACAAGCAGTCAACCATTACGTGGTAATAAAGATACAGGTAATAAAAATTTTAATAATAATTTCCTGCAATATTTATTTGAATATTTTTGCTCGGATGCTGCATACATTTTAAAAATGCACTCATAAAACATTTAATTATACAAAAAAAAAAAAAAATGTAACTACCCCGAAAAACATTTCTGCGCACTTCACTGCATCCTGGTATTATAATATTTCGACGGAATTAAAATTTATGCACGAAATTCGATGCTGACCATAAATTTGTCACCATGCGCAAAAATGAGGAAGAAAATAGCCTTTTGTTTCGCTGTGTCCAATGATGGAATAATTGGTTGCACGTCGCACAAAATGTATTGGAAATGACATTGGACAATAAATACCATGTCTAACAGAATTTGATCTTTTCAGACAGAATATTCGTCCGAGATTAACGTGAATGAATTTTCGAGCTTTACTCTTTAAAGAAAGCGAAAGGTGTTTGTTTCATTCAATTAATACTGGGAAACCCAGATCACATTTCTTTGTTAAAAGAAGGCAGAGAATATTGACTGCAAAAGTGTGCATTCTCCCATTACGAAACAGCAGAATGATGGCGCCACACTCGCGTTTCATGTTTACTAATTACCACGGAATTCAAATGGGCAAATATTAAAAGAAGTGTAATGAGAGATTCGAAAACATAGTTTAAAAGTATGAAAACGAATATTCAATTACTAATGAGCCATTAAAAATGTAAAAGCAAAGACTGGTTTCTAAACTTTTCAGCTTCGGGAAAAAATTCTAGTTTTAAAATATTTGTTTGAAGGAAGGCATTTAGTATATTTATAGTAGAGTTTTCATCTTAAGATATCTGGGAGAGATATTTTTCAAATGATATACAGAGTGTCTTAAAAATACACGGCAAAATTGCAGGAATGATAGTATTAATGAAGATGTCGTGCATATACAATACATTAAAAAACTTAAACCGTATTTGCATGATATATTTAATTTAAAAAACGAATAGATATTTACATATTTAAAATATTAAAACCCATTAGTAATTTCGGGTCGACAATCGACCCGTCTTCAGATGGAGGAGAGCCACTGTTCAGATGGAGGAGAGCCCTAAACAAAAGTTTATATCAACATAGGTCCGAAAATGCTTGGTTTCCGAGTAATGAAGGTCTGTCTATGACACTTAACTGTTCACATTACCTGACTCAGGTCTGTATTGGTTTCCCAGTTATTCACCGGAATGTTTTATCTCCAGCCGGTGAATTTCTTCATCACAAGGCACTGACAGAGTCTGGTGGCTTTCCTTTCAGACCATGTACTCAAATCAGGAGCAAGCGGATATGCACTTTATGTACGGTTTGGCGGATAGCAATGCTCTGGAGGCTAGACGTTTGTACCACAAAAGGCTCCCAGGACGAAAATGTCCAGACAGGAAAACGTTTGAAAGTATCCATCGCCGCCTTTGTGAACATGGGATCTTTACATGGACTTCATGGGCAGAGGAAAACACACAAGCAATTCTTCCATCACGTCACAAACAGAGGTTTAGCCTAAACATCTGGGCGGTTGTTTTTGGTGATAAGTTATTAGGACCCAATATACTTCCCAACAAACTCACGGGGAGGGCATGCCCCACCTTTCTGGAAAACGTTCCTGATTTCTTGGACGAGACGCCACTGATCATTCGTCAACAAGCCAACTTCATGCAAGATGGCGCTCCCGCACATTTTAGCCACCTAGCTCGCAATTACTCGAATCGAAAGTTCCCTAGTCGCTGGATAGATAGAGGTGGACCAACTGCCTGGCCTCCACGCTCACCAGATTTAAACCCTCTAGATTTCTTTTTTTGTGGGGCCATTTAAAAGCATTGGTGTATTCGACTCCAGCAGCAGATGCTAACTCTCCGCAAATGAATTGCGGCTGGTTGTGAAACAATACGACACAGGCCAGGAATTTGGCAGCGTGTTCGCGAGTCCATGAGACATCGATGTGAGGCCTGTATTGAGGCAGAAGGTGGACATTTTAAACAATTACTATAAGGTAATGTGAACAGTTTAGTGTCATAGACAGACCTTCCTAACATGCAAATCAAGCATTTCCGGACCTATGTTGACATTAACTTTTTTTCTTATCTACCTTATGAGGAACTCATTCCTGCAGTTTTGCCGTGTATTTTTAAGACACCCTGTATATATTTGCATACCTTAAATGTGTATATGCTGCATTTGTTTACACTTTGGATCGATGGAATCGAAAGTTTAACATTTGAACTTGAATGTTTGCCCTTAGGTTTAAAATATTGAGATTTACTGAGAAATCAAATACGAGAATGAAAATGAAACTGTGGGAGAAGACCAGGATTTTCTTTTTTTTTTTTTTGCCAGATAAATGTGGTTTAACCTCAAGGTTAATAGACAGTAAGGTTTGCTCATCCTGCCTCCCTCGTAGCGGAAGTGCCGGTCCCTTACGTAGTGACGTCAGTGTACCACACGACGCAACCAGCAGGACGGATAGACTGTTAATACAATTGAAGCACTCGCGGGAGAAATGTCAACAACTTTTTACTCAAATACGCTCTGAATCTGAAAGCTTGCAACCAAGATGTAATGCAAAAGCACATCTGTAATATAATCAGGAAAAACGGACATCCATGTGAATATTTTATTTAGAGTAAACCGAGAATGTGAAGAAACTTATTATGCATGTCTTTCATTTTTTTTTCAAATCTGTTTAATCTAAATAGGATATTGACATGACACTAAGGAAAAGTGCAGGGGCAATGATTATACCTTCTAATTTATTTGTATGCAACTGTAATACTGTCTTTAAATAAATTCAAAAGAAGGAAAAAAACAAAAAAACTTATAAGATTATGCTGTCAGAACCTCATGAAGAAATCATTTTATGCGGAACAAATAAAAACTTGAGTAGCATTCCACTAACTTGTTTAATTAAAAAGTTGGAAATTAATTTCACTAAATGCTCTGTTATTATTTGCAACTAATCGCTGAACAGAAAAGTTAAAATCATGGATTTTTGCAATTTTTGTTTGTTTGTTTCTTTAGTCATATTTTATTCGCTAAATTTTGAGAACTTTAAGAATCGGGACATTATTTAACGTAAAAATTCTTTCTTCACTTACCTTTGTCATGTTCCTTAGGTAACTGTTTTAACCAGTTTTCTCTTCTTGGGTTGGCAATATATTTTTTGCTGAGCGTTATTATGGCGCATACGGATCATAATTCGGGTTTTCATGAATAGTTTGATGGCAGGGTGCACATTTGGAGGGAACTGATGGGCAGAAGCTTCCACTGCGGTGTGAACAATTCTTTTAACTTTCCTTAAATTATTTTTCCCATGTAGTTTTAAAAAATTTCTTCTAGTTGGATAACCATGCTCATCCACTCATTTGTTGGATGTTGCAACAGCCTCTGCTTATGACGCTAATCCAGTCGCAAAGAATTCCTTTTTCTTGCACTAGGTCCAGAGGTGCATTTTTGTCTCCCAGCCGAGGACACGTTGTTTGGCATTTAAATGCAACATATCCAGCAAGGTATCGTAAAGCTTGGTACGATATGCTGTCACTAGAAGAATTCCAGGTGAACATTCAATTGTAGCTACCCAGCGGCGCAACGTTGACAAAGCAGGAAGCGGAATATTAACTTTATTTCTCAAGTAGTGATATGCTCTCCTGGAAACAGTTCTTAATGTTATTGCAGCTGCAATATCAGTAGAATTCCAGACAATCCGTTTTTGGCCTAACAAAACCCTTATCTGTCCTGGAGTAAACACTGTAGAAAGCAAATTTTTTATGTACATTTCTGTCTTTTTTCTCATCTTTCCGTAACCTTCGCAATTCTAATAATTCTTTTGCATTTGATTCTGTTTCACTTTGAGGACTTCTACACTTAAAGTTAGACTATGGTTTGAAGAGCTCAAATATAATATTTGTTTTTTCAGCTTTTCATTTTCCTTCATCAAAATATAATTTTCTTTCAATAGAATTTCATTTTCTGTTTTCAGGTCTTTCATACATTCAATTTCAGTATTTTCATCACTGGCACTTCACATGTCTTCCAAAATTTCCTCTGCATCATCAGTTTATCAAATCGCCAACAAGATCAGTTCGCTTCCTTTTCTCCTGTCTGTTCTTTCTCTGAATTAGAATTTACATTAAAGTTTCCCGAGAGGTTTAAACTTGGTACAGCTGTGTCCTTTAGCATTTTGCGGATAGGCAAACCTAGAAGTTCATTCCTTAAATCGCGTTCGTAGTCTTCCTCAGGAAAATGTTCCGAACAAATAGCTGAATTCATTTCGTTGAAACTGTCAGCTCGTTTGCATCTCAATTTCCATGTTTTACGCAAAACTTCATTTTTCGGAAACCTATGGTAATGAATGCCATTCCTTCTGGTTTTCGAATAATAATTTTGACACGTTGCTATTGCGCACGAACCAGGCATGTTCAGTGTTTAACGTATAACCAAGGAAAAGAAAATTTGTTTGCTGCAAATACCTAGCTTCAAATGAGACAATGTAGCTTTCAGACCCTGAACCAGAAAAACGGGAGCAAGCAGTTTTAGACGGATGGGGTGTGGAGTTCTCCGGGACTGTGACGTCACGAAGGCGACCCCTGAGACAGTGTTCAGCGGAAGTGTCTGATGAGCATAACCTTGGAGTCTACTAACCTTGGTTTAACCTCAGTACCCGATTTTTGTGTTTTATTGGTAAAATGCAAACGTTTTCTCAGTCAGCATATAAGAAAAAAATGGCTTCTCTTTACTTATACAGTGTTTTAATTCAGTAGTGTCCGTTATTGGCGATGACCTGTTCCCATTGTTCCCTAAGTTGCTTAATTTCCCTATCAAAAAAAGTGTCGTGACTGGAGTCATAAGAACTTTAAATTGCCGTTTAGACTTCTACACCATCTTTCACGGTTTTTAGTCATTTAATTCTGCAGCGAACAATCGCGAATCTATAGGTACTATGTCTGATGAATACGGTGGGTTACGCAAATGTTTCCACTAAAGTACCTGCATTTTCTTCTGTGTTGCCATCTCCACATGTCGTCTGGCCTTATCGAGACGGAAGACAACAGCTTATCGGTTCATCAAGCTGATACGCTTAGATTTCAAGGCCTGTTCATTCTGTCAGGTTACTGAGAGAAAAGACGCAAGGTTGTTGTTTGGTAGGAACCAACAGCTTACTATGGGGTAATTTAATTCCCTCGCTATCTCATCAAATGCCCACAGAGCTGATTTTTCATGGCCCATGAGAATTTTTTCACATGGAAGAAAATGGGAATTAATTAATAAAAGAATATCTTTTTTATTTATTATATTTTCAAGTAGTTTTAGTCCAAGTAGGAAATGCATTCCCAAATAGTTTTTCGTTTTATATTATTTTTGACTAGAGTTTGATTAATAAATGATTTATTTCTACATTACTTCACCTATCTTCTCTAGATTTAACAGTAATTATTACACATACCCGCTCAACGTTTAACCCTTTAACGACCATAACGCCAGTACATACAAACGACCTAGCCGCCTGAAACGCCTGTCTACAGTGTGTCAGATTTCCTGCACTTACCTATTCTTTAAATTCGCACAACCTATGAGGGATCAGCAGGAATTACTGTCAGTCACCATTGTTACTAAACAAAGAAGTGAAACAAAAGACAGTTTTGGGCGCTATGGTATTTAGAGTGATACCAGATTTTAGGGTAATGGTCGTTAAAGGGTAAAACATGGCTACTTCAGTAGGTAACTTGAGTCTAATGATTATATATTCTTGAATCTATAATGCGCTACTTTCGGATAAATTATATATCTCAAATTTTTAAAGAATGCTCAAAATGTAGAAACATCAGGTAACTACTTTTGACTTCTTTTGTAACATACGTATCATACGTTAACTACATGCACATCACTTCCTTATGTGAAAGGTAAGTTTCAGGATTCAAAAGCTTTCTGAAATAATTGATAGTCATAATAAACAGATGCATTTTTCTCTTTTTTTTTCATAGGGCCCGCCAACTTCATTCCAATTTGTTATGTGGCCTGTTAGTCCCATTTCGCTTTTTCACGTGGCCCGCTATTCAAAAAAAGTTAAAGAACCTTGTGGCAAGTACTCTTTCTGTCATTATTACTGCACTAACTCATAACCCTTGCCGTGCACGGGTGTTTACTGAAACTTTTATAACACGAATCGTAAAATACATACACTGAAGAGCAATTGAATTAGAGATACCTGTCTAGTAACTTGTAGCACCACCTTTCGTCCTGATGACGGCGGCAGTTTGTCTCGGCATGGACTCGACAAGACACCGGAAGCGTTGGGAAGCCATACGGAACCACGACCCTTGAACAAGCTCCCACAGTTCACGAAGATTTGATGGATGTGAGTCATCTCTCTCAATGGCATCCCAGATGTGCTCGATGGGATTGAGGTCAGGTGACCTAGCTGGCCAAGGAAGCGAGGACACGTCGGTGGAGTGTTCATCCAACCATTCGGATACAATTCGGGAGCTGCATTGTCTTGTTGCAGGATGAGGTCCCCAGTGGTATGTTAAAGACTCACAAACGGCAGCAAATGGTCGTCCAGGATATCCTGGTAACGTTGACCTGTGAGGGACGATGTCACACGTACCAGAGGTCCCATTTCAGTCCACGTAAACAGTCTCCAGAAAAGAAACCCATCCCCACCAGCTTGAAGAGCACCGTGCTGAAAAGAAGGATCCATCGCTTCATGTGGGTTGCGCCGTACTCGTATCCTGCCATCCGCATGTACCAACGTGCATCTCGACTCATCAGTACAGGCAACATTTTTCCACATGTCTAGGGTCCAGTGGCGATGTTCCCGCGCCCATGCTAATCTTTACACCCTGTGATGTGCGGTCAGCAGCTGTACACTCGTGGGACTATGGCTTTTGTAACCCATAGCGAGGAGATGGTTCTGGATGGTGTGGCTGCTTACACGTTTTCGTGCGGCAGCGTTAAATTGCCGAGTGATTTCTTGTACTGTGGCCCGTCTATCCGCTGTTACAATGCGAGCTACCCGACGATGACTACGCTCATCCGCACGCTGTTGTCCACGGCAGTTGGCTCTTGCACGGATGGTTTTACCGGATTCGATGTACTCACGGTGCACCCGTGACACAGTGGCTCGTAAAAATCCCAGTACCTGCACGGCTTCCGAGATGGAGTGACTCATTCGTCGAGCACCGACAATTTGCCCACAATCAAATGCGCCTAGATGCTTCGTCTTACCCATACTGCGTCCGACTCTTACTGATTCCCGTCGCTTCACTCCTTATATTGTCGGATCGCTGAATACGTCATGTCGTTTCCGTTTACAGGGCCGCCCACAGCGTAACATTTGCATAACGCCAGCTGTCTCTAATTCAATTGCTCTTCAGTGTTTCCAGGGGCGAATATTCTGGGTGTGCTAGGTGTGCAGCGCACACCCAGACAGAGTCGCAATTCAACCTATATTATCTATAATGTTTTTTCGGATTTGTTTCTAATAAAACTCGCCAGAGTTCGTCTTAAGGCTTTTAGTGGTGGTTAAAATTAATTTCCCCACATAATGTTTTCATTAATAAGAGAAGGTTCGTTCATTAAGCATATCGCATTAGCGCTAGAATCCCGAGGTGTGTGCTGTTTTGCGTGCGCACATCCGACGACCTTAAAGCAGCTGTGGTACAAGCGCTCCCCAGACGGCGCTGCAGGTCACGTTCTTATTTCCCTGTGGTCCCAAACGTACCAGCGGAACTCTCTAGGTGTGCTATCCGAAATCAGCACCGCTTGAGTCTCGCGGAGCAGCCAGTTGCTCTTATATTGTTGTTGGTTGTTTTTTCCCTTCTTTATCTGTATTTCCAGTAAGACTCGCTAAAGTTTGTCCGTTAAACTTAATTCCCTTGTTCAAAATTTTCGTGAAGTGGAGAAGGTTCGTTGCTTCGTGCAGTACACAAAATGCAGTAAATAATATTTACAGCTGCAGGAGTGATATTTTAACAGCGTACACCCTAAGTCATTAAAACAACTGTAATTCAAAGCTTTCCAGATGGCGCTACAGGTCATGTTTTTATTTCTTCGTGGATCCAGCGCAGAGGTTTAAATTCCCAGGGTGTGCGCACTTAAAAAATCACCACTGGTCATACGTTTGGAAAAGCATGGAGTCATAAACACACTTCATCGTTCTGCTACGAGTTTTCTATCTTTTCGTCGCTGTGTGAATCTGTGTGTTTATGAGCACAGATACAATTTAACTTTG
Organism: Macrothele yani; assembly: GCA_039090855.1. Taxonomy (NCBI): domain Eukaryota; kingdom Metazoa; phylum Arthropoda; class Arachnida; order Araneae; family Macrothelidae; genus Macrothele; species Macrothele yani. The sequence continues at coordinate 131,836,025 of CM077027.1, read as the reverse complement.
ACATCCATATACAATTTGAATTTTGACATCCATTTAGGTTGACCATGTACTAAGTGTCCCATTTTTGCCAGAGATTTTGCAGATTGTGTAAAGCGGGTTAAAGAAAGTAAGCCTCGTGCTGTATTTAAAACTTATATATGCATGTATATAGAAAAAGATACCGAAAATTCGTTCATCACTCTAGTATTTGCACAAGAAATTCATTGTTTTTACAACGTAGTGTACGCAAAGATCTTTATTACCGTAAGTTATTAGACGACAGCTAAATAAAAGAAATGCTTTTCGAATGTTCAAAATCAATTCGCGAATTTTGCAGCTCGGGATACATAATAAAGTTTTTGCGTGTATATATATATTTTAAAAAAACCTCCTTCAGTAAACCAATAAGCGAAGCACAATAAAGAAAACAAAGCAACAACTCTCAAATAAATAAATAATACTTGAACCCCAAACCCTCAAAGAGGAAAACAGGAAGAAATGCTAATATACGCTTTTCAGTTTACGGTTGAAGAAGCGCATATGCTCGTGCTTTGTCTGTCTGTCCGTCTGTCGTCTGTCCGATAACTCACGTAAAAGTGGTTCGATTTCGATTAAATTTTAGTATGTGGTAGACGACAACCTGGGAACGAACCCTATTGAAAATGGGCGACATGGGGTTTAAAGGTCAGGACATAGGAGCGAGATACATTCCACTGAACTTATGTGTTATAACTTGCGTAAAAATGGTTCTACTGCGACAAAACTTTATCATGTTGTTCCGGAAGCATGCTTAACCGGTTCAGTCGAATATCATCGAAATGGGGCCAAAGGTCAGCCGTAGGAGCGAGATTTATTCTACATCCATTATCCTCATAACTAGAGTAATAAATTGAGTAATGATTTCTGGTATGTTGGAAAGTGTATCATAATCAAAACATTGCATGATTTTACTAACTTGTTACGCTTTGGTCCACTATCGCATTCAAAGTTGGAGTACTGGATCTCTCACAACTTCTGGTGACAATTTTCCCAAACATGCATTAATTGTGGTTGGTTTGATTTCATCAAGAGATAGTTGATGTTTCATCCAGAGATTCTTCGATTCGCTAGTCCACCCGCCGGCTAGTTACCAAATGATTTTTATTGTGAGGGGTCTTCCGGAGGGCTGAATGTTGACTGTATGAATTACGTAGCAGAGTGAAAGTTGCTGAGCTCGGCATTGTGCTAAAAGTGCTAGATCGTCCCCGAAGCATCGGTCTATCGCTTTCTCTCTTGGGGAAAACAAGGGGTAGACTGATGATTCGGGACCATCTATCAACCAGAGAGGGAATCAAGATGTGAAATAATTTTGCGCTCAAGTTTTCATTGCTACGATATTTTTCAACATTTTTTTATGTTTTTGGTTACATCGCAAACGCGTATAACCTAACCCCCCGATAAAAAATACGCGGATGACGAGATATTACTGTACTTAAGTTTTTTTCCAGCTTCAAGGAGTAGTTATCAGGGTTTTACAGAGAAGGCAATTCATTAAGTCAAACTTAAAGCTTACGAGAGCTAAACTTTTAGTGGTTTGCAGTAAAACTGAAAGTTAACGTAAAGATACAAGTTAGTAAAATCATGCAATTCATTGATTATGATACGCTTTCCAACACACCAGGATACATTACTCAAGTTATTACTCAGGTTATGAGGATAATGGCTGTGAAATAAATCTCTCCCATGTGCCTTAACCGTTGACCCCGTTTCGATGATATTAAACAGCATTTGTTCAGTATACCTCCCGAACAACATTCTTACGTTTTGTCGCAATAGAAGCATTTTTAGTCAAGTTATGAAGATAATGGCTGTGGAATAAATCTCGCTCCTGTGCCCTGACCTTTGACTCCATTTCGATGATATTCAACAGAACCGGTTCAGTATATCTCCGAAACAAACATGTTAAAGTTTTGCCGCCATCGAAGCAATTTTACGTACGATATGACGCATAAAGACAATGTAATTAATCCCGCTCCTATGTCCTGACGTTTGACTCCATTTCGCCCATTTTGAATAGGGTTAGTCTCCAGATGATTCCCTACCACATACTAAAATTTCATCGAAATCGAACTATTTTTACGCGAGTTATCGTGCTGACGGACTGACAGACAGAGGAAGCTGGAAAATATACGCTTCTTCAACCTACGGTTGGAACCCGTAAAAAACAACCGATTTCAACAATAACAATATGCGTGTTTTTTTTCATTTTATCGGGCAGGCCTTTTTCAGCTGGCCGTTGACAACCACCAAACTGTCGTTCATTGTTCTGTTGATGACCTCCAATTTCATGAATCGGCTGCAATGTTTGCCCGACCTTCACGGAAGCCAGGCGACCACTATGGCACTCTTGTCTGATCCACTGAACCACCATCTGCACACACGATTATGAATTTCGGTTGGGTTTCGTTACACGTGGAATTTTTTTATTTTAATGCACGAATGTTGTGGTATTTGTGTGATGTCCAACTCGAGGCATTTTAGTCCTCCATTTTTGCAACCCTCTTCAGAAGAAAAAGGACAAATGAAACCCGCGAATGAGAAGACGATGTTTTCGGGATCACATCTGGTTTACAACTGGCGCGATTGTCGGAACAACAGCATCAACCGAGCAAGCGTAGTGTGTGTGAGTAACTTTTTAAGTGATCATCATTATTTAAAAGGCTGTGACGTATGTTCTAGATTAACTTTCCTTTTTTAGTTTCTTTCCCTATGTAAATCTTGAGTTTATTCTCAGTATTCTTCACGCTTAACGAAATATCTTTTTCTCTCAAACGAATACGTTTGGCAACACAATTGAGGTTGAATGCACGTGACGCATGCCTGATCTTGATAAGAGCAAGAGATAAAAACGACGACTGATCTATTGCTTGAGAGCGTTGTAAGAGAGCGATTATTACGAGCGTTGGGTTGTAAACTGATTAGTAAATAGTAACACTGTACTAGTGGTCCGATTTATTGGCGTGGAAAGTAGACACATTAGCGTTTCCAAGCTTTCGCACATCAACCAGATGGCTGTTTCAAGGAAGTTAGACAGAAACTGCAACTGAAAAATAGAACGCATTAACAATTTGAACGCGGAAACTTGACTTGACAACAATAGATACGACGTTATATTCATTTAAAGATATGACGCATCACGTTGGTTGCACGCGCGGTATCCTGGAGGCAGAAGCTTTACTTGAAGAATTGGTTCCGAATTCGTGGCAACTCGAATGAGGCGCAATCATTGCAAGCATCGCTGTTGGTAATGATTTCCAAGGTTTCCCGAATGGCTGTACCTTTAGGGGTAGAGTAAGTAGCTAATTTCCTTATATCGTCCCACATAGGAGTAGCGGACTTAAATTTCACTATTCGAGTTGCCACGAATTTGGAACCAATTCTTCAAGTAAAGCCTCTGCCTACCAGGATACCGCGCGTGCAACCAACGTGATGCGTCATATCTTTAAATGAATATAACGTCGTATCTATTGTTGTCAAGTCAAGTTTTCGCGTTCAAATTGTTAATACGTTCTATTTTTCAGTTGCAGTTTCTGTCTAACTTCCTTGAAAAAGCCATCTGGTTGATGTGTGAAAGCTTGGAAACGCTAATGTGTCTACTTTCTACGCCAATAAATCGGACCACTAGTACACTGTTACTATTTACTACTTAATTGGTGTACTGTTCCTTGTTATCAGTTTGTAAACTGATTATTGATAGGAGTGTTGTGATAACGTGTGGTGTGTGGAGCGTTTACTGCAGTATGCCCTATTACGATGTGTTTTCTACAGCCTGAATAAAGCTTTTCCGTAAGTTGACTTCTGTTGTTTCGTCTGGCCCTTAAGGTTTTCTTTCATTTAGGAACCATTTTCTTAGTATATTGATGTGTTAAAACAGCGTAGAAGTCGAAAAGACTTTTTCGCTACAAAGCATTACGCAAAACATGAAAAGTATCTGAAGCAATAAAGATAGATAAAATTACTTCTGAAAAAAAGGATGCTTTCATGAAAATCCTAATTTATAAGTGATCACGTGAAGTGCATGTAGTAATAAAACTTTATAGCTGTAATATGTTCTTCGCAGTATGTAATTAAAGTTTTATTCGAAGCGTCAGTGCATTATGAACTCCACTACTCATTGGTTTTATTTAGAGGTATTTCTAATTAATTCCTGTAGTTAACTACATGAATGATCAGAGTAAGTTTCGTTAATTACACGCGCAGTGAGAAGTGTTCAGGGAAGTATTTGATTTGGTTTTCCTGCGCTCATCAGATCAGAAGCAAATGCTCTATGGTGTGAGCTCATTATTCGGCTCTTCCTCGCACTATGCCCTGCAGTCGAAGGAATGAACATCGGTTCAGTTATTAAATATATTACATGAAAGCTTTTGGAGTAGTCAAAATTCGTTGTAGAGAATCACATGTGCGATCCAAGTTGTTAATTCCACTGCTTATCGTTATGAGACCGTCATTACGTTCGCACAGTTGAAAATCGTAGTTCTGTCATGTAGGTAATGGATCTTAATTGTGATAATGGCTACGTGATAAACATTTGTGTTAAAGAATTTCAAAATATTAGATCAGCTACACAAAAAATGGGAAAATAATGTACGTAAAGCAAACAGTTCTCATTTGTAAAGTAATGATTGCCACTGGTACTCCGCGTGATGACACAGCTTCGCGATTCACGCCGTTATTAAACACATACCCAGAATGCCTCTCTATCACCTCCAATTCGGCACGCCATTTTCGCTTCCCATTATCTCTGCGGTTCCTTTGTGTTTCAGCACGACTTTGGAAAAAAGGGAAGATGCTTATTCCTTTACCAGCGTATAGCGCGTCCTAGGACGGTTGTTTTTAAGCTTTAAATAAATATTAATATAAAAAAATTCACCCCGTCCTATGATAGGGTGAAATTTTTAATTGAAGCAGACTAAAAACATATTAAATAGACGATGGATTTCTGTAAGGAAATATAGTAAAAACTTGTATAGTAAGAGCTCATTCATGTTAGAACTAAAAATTATATGCTACTTATTTTCGTTTTTCAAAAGACCTCGAGATAAATAACATTCTGTGTAAAATAGTTGTTGTTGTTTAACAATTATAGACTAGAGCATTTAGATAGATCGATACTTCGCAAAATGTGTAAAATAATCAGCACTAAACTCGGAAAGTTGTTTTCGTGTAAACTTACCTTAATATAATTTACTTTGATTTTTCGCGTTAAATTACTTTTTCTCCGACACACTTGTTATTCCCTTCACGGCTTGTTCTAGACTGTCGTATTCGACGGTTAGTTTGAAACTTCATACCGAAGCTTTTTCTACAAAATAATGCGACATCTGGTATTACAAATCGGAACTATGTAAATTCTCGACAATGTGCTATTGCGGCGACATCTACTTTTTGATGCAATATTGCTCACTTTGACATCTCAAGATTTCAGTTTTTAATGTAGGTTAGAGCGTTTAGATAGATCGATATTTTGCAAAATGTTTATTGTAATCAGCACTAAACTCGGAAAGTTAGTTAAAGTATAATTAAAGCGTAGAAATTAATATTCGAATTGTGCTAAATTAAATTAATATACAAACGCAACTTGCCGTTATATTAAGATTTGAATTCGAATTTTTTAGTTCGGATAAATAAAGCTCAAATCACTGATAATCCAATGTTTTATAAATTAGCACGCGATCACCTTGACATCTCAATGTAATTGCGTGCAAACTCAGCTTGCAGTGATATTAAGAATTCAATTCGAATTTTGTAGATCGGAAAAACAGAACTCGAGTCATTAATAATTCAATGTTTTTAAATTAGTACGCGATCACCATGACATCTAAAAGTGATCGCGTGCTATTATAAAATAGGCAACTATTTTGACATCGCGAGAGCACACACAAATTGATCCAAAAGTGATGGCGCAACAATGCAGACGGTGTGACATCAAACATTCCAGAGAGACAAATCTGGGCGTTTGTATTATAAATATATCACTATGTCCATTCTTTCTGGTATGGACACCAAACATCGGCACATGTTGGTCCGAATCTTTTTTCTTGGAGGGTTACGGGGAAGAAGATGTTACCAGCAAATCTGCTTAAGCAACTCTAAGGGTCATAAGCCGTCCCTCGTCCCCAATTTGGGAGCGCTAGTTCCAGGAAAGGGACAGATTCAGTGTTATAAGGCGAACAAAATACCTATGTACCAGGGTGTCCCACTCGCTACCGAACCCGGTAGCGAGTGGGACAATATTAACACCAATGAAAATATTGCAACGAAATTTGAAGTGGACTTATCTCATTTCTTGCGAAATGTGATGACATCACAACATGTGCTGGAAGTGGCCACCATTTGTGTCCAGACAGCATCGAACCCGGCGCACCATATTGTGGAAATTCCTTACCAGTACGTCCGCCGTCACTGCCTGAATTTCTTCGGTGATGTTTGCTTTCAAGGCATCTAAGGTTCGCGGTTTCTTTTGGTAAACTCTCCCTTTTATATATCCCTATAAAAAGTAATTAGGAGGCGTCAGATCGGACGAGCGCGGTGGCCATAAACACTTCGAAATGACGCGGTCCCCGAAAAAGGACCAAATTTCGGCCATACTGGTGTATAATGTGTGTGCTGTTGCTCCATCATGCTGATAATATCCAATGGAGAATTCTTCGTCGTCCATTTGATTTACAAAGGTGTTGAAGATTTCCATATATGCAGCTGTTCTGATGGTTGTATCGTAGAATATGGGACTAAATATGCGGCTCCGGGTCATCCCACACCGAACACCAATTTTCTGTGAATGAAGGGGTTCTTCGTGCATCACGTTGGGATTTTCATTGGCCCAAATACGGGAATTTTGAGAATTGACGTATCCGGACAGGTGAAACCACGCTTTGTCTGAGAACCACGTGTAGTCCAGAATGCCCGGATTTTCCTGAAGAAATGTCTGAAATCATAGACTGTATGTCACTCGTGTCACGTGGTCAGGCTCTTTCAGTTCGTAGACCACGGAGACATTGTAGGCATGAAGCTTCGCTTTTTTCACTGCACGTTGGCAAGTGATTTTGGACAACCCTGTTTCCTGTGACAGTCGGCGAAGTGACTTCCTGGGGGACGCAAGTAGTCGGCCCTTTACATTCTGGATCGTTTCCTCAGACATTTCTGGACGACCTCCTGTACGGTCGTATAATAAAGTCCTCTTGGTTTCCAATTTCTTTGACAATGCCCAAATGGTGGACTTGCTCGGCGGATGTCTGCCTACAACCCTCTCCAGGAATTGCTGTTGACAAGACTTTATCGGTTCTGTTTTTCAATAAGTGCGAACAATAAACACTCCCTCCTTCAGAGTATACCGATACATTTTCACACGTACGCGAACAGCCACGAGCACTCACTGTGAACAACAGTATTGTGTAGGCACGCTCAGCGAAATGGCATAACAAAGTAGCAGAGAGGCGCGTCCAGCTGGCTGGCGGACTGCTTCCTAGTGGCGCCACACTTAAGAATGTGTCTGCCACTAAGGAGCACTCTGGCTGGCGGACGGACGGACGGACAGAGACGGGTTCAATGCTGTCTGGACGCAAATAGTGGCCACTTCCAACACATTTGATGTTTTCACATTTCGCACGAAATGAGGTAAGTCTACTTCAAATGTTGTTGCAATATCTTCATTGGTGGTAATATTATTAAAGAAATGCTGGGTTCAGTAGCGAATGGGACACCCTGTATAATTTGAAACTGCACACTTGTGATCTTGAGATAGAATAAATTATCAACGCGTATTCACAATTAAATGTTTTATTAACATCGACTATAGTTTCGCAGAGAGTTTGGCTCGGCATCATCAGGACGAATTTAATTGTGAATACGCATGACTCATCCGAAACTCCAGTTCGAACCCAGCTCTGACGAATCGACAGAAACCAAAGCTTCCGATCGCTTGGCCCCTGGGAGGGCACTAGTTCGATTTAGAAAATGTTTTTGCATTGAAAAACTTAAACTAAGGAAACCGAGATTCGTATCGTTTGGTTTATTTTCGATTCGCAACCTTGCCGCTAGACAGAGAGCGGGAGGTAAATGTAGATGCTGATGATTTTAAAATGCAGGGTGTTTCTACGTTAAATTATTGGCCTCACTTTGTGATCTTCTTGTACCGCCGATTCCCATGAAAAAAAATCCCAGAAACATAGGAAAGGTAGACTCTTTCTTTCACCGATATGAACTGAGTGGCAAAGTTATTATGACCAGCAGACCATTTTATGCAACTTACCTACAAGCAGATGCTGTTGCCGCAATGAAAGGGAATACTGAAGACATGCAGAGACTAATGAAGTTCACTCATTGTCATAAAAATCCGCGCACCAAGAAAAACACCGTGTGATTAATGCGAAACTCGACGAATAGCTATGGGGAGGTCAGACATGTAAATTATTAAAGTTTCGTGAGATTCCGTATGCCCGAGCGTCCAAGACCGGCGCTGCAATCGCACTCCACTTTCGTGCTGAAGTGCACTGTAAGAGTCGGGTGTAAGGGCCATTGGCTCCAAGTAATCGGCAGAGCTGCCGACATCAGACAAAATGAAAAAATCATCCGGCACTTGGACGAATGGCTAGAAGCCCGCGCCTCAGACCACTCGGCCACCGGGGTTCAGCGAGTGTTTCTTTTTCTGTCTAAGGTGCGTATATGCTTATAATAGTTCTCTAGGTTTCTGCTTCTAAAGACAGACGTGAAAAATTCATTTTGTGCTCTATAGAGTTCATGACAAAGATTGATTCATATATAATTTTTCTTTACGAACCAATTTGGCGCTAGAGAGCGTAGGTAAGGCAGATCTGACCCATTCGTAACACCCTTTCAATCGTGGGCATGTCTCTAAAACCCAAACTGAAGAAAATTCATTGTTTGTCAGATCTCACAACGGAAAACGCTTTATGCACTCTTTCCTTTCAAATTAACATAGTTTTGCCATTAGGGGGCGAAAACTTATACTTTAATTTACCTATGTGCCTTCTCAGAGTACAATTTGAAAACTTTCCTTTGTTTTGGGTACGTTTTACTAACAATTAAAAACATATTTTCATATGTTTTTTCAATGTTTCAGAATTCATTATTATACCACTAGGTAGATCAAAGCTGCATATCTCTTTGCCCTTAACAAAACAAACGGTTTTTGGTTGTTTTCTTGCCTCTGATGCTGTGTGTTCTGACGTTTCCTCACCCTAAGCCTTCCGACATGGTGTCAGACCTACCTTACATCACACGACCGAAGTCGTTTCAGCAGCATCATAGAAACAGAGAAACGTTATGTCACGAATATTTCTTTATATTTTTATCGCTCACAAACGACCTTTCAGACAAAACATATGGGTTTATAGATAATTAAACGACATTATTTCCTTTTATTTCTTTATAGATGTACACAGAAAAGACTGGGATCAATAAATAAGCTGAACTAGCGTGTTTTTACGATTTCCAACCGTAGTTTGGAAAAGCGTATGTGCTCCAGCATTGTCTGTCTGTCCGTCTGACACTCCGCACGATGGCTCGCGGAAAAATGGTTCGATTTTGATAAACTTTTAGTTTATGGTAGGGAAGCACCTGGGGAGGAACCCTATTTAAAATGGACGAAATAGGGTCAAAGGTCATGGCATAGGAGAGGGATCCATTCCAATGCCCTTATGCATCATAACTTGCGTAAAAATGGTTCGATTTCGATGAAATTTTAGTATGTGGTAGAGGACCACCTGGCCACGAACCCTATCGAAAATGGGATATAGGAGCGAGATCTATTCCATTGTCTTTATGCGTCATAACTTACCTAAGGATGCTTCGCTTGTGACAAAACTGTATCATGTTGTTCCTGAGGTATACTGAACCAATTCCATTGAATATAATCTAAATGGGGTCCAATGCCAGGACATAGGAGAGAGATTTATTCTACATCCATTATTCTCATAACTTAAATAGAAATGTTTCTATTGCTACAAAACTTTAGTATGTTGTACCGGAAGTATACTGAACCAATTCCTTTTAATATCATCGAAATGGGGTGAAAATTCAGGACATTTCAGAAAGATTTGTTCCAAAGCCATTATCCTCATAACTTGACTAAAAGTGCTTCTATTGCGACAAAACTTTATAATATTGTTCCTGAAATATACTGAACCGGTTGTGTTGAATATCTCGAAATGAGGTTTATTCCACAGCCATTATCCTCATAACGTGACTAAAAATGCTTCTATTGCGACAAAACTTTAGTATGTTGTTTCGGAGGTATACCGAACCAAATTCTGTTGATTATCATCGAAATGCCGCCCCGGTGGCGCAGTGGTCTAAGCGATGGCCTCTGATCATTCGTCCGAACGGGGTCCGGGTTCGAATCCCGGTGTGGCATGGATGTTGTGTTTGTCTTACGGCACTGGCTCTTTCCCTTCCCTGGAACCAGTGACCCTAAATTAGGGACGGGCGACTGCTTATAGCCCATTGAGTTGCTCACGGTGGTCGTTAAACCTCCAACCAAAAAAAAAAATTATCATCGAAATGGAGTCAAAGGTCAGGGCACAGGAGAGAGATTTATCCAAAGCCATTATCCTCATAACTGACTAAAAGTGCTGCTATTCCGACAAATGTTTAGTTTGTTGTTCCGAAGATATAATGAACCGGTTCTGTTGAATAATATCGAAATGGAGTCAAAGGTCAGGGCATATAGGAGCGAGATTTATCCCAAGCCATTATCCTCATCACTTGATTAAAAATGCTTCTATTGCAACAAAACTTTAGTATGTTGTTCCTGAGGTATACTGAACCGGTTCTGTTGAATATCATCGAAATGATTTCAAAGATCAGGGCACAGGAGAGAGATTTATCCAAAGCCATTATCCTCATAACTGACTAAAAGTGCTGCTATTCCGACAAATGTTTAGTTTGTTGTTCCGAAGATATACTGAACCGGTTCTGTTGAATATTATCAAAATGGAGTCAAAGGTCAGGACATATAGGAGCGAGATTTATCCCAAGCCATTATCCTCATCACTTGATTAAAAATGCTTCTATTGCGACAAAACTTTAGTATGTTGTTCCTGAGGTATACTGAACCGGTTCTGTTGAATATCATCGAAATGAGGTCAAAGATCAGGGCTCAGGAGCGAGATTTATACCACAGCCAATATCCTCACAGCTTGAGTAATGATTTCTTGTGTTGGAAAGCGTGTAATAATCAATGCATTGTATGCTTTCACTGACTTGTTAACGTTAGTTTGTAGCCACAACTCACGCGATCACTGCAGAACTGAATATTTAAGTGCTTTGTCATAAGTCTAAACCACACTTTCCTCTATTTGTTTATTTACGTGATTATTAATCCACTGTGGAAACATTGACCAAATATTACAAAATATTTACTTGCTTATAACCACTGACAATAGTAGCATGAAAAGTATTAGCTAAGCTGTGTCGTGGCGCTGTTTCGCCACACGTTGATATCATTTTGTCCGTGGTAAACAGCTTCCAGTCACCGGACACTTGCCCGAAAACACACATGACATCACACATATCTATGTTTTAGTTTTCTTTATAGGTGATGACGTGTATTGCATTGGGTTGATGCATAAGTTCATGTCGTTTTTTCACCGCACTACAGGAATGTATTACATCAGAAGGGAAAACTGAATCAATCAACTATGCATCCCCACCCCAACCATTGTTTACGATGGTGTCCCAACGTCTAGATAGCCGACACGGTGGCGCAATGGTCTAAGCGATGGCCTCTGATCATTCGTCTGAAAGGGGTTCGGGTTCGAATCCCGGTGAGGCATGGATGTTGTGTTTGTCTTACTGCAGTGGTTTTCTCCCTTCCCTGGAACCAGTGACCCTAAATTAGGGACGGGCGACTGCTTTTAGCCCATTGAGTTGCTCACAGTGGTCGTTAAACCTCCAATAAAAAAAATAACAAAAAGTCTAGCAATGCCATTCTTGAAAAGCACCTGCTGCTTTTGCTGCGAAGAAATCATCATGGAAATTCTGGAGATCAAAATCATTGTTGAACGTTCTGCCACGGAGTACGTTCGAAAGAGATCGGAACAGGTAATAGTCTGAAGTGGCGACATCTGGGGAATAGGGCGGATGTGGAACTATCTCCCATTTTATGTCCTGAATGGTCATTTTTGTCATGTTTGCACTGTGAGGACGTACGCTATCATGTTGGAGAAGGACACCATGGCGCCGATGTGGTCGTTTCTGCTGAATTACTCCTTCCACACGACGGCGTTACGCACAATAGAGAGCAGCGTTGATGGTCCGATTCCTGGGCAGCATTTCGCAGTGAATAATGTCTTCCATGTCCCACCAGACACACAACATGATCTTCGCAGAATAAATTTGTGTTTTGAACGAGGTATGGACGTTTTCATTGGGCTTAACCATTCCCTCCGATGCTTAAGATTCATGAACAGGCACCACTGTTCATCTCCAGTTACAATACGTGACAGAAAGGGTTTGTGTTGATGAGAATATTCCCGATAACGGGCGAGCAATGAACCGGATATGGCAACACGCTGATTCTTGTTGTCCTCCGTGAGAGTGTGAGGCACACGAGACCCCAGTTTCTGGACCTTTCCCATACGTTCCAGGTATCGCTCTACTATGGCCTGCTCGCAGTCTATCTCAGTGGCCAATTTGCGTTTGATTTGACGGGGATCCAAGTGGATGAGTTGGTTCAAACGATCCTCATCAAAGTGAGATGGACGACCTGAGCGTGGGGAGTCGTTGAAGTCAATATTGCCACCTCAGAACCGCTCAAACCATGTGCGGGCTGTCCTCGGGGCAATAGCATCCTCCCCATACACAGCACAAATTTGTCGAGTAGCCTCGGCGGCTGAGGATCCCTTGTTAAACTCGTAGAAGAACAGATGTCGGAAATGTCCATTCCTCTCTACTTGGCACTCCATATTTCCGGACATGAAAACCAACAAATTATTAGCCAGAAACACACAACGCCATATGTTTGAGCAAAGCGAGGCCGAAGGCCAAGCGGAGCTCTCTTTACGAGACTCGAGACAATTAGTTGTTCGGGCATAGGTACGAGATGACATATCCGATCACCGTGATTGTTTGCATGCTATTGGACTTCGTCAATGGTGAGGTTTTAACACCTTCCGATTCCCGAAATTCCGTGTCATTGAGAAATGATCGTCCAAAAACTTACATTTTAGGGGTTTTCCCGGAGTTTGAGAAGGAGACTGTTTGTTACCTATCTCCTCCAAAGATCTTCAGCCGATCGCGGTGGCACTTGCCACAGAGAAAGGGAAGGACATGGTGAGTGACATGGGGTTGGTATCATAGTGATTGGTCTTGTCGTATAAAAATAATAACCATTAAAAAACTGACCAATTTTAATAATAATTGAAAAAGTCCGCTCTCAATACGAGACTCGCGACGATTAGTTATTCGGGCATAGCTACCACATGACACATCCAATCCCCGTGTTTTTTTGTAATGCGATTGGACATCGTTCATGGTCAGGTTTTGATGCCTTCCGATTCCCGGTATTCCGTGTCATTGAGGAATTTCAATTAAAACTAGGTGGCCTTTTACTTGAACCTTTTCACCAAAGTTGGCTCACTAACATTAATTTACAAAAAAACCGTTTGAATTGAAAAACTGAGAAATGGGAAGACTCCGTCTGTTAGCTCAACACTTGCTTAATCTATAATAATAAAAGGAAGTACTATACTGTGCAAATTAATTGGGACAAAGTAAAAAATCACTTTTTTCCAAAACTATGCATTTATATCATTCTATGCCTTGATAAACACTGATAAATACCTGTATTAGTATGAAGTATGTCTTCCTTTAGCAGAAATGACGTCTTGAATTTGTTTTGGCAGTGACTCCACTGATTTAGTGCACATATTTTTGACTTCATGGTCGTGGAACGACACTTTTATAGCATTTGTTATCATGCGTTCTTTGGTTGTACAGTCCGTTTTACCTAAACGTCTCTTCAAAATATTCCACAAGTTTTCTATAGGATTTAAGTCTGGTGAATTTCCAGGCCAATCAAGCAAATGAATTTGATTATCCAGCATGAAATTCTTGACCAATTTCGAATTGTGACATGGGGCCAAGTCATGTTGAAATGTCCTGTCAAAAGTTTGCAAGAATGGAACAATCCTACGTTGTAATACTTCTACGTACTTGGCTGAATTTATCATACTTTGAACAGGAACTAAGCTTCCAGTGCCATTTGATAAAAAACCCCAAAACGTCTGTTTCAGAGGGTGTTTGACATGCTCAGGTCTTAAGGGTTCACAGTTGCTTCGTCTAACGACATTTTCTTGGTAACCCTGTACACATAAATGAGTTTCATCATTGGAAATTGCCTTTTTCCAGTCGTCAGCAGTCCATGATTTATATTTTTTGGCCCATGCTAAACGTTTTATCTTCATTTTCGCATTCGAATATTGTTGTTTCGTTGGTCTTCTTGCCTTCCGGCCAACTTCCAGAAGCCTACGGCGTACAATTTATTCTCTAACATCACAACCACTAGCCAATAAATCTCTTTGAAGGTCGGTGCTTGTTTTTTTTTTGGATTCGTTTTACTATTTCTGATTAGATATTTATCGGTTCGTGGAGTTGTTTTTTGTTTTCTTCCACATTTACCTCTCCATTTTGGAGACTATGATCCAGATGCATTGTATCGCATAATCAGTCTTGATACACTTAATTTGCCTACACCAACCGCAGAAGCGATATCTCTCACTGTCATAGAAGTGTGATCCTTCAGAGCAATTATTTTTGCACACTTTATTGGGGAAATATCCATTTTTCAATACACGAAAGCAACACGTACTCACACAGAGCAAAAACTAACATCCACCTGTCACACATGAAAACTCACAACTGAACCGGCCAAACCACATTCTTACTATCAAGTTCTAACAGTCACACCACCTCACAGCTGATAAAACCGGTTTACGTGGGTTTACGACATCAACTGGCGATCACATTACAATTCTGAGAATAAAATAGCTTGTTCCAATTAATTTGCTCGGTATAGTATGTGTGTGTCTGTCTTTCGCAATACAAAATGAAAAACGTGGTCCCCGATCTGAGTGTCTTTCCGCTTTGTTTACATGCAACCTGATCACAACCAACGTGAAAGCATGAGGGAAAGTAGTTCATGATAAATTTTAGGCATTTCTTTTTTAAGAATGTTTCGTACTTTTGTTCTGGGAGTCATGAATTTTACGCGTTCGTTTTTTTAGAATTTGTTATAATAGACGCCTTAATAAGCTGAGATTTTGGAATACATTCACTCAAAATTTTCCAACTGTACCCAAGTTATCGGTTACCGTTGGTGGAGCGTCCTACTTTAGATACACGACATTACTGGCTACATTTTGATATACAACTGGTCATCTGCACCCTCACTACTGACCTGGGAAACACTCTTGAAGTAAAACGGCATGAACTTATACATAAACCCAATACAACATGAACAGCGCACATTTAGCAAATATTTGATTACTGAGCATCTGTTGTGTTAAGTTCATAGCATTCTGTTTTGTACCTATCATTTTTGACGAGTTGTTGGTAATATTGCACAAATTTGTTGGTACTATACCGTGCAAATTAATTGGGACAAGCTATTTTATTCTCAGAATTGCAATGCGATCGCCAGTTGATGTCGGAAATCCACGTAAACCGGTTTTATCAGCTGTGAGGTGGTGTGACTGTTAGAACTTGATAGCAAGAATGTGTTTTGACCGGCTTTAAACAGGAAATAGGCACTTCAGCTTCAGTTGTGAGCTTTCGTGTGTGACAGGTGGATGTTAGTTTTTGCTCTCTGTGAGTACGTGTTGCTTTCGTGTATTGAAAAATGAATATTTCCCCAAGGAAGTGTGCAAAAATAATTGCTCTGAAGGATCACGCCTCTATGACAGTGAGAGATATCGCTTCTGTAGTTGGTGTAGGCAAATCAAGTGTATCAAGACTGCTTAGGCGATACACTGCATCTGCATCATCGTCTCCAAAAAGGAGAGGTAAATGTTGAAGGAAACGAAAAACAACTCCACGAACCGATAAATATCTAATCAGAAATAGTAAAATGAATAAAAAAAAAAAACAAGCGCCGGCCTTCAAAGAGATTTATTGGCTAGTAGTTTTGATGTTAATGATTCAAATGTACACTGTAGGCTTCTGGAAGTTGGCCGGAAGGAAAGAAGACCAACGAAAAACAATATTTGAATGCGGAAATGAAGATAAAACGTTTAGCATGGGCCAAAAAATATAAATCATGGATCGCTGACGACTGGAAAAAGGTAATTTTCTGTGGTGAAACTCATTTATTTGTGCAGGGTTACTAAGCAAATGTCGTTAGAAGAAGCAACTGTGAACCCTTAAGACCTGAGCATGTCAAACAAACTGTAAAACACCCTCTGAAACAGATGTTTTGGGGTTTTTTCACATCAAATGGCACTGAAAGCTTAGTTCCTGTTCAAGGAATGATTAATTCAGCCAAGTACGTAGAAATATTACAACGTAGGATTGTTCCATTCATGCAAACTTTTGACGGGACATTTCAACATGGCTTGGCCTCATGTCACAATTCGAAATTGGTCAAGAATTTCATGCTGGAAAATCTAATTCATTTGCTTGATTGGCCTGAAAATTCACCAGACTTAAATCCCATAGAAACCTTGTGAAATATTTTGAAGAGACGTTTAGGTAAAATGGACTGTACAACCAAAGAACGCATGATAACGAATGCTACAAAAGTGTGGTTCCACGATTATGAAGTCGAAAATATGTGCACTCAATTAGTGGAGGCAATGCCAAAACGAATTCAAGAGGTCATTTCTGCAAAAGGAGGACATACTTCATAATAATACAGGTATTTATCAGTGTATATCAAGGCATACAATGATATAAAAGCATAGTTTTGGAAAAAAAGAGTGATTTTTCACTTTGTCCCAATTAATTTGCACACTATAGTAACATAAGTTGTAAGTTACCTGATAAGATATGTGAAAACGTTTCTAGTAGGGTATGAAGATACTGCACTGAACACGATGTTTTATAGAATATTTTTGTTTCGTTATCAGTTGCCCATGGAAAGCAAACACTATTTCTATTACGGAAAAGAAACCTTTTTGCATATTACTACTTGTACAGTCATTTTCAATTTATTGAAGGAAACTAGGCCATTACGTTTCTGAGAAAACGTGGCAACATCATGGCATTGAAAATTAAATCCGAAAACTGCTCAACCTCGGAATATGTCATCGTGATCTTAATTAATTGATCTTGACTGGTATATCGAGACTTGATCTGAAGTCGAAAGAGAGAAATACATTCACGTCTGCAGTGCCGAGATCTCTTGGGAGGCACTCGATGTCAAAGAAATAACAGACAGAGAATGCGCCTATGTCAATAGGGTAACGCATCGGCTCCATGTTTAAACAACTCAGAATGCCGGCTTTAATCACAAAAGGGATTATTTGAAAGGGAAGCCTATTCATATGTAAAATTTTAGAGGCATTGAAGATAAATATGAGACCAATAATGTCAGCTTGGTAAGTCAATATTTATTCGTGGCTGTACTGCAGCGAGAAACAGGAAATTTTCCATCCAATATCGAAATAACCTTGCAACAATGTTTGTTGAGCGGTTGTGATTGCTAGATAGGGAGAGAGAGGCCTTCGAAATCCGGGGACAACATGCTCCAAACATTTAAGTTTCACGGGTTTATTTAAATAAAACAGATATTCATAAATGTTTCGAAGCATATTAAGAAAATATTTCTATCAGATTCCGTTTCTCACGTGGTGCTCACCTCACCTCACCTCTTTGCCGCACCTGAAAATGTATGCTGATTCACAGATATTAAAGTGCGAAAATGCTGTTGGAATCGAAGGTTTGCTTCCAAAACTGCTATTGATATTCTACCCAAGGCATAAAGAAATAAATTTGATGCTCAACGATGAAACGTGCCAAAAATATACAGAAATTAATACAAGCGTTACTCATAAATGCTGCAATAGGCTGCTTCGGGAGGAAAGGTATTAGGTGTACAACTTATTTCTCGGCCCCTGACCGCAAGCGATCATAGAACGCCGGCAAATGCAAATAGCTGTGTGTGATAATGGCTGATTGCAGCGCCATTCAACAGCTTTCCAGTCAACCGTGACCGCTCACAGCTGTAGTGACAGAAGGGACGACAGTTGACGGTGAAAGCAATGTCGTTCGAGAAGCAACATTTGAGGCACTGCCTCCTGTTCGCGTTTCATCTGAAACAAAGTGCCGCGGAAGCCCAGCAAGTGATCTGTGCTGCTTTGGCTGAGGCTGCTGTGTCCTACAGTACGTGTAGGAAATGGTTTCAACGGTTTAAGCAGGAAAATTGTGAACTCCGTGATGCAGAACGTCCGGTACAGCCACAGAAAGTTGACGATGAGGAACTGAAACAACTGTTGGACGCGGATCCCTGTCGCACACAGTCAGAGCTCGCCCAGGAACTCGGAGTTAACACGGCAAGCCATTGCAAAGCGCCTGCACAAGCTTGGACGGATTCACAAGGAGGGCCGTTGGGTGCCCCACAAACTCACAGCTGCCAACAAGTCTAGGCGCTACGATGTTGCTGTGTCCTTGCTCTCCAGATTCAAGAAGAAGGATTTTCTCCAAGATTTTCACCTGTGATGAAAAGTGGATCCTCTACGGTAATCCTAAGCGGCGCAAATCGTAGGTTTATCCAGGTCAGCCTACCACCAGTACAGCCCAAACCGAAAATCCATGCCAGGAAGTTGTTGCTGTGCATATGGTGGGATCAGCGCGGCGTCGTACACTATGAGTGGCTCAAACCTGGTGAAACGGTCAATGCTGAGCGTTATTGTCAGCAACTCATTCGTGTGAGTGACGCAATGGAGACGAAAAGTCCATGCAAGGGCAGAAGTTCGGTTCTGTTGCTTCAGGATAACGCGCGTCCACACACCGCGAAAATGACTTTAAGCACGATCACCGACCTGGGATGGGAGATTTCGAACCACCCGGCGTATTCTCCAGACTTTGCCCAGTCGGATTATCACCTCTTTCGCTCCCTGCAACATCATCTGGAGTGATACGCTCTTTACTTCTGTCGAGAAGGTCCACAGAAGTATTGATGACTATCAATTCAAAACAGCCTTCTTTTTTCCGCAGTGGCATTCGGAAGCTGCTATAGTTTTCTGTCAACGTGTCGTGCCTGTGGCCGAGAATTAAGTTGCATACCTAAATATAATTTCTGCTAATATATTTGAGCAACCAAAAGTAAATAATTAATTAAATGAACCTCAAATTCTCCACGGATGCTGCTATTACCTCAATAAAGAAAGCGAGGTACTCCACGATCGTACCATATGAATGCTGAACACAGAATAAATATTATCTAACAATTTTTCCTAAGTATAAGCTGAATGGCAGAATGGTTAAACACATACACATGCACGCGCACTGCCTTACTACTGACATACTAAATATGCATAATAGACTAATTATGCATAATTACTCTGCCGTAGTACCATTCATGTTCCCCGAACCGTTCTCGGCCGCCCCGGTGGCGCAGTGGTCTAAGGCGCTGGCCTCTGATCATTCGTCCGTAAGGGGTCCGGGTTCGAATCCCGGTGAGGCATGGATGTTGTGTTTGTCTTACGGCACTGGCTCTCTCCCTTCCCTGGAACCAGTGACCCTAAATTAGGGACGGGCGACTGCTTATAGCCCATTGAGTTGCTCACGGTGGTCGTTAAACCTCCAATAAAAAAAAAAAGAGAACCGTTCTCGACCAATCCGAGCAGTGTTGTGCGGCACATTTTCTCCTGAAAGTAAGCACTACTAGAGAGGAATACCGTAGCCAATGAAGGATGCACTTGATTTGCAGTGTTTAGGTAGGTGGTAGATATCATAGTTTCTTGCACATGAATGGCTGGACATAGGGTTTCCAGCAGAAAATTGCACAAGGCATTATATTTCCTGCACCTGCATATTTCCGTCCACGGTGCATTCTGGAGCCAACACTTCCCCAAGTTAACGACGCACACGTACCCTAACGTCCCCATGGTGCAACAGGAAACGGGATTCATCAGACCAGGATACCTTCTTCTAATCATTCAAGGTCCAGTTTTGATGTTCGTGTGCCCCTTGTAGGTATTTTCAAAGGTGAACCTAGGTTAACATACACACTCCTGGTTGTTTGCCGCAGCCCTATTTTTAGCAGGTTTCGATGTACCGCGTGTTGTAACACAATATTCCTATCACTAGCATTCAAATCACTGGTGAGATGCGCCACAGGATCCCTTCATTGGGATAGCCATCTAGCATCGATGAGCCTACCACGTCTCATCGATTTTTAGACTATCATTGTCACAATCGATATGGAGTTTATATTGTTACACGGCACTAGCAGTGTTCCTGCCGAGTCGGCCGGTAACGGTGCTTGAGACCTGAAGTACAATTTAGTTGGCCACGGCACCAGGTGAGAATCTCAGGTGCACTGCTGCACTCAAAGATTCACACCAGAACATAAAAAATGAAAAGTTGAAGAATGACCCGAAGCATAAGGCTTGGGTGAATCCACCTTGTGAACAAAATAACAACAACAAATAAAAAATAAAATAATCTAAAAAAAAATGATACTTTGGGATCAGAGTTGTGATGAGGTTCACCCGCAATCACCAATTCGTGACTGAGTGTAGTGGTCCGGATCTTACTCCGGTACATTCAATCCCCAACCAGCCAGTACAACACTCACTTTCGCAAATAGCACATGATTCTCAAATACACAACACAACATTTAATAACGTTCTGCGAGATTTAAACAGATCCGGCGCTCTCTAGGCGCATAGACAATTGCCCCTCATATGTGGGCAGCATACGGTGTCACACTTTACTGTCGGATAACGCAGCCGACTGAGTCTCCACCGGACTATCTGAACAAGAGATACTACTCGTTTACACACTAAATAGAGCTGCAGGTGATATTCATATACAATGGCTTAGAGAATGAAAAAAAATTATATGCAAACGATCACATTAAAAATACTCGCGACACAAAATACACAAGCACGTTAATTTGCGGTATAATGTCAACCCCGCCTTCTCGTGGGCAGCGGCCAGTGCGACATGAAGGCAGAGGGTGCTAAGAATCCCCGGAGGACCGGACTAGGCTGCCATCTGATGCTGACCTTGGCTACGTACAATGGACGCTCCCTATCTTCTGATTCAAGGCTTCTTGAATTGGAAGAGGAACTACAAAGGATCAAGTGGGACATCGTGGGGCTAAGTGAGGTAAGGAGAAAAGGAGAAGATCTCATCGAACTGAAAAGTGGACATCTCTTCTACTATCGTGGGACAGATACTGGCAGAACTAGTGGTGTTGGATTTATAATAAACAAGAAACTGAAGGATAAAGTGGTAGAAGTTGAAAGTTCCTCTGACAGAGCTGCACGACTTGTTATCCAACTCTCAAAAAGATACCAGGCTCAGATTATTCAAACTTATGCACCCACCACAAGTCATCCTGAAGAAGAAATTGAAGAATTTTATGAGGAAATTTGTCATCTAAATAATAAAGGTAAGCAGCACTTGAAAATAATTATGGGAGATTTCAATGCAAAAATAGGGCAACGGCAACAGAATGAAACTTCAGTAGGTAAATTCGGTCACGGCAACAGAAACCAGCGTGGAAATACTCTCGTTGAGTTTGCAGAGGCAGAAGGGTTTTTCATCTTGAACTCCTTCTTCAAGAAAAAGCCACACAGGAAATGGACATGGAGACATCCAAATGGGACGACAAGTGAAATTGATTTTATTATGTGTAACAAAAAATTCGTCATAGAAGACTGCAGTGTGCTAAACAAGTTCAACACAGGTAGTGACCATAGATTGGTGAGATGTAAGATGCACCTCAACACTAAACTTGAACGTGGCAAGCTCATAAGACAAACAAAATCTATTGACATAACCAACCTTAAAAAACACCATAATACCTTCAAGTTGGAACTGAAGAACAGGTTCTCTGCTTTAGAAGGCCTAACATCGGAAGAAGTGGACATCTCTGAAGTCAGCAGAAAAGTAACCAAAGCTCTTATGGAAACAGCAACAAAATTAGCTGGGTCTAAGAACAAGTTGCATGTAAACAAATTATCAGGAAAAACGAAAATGTTGATGCAAAAAGAAGAGAGATGAGGACAACTAAAGAAGATGTGACTTCCAAAGTGGAATATATAGAGCTATGCAAGACAGTAAGAAAAAGTATCACTGAAGACGTAAGAAAATTCAACTGTGAACTAGTGAGGAAAGCAATTGAAAACAACCAAAGCCTAAAGATAGCAAAGGGACATCTCAGTAAGGGAAGAAAACAGATTATGGCACTGAGAAAAGAAGATGGTTCTGTAACAAGAAATAGAGGCGAAATTTTGACAAGAGTGAAAGATTTCTACTCCAAATTATATGAAAGGGATGATATATGCACTCCAGACATCATGAAAGATACCAGTACCAGAGTTCCTCCAGTCCTTCCAGCAGAAGTTGCACATGCAATCAAGAACATGAAGCGAGGAAAAGCTCCAGGAGAAGATGGAATTACTGTAGACATCATACAAGAAGCAAGTGGAGAAATCGAAACAGTACTCGCCCAAATTTTCACTCGATGCCTTAATGAAGGAAAGATTCCTGAGGATTGGAACACCGCTACAATGATCCTGCTACATAAGAAAGGTGACATTGAGGATCTTGGAAACTACAGACCTATCAGCCTCCTATCAGTAGTTTATAAAATCTTCACTAAAGTTCTTTCACACCGCTTGAAGGTAACACTGGACATGGCTCAACCGAGAGAACAAGCTGGATTCAGGAGTGGCTACAGCACAATAGATCATATCCACGTGCTGAGAGAACTAATTGAAAGAGCAAGGGAATATGAACTTCCATTGTGCATGGCTTTTATCGATTATGAAAAAGCCTTTGATTCGGTGAAACCATCAGCAGTTACAATGGCTCTGAAAACCTGCGGTATTGAAGATGCATACATTAATATTATTAATAACATCTATGAAAATGCAAGTGCAAAGATTAGGCTGTTTGAAAATACAACACACGTAAAAATTGGAAAGGGAGTGAGACAAGGTGACACCATATCTCCGAAGCTCTTTAATGCCACATTGGAGGGTGTTTTTCAGTCGCTGAGCTGGGAAAACAAGGGGATAAAGATTAATGGAGATTATCTAACCCACCTTCGTTTTGCTGATGACGTAGTCATTTTTGCAACTACCCCATCTGAGCTGCAGAGTATGATCCAGGAACTTGCTGACAAGAGTAAAGAAGTGGGATTAAAAATGAACTTTCAGAAGACAAAAGTGATGTTCAATGCTTTTACAAGAAATGAAGATTTATCGATTGATGGAGAAAAGCTGGAGATAACAGACACATACGTTTATCTTGGACAGCAGATACCAAGTGAGGGTCACATTGATGAAGAAATTAATCGGCGTACAAAACTTGCCTGGAGAGCTTTTGGAAGAAACAGCATAATTTTCAAGAGCAATATGCCATTATGTCTTAAAAGAAAAGTGTTTGATCAATGCATCCTTCCAGTGCTTACGTATGGGGCAGAGACGTGGACCTTAACTAAAAGAGACATACAAAGGCTGCAGACAACTCAAAGTAGCATGGAGAGGTGCATGCTTGGTGTAACCAGGAGAGATAAGAAGAGGAACACGTGGATCCGAAAAATGACAAGAGTGGAAGACATCATGATCAGAGTTAAATCCCTGAAATGGCAATGGGCTGGACATACTGCCAGAAGAACAGACCATCGATGGACAGCCGAAATTTTAGATTGGATTCCAAGGGACAGGAAAAGACCCAGAAGAAGACCACATGGAAGATGGGTGGATGAAATTCGAAAGTATGCGGGAGTGACATGGAGGAGACTGGCACAAGACAGACCGTTGTGGAGGAAACTTGGGAGACCTTCGTCCAGCAGTGGATTGATAATGGTTGACAATGATGATGATGATGATAAGATTATAGGTGCGAAATACTGCCAAAGTTAATTAACTAAATCTAATAAGCATGCACATGCAGATCCCTTCCCCGCTAGCTTTGGCCCTGAACCAAAGTTAAAAGAAACTGTCCCGCCTAGCGGAATTTGTGGCCACACCCTCTCCCTTATTCATGTAAAAAATAATCAGGAATGGGCCCTGTAAGAAATTGAAATCCGTATGTGCAGGTATTTCCTCTGAGGTTCAGTCACTCAGCATTACTGCATCTATGTCCATGCAGCTTTGGGTGTCGGGATGGCACAAGTTCGCAGATGTGCGAAGAAAGAAAAAGGAAATATTCATCTACTTACAGTTACGTGACTTTGCTGTGCAAATCCGTTGTGCATCACATAATATCACACGACAAAAAAACACACACACACAGACACTTGCACCATGTGGCAGCACCGATGATTCAACACTTCACTTTGACGCTTGATGTAAATGAAGCACACAATTAAAAATGGTAATATCACGCCGCACTTTGTTGCAATGATTAGAGTGCACACTGATCTATTCTCGTGACGATTTGAAGGTGGCCGTTAAGCAAAATAGGCCCTCTCACATCTGATGTTGCGGTTTCCAAGATTGATTTTCTGTGTTCCTGGGAAATGATTTTTGTTGTCGTGAAGAAATAATTGTGAACGTCGACTGCTGGGAGAGTGGGACACATTCAATTCCGCTGCTGCTATAGTTGATTCCGTCCGTCGCTACCTTCCGTCCTTTTTGACCGTTCATTCCCAATTCAGTCAGTTCCTTTCCGTTAGCAAACCATCTACCCTGCCTGAGTACGCAGTTCAAATATGCCACTCGCAGGTTTTGTTTCCATTTTTTTATCGAGTTGCGACCGCTAGCCCTGAGATTAATTTTCTCGGCCGAGCGAAATCAGACGTGCTTTTACCTTAAGCGTATATCGGCAACTGCTGACCGAAAACAACGCTCGAATCCACCCCTATTCTTTTCAGCGATTCTAAACTCTTAATTGCCCATTGTCCCTCGCATACGTCAGTCAAAGTATCTTTCTCGCTGACAGAGTTATGTGTCTGCTGAGGGTCTCTTGGCCCACCCACTGAAGTAAACATACGGACCACAGCGTTAAGCTACAAGCGGAAAGAAGAAAAGAAAGAAAAGTGAAAAACCACTTCGAACATTGCTGCTTCCATCCGCATTCGAAAGCACATTTCCCTCGTTCGTTTTGCAGCCCCTCTAAGACACTTGAGATAGGAATTTTTATGTTTCACTTCAGGGCTATGTGTGAGGTCTAGCAATTCAAAATGGCAAAAATATTGCGTTTCTTGCCTTCAAAAGCATTGGAGCGACTTCCCAATTATCCCGCAATTTTGTTAATTAATTTAGAGAACAGCCGAAAGAAAAAAACAACGTAAATGAGAAATAAATAAAAAAACTGAACTGTAAAAGAACATGTGAGCCTGCCGAACTGTGATTCCTAGCTGCCTCATACAATACGCGACATGGCGGACAAATTTTAAAGTTTTCTTCAGGTTTTAGGATGGGGGGGGTGTCCACTGTAACATTCCATCCCCCCATGAAAGAAAAAAAAAGGGATGACTGGATGAAGTTTATTCATCCAATCATTCTATTTTTTTAACTGTATACACTCAACCCTTTCCCACCGTCGCAAGGCACCTAATTCCGGACTTAAGTGCCCTGAGAGCGGAAGGAAAGTTTAAGGATTTCATCACACGTTCATTGCTACCCGTCGAGATAGGCGGAAAGAAAATTTAAATATGAGGCATAGCTTCGAGAATCCACGAGTTCCACAGATCTCTCACGTTCGATGCTCCTACGCCCGCTTTTATCTGCGCTCGATGCCAAATTCTTGCGTTCCACTGTCTTCGAGTTCCTTCTCAACATCGTAGATAATCGTGGTGTCACAGTCTTCCTGGGGATCCACTATAATCTCAACTGATCCCCGTCTGTCAGTGTGTGGTATGGTGTTACTCGCCCTTAACACCCGCCCATAATCATCCCTTGGTCTCAGCGACGCCCGCGAAATGATTGGAGGACTTTTGACCTGGCTTCCCTGCACTCGTAAGGGATCCACAATCATGCGGGTTCGCGCTGCAAAGGGTTCGGTTTCTGAGGGAGGCGGAATTGCTGCGGAGGGCGTTGGGTCGCCCGACTGTAGCATCCACATTGGGCTCTCCCATTCATCATCTTCATACAATTCTGCATCTTCGGACTCCCATGTGGTTCGTGCGAGGTGCTGTGACTCGGGTTCATCTCCCGCATCCCGAACTGTTTCCTGGAAATGCCACGTGTCGAATACCCTTCTCTGTGGGGCTTTAAAGATCCTATCAACATGGGTTAGGCGAGGACGCCTCATATCGTTCACCGGCACAATTTTGAAGTTAACTGGTGAAGTCTTTTCCACCACTCTAAAGGGTCCTATGGACGGTTTCATCAGCTTGCGCGATCTTGCCTTGGACGCCGAAGGGTCGTGTTGATAAACAAGATCACCCACCTTGATTTGCTTATCTACTGCCGTCCGTGCCCGATAGTCCCTTGAATTCTGGGCTGCCTCTTCAAGGTTATCGCGAACAATTCTGAATGCTTCCTGCATTCGCATAACCAAGCTCTCTGCATCATTCGGGTGCTCAGAGTAGCTCCAAGGGATTTCCTCGCTCAGCAAATGCCCAGGCATATTCAAGTCCCTTCCAAACATGAGGAAATTGGGAGTTTCCCTAGTAGCGCTGTGAGTGGCCGCTCTGTACGCCATAGCTACAAAATCTGTAAAATTATCCCAATCTTTCCCAGTCGGAGAACAATAAAGCGCTAAGGAATGCATCACTGTACGGATACTTCGTTCCGCTTGTCCGTCAGTCTCCGGATGCCTCGGGCTCGTATTCAGTTTCTTAATGCCTAATCTTCTGTAGAGTTCGGACATTAATTCTGACAAAAAGTTCGTTCCTCTGTCAGTCAACAAAGTATGAGGTACACCATGTCTCGCTATAACGTGCGTCGAGAATTTTTCAGCTACTTCTTTGGCTGTTTGAGATTTTAAGGGGATTAGCTCAATATACTTGGTAAAAGAGTCGGTGACTACCAATAGGTACTTGTTCCCGTTCTCTGTCGTGGGAAGAGGTCCTGCGATGTCCATGGAAATTTTGGACCACGTAACTGGCACTATTTCCGGGGTAATTAAACCCGCCTTTTGGTTTCTCTTGTAATCCCGGCGTTTTAAACACCCCTCACAACTAGCAGTGTAATTTTTTACATCAGCAAACATATTGAGCCAAAAATATTTGAGTCTAATTCGCCCCAATGTCTTCTCAAACCCTAAGTGCCCTGCGCTTATACCATCATGCTCAGCTCTCATTACCTCAGACTTTAGAGAGTCGGGCACCACCAACTGTTCAGTAACAAGTCTGCGTGGACTGTTTTTGGCTGGCAAGGAAAAATGATATAGCAGGTCGTCACGCATGAAGTAGGTATCTGTGATTTTATCAACAGCAGAGTAGTCACGCCCCTCGATGCAATCGATTACTTCGACCAAATTCGGGTCTGCCCGTTGTGCAGCCTTTATGGCCTCAGCATCAAATGTAGGGCCTGGAGCCGCATGACTTGCTACCACTGCTGCAATATGCCTCGACAACACATCCGCGTTTGTATTCTTCTTCCCTGGGCGATACATTACATCAAAATCATATTCGGATAGACTGAGATTCCACCTAACAAGCCTAGAGTTGGGAGTCTTTAGCGTCATCAGCCACTTTAAGGGTCTGTGATCAGTTATAACTGTAAACTGCCTACCCACTAAATATTCCCGCCAATGCGTGATGGATGCAACTATTGCCAAAGCCTCTTGCTCAGTTGCGCTGTAATTTTGTTCTGCGGGATTACGTTTTCTGCTGAAGAATGCAATAGGATGTCTGACGCCCTCTTCGTCCTCCTGCTCGAGTATACCCGCAATAGCCAATTTGGATGCATCTGTGGTCACGAAGAATCTTTTCGAGAAATCTGGGTAAGCCAACAGCGGCTCACTTATGAGCGCCCTCCTCAATTGCTGGAAGGACTCCTCACACTGCTCATCCCAGATAAATTTTACATTTCTCCTGGTGAGATTTGTCAAAGGTTGGGCAATGGATGCAAAATTTTTGATATGGCGCCTGTAGTAGCCCGCCATTCCCAAAAAGGCTCGGACGTGCTTAACAGTGCGTGGGGCTGGAAAATCCCGTACGGCCTCCACGTTTTCAGGGTTTGGCCTTACTCCTTGACCATCCAGAAGGTGCCCAAGATATGTAACCTCCTTGGTCGCAAACTCACATTTACTTGGCTTAATTTTAAGCTTGTGCCTTCTTAAACGTTGGAAAATTAACTCCAATTTCTCCAAGTGTTCATTTAAGGTCTTAGATGCACACAAAATATCGTCCACGTACACTAGAATGCCATCATCACGCTTGTCCAAAAACAATGAGTCTAGAGCTCTTTCAAAAGTTGCAGGACTGTTGCACAATCCAAACGGGAGACGGTTCCACTCGAAATGGCCAAATTCGCAGGAAAAAGCAGTTTTGTGCTTGTCTTGTTCCCTGATTTTGATTTGATGATACCCTGCCAAAAGGTCTATTTTCGAAAAATTCGGCATCCATGCAAAAGAGATAGGGTCTGTTGTATTCTGGGGACTGGGTAACTGTCTTTTCTGGTTATCTGATTCAATTTTCTAAAGTCACAACAGAAACGATATGAATTGTCCCGTTTTCGAATGAGGACAATTGGGGAGCTATATGGACTATCCGACTTAGAAATAATTCCAGCATCCAGTAATTCATTCACTTGATCTTTTAATTCAGGTCTAAGAGCATGCGGAACATTGTATGGGCGAAGCTTAAAGGGTTTGTCATCTGTTAGATGAATTTCATGTTCAGCGAGGTCAGTGCCCTGCAAATCTATGGGATCCCGTGCAAAAACATCGGAATATGTCATCAGTAATTCCAAAACCTTCTCACGTTCAAAATAATTCAAATGCTCCAATTTAAAATCACCGGCAGACACAGGCAAAGTACCGCGCTGCGTTACACCTATTTCCCGTGAATTCTGAGTGATTTCCACAGGTTCTACTTGAAATAGCTTAGTATGTTTGTTTAACCAAATAGGGGAACTACTAGTGTTTGCTACTTTTACATCATATAAACCACTTGATGCGACATTATTAACAGACCGTGCCAAAAGTAATCCATCTTTGCGTGCACGTGGATGCGGTTCAAACAAGACAGTCTGTACTCTCATACGAAGCGGTGTTCCCAACTTCACTTGAAGGAACATTTCTGCGTTGGGAGGGACACAAGTTTTCTGCGCCAGGGAGGCAACAGTCACCCCTCCTCAAGCATATCGTCCGCGTCCCTCTCTTTCTGCGGAGAGCACTGCGTGGGTGGGGGTCGGGAAACAACAGCTGATTCGAATGGGCAGAGAAGGTTAGGTGATGTGTTCGCATCGCATCAATTCCTAACAATGCTGAGTAATTTTCAATCAGCGGGTATTTTGACACATGGGCTTTGACCAAGATATTTCTTCCTTTGATTCGCAGGTTAACGTTGTAACATCCTAAGGTTGGAATGATTTCCCCTGTGATGCTTTTTATCCTTAAATCTGAATTGATGGGAGTCAATTTCCTGCGACCTTTCAATCTTAAATAAGCATCTTTCGCCAAAAAAGTTACCGATGATCCCGTGTCGACTAATAACTTAATTTTGTCACCTTCGAGATCTGCGTTAATAATCGGCAAATTGTCCCCACTTTGAATAGAAACATAACGCACCTGAGAGGATTTAAACTCTGACTGGGCCGAGATACCTCTTACAAATCGACCCTTATTTAGTTTAAAGACTTATTCTTGGAATCTGGTTTCTGTGCACCAAATTTTCGTGATACTTCGTAATGAGAATCTCTTCCACTTCCTCTGCTATATGCCTGTTTGGGTATTGTCTCCGTCCTATTTGACCCATCCAAATTAGGGCACAACCTAATCACGTGGCCTTCTAATCCACACCCAAAGCACAAAATTCTACTTTTGCTGCGCCGTGTTTGTTGCGATCCACAATTCTCCTCGAGTGAATCATTTCGATTACCGAAACCCCGGCGATCATCTGGCCTTGTTTCCTTCCATCTAGCTCGTTCCGCCCCGAAGAGCTGGGGGTTAGATCGCTGAAATGTCTCTCTATTTCTCTCATTCCCTTCCGATTTCCTGTCTTCTCTTCCCTGAGAATTCCCAACTAACTGCCCTACCGTATTCTCCGTGGCTTCCAAACGCGACAACATCTGTTGCAAAGTGCGGGCCAGCATTACCGACTCCTCGTCCCCTCTGCCTCCTTCCACCGTATTCACCAAAGTTTTTCTACCCATGAGTGCTAAATTCTCCTCCTCTTGAATTGCGATAAGAACTGCAGCATCCAAAGTTTCCGGGCATTTTGTTAGTACCCAACGCCTAATCGATTCAGATAACCCTGAAATAAATTGGCACATCGCTTCTTGATCCCTGTGCTTCCTTGTCTCTTCGGACATATCCGACTTATGACCATGATATTTCGTAGCTGCGCTCTTAAGACGTGTTGCGTACTGCCGAACGTCTTGTCCTGGCAATTGCACACAATTCATAAACTGCTTCATTCGCGTTACCAATGGCTCTTCGGCTTGGAAGCGATCAATGACAAGCCGTTTAAAATTTACATATTCGGTTTCAGCCCTCAGCTCATCGCTATCAGATAGAAATTCAGCAGCTCTCTCCCGAAATTTAGATTTTGCAATCGCGAGTTTAGTTTGCTCACACCATCTACCCACCATCGCTACACTTTCGACATCCTGAAAAAAGTGTTTAGCACGATACAGCGGATCAGTGCCTGTAAATAGCCTCAACATGTTTATGCATCCCGCTATTTGCTCACCGTAAACCATAGGTGCGGCTAAAGCTGTTTGTCTCAGCTGTGATGTACCCGCTGTACTTGTAACAGGTGTACTCTCTTCCGGAACAATTGCAGCCTCAGTGCTCACATGTTCTCCGTCAGAGTGACCATCAGAATCATCTGAATCCACGTGACTCGCAGATGACGATTTCTTCGTGTTAGCCATTTTGTTTTTCTTACCCACTAAAATTATGGCAGTTCTTAGAAAACAGCTTAAGGCTTACTTAATGCTAAATTATACAAAATTCGCACCGAACAAAATTAAATAAAAATAGTAATGGCAGTCAATTCGCACTTATTTTACGAACATGAGTGTTGTTCCGCTAGCTGCAAAATATAGGTATCGATCCTGGGACAACGGCACCATTAATGTTACACGGCACTAGCAGTGTTCCTGCCGAGTCGGCCGGTAACGGTGCTTGAGACCTGAAGTACAATTTAGTTGGCCACGGCACCAGGTGAGAATCTCAGGTGCACTGCTGCACTCAAAGATTCACACCAGAACATAAAAAATGAAAAGTTGAAGAATGACCCGAAGCATAAGGCTTGGGTGAATCCACCTTGTGAACAAAATAACAACAACAAATAAAAAATAAAATAATCTAAAAAAAAATGATACTTTGGGATCAGAGTTGTGATGAGGTTCACCCGCAATCACCAATTCGTGACTGAGTGTAGTGGTCCGGATCTTACTCCGGTACATTCAATCCCCAACCAGCCAGTACAACACTCACTTTCGCAAATAACACATGATTCTCAAATACACAACACAACATTTAATAACGTTCTGCGAGATTTAAACAGATCCGGCGCTCTCTAGGCGCATAGACAATTGCCCCTCATATGTGGGCAGCATACGGTGTCACACTTTACTGTCGGATAACGCAGCCGACTGAGTCTCCACCGGACTATCTGAACAAGAGATACTACTCGTTTACACACTAAATAGAGCTGCAGGTGATATTCATATACAATGGCTTAGAGAATGAAAAAAATTATATGCAGACGATCACATTAAAAATACTCGCGACACAAAATACACAAGCACGTTAATTTGCGGTATAAGATTATAGGTGCGAAATACTGCCAAAGTTAATTAACTAAATCTAATAAGCATGCACATGCAGATCCCTTCCCCGCTAGCTTTGGCCCTGAACCAAAGTTAAAAGAAACTGTCCCGCCTAGCGGAATTTGTGGCCACACCCTCTCCCTTATTCATGTAAAAAATAATCAGGAATGGGCCCTGTAAGAAATTGAAATCCGTATGTGCAGGTATTTCCTCTGAGGTTCAGTCACTCAGCATTACTGCATCTATGTCCATGCAGCTTTGGGTGTCGGGATGGCACAAGTTCGCAGATGTGCGAAGAAAGAAAAAGGAAATATTCATCTACTTACAGTTACGTGACTTTGCTGTGCAAATCCGTTGTGCATCACATAATATCACACGACAAAAAAACACACACACAGACACTTGCACCATGTGGCAGCACCGATGATTCAACACTTCACTTTGACGCTTGATGTAAATGAAGCACACAATTAAAAATGGTAATATCACGCCGCACTTTGTTGCAATGATTAGAGTGCACACTGATCTATTCTCGTGACGATTTGAAGGTGGCCGTTAAGCAAAATAGGCCC
Source organism: Macrothele yani (assembly GCA_039090855.1). NCBI lineage: Eukaryota > Metazoa > Arthropoda > Arachnida > Araneae > Macrothelidae > Macrothele > Macrothele yani. The sequence goes on along the minus strand of CM077027.1, from coordinate 131,803,402 downwards.
TCTCACATCTGATGTTGCGGTTTCTAAGATTGATTTTCTGTGTTCCTGGGAAATGATTTTTGTTGTCGTGAAGAAATAATTGTGAACGTCGACTGCTGGGAGAGTGGGACACATTCAATTCCGCTGCTGCTATAGTTGATTCCGTCCGTCGCTACCTTCCGTCCTTTTTGACCGTTCATTCCCAATTCAGTCAGTTCCTTTCCGTTAGCAAACCATCTACCCTGCCTGAGTACGCAGTTCAAATATGCCACTCGCAGGTTTTGTTTCCATTTTTTTATCGAGTTGCGACCGCTAGCCCTGAGATTAATTTTCTCGGCCGAGCGAAATCAGACGTGCTTTTACCTTAAGCGTATATCGGCAACTGCTGACCGAAAACAACGCTCGAATCCACCCCCTATTCTTTTCAGCGATTCTAAACTCTTAATTGCCCATTGTCCCTCGCATACGTCAGTCAAAGTATCTTTCTCGCTGATAGAGTTATGTGTCTGCTGAGGGTCTCTTGGCCCACCCACTGAAGTAAACATACGGACCACAGCGTTAAGCTACAAGCGGAAAGAAGAAAAGAAAGAAAAGTGAAAAACCACTTCGAACATTGCTGCTTCCATCCGCATTCGAAAGCACATTTCCCTCGTTCGTTTTGCAGCCCCTCTAAGACACTTGAGATAGGAATTTTTATGTTTCACTTCAGGGCTATGTGTGAGGTCTAGCAATTCAAAATGGCAAAAATATTGCGTTTCTTGCCTTCAAAAGCATTGGAGCGACTTCCCAATTATCCCGCAATTTTGTTAAATTATTTAGAGAACAGCCGAAAGAAAAAAACAACGTAAATGAGAAATAAATAAAAAAAACTGAACTGTAAAAGAACATGTGAGCCTGCCGAACTGTGATTCCTAGCTGCCTCATACAATACGCGACATGGCGGACAAATTTTAAAGTTTTCTTCAGGTTTTAGGATGGGGGTGTGTGTCCACTGTAACAATATCATTCCATTGAACACTATAGACATTCAGGATGAAGATCGAATTTATGTTGGATCTACACTTCGCTCCATAAAAACTCGTTTAAAAGAGCATCAATATAACATAGGGACAGGCTCATCAAAGACTTCTTTATCACGGTTTTTACTCAACGGATCTAATTACTCATGCTGGAACGAAGATAACATTTTCGCCTCACCTTACTCGAAAGCACCAATCCTCTTAATGAAAAGCCTGTTTATTCACAAATATGGTGCAGTAGGTTGCAATGACTATAATCCTTGTCACATTCCTTTGCCTTGGAAAAGGGTGCTTAATACGATTTAACACATAGAGACGTATACCAATTTTTCCTTCACATATAATATTTAATGCGTTGCTTGACATGTACTATATTTATCGATGTTATCAAATCTTTCATGAGATATGATATCCTTCACGAGCATGTGACGCTATCATGAAAGCACTTTTCATTATTGTATTTAAAGTCATACTCAGTTCCAATTTGCTACTACATCTGACCCGTTTCGGACCTGAAAGATCTACTGTTTACTGTATATATTAATATTAACCTTAATCACATTAAACTATTTAAACAGTCAATTGTACTATTTGAATCGAATAAAATCGTGTTAAGATGGCCAGAGATCTATATAGAAAGACATACATTGCCGGCGGATCGTGCATTCTCCGTCCTCGGACCACTTTTTGAAGGTGCTAACCATGGCTGACCACAAGTCTTACCATCTCTGAATCAGTCGTCTGGGCATTATGATATGGCCATTGTCAAATTCGCATGAATCCGCTGCATTTCGCATTTGAAGATTAAGAATAAGACTGATTAGCAGAGCTCAGAATCAGGTGTTATTTATACCGTTTCATAATCTTCACACTTGCCGCCATTTCCCTGCAATTGCTTTGATCTGCATAAAAACGCGCTGGTTATAATGTTTCGGTTCTCAGGAGTATATTCAGTAGTAGATCCATGAAACTATTGGTAGTGCCATCCCAGGCAGCACATCCTTACAATTTAACGTTGGCCCAACATTGTGCCACCGTCTTTTGGGTGGGAATAGAAGACGGTGGCTCAGTGTTGTGCCTTATTTAAATTGCAAGGCTGTGCTACCTGGGATATTGGTATACACAGATGAGACATTACATTATGACCACCTACCTAATAAGCTGTAGAACCACCTTTATCCCGCAAAACAGCAACCAGTCGTCGAGGTATTGATTAGATGAGGTGGTCATGGGTATCCTGGAGTATCTAGTACCATAATGCCAATATCAGGTCCTCCAGTAACCGTACATTTCGAGGTGGCGGTGATTTGGCGTAAACCCGCTTTTCCAAGTCGAACCACAAATGTTCGATTGGGTTCATGTCAGGTGAATTCGGAGGGCAGAGCATTTACAGAAAGTCACCAGCCTGTTCCTCGAACCATTCCTTGACGATTCTGGCAGTGTGGAATGGCGGATTATCCTGCTGGTAATGGCCATGACCAGCAGGGAACACAATTGCCATGAATGATTGAACTGTCCGCAACGATGTCTATATACCTGACAGCTGTCAGGGTTTGTGCTATTGAAATAATGGGACCTAAAGTGTCGCAAGAAAAACCGTCACAGCATAACACCGCCGCCATCGGCCTGTTTCCGCCCAACAGTGCATCCAGGTGCCATAGCCTGCGTTGGGAATCTGCGTATCGCTTTCGGACGTCTACGTGATGCACCAAGAATATTGATTCGTCAGACCAGGCGGCTTTCTTTCAACCATCCACGGTCCAATCTCGGTGATCTTGGGCCTATTTCATGCGTTGTTGGCGATGACGTGCAGTGAGCATAGGGACCCGGCTGGATCTTCCGCTACGCAGGCCCATGCGCAGAAGGGGGTAATGAACTGTGTACTGTGACACATTGCCCTGATCAACACTGTTGTAACTACGGGTGATTTGTCGCACTGTAGCCCTGCGGTCGCTGTGAACAATGCGCGACAGTCTCCTCTCCCCTCTGGCATCAATGAGCTGCGGACGACACGCGGCAGAAACTTTCGTCCGAATCCAAGATGACCGTTCCATCTAGCACGCACTTTCCTCACTGAAAGAGGTTGATACCTGGCCTCCCTGACTCCAATGTCAGTGAGAATAGGTGACATGGATTATTGAATCTTCAGTCAGTGCCATGGCAGAATCGTTTTGTTTTATTATCATTTGGCTTAGTTCCACATTGTTTCATACAAATTTTACACTATCTACCAACAAGTAAGTGGACATCCTTGCAATCGACGATATCTGCGGTCCTGATACACGTCACGGCCGTCGCCGTTAAATATCGTGTGGGAAATAAAAACACAACCAGTCGCATGCGAAATGCCACGCAGTTCGGAGCTCTCTAATTTCGAGAAAGGTGTAATCGTCGGGTATCACAGAAATGGCCGATCCATACGTGACATATCCAGCGAGTTAAAGTACCCAAATTCGACAGTGGCCTAGGTGATTAGCAAGTGGAAGATGAGAGGTGACTGTCGGAATCTGCCCCGACCCGGCAGACACACAAAACCGGGTCTTAGAGACCGATGGGTGCTGGCCAGAGAAATTCGGAAAACTCGCACCAAATCGATGGGCTACAACCGCGAGGAGTTTCAACAGGCATCCGGGAGTGTTCTTTCGATGAATACCATCCGTAAGGAAGCCCATCTGCTCGGTTATCATGGACGTGCTGCAGCCCACAAGCCTTTGATCACCAAGTCCAATAGCGCTGCTCAGCTAACGTGGTGCAAAGAACTTCGAGAGTGGACCGTTGAACAGTGGAAACAGGTTCTCTGGAGCTACCAATCAAGGTTCACCCTATACCGTTTGGATGGCAGGATCTGGGTTTGGTGTCTGCCTGGAGAACACCTCCTGACGGAATGTATTGTGCCAAATGTGAAGTTAGGCAGCGGTGGAATTATGCTATGGGGGTGTTTCTCCTGGTATGGCACGTGGCCCTTGGTCGCAATTCCTGATAAACTCAACGCAGAGACCTACTGCACCATTTTGGATGACCATGCGCTTCCTACGTTGTGGCAGTTTTACAGAGTGGACCCATGTTACTATCAGGATGACAGTGCCGCCTGTCACGTTGCAAGGTCCACCATGGCTTGGTATGGTGACAATGGGGTTAATCGAATGGACTGGCCTGCGCAGAGCTCGGACCTTAACCCTATCGAGCACCTCTGAGACGAGTTAGAGTGTCTACGTAAGGGGTGCCGTCACCGTCCTAAATCGGTGAAGGAACTGACCTGTCTTCTCCAAGCCGAGTTGAAGAAAATACCAATAGTTGTCGTACAACGCCTGGTTGAGAGTGTGCGCCGGAGGGTCGCAGCTGTTCTCGCCGCTCGTGGAGCCTCCACCAACTATTGAAGGTGAATAAACTTCGTTTTCCTTTGCTATCACAGGTGTCCAATTACTTGTTGGTAGATAGTGTATATGTAGCAATATTTATAAGGGAAACACGGGATTATTCCTGCTGGTAATGGCCATGATAAGCAGGGAACAATGTGTAATCCCGTATTTGTATGTATACTGTGTAATCCCATAATTCCGGCTCCATTTGTATGTATACTGTGTAGTCCCGTAATTCCGGCTCCATTTCTATATGTATACTGTGTAGTCCTGTAACTCCGGCTCCATTTCTATGTATACTGTGTAATCCCGTAATTCCGGCTCCATTTCTATGTATACTGTGTAATCCCGTAATTCCGGGTCCAGTATGATGAGTAATTCCGGCTCCACTTGTATGTATATTGTGTAATCCCGGCGCCAGGACGATGAAATTTTCAAGTTCTCGATATTACACTGCTGGCCACCAAAAATGAAACACCATGAAGGAAGCATGCGATTGGCCTGAAATTCGCAGCATACGTCGCCCGCGAGAGGACATGTAAACGATTAGCATTGCAGGGCATATGCAAATCATGTGCGCCCGGCACGCCACAGAGAAGCACTATAAGAAGGATGCACAGAAAGGCGGGGTGTAAGTAGTGGAAGTGTGTTGTGCTGCCGGACCTGTGCGTGGGAAGCTTCCTGATGCTTCGTCGCAGAATACGGCAGCCATTCCAGCACGTTTCGGAGTTCGACAGAGGACGAATAGTGGCTTATCGCGATAGCGGTTAATCGTACTGAGACATCGACGCCCGAGTGAGACGACATCCAGCCACAGTAAGGCGACTATGGATTCGGTGGGTGCAGGAGGAACGGACGGACCGACGTGAGTGATTGCCACAGCACACCACCAAACGAGAAGACTGGCATGTTGTGCGGCGGGCATTGACGCCTCGCACCGCCACATCACGAACGTTAGCGCAGGAATTAGGGTGTGTTATGCAACAACCTGTGTCAGCACGTACCATTCGACGTGGTCTGCAGAAGCGGGGACTTGTCACACGGCGCCCATTGCTCCGATTACCATTGACGTTACACCACCGGCGAGTACAGCGGCAGTAGGCCGTTGAACGCCGCACCTGGACTACGGAATGGTACGACATTGTCTTCAACGATTCCCGCTTCTACCTGCAACACCACGATGGTCGGTTCCGCGTGTGGCGGCACCGCGGCGAGAGGCTGTATGACGCCTGCATTATGCATCGCCATACCAGTCCGTGGCCTGGCGTTATGGTTTGGGGCGCAATTGGATATGACACCCGCACCCCTGTGGTACGCATCGCCGGTACACTCAGTAGCCACCACTACATGTCCGAGGTTTTGGAGCCTGTAGTCCTCTCTTACCTGCAGGACCTGCCAGCGGCCCCTTTTCAACAGGACAATGCGCGCCCGCACATGGAACGCATCGTGCAACAATTCTTCATGGACCACCAGGTGCTACTGCTGTCGTGGCCCGCCTGTTCTCGTGGTATGTCGCCCATCGAACACGTCTGGTCCCTGATGGGTAACCGAGTGGTCCGGCAAGCACCACCCGTAGCTAGGCCTGATGAACTGTGACAACGTGTGGAAGCAGCCTGGACCGACATACCCCAAGCCCACATCCAAAGCCTCTTTCGTTCGATGCCACGGCGTGTAGTGGCCGTTAATGCCAGCCATGGTGGCCACACGAACTATTGACGTCTGCGTGTTCCGCAAGTCGCACGTGCCTGTAAGATCAATCATTTCATCTTTGTATCTGTTGTTATGTGTCCAGTAAATCTGGCTTGCCTATCTCGTGCCCTTCTTGGTGTTGCATTTTAGGTTGCCAGCAGTGTATTTGACTTACCACTCTTGTCATAATTTACACCAATAGACTAAATCACATTTTCAAATTTGTACTCTCTTTATTTTCCGGGTTCAGGAAGCAGTGTTTCTTGAAACATTGGTGAGCTGAAAGAATAACATTTGACAATATTTCCATGTTCTCATAGGAAGATGGGCCAGGGGCTGTATCATCATTTCTTGTAGTAAAAGCAAAGATCGCCCAGTGGTTTTTACGGCAGTTTTTGTTACAATAGGAAGATGGTCCTGTTGCTACGTAATCATTCTTATGTTGCCACAAGAAGATGGACCAGGAGCTGTATTGTTATTTTTTGTCTTGCCACAGGAAGTTGGGCCAATGGCTGCGTCATCACTTTTACGTTGTAGAATAACGATGACCCAGTAGGTGCATCATTGGTTTAATGTTGTATAACGTAACTCTTTTTCGTGTGCGAGATTGGTGTTACGCTATGTCTAAAACCATGACTAAGGAAATGTTGAACTAAATGAGAATAAGAAGCATTAGTTGCACGGGATAGCTCAAATTAAGGTTTTACGGCCAGACGTATACAGAAGCCAAACTTACGATAACCTTTTAAGTCGCCCCGGGCCGCCCCGGTGGCGCAGTGGTTCTAAGGCGCTGGCCTCTGATCATTCGTCCGTGAGGGGTCCGGGTTCGAATCCCGGTGAGGCATGGATGTTGTGTTTGTCTTACGGCACTGGCTCTCTCCCTTCCCTGGAACCAGTGACCCTAAATTAGGGACGGGCGACTGCTTATAGCCCATTGAGTTGCTCACGGTGGTCGTTAAACCTCCAATCAAAAAAAAAAAAAAAAAAAAAAAAAAAAATAAGTCGCCCCGGTGGCGCAGTGGTCTAAGCGATGTCCTCTGATCATTCGTCCGAAAGAGGTCCGGGTTCGAATCCCGGTGAGGCATGGATGTTGTGTTTGTCTTGCGGCACTGGTTCTCTCCCTTCCCTGGAACCAGTGACCCTAAATTAGGGACGGGCGACTGCTTATATCCCATTGAGTTGCTCACGGTGGTCGTTAAACCTCCAATAAAAAAAAACAACCTTTTATTGGTCCAGCAACGATGGGTGAAATACGTAACATAACACTGCCAGTTTTACACTTCGCATATAATATCTTAATTTTATCTATCGTATAATCTAGCTTAACAACGATCGAATATCTCCACACACACTAAGCAACTACCGTATCGTACTTTTTATCTAATGTTCTTATCACATTCATACGTCACTCTCTCTGACCTCAAAAGTATTGTCAACCTCATTCATGTGAGAGAGAAGATATCACGTTAAGTTTGGAAAGTGCAAAAAGAACAAACTCGAATTTACATAGGCAAAGGAACTAAAAATGAAAGTTAAATTAGAATATACGTCAGAGTTGTGAAAAAAAAGATGGGCCATTGGATGCATCATCATTTGTGTGTCGCTACAGGAAAATGGGGAAAGTCACTTCTCCATCCATTTTTGTTGTACACGCAAGATGGCCATGTCCGGGTCATCATATTTATATTGTCAAAGGCAGATGGGCCAGTGGCAGCGTCATCCCTTTATATTGTCAAAGAAAGATGGGCCACTGGCTTCATTATCGTTTTAATGTTCTAAAATGAATATGGGACATTATCTGCATCATCATTTGTGTGTTGCTGCATGAAGATGGGAAAGTCACTTCGCCATCCATTTTTGTTGGACACGGAAGATGACCCAATGGCTGGGTCATCATATTTATGTTGCCACAGGAAGATGGGCCAGCAGCTGCTTCATCATTTCTTGTAGTAAAAGCAAGATCACACAGTGGTTTCGTCAGCATTTTTATGTTACCACAGGAAGATGGTCCTGCGGCTACGTCATCATTCTTATGTTGCCACATGAAAATGGACCAAGGGCTTCATTTTGACTTTTGTCTTTCCACAGGAAGTTACGCTAATGCCTGCGTCATCTTTACGTTATAGAAGAACGATGTTCCAGTTGCTGCATCATCGTTTTAATGTTGTGAAAGGAAGATGGGCCGTTGGCTGCATCATCGTTTGTGTTTTGTTACAGGAATATGGGAAAATCACTTCGCCATCCATTTTTGTTGTACAAGCAAGATGGCCCAATGTCTAGGTTATCATATTTATGCTGCCACTGAAGATGGGCCAGTGGCAGCGTCATCACTTTATGTTGTCAAAGGAAGATGGGTCATTGGCTGCATTATTGTTTTAATGTTCTGAAAGGCAGATGGGCCATTAGCTGCATCACAATTTTTGTGTTGCCAGAGAAAGATGGGCCAATGACTTCCCCATCTTTTCTTGTAAAAGCAAGATGGTCGAGTGGCTGGTGGTCATTTTTATGTTACCACAAAAAGATGGGCAAGTGGTTTTGTTAACGCTCTGCGAAACTATAGTCGATAATAAACATTTCATTGTGAGAAACGTTGGTATTTTTATTCTATATGGACGAATGACTATCAATGTGTACTGTTGCATCCTCTTGGTATTAAAACATATTGAACGCTGTCTTTGATGGCTGAAGAGGATAGCTTAAATTCTAAAAATTACTTAAAAGTGAGTTTACGGAAAGACATTCGTGCTAGAATAATTCGAAATTATCTTCCATATTATCCGAAAATATTTAGCAGATTAAATCGCAGGTGTGCAGTTTATGTGGGTAAATTGTGGTGATTTCATTTTGGAGGTTTCTGGTCTTCCACATGTGAACACAATAAGAATCAGTAATTTATACTAAAGAATAAGTTTTACTGCTTTGCCTGAAAACAAGAAACAGGAAGAAATTCGTAATCAACATTTTACAAAATGTAAAAGCGTATGTTTCAGAGATTGTTTAGGAGAGCCACAATGCATATCTATTCAAATTCCTGCCCACTGCTGTGAAACACAGGAAGTTTGACAGGACAGAATTTTCAAGAAACGTTAATACCTTACACACTTGAAGAAGAAATTATTTATATTTTTCAAATAAAAGTTTTGGACTGAACTTTCTAGGACACAGCATCTCGTGGCTTTCACTTGAATAACTAAAATAAGGATGAAAACCCAATTGGAAAGAAATTCAGCTGTGAATACCTTGGCTTCAATATATGGCAGATCTGTTTGTATGTGAACCGTGAATTGCAAGCAATTTAGTTATTCGGAATACTGGATAGAAATTCGATATTTCGCTTTCCCGATCTTCGTCAAAACTCATCCAGCTATGAGCCATCCTTAGGAAAAGTTTAAGATCCAATCAAAAAAGTATTTCTACGAGATGCGTTTCGTTTCTGAAATCAAAGCGCTACGTCGACGTTACTATGGAGACATCGGTAGTTTTTAAAACGCGAGGCGTGCCTCGAATGAAAAACTCACTTTGAAAATGATAGCGAACAAAAAAAGCATGAAAAAAAAAATGTCATTTCGTAAGAAGTCCGAAGACACCAGAGATAGATACAGGCAAGCCTGCGAGGTATGGACTTTCTCGTCTTAAAGGTGATCCTCGTTAAGTTAGGGTTCCTCCGGGAATCACGTGACACGGCTTACAGATAGCAAGGTGAAGCGAGAAATAATGACCCCTTGCAGGCGAACTCGATGGGATTTTTTAAGCGTGAAGAAGAAGAAAGCGAAAATGCCACCAATGGCTTAAATTCTGCCATACTCATTTTGTTTTATCTGCAGGCTGGGAAAACTGGTTAATGACTCCTCAGGTAAAAGAGACCATACGCGCCCTCTCATTTTATCCTAAGTTAACAAACAGGTTTCCCCGCAGTTTTCTTTCTTTTTTTTTCTCATGGTTCGTGAAACAATTATGCGTTTGGCGTTATACATCTGTGAAGTCCTTTTCTAACATTTCATAATGTCCTCCAAGTTTGCAATGATCCTTCAGATTTCCGTCATAATGCTGGATACAAAATTTAAGGCGTTTTTATATACTGCTGTGTACAATCACATGATTTGAAATCTGGCAAGCATATACATGTCTTTAAACGGTTTTCACAGGGTGTACAATCACATGACTGGGCCCTAATTGAATTTCGCCAATAGGCTAGCAAAATGTCTTGGTGGTGGTGGTGGTGGTGGTGTTGTTTTGGGGCGAGGGTTAAAAATCGCCGTTGAACTTTAAACAAACAAACAAAAAGTAATTCGCCCGTACCACGTTTATGGCCACTGGTTCCAGGGAAGGGAGAGAGCCTGTGCCATAATACTAACAGAACATCAGTGCCTCACCGGAATTTCCCCGGACCCCTATATATACACTATATTGGCAAACGTCACCGGACACCTAGAAGAGAAACACTGCATAGCATTTATTGATATACATTAGTACGGGCTCTGTCCACCTTTGGATTTAATGTATACACTGACCCTTCGAGACATGCTTTCGACAAGGTTTTTTTTTAACACAGCGATAGGTATGCGCTTCCATTCAGTACATAATGCTGCCGCTAACTGTTGCTTAGGAGTAAACCTTGGTTCTAAACCTTTTGAGGCGTTCTAATTCATCTCATAGGTGCTCTATGGGATTAAGATCAGGGCTCTGTGCTGGCCAGTCCACATACGATACGGAATTATCGTCAAAGCACGCCGTAACAGTCCTTGCTTTATGGCTCGGTGCATTTTCCTGCTGGTGCAAACAAGGCTCGGGTTCATAGTATTGCCACAGAGTTGGTAGGGCACAACTGTCCAGAATATCGAGGTAGACGTGCTGGTTAACAGGTTTGTTTACAATAACTAATGAGCCGCGACTATACCACGAAAAACACCCCCTCACGAGTACACTGCCACCTGAAAACTTGACCATAGGAACAGTACACTGTGGTAAATAGCGTTTCCCAGGCTGCCGCCATACCCACACACGGCCATCAAACTGATTAATCGTGCACCTGGATTCATCAGTCCGTAGGACCCGTTTCAATTGATCTACGGTCCACAAAAAATGTTCTTTACACCATGCTAAATGACGAGTAGCATTCCGAGTGGAGATGAGAGCCTTATGAGTAGCCGCACGACCACGGTAACCAAAGGAATGAAGTTCTCTGTGGATGGTACGTGTACATACCGAGGTTCCAGCAGTTTTACTCACCTGTACACTGAGGTCTTGGGCAGTACTCCGTCGATTAACTGTAATGACTCACCTGAGTCTTATAACTGATTTTCTTTGGTCTGCTGGTACGTTTTGCTGCTTCAGGCACGCCATGTGTCTTCCACTTATTCAGTACATCCATAACAGTTGACTTGGGTATGTTTAAACGCCTCTCGGTTTCTCTTATGGACAACCCACTAATATAGAACCTAACAATCTTTCCTTTCTCAAAGTCAGGTCTTTTTCGCCGCGACATTTTCACTCAACCTCACAGTGCGATATGCCCGCGGTCAGGTTATTTTTATACCGTTTGAAGCTCTACCGCGGATCTTAACGACGCAGTGGATCCGTTCATTTGCTTTTGAAAGGGTTGTCCGGTGACTTTTGTCATTATATAGTGTACATATACAGTATGTACGTATACACATGTATAGTTACCTCCATCATAACCATCATCAATCCGCCCACTACTGGAAGAAGGTTTCTTCCTCAGGTGTCTTTCCAGAGCCAGTATTTTCATGTCACTATGTCAAAACAGAAATTTACCGCTTACAACGATCGAAATTGCACCCTTTCTTCTCTATAGCCGCGCATGGTGTTTCCCAATTACGATACACAGACGGAATGTATCGCTGCAACTTTGCCATCTTTACATTTGCTTCACCTCTGTAGTACGTCGTCACAACTACGACACTCTTTGAGATTTATCCACCAAAGTCCCACCATGTCTTCTTGAAGTAATAAAACTATTCGTCTATCGGCAGAGCGTTTGGAAATCTTGTTTCTCACTCGACGAGTTGAGTTATGATCCAGAGAACAAAAAACGATCTCACGTTTATTGTTTGATTCATTCATCTGCATAGAAGATTGCGATCTAAATGAAGCCCTTTAAATAATGCTGCGCTAAGCGAAAGATGGCTTCTGTCCAGCACGTCTATCTGTTAGAACAAGGCAAAAACAAACTGCTGGATTAGAAAAACGCGCTGCGATATCTCACACCGTCGATCGACTTGTGTGGCGTAACAATTAATCTTTAAAAAATGCCGCATTTTCGTTTGTTACTATTGAGTATTTTCTACTTGAAATATAAATTCCTGAAATGTTTTCTTCCGGCTACACAGTGCAACCTCTTGATTCATTTGAAACGTGACGTCTCTGCTAGTGATATTATCAAACGAGAAACATCACGCAGCATTTGATTGTTCAAATGAAATGGGCACATATAGCGAAAACAACTTCCAAAGAATTCCGTAAAAGAAGGTTTAATATTACCTCGCTTCCGAAACATTCTTCACCGGAACATTTCCAAGCTTGGTCGAACCAGTGCCTTGCCGAATTGCACCTGCTCTGAATGTAAAAAATGTTCCAACTCGCTACTAAGAAGGTCGTCCCAATAAATTGGCCACGAAGTGTATACACTGTGTGGCCACTTTATTATGACCACACCGTCAGTACTTCGTTGGGCCACCTTTCGCCTTTAATACTGCGTCGATTCTTCGTGGCATGGACTCCACGAGATGTTGATAGGTGGTTTGTGGAATCTGAGACCATGCTTGATGAATAGCACTTTCCAGGAGTGTGAGATTGCAGGGTTGTGGATCCAGCTGTCTGATGGCTCGTTCAATTTCATCCCAAAAATTCTCAATAGGGTTGAGATCTGAAGATTGTGGGGACCACCTAAACAAAGTAAACTCACCGGCATGTTCCTGAAACCAATCCTGTACAATACGAGCACTATGGCAGGACGCGTTTTCTTGTTGAAAGTAGCCATCGCCGTTGGGATAAACCACTCACATGACAGGACGCACTTGGTCCGCAACGATGTTTAGATATGATGTGCCAGTCAGACGCTGATCAACACGAATTAAAGGGCTCAAAGCATGCCAGGAAAACATTCCCCAAAACGTAGCGTTGCCTCCACCTGCTTGAAGGGTTGTAGCAATGCATTTGGGGTGAATGCTTTCGTGTTGTTTCCGTCAAATTCTCACTCGAGAACTGAATACGTGATTGATCGGACCACATAATTTATATCCAATTATCGACTGTCTAATCCTTGTGCTCCTGTGCGAACTGGAGACGTTTTCTCTTGTTAACTGCAGACAGCAAAGGTGTTCGAACAGGCCTTCGGCTGCGACATCCCATCCGATGCAGTGTACGGCAAACAGTGAGTGCATAGATCATTTGAGGGGATCCTTGATTAAGATGGTCTGTAATTTGCTGCACTGTTGCTCTTCTGTTGTCTGTTACCAGTCTGGAAACTCTCCGTTCCGCCCGAGCAGTCACTAGTCGATGACGACCACACGTTGCACATAAAGACTCAGGTTTTTGGCTGACAGTCCAGTCTTTAAACACTTTAACAACACCTGCTCTTTAGCATTTCACGAATGCGGCGGTTTCGGTGATACTCGCTCCAATGACTCCGAGCTTCTACAATCATCCCACGTTGAAAGTCCGTCAAATCGCATTTTTTACCCATCTCGTCACCCAAAAATCACTTCTGCTACTGTCGCAAGCACTAAGCTTTCCGTTTTTATACTAGCCTCGCCCTCTGGCGGCAACAACGTGCAGCTGTATCTCATTTGCTTAAAACTTTCAAGTGGTCATAATAAAGGGGCCACTCAGCGTATACACGTGAGTGCTCACTGGATTAGGTCACCCCGGTGCAAATTGAGTTGTATTCGATACCAGCGTAATAAAAGAGGGTGTACACTGTAGTCTAAATTGGTGTGTCGCCCCGGTAGCGCAGTGGTCTAAGCGATGGCTTCTGATCGTTCGTCCGACATGGGTCCGGGTTTGAATCCCGGTGAGGCATGGATGTTTTGCTTGTCTTATGGCGCTGGCTCTCTCCCAGTGGCACTAAATTAAGGACTAGCGACTGCTTATAGCCAATTGTGTTGCTCATGGTGATCGTTAAACCTCCAATAAAAAAAAAAAAAAAGGGTGTGTTTAAGATGTTGGTAGTTTCTCTAATAGCGAATTTACCGACGTGATGTGTAAAAGTAGGTATTCATCAGAGATAAAGTACGAACAAACTATGTGTGCCCGAAATGTAGGTGCATCCATTTCGGAAATTGGGAAACATGTCTGGGTTGTTTGAAGTCCTCTGTGATTGAAGTGTACCTGGAGTGGTGTCGATATGGTGAAACAACCAACCGGCGACAAAAGCTCAATACAGTATGGGTTTATCACAAAAAAATACTCAGCGCGATTACGGGTCTCACGCTGGCGCGAACAGGCTACAAGACAAAATGCCATCTACCAACTTTCTCTTAAGAACAGATCATCGAAGTAAACCACTCTTCAGGTGCCAACAGCATGATGCAAAATTGGAAATAGGTGTGACGGTCTGATGAATCCCGATGTGTATACCACTCTACCAATGGTCGAATCAGTATTTGAAGTCACTAGGTGGGGGTTATGGATTCCTTATACATGCCATCTACTATTCATGCCCGTAGGCACTTATTATATGTCTCTACTGGGTTTCATTATAAGGGAAGTTAAGGTAGTTGGATAAGCGGGCTTGCCCAAAGTGCCATCTCTTATTTGTTACGTGTTTTGTATATCCTAAATATGGCATGCTTAACTGCCATGAACTGAGACCCCTGGTGCATGTGGACCCACGTATGAATGCAGTCTACAACCAGGGATTAAATGCAAGCCTTGTACACCCACAATATTACGCTTCTATCCAGACGGTGATGGAACCTTCCACGATGATGTTTCCATATATGCTTATACAATCAGGCCCTCGTCGTGTAGGAATGTTTTGATGAATGCAGTGCCGATTGGAAACATCTGGACTACCTCCACAAACTCACCTGATCTCCACACAATTGAGCACTCCTGGGATGTTGTGGATTGTGGAGCGCTAGGTGAGGCATTTGATTGGATACCCCACTCCATACCGGAACTCTGCGCAGAAATACGAACAGCTTCTTTGGAGATCCTCACGCAATTTTACCGACACCTCTTGGAGTCGATATTACGCAGGGTGGCGGCCGTTCTTCTGGGGAAATGTGGGCTCACGAAAAATCAGGTAACGATCGTGATTCTGCGAGCACACAGTGTTTGCATACAATGCGTTTTTACGTTTTCCAACCGTAGGTTGAAGAAGCGTATATGATCCAGCTTTGTCCGTCTGTATGTCCGCACGATAACTCGCGTACAAATGGTTCAATTTCTATGAACTTTTAGTATGAGGTATGGGACAACCTGGGAACGAACCTTGTTGAAAATAGGCGAAATGGGTCAAAGGTCAGGATACAGGAGCGGGATCCATTTAATCGCCCGTATGCGTCATAACTTTCGTAAAAGTGCTTCGATTGCGGCAAAATGTTATCACGTTGTTCCGGAGGTATACTGAACCGATTCTGTTGAATATAATCGAAATCGGTCAAAGGTCAGGGCACAGGAGCGTGATTCATTTCACAGCCTCTATCCACATAACTTGAGTAAAATTGCTTCTATTGCGACAATAACTTTAGTATGTTGTTCCGAAGGTATAATGAACCGGTTTTGTTGAATAACATCGACATGGAGTCAGGGCACAGGAGCAAGGTTTAGTCCACAGCCAGTATTCTCATAACTTCAGTAATGATTTCTTATATGTTGGAAAGCGTGTCATAATCAATGCATTGCATGATTTTACTAATTTGTTTTTATTCTATGAAAGCAAAGATTCAGTTATTGATGCTTATTCCGTTCTGATAGGACTATTTGAAAAAGGTGTTCTTATTCAGAAATAAGAGAAGAATTAGAAACGTTATCTCAGTAGGAAACAATATACCTGTTACCATGTTATTGTTCGGCCTAAATATAAGAAATGACATATACTTGCATGCAATTTATGATGAAGGACTTCATTGCAGGAGAAATTAAACACAACCACGTAAAAATTACTTGATTTTCTTGAAAACCGTTTTTAGGAAATCTTACAGTTTTATTCAGTTCTGACCCGACACAGTGCGGTCAGTTTCGTTCCTGTCGATGGACATATGAATTTATGGAACAGCGATAAATTCAAATACTTTTGTGGAGGTCGAAGCATGCCAGGAGTGGGCCTATGATTTACTTATCGATTTGCCATAAATCTTATTCAAAATTGGCAGAAAAGCATTATACTCAACGCGAGACTTTTCTCGAAAATAAGACAAACTTGTGTCAGCACACAAATGCGAAGAAAAGAGATACAAATCATTGATGAGAGTTAGGACGTCATGGCTTTAATGAGTGCTACTGCAACAGATGAAAACTGTTGACACCCTTACCTCACGCCAGATGCGACAACGTAAAACACACACACACACACACACACACACACACACACACGCATGTATGTACAGTCAACCCTTCGTTTGTTCTATTACATTGTGGCATTATATCAAATCTGCCAATTATTTTTAAGGTGGACCTCAAGTAATTTTGCTTCCTATACTTCCAATGGAAAAACGTCTGTGCACATGTTCTTCAAAATTAATGCGTTCCCAAGGATGAAAATTTGAACAACGATTAAAATAGCTTCATTTTATAACTTGGAATACTTAATTTTTTCTAAAGCATAACCATAATAATGCAATCCATTGTTTGTTTGTGTACTGACATCATCAAAGTACAGGTCGCGCCATCTTTTTTCTGGTTTCAACACCACCAAATGAAAAGTTATTGGTTTTTAATAATATGGTTATGTTTCAGAAAATATTAAGTATTCCAAGTTATAATACGAAGTTATTTTAATCGACTTTCAAATTTGCATTCTTGGGAACGCATTAATTGTGAAGAAAATGTGTACAGAAGTTTTTCCATTGCAAGTATAGGAAGCAAAATTACTTGACGTCCACCTTAAGTAATCCAAATTTTATTAATTATGATTCCTCCAGAAACCACAATTAGCATTAAATTAAAAACATGTTAATTAGAAAAAAATGCAGTTAAATGTTGTGTATCTAGTTCGGTAGACTGTAGTTCGGAGTGTCTGTTTTGACCTCGGTAACTTGTAGTTTGTATTAAATGCGGAGATTTACTTTGCATAGTAGAAAAACGAAATTAACACTTCACCTTAATTATAAAGAAATTAATAAAAATCATGATACATTATTAAAATAATAACGCAAGGAACTATACACCAACTATACATAAGATAGTATAACTATACTAGTTATCTGAATTTATTGGTGTAGATGAAGTCAAAGTTTCCAAGCTTTCGCACATCAACCAGATGGCTTTTTCAAGGAAGGTAGACAGCAAACGGCTCGACCAGTTTGCTGTCTACCTTCCTTGAAAAAGCCATCTGGTGGTTCATGTGCAAATGGTTCATTAGAAAAAATGCAGTTAAATGTTCGGTAGACTGTAGTTCGGAGTGTCTGTTTTGACCTCGGTAACTTGTAGTTTGTATTAAATGCGGAGATTTACTTTGCATAGTAGAAAGACGAAATTAACACTTCACCTTAATTGTAAAGAAATGAATAAAAAATCATGATACATTATTAAAATAATAACGCAAGGAACTAATCAGCTTGGAAACTTTGATTTCATCTACGCCAATAGATTCGGATAACTAGTATAGTTATACTCTCTTGCGTTATTAAAACTTTGTCAAGTGAAAAGCAATAGCATTACACAAAATCGTTTTACATGCCTTAGTTTCTTTTTAAACACTAGTCTCTTTTAGATTACAATATTTTCAATGCGATATTCACAAATTTCAGCCATCTGCTTCACGTTAAGGACTGTTCTTTCCGACATTTTTTGTTTCCAAACTGCAAGCAGCAAGTACAAAAAACTTTTTTTCGTTTCTGATTTCGATGCTTGTAAAGAGTTGAGAGCGATTTGGAGAGCCAAGAAGATAAACTAAGGACATCAAGCACCATATGGGGTAAAAATAAAAAAATACATTATGTCCTTGGAAAAAGATGTCGACTCATTTGTTACCTTAATTGGCAGTGTGTCGGGGATAAAGGACGCAAGCACTTTTCTTCCGTTAAAGAGGACAGGACGGGGATGAAAAAAGACAACATCCCAATTCCCAAAACAGCCACTTGAATCAAAGGTAACCAGGCCCACCGCAGGCACTCTTTGCTGAGGCTTCTTTGTATGCTAATGGGGGGCAGGGTAAAGGGGTAAAGGGGCTTGAGACATCCATTAAATTCGAATAAATGGAAATCGGTTAATACCTCTTCAAGCGGAATAAATCCAGGCCGTAATAATATCCCAAACTGATAATACTCTGTGACTTATTCCTCTTCTTTTGTGTACTGTGCCACTTCACGAAAGTGAGAGCAGTCCAAATGGACTCCCTCGGTGTGGGATGTTTTCAGAAGGAGTAGCAGACTTCTTCCCTAGGCAACATCTGGCATTTTCTCGTCCAAAAGTTTCGTCATAATTGAAGCATAGTCCGAAACAAAGAGAAAGGAATTTCACACAGCTTGCAAGTGGCAGTATATTAAATACGTGTTGTGTTGGGAAAGGCAGGCTGATGTAGTAGTTCACATGTGGCGCGGGCCACGAATGTAAAATACAGATGCACGGTTTCATTTGGTGATAGTATACCATACATTTCTGTTACATTTGGTACGGTAAATAAACGGTATTTTTAATTTAAAACAAAAGCCGTCATGTTAACAACTGACACGTTTATCAGCATTTCTACATAATTTTTCAAAGTCTGTGTTCAAAGTGGTCGCCACACTCGGTACACTTTTCCGCTCGCCGAAGCATGTTCAGGAAAGCTCCCAGCAATTCGACGACTGAAATGCCGGGCGATCTCTTGCCATATTCTGAGTTTTCAACTCTTCCAGCGTTCGGGGGTTGTTGCTGTAGAATATCCCTTTTCTCGAGCCCCAAAAATAAATATTGCACGGTGTTAAGTGAGGTGGCCATATGTCCTTACAGATTATCCTTTCCGGAGTAAAATCACTGTGGATTTGAGCGTGTGAACGATTATAGGTATTTCCAAGTCACTTCATCTTTTTGGAGGAAGGATAAGTGAATTCGTGTAGGGTCAAATGGCTTTCAAACTCTTTGTAGATCGGTAGATAACATCTGTGTTCCTCGAAAAAAATGAGTCTGATGATGAATTGGTCTGACACTCCAAATCAAACACCAACTTTTAAATCATGAAGTGGTTTCTATTGGAACACGTGTGGGTTTTCAGCAGCCCAGTGCCTTGTGTTCTGAAAATTGACATACCCCGAAAGGTGGAACCAAACTTCGTCTGTTGAAATGAAAAGAAATGGGTCGAGCAGTACTTCAGAAACTAAGAGTCACTTACGGTAATGAAAACGTCTTTCCAGCCACAGACAGTCTCTCGTAGTGTGGATAATCACTTAAATTACACTGAAGACTAATTGAATTAGAGATACCTGTCTAGTATAACGTGTAGCACCACCTTTCGCCCTGATGACGACGGCGAGTCGTCTCGGCATGGACTCGACAAGACACCGGAAGTGTTGGGAAGCCATACGGATCCACGACCCCTGAACTAGCTCCCACTGTTCACGAAGATTTGATGGAGGGGGTCATCTCTCTCAATGGCATCCCAGATGTGCTTGGTCAGGTGACCTAGCTGGCTAAGGAAGCGAGGTCACGTCGGTGGAGAATTCGCCCAACCATTCGTATACAATTCGGGAGCGACGGCACGATGCATTGTCTTGTTGCAGGATGAGGTCCCCAGTGGGATGTTGAAGACGCACAAACGGGAGCAAATGATCGTCCAGGATATCCCGGTAACGTTTACTTGTTAGGGACGATGTCACGCGTACCATTTCAGTCCACGTAAACAGTCCCCAGACGAGAATGCCACCCCCACCAGCTTGAAGAGTACCCTGCTGGCAAGAAGGATCCATCGCTTCATGTGGTTTGCGCCGTACTCCTATCCTTCCACCCGCATATACCAACGTGAATCTCGACTCATCAGTCCTGGCAACATCTTCCCACATGTCTAAGGTCCAGTGGCGATGTTCCCGTGACCATGCTAATCTTGGCACCCTGTGATGTACGGTCAGCAGCGGTACCCTCGTGGGACGATGGCTTCTGTACCACATAGCGAGGAAATGGTTCTGGATGGTGTGGCTTCTTACAAGTTTTTGTGCACCAGCGTTAAATTGCCGAGTGATTTCTTGCACTGTGGCCCGTCTATCCGCTGTTACAATGCGAACTAGCCGACGATGAACCCGCTCATCCACACGCTGTTGTCCACGGCAGTTGGCCCCCGTGCAGGGATGGCTTTACCGGATTCGATGTACTCACGGTGCACCCGTGACACATTAGCTCGTGAAAATCCTAGTGCCTGCACGACTTCCGAGATGGAGTGACCCATTCGTCGGGCCCCGACAATTTACCCACGATCAAATGCGCTTAAATCCTTCGTCTTACCCATACTGTGTCCGACTCTTACAGATTCCCGTCGCATCACTCCTTATATTGTCGGATCGCTGCATACGTCATGTCGTTTCCGTTTACAGGGCGGCCCACAGCGCCACATTTGCAGAACGCCAGCTATTTCTAATTCAATTGCTCTTCATTGTATATGCGCATGTGCCATAGCATCGAATGGTTTCCAGCGGCGAACTACGAAATATAACTTTATAACTGTAACTCAAACCGCGTTTGGGTCCGGTTTTATGTATGCCATCCTGTATATTGACGGTTGGGAATGCCATGGATGTGACGGAATATGAAGGGATCAATGGATGCTTTACAGCATGTTACTTCAGATTCATGGGGCGGCGTCATGAAAGGATGACGATAAATGGAGGGGAGGTACATCGAGGTTTGACTGTGTATGCAGGCGAAGCATTGACGCTACAAGATTTCTACAGGTGCTCTCTGGTACCAAGACGTTACCAGCACGTCCTTTAACTTTTGTAAGTCACGTGGTTGAGCTGCTGCAAATCGGATTTGCTGTTCCAACACAAACCACAGATGCTCGATTGGATTGATGTGTGGAGGATTTGGAGGCGAGTTGTCTGTGCGTCTGTACCAGAATTTTCCTTCATATTTTGGGCGTTTTGCCAGATTCGCCGTAGGGGAAGGTCTTACCGGCCGAGATCGGATTCCCTGGACAACCTCATCCCACAGATGATTTATATGATTGAGACGGGGACTTTGGGCTGGTTAATAAAGTTGGTCGTCTTGCTCTTTAAAACAGACTAGTACAGCCCTTGTAGTACGATAAGGATCTTCCTAAAACCATTAGGGATTTGGGCGGAAGTATTAACACTGCGTAGGTAGTTTTGAATTGTTCAAAATATCTTCGCACCTGGCGGTGGTCTTGCTGGAAGGTACCAAAACCCTAAGGCTGCGTAATTGTCGATAGAAACAGCCCGACTCCATTGCAGATCCACCTCCAATCCTTATGTATGGACAATGCATTCCGCTTGACAGCACTCTTGGCACATATTATGAAATACGCGTTTTAGTACTAAACGAGAGGTTTCCGTTATGCAGCAACCAACATTAAGTTTTGAAATTTAACGTCAGATGGATTACACTGGACAACACACATAGCGAATCTTTACTAATTTCAATGTGCTGAACACGACAATGACAATAAAATCTGTCGATTGGCTCTCGTTTAGGAGTGCCTTAGTCCATATAGCATCAGTCCATCATACACGCCACCACGAGGAGTTATTGCATCTTTGTCTGATACAGTTCATTTGAGTCATGACATCGCTGACGTAAGATTTTTCATTCCTTAATATAAACTGACGTCTCGTAGAGGCCGCTCCAGTGGCGCAGTTTTCTAAGCGATGGCTTCTGATCATTCGACTGAGTTGGGCCTTAGTTCAAATCCCGTTGAGGCATGGATGTCGTGTTTGTCTTACGTCACTGGCTGTCTCTCTTCCATCGAGTCAGTTGCCTTAAATTAGAGACGGGTGACTACCTATAGCCCATTAAGTTGCTCACGGTGGTCGTGTTAAGCCTTCAATAAAAACAAAATATATTGTCGGGGAGCAAGTGTTTGTGTGACTTCCTTGGTATCACTACAATTTACTCTTGTGTTATATACACAATGGATCTTGTAGTGTAAATCCAGCAGTAGTGATGCCTCGTAATTGCGTTAATAATCCGAATTACTGTTGTTATATTTGCGGGGAAGTGACGTTTGCAAGCCGGAAAAAAAGGGGCCATCAGTCCGATAGTCAAAAATACGTATCTGTTCTTTATTGAACAAGCTGCTGTACTTCATTTTTGAAGTCGCTGATGTTCATTACTGAACATACTGCTATACTTCGTTACTATACATACTTTATTAAATTGTTCATTAGCGAAGACGTTGATGTTCGTTACTGAAGAAGCTGCTGGCCGCCCCGGTGGCGCAGTGGTCTAAGGCGCTGGCCTCTGATCATTCGTCCGTGAGGGGTCCGGGTTCGAATCCCGGTGAGGCATGGATGTTGTGTTTGTCTAACGGCACTGGCTCTCTCCCTTCCCTGGAACCAGTGACCCTAAATTAGGGACGGGCGACTGCTTATAGCCCATTGAGTTGCTCGCGGTGGTCGTTAAACCTCCAATCAAAAAAAAAAAAAAAAAAAGAAGCTGCTGTACTTCATTACTATATTCTATTAAGATGTTCATTGTTGAACATCCTGATGTCGCCACGGTGTCGCAATGGTCTAAGCGGTGGCTTCAGCTCTTTCGTCCGAGTTGGCTCCTAGGTCGAATCCCTGTGGGGCTTGAATATTGCGTTTGTCTGACGGCGATGGATCTCTCCCTTCCCTGGAACCAGTGGCCCTAAATTAGGTACGGACGACTGCTTATAGCCCACTGAGTTGCTCACGGTGGTCGTTAAACCTCCAATAAGAAAGGACACGCTGGTTATCACTATTGAAGGCGCTGATGTCTGTTATTGAAGACACTGCTGTATGAACTTCATTGCAGTACTTTATTAAGATGTTCATTATTGAAAATGCTGTTGTACTTCATTAAGAAGTCCGTTATTGAAAACCCTGATGTTCATTACTGCCGACGCTGAGGTACATTATTGAAGACTCTGATGTACATTATTATTGAAGACGTTTATCGTTATTGAGGACGCTGATGTGGATTATTGAAGACGCTGGTGTTCATTATTGAAATCGCTCCTGTACTTCAGGTGTTCATTAAGAAATTCAGTTAATAACACCATCGACCCGGCCAGTCGTGAGTTGGTCATAAACACTGCTAGTTTCGCGAAATTGAAGAATACAATTGTTCATTGATGATTTTCTGGGTGCATTGTTTGTAGGACTGGGCTGCAAAATAAACTTATAATAAATAAATAAATGTTTTATCCACACGTGAGTTCTATCCTCTGTCTACTTAGGGAGGGAAGGTGCGACGCAGTTCCCAAATTGCATCGGAGTTTGAGTACACTTTTGCTTCCGATTTAATATCAAATAGTTCAACACTAGGGACATGTACGGTATATGACTGTGAAAGGTTCTCGCACGGAGCTACCTGTCACAACGATTTACTTCATACGCACTTTGAAAATTCCTGAGAATTTTAAAGTTAAGAGCTAGTAAACTCTTTGCTTACCCGGTACAAACGCACATGAGTCACTCAGCAATTTGAATTCGTTGTCTTTTCACTCACAAACATACAAATGACGGCATCGAGAAGATTCGAAGACTCTATTAGGGGTATGCAATAGCTTCCACCGTTTTAAGGACACAGGGACAATCAAGAAACCAGTACACATTTATTCCACGAAATATTGGCCATTCGCATCAATGACCGTTTGCCAATTTTCAGGCAACAAACGAATGCCCCTGTGATAGGACTCGGGTTTTGAGCTGAAGAGCGCAATGACAAAATTTTCCACCTCTGGAACTGTGGGGAACCGCTCTTGGACCAGGGCATGTTGCATGAGCGAAACAGATGAAAGTCTGAGGGTACAATGTCCTAGGAGTAAGCCGGGTGCAATAAAACCTCTCAGTGTAACTGTTCAAGAGTTGATTTCGTGGTTGCACCGACATGTGGTCTGGTATTATCGTGTAACAGGATGACTGGGCGGCGTCCTTTACGTGTCCACAGGCGTTTTTGCTAGATTGCGGTGTTCAGTTTCATCAACTGCTTGCTATATCGTCATGCAGTGATTGTTTCGCCCGATTTCAGCAGTTCGAAATACAGCACTCCGTGCATATCCCACCACACGAGCAACAGCACCATTTTCCCGTGGCTATCCTGTTTTGCAGTGGATGTTGATGGCTAGCCTGAGCGACCCAGGATAGCTTGCGTACGGGTTTGTCGCATTAGACCCATTTTTCATCCCCGGTGAAGACCTTCCACTAGAAATTCTTCCCTTGAAACCTCTTCAGCAACGACATGCAGACGTCCAATAGTTGACCAATATTACGCTCCGTTAACGTATGCGGAACACACTTAACAATCTTCTGGAGCTTTCCCAAGGCCTGTAGATGCCATACCGTCGTCGATCGAGCTACTTTCAAACGTTTCGCCAGTTGTGTGGTCGATTGTGTGGCATCCTCTTGCAACAATGATTCCAACTCCTTGACTGCGAGTTCCTGTGGTCTACCTGCACGTGACTTGTCTTCCAAGCTTAGATCACCTTTCTTAAACCTGGCAAACCATTCTCGACACGTCCGCTCACCCATAACCGTTTCGCCATACGCCTGATATCCTGAACCATATGCTTTACTACCACGTTCCCTAAAGTAAACATGAATAACAAACAGGGCCGCAATTTATCTTTGTCGACCGCCATGCTTGGCTTCATGTACGAACTGACAGCACAGGTCGCCGGCCGTTTCGACCCACCCGCTAGCGGTGGCGGCGGAAACTTTAACGTTCCCATAGTCTCCATGGCAACTAATAATATGATCTCCCACTCAGAATGTGCCTCTCCTCTTCTACTGTGCTCACTTGCAGGATTGTTCAATCTTAGCACGACGTTAAAAAAGAGTTGACGCTAACGAGTGTGACGTTCTAAATTTTACATTATTTCGTAAGATGACGTATTAGTAACACCGCAATTTTTAATGGCATTCGTTTTGTTGTAATCTGTGGATTTATTACAATGCACAACACACATGTTGGTGCCTTAAAAATTAGATCTATTCTCGGATATCTTTGGGGGGCTGATAACAAAAATTGCATCAGGTTTGCCTTATCAGCTATAGTTTTGAATATACAAACTAGCCGCTTTATATGCTGATTCAACCGGTTGTCAATGATAATCCGAATTCTTTAATCGCATAATCTCCTATTTTTGATAATATTTTGACAAATATTGATGATATTAATACAGTATTACATACTATTAAGACAACCACATATTATTAAATCAGTTTATTTCAACCATTCCCTCAAAAATGTGTTTAAATAAACATATTACTGAATGACTTTGATAGACACATTTTCCTCAGACCTCTGACGTCATTGCAGAACACTAGTTTGTTGTCCTTAGAGAAGAAGGGCAGCAAATCCTTTTCTCTGCTACGATAAAACGCAATGTTGGTTCTAGAATGAAGTATATTCTTTTCATTCAACCTGGAGGCCAACAAGTCAGAAGACTTCTTTGAGAGGTTCAGATCCCTAATGAGCTCACTCAGTAAATTTTGGTTAAAGCATTGAGCACTTGTGAAGTTCCTGCAAAATCACAGTCACTTTCTACACTTCTGTTATCTTGTACGTAATTAGACATGCGTGCTTCATCATCCTCTGGGAGTTCTAGTAGGTGGTTGAAATACACACTGCTGGCCACCACCCAAAATGCAACGCCAAGAAGGTAGCATCCGATTGGGATGAAATTCGCAGCATGCGTAGCCCGCGAGAGGACATGCAAACGATTAGCATTGCAGGGCTCATGCAAATCATGTGCGCCCAGCACGCCACCGAGAAGCACTATAAGAAGGGTGCACAGAAGGCCGGGTGTAAGTAGTGGAAGTGTGTTGTGCTGTCGGACCTGTGCTTGGGAAGCTTCCTGATACCTCGTCGCAGAATACGGCAGTCATTCCAGCACGTTTCGGAGTTCGACAGAGGACGAATAGTGGCTTATCGCGACAGCGGTTTATCGTACCAGGACATCGGTGCCCGTGTGGGACCACATCCAGCCACAGTGAAGCAAATATGGATTCGGTGGGTGCAGAAGGGACGGACGGACCGACGTGAGCGATTGCCGCAGCTGCGGCACACCAACGAACGAGAGGACCGGCATGTTGTGTGGCGGGCACTGACGGCTCGCACCACCACATCACGAACGTTAGCGCAGGAATTAGGGTGTGTTGGGTGTGTTGCGCCACAACCTGTGTCAGCACGTACCGTTCGACATCGTCTACAGGAGCGGGGACTTGTCGCACGACGCCCATTGCTCCGATTACCATTGAGGTTACACCACTGGCGAGTGCGGCAGCAGTGGGCCGTTGAACGCCACACCTGGACTACGGAATGGCACGACATTGTCTTCTTCGACGAATCCCGCTTCGGCCTGCAACACCACGATGGTTGGATCCGCGTGTGACGGCACCACGGCGAGAAACTGTATGACGCCTGCATTATGCATCGCCATACTGGTCCGTCGCCTGGCGTTATGGTTTGCGGCGCAAGTGGATATGACACCCGCACCACTCTGGTACGCATCGCCGGTACACTCAACAGCCACCACTACATCTCCGACGTTTTGGAGCCTGTAGTCCTCCCTTACTTGCAGGACCTGCCAGCGGCCACTTTTCAACAGGACAATGCGCGCCTGCCCGTGGCACGCATCGAGCAACAATTCTAGGTGTCACTGCTGCCGTGGCCCGTCTGTTCTCCCGATATGTCGCCCATCGAACACGTCTGGTCGCTGTTCGGCAATCGAGTGGCCTGGTAAGCACCACCTGCGGCTATGCCTGATGAACTGTGGCAACGTGTGGAAGCAGCCTGGACCGACATACCCCAAGCCCACATCCAAAGCCTCTTTCGTTCGATACCGCGGCGTATAGCGGCCGTTATTGCCAGCCATGAGGGCCACACGGACTATTGATGTCTGCGGGTTCCGCAAGTCTCACGGGTCTGTAAGCTCAATCGTTTCATCTTTGTATCTGTTGTTATGTGTCCAGTAAATCTGGCTTTGCTATCTCGTGTCCTTCTTGGTGTTGCATTTTGGTTAGCCAGCAGTGTATTTAGCTTTCCCTTAATAACTTTTCTTTTCTTTAACATTATGTTCAAAATATTATAGATTCACCGTTCGGAGAACGCACGTAGCTGCTAGTATATCAAATAGAAAAAAGTCTAACTTCCAAAGCACCAGATTTTTCGTTTTTTGTTGTTATTTTTGGGTCGTGTTATTTATCGTCATGCAAGATGATACTAGGAAATAAATCGACTTGTAGTGTATAGTATATCAACTGTGATGTTGAACGTTTCAGTTTCAAGTAAGCCACATAAAAAATCAAATAATACATTTTTATGGCATTTAAGATAAAATCCAGGAGCTTTGCATAATACAAGGGGTATTATCATTGTTCGACTGCTCATTTATAATTCTTAGAAAGTTTACAGCTAGGTATAATATAGAACGTAACCCACCAAAAAAATTGTTCAAGCTTTTGAGTCATTTAATCTGTACTAATCTAGCAAAACTCCATTGGTGAGAAGGAATTAAAATGAATTCTAAGCTTACTTCTCAGAAACGATGACAAACTAAAATATGTGCCGAACGCATTTATAATAAGTTCGTCTCATGAAGAATTTAAAGCCAAGAAAGCTTTAGTTGTGACTTTTTCATCATGCAATCATGAAATCCATGTGATTAAGAGACTAAAAAGCATGTCAACAAACCTATCTGCAAGATCATTTTCAAGAAAAAAAAACTGCAAAATTTCGCCTTCCTCCGCCCTTCAAAAAAGAAGCTATGAGGATTAGCAACGGAAAAATACAATTCGCTTTCTGAAAGAAAAGCTGCTTTTCCAAAATAATGAAAAAATGAAGAAAGCATACCTGAAGAATTCTTTTGCATTTCTTTATTTCAACGCGGAACAGAAAACACTCCACAAGTCCCTTTTTTTATTCGCGATGTAAGAGACTCATTTAATGCCGAATTCGTATCAGTGTATGTTTACCTTCCGTTGTAATTTTTGCTTGATTTAACATGTCGGATGCAAAGTTTCTCTACTACCCTAACGTAACACATAACGAACAATTTATCTTAAAATAAAATTATTCCCCATGTAATGCAACGTTGGGACATCAGTGTAACTCACGAGAAAGAAAATATTCATTTCATGCAGATTTGATTCATTCTTCCATTTTAGTAAATTTTACGCCACGTGGAAGTTCTGTTCTAGAAATCATTTAATTTAAACTAGGTAAAGAATCTTTTAAAAATCCGGATGGTTCTCTATATGTGAAACGATACAACAAGTAGCAACAAACGATGTTTTAAAAGAAAAACCTTTCATTAAAATAGATTAACCAAATCAACAACCAATTTTTTTTATTGGAGGTTTAACGACCACCGTGAGCAACTCAATGGGGCTACAAGCAGTCGCCCGTCCGTAATTTAGGGTCACTGGTTCCAGGAAAGGGAGAGAGCCAGTGCCGTAAGGCAAACACAACATCCATGCTTCATAGGATTCGAACCCGTACCCCTTTCGGACGAATGATCAGAAGCCATCTCTTAGACCACTGCGCCACCGGGGCAGCAGAACCAAATTTAACATGAGCTAAAAATACAGAGATTTAACGTGGACCAGGTGCATCAAACAAAGATCTTCGCTCTTTCCACGTTATAAGTTAGTCACGGAAAAATTATCATTGGCCGCCACTGAGAGTCGAACTTATAAAAAATATATATAAACGTGGAAAGAGCGAAGATCTTTGTTTCATGTACCTGGTCCACGTAAATGTTTGTATTAATTATTCGTTCGCCTTCTAATTATTTCTTCAGTTGCTGCGTACCATCTTTGGTGAATCCCCAGCATTGTGCAGGGCTCCAAGAAGCAACCTGCCAACTTGGCTTGGCAGTTAGCGTGTGTGAGTCTGGAGGAATTCGAGGCTGCTGTGGTGTAGCGGAAACATATCCGGCGCGTAACTGGAAGACCCGGGTTCGACTCCCGGTGGCGGCCAATGAGAATTTTTCCGTGACTCACTTATAAACGTGGAAAAAGCGAAGATCTTTGTTTGATGTTAACATGAGCTGCTTACCACATATTCGCATGCACTATATGATCAAAATTATTCGGACACCACAATGTTTTGGGACAAGTGGTTTCATTATCACAATTAGTAGTTAGTCTGTCGACCTTTTTGCTTGTATGACAACTGCAACACACGTCGAGGCATAACATCAAACAATTTTTGTAGGTCTCGACTGGAATGGCTGCCCATTTGTCCTGCAAAGCTTCTGCCAGAGTGGAGAGGGAAGACAAGACGGTCGTTGTGGTGGATTTCGTATCCGTCGCTCCAGTTCACCAGAACTCTGAGCAAGCAAGTTTAACTATTCCACCTCATTTTTAAGAAACCAGCGCTGCACATGCCTTGCAGTGTGGCAGGAAGCTCAATCGTGTTGGAAGAGACAACGGTAATTTCCATAATACTTCAACATTGTTAGTAGGGTGGAAATATCCAGAACATCGAGGTACACTTCAGAGTTTATGGTATAATAACAAACAGGGACGGGTTTCATCCACGAAAGACTAGTAGGAGTACGAGTTGCCTTTCGTGGATTGGACTCTGCCTGCTGTACGGAGTTAAAAATTAGGTTAATGGCACAAAAAATTGTTGCCGTCTGACTGGCTGCTAGGCAGTAAGTCAGGCGCGAGACAGTTGCGTTGAGGCATTGTTTAATGTACTCGTTTTGTACAACCAAATGAATGTTGTGTGACAATCGCCGATGATGTTCGCTGTAATGGCTCTACAGCGGTGAAGCTCTCAATCTCACCCAGAAGCTATTATTCCATCCCCAGGAAAATAATAATCAGTGTTTGATGGTCCACAACTGTTGTAATTAACCCTTTTTCCCTCTAAGCGGGCCACGCCAGCGCGACAGACAGGCACAAGTATTATCACGGACTTGACATCATGTATGGAAAACTGTCCACCAAACACTAATCAATCACAATGGGCCTATACTCCTTTATGAAAATTCTAGGCTCCTCGTTACACATCAGACGATTCAGAAGCTGTACCAGTTGAAGTTCAAAACCTTAACTCACCCGCCTTAGTTACCTGATCTGTCCCCTTAGGAATATCACTCCTTAAAACACCTGAGCACCTTGATATAGGGTAAATCATTTCCCATTAGTTTGAAACTGCATTACATTGTAAATTCAATCCTTGGCACAAATGTGCCTTATTTTCATTGTTCCCATGTAGCAACTCTTCAAAAACTTGAAAATTGCCTTGCCCTGGAGCGGAAATCGAACCCGCATCGCCCCATTTACGTCCGAGCGTGCTATCCGTTACATCACCCCGCACAAGGAAGTTCCAAGCAACTGAAGCTAAGTAGATGTAGCTTAGAAATCTTAGAACCGTTCAGATTTGTATTGCCTTCCACGTATTTGTGAAGAATTATTACTTCAGGGAAATTCGTTTCCCACTTATGTATGATGCATTCCATTAGTTTGTCGCAACTGAAGCTAGACGTTTCTCCATGACGTCATACAGGAGCTTGTATCTCGTTAGCAAAGGTGTATTTTTGTGTGCACGGACTTAGATTAGACTTAATTACTCATAAAAAGGTCGTAAAAAATAAAATAAAAAATATCATAAACCTAGCCATCCCCTTAAATGAACAAATTTTAAAATAACTGGGTAAGGATTCGCTGAAGCATAGCCCTCTGAAAAAAAAATAGGGGCGAGCCTATTTTGTCTCTTATAAATAAAGTTGAAAGCTTAACGGAAAATGTGGTAAATGTATAATAACAAGTTACTATACACCAACTATACTCAAAATAGTACAATTGTACCAGTGATCCAAATTTCTTGGCGTTGATTAGAAATCGAAGTTACAAATGAATGAGCATGGAAACTTTGATTCCGTGCTGATTCATGCCATTAATGGTGTTTATGCCATCCCTCTACAATATCCGGACGGCTCCAAGCGATACTACATTGGAATGAGCAAACGTTCATTTAGAGTTAGTCAACGAACAGAAAAGGGCACAAAAAGCGGTAAAGTAACCACGGCCCTAACCAAAGAAGTAAAGTTCAAGTCCGCTACTACTATGTGGGATGATATAAAGAAATTAGTTTCTTACTCCACTCCTAAATCTACTGATATTCGCGAAACTTTGGAGATCATTACATACTGTGCGTCCAGCAATGGTAACGTCTCGCTGGAGTTGCCACAAATTTGAAACACCTTCTTCAAATAATGAATGCCTTTGTTTTGCTACCAGGATTCCGCGTGCAAACATGACGCATTGTGTCTTTGAATGAACACTTACATCCGTATCTACACTGGCGGAAAGTGAAAAAGAACACCAAGAAGGAATTGGCGGACGATCATAAAATTTACATATGTTAATTGAGTCAAGTTTACGTAGGTGTGATGTTAATTTTGGGACAAACCTGTGAGCGCTTACGCCACAGCACGGCATAATATGCAAATTGTCGTCGGAGGTATTTAAGGAGTACGGCGAAGTGAATGTAATCAGTCGTCGGCGTACGGACACGTGCGAAGACCCTGAAGAAGCTGCAATGCCTGGACATGGAAGACGTGTACGATTTCAGAAGTTATCGGACTTTGAGCGAGGTCGTCTAGTCGGACCCCGCGAGGCCCGGTGGTCGTATCGTCGTATTGCGGAGCGAATTGGACGGGAAGTATCGGTGGTGGTGCGATGGTGGCGTAGATGGCCCGAGGAACATTCCCACACGAGAAGACGTGGAACCGGAAGTCACAGACGGACTGTAGAGCGGACCGATCGACGCATAAGTAGAGCGGCGTTGTCAAGCAGAACATCTACTGTGACGCAACTCCGAGCTGCCGTTGCACCAGATGTGACTGTGCGAACACTCCGCAACCGTCTACTGGATGCACGACTACGTGCACGTGTGCCTCTGGCATGTGTACCACTGACTCCAGCCCACCGTCAGGAACGGCTGCAGTGGTGTCGCCAACGTCTGAGCTGGAGAACGCAATGGCGATCTGTCGTGTTCAGCGATAAAAACAGATTCTGCTTGGGAGCCTCCGATGGCCGTATGCGTGTTCGCAGACGCACTGGGCAGCGTCTCCACCCTTCTTACATCCACCAGCGACACACAGGGTGAGGAGCGATCAGGTATCACTCCGTTACAAAGCTAGTGTTTGTACCTGGTGCGTTAAACAGCACCTCCTACATCAACAACATCATTCAGCCCGTTGTTGTGCCATTTGTAAGGTCGGTCCATCGTGGTGTTTTCCAGCAAGATAACGCACGCCCACACACGATACGTGCAACGCAACATGCACTTCAACTTCCATGGTCTACACGTTCACCGGATTTGCCCCCATTGAGCACGTGTGGGATTTTATGGGACAACGACTTATCCGGTCTCCACGGTCAGCCACGACCATTCCCAATTTATGCGTCCAGGGTGAGGATGCTTGGAACTCAATACCCCAAACTTACATCTAACATCTGTACGACATACTCCATGCCAGAATTGCACAGTGTGACGCAGTTCATGGCGGTTCAACCTTGTACTAAACATGTTACATGGAAATGTTATTTTTCAGTTTTCCAGCAAATACAGCTGCATTTTGCCATAATGTTTTGATCACGTTATCCTCTGTATTTCGTTATTTTGCTGTATAAATTTCGTTGTTATCAGACGTCTCCTTCTTGGTGTTCTTTTTTCACTGTCCGCCAGTGTATATTCAAATTACTCTGAAACTTGAGACTTGGTCGTTGTATGTGGTGTAGTGGTTAGCATACCAGGCGCTATCTGGGAGACGCGGGCTCGATTCCTGTCCCAGAACGACGAAATTTTCAAGTTTTCGGACATTATCTGACTTACTATCCTTGTCATAATTACACCAAAAATGTCATCTTCAAAATTCCCATTTGTTTGTTTATTGTCAAGTCAAGTCACGGCGTTAAAATTGTTGATGCATTCTATTATTCAGTTTGCTGTCTACCTTCCTTGAAAAAAACCCCATCTGGTTGATGTGCGAAAGCTTGGAAACTTTGATTTCTATTCTAACGCAAGAAATTTGGATCACTAGTATAGTTGTACTATTTTGAGTGGTAAACTTTTTTAGAGAATACCAAATTCTAACCAGAAGTTACAGGTGAAAAAATACGCTAATAGAACCCTTCCCCTAGCAAAGCACACAAGACGGCAGGCGTAAGGGAAAAAAGGAAGAGAAGGGTTTTACGCCTTTTTGAGCTGGAGTTGCGAATGAGAAATTTTTGAAGCCTTTTAATAGTGCCAGGAGTCTAGATCGTCATCCGATGAATAGTTGCTGTGTGCGGTGATTAATTTGATTAATACAGTTTATTTTGCACTGTATTTTGCGTGTTTGAATTTTCGATCAATATTCCGACATTTCATCTGCAACAGCTAAATACTATCAGAAACAAAACTATTCCTTATGCGTGAGGCTCTTTTTTTCACTCGATTTCTTGTTTCATCTTCAAGTGAATGAAATTTCAGTATCACAATCTCATCATGTGTGTACCGCTCCGATGAGCAGTGGTCTAAACGATGGCTTCTGATCATTCGTCCGAAAGGGGTGAGGGTTAGAATCCCGGTGAGGCATGGATAGTGTGTTTGTCTTACGGCACTGGCTCTTTCCCTTCCATGGAATCAGTGACCCTAAATTAGGGACGGGCGACTGCTTATAGCCCATTGAGTTGCTGCCGGTGGTCGTTAAACTTCCAATAAAAAACATGTGTGCTGCGTAGCTACGATTGTAACTAATCGTTACCCCCTAAGACAGGAATGCAGTTTCCACGAAATTAGTAGAATCACTTATGCGTTACGAAATCTTCCTTCATTTTGCTCTAATAAATAACTGCTAAATACATAATCTTATTATTATTCTTAACGTTCAGCGTTTCTTTTTCCTCAGAATTCTTCATGCTCAATAGAATCTAATTCACGCAAATCTTTCCCGGATCCTTAAGTGACAGGAACATTGTTCTTAGAGTTACGTTGTTTCGTTATTGCTCCTTAAAGTTATTGTACATGGTTTCACTTCTACTTCAGGAAATTAGCATACCAGCTTCTCTTCAATTAATGGAATACTGTACTATTCAGTTCGCTTTATTTCGTTAATCTCTATCCAGTTTTTATTGATGAGAATTCATCATACGCAGTTGCCTTTCTTTCATCCAATGATAAATACGATGACGACTTTGTTATTTTCGTTTCTTTCTAATTGGCAGGGTTATACAAAACGTTGTTCTTTTCGGCGTTTCTCTGAGAAGAGATGGCGCTATTTTTTATTTATTCTAGAAAATTCTGTGCACAAAAGGCATGCCTAAATTTCTTTTGCGCATACCCAGCAGCTTATACATACTAAGTAATAATTGTATTAGATAATGCATTAAACTTTTATTTTGTGAGGGTTTCACCCCGGGACTCGACGCCAGTGATGTCATCCATGTCACGTGCTGAACGCGATTCTCCTCGTTGTATATCTCTTTGATTTGAAGAGCACGTGATCACAGCGAGCCAAGTTAGTGGCTATAACCAATAATACTTTCTGTGTCTTTTTGATACTCTCCTCATGTACCTTTTAGCAGAACTAAAAACAAAAGCGAACGTGGTATGTAGTGATCAAGGAGGTAAAGAAAGTATTAGTCCTCTTCGGGAAATAAACAAATATTTGGTGAATCACACCGATACTTTCGTAATACACTATATTGACAAAAGTAACCAGAAACCTAGAAGAGAAACACAATACAGCATTTATTGACATATATTAGTAAGGAGTCGGTCCACATTTGGCCTTAATGCATGCACTGACCCTTCGAGACATGCTTTCAACAAAGTTTTGGAACACAGCAATAGGTATGCGCTTACATTCAGTACTAAATGCCGCCGCTAACTGTTGCTTAGTAGTAGGCCTTGGACCCAAACTTCTTATGCGGCGCTCTAATTCATCCCATAGGTGCTCTATGGGATTAAGATTAGGGCTGTGTGTTCGCCAGTCCACATACGGTACGGAATTATCGTCAAACCACGCCGTAACAGTCCTTGCTTTTTGGATCGGTGCATTATCCTGCTGGTACCAACAATACTAGGTTCCATAGTATTGCCACAAAGTTGGTAAGGCATAATTGTCCAGAATATCGAGGTAGACTTGCTGGTTAACAGGTTTGTTCACGATAACCAATGGGCCGGGGCCATACCACAAAAAACACCTCCACACGAGTACATTGCCAGCTCCAAACTTAATTGTAGGAACAGTAAACTGTTATAAATAGCGTTCCCCCGTCTACCGCTATACCCACACACGATTCACCAGTCCATAGAACCCGTTTCCATTGTCCACGATAAATGTTCTTTACACTATCCTAAACGACAAGTAACATTCGAAGTGAAGATGAAAGGCTTATGAGCAGCCGTACGGCCACGGTAACCAATGAAATGAAGTTCTCTTCGAATGGTAAGTGTACATACCAAGATTCCAGCATTTTTACTCACCTGTACACTGAGGTCTTGTGCAGTACTCCGTCGATTAGCTGTAACGAATCTCTTGAGGCTTTGACGTCCTCTATCACTGATTTTCTTTAGTCTGCCAGTATGTTTTGCTGCTTCAGGCACGATATGTGTCTTCCACTTATTCAGTACATCCATAAAGTTGACTTGAGTATGTTTAAACGCCTGTTGGTATCTCTTATGGACAATCCACTAATATAACACCCAACAATATTTCCTTTCTCAAAGTCAGCTCTCTCCCGCCGCGACATTTTCACTCAACGTTACAGTGCGATATGATCGCGGTCAGCTGCAAGCTTGTTTTTATACCCTTTGCAGCTGAACCGCGCATCTTAACAACGCAGCGGATCTGTTCGTTTGCTTTTGCAGGGGTGTCCAGTGCCTTTTGTCAGTATAGTGTATGTTGATATTTAAAATAATGCTCGAAGTCTATTTGTTGTTCACGTGTGTTGCAAAATCATGGAGGAGCCAAAAAACTGGGAGCGCTCGGGTGGCGCAGTGGTTTAAACGCTGGCTTGTGACCATCCGCCAGAAAAAGAGTCCTGTTTCGAATCCCAGTGAGGCATGATGTTGTGTTTGTCTTATGGCATTAGCTCTCTCCCTTTCCTGGAACCAGATGCTATAAATTAGGAAGAAGCGGCTGTTTATAGGCTGTGGAGTTTCTCACGGTGGTCATCAAACTTTCAGTCAAGAAAAAAAGAAAGAAAGAAGACTCGGAAGGGCGATACTTTGCCATAACATATCACCACGCCCATGCAGTAAATGGTATCGTCCGTAAACGACGTATACATAGAGGCAGATATCTCCGCAAGCACAAGTAGTAGCATTCGTAGTTCAGATGACAGTTTATCAGGATTTAAATTTTTTCGAATGTGTTATGAAATCTGAACTACGAATGCTACTTAAGTTTCATCTGAACTGGCATCTGAACTACGAATGCTACCTAAGTTTTTTCGAATGTGTTATGATAATCGGCGCCCGGGAAGTGGGTCAATCCATCTCAGAAATTGCCACGAAGTTTGGATTTACTCGGTCAACAATTTCAAAGGTTTACCTGAGCTACACAAATTCAGGAAAAACATGTGTGGCCGTAAGGAAGCCCTGGGAGATCGTGGACAGCGGCGTCTGGGACGCAATGAAGCATCCGCCCGGCATACAAGATTGCTGCAAATCGCAGGGCAATTCAATGCTGGGGCCAGTAGTAACATCAGCGTTTGGACACTGCAACGTTACATGTGTTCCATGGAGTTCCGAAGCCGACAACTTGGCGACTGGACGATATAAGGTTGTGTGCCTCGCCTGCGCTCGGGAGCATCGCCACCATTGGACGTAAGATGACTGGAAACGTGTAACCTGGTCCGACGCTTCGTGATACCAACTGTTTCGGAAAGATGGCCGAATACGAGTGTAGCAACAACACCACGAGGATTCCGCATGCTAACAAGGTTCTCTTATGGTATGTGGGTGCTTTCAGTGAAGGCAGGCGGTGTATCTGTTTGTGGGGTGTTTTCAGCTGCCACGAAGTAGGACCCCTCATATGTCTTCAGACGGCTCTGACCTACCTAGCCGTCTCTGAGGATCATTCAATGTAAAAAATTGGTACTTAGAAATAAGCAAAATGTACTCGTTTTTGAGTACATTCTTGGCTTATAATACACTATCTACCAACAAGTAATTGGACACCTGTGATAGCAAAGGAAAACGAAGTTTGTTCACCTTCAATAGTTGGTGGAGCCTGCGCGAGCGGCGATTACAGCTGCAACCCTAAGAGGCATACTCTCAACCAGGCGCTGTAAGACGGCTAGTGGTATTTTCTTCCACTTGGCTTGGAGAAGACAGGTCTGTTCCTTCACCAATTTCGGACAGTGGGGGCACCCCTTAAGTCGGCGCTTCAACTCGTCCCAGAGGTGCTCGATAGAGTTAAGTTCCGGGCTCTGCGCAGGCCAGTCCATTTGATTAACCCCATTGTCACCATACCAAGTCATGGTGGACCTCGCAACATGACAGGTGGCATTGTCATCCTGAAAGTAACATGGGTCCACCCCGTAAAACTGCCACAACGTAGGAAGCGCATGGTCCTCCAAAATGGTGCAGTAGGTCTCTGCGTTGAGTCTACCAGGAATTGCGACCAAGGGTCCTGTGCCATAACAGAAGAAACACCCCCATAGCATAATTCCACCGTCGCCGAACTTCACAGTTGGCACAATACATTCCGGCAGGAAGCGTTCTCCAGGCAGACGCCAAACCCAGACCCTGCCATCCAAACGGTATAGGGTCAACCTTGATTCGTCGCTCCAGAGAACCAGTTTCCACTGTTCAACGGTCCACTATCGAAGTTCTTTGCACCACGTTAGCCGAGCAGCGCTATTGGACTTGGTGATCAAAAGGCTTGTGGGCGGCAGCACGTCCATGATAACCGAGCGGATGGGCTACCTTACGGATGGTATTCATCGAAAGAACAGTACCGGATGCCTGTTGAAACTCCTCGCGGATGTGGCCCATCGACTTGGTACGGTTCTTCCGAATTTCTCTGGCCAGCATCCGTCGGTCTCTAACACCCAGTTTTGTGGGTCTGCCGGGTCGGGGCAGATTCCGACAGTCACCTCTTATCTTCCACTTGCCAATCACGTAGACCACTGTCAATTTTGGGTACTTCAATTTGCTGGATATGTCAGGTATGGATCGGCCATTTCTGTGGCACCCGATGATTACACCTCTCTCGGAATCAGAGAGCTCCGAACTGCGTGGCATCTTGCATGCGACTGGTTGCGTTGTTGTTTCCCACACGATATTTAACGGCGGCGGCCGTGACGTGTATCAGGACCGCAGATATCGTCGATTACAGGGGTGACCAATTACTTGGTAGTAGATAGTGTAGCTCCGAGTACTTGTGTCTCATTTTTGGAAAAGACACGTACTCATTTTTGAGTATATACAGGGAATCAGTTGTGAGTATATCTGGTATTTCTAATTTGAAATATATGTACTCATTTTTGAGTACATTTTGGGCTTATAATAGCTCCGAGTAGTTGTCTCATTTTTGAAAAAGACACGTACTCATTTTTGAGTACATATGGGGAATCAATTGTGAGCATATCTGGTATTTCTAATTTGAAATATATGTACTCAAAAAATCCATATATTTCAAATATATGTGCTCTAACTTCATTCAGTGTCTGTGCCCTTTTGGGCAGGGCGCCTAAACTAAAGGAAGTTAGAGCGAATCTAGCGATTCTGACAGGATAGTTTGTAAGTGAGGGAGAGCACACTAGATGGCGCCACTGTACAAGCTTAGGATTTTGCACATAGAAGACAGAGAAATTGGGAGGGAGTGGGGGTTAGGAACTTTACCCGGGGCGGTCACTTAACGTGCTCGTCTGATATTCTGCGATTGTTAGAAATTCACACCACCACGGAGGGCCCCCACGTTCAAGAGCGGCTACGTTTGAACCTAAGGTCCCTCCATCAGTAGTCTGAATCTCTAACCACTAAGCCATCCGCCGCTCGATTTGAAATTTGGAATGCGTGTACTCCATACATACTCATTTATTCATAGAATTAACTGGAAGTATATTATTCGATGGCACATCTGCGATAATGGATGTACTCGTCGTCACATGCTGGGCAAATAGACCGCACAATTTTATGACAAATATAGTGATGAAGCGACAATATATAGTTTGAGATTAACACAAATATAGCTAATGTAAAAACGTACACAAAGATACTTTATGTATAATTAAATTTCTTGTGATCAGTGACTTTGTCGTACTAATTATTTATGTGTGTCACTTTACACATTTATTGAACAATATCTATTGAAATCTATAATATCTAAAATGAAGTAATACGATATTATATTTATATTTATTGACGCAGTTATTTGTAAGTACGTATGGTTACTTATATTTGAGCATGTCATGTACTCGTTTACGATACGATTGTACTTTAAAAAAGACGAGTAGGTTCAGGTTCTCATTTTTAAGTAGATTAGTTTTACCAGTGTAGGACCCCATTCATGTCAACATTCCGACAGGTACGACCTCCTTCAGAACGACAATGTACCACCGCACACGCCCACAGTCATCCGATTATAACTGGAGGAACATTTCACGGAGATTGGCGTCCTGACTTGGCCACCTCATTCCCCTGATTTCAACGTCGTCGTGCACATTCGGGATTCTCTTTAACGTGCCATAAAAGCCAGGAATCCTCTACCGGCGGATATTACGGAATTGTGGAACGCTGTTCAAGAAGCCTGATGTGCACTGTCTCTACAGTAAGAGAGCTCGTGGAGTCCATGCCCCGTCGCGTTGCTGTCCTCATCCGATCTCGAGGAGGACGAACACGGTATAAGAGATCTATCCCAGTTTTTGTTTGGGTTTTTTTGCACTTCAGTGTATTATTCTGTCTATTATAAATGTATAAAGGATAAGATATTCCTGATTTGGAATACAGCCGTCTTCTTAAATGTAAGTGGTGTTTCATTCAGTTCGGCTTATCTCTGTGTTGGAAAATAGGACAATCACTTTAGATCTTCTTATATGTATGCCAGGGTGAGTCAAAGGTACTTCTCGTTTACAGCTAAAAGGTTTAATGACGCAAGAAAGCTGCACACACTCACTCTCTTCAAAGGACATGCCGACGTTTTCTATAGTTCTTTATCATGTACCACCAAAGTCACGATCCCATGGGGTACCACTCGACAGGTTTCGAGGTAAGAATGTCTCTGATGCCAGATTCCACATCCACAATTGAAGCGAAGCGCTATCCTGTAGGGAATGGGCCATGGAGCGAAACAGGTGGTTTTCGGATGGGGTAGGATCTGAACCCCTTCCAATTCCTGTACCTTAGAGCGGACCACTCTGAAGGTGTGGGTTTTGAAGTATTATGCATCCCAGGTAGTAGAAATTTAACCTAGGTCCTACACTAAGCCACCGTCTTTTACTCATAAAAGACGATGGTTCAGTTTTGGGCTTTCATTAAATTGCAAAGTTGTGCTACCTGGAATTGCTGCAATGGCTGCTTCCTGTTGATGAGTGCTTCGTAACCTTGGTGCAGCGTGTCTTGTAACCGACACTGTTGTTCGACATTCAGGTTCCACAGCCTGACAATCTGCACTATATCCCAATGAACAGGATACTCAGATTTTTGCGATATGCACAGCATGACTTCCCTCTGGAACTCCCTCACTGCACTATGACTGTGATTCCTGGCATAGCGTTAGCCATTCTTTCCCATTGGTACACATACCGGCCGCTGAATTAGAAACTTTTATTCAATATCTTTTTGCATCTTGCAGCTCATTTAACCCGAATTACAGCACGTATGTGATTCCTCCAGGTGTTTGAGTGGATCTACGTGTACAGTGTACCAGGTGTTCACCAGACAGTTCTTTAACTGGTTCAGATTTGGCGGAAGAGGACTTTGCTGCCGGGTGTGTTTTTTACGCTTTCCAACCGTAGGTTGAAGAAGGGTATATGCTCGTGCTTTGTCTGTCCGTCCGTCCGCATGATAACTCCCTTAAAAATGGTTCGATTTCCATGAAATTTTAGTATGTGGTAAGGGACCACCTGGGGACAAACCCTATTGAAAATGGAAGAAATGGGGTCAACAGTCACGACATAGGAGTGGGATCCAGTCCATTGCCCTTATGCATCATAACTTGTGTAAAAATGATTCGATTTCGATTGAATTTCAGTGTGTGATAGGGGACCACCTGGAGACAACCCTATTGAAAGTGGGTTAAATGGGCTCAAAGGTCAGGACATACGATCGGGATCTATTTCATCGTCCTTATGCGTTATAACTTACGCAAAAATGCTTCGATTGAGACAAAACTTCATCATGTTATTCCGGAAGTATACTTTACCGGTTCTGTTGAATATCATTGAAATGAGGTCAAAGTTCAGGTCATAGGAGCGAGATTTATTGTACAGACATTATCCTCATAACTTGAGTAATGATTTCTGGTATTTTGGAAATCAATGCATTGCATAATTTTACTAACTTGTTCTAACATATTTCATGTATTCTCAATGTAGTTCAGAGCCTAGCTTTGCGGTGGTCAGGGAAGATGGTGGAAACCGCTGTCATGGTCACTGAGCCACTGATGAGCACATCTTAAGTGGTGGACAGTAGCATTGTAGTCCATGAAACAGCCATCGATTGCTGGATAAAAAGTCAACATTGCTGGGAGGACAGCATCGGCAACAATGTTCAGATAATTCTCACAGGACACATGACCTTCTAGAAATATCAGAGGACGCGTTCCGTGCCTACATAACATACCCCTCCCCATGAAAGCTCTTCCAGAACCTCGAGTCGTGTTTACAAGGCAAACTGGGTCCATTGCTTCATGGGGTTGTTGCTGAATTTTCTTCCTAACGTGGGTACAGGACAAGGTGCACAGCAACTTGTCGGTCCACATCACGTTTTTCCAGTCTTATAATGTATGTTTCAGTCAGTTGCTACACATAAGAAGTCCTGTTCCTCTGTACAAACCTTCTCAGACGGCGCAAAGATCCCAAGGAAAATTGAAAAAACCGGTAAAAAAAACGCAAGTATTTTTTGCAAGGTAGAAGTAGCTGTATTCTAGACAATGAACGTACGTGAAACGTAATATTACGAGCATCGTTCTGGTAGTTATAAAACAAAAGACGAAAGTTCCAGTACACATCATATGGAACGAAATGAAAGGACAATTATTTCAAAAGTCGACATTTGTGTGATACAGTATATGAGAAAACACGGCGCCCTACCTCACATCAGTAGGCCCGTAATATTACTGATCTCGATTTTCTTGCACTATCATTCGTTAACGTAATATTACCTACCTGGATGCTGAGTGGTTAATAACAGACCCTTGTCGCGCCGCAGTTATGCCTCTTAGCAAAGCCATGTGGGTTATTCACATGGCTTGTCTAAGAGGCGTGAATGTGAACCATAACAAGACCCGGAATATAGCATCTTTGGTGTAACCAGACAACAGTGCTGTTCCCAAACTCTTCGCTCCAGCCAGCCGGGAACGCATAATAAGCCCTTGATCGAACTCAGAAAGATCCTTTGTTTTTACCATTGTGATCAACACTACTGATGAGCAGCAGTCTTAAATAATTGCCTAGATCACGTGGTGACGCACGCAATCTAGGCAACTATTAAGACTGCATATATGCTGCGTAAGTGAACGTGACGTTTACGTACATTTTCATAAAGATTTCTTATTCAGTGGCAGGTGTGTGTGTGTAGAATAACTTAAACTTTTCCATTTTTCGTTACCTGTGACGATAAGATTCTGAAACCAATCGTCCTATAGATTTGACAGCAATATGTGACCGAGAGTGACAAGTTCTGCTTTCTGGAGTGTCAAGTCATGTAGGTGACGAAGAATGGTGGATTGGAACGGGAAGAGCCCACCTTATCTGCCAATTGCCGTGCACTAGTAACGGGATTCACTGTCA
This sequence comes from Macrothele yani, assembly GCA_039090855.1. Lineage (NCBI taxonomy): Eukaryota > Metazoa > Arthropoda > Arachnida > Araneae > Macrothelidae > Macrothele > Macrothele yani. The sequence goes on along the minus strand of CM077027.1, from coordinate 131,760,091 downwards.
CAGCTTCTACCTGGTGCCAGTGTTAGTGGTCGGTGTACCTCCTAACCTCGGCTTGTCTGTCTCTGGTATGGGTATGTACACCGACGAGCCATTACATTATGACCTCCCAAAGCCTAGAGAAATGGGCGCGCCTGGAGGCCGAACGGTGGCTCAGGTTAAGTTCACAGAGCAGTATATACATGTATATACTGTATATATACAACCGGTGGACCGGCTTCCAGTTAGTAGTGTTCGGAGTCAGAATAGAAAAAGCTGCCGATTTATCGGAGTTTGTTAAAGGACAAATTGTAATGTCACGGCACCCCGGAACTACGATCTCGGAATGTGGGTTGTTCACGTGCCTTTAGTGAGTACGTATCAAATGTGGTGCACAGATGGAAAAATATCGAACCGTCGTCGAGCCGTGTGTCGTCCACAGCTCATTGATGCCAAAGAGGAGCGCAAATTTTTGGCGCATTGTTGTTCACAGTGACCGCGACAGATCACCCGGAACAGCAACAGTGGTGATCAGGGCAATGTGTCGCAGCTCACAGTTCCTCGCTACCTTGTGCGCATGAGCCTGCGTAGCCGAAGACCCAACCGGGTCCCCATACTCACTGCACGTCATCACCAACAACGCATGAAATGGGGCCAAGATCATCGAGATAGTACCGTGGATGATTAGGAAAAGGTCGGTTGGTCTGACGAATCTATATTCCTGGTGAATCAGGAAGACGGCCGAGCGCGGATACGCCGATTGCCAAAGGAATTAATGGCACTTGGATGCACTGTTATGCGGAAACAGGCCGGCGGCGGCGGTGTTATGCTGTGGGCAAAGCTTTCTTGGGACATTTTAGGCCCCATTATCCCAGTAGCACAATCCCTGACTGTTGTCAGGTATCTGAACATCGTTGCGGACCAAGTTCACCTGTTCATGGTAACTGTGTTCCTGCTGGTGATGGCTATTACCAGCAAGATAATGCGCCATGCCACACTACCAGATCGTCCAGGAATGGCTCGAGGAACATGCTGGTGACTTTCTGTTAATGCCCTGGTCTCCAACTTCACCCGATATGAACCCAATGGAACGTTTGTGCTTCAACTTGGAAAAGAGGGTTTGCGCTAAATCATTACCAACCCGAAATGTACGGGAACTGGATGACTTGCTGCTGATATTAATAGTACCAGGTACCCCAAGATACCAATCTCCACCTCATAGAATCGATGCCTCGCCGAGTGGCAGCTGTTTTGGCGGTATAAAGGGAGTCCTAAAGCTAATTAGTTAGGTGGTCATAATATAATGATCATCGGTCTACACTCAGCTCTTGTTATCACGGACCCCTTTACAACGGATTTCTGTTGTATTGGACGAAATATTTATGTGGTAGGCGAGGCGTCTACACATATTGGTATCCAATTTATAGGATTACCTTCATTGATCTGGATTCAGAGGGTAGTGTGCAGCTGATGAATGTTAGAATTTGGTTTATTTTGATTACTGCGTTTCACGCACCTCATCAGCAGCAACAATGAGCTGGTGTTTCCTGCAAACCCACGCTCTTTGTCTCAGTTGTTATATTCTGTTCCTTAAAGGCGGTTGTGTGTTTTGATAGCTGATCGCGAAATAATTGAGATCTCTAGGTTTGAGTTTTTCTTGGAATATCAGCGAATCCCTCTTGTGAAATGCCCACGAAGCAAAATATCAGCGAATTCCTCCTGTTAAATGGCCACAGAGTGGAATATCAGCAAACTCCTTCTGTGAAATGTTCCCAAAAAAGGAATATCAGCGAACTCCTCCTGTTAAATGGCCAAGAAGTGGAATATCAGAGAACTTCTCCTGTGATATGAGCACAAAGTGGAATATCAACGAACGGACTCCTGTGAAATGGCCACAAAGCGGAATATCAGCGTACTCCTTCTGTGAAATTGCCATAAAGTGGAATATCAGTGAGCTCCTACTGTGAAATGTCCACAAAGTGGAATATCAGCGGACTCCTCCTGTGAAAAGTCCAAGAAGTGGAATATCAGAGAGCTTCTATGATATGGCCACAAAGTGGAATATCAACGAACGGACAAAGTGAAATGGCCGCAAAGCAGAATATCAGCGTACTGCTTCTGTGAAATTGCCATAAACTGGAGTATCAGCGGACTCCTCCTGTGAAATGGCCACGAAGTGGAATATTCCACTTTGTGGAGTTAGCTTACATTCCACTCCTGTAAAATGGCCACGAAGTGGAATATTTCACTTTGTAGAGTTAGCTTATATTCCATTCCTCCTGTGATATATTCATTCCTCCTGTGATATTCCACAAAGTGGAATATCAGCTAACTCTTTCTGTGAAATGACCACAAATTGAAGAATCAGATAACTCCTTCTTTGAAATGGCCAGAAAGTAAAATATCAGCGAACTCTTCTTGTGAAATAGCCATAAAGTGGCCATGCCTATCCTTAAGACGAATTCATAGATTGTTTTTCCTTCAGGCCATTAGTATCTTCATGACAACATTTTGACATGTTTCTTGTGCTATATGTTTTCTTCAAGAATATAGTTTGTTCTTTTGATATGTAATGCGTAATGGCTCATTTCAATTATATCCGACCGACTAACAGTGAACCATTTTGAACATTCAAAGAAATCTTTATAGGAAGGCAGTATCAACAACTGAAACTCTACTCGTTATTCAGATCAATTATTTATATTACTGTCTCTACTGCTGAGCAAACTCGTGCTGATGATCCTTCTATTGCTGATCCTCATTCGACAAAGCCTTCTAAAGTGAAGCGTCCCTCTCAGTTTAGTATATCATAAACAGTTACGGTATCTAAGATTACCGCACACGTTCCTCTGAGATCTACAAAATGTAAATGCAATTTCATTTTATTAACTCCTTTTATTTATTACAACGTTTACCGTATTTTCTTTGCTTTCCAAGTTATTGTGTGTCTTGTGTAGCGTATGTTTATTGACTGTTTTTTGCAGTAGGGTACATATACACCACTCTTACCTCATTTATAAGAGACAACCCGCGAAAACTGAAGCCATTGTACTCTATGTTTGTCCTTTTATATCGAGGGTTTACTTGTACATCGACTTTTACTAACGATATAACACTCCACCAATAACTCTCCAAAATGGCGCCCACTGCTAGTCTTATTACTGTTTTTGATAGCAAATACGTTAATGTAGTTTATAAAATATGCTACGTTACTATTATGCTTTGTTGCAGCTAGTTTCGAACAGTGCCATCTCAACAGATAAATGTATGTCTTTACTTCAGGATATTCGCAAGTCTGATTCACCTTGATTTATTTAACCCGAATTTATAGGAACTTGAATACACAGTTGTGGATAAATTGCAAAATAGAACGCTAAATGGAACACTTCCTCATATTTGCAAAAGAAGGAAGACTACTTAGCCAATCCAGTACTCCACCCGCAACGTTGGAACGCAGTTAGCAAACTAACTTGACTATACTAAACAAACATTAATTAGGAGCTGACAGCGTTCTTTATTCGACAACGGCGACGTGGTTATAATGACGTCCCTCCTGTCAGCTCCATAGCCTACTGGAAAGAAGGGGCCCTGAAACGATTGTCATGTGACCAAATGAGTCTTAGCTTCCGTGATCTGATCCGCTGCAAGTGAAGTCGTGAACACCATTAGTCTGTTAGTGTATTGCTGTGAAGTTGTTGATATTTTATTATTTTTATTTATTATTGTGATTGTTTTCCAAAGAAAGACGAATCAACACTCGTAATAACATATAGTATTCCGTTAGCACCGTAACAGAAAAAAAGCATTTTTGAAGTAAAAAAATATTACTTACTTCTACCAGCGGGTATTGCTGTCACTGACCTGCACTGACACACAGGTAAAATTTATTTTCTGTCTTAAGTAACATAACGTGCAGTTTAGTTATTTATATATACATTGGAAAAATAATTTGTTATGCATGTTTTGTTGGTAAAGCTATCTCTTGTTGTTTAACGCATTTCTGTAGGATGTATACATCTTACGGAAATATTTTTTGCACCGCTTTTGTTTTCCTTAGTGGTAGATTTACTATGTGCTATAAGTTCCAACGACAAAAGTCCGCCTTTACAAAATATAACGACAGTAAAAAAAAAAAAAAAACTCAGAATATATGTTCAAGTCAAGCAAAAGAAATTCAAAAGGTATTTAAGTCTTCTTCCTTGAGTAATCCATGAATGAGGAACACACTGACACCACACACCGGTAATGTTAACATTACGGGTATTGGCCAAAACCAAAAATACCGACGCAGGAAGTTCGACAATGGCGGCGGAGCAAAGTCCTTTAAAAAAAATAGAGGGAAATTGAGAACAGTTTCGCAAAAAAACAACAGGTAGTTCACCAGGAGCAAAACAAAAAATGTAAACGGACCGTCATCTTGGTATCGATGCAGACATATGCCATTAAAAACATTAAAATATTCGCATTTTGTGCCACAATCTTTTAAGTAATTTGTCAACAAAACAACAGCACATTTCAAATTTACCATCAGCTGGAATTTTAAGCGAAAACTTCCCAAATACTTTTGTCAGTTTCGTTAAAACATTAGCGTTTCTTTCATTTTGTGTAAAACTTTAAAAGTAATTGGTGAACTAAATATTAGCGTATTTTATTCATTTTGCAACACAACCTTCGAAGTTTCCATCAGCTTAGGTTTTATGAAATTATCCCGCTACTCTGTCAGAACATCAGCACATTACTGATAGCTGAGCCGACGCACACACCGTAGCTAGGAGCTGGGACTGAGTTGGTCACATGACTTTAGTGGAAGCCGTTCTTTTCAGGGCCTCTTGTTTCCACTGGGCTATGTGTCAGCTCTTACCGCTGAGTCCAAAGTCACAAAGTACTTCCGCTGTGAGCTCTTTCTGCTCCGTGAGAATACAGCGGGACGGATATAAACTAATTATCTAATAGGGATGTGCTGGGATATATCATGACGCAATAGATGAGACCTAAATAATTAGTGAAACATTTCAATCGTTGTTTTTTTTCATTTCTAAAACGGCACTTGCCAAAGAATTCTGACATACATTTTATATGGTCAACGTACCTCCACGACAAAGTATGCGAGGATATAATACTGTGTTCTTCAAATTCCGTATTGTTAGTCTGGAGAATAATAATCGCTGCATGACGAATCAATAATATCAAGGTGAGAGCTGTGTATCTCAATACAAGCACAAATCAAGATTTTAAGAAAATCTTCAAGACCGTGCTTTTTTTTTTCACTTTTTTTTGTTCACCACAGGGAGATTTACATGATTTTTACATGATCTCTGTGGAGCACGTATCGAAGGAAACCTTCTTTTTTTACTACATCTTCTCTTTGGTTTGCAAGAAATCTTGAATTTCCCTATTACACGCATATGCATCGTAATTCTTGAATGTACTGCGATATTATCTCGGTTTACTATGCTAGGTAAATACATGCTGGTATCTCGCAGTACGGCATGATTTATCGAAAGGAAATTCCGCATTCAAGAGCGTTTTTGAGGCCAGAGAAAATAGGTGTACAACAAAGAACGGCTGCATTATATATTCAAAAATGTTTTTTCACAAGCCGAGTCATTCTTCATCTTTGTCGTCTCCTTAAACTCGCTGAGCCCTCATTTTGAATTTATATCCCAGTTTTACTCGTGGTAAAAAAAGAAGGGACGAAGAAAAAGAACTGAAATAGGAAGGGGAAAAAATGCCTTTCATTCTTTACCGCACCATAACATTAAATATGCTGTAAGAGATGAAAATATTACGAAGATAAAATAGAGATCTTCATTGAGAAAGTTTTGGGTGAGGAGACCATTACATGCTTGAAAAGAAAAGTTCATATTCTCTGAGAGCAGGGGTCTGAATAGAGAGCATTTGCGTTGTCCATTTATTTCTTCAATCTCTCACTTAGAAGTCGGGAAGATTGGGCAGTCATCCAGTCGCCGATTCCTTTTACGTCCTTCTTTTCAATGGGATTTTAGAGATTCCAACTTTTAATGCTTATGACTGTATTTTCGTGTCCGATGCCTTTGTGCAAATTTCTTACAGCGGAATAACAGTTTTCGTTGGTTGTTGTTTTCCGTATATAGGCTATAAGTCACACGTGAAAACTTAAAATTTAGAATCTAGACATCTGAAGACGTTATATGGATGCAAATGAGCCAAAGAGTTATTTGTTCTATCTGGTGGACAATTTAATTAAAAAAAATACTCATGTCATTTACTTCGAAAATAAATCAAGCTATTCTAGCATGTGACGTAGGAGCAGAAATTTGAAACTGAGACGCCAGACTTTCATTACACTAGTCGAAACAAACGTATCCCATCGTAGCGCTAAGTAATCAGCAGCAAATGAGTAAATTTGAAGTTGAAAACACGTGGAATAATTAATGCGCAAAGAAATCAAGCTGTTCTTCTAAGTAATTTCAAGTTAATTTCTCAGTTGTTTGGATTTCGTTGTCCTGTGGATGGTTAGCATATTCTATCGCAAATCGGGAGACGCGGGTTTGATTCCCGTTCCAGGACGATGAAATTTTCACATTTCTGCGGTTACGTTACATCGAAGAACAGCTTGATTTATTTGCGTGTGAATTATTCCATGTGTTTTCAACTTGTCATTTACTTGGGTTTAATTTTTCAGACAAAGCCTATGTAGTTTCAGGAAAGTTGAAAAAGAATGCCATTAATAATGCACCTACAGCAATCGGGTTTGTTTAGCTCGCCAATTTTGCTTCTTGAAATTTATTTTGCTTTTTAAATCTCTCTTCTTTGTCTTCAGCGAAAAGAGAAGGGAAATAACTGTTTTTAACCTGGTATCGCCACTTTGTTTTGGGGTGGGAGGGGCTTAGTTATTTCACATTCAAGTCAAATCACGGACAAGAAAATGTTATGCTACTCTTAATTCACCAGACGGTACTGTGTGAAATGTAATGGAATATAACTTGATTAAGAATCGCAGTAACTTTCAGTTAAAATGGCAGGCCATAACTGAACGCAAATCCGTTTGCTTTTATCCATTTCAAGACTAGGAAACAATAATTCTTCATTTGCCTATCAATTCTTCGTATTGATTGGTTCAGGGCTGTTCCCATAAGGTTTACTTTCGTTTTGCGGAAAAATACGGAAACGCTGAAAAATGCTCATTCATTTAAACTTTTTTTTTTCGCATCGAAATGCTATACGCATGCGTAGCATTTGGCAAAGCTTAATTCTAAGCTTTACACGGAGTTCGACAAGTGGAACGCTGTGAGAGGCAGTTCAAAAACCAACGATGATTCACTGTGGAACGCCGTGTGAAGTAGTTCAAAAACAAACTATAATTCACCAGACAGTTTCAAACCAAATATGATTCACGAGATAATTCAAAACCAATGATAATTCATTGTGAAACGCCGTGAAAAGCAGTTCAAAAACCAACGATGATTCAACACATAGTTTAAAAACCAACGGTGATTCACAAGTGCATCGCGGCAAGAGGCAGTTCAGTAACCAACGATGATTCTAAAGTGGATCGCCATGAGAAGCAGTTTAAAGACCAATGATTTACGGGACTCTTTGAAACCCAACAATGATTCACCAGTCAGTTTAAAGACAATGATGATAAACAAGAGAGATTAGAAACCAACAATATTTCGCCATGAGAGACATTTCAAAGACCATTAATGATTCAAGAGACTGTTCAAAAATTCAACGATGATTCACCAGGCAGTTTAAAATCCAGCGGTGATTTACAAGTGGATCGCCGTGAGAGACAATTCAAAAACCAACGATTCACAAGTGGATCGCCATAAGCGACAGTAAAAAACCAATGATTCACGAAACTGTTTAAAAACCAACGATGATTCACGAATGGATCGCCGTGACATACACTTCAAACACCAATTATGATTCATAAGGCAGTTCAAAAACCAGCGATTATTTTTTTTATTCAGGAGACAGTTCGAAAACCAATAGTGATTCACAAATGGATCGCCGTGAGTCACAGTCCGAAGGCCAACGGTGATTCACGAGACTGTTCAATAACAAACGAGGATTCACCAGACGGTTTAAAAACCAACGATGATTCACAAGTGGGTCGCTGTGAGAGACAGTTCAACAACCATCGCTGTTTCATGAGTAGATCGCAATGAGAGGCAGTTTTGAGACCAACGATGATTAAGGAGACTATTCTAAAATCAACGATGATTAAACAGTGGATCGCTCTGAGAGCAATTTCCCAAACGCACAATGACTATTCTCCCGAAGCACTGAAGTTAGCTGTGAACATATCTACAGAAGCAGCAATATTCCTGCCACGCATATTTCTCGATGTCAGACAGTAAGCCGGTTATTCGGGTTCAGTTACGAACACATTTTGATAAATTCTGTTAATCGATTATTTAATTCAGTGTACTAAGTTAAGCCACTTTGCTCTATCCAATCATACATGAAACTGGTTGTAAATTGAAATGCCGGGTAAGACATGGAAATTGTGTTTTCCCCCTCTATTTCTGATTATCTCTGCTCTCTGGAGCCAGTTCCTTTACAGTAGGGATAAAAGACTCCTTATCGTTTCGAGTGCCCATGAAAGGTGGGCTAATGATTAAATAGATTAAAGTTTTGCTAATCGATAGCAGTTAGCTATAAAAATACTTAGATCTAATTACTCCCAGGCGGTATGCGTATCATACCATAGCGTGTAAGAGGGCACTTATCATAGATGACTGAGATGAATTCATTTACTAATAGTAAATTAAGCGCGTGGGTGTGATGGGCCAGAGTTGGAAAAGGGTCAAAAATTTTGGTCCCGTATAAATCTGCTTCGAACTGTAAATTCTAAGAAACTCAGTTTACAATAATACATCATCATTGTCAAACATTATCAATCTACTGCTGGATGAAGGTTTCCTGAAGTTTTTTCCACGGCTACCTGAATTACACACGCACGCACACAGGTCATTAAAAAAAGTCTCCCGCAGTAGGTATCGTAGATTATGTAGAAATCATACAAATGTATTACAGGAATTTATAATTTACTCACTTACAGAGAGTATTGAAACTGTGTCGTCCTTCACATAACATAACTATTTTACACATGTTTTCAAACACATCTGCAAGAGTCAAGAAAGTCCATCGGCAGTAATGTTAAGGCTGTTCTACTTAATTTTGTTGGCGCTACAGGCACAAATTTTGAATTAAGTGAATTTTATATTTAATTTCAGTTTCGCTGTTTTCATGATAACAGGTAGAGTTTCAGAATATGTTTCACAGCAACACCAATTTGCACCAGCTTCTGGTGAGTTGAAACTTTCCAAAGTGTGGATGTTGATTTCATCATTGCCCCCTCAGAAGGAAGGAACACTCATGTAATCAACATCCACATTTTGGAAACTTTCAACTCATCACAAGTTTGCGATAATTCGTGCTTTGTTCCACTACACGCCTTTTCCAGTCTCCTTAATATTAAATGCATCCAAATTAACAAATAAGGCATTAATTCTGACACGACATGCAATGTAACGGGGTGTTAGCACGTCAGACGAAAACCTCTGAATGCTCAATGCAAAAGATGCGATGGGAAAAGGAATTCTCAGCCTTACAATGTGACACGCCGGCTGTGAAAGAGTGAATCACCAGAGAAGCAGGTGGCAGACGTTTACCTGTATCTTGCTTCAGACAATCGCACTGAAAACAAACGCAAAGGAAGTATCGTTTTACGATATGGTTTCGTTAAGTGTAACGTCGGTGCCGTGTCGTCGGTCGGTGGAAATCTTCTTTGGTTTAAGAAAGAGACGGCAATATATTTGTATGATAAATCATAATCCACTCCGCTGGCACCAGTATCGACCACAAAATTCTACAGCATGCATTTCTCTTTGAAATATATTTTTTTTTCGAAAGTAAAACTGAAATAAAACCGGATCGAAATCGCGACAGGAACACCTTGACCCAACCCATTTGACCCGCAAGAAATTGTCTACCCATTGACTCGCTCATCCGTGACCCGTTTCCATCTCTGGTATGGGCTACTGCCGAAATTATTCAAATAACAAAATAGCGCTTTCTAAAATGTTGCACATTTGTTCATTGAAACAAATGATGAAAAGTCCGTCTGTTACCTTAATTATACTAAGTAAAAAATTTCATTAGATCCCAGCAAAGATTCACAACTGTTCTTTGAAATTTAGTTTTAAACTGTGGAATGGTGAGGAGAATTTCTGGAACAATGCTTTTCTTAAACGCCTTATATGTACTCAACATTCATAGAGTTAGTATCACTTTCCTATTCCCATTGGTAAAGAGATTTCTCTTAAATATGTCAGAAAACTTCGGGTGTTTTGTTTACCAGAGCGACGATCCAGAGATTCTGTCAAAAGCATCAGGCATCCGATCTACATTCAGCACTCCAGCTTGTGATTAGAATGCTGGTTATACTTCTAGGTTTGCATTAATTTTACAGCTTAGTTAGTTACTATCTAGGGATGTATCCCTGTCGTAATCGAAGGAGCTACTCAAGCCTTTATCTGAACATTTTATTCACACTTAAAACACCAGTAATCCTAATTAAAGACTAAATTGATTTATCCGCGAATATATAAGTGCGAAACGAATGGTATGTCTCATATTTTAATTACATGTAGCTAATATAAATACACTGACGCAAATCTTATTAATAGTAAAGTTGTGACAGCAATATTTTATATGTATCTGTCATGGAGAACAGACGCTTGCAGAAATGGTTAGGTATTAGAACACATCAGTTTAGCAACTAATAGGTGGCCCCAAGAGATTAAATATTATATTATTATATGGCAATACTCCTGCCAGAAATATGGCGATAAGAACATAGTACTATCGTCGATAATTAAAGAATGTATTTTCTGATGTATGATGAAGAAAAAAAGATTATTTGAAATAGAGGAAAAAGAGAAGACCGGGAAACGAAAGAATAAGACAAGTACAAAGACATACTATATATATTCGCAGAAGGACTGAGAAACACAGAAAGACTAAGGAGAAGAACAGGAAAAGACAAAGGGAGAAAGCGAGAGACCCAGAAAATGAAATAGAGAGAAAGAATGAAATACACAGAGAGATAGAGACAGGAAAAGAACTGCAGGCAGAGATATAGAGAGAAGAAGACAGAGACGAGAAGAGATACAGAGAGAAAAAGAGCAACAAATAGTGAGAGAAGGCATTTTCAAAACACAGACAAATAGCAGGACTTAGTAAGTTAAGTTCTTTCGTTTCTGCATGCAATTAATCTTACACATAACCAATACCATTGGGTTCTGTAAAACATCTGATCAAATACGTCGACAAAAGTGAAGGATATGTCGACAAAAGTACCACGTATGACGTATATTCTAATTTAGCTTTCAGTTCTAGTTTCTTTTCCTTTGTGAATTTTGAGTTCGTTCTCTTTAAGCATTTCAACCTTAACATTATATTTCCTCACTCACTGAATGGCATATGTTTTCAAGATAAGAAAGATAAATATAATGTGTGGAACGATAGCTTAGTGTACGAATATAAAGGGGATGGACAAAAATATGGAAACACCTAGTAAAAGTATGAGTAAAACGACCAACGGTTTTCCACGTAAAAATGTAGATGGCGCTGGAGGTCTTGATAGTGAATGTGTGCTACAAAACGTGGCAAACCAGCAGGTAGCCACAGTTGCTGTCTGGGCATTGATCTGTGCGTTGCAAGTGAATTATGTCGGAGCTTACAGAGTTTCAGAGAGGGCAAATTGTTGGGGCCCGTATGGTGGGTGCCCCCGTGACCAAAGTAGCAAGTTTATTTGGTGTATCGCGAAGTACTGTATCGAAAGTTATGACCACATATTGTGCTTCTGTAAAAACAGCATCCAATAAACACCAGCGTGGACGAAAGTGTGCTTTAAATGACAGAGAGAGAAGGACATTGAGGAGGATTGTGACCACAAATAAGAAAACAACAGCTGCAAAAGTTACTGCTGAACTGAATAACGTGATTTCAAATCTTGTCTGTACAAAAACAGTGCGAATAGAACTCCATTAGCAGGGAAATTATGGTCGAGCTGCAATCGCTAAACCACGGGTTAATAACGTGCACGCAGGAGAGAGTGGTGCAACACTCATGAAACGTGGACTGCTGAGCAATGGAAGACTGTCATCTGGTCCGATTAATTGACCTTTACATTGTTTCCAACCTGTGGGCGAGTGTGTGGCGGAAACCCGCCCAAACACTTACGATCCGGCGTGCCTTTTGCCGACATTGAAGCATGCGGCGGGTCTGTCATGGTCGCGTCAGAATGGATTAAAAAGACGTGCTCATTATAACCGAAAATTAGGTGTCATATTTTTTTGTTTTTATTTTTTAGCAAGTCTTTTGTTAGAAAAAGCACATGATAATATTATCACCTTGTCCGTCTGTGGACAGACAGCATATCTCTGCAAATATTAGTCCGATTTGAAAAATTCTATTTGCGTTGGTTAACCGAAAATACGAAAAAGACTATCCTTGCTTTCTGTTTTTATTTTAAAGCAATACTTCTCCACTAGAGGGCATAAATGCTAGATGCTATCGAATTCAAAACATTATTCATCCAATGTCACTGCTTCTAAATATCCAACAGAAGAAAATTCTTTCTTCCTTTCGATACCACTATTACGGATAGTTTCTTTTTCAAGTACAGCATAGTTTTCTCCGTAGGGGGCGCAATAGGTAAATTGTGGTATCCCCGATACGCTGCTTTTGAATGATCTATTTGGCAAATTCTTCCTACATTAGATAAAGCTCCTGGTAGGAAATGTTCTGCATGTATGTATTTTTTTATTTTTGGTAAAGAACGGTTTTACTACTGAAGGGAGGGGTTACCGTATGTTTCTGATGTATTTGCTGCAATATCTGAGCTTCTGAAAACTAGATTGAAAAAATTATTTTGTGATCAGATACGACTCACTACGAAATACCTTTGCAAAATATCTTCTTCTTAAAATAGTGCATAGTTTTTACTCCAGGAGCATAGATATATATATCTTATTTTTCTAAATAGCTTTGCTGATAATGGTTCCATTTGAAAAAGTTTTCCTTTGTCATAGGACATTCCCATAGAATATATAATTTCATAACGTGCAAGTCTGCCACCGGAGAGCATAAATTCACCATTGCGTTTACAAGATATTTACAACAATATCTGCTTGTCTAAAACCCCCGATTGAAAAATTAATTTCCAGTCAGGTACCGCTAACTACGAAAATTATTTGTGGGAATTTGCGTTATCAATATAATGCACCAATTCTCCGCTAGAGGGAGCAAACGTTTTAGTTTTTCTTGATATCTCTGCTCTTGAAAGAACGATTTAGAAAATTCTTTTAACACCAGGTACCATGTGACGTACAACAAAGACGAAAACATGTGTCAAGACGACAAACCTGCAGCGAGACATTCTGTCCGTGTAGCTCAGTTGCGAGAGCGACTTACTCCGGAGTGAGGGGGACGCGGATCCGATGCCTGTCGCGGATCCGATGCCTGTCGCGGACAAACTTGTGTTTTTTCAACCATTTATTAACATTGTGGAACACTCAATCTGAATTCGTGTTTTTTTTTTTTTTTTTTTGTAGTTCGCAGTTCTAGCGTTAGGTGATGTTCGTATGTATTTGCCTGCATTCGTTTCTGTGTGTCTAAGAACCCTATTAAAATTATATTTTTTTGTATGCGATTTGCTAAAGATGACTAATATATCCTCCTTAAATAATAAACAGTTTTCCCGTACGAGGACAGAAATGTCAATTTTTTTTCGCTGTCTCTGCTTCCAGGAAACATTTGAAAAGTTATTTTGCCTTAGCATATAGCCTTTCCTATAAAAAATACTTCTCGCATATTTTGTACTTTTGGATTGTTCATAATTCCTCCGCTAGGGGACGTAACGTTTTGTCATGTTTTCCACTATACCTCTTCCCAGGGCCGTAACCATGGGAGGGCCAGTACATGCGGCACCCGAGCTGCGTTTCCTTTTGCCCGTCTTAGCGACTCACACTACGGTTCAGTACCCGACCTGTTTTTATAGAGATCAGAGATTTGTGTAGAAGATTGTAGGAAGGTAATGTCCGACCCCTGGTCTTAAACAACGCTTGAAAATAAGAATCTAGGAGATTTGGGTTAAAGTACCAAAGTCACATGGAAGCGAGGTAGAAACGGAGAGAAAGACGCCTTGATTTATAACCGCGGGGACAGTACTCGGGGTCCGACGGCTTCACGTGCCCCATCCTATTCACGGCGATTTTTTAGTGGTTCGAACGTTCGTACCTGCCTGTCTGGGATCAATCCTGACTCTTTTCCGTGGCAGCCCCGAACTTTGACCATTAGGCCATCTGCAGCACACTTCTTTTATAACTTTTTGCCCGACCTCAATTATCAGCCGCTCCTACCAACTTCTCTGTCTGGCTACGGGCCTGCTTCTTCCTTTAACTGTTGGATTTGAAAATCTCTTTGTGTCTGATATCTTCCTTTATCTATGAGAAACATTCTGTGAACCATTTGGATAAGTCAACTATTTCTACACTCAATGGGCAAAACATTAGTCATATAGAGTATTGGTCCTCCTCTAACGCGAATAACAGCCTGTACGCGAGAAGGCATCGACACCACCAGAAGCCGGTGAGTTTCTGGAGGTAATGACAACCAGCTATTCCTTTTGCAGCATTCTCAACAAGGCCGCCTGTCGATCGAGGAACGATCCATGCAGCTGAGTTCCGTTTCACGTCATATCAGAGAAGTTGCACTGGGATTAAATCCTGGAACCTAGGGGATATGGTTCTAAACTCAAATGAGTGTTTTTCGAGCCATGCCTGGGTGCTTGTGTGCGCGTTGTCCAGCTGGAGTAGACAATATCGAAGGCAGTGGAAGCGTGTAGCTGATCAGTCAGCATATATGCTTGTAGCGCGCAGCAGTTAACGACCTCGCCAGGCCAGACACACTAAGGGCACCTAATGTGTCTTTATGAGAAGATTCCCCAAACCATCACAGAGTCACCACCGCCTTGAACAGAGCCGATCTGGCACGACGGGGCCAAGGCTTCATATTCCCGAAGCCGCCACACCCGCACTCTCCCGTCAGCCCGGTACAACTGAAACCGGGATTCATCTGACCACACGACGCGGCGCCCATCTGCAGAAGACCAGTTTCCATGTTCCGTGCACCGGGCGAGACGTACTGTCCAATGACGAGCAGTCTGCAGTGGCACACAAGTAGGGCGTCGGTTTCCGTAGCCCACCCAGGGTATGACGCATGCGCAGTACCGTTCGCTTGCTGACGCTGCTTAGGCCACCGACATTTACCCTAGAGGTGATTAGCTCCGCCGTTGCCAAACGGTCTGTAAGAGCCTGGGTTGTCTAAGTCGAACCCAGACATCAATGGCGTGTGGTCGGCCCTGATAGGTTCATCAATGGTATACTCGCGGTATACCCTTGATACGGTTGCCCTCGGAAACTCTTTAGTTCCGACCACTAGAGCGATAAGAATTGCACATCTGTCTTGCGCCGACAATGAATCCGCGATCAAAGTCTCTCAGAGCACCGCGCTTACCCGTGTTCGTCGATTGCAGCACGGTGTTGGGTAGAAATCGCCGATCAGATCATATGTAGATGATTTTAGGAAGGGAGTGTCTTACCCCAGGTCTTAAACAACCCTTAGAAATAGGAAGCTAAGAGATTTGGGCTACAGTGCCCGATAGGAACGTGACACGGAAGCGACGTAGAAGACGCCTTTATTTACTACGGGGGTGGGGGGTGGAGGAGTACCCGGAGTCCGACGGCTTGACGTGCCCATTCGACTCACGGCGGGTATTTAGTGGTTCGTAC
This sequence comes from Macrothele yani, assembly GCA_039090855.1. Taxonomy (NCBI): domain Eukaryota; kingdom Metazoa; phylum Arthropoda; class Arachnida; order Araneae; family Macrothelidae; genus Macrothele; species Macrothele yani. The sequence continues at coordinate 131,744,267 of CM077027.1, read as the reverse complement.
CTACCTAGGATCGAACCTGAAGTTATCTCCGTGGCAGTCACGAAAGCTGACCACTAGGCCAACCGCGGCCACGATGTTGGGCAGCCCTGCTGTCCGCCTTTTTATCGCCTGCATTCAGTTTGGGCCTCTTCCTCTCTGTGCGGCGGATATCCATCTCAAATGCCCATCACCCCTGTCACTGATGTTTTGTCTACTGAGTGTAATTCTAGGTGTTCAATTGATTGTAGAAATGAGATCCCCCACCCTCCTTGACAATGAATGACTTTGAAACATTCTATTCGTGTCGGAAGGGACTCAAGAGACCCATTCACACACAGTACAACCGAAAATTCGTTATCGGCTTTCTTGTTTGCATTGGCATCGCGTTTTTGCCCGTGCGATAGAAAAAACAGCGCGAAACAATGAAATTGAACTTTGTTGTCTCCCTATTTTCAAACCTACGCCTAATCGACACAAATGAACTGATAATTTCGAACTCCTTTGTTATGTATTACAGAGGGGAAGGACGTTTCAAGACGACAAATCTGAAGCGATACGTTTCGTCGGTGTAGTTTAGTCTGTTAGAACAGCTGGCTCCGGAGCGAGGAGGTGCGAGTTCGATCCCCTTCGCAGAAAAAATAGCTAATTTCACACCTCTTGTACAGACGTGTCGGAATCTCCCTTTCGATAATACGTATGCAATAACATTGTAAATAGCATGTGTCTGCAATGCAAATAACCTTCGAAATCGGTACCAACAGCATTTATCGCCAAAACGTGAAAAGACGTTTTACACAACCGAATAACTGGAGAATGCACTCCTGGAAATTTCACTTTAGCGTCTGTGGAAAATTACTTGTTCACACAGAAGTGAAAATTTCAAAGATACAGAGACCGTTCCATAAAAACAGAGATTATTTTGTTTGAGTTGGCAACAGTGCAAAGAGGAAAAATAACCACGCAGTCTACTGAATTAAGGAATTATCTATGGCAACAGTTATTAGCCTTGGCAGGCGATTCTGGTTTTGTTATTGCGCAGTTATTCAAGGTACGTCTGCCTTTAGCCATACAGCTATAGAGATCAGTGATTCAGAGTTAAGAAGTAAAATACGTTGTGCGATAAACATTTTGCTATCGTTTGGGTAAAACGATTCCAGAAACAGTTGATTTAATGAAAAATGCTTACGAGGATAAATGTTTAGGTGGGTCAACCAATTTTAGATAGCACCATGATTTCAAAAAAGGGCGTTTGTCGGAAGAACTCGCTCCTAGGCCTGGTCTACCTGAAAGAGTTGTTACGGAGCATATTATTAACACTGATTGGGAAATCCTGCAAGGAGATCGACGAATGACGTGTGAAGACATAGCGGCGTCAACTAATATTTCAAAAACCTCGGCATTCCGCATTCTAGGCGAAAATTTGCTGCTGCATCGTGTGTGTTCCAGATGGGTACCTCATCGCCTGACGAGAGAACAATTGTTAGCCAGAGTTCAGGTGTGAAATGAGTTGAAAAAAATGACTGTAAAAGATCTAAACTTTCGAAACACACTCATAATTGCTGATGAAACATCGGTCCATTATTTCGATCCCCTCACGAAGCGCGAAACGACTGTCTGGAAACATACAGGCTCGCCTCCTCCGAGAAAGGTCCGCCAAACCAAATCAGCTGGGCAGGTGATGATAATTTTTTTATCATAAAAGTATAGTCTACCCGCATGCCGTTCCTCCACAAATTACTGTCAATGCTGAGTATTACATTTCACTGTTGAAGAGTGTGTGACGGTACATATCGATTAAGCGACCGGGACTGGTGGGCAAGTGGACCCTACACCATTAACGCCCGCCCCCATATAGCTGCTTGTGATTTTTTTTTTTTTGGAGGTTTAACGACCACCGTGAGCAACTCAATGTGCTATAAGTAGTCGCCCGTCCCTAATTTAGGGTCACTGGTTCCAGGGAAGGGAGAGAGCCAGTGCCGTAAGACAAACACAACATCCATGCCTCACCGGGATTCGAACCCTGACCCCTTACGGACGAATGATCAGAGGCCAGCGCCTTAGACCACTGCGCCACCGGGGCGGCTGCTTGTGTTCAAGAGCTTCCTAAAGTATTGAAAAATGCTACAGCCTGCATGCAGTGCTGATCTCGCCCCGTGTGATTTCTGGTTGTTTCCAACAATTGAAGGAGAAGGTCCGTGGCGCAACATGCAACACAGATGCTGACGTTATTCAAGCTGTACAAGGGTCGCTAAAGCATCTTCCACAAAATGCTTTCGCCACATGATTTGAAAAGTGGACTGAACGATGGAACCGTTGCATATCATTCGAGGGAAGATACTTTGAGAAAGAATAACATATATTTTGCTGTACCTATGTTTCTTCATTTTACTCTCGGTTTTTATGGAACGGCCGTTGTACAAGGCTTCACCCCATATAAATTATGACAAAGATTTCTTAACGAATGTACACTGCTGGACAATTGCTAAGGACGGATCATAAACGGCTATATAGCGCATAAAAAAGTAAGTGTGGTTGGACGCCAAGTGAAATAAAATAATTTCAGAATGCCAAGACAATTTATTGTGCTCTGAAATCCAGAAGGCTTTGGAACGTGTTCAAGGGACAAACCGGCCATTTGTGCAGAATACGCAAACGTGAAAAAAATGCAATTACCGTCCGCAGGCGTTCCGGCGTAAGATGTCAATACGGGATATGGCCACCATGGAGGGCGATGCAAGATTTCACACGTCGTGTCATGCTTTGCACAACATTATCAAGCAGCTGTTGGGGTAATTTATTCCATTCCTCTGTCAGTGCACGGATGAGGGTGTCCTTGTTTATTGGACGGCCTTGGCGACCAGCACCACTCCTCCCCAAAGCATCCCACACATTTTCAATGGGATTCAGATCTGGAGAACGTGCTGGCCATACGGGGCGTTGAATATTCTCGCTTTCAAGACACTCCTGGACAGCGACTGTTCGATGACATGTTGCCTTGTCGTCCATGAAAATCAATCTATCACCGACAGCACCGCGGAACATGCGAACATGAGGTAGCAGAACATCATTAATGTATCGTTGGCCAGTCATAGTCCCAGTTTTTAAGCACATAGAGGGACTTACGGCCATTGATCATGATGCCAGCCCGTACCATGACATTACATGTCGGATATCGGTCCCTTTCCTGTATGTTTGCTGGACAATATGCAGTACAACTATCACGCCAGATCAGTTGTCGTCGACAATCAGACGATAGACTCTGTCTACTCTCATCTGAGAAGAGAACAGCAGACCAGTCGTTATCAGTCCAATTGCGATGTTGATGGCACCATTGCAAACGGGCGGTACGGTGACGTCTGGACAATGGGATGCACACAACAGGACGGCGGGCGCATAGTCCTCCTTCATGCAAACGTCTGGCGACAGTTTTTCGGGAGATGCGCTTGCCAGTAGCAGCCATAAACTGATTTGCTACCTCACTAGGTGTGCTGCGCCGGTGTCTTTTTGTTGATAGCACTATGTACCGATCTTCTGCAGGTGTCGTACTGCGAACACGACCTCTCCCGTGACGTTTGCTACACTCTCCATTTGTTTGAAATGATTTCCAAAGCCTTGAAACAACCCTGTGGCTGACTTCGAACTCCCTGGCAACACCTGTTATTTTTCGCCTTTCTTCAATCATGCCAATAATACGGCCACGCGTAAAATCATCTAGGTGATGTCGGGAAGACTAACTGAAAATTGTAAGTTCGTCTATTGACTCTTTCCCTTTAAGCTTTGCGTTTCAACAACAACGGTCAATACGCGTCAAATCCTTTATATCTCTTATTAGCGCTATGACGTCACGAACAAGATCGGCAATCCAAAATTTGCATACGCACAACACGTCTTACTGTATCCGCACTTATGCTAATTTCCACATTTTCCTGCCTTCCATTTTATGGTTGCTATCGTTGCTATTGTCATCCGTCCTTAGCATTTGTCCGGCAGTGTAGTATATTACTGAAAGAAAAAAAAATGTCAAATCTGATGGCAAAGACTAATATGGGTAAATAAGCCGTATCTGCAAAAATCTTCAGCATCGGAAGTTTTCTTCAAGTTGGGATCTCACCATATAGTACATTAAGTGCTTAAACTGAAAAGAAAAAGAGACTTAAAAACAGAGAACGATGCCCAAGATTAAACTACCAGGGATTAATGATAATGAGTGCAGAAAATCTTAATATCGAACAGCTGTCCGTAGTGCGGAACGGAGCACAGCGAAATCAAGTAATGACAAGGGCATTGCGAAAGAAAGACAACAAAACTCAGAAACCGAGAAATAAACTGAAATTAGCTTCGAGTAAAGCAAGCTAATGGCATCGCAAAATGAAACTCAGGAAAGGAAAAAAAGTTTCGGGAAAACACCGAAAAGTAAAAACAAATCATCGGATTGCTTATAGGAGAATACTTAAGGAAGAATGAAAAAAGCAATTTGCAAAATGAAGGCTCAAGGGATAAAAATTTCCCAATACTTGGAAGTGCTTGGAGAATCGACTAAACGTAACTCCAAATGAAATCTTGAAAAATGAAAGGCAAGGTAAAAAAAAACTTAAGAACTGAAACAACGTATTTAAATTTGTTAGTTAAATTGGTCACGAGGTAAAATTGTAAATTAAATTATAAATTAACGATAACTTGAATCGTAGCGACGGGTTTCTCTATGTTAAATCTCCGTTTGCATGTTAAAACATGTTGGCTTTCAATCTAGTTTTAAATGAATTCCGTACAATATGATGCATTTGGGAAGTTCGTGCAGTTCTTAAATTTCACGAGAAATAAGTACTGGACATGATTGCCTTTCGGTTATTACTAGCGTCTAACGAGAAACTTTTAACGTAATAATATCTCATGTTGCCGTTATTTATTTAGGACACAAGCTGTGATGCAACTTGAAATGCAAACAAAAGGAGATTGTAGTGCCTAAAGTTAATTAACAGTAACCTTAAACTTAAACGTAAATTACACACTGTAAAAAAACAACAACCTGAAATTCACATAACTTTTCTTCTGTGTATTTACATAAAAAAATCTGTTTTTTCAGCTGATGTGTGTTTTTTCTGGAATTTCAGTAAAACTTTCGAACATTGTGTTAATATGTTTGTTAATTCACAGAAAAACTTAGTCAGAAAGATCTGGCAACGGTTTGTAGCTTAACGCACACGCGCAGTTCGACGCCAACGAAAAATTCATGCCAATGCATGTGTTCCTCACGTGTTTGTGATTGTAATCATTGTATCATCATTATTTCCTTCCTTAAACTTTTCTGATAAGTACATTTTTCAGTTTCATTATGCTTTAAATCAACTGTAGGTAATTGATTTTCTGTATGTTCGTTGCTCTAAAGTATATTTGAAGTTGTGTGTGTTATACTAACATCTTCAAAATCCATAATCTACAGAGTACCAGGCTGTTTGACCAAATTGTGTTATTATATTTTAATTGACATATATAAGGTATTTTAAGTTACATTAGAAAACTAACTTAAAATTTAATGAACAAGGCAAAATTTCAATAGCGAACATCACCTGACCGAACCGACATGGCAATCTCGCAATACCAAATTTTTCGAATGAGAAACCCTTCCGTGGCCCTAAGATTATTGTGTGGTACAGATACATAACTCGAAATATCACAATCTTTCGTATTTTTCATCGCATTGGTAATGTAAAGAATTGCCAATCAGAAACATGGAGAGAAATAATTAGAATCGGCAAACTGTCAGAAATTTGTTAGAGTTACACAACGCTGAAAAAAAAAACATCCAGCAGATACGTTTCCAAAGGCTACATGAGTCATACTGTTTTTTCTGCCCCCCCATCCTATTTAACTTTCTTTTTGTAAAAAGTTTATCCTATATGTTCTAGCTATTTTTTTTTTTTTGTATCGATTTGTAAGTATTTGCAGTTATGGTGATGCAGTGACTTGGGTAATTTTTACTGAAAATCTAATTCCCTGCAAAATTCGTTCTGTTTCTATTAGGATTGAAGAGCATATCATTTAATGTTGATCAAACTTGATATATCATCTCTTTAGCAGCTATCCTCACTGTCATTAGGTGTATTGCACACTGGCTGGCAGTGTCGACGGGTAATTTTCTAAAATTCTTACCCAGGGGCTTTTTTTTTCTGGTTTTCTGACCTTGAAACAAAGGTAACTCGCTTTTTTTTTAACGGAAATGAGTAAATCAGTGTGGGATAAGATGAAGATTTTAATATTTTGCTGAAGAACAGTATTCAAATCTGAATTTTGGTAAGACTTTAGAATAACGAAGACTGAGAATTTGAAAATTTGTTTTCAGGACATTTCACATGCAAGCATTTTTTTTTCGAAATGTGAAATAAATCCAGCACATTTTGTTGCGAAATATCCGACAAAATTTTTTTTACCGATATTCTAACTTATCGGACCATAAGCGATATTTTCCAAAACATTGATTTTCCGCATCGGCTATACTAAAAATCTCATTTATGTTCGATATTTAATGGTAAAACAACTTACCTATTGATCGAACGGCCAAGTCTTAAGTATCGCAATCACGAACTTTCCAAATCAGAAACCAACTCGACGGCCCCGCAGGTCGGGTGGCATTGCCACCCAATAAACGAAGAGATACGTAACTGGAAATATGACCAGTCAGAGAAAAAAGCAATTGCTAAAAAATGAATTAAAGCCACCGGTCTAGAATATTATTATAGAACTAAAATTTTGGTTTTTATTTCTCTACATCATACGTGTCATTTAAGTGAACAAATTGTTTAATTATGTGGGCTGACTTTTAGTTCGTATTTTGTCCATTTTTGAAATCGGAACTTTTTTATGTTACGCCACGCTATTTCGTATTGATGATAGATGTATTTTAAGATTTGCTTGAAATTTGTGTTAAATGTATAAAAAATGCTAAAACTCCCACTTTTTTTTTTTTTGCAGAACTGACATTGCACTTGAAGTATCATACCATGAATTCAAGTGGATCTTCAAATTTCCAGTGCAAAATATCCAAATCCTTTTTTCCAAGACTTAAGTCCTATGCAGCTCATTTAAAAATACACAAAACATTTCTAGGGTGCAGTTTCCTTGTGGTTTCATAACATGCTCCAGAACATTTACTAAATTTTCATCTTTGAAGGCACATACTTCACGTGACCATCTGAAACTCACACGCTAGTGTGTTAGTCAGACTTTATTAAAAACAGCCTGCTGCCATTCAGACATGTCAGCAAAAGAATGCAGACCGAGCTTCCTTAATTTCACATCTTTAACTACACATAAAAAGACAACATGAAGTTCCGTGTCTTTATGAGCAGTGTAGTAAAACATTTAGTAACAGGTCGACATTTTCATCGTACTTGTCTCGAAGACATACAAGGTTTCTGACTGCCGATAAATTCAGGATCAAGGAACTGTTAGATCCTTGTGAAGATGTTGACAGTGAGAGTAACCTAAATAAGGAGAATGTAAATGAACCGAGTGGCAGTACAAGCAGTAAACTTACGGCCTTAGACATGAACACATCACTTGCTTTGCTTTCAACTTTCATTTACCTTCTTGTGTTGTCGATGTGATTATTACTGAAATGCTGAATATCATGAAATAAATCAGGGCACTATTGTGCAGTTCATGAGCAGTCAGTTGCGAAAATGTAATCAAGTTAAAGAATTTCAGATTACTGAAATACTCCAAAAAGTACAAAAGCATGATTTTTTGAATCAAGCATGCTCAAATACAAGTTTGCTGATTTCTGACTATTTAAGGAAAAAATATTTTGAGCAAAATTTTAGTTATGTTCATCCTGTTGCCATGAATTATGGCAGAAATTTTGATGATAAAACATCTTCTTTTCCACTACGTGCCAATCTTAAAAAGTCTGGCAGTTTTAATACAAAACGCTTCTGTAGAAAAGTAAATCAAATCTCCACTTCCGTGCTCTGAAGGAGTTTTATCAGACTTCACAGATGGGACCACTTTCAAAGGTGTTAGCTATTTTCATGAATCAAAAAATTGAAAAATTCTGCTGTATCAGGACAGTTTTGAAACAGTAAACCCCCTTGGGTCTGGAAAAAAGAAGCATAAAATTCTGGGAGTGTATTACACATTAGGAAATATGTATCCTTGATTCAGATCGACAATTAAACCAATGCAATTAGTTCTGTTATGCAGACAGGTGGATTTTGGTTTTTTGGGGCATGAAGCAGTATTCATGCCACTTATTAATGACCTGAAGAATCTAGAAAATGGAGTCCATCTGGGCACAGGTAATATAATGAAAGGTACAATATTTGCAGTTATTGGTGACAACCTGGGAAGCCACTGCATTGGTGGTTTTATGGAAAATTTTAGTTCTAGCAATTACCATTGTAGGTATTGTGAAGCTTAAACGAAAAATATGTTTCAGGGACAATTTTACATCAAAAATCTTGTTCCAAGAAATGAAACCAGTTATGATGAATCAATATGTTCCCTGGAAGAAAACAATTTACATGTGGTTAAAAGCATAAAATTTAACTCTATTTTCAATGAACTTCAGCATTTCCATGTCTGTCGTCCCGGCCTTCCTCCATATCTTGGGCACGATAAACACTGAAGTGCCAGAAAAACTGGTACACCAGTTTAATACTTGGTAGGTCCCTCACGGGAGAGTAGGACTGCATACAGAAATACGACGGAGCATGGACTCCACTAGCTTCTGGAAATATGCTTTAGGCAATGCACACCATACTTCCTGCAGAGCGTTTCACAATTTACGTGTATTCCGTGGACTCGGATTCCTGTGTTCGATAGCGCGTTTCATGGCATCCCAAATGTTTTCTATCACGTTCAGATCTGAAGATTTGGTGGGAATGGTAACACCCCATACTCAGATGAATGCTCCTCTAACCATAATGTGGCGTCCCGACACTTGTGTGGAGGTGCATGTTGGATCATGCCCAACCCATCAGCATTAATGCAGGACATGAACGGGTGTATCTCGTCAGAAAGGATGCGCACATAGCGTTGGCCGGTCACAGACGTTTGTAGACGTACCAGGAGTCCCAGTGAAGTCGAGCTAAACACACCCCATACCATTACGGACCCCCTCCCCCACCAGCCGGTACATTTCCCTGTTGACAGGCGGGATCTATGGCTTCATGGAGTTTGCGCCACACGCGAATTCTTCCATCTGCCCAATACAGTTGGAAATGCGACTCGTCAGACCAGGCTACTTGTTTCCAGTCATCAAGTGTCCAGTGACGGTGTTGCGGTGCCCAAACGAGGCGCATAGCTCTGTGTCGTGTACCTATCAAAGGGACTAGTGAGGCGTCGGCTCCCAAAGCTCATATCGTACAGGGTACGTTGCACAGTCTGGACGCTGATGCTTGTTGAGGCTCCAGCATTGAATTCCGGTGATACCTTTGAGAGTGTTGCACGCCTATCGCGTGAAACGATTCTTGACAGCCGACGATGGTCACGTTCACCCAAAGTCTGTTTACGGCCACACTAGTATCGTAGTTTGAATGTTTTGTCTGAATTCTGGTAGTCACGGTACACCCTTGCAATGGTCGTATGTGAAAATCCGAACTTTGTTTCTACCTCCGAAATACTATGGCCTATCTCACGAGCGCCAACTATGACACCGCGTTGAAAATCGCTTAAATCGTTATTACTTGTCCTTCTCATGCCGAAAACAGCTCTGAAAGCTGGCAAGGATGTCTGTCGTTTCATATACACACTGCCGGATGCAAACGAGTACGCGCATGGGTGACATTGCTATGTATTTTGCATAAGCTCGTCTGTACCAGTTTTTCTGGCACTTCAGTGTATTTGGAGGGTGTTGTAGCTTACGATCTGTTTATATTTGTGAAGCATTTTATAAAGGAAGGCTGGATTAAGCTTGATGGTGCCAATAGGAGAATAAACACTTTTAAGATAAGGACCACTGATAACCAAGATCGACCATGCGCAATTAACATGAAAAGCAGCAAACTGTCTGGCCATGCAGTACAGAACTGGAATTTTTTGAGACTATTTCCCATAATATTCTATGATTTTGTTTTGGAACTCAACAGTCCTGTATGTAATTTAGTGATTCAACTTCATGAAACTGCAGAGCTAGTCTGCGACCCCAAAATTTCATTTGAAAAAATTTGTTATCTGCGAGATAAAACAGAAGAATGCCTTGAAAGACGCAAAGAGCTTTCCCCTACAGCAACACTACTTGCAAAACACCACTTTTTTCTCCACTACCCAAGTCTCATCAAAAAACTTGGCTCACTCACTGATCAGAATGTGGACTATGAGGTTTGAAAGCAAACATTCTTACTTTCGCAAATGTTCAAGACATTGTCAGAATTTTTAAAATACACTGGCGGAAAGTGAGAAAAGAACACAAAGAAGAAGGCGTCTGATACCAACGAAATTTATACAGCATAATAACGGAATACAGAGGATAACGTGATCAAAACATTATGGCAAAATACAGCTGTATTTGCTGGTAAACTGAAAAATAACATTTCCATGTAACATGGTTAGTACGAGGTTGAACCGTCATGAACTGCGTCACACTGTGCAATTCTGGCATGGAGTCTGTCGTACAGATGTTGGATGTAAGTTTGGGGTATTGAGTTCCAAGCATCCTCAACCTAGACGCGTAAATCGGGGATGACCGTGGCTGGCTGTGGAGACCGGATAAGTCGTTGTCCCATAAAATCCCACGCGTGCTCAATTGGGGGACAAATCCGGTGAACGTGCGGGCCATGGAAGTTGTCTCACACCTTGAAGTGCATGTTGCGTTGCACGTGCCGTGTGTGGGCGTGCGTTATCTTGCTGGAAAACACCACGATGGACCGACCTTACAAATGGCACAACAACGGGCTGAATGATGTTGTTGATGTAGGAGGTGCTGTTTAACGTACCCGGTACAAACACTAGTTGTGTACGGGAGCGATAGCTGATCGCTCCCCATACCAGGAGATCAGGTGTAGGCACTGTGTGTTGCTGTAGGATGCAAGAAGGGTGGAGACGCTCCCCTGTGCGTTTGCGAACACGCATAAGGCCATCGGAGGCTCCCAAGCAGAATCTGCTTTCCTCGCTGAACACGACAGATCGTCATTGCGTTCTCCAGTGCAGACGTTGGCGACACCACTGCAGCCGTTCCTGACGGTGGGCTGGAGTCAGAGGTACACATGCCAGAGGTGCACGTAGTCATGCATCCAGTAGACGGTTGCGGATTGTTCGCAGAGTCACCTCAGGTGCAACGGCAGCTCGGATTTGCGTCGCAGTGGATGTTCTGCTTGACAACGCCGCTCTTCTTATGCGACAATCGGTCCGCTCATCAGTCCGTCTGTGACTCCCGGTTCTACGTCTTCTCGTGTGGGAATATTCCTCGGACCATCTACGCCACCATCGTACCACCACCGATACTTCCCGTCCAATTTGCTCCGCAATACGACGATACGACCACACGGCCTCGCGGAGTCGGACTAGTCGACCTCGCCCAAAGTCCGATAACTGCTGAAATCGTACACGTCTTCCATGTCCAGGCATTGCAGCTTCTTCATGGTCTTCGCACGTGTCCGTACGCCGACGACTGATTACATTCACTTCGTCGTACTCCTTAAATACCACCGACGATAATTTGCATATTATGCCGTGCGGTGGCGTAAGCGTTCAACGGTTGGTCCCGAAATTAACATCACACCTACGTAAACTCGTCCCATTAACATATGCAAATTTGATGATCGTCCGCCAATTCCTTCTTGGTGTTCTTTTTCACTTTCCGCCAGTGTGTAACGAAGATATTATCTGAAAGTCATCAACTGTTACAAGCATATCTTGCAACAGGTACATTGTTTACTGATGTTATTTCAGATAATGCTTTACCATTTCATGCTGCATTGTAAGATGCAAGTATACACAAGGCAGCCGTTGGGGTATTGGGTGAACTGCACGAAAAATATTTAGTTGCTCGCAAGATCATATTTCGTGGAGTATAAAACAAAAATGATTCTAGTGCTCTCAAAATTTGAAGGGAATATCACGTTTGCGGTAATAATGTTTATTTTAATTGTTGCTGAGAAGATCGTTTTTGTAGTAAATGAAATAAATTCTCAACATTGTCTTTGCAACAAATTTGCATATTTCAAATGAAAATGTAATTTGTGTGAAATGTGTTTCTATTTCAAATTTGCTAGATTACTATCCTTTCTTTTCGTACCAGATGTTGGCAGAAACCTTTGCCTGTCCAAAACATTCCATTTTTGATAACTTCAATTTAGTTTTACTCTCCTCGTTTTATAGACTTCAAATGGAAGAGATGGTATGATCAGCGCTACCTGGTGTTCAAGACGAAACAATCAAGAAGGTTGTTGGAAGATGATGTGGGGCATGAAACGCATTCAATTTCTGGAAGCAAAATATGTGTGAAGATCTATTGAAACCTATACAACTAAAAATACTTTTGAAATACTTTGCTGATTTTGAATCATTGTCCAATGGTTCTAACTTAGAAGACAGTGTAGGTCCATCTCACAACACAGCACTACATGAAAGTGGAATGGATGCTACCATTATCGTACCAACAGAACAGGAAAGCATTTCGTCCAGAGGAATGGCCGATTCCTTGCGAGTCACTTCCTCGGGAAGTAATGGAGGCCTGCTATGATAAGCCACCTGCGCCCAAGAAACATGTGTCAGAAATGATCAAAATATGATTAAAGTCTGCCATCTCAAACATTGAGCAGTGCCCTGGGCGTAAACTCCTTTGTGTGATTGCCCGAAAGGTAGTGGCAAAATACCCAGACACATTTCAGGATCGATGTGGGGTTTTTGCCATTGCAGATGGCTGTACAACATTTATGAAAAAAATCGAAAATTGTATGGCCAACAAAGCAAGGACTAATGTAACGGGAGAGAAATTTGGAAATGTAAACTCTCCCCAAAAGAGGAAAACTACCCATGACAGTTATGGGTGCATTAATTGGCAACCAAGGGATCTTCCACATGGAGGAACTAAATATTCCCAGCTGGACCACAAGCAATGGTTGGTGGAAGAACATCAAAAAGTGCAACAAGATGAGAAAAAAAGTTTCGGACTTAATGGCTATAACCTACGCTACTCAGAGATATGCCATAAACAATTGCTAGTACACCATTCTAAACATGAAGAAAGAATGACCCTTTCTTTTTGAAGGCAAACATCTCCTCACTCATTGTGAAATTTCCCTGGGGAAAAATTTACACAATACCTTTGCTGAAAGCATTCCAATTAAAGGGAAAAAGATTTATGACTATATGAAAACACAAGCACTTAGAATACCATCTGTAGCCAAGTGCATAAAATATATCGAAATTGCGAAGGAAGAGCTGCACAATATTTCCATAAAAGCAGTGGGTCCTTTCCCTTTCTTGATGGCCTACTTTCATGAATACGTGACCCGTTTATTTCAGATCAACAAGGTAAATCTATTTTTAATGATACCCATTTCTACGAAATTTTGTCAAGTGCCTTAAAAATTAAATGTTTTATTTTGAAACAAATGTTACATCATTTTGATCAGTACAAACCAAATTTTCATAACATTTAAGATTTTTTCCCCCTAAAAATGTTTTAGTATTTTTTTGTACTTCAAATACAACTGTTCGATTTTTTTTCTGTTGCAGTGGGGACATCAGCAAAATGTTTATTTGCAATTTTTATTAATATTTAAATTTAAAATTACTTTGTATAACTTTTTATTTTATGAGATTGAATATAGTTTTCAGTTTAAAAAATGCTGCGAAGTGTTATAAAGTATGAGAAAGACGTTTAAAAGTATGATGTTTCCTCCACAACTCTTTTTAATAATTTTCTAAATTTTACAACACAAAAATATTCTCAAAAGTGATGCTACTACTAATTCAAGAGCTATGTAAAGGTTTACTACACATGTTATTGTCCGAAGTTATTTATCTCTCTCTATATATATATAAAAGTATGTTTGTTCCGCGTACGCTCCTAAACGGTTTGATGGATTTACACCAAAATTGGCATGCCTATTCTTCATCGCCCAGATTAAAAAACAGGCGGGACGATTTTTAGAAATTCCATCTCTAAGGGGGGAATTCAAATGTGTTTTTACGGGGCCCTCTATAGACTGCGTGAATGGGGTTTTGCTCCGCGTGTCAGAGTAACTGTCGTCAGGTCACGCCTCACTCCTTGCAAGTGTCCGTGGTTCAGGCATACGGAGAAGAGTACGAATGTCATGCATCATTCTCGACGGTTTTCTAAGCGATTTGCTTGAAAGTGCCTTATCTACACTCTAGAAAGTTGAATGCGGAGTGCAGAAAGTGCATTGTTGTACATGTTTGCTATTTCGAGTTTTTAGGGCTCAGAACAACCATTACAAATTGTGATAAGGTGTTGTCCGAATGGCAGGTGCAAATAAAGTTATGAAGTATGATAATAAAGTAGCTTTGTGATTCAGCATGGTGAATAATTTTGAATTGCTCAAAAATAAATATTATGTCTATCCTGGGCAACGCCGGGTACCTCCACTAGTAATTGATAAAACGTAGATTTTCAAATAGTTGTGGAGGAAACATTGGTTTTGAAAATTTCTAGTGTTAGTCATGCAAAACATATTTCCACTTTGTGTTCTCAGCTATAAATGAGCATCATAAATGGCAGCACCTGTAAGAAAAAGCTCCTGCTTATATTCTTGTAGTCACAGGGCAAAAATTCCCAGCCACAAAGCTAATTAAGTAGAAGTTAAAAGTTTTCAGTCCCCTCCGCAAGAGTTATTTATTTTATATTGGGTTAATAAAGGTAAATTAACCCACTTAAATTTTTTAACATCTTTTCCAGTACCACAGGCTCCATTAAAAATAAAATTTTAATGATATTTTAATTTCATCATTATCAGTACTTGCAAAATGTCGTTACCAAGATAAAAGGGTTATCAAAGTTATTGGTCTGGGCTTGCAAATAAGAAATCCAGTTGCCTAGCCAGGTGTGTAAATAAAAATATGTTGAAAGGGAAAATTCATGGAAGGTCGATTTTTTTAAGCATTAATGGAAAAGAAATTAAGTAAAATAGCACAAGAAAAAGTTGCTCCGAGGTCCACAATCTCCCCCAAGAATTCAGCACTGTCTTCCTAATAGTAAATGCTTCCCTGACTTCCGGCCCCGTACAGCAAGCCAAGAGGGATTGCCATCATAGTCTTTTCAGCGAGCATTATCACTGATCATTCCTGCTTCCCGTGAAGATGACACAGTGATTTGTAGGCATCAGTCGCACAAAGCATTTTACCAAAGACAACAATCCATAACTTTTATTAAACACGACAATGTTCGATATGCCTCTTACCCTTGAATATTTTTGTTAAAACAATTCTGCAAAAAAATTCTGTTAAAGGTGTCTGAGCTAAAAATATTTTTTTCAAGCTACTGCCCAGCGGTGCTGAATGCTGCCTGGGTTTGAACCGGTTGTAACCTACCAGTTCTAAATTAAGTATAATCTCACAATGTTTCCACTGTTGAAAATGGAAATGTAGCCAAATTCATTTGCCAAGGGAGTTTAATTCATATCCCCTAATGAGTCTGCACCATTATTATGATGCACTTTTCTCTCTCAGTGATAGGGAAGGGCTTAACAATGACTTTTCGGTAACTTTCCAACCGTGACGTTCCAAAAAAGTAACAGTGACTTTGTCACTGTCTGTGACAAGAACGAACACCCATATCCAGGGGTTGCGCTGACTTTTAAAAAGTTTTCGCCAGCCCATTCGCCAAATTAAATTCCTCTTCGCCAAATACAACCTGAAATTGCCAATTTTTGTTTTCACTCTCCACTGGAAATATAGAAGAAATAAAGTGTTACAGTAGTACAAAAGTTAGTAAAATCACGCAATGCATTGATTATGATACGCTTTCCAACATACCAGAGATCATTACTCAAGTTATGAGAATAATGGCTGTGGAATAAATCTCAATCCTGTGCCCTGACCTTTGATCCCATTTCGATGATATTCAACAGAACCGGATCGGTACACCTCCGAAATAACATGATATAGTTTTGTCGCAATCGAAGCATGTTTACATAAGTTACGACGCATAAGGGCTGTGGAATAGATCCCGCTTCTGTGTCCGAAACCTTTGACACCATTTCGCCCATTTTCAACAGAATTCGTCCCCAGGCAAGCCCCTACAGCATACTAACATTTCATCCAAATCGAAGCATTTTTGCGTACATAATGGCTATGGAAGTGATTCCGCATCTATGTCCTGACCTTTGACCCCATTTCGCCCATTTTCAATAGGGTTTGTAGCCATGTGGTCCCCTACCACATACTAAAATTTCATCGAAATCGAACCGATTTTACGTGAGTTATGACGCATAACAGCAGTGGAATGGATCCCGCTCCTATGTACTGACCTTTGACCTCATTTCACTTTAAATAGGGTTCCGTCCCAGGTGATCGCCTACCAGATACTAAAATTTAATCGAAATCGAACGATTGTTAAGCGAGTTATCGTGCGGACGGACAAACGCACACAACGCGTGACGTATTGAGGCGGATGGAAATCGCGACTACCTGCTCGCAAGAGTGTGACGTCATAAAACTTTAATAGTATCCACACACAACGCGTGACGTAATGATACAGATAGTGTGTCCACGCGCCAACATTCTAAAACGCGAGATTGGGACGTCATAAGATTTCTAAGCATTTTTAACATTAATGGAACAACGATATGACACTAAAAACGTTATAATCCCGGGTGGTTATTTAACACACTAAACGAATCCTCCCAAAGTCGAGATCAAGCTAAATCGATTTCTAGTACCAGAAAACGGTCAGTTAGCGACTTTCATCAAAATTCTTAGAGCACATTTCTTTACAATAATTTATTTACAATAATAACTTCTGTACACATTTTCTTTACAATTAATGCGTTCCCAAGGATGAAAATTTGAACATCGATTAAAATAGCTTCATTTCATAAATTGGAATACTTAATATTTTCTAAACCACAACCGTAATTATGCAATCCAACATTTATTTGTCCACTGACGTGATCAAAGTACAGGTCGCGCTATCTTTTTCCGTGTTTCAACACCACCAAAGGAAAAGCTATTGATTTTTAATATAATTATGGTTATGTTTTAGAAAATATTAAGTATTCCAAGTTATAACATGAAGTTATTTTAATCGCTGTTCAAATTTTCATCCTTGGGAACACATTAATTGTGAAGGAAATGTGTACAAAAGTTTTTCCAATGGAAGTATAGGAAGCAAAATTACTTGACGTCCACCTTAATAATATGGGATAAGGGCGATGGAATGCATCGCAATCTTATGTCCTGACCTTTGACCACATTTCGTCCATTTTCAGTAGGGTTCGTCCCCATGTGGTCCCCTACCACATAGTAAACTTTTATTGAAATGGAACCATATTTGCGCAAGTTAGGACGCATAAGGGCAATTCAATGATTCCGGTCCTACGTCGTGACCTTTGACCCCATTTGTCCCATTTTCAATAAGGTTTGTCCCCAAATGGTCCCCTACCATATAGTAAAATTTCATTGAAATCGAACCATTTTTACGCCAGTTATCGTGCGGACAGACGGATAAAGCTGGAGCATATACGCTTCTTCAACCTACGGTTGGAAAGCGTAAAAAAGCAATAAGCTATAGATTGTTTACAAGTAAGCAGCAAAATATTATGTCATAGAACCTTATTCCTAATACAAAGAAATATGGACACTCATTTTCAATTTTGAATTTAATACTATCTATTAAATTTTAAACAAAGAATTGTTGACAGGATAAGTTTCAAATTGATTGAAAAATTGGGTATTATATTTATTCTGTGGCTTAGTTCTAAAAAGGCCTGTGTAAAAAAAAAAAAAAAAAAAAAAATATGTTGAAATATTGCACTTTATTACTTACAGAAGTTTCATCTAATAACTACTTTACATATAAGTCGTGCAATATTGATTGGCAGTTCACATCAAAACATAAGAAATCCACAAATACGATCGCATGAAAAAATTCTACATTAATTTTTAAAATATCATTGTCATTGCCAAGGCAAAATTTGGCATTGGCCTGTTTAGTACCTAGCCACAAAATTATTCAAAATACATAAATCAAGAATAGACTATTCAAAATACTGAATTCTGTGGGGAAGTTTCGCCCATTTCCTGTACACTTCCTCAAAATTGAATTATTCAATTTTAGAACCATTAATGTTTATAGCCAATAAATATTCCAAATTTATCACTTTTGAGTCTGCTCCTTTTTTTTTTTTTTTTTTGGTTGGAGGTTTAACGAGCACCGTGAGCAACTCAATGGGCTATAAGCAGTCGCCCGTCCCTAATTTTGGGTCACTGGTTCCAGGGAAGGGAGAGAGCCAGTGCCGTAAGACAAACACAACATCCATGCCTCACCGGGATTCGAACCCGGACCCCATTCGGACGAATGATCAGAGGCCATCCCTTAGACCACTGCGCCACAGGGGCGGCAAGTCTGCTCCTTAAATGAGTCTTTATTAAGTTTTGGTATGAAAAGCCTGTTTAACAGTCCAATGTTGATTGTGGCAGCGTAAGGAATATATTCACAAGACTAGCCAAAATAGGATAAATCTCGTCATTCTTTAGCACAAATCTAGTATTTTCTAAAACCGAAAACTCTTTGTTGCTGTTGCACAACACCTTTTCTAGACTTTGGATCTCAGTCATAAGTGTATGTTCTTCTCCTTAAAAAATATCAGTGTTTGAATTGTTCACAAACAATACGCACACGCTTCTGTTTGTCTTGGAAAGAAAGAACCAATGATATGTTGCGGGTCACTTCTCAGTCTTTCTCTTCAAAAGGTGCATGCGATTGTTCAACAAGCTTTTGCCCAAACAGTGAACACATGCTCTCAGATTTTAATTTAAGATCTTCACTGTATTTACCTGTATGCCCATGGAATGATGCATTTCCTTCATCGTCAAGCACAATTTCTTCCAGAAAGGTTTTCAGTTTTAAACCCTGTTTTGATACGGTTAATTCTGTGATAATATCTATAGTAGAAGACAGCAGGAAATTTACAGTTGAAAAATCTATTTTTGAACTTTGAAAGCTTTTACATAAAATGGCTACATGGTTGAGGACATCACTGAGGAAATATGTGGCATAAAGAAGCCCACATATGTGCTGATACTTTTTACCAAGCTTGCTGATTGCTGTCCTTTCTGGAAGAACACAAGCTGATGGGTACATCGTTATGGTCTGGGGAATGTTTCCGTGGCATTCTCTAGTTCCATTCATAGCTGGGGAAGGCACTACGGACCGCATTCGGTATGAATCCATCCATTCAGACCACGTACACCCATACATGCTGATTGTCTTCTCTGCGACTGATGGGATTTTCCAACACGACAATGCGACGTGTCACACAGCTAGAAATGTCCGAGAGCGGTTGGAAGAGCACGATGTAGTCTTCAAAGTAGTTCCCTGGTCCCCTAATTCCTCCGAGTTAAACCCAGTTGAGCATCTGTGAGACCGCCGCCCCGGTGGCGCAGTGGTCTAAGGCGCTGGCATCTGATCATTCGTCCTATAAGGGGTCCGGGTTCGAATCCCGGTCAGGCATGGGTGTTGTGTTTGTCTTACGGCACTGGCTCTCTCCCTTCCCTGGAACCAGTGACCCTAAATTAGGGACGGGCGACTGCTTATAGCCCATTGAGTTGCTCACGGTGGTCGTTAAACCTCCAATCAAAAAAAAAAAAAAAAAAAAAAAAATCTGTGAGACCACCTCGATCGTGTTGTTCGCTCAGTGGATCCTCCACCACGTACCCTGCAGTAGCTGTCAGATGCACTGCAGTCAGCATGGTTCTACATAACTGTGAACTCCTTCCAACACCTTATTGTGCCACTTACAGCTTGTCTAGCAGCTGTCCGTGCTGCATCCGGTGGTTACGCTGGATATTAGCAGGTGGTCACAATAATGTCACTTGACCGTGTATAAAACACTATTAAAATTGCATGGTATTTATAGTGTGGCTATTAAATTGCATGTTATTTATAGTATCATTATTAAATTGCATGTTATTTGTAGCATTTATAGTGTGTTAAGTGATAACACTGGTTTACAAAACATATTTTTTGTAAACCAGTGTTATCACTTAACTTTAGTGTAACGATTCAGAAGCGAAGGCATTAGAAAAATAATTACTAACTACAGTTTTCACTTGATAGACTACCACTCTCATTTCTTGTTTTTTATACACTGCTGGCCACCCAAAATGCAACACCAAGAAGGAAGCATCCGATTGGCCTGACATTCGCAGCATGCGTCGCCCGCGAGAGCACATACAAACAGTTAGCATTGCAGGGCATATGAAAATCATGTGCGCCCGTCACGCCACCGAGAAGCACTATAAGAAGGGTGCACAGAAGGGAGGTGTGTAAGTAGTGGAAGTGTGTTGTGCTACCGGACCTATGCGTGGGAAGCTTCTTGATGCCTCGTCGCAGAATACGGCAGTCATTCCAGCACGTTTCGGAGTTCGACAGAGGACGAATAGTGGCTTATCGCGACAGCGGTTTATCGTACCGTGACATCGGCACCCGTGTGGAACGACATCCAGCCACAGTGAGACGACTATGGATTCGGTGAGTGCAGGAGGGACGGACGAACCGACGTGAACGATTGCCGCAGCCGCGGCAAACCACCGGACGAGAGTACCGGCATGTTGTGCTGCGGGCATTGACGGCTCGCACCGCCACATCACGAACGTTAGCGCAGGAATTAGGGTGTGTTGCGCCACAACCTGTGTCAGCACGTACCATTCGCCGTCCTCTGCAGAAGCGGGGACTTGTCGCAGGGCCCCCGTGGCTCCGATTACCATTGACGTTACACCACCGGCGAGTGCGGCGGCAGTGGGCTGTTGAACGCCGCACCTGGACTGCGGAATGGCACGACATTGTCTTCTCCGACGAATCCCGCTTCTGCCTGCAACACCACGATGGTCGGAGGCGCATGTGGTGGCGCCGTGACGAGAGATTGTATGACGCCAGCATTATGCATCGCCATACCGGTCCGTCGCCTGGCGTTATGGTTTGGGGCGCAATTGGATATGACACCCGCACCCCTCTGGCACGCATCGCCGGTACACTCAACAGCCACCGCTACATCTACGACGTTTCGGGGCCTGTAGTCCTCCTTTACCTGCAGGACTTTCCAGCGGCCACGTTTCAGCAGGACAATGTGCGCCCGCACGTGGCACGCATCGTGCAATAATTCTTCACGGCCCACCAGGTGTCCCTGCTGCCGTGGCCCGCCTGTTCTCCCGATATGTCGCCCATCGAACACGTCTGGTGGCTGTGGTATGTCGGTCCAGGCTACTTCCACACGTTGCCACAGTTCATCAGACGTAGCCGCGGCAAGCACCACCCGCGGCTACGTCTGATGAACTGTGGCAACTTGTGGAAGCAGCCTGGACCGACATACCACAACCCACATCCAAAGCCTCTTTCATTCGATGCCGCGGCGTGTAGCGGCCGTTATTGCCAGCCATGGGGGCCACACGAACTATTGATGTCTGCATGTTCCTCAAGTCGCACGGGCCTGTAAGCTCAATCGTTTCATCTTTGTATCTGTTGTTTTGTGTCCAGTAAATCTGGCTTTGCTTTCTGGTGTCCTTCTTGGTGTTGCATTTTGGGTGTCCGGCAGTGTAGGAATACGTACAAGTTGCAGAACCACGATTTGTATTTGACAAAATCACACACTATTGCAATTAAAGACTATTATTAATACAGCTCCCAACAACAACTTAATAATAACCAGCTGTTAATCTTTTAACCAGGTGTTATGAATGAACTCAGGATTAGCGAAATGGGCTGAAATCAGCTATAGCGAATATATTCTTTGTCTAAGTAGTGAGCCGAACGCGACTGGAACGAGTGAACCTGCGCATAGAAAGCATTCCTTTCCCCCTTAGCTGTGTCATACATAGTTGTCATTTAGGGAGATGATAGACACTAATCTCTTCTGATTGATTACCTATTAAAAAATATTATAATGAAGACGGGCCTAAGAAAGGAGAGAGATGTTTGAGTCATTTGTTTGTGCCTAGTTGCATAATGTCAATAACAAGGGGAATAATCCTTCCCACCTTGGTTGATGAAACAGAGAGTGAAGGATAAAAAGCGAGCGCTTATCCCCATAACAGGTTTATGGTCTGTGCTGCTGCGATGAGAGGGGGAACAAAATCGTTTTTCCGTGGCTTTAGTAAAACCTGGCCTGTATGTGGACTTTTCTGCTCGAGAGCTCAGAAATTTTTGGGCACAGTTTAGTGCCTTCTTAAAGTGTTAATATAATTGAACAAGCACGTGATGTTAACTGTTCGAACGTGTCGTCGCCTCTCGCACTCCAAACCTGGAGCTTCGTCTTTGTATCGCTGTTTTTAGCTTTGATCTGCCCCAGTACTTCCAGATGAATGGTAGCTATCTGCAGTTCAGATAAGACTTCAAGTACGGATAAGCTGTTAACTAAAGATGAAAACAATTTACGTAAGAGATAACAAACACAGAAAGTTAGAATAGTTTATATAAGCCATAAGATATTTCGTTCCAGAAATTTCATATTATAATTACCCATCTTCATCATTACATCTGAAAAAGCTTTTATTTGGTACAATATGACAGCGCATGCTTAATTTAATACGTGCTTTCTGATTATACACAATGCGTCAAAGAATTTTTAAGACTGGCGCTAGATTTCAGCTTACGGTGGCGCCACCAGTGTAATCGCGAATGCGTTATAAACCGTGACCATCTGCTTGCTTTCTGCCAAAAGTACTGCGCAATTGTTAAAGTAACTCAAACGAAACGGGCGTTCATTAGAGAAGTAAAATTTTTTCATGTTGAATTATTAAGATGGAACAAAGGGCTGTTATTAAATTTTACGCAAAACTTGGTAAAAGTGCCTCGGAAACATACCAAATGATGAAACAAGTTTACTGTGAGTTTTGTTTAAGTAGATCAAATGTATTCCTGTGGCCCAACCTTTTTTTGAACGGAAGAGAGACGATAGAAGATGATAAGCATACAGGAAGACAAAGTTCATCTAGGACACCTGAGATTATTGAAAGAGTGCGTGATTTCGTGGCAAACAATCGATGTGCGTCACTAAGAATGATGAAAGAGTCTTTAAACATCAACAAAGAAAAGATTCGAACCATCCTGCATGAAGATTTGGGCAAAACAAAAGTCTGTGCTAAATTTGTTCCACACACGTTAACCAATGAACAAAAATCAAGGAGAAGTGCACTTTGCAGAGACAGCCGCTGAAAACGATCCAAACATATTAAAATCGATTGTTACAGGTGATAAAACATGGTGTTTTCAATATGATCCTAAAACAAAGCGACAAAGTGCGGAATGGAAGTCAAAAAACTCGCCACAAGCCAAAAAACAAACAAGAAAAGTTCCATCGAAAATCAAAACAATGTCCATTACATTCTTCGATAGTAAGGGTATTATCCACAAAGAATTTGTTCCAAGTAGACAAACAATTACTGGTGAGTTTTATTTAAATGTTTTGAGGCCTTTGATGGGCAGAGTTCGTCGCATTCGTTCAGAATATCGAGATTAAAACAGCTGGTGTTTGTTGCACGATAATGCACCCAGTCACGCCTCACTTCTTGTTCGTAGATTTTTGGCGAAAAATAACGTCTGTGTGTTGAATCATCCACCGTATTCGCCTGATTTAGCACCCTGCGACTTTTTTGCTCCCAAAACTTAAAGTGACGTTGAAAGGGTGTTATTTTGATGATGTGTCGACCATACAAACAGCTTCGACGCGTGCTTTGGAGGCAGTTCCGCAAAGTGAACTGGAACAGGCATTCGAATCATTATTAAATCGCTGTAACAAGTGCATTGAAGCCGGAGGGACTTATTTTAAATAACAAACCAAAACAAATTATAATTTCTTGTTTCTATTTCCATTTTACAGACCCAGTCTTAAAAATTCTTTGACGCACTGTGTATATTTAAGGAAAATCTGTATGTTTTATTATGATAACCTTTTTGGTTGCATTCTTAATGTTATTTACGTATCGGTTTTCTCATTTGCAGAGATTATTTCACACCAAGAAAGACTAGATAATGATTATGTCATTTCAAAAACGTAGTTTGCTTGCACTTAAAAGTTTTAAAGCCTTCAGGTTTGTTCAAGTTTGTTCTTTTATGAAACTCCGCAGAGCAACGTATTTGAAGTTCGTCACAAATAGCATTTCTTGGGCGTCAATAGAGTAAATTGTACCCATCTCGCAAAACAAAGTGCATCGAATTAAACCAGAAGATTTAAAGGCCGCTTAAATGAAACAGAGACTGTCGGTTTTTTTGCCGAAAGGGTTTATGGGTTGGAATATGCGAACATACAAGAAGTAAGAGTGATAGATGCGCTACATACCCGCTACACATAGTCGCCTTGTCGGTTCAAGCAAGTGTCCCTGCGCGGCACGAGATTGTGGATGTCCTTAGAGAAGAAAGTATATGGTTGGCTGTGGAACGAGTCTTCAACGGCGTCCCGGACCTAAGCCTCGTTAGCAAATCGGGGGCCTTTGCGAGCGTTTTTCAGTGGCCCGAAGAAATGGTAGTCGCAGGGAGATAGATCGTGGCAGTAGGGGGAGGTCGAGGACCTTCCCCCTTGACCGTACTGCCTGCGTCCATCCAATCCAACAGCAATGGGCCTTTCTCATCGAAGTAAACCGTGAGCGTCGCTTTTCCAGCTCTAAGGAAAACTGAGCGTTTTTGGGGGCGTGGAGATGCCGCCATTCCATGCTCATCCGTTTTTTTTTTAGCCAGATCAAAGTGGTGGCACCAAGTTTCATCTGCAGCCGCAATCTTGGAAAGAAACCGTCTTCCTTCTGCGTGGTGACGTTGCATATGCTCGAGGCAAGCACGATTCGCCGAGTCTTCTGGTCCTGCTGGAGATGCTTGAGAACCCATTGTGTGCAAGCCTTACTGTATTCCAATCTGCGATGAAGAATGGTGTTAACAATTCCCTTACTCACGGACAATGCTGACGCAAGCTAGTCGGTTGTGATTCGGTGATTCTCCTTCACGAGGTTGTCCACGGCAACAACCGATTCCATGGTGATGGCCACGTGTGCTTGCCCAGGGCTCGACATGTCCTCCGTGCTCACACGTCCTTTACGAAATTCACTACACCAGCGGAACACTGTACACCGTAAATGGCACTAATTCCCACACACATCCTTCATACGACAATAAATGTCGGCTCCACTAACACCTTCTGCCGTCAAAAATTTCATAACTGCCCGCTTATCCGGTTTGGACGAATCCATGTCACGACCCTACGTAGTCAACTTGCCTCCGCGCGTGCAAATATCACACTGACACGTGACGACGATCAGAGTGCTTCCTGACATGACACGTCATCTACCGGCGCAAATGCTCGGCTCTTTGTGATTATGGGGCGAAGCTATTACATTTTCATTTGGGCGATCCTTATCATCATCATAATCATCATTGTCAACCAGTATCAATCCACTGCTGGACGAAGGTCTCCCCAGGTTTCCTCCACAACGGTCTGTCTTGTGCCGGTCTCCTCCATGTCACTCCCGCATACTTTCGAATTTCATCCACCCATCTCCCATGTGGTCTTTTTCTGGGTCTTTTACTGTCCCTTGGAATCCAATTTAAAATTTCGGCTGTCCATTGATGCTCTGTCCTTCTGGCAGTATGTCCACCCCATTGCCATTTCAGGGATTTAATTCTGATCATGATGTCTTCCACTCTTGTCATTTTTCGGATCCACGAGTTCCTCTTCTTATCTCTCCTGGTTACACCAAGCATGCACCTCTCCATGCTGCTTTGAGTTGTCTGCAGCCTTTGTATGTCTCTTTTAGTTAATGTCCACGTCTCTGCACCATACGTAAGCACTGGAAGGATGCAATGATCAAACACTTTTCTTTTAAGATATAATAGCATATTGCTCTTGAAAATTATGTTGTTTCTTCCAAAAGCTCTCCAGGCAAGCTTTGTACGCCGATTAATTTCTTCATCAATGTGACCTTCACTTGATATCTGCTGTCCAAGATAAACGTACGTGTCTGTTATCTCCAGCTTTTCTCCATCAATCGATAAATCTTCATTTCTTGTAAAAGCATTGAACATCACTTTTGTCTTCTGAAAGTTCATTTTTAATCCCACTTCTTTACTCTTGTCAGCAAGTTCCTGGATCATAGTCTGCAGCTCTGATGCAAAGGTGGGTTAGATAATCTCCATTAATCTTTATCCCTTTGTTTTCACAGTTCAGTGATTGAAAGACATTTTCCAATATGGCATTAAAGAGCGTCGGAGATGTGGTGTCACCTTGAGTCACTACCTTTCCAATTTTTATGTGTGTTGTACTTTCAAACAGCGGAATCTTTGCATTTTCATAGATGTTATTAATAATATTAATGTATGCATCTTCAATACTGCAGGATTTCAGAGCCATTGTAACTGCTGATGGTTTCACCGAAAGAAAGGCTTTTTCATAATCGATAAAAGCCATGCACAATGGAAGTTCATACTCCCTCGCTCTTTCAATTAGTTCTCTCAATAGGTGGACATGATCTATTGTGCTGCAGCCACTCCTGAATCCAGCTTGTTCTCTCGGTTTAGTTGCACATGCAATCAAGAACATTGTTTGTCTTATGAGCTAGCCACGTTCAAGTTTAGTGTTGAGGTGCATCTTACATCTCACCGATCTATGGTCACTACGTGTGTTGAACTTGTTTAGCACACTGCAGTCTTCTATGACGAATTTTTTGTTACACATAATAAAATCAATTTCACTTGTCGTCCCATTTGGATGTCTCCATGTCCATTTCCTGTGTGGCTTTTTCTTGAAAAAGGAGTTCAAGATGAAAAACCCTTCTGCCTCTGCAAACTCAACGAGAGTATTTCCACGCTGGTTTCTGTTGCCGTGACCGAATTTACCTACTGAAGTTTCATTCTGTTGCTGTCGCCCTATTTTTGCATTGAAATCTCTCATAATTATCTTCAAGTGTTGCTTACCTTTATTGTTTAGATGACGAATTTCCTCATAAAATTCTTCAATTTCTTCTTCAGCATGACTTGTGGTGGGTGCATAAGTTTGAATAATCTGAGCCTGGTATCTTCTCGAGAGTTGGATAACGAGTCGTGCAGCTCTGTCAGAGGAACTTTCAACTTCTACAACTTTATCCTTCAGTTTCTTGTTTATTATAAATCCAACACCACTAGTTCTGCCAGTATATGTCCCACGATAGTAGAAGAGATGTCCACTTTTCAGTTCAATGAGATCTTCTCCTTTTCTCTTTACCTCACTTAGCCCGACGATGTCCCACTTGATCCTTTGTAGTTCCTCTTCCAATTCAAGAAGCCTTGAATCAGAAGATAGGGAGCGTCCATTATACGTAGCCAAGGTCAGCATCAGATGGCAGCCTAGTCCGGTCCTCCGGGGATTCTTAGCACCCTCTGCCTTCATGTCGCACTGGCCGCTGCCTTGGCCAGGTACATTCCAGCTGCCGGAGACTGAGCGCTAAGATTTAAGTTGTGAAGTCATTTTGGAGGGGTCTGGCCATAACTCAGCACGCTGGCCAAGCGGGTTGGTGAGTGTGGGATAGCATTTTCTCTAATCCCGATGGTATAGTTAGACCGCTATTGGCGGTCGTCAGAGCCCTTTTAGTGGGAACAGGATGCACAACGAGAAGGTGGGGTTGACATTTGTCAAGGAGAGGCTGTGATGTTACGCATCACCTGACCGCCAATTATTATATACATCTACCTAATTACATATTGTTCCAGTTTTTGCCCTCACAGCAGTAGCCAGACGTCTTCTTAAGGGTTCAGTGAGGTGTTGAAAACACGTAGGTGGTATTGCCGGACCGGAAGCGAGGGATACCTGTCGCAGAGTATCCTCAGTTGCCGGTGGCGATTGGCGCGCATGATCAAATCTTTACACTTCGTCCCACAAATTCTCAAAGGGGTTGAGGTTCGGAAAATCTGCAGTGCTATTAAAATCCGATAAAGTAAGTCATTTGAATGCTCCTGGAGCCAATTGATCGCCACCAGGGAAGTATGCCGTGAGACGTTGTCCTGTTGGAAGATGGCGTCATAATGCGGAAAGACAAACGGTCGTAGATGATTGGCGAGAATTTTCGCGTGCCTTGTGACGGAGGTTTCGATATGTATGAGGTGCCTCGAGGAAGGGCATGTAAAATCATCCTAAACTCTTAAAATTCCTCCACCTGCCTTTGGCTCACCCAACTTTGCAAGCCAGGACCATCGCTTCGTATGGCTTACGCCACACGCACGCATCCTTCTGATCGGCATGATTACGTTGAAACCGTGATTCTTCAGAGGATGACGTGTTTCCTAGGAAGGCCTATTGCACCTGTGCACACCAGTTGCTTATATTTGAAAAATGCATCCTAAACATCAGTTGCTTTGTAGTCAACAAGGGAATACGATGTGTTCGTTGACTGCTGCAGACTATTCTTCGAAGATACTACGGATACAGGGGATGTTGGTATTAGGTCTTCTAAATCCAGTGGCTCATTTTTAGAAAGTATAAGAATGGAATATGACTCTGGTGACTCCGCGTGGATCTACTATATTCCTCTCCAATACTAAAAAGGAACAATTAAGCTATGTAAAGGAATGAAGAAACGATCTATCAGGACCAGAATAGAAGAGCATGGCAGGAACGTAAAAAGGTAGAAGACTTGCTACTGGCTTGGCTAAAGAGATATTGCCCAATGCTGCCAAACCTGTTTGGAGGGATTCAACATGTGTAGTTAATTATACCTAACAAAATGAACCTTAACGTCACCAGGCATTTGAAAAAAAAAACGTATCGTAGGAGCTGCCATCGGTATGGCGTGTCTTTTAATACATATTAAATTTACTGTTACACAATCTCTGTCTAAAAAAACCTCCAAAGCATCGAGAAGTAAACATCCAACCGAGATAGATGAAAATTGTTCTGTTTAATGTGCATGCGTAGGAAAGGAAATGAATGCAATTCCAGAGCGATTGGGACATTAATTCGAATAAAATTGCTACACGAGTGGAACAAAACAGTACGTTGTAGTGCTCCCCCCCCTTGCTCTGCTACAAGCGGTTACCTGGCGTGGCTTTTACGCATACAGTTCACGGATGCGGTTCTGAGGCATGGTATACCAAAATGCGGACAGTTTACCGACATTCTGAGATGGGGGTAGATAGCGTCGCATCATGTTCCAAATATGTTCGACCGGTGAGTGGTCGGGCGATCGGGATGGCCAGGGAGTCTGCATAACGGAGGAAGACCTGGAACTCCCGTGCCGTGTATGGCCGTGTATTATCCTATTGAAAAATTACTCGGTAATGCTTCGACAGAAACGACAGCACAGTAGGTCGTATAATGTCGTCCCGTTGAGCCAATGGCGGTGGTACGGAGGACTATCAGGGGGGTCCGTTTGTCGTAGAAAGTGGCTCCCAAGACAGTCGCTCTCGGTGTGCTAGCCGTGTGTGGCTCCACGGTAAAGGCAAGATCCGTGCGCTGGCTGGCTCGTCTCCCGACACGTATGCGCTGGCTGGCTCGTCTCCCGACACGTATGCGCTGGTCATCGGTGCCAAGTGCAAACCGTGGCTCATCAGTGAAGACAACACGACGCCACTAGACACTATCCCACTTTGATCGGGCCCGACGCCACTACAACCGGTGTTGGCGATCCTCGCTGGTTAGATGATAGGCGGTGGAGTGACCTCCTCGATGTAGTCCCCGTGCCGGAAGTCGTCTGGCAACGGTCCGTATGACCACTTCCGTACCTGAAGACGACGCAACAACAACCACGGATGGTTGAGAGCGACGAATTCTGTTCTGTTCGTGTTGCTCTTGCAATCGCTCAACCCTCGCGTTCTGTCGTTGCCCTCGGCCGTCCACTGCTCGTGTGCCACTGGGATGTGTCCTCCTCTGCTCACTGGCGCCGATCGTCCTATTATCGCATCGCTCCGACTGAAATGCATGGCGTTACGGCTACTTGACCAACCGGCGTCTCTCAGCTCAATTATACGTCCTCTCTCAACTGCTCGTATTGTGCACGCATCCGACGTCAAGGCATTCTCGCAGTCCGTGGAGGTTAATGCAACCGTAATGAGCTGTCACAATTTTCCCTGCGTGTGAGTCATTCGTGGGTATTTTTAATTATTTGCATATTCGGCCCTGAGGTCCTTGTATGCGGAGTTTCATCGGGATCAAACGACATTCTCGGGGTGCTTCATTATTATGTAAACTGCGTCACACGAAGCTAGCCGAAAGCGATGGCGCATGCTTTACACCAAACGAATATTTTCAGAAAGATGAATATGTAAACGATTTTTTTCCCTGTTTGTGCGTTGTTTATCATGAAACTAAGTTGGTAGCCTTAGAAAAGCCGTCTAGTAGACGCTCGAAAGCTCGACTTTATGTATATCTTCATATACACGAATAAAATAACGGATTGAAACGATTTGTTTCTTATTGTTATTACATGCTAAATGCTTTGGCAACGTCGTGACTGTGTCGTTCGAAAATTTAAAATGCAACCAATTATGTCGAATTTAAGAACCTGATATGTTTGTATCGGGATTAATTGAATGCCCCCATTAGTATTCTATGCTGTGAAAAATTAAACATTAGAAATGCGAAAATATTATCTGCTGTCAAACGGACAGCGAAATTTCACCCTCAAGAAGATATGTTACCCACAGGAAGATGTACAAATAGATAAAATGCATGATAACGGAAGTACGTCATTTTTATTGATATTCGTGTGCACGTGAAAAAGGGTACTAATTTATTTTTTCAAAAATATGACAACATGCAAAATATTCAATGAAAACCGAAGTGAGTGCATATATTTTAAGCATTCTGGTGCTCTATCTTAATTGAATGCCACTGTTAAAACATTTTGTATTGGTGCTTATTAATCCAACCCCATTTTTAGCACGTCTTTTGTAAAAAAAAAGGTCGTGCTTATGTTACCGGTTTGTCCGTCCGTCCGTCCGTCTGTACCAAGGATAGCTCTGCAACTATTAGAGCCGCCGCCCCGGTGGCGCAGTGGTCTAAGGCGCTGGCCTCTGATCATTCGTCCGTAAGGGGTCCGGGTTCGAATCCCGGTGAGGCATGGATGTTGTGTTTGTCTTACGGCACTGGCTCTCTCCCTTCCCTGGAACCAGTGACCCTAAATTAGGGACGGGCGACTGCTTATAGCCCATTGAGTTGCTCACGGTGGTCGTTAAACCTCCAATTAAAAAAAAAAAAAGCAACTATTAGTCCGATTTGAAACATTCTTTTTTTTTTTTTTTTTTTTTGATTGGAGGTTTAACGACCACTGTGAGCAACTCAATGGGCTATAAGCATATAAGCAGTCGCCCGTCCCTAATTTAGGGTCACTGGTTCCAGGGAAGGGAGAGAGCCAGTGCCGTAAGACAAACACAACATCCATGCCTGATCGGGATTCGAACCCGGACCCTTACGGACGAATGATCAGAGGCCAGCGCCTTAGACCACTGTGCCACCGGGGCGGCACATTCTTTTTGCATTGGGAAGCTTAAAATATGCGAATGACGATCCTTCATTTCGTTTGTTTACGATGTACAATTTTGCCGCTAGAGAGCGTAAATGCAGATGATGTCGAATTCAAAAATACGTTTTATTCCACATATTTGCTTCTAAACATTCGTTTGAAAAAATTATTTTATCTTTCGATTCCATTTATGTCGAAGAGTATTTTAGATATAGTTACTTTTTCAAATTACGCAAAGATTTTCCGCTAGGGGGCGTAAAATTTCAATACATTTTTCCCGATAACTCTTCTTCTAAAACTCCCATTTGAAAAATATTTTCTTCAGCGGATACATCTCCTTATTGAAAATTATTTGCATATAATTTCAAATTTTCGGTAAAGAATACTTTGGCCACCAGGGGTTGTAAGTGTTAATTTCTGCTTATGATGCATTTGCCATAAAATCTGAGCTTTTCAAATATCGATTGAAAAAATTCTTTCGTGGACTGATGCCCCTCACATCGATAAACCTTTTCGGATTATTTTCTTAAAATATTCCACAGTTTCTCCGTCATGGAGCGTAGATGTATATCTTATTTTTGTCAATATCTCTACTTCTAGGCGTTCGATTTGAAAAATTCCTTCTTTGTAGGATAGTGTTTTCAGTGCGACATGTTTTTCATATAATTTCAAAATGTTCAAGTAATTCATAGACTTTCCGCTAGGGGGCGTAAAGGTAAATTGCTTCCCCCTATATCTCTTATTCTAAATCTCCGATTTGAAAAATTATTTCTGCACCGAATACAGCTCGTGATGGAAAATTCTTTGCACACAATTTCTAATTTTTGTATAAAAATGGTTTGGCCACCAGGGGGCGTAAATCTTAATTTCCGTTTCTGATGTCATCATCATCGTCAACCATTATCAATCCACTGCTGGACGAAGGTCTCCCCAAGTTTCCTCCACAACGGTCTGTCTTGTGCCAGTCTCCTCCATGTCACTCCCGCATATTTACGAATTTCATCCACCCATCTCCCATGTGGTCTTTTTCTGGGTCTTTTCCTGTCAAAATATTAGCTTCAGCAAAATATTAGCTTCTAACTTCTCGCTTGAAAAAAACGTAGTTTGTTGACCGATACTACTCATGTCGACAAACCGTTTAGAAATATTTTCTTCTTAAATAAATGCATGGCTCCTACGCCAGGGAGTGTAGATATACATCTTATTTTTGTCAATATCTTTACTTCTAGGAGTCCGATTTGAAAAATTCCTTCTTTGTTGGATAGTGTTTCCGATGCGAAATGTTTTTCCTACAAATTCAAAATTTTCAAGTAAATCAGACTTTCCGCTAGAGGGCACAAAGGTAAATTGCGTTTTCTGCGTTATTTCTGCTCCTAAAACTCCGATTTGAAAATTTCTTCGCGTATCGCATACAAGACCTGATGGAAAATATTTTTCACATAATTTCTAATGTTTGGTAAAAAATGGTTTGGCCAAACAGGGGTCATAAGTGTTAATTTCTGCTTCTGATGTATTTGTATCAAAATCTGGGCTCCTGGAAACTCGACTAATTTGTTTTTTATTTTTTTGGACCGATACCGCTCATATGGGAAAACCTTTTGAGAATACTTTCTTTCTAAAATAATGCATGGTTTTCCCACCAGGGGACGTAAAGTCACATCTTATTTTTGTCGATATCTCTGTTTCTAAGAGTCCGATTTGAAAAATTATTTCTGTGTTGGAGAGCGTTTCCGGTGCGAAATGATTCTCATACAAATTAATGTTTTTCTTAACGCACAAGTCTGCAACCAGAGGGCGTAAGTTCACGATTCCGTTTACAGCAATATCTGAGGGATTAAAAACCCTATTGAAAAACTTCTTTCTTCCGTCAGATACTATTGTTTTCCATACCGGTTCCATTGATTTTGAATAGCTTTGATAAATTTAATTTGCGTCAGAACGAATTCAAAAGACGTGCTAATTACACCAGAAAATTCGGCGTCATCTTTCTTGGGTTTTTTTTTATCATTATTTGCTGCTGTTAAGGTTTTTTTTTTTTTACCGTAACGAACCACTCTTCTGAGGCAATGTAGACAAATGAAAAGGATGCACACACAGCTAAATAATGCGTTAGTCAAACTAACCTACCCACAACTACGCAGTAATAAATACTAATCTATTAATAAAAATATTCGAATTATTCTGAATTTGTGATATTGTTGATAGTCTAGGGTATAGTATTATAGTTATATACTTCACATTTACGGTATTTCGCTAATTTATATTGATAACCTTCATTCAGTTAAGGATTTCTGTGAAAAGTCAATCGATTTCAACAACAAATTTTGGTATTGTCTCTGTCTATACTGAAAGAAATAAAGGTGCCTTAATATGTGTGCAAATATCGATTAGTCCTGTCTGGAGACCAATCATGGAATTGCAACGATATCTGTAGAATCGTTCTTCTTCGACGTCAGTTTTCATTAAGATTCTTCCTTGGTTGTAAAGATTCAATGATACACGGTCTGCTGCTTTTCATCGATTTCACCCTCCTTTGATTACGCTCTTGATAATGGTTGTGTCGCCGCATCGTTAACCATACATGTATTGGAAAAATCGACGAATAAATTACAGAAATTCGACGTTTAAGCTTATATACAGATTTTCATAATGGGCCGATTCCACCTACCGAAGAGAACAGAATTCGTTATCGACCGGCTCAAGAGTGCAAATAAAAACGTGTCCTCCTTTCTCTTCCTTCCCTTTTTTCTTTCATTTTTTTTTAACCTGCGCATGGATAAAGTCAGAGGAAATTCCGCATTACGTTTCTCTTCGTTTACAACAAAACAACTGTAGCAATTAAAATTCCGAAAGTTTCATGATTGTAAATATTATAAATGCAATGCTTTGCGTAGATAATGTCACACCATGAAGGAATATCCGAAATGAAACGAAACTTAGAAAACTTACCGAGGCCCTTATGGAAACAGCAATACAAATATGTGGCACTAAGAACAAGTTGCATATGAAGAAACTATCAGGAAAAACAATGATGCTGATGTAAAAGAGAAGGGAGATGAGGACGAATAAAGAAGATGTAACTTCCAAAGTGGAATATACTGTCTAGAGCTAGGCGAGACAGTACGAGAGATGAGGACGAATAAAGAAGATGTAACTTCCAAAGTGGAATATTCTGTCTAGAGCTAGGCGAGACAGTGCGGGAGATGAGGACGAATAAAGAAGATGTAACTTTCAAAGTGGAATATTCTGTCTAGAGCTAGGCGAGACAGTGCGGGAGATGAGGACGAATAAAGAAGATATAACTTCCAAAGTGGAATATACTGTCTAGAGCTAGGCGAGACAGTACGAGAGATGAGGACGAATAAAGAAGATGTAACTTCCAAAGTGGAATATTCTGTCTAGAGCTAGGCGAGACAGTACGGGAGATGAGGACGAATAAAGAAGATGTAACTTTCAAAGTGGAATATTCTGTCTAGAGCTAGGCGAGACAGTGCGGGAGATGAGGACGAATAAAGAAGATGTAACTTCCAAAGTGGAATATACTGTCTAGAGCTAGGCGAGACAGTACGAGAGATGAGGACGAATAAAGAAGATGTAACTTCCAAAGTGGAATATTCTGTCTAGAGCTAGGCGAGACAGTACGGGAGATGAGGACGAATAAAGATGATGTAACTTTCAAAGTGGAATATTCTGTCTAGAGCTGGGCGAAACAGTACGAAAAAGTATCCCTGAAGACTTAATGAAATTCAACTGTAAACTAGCGAGAAAAGCAATTGAAAACAACCAAATCCTGAAGAGAGCAAAGGGAGATCTCAGTAAGGGAATAAAACAGATTATGGAGCTGAGAAAAGAAGACGGCACTGTAACAAAAAATAACGGTGACATTTTGACACGAACGAAACATTTTTACTCAAAACTATATGAAAGAGATGATATATCTGCTCTAGGTATTCCGATAAGTAACAATACCAAAGTCACTCCAGTCCTCGCGGCAGAAGTTACACATGCAATTAAGAACATGAAACGAGGAAAAGCTCCGGGAGAAGATGGAATTACCGTGGACATTATACAAGAATCAAGTAGAAAAATTGAAAATAGACTCTCCAAAGTTTTCTCTATAACTCTCAATGAAGGGAAGGTTACTGAGGATTGGGAACAATGCTGCAATGATCGTGATACATAAAATAGGTGGCCTTGATGATCTCAGCAACTACTGGCCCATCAGCTTCCTGTGAGTGGTTTATGAAGTCTTCACTAAGGCTCTTTCATATCGCTTGAAGATAGACCTGGACATGACTCAACTGAGATAACAGCTGCATTCAGGAGTGGCTACAGCACTATAGATCATATCCATATACTGAGAGAACTAATTGAAAGAACAAAAGAATATGAGCTCTCATTGTGCATGGCTTTTATTGATTATGAAAAGGTCTTCAATGATGTGAAAGCATCAGCAGGTACAATGGCTTTGAAATGCTGCGGTATTGAAGATGCATACATTAGTATTATAAGTAGCATCTGTGAAAATGCAAGTGCAAAGGTTCGGTTGTTTGAGGATACAACACCAATAAAAATTAGAAAGGAAATGAGACAAGGTGACACTATCTCCCAAACTCTGCATGCCGCATTGCAAATGTCTTTCAATCAGTGAACTGAGAAAACAATGGGATAAAGATTACTGAAGGTTATTTAACACCAAAGTTAATAGACAGTCTACTAACCCTGATTTAACACACCTTCGTTCTGCTGATGATGTAGTCATTTTTGCAACTGCCCCTTCAGAACTGCTGAATGTGATCTGACAGAAAGAAGTCAGAATTCCAAGCTGCTTGTACGGGTCTAACGCAACTGACGTTACACAACATTAAAGTACAGAATAGCAGATTATATATATATATATATATGAGAGAGAGAGAGAGAGAGAGAGAGACAAAGAAAAGGAGAAAGAGAGAAAGAAAGTGAAAGAAAGAGAGAGAGAAATATATAGAAAGAGATAGAGAGAAAGGGAGAGAGAGAAATATGTATAAAGAGAGAAAGACAAAGGGAGAGAGAAAAAGAGAGAAATATATATAAAGAGAGAGAGAGAGAGAGAGAGAGACAAAGAGAAAATGAGAGAGAGAGAGAGAGAGAGAGAGACAAAGAGAAAATGAGAGAAAGAGAGAGAGACAAAGAGAAAATGAGAGAAAGAGAGAGAGAGAGAGAGAGAGAGAGAGAGACAAAGAGAAAATGAGAGAAAGAGAGAAGAGACAAAGAGAAAATGAGGGAGAGAGAGAGAGAGAGAGAGAGAGAGAGAGACAAAGAGAAAATGAGAGAAAGAGAGAGAGACAAAGAGAAAATGAGAGAAAGAGAGAGAGACAAAGAGAAAATGAGAGAAAGAGAGAGAGACAAAGAGAAAATGAGAGAAAGAGAGAGAGACAAAGAGAAAATGAGAGAGAAACGAGTGAAGAGTAACAGATTACTTCATTTTTAAATGAGGGTCGGGGATGAAAGCACCTAGGGTCTGACGGCTTAACATGCTCATCTGACGAACTCTTTGCCGCTCAACACGTCTGAGCTACCTGAGATCAATTCTGGGACCTTTCCTTTGGCAGCCAGACGTTAAACCCACGAAGGTATCTGTCGCTCCTCCGACTGTCCCGAATATGCGACATTACGACATGTAGGATTTTTGCATCTCACACTACACGTACATTCAATCTGTTGAATGTACCAATGAGATGTAATAGCCCCTTCTGAAGAGCAGACATGTAGCAAGAAGTCATTATCATCATCAATAAGGTTTAAAAGATTTCTAGCAAGTGTTTCACGTTTTGGGCAATCATCAGGCCTCAGTTCTTAAAGAATTTGTTGGCGTGTAACTACAAATGATCACGGAACATCTTGTGCACAGTAGATTTCGGTACTTGTTGTTGGCGCAAAGCTTTTCTCACCGATCTGCTTGCTGACCATGTGAAAGCAGTTGGAATATATCCCACCGTCTTTTCTTAAAATGATCGTCCACCAATGCTTCCCTTTCCGTCTCCACTGATCTTGCATTTCTCCAAAATTTTGTCATCCACGGATTAGTTAACTTCACATCAGACGGCTTCTTAAAATACATTTTTCTAGGCCTTCTCGGAACGCTGACAGAAGATTTTGTTTCTGCCGGCCATACCAAGCACCGTTACCTCTCCGTCACAGGCGCCATCTTAATTACACATCTGCTAAAGCTCTCTTATCGGATCATGCGGTAGACAAAACAAACCAGTACAGAAACTATGCGTGTGCGAGATCACCTGTAAAAAGAAAGCGGGTGTAAGATTCGTTATTAAATGGACAACCTGGATTATGGATTGACTTGCTGTCTCCTCAATTCATATGCTTCTAATGGCAATTTAGCAGTATTACACTCTTTTGAGAAGGAAAAATGTTACAAGAATTTCGACCTGTTGAACACAAACCTGGAATTTTTCTCATTTATTAATTCTGTGGAAACAGCACTTAATCTAAGTGGCAACCAACCGAGAGAAATAAAGCTCGTTAAACAAACTCCGTGAAAGTTAAATTTCTACAGAAGTCCCTTAAGTAGGTGAATGCTATGTGAAGCCACGATTTACATATTCCACATTGAGTTTGAAGAACTTTTAATGACCAGAAGTATCACTTAAGTGTTTCCCCTCTCCTTACTAAGAATTTATACAATGCACATTCAAGCACATCGTCTAATAATTGGAATTTGACGGTGTTTCTTATTTCTGATGTGGATCCTTTAAACTGCAAATCTCCTATTAATTACACATTCTTAAATTTTAAACTAACTTTAATGAATTACCGTAATACCCGTTCTGTTATCAGTTGGCGAAGATTGTAGATTTAGGTAGAAGTGAGATCACTCTAAATTTTTGAAATGACTGAATATGAAATAAGTGAGAACTTAGCGGCAGGATCAACAGTAGTTTGTTGCGAAAACATTATGTCGTGAAAACAACTTCCTATTTTCTCAACATTTAGGTGTATTATACACAGTGCGTCAAAGAAGTTTTAAGACTGGCGCTAGATTTCAGCCTACGGTGGCGCCACCAGTGTAATCGCGAATGCGTTATAAACCATGACCATCTGCTTGCTTTCTGCCAAAAGTACTGTGCAGTTGTTAAAGTAACTCAAACGAAACGGGCGTTCAGTAGAGAAGTAAAATTTTTTTCATGTTGAATTATTAAGATGGAACAAAGGGCTGTTATTAAATTAAACGCAAAACTTGGTAAAAGTGCCTCGGAAACGTACCAAATGATAAAACATGCTTATCGTGAGTTTTGTTTAAGTAGATCAAATGTTTTCCTGTGGCACAACCTTTTTTTGGACGGAAGAGAGACACTAGAAGATAAGCATACCGGAAGACCAAGTTCATCTAGGACACCTGAGATTAATGAAAAAGTGCGTGATTTCATGGCAAACAATCGATGTGCGTCACTAAGAATGATGGAAGAGTCTTTAAACATCAACAAAGAAACGATTCGAACCATCCTGCATGAAGATTTGGGCAAAACTAAAGTCTGTGCTAAATTTGTTCCACACACGTTAACCAATGAACAAAAATCAAGGAGAAGTGCACATTGCAGAGACATCATTTCAGCCTCTGAAAATGATCCAAACTTCTTAAAATCGATTGTTACAGGTGATGAAACATGGTGTTTTCAATATGATCCTAAAACAAAGCGACAAAGTGCAGAATGGAAGTAAAAAAACTCGCCACAAGCCAAAAAAACAAGAAAAG
Organism: Macrothele yani; assembly: GCA_039090855.1. Classification (NCBI taxonomy): domain Eukaryota; kingdom Metazoa; phylum Arthropoda; class Arachnida; order Araneae; family Macrothelidae; genus Macrothele; species Macrothele yani. The sequence continues at coordinate 131,704,948 of CM077027.1, read as the reverse complement.
TTCCATCGAAAATCAAAACCATGCTCATTACATTCTTCGATAGTAACTGTATTTATCCACAAAGAATTTGTTCCAAGTGGACAAACAATTACTGGTGAGTTTTATTTAAATGTTTTGAGCCGTTTGATGGGCATAATTCGTCGCATTCGTCCAGAATATCGAGATGAAAACAGTTGGTGTTTGTTGCACGATAATGCACCCAGTCACACCTCACTTCTTGTTCGTAGATTTCTCGACTTTTCTTTGTTCCCAAAACTTAAACTGACGTTAAAAGGGTGTTATTGTGATGATATTTGGACCATACAAACAGCTTCGATGCGTGCTTTGGAAGCAATTCCGCAAAGTGAACTGGAACAGGCATTCGAATCATTATTAAATCGCTGTAACAAGTGTGTTGAAGCCGGAGGGACTTATTTTGAATAACAAACCAAAACAAATTATAATTTGTTTCTATTTCATTTTACAGACCCAGTTTTAAAAATTCTTTGACGTACTGTGTATAACGTGCAAATTAAGACAATGGAAACGTCGTAAATGACAAAAGGGCTGGAAAGCTTTTAAAGGAAATTAAAGACATAGTAGCGTATTCCGAAAACTTTAAAAGCACAAATGATAGAGGTAGGCTGCACTATTCGGACAGCTACAGCAGGATATACAGGGATTCCCAGTTATATAATGCTGCTGCCCCTCCCCTTCATTCGTCTTCTGTTTGTTGTAAAGTAGTATAAATAAAGTTTTACCTCAATTGATTCCCCGAATTACGTCTTTTGATGACGCATTTCTCAAATCATGCCTGAAACTAGACAGGAATTTTCGTGCTTGGGCAGAGAATCTCATGACGTCACGCCCTTTTTAAACCTTTGTGTCACATCATGAAATGCATTGGCGGTGCGATCTCTGCGAACAAATACACATAGACGTTTGTATAAGAATAATATTGTATGACCACCAACCTAATAATGGGAACAACCACCCTTGGACCGGATGACAGTGGCGAGACGGCGTGGCATGGAATGGGCAAAATGAGGCCCTGGAGAGTTGCTGGAGGAACACGTGTGCCCATTTGGACTGCAGTAAAACCCGGAGGTCCCGGAGATGAAGTGGTTGTGTGTTGGCACTTCGAACCTGTTGATCCACATAGTCCCACAAGTGCTCTGTGGGATTGAGATCGGGCGATTTCGCCGCCAAAGGGGGAACAGAGACATCGCTGTCGTGTTGCTGGAACCAGTCACGCATCTCATGGCACGACGCATTGTCCTGCTGGTAGACACCATCACCACCAGGCTAAACGTCCAACATGAAAGGGTTCATGTGGTCAGCAAAAATGGACATGTATCCATTAGCGTTCAGGGGCCCTTGCAGTGGTACCAGCGGTCCCAGAGTGTACCAGGAAAACCTTCCCCAGACATGCGCACTGCCACCGCCGGCCTCCACTTTACGGCAAGCGTGTCCGGGTGCTGGCTGTCGTTTTTGTGACGCCGTATCTGCCACCGCCCGTCACTTCTGCAGAATAGAAACCTCAATTTATCAGAGAAGGCAACCTTTTCCCACTTTACCACTGTCCAATGACGGTAGGCCGCCCCTGTGGCGTTGTGATCTAAGTGCTGGCTTCTGATCATTCGTCCGAGATCGATTCGGGTTCGAATCCCGGTGAGGTATGGATGTTGTGTTTGTCTTACGGCACTGGCTCTCTCCCTTCCCTAGAGTCAGTGACCCTAAATTAGGGACGGGAGACTGCTTATAGCCCATTGAGTTGTTCACGGTGGTCGTAGTTAAACCTTTAATCAGAAAAAGAAAATGTCGGTAGTCCTATGTGAACTGCAGGTGTTGTTGCCGATTGACATGGGTTAACATGGGCTCCTTAACGCAGCGTAGACTACGGAGAGCCATGCGTAACAGGGTTCACTCTACTGTTATCAGGGGCACGTACCTGGGTGCCCTAGCGCTCATTTGCGTGGTCAATAGCTGCACTGTTGAGCGTCGATTGCCCTTTACAATTCTACGGAGGCGAAGTTCTCCTCTGGAGTCCATGGCCTTTTTGGGCTCCACAGTTATGACGTCATGATGTGCTCGGTGTGTCAGCGGTCCATTCTTGGCATACCCTTACAACAGCACCTCGCGAACAGCCCACGAAGTATGTCGTTTCTGAGATGCTTCCGCCCTTAGCGCGGTAGCCGATGATCTTTTTGCGCTTCCGTCAAATCAGTACCTCTACCCATTGTGCTCACTGACGGACTATGACTAATCTGTCCTGGCCGGCCGCTTATATCCGCGTGTGGTCGACTATTTCACGTGCACTCTGTGACGCGCCTGGGCGAGTACACCGTGATTCCGGGGGTGGTCATATTATTCTAATACAACTGTGCATCTTTTACAGCGTTATGTTGAGACTACGAAACTGGCTCTTAAACATCATCAAAACATCCCTCAATTTTGTGATTTTATCTGACTGCTATACGTATGAGTAAGAAACCGCTGAGAAGGTAACAAGTAAAGCAGTTTATACTCCTAAACATTTTGCTGTGAAACTAATACGACAGAGAATTCTTTGGAGGAGGATAATGGAAAATATGCTAGACACGTGATTTGAAGACATTATAATAAGTTGCACATTTCTATGAATGTTCCTCAATGGGAGGAGCGGTTAGACCCCTCAAATGCATGCCAGATGATAAATTTACTTCCAAATGTTATTAGGTCTATTCACAAATTTTCAAGGCACCACATAGCGGGCTACAAAGGCTAAACGGTGGAATTTTTGTCAGAATTTCTCGCATTGGAGATAAGATGGCAATTCAGTATCGAAAGACACGTTGTGGAGTACAGCCCACTCGTGCGGTTAGTTGAGCTACGATATGGCGACAGACAAAGTGCATATTTGCCACGTTCTATTTTTCATGTTTTATATGGAGAAAGCAGCTGTAGAATCCCGAGAGTGTATTTGTTTCGGCATACGGTGAGAAAGCTGTAGGTGCAAGCATGCGTCATGAGTGACTTGTGAAGTTCATAAATAATTATTTCAGCGTGGAGAACAAGCAGCGTTGCGGACGGCTGAAGGAGATGTAGATTGTAAATATGCAAGTCTTCTGGACCACGATGCCACGACGTTGACCACAGAACTGGCAATGCAGTTAGGCCTGATAAATAAATAAATACATCGCTGTTTCCACGTTCCAGAAACACATACAACCGAAAAATTGTTTTCAGCCGCCGCCGGGGAATTGAATCCACGAATCTCTCGATATCTAGCCGAGCGCGTTAGCTTTATACCATGCTGGCCAACAATCCACGGTGCTATGTGTATTCTTAAGTCAGCTTCTGACATCATAAATCCGTAAGACGGGCTAGCTACTGAGACGTTTCCATCTGGTGGGTATTAACGGCACTGGATATAAATATTATAGCAGATAAATCCAAAGGGCGAGATCCAAAGTGAAAATCCTTCAAATACGTGGTGTCAGTAAATAAATAAATGCATCGCTCTTTCCACGAACACATAGCAACCGAAAAATTGTGTTCAGCCGCCGCCGGGGAATTGAATCTACGAATCTCTCGATATCTAGCCGAGCGCGTTAGCTTTACACCACGGTGGCCAACAATCAACGGTGCTATGTGTATTTTTAAGTCAGCTTCTTACATCATAAATCCGTAAGATGGGCTCAGCTACTGAGACGTCTCCATCTGGTGGGTATTAACGGCACTGGCTGCTTCCCCGGCAGCGGCTGAAAACAATTTTTCGGTTGCTATGTGTTTCTGGAACGTGGAAAGAGCGATGTATTTATTTATTTACTGACGCCTCGTATTTGGAGGATTTTCACCTTGGATCTCACCCTTTGGATTTATCTGCTATAATATTTGTAGCCAGTGCCGTTAATCCCCACCAGATGGAGACGTCTCAGTAGCTCAGCCCATCTTACCGATTTGTCAGAAGCTGACTTAAAAATACCCATAGCACCGTGGATTGTTGGCCACCGTGGTGTAAAGCTAACGCTCTCGGCTAGATATCGAGAGATCCGTTTATTCAATTCCCCGGCGGCGGCTGAAAACAATTTTTCGATTGCTATGTGTTTCTGGAACGTGGAAAGAGCGATGTATTTATTTATTTACTGACGCCACGTATTTGGAGGATTTTCACCAGTTAGGCCTGAACAAGCGTCCGTCGTTCTACGGTTGCATCCCTTTGAAAAGGTTCAAAACATCTATTCGACAGTAAACAACTGGAAATTTTTGTATGGACCTAATAAATTTCCTAACTACGTAGCATAGGCAGCCAAAATAACATAGTGGAAAGCATTTCCTCTGTTAATATTTTCCTTCGATGGAATCTTTACATTTTTAAGTATTCCCCTTTAAATCGTAATATCCAATTTCAAGAGATGATTCTCAATAAAATCCTTCACAAAAGTTCACCGCTGCCATTTAAGCATTAAATAAGTCATCTACACTAGAGATGAGCACGGGCTCTTTTTTTTAAGGTTGGGGTCCAGTCCGGATCAGTTATATCATTATTTATGACTGCTCCAGGCCCGGCCCGGGTTTGAACAATTGTGCAAATTTTTCCTAGGTGAATGAGGAAATACTATGGCATATTGTTTTATTGCTATTTATATTTTCGTCATCAGATAATCAGATCAGAATGTTAGTGCTTCCCTTTAATGTCTACCCCCTCCCTGAAAAAAAGGGAAGACAGAAAGAATTATTATTATGTGCGTCATATTCAGGTAAGAAAATAATCTTCATTTTGTTTTCCAAGTGTATCAAGTTAAGTCGTTTACTTAATTAAGTGTACTTAATTTTTCATTCAAATTTCAATAAAGATTCTGAACACTTAAATTTAATTACAAAATTATTATAAAATGTATGTCATTTTTCTATGGCAGGAGAATTGTATGCTCTTGTTTTGCTGACGGATTAGGTAAGATTAAATACTGAGTAAATTTGCATATATAACTCGTAGTGCATTTTAATATACAAGGTAATTTGTATTTTCAGCTTTACTCGGACAGAGCTGGTTTTGACATATATTTTATTTATTATTTGGTGAAAATGTCGCACGTACTCTTACTTATAAATAGTATAATAACGTTTATTTACAAATTATCAAGTTTGACTCTTTTCGGCTAGTTAGAAATTCTAAAAGTGCGTGTAATACCGAATTGAACTTAGTGATCCAGTTGTTTGGCTTCATTCTGGCTGCTAAAAGTACAAGAAATAATTATATGACAATACAAGTACAGCATTGAATGATTCACAAGGCAATTTACAGTTGTCTGTGCTATGTGCCTTGGGAATATGTTGTCTGTGCTATGTGCCTTGGGAATATGTGGAATATCGAGTGCCGCTGTAGTGAGTACGTATCAAACGTGGTGCACAAATGACGAAACGACGAACCGTTGTCCAGCAGTGTGTCGCCGCAGATCATTGATGCCAGAGGGGGAGTGTATATTTTAAATGTATGCAGCATCCACGCAAATATATTCAAATAAAGGTTGTCGCAAATTATTATTATTATTCGTATTACCTGCATTCTTACCACCGCATAATGGTTGACCACCCATACATGTATCTGTGCAGAAAACAAGAATACCACACTACTTACTGTTAAATGGTTAAAATATACATTTAATTCTAGAATGAAATAAAAATTTACCTTCTAGTGAAACATTCGTCATTTATATAATGGCACATTTTTTATTGTAAAGTAAGAGGATAACAACCCCTGATGTTGACGGCACTCATTTCGAAAAATAGTTTTTGATTTGATTCAACTCTTCTGTATTATTTTTACTTACTATTACTTGAGTCGTATTTCCAGCCTTCTGGTTTTGTTTGCTATTTCATCTAAAACTTCTTCAGCTTTCTGTCTGTATTCACGATGAATGTGAAGTAATGCTAATTTATTGAGTCTCAGCTCTGATATGGTATTACGTAGATATGATTTTAAGAAACGCAGTGTTAAAAACAAACGCTCACTTTCTGAAGTGGGCACTGGTAGAACATCTATTATGTGAAACAAAGTTTTTGTATTGGGTAACACCTCACTGTAGCACAGTTTTAAAGCACTTCATGCATCTTTTGACCAGTGCTCCTTTTCTTTCCGGACGATGCTGTGGTACCACAGTTTCAATTCTGCAATTAGTTCTTCTTGCGAACCATTCAAGTCATCAGCATAAAATTCAGATAAAGCTTTAAAGCCATCAGTACCTAGAGAAAATGGTGGCGAATTGGGGTTTGTCGGGAAAAGTGACTGGAATACTAATAAGGCCGATTTGTGTGCAAGAAATCTATTTTCCACATCACCAATAAATAAGTCTAAAAATAGTACATACACTGAAGAGCAATTGAATTAGAGATACCTGTCTAGTAACTTGTAGCACCACCTTCCTCCCTGATGACGGCGGCGATTCGTCTCGGCATGTACTCGACAAGACACCGGAAGCGTTGGGAAGCCATACGGATCCACGACCCTTGAACAAGCTCCCACAGTTCACGAACATTTGATGGAGGTGAGTCATCTCTCTCAATGGCATCCCAGATGTTCTCGATGGGATTGAGGTCAGGTGACCTAGCTGGCCAAGGAAGCGACGACACGTCGGTGGAGTGTTCATCCAACCATTCGGATACAATTCGGGAGCTGCATTGTCTTGTTGTAGAATGAAGTCCCCAGTGGGATGTTGAAGACGCGCAAACGGGAGCAAATGGTCGTCCAGAATATCCCGGTAACGTTGACCTGTGAGGGACGATGTCACACGTACCAGGGGTCCCATTTCAGTCTACGTAAACAGTCCCCAGACGAGAATGCCACCCCCACCAGCTTGAAGAGTACCCTGCTGGCAAGAAGGATCCATCGCTTCGTGTGGTTTGCGTCGTACTCGTATCCTGCCATCCGCATGTACCAACGTGAATCCCTACTCAACAGTCCAGGCAACATTTTTCCACATATCTAGGGTCCAGTGGCGATGTTCCCGCGCCCATGCGTATCTTTGCACCCTGTGATGTGCGGTCAGCAGCGGTACCTTCGTGGGACGATGGCTTCTGTACCCCATAGCGGGAGATGGTTCTGGATGGTGTGGCTGCTTACATGTTTTTGCGCACCAGCGTTAAATTGCCGAGTGATTTCTTGCACTGTGGCCCGTCTATCCGCTGTTACAATGCGAGCTAGCCGACAATGACCCCGCTCATCCACACTCTGTTGTCCACGGCAGTTGGCCCTTGCAGGGATGGTTTTACCGGATTCGATGCACTCACAGTGCACCCATGACACAGTGGCTCGTGAAAGTCCCTGTGTCTGCACGACTTCCGAGATGGAGTGACCCATTCGCCGGACCTCGACAATTTGCCCCCGACCAAATGCGCTTAGATCCTTCGTCTTATCCCTACTGCGTCCGTGTTTTACTGATTCCCGTCGCATCACTCCTTATATTGTCGGTTCGCTGCATACGTCATGTCGTTTACGTTTACAGGGCCGCCCACAGAGCCACATTTGCATAACGCCAGCTCTCTCTAATTCAATTGTTCTTCAGTGTAAATTGAAATCCTGTAATAGTCTTCTGGGTTTTCTGTGTTTACGGTACAGCGTTGGTTTTGTTTTGATGTTATTCTTGGCATTTGAATCAAAACTCCTTGCTTTTCGTTGTGCTTTAGAGAAATCTGAAATATGTCGTGGAACTCAATTTCGGCATTGCCTCGTTGCCACAGAAACTTTCAGTGTACAAATGTATTGACTTTTCATTGCAACGAGGCATTCTATTTCTTGGCGCTTCCTCTTCTTCATGGAGAAAACACGTTCAGTTGTTGCCGTAAGACATAAAAACAATTTCAAATACTATTAAAACTTTGTGTTTTAAAATCGCGTTTTTGAAATATCGAAAGTTTCCAAATTCTGTCTTTACGGGGAGGGGGGGTTACATCAATACCCCTGCCCCCATTAGGCGTGCCACTGGGAACGAACTTCACACATTTTTCGAAGAACCCAACGGCCAGGTGATTCATTTTATGTTCTACCGCCAATATAGCCTAAAAGCCATTTTCCGGTTGTGGTAGCCGAAACCGCATCCTCCTTCTCCGCAGCAACCTAATGCTTTCCCAATCAAGCTATACCGACCGGGTTTGTAGCTGCAACTTTGCCGTCTTGACGAGTGCGTTACCTCAGTAGTTGGTACGTCACATAATTATTCCGGCGGACCAATCAAATGAATGCCATTCACTTACGTTTCCTATTCATAAGTTTCTCTGTATTCTTAGCCGACTACTCATTGCTCACTTACATAACGGTTGACACTTATTAATTCTTAACATTACTTTTTTTTATTGCGAAATCTTTCTGAACTCATGCGGACGAAAGAAATCACTCCTAAAAACTAAGTGGTGTGAATTCGCGGAATTGTTTTTGAAAATAACGTGTAACCAAAGTTGCCGGTAGGTGTCAGTGTTTTTCAGAAATTTCCGTTTTTAAAAGTGCCCGTTTATTTTAACTTGCGTATTTTCAACATATTTTTCCGTAGTCAGAAATTCCGTTTTTTTTCAGAAAAGTTCATTTGAGAATTATTCCGTATTTAAACTGAAATTCCGCAAAATTTACGACCGTACGCTTTTCAGGTCTTCCTCAAGATAATCGTTTCCCTCCAATCAGGATCGCACCTCGTTCGTTTGGGTTGGTTCAACAGGTTATTACCGCCTTTAACCACTGAGCTACAAACGCTCGGAAATCTGAATCACTACATCGTTAAACAAACTGGGAGATGATAATTTTGTTTGCCATTAATGCAAGTGATTTAATTATTTTTTTTCTGTTGAGGCTTATTTTTATCTGAATGGGCTTGTAATATTTTTTTCTGTAGGACTTTTCACAAATTAAGCATTTTTCATCGTGATTTTCTGAAGCAACAAAATGCTTCGAAACTTGATTTTTTTTAAACTGACAATTACTTTCAGTTATCTTTAAAGAAGGTGAAATGTTTTTTTTAATACTTATTTATTCACAAAGAAAACTCCTAAATATAAAATTTACTCCTGATAGCTATAATAGCTTTTGTCTTAAGTTGTCCTTAACTTATTGTACACATCATATAATGATCTTTACAGTAAGTTAAGTACTCGGTTTCTTACAGTAACACAATATATAATAAATTGCTGGTGCGCATAATAGGAGAGAGGAGAAGAAATATCTTGTGCCACAATAAACAAAATTCATGCGATATGCTATCCACAATATCAGATCTTGCTACGGAACTTCAAAATTCGACAGACGATTGAAATTTAAAAGTTACGTAATCAAACTTAAAGTATTCTCACCAATCGCTCCTATTATCAGTAATTTCTTGTCATACGGATACGGAAAAAGTGAGAACGGAGTTTTTCCGTTAATATACAAAGGGAATCGCGGAAAGGTGTCTGAAAATTCAGAATTTTCCGTTAACACATCTCTAAAACGGAAATTTAGCGTAAGAATGAGAAATACATTGCGGAAAGGTTTTTGGAAATTCAGAATTTTCCCGTGGTACGACAAATCAGTAAAATTCGGGTTTCCTTTTCTTTCTGTCATTTCACGGAGAAGATCGTGTGAGAAATGCACTTCATTAATTCATGGAAGAAATGATGGAAAGTGGCTCGTGAATTTCAGAACATTTTTTTGTGATTAAATGTGCTGTGTAGCAGAAATGACGAATTGAATAAATAATCTTTCACAGCGGTGAGAGCGAAGCATTCACGGTGAAGAGTCATTCATTGTGAACGAATCGTTCACGAATGGTCAGCCACTATTTATTACACAGGAAAATGATATACATTCTTTCTTTCCCAAGTCTCACATTCATGAGGAAACGTTCAGTTTGCAACAAGCTCCAAAAAGTAGCGTGGGTTTCTTTTATTAATCGTCTTGAACTTAAATCAGCTGGGTTCTACGATCAAGCTATGTATAAATCCAAGCTACTGTAAAGTTCCTTTGACATTAGCTGATGGATTGCGTCCGTGGCATTCATCTTTCGAAAACCGACTTTTCAGTCTCTTTTTTTTTTAGTCCTTTTGACCCTTCAAGATGCTGTGGAAAAATCAAAACTTCCATGATCAAACCAAAAATAAAAATAAAAAAATAAACGCTAAATAAAAATACAAAGTGGAAATAAGAAAAGGGGGAAAAAACGCCAGGACGGAGGCGTCCGTTCCTCAAACTTCACAACACAATTCGATTGATTGGGCTGTCAAAGGATACGCTCTGCTTATCGGTCATAAGCAGAGTTCTTCAAACAACCACGCTTTCGGCGAAGAGCTTATGCATAAAAGAACCATTACTCAAAGCAGGTTTTATTCTGCTTGAAAATCTCTTCAGCTGGGAGGCCGGATAAAAGCTTCTTTTTATGAAGTATCGGTGAAATATATCAGAACGTTGTTAAATGCTGCACTCCCTCTAACTCTATGTTTCCCAGTCCCATAAATATCTTCAAGAGACCATTGATGTACAAATAATTGTAGATAAAGCCTAAACGTAGTGCCTCTAAAAGCCTAAAATGGTTAAGCATTCTATAAAGAAGTAACTTAAATGCGTGCTTTATGCAGCGGAGGCAACGAAGTGCGGCTATTAACAACAAAGACGCCATGAAAAATTGCCCTTGCTGAAGTTCTGAAACTTAGAACTCTCTATTTCGCGTTCCCTTTTTGTTCTCTTGCAAAAGAGTAGCGAAGCCACCTGAAAAGAGAAATTATAAATCGCTCAGTAAAAGATGCTGTTACCGAGTAAAGAGATTTCACTTAGCGTTTTGTCTCGACAAGGGATAATTTGATTTAGAAACTTTTTTGCAGTCATTCCTTTGTAAGTGATCATTAACTATTACATGTATGAATAACTAACAAAATTTATCATTTATTAACTTGTATCTTAAACCTAGAGGAGTGAATTTATAACTCTCTTAGATTATGTTGTATTACAGTATAATGTAAAAAGGGCATCCTAAAAGTAATGCCTCGTCCTTCATAAGAATATAATTTGTAGCACCAAAAAATGTGAAACTTGTTGGGAAAATACTTGGACGTATTGTTAATAATACTAGCCTCTTCAAAGTATCGTCCATAGCTTTCTATACATTTCCGCCATCTTTGAACTCAAAATCCAATTTTGAGAAATTCCTGAAGCTGTCGTTTCACCCATGAGTTCACAGCCAGTTTAACGTCTGTCACATCGTCGAAACGTTCCCCACGAAGGGTGTTTTTCAAAGAGGAAGACAGGAAAAAGTTTGACGGAGCCAAATTAGGACTGTATGAGGGTTGGGGCATTACCGTCCTCCCCATTTTGGCAATAGACTGTGAAGTCTCCGTTGTGGGTACGTGCGTTATCATGGTGTAAAACAACACTATGAAGTGAAATGTCACGTCTTTTCCTTCTGATAGCTTCCTTTAGCTTCTTCAATGTCTGCACATAGTGAGCACTATTTATTGTTGCACCCCGTTCAAGGAAATCAGTCAAAATGACACCACGTTTGTCCCAGAAAATTGTCACCATCACTTTCTCTGTGGAAAGAGTCGTTTTCACTTTTTCTGTCGAAGTGAAGATGTGCGGTGTCATTCCATTGACGCACGTTTTGTTTCTTTTCACCTTTTTCTATCGAGGTGAAGATGTGCGGTGCCATTCCATTGACGCACGTTTTGTTTCTTTTCACCTTTTTCTATCGAGGTGAATATGTGCGGTGTCATTCCACTGACGCACGTTTTGTTTCTTTTCACCTTTTTCTATCGAGGTGAAGATGTGCGGTGCCATTCCATTGACGCACGTTTTGTTTCTTTTCACCTTTTTCTATCGAGGTCAAAATGTGCGGTGCCATTCCATTGACGCACGTTTTGTTTCTTTTCACCTTTTTCTATCGAGGTCAAAATGTGCGGTGTCATTCCACTGACGCACGTTTTGTTTCTTTTCACCTTTTTCTATCGAGGTGAAGATGTGCGGTGTCATTCCATTGACGCACGTTTTGTTTCTTTTCACCTTTTTCTATCGAGGTGAAGATGTGCGGTGTCATTCCATTGACGCACGTTTTGTTTCTTTTCACCTTTTTCTATCGAGGTGAAGATGTGCGGTGCCATTCCATTGACGCACGTTTTGTTTCTTTTCACCTTTTTCTATCGAGGTGAATATGTGCGGTGTCATTCCACTGACGCACGTTTTGTTTCTTTTCACCTTTTTCTATCGAGGTGAAAATGTGCGGTGTCATTCCATTGACGCACGTTTTGTTTCTTTTCACCTTTTTCTATCGAGGTCAAAATGTGCGGTGCCATTCCATTGACGCACGTTTTGTTTCTTTTCACCTTTTTCTATCGAGGTCAAAATGTGCGGTGTCATTCCACTGACGCACGTTTTGTTTCTTTTCACCTTTTTCTATCGAGGTGAAGATGTGCGGTGTCATTCCATTGACGCACGTTTTGTTTCTTTTCACCTTTTTCTATCGAGGTGAAGATGTGCGGTGTCATTCCATTGACGCACGTTTTGTTTCTTTTCACCTTTTTCTATCGAGGTCAAAATGTGCGGTGTCATTCCACTGACGCACGTTTTGTTTCTTTTCACCTTTTTCTATCGAGGTGAAGATGTGCGGTGCCATTCCATTGACGCACGTTTTGTTTCTTTTCACCTTTTTCTATCGAGGTCAAAATGTGCGGTGTCATTCCACTGACGCACGTTTTGTTTCTTTTCACCTTTTTCTATCGAGGTCAAAATGTGCGGTGCCATTCCATTGACGCACGTTTTGTTTCTTTTCACCTTTTTCTATCGAGGTCAAAATGTGCGGTGTCATTCCACTGACGCACGTTTTGTTTCTTTTCACCTTTTTCTATCGAGGTGAAGATGTGCGGTGTCATTCCATTGACGCACGTTTTGTTTCTTTTCACCTTTTTCTATCGAGGTGAAGATGTGCGGTGCCATTCCATTGACGCACGTTTTGTTTCTTTTCACCTTTTTCTATCGAGGTGAAAATGTGCGGTGTCATTCCACTGACGCACGTTTTGTTTCTTTTCATTTTTTTCTATCGAGGTGAAGATGTGCGGTGTCATTCCATTGACGCACGTTTTTTTCTTTTCACCTTTTTCTATCGAGGTGCAGATGTGCGGTGTCATTCCATTGACGCACGTTTCGTTTCTTTTCACCTTTTTCTATCGAGGTGCAGATGTGCGGTGTCATTCCACTGACGCACGTTTTGTTTCTTTTCACCTTTTTCTATCGAGGTGAAGATGTGCGGTGTCATTCCATTGACGCACGTTTTGTTTCTTTTCACCTTTTTCTATCGAGGTGAAGATGTGCGGTGTCATTCCATTGACGCACGTTTTGTTTCTTTTCACCTTTTTCTATCGAGGTCAAAATGTGCGGTGTCATTCCACTGACGCACGTTTTGTTTCTTTTCACCTTTTTCTATCGAGGTGAAGATGTGCGGTGCCATTCCATTGACGCACGTTTTGTTTCTTTTCACCTTTTTCTATCGAGGTCAAAATGTGCGGTGTCATTCCACTGACGCACGTTTTGTTTCTTTTCACCTTTTTCTATCGAGGTGAAAATGTGCGGTGCCATTCCATTGACGCACGTTTTGTTTCTTTTCACCTTTTTCTATCGAGGTCAAAATGTGCGGTGCCATTCCATTGACGCACGTTTTGTTTCTTTTCACCTTTTTCTATCGAGGTCAAAATGTGCGGTGTCATTCCACTGACGCACGTTTTGTTTCTTTTCACCTTTTTCTATCGAGGTGAAGATGTGCGGTGTCATTCCATTGACGCACGTTTTGTTTCTTTTCACCTTTTTCTATCGAGGTGAAGATGTGCGGTGCCATTCCATTGACGCACGTTTTGTTTCTTTTCACCTTTTTCTATCGAGGTGAAAATGTGCGGTGTCATTCCACTGACGCACGTTTTGTTTCTTTTCATTTTTTTCTATCGAGGTGAAGATGTGCGGTGTCATTCCATTGACGCACGTTTTTTCTTTTCACCTTTTTCTATCGAGGTGCAGATGTGCGGTGTCATTCCATTGACGCACGTTTCGTTTCTTTTCACCTTTTTCTATCGAGGTGAAGATGTGCGGTGCCATTCCATTGACGCACGTTTTGTTTCTTTTCACCTTTTTCTATCGAGGTGAAAATGTGCGGTGTCATTCCACTGACGCACGTTTTGTTTCTTTTCATTTTTTTCTATCGAGGTGAAGATGTGCGGTGTCATTCCATTGACGCACGTTTTTTCTTTTCACCTTTTTCTATCGAGGTGCAGATGTGCGGTGTCATTCCATTGACGCACGTTTCGTTTCTTTTCACCTTTTTCTATCGAGGTGCAGATGTGCGGTGTCATTCCAGTGACGCACGTTTCGTTTCTTTTCACCTTTTTCTATCGAGGTGAAGATGTGCGGTGTCATTCCATTGACGCACGTTTCGTTTCTTTTCACCTTTTTCTATCGAGGTGCAGATGTGCGGTGTCATTCCATTGACGCACGTTTCGTTTCTTTTCACCTTTTTCTATCGAGGTGCAGATGTGCGGTGTCATTCCATTGACGCACGTTTCGTTTCTTTTCACCTTTTTCTATCGAGGTGCAGATGTGCGGTGTCATTCCATTGACGCACGTTTCGTTTCTTTTCACCTTTTTCTATCGAGGTGAAGATGTGCGGTGTCATTCCATTCACGCATGTATTGTTTCCTAGTCATTGAAAGAACACTCAGGTTTCATCCCCCATCACAACATTACAGAAATTTGCTGACATTGTTCACGGGTTAGGTTTCTTGGGATCCACTGTGAACAAATTTTTCTCTAGTCCAGATCCCTAATTAATGTTTCCATAGCACTATGACCACAATGAATTGCATCACACAACTCCTGAATTGTGGCACAAGGATCAGCTGTGATGTGGTCTTTCACTCGTTGCCTGTTGGCATCTGTCACTGCAGTTGCGTGTCTTTCACACCGTTGTTTGTCCGGCAGTGAACTTTTTCCCTATCGAAAACCTCTTCATTCATCTTCAGACATTACTGATATTGATTGTGGCAGCTCCGTTCACGGCCAGGAGTCTTCTGTGGAATTTTAAAGCCTCACATCCCTCTTTTTCCAGGAATTCAATTTCGGCTCGCTGCTTTGCTCTGTAATTCATGATCTTTATTTCCGATTATGAAAAAAATTGTTCCCACATCGGTAACCTATCATAGCACATGTCAGTGCAGTTTCATTAAAATCACTTCAAAAAAAAGGTTAAGGAGGATTTATTTCTTTCAGGATGCTTTCGAGACGGTGGTGTTATTCATAAATACGTGAGGCGTTTTAGTAAGTTGGAATCTTAGAATGTACCTGCTTTAATTTTTTGTTTATCTGTGGGGACTACATGACCACTGTGAGCAACTCACTGTATGAAAACAGGAATTTGTCGGCGACGGGGTTCGAATCTACGTCTCCTCGATCTGGAGTGAGATGCCCTAACCGACTACGCTACACCGACAGAATGTGTGGCTGCAGATTTATCGTCTTGGCACGTGCTTTACCTCCGTAGTACGTCATATCATCTCCTTTTTTACGCTTTTCCAACCTACGGTTGGAAAAGCGTATATGCTAGAGCTTTGTCCGTCCGTCCGCACGATAACTGGCGTAAAAATGGTTCGATTTCGATAAAATTTTAGTATGTAGTAGGGGACCACCTGGGGACGAACCCTATTGAAAATGGGACAAATGGGGTCGAAGGTCAGGACATAGGATTGCGATCCATTCCATCGCCCTTATCCCATATTATTAAGGTGGACGTCAAGTAATTTTGCTTCCTATACTTCCAATGGAAATACTTCTGTACACATTTCCTTAACAATTAATGTGTTCCGAAGGATGAAAATTTGAACATTGATTAGAATAACTTGATGTTATAACTTGGAAAATTTAATATTTTCTAAAACATAACCATAATTATATTAAAAATCAATAACTTTTCCTTTGGTGGTGTTGAAACCCGGGAAAAGATGGCGCGACCTGTACTTTGATGACGTCAGTGGAAAAATAAATGTTAGATTGCATAATTACGGTTATGGTTTAGAAAATATTAAGTATTCCAAGTTATAAAATGAAGCTATTTTAATCGATGTTCAAATGTTCATCCTTGGGAACGCATTAATTGTGAAGAAAATGTGTACAGAAGTTTTTCCATTGGAAGTATAGGAAGCAAAATTACTTGACGTCCACCTCAAAGTAGCAATTCTTGTATGTATGTATATACATTTTATTTTGAAAACGGCTCTATGAATTTTGATGAAAGTCGTTTACATACCGTTTTCTGGTACTAGAAACCGATTTATCTTGATCTCAACTTTAGGAGAATTCGTTTAGTTGGTTAAATAACCACCGCGAATTATAACGTTTTCAGTGTCATGGCGTTGTTCCATTAATGTTACCAATGCTTAGATATCTTATGACGTCACAATCTCGCGTTTGAGAATGTTGGCGCGCGGTCACGCTATCTGTCTCATTATGTCACGCGTTGTGTGTGGATCCTATTAAAGTTTTATGAGCCGCCCCGGTGGCGCAGTGGTCTAAGGCGCTGGCCTCTGATCATTCGTCCGTAAGGGGTCCGGGTTCGAATCCCGGTCAGGCATGGATGTTGTGTTTGTCTTACGGCACTGGCTCTCTCCCTTCCCTGGAACCAGTGACCCTAAATTAGGGACGGGCGACTGCTTATAGCCCATTGAGTTGCTCACGGTGGTCGTTAAACCTCCAATCAAAAAAAAAAAAAGTTTTATGACGTCACACTCTTGCGAGCAGATGTTCGCGATTCCTATATGCCTCATTACGTTACGCGTTGTGTGCGTATGTCCGTCCGCACGCTAGTTCGCGTAACAATCGTTAGATTTCGATGAAATTTTAGTGTGTGAAAGGTGATAACCTGGAAGGAACCCTATTGAAAGTGAACGAAATGGGGTCTAAGGTCAGGACATAGGAGCGGGATCCATTCCACTGCTCTTAGGCGTCATAACTAACGTAAAAAAGGTTCGATTTCGATGAAATTTTAGTATGTGGTAGGGGACTACCTGACGACAAACCTTATTGAAAATGGGCGAAATGGGGTCAAAGGTCAGGACATAGAAGCGGAATCCCTTCCATCGCCATTATGCGTCATAACTTACGTAAAAATGTTTCGATTTGTATGAAATGTTAGTAAGTTTTTTAGGGGCTTGCTTGGGGACGAATTGTATTGAAAATGGGCGAAATGGGGTCAAAGGTTAGGACACAGGAGCGGGATCTATTCTATAGCCCTTATGCATCATAACTTACGTAAAAATACTTCGATTGCGACAAAACTTTATCATGTTATTTCGGAGGTATGCCGAACCGGTTCTGTTGAATATCATCGAAATGAGATCAAAGGTCAGAGCACAGGATCGAATTAATTCCACAGCCATTATTCTCATAACTTGAGTGATAACATGAGTAATGATTTCTGGTATGTTGGAAAGCGTATTGTAAGCAATGCATTGCATGATTTTACAAACTTGTTTTTTTTTAAGGCTAAGAGGAATTGTCATTAATTCCAGACGATATGTGGAACGAACATCACACATTTTTCGAAGAACTCAACGGCCAGTGCATCCACTTTTACGTTCGGGCGCCAATGTGAAAACAGGAATTTGTCTGTGACGTGCATCGAACCTGTAAACAGTTGGCATATTAACCTTTGTTGTTCTTTTATTTCAAGTAGATAATAATTACAGGACGCTTAAATATTCATACGTATGCTTATATATCTCTTAAAACAATATATTCTTCTCTTTGATTTAATCGTGGAGTGTTGTCCATAGGCTCTGTTTTGTCTCACTCCTACTTTCCGCAAAACAATTTTTTTCAGGAACCGTTTTTCGTTGCTGTTAATATTTGTCGAACCACCAGTTATATATTTGGGGGTTCTTTTGTTGTGTTGAAGTAGTTATTTACAACACTAGTGAGTTTTGCTGATGCTAGTATTCTTACACATCATTTTGCAGGCGCTTTGTTATAATTTTTACCTGAGTGGATTGAACCTTTTACACGCTACCAGTCCAGTATGATTGTAAGGTATGGACAACTTTAGCCATCATCTCATTTTCACAGGCATGGTGCAGGATACTTGCAGTCGTTGACAGAAGCTGATTCACTTAAACAATATAACTTTAATTAAATTCTGGATGCGTTGATTATTTACCCAGTGGAGTCGCATTATTGTGACCACCTCCTACTTTTGACGTTAACAGCGCGTAGCCAATGAAAGAAGTCACGTGTCGTGATCTGGCTTGGAGAGTATGAAAAGTGCACTGTAGGCAATCTGAAAATATATCACTTGTTGCTATTATGGATAAAAGGAGCAATTTATCAGATTTGCAAAAAGGGATATTTATCCGCCTTCGGGCTAAGAGTGGCAGTATTTCTGAAACAGCTCAGTTTGTGAACTGTTCGCGTGCAGCTGTGATTAAGGTGTATCGTGATTGGAGAAATGCCATTGATGATACCACGTGCCATTGATGTGAGAGGTGAACGTCGGCGTCGAAGGTGAGTGAGAACCGATCCACACGCTAAAGTGGAGCAACACACTGGCCGAATGAACCAGGGGTGCTATCGGAAGTGTGTCTAAAACTACAGTTCAGCGAACCCTGTTGCGTATGGGGCTCCGATGCAGACGGATGTTCGCTGCACCTATGCTAACGAAGGTGCATCGGCAGAAAAGACTTACTTTTGCATGGCAGTATCGGAATTGGACCTCCGCTGATTGGCAAAGGATTGCCTTCTTAGATACATCACGTTTTCTGCGTCATCAAACGGATGGACGTTTTCGTATAAAGCGAGAAACATCGCAGAACAAACACTCTTTAAACATTGCTCGACAAACACAAGCTGGTGGCGGCATTGTTATGGTCTGCGGAATGTTTTCGTGGAATTCTCTGGATACACTCATACCTGTGGAAGGCACTATGGACCGAATTCGCTATGAATCCATCGTTGCAGACCACGTACATCCATACATGCTGATTGCCTTTCCTGGGGCAGATGGGATCTTCTAGCACGACAACGCGACGCGTTATACAGCTAGAAATGTCCGAGAGCGGTTGAAAGAGCACGATGAAAACTTCAAAGTACTTCCCTGGCGCCCTAGTTCCCCAAACTTAAACCCAATTGAGCATCTGTGGGACCACCTTGATCGTGTTGTTTGCTCTATGGATCCTCCACCACGCACCCTCTAGCATCTGTAAGATGCACTACAGTCAGCATGGCTCCACCTACCTGTGAACACCTTCCAGCACCTTTTTAAGTCATTCCAAGTCCGTCTAGCTGCTGTCCGCGCTGCACACGGCGGTTACTCTGCATATTAGTTGGTGGTCACAATAATGTGACTCGACCGTGTACAGTGATGGCGAAAATACACTAGATGGAGTTGTGTGTCTCCGGTGTGTCAATGGCAGTGGACACCTTACTTGCTAGAGTTCTGAGATTGATGTCCTTTTGAAGTACAGGCAGTTACATCCGAAAAGGCATATACACTGAAGTGCCAGAAAAACTGGTACACATGTCTAATACTTGGTAGGTACCCCACGGGAGCGTAGGACTGCAGAAATACGACGGGGCATGGACTCCACTAGCTTCTAGAAATATGCTGTAGGCAATGCATACCATACTTCCTGCAGAGCGTTCCACAATTCGTGTGTTTTCCGATGTCTCTGATTCCTGTGTTCGATAGCGCGTTTCATGGCATCCTAAATGTGTTCTATCACGTTCAGATCTGGGGACTTGTGTGGGAATGGCAACATCCCAAACTTAGATGAATACTCCACTAACCATAATGTGGCGTCTCGACACTTGTGTGGAGGTGCATTGTCGTGTTGGAACAGGCCCAACCCATCAGCATGAATGCAGGACATAAACGGATGTACCTCGTCAGAAAGGATGCGCACATAGCGTTGGCCGTTCACAGACGTTTGTAGACGTATCAGGGGTCCCAGTGAAGTCCACCTAAACACACCCCATACCATTACAGACCCCACACTAGCTGGTACAGTTCCCTGTTGACAGGCGGGATCCATGGCTTCATGGGGTTTGCGCCACACACGAATCCTTCCATCTGCCCGATACAGGTGGAAACGCGACTCGTCAGACCAGGCTACTTGTTTCCAGTCATCAAGTGTCCAGTGTCAGTGTTGCCGTGCCCAAGCGAGGCACATAACTCTGTGACGTGCACCCATCAAGATGATTCGAGTTGGGCGTCGGCTCCCAAAGCCCATATCGTGCAGGGTACGTTGCACAGTCCGGGCGGTGGTGCGTGTTGAGTCTCCAGAATTGAATTCCGATTATACCTGCGAGAGTGTTGCACGCCTATGGGGTGAAACGATTTTTGACAGCCGACGATGGTCACGTTCACCCAATGTCTTTTTGCGGCCACACTGGTATCGAAGGTTGGAGGTTTTGCCGGAATTCTTGTAGTCACGGTACACCCTTGCAATGGTCGTCCGTGAAAATCCGCACTTCGTTTCTACCTCCGAAATACTATGGCCCATCTCACGAGCGCCAACTATGACACCGCGTTGAAAATCGCTTAAATCGTTATAACACTGCTGGACAATTGCTAAGGACGGATCATAAATGGCTATATAGCGCATAAAAAAGTAAGTGTGGTTGGATGCCAAGTGAAATAAAATAATGTCAGAATGCCAGGACATTACAAGAAGACAATTTATGGTGCTCTGAAATCCAGAAGGCTTTGGAACGTGTTCAAGGGACAAACAGGCCATTTTGTGCAGAATACGTAAACGTGAAAAAAATGCAATTACCGTCCGCAAGCGTTCCGGCGTAAGATGTCAATACGGGATATGGCCACCATGGAGGGCGATGCAAGATTCTACACGTCGTGTCATGCTTTGCACAACATTATCAAGCAGCTGTTGGGGTAATTTATCCCATTCCTCTGTCAGTGCACGGATGAGGGTGTCCTTGTTTATTGGAGGGCATTGGCGACCAGCACGACTCCTCCCCAAGCATCCCACACATTTTCAATGGGATTCAGATCTGGATAACGTGCTGGCCATACGAGGCGTTGGATATCCTACTCTCGAGACACTCCTGGACAGCGACTGTTCGATGACATGTTGCGTTGTCGTCCATGAAAATGAATCTATCACCGACAGCACCACGGAACATGCGAACATGAGGTAGCAGAACATCATTAATGTATCGATGGCCAGTCATAGTCCCAGTTGGAAGCACATAGAGGGACGTACGGCCATTGATCATGATGCCAGCCCATACCATGACACTTCATGTCGGATATCGGTCCCTTTGCTGTATGTTTGCTTGACAATATGCAGTACCACTATCACGCCAGATCAGTTGTCGTCGACAATCAGACGATAGACTGTATCTACTCTCATCTGAGAAGAGGACACCAGACCAGTCGTTATCAGTCCAATTGCGATGTTGATTGCACCTTTGCAAACGGGCGGTACGGTGACGTCTGGACAATGGGATGCACACAACAGGACGGCGGGCGTATAGTCCTCCTTCCTGCAAACGTCTGGCGACAGTTTTTCGGGAGATCCGCTTGCCAGTAGCAGCCATAAACTGATTTGCTACCTCACTGGCTGTGCTGCGCCGGTGTCTTTTTGTTGATAGCACTATGTACCGATCTTCTGCAGGTGTCGTACTGCGAACACGACCTCCCCCGTGACGTTTGCTACACTTTCCATTTGTTTGAAATTATTTCCAAAGCCTTGAAACAACACTGTGGCTTACGTCGAACTCCCTGGCAACAGCTGTTATTTTTCGCCCTTCAATCTTGCCAATAACACGGCCACGCGTAAAATCATCTACGTGATGTCGGAAAGACATACTGAAAATTGCAAGTTCGTCAATTGATTCTTTCCTTTTCAACTTCGCGTTTGAACAACAACGGTCAATACGCGTCAAGTCCTTTGTCTCTTATCAGCGCCATGACGTCACGAACAAGTTCGGCAATCCACAATTTGCATACGCACAACACGTTTTACTGTATCCCGCACTCATGCTAATTTCCACATTTTCCTGCCTTTCATTTTATGGTTGCTATCGTTGCTAATGTCATCCGTCCTTAGCAATTGTCTGGCAGTGTACTTGTCATTCACATGCCGAAAACAGCTCTGAGAGCTGGCAAGGATGTCTATCGCTTTATATACGCACTGGCGGACGCAACAGAGTACGCGCATAGGTGACGTTGCTATGTATTTTGCATAAGCTCATCTGTACCAGTTTTTCTGGCACTTCAGTGTACATGTTGCAATCACTGCACACTTCAGTCGATGATAAAATATTAACTACCGAAACACGCGGTCATCTACTGGAGTTATCTTTTGTCTTACATAGTCTTAGTTTCAGCTTTCTAGGATTCAGGCCATTATGTCGATATTTAAATAGATCCACTGCTAACCGCAGTTAGTACAAATCTCCTCCTCCGGCAACTCAACCGCAGCTGAGCGCCTAAATTTTAGGTTTCGAAATTCATCCTGGAAGCTGAACTGACCTATCTGACCTCAGGAAGCTGATCCGACCTCTGCCAAAATCTGCCGTTTAGCGTCCCTCAACTTTATCTCGGACCCTGGACA
This sequence comes from Macrothele yani, assembly GCA_039090855.1. Lineage (NCBI taxonomy): Eukaryota > Metazoa > Arthropoda > Arachnida > Araneae > Macrothelidae > Macrothele > Macrothele yani. Next base: position 131,682,376 of record CM077027.1, on the reverse strand, counting down.
GCGCACAACCAATCACAGGCTTGCATTCTGCCCCCCCCCCCCTCTTCCCTCCAAATTCTTGGGGAGTTGCAACCTTTCCGATTCTTGTGGCCATGTCACAAAGATAGTCGCAGTTTCTTCAGCCTTTATCTCCGACTCAATAAATGGCGTCCCATTACCCAAATTGAGCGTTTTCTACCTTTTCCTTTTTTTTTTTTTTAATTCTTACCCAAGTTAAGAGTTTTCTACCTTTTGCTTTTTTGTTTTTTTTAATTCTTACCCAAGTTGAGAGTTTTCTACCTTTTTCCTTTTTTTTTTAACTCAACAGATTTTATTTCACAACTGGAAATGTTTTCTTTTATTTGTTCCTACTTCACTACACGCCCCACAGCTACGTTATCACTATCGATCATTCCCGCACCGCTCTTGCGGGCACGCGGAAAAAAATGAATTCCCCCGGCTAGCTTAACACGTCCTGGTCCCAACCTAAGGCCCTGCTCGGCTTCCTCTTGCAACCGCTCCCTTCTCGCTCCTCGCCCTGACTGTCTAGTTTAGTTATCATTTTGTTGCCAGGCAAACTCATGCCCTTCGCTTCAATTAAAACTGAGGTTTCTCACAAGGAATAAAGGCTGCATAAAACACAAAGCTCAAAGTTGAGAATAAACGACTCCCGCGTTCCTTTCCGGTTACTTTGAAGTGAAGATGTCAAAGGTGCTAATTGCACTGGACGAAGCTTCAAGCAGAAAGACGAAAATTGCAAATGGCTCTTCTATGTCCTACGATTGTGGATGGCCTTTAGAGAAACATTCTCCAAGGCGCCATTGAGAAAACATACGGGCCGTGGCGCAGTGGTCTAAGCGATGGCCTCTGATCATTCGTCCGTAAGGGGTCCGGGTTCGAATCCCGGTCAGGCATGGATGTTGTGTTTGTCTTACGGCACTGACTCTCTCCCTTCCCTGGAACCAGGGACCCTAAATTAGGGACGGGCGACTGCTTATAGCCCATTGAGTTGCTCACGGTGGTTGTTGAACCTACAATAAAAAAAAGAAAAACATACGAAAACATATTTACTGAGTAGGATGAAGGAGAGAAACGTTTCTCATGCTTGAATAAACAAATGAAAATGGAAATAAATGTTGCGAACGATATTTAATATTATTGCTTGAAATTCTAGTATTAAATCTCCGTAAAAACCCGCTTCTCCTTCGCTTCGGAGTGAGTTGCTCTAACCAACTAAGCTACACCGACGGAATATATTGCTGCAGATTTGTCGTCTTGACACGTGCTTCACCTCTGTAGTACGTCATAACTGCGCACTACATATATGCCGTCGCGCGTCTCTAATTTAGGTTCACTGGCTCTGGAGAAGAGAAAGAAACAATTCTGTAAGACTAAAACCCCATGCATTCAGGATTCGAACCCATAAATTACGGACGAATGAACCAAAGTCTGTGTTGGAATCGTAACCTCTCAGCGATAAAAATAAAAAATGCAGATCTGCAGACGGGGTTTTTTTACTGCCCTCCAAATGAATTGCCACGTACCCGGCGCAGCTGTTTACTAAACTAAACGTTCCTGGAAACGTCGCGACGCGGGGATCTCTCCCTTGATCTGTGATGTCTGCTAGGTTCTAAGGAGAACTCTCTTCTTGTGTGGACTGTGTGCCGTCCTCTTTGCTTGTGCGCGGTTGTACGTTCTTGAAGTTCTGCGTGTGTGTTTTACTAATTAGAACTTCTCCTTTTAATAAAGGAAGCAAAACTGTATTACCCGAGATGTTCTTTATCTGTAAACTCTGGTACCATTCAGGAGTTATAGAATGTGTTCTTAGTGTTATGAAGGTATTCATTTGTACACCAGCAAAGTGATTGTGTGTGTGCGCGACTGAAATGATCTTTTTCCAGCAAACATGGGGTCGGTTGGCGTCTGTACGAAACATCCTTTGTTCCCGGGATCGAGCATCTACGTGTCGATGTATTACACCTAAATGGATATCTTCGTATCATCATTTGTGTTATAATTAAATACCATTTTATTGCATACAACTCAGGTCTGTATACGAATTTATTATTGCTAGTGTGAAGTACTCTGTTCTATTTTATTGTTAAGTTTACATTCTTCTGTCATGAATAAAGGCTAGCGAAAAATATATTTTTCTACTGCGTGCCGAGTAATTAGGGTGATGTTATCTTTTTAATTACGCATCCAATCTTTGGGAATTTAATATCTTCACCCCTCTAAAAAAACCAACAGTCTGCACTTCACAACACACTTCCATCGGGAGGGCTGCTTCATGTGTTAGCTGTGCTTTCCGGATTAGGCACCAAAAAGTCTTTATTATAGCCTGCAAAACATGCATTTTCCGTTTCTATAGTTTTTCGTCGGCTCTTAAATGTGTCCCACGGTTTCAGAGATTAGGAAAACTGACAAGAGAGCCTAAAATTGTGAAAAATCACAATCTTTAAAGCTTTGAGCACTTGCCATCGAAGGCCCGTCTTCCATAAAAAAAAAATCACGTTTAGTTTCTCAGCCCACACAACGTGAGATCAAATGACCGAACTACAACAACTGATATCCAGTATCTGCGTCGTCCTTTCGAACTTCTATAATTATTACGGACCCAGATTGATGGGTCGGTAATAGTATTTTAATTATTACCTACCCAAAACTCAAGATGAGGCTCTACCGGAAGTGATTTTGTATGATACTCCTTTGATTTTTCGAGATGGGGTTGAGTTTTTAGGTGTTTTATTTCTGGCGAATATAAAGTGTGATGCCCATGTTGAAGCTATTTCGCTGTACTTGATTGAGGTCTCGAATAGGAGTTTTATCTAGTCTCCAGTTTATTGCCATTAAATAGTAAATTAACAGTCTATTATTGCAGGCTTGGGGTAGGACAAATAAATGTAACATTAATAGAATTTCTTGTTTACAAAAAATTCGTTCAATTGTAGAATCCACTGGAAAATGTGAAAATCCTGCTCAGTCGATATAAATTATTGGCCTTTGAGAGATTATACAGTTATCGACTGACGTTGTTAATGCATGAGCGTGTTTATGCCAACAAACATCTCAATTTATTAAATTTGTTATCCTGCACATTGTTGTCAAACTGGTGGGTATGATAACTTTTTAATTTCAAGAGCTCGTACTAATGCGCTTCATTTTGATATTAATACCCATTGCTCCCGGCTCTGGAATGGGTTGTAGATTTATATAAAATAACTTGCCAGTTTTGTACCGTTTAAAAAAAAAGCACTAAAGGAATATTATGTAAATAGTTAAATTTGATTAATTTTAGTTATATCGTATTGCATATGTGTGTATTTAGATTGAAAAATATGTAAATTACTTGACCTGACATTTTTCTTATTTTAGGGGCCGGGGGCTAGTCAGGAAAAGATTTTCCATTTTCCCTGGTTTCCTGATATGTTGCTACGGAATTAACTACGTGGGACATTGCAAAAAAATAAATAAATGTACTCTGGATGGTAGTGGTACTGGGACTCCAACACCGAAAATGGATATTTTTTATGCCATACGAAGAATATTATTGCTGTATGAAGAAGATCATAATTTATTTATTTTTTGCGGAGCTTTTTGTTTCCTAGTTAGAGTCGGTCATTCGTAAGTCTTCGGAATTTAAATACCCGCGTGACCTTCATCTGCTACATCATTTGTTTCTATTTTCATTCTTGCAGTTGTTACCTTTCTATTTTTCTATTCTTTGTTTTTCTCTATTTCCCTCCTGAGTTTTCGAATTAGATGCTTTTCTCTGCATTTCTTCACATTCAGCTTAACACTGGAAACAAATCCCTGAAGAAATTACGTTTCGCGTGATACGAGATGTGAGAATTTCATTCCCGGAATGCACCTGTGGAAAAAATGTGCGTACGTGTTCACTAACTGTTACTATCATCTTTGAAGTAATCTCCTTCCACAGCTATGCTTTTATTAGTTAGACGCTGTTGCCATTGCTGGAAACATGCCTGGAACTCGGTTTCTGGAATAATCCTAAGTTCCTTTGTCACATTAAGGTGCATGTCAGAAATGTCTGAAAATTTTCGTTCTTTCATGGTGGTTTTTATTTTTCGGAAGAGCCTGAAATCACAAGGGGCTATATAGGTGGAATAGGGTGGGTGATCTAATTTGGTAATTGATTTCATAACCAGCTAGTGGTGAACACTTAGAGCATCAGGGCTTGGGGCATTGTCAGACCACAGTTTAGTTTTTTTCCTTCGAACAGAAATTCGTAACCTTTTCAAAAGCTCTAAAGGGTATTGTTGATTGGCCGTCTGTCCCTGTTCGATGAATTCGTAACTAACTATCCACTTGTGATCGAGGAACACACAAAGCATGGTCTTGAACTGCAAACGTGACATATGGGCTTTTTTTCCGGCTGTTATGCCACTCAAAGAGACATTGGACCTTTTCATAAAATCCTCACCATACGCCACTTTCAATAGATCTAACGTTTCAGTAGCACTTTTACAGATCTTCACGCAGAATTCGATGTTAATGCGCTGCTCTAAATATCTATCAATCATTTGTAACTCAAATGTTACACGCAGGATTGCATTGGTCGTTCCGGTGGCGCAGTGGTCTGAGGGCTTGCTTATGACCGTTCGTCCAAGAAGGGTCCGAGTTCGAATCCCGGTGAGGCATGGATGCTGCGTTTGTCTCAAGGCCATGGTTCTTTCCTTTCTCTGGAACCAGTCACCCTAAATTAGGGACGGCCGTCTACTTATAGACCATCAAGTTACTCAATGTGGTCTTTAAACCATAAATCAAAAAAAAAAAAAAAAAAAAAAAGGTGGACGAGCAATGAGTTTGGAACTGCGCACTCAGGAATGTCTCTACTGGTCTGCGGATTAGTGCATGCACCAGTTGAAACTTGTTCAGGCATGTGATTTAGCCTGCATCACCAGAAGGGCGACCATTCCGGGAATTAAACTGCCACATTTCCTAAATCGGCGTTTATGTCAGTCTCTTTTCTGTTACATGGAATAAAAAATGTCAGAAAAATTGTTTTCCACATAGTAATTATCTGTTTCTGATATCCGCCTGCTGACTCTGTTTTCTGAAAGTGGACATTTCTTACGATTATGTTTGTTCCTCTAGTACCTTTTTAGCGCATCATCGTATTGCCCAACAGAAGGCTCTGAGTTCTGTAGCTTTATGGCTCTCAAGAACTCCAGCATCTCTCTGTTGACTAGGGCGACGGCCGCTGTAGCTAGAAATTCATTCTATTTACTGTTTAGAAATGGAGTAATAGAGTACAATGACACCTCGAAGGTCGAGTCATCAGAGGCGTAGATTTCTGAATTATTCGTCTAATTTGGGTTTTAGTCCTGAGTGGGTATGGGTGGCGCTGGCTATTCCCGTTGTCAAGAACCCATGGCCCCAATTCAAGTACAGAGGACTGCTTGTAGCTATCATAGTTTCTCACATAAACCGCATGGCAAGACACAATCGAATACACTTGGCATCTCTCTACCAGCTGAGGCCCATGTAATTTGGGTGGCTCTTCCGCTAGTTACTCTACAGCCAGAATAACGAAGTACATGAGCCTCTCCAATGAGAAAAGGATGCGGTTCTTGGAGGGGATGATCATTGTTGTTATTGGGTTTTCAGGACGTGGTTCATATATACGAGTAAATTTTTTTGTCTTTAAAACAAAAAGGCCTTTAGCGTTTCCCGTAAGTATAACTTGGGACCAAATGCAAAATTTACGCTTCTCCCGTAATGGACTTGTGCTGCAAGAAGCAATATTTTTGATGCTGTACAGTAAACAGCGCTGAGCAAACTGGTGAAGCAAGGTATTTCATTTTTTGAAAATGTTGATGTGTAATCAATTCTGTTCGTGTGTGTTATCAAACAATGCCCATATCTAACTACAGAGTGTCGGAAGGAATTATGCACCTATTTCAAAGCGAAGAAATCATTTACCTTATTACGATTGGCTCGTTTTTGTCCATTTTTGATTATACACTGAAGAGCAATTGAATTAGAGATACCTGTCTAGTAACATGTAGCACCACCTTTCGCCCTGATGACGGCGGCGATTCGCCTCGGCATAGACTCGACAAGACATCGGAACCGTTAGGAAGCCATACGGATCCACGACCCCTGAACAAGCTCCCACAGTTCACGAAGATTTAATGGAGGGGAGTCCGAGCCTCGAACATCTCTCTCGATGGCATCCCAGGTGTGCTCGATGGGATTGAGGTCAGGCGACCTAGCTGGCCAAGGAAGCGAGGTCACGTCGGTGGAGTGTTCATCCAACCATTCGGATACAATTTGGGAGCGATGGCACGGTGCATTGTGTCTTGTTGCAGGATGAGATCCCCAGTGGGATGTTGAAGACGCATAAATGGGACCAAATGGTCGTCCAGGATATCCCGGTAGCATTGACCTGTGATGGTCGATGCCACACGTAACAGGGGTCCCATTTCAGTCCACGTAAACAGTCTCCAGACGAGAAAGCCATCCCCACCAGCTTGAAGAGTACCCTGCTGGCAAGAAAGATCCATCGCTTCATGTGGTTTGCGCCGTACTCGTATCCTGCCATCCGCATGTACCAACGTGAATCTCGACTCATCAGTCCAGTGGGGATGTTCCCTCGCATATGCTAATCTTTGCACTCTGTGATGTGCGGTCAGCAGCGGTACCCTCGGGGGACGATGGCTTCTGCAGCCCATGGCGAGGAGATGGTTCTGGATGGTGTGGCTGCTTACACGTTTTTGTTCACCAGCGTTAAATTCCCTAGTGAGTTCTTGCACTGTATCCCGTCTATCCGCTGTTACAATGCGAGCTAGCCGACGATGACCCCGCTCATCCACACGTCTTTGTCCACGGCAGTTGGCCCTTGCAAGGATGGTTTTACTGGATTCGATGTACTCACGGTGCACCCGTGACACACTGGCTCGTGAAAATCCCAGTGCCTGCACGACCTCCGAGATGGAGTGGGCCAATCTTCGGGCCCCGACAATTTGCCCACGACCCAATGCGCTTAGATCCTTCGTCTTACCCATACTGCGTCTGACTCTTACTGATTCCCGTTGCATCACTCCTTATATTGTCGGATCGCTACATACGTCATGTCATTTCCGTTTACAGGGCCGCCCACAGCGCCACATTTGCATAACGCCAGCTGTCTCTAATTCAACTGCTCTTCACTGTAGTTAGTCCAATAAAGTAAATGCTGAAATTACTCCATGAAAATCCACACAAGCCTGTATGAAAGGTACTTGTAAAGCATTCTGACTAACAGGAGAAGGAGAGAGTATAGGAAACACTGAACGTCAACCAGTAGCGTGATAACAAAGAAGTTTGAGAAGTGGAGGGATTAGAAGAAAGATTCAAATCAACCAGTAGCGTGGTAGCAGAGAGGAATAGAGTGGAGGCATGGTATTAAAGATTCACTGTCAACCAGTAGCGTCGTAGGTTGAAGGAGTTGGGAGTGAAGGTATTGTATGAAAGATTCAAGGTTAACTAGTAACGTGGCAGCAAGGAGGATCGTGTAGAAGAGGTATAGTAGAAGACTTGAAGGTTTCTACCTGCACAGGATATAAAGAGATTCAATATCTCTGTAGATTTGCTATTGCACGCGTCAAAATGTGGACTTGTGATTATGGTAGTTCAGAAAGTTATCACTTCCTAATGTGGAAGATATACATGAAATATCTATTTTCTCTTCTACCTGTACAGTGTGTGCAGTTCAGTTGCCTGAGTTGTTGTTGCGTGCCTTAACTATGGTTTTGTCATTGGAGGAGCGTGACATTTTGGTTGAGTATATTTTACGCAAGTGTGGAGAGTATACTCAGATCTTCCTAAAAACATTCTCCAATAAGTTTGCAAACATGCCTCTACATCATCAGGAGCTTAGCATTTAGGTTGCTATCTTCAGAAAAAGAATCATTGGCCCAATCTTCTTCAACGAAATAGTAAACTCTTAACGCTATTGCTTAAATATTCTGTACCAATCATTGGCGAACTCCATGAGTATGAAATAAAGAATGTGTGTGTGTGAGATTTTAGCAAGATGGAGCAACATCCCATACTGCTACACGATCAATGACCATCCTCTTATTATGTCTCCATCATTTGAAGGCCTGTTGCCAATGTCTTTACTGCTCAGGTAGTCGAATGATTAGAGGCGTGGGATGCTGGATAGTTATCCGAGTTGGCCACGGCTCGAGTCTAGAAAATTCAGGAGCAGTGCGTTGCCCTATGGCGCCTGCTCAATCCCTTTCTTATAACTGGTGTCGATAAATTAAGGTCGACAGGCTGATGCTCATGGTGACTGTTAATAAACCTATAGCAAAGGGACATCTCAGTAAGGGAAGAAAACAGATTATGGCACTGAGAAAAGAAGATGGTTCTGTAACAAGAAATAGAGGCGAAATTTTGACAAGAGTGAAAGATTTCTACTCCAAATTATATGAAAGGGATGATATATGCACTCCAGACATCATGAAAGGTACCAGTACCAGAGTTCCTCCAGTCCTTCCAGCAGAAGTTGCACATGCAATCAAGAACATGAAGCGAGGAAAAGCTCCAGGAGAAGATGGAATTACTGTAGACATCATACAAGAAGCAAGTGGAGAAATCGAAACAGTACTCGCCCAAATTTTCACTCGATGCCTTAATGAAGGAAAGATTCCTGAGGATTGGAACACCGCTACAATGATCCTGCTACATAAGAAAGGTGACATTGAGGATCTCGGAAACTACAGACCTATCAGCCTCCTATCAGTAGTTTATAAAATCTTCACTAAAGTTCTTTCACACCGCTTGAAGGTAACACTGGACATGGCTCAACCGAGAGAACAAGCTGGATTCAGGAGTGGCTACTGCACAATAGATCATATCCACGTGCTGTGAGAACTAATTGAAAGAGCGAGGGAATATGAACTTCCATTGTGCATGGCTTTTATCGATTATGAAAAAGCCTTTGATTCGGTGAAACCATCAGCAGTTACAATGGCTCTGAAAACCTGCGGTATTGAAGATGCATACATTAATATTATTAATAACATCTATGAAAATGCAAGTGCAAAGATTAGGCTGTTTGAAAATACAACACACGTAAAAATTGGAAAGGGAGTGAGACAAGGTGACACCATATCTCCGAAGCTCTTTAATGCTACATTGGAGGGTGTTTTTCAGTCGCTGAGCTGGGAAAACAAGGGGATAAAGATTAATGGAGATTATCTAACCCACCTTCGTTTTGCTGATGACGTAGTCATTTTTGCAACTACCCCCATCAGAGCTGCAGAGTATGATCCAGGAACTTGCTGACAAGAGTAAAGAAGTGGGATTAAAAATGAACTTTCAGAAGACAAAAGTGATGTTCAATGCTTTTACAAGAAATGAAGATTTATCGATTGATGGAGAAAAGCTGGAGATAACAGACACGTACGTTTATCTTGGACAGCAGATATCAAGTGAGGGTCACATTGATGAAGAAAAAATCGGCGTACAAAACATGCCTGGAGAGCTTTTGGAAGAAACAGCATAATTTTCAAGAGCAATATGCCATTATGTCTTAAAAGAAAAGTGTTTGATCAATGCATCCTTCCAGTGCTTACGTATGGTGCAGAGACGTGGACCTTAACTAAAAGAGACATACAAAGGCTGCAGACAACTCAAAGCAGCATGGAGAGGTGCATGCTTGGTGTAACCAGGAGAGATAAGAAGAGGAACTCGTGGATCCGAAAAATGACTAGAGTGGAAGACATCATGATCAGAGTTAAATCCCTGAAATGGCAATGGGCTGGACATACTGCCAGAAGGACAGATCATCGATGGACAGCCGAAATTTTAGATTGGATTCCAAGGGACAGGAAAAGACCCAGAAGAAGACCACATGGGAGATGGGTGGATGAAATTCGAAAGTATGCAGGGGTGACATGGAGGAGACAGGCACAAGACAGACCGTTGTGGAGGAAACTTGGGGAGACCTTCGTCCAGCAGTGGATTGATAATGGTTGACAATGATGATGATGATGATGATACACCAACAATACTGAAAACAGTATAACCATACTGGGAATTCTTCTTCGCGTAGAATAGAAATCTAAATTTACTACCTTTCTCACATCAACTACACGGCTTTTGCAAGGAAAGTGGACAGCTAACTGCCTTTTGGCTGTCTACTTTCCTTGAAAAAGCCATATGGTTGATGTGCGAAAGCTTGGAAGAAACTCTGATTTGTAATCGAATTTCAGATCAGATCATGCGTAGAGGATTTTAGGAAGGCAGCGTCTGACCCCAGGTCTTAAACAACCCTTAGAAATAGGAAGCTAGGAGATTTGGGCTACAGAGCTCGATAGGGAAGTGACACGAAAGCGAGGTAGAAAAGGGGAGGAAGACTCCCTTATTTATTACCGGGGGCCAGTACCCGTGGTCCGACGGCTTGACGTGCCCATCCGACGCACGGCAGATTTTTGTTGGTTGGAGCGTTCGTACCCGCTGGGATCTAACCTGAGGTTTCTCCATGGCAGTCACGAACGTTGACCACTAGGCCATCTGCTGCCCAACTTGGTATTTCTAGTATAGTTACACTATTTTAAGTAAAACAAAAGGAAGATGGTCATGTGTTATTAGAAAAATCCCTCTTACAATTGCCGTTAACGCTATTATTTCTTAAATTGGAGCAATAGTTTAGTCATCAGAGTTGAATGACTGTACACGTATGACACTACTCGCTGTTCAGAGAGTTTTCGTGATATCGCAAACAGTTTGGTATATTGCCAGGTTTCCGTAACCTCCTCCTCTTTATTTTTGATATCTCGACACCTTTGCAATTTTTTTTTTTTTTGTGAGAGATACTTTTAAAAATCTATGAAGATTACAACGAATATTTTATAAATGTGAAACATACGTACCCTCAGGAACATTCGCAATCTAAAATGTGAAGCTTAGTAATGTAGTTTATAATAGATATTTTTATGGTTTAATTAAAACAAGCTACATACCTTTTTTTTTAATCTAACAGAACTATGCAGATTTCCAATGCGGCTTAGTCCTCATTTAAGAGACCCGAGCAAGTCAGAAATCGGTGAAATTAAGACGACGATCGTTCGAAGCCAATAAGAAAGGGAAAAGTCTGTGGAAGAAAGATCTTTGTAGACTAGATTTTATCGTTATTTCAAATATTACAACGACCGTTTTATGAAAACTGAGATTAAAATCACACAATATGAAGAAATATAAGTACAGCAAAATATATGTTATTCTTTCTGAAAGTATTATTCTCCCGGACGATATGCAACGGTACCATTGTTCAGTCCACTTTTCAAATTATGTGACGAAGGCATTTTCTAGAAGCTGCTTTAGTGACCCATGCACAGCTTGAATAACGTTAGGATCTGCGTTGAATGTTGCGCACACGGAACTTCTCCTTCATTGTTCGAAACAACCAGACACCGCACGGAGCGAGGTCAGGACTGCAGGCAGGCTGTGGCATGATTTCAGTACTGCATTTCATAAGAAACTGTTGAGCACAAGCAGCCACATGTGTGCGGGCGTTATCATGGTGTAGGGTACACTTGCCCGAGCGACCGGAAATGGCAGGCAAGTGGACCCTACGACCAGTTAAATGTAACTGGCGTTGCATTTCAAGACTGAAATGCAATGCTCAGCATTGACAGTAATTTGTGGAGGAACGGCATGCTGGTAGACTACACCTTTTCTGATTAAAGAAAATGATCATCACCACCTTTCCAACTGATTTGGTTTGGCGGACGTTTTTCGGCGGAGGCGAGCCCGTGTGTTCCAGACACTCGTTGCGCGCTTCGTGAGGGGACGAAATAGTGGACGCATGTTTCATCGGCAGTTATTACTATGTTTACAAAGTTTGGATCCTTTGCAATCATTTGTTTCCACTCATGACACACCTGAACTTTGGATAACATTTGTTCTGTCGTCAGGTGATCAGGTACCCATCTGGAACATACACGATGCAGCAGTAATTTGTCGTGTAGAATGCGGAATGCCGACTTTTTTTGAAATACTAGTTGACGCCGCTATGTTTTATACTCGTCATTCGTCGACCTTCTTGCAGGATTGCCCAAACAGTGTTAACAATACGCTCCCTAGCAACACATTCAGGCACACCAGGCCAAGGTGCGAGTTTTGCCGACAAACGCACTTTTTTGAAATCATGGTGCCATCTAAAAATCGTTGACTCACCCAAACATTTACCTTTCTAAGCTTTATTCATTAAATAAACTGTTTCTGGAGCCGTTTTACCCAAACGATAGCAAAATGTTATCGCACAACGTATTTCACTTCTTAATTCTGAATCACTCTCCACCATAGCTATATGGCGAAATGCAGACGTAACTTTAACAACTGCGCAATAACAAAACCAGAATCATCTGCCACAGATACTTCCTTAATTCAGTTAGTCGTCTGTGTAGCTATTTTTCCTCTTTGCACTGTTGCCAACTTTAAAAAAATGTTCTCAATTTTTATGGAACGGCCTTTGTACATTCATGAGGCAAATTCAGCAATACATGCATAGTTTACTATTACTTTGCGTGAAAACTAATGCACTCAAGTTTATGATGAAATTATAAATTTGAGTGCATTAGTTCGTCTCTACTTCTTCCTTATAAGTTGTGTTTTTATGGCTTTGAAGGATGCACAGGATCTTTAAAATACAGACATAAACTTTTCAACAGCAACTAATTTTAATGTTTAACTAATAAAATGTATCGTTAGGAGGCTATAAATAGCTTACATGTATTCCTAACTATGAATTTTAATAAACATATTCTGATGTTACATGCCTGATAATCGGGAAACCAGTAGCCTGGAAACTTTTTTAAAAACCATCTTCTTTTTTCAAATATTAACTTGATGCAACCCCTCAAAATTTGTTAGACACATTTGCATCAATTTTATGTGATTTGCTTTTTGAAATTTTTAAATGAATTACAGAAACAGTTTAAATTTGATTGCATCAATATATGGAAAATATTCCTGTTTCATATATTATGTGTGACGTATATTCTAAATTAACTTTCATGTATAGTTTCTTTCCCTATGTAAATTTTGAGTTTGTTCTCAGTTATACTTCACAACTTAACGTTACATCTTCTCTCTCACGAGAATACTGTTGGCAACACATTTGAGGTCAGAGTGAACGTGACGTATGAATGTATGAGATAAGAACGATGAATAAAAATAACGATACAACTGTTGCTGGCGTGTTGGATGTGTGGTGGGTATGTGCCTATGTGAATGATGTTATACCTTGAAGTGCGATATACATGCTGTTGAAATGGTGGAATAAAGATTCAATCACAGTAAGTCGACTTCTGTCCTATGTTTCGTCTGGCCGTAAAGGTTTAATTAAGGAAGTGTTCCATCGTATTCATACCTAATGATATAGACATAACGTAAGAACGACAATATTTCAGCACGAAAAGAAATTACTTTATATATGCAAATGCGAATGGAAAGCTACAAATAAATTTTAATTTACATTCACTTATGCGAAGGCAAATACGTAAAACTTAAATATTAATGAAAATGACGTATTTCCGACATTCAGTATAATGTATGTGAAACTGATACTTTCAGTTAATACCCTGATTTATATCAATAGAACGCTGTTCTGTTTTGATAACTTTTAATTTTGAGAAATTAATCTGCGTAAACAAGTCGAAGCGAATGAATATATACAGTACCGCCGTTTCTGATAACCCGAGATGAACTTTTTGCAAAGAAACACGATAACATTTCACAAACTGAGGTCTATCACATTACAATTGATAGATTCCCGTTTTTTCCGAATGGTTATTTCTGGGATTGAAGAAATGGTAGAAAGAGAAAGCGACTGCAAATCCAATACAAATATTTTTCAGAAAAAAGAAAAAAATATCAAGTACATTACGAAAATGTGCAATTAATTCTTTAAAGTAAGCAGGTCTTGCACTGACTTTATAGAAAATCAATATTATTATTTTAATGAAGTGTTTAGGAAAACATAGAAACCATTCATAAATACCCTGATCGGTATCAGTTCTGAGGATATGAATTTTCTTCCTTTAAGCTTCTATTGTACCACTTGGTAACATTTTTGTTCTTTGACATTGCCAGCTCAAATTTATATCGTTATTTTTTATTGCTGTAACTGTTAACTGTGTAAAGAAACATTTAAAACCTTTTTTACATCTTATAAGCTAAAATCATTTCTCCTTTTTCGTTAGTGCTTTTGGAGAAATTTTGGGATGGTCCTTTTTCACTTGTTTTCTGTCAGCCGTGTTAAGGAGGTAAGGCAGAACACTCCCTTTCGCTTCCAAACACTATTGATGACAATTTCCATACAATCGGCTCTTCACGGAGTTTCAATTTTTATTACTTTATTGCACTGCGAGTGAATGGAAACTAATCTTATCTTTTCATATCGTAAGAATTCTCGTAAGGAGATGGCTTTTCTTATATCTTCATATTTTAATGAGGGAATTCTCACGATGGGGCGTTAAGATATAGCGGTGCGTATGTGGAAACGCACAATTGCTCAAAATAAGCATTGAGAATGATAGTGGAGCTGTCACGGTGGTCGGCTAGAGAGTTTAAAGTGCGCTAGGAAGCAATAAAAGCAGCCCGAGAATATTTTCGTGGAAGGGAAGAGACTCAAAAAAGAAGAGATGTATGTTGAGATACTTGTGATTTACTGAGCTATTCTACAGAAAAGCAGAATTGGCTATGACTCAAGGAAATTTAAAGATTTTCAGAATATTTATACTCAGATATGGAACTTCATTGCCCTAGTTGGTGTAAAACATAGAGATTTCTTCCATTCGAAGCCAATTCTGCTTCCTCGTGAAATAACTCAGTAAATCATCGGTATCGGAATATGAATTTTTTCCCACAGATATCATATCTGAGATGCTGGTGATTTACTGAGTTGCACTATAGGAGGAAGCAGATTTGGTCTTGACTGAGAGAAATCTGAAGAAGTTTTACAATACCCAGGCCAACGAATTTTCAAGTATCTGAGTATGAAGTATCTGAACATGTTCAGATTTTCGCCAGTCGAAGCCAATTCTGCTTCCTCATAGTGCAACTCAGTCAGTCACCGGTATATAAGATATGAAATCTAGGGGGAAAAAATTTATATTGAGATACTGTTGATTTCTTGAATTACGATATGATGAAGTGAAATTGGCCTCGACTGGAAGCAATCTGAAACCTTCGGATTCTTCACACTCAGATACTTGGAAATCCGTTGCCCCGGGTGGTGATTTCCTCTAGTGGAGGAAATCTAAATACGTTCAGATTCTTTATACTCAGTTACTTGGAAATTCGTTGCCCTGAGTGGCGATTTCCGCTAGTGGAGGAAATCTGAGTACGTACGGATTATCCACACTCAGATACTTGGAAATCCGTTGCCCAGGGTGGTGATTTCCTCGAGTGGAGGAAATCTAAATACGTTCGTATTCTTTATACTCAGTTACTTGGAAATTCGTTGCCCTGAGTGGCAAATTCCGCTAGTGGAGGAAATCTGAATACGTACGGATTCTTCATACTCAGATACTTGGAAATTGGTTACCTTGTGTTATTCTATAATCAAGGGAATTAATTGAAGCCAAAGTTCTGCTTAGAAAACTTCAGTAAATCTCAAGTATCTCTATACGGATTTTGCATCTACGGATTTGATATCTGAAATACTGGTGATTTACTGAGTTGCGCTACAAGGAAGTACAATCGGCTTCGACTAACGGAAATCTGAATTTGTTCAGATTTTTCACACTCAATTGCTTAGAACTTCGTTGTTATAGATGGCGTAACAGAATTCATGCTCGAACAGAAATCGGGACATGCGGGTTCCATTACCGCTCCAGGGCGATGTAATTTTCAAATTTTCTGATGTGATCGATGTTTCATGTACGATATTAAAACTGGCAACTCAGACATTTCTGATTGCTGAATTAATAATCCGGAACTTTTAGATTTCCTTACAAGCAATGTCCTAACGAAACCGCATTGCAGAGCACGGAAGATAACCCAGTTTAAAACAACTACATAAAGAACGCAAATAATTTTCGTTAACCATTCTTCACTTGAAAATAACCAAACAAGATATGAGAGGTGAAATGTGAATAATTTTATTACGTGAAAATTTTCAAATATCACGTACAAAATTAAAAAAAAAAAAGATCTGTAGCAGGCTTACAGCACTCTACTGTAACAAAATGTCACTTTGGTTTCAACAATAATAGTGCTTGATAAGCAGGAGCCAATTCATTACAAAGTATGGTGAAAAAGGCGATTTGGCAAACGTCCAATCTTCAGAGATGGGCTCGGAAACCAATTTCTGATAGCTAAACTACTCTGAGAAGGTATTGGCTGCGCATTTCAACCATTGAGGACTGGCTGTGCATTTTTCCACGATGTTGGCCCTCTCGCTCTCTTAAAATCAGCGGCTAAAAACAACGCACAGGTGACTGCTAACAGAGTTGCTTATGGTGGTCGTTAAAACCCGAAAGAAAAAAACAACTAATTCATTCATACAAATTTGAAGTTGTGATTCCGTCTATTGATGTAAATTATGACAAGAGTGGTAAGTCAATTAGTATCCGAAAGCTCAAAAATTTTATCGTCCTGTAGCGGGAATCGAATCTGCGTCTCCCGGTTTGCGCCCAAGTATGCTAACCACTACAACACCCAGCACGATCAAGTCTCAAATCCAAACTTGAGACAAATCGAAACTTAATAACTTGGATTTGTCTCAAGTTTTAACAAGTCTCAAATCCAAACTTGAGCCTCGGTCGTTCTAGGTGTTGCAGTAGTTAGCATACTTGTGCGCAAACCCGGAGACGCGGGTTAGATTCCCGCTCCAGGACGATGGAAGTTTCAAGTTTTCTCATACTATTTGACCTACTACTCTTGTCATAATTTACAACAATCGACGGAATCACAGCTTTAAATTTGTGCTGTATATTGATGTAATCTCGTATATTTTGGGTAATTCATTCATGCTGATAATTTGGAGATGAATTGGCTATTTTGTATGACTGTTAGGTGGCAACAATCAGAAAATAAAATTTATGCTCGTGGTGATTAAAACCCGAATATATGAAACAACTAATTAATTGATGATGATAATTTCGTGATTTTGTATGACTGTTAAGCGGCCACAATCACAAAATTAAATTACACTCTCCTATCGTAGAACTGGGTAAAAATTCACACTAGAAATATTCGCAAATTGTCGTTCTCACAACAATGTGATAATACTGAGTAGTTTTAATCAGAATTAATAGAAAATAATGATTTAAAATTTACTTGATGTAACTTATTAGCTCAAGGCTTTAAATACAATATTCCTAATGAAATCCTGTTTGTACGTAGGTGAATTAAAAATTAAGTTACACTGAGCGCCATCTGGAGTGAGATTGCAGTCAGACCGTGTGTGCTTGGGAACGAAGTAGACAGTACGTCAGAGTTACCGACGGAAGGTGTTTTAGTTCAGTAACTGCGTAAGACGTGTGCAGGATGCAGTTCGTAACGGCGCATCAACTGGATTCTTACTCCAAATTGGAAGTGCGAAGAGCCATTCGATTTTTGTGGGCTTAAGCTCCTGAATTGCACTGACATCTATCGTGGAATCTGTGCTTTATACGGGAGAAATGCCATGTCTCGCTCTGCCATTGTAAATGGGTGCCAGCAATTTGAAAAGGGTCGCACAAATTTGACGGACGAAAACCGCGAAGGCAGCCTACCAATATCCAGCACTCCGGAGCATGTTGACGACATGATACGGGATAATAGGCGTATCAAAATCAAGGAAATGCAAGTACGTTAGCCATTTCGTACGGGGCTGTGCGTTCCGTCGTTCATGAGTGGCTGAGATTTTGCAAATCGTGTGCGAGATGGGTGCCACGTTTACTCACCATCCAGCACAGCAACCAACGTTTCCTTTCATCTTTGCTTCTTTTGCAACGGTATTCTTCTGAGGGTCACAGTTTTTTTTTGCGTCGCGTCATCATAGGCGACGAAACGTGGTTTTACCATTTCACTTCTACAACCAAATTCCCATCGGATAGAAGCATTCCACCTCTCCAACAAGGAAGAAGTGCGACAGTCTGCTGTAAAGGCCATGGCGACTGTTTTCTTTGACTGTGAAAGTGCTGTTTACACAGAATTTCTGCCAAAAAGGACGACTGTCATATTGCCAAACGCTACGAAATTTGGGGAAGGTAATTAAGTACAGACGCCAGGGTAAGTTGAGCGAAGGTGTCATTCTGCTGCACGACAACTCCACACCCCACACAGCACGGAAAACAAAAGAACTGCTGCAATCATTCAAGTAGGAGGTGTGGCAACACCCACCGTATACAACCCCGACTTATTCCCGCGCGACTACCATTTGTTCGATAAAATGAAATAGGACCTTGATGGACAACGATTCGAAACCAATGAAGTTGTGAAAAACGCGGTTCTTAACTGGATGCACCACACCGGATAAGTTTTTTTCTGTACAGGTATGGGAAAATTAATTCCACTTTCCGATAAATGTTTACAGTTCTTAGGCGACTATGTCGAAAAATTAATAAATGTTGTACCTCTAAGGTGGACGTCAAGTAATTTTGCTTCCTATACTTCCAATGGAAAAACTTCTGTACACATTTTCTTCACAATTAATGCGTTCCCAAGGATGAAAATTTTAACATCGATTAAAATAGCTTCATTTTATAACTTGGAATACTTAATATTTTCTAAAACATAACCATAATTATATTAAAAATCAATAACTTTTCCTTTGGTGGTGTTGAAACCAGAAAACAGATGGCGCTATCTATGCTTTGATGACGTCAGTAGACAAACAAATGTGGGATTGCATACTTATGGTTATGGTTTAGAAAATATTAAGTATTCCAAGTTATAAAATGAAGCTATTTTAATCAATGTTAAAATTTTCATCCTTGGGAACGCATTAATTATGAAGAAAATGTGTACAGAAGTTTTTCCATTGGAGGTATAGGAAGCAAAATTACTTGACGTCCACCTTAAACCAACACACATCTCCTCTAGTATATCTCTTTATTTGTTTGTTTTTATTCAACAGTGTAACTAACGTTCTCCTTCGCCCACGTATACATTTTTAGTACAAACTGGCCAAGTATAAATCGCCTTATCAAGTACATTAGTCCTAAAGAATAAATAGTCACATAAGGTTTTCATGCTTGGATTATTAACCAAGATTTTATTTAAATTGGACTATTAATTTTGTTTTCTAGTATGTTTTGCGTCGTGCAATGTTTGAATTCCACCATTTTTTCCTTTTTTCTAGTTACTTTTTTTTCGGTAATCTCAGAAAATATTCTCTGCCTCCTAGTCTTTTGCGAAAGATGCAAGAGATTCCCAGAAGGAAAATATCCGTCTCAGCGTTCCTGGCCCCCCCCCAAAAAAAAAAAAAAAAAAAAAAAAAGGTAGCCAAAACAACGAAGCAGTTTTTTTTGTAGCTGTCTTTTAGATCACATGTTGGAAGAATAATTGTTCTTTTCTTCCCCTCTCCCCACATCTTAAGTAAACCCCATGCCGAACTGAGACTCACAGAAAAAAACAATGGCTCAGCTCATGAAAAAACACAAGGTATTGTATTCCGAGCTTCGAATCACACAGATGAATGCAAAAACATGCGCACATACTCCGAATAAATGACAGCAGAAAATAAGCGCGTGTTGAAACCGTCAGTTTCTGAGGTCTGTTTTGATAAATTAATTTGTCTTTTGCAACACAAACTATGAAGTTTAGCAACCCCATAGGTACGTAGGGCAAGGCAAAGTAACTAATGACAAAACAGAGAAAATTACTTTTTGAATACTTTACAGCCGAAGTGGCCACCCCGGTGGCGCAGTGGTCTAAGCGATGGCCTCTGATCATTCGTCCGTAAGGGGTCCGGGTTCGAATCCCGGTGAGGCATGGATGCTGTGTTTGTCTTACGGCACTGGCTCTCTCCCTTCCCTGGAACCAGTGACCCTAAATTAGGGACGGGCGACTGCTTATAGCCCATTGAGTTGCTCACGGTGGTCGTTAAACCTCCAATCAAAAAAAAAAAACAAAAAAAAAACAGCCGAAGTGTTTTGAGATTTGAAGTTAAAGAAAGTGCAATGAACGGCACTCACTCACTCTAAACATTGTAGCGAAGCTTTGATACAAATCCTGTAAACAGTTTTAAGCGAAATATCGAAGAATTGCAACCATATGAGAAATGGAAGTCTAGATAAAATAACAGGAATAAAAATTAGAAGTAACTAGAGCGCAGGTGGTAACCCCCCCCCCCCCCCCCCACCGAAAGTGGTTTAGTAATGAAAAGGTGAAAAGACATAAATGAACACATATTGAGTATTCGCATCTCATTTTCAAAAATCAATATGAATCTCATTAGAACTGATTTATTTTCTTAATTTCTTCTTATAGACTGATCTCGACGTCACTGGCTCTTGACGGTGTTCATATTTTTCGCCATCTAGATCTGTTACGCGTCCGAATTCTAAATTCCTCTTCCTCTCCTGCCACACTCCGTGGTCCCATAGGTCACATTTTATCAGTTCTTCACGCAAATGAACTCATACTGAATATTCGCAGCTCATTTTCAAAAATCAATATGAATTTCATTAGAACTGATTTATTTTCTTAATTTCTTCTTATAGACTGATCTCGACGTCACTGGCTCTTGACGGTGTTCATATTTTTTCGCCATCTAGATCTGTTACGCGTCTGATTTCTAAATTCCTCTCCTGCCACACTCCGTGGTCCCATAGGTCACATTTTATCAGTTCTTCACGCAAATGAACTCATACTGAATATTCGCAGCTCATTTTCAAAAATCAATATGAATTTCATTAGAACTGATTTATTTTCTTAATGTCTTCTTATAGACTGATCTCGACGTCACTGGCTCTTGACGGTGTTCATATTTTTCGCCATCTAGATCTGTTACGCGTCTGATTTCTAAATTCCTCTCCTGCCACACTCCGTGGTCCCATAGGTCACATTTTATCAGTTCTTCACGCAAATGAACTCATACTGAATATTCGCAGCTCATTTTCAAAAATCAATATGAATTTCATTAGAACTGATTTATTTTCTTAATTTCTTCTTATAGACTGATCTCGACGTCACTGGCTCTTGACGGTGTTCATATTTTTTCGCCATCTAGTTCTGTTACGCGTCCGAATTCTAAATTCCTCTTCCTCTCCTGCCACACTCCGTGGTCCCATAGGTCAAATTTTATCAGTTCTTCACGCAAATGAACTCATACTGAATATTCGCAGCTCATTTTCAAAAATCAATATGAATTTCATTAGAACTGATTTATTTTCTTAATTTCTTCTTATAGACTGATCTCGACGTCACTGGCTCTTGACGGTGTTCATATTTTTTTCGCCATCTAGATCTGTTACGCGTCTGAGTTCTAAATTCCTCTTCCTCTCCTGCCACACTCCGTGGTCCCATAGGTCACATTTTATCAGTTCTTCACGCAAATGAACTCATACTGAATATTCGCAGCTCATTTTCAAAAATTAATATGAATTTCATTAGAACTGATTTATTTTCTTAATTTCTTCTTATAGACTGATCTCGACGTCACTGGCTCTTGACGGTGTTCATATTTTTTTCGCCATCTAGATCTGTTACGCGTCTGAGTTCTAAATCCCTCTTCCTCTCCTGCCACACTCCGTGGTCCCATAGGTCACATTTTATCAGTTCTTCACGCAAATGAACTCATACTGAATATTCGCAGCTCATTTTAAAAAATTAATATGAATTTCATTAGAACTGATTTATTTTCTTAATTTCTTCTTATAGACTGATCTCGACGTCACTGGCTCTTGACGGTGTTCATATTTGTTCGCCATCTAGATCTGTTACGCGTCTGATTTCTAAATTCCTCTCCTGCCACACTCCGTGGTCCCATAGGTCACATTTTATCAGTTCTTCACGCAAATGAACTCATACTGAATATTCGCAGCTCATTTTCAAAAATCAATATGAATTTCATTAGAACTTATTTATTTTCTTAATTTCTTCTTATAGACTGATCTCGACGTCACTGGCTCTTGACGGTGTTCATATTTTTCGCCATCTAGATCTGTTACGCGTCTGATTTCTAAATTCCTCTCCTGCCACACTCCGTGGTCCCATAGGTCACATTTTATCAGTTCTTCACGCAAATGAACTCATACTGAATATTCGCAGCTCATTTTCAAAAATCAATATGAATTTCATTAGAACTGATTTATTTTCTTAATGTCTTCTTACAGACTGATCTCGACGTCACTGGCTCTTGACGGTGTTCATATTTTTTCGCCATCTAGTTCTGTTACGCGTCCGAATTCTAAATTCCTCTTCCTCTCCTGCCACACTCCGTGGTCCCATAGGTCACATTTTATCAGTTCTTCACGCAAATGAACTCATACTGAATATTCGCAGCTCATTTTCAAAAATCAATATGAATTTCATTAGAACTGATTTATTTTCTTAATTTCTTCTTATAGACTGATCTCGACGTCACTGGCTCTTGACGGTGTTCATATTTTTTTCGCCATCTAGATCTGTTACGCGTCTGAGTTCTAAATTCCTCTTCCTCTCCTGCCACACTCCGTGGTCCCATAGGTCACATTTTATCAGTTCTTCACGCAAATGAACTCATACTGAATATTCGCAGCTCATTTTCAAAAATTAATATGAATTTCATTAGAACTGATTTATTTTCTTAATTTCTTCTTATAGACTGATCTCGACGTCAGTGGCTCTTGACGGTGTTCATATTTGTTCGCCATCTAGATTTACGTGTCTGAGTTCTAAATTCCTCTTCCTCTCCTGCCACACTCCGTGGTCCCATAGGTCACATTTTATCAGTTCTTCGCGCAAATGAACTCACACTGAGTATTCGCAGCTCATTTTCAAAAATCAATATGAATTTCATTAGAACCGATTTATTTTTTTAATTTCTTCTTATAGTCTGATCTCGATGTCACACTCTTGACGTCTTCATAATTGACGGTCTTCATATTTTCTCTTGACGGTTTTCATATCACAAGATACCGAATTTTCATTTCAGATTGTGATTTAGAATCCTACTCTTCTCACACCTCTTATTTTAATACCCCGTATTGTGTCCATGCTCTTCGTGAAGTACTAATCTCTTTGCTTTATCTGTTCATCTTTCTTGAGCCAAACATTTTCGCTTAAAATTTTATTTCCAGAATGTCTAAGACCCCCCCCCCCCATTCGTTGATTGATGCCCCCTACTCGTATCTATGGGATTATTGGTAATATTAATTTCTCTGGATTTTTCAGAATTTCTTTTAATTAGAGAACTTTTCCTAAGCAGAATAGCACGAGTTTCCACTTAGCAATCTGGTGTACATTTCCTTTGTTTCCCCGTTCAGTAAGTTGTGATTCTTGATCATTGATTCAAAATTGATCATTGATTCAAAATTCATTGCTCGACATAGAAAGTGCCACCCTGAGAAGTATTTATCGGAGCGCCATGCAAATTGCTGGCTATGTGACAACACTTGAGTTACGTAAATGATTGTATTCGCGAACCAAATCACGTGATAGTTGAGGGAGATAAACGCGCAAAACGAGTCGGATTAGCGAGATTTGGTCGTCCTCAACTGGGCATGTGGTTCACTGCATCAGAGTGATATCGGTGACAAATACCTGAGAAAAGCCTTCAGGAATACTCCCATCAAACCAACACCTTTACCAGACGATTCATCATAGGGCTACGTAAGGCTGGTAGGTCATCAGGAATACTCCCGTCACACGAACACCTTTACCAGGCGATTCACCATAGGGCTACGTAATAGAGTGGAGCGAAAAACATTTTTTGTTTTAATTTGAAACGTCATGTGCAATAGTTGCGATTTTATTACTGAAATGAGACCCCGAAATATGGATGACATTATTCGATATCATAGGCTTCCCCAAGAACCTCGAAGTTTGAAAGTTATAGGGAAAATTGTTTAAAAACACCCGCTTTCTCCATTTTGTAAATATAAAAAGAATACTGTGTCACCATGTTATTTAATATCACCTTTGAGTGTATAAATACGGGTAAAAATTCGGCAGACGAGAGTTAATTTCTTAGGCTTCCCCAGATCCCTTAAAATATGTAATGTTTCGCCAAAAATGGCATAAGTTGCGTAAGCATTAAGTTCGACAGCAGGCTTATCGTTACCAATTTGGGCTTAACATTAACAATCCCCCAGACGTTTTGGAACCCTATTTCAGAAGCATAACTTGCTGTTTTGCGCTCTCCTTTGTTTTTGTCACCTTCTTACCTTCTTCACCCTCCTCACAGTGGAGCTCTCTTTGCGAACTCGCTGAGTCATCTCATCACAGTCGCACAGATCCTTGTGGGAGAGAGTGTTGGCGGATTTGCGTCATAATGATGCAACAGTTTCTTTCACTCCTAGTGACGTTGATTGGAGCGTGCCGGCATTTTCGTTTTGTCGTTGAACTACTTAAGATGGCTGAAAGAAGAAATAAAGCTGATTGCCGTATCCACGAGAGTTATAAGGATATGCATGAAAATGTGTTGGCTACGTACGAAGATGTAATGCGCCGTTACTACCTTGTGAAGAATACTCTTAGGCAGGAAGGTGCAAATTATGAGCCTTCTGCTGCAGAAATAGCAAGTATTGTCGCGGACAAAGTGCTAAGTATATGGAAGAAAGCATCTCTTCTGACATCGCTCCACAAATCAGTTGTAAAGCGTATTACCGCATACATCACTGAAATCCAAAAGCTGAAAAAACACGCTGCAAGAATGGATGAAACATTCCGAAAGAAGGTTGAACAATTTCGTGCAGATTAGCAACGTATATTTGACATGCTCATGCAAGTGCAAATGTTTTAGAACCTGTAAATGCAGCTCTGCAAAAAGGGTACCCGTGAAAGAACGAGACTTTCTAATGAACCAAAGAACAAACAGAAGAATGATAGTAGGTGGGTTTGACGCAAAAACCACCAGTGTACTGAAGAAAAGATCAGCTCGAAAGAGTGATAGGGAAGAGCATGGCAGTAGGAAATTACAGAAAACTACATCACTGAAATCGGGCCTGCGAGTCGAGGATGATCCTTTGGAAGAGAATACAAATACTAATTCTGTAGGAAAACCAGACGAGCCGGGTCCTAGTCATTTGTTGGCCTCGAAGAAAGATTACGACTAAACTCCACATCGCTCTTCAAAACCTAGGCGTCAAATGACACTTTGCACTTTCTAGAAAGTGCGATAGGCGAGGCATCAGCGATCGAGCGGCAGCTAATATTGCGTCGGCGTTGCTTCATGACGTAAGTGAACCGGTTCAGTTGAAAGAATGTAACGTATCTGTTATTGGCCGGCATAAAGTAAGACGAGAAAGGAAAAAGACCAGTCAAACAATTCAAGATGAGGTAAACTTGACTGGTCGCAAGATTGTAGCTTTATGTTTGGACGGAAGAAGGGATGAAACTCTTACGAATACTCAGACAGATGATGGCAAGTGGCACAAGCGAAAAGAATGTGAGGAGTATATTACACTTGTTGAAGAACCGGGTTCAGTCTATTTGGGACATTTTGCACCGAAGAGCAAGAGTGCAAAGGACATTTCAGACGGTATCTTTAGCTTATTGGACCAGAAGGCCTTTGACATGTCGGAGTTAGTCTTTATTGAAAGTGACGGGGAAGTGACTAGCTAATACCGGCACAAATACAGGTGTAATTAGGTGCCTTGAAGAGAAGTTCAATTCTCTCGTACACTGTATTATATGTCAACTTCATTTTAATGAACTGCCTTTACACCGCCTCACTGAAACACTCGACGGGAAAGCATCAGGCCTAAGAGGATTTAGTGGATTGATTGGAAAGCGTCTGAAGACGTGCGCAAACCTTCCTATCGTTAATTTCCAGAAAATTGAATTTTCGCTTCAGTCCGACATTAGCTATGGATATCTTAGCTGGGATCAACTTTATTTGTGGGAAATTTGTAAGTCAGTCTCTGCAGGTGATTGCCCACAAGATCTGGCAAATCGGGATCCTGGAACACTTGCACATTCCCGTTTGCTGACCCTCGCAAATCGCATTCTGCGTTTGTATGTTGGAACTAGTGGTCCAACATCACAACTTATCCCATTAGCCACCTTCCTAATGAAAGCATATACACCATCGTGGTTCACGATCAAATGTAACGGTACCTGTAAAGATGGTTCAAGAAATCTGCAGCTTTTTATATCTCTGTTTCAGTACCTTCTAGATAATTTAAAAGGATACTGTAAAACGATATTGTAAAAAGAGTCGTTCAAGACAAAGCTTATTTTGCCCATGCAGGAACCTTGCTAGCTGCAATGTTGTTTGCCAACAGAAGGTATGTCCGTGAGCTTGATGTTCGACGCATCATGAAGGCCAGGAAATGTTCCGAACAAACAACTACCATTAGGAAGTTTCGGATTCTTAAGCTGAATTTCCAGAGCAATGCTTACATCGACCTAATCGACTGGCAAGAGTGTATTGTGACTGAACCTTCCATCACACGGAAATGGAAAGACGATGAGCTTCTGGAATTACTACAGTCTGATAAATATCCAAGTTCTTGCCACGAATTTACAAAAATACCCTGCCATTCTCAGGCAGTAGAAAGAATGGTTAAGATTGTAACAGTTCCTTCTGCTCATGTGTGCGGCCTTCTTGCAAGAGATGGATTCATCAGGGCAAACATTTTGGATAGTAAGCTGATGCCAAGTTTTGAAAAAAGTCTGATTTCGAAGTGAATTGAACTCACTCCTCAAGTTATGCTACTAGGTAAGGCTGGTGTCTATCATATTTACATAACTTAGCCATTTTCGGAGAAATATGACAAATTTTGAGCTCTTTGGGGAAACCTAAGAAATTAAATCATGTCTGCTGAATTTTTACCCGTGTATATAAAGGTGATATTAAATAACATGGTGATACAGTATTTTCTTATACACCGGCGGAAAGTGAAAAAAGAACACCTAGAAGGAATTGGCGGACGATCATGAAATTTACATATGTTAATAAAGTCGAGTTTATGTAGGTGTGATGTTAATTTCGGGACCAACCGGTGAGCGCTTACGCCACAGCACGGAATAATATGCAAATTATCGTCGGTGGTATTTAAGGAGTACGGTGAAGTGAATGTAATCAATCGTCGGCTACGGACACGTGCGAAGACCCGGAAAAAGCTGCAATGCCTGGACATGGAAGACGTGTACGATTTCAGCAGTTATCGGACTTTGAGCGAGGTCGTCTGGTCGGACTCCGCGAGGCAGGGTGGTCGTATCGTAGTATTGCGGAGCGAATTGGACGGGAAGTATCGTTGGTGGTACGATGGTGGCGTAGATGGTCCGAGGAACATTCCCACACGAGAAGACGTAGAACCGGGAGTCACAGACGGACTGATGAGCGGACCGATCGACGCATAAAGAGAGCGGCGCTGTCAAGCAGAACATCCACTGCAACGCAAATCCAAGCTCCCGTTGCACCGGAGGTGACTGCGAACAATCCGCAACCGTCTACTGGATGCAGGACTACGTGCACGTGTGCCTCTGGCATGTGAACCCCTGATTCCAGCCCACCGTCAGGAACGGCTGCAGTGGTGTCGCCAACGTCTGCACTGGAGAACGCAATGGCGATCTGTCGTGTTCAGCGATGTAAGCAGATTCTGCTTGGGAGCCTCTGATGGCCGTATGCGTGTTCGCAGACGCACAGGGGAGCGTCTCCACTCTTCTCGCATCCGCCAGCGACACACAGGGCCTACACCTGGTCTCATGGTGTGGGGAGCGATCAGCTATCACTCCCATACACAACTAGTGTTTGTACCGGGTAGGTTAAACAGCACCTCCTACATCAACAACATCATTCAGCCCGTTGTTGTGCCATTTGTAAGGTCGGTCCATCGTGGTGTTTTCCAGCAAAATAACGCACGCCGACACACGGCACGTGCAACGCAACATGCACTTCAGAGTGTGAGACAACTTCCATGGCCTGCACGTTCACCGGGTTTTTCCCCCATTGAGCACGTGGTATTTTATGGGACAACGACTTATCCGAGCTCCACGGCCAGCCACGACAATCCCAGATTTACGCGTCCAGGTTGAGGATGCTTGGGACTCACTACCCCAAACTTACATCCAACATCTGTACGACAGACTCCATGCCAGAATTGCACAGTGTGACGCAGTTCATGGCGGTTCAACCTCGTACTAACCATGTTACATGGAAATGTTATTTTTCAGTTTACCAGCAAATACAGCTGTATTTTGCCATAATGTTTTGATCACGTTATCCTATGTATTCCGTTATTATGCTGTATAAATTTCGTTGGTATCAGAGTTCTCCTTCTTGGTGTTCTTTTTTCACTTCCCGCCAGTGTATTTACAAAATGGAGAAAGTGGGTGTTTTTAAACAATTTTTCTTTATAAATTTCAAACGTCGAGGTTCTTGTGGAAGCCTAAGATATCAAATAATGTCATCCATATTTCAGGGTGTCATTTCAGTAATAAAACCGCAACTATTGCATATGGTGACGTTGCAAATTAAAAAAAAAAAAGTGTTTTTCGCTCCACCCTACTACGTAAGGTTGTTAGGTCATCGGGAATACTACCGTCACACAGACACCTTTACCAGACGATTCATCAGAGTGATACGTAAGGCTGGTAGGTCATCGGGAATACTACCGTCACACAGACACCTTTACCAGACGATTCATCAGAGTGATACGTAAGGCTGGTAGGTCATCGGGAATACTACCGTCACACAGACACCTTTACCAGACGATTCATCAGAGTGATACGTAAGGCTGGTAGGTCATCGGGAATACTACCGTCACACGGACACCTTTACCAGGCGATTCATCACAAGGCTACGTGAAGTTGGTAGTTCCCATCGCGGCGGAAACGCATAGGAATCTGACAACTGTCGGATGAATGTGGCGTCGGCGTTTGGAGGGAGGTTACGTGAGTCGCAGTAGTGGGATTGACGTACGTAGGCGAACGTCCAAAAATCTCGATATCCGCATTCGTCAGCAGGACGTAGCAGCCCTACAATATACAGCGGACGATATTTCACGAGGTGTATAATCAGCTATGGACATCACCGTATCGACGCATATTGTGAATCGCAGATTGACAGAGGCAGATTTACGCTCTCGTCAGACATTGCGACGACTACCGCTTATCTCTGCACATCGTCGCGCAAAGTTGCTGTGGGGAGTAGTACCGTGCGGATCGCGACGAATGGAACCAGCCTGTGTTCAGCAACGAGTCTCTCTTGGATCTCATAGCCGACAATCGTGAATTGAGAGACGAGACGACGTCGTCCCCAGGTTGATCTTGCTGACATTGGCAAGAGTCATGTGGCTCCTTAGCCTGTTGTTGTGGTCTTTTGTACTAAGAGTTCCAACAGCCGCTCAATGCTACTTCGCATAGCGGATAAAGTGACAGCATGACGATACGTAGATGAGGTACTGTAGATCGTTTTGTTGCTGTATCTCCATGGTATTCTTGATGCCCAGTTTCAAAAAGATAACTTCAACAGCTGCAGACATTGTTTACAAAGTGTCCAGGAGCAGCCCCACCCAGGGCGATCCCCACACTACTTTCCAGTGTAGGACGTTAGTAGCGGAGGAATTAACTCCTCTGCACGACTCCGTTGCAGTGTCGAAGAATGTGGACACAGGTCAACGACGCATAGTCAGCGATACTACTGGACACCACCCGGAGACTTTTAATTTGGATGCCACGCGGTGTTGCCAAATTAATGGTCAATGATGGCGGTCATCAGTCCTACTGACTCAAGCCGCATTACACTGTCACCTATCTCATGGCTTTTGTGTATTTATCCAGCAACTAAATCACTTCTTTCTCAGCTACTTGTCAACATGTGTGGTAAGCTTCCTTTCATTTCTGCTTTTCCTAAGTGTGATATTTTCTATGTTGAACAATGTATTTGGAATCTTCAGCTTTCTCACAATCTGTAAGATCTATTTAAAAAATATTGCGCAGTGTTTTATAATCGATTTTAGCACATCTTTTATAAAAAAGATAGTGCGTATGTTATAACTTTGTCCGTCCGTCTGCCTGTGGGCACCTTATCTCTGCAACTATTGGTCCGATTTGACAAACTCATTTTGCTTTAGGAAACCTGAAATGTGGAAATGACAAACCTTGCATTCCGGTTTTGTTCCTAAGCACTACTTCGCCGTCAGAGGGCGTAATTGTATCTGATATCAAATTCAAAATGTATTTATTCCATATACTTCTAAATATCCGATTGAAAAATATTTTTTTCCCTCAATGCCATTTGTAACGAAGACTATTTTGGGTACAGCTTTTTTTTTTCAAGAAATGCATAGATTTTTCATTAGGGGGCGTTAAAGTAACTTCTTTTCAACGATATCTCTGCTTCTAAAAATCCGATCTGAAACTCCTTCCTGCATCGCATACAGGTCCTGATGAGAAAAGTTCTGCGTAAATTTTCTAAATTTTGGTAACGAATGGTTAATCCACCGGAGGGCGTAAGCACTTATTTCTGCTTTTGATGTATTTACAGCAAAATACTGGATATTTGACTGAAAAAATTCTATTGTGGACTGATACCGTTCCCATCGGGAAACCTTTTGACAATACTTTCTTCTAAAAATAATGCATAGTTTTGCGCATGGGGGCGTAGATATATATCATATTCTTGTAGATATCTCTGCTTCGAAGAGTCCGACTTGAAATATTCTTTCATTGTTGGGAAGCGTTTCTGGTGCGAAATGTTCTGAAATAATTCCAAATTTTTCTTAAAGCCGAAGTGTGCCACTAGAGGATGTAAGCTCAGGTTTCCGTTTACAAAAATATGTGCGGTACTAAAAACCCGATTGAAAAAATCTGTTTTGGTCAGGTTCTAGAAACTATGAACAATCTCTGTGTGCATTTACTTCTCAAAACAATGCACGATTTCCCTCCAGGCTCGCAAATGTGTGATCAATGTGTGATCTGATTTTCTTAGTAGCTTTGCTTTTAAATCTGCGATTTAAAAAATTATTTTAACACCGGATAGATATCATTCACCTTGTGAAACAATTTAGGTTTGTATTTTAAGAGTTTTGTAGTTCACGGTACTGCCGCTAGGTGGTGGTTGTGTACTTCTGTTTGCAGCTGTGTCTCCGAATTTAAAAACCCTATTCAGAAATGTCTTTTTTTTTACTGCATGCTATTCGATACAGTAAAGATTTAAAGATGAAGAGCATTATCCTCTCTAAATAATGCACCGATTTCTCACTAGGGGTGTAATGGTCAAAACAATTTCCTGCTATTTCTGCTTCCGGGAGTCGTATTTGAAAAACCCTTCCTCCTCAGCATAGCTTTTGCCATGAAGAATACTTTTCACATTTTTTCAACTTTTCCATTATGCAAAATTCTTCCAGTAGAAGACCTACAGTTATATCATGTTTCCTTCTATATTTCTTCTTTTAACTTCAATCAGAAAATTTCTTTGTCTCTGATATGCTATGAGAAACTTTTTTACACCATTTGTTAATTTTTGTAACAAAAAAAAAACGCGTGCGCAGGTGGAAGTAAATAGCTGCTTCCACAGAGGGTGAGTCGGAAGATTTCCATAAATGCGTGTGTTGCGGCGGGTATGGCATTCGTTTAAACTAGTTCAAGTCGCGCACTGTAGTCAGTCGAAAAGGAGATAAAGTGGTAATCGTTGCTGTTAACAGAACAGCCACAACTGGCTAATTAAAGGACTTTTGCTTTACGAGTTTGAACTCGGATATAACGCTGCTCAAGCAACACGAAACATTTGTTATGCGAAAGGGGAATGTTCTGTGGACCACAGCACCGCAACCAGATGGTTCAAGAAATTCTGCTCAGGTGACCGAAACCCCGACGATCAGCCAAGGTCAGGTAGGCCGAGAACCGTGGATTCAAAAGCCGTGCCCCAGGTTGTAAAGGCAAATCCGACAACCTGCACTAGGAGAATATCAGGTGAGCTGGACATATCACATACCATCGTGGTTCGTCACCTTCAAGACCTCAGAAAAATCTACAGGAGCTGCCGTATTGTCCGTCACGAACTGATGGTAGTTGAAGCAAACCGCTGAGTGGAAGTGTACACGAAACTCCTAGAAAACCAGCGTGATGTACCTGTCATCAAGGGAATTGTTACGTGCGATGAAACGTGGGTCTATTTTCGTAATCCTAATACACAACGGCAGTGGTTGCGCCCGGGTGAGCATCCTGAACCTGTTGCTAAACGTGTGCGCTTCTAGTATAAGGTGATGCTCTCCGTCTGGTAGAATTTCAAGGGCATAATCCATTACGAATTTGTTCCAGATGGTCGGAGCATCAACGCCAACCCCTACTCTGAACAGCTGGAGCAGATGCATGCATGTCGCTTTGGAGGAGAAGTGCCCGGAATTGGTACACAGAAGGCGCGCTCTCCTACAGCAGGACAACGCGCGACTTCATATCGCTCGAACGAGCTGCGAAAAACTCCAGGAACTTAAGGGCATCGAGCTGATGCCATATCCAGCATATAGTCCGGACCTTGCCCCGTCGGATTATTACGTGTTCTGATTCATGGCTCACTTTCTTCGTGGGCGGCATTTCAACAACAAGGAGGTGATGGCAGCTGGGATAAAGGAAGTTCCTCGAACTGGTACCGCTGCGGAATCGAAGAACTGGCAACCAGATGGCCTATGCTTTGAATGCTAGTCAGTTTTCGTCGTAAAGGTACGTATGAAGATACAATACCTACCAACAAGTAATTGGACACCTATGATAGGAAAAGAAAACGAAGTTTATTCACCTTCAATAGTTGGTGGAGCCTCCACGAGCGGCGATTACAGCTGCGACCCTCCGGGGCATACTCTCAACTAGGCGTTGTACGACGGCTAGCGGTATTTTCTTCCACTCGGCTTGGAGAAGACAGGTCAGTTCCTTCACAGATTTCGGACGGTGGGAGCACGCCTTAAGTCGACGCTCCAACTCATCTCAGAGGTGCTCGATAGGGTTAAGGTAAGGGCTCTGCGCAGGCCAGTCCATTCGGTTAACCCCATTGTCGCTATACCAAGCCATGGTGGACCTCGCAACATGGAAGGTGGCATTGTCATCCGGAAAGTAACATGGGTCCATCCCGTAAAACTGTCACGACGTAGGAAGTGCATGGTCATCCAAAATGGTGCAGTAGGTCTCAGCGTTGAGTGTACCAAGAATTGCGACCAAAAGTCTCGTGCCATACGAGGAGGAACACCCCTATAGCATAATTCCACCGCCTCCGAACTTCACAGTTGGCAGAATACTTTCCGGCAGGAGGCGTTCTCCAAGCAGACACCAAACCTGGACCTTGCCATCCGAACGGTAGAGGGTTAAACCTTGATTCGTCGCTCCAGAGAACCTGTATCCACTGTTCAACGGTCCATTGTCGACGTTCTTTGCACCACGTTAGCCGAGCAGCGCTATTGGACTTGGTGATCAAAGGCTTGTAGGCGGCAGCACGTCCATGATAACCGAGCAGATGGGTTTCCTTACGGATGGTATTCATCGAAAGAACACTCCCGGATGCCTGTTGAAACTCCTCGCGGATGTGGCCCATCGATTTGGTGCGGTTCTTCCGAATTTCTCTGGCAAGCACCCGTGGGTCTCTAACACCCAGTTTTGTGGGTCTGCCGGGTCGGGGCACATTCCGACAGTCACCTCTCATCTTCCACTTGCCAATCACGTGGGCCACTGTCGATTTTGGGTACTTCAACTCGCTGAATATGTCACATATGGACCGGCCACTTCTGTGATACCCGACGATTACACCTTTCCCGAAATCGGAGAGCTCCGAACTGCGTGGCATCTTGCATGCGACTGGTTGCGTTGTTGTTACCCACACAATATTTAGCAGCGGCGGCCGTGACGTGTATCAGGACCGCAGATATCGTCGATTGCATAGGTGTCCAATTACTTGTTGGTAGATAGTGTATAAAGTGATCCATCGCAAAACTTTCGACTCATCCTCTGTATTTCTAGATGTTTTACCGAATGTGGAAATCTGTTTTTCTTTTCTAACCGGTTCCATTTACTTTGAATTCCTTTGATAAATTTTTATTCGTGTTGGTACGTCTTATATATTCGTGTGAGCAAGTCTTCCAAACCTATTGGCACCTATAACTTAGCTTTCAGGAGGCGGCAAACAGAAATTGTAACTACGAGTAACATACACAAACACGTTATGCAAATTTCCACTGTGCCGTCTTGTTATCTAACGGATTATACCGCACTCTCAACAAATACATTTCATTGGAAACCTGAAGATCCAAAAAGCTATATTAAAAAGACGGGAAAATAAAATTTGATAGCATGTTTGGACAAAAAAGGAAATTTCTGTTTCATTCGTCTGATCTTTTTGGTTTCTTATGTCACAAGCTCCACGAAATTCTAGATATCTATCTTTCAATTGGTCACTAAGAATGGACGAAAAAACAAACACTCAAGACGAATTTCTTGGAATATTTTGAGAGATCTCTGGGAATAGTTGCTGCAGAAGGTGATACATTTTCCATTTCTTTGCCTTTCATAGTTTTCCAAACTGTACGTATATACGCAGTTCGCCACCATGCAATGGGAAATTTCATCATTACTTTATTCTGTGAAATTCTTTTTTTTTTTTTCTACTGAACATTCACAACACTTTTCCTATTTTTACGGCATAAACACTCACTCAGAAATTGCACAGAAAAATTACCATTCAAAATTAATGTTACCGTGAAAATTTTTGTAGTATCGTCCAAAAACAGGAAATGCATCGTCCATGGTGGTAAAATTCCTTCTCTTGCCCCCCTCCCTCCCCTATTATGGGCGCTCTTGACCTTAAACATTATTTTAATATTTAAAGGTTTTAAAAGACGTGCTCATCAAAACCGAAAATTCGGTGGCGTCTTGCATGTTTTAATTCTTTGGATTTCAAATTATATTATTTAGGCTTCCTTTTCAAGGAATGGCGCTCGTGCTTCGAAACCACTTTGATTCGCATTAACAAAGCATATATCATTCTCAGATGCGAATACTTGGTTGATACTTTTCACTGTTAGTGCCACTTAGGTTTGTTCTGTGTTTCATTTCATTTTCTCCAGTGATTATTTAGGCTGTGGCTACAATAGTCCGCTGGGTTCGTACTGTTCCTAGAATTTAAGGATATACTCCTTAAATGAACTTTTTTTTCCGTAAGGACCCTGGAAAACTCCTTAAATCTAAACCTGACTCCTGGAATAATATGTTTTGACTGCTTAAATTATTACTATTTTGACGTTGGAACTTCAAATTATAAGTTTCGTGATTTTTCTTAGCACGCGTTTTTCGGTTTGTTCGTTCGTCCGTCCGTCTGTGGACACCATATCTCTGCAACTGTTAGTCTGATTTGAAAAATTGTTTTTGCATTAGGAAGCGTGAAATATGCGAATGATGATCCTTCACTTTTTTTTTTCGATGTACAATTTCGCCACATGGCTTACATGCAGATGATATGAAATTCAAAATACATTTTATTCCATATATTTACTTCTAAACATCCGATTGAAAAAATTCTTTTGCATTTCGATTCCATTTAAGTCAAAGAGTATTTTAGGTACAGTCACTTTTTCAAGTTACGCATAGATTTTCCTCTAGGGGGCGTAAAAGTAAATGGCGTTTCCCCCAATATCTCTACTTCTAAACATCCGATTTGGAAAAAAATTCATTAGCGGATACAGCTCCTGATGGGAAATCTTTCGCATATAATTTCTAATTTTTGGTAAAGAATAGTTTAGCCGCAAGGGGGCGTAAGTGTTCACTTCTGCTTCTGATGTATTTGCCACAAAATCTGAATGTCTAAAATCTTGATTGAAAAAATTAGTTCGTGGACCGATGACACTCGCATGGATAAACCTTTTCGGAATATTTTCTTCTTAAAATATTGCACGGTTTCTCCGCAAGGGGGCGCAGATGTATATCTTATTTTTGTCAGTATCTCTATTTCTATGAGTCCGTTTTGAAATATTTTCTGCTTTGTTGGACAGCGTTTCCGGTGCGAAACGGTTTTCATATAATTTCAAAATTTTCAGATAACTCATAGACTTTCCGCTAGGAGGCGTAAAGATAAATTTGTGTTTTCCCCGATATTTCTGCTTCTAAAATTCTGATTTTAAAAATTATTCCTGTATTGCATATAGCTCCTGATGGGAAATGTTTTTCATATAATTGCTAATATTTGATAAAGAATGGTTCGGCCACCAGAGATCGGTAAGCATTCATTTCTGCTTCTGATGTATTTGCAGCAAAATCTGATGAGCACCTGAAAACTCGGCTAAAAAATTCCTTCCTGGACCGACACAGCTCACATTGAAAAATCTTTTGAGACTATTTTCTTAAAATAAGGCATTTTTTTCCTGTTAGGGGCGTAGATGCATATCTTATATTTGTCGTTATCTCTGCTTCTAAGAGTAAGATTTTAAAAATTATTTCTTTGTTGTAGAGCGGTTCCGCTGAAAAATGTTTCACATATAATTTCAAATTTTTCTTAATCCCCAAGTTTATAACCGGAGGGCGTAAGCTCTCGTGTCCGTTTATAGCAATATCTGCAGGATTAAACACCCAGTTGAAAAACTTCTTTCTTCGGTCAGATACTTCAGTTTTCCATACCGGTTCCATTGACTATGAATAGCTTTGATAAATTTAATTCACGTCAGAACGTAAAGACGTACTCATTACACCAGAAAGTTTGGTGTCATCTTTCTTATTTTTTCTTTTCTTTCATTGTGTGTATTTGTTTTATCTGCGTTGCACTGAATTGTTTTTTGTCATGATATCCTAATTCTCATGTTATCGAATGCCATGTTGTATTTCAAGGATAAAAATAGATGCCGTACTCATATAAAATTACATATAGTTGCACTGGTAGTAATTTTATTTAACTTTTGGGTATAAAATAATTTATTCAAAGTTATTCCCAGATTCCAGTATGTCACTGGAATTTGAAAGAAAAAGAAAAATACTTAAATCGCCTATAGCTATGGCAATAGTAACTTAAGTTAGCTAGGTATGAAAAAAACATTTAACAAAGTTTAGTTTTCTCTCATTCCCGTAAGTCATAATTAACTCCTGGAAAATACTATTTGGACTCCTTGAAAAGTCCTGGAAACCTCCTAAAATAGAATTTCAAAAATGACTATGAACCTCCGAATCTGTCATTTTCTCATCATTATATCATTTTCTCCAGTGATTATTGCATATCATGTTCTCCAGTGATTATTTAGGTTTTGATTACAATAATGTGGTAAAGCTGAAGTTATTGATCACCGCCCAGTTGGCATAGTTGTCTAAGTGCTGGCTTCTGATCATTTGTCCGAGATGGGTTCGAATCCCGTGAGGCATGGATGTTGTGTTTGTCCTACGGCTCTTGCTTTCTCGATTCCCTTGAGCCGGTGGCCCTAAATTAGGGTCGGGCGACTGCTTATAACTCATGGAGTTGTTCGCGGTGGTCGTCAAACCTCAGAAAAAAACACGTTGTTGATCTAATCAATCACATGAGCTATATTTCTCAATATAGTTCTCATTTTCTCCAAACTTTGTGCACATTCTGTACACGTGAGTAGTTTAGTTTCATTTTGATGTGTGTACTGTAGAAATGTAGTTATCTGAATCGTGCAGTAAAAATACCAAAGTCAAGAGATTCCTGGAATCACCCTTTAACTCAAAAGACTACTAGTCCCATTATTGATAACGTTTCACTAACAATATTTATTACAATTTGGTATACAAGTTTTCAAATGTTTGTTGACTTTTACTATATTTATAAAATTAAAATCTGAAAAAAACATCGAGAAATGATGAAATACTAAATTAAAACATCTAGACTTAACTCTATCACAGTCCTGTCATTTCCGTATGATCTTTGGAATCAGCAATGCATGTCGATACATACCTTAAGTATCATTTTCAAGCTGTTATGTGTTGGCTCCCAAAAGGACCAGAATATAAATATATGGGAATTATCAATCATATGTTGTCATGCCACTGTTTACGTCACTGTCTGTCTCCCATGTCACGTTTGTGCTATGTAGCAGATTGTTGCCAAACTTATGTAAGCTAACTTGAACTTCTGGATCCTGGGTTGTACCTTCCAATATTTGTTTATCATATACTTTATTCTTCTGGCTGTATCTACGTTTTCTTTTTTGGCTTGCATTATTTTTCTTCATTGGAAATAAATCTCTAAGGGTATATAATATCTATAAGGTTAATCTTGTTGCAATTTTTATCACTAGTTTTTTCGATAATTAAGGCAAATCTTAGTTTTTGTTCAGAATCCTGATCTGTAATAATTTTTATATTATCGAAGTCTGGAGTGCATTTGTTATCCATACAATACTCAACTACTGCAGTCTTTTTCTCACGTTTTCTCCAATTATCTTTATGTTGCTTAATTCGATATAATAGGCGATTCTTTGTACTATATAATATTATTTTTCAGATTTTTCCCATTTTGATGCAAGATTGATTCACTCCTGTCTTTTCTAACAGGTTTTTTGGTTCTTTATTCCTAAGAAGAATGTCTCCTTATGTAGTTACACTGAGCCCAATGTCTTTCTGGACCTTATGGCATTCTCTTTTCAATAAGGGTGAGATTGATGGTACATAGGGGAAACTACCACAGTATGTAACTTTTTCTTCTTTGTGTGACACTGGTGGATGTTTATACTCATAAATCAACTTACCAATCAAGTTACTTTTATATCCATATGTTCTTGCTGTGTTGTAAATCCAATCTAATTCTTCATTTCTAAGCTGATTAGTGCCACACAAGGTAAATGCACGTCAGATTAAATATCTAAACATAGAGATTTTATATATCCATAGGTGGAACAATCCACCGGAATAAAACTGTTTTTTTCGAGAAACACAAAACTCCAGACATTGAGGTTTTTTAGTGATTAATACATCTAAGAAGGACAACTGATTATTCTGTTTTATTTCGTTTGTTGAATTTATAGTTGGAAAAAAGTTGTTGTGAGGTTTCCGCACAGTTTCGATGAGTTCAGGGTTATGATCGTTAAAAATAAAAAAGCTATCATCAACATATCTTGCATAAAAAAACATATGGTAACTGAAAAACGGGATAATAGTTCTTTCTATTTCCTACAAAATTACTTCCGCAAATAGGGAAGAAAGCGGGGATCCCACCGGGGCTTCTGATTTCTGCCTATAGATTTTATCATAAAACTCAAAAAAATTATTTCCCTCTATGAATTTTAAGGCAGCGATAACATCGTAAACTTCTTTTGGGTAAACTAGGTATTTTATAAGCTTTTGATAAATTCTCGTGTGGAGTCTATTAAATAATGCCTTAGTCACATGATATTTCTTGATATTTCTGATACTTTGTGTCAGTGGATCTGATCGCTGGTAACTTTTAGATTGGCCACAACACATACACTGCAATAGCAACTTATTAGGAAAACCCACCTAAGCTTTCGGGCTGCCCTTCACTTTCAAAACGGCCTGGATTTAATGTATCGTGGATTCAACGAGATGTTTTGTCGTTATGCAAATATCTTCAGCCAACAGAATATGATGGCGTCTGTCTATTACCAAATGTTCGTTGGAGGATGGATCCCTGTTATGAATGGCTCTTTCAATCTCATCGTGCGGATGTTCAATGGGGTTAACATCTGGGGATCATTTTGAAGTTACTTTCGCACTTCTGGAAGCATTTTGCGACTATCTGAGCTTTGTAGCACGGCACACTACATTGATGGAAGGTGCCCTCTCCAAACAACACCATTTACAAGTAAGGGTGTGCCTGTTCTGTAGTGATGTTTAGATACCTCGTGCCATCGAAATGCTGTTTCAGATTTATTAAGGATCACATTGCTCTCCATGTAAACAGATCCCAGAACATTACACCGCCTTCCCTGTAAACGTCAGGTAGCTGGAATCTATCGATTCGCCCTGTTCACACCATATCCTGCTCCATCTATCGGAATCCATTTTCCGTTCTGAACATTGAATTCAAGAAACGTGCGACCTTTTTCCACTCTGCAGTGATTTACTATTGTTGTTTCGTGCCCACTGCAGACGAATTAACAGAAACCGGTGGTACACAAACGGCATATCTGCTTTTATAAGCTATTCGTTTATGTATTCACCTGGCTGTATATGATGAAATTCACCTCTCGATACATCAGATGTATTGCGCAGTTACTCAGAGCAATGGAAATACACTGAAGTAACAAAAGTCATGGGATAGCAGTATGCAAATTTTTAACTGGCACTGCCGTCATATAAAGGCTAAGCACACCACGCTTTTTTATCAGTTGCGAGGTGTAATCTCGTAAGTCAGGTTGAACAACCGCCAGTAGGACTATGGCAAGCCGACGTGAATTATCGGAGTTTGAATGAGGGATGGTAGTGAGAGCCAGACATATAGGACATTCAATTTCCGAAGTTGTGCTAGCATTCAACATTCCTAGATCCATGGTGTCACGTGTGAACCAAAAATACCTCATAGAAGGCATTACCACTCACCGTGGCCAGCGCAGTGGCGGACCACGGGTGCTGAATGACAGTGACCAGCGGCGTCTGACCAGGATTGTCCATGCTAACAGAAAAGCTATACTGGCTCAAATAACATCCACATTCAATGCAAGAGGTACCAGAGATATATCAATCAGGTCAGTGAGCGTAATTTATTGTCCATAGGGAATGGGAGCAAACGACACCACCACAGTGTCTCTGTTAACACCACGACATCGGATACTTCGCCTCACCTACGCCCATGAACACCGTATTTGTACCCTGCAAGGCTGGCAACGTGTGGCTTGGTCTGATGAGTCACGCTGCCAGTTGTTACGAGCTGATATTATGGTTTGGGTGTGGCGTAAACCCCATGGACCCAAGCTGTCAACAAAGCACTGTGCAAGCTTCTGGCGGTTCCATGCATGTGTAGGGTGTCTTTACGTAGCACGGTTTGGGGCCTCTGGTCCTCGTAAACACATCATTAACCGATAATCGCTTTGTTGTTCTGCTGGGTGAACATTTTTGGCTCTTCGTGGACTTAATGTATCCTAACAACGACGGGATTTTCCAGGAGGACATTGAGCCGAAGTTATACAAAATTGGTTCGAGGAGCATTCTGGCCAGTTCCGACGGATGGTGGGGCCACCACGTTCGCCATACATAAACCCAATAGAGCACTTATGAGATGTGTTGGAAAGGTCCATTCGCATCCAAGATCCAACAAATACCAGTGACCTGTGGGCTCCTGTTCAGACGGCATGGCTCAACATCTCTCCAGAAGTGGTCCGCTACTCGTGGAATCGATGAGACGTCGTGTTGCTAGAGCAGGTTCTACAGAATACTAGGTATGAATCCCATTACCTTTGGCCCTTCAGTGTAGTTGGTTAACTC
Source organism: Macrothele yani (assembly GCA_039090855.1). Classification (NCBI taxonomy): domain Eukaryota; kingdom Metazoa; phylum Arthropoda; class Arachnida; order Araneae; family Macrothelidae; genus Macrothele; species Macrothele yani. The sequence goes on along the minus strand of CM077027.1, from coordinate 131,640,937 downwards.
GTACAAATATCTCCAGCTGCCATTGCCCTCAAAACATCGACCACTGCTTTCCGCCCACAGAAAGACTGCTGATTGTTTCTTCTGTTGTTCTAGGAACTGCTGAATGCTTCTTCTGTTGTTCTAGGAACTTCTGACTGCTTGTTCTGTTGTTCTAGGTACAGGAAGACTGTTGTTGGCAGGTTGTTCTTTTGTTCTAGGCACTGCTGACTGCTTGTTCTGTTGTTCTAGACACTGCTGATTGCATGCTCTGTTGTTCTAGGTACAGGAAGACTGTCGTTGGCCGCTTGTTCTGTTGTTCTAGGAACTGCTGACTGCTTGTTCTGTTGTTCTCAGCTTGTTCTGTTCTAGGTACATGAAGACCACTGAGAGCTTGTTCTGTTGTTTTAAGCACCGGAAGACTGCTGACTGCTTTTCTAGGTAAAGGAAGACTACTGAATTCTTATTCTGTTGTTCTAGGAACTGCTGACTGCTTGTTCTGTAGTTCTAGGTACAGGAAGACTGTTGTTGACAGCTTGTTCTGACGTTTTAAGTACCGGAAGACAGCTGACTGCTTTTCTAGGTAAAGGAAGACTGCTGACTGTTTGTTCTGTTGTTCTAGGTACAGGAAGACTGTTTCTGACAGCTTGTTCTGTTGTTCTAGGTACAGGAAGACTGTTGTTGGGTTGTTGACTGCTTGTTCTGTAGCTAAATGAAAATTACTGAGAGCTTGTTCTGTTGTTTTAAGCACCGGAAGACTGCGGACTGCTTTTCTAGGTAAAGGAAAACTTCTGACTGTTTTTCTAGGTAAAGGAAGAGTGCTGACTGCTTGTTTTGTTGTTCTAGGTACATGAAGACTGTTGTTGGCAGCTTGTTCTCTTGTTCTAGGAACTGCTTGTTCTGTTGTTCTAGGTACAGGAAGGCTGTTGTTGACAGCTTGTTCTGTGTTTTAAGTACCGGAAGACTGCTGACTGCTTTTCTAGGTAAAGGAAGACTGCTGACTGCTTCGTCTGTTGTTCTAGGTACAGGCAGATTGCTGACTGCTGGTTATGTTGTTTTTAGGTACAGTTGCTTTTCGTAGCCGATGTTTGCCATTTTTAAGATGCTTTCTCCTGCCGACCCGGAGCTATCATTCCTTTTTCACAGTCGCTTAATTCACGAGTCTTTCCCATATCGCGGTTATCTACGCTTTGTACACACATCTGAATCCTTTTCAGATACTTTTTTTTTGCCACTCCGACTCAACAACAATTCATGCGAGGCGAACCATCCTTCCGTCCACAGAGGAAGGTTTAGACTCCAATCCCGCTACGCCTGTACAGTCTTTTGGGCAGGAGGTGGGACCGAAAGTAGATAGGTGGAGTCTAGCGACTCACGATAGGATAGCGGGTAGACAGAAGGAGAACAGTAGATATAGCCAGTAGCGTGCGTAAAAGTACACCCTAGTGGGTTCGAGGGTGGGTAGGAACAGACGCCCTTAACTTATAACCTGGAAGGGGGCCCCTACCCGGGGTCTGTCAGCTTAACGTGCTCGTTCGAGGCACAGCCGATATTTATATCATGTTTAACATTTGTCATCTCTAGAATCGAAATGAGGTTCTTTTCTTTGGCAGTCTCACGAACGTTAACCACTAAGCCATCCGTGGCCTCTTTTCAGAGGGTTTATTATACGTCGATGTGCCATTACATTATGACCACCTACCTAATAAGCTGTAGGACCCCCAATAGCTCACAAAACAGCAGCCACTTGGCGAGGCATCGATTCGATGAGGTGGCGAATAGGTGTCCTGGGGTATCTGGTACCATAATATCAAAAGCAGGTCCTCTAGTTCCCGTACATTTCGGGGGGGGGGTGATTTAGCGCGAAACCGCTTTTACAAGTCGATACCACAAATGTTCGATTGGATTCATGTCAGGTGAATTTGGAGGCTAGGGTATAACAGAGAGTCACCAACATGTTCCATGAATCACTCCTTGACTGATTCTGGCAGTGTCACATGGCGCATTATGCTGTTGGGGGGGAGACACAGTTTCCATGAATGAGTGAACTTGTTCTGCAACGATATTTACATATCTGACAGCTGTCAGGGATTGTGCAACTGGGATAATGGGGTCTAAAATGTCCCAACAAACATCTCCCACAGCATAACACCGCCACCGCCGGCCTGTTTCCGCCCAACAGTGCATCAGGTGCCATAGCCTCCGTTGCTACTCGGCCGTCAACGTGATGCACTAGGAATCTAGGTTCGTCAGACAAGGCCACTTTCTTCCAATCATCCACGGTTCAATCTCAATGATCTTGGTCCAATTTCATGCGTTGCTGGCGATGACGTGTAGTGAGCATGGGGATCAGTCTGGGTCTTCCGCTACGCAGCCCATGCGCAGAAGGCTGCTATTAACTATGTCCTGTGACACATTGCTTTGATCACCACTGTTGTAGCTGCGGGTGATTTGCCGCACTGTGGCCCGGCGGTCGCTGTGAACAATGTGCGACAGTCTCCGCTCGCCTCTGGCATCAATGACCCGCGGAATACATACGATTAGACCATGGTTCGTCGTTTGGCAAACTGTGCACCACTTTTGATACGTACTCACTACAGTGGCACGTGAACAACCCACAAGCCGCGCCGTTTCCGAGATCGTAGTTCCGAGGCATCGTTCCGTCACAATTTATCCTTCATCAAACTTCGATAAATCGGCAGCTTTTCCCATTCTGACTACGAACACTCTACTAACCGAAAGCCGGTCCTCGGGTTGTATGTATACTGCTCTGTGAACTTCACCTGCGCTACCGTTCGGTCTCCAGGCGCGCTAATTTCTCTAGGCTGGCGGTGCTCATAATCGATTGGCTCATGGATGTAGGTGCGTCCCTAAATGAGTTTGACACGTGTGTGATTTCTATTAGGTTTTTCTAATAATTTGTTACTTTAGTGTATATTGTTGCTTAGCGTGCATATTCTCGAGTTGCTTTTTTTTTTTTTTTTTTTTTTATCTCCGTTACTTCCATGGGATCAATTGTGTTCTTTTCATTACAGCAGACTCATTTTACAATTTGTATTATTTTGCTGATACTCTGTATGCATCTTGCGCCTTTGGTTATTAACACAGTACTAATAGGTACAGTATTAGCGATTATCCTAAAATATTGCGTTCTTCTTGAACGGCGCTGTTTCGGTCATTTATCTGTTGAGTAAAGACATTCTTTTAGAGTTGAACTCTTGTTATAAGGGAAAAGTGATGACACTCTTTCACATGCTATCATGATAAATAATCTGCTGGTGAGGAACTTTGTCCTATATGCATTCTGTCTGAATATTTGTGACAACTAGTCTTGGAAAAAAATATGGAAACTGTGTTTCATGTATTGCCAACTCTGATTTATGTAAGCTATCTCTTTCAATATGGAAGGCATTTTTACCCTGATGGAGATCTCGTGATGATACCCAAATAGAAGCTCTTCCACCCCTACGCTTTTTTACGCTTTCCAACCGTAGGTTGAAGAAGCGTATACGCTCCAGCTATGTCCGTCCGTCCGCACGATAACTCACGTAAAAATGGTTCGATTTCGACGAAAGTTTAGTATGTCGTAGGGGACCACCTGGGGACGAACCCTATTAAAAATAGGCAAAACAGGGTCAAAGGTCAGGACATAGGAGCGTGACCCATTCCATTGCTCTTATGCGTCATAACGCGTAAAAATGGTTCGATTTCGATGGAATTTTAATATGTGGTAGGGAACTACCTGGGGACAATCCCTATTGAAAATAAATGAAATGGGGTCAAAGGTCAGGACATAGGAGCGGGATCCAATCCATTGTTTTATGCATCATAACTTGCGTAAAAATGGTTCGATTTTAATGAAATTTTAGTATGTGGTAAGGAACCGCCTAAGAACAAACCCTGTTGAAAATTGGCAAAATGGGGTCAAAGATCAGGCAGGGCATAAGAGCGGGATTTATTCCATTGCCCTTATGCGTCATGACTTGCGTAAGAATGGTTCGATTTCGATGAAATTTTGGTATGTGGTAAGAAACCACCTGGGAACAAAACCTATTGAAAATGGGTGGAATGGGGTCAGCCGCCCCGGTGGCGCAGTGGTCTAAGCGATGGCCTCTGATCATTAGTCCGAACGGGGTCCGGGTTCGAATCCCGGTGACGCATGGATGTTGTGTTTTTCTTACGGCACTGGCTCTCTCCCTTTCCTGGAACCAGTGACCCGAAATTAGGGACGGGCGACTGCTTATAGCCCATTGAGTTGCTCACGGCAGTTGTTAAACCTCCAATCAAAAAAAAAAAAAAAAAAAAAAAAAAAAAGGAATGGGGTCAAAGGTCAGGACATAAAAGCGGAATCCATTTCATTGCCTTTATGCGTCATAACATGCGTAAATATGGTTCGATTTCGATGAAATTTTAGTATGTGGTAAGGAACCACCTAGGCACGAACCTATTGAAAATGGGCGAAATGGGGTCGAAGGTCAGGACACTGGAGTGGGATCCATTCCATTGCCCTTGTGCATCATAAATTACCTAAAAATGTTTTGATTGCGACAAAACGTTATCATGTTGTTCCGTATAGTGAACAGCTTCTGTTGAATATCAACGAAATGGGGTCAAAGGTCATTGAACAAAAGCAAGATTTAATACACAGCCATTATTCTCATAACTTGCGTAAAACTGCTTCTATTGCGACAAAACTTTAGTATGTTATTCTTGAGGTATAGTGAACGAGTTCTGTTGAATATCATCGAAATGGGGTCAAAGGTCAGGACACAGGAGCGAGATTTATTCCACAGCCATTATCCTCAAAACTTGAGTAATCATTTCTGGTATGTCGGAAAGCGTATCATAATCAATGCATTGCGTGATTTTACTAACTAGTTTACGTTTTCCTAGGTTGAAAAAGCGTGCATGCTCCAGCTTTGTCCATCTGCCTGCCTTTCCGCACGATAACTCGCGTAAAAATGGTTCGATTTCGATGACAGTTTAATATGTGGTAGGAGATAATCTGGAGACGAACCCTATTGAAAATGACTGAAATGGGGTCAAAGTTCAGGATATAGGAGCGAAATCCATTTCATCTACCTTATGCGTCATAACTTACGTAAAAATACTTCGATTGCGACAAAACTTTATCATGTTGTTCCGGAGGTATGCTGAACCGGTTTTGTTGAATATCATCGAAATGGGGTCAAAGATCAGGGCACAGGAGCGAGATTTATTCCAGAGCCATTGTCCTAATAACTTCAGTAATGATTTCTAATATGTTGGAAAGCGTATCATAATCAATGCATTGCATGATTTCTCTAAGTTGTTAAATCTAATTTGCGATATTGCATTCAAATCAACTACATGTCGTTCTGATGATGCGCAGAAGATTATGCACCCTGAAGTGTGGATTACAAAAATAAAACATAGACTAATAGGTGGATTATTTGAAAATGAACAGACTGATATGAAAGTATGTAAAAATAGGCAGACGAATAGGTGGATTATGGAAGAATAGACAGCGTTGGAAGGATTATGTAAGAACTGCTGTGCGGATTATGTAAATAGAGACAGACTGATAGGTGGATTATGTAAAAGTAGACAGACTGATATGTGACTTGAACACTGTTTAGTAGATTATGTAAAATTTGGCAGAATTATAGGTACTTGTGTAAATCTAGAAGACTGATAGGTGGATTCTGTAAAAATAAACTAACTGACGGATGGATTATATAACGATAAACAGATTGATTGTGGTAAATTATGTAAAAATAAAGTGAGTGATGGGTGCATTATGTAAAAATTTGCAGAATAATAGGTGATAATGTAAAAGTTGAAACAATGGTAAATGTATTAGGTAAAAATAGACAGGTGGATTATGTAGAAAAAGAAACAGAGTGGCGATAGGTGAATTATCTACAGACAGACTGGTTGATGTATACGTGATGCAATAATAACCACTTTTTTATTCGATAAATGGGCTAAAATGTGGTTGGATTAATCGAAATTCGAAGATCATTACAAGGGATTTAGAACGCTTCAAAATGCGATTCATCTTCTTTTCACTGAAAAATATTTTTATTTTATTTGGTTCGAAATTATTTTTTTGAAACTATGGACTAGCAATGGTATAAGCACTATCTTCAACATTTATAAAATTATGTTGTGTGAACGCCTGAAGCAAAGATGTTAGTAAGACCTTTATACGTTTGTTTGTATACAAGATGTACCTTGGATATTTTATTCACTATTGACAATATTTGCCAGAAACAATTGTGAGATGTTACAATTCCTACGAAGAGTCTTTGGATTAAACCTAAGAGATTCCGCATGAAAACAAAAACTAATTTCTTGAATCTAACAAATTGCGTTAGAGGGAAAAAATTCTCACTCAGCTACACAAAAGCCTACACATGCCGAAAAAAACATATGAGATTATACCTAATGCCATCCAAATCACACGAGATAAGTATAGCTGAAAAACTGAAAAAAAAAAAAAAAAAAAAAACAGGGAGAGAGTTAAAAAAAGTGCTCAAGAAATAATTAACGGGGACCCTCTGAGAAAATAATTACGTTGAATCAATTATCTATTGATTATTTAAACAGAGAAGGAAGAGAGAAAAAAATATTCTAAACATAAAAGCAGAAAGGAAACAATATTTACTGAACAAATTACATACTGCAGAGCACGTTTTAAATCGCTCCGGGGAAGCAAGTAAAAATTCCAGTAAACCTTGCACCAGGACTGAATAACAAAAAGTACTTTCCAGATATGAAACAAAAGTATGACTTGAGCATGAGGCTATTTACAGCATTGACTATAACTGGGGATTTAATTATTTAGTTTATACATAGTAGCAGACAATTAAAAAAAAGCTGGAATAACGAATATCGGCAATAAATATCACGTCTAACAAAACAAAATTGGGCACAATTACAATTAATTAGGAAACACTAAAAACTAGCAGTCGTCAACCACAAGTTATAAAAAGAAAATTAAACCAGAAACATGACACCGAATTCTCGGGTGTGATAAGCGCGTTTTTTTGAATCCTTTTCGATATGAAAAAAAAAAAAAATTCCGAAATAGCCTCTTTTCAGAGAAAAAAAATCAGCGAAAAAAGAGAATACATTTATGCCTCCTGGAGAAAATCTGCGCATAATTTAAAATGCGCAATGTATGCAGTGTTCTTCACAAAGTATTGAACCGGTTGCAAAAAAATATATATCAGCCGGATTATTACACAATCATAAGACATCCGGAAATAAAGATAGCTATTTCTGTCTCCAGCGAGTGAGATGTGTGCTACGAGAAGTCACAAATTGTGCACAAAACATTCCTCATAACGGAATATATCGAAGGCAAAGGGAATTTTCCAATGTTTCAGAGATTTAATGCAAGCATTTTAAGCAAAAATATTATCTGATTTTCAACATTTCCGTCGTCACGTGTTCACTTTTCCATTGCCTACGAGCCTGGAAAGTTTCATTTATTTCACTTTGTCAGGAAGTAAGGATTCCCAGATGGCGCCAAGCTGTCGCGCTTTAGATTTTGTTTTACAAAGATGTCACAATGTGGAGAAGGCCATTTGAAGAATTTGGCTTTGTGTTTCGTAGCCGCATTTGGTATTGTCAAGTGCGATTAACACTTTTCGGCACGTATGATGAAAAGTAGCCGAAGTGAAAGCGGGAAACATTTAATCTCAGTTCTGCGCTTTATACCGCTTTTATTCCCGGGGAGTGACTGCAGTGTTTGTTGAAACCAAGAGGGTGAATTGGCCTGGGAACAAAGGGTGAGCGGGATAGTGACGCGAGGGGTTAGGAGCAAGCGGTCACGAGATGACCAGTGGGCTTGGTTTTTCGGACACGGCGTTAATCTAGCGAGAGGATTAGATTTCCCCGTGAAGCAGGTTAAAAAACAAAAACGAGTCATCGGAATTAGACATTATAGGGAATAGAAATATACACTGAAGTTCCAGAAAAGCTGGTACAGACGAGCTTACGCAAAATACATAGCAACGTCACCTATGCGCGTACTCGGTTGTGTCGGTCTGTGCGTATATAAATGATAGACATCCTTGCAAGGCCGCACCGGTGGCGCAGTGGTCTGAGGCGCTGGCCTCTGATCATTTCGTCCGTAAAGGGTCCGGGTTCAAATCCCGGTCAGGCATGGATGTTGTGTTTGTCTTACGGCACTGGCTCTCTCCCTTCCCTGGAACTAGTGACCCTAAATTAGGGACGGGCGACTGCTTATAGCCCATTGAGTTGCTCACGGTGGTCGTTAAACCTCCAATCAAAAAAAATACTTGCAAGCTGTCAGAGCTGTTTTCGGCATAAGAATGACAAGTAATAACGATTTAAGCAATTTTCAACGCGGCGTCATAGTTGGCGCTCGTGAGATGGGCCATAGTATTTCGGAGGTAGAAACTAAGTTCGGATTTTCACGGACGACCATTTCAAGGGTGCACCGTGACTACAAGAATTCCGGCAAAATCTCCAACCTACGATACCAGTGTGGCCGTAAAAAGACATTGGGTGAACGTGACCATCGTGGGCTGTCAAGAATCGTTTCACGCGATAGGCGTGCAACACTCTCGCAGGTATCATCGGAATTCAATGCTGGAGCCTCAACAAGCATCAGCGTCCGGACTGTGCAACGTATCCTGCACGATATGGGCTTTGGGAGCAAACGCCCAACTCGAGTCCCCTTGATGGGTGCACGACACAGAGTTATGCGCCTTGCTTGGGTACGGCAACACCGCCACTGGACACTTGATGACTGGAAACAAGTAGCCTGGTCTGACGAATCATGTTTCCAACTGTATGGGGCAGATGGAAGGATTCGTGTGTGGCGTAAACCGCATGAAGCCATGGATTCCGCCTGTCAACAGGTAACTGTACCGGCTGGTGGGGTTCCGTAATGGTATGAGGTGTTTTTATTGGACTTCACTGGGACCCCTGGTACGTCTGCAAAAGCCTGTGACCTGCCAACACTATGTGCGCATCTTTTCTGACGAGGTATACCCTTTCATGTCCTGCATTCATGCTGATGGGTTGGACCTGTTCCAACAGGACAAAGCACTTCCACACAAGTGTCGGGACGCCACATTATGGTTAGAGGAGCATTCATCTGAGTTTGGGGTGTTTCCAAACCCACCCAAGTCCCGAGATCTGAACGTGATAGAACACATTTGGGATGCCATGCAACGCGCTATCGAACACAGGAATCAGAGACCTCGGAATATACCCGAATGTGGAACGCTCTACAGGAAGTATGGTGTGCATTACATACAGAATATGCCGCCCCGGTGGCGCAGTGGTCTAAGGCGTTGGCCTCTGATCATTCGTCCGTAAGGGGTCCGGGTTCGAATCCCGGTCAGGCATGGATGTTGTGTTTGTCTTACGGCACTAGCTCTCTCCCTTCCCTGAACCAGTGACCCTAAATTAGGGACGGGCGACTGCTTATAGCCCATTGAGTTGCTCACGGTGGTCGTTAAACCTCCAATCAAAAAAAAAAAAAAAAAAAAAAAACATACAGAATATTTCCAGAAGCTAATGGAGTCCCTCCTTCCCGTGGGGGACCTACCAAGTATTAGACTGGTGTACCAGTTTTTCCGGCACTTCAGTGTATTGTTTGGGGAAAAGGAAAGTAAGTTAGATAAAAGCCTGCAGACAACTATCGTAGGTGGACATCATCATCATCATCATCATTGTCAACCATTATCAATCCACTGCTGGACGAAGGTCTCCCCAAGTTTCCTCCACAACGGTCTGTCTTGTGCCAGTCTCCTCCGTGTCACTCCCGCATATTTACGAATTTCATCCACCCATCTCCCATGTGGTCCAAAACTATCTTCAAAATCAAGACTGAAATTAAATGAAAAGAATAAATTGTTTTTGACCTGTATAACCATTTCATGTATAATTCAACGTCATGCTCATTATTGTTAGCTCTTCTATTGTTTTCTTCACGTTGGTGTTTGCGCGCCAAATTCTAACCACGAACCCCCAGATGAAGGAGTCTATTGTTATTATCAACCAAGCCTAAAAACCAGTTAACACCAAATCGTTGCTTAGAAACGAAGATACGGTTCCAAGTATGGTGCAGATGGAAATGAACACTTACACACCCCAGTGGCAAAATTGTGCTGCGCCAAAGTTGACGAATATCTGAAATATTCCTCGCTACAAACTTTCTATACAGCAAAAAGAAGAATTATTCCTCACTACAAACTTTCTTAACAGCAAAAAGAAGAATTATTCCTCACTACAAACTTTCTTAACAGCAAAAAGAAGAATTATTCCTCACTACAAACTTTCTTAACAGCAAAAAGAAGGGCTTTCAGAAGAGGAGACACCATCATTACATATATATATAGTTAACGCTGCCTAGCGAGAAAACTAAACATTATTGTAAGGGCCGAAATACACATAAATGTTTCCTGCGAAGAGTGTGGTCTGAGTAAGAAAGATTGTTTTCAGTTAGACATTAAGAAGCGAAGATATAATTGCGAAAATCTTCATAAGAATAGTATGTTCTTACGCTCTCCAGTTGCAAAGCATTTTATGACAAAATATTGTGAAATGCACGTGAAATATTCATCATCGTGACCTTTATTTAACGCAGAAAGAAATTTCAAAATCTGATATTTAGAAGCAGAGCTTTCGGGAAGAATACATTATACATTTACGACCCCTAACGGTGGTATCACGCATTTCAAATACAAACTGCGTAAAATGGCTTCATGATAAAAGGGATCGAGAGGTTCAAATAATTTACAAATTATTTTTTCAGCAGTTATACAGAGTAAAAGATATTTCGAATTAACCCTTTAACGACCATAATGCCCGAAATGCTCTCACATCATATCTACCGCGACCGCTTAAAAACGACCGTCTCGAGTGAGTACGATTTGCTACCTCCTCCTGTTCTTTGATTTTACACTGTCTCTACGGGATTAGCAGAAGTCACTCTCATTTGTCGATAAACAAATAAGCAGGCGTTACTTTCTACCGTAGCGATATTATTTACTCTCATGACATGGCATACCTTCTCCGTGGAAGAATGCATTGAGCGCCACCAGGGAACGTCTGAAGGTCAGTGCATATGAAGACTACAGATCCGAAGTTCCACGTGGTGTCCGAGCAGTAATCCCTCGTTTGTAAATTTCTAAAGGAGAGGGGAGAAATTCTGAGATGAACAAAAAACACTTTCAGGCGTTATGGTATTATGAGAGATACAAAATTTCAGGGACCTGGTCATCTGCATTTATTCCTCCTTGCAGCACGTCAATTAGTGGATCATCGTTCTCACAGTCAGGCTTTGCCGCCCCGGTGGCGCAGTGGTCTAAGCGATGGCCTCTGATCATTCGTCCGTTAGGGGTCCGGGTTCGAATCCCGGTGAGGCATGGATGTTGTGTTTGTCTTACGGCACTGGTTCTCTCCCTTCCCTGGAACCAGTGACCCTAAATTAGGGACGGGCGACTGCTTATAGCCCATTGAGTTGCTCACGGTGGTCGTTAAACCTCCAACAACAAAAAAAAAAAAAAAAAAAAAAAAAAAACAGTCAGGCTTTCGAACGAAAAAATAATCTTTCAAATCGGACTAATAGTTACAGAGATATGGTCTCCACAGACTAACGGACATATCGATTTTATAACCATGTTCTTTTTTCTCTCTCAAAAGGCATGCTAAAAAGGTATATTAAGGCTTCTGACCATTCGCCAGAAATGGGCCAAATTCTAGTGCCGGATCCATAATCAATGTGGTTGTCAAATGGTGCTGGGATTCTCAGCCGGGAATACTATAGATTAGGTTGTCAGTCCAATCTCCGAAAAGAGTGTGATCGCATGGGCATGGGGCCAAAAGTCGGTTCTAGTCGTCTAGGTCGCTGGACGTCCAGAACCCACTGGCAGCGGCCCAGACAATTATGGACGTCTGTTCTGACATCTGGATGGGTCGCTGCCGGTTGGTTTTGTTCTGGACTTCCGTCTTTTTGGTTCCCCCATCTACGCATTCGCGTTACGTTCAGTGAAAACCCTGGAAGAACCCGATGTTGACTGTCCGCAACGGGGAATCGAGCCCACATTAGTCACCTACGACACAGACAGGAGGCTGACAATTAGCCAACTGCGCCACTTCAGTGGTGAAAAAGGCACATATTCAGTACGAAATGTAAATTGCATGTAAATCTTAGCAAATATATTAGTTCACACGTACATTTTGATCAGAACCGGTTCTTTCATTATCTAAGCTCATCAAAATTATGTTATCTCTGTACGATAAGAAAATGTACATATCGTAAAAGGGACAACAACGCCACCTCCATGAATTGCATTTCCGTTCTTGCTTAAAGGAACTTACTGTTCAGAGTATTGTTCATGCGCTCTTGTTTAACCCTTTAAGCAGCTGATTTGCGTGAAACAAATGGAGCCCAAAATTTTCTGCGCTCCCCAAACAGAAATGTTGAAATATCCGCCGGGTTTTACGAAATCTACGCCCCCCTCCCCTTTATTCATCTGAGCAGTACCGACAATAAACTTGTCACTGGTGATAAACGCTCTCTTATAGTTCTTTATTCTCTTCTCCATGACCCAAGGCATTATGGGGAAGAGCCAATCCCTCTGACACGGGCATCATGCCACTGCGTAGAAACAAACTATTCAACATCTCTCTCTCCGCTTCCTACAAAAATCAGCAAAAGTGTACATATAGTGGCCGGGTTTTACGAACCCTACAGTTCCTTTCTCCCTTCCATTTGATCAATAACAAACACACAAGTGATAAGCATTTCCTTAAAGTCCTGCATTTTCCGCTCCATTACCCAAGGCATGACGGAGAAAGAGCCAGTGACCCAGAAATCGTGCCCCTGATTAGAAACAAGTGACAAAAATGTATTATATTTCATTCCTTGGATTCATCATCGTTGTTATAGCCTTTCGTGAAGTCTTTGGCTCATAGCCCATGCCATGCACGTGTGAAAAAGCTGTGACTAAAGTTTTTATAACACAAATCGTAAAATACATACATAACTATAATAAACGGTAGAAGTATTAATGTGTAGTCTATAATATAGGTCACCAACAATAATTTTTCGTAATATTCCAACTCAATAGTCCTGTGACACAAGCCTATTATATAGGTTAATAGATTTTAACCCGTCATATGACGGTCGCAATATGTTAAAAATCAAATAATGTAAAACTTTAGGTAATAAAAATATTAATTTATGCGCAATTTTATTCCTTTTTATGAAATTACTCTGCAATGCGAAAAAATGAAGTAAAACACGACATAACACCTACGTAACAGGACAAACGTTGCAGACAGTTGTTCGAACAGGTGCGTCTTTCCACAGATGAAGTCGTTTGTCTTATAATTTAATTTTCCGATATTTCTCCTTGATTTTAGGTATCGTGTGATAGCGGTGAGCTTAGTTCTGATTTCGGCCACCGGATAAAAGCAGATGGCGCTGCAAGTACTGGTTGACGTCAGAGCGTGAAGTTAAGATGTAAAGTTTGTTCCCGTAAGTAAAATGAACCAAGAGACTTTTCATTGGACCACCTGTTTGTTTATTAATGGCCGCCAAGGTGGCGCAGTGATTTAAGCGATGGCTTGTGATCATTCGTCCGAGATGGTCTGGGTTCGAATCCCGGTGAGGCATGGATGTTGAGTTTGTCTTGCGGCACTGGCTCTCTCCCTTTCCTGGAACCAGTGGTTAGGGACGGGAGTCTGCTTATAGCCCATTGAGTTGCTCACGGTGGTCCTTAAATTTCCAATCAAGAAAAAAAAGTTTATTAAGTGATGAAGAATTTTTTTCTTTTAATTTGGGCCCACATCTACCAAATAAATACATGAAGGTAGAATCTCTCCTGGTCTTTGATTCCAGCAGTGTACATTCTTTCAACAACAGTATTATGCGAAATGAGCGCCCATTTGATGGAAAAGTTCTTTTTATGAAATAAAATAACACTGATTCCTTTTTATTAAATTCCTCTGCAATTTTATCCATTTTTGTGAAATTGCTCGTAATGCTAAGAAAATTAAAATAAAACACGACATAACACATACGTAATAGAACAAACGTCGCAGACAGTTGTTCGAGCACGTGCGTGTTGCCACAGATGAAGTAGTTTGTCTTACTAACTTTATTCCATTTTCCGGTATTTCTCCTTTATTTTACGTATCGTGCGATAGCGGTGAGCTTAATTCCAATTTCGGCCACCCGATAAAAGCAGATGATGCTGCAAGTACTGATGACGTCAAAGAGTTGACCTCATTTCTACTTGATTATACGTATCTTGGATAGCTGTGAGCTTAGTTCCTATTTCGGTCACCGGATAAAAGCAGATGGTACTGCAAGTACTGAATGACATCAGAGCGTTGATGTCATTTCTACTTGATTTCAGGTATACGATAACGGTGAACTTAGTTCCAATTTCGGCCACCGGATGAAAGCAAATGGCGCTGCGAGTACTGAATGACGTCAGAGCGTTGACGTCCTTTCTGCTTGCGATAGCGGCGAGCTTAGTTCCTGTTTCGGCCACTGGATAAAAACAAATGACGCTGCAAGTACTGATGACGTCAGAGCGTTATGGACGGACGTACCCTACTATATTGGTTTAGTCAGTTAGGATTAGTGTTTCTCATCACCATAAATGACCACTTTGAATGGCATAGCTAAGAGGAAAGCAACGTTTTCTGATGCTCAGGTTCACACCTTCCAGCCGCATTCAACCCACTTCTTAGAGAGCGAATGTATTCATTCAAAGTGGTTTCAGGAGATTTTGTTAGCCACGAGTTAATTCGCTAAAGATTTGATTGTCCACAAGATGAAAAGTTTTACTTTTAGATTGCCATATTGTAATTAAATCTGTGAACTTACGTTATGTTTTGCTTGAAGCAGTGATTGAGTATGTCTGAATTCTGAAATAAATGCTAATAACTTTCTTGAACGGTTCTTATAGATCCACCTCTTGCAAGAGAATGATAAAGAAAAAGGGAAATGAAAATATTTAATTGAAATGGAAAATATCCAGCTTAGCTATCAACTCTCAAAAGTTATTATTTCTCAATCGCATTTCGGAAGCAACATCGTCTTTTGAGCAATCCCCAAACGACCAAACGTTTGGAACTTAAAGCGTTTTTTACCTCGAAATACAAAAGGATGCATTTAATAGCATTTTAATGGTCAACATATAGTTAGCATTCATGAAGTCACTAATGCCAAAAGATACATACATACACATGAGACTCTTGTCATTAAGAAGCGTGCTTATGATTCCCTTTGATTCATTAAATTTTCTAATTCGAATGAAGAGGTGGAAGTGTGATGTCTTTGGTGTTCCTTCGTCTTCTGGGAGATAGATTTAGTTTTTAATGGCATACTTAAGAGCCAGAGTATCTTATTAAAAAGCAGTTTTCTTTCTCTTTGAAAAATCTACACTCTAATTAGCATGGAGGAGAGAGTTTAAACTATTTAGGTGGAACAAGTGTGTTGCAGAATTGTAACTTTCCGGCGCAAACCATAAGACGATTGCGTTTAAAAGCACTTAGGCTTCAGACTTCGAGCTAAGAGTGTTTGTTTTAGGTGGAAACAACTCGACAAGGAATACTTCGGCATAACACTCTTAGGATGAACTCAATTTTTAATGTCATTACCTGGATTATTTAGTTTTAATTATAAGCTCCCTGTGTTTAATATGTTGTTGATACGTGTGGTCACTATAGACACAAGCACAATTTTAAGGCTGCGCACAGAGACGAAACTTGCTCGTCAAATAAATTCGTTCCTTGGTTTTTAAACGTCGTATTAGTTGGAAGAATTAGAATTCCATATGGTAAAAGGAAACGCATTCTTTAAAATACGGAACGACTGGACCTAAAATCATTGCTTCCTCAATACCTTCGAATGAACAAAATGTTCTACACAAAAAAGATTGAAGACAAGTTTTCGTCAATGGTGCAACTATTCATCAAGGCTTGTATTAAATTATCACCCATTATTCACCACACTATGAAAAATAAGTGTTGTGAATTCACGGAAAGTTTCTGAAAATAACGTAAGGCAAAGGACGACGGATCACTTTGTCCGTATTCATTTCGTCCACGTTCACTTTTTCCGTGTTCAATTCATCCACTCGCACTTTGTCCGTGTTCAATTCATCCACTCGCACTTTGTCCGTGTTCATTTCGTCCACTTTCACTTTGTCCGTGTTAATTTCGTCCACGTTCATTTTGTCCGTGTTAATTTCGTCCACGTTCATTTTGTTCGTGTACATTTCGTCCACAATCATTTTGCCCGTGTTAATTTCGTCCACGTTCATTTTGTTCGTGTTCATTTCGTCCGCGTTTGCTTTGTCCGTGCTCATTTCGTCCACGTTTCCTTTGTCCGTGTTCATTTCGTCCACGTTTCCTTTGTCCGTGTTCATTTCGTCCACGTTCACTTAGTCCGTGTTCATTTCGTCCTCGTTCACTTTGTCCGTGTTCATATAGTTCACGTTCACTTTGCCCGTGTTCATTTCGTCCACGTTCAGTTTATCCACATTCACTTTGTCCTTGTTCATTTCGTCCACGTTCGCAATGTACGTGTTCATTTCGTCCACGTTAATTTTGCCCGTGTTCATTTCGTCCACGTTTCGTTTGTCCGTGTTCATTTCGTCCACGTTTCCTTTGTCCGTGTTCATTTCGTCCACGTTTCCTTTGTCCGTGTTCATTTCGTCCACGTTTCCTTTGTCCGTGTTCATTTCGTCCACGTTTCCTTTGTCCGTGTTCATTTCGTCCACGTTCACTTAGTCCGTGTTCATTTCGTCCACGTTCACTTTGTCCGTGTTCATTTCGTCCACGTTCAGTTTATCCACATTCACTTTGTCCTTGTTCATTTCGTCCACGTTCGCAATGTACGTGTTCATTTCGTCCACGTTCGCAATGTACGTGTTCATTTCGTCCACGTTAATTTTGCCCGTGTTCATTTCGTCCACGATCACTTTGTCCGTGTTCATTTAGTCAGCGTTCCCTTTGTCCGTGTTAATTTAGTCCACGTTCAATTTTTCTGTGTTCACCTGGTCCAGTTCATTTCGTCCATGTGCAGTTTATCCACATTCACTTTGTCCGTGTTCATTTCGTCCACATTCGCCATGTCCGTGTTCATTTCGTCCACGTTCGCCATGTCCGTGTTCATTTCGTCCACGTTCACTTTCTCCGTGTTAATAATTTCGTCCACGTTCAATTTTTCTGTGTTCACTTGGTCCAGTTCATTTCGTCCACGTTCGGTTTATCCACATTCACTTTGTCCGTGTTCATTTCGTCCACTTTCACTTTGTCCGTATTCCTTTCGTCCACGTTTACTTTACCCGTGTTGATTTCGTTCGCGTTCGCATTGTGCGTGTTCATTTCGTCCGCGTTCGCTTTGTCCGTGTTCATTTCGTCCACGTTCACTTTGTCCGTGTTCATTTCGTCCACGTTCACTTTGACCATGTTCATTTCGTCCACGTTCACTTTGACCATGTTCATTTCGCCCACGTTCACTTGGTCCAGTTTCATTTCGTCCACATTCATTTTGTCCACTTTCACTTTGTCCGTGTTCATTTCGTCAACGTTCACTTTTGCCCAGGTTCATTTTGTCCACTTTCACTTTGCCCGTGTTCATATCGTCCACTTTCACTTTGCCCGTGTTCATATCGTCCACGTTCACTTTGCCCGTGTTCATATCGTCCACGTTCACTTTGCCCGTGTTCATTTCGTCAGCGTTCGCTTTGTCCGTGTTCATTTCGTCCACGTTTACTTTGTCCGTGTTCATTTCGTCCACGTTTACTTTGTCCGTGTTCATTTTGTCCACGTTTACTTTGTCCGTGTTCATTTTGTCCACGTTCACTTTGTCCACGTTCATTTCGTCCACGTTCACTTTGCCCGTGTTCATATCGTTCACGTTCACTTTCTCCGTGTTCATATCGTTCACGTTCACTTTCTCCGTGTTCATTTCGTCCACGTTCACTTTCTCCGTGTTCATTTCGTCCACGTTCAAATTTTCTGTGTTCACTTGGTCCAGTTCATTTCGTCCACGTTCAGTTTATCCACATTCACTTTGTCCGTCTTTATTTCGTCCACGTTCGTAATATCCGTGTTCATTTCGTCCACGTTCAGTTTATCCACATTCACTTTGTCCGTCTTTATTTCGCCCACGTTCGTAATATCCGTGTTAATTTCGTCCACGTTCACTTTTTCCGTGCTCATTTCGTCAACGTTCACTTTGTCCGTGTTCATTTCGTCCACTTTCACTTTGCCCGTGTTCATTTCGTCCACTTTCACTTTGTACGTGTTAATTTCGTTCACTTTCACTTTGTCCGTGTTAATTTCGTCCACATTCACTTTGTCCGTGTTCATTTCGCCCACGTTCACTTGGTCCAGTTCATTCCGTCCACGTTCATTTTGTCCACATTCACTTTGTTCGTGTTCATTTCGTCAACGTTCACTTTGCCCAGGTTAATTTCGTCCACTTCCACTTTGTCCGTGTTAATTTCGTCCACTTTCACTTTGTCCGTGTTAATTTCGTCCACGTTCATTTTGCCCGTGTTCATATCGTCCACGTTAACTTTGCTCGTGTTCATTTCGTCCGCGTTCGCTTTGTACGTGTTCATTTCGTCCACGTTTACTTTGTCAGTGTTCATTTTGTCCACGTTCACCTTGTCAGCGTGTTCATTTCGTCCACGTTCACCTTCAGCGTGTTCATTTCGTCCACGTTCACCTTCAGCGTGTTCATTTCGTCCACGTTCACCTTCAGCGTGTTCATTTCGTCCACGTTCACTTTCTCCGTGTTCATTTCGTCCACGTTCACTTTCTCCGTGTTCATTTCGTCCACGTTCACTTTCTCCGTGTTCATTTCGTCCACGTTCACTTTCTCCGTGTTCATTTCGTCCACGTTCACTTTCTCCGTGTTAATTTCGTCCACGTTCACTTTCTCCGTGTTAATTTCGTCCACGTTCAATTTTTCTGTGTTCACTTGGTCCAGGTCATTTTGTCCACGTTCAGTTTATCCACATTCACTTTGTCCGTGTTCATTTTGTCCACGTTCGCAATTTCCGTGTTCATTTCGTTCACGTTCACTTTTCCTGTGTTTATTTCCCCTTTCACGTTCACTTCGTCCGTGTTCATTTCGTCCACGTTCTACTTTGTCCGTGTTCCATTTTTGTCCATACCACTTTGTCCGTGTTCATTTCGTCCACTTCTCACTTTGTCCGTGTTCATTTCGTCTACTTTCACTTTGTCCGTGTTCATTTCGTCCACTTTCACTTTGTCCGTGTTCATTTCGTCCACTTTCACTTTGTACGTGTTAATTTCGTCCACTTTCACTTTTTCCGTGTTAATTTCGTCCACGTCCACTTTTTCCGTGTTAATTTCGTCCACGTTCAATTTTTTTGTGTTCACTCGGTCCAGTTCATTTCGTTCACGTTCAGTTTATCCACATTCACTTTGTCCGTGTTCATTTCGTCAACGTTCACTTTGTCCATGTTCATTTCGCCCACGTTCACTTGGTCCAGTTCATTTCGTCCACGTTCATTTTGTCCACATTCACTTTGTCCGTGTTCACTTCGTCAACGTTCTCTTTGCCCAAATTCATTTCGTCCACTTTCACTTGGTCCAGTTCATTTCGTTCACTTTCACTTTGTCCACAGTTTACTTTGTCTGCTGTTCATTTAGGCTACTGTTCATTTTGTCCACCGTTCACTTTATCCATATTCATTTCGTCCTCAAAATGGATGGAATACCGTAAAAATTTTCAGTTTAGACGGAATTTGTGTTACTGGGCAGAAAGAAGAAAGGTCAGCGGACATTGCTTGCATACGATTTTTTTTCGTGTTTCAATTTTCCATTAAATAAACGTTATTAAAAGCAAAACGACGTATTGACCTTTGAAAAGCTTTTTAACTCTTTTGTATGGTACGATGTCAGTTACTATGACAAATCAAAGATTTACAAAAAAATTTAATATTTTAAGATGCATCTTGTATGTTATTTTCATATAGTTCTTAGCTTTTTAGTATATCTTTTATTTTCATTATTAATAGTTTATAACTTCCGTATTAACCAATTTTCATACAGCTGACTATAAGTATCATAGCTATTTAACGTGAGAAAAAAATTATTAAAAGTGTAATCGTGAAAGCAAGGTTAGATTGATACTTTGAATTTGCGGTGTGACAGAAGCAAAATAGGGACTTCTTACATAATGGAAGAAATAGGGGTCTAAAATTTTCATCTTCAATCATACACATTTATAGCTACTGGAATGTACTTTGATTTCTGTCTTAGTGATTGACCTCGTACCACACAAAAGAGTTAAAAAACTCTCCAAAGTTCAGTTCCTCCTATTACTTTTAGTAACATTTAAAATCGTTATATTTTAATCGAAAAATTTAAAAAGGTAAAGAAACTGTCGCATGTAAGCAATGTCTGCTGACCATTTTTCTACCTAGTAACCAAAATTACATCAAAATAGAAAATTTACAACGTACTCCATCCATTCTGAGAACGAAATGAATTGGACATAATAAATGGTGGACGAAGTGAACGATGGACAAAGTGAACAGTGGACGAAATGAACTGGACCAAGTGAACGTGGACGAAATGAACACGGACAAAGTTATCCGTCACCCATTGAATGTCAGTGGACTAAATGAACAGCGGACGTAATGAATTGGACACAGTAAATGGTAAACGAAATGAACAGCGGACATAATGAATTGGACACAGTAAATGGTAAACGAAATGAACAGCGGACGAAGTGAACGATGGACAAAGTAAATAGTGGACGAAATGAACTGGACACAGTAAATGGTAGACGAAATGAACAGCGGACGAAGTGAACGATGGACAAAGGGAATAGTGGAAGAAATGAACTGGACCAAATGAACGTGGACGAAATGAACGCGGACAAAGTGATTCGTTACTAATTGAATGTCAGTGGACTAATGAATAGCGGACAAAGTGTACCGTGGGCGAAATGAATTGGACACAGTGAACGTGGACGAAATGAACACGGACAACGTGGACAAAATGAACACGGAAAAAGTGATCCGTCACCCATTGAATGTCAGTGGACTAAATGAACAGCGGACAAAGTATACTGCGGACCAAATGAATTGGACACAGTAAATGGTAGACGAAATGAACAGCGGACAAAGTATACTGCGGACCAAATGAATTGGACACAGTAAATGGTAGACGAAATGAACAGCGGACAAAGTGAACGATGGACAAAGTGAATAGTGGTCGAAATCAACTAGACCAAGTGAACGATGGACAAAGTGAATAGTGGTCGAAATCAACTAGACCAAGTGAACGATGGACAAAGTGAATAGTGAACGAAATGAACTGGACCAAGTGAACGTCGACAAAATGAACGCGGACAAAGTGATCCGTCACTCACTGAATATCAGTGGACTAAATGGACAGTGGACTAAATGGACAACGGACAAAGTGTACCGTGGACGAAATGAACTGGACCAAGTGAACGTGGACGAAATGAACACGGACAAAGTGATCCGTGAACCATTGAATGTCAGTGGACTAAATGAACACCTGAGAAAGTGAACGGTGGACAAAGTGAACAGTGGACGAATGAACTAGACCAGGTGTGCGTAGATGAAATGAACACGGATAAAGTGTTAGGGAATCCAGCAAAGTTACGGATAGGTGTCCGTCTTTCAACGAAATTTCGGTTTTTAAAAGTGCCCTGTTTCTTACCCTTCCGTATTTTTACAGTTTTTCCGTAGTCAGTAATTCCGTTCATTTCACAAAAGTCCGTTTGATGTTTTTCCGTATTTATACAGAAATTTCGCAAAATCGAAGACCGTGAATTTCTCAGCCCTTTCAACAGAGAAACCGGTGGGGCTCAAACAGATGTCGATTGAGCTGGCTCAATAGGAACCACGCGTCTTAAATACTCAGCCAGAACCACTCAGAAATCTTTCACAGGTTTAAGATTTACACACACTGATTGGTGGTGATTTTTTTTTTGCCATTAATGTAAGTGATTTAGTAGTTTTATTTTCTGTTGGAGCTTATTGTTTTTTTGAATACGTTTGTAATAATTTCGTTTTTTCTGTAGGAATACTTATCACACATTAAGTATTTTTTTCACCGTGATTTTTCGAAGCAACAGAATGCTTTGGGACTTGATATCTTATTAAACAGACAATTACCCAGTTTCTTACGATAGCACAAAATATAATAGCTGGTGCACAAAACTGGGAAGAGGAGAAAAATATCCTGCGCCACAATAACCAAAACCGATGTGATACACAATCCACAATATCCGATTTCGGTACAGAACTTCAAAAGCAGATCTTTCGACAGGCGATTGAAATTTAGCCGGTATCCCAGAAATCGCTCCTGTTACTGGAACTTTTTGTCATATGAATACGGAAGAAGTCAGAATGGAGTTTTTCCGTTAATATGGCAAAAGAATTCCTGAATAGTTTCTGAAAATTTAGTATTTTCCGCTAATGCATGTTAAAAACGGCAACTTACCTTCAATATAAGAAAGGCATTGCGAAAACGTTTCCGAAAATTCAGAATTTTCCTGTAACGCATTTTAAAAACGGCAATTCACTATCAGTATAAGAAAGGAATTGCAAAAACCTTTCCGGGTTTCTGAAAATTCAGGATTTTCAGCTAACACATCTTAAAAACAACAATTGACCGTCATATAAGAAAGGAATTGCGGAAATGTTTCCGAAAATTCAGAATTGTCTACTTAGGCATCTTAAAAACAGCAATTGACTGTCACTGTAGGAAAGGAATTGCGGAAATATTTCCGAGTTTCTGAAAATTCGGGGTTTTCTGTTAACACATCTTAAAAACAACAATTGCCCGTCAATATATAAAAGGAATTGCGGAGAGGTTTCTGAAAATTTAGAATTTTCCGTTGACACATTTCAAAAACGGCAATTCACCGTCAATGTAAGAAATGCATTCCGGAACGGTTTTTGAAAATTTAGAATTTTCCTTGCGCACGAAGTATCCCTGAAATTAGAGTTTCTTTCAGTCATTTCACGGAAAAGGTTTTATCTGAATTGTGCTTCGTTAATTCATGGAAGTAAAGTTTGCTGTGCAGGAAGCAGGCAAATATATCAGATTTAGCTCAAGGACTAGACAAATACATAGGCCATGCCATAACTTAGCAAACATGTCGCTCATCATTCATCAAGAAGTCTACAAACATACAAAAATGCTGTTCATCACTGATCTTGATACATCACTCACCAAGGACTCTGCGATCTAGGGCGTAACTGACCTAGAATTTGACAAATAATTTGCTCATCAATCACCAAGAGCCCAACAAACGTAGAACTGTTGTCTTGCCATCCATCATTCATCAAGAACTCAACAAACATATCATCCACAGCCGAAAGATGAAACGTTTCAGCGCCCTGGGCCAAGGAGAATCAGACGCCCAAAGTAAACGTATTCCAATGAAAAAAAATACTTCAAATTTGAATTTCACATTTAAATTATATCATCACCAATCATTATCAATCCACTGCTGGATGAAGGTCTCCCCAAGTGTCGTTCACACAGGTCTGTCTTGAGCAAGTCTCTCCCATATTACTCCTGCGTGTTTTCGAATTTCACTCACCCATCTACCATGTAGACTTCTTCTGGGTCTTTTCCTGTCTCTTGAAATCCAATACAAAATTCTGGTTGTCCATCGGTGGTCCGTCCTTCTGGAAATATGTCCAGTCTATTTCCACTTCAGGGATTTTAATGTGATCATGTCTTCCGATCTTGTCACTTTACTTAACAACGAGTTCCTCTTCCTACATTTCCGGTTACACAGTTGTTCTGCAGTCTATAGGAGTTTTTTTTATCACAGAAAGAATCATTATCCCAAGTTTGTTCAATTAGTCCAATATGAAGGGTGCACCATCTTGCATAAAGATTGTGGTGTTCAGACAATTCCTCTGCGGAAGTGTTGGATTGACGCGTTCAGGTAAAGTCAGCACCATGACTAGGTAAAGTCAGCACCATGACTAGGTAAAGTCAGCACCATGACTAGGTAAAGTCAGCAACATGACTCTTCACCTTCCGAAGATTTGTGAAAAGCGTTTTGTGACTCGTTTACATGCCCGAAATTTCTTAGATAACATACGTAATATGAAAAAGAAGACAGTAGCGCCAAATTACACCGTAGCGGCTGAATTTTGATCTTTTTGTTTTTCGAAAATCAAAACCGCATACACGGAAAAGTATGTATACCAAATTTGGTTGAGATTTGTCTGACAGTTCTTTCTTCAGAGAACTCTGAACACCTCCTTTTAATTCTGATAACCCTGTATTTCACTTCGCGGGTAATGTCATCCCTGCCACTTGCGTACGGCGCATTGCACGTACTCCAGTCGCAGTCAGTGTTTCCATTATTTTGATGAACCTCAGTATGTTTTATGTAAAATGAACAACACATAAAAATAAGAATTCCTGTCGTGGGTCGCACTATCAAACCATCCTATTGAGTTCAGTTATTGACCGAGATATGAAGCATACTTCAATCGCACTGAAGCGTCAGAATCAGATGAAGTTAGCCTTGTTCGTACAAGACAATGGCTAAATATAAAAGTCTCCCCGGAGCACATATATGAGGTAATTCCAAAAGACGTGCAATTAAAAGTTTAGGACAAGTTAGAAATTGTATATTTCAGTGTCAAAGATTTTGACAGAGGTTTCACTGCGTAATTTCACGCGTCATAGGGTGCTCTTAGTTGCAGAACAAGAGAGGTTTCACGTTGCTTTCTGAACGGGAATTCGTTGGGATGATATTCAACTGAATGTCGAGATCCTTTGTGAAATGCTTCGTTCATTTCTACAAAGCACCTAAGAGCATGTTGCGGAAAAACCTCGTGGCTTTTAATAAATCTTGATCCTTAGTACAATAAGGAGTGGATACAATGTTAATTTAAAATTTAAGTACTAAAATGTGTATTAACGAATGAGCAAAATATTTTCCATTGAAGTTTCTGCAGGCCGCCCAGGTGGCGCAGTGGTCTAAGCGATGGTTTCTGTTCATCCGTCCAAAAGGGGTCCGGGTTCGAATCACGGTGAGGTATTGATGTTGTGTTTGTCTTACTACACTGGCTCTCTCCCTTCCCTGGAACCAGTGACCCTAAATTAGAGATGGGGCGACTCCTTATAGCCCATTGAGTTACTCACGTTGGTCATTAACCCATTAACGACCACGCTTCTAAAATCTTGTATCAATCTAAATACCATAGCGCCCGAAACTGTCTATTGTTTCACTTCTTTGTTTAGGAACAACAACAACGGTGACTGACGGGTGGCCCTTGCTGATCTCTCAAAGGTCGTGCAAATTTAAAGAACACGTAAGAGTACGAAATCTGACGCACTCTAGACAGCCGTTTCGGGCAGCTACGGTCGTTTAACACGTAAGAGTAGGAAATCTGACGCACTTTAGACAGGCGTTTCGGGCAGCTATGGTCGTTTAACACGTAAGAGTAGGAAATCTGACGCACTCTAGACAGGCGTTTCGGGCAGCTATGTTCGTTTGTATGTACGGGCGTTTTGGGCGTTATGGTCGTTAAAGGGGTTAAACTTTCAATAAAAAATGTTTCTGCAGCGTTTTTTAAATAATTTTCTACGAAATTATATTACAATTGAAAAAGGAACTATAAGCTCTCCTATCTGAGAATCCAATACGGTTTACTCTTCTCCGAAGTAATGTCAGAGAGCTGTCGTATTTATATGCGCATGAAGTCGCTGAAGTATGTTCAATTAAGCACTTCTAGGTGAAACATTTGTTACACAGTGTCCGATTCCTAATTTCGGAGTTATTTTCCTGAGTAAAGGACAGATTCACACACTCTGAACAAAAAAGATATTCACGAGAAGTGACGACCCCTGCGTCCAAACATGGGGAAGGTCTAATTCGTGGCTAAATGTTTTGCATTAGGGACAAACTATCTTTTACGGTTTGATGGAAATATCTTTGGTAACAATTGCATGTTGTACAGATTTTACCCGATCTCCATAATGCAAACCCGGGAAAAGTCTATGGAATAGGACTAATAGTTGCCTTATACATACATGTTTACAGGGTTATTACAAATGAAATAGTTTCAACATTTTACAGAACCAAAACTATGTAAGATATTGACCCTCACAATGCATTGTTCTATCACCAATAGTAACGATTTTATTATGCCACCCGGGTGGCGCAGTGGTCTAAGCGATGGTTTCTGATCATTCGTCCGAAAGAGGTCCGGGTTCGAATCCCGGTGAGTCATGGATGTTGTGCTTGTCTTACGGCACTGGCTCTCTCCCTTCCCTGGAACCAGTGACCCTAAATTAGGGACGGTCGACTGCTTATAGCCTATTGAGTTGCTCACGGTGGTCGTTAAACCTCCAATAAAAAAAATATATGGCGTCATTAAAAGACTGCGGTTTCACCATTATGTGAACAATCAGGCATGATGGCCGCAAATGCTACGGAAAAGGCGTTATGTGTGCTGGAATTAAGCTGAATGAATTTTGTTGCTGTTGTGCAATTGGTTTTAGAGCACGTTGCAAGAAATCACCACCGAACAGACAATCCATCTATGACTGGCACAAGAAATTTGAACCAACTGGATGTTTGTGTAAAGATAAAAGTCCAGTGAGACCACGTGCATTTGAGGAACAAGTGGAACGTGTTCTTGGCAGTTACCAATGCATTCCAACGAGTTTCACAACGATGGTGGGTCGGGAGTAGAAAATTCCACTAGCGACTGTTTAGAAAATTTTGAGGAAGCGACTGAAAATAGCTCCCTACCAACTTCAGTTAAGAAATGAGTCAACGAGTCGATAATTTCTTATGGGTCCAACGGGTCGGGTTTTTGACCCGGTTTTATTCCCGTGTTATTTTTGAAAAGAGAAAAAGGTATTTCAAAAAAAAAATGCGCGTTGTGGAATTCTGTAGTCGATACTGGTACCCACGGAGTGAATAATGATTTGCCGTGCAAACATATTGTTGTCTCTTTCTTAAAGCAACGAAAATTTCCACCGACCGTCGTCAAACACACCGACATCATATCGTAAAAAGATACTTCTTTTGCGATCTTTTACAGTGCGATTGTCCAGTGCAAGGTACAGGCAAACGCCATTCGCCTGCTTCTCAGCCGATTCACTATCTCCGTACGAACTTCACTGTATGACTAAGAGTTACTTTTCACATCGCATCTTTTACAATGAGTCTTCAGGGGTTTTCAATTGATGTTCCAACATCGCGTTCCCATGACATGTCATGTCGAAATTAACTCTTTATATGTTAATATGGATGGATTTAATATTAAGGAGGTTGAGAAAGGCCTCGAGGCCAACAAATACTCGCTTGTTGTAAACCACAAGGGGTTGTGTGAATGCTGGAAATTGTTACGTCTCATTAAGGAGCCGGTGAATAATTCTGTGTTGTTTGGTCTTGCTTGCTTGTTCAAAATGTGAAAAGTGTATAATTGCAAAGAAAGATATCGACGGTGTAATAAGAGATTATGGAACCAAAAATCTAACGGACCATTTGAAATTATGCGTACCTCCATCAGACCGTGGAAAGAGTGAACAATCTAAATACATAAAAAAATACATTTGTGTAATCGTTAATAATGATTCCCATTCGTAATATACTCATGGTCACGGTCATCCATTACTTCTGGATTAACCAAAATATTGGCATTAAAAGTGGCACCAAAATTTAGCAAGTAACCAAATTTTATTATTAAAAAAGGATTTCAGTTATTAAATATCAAGCAGTTATTGGGATGAATATATATATATCATCATCATCATCATTGTCAACCATTATCAATCCACTGCTGGACGAAGGTCTCCCCAAGTTTCCTCCACAACGGTCTGTCTTGTGCCAGTCTCCTCCATGTCACCCCCGCATATTTACGAATTTCATCCACCCATCTACCATGTGGTCTTTTCTGGGTCTTTTCCTGTCCCTTGGAATCCAATCTAAAATTTCGGCTGTCCATCTATGGTCTGTCCTTCTGGCAGTATGTCCAGCCCATTGCCATTTCAGGGATTTAACTCTGATCATGATGTCTTCCACTCGTCATTTTTCGGATCCACGAGTTTCTCTTCTTATCTCTCCTGGTTATACCAAGCATGCACCTCTCCATGCTTCTTTGAGTTGTTTGCAGCCTTTGTATGTCTCTTTTAGTTAAGGTCCACGTCTCTGCACCATACGTAAGCACTGGAAGGATGCATTGATCAAACACTTTTCTTTTAAGACATAATGGCATATTGCTCTTGAAAATTATGCTGTTTCTTCCAAAAGCTCTCCAGGCAAGTTTTGTACGCCTATTAATTTCTTCATCAATGTGACCCTCACTTGATATCTGCTGTCCAAGATAAACATACGTATCTGTTATCTCCAGTTTTTCTCCATCAATCGATAAATCTTCATTTCTTGTAAAAGCATTGAACATCACTTTTGTCTTCTGAAAGTTCATTTTTAATCCCACTTCTTTACTCTTGTCAGCAAGTTCCTGGATCATACTCTGCAGCTCTGATGGGGTAGTTGCAAAAATGACTACGTCATCAGCAAAACGAAGGTGGGTTAGATAATCTCCATTAATCTTTATCCCTTTGTTTTCCCAGTTCAGTGATTGAAAGACATTTTCCAATGTGGCATTAAAGAGCTTCGGAGATATGGTGTCATGTGCAAAAATAGGGCAACGGCAACAGAATGAAACTTCAGTAGGTAAATTCGGTCACGGCAACAGAAACCAGCGTGGAAATACTCTCGTTGAGTTTGCAGAGGCAGAAGGATTTTTTCATCTTGAACTCCTTTTTCAAGAAAAAGCCACACAGGAAATGGACATGGAGACATCCAATTGGGACGACAAGTGAAATTGATTTTATTATGTGTAACAAAAAATTCGTCATCGAAGACTGCAGTGTGCTGAACAAGTTCAACACAGGTAGTGACCATAGATTGGTGAGATGTAAGATGCACCTCAACACTAAACTGGAACGTGGCAAGCTCATAAGACAAACAAAATGTATTGACATAACCAACCTTAAAAACACCATAATACTTTCAAGTTGGAACTGAAGAACAGATTCTCTGCTTTAGAAGGCCTAACATCGGAAGAAGTGGATATTTCGAAAGTTAACAGAAAAGTAACCAAAGCTCTAATGGAAACAGCAACAAAATTAGCTGGGTCTAAGAACAAGTTGCATGTGAACAAATTTTCAGGAAAAACCAAAATGTTGATGCAAAAAAGAAGAGAGATGAGGACAACTAAAGTAGATGTGACTTCCAAAGTGGAATATATAGAGCTATGCAAGACAACACGAAAAAGTATCACTGAAGACGTAAGGAAATTCAACTATGAGCTAGTGAGGAAAGCAATTGAAAACAACCAAAGCCTTAAGATAGCAAAGGGACATCTCAGTAAGGGAAGAAAACAGATTATGGCTCTGAGAAAAGAAGATGGTTCTATAACAAGAAATAGAGGCGAAATTTTGACAAGAGTGAAAGATTTCTACTCCAAATTATATGAAAGGGATGATACATGTACTCCAGACATCATGAAAGGTACCAGAGTTCTTCCAGTCCTCCCAGCAGAAGTTGCTCATGCAATCAAGAACATGAAGCGAGGGAAAGCTCCAGGAGAAGATGGAATTACTATAGACATCATACAAGAAGCAAGTGGAGAAATTGAAACAGTACTCGCCCAAATTTTCACTCTATGCCTTAATGAAGGGAAGATTCCTGAGGATTGGAACAATGCTACAATGATCCTGCTACATAAAAAAGGTGACATTGAGGATATCAGGAACTACAGACCTATCAGCCTCCTATCAGTGGTTTATAAAATCTTCACTAAAGTTCTTTCACACCGCTTGAAGGTAACACTGGACATGGCTCAACCGAGAGAACAAGCTGGATTCAGGAGTGGCTACAGCACAATAGATCATATCCACGTACTGAGAGAACTAATTGAAAGAGCGAGGGAATATGAACTTCCATTGTGCATGGCTTTTATCGATTATGAAAAAGCCTTTGATTCGGTGAAACCATCAGCAGTTACCACGGCTCTGAAATCCTGCGGTATTGAAGATGCATACATTAATATTATTAATAACATCTATGAAAATGCAAGTGCAAAGATTCGGCTGTTTGAAAATACAACACACATAAAAATTGGAAAGGGAGTGAGACAAGGTGACACCATATCTCCGAAGCTCTTTAATGCCACATTGGAAAATGTCTTTCAATCACTGAACTGGGAAAACAAAGGGATAAAGATTAATGGAGATTATCTAACCCACCTTCGTTTTGCTGATGACGTAGTCATTTTTGCAACTACCCCATCAGAGCTGCAGAGTATGATCCAGGAACTTGCTGACAAGAGTAAAGAAGTGGGATTAAAAAATGAATTTTCAGAAGACAAAAGTGATGTTCAATGCTTTTGCAAGAAATGAAGATTTATCGATTGATGGAGAAAAACTGGAGATAACAGATACGTATGTTTATCTTGGACAGCAGATATCAAGTGAGGGTCACATTGATGAAGAAATTAATCGGCGTACAAAACTTGCCTGGAGAGCTTTTGGAAGAAACAACATAATTTTCAAGAGCAATATGCCATTATGTCTTAAAAGAAAAGTGTTTGATCAATGCATCCTTCCAGTGCTTACGTATGGTGCAGAGACATACAAAAGCTGCAGACAACTCAAAGCAGCATGGAGAGGTGCATGCTTGGTATAACCAGGAGAGATAAGAAGAGGAACTCGTGGATCCGAAAAATGACGAGAGTGGAAGACATCATGATCAGAGTTAAATCCCTGAAATGGCAATGGGCTGGACATACTGCCAGAAGGACAGACCATAGATGGACAGCCGAAATTTTAGATTGGATTCCAAGGGACAGGAAAAGACCCAGAAAAAGACCACATGGGAGATGGGTGGATGAAATTCGTAAATATGCGGGAGTGACATGGAGGAGACTGGCACAAGACAGACCGTTGTGGAGGAAACTTGGGGAGACCTTCGTCCAGCAGTGGATTGATAATGGTTGACAATGATGATGATGATGATATATATATATATTACATTTATTACGTTTACATGTATATACAGTATATATTAATTGAGTTTCGAATTTATAGTTCAAAGCAGATTTGTCCGGGTCAGTTACGGGTCCGGATCCGAAATGTCTGACCCGTTTCCAACTCTGCTTTAGTTATTCCAAAGTCTAAGTGACATAGACGGAACCGCACGTCACGATTTCTGTACATAAATGTAGGAATATTTTGAAGAAGAAGGTTTTAGAGTCTAAATTCCAGCCACGAATCGATGTTCCACATGAGTGAGATAGTAAACAAACATAACATTCGCATATGGAGAAACTGAAAGTCCTAGACAACTGTGGATCGTGTGTAGGATCCTCCAAATGTTAATGTGTTCTGTGCTATATCCCATTAAGAAGTATGACGTCTTCTTTTTTCAAGAAAACACTGTAGCGGGTAGTTCTTATCTCGACATGCTAATCATTTGGTCGATATCTCAACTGCACGAAGACAATAACAACTGCAGTTTCCAACAGGAGGGAGTACCACCCCACTGCCATCGGAAAGTTAGAAATCACCTTGATGAAAATCTTGCAGAGCACCTGGCTGCCCATGCAACAAACGACAGAATATCACTCACATGTTGGCCACCACGAAGTCCGGATCTAACACCCTGTAACTTCTTTCTTATGGGGCTATGTCAAAGACAAGGTCTTAGTCATCCTAGTAATTTAGCTGATCTGAAACAGCGTATCACCACAGCTGTTCCTGGAGTTGATTAATATATATATATTAACGCGTGTTTTGCAAGAATTCGACTGCCGCGATGATATATTGCGTGTGAATAAAGATGCATACAGCGAATATCGGTAAGCTTCTGCAACAATCATGAGGAGTTTCACTACAAAAAGATTCAGCGAAGGCCGAAAATGCCGGGTACACACCGTCGGCAGGTTTATCGTCATTTGAATGCGTTTCAGAGAGGAAGAATTGTAAGCCTGCGTGAAGCGGGCTAGTCTCTACACTTTGTATCGCTGCCCATGTGCAACGGGATGCACCAGTGGCTACATGGAGGTTCGTACGTGCGTCACAATGTCAGGGATGCAGTCCGACAGACGTCAGCACGCCTGGACCGGCGGATTGTTCGACATGCTCGTTCGTCCCCAGAAAGCAGTGCAGCCTATATTCGACGGGCTGTGCCATCGGCCATGGACGTCGCCATAACGATTCGAACTGTAAACCGAAGGTTGCCAAACCTGCGCAGTAGGAAACCGTTACGTCAACTGCCATTGACGGCCAGCCATTGCAGCGCGCGTCTGGCTTGGTGCCGAAGTCATGCGAACAGAGGTCACGAATGGACCACTGTGGTCTTCAGTGATGAATCCCGTTTCTGTCTGGGTGCTGACGATAGACGGATCCGTGTCTGGCGACACCCTGTTGAGCGGACGGATCTCGGTTTTGTTCGCGACCGGCTCGTCCGGCAGGCATCATGGTATGGGGTGCTATTGCGCATGACAGCAGGTCACCTCTTGTTCAAATCACGTGCACACTGACAGCTGCATTATACGTGAGCGAGATTCTGCAGCGCATTTTGATACCGTTCCTATATGGCATGCAACACCCCATTTTCCAGCAAGATAATGGCCATGTGCACACCGTACGGATACATAGACACTGTTTGCAACATGTTCAAACACTGCCATGGCCCGCAAGATCGCCCTATTTATCCCCAATCTGAAACCTGTGGGATCACATTGGACGCCGTCTGCCGTCGAATTGGCCTGCGCACGATCCTGATGAATTATGGGAGCAAGTCAACTGTGCTTTGTGTTCCATTTTTCAGGACGATATCCGTCGACTGTATTTCTCATTGCCACGCCGTATTGCTGCCTGTATTACCGTTCGCTTTGGTGCAACCACTTAGAGGGGTACACATTGTGCTGCATTATCGCATCTGAAAACCACTGGATTTTGCTGAAAATAACATCAAGGTAAACCCTTATGTATTCCTATTTGTGTGCTCAATTTCACCTTTTTATCCTCACTCTTTCTGGGTAGGTAAATTTCTGTGTGGAGCAGTGTATGTTGCCAGAAGGACGGACCACCGATGGACAACCGAAATTTTAGACTGTATACCAAAGCACAGGAAAAGACCCTGTGACGTGTCTTCCAGCAGGACGCACACGACATAAAGGCAGATAGCAGTCAGAACGAACGTCCGCGTAGCTCAATTGGTAGAGTGACTTATTCCGGGATGAGGGGACCCGGGTTCGAACCCCCGCGTGGATAAAAATGACGGAGAAATTTACTTCGTTATAACCCTGAAGACCACATGGGAGATGATGTGGTCTTCTCCGAAAGCATACCGGAGTAACGTGGAGGAGACTGGCTCCATGCGGACAGTTGTGGAAAAACTTGGGGAGACCTTCATCCAGCAGTGGATTGATAATGATTGACAACGATGATGATGATGATAAATAATAAATTAAGTCAGTCAACATTGGAGTTCCTCCTGTTCATTTCTTCACCAGAAATACCATTTCATATAAAGAAACGAGCTTCCTTGATAAAGGCCGTTCTGTATGCTTGCTGCATACATAGCTTGGTTGTTCGATCTGCTGCGAAATAAGCGCAACCCACTCATTTAGCTCTTTGGTTTATTCTTTGCATTATATCTGTATTGATTTGTTCATATCATTTTGTTCCTTAATATTATGAATAGATAGATAGATGGTTCCACCCGTCCGTCTCATGGTCTTCTTCTGTCGCTTGGTTCCAAACATGTAAGCCCATTGTTCAACGGTAGTCAGTTCGTGTAGCAATGCGCCCAAATTATTCATTCATGTATTTATTTTCCTCTCTTTCCTGGATGCACCTTTCTATGCTTCTTTGAGATGTTTGAAGCGTCTGTATTTCATTTTTGGTGATGGTACATAACTCTGATCCGTAAGTAAGAACTGGATGGGTGCATTGATTAAACACTTTTCTTTTAAGACGTAATGGCAATTATTCTGGAAAATTGAATATATATACTATTGTACATAGGAAATAATCACAAAAACAGGTGCAATGACAATTATAAAAGTACAACAGCCGTGTTGTCTGCGAATGTTAACCTTATTCGTCTAAGGCAAATATAAAAAATCATTGCAATCGCCATTTTTTCCAGATGTTTGACCTTTTTCCCCGTGGGGTGAAGTAGAGTAGGCTAAAGTAAATGATCAAATGATCATATGTAGAGGATTTCAGGAAGGGAGTGTCTGACCCCAGGTCTTAAACAGCCCTTAGAAATAGGAAGCTAAAGGATTTGGGCTAGAGTGCCCGATAGGAAAGTGACACGGAAGCGAAGTAGAAAGGGGAAGGAAGACTCCCTTATTTATTACCGGGGGTGGGGGCAGTACCTGGGGTCCGACGTCTTAACGTGCCCATCCGACACACGGCGGATATTTAGTGACTAAAAAATCACAAGTGCATAAATGCACTAGCCGATATTACGTGGCTAAGGAAATGAATCAATAACTACCATTTACAGTAAGTAGCAAAATACTGTTCTACAAGTGTTTATACTAACAATTTTAAGCAAAAGTCAACAGGTTCCTGGTAATATATTTAGTGGATCGAGCGTTCCTACCTGCCTGGGATCGAACCTGAGGTCCTATCTGTGGCAGTCACGAACGCTGCCCACTAGGACACCCGCGGCTCTAAATGATAAAATATTGAAAATTAGAGGATTAATTATGATTTCAGTTGTGACAGTCCCAATAGGAAGAAAATTCCAAATTTATTTATTTTGATTAAAATATTTTTTTTTAATTTCGATTACAAGTGAAGAACACTGTCTTACTAATTGGAAGTTTAAATGAAACAATGTGTATATTCATGACACGAATAAAAGGTTATTTAATGTATTTAAAAAAATCAATGCGTTTTCCAACCATATCAGATTAAGACGTTTTGTTGTTGATGGAATCCAAAGCAGAAGCACTGTTGCAAAGCCTTTTATTTTAATGAGCTGGGCAACTCGTCAGAAATGTAATTCAGGTCATACTGAAGATATATTTTACGAGCTTAAAAAGGGTTTGAAGAATTAATAAGATGACCGATTCATGAACCTAGCAAATTTTGAAATGAAGCGCGTGGTCTGTTTTAAGCGATGTCATATCTTTTAAGACGTATATTTTAAAAAATCAAAAGAGAAGCAATCCAGTAAATTAGAGACACGTTGTTTTACTCTAATTGACAGAATCAACCCTGCAAGGATTATAATTGTCATTTTGTATTAACATATTCGTTTTTTGCATGGAAGTATAACTAATACCGTATCTCGTTAATATGCGCATTAAAGACAACTCTGCGTGGAAGATGTTTATAAGCAATCTTTCTTCATCTTTGTTTCTTTGCTTTCCTCTCTTTAATTTTTTATTGATTCCTATTAAAATAATCCATTATCTCAAGGAGAAACCATGCATTTTCTTTCTCTCTTAACGTTTGCTGATTAGAAAAAGAAACAGCAAGCTTTTATCAACTATGAGAAACGACGGAACCTTTTTTATATTATTCCGGAAGAAGCTTTATTTAGCCGCTCCGGTGGCGCAGTGGTCTAAGCGATGGCCTCTGATCATTTGTCCGAACGGGGTCCGGGTTCGAATCCCGGTCAGGCATGGATGTTGTGTTTGTCTTACGGCACTGGCTCTCTCCCTTCCCTGGAACCAGTGACATTAAATTAGGGACGGACGACTGCTTATAGCCCATTGAGTTGCTCACGGTGGTCCTTAAACCTCCAATCAAAAAAGAAAAGAAAAAAGAAGCTTTATTTAACTGCTTATAATTTATAACTCTGAATTTTACGGACAAAAAGTACCTCTGGATGTAAGACTATCAACATTGAAATTGGGTGCATGCAGTGAACAACTACATATAACGTAAGCCTTTTTCGTGAGCAAGATTGGTGTTACGCTATGTCTAAAACCAAAACTAAGGAAATGTTAAACTAAATGAGAATACGATGCAATAGTTGCACGGCCAGACGAAACATATACAGAAGTCAAACTTACGATAACCTTTTATTGGTCCAGCAATATTTGAAGAACTCCACAATAGGGCACAAGTTGTAAATTTCACATTTATCTTAACAGCGATCGAACATCTCCACACACACACACAGACAGACAGCAACTGCTGTTTCGTCCTTTTTATCTATCGTTGTTATCCCAATCCATACGTCACTTTCTCTCTGATCCTAACTGTGTCGCCAACCTCATTCTTGTAAGAGAGGAGATATCACGTTAAGTTTCGAAAGTGTAAAGGAGAACAAACTCGAATTTCCATAGGAAAAGGAACTAGAAATGAAAGTTATTTTGGAATATACGGTCACACAACATATTCAATCATAATCACTTTTAGACTCTGTGAGGAACCAAATTTGCCGGTGAAGGAGAACGAGCTCATATCATTCTGCTCCGGAGTTTAAAATTCTCCTTATTAAGCAATACCGACGGAATTCATCGTTACAACTTTGCCGTCTCTCTCACATGTTCTTCACTCCTATAGTACGTCACATACATCCCCCTTCCTTGAGTAAGGGCTGGGACGGAATCATTAGTTTCCAGGTCATCGGACAAACTGTGCTTGAAGTAACTCACTGTAGAAGAAGGAATTCTGATTAATTCCAGATGATGTGTGGAAGAAGCATCACGCATTTTTAGAAGAGAGGAAGGGATTTTCATCAATTCCTGACAATGTGAGGAACGAACATCACACATTTTTGGAAGAATTCAACGGCCAGCGGACTCATTTCCATAGGGAGTAGTGTAAAAACAAACATATGCTGGTGACGAAATTTGGAACGCCGCATCATTCTGCTCCGGAACCGAATGCTTTCCCAATTACGCTACACCGGGGGAATTTATCGTTGCGACTTGACCTTATTGAAATTGGCTTCTTGATGTACATCCCCTACATTGTTAAAGATATACACTATATTGTAAAAAGTCACCGGGTACCCCTTTGAAACGAAATGAATTGATCCGGTGCGTTTTTAAGGTGCACCGTAAAGCTGCAAAAGGTATAAAAATATGCCTGCAGCAGACCGCGATCATTTCGCACTATGAGGTTGAATGAAAATGTCGCGGCGGGAGAGAACTGACTTTGAGAAAGGAAAGATTGTTAGGTGTTATATTAGTGGGCTGTCCATAAGAGAAACCGAGAGGTATTTAAACATACCCAAGTAAACTCTATTGGATGTAGTGAATAAGTGGAAGACACATGGCATGCCTGAAGCAGCAAAACATACCGGCAAACCAGAGAAAGTCAGTGATAGAGGTCGTCGAAGCCGCAGAAGAGTCGTTACAGGTAATCGACGGAGTACTGCACAAGACCTCAGTGTACAGGTGAGTAACAATGCTGGAACCTCGGTATGTACATGTACCATATGGCAGAAAGCTTCATTCAATGAGAAACCGTGCCCGTGCGGCTGCTCATAAGCTTTTGATGTCCACTCGGAATGCAAATCGTCGTTTATCATGGTGTAAAGAACATTTATCGTGGACTGTATGTAAATGGAAACGGGTCCTATGGACTGATGAATCTAGATACACGATCCATCACTCTGATGACCGTGTGTGGGTATGGCGGTAGCCGAGGGAACGCTATTTACCACACTGTACTGTTCCTGCGGTCAAGTTTGGAGCTGGCAGTGTACTCGTGTGGGGGTGTTTTTCGTGGTTTGGTTCCGGCCCATTAGTTATCTTGGAAAAACCTGTTAACCAGTACGTCTACCTCGATATTCTGGACAATTATGATCTACCAACTCTGTGGCAATACTATGGAACCGAGCCTTGTTTGTACTACCAGGATAATGCACGGAGCCATAAAGCAAGGACTGTTACGACGTGGTTTGACGATAATTCCGTATCGTGTGTGGACTGGCCAGTACAGAGCCCTGATTTTAATCTCAAAGATCACTTATGGGATGAATTAGAGCTCCGCATAAGATGTTTGGATCCAAGACCTTCTACTAAGCAACAGTTAGCGGCCGCATTATGTACTGAATGGAAGCGCATGCTTCTCGCTGTGTTCAAAAACCTTGTCCAAAGCATGTCTCGAAGGGTCAGTGCACGCATTAAGGTCAACGATGGACCGACACCGTACTAATGTTTGTCCATAAATGCTATGTTGTGTTTCTGTTCTAGGTGTCCGGTGACTTTTGTCAATATAGTGTACATTGAGGTTTGTGTCACAGAATGGTCAGCGAAGTGCACAAATGTGGCGTTATGGATTCAGAATGATTTTCGTGTACCATTTGCTCTTTGCGGATGATCAAGTGATCTTGGCCAAAAATGAGGATGACCTAGTTTATATGTTTCGTAAAGTGGCCTCTGAATATAACCGTTGGGGACTTAAAATTAACGAAGATAAAACTGATTACTTGTCCTATGATCCCAGAGACGTCATTGAAATAACCGATAATATTACGTTAAGAACAGTTGAGGAATTTAAATAGCTCGGATTCATAATACATCAGGATGGTTCATGACATTGATCGGATAATTGCGGAGGGCAGGAAAGCTGTTTTTATTTTGAATTCTGTTCTTTGGAGCAGCAATGTCTTTCCAAGAATAAAAAGAGACATTTTTTCTGCGATTGTACAGAGCATCATTTTATATGGTGCGGAGACATGGACGCTGAATAAAAGACATCAACAAAGATTATTGGCTATAGAGATGGACTTTGGGCGGCGTTCTGCAAGAAAATCCAGATCTGAAAAAGTGCGTAATACAAAAATTCCAGATATTATGAGTGTTAAAGTAGATATTCTTCAAACTATTGATATGCGGAGATTGCAATGGTTCGGCCATGTAAAGAGAATGTCATCAAAGACATTTCCTAAAATTCAGATGGAGTGGGAGTCTCAAGGAAAGAGCAAGACCAAGGAGAAAGTGGATGGAGAGATTAAATCAAGTTTAAATAATAATGGACGGGATGAAGTGTTGGCCTTGGATAGGGGGAACTGGAAGAAGACTCGGGCTGAACTATATGGTAGAGGAAATCCGTTTAGTAGTGGAAATTCTTGATTATGATGACTTGGCCGTTTTGACATATGTTTCACCTCTGTAGTACGCCACAACCCGACAACTGTTCTGAGATGGATCGAAGCCGAACCTAGGCCGGAACCGGGCTCAGACTGGCTCGGACTGCGTAGAAACTCACGCTCGGGCGGGACCGGGGTTTAAGATATATATATATATATATATATATATACTTTTGTTACACTTTCTAGTTGATAAAATCCCTCGGCAACTGGGCCTCGGTGGGAAAGTGGGGACTTCCGAGCAGGGACGTAGCTACCTACCACGAGGGAAGGGGCGTGAATTCGTGCTTCAAGGGGACGTAAAAACTACATATACATACCATCGAAATAAATTTACTCAAATCTAATGTTATTTAAATACTTTTTAAAGCTTTAGTTAGCTGCAAACAGCATTTCGCTCAACTAACCAGAGTGCTGAGGAGCCTACTCTGTTAGCTGTAAACTGCTCATATACACGAAAGGAATTGTCCAAAACAACGAAGTGTAAAATACAAAAGACATGCTGATATAATTGACTTCAGAGTCCTTTCCTAATACGCTTTGAAGGGCTGAAGAGGTAATTAATAACCTGTGCTCCGTCGAGGTACATAGGATCTAAGCTTCGGACAATTGCGACCCGTGTGTCCGAACATAAGAATAACGACCAGACGGAATCGAAGGCCGCCGCTTTGTCCACACTAATAAATCAAGGTCTGCACACCCTGGATTGGAAAAACACTATTTGTTTAGCAATGACCACAACAAAATCTAATTTGTTATTCACTCAAGGCATATAAACGAAAGAGCAATTGAATTAGAGACGGCTGGCGTTATGCAAATGTGGCACTGTGGGAGGCGATGTAAACGGAAACGACATGACGTATGCAGCGATCCGACAATATAAGGAGTGATGCGACGGGAATCAGTAAGAGTCGGACGCAGTATGGGTAAGACGAATGATCTAAGCGCATTTGATCTTGGGCAAATTGTCGGGGCCCGACGAATGGGTCACTCCATCTCGGAAGTCGTGTAGGCACTGTGATTTTCAGGAGCCACTCTGTCATTGGTGCACCGTGAGTACATCGAATCCGCTAGAACCATCCCGGCAAAAGCCAACTGCCGTGGACAACAGCGTGTGGATGAGCGAGGTCATCGTCGGCTAGCTCGCATTGTACTATCGGATAGACGGGCCACAGTGCAATAAATCACTCTGCAATTTAACGCTGGCGCACAAAAAAACATGTAAACAGCCACACCATCCAGAACCATCTCCTCGCTATGGGGTACCACCCATCACAGGGTCCAAAGATTAGCATGGGCGCGGGAACATCGCCACTGGACCCTAGACATGTGGAAAAATGTTCCCTGGACTGATGAGTCGAGATTCGCGTTGGTACATACGTATGTCAGGATACGAGTACGGCGCAAACCACATGAAGCGATGGATCCTTCTTGCCAGCAGGGTACTCTTCAAGCTGGTGGGGCTGGCATTCTTGTCTGGGGACTGTTTACGTGGACTGAAATGGGCATCCTGGTACGTGTGACATCGTCCCTCACAGGACAACGTTACCGGGATATCCTGGACGACCATTTGCTCATGTTTGTGCGTCTTCAACATCCCACTGGGGACCTCATCCTGCAACAAGGCAATGAACCGTGCCATCGCTCTTGAATTGTATCCGAACGGTTGGATGAACACTCCACCGACATGGCCTCGCTTTCTTGGCCAGCTATGTCACCTGACCTCAATCTCATCGAGCACATCTGGGATGCCATTGAGAGAGATGTTCGAGGCTCTGACTTCCCTCCATCAAATCTTCGTGAAATGTGGGAGCTTGTTGAGGGGTCGTGGATCTGTATGGCATCCCAACGCTTCCGGTGTCTTGTCGAGTCTATGCCGAGACGAATCGCCGCCGTCATCAGGACGAAAGGTGGTGATACACGTTACTAAGCAGGTATCTCTAATTCAATTGCTCTTCAGTGTACATTACTATGCTCTCCAGTCAATGTCGTAATGACGACACACCATGTGCATTGCATGCATCTTGGAAACACTATATTTTAAACCATTGTATATATCATTGTAATCCATAACCATCTCTATTTGTAGTTTTACATTATTTGCATGTCATGTATATTATGTCAAGTGTGCATGCGTGAATTGAGAGCAGTGCCTTCATGCTGATGCATTGTGGTAGGGATCTCCGAGTTTAAAAGATCGGAATCCTACCCTTACGGTGACCGATGATGGACCCATAGTGGGTCCGAAAGATTTCGCATTGCTTTTAACTTGATTTTAGCTGCAAATAAAGTTCATATTTGATTTGCAACTATCTCCGTGTTTTAATATCGTGTCTAGACAGCAGTGAGGTGATTGACGCATATTAGTTGGCACGAATACCACGGACGTTTGGAGAAATACACCTTTGAGATTTTAACCCTGAACGAATTTTTTTTCAAACCCTACCCCGAAATCACCTTCCTATCGTTACGATCACTATCTGATACTCATTCATTCTGAGCTGGATCGTTTTTCATTCTACATTTCTGCCGATTGCTGTGTTGTCGACTTTCACATCAGAGTAACTCTTACGTTTTACTTGACTTTATGTCACATTTTCAGTAAAATTATGCTTCAAAACCGGATTTTTGGATGATCATATTTTCCAATAGCAGAGATATGAGAAAATAAGAATTGCCTATATTATGAGTGGAAGTATGTAGATTCCAAATTTGAGAGGATTAATTTCAAATGTCGCCCTTCCAGATAAAAACGGTTTGCTCCGCCCCTGCTTCGGAGGGCTATTTGCCTCGGGGTTGGGTAGCAAATGCCATAGGTGACGAATTAGTAGATTTCTGCGGTGCAGGAACAGCTTCTTCAAGAACTGCAGATACTAGATCGAAAGTAAATAGCACAGTGACGAAATTTTATCTCTACTTCCGCGTTGTGGCTCCCTGCTAATTCTATTGAGCAACGTACGTACACCCGATCTTTCTGTTTGCTTGGCCACCCGAAGCGTTTCAGGAAGATACGAAGGGTCATATGTATAAATAGGTAGAATTATCTTCCTATTCACCAGTTGAAAAAGACATCTATTAATTTCAGGAGGAGGAAAGAGTGAAAGTATGGAAGAGGAGATTTTTGTTGATAATGCCTGAAAAGGTTAGTCGTGGTTTTCGGGCTCGTTGGGTCCCAGACTCAATCATGCAATAAAATTCGGGCTCGAGCTACTGTAAATGAGCCCCAACTCAGCACTGCCCGGCAAGCAGGGCACCTGCCGGCGCTTTAGAGAGCCGCGCGCCTTAGGAAGCCCCGCGGTTTAAAGGGCCCCACTATCATTGACACAAAAATTATTAAGATAAAAATCAAACATGCATAAAAAAACAAAATATGTATGAATAATCTGCAAAACCAAGAGGATATTACCTTATTTGTACGGAATATGGAAATTTCTGAACACACTGAATGTAAGCCAGCCAATTATCCTTACATAATTCCGGATTCCAATAACCCCGGATCCCCGTATGCACTTTTTGTTTGTGTGAGTTCAAACTGTCCTATTTTCCTCGTGACATTGCCTTCAAAATCACATTCTCAAAACCTTTAATTTTAAGGTTATTTTTAAACCCATAAACAAAATGAGATTTTTAGGATCAAAGGACTATGTTGAAGACAAACTCGTGGGGAATTTACCAAATTCCATGTGAATGTTGCGCTTCGTACATAGGACAGACCCGTAGAGCCTTACATTTTCGATTGAAGGAGCACAAGCCCTACATTCGGAATTTTGACCTAAAGAAGTCATCGATGGCTAAACACTGTTACGAAAAGGACCACAAATTTCTCTTTGAAGAGGCAAAACTTATTGACAAACCAGATTCAACCACCAAACTTAATATTTTGGAAGCTTTCCATATATATCAGAAGTTTTCGCAACTTGTTAATGACATGGCATCCACGCCATTTCTATCAAATGCGTGGAAGCATCTAACCAAAACACGAGACTGTAAACACCATTTATGATGTCATATACAATTTGAATATTTACGTGCCATTCGTCCTGATGAAGTTAGGTCAATACCCAGCGAAACCATGGTCGGCTTGAGAAAATAAACATTTGTGACAACTACGTTGTATTATCTTAATCTATATATAATCGTCACAAGACTGTAGTCTTTGAGATAAAGGATCTTCAGTTTAACGGACTTCCAGACTACACCGGTGTGTAAGTATAGGTCTGTGCATCTTAAACGGAAGCCATTTTAACATCCTATTGGCTACTTCAAATTCAACACTCAACATAAGTGCAATACAGGAACGTTGTACAACTAATGTTCCTGAGAAGATATGACCACTTTGAAAAGTACGATCAATCGTTTTTCGAAACTGAGAATAAAGAAGTTCAGATTGCTGAACCATTTGACTTTCTTACAACGATGCAAAAGACATCGCATTTTACCGAACTTTATATCCTTGAAATGTAACCTAATACCTACTCAGAACGTAGCAAGAGCAGTGGGCAATGCTTCTTTTGGCCGCCCCGGTGGCGCAGTGGTCTAAGCAATGGCCTCTGATCATTCGTCCGAACGGGGTCCGGGTTCGAATCCCGGTGAGGCATGGATGTTGTGTTTGTCTTACGGCACTGGCTCTCTCCCTTCCCTGGAACCAGTGACCCTAAATTAGGGACGGGCGACTGCTTATAGCCCATTGAGTTGCTCACGGTGGTCGTTAAACCTTCAACCAAAAAAATGCTTCTTTTGCGTTTCTTAGAGCTGTTATTAAGAACACTCTGAAAGACATTGCGAAGGTGGAACATGAAC
This sequence comes from Macrothele yani, assembly GCA_039090855.1. Lineage (NCBI taxonomy): Eukaryota > Metazoa > Arthropoda > Arachnida > Araneae > Macrothelidae > Macrothele > Macrothele yani. The sequence goes on along the minus strand of CM077027.1, from coordinate 131,597,019 downwards.
TTTATGATATACATTTTTGGTTAGCTAACAAATTAGCAGATTTTGATACTTTAGATATGAACACTTCAGTTCGTAGTATCAACATGTCATCGAATCACAGAATTTCCCTCGAAAGAAAATTTCAAAATTTCATAGCAGGTAATAAGAATAAGTAGGCTTATACCAATAGTAATAATAACGAAATACTGTATCCAGATAATGAAGTGTTTGTCAACTTGTCCAGTCATAGTCTCACTGAAATTGAGAAGAGGACTTTACGATATAATTCTAATTTTGCTATCTCAAGAAAGACACCGGTATCAGACATAGTTGCTTCAGTTGAGGAATCTGTAATACAAAGCAGTCTCAACTTTGAAGAAAAAGAAATAGTTAGACATTGTATCAGCCAAGTGATAACCGCAAATCACGCTACATTACCTAGACCAAATTTAACCACCAAAGAAATTAACGCGCTTAAAGAATTGCGCTCAAATTCAAACTTAATCATTACTAGAGCTGACAAAGGAGGCCAGGTGGTTGTGTTAGACAAAAATCATTATGACAACAAAGTCAAAAATCTTATTTCTGATGGACCTTACAAAGAAATAAAAAATGATCCTTCAGATAAACAATTGAAAGAAATACAGAAATTGATCAAAAACTCAGAAACTCTGAGCCAAAACATAAAAACAAATTTAAACCTTTATACGCCCGTTGTGCGAGATTCTATGCTCTCCTAAAATACATAAATCTGGAATTCCTTTCCAGCCTATAGTAAGTAATATCGGCACAGCAGCATATAAGTTATCGAAGTTCTTATCTTCAAAATTATCTACCTTGGCCATTCCAAACGAAACATCTGTGAAAAATTCCATTGAGTTTACCAATCGACTTAAACTACACCCATACGTAGATTAACTAATGCTATCCTTTGATGTGGTATCTATGTTCTACAATGTTCCAGTAAAAGGAGCTCTGGTGTCCCTAAAATCAAGTCTTGTAGAGCATCATTACAGCCAACCTGAAGTTGAGGAAATAACAAGACTAGTGGACATTTGCATAAAACAGAACATATTTACTTTCCGTGGAACGTTTTATGAACAGACGGAAGGTCTAGCCATGGGCAGCCCACTGTCACCTATATTATGTGAGATCTACATGCGTCGATTTGAAGAAAAACGTTTCAAACTCGTGAAATTTGACTTATGGATACGATATGTAGACGATACTTTCGTTCTATGGAAGAGAAAACATTCTGAAATTCCGGAATTAATCAAATTTATAAATTCCATTGATCTTCACATTCAATTCAGCTACGAGACTGAAAACAACGGATGCCTACCATTCCTGGACGTCCTGGTAACTCGCCTAAATCAATCTCTCGCAACCACAATTTATCGGAAGCCTTTCGCAATTTTTTCACCTCCACATGCCAAGTCTAATCACCCTTATCAACAAAAAACTCAGTGCCTTTTACAGTTGCGTATATCGCGCGATACATATATGTTCAGATAAGGACAGTTTGGAAAAAGAACTTCATTTCCTTAAACGTGTTGCAATACAGCGAGGATATAACCCTTCCATTATAGACAAGGCTCTAACAAAATTCCGGAAACCGAAGACCATCTCCACATTAACTCCTGTGATGCGCCCATTGCGAGAGAATTTTGCCATTATTGCATTTTCCCGTGACATTGCCTTCAAAATCACAAAAATTTTCAAAACCTTTAATTTTAAGGTGATTTTTAAACCCATTAACAAAATGAGATTTTTAGGATCAAAGGACTATGTTGAAGACAAAATCTCGTGGGGAATTTACCAAATTCCATGTGAATGTGGCGCTTCGTACATAGGACAGACCCGTAGAGCCTTACATTTTCGATTGAAGGAGCACAAGACCTACATTCGGAATTGTGACCTAAAGAAGTCATCGATGGCTAAACACTGTTACGAAAAGGACCACAAATTTCTCTTTGAAGAAGCAAAACTTATTGAAAAGCCAGATTCAACCACCAAACTTAATATTTTGGAAGCTTTCCATATATGTCAGAAGTCTTCGCAACTTGTTAATGACATGACATCCACGCCATTTCTATCAAACGCGTGGAAGCATCTAACCAAAACACGTGACTGTAAACACCATTTATGATGTCATATACAATTTGAATATTTACGTGCCATTCGTCCTGATGAAGTTAGGTCAATACCCAGCGAAACCATGGTCGGCTTGAGAAAATAAACATTTGTGACAACTACGTTGTATTTTCTTAATCTATATATAATCGTCACAAGGCTGTAGTCTTTGAGATAAAGAAACTTCAGTTTAACGGACTTCCAGACTACACCGGTGCGTAAGTATAGGTCTGTGCATCTTAAACGGAAGCCATTTTAACATCCTATTGGCTACTTCAAATTCAACTTTCAACATAAGTGAAATATAGGAACGTTGTACAACTAATGTTCCTGAGAAAAAACAAGGTTAAATGCAATTTTTAATCTGAAAAAATTGTTATAAGTTTATATCAACATAATTGTTACGGAAGTTTGACTAGTTTTCGTTTCTTTTTATTATAATTTTAATGTGTTTTGTATATTTTATACAACGTGTATTTTATTGTCATTTCTAGAACAATAGAGTTTGTATGAGGTTTCAAAAACTAGGGCAATGTAAAGACAATAACAACATTCAATTATGTGGGGTTTTTTTACTTCTAGCACACCAAATAATATTAAAAAATATACTTTGAGTGCATTAAAAATATTTTTTTAGATACTTGAGAATGAGTACACGCAATCGAGATAGAAATCAAAAATACAAAAGTAGTGCTCAGAAAAGAAAGAAAGCTGAAAAGATAAAGAAAATAGATCAGCAAAGAGGAGACCTGCTTGAATTTAAAAAAGAAAAATTAATAGAATGAGAGCTAGTGGAATCCTGTTGTGAACGAATAAAATTGTTTTAAACTGGTTAAATTTCTAATTGTTTTTAATTGTTGTTCCTTTTTGTTTCTTTATCCAAAATTAGGTAAACTAATAGAGAAAGGGGGTGTGTGGTCCCGCAAACACTTTTTGCCAAAAGTTTCACAAACCCGACTACTAGGTTTGCTCATACGGGAGTACCGGATGAGATTTCCTGAACAGCATTAACTCTGACGTCACCTGCCTTACAAGAGAAAGTGGCGAACAGGAGAGTTGTCTGCTGTCTATTGACATACGGTAGTTTGTTGGCAGAAGCAATGCGTTGGCGCAATCACTTCGTATATTTAGTTCTGTAATAAATGAATTTCTGATTATTTGTCTCCGAATTTGATTATCACTAAGTATCAACATGCTCTCAGAGAAAAATCTAAAACTTTCTTATGCAAAATTCTGTAAAAAAGCAAATGTTCTGGCGTTCTCAGTTGGTTTGGCCCAGGGATCCGGTATGGCTTGGTCCTTCGTTTTTCGTTATTCGCAGCGTATTTTTTATTTCTATGTGTACATTAAGATAAAACAACGTAGTTTGTCACAAATATTTATTTTCTCAAGCCGACTATGGCTTCGCTGGGTATTGACCTAGCTTCATCAGGACGAATGGCACGTAAATATTCAAATTGTATATGAAACCATAAACGGTGTTTATAGTCACTGGTTTGGTTAGTTGCTTCCACGAGCTTGGTAGAGAAATGGGGTAGATGCCATGTCATTAACAAGTTGCGAAGACTTCTGATATATATGGAAAGCTTCCAAAATATCAAGTTTGGTGGTTGAATCTGCCTTATCAATTAGTTTTGCTTTCTCAAAGAGAAATTTATGGTCCTTTTCGTAACAGTGTTTAGCCATCGATGACTTCTTTAGGTCACAATTTCGAATGTAGGTCTTGTGCTCCTTGAATCCAAAACGCAAGACTCTACGGGTCTGTCCTATATACGAAGCGCCACATTCACATGGAATTTGATAAATTCTCCACGAGTTTTTGTCTTTAACATCGTCCTTTGATCCTAAAAATCTCATTTTGTATATGGATTTAAAAATCACCTTAAAATTAAAGGTTTTGAGAATTTTTTAAATTTTGAAGACAAGGTCACGGGAAATGGAATAATGGCAAAATTCTCTTTCAATGGGCGCATCACAGGAGTTAACGTGGAGATAGGCTTCGATTTCTGGAATTTTGCTAGAGCCTTGTCTTATAATGGAAGGGTTGTATCCTCGCTGTACTGCAACACGTTTAAGGAAATAAAGTTCTTTTTTCCAAATTGTCTTTATCTGAATATATACGCATCGCGCGATATACGCAACTGTAAAAGGCGCTGAGTTTTTGTTGCCAAGGACGATTGGACTTGTCATGTGGAGGTGAGAAAACAGCGAAAGGCTTCCGATAAATTGTGGTTGCGAGAGATCCATTTGAGCAAGTTACCAGGACGTCCAGGAATGGTAGGCATCCGTTATTTTCAGTTTCGTAGCTGAATTGAATGCGAGGATCAATTGGCTTTATAAGTTTGACTAATTCCGGAATTTCAGAATGTTTTCCCTTGTTTTCCGATCTTCATTGGATGAATTTCAATCTATCTCTTCACAGTTCAGTGAATGTTTTGGTATAGGAAGATCTTCCCCATGTGGAACAGGCCTTACGACTGAGGGCAAATTTGGATACTGTATTTTACTTTTATTCTTCTTTAAGAAGCCACTCACTTTGGTCAAAGAAAAATAACAACCTTCCACGTGATCAGTTAGCTCACGCCAAATTATTGTAACTGTAAAAGGCATGGATTTCAGCTTACCTTTCAACCATTTACTCAGGCCAACAAAGCAGGAAATGCAGCTGACATGTGGAGCCCACGATTTATTTTGTTAGCAACAAATATAATAGCAAAATATTCCCGCGAGTCATTCCTATTGCCGAACTTTTCTGTCATATTGATACGGAAAAAGTGAGAACAAAATTCTCCGTTGATAACGAAAGGAATTCCAGAAAAGTTTTTGAAAATTCAGAATTTTTCATTAAAACATCTTAGAAACAGCATCAATATGAGAAAGGAATAGCGGAAAGGTTTCAAATTCATAATTTTCCTGTCTTACCAAAAATCCGTAAAATTCAGGTTTTCTCCTCGTTTCGCGGGAAAAGTTGTATCAGAAATGTGCTTCGTTAATTTATGAAAGAAATCATGAAAAATAGCTCGTAAATTTTAGAAAAACTTTTTACATTGTATGCGGGAGCAAAGTCTTCTTCCATCAAATCTAAGCCGTATTGTCTGGTAAACGCCCCTGGTGTGTTGTAGATTTAAATACACTCCGACACCTTGGGGAATCTATATCAAATCGCGTAAGCGCGGTTTGGTGTAGATTACCCAGAGTGCAGGAAGTTCGACCCCGTATTTAATAAAAGCCTCTGCTACAGTGGCCGGCATATGTACTGCAAGCTAAAAATTGCAGTTCATATGCCGGCCACTAGTTTTATGCATATTATATATCATCGTCATTGTAAATTATTATCAATCTAGTGAGGGATGAAGATCTCCCCAAGTTTCGTCCACAACTGTCTGTCTTGAGCCACTCTCCTTGGCATGTTTTCGAATTTCTTTCATATATCTCCCATGTGATCTTCTTCTGGGGTTTTTTTTTCTGTTCTGTCCCTTGGAATCCAGTCTAATATTTCAGTTGTCCGTCGGTGGTCCGTTCTTCTGCCAATATGACCAGCCTATTGATATTTTAGAGATTTTACCCTGATCATGATGTCTTCCACTCTTGTCATTTTCCTTATCCACGGGTCCCTCTTCCTATCTTTCCTGCACCAAGCATGCATCTCTCCATGCCACTTTCAGTTGTCTGCTGCTTTTGTATGTCTTGTTTAGTTAAAGTCTATGTCTCTATTCGATATGTAAGAGTTGGAAGGATGCATTAATTAAATACTTTTTTTTTAAGATATAATGGCATATTGCTCTTGAAAATTATACTGTTTCTTCCAAATGCTCTCCAGGCAAGTTTTCTACACCGATTTACTTCTTTATCAATGTAACCCCTGCTTAATATCTGTCTTATTATATTCAATTTGGTTTGGTTTCATATATATATTCACTATCTACCAACAAGTAACTGTACACCCCTGCAATCGACGATATCTGCGGTCCTGATACACGTCACGGCCGCCGCCGTTAAATATCGTGTGGGAAACAACAATGCAACCAGTCGCATGCAAGATTCCACGCAGTTCGGAGCTCTCTGATTTCGAGAAAGGTGTAATCGTCGGGTATCACAGAAATGGCCGATCGATACGTGACATATCCAGCGAGTTTGAAGTACCCAAAATCGACAGTGGCCTACGTGATTGGCAAGTGGAAGATGAGAGGTGACTGTCGGAATGTGCCCCGGCCCGGTAGACACAAAAAACTGGGAGTTAGAGACAGACGGGTGCTGGCCAGGGAAATTCGGAAGAACCGCACCAAATCCGTGGGCCACATCCGCTAGGAGTTTCAACAGGCATCCGGGAGTGTTCTTTCGATGAATACCTTCCGTAAGGAAGCCCATCTGCTCGGTTATCATGGACGTGCTACCGCCCACATGTCTTTGATCACCAAGTCCAATAGCGCTGCTCGGCTAACGTGGCGCAAAGAACGTCGACAGTGGACCGTTGAACAGTGGAAACAGGTTCTCTGGAGCAACGAAACAAAGTTCGCCCTCTACCGTTCGGATGGCAGGGTCTGGGTTTGGCGTCTGCCTGGAGAACGCCTCCTGCCGGAATGTATTATGCCAACTGTGAAGTTCGGCGGCTGTGGAATTATGCTATGTAAGTGTTTCTCCTAGTATGGCACGGGACCGTTGTTCGCAATTCATGGTAGACTCAACGCCGAGACCTACAGCACCATTTTGGATGACCATGGGCTTTCTACGTTGTGGCAGTTTTACGGTGTGGACCCATGTTACTTTCAGGATGAGAATGCCACCTGTCATGTTGCGAGGTCCACCATGGCTTGGCATGGTGACAATGGGGTTAATCGAATGGACTGGCCAGCGCAGAGCCCGGACCTTAACCCTATCGAGCACCTCTGCGACGAGTTGGAGCATCGACTTAAGCGGTGTCCCCACCGTCCGAAGTCGTTGAAGGAACTGACCTGTCTTCTCCAAGCCGAGTGGAAGAAAATACCGCTAGCCGTCGTACAATGCCTGGTCGAGAGTATGCCCCGGAGGGTCGCAGCTTTAATCGCCGCTCGTGGAGACTCCACCAACTATTGAAGGTGAAAAAACTTCGTTTTCCTTTGCTATCACAGGTGTCCAATTACTTGTTTGTAGATAATGTATATATATATATACTTGGCCAGCGTGGTGAGTTATGGCCAAACCCCTCCAAAATGATTCCACAACTTAAATCTTGGCCCTCAGTCTCCGGCAGCTGGAATGTACCTGGCCAAGGCAGCGGCCAGTGCGACATGAAGGCAGAGGGTGCTAAGAATCCCCGGAGGACCGGACTAGGCTGCCATCTGATGCTGACCTTGGCTACGTACAATGGACGCTCCCTATCTTCTGATTCAAGGCTTCTTGAATTGGAAGAGGAACTACAAAGGATCAAGTGGGACATCGTGGGGCTAAGTGAGGTAAGGAGAAAAGGAGAAGATCTCATCGAACTGAAAAGTGGACATCTCTTCTACTATCGTGGGACAGATACTGGCAGAACTAGTGGTGTTGGATTTATAATAAACAAGAAACTGAAGGATAAAGTTGTAGAAGTTGAAAGTTCCTCTGACAGAGCTGCACGACTTGTTATCCAACTCTCGAAAAGATACCAGGCTCAGATTATTCAAACTTATGCACCCACCACAAGTCATCCTGAAGAAGAAATTGAAGAATTTTATGAGGAAATTTGTCATCTAAATAATAAAGGTAAGCAGCACTTGAAAATAATTATGGGAGATTTCAATGCAAAAATAGGGCAACGGCAACAGAATGAAACTTCAGTAGGTAAATTCGGTCACGGCAACAGAAACCAGCGTGGAAATACTCTCGTTGAGTTTGCAGAGGCAGAAGGGTTTTTCATCTTGAACTCCTTCTTCAAGAAAAAGCCACACAGGAAATGGACATGGAGACATCCAAATGGGAAGAAAAGTGAAATTGATTTTATTATGTGTAACAAAAAATTCGTCATAGAAGACTGCAGTGTGCTAAACAAGTTCAACACAGGTAGTGACCATAGATTGGTGAGATGTAAGATGCACCTCAACACTAAACTTGAACGTGGCAAGCTCATAAGACAAACAAAATCTATCTACATAACCAACCTTAAAAAACACCATAATACCTTCAAGTTGGAACTGAAGAACAGGTTCTCTGCTTTAGAAGGCCTAACATCAGAAGAAGTGGACATCTCTGAAGTTAACAGAAAAGTAACCAAAGCTCTTATGGAAACAGCAACAAAATTAGCTGGGTCTAAGAACAAGTTGCATGTAAATAAATTATCAGGAAAAACGAAAATGTTGATGCAAAAAAGAAGAGAGATGAGGACAACTAAAGAAGATGTGACTTCCAAAGTGGAATATATAGAGCTATGCAAGACAGTAAGAAAAAAGTATCACTGAAGACGTAAGAAAATTCAACTGTGAACTAGTGAGGAAAGCAATTGAAAACAACCAAAGCCTAAAGATAGCAAAGGGACATCTCAGTAAGGGAAGAAAACAGATTATGGCACTGAGAAAAGAAGATGGTTCTGTAACAAGAAATAGAGGCGAAATTTTGACAAGAGTGAAAGATTTCTACTCCAAATTATATGAAAGGGATGATACATGCACTCCAGACATCTTGAAAGATACCAGTACCAGAGTTCCTCCAGTCCTTCCAGCAGAAGTTGCACATGCGATCAAGAACATGAAGCGGGGAAAAGCTCCAGGAGAAGATGGAATTACTGTAGACATCATACAAGAAGCAAGTGGAGAAATCGAAACAGTACTCGCCCAAATTTTCACTCGATGCCTTAATGAAGGAAAGATTCCTGAGGATTGGAACACCGCTACAATGATCCTGCTACATAAGAAAGGTGACATTGAGGATCTCGGAAACCACAGACCTATCAGCCTCCTATCAGTAGTTTATAAAATCTTCACTAAAGTTCTTTCACACCGCTTGAAGGTAACACTGGACATGGCTCAACCGAGAGAACAAGCTGGATTCAGGAGTGGCTACAGCACAATAGATCATATCCACGTGCTGAGAGAACTAATTGAAAGAGCGAGGGAATATGAACTTCCATTGTGCATGGCTTTTATCGATTATGAAAAAGCCTTTGATTCGGTGAAACCATCGGCAGTTACAATGGCTCTGAAAACCTGCGGTATTGAAGATGCATACATTAATATTATTAATAACATCTATGAAAATGCAAGTGCAAAGATTAGGCTGGTTGAAAATACAACACACGTAAAAATTGGAAAGGGAGTGAGACAAGGTGACACCATATCTCCGAAGCTCTTTAATGCCACATTGGCGAGTGTTTTTCAGTCGCTGAGCTGGGAAAACAAGGGGATAAAGATTAATGGAGATTATCTAACCCCCCTTCGTTTTGCTGATGACATAGTCATTTTTGCAACTACCCCATCAGAGCTACAGAGTATGATCCAGGAACTTGCTGACAAGAGTAAAGAAGTGGGATTAAAAATGAACTTTCAGAAGACAAAAGTGATGTTCAATGCTTTTACAAGAAATGAAGATTTATCGATTGATGGAGAAAAGCTGGAGATAACAGACACATACATTTATCTTGGACAGCAGATATCAAGTGAGGGTCACATTGGTGAAGAAATTAATCGGCGTACAAAACTTGCCTGGAGCGCTTTTGGAAGAAACAGCATAATTTTCAAGAGCAATATGCCATTATGTCTTAAAAGAAAAGTTTTTGATCAATGCATCCTTCCAGTGCTTACGTATGGTGCAGAGACGTGGACCTTAGCTAAAAGAGACATACAAAGGCTGCAGACAACTCAAAGAAGCATGGAGAGGTGCATGCTTGGTGTAACCAGGAGAGATAAGAAGAGGAACACGTGGATCCGAAAAATGACAAGAGTGGAAGACATCAAGATCAGAGTTAAATCCCTGAAATGGCAATGGGCTGGACATACTGCCAGAAGAACAGACCATAGATGGACAGCCGAAATTTTAGATTGGATTCCAAGGGACAGGAAAAGACCCAGAAGAAGACCACATGGGAGATGGGTGGATGAAATTCGAAAGTATGCAGGGGGGACATGGAGGAGACTGGCACAAGACAGACCGCTGTGGAGGAAACTTGGAGAGACCTTCGTCCAGCAGTGGATTGATAATGGTTGACAATGATGATGATGATGATATATATGTTATACCAAATTGATCTGTTTTGAATAAACTCTTGGAATATATTCCACATACACAGAGTACAAACATATCTTAAGTAGCTGCTTACCGATACCCACGCCACTTCCCTAAAGAACTGCCTTAATATTGTTATTTTCAAATGCGTGCAAATTATATCTTGCCCACTGCGCCAGTTACCTTCACTACCCTACGATTGTCCTCCGCCTTTGACTTAAAGTGTTGTCCGAAATTACACGCGAGCGCACACGCACACACAAATGTATTGCTGCGAATTCAGAGACATTTTCATACATCTCACTTTGTAAAAGTCGCTTTAGAGGCAAGCAAATTTTAAAACCTTAGATATGATCCACTGCGATAACTCTTTTCTCTTGTCTTATTCATTACTATACCTTCTTTGAAATGAAATGTCTTTCATTAAAAACTTCATTTCGGAAGTTATCTTGCTTCGAGTTCACTTACTCCAAACTGGAATAGTTCCTTAAGTATTGCCCAAGAATGTGCTTGTTGCAAAATATGGTAATCTTCCTAGAAATAATTAATTTCAATCGTACTTTGTTAATAATAGCCGTGCTACTAGTGCTTGCTGACCGCTGCTCTTCTTGCTTGAGGCACTTTCCACTTCCGATCACTCATTACGTTGTTTCAAACGGGAGCCTTGGCATGAACTTAATTAATAGTGTTTGTGCTGCTTTTGCGAAATGTTGCATTCTTTTTGAGGAATGTGAGTGCTGATAAATATCATTTTGAAAGGCTGATGTGATATATGAGAATCATAGAAGTCAAATAAAGGTATTTCAAAAGATGGAGAGATAAAGCATGCTTTTCAACTGAAATTTGTTGCACTGTCACTTTGAGTTCCCAAAATAAATGCTTGAGACTAATAATTAACTCCTCTATGGACGCTTTTGTGAAACTGTCGCTTTTAAAATGTAGTGGCGAAATATCAATATCTGTTATCTTTAAGATTATTTACGCTTTGTCCGTCTTTCACTCCGCACGATAACTCGTGTAAAAATGCTTCGATTTCGATTAAATTTTAGTATGTGGTAGGGGACCACTGGGGAATAACCTTATTAAAAATTTAGCGAAATGGGGTCAAAGGTGAGATATAGAAGCGGGACCCATTCCATTGCCCTTATGCGTCATAACTTGCCTAAAAATACTTCGATTTCGATGAAATTTTAGTATGTGATAAGAGACCACTGGGGACAAACCCTGTTGAAAGTGTGCGAAATATGGGTCAAAGGTCAAGACAGCGGAGCGGAATCACTTCCATCGCCATTATGCATCATAACTTACGTAAACATTCTTCGATTTGGATGAAATGTTAGTATGTTGTAGGGGCCTGCCTGGGGACGACTCCTATTGAAAATGGGCGAAATGGGGTCAAAGGTTAGGACACAGGAGTGGGATCTATCCCATAGTCCTTATGCATCATAACTTGACTAAAAAGGCTTCTATTACGACAAAACTTTATCATGTTATTTCTGAGGTATACTAAACCGGTCCTGTTGAATATCATCGAAATGGGGTCAAAGGTCAGGGCACAGGAGCGAGATTTATTCCACAGCCATTATCCTCATAACTTGAGTAATAACTTGAGTGATTATTTCTAGTATGTTGGAAGCGTATCATAATCAATGCATTGCATGATTTTACTAACTTGTTACCTTTTCCGGATCTTCAAATAAAAAAAATAAGAAGACGGTCAAACAGTACATTGAATTAATTGTTTTACATAGTGGTACGTCGTAACCTAAATGATTGTGCAGGTGAAGTAATCCTTTTGCTGTAAAATTTCTGTTATCATTTGATTTAAATCATTTATTTTAATTCTTTATAAGCATTTATTTATTCTAATTTCTTTATTTATCATTTTATTAGCCTTTTCTCAAGGGGGGGGGGGGTATATTTGACGTACCTACCTAAGAGCTGACGCACATGCCAAGAAAAAAACGTTGCAGCGATAAGCTTCGTCGGTGTTGTTTAGTTGAAGAACAACTGGTTCCGGAGAGAGAAAACGTGGGTTCTAGCCTCTCCACTGGAAATAGGGCATATTTTCACACAAGATAATTCCTCTCTTACACTGCTAACCGCAGTAGATAGTGCGTACTATCTACTCCGGTTGGCAGTGTAAGAGAGGTTTGTTTTCGAGCATTCCTTCATGGTGTGGCACTTTCTCTGTCACGCAGTGTATGTTTGCAGATAAGCTTTCTTCAAATTCAAATATGTGAAATCAAAGCTTCGTTCAGGATTGAAAGACAGCCACTTATCAGAATTTTTAAAAATTGGGTTTTACAACTTAAAACCAGACATAGAAAATGTAGGTAAATCATTGCAGAAACAATACCATTTTTCTCTTTTTTTTTTTTTCCATTTGCAGTTTTAAATGTTCTGAAATCAATTTGTTTATGTCACGAAATCAACTTAATGAAGACCAAACGTTAGGGTGTTTAGTTTTGTATTTGATGTAGGTGTGTATAAATATCTTTAATAAAATTAGTCAGACCTTGACAAGTATCACGTAGTTCATTGAATATTTACAATGTCTACATTGATTGAGCCGCCCCGGTGGCACAGTGGTCTAAGCGATGGCCTCTGATCATTCGTCCGAACGGGGTCCGGGTTCGAATCCCGGTGAGGCATGGATGTTGTGTTTCTCTTACGGCACTGGCTCTCTCTCTCCCTTCCCTGGAACCAGCTACCCTAAATTAGGGACGGGCGACTACCTATAGCCCATTGAGTTGCTCACGGTGGTCGTTAAACCTCCAATCAAAAAAAAAAATACATTGATTGATCTTCGGTTTTACAATTTTTTTAATCCGCCCCCCCCCCTAGCTTTGACAAATTTCCCTTTTGGCCCTTCTCTCCAAACATTTGGGGACCCTTGGCTTAAACCGCGGCGCTACCGGTGCGAGACAATCTTTTGCTTTTCATAATTTTTTTTTCTAGAATTTAACAAACCAGTATTTTCTGTTATCATGCCTGTATCAAAATCAGAATACAGTAATGTGTTGTGTATTTTTTGTGATTCCTAAAGAAAGAACAAATGACATTCATTAGTATTTCAGTCCTTTGGAAATTTTTTTCTAGGCTTAAATATTGGTCATTATCGTCTTCTTTTTCTAACTTTTGAGTTATCTTTTTTAATTATTGAAGTAAATTCAGAAATGATTCAGTATTTACATTGAAAGCAGATTAAATTGAGCCAAACACCGAATGACTTCTTAGAACACGGAAAAAGAAAAAAAAAAAAAGCGGTCGATGCTCTGCCTAATCAACATTACTTTATCATTATTTAAATCATCGTTAAAAGCGAAATACAAAAGCTTCTTCAGCTCAGCTGGACAATTTTAATGAGAATTAAACCACTGGATAAGGTACTGAAAGATATATTATTTAAAAAAGAAAGTAAAAATGATGTTTGGGAAAGCCAAATCAAGTGCGGAAACATAATGCGGAAAATGTATCTCGGGTTTCTGAGGCAATTAAAAAAACTTTACTCTTAATGAAGAACAGCAATAATGTACAAAATTCAGGAAAGAAATGGGCTCTGCGAAATGTAAATGAACAAATAAAGCGATCTCAAGAATTTCAGACTAATAGGAAAGGCAAAATAGAGAAAAAATATTTGAGTTATTAAATCTAGGATTCTGCAAATATAGAAAAAACGGCCATTTCCCTGTTTTGTATTCAAAAGTTAAATATTTGTGTAACGTATATTCTGCTTTAACTTTCCTTTTGAGTTTCTTTTTCTCTGCAAATTTGAGTTTGTTCTCTTAGACATTTTCAAACCTTAACGTTATGTCTTTTCCCTCAAACGAGAATAATGTTGGCAACACACTGAGGTCAGAACAAGAGTGACGTATGTGTGGCCGGATAAGAACGATAAATAAAAGGGCTTTGCAGCGGTTGTTTAAAAGTGGGAGGGGGGGGGGTGTATCGTTCACTTGACCGAAAATCGCTTATTCGAAACGTACATTTCACCGAAGGGTCACTTGACCGAAAAGTTCATTTCACCGAAAGGTCCCTTCACCAAAAAGTTCCATTTCATCAAAAGGACATTTGATCGAAAAGTTCATTTCACCGAATGGTCAGTTTATCGAAAACTTAGAATTTTGTTATCAGGGATCTGTTGGAGTGTGGTGTGGGTTTTTGAAAAACTGGCCACCTAAACATTATCGGATTGTGAAAAAAATACACTTTTAATTTCTATGAAACACCTCCCCATGAGTAGGTTTTTTGAAATATAACATTAATTATAAAGCCTAGATTTGTGCCTTTTTGTCAAATTTTAATCCTCCGAGCTCATATTCATAAGGGTAGCATAGCAAATCAAGTAAGTAACGTTCCACTTTTACTCAACCAAAAAATATTAATTTTTTGACCGTATAGGCCTAGATACAGGTCATTTTAACAGATTTTAACATTACTCATATTCATAAGCATTGCATAAAATGTTAAGTAACTTTTTATGTACGGTTAAAATTTGCCAAAAAGGCCTACGCCGAGGCCTAGAGCCCTAAACTTGGTTCTTTTTGCCTGAAAAAAATGTGCAACATCATTAGCTTTACTTTTTATGTAAACCTTATGAACAGGAGTTCGCACGCTAAAATTGGGTAACAAGACCAAAGCAAAGGCCCAGGGACCTAAAATATATCCTTTGCCTGAAAAAATATGCAACATTATTAATTTTACTTTTTATGAATACTTTATGGAACATGAGCATTGAACGTGATTTTTATGTAAACCTGATGAACATGATTAAAATTTGCTAAAAAGGCCTACGCTGAGGCCTATTTGTCTTAAAAAAAAGGGTTGTCTTAAAACTAAATCTTTGCGTTCTATGTGACGCAGAGAAATAAAAAATGCCATTTCAGTATAATACCCTAACGTTTTGGTGGTCCCTCTTTCGAACTTGCACCATGCTTTAACAGATGCAAAAATGAAATCCAAAGTTTTCGATCAACTGATCCTTCGGTGAAATGAACTTTTAAGTAAAGAGACCTTCGGTGAAATGAACTTTTCGATCAAGTGACCCTTCGGTGAAATGTACCTTCGGTGAAATGTACCTTCGGTGAAATGAACTTTTCGATGAAGTGACCTTCGGTGAAACAATCTTTTCGGTGAAGTGATTTTCGGTCAAGTGACCCTTCGGTGAAGTAAACGTCAGGCAAATAAACCAGACCCGTTTAAGGGGATTGATGTTTTTGATGATAGACGTGCTGTTGTATTATGTTTGGATGTAAATCACTGATATTGTATCGAGTAAGCCAGTAAATCATATGCAAGTGTGGAGTCAACCCATGCAAGCACAATAAAAGTACTTGTAAGTACTGCTTGACCTCTTTCCTGTAAGGTGTATGAGTACATTTTAATATTGCATTGACTTAGCATACATAGCGTAATTACTGACGTTAGGACTGAGTTACAGCGGAAAGAAAATTACGTTATACTTTGTACATCAACAAATCATAACGATAACTCCAGTGTTTATTTTCATGAGGAAATTTATTTTAAAGAAATTTTTTTCCTGGATGTTAGCTTCTCATCTTAATACCATTACCAGTACTGCGAGGAAATGAAAATGCCGTTACCGTTTCTGATGTTGTTCCTCTGTAGCATAGACCGTTTTCTCATGGAAGTCATTGTGACCCTACAGAAAAAGTTGTGGACAACTTTAACCTCATTTAAATACTCACTTTTTTGAGGTTTTGATTACCTACCTAGTATAAAAAGACAATATTGCTTGGTATTCAAATACACCTTAAAAACTGCCTAAAATGCAAGTCTTGTTTCATAGTATCAACACTGATTAATGAATAAAGCCAGGAAGAGAACTACTTGAATCTTTGGAAATATTTTTTCTATGCAGTTTAAAGACCTTTGAGTCCGGGAAATTAAACACTTAACTTCCCAGCAGAAAGACAAGTGTTGCGAAACTGCTGTTTACCAGCTGGCGGTGATGGGTCATTGCTGGCTGAAATATGCCGGTCCGGGCACCGTAGCGGTCCGTTGGCGGCAGCGCCATCAATTGACCGCTATTGATGGCCCTTCAAGCAAGTCCCACTAGTCACCCGTAGCTGGCAACCGAGCAACCCCAACACGAACTAGAAACAACGTGCGTAGAAGCAACGCGTGCTGTTTCTCTCGGGTACCACTTAGTTAAAGACGAGGTTATCGCCATCGTGTTATTTTAGTGGATGTTAAGAGAAAAAAAGCCACATGTTGAAAGACGAATTAAAATCCTAATGAAAATCCTAATGAAATGCCACGTCGATGAAGATTACCGTCGCAAGTAAATTATATAAATAATCATTAATGAGCTGCAAAAAATAGTCAATTACTTTCATGTGTTTGTAGAAACTCATTTCGTAAAACATTTCATGCACTAACACACAAAGAATAGAGAATACAGACAGCCATGAAACACACCCACCCCATTCCCATGAATAGCAAGAAATAATTTCTGGGTAATCTTTCGTTTTAACAATACACATGAATAACAAGAAATGATTTCTGTGTAATCTTTCGTTTCAAACAAAAGTCCGGAAAATACATTAAAAAACAGTTATGTTGGAAAAAAAGAAGATATATACGCTTACAAAATTTATCAATTATTTGAAAAAAAAAAAAAAGGAACGCTATGTGGATATAATGTACTCATCCATGGGTTAAATACACAAGATTGGAGAAATTCGCTGCTAAAAATAACGGCAGGTAAAATAAAATATATTTCCTCTTTAGAACAAATGTAGCTTCGGACCGTAGAAAGAAAAGATACGACGTTCAGAACGTGACATGAATGTGTAAATATATTAATTAAACAATCGCCTTTCAAAACCACAAGGACAGAACTTTGGAAAGCGCTTTTAAGTCGGTACACTCGTTGAAAATGAGTGAAGTCCTCTTAAGGTAAATAAAAGCAATCGTTACGTTCAAAAAATAAATTTATGAATTATATGCAACAGACATTTATGAAAATACCTGGCATTACTGTAAAATGAAAAAGAGAACCCTTCGTTTCATATCACGCAAGAAAGAGACACACCTTCAAGCAAAGAATCGGGCGTAATAAGTCAGTGTAGTGGCTACCAAGACATACCGACAGCACTGATAAATCGTATGCTTCTTTCATCTTCTTCTTAGCCTGTTGACAGCCACTGCAATGTATAGGCCTCCCCCAGTCTTTTCCAACGTCCTCTATCCTTAACCTCAGTCCAATATTTAACATCTCTAAATTTCTGAAGGTCATCTCTCCATCTTGTTCTCTTCGTCTCTTTCCATATCTCGGTTGCCATTCTGTTATTCATCTTGTCCATCTTTCAGTCTTGCAACATGTCCAGTCCATCTCCATTTTGATCCTTTTATTTATTGTATAATACCTGTTATACCTGTTTCTCTTAAAATTTTATTTCTAATTTTATCTCTTCTTCTTATTCCTAACATTCTTCTCTCTAACTTTCTTACCAATACTCTTTTGTTTTTTTACGTTATCACTCTGTTATACTCCACGTTTCACTTCCATCAGTAAACACAGGGTTAATACATGCATTGAAGACTTTTCTTTTTAAACACAATAGAAGATCACCGGTTAAATGGTCAGTCTTAAGTATCAATAGTCTTATGTATTCATCGTATGCTTCACAGTGTGTTAAATTTATACCCACACAAACTGCAAACCTCCAGCTGTTACCGGAGGACACAACACAGCGGGAGAAATTTGTCAAATAGGCTCTAAGTATCCATCACGGTGTCTTAAGTATCAATAGTATCAGTAGTCTTAGGTATCCATCGTATGCTTCACAGCGTGTTAAATGTGTGCCCGTACAAACTGCAAACTTCCAGCTGTTACCTGAGAATACCACACAGCGGGAGAAATTTGCCAAATTGGCTCTGGCAAATATCAATGAGGATTCCCTGTGTGTTGAATTTGTTGTGGAGAGACGAAGCTGATATTTTTACGCTTTCCAACCGTAGGTTGAAGAAGCGTATATGCTCTAGCTTTGTCCGTCCGTATGTCTGTCCATTCCTCCGCACAATAACTCACGTGAAAATGGTTCGTTTTCGACGATATTTTAGTATGTGGTAGGGGACCACCTGGGGACGAACCCTATTTAAAATAGGCGAAGCAGGGTCAAAGGTCAGGACATAGGAGCTGGATCCATTCCATTGCCTTTATGCGTCATAACTTGCGTAAAATGGTTCGATTTCGATGAAATTCTAGTATGTTATAAGGAACCACCTGGGGACAAACCCTATTGAAAATGGGTGAAATAGGGTCCAAGGTCAGGACAAAAGATCTGCATCCCTTCCATTGCCTTTATGCGTCATAACTTGCGTAAAAATGGTTCGATTTCGATGAAATTTTAGTATGTGGTAGGCAACCACCTGGGCACGAGCCCTATCGAAAATAGGCTGAATGGAATCAAAGGTCAGGACATAACAGCTGGATCAATTCCATTGCCTTTATGCGTCATAACAGTGGTAAATATGGTTCAATTTCGGTGAAATTTTA
Source organism: Macrothele yani (assembly GCA_039090855.1). Taxonomy (NCBI): domain Eukaryota; kingdom Metazoa; phylum Arthropoda; class Arachnida; order Araneae; family Macrothelidae; genus Macrothele; species Macrothele yani. The sequence continues at coordinate 131,578,211 of CM077027.1, read as the reverse complement.
GTATGTGGTAGGAAACCACCTGGGCAGGAACCCTATTGAAAATAGGCGAAATGGGGTCAAAGGTCAGGCAGGGCATAAGAGCGGGATATATTCCGTTGCCCTTATGCGTCATAACTTGCGTAAAAATGGTTCGCTTTCGATGAAATTTTAGTATGTGGTAGGGAGCCACTGGGGACAAACCCTATTGAAAATGGGCGAAATGGGGTCAAAGGTCAGGACACTGGAGTGGGATCCATTCCATTGCCCTTGTGCATCATAACGTACCTAAAATGCTTGAATTGTGACAAAACTTTATCATGTTGTTTCGGAGGTATAGTGAACCGGTTCTGTTGAGCATAATCGAAATGGGGTCAAAAGTCAGGACACAGGAGCGAGATTTATTCCATAGCCATTATCCACATAACTTGAGTAATAATTTCTGGTATGTTGGAAATCCTATCATAATCAATGCTTTGCATGATTTTACTAATTTGTTTCAAAAATAAAAATAAAAACAAAGCGTAGAGTGAGGTACAATTTTTCTGCTCTGAAGTTTGGGAGTATGCTTCAGCCCAACTTAAAAAAATTTCATCGAGAAGTATTATTTTACAATTTTAAATGCAGACTGACAAACAATTATTATTGTTCACCGTATTATTATTTAATACTACACCACACCTGAGTTCAGAGACGCGGGTGTTATTTCTTCCTGACTTATTTATAATTCAATGAAGATTTTGTGCTCTAATCCGGTATGTAATATGAACGACCAGCCGCCACGGTGGCGCAGTGGTCTAAGGCGCTGGCCTCTGAGCATTCGTCCGTAAGGGGTCCGGGTTCGAATCCCGGTCAGGCATGGATGTTGTGTTTGTCTTACGGCACTGGCTCTCTCCCTTCCCTGGAACCAGTGACCCTAAATTAGGGACGGGCGACTGCTTATAGCCCATTGAGTTGCTCACGGTGGTCGTTAAACCTCTAATCAAAAAAAAAAAAATGAACGACCATCTTTCCCTTAAAAATGTCCACCTTATTCGGTCCATTTTAAGAGCCAATCACAATACTTTTACCAAACGAATAAAATGACATTGGAGAAGCTGCTTTTTTTTTATTATTAATTGGAGGTTTCACGACCACTGTGAGCAACTCAATGGACTATAAGCAGTCGCCCGTCCCTAATTTACGGTCACTGGTTCCAGGGAAGGGGAGAGCCAGTACCGTAAGACAAACACAACATCCATGCCTGACCGGGATTCGAACCCGGACCCCTTACGGGCGAATGATCAGAGGCCAGTGCCTTAGACCTGCTTTTAAGAGACATGCTAATCAATTTTGTCCATGTACGGGTTCTTTAGGCGCAATCTGAAAATATTCAACAGCAGATCACACAGGAATGTAGCATGAAATTCAGTACTGAGTACTTAAGTGACTAGGCCGCCCCGGTGGCGCAGTGGTCTAAGCGATGGCCTCTGATCATTCGTCCGAACGGGGTCCGGGTTCGAATCCCGGTGAGGCATGGATGTTGTGTTTGTCTTACGGCACTGGCTCTCTCCCTTCCCTGGAACCAGTGACTCTAAATTAGGGACGGGCGACTGCTTATAGCCCATTGAGTTGCTCACGGTTTTCGTTAAACCTCCAATTAAAAAAAAAAAAATTAAGTGACTACCATTGTTATACAGACGGTGAGTCGAATATTTTCCAAGATTTGCATAAATGCATGTGCTGTGGCGGGTATGTCACGTGTTTAAACTAGTTCAAGTCTCTCAGTGTAGTCAGTCGAAAGGAATATAGAGTGGTAGTTGCTGCTACGAACAGCATTGCACGTTGTCGTTCTGTCTGTGGTTGGGACGCATAAAAGATGAACAGACACTTCCGGCTAATTAGGAAACTTTTACTTTATGAGTTTGAACTCGATCCTAACGCTGCTCAAGAAACACGAAACATTTGTCATGCGAAAGGGGAAGATTCCGTGGCCCACAGCACTGCGATCAGATGGTTCAAGACATCCCGCTCAGGTGACAGAAACCTCGAAGATCAGCCAAGGTCGGGTAGGCCCCGAACCATGGATTCGGAGACCGTTCGGCAGGCCGTAGAGGCAAATCCGACAACCAGCACTCGGAGATTATCAGGCGACATGGGCATATCACAGACCGCCGTGGTTAGTCAACTTCAGGTTTTCTGCAAGGTCTACATGAGCTGCCGCATTGTCCCTCACGAACTGACGCCAGCTGAAGCAAACCGCCGAGTGGAAGCGTGCACGAAACTCCTGGAAAACCCGCGCGATGTACGTTTCATCAAGAGAACTGTTAGGCGCGATGAGAAGTGGATCTATTTCCATAATCTTAACACACAACGGCAATGGTTGAGCCCGGGCCAGTTTCCTGAACCTGTTGCCGAACGTGGGTGCTTCGAGCACAATGTGACGCTCTGCGACTGGTGGAATTTCAAGGGGATGATCCATTCCGAATTTGTTCCATACTGTCGGACCATCAACGCCAACCTCTACTCTGAACAGCTGGACTGGGTGTATGCCGTTTTGGAGGAGAAGTTCTCGGCACTGGTGAACAGAAAGCGCACTCTTCTACAGCAGGACAACGCTCGGCCTCACACCGATTGGGGGAAAACTCCAGGAACTTGAGCGCATTGATCTGATACCACACCCAGCATATAGTCCGCACCTCGCTGCGTGGGATTACTACTTGTTCCGGTCCATGGCCCACTTCCTTCGCTGGCGGTACTTCAACAACCAAGAGGAGGTGGCCACTGGGGTGATGGAGTTCTTCGCCTCGAAGGAGAAGAACTGTTACGGCCGCGGAGCCGAAGAACTGGCAGACAGATGGTTAAAGACAGTGCAACACGTTACCCATACTTTTACTAGTCAGTTTTCGTCGTATGAGAGCATAAAGTGATCTAAACATTGCAAAACTTTCGGCTCACCCTCTGCAACTGTGACTTCCTTTCCTTGACAAAGGCTTTCTCACTTGTAACTAAGGCTGTCTTTCCCACATCCGAGTATTTAAAAAAAAACAAATTTCGTCTTGGTAGATATAATGGATTTTGAGTTATGGCGGTAACAAGACACAACCTGACACCACTGTAGAAATAGTCATATCATGCTCGGGAAAGCCCAGATTGGATACTTCTGTTGTAATCTCGAAGTCGAATTTCTTTTCGATTACAACACTTTCTCATATATTAGTGTGAAAAAGTGGAAATTGGATAGGCGGAGGATGTGGGAACTGGAGAAAGTTATTTTCTTAGGACTACGAGTAAAGTGAGGTGGGGGGGGGGTCTTAAAAAACCCATGATGTCCACAGGGCCCCAGTAACTCTCAATACTCCACTGGGTGTGGCTTCACTGCATTCGTAAAAAAAATCATCGGCTACCAAGCCAAGGGTGGAAGCGTCGCAGAATCAGAAGACTTTGTCGGCTATTCGCGAGGAACTGTAGTAAGGGTGTACCAAGAATGATACGCTGGCACACCAACTACCACCCGGCGTAATGACTGTGGAGCCCCAAAGGCTGTTGAACCCGTCGACTTATAAAGGGCAACTAACGCGCGACCGTGCAACAATTAACCGCGCAAATGAACGCTGGGGCACCCTGGTACGTGTCCCCGATAACAATAGAGCAACCCCGTTACGCATTGTTCACCAGAGTCGACGCTGCATCAAGGCGCCCATGTTAACCCAAGAGGACCATCGGCAACGACGCCTGCATTTCGCATGAGACTACCGTCATTGGACAATGGAAGAGAGGAAAATGGTTGCCTTCTCCGGGGCAGATCGAGGTTTCTACTATACAGAAGTGATGTGCTGTGGAGGATACGGCGTCAGACACACCAGAACCAACACCCGGACACGCTTGTCGGCCAAGTACAGGCCGACAAGCGTGTCCGGGTGACTGCTTATAGCCCATTGAGGACGGGCGACTGCTTATAGCCCATTGAGTTGCTCACGGTGGTCGTTAAACCTCCAATCAAAAAAAAAAAAAAAGAAGAGGGATTTATACACTTTATTGCAAACAAGAAAGATGACACCGGATTTTCGGTTGTAATGAGCACGACTTTTGAATCCTTTGTAACGAGAATAAAATTCAACAAAGTCATTCATAGTTTATGAACCTGTTAGAAAACAAAAATCAACCGGGTTTCTGCAATCGATAAAACACCCATAAATAGAAACAGTTACATACTTGCACAAAAAAGAATATGTTACGAAAATTAACGAATTGTGCTGAAAAATGTTTCTTGTGGCAAAAGGAAGGTATCGGAGACAAAGAAATTTTCAAATCGAACAGTAAAAGAAAAATACAATTTAGCAAAATCAAGCAATGCATTGATTATGATACGCTTTCCAACATACCAGAAATCGTTATTCAAATTATTACTCAACTTATGAGGATAATAGTTGTGTAATAAATATCGCTCGTGTGTCCTGGCCTTTGACCTCATTTCGATTATATTAAACAGAATTGGTTCAGTATACCTCCGGAACAACATACTAAAGTTTTGTCGCAATAGAAACATTTTAGTCAAGTTATGAGGATAATGGCTGTGGAATAAACTCGCTCCTGTGCACTGACCTTTGACCCCATTTCGATGATATTCAACAGAGCCGGTTCAGTATACCTACGGAACAACATACTAAAGTTTTGCCGCAGTAGAAGCAATTTTACGTAAGTTATGACGCATGAGGGCGATGGAATGGATGTCGTGACCTTTGACCTCATTGGATCGCGCATGAGTGCGATGGAATGGATGTCGTGACCTTTGACCTCATTGGATCGCGCATGAGGGCGATGGAATGGATGTCGTGACCTTTGACCTCATTGGATCGCGCATGAGTGCGATGGAATGGATGTCGTGACCTTTGACCTCATTGGATCGCGCATGAGAGCGATGGAATGGATGTCGTGACTTTTGACCTCATTTCTTCCATTTTCAATAGCGTTCGTCCCTACCACATACTAATATTCACCGAAATCGAACCATTTTTATACAAGTTAGGACAAATATGGGCAATGGAATGCATCCCGCTCCTATATACGATCTTTGACCCCATTTAGTCTATTTTCAATAGGGTTCGTTCCCAGGTTGTCCCCTACCCCATACTAAAATTTCATCGAAATGGAACCATTTTTACGTGAGTTATCGTGCGGACGGACAGACAGACGAACAAAGCTGGAGCACATACGCGTCTTAAACATACGGTTGGAAAGCGTTAATAAAAGGAAACATGACATAACTCTACGCCTCTTAGCGGAAGATTTTTGCATAATAGAAAAGTTGAAAATAAACGAACTGTATTCTTCATGGGAACGACTATGCTAAGGAAACTACCTTCTTAAGTGCGTCTCCCTGGAAGCAGAGATAGAAAGAAAAGAGGTTTTGACCTGTTCGCCCCCTGGCGGGAAAGCTGCGCATTATTTAAAGAGGAAATGGCTCTCTTTATTATACCAAATGGCACAGAGTAGAAAAAGAAATTTATGAATAGGGTTTATAGAAGCGGAGATACACCTGAAAACAGAAGTACACAAACTTCACTTAGCTACAGAACTGTGAACAATAAAACTCCTCAGATACAAACAAAGTTTTCCACGAGGAAAATGATATCCGGTGGTAAAAGAACTTTTGAAATCACATATTTAGAAGCAGAGATATTTTGAAAAACATATTAAATATTTGTGCCCCATAACGGTGCAACTGTGCATTATTTTGTGAAAAAAAACACACAAACAAAAAGGTTTCGTATTTAGTAGTACCTGTCCGAAAAATAATTTTTCCAATAGGGTTTTTAGTCTCGCAGACATTGGTGTAAACAGAAAGGTGGTTACGCCTCCTAGCGGGTGACTTGTGCGTTAAGAAAAATTTGGAATTATGTGACAAACATTTCATACCGGAAAAGCTCGCCCCAAAACAGTGGCGGCTCGTGGTAGGAAAAATAGGTGAAGAGCTACAAAAGCAATATGAAAAGATATCTACTGTCTTAAATGAAAATCAGTTAATGAGAACTTACTTATTTTTTTATATATTAGATCAATTCTTCTTCCCTTTAAAGCTGGAAATTTGTCGATTATGTCGTCAGAAATGGGTGTTTCTTCGTGACATCAAGAAAATGTCTTTCTAAATAGAAATATTTGCCAAAGAAGCAAGTTTATCTGAAGAAATAGTGTTTCTAGAGTAAGTTTGTATTCTTTTAAGGCAAGAAAAACTTCTTTACACTGAAACACTTGCAGACGCAATTGTTAAAATCAGGGAAACCAATTTATAAGCTTCTGTAAAAATGCCTTTATCTCCATGAAGCACTCGAAGAAGTTCATGAGTCGATATATTCCTTAATTTTTCATCAGCATATACAAGACTCAGTTCATCTTTAAGGCGCTGGTGTTTAGTAAACATTTTTCCGTAAAAATGTTGTAGATTTTCAAAAGCGTGAGAGGGAAAGCATGAATTAAATTGGTCGAATTTGGTTGTGTCGGCAAGCCAGGCAAATTAAAGTTTAAGTTTCTCACAGTCTTGAACGTTTATATCCATTTCCATAAGAATGTGGTACAAAATTTCAAAATACAATTGTTTATAATTTTGAAAAATTGTTTCTGGTGTAAGAGCAGCATATTCCCGTTTGGATCTGCTTATTTCTGTGATTTTGCTAGCTTTTCCAAACAGTGTTTCAAATACCTCATCGTTCCTTTTATGGCTCAAAATTTCATAAGTTGTTTTTAATTTGAGTAACACAGTAGTAGTTTATGTCTATTGATTTTTTCTGCGAAATTTCGAATAATAGATCGGTGAAGTCAAATATTTCATTAAATATTATTCCCAAAAATGTAAATTCAAAAGTGTTCATATCATTTAAAAACCGTTGGGTAAGTTGAATTGATTTTTTTTCTGATTGGTCACTATTTGTGAGAAATTCGAATACTTCCTTCAATTTATTCCAATCTTCAACTATTACACATACTAACTTCGAAGTGGAGGACCATCGAGTTTCCGTTATGGTTGGTATACATCTCGCGGTTGTTGATGTGAGTATATTGTTTTTTCACCACTCAGCGAAGCGATCGCTTCGCTGAGTGGTGAAAAAACAAAGGAATTATACTGAGGCTTGCAAAAAATATTCGACACTTAGAAATTTTAGAAAAACTCTGCTGTAATACAAGGTTCAAACGATGTACTAAGCAATAACAAAAACAGCTTGAGAAGCTTTATGCTTCATTCTTTTCTGGAGTCCAGTCAAGTGTGCAGACATTACGTTTGCCCCATCGTAACATTATCCTCTTCCTTTATGATTGTCCTATTGACTTGTGTTGATAATCACACTGTTCCAAAACTTTGGCTAGCATTTTGTATAAAGCTTCTTACGTTCCATCTTCACTCACACCATGGAAACCCAAAAATCGCTCAACCAAATACACCTTCCGAATCAACAGATCTTATTATTAAAGAGCACTCGGAAGTCTGGCTATGTCTTCCCATCTACTTGAATATAAAAGCATTGAACTTCATTCATTTCATTTTTGACGTGATCGTTTATATATTCAGAAATACATTCAATTAATTCATTTTGAATAGTGTTTGAGTCACCTGTGAAGACATTTTTTATCGTTTCGTATTGATTTTGAATATTTAAAGGAGTTCTTGATATCAACAGTGAAAACAAATCCTTGAATTTCTACGATTTATCGAGTCAATGCCTTCGTCATGGTCACGGAATGCTAGTTCTTGTTTACTCAAATACACTGCATCAATCATTTTCTGCAGGAAAAGTCTATTTAAACGAACGCTTTCGCTGAAATGCATTTTCAAAAGCCTAGCATTCTTCCTCGGGGCATCGGCAATGGTATTCTGATTCTTTTCAAAATTATTCAGCATTAATTCGCATTTCAGGTGTTTGCTAAAATCCCCACGTTTGTGAAGTAACCGTTTTATATTTAAGAAATCTGAAAATTGTCTTTATTTCACGCCGAATTGTATTACTAAAAAGTAAGCAGGGCCAACAAAATAGTTTTTGTAACACAGAAGGGCTACAAAGCCATTTATATTCAGCAAACCAACAATTTTTTAAATTAATATTGTAAGATTTGCCGCTCTTCTTGATTTCTTTCTTGGCGACAATTGTCAGTGAATCCGTCGGTCGTCGTTGAAGTAAAATGTCTCTTTTATTTTCATCTTTCCACCGATTGAACGGAGTTTGCAATAAATTACAGACAATGTCGTTCACAGGATACATACTGAAAACTAAAACTATCACTATCAGTTAAACTGTACACGAAACTAAAGTAACTAATGAAGTTTTTAAAAAAGAATCTCAAAACACGAAAAAACAAATCTCTTTCGGAAAGTATGTCCCAAAACACCGCAAAGGTAAAGCCCTGTAGTGGATTGGCAAGAGTTCCCGTTCCACTGCGATCTCTTTGGAAGGTCACGACTTCAGGTGCAGAGGCTTGGCGTCTCAAGCTAAAACACTTCACTTGCCCGGCAGATAGGGGAGGGTGACGTCACAGTTACCATGGCAACTCTGGCTAAAAATGCAGACTTCCAAGCATTCTCATTTCAGTTCTTCACTTGAACTGTTTTACGTATAAGGACTTGTTTTCCGTATTGGACGCGCATTGTGAATTGATATCTAATCAAACTTTTGTGTATTTTAGCACGCAATAAAGGCAAAAAAAGAATATATTATACGAAATTATTAAATGAAACCTTATTTCAAATAAAATAGGTGAAGAGGCACTTCACCTGAAAAGCTGCCACTGCCCCAAAAGAAAGAGATTTCCAAATCGGACTCTTAGAAGTTGAGGTATCGACAAAAACAAGATATACATCTATGCCTCTGGTAAAAAAACTGTATACAGTTTTAAATAGGAGGTTTTCTGAAGTGAGCGGTGTCGGTCTACGAAAGAAGTTTTTCAGTCGAGTTTTCAGAAGCTCAGATTTTTCTGCATATACGTCAGAAACAGAATAAACACTTACGCCTCCTGGTGGCCAAACCATTCTCCACCTAAAATTAAGAATTATATGCAAAACATTACTCATTGGGAACTGTGTCCGATGCAAGAATAATTTTATTTTTCAAATCAAACATTTAGAAGAAGAGATATCGAGGAAAACACAATTTTCCTTCACGCCGCCTAGCGAAAAATCTATGCGTTTAGTGAAAAAGAGATTGCAACTAAAATAGTCTTCGATATAAATGACATCAGAAGGAAAAATAACTTTTTCAATCTATTATGTAGAAGGAAATATATGGAACAAAATGTCTTTCGAATTCTATATTATCTGCATTCTTACGGCCTCTTGCGGCGAAGTTGTGTACAAAAAAACTGAATGCAAGAGGATTGTCATTCTCTAATATATCACGGAGTTCTATGACTTCCTAATGCAAAAATAATTTTTCAAATCGGACTGATAGTTTCAGAAATATAGTGTTCACATGCGGACGGACGGACAAAGTGAAAACATGGGCATTTTTCCAAAATACGTGATAAAAAAACTGAATATATCAACTCTTCAAGATAAGATGTTTTTCAAATCAACACCTGCAATCAGAAAATAATTTATCACTCTTTCTTTAATGCCGCTTGAACAAGTCAGGATTTTTCGTTGGTAATTCTGAACCATACTTAGCTGAATTGGTACCGAAAGTTTGTAAATCGAAAAATTGGCAAATCCGAACTTCCCAGCTCCGTGGACCAAACATGCACACTATTTGATGAGCTCATAAGCTCAAGCAGAAATTGTATTGCATCAAAATGTCCTGAAATAAACTCAATGTGTGCAAAGATCTGAGGTATCTCTTCCATCACTTTTCTCTTTTTCAATTTGAGGTTTAACGACAACCGTGACCATCTCAATGGCGTACCTTATTTAGGGCAACTAGTTCCAGGAAAGGGAGAGAGCCAGTGCCGTAGGAGAAGCACAACATCCGTGCCTCACAGAGACTCGAACGCGGACCCTTCTCGGGTGAATGGTCAGAACCAGCAAGAACACTCCCCACCGGGGAGACCAATCACTTTTCATCCTTCAATGCTTTTCATAATGTACTGTCCCTTCTTTAAAATTGTATGGAACATCAATTTATTCATCCCGTACGCATGCCATGTTCACGATCTCCTCTCCAACTTTGATCCTGTACACGGTATACATTTTTACCTTCGTCGCGCTAATTTTTTTACGAAAAATAAAAAAAAATCACTGTATGAGAAAAGCTAAGTGAAACTGAATTGCAATCTGAAACAAAACCGCAGAGATCAGACTCATAGTAGTTTTGTACGTGTGCGTAAAGCCAAGGTTTGCACACTGTTTGCAAATTGTTTCTATCTCTGAACAAGTAGGATAGAAAGTATATTATAAGATTCGTATAGCCGCCCCGGTGGCGCAGTGGTCTAAGGCTTTGGCCTCTGATCATTCGTCCGAAAGGGGTCCGGGTTCGAATCCCGGTGAGGCATGGATGTTGTGTGTTTGTCTTACGGCACTGGCTCTCTCCCTTCCCTGGAACCAGTGACCCTAAATTAGGGACGGGCGACTGCTTATAGCCCATTGAGTTGCTCACGGTGGTCGTTAAACCTCCAAAAAAAAAAAAAAAAAAAAGATTCGTATAGCGCGCCACTTAAGGGTCACCCTGTATTTTACAGGATTTTTCAATTCTTTACGAATGCTTTGAGACTCTAATAGGGTTAGTACAAAATAAATTATGAGTGAGATATTATTGTCTATAAAACAAATCCACTCTCACTAGTTTATTGCCCTGAGTGTCAGTCTTCCGATACGGAGAGGTGCATTTCCTCTGTTCGGATTACTTTAGGTTGTCAGCCATGAGATGGAAAGGCCTTCCAAAACCGTCGAGTGAGTGCTAGACTTTCACAATGCCTTATTTACTTCAATTTTAGGTGCCCCAGAAACGCAATAAAAGAAAAAGTGCTGAGCAAGATGCCAAGGAAATAAATGAAATGATGAATCGCCCTACTAAGGACACGGAAAACTACGAGTTGAATACCATACGTTTGTGAGAAACGGGAAAAGAAAGGATTTGAAAACCATATGTGCAAAAACTTAAGAGATTGATATGACCCGAACGAAGGAATCTGACGGCACTCTGAAAACGGAGAGAAGTTTCGAGTGGAAAGATTAACAGCGTTATTGATTACTTTCGTGTTAGCAGGAGAATATTGTGAATAGATTTCGAAGAGTGGTGATTGCAAAACGTGCTTTAACTCGTAAATACTTTCTATCCAAGTGAGGCGGTTTGTTTTTATTGAATCAAGTTTCTGTTGGGTGTTGAAGCAATTTTACGCAGAATTTTTCTTGTCTTGCGAAAATTGTTTTCTTTCAAAAACTACTCGCATTCTAAAAATGCAAATTGGAAGAATGCTTATAGTGCTACCATGTCCATTAGTACGTGGAGATCATATCGATGCTCGTATTTATGCAACTGACTTCTTTTTTTTTTTTTTTTATTGGAGGTGTAACGACCGCCGTGAGCAACTCAATGGGCTATAAGCAGTCGCCCGTCCCTAATTTAGGGTCACTGGTTCAAGGGAACGGAGAGAGCCAGTGCCGTAAGACAAACACAACATCCATGCCTCACCGGGATTCGAACCCGGACCCCTTTCGGACGAATGATCAGAGTCCATCGCTTAGACCACTGCGCCACCGGGGCGGCGCTGACTTCTTTCTTGCATTATGAATCTTAAAATGTGAAGCAACGCATTTCTTTTCATTCTTTTTCGTTTTCTTTTATTGGAGGTTTAGTAACCACTGTGAGCGACTCAGTAGGCAATAAGGTGTCGCCCATCCCTAATTTAGGGCCACTGACTCCAGGGAAGTGTGAGACCCAGCGACGTAAGGCAAACACAACATCCATGCCTCACTGGGATTCGAACCCAGACCCATCTCGGACGAATGATTAGAAATCAATTATTAGACCCTTGCGCCACCGAGGCGGCTCTTTATGTTTTAATTTTAAGTTTGTGGAATCCAAATGCAGATGTAATTCAATTCAAAACATATCTTGTTCCATACTACTGCTTTTAAAAGTTCGAGTGAAAACAGAATTCGCCGCCCCGGTGGCGCAGTGGTCTAAGGCACTGGCCTCTGATCATTCGTCCGTAAGGGGTCCGGGTTCGAATCCCGTCAGGCATGGATGTTGTATTTGTCTTACGGCACTGGCTCCCTCCCTTCCCTGGAACTGCTTATAGCCCATTGAGTTGCTCACGGTGGTCGTTAAACCTCCAATTAAAAAAAAAAAAAAAAAAAGAAAACAGAATTCCACGTTGAAACTGGTTTCCTAGTTTCTTAAATTAAATACTTAATTAAACTTGTAATAAGGGTTCTTTCTTCTAGAAAATACTTATTTTAAATCGCAAATTTTCGGAGAACGATCCACGTGGCGGTCTCTACTTCGCACTGACCACTCTGCGGTTTTCAGCCCGATGATCAGGCCTCTCTCAAAGTCTGTAACTTGCGTAATTCGACGTCTCTGGCATCTACCCGGCATTCTCGTCACTCTGTACTCCCGCTTGCGTCGACCGGTTCTTTTCCTTTTTCATCGGGCATCGACTACACGCCGGTGTTTATTAGTTTCCAATTCGTGCTTGCAGCGCCACCACAGGATGTGCGGTCATGCGCAATCGCAGCAAACGTGAATCATTTACATACCAGCACGCACTGTAGCTATTTGCAAAGTTTCGCGGTTGTAGCATGATTTCGTTTAGGTGCACAAATTTCATTGTCCAGTGAGTGTATTTCGGCTGTTCAGTTTTTCAAAAACATTTTTATTTATTATTATTGTATTATTATTATATTATTATTATTCAAATTCTAGTGATTGACATCGTACCAAGAAAAACTGTTTGAAAGCTTTTCACGGTCCAGTTCCCCATTTTACTTTTTTTTTTTTTTTTTTTTTTTTGATTGGAGGTTTAACTACCACCGGTGAGCAACTCAATGGGCTATAAGGCAGTCGCCTCGTCCCTAATTTAGGGTCACTGGTTCGAATCCCAGGTGAAGGGAGAGAGTCAGCACCGTAACACAAACACAACATCCATGCCTGACCGGGATTCGAACCCGGACCCCTAAATTACGGACGAATGATCAGAGGCTTATAGCGCCTTAGACCACGGTGCGTTAAACCCCCAATTTTACTTTAGATAACATTTAAAATCGTTGTATTTTAACCGAAAAACTTAAACAAGAAAAACAATCGCACGTAAACAATGCCCGTGTATTTTGTTTTTCTGCCAATCAACAAAAATTCCATCAAAACAGAAAATTTTCACGGTATTGCGTCCATTCTGAGGACGAAATGAATGTAGAGGAAAGCGAACGGTGGACGAAATGAACTGGAACATGCAAACGTGGACGAAATGAACATGGACAAAGTTGATATGTCACTCTTCTTTCTTACGTTCGCCGCCATTGTTATATCCCTTTCAGCAGGGAGTCTGAAAAGGATCAGTATCAATCATCTCCTCAAAGACCACTTTCAATAACAAACCAAAACAGAAAAGCAACGTTTTCTGCTGCGCACGTTCATTCTAATCCCAGGCGCGTTCAACCCACTTTGTAGACAACAAAAACACTATATTGACAAAAGTCACCGGACACCTAGAAGAGAAACACAACATGGCATTTATTGACATATATTAGTGCGGTGTCGGTCCACCTTTGACCTACACGTGTCTTCACGAACTCCGTATTTGAGTGCTTCACGTACGTGTTTTGTGTATCCCATCATTGTTCTTCTGTGTGTGTGCCAAAGTTAAAGGTCTGTGCTTTTGTTTAAGATCCCTCACTACTGGGTGAGTTCTTAATTTTCTTCATTATCAGTGTTTTAATTTCCACACCGAGCTGGTCGTTTTTTCTTCGTTAACCCTTGCCATTGATTATGGAATCTGCCGATGAGGGCGCTGTTCCCGCCCGCCTCTCTGCAGCTCCTCGCGTGGACTCTTCAGTGACAGACGCAGCTGATCAATCATCTTTCCTTGCTAGTGGAGAGCCTCTTAATGTTCCTCCTGTCATTTTCACGTCTTCTCCTGCTCAGGTCTCTGACGCTGCCTTTGAGAACGTGGATGGGACGTCCCTGACCTCTGCTGGCGATGATGAATTCACGGACGTCTCTGATGGCGTCGCTAATCTGCCCTCTACAATTTTTACTGCCTCTTCTTCCAGTACATTGTCTTATGCTGAGTCAATGCCTTCTAGAGGAGGCGCTTCTGCACGTACGTATTCTGTGGCTGCCTCTGGTATTCCACCGGCTTCCACCTCCTCGTCTCGTCTGCCCCCTATGGATTCGTACGTTACTCTCAACGGTGACACCATCTTATTAGGCATTCCCGAGAACTATCCTGCTGGTCAACGTCTTCGTTTGACCCTCGAGTTGGGGGTTTGTTTTAATGCGTTGCCCAACACTCCTTTGAAGCAGTACAGCTCCGCTCTCAAGAAGATGCTTCCTTCTGGTGCCATCACCCACTTCATCCGAAAGCCACGAACTGTGATTGTTTATTTTTCGAAGAAATAATATGCAGAGCTTGTATTGTCTCGGAGCCTATCAATTGGCGATCGTCACCTCTTAGCCGAATCCATCGCCCAGCGTCCGGTTCTGGTCTCTCTACATCCGGTATCCCCGGAGATTTCTGATGATATGATGTGTGCTGCACTTAATCGATGCGGCAGAGTAGTCGGCCCAGTGAAGACTCTCTCTTCGGACCCCGATGATAAACATATCTGTGGCTTCCATAGAACTGCTCGCATCATCTTCCCGTCGGAAGAGCATCTCATAAAGTTTCCACGGTTACTCGATGTTTGTTGCGGTAACGAGCGCCGCCGGAGTAAGCTCCTCACCTCTGCTCATTGCTCACGTTGCAAGGCTTACGGCCATCAGCAGGCTCATTGCCCCATGCAGAACTGCTGACTCCTGCAGCTCCAAGGCAGCCTTCTACCACTTCCTCCGTTTCTGCTGCTATGCCGCCTCCTGCGTCTCCACCTCCTGGACCCAGTTCTGCCGAAAATCTGATTAAAGCCTACGATCAACACGTGTCTTCCGATGTTGCTTTCTCCACTATGTCGGATTTTCCTCCGCTTGAGTCCACCTTGCCTTCCCGTGTTCTTTCTCCATCAGAGGACATCACTGCTGATTTTCAAGCTTCATTCACCGTCGGCACTTTTGCTCCCGGCGATGAAGCGGACCTTTTCTCTGATCCCACATCTCGTGTGTCATCGATTCACAGCAAAAATCGGTGTTCTACCAGTACCGAGGCCCGGGGGAAAACGAAGAAGTCACCTTCTCCAACTGGCCACCCACATCGTTCCACCCGTCGTCTAGCAGGCTCCAAGTCTCCCACTATCACATTCTAGCTCTTCCTCTTCAAAGTCCAAAGGTCCTCTGCTGACGTTTGAAGATTTCTCGACTCTGCTTACCAATGCGTCTCTTCCTTCAGAATCTGTTTCCATTGAAGGTCTTTACGAGTTTCTCACTCATAAAACGAATCAGGAGGCTTCTCTCATATTTTTACAGCAGTTTGAAGCAGTTCTTCCCGAGGTCTTTGACCAAGCAACCTCCATTCTCAAATTCCTCCGCCGTAATGCCAAGCAACCCGACTACGTCTTGTGGTGTCATGGTATCATCAATCGCCTCGACACATTCCAGAAAGCTGCCATAGCTGCCCTTCATCCGACGTCGGAGTTACCCATTGAACGTCGCCACTCTGAATTGTAGGGGGTTTACTAACCCCTTTGCTAACGCTCTCGTTCTGGAAGAACTCTCGCCTCTTGGGGCCGACTTACTACTTTTGCAAGAGACGAACTGCCACTCCTCGACACTTTTTCATAGATGGCGCACTTGGGACTTCACCTTTCACCATGCTTTCCGTTACTCTGTGCACAGTGGTCCAGCAGGAGTATCAGTCTGCCATCTCCGCATGCCGTGAAAGCTCATTCTATGCTACGTGGTCGCCAGTGACCCCGTGGTTTGCTGTTACACCAAGTCCGTTACATCTCACGGTGAGTTAAAACTCCTCATCAACTTTTTGATGTTCTTTCGCACTGAGGTGCCCCTCCTGTGATCATTTTGTTCTTCCTCCAGCATTGCTCTGTTTGCATCACGTTGTAAATTTGTCATTACTCATTCAATGTACATATCATCTGTGACGTACCTGCCAGCAGGACGCACACGACATAAAGGCAGACAGGAATCAGAATAATCGTCTGCGTAGCTCAGTTGGTAGAGCGACTTGTTCCGGAATAAGCGGCCTCGGGTTCGAATCCCGGCGTAGACCAAAAATGACGGAGAAATTTACTTCGTTATACATCGCTTTCATCAGTTTGTATCATTCCTGTTCTTTTATTTTCTTTAAGAAGATTCCATGTTGCTCGGCTCCTCTGTTTTGTTACATTAAAGCGATTCTGAAACCACCTTTAGCCTTAATACATGCACTGACCCTTCGAGACATGCTTTCGACAAGGTTTTGGAACACAGCGATAGGTATGTGCTTCGATTCAGTACATAATACTGCCGTTAACTGGTTCTTAGTAGTAGGCCTTGTTTCCAAACTTCTTATGCGTCGCTCTATTTCATCCCATAGGTGCTCTATGGGATTAAGATCAGAGTTCTGTGCTGGGAAGTCCACACACGATAGAGAATTATCGTCAAACCATGCCGTAACAGTCCTTGCTTTATGGTTTGGTGCATTATCCTGCTGGTGCCAACAAGGCTCGGTTCCATAGTACTGCCACAGAGTTGTAGGGCATAATTGTCCAGAACATCGAGGTAGACCTCCTGGTCAAACGGTTTGTCCACCATAACCAATGGGCCTGGACCAAACCACAAAAAACAACCCCACACGAGTACACTGCCAGCTCCAAACTTGACTGTAGGAACAGTACACTGTGGAAAATAGCGTTCCCCCTGCTGCCACCATTCCCACACACGGCCATCAGACTGATGGATCGGGTATCTGGATTCATCAGTCCATAGGACCCGTTTCTTTGATCCACGGTTCACGATAAATGTTCTTTACACCCTGCTAGACGACAAGTAGCGTTCCGAGTGGGAATAAAAGGCTTATGAGCAGCTGCACGACCACGGTAACCCATAGAATGAAGTTCTCTGCGAATGTTACGTGTACATACAGAGGTTCCAGAATGTTTACTCACCTGTACACTGAGGTCTTGTGCAGTGCTCTGTCGATCAGCTGTAACGACTCTCCTGAGGATTCGACGTCCTCTACCACTGATTTTCTTTGGTTCTATCAGTACGTTTTGCTGCTTCAGGCACGCCATGTGTCTTTCACTTATTCAGTACATCCCAAACAGTTGACTTGGGTATGTTTAAACGCCTCTCGTTTTCTCTTATGGACAACCCACTAATATAACCCCCAACAATATTTCTTTTCTCAAAGTCAGTTCTCCCCGCTGCGACATTTCCACTCAACCTCACAGCGCGATATGATCGCGGTCAGCTGCAGTTTTTTTTATACCCTTTGCAGCTATACCGTGCATCTTAACAACGTAGCGGATCCGTTCATTTGCTTTTGAAGGGGTGTCCGGTTACTTTTGTCAGTATAGTGTGTATTCGTTCGAGTTGATTTGAGCCCATTTTGTTAACTCGGAGTTAATACGTTCCAGCCGGTTAAATGGATTAAACATGATGTTTTTGGATGTGTTTTTTTTGGCTTAGTCACTAGCGGTCCTTGCTTTTACGAAAACATCGCGAGATCAAGTCCTACCGCTGGCAAGGGGAAAGATTCCTATACTTCGTTCGACAACTTGTGTATTTACACTAAAAAATAATTAGTAGGAAGGGAAGTTTCTTCTGTGTAGGGACGGTTAAAATAGAAGTTTTTCAAAATTCGGTAAATTTCTGTATAAACAAAAAATATTTATTAGTTACAATGTAAACATCTATTAAAATATTGAAGTTTCCATTATTGGAAACGGAATTTGTTAGAAACGGAAATTTCTTTAAAAGTCGGAGAAGTACAGGCAACTTTTTGTTGATTGGAGGTTTAAAAAATGTTTTATTGGACCTGGATGTTCAGAGACATGGCGAACATAAACAGGAGACAGAAATTTCACAGCCACAAGTACAAATCATACATGGCTGACAGCATGCCAAATGATTAATTTACACAGATAGTGTTGATCATGTAACACGTTGTGAACAAATATACATCAAACATGGATTTTACAGTATCCTAAATGACCAATGCACACCGATAACCAGTGTTGGACAAGTAAGACATTGAGAGCCAGTGCCGAAAGACCAACATCCATGCCTCACCGGGTTTCGAACCCGGACCCAACTAGGGCGAATCGTCAGCAGCCAGCGGCTGAGACCATTGCGCCACCGGTGATGTTATTTTTCAGGAATTTTCCATGAATTCATGCACTGTTTGTTCTCTGCGGCGCATGAAAGATCGAAATGTATAAGATTTCATCTTAAACGATATCCTCGGAAAACGCAAGGTTCAATTTGTTTTGACCAAAATAGCGCAACGAGCATTGTTTAGAATACAGCAATAACAGAAGAAAAAGAAATAACAGATGCATTTGAATATCGGGTAGTGTGTATTGAGTTGTTTGGTAACTATGACGTTTCATAGATCAAAGATAAAACGAATGGTGTTTTGATTTCATCTTAACAGTTGGCTTCCGAATCACAACGGATGGCTTTTTGATACACACACACACACACACACACACACGTTTGTGTGTATGTGTGAAGAATTTGAATTTGGTTCCAGAGTTTCTTTGTTCCATGTATAGTTATTCTTCGGTGCTCATAAATCAAAGTACGATAAATCATCAAAGTTCACGAAGGCGTAAGCGAGAGAAATTTGGAATCCCATTGTTTACCGTCACAGAAAATAAACAGCGACCGCATAACTACGAAAAGTTAGAAGAACTCATAAATTACGAATGACCGCATGCAGAGGATTTCGTGTTTTGAATTCGCATACTAAATGGCATCTTTGATGTTCGAAGTCCCTTTATACCACAGCATTTCCTGAAGATGTTGAAATCTGGCTCTGTTTCCTGACTGAAGCAAACAACTACAATTGTTGCTACCAGAGAACAGAACATGCATTACTGCAACTCTTTGCCGTAAGTAAACACTGGCCAACTAAATACTCTGTGAGACGAAGCAGAGTTGGAACTGATACATACATCCGTATAAGTTTTCCTGCGCTTCTCTGTTTCTTAATTTATTTTGCAAAGGAATTTTAAAATACCGAATTTGTCCCGGGTGGAATGGTGATTTCATTTTTGATATGTTATCTATGACTGGAAGTGAGAACCTCTACATAGATCTATTAATATATTGTGTGAGTAATAAATTTCGCAGCCTTTGCAGTATCACAAAGGGTGTTTAGAAAGTAAAGCTGCCATATATTTATATACAGGGTATCCTAATTAAAGTACCCCCTTCCCATTGAAGACTGTGTAGAGAAATATTTAGCTATCGAAATGCAACCGAATTCGGTACGATGACAGTTCAGGGCATGCGGACGGCATTTCCGTAATAAAAACAAATAGTACCGAACCTCACCACTATGGCATTTTTGACACTGCAAGCAACAAATATCGTATTTTTATAAGACACTCATGCCATGTAGAGGTTTGCAAGGGATACTGCTCAATGTGGTCCCCATTCTAAAGTTGTGAAACCTGAAGGCGATGAACAGTGTTCAACGGCCGACCGTAATTGATTCTCTTTGATACCTCTCACATGCAATGTGATTTGGTCTTTCAAGGCTGCCAAATTTGCAAAGTGTCCTTGATAAATCACACCTTTTAAGTGTCCCCACGACCAGACATCACAAGGATTAAGGTTCACAGAACGAGGTGGCCACGCGGTACGAAACGCAGGACTAATCACTTTGTTCGTGAAATGTTTTCGCAGAAACAGCTGTACATAGCGTCCAGTATGTGGAGGTGCTCCATCTTTCATGAAAGTGGTTGACTCAAGGTATTGTCTCTGTTGGTACGAGAAAAATGTTGAGTTTCTTTGGGCCGTCACAGAACGTGTCACAGGGCCATTAGATGAGCATCTTCGAAGAACGGTCCGAGGATAAAAGTTGCTGTGAATCCACACCAGACTACCTTTTGGCTAGTGTAATGGAATCTGCGAGAAAAGATGGTTTTCCGTGCTCTAAATGCGACAGTTACGGGTGTTCACTGTTTTACTGAGGGGAAAATGTGCCTCGTCGCTCCACAAGATCTTGCATGGCCAGGTATTTTCCACTTCCATTCTGGCAGGGAAGGTCAATACAAAGATCAGTCAAGTTTCCCTGTCGGCGCCAAGCAACTAGTGATGGTGGCTGATCTTATGCGGTTAGCAATGCGCCACCTTTATCAGTGCCTTCCACACTGTTCCATGGGATAAATTCAGCGGCCATGACACTGCACGTGTACTACTGGAGCCTGCAACATTATTCATTGACAGCTGTGGCAATATTTTAAACGACTTGTGAAGTGATAGGTTTGCGCCCTCTACCGGGTTTAATTCTTATATGTCTGGTTTCGTCGAATCGGGGGATCATTCTCCTGAGAGCTTGTGGAGTCAATGGTCCTCGGCGTAATTTCTTAAGACGGCGAATTCCGCGAAGTGCAGCCACAGCATTGTCGTTGTTTTCATAAAAGAGCTTCACAAGAAATGCGCGTTCCAGCATGGTGATGGTCATCGTAGCTGATAAGAATGACATTCAGATGTTTGCGCCACTTTTATACCCAGAACGTGGCTGCAACACATGTATTTATGCAAATGAAACCGATTTTTCGTTGCTTTTGGATTGGATTGGAGGTTTAACGACCACCGTGAGCAACTCAATGTGCTACAAGCAGTCGCCCGTCCCTAATTTAGGGTCACTGGTTCCAGGGAAGGGAGAGATCCAGTGCCGTAAGACAAACACAACATCCATGCCTCACCGGGATTCGAACCCGGACCCCTTTCGGAAGAATGATCAGAGGCCATCGCTTAGACCACTGCGCCACCGGGGCGGCTTTTTGTTTCTTGCACCACCAAAAGTGCCATAGTGGTGAGTTTAGGTACCTTCATTGTTTTTTCACGGAAATGTCTTCCGCATGTCCGGAAATTTCGCCGTACCAAATTTCATTGCATTTGGACTGCTACATATCAGTCTAGAGAGATCTTTAATATGAGCACCTAGACAGATGTGTCTAGGTGATTGAATTGAAGTAAACCGCCAAATCTGGGGTACTTTAATTACGATCACCCAGTACAAGCTCAGTGTCAAGGTATCAAATGAAAAAACAACAACACAAGAACAAAGCTCAGAATTTCTACTGTAATTCACATATAGTAATTTTCTGTAAAGTCTCCCTCACGTTCGATACAGATACGCGAACGTTTAAAACGTTCTTAGATCCGCCTCTGTAAAAATCATCAGGTTGTTCTCTGAACCATATCTTCGTATCCGCTTGAACATCTTCGTCACAGGTGAACTGAATTCGTTTCAGATGTCTTTTGAGATCATAAAACAACCACAAGTCAGATGGCGCCAAATCTGGACTGTAGAAAGAGAGTGTTCAAGGATTTCAAATCCGATTTCCTGCATGGCCTCTGAAGTGAAAGCACTACAGTGGGATTTGGCGTTATCGTGTTGTTGAGCCCACCCGCCATGCACACGGTTTATACTTTGTTTTAACTATTTTAAGGTACGCAAGTAGCTCTCAGAGTTGACAGTCGTACCTTTGACCGTGTATTCTTGATGAATGATACCTATGTAATCCTTTGAGCATGCACTTACCGGCAGAAATTTGATATTTGAATCTTTCCACTCAAGATGGGTGTTGGTCAGTATTCCACAGATTGATTTTTCATCTCTGGGTCATAATAATGAATCCAACTGTCATCACCAGTGTCAATGCTTTGGAGAGAACTACTTTCATGTTTTTTCATAGCGAGCAAGCAACCTTTGGCGTGTTTCAAGTCTTGATTTCTCATTTCAGTCGTTAGGTGACTCGGTACCTAACGAGCACACACTTTGTTGCGTCCTAACACTTTGTGGCCACACTTCTCGGAGCAATAACATTGGATGACGTCAGGAGATCAGGGGACCTCTCTCGTTAGCCGCACTTCTCGGACAATAACAGTTAATGACGTCACGAGATCATGTGATTTCTCTCGTGAAGACGATTACAAAAGAAACCAGATCAGTGCGCTTCAGGTCTTCTATCGTGTATTTTTCTGTAAGTCGCCGTAATAATGTACATTCAGCATTTAATTCTTGTTAATTATCGACAGCGAAGATCTTACTTGTGTATATAATGTGTATTATTAAAGCATATTCGTTATAGTTTATTGAAGCTGCCTTGGAGAAGAAAAATATTTCATCACGTTCAGTAGTTCTTGAAATCATCTATTGGTAAGGTTCATTATGTATCATAAATATCTTATTGTTACGCATCGATGATGATCAACGAAATAATACTAATTAAAAAGGCTGGTTTAGCAGAAATGCGTCCTGCCAACATTCCTCACAACTTTTAACAATATCATTGACAGTAACCAAACTAATCTTCAGCTCTCCTGCTATGGTTCTCTTAGTTATTCTTCGATTTACCGTGATGAGCTCATCTACTTTTTTATCTTCAGCTTTCCCGCTATGGTTCTCTAAGTTATTCTTCGATTTACCCTGATGAGCGCATTCAATTTTTTGTCTTCAGCTTTCCTGCTATGGTTCTCTAACTTATTCTTCGATTTACCCTGATGAGTTCATCCACTTTTTTATCTTCACCTTTCCTGCTATGGTTCTCTAAGTTATTCTTCGATTTACCCTGATGAGCTCATCCACTGTTTTATCTTCACCTTTCCTGCTATGGTTCTCTAAGTTATTCTTCGATTTACCCTGATGAGCTCATCCACTTTTTTATCTTCAGCTTTCCTGCTATGGTTCTCTAAATTATTCTTCGATTTACCCTGATGAGCTCATCCACTTTTTTATCTTCAGCTTTCCTGCTATGGTTCTTTAAGTTATTCTTCGATTTACCCTGATGAGCTCATCCACTGTTTTATCTTCACCTTTACTGCTATGGTTCTCTAAGTTATTCTTCGATTTACCCTTATGAGCTCATCTACTTTTTTATCTTCAGCTTTCCTGCTATGGTTCTCTAAGTTATTCTTCGATTTACCCTGATGAGCTCATCCACTGTTTTATCTTCACCTTTCCTCCTATGGTTCTCTAAGTTATTCTTCGATTTACCCTGACGAGCTCATCCACTGTTTTATCATCACCTTTCCTGCTATGGTTCTCTAAGTTATTCTTCGATTTACGCTGATGAGCTCATCCACTTTTTTATCTTCAGCTTTCCTGCTATGGTTCACTAAGTTATTCTTCGATTTACCCTGATGAGCTCATCCACTTTTTTATATTCAGCTTTCCTGCAATGGTTCTCTAAGTTATTCTTCGATTTACCCTGATGAGCTCATCCACGTTTTTATCTTCAGCTTTCCTGCTATGGTTCTCTAAGTTATTCTTCGATTTACCCTGATGAGCTCATCTACTTTTTTATCTTCAGCTATCCTGCTATGGTTCTCTAAGTTATTCTTCAATTTACCCTGATGAGCTCATCCACTGTTTTATCTTCACCTTTCCTGCTATGGTTCTCTAAGTTATTCTTCGATTTACCCTGATGAGCTCATCCACTTTTTTATCTTCACCTTTCCTCCTATGGTTCTCTAAGTTATTCTTCGATTTACCCTGATGATCTCATCCACTGTTTTATCTTCACCTTTACTGCTATGGTTCTCTAAGTTATTCTTCGATTTACCCTGATGAGCTCATCCACTTTTTTATCTTCAGCTTTCCTGCAATGGTTCTCTAAGTTATTCTTCGATTTACCCTGATGAGCTCATCCACGTTTTTATCTTCAGCTTTCCTGCTATGGTTCTCTAAGTTATTCTTCGATTTACCCTGATGAGCTCATCCACTGTTTTATCTTCACCTTTCCTGCTATGGTTCTCTAAGTTATTCTTCGATTTACCCTGATGAGCTCATCCACTGTTTTATCTTCACCTTTCCTGCTATGGTTCTCTAAGTTATTCTTCGATTTACCCTGATGAGCTCATCCACTGTTTTATCTTCACCTTTCCTGCTATGGTTCTCTAAGTTATTCTTCGATTTACCCTGATGAGCTCATCCACTGTTTTATCTTCACCTTTGCTGCTATGGTTCTCTAAGTTATTCTTCGATTTACTCTGATGAGCTCATCCACGTTTTGACTGTTCAAATCGCAAGATGCAATTACATGCCTCCCATACTACAACTGATCCATTACGGCCAACATTCCTCCACTGTCTTTTGATTTTCTTTCTCAACGGCAATCACTGTCTTATGTCCCAAATTCCAGAACCACACTCTGTCATTAATCTTGCGTGAAGTTCTTTGGGAGGTACATTTTCATGCGTTACAAACTCTATAACTGATCGTTGTTTGATACCCTTCAACACAATTAAAAACGAATCGTCCATTTTAAACACAATTATTAGGTAAATTTTTGCGCCTTTTTAAGGAGACAGAAACAATCAGGAAACCAGTACAAATTTATCCAACGAAATATTGGCCGATAGCATCAATGACCTTTTGCCATTTTTCAGGCAGCAAAAGGAATGCCCCTGTGATAGAAAGACTCGGGTTTTGTGTTGAAGAAGGCAGTGAGTAAATTTTCCACCTCTGGAACTGTGGTGAACCGCTGTTGAGCTAGTGCATGTTGTATAGAGTGAAACAGATGAAAGTCTGAGGGTGCAATGTCCGGGGATTAATACGGGTGCGGTAAAACCTCCCAGTGTAACTGTTCAAGGGTTGATTTCGTGGTGGCACCGACATGTGGTCTGGCATCATCGTGTAACAGGAAGACTGGGCGGCGTCCTTCATTTGTCCATGGGCGTTTCTGCCTGATTGAGGGGTTCAGTTTCATCAACTGATTGCTATATCATTGTTCAGTGATTGTTTCTGCCGGTTTCAACAGTTCGAAGTACAACACTCCATGCATATCCCACCACACACACAACAGCGCCTTTCTCCCGTGGGTATCCTGTTTTGCAGTGGATGCTAGTGGCTGGCCTGAGTCGAGCCGGGATCGCTTGCGTATTGGGTTGTCGTGATGGACCCATTTTTCATCTCCGGTGACAATCTTCCACAAGAAATTCTCCCCATGAAACCTCTTCAGTAACGACATGCATATGACCAATCGTTGATCAATGTAACGCTCCGTTAAAGTATGCGGAACCCACTTAGCAATCTTCTGGATCTCCCCCAACCTCCAGACCTGTAGACGCCGTTCCATCGTCGATTGAGCCACTTTCAAACGTTTCGCCAGTTACATGATCGATTGTGTGGCATCCTCTTGCAACAGCGATTCCAGCTCCTTGTCTGCGAGTTCCTGCAGTCTACCTGTTTTTGCTCGTCTTCCAAGCTTAGATCACCTTTTTTAAACCTGGAAAACCATTCTCGACATGGCAGCTCACCCATAACCGTTTCGCCATACGCCTGACATACTGAGCGGTATGCTTTACTCGCACGTTTTCCTAAGTTAAACGTGTAATAACAAACAGTGCCGCAAATGACCTTTATCGACCGCCATGCTTGGAGTCATGTATGAACTAACAGCACCGGTCACCAGCCGGTTAGACGCCTACAGTGTCCGCTAGCGGGAGCAGCGGAAAAGTTTACATACCCCTAATAAATAAGAACAAATAGATGTACAGAGTTCTATTACGCAGTAAAATGCAGCTAACGGCACAAAAAATTATTGCCGTCTGACTGGTTGTTAGGCTACAATTTATACGTGGTACACTTGCGCGAAGCATTAATTCTTGAGCATGCCTCGTATGTTACGAAAAATCCCAAACTGTTTGTAAAATATCTTTTAGTGCGGTGGACATCCGAAGCAGATGAAAATTTTCATTTGCAGGAAAATGTAATATATATGTGTGCAACTTAATTATCGGCCGCAGGCACGACACGTTGACAGCAAATTATAGCAAATCGAATACGTACCTAATCAGGAAACTAATCCCCATCGTTTTCGTTACATTTGAGATATCAGTCAGGGAGCTGCCGAATGCCACTGCGGGAAAAAGAGGGCTGATTTGAGTTGATAAAATCATCAATACTTGTGTAGAACCTCCTCAACAGAAGTGAAGTGCGTATCACTCAGGTGATGCTGCAGGGAGCGAAAGAGGTGATAATCCGACGGGGCAAAGTCTGGAGAATACGCTGGTCGGGACAAAATCTCCCATCCCAGATCGGTGATCGTGTTTAAAGTCGTTTTCGCGGTGTGACGACGCGCGTTATCCTCAAGCAACAGCACCGACCTTCTGCCCTTGCCGGTGTATGGCCTTTACGCCTCCAGTGCGTCACGCACACGAATGAGTTGCTGACAATAACGCTCAGCATTGACAGTTTCACCAGGTTTGAGCAACTCATAGTGTACGCCACTGTGCTGATCCCACCATATGCACAGCAACAACTTGCTGGCATGGATATTCGGTTTGACGGTACTGGTGGTAGGCTGACCTGGATAAACCCACGATTTGCGCCGCTTAGGATTATCGTAGAGGATCCACTTCTCATCACAGGTTAGAATCCTGTGGAGAAAATACTTCTTCTTGAATCTGGAGAGCAAGGACACAACAACATCGTAGCGCCTAGACTTGTTCGCAGCTGTGAATTGGTGGGTCACCCAAAGGCCCTCCTTTTGAATCAGTCCAAGCTTGTGCAGGAGCTTTGCAATGGCTCGCCGTGTTACTCCGAGTTCCTGGGCGAGCTGTGACTGTGTGCGACAGGGATCCGGGTCCAACAGTTGTTCCAGTTCCTCATCGTAAACTTCCTATAGCTGTGCCGGACGTTCTGCATCACGGAGATTGAGATTTCCCTGCTTAAACCTCTAGAACCACTTCTTACACGTACTACAAGACACAGCAGCCTCACCCAAAGCAGCACAGATCATTTGCTGGGCTTCCGCGGGACTTTTTTTTAGTTGAAACGCGAAAAGTAGGCAGTGCCTGAAATGTTGCTTCTGGAACGACATTGCTTAAACCTTCAACTTTCGTCCCTTCTGTCACTATAGCTGTGAGCTGTTTCGGTTGCCTGGAAAGCTGTTGGATGGCGCTACAATCAGCCATTATCGCACACAGCTATTTGCATTTGCCGACGTTCTATGATCGCTTGCTCTTAGGTGCCGAGAATTAAGTTGCACACCTAAAAATTCCACATTTCCTTGGGAGAAAATTGCTTTATGCGGAAAAAAAATGAGAGCAAAATATTCCTTTTACCAAGGCGTGTCGTGTCGCCCGGAAACAATTTTTTCAGTTGGATTTCTAGAATCGAAGATGCTTCTGCAAATGTAAACGTGCCGCCCCGGTGGCGCAGTGATCTAAGCGATGGGTTCGGACCATTCGCCCGAGATGGGTCCGGGTTCAAATCCCGGTGAGGCATGGATGCTATGTTTGTCTTACGGCACTGGCTCTATCACTTCCCTTGAACCGGTGGCCCTGAAATAGGGACAGGCGACTGCTTATGGCCCACTGAGTTTCTCACCAAATGTACACTTGCCGCACTTTGAAGAGGAATTGGGTGGTCCGAAAAACTGGAAAATATACGCGAAAAAAATTCTTAATAGTAGAAGATATGCCATCTGTAAATATTTTGAGCATATGACCTTTAGATGCCGAGGTATCGAGAAAAATTCTGCTCATTTATTGCTTTTTCACGTCAAATTGTGCATTAATTAAAGAGGATGATGTTCGTAATCTTTTCTATTTCCACTAGCATACAGAACAAAAAATATTTCTTCAATCGGATTTTTTGAAACATAGATACAGTTGTGAACCTAAATGCATACATACGCCACCTGGCGGCAGAAGTCTGCGTAATGCAAATTGTAGAAATATATGCAAAATGCTTTCCGCACGAACAATACAGGATGTGATAAGAATTTGTTTAAATCAGGCTTTTAGAGAAAGGGATACAGAGAAGAATTGGTTTACATGTATTTATGCGCCCTTTAGAGGTACGGCAACTTATTACTGCATCGTATCAGAATAATATGACCACCTACTTAATAATGGGAATAACCACCCTTGGCCCGGATGAGATCGGCGAGACGGCGTGGAATGGACGCAATGATGCCCTGAAAGTTTGACCGCTGCACACGTGTCCATTCGAACTACAGAAGAGCACGGAGGTTCCCCGGAGATAACGTGGTTGTGGGTCGGCATGTCGATCCAAACAGTCCCACAAGTGCTTTATGGGATTGAGGTCGGGCGATTTCGCTAGCCAAGGGAGAGCGGAGACATCGCTGTCGTGTTCCTGGAACCAGTCACGCATCCCCTTAGCGACATGGCAGGGCGCATTGCCCTGCTGGTAGACACTATCACCACCAGGGTAAACTCCCAACATGAAGAGATGCATGTGGTGAGTGAGGATGGGCAGGTAGGCATTGGCGTTCAGGAGCCCATCCAGTGGTACCACCGGTCGCAAGTCATACCAGAAAAATATCCCCCAGACATGCACACTGCCACAGCCGGCCTGTACTTGACCAACAAGCGTGTCCGTGTGTTGTTTCTCGTGTGCCTCACGCCTTTTCCGCCACCGCCCTTCGCTTCTGTTGAGTAGAAACCTTGACTCGTGTGGGAAGGCAACCTTTTTCCACTCTTCACTGTCCAATGACGGTAGTCCCATGCGAACTGCATGTGTCGTTGCCGATGGACCTGGGTTAACATGGGCGCCTTGAAGCAGCGTCGACTCCTGAAACCCATGCGTAACAAGATTCACTCTGCTGTTATCGATTAAGCTAAATTTATCGATTAAGCTAAATTTGATACCTCGGTGCCCCAGCGTTTTTTTTGCGTGGTCATTTGCTGCACTGTCGGACGTCGATTGCCCTTCACCAGTCGAAGGTAGTGACGTTCTCCTCCGGGGTTGACGGCCTTTGGGATTCCACAGTTATGACCTCGGGAGGTACTCGGTGTTCCAGCTGTCCATTCTTGGTACACCCTTACTACAGCATTTGGCGAACAGCCCACGCAGTCTGCTGTTCCTGAAATGTTTCCACCCTTAGCGCGGTAGCCGATGACCATTCCTTTTCGAACGTCCGTCAAATCACTACCTCTACCCATGATGCTCACGTAACACAATATGGCTCATCTGCCCTTTCGGGCCGCTTATATCTCCGTATGGTCTGCCTTGTCACGTGCACTCTGTGATGCGCCTGAGCGGGTATATATCGGGGGTGGTCATATTATTCTGATACGACCGTGCATATTCCACGCTGTCGCTGATGTCACGGCGATGTGGTGTGAAGTATGGGTGGTATAATCATGAGTGCCTTTACATGCGGTGAAGAGAAATTTGGAAATCAAAGTAAAATTTACGAATTTGACTTTATTTCGTGCTCGTTATTGGCAAAAATACACTGCTGGCCATCCAAAATGCGACACCAAGAAGGAAGCATCCGATAATCCTGAAATTCGCAGCATGCGTCGCCCGGGTGAGGACATGCAAACGATTAGCATTGCAGGGCATATGGAAATCATGTGCGTCCGGCACGCCACCGAGAAGCACTATACGAAGGGTGCACAGAAGGCAGGGTGTAAGTAGTGGAAGTATGTTGCGCTGCTGGACCTGTGCGTAGAAAGCTTCCTGATGCCTCGTCGCAGAATATGGCAGTCATTCCAGCACGTTTCGGAGTTCGACAGATAACGAATAGTGGCTTATCGCGACAGCGGTTTATCGTACCGAGACATCGGCGCCCGTGTGGGACGACATCCAGCCACAGTGAGGCGAGTATGGATTCGGTGGGTGCAGGAGAGATGGATGGACCGACGTGAGTGATTGCCGCAGCCGCGGCACAGCAACGATATTTCATCATGCCTTTTCAAAAATATAAAAGTTAGTAAAATCATGCAATTCATTGATTGTGATACGCTTTCCAACATGCCAGAAATCATTACTCAAGTTACTACTCAAGTTATGAGGATAATGGTTGCGGAATAAATCTCGCTCCTATGCCCTAACCTTTACCTCATTTCGCTCATTTTCAACAGGGTTCGTCCCCAGTGGGCCCCTACCACATACTAAAATTTCATCGAAATCGACCCATTTTTACGCAAGTAATGACGCATAAGGGTAATGGAATGGATCCCGCTCCTATATGTCTTGACATTTGACCCCCATTTCGCCCATTTTCAGCAGGGTTCGTCCCCAGGAGATCCCCTACCGCATACTACAATTTCATCGAAATCGAACCATTTTTACGCGAGTTATCGTGCGGACAGACAGACAGACAGACGGACAAAGCTGGAGCATATACGCTACTTCAACCTACGGTTGGGGCCGCCCCGGTGGCGCAGTGGTCTAAGCGATGGCCTCTGATCATTCGTCCAAAAGGGGTCCGGGTTCGAATCCCGGTGAGGCATGGATGTTGTGTTTGTCTCACGGCACTGGTTCTCTCCCTTCCCTGGAACCAGTGACCCTAAATTAGGGACGGGCGACTGCTTATAGCCCATTGAGTTGCTCATGGTGGTCGTTAAACCTCCAATAAAAAAAAAAAAAAAACCTACGGTTGGGAAGCATAAAAAAGAACAATCAACTTCGCTCGAACTAGTTGATTTGGATATAAAATAGGTCAACACGTCAAGAAAAGTTTTATAGGAATGTTGTTAAGTTTTATTATGTAAATATCAATGGTCATGAGCACTGCAAACCTTTTTTCATCAGTAAAACACTGAACGATCTCAATATTCAAATACGTGAAGCAAATGTTAAACACGAGTGTCTTAGATGAGCCCATAGAGTGAATATTTATGTCAGTACTTAATCACATCTGCAAGAAATTGAACCTCCATCCAAACTCAACAGCCCAAAATATCCTAATCTGTGGAATCGGTTTCGGAGTTAAATAATTCTCAATTCTGACACGTTCTCTCGTCATGTTTTCTACTTTTCGAAATTTCGCGCTCGAATGTTTTATTTTCGCTGTCTGAAATTGAACGCGAGGAGAAATCGCCGAATAATGTAGAAATAGAGGACCACCTCAACGTTTTCTCTCTGTAGGTCGTTAATCACATCGGCCAGATGTTAAGCATGAAAATGCTCCGCATTTCGATTTATTTTCCGACTTTTATACGTGTAACTACGCACAAAGTTCAAAAGAAAACTCTCGCTGCCAGCTCACTTTATGCTTACTAGGTATGGTAAAATGTCTGTTGTTAAGACCACGATTTGGAATAAAGTTACGCAGTTTGGTGAAAGAGTCTCTCTAGCATTACACCAAGAATCATCGCTACAGTGCATTAAGTAATAAAAATTCCATCAGATAAAGTAACAGAAACATAGTGGCGATATAGCCGTATATAGATGCAGTACATGTTGGTCTTTCTTTACGACCACCACTCACCGAGAAATATGAGCAATATTCTTCCATTCATCCGAGAGGTTTATCAAACATACAGATGGAGCATTTGGTCACCAATAAAGAAGCAAAAAGCATTCCATTAGTTAAAACGACAGCAAAATATTTTGCTTGTAGCTTTGAGACCTGAGTCAGAATTTCGTGTTCCTAAGAACAACTTCGACCGTTATTTTTCGGAAAGTCCGGTAGATTAAAATCTGCGCTGTCCATTTCGGAAATGTAACGTGTTTTTTGAAATGACGTTTACGTTTGGGCAGTGCAATTTAGAAATAAGATTTTAATCAGGGATGACTGAAACGGAACTTAAATATAAATGTTAGATGTCTTTTGAGTTATAATCCTGTCCTTCGGGCTGAATTTTCATTTGGAGTGTTACATTACAAAGGTAAATCAAATGGAAAACACTATTTTTTTAATGAAGACATAGTTTTAAGAAAAAAGAAAGACATTTTGAAGGGTTTTTTTTTCTTTTTGTAAACATTGCATTGATTAAATGAATCTGAGTTACAACTTAAATTACCGTATCTTTCGAAATTATTATAAGAAGCACATTTTTTTTTCAAAATAATTGACGTCAAAAATACCCTTGCGTCTCATATACCGAAGATCATTATCGACACCATGAATGTACACTAGTGGACAAAATTGTGGAAACCTTTGGAAATTTGGTATTTTTGAGGTTTGATGTATCATAATAGAAGACGTGTTTAGAATTATACCATAAAATTATATAACATTAGAAAGATAGTTTAATGTACAACATAATGCAGCACACTTTGTTTAAAAAGTTGCATTTTAAAAGAATTTAAAAGCAGAAAACCATGATGAAGCCTATTTCATAACTTCTCACCATTTATGTCAGTACTTTGCCGCAATTAGCGCCTTACAACGATGTTCATGTGGGTTTTAGCTCATCTGGTGCTATAAGGTGGAATCGAGACTGTACAATTGCTTCTATCAATTATGCTTTATTCCTTGGTTGATTCTGGCGACCAAGTTTCTTTAATCTGCTTCACAGATTTTCTATTGGATTCAGGTCACGGCCATTCTAGCAGTGTAATATGATTTTCCTGGTCACTTTTTGCACCCAGCAGCAACATGACAAGGAACTGAATCCTATCTAAATATATAGTTTTCATTGCCTGGCCATTCTAGCAGTGTAATATGATTTTCTTGAAGTCACTTTTTGCACCCTGCAGCAACATGACAAGGAACTGAATCCTGTCTAAATACTTTATATAGGTTTCATCACCTGGCCATTCTAGCAGTGACATATGATTTTCCTGAAACCACTTTTTGCACCCAGCAGCAACATGACAAGGAACGGAATCCTATCTAAATATATAGTTTTCATTACCTGGCCATTCTAGCTGTGTTATATGATTTTCCTGAGGTCACTTTTTGCACATAGCAGCAACATGACAAGGAACTGAATCCTATCTAAGTATATAGTTTTCATTGCCTAGCCATTCTAGCAGTGTAATATGGTTTTCCTGAAGTCACTTTTTGCACATAGCAGCAACATGACAAGGAACTGAATCCTGTCTGAAAATACTTTATATAGTTTTCATTGCCTAGCCATTCTAGCAGTGTAATATGATTTTCCTGAAGTCATATTTTGCACCCAGCAGCAACATGACAAGGAACTGAATCCTATCTAAATATATAGTTTTCATTGCCTGGCCATTCTAGCAGTGTAATATGATTTTCTTGAAGTCACTTTTTGCACCCAGCAGCAACATGACAAGGAACTGAATCCTATCTAAATATATAGTTTTCATTGCCTGGCCATTCTAGCAGTGTAATATGATTTTCTTGAAGTCACTTTTTGCACCCTGCAGCAACATGACAAGGAACTGAATCCTGTCTAAATACTTTATATAGGTTTCATCACCTGGCCATTCTAGCAGTGACATATGATTTTCCTGAAACCACTTTTTGCACCCAGCAGCAACATGACAAGGAACGGAATCCTATCTAAATATATAGTTTTCATTACCTGGCCATTCTAGCTGTGTTATATGATTTTCCTGAAGTCACTTTTTGCACATAGCAGCAACATGACAAGGAACTGAATCCTATCTAAATATATAGTTTTCATTACCTGGCCATTTTAGCATCATAATATGATTTTCTTGAAGCTACGTTTTGCACCCAGCAGCAACATGACAAGGAACTGAATCCTATCTAAATATATAGTTTTCATTACCTGGCCATTCTAGCAGTGTAATATGATTTTCCTGAAGTCACTTTTTGCACCCAGCAGCAACATGACAAGGAACTGAATCCTATCTAAATATATAGTTTTCATTGCCAGGCCATTCTAGCAGTGTGATATGATTTTCCTGAAGTCACTTTTTGCACCCAGCAGCAACATGACAAGGAACTGAATTCTATCTAAATATATAGTTTTCATTGCCTAGCCATTCTAGCAGTGTAATATGATTTTCCTGAAGTCATATTTTGCACACAGCAGAAACATGACAAGGAACTGAATCCTATCTAAATATATAGTTTTCATTGCCTGGCCATTCTAGCAGTGTAATATGATATTCTTGAAGTCACTTTTTGCACCCTGCAGCAACATGACAAGGAACTGAATCCTGTCTAAATACTTTATATAGGTTTCATCACCTGGCCATTCTAGCAGTGACATATGATTTTCCTGAAACCACTTTTTTTTGCACCCAGCAGCAACATGACAAGGAACGGAATCCTATCTAAATATATAGTTTTCATTACGTGGCCATTCTAGCTGTGTAATATGATTTTCCTGAAGTCACTTTTTGCACATAGCAGCAACATGACAAGGAACTGAATCCTATCTAAATATATAGTTTTCATTGCCTAGCCATTCTAGAAGTGTAATATGGTTTTCCTGAAGTCACTTTTTGCACCCAGCAGCAACATGACAAGGAACTGAATAGTATCTAAATATATAGTTTTCATTACCTGGCCATTCTAGCAGTGTAATATGATTTTCCTGAAGTCACGTTTTGCACCCAGCAGCAACATGACAAGGAACTGAGTCCTATCTAAATATATAGTTTTCATTACCTGGCCATTCTAGCAGTGTGATATGATTTTCCTGAAGTCACTTTTTGCACCCAGCAGCAACATGCCAAGGAACTGAATCCTATCTAAATATATAGTTTTCATTGCCTAGCCATTCTAGCAGTGTAATATGATTTTCCTGAAGTCATATTTTGCACACAGCAGCAACATGACAAGGAACTGAATTTTATCTAAATATATAGTTTTCATTGCCTGGCCATTCTAGCAGTGTAATATGATTTTCTTGAAGTCACTTTTTGCACCCTGCAGCAACATGACAAGGAACTGAATCCTGTCTAAATACTTTATATATTATATATATCACCTGGCCATTCCAGCAGTGACATATGATTTTCCTGAAATCACTTTTTGCACCCAGCAGCAACATGACAAGGAACTGAATCCTATTTAAATATATAGTTTTCATTGCCTAGCCATTCTAGCAGTGTAATATGGTTTTCCTGAAGTCACTTTTTGCACCCAGCAGCAACATGACAAGGAACTGAATCCTATCTACATATATAGTTTTCATTACCTGGCCATTCTAGCATCATAATATGATTTTCTTGAAGCTACGTTTTGCACCCAGCAGCAACATGACAAGGAACTGAATCCTATCTAAATATATAGTTTTCATTACCTGGCCATTCTAGCAGTGTAATATGATTTTCCTGAAGTCACTTTTTGCACCCAGCAGCAACATGACAAGGAACTGAATCCTATCTAAATATATAGTTTTCATTACCTAGCCATTCTAGCAGTGTAATATGATTTTCCTGAAGTCACTTTTTGTACCCAGCAGCAACATGACAAGGAACTGAATCCTATCTAAATATATAGTTTTCATTGCCTAGCCATTCTAGCAGTGTAATATGATTTTCCTGAAGTCATATTTTGCACCCAGCAGCAACATGACAAGGAACTGAATCGTGTCTAAATATATAGTTTTCATTGCCTGGCCATTCTAGCAGTGTAATATGATTTTCCTGAAATCACTTTTTGCACCCAGCAGCAACGTGACAAGGAACTGAATCTTTTCTAAATATATAGTTTTCATTGACTGGTCATTCTAGCAGTGTAATATGATTTTCCTGAAGTCACTTTTTGCACCCAGCAGCAACATGACAAGGAACTGAATCGTGTCTAAATATATAGTTTTCATTGCCTGATTTTCCTGAAGTCACTTTTGTAATATGATTTTCCTGAAGTCACTTTTTGCACCCAGTAGCAACATGACAAGGAACTTAATCCTGTCTAAATATATAGGTCTCATTACCTGGCCATTCTAGCAGTGAAATATGATTTTCCTGAAACCACTTTTTGCATCCAGCAGCAACACGACAAGGAACTGAATCCTATCTAAATTTAAATATATAGTTTTTATTACCTGGCCATTCTAGCTGTGTAATATGATTTTCTTGAAGCCAGGTTTTGCACCCAGCAGCAACATGACAAGGAACTGAATCCTGTCTAAATACTGTATATAGGTTTCATTACCTGGCCATTCTAGCAGTGAAATATGATTTTCCTGAAACCACTTTTTGCACCCAGCAGCAACATGACAAGGAACCGAATCCTGTCTAAACATATAGGTTTCATTGCCCAGCCATTCTAGCAGTGTAATATGATTTTCCTGAAGTCACTTTTTGCACCCAGCAGCAACATGACAAGGAACTGAATCCTATCTAAATCTAAATATATAATTTTTATTACCTGGCCATTCTAGCTGTGTAATATGATTTTCTTGAAGCCACGTTTTGCACCCAGCAGCAACATGACAAGGAACTGAATCCTGTCTAAATACTGTATATAGTTTTCATTACCTGGTCATTCTAGCAGTGAAATATGATTTTCCTGAAACCACGTTTTGCACCCAGCAGCACATGACAAGGAACTAAATCCTGTCTAAACATATAGGTTTCATTGCCCAGCCATTCTAGCAGTGTAATATGATTTTCCTGAAGTCACTTTTTGCACCCAGCAGCAACATGACAAGGAACTGAATCGTGTCTAAATATATAGTTTTCATTGCCTGGCCATTCTGGCAGTGTAATATGATTTTCCTGAAATCACTTTTTGCACCCAGCAGCAACATGACAAGGAACTGAATCTTTTCTAAATACATAGTTTTCATTGCCTGGTCATTTTAGCAGTGTAATATGATTTTCCTGAAGTCACTTTTTGCACCCAGCAGCAACATGACAAGGAACTGAATCCTATCTAATATATAGTTTTCATTGCCTGATTTTCCTGAAGTCACTTTTGTAATATGATTTTCCTGAAGTCACTTTTTGCACATAGTAGCAACATGACAAGGAACTTAATCCTGTCTAAATATATAGGTCTCATTACCTGGCCATTCTAGCAGTGAAATATGATTTTCCTGAAACCACTTTTTGCATCCAGCAGCTACATGACAAGGAACTGAATCCTATCTAAATCTAAATATATAGTTTTTATTACCTGGCCATTCTAGCTGTGTAATATGATTTTCTTGAAGCCACGTTTTGCACCCAGCAGCAACATGACAAGGAACTGAATCCTGTCTAAATACTGTATATAGGTTTCATTACCTGGCCATTCTAGCAGTGAAATATGATTTTCCTGAAACCACTTTTTGCACCCAGCAGCAACATGACAAGGAACCGAATCCTATCTAAATACATAGTTTTCATTACCTGGCCATTCTAGCAGCATAATATGATTTTCTTGAAGCTACGTTTCGCACCCAGCAGCAACATGACAAGGAACTGAATCCTGTCTAAACATATAGGTTTCATTGCCCAGCCATTCTAGCAGTGTAATATGATTTTCCTGAATTCACTTTTTGCACCCAGCAGCAACATGACAAGGAACTAATTCGTGTCTAAATATATAGTTTTCATTGCCTGGTCATTCTAGCAGTGTAATATGATTTTCCTGAAATCACTTTTTGCACCCAGCAGCAACATGACAAGGAATTGAATCTTTTCTAAATACATAATTTTCATTGCCTGGTCATTTTAGCAGTGTAATATGATTTTCCTGAAGTCACTTTTTGCACCCAGCAGCAACATGACAAGGAACTGAATCCCATCTAATATATAGTTTTCATTGCCTGATTTTCCTGAAGTCACTTTTTGCACCAAGTAGCAACTTGACAAGGAACTTAATCCTGTCTAAATATATAGGTTTCATTACCTGGCCATTCTTTCAGTGAAATATGATTTTCCTGAAGCCACGTTTTGCATCCAGTAGCAACATGACAAGGAACTGAATTCTCTCTAAATATATAGGTTTCATTACCTGGCCATTTAAGCAGGGAAATATGATTTTCCTGAAACCACATTTTGCACATAGCAGCAACATGACAAGGAACTGAATCGTGTCTAAATATTTAGTTTTCATTGCCTGGCCATTCTAGCAGTGTAATATGATTTTCCTGAAATCACTTTTTGCACCCAGCAGCAACATTACAAGGAACTGAATCTTTTCTAAATACATAGTTTTCATTGCCTGGTCATTTTAACAGTGTAATATGATTTTCGTGAAGTCACTTTTTGCACCCAGCAGCAACATGACAAGGAACTGAATCCTATCTAATATATAGTTTTCATTGCCTGATTTTCCTGAAGTCATTTTTGTAATATGATTTTCCTGAAGTCACTTTTTGCCCCAAGTAGCAACATGACAAGGAACTAAATCTTTTCTAAATATATAGTTTTCATTGCCTGGTCATTTTAGCAGTGTAATATGATTTTCGTGAAGTCACTTTTTGCACCCAGCAGCAACATGACAAGGAACTGAATCCTATCTAAATATATAGTTTTCATTGCCTGGCCATTCTAGCAGTGTAATATGATTTTCGTGAAGTCACTTTTTGCACCCTGCAGCAACATGACAAGGAACTGAATCCTGTCTAAATACTTTATATAGGTTTCATCACCTGGCCATTCTAGCAGTGACATATGATTTTCCTGAAACCACTTTTTGCACCCAGCAGCAACATGACAAGGAACGGAATCCTATCTAAATATATAGTTTTCATTACCTGGCCATTCTAGCTGTGTTATATGATTTTCCTGAAGTCACTTTTTGCACATAGCAGCAACATGACAAGGAACTGAATCCTATCTAAATATATAGTTTTCATTGCCTAGCCATTCTAGCAGTGTAATATGGTTTTCCTGAAGTCACTTTTTTGCACCCAGCAGCAACATTACAAGGAACTGAATCCTATCTAAATATATAGCTTTCATTACCTGGCCATTTTAGCATCATAATATGATTTTCTTGAAGCTACGTTTTGCACCCAGCAGCAACATGACAAGGAACTGAATCCTATTTAAATATATAGTTTTCATTACCTGGCCATTCTAGCAGTGTAATATGATTTTCCTGAAGTCACTTTTTGCACCCAGCAGCAACATGACAAGGAACTGAATCCTATCTAAATATATAGTTTTCATTGCCGGGCCATTCTAGCAGTGTGATATGATTTTCCTGAAGTCATATTTTGCACACAGCACAAACATGACAAGGAACTGAATCCTATCTAAATATATAGTTTTCATTGCCTGGCCATTCTAGCAGTGTAATATGATTTTCTTGAAGTCACTTTTTGCACCCTGCAGCAACATGACAAGGAACTGAATCCTGTCTAAATACTTTATATAGGTTTCATCACCTGGCCATTCTAGCAGTGTAATATGATTTTCCTGAAACCACTTTTTTGCACCCAGCAGCAACATGACAAGGAACGGAATCCTATCTAAATATATAGTTTTCATTACGTGGCCATTCTAGCTGTGTAATATGATTTTCCTGAAGTCACTTTTTGCACATAGCAGCAACATGACAAGGAACTGAATCCTATCTAAATATATAGTTTTCATTGCCTAGCCATTCTAGAAGTGTAATATGGTTTTCCTGAAGTCACTTTTTGCACCCAGCAGCAACATGACAAGGAACTGAATCCTATCTAAATATATAGTTTTCATTACCTGGCCATTCTAGCATCATAATATGATTTTCTTGAAGCTACGTTTTGCACCCAGCAGCAACATGACAAGGAACTGAATCCTATCTAAATATATAGTTTTCATTACCTGGCCATTCTAGCAGTGTAATATGATTTTCCTGAAGTCACTTTTTGCACCCAGCAGCAACATGACAAGGAACTGAGTACTATCTAAATATATAGTTTTCATTACCTGGCCATTCTAGCAGTGTGATATGATTTTCCTGAAGTCACTTTTTGCACCCAGCAGCAACATGCCAAGGAACTGAATCCTATCTAAATATATAGTTTTCATTGCCTAGCCATTCTAGCAGTGTAATATGATTTTCCTGAAGTCATATTTTGCACACAGCAGCAACATGACAAGGAACTGAATTTTATCTAAATATATAGTTTTCATTGCCTGGCCATTCTAGCAGTGTAATATGATTTTCTTGAAGTCACTTTTTGCACCCTGCAGCAACATGACAAGGAACTGAATCCTATCTAAATATATAGTTTTCATTGCCTGATTTTCCTGAAGTCACTTTTGTAATATGATTTTCCTGAAGTCACTTTTTGCACATAGTAGCAACATGACAAGGAACTTAATCCTGTCTAAATATATAGGTCTCATTACCTGGCCATTCTAGCAGTGAAATATGATTTTCCTGAAACCACTTTTTGCATCCAGCAGCTACATGACAAGGAACTGAATCCTATCTAAATCTAAATATATAGTTTTCATTACCTGGCCATTCTAGCATCATAATATGATTTTCTTGAAGCTACGTTTTGCACCCAGCAGCAACATGACAAGGAACTGAATCCTATCTAAATATATAGTTTTCATTACCTAGCCATTCTAGCAGTGTAATATGATTTTCCTGAAGTCACGTTTTGTACCCAGCAGCAACATGACAAGGAACTGAATCCTATCTAAATATATAGTTTTCATTGCCTAGATATTCTAGCAGTGTAATATGATTTTCCTGAAGTCATATTTTGCACCCAGCAGCAACATGACAAGGAACTGAATCGTGTCTAAATATATAGTTTTCATTGCCTGGCCATTCTAGCAGTGTAATATGATTTTCCTGAAATCACTTTTTGCACCCAGCAGCAACGTGACAAGGAACTGAATCTTTTCTAAATATTAAGTTTTCATTGCCTGATTTTCCTGAAGTCACTTTTGTAATATGATTTTCCTGAAGTCACGTTTTGCAGCCAGCAGCAACATGACAAGGAACCGAATCCTGTCTAAACATATAGGTTTCATTGCCCAGCCATTCTAGCAGTGTAATATGATTTTCCTGAAGTCACTTTTTGCACCCAGCAGCAACATGACAAGGAACTGAATCCTATCTAAATCTAAATATATAGTTTTTATTACCTGGCCATTCTAGCTGTGTAATATGATTTTCTTGAAGCCACGTTTTGCACCCAGCAGCAACATGACAAGGAACTGAATCCTGTCTAAATACTGTATATAGGTTTCATTACCTGGCCATTCTAGCAGTGAAATATGATTTTCCTGAAACCACGTTTTGCACCCAGCAGCACATGACAAGGAACTAAATCCTGTCTAAACATATAGGTTTCATTGCCCAGCCATTCTAGCAGTGTAATATGATTTTCCTGAAGTCACTTTTTGCACCCAGCAGCAACATGACAAGGAACTGAATCGTGTCTAAATATATAGTTTTCATTGCCTGGCCATTCTGGCAGTGTAATATGATTTTCCTGAAATCAATTTACGCACCCAGCAGCAACATGACAAGGAACTGAATCTTTTCTAAATACATAGTTTTCATTGCCTGGTCATTTTAGCAGTGTAATATGATTTTCCTGAAGTCACTTTTTGCACCCAGCAGCAACATGACAAGGAACTGAATCCTATGTAATATATAGTTTTCATTGCCTGATTTTCCTGAAGTCACTTTTGTAATATGATTTTCCTGAAGTCACTTTTTGCACCCAGTAGCAACATGACAAGGAACTTAATCCTGTCTAAAATATAGGTCTCATTACCTGGCCATTCTAGCAGTGAAATATGATTTTCCTGAAACCACGTTTTGCATCCAGCAGCAACATGACAAGGAACTGAATCCTATCTAAATCTAAATATATAGGTTTTATTACCTGGCCATTCTAGCTGTGTAATATGATTTTCTTGAAGCCACGTTTTGCACCCAGCAGCAACATGACAAGGAACTGAATCCTGTCTAAATACTGTATATAGGTTTCATTACCTGGCCATTCTAGCAGTGAAATATGATTTTCCTGAAACCACTTTTTGCACCCAGCAGCAACATGACAAGGAGCTGAATCCTATCTAAATATATAGTTTTCATTACCTGGCCATTCTAGCAGTGTAATATGATTTTCCTGAA
Source organism: Macrothele yani (assembly GCA_039090855.1). Classification (NCBI taxonomy): domain Eukaryota; kingdom Metazoa; phylum Arthropoda; class Arachnida; order Araneae; family Macrothelidae; genus Macrothele; species Macrothele yani. The sequence continues at coordinate 131,536,375 of CM077027.1, read as the reverse complement.
GTCATATTTTGCACACAGCAGCAACATGACAAGGAACTGAATTTTATCTAAATATATAGCTTTCATTGCCTGGCCATTCTAGCAGTGTAATATGATTTTCTTGAAGTCACTTTTTGCACCCTGCAGCAACATGACAAGGAACTGAATCCTGTCTAAATACTTTATATATTATATATATCACCTGGCCATTCCAGCAGTGACATATGATTTTCCTGAAATCTCTTTTTGCACCCAGCAGCAACATGACAAGGAACTGAATCCTATCTAAATATATAGTTTTCATTGCCTAGCCATTCTAGCAGTGTAATATGGTTTTCCTGAAGTCACTTTTTGCACCCAGCAGCAACATGACAAGGAACTGAATCCTATCTAAATATATAGTTTTCATTACCTAGCCATTCTAGCAGTGTAATATGATTTTCCTGAAGTCACTTTTTGTACCCAGCAGCAACATGACAAGGAACTGAATCCTATCTAAATATATAGTTTTCATTGCCTAGCCATTCTAGCAGTGTAATATGATTTTCCTGAAGTCATATTTTGCACCCAGCAGCAACATGACAAGGAACTGAATCCTATCTAAATATATAGTTTTCATTACCTGGCCATTCTAGCAGTGTAATATGATTTTCCTGAAGTCACTTTTTGCACCCAACAGCAACATGACAAGGAACTGAATCCTATCTAAATATATAGTTTTCATTACCTAGCCATTCTAGCAGTGTAATATGATTTTCCTGAAGTCACTTTTTGTACCCAGCAGCAACATGACAAGGAACTGAATCCTATCTAAATATATAGTTTTCATTGCCTAGCCATTCTAGCAGTGTAATATGATTTTCCTGAAGTCATATTTTGCACCCAGCAGCAACATGACAAGGAACTGAATCGTGTCTAAATATATAGTTTTCATTGCCTGGCCATTCTAGCAGTGTAATATGATTTTCCTGAAATCACTTTTTGCACCCAGCAGCAACGTGACAAGGAACTGAATCTTTTCTAAATATATAGTTTTCATTGACTGGTCATTCTAGCAGTGTAATATGATTTTCCTGAAGTCACTTTTTGCACCCAGCAGCAACATGACAAGGAACTGAATCGTGTCTAAATATATAGTTTTCATTGCCTGATTTTCCTGAAGTCACTTTTGTAATATGATTTTCCTGAAGTCACTTTTTGCACCCAGTAGCAACATGACAAGGACCTTAATCCTGTCTAAATATATAGGTCTCATTACCTGGCCATTCTAGCAGTGAAATATGATTTTCCTGAAACCACTTTTTGCATCCAGCAGCAACACGACAAGGAACTGAATCCTATCTAAATCTAAATATATAGTTTTTATTACCTGGCCATTCTAGCTGTGTAATATGATTTTCTTGAAGCCAGGTTTTGCACCCAGCAGCAACATGACAAGGAACTGAATCCTGTCTAAATACTGTATATAGGTTTCATTACCTGGCCATTCTAGCAGTGAAATATGATTTTCCTGAAGTCACTTTTTGCACCCAGCAGCAACATGACAAGGAACTGAATCCTATCTAAATCTAAATATATAGTTTTTATTACCTGGCCATTCTAGCTGTGTAATATGATTTTCTTGAAGCCACGTTTTGCACCCAGCAGCAACATGACAAGGAACTGAATCCTGTCTAAATACTGTATATAGTTTTCATTACCTGGCCATTCTAGCAGTGAAATATGATTTTCCTGAAACCACGTTTTGCACCCAGCAGCAACATGACAAGGAACTAAATCCTGTCTAAACATATAGGTTTCATTGCCCAGCCATTCTAGCAGTGTAATATGATTTTCCTGAAGTCACTTTTTGCACCCAGCAGCAACATGACAAGGAACTGAATCGTGTCTAAATATATAGTTTTCATTGCCTGGCCATTCTGGCAGTGTAATATGATTTTCCTGAAATCACTTTTTGCACCCAGCAGCAACATGACAAGGAACTGAATCTTTTCTAAATACATAGTTTTCATTGCCTGGTCATTTTAGCAGTGTAATATGATTTTCCTGAAGTCACTTTTTGCACCCAGCAGCAACATGACAAGGAACTGAATCCTATCTAAATATATAGTTTTCATTGCCTGATTTTCCTGAAGTCACTTTTGTAATATGATTTTCCTGAAGTCACTTTTTGCACATAGTAGCAACATGACAAGGAACTTAATCCTGTCTAAATATATAGGTCTCATTACCTGGCCATTCTAGCAGTGAAATATGATTTTCCTGAAACCACTTTTTGCATCCAGCAGCAACATGACAAGGAACTGAATCCTATCTAAATCTAAATATATAGTTTTTATTACCTGGCCATTCTAGCTGTGTAATATGATTTTCTTGAAGCCACGTTTTGCACCCAGCAGCAACATGACAAGGAACTGAATCCTGTCTAAATACTGTATATAGGTTTCATTACCTGGCCATTCTAGCAGTGAAATATGATTTTCCTGAAACCACTTTTTGCACCCAGCAGCAACATGACAAGGAACCGAATCCTATCTAAATACATAGTTTTCATTACCTGGCCATTCTAGCAGCATAATATGATTTTCTTGAAGCTACGTTTCGCACCCAGCAGCAACATGACAAGGAACTGAATCCTGTCTAAACATATAGGTTTCATTGCCCAGCCATTCTAGCAGTGTAATATGATTTTCCTGAAGTCACTTTTTGCACCCAGCAGCAACATGACAAGGAACTGAATCGTGTCTAAATATATAGTTTTCATTGCCTGGTCATTCTAGCAGTGTAATATGATTTTCCTGAAATCACCTTTTGCACCCAGCAGCAACATGACAAGGAACTGAATCTTTTCTAAATACATAGTTTTCATTGCCTGGTCATTTTAACAGTGTAATATGATTTTCCTGAAGTCACTTTTTGCACCCAGCAGCAACATGACAAGGAACTGAATCCTATCTAATATATAGTTTTCATTGCCTGATTTTCCTGAAGTCATTTTTGTAATATGATTTTCCTGAAGTCACTTTTTGCACCCAGTAGCAACATGACAAGGAACTGAATCCTATCTAAATATATAGTTTTCATTACCTGGCCATTCTAGCAGTGTAATATGATTTTCCTGAAGTCACTTTTTGCACCCAGCAGCAACATGACAAGGAACTGAATCCTATCTAAATATATAGTTTTCATTTAGCCATTCTGGCCTGGCCTAGCATCATAATATGATTTTCTTGAGATACGTTTTGCACCCAGCAGCAACATGACAAGGAACTGAATCCTATTTAAATATATAGTTTTCATTACCTGGCCATTCTAGCAGTGTAATATGATTTTCTTGAAGTCACTTTTTGCACCCAGCAGCAACATGACAAGGAACTGAATCCTATCTAAATATATAGTTTTCATTACCTGGCCATTCTAGCAGTGTAATATGATTTTCCTGAAGTCACTTTTTGCACCCAGCAGCAACATGACAAGGAACTGAATCCTATCTAAATATATAGTTTTCATTGCCTAGCCATTCTAGCAGTGTAATATGATTTTCCTGAAGTCATATTTTGCACCCAGCAGCAACATGACAAGGAACTGAATCCTATCTAAATATATAGTTTTCATTGCCTGGCCATTCTAGCAGTGTAATATGATTTTCTTGAAGTCACTTTTTGCACCCTGCAGCAACATGACAAGGAACTGAATCCTGTCTAAATACTTTATATAGGTTTATATCACCTGGCCATTCTAGCAGTGACATATGATTTTCCTGAAACCACTTTTTGCACCCAGCAGCAACATGACAAGGAACTGAATCCTATCTAAATATATAGTTTTCATTGCCTGGCCATTCTAGCAGTGTAATATGATTTTCCTGAAGTCACTTTTTGCACCCAGCAGCAACATGACAAGGAACTGAATCCTATCTAAATATATAGTTTTCATTACCTGGCCATTCTAGCAGTGTAATATGATTTTCCTGAAGTCACTTTTTGCACCCAGCAGCAACATGACAAGGAACTGAATCCTATCTAAATATATAGTTTTCATTGCCTAGCCATTCTAGCAGTGTAATATGATTTTCCTGAAGTCATATTTTGCACCCAGCAGCAACATGACAAGGAACTGAATCCTATCTAAATATATAGTTTTCATTACCTGGCCATTCTAGCAGTGTAATATGATTTTCCTGAAGTCACTTTTTGCACCCAGCAGCAACATGACAAGGAACTGAATCCTATCTAAATATATAGTTTTCATTACCTAGCCATTCTAGCAGTGTAATATGATTTTCCTGAAGTCACTTTTTGTACCCAGCAGCAACATGACAAGGAACTGAATCCTATCTAAATATATAGTTTTCATTGCCTAGCCATTCTAGCAGTGTAATATGATTTTCCTGAAGTCATATTTTGCACCCAGCAGCAACATGACAAGGAACTGAATCGTGTCTAAATATATAGTTTTCATTGCCTGGCCATTCTAGCAGTGTAATATGATTTTCCTGAAATCACTTTTTGCACCCAGCAGCAACATGACAAGGAACTGAATCTTTTCTAAATATATAGTTTTCATTGACTGGTCATTCTAGCAGTGTAATATGATTTTCCTGAAGTCACTTTTTGCACCCAGCAGCAACATGACAAGGAACTGAATCGTGTCTAAATATATAGTTTTCATTGCCTGATTTTCCTGAAGTCATTTTTGTAATATGATTTTCCTGAAGTCACTTTTTGCACCCAGTAGCAACATGACAAGGAACTGAATCCTATCTAAATATATAGTTTTCATTACCTGGCCATTCTAGCAGTGTAATATGATTTTCCTGAAGTCACTTTTTGCACCCAGCAGCAACATGACAAGGAACTGAATCCTATCTAAATCTAAATATATAGTTTTCATTACCTGGCCATTCTAGCTGTGTAATATGATTTTCTTGAAGTCACTTTTTGCACCCAGCAGCAACATGACAAGGAACTGAATCCTATCTAAATATATAGTTTTCATTACCTGGCCATTCTAGCAGTGTAATATGATTTTCCTGAAGTCACTTTTTGCACCCAGCAGCAACATGACAAGGAACTGAATCCTATCTAAATCTAAATATATAGTTTTCATTACCTGGCCATTCTAGCAGTGTAATATGATTTTCTTGAAGTCACGTTTTGCACCCAGCAGCAACATGACAAGGAACTGAATCCTGTCTAAATACTTTATATAGTTTTCATTACCTGGCCATTCTAGCAGTGAAATATGATTTTCCTGAAACCACGTTTTGCACCCAGCAGCAACATGACAAGGAACTGAATCCTATCTAAATATATAGTTTTCATTGCCTAGCCATTCTAGCAGTGTAATATGATTTTCCTGAAGTCACTTTTTGCACCCAGCAGCAACATGACAAGGAACTGAATCCTATCTAAATATATAGTTTTCATTGCCTGGCCATTCTAGCAGTGTAATATGATTTTCCTGAAATCACTTTTTGCACCCAGCAGCAACATGACAAGGAACTGAATCTTTTCTAAATACATAGTTTTCATTGCCTGGCCATTCTAGCAGTGTAATATGATTTTCCTGAAGTCACTTTTTGCACCCAGCAGCAACATGACAAGGAACTGAATCCTATCTAAATATATAGTTTTCATTGCCTGATTTTCCTGAAGTCACTTTTGTAATATGATTTTCCTGAAGTCACTTTTTGCACATAGTAGCAACATGACAAGGAACTGAATCCTGTCTAAATATATAGGTTTCATTACCTGGCCATTCTAGCAGTGAAATATGATTTTCCTGAAACCACTTTTTGCACCCAGCAGCAACATGACAAGGAACTGAATCCTATCTAAATCTAAATATATAGTTTTCATTACCTGGCCATTCTAGCAGTGTAATATGATTTTCTTGAAGCCACGTTTTGCACCCAGCAGCAACATGACAAGGAACTGAATCCTGTCTAAATACTGTATATAGTTTTCATTACCTGGCCATTCTAGCAGTGAAATATGATTTTCCTGAAACCACTTTTTGCACCCAGCAGCAACATGACAAGGAACTGAATCCTATCTAAATATATAGTTTTCATTACCTGGCCATTCTAGCAGTGTAATATGATTTTCCTGAAGTCACGTTTTGCACCCAGCAGCAACATGACAAGGAACTGAATCCTATCTAAATATATAGTTTTCATTGCCTAGCCATTCTAGCAGTGTAATATGATTTTCCTGAAGTCACTTTTTGCACCCAGCAGCAACATGACAAGGAACTGAATCGTGTCTAAATATATAGTTTTCATTGCCTGGCCATTCTAGCAGTGTAATATGATTTTCCTGAAATCACTTTTTGCACCCAGCAGCAACATGACAAGGAACTGAATCTTTTCTAAATACATAGTTTTCATTGCCTGGTCATTCTAGCAGTGTAATATGATTTTCCTGAAGTCACTTTTTGCACCCAGCAGCAACATGACAAGGAACTGAATCCTATCTAAATATATAGTTTTCATTGCCTGATTTTCCTGAAGTCACTTTTGTAATATGATTTTCCTGAAGTCACTTTTTGCACCCAGTAGCAACATGACAAGGAACTGAATCCTGTCTAAATATATAGTTTTCATTGCCTAGCCATTCTAGCAGTGTAATATGATTTTCCTGAAGTCACTTTTTGCACCCAGCAGCAACATGACAAGGAACTGAATCCTATCTAAATATATAGTTTTCATTACCTGGCCATTCTAGCTGTGTAATATGATTTTCCTGAAGTCACTTTTTGCACCCAGCAGCAACATGACAAGGAACTGAATCCTATCTAAATATATAGTTTTCATTGCCTGGCCATTCTAGCAGTGTAATATGATTTTCCTGAAGTCACTTTTTGCACCCAGCAGCAACATGACAAGGAACTGAATCCTATCTAAATATATAGTTTTCATTACCTGGCCATTTTAGCATCATAATATGATTTTCTTGAAGCTACGTTTTGCACCCAGCAGCAACATGACAAGGAACTGAATCCTATTTAAATATATAGTTTTCATTACCTGGCCATTCTAGCAGTGTAATATGATTTTCCTGAAGTCACTTTTTGCACCCAGCAGCAACATGACAAGGAACTGAATCCTATCTAAATATATAGTTTTCATTGCCGTGCCATTCTAGCAGTGTGATATGATTTTCCTGAAGTCACTTTTTGCACCCAGCAGCAACATGACAAGGAACTGAATCCTATCTAAATATATAGTTTTCATTGCCTAGCCATTCTAGCAGTGTAATATGATTTTCCTGAAGTCATATTTTGCACACAGCACAAACATGACAAGGAACTGAATCCTATCTAAATATATAGTTTTCATTGCCTGGCCATTCTAGCAGTGTAATATGATTTTCTTGAAGTCACTTTTTGCACCCTGCAGCAACATGACAAGGAACTGAATCCTGTCTAAATACTTTATATAGGTTTCATCACCTGGCCATTCTAGCAGTGACATATGATTTTCCTGAAACCACTTTTTGCACCCAGCAGCAACATGACAAGGAACGGAATCCTATCTAAATATATAGTTTTCATTACGTGGCCATTCTAGCTGTGTAATATGATTTTCCTGAAGTCACTTTTTGCACATAGCAGCAACATGACAAGGAACTGAATCCTATCTAAATATATAGTTTTCATTGCCTAGCCATTCTAGAAGTGTAATATGGTTTTCCTGAAGTCACTTTTTGCACCCAGCAGCAACATGACAAGGAACTGAATCCTATCTAAATATATAGTTTTCATTACCTGGCCATTCTAGCATCATAATATGATTTTCTTGAAGCTACGTTTTGCACCCAGCAGCAACATGACAAGGAACTGAATCCTATCTAAATATATAGTTTTCATTACCTGGCCATTCTAGCAGTGTAATATGATTTTCCTGAAGTCACTTTTTGCACCCAGCAGCAACATGACAAGGAACTGAGTCCTATCTAAATATATAGTTTTCATTACCTGGCCATTCTAGCAGTGTGATATGATTTTCCTGAAGTCACTTTTTGCACCCAGCAGCAACATGACAAGGAACTGAATCCTATCTAAATATATAGTTTTCATTGCCTAGCCATTCTAGCAGTGTAATATGATTTTCCTGAAGTCATATTTTGCACACAGCAGCAACATGACAAGGAACTGAATTTTATCTAAATATATAGTTTTCATTGCCTGGCCATTCTAGCAGTGTAATATGATTTTCTTGAAGTCACTTTTTGCACCCTGCAGCAACATGACAAGGAACTGAATCCTGTCTAAATACTTTATATATTATATATATCACCTGGCCATTCTAGCAGTGGCATATGATTTTCCTGAAACCACTTTTTGCACCCAGCAGCAACATGACAAGGAACTGAATCCTATCTAAATATATAGTTTTCATTGCCTAACCATTCTAGCAGTGTAATATGGTTTTCCTGAAGTCACTTTTTGCACCCAGCAGCAACATGACAAGGAACTGAATCCTATCTAAATATATAGTTTTCATTACCTGGCCATTCTAGCAGTGTAATATGATTTTCTTGAAGTCACGTTTTGCACCCAGCAGCAACATGACAAGGAACTGAATCCTATCTAAATATATAGTTTTCATTACCTGGCCATTCTAGCAGTGTAATATGATTTTCCTGAAGTCACTTTTTGCACCCAGCAGCAACATGACAAGGAACTGAATCCTATCTAAATATATAGTTTTCATTACCTAGCCATTCTAGCAGTGTAATATGATTTTCCTGAAGTCACGTTTTGTACCCAGCAGCAACATGACAAGGAACTGAATCCTATCTAAATATATAGTTTTCATTGCCTAGATATTCTAGCAGTGTAATATGATTTTCCTGAAGTCATATTTTGCACCCAGCAGCAACATGACAAGGAACTGAATCGTGTCTAAATATATAGTTTTCATTGCCTGGCCATTCTAGCAGTGTAATATGATTTTCCTGAAATCACTTTTTGCACCCAGCAGCAACATGACAAGGAACTGAATCTTTTCTAAATATATAGTTTTCATTGACTGGTCATTCTAGCAGTGTAATATGATTTTCCTGAAGTCACTTTTTGCACCCAGCAGCAACATGACAAGGAACTGAATCGTGTCTAAATATATAGTTTTCATTGCCTGGCCATTCTAGCAGTGTAATATGATTTTCCTGAAATCACTTTTTGCACCCAGCAGCAACATGACAAGGAACTGAATCCTATCTAAATATATAGTTTTCATTGCCTGGCCATTCTAGCAGTGTAATATGATTTTCCTGAAGTCACTTTTTGCACCCAGCAGCAACATGACAAGGAACTGAATCCTATCTAAATATATAGTTTTCATTACCTGGCCATTCTAGCAGTGTAATATGATTTTCCTGAAGTCACGTTTTGCACCCAGCAGCAACATGACAAGGAACTGAATCCTGTCTAAATACTGTATATAGTTTTCATTACCTATCTAACATATATAGTTTTCATCCTGTCTAAACTTCATTAGCCATTCTAGCAGTGTAATATGATTTTCCTGAAGTCACTTTTTGCACCCAGCAGCAACATGACAAGGAACTGAATCCTGTCTAAATATATAGTTTTCATTGCCTGGCCATTCTAGCAGTGTAATATGATTTTCCTGAAGTCACTTTTTGCACCCAGCAGCAACATGACAAGGAACTGAATCCTGTCTAAATATATAGTTTTCATTGCCTGGCCATTCTAGCAGTGTAATATGATTTTCCTGAAGTCACTTTTTGCACCCAGCAGCAACATGACAAGGAACTGAATCCTGTCTAAATATATAGTTTTCATTGCCTGGCCATTCTAGCAGTGTAATATGATTTTCCTGAAGTCACTTTTTGCACCCAGCAGCAACATGACAAGGAACTGAATCCTATCTAAATCTAAATATATAGTTTTCATTACCTGGCCATTCTAGCTGTGTAATATGATTTTCTTGAAGCCACGTTTTGCACCCAGCAGCAACATGACAAGGAACTGAATCCTGTCTAAATACTGTATATAGTTTTCATTACCTGGCCATTCTAGCAGTGAAATATGATTTTCCTGAAACCACTTTTTGCACCCAGCAGCAACATGACAAGGAACTGAATCGTGTCTAAATATATAGTTTTCATTGCCTGGTCATTCTAGCAGTGTAATATGATTTTCCTGAAATCACTTTTTGCACCCAGCAGCAACATGACAAGGAACTGAATCTTTTCTAAATACATAGTTTTCATTGCCTGGTCATTCTAGCAGTGTAATATGATTTTTCTGAAGTCACTTTTTGCACCCAGCAGCAACATGACAAGGAACTGAATCCCATCTAATATATAGTTTTCATTGCCTGATTTTCCTGAAGTCATTTTTGTAATATGATTTTCCTGAAGTCACTTTTTGCACCTAGTAGCAACTTGACAAGGAACTTAATCCTGTCTAAATATATAGGTTTCATTACCTGGCCATTCTTTCAGTGAAATATGATTTTCCTGAAGCCACGTTTTGCATCCAGTAGCAACATGACAAGGAACTGAACTCTCTCTAAATATATAGGTTTCATTACCTGGCCGTTTAAGCAGGGAAATATGATTTTCCTGAAACCACATTTTGCACCCAGCAGCAACATGACAAGGAACTGAATCGTGTCTAAATATATAGTTTTCATTGCCTGGTCATTCTAGCAGTGTAATATGATTTTCCTGAAATCACTTTTTGCACCCAGCAGCAACATGACAAGGAACTGAATCTTTTCTAAATACATAGTTTTCATTGCCTGGTCATTTTAGCAGTGTAATATGATTTTTCTGAAGTCACTTTTTGCACCCAGCAGCAACATGACAAGGAACTGAATCCCATCTAATATATAGTTTTCATTGCCTGATTTTCCTGAAGTCATTTTTGTAATATGATTTTCCTGAAATCACTTTTTGCACCCAGCAGCAACATGACAAGGAACTGAATCTTTTCTAAATACATAGTTTTCATTGCCTGGTCATTTTAGCAGTGTAATATGATTTTCCTGAAGTCACTTTTTGCACCCAGCAGCAACATGACAAGGAACTGAATCCTATCTAATATATAGTTTTCATTGCCTGATTTTCCTGAAGTCATTTTTGTAATATGATTTTCCTGAAGTTACTTTTTGCACCAAGTAGCAACTTGACAAGGAACTTAATCCTGTCTAAATATATAGGTTTCATTACCTGGCCATTCTTTCAGTGAAATATGATTTTCCTGAAACCACGTTTTGCACCCAGTAGCAACATGACAAGGAACTGAATTCTCTCTAAATATATAAGTTTCATTACCTGGCCATTTTAGCAGGGAAATATGATTTTCTTGAAACCACATTTTGCACACAGCAGCAACATGACAAGGAACTGAATCCTGTCTAAATATATAGGCTTCATTATCTTTCCATTCTAGCAGTGTAATATGATTTTCTTAAAACCACTTTTTGCAAATAGCAGCAACATTATAAAAGCTGGATCCTGTTTAAATGCCTATATAGGCTTCATTATCCTGGGAACGATGACATGCCGAAGGCTTCAGTTTTGGCTGAAGTATATCAATGATGTATTTTTTTGATAATTAAAGTACTATTAATCAAACAAATTTGACCCATACCTTTTGCTGTCATACAATCACAGATCATAACACTAACTGGATGCTTCATGAGAGCTGTAATGCATTCAGGGAGCAAATCTTCTCCATTTCTTCTTCTTCTTACATACTTACTCCATCACTACCAAATATGGATATTCTGATATCATCACACCAGGTAACTCTATCCTATTGTTTTAAACGAATTAACATGGTTCTTAGCCCATTGTAATCTCTTACTTCCTTCTATGAAAGAGAGAGACAACCAATATAACGGCTTTTTCCTTAGAATCCTAGATTTAAATCAAAGTCTGAGTCTGCGTCCAACAGTCCTAGCACTCGTCTTTAAACCACATTCAAAGGGTTTCTTTTTAATTGATTCAGATGATGTTCTTCTCTAGCTTAAACACAGTCTTTTAATTCTTCTATCACCACATGCTGTTGTGCACCTTTCCTTGCCTTTATCAGTTTAGTTTTAAACTGACACAGTCTGCTGATACCTCTTACATAGTTTAGAAATACCTGCTTTACTTAGATTTCTACCAACTTCTCTTATAATTTCCTCATAAGTGCAGCCTTCATGCAAAGTTAGCATTTTTCATAGTATTTAGGTGACCAGTCAATTCTTTTCACTCTGTAATCTTACTAAGTTATACAACTTGCTAAGTCATCAAGGAATAGAAAACTCTGAAAAGGCCAGTGGCCAACTTTATGACACTCACACGACTGAATAGGAGGTCCATTATTAACTCTGTAACCTGGGAATGAGAGCTGACTCATACTAACACCTTATTCGTTCCATGCTGTATAGCGTAATTTTCTTTCCGCTGTAACTTAGTCCTTACCGGTGTCACACGATTGGTCGACACCCGATTGGTCGACAGTAACGATTGGTCGGCAGCACGATTGGTCGACATAACGATCATTCGACCGTAACGACTAGTCGACAGTAACGATTGGTTGACAGTGACGATTGGTCGACATAACGATCAGTTGACCGTAACGACTAGTCGACAGTAACGATTGGTCGACGCAACGATTAGTCGAGATAACCATTGGTTCAGAAGATTATGGTTTACATTCGCAGCGGCAACTCTCAGAACGTACTGACCTCTCAAAACGTAAAGTTCCTTTTTGGAAATAATACCTTTTAGAATGTAGTCCTTGGAACGTACAGCATTATAACATATTATTTCCAAATAGGACCCAGTGTCATCTTTTGTACTCTAAGTGAAATCTGTATAGAGGGCCTTCTGAACGATGTTATCTCCGAAAGAGCCCCGGGGTACTTTAGGTATAGGCACCTTAGGGAAACTGCTACACATAATCCGGAAACTCGGAAAACTGCCCCACCGGAAAATTTCCACGCATTCAAAACGTTTCTCGGACGAACGGCGATTTGTGCTCGTCCCCTTAATGAAAACCATGTGGCAATTTTCTGGTGGGGCATTTTTCCGGGTTGCTGAAAGATGTGTGGCACTCTTCCGGTGGGGCAATTTTCTAATGGGGCAATTTTCTGGTGGGGCAATTTACCGCCAAACTGTTTGCACTTATTCAAATTTTTTTCCAAGTTCCGTTGACCATTTTATTTCGACCAATGTCGACTAATCGTTATATCGACCAGTCGTTACTGTCGACCAATCGTTATGTCGATCAAACGTGCTGTCGACCAATCGTTACTGTCGACTAATCATTACTGTCGATCAATCGTTATGCCGACCAATCGTTACTGTCGGCCAATCGTGTGTTGGCCAATCATCATGTCAACCAACCCTTTGTCAACCAATCGTTACATATCTGTCCTTACAGTAGTAATTACGTTTTGTAATATTAGAAAGTACTCACACACGTTACAAGAAAGAGGCAAAGGGTAGTACTTACAAATATTTTTATTCGCTTGCATTGGTTGACTCCACCCTCTCACATGGTTTACTCGTTTTCTCGATAAAAATATCGTTGATTTAATATCCAAACAACAGCATAATAGCACGTCAATCAATATCAAATCATAATATAACAGCACGTCTCTCATCCATAACATCAATCCTCCTAAACAACCGCTGCATTGCCATTTTTACGCTTTCCAACCGTAGGTTGAAGAAGCGTATATGCTCCAGCTTTGTCTGTCCGTCCGTAAGTCTGTCCGTCCGCCTGTCGGCACGATAACTCACGTAAAAGTGGTTCGATTTCGATGAAATTTTAGTATGTGGTAGGAGACCAGCTGGGGACGAAACCTGTTGAAAATGAACCAAATGGGGACAAAGGTTACGGCATAGGAACGGGATCCATTCCATGCCCTTATGCGTCATAACTAGCGTAAATATGGTTCGATGTCGATGAAATGTTAGCATATTGTAGAGGACCACTGGGAATGAACCCTATTGAAAATGGGTGACGTGGGGTCAGAATTCAGGGCAAAAGAGCCGGATCCATTCCATTAATTACCCTTATGCGTCATACCTTGCGTAAATATGGTTCCATGTTGATGACATTTTAGTATATCGTAGGAGACCACATGGGAATGAACCCTATTGAAAATGGGTGAAGTGGGGTCATAGGTCAGGACATAGGAGCGGGATGCATTCCATTGCCCTTATGCGTCATAACGTGCTTAAAAATGGTTTGATTTCCATGAAATTTTAGTATGTGGTTTGGGACCTCCTGGGGACGAACCCTTTTGAAAATGGACGAAATGGAGTCAAAGATCAAGACATAGGATCGGGATTCATTCGATCGCCCTTATCCCTTATTATTAAAGGAGCAATTTTTGTATGTAAGTAAATTTTATTTTGAAAACGGCTTTAAGGATTTTGATGAAAGTCGTTAACCTACCGTTTTCTAATACTAGAAATCGATTTAGCTTGATCTCGACTTTAGCAAAATTCGTTTAGTTGATTAAATAACCATGGCGTCGTCCCATTAATGTTGCCCATGCTTAGAAATCTTATGACGTCACAATCTCGCGCTTGAGATGTTGGCGCGCGGTCCCGCCATCTGTCTCATTACGTCACGCGTTGTGTGTGGATCCTATTAAAGTTTTATAACGTCACACTCTTTCGAGCAGATAGTCGCGATTCCCATCTGCTTCGTTACGTCACGCGTTGTGTGCGTATGCCCGGCCGCACGATAACTCGCGTAAAAAGCGTTTGATTTCGATGAACTTTTAGTATGTGGAAGGGGATCATCTGGGAAGGAACCCTATTGAAAGTGAACGAAATGGGGTCGAAGGTCAGGACATAGGAGCGGGATCCATTCTACTGCTTTTATGCGTCATAACTAACGTAACAAAGGGTTGATTTCGATGAAATTTTAGTATGTGGTAGGGGACCACCTGGGGACAAACCCTATTGAAAATCGGCGATATGGGGTCAAAGGTCAGGATATAGGAGCGGAATCATTTCTATAGCCCTTATGCATCATAACTTACGTTAAAATGCTTCCATTGTGACAAAACGTTATCATGTTATTTCGGAGGTTTACTGAACCAGTTCTGAAGAATATAATCGAAATGGGATCAAAGGTCAGGGTACAGGGCCGAAATTTATTCCACAGTCATTATCCTCATAATTTGAGTAATGATTTCTGGTATGTTGGTAAGCTTATTATAATCAGTGCATTGCATGATTTTACTAACTTGTTGTCTATCGTTCTAATCCGGACACAGATACGTCACATGTTCCGACCTCAAGGTGTTGCCAACATTATTCTCTTTTGAGGGAAAAGACAAAACGTTAAGGTTTGAAAATGTCTAAGAGAAGAAACCCAAATTTACAGAGAAAAGGAAACTCAAAAGGAATGATAAAATAAAATATACGTTACCGCTGTGTCATAATAATACCCGATTGGCTCTCAGAACAATCGGCCTCATTGATTGATCACTTTTGAGTTAAGGAAATCCGCTTGTTATTTATTACATAAAGCAGTTGTGCTTTTTTTTACATAAGGCAGTTGTGTTTTCTTTGTCTGGTTATTTGGCTATAACGTTTGATAGATAAAAGATAATTCAGCACAGTTTATTGCAGTGTACTTTGCATTGAATTATCTTTTTAATGGTGTATAATTTAATGATATTATTCTAAAACCATTGATGTTATGAGCCCTCAAACCTTAGAAATACAAATGTTCCTAAAGGTTTCCAAAATTTTGGGCACCAGTGTATATACACTGAGTGGCCATTTTATTATGACCACTCCGTCAGTACTTCATTGGGCCACGTTTTGCCTTTAATACTGCGTCGATTTTTCCTGGCATGGACTCCACGAGATGTTGATAGGTAGTTTGTGGAATCTAAGACCATGCTTGATGAATAGCACTTTCCAGGAGTGTGAGACTGCAGGGTTGTGGATCCAGCTGTCTGATGACTCGTTCAACTTCATCCCACAAATTCTCAATGGGGTTGAGATCTAGATATTGTAGGGGCCACCTAAGCAACGTAAACTCACCGGCATGTTCCTGAAACCAATCCTGTACAATACGAGCACTATGGCAGGACGCATTATCTTGTTGAAAGTAGCCATCGCCATTGGGATAAACCATCCACATGACAGGATGCACTTGGTCCGCAACGATGTTTAGATATGATGTGCCAGTCAGACACGAATTAAAGGGCACAAAGCATGCCAGGAAAACATTACCCAAACCATAAATTAGCCTCCACCAGCTTGAAGGGTTGTAGCAATGCATTTGGGGTCTATGCTTTCATGCTGTTTTCGCCAAATACTCACTCGGCCATCGGCATGGTGCAACTGAAAACGTGATTCATCGGACCACATAATTTGTTTCCAATTATCGACTGTCCAATCCTCATGCTCCTGTGCGAACTGGAGACGTTTTCTCCTGTTAACTGCAGACAGCAAATGTGTTCGAACAGGCCTTCGGCTGCCACATCCCATCCGCTGCAGTGTACGGCGAACAGTGCGTGCAGAGATCATTTGAAGGGATACTTGATTAAGATAGTCTGTAATTTGCTGCACTGTTGCCAGTCTGGACATTCTCCGTTCCGCCCGAGCAGTCACTAGTCCATGGCGACCACACGTTCCACGTAGAGACCTAGTTTTTTTGGCTGACAGTCCAGTCTTTAAACACTTTAGCAACAGCTGCTCTGGAACAATTCACAAATGCAGCGGTTCCGGTGATACTCGCTTCATGGCTCTGAGCTCCTACAATGATCTCACGTTAAACGTCCGTCAAATCGCATGTTTTACCCATCTCGTCACCCAAAAATGACTTCTACTACTGTCGCAAGCACTAAGCTTTCCCTTTTTATACTAGCCTCGCTCTCTGGCGGCAACAGCGTGCAACCATATCTCATTTGCTTAAAACTGTCAGGTGGTCATAATGAAGTGGCCACGTAGTGTATATACGTGCATGCTGCTATAAAGACTACTAAAGGAGTTTAAAATGCCGTGGCTTTATCTTAGGTACATTAACTGATATTCTTCTGCACTTTTTTTACAATATAATTGAATCGTCAATGTTTGTATATAAAATACGTTTTATGTTTATCTATTGTTTACTACGCCTGTGTGTGTTTTTATGAGGCGGCCTGCTGTCGTGCAGATCATGAGTGTTTGTGCTCATGTTCATATCCCTGTGTTCATGAGTTAATGATGTAAAATACGGTGTAAGCACACACCTCATATGTTGTACATAGTGATCTGAAACGGACATAAATGGACTATAATAATTCTTTTGATAAGTAAAGTGATAGAAAAAGAAGGAAAGACCACCTCAGGACGAAATATCGCAACAGAACGCTTAATAAGACATCCACTAGCTAACTAGAGGTTATAACGAAGTAAATTTCTCGGTCATTTTTGTCCACGCGGGGCTCCAACCAGGGTCCCCTCATTCCGGAAAAAGTATCTCTACCAACTGAGCTACGCGGACGTTCGTTCTGACTGCTATCTGCCTTTATGTCGTGTCCGTCCTGCTGGCAGGCACTTATGCAAATGTGGCGCTGTGGGCGGCCCTGTAAACGGAAACGACATAACGTATGCAGCGATCCGACAATATAAGGAGTGATGCGAAGAGAATCAGTATGAGTCGGACGTAGTATGGGTCAGACGAAGGATCTAAGCGCATTTGATCGTGGGCAAATTGTCAGAGCCCGATGAAAGGGTCATCCCATCTCGGAAGTCGTGCAAGCACTGGGATTTTCACGAGCCACTGTGTCACGGATGTACATCGAATCCCGGTAAAACCATCCCTGCAAGGACCAACTGCCGTGGACAACAGCGTGTGGATGAGCAGGGTTATCGTCGCCTAGCTCGCATTGTAACAGCGGATTGACGGGCCACAATGCAAGAAATCATTCGGCAATTTAACGCTGGTGCACAAAAACGTGTAAGCAGCCACACCATCCAGAACCATTTCCTCGCTATGGGGTGCAGAAACCATCGTCCCACGAGGGTACCGCTGCTGACCGCACATCACAGGGTGCAAAGATTAGCATGGGCCCGGAACCATCGCCATTGGACCATAGACACGTGGGAAAAATGTTGCCTGGACTGATGAGTCGAGATTCACGTTGGTACATGCGGATGGCAGGATACGAGTAGGGCGCAAACCACATGAAGCGATGGACCCTTCTTGCCAGCTGGTTACTCTTCTAGCTGGTGGGGCGGCATTCTCGTCTGGGGACGGTTTACGTGGACTGAAATAGGACCCCTGGCACGTGTGACATCGTCTTAAATAGGTCAACGTTACCGGGATATCCTGGACGACCATTTTCTCCCGTTTGTGCGTCTTCAACATCCCACTGGGGACCTCATCCTGCAACAAGACAATGCACCGTGCCATCGCTCCCGAATCGTATCCGAATGGTTGGATGAACACTCCACCGACGTGACCTCGCTTCCTTGGCCAGCTAGGTCACCTGACCTCAATCCCATCGAGCTCATCTGGGATGCCATCGAAAGAAATGTTCGAGGCTCTGACTCCCTTGCATCAAATCTTCATG
Organism: Macrothele yani; assembly: GCA_039090855.1. Classification (NCBI taxonomy): domain Eukaryota; kingdom Metazoa; phylum Arthropoda; class Arachnida; order Araneae; family Macrothelidae; genus Macrothele; species Macrothele yani. The sequence goes on along the minus strand of CM077027.1, from coordinate 131,517,828 downwards.
AACTGTGGGAGCTTGTTCAGTGATCGTGGATCCGTATGGCTTCCCAACGCTTCCGGTGTCTTGTCGAGTCGATGACGAGACGAATCGCCGCCGTCATCAGGCCGAAAGGTGGTGCTAGTCGTTACTAGACAGGTATCTCTAATTCAATTGCTCTTCTGTGTATATTTGTATTTTAACATCAGTTTTGTAATATACTTCACTTGCAACTTCGTACTAAGGTCATTTCCCCGTTCTAAGAATGCCATTAAGTCAGATCTATGCCATGTTTTTTTTAAACTTGGCCATTTCAACAGGGTGGTACACTATTCGTCCAAACGGCGCATGCTCATTTCAATCTTTATACGCGTTTTGGAGCCTCACAAACTTGTATATATAGCTGGACACGTACATCATTAGTTTTGTCTGAGAATCGAGACACAGTTTTCTTGAAAGATGTAACATTTTATTTGTATTAGGTTAAGTTTTAAAGCTTTTATGTGTGACGTGTACCGCTAATTTATACACTGAGTGGCCACTGTATTATGACCACCTTACAGTTTTAAGCAAATGAGCTATGCTGCACGTTGTTGCCGCCAGAGGGCGAGGCTAGTATAAAAGGGAAAACTTAGTGCTTGCGACAGTAGTAGAGTGATTTTTGGGTGTCGAGAAGGGTAAAAAATTCGATTTGACGGACTTTCAAGGTGGGATGATGGTAGGAGTCTGGAGTCATGGAGCGAGTATCCCCGAAACGCCGCATTCGTCAAATGTTCCAGAGCAGCTGTTGTTAAAGTGTTTAAAGACTGAATTGTCAGCCAGAAAGCTAGGTCCCTACGTGCAACGTGTAGTCGTCATCGATTAGTGACTGCACGGGCAGATCGGAGAGATGTCCAGACCAGTAACAGACACCAGAAGAGAAACAGTGCAGAAAATTGCAGACCATCTTAATCAAGGATACCCACAAATGATCTCTGCACGCACTGTTCATCGTACACTGCATCGGATGGGATATGGCAGCCGAAGGCCCTGTTTCGAACACCTTTGCGGTCTGCAGTTAACAAGAGAAAACGTCTCCAGTTCGCACAGGAGCACAAGGATTGGGCAGTCGATAATTGGAAAAAAATTATGTGGTCCGTTGAATCACGTTTTTAGTTGCGCCATGCCGATGGCCGAGTGAGAATTTGGCGGAAACAGCACGACAGCATAGACCCCAAATGCATTGCTACAACCCTTCAAGCTGGTGGAGGCAAATTTATGGTTTGGGGAATGTTTTCCTGGCATGCTTTGGGCCCTTTAATTCGTGTTGATCATCGTATGACTGGCACATCATATCTAAACATCGTTGCGGACCAAGTGCATCCTGTCATGTGGATGGTTTATCCCAATGGCGATGGCTACTTTCAACAAGATAATGCGTCCTGCCATAATGCTTGTATTGTACAGTATTTGTTTCAGGAACATGCCGGTGAGTTTACTTTGCTTAAGTGGTCTCCACAATCTCCAGATCTCAACCCCATTGAGAATTTGTGGGATGAAGTTGAACAAGCCATCAAACAGCTGGATCCACAACCCTGAAATCTCACACTCCTGGAAAGTGCTATTCATCAAGCATGGTCTCAGATTCCACAAACCACCTATCAACATCTCGTGGAGTCCATGCCACGAGGAATCGACGCAGTATTAAAGGCAAAAGGTGGCCCAACAAAGTACTGAGGTGGTGGTCATAATAAAGTGGCCACTCAGTGTATATCCGACATTCCCGCGCGTTGTTGTCATGTGACCGTAACTGGTCCAGAGTTTACCATGTGACACAGAAGTTTGCGCAACAGTTAAATGCACTTGCACATCGGCAGGTGAAAGACGGCAAACGATACGGCATTTATTCGGCATTGCATTCATTATGAATTTCATCAAGGAAAAATTGTTGCGAAAGCATGTTCATCGATCTGTTCTGTTCTAGGAGAGAATATTGTATCGAAAAGCACGTGTGAGTATTGGTTTAGACGGTATAAAGCAGGTGATTTTGATGTTAGCGATCGAGAACGTAGCGACGCCCCGCAGAAGGTTGCACATGAGGAACTGCAAGCATTGCTGGATGAAGATTCGTCTCAAACGCAAAAAGGAACTAGCTGAACAACTGGATGTAACTGAACAAACCATTTCCAATCGTTTACGCGCAAAGAGAAAGGTTCAGGAGGAAGGAAAATGTGTGCCACGTGGCCTGAGGCAGAGGAACATGAATGGGCCTGTCATGAAGTGTTTGAATCTGTTAACTAAATAACACAGAAAGTCTTTCCTGTGGAAAATCGTTACGGGTGATGAAAAGTGGATATGGTACGACAATATCAAATGCAAAAAACACTGGGTAGACCCCGGTGAAGCAACGACTTCGACACCGTAACACAATATTCACTCCAAGAAAGTTCTGCTGTGCGTCTGATGGGATATGAAGGGTGTGTTCTGTTATGAAATATTGGAACAGAGTCAAACTGTTACTGCTGATCTCTACAAGCAACAATTGCTGCGATTGAACTAGGGAATCTGTTGGAAACGTCCATTCACAAGCAAAGGATTGCGTCCCGTGAAATTACTGCATGATAACACCAGGCCGCTTGTCTCGAAATCGGTCAAGGAAACGTTACTGACGCTTGGCTGGGAAGTTTTGGAGTACCCGGCGTACAGTCCCAACATAGCCCATTCAGGTTATTAATTGTTCCGATCGATGCAACATGGTTTGTCTGCTGTACGGTTCCGGACATGTGACGAAGTGCCAAAATGGGTTGACGACTTCACAGCGTCTCACGACGCAGTATTCTTCATGGCTGGAATCCGTCAGCTGCGCGACCGATGGCGGAAGGTGATAGATAATGACGGAGCATATTTCGATTCGTAAAGATATTGTTGTTTTCTCTCAAATTACACGTTGCGTTGTCTTAAAACGCTTTGAAACTTATTTGTACGTCTAATACATATTGGTTTTATACTACAGTAAAGCTTTTTAACTTGACTATAGTCAGTGGTGTTTGCTCAAGTTCGTAACGTGCATAGACGGTTTATTGTGTTCCTCTTCTGCTTTTTTCACGTATGCTGATTGCTTTGCGAAAAGTACAGTATTTATGAAACCGTAAAACTGGGAAACACACACAGACACACAGAGAGAGAAAGATAATACACGTCCTGTCTTGTTAACCGTAACTTTTAGTTTTTTAGCACGTCTTTTGTAAAAAAAGATCGTGCTTATGTTACCGATTTGTCCGTCCGTCCGTCCGTCTATACCCACAATATCTCTGCAACTATTAATCCAATTTGAAAAATTCTTTTTGCGTTGGGGAGCTCGAAATATGGGAATGATGATCTTTCATTTCGGTTTTTCTTTTTTTACGGTGTACAATTTCGCCGCTAAAGCGCGTAAATGCAGATGATGTCGAAATCCAAAATAAGTTTTATTCCACATATTTGCTTCTAAGCATCCGATTGAAAAAATATTATATCTTTCGATTCCATTTATGTCAAAGAGTATTTTAGATAGTTACTTTTTCAAATTATGCATAGATTTTCCGCTAGGGGACGTAAAAGTAAATTACATTTTCCCCAATAACGCTTCTTCTAAAACTCCAATTTGAAAAAAAATTCTTCAGCGGATACACCTCCTGATGGAAAATCTTTTGCATATAATTTCAAATTTGTGGTAAATAATAGCTTAGCCACCAGTGGGAGTTAGTGTTAATTTTTGCTTCTGATGTATTTGCCATGAAATCTGACCTTCTAAAATATCGATTGAAAAAATTATTTCGTGGACTGATGCCACTCACATCGATAAACATTTTTGGAATATTTTCTCTTCTTAAAATATTCCACAGTTTCTCCGCCAGAAGGCGTAGAGGTATATCTTATTTTTGTCAATATCTCTACTTCTAGGAGTCCGATTTGAAAAATTCCTTCTTTGTGGGATAGTGTTTCCAGTGTGGCATGTTTTTCATATAATTAAAAATTTTTCAAGTAATTTATAGACTTTCCGCTATGGGGCGTAACAGTAAATTGGTTTCTTCCCCTATATCTATGTTTCTAAGTTTCCGATGAGAAACATACTCTCTCTGCACCGGATACAGCTGCGGATGGAAAATTCTTTGCACATAATTTCTAATTTTTGTAAAAAAAATGGTTTGGCCACCAGGTGGCGTAAGTCTTAATTTCCGCTTCTGATGTATTTGCAGCAAAATATGAGCTTCTAAAATATCGATTGAAAAAAAGCCGTTTGTTGACCGATACTACTCATGTCGACAAACCTTTCAGTAACATTTTCTTCTTGAAAGAATGCATGGTTTCTACGCCAGGGGTGTAGATGTACATCTTATTTTTGTCAATATCTCTACTTCTACGATTAGAAAAATTCCTTCTTTGTTGGATAGTGTTTCCGATGCGAAATGTTTTTCCCATAAATTCAAAAATTTCAAGTAAATCATAGACTTTCCGCTAGGGGGCACAAAGGTAAATTGCGTTTTCTGAGTTATTTCTGCTCCTAAACCTCCGATTTGAAAACGTCTTCCTGTATCGCATACAAGACCTGACGGGAAATATATTTCACACAATTTCTAATGTTTGGTAAAGAATTATTTGGCCACCAGGGGGCAAAGTGTTAATTTCTGCCTCTGATGTATTTGTAGCAACATCTGGTCTCCTGAAAACTCGACTAATTTTTTTTTCCTTGGACCGATACCGCTCATATGGAAAAACCTTTTGAGACTACTTTCTTCCAAAAATAATGCATGGTTTTCTCACCAGGGGACGTAAAGTCACATCTTATTTTTGTCGATATCTCTGTTTCTAAGAGTCCGATTTGAAAAATTCTTTCTGTGTTGGAGAGCGTTTCTGGTGCGAAATGCCTCTCACATAAATTCATGTTTTTCTTAACTCACAAGTTTGCAAGCAGAGGGCGTAAACTCACGATTCCGTTTACAGCAATATCTGAGGGATTAAAAACCCGATTGAAAAACTTCTTTCTTCCGTCAGATACTATTGTTTTCCATACCGGTTCCATTGATTTTCAAAAGATTTGATAAATTTAACTTGCGTTAGAACGGATTCAAAAGACGTGCTTATTACACCCGAAAATTCGGTGTCATCTTTCTTGTTTAAACAGTAAAAGAAAAGTTATTTCCCAGATAAATGCAATCGGTGTTCACTTGTTGCCCGAATGAAAGCAGTCAGTACTCAGTTATTCGCTAGATCAGGGTTATTCAAACTTTTGTGACAAGCGAGTCAATACGAAAATGAAATGTCAAAATGCATGTAGTCATTATGAATATATCGATTACTTAAAGATGTTTTGGACCCTTAAACTTTACTTTCGGAAAAGGACACAATGGAGTTAGCATAATATTTATGCTTTCTTTCTTCCTTTTTTTGTTTTGTTTTTTGTTTCGTGGTTCAAAGACAACTATGTACAACTCTAAGCGCTATAAGCAGTTTCCCGTCCCTAATTTAGGGCCCCTGGATCCATCCTCCAACGAATGGTTAGAAACCATCGTATCAGCCCACTTTGCTCCTGGAGGGTCTAATAATATCTGTACAATATTACGAAGAAGCCCTGCGGTAATAAATTCACCTTATATAAATAGTTTGCACTTATGAACGTAATGTGGTGAACCGTAAATGAACAGATCGTTACACTGTCAATAAAAATTGATGCTCGGCGTTACGTAAGAATGAATTTTTGCCCGATTTTTAGCGTTTTTGAATCTGCTTTACGAAATTTCCTAATCAAGCCACGCTCTATTTTTTTTTTTTTTTTTTGCACAGGAGCATGGCATTTTTGGACGGTCGTTATCTTTCGACAAAGTTACTTTTAAGCGTTTGCTTCGTGTGTAAGCTAAGTAGAGGTAAGTGAACATAGAAACGTATGTGTGTGTGTGTGTGTGTGTGATTACCGATTACTCCATTCTTTCGCTATTTTTTTCCTCACCTCAACAGAGCATTTAGTTCTGATGTTAGAGTAACGGATAAAAACTTCTCCGAAATACGTGAGAGGTCATCTGGTTCGTTAGTCTCAGGTCTGATGGGAGAGAATTCTTTCCGATCCAAGAATGTTCACTTCTTCCCTTCATTGCCTAGCTACGTTCCACAACGATCCGAATTGAGATGGCGTAAACGGAAGTATTTAGAACTCTTGTTTCGTATTCCGTACAGAAAATTCTTGATGAAGTTGAAACGTCACGGTCGTCCTAGATACATAGAACATGAATTTTCTCGTTTCTTTTTATTTTGATCATTTATTTTTTTTTTTTTTTTTTGCCGTAGAGGAGCCCATTTTTCAAACACTGAAGAACTTTATCTTTTCCAAAATTGTAAAAAAAAAATGGCAACTAAGATTAAGTCATACGTCAGTCTTTGGGAATGAAAGCGTGACAACCTAAATTTACATTATTCATTAATTCGTGACAAAGAATGATGAACGAGGATTGGCAAAGAAAACAGGATGAGTAATTACATTAAGTTAAAAAAAATAAGCATTTCAATGAAAGTAAATTTAAGCAGCAATTAATATCAAGTACAGTGAAACCTCGGCATAATAATCACTGCTCTTTGGACTGGAAAAAAATGACCGTTTTTGGGAGGTGGCTGTTGTTTGCTGGTTAGGTCTAAGCAGAGGTGGACCCAGCGGGGAGGCTCTGGGGTGGAGGGGGTGCGTACGCCCTTTTCGGGAACTAAGGAAAAGTTTCGATTTATGTTTTAATAAAAAAATTAAATATTTTCGCGTGAAAGAAAGTATTACTTAAAAGTAAATTACATTCGTTAATTAATTGGAAGATATCAACGATCGATTTTATCATTCGGAACTAATAGGGATTTGTAATATTTTCATTTCCATACGGTAATTTAACGCTGCTTACTCATTATTTTGGCAACACTCCCACTGACTACAAGGAGGCGTCGGCGCGACGCACTAGCACAGGATTCCAGTTTCCAAATGCATAACGACTAGTGTTATTGTTTGCTGTGTCGGCTGTCGGCGTGGGATTTGTCTTTGCTAGTGTCTTATAAATAAAATACTTTGACGGAAAAAAATATCCCAACACCACGAAAAAATAGATGTAGAGGAATGAAATGGCGGCAAAACATTTGTATAGGTTACATATTTAATCGATTAAGGTTTCAAGATCACAGCTTAATGTAAGCGCGAGAAGAGCCATTTTAAATGTGAAATGCTGGTACATTAATCACCGGTGTAACCGCCAGAATGTTGAATGCAAGCACGCAAACGTTCATGCATTGTGTCGTACAGGTGCTGGATTTCAGTTTGTTGAATGGAGTTCCATGCCTGTTGCACTTGGTCGGTCAATACAGCGACGGTTAATGCTGGTTGGGGGTGACGCTGGAGTTGTCGTCCAATGATGTCCCATACGTGCTCGATTGGTGAAAGATCTGGTGATCTAGCAGGCCACGGCAACATGTCAACACTCTGTAGAGCACGTTGGGTTACAACAGCGGTATGCGGGCGAGCGTTATCCTGTTGGAAAACACCCCCTGGAATGCTGTTCATGAATGGCAGCACAACAGGTTGAATCACCAGACCGACGTACAACTATGCCGTCAGGGTGCGTGGGATAACCACGAGAGTGCTCCTGCTGTCATAGGAAATTGCTCCCCAGACCATAACTCCAGGTGTAGGTACAGTGTGTCTCGGCCGCAGACAGGTTGGTTGCAGGCGCTCACCTGTCCTCCTTCTAACCAACACACTGCCATCACTGGCACCCAGGCAGAACCGGCTTTCATCCGAAAACACAACAGATCTCCACTCCGTCCTCCAATGAGCTCTTGCTTGACACCACTGACTTCGCAAACGGCAGTGGTTTGGAGTAAGTGGAATGCACGCTACAGGGCGTCTGGCTCGGAGCTGTCCTTCAAGTAACCGATTTGTAACAGTTCGTTGTGTCACTCTGGTGGCAACTGCAGCTCGAATTGCTGCCGCGGACGCAGTACAATGCTCCACGGCCATACGCCGTACACGGCGGTCTTTCCTCTCAGTAGTGCCACGTGGCCGGCCTTAACCTGGTCTTCTTGAGGCAGTACCTTCCCTTGACCACCGCTGCCAACAATCATGCACAGTGGCTACATTCCTGCCAAGTCGTTCTGCAATATTGCGGAAAGAAAATCCACCTTCTCGTAGCCCTATTACACGACCTCGTTCAAACTCCGTGAGCTGTTGATAATGGCTTCTTCATCTTCTTAAAGGCATTCTTGATTAACATCAACACACTACGTCGAATCTTAACGATAACTAAAGCTCACGAACGTTACAGCGCGTATTTACAGCGAACCTGCTTTGAATGTTACGAGGGGCGCTACTAGCGCCACACGTATGCGCCGAGCGCGAAATTTGAATAGACGTCATCTTACAGATGTACTCTGACCGCCTACCAACTGTCGTTTATCTAACACAACCCCTTCTTGGTGTTGGGATTTTTTTTCCGTCAGTGTATATCACAAACGTTTTCACAATGTATATCAGTGAGACAAAACATATGAAAAAAGGGTGAAAAAATATGGATTCACGTTTCTGAAAATCGTACGGATGAATTTAGTTTTTTTCAAAAAAATATCAAAATTTTAGGGATGCTTGAAAGTTGTCATCTCGTGATAAACTTAACGATTTGTGGAAAATACACTCGTCGTCTAAACAATAGTTGCACTCCGAAGGACGTGTGCTATTCGGGAGAAAGAAAAAGGTTACGAGGAACAATAAATGATTAAGCATTGAGATGATATGGGCCATTTACGTATATTCAGCTACACGCCAATAAGTAGTGTCTCTCAGTATGGTGTCGGGCCGACATGTTTGCTCACACAGCATGCCAGGCGTTTCGGCATGGAATTGTACAGGTTCCTAATGGTGTCCTGCGATAATCCATCCCATGCAGCTTGAATCTTCTCACACAGTTCCTGCAGATTGTGCGGTAGGGCTGGAGTATGGATAGCGCGTCCAATAGCATCCCACACATTTTCAATCGCCGATAGATCTGGCGATGCGGCTGGCCAGAGCAGTGTGTCAGTGTCTTGAAGGCAAGCTCTTGAGACAGCTGCAGTATGTGGACGAGCGTTGTCCTGTTGGAAAATCGCACCTGAGTGAGTGTTCAGAAAAGGTAGGGCCACTTATTGCAGGACCTCATTAACGTTACGTTGAGCTCTCAAAGTGCAAGTAATAAACACCAAAGATGATCTGGCATCGTAGGCAATTGCACCCCACACCATGACACCAGAACGTGTGACGCTCAAAAACAAACCGCTCATCTCGGCGCTGACCACGGTGCCTCCACACGCTGATTTGCTGGTCGTCTCCTCCGAGGCAAAAGCGGGATCGTCACTGAAGATCATCCACTGCTATTCTGAGTGGCTTCTTAACAGTCTGGCACGACACTATTGCAGTTTTAGGCGTTGATGCAATGGTGTTATGGGCAGTAGTCGTAAATATCTCCGTGCGTGTAGTCCTACGTCGTGCAGCCGTCTGCCAATGGTGCTGGCACTAATCGGACGATGCACGGAGAGCACCACTGGTCGCTAAATATCCGCAGTCGTTGCTGTTTGGTCACTTTGCACATGTCGGACAACCCATCGGCCCTCTCTCTTTGTGGTTCGTCGATGTCTTCCAAACCCTTCCTGTCGCTGCTGCATGCCTGCCTTCAACAGATATCCTCACAACCGGAATGGCACTCTATTATGCATTAAGACCATCTCGCTTCCCGGAGCCCGACAATGCGGCTCCTATCGAACACCTCCAACTGCTCAAATTGCTTCCGAACTTTTCTCCAAGGCATATTTAACTTGCAAAGGATGCAACCAACACAACAGCACGAGTCGGAATGGCAAGCACGTTCTGTTGCATTTGTCATTTTCTTGTAGGACTTCCGTCCACAGTGAGTAGAGTTTAGGTCCCAGCGACCTACAGCGAGATCGCCTTTTGGGCAGGACACAGAAACGGAAGGAATGAGAGCAAGTCTAGCGACTTTCACAGAACAGTTTGTAGTGAGATTAGAGTACAGTAGATGGCGCCACCGTACAAGTACGATGTTGCACATAGAGGGGAGAGAGAATTTCAGGGGTTGCATAGGAAAGGATACCCATTTAACCAGTGGATCCAGCCTAGGGGCCGTCACTTAACGTGCTCGTCCGATGCACAGCGGATATTCAGCGATTGTTAGTAAATCATACCATCTCTGAAAGATCAGCCCAGGTTCGAACCTGAGGACCTTGCACTGATAGTCTACTCGCTAACCACTAAGCCATCCGCGGCTCTGGAATGGCAAGCACGGGCAACGGAACGGCCTTATATAGCCGGTCAAGCACAGCACTACGACCCCTTCTTGCTTACGTCATATGCGTGGCGCAGCGTGGTACTTGAATCGTTTGCATGTCTCACGATGTCAAACCTACCCACCAAGTTTCATTCCTGTCGGTTGCTTTCTTCTGGGTGCAACTATTTTTTTGACGATGAGTGTATGATAAATTTATAGACATACTAAGAAAAAAATTTTGCGGGAAAATATCAGAAAGGTTCCCGGTTATTCCCGACACTTACCCCCCCTCACGAAAATCCTGGATTCGCCGCTAGGTCTAAGTTGTGATACTTAGTCCGTTGCGTTTGCAGAAAAGCAGAATAAATGAATGTTTATGCACAAAGGAAACGGTTGCAGTCAGTCAGTCAGGATCACTTAACTCCAACTTATATGTGGAGCAATACACAGTCTCTTCATAAAAAAACAGAACACCTGAAAGAAGACAAGCTTCGACTTTGATATTTATAGGATATGCAAATCAGGCAATATCGCAAAAAGTGATTAACATTTCGACGCCTTAAGTGCATGCTACCGCGTCTGGGCAAATCAGATCGCACTACGCCACAGCCCCGAAAGTGGCCGTTTTCTGTTAAAAGCGCCGTGTGGCTCGGTCGGCATGTTAGTGCTTGGTGAGCAGTGGGTAAAGATGCCTCCTCGTCGTGTAAGACAGTCGTACAGTCACATCAGCGTGTTCGACAGATTTCTCCATATCGGCATGAGATACTAAAGTGCTTTCCTCTGAAAGACTGCGGGTTGTGCGGGGGCGCAGTGTGCCCATCGTGGAAAGTGTTTACAAGATATAATATGAAGAAATGAAGAAGACACGAAGAGAAGGTTCTGGACGTCGTACACAGACGACACCGAGGGAAAACAGTCGGCTCATGAGGATGTCCTTGAGTGATCGTTCTGCATCACCAACGGCTTTAGAGCAGCAATGGCGAACTGTGACATATCCTTCGATATTAGCTGTGACAGTACGTTGCTGGTTATTACAGTTCGGACTATAGGCTCGTCGTTCCTTCTTCAGGCTACATTTGACCCCGCAACAACGGATTTCCAAGCTACATCGAACGAAGGGAATGGCGTCACGAACGGCACGATATCGTGTGCTAAGATGTAACGTGCTTATCTTTAGGCGAAAATTGCATCCGCAACTGTGCTCTCCGGCTTCGGGAAGTGTGTACTCGCACGAAGTACCCGCACCAATACGTGGCATTATGGAATAGGGTGCTATCGGGTACGAAAGCAGATCACCTCTCTTGAGATTCCGAATCACCATGACGAGTGTCCGTTACGTTATAGGCATTCAACGACCGATCGTCCTTCCGTACCAGCAGTGTGCTCAGGTTTCAGCAGGGCAATGCGGCAACACTTGCCTTCTTCAGGGATGACAACGTTCTACTTCTGCCGCGGCTGAGTAGATTGCCGGATTTATCTCCAATTGAAAATCTATGGGACATGCTTAAACGACAGGTGCAGCGGAACGACCGTCCGGCAGCAACTGTTGAACTTTGTACGCGGACCAATACAGCTTGGATGTCAATTGCACAGGATACTATTCACACATTATTTGATTTGGTGCCTCTGCGCGTACAACAGGTGGTACAAGGCAGAAGTGGCCACACCGATGATCAGCTACATTGACGCACTTGCTACATTGACGCACTTGCTACATATGACTCCGAGATGCTAATTATTGGTTCTGTATTGCTTGATTAGCATGTCCTGTAAATATAAAAGTCATAGATCGACTCCTTTGAGGTGTTCTGATTTTTAAGAACATGACTGTATAAGAACTTAACAAATATTTTTTGAATTAGGAGTAATTGCGCTTAATTCTAAACATGAATTCTAACACATTGACTGTACATCCACGCAAGTGGACGATTTATTAGTGGCGTACATTTCTGACTAGTCCTTCGATATTAGCCCTGGTGATCTGTAGCGTAGATTTGTGACTTATCATAGTGTCTGGAACCGGGTATGAGGCACGGGCTGCCCGATATTTTAGGTTCTGGATCGCTCCTTTCCTTAGAACCGGTGAACCTAGACTAGGAGCTAATCTTGTAAGCCATACAGTTTCTCACGGTGGACGTTAAACCCGAAACGGAAAAACTTGGTTTACATTTTGCTGTTACGTTTGCAAAATACATATCAATCAATCAAATATTTATTGCACACACTTAAAACTTACAATCATACAGAAATGGAACACACCAGGAGGTATCTAAACATACTACTTGTAAAGCGATTTCCCCTATAAAATATGAAAAACGAATGAAATTAATAATTAATCAAAAAGATCAGGATGATAAACAATATAATTTCGCATAGACAAAGAAAGCTCCCTGATATTCTCCAGAGATCTAATGAACTCCGGAGGAAGATTACTCCACAATTTAATAGCTTTATCCGTTTAGCCCATAATTAAGTCTTGCGGGACAAATATAGTGCAGAATAATATTTCTTTGATGAAAACTTTCTCGTGTATAAATGTTTTTAAGCATCGTGACGGTTCCGTAACGTCGTAAAAACATAGGTTAATGCTTTCCTTTTTAATATGAAAAGACGATTTCTTCATTTTACATTTTTTGTCGAGCTTGTTTTTTCTCCTTTTCCGGGTGATAGCCACATTTTAGACGTCAGGTGGAAAAAAAAAAAACATTTTGATAACAATTTAATCCACGTGTCAGAGAAATCCTCTCAGCTTTCGATTCTTGCATACTTTTTCCTGATGAAGAAAAGAATCAGATTTGCAGCGAACAGTTTACCTATTGCTTTAAAAAAAGAAATGTTTAAGCTGCGAAATGTGGTGACAGGTTGTGTCAAAGCAGGGGCATTTTGATGGACAAGGAAATAAGCTTCTATTCACGGTCCAGGAGAAAAGTAGCGAACTGAGTACTGGAAAATATTGAAAACACACTTTTCAGAGCGTTTTTTTTATTTTGATTTGAAAAGGCTTTTTTGCTACCCTTTTGATTTCTGTAACAGCGAAATCAAACGGGACAAATATGTCATGAAAATTCGCAGCTTCACTTGGAAATCGGAAATGTTGTTAAAGAGGAATTGAAGGCAGCATTTATTACATTCTGTAAGCCATTCATACTATCCGGTAGTCGTACCTAACGAGCGCATTTTTCTCCTATGTGTGATGCAAATGCACATTGAAATAAATATATTTACCATAATGTTTGGAAACACATAAAACTTATACTTCCGTCTGCCACTGTTATCGACTTTGTCACGTGGTCTTACGTAAACTGTCCTGGAAAAATTGTATAGTAGTGTTTTACATGGTAGCCATCACTTGAAAGACTGCACTTTACTAGGAAGGAGTTTTAATTGCTTCCTTTTCCTTTTCTATGGGAGGGTGAAAGGGGAAAACATCGCCACTTTACACTTGGCTGTGGGAGACAACAGAAAAGCGACTGCTGCTTTTTAAAAATACAGGGAAATTGAAAATGATTCATCCGTTTCTAAATGGCTGCATTTTTTATGTGTTTCTAAATATACAGCAATACCCCATCAGAGCTACAGAGTATGATCCAGGAACTTGCTGACAAGAGTAAAGAAGTGGGATTAAAAATGAACTTTCAGAAGACAAAAGTGATGTACAATGCTTTTACAAGAAATGAAGATTTATCGATTGATGGAGAAAAGCTGGAGATAACAGACACGTACGTTTATCTTGGACAGCAGATATCAAGTGAGGGTCACATTGGTGAAGAAATTAATCGGCGTACAAAACTTGCCTGGAGAGCTTTTGGAAGAAACAGCATAATTTTCAAGAGCAATATGCCATTATGTCTTAAAAGAAAAGTGTTTGATCAATGCATCCTTCCAGTGCTTACGTATGGTGCAGAGACGTGGACCTTAGCTAAAAGAGACATACAAAGGCTGCAGACAACTCAAAGAAGCATGGAGAGGTGCAGGCTTGGTGTAACCAGGAGAGATAAGAAGAGGAACACGTGGATCCGAAAAATGACAAGAGTGGAAGACATCATGATCAGAGTTAAATCCCTGAAATGGCAATGGGCTGGACATACTGCCAGAAGAACAGACCATCGATGGACAGCCGAAATTTTAGATTGGATTCCAAGGGACAGGAAAAGACCCAGAAGAAGACCACATGGGAGATGGGTGGATGAAATTCGAAAGTATACGGGAGTGTCATGGAGGAGACTGGCACAAGACAGACCGTTGTGGAGGAAACTTGGGGAGACCTTCGTCCAGCAGTGGATTGATAATGGTTGACAATGATGATGATGATGATGATATTAGGTGTGCAACTTAATTCTAGGTCACAGGCACAACACGTTGACAGCAAATTATAGCAAATCGAATACGAACCTAATCAGGTAAATAATCCCCGTCCTGTTGGATACATTTGAGCCATCGGTCAAGGTTCTGCCGAATGCCACTGCGGAAAAAAGAGGGTGGTTTCGAGTTGATAAAGACATCAATACTTTGTGTGAACCTCCTCGACAGAAGTGAAGTGCGTATCACTCAGGTGATGCTGCAGGGAGCGAAAGAGGTGATAATCCGACGGGGCGAAGTTTGGAGAATACGCCGGGTGGGACTAAATCTCCCATCCCAGGTCGGTGATCGTGTTTAAAGTCGTTTTCGCGGTGTGAGGACGCGCGTTATCCTGAAGCAACAGGAACGACCTTCTGCCCTTGCCGGTGTATGGCCTTTTCGCCTCGATTGCGTCACTGGCACGAATGAGTTGCTATCAATAACGCTCGGAATTGACCGTTTCACCAGTTTTGGGCAGCTCATAGTGTACGACACCGCGCTGATCCCACCATATGCACAGCAACAACTTCCTGGCATGGATGTTCAGTTTGGCGGTACTGTTGGTAGGCTGACCTGGATAAACTCACGATTTGCGCCGCTTAGGATTATCGTAGATGATCCACTTCTCATCACAGGTCAAAATCTTGTGGAGGAAATACTTCTTCTTGAAGCCGGAGAGCAAGCACACAGCAACATCGTAGCGCCTAGACTTGTTCGCAGCTGTGAGTTGGTGGGGCACCCAACGGGCCCTCCTTGTGAATCAGTCTAAGCTTGTGCAGGGGCTTTGCAATGGCTAGCCGTGTTACTCCGAGTTCCTGGGCGAGCTCTGACTGTGTGCGACAGGGATCCGGGTCCAACAGTTGTTCCAGTTCCTCATGGTCAACTTTCTGTGGCTCTCTTGGACGTCCTGCATCACGGAGGCCGAAATGTCCCTGCTTAAATCGCTGGAACCGCTTTTAACACGTATTGTACGACACAGCAGCCTCACCCAAAGTAGCGCAGGTCATTTGCTGGGCTTCCGCGGAACATTTTTTCAGCTGAAACGCGAACAGGAAGCAGCGCCTCAAATGTTGCTTCTCGAACGACATTGCTTCGTCCCTTTTGTCACTACAGCTATGAGCGGTTACGATTGCCTAGAAAGTTGTTAGAGCCGCCCCGGTGGCGCAGTGGTCTAAGCGATGGCCTCTGATCATTCGTCTGTAAGGGGTCCGGGTTCGAATCCCGGTCAGGCATGGATGTTGTGTTTGTCTTACGGCACTGGCTCTCTCCCTTCCCTGGAACCAGTGACCCTAAATTAGGGACGGGCGACTGCTTATAGCCCATTGAGTTGCTCACGGTGGTCGTTAAACCTCCAATCAAAAAAAAAAAAAAAAAGTTGTTAGATGGCGCTGCAATAAGCCATTATCGCACGCAGCTATTTGCACTTGCCGACGTTCTATGATCGCTTGCGGTTAGGGGCCGATGATTAAGTTGCATACCTAATAATATAGAATAAAAAAACTGTTCAAATTTAGTTTTCATACCTTTTAAATGTTCGATGTGACTTCCGTTTGTCATGCGAACTGCGTCGTGGCGATAATCAAAGTCTTGCCATACGTGATCGAGCATATATGTTGTCAAAGACTGCAGAGTACTATGAGTGCGAAATTTAAGTTCATCTAGCGTTGTGGGCAGTAATGGCACATACACAATATCCTTAACATACCCCCATAAGAAAAATTCGCAAGGGGTCAGGTCCGGGGACTTGCGAACCACCTGTACCCCGCCTTGTCGTTGTATCCACAGTGACCAATCCAGTCGTTAGAAGCTTTTTCCAGGAAACAAACAGTAACAGGCCACTCGTATTTAGATATGTTGAAATTATGGCTATTTCGGTAATTAAATGAAGATTAACGCAACTATATGTTTCTGCTCGTTGGAGCGCTGCCACATTGGTATGTGGATGTTCGCCGTTACCTTAACGAACAGCTTCTTAACCAATACAAACATTTTAACGTGGACCAGGAACATCAAACAAAGATCTTTGCTCTTTCCACGTTTATAAGTGAGTCACGGAAAAATTCTCATTGGCCGCCACCGGGAGTCGAACCCAGTCTTCCAGTTACGCGCCAGATATGCTTCAGCTACACCACAGCGGCTTCGAATTCCTCCAGACGCACACACGCTAACTACCAAGCCAAGTTGGCAAGTTGCTTCTTGGAGCCCCGCACAATGCTGAGGATTCACCAAAGATGGTAAGCAGCAACTGAAGAAATAATTAGAAGGCGAATGAATAATTAATACAGACATTTTACCGTGGACCAGGAACATCAAACAAAGATCTTCGCTCTTTCCAAGTTCATAAGTGAGTCACGGAAAAATTAACATTGGCCGCCACCGGGTGTTGAACCCAGTCTTCCAGTTACGCGCCGGATATGCTTCCGCTACACCACAGCGGCTTCGAATTCTTCCAGACTCACACACTCTAACTGCCAAGCCAAGTTGGCAGGTTGCTTCTGAGGGCCCCGCACAATGCTGGGGATTCACCAGAGACGGTAAGCAGCAACTGAATGAAGAAATAATTAGAAGGCGAATGAATAATTAATACAGAAATTTTAAATTCTTTGGTGAATCCCCAGCATTGTGCGGGGGCTACAAGAAGCAACCTGCCAACTTGGCTTGGCAGTTAGCGTGTGTGAGTCTGGAGGAATTCGAGGCCGCTGTAGTGTAGCGGAAGCATATCCGACGCGTAACTGGAAGACCCTGAGTTCGACTCCCTGTGGCGGCCAATGAGAATGTTTCCGTGACTCACTTATGAACGTGGAAAGAGCGAAGATCTTTGTTTGAGCTTCCTAACCGCTTGATTGTTCGCTGTGGACACGACGAAAGGCGCTCTACAGGTGGCCCGCCAGGTCTCCGGATCTGATCCCTTGTGACTTTTTCTTATGGGGGTATGTTTAGGATAATGTGCATATACCACCATTTCCCACAACGCTAGATGAACTTAAAGTTCGCATTCATAGTTATCCGCAGTCGTTGACAACAGACCTGTTTGATCACGTATGGCAGGAATTGGATAATCGCCTCGACTCAGTTCGCGTCACCAACGGAAGTCACATAGAACATTTATACGGTATGAAAACTAAATAATTTGACAGATTTTCTCTTTATCCTATCTACATTTAATCGCTTTATATTCAGAAACACATAAAATGCAGTCATTTTAAATCGGATGAATCATTTTGTATTACCCTGTGTATTGACAGCATGTTTCAGAGCAAATATGTTCTACTCCAAAGCGGAATTTTGCGAGAGATCAAGAAAGTCCTCCAAAGCTGAAAGAAATAATTTTTGTAGAAGGTATTATAATATTCCCTTTTTTTTACAAGTCTGCAGCTCTCAGCTCTCTCTGTCTCTCTACCTGTCATTTTGGAAAGAAAGGTTGATGAAAAAAGTAATAACACTAAAACTCACCTTCATTGTTATTAGGCTTTAATCAACAAGAAATATGGCTGTCGTCCAAGCGTACAAGTTTCATGTCCTAGCTAAATCGAACAGAGATAATACCATTTAACATACTCACAGCGGATGTAAACAATGAGTACTGCTGCCAACTTCTGATACGTTAAAATTAGAATACAATACAATAATATCACATTCACCCCCTCTCTAAAAATTAGTTACATAGTAAGACAGGTATGCAGGTCGGCGTCTGTACGCGGACGTTCGTTCTGACTGCTATCTGCCTTTATGTCGTTTGCGTCCTGCTGGGCAGGCACGTCACATCTCCCCCCCCGCCAAAGAGGGCCGGGAGCATGGCCCAACGGGTCAGCCGTGACCATGAATCGTCGCAGGCAGCCATCCGCTGTAGAATGTACTTGAGAACTCCCAGTCTGTGTGGTGTGTGGAATGCAACGTCACACACATTTATTTTTTGAAGCGCCGGAGAAGGGATTCTCTTATTTTTCCTCACTAGCGGTGTGGAAAGAACATCACACCATTGCGAGATTTTGAACGGTCGGGTCATCCGGAAAGTTCGGGCGCCATTATAACGAAGTAAATTTCTCCGTCATTTTGTCCACGCCGGGGCTAGAACCCGAGTCCGCTTATTCCGGAATAAGTCACTCTACCAATTGAGCTACGCGGACGTTTGCTCCGACTACTCTATCTGCCTTTATGTCGTGTGCGTCCTGCTGGCAGATACGTCACCAAAGGCATAATCAGGGTTAGATTCTATTAGCTCTACCTCTTCCACAAGAGACTCATATTTACTTGAGCGAACGTTCTTTTTCAAAAGAGAACAGGACCAGATTTATTTAACCAGGTTGGAATTGAACTAACATTAGAAGATCTTCTAGGGTGGTTAAACATCCTCTCGTGCGGGGTTGCATTTGTTGACGCGCACAGAAGAGAGTGAATAGAGTGCAGAGCATAATCCAGTACCTCCTCCCACCGCTCAGTTTTCATGTTATTAGACCTAAGGGCAAGTGTTATAGTCTTTCATATTATCCCATTGTATCTTTCAACTTGTCCGTTCCCTCTAGGATTGAAGGAGGTGGTTCGACTAGTAGCGACGCCATGTGAATTTAGAAATGACTTCAGTTCTTGAGACATAAATGATGCTCCTCTATCCGAATGTATATAAGCAGGTAGCCCAAACACAGAGAACAGGCTTTTTAAAAGTCTTATCACAGTGGCAGTAGAAACATCATTACATGGTAGAACGAAAGGATACCTAAAGTATTCGTCTACAACAGTGACGAGATACTTATTTTAAGACTTCCCTGGTAAAGGACCTTTGAAATCTAGATTTAGTCTCTCAAAAGGAGAGGTAGCTTTTATCAGTTTCCTTTGAAGTTGGTTAAAACGTGGCTTTAGATCTGCGCAAACAAAGCATGATTTAGTGACCTTTTTTACATCTTCAACAGAATAAGGTAGACATTTTGGGCGAACCCAATGATTCATTCGTGTTATTCCAGGGTGGCAAAGAGCCTCATGTAATGCACTGAGATTCATGGCCTGGTTTATCGCACCAGTTATTCTCGAGAGGTTATCAGCGGGCACATTCTCCTTCCCAGGTCTGTAGATTATATCAAACTTGAAACAAGCTAATTCGAGACGCCATCTCAAGATCTCTTCATTTTTTATTTTACTTGAAAGACGCTGATCGAACATAAAAGAGATAGAACGTTGATCGGTAATTACTTCAATATGCCTACCAATCAAGTAATGCCGCCAATAACGTAACGATTTAACAATGGCATAAGCTTCCTTTTTTATTGAAGAGTGTCGCTGTTCAGATCTGCTGAGGGTTCTACAGAAGAAAGCAACTGGTTTTCCTGCTTGGCTCAGAGAAACGGCTATAGCAAAATTAGACGCATCAGTTTCTACCCGAAAAGCTACTCCGTCATCTATTGCAGCTAGTGCCGCTTTAGCCACGTCATTTTTTAAAGCAGTAAATACTGAAGTAGCTTCTTCAGATAGAGGAAAGCATTTTTTTTTTTTTTGCACTACAGGTCGAATCTTTCCGGAGAATCTAGGTATCTATTTACTGTAGTGTGAAAACATACGCAGGGCACGTCGTAAGCAAGCTTCATCTTTAGGTATAGCTAGATCAAGAAGAGGTCCCAGTTGATTTTGGTCTGGCTTGATGGTTGTTTTAGAGATAATGTAACCAAGTAAGTTCACAGTCCTAACAGAAAATTGACATTTTCCCTTGTTCAACGTGAGATTATTTTTCTCAACAGCAGCTAGAAACTTTGCAAGATTCCTGTCGTGATCATTTTGATTTTTCTCACAAGCAGTAACGTCATCCAGGTATCGAAAAACAGTTTCTAGGTCCTCATCCTGGATAATTCTATCGATCACTCTTTGAAAACAGGCCACTCCATTTGTAACTCCGAAGGGAACGCGTTGGAATTGGCAGAGCTTCCCACAGGCTTCGAAAGCAGTATATGGCTTCTCAGACTCGAGGATGGGTACTTAGTGATATGCACTTTTCAGATCTATGGCACTGTACACCTCATTTGCCGAAACTTTAGGAATTATCTCTTCTATTCTAGGTAGAGGGTAAGCATCCAACATGGTAAATTTATTTATGGTTTGTGAATAATCTACAACCATCCTAGCTTTGTGATTTTCTCCTCTAACCACAAAAGCCTGAGCACGCCACGGAGAATTACTAGGCTCAATCACACCTTCATGCAGAAACTGAGTATCACTTTTTGAGAGTATTCTAGATTTTGTAGCTCTAGGCACACAATCCGAAGTAAGGTTAGCAATCAGAGAGACTGGAGGCGCATTTGCAACAGTCAAGCCACAAATCCTGAGTGGAGGCTGCAAACCATGGCGGGCAATTTTCACAGAGGTATGACACTGTAGTGCATCTAGTCCGATTATGGCATCAGAGCAAAGATCTCTCATAATTAACATCATTATGTTTTTATAAGTGTGTCCCTCCATTTCAATATTGACACTACAACGGCCTATAACTTCGGTGAATTGTGAGGATTTGGCCATAGCGACTTTGCCACTATAAGGTAGTACTTGTATATGACATTTATTTACAAGGGTCTGATCAATAAAACTTAGTGAACTTCCTGTGTCTATCAGAGCACTCACATTTACTTTGTTTATTTTAATAGCTACTGTAGATTTCGAAAGGCAGGTAGATGCAGCAGCCAAAACTGAAGCAGATGAAGCAGCCATATTTCTTGTTGATTAAATTGATAAAAAAAGGAATAACACTAAAACTCACCTTCATTATAATTAGGCTTTAATCAACAAGAAATATGGCTGTCGTCCAACCATACAAGTTTCATGTCCCAGCTAAATCAAACAGAGATCATACCATTAACATGGTCAAAGTGGATGTAAACAATGAGTTCCGCCCCGGTGGCGCAGTGGTCTAAGCGATGGCCTCTGATCATTCGTCCGAACGGGGTCCGGGTTCGAATCTCGGTGAGGCATGGATGTTGTGTTTGTTTTACGGCACTGGCTCTCTCCCTTCCCTGGAGCCAGTGACTCTAAATTAGGGACGGGCGACTGCTTATTGCCCATTGAGTTGCTCACGGTGGTCGTTAAACCTCCAATAAAAAAACAAAACAAAAAAACAATGAGTACTGCTGCCAACTTCTGATACGTTACAATTAGAATACAATACGATAACATTACAAAGGTATTGAGCAGTGCAATATTTGTGTAATATTATTGGAATTTCATGTTAGTAGAATACCATTTTGAAGCTCGAACAAAACCGTAATTTCCTTTACGATGTTTTGCTCTCACATACCTCCTCCAACTCTAAAAAAAAATTCGGCATGAAGCAGCATCCTTCAAATAACCATTATTTAATTCTGTGATTTTCCTTTGCATGTTTTCTAAAATTAAAATGGCTAACTTTCCTGGAATGGGTAAAATGTTTCCTGCTTTTTAATTCGTTCTTTTAAAATGAACAAGAAAAGTTTAACCGAATATTTCGATTGTAATTTTAACCCTTTTCGACACATAACAAATATTTCAAAGAAGATTTTCTGAAAACTTAAAATTCAGCTAAAAAAGAATAAGTTGCGCACTTTAAAAAAAAAAAAAACTCGCACAATTTAAAATACAGAATGTGAGTGGGGTTACTCACAAGGAATGGAACCCGTTTAAAAAAATCGCAATTCTACACACACACACACACACACACACACAAAATCGATAAAGCATCTACAAATAAAGATAGATACTTACTTTCTCTAGCTGCTGAAAAGTGTGGTACGAAAAGAAACAAATCTATACATAGTATAAAATAAAGTTCCCCCGTAGGAGTCTGTCTGTTTGTTCGGGCTAATCTCGAGAATCGCTGGACGGATTTTGATGCGGTTTTCACCATTCCATAGAGCATTTGTCGAGGAAGGTTTAGGTGTATGGCACATTTATCTATGACAAAAGGGATCCAAACAGTAACGATTTTAGTGACAAGTCAAAGAAAAAACCGCCGTTCGCATTCTTTTGTGGCTTCCACTGCCTATGAAGATGCAGCAGACACGTGACTTTCTTCATGGCAACGAACCTTAGTAACGTTACGTAAGTGAAAGACAACCAGTCCCCGTTGAAATGTTGGTGTCTTACTTTGAAAGTTTAACTTTCGAGTACAAAATTCCTTACTTGAAAAAAATTAGTGAGACTGAAGGAAAAGATCCCTATGTGCTGAATGTAAGTACCTTCGCAGGCGATGCGAAAAGTTTTCCAGAAGTGCATATAGTAAATATTTTCTATTGCTTCGTCTTTGGTCGAAGCGCGATTACCACACAACAGTTAGAGGCATTAGAATCAGATAAAATTCTTGAAGCATATAACAATTTCTCATCGGGCATATTTTTTTATATGGTAATTTAGTGAGATCACTAATTAGTGACCAATTAGTAACTCTTCAATAAAAACTGTTTTTCTATGCTCTGGGAAGCAAGTTTCAAAACTTAGAAAAATCTGGTAATCTATATACATTAAGTGGCCACTTTATTATGACCACCCCCCTCAGTACTTTGTTGGGCCACCTTTTGCTCTTAATACTGCGTCGATTCTTCGTGGCATGGACTCCACGAGATGTTGATAGGTGGTTTGTGGAATCTGAGACCATGCTTGATGAATAGCACTTTCCAGGAGTTTGAGATTGCAGGGTTTTAGATCCAGCTGTCTTATAGCTCGTTCAACTTGAAACCACAAATTCTCAATGGGGTTGAGATCTGGAGATAGTGGAGGCGACCTAAGTAAAGTAAACTCACCGGCATGTTCCTGAAACCAATCCTGTACAATACGAGCATTATGGCAGGACGTATTACCTTGTTGAAAGTAGCCATCGCCATTGGAATAAACCATCCACATGACAGGATGCACTTGGTCCGCAAAGATGTTTAGATATGATGTGCCAGTCTGACGTTGATCAACACGAATTAAAGGGCCCAAAGCATGCCAGGAAAACATTCCTCAAACCATAGTGTTGCCCCAACCAGCTTGAAGGGTTGTAGCAATGCATTTGGGGTCCATGCTTTCGTGTTGTTTCCGCCAAATTCTCACTCGGCCATCTGCATGGTGCAACTGAAAACGTGATTCATCGGACCACATAATTTGTTTCCAATTATCGACTGTCTAATCCATGTGCTCCTGTGCGAACTAGAGACGTTTTCTCTTGTTAACTGCAGACAGCAAAGGTGTTCGAACAGGCCTTCGGCTGCCATATCCCATCCAATGCAGTGTAAGGCGAACAGTGCGTGCAGAGATCATTTGAGGGGATCCTTGATTAAGATGGTCTGCAATTTTCTGCACTGTTGCCCTTCTGTTGTCTATTTCCAGTCTGGACACTCTCCGTTCCGCCCGAGCAGACACTTGTCGATTACGATCACACGTTGCACGTAGAGATCCAGTTTTTGGCTGACAGTCCAGTTTTTAAACACTTTAACAACAGCTGCTCTGGAACATTTCACGAATGCGGCGGTTTCGGGGATACTCGCTCCATGGCTCCGAGCTCCTATAATCATCCCACGTTGAAAGTACGTCAAATCACATTTGTTACCCATCTCGTCACCCAAAAATCACTTCTACTTCTGTCGCAAGCACTAAGCTTTCCCTTTTTATACTAGCCTCGCCCTCTGGCGGCAACAGCGTGCAGCCATAGCTCATTTGCTGAAAACTGTCAGTTGGTCATAATAAAGTGGCCACTCAGTGTATAAGTGAAAGTTTGTATATTTGTTTGTTTGTTTGTTTGTCCGCTATACAAATCTTTAGTTTGTAACTTAGAACCACCAAATTTGGTATACTATCTCATGGTACTCTACCTTAGACCATAGAAGGGTTTTGGAAGTGGTCGGAGCCGTTGGGGGAGGGGGTGTCAAAGGGCCCCCATACAAAATGTTCGTAATAAGTTCTACAGTTTTCACTTTAGAACAACCAAATTTGGTATTTATCTCATGGTACTCTAACTTAGACCGTACAAGGTTTTTGGAAGGGGTCAAAGGGCGCCCATACAAAAGTTTCGTAAAACGGTTCTACAGTTTTCAATTTAGAACCACCAAATTCGGTATAGTATCTCATATTACTCGGACTTAGACCGTAGACAGTTTTTGGAAGGGGTCTTAGCCTGGAGGTCAAGGGGCTTCCCATACAAAATTTTCGAAAAAAGGTCTAGAGTTTTCAAATTAGAACCACCAAATTTGTTATAAAAAAAGTTCTACAGTTTTCAATTTAATGAATCACCAAATTTGGTATTAACGGGAAAATTACAGGAATATATTTTTCATTCATAAAATTTCACCCGCTGAACTTGGTGATTCCACGAATATTTACCAGGGAAATACTGGGTACCCCTGCTAGTTGTATATAAAACGTTTCTCACAGCAGAAGATATCAAAGGAAAAAGGGATTTTCAAACTGAATTACTAGAAGAAGGGATATAGAGTATAACGTGAAATAATGTAATGCGTCCTATCTGAAAAGCTATACGATACCCAAAAGAGAAAATGGGTGCAATATAATCTTCATAATGAAGATTATCTTACCAGGAAAGGGGTTTTCCGAGGGATTTTTAAATCGAATTAGATCTTTTACATAGGTATGTACGCTGACGTCGCTTGGCGGCAGATTTTTGAATGACGGAAAAGTAGAAAACATGCGAACATTTTTCTTCGTATGATACTCTTCATTATGAAGACTATTTTGCAACCATTTTTCTTGTTCTTCGTATTTTTCAAATACGTTTTCTTGAAAGCAGAAACAGAGAGAAAAACATTTTAACATTTAGGCTCCTTAGCGAGAAAACTATACATCACTTAAAGAAGGTAATGTGTTCCCAATCTTCACTATAGCGAATGGCTTGGATTCAAAACAGAAATTCATTTGATTTTTCAAAGCTGAGATATATTTGTAGGCAGAAATACACACTGCCATCGCCTAGCGCCTGAACTGGGAACTACAAACAATTCACGAATACACTCAAAATGTTCCACAAATGGACTGTTATCCGGTGTTGAAAGAATTTTTTATATCACACTTTCAGAAGTAGAGATATCGAGAAAACCAAATTAAACCTTTTTACCCCTAGCGGGAAAATTGTTTATTATGTGCGGAAGGATATGCGCATAAAATATTTATACAGGCAGTAATAGTGTCTGACTGAAAGCAGGTTTTTCGAAAATGGTTTTTAGATATCTAGATAGTGATGCAAATATGCTGCAAACGGAAATGTGACTTATGCTCTCTAGTGGTAAACTTATGCTCTAAGAAAAATTTATAATTGTATGCAAAATATTCCACATCAGATACACTGTGCGGAAAAGAAAGAATTTTTCAAATTGAACAATTGAGAGCAGAGATAACGAGAAAAATAAGGTATACATCTACGCCTCTGTAGGAAGAACTGTGCACTGGTGTGTGTATAAATTATGCGCAAAACATTTTCCATTGGGTGCGGTACCTGACCGCAAAATAAATTTTCCAATGGAGTTTTCAGAAGCGCAGATATTGCTGCAAACACATACATCGGCAAAACAGATGTACACCTACGCCCATATTGCCAAAACTGTTCTTCACCAAAATTAGAAATTATATGCAGAACGTTTCATCCGACGACAAAATAGGCTTTTCAAATCGGATTTTTAAATCGCTATTTACTTTTACACCCCATAGCGGAAAACTTTGCATTACTTGAAAAATAAAGGCTACCCAAAATTGTCTTCGTAATTAATGATATCGAAGGGAAAAAAAAATTGTCTTCGTAATGAATGATATCGAAGTGAAAAAAAAAATTGTCTTCGTAATTAATGATATCGAAGGGAAAAAAAAAATTGTCTTCGTAATGAACGATATCGAAGGGGGAAAAAAAGCCGCCCCGGTGGCGCAGTGGTCTAAGGCGCTGGCCTCTGATTATTCGTCCGTAAGGGGTCCGGGTTCGAATCCCGTTCAGGCATGGATGTTGTGTTTGTGTTACGTCGGTCGGTGGAAATCTTCGTTGCTTTAAGAAAGAGACGACAATATTTTTGCATGGCAAATCACTATTTCACTCCGTGGGGGCACCAATATCGACTACAGAATTCCACAACGCACATTTTTCTTTGGAAATATATTTTTCTCTTTTCAAAAATAAAGTGGGAATAAAACCGGGTCAAAATGGGGTCAGGAACACCTTGGCCCGATCCGTTGACCCGTTTCCATCTCTGGTCAAGTTAAGCATGGGAGATGTTTCACACCTTGTAGAAGAATCTGTTCGTAGGCGTCTGTAAGCTGTAATGTCACAGAAAGGTGGGCCAACGCGTTATTAGATAAGTGTTCCTGATGCAAAACTAACTCAATGTATTTTACAAAAGACATGCTAATGAGAGCAAATATTATCTTTTATGAAATACCAAATAACTTAATTTCAACTAGCTTTCTGAATGAGGATTTGCCCAATTGGATCTCTTGCATTTAAGCGCTTAAAAGATACTGGAAGATTTGTAGTTGCTGAAATTACATGGATAGTTTCCTTAAGCATAATTTGCTTTCCGTTTATGCTTGTTTTAAGCAAATGCTGGAGAAAGATTTTTTTTTTTACAGTTTAGAAATATTTTGTAAATATTTGTTATATATATCATAAATATTTTGTTCAACGAAGATTATTGGGCTACCACATCGCACGAATGTATTTCGGAAACTCCTGATTCACTTCACTGCACAAGGCAGCTTTTGTGTTTCAATGGAAAGTACGATACAAATTTTCGTAACACCTACTTCTGGAAAACTATGTGTACTCTTCTTTCGTCATAATGGATCACTGTGGAAACGTGGATTTATCACGCAGTTCCTGTGCAAACACGACATAAAATATTACTTTGTTGCATATTAATCAAATTAGCTTGATTCTTTCTAATTCTTCCAGTACTCTATCTTCCATGACAACATCTACACTTTAGACTGTGGTCTGCAGACATTAATTCAAAAGAAAGGCGTGGGAATGGGAAAACCGAACGTGCCAACATCTCTCATTAAATATTAACTTTCGCAATGTTCAGTCATTAATGACCATAGTTAATTATTTTCACCGTTCCATTGCCCTTTCTGTTTGGAGCGACTTCACATGCTTTTTTTAACGTTTCTTCAGAAATAATTTGTAATTGGTAATATAAAAGTTAGCTTCTTATTTAGTTATTTTAAGTCGGCACCATAAGACGTACGATGAATTCTTCCTTTTCTATCACGTATTTCATTCGATAGCATTCTTACATAATTTTACACTGTTCGACCTAGGAAATGCCATGCCGTGAAAGAATGCACGATGTGAAGCGAAACACCTACCGTACATGTACACGCGTAGGTAGGAAAGAAGTGAGTTAGTCGACCCGTGACTCAGTGGTATAAGCGCTGGCCTATGATCATTCGTTCGACATGAGTCCGGGTTCGAATCTCGGTGAGGTATGGATGTTGTGTTTGCCTTACGGCACTGTCTCAAAATTAGGGACGATCTATTTTCCACGAAGAGTTTGTATACACTAGCCAACATGCTTCAATCTCAATTTCATTTGCCAATCATACGGTATAATTAAATAATTATAAAAAATTAATAATTTCAATTATTTGCTTTATTTTATGTTTAAACATATTTTTACCTTATTTGTATATTTTTTTTTAATTTGACACAGATTTTTACTGAACTGTGACCCAAATATATATGGACAAATTGGTAAATATGAATATGGGCTATTATGTATATAATATAAGTAAGAATTAGTATAATACAACAGGTGATGTTTACTACATTTATCATTTTTGTTCGCAAGCAATCTTTATAACAACTGAAAAATTATTTTTTTGTTGTTGTTGTTGATGGTTTAACGACCACCGGGAGCAGAAACTCCATGGCCTATAAGCAGTCACCCGTCCCTAATTTAGGGCCACTGGCTCGAGGAAAGGGAGCGATCCAGTGCCGTAAGACAAGCATAACATCCATGCCATACCGTGATTCGAACCCAGACCCACTTGGACGAACGGTCATAAGCCAGAGCTTAGAGCACTGCGCCACAAGGGTAGCTAATGGCAAGTTTTGGTTTGTAATGAAAGAAAGAGTTTTTCATTATTTTTAACTAAAGAAACAATAATAAAAATTGAGCTACTTTTGAATTGATTTTGTTACTTTTTAGACCTAAGTATGCTATTTTCTCATTGAACTGTCTGTCAACTCTGCCAGGGACCCTAAGTTAGAGACGGACGACCGCTTATAACTCATCCAGTTGCTCACGGTGGTCGTTAACCCCCCCCCCCCTCCCCCCATCAAGAAAAACAAAAGTGATTTAAAACCTGAGATATTACATGAATGGAATAAGTGAGCTTCCTGAGTCAGTAGGTAGTGTAACCGCCATACTGGTCTATGCATTCGGCAACATAGCGTAGTATCAAGTAGAAATGTCACCGAAAGGTGTTATCGATGACCATTCCATCACTGACTATGACTTGTGTTCACAATTTATCGACATGGCGAGGGAGTAATTTTTTTATTTGATTGGGGGCTTAACGACCACCGCGAACAACTCGGTGGGCTATACGCAGTCTCCCGTCCCTTATTTAGGGCCACTGGTTCCAGGGAAGGGAGAGAGGCAGTGCCTTAAGGCAAACACAACATTTATGCCACTCCGTGATTCGAACCCTGGCACATCTGGGACGCTTGGTCAGAAGTCAACGCTTAGACCACTGCGCCGCCGAGACGGCAAGAGGGGGTCATGCAGGTGCCTTAAATCATCTGCCATCTCACACATTCTCTATTGGAAAGACGTCTAAGGATCGCGTTGACCACGGCAGCTCATACATATCTGCTGATGTTGGCAATGTGCTGACGAGCATTATCTTGTTGAAACTGAGCGTAAGGGATACCATTGAGATACAGCAACAAAATAAGCTGCAGCACCACATCGACGTAACGCCGTATTAAGATCGGTGAACATCTGTATGCCGCCCCGGTGGCGCAGTGGTCTAAGCGATAGCCTCTGATCATTCGTCCGTAAGGGGCCCGTGTTCGAATCCCGGTGAGGCATGGATGTTGTGTTCGTCTTACGGCACTGGCTCTCTTCCTTCCCTGGAACCAGTGACCCTAAATTAGGGACGGGCGACTGCTTATAGCCCATTGAGTTGCTCACGGTGGTCGTTAAACCTCCAAAAAAAAAAAAACATCTGTACAAGTTAATAACTAGGCTAAAGAGTCGTATGATGCTGACGAATGGTAGAAATATCAGCACGGGGAGCACTGATTGAAAAATTATGTCGTCTCCAGAGTTTCAATTGGCCGTCGTGGCCGCTGAGACAGAAGCGAGACTATTCTATGAATGCGATGCGGTCCCATTCGTCCAGTCACGCATGCGTGGAACCACACTATTGCAACCTTGCGCGAAGATGTGTTCCTGTAACTGGCAATCGTTTCAATGGCTCGTGATAGCGCCGACCTGCTGATATAGTGATATCCATAGCTACCAGTATACCTTCCGAATCTCATCCGCTGTAGCTCGTGGGGCTGATACGTTTTTCCGTTGAATACGACGTCCAACAACGTGGACACGCGTTACTTTTCTGCAACCACTGTCGTTACATTCGGCCAAGAATCGTTGCACCCCAATGCATGTGACGCAGGAACCTACGAGCCGTACGTAGCCCTATGCTTAAGACAAAGGTGTCCATGTGACGGATCCTGCGCCAGGCGAAATCTTTCCTTACATGTGCTTTTGTAATAGTGTTAATTGTAAATAACCTTTAATAATAGCGTAATGGAACGGGAATGTTTATTTCATGAAATGTAATGTAAATATCTTTTAATTGTTGAATTTTAATGAATATGTAAATAATTAAGAATCCCAGCAGTTTTAGAATGTTTTAAAAGTAATCGTGGGAAACTTCTAAGGATATGATTTTTGAGAGCCAGTAAGCCACCAGAAACGATTACTTACCGGCAAACTTCCGGGAGTGGACAAAACACAGGATTTCGTGTATGGATAGCTACCCAGCAAAAACAGTCGTGCTGGGCCAGCACTGGGCCATTACTTGCAGCCAGCACTGCCAGCAATGGCCCATCAAAATGTTGCCGCTGCCGAACCGTCAATAAAATGCCCGGGCGGCCAACATAAGGGCCAGCAGTTCAGGCCAACAGCTGGCCAACAGTTGGTACCCCATCAGTTGTCACATGCCAAAACAGGGCCATCAGTTGTCCATCACAGGCAGTAGCTGCCACAAGTGGCCCTTCAGCGGCCCTGCAAGCACGTGCCGGAAGTGATGGCTAGCCTAATGTGGTCCGCTAGTGTGCCGGTAGTGGCAGCCGGCAACCACGTGACGTAACTGGTGGCTTGCCGAATCTTGTCCGCCAATTTCCAGTAGTAGCCATAAAAAAAAATCTAGGATAACCGCAATTCCCAAAGCTACAACTTTTTTTTTTCTACCCTTATGAAACTTGGGAATTATAGCACTGCGCTGGGGAAATTTTCTCAACAGACCAGAAAAACGCCCGTTCGAATCTGAGTGGGTACGAACCAGAGCCGTTTGCGTGGGAGGTGAGCTCTCGACCGACCGGACTAATTTGCCACGCACTCGCGTGGGCTTGAAGCTGTCTATTTTGTGCGGAATATGTAATCGAATGGTTCCCTCTTTCATTTTTTCAATATTGCGAGGTGTTTTTCATAAGTCAGTTTCATATAATTCATAAATTTATTTTTTCAACGTAACGATAGTTTTTTTTTTACCTTAAGGGAACTTCACTCATTTTCAAGGAGTGTACATACTTAGAGTCGCTTACCAAAGTTTCGTACTATCCTTGTCGTCTTGAAAGGAGATTGTTGAATTAACATCTATTTGCCCGGGTTCATGTCACATTCTGTTATATTTTTGACATTGTATCTTTCCTTTCAGTTGTCCGAAGCTACATTTGTTTTAAAGAGGAAAGATATTTTATTTTACTTCTCGTTATTTTTAGAAGCGAATTCCTCCCAGTCTTGTGTATTCAACACATGGATGAGTACATTATATCCACATAGCGTTGCTTTTTTTTTCTTTCAAATAATTAATAAATTTTGTACGCGTATAATTCCGTTTTTTTCCAACAAACGTTTTTTTAATGGTTTTCCAAGACATTCGTTTCAAGCGGTTTCAATTTTTTTCTTGTTATTCACGCACTCCATTCCATTAATTGTTATTCATTGGAATGGAGACAATTCATGGGAATGGAGTGGGTGTATTTCATGGCTGTAATCTAGTACTTCATAGCTTAATCTGATATCTTCGTCGACGTGGACTTACATTAGGATATTAATTCACCTCCTTGGGATGTAAGGTCAGGTGATGCGTAACATCACAGCCTCTCCTTGACAAATGTCAACCCCGCCTTCTCGTGGTACATCCTGTTCCCACTAAAGGGGCTCTGACGACCACCAATAGCGGTATAACTATACCATCGGGATTAGAGGAAATTCTATCCCACACTCACCAACCCGCTTGGCCAGCGTGGTGAGTTATGGCTAAACCCCTCCAAAATGATTCCACAACTAAAATCTTGGCCCTCAGTCTCCGGCAGCTGGAATGTACCTGGCCAAGGCAGCGGCCAGTGCGACATGAAGGTAGAGGGTGCTAAGAATCCCCGGAGGACCGGACTAGGCTGCCATCTGATGCTGACCTTGGCTACGTATAATGAACGCTCACTATCTTCTGATTCAAGGCTTCTTGAATTGGAAGAGGAACTACAAAGGATCAAGTGGGACATCGTGGGGCTAAGTGAGGTAAGGAGAAAGGAAGAAGATCTCATCGAACTGAAAAGTGGGCATCTCTTCTACTATCGTGGGACAGATACTGGCAGAACTAGTGGTGTTGGATTTATAATAAACAAAAAACTGAAGGATAAAGTTGTAGAAGTTGAAAGTTCCTCTGACAGAGCTGCACGACTTGTTATCCAACTCTAGAAAAGATACCAGGCTCAGATTATTCAAACTTATGCACCCACCACAAGTCATCCTGAAGAAGAAATTGAAGAATTTTATGAAGAAATTTGTCATCTAAATAATAAAGGTAAGCAGCACTTGAAAATAATTATGGGAGATTTCAATGCAAAAATAGGGCAACGGCAACAGAATGAAACTTCAGTAGGTAAATTCGGTCATGGCAACAGAAACCAGCGTGGAAATACTCTCGTTGAGTTTGCAGAGGCAGAAGGGTTTTTCATCTTGAACTCCTTCTTCACGAAGAAAACACACAGGAAATGGACATGAAGACATCCAAATGGGACGACAAGTGAAATTGATTTTATTATGTGTAACAAAAAATTCGTCATAGAAGACTGCAGTGTGCTAAATAAGTTCAACACTGGTAGTGACCATAGATTGGTGAGATGTAAGATGCACCTCAACACTAAACTTGAACGTGGCAAGCTCATAAGACAAACAAAATCTATTGACATAACCAACCTTAAAAAACACCATAATACCTTCAAGTTGGAACTGAAGAACAGGTTCTCTGCTTTAGAAAGCCTAACATCGGAAGAAGTGGACATCTCTGAAGTTAACAGAAAAGTAACCAAAGACCTTATGGAAACATCAACAAAATTAGCTCTGTCTAAGAACAAGTTGCATGTAAACAAATTATCAGGAAAAACGAAAATGTTGATGCAAAAAAGAAGAAAGACGAGGACAACTAAAGAAGATGTGACTTCCAAAGTGGAATATATAGAGCTATGCAAGACAGTAAGAAAAAGTATCACTGAAGACGTAAGAAAATTCAATTGTGAACTAGTGAGGAAAGCAATTGAAAACAACCAAAGCCTAAAGATAGCAAAGGGACATCTCAGTAAGGGAAGAAAACAGATTATGGCACTGAGGAAAGAAGATGGTTCTGTAACAAGAAATAGAGGCAAAATTTTGACAAGAGTGAAAGATTTCTACTCCAAATTATATGAAAGGGATGATACATGCACTCCAGACATCATGAAAGATACCAGTACCAGAGTTCCTCCAGTCCTTCCAGCAGAAGTTGCACATGCAATCAAGAACATGAAGCGGGGAAAAGCTCCAGGAGAAGATGGAATTACTGTAGACATCATACAAGAAGCAAGTGGAGAAATCGAAACAGTACTCGCCCGAATTTTCACTCGATGCCTTAATGAAGGAAAGATTCCTGAAGATTGGAACACCGCTACAATGATCCTGCTACATAAGAAAGGTGACATTGAGGATCTCGGAAACTACAGATCTATCAGCCTCCTATCAGTAGTTTATAAAATCTTCACTAAAGTTCTTTCACACCGCTTGAAGGTAACACTGGACATGGCTCAACCGAGAGAACAAGCTGGATTCAGGAGTGGCTACAGCACAATAGATCATATCCACGTACTGAGAGAACTAATTGAAAGAGCGAGGGAATATGAACTTCCATTGTGCATGGCTTTTATCGATTATGAAAAAGCCTTTGATTCGGTGAAACCATCAGCAGTTACAATGGCTCTGAAAACTTGCGGTATTGAAGATGCATACATTAATATTATTAATAACATCTATGAAAATGCAAGTGCAAAGATTCGGCTGTTTGAAAATACAACACACGTAAAAATTGGAAAGGGAGTGAGACAAGGTGACACCATATCTCCGAAGCTCTTTAATGCTACATTGGAGGGTGTTTTTCAGTCGCTGAGCTGGGAAAACAAGGGGATAAAGATTAATGGAGATTATCTAACCCACCTTCGTTTTGCTGATGACGTAGTCATTTTTGCAACTACCCCATCAGAGCTGCAGAGTATGATCCAGGAACTTGCTGACAAGAGTAAAGAAGTGGGATTAAAAATGAACTTTCAGAAGACAAAAGTGATGTTCAATGCTTTTACAAGAAATGAAGATTTATCGATTGATGGAGAAAAGCTGGAGATAACAGACACGTACGTTTATCTTGGACAGCAGATATCAAGTGAGAGTGACATTGATGAAGAAATTAATCGGCGTACAAAACTTGCCTGGAGAGCTTTTGGAAGAAACAGCATAATTTTCAAGAGCAATATGACATTATGTCTTAAAAGAAAAGTGTTTGATCAATGCATCCTTCCAGTGCTTACGTATGGTGCAGAGACGTGGACCTTAACTAAAAGAGACATACAAAGGCTGCAGACAACTCAAAGTAGCATGGAGAGGTGCATGCTTGGTGTAACCAATAGAGATAAGAAGAGGAACTCGTGGATCCGAAAAATGACAAGAGTGGAAGACATCATGATCAGAGTTAAATCCCTGAAATGGCAATGGGCTGGACATACTGCCAGAAGGACAGATCATCGATGGACAGCCGAAATTTTAGATTGGATTCCAAGTGACAGGAAAAGACCCAGAAGAAGACCACATGGGAGATGGGTGGATGAAATTCGAAAGTGTGCAGGGGTGACATGGAGGAAACTTGGGGAGACCTTCGTCCAGCAGTGGATTGATAATGGTTGACAATGATGATGATGATGATGATGATTAATTCACCTCCTTACATATGGATTTTTTTCTTAACATTCACTAAAATAACACGATGGCGATAGCGTCGTCTTCAACTAACTGGTACCATGAGAGACACAGCAAGTGTTGCTTCTGAGCATGCTCTGTCCCGTTACTTCCAGCTGCTGTTGGTGTTGCATTGGTTGCCAGCAACGGGTTACTAGTGGCACTTGCTTGGAGGCCCACAATTCACGGCGATGCAGCAGGGCCATCACTGGCTCGCCAACTGATAGCGCTGCCACGAACGGACGGCTACCGGGCCGTGAGCTGCAGATTTTAGCCAGCAGTGACCCATCACTGCCAGCTGGTGGCCAGCAGTTTCCCAGCACTTGTGTTTTTGCTGGGTATTATAGAAGGCTTTTTTAGAGTTTTAAAGCGACTCATTAGTAAGGACTTCCGTTCTTAAGGAAGACGTGTCCTTCGGTTAGGTGATTAGGAGTGGAGACGGAAGGAGAAGAAAGTGTTCGGGCAGACGCTTCAGGCTGGTATTTTCTGGAAGTAGTGCGGAAGACAATAGGAGAACGAGAATTCGAGGGTAGAAATGATGACGTGTGTTAGGGGAGAACGCTTCTACACATTGAAGGGAAGGAGTAAAATATTGTGAGGGGAGGTTGTCTCCGTGTACGAGCGGTAACCAGGAATGAATAACGAGTAGTTATGGAGAATGAGAGATGGTCTAATCACAGGTGACCAGGAGTAATCATTAAATTAAGCAAAATCACGACAATAAAGGATTTTCTCAAATATCCAATCTCTAGTATTCTATTAAAGTGTACAGTGCTCAAGGAACCTGTCAATCTTCATTCAAACCTATTTCGGTAATATAAGGAAAGAGATAAAACAGCACTGTGACACTTTCGCCATCGAAACCACTCCGATCACACACCCAGGTGTGAACGACCAATCTTAGCTACGCCGAGCCGTTTTGCTATTTTACCTCCCTCAGTTACCACGTGTTTGTTTTTTTGCAATTGCAATCACTTGCATCACCCAACTGTCAACACAAACTCTCCAACTTGCATGGGGCTCCGACAAATTCTTCATGGTGTGGTATATTCTGTGTAGAACAATGTACATTGGATTTTTCACTACGCTTTCCAGTTCCATAGAGAAGCTGCTCTACTTGTTATAGAGATTCCGTATCTTTGGCATTTTGTTAAAGACTGCATTTTGTTTTAGCCGAATTTATGTTTTTATTACTTTCCAGTGTTTCCTCCAGAGTGGAGGATTTCGTCTCCTTGGCATTTTGTGAAAGACTTCATTTTGTTTTAACCGAAGGTATATTTTTTTAATTTCCAGTGTTTCTTCCAGAGTGGAGGATATCGCCACCATGGCATTTTGTGAAAGACTGCATTTTGTTATAGCCGAAGGTATGTTTTTATTAATTTCCAGTGTTTCTTCCATAGTAGAGGATTTCGTCTCCTTGGCATTTTGGGAAAGATTGCATTTTGTTTTAGCCGAAGGTATATTTTTATTACTTTCCAGTGTTTCCTCCAGAGTGGAGGATTTCGTCTCTTTGGCATTTTGTGAAAGATTGCATTTTGTTTTAGCCGAAGGGAGTTTTTGTTACTTTCCAGTGTTTCCTCCAGAGTGGAGGATATCGCCTCCTTGGCATTTTGTGAAAGACTGCATTTTGTTATAGCCGAAGGTATGTTTTTATTAATTTCCAGTGTTTCTTCCAGAGTCGAGGATATCGCCACCTTGGCATTTTGTGAAAGACTGCATTTTGTTATAGCCGAAGGTATGTTTTTATTAATTTCCAGTGTTTCTTCCAGAGTGGAGGATATCGCCTCCTTGGCATTTTGTGAAAGACTGCATTTTGTTATAGCCGAAGGTATGTTTTTATTAATTTCCAGTGTTTCTTCCAGAGTCGAGGATATCGCCTCCTTGGCATTTTGTGAAAGACTGCATTTTGTTATAGCCGAAGATATGTTTTTATTAATTTCCAGTGTTTCTTCCAGAGTGGAGGATATCGTCACCTTGGCATTTTGTGAAAGACTGCATTTTGTTATAGCCGAAGGTATGTTTTTATTAATTTCCAGTGTTTCTTCCAGAGTCGAGGATATCGCCTCCTTGGCATTTTGTGAAAGACTGCATTTTGTTATAGCCGAAGGTATGTTTTTATTAATTTCCAGTGTTTCTTCCAGAGTGGAGGATATCGCCTCCTTGGCATTTTGTGAAAGACTGCATTTTGTTATAGCCGAAGGTATGTTTTTATTAATTTCCAGTGTTTCTTCCAGAGTCGAGGATATCGCCTCCTTGGCATTTTGTGAAAGACTGCATTTTGTTATAGCCGAAGGTATGTTTTTATTAATTTCCAGTGTTTCTTCCATAGTGGAGGATTTCGTCTCCTTGGCATTTTGTGAAAGATTGCATTTTGTTTTAGCCGAAGGTATATTTTTATTACTTTCCAGTGTTTCCTCCAGAGCGGAGGATATCGTCTCCTTGGCATTTTGTGAAAAACTGCATTTTGTTTTAACCGAAGGTATATTTTTATTACTTTCCAGTGTTTCCTCCAGAGTGGAGGATTTCGTCTCCTTGGCATTTTGTGAAAGACTGCATTTTGTTTTAGCCGAAGGCATGTTTTTATTACTTTCCAGTGTTTCCTCCAGAGTGGAGGATTTCGTCTCCTTGGCATTTTGTGAAAGACTGCATTTTGTTTTAGCCGAAAGTATGTTTTTATTACTTTCCAGTGTTTCCTCCAGAGTGGAGGATTTCGTCTCCTTGGCATTTTGTGAAAGATTGCATTTTGTTTTAGCCGAAAGTATGTTTTTATTAATTTCCAGTGTTTCTTCCATAGTGGAGGATTTCGTCTCCTTGGCATTTTGTGAAAGATTGCATTTTGTTTTAGCCGAAGGTATATTTTTATTACTTTCCAGTGTTTCCTCCAGAGCGGAGGATATCGTCTCCTTGGCATTTTGTGAAAGACTGCATTTTGTTTTAACCGAAGGTATATTTTTATTACTTTCCAGTGTTTCCTCCAGAGTGGAGGATTTTGTCTCCTTGGCATTTTGTGAAAGACTGCATTTTGTTTTAACCGAAGGTATATTTTTATTACTTTCCAGTGTTTCCTCCAGAGCGGAGGATATCGTCTCCTTGGCATTTTGTGAAAGACTGCATTTTGTTTTAGCTGAAAGTATGTTTTTATTAGTTTCCAGTGTTTCTTCCATAGTGGAGGATTTCGTCTCCTTGGCATTTTGTGAAAAACTGCATTTTGTTTTAACCGAAGGTATATTTTTATTACTTTCCAGTGTTTCCTCCAGAGTGGAGGATTTCGTCTCCTTGGTATTTTGTGAAAGACTGCATTTTGTTTTAGCCGAAAGTATGTTTTTATTACTTTCCAGTGTTTCCTCCAGAGTGGAGGATTTCGTCTCCTTGGCATTTTGTGAAAGATTGCATTTTGTTTTAGCCGAAAGTATGTTTTTATTAATTTCCAGTGTTTCTTCCATTGTGGAGGATTTCGTCTCCTTGGCATTTTGTGAAAGATTGCATTTTGTTTTAACCGAAGGTATATTTTTATTACTTTCCAGTGTTTCCTCCAGAGTGGAGGATATCGTCTCCTTGGCATTTTGTGAAAGACTGCATTTTGTTTTAGCGGAAAGTATGTTTTTATTACTTTCCAGTGTTTCCTCCAGAGTGTGTGAAGATAGGAATTTTGTCGAAGCCGCGTTTCCTGGTTCCGGAGTGAGTTTCTCTAACCGACTGAGCTACACCGACGGAATGTATCTCTTTAGATTTGTCGTCTTGACACGTGCTTTACCTCGGTAGTACGTCACAAGTGTGTGATTCCGTCTCCTTGCATTTTGTGAAAGGCTGCATTTTTTTTTAAAGAGAAGGTATGTGGTTTTATTAATTACTTTTCAGTGTTTTCTCCAGAGTGGGGGATTCCGTCTCCTTTGCATTTTGTGAAAGATTGCATTCGTACCGTATATTGTTGCCACAGTAAACGAAAGCAACCGAATGGATTTCTAGATAACCCGTAATCTTTTGTTTTAATATCTCAAGTTCACTTCCG
This sequence comes from Macrothele yani, assembly GCA_039090855.1. Taxonomy (NCBI): domain Eukaryota; kingdom Metazoa; phylum Arthropoda; class Arachnida; order Araneae; family Macrothelidae; genus Macrothele; species Macrothele yani. Next base: position 131,478,742 of record CM077027.1, on the reverse strand, counting down.
TTTCCTCCAGAATCTTGTTGTCAGAAATGATTGAAGTCTTTTCATATTTTCTCTGAAATGTATCTTATTTTCTCCCCATTTTTCATTGATCATAAAAAAATGGTTTGATCTCTGTATTTGAAAAAAAAAAGACAGGAAAAACAATAACGCAACAAAAACATGCACTTTCGTTAATAATATGAAAGCTGCGAAAATATTTCTAATGCGGTAAAACGTCTTTGACACGGAACTTGCATAAAACGGAAAGCTGCACAAGACGTAAGATTTTTTTTTTTTGCTCCCAAAACGAAAGATAGAAAATTTCGTACCATAACTTGTCTAAAACGGAACCAGCCTAATGCGGAAGCGGAAATGGCAAGAAAGTAAAGGAACCTGTAACACGAAAAGTGTTCCCGTGCAGTCAAATATTTCTATTAAATACGAAATAGTGTAGTAAAACTACACGATAAAATATTGTAATGAGTTCACCAGGAGCAAATTTGCTTGAAGTTAAGAATAACTTAATTAAACGGAGATTTTTTGGGGGTTGTTTACAGAAAGACCTACTTCAGCACATCTATTGTTTTGCTTCTACTTAAACACGTAGGTGGACTCAGGTTTAGGTTATGTAACCATAGTTGCTTTCTGTGCTGGATGCAATGTGCAAAGTCTTGGCAGCTGGCTGTTTCGTACGGATTTCAACTTGGCAATCCTATTTAATTCTCTAACATTTATTTATTGAGATGATTATTAGCAAGTCAGGTTTACGTCTTTGATAAAAATGATCGTTAACAGATCAGGTTTAGGGCAACGAGGCGATCCGATTTAATCCTCTAACATTTATTCATTGAGATGATCATCCACGCGACTCAGGTTTAGCTCATATGACCATAGTTGCTTTCTTTCTGGATGCTCTTTCCAAAATCTTCGCAGCTGGCAGTTTTGTACAGATTTGAACTAGCCGGTCCAATTTAATTCTGTAACATTTATTCATTGATATCATCATTCACAGCATTTACTTGTTGTGAGTTGCGTTCGTTCGTTTACCTCTAGACATGTCTCCAAATGAGAACGTTACAGATATGGATTGAAAAGTTAAAGTTATTGAAATGCACGAAAAAGAAAGTGTGAGTGTGTATTTGGCAGATAAGTCAAGTACCGGAAAAATAGAAATTTATGAAATTTTAAAGCGAAATGACGAGATAACAGGGAAGTGGCGTCTTAACATCAACGTTGTGACAGCCTTGTAAGGAAGTTTTTGACGAACACGATTGAGCTATATGAGATCGAAACAAAAGAAAAATAGCAGTGATGGCAATGAAATAGAGGAGGTAAAGTGAAAATCCTCCAAATACGTGGCGTCAGTGAATAAACAAAGACATAGTTCTTTCCACGTTTAGCAACGCACATCAACCGAAAAACTGTTATTCGGCTGCATAATTAATATGTAGCCAGTGCCGTTAATGCCCACCAGATGGAGAGTCTCGGTAGCTGAGCCCATCTTACGGATTTATAATGTCAGATGCTGACAGAAAAACCCACATAGCGCCGTGGATTGTTGCTCACCGTGGTGTAAGACTAACGCGCTTGGCTAGATATCGAGAGATCCGGGATTCAATTCGCCGGCGGCGGCCGAATAACAATATTTCGGTTGCTGTGTGCTGCTAAACGTGGAAAGAGCGATCTCTTTGTTTATAGGGGAGGTAAATAAAGAAAGCTCATTTAGGATAAAAACATATCAAGCATTGCAAAATATTCCGGAAATTCCAGATCTTGCACTTCTCAGAGATGACTGAATTATTTCGATTAATGCGCAGTGTACGTGCTCTCTCTGAACGTCATATTTTAAGTGTTACTGTACAGAAACCAATGTTGGATTATTTAAAAACATGAAATTTGTGATTTTGACTTGATTAAGGTACATAAAACACATTTTTAAGTTATCACTAATTATGCAGAATATGTTATTAACATGACACAAATTCATGTATTTACATTTTAATGGCTCCCATGGATAATAAAACGGAAACCTGTCTATAACGGAAAATGCATCCAGTCCGTTGGATTCTATCTAGACAGGTTTCAGTGTATTACGACATTTGATTTGTAAAACCAATGGTCTCTTCAGCTTCGTACAAACAAAATCTGGCATGGATATATTGTAAAAAACAAAGAGATATGTCCAATTATTCCTTTACAATAGTATAAGCAAAACTGTCTTTATATCGAAACTTCAGCTTCATGTCTCCACTCTAAGACAATCGAAGGTTATTTTAAGAACATTCTAAAGAGTCCGGGAAACATCGGCGGATATTTTAGTTTATTTTTTTTATATGTAAGTTCTCTAAAATTGTGGGTTATATGTAGTGATATCAGACCTTATTTTTAGCACGTCTTTTGTAAAAAAAGATCCTGCTTATGTTATCGGTTTGTCCGTCCGTCCGTCAGTCCGTCCGTCTGTACCCACGGTATCTCTGCAACTATTAGTCCGATTTGAAAAATCATTTTTGCATTCGAAAGCTTGAAATATGCAAATGATGATCCTTTATTTCGTTTTTTTTTTTACGATGTACAATTTCGCCGCTAGAGGGCGTAAATGCAGATGATGTCGAATTCAAAAATGCCTTTTATTTCACATATTTGCTTCTAAACATCCGATTGAAAAAAATCTTTTACTTTCGATTCCATTTATGTCCGCTAGGTGGCGTAAAAGTAAATTGCATTTTTCCCGATAACTCTTCTTCTAAAACTCCGATTAGAAAATTCTCTTTTCAGCTGATACATCTCCTGATGCACAATGTTTTGCATATAATTTCGAATTTTTGGTAAAGAATACTTTGGCCACCAGGGGCGTAAGTGTTAATTTTTGCTTCTGATGTATTTGCCATAAAATCTGAGCTTCTAAAATATCGATTGAAAAAATTCTTTCTTGGACTGATTCCACTCACATCGATAAACATTTTCGGCATTATTTCTTCCTAAAATATTCCACAGTTTCTCCGCCAGGGGGCGTAGATGTAATCTTATTTTTCTCAATATCTCGACTTCTAGGAGTCCGATTTGAAAAAATCCTTCTTTGTTGGATAGTGTTTTCCGTGTGACATGTTTTTCATATAATTTCAAAATGTTCAAGTAATTCATAGACTTTCCGCTAGGGGGGGGGTAAAGATAAATTGCGTTTTTCCCTATATCTCTGCTTCTAAATCTCCGATCTGAAAAATTCTTTCTGCACCGGATACAGCTCCTGATGGGATATCGTTTGCACATAATTTCTAATTTTTGTAAAAAGAAATAGTTTGGACACCAGGGGGCGTAAACCTTAATTTCGGCTTCTGATTATTTGCAGCAAAATATGAGCTTCTAAATTCTCGATTGAAAATAACGTCGTTTGTAGACCGATACTACTCATGCCGACAAACGTTTTAGAAAATTTTCTTCTCATAATAGTGCACGGTTTCTCCGCCAGGGGGCGTAGATGTAATCTTATTTTATGTCAATATCTCGACTTCTAAGAGTCCGATTTGAAAAATTCCTTCTTTGTTGGATAGTGTTTTCCGTGTCGCATGTTTTTCATATAATTTCAAAATTTTCTCGTAATTCATAGATTTCCCGCTAGGGGGCGTAAAGGTAAATTGCCTTTTCCCCTATATCTCTGCTTCTAAATCTCCGATCTGAAAAATTATTTCTGCACCGGATACAGCTCCTGATGGGAAATTGTTTGCACATAATTTCTAATTTTTGTAATAAAATGGTTTGGACACCAGGGGGCGTAAACCTTAATTTCCGCTTCTGATGGTTTTGCAGCAAAATATGAGCTTCTAAATTCTCTATTGAAAATAAAATCGTTTGTAGACCGATACTACTCATGTCGACAAACCTTTAGAAACATTTTCTTTTTAAAATACTGCACGATTTCTACGCCAGGGGGCGTAGATGTATATCTTATTTTTGTCAATATCTCGACTTCTAAGAGTCCGATTTAAAAAAATTCCTTCTTTGTTGGATAGTGTTTCTACTGTGGCATGTTTTATTATAAATTCAAAATTTTCAAGTAATTCATAGACTTTCCGCTAGGGCGCATAATGGTAAATTGTGTTTGCTGCTCCTAAAACTCCGATTTGAAAAATTTTTATCCTGTATCGCATACAAGACCTGACGGAAAATATTTTTCACGTAATTTCTGTTTGGTAAAGAATGGTTTGGCCACCAGGGGTCATAAGTGTTAATTTCCACTTCTGGTGTATTTGTAGCAAAATCTGGGCTCCTGAAAACTCGAATAAAATTTTTTTCTTGGACCGATACCGCTCATATGGATAAACCTTTTGTGAATACTTTCTTCCTAAAATAATGCATAGTTTTCCCACCAAGGGACGTAAAGTCATATCTTATTTTTGTCGATAACTCTGTTTCTAAGGGTTCGTAAGCTCAGGATTCCGTTTACAGCAATATCTGAGGGATTAAAGACCCGATTGAAAAACTTCTTTCTTCCGTCAGATACTATTGGTTTCCATACCGGTTCCATTGACTTTGAATAGCTTTGATAAATTTAATTTGCCTCAGAACGAATTAAAAAAAGACGTGCTTATTACACCCGAAAATTCAGTGTCATCTTTCTTGTTTTTTAATATTGCTATTTGAACTGGTACACTCAAACATTAGAGATAGAAGTGATGGGCGATTGACATGGGCATCAGGGCGGAGCGTAATTTTTTTTTTTTTTTCGAATTTCGATGTACCCTATTGCGGAAAAGTTGTGTATTGCTCCGTAAACCATGTGCAAAAAATTTCGCGAAGTTCAAATAATATCTTACGGTTCCACTTTACCTCCAAAATTTCCATATTTGAGCAAAATCATCACATTTTCATGTCCGTTGTGAGAAAAGAACAATATTCGTTACAGACTTTCCCTAGTGCGCAAAAACTATATGTCAGTACCTAAAACATGCGCACAATTTTTGCGGCAAAGCAACTAATATCTTATGGTTCCAATTTAATGCAACAATATTCCATGTTTAACGAAAGTTGCAATACTTTGACAAATAGTTTTCACCATTTGATTTGTTTCCTGGTTGTCTTAATGTGTGTACTACTGCACTGAAAGCACAACATATTGCGCAAATGTGCAGTAGTGCACACTGAACACGGTGCAGCTCTTCGCATTTTTGATCCCAGAACTCATCATGAGGAGGTGGCTGCACAGCGAGTTCCACCTGTGCCCAACCCAACCCAACCACCCATCCATTAGGGCAAATCAGTTTCCTGTTCTCCTGTTTTAATCTTCAATTTCCTGTTTTTCTTTATCAATTTTCGCCCTGTGAACTGATTTACTTTCGACGGCTGGGATTATTAGCCGTGCTTCCAACCGTACTCTAATAAATCCATCCCTTTGTTCTTCTCCGCAAACAGCAGCAGATGCTTCTGTTTTCAGCTTAACGCATCGTTCCACTCCCTAATTGTGAAAAGGGAAGTTTTGCGTGCCCATTCCCTAAACAATGTCCTTACAGTCACTGTTGCATAGATTCATTATTCCATTGTCGGTTATGAGCAGTCAATGACGGCTTGCTTAAGACGCATTATTGCCAGTCAATTAGGTCAAAATAATCCTCCGCCTGGAAGCTCAACTGAGGAATTTCGAATAGAGGGAATTGCATCGTAGTTTTGTATCCTTGCTCGAAGGATCCTGTGGAAGCCAAGTTCTCTGATATGTTTCCTCTCATCCGTGATCATAGCCAGAAGTATTGATTCTGGATAGCCAACATATCCATTCCTTTGGATAACGCATTCTAGAACGCTCTTCAAATCCCGGGTGAGATATCTGGTTTTATGGATGGCCCTCCACAGATTCCGTGCTCCATCGTGGCAATGAGGGTGTGATCTTATAGTGAACAACATGGGCGCATAAACCTTCACAACGAAGGCTGCCAGAATTTTCAGTGAATCCGAAGGCAGCGAAGTACTTATATAAAGGGCCAAAATATGATCAGCTGTAGTCAGCCACCGTGCATGGCTCATTTTCCCCGGGTGTTTATGTGGCAGGTTTGATGAACACGCATCCGTTGTCACAAAGTGGCTAATGTCCCACAGGTATTTCTGATCCGTGTTAAGATCCCTTGCAATTTGTTCATCACGTTCAGGAAAAACAGCTTCAAATTTGAAAACCGGTAGCTTTTCGCAGCCCTCCATCTGTTTGCCGATTGTCTTCGAAAATGTTTCTGTGCCACTCGTTTGACCATCCAAATGCTGAATTAAGTGACGGAGTGTCAGCTCGTTTCCGTGCAACTGGTTTTGGCAGCTTAGCTCTAGAATGCGAATTGCATCCCCTTTACACCCAGTATTAATGACGGTTCCGTCGCAGCCTATCCCCAACAGTTTGCTTAGGTCGATATTCTTGGCATGTAGGAAATCCAGCAGACCTTTGTCCTTTGCGGTGGAAGATATAGGAGTGATGTGCCCAAGATATTTACTTCCAGCATAGTCACGTGTTCTTCAGTAATAGTTTTTTTAACCGCTTTCCTTCCTTTTCTTCATACATTATGGTTTGCTCTAGAGTACAATCAATGTAGAGATGCGTGCTCCATCTTTTGATAGAATATAACAACAAGCAAACATCAACTTTTAATTGAGATGTTAAAACATACTGCAATTTAAACTAAGTTGCATCACGAAAAATAAAGGAAAAATGTTTCCGAACAATTGTGAAACTTTCATACTAAATTGGAACCATAAGGTATTAGTTGCTTTGCCTGAAAAATTATGCACATGTTTTAGGTACCAATTGATTGTTTTTGCGCATTAGGGAAAGTCTGTAACGAACACTGTTCGTTTCTCACAACGGCCATGAAAATGTGACGATTTTCCACAAATATCGAAATTTGGGAGAAAATGTGGAACCATAAGATATTATTTGAATTTCGCAAAATTTTTCCACATGGTTTACGGGGCAATACACAACTTTTCTGCACTAGGGCATATCGAAATTAAAAAAAAAAAAAACATTTTTACGCTCCGCCCTAATGGGCATCCCCCGCGTGGAGTGAAACAAACCCAAACCGAATACAGCCGATAAATAAGCGGACAGCAGGGCTTTCCAACATTGCTGGCCGCGGATGGGAAAGTGGTCAACGTTTGTGACTGCCATGGGGGAAACTCAGGTTCGATCCCAGTAAAGTACGAACGCTCGAACCACTAAATATCCGCCGTGCTTCGGATGGGCACGTTAAGCCATCGGACCCTGTGTACTGGCTCCACGGTTATAAATAAAGGCGTCTTCCTCTCCCTTTCTACCACGCCTTCGTGTGACTTTCCTGTAAGGAGGCACTCTAGCCCAAACCTCTTAGCTTCCTGTTTCTAAGGGTTGTTTAAGAATTGGGGTCAGACATTCCTTTCCTAAAATCCTCTACATATGAGCTGGTCTAATCTTTCCAACAGTGCGCCGCAGATGGTCCAGTGGTAAACGTTCGTGACTGATACGGAGAGGTCTCAGGTTCGATACCAAACGGATACGAACGCTCGAACTGCTAAACATCAGCCTTGAGTCGGATGGGCACGTTAAGCCGTCGGACCACGGGTACTTGTCCCGCGGTTATTAATAAGGGCGTCTTCCTCCCCTTTCTATCTCGCTTCCGTGTGACTTTCCTATCGGGCACTCTAGCCCAAATCTCCTAGCATCGTCTTTCTAAGGGTTGTTTAAGACCTGGGGTTTACTCCCTTCCTAAAGTCCTCTACGTATCGTCTGATCTGAGAGATTTTTATCGCGGATGCATTGTCGGCGCCAGACAGGTGGGTCATTCTGTCGCCCAAGTGATAATAACCCTAAGGTTCACCGGGACAGCATTATGAAGGTTGTACTGCGTGTACGCCATCGACGGATCTACCAGAGCCCAGAGAGCAAGTGGTGGCTGACCACATACCATTGATGTCCGAGTTCGACGTAAACTATCTAAGTTCGTACAGTTCAACCGCTTGGCAAATGGGGCGCAAATCAAATCGAGGTTAAATATTGTAGGTCTAGGTTCGCTGACATTTAATCACATCGAGGTTAAAAGTCGTCAATAAGCAAACGGTATGGGGTATGCTGCATACCCTGAGCTAAGGGAGCCGATGCCCTACTTGTGTGCCACTTCTGACCGCTCGTCATCGCAAATTACGCCTGACATGGTGACGGGAATATCAAAACTGGACCTCTGGAAATGGGGGCCGCTTCGTGTGGTCAGATGACTCACATTTTCAACTGTCCCGAGCTGACGGGAGGGTGCTTTTGTAGCGTCGACAGTAGGAGGCCGTGGCCTCGTCGTGCCAAGTCTGCTATGTTCAAGGCAGTGGAGGCTCTGTGGTAGTTTGGGGTGCCTTCTCATGTGACTCATTTCATCCATTGTGATCCTGAAGAGGTACTTAACCGCTTCGCGATACCAACATGTGCTGGCTGATCATTTACATGTTTTCATGGCCTTCGTGCATCCTCCAGCCGACACTCTGTTTTAGCATGACAATGCGCAGCCCCATCGGCCGCAGCCACCAAGGCATGCCTCGAGGAACACTCATCTGAGTTTGGAACCATCCAGAATCCCTACAAGTTCCCCGGATTTAAACCATGTGGCAGCTCTCTGGAATGCAGTGGAGCTAAACAAACACCATAACTCCGCCTGGACCAACGCCTCGGGCATAGCTGTGGACAAAGTCGCAACAGGCATGGCTGGCATTACCTCCGGAAACCTGGTGGAATCGATGTTTCGCCATGTACTGGCTGTTATTCGTGCTAGAGAAAGGCCAACACGCTATTAGGTAGGTATCTCCAATGTTTTGTCTCTTGAGTATATATTTATTAAGTTGTTGCTGACGAAATGTTTTAATATTGACGGAAACTTGAAACACCGTACGCTGCAAATTAAACTTTATTAATAACAGTATTATTGCAGCTTGATCCCGTGAGTGGAACAGACTGTCATTATATATCAGGGAAATAGTAGACTCTGGGGCATTTAAGAAACTGCTACGAGAGTTTTTGTTGTTTGATTGAGTTCCTGTATTCTTTCTTTCACGGTATGCTTAACACCGGTCGTATTTCTAATGTTGCTATTTTTATTGTATTGACCTGACACATCTACCTTTGGAGATCAGGGGCTCGTCAGGCTTAAATTTAAGCCTTTTCCCCTGGCTCCATGCTACAGTTCCATAGCACATTACGCTATCTTTGTTTTTTGATGAATTACTTGGTATTGATTTTTGGGTCAATTGTAAATGAGTTTTAGTGCTTGTATGTTTATGATTATTATGCTAAATATATCTGAGGTGGTTTGAGATCTTGTTTACTCTTGGAATAAATAGTTAGTACTAAATGTTATTAATTTATATTGAACTTTGTGATATTACTGTGATTCCATGTTTTCATTCCATTGTGCTAACATTGTGTTAATATTTCATTTTAGTTTAGTACATATGACAATTTTGATGTTTGTGTTTTGTTAAATTTGATGTTTGTGTTTGTGTTTTGTTAAATTTGATGTTTGTGTTTGTGTTTTGTTAAATTTGATGTTTGTGTTTGTGTTTTGTTAAATTTGATGTTTGTGTTTTGTTAAATTTGATGTATGTGTTTTGTTAAATTTGATGTTTGTGTTTTGTTAAATTTGATATATGTGTTTTGTTAAATTTGATGTTTGTGTTTTGTTAAATTTGATGTTTGTGTTTTGTTAAATTTGATGTTTGTGTTTTGCTAAATTTGGTGTTGGTGTTTTGTTAAATTTGATGTTTGTGTTTTGGTAAATTTGATGTTTGTGTTTTGGTAAATTTGATGTTTGTGTTTTGTTAAATTTGATGTTTGTGTTTTTTTAAATTTGATGTTTGTGTTTTGTTAAATTTGATGTTTGTGTTTTGTTAAATTTGATGTTTGTGTTTTGTTAAATTTGATGTTTGCGTTTTGTTAAATATGATGTACTGTGTGTTGTGTGGCAGAATTTTCATTAAATTCAAATTCAAATTCAAATGATGGTAATCACGGCCAGTTGCAACACGCTTCTGTCAACGAGATAAATGCTCCTCTATATCATCGTGCAAAAAAAAAAAAAAAAAGACCCGAGCTTAGGGTCTTTGTAAAACTTTCAGTTCACAAAAGAGTGGCTGTGACAATGGTAGAGTGTTCTGAGGATCTCACTTCTGGGCCGGACTGTAGTCCTGAATGAGGCATGTCTGTAGGATACTGTAGCGCTGATGAGGTCAGCCACAGCCACCTACCTGGAAATAGTGCTCGCAAACTGTTGAGCACAGGAACTCTCAGATTTTCGTATGGTGGTCGTTAATTCCCGAAAAATTCATGTTCGGAAAGTATATAATCGAAAACACAATTGCAAGCAACAGCCATTTCTCATAAAGTAGCTGTATTTCAGAGAGAGAGTTTGGTTTCCGCGTTAGGGTACAGCGCTGTTAAACATTCACTATTTTTTTCTATTGTTTTTATATATTTTCGAAGAAGAATGACTGGCTGCAGTGAAATTGCTTCTCTGTTCCTCGACAGAACAAAATAATCACCATTCCTTGCTTCGCCTACTTTCTTCTCCAGTAAGTTTTATGTTTTCCCACTGTTATTAGAGCAGCTCTTGTGTTGAATTATTACATTTAAATCCGTAGCAGATGTGATCTCCGTAACAAGAACATAGACGCTCTCCCTGACACTTTTATGGTGCCTAACTGATTAATTTTATCACTCAGAGAAGTTTTCCTTAAATGCAGTAATGCTGCTGTTTTGGAGGATAATCTGTCTGACCGAGATTAATGCTTTTTCTTAAGGTATTAAACCATGGTAAATTAAATTACTTTGAAATGGTAGTTCGCATTATTTCTTTTCTTGCTAAAGAAACGCTTTTCAGAATTATCCCATTTGTTTTGCATTTTAGTAACAGCAACTCATTTTCTTTTCGCTATTACCTATTCGTGCTTGGAGTAAAATGAATTTATATGCGTTTTAAGCCAAGATCTTGAAAATATTATTGCAATAAAAACTTAATTCTTCGATAAATTAAGAGAAATATCTAAAAATAAGGAAAACTGAGAAAAGTCAGACAAAACGATTTCGCTTCTCTCTTGCTGTCTTTTTTAAGCTATGAACAATTGCTTTGAAAATTTATTATTTCTTTAGAGAAGAAATCAAACTAACGTTTTGGAGCATTTTTTTCCTATTGTCCTTGTTTTTCGCTGCTTTTTTTTATATTTCGCATGAATAACATAAAAATAAAAAACAAATAATGATTGAATATCTTCCTGCTCGTCTTCACTTTCACCTGTAAACCAATCTGGGACCCAAGCATGCTGTTGCCACCGAACAAGAAAAAAAAATAAACACATTGTAGTTCTTACAAATTTTTCCATTTCTTTCCATAACTACGAGATTTTCTACCACGAATATTTTTTCCCAGATTCCAGAAAACAGAGGTTTCAACAAATACCTGTCAACTTGTATTAAATCAGAAAAATGAGTTGTAAAATACAAAAATATAGAAACAGACCTAAAGGCAATTAAAAATGGTCTTATGAAAGGTTGCCCATTTTCACCATATTTATTTAACCTTTACCTAAAAGTATTAGTAGACGAAGGACTGCAGATGTATGAAGGAAGGAATAACTGTAAATGGAAGAAATATAACACATTTAAAGTATGCTGATGACACAGTTATCACTACAGACATCCAAGAAAATTTAGAAAATATCCCGACTAAATTGAATCAAACAAGCAACAAATATGATATGAAAATCAATTTTAGTAAAACAAAGCTGATGGTAATAGGGAGAAAAGTACAAACAACCCAAATAAGATACGAAACAATAAGATATAACAAGTAAAACAATTTAATTATCTAGGCTCAACGATCACTAAAGATCTTGACTATTTTATAACCATAAAACACAGAATCAATAATGGATGGATAACAATGGGAAGACTAGAAAAATTATGGAACCATAAAAGATTAAGCGAAGAACTCAACTTAAAGATATATAAAACAAAGGTAATTCCCACAGTACTCTATGGCACAAAATGCTGGATCTTAAGAATAAAAAGAAATGCATAAACTCAATACTTTTTAATCAAAATGCCTAAGGAAAATCAATAGAAAAAACTGGACAAAACGAAAAACAAAGAAAAAGTCAGAAAAGAACTTAACTTTAAAGAAATAATTCTCACAATACTAACAAGAAAGATGGCACCGAATTTCGGGTGTAATAAGCACGTCTTTTGAATCTGTTCTGACGCAAATTAAATTTACCTCGGGTGTAATAAGCACGTCTTTTGAATCTGTTCTGACGCAAATTAAATTTATCAAAGCTATTCAAAGTCAATGGAACCGTTATGGAAAACAATAGTATCTGACGGAAGAAAGAAGTTTTTCAATCGGGTCTTTAACCCCTCAGATATTGGTGTAAACGGAATCGTGAGCTTACGAAATCTTAGAAACAGAGTTAACGACAAACATAAGATGTGGCTTTACGTTCCCTGGTGGAAAAACCATGCATTATTTTAGTAAGAAAGTATTCCCAAAAGGTTTATCCATATGAGCGGTATCGGTCCAAGAAAAAAATTTAGTCGAGTTTTCAGGAGCCCAGATTTTGCTACAAATACATCAGAAGCAGAAATTAACACTTATGAACCCTGGTGGACAAACCATTCTTTACCAAACATTAGAAATTATGTGAAAAATATTTTCCATCAGGTCTTGTATGCGATACAGAAAGAATTTTTCAAATAGGAGTTTTAGGAGCAGAAAACGCAATTTGCGTTTATGCGCCCTAGCGGAAAGTCTATGATCTACGTGAAAATTTTGAGTTTACAGGAAAAATATTTCGCATAGGAAACACTATCCAACAAAGAAGGAATTTTTCAAATCGGACTTTTAGAAGTAGAGATATTGACAAAAATAAGATATACATCTACGCCCCCTGGCGAAGAAACCATGCATTATTTCAAGAAGAAAATGTTCCTAAAAGCTTTGTCGACATGAGTAGTATCGGTCAACAGAAGATTTTTTTCAATCGAAATTTCAGAAGCTCATATTTTGCGGCAAATACATCAGAAGCAGAAATTAAGACTTACGCCACCTGGTGGCCTAACCATTTTTTACAAAAATTAGAAATTATGTGAAAAACGATTTCCCATCAGGAGCTGTGTCCGGTGCAGAAAGAATTTTTCAAATCGGAGATTTAGAAGCAGAGAAATAGGGGAGAGAGCAATTTACCTTTTCGCCCCCTAGCGGAAAGTCTATGAATTACTTGAAAATTTGGAATTTAGAGGAACAGCATGTCACAGCAGAAATACTATCCAACAAAGAAGGAATTTTTAAATCGGACTCCTAGAAGTCGAGATATTGACGAAATAAGATATACATCTACGCACCCTGGCGCAGAACCCATGCATTATTTTAGGAAGAAAATGTTTCTAAAAGGTTTGTCGACACAAGTAGTATCGTTCTACAAACAACGTTTCTTTCAATCGAGAATTTAGAAGCTCATATTTGGCTGCAAATCCATCAGAAGCGGGAATTAAGTTTTACGCATCCTGGTGGCCAAACCATTTTGTACAAAATTTAGAAATTATGTGCAAACGATTTCCCATCAGGAGCTGTATCCGGTGCAGAAAGAATTTTTTTAAATCGGAGATTTAGAAGCAGAGATATAGGGAGAAACGCAATTTACCTTTACGCTCCCTAGCGGAAAGTCTATGAATTACTTGAAAATTTTTAAATTATTTAAAAAGCATGTCACACGGAAAACACTATCCAACAAAGAAGGAATTTTTCAAATCGGACTCCTAGAAGTAGAGATATTGACAAAATAAAAGATATACATCGACGCCCCCTGGCGGAGAAACTGTGGAATAGTTTAGGAAGAAAATATTCCGAAAAGGTTTATCGATGTGAGTGGCATCAGACCACGAAAGAATTTTTTCAATCGATATTTTAGAAGCTCAGATTTTATGGCAAATACATCAGAAGCAAAAATTAACACTTACGTCCTCTGGTGGCCAAAGTATTCTTTACCAGAAATTCGAAATTAGATGCAAAAGATTTTCCATCAGGAGATGTATCCGCTGAATTTTTTTTCAAATCGGAGTTTTAAGAGTAGAGTTATCGGGAAAAATGTAATTTACTTTTACGCCGTAGCGGAAAGTCTATGCGTAATTTGAAAAAGAAACTATATCTTAAATAGTCTTGAACATAAATGGAATCGAAAGATAAAATAAGTTTTTCAATCGTATGTTTAGAAGCAAATATGTGGAATAAAACGTAATTTTGAATTCCACATCATCTGCATTTACGCCCTCTAGCGGCTAAATTGTTCATCGCAAAGAAAAAACGAAATGAAGGATCATCGTTCGCATATTTTAAGCTTCCGAATGCAAAAAGAATTTTTCAAATCGGACTAATAGTTGCAGAGATACCGTGGGTACAGACGGACGGAGAAACCGATAACATAAGCACGATCTTTTTTTACAGAAGACGTGCTGAAAAAGAAAATCAACTAAGCTGGTTTGGACATGTTTCAAAAAATGATCCCAGAAAAATTACCAAACATATGATTAAATGGTAGAATTGAAGAACAAGCAGTAGAGGAAGACCAAGAAAGAAATGGATTTACAACATTAAAGAAAGCATCCACTTAAACTCTGTAATAGACCTACACAAAAGGTCAGCAGACAGAAAGAAATGGCCAAAATTAATTTTTGAGGAACTCAACCTGCCACGAGGGGAAGACGAAGAAGAAGAAATTAATAATAGTTAATTTTTGATGTCTGCAACCCAAATTGAATTATGTGTAACCTTTCTTTACGGTGAAAACTCGTCAATCTTGTATTGTATACCACTGAAAAACTATTCTTTGGACAGTCTACCAGTCTGACAGTTCTTCCTGGAGCGGTGGATGACAGGAGAAAGGTCAGTACCTTCCGGACTGGTGGAGTTTGGTGGAGGTAGCGTGATTGTATTGAATGGTTTTTCATTGGACCATCGGTTGTTTTAGACAAAAACCATGATTGCATAGCTCTACCGAAAATTCCTGGACATTTATGCCTTAACAACTTTGTTGCAGTACATGGGGGAAAACTCATATATTCCTCAGTAGAACAATGCCTCATGCAATACTGTAAGATTTGTCGTACATTGTTTTGGGGACATGACCTAAACTCTATAGAGAATTTCTGGGACGAATTGGATCGTCAGGTGCGTGTAAGATACCCCAACAAATAAAGCTGGACTAGTTACTGCTTTAAAGGCAGAATGGCAGAACATATCGGCGGGCATTAACTAAATTCAGGTGGAAAGTATTCCACAGGCTAGAGGGACGAAGTTTTCTGCACAAAATATTTCATTTCCTTTAAATAAAGATTATTTGTAGACATGCGTGTGTCTGTTTATTAATGATAGGGCAGGGTATGTTCAGAGGAGTTTTAATTTCTGCAATGCTCATTCTCTGTTACCTTTGGATATACCGATTTTTTCTTGATATGTTTACCATTATCAAGTCAGAGCAACTTCTACCTTCAAAAACGCATTTCATGTGATAATTATCTTTCCTTGCCAGAAATGACGGTTCTCTCAAGAAAAACTGTCGTTTATGAATGTGTCGTTCTTTTTTTCGCGAACGTGCTCATTTTCAACAACGCAAGGCAACTCATCAATCATGGTTGGCTTTTTAAACGATCATTGTGTTTATTTTCTGAGCTGTCTTGTATACATCATATTGGTGTTTTTATCACATCTTTTGTAAAAAAAAGATCGTGCTTATGTTATCGGTTTGTTCGCCTGTACCCTCGGTATATCTGCAACTATTAGTCCGATTTGAAGAATTCTATTTGCATTCGGAAGCTTGAAATATGCGAATGATGATCCTTTATTTCGTTTTTTTTTTTCGGTGTACAATTTCGCCGCTAGAGGGCGTAAATGCAGATGATGTTGAATTCAAAATTACATTTTATTCCACATATTTGCTCCTAAACATCCGATTGAAAACAAATTTATATCTTTCGATTCCATTTATGTCGAAGAGTATTTTAGATATAGTTTCTTTTTCAAATTACGCATAGACTTTCCGCTAGGGGACGTAAAAGTAAATTACATTTTTCCCGATAACTCTTCTCTTAAAACTCCGATTTGAAAAAAAAAAAAAATTCAGCGGATACATCTCCTGATGGAAAATTTTTTGCATATAATTTCGAATTTTTGGTAAAGAAAACTTTGGCCACCAGTGGACGTAAGTGTTAATTTTTGCTTCTGATGTATTTGCCATAAAATCTGGGCTTCTAAAATATCGATTGAAAAAATTCTTTAGTGGACTGATGCCACTCACATCGATAAACCTTTTCGGAATATTTTCTTCCTAAAATATTCCACAGTTTCTCCGCCAGGGGGCGTAGATGTATATCTTATTTTTGTCAATATCTCTACTTCTAGGAGTCCGATTTGAAAAATTCCTTCGCTGTTGGATAGTGTTTCAAGAGTGACATGTTTTTCATATAATTTCAAAAATTTTCAAGTAGTTCATAGACTTCCCGCTAGGGGCCGTAAAGGTAAATTGCTTTACCCCTATATCTCTGTTTCTAAATCTCTGAATTCTTTCTGCACCGGATACAGCTCCTGATGAGAAATAGTTTGCACATAATTTCTAATTTTTGTAAAAAAAGTTTGGCCACCAGGGGGCGTAAGTCTCAATTTCTGCTTCTGATGTATTTGCAGCAAAATATGAGCTCCTAAAATCTCGATTGAAAAAAAAAGTCGTTTGTTGACCCATACTACTCATGTCGACAAACCTTTTAGGAACATTTTTGTCTTGAAAGAATGCATGGTTTCTACGCCAGGGGGCGTACATGTATGTCCTATTTTTGTCAATATCTGTACCTCTAGGAGTCCGATTTGAAAAATTTCTTCTTTGTTGGATAGTGTTTCCAGTGTGACATGTTTTTCATATAACTTCAAAATTTTCAAGTAATTCATTGACTTTCCGCTAGGGGGCGTACAGGTAAATTGCGTTTCCCCCTATATCTCCGCTTCTAAACCTCCGATTTGAAAAATTCTTTCTGCACCGGATACAGCTCCTGGTGGGAAATAGTTTGCACATAATTTCTAATATTTGTAAAACAAATGTTTTGGCCACCGGGGCAGTAAGTCACAATTTCCGTTTCTAAGTTATTTGGAGCAAAATAGGAGAGTCTAAAATCTCGATTGAAAAACAAGTCTTTTGTTCACCAAAAACGTTCCTAAAAGGTTTGTCGACTCATGTCGCCAAACCTTTTAGGAACATTTTCGTCTTGAAATAATGCATGGTTTCTACGCCAGAGGACGTAGATGTATATTTTATTTTTGTCAATATCTCAACTTCTAGGAGTCCGATTTGAAAAATTATTTTGCTGTTGGATAGTGTTTCCAGTGTGACATGTTTTAAATAATTTCAAAATTTTCAAGTAATAGATAGATTTTCCGCTAGGGGGCGTAAAGTAATTTGCTTTACCCCTATATCTCTGTTTCTAAATCTCCGATTTGAAAAATTCTTTCTGCACCGGATACAACTCCTGATGGGAAACCCTTTGTATTTAATTTCTAATTTTTGTAAAAAATGGTTTGGCCACCAGGTGGCGTAAGTCCTAATTTCCGCTTCTGATGTATTTGCAGCAAAATATGAGCTTCTAAAATCTCAATTGAAAAAAGTCGTTTGTTGACCGGTACCAGTCATGTCGACAAACCTTTTAGGAACATTTTCGTCTTGAAATGATGCATGGTTTCTACGCCAGAGGGCGTAGATGTATATTTAATTTTTGTCAATATCTCTATTTCTAACAGTCCGATTTGAAAAATCCCTTCTTTGTTGGATAGTGTTTCCGATGCGAAATGTTTTTCCTATAATTTCAAAATTATCAAGTAAATCATAGACTTTTTGCTAGGGGGCTCAAAAGTAAATTGCCTTTTTTGAGTTATTTCTTCTCCTAAAACTCCGATTTGAAAACTTCTTCCTGTATCGCATACAAGACCTGACGGAAAATATTTTGCACATAATTTCTAATGTTTGATAAAGAATGGTTTGGCCAATAAGGGGCATAAGTGTTGATATCTTCTTTTGATGTATTTGTAGCAAAATCTGGGATCCTGAAAACTCGACTAATTTTTTTTTCTTGGACCGATACCGCTCATATGGATAAACCTTTTAAGAATACTTTCTTCCTAAAATAATGCATGGTTTTCGCACCAGGGGCGTAAAGCCACATC
This sequence comes from Macrothele yani, assembly GCA_039090855.1. Lineage (NCBI taxonomy): Eukaryota > Metazoa > Arthropoda > Arachnida > Araneae > Macrothelidae > Macrothele > Macrothele yani. The sequence continues at coordinate 131,460,530 of CM077027.1, read as the reverse complement.
TTATTTTTGTCGATATCTCTGTTTCTAAGAATCTGATTTGAAAAATTCTTTCTGTGTTGGAGACCGTTTCCGGTGCGAAATGTTTCTGATATAAATTCATGTTTTTTTAACGCACAAGTCTGCAACCAAAGGGCGTAAGCTCACGAGTCCGTTTACAGCAATATCTGAGGGATTAAAAGCCCGATTGGAAAACTTCTTTCTTCCGTCAGATACTATTGTTTTCCATACCGGTTCCATTGACTTTGAATAGCTTTGATAAATTTAATTTGCGTCAGAAAGGATTCAAAAGACGTGCTAATTACACCCGAAAATTCGGTGTCATCTTTCTTCTTTAAGATATGATGTCTGTCGCTTTTGTGTCAGACATTAACTCCGTTTCGTGCATTCTGTTTTGCACGCATTTTTTTTTTTTGTTATGCTTCGATGTGTGCTGCAGTTTTCTTCCTGTTTTCGTACTTAACTATGAGGTTTGACACGATTGTTGAGGCTCTTGCGCAATTAAAACCAAAAAGCTAACCATTTGGCTAAAACCTTTTTTCAGTGAAAAAGCTTTTATGCGTTTTATGAAACACGTTTTCTTTGCGGATTCTGTTAACAATTATTCATCCGACTTTCGTGTGCCATCAATAACAATAAGTAAATATTAAAAATGAGTTTACTATTTTATCTGCTTCCGCTGTCTATACAATGTTCTGCATTTATTCTAGGCAACTATGAATCCTGACTCCACGCAATGCTCACCAATGAGGATTACGCTTTAACAAACGAAATCATACGGCCCAAAACGCCCGTACATACAGGTGACCACGGTCGCCCAGATTAGGTACGTATTACTTACTCCTACATGTTCTTTCCATTTGCACGGCCCTCTGCAGAATCAGCAGACGACAACGAAGTCAACCAAGAGTTTGTTTCCTGCAGTGCAGAAACATTCGCTCTTATAGCATGTAAAACTTTTTTCATGTGCGAGATTGGTGTTACGCTATGTCTAAAACTATGACTAAGGAAATGTTGAACTCAATGAGAATACGATGAAATAGTTGCACGGGATAGCTCAAGTTAAGGTTTTACGGCCAGACGTAAGTTTGACATATACAGAAGTCAAACTTACGATAACCTTTTATTGGTCCAGCAATATTTGACGAAATCCAAAATATCGCACTGCATGTTTTACACTTCACATATGTATAATGCCTTAATTATCTGTCGTATATTCTATCTTAACAGTGATCGAACATACACACTAAGCAACTACTGCATCGTCCTCTTTATCTATCGTTCTTATCGCATTCATACGTCACTCTCTTTGACCTCAAAAGTGCTGCCAACCTCATTCATTGAGAGAGAAGATATCACGTTAAGTTTGGAAAGTGCAAAAGAGAACAAACTCAAATTTACATAGGGAAAGGAACTAAAAATGAAAGTTAAATTAGAATATACGTCACACATGGTATCTGTTTTATGTGAAAGAATGCAATGATTGTCCCATGAGAAACGTCTGAATGTCAATACCTATCAAGCCTAGTGAAATGGCGTTTCGTGTGGTAACCCAGCACAAATCTTTCCGAATATCCGTCCCCCACTTACCGGTCTTTTGTTAACCGGTAAGTGGAGGACGGAAATTCGGAAAGTAGCAACAGAGGGTTTTGGACTTTGGTGTATTCTAGAAGACACGCAATTCTAAAGTCCTGGAAGTTAAACTGTGTAGATAGTGTGTATAGAAACATTCCATTTTTTTTTTTTTGATTGGAGGTTTAACGACCACCGTGAGCAACTCAATGGGCTATAAGCAGTCGCCCGTCCCTAATTTAGGGTCACTGGTTCCAGGGAAGGAAGAGAACCAGTGCCGTAAGACAAACAAACACCTATGCTTCACCGGGATTCGAACCCGGACCCCGTTTGGACGAATGATCAGAGGCCATCGCTTAGACCACTGCGCCACCAGGGCGGAATTTTTTTTTTTTCCGAACCCTCTGAGTCTGAGTAGTAAGTCACGATTTTCAGAAAATGACTTCACAGCTCAAAACATAACGCTCAGTATCCGAACTTTCCGCAGACAAAGCGACGCTACGCGAAGGTAAAGAATGCTACACTTTAAAAAAAATTCCGAAATTTTCGAACCACTATATCGTTCATTTTTTTTTTTTTTTTTTTTTTGCGAATTAACGAAGCATATTTCTGATACAACCTTTTCCTAAAAATGACGGAAAGAAACCTGAATTTCTCGGATTTTTCGTACCACAGGAAAATTCTGAATTTTTAAAAAACTTTCCACAATTTCTTTCTCATATTGAGGGTAAATTATCGTTTTAGAGATGCGTTAACAGACAATTCTGAATTTTTAGAAACCTTTCCACAATTTCTTTCTCATATTGAGGGTAAATTATCGTTTCAGAGATGCGTTAACAGAAAATTCTGAATTTTCAGAAACCTTTCCGCATTTCCGCACCCGCATGAAGGGAAATTATCGGCAATTGAAACGATTGGTAAGAATACGTGAGGTTTGATTAACTTTTAAATTTCAATCGTCTGTCAAAGGAACTGATTTTAAAGTTCCGTAGCGAGACCGGATATTGTGGATATCATATCGCATGAATTTCGTTTGTTGTGCACAGGATATTTCTTCTTCTCTCCCCCATCTTGTGCACCAGCTATTTATTATATATTGTATTAGTTTAAGAAACCGGGTGCATCATTTATTTTACAGGTATTATACGATGCCTGTGTATCAGTCTTTGTATTCCTTAAGATAAAAGCTATTATAGCTATCAAGAATGAATTTTATGTTTAGAAGTTTTGTGAAAGAGTGCTTTACAAAGTACTATAAAAAGTACATCTCCCCTTATTTTAAAGATAATTGGAAGTCACAGTATGTTTAAAGAGATCAAGTTGCAAAGATTTTGTTAGTTCAAAAAAGTCTGATGGCCGTATGTGGGTATGGCGGCAGCAGGGGTAGCCCTGTTTACCAGAATGTACTGTTCTTTACAAAGTTCTATAAAAAGTACATCTCCCCTCATTTTAAAGATAATTGGAAGTCACTGTATGTTTAAAGAGATTAAGTTGCAAAGCATTTTGTTGGTTCAAAAAATTACGATGATAATTTCTCACTTCTTGAAAAGACTTCCTACAAAAAAAACATTTTACAAACTCAGTCAGGAAAACAATAAGTTCCAACAGAAAATGAAATAACTAAATCACTCGCATTGATAACAAAAAAAATTTCATCGTGCGCAATTTGTTTTACGATGAAAGTGATTCTGAGTTCCGAGTGTTTCTAGCTCAGTGGTTGAAGACGCTCGCTATCCGATGAACTAACCCTAACCACAGGGGTTTGATCCTGACTGCAGCGAAACGATAACATGGAGTAAGGGCGGGAAAATGCAGCCTCTCCGATTTTGCTGCGAGATTTCAATTTAAATACGGAAAACCCTGAAACGGACTTTTCTGAAACAAACGGAATGAAAATACGAAACTTAAACGGGCACTTTCAAAAACGAAAATTTCCGAAAAAGGCGGACACCTGCCGGCAACTATGCTGCCCGTTATATTCAGAAATTTTACGTCAATTCACACCCCTTATTTTTTACAGTGTACACTATATTGACAAAAGTAATCGGACAACCCATCAAAAGCAAATGAATGGATCCGCTGCGTTGTTAAGATGCGTGGTACAGCTCCAAACGGCATAAAAACAAGCTGCAGCTGACCGCGATCATATCGCACTGTGAGGTTGAGTGAAAATGCCGCGGCGAGAGAGAACTGACTTTGAGAAAGGAAAGATTGTTGGGTGTCATATTAGTGGTTTTCCAGAAGAAGATTAACCGAGAGGCGTTTAAACACACCCAAGTAAACTCTTTTGAATGTATTGAATAAATAGAAGACACAAGGCTTCCCTGAAGCAGCAAAACGTACCGGCAGACCAAAGAAAATCAGTGATGGAGGACGTCAAAGCCTCAGGAGAGTCGTTACAGCTAATGGACGGAGTACTGCACAAGACCTCAGTGTACAGGTGAGTAAAATGGTTGGAACCTCGGTATGTATACGTACCATTCGCAGAGAACTTCATTCCATGGGTTACCGTGGTCGTGCAACTGCTCATAATCTTTTCATCTCCACTCAGAATGCTACTCGTCGTTTAGCATGGTGTAAAGAACTTCTATTGTCGACCGTAGATCAACGGAAACGCGTCCTATGGGCTGATTAATTCATATACACGATCCATCAGTCTGATGGCCGTGTGTGGGTATGGCGGCAGCAGGGGGAGCACTATTTACTAAATGTTCCTATGGTCAAGTTTGGGGCTGGCAGTGTACTCATGTGAGGGTGTTTTTCGTGGTATGGTCCCGGCCCATTGCTTATCCTGTACACACCTGTTAATCAGCATGTCTACTTCGATATTCTGGGCAATTATGCCGTACCAACTCTGTGGAAATTCTATGGAACCGAGCCTTGTTGGTACCAGCAGGATAATGCACCAAACCATAAAGTGAGGACTGTTACGGCTTGGTTTGACGATAATTCTCTATCGTGCGCGGACTGGCCAGCACAGAGCCCTGATCTAAATCACATATAGCACCTATGGGATGAATTAGAGCGCCTCATAAGAAGTTTGGAACCAAGGCCTATTACTAAGCAACAGTTAGTGGCAGCTTTATGTACTGAATGAAAGCGCATGCCTATCGCTGTGTTCCAAAACCTTGTCGAAAGCCCGTCTCGAAGGACCAGTGCATGCATTAAGATCAAAGGTGGACCGACACGGTACTAATGTATGTCAATAAATGTTATGTTGTGTTTCTCTTCTAGGTGTCCGTTGACTTTTGTCAGTATAGTGTATGTGATACAGGAGGAACTGATTTGTCTTCACCTTCCGATTTCTGGGTTATTGAGTTTAGAGGAAAATTTTGAAAGATTGACCTATATTAAATAAGGGGTGAAGGAGAGGAACTTGTGATCTAAAATTTTTGTAATACAGACAAACTGTGGATGAATTTATAATATCAATGTTTGGAAGATTGAACGTTGCGTAGGTAGATTTACGAGACTTATGTTTAGTAGCGGAATATAAAATGTAGATGATTCTGCTAATTTCGTGTTCATGAAGAAGCTGAAGACTTAACGATGTCTAATACATAAGGTAAAAGGAAAAGGCTATCTTAAAAATCATAAAAGCACATCAGTGTGGGTGATAAGCAAGCATTTCTCAGATCCAGTTGTCTATTTTGCTTAAAGGTCCTGGAACAAAACTCGGTGAGTAGAAAGATGTGCTACAGATCTGTAATGCTAAATAAAACGGAGTTTGTAGCGTGGAGACAAGTATTTGATCTCCAAAGAAATTCGTGCTGTTGTAGTAGACTCGTAGATAACAGAGCACGTGTAAATAGGCGTTCATTTAGTTAGCAAAGTATTTTCCATGTGCCGCCACAATGTTTTTACATTGGGAAACCAGCATGTGGATGCGTCGATTGCAAAACATTGTGTTCTCTGAGGCAGAAAAGGAATCCACGGCTCTTCAGATTTGTTATCCGAACTCCTGTCCTCGGATGTTTTTGTCGGAAAAAGTGAAAATCCGTGGGAGAAATGGCTGGGGAACATGATACGCTTTATGGTTTCCAGAATCAAACATGCTATGTGGGGCCTGGCATTGTCTTGCAGGAATATCCCACTTTTCCGATTAACCAATGCAAGATCCTTGCGAATGAGTGCACCCTGAACCCGTTGCAGCTGGCAGGAGCGCAAATCTGCTGCGATGGCTTGTCCACGTAGAAGAAGCTCATAATTCATTATACCCTTCACAGTGTACCACACAAGAAAACTGTACGTGAGTACAGAGCTGGCTTATTGGTAGGTGATACCGGTTCAATTCGTGGGAACCAGTATGTTGTACTTTACGAAGCATAATATTAAACTCACTTCTCGTCGCAGGTCAGCAGATGATTGAGAAAAGGCCGCTTGCTGCTGACGTAATAGAAACGACATGCATACAGCCAATGCATGTCGTGTTAAAGTAATCAAGCGGTAAACAAAACTTTTCAGTCGAAATTTTGAAAGCTACGCTATAGAATAAAATACATCTCGGATTCAATATTTTTCCAGTTGCTACCTGTAACAGCAAGACAATGAATCAAAGAAACATTAAGTGACACAAATGAAACTCTTCTACACAGTCCAGGATTTCTAATGCAAAAAATAATTTTTAAAATCGCACTATTAGGTGTAGACCACTGGTGCTCGCAGATCGCCGGACGGACGCTGTGAAACTGTACTCTGGTACTGTTTTCCAAAAGACAGGTTGAAATTGGTGCAAAGTTATCAGTACAGCTGCTATGTTGTCAAATAAACTATTACTTCTAAGTTTCATATCGTTTCTGAGAGTTTATTTACGAGATCACATGTAACGAATTAGGAAAACGAGCCCAAGGATCAAAGGAAGGTGGCAAGAGTTGATGACATCGTGATTAAATTAATGGTTCTCAAACAGCAATGAGCTGGGCATATTGCTAAAAGAACTGACCACCGTTTCACAAATGGAATACTGTACTGGATTTCAAGAAACTTCGGAGAAGAATACCCCATTTTGTTTGAAAGAAGCTGTTTTGGCCACTTCTATGAGAACATCGGCCATATTGAAACAACAGACCAGTAGTTCTTGTAATCGGGATCTCAAGGGCAAAACGCACCCTGCGTCCATCGTAAGAAGCTAAACCAAAATCTTTGGGGCAAAAATTTACCGATTCTGTTTCCTTGAACGTTCATGTTTTCTACTGTCTTATGATCACGATCATGTCCATTATTCGGAGCGTCTGCTATTTGGAGGTAAATATACACTGAAGAGCAATTGAATTAGAGATACATGTCTAATAACGTGCAGCACCACCTTTCGCCCTGATGACGGCGGTGATTCGTCTCGGCATGGACTCGACAAGACACCGGAAGCGTTGGTAAGCCATACGGATCCACGACCTCTGAACAAGCTGCCACAGTTCACGAAGATTGGATGGAGGGGGTCATCTCTCTCGATGGCATCCCAGATGAGCTCGATGGGATTGAGGTCAGGTAACCTAGCTGGCCAAGGAAGCGAGGTCACGTCGATGGAGTGTTCATCCAACCATTCGGATACGATTCGGGAGCGATGGCACGGTGCATTGTCTTGTTGCAGGATGAGGTCCCCTGTGGTATGTTGAAGACGCACAAACGGGAGCAAATGGTTGTCCAGGATATCCCGGTAACGTTGACATGTAAGGGACGATGTCACACGTACCAGGGGTCCCATTTCAGTTCACGTAAACAGTCCTCAGATGCGAATGCCATCCCCACCAGCTTGAAGAGTACCCTGCTGGCAAGAAGGATACATCGCTTCATGAATATCGACTCATCAGTCCAGGCAACATTTTTCCACATGGCTAGGGTCCAGTGGCGATGTTCCCGCGCCCATGCTAATATTTCTACCCTGTAATGTGCGGTCAACAGCGGTACCCTCGTGGGATAATGGCTTCTGTGCCCCATAGCGAGGAGATGGTTCTGGATGGCGTTGCTGCTTACACGTTTTTGTGCAACAGCATTATAATGCCGAGCGATTTCTTGCACTGTGGCCCGTCTATCCGCTGTTACAATGCGAGCTAGCCGACGATGACCCCACTCATCTACACGCTGTTGTCCACGGCAGTTTGCCCTTGCAGGGATGGTTTTACCGGATTCGATGTACTTACGGTGCACCTGTGACACAGTGGCTCGTGAAAATCCCAGTGCCTGCACGACTTCCGAGATGGAATGACCCATTAATCGGGCCCCGACAATTTGCCCACGATCAAATGCGCTTAGATCCTTCGCCTTACCCAAACTGCGTCCGACTCTTACTGATACCCGTCGCATCACTCCTTATATTGTCGGATCGCTGCATACGTCATGTCATTTCGGTTTACAGGGCCGCACATAGCGCCACATTTGCATAACGCCAGCTGTCTTTAATTCAATTGCTGTTCAGTGTAGAGAACCGCATATACTTCGGGATTAGGGATCGCAAATCTATCCACTACACAGCGACCGGTTTCTGCTATTCGGTAGTGTCCGTTAAGGAGGTCTTACTATATTTGTAAATGCCTAGCTTGTTCCAAAACAACTGAGAATGTTTCATAAAGAAAGTGCAATACTGCGTTCGACCTTGGCACGAGTCTCGAAAAAACGGTAGTCGTTGTAGCAACCGTGGCAAACGGCCACACCTGTTTATCACGCATGCGTCGTCGGTAGCGCGCAGTTAATGAACGAAATTTCATGAACCTCTAACAAGTGTTTTCGCGCCGTGATTTTTCGAAAAAAAGTGGATGTGAAACAGGGATGAAGATGCACCATCTGTCGACTTAAAAAGTCTGTCGAGAGACTTTCCGTCTTATTCAAGAGGCTTAAAAAGATGAATGTCTAGGAAAATCAACAATTTGCAGATGGCATAAGGAATTTATGGATGGTCGTGAATCGGCGGCTTTAAAGGCGCATGGAAGAAGACCTTTAACAAGTGTTACAGAGGTAAACATCAATATTATAGGTGTTACTATACGGGAATATAGACACCTATCAATTAGAGATATGGAAAATATGGTTCACGTTTCAAAATCATCAATTCACGGAACTTTAACCGAGAATTTTGGCATGAAATGAGTTTGTTCAACTTGGATTCCCCATTTCTTTTTATGTGCGGCCCAAGGGAAGGCTGCGCATGGCCAGTTGTGTCGTTACTTCTTTGGAGAAAATTAATATTAAGTTGACGCCCCAACCTGCATATTGTCCAGACTTCTCACCACGTGACTTCTAGCTGTTCCCCATTTTAAAAAAGGACATTAGGGGGACGAAAATTTGAGACTGATGAACAACTTATTGCAGCTGCGCAGTGGGGTGCTTCAACAGCATTTCAGAAGAATTCCGGAAAACACTGAAAGAGTGGGAGGAACGCTGGGACACCTGTATTCGATAAAATGTACAGTATTTAAAAAAAAAAACGATCGTTTCCTTGATAATTAAGACAGGTATGTGCGTTTTTTATAAAAACAATTTGGGACATTAGGACAACCTGTGCATATACACTGAAGAGGAATTGAATTAGAGACAGCTAACGTTATGCAAATGTGGCGCTATGGGCGGCGCTGTAAACGGAAACGACATGACGTATGCAGCGATCCGACAATATAAGGAGTGATGCGACGGGAATCAGTACGAGTCGGAAGCAGTATGGGTAAGACGACGGATCTAAGCGCATTTGATCGTGGGCAAATTGTCGGGGCCCGACGAATGGGTTACTACCCATCTCGGAAGTCATGCAGGCACTGGGATTTTCACGATCCACTGTGTCACGGGTGCACCGTGAGTACATGGAATCCGGTAAAACCATCCCTGCAAGGGCCAACTGCCGTGGACAACAGCGTGTGGATGAGCGGGGGCATCGTCGGCTAGCTCGCATTGTAACAGCGGATAGACAGGCCACAGTGCAAGAAATCGCTCGGCAATTTAACGCTGGTGCACAAAAACGTGTAAGCAGCCACACCATCCAGAAGCATCTCCTCGCTATGGGGCACAGAAGCCATCGTCCCAAGAGCGTACCGCTGCTTACCGCACATCACAGGGTGCAAAGATTAGCATGGGTGCGGGATCATCGACACTGGACCCTAGACATGTGGAAAAATGTTGCCTGGACTGATGAGTCGAGATTCGCGTTGGTACATGTGGATGGCAGGATACGAGTACGGCGCAAACCACATGAAGCGATGGATCCTTCTTGCCTGCAGGGTACTCTTCAAGCTGGTGGGGGTGGCATTCTCGACTGGGGACTGTTTACGTGGACTGAAATGGGACCCCTGGTACGTGTGACATCGTCCCTCACAGGTCAACGTTACCGGGATATCCTGGACGACCATTTGCTCCCGCTTGTGCGTCTTCAACATTCCACTACGGACCTGATCCTGCAACAAGACAATGCACCGTGCCATCACTCCCGAATTGTATCCGAATGGTTGGATGAACACTCCACCGACGTGACCTCGCTTCCTTGGCTAGCTAGGTCACCTGACTTCAATCCCATCGAGCACATCTGGTATACCATCGAGAGAGATGTTCGAGGCTCTTACCCTCCTCCATCAAATTTTCGTGAACTGTGGGAGCTTGTTTAGAGGTCGTGGATCCGTATGGCTTCCCAACGCTTCCGGTGTCTTGTCGAGTCCATGCCGAGACGAATCGCCGCAGTCATCAGGGCGAAAGGTGGTTCTACACGTTACTAGACACGTATCTCTAATTCAATTGCTCTTCAGTGTACATATGACGAAGTAAAAGACATAAGATTTCCAATGTAAATGGAATTTTATATTTCTTGAATGTCTTACTTTGTGTTATTTACGCTTTCCAACCGTAGGTAGAAGAAGCGTAAATAACAGCTTTGTTCGTCTCTCTGTCTGTCTGTCTGTCCGCATGATAACTTGCGTAAAAGGTTCAGTTTCGATGAAAATTTGGTATGTTTTAGGGGACAACTGGAGACGAACCCTATTGAAAATGGGCGAAATGGGGTTAAAGTTCAGGACATAGGAGTGGGATCCATTCCATCCCCTTATGCGTCATAACTTACGTAAAAATGCTTAGATTGCGACAGAACTTTAGTATATTTTTCCGGAGGTATACTGAAATAATTCTGTTGAATATAATCGAAATGGGGTCAAAGGTCAATGCACAGAAGCGAGATTTATTCCACAGCCATTATCCTCATAACTTGAGCAATGATTTCTGGTAAGTTGGAAAGCGTATCATAATCAATGCATAGCATGATTTTACTAACTTGTATGATATTTGCTTTTAGGATTTTCAAGAGAGAGTGTGAGAGAGAGACAGAGAGAGCTTATGTGTGTGTATGTGTGTGTGTGTGTGTGTGTGTGCGTGCGCGTTGTGTGTCTTTCTAATTTCAACAAAAATAAACCATAAGTTTCTTAGGTTTTTTTTTATAAATTTGAATGAAACATTTTTCTTAAAGCAGTTTTAATTAGCTTTTTGGCAGTTTTCTACACAGAGTTTTATATGGTTAAAGAAACTGGCACATTTTGAATGCAGCTTGCGATGCCAGTAAAACGAAACGATCAGTTTAAAGATCCTAAAAAACAGTAGTATCTTCCTGATTAATCGTTGTTTGCAAATGAGTTTTTATGTCTTTGAAGTAATCTCGCAATTAAAAAGTTTGGGAAACTTAACTGCCATCAGGTTCTAACAACAGGAATTTTTTTTTACGAGCCCATTTTATTCTGAAAGCACCAGCGATCAGAACAAATAAAACTAATAGCGCAGTATTTCCGTCTTTTTATCTTTAAAGACTTCGTAAAACGGTTGCATGCGACCCCACAAAACATAATTTAAAGTCAGCATCTTGGTTTGAAATTTAAATGTAAGCTTTCTTTTTGTCCCTGAAGAGAAGAAAGAAAGAAAAGTAGGAAAATGTAAAGAAAAGAATTCTTCGCGCTTTGAGTTCTCCGAAGCGAATCGTTTGCGAGTAGAGTTACAAGCGCGGAACTCCAGTGTTAACTCAAGAACTGAGATCCAACATTTCCAGTGCACCTATTTCCACTCAGCGCTGCGCTTTCTCGACAGAATCGGCGTCTTTTTCGATTTCGCAAATGTTCTTACTACAACCAAAAGCAGGAGAGCAAAAATAATAACAAATAAATAAATCAAAAAAGGTCCGTAGATCTCACTGCAATTTGTGACCTCTTGGTCGTCTATCCTCGTGATTTATGCATCAAGGAAGACGGATATTTAACTTTCCCGAGTTGACGCATCGCCAGAAACTTTTCTCAGCTATTTCAGCTTTCGATGGACCCTATTTTGCATTGCCGTCTGAGTTATTCAGCAAATAATTCCTCGAGCACATGAAAAGCGGAGCTGCATTTGGAATGCTACCAGTTTTAAGGATAGTTAGAGGATATGAAAAGAGGTCGCGTTCTTGAGAACAAATATCGGAATAAAGTAAAATTTCCTTAACCTAGCTGACTCACATATTTATGTCCATTTAATACGATGCATTACATCTCAAGCAATGCAACATAAAAACGCAGATAAAGATTTGATCCTAGCAAACTGCGCAGATAATAAGTGGGCATGTGGGTAAGTGGAAAGGTTCGCTCTCTGTCAAGTACCGTGTGTCTATAAATAAACTTCGCAAATCAGAGGATGCTGTAATTGGACCTATCGGGCGGAATAAATTCAAATTTGATATAAGGACTCCAGAGGAGATGGAATTTTGTTTAACAGAAAAAATGTTCCAAAACTCGCCTGAAGAGTATGAGTGGCGCTTTAGAAAATACAGCATGCTGTAAGTGGAACTATCGTTCGGAATGACTTCAAATTGATATAAGGATGCTGTAAGTGGAACTATCGTGTCTCATTTTACTTGATATAAGGATGCTGTAAGGGGAACAATTCAGAGGATGCTGTAAGTGGAACAATTCAGAGGGTGCTGTAAGTGGAACTATCGCGCGGAATGACTTCAAATTTGATATAAGAACTCATGAGGAGATGGAATTTTGTTTAACAGAAAAAATGTTCAAATTGATATAAGGATGCTGTAAGTGGAACTATCGTGTCTCATTTTACTTGATATAAGGATGCTGTAAGGGGAACAATTCAGAGGATGCTGTAAGTGGAACAATTCAGAGGGTGCTGTAAGTGGAACTATCGCGCGGAATGACTTCAAATTTGATATAAGGACTCATGAGGAGATGGAATTTTGTTTAACAGAAAAAATGTTCCAAACTTTGCCTGAAAAGTATGAGTGGCGCTTTAGAAATACAGGATGCTGTAAGTGGAACTATCGTGTCTCATTTTACTTGATATAAGGATGCTGTAAGTGGAGCTATTGATGCTGTAAGTGTAACAATTCAGAGGATGCTGTAAGTGGAACAATTCAGAGGATACTGTTAGTGGAACTATCTATGCTGTAAGTGGAACAATTCAGAGGATGCTGTAAGTGGAACTATCGCGCGGAATGACTTCAAATTTGATATAAGGACTCCTGAGGACATGGAATTTTGTTAAACAGAAAAAATGTTCCAAAATTCGCCTGAAAAGTATGAGTGGCGTTTTAGAAATACAGGATGCTGTAAGTGGAACTATCGTGTCTCATTTTACTTGATATAAGGATGCTGTAAGTGGAACTATCGTGTATCATTTTACTTGATATAAGGATGCTGTAAGTGGAGCTATCGATGCTGTTAGTGAAACAATTCAGAGGATGCTGTAAGTGGAACAATTCAGAGGATACTGTTAGTGGAACTATCTATGCTGTAAGTGGAACAATTCAGAGGATGCTGTAAGTGGAACTATCGCTCGGAATGACTTCAAATTTGATATAAGGACTCCTGAGGCCATGGAATTTTGTTTAGCAGAAAAAATGTTCCAAACTTTGCCTGAAAAGTATGAGTGGCGCTTTAGAAATACAGGATGCTGTAAGTGGAACTATCGTGTCTCATTTTACTTGATATAAGGATGCTGTAAGTGGAGCTATTGATGCTGTAAGTGGAACAATTCAGAGGATGCTGTAAGTGGAACAATTCAGAGGATACTGTTAGTGGAACTATCTATGCTGTAAGTGGAACAATTCAGAGGATGCTGTAAGTGGAACTATCGCGCGGAATGACTTCAAATTTGATATAAGGACTCCTGAGGACATGGAATTTTGTTAAACAGAAAAAATGTTCCAAAATTCGCCTGAAAAGTATGAGTGGCGTTTTAGAAATACAGGATGCTGTAAGTGGAACTATCGTGTCTCATTTTACTTGATATAAGGATGCTGTAAATGGAACTATCGTGTATCATTTTACTTGATATAAGGATGCTGTAAGTGGAGCTATCGATGCTGTTAGTGAAACAATTCAGAAGATGCTGTAAGTGGAACAATTCAGAGGATACTGTTAGTGGAACTATCTATGCTGTAAGTGGAACAATTCAGAGGATGCTGTAAGTGGAACTATCGCTCGGAATGACTTCAAATTTGACATAAGGACTCCTGAGGCCATGGAATTTTGTTTAACAGAAAAAATGTTCCAAAATTCGCCTGAAAAGTATGAGTGGCGCTTTAGAAATACAGGATGCTGTAAGTGGAACTATCGTGTCTCATTTTACTTGATATAAGGATACTGTAAGTGGAGCTATCGATGCTGTAAGTGAAACAATTCAGAGAATGCTGTAAGTGGAACAATTCAGAGGTTACTGTAAGTGGAAATATCGATGCTGTAAGTGGAACAATTCAGAGGATGCTGTAAGTGGAACTATCGCGCGGAATGACTTCAAATTTGATATAAGGACTCCTGAGAATACGGAATTTTGTTTAACAGAAAAATTGTTCCAAAACTTGCCTGAAGAGTATGAGTGTCGCTTTAGAAAATACAAAAACTGGTTTAAAAATAACTTTCAAATTCGATATGCCATCTATATTTTCTTTTTTTGCAACATGCTGAAATTGCAAAAAATGAACGCGCAAGCTGTGAAAGCCCATTTTTTTTCCGGTGACTGCGCTCGAAGCTGCATCCTTCAGCTCCGGAGCCGAATGCTTTCCCAATTAAGCTACACCTGCGGAAACTGTCCCTGCAACTTTGCCCTCTTGACATGTGCCTTACCTCTGTAGTATGTCAGATATATCCCCCCTTTGAGAAAAGGCTGTGACGGAATCATTAGTTTCCGAATAATCCGGCAAACAATGCTGACAATAGCTCCCTGAAGAAGAAGGAATTCTCACTAATTCCAGACAATGTGTGAAGGAAGCATCACACATTTTTCAAATCGTCGAAAAAGGAATTCTCATTACTTCCAGACGATGTGTGGAACAAATATCACACATTTTTTGAAGAACCCAGCAGCCAGTAGATCCGGTTTTACATCCGGGCCCCAATATGAAAACACATTTTTTTTTTTTATCGAATCCTTCTGTTCCGGTGTCGAATGCTTTCTGAATTAAGCTTTACCGACGGAATTTATAGCGGCAAGTTTGCCATCTTGGCATGCCCTTCACCTCTTTAATACGTCACAAATCGAAGTGTTTCGCTAGAAATGTCGCTTGCTCTTAGGTCCACCACATTTGCTATGTGACCACAACAGACGATGTTCTTTAGATGTCTCCAAAGCTAAAATTGACACGGGTTCAGATCCGGTGTGTGCGCTGACTAAGTTATTGCAAACTGGTGGCCGATTATTATTTTTTTACGCTCCAAAAGTAGGGTTTTTTTGGGTTTTTTATTGGCGGTTTAACGAACACCGTGAGCAACTCAATGGGCCATAAGCAGTCGCCCGTCCCTAATTTAGGGTCACTGGTTCCAGGAAAGGGAGAGAGCCAGTGCCATAAGACAAACACAACATCCATGCCTCACCGGGATTCGAACCCGGACCCCGTTCGGAAGAATGATCAGAGGCCATCGCTTAGACCACTGCGCCACCGGGGCGGCCCAAAAGTAGGTTGAAGAAGCGTATATGCTCCAGCTTTCTCCATCTGTCTGTCCGCACGATAACTCGCGTAAAAATGGTTCCATTTTGATGAAATTTTAGTATGTGGTAGGGGACTACCTAAGGACGAACCCTAATGAAAATAGCAAAATGGGGTCAAAGTTCAGAACGTAGAAGAGGGATCCATTCCATTGCCCTTATACGTTGTAACTTGCGTAAAAATTTCTTGATTTCGATGAAATTTTAGTATGTGGTAGGGACCACCTCGGGCCGAACCCTATTTAAAATGGATGAAATGGGATTAAAGGTCAGAACATAGGAGTGGGATCCATTCCATCGCCCTTATGCGTCGTAACTTAGGTAAAAATGCTTCGATTACGATAAAACTTCATCATGTTGTACCAGAGGCATACCAAACCGATTCTGTTGAATATTATCGAAATTAGGTCAAAGGTCAGAACACAGGAGTGAAATTTATTCCACAGCCATTACCACATAACTTGAGTAATAAGTTAAGTAATGATTTCTGGTATGTTGGCAGGCGTATCACAATAAATGCATTGCATGATCTTTCCAACTTTTTTTTTTTTTTTTTGTGGTAAAATGTGCCTGTAGCAATTACTTTATAGCCGTTGCTGTGTGAGCAGGCGCACCATCTTTCGTAAGAACTGTTGAACTGAGGTACTAACGCTGTGTTGGAATCACCTGGTTATATTCTTTGCCATCGATAAAGCATGTAACGGGGCCCGCAGAACCAAATTTTTCTAAACGAAAGGGTCCAATGATGAATTCCGCTGAAAAGCCACACCAAACGGTTACTTTTGGAAAAAGTGATTCAATCTCGCGCACGTTGTTTAAAATTGTTGTTGCGCAAATTCTGCACCTGTGTGCCTTTAACAGCGCCTTGCAGCTGGGAATGATCATCGTCTGTTTACAAAATGTCCCACGGCCGTTCGTTTTGTCCAGTTCCACTCGACTAAGAAATAGCGGTGCGAATGTTTCTCGTGCACCCAGGTGAGGAAATAGCAAGTGCTGAACATGGGAAATCTTCTAAGAATAACACCGTAGTATTATCTTAACGTTGTGGACCTCGGTTTTGTGGAATTGACTAAATACTAAGCAATACGCAGTGCGCTACTACTTTCCACTATATTTGACACTCCGTCTTCCTCTAACGTTGTAGCTACATCATCCACTGTCTGATGGTTGACTGGCTTCCATCCTCTGCCAGGTTTGACGTCCAAACGACCTCTCCTTCAAACTTCCAGATCATCAATGAAGGAAGAAATATTCTTCATAATACATGGACATTTCACAGAATATTCAAACGAAGCAAATTGAATTTGCTTGTACCAGTTACTGGTCATTAGGGTGGAGCGAAAAACACTTTTTTTATTTGAAACCTCACCATGTGCAATAGTTGCGATTTTATTACTGATATGACTTCCCGAAACATGGATGACATTATTTGATATCTTAGGCTGCCTCAAGAACCTCGAAGTTTGAAAGTTATTGGGGAAATGGTTTAAAAACACCCGCTTTCTCCATTTTGTAAATATAAAAAAAACTGTGTCACCATGTTATTTAATATCACCTTTGAGTGTATAAACACGGGTAAAAGTTCAGCAGACATGAGTTAATTTCTTAGGCTTCCCCAGATCCCTTAAAGTACGTAATTTTTGCCGAAAATGGCATGATAAGTTGCGTAAGCATTAAGTTCGACAACAGCCTTATTGTAACTAATTTGGGCTTAACATTAACAATCCCCCCTTCTCTCATACTTTCTGGAAACCTCTTCTTGATTTTCAGAAATATAGCTTGCTGTTTTGCGCTCTGCTTTGTTTTTGTTACCTTTTTCATCTCAGTCCTTCTCCTTTCTCACAGCGGAGCTCTGTTTGCCAACTCTCTGAGTCATCTCATCACAGGCGCACAGGTCCGTTTGGGAGAGAGTGTTGGCGGATTTGCGTCATAATGATGCAGCAGTTTCTTTCACTCCTAGTGACGTTTTTTGGATCGTACCGGCATTTTCGTTTTGTCGTCCACCAACTTAAGATGGCTGAAACAAGAAATAAAGCTGATTGCCCTATCCTCGGGAGTTATAAGGAGATGCATGAAAATGTGTTGCCTACGTACGAAGATGTAATGCACCATTACTACCTTGTGAGAAAATACTCTTAGGCAGGAAGGTGAAATTATGAGCCTGCTGCAACAGAAATAGCAAGTATTGTCGCGGACAAAGTGCTAAGTGTATGGAAGAAAGCATCTCTTCCGACATCACTCCGCAAATCTGTTGCAAAGTGTATTACCGCATACAACACTGAAATCCGAAAGCTAAAAAAACACGCTGCAAGAATGGATGAAACCTACCGAAAGAAGATTGAACAATTTCGTGCAGATTCGCAACGTATCTTTGACATATGCTCATGCAAGTCAAATGTTTTAGAACCTGCAAAATTTGCAGGTTCTAAAATCTGATTTTACTAACTTGTTATTTATTCTGTTTGGTAGAGTCTGTAGCGGGTGTTTGTTTGTACATAGTACATATTATCATCTGTAACAGCTACTTGGATTCATTTATTATCATTTTTTCTTCTGTGGCTTGGACTTTGGCGACCTTATTTTTACACATGCCTTGATATATAACTTTTGGTTGCATCCATTCGATTTTTTTATTCCTGTTCTACGACATAGTCTGCCGCAAGATCTGAATGTTCTCACAGATAGAGTCTCTTGCTGAATTTGGTTTTCATGTATCCTCTGAAGCAGAACCTTCGCCGGAAAATAGCATCACTTACCGCTGACCGGGACACCTGCAACAGGCCAGAAATATCCCGAACCGACTTAGGTACTAAGAAGGTATCCTATGAGCTCTCCGCGTTGATAGTCACTGAGCTCCACCGTACGCCCATTCTACTGATTATGCTTATCGATCAATTTGTCAGGAAACTTTAGTCTTTCTGTACCTGCCTGAGCCACGGACAAATCCACAACTCAAAAAGTGTGTCCGGATGCTTTTGATCATATAGTGTTAACTATATTGACAAAAGTCACCGGACACCCCTTCAAAAGCAAATTAACGAATCCGCTGCGTTGTTAAGATGCGCAGTACAGCTGTAAACGGTATAAAAACTAGACTGCAGCTAACCGCAATTATATCGCACTGTGAGGTTGGGTGAAAATGTCGGGGCGGGAGAGAACTGACTTTGAGAAAGGAAAGATTGTTGAGTGTTATATTAGTGTGTTGTCCATAAGAGAAACCGAGAGGCGTTTAAACATACCCAAGTCAACTGTTTTAGATGTATTGAATAAGTGGAAGTAACATGGCGTGCCTGAAGCAGTAAAACGTACTGGCAGACCAAAGAAAATCAGTGATAGAGGACGTCGAAGCCTCAGGAGAGTCGTTACAGCTAATAGAAGGAGTACTGCACAAGACCTCAGTGTACAGGTGAGTAAAAATGCTGGAACCTTGGTATGCACACCTACTATTTGCAGAGAACTTCATTTCATGGGTTACCGTGGTCGTTCGGCTGCTCATAAGCCTTTCATCTCCACTCGGAATGCTACTCGTCGTTTAGTATTGTGTAAAGAACATTTATCGTAGACCGCAGATCAATGGAAACGGGTGCTATGGACTGATGAATCCAGATACAATCGATCCATCAGTCCGATGGCCGTGTGTGGGTATCGCGGGAACCCGTGGAGCGCTATTTACAACAGTGTACGTTTCCTGCGGTCACGTTTGGAGCTGGCAGTGTACTCGTGTGGGGTTGTTTTGTTTTTCGTGGTATGATCCCGACCCATTGGTTATCGTGGACAAACCTGTCAACCAGCACGTCTATCTTGATATTCTGGACAATTATGCCCTACCAACTCCGTGGTAATACTATGGAACATAGCCTTGTTGGTACCAGCAGGATAATGCACCGAACCATAAAACTATGACTGTTGCGCTATGGTTTGACGATAATTTCTTATCGTGTGTCGACTGGCTAGCATAGAGCTTGGATTTTAATCCTATAGAGCACCTATGGGATGAATTAGAGCTCCGCATAAGAATTTTGGAACCAAGCACTACTACTAAACCACAGTTAGCAGCAACGTTATGTACTGAACGGAAGCGCATAGCTATCGCTGTGTTCCAAAACCTTGTCGAAAGCATGTCTCGAAGGGTCACTGCATGAATTTAACGCCAAAGTTGGACCGACACTGTACAAAGGTATGTCAAATAAGTGCTATGTTGTGTTTCTGTTTGGGGTGTTCCGTGACTTTTGTCAATATAGTGTATGTATTCTCTGACTAAATGAAG
Source organism: Macrothele yani (assembly GCA_039090855.1). Classification (NCBI taxonomy): domain Eukaryota; kingdom Metazoa; phylum Arthropoda; class Arachnida; order Araneae; family Macrothelidae; genus Macrothele; species Macrothele yani. Next base: position 131,440,774 of record CM077027.1, on the reverse strand, counting down.
ATAGATTTGTTTTTTACACGTTCTCTGTCGTAAACGTGCCGGTTGTGTTTCATTTCTATGAGTTCTGTGAGACATAGTCTTTAGTTTGAATTTTATGAAAACTTCAAACATTTCGGAAGAATAATTCCAAAATAAATACTTTCACTAATGCATTCCAACGTAGATTTTTGAAACCCAAAAGTATTATTTCTATTACCATATGTAAATTTGTTGCATTTTCACCATGGTAAATTTATTTTTCAAACTCTCTGTATCGTTCTTCTTTCTCCAGCTTGGACGAATAAATTTCCTCTATGTAATCGAATTAAAGAAATCTAATTAGGAACTAGTTTAAGTACAAGAGCAGTGGAGAAGTCTGTAGTGCTTCGAACCATTCAAAAATAAAATAAAATATTTTTTTCGAGGTTTTATGTAGTACATTAGGGAAATTTCTTAATTAACATTGTTTATGTGAATTCAACTGTTTTTAATATATCAGCGACTAAATTTGGTTTATTTATTCGAGAATAAATCATTGAACTGGAAAGACAAGTGGATAAGGGTTAATAAAGATTATATAACTGTCCTTCATTTGTTGATGAAATAGTCATTTTTTCAAGTACCCCTTCAGGGCTGCTGAATGTGACTGAAGAGCCTGCTGACAAGAATAAAAAGTGGGTTTGAAAATAACCTTTCAGAAAACAAAATTGATATGCAATGTTTTACAATTAATGAAAATTTTGTTATTCGTTGGAAAAATCTAGAGGTAATCTGCACTTACATTTACCTTGGGCAACGGACCTCGAAAGAGCTCACATTGATAAGGTCCAAAATTAACCAGCGCTTCAAAAAAAACAAAAAAAACAGCATTTTGGTTGGAGAACATTGGATAAAACCGTAAAATAATTTCAAGAGAAATTCCCCATTTTCGTAAAAGAAAAGTGTTTAATCAATGCCCCCTTCCAGTTCTTAATTATGGAGCAAAGTTACGGACTGTAACTAAACAAAACACACAGAGGCTGCATACAAGTAAAAAGGGAATGAGGACTTGCATGTTGGTGTAAAAGTAGAATCCATGAAATGACAATGGGCTATATATATATATATATATTGCTGGGAGAACTGATCACCGATGGACAATTGAAATATTAGACGGGCCAAGAGAAAGAAAAATATCCAGAAGAAAACCACGTGAGAGTTGGGTGGAGGAAGTTAATAATAACAATTATAAATTTATTCTTGCTGTTACATTAAGGATTTATGAATAAACAACAATATTTTGTATTATAGAGAACAGCAAGGGAGAATCATTTAAAAAAGCCTTAGAGAGTTCTAAATAAAGCCCTGATTTCCCAAATATATATATAGACAAGCCAGCACAGGTTCATCCAACACAGCAGTAACGTTAAGTGTTAGTTGTATTATAAATTATTTGTTTTTCATTATTTTTTAAATTTAACTTAACAAGTATATTTTTAGCTTATTTTTGAATAAGTTTAGTATATTTATAATATTATAGTCAACTCGATAGGCAGTGTATTCCAAAATTCAGGATCAACATAATTTAAACTCCGTTTCATTCTGAGAGTTCTATTGTACACTCTCCAAAATTTGGAGAGTGTACGAATACTTTTACACCATGAGAAGTGGATTGTTTCTATTCAACATAATGTATCTGTGTATACATTTCATATTTATTGTAAATTTTGTATAGAATAGTCAAAATATACTCTTTAATACATTTTGATTAATTATTGCAGAATTTTAATTCGTACATTTCTAGAAACAGGCGTTTTTTGAGTAAAACTGTCGGTTTATGAGTACTTTCTACACTCACTGTAACTGATTTTATTAGATATACACTGTGCGTCAAAGAATTTTTAAGACTGGCGCTAGATTTCAGCCTAGGGTGGCGCCACCAGTGTAATCGCGAATGCGTTATAAACCGTGACCATCTGCTTGCCTTCTGCCAAAAGTACTGCGCAGTTGTTAAAGTAACTTAAACGAAACGGTTGTTCATTAGAGAAGTAAAATTTTTTTCATGTTGAATTATTAAGATGGAACAAAGGGCTGTTATTAAATTTAACGCAAAACTTGGTAAAAGTGCCTTGGAAACGTACCAAATGATGAAACAAGTTTACGGTGAGTTTTGTTTAAGTAGATCAAATGTTTTCCTGTGGCACAAACGTTTTTTGGACGGAAGAGATACGCTAGAAGATAAGCATACCGGAAGACCAAGTTCATCTAGGACACCTGAGATTATTGAAAATGTGCGTGATTTCGTGGCAAACAATCAATGTGCGTCACTAAGAATGATGGAAGAGTCTTTAAACATCAACAAAGAAACGATTCGAAACATCCTGCATGAAGATTTGGGCAAAACAAAAGTCTGTGCTAAATTTGTTCCACGCACGTTAACCAATGAACAAAAATCAAGGAGAAGAGCACATTGCAGAGACATCATTTCAGACGCTGAAAATGATCCAAACTTCTAAAAATCGATTGTTACTGGTGATGAAACATGGTGTTTTCAGTATGATCCTTAAACAAAGTGACAAAGTGCGGAATGGAAGTCGAAAAACTCACCACAAGCTAAAAAAACAAGAAAAGTTCCATCGAAAATCAAAACAATGCTCATTACATTCTTCGATAGTAAGGGTATTATCCACAAATAAGTTTTTCCAAGTGGACAAACAATTACTGGTGAGTTTTATTTAAATGTTTTGAGGCGTTTGATGGGCAGAATTCGTCGCATTCCTCCAGAATATTGGGATGAAAACAGTTGGTGTTTGTTGCACGATAATGCACCCAGTCACACCTCACTCTTCGTAGATTTTTGGCGAAAAATAACTTCTGTGTGTTGAATCATCCACCGTATTCGCCTGATTTAGCACCCTGCGACTTTTTTATTCCCAAAACCTTAAATGACGTTAAAAGGATGTTATTTCGATGATATTTTGACGACCATACAAACAGCTTCAACGCGTGCTTTGGAGGCAATTCCGCATAGTGAACTGGAACAGGCATTCGAATCATTATTAAATCGCTGTAACAAATGTGTTGAAGCCTGAGGGACTTATTTTGAATGACAAACCAAAACAAATTATAATTTCTTGTTTCTATTTCATTTTACAGACCCAGTCTTAAAATTTCTTTGCCACACTGTGTACGTCCAACTAACGGCTTTCTTTGCGTTAAGCACCGCTAATAACATTTGTTAAGAAATCCAATTAATAGCTCGACGTTAAGCATAGTTGTAACAGAGGAAAATTAAATGAAGAAGCGTTTCGGAGCTAGATAGAGATGTGAATGCGGATTTTACGCAGAGATGCAGTCTTAGAGGGAATAAGATTATGCAGTCGGAATGAAATGGAAATTCTCGCATTCCAGACCGAGAAGGGAAGTTCTCTTCTCTGACTGTGTTTCACGCTTAAAGAGGGTGTTAATGGAACTACTTGTTCTAGATATTCTCCTCACAGCGTATTCAGGGATCCTAAGATAGCAGGAAACCTTAAATATAATAGCTTCGCAAACTATGTGAGCGCAAGTGGAAATTGCCTAATTAAGTCTATAAGAATGAACAACTAATATGAAAAATACTCGTTTAACAATTTTGACGTATATTCTAAATTAACCTTCATTTTTTTTATTTTTTTTCCCTATACAAATTTTGAGTTTGTTCTGCTTATACTTCCAAACTTAATGTGACATCTTTTCCCTCAAACGAGAATACGGTTGGCAACACATTTGAGGTCAAAGTGAACGTGAAATAGGTGCTACTAAGAACAAGTTTCATATGAAGAAAATTTCAGGAAAAACACAAATGTTGATACAAAAGAGAAGGGAGATGAGGACAAATAAAGACGTAACTTCCAACGTGGAATATATATAAATCTGTACAAGACAGTGCGAAAAGGTATCACTGAAGACATAAGGAAATTCAATTGTGAACTAGTGAGGAAAGCAATTGAAAACAACCAGAGCATGAAGATAGCAAAAGGACATCTCAGTAATTGAAGAAAACAGATTTTGTCTGTGAGAAAAGAAAATGGTACTGTAACAAGAAATGGAAGCGAAATTTTGACAAGGGTGAAAGACTTCTATTCAAAACTATATGAAAGGGATGATACATCTATTCCAGACATTACGACAGGTACCAGTGCCAAAGTCCCCCCAATCCTCCCTACAGAAATTATATATGCAATTAAGAACATGAAACGGGGAAGAGCTCCAGGAGAAGTTGGAATTACCGTGGACATTATACAAGAAGCAAGTGAAGAAATTGAAATTACACTCGCCCAAGTTTTCACCAGATGTCTTAATGAATGGAAGATTCCTGAGGATCGGAACAATGCTACAATGATCTTGCTACATAAAAAAGGTGACATTGAGGATCTCAGGAACTACAGGCCCATCAGCATCCTTTCAGTGGTTTATAAAATTTTCACTAAGGTTCTTTCACATCGCTTGAAGGTAACACTAGACATGGCCCAACCAAGAGAACAATCTGTATTCAGGAGTGGCTACAGCACTATAGATCATATCCATGTACTGAAAGAACTAATTGAAGGAACAAGAGAATATGAACTCTTATTACTCATGGCTTTTATTGACTATGAAAATGCCTTCGATTCCGCGAAAACCATCAGCAGTAACAATGGCTTTGAAATCCTGCGGTATTGAAGATTCATACATTAGCATTATTAATAACATTTATGAAAATGCAAGTGCGAAGGTTCGGATGCTTGAGGATACAGCACAAAGAAGAATTGGAAAGGGATTGAGACAAGGTGACAGCATATATCCCAAGCTCTTTAACGCCGCATTGCAAAATGTCTTTCAATCATTGAACTGGGAAAACAAAGGAATAAAAATTAATGGAGATTACTTAACTCACCTTCGTTTTGCTGATGACGTAGTCATCTTTGCAACTACCCCTTCAGAGCTGCAGAGTATGATCCAAGAACTTGCTGACAAGAGTAAAGATGTGGGATTAAAAATGAACTTTCAGAAGACAAAAGTGATGTACAATGCTTTTACAAGAAACGACGATTTAGCGATTGATGAAGAAAAGCTTAAGACAACCGATTCCTACATTTATCTTGGGCAGCAGATATCGAGTGATGGTCACATTGATGAAGAAATTAATCGGCGTTTAAAACTTGGGTGGAGAGCTTTTGAAAGAAACAGTACAATTTTTAAGAGCAGTATGCCAGTATGTCTTAAAAGAAAAGTGTTTAATCAATGCATCCTTCCAGTGCTTACGTATGGAGCCGAGACATGGACCTTAACTAAAAAAGACATACAAAGACTGCAGACAACTTAAAGAGGCATGGAGAGATGCATGCTTGGTGTAACCAGGAAAGATAAGAAGAGGAACTTCTGGATAAGGAAATTGACAGGAGTGGACGACATCATGACCAGAGTGAAATCACTGAAATGGCAATGGGCTGGACATGTTGCTAGAAGAACGGACCACCGATGGACAATCGAAATTTTAGATTGGATTCCGAAGGACAGGAAAGGACCCAGAAAAAGACCCCATGGGAGATGGAAGGTTGAAATTTGAAAGTATGCTGGGGTGACATGGAGGAGACAGGCCCAAGACAGACAATTGTGGAAGAAATTTGGGGAGACCTTCATCCAGCAGTGGATTGATAATGGTTGTTGTTGTGGATGATGATGATGATGAGGTGGATATTGATTTGTTAAGTAAAATGTGAAGTGCGATGTTGTGCTGATGAAATAGTGGTGGAATAAATCAAAAACCGTAAGTTGACTTCTGTCTTATGTTTCGTCTGGCCGTAAAGATTTAAATTAGGAATTAATGCATCGTATTCTTATCTAATGGTTTAGACATAACGTAAAAACGACAATATTTCAGCACGAAAAGAAATTACGTTATACAATAAATAACTTTTAACTATTAATTTGAGAATATTTAGCTTTAAATATGGTAATTACTCATTTAAGAATAAATAAATTTTAATATTTAACATCAAATTAAGTAACTTTTGAAATGAAATTTACTCTTTTACAATAAATAATTTTTAAAAGAAATTGAATAATGTTTAATATGAAAATTACTCATTCAACAATATATAACAGTTAAAGAGGATGTTAATGGAAGTACAAGTCCCAAATGTTCTCCTCTCAGGATTTAGGGATTCTAAGATAACAGTTAGCCTTAAGTATAATTTTCTTATAAACCACTAGATAGCCTTAAGTATAATTTTCTCAGAAAGCCCGTCAATAATGATGGGGAAAAGTAAAATTTATGATACAGAAATTATTGACATTTATTTATTGAGTTTTTGAGTTCCACGTCAACAGATGGCGGCGTTGGCTCACAGGTTTCTGAACATTTCCCGAGCAGTCGGTTATGGAATTTAATACGACGGCCTGTCTGTTTGTTATGTGTTTGATAAAACCTTTAGTCCCTATTTCGTCAACACTTCCTTGTACACAACATTTTTTGTGTACAACTGACTTTCCCTGTCCTTTTCCGTGAACTATTTTTATCTTGACGTCGTCAGATCGTCGTACTCTTGACGTTGCCACATACAGATGGCTAAATACCAGTTCAGGTAGTGAACCAAAATTCCTGATGTAAAGTTTTCGTATCTCTAAGGAGTTGACCATGTGACGTAACGCATCTCTGACGTCATGTGAGAATGATTCGGATTAGATGACGTCACACCTGCAGCTGTGTTCTTTGTTGCTATGACAACAAAACAAATATGATATACGCGTAGACTCTGCGTGTGTAGGTGATGACGTCACCTATACGAAAAACTAAGCTTGGCGTCACAAACATTTGTTTCTCGGTTTTTGCTATGACGACAAAAAAGTGGCTCGGAGGAAGAGGACTCTAGTAAATTATATATTAGGATGTGAGCGCAAGTAATAAATGCTTAATCAGTCTTATAAGAATGGAAAATTAATATGAAAAATATTTAATTTTCCATAAAAACTACGTCACCCACAACATAAAACTACGTCACCTGCTACTGTTTCATGGCACTATCTCACTAATTCTACGTCCTTAAAGTACTCAGCGAAGGGCAGTTGACTTCTCCCTACGTGGTAGGTTGCGGCACCATTGCTACTGTGCCCCTTTAATTTTTTTCAGATGTGAAATTTTTAAGAAATAAAAGGAAAGAGATGTTTTACTTTGTGTATGCAATTCATAGTAACTTATGCTGATTATTAATGAATATTAGTAGAAGTAGAAGGCGTAGTATTCTCGTTGTCAGTAGTTTTTGTTAAAATTGTTTCTGAAGAAATCGTTCTTCAGAAACAATTTTTCAAACACCTTAGTTGCCTTGTTATAAATTTGGCGATACGTCTCAGGCCTAATGTACTCTCTTTGTTGTTGTTCTAGTGCTTGTCTAGATTTAGAATGCATAGGCGGTGTAAAAGTTTGAAGGTTTGAACATAATACATTCATTATCCCGCGAAGTTGTGAAGACTGGCGATCTGCATTGGTATTGCATGCTCGGTGTGAAAATTTTAAAATTTGCATCGATTACATTAATTTCCAGCTGTTCTTACTGTTCAGGCTCAAGTCGAAGTGGAAGATTGTGGCTCTAGAGTCAAATTAGGTGAAAAGCATTCCTGACGCGCGGAATCGTGACGCTCCCTACATTCCCGTGACCTTTCCGTTGATGACTTAACAGGGCTTTTCGGATTCCCTCGTTCTCCTCTAGCTGTTTCTTCAACTTTCGTTGGTTCTTATAGTAATTTTCCCTGGATTTTTGCGGTATTTCTAAATTTTCGTCACCAAATTCTTTTTATATCTAAAAAAATATATAAATTTTAAATACACTTTATTTTGGTTTATCACATTCGTCCGTTATCTCTGACCGTCAGCTACGGAATGCGTGGCTGGGGTCATCGTTATCATTATCTATTCACTAGTGATCAACCTTAAAACTGCGTGCGTCGAAACAAAATCACGCGAAATTTAGCTTAACTTTTTAACGCTACTGTATACAATAGAAGGGTTAAGGGATTTAATGCGAGGTCTTCTAAACGTTAGGTGGTTCATACTGGGAAGTTTCTGTGAAGTTTTACTTGTAGAGCATGCGAAATCTTCAAAAAGTTAGGTGGTTCATACTGGGAAGTTTCTGTGAAGTTTTACTTGTAGAGCATGTGAAATCTTCTAAAAGTTAGGTGGTTCATTCCGGAAAGTTTCTGTGGTTTTACTTGTAGAGCATGCGAAATCTTCTAAAATTTAGGTGGTTCATACTGGAAAGTTTCTGTGAAGTTTTACTTGTAGAGCATGCGAAATCTTCTAAAAGTTAAGTGGTTCATAATGGAAAGTTTCTATGAAGTTTTCCTTGTAGAGCGTGTGAAATCTTCTAAAAGTTAGGTGGTTCATACTGGAAAGTTTCTGTGAAGTTTTACTTGTAGAGCATGCGAGGTCTTCTAAAAGTTAGGTGGTTCATACTGGAAAGTTTCTGTGAAGTTTTACTTGTAGAGCATGCGAAATCTTCTAAAAGTTAGGTGGTTCATACTGGAAAGTTTCTGTGAAGTTTTACTTGTAGAGCATGCGAAATCTTCTAAAAGTTAGGTGGTTCATACTGGAAAGTTTCTGTGAAGTTTTACTTGTAGAGCATGCGAAATCTTCTAAAAGTTAGGTGGTTCATACTGGAAAGTTTCTGTGAAGTTTTACTTGTAGAGCATGCGAGGTCTTCTAAAAGTTAGGTGGTTCATACTGGAAAGTTTCTGCGAAGTTTTACTTGTAGATCATGCGAAATCTTCTAAACGTCAGGTGGTTCACACTGGAAAGTTTCTGTGAAGTTTTACTTGTATAGCATGTGAAATCTTCTAAAAGTTAGGTGGTTCGTACTGGAAAGCTTCTGTAAAGTTTTACTTGTAGAGCATGTGAAATCTTCTAAAAGTTAGGTGGTTCATACTGGAAAGTTTCTGTGAAGTTTTACTTGTAGAGCATGCGAAATCTTCTAAAAGTTAGGTGGTTCATAATGAAAAGTTTCTGTGAAGTTTTACTTGTAGAGCATGTGAAATCTTTTAAAATTTAGGTGGTTCATACTGGAAAGTTTCTGTGAAGAATTACTTGTAGAGCATGCGAAATCTTCTAAAAGTTAGGTGGTTCATACTGGAAAGTTTCTGTGAAGGTTTACTTGTAGAGCATGCGAAATCTTCTAAAAGTTAGGTGGTTCATACTGGAAAGTTTCTGTGAAGTTTTACTTGTAGAGCATGCGATGTCTTCTAAATGTTAGGCAGTTCATAAAGGAAAACTTTCATGGTTTTACTAGCGTGCCATCGAATGATATTGTTGAAAAGCTTCGGGAAAGGTTTTCACGTAGGTCACAAAATATTGTCTAAAACTTAGGAAAGGCGTACTAAAAAAAAAGGCCGAAATCTTTGTATGGGGGTTGTAAAATGTCTTTTGAAACTTAGGTGTGCAGTACTGAAAAATCTTCGTCAAGGTTGACGTATGGGTTATGAAATGTCTTCAGAAACTTAGATGGGTAGTGCTGGAAAAAGCTCCGTCAAGTTTGAGTTGTGGATCGTGAAATATCTTCTGAAAGTTTAGATGAGTAACGTTGGAAATCTTCCTTGGCTTTTGACATGCAGGTGGTGAAATATCTTCTGGAACTTAGCTGGGTGCAGTTGGAAAAATAAGAACAGTGAAGTACAAGCTATTTCTGTCGAATATGTTCAGTGGTAAGATATATGCTCATTTTTTCTCCCAGAAAATCGGAAAATGGGCATCTAATATTAATCCTTTGATGAAAATACCTGGAACATGTAAAATGAGTCGAACAAGAATTTTTGGAGTCTCTAGTTTTAAATGAACACCAGTAGTTAACTAAAGTAATATGCGCTCTGGACAGCCGTTATCTGTTGCAAACTATTATTTGATAGCTAACATTTCTTCTGTAATTATCTTGAAAATGTTACTGGGATTACTAGTACCTGACAGATAACGAATTACATCACATTGCTTATGCAATACAAAACAACCTAGATCCTACCTTATCATTGTTTTGGATAAAGTGTTTCTCTGCATAGTTTCCGTGTATCTGGATGGCCTGGACTCTTTCAGAAAGACAAATCTCAGAGTCAAAAGACCCGCGTTGTATATGAATGGATGACGTCATGGGGAAGACAAGGATTCAGGTTGGTTTCCAACTCTGTCGAGTGTGACGTCAAAGACGACACCGACCTATCAGGCCGTATAACATGAGAGTGATGTCACAAACGGAGGGAATTCATCTCTCTAATGTCATGGCGTTGTGTTTTCTAGACGTAGTTGCAAGAATCCCATGGAATACTTGTGGAATGCAGTAGAACACGACATTTGTAATTCCATGCTACTGCCTTGCTCCGTCGCCGAACTCCGAGACGTCATTCTGTTCAGCTGGTACAGAATACCTTCCTCGGTCTAGTGGCGTGGAATTCCAAAAGTCTTGTTCCACTGCAATCCATAAGTATTCCATGAGATTCACGCACCTCAGTCTAGAAAACACAACATCATAACACTACAGGGATGGTTTCCGTCCATTTGTGACGTCACTCTCGTGTTACACGGCTTGATACGTCGGTGTCGTGTTTGACGTCATACACGACAGCGTTGAAAACCAATCGGAAGTCTTGATTTCGTCAGTCTATGCCACACTGGATGAAAGCAATTATTGCAGCAAAAGGCTTCCAAAAACATTATTAGGTAAGTGGTTATAATGCTGTAATAGTGTGCATTCAAAGCGTCCAAATTCCTTATTCTAGAAATTGCTTCAATCTGCCGTACTTTGGGAAAAACTCTGAGCATGTAGTATTTGATTTGATCTTTTTCATTAGCGGCGATAGATGTGCCCTTTTTTTCATTCACTCCCTCCCCCCCCCATCTCTCTCTCTTGCTCTCTCTACATATTTTTTTTCTATCTCTCTCTCTCTCTCTTTCTTTCTCTCTCCTTCTCTATCTTTATCTTTCTCTCTCCTTCTCTATCTTTATCTTTCTCTCTCTCTTTATCTTTCTCTCCCTCTTTCTCTCTCTTTATCTTTCTCTCTCTCTTTCTCTCTCTCTCTCTCTCTCTCTCTCTCTCTCTCTCTCTCTCTTTCTTCTCTCTCTTTCTCTCTCACTTTCTCTCTTGCTCTCTCTCTCTTTTTTTCTTTCTCTCTCTTTCTCTCTCTCTCTCTCTCTTTTTCTTTATCTCTCTTTCTCTATCTCTCTCTCAAAGCATGGAAAGAGACTATTCCGCTTTCGTAATGGAATCAAATAACGTTGCAATGCAAACTGCTTTGCAGTAAAATAAAAAAAGTGTTACTTATATAATTTAAGCTGTTTCTTTCGCCAGCCTTCGACGCATCGGTCGATATCTCGCCACTTCGAGACTTGAGAATAACTATTCCTCCAGTGATCGGCATTTGCTACAGAAGTTCTCAACTTCGCGTAGTTCTCCAACTTTAAATTCCTAAAATGGTTTGTCGAGAGCGATGTTCATCTGATCTCAACCACTGTTTTTCGTTATAACTAATTATTACCAGCTTCGAACTTTCTGAGAGATTCATTCAGTGCTTTTAGTTATGTTTGTATCTTTATTGTTCGTGCTTCCATTTAAACTCTTTGCGAAGCTGGTCGAGATTTATGCCGTTTTTGCAACGATATTTAGAAAATTCAGAGATTCAAAACGAAGCTGCTCGGTATTCCACGAATATCATGTCAGTAACAATGAATGAATCAATAAATAAAATACGGGATTACACCTTTGTACAATACAAATTTGGGAGATGTGAATCCGTTTATTGCTGTAAATATGGCATGGATGTTAAGTCAGATAAGATCCGAACTCGCAAATTTCGTCGTCCTGGAGGGGAAACGACCCCGCGTCTCCCGGATAGCGCCCGAGTATGCTAACCACTACACCACCCAGAACGACCAAGTCTCAAGTTTCCGATTAATTTGAATAAAACCGTCACAGGATTCGCTAGTCGAAGCAACCGGCATTCATAAATAGCAAATCTGAAGGTTTCGGAGTTAATTCCAAAACCTCCAGATTCGCTAAACATGAGTGAAAGAAGCAACCGGCATTCACTTTCGTTTCATATATAGCGAATCTGGAGGAAACAACCGGCATTCATATAATAATAATATATATATATATATATATATATATATATATATATGAATGCCGGTTGCTTCGACTAGCGAATCCTGTGATGGTTATATTCAAATTAATCGGAAACTTGAAACTTGCTCGTTCAGGGTGGTGTAGTGGTTAGCATAATTGGACGTTATCAGGGAGACGCGGGTTCGATTCCCACTCCAGGACTACGAAATTTTCAAGTTTTCGGATCTTATCTGACTTAACATCCATGCCATATTTACACCAATAAACGGATTCACATCTTCCAAATTTTTATTAGAACAGGTCAGCAAATTTACAAACTTCGTAGTTAGGGAAAGCAGCAGGGTTGTATGACAAAAAAAAAATTAACGAGAATATACTGTGATGTACTCCTTTGAACAATGGGAGAAAACTTCCATTTTAACGACAGATGTAATACAAATAAATAAAAATCACCGTATTTTAAGTTTAATGCGCAGTATACAGTATTACGTTTCTGCTTAACGTCGCCCTAATTGTTCGCTAGCTGACATTACGCATTCATTACTGATGAATAATAATAAAGCGAACGCACTCTGCTAGTTATCGAGAGATCTGGAGATCGATCCCAGTGATGTCAATAGAACAATTTCAGTTGCTAAGCGTCGTTTATAAAATAACGTGGACAGAGCAATGACATCGTCTATTTGCATTCATTACTGATAGATAATTACTAAAAAGAAGTGTACGTGAATGCCAAAGGCACGAAGATGAATGGTAAAGAAAATGTAGATTGATTTAACGCCACTATTTTGACTGGCATCATGTGGCGTACAGCAGAGGTGAAGTGCGTGTCAAGACGACAAATCAGCGGCGATACATTCCGTCGGTGTAGTATAGTCGGTTAGAACAATGGCTGCGGAGTAAGGAGACACGATTTCACTATCGCCACCGACGAATTTGTGTTTTCACAATTATGATATGCAGGCAAGGTCGGAGCAAGTTTCTCATCTGGGAGGGCGCAACATGAAACTACCCCCTTCGAGTTCGAACGTTCTCTATTTCCACACAAATAGTATATAGTTTTTACTTTCTGATATCTCTGTTATGGGAAAGTATTACGATCATTCAAAAATAGAAAATTTGAAGATTAAGTAAGTACCCAAATGTCACAAGTCGTAAGTACAGTGGAATCCGGATATTGTTTGTTTGTTTGATTGGATTTTTAACGACCACCGTGAGCAACTCAATGGGCTATAAGCAGTCGCCCGTCCCTAATTTAGAGTCACTGGTTCCAGGGAAGGGAGAGAGCCAGTGCCGTAAGACAAACACAACATCCATGCCTCACCGGGATTCGAACCCGGACCCCGTTCGGACGAATGATCAGAGGCCATCGCTGGAATCCGGATATGAAGAGGTCGGTTATACCATGGAATCGGATTTAACGCGGGTTCGATCGTGTCCCCGAAACAAAATACATACACAGACAAATATATACTCAGATTTTTATATACTGCGGGTATACCTATAACGCCGTTATCGCCTGTCTCCGTGTATAGCCGCGTTATAACAGGTTTCCATTGTGTCACATTAAAGTTAAGTGAACGCAGAAAACGCAGAACTCGGCGAAATTGCAAAATCAAAAACAAGCCATCACGAAATGAATGAGTTGATGTAACAACAGGAAGACGCTTTCGGGGTAGGGCTTAGAAAAATTTAGTTCAAGGTTATATACGTATATAAGCGCTCAAATGGACTAATTACCTCTTAATTTCTACTGCATATTTGGAAAGGACGCGGAAGTTAGACATATCCTCATATTGTTTCACATGCCTCTCTCCACTGTTTTGGGCAATTCCATTCGTGCATATGAACGGTCCACATCTCAGTGAATATACTACTGTGCCACCCCGGTTAGTTGCAGGGAATTCTATACGTGGCTAAATAAAGTCTTTAGATAACAGCACTGAAGTGTATTACTTTATTTTTCAGTTGCAATTTTCAATAAATTTATTCACAAATAAATTTATTATTTATTGTGAATAAATTTATTATTATTATTACCGTTGAGCATGCCCCTCAGATCATGAATTTTAAGCCCCAAGTATGGCCACTCTGGGAGAGCGACCGTCCTCCCTCTCCTGATAATAGCTATATCTGGGATTTTTTTAACTAGATAATTGCTTCATTAAACCTCTAATATGGCTTTTTTTCTGGGATTTTTTTTATTTTAAATTGCAAATTTTCTGAGAAAACTTTTCTCCTTTATCAGGCAGCCCCTTATTGTCACTCTTTCATGGTCACTATCGCGGTTAGGTTTAACCTTGACGGTGACGGTCACCACATCTTGCTAGATGTTAGTCAGGGACAAACCTCTGTAGGCATTGATGATGAAATTCTGATTCTTCTTAACGTTTATTCCTTCTTTTAATTTTCTTTTTTGAAAGTTGCTTAAGAGAAGGAATAGAAATTGCGAAGAATCAGAATTTCCTCATCAATTTCTTCAGAGGTTTGTCCCTGCTTAACATCTGGCAAGATTTGGTGAAAATAACCTTAACTGTCAAGGTTAGCCGTAACGGCGACAGTGGCGGTGAAAGAGAGACAATAAGGGACTGCTTAATGAAGGAGAACAGTTTTTCCCGAAGATTTGTAATTCAAAATAAAAAACACTCCTAGAAAAAAGGCATATTAGAAGTTTAATTAAGTGTCTAATTTATTAAACTAGGAAGCCAATTTTCAGCATGAGTTTATTCACACAGAATTGCTTTGCGCAACACAATATTTAATGTTTATGCTGAATACTGAAGCTAGCAACAACGCCATTTGGTATTAGGAGATCAGAAGAGAAAGCAAAAGGAACTGAATCCAAAGTGGAAAAAACAAATTAATTTCAGAGTGAGGCTGAAAATAAATTTGAAAACTTCACGTGTGATTTACGAAAGAAACTCGATTTTTTTACGCTTTCCAACCGTAGGTTGAAGCATTTCGAAGAAATTTTAGTCTGTGGTAGGGGGACCATCTGAGGACGAACCCTATTGAAAATGGGTGAAATGGGGTCAAAGGTTAGGACATAGGAGAGGGATTCATTCCATTGCCGTTATGCGTCATAACTTAAGTTAACATGCTTCGATTGCGACGAAACTTTATCATATTGTTCCGCATGTACACTGAACTGGTTCTGCTGAATATAATCGAAATGAGGTCAAAGGTCAGGGCACAGGAGCGAGCTTTATTCCACAGCCATTATCCTCATAACTTGACTAAACATGCTTCTATTGCGACAAAACTTCAGTATGTTGTTTCGTATGTATACCGAACAGGTTCTGTGTAATATCATCGAAATGAGGTCAAAGGTCAGGACACATGAGCGAGATTTATTCCATAGCCATTATCCTCATAATTTGAGTAATAACTTGAGTAATGATTTCTGGTATGTTGGAAAGTGTATAATAATCAAAGCATTGCATGATTTTACTAACTTTTTATTTCGTTTAATTCCTTTTTATATCTTTATTGTGATGTCGAACGCTGTAGAAATCTAGTGTTTCCTTTAGGATATTTGATACGCTGGCGTTCCGCTGCTCTAACCCGGATATAGCTGTTTAAGAAGTTTTTTATGCGCCCACAGGAGAGCCAATAGCTAAATTTTCAGGAGGGGGCAAGCAGAAGTTGTAACAACAAATAATATACAACCACATACGAAATTTTCACCATGACTTTTTGTTACCTAACAACTTTTACAACACACTCAGCACGTAAATTTGTTTTGAAACCATAAGACCCAAAAACTGCATAAAAGAAGTAGATAAACGAAATTAGACAGCTCGTTGGAGGAATAACTGAACTTTTATGCCGTACTTTTGATCCTTGTACTTTTGGCCACTTATAGCCCATGACCACGAGAACACAGCGATCACTTAAGCGGTCATCAAGAAGGAAAAAGTAAGTACCATCAAGGCAAAGTTCAAAATACAAACTACTTCATGAGATCTAGAAAATTGTAAAACTATGCTAGTAATCCGATTTATTGGCGTAAGAATATATGAACAATCGTTTCCAAGCTTTCGTACATCAACAAAATGTCTTTTTTCAAGGAAGGTAGATAGAAACTACCAATGTTCAGACAATCCTTGGAGAACACCCGACCTTTTCGCAATATCAGAAGCCCCCGTACCGTACCAACAGGATGAGTTCCAGGCATGACGCATGTCGTCTCCTTTCAGACGCTGCTGTCTATCTTTCTTGAAAAAATCCATCTGGTTTATGTACAAATTCTAGGAAACGATTGTTTATACACTGAAGCGCCAGAAAGCATGGGGTACGTACTTAGTATCGTGTAGGACCTCCTCCAGCCTGGAAAACTGCAGCAACTCTATATAGCATCGATTCCACAAGACTTCTGGAGAGATGTTGAGCAATGCCGTCTGAACAGCAGCCCACAGTTACCTTGTATTTGTAGGTTCAGGATCTTGAGTGCGAATAGACCTTTTCACCACGTCCCATAAGTGCTCTATTGGTTTCATGTCGGGCGAATATGGTGGCCAAACCATCCATCGGAACTGTCCAGTGTGCTCCTCGAACCAATTTTGAACAACTTGGGCCCGATGACATGGTGCTCTGTCAGCCTGGAAATTCCCATCTTTGTCAGGGTACGTGAAGCCCATGAAGAGCTGCAAATGATCACTCATCAGAGCAACAAAGCGATTACCGGTTAATGACGTCTTTACGAGGACCGGAGAACCCAAACCGTGCCACGTAAAGAAACCTCACACATGTATGGAACCACCACCAGCTTGCACAGTGCCATGTTAAT
This sequence comes from Macrothele yani, assembly GCA_039090855.1. Taxonomy (NCBI): domain Eukaryota; kingdom Metazoa; phylum Arthropoda; class Arachnida; order Araneae; family Macrothelidae; genus Macrothele; species Macrothele yani. Next base: position 131,423,908 of record CM077027.1, on the reverse strand, counting down.
AGCTTGGTTGCATGGTCTCATGGGGTCTGCGCCACACCCGAACCATACCATCAGCTCGTAACAACTAGAAGCGTGACTCATCGGACCACGCCACATGTTGCCAGTCTCCACGGTCCCATGTGACGCGCTGTGTCCAATGTCGTGGTGTTAACAAGGTCACTGTGGTGGGTCTTCTGCTCCCATGCCCCACGGACGCTACATTACGCTGCACAGACCTGATGGATGTGTCTCTGGTACCTCCTGCATTGAGTGTGGATGCTATTTGAGCCAGTGTTGCTTGTCGGTTAACATGGACAATCTTGGTCAGACTTCGCAGGTCACGGTCATTCAGCACCCGTGGTAGGCAACTCCGTTGTCCACGGTGGATGTTAATGCTTTCCATGACGTATTCTCGGTAACCACGTGACACCGTGGATCGAGGAATGTCGAATGTTCGCACAACTGCGGACATTGAATTTCCCATCCGTCTATCTCCCACTACCAGGTCTCGTTCAAACTCCGATAATTCACGTCGGCTTGCCATAATCCTACTGGCCGCTGTTCAACCTGACTCACGATATTACAACTGGCAACTGATAAAAATCGTGACGTTCGTCAAAGCCCGGAAGACCCAAACCGAAGGCAGTGCCACTTAAAAATTTGCATACTGCTATCCCATGACTTTTGGCACTTCAGTGTATATTCCTGCGCCAATAAATCGGATTACTAGCTTAGTTTTACAATTTTCTACATGATTAGAGTATAGTTCCTCTTTATTAATTTCAGATCTTTCTCAGATCCCATGCAGCAGCCGGCAGTGAATGGCTGCTGCATAAGATGATATCATATTCTTAATTTCTTTGCTTTTTATTCTTTTCCATACTCTACGTGACCTAAATTTCAACTTCCAATATTTTTCTTATTTTTCGAACGTATACGTTCATCCAGTAATTCAACAGGTAAATGACCGATCAGAATTAGTGTTAACATGGAAGTCTTTGTTGTACATTCGGAGAACAGAAACGGCATATTCAGATTTTCAGGGAAAGGTGAATGTTCCCTCTTTCCCCTCGGATGGGTGCCTATGTTTGGCCAATAGGCATGATGCATTTTGTCTCCTTTCAGAGCCGTGTGAACTTTTATTTTAGATGAACTTTTTTATTGCCATCAAAAAGAGCTTTTACTTTAGATTGCCATCTCTGGCGCCATCTATTGTTCTTTTGTTTGAGCTGGAGGTTTGTGGTCGGAGGCAAAAGGAAATTCCCTCTTCTTTTCATTTTAGCTTCTGAAGAGAACTGGGTTTAAAAATTTGTCCGTTTTATGATCATTTGCAGCGGAAACACAGCTCAAGATTCTACAGGTGGTACCATGGTGTGAGGGACATCTTGTTTGGACGGTAAGAATCCCCTGATATTACTGGAAGGTCGTGTATTCTCCAAGGATTGTCTGAACATTGTTTCTGGCAATCAACTCCATCCTGTAATGTTGACTTTTTATCCATCAGGTGATGACTGTTCATGGAGACAATGCTACTTTCCATCGAGTGAGATGTTTTCATCAGTCATTCAACGAGCATGACAGCGACTTCCAGTATCTTCTTTGGCTACCACAAAATCCGTATGTGAACCCCATTGAGAATGTATGGGACATGTTAGAAAAACAAACCCGGGAGCAAAGTCCTCTTCCGTCAAATCTGAAGTTAGACTATCTGATGACCCACGTAGCACAGCCTTGCAATTTAACGTTGGCCCAACAGTGAGCCACCATCTTTTAGGATTAGAAGACAGTGGCTCAGTGTTGGGTGTACGTTAAATTGCGAGGCTGTGCTACTTAGGGAACTCCTGGTATGCTGTAGACGTAGATGCACTCCAACACCTTGCGAAACCAATGCCAAACCGCATATGTGCCGTAATTCGGACTAAAGGAGGTCGAACTTGGTATTCAGTAAAATATTCTAATTCAATGGCAACTATGTGTATCTCCCTCCGATTTCTAAACTAAGTTCATTGGATTCACGCAGTGTATAAACCAGATCTGAAATAGGTTAACTACTAAACACTGCTTTACCGTTTACCTTAATTAAGGGAATAATTGCCGCAGGGTATTCATGCGAAATGTACATGAAATGAAGCACTGGTTGACTGAGAAACGTGCAATTACCAAAAAATACCACATAGTTTCGTGTAAACGGAAAATTTCATGGGGAGTTACCAAGGTTTACCATGTCTCGTCCGACATCACTTTTTTCCAGTAGTCCAGATACGGCGTTGCTGACATCACTGTATATGAACGTCACTGTTCTTCGCAGATATCATTGGTGTGCGTGTAGGTATGCGACCTCTAACACCGATCCTCTTCACCACCCTGCAGATGTTTCGCTGGCATATGGGTCGGGAAAAGCTTTCATTGAATGCCTCGGTCAGTTGGTGCACATAGGAAGGCGTGTTTGTCCGTACAAGCTTTCTCGGGCAACGGCGATCTCGTTCCTGACAATTTGTCGTCGGCCCACAGTTACGCCTCTTAGACAAGCAAAGTTGATCATTTCTCCACTGTTTCAAGAACCCAGATATCTCATCTTTTGAGAAACGAGTCAGCTCTGCTGTCTTAAAAATCGGCGCTCCAGCCACACCGGCAACGACAATAAGCCCTTTATCGACCTTCGAAAGATCCTTTGTTTATTCCAATTGTGATCAACGCTAATGGCGATTACTGACAAACAGCAGTCTTAAATAGTTACCTAGATTACATGGTGACGCACGTGACGTAGCATGTTGCATATACGGTGTGTAAGTGACGTTTACGTACATCTGCATGAAAGTTTCTAATTTAGTGGCCCGGTGTGTGTGTGTGTGAGTGAGAGAGAGTGAGAGAGAGAGAATGAGAGAGATATTCCAACTAGGGCAGTAAACGTCTTTATCTCACTTTATCAAGACTGTTCGAGGACACAGGAGATATAAAGATTGGAAAAACAGTCAAATGCATGTGTTGACACCATATCTCCCAAGCTGTCCATTGTTCCATTGCAGAATATTTTTCAATCATTCAACTGGAAAGACAAGAAAGAGGATAATGATCAATGGAGATAGTTTATCCCACATGCATTTTCCCGACGACATAGTCATTTTGGCAAGTACCTCTCAGACCTAGAGAATGTGATCGAGAAACTTTCTGACAAGAATGCAGATGGACTTAAGAAAGACAAAATTCATGTGCAAATACGTTTACAGGAACTGAAGGTTTAGAGGTTGATACCGGAAATTTAGCAGTCACTGCTTCCAGCATCTGCCTCGGAGAACATATATCAAGTGCGGGTAACATCAAAGAAGAAAAACTGCGCTGGATTGCATTTGAAAGAAACAGTGAAGTTTCAAGAACAAGTAACCATTACGTCTAAAATTAAAAATGTTTAATCAATGCATCCTTACATATGAATCAGGAAAATGAACCTTAACGAAAAGTACCATAGAGCAGCAAACAACTCAAAAATAACATGGACTGTAAGACGGAGCTTAAAGGGGTTTTTTTTCGAATTTCGATATGCCCTACTTTGGAAATGTTGTGTGTTGCTACGTAAACCATGTGCAAAAAATTTAGCGAAATTCAAATAATACCTTACGGTTCCACTTTACATCCGTAATTCTGATGTTTGGGCAAAATCGTCACATTTTCATGTCCATTGTGAGAAAAGAACCGTGTTCGTTACAGACTTTTCCTAGTGCGTAAAAACTATCTGTTGGTAACTAAAAGATGTGCACAATTTTTCAGGTAAAGCGACTAATATCTTATGATTCCAATGTAATGCAACAATACTCCATGTTTAAGGAAAATTGCGATACTTTGACGCCTAGTATTCACCATCTGATTTGTTTCCTAGTTGTGTTAGTGTGTGCACTACTGCACTGAAAGTACAACATATTGTGCAAATATGCAGTAGTGCACACTCTACACAGTTTTCATGTTTCAGAAAAATTCCAGAACTCATCATGCGGAGGTGGCTGCACAGCGAGTTCCACCCGTGCATTAGGGCCAATCAATTTTCTGTTCTTCTTTTTTAATCTTCAATTTTCTGTTCTTTATTAATTTTTACCCTGAAATCTGATTTAATTTTGAAGGCTGTCATTATTTGCCGTGCTTCCAACCGTACCCTAAAAAATCCATCGCTTTGTTCATCTTCGCAAACATCAGCAAATGCTTCTGTTCTCAACTTAACGCATTGCTCCAATTCCTGATTATGACAAGGGAAGTTTTGCGTGCCCAATCGCTCAACAATGTCCTTACAGTCACTGTTGCATAGGTTCATTATTTCATCGTCAATTAAATGAGCAGTCAATGGCGGTTCGCTTAAGATGCATGATTGCCAGTCAATTAGGTCAACACAATTTTCCCCCTGAACAGTTGAACTAAGGAATTTCGAATACACGGAAAGCATCGTAGTTTTATGCCCTTACTCGAAGGATCTGCCGGAAGCCAAGTTCTCTGATATGTTTACTCTCCTCCGTGATCATAGCTAGAGGTATTTATTCTGGATGGCCAAAATAGCCATTCCTTTGGATTACGTTGTACAGAACGCTCTTCAAATCCTGGGTGAGATATCTGGATGTTTGGATGGCCTTCCACAGCTACCGTGCTCCATCATGGCAATGAGGGTGTGATCTTGTAAGTGAACTACGTGGCACATAAACCTCACAACAAATTCTGCCAGAATTTTAAGTGAATCCGAAGGCTGCGAAGTACTAATGTAAAGGGGCAAAATATGATTAGCCATTTTTTGCCACCGTGCATGGCTCATTTTCCACGGGTGCTTATGTGCCAGGCTTGATGACCACGTATGCGTTGTCACAACGTGGTTAATGCCCCACAGGTATTTTTGAGACATGTAAAGATCTCTTGCAAATTTTTCATCACGTTCAGGAAAACCCGCTTGAATTGTTTCAAATTTCAAAACCGGTAGATTTTCGCAGCCCTCCACCTGTTTGCCGATTTCCCTCTGACAATGTTTTTGGGCCACTCGTTTGGCCATCCAAATGTTGAATTAAGTGACGGAGTGTCAGCTCGTTTCCGTGCAACTGGCACGTGATCCACTGAAGAGGTTTTTGGCAGGCTAGCTCTAGAATGCGAATTGCACCTCCTTTACGCCCAGTATTAAAGACGGTTCCGTCGCAGCGTATCACCAACAGTTTGCTTAGGTCGATATTCTTGGCATGTAAGAAATCCAGCAGACATTTGGCAATGTCCTTTGCGGTGAAAGATGTAGGAGTGATATGCCCAAGATATTTACTTCCAGGTTCTTACAGCATAGTCACGTGTTCTTCAGTAATAGTTTTTTTAACCGCTTTCCTTCCCTTTCTTCGTACGTTATGGTTTGGTCCTTACGCCCATCGAAATATAGCCCTTTAATAACTTTACGTACAGTCAGCTTATCATTTTGAAGCTGTTTTCCCTGTTGTTGTTTTTCTCTGTCTTCTAATTTTGTGCCTTTCTATAGCATGCACTTGAAGTATCAGCTTGAGTTATCATTCCTACATCTCCCAAAAGTGCACTTTCAAGGATGGCTCCATACATCCAGATATCTCACCCAGGATTTGAAGACCGTTCTGGGCCGCGTAATCCAAAGGAATGGGTATTTTGGCCATCCAGAATAAATACTCCTGGCTATTAGCACGGACGAGAGGAAACATATCAGAGAACTTGGCTTTCGCAGGATCTTTCGAGTAAGGGCAAAAATTGCGATGCAATCCGTGTATTTGAAATTCCTCAGTTCAACTTCACGGGGGAGGATTATTTTGACCTAATTGACTGGCAATCACGCGTCTTAAGCGAACTGCCATTAACTGCTCATTTAACCGACGATCAAATAATGAAACTATGCAGCAGTGACTGTAAGGACATTGTTGAGCGATTGGGCACGCTAAACTTCCCTTGTCACAATCAGGGTGAGGAGCGATGCGTTAAGTTGACAACAGAAGCATCTGCTGTTGTTTGCGAAGACGAACAAAGGAATGGATTTTTTAGAGTACGGTTGGAAGCATGGCAAATAATGCCAGCCTTCGAAAGTAAATCAGATTTCAGGGTAAAAATTAATAAAGAACAGGAAATTGAAGATTAAAAAAGAAGAACAGAAAATTGATTTGCCCTAATGGATGGGTGGTTGGGTTGGACACGGGTGGAACTTGCTGTGCAGCCACCTCCGCATGATGAGTTCTGGAATTGTTCTGTAAATGAAAAATATGTAGAGCTGCACCATGTGCAGTGTGTACTACTGCACATTTGCATAATATGTGGTGCTTTTAGTGCAGTAGTGCACACACTAACACAACTAGGAAACAAATCAGATGGTGAACACTAGGCGTCAAAGTTTTGCAATTTTCCTTAAACATGGAGTATTGTTGCATTAAATTGGAACCATAAGATATTAGTTGCTTTGCCTGAAAAATTGTGCATACCTTTTAGGTACCAACAGGTAGTTTTTGCGCACTAGGGAAAGTCTGTAACAAACGCTATTCTTTTCTCACAACGGACATAAAATGTGACGATTTTGCCCAAAGGTAAAGTGGCACCGTAAGATATTATCTGAATTTCGCTTAATTTTTTGCACATGGTTTACGTAGCAATACACAACATTTCCGCACTAGGGCATATCGAAATTCGAAAAAAAAAAAAAAAAATACGGTCCTGCCTAATGGATAGGCGCATTCTTGATGAAACCAGGAAAGACAGGCAGAGCAGAGGAACTCATGAATCAGGAAAATGACAAAAATGGTTGACATCATGATCAAAGTAAACCATTCAAGTACCAATGTGCTGAATATATTGATTTTTAGGAAGTGACCACTCTTGGGCAACTAAACTACTAAACTCGATACCAAGGGACGGAAAAAGACCCACAATCCACCTATCTGCACGTTGAAGGTGGATGCATGAAATTCGAATGCATACCGGAATTACATGAAACGCGCGGGTTTTGTAGGAGTTTCGTGCACACTTCCACTGGGTGGTTTGCTTCAGTTGACGTCAGTTCGTGAGGGACAATGCGGCAGCTCCTGTAGACCTTGCCGAGGTCCTGAAGGTGACGAACCACAGTGTTCTGTGATATGCCCAGCTCGCCTGATAATCTCTGAGTGCTGGTTGTGGGATATGCCTCTGTATCCTGACTCGCGGCCTCCGAACCACGGTTAGCGGCGTATCTGACCTTTGCTGATCACCGAAGTTTCTGTTACCTGAGCGAAATGTTTTGAACCATCTGGTGTTGCAGTGCTGGGGTCCTCGGAACCTTCCCCTTTCGCATGACAAATGTTTTGTGTTGCTTAAGCAGCATCATGGCCGAGTTTAAACTCGTAAAGCAAAGGTTCCCTAATTAGCCGGTTGTGGCTGTTAATCTTTTAGGGGTCCCAATCACAGACAGAACGACGACATGCGATGCTGTTCAAAGTAACGACTACCACTTTATATCCCTTTCGACTGACTGCAGTGCGCGACTTGCACTAGTTTAAACATGTGACATACCCGCCGCAACACATGCGTTTAGGCAAATATTTCAAAACTTTCGACTCACTTATTTATTTACGTCTTGAGGTAGTTTAAATTGGGTTTTGTAGGTAGAAAATTGCGATAGTATTGTTTTAAATAAGAAAAGAAATACTGAAATACCTTTTACGAATGATGCAACAGAGTTCCATCAAAAGACGCACCCCTTACTTTAGATAATTTAATGCCATTCTTCTTTGGCTCCGGTCAACATTTTTATGGTTAACTGTAGATGAATGACTGCTTCTGAAACAACGAAGCTCTTCCAATTCTTTGCATTTTTCATATCTGATACACCCATCATTCTTGCTTGTTGAAAAACTTTCGGTCATTCTTCTTCATTACCTCAGAATGAAGTTATAAGCCTTTTTAACCCCTGCCATTTTAGTTTTGCATCCTCTGGTATCGTTACAGCGATTATTGGTTTTATTTAACCAGCATATTTTTTTGTTATGTGCATCAGAAAATAAACTTATCATTTCGAGAAAGCTGTGAGCAGAACACATTGAAATCTTAAGCCTCTGCCCAACTGTAAACATTTTTCTTCGGATCCAGACGCGAGAAATAATAGAATTAGTTTGAATAATTCAGAAGGAAGGAACTCATCACTTACTGCTTAAGAAGATGTAATAATTCTAGACAATCCTCTTTGTATGAAATGATAAATGAAGCAAATGTTTCAAAAGCGGATCTGTGGTATCTCGAGAAATCGGCGCTTGAAATATTTGCTCGATTTATCACTTGCCACAAAGGGGACTGTCTTGAATGTTACATAGTCTCAGAAATTGGTGCCTCGGACTGGATGTGATTCTTCACAAGCTGATAAAATTGCTTTTCAGAGTCGTAGAAATTAGAGAATTTTGGTCAGATAGCAGATCGTCCCTTGTTTCAACATTGTAACGTCAGCATTCGTGAATTATCATTAATAAAAAAACAAGCGAAGAGCAGGTGAAACTAATTTTAATCTGTTATTATGAAAGAAACATTAAAATTCTACAGGCACAGTAATTATTGGCGATACAAAAGAAGGCAGATAAAAGTAATTTCTAATAGAAACATATTTGACAAAAGTAGAAGAAAAAATATTGGTAAATATAAGAAAAAATAAATTTAGGAGCGAAACGTTTAGTAGTGTCTGACAGCCCGCTTATCGTCTTGTGTGCTTTTTCAAGATGTAAATTTTATTATATTCCTTTTGCTGTTTCTTGTGTGCTTGGTTTGATTTGTTTCTGTCTGTTACATAATGTTTTAGCCTAAATGTGGCTATAGGTTAAAATGCTTGAATGCTTTACCGCTTAATTATATGTCTCTTTTTGCTACTGTTCGTAAAGAACTGTCTGCACATACGTAAATAGCACTTCTGTTAACTCTACTTCAAAACTAGATGTTTTTAAATTCTGTTGGCTGAGAAATTTGCTGCGCATGAAGAAAGTAGAGAAAATTGTTGAGCATGAGAAAGGACATAATTTAGACTATTCGCATCTCTAATTATGATTATTTAATTAAGTAATTAGATTTAATTTTATACTTTTTATCTGATTAAACCTAATTATTTACTTATGATTATTTAATCGTTATATATAATTAAATAATCGTAATTTAGAGATGGGAATAATCTATATTATGATTATTTAATCATTTATAATTATAATAATAATCTAAAAAAATCATATACGATTAAATAATTAGATTGAATCACATGTAGTTATTATTTAGGTTATTCCCATCTAAATAATAACCATATATAATAATAAAAATGATTGTTATTTATATGGGAATAATAATAATAAAACATATGATTATATGTGATTTTTATTTCCCATCCCATAACTCATGAGAAATAATTATTATATACGATTAAATAATTAGATTTAATCATATGTAGTTATTATTTAGATTATTCCCATCTAAATATTAATCATATATGATAATAGACATATTGTTATTTAGATAGGAATAAAAATAAAATATATTATTATATGCGATTATTATTTCCCATGCGTTATGGGAAATGGTAATATGACTTACGAAAACATGTGCCTAATCTTTGCGGCAAATAGAAAGGATCGCTCCTATAATATTATTTAAACCAGGCGACTCTGCATCTACAGATTTGTGATGCAAGCAGATGTTTTCGGTGGAAATATCGTTAGATTTCAGCTGCTAACCTGGAGTTCTTGAAAGCAGATGTTTTTCTCGGGATATGATAGGAGTACATCTACTGATAAGCAATTTTATCAAACAGATGATGTTTTCTGTGGGACTATCATTGGAGTACGGCTACTGATCTCTAGTTTTGTAAACAGATATTTCCCCCTAATTTCTGTTGAAGGAGTGCAGGTACTGTTTTTCAGTTTTTTACGCTTTCCAACCGTAGGTTGAAGAAGCGTATATGTTCCATCTTTGTGCGTCTGTCCGTTCACACGATAACTCACGTAAAAATGGTTCGATTCAAATGAAATTTTAGTATGTGGTAGGGGACCAACCCTATTGAAAATGGGATCAAAGGTCAGGACATAAGAGCGGGATCCATTCCATTGCCCTTATGCGTCATAACTTACGTAAATATGATTCGATTGCGTCAAAACTTTAGTATGTTGTTCCGGATATGCGCTGAACCGATTCTGTTGAATATCATGGAAATCGGGTCGAAGGTCAGGAAACAGAAGCGAGATTTATTCCACAGCCATTATCCTCATAACTTGACTCAAAGTGCTTATATTGCGACAAAACTTTATTATGTTGTTCCGGAGGTATACTGAACCAATTCTCATTTGAATATCATCGAAATGTGGTCAAAGATCAGGGCACAGGAGTAAGATTTATTCCACAGCCATTATGCTCATAACTTGAGTAATGATTCCTGGTATGTTGGAAAGCGTATCATAGTCAATGCATTGCATGATTTTACTAACTTGTTGTAACATGATTTCCTTGGGGCTCTCAGCTTACTACTCAGTGGTAGAATGGTTTTTGTTTTTCTTGTTTCTGTTTGGGCAAAGTGAAGAGAGAAGTGAACTACAGATCCTTCAAACAAACTGATTTCTCCAGAAAATCGGAGGTCAAGATAAAGAAAAACATCTGTAAATCTGGACTTTCAAAGTAGCTCAATGTATTTTTTCCACATCACCAAGATAACACTCAGTGCACTTGGAATTACGACCACACCTGCAGAATTGAGTTACCACCAATACTGGCCTCTATAAATAGCCTGCTGGCTAGAGGGGTGTGTACTGTACAAGGAGTTGATATAGAGGTCTCCACGGCCGGGATTTTTCCCTAGATACTTATGGCCTGGCCGGAAGGGGTATGGCGAAGTCGACTCATTTTTCATGCTTTCGAACCGTAGGTTGAAGAAGCGTATCTGCTCCAGATTTGTCCGTCCGTCTGTCTGTCTGTCCGTCCGCTCGATAACTCGCGTAAAAATGGTTCGATTTTGATGAAATTTTAGTGTGTAGTAGGGGACAACCTGAGGACGAATCCTATTGACAATAGGCGAAATGGGGCCAAAGGTCAGCACATAGGAGCGGAATACATTCCATCGCCCTTATGCGTCATAACTTACCTAAAAATGCTTCGATTGCGACAAAACATTAGTATGTTTGTTCCGGAGGTATACTGAACCAATTCTGTTTAATATCATCGAAATGGGATCAAAGGTCAGGGTACAAGAGCGATATTTATTCCACAGTCATCTTCCTCATAACTTGACTAAAAATGCTTCTATTGAGACAAAACTTTAGTATGTTGTTCCGAAGGTACACTGAACCAATTCTGTTTAATGGCATCAAAATGAGGTCAAAGGTTAAAGCACAGAAGCAAGATTTATTCCACAGCCATTTTCTTAATAACTTGAGTAATGATTTCTGGTATGTTGGAAAGCGTATCATAATCAATGCATTGCAGGATTTTACTAACTTGTTTTCTATCGCAATGGTAAAGGAAACGTATTTCTAGATTTTCTGGGCTGCTTAATTGTTTTACTGGCTTTTCTTACTTCCATGACTTATATCCCAGGGCGTAATAACCACTGAGGCGAGAAAAGGCACTTACAGAGTTTTTACCATCGGTACGTATGAAGATGGTAAAAACACTTTGGGGCTTGTTGACAACAGACAGATTTGACCTCGATCGATGGTGTGAGTAGTGTGGAGTGTGTGACGGGGAATGTCTGCAGTGGCTTGTGTATATGTGTTTGTATGAGAGAGTGAGACGACATCGATTGCTTCTGCTGTCCCTAACCCCTATAGGTGTTACTTTTGTAGTGTTACCGCTTGACTCGTGCGGCATTTCACTCGGAAAGCTTATGCGTTAGCAGACCCCTTTCGATGTCTTCATATACTCATAGTTGCAAATGTGTAACTTCTTTTAACATGGAATTTAAGAAATCAAACGAATTGCGCAAAAGAAACTGCCAATTCAGTATGCGTTAAACTTAAAGAGTATCCCTGGCGACTATGAGTCGTCGCACGCCTGCACGGATATTTTACAAGACTGGACACCCTCTACGTCACCCTCTCTTAACAACAATCCAAAAAGACTTTCCTCATGGCAGCAACATGCCGATTGGGCCATAACAGAATGGAAGCAGGTATGCTGATCGGATGAGTCACGATTTGTAATCCTTTCTAGTCCATATCTGGAGTCAGCAATATGAGGCGACGTGCATGGCATCAACTATTCCAGGCAGGTGAGGGAAGTTGTATGATATGGGGCATATTTAAGTGGCATAAACTGGGTCCATTTTTGGGTCCATTGGATGCCCGCTACTACCGACCGGAACTTCTTGTGAATTATGAAATCCCTGCTATGTTGTACCTCTACCCAGAGGAGGACGGGTTCTTCAGGACAATAATACCCCATGTCATCGGGCCAGCCTCACGCAAGTATGGTTTGACGAACATAGAGCTGCCGTGAGACATTTCGAATGGCTTCAAACTTGCCTCATCTTAACTAAACTGAACAGCATTGAGATGTAATGAAACTCCAGGTAAAGCAGTTCGGCACACCAATACCGTAACTGTGAACCGCAGTACAAGCAGCTTTGTAGCAAATTCCCTCAAAACAGTGCAAGCGCCTCTTGGGGTCAGTGCCACGCTGGGTGGTTACAGTTCTCATGGAGAGAAAAGGGTCCATTAATCTTACCCTTGCTTAGAAATCTTATGACGTCACAATCTCGCGATTGAAATGCTGGCGCGTGGTCACGCCATCTGTCTCCTTACGTCACGCGTTGTTGTGGATCTTTTTAAAGTTTTATAACGTCACACTCTTTCGAGCAGATGGTCGCGATTCCCATCTGCCTCATTACGTCACGCGTTGTGTGCGTATGTCCGTCCGCACGATAACTCGCGTAAAAATATTTCGATGAAATTTTAGTATGTGGAAGGGGAACACCTGGGAAGGAACCCTGTTGAAAGTGAACGAAATGGGGTCAAAAGTCAGGATATATGAGCGTGATCTATTCCACTGCGCTTATGCGTCATAACTATGGTAAAAAAGGTTCGATTTCGATGAAATGTTAGTATGTGGTAGGGGACCACTTGGGGACAAACCCTATTGAAAATGGGCGAAATGAGGTCAAAGGTCAGGATATAGGAGTGGAATTACTTTCATCGCCATTATGCGTCATAACTTAAGTAAAAATTCTTCGATTTGGATAAAATGTTAGTATGTCGTAGGGGCCTGCATGTGGACGAATCCTGTCGAAAATAGGCGAAATAGGGTCAAAGGTTAGGACACAGGAGCGGGATCTATTCCATAGCCCTTATGCATGATAGCTTACGTATAAATGCTTCAATTGTGACAAAACTTTATCATGTTATTCCGGAAGTATACTTTACCGGTTCTGTTGCATATCTTCGAAATGGGGTGAAAGGTCAGGGCAAAGGACCGAGATTTATTCGATTTATTGAGTGATAACTTGAGTAGTGATTTCTGGTGTGTTGGAAAGCGTATCATAATCAATGAATTGCATGATTTTACTAACTTGTTTTACAAAAGACGTGCTAAAAAATGTAGCTCAAAAAATAGCCGAGTTGCAGACCGAAAAAATAGTAGCAGATTACTTTTCAAATTAGCTTAATGTGCTAGATGTAGCCCAAACTGGCAACATCGCTCTCAAGTTTCCGTAAGGTCTTTATGTACGCTGGGATAGAAACTAAAATACGTTCCTCTTTCTCCTTTTTGTTTTACTTTTCGGAGAAATGGTTACATAAACTATCTTTTCAGTTTTACGAAACAAGATGATCCAGCTTCAAGGGCGATTCGTTTCCACAGAAGAGGAAATTCTATGCATTTGTTTACATATTTGAGAATTAGGCTGCCTCGTTTATACTTAAGTGTTGAAGAGGAAATTTTCTTGCATTTGTAACGAAAGCAGGTTGGTTTTTAAACCCAATCTATGAGAGGAATATCTTCGATAAATGGCACGTTTGTGTGCGTTACGTCCCGCACACTTCTGAGACAATTCAGCTCAGTGGAACACCTTTGTTTTTCCCTCCATCGGAGGACTAGGGTTTTTTTTTTTTTTTTTTTTTTCAGCAATAAGTGACGGAGAGTGCGGAACAGTGTTAGCAAAGACTTTTACCTGAAACTGCCCGCTAGGAAAGTCAGACGGTAGCGAAGTAGAAAGGGAGAGGAAGGCACCCTTATTTATTACCGGGGGGCCAGTACCAGTGGTCCGCCGGCTTAACGTGCCCAACCGACGTACGGCGGATATTTAGTGGTTCAAGCGTTCGTACTTGCCTGAGACAGAACCTGAGATTCCCCCATGGCAGTCACGAACGCTGACCACTAGGCCATCCGCAGCCTGATCAGCTTTATGAAATAATGCTCATCTTTAAAACTAGTATTCGGCTTTTAATATGGTTACAGTTGCACCCGTCCCTCTTCTATTCCTAAAACCAAATAGTTGTAAACTTACGCTTCTTACTAAACGGATTCCTAGTTATTCCATTATGTGCTATACTCAAAAAAAGTGCCATTAACATAAATATCTTACTATTAGACGTTTTCCTACGGGATTTTAACAAAGTATTAGGACGAATCACTATATAACAGACTAATAAGTTATATAGATATTTTAAAAAATTGTGACAAGCAGTATGGATTCTAAAAAAATATATAGACAGCAGCCCAGCAAAAACGGTCTTGCTGTGCCAACACTGTGCCACTGCTGGCTGCTAGCATTTCCATCAGTGGCCTAGCACTATGTTGCCGTTACCTTTGCTGTCAGTAAAATGTCCCTCGGCCACCAGATGGGCTAGCAGTTCAGGCCAGCAGCTGGCCAACAGTTGGCACCCCATTAGTGGTCATATGACGGAACAGGGCCATCAGTTATCCATCACAGGCTGTGGTTGCCACATGCGGACCTTAAGAGGCCCTGCAAGTACGTGCCATAAGTGATGGCTAGCCTAATGCGGTCGGTCAGTGTCCCGGCAGTTGCAGACGGCAACCACGTTACATAACTGATGGCTTGCCGAATCATGTCCGTCACTTTCCCAGTAGTAGTAGTAAAAAAAAAAAGACAATCATAGATAGTACACCAAAGGCACACACACACAACTGAGTCTTTGCTTGAAGTGCGTCTCTTTCCTGTGTGATGTGAAACGAAGGGTTCTCTTTTTCATTTTACAATATTACGATTTATTTTCATAAAGGTGTGTTTCATATGATTCATAAATTTATTTTTTCAACGTAACGATTGTTTTTATTTCCCCTAAGGGAATTTCACTCATTTTTAACGAGTACCGACTCAAAGACGTTTTCCAAAGTTGTGTGCTGTCCTTCTGGTCTCGAAAGGCGATTGTTAAATTAATATAATTACACATTCATGTCACATTCTGTTACATTTTTAACCTTGCATCTTTTTTTTCCAAGGTCCGAAACTACATTTGTTCAAAACAGGAATGATATTTTATTTTATCTCAGGCTATTTTTAGCAGCGAGTTCCTCCAATCTTGTGTATTCAACGCATGGTTTAGTACATTATATTCACATAGCGTTGCTTTTTTTTTTTTTTTCCCCTCATACTGGATAATTTTGTAACGAAAATATCCATCATTTTGCACTCGTATAATTCTTACTTTTTTCCAACACAACGATTTCTTAATGCCTTTCCGGAACTTCTGTTTGAAGATTATACAAAAATTATTTCTTGTTGTTCATGGGTAATGGAATCAGTGTGTTTTATGGCAGTTTGTATTTTCTATTTTTCGTGTGTCAGTGCAGAAATTTTCCTGCGAACTGAGTTTCTATAAATACTTGAGATTGCCTGACTATTTCTTACAGTTCTTTAATTATAATTAATAATTTTCCTCCGACGGCAATCTTCGTCGACGCCGCATTTCATTAGGAAATTAATCCTTGTCTCTACATACGAGTATGGCTTTTTTTTAACATCCACTAAACAACACGATGGCAAGGGTGTCGCCTTCAACTAACTCATACCACGAAAGACTGGGCACGTGTTGCTTCAGCGCTTGCGCAGTTCCACTTCTTTCACCTCCTGTTGGGGTTGCTTCGGTTGCCAGCTACGGGCCACTAGTGGCACTTGCGTGGAGGCCCGTAGTTCACGGCGATGCTGCACTACCATCAATGACTGCCACCAACGGATCGCTACCGTACCGTGAGTGGCAGATTTCAGCCAGCAGTGACCCATCACTGCCAGCTGGTGGACACAGCAGTTTCTCAACACTTGTGTTTTTTGCTAGGAGGTGTTGGATAATTGTTTGTCTTCATCTGTTTTTTTCTCTTCAGAACGGTTCTAAGGTAAGTCTTGTCGTTTGCATTAGTAGATGGAGTGTAACGAAAATATGTCTCTCAGTGTTTTAAATAAAACACAAAAATACTCTCTTTGAGAGCTCCATTGCCTTAATTCTTGCCTGGTCTTCTAGCGGCTGGTAAGCAAGACTCTTAAACCCCGTGGAATTTGGGTGGAAGTTAGAACTGACTGATAAACACGTATCGCTCTGTGCTTCACTTCTACGTGTTTTTTTTCTTTCTGGTGCCTTAGCCCAAATCTTATAGCTTCGTACTCCTAAGAGCTGTTCAAGATCTACGGTTAAACACTATCTTACTAAATTCCTCTCCAACAACATTCATTCATCGTTCTTTTTATTAAACTTTCACACGCAAAATATATAATTCCACTGAAATACGTAGGTATATCAAAAAGTTAATTACACTCAGCGCCATCTGGAGTGGGATTGCAGTCAGACCGTGTGTGCTTGGAAGGGAAGTAGACAGTGCGTCAGAGCTGTCGACGTGTGTTTTAATTCAGTAACTGTTTGAAATGGCGCGTCAACTGGATTCTTATTCCCAATTGGAAGTGCGAGGTACCATTCGATTTTTGTGGGATAAGCTCCTAAGTTGCACTGACATCCATCGTGGAATCTGTGCTGTACGTATACGGAGGAAATGCCATGTCTCGCACTACCATTGTAAAGTGGTGCTAGCAATTTGAAAAAGGTCGCACAAATTTGACGGACGAATACCTCGAAGGCAGACCCTCAATATCCAGCACTCCCAAGCATGGTGCCGCCGTTGGCGACATGATACGGGATAATAGGCATATCAATATCAAGGAAATTGCTAATACCTTAGACATTCCGTACGGGGTTGTGCAGTCCATCATTCACGAGCAGCTGAAATTTCGGAAATTGTGTGCGAGATTGGTGGCACGTTTACTCACAGACCAACACAGAAACCGACGTTTCCTGTCGCCTTTGGCTCTTCTGCAACGGTATTCTGCTGAGGGTCACAAATGTGTGCGAAATTGATGCCACGTTTACTCACAGACCAACACAGAAACCGACGTTTCCTGTCGCCTTTGGTTCTTCTGCAACGGTATTCTGCTGAGGGTCACAATTGTGTGCGAAATTGATGCCACGTTTACTCACAGACCAGCACAGAAGCCAACGTTTCCTGTCGTCTTTGGCTCTTCTGCAACGGTATTCTGCTGAGGGTCACAATTGTGTGCGAGATTGGTGCCAGGTTTACTCACAGACCAGCACAGAAACCAACGTCTCCGTCGTCTTTGGCTCTTCTGCAACGGTATTCTGCTGAGGGTCACAATTGTATGCGAGATTGGGGCCACGTTTACCCACAGACAAGCACAGAAACCAGCGTTTCCTGTCGTCTTTGGCTCTTCTGCAACGGTATTCTGCTGAGGGTCACAATTGTGTGCGAGATTGGTGCCAGGTTTACTCACAGACCAGCACAGAAACCAACGTCTCCGTCGTCTTTGGCTCTTCTGCAACGGTATTCTGCTGAGGGTCACAATTGTATGCGAGATTGGGGCCACGTTTACTCACAGACCAGCACAGAAACCAACGTTTCCTGTCGTCTTTGGCTCTTCTGCAACGGTATTCTGCTGAGGGTCACAATTGTGTGCGAGATTGGTGCCACGTTTACTCACCAACCAGCACAGAAACCAACGTTTCCTGTCGTCTTTGGCTCTTCTGCAACGGTATTCTGCTGAGGGTCACAATTGTGTGCGAGATTGGTGCTACGTTTGCTCACCGACCAACACAGAAACCAACGCTTCCTGTCGTCTTTGGCTCTTATGCAAAGGAATTCTGCTTAGGGTCACAATTTTGTGTGAGATTGTTGCCACGTTTACTCACAGACCAGCACAGAAACCAAAGTTTCCTGTCGTCTTTGGCTCTTCTGCAACGGTATTCTGCTGAGGGTCCCAATTTTGTGAGAGATGGGTGCCCCGTTTATGCACCGACCAGCACAGAAACCAACGTTTCCTTTCATTTTGGCTCTACTGCAACGGTATTCTGCTGAGTGTCACAGTTATGTGCGAGATGAGTGCCACGTTTATTCACCGGCCAGCACGGAAAACAACGTTTCCTGTCGTCATTGGCTCTTCTGCAACGGTATTCTGCTAAGGGTCACAGTTGTGTGCGAGATAAGTGCCACGTTTATTCACCGACCAGCACAGAAACTAACGTTTCCTGTCGTCTTTGGCTCTTCTGCAACGGTATTCTGCTGAGGGTCACAATTGTGTGTGAGATGTGTGCCTCGTTTAGGCCTACTTACCGACCAGCACAGAAACCAACGTTTCCTCTGTCGTCTTTGGCTCTTCTGCAACGGTATTCTGCTGAGGGTCACAGTTGTGTGTGAGATTGGTGCCACGTTTCCTCACAGACCAACACAGAAACCAACGTTTCTTGTCGTCTTTGGCTCTTCTGCAACGATATTCTGCCGAGGGGCACTATGCTTTGCGTCGAATCATCACAGACGACGAAAAATGCTTTCACGATTTCACCGCTGAAACCAAACAATCATCCATGGAATGGAAACATGTCACCTTTCCAAAAAGGGAGAAGTGTGAAGTCCAAACGTTTGCGGAAAAGATCATGGAGACTGTTTTCTTCGACTGCGAAGCTGCTGTTTACACAGAATTTCTGCCAAAAGGGACGACTACCAGTCCACTTGAATGACTTCATCAATTCATCTGTTTTCCGTGCTGTGTGGCTCATAATGCCAAACGGTACGAAATTTCCGAAAGACAATTAAGGACAGACGCTGGGGAAAGTTGAACGAAAGTGTCATTCTGCTGCACGACAACGCCACACCCCACACAGCACAGAAAACAAAGGAATTGCTGCAGTCATTCAAGTGGGAGATAGGGCGACATCCACCGTATAGCCCCGACTTATCCCCGTGCAACTACCATTTGTAAAATGTAACAAGATCTTAGTGGACAACGATTCCAAACCGATGAGGCTGTGAAAACTGCGGTCGTTAACTGCTTAATCCAAACTGGAGGAGACTTTTTCTGTACAGGTATGGAAAGGTTAATCACACGTTTCCAGGAAGGTTTACCGTACTTAGGCGACTATGTCGAAAGATGAATGAATGTTCTACCTTTAAACCAACATATAAGGTCTGTCCGGAAAGTAATGACACTCATTCAATAACAGACGTTTAATTAAAGTTATACTTAAATAACATTAAAATTCCTCGAAATAACATCCTTGAACATCAATACACCGCTGCCAGCGGTTCTACCACGCCGCGTAGCTTGCCTGGAAGTCGGGAACAGGGATCGCTTTCAAAGCACTCGTCGCGGCAGTTTGCACATTTGTAATAGTCCCAAAATGGTGTTCTTTCAGGCTGGATTTGAGCCGGGGAAACAAAGAGAAGCCGGGCTGTAAGGAGGTTGGGGCAGTGTTGCCAAGTTGTGTTTCGTGAGAAACTCTCTCAATCTCAGCGACACATGGCTCGGCGCATTATCGTGGTGAAGAACCCAAGTGTTTGTGATCTCCGGGTGGACGCGCGAAACTCTATTCTTCAGCCGTTGAAGCACTTCACGTAAAATGCAGCGTTGACGGTCTGTTCGGGTGGTACGAACTCCTTATAGACAACACATTTACAGTCAAAGAAGGCAATGAGCATCGATTTCATGTTCGATTTGCACATTCGAGCCTTCTTTGGTCGAGGAGACTCGGGAGTGTTCCACTCTGAGCTCTGTCTTTTCGTCTCCGGATCGTTCTCAAAGACCCACGTTTCATCACCTGTTATCACTTTCTCCAAAAAACCAGGTTCACTCCTCACACGGTCCACAAGCTCACGAGAAATCGACACACGGTTGTTCCTCTGTTCATCGGTCAAAACTTTAGGAAACAATTTGGCACAAACTTTCCGCATCTGCAATTCCTGTGTGATGATTTCATGCACAATGGATTTGGCGAGTCCCACGTGCTCTGCTACCAAGCTAACACTCAGACGTCTGTCAGAGTCCAAAACCACTTTCACCTTTTCCACATTGTCCGAAGTGTGAGACGTTGAAGGGCGCCCTGGGCGTGGTTCATCCTCGACTCTCTCTCTCTCTCTTCCCTCTGTGAACGCTTTGTGCCACCGAAACATTTGTTCTTTCGATAAAGCATCCTTCCCGTAGGCTTTCTGTATCATAGCATGCGTCTCGGTCGCGGAGTTTTCAAGTGTAACACAAAACTTTACCGCGTATCGCTGTTCGACACTCTTCTGCATTTTAACCGTTACGCGACGCTCACACAGCTGTCCACTTCGCAAGCAATCCTCACTCTGAAAAAGCTCAGAGCCAACTGACGAGACATCTATCATTTACCTAACATACCCCGCCACCCGTCTTGCCCGGAGTCTCCGCCCTCTGGCCCTTCTGATTGCCCCAGGAAAAGTGGTATCATTACTTTTCGGACAAACCTTGTATATCCCCTGAGTATATCTCTTTATTTATTTTTTTAATTCAATAGTGTAACTAACTTTTTGATGCGCCTTGTAACTCCTTGGATTTTTGACTTCTCTAAGGCGTTTGATAAAAGAAACCATAACTACCTGTTGGAAAAGTTACATAACATTAGTACCAGAAGTGCATCTATAACGAAGTAAATTTCTCCGTCATTTTTGGTCTACGCCGGGATTCGAACCCGAGGCCGCTTATTCCGGAACAAATATCTCTACCAACTGAGCTACGCAGACATTTGTTCTGATTGCTATGTGCCTTTATGTCGTGTGCGTCCTGCTGGCAGGTACGTCACATCTCCCCCCGAAAGAGGGCCGGGGGCATGGCCCACGGGTCAGCCGTGACCATGAATCGTTGCAGGCAGCCATCCACTGTAGAACGTGCACTTGAGAACTCCCAGTCAATCTGCTGTGTGGAATGCAACATCACACATTTTTATTTTTCGAAGCGCTGGAGAAGGAATTCTCTGATTTTTCCTGTCTCGCGGTGTGGAAATAACATCACACCATTGCGAGATTTTGAACGGTCGGGTCATCCGGATAGTTCGGGCGCCATTATAACGAAGTAAATTTCTCCGTCATTTTTGGTCTACGCCGGGATTCGAACCCGAGGCCGCTTATTCCGGAACTAGTAGCTCTACCAACTGAGCTACGCAGACATTTGTTCTGATTGCTATGTGCCTTTATGTCGTGTGCGTCCTGCTGGCAGGTACGTCACACATCACACAAATTGTTTTATATTTTATACCGGGGGATTGGGGGAATCAAGTAATCAAAAAACCATGTCTAAAGCCGAAAAGTTACCCCTAAGAGAAAATTCAGGAGGTGGCCTTAAAACAGAACAATCAATACATGATAAAAATCTATCAGTGAATAACTGAGAAAATCAGTAGAATAACAACACTGGTGCGGAATGAAAGCTTGAAACCGGCTGTGCCAGACTGGGCTTGCAGACCTCTAATTCGTTCACTCACGAGAATATAATTCGGGGGGGGGGGGGAAATGGTGATAACGTTTTGTTGGTTTAGCCCTTCTAATTGGTTATATTTTTTATGCCACCATGGGATTTTGCACTAGAATAATAAAGATATGTTATGCAGAATTAACGATACAAAACTTGAATCTCGTTCTTCTCGTTAATATAATAATTAAAAGCAAAATAAAACTGTTTCTTGTGACAGTTACGATTTCTTACTCTGCCCATGTCTAGGTCTTCAGAATGTCTTTGCGGCCACTTTAGTAAAACTCCCGCTACTGCATAATGTGCTAAGAGCAAATACGTAAAGACGAGGTAAACTTTAAATAGCGTCTGAAACTTTGCACATCTATTCTTATTATTTCCAAAAGCTCATCAACAAAAACCGGGGACGGCAAAAGAGTTTTCCATTAAGCAACCGTATTTAATTGTTCGGAAAGATGATGCGGAATATTTCGCTAATTATTTTCTTGGTTTAGAGCAACGTCTTGTGTTACAAAATCTTCTGCAACCGTTAATTACTTCTTCTTTTGAGACTCATTTACAAAGAACTGCTGTGAAAAATTAGTGGCACGTGGTATTCCCGAACGCACAGGATCTCACAGTTTAAGAAATTTATGATCAAAATGCCCTTAAACTGAAGAATCAACAATGGGAGACATTTGAGAAGGGCATTAGGAGCTCAAGAACGAAGTTGTGGGGTGGGGGGTGGAGTGGAGTGGAGGGTAATAGGTACTCTGGAGAGGCTCGGCCAGGGAAAATAAAACAGCGAAAAATATGTTAAAATGATAACAAAACATAAACAGAATTAAATTCTTTGGCATAAATTGGATTTTTTTTTCTGTGGATGCAAAATATAACTTTCACTCAAGTTACCCCTTTTTGAAATTCTCAGCACCTTTTTTTTCTAGTAATCCCGTATTTCTTTCATGATTACATTAAACATATTTCTGTGTCTAGACAGACGCCAACAATCAGATTAATCGCATTTATTATATCGTTTCTTGGAGATACGTTTTTTTCTCTTAAAAAAAGGTGTAAAACAATGTATTTTTTTCGTTTAAGCATGAAGCTTCCTCGATAAAAAAATGCGATTATTGTTTTCAAGAAAACCTTTCAAATCATTTAGAAATAACGTAAATTGTTGCAGTTTTGGGGTGAAAAAATCTTCTAAATTCCTGAACTTCTCAAATCAGTTTATGCAAGTTATTTTTTTAGTTATAATTCTTTCTAGAGTTTTCTAAAGTAATATCTTCTTTTTTTTATTTAAAAGAAACGCAAGGTCGTTTTAAATTGAAAAGGATCGCTTTGTGTATCAAATACAAAGAACAGTTTGACGTAAACGTCTTTTTTGTGAGACTTTGTTTTTTATTAATTGTTATAAAGCTCGAGAACGTAAGACAATTTCGTAACTTAAATAATTAAATGATCACTCAGTGCTGCCTAAGAAATGAAAGTTTTTAGTAGAAATTCTAATAAAACAAAGACACTTGTTGAAAAGAAATTAACTGAAAGTTGAACTGCTCCAATAATTTTTTAGCATATTTACGAGAGAAAAAATAATAATCATCGCGTTCACTTCGTTCGTCAGAGTTTGTTTTAGTCGTTTCCTTTTAAAAGACGTTTTTAGACTGTTTTTTTTTAAGCTTTCCAACCGTTGGTTGAAGAAGCGTATATGCTCTTGCTTTGTACGTCTGTCTGTCTGTCGGCACGATAACTCGCGTAAAGATAATTCGATTTCGATGAAATTTTAGTATGTGGTAGGGGCCCTCCGGAGGACCTATTGAAAATGGACGAAATGTGGTCAAAAGTCAGGGCATAGGAACGGGATCAATTCCATTGCCCTTATGCGTCATAACTTGCGTAAATATGGTTCGATTTCGATGAAATTTTAGTATGTGATAGGGAACCCCTGGGGACGGACTCTATTGAAAATGGACCAAATGGGATCAAAGGTCAGGACACAGAAGCGAGATTTATTTTACAGCCATTATCCTCATAACTTTAGTAATGATTTCTGGTATGTTGAAAAGCGTATCATAATCAATGCATTGCATGATTTTACTAACTTGTTCTTTTGCGTTTATGTGTGTGTGTGTGCTGTGTAGGTCTTGGAGGAAAATTTAGTACAGTGGAAACTTGGTTATACGTTTTTTTCTTTTATGTGTAATTCTGCGTTAGTACCGGTATTTAATTGCAGTTTCTATTGCTTTCTTTAACACAACTATAAGTAATTAATTTATATGCTTTTTGTAATTGTACGTTAAAAGTTGAATTTCAGATTATCAAAAATACACGCTGCTTTGATTATTTTATACGTAACGCGGTATGTTACAACTATGATAAAATTGAGACAGCGTTACTGTGCTCCTTCTTGGTGCAGCCAAAGTTGAACCTTGATTAAATCAAATAAGAGCATGTTGTTTACTTTCGATTTGAATGAAAAAATTGGTTTCGCATTTCATGACTCACGCATATATGTACGACGGAGAGTCAGCTGTAAACCTTAAATAATTTTTTCTGACAATTTATTGAACAAAAGTGGTACACATCTGTTCTATTCTTCAATGTAATCTCCATTTTGTGTAATACAAGTCCTCCAGTACTTACAAAGTGCATAGATTCCTATAGGAAAAAATTATGTCGGTCGCATGTGGAGCCACTCATCCTCCACCTGTTGCACCTCTTCATTGGACGTTAATGTATTTCTTCCCATCACATCTTTGAGTGGTCGAAAGGTGTGGTATCACTTGGGGCAAGATCTGGTGAGTACGGAGAATGTGGAAGACTCTCGAAGTGTGGGTCTTGTATGGTTGCAATCATTGCAAGGGTAATATGTGACCGAGAGTTATCATGTTGCAACAAGACACCAGTACTCAGAAGTCCACGTCGTTTGGATTTGATGGCAGGGCTAAGATGATTCCTGAGAAGATCTTCATACGTGTCGCTGCTTGAAGTGTTCCACCTGGGCATGTAGTGCTCCAAAATACACCTCATTCATCACAAAAGAGAGTCACCATAACCTTCCTTGCAGTTGGCTGCGTGCAGAAAGTTTTCGGTTTTGATGAGGTGGGATGGCGCTATTTCTTGCTCACTTTCTTGGTTTCTGGCTATTGATAGTGAACCCATGTTTCATCTCCGGTAACAAATATCTGTAGGATGTCATCACCTTCTGCTTCAAAGCGCCGCAAATGTTTCTCACAGTCATCAACCCGTCGTTGTTTATATTCTGGAGTCAGCATGCGTGGCATACACCTTGCTGACACTTTGTTGTACTGGAGCACATCATGGATCACGTGGTGTGCTGAACTATGACTCATATCCAAAAGTGCTGCTATTTCATTCACCGTCACTTTGCAATTTCCCATCACAATGCCTTCAGCTGCTGTAATGGACTCTGGTGTGACAACTCTGTGTGCCTGACCCCGTCGAGGAGAATCTGTCACAGAACTCATGCCGTTCCGGAACTTCTTATTCCATTCTTACACTTTCTGGCGTTACTGGCATGCTTCGCAATATACTTCAACTTCATTCGACGGTGAATTTCAATTGGTTTGACGCCTTCACTACTCGAAAAAACAGATGACACATCATTGCTTCCTTTTGGTGCATGCCTCAAGTGCACTGCAAAACATTTCCCTGAATAGACAGTGTTTTACCCGGATTAAGACGGTTTACAGATCGTAAGCACGCCACCTGCCGATCAACCATAAATTTTCGATAGATAAACTACATGTTCACGGTGTTTAAACTGTTTCAACTATTACCTTGACAATCTGGCAACGTTCTTCTTGAAGTGGTTATATACCTATTTTTTCACGTGCAATCAGTCGACTGGCAACACCTCTGTGGACAACACGTTTTAATTACTTGGTTATTAGACTGTTAATGAACATTACGGTATGGTACTGTAAAATTACGGTATATTGACGGGCCTCCCAGCTGCCGATGTATCTACCGTAATTTGACCCTGCAATTTTTTACAGCCCTATTACATTGCTACTGTGACGTCACGAAACTTGTATGCACCACGGTGTCACTTGTAAGGGAAATCTTTTAGTCATTGGTAGCAATACTGCCAAGTTACAGGACAATGGCCCTGTATTTTGAATTTTTATCACACATGTAAAGTTTTCATTTGACTAATGTGATACTTTTTAAACATTGATAGATCTCTGGAATGTAACTTTGTGCCTCCACTATTTAGTGGTGTAGTAGATTATAATTCTGAATGTGCCATCAATCTCCAACATTTTGGATTCAAATGGATGTGATGCACTGGGGATCAACAGAAAAAAGAGTTTTTAATTTATGAGTTCCAGATTCTTAGTTGTGATGATTTCCCGTAATCTGGAATCAAGATGTTTATAGACAGAAAGAGTCGTCAAAAGGGAAGTTTGATTTTATAGACTTTATGATTTTTGCAATGCGGTAAAATATATTATAATCTGTAACTTATTTTTTTGCGCTTATTTCGACTTTACATAAATCATTACTAAACATCCTATAGTCCTCCTTTAATACATACATTTTACAATTGTGCTTTAACATTCTGAAATTTTCTTTTATACGTGCTTTTCAATTTATATGCTAATTCAAGCCATTCCGTAAAAAAATGTACATTTTTTCAGTTCTTCAAAAACCACCAGAAATGGAAAGGGCAACCACGGTGTCGCAATGGTCTAAGCGCTGGCTAATAACCATTCGTCCTAGAAGGATCCGGGTTCGAATCCCGTGAGGCATGGATATTGTGTTTATCTTACGGCACTGGCTCGCTCTTTTCCCTGGAGTCAGTGGCCCTAAATTTGGGACGGGCGAGTGCTTATAGCCCATTTAGTAGCTCACGGTAATAGTTAATCCTCCAATAAAAAAAATGGAAAGGCTTTAAAATACCTAACAAAGGGGTGCCTATGGGGTCCTCGATGTCAGCGGTTCTTGCTGAAGCGGTCCTCCGACCTCTCGAAAATGAACTCTTGCAATCGTCGGCCACAGTTCCTAAAATATGGTTAAGGTACGCTGACGACATTTTCTTTGTTTGGCAGCATGGACAAGCCAGCCTAAGTGATTTTCTCGCCAGAATGAATGATGCGCACCCAGATATTAAATTCACAGCGGATTATGAGTCCGAAGGTGCATTACCTTTTCTGGATGTACTAGTAAGAAGATTACCCTCTGGTGCTCTTAGCACAGAGGTTTACTACAAACCTACCCACGTGGACAACCCCATACTCCCTGACTCAGCAGGCCCGGCCGCACGCAAATATGCCCTTTTTAAGTACAGAGCAAAGCGAGCTTTCGAACTCTCATCTAACAAAGCCAAATGCGAGGAGGAGATCCGCAGCATTAGAAACCTAGCGGCTGCAGCGGGATACGACATGATCGCAATCGACCAAATAGTCAGAAAGGCTGCAAAAACTGCTCTCCCACAGCCTCGTGCCAACTCCACGGCACAGCCAGCCCGGTTCGTGGGTTCGGTTCCCTACGTTCCTAGGCTAACGTACTTCCTGAAGAATGCTCTCCGAAGGCTAGGTTATGATATCGGCGTGACAGCTCCTAGACCTTTGTCAGATATCCTCTCAGCAGACCAACGCGCATCACCTTCTACGCTCACTGAAGCCGGAGTCTATGCTATTCCTTTGGATTATCCTGACGCATCCGTTAAGTCCTACATCGGGATGACAAAAAGATCCTTCTAGATCCGTTTTTCTGAACACCAAAGGGACGTTAAGGCCGGAAAGCTTACGACGGCACTAGCCCGTGATGTTGCATCTGAAAGGGCAGTTCCCAGATGGGGAGATTTTAAGAAACTAGCACCGTACGTCAGCGCAAGAGCTACTGCGCTTCGCGAAACCATCGAGATCATCACGCGACGGAATGTGTGTAACAAAGATGTAACCACGAGCCTTCCTTTCATATGGCACCGGCTCCTAGAAGTTACACGTGACCACCCAGCCCTGGGATCAAACAACCCGTGACATCGTGCAAGTGTTTTACTTATTTTGAATTTAATTATATTCTCGGAAATACATTTGTTCCAGTTGCTTCTGCGATCTTTAACTACTAAATGCCTGATGAAGCTACCCGGAGGTAGTGAAAGCTAGCATCTTTTGTTTCCCTTATTTTCTACGCCTAATAAACGGAGTTCACTTTTTATTTTTATTGTCTTTCACATTAATTGGCGTACAGAAACCCGTTTCTTCATCGATCGTATATATATTTGTTACCTAAATATGTTTTCACTATTTTTTTCCTATTTAAGTGTGTTTTCATTTTTTTCCTATTTAAGTATGTTTTCATTGACATTTTCTTACTTACTTAACTAGGTTTTCACCAACTTTGTTCCCTATCGAAAAGACATCTGATTCAGATATGATAACTTCATCTTCAGTCTTTTTACACTTCTAAATCCATCTGTTTTCCCCTAAAATTATTCCCCTCACTCTCATATCTACCCATATAACAGCATTATTGTTGGATGTTGGCGTCCTTTTCTCGTTTCTTTTATTTTTTATCGAACACCTGCTGCAAGTTTGTTTATATTTGCGGTGATGCCGGGCAGCCAGCAAGCGGTGCGTTGCAAAGAATTATGGGATCACGACCCTGGACAATTGTTGAAGAGAGAGAAGATTATAGCGTCCCTTTGCTGTGTGTGAGCATGCTGTATTTGTTGTTCTTAGAAAAACTGCTCTAAAAGAGTATTATTATTACCTAAAAGGATTCTCGAGGGATTATACAAAGTGTTTTCCGTAAACTCCTAAAAGGAATATTAATGATTATAAGACTGTTTAAAACAGACGAAATAACCTTAAAGCACGGTGTCATTATTGTTAACAATAACTCATTCGTTCTATGTTTATTATATATCCGTCAACATTCGTTAGCGTGTTAGTTGTGTGTTCAGTCAATCATAAATAACAAAAAACTTAAATCAGGAGTCTGTCGATTATGAACATAGTTACCGTTGCAAATTATTTCTTCGTTTTTAACTTACACCAACATTATTTTTTATTATGAGACTGAGAACTAGTTCGTATCGCAGCTTCGGAAATAAGTGAAAAGAAAAGGCACAAGTACTAAGTACAAAGCAAAACAGTCAGCAAAATGGCGATGTCGAAAGAATATATTCACATAGATAAACTGACAGAAACTAACTATGCAACGTGGAAATTTAGGATAGAAATGTTGTTAATCAGAGAAAATCTAAGTGATGTAGTGTTTGAACCCAAACCACAAACTGTAGATGAAACATGGGTTAAAAAGGATAGGCAATGCAGAGCATTAATTTGTTTGTATATAGGTGATTCACAATTGTATCACGTGTTACACGAAACCAGTGCAAAGTATACCTGGAACAAACTCAAACGAGTAAATGAAAGAAACAATTTATCCAGCACACTGTATTTGTTAAGAAAATTGTACAGTATAATATACACTGAATCTATTCCAATGCAATCACATATTAAAGAAGTAAGCGAACTGAGAGAGAAGTTAAACAATATTGGGGAACAAATAAGAGAAACACATATGGTAGCGATTGTGTTGTGTAGTGTGCCACAAAGTCATAGTGCATTGATAACAGCTCTGGAAAGCAAAACTTAAGAGGAACTATCACTGGATTGTGTAAAATCTAAATTAATCGACGAGTATGAGAGAAGAATGCATATTAAGGAGGAATCAGTTACACACTCTGAAACACAATTTTCAGTTTATAAAACAAAGTACACTTTTACTGGCCCTACTTTTAAAGCCAAAAGATATTGTACTTATTGTCATAAGTCAAATCATGTTAGAAATGAGTGTTGGCATCTGAATGCTAATAATAAGCATAGTAATATTTACAAAGGTAAAACTAAGTTTACTCCTAAGCAGCCGATTTATAACGGTAATGTACAAAGCAATAACAACCTGTCACACAAGTTGAACATATGTAGCAAAAATGAAAATGTGGAGAACGATTTTTGTGCTAGCGTTACAAGCAAAGATGCAAAACTTGATATAACAAAGAATGATGCACAAATAGCATTAATATCACAAAACAATTCAATTTTAGATTTAGGAGCAACTAGCCATATGTGTAGTGACATAAATTTCTTTTATAGAATTATAGAAAAATCAAATGAAAATGTAACCATAGCAAATGATCATATGTTGAAGTCAAAAGGTTTCGGAGAAGGTAAGGTACTGTGAAAACTCTAGAGGGAAATGTTCATACCCTTAGTCTATCAAATGTTTTGTATGTCCAAGACCTAGTTCGAAATCTATCAGTTAAAATGCTTGCTGGTAAAGGCTTTACAGTACTTTTGTTACCCGTATATCCTACGGAATATCGTGCAACATTGGAGGACCATGATTTCGTAGGTATAAATTTCGGAGAGGGGGCTCACAATTTATTACGTGCAAGAAATCAAATCATTTACCAAATAATTCCAACGGTATCACGCAGTACGAGGATATAGTAAAACCAGGAGAGTGGTTACCGAGTAGAAAATTCAGAAAGCCCGGAAAATGGGAAAGAAAACCAGAGAAGCATAAAGCAGACAGGCATCATAAGAGGAAAAATATAGTTAATATTTCATAATTATTCTAAGCCCTGGCTGAGCAGATTTCCTTCTTTAGGAGGAAATTCCTTTTTTTAATATCTCGTCATTCTTTTAATTTTCGGCTTTTATTATTTTCCGTTCCCCGAGCTCGCCGGAATTCAAGTAGGAATAGGCACGAGACACACCCCTTCGTTAGTAAAGCGAAAACTCGTAAGGAAGTTACAATGAACAACGCTGGACTAGTCGAGATGATGCGCACTCACAGGAGGAGGCCATTTACTTGACCATCTTCTTTTGATGGAAGCACGTTCTATGCAACGCTAACAGGGAACAAATAGAGCATATTTCTCGTAGTGGGCGTAACTGGTTGACACCAACAGAAAGGGTCACACAGGAAGCGTGCGCGAAAGATCCCAGGCAACTCGGATATCCCGCAGAAAAAGTTGACAGGAGAAAGAAACATACATCTTCCAGAAAACTCCAAGTTTTCACCCTTTGCCGACGAATCACAGGGATCTCGTTTAGGGATGTAAACTAATGCCGAATCGAGAGAAGAAGGCCTCAGGCAATGAGGAATGAGCCATTTTGGGTAGGGCGAAGGAAATCCAAACCCTTCAAAATAGACGCACGCGGGAGAGAAGTTTTCTTTTTTTATTAGACAGAATTCAATGCAGTAGTCACGAAGACACTAGATTTTGTCAGAGAATATTTTGAAATGCAGATATAGGCGGAAGAGATCACAAGATTATGAAATTCAGAGATAGACGGACGCAGAGGAGAAGTTTGGAGACTCAAGATTATGAAATACAGAGATAGACGGACGCAGAGGAGAAGTTTGGAGACTCAAGATTATGAAATGCAGAGATAGACGGACGCAGAGGAGAAGTTTGGAGACTCAAGATTATGAAATGCAGAGATAGACGGAGGCAGAGGATAACTTAGAGAAGATTATGAAATGCAGTGATAGATGGACGCAGAGGAGAACTTAGAGAAGATTATGAAATGCAGAGGTAGACGGACGCAGAGGAGATCTTAGAGAAGATTATGAAATGCAGAGATAGACGGACGCAGAGGAGAAGCATTCGAGACTTGGGAATCAAGCAAGAGAAGTAGAGATTGGGAAATGGTCCCAGAGGAAACGCCGGGCATTACAGAGATATTATGAGACCGAGAAAAGTTATCAGGAGAGTGAGGAGGATCCTCAAAAAATGAAATGATACACATCACGCAGTGACAACACAGAGACTCGAGTTGGAAGACCCGAAGAACGAGATGTTAGATAAGCTAGCGAACTTACACGAACTTTAACGGGACCGGATGAGGTCCAAATCGTAGACTTTATGCCTACAATCATACGGGGCTAAATCCGACGGGATGAACAGAAAAGGATTTGGTGATATTTTTATTACGTTTTCCAATATCTCGTTAGCATGAGTATGCATGATCTTGTCTCCTGTACATCCTCGGTAGGAAACTTCATTTTCTCTTGCAAGTACTAAATTTATAAAAGTTTTCTTATATTTTGTGAAAGGCGAACTTTAGAATAAGAGTACACAATTCAAACTGTTTAATTAGCTAAATATATAACTTGGTTTAAGTTAAAAGAAATCTCCACCGATCAATGTACTAAATTTTAAGGAAGCATTATCGAAAATAAATTCTTTATTTTGTATTGAAATTTACCAGAGTTTCTCAAATCTTTGTAACTTCAAAATGAGTGAATCTTTGTTTGTTTAGACCAGAAAAGCTAACCTAAAATAATCGCAAAGTTTTTCGATAGAATAGCAACTCCCATATTTAAAAAAAATAATTTTTCGCATTTAGCAAACCACGTCATCGGATAAAAGTCCCAATCTAACATCATGCGTTTCTTAAATTTTAAGCGGCATATGGAGGAATATGGGTTTCCCATGTTCTCCCATATGAAACACAACACAATACATTCATCAACCCTGAGCTTGGAGACCCTCAATTAGGGAACCCAACCCCACGGTAGACACCCATAGGCGGAAGATAATAGTGGATAAAGAGTAACGAAAATTTACGGCCTTTGAAAAATGTCATCCCACTGCATCGAATAGGACGCAGCAGATGTTTCGCTCACCCAACGGGGGCGGTAATACTACTTGAATAAAAAACTTGCACTATAAACAAAGGTCAAACCATAGTTGCAAATCTCATTGCCACAGATGGTTTATTTGAACTCATCGTTGTTAAAGATAAATATAAACAAGTTACAAACGGAGTAACACAATTGGGGAATAATATGTGTAAAAATGAAAACTGCATTTATAAATGGCATCTCAGACTAGGACACAGAAGTATTGAAGCAATTAAAGAAATGGCAAATCAACATTTAGCTGAAGGTATGAAAATAAATAATTTTAAGCATAGTTTTTATTGCGATTCACGCATCAGAGCGAAACTTACAGGGAAGCCATACCCGAACCAGGCATCTTACAGAGCGAAAGAACCGTTAGAGCTAATACACTCAGATGTATGTTGACCTTTTGAAGTTGAAAGCTTAGGAAGAAAAAGATATTTCCTGACTTTTATAGATGATTTCAGTAGATCATCATCATCATCATCATTGTCAACCATTATCAATCCACTGCTGGACGAAGGTCTCCCCTTCGTCCAGTAGATATGCAACAGTATATGTAATAAGTAGGAAAAATGAAGTATTGGCAAAGTTGAAAGAATTTGTTAGTTCTACTACAAATAAATGTAATAGAAAAGTAAACATTTTGAGAAAACAGATAATGGCCTAGAATACTGCAGTAAAGAAGCTGAAGAGTATTTAAGAAAAGAAGGTATTGTTCATCAAACTTCTATAGTGTATTCACCAGCTCAAAATGGAGTAGCCGAAAGAAAAAATTGATCGTTAGTTGAAATGTGCAAAGCAATGCTAATTAATGCAAATTTACCAAAAGTATATTGGGGAGAACCAGTGCTAACAGCAACATATTTGCAAAATAGATTAGTCACTAAAGCAAGTAACAAAACTCCGTATGAGTTGTGGAATGGAGTCAGACCAAATATCAATCATTTAAAAGTGTTTGGATGTAAAGTCTACTACTGCATTCATAAACAGAAAAAGGAGAAAGTTAGATGACAAAGTAGTTGAAGGTACATTCATCGGTTATGATTTTAAATCAAAGGGATATCGAGTTTACGTTGGAGGAAGAAACGTAGTCGTGTCAAGATCGGTAAAATTCTTTTAAAATCAATTTAGCAAAGAAAAAGAAGAAACTGAAGAGAAGGGAGATTTTAATCTCGTACAATTAGGAAGTCTGAATTATTCAGAAAGTGCAGATATTGAAAATGAAATGCAGAAGACTCAACAAGAGGAAAGCACTGAAGAAATTTCAGAATAGCAAGAAACTGAACCAGTTATAAACATTAATTTACCTGGAGTTTCTGAGCGTTTAAATAAAGGGGTTCTGCCAGAACGACTTGGATTCAAAGCAAAAACAAACCAAACTATTAACTCAGGTCCAAAATCTCTAAGTGATACACACGATCTTCCAGAAAGAGAGAGAACAAAATGGCAAAATGCAATGAAAGAAGAAATAAAGTCTCTGAAAGCAAACAATACTTGGTCACTAACAGAGTTACCAAACGGAAAGAAATGTATAGGACGCAAATGGATCTTCAAGACAAAATGTAATGATAAACGTCAAGTAACAAAGTATAAGGCCAGATTAGTAGCAAAAGGATATGACCAAAAATATGGGTTAGACTACGATGAAACTTTTGCACCAGTGGTCAAGCACACCACAGTAAGATCTTTTCTTACTACAGCGGCATATAAACAAATGCACGTACATCATATTGATATTAAATCTGCGTATTTGAATGCAAAATTAAATGAGGAAATATATATGAAGCAACCAGAAGGTTTTGAAGTGAAAAGCGAAGAACACAAAGTTTGCAAATTAGACAAATCTATATATGGTTTAAAGCAAGCAGAAAAGCGTGGAATAACTCAATAGAACAAACGTTGGAAAGTCTTGGATTTACTAAAAGCAAGGCCTATTCTTGTCTATTTTTCAAGACAGAAAAAGAAAATCATGTGTATTTAATTTTGTATGTAGACGCCATTTTGATCAGCGCTAAAATGTTACAGAAATAAAACGTGTAATAGAAGAATTGCAGAAAAGGTACGAAGTGACAAATTTAGGTGAAGTGTAGTACTACTTAGGAATTGAAATGTAGAAAAACGAAGATGGAAGTTTTCATTTAAGCCAAAGGAACAAAATTCAAGAAATGGTTGGAAATTTTGGATTAAAGGAAGGGTTTTTAGATCTGGAATACTGTGCGTCGCAAGACAACATTGCAGACTTCATGACAAAACCACTTCCACATCCAGCATTTACAAAACTCAGAAAGGAACTTGGAATTAACTAGCGCGGACGCGGGGGGGGGTTGTTGGATGTTAGCGTCCTTTGCTCGTTTCTTTTATTTTTTATTGAACACCTGCTGCAAGTTTGTTTATGTTTGCGATGATGCCGAGCAGCCAGCAAGCGGTGCGTTGCAAAAAATTATGGGATCACGACTCTGGACAATTGTTGAGAAGTAGAGAGAGGAGATGATAGCCTCCGTTCGCTCTGTGTGTGTGTGTGAACATGCTGTAATTGTTGTTCTTAGAAAAACTGCTCTAAAAACATATTATTATTACCTAAAAGGATTCTCGAGGGAATATACAAAGTGTTTTCCGTAAACTCCTAAAAGGAATATTAATCATGGTAAGACTGTTTAAAACAGACGAAATAAACTTAAAGCACGGTGTTATTATTGTTAACAGAAACTCATTCGTTCTATGTTTATTATATATCCGTCAACTTTCGTTAGCTTGTTAGTTGTATGTTTAGTCAACAATAAATAACAAAAAACTTAAATCAGAAGTCTGTCGATTATGAACATAGTTACCATTGCAAATTATTTCTTAGTTTTTAACTTACACCATCAATTATGAAATACACGGTCGAGTCTCATTATTGTGAACACCAGCTAATATATACTGCTGGCCACCCAAAATCCAGCACCAAGAAGGACACGAGATAGCAAACCCATATTTACTGGACACATAACAACAGATACAAAGCTGAAACCATTGAGATTACAGGCCCGTGCGACTTGCGGAACACGCAGACATCAATAGTTCGTGTGGTCCCGTATCTGGCAAAAACGGCTCTACACGCCGCGGCATCGAACGAAAGAGGCTTTGGATGTGGGCTTGGGTTATGTTGGTCCCACTCGCTTGCCGATCTGCGACCAGACGTGTTCGATGGGCGACATATCGGGAGAACAGGCTGCCCATGGCAGCAGTGACACCTAGTGGGCCGTGAAGAATTGTTGCACGATGCGTGCCACGTGCGGGCGCACATTGCCCTGTTGAAACGTGGCCGCTGGCAGGTCCTACAGGTAAGGGAGAACTACCGGCTCCAAAACGTCGGAGATGTAGCGGTGGCTGTTGAGTGTACCGGCGATGCGTACTAGAGCGGTGTGGGTGTCCTATCCAATTGCGCCGCAAACCATAACGCCAGGCTACGGACCGGTATGGCGATGCATAATGCATGCGTCATACAGTCTCTCACCGCGGTGCCGCCACACGTGGATCCGACCATCGTGGTGTTGCAGGCAGAAGCGAGATTCGTCTGAGAAGACAATGTAGTGCCATTCCGTAGTCCAGGTGCTGCGTTCAACGGCCCACTGCCGTCGCACTCGCCGGTGGTGTAACGTCAATGGTAATCAGAGCAATGGGCGCCGTGCGACAAGTCCCCGCTCCTGCAGCCGACGTCGAACGGTACGTGCTGACACAGGTTGTTGCGCAACGTACCCTAATTCCTGCACTAACGTTCGTGATGTGGCAGTGCGAGCCGTCAATGCTCGCCGTACAACATGCCGGTCCTCTCGTTCCGTGGTGTGCCGCGGCTGCGGCAATCACTCACGTCGGTCCGTCCGTCCCTCCTGCACCCACCGAATCCATACTCGCCTCACTGTGGCTGGATGTCGTCCCACAAGGGCGCCGATGTCTCGGTACGATAAACCGCTGTCGCGATAAGCCACTATTCGTCCTCTGTTCAACTCCGAAACGTGCTGGAATGACTGCTCTATTCTGCGACGAGGCATCAAGAAGCTTCCCACGCACAGGTCCGACAGCACAACACACTTCTACTACTTACACCCCGCCTTCTGTGCACCCCTCTTATAGTGCTTCTCGGTGGCGTGCCTGGCGCACATGATTTGCATATGCCCTGCAATGCTAATCGTTTGCATGTCCTCTCGCGGGCGACGCATGCTGCGAATTTCAGGCCAATCGGATGCTTCCTTCTTGGTGTTGCATTTTGGGTGGCCAGCAGTGTACATAGAAACCGCCGTGTGCTGGGCTGACAGCTGCTAGACCGGCTGGGAGGTATTAAATAAGGTGCTTCAAGGTGTTCACAGGTATGTGGAGCCAAGATGATTACAGTACATCTGACATCTGCTGCAGGGTGCGTGGTGGAGTATCCATAAAGCGAACAACACGGTCGAGGTGGTCCCACAGATGCTCAATGGGTTTACGTCAGGGGAATGAGGGGTCCATGGAAGTACTCTGAAACTGTCATCGTGCTCTTCCAACCACTCTGGGTCATTTCTAGCTGTGTGACACGCCTCAGTGTCGTGCCTGAAGATCCCATCCACCCAAAGGAAGACAATCAGCATGTATGGGTGAACGTGATCTGCAAAGATTTTTTCGGTCCATAGTGCCTTCCACATGTATGAGTGGACGCAGATAATACCACGAGAGCATTCCCCAGACCATAACGCTGCCCCCACTAGCTTGTGTTCTTCCAGCAATGGTTGAAGAGTGTTTGTTCTCCGATGTTTCTGGCCTTATACACCAACGTCCGTCCGTTTGATGAAGCAGAAACCATGACTCATCGGTGAAGACAACCCTTTAACCAATCAGCCGAGGACAAATTCCGATACTGCGCTGCAAAATGCAAGCCCTTTCTGCCGACGCACTTTCGTTAGCATATGGGCAGTGACCATCCGTCTGCATCGGAGCCCCATACGCAGCAGGGTTCGCTGATCTGTCGTTTTAGATACACTCCCGGTAGCTTCCTGGTTGATTCGGCCAGTGAGTTGCTCCACTGTAGCTTGTTGATGAGCCCTCACGCATCTTCGAAACCGACGTTCACCTCTCATATCAATGGCACATGGTGCTCCGCAGTTTCCACGTCGCTATTTTCTCAATGGTGCCATTTCTCCAACCATGATACACTTTAATTACAGCAGCAGGCGAACAGTTCACAAACTACGCTGTTTCAGAAATACTGCCACTCTTGGCACGAAAGCCGATTTTCATCCTTTTTTTGCAAATCTGATAAATCGCTCCTTTTATCCATGACGGCAACGAGTGATATGTTTTCGGAATGCCTACACCACACCTTATATACCCTCTAAGCCAGCACACGATGCGTGCCTTCATTCATTGGCTACGCGCTGTTGACGTCAAAAGTAGGAGGTGGTCGCAATAAAGTGACTCGACTATGTATTTGTACAGCATGCAAATCTTAGTGTCGAGAGAGTGTGCACTGAATGCCAGTTCATTAGGTGCACGTATGCAATAAAGTGTAGCGCCGCGCTTGACCGGTTAAACATCTTATATTTGACGAGGCTTGGAACGCGCCAGGTTCTGAAAATGTCATGAAGGAATGTTGTGTCATGCGAAAATAACTGAATCGCGAAGTGGCAGCAGATCGGACGGCGACACAGTCTCGCAGAGAACAAATAGTCAGTTTCCTCGGAATTCAGTGGTTCGTCACATATCGTACGGAGATTTTCGGTGTTCCACTGTGGCGTACTACAGAGGTAAAGCACGTGTGAAGACAATAAGCAACAGCGATATATTCCGTCCGTGTTGCTTAGTTGGGAGAGCAACAGCGATATATTCCGTCCGTGTTGCTTAGTTGGGAGAGCAACATACTCCGGAGTGAGGGGGGCGAGTTCGATCCCCGTCACGGACATTTTATGCTTTCACACTACACATTGTATGTCAGTTCACATACGCATCCATTGCACCAGACTTCGTCACTGAACTACGTTATGTCGGTGAGTCCGTGGTTTTAGGGGAAAACTTACGCAAACAATTCACAGTACGCTATTCTGTTAGAATAATGTGGTGCCTGTGACTCTTGCACAACGGTCACAAGGAAAGATTTCAGCTTGATTTTTCTTTGCTGCTCTTCGACAGGTAGAGAACGGTATTCTGGTATCTTGAGAAAGGCTTTGCGGACTGCAGACGCTGCTTGACATACCCCTAAATGGGAGCCACCTGGAAACTACAGCAGTTCTCTTGTCATACACTGTAAAAAATAAGTGGTGTCAGTTCACGGAAAATTTCCGAAAATAGCGTGCAGCAAAGTTGCCATTAAGTGTCCGTATTTTAAAGGAATTTCAATTTATAAAAACGGCGGGATTTTTTTAACTTCCGTATTTTTACAGATCTTCCGTAGTCAGTAATTCCGTTTATTTCAGAAAAGTCCGTTTCAAGTTTTTCCGTATTAATACAAAAATTTCGCAATGTACACCCATATTTCAGCCCTTACGCCGGAGAATCCTTTTGTGCGGTGGTAGGGATCAAGACCAGGCTGTTTAGGTTGAAGCCGCGCGTCTTAACCACTGAGCCAGAAAGTCCCAAATAGCGGTCACACGTTCAAGGTAAAACTAATTCTTCAGTGAAGGATTTTTTTCTTTAATGTGACTGATTCATTCATTTTATTTTCTATTGGAGCTTTTTTTTTAATAAGTTTGTAATATTTTTTTTCTTCTGTACGAGATCTTATTACAAATTACCTATTTTTTTCATTCTGATTTTTCGAAATAGAAGAATGATTTTTAGTTTGAGATCTTTTTTTCAACTGAAAAAAACTTTCGATTATCTTTAAGAGAAAATGCAGTATACTGTTTTATAATATTCTTTTACAAAACTTCTAAATATAAAATTCACTCTTGATAGCTATACGCCTTTTCTTTGTATTGGGTACTCCACCTACTGATACATAGACATCGTACAATCACCTGTAAAATAAATTAAGTATCCGGTTCTTACGATACAACAATATGTGATAGATGGTACACAAAATATATAATATAAATGAACGATGTCATCGCTGTGTCCACGTTAGTTCATAAACAACGCATAGCAACTGAAAAATTGTGTTCCGACACCGCTGGGATCGAAGTCAAACCTCTCGATAACTAGCCGAGTGCGTTCGCATTTACACTACGGTGCCAACAACTCTCAGCGCCATGCGTGGTTTACCAGTCATCATCTGATTACACATTTCCGTATTGGTGGTCTCCGCATCTGAGATGTCGTCATCTGGTGGCATTTAAAACAACAGCTATTTCATTGTAGCTAATAAATCCAAAGCGGGATAGAAATGTTGAATTTATTTCAAATACATGGAGATAATGTAAATGGACGATGTCATCTCATAAAAAAACGTGGACAAAGCGAGGACATCGTTCATTTACGTTATCTCCACGTATTTGATATATACACTGAAGAGCAATTGAATTAGAGACAGCTGGCGTTATGGAAATGTGGCGCTGTGGGCGGCCCTGTAAACGGAAACGACATGGCGTATGCAGCGATCCGACAATATAAGGAGTGATGCGACAGGAATCAGTAAGAGTCGGACGTAGTATGGGTAAGACGAAGGATCTAAGCGCATTTGATCGTGGAAAAATTGTCGAGGCTCGACGAATGGGTCACTCCATCTTGGACGTCGTGCAGGCACTGGGATTTTCACGAACCACTGTGTCACGGGTGCACCGTGAGTACATGGAATCCGGTAAAACCATCCCTGCAAGGGCCAACTGCCGTGGACAACAGCGTGTGGATGAGCGGGGTCATCGTCGGCTAGCTCGCACTGTAACAGCGGATAGACGGGCCACAGTGCAAGAAATCACTCGGAAATTTAACGCTGGTGCACAAAAACGTGTAAGCAGCCACACCATCCAGAACCATCTCCTCGCTATGGGGTACAGAAGCCATCGTCCCACGAGGGTACCGCTGCTGACCGTACATCACAGGTGGCAAAGATTAGCGTGGGTGCGGGAACATCGCCACTGGACCCTAGACATGCGGGAAAATGTTGCCTGGACTGATGAGTCGAGATTCGCGTTGGTACATGTGGATGGCAGGATACGAGTACATCGCAAACTACATGAAGCGCTAGATCCTTCTGGCCAGCAGGGTACTCTTCAAGCTGGTGGGGGTGGCATTCTCGTCGGCGGACTGTTTACGTGGACTGAAATGGGACCCTTGGTACGTGTGACATCGTTCTTCAGAGATCAACGTTACTAGGATATCCTGGACTATCATTTGCTCCAGTTTGTGCGTCTTCAACATCCCACTGGGGACCTAATCCTGCACAAGACAATGCACCGTGCCATCGCTCCCGAATTGTATCCGAATGGTTGGATGAACACTCCACCGACGTGACCTCGCTTCCTTGGCCAGCTAGGTTACCTGACTTCCATCCCATCGAACACATCTGAGATGCCATCGAGAGAGATAATCGAGGCTCTTACCCCCCTCCATAAAATCTTCGTGAACTGTGTGAGCTTGTGGTCGTGGATCCGTATGGCTTCCCAACGCTTCCGGTGTCTTGTCGAGTCTATGCCAAGATGAATCGCCGCCGTCATGAGGGCGACAGGTAGTGCTACACGTTACTAGACAGGTATATCTAATTCAATTGCTCTTCAGCGTATTCACCAAATATATAATAGCTAGTGCACAACCGCCACCAACAAATTTATTTTATTCTACCCTTATATACAATATTACGATTTCTAGGTACAAATAGTGGTTTCTTGCACAGAATTTGTAATGTTTTTAGGCACAGTTCTGTTGTTAGTGGGCACAGCTATTTTATTTATTTCTAAACGTGTTACTAATTCTAAAAATCCGGTTGAAAATGTATTTTTTTAAGTGGCAATCAAAAACACTGAACGTGTTGTGTATTTTTAGTAGCACGCAATATATTGTTTTATAATATTATTTCACAAAACTTCTAAATATAAAATTTACTATTGATAGCTATACAGCTTTTGTCTTCACAGAGACATCGTACAATCACCTGTACAATAAATTAAGTATATAATATTTGGTGCACAAAATTTATAATAGCAGGTTCACAAAACTCATAATAGCTGGTGCACAAAATTGATGATAGCTGGTGAACAAAATTTATAATAGCTGGTGCACAAAATACACTGCCGGAAAGTGAAAAAAGAACACCAAGAAGGAATTGGCGGACGATCATTAAATTTACATATGTCAATGGGGTCGAGTTTAGGTAGGTGTGATGTTAATTTCGGGACCAACCGGTGAGCGCTTACGACACAGCACGGCATAATATGCAAATTATCGTCGGTGGTATTTAAGGAGTACGACGAAGTGAATGTAATCAGTCGTCAGCGTACAGACACGTGCGAAGACCCTGAAGAAGCTGCAATGCCTGGACATGGAAGACGTGTATGATTTCAGCAGTTATCGAACTTTGAGCGAGGTCGTCTAGTCGGACTCAGCGAAGCCGGGTGGTCGTATCGTCGTATTGTGGAGCGAATTGGACGGGAAGTATCGGTGGTGGTACGATGGTGGCGTAGATGGTCCGAGGAACATTCCCACACGAGAAGACGTGGAACCGGGAGTCACAGACGGACTGATGAGCGGACCGATCGACGCATAAGAAAAGCGGCGTTGTCAAGCAGAACAGCCACAGCGACGCAAATCCGAGATGCCGTTGCACCTGAGGTGACTGTGCGAACAATCC
The DNA here is from genome assembly GCA_039090855.1 of Macrothele yani. Lineage (NCBI taxonomy): Eukaryota > Metazoa > Arthropoda > Arachnida > Araneae > Macrothelidae > Macrothele > Macrothele yani. Next base: position 131,381,822 of record CM077027.1, on the reverse strand, counting down.
GCAACCGTCTACTGGATGCAGGACTACGTGCACGTGTGCCTCTGGCATGTGTACCTCTGACTCCAGCCCACCGTCACGAACGGCTGTAGTGGTGTCGCCAACGTCTGCACTGGAGAACGCAATGGCGATCTGTCGTGTTTAGCGATGAAAGCAGATTCTGCTTGGAAGCCTCCGATGGCCGTATGCGTGTTCTCAGACGCACAGGGGAGCGTCTCCACCCTTCTTGCATCCGCCAGAGACACACAGGGCCTACACCTGGTCTACTGGTGTGGGAAGCGATCAGCTATCACTCCCGTACACAACTAGTGTTTGTACCGGGTACGTTAAACAGCACCTCCTACATCAACAACATCATTCAGCCCGTTGTTGTGCCATTTGTAAGATCGGTCCATCGTGGTGTTTTCCAGAAAGATAACGCACGCCCACACACTGCACGTGCAACGCAACATGCACTTCAGGGTGTGAGACAACTTCCATGGCCTGCACGTTCACGGGATTTGTCCCCCATTGAGCACGTGTGTGATTTTATGGGACAACGACTTATCCGGTCTCCACGGCCAGCCACGACCATTCCCGATTTACGCGTCCAGGTTGAGGATGCTTGGAACTCAATACCCCATATAACGAAGTAAATTTCTCCGTCATTTTTGGTCTACGCCGGGATTCGAACCCGAGTACGCTTATTCCGGAACAAGCAGCTCTACCAACTGAGCTACGCAGACGATTATTCTGATTCCTATCTGCCTTTATGTCGTGTGCGTCCTGCTGGCAGGTACGTCACATCTCCCCCCCCCCGAAAGAGGGCCGGGGGCATGGCCCACGGATCAGCCGTGACCATGAATCGCTGCAGGCAGACAACCACTGTAGAACGTGCACTTGAGAACTCCCAGTCAATCTGGTGTGTGGAATGCAACGTCACACACATTTATTTTTCGAAGCACTGGAGAAGGGATTCTCTGATTTTTCCGATCTCGCGGTGTGGAAAGAACATCACACCATTGCGAGATTTTGAACGGTCGGGTCATCCGGGTAGTTCGGGCGCCATTATAACGAAGTAAATTTCTCCGTCATTTTTGGTCTACGCCGGGATTCGAACCCGAGTACGCTTATTCCGGAACAAGCAGCTCTACCAACTGAGCTACGCAGACGATTATTCTGATTCCTATCTGCCTTTATGTCGTGTGCGTCCTGCTGGCAGGTACGTCACACCCAAACTTACATCCAACATCTGTACGACAGACTCCATGCCAGAATTGCACAGTGTGACTCAGTTCATGGCGGTTCAACCTCGTACTAACCATGTTACATGGAAATGTTTTTTTTTTTTTTCAGTTTACCAGCAAATACAGCTGTATTTTTCCATAATGTTTTGATCACGTTATCCTCTGTATTCCGTTATTATGCTGTGAAAATTATGTTGGTATCAGACGTCTCCTTCTAGGTGTTCTTTTTACACTTTCCGCCAGTGTACATTATAGCTGGTGCACAAAATATATAATAGGTGGTGCAGAAAATAAATAACAGCTGGTGCACAAAATATATAATAACTGGTGCACAAAATTTATAATAGTTAGTGCACAACTGCCACCAGCAAATTTATTTTATTCTACCCTTACATACAATACTACGATTTCTAGGTACAAATAGTGGTTTCTTGCACAGAATTTATATAGTTTTTAGGCACAGTTCTGCTGTTAGTGGACACATATATTCTATTTATTTCTAAACGTTTTACCGATTCCAAAAATTTGGTTGAAAATTTATTTTTTTTAAGTGCCAATCAAAAACACTGAACGTATTGTGTATTTTTAGCAGCACGCAATATCTTTGCTAAAGGGTTTTCATGCATTTTGTCGTTGAGTTTCTTCTTTTTTAAAAATCTGCTCTGGTGCATTCTTTTCCTTTCGTAAAGAGTTCAAAGGACGTGGTCATCACAATTCGAGAATTTAGCGTCTTTCTTTTGTTATCATATTACAGGAAACAGAGACAGACAGGCACATATTATCTTTCTTGCATTAAAAATTAAAACAATAAATTACTTTTTTGCTTAATATTTTCTGATATCATTTCCTTTGGGCATTTTTTCTGATGCAATTATTTCTTCAGCGGTAGGAAAGAACATCTTAAAACATTGCCTTCAAGTAAAATTTGAAAACTCGAAGGAAAAAAAGAAAAAAAAAACGCGCTTCGTAGCTCCCCTGGATAAGAGAAAGAGAGCAAACACAACGACCATTTCTTTCAAAAGTAAACGAAAGCTTAATAATTAATAGCTCTTCAGAAAAGCAGAAATTATGTTCGATTCGATTTTTCATTAAGGCTTTTTTTCTGATGATATGCTTGGAAAAAAAACACATTTCGGATTCAACAGTGACAACGACTCGAGTTAAATATATTCTGTCTGGGGAATACTCCATAATAAGATTAATAATACTCATTAAAATGTTTTTCCTCCAAACACGATTCTAGATTAAAATATAATAACGAGGAAAAAATTCGAGGATAAAACCTTCTATTTTTTGCGCATCTTTTAATTTTGGCGTAAAGGACAATACTTTACATGCGACATTAAATCTCTTGCGCTTTTTACATTACAGTTTAAAACTTCGCCTACACAGGGTGAACAACATGAAAAAAGGTTCTAACTTGGATATTAGAATATCATTGTTTAAAATTAATTCGGGTGTAACGTACTAGGAGATGTGACGTACCTGCCAGAAGGACGCACACGAGGGAGATGATGTAACGTACCAGGAGATGTGACGTACCTGCCAGAAGGACGCACACGACATAAAGGCAGATAGGAATCAGAATAAATGTCCGCGTAGCTTAATTGGTAGAGCAACTTATTCCGGAGTGAGTGGACCCGGGTTCGAACCCCGGCGCGGATAAAAATGACGGAGAAATTTACTTCGTTATAATGGCGCCCGAACTATCCGGATGACCCGACCGTTCAAAATCTCGCATTGGTGTGATGTTATTTCCACACCGCGAGATAGGAAAAATAAGAGCAGCACTTCGGAAAAAAAAAAAAAAATGAAGGGGAGATGATGTAACGTACTAGGAGATGTGACGTACCTGCCAGAAGGACGCACACGACATAAAGGCAGATAGGAATCAGAATAAATGTCCGCGTAGCTTAATTGGTAGAGCAACTTATTCCGGAGTGAGTGGACTCGGGTTCGAACCCCGGCGCGGATAAAAATGACGGAGAAATTTACTTCGTTATAATGGCGCCCGAACTATCCGGATGACCCGACCGTTCAAAATCTCGCATTGGTGTGATGTTATTTCCACACCGCGAGATAGGAAAAATAAGAGAATCCCTTCTCCAGCACTTCGGAAAAAAAAAAAAAAAAAGTGAAGGGGAGATGATGTAACGTACTAGGAGATGTGACGTACCTGCCAGAAGGACGCACACGACATAAAGGCAGATAGGAATCAGAATAAATGTCCGCGTAGCTTAATTGGTAGAGCAACTTATTCCGGAGTGAGTGGACCCGGGTTCGAACCCCGGCGTGGATAAAAATGACGGAGAAATTCACTTTGTTATACGGGAACCAAGTCTGAAGAGTTTAACCAGTTCATTCTACAGTTCTGCTGCTTCTCAAAATGAAATGTAAATGAAAACAAAAAAAAATTAAAGAGGAATGTTAAATGGCGTCCAAATGGCAATTTGTTACTTGGATTTTGTTAAAAGGAAAGTACCTAAAATAATGAAACTATATTAGGAATCCGATTTATTGGCGTATAAACAGAAATAAACGTTTCTAAGCTTTCACACATCGGTATCAATATTTTTATGGATAAAGCCAAAATCAAGCGTTCTAATCTTCTTGTGCCGCAACTACGTTATCTCGGTTCAATTCCCTACATATCAAATGATTCCTAGAGACTCAGGATTCTACTGAAGAAGATGAATTACGGTCTGCATATAGTCTCCTGCATCTTTATATGCCATGTTTAAGAGCAACACTGACGTGTCCCCTCTTTCAAGCGAGGCATCCCTCTACAATATTCGGACTGCTCCGAACGATACTACATCGGAATGTCCAAGCTTTCCTTTAGAATTGGGATCAGCGAGCATAAAAGAGATTCAAAAGACGGTAAAGTAGACACGAACCTATCCAGCAAAGTCAAATTCAAGTCCGCTTCTCCAATGCGGGATGATATAAAGAAATATACTTCCCACTCCACCCTAGGTCTACAGCTATTCAGGAAACTTTGGAAGTTATTACCAACAGCGAGGCTTGCAATGATATCGTCTCTCTAGTGTTGTCACAAATCTTGAATTAGTTCTTTACAAAACGCCTCGCGAAACTTTGGAAATCATTACTAACTTCGGGCTTGCAGTGATAGTGTCTCTCTAGAGTTGCCACAAATTTTGGACAATTTCTTTAACCAACGCCTCGGGAGATTTTGGAAATCTTAGCCGTCAGCTTGCTACAAATTTTGAATTTGTTCTTGAAATAACGCCTCGGGAAACTTATCATTTGCCAACAGCGGCTTGCAATGATAGCTTCTTTATAGAGTTGCCACAAATTTTGGACTAGTTCTTTAACCCACTCCTCGGGAAATTTTGCAAACCATTGCCGTCAGCGGGCTTGCAATAATATCGTCTCTCTAGAGTTGCCACACATTTTGAACTGCTTCTTTAAACAACGCCTCGTGACTCTTTGGAAATCATTACCAATAGCGAGGCTTCAATGACAGCGTCACTCTAAAGTTGCCACAAATTTTGAACTTCTTCTTGAAATAACACCTCAGGAAGCTTTGGAAATCACTACCAACAGCGACGTGCAATAACAGCATCTCTCTAGTGTTGCCACAAATTTTGAACAACGCCTCGGGAAACTTTGGAAGTCCTTGCCTACAGCGGGTTTGCAGTAATATCCTCTCCCTAGAGTTTTCATAAATTTTAAATTACTTCTTTAAACAAAGTCTCGCGAAACTTTGGAAAACATTACCAACAGCGACTTGCAATGATAGTTCCCCTTCTAGTGTTGCCACATATTTTGAACTAGTTCTTTAAATAACGGATTTTGCCTTACAAGATACCTCGTGCCACAAACGTTATGTCTCCCATCTTTGATGGAATTGTGTTTTCATCTATCCTCTTGTTTCAAGTCACCACGTACAAATTGTTGAAGCGTTATTTAATTCAAACATTTTAGTTTTCCATGTACCTTCCTTGAAAAAGCCATCTGGTTGATGCGCAAAAGCTTGGAAACGTTATTTCTGTTTTTATTCTCATAAGCTAATTACTCGCATAGTTTTACTATTTTATGTATAATTGGCGTATAGTTCCTCATTATTAATAAGAGTACTTGCATACAGAACCATTTTCCTGATTTCTCTATAATCACGACGTATTCGCATCTCTAAATCGGTCTAGGTGGACTTAACCTGTTTATCTTTTTCACACTGTGTCTCACATCTGATACTCTAACTGCAATCACGTACTATATGTTGCCTGCATTTCCCAACATATTTTCTTGTAAAATGTTCCACTAGGAAGGATAGAATTAGAGTGACAGTCAACAACGATATCTACGCCTCCGAATAGCGCGCTAAAAAATCTAGCCGTGGACAGTGTAATCCAGTGATACACAAAGTGTGCTATTTTCTCGCTAGGGAGCATATATAGACACTGCCTTACCATTAATATCTTGATACCTGCATGTCTAAACATAATCCTTGTTTACAAACAAATACGTACTGTATTGTGTGCTGAAGCGTTTGTGTGCTGAAGCGTTTGCCTACCGTCTTCGTGTAATCCAGTGTATCACTGGATTACACGAAGACGGTAGGCTTTATACAGCTCCTGATGGGAAAGCGTTTGTACATAATTTCTAATTTTTGTAAAAAAAATAGTTTGGCCACCAGGTGGCGTAAATCTTAATTTCCGCTTCTGTTGTATTTGCAGCAAAATATGAGCTTCTAAATTCTCGATTGAAAAAAGTCGTTTGTTGACCGATACTAGTCATGTCGACAAACCTTTTAGAAACATTTTCTTCTCAAAATAGTGTATGGTTTCTACGCCATGGGGCGTAGATGTATATCTTATTTTTGTCAATATCTCTACTTCTAGGAGTCCGATTTAAAAAAATTCCTTCTTTGTTGGATAATGTTTCTAGTGTGACATGTGGTTCATATAATTTCAAAATTTTCAAGTAATTCATAGACTTTCCGCTAGGGGGCGTAAATGTAAATTGCGTTTCCTCCTATATCTCTGCTTCTAAATCTCCGATTTGAAAAATTCTATCTGCACCGCATACAGCTCCTGATGGGAAATCGTTTGCACATAATTTCTAATTTTTGTAAGAAATGGTTTGGCCACCAGGTGACGTAAGTCTTAATTTTCGCTTCTGTTGTATTTGCAGCAAAATATGAGCTTCTAAAATCTCGATTAAAAAAAAAGTCGTTTGTTGACCGATACTACTCATGTCGACAAAACCTTTTAGGAAAATTTTCTTCTTGGAAAAATGCATGGTTTTTACGCCAGGGGGCGTAGATATATATCTTATTTTCGTCAATATCTCTAATTCTAATAGTACGATTTCAAAAATTCCTTCTTTGTTGGATAGTGTTTCCGATGCGAAATGTTTTTCCTATAAATTCAAAATTTTCAAGTAAATCATAAACTTTCCGCTAGGGGACACAAAGGTAAATTGCGTTTTCTTCGTTGTTTCTGCTCCTAAAGCTCTGATTTGAAAAATGCTCCCTGTATCGCATACAAGACCTGATGGGAAATATTTTTCACATAATTTCTAATGTTTGGTAAAGAATGATTTAGCCACCAGGGGTCATAAGTGTTAATTTCTGCTTCTGGTGTATTTGTTGCAAAATCTACGCTCCTGAAAACTCGACTAATTTTTTTTTCTTGGACCGATACCGCTCATATGGAAAAACCTTTTGAGATTACTTTCTTCCTAAAATAATGCAGGGTTTTCCCACCCGGGGACGTAAAGTCACATCTTATTTTTGTCGATATATCTGTTTCTAAGGGTTCGTAAGCTCACGATTCCGTTTACAGCAATATCTGAGGGATTAAAAACCCGATTGAAAATCTTCTTTCTTTCGTCAGATTTATTTTTTTCCATGCCGGCTCCATTGACTTTGAATAGCTTTGATAAACTTAATTTCCGTCAGAACGGATTCAAAAGACGTGCTTATTACACCCGAAAATTCGGTGTCATCTTTCTTGTTTGCAGATGTCAGCCGATATCTTTCGATAAACGACATGAAGTGCAGTGACAAATTCTTCTTTTTTTTTTTTTTTTTTTTGGTAGCCAGTTTCTTTTTCCACGCAACTGGTGATTGAATTCGTCCCAGAAATTCATTATAGAGCTCAGGTCAAGAATCTGGACTGTCCAGTCCAACTATTCGACGCCTAAGTCCTAAAACCAATTTGAAACAAAGCGAACAGTATGGCATGATGCGCTGTTCTTCTGACAAGGTTATTGGTCTTCTACAAAGCACTCGCACAACGTTGACAGCGTAAAAATGTCCAGGACGTCTAGCTAGCGCTCAGCGTGTATGGTTTCGTCCAAAATGACTGATAGTCCGGTTGCGAACCCCAAAAAACAACTCCATACCATCATCCAAGCTTCTTGTTGGTACTATGCAGTCCAGAAGGTATGCCTCCGCCACACCTTTGAACAACAATCAGACTAGTTGATTGTATGCCGTGAATCTTCAGTCCGAAACACCGTTTTTAATTGCTCTGCAATCCAAGATCCACGTTCTTTTTTTCCACACTAATCGTCGTATAGTATTATTAAAAGCGATTAGCTGCTTTTGAATGGCTGTTCGACAGTGATAACCCATGTGGCGCAACGTTCTGCGCACTGAACAGGTGCTAACATTAGTCACAAATGAAGAAACACAAGCCAGACATTGAAATTATGTATTATTTTGGAAAGGTAATACACACCAATTGTTCTCATAGTTAGTAGTATCTAGACCGGAAAAGATTTTTTTTCTATCGGGCTTTTGTTCCACAGATTTTGTTCCAAACATGCCGTAAACGAAAATTTTGAGCTTAAGCCCTCTTATGGCACACGTGTGGATTAAGGAAAATTTGAAACAATTCACATCGCAAACCCTCTCCGATAAAGAAAGAAGTTTTGGAATAGGACTCTTCGAAAGAGATGTCGAGAAAAATAAGATATATATCTACGCCTCCTGGCGGGAAAATTATGCACTATTTTAAACAGAAGGTATTCTCAAAAGGCTTTCCGAGGCGAGCGGTATCGGTCACTAAATGATTTTTTCAATCGTGTTTCCAGAAGCTCAGATTTTGGTACAAATACATCAGAAACAGAAATAAAAACTTATGCCCCCTGGAGGCCAAATGTTTCTCTTCCAAAAATTAGAAGTTATATGCAGATCATTTCCCATCAGGAGATGTATCCGATGCAGAAAGTGTTTTTAAAATCGGACGTTTAGATTTAGAGAAATCTGGGAAATCGCAATTTACCTTTACGCCCGCTAGCAGAAAATCAATGCGTTATTTGAAAAGAAAGTGTACCCAAAATAGTTTTCGTTGAAAATACCATCGAATAAAAGAAAATTTTGTCAATCGGGTATTTTGAAGCAAATATACACTATATTGACAAAAGTACAAAAGTCACCGGACACTTAGAAGAGAAACACAACGTAGCATTTATTGACATGCATTAGTACGGTGTCGGTCCACCTTTGGCCTTAATGCATGCACTGACCCTTCGAGACATGCTTCCGACAAGGTTTTGAAACACAGCGATAGGTATGCGCTTCCATTCAGCACACAATGCTGCCGCTAACTGTTGCTTATTAGTAGGCCTTGGTTCCATACTTCTTATGCGGCGCTCTAATTCATCCCATGGGTGCTCTTTGGAATTAAGATCCGGGCTCTGTGCTGGCCAGTCCACACACGATTCGGAATTATTGTCAAACCACGCCCTAACCGTTCTTGCTTTATGGCTCGGTGCATTATCCTGTTGATGCCAACAAGTCTCGGTTCCATAGTATTGCCACAGAGTTGGCAGGGCATAATTGTCCAGAGTATCGAGGAAGGCGTGCTGGTTAACAGGTTTGTCCACGATAACCAATGAGCCGGGACCATACCACGAAAATCACCCCCACACGAGTACACTGCCAGCTCCAAACTTGACCGTAGTAATAGTACACTGTGGTAAACAGCATTTTCCTTGCTGCCGCCATACCCACACATGGCTATCAGATTGATGGATCGTGTATCTGGATTCATCAGTACATATGACTCGTTTCTATTGATCTACGGTCCACGATATATGTTCTTTACACAATGCTAAACGACGAGTACCACTCCGAGTGGAGATGAAAGGCTTATGAGCCGCCTCACGATCACCCATGGAATGACGTTCCCTGCGAATGGTGCGTGGAATGAAGTTCTCTGCGCGCATTTTTACTCATCTGTATACTGAGGTCTTGTGCAGTACTTCATCAATTAGCTGTAACGACTCTCCTCAGGCTTTGACGTCCTCTATTACTGATTTTCTTTGGTCTGCCGGTACGTTTTGCTACTTCAGTCACGCCATGTGTCTTCTACTTATTCGGTACATCCAAAAGAGTTGACTTGGGTATGTTTAAACGCCTCTCGGGTTCTCTTATAAACATCCCACTAATATAACATCCAACAATCTTTCCTTTCTCAAAGTCAGTTCTCTCCCTCCGCGAAATTTTCACTCAACCTCACAGTGCGATATGATCGCGGTCAGTTTCAGGCTTATTTTTATACCGTTTGCAGATGCACCGCGCATCTTAACAACGCAGCTGACTCGTTCATTTGCTTTTGAATTTGTGTCTGGTGACTTTTTTCACTATAGTGTATATTAACAGCAGCCATGCGAACATTGCTTCGTCACCCGACTCGAAATTTGCTCGTGGGTGCCCCCGATGGCTCAGTGGTCTAAGCACTGTATTCTGATCATTCGTCCGAAATGAGACCGGGTTCGAATACCGGTGAGGTAAGAGTGTTGTGTTTGTCTTACGGCACTGGCTCTCTTTCTTCCCTGGAACCAGTAGTCCTAAATTAGGAACGGGCGACTGCTTATAGCCCATCGAGTTGCTTACGGTGGTCGTTAAACCTTCAATTAAAAAAAATGCTCCTGCTAATACAGCGCATTCTTGCGGTCAAAACTATAAACCCGTTTGTTACTTTTATTCAAATAGCCGTCCTGTAAAAAAACAATCTCATTACTTAACTCGCATACTGTGTAAAATATATTTTGAATCCGGTAGCATCTGTATTTACGCTCTTTAGGGGGAAGTTATTCATCAAATGAAAACACGTAAAGCAAAGGTTATCGTTCTCATATTTCAGGCTTTCCAATGAAAAAAAAAATTCAAATCGGACTAATAGTTGTAGAGATATATGGGGTCGACAGACGGACGACGTACGTTTTTACAAAAGATGTGCTAACAAATGTGGTTCGATACACATTTAGTTTCATACCCCTGCAGAATTCTCACGGATAATTCGCCTGATTACACACAAGCAATGCCCCGCAAGAGATTTAATGATGCAATTTAAAGCACAGCTTGTTTATCTTGAAATGAGGATAAGCGAGCGGCAAACATTCTTTAGATTCACTTGCTCAATAAAAACCTTTAGCCTTATACCACAGGAGTAACGCGTATGACAGTAATTAATGACTGATATTGAAACTTCTCACAAAAAATTACGGTCTGTTGCAACGCTGTTGCATTAAACAAATGTCTCGCCTTCAGGAAACATCATAGCAAGGAATTAAGTGTCATGAAACATTGTTTTAATTAAAATCTCCAGGCTACAAGTAATGGCACAGTGAATTCTTTTTTCAAGTGTAAAGTTAAACATGTCAATTAAGTGAGAGAAGTTTCTTTGATAATGAGAAACAAGAAAGTCTGCAGTCGTTTGAAGAGAATCAAAACCCACGCTTACTAATTATTTCCTTAGAAACACAACTGTAAGCAATCCCATTGGTTAAAGTTATTTCTGGATAAAAAAAATACAGGGTTTCCATACTCTGGGCGTCCATAAAGTCTTTTCCACATTACCAAAATTAATATGAAAAAATGTATTACAGATACCAGAAAGGGATTGCACCACAATGATGGTGCACAAGTAAAGTTTTTTTTTTTACCAGTGTCAGTACACCTCCACATAGACGCCATTTGTGGCCAGGAGGACATCTAAGCGATATTCGATTTCACGCCATGTTTTGTTTAACATCTCAGCAGAGACAAAACCAATGCCGTCCGTTATTCTGCTCTTCAACGTCTCAATATCTGGAGCACTGCTACAGTAAACTTCGTCTTTCACATAACCCCACAGGGAAAAGTCTAGAGAGGTGATCGAGGTCGCCCTGTCATGGGACCGTCGCGCCCAATTCATCTGTTCAGATATGTGGCATTCAGGAACTCAAGAACCGTTATTGAGTAATGTAGTGGGGCACCGTCTTGTTGGAAAATAACCAAAGGCTGGAGTGCGTGCTACTGAGGTGCTACAAAAAGTTCCAGTATGTCCAGGTACACGTTACATGTTACCTTGCACTCTGTAAAAAAAAAGGGTCCGATGATTTTGTCATACATCAGGCTGCACCATATGCTCACTTTCGGGCTAGCCCTCTGTAGCTTGATGGCATAATGGGAATTTTCTGATTCCCAGATTCACACACTGTGTCTATTTACTGTATCAGAGGTGTGAAATGTTGCTTCATCTGAGAAATAGACACGGTGCAGATAATCACTATCATGAGCTACGTGCTGCAACACCGCCGTCACAAATGCAGCACGGCGAGGCCGGTCATCAGGCTGAAGAGCTTGAACGATCTGTACCTTATAAGCATACAGATGAAGACGTTTGTGTAAAAGTTTGTGAACCGTAGCACGGGAAATCCCCGTTTCCAGTGAAGCACGACGAATGGATTTCCTGGGGCTTTGCAGAAATGTCTCCTGAACAGCTGCAGCTGCCTCTTGTGTAACCGGTGGTCGGCCCACTCGTGGGGAAATCGTCATCACTACCCTTCGCTTTAAACATTTCATACCAAGCTTTTATGCTTCTTTTGGTTTGGTGGTAATCGTCTGTACTCTTTTCTGAAATGACACTGGACAGTAACCGCCGATTTGTTCTCACGGAACCACAACACACTGTGACGTACCTGCCAGCTGGACGCACACGACATAAAGGCAGATAGGAATCAGAATAAACGTCTGCGTAGCTCAGTTGGTAGAGCGACTCGTTCCGGAATAAGCGGCCTCGGGTTCGAATCCCGGCGTAGACCAAAAATGACGGAGAAATTTACTTCGTTATAATGGCGCCCGAACTATCCGGATGACCCGGCCGTTCAAAATCTCGCATTGGTGTGATGTTATTTCCACACCGCGAGACAGGAAAAATCAGAGAATTCCTTCTCCAGCGCTTCGAAAAATAAAAATGCGTGATGTTGCATTCCACACAGCAGATCGACTGGGAGTTCTCAAGTGCACGTTCTACAGTGGATGGCTGCCTGCAACGATTCATGGTCACGGCTGACCCGTGGGCCATGCCCCCGGCCCTCTTTGGGGGGGGAGATGTGACGTACCTGCCAGCAGGACGCACACGACATAAAGGCAGATATTAATCAGAATAAACGACTGCGTAGCTCAGTTGGTAGAGCGACTTGTTCCGGAATAAGCGGCCTCGGGTTCGAATCCCGGCGTAGACCAAAAATGACGGAGAAATTTACTTCGTTATAACACACGCCGCTTTTTCTTGCATGGAAGCCATTATCGATTAAATGCTCCTCTTATTTAGCAGTAGCGCTCACAAAAAGAACAGAAAAATACTTTATGAGTGCTACTATATTATGTTGCCAACCATTATATTTTAACTTGCATATATTTTTTTTATATTAATTTTTGTAATGTGGGGAACACTTCACGGACCCCTTGTATATCAGAAAAATGTTTCCCGCTTAGAATGTTTAAATTATATAAATAAAATGCACATCACCAATTCAAGCAATCGTTAGCGCCTCGGTGACCGAGTGGCTAGAGGTGTAGGTCTCTGGCAAATCCACCAGGCGTGGTTCGAGCTCGAGCCCCAGATGATACATAAATGTTGTGTTTGTCTTACGCTGGTGTCGCTGTTCCTTCCTGGAACCAGTGACTCCAAATTAAGAAGGTGGAACTTTTTATAGCCCTTAGAGTTGCTGATGGCTGTTGATCCATCCGGAGAAGGTAAAAGCATTACTTTTTGATGTTATGTATCTCTCCCGACAGTAGAAAAGTAAATCCCCAGTAAAAAATATAAAGGCACCGGTCAAAACGGAATGTAAACTTTATTCTTCAATATGGAGTTATATCACCCTTTCTTTAATTACAGCTTTAAGTTTTCTTAGCATGCTATCAATATTACTCAGAATCACATGTGTATCAAGTTTAAAATCAAAAGATAAAGAATTTTAAAATCAAGTTTAAAATAAAAAAAATCGTATGAAAGATAAAAACATTTAAAATAATTTACAACTTATATATTTTAAGTAATTATAACATATATACTTATATATATATAAGTATATTGTGGAACTACAAAGGATCAAGTGGGACATCGTCGGGCTAAGTGAGGTAAGGGGAAAAGGAGAAGATCTCATTGAACTGAAAAGTGGACATCTCTTCTACTATCGTGGGACAGATACTGGCAGAGCTAGTGGTGTTGGATTTATAATAAACAAGAAACTGAAGGATAAAGTTGTAGAAGTTGAAAGTTCCTCTGACAGAGCTGTACGACTCGTTATCCAACTCTCGAGAAGATTCCAGGCTCAGATTATTCAAACTTATGCACCCACCACAAGTCATGCTGAAGAAGAAATTGAAGAATTTTATGAGGAAATTCGTGATCTAAATAATAAAGGTAAGCAGCACTTGAAGATAATTATGGGAGATTTCAATGCAAAAATAGGGCAACAACAACAGAATGAAACTTCAGTAGGTAAATTCGGTCACGGCAACAGAAACCAGCGTGGAAATACTCTCGTAGAGTTTGCAGAGGCAGAAGGGTTTTTCTTCTTGAACTCCTTTTTCAAGAAAAAGCCACACAGGAAATGGACATGGAGACATCCAAATGGGACGACAAGTGAAATTGATTTTATTATGTGTAACAAAAAATTCGTCATAGAAGACTGCAGTGTGCTAAACAAGTTCAACACAGGCAGTGACCATAGATTGGTGAGATGTAAGATGCACCTCAACACTAAACTTGAACGTAGCAAGCTCATAAGACAAACAAAATGTATTGACATAACCAACCTTAAAAAACACCATAATACCTTCAAGTTGGAACTGAAGAACAGATTCTCGGCTTTAGAAGGCCTAACATCGGAAGAAGTGGATATTTCTGAAGTTAACAGAAAAGTAACCAAAGCTCTTATGGAAACAGCAACAAAATTAGCTGGGTCTAAGAACAAATTGCATGTGAACAAATTATCAGGAAAAACCAAAATGTTGATGCAAAAAGAAGAGTGATGAGGACAACTAAAGAAGATGTGACTTCCAAAGTGGAATATATAGAGCTATGCAAGACAGTACGAAAAAGTATCACTGAAGACGTAAGGAAATTCAACTGTGAACTAGTAAGGAAAGCAATTGAAAACAACCAAAGCCTAAAGATAGCAAAGGGACATCTCAGTAAGGGGAAAAAACAGATTATGGTACTGAGAAAAGAAGATGGTTCTGTAACAAGAAATAGAGGCGAAATTTTGACAAGAGTGAAAGATTTCTACTCCAAATTTTATGAAAGGGATGATACGTGTACTCCAGACATCATGAAAGGTACCAGTACCAGAGCTCTTCCAGTCCTTCCAGCAGAAGTTGCACATGCAATCAAGAACATGAAGCGGCGAAAAGCTCCAGGAGAAGATGGAATTACTGTAGACATCATACAAGAAGCAAGTGGAGAAATCGAAACAGTACTCGCCCAAATTTTCACTCGATGCCTTAATGAAGGGAAAATTCCTGAGGATTGGAACAACGCTACAATGATCTTGCTACATAAAAAAGGTGACATTCAGGATCTCAGGAACTACAGACCTATCAGTCTCCTATCAGTGGTTTATAAAATCTTCACTAAAGTTCTTTCACACCGCTTGAAGGTGACACTGGACATGGCTCAACCGAGAGAACAAGCTGGATTCAGGAGTGGCTACAGCACAATAGATCATATCCACGTACTGAGAGAACTAATTGAAAGAGCGAGGGAATATGAACTTCCATTGTGCATGGCTTTTATCGATTATGAAAAAGCCTTTGATTCGGTGAAACCATCAGCAGTTGCAATGGCTCTGAAATCCTGCCGTATTGAAGATGCATACATTAATATTATTAATAACATCTATGAAAATGCAAGTGAAAAGATTCGGCTGTTTGAAAATACAACACACATAAAAATTGGAAAAGGAGTGAGACAAGGTGACACCATATCTCCGAAGCTCTTTAATGCCACATTGGAAAATGTCTTTCAATCACTGAACTGGGAAAACAAAGGGATAAAGATTAATGGAGATTATCTAACCCACCTTCGTTTTGCTGATGACATAGTCATTTTTGCAACTACCCCATCAGAGCTACAGAGTATGATCCAGGAACGTGCTGACAAGAGTAAAGAAGTGGGATTAAAAATGAACTTTCAAAAGACAAAAGTGATGTACAATGCTTTTACAAGAAATGAAGATTTATCGATTGATGGAGAAAAGCTGGAGATAACAGACACGTACGTTTATCTTGGACAGCAGATATCAAGTGAGGGTCACATTGGTGAAGAAATTAATAGGCGTACAAAACTTGCCTGGAGAGCGTTTGGAAGAAACAGCATAATTTTCAAGAGCAATATGCCATTATGTCTTAAAAGAAAAGTGTTTGATCAATGCATCCTTCCAGTGCTTACGTATGGTGCAGAGACGTGGACCTTAACTAAAAGAGACATACAAAGGCTACAGACAACTCAAAGTAGCATGGACAGGTGCATGCTTGGTGTAACCAGGAGAGATAAGAAGAGGAACACGTGGATCCGAAAAATGACAAGAGTGGAAGACATCATGATCAGAGTTAAATCCCTGAAATGGCAATGGGCTGGACATACTGCCAGAAGAACAGACCATCGATGGACAGCCGAAATTTTAGATTGGATTCCAAGGGACAGGAAAAGACCCAGAAGAAGACCACATGGAAGATGGGTGGATGAAATTCGAAAGTATGCGGGAGTGACATGGAGGAGACTGGCACAAGACAGACCGTTATGGAGGAAACTTGGGGAGACCTTCGTCCAGCAGTGGATTGATAATGGTTGACAATGATGATGATGATATTGTAACTTATAATATACTTATAAGTATTATAATATACTATAATCTACTTATAATACTTATAATATACTATTTGCTTTTATAGTATATAAGTTATACTATACTTATATATTATCATCATAATCATCATTGTCAACTAATATCAATCCACTGCTGGACAAAGGTCTCCCCAAGTTTCTTCCACAACGATCTGCCTTGTGCCAGTCTCCTCCATGTTACTCCCGCATATTTTCGAATTTCATCCACCCATCTCCCATGTGGTCTTTTTCTGGATCTTTTCCTGTCCCTTGGGATCCAGTCTAAAAGTTTAGCTGTCCATTGATGGTCTGTCCTTCTGGCGATATGTCCAGCCCATTGCCATTTTAGGGATTTTACTCTGATCATGCTGTCTTCCACTCTTGTCATTTTTCTGATCCACGAGTTCCTCTTCTTATCTCTCATGGTTACACCAAGCTCTCCATGCTGATTTGAGTTATTTGCAGTCTTTGTATGCCTCTTTTAGTTAAGGTCCACGTCTCTGCAGTATACGTAAGCACTGGAAGGATGCATTGATCAAACACTTTTCTTTCTTTTAAGACATAATAACATATTGCTCTTGAAAATTACACTGTTTCTTACAAAAGCTCTCCAGGCAAGTTTTATACGCTGAATAATTTTTTCATCAATGTGACTTTCACTTGGTATCTGCTGTGCAAGATAAATGTAGGTATCGGTTATCTCCAGCTTTTCTCCATCAATCGATAAATCTTCATTTCTTGTAAAAGCATTGAACATCACTTTTGTCTTCTGAAAGTTCATTTTTAATCCCACTTCTTTACTCTTGTCAGCAAGTTCCTGGATCATACTCTGCAGCTCTGATGAGGTAGTTGCAAAAATGACTACGTCATCAGCAAAACGAAGGTGAGTTAGATAATCTCCATTAAACTTCATCCCTTTGTTTTCCCAGTTCAGTGAGTGAAAGACATTTTCCAAAGTGCCCTTAATGAGTTTGGGAGATATAGTGTCGCCTAGTTTCACTCCTTTTCCCATCTTTATGGGTGCTGTATTCTCAAATAGCCGAATCTTTGCACTTGCATTTTCGTAGATGTTATGAATAATATTAATGTATGCATTTTCAATACTGCAGGATTTCAAAGTCATTGTAACTGCTGATGGTTTCACCGAATCAAAGGCCTTTTCATAATCGATAAAAGCCATGCATAACGGGAGTTCATATTCCCTCCCTCTTTCAATTACTCAGCAACTTAAAATACTTATATATACTTATAAATATACTGTATAAGTATATAAGTATATTTATAACTTATATACTTATGTATATTTTAAATTTTATAATCGTAATAAAATATTAAAAAATTAACATATAGTTTAAAATCAAAAGAATCGTATCAATCAAAAGTTCCTTTAATTCCGCCAAATGTGCAGGGTGTTGCTTTTCTTTCTTCACGGCAGTTTCTAATATGTCCCAGACTTTGTCAGTCACATTTAGATCGGGTGAATTGGCAGGCGAATTGAGATTTGAAACGTCTCTCTCATGTTCTCCAAACCAATCCAGCACAATTCTAGCTCTATGAACACAAGAGTTATCATCTTGAAACACAGGATCCACTATCTATCCTTCTTGGTCCAAAAACGGGACAAGTGGCAAAACGCATTATTTATAAAAGTGGTACATAATACATAGGATTCATGCAATTGGACACTTCAACGAATAGTCCTACTCCAGTACTTGAAATACAGCCCCAAAACATAACACTTCCACCACCTTTTTGCACTGCTCTTTGGACACATTCTGTAGAGCTGCCGAGTTCCCGGTTTACCCGGATTCCGTTCGATTTACAAAATATTTTCCGGAGGAAATCTGATTTTTCTACAAAAAAAAAAAAGACATCTGTTTTTTTTTTTTTGGTTTTCTTTTTTATTTCTTTTTTTATTTATTTAGTACGTATAGCATTATTTTTTCCCCTCATTAATGACAGCAGCCATCATTTTTCACCAGCGTCAACGCTGACTGTGAGAGACGGTAACAAATAGAGACAAATGTTTCTTTTTTTTTTTTTTTTTTTTTTTTTTTTTTTGCTTTTTTGTATTAATTTACGGCTTCTGAAGCTCCAAAATAGTGAGCGCCGCGATGGTAGCAAGACAGTCAGTGGCTTGGAAAGTTGAAATACTGAATTATGACGTCACATCCTCGGCGCTTGAACGGAACCTCGTGGGAGTGGAAGGTTGTTTCTTTGTTTGCTAACGCTCAAGGTGAACTCCGATTCCCGTACGTTGATCGATCTTTCAAACCAAACAAGTTACGTTGCAAGTTATTATTTCAATTCACATCTCCCGAATGGGGCCTAAACTTCGGGACCAAAGTTTTTTGAAGAAATACAGGGTGGTTATAAATGAGTTAGGAAAAAAGAAAACTTTTTTGTGCACAGTTATAAGCATGCATATGATAATAAGTACGAATAATGTACAGTTAAAAACACCAAGTTTAGCTTTTTTTACAAATTATCGATGTGGCTTCCGTTGGTTACTCAGCAAATGTTCCATCTATAAATCAGTTCTTCCCACATTACTGTGAGCATTTGGCATCGACCAATGTGAATGCAGCGGTGATTCTTGTTTTGAGTCCAAGAAGGGACTTTTTTTTTTAGACTGGAGGTTTAACGACTACCGTGAGCAACTCAGTGGGTTATAAGCAGTCGCCCCTCCCTAATTTAGGGCCACTGGTTGCAGGGAAGGAGAGAGTTGTGTTTGTCTTACGACCAAGTTTCAACCAAACGTAAACTTGGCCGTAAGATAAACACAACAACATCCATGCCTTCACCGGGACTCGAATCTGGACTTATCTAGGACGAATGATCAGAAGCCATAGCTTAAACCACCGGCGGCCAAGAAAGGACTTCAGAGGCGGCGGATGATACACCTGATCTTTAATAAAACCCCATAGAGCGAAATTTAGGGGCCTTAGGTCTGGTGATCGGGGAAGTCATGTAATTGGGCCGCTGCGAGCAATCCAAACTGGAACTTCAACATCGAGGTAAGAAGTGACCTCCTTGTAGTAGTGAGGAGTCTTGCTGGTAAATGAAAGTTCCTTTTCTTTCCTGGAGGATTAGCATTAGGTAAATTTGAAGCATATCCAGGTATGTGATTCCGGTAACAGTTCTTTCAGCCAAGAAAAATGGCCTAAAAACGGAAGCACAATTCACGGCACAAAAAACGTTTACCTTGGGAATATCTTTTTCATGTTCCAAGATGGTATGGGATTTTCTGATTCCCAAACTCTCACCTTGTGTCTATTCACTTTGCCATTTAGATGAAAGGTCGCCTCGCGACTGAATACACTGTTAAAAATTTCACAGTTAGATTACGGGCAATGGCCGGCAACTGGGGCCCGGCCGTTGCCCATAAAACTACAGCTTGGCCCATTTTTGTGAAAGCCCATG
Organism: Macrothele yani; assembly: GCA_039090855.1. Classification (NCBI taxonomy): domain Eukaryota; kingdom Metazoa; phylum Arthropoda; class Arachnida; order Araneae; family Macrothelidae; genus Macrothele; species Macrothele yani. The sequence continues at coordinate 131,362,039 of CM077027.1, read as the reverse complement.
AAATTACGGTCTGAACCCTAAATACTAAGCCCATAATCTGAAGAGCAACGCCCACAAAAAAATAAGTTTGACCGTATTGAGCTACGCCATAATTTGAAGGGCATTGCCCATAAAAAAATAAGTTTGACCGTATTGAGCAACGCCATAATTTGAAGGGCATTGCCCATAAAAAATAAGTTTGACCGTATTGAGCTACGCCATAATTTGAAGGGCTATACCCGAAAAAATAAGTTTGACCGTATTAACTTAAGCTGTAATTTGAAATGCAATCCCTGTAAATATGAAGTTTGGCCATATTCGGTTAAGCCTCACGGCAAGTAGTCACCGACTTTTACATAAATGCATTTTTTGTGGAAGAGTGTGCAAGTAAATGCATGTTTTTTGTGGAAGAGTGTGTGAGTGTGAAATTGTTGGATACTTACATTATAACTGAATCAATTCAGTTCTAAATGTGAGTAATGATATTTTCATATCTTAAAATCAGGTTTATTACAATATGATAAATAATGACATCAGTTACACACAGATTTGTTTAACATTAGGCTTTACGAACTCTGTACACACAGTTGGTTGAACAATACTTACGTTTCTTTTAGACATGTTTTAATTGGAGAATTATTTCTAAAGCACAGTTGGTTGAACAATACTTAGTTTCTTTTAGACATTTTAATTTGCACATACGTACTTATGTAGTATTTGCATGAATGAATACAAAGGGCAGTTATGTAGTAAAGATATGTACAGGCATATTCTTGTATTTATATGTTATATCAATGACAAACAGAACTACGAACTGGCATCCGAGTACATTGCGTCTATAAGGGTATTCAATCCACAATGGTGTCAAAGTTGGTTTTTCATGTAGGTTTTGGCTAGTATTACATTTGACATAGGGTTGAATCATGCTTTTTTTGTTTTCACATTCACTGCCTTGTGTGCTGGTTCATTTTACATTCTACTGAGCACTGTGTTGTCAGTGTTCCCAGAACTTTTACTGTCTTGTTTCCTATCTCTAATTTTTGGATATTTACCTACTTTTCACATGTTTAGTAAAATTATGTCAAAAACTGGAAGTACTGCTTTTGAAAGATCACATTGCTTCCCCATAATTAAGGTATCAGAAAGAAAAGAAAAAAATACTTGAATGGAAATGAGAGCTTTTGAACTTGATAGGGCATAATTTCAAATCTCAGACCCCCACCCAAAAGAAGAAACACTTGTTTAGACCCTGATTCAAACTGAGTCATTGTAGAACATTAATGCATATCAATATTTCTAAAATATTAAATTTTCCTGTTTGGAATGTTTTAGAAATGACTTCAGTGACTAAACCTGTTCTTTCATTGTTGTGTTGCCACAAGGAAACCATTTTCGAGCACAAATTTTTTTTTTTTTGGAAAACTATTAAATAGTTGTATTTATAATATCTTGGCAATACCTGAAGATACTGAAACAATTTTTATTGATGTGCAAATCAGGTGTTTAGTGACAAAGGAAAAGAACACGGCAGAATCTTTAAATTTCTCAAAAAACAATTTCATCACATCATTTTGTACCAATTTCAGCACTATCATCTTAAAACATGAAATACATGCTTTGCATATTGAACATTTTGAATAGACCTTTAAAATAGGAATTACAAAACGTGTAAAAAAATTTCATATTTTTTAACTTAAAAAAAAAAAGTGGCTTCTGATTTATCTTAAAATATAAATTTTCCTGGGCATCCAGGTTTTACTACCTGGGTAGGTAAATAATTTATGTATATACCCAGCTGCGCATGTAACATTTCAGATATTTTCCAAGCCCTGCTTAAAGTGACACAGGTGAAAGATTTCACTCGCAGAAATTTAGAATGAAATCAATTCTTTTTTACATTTAACTTTAATTACTACATTTGCAAAGCAAAGAAACTGTTCATGATATATTTTCACTGTCATTTTCTTGGCCAGCATTTACCAGATTCAGTAAAAAAAGAATAACCGTCGAAACTCGTTATAATGAAATTCAAGGGGGACAAAAAAAAATTGTAGCAACGTATTGTTCTTAAAACATTACAAATTTTTCATTAAAAAGTTAGTATGTACTACAGAAATTTTCATTACGCATAAGATTGCAATGCTGTAAAAGTGAAATAGTGCCCACAGAGACAAGCAAAGGTAATTTTTTTGTAATGGGAAGTTTTTGCTAAAGTAGTAATAATGAAATATATAAGCTTTAATTAATAGGTATGTATGAAATTATGTACTGTATATATTTTTACTTATACATATCAGGGTTTGAAAAATACCATGCCTGAGTCGTGTGAATCATTGACCTGGGCAGGTAAATAAATAATCTAGTTGCCCTAGGTGCCAGACTGGGCAATTAAATCTAAAAATCAAGTTCAGAATATAATTTTCTACTACAAGAAAAAAGACAGTCATCGCATGTCATGTTGCTTTTCACTGCTAATCACTGGAAGTTGTATTATTGTTACGCAGTGCCAAGGACAGAAGAATATCACTTCTTTAATTATATTATGCTTTAGGTCCATAAATTGGAAGCATATGTAATTTTGCTCCAAATGTTTAAAGTCAGCGACTGAATGCATGCCTCTGATGGAACTAGCCTCTTGTGTTTATTGACAAAGGGTTAAAACTTCATATTTTTCATATTTTAATGTATTTCATATTTTTTCAGTTATTTCATATTTTAAACGTGTTTTAAAGATTTTTTATTGTAATATGGACCTGTGAGTCTGACACTGTGAAGAGAAGCTGCGATAGGAATAATGCATCGCTCCAGTGAAGATGTGAAGCTTTGGTCCGTTAAAAGGAAGGTTTGTTGCTGTGTGGAAATGACGGGTACAAGAGAAAGAGGACTTACGTTATTGGCAGAAGAGCAATAAATGTTGTAGTGATACGCTACAGAAAATAGGTCCACAGCGGCCACCCTTTCTTTTGTTGTATCCTGTACGCTGTTGGCAGGAAAAACCGGATAAAACCTCTTCGATTTGCAAAAGATACATATGAGTAAGATAGAAACTCGCGTGCGAACAAGCTATTAACAGAAGAACCAAAAGTGCAGAGACACAGCAAATCTGTTCAAACCAAAACCGAAATTTATAGTTCCCCAGTTTTCTGTACAACATAGAAAAGCATATTAGTACTTTCGGTAAATGTGTACTTCAGCGTCCTAAACTATTTCGTTGGAAAAATTTAACTGTGGGTGAAAAGTTCGATGCACACATTTTTTTAAGCATGCAAAATAATAGGGAAAGGTGAAAAATTATATTTTTAAATAAAAAGGAAATAATTTTTCTGAAGTATTAACCTGCGAGTACGATGGTTTGTAGAAGGTGGTGCGGGAGGCTGAAGCGATGCTAACGGCCACCACGTGAAGGTGCTGTGCGACGGAGCGAAGTACGAGTTGGTAGCAAATGCGTGGAAGAATACGACAGCAGTAGGGTATATTTTTCAGAAGAGTATCGTGTAATTGTGCGCAGAAGTAGTTCAAACCTGTTTTATTCATTTTTGAGAAAGATATGTGCAGAATGTCGTTATTAGTGGTTTCACAGTGTCTCCGAATGGAAAGAAATTAAGGAATGTAAAATAATTTATGTACGACAGAAGTTTTGAGGAAGACGTTTTGGTTCCGGTTGAACCCAAAGTTTTAGTTTTGGTTTGGAAGATGTGCACAGGTAGGTGATTTCTTCAAGCACTTCATTTGCAGTTCTGCTGTTATTCAGTACATCGTGGCTCACATTTTTTTCCTCGTGACATGGATATTTTTCAAAATAAGCAATTTTCTTCAATTCATATATCGCACTATAGCAGGGAGACAGCTTCTTGTATTGTGGCGGATAATGAAATTTTAAGCCCTGACGAAATCCGAAATGACTGACGATTTTGTACTTCCGCTTTCTCAAAATTACCCTTAAAAAAAACAAAAACTTACAATGCTGCACAAATTCAACCTCTTTCTTTCTGCGTATGCCTACAAGACTTTTCGATGACTACGTACTGCTAAACCGCTTCCTTCTTAATTCTTCCGCCCGTTACTTGCCCTTCTCAACGAAGCTTCCATTCACCGGACTCCACCTTGATGCCGTTGCCGCTCTCTCGTCCTATGCCTATACCGCACGGACTCTTCCAAACCATCGCACTCTCAGGTAAATACTTTGGAAAACTTATTTCCTTTTATCTAAAAAATACTATATTTTTGCACCTTTTCGCATTATTTTGCATGCTTAAAATATTGTATGTCACACTTTTCCCACACAGTTACATTTTTCCGACGAAATAATTTAGACGCTAAAGTACACATTTACCAAACTTTCTATTTCGGATCAGGGAATCATATGCGAAAGAATGAAAAATTTCACGTCTGCTTTAAAAACAATTACAAAACATGAACAAACTATATTGTGTAGCATATGAGTATAAAATGGTTCGCTCTCCTGGCAAGAAGGTACTTGCTTGGACTTGTAGTCATCCGCACGTGAATTGCACGGCGAAGCGAATCTTCCTTTCAACAAAGCAAATCTTCACATCGTTGCCGTAGTGATGTGTTAGGCCTACCACAGCGTCGCACTCGCAAGTCAATATTACAAGTTTCCGACAAAATAATTTAGGACGCTAATCTACACATTTACCGAATAATCTGCCAATGATGAAGATTGGAGTGCCATTTCAGGTGGATTCAGTAGTTTTAAAGAGTTTGTAGAAATCAATGAAAATGCATTATTGGGGAATTGAGGGATATTCAAGAAATAGCCAATGAAATTCAGGATGATGATGAAGAGACATAACGAAGAATTAACAAAAGATCCCCAGACTGTCACGAAAGCAGTGTAGAAGCTTTGGAAACACTGTCACTACATACAACTCACCGATACATCTAATTGCCACACATTCCTGTTTAAACAAACTTGAAAAAGCTGTTTTCAATGAGAGGCAACAGCAGAAACAGTCTTCAATTTTACATAACTTTAAAAAGCCATAAATATAAAAAAGGAATGTAATTAAAATTTTGAGATCAAGTAATTTACATTTTTGAGTAATCTAAGCTTTAAAGTGTTAAATTTAACTAAGTAAATTCAATCATTGATATTTTTCTTATTTTGCATGTTATTCTCATGTTAATTACTTTTTAAACTTAATTTTGGCTGGAATTACACTAACTTTTACTTATGCTGCGCTCTTATTTATGCGTGCTTTGGTTTGCGCTGACATATATGTGAAATATTACTGTATGCATGTGATGATGAGGTGATTATAGATATAATTAAAAAATATATATTTTTTGGCTCTTCTGGTTTCCAATTAAATTTATGTAATTTATGTGTTGAGTGGTAAAAAAGCTGTTTTCAATGAGAGGCATATGGGGTTTGTATATATGCAGATTTCCATTGTTTGCTTCTTCCTGCTGAAAACTAAGCTAGGGATGCCTATGAGTTAACTGAATATACCATAGTCACAAAATGATTGATAATTATATACTAAGGAATGTGAGTGAAATGGTATTCCTAAAAGCAATCAAAACCATGTAGCAGTCAGGGAGAATCACAAATGTGTTTCCTGAACAAAAATGTGACATTTCATCACATGAAACTTTTACCACCTCTAAATTGAGGCCATTGGTTCTAGGGAAGGAGAAAGCCAAAGCTGTTATGTTATGTAAAAAACAGGTTTCTTTTTTAAAGGGTTTAACGGCTAATGTGAGGAACTAAATGGGATATAAGCAGTCCCCGTCCCTAATTTAAGAGTCACTGGTTCCAGGGAAGAGAGAACGCCAGTGCTGTAAGACAAACACAACATCCATGCCATACCGGGATTCAAACCCGGACCCACAATCATAAGATGGTGCTTAGACCACTGCACCACCAGGGTGGCAAAACTAATGCCTCATATGGGACTCAAACCATATGTTAAATTGTGACTGCTAGCCAAAAACCTTGATGTACAACCAACTCTGATACCAGAACGGCTTGAACATCCTCTAGACCAATAGTTCTCAAAGTGGGTTTCACTAAAATAATAGGGGGGGGGGCATATGCGGATTTGTTAGCAACCATACCGAGTCACATAGTGAACCAATTTTCAAAACAAAATTAATCTGAATTTATGGCTAGTGCTGGTAGGATGTGTGGTGAAGTTTAGCATATTTAGCTGAAATTTCTGGAAAATGAACTAGTGGAACTTCTCATTACAGGGTGAAAACAATCTGTTCAATGTTGAAAAAACAAAACACAAGCAATGACCAAAAAACTTTATGAGAAAACCAAATTACAGGGAACAGCTCTGACCAATTTTCATAACTGAATTCATTATCATCAGAAAATGAGCAAACAATTGGAAACTTGATGTTAAACAGCTAATAATCGTCCATCTCTGCACTCTCCAAACATTTACAAGGCAGTATTTCCCATTCCCACTGAATGAACTAGTTACTCATTCACATACAATGCAGAAATGTGTAATCTTCTATTGCCAAATAAAAAACTTATGAGACATCTTTCAACTCTGGTTGGTTTGAAAAGCATTTGTTCTTTGAAATCACTGACTAGTTTTTTTTTGTTTTTTTTATTGGAGGTTTAACGACCACCGTGAGCAACTCAATGGGCTATAAGCAGTCGCCCGTCCCTAATTTAGGGTCACTGGTTCCAGGGAAGGGAGAGAGCCAGTGCCGTAAGACAAACACAACATCCATGCCGGACCGGGATTCGAACCCGGACCCCTTACGAACGAATGATCAGAGGCCAGCGCCTTAGACCACTGCGCCACCGGGGCGGCGACTAGTTTTTGGATTCCAATGGAAAAATAATTTCTAAAATTGTCGAGCACTGCCTTAAGTATTTGTTGCCTTTTACAACTACATATTTATGTGAAACTAGTGTTTTATCCTTAACCACCATAAAAACTAAATATTGAAATAAGCTGGATGTTGAAGATAACTTGTTTGTACATAAGCAAGAAAACTCAAAATATTGATGAACTTTGCAAGAGTAAATGAGCTCATACATCTTACTGATACTAAACAAATGAATTGACCAGTTTTATTTGATTTTTTTTAGCCATTTGTGCAATTTCTGTGACATCAGTGTATGTAATTTTAGCAAATATACGTGTGTATTTGTATTTTTTATATATTTTATACCCACATAAACACACTGGAATAAACTTTTCATTAAAGAATATGCCTGTACATATCTGTACTCCATAGCTAATCTTTGTATTCATTGGTGCAAATATAATACTTCACAAGTTCTTAAGTACATGAGCAAATGAAAAGGAGTCTTAAAAAAAACCCAAAGTATTGTTCAGCCAGTTTGTGCTTTAGAAATAATTCTGTCTAAATTCAGGAGTTGAACACTATGCCGTAAAAAAAAAAAAAAAAAAAAGGCACAGAACGATAAGACAATATTTATGCGTGTTATATTGCAAAATGGAATTCATTTCAGACTACAAACATACGAAGAATGCTACGTAATTCCCAAATCAGCATGTACAGATCGAATTTATTCGACATCCTAGTCAACGCTAGGTATAAACCTGGCGATAAAGACTTGCACAGAAAGTAAAGCACTGTATCATATTGATAGTAAAACATATATGGATGTGAGAGTTATGCCCCTACCCCAGTCAAATGAAATCTTAGCTACTACATAGATTTTTCCTGTGTGACAATGCTTCAGCCACCCTCGTTTGGTGGTGAAACTTTTAAAATTATATATATATATATATACGTACACAGTTCGTGAGCTTAATATCAAACAAAAATGTGTGTAATTGGTTTCGTTACTTTTACATATCATAATAAACTTAATTTTAAAAAGTGTCTACTCACATGTTTTCATGACGTCTTTCCTGCACATGTTCGTGACTTGGTGTATCGTGTTCGTCAGTTAGGGATGGGCGATATTTATCAATATCTCGAAATATCGATATTTTTGTCCGATATTTCGATATATAGTATTGATATCCAAGTTACGATATATCAGAAAATCACTATATCGGTGCGATATTCAATATATCAGCCCATGGCTGATGTGATTTAACTTGTGGAATGAAATCTGTGTTCTTTCCTCTGGCATGTCACGAAAATTATGTTGCTTGAGGACTATCAAACTGCGATCTCATTATCGAAATTCACATGATATTATGTCACCTTCCGATTTCTAGAACTTTACAAGGAAAAATATCTGCTGTGTTGAAAACCTCGATGGTTGAAAATTTTAACTATTAGTTGACAGTAGGCACCCAGAAAACAAGTTTAAGGAACGGTTGATAGCAGATTGTTCTTTTGCCTATGAGTATTATGTTTGAAGTAAACTGGCACTTTGACCAAAATTAAATACATACCAATGACACACAATTTGAAGTGAAGCATTTTTTTTTTTTTTTTTTTTTTTTGTTAGTGATAAAGTATGTAGATCTTAACAGCTGGGTAAGGAAATGCAAAACAGCTTTTCGAGAGTTTTCTTGATGTCTTACAAGTTATGTAGTATAAAGTTTGTTGTAATTCAGGCTATGTATATATCAGACGTAATTTTTTTTATCATCCTTTGACAATTATCTTGTTAATACATAGTGAAACTTCCTGAAGTAATTATATAATCTGGTAAAAATATGGGCATAACAACTTTCGTCTTGATCTGCTGATTTTCCCACACTTACAGCATGTTATTTCCTCTGATTGTCCATTCGTTTTTTTGTTATCTAGGAGAGACAGGCTTTCATACATTAATTAGTAAATATATACTTGATGAATTTGGATTATGATATTTTTTTAATGTTTTTCATACATTAATTAGTATGGCTTTCATTAATTAATTAGTAAATATATATACTTGATTAATTTGGATTACGATATTTTTTATGTTTTTATTTTTATAATAATATTTTAATGGAGGACTAATAATCGTTAGCATTTTTTTAAATATCTTTCTGGAAAAATAATTGCTTTCTATGAAAAGGCCATCACAAATTATTCGTACTCTAATTACTGTTTTTAACAAAAATGTCACTTGTAAACATATTATAAGCACTTTAATTTTTTTGCTTATGCCATGGGAACTATTTTTGCTTACACCATAGAAGTAATTATATCTGTATACTCCATTAACATTGTGTTCTGTCTTAAACGATAAAAAAATAGCAAACATTGTTCACACCTTCTGAAAAATATAAATGTATACAAAATGCTCTAAAAATTACAATAACAAAGTTTTTTTAAAGATTTTTCCATAACATTTCCTTGCAAGCTGATATAATGTTGTTAACTTTGACATTTGCATCCCAATAAAAATAGTTATTCTTTCTATAATTCAGTTATTCCCATGTTAATTGATGGTTAAGATTCCAGTCTGCTGGGATTAATAAGTACTTTTGTTTTTTTTTTTGTCATTTATGCCATACTGAAGCTTCAACTTACCTTTTCTCGAAATGTTGGAAATACATATTTCTCATAATCTCACATTGATGAAAAACTCATGAAAACATTCCTTTGCAACTGGGATTTTTGGAAACTTCTTGGCAGAAACCATATACCTGCTCGTCGAGCAATGCCCACACATGAAACAAGAAAATCACCTTTTGGGTTTTGGAAAGTATATTCAGCATTTCTGCAGATTACAAGCTCACTTCTGTTGCATGATTTTTTTATTTATTTTTGCATCAAAACTTTCTTCTATATATTTTTTATTTTAGGATCTGAAAAACAATATTTTATGTGTTTTTCATATCACTAAAAATACAGCTTGAGAGCTGCAATCTTGCATAAAGATAGTTTTAAGCTGTAAAATGTAATAATAAAGGACAAATAAAATTGCTCCCTTTTAGCAGGAGAAAGCAGCTCTTGAAAAAAAAATTCAGCTGATGTTTCTAAGAAGTTATCTGAGAAAACTGGTAGGATATTTATTCCCCACATTCACTGCCAAGCGTGTGTATTATAATTAGTTATTACTTATTACCAAAACAATTTTTTAAGGTAAAGAATATTTTTATGTCTTAAGAGACACATATGGTTGAGTCGTCATTAGACTATGTAAATGCTATCTGTGGAGAGTAGTTACTCAATTATGTTTGCTCATGCTGATGAAACAATCCTGTTGGCAGAGAGCAAAAGTGAGTTGCAGCGTATGTTGTCCCACATGTATGAAGTTTGTATGAATTTCAAACTTAGTATATGAAAGGAAAAACCCAAAGTTATGTTTTTGACAGATGAATTGTTAGTATTAAATCAAACAGATCAGTCTAAATGGCAAAGAGACTGATCAGGTAAATCAATTTACATATTTAGGAAGCATGTTTGACAGAGAAAACAAATTTGGTGGTGAAATTAGTAGGCTAGTAAATTCATCTTTGAAAGTCACAGCTACTTCAGGAGGATTTTGAATAAATGATGAATGATAGGTTATCAAAAAGGTCCCTAATAGTTGTGTGTGAAAAAGTACAGTAATTGTTCCTACTCTGATGTGCAGCAGTGAAGGTGGAGTACTGCAGATGAAACATAGGAGTGATTTGCGAGCTGTAGAGATGTGTTACTTATGGGGGTGGGGGCAAGGTATGTTTTGATCATGTGAGGAATGAAGAGGTTTTGTAGATGAGTAATGTGAAGCAAAATATTGTTTGTAAGGTGGGGACAAATATTCTTGGGTGGTTTGGAGAATGAGTGGTGAGATGATTACTAGGAGAATTTATTCTGCACAAGTGACAGGAAGAAAATGTAGAAGATCAAGGGAGGACCAGATTCAGGAATTCCTGCATGAGAAAAAGAGAATAAATGTGAAGTACAAATGGTCTTGTGTGTGATGGGTGTCAGTGAAGCTCAAGTTGTGAGCTGAGATCACTGTAAATGCAGATGTTTGATACATCAAGAGTAAATAAAATGTATGTCCATCAGTTTTAAACTTTAATCCAGCAGATAAGCTCTCATCAAGAAACTAACCTATGATCTTAGAGAACAGCTTAGTGATATATATGCATGTAAAGAGAAAATCCCTCATCTACAGCAAGTTGAATATAACTAGAGGTGAGGAATCAGTACTTATTTTTGTGTTGTTTTAGTGTTAATAAGTGAAACATTAAATGCTATATCCCATTTGAGTTCAAAACTGTAAAAATTTTTTTTAAATCTGCTGACTTCCTTAATTTTAAGGATAGACTCCACCAATGAGCATTTAAAATGTAAAAAAAAAAAAAATGATATGATATCAAAGATAGCTCCTCAGGTGTTTTAGACTTGATAAAGAATACTTCAGATATTTATTGTGTACAAGTTTTTAACGGAGATGAGAAATCCAAAGAAATGGACTGAGAACTGGAAAAAAATGCTTGAAGTGAAGTGAAGTGGTGTGTGTGTGTGTGTGTGTGTGTGTGTGTGTGTGTGTGTGTGTGTGTTGATCTCCATGAGCATCTAAAGTTGTTCCCGAATGTGTAGAAGCTTGATTCACCATAAGCAGACACATGTCCCTAATTTAGGGCGAGTGGTTCCAGGAAAGACAAGACAGGAACAACTTCTTTATGTATTTTACCACTTGGTAGGCACATTTTCCATGATTATTTAGATACTGAATAGTTTCCATGACATTTAATGAACATTTCATGACTGAATAGATTTTATTCATGACATTTAATAAATAGATTTCTTGACTGAATAGATTTCATGACATTTAATTGCTAAAACCTGGAAAGAGCGACATCTTTGTATATTCACTGACGCCACATATTTGGAGGATTTTCACATTTAATGAACAGTGCTTCTTATTTTGAAAATTTGACTGTTTTCTAGCAGTTTCTGAGGAAGACGTAATCTTTTTGTATGAGAATTTTCCTGATATTGATGCTGAATCAGTTGTAGCAGGTATAAAATCATATACAATTTTTGCAAACTTGATCAAATGTAAAACCGATGGGCACAATGCAAGGTATTCATATAATCTGAGCATTGTTTCAGCTAATATATTAATATAGTCTTTAATGGTAGTCTAAGAATTCCCTTCCTACAGCTAGTGTCAAACATTTGGCACAATGTATTGCCTTTTAATCAAACCAAGAACCCATATTTATGAGTACAAATGCAATTTTTACATTGCACATTTACTAGATTTTAGCAGGAAAAGAATTTTGAAAAAAGTAACCTTGTATACTGTAAAGAAACACTAGAGAAATCAAATGAGGAAGAGCACTGCACATTAAAACTTTTCTGGACAACAGAATTTTGTTAATGCCATTCCGTTTAAGAATAACAGTTTTCACAAAAAAAAAAAAAAAAAAAAAAAATATGTTCACAGTTTTTATCAAGAGAGAAATAGACATAATGACAAAATGGATAACACTGGGCAAATTAGGCCGAAACCTGTTAACAAGGTTTGTTGTATTTTCAGATTTTTTTTTTTTTGTTATTTTTTTACAAAAAAAAAAAAATTATATATGTATCTACAGTGTATATGCACACTAACTTTGAAATAATATATTTTCATGTATGTATGCAAACTTCTTCAAAATTGCATTAAAAAAGCTCTAGCCATTTACCTCTCAACAATATTATGACTTTGCAGAACATTCTGCATTAGAAATTGCAATAATATGCTGTGATTACAGGCTAAGGGGGTAATGTTTCAGACAGAAGTAACCCAGTGATTTTGTTTTAGGCATTTTACTCCGCTTTTGTACTTAAATAAACATTTCGAATAATGGAAAAACCTTAACATGTGTAGAATAATCAAATCAATGAGACTTATTTACCCAATTGCCTGTGGTTTACTGGTCTTCCATGTAGCAAAATATTTCTTCCACAAATTCCATTTCAAGTGTGTTTTTTATTCATATATATTCTTTAAAAAGATGTTGAGTGTGCTTAAGAGGAAAGTTGACATCTAATTTGTTTACTTTCAAATGATAACCAAAGCCTTCAAATATCGTTGGTGACAGTTGATACTATCCACAGCCCCCCCCCCATTAGTGGAAGGGGAGTGCAGATGTTATATAAACACAAAAGTGCACAACACTTTTATGATTGCTTTTTTGACTAATTTTGTCTCACTGTATCAACAATCTTGCATAGGTAGCAATGTTAAGTACAGAGAATCATGATAACATGTTTTGTTAAAAAAAACAGTTTCCGCATTTATGTTCTGTAAATTTATGTGACAACTTCCTGCCCTTTGGCCACTTTCATCCCATCTGTGCTCTGCCCCTTCATTAAGAAATGCAACAAGAGGCATATATAGATTTTTTCTGATGGCGTGCCAATGAAATGAAAAAAATTAAATCCACCAGGACAAAATAAAACAATGAGAATAGAAAAAAATTAAAAAAAATTTGTAACGTAAATTAATGAATTTTTTTATTAAATTAAGCATTTTTGTTTCCAATGTAAGGCACATTTTAACAATAAATAAAACACATTTAAACACTTTCGGGGGGGGCATAAATATATGCCACCTTACATTACATAAATGTATAAAATATATAATATAAATACGCCCTTACGTTACCTTGGCTACGATGTAAACAACCCTGATGTTGGCTTTCCAGCTCAGCATACAAGATATATTTTTAGCGAATTTTTATGATTTATAAAAACGTAAAATGTTAATTCCGCTGTCGAAAATATTTATTTACATAACAAAACAACGTAAAAGGGCAAAATAAAAGCACTAACCCATGGCGTCGGTCTTGTAAAAAAACGTTAAATATCAATTCCGCTATCAGAAATAATTATTTACACAACAAAACGACTGAAATGGCAAAATAAACGCACTACGTTTATTTCCAAGTACAGCGACCGTCTTGTAAAAGGTACGAAGTTAGTAATATACAGTACTTTTCTGAGATATCACTATTTTAATGGTATTAACAAAACTTGATTGCAGCTATATTTTCAAGCTGCAGGATAATTTAGTACTGGCTGAGATTTGTGCGAACAAGCCAACAGCCAATTAGTCCCAAGTTCCCAATAGCCAATATTTAGCACAACATTGGATCGGATTCAGTGATAACCCTGATGCAGTATGCAGTGAATAAACCGAAATATCAGTCTTATTGAGATCAGAAGTATTGAAAAATATCGAAAAATCAATCTGATATATTGATCTTTAAATACAGATATTTTCGATTCAATATATCGGTCTCAGAAATATTAAAAGATATCATACTTTTGAAAATATCGCCCATCCCTTCGTCTTGGTAAAAAAAACGAGCAATCCCCGTAAAATCACGTGACGACTCGCTGACCAATAGCAGAAAGTGGCGCATGCCGCATTCCTTTTCTGTCATTATCGTTCATTGGCTAACCTGTGCCTCTTAGCAACGCCCGTAAAATTACGGTTAGGAACCGTTTTCCTACATATCCATGCCCGTTAAAATACGGGCATCGCCTTTAAACTGCAGAAACGAGCCTTGATCGTAAAAATACACGGGCAACAAGACTTTTTTTACGGGAATTTTTAACAGTGTACCAACTTCAACGCAAGAGGTCCTCATCAGATTCCATGCGGTTTAATATGTCACCGAAAAAATCTGCTCTCTGCTTCTTGTCGCCATCCTTCAGAGCTTGAACGAGCTGTAGTTTGTAAGGCCTAAATTTGAGACGTTTCCGTAGGATTTTTGTCACAGTTAACTTTTTAACTCCAAGCTCTAGACTTGCTCGTGCCGCTAATTTACGGGGGCTTTGCAAAAATACTGTTCTCACTGCATTCCCCGTCTCCTTCGGGGATTCCAGGTCTGCCTACGCGGCTGTTTCTATGAGCCACACATCCAGCCTCGGTAACTCGTTTGCACCATGTTACAATCGTGTCCCTTTTGGTGCAGTTTTCCCATATTTTCGTCGAAAATGTCGTTGCACTTGTGTTTCTGAATGCGTCTCGTGAAACCACAGACAGCATTTCGCTTTTTCCGCGCCGCTCAACGTCGCCATCTTACCGGGAGCAATGAAACAATGGTGATGGGAGCAATCGCGCGTTCTCTGCTGGCGATACGTAACTTTGCATGACTGAACTCCATTCTTCCACAAAAGGTAAACTTGGTGTGTTTAACTATATATTATTCGTACTTATTATCATATGCAACTTTATACGTATGCACAGTAACATTTTATTTTTGCCCAACTAATTTATAACCACGCTGTACCCCGAAGAATTTGAGCTTTATCAAAGGATAAGGCAAAACAAACTTTGTAAAACCTTCACATAAGGGTGAGTTTTATGCATATTGCATTATGTGTAACACTGATTTCTGTTTCTCACACTGGTCGTGAAACCATCGATGCACATGTTGGAACTAACAAGCACGTAAAAAATCATAACAGCACAAAAAAAGTGTGTGCGGCTTGGATCGTTTTGCTTCAGTGCCGAATGACTTTCAAACGATTCGTGCAGAAGTTCTGTTTGCCAGATTTTTTTGGAGCAGAACCTACCACTAGCGAATTTTGAAGATACAAATTTTGAAGATAACAATCCGGTTTTTGGTGTAAATATGAGAAGGATGGTAAGTCAGATAACATTTGAAAACATGACTTTTTTCGTCGTCCTGGAGCGAGAATCGAACTCGCGTCTCCCAGATAGTGGCCGGGTATGTTAACCACTACACCGCCCAGAACGACCAAGTCTCAAGTTTCCGATTAATTTGAATATAACCATCACAGGATTCGCTAGTCGAAGCAACCGGCATTCATGTTTAGCGAATTTGGAATTTAAGAATCCTATCCCGTGATTGCCCGAAAGAGCAGTTAAATCATGAATAGAAAACAAGATTACACCATATAATACAAATTTTGAAGATCTTCAAAATATGTATTATACGGTGTAATCCCGTTTTCCATTCATGCTACCACAAGCGGCTGCTGATTATGTTTCCTAACTGCCCAGAAGTAAAAAGATCTGCATGTGGCTGAATAAAAACTTCGCATATTGTTCAAGAAATGGCGGAATATCATTCAAAAATTTCCTCTGTCCTGTTAAAAGGGGTTAATTTTCTGTCGCAACTCGCGGCAGTAATGATGCAGATAATCAACTTTATCCAATTGTGGTGACGTACTTTGATAATGATTTCAAGCAAGTCACGTGTACGCTGCTTTCTTTGCCATGCCGGGGAACAAGTTCAACTGGTGAAAATATTTCCAAACTTGTGTCGAAAGAATTTCAGCATCATTATATTCCGTGGATGAACTGTGTTGACTTATCCAGTGGTAACGCTTCTATTATGGTTGGAAGAAAAAGCTGGTGTAGCGGCATTTCTGAAGAAAGAACAGCCTAATCTTATTGTTTGTGGTTATGTTTGCTACCTGTTAAATTTGGCTGCTGAAAAGGGGTGTACAACATTACCTTTTCAAATGGATGAATTTTTGGTTGGCATTTATTATTTTCTGGAGAAAAGTGTAAAAACGGAAAAAGAACTAACGAAATTTCAAGCTCTTTGTAATGTGTAATCACAATTTTTTTAAACTTTGCTGTACTGAATTCAACGTAATATCAATGAATTCAACGTAAAATTATTATACAGTACATTATTGAAACTTGCAGGACACTTGAAATAACTTACCAACAAGCAAAATACAATTTAATAATTAATTGGATAACCACGGTCTCTTAGTAACAAAGTGCACCTTCTTGGCATGGAAGTAATGAGCTTCTCTAGTTGTTCATTGATGCTAACATGGTGCCGAAATTGCTGTTAAATGTGGCTGTGATCATTCCACTGTCTTACGCACCATCAAAAAAGTTGCAGAAACTGGATGTGTGGGAAACAGAAAAAGAACATGTCGACCAAGGCTGTGTACTGAACGTGATGATCGCACGTTGATTCGTCGTTCCTTAAACTTAAGGTTTAAAACAGCCACCGATTTAAGAAATGAGTGGGAGAACGAAGTATTCATTATTGCATCTGCACGTACAGTTCGTCGTAGACTACAACAAAATAAACTGACTGCAAGAAAAGCTGCACGAAACCCTTTTCTTACTGAACAAGAACGGCTCAAAAGAATGCCAAGGCACAAAAGAATCGGGTTGTTGATGAAAGGAAAAATATTACTTTCAGTGATGAAACAACTGCTACCATTTCCGCTAATAATGGAAATAATTATGTACGTCGTCGGGTTGGTGAAAGACGGAAGGCATGCTGCACCCAGCCAACAATCAAGCACTCACATGCGGGGATGTTGTGGTCCTGTATTTCAGCCAGTGGTGTTGGCCGTCTGCACATTGTTGATCGCACCTTGAATGGATCGAAATATGTGGATATTTTGGAGTCCAAACTGCTACCATCTGCACAAGACAATGAGTTTGCGGAATTTTATCTTTCAGGACGATAACGCGCCATGTCATCGGTCAAAGTTGGTTGACGAGTGGTTTAATCGAAAAGTTATATGCAAACTTCAGCTGCCGTCACAGTCACCGGATCTTAATCCCATAGAGAATCTGTGAGTGAGATTGAAGCAAAAGATCCTTCAACAAGGACCCACATCTAAAACAGCATTAATTGAATCTGTGAGGGCCGTATGGCACCGTGTTATCACCAATGGACAACTAGAGAAGTTCATTAGTTCCATGCCAAGAAGGTGCACTTTGCTACTAAGAAACCGTGGTTACCCAATAAAATATAAAAGCGTATTTTGCTTGTTGGTAAGTTATTTCAAGTGTCCCGCAAGTTTCAATAATGTACTCTACAGTAATTTTACGTTAAATGCATTGTACACTAATTTCAAAAATTCCACTATTTTTTGCTTTTTATGACTAGACGCTTCACTTTTGCTTGTAACTTCACTTCTATTACTGGTAATAATATTCTGTAAAAATATTTTAAATTTGCATAACATTTCCCTTAAAATGGTGTATAATATGCATTCCTGACTTTACCATTACGGTGTATAAGTTGATTTCAAACATCGAAAATTGATTTTCGGTCTATTGGTGCAGAAATTTTGGCCACGACTGTATTTGCCAAACTTCCTTGTGGTTCTCGTGAAATCATTCAACAACTACATTTTGAAGTGAAAAGCCATACCTATGATTCCCAGGACCTAGGCTTGGAGGATTACCATTTTATTACCATTGGATTACCATTTTATTGGGCCAGCCAAAGATGCACCGCAAAATACAAAGGTTTTAATTCCTTTCCAGCTACGATCTACCGCAGGCAGTTGGTGTTGCGCTCCCTAACTAATGGAAGCCATGTGTTGGTTTAGCGATGGTAAACTTGCATTGGAAGAACAGGAGACTCTTTGGGAAAGAAAATGCGTCCATTGTCCAAAGCATACCTTGAAATAATTATTCTTTTGACTTTTGTTGTTTTCATTTGAACTGCTCTTATAACTGCACAAGAGTTTTAGCCTCCTATTTTCTTATCCCATCTACCGCCTATTTTGTAATCGGCTTCTTTAACAGATCAATACTTGACCACATTATGCATTAGATGTAGAAAGTGTTTACTTGATCCTGATACCTCACGTAACTGATAGGTCTCTTGTTCTACACGTTTAGTGAATTGTGGTTGCTCAATTGCTGTCGATGTCAGTCACTGAACGGCTGGTAATACAATTGTAGAAGAATTTTCCGAAAAGTAATATTTTCGCCTGTCTAACTGACTCCTGTAAAGCATGCTGGCATCTAGCGAGGGCTATTAATCTTACCTGATTTTCCTACATTCCAAAAATGGATGAAACTCTTTGCTGGATACACTGATAATCTCTTCTACTCAACAGTCGAATTCTGTCGTAACGACGTCGATGGAACCAGGAAAGTTCCGTAGCTATAAACGAGTAGTGTTTTAACCCATGAAGTCATAAAGTCATATTTCAAGAATAAACACCTTACATAAGATCATTTTGTACAGCACCAAATTTCACTTCAAGTGTATTGTTTTTAATGCTAACTTTAAAAAAATATTTAAATTAAATTTACTAAAATAGCTGATTCTGAAGGATACGTGAACACAATTTTCGTCTGTTTTGGTTTTGTGTGACATTACTTCTCTAAATCGTCCTCGATTTTAAATTTTCCGGAGAATAATTTCTGTGTGCTCTGATCTGACTTCATCAAATCGATTTATCTGATTTCATCAAATCGATTTATCTGATTTCATCAAATCGATTTCTCTGATTTCATCAAATCGATTTCTCTGAGTTCATCAAATCGATTCGCAGTGCTAATATGTTCAAGAGCCTCAGTTAAAATAAGAACTGCCACTTTAATTTCTTGGCCATGATCTTTCGTCCGTTACTCTTTTGCTTCATTTATTTATTTTCTTTTTACTTTCATGGTAAAATTTATCGTCCTCTTTTGGGGTTTCGGCTGTAACGCCATGGTCTAAGCTGAATTCCCGACACACAGCAACTTCCGCCTTTCCACACTCAACTTGTTTTATCACATTTACCTTACCTTCCACACGTAACACTTTTGTGTTTTTTTAATCTTTCATCCATTCTTCCTGGCTGTTTATTAGCTGAAGCAGTTTTCCTACATTTTCTCATGGAGGAAGTTAGACCTAATCTTTCGTCACTTCCTCTTCTGGTTCATTTGCTTTTTTCCTTTTTTCCTTTCACGATAATGTTCTCCTCTTTTCGGGTTTCGGTTGTAACAACTCCATGGTCTAACTAAACCAATGTTTCCCCTACCAATTTTAGCTTACCGCACACTTCTGAGAATGAGAAGCTGGCTTCCGCCCCCCTCCCCAAAGACAAATGTAATAAGCATGCTGAAATCAGCGATAATAACCTTAAAGTCATTTTACATTGTACATTCATATTTAATTATCTCAAATTAAATGATTATTATGAATATGTATAAGTATTTTTAGCACGTCTTTTGTAAAAAAAGATCGTGCTTATGTTATCGGTTTGTCCGTCCGTCCGTCCGTCTGTACCCACGGTATCTCTGCAACAACTAGTCCGATTTGAAAAATTCTTTCTGCAAATGGAAGCTTGAAATATGCGAATGATGATCCTTCATTTCCTTTATTTTACGATGTACAATTTCGCCGCTAGAGTGCGTAAATGCAGATGATGTCGAATTCAAAACTTCGTTTTATTCCACAGATTTGCTTCTAAACATCCGATTGAAAAAAACTATTTTATCTTTCGATTCCATTTATGTCGAAGAGTAGTTTAGATACAGTTTCTTTTTCAAATTACGAGTAGATTTTCCGCTAGGGGGCGTAAAAGTAAATTACATTTTTCCCAATAACTCTTCTAAAACTCCGATTTGAAAAAAAAAATTGTCAGCGGATACATCTCCTGGTGGATATTTTTTTGCATATAATTTCGAATCTTTGGTAAGTAATATTTTGGCCACCAGGGGGCGTAAGTGTTAATTTTTGCTTCTGATGTATTTGCCATAAAATCTGAGCTTCTAAAATATCGATTGAAAACATTCTTTCGTGGTCTGATGCCACTCACATCGATAAACATTTTCGGAATATTTTCTTCCTAAAATATTCCACAGTTTCTCCGCCAGGAGGCGTAGATTTATATCTTATTTTTGTCAATATCCCTACTTCTAAGAGCCCGATTTGAAAAATTCCTTCTTTGTTGGATAGTGTTTTCCGTGTGACATGTTTTTCATATAATTTCAAAATTTTCAAGTAATTCATAGACTTTCCGCTAGGAGGCGTAAAGGTAAATTGCGTTTCTCCCTATATCTCTGTTTCTAAATCTCCGATTTGGGAAATCGTTTGCACATAATTCCTAATTTTTGTTAAAAAAGGTTTGGCCACCAGGTGGCGTAAGTCTTAATTTCCGCTTCTGATGTATTTGCAGCAAAATATGAGCTTCTAAAATCTCGATCGAAAAAAAAAGTCGTTTGTTGACCGATGACCGATACTGTCGACAAACCTTTTAGGAAAATTTTCTTCTTGAAATAATGCATAATTTCTACGCCAGGGGGCGTAGATGTATATCTTACTTTTGTCAATAACTCTACTTCTAAAAGTCCGATTTGAAAAATTCCTTCTTTGTTGGATAGTGTTTCCGATGCGAAATGTTTTTCCTATAAATTAAAAGTTTTCAAGTAAATCATAGACTTTCCGGTAGGGCGCATAAAGGTAAATGGCGTTTTCTGCTCCGAAAACTCAGATTTGAAGAATTCTTCCTGTATCGCATACAAGACCTAATGGAAAATATTTTTCACATAATTTCTAAAGTTTGGTAAAGAATGGTTTGGCCACCCGAGGTCATAAGTGTTAATTTCTGCTTCTGATGTATTTGTAGCAAAATCTGGTGTTCCGAAAATTCGACTAAATTTTTTTTTTCTTGGACCGATACCGCTCATATGGATAAACCTTTTGAGAATACTTTCTTCCTAAAATAATGCATGGTTTTCCCACCAGGGAACGTAAAGTCACATCTTATTTTTGTCTTTTTTTTTTTTGAGGTTTAACGACCACCGTGAGCAACTCAATGGGCTATAAGCAGTCGCCCGTCCCAAATTTAGGGCCGCTGGTTCCAGGGAAGGGAGAGAGCCAGTGCAGTAAGACAAACACAACATCCATGCCTCACCGTGATTCGAACCTGGACCCCTTTCGGACGAATGATCAGAGGCCATCGCTTAGACCACTGCGCCACCGGGGCGGCATTTTTGTCTTTAACTCTGTTTCTAAGAGTTCGTGAGCTCACGATTCCATTTACAGCAATATCTGGGGGATTAAAGCCCGATTGAAAAACTTCTTTCTTACCGGTTCCATTGACTTTGAATAGCTTTGATAAATTTAATTTGCACCAGAACGGATTCAAAAGACTTGCTTATTACACCCGAAAATTCGGTGTCATCTTTCTTGTTTTTATTTTAATTGATTTCCTTTTAGTGAAGGTATACGAACCCCGTGGAAAAATTAGGAATCAAGTCACACACAATTTTTTAAAAAAGCAAAGTATAACAACAAATATAATTTTTATCACCTGTCAAAAATCTCACATTTCTCCACACTTGCGATCAATGCCTGCCTAGGGATTAATTGATTGATAATGGCTGCCTTGGGATTTTTCCGTGACTCACTTATAAACGTGGAAAGAGGGATGACTTCTGTTTGATGTTCGTAGTCCACGTCAAGTGTCTGTATTAAAACTTTTTTTCCGTTAAAAAATGTTTCCGCAATATTAAATATAGGAGATCCTTTAGAGTCAGTGATCAGACGTTATGGCAAATAACTGTTCTTTCTATGATCTCGTCATCTGCATTAATACAACAAATATAAGCTAATAATATTGCTTCATTTACGCTTTCCAACCGTAGGTTGAAGAAGCGTATATGCTCCAGCTTTGTCCGTCCGTCTGTCAGTCCGTCTGCACGATAACTCACGTGAAAATGGTTCGATTTCGACGAAATTTTAGTATGCGGTAGGGGACCACCTGGGGACGAACACTATTGAAAATAGGCGAAGCAGGGTCAAAGGTCAGGACATTGGAGCGGGATCCATTCCATTGCTCTTATGCGTCATAACTTGCGTAAAAATTGTTCGATTTCGATGAAATTTTAGTATGTGATAGGGAACCTCCTGGGGACAAACCTTATTGAAAATAGGTGAAATAGGGTCAAAGATCAGGATATAGGAGCTGGATCCATTCCATTGCCTTTGTTGCCGCGACAATTATTCTAATTTCGGGCACATTGCCTTCAGTATTAGAAATTCTCCAATTTGGTATTCAAGTACAAAATTAATTGTTTTAAATTATGTTAATTAATTAACATAATTCATTACGTGACTGCTTAATTAGAGAAATTTTTAATTAAGCGCACGAACTATCATCCCAACCCAGGCGCATAGGGAGTCGCGGGGTTCGTTTCTTCTCTTTTCTCCATTTTTCCCTTGCACGGGGGAAAGGAGGTCTACGTTGCAAGCGCCAGGCAAGGAGCAAAATTTCGGAAACTAGGCGAAAGGCATTTTCTTCCATTCCCGGCATGTGAGAAGCAACAGCATTGGGAATTGCACAATGCTTCCGAAACAACAATGGCATTTCGGTGGCTACACGACGAAAATTTAAGAAAGAAATCTTAAAGCGGTAAGAACCTAAGGCTAGGCAATAAATGTCACCCAAGAACGTTGTCGGAGAACATATTTCAGTCGGGCATACGTGCCTTCGAGCAGTCTTCAAGTTTTAAAAAGGGCTTGCTCGGATGCTACGATAATAGAACCCAACAACGGGGTGACAGTTACGGCCAAATAAATTTTTAAAGGGCTTAGCTCAGCAGATGGTCAGCAGGCCAGGGAACATCTGCTCCAAGTAGCCACTGGTCAGTCGCCACTGGACAAGCGGTCCACTTGCGTACGAGGGGAGGAAATCTAGAACCAATGGTGGTGCGAGGGACGTTTCCTCGAGGTAAGGACCCGCCTAGCCGCAGGGCGAGAAGGGAAAGCGAAATCTCGAATATAAAGAGAAACTTAAAATTTCAATGACAAAGAAAACGAACGACGAGAAAAAGGAAGGACGGAGAAAAAGAACGACGAGAAAAAGGAAGGACGGAGAAAAAGAACGACGAGAAAAAGGAAGGACGGAACGAAAAAGGAAGAAGAAAAAATGAGAGCGAAAAAGGACGAAAAAGAACGGAAATAAAGTGACAGAGTTGAGAAAAATATAGGAGCGAAAAACGGACAGAGAGAGGGAGAGACAGGGTAGGTAAAGAAATGCCAAACTATGCGGAGTGCCAGAAGTCCGTCGACTTGAAATCAAGAACTGTAGAACAGTAAAGTTCCGGGAAACCATCGGCTGTGTTGTATCCACGAAGGACACCAGACCACCAGCGTTTTCCTCAACCACTGGATCGAGGAACCCCGAAGTTCTACATAGGGTAAGACATCATCCTAACATTTCAATCCCTTGCATGCTGAGTATTCAGTTAAGTTTTAGAAATGACCCCTTATTGCTCACCCCGGTACTGGTTGGATTGTTAGGGATATTGGTAGTTTTTACATTTTCTCAAGTAAACCATAATTTCCTTTCTTAGAGATGTGTTATAATTTAAACCGGTCCCACCATTTAAATTGTTCTAAAATTAAGCATTATACAACAAATAAATTTTATATTTGTTTTCTTAAATCAACGTGTTTTTCTTCACGCTGCTCTGCAAATAGGTACGAGTGT
This sequence comes from Macrothele yani, assembly GCA_039090855.1. Taxonomy (NCBI): domain Eukaryota; kingdom Metazoa; phylum Arthropoda; class Arachnida; order Araneae; family Macrothelidae; genus Macrothele; species Macrothele yani. The sequence goes on along the minus strand of CM077027.1, from coordinate 131,337,985 downwards.
CTGTATTAGTTTAAAGTAAGCCATAGTTTCTCTTCCTTCACAGATACCCTATTTCAAGCATATAACCGAAACGTTAGTTCTTTTTTAAATTTAATTTCTTTTGCGGCATATGAGTTCTTGCGACAACCTCGTACGAGCTCATATGAAACACAACGCTTTTAAGTCCCAACGTTGAGACTGGGTCGCCTATACTAGGAAACCCAATGTCATTGTTGCCAATCTAGATGATCGGAATTCACTAACAAAATCTATGCCCCTCAAGTTCCCACCGGGACTTGGCGTGGTGACACCTTTATGCGTCATAACTTGCGTAAAAATGGTTCGATTTCGATGAAATTTTAGTATGTGGTAGAGAACCAACCTGGGACGATCCCTATTGAAAATGGATGAAATAAGGTCAAATTCAGGACATAGGAGCTGTATCCATTCCATTGCCTTATGCGTCATAACTTGCGTAAAAATTGTTCGATTTCGATGAAATTTTAGTATGTGGTAGAGAACCACCCTGGGGCGATCCCTGTTGAAAATTCCTGACATTGGGTCAAAGGTCAGGACATAGGAGCTGGATCCATTCCATTGCCTTTATGCGTCATAACGTGCGTAAAAATGGTTCGATTTCGATGAAATTCTAGTATGTGATAAGGAACCTCCTGGGGACAAACCCTATTGAAAATGGGTGAAATAGGGTCAAAGGTCAGGACATAGGAGCTGGATCCATTCCATTGCATTTATGCGTCATAACTTGCGCAAAAATTGTTCATTTTTGATGAAATTTTAGTATGTATTAGTGGAACATCTGGGCACGAGCCCTATTGAAAATGGGCGGAATGGGGTCAAAGGTCAGGGCATAAAAGCGGGATCCATTCCATTGCCTTTATGCATCATAAAATGCGTAAATATGGTTCGATGTCGATGAAATTTTAGTATGTGGTCGGGAACTACCTGGGCACGAACCCTATTGAAAATGGGCGAAATGGGGTCAAAGGTCAGGCAGGGCATAAGAGCGGAATAAATTTCATTGCCCTTATGCGTCATAACTTGCGTACAAATGGTTCGATTTCGATGAAATTTTAGTATGTATTAGTGGAACATCTGGGCACGAGCCCTATTTAAAATGGGCGGAATGGGGTCAAAGGTCAGGACATATAAGCGGGATTCATTCCATTGCCTTTATGCGTCATAACATGCGTAAATATAATTCGATTTCGATGAAATTTTAGTATGTGGTAGGAAACCACCTGGGCACGAACCTTATTGAAAATGGGCGAAATGAGGTCAAAGGTCAGGACACTGGAGTGGGATACATTCCATTGCTCTTGGGCATCATAACTTACCTAAAATACTTGGATTGCGACAAAACTTTATTATGTTGTTTCGGAGGTATAGTGAACCGGTTCTGTTGAATATCATCGAAATAGGGTCAAAGGTCAGGACACAGGAGCGAGATTTATTCCACAGCCATTAGCCACATACCTTGAGTAATAAATTCTGGTATGTTGGAAAGCGTATCATAATCAATACATTGCATGATTTTACTAACTTGTTTTTTCTAAGGGTTGACTCATCAATGTGCATGGCAAACTATTGGGTTGGTGCGAATGAAATATCCTGAGCGGACGAGCAGTGGAGACAGTCCCTCCCCACAGCAAAATGGGACCACGCACAGGTATTGCGGGTATTACTTCACAGAGTTACTATAAATAGCTAGCACGTGTGTGAAGAACAATGTTGAGGCGTGGTTTCATTGGACGTAACGTGGCTTGCAAAGGAAACATTCAGACGCCGGATTTGAGAGTCGTCTTCCTGTATGAATTTAAACCTGGACATTCTGCAGGAATTGACGCTCGAAACGTTAACAAAGTATTTGGGGAGAATACAGCCAACGAACGAACCATTCGGTGATGGTTTATGAAGCTTTGTAGTGGAGATACGAACCTACAAAACGAAGCACTTGGTCACCGATCTGTTACTGTTTCTGACGATGTTCTGTCTCGTGTGGTTGAAGCGGACCCCCGAAATACTTGTTGTGAGATAGCGGGAGAGGTAGGTGTCCACCACACGACAGTTGTTCGGCGTCTGGCTGCAATGGGTAAGATAAAAATGCTGGACATGTGGCTGCCGCATGAGTTGAAAACTGCCAACAAGACTAGGCATTTGGAAGTCTGCACATCGCTGCTTGCCAGGAATAATCAAGAACCTCTACTGCATCGAATCGTCACCTGCGACGAAAAGTGGGTACGATCTGCACAATGGTTAAGCAAGGCACAGCTTCCTGGACGGCATTCTAAAACAACCCTACACACCAAGAAAATGATGCACCTTGTCTGGTGGTCCACAGCAGGGATAATTCGTTGGAGTTTCTTGCGATCGCCAAACAATCACTGCAGAACGTTATTGTGTTGAATTACCCCAGATGCACCAGAAATTGCTACAGAAACAACCGGCTTTGGTCAACACACATAGTGTTCTTGTGCTCCAGGACAACGCTTGCCCTCATGTTGCACAACGAACGATGCTGACACTGAGTGCCTTGGGCTATGAAGCACAGCCTCATCCTGCATATTACCCGGACTTGTCTCCGACACACTCTTATCTGTTTCGTCGCCTGGATCACTTCCTGTCCGGGAAACAGTTCACGACAGACAACTAAACTCAACGTGCAGTTGATGACTTCTTCAGGACCCAGCCACAAGACTTTTTTCGTTCCAAGATCATAACCTTGCCGGACAGATGGCAAATATGTGTCGATGCCGAGGGGGATTATTTTGCGTAAGCAAGTTGTCCTACTTTTCCGTTCTCGCCGTCGACGTGTGTTGGTCCTCTACCGGAGATTTCATTCGCGCCAACCGAATATTTCTTAAGGTGTTGCAAAGTGTATTTCAACGTGAGAAGCATCTCGTCAATTCTTCAGAAGACAAAATTATTACTCAGAGGAATTGATTTAGTTATGTGACTTGTACCCGGAAACAACATAGTACTGATAATCACTTTTACAGCAGGTAAAATGCGAGTTTCCTCAATAGTATAAGATGTGCCACATTTAGCTGTTAATAAAGACACTTTATAAGTTGAGGTAAGAATTCCCTTTTTAGCTTTAAGTGCACTTTTGAAAAATAAACCGCTTACGGTAGATCGCTTCTCAAATTTGACTTCAGGTCTCGGAAGAATGTAAAGGGTTTGGTTGCTTTGTCAGAATGTATTTTTAACAAATACGTTCATTCAATCAAGAAAGCTTCATGCTTCATTGGAAAATATCTTCCCACAAATAAGGCACACGTGTGTTTGATCATTTGTTGGTCATGGAATAAATCCATCTTTTAAATATTCACTGGAATACTGACACTTCTTCTTCTCAGGCATAATGAGAATAACTGTTTCTTAAAATATTATGCAAACACTCATTAAAACTACAAACATATTACACAATTTAATTAAAACAAACACTACCTGGTAATAAATGCATGAAACACACGCCACTCGACTGTCAACTATGGGCTTTATACATAAAACAAACGAACTGAGTTATCGCTTCTTAACATGTTACGAGCTAACGAGGCCAACTGCTTCTAATGCGAGCGATAACTAACGTCGCCAGCGGTACAAAACCGAGCCTGATATTCATTCTTGCTTTGTGATGTCAGGAACAGACACCTTCTTACACTGTTCAGAGCCCAGTTATCACTTTCCGCTAACTCGCCAATTAGACGGTTAGTTTCTGAATTTCTATACATCACGAGGTGCGTATTTCCAAACAGACTTTTTGCAGCTACACTTCGGCAATGAATTAGTTTTTCAATGAAAAAAAGTTTTAGGAAGCCGAATTTTAATCATAACGAAGTATAGAATTGATAGTCTCCAAATCCATATTGGAAAATACTAGTATTCAAGATATCGAATGAAATATTCAAGACGCGTGAGCGGGTACCCAAACCTCTCATGACTAACACACCCTCGCGGAAATGCTGTGTTACAAGACGGTTAATACATCCCCGTTTGAAAAAGTGATTGCAAAATAACTGCACTTTTTCGTGGCATGACTTATAATCTTTATAAATGAAACACACGTTAAAAGATAACTTACGTTAAATTTTTGTAAATGTAAGAAATTAAACGTACTCTCACACAAAATTATAGAATATAAATATTAAAATAAATTAAAGACTCTTTTGTTAAACATTTGTTGCCTTTATTGTTTACATTAAAATATTGCTTTAATATCTATAGCAAAGCACCCACCACTGGAGTTCTCCCGTTTCCTTTCAACATCTTGATTTGCCCTAAGCACCTCGTGGAAATTCATTCACAGACTAGGGCTACAAACATCCAGCCAGAAAATCTCGACAAAATTCCACAATGTACGTTTCTTCTAAAACCTTGGCTGTCCAGATGTACATAAATGCAAAAGATTAGGATAACAACACCAGGACTGTAGCAAGCTTTTCTTTATCTGCGAGGGCGAGACTTGAAATTACGTCCCTTCGAGTCCCATTCAAATGCACTGGTGTGCAAAAATTAAGAACGAAGAGGAGAAATTAGCATAACAGCTGAACGAGCAAGCAGAACGGACCGAAAGACCACTCAGGAGATAGACTAGGGTCCGGTACGGTAGGGCATGCGCATATATGTAGCATGACGTAGAGGGGGGGGGGTTATGAAGGGTATAAAGCGCACGGGCGGTGTACGCTCAGCAATTCGGTGAAAGCTATTGCACGGTGTACATCGGTTTTGAACAACGTCGAGTTGCTGCCATCGTGTGATATGGCCAACAGACAATCCAGTAGACGACATCTGGATAACTTTACCCGAGGTCGCGTCATTGGGAAGTTGGAAGAAGTTCGAAGTTTGACTAGTGTGGCCGAGGAGTTCGGTATCGCTCCCAGCATCGTTTCAGGAGCTTGGAGAGCATTTCAAACGACAGGAACAGCTGTCCAAGAGTTTAGCAGTGGTCGTCCACGAGCAACCACGGCGGCGGACGACCGGTATGTTGTCCTACAGACGAGAAGAGATAGACGGCAGACAGCGGGAGAAATCGTAAGGCACATGCAACAGACAACTGGACGTCCGTTATCGCGTTTTAGCGTGGCCAGGAGGCTGCACAAAGGTGGTCTATTTGCACGACGACCAGCACAGTGTGTGCCATTAACGCCTGCTCATCGAACACGGCGGTTTCTGTGGTGCCAGGAACACAAGCACTGGACACATCAGCAATGGGGTCGAGTTCTCTTTACGGATGAGAGCCGATTTAGTGTGACGAGCGATTCTGGACGTATAAACATCTGGAGAGAGCAGGGAACACGCAATCACACCTCCAACATCATCGAAAGGGACCGGTTTGGAGGTGGCGGAGTTCTCGTTTGGGGCGGTATCATACTTGGTAGCCGTACTGACATCCACATCTTCCAAGGAGGTTCAGTCACTGGTGTCCGCTATTGTACCGAGGTTCTCCTGCCTCATGTGCGTCTGTTTAGAGGTGCTGTGGGTCCTGAGTTCCTATTTATGGACGACAACGCTACACCTCATCGTACAGTGGTTGTCGCAGAGCTGTTGGAGAGTGAAGATATTCAACGCATGGAATAACCCGCAAAGGTCCCCGGACCTAAATCCAATCGAATACATGTCGGACCTTCTCGGGCGAGGCTAGGCAGCACATCACCAGCCGCCAGCAACGATTCCGCAGCTGCGATTGGCGCTACAAGACGAATGGGACGCGATGACTGAACAGCTCTTTGACAACCTCATCCTCAGCAGGGGCAGACGTTGTAAATCCTGTAACGCAGTCACGGGTGATCATATCTCCTACTAAAGACTGGATTTTTCTTGGCAGCCGCCTGTCACATAGACGTTTCTGTCTTCTGTCCAGTTGTGCTCGAAGCTACCTTTTCAATAAAGTGCCTTTGTATCCTTTGGATTCCTTGTTTGGACGGTTTTGCTCACTTGTCCCATATTCTTACATCTTGGGGATCTTATGGTATGATTTGAGTTGATGTGGAGCACTTCTGCACGACGTTACATTCGAAAAACCGTTTCGTCGTTACTTTTTGCACGCCAGTGTAGTACATGGTTTTTACTTCCTCTCACACCGCCGATAGGAAACTATTGGGTTGGTGGGAATGAAATGTCCGGCACAGAACCAGCACACGTGGACGGACAGAACGGAAAAGAAAACTTACCTAGGCAAAATATTCCATCGAAGCATAGGCACACAGTTGTCATCTGTCCGGCAAGGCCATGATTACGGAACGAAGAAAGTCTTGTGGCTGAGACCCGAAGAAGTCATCAACTGCACTTTGAAGCTCGTTGTCGATCGTAAGCTGTTTCCAGGACAGGAAGTGATCCAGGCGACGAAACACATGATAGTCTGTCGGAGACAAGTCCTGGTAATAGGCAGGATGAGGCTGTGCTGCATAGCCCAAGGCACTTACTGTCAGCATCGTTCGTATGTGCGACATGAGGGCGGACGTTGTCCTGGAGCTCAAGAGCACCATGTCTGTTGAACAAAGCCGGTTGTTTCTGCAGCAATTTCCGGTGGATCTGGTATAATTCAGCATAATACCGTTCTGCAGTGATGGTTTGGCCACTTGCCAAGAAACTCCGATGAATTATCCCGGTTTTTGACCGACAGACAAAGAGCATCATCTTCTCGGTGTGAATGGGTGGCTTAAGATGCCGTCCAGCAAGCTATGCCTTGCTTAACCATTGTGCAGATCGTTTTCGATCATCATAAAGGACTCACTTCTCGTCGCAGGTGACGATTCGGTGCAGTATATGTTCCGGTTTATTCCTGGCAAGCAGCGACGTGCAGACTTCCAAGCGCCTAGTCTTGTTGGAAGTTGCCAACTCATGCGGCAGTCACATGTCCAGCTCATTTACCTTACCCAGCGTAGTCAGACGTCGAACAACTGTCGTGTGGTGGACACATACATCTGCCGCTATCTCAGGACACATTTTTCGGGGGTCCGCTTCAACCATACGTAACAGAACATCGTCAGAAACAGCAACAGATCGGTGACCATGTGCTTCGTTTTGCAGGCCAGTATCTCCGCTTCGAAACTTCACAAACCATCGCCGAATTGTTCGTTCGTTGGCTGTATCCTCCCCAAATGCTTTGTTAACGTTTCGAGCGGCAATTCTTGTAGAATGGCCCAGTTTAAATTCATATAGGAAGCTGACTCTCAAATCCGGCGTCTGCATGTTTCCTTTGCAAGCCACGTTACGTCTAAGCACACCAGGCCTGAACCGGGTTCTTCACACACGTGCTAGCTATTTACAGTAACTCTGTGTCGTAATAGTCGCTACACCTGTGGGTGGTTCCATTCCTCTGTAGTGGGGGGCCTGTCTCCACTGCTCGTTCGCGCCGGACATTTCATTCGCACCAACCAAATATTATGATCGTTCAAAAATCGCACATCAGATTCTTGACATAACTTTATAAAAAATGTAAAAACTAGCTAAATACCCAAGAACCACAGATTATAAATACCAAATAAAGCGCAAACGTTTATGTGAACGCCGACAATACAACACTACAGAAATGCAGAACTAATGAGTGTCGGACGGTGAACGTAAGAATAGGAAGAAGCTTTAGTGGTAGGACTTGGAAAAATTCGTTTCAAGATTAAACGTCCAGAGAACTTTCTGCGACAGAGTACATATGTTTAATTAACTCTTCATCCCAACGACATGTTTGGAAGGGTCATGGAGGTTAGGCATATCATCAGCTTATTGTTTTCTATGCCTCCATTCGCTGTTTTGAAAAATTCCCTTCATGGATATGAGATGTTCAGACCTCATAGTGTATGTTACTCTGTACCCTGACTAGCTGCATACTACATGAGACTAATTAAAGTTTTTAAAAAGAAAATCCTGAAGGGTGTAACTGTTTCTTTATAGTTACACCTCCTATTTTTTACATCCTCCCCTGTAGCATGAATTTACTCACCTGAAATGACCATTTTCGGAGAGCAACCGCCCTCCCTGTTCTACCGGTAGCTACAGCCCTAGACAACACGACGCTAAATGCTTTTATGAATGATTTGTTTGTTTCATAAGTCTTTGCAAGAAAGACTGAAAAGCATGTAGATTTAACTAGTATCAGCTAGTAGCTAACGATATAGCAGAAATGTCACTGGAATCGATGGCGCCATAATGGAGTTGACTGCAACTGACATAAAAAGAAGTCCGATTCAAATGAACTTTTCGTGACTCACTTATTAACGTGGAAAGAGCGATGACTTCTGTTTGGTGTTCCTGTTCCACGTCGAGTGTATAAATTAATTGTTCAATCGCCTCCTAGTTATTTGTTCAGTTGCTGCTTTCCATCTTTGGTGAATCCCCAGCACTGTGCGGGGCTCCATGAAACAATCTGCCATGTGGTTGTGCAGTTAGTCTCATGTGTGAGTCTGGAGAATTGTAGGCCGCTGTGGTGCATGTCCGGTGCGTAACTGGAAGACCCTGGGTTCGATTCCCGGTGGCGGCCGATGAGAATTTTTCCGTGACTCACTTATAAACGTGGAAAGTGCGATGACTTCTGTTTGGTGTCAAATGAATTGAACTGTTATTTTCGTCACCCCGGTGACGCAGGCGCAGTGGTCTAAGCGATGGCTTCTGATCCTTCGTCCGAAAGGGGTCCTGGTTCGAATTCCTGTGAGGCATGGATGTTGTGTTTGTTTTACGGCACTGGCTCTCTCCCATCCCTGGAACCGGTGACCCTACATTAGAGACGGGCGACTGCCTATAGCCCATTGAGTTGCTCACGGTGGTCGTTAAACCTTCAATAAAAAAAACTTATTTTCAGTTCGAATGGTTCTCGACATGCTGCTGCAATGACAGATATTTACGTAGAGAAAGCACTGGCGCCAACTACGGGGGTACTGAGGGGCTTGGGCACCCCTTGATATCATTAGGGTGGTGCTCCACACCCTCCGAAGATTTTTTAATATGTACTGGATTCATACTTAAATATTTAGTTCCACTTTACATAAAATTAAATAAGATAATCGGAATATAGCGCAAATATTTGGTTTTTATAAAAAAAATTTTTCTAAAAATCGTGTTTTATCCACCGGTACCGAATAAACACTTAAGAAATTAGTCAACTAAGCAAGCAAGAAATGAGGGGTGTGGAATGTGGTTTGTACCCTAGCTTCCTAATTGTTTAAAGCTACCGATTTTATTTTATTTCTTTTTCGCAAACTCGTTCCTCGCACATCAGTAAGTTGTCAGCAGCTCACCATGCACGCAATGAGCTTCGGTAGGGTCATGAAGCCATAAATGTCAGAGCGGGAGTAATGAATGACCGTTGGAGAGCAGAAAACACACAGCGAGACTGCAAATGATCGTTTCTCGCTCAAAGGGTAATTTTGAAGTGGTTTTTTTTTTTTTGCTGTTGTTGTTGCAGTTATTGTTTGTTTGTTTTTTTGTTTGACATAATTCTGTTGAGGCCTTTTTTTTCTCCCTATCTTTGTAAAACATATGAGCAATCACCAACAGTAACACCAATCAATCCACGCAGGGGTGATACGCCAAATCGATCGCAACCGGTTCACATGGACTGTAAGATAAATGATGGCGGGGTGGGGGTGGAGATTTCCAAGTTACACTTGTTGATCATAGCAAAAATTTTACTGTGATATATGCTGCGTTATACGCTAAATGCTAACAATAACAAGTAAGGAAAATAATACAGTGCAATGATTATGAAGCGCGTTCCATTCCAACACTGAACACGTCAGTTTGTTTGCTACTGCTAGAGCGAAATCCTCGAATCAGCTCACTCTAGCAGTAGCAAAGAAACTGACGTGCCTACTGTCTGTTTTCGCTAATGATATATACTGCCAATCTCAGCCTTTTTCAACAGGTTTGGTTTTCTGGTAGAAGTCCCCAACAAAATGCTCAAATGTTGTCCAAAAGAAAAAAAAAATTATAGGAGCTCTTGTGCGCACATTGCAGAAAATTAAATCGGAAGAATTAAAACGGGGTTCAAGAACTTGGCGGCAATAAAAAATGTAATATCTTTTTCATGAAATCATGTATCGTTTTTTTTGCGTTTACACTGAAGACAAGGTCCATTTAAACATCTAAAATTCCAACACTGGAAACGATACCTGCCTTTTGAATTTCAGCAGCCCTCGAAATCTTCAGAAGTTGGCGCCTCTGAGAGAAAGCTTTATGAAGAAAATAATATAATTTATAGAAAGCTTTATGAAGAAAATGCAATTTATAGGAAGCTTTATGAAGAAAATAATATAATTTATAGAAAGCTTCATGAAGAAAATAATATAATTTATAGAAAGATTTATGAAGAAAATAATATAATTTATAGAAAGCTTCATGAAGAAAATAATATTATTTATAGAAAGCTTTATGAAGAAAATAATATAATTTATAGAAAGCTTTATGAAGAAAATAATGTAATTTTTAGAAAGCTTTATGAAGAAAAGAATATAATTTATAGAAAGCTTTATGAAGAAATAATATAATTTATAGAAAGCTTTATGAAGAAAACAATATAATTTATAGAAAGCTTTATGAAGAAAATAATATAATTTATAGAAAGCTTTATAAAGAAAATAATATAATTTATAGAAAGCTTTATGAAAAAAATAATATAATTTATAGAAAGCTTTATGAAGAAAATAATATAATTTATGGAAAGCTTTATGAAGAAAATAATATAATTTATAGAAAGCTTTATGAAAAAAATAATATAATTTATAGAAAGCTTTATGAAGAAAATAATATTATTTATAGAAAGCTTTATGAAGAAAATAATATAATTTATAGAAAGCTTTATGAAGAAAATAATGTAATTTTTAGAAAGCTTTATGAAGAAAAGAATATAATTTATAGAAAGCTTTATGAAGAAATAATATAATTTATAGAAAGCTTTATGAAGAAAACAATATAATTTATAGAAAGCTTTATGAAGAAAATAATATAATTTATGGAAAGCTTTATAAAGAAAATAATATAATTTATAGAAAGCTTTATGAAAAAAATAATATAATTTATAGAAAGCTTTATGAAGAAAATAATATAATTTATGGAAAGCTTTATGAAGAAAATAATATAATTTATAGAAAGCTTTATGAAAAAAATAATATAATTTATAGAAAGCTTTATGAAGAAAATAATATAATTTATAGAAAGCTTTATGAAGAAAATAATATAATTTATAGAAAGCTTTATGAAGAAAAAAATATAATTTGTAGAAAGCTTTATGAAGAAAATAACATAATTTATAGAAAGCTTTATGAAGACGTTTATGCACAGAATCAGATCAATAAGCAAATGAATGCAGTAATTTTATTGTCTTATTTTCTTGAGGAACAACTGAAAACATTGCGATCTTCAATTATAAGAGAAGCACCAAGTTTAGAAAGTTTGGTTTCATGTGTTTATTTACTTACTTATTCGGAAATTACACGTTAACTTTAATTATAGGAAAACGAATGGTCCATGCTGTATTTTTAATTAAGTTTGCAAAGGGGATCACTGGTGGCGTTCGTAAATAATACCAGTCATTAAATGAAGTTATAAACTCATTCGAAAATTAGGGGAACAGTGCAGTTTTAAACTCCCATGGGATAAATTTTGACCATCTTGACAAAGAAGGAATGATACCGCAGAGAGTTATGTCACGACAGATGCTACTAGCAAACTGAATCCTCCTGAAAAGTAGAAAATTATTTCTGCTAAATAATCGTTTATATGGATTAGAACGCAATGCTCGCTTCTAAAGAATTCAAAATTTCGGCAAAATAATAAAGGCGGATTTCATGAGTTTTGGGTGAGGCTCCTGTGGGATCCTAAAGCAATGATCATTAAACTAAATCATATCTTCGTTTATCGGGTTTCAGCATACGACATCATTCTTTACCATGAGCTTTGCATTTTTAAGCCAATCAGAATTATTTAAAATTTAATTCTTAGATCCATATATAATGTACATAGATCTCCACAAATTCCGCTTCGTATGGGTCAGCTCGTCATATCTCTTCTCTGTGTTCTTTATCTGCCTTACTTGCTATTGAGCTTTTCTTCTCACTTTAAGGTGGTTTCGGTTACTTAGGGAGGAGATATTTACAAAAGGAAGAACCATTAAATCCTCCTCTTTAAGAGGAATAACGCTCAGTGTAAGTTCACAATGCGCAAATTTACTCGGCTTTTGAGATTTGCAACTCTGCGAGGATTTTATCGCAGTTTAAACTCATATACCATGACTCCATAAATTCCCATTTAAGACTCTAAGGACTTCTAGAGCGAGAGAGTTTAGCAATTAGCACCAGTTATAACCCTTCTGAGTTTATTGTCCTCCAAGTAATTAGATTTTTACGAAATGAAATGTTTTCCTTCGTAAAGAATTATGAAATTAAACTTTGACTAGCAAAGAACACACCGGTGTAGCGATTGTTATTACAGCCCCTCTAGCTATAAATTACATGAGACTGCTATTAAAGCAGAGAACTGTGTGAAGCACTTGCCTACGTAACCAATCTTCCAAAACGGCTGCATCACCAATAGCGTTTCTTTTTTCTAGAAGCGTAACGCTAATAAAATATTCATGAAGGAAGTAATTTTAGCTGGAAATAAGCGATCTTGAGAATGTATCAGCATAACTTTTCATAAAATTGATTAAGCAACGGTTGCATTGTGTGTTACCTGCATCATGTGCTCACGGTATTCCATGGCGGCAGATTTTTAAACATTCTAAGTGTTATTCAGTCAACGCAACTTGTAATCATGAAAGAAATAGGTATCATAGGTATCCTAGGCGTTTTCTGGGAGACGCGGGTTCGAGTCCCGCTCCAGGACGATGAAAATTTTCAAGTTTTCGCATATTATCTGACTTACCATCCTTGTCACATTTACGCCAAAAATCGGATTGTCATCTTCAAAATTTGCAACTTGTAATGTTTTATAAATTAAACGTATTCACTTAAAAAATACCTATCGTACTAACAATGATTCTTGTAGTGCTGGAACTTCTTAACGTTACGCTCCGAATAGCTAGCAGATAATCCTTAATTATGCACTAAGCAATATTAGGCGACCTAAGGGCTAGAAGAGAAAAGTCTTCGAGTGCTCATATAAATCCTTTTTATTTGTTCTTCTAAGAATAACACAAGTGTGGATCAAGTTACTTCAGTAATCTCAACAACACTACTTCAAAATATTTCAACAGACTGAACCCCTGTAACATTAGGCTCAAAGTGTATCTATCTCCATTCAAATTTCATCCACTATACAGGGTGTCTCTAAATGAAGTACTTCAAGGGTGTCTCTAAATGAAGTACTTCAAGGGTGTCTCTAAATGAAGTACTTCAAGTATGCTATTAAAAGTACGATAAAAAAAATTACTTTAAACGTCAAGAGACATGTCAAGTGTTAAAATTTGTTAAGTCCGATGATAGGTGGCGCTAGGTGTCTCATATAATGAAAAATCTTGCCAAACACAGAATACAACAGACATGGCTTCCCCTAAGGAGAAAGCAGCGTGTGTGTTTTGGTTTGTGAAGTCAAAATATCTAGCGTTGTTTTCCTTTCTAGAAGCGTAGCAGTTCCGAACGGAGTACAAGAGACAGCCTCCGACAAGAAGGAGCATCGAACAATGGATAAATAAATTCAAAGCAACAGGAAGTGTCTTGAAAGGCAAAAGCACTAGGAGACATTTCATTTCGGACAAAAAGGTGAAAGACGTGCATAAGGCTTATCTAAAGAGCACGAAGAAGTACGTTCCACAACTCCAGGATATTCAAGACATATTTTTACCAGCAAGATGGAGCGCCTCCGTACTGACCGTTGGATGTAGGCAGATCTTTAGACCATCATTTTCCAGTGCGTTGAATTGGACTTTGGGGTCCGACGGCAAGGCCACCACGTTCTCCTGATATTACCTCATGCGAATCTTTTCTTTGGGGCTTTATTAAGGACACTGTGTACAAGAAATAGGGCCGCCCCGGTGGCGCAGTGGTCTAAGCGATGGCCTCTGATCATTCGTCCATAAGGGGTCTGGGTTCGAATCCCGGTGAGGCATGGATGTTGTGTTTGTCTTACGGCACTGGCTCTCTCCCTTCCCTGGAACCAGTGACCCTAAATTAGGGACGGGCGACTGCTTATAGCCCATTGAGTTGGTCACGGTGGTCGTTAAACCTCCAATCAAAAAAAAAAAAAAAAAAAAAAAAAAAGAAATAGGTTACATCTATCACTGAGCTCAAAGAACGCATTACTGCCGCCCTCCTCCTTGTTACTCCTGACATTCTGCAGCGTACGTTGGTGGAAGTGGACTATCGTTTAGATATCCTGCGAGCAACCAAAGGAGCACTCATGGAGACCTACTGACATTTAAAAAAACTTTCACAGTTACAATTTGGTTTGACATTAAAAGTAAGTTGTTATTTATTGTAGTTTTTTTTTTCAATAGCATACTGAAATTGTCAACTGTATTTATAGACACCCTGTACATATGAACCGTGTTTATGAATGGCAGGAATACTTTCAGTAACTTATTGCACGTAGAGTGAGAGAGATAATTTACTTATCTGCGCCATATGAAAGAGAAAACATGAAAGTTTCCCCGTTGTTACTGCCGAGGCGTGTATTTCCATCATTCACCGCCAGTTGGCGTTACCTTTCGTACCCCTACCACACGCATAGACTCATTGAACAATTACCGCCCAGATCACGGGACTTAACTCCGTGTGATTTCTGATTGTGGGACTATATAAAAAATCTGATTCACGTACTACCTCTGCCATGTGGCGTCCAGAAACTAAAGCAGAGAATTGAAGATGTTACCACAACGGTCAGACAGGGTATGGCAAGAGTTCGATTGCCGAGCGAACGTTTGCCGTGGCGTTCCCACATTGATCATTGATCTTTTTTTTTTTTTTTTTCTTTTTTGGTTGGAGGTTTAACGACCACCGTGAGTTTGTCTTATGGATAACCCACTAATATAATAACACCCAACAATCTTTCCTTTCTCCAAGTCAGTTCTCTCCCGCTGAAACATTTTCACTCAACCTCATAGTGCGGCACGATCGAGGTCAGCTGCAGACAGCAACTCAATGGGCTATAAGCAGTCGCCCGTCCCTGATTTAGGGTCACCGGTTCCGGGGAAGAGAGAGAGCCAGTGCTGTAAGACAAACAAAACATTCATGCCTCACCGGGATTCGAACCCGGACCCCTTTCGGACGAATGATGAGAGGCCACCGGCATAGACCACTGTGCCACCGGGACGGCCGTTGAGAATCGATGTGATGTAAAAGAAAAGTTGGACATTTTCTCTTTCACAAAGTATGTACACCGATGTGCCATTACATTATGACCACCTACCTAATAAGCTGTAGGACCTAATTTAGTCCGCAAAATAGCTGCCACTCGGCGAGGCATCGATTCGATGAGGTGGTGATAGGCATCCTGGGGTATCTGGCACCATAATATTAACAGGAAATCCTCCAGTTACCGTAAATATTGGGGTGGTGGTGATTTAGCGCGAACCCGCTTTCCTAAGTCGAAACACAAATGTTCGATTCGATTCACGTAATGTAAATTTGCAGGCCAGGGCGTTAACAAAAAGTCACCAGCACGTTCCTCGAACCACTCTTTAAAGATTCTGGCAGTGACGCGTGACACATTATCCTGTTGGTAATGGCCATTACCAGCAGGAAACGCAGTTGCCATGAATGGGTGAACTTGGTCTGCAGCGATGTTCAAATACCTGACAACTGTCAGGGGTTGTGCTATTGGGATAATGGGGAATAAAGTATCCCAAGAAAACATCGCCCACATCACAACACCGCCGCCGCCGGCCTGTTTGCGCCCAATAGTGCATCCAGGTGCCATTGCTACCGTTGGTAATCGGCGCATCCGCGCTCGGCCGCATTTGATGCACCAGGAATCTTGATTCGTCAGACCAGGCCACTTTCTTCCTAACATCCACGATCTAATCTCGATGATCTTGGGCTCATTTCATGCGTTGTTGGTGATGACGTGCATTGAACATGAGGGCACGGCTGGGTCTTTGGCTACGCAGGCCCACGCGCACATGGCTGCGATGAACTGTGTGCTGTCGCACTTCTCCCTGATCGCCACTGTTTCAGCTGCAGGTGATTTGTCGTACGGTGGCACTGCTATCGCTGTGAGCAATGCGCGACAATCTGCGCTCCCCTCTGGCATCAACGAACTGCGGACGACACACGACTGGATGACGATTCGTCGTTTGATCATCTGTGCACCACTTTTGATACACACTCACTACAGCGGCATTTGAACAACTCACAAACCGCGTGGTGATCGTAGTTCCGAGGCGCCGGTGCCATCACAATTTGTCTTTTATCGAACTCCGATAAATCGGCAGCTTTTCCCATTCTGACTCCGAACACTTTATAAACCGAAAGCCGGTCCTCGGGTTGTACACATACTACTCTGTTAACTTCATCTGCTCCTCCGTTAGGTCTCCAGATGAGCTTATTTCTCTAGGCTGGGGGTGGTCATAATGTAATGGCTCTTCGATGTACACTGAAGAGCAATTGAATTAGATACAGCTGGCGTTATGCAAATGTGGCGCTGTTGGCGGCCCTGTAAACCGAAACGACATGACGTATGCAGCGATCCGACAATATAAGGAGTGGTGCGACGGGAATCAGTAAGGTTCGGACGCATGATGGGTAAGACGAAGGATCTAAGCGCATTTTATCGTGAGCAAATTGTCCGTGCCCGACGAATGGGTCACTCCGTCTCGGAAGTCGTGCAGGCACTGGGATTTTCACGAGCCACTGTGTCACAGGTGCACTGTGAGTACATCGAATCCGGTAAAACCATCCCTGCAAGGGCCAACTGCCGTGGACAACAGCGTGTGGACGAGCGGGGTCATCGTCCGCTAGCTTGCATTGTAACAGCGGATAGACGGGACAAAGTGCAAGAAATCAATCGGCAATTTAACGCTGGTGCAGAAAAACGTGTAAGCAGCCACACCATCCAGAACCATCTCCTCGCTATGGGGTACAGAAGCCATCGTCCCACGAAGGTACCACTGCTGACCGCATATCACAGGTTGCAAAGATTAGCATGGGCACGGGAACATCGCCATTGGACCTTAGACATGTGGAAAAATATTGCCTGGGCTGATGAGTCGATATTCACGTTGGTACATGCGGATGGCAGGATACGAGTACGGCGCAAACCACATGAAGCGATGGATCTTTCTTGCCAGCAGGGCACTCTTCAAGCTGGTGGGGGTGGCATTCTTGTCTAGGGACTGTTTACGTGGATTGAAATCTGACCCCTGGTACGTGTGACATCGTTCTTCACAGCTCAACGTTACCGGGATATCCTGGACGACCATTTGCTCCCGTTTGTGCGTTTTCAACATCCCACTGGGGACCTCATCCTGCAACAAGACAATGCAGCTCCCGAATTGTATCCGAATGGTTGGATGAACACTCCACCGACGTGACCTCGCTTTCTTGGCCAGCTAGGTCACCTGACCTCAATCGCATCGAGCACATCTGGGATGCCATCGAGAGAGATGTTCGAGGCTCTGACCCCTCCATCAAATCTTCGTGAACTGTGGGAGCTTGTTCAGAGGTCGTGGATCCGTATGGCTTCCCAACGATTCCGATGTCTTGTCGAATCCATGCCGAGACGAATCGCCGCCGTCATCAGGGCGAAAGGTGGTGCTACGCGTTACTAGACAGGTATCTCTAATTGAATTGCTCTTCAGTGTATATGACACTGATATCTGTCCATGTCTTTATGCAGTATATCACTGAGAGTGTTCCTACAATTTATAAACATCCATTATTTAGTCTACAACAGGGGTCGGCAAACTGTCGATCGTTTGTTTGTTCGTACGGTCGACCCTTTTGGCGAATGTAATATCGATGAAGTTTTATCAAATATTTCTTCTACTTTCCTCTTCGATTCTTCCGATTTAAAATCAGAAATTGTGAAACTTCAATTCGACATAGTGTCGAAGGAAAAACGTCAGATAACACATTTTGGTCTCTATTGTCAGAAGAAAAATATCCGTGCTTGGAATCTGTTGCTTTGCAGCTGACTTCTTTCTTTGGATTCTCATATCTCTGTGAAACAGCTTTTTCAGAAATTAAAATTATGATGTCTAAATACAGCAGCTACCTAACTGTTGCTCATTTAGAAGCGTGTTTCCGACTGTGCCTAACTGAATATGTGCCTTCTTATTCTAAACTTTAAACTTTTTGAGGACTTGCATTGTCATGCATCAACATCTAAGAATTAAATACTGTAAATAAAGAATCTATTAGTAAAATTATATAATTTGTTTGAAAAATAGTGTTTCAGAAATAAAAAAATTGATTTAAATATTATTTTGCTGTATTTGTTTTCAAACTTACAAAACTACAAGCACTAATAAAACACTAGTGATATAGGCTCATTCCTATTTAAATATGCCTATATCACTGCAATAAACCATGGTAGATCACAGTAGGGATTGTTAGCTTAAGGCAAGGGTTCCCAAAGTGCACGCCGCGGCTTCCTCACAGGGACGCCACGAAATATTACAAAATTTTCGTAATTTCATTTCTATTTTCCATTCAATGTGATAGGACGCGACATCTAGCATACCTGCTGCGAACCAGTAATTTACTTAGTAGTTACTGTTTTCAGAAGCCTATAAAGCCTCTACAAAGATGGCGCTATAAAATAGTGTTTACCAGCGTGAGCTTTCCCCTGCACGACTGTCACCCAACGGGCGCACGTATGTGATCTGCAAGGCCGCCACCGGAAGTAACCTGAGCTTTCGCACCAGCCTCCGTGCTTCTGATAAACATTCCTCCCTCGTTCTCCGAATGTCTAGAAATGAGACTCTCAGTCCAGATTTTTCAAGGTCACCAGATCCTTTAAATATGCTCATCCGTTGTCATTTTGACTCATTTGGCGGTTAGCAGTCTGTTATGTTGATGCTCTGTCGCTGAGTTTCGGAGTTTGTAAGCTTTCGGCGTATCAACTGAATACTGTTGTGATTAAGTGAAGTGAAGTTTTTGAAGTTTTCCTTCTCGTATGTATTTTTAGAAATGGATCGGTTTTTACTAAACAGTAATAAGCGTTGTGAAAATAAAAAGGGCACACCGTCAAATAGTGGCAAGAGTGTGAAGAAGCGTAAATATCGAAAATATGATGACAGTTATTTGGACTTTGGTTTTACATCGACAGAAGTCAATGATGAAGAGAGGCCGCAGTGTGTAATGTGTATGAAAGTTTTGGTCCCAGAGCATGCTACCAAATAAGTTGAAACGCCATTTAGAAACCAAGCATCCCAGCATGGTTAGTAAATCTCCTGATTGCTTTACGAGAAAGTTATAAGAGTTAAATTAACAAAAAGGTAGTTTTTATAAGCAGGCGTCAATACCAAGCAATGATTTGATAGCACCTTACAAGGTGGCACATAGAATCGCAAATGTAAGAAGTCTCATACCATTGCAGAATAACTCATTATATCGGCTGCTGTAGATATGGTGAACGTTATGATCGGTGAGTCTGCTGGGAAGCTGCTTTCAAATGTGCCTTTGTCCAATAACACCATCCGTCGCAGAATACAGCACATAGTGGAGGACCTTAATGATCAATTAATTGAAAAAATGAAAGGTAAGGAATTTGGGTTGCAGCTGGATGAGGCCAGAAATAATAATAATGATGCTCACTTGATTTGCTATGTATGGTTAATAGATGGTAGAAGACCTCTTTGTAAAAGTATCACTGGTAGCGCTAAGGCTCAAGACTTGTTCGAGATCCTTGATACTTTTATATCCGAAAATAATTTGTAGTGGACTAAGTGCGTTGGTGTCTGTACTGATGGTGCTCGTTCTATATCCGGCTGTTATGGAGGATTACAGTCACTTATTCGAAGTAAAGCCCCTGATGCACTGTGGACCCATTGCGTTATTCACAGGGAAGCACTCGCGTCAAATTATCTGAGTCCTACATTGAACCAGGTCTTAGAATATGTAGTGAATGTAGTAAACTTTATAAAAACTCAGCCGTTGAACGCAAGGTTTTTCAAAAAACTATGTGAGGATATAAAATCCGGGCACACGTCTTTGCTGTACTACAGCACTTCGCGATTGCTCTCTCGTGGTAATGTTTTGTCTCGTACGTTTGAACTACGACAGGAAATTAATATTTTTCTTAAAGAGGAAGACCACAAGTATACCGAAAATTTTGTGAATGAAGATTTTTTGGTAAAACTAGCATACTTAGGTGATATTTTTGAAAAGACGAATGCTCTGAATCTCTCCCTACATGGAAGCAACATGCACCTTTTAAAGTCGATTGAAAAAAATTCAGCTTTTATAAAAAAAAAACTAAAGCTATAGAAAACAAAAATGAATGAAGACGGAGGTAAAGAATGTTTCTCCTTGTTGCTACAGTTTTTGACCTCCAATGGAGTTGATTTCTCTCGAGGCATGAAATCCATTTTTGAAGAACACTTATCACAGCTTATCAGCTGGTTTGAGAAATATTTTCAAAATAATAATATAGATATATTTATATGGATTCAAGACGCATTTCATGCCACTGCTCCATCTGAATTTATTGCTGCAGAAGAAGAGAATCTTATTGAGTTGTCTTGTGACAATACGTTGAAAACTAAATTTAGCATCATTGAGATACCTGAATTTTGGATATCAGTAAAAGAATAATATTCCCTTCTGAGTGGTAAAGCTCAGAGAATTGTAATTCCATTTGCAGCTTCTTTTTTTGCGAAACTGGATTTTCGGCGGTCGCTGTAATAAAAACTAAGTATCGCCCGAAAATCAATGTGGAGAAGGAAATGAGGGTGGCTGTGTCCACTCTGATTCCAAGATTTGAGAAAATGTGCGGTGATCAACAGGCTCGTCCATCCTACTAATTATAATTAGTTAAAATTTTGCAATTACATTTTTGTGTTCCTCGTGTTTTATTTAGTTTTACCTAAGTGTATACGCTAGAATTGTGTACTTGTTAGAATTTGACATAGCCAAAGTGTACTAGTTAGAATTTAACATAGCCAAAGTGTACTAGTTAGAATTTGACATAGGGCGCCTTGGGCAAAGCTGGATTCAGCAAGGGCGCCGAGAATCGAAAAAGTTTGGGAACCACTGGCTTAAGGTATATCTTGGTCTCTCAAAGTTTGGCCTACCCTAGACAAGATCATCGTCATAATGGAGTATATATCGCGATTTATCTAATCAGCCCACCTGCTTCCGGTCTTCTATCGTCAAATCCACATGTTCTTGTCTCCAGGCAGCCGTTTAAGTCGATGGACAGTTGTTAACAGAGGGTAGCGTATAGGCCCTTGCAGTCCATTCATTCCAGCATGTAACTTACTGTCGCGCATGTAACGTACTGTCGCGCATGATATTGTATTGGGCCATCTACGGGGCAACTGTGCTGCGCCAGTTGTCCTGTAGATGGCGACGCACCCGTCGTTCACCTCTGAAATCAACCTTCCGCTGTTCTTCACAGTTGTACCGTCGGTTGGTTGTTTCACCATTTTGGCGCCATGCCTAGTACACTTTAATCACGGAGGCCCTCTAACAGCTCACGTGCCATCGGTTCGTTGTTTCACCATTTTACTGCCACTCCTGGTACACTTTAATCACGGAGGCCCTCTAACAGCTCAAGTGTCATCGATTGGTTGTTTCACCATTTTGGCGCCACCACTAGTACACTTTAATCACGGAGGCCCTCTAACAGCTCAAGTGTCATCGGTTGGTTGTTTCACCATTTTGGCGCCACCACTAGTACACTTTAATCACGGAGGCCCTCTAACAGCTCAAGTGTCATCGA
This sequence comes from Macrothele yani, assembly GCA_039090855.1. Classification (NCBI taxonomy): domain Eukaryota; kingdom Metazoa; phylum Arthropoda; class Arachnida; order Araneae; family Macrothelidae; genus Macrothele; species Macrothele yani. The sequence continues at coordinate 131,316,175 of CM077027.1, read as the reverse complement.
TTGGTTGTTTCACCATTTTGGCGCCACCACTAGTACACTTTAATCACGGAGGCCCTCTAACAGCTCAAGTGTCATCGGTTGGTTGTTTCACCATTTTGGCGCCACCACAAGTACACTTTAATCACGGAGGCCCTCTAACAGCTCAAGTGACATCCATTGGTTGTTTCACCATTTTGGCGCCACCACTAGTACATTTTAATCACGGAGGCCCTCTAACAGCTCACGTGTCATCGGTTGGTTGTTTCACCATTTTGGCGCCACCACTAGTACACTTTAATCACGGAGGCCCTCTAACAGCTCAAGTGTCATCGGTTGGTTGTTTCACCATTTTGGCGCCACCACTAGTACACTTTAATCACGGAGGCCCTCTAACAGCTCAAGTGTCATCGGTTGGTTGTTTCACCATTTTGGCGCCACCACTAGTACACTTTAATCACGGAGGCCCTCTAACAGCTCAAGTGTCATCGATTGGTTGTTTCACCATTTTGGCGCCACCCCTAGTACACTTTAATCACGGCGGCCCTCTAACAGCTCACGTGCCATCGGTTGGTTGTTTCACCATTTTAGTGCCACTCCTGGTACACTTTAATCACGGAGGCCCTCTAACAGCTCAAGTGTCATCGGTGGTTGTTTCACCATTTTGGCGCCACCCATAGTACACTTTAATCACGGAGGCCCTCTAACAGCTCAAGTGTCATCGGTGGTTGTTTCACCATTTTGGCGCCACCCATAGTACACTTTAATCACGGAGGCCCTCTAACCGCTCACGTGCCATCGGTTGGTTGTTCCACCATTTTGGCGCCACCCGTAGTACACTTCAATCAGGGCGGCCCTCTAACAGCTCACGTGGCATCGGTTGGTTGTTTCACCATTTTGGCGCCACTCCTGGTACGCTTTAATCACGGAGGCCCTCTAACAACTCAAGTGTCATCGGTTGGTTGTCTCACCATTTTAGCACCAGTTCTGGTACACTTTAACCACGGCGGCCCTCGAACAACTCAAATGTCACCGGTTGGTTGTTTCGTCATTGGAACCATTCGTTGTACATTTTAAGCGCAGAGGTCTTCGAAAAACTCAAGTGTCACTGATTGGCTGTTTTGTCTTTTTTCCACCCACTCCTGGATCACTTTAACTAATGAGACTCTCGACCAAATCACAAGTGCTGACGTTTTCTTAACCAGACGCACAATTTGGTTTTTCGTAAACTCCATAAATTCTTGGTATTTACCATCACATCAGTAACGTCGCTCTGATCTGAATAACCAAACTCTTACATACACCCCTTTAGTCCACAGGCCACGCCTTCATGTTCGTTACGCCAATATCGGGTGTAATTCACTTTGCATAGGGTGATCGTAATTCAGTGAGCAATTAGTGTATAGGTCATATTAGTACCACTCACAAAGCCATCGTCTACACTGCTACTAACTAACATCCTAGAAAGGCACTGAACTTTGATGACTAAACTTATCAAAGACGTGCGTATGGGAAGAAGAACGTCTGAAGTTCAATGCGTAATCAGATATGTAAATAATTTTAGGACAGAAATTCTGTTACTACTCAAATTGAAAGTGTGAGCAGCGGGTTCAAGATATAGCACTCTTATACGATGTTCTTACTCATCGCGACTTTTATTAATGGTAAAATACCAATTAAAGAGACAAAAGCTGGAGAAAAGAAAACTCAATTCACAAAAATTCAATTCACGTTTGTTACACAATATGTCAGACGTTTTCATGACGTCGTAGTGTCGAACAATAACAAATAGAAGCAAAAACACAAATCCAAAACGGTATGTATACTTATGTTCTTTTCTGTGTTATTATTTAATATTGTATCATGCTCTCCTTCTAAGAGAAGATTTTCTCAAGGAATCTTACAATGTAACAGGTGACTTGTTTCTACACAATCACTGTCTGTATCGAGCAAAATAAAACGCTTTTCGGGTGCTCAGGAGGTGGGCACTAAGTGGCTGGAAAAGGGTCACGTGATCTGCTGAATCGCATTTTCCACTGAATCGAGGAAGAGTGAAAAGTTTGGTACAGGAACTTGAGCGTATAGATCCATCGTGGATTCGCTCAGAGTTCTCCTGGGTGGTGCAAGGTGCAATAATGTGAGTCATGTTTTCATATGAGACTTCCGTTCTCCAGATTCCCGTCGATCCAACCCTGAATCCCCAGTCTTATTCATATATTGTTGTTGATCAAATTCATACAATCATAGTCACTCTTTCTACCACAGTGGTGATCGATGCTTTCAGCAGATTGCGGAAATGCTCCCAGTGGTTTCATAGACATTTCTCTGAGTCACTGCTCACCTCAGTTCTCCCATCCGCAATTCCGTGGAGTAATTGTGGGGTGACGTCGAGCCGAGCATTAGGTGACAGGTTCCAAAACTGTCCAGTCTGCTTAAATTGCAAGATGTTACTCGACATGCGTGTTTCAAGATCTTTGTTGTATTTTCCAGTTTATTTATTTTGTGTGGGATCGTGGGAGACATTGCGTGGTCAATGTTATTGCATCTTATTTCACGGCGATATTCTTACCTTCAAAATTCACTTACTTTCTTTCGCTGCCACCAGTCTAGATTGGGGAAAGGTCTACACGCCTTATCCAGATTCACTCTAATAGAGAGAGACGTGGCGGAAGACTTCCAATTTGGTGTTGAAATGAGCTGAAGCCATTTAACAAACAGTAACAGTATTATTTATTCTCTACTTAGGGTAGGATGAAGGCTGCTTTATACGCTGGCACTAGAACATGCAGTAGATACTGGTCAAACAGAGCTTGAGTTGATAATAGAGCTTGAGAGCTTGAGTTGACAATAGAGCTTGAGTTGACAATAGAGCTTGAGCTGAACAGATAGAAATATGGTGCTTTCTTGATAGCACCTTTCAATTTCACAAGAGTTCAGTGACGTTAAGATCGTGATTGAGTTCATACGGTAGGTAACAGTATTCAGCACACATGGTAACAAGAATAACGTTCCGTCTCATGCAAACAATTATGCAGCACTTCTGACACTATAGATGTGAGATGGTCCGATCTCAGGTATAATGGATCTAGACCGCGGCCTAATCCCTATGAACAAAATATAGATATTTCTGACCAACCTCAGTTAATCTAAATCTACTGATAGGTAACTCGACCGCAGCCGAGCGTTTTTCTTAAGTCAAAATCGTCCCACGCGGTGGCCTGACGTCTTCCTCCTGTGGAAACTATACAAGAAGAGGACCCCCCCCCCACCACCACCACTGCTGGGCATCCTTCACTCTCCACGTCCTATAAGCTCTCACTGTTACATCCGCCAGTTGGCCCCTTCCTCGCTATTGCTTTGCTCTCTCAAAGAATTCCACGCTCAAAGTTCTGAGCATTCATGGGCTCGTTCTGACCTTGTGAACTGGTCACCAAGATGGCCGTCCTCTCCCTTTCTTGTCTTTCTCTTCAAAATGGAGGCCCATTGTCCATTTTTGATTTTTCCACATTTTCTTTTTTTAAAATTCATCAGTTCCCATATTCCTGTGCACCACTGTCATTTTTTCCAATTTTTTTCTAACGGTTTGCACATCATCACAGCGTGGTTAAGAACTTCCTCAGAACGTTACCGAAACATTAAAATAAATACCAGGACCCATTGTTTCTCTTCTAAATGCCACAAATGTTCAAGCACATTATGAAGTAGAGGTTTGCACGTGTAAGCCCCAGCTCACAAACCAAACGCTGAACTGAACGCATCTCTCTGAACGAATAGAGCCTAGCCAGAAGGTTTGGCAATTCCTTGCAAAACGTAATAATAAGTTGCAATTTTAATATCTTTCGTGCAAAGCCAAGGATCTTCAAGAATGTTCAATACGTGTCTTGTAAAACTTAATCTTTTGCTCTCAATTCTATGTATTCTCTCCACAAACCAGATCTCTTTGCGATTTCAGCGTATTGCTTGCAAAAAAAGGAGAGTAACTTTCTGAAAATTTTGTATAATTATTTCCAAGCTTAGTAAGTTATTACAAGCCTAATATTTTGTTTTGCAAAATCTAACGTTTCGTTTTAAGTTTAACGTTATCTCTGCAAAAGTTGGTCCTTGTTTATAAATTTCGTATATCGCTTGCAAATTATAATGGCTTGTCAATTTAACGTAACAAAACTTAATTCTTTGTTTTAAGGTTATTATCTTCTTTGCAAATTCTAGTTACTCTTTCAAAGTCTGGTATATCCTAGTGCCCTATCGACAGTTCAATATATTCTTTAGAAACACGATATCTTGTTACAAACTAAAAACAATTCTTCTCCTTTAAAAATATAATGCTCCGCTGCAACTTCAATATAAAAGTTAAATATTTAGAACTTTCAAGAAGACACTGCACTGAACTGTCAAGAAGGTACTTAGCTTTCCAAGATAAGTACTGTCTTGAAAGTCCAATATATTTTTTGTAATTCTTCTAAAACCAAGTACCTGGTTATGAGTTTATTTTTTCTAAACTTAGTACGAAGTTGGGAGTTTATTCTCCTAAATCCTAATACCTGGTTATGAGTTTAATTTATTCTTCTAAAACCGAGTACCTGGTTATGAGTTCATTTTTCTAAAACCCAGTACGCAGTTGTGAGTTTATTCTCCTAAATCCTAGTACCTGGTTATTAGTTTATTCTTCTAAAGCCTAGTACCTGGTTGAGTTTCTTCTAAAAGCTGGTACCTGGTTGTAAGTTTAATGAATTCCTTTTAAAACATAATGCTCGGCTGCAACTTCAATGTAAAAGTGAAATATATCGAACTTTCAAGAAGGAACTATACTGAGCTTTCAAGAAGGGCGGAGTTTTCCGACAAAAGACAACTACCTTCTTTAAAATTCAATAGATTTCTTGTATTTCTTCTAAAACTTAGTATTTGGTTATGAGTTTATTCCTCTAAAACCTAGTAGCTGGTTATGAGTATATTCTTCTGAAATAGTCCCTGGTTAGGAGTTTATTCTTCTAAATCCTAGTACCTGGTTATGAGTTTATTCTTCTAAATCCTAGTACCTGGTTATGAGTTTATTCTTCTAAAACTTAATACCTGGTTATGATTTTAAAGCATTCCTTGTAAAATATAATGCTCAGCTGCAACTTCAATATAAAATCTAAATATATTGAACTTTCAAGAAGAAAATTAGCTTTCCACCAGATGCTAAGTGCCTTCTTGAAAGTTCAATATTTGAAAGCTGAAAGTTCAATATTTTTCTTGTAAGCTCAACTCATTTCTTACGAAAATGACCTTGCTTTGAGTTCGGAATATTTTTTAGAACGTAGTACTTAGTCCAAAGTTTAATGTTTCTTGTAGAGCATCATGTCTTGTTGGAAGGCAAATACGTTTTCCAAAGCCTAGTTCCTCCTTGTGAATTTCGCATATACCTTCAAAATCCTAATGCCTTATCATCAGTTTAATGAATTCCTTCCAAGACATAATGCTTTGTTGCAAATTTGGCATATTACTTGTAAAACCTAGTAACTAATGTACCTTTTCCGTATTCCTTGCAAACGCTAATATACTTGGTTGTGACTTTAACCTTTAACTGCCCAGGTCTTATGTTTGTCACACATCAACCCACGTCCGGTCTGTCAGACCGCCACGTTTTCATTGTTTACTTCATGTAAACGATTTATTTTTTATTTTTTTATGTTTTGGAAGATCGTTTATTTGAAAAACAATACAATACATATAAATATAACCTTAACAAAATCCTTGAAACCGGACCTGGGTTTTAAAGGTTAATATCTTCCTTGAAAACTCACGTACCTTGTATCACGTTTTGTACATTCTTTGCCAAACTTAATTCTTTTTTCTGAATTTAACGGATTCTCCTTAAGACTGGTGTCTTGTTGTCAGTTCAATGCATTCCTTGCTACAATTAGCACCTTTTTTCTAAGTTTAAAATATTCCTTTCGAAATCACTACTTTTTTGTAAATTCAATATCATCATCATCATCATTGTCAACCATTATCAATCCACTGCTGGACGAAGGTCTCCCCAAGTTTCCTCCACAACGGTCTGTCTTGTGCCAGTCTCCTCCATGTCACTCCCGCATATTTTGTCACTCCCGCATGTCACTCCCGCATGTCACTCCCGCATAATTCAATATAAACCTTGCAAAACATAATGCCCTGTTTACTTACAAAGCCCAGTTTGTCGAATGTTCAATGCATTCCCGGCAAATCCTGATGCTTTTTCGTAAGTGAAATGTAAGCAGTCAAAACCTAGCATGCCTACCCGGTTGCCGAGATGTCAGAGGCACGGGCCTCTACCTAATCGCCAGAACTTTGGCATGATACGCATATCCAATCGGCTGGTCCCTCCCCCTACCCTGAAACCAGTGGACCCAAATAAGAGACAGCAAGTTAGTAAAATCATGCAATGAATTGATTATGATACTTTTTCCAATATACCAGAAATCATTACTCAAGTTATTACTCACGTTATGAGGATAATTTCTGTGGAATAAATCACGCTCATGTGCCCTGACCTTTGACCCCATTTCGATGATATTAAACAGAATTGGTTCAGTATACCTACGGGACAGCATACTAAGGTTTTGTCGCAATAGAAAGATTTTTAGTCAGGTTATGAGGACAATGGCTGTGGAATAAATCTCGCTCCTGTGTCATGACCTTTGACCCCAGTTCGATTATATTCAACAGGACCGGTTCAGTGTACCTCCGGAAAAACATACTAAAGGTTTGTCGCAATAGATGCATTTTTACGTAAGTTATGACGCATAAGAGAGCTGGAATGGATCCCGCTGCTATGTCAAGACCTTTGACCCCGTTTCGTCTATTTTCAATGAAGTGTATCTCCAGGTGGTTCCCTATCACATACAAAAATTTCATCGAAATCGAACCATTTTTATGCAAGTTATGACGTATAAGGGAAATGGAATGTATCCCGCTCCTATGCCCTGACCTTTGACCCCATTTCGCCCATTTTCAATAGGTTTCGTCCCCAGGTAGTCGTCTACCACATACTAAAATGTCATCGAAATCGAACCATTTTTACGTGAGTTATCGTGCGGACAGACAGATGAACAAAGCTGGAGCATACACGATTCTTCAACTTACGATTGGCAAGCGTAAAAAACTACTTAGTCTCAAGGGCTGTCGTTCATACATTCACCCCACCACGAAAAGCCAAAGCCCTTGTTCCAAACTTAATTTGTGATTTGCAAACCAAATGCTAAAACGTCACAATGTTTCCAGTATCGTAAGTTAAATACTTTATGCTTTGTTTTATTAAAAATCGAGTTTTCTTTATGGAATTAAACTGAGGTTGTTATCCTAAATCTAAACATAATTGTATGAGATTTGTTTCTTCAGGATACATCAGTTTGTTGTTGTGTTGCGTTTCAAAAATAGATTAGAATACACAAATTTCCAGAACTGAAAACTCCGTATGGTGATAGCAGTGCTCGCATAGACGAGTAACTATTTATTGTGATGCGAATTTGATGACGTTGTGAAGCCGGTTATGAAAGAATGGCAATGTTTCTGATCTATTCCCATGAGTGCCCCTCTTGTTAAAGGTTTCGACCCTGTTATAAAGAGAGACGCGTTCATCTCATTTGTAACTGAAGTTAGATCCAGTTATTAAGTGAGCTTCGCAACTCACAAAATGGTTATACACTGCAGGACAATTGCTAAGGACGGATGACAATAGCAACGATAGCAACCATAAAATGGAGGGCAGGAAAATGTGGAAATTAGCATAAGTGCGGGATACAGTAAGACGTGTTGTGCGTATGCAAATTTTGGATTGCCGAACTTGTTCGTGACGTCATAGCGCTGATAAGAGATATAAAGGATTTGACACGTATTGACCGTTGTTGTTCAAACGCAAAGTTGAAAGGGAAAGAATCAATTGACGAACTTGCAATTTTCAGTATGTCTTCCCGACATCACCTAGATGATTTTACGCGTGGCCGTATTATTGGCTAGATTGAAGAAGGGCGAAAAATAACAGATGTTGCCAGGGAGTTCGACGTCAGCCACAGTGTTGTTTCAAGGCTTTGGAAATTATTTCAAACAAATGGAGAGTGTAGCAACGTCACGGGGAGGTCGTGTTCGCAGTACGACACCTGCAGAAGATCGGTACATAGTGCTATCAACAAAAAGACACCGGCGCAGCACAGCTAGTGAGGTAGCAAATCAGTTTATGGCTGCTACTGGCAAGCGGATCTCGCGAAAAACTGTCGCCAGACGTTTGCATGAAGGAGGACTATACGCCCGCCGTCCTGTTGTGTGCATCCCATTGTCCAGACGTCACCGTACCGCCCGTTTGCAATGGTGCCATCAACATCGCAATTGGACTGATAACGACTGGTCTGCTGTCCTCTTTTCAGATGAGAGTAGATACAGTCTATCGTCTGATTGTCGACGACAACTGATCTGGCGTGATAGTGGTACTGCATATTGTCCAGCAAACATACAGGAAAGGGACCGATATCAGACATGTAGTGTCATGGTATGGGCTGGCATCATGATCAATGGCCGTACGTCCCTCTATGTGCTTCCAACTGGGACTATGACTGGCCAACGATACATTAATGATGTTCTGCTACCTCATGTTCGCGTGTTCCGTGGTGCTGTCGGTGATAGATTCATTTTCATGGACGACAACGCAACATGTCATCGAACAGTCGCTGTCCAGGAGTGTCTTGAGAGCGAGGATATTCAACGCCTCGTATGGCCAGCACGTTCTCCAGATCTGAATCCCATTGAAAATGTGTAGGATGCTTTGGGGAGGAGTCTTGCTGGTCGCCAATGCCCTCCAATAAACAAGGACACCCTCATCCGTGCACTGACAGAGGAATGGGATAAATTACCCCAACAGCTGCTTGATAATGTTGTGCAAAGCATGACACGACGTGTGGAATCTTGCATCGCCCTCCATGGTGGCCATATCTCGTATTGACATCTTACGCCGGAACGCCTGCGGACGGTAATTGCACATTTTTTTCACGTTTACGTATTCTGCACAAAATGGCGTGTTTGTCCCTTGAACACGTTCCAAAGCCTTCTGGATTTCAGAGCACAATAAATTGTCTTTCTTGTAATGTCCTGGCATTCTGACATTATTTTATTTCACTTGGCATCAAACCACACTTACCTTTTTATGCGCTGTATAGCCGTTTATAATCCGTCCTTAGCAATTGTCCAGCAGTGTAATATTCGTTATCACGAAAGCATGTAGCCCAGTTTGAATTTATGCTGGAGTTTGAAAGGAAATATTCTTGGTAACAAGGAATTTTCGGATGGATTAGGACAATTGTTATTTTATGAAGTTAATGTGTTGTGAGCAATTCAGCTGCTTTGAAATTTTCAGGAAATGAGAATTTTGTTTAACAAGATACTGGATCTGTACAATACAAATCTGAAGCATAGCCAATCAAAATCAGTTTTCCTTTGATAAATCAGTTGCTGATACTGGACGTTATGTCATCAGAATGCGTTCAATATCTTTTCCTTCTGTGTGACATGTACCTCTATATAATCTTTGTTTTGAGTTTCTGTTTTCTGGTGTAAATTTCGTTACTTCACGGTTAAACCTTTTATCACTGAATGGAACATTACCTCCTTGAATAGCTTGTATATTTTAACAAAGCTGATAGTCGGAAGAAAATACATCATCTTCGTTGAAAGTAATATGAGTGGAGATGAATGAAGTAGAGTAGTGGAGTGACGATGAGATGAAAAACTTTTTGTACCTATAACGAAGTAAATTTCTCCGTCATTTTTGGTCTACGCCGGGATTCGAACCCGAGGCCGCTTATTCCGGAACAAGTCGCTCTACCAACTGAGCTACGCAGACGCTTATTCTGATTCCTATCTGCCTTTGTGTCGTGTGCGTCCTGCTGGCAGGTACGTCACATACCTTTATAGTTGAGTTTTCTATGTTTATATACGTACAGAGGTTAACCAAAATAATGGAAACACTCATTGTACGAGGATAACTTTTTACTAATAAGCTGTAGGCACACCGGGAACTTTCACAACAGAAACAATTCGACTTGGAATACACTTAAGCCATGTACATACTGGAATTTGGTTCCATTCTTCCTGTAAAATATTCCCCAACTGTGCCAGTGATGTGGGAGGTAGAAAGTGGGATCTGACATTTCCTTCAGATATTCCCACAAATGTTCAATAATATTGAGATCCGGAGATTGAGATGGCCCGGGCAGCTGCTGCGATCCTCTGCAAAGCACAACTTGAGACGTTTCGCCCAATGCATGGGTGCAATATTTGCTTGAAATCAAGGACAGTCGTTAGGGTACAATGCCTGCAATATTGGTTGCAGGTGGTCCCCAAGAATGGATTCTTATGTTGCAGAAAAATCAGTTTCATTTAAAAAGTATGTTATCCGAGATCTCTTCATTGAAATATTCCTCAAAATAGTTGTTTCTCTTCTGGACCGTTACAGGCAGTAAATAGTGCTTAAAATATCATGAATTTAAGTAAATAAACCTTTGCAGGGATTTATACACACACCATCAACACCCCTCCAACACTCCCAAATTTCCTCAGACGTACCTATAAAATATCTCAACATCTCTCCATTTGTACGTGTATACTTTTTAATTCTTAAGTATTAGTTTTTCTTTATTATCATGTAGCACATTTGTCAACATGAATCTCTCAGCTTTATTGTGAAATATCTACAAAAAATTAAATTACTTTTTTTTTATATTATTCAGTCTTATATCTCTTTTTGGATACTTTTTGTTTAAAATACATCCTTAAAGTCGACTACATAATTTTGTTACAAATGTAAATACCTTTCCTCTTCTACACTTCAGCCCACACAAGGTTGACCTCGCTACACAAATATGTAAACCAATACTTGGAACTTCCTTATCTCCGCTGTAGCAACGAATAGCGCTAAAAGCTGGTTTTAGTTTCGTGAAGTTGAGAAGTACTCTATTTATGAAAACATTTATCGAAAAAGAAATCAGCCACGTGTTTTAGTAACTAAAGCCAGTGAAGTTAAAACGGAATTTGGTTCCAACCTTTTAAAAAAATTGTGGAAACACAAATTTGACCGCGCCCCATCACTCCGGAGTAAGTTGCTCTCCCAAAAAGCTACACGGACAGAATGTACCGTTGCAGATTTGTTGTCTTTTTTTATTTATTTATTGGAGGTTTAACGACCACCGTGAGCAACTCAGTGGGCTATAAGCAGTCGCCCGTCCGTAATTTAGGGTCACTGGTTCCAGGGAAGGGAGAGAGCCAGCGCCGTAAGACAAATACAACATCCATGCCTCACCGAGATTCGAACCCGGACCAATCTCGGACGAATGATCAGAAGCCATCGCTTAGACCACTGTGCCACCAGGGCGGCTTTGTTGTCTTGACACGTGCTTTATCTCTGTAGTACGTCACAAAGCAAACTATTTGGTTTCGGGCTCTCATTAGAGGCCTGTACGGGCCTGAAATGTTTGACCGGACGTGACCCGTTAGAAGCCGGTAAAGAGTTTTGTTCGTCCCGGCCTATAAATTCGAGCCCTTGTCCGATCCGACCAAGTGCGAAAGCACTCAAAAACTAAACCCGGCTGGACACAAGCGCGAAGAAATGTTGCTAGAAAGCCCGATTTTTTTTGTACCCTCGTTTCTTAATTACAGTTTCATCGAATGTGCTTACGTGGTTAGAGAATCATTCTTTGGGTGAGTATAAAATGTTCTAAACTATTGACGGTAAACACTATAATTCGTGCATAAATACTAGTATTAAAAGAAATCCGTCTTGTTGCACGATGATAATTATTCAGCTAAAAAACGAAATCTATGTACATGTTAAAAAACACATGAGCACTTTCGGTGTCACAGTGACACCTTCATCAGATGTGATTTCCATCATGTAGTTACATGCTGGTCTTAAGTACGTGGAGCAGATGCATCATGGGAAAGGTAATGTCAGTGTCACATGATATACCAGATAACAAGACAGTCAAAAAAGCATAATTAGCCAATGAAAATTACTCAATAGAAACAATAGTTATTGTGCTGTCCTTCCCAATAAGATTGCTCCAGGGTTCAGGCAAAACAAAAGGATAATAGTCATTACGGCAACGTGTATTATAAGCCGAAATATAGAGGCTTTCTGTAAATAACTAGGAATAAGCAGAGTTAGGTGTGTTTATGATCTTAGCGTTGTCCCAGTCTGGGATGGAATTTCCAGCACTTACAGTTTTTGCAAAAGAGGTGCTTTGGTGATTCATTTTTAAATCATATCTGTGTTCATTTAATCTCAAATCCAAATTTCTTTTGGTTGAACCCACATAATGATTATTTAGTTCACCAGAAATAGTGTCGAGCATAGGAATAACATACACACCCCATTTTTTTCCCTTTGTTAGTTTTGTCACGATCGTTGCGGATAATAGTATATAGATTGCATGATCGTATTCCAAATTATATTTTATGACGGGAACATATGTTGGTAAGAAGGTTTACAACATGTGGATTAAAATCAACAGATCCAACATACTTTTTAGGCACTTGTTCACTAATTGAAGCAGTTGACATAGCAAACCGTACTTTATTGGAAATTCCATCCTGGTTCTAACTAGTTCTAAATTATTATTATTTTACTGAACGCAGGAAAGTAGTTTTTGCTTTTTTGTCCTTGAAATGACTCCCTGAGTACTACGTCAAGTGAAGAAAGAAATACCTGCTCGCTCGGGAGACAGAGTCCCATCTTTTTCTGTTGTAAATTGATAAACACGTCGAGATTTCACTTTCCTCTACAGCGTTTTATTTATTTTACTTACGTATTATTATTGCAACCATATCTACAGATCTTAACAGAAGGGGTATAGCAGCCATTACGCTTAAAATAATGCATATTTATCTAGTAATTAAGCAAAGGAATAGAGCGGTTATGCTAAACGTTCATTCTACTGAGGGTGAGTCGAAAGTTTTGTAATATTTACATAAACGCATGTGCTGCGGTGGGTATGTCACGTGTTTAAACGAGTTCAAGTCGAGCACTGCAGTCAGTCGAAAGAGATATAAAATGGTAGTCGTTGCTGTGAACAGCATTGCATGTCGTCGTTTTGTCTGTGGTTGGGACGCCTAAAAGATGAACAGCCACAACCGCTTAATTAGGGAACTTTTGCTTTACGAGTTTGAACTCGGTCATAACGCTGCTCAAGCAACAGGAAACATTTGTCATGCGAAAGGGGAAGGTTCCATGGACCACAGCACCGCAACAAGATGGTTTAAGAAATTTCGCTCAGGTGACAGAAACCTCGACGATAAGCCAAGGTCAGGTATGCCGCGAACCGTGGATTCGGAGGCCGTAGAGGCAATCCGACAACCTCTACCCTGAACAGCTGGAGCGGATGTATGCCGTTTTGGAGGAGAACTGGTGAACAGAAAACGCGCTATCCTAGAGCAGGAAAACGCTCGGCCTCATACCGCGCAAACGACCTGGGTAAAACTCCAGGAACTTGAGGGCATCGAACTGACGTCACACTCAGCATGTAGTGCGGAGCGGACCTGGCCATCACCCTTTAATAGCTTAGCAGGCCCGCGCACCGAACGCCGGAAACTGCGTGACGTAGGGGAGAGTAGGCTGATGTCCGTGGTGGGTGGTCAAGCATGCAAGAGCTTGCTCACTCTGTGTAAGCGTGACTGCGGATGTGCGTGGTTGTTGTTGTCAAATTGTCAACTAAATTTATTTTCATAGAAGAATATTAAAAGTATTCAAATTCCTTACTAACGGGGAGGTTCTCGGAAAACGGATTACAGCAATAAAGCGTGAAAATTTTCAACTCTAAGGTACGTGGAAACCTTTTGTTAACCTTATTTTAAACTACTCGTAAAATAAAAGTTCTGAACTAGAAACGTTAAATTTGGCTAATTTTATAATCTAATGCATCTCACAGCGGGAAGTCAAAGCACTGAAAAGATTTTTGAAAAATGAAATTTATGTTTTTTAATGGAAAGAATAGATTACTTGTGTTGTTATAGTAACCCATAACATGTTTTTGCCAATGTATCAAATAAGTTCAAAGTAAAATATGTATATTAAGGAAGGGGTTTTAAACTTTATTATGGACACAGAATAATAAGGGTTTCATGTTTTTGATCCCAAGAGTAATATGTTGATACATTCGTACTTAGTTATTTAAGTGTTTAGGCAGCGCCAGATTAACTTTTTTGGGGTCCCTATTTCTGGGCACAAGTGCTTGTAAAATACCTATATCCTATACGAAATATATGTATGTCATGTACACATCTAACATGCCTGTGTCCTTTATATAAATGCTAAGGCCTTGTTGCCATGTGAAATACATCTTTTGTGTTTGTAGACATGGAGAGTTGCACTGAATTATCATTTTTAATATTTATTACTAAAGGAACACAAACACTGAATCAAGTATAGACAGCAAAAATTAGATATGAATGCACAAAAACAGAAGTTCACACATAGTTCAGGAATAAGTTTGCCTTTAAAATGTCCGTTTAAAGATTTTGAAGCATTTTTCTACAAACCAACACATTGAAGAACTCTCTCGGGTGAGCAGTGTGTATGCTCTATCTGTGGTAGGATGGGAATTTATCAGAACCATTCAATTTCTTAAAAATTAGGTGAAATATATCAGTATTACCTGGGCAAGAAATTATTTACTTGCCCATGTAGTAAAAGCTGGATGCGCAGGAAAATGTATCTTTTATGATAACAAACCAGAACCCTATTTTTTTTAAGTTAAAAATATGAACTGTTTTAACATGTTTGCACTTCCATTTTAAGGGTCTGTATTACAAATGTTCAATGCACAAACGTGTGTATATCAATTTTTAAGATGCTGATGCTAAAATTGGTATGAAATGGTACGATGATGAAACTGGTGTTTCGGAAATTTAGTGATTATGCCATGTTCCTTTTGTTAAAGTTTTCTCCCTTTGTCACTAAACATGAGAGGCCAGTTACATCAGAGGCATGCATACTGTTGTTGATTATTAACAAAATTTGGAGCAAAACTAGGTTTCCGATTTCTGGGCGTAGAGCATAACATAATTAAAGATGTGATATTACTCTTTCCTTGGTACTTCGTAACAATAATACAACTTCCATTAATTAACAATGACATGAAACACGACATGTGATGACTGTCTTTTTTTTCTTGTGTAGTTGGAAATTTTATTACAAACTTTTTTATTTTAAAATTTAGTTACCATGCACAGGCAATTAGATGTTTTATTTACCTGCCCAGACGAATGATTTACATGCTCTGGGCATCTCGGGCATGGTATTTTTAAGCCTTGGATATTGTGTAACGTACCAGGAGATGTGACGTACCTGCCAGAAGGACGCACACGACATAAAGGCAGATAGCAATTAGAATCAATGTCCGCGTAGCTTAATTGGTAGAGCAACTTATTCCGGAATGAGTGGACCCGGGTTCGAACCCCGGCGCGGATAAAAATGACGGAGAAATTTACTATGTTATAATGGCGCCCGAACTATCCGGATGACACAATCTTGCAATGGTGTGATGTTATTTCCACACCGCGAGATAGGAAAAATAAGAGCAGCACTTCGAAAAAAAATAAAAAAAAGGGGGGGGAGATGATGTGACGTACCAGGAGATGTGGCGTACCTGCCAGAAGGACGCACACGACATAAAGGCAGATAGGAATCAGAATAAAATGTCCGCGTAGCTCAACTGGTAGAGTGACTTATTCCGGAATGAGGGGATCTGGGTTCGAATCCTGGCGTGGACAGAAATGACGGAGAAATTTACTTCGTTATAATTGTTATTTTTAAGAGAAAAAAAGTACGTGGATCGACATGAATCCACATATTGTGGAAACTATGTTCTAAACAAACAAGACTTTTAAAATACAAGTAGAAATATATACTCGCTTCTTTTTTTTTTTTTTTTTTTTTTTTTTGAAAACTTTGCTTAAAATGAGAGATCAACTTTTTATTCATTTATCTAGACTTATCTGTTTCCAGACTTCCTGCACTGTGTCTTCACAAGCTACAGCAATAATAACTGGAACTAATATATCTCATATTATCCGATAACTACTGGAAAGTGGGCTTCCAAACGTGAGGGTGGGTGTCAATTTTTGTATAGGGAAAAACTTCTTCAATCCTTCATAGAATTTATTTTGAAACCAAAGTCATAAAAAAAGAAAAAAACAATCTTTTTCAATAGCTTTAGCAATGACAAAACATTTGTGCAAAATTTTATACCACTGCTTTTTGTAGTTTCTGAGAAAATGGTACATCAAGTTAGTCAATTTATAATGAAACATGTACATCTTTTAAAATACATTCTATAGTACCAAAACAATCGCTTAGATTTATTCAGTACAATAACTGCATGTGCATTTGTCAGGTTCTCAAAAAATATAATAATTATCTGAAAAAATACTTTAAGAAATTATTGGAACAAATTTCAGATTTTCTTAGAAACGTGTCTTTGAAATTCTTCAAGGAACAGTTAACGGACACTTAATCAAATTGTGCTTGTGATACACAAAGAACTACACAACCATAATTATATGTACATTGGCAGTTTTCCTGAATACTTCTTGAAAATCAAATTTCAGAAAATTTCTGCCAATAAGTTACTTGTATTTTTCCAGATAAAAAGAAATGCTTATATTGTGGATCCAAATAGTTTTGCTTAATGCTACTGATATACTTAATACATTGACAAGGTAACTTTTTTGAAATAGTGCTCTGCAAGACAAAAATTATAAACTTTACATTTGCTTATCAAAATGAGGTTGTCCAAACACATAACTAGATGGTACTAAAATTAGGAAAACTTGTTATGTCATTATTGTACATTTAATAATGTAGCAATTGCATAATTTTCTTGAAATCTTAATTTATTTGATGCAATCAGTGGATCAAGCAGCAATTCACTGTATGTATGTTAAAACGGGTTTTATTGAGCCTTTGGTAATAATTAAAAAACACAGAAAAAAATTCAGTTTTTCTTGACCTTTTTTCATATATTAGTGATCACGGATTGCATATAAAATACATTTTCACTAAAGGAATTATTTCATTACTAAAATTTTCATAGTCATAAGTTTGCAATGAATGGAAAATCTGATTCCTTAAATATGTCAATCGACATCTTTTGAAACGACGGTGATACTTCGTAATGGACCCTCAAACTAATCTTACAAGTACAAGAACGATTTGTTCACAAGTACAGGAATCGTTCGGCTAACTGTAAAGACACTATAACTTCAAATGAAACTACGACAACAGTTTATAATTTCGATTATAGGAATGGTTTATCACTTCCAGTGAAATGACAGGGATGCTTTCATTAAGTTGACGAATCTGTGTTGCTTACCCTTTCAAGTCGAAATTATTGCTACGCTAAATTTTACGCTGTGATTTCTTTTTCTTCTGTATTTTAAAAGATTATTAAACAAACTTGTTAACTCTGCAGTTATTTGAAAACTAACACATAAGTTCTTATTTAAATGCAGTGAAACTCTAAAAGAACGCACGACCTGGTTAGTTGGTGTACGTAAAGACGCGTTCGTTCGCACATCGCCGTAATGCTCCTCTCCGAGACTACGGACTACTCTAGTGACGTCACAAATCGGTGCGCGGGCCTGTTAAGCTATTAGGAGGTGATGACCTAGCCCCGTCGGATTAGGGCTCGCTTCCTTCGCGGGCGGTACTTACACAACCAGGAGGAGGTGGCAGCTGGGGTGAAGGAGTTCTTCGCCTCGACGGACAAGAACTGGTACCGCCGTTGGATCGAGGAACTGGCAGACAGATGGCTAAAAACGGCGCAACACGATGGCCTGTACTTTGAATGACATTCAGCTTTCGTCGTAAAAGTACGTATGAAGACATAAAGTGGTCCAAATATTGCAAAACTTTCGACTGATCCTCTGTAAAATGCAAAAAATGCAATGCTAAGAGTGTCATTCCTTGCATCACTCTCCAGGTTAAACCTTAGTTACATTAACTCTGGTGGAAATCGGTCCTTGCTATAAATGGATTCGGTGTCAGTAGTGATTTTAGGGTCGCATTGTTCATGTTAACGAGAATCCCATGCACAACAAAAAATATGTTTGACATTCCTTCCTATGTAATGTAAATTCCGCAAGTTTAAATAGGAAATGCTAGTCTCGAATGGCTTGAAGAGAAAATGGATTTAGAATTAATCGTATAGAATTACATAAATTAAAATGAGAATAAAATCCACCTTTGTAAATTATCACAAAGGGAAAAAATGCTGTCTACAATCTCATGCTTCAGATTACTTTTTCTTCCTTCGAATATCCTCCATGCAGTACGAAAATTTATTTCGCTGCTTGCACTTCTAGGAATTGAGATAACACGCTTAGTGAAGCTGTGGACATTGGCTTGGATTAACATTCTCCATGATAACTTTCGTCATATGGTAAAAATTATTAATGAGGCAGTTCAACAAATTTTGTCCTCTTCTGTACTGATGCTATCTTCCCAGGCACTGGAAATATTTTTACTTCTCTTGACGTGTATGTACAGATTCCTATTACTACAAAGGCGGTTCAATAAAAACTGAGAGTAATTTATTTTGAGTTGGCAACAGTGCGAAAGGAGAAAAATACCCACGCAGACGACTAACTGAATTAAGGAAGTATATATGGCAACAGCTATTAGCCGTGGCAGACGATTTTGGTTTTGTTACTGCGCAGTTATTTAAGGCACGTCTGCATTTCACCACACAATTATGAACATGAGTGATTCAGAGTGAAGAAGTGAAATGCGTTGTGCGATGAAATTTGCTATCGTTTGAGTAAAACTACTTCAGAAACAATATTTTATTTGGGTGAGTCAACGATTTTGAGATGGCATGCACCATGATTTCAAAAAAGAGCGTTTGTCGTCAGAACTCTCTCCTAGACTTGGTCGACCTTAAAGTGTTGTTACGGACCGCATTGTTAACAATATTATTTAGGCAATCCCCAAAAAGATTGACGAATGATGTCTGAAGACATAGCGACGTCAACTAATATTTCAAAAACGTTGGCATTACGCATTCTACGAGACAAATTACTGCTGCATCGTGTGTGTTCTAGATGGGTTCCTCATCACCTGACGAGAGAACAATTGGTAGCCAGAGTTCAGGTGTGTCATGAGTGGAAACAGATGATTGCAAAGGATCCAAACTTTGTAAAAAAAATAATAACTGCCGAGGAAACATGGGTCCACTATTTAGACTCCCCTCACGAAGCGCGCAACGAGTGTCTGGAAACACATATGCTCGCCTCCTCCGAAAAATGTCCGCGAAACCAATTCAGCTGGGAATGCAATGATGATAACTTTCTTTGATCATAAAGGTGTAGTTTACCAGCATTCCGTTCCTCTACAAATTGCTGTCAATGCTGAGTATTAAATTTCAGTCTTGAAGCGTCTGCGACTACACTTATCGATTAAGCAAGGGGAACTGGTGAGCAAGTGGACCCTATACCATTATAACGCCCGCCCATATGTGGCTGCTTATGTTCAACAATTTGTTACGAAATGCAGTATTGAAATCATACCACAGCTTGCTTACAGTCCTGACCTCGCCCCGTGCGATTTCTGGTTGTTTCCAACAATGAAGGAGAAGTTCCGTGGCGCAACATTCAACACAGATGCTGACGTTATAGCTTCCACAAAATGCC
This sequence comes from Macrothele yani, assembly GCA_039090855.1. Lineage (NCBI taxonomy): Eukaryota > Metazoa > Arthropoda > Arachnida > Araneae > Macrothelidae > Macrothele > Macrothele yani. The sequence goes on along the minus strand of CM077027.1, from coordinate 131,296,507 downwards.
TTCGCAACATGCTTTGAAAAGTGGACTGAACGATGAGACCGTTGCATATCATCCGAGGGAAGATACTTTGAGAAAGAATAACATATATTTTGCTGTACCTATATTTCTTCATTTTATGTGCTTTTACTCTCAGTTCTTATGGAACGACCGTTGTACGCTTCTTTTGCAATAGCCCTGCTTTTGCACCTGTCTTCACTTTAATTGCCTCCACAGGTGATAACATTCTCATCTTTCAGGAAAATGGTCAACTGCTCTCAGCAGTCCTTAACTAACAATTTTCACGTCGCGCATCAGTGATCAGTGTAGGGCTTTGAGACTTATTTCCAAATTTTTAAATACGAACTTCAACAAAGAAAAGTAGTAATGCAAAACAAACTGGAGTTAAGGCCCGATTTTTACATGAGATGATTAAAATGCTGGCCCGATCCGAACCCGACCTGAAGAAGCAATTTATGTTGCTTGGACTGGTTACCCGAGATCATCCCGACCCATGCAAGTCTCTAACTCTCATTTTACAGCATGGCTTGTCGGTGTGAAAAAATTATTAAGCCAGGCATCGCCTTGATTAATGCATCCTGTGGCAGATGGAATTTTTCGTTTTCCTTAATGAACTTAGCCATTTGATTATTTTACAAGTCAGTCTTCGTTTTGTGAAACGAAAAGATTTTTTTTTTAATCCAAGAGCAAAACGTTTAACCTTCCAGTAGAGACCCAGCCGAGCCTGAAATCTTTTACTTAACCCATGAAGTTAAAAGTTCGTCGCAGGTCGAGGGCCAGACCGGGCCTGTGTTGACCTCTAGTTCTGAAGTCATGGATTTAGATCAGTGGTTGTCAACCTGGTACCAGCCGCCCCCTAGTGGGCAATTCAAGCTTTCATAGTGGACGGTGGGGGAAGGGGGTTGTCCGTTGTTGCAAATTTTGTTCTCCCGCCATATATCTAATACATTGCTAACAACTTCACGAGTTCGACTTTTTAAAATATGGTTTTGCAATTTACTTTTGAATTCCATCTCTAAACTGTGAATATAGATAATAATTAAAACAAGGTAATTCGCAAATACAGTGTTGAGGATTACACAAAACACGTTTTATTAATTATGTAGATCATGCACAAAATAATATAAGAAATTATTGGGTTGTCGGAAAAATCATGACGTATTTTGGCACCCGATAGCGGTTGGGCGGTTTTGGAAGTACTAGAGACATGCGCAGCTCCGTTATCGCTATGGCATTCGAGAGGTGCCAGTTCTAGCTGCAGTCTAAAAGGAATAGTGAGCGATTTGGTTGATTTGCAGAGATTTGACATCAAGTTAAAGATGGAAGACCAAACTATGCATTTTCGCCATATTTTGCTGTTTTTACTTCACTAAAGGGAAGAACGTGCACCAAGCTTGTGAAAAGTTGCGTTACGTGTACGGTGATAATGCTCTACAAGAACGTCAGTGCCAGCGGTGGGTTGCAAACTTCCGTGCTGGTGAATTTAACCTCAACGATGCTCCTCAGTCCGGAAGGCCCACCGAGGTTGATGACGATGAAATCAAGGCACTGATAAAGTCAACCCCACGGTACACGGCACAAGAGATTGCAGACACATTGCACATCTATCATTCAAGCGTTCACGACCACCTGAAGAAGCTGGGATACGTAAGCAAGCTCGATGTGTGGGTTCCTCGTGAACTCAAAGAAGCTCAATTGACGGTGCGTATAAACATCTGCAATATGCTCATTAAACGTAAGGAAAACGATCCTTTTTTGAAGCGACTGATAACTGGTGACGAAAAGTGGATTGTGTGCAACAATGTGCTGCGCAAACGGTCTTGGTCCCGACGTGCTGCTTCGCCTCAAACGACATCCAAAGCAAACATTCATCAGCGGAAGGTTCTGGTCTCAGTGTGGTGGGATTTTAAAGGTGTCGTGTTTTTCGAGTTCCTACCACGGAACCAAACAATCAATTCGAATGTGTACTGTCGGCAATTGGACAGTTTGAACGAATCCATCATCCAGAAACGTTCATCACGACAACGCGAGACCACACACAAGTTTGATCACCCGCCAAAAATTATTGGAGCTTGGGTGGGATGTGTTGCCACAACCAGCATACTCGCCAGATCTTGCGCCGTCAGACTTCCACTTATTTCGCTCTCTTCAACAGTCCTTGCGTGGTATAACGTTCAATTCAGATGAGGCTGTAAATCAGCACCTTGTACAGTTTTTCGTCTCGAAAGACAGGTTGTCCTATGAACGAGGCATTCTGCAGCTCACTAAAAGATGGCAAAAGGTTACCGAACAAAACGGGCATTATATTATTGATTGATCTTTGTTCTTTCTATCAATAAATGACCTTTGCAAAACATGGGTAAAATACGTCATGACTTTTCCGACAACACAATAAATGCAAAAAAAAAAACTGTTTTTTGTTCTTGCAGAGAATGTTGTCTGCAGAGCTAAAAGAACACAGCGTTAAAGGTCGACGATACAAACACCTGTGTGAAAGCACTTAAAAGTAACACATAATAATTGCTGTGCGATTTTTATCGCTACAGAAGGGTAACACCATAAAAGCGTTTTCCCTTTGACAAAGTAGTATACGTGTATAAAAAAATGCCTGCGTAATAAATAAAAAAATGCCAGCGTTATATCTAAATATGTGGAAAATGGTATTTAATTTATTGATCCTTTCCCTACCTCATATCTTGTAAAATCAGGCTTTAGTGCTGTTAATTATATTATCACCAAACAGAGAAACCGTCTGAATATCCCCGAAAGAGGAGACCTTCGTTTGTTCCTGACGAAAATCGAACCAGATATCAAATATTTAGTCTCGCAACATCAACCTCAAGGATTTCATTAGTCATTAATTAAAGGTAATTTCAATGAGCTTTATTGTTTACACATTAAACTTTCATTTTCTTCAATTTAAGCAGCTGCTGCACTAGTAGGCGCTGTGTCGATGGAGATGCAGAAATTCATTAAATTGAAATAATCTATGTATAAACATACATAAAGTGTAAATATAAAGATATATTTAAGTGCATATTTTTTACAAACCCTCCCCTCTAAAAATTATTTCGCACTTGCGCTAAATTCAGTTACTGCGGCACCGGTGGGCGGTAAGAAGATTTTACCACCAGCAAAGATACAAAAATGGGCGTAGGTATTAAAAGGTTGGCGACCCCTGCTATAGAGGAAGAGCTACTATACCAACATGCGCTAAATTGAGTTACTGCGGCACCGATGGGCGGTAAGGAAATTCTACCATCAACAAAGATACAAAAGTAGGCGGTAGGTATTAAAATGTTGGCGACCCCTGCTATAGAGGAAGAGCTACTCTACCAACATGCGTTAAATTGAGTTACGCCGGCACCGATGGGCGGTAAGGAAATTTTACCATCAACAAAGATACAAAAATGGGCAGTAGGTATTAAAAGGTTGACGGCCCCTGCTATAGAGGAAGAGCTACTCTACCAACATGCGCTAAATTGAGTTACTGCGGCACCAGTAGGCGGTAAGGAAATTCTACCATCAACAAAGACACAAAAGTGGGAGGTAGGTATTAAAATGTTGGCGACCCCTGCTATAGAGGAAGAGCTACTCTACCAACATGCGTTAAATTGAGTTACTGCGGCACCAGTGGGCGGTAAGGAAATTCTACCATCAACAAAGATACAAAAGTGGGAGGTAGGTATTAAAAGGTTGGCAACCCCTGCTATAGAGGAAGAGCTACTCTACCAACATGCGTTAAATTGAGTTACTGCGGCACCGGTGGGCGGTAAGGAAATTTTACCACCAGCAAAGATACAAAAATGGGCGTAGGTATTAAAAGGTTGGCGACCCCTGCTATAGAGGAAGAGCTATTCTACTAACATGTGCTAAATTGAGTTACTGCGGCACCGGTGGGCGGTAAAAAATTCTACCATCAACAAAGATACAACAGTGGGAGGTAGGTATTAAAAGGTTGGCGACCCCTGCTATAGAGGAAGAGCTACTCTACTAACATGTGCTAAATTGAGTTACTGCGGCACCGGTGGGCGGCAAGGAAATTTTACCATCAACAAAGATACGAAAGTGGGCGGTAGGTATTAAAAGGTTGGCGACCCCTGATCTACATGAATAACATACATTTACAAAAGACACAATTTGCAATCTTAACTTCTACCATTTGACAGGACCTTGTTTCCTAAATTATGGTAGAAACATTTTAAGCTGTGCTATTAAGCGGAAGGCTAATTGTGCGTAGTAGTTTTGCAGGCTAATATAGATGTGATCACAGCATTGTATGATTGAAAAAAAAAGCAGACGTGTTAAACGGAATAAAATAATGGATAGAGAGCACAGCAAAAAATAGTCGAAAACATTTAAGATGCGGTTTCTGTATTAGCAGCAGCAATACACTTATTTTTATGTGGAAAAAATGAATTTCATCTTTCAATAAATAGTTTTCTTTTAGTCGTGCATAGTATTTGCTTAGAAATATATACGTTAAAATCCAGCTCTGATAGAATTTGATTTGGTTAATCTGTCATTTCCTACAAATAATAAAAACCTAATTTCTACAAGAGGGGTAAAAATCTTGTCTCGCAAAACAAGCTTCAGAAAATTTCCCGAGCAGTCATGGAGTTTGCTATTTCACTTTCCAAGCGAACACCTTTTCATTGATTAGCGAACAGCTCTCTCATTTAGAACGCACCAAATTGCGCATATTGATTCCTTGACCTTTGAACTTTTGCAGTTCATGATTGGATCTGGGATCACGTAGCTCACCATTTTTTGTTTTGTTTTTTTCCGATGATGAGCGAATTTCGTTTTCAATTATCTCAGCAATGTTTTCACGGCGATGCAGAAGAAAATTGAAATTCTGTTGCGAGGTAAAGAGATGCTGGAGGATCATTAGAGATGAAGAATTGTTATTGTTAGTAAACACCCTTAGGGACAACAAGGAGATTTGGGTTTTTTTCACTCTATAGTTTTTTTTTTCTTGTTGTTGTTCCTTTCATGTTCCCCTTTCTTTCTGGGCTGAGATAAAATATCCGGCAGACAAACTCCTTCATCAGTTGATTCTTCTTTAATCTTCCGCAAGACTTCAATTTTACAGATCGGGCAAAGAAAACAAAGCCGGGAATGTGGTATTCATCCTTCACCCTGACATTCAAAACACCATCACCTTTATTTTTATTTTTTAGAATTTTTTTTGCATTTCCGCATTACAATTTCTGTCTTATAAAAAAATCACCCGCGAATGGAATCGCAAAAGAAATACGGGATAAAAAATAAAATGAAGATGTATTAAAAAAAATCAGCTGCGTTAATTTAAAACGATTGAAAGCACTGAGACGTTAAATTGCCGAGGGTAATGATGCTTAATAATTAAGTACTATTTCATACTGTGCGATGTATACTGCCTTTTTAACTATCTGATTTGTATTGACCTGCCACTTAAGTAAATTTCGGATGCTTTTTATTATGCTTTCCATACGGAACGTACATCTGAACTCCCATGAGTTTTCCTCCGTTTGTGCTGGGTTTTTTTTTATTATTATTGAAGGTTTAGTGACCACCGTGAGCAACTCATTAAGCTATAAGCAGTCGCCCGTCCCTAATTAAGGGTCACTGGTTCCAGGGAAGGAGAGAGCCAGTGACGTAAGACAAACACAACAACCATGTCTTACCGGGATTCGAACCCGCACGCTTCACGCTGTGGCGTAAGTAGCACAACATGCCCCCCCCCCCCCGCAAGATCTACTTTAGCTCCCCTAAGCGCAGTAATTTTCCCAGGATTTCAAGCATGAGGAAGGATGCGTTCTTCGCGGGGGGGATGGGGAGGGGGTCAGGAAGTCAAGGAGAGTGTCTGGAAATGCAATACTGGTACCTAGAGCTCCGTAATTTTAACTTTTTAAGTAGTAGATTTAACAAAGCATGTAATTGTTTAGTACAAAATTAAAATAAATCACTTGGAGAAATCACCCTCTTGTACATCGCACATCCGCGGCTGCTGTGAATAAATGCTGGCGCCTGTCGTGTACGTAATCATAGGTGACTGACTGGCTGGTTCCCCACATCCTCCATGGGGAATACCCATGTGGCCTCGCGCGTTTTCTCAGTAGCGCAGAGAGAGGGCGATTGGAGAGCGATCGTATTACGAACCGGAGCCAAAGTGCCGAATAGCTACAATCTGTAGGACTTTCAGTGCTTTAAAAGGGGAACTTGACATTTATTTAGGCAAAGCTAAATGCACCTTAAAAAAAATATGAACATTTGGGTTAATTATATGTTTGTTTGTGTTTGTGCGTGATCGAATTTTTTTTCAAAAAACTATAACTGGAAGCTACAGTACGCCCCTTGGTTACCTACCCCCAGCTGCTGCAGGGGGGGGGTAGTTACGCCACTGCCTTCACGAACGAATGATAATAAGATAGCGCTTACACCACTGCGTCACCAGGCGGCAGATTGTACTGTGATCGGAAGATAGATAAGTTACGCGTACTGATAAAAACACAGAGGGAAAACGACTGACTGGCCACGGATGGCCTAGTGGTGAACGCTCGTAGCTGCTACGGAGAGATCTCAGGTTCGATCCCTGGGAGGTATTAACGCTCGAACTACTAAATATCCGCCATGCGTTGGATGGGCACGTTCAGCAGTCGCACCCCGGGTACTGGATCCCAGGTTATAAATAAAAGAGTCTTCCTCTCTCCCCCTTCTACTTCGCTTCCGTGTGACTTTTCTGTCGGTCCGTCTAGCCCAATTCTCCTACTTCTAAGTGTTGTGACGTGCCTGCCCCGAAGGACGCACATGAGATAAAGTCAGATAGCAGTGAGAGCACATGCCAGTGTAGTACAGATAGTGGATAGCACTCTGAGCTCCAGAGCCGAGAGTTGTGGGTTCGAATCCCACCACTGGCATTAAAATGATGGGGAAATTTACTTCGTCATAGGGTTGTTTAAGACCTGGGGTTGGACACTCCCTTCCCAAAATCCTCTACATATGATCTGACTGATTAGTGGGCCGCGGATGGCCTAGTGGTCAACGTTCGCGACTTCTACGGAGGGTTCTCAGGTTCGATCCCATGGAGTTACGATCGCTCAAACTACTAAATATCCGCTGTGCGTCGGATGGGCACGTTCAGCCGTCGATTCCGGGTACTGGCCCTCCCATTATAAATAAAGGCGTCTTCCTACACCTTTCTATCTTGCTTCCGTGTGACTTTCCTGTTGGGCATTCTACCCCAAATCTCTTAGCTTACTACTTCTAGGGGTTGTTTAAGACCTGGACTCAGACATTTCCTTTCTAAAATCCTCTACGTATGATCTGACTGATTAGTGGGCTGCGGATGGCCTAGTGGTCAACGTTCGGAAATGCTACGGAAAGTCTGAGAATCAGTACCAGGCGGGTACTAACATACGAACAAATAAATATCCACCGTTCGTCGGACTGGCCCATTAATCCGTCGGACACACTGCCCCCCCCCGGTAATAAATTAGAAACCTTTCTACCTGGCTTCTGTGTGACGTTCCTGTCGCTAATCTAGCCCAAATCTTCTGGCTTCTATCTTATAAAGATTGTTTAAGACATGGTGTCAAACACTCCCTTCCTAAAATCCTCTACGTATAATCTGATTTGTCTGGTTAGTTTCTTGTTAGAATCTATGGCGTCTCGAATGTGTTGTCTTTCATATTTGTGTTATTAGCAGGGTTGGCAAAGCAATTTACTCGTTACGTATTCTACGTAAATTACGCGTAATTTACAGGTAATTTACTTGGCGTAGAAAACCAGTTTTTTGCGTAGACGTAAAAAACTAATTTTCTTTTATGTGTGTGTGTATAAATAATATAATATAAAAACCACTTTAATTATATTACATTTTAAACTTAAAATTTCTTGTATATTTCACTACGAAATCATTTATCTCTTAATGTTCATATGCTCAGCCACCTATTAACAGATTTTGTTTTAGAAATTATAATGTATCTGTTCTTTCTGGTATATTAAAAATGGAGAAAATAATCTACCTCTTGCACTAGCATCGATAAAAATCACAATGCATATTGAATAGAATTCAAGATTTTATTAACAGCTTCAAATTCGTCGAGTGTATTTTAGTATTTATGTAATTCTATAAAATAAACAATTTTATGTTCAGTTTGTTCACCAAAGATAATATTTTGATATGAATGTCAATGGCATGTCTATAATACAAAATAGTGTACATTTTCATTTAATAATATTTGTGTTTGACATGTTATCCAGGTGTACACTTCAAAATCATAATTTTACCCTTTTAAAACTCTAAACGTTTTTCATATTGATTGTGCTATACTTATTTATATCCTTGAAGGAAAAAACTGTAGATTTGATAAAACATTAAACTACTTGTTTTAAATGTAACTCCTTAAATGTTTATAATTGTCACTCTCAGTTCTCACACACCCTTAATCACACTAATAATCCTCACTGTCATGATCTTGTAACTTAAGAGTATAATATATTTGAACCAATTTCTTCGAACGTTCGAAGCTGAGCCAGTTTCTTGTAGTATTATGGACAAAAGACCAATTAGAGAAAAGTCTTTGAAGTTGTGCTGAAGATGCTGGGATGTTGATTAACTTCAAAGCAACTGCTGACAACTCCTTATGGTGCCGACTGGTGAAGTACCGAATGTCCGTGTTGATTTAACACCCTTCTTCATAAGCGCTCCAAACTTTCCAGATTTTTTTCGATACTGATAGCAAGTTAATTAACAGCACAAAGATTACATAGCCAATTAATGAACAGCGCGCTTTTTTTAATTTTGTTACCTATTTTACACGTTTTTAGGCGTAATTTACGTGTCACGTATAAAACTTCTTTTACACGTAGTTGCACAATCCTGGTTTTTAGGCTAGTTTCAAAAATCTGAAACTACCAGGTATGGCTTTTAAATAACGAGACCTGCGTTATAATTTTAGTTAAATAAAAATGTTACAAAATTCTGTAGACGAAATATTCTTTTCAAATACGTGGAGATATGTCAGAATCGTTAACACAGCAATCCGACATCTCTGAACTGCCTGTATCTATTGTTCTTCGCGTAACATTCAAGTTATTACTCAAATCTCTGAACTGCCTGTATCTATTGTTCTTCGCGAAACATTAAGCACATCAGAGCATAGATGGAAACGGGTCAGCGGGTCACCGGGTTGGCAATTTCTTGCTGGTCAAACGGGTTGGGTCAAGGTGTTCCTAACCCGGTTTCATTTCCATTTTATTTTTGAAAAAAAAATATTTCTAAGAACCTCTCAGAGGTCTTTGAAATATTACTTCAGAGCTGCAGAGTATGATCCAGGAACTTGCTGAGGAATGTAAAGAAATGGGATTAAAAATGAACTTTCTGAAGACAAAACTGAAGTACAATGCTTTTACAAGAAAAGAAGATTTATCAATTGATGGGGAGTAAGCTGGAGATAACTAGTACCTACATTTACCTTAGACAGCAGATATCAAGCAACTGTCACATGGATGAAGAAATTAATCAATGTATAAAACTTACAACCGAACTTTTATACTGGATTCCAAGGTACAGGAAAAGACCCAGAAGTCCACGTGGGAGATGGGTGGATGGAGAAGACTGGCCCAAGACAGTCCACTGTTGAAGAATTATATTATTATTATTTTTCATTGAAGGTTTAACGACCACCGTGAGCAACTCAATGGGCTGTAGACAGTCGCCCGTTCCTAATTTAGGGCACTGGTTCCTGGGAAGGGAGAGAGCCAGTGCCGTAAGACAAACACAACATCCATGCCCCATCGGGTTTCGAGCCCTGACCTTTTACGGACGAGTGGTCATAAGCCAGCGCTTAGTCCACTGCGCCACTGGGGCGGCAAGAAACTTGGGGCCACCTTCATTATCAATCATTATCAAACCATCAGTGGATTGATAATAATAGACAATGATGATGATGATGATGATGATATCTTCGAATGTATAGTTCAAAGCAGATTTGTCCGATTCAGGTATGGGTCGTGTCCAGCTGCCGGGTCCATGACAGTCCACTTATAGGACGGCCTGGTCCTGGTCGGGTCAGGGTTCACAATTTTTGACCCGTTTCCTACTCTGCATTAGAGAACTTGAAAATTGCATCGCCCTGGAGCGGGAATGGAACCCGCATTTCCCGATTTCCGTTCGAGCATGCTATCCGTTACACAAATATAGTTGTTCTGGTACTTAAGTGTTAAATATCAGAACAACTCAGAGGATGTTCTGATACTTAACATTCAGATACTTGGGATTTGGTCGACCTGGCTGTCGTAACGGATAACATACTCGAACGAAAATCGGGAGATGCGGGTTCGATTCCTGCTCCAGTGCGATGTAAATTTCAAGTTTTCTTATGTGGTTAATGTTACATGAAAAATAGTAGATACAGGCAATTCAGAAATGTCTGATTGCTGTATTAACGATTCTAAGAGACTTACATTTTTAACTCTTATCGCCTTTAATGTACTCCCATTCTACATCAACACAGCACTGCATTCTGATCTTCTACTGGGGAAAGCAGTGCTGCAACTCATCTGATGTGAACCTTTTGAAGAACTTGGTTATTCTCTTCTTCACCACAGTAACTGACTCAAAACAGGTCCCGCTGAATACATATTGGACTTTGGGGAAAAGTCTCATAGGCTCAGCAGTAGCTCATCTGATGTGATCCCTTTGAGAAGCATTGTCGTTCTCTACTTCATCACAGTAAGTGACTCTAAACTTGTCTCCTTGAGTGCAGATTTGACTTAAGGGAAAAGAAAAGTCTCATGAGCACAACAGTAGCTCATCTTTGAGAAGCTTATTCGTTCTCTTCACTACAGTAACTGACTCAAAACGTTTCCCCTTGAGTGCAGATTTGACTTTAAGGAAAAGAAAAGTCTCGTGGGCTCAGCAGTAGCTCATCTGATGTGATACTTTGAGAAGCTTGGTCGTTCTCTTCTTCACCACAGTAACTGACTCAGAACGGGTTCCCTTGAGTACAGATGACTTTAGGAAAAGGAAAAGTCTCTGGTCACACCGTTGGCGCGGTGGACTAAGCGATGGCTTATGATCCTTCGTCCGGGAGGGGTCTGGGTTCCGATCCCGGTGAGGTATGAATGTTGTGTTTGTCTTACGGCACTGGAACCATTGGCCCTAAATTAGGGACGGGCTACTGCTTTTAGCCCATTGAGTTGCTCAAGGTGGTCGTAAAACCTTCAATAAAAAAAAGTGTCATGGGCACAGCCGTAGCTCATCTGATGTGATCCCTTTGAGAAGCTTGATTGTTCTTTTCTTCACCGCAGTAACTGACTCAAAACGGATCCCCTTGAGTGCAGATGACTTTAGGGAAAGGAAAATTCTCATGGGTACAGCTGTAGCTCATCTGATGGGATCTCTTTGAGAAGCTTGGTTGTTCTTTTCTTCACCGCAGTAACTGACTCAAAGTGGATCCCCTTGAGTGCAGATAACTTTAGGGAAAGGAAAAGTCTCATGGGCACAGCTGTAGCTCATCTGATGTGATCTCTTTGAGAAGCTTGGTTGTTCTTTTCTTCACCGCAGTAACTGACTCAAAACGGATCCCCTTGAGTGCAGATGACTTTAGGGAAAGGAAAAGTCTCATGGGTACAGCTGTAGCTCATCTGATGGGATCAATTTGAGAAGCTTGGTTTTTCTCTTCTTCAACACAGTAAGTGACTCAAAACAGGTCCTCTTGAGCGCAGATGACTTTAGGGAAAGGAAAAAAGTTACATGAGTCCTACTCTGGTGAGTAGGAACAAATATTGGAGCACTGCGATGCTTTTCTAGGCTAAAACTGCTTCACTGAGAGCGATAAATGAACTGGCGCGTTGTCTGGTGAAGGATGATGCTATTTTTCCACAACTGTGATCTCTTTTTCTGACTCGTTCTCTCAAAGTCACCAAAACCTATTTGTAGTAAAGCTGTTTCACTGTTTCTCCGTGGGAATCCACTCTGTTAAAATTACAAAAAAAAAAAAAAAAACAATTTAGATGGCTTTAGGCCTGTACTCGCTTTGCAATCTTATCTTAATTGCTACCAAATTAAAAATATATTTCTTAAACCTTGTACCTGTCAATGAGTTTAATGTTACCCTTGTGAAACATAACTATGGACTGCAACTTCAATATAAATGACAACTATATCGAACTGCTTTAAAATGCATCGACATTTAAGTGACAACCCTTTCTTAAAGTTTGGGCGCCTAACTTTGCCCTAGAATGCAACCACAAGTTCGCTAACAATTTTTATTTTGTTTGGGCATGCGAAGCTTCGGAACCATCCTGTCGTAAACTCTTGTCATGCTCACATTTTCTGGTAAAACTTGCCTAACAGTCTTTTTATCGATCTTTACTATTTCTGCTATCATTCTAATAGTCTCTTTGTCCATAATTTCTTCTGGTTTTGAAGTGCTTAGGCATTCCGGAACCTTGTCGTCTTCAGTGTGCTCCAGGCCTGCACTAAACCTCTTATGTCACGCAAATACAAGCGGACGTGATATGTGATCTACTCCTTACGCCTCGTTTAACATGTGAAGTAGATCCGTAGGTTTTTTGTTTAGTTTAATCAGAAATTTCACGTTTATCAACTATCGGCTTGTAGGGCTTCCGCCTACAGAGAAGGTTTAGGCTTGACTGGCTACGCCTGTTTAGGCTTTTCAGCCTAGTGGAGAAATGGGAGAGCATTCGGTTGAACCTAGAGTCTCACCGCAGGGAAGTTGTCAGTAGATATAGCGACTGGTGTGCGTCGTGGGAGTGCCTGACGTAAGATGTGCACACAAATAGCAGGAGACTGTGTTCATTTCATTAAACTCGGTATTTTCACGACGTAAGACAAGCCACACGCCTAATTTAATTGACCCGTGTCTCCGAAGTAATACAAGGAGTGTGATAAACTTTTACATTCCGGTTACGGATAGTTCAAAGTCAGTGTCCTCCCATTCACTTTCGAACTGGACCGCTCGTCTCATTTGCCATATGCACAGCTTCGTTATCTCATAGGCGTTTCCTATAGATGGTAAATCCGGCGATCTAGCCTGCCACGGCAGTAGTGGAAAGGTGTTACTCCTGAAGAAGGCACGTGTTGTCGCTACAACATGCGGTGTGGCATTATCCTGTGGAAATATGGCTCCCGGGACGAGCCATATGTCCACAGAACATTCTACGTGGAATGTCACTGACGTAAAGGACACTTGTTATGGTACCTTCCGTCACGCCACTTCCTTCGTTCGATACACCATTTTTAAATGGCAGCCCGTTGTTGCCATTTAAATATGTATCCTGAGGAGGGACCGCCGAGCTTGCAGTGTAAACTGTAATAACCGGCGACTTACTGTGACAGCTAATACGGGTGAATGCGTCACAGTTTGCTACAACGTTACTGATGATGCAGAACGGTTTCTGAAAGACATCCTCATGAGGTGACGGTTGTCCTTCGGCATTGTCTGTGTTGGATGTCCAGAGCCTTCTCTTTGTGTCTTACGTCCTTCTTCGTACCATTCCCTGCACACTTCTTCCACGACGGACACACTTCGTCTAAACGACCGGCAATCTCCCGGAGAGATGCACTGCAGTATTTATGCCGATTATGTGACCTCTGTCCAACTCGCTGATGTGAGTGTAGGTACACAACTCTCTAATACCACGACGAGGCATTCTGACACAAAACTGACGTAGCACTGACATGACGACGGATCCAAGTGGCTCTCATGACAGAAAACTATCCGGTTTCCAGTCTGTTGCATTGCGCGATCTGATTTACCTCCAGAAATGTCGCAGAAATGATTGGCATTTGATTCCGCCCACACAGCCCAGAATATTTCGTATATTTTACAAGTAACACTGAAACATTGAGACTTTTCAAATACGTTGCGCAATGTAACAGTAATGTTTCAGAAACCTTACGGTTACGTCGAAATGACCTCAAACGTTACATAACTTTGAAACATAACCGATACGTTACAGTGAAAGGTCTTTGTCACTTCAACATACCAACTTCATGCTACGTATTTGAAAGATATTTGTAACTTCGTTACATTACTGACTGTTACGTACTTGAAAGATATTTGACATTATCATATGACTGTTACGTATTTACTACGTTGAACATTACAGTTTTAATAAACTTTGTAAAATCACAATAAAAAATATTACACTCGACAGCTGTTTCAAAAGCAACAACAGTCATATTACGAGTTGTTCACATTTTCAGAGGTTCAACGCAGTCCGCTGTCCATTGGGAATAGTGGCGGCATTTATATATTGATAACAAAAGAAACAAGAAAGATGACACCGAATTTTCAGGTGAAATAAGCACGTCTTTTGAATCCGTTCGGACGCAAATTAAATTTATCAAAGATATTCAAAGGCAATGGAACCGGTATGGAAAACAACAGTATCTGACGGAAGAAAGACGTTTTTCAATCGGATCTTTAATCCCTCAGATATTGGTGTAAACGGAATCTTGAGATTACGAGTTCTTAGAAACAGAGTTATCGACAAAAATAAGATGTGACTTTACGTCCGCTGGTGAGAAAACCATGCATTATTTTAGAAAGATAGTATTCTCAAAAGGTTTATTCATATGAGCAGTATCGGTCCAAGAAAAAACAAATTTAGTCGAGTTTTCAGGAGCCCAGATTTTGCTACAAGTACATCAGAAGCAGAAATTAACACCTATGACCCCTGGTGGCCAAACCATTCTTTACAAAACATTAGAAATTATGTGAAAAATATTTTTCATCAGGTCTTGTATGCGATACAGGTAGAATTTTTTCAAATCGGAGTTTTAGGAGCAGAAAACGCATTTACCTTCATGCGGAAAGTCTAAATGATTTACTTGAAAATTTTGGAATTCATAGGGAAAACATTTCGCATCGGAAACACTATCCAACAACGAAGGAACTTTTCAAATTGGAATTTTAGAAATAGAGATATTGACAAAAATAAGATATACATCTACGCCCCTGGCGTAGAAACCATGCATTATTTCAAGAAGAAAGTGTTCCTAAAAGGTTTGTCGACATGAGTAGCATCGGCCAACAAAAGACTTTTTTCAATCGTGATTTTAGAAGCTCATATTTTGCTGCAAATACATCAGAAGAGGGAATTAAGGTTTACGCCCCTTGGTGGCCATACAATTTTTTACAAAAATTACAAATTATGCGCAAACGATTTCCCATCAGGAGCTGTATCCGGTGCAGAAAGAAATTTTCAAACCGGAGGTTTAGAAGCAGAGATATAGGGGGAAACGCAATTTACCTTTACGCCCCCTAGCGGAAAGTCTATGAATTACTTGAAAATTTTGAAATTATAAGGAAAACATGTCACACTAGAAACACTATCCAACAAAAAAGAAATTTTTTAAATCGGACTCCTATAAGTCGAGATATTGACAAAAATAAGATATACGTCTACGACCCTGGCGCAGAAACCATGCACTATTTTAAAAAGAAAAGGTTTCTAAAAGTTTTGTCGATATGAGTAGTATCGGTCTAAAGACGACATTTTTTTTAATCAAGAATTTAGAAGCTCATATTTTGCTGCAAATACATCAGAAGCGGAAATTAAGATTTACGCCCTCTGGTGGCCAAACCATTCTTTTTTTTTTACAAAAATTAGAAATTATGTGCAAACGATTTCCCATCAGGAGCTGTATCCGGTGCAGAAATAATTTTTCAAGTCGGATATTTAGAGGCAGAGAGAGATATAGGGATAAACGCAATTTAGCTTTACGCCCCTAGCGGAAAGTCTATGAACTACTTGAAAATTTTGAAGTTATATGAAGCACATGTCACACTGGAAACACTATCCAACAGAGAAGGATTTTTTCAAATCGAACCTTTAGAAGTAGAGATATTGACAAAAATAAGATATGCATCTACGCCCCCTGGCGTAGAAACCATGCACTATTTTAAAAAGAAAATGTTCCTAAAACGTTTGTTGACATGAATAGTACCGGTCTACAAACGACGTTTTTTTTTTTCGAGAATTTAGAAGCTCATATTCTGCTGCAAATACATCAGAAGCGGAAATTAAGGTTTACGCCCCCTGGTGGCCAAACCACTTTTTTTACAAAAGTTAGAAATTATGTGCAAACGATTTCCCATCAGGAGCTGTATCCGGTGCAAAAAGAATTTTTCAAATCGGAGATTTAGAAGCAGAGATATAGGGAGTAATGCAATTTACCTTTACGCCCCCTAAGCGGAAAGTCTATGAATTACTTGAAAATTTTGAATTTATATGAAAAACATGTCACACGAAAAACACTATCCAACAAAGAAGGAATTTTTCAAATCGGAGATTTAGAAGCTGAGATATAGGGAGTAATGCAATTTACCTTTACGCCCCCTAGCGGAAAGTCTATAAATTACTTGAAAATTTTGAAATTATATGAAAAACATGTCACACGAAAAACACTATCCAACAAAGGAGGAATTTTTCAAATCGGACTCCTAGAAGTAGAGATATTGACAAAAATAAGACATACATCTACGCCCCCTGGCGGAGAAACTGTGGGATATTTTAGGAAGAAAATATTCCGAAACGGTTTATCGATGTGAGTGGCATCAGTCCACGAAAGAATTTTTTCAATCGATATTTTAGAAGCTCAGATTTTATGGCAAACGCATCAGAAGCAAAAATTAAAGCTTTCGCCCCCTGGTGGCCAAAGTATTCTTTACCAAAAATTCGAAATTATATGCAAAAGATTTTTCATCAGGAGATGTACTTGCTGAAAAAAAAATTCAAATCGGAGTTTTAAGAGAACAGTTATTGGGGAAAATGTAATTTGCTTTTACGCCCCCTAGCGGAAAATCTATGCGTAATTTGAAAATAAAAGTATATCTAAAACACTCTTCGACATAAGGGGAATCGAAAGATGAAAGAATTTTTTTAATCGGATGTTTAGATGCAAATATGTCGATTAACACGTAATTTTGAATTCGACATCATCTGCATTTACGCCCTTTAGCGGCAAAATTGTACATCGTAAAAAAACGAAATAAAGGATCGTCATTCGCATATTTCAAGCTTCCGAATGCAAAAATAATTTTTACAATCGGACTAATAGTTC
Organism: Macrothele yani; assembly: GCA_039090855.1. Taxonomy (NCBI): domain Eukaryota; kingdom Metazoa; phylum Arthropoda; class Arachnida; order Araneae; family Macrothelidae; genus Macrothele; species Macrothele yani. The sequence continues at coordinate 131,279,427 of CM077027.1, read as the reverse complement.
CAGAGATACCGAGGGTACAGACGGACGGACGAACGGACGGACAAACCGATAACAGAAGCACGATCTTTTTTTTTTTACGCTTTCCAACCGTAGGTTGAAGAAGCGTATATGCTCCAGCTTTTTCCGTCCGTCCGCCTGCTCGTCTGCCTGTCGGCACAATAACTCACGTAAAAATGGTTCGACTTCGATAAAATTTTAGTATGTGGTAGGGGGCCACCAGGGGACGAACCCTATTGAAAATGGGTGAAGTGGGGTCAAAGGTGACGCCATAAGAGCGGGATCCATACAATTGACCTTATGCGTCATAACTTGCGTAAATATGGTTCGATTTCAATGAAATTTTAGTATGTGGTAGAGGACCACTGGGAACGAATCCTGTTGAAAATATATGAAATGGGGTCAAAGGTCAGGACATAGGAGCGGGATCCATTCCACTGTTCTTATGCGTCATAACTAACGTAAAAAAGGTTCGATTTCGATTAAATCTTAGTATGTGGTAGGGGATCACCTGGGGACAAACCCTATTGAAAATTGGCGAAATGAGGGTCAAAGGTCAGGACACAGGAGCGGAAACACTTCCATCGCCATTATGCGTCATAACTTACGTAAAAATGTTTCGATTTGGATGAAATGTTAGTATGTTGTAGGGGCCTGCCTGGGGACGAATCCTATTGAAAATGGGCGAAATGGGACAAATGTTAGGACACAGAAGCGGGTCTATTCCATAGCCCTTATACATTATAACTTACGTAAAATTGCTTCGATTGCGACAAAACTTTATCGTGTTATTTCGGAGGTATACTGAACCAGTTCTATTGAATATCATCGAAATGGGATCAAAGGTCAGGGCGTAGGAGTGAGATTTATTCCACAGCCATTTTATGATTTCTAGTATGTTGGAAAGCGTATCATTATCAATGCATTGCATGATTTTACTAACTTGTTTACAAAAGACGTGCTAATAAAAGTCGGTCCCAAATGAGGGTGTCGAATTTCTCTTATACATGTGGAATAGACTGTATTTCAGCGAAAAAAGGAAAGAAAATCAAATCATTTCTCCAAATGCCCGCCAATATGAAATATCTGAGCTTCAAGTAAAAGAAAACATGCTGGTATAGTATACTAATACAACAACACAGCCATCTAAGATTTTATGAAATGCTTTTTAGAATTTAAAAATTATAATAATCAAAACAATTATTTACTTTCAGATGATCTTGAATCACAAAAAAAAAAGGATGAGTACGACAGTATCACCAAAGAATATCCCAGTAGCACGCGGAAATAGAACTACGAGGGTGCTTCGGTGAAATGGCATAAATGCGCATGCGCATCCACGCCGTTGCCAAACCAAAAATCTTAAATATCGCCGGAATGTAGCATCAAGATAGCAATTATGTACAGTGGAAACTATAAAACAGTAGTATCGGTGAATGCTATTTTTAACGTAGCCGTAATGTACAAAGAGTTATGTTCCAAAATAAATGTTGCTGAAACGTAATTGTAAGATATCTCTGAAGGTGTAACGAAATTAAGAGACCTACATTCGGAATTGTGACCTAAAGAAGTCATCGATGGCTAAACACTGTTACGAAAAGGACCACAATATTCTCTTTGAAGAAGCAAAAATAATTGACAAACCAGATCCAACCACCAAACTTGATATTTTCGAAGCTTTTCATATATATCAGAAGTCTTCGCAACTTGTTAGTGAGATGGCATGCACGCCATTTCTATCAAGCGCGTGGAAGCATGTAACAAAAACACGTGACTGTAAACACCATTTATTATGTCATATAGAATTTGAATATTTACGTGCCATTCGTCCTGATGAAGCTAGGTCAGTACCCAGCGAAAAATGGGCTTGAAAAAATAAATAATTGCGACAAACTACATTGTACACTGCCGGACAATTGCTAAGGACGGATGACAATAGCAACGATAACAACCATAAAATGGAAGGCAGGAAAATGTGGAAATTAGCATAAGTGCGGGATACAGTACGATGTGTTGTGCGTATGCAAATTTTGGATTGCCGAACTTGTTCGTGACGTCATACCGCTGATAAGAGATATAAAGGATTTGACGCGTATTGACCGTTGTTGTTCAAACGCAAAGTTGAAAAGGAAAGAATCAATTGACGAACTTGCAATTTTCAGTATGTCTTCCAGACATCACCTAGATGATTTTACGCGTGGCCGTATTATTGCAAGATTGAAGAAGGGCGAAAAATAACAGATGTTGCCAGGGAGTTCGACGTCAGCCACAGTGTTGTTTCAAGGCTTTGGAAATCATTTCAAACAAATGGAGAGTGTAGCAAACGTCACGGGCGAGATCGTGTTAGCAGTACGACACCTGCAGAAGATCGGTGCATTGTGCTATCAACAAAAAGACAACGGCGCAGCACAGCTAGTGAGGTAGCAAATCAGTTTATGGCTGCTACTGGCAAGCGGATCTCCCGAAAAACTGTCGCCAGACGTTTGCATGAAGGAGGACTAAACGCTCGCCATCCTGTTGTGTGCATCCCATTGTCCAGACGTCACCGTACCGCCCGTTTGCAATGGTGCCATCAACATCACAATTGGACTCATAACGACTGGTCTGCTATCCTCTTCTCAGATGAGAGTAGATACAGTCTATCGTCTGATTGTCGACGACAACTGATCTGGCGTGATAGTGGTACTGCATATTGTCCAGCAAACATAGAGGAAAGGGACCGATATCCGACATGTAGTGTCATGTAATGGGCTGTCATCATGTTCAATGGCTGTACGTCCCTCTATGTGCTTCCAACTGGGTCCATGACTGGCCAACGATACATTAATGATGTTCTGCTACCTCATGTTCGCATGTTCCGTGGTGCTGTCGGTGATAGATTCATTTTCATGGACGACAACGCAACATGTCATCGAACAGTCGCTGTCCAGGAGTGTCTTGAGAGCGAGGATATTCAACGCCTCGTATGATCAACACGTTCTCCAGATCTGAATCCCATTGAAAATGTGTGGGATGCTTTGGGGAGGAGTCTTGCTGGTCCGCCTTCCAATAAACAAGGACACCCTCATCCGTGCACTGACAGAGCAATGGGATAAGTTATCCCAACAGCTGTTTGATAATGTTGTGCAAAGCATGACACAACGTGTGGAATCTTGCATCGCCCTCCATGGTGGCCATATCCCGTATTGACATCTTACGCCGGAACGCCTGCGGACGGTAATTGCATTTTTTTCACGTTTACGTATTCTGCACAAAATGGCCTGTTTGTCCCTTGAACACGTTCCAAAGCCTTCTGGATTTCAGAGCACAATAAATTATCTTTCTTGTAATGTCCTGGCATTCTGACATTATTTTATTTCACTTGGCATCCAACCACACTTACTTTTTTATGCGCTATATAGCCGTTTATGATCCGTCCTTAGCAATTGTCCAGCAGTGTATTACCTTAAGGCTCTGCGAGACCCGCCATCTTGTATTGCTGCCTTCTCTTGTTAACCAACGGGCAAGCGTATTTCACAAATTGCTCGGGCAATTTTGCACATTTTGGAACACCGTTTGTGGCTTTCGCAAGATATATGATAAATAAAGAGTTCCCTGGTTTAAGAATTTTTATTGACCTTTCCCTTCATTTTTTATCTGCAGCGAAAGTCGTACCAAGGCGTCTTCCATAGCTTTATTAATTATTAAAAAATACTTAAAATGCCCAAAATGAAAATCTGAAACGAGGGAACTCCTTATTTATCATATATCTTGCGTTAGCCACAAACGGTGTTCCAAAATGTGCAAAATTGCCCGAGCAATTTGTGAAATACGCTCGCCCGTTGGTTAACAAGAGAAGGCACAATACAAGATGGCGGGTCTCGTAGAGCCTTAATATATGTATTATTGATACATATCTGAAACGTATTGTGCTGTATGGGCGATCATTTCTGCAATATTGTAAACTTCGTCGGTGCTTATTTGGGAAAGCATTCGGCTCCGGAGCAGAAGGTTGCTGGTTCGAGTCCCGCTACCGGCAAATTTATGTTTTCAGTCACTGGTGTGTATAATGCGAAAGAAATATTCCTCTCATAATACATGGAAAATACGTCATGGTAATTAACACAGCAATCAGACATCTCTGAATTGACTGTATTTACTATTTTTCACGTAATATCAATCACGTCAGAAAACTTGAAAATTTCATCACCCTGGAGCGGGAATCGAACCCGCATCTCCCGATTACCTTTAGAGTATGTTATTCGTTACACCACCCAGGACGAGAAAGTCACAAGTCGTCCTGGGTGGTGTAACGGATAACATACTCGAAAGGTAATCGGGAGATGCGGGTTCGATTCCAGCTACAGGGCGATGACAGTTTCAAGTTTTCTGATGTGATTGATCATATACCGAATACTGTAGATCTTTAGAAGTTTCTGCACGGAAAATGCGCTCTGTCCGCAAAATTCAATATCCATGCGTATAATATCAATTCAATAATATCAATATCAAATTTTATATCGGTATCCAATAACATCAGTATCCAATTCAATATCTAAAATCTCCGTTTGATCTTTCAGGCTTTCATGCACCGATGGAGAAACACAGAAAAGTGAAAGTATGAAATTTCTATTCATAATGAAACAGAAGAACTGTTCTGTTATTCAATGCCCAAGGTAAGTGTTCTTTGTTTTTTGCTAGGTTACTTGATATTGCCCGAGACCTCAAAACATGCATACATTATTTCAGACTTCGGGTTTACCTCAAATAAATTAAATTCTACTCGACCTCTAGATACGTATAACTTCATTCTTTACCAGATCATGAATACTGTAGACCTTTAGAAGGTTTGGCTCACGTGCGTTTCTCTCAAAGTGTTTTCTTTCACTCTTAACAAATTTTGGCGGTTCACATTCGAAAAGGATAAAGCACAGGTGAGGTGATACAACGTCCTGTGAGATTTTATACATATGGTTCAAAGCCGCGTGCAAACCAACACGCCGCTGTTGTATTTGCTGACGATAAGAAAATCAAGAAATGAGGGAATGAAACTAAAAATAGTACAAAAAGGTGTCTTCTTCGAGGAGATATCCTTTTATCAAATTCACAGAATAGCAGGAAAAAAGGAAAAGAAAAAAACATCCTGGGTATCTGATTGGAGAACCCTTATTTAAGACGTGTGGATTGATTCCTAACACAGTTGTAGTTGCTTTTTTACGCTTTCCAACCGTAGGTTGGAAAGCTGGAGCAACCTACGCTTTCCAACCGTAGACGGAAAAGGTGGAGTAACCTACGCTTTCCAACCGTAGACGGACAAAGCTGGAGCAACCTACGCTTTCCAACCGTAGGTTGCTCCAGCTTTGTCCGTCTGACTCTCTGTCTGTCTTCACGGTAACTCGCGTAAAAACGGTTTGATTTCAATGAAACTTTAATATGTGATAAGGGACAACTGAGAACGAACCCTATTGAAAATGGGCGAAATGAGGTCAAAGGGCAGGACATAGGAGGAGATCAATTCCATCGCCCTTATGCGTCATAACTTACGTGAAAATGTTTCGATTGCTATATAACTTTATCATGTTGTTCCGGAGATATACTAATCCAATTCTGTTGAATATCATCGAAATTGGGTCAAAGGGCACAAAAGAGAGATAGCCATTATCCTAACTTGAGTAATGATTTCTGGTATGTTGAAAAGCGTGTCATAATCAACGCATTGCATGATTTTACTAACTTGTTTGTGCTTTTCAACAGTTGGTTTTTTTTCAATTAAACCCAGCACAGCGAGGTTCCAAGCAACTGAGACTAATAAAACATAGCTTAGGAATCTGAACATACTCATATTTTTGCTAGTCGAAGCATCCTTGCTTCTTTTTAGCTTTTTGACCCATCTCCCATCCAGGAACGGTTGTAGGTCGGAAATTGCACCACTCCAGGGCGATGAAATTTTAAAGTGTTCTGAGAGGTGTCATATGGATGACCAGTGTGTGGTACAAGCAAATTCAGAATTTATAAACTGCTTGCTTTGAATATTCTATTGATTTCCCATGTATTATGAAGAATATTTCTTCCTTCACTGATGATCAAAACGGTGCTCCCAGACCTCACCCTTAGCTAAATTCTTACCCCGATCCGGAAGACATGGATCTGCTTCATAACTCTGCAGAATCTGAGTGGAAATCTCCGTACGATGTTGTTTGTGTTGATTAGTCGGCCATTTTCGTTCTCTCCTGGCACACACTTTCAGATATCCTAAGTAATCATTCCGTTGGTAGAACATAGAAGACATAGTCATCATTCAACATTGAATAGCCGAATATATCCTCCACAGCAGGTGCCGGCGTCATTCACTATTGCATAACAAAATATTATATAAGCCACAACTGACACAGAAATCCGTCAGTCTGCTTGAATGAGAGAGTTCATACGGTCGACATTATCGATGTTGATAAGCTACCTGACTGGGCTTCGTTAGTCACTCTTCCTCCACATTACGAATCATTCTACGCATTCGTACACTTTTATCCGGCTCATACTCGTACTACCACGCTGTGCTAATATTCAACTTTTGCCGCCCCGGTGGAGCAGTGGTCTAAGCGATGGCTTCTTATCATTCGTCCGAATCCCAGTGAGAGGCCACCCCGGTGGTGCAGTGGTATAAGCGATGGCTTCTTATCATTCTTCCAAATCCCGTTGAGAGGCCGCGCTGGTGGCGCAGTGGTCTAAGCGATGGCTTCTTATCATTCGTCCGAATCCCGGTGAGAAGCCGCCCCGGTGGCGTAGTGCCCTAAGCGATGGCTTCTTATCATTCGTCCGAATCCCAGTGAGAGGCCACCCCGGTGGTGCAGTGGTATAAGCGATGGCTTCTTATCATTCTTCCAAATCCCGTTGAGAGGCCGCGCTGGTGGCGCAGTGGTCTAAGCGATGGCTTCTTATCATTCGTCCGAATCCCGGTGAGAAGCCGCCCCGGTGGCGTAGTGCCCTAAGCGATGGCTTCTTATCATTCGTCCGAATCCCAGTGAGAGGCTGCCCCGGTGGCGCAGTGGTATAAGCGATGGCTTCTTATCATTCTTCCAAATCCCGTTGAGAGGCCGCGCTGGTGGCGCAGTGGTCTAAGCGATGGCTTCTTATCATTCGTCCGAATCCCGGTGAGAAGCCGCCCCGGTGGCGTAGTGCCCTAAGCGATGGCTTCTTATCATTCGTCCGAATCCCAGTGAGAGGCCACCCCGGTGGTGCAGTGGTATAAGCGATGGCTTCTTATCATTCTTCCAAATCCCGTTGAGAGGCCGCGCTGGTGGCGCAGTGGTCTAAGCGATGGCTTCTTATCATTCGTCCGAATCCCGGTGAGAAGCCGCCCCGGTGGCGTAGTGCCCTAAGCGATGGCTTCTTATCATTCGTCCGAATCCCAGTGAGAGGCTGCCCCGGTGGCGCAGTGGTATAAGCGATGGCTTCTTATCATTCTTCCAAATCCCGTTGAGAGGCCGCGCTGGTGGCGCAGTGGTCTAAGCGATGGCTTCTTATCATTCGTCCGAATCCCGGTGAGAAGCCGCCCCGGTGGCGTAGTGCCCTAAGCGATGGCTTCTTATCATTCGTCCGAATCCCAGTGAGAGGCCACCCCGGTGGTGCAGTGGTATAAGCGATGGCTTCTTATCATTCTTCCAAATCCCGTTGAGAGGCCGCGCTGGTGGCGCAGTGGTCTAAGCGATGGCTTCTTATCATTCGTCCGAATCCCGGTGAGAAGCCGCCCCGGTGGCGTAGTGCCCTAAGCGATGGCTTCTTATCATTCGTCCGAATCCCAGTGAGAGGCTGCCCCGGTGGCGCAGTGGTATAAGCGATGGCTTCTTATCATTCGTCCGAATCCCGTTGAGAAGCCGCCCCGGTGTCGCAGTGGTCTGAGCGCTGGCTTATGATCACTCGTCCGAGAGGGGTCCGGGTTCGAATCCCGTGAGGCATGGATGTTGTATTTGTCTTACGGCACCAGTTCTCTCATTTGGTTACGATTAAATGTGTAGTCCCTGTAAACACAAAAGAAAATAATCGTACAGCATTATTAATACTAACAAAAACAAACAACCCCACACGAAAATACACCAAACCTAGGTAATGAGGTGAAGAAATATCTTTAAATATCAACTCCACCCCCTCCCTCATTCCTAAATAAACCGAACTACCCTGTCCCCAAACACTATAATAGCCCAACGGAATCACCACCAAAAGCAACGCGAACACCCCTCAATTCAACGACATGCCCATAACAGTGGCAATAAATTAGGGACAGGCGACTGCTTATAGCCCACTGAGTTGCTCACGGTGGTTGTCAAACCCTCAATCAAAAATAAAATTCCATGGAATACTTGTGTAATACAGCAGAACACGACATTTGGAATTCCATGCTAGTGCCTTGCTCCGTCGTACCTTGGAAAAGGAACTGCATGCTAGTGTCTTGCTCAGCCGTGGTTAGTACCTTGAAAAAGTGGTCACAGGAGAGAGAACCCACTAAATTCCAGCAATGTGTTTGATGATCACGGGTCATCGATGCTATGAATGACCGAAAGCTATCGCGTATGGTACGAGCCACCAGAAGAGATACTGTGGCACGATTTAGTGGTAATTTGAATGCTGGTGACCGGTGTAATGTATCGCAACATACAATATATTGATCGACCCCTGCTGAAATTGGGCTGCGTAGACATTGACTGCTCCGATTGTCCATGCTAATATCGGTTTACCGTTGAAAGCGCATACAATGGGCACGTAAGCATCAGAACTAGAACTTGAATTACTCGAAGAAGGTTGTCTGGTCCAATGAACCTTGTTTTATGTCGCCCGGGTACGTGTGCGTCGTTTACTAGGAAATATGTTGGCACCAGGATGCACCGTGGGAGGAAACCAAGCCTATAGAGAAAGTGTAATACTTTGGGCAAAGTTCTCTTGGGTAACTCTGGATCCAATTACTCATGTGCAGGTAACTATGACGTCTACCACTTACCTAAGCATCATTTCAGACAAGGTACATCCTTTCATGGGAATGGCATTCCACCCTCTGGTTGTGTTTGCTTTCAGCAAGATAATGCGCCATTCACACTTCCTGGATTGTTCGACAATGATTCGCGGAACATGAGGAAGACTCGCAAGTATTTCTTTGGCCTCCACATTTCCCAGATATAAACCCAACTGAGCATGTGGTTTGCGTTGGAACAGTAGATGCGATCTCTGGAGGTTCAACAACGTAACGTACGAGAGTTAGAGGATCTGTGGGTAACGCTTTAGTAACAGATACACTGGCGTGGAAAAATTAAGGACAAAGAGGAGAACATAGCATACCAGCGGAACGAGCAGGCAGAACGGACCGCAAGACCACTCAGGAGATAGACTAGGTTCTGGTACGGTAGGGCATGCGCATATATGCAGCATGACGTAGGGAGGAGGACAGTGTCGGAAGGGCATAAAGCACACGGGCGGTGTACGCTCAGCAATTTGGTGAAAGCTATTGCACGGCGTACATCGGTTTGAACGACGTCGAGTTGCTGCCAACATGTGATATGGCCCACAGGCAATCCAGTAGACGACATCTGGATGACTTTACCTGAGGTCGCGTCACTGGAAAGTAGGAAGAAGGTCGAAGTGTGACTAGTGTGGCCGAGGAGTTCGGGATCGCTCACAGCATCGTTTCACGAGCTTGGAGAGCATTTCAAACGACAGGAACAGCTGTCGGAGAGATTAGCAGTGGTCGTCCACGAGCAACAACGTCGGCTGACGACCGGTATATTGTCCTACAGGCGAGAAGAGATAGACGGCAGACAGCGGGAGAAATCGCAAGGCACATGCAACAGACAACTGGACGTCCGTTATCGCGTTTTACCGTAGCCAGGAGGCTGCACAAAGGTAGTCTATTTGCACGATGACCAGTACGGTGTGTGCCATTAACGCCTGCTCATCGGAAACCGCGGTTTCTGTGGTGCCAGGAACACAAGAACTGGACACATCAGCAATGGGGTCGAGTTCTCTTTACGGATGAGAGCCGATTTAGTCTGACGAGCGATTCTGGATGTATACACATCTGGAGAGAGCAGGGAACACGAAATCACACCTCCAACATCATCGAAAAGGACCGGTTCTCACTTGGGGCGGTATCATGCTTGGTAGCCGTACTGACTTCTACATCTTCCAAAGAGGTTCAGTCACTGGTGTACGCTATTGTACCGAGGTTCTCCTGCCTCACGTGCGTCTGTTTAGAGGTGCTGTGGGTCCTGAGTTCCTCTTCATGGACGACAACGCTACACCTCATCATACAGTGGCTGTCGCAGATTTCTTGGACAGTGAAGATATTGAATGCATGGATTGGTCTGCAAGGTCCCCGGACTTAAATCCAATCGAACACGGCCGCCCCGGTGGCGCAGTGGTCTAAGGCGCTGGCCTCTGATCATTCGTCCGTCTGGGGTCCGGGTTCGAATCCCGGTGAGGCATGGAAGTTGTGTTTGTCTTACGGCACTGGCTCTCTCCCTTCCCTGGAACCAGTGACCCTAAATTAGGGACGGGCGACTGCTTATAGCCCATTGAGTTGCTCACGGTGGTCGTTAAACCTCCAATCAAAAAAAAAAAAAAAAAAACAATCGAACACGTGTGGGACCTTCTTGGGAGACGCTTGGCAGCACGTCACCAGCCGCCAGCAACGATTCTGCAGCTGCGATTGGCGCTACAAGAGGAATGGGTCGCGATGTTTCAACAGCTCCTTGACAACCTCGTCCTCAGCATGGACAGACGTTGAAAATCCTGCAACGCAGTCAGTGGTGATCATATCCCCTACTAAAGACTGGATTTTTCTTGGCAGCTGCCAGTCACATGGACGTTTCTCTCTTCTGTCCAGTTGTGCTCGAAGCTACCTTTTCAACAAAGTGCCTTTGTATCCTTTGGATTCCTTGTTTGGACAGTTTGGCTCACTTGTCCCATATTCTTACATCTTGGGGATCTTATGGTATGATTTGAGTCGATGTGGAGCATTTCTGCACAACGTTACATTCGAAAAACCGTCTCGTCCTTAATTTTTGCACGCCAGTGTACTACGAGACGCTTTAGAAATCCTGTAGTGTCTATGCCTCCCCAGGGAAGAGCTGTTTTGGCGGCACATGCAGGTGCAACATCATATTAGGCAGGTGGTCATAATGTTTTGGCTCTTTAGTGTACGTTACAAGAGTTCTTGAACACGTGGATTTGGGGAAATATAATGGCACCACAGTAGTTGACTGCAAAAGAATCTTCTCAAAGCAATTTTGTGCATTATACGTGTAACATTCCATATCCCGATATGGACACGACAACGCAGGGCTCAACATTGCCCAGATTGTTCAGCTCTTCACTGAACAGAAACGTTGGGTATAACTTCCCCACCGACTGTAATCAACGGGTGTGAACAACTGTGAATTCAACTGCTTTGGACATTGAAATAGGGAGATGTGTGGTATTTGCTACAACGACAAACAGGATTTCGAACCAAAAACATTTTCCACAAACTTAATGACACATTTACTTTGAATCGTGCTCATGAACATCCCACAATGTTTGAGAGCTTATTATGGTGAAAAAGAAGAAACCCTAATATTTATCTTCAAATATTGTGATCATTGCTTTGCTGTTACTGAAATTATGGCGAGTTGAAAGAGTTAATTTACTTCCCGAATGACCTAATTTTGGAAGAAGTACTTCAGAGATTCTGGCAATGAAATCTAAATCCCAGTGATGTAATTCTAAGAAAAGAAATGCCTTAGCGGTGAACGTATTGGGTAAAAACAACCAACATTCAAAATTTTCAAAAGCTTATTAAACTTTTACTTTATTTTGTCATTTAGTTTGTTTAATTAAATTGCTATCGTGAATTGTCTTTATCAATTTTTAATAAAGATGAAAATTTGCACATTGATTAAAAAAACTTTTAATTATAGCATGCCATACTTAATATTTGCTCAAACTTAACCATAATTGTATTAAAAATCAATAATTTTTCCTTAGATAATGTTATTACCTGCTTATAGATGGCGCAATCTACACATTGATAAAGTCTGTAGACAAAGAAGTGTTTGATGGCTTGTTTCGGAATTAGAAATCAGCAGTACCTACAATTCTGTTGACATTTTCAGTTAAATTATTGGTAGAACATTTAATCTAATTGGTTCAAATCGTCCTAAACGTTGCAGACCATCGCTTGAATGGACTCCAATTTTGATTCCATTCTGAAAATTAATAAAGTTTTTGAAAAAAAATATCAGCCGTACCTTAACTACAGATTGCTAATTGTGAAGTAAGACATGAAACATTTTTTGTACACTGACGTCATTAATGTACAGGTTGCGCCATCTGTTAGCAGTTTTCAACGTTACCCAAGGAAAAGTTATTGATTTTTAATATAATTATGGTTAAGCTTTAGCAAATAATAACCCTTTAAGTGGCCTACGTACCTGGAGCAACTGGTGCTCAAAATGTTCTCCGCTCCCCAAACATAAATGGTCGCATAGCGGCCGTATTTTACAGAAGCTACGAAAAAACAATTCCCTTCCTCCCTCAGCTTATGAGTATGGACCATATATCTTCCACGGGTGATAAACGTTTCCTTCCATTCCTTTATTCTCTGCTCCACGACTCAAGTCCTAATGGCAAAGACTTAGTCTTGCTGATACGAACATCATGTCACTGATTAGAAAAAGTGACTGAAACATATCTCTCCTTCTGTGTGTTGCCACTGTTATACAGGGTTTTTTTTACAAAGAGTGCCCGAAAGTAACAGTTGGGAGTAGCAGTAAAGTGAAAAATGCAAAATACCCAACAAGCAGAGGACAATTCAGCTACGATGTTTGCACCCTTCAGAAATAGATAATTTCCGAAAAATACAAAAATTTTATATTTGTACGGCCCCCCACGGAAATCAAAGTCAATTAGTAAAAAATGTTAAATTCCTAGTGCTTTTGGACACCTCATGAAACATCCTGTTGCCCTTCAATTAGGTAATCCGCCAGATAGGATTAGTGTCAATAATCTCTTTAAAATGACCACTTTGCATAACAAATCTAAGAGAGAAAGCAACGCTTGATGATACAAACACTCACTTCCTATAATTGTATTCGGCCCACTTTTTAGACAGCGGTTATATTCATTTGAGCTGATTTCATCCCATTTTCCCAACCCCGAGTTAATTCCTTCCAGCCAGTTAAAGAGTTAATTAAATCTACCATGCTATAATTTAAAGTTATTTTTATGGATGTGCAAATTTTCATGCTTGGGAATACATTAACCCATGCAACCCTAACGCCCAAACCGCCCGTACTTATAAAGGACCACTGTTACCCGAAACGCCCGTCTAGAGGGAGTTAGATTTCCTACCCTTACCAGTTCTTTGAATTTGCGCAACCTATGAGGGATCAGCAATGGTCACAGTCAGTCACCATTGTTACTAAACAATGAAGTAAAACAACCGTTTCGGGCGTTATGCTACTTAGAGCGAGACTAGATTTTAGTAATGGTCGTTAAAGGGTTAATTGAGAACAAAATGTCTACAAAAGTTTAAAAGCTTTTACCATTGGAAAAAAAGGGCAGAATTTTCAGATGGAATCACTTTAAATTTTCTAACAAAAACATATCCTTTCTTAAACTACTGTTTGTGAACATTGCAACACCATGAAGGAATGATGGTAATGACGTGAAACCTACAGGACATGCAGAGCAGGGTGGGACATGCAAATGATTAGAAATGCAGAGTCATTGCGCATGTCTGGACCCGGCAGTGCGCTCCGTACAATCGAGTGAGGGGTATAAGGAGAGGGCTGTTTAGGATACACACCAGTAGTGCATCACGGATAGAGAGTTGTAAAAGTGTCTCCACGATTCAATAATGCCTCGGCGACGACGAAGGCCGCAATATCACCATACTACAGAGTTTGAACGGGGACGAATAATTGGTCTACGTGAAGGTGCATTTTTGTACCGCGACATTGCGGCTGGGACGGGACATAACGCCGCGATAGTGATGTACTTGTGGCGACAGTGGGCCGAGAAATGTGACGACACCCCGGGATGATCGACACATAGTCCGCATGGCAGTGACGAACCACTACGCATCTTCGGAAGTGTTAGCACAGCAGTGGAGCATTGAAACAAGTATTGGTATCGTCTGCCTGGTTGCACACATCACTTTGTGGCGGATTCCTTTGACCCTGAACCATGGACGCCTCAGGATGGAATGGGGTTTTCAATAGAGACAGTGTCGTGCTGATTGGGCAACATGTCGTGTTTTTGGACGAGTCCCGATTCAACTTGGACTACCACGATGGCCGCATCCGCATTAGGCGATATTGTGGTGAGCGCCTTCTACCAGCACGCATTGTCGTACGTCATACAGGCCGTAAGCCAAGTGCGATGGTGTGAGGTGCTATTGGGTAACATTCGTGATCTCGGCTGCTACGACTTGAGGGCAATCACACCCGCGACCGCTACATCAGGGAAGTTGTACGGGCAGAAGTCGCATCTTTCTTTCAGAGCACTCCTGGCACAATATTCCAGCAGGACACTGCCCGACTACATGTTGTAAGGAATGTTCACCCCTCTTAGCAGCACGGCAGATACCGCTTCTTCTCTGGCCTGCACGTTCGCCGGACATGTCGCCTATTGAACATGTCTGGGATATGGTCACTCGGGAACAGGCCCATCAAAGTCCTCCACCGGTCAGTATCTGTAGACTCGCATACATGCCGCGAGGCAGGAAATTACCCAGGAGGCCATCCAACGCTTTTTGATTCGTCTAAAAGCTCTTATTGCAGCTCACGGAGGCTCCACAAACTACTGATTGTTGTATTGTTCTGAAAATTAAATCACTTATGTACAGTCATATCAGTAATGTGTCGTATAAAATTCATTCGAATCGCATGGTTCCTTCTTGGTGTTGTAATTTTTACAAACTGTAGTGCATTTCTATTTATTACTCCAATGGTATGCTTCAAATTAAAATGTCTCCGTCAGAAATATACAGCTCCTGGTCGACATCCACAAAAAATATTTATTTCTGACGAATACTTCTCTGCTAAACGATTTCATCGTAACTTTTTTAACATGGCGTTTCGTTTTATGAAACTACAATTTTACACTCCATATCATAACTACGCGATGATATATACGACTGTGAAAATGACAAGCGGAAGTAAGGAATAAATTAGTCAAGGATGAAGGGTGGTTTTACGTGAGTTAGGGTTTTTAACGCGAAAATGTTCTCCCCATTTCGTACTCTCGACATAAAAGAAATCTGGTGTAATTTCTCTCTTGTTTTCTCTTTCGGTTTTCCTTGTTTTCATAAAAGCTTTCCAAAACATTTTCATTATGGGTGCATGCGATCTTAGCAAGCACCTTAAAGGAATGTCTTGCTGTTATGCCAAAATTTATCTCCAAGAACAACTCCATTATTACTTTCATAAAGAGTTCTACTAGGTGAAGAGATCTTTTTTAAGGGAAAAGCAACATAATATCAGCGTCTGCGTTTCCATAAATAGCTCATATCTCGAATCCCCCCCCCCCCATCCTATCGTTAAATCAACTCCCGTGTGCATTGAGACGGGTGCTTGCTCATCAAAACATCTTATAAATATTTCATATCACTGCGAGGTCCAATAATCTCTCCGCCAACCAGAGGACGCACTCTCATAAATTCACGTAAAACACTTTCCTGCAATTTATAACCACATATTCCGAGATTGCTTATAGATTTCCCTTTTCTTGTATCAAGATTCGGGCCTAGTTTTGATCCCTGTGTACCCCGCGCATGTTATTTATCTCGTAGTAATATCATACTGAAGCATTTAATGGATTCTGTCAAAATAATCGTTCGTAACGTCGCTCTGCCATATAACGTAGTGAGTTACGAAAATGGCTCTACGGAAAAGGATATTGATCATCTCAGAGAAGAGGACACGTCCCCACCCTACTGTCAAGTTAGCCAGAAACAATGTATTTTTGACATGTATACAAATGTGTATGCAAATAATTCTTTCGTTGCAAAAAAAAAATTGTGAATTTGGGCAAAGAGAAACCATTAATCGCGTCGCTGGCACTGCAATGAATTGCCTAAATGTTTCCGTTTAGTATCAAAGAAATAAAAAAACAAACCCTCAAGAAAGTAGCACCGCTACTATAACGAAGTAAATTTCTCCGTCATTTCTATCCGCGCCTGGATTCGAACCCGGGTCCCCTCATTCCGGAATAAGTTGCTCTACCAATTGAGCTACGCGGACGTTTTTTTTTTATTCTGATTCCTATCTGCCTTTATGTCGTGTGCGTCCTTCTGGCAGGTACGTCACATCATCTCCCCCTTATTTTTTATTTATTTTTTTTTTTTCGAAGTGCTGGAGAAAGGATTCTCTTATTTTTCCTATCTCGCGGTGTGGAAATAACATCACACCAATGCGAGATTTTGAACGGTCGGATCATCCGGATAGTTCGGGCGCCATTATAACGAAGTAAATTTCTCCGTCATTTCTATCCGCGCCTGGATTCGAACCCGGATCCCCTCATTCCGGAATAAGTTGCTCTACCAATTGAGCTACGCGGACGTTTTTTTTTTAATTCTGATTCCTATCTGCCTTTATGTCGTGTGCGTCCTTCTGGCAGGTACGTCACACTACTTTATAAAAGCTATGAAGAGATGCCATCGAATCTGAAACACAATGAAAAATCCTTAAGGGTTTAAAATTTCGCTGTAACTACATGCCTTTTTGCAATAAATTAATAACTAAATTACTCCCTTTCCTTCCTTTCACGCTCGATTCTTCATAACTCTTTCACTCCTTTAAAATTCCAGATTTTGAATGATTTCCTCTTTTTTATATTCCTTTCCACGCTAGATTTTCAATAGTTCACTCTATCTCTTTCTTTGTTTTTCTACCAATTTCAGATTCTATCTCTTGTTATGGATGAATATGAATGGCTTTACATCTGTTTCCCCTTTTGTGCTAGATTTGAAGTGTCCATCTCTTCCTTCGAGATTGAATACGGATTTTGAAAGACTCCCCTCTCGATTTTGTATGCCTCTTCCCCACCTTTTGACGTAGGACTACGTTTAACTCCGCGGATAGTATGGGGCGACTTACGGCCGACCTCCTGTGACAAAAATAGGTCCCAATTGAAATCATTATAGTGATAAAAATACCTGCCGCACACTAATACTGTTAGCATATTCGTAAACAGCATGGAGTCCAATTCGCATACTGCGCAATACATCGTGCGCGCTGGGACACGCTCCTCGCTCCCTGTGCGCGGAGGAGATGATGCAATATTTCTGGGGGTGCCGCCGCGTTTAACTCAGTCTATCTCGGCAACCGTAACTGCAACACGACTGTTAATGATATCGTTTTAAAGCTCTCGACAAGATCTATTCAAATATACGAAGAACACTTCGCAGTGGTTTGAACTGAACGTTTTGAAAATCGTTTCCTTGTGCACCGGTGAACACCTTTGACAATCTCGATGTTTATCTGGACAACCGAGAGTGCTAAACGACTGTACGCGATATCGTTTTTAAGCTCTCGACGAGATCTATTAAAATATATAAAGAACGTATTGCAGTTGTTTAAACTGGATTTTTTAAAAATTGTTCTCGGGTTAACATTTTCGACAATGCCTCAGAATTCGCAGAATGAACGCAAGCAAAAGTGGGGAAAATCAAAACGAGAGGCAAGAGAAAGTGATGAGGAATGTAAGAAGCCCAAGAAGACTGCATCCCAACGCACTAGAGAGTATCGAGAGCTCCTGAAAGCAGCCGCCGACAAACAAAAATCCAACCCACCGATCTAACCCATACCCGGCCCATCTGGAACTCTGCTTTGTGTTTGCAGTGTATCCAGCATCCTATGTAAAAATTATGTAAGCTACTTTTCATATCATAGATCTGTGGTGGCTACAACAAATTAAAAAAACCGCTTCGAAACCATACTCGACAAGCTCATTTCGACTCTCCGATCTGCAAGTAGTAGTCCTGCGTTTCAAACTGAACTGAGCCTACCTGTCTATGTTTTTGCCACTTTTTGATGACGACCCCTCACTTTTCGATTTTAAATGACGACCCCTCACTTTTCCTTTTTTACGCTCTCCAATCGTAGGTTGAAGAAGCGTATATGATCCAGCCTTGTCCGCCTGTCCGTCCGTCCGTCCGCACGATAACTCGCGTACAAATGGTTCGATTTCGATGAAATTTTAGTATGTGGTAGGGGACAATTTGGGAAGAAACCCTATTGAAAAGGTGAGGACATAGGAGCGGGATCCATTCCACTGACCTCATGCGTCATAGCTTACGTAAAAATGCTTCCATTGCTACAAAACTTTAGTATGTTGTTCCTGAAGTACACTGAACTAATTCTGTTCAATATAATCGGAATGGAGTCAAAGGTCAGGACATAGGAGCGGGATCCATTCCATTGACCTTATGAGTTATAACTTACGTAAAAATGCTTCTATTGCGACAAAACTTTAGTATGTTGTTCCTGAAGTACACTGAACCAATTCTGTTTAAAATCATCGAAATGGGGTCAAAGCTATGGGCGCAGGAGCTAGATTTATTCCACAGCCATTATCCTCATAACTTGAGTAATGATTTCTGGTATGTTTTAAAGCGTATCATAATCAACGCATAGCATGATTTTACTAACTTGTTACAATTTGAATGGCTCTAGCTCTTAGTTTCCCTATACAACGAAAAGTGAAAACATCATGACCCCCTACCTAATATGACGTTGTTCCTCCCAGTACCGCCAAAGCAGCTTTTACTTGGTGAAGCATTGGAGCTGCAAGATTACTAAAGATGTCTTGTGATATCTGGTGTCAACACGTTACCAACACATCCTTTAAGTCTTGTAAATTACGTGGTTTAGCCGCAGCTGATCAGATTTGCAGTTCCAACACAAACCACAGATGCTCGATTGGATTAATATCTGAGGAATTTTGAGACCATGGCAGATTTCCTCCCATTCCGCGAACTATTCTCAAGGTAATGAACACTACTAGCATGGCTCATTACCTTGCTGAACGAAGGCTCTGCTATAGGGGAATAAGTACAGTTACCATGAAAGGATATGTCTGGTGTGTAATGATGCTTAGGTATGTGATAGGCCTCATAGTTTTCTGTACCTGAATGTCCTGACCAGCAGAAGATAGCCTAAAGCATCATATTTCCTCCACAGGCTTGTTGTCGCCCCCGACGCATCCTGGTGCCACCACTTCCCCAGGTGAACAACGCACACGTACCCGACCGGCCACATTGTGCAACAGGAAACGAGATTCATCGGACCATACGACCTTCTTCTAATCCTTCAAGGTCCAGTTTTGATGCTCGCGTGCCCATTGTAGGCGCTGTCGACGATGAATCGAGGATGGTATGGGCACTACTCGGGCGGCCTGTGGCTGCGCAGACGCAGTTTCATGAGGATTCGATGCATTTGTGTGTTGTGAGATATTACTGCCGTCACCAACATTCAAATTTCCGGCGAGTTGAGTTACAGTATTTCTTCTGTTGGCTCATACCACACGGGATGGCTTTCGCTCATCTCTAGCACAGATGAGTCGCAGTCGTCCCACATCTTGCGTGCGGTTCATGGGTTTTCTCTCCTCGGCGCGACTTTTGAGGGTTACTACCCACTGCTGTGACCGAGTCTAGATACCTTGCCGCCTTATAAATGCTCTGAACCAGTCGTCTGGCCGTTACAATTTGGCCATTGTCAACTTCGCTTAAGTACTATGCCTTTCCCATCTGATGAACGAGAATAACACTGAGTAAACTGAGCTAAATAATAAATAAAATATGTAGCAAGGCTACAGCAACGATAATTTGGTGAGCATGGGCTCGGTTTTCGAGGTGGAGAGGGGGAGACACTGTTAAGGAGACCCACTATCTCCAAAAGTATACACTGTAAAGGAGACCCACTATCTCCAAAACTATTCATAAGAAGGTGACCCACTATCTCCAAAACTATACACTGTAAAGGAGACCCACTATCTCCAAAACTATACACTGTAAAGGAGACTCACTCCCTCCAAATCTGTACATAATGAACGTGACCCACTATCTCCAAATCTATACATAAAGAAGGAGACCCACTATCTCCAAAACTATTCATAAGAAGGTGACCCACTATCTCCAAAACTATACACTGTAAATGAGACCCACTCCCTTCCAAATCTGTACATAATGAACGTGACCCACTATCTCCAAATCTATACATAAAGAAGGAGACCCACTTTCTTCAAAACTATGCACTATGAAGGAGACCCACTATCTCCAAAACAATACACTATGAAGGAGACACACTATCTCCAAAACTGTACACTATGAATGAGACGCACTATCTCCAAACCTGTACACTATAAAGGAGACCCACTATCTCCAAAACTATACGTTATGAAGGAGACCCACTATCTCCAAACATATACACTATGAAGGAGACACACTATCTCCAAAACTATACTCTATGAAAGAGACCCACTATCTCCAAAACTATGCACTATGAAGGAGACCAACCATCTCCAAAACTATGCACTATGAAGGAGACCCACTATCTCCAAAACAATACACTATGAAGGAGACACACTATCTCCAAAACTGTACACTATGAATGAGACGCACTATCTCCAAACCTGTACACTATAAAGGAGACCCACTATCTCCAAAACTATACGTTATGAAGGAGACCCACTATCTCCAAACATATACACTATGAAGGAGACACACTATCTCCAAAACTATACTCTATGAAAGAGGCCCACTATCTCCAAAACTATGCACTATGAAGGGTACCCACTATCTCCAAAAAATATACATTATGAAGGAGACCCACTATCTCCAAAACTATGCACTATGAAGGAGACCAACCATCTCCAAAACTATACACTATGAAGGAGACCCACTATCTCCAAAACTATACACTGTGAAGGAGACCAGCTATCTCCAAAACTATAACCTATGAAAGAGGCCCACTATCTCCAAAACTATACACTATGAAGGAGACCCACTATCTCCAAAACTATACACTATGAAGGAGACCCACTATCTCCAAACATATACACTATGAAGGAGACCAGCTATCTCCAAAACTATACTCTATGAAAGAGGCCCACTATCTCCAAAACTATGCACTATGAAGGAGACCCACTATCTCCAAACATATACACTATGAAGGAGACCAGCTATCTCCAAAACTATACTCTATGAAAGAGGCCCACTATCTCCAAAACTATGCACTATGAAGGAGACCCACTATTTCCAAAAATATACACTATGAAGGAGACCCACTATCTCCAAAACTATACACTATGAAGGAGACCCACTATCTCCAAAACTATGAAGGAGACCCACTACCTCGAAAACTATGCACTATGAAGAAGGCCCCTATCTCCAAAACTATACACTATGAAGGAGACCCACTATCTCCAAAACTATATGACTCTGTATTGGAAGATATTTTTATAAATTTAAATTGGGATGAAAAAGGATTAAACATAAATGGAAGGTACTTAAATCACTGAAGATTTGCTGATGACATTGTCATCATTACAACTAGCAATAGCGAAATTCAAAATATGATAGAGAATTTATGGATGGCAAGTCTTAAAAAAGATCTGACAATAAACACAGCGAAAACTAAATATATGAACAATACAGAAAAGAGTTTGATAGAAGGAAAAGAAGTCGAATAAATAGATGAATACATTCATTTATGTCAAGTAACCAGTTTTAAGGAAAGACTACAAAAGAGAAATCAACACAAGAATTATCCAAGGTAATGGAGCCTTTTGAAGACTTAAAGACTATTTAACCGGGATCTTCCATTGTGTTTAAAAAGGAAAATCTCCAAAGCATGTAATAACTCCGTATTTACTTATGGAAGTGAAACGTAGAGTATCAGAGAACGACAATGTGAAAAAATAAGAGTATATGTAAGAACGTTAGAGAGAAGAATGTTGGGAATAACAAGAAGAGAAAGAGATAGAAATGTACTTATAAGAAAAGGAACAGGAATAATAGATATTATGAAAAAAATAAAAGAATCGAAGTGGAGATGGGCTGGACATGTTGGAAGACTGAAAGATGGACACGATTAATAACAGAATGGCATCCGAGAGATGGACGAAGGGAGCGATAGAGAAAAAGATGGAGAGATGACCTTCAGAACTTTACAGGGGCTAAATGGTGGACTGAGGCTAAGGATCGAGAAAGTTGGAAAAAACTGTATGGAGGCCATACCATGCAGTGGGTACCAAAAGGCTAAAAAGAAGAAAAAACTGAGTTCAGTGTCAGATGTTATTCATACCGTTTCATGACCGTCGCATACACCGTAGTTTACGTCTTGTTGCTTCGATTTGCATAAATATCAGCTGGTCATAATATTTGGCTCTTCGTAATATATACACAGTCGAGTCACATTATTGCGACCACCAGCTAATATCCAGAGTAACCGCCGTGTGTAGCGCGGACAGCACTTAGATGGGCTGGGAGTGACTCAATAAGGAGCTGGAAGGTGTTCACAGGTATGTGGAGCCATTCTGACTGCAGTGCATCTGAGAGCTGCTGGAGGGTGCTTGGTGGAGGATCCATAGAGCGAACAACACGATAGAGGTGGTCCCGCAGATGCTCAACTGGGTTTACGTCTGGGGAATTAGGGGGCCAGGAAATTGCTTTGAAGTCTTTATCGTGCTCTTCCAACCACTCTCGGACATTTCTAGCTGTGTGACACGTCGCATTGGCGTGCTGGAAGATCCCACCGCCCCAGGGAAGACAATTAACATATATGGGTGTACGTGACCAGCAAGGATGAATTCATAACGAATTCGGTCCATAGTGACTTCCACAGGTATGAGTGGACACAGAGAATGCCACGAAAACATTCCCCAAACCATAATGCTGCCCCCACCACCTCGTGTTCTGCCAGCAATGGTTGAAGAGTGTTTGTTGTCCGATATTTCTCGCCTTATACACCAACATCCATCCGTTCGATGAAGCAGAAAACGTGACTCATTGGAGAAGGCAATCCTTTGCCAATCAGCGGAGGTCCAATTCCGATACTGTCGTGCAAATGTAAGCCTTTACTGCAGATACACCTCGTTAGCAGAGGTGCGGTGACCATCCGTCTGCACGGGAGCTCCATACGCAGCAGGGTTCGCTGAACTGTCATTTTAGACACACGTTCGGTAGACCCCTGGTTCATTCGGCTAGCAAGTTGCTCCACTGTAGCGTGTTGATCGGCCTTCGCGCATCTTTAAAGCCGGCGTTCACCTCTCACATCAATGGCACGTGGTGCTTCGCATTTTTCGCGTCGCTTATTCGTAATGGTGCCATTTTTCCAATCACGATACACTTCAACCACAGCAGCGCGCGAACCGTTCACAGATTGCGCTGTTTCAGAAATATTGCCACCCTTAGCCCGAAAGCCAATAATCATCCCTTTTTGCAAATCTGATAAATCGCTCTTGTTATCCATAACAGCAACAAGTGATATGTTTTTCAGATTGCTTACGGCACACCTCATATACTCTTCAAGCCAGCTCACAACACGCGCCTTCTTTCATTGGCTACGCGTTGTTGACGTGAAAGCAGGAGGTGGTCAAAATAATGTGACTCGACTGTGTATGTTTGTACATTTTTGAATTACCATTTTTTTCTTCCACTTTTCACGGTTTTAAAAGTGTCTCTCTCTCCCCTTTCTCATTCGGTTTCGAGTAACTGCTCCTGTCTCCCTCTGTTTGTCATTTCACGCTGGAAATTGAATAATTCTTTCCCTCCCGCACTCCCTGGTAATGCTCGATTTTAATGCCAATCGTCTTCCATTTTTCTCTATCTTTTCACGATTCACTTTTGAAAGGTTGTCTCCTTTTCCTCTCGCTTTTTACGTTTTGAAGTTCCGTTTTGAATGACACTGTCCTCCATTTTACTCCTAACTTTAAGTGTGTGGGATGCGATATTTCAAAAATGATTTAGAAGAGCTAAGAGTTTACATCAAGTTCTATGTCAGGGCTGGCAAAAGAACTTCGGAATTTCCTGGATGGTGGAAACTGTCTTTGGATAAGAGGCTTTTAAACAGCCCAAAAGAGACGCTGTTCAAAAGTCTCCGATTCGAAAAAACGCATATTCATATTTTAAGGGGGTCTAGACTTTTACAGCTGATTGGGAAATGTTCTGGACAACCATCAGATGGTCGAGAATTACACTGAAGTGCCAGAAAAACTGGTACAGACGAGCTTATGGAAAATACATAGCAGCGTCACCTATGCGCGTACTCGGTTGCGTCCACCAGTGCGTATATAAAGCGATAGACATCCTTGTCAGCTGTCAGAGCTGTTTTCGGCATGAGAATGGCAACTAATAACAATTTAAGCGATTTTCAGCGCGGTGTCATAGCATTTCGGAGGTAGAAACGAACGTTCGGATTTTCACGGACGACCATTGCAAGGGTGTACCGTGACTACACGAATTCCGGCAAAACCTCCAACCTACGATACCAGTGTGGCCGTAAAAAGACATTGGGTGAACGTGACCATCGTCGGCTGTCAAAAATCGTTTCACGCAATAGGCGTGCAACACTCTCGCAGGTATCATCGGAATTCAATGCTAGAGCCAGAGCAAGCATCAGCGTCCGGACTGTGCAACGTACCCTGCACGATATGGGCTTTGGGAGCCGACGCCCAACTCGAGTCCCCTTGATGGGTGCGCGACACAGAGCAATGCGCCTCGCTTGGGCACGGCAACACCGCCACAGGACACTTGATGACTGGAAACAAGTAGCCTGGTCTGACGAGTCGCGTTTCCAACTGTATCGGGCAGATGGAAGGATTCGTGTGTGGCGCAAACCCCACGAAGCCATGGATCCCGCCTGTCAACAGGGAACTGTATCGGCTGGGGAGGGGGTCCGTAATCGTATGGGGAGTGTTTATCTTGACTTCACTGGGACCCCTGGTACGTCTACAAAAGTCTGTGACCGGCCAACGCTATGTGAGCATCCTTTCTGACGAGGTATACCCGTTCATGTCCTGCATTTATGCTGATGGGTTGGGCTTGTTCCAGCAGGACAATTCACCTCCACATAAGTGTCGGGACGCCACAATATGCTTAGAGGAGCATTCATCTGAGTTTGGGTTGTTGCCATTTCCCACCCAAGTCTCCGGAACTGAACGTGATGGAACACATTTGAGATGCCACGCAATGCGCTATGGGAACACAGGAATCCGAGACCTCGGAATACACCCGAATTGTGGAACGCTCTGCAAGAAGTATGGTGTGCATTGCCTACAGCATATTTCCAGAAGCTAGGGGAGTCCATGCTCCGTCGTATTTCTGCAGACCTGCGCTCCAGTGGGAGGCCTACCATAAGTGCCATTGTAACATACGACGAGCCAAAGTCACAATGGCGCAATATGCTGGAAAACCGGTCTTCGGTAATAATTTTGGTAGTGAGATGGAATTTTGCTGTCTAATGGAAATTATGGGGTCTCAGTGAAATTAAAAAAATGCATATGGCACTGTTAAGCAAGAGGATATCCTCTTTGGAAGAATAGCTGAACCCTGATAAGCGGTGTTAACTTTTCAGGAAACCATTTTAAAATGAACATGATGACTGAATGAATGAATTGGACGAATTCCCAAAACTTTTCGATCACACTAGTGATGTTTTGTTAATCTGCAAAAAAGGTTTTAATCTTTTCTAAGGGATTATTTTTGACAAAAAAAGAAATAACCTCAGGGTGTCCCAAAAGTCCTTGACACATTTTAAAAATTTATTAAAGAAAAACTACTCGAGATAAAAACACACTTTATTCATATCTTGTGAACTTACTTCAAAAAGCTTTTTTTTTTTTATAGTTAAAAAACTTCAATATGTGCACCTTTTGTTGCGCACAGTACCTCAAGCCGATGCTAAACTGGGTTCTGTAACAGATGCAACAGCAGCAACTATGCGGCCCCTAATGTGGGTGTCCACTTGTCCGTGCCTAGTTGTCCTGTGGCCCATTTATCCTGCGGCCATTTCGATTGATTCGTTTCATTTTTTTTTTTTCGAAAAAGTCGTCTTTCGTTTAACTGCTCGTTCGCTAAATTTGTTTTGGATGAATTTGTTTCACTTTTTTCGATAAAGTCGTCTTTCGGTAAATTATTCATTCGATAAATTTGTTTTCGATGAATTCGCGTTCGACAAATTCGTTTTCGATGAATTCGTCTTCGATTAATTCGTTTTCGATTAATTCGCCAGCTCCCGAATAAACTTGGTCTTTCACATATCCCCTCGAGAAATCTAGAGGCGTGAGATCTGGAGAGCGGGGAGGCCATGGGATATGTCCATCTCGTCAAATCCACATGGTTCGAAATTCCTTATACAAAAGAAAAAATCTCACAACCTTACCTCAATATGGCGGTGCACCATCTTGCTGCCATATGATTTTAGGATCTAAATGGCAAATTTGAAGGACAACAGAAATTTCAATCATGTCCAAATAAATTTACTTTGTGACTGTGGATTCTGCAAAAAGGAAGGTCCGATTCGCACGATAAGCCATACTGCGCATTATCGTTAGGAATATCACGGACATGTTCGATGAAGTGATGTGGATTCTCAGACCCCCAAATTCTGATGTTGTGGCGATTAACTTTATCTGAAACATGAACAGTTACTTCATCTGTAAAAACAGTGTTTCGTAGGAAGTCATTATCTGCCCCTAGTTGATTTAGAACATCCAAGCTAAAGCTAAAACGACGTGGCTTGTGTGCGGCTGTAAAGCTTGCAATATCTGCCCTTTGTAAGCTTATAGGCGGAATTTTTGGTGTAATATTCGATGCGTTGTCGCACGAGAAATTGCCAATTCCTTTGCGGCAGTTCGTATCGATTTAGTAATGCTACGTGAAAAAGCTTCACGAATGCTATCGATGCAGTTCGTATCGATTTAGTAAGGTTACGTGAAAAGGCTTCACGAATGCTATCAATGCAGTTCGTATCGATTTAGTAAGGCTTCGCGAATGCTATCGATGCAGTTCGTATCGATTTAGTAAGGATACATGAAAAAGCTTCACGAATGCTATCGATGCAGTTCGTATCGATTTAGTAAGACTACGTGAAAAAGTTTCACGAATGCTATCGATGTCGCCTTCCCCCGTGCTTCGTCTTACACATCTTGACCTATCAGGGACACTTCCGATTTCCAGAAATTTTTTGTGCCAAGCTAAAATGCTTTTACAACTTGGAAGATTTTTTCCAAAATTCGAACGAAAATTTCTTTGCACTTGGGTAACAGATTTTGTTTCGAAAAACTAACCAACACGTATCGCTTTATCTGTTGGAGTACACATTTTTTCAGCTAACTTTGTGATCGCAACAGTAGCGCCACCTAGTGAACTATTTCGGAAACAGAAAACAAATTGTTAAGTGAGTTAAAAAACCTGCAAAAATTATGTTCATGTCCCGAATGGTTTTTTCAATAAATGTTTTAAATGTGTGAAGAACTTTTGAGACGTCCTGTATAATTCTTAAATTAAATTTCTACGTTTTCCTAAACACAGGCTATTTTTTGATGATTTACCTCTCATCAAAACTGAACTGATGTACTATTTAAAGGTTTCAATCGTGTTTACGTTGACTTTCTATGTAGATCTCTGGCGGTCTTAACACGATCTTATTGAATTCAAACAATACAATTGGCAGTTTGAATAATTTAATGTGCTAAAGGTTCATATTAATATATATAATATGGACCCATCTTCAGATGTTAGTAGGAAATTAGGACTGAGTATGATATTTAAATACAATAATGAGAAGTGATATCATGATAGCGTCACATGCACGTAAAGGACATCATATCTCACGAAAGATTTGATAGCATTGATAAATATAGTAGACGTCAAGCAATGTATTAAATATTACATATGAAGGAAAAATTAGTATAAGTCTCTATGTGTTAAATCGTATTAGGCACATTTTTCCAAGGCAAAGGGACGTGACAAGGAGTATCGTCATTGAAACTTACTTCACCATATTTGTGAATAAACAGGCTTTCCATTAAGAGGATTGATGCTTTTGAGAAGGGTGTGGCGAGAATGTTGGCTTCGTTCCAGCATGGGTAATGAGATCCGTTGTGCGATAACCGTGATAAGGAAGTCTTTGACGAGTCTGTCCTTATGTTATATTGATGCTCTTTTAAACGAGTTTTTAAGGAGCGAAGTGGGGATCCAACATAATTTGATCTTAATCCTGTCTTCAATAGAATGATGTAAACTATCGATTGTCTAAAGGAACAACGTCTCTATCATTTTTATTGCTGACACTAACATTAAGTTGCAATGAGGATACTCCTTGTCACATCCCTTTGCCTTGGAAAACGGTGCTTAATACGATTTAACACCTAGACGTATACCATTTAAATATTCATAATATTTAAATATATTCCTTGACATGCACTATATATATATCGATGTTATCAAATCTTTCATGAGATATGATGTCCTTCACGTGCATGTGGCGATACCATGAAATCACTTCTCATTATTGTGTTAAAATATCATACTCAGTTCCAATTTGCTACTAACATCTGAAGATGGGTCCGTTGCGGACCTGCAAGGTCTAATGTTTACTTTATATATTAATATTAAACTTCATCACATTAAATTACACTGAAGAGCAATTGAATTAGAGACAGCTGGCGTTATGCAAATGTTGCGCTGTGGGTGGCCCTGTAAACGGAAACGACATGGCGTATACGGTAATCCGACAATATAAGGAGTGATGCGACGGGAATCAGTAAGAGTCGTACGCACTATGGGTTAGACGAAGAATCTAAGCGCATTTGATCGTGGGGAAATTGTCGGGGCCCGACGAATGGGTCACTCCATTTCGGAAGTCGTACAGGCACTGGGATTTTCACGAGCCATGGTGTCACGGGTGCACCGTGAGTACATCGAATCCGGTAAAACCATTCCTGCAAGGGCCAACTACAGTGGACAACAGTGTGTGGATCAGCCGGGTTATCGTCGGCTAGCTGGCATTGTAACAGCGAATAGACGGGTCACAATGCAAGAAATCACTCGGCAATTTACAGCTAGTGCACAAAAACGTGTAAGCAACCACACCATTCAGAACCATCTGCTCGCTATGGGGTACAGAAGCCATCGTCCCACGAGGGTACCGCTGCTGACCGCACATCACACGGTGCAAAATTAGCATGGGCGCGGGAATATTGCCACTGGACCCTAGACATGTGGGAAAAAGTTTCCTGGACTGATGAGTCGAGATTCACGTTGGTACATGCGGATGGCAAGATAGGAGTACGGCGCAAACCACATAAAGCGATGGATCCTTCTTGCCAGCAGGGTACTCTTTAAGTTGGTGGGGATGGCATTATCGTCTGGGGACTGTTCACGTGGACTAAAATGGGACCCCTTGTACGTGTGACATCGTCCCTCACAGGTTAATGTCACCGGGATATCCTGGGCAACCATTTGCTCCCGTTTGTGCGTTTTCAATATCCCACTG
This sequence comes from Macrothele yani, assembly GCA_039090855.1. Classification (NCBI taxonomy): domain Eukaryota; kingdom Metazoa; phylum Arthropoda; class Arachnida; order Araneae; family Macrothelidae; genus Macrothele; species Macrothele yani. The sequence continues at coordinate 131,249,929 of CM077027.1, read as the reverse complement.
GGGACCTCATTCTGCAACATGACAATTCACCGTGCCATCGCTCTCGAATTGTATCCGAATGGTAGGATGAACACTCCACCGACGTGACCTCACTTCCTTGGCCAGCTAGGTCATTTGACATCAATCCCATCGAGCACATCTGGGATGCCATCGAGCACCTCCTCCGACAAATCTTCGTGAACTGTGGGAACTTGTTCAATGGTCGTGGATCCGTATGGCTTCCCAATGCTTCCGGTGTCTTGTCGAGTCCACGCTGAGACGAATCGCTGCCGTCATCAGGGCGAAAGGTGGTGCTACACGTTACTAAACAGGAATCTCTAATTCAGTTGTTCTTCAGTGTATTCAAAGTGTCAATTGGATTGTTTGAATCCAATGAGATCGTGTTAAGACGGCCAGAGATCTACATAGAAAACTGATGTACTATATTCAATGCTTGCTGTAACCATATTCCTCCCCATTTCTGCCCATGGCCAGACAGGTGAGGCTCGTATTATACTTTTGAACATGGCCACATAGTTGGGGTACGGAGGGCAGATGCCAATATTTCGGAAACAGCTGCACTTGCTCGCTGTTCAAATACTACTATCATACTGTATCAAGAGTATACAAGGACTCAAATAACCATGCACAGACATCCGGGCAGAAGGGCTCACATTGATCAACGAAGCGCGGTTGATCCCAAAGTTGAGCGGGTCGTCACGATTGGTATCTTAAACACGACGCTCAACAGCCAGCCACCAGTACAACAGCGGTGCCGTTTGACCTGTTTCCACATGCCTCTTGCGCTGGACCTTGATTCACCTGGGGTTGCACCGCCGGAGACCGATGAGAGTAATTCGCCAAGGAACGTTTGCATCGGTCACTTGACAAGTCGTTTGGAGTGATGAGACCTGTTTCCTACTGAACTATAATGATAGACGTGTTCGCATATGGCGGGAACAGCATGAATCCATATCCCCTGGTTGCACAGTTGGAGTTCAGTAGGCCTGTGGAGGTAGTGTTCTGCTCTGGGGATCTTTTTTCTGGCAGTTCATTGGTTATCAACCCACAAACACTGAATGGCGGACGTTACAGGAAACTGTTCGCCGACCATTTCCATCCATATCTGAAGGAGGTTTAGCAGGACCACAGTGCCATATTTCAATAGAACAACGCACCATGTCATGGGGCTCGTATAACTACTGAGCGGTTGGTGGAACCCAACAACGAATCCGCAACGCTCAAACTCCCTGACTGTAACCAATTTGAACATTTGTGGGATAGAGTGGTATGGTGTGCAAGAACTGCTGATCCTCTTCCACGAAATAAGCCTGAACTGACGGAGCTGCTGCAGCGGTTATGGGTCACGTTTTTCTTGGACGATGTTCGACACGTTGTAGAACCTGTATCTAGTTGTCTACTAGACGTGATTGCACAGATAGGTGGACCAACACGTTCTTAGGTAGGCGTTCCTAATTCAAAGTTAACTCAGTGTTTATACACTCCTCGTCAACAAAATAGTTGCACCCAGAAGGACGCGTCGGATTGCAATTCTATTCGGGAGGAAAGTTAAGGTTAGCAGGAACAGTAAATGATTAAACATTGAGACTGATATGGTTGATATTTATTGAGCTACACACCCATAAGTAGTGTCTCTCAGTATGGCGTTGGGCCGCCATGTTTGCTCACACAGCATGCCAGACGTCTAGGCATGGAGTTGTACAGGTTACTTATGGTGTTCTGCGATGAGCCATCCCATGCTGCTTGAATCTTCTCACGCAGTTCCTGCACATGGTGCGGTAGGGGTGGAGTGTGAGGCTGGCCATGGTGGAGCGTCAGTCAGCCTCACACTCCACCCCTCTCGAGACAGCGTCAGTATGCGGACGTGTGTTGTCTTGTTGGAAAATCGCGCCGGTGTGAGCTTTCAGAAGATGTAGAGGCACTGGTTGCAGAACCTCACTAACAAAACGTTGCGCTGTCAAAGTGCCTGTAATGAACACCAAAGGTAATCTGGCATCGTAGGCAACCGCACCCCACACCGTGGCACCAAGCCTTCTGGACGTGTGACGCTCGATAACAAACCATTCATGTTGGCACTGACCGCGGCACCTCCACACATGGATTCTTTAGTCGTCTCATTCAAGACAAAAGCGGTACTCGTCAATGAAGGTCACCCTCTGGCATTCTGAGTGGCTCCGTGACTGTCTGGCATGACACTATTGCAGTCTTTGGCAACGATGCAATGGTTTTAAGGGCAGTTGTCGAAACGGTCTGCGTGCGTGTAATGCTACGTCGTGCAGACGTCTTTCAGTGATGCTGGCACTATTCGAACGATGCATAGAGGGCACCATTGCTTGCAGAATATCCGCAACCGTGGCTGTTGAGTCAATCCGCACATGTCGGACAGCCCGTCCGCCCTCTCTTTTTCCGTGGTTCGCTAGGTCTCCCAAACCCTTCTTGTCGCTGCTGCGTGCCTTGTTCTATCCACTGTCGCCAACAGCGTGCTGTGGTGATATCCGCACGGCCAGTATGGCACACAATATGGCGATAAGACCATCCGGCTTCCCGGAGTCCTACGGCTCAGCACCTCGAACTTTTTCAACTGCTCGATTTGCTTCCGAACCTTTCTCCGAGGCATACTTCTTTTGCAAAGGATGCAACCAACACAACAGCACGAGTCAGAATGGCACGGGCGCCCAACGGGGCGGCCTTATATAGCCGGTCAGGCACAGCGATACGACCCTTCCTTCTTTGCGTCACATGTGCGGCCGAGCCTGATATTTGAATCCTTTGCATGTATTTTAATCTCAAACCTACCCACCAAGTTTTTTTCCTGTCGGTTGCTTCCTTCTGGGTGCAACTATTTTTTTGACGATGAATGTACACTGCTGGCCACCCAAAATGCAACACCAAGAAGGACACGAGATAGCCAAGCTAGATTTACTGGACACATAACAACAGATACAAAGATGAAACGATTGAGCTTACAGACCCGTGCGACTTTCGGAACACGCAGACATCAATAGTTCGTGTGGCCCCCATGGCTGGCAATAACGGTCGCTATACGCCACGGCATCGAACGAAAGGGGCTTTTATTGTGGGCTTGGGGTATGTCGGTCCAGGCTGCTTCCACACGTTGCCACAGTTCATCAGGCGTAGCCGCGAGTGGTGCTTGCCGGGCCACTCGGTTGCCGATAAGCGACCAGACGTGTCCGATGGGCGACCTATTGGGTGAACAAGCGGGACACGGCAGCAGTGACACCTGGTGGCCCATGAAGAATTGTTGCACGAAGCGTGCCACGTGCAGGGCGCATTGTCCTGTTGAAACGTGGCCTGCAGGTAAGTGAGGACTACAGGCTCCAAAATGTCGGAGATGTAGCTGTGGCTGTTGAGTGTACCGGTAATGCGTACCAGAGGGGTGCGGGTGTCATATCTAATTGTGCCCCAAACCATAACGCCAGGCGACAGACCGGTATAGCGATGCATAATGCAGGCGTCATACAGTCTCTCGCCACGGTGCCGCCACACGCGCATCCGACTATCGTGGTGTTGCAGGCAGAAGCGGGATTCGTCGGAGAAGACAATGTCGTACCATTCCGTAGTCCAGGTGCGGCGTTCAACGGCCCACTGCCGCCGCTCTCGCCGGTGGTGTAACGTCAATGGTAATCGGAGCAATGGTCGTCGTGCGACAAGTCCCCGCTCCTGCAGACGACGTCGAGCGGTACGTGCTGACAAAGTTTGTTGCGCAACACACCCTAATACCTGCGCTAACGTTCGTCATGTGGCTGTGCGAGCTGTCCATGCCCGCCGCATAACATGCCGGTCCTCTCGTTAGGTGGTGTGCCGTGGCTGCGGCAATCGCTTACGTTGATCCGTCCGTCCCACCTGAACCCACCGAATCCCTACACGCCTCACTGTGGCTGGATGTCGTACCACACGGGCGCCGATGTCTCCGTACGATAAACCGCTGTCGCGATAAGCCATTATTCTTCCTCTGTCGAACTCCGAAACGTGGTGGAATGACTGCCGTATTCTGCGACGAGGCATCAGGAAGCTTCCCACGCACAGGTCCGGCAGCACAACACACTTCCACTACTTACACCCCGTCTTCTGTGCACCCTTCTTATAGTGCTTCACGGTGGCGTGCCAGGCTCACATGATTTGCACATACCCTGCAATGCTAGTCGTTTGCATGTCCTCTCGCGGGCGACGCATGCTGCGGTTTTCAGGCCAATCGGATGCTTCCTTATTGGTGTTGCATTTTGGGTGGCCAGCAGTGTATATGTGAAAAGAGAAGTTGCAAAATCAATAATGGTAAACATTAATTTCCTCGCACTCCCGGTTTTTTTTTTTTTGTTCAGGATATTAAAAATATTAGTCAAACACGAGTGTTTTTGTAGCTTTTGATAAACACTGTTTTCAAAAAAGCATCTAATTATGAGCACCGTCTTCTCGGATTGCCTAATATCTTAAGGCTTAATCTTATATATTTAACCTTCCTATACACATATTCCCTGCCAGAACGGTTTGTCAGAAAATCTCTTTTAAGAAATAAATCTTAGAACTAAAAAAAATAAAGGCAGCTTATTTTTTAACAGTGTAGGGAAATTTAATCTGTCCTACAAATTTGTTATCTCAAGAGTTATTAAGAGAAATCTCCTTCATTAAATATTATTTTGTTTTTTAAATATTCCAGAACAGACAACAGCCAATTTTTTAGCGATGTTAAATGAATTTTCTCTTGGCATATGCGAGCTTCTGCGATCAGAGCGCAGTTAATAACAGCAGGGGAAAATGCTACTCTACAGTCGATATTTGTTTTCTTTGCTGCCTTGAGAAAAGGACAAACTTTGAAAGTCTCGACCGCACAACAATACGGCATTTAAAACATGACTAAGATTTTTAGCTTTCTTTTTATTTTTTTGAACTTCAGGACTCTTTCAGGATGTGTTTAAATTAGAACAGTATCGTTTTTTTGCAGCTGAGTATCCCTTACTTGATCGCAAGATCACTTCGCCGAAAATTACTTGAACGAAAGGTCATAGAGTTTTAGCTAGTACTGTAGCTCGTCTTTAAACTTCATATACTCAACTTTCTTAACTCCGTTCTAAAAACTGTGCTATAGAGAACTTCGTCGGATATACACTATGTTATCAAACGTATTCGGACACTACCAAATATTTGCATAAGTACAAAGAACGGTTTCTCAGGAAAGTGCGCAGTCAGTAAAAAGGTACACATATAACCTTCTCAGACCTGCGATGAAGTTAAACACTTGATTTTTAGCACGTCTTTTGTAAAAAAAGATCGTGCTTATGTTATCGGTTTGTCCGTCTGTCCGTCTGTACCCACGGAATCTCTGCAACTATTTGTCCGATTTGGATAATTCTTTTTGCATTCGAAAGCTTGAAATATGCGAATGATGATCCTTCATTTCGTTTTTGTTTACGATGTGCAATTTCGCCGCTAGAGGGCGTAAATGCAGATGATGTCGAATTCAAAATTACGTTTTATTCCACATATTTGCTTTTAAACATCCGATTGAAAAAAATCTTTATCTTTCGATTCCATTTATGTCGAAGAGTATTTTGGATATAGTTTCATTTTCAAATCATGCATAGATTTTCCGCTAGGGGGCGTAAAAGTAAATTGCATTTTTTTCCGAAAACTCTTCTTCTAAAACTCCGATTTGAATTTTTTTTTTCGGCGGATACATCTACAGATGCACAATCTTTTGCATGTAATTTCGTATTTTTTGGTGAAGAATACTTTGGCCACCAGGGGGCGTAAGTGTTAATTTTCGCTTCTGGTGTATTTGCCATACAATCTGAGCTTCTAAAATATCGATTGAAAAATTTTTTCGTGGACTGATGCCACTCACATCGATAAACCTTTTCGGAATATTTTCTTCCTAAAATATTGTACAGTTTCTCCGCCAGGGGGCGTAGATGTATATCATATTTTTATCAATATCTCTACTTCTAGGAGTCTGATTTGAAAAATTCCTTCTTTGTTGGATAGTGACATGTTTTTCATATAGTTTCAAAATTTTCAAGTAATTCATAGACTTTCCTCTTGGGGACGTTAAGGTAAATTACGTTTTCCCCTATATCTCTGCTTCTAAATCTCCGATCTGAAAAATTCTTTCTGCACGGGATACAGCTCCTGATTGTAAATCGTTTGCACATAATTTCTAATTTTTGTAAAAAATGGTTTGGCCACCAGGGGCGAAAACCTTAATTTCCGCTTCTGATCTATTTGCAGCAAACTATGAGCCTCTAAATTCTCGATTGAAAATAACGTCGTTTGTAGACTGATACTACTCATGCCGACAAACTTTTTAGAAACATTTTCTTCTTATAATAGTGCACGGTTTCTACGCCAGGGAGCGTAGATGTATATCTTATTTTTGTCAATATCCCGACTTCCAGGAGTCCGATTTGAAAAATTCCTTCTTCGTTGGATAGTGTTTTCCGTGTCGCATGTTTTTCATATAATTTCGAAATTTTCACGTAATTCTTAGACTTTCCGCTAGGGGGCGTAAGGGTAAATGGCGTTTTCCCCTATATGTATCCGGTGCAGAAGAATTTTTCTAAATCTCCGATCTGAAAAATTCTTTCTGCACCGGATACAGCTCCTGATTGGAAATCGTTTGCACATAATTTCTAATTTTTGTAAAAAATGGTTTGGCCACCAGGGGGCGTATACCTTAATTTCCGCTTCTGATGTATTTGCAGCAAAATATGAGCTTCTAAATTCTCGATTGAAAATAACATCTTTTGTAGACCATATACTGCTCATATCGACAAACCTTTTAGAAACACTTTCTTCTTAAAATAGTGCACGGTTTCTACGCCAGGAGGCGTAGATGTATATCTTATTTTTTTCAATATCTCGACTTGTAAGAGTCCGATTTAAAAAACTTTTTCTTTGTTGGATAGTGTTTCTAGTGTGACATGTTTTTCCTATAAATTCAAAATTTTCAAGTAAATCATAGACTTTCCGCTAGGGCGCACAATGGTAAATTGCGTTTTCTGCTCCTAAAACTCCGATTTGAAAAAATTCTTCCTGTAACGCATACAAGACCTGACGGAAAATATTTTTCACGTAATTTCTAATGTTTGGTAAAGAATGGTTTGGCCACTAGGGATCATAAGTGTTAATTTTTGCTTCTGATGTATTAGTAGCAAAATCTGGGCTCCTGAAAACTCGACTAAATTTTTTTTCTTGGACCGATACCGCTCATATGGATAAACCATTTGCGAATACTTTCTTCCTAAAATAATGCATGGTTTTCCCACCAAGGGACGTAAAGTCACATCTTATTTTTGTTGATAACTCTGTTTCTAAGAATTCGTAAGCTCACGATTCCGTTTACAGCAATATCTAAGTGATTAAAGACCCGATTGAAAAACTTCTTTCTTCCGTCTGATACTATTGTTTTCCATACTGGTTCGATTGACTTTGAATAGCTTTGATAAATTTAATTTGCGTCAGAACGGATTCAAAAGACGTACTTATTACACCCGAAAATTCGGTGTCATTCTTGATTCCAACTTTTCTTGTTTAAAACAGATTTGAAAATTGATGTTTACTGCATTGTATACAGAAAAAAAAATATTTAATTTTTCATGGAAAGGAGGGGTGGGGGTTACGGGGATCCTGATGTGATATATCTCGGTCCTGATGTATCACATCAGGGCCGAGATGCTGTAATTGTAATATTTAAGAATTCGAAAACTACTGATGTAATTAATCGATTTTCAAGTTATATTATGCAATATTATAATATACCATAATTTATTTTTCACGGAACAATTTGAAAGAATTTCTGGAGCCATTCAGACACATGAACATCTAACAGTCTGAACACCGTACTGTATTTAACTCATTGCACCTTGAATTTTGGCATCTCCTTCTATGGCCGCTGTCTCAAATCATCTCAGGCATGTATCTTACATGCTAACTTCGTGCTCAATCATGTGCCGTAGATGTAGGAATAATCCTACGGTTAGGAAGTGGTTTGTTATCTGAGGATTCGTCAGAAAAACTGAATATTATTATTATAAGTGAAAATTTCAAATAATGATGTTAATATCATTACTTGAAATTTTCTCTTAAATTATATTTATTAAATATTACGTAGATTGTAGAAAATATTTAGTAAATACAAGTGTAAACACCCGCTAAAAATCACTCATAAAATGTTCCGACAGGATTGGAAGCCATTGTATCACCAGTGATACAAAAATGTTTAAATAGTTACTACTATCTAACATGTTAACGAAAATAAGCTTATTTACTTTAAATAATTAACTTATACTTTCCAAAATGGAATTTACCCGTATATACTTAAATAGATATAACATTTTTAATTAAGTACAGTAGTTATAAAACACTTACCAGGACCATATTGAAGACATCGTGTTTTTCTTACAAGACGCCGCTACAAGTCACAAACGTTGACTCGTGCTGTGCTTATTGACGATAAGAGAAAATTTACCAAAGTATTTTACATAGTTTCACATGTGATACAACTAGTTCTGGAAGATTTTCTGCCATTGGGCATTTTTTAAAAATTGTGAAACCATTGTATCACAAGTGATAGACGAGAACCGAGGAGGATAAAGCTCAGATGATCTGTCGTCTTATTGACAGAACAACTCAGAACAACGGGACTCAACTTTAACACCGATACGCCGCGTGAACGTGAACTTTCCGAGTTCCAGTGTGGGCTGGTCATAGGGTGTCATTTGAGTAACATCTTCATACCGATAATTGTGAGTGGGAAAGTACATATATAAAGCTGAGATGTTCTGTCGTGTTATCAGTAACTTTGAAGCGGATATGCCGCGTGGACGCGAACTTTCCGAGTTCCACAGTGGGCTGGTCATAGGATGTCATTTGAGTAATATCTTCATACAGATTATTGTGAGTACATATATACATATATAAAGCTGAGATGTTCTGTCGCGTTATCAGTAACTTTGAAGCGGATATGCAGCGTGGACGTGAACTTTCCGAGTTCCATAGTGGGCTGGTCATAGGATGTAATTTGAGTAACATCTTCATACAGATAATTGTGAGTGGGGAGGTATGTATATAAAGTTGGGGTTTTCTGTCGTGTTGTCAGTAACTTTGAAGCGGATATGCCAGGTGGACGTGAACTTTCCGAGTTCCAGCCTGGGATGGTTATAGGGTGTAATTTGAGTAGCATCTTCATACAGATAATTGTGAGTGGGGAATTATGTATATAAAGCTGAGATGTTCTGTCGCGTTATCAGTAACTTTGAAGCGGATATGCCGCGTGGACGTGAACTTTCCGAGTTCCAGCGTGGGATGGTCATAGGATGTCATTTGAGTAACATCTTCATACAGATAATTGTGAGTGGGGAAGTATGTATATAAAGCTGAGATGTTCTGTCGCGTCATCAGTAACTTTGAAGCGGATATGCCGCGTGGACGTGAACTTTCCGAGTTCAATCGTGGGCTATCATAGGATGTAATTTGAGCAAAGTTTCCATACGGAGAATTAGAGCTAAATTAAACGTGCCAAAATCGACTGTAAATGATTTTGTGAAGAGATGAAAGCAGGACGTTGCAACTGCAGCAAAAACAAAAAAGATGGAAAGAAAAGAAAAACATCCAGGAAGGCCGCACAAACTAACGGAAGAGTCATGATAAGAAATGTCAAGAAATCCCTTTTTGCCTCTGCCGTTTCCATCGCTGCTGAAGTAGGAAATGCTACCGTTTGTACTGTAACTATCCGCAGAGAGTTGCACAGTGTTGGTTATTATGGTACAGCAACACCACACAAGCGACACGTCACTGCCATGAATGCGAAGCGCCTGTTGGAATGTTGTCTTCCTTCATTCCTGTACTTTGAGCAAAATTTCCCGAACTGACTTGTTGGTAAGATGGCATCCTATAACGCTGCCACGTTGAAACTCACTGAGCTCCGCCATACAACCCATCTCATTCAACTATTCGTCCTTGTCTACAATATTTCCCAGATCCGTGCATTGTTTTGCATTGTACGGGTATGACTGAGACGTATATGAGTAATACGTGTAATTAAGGGTTAGATGATATGAGAAAAAGGCCAAACTCAATTGTATACTGTAAAGCAAGTTAGTAAAATCATGCAATTCATTGATTATGCTACGCTTTTCAACATACCAGATATCATTACTCAAGTTATAAGGATAATGACTGTGGAATAAATCTCGCTCATGTGCCCTGACCTTTGATCCCATTTCGATTGTATTAAACAGAACCGATTCAGTATACCTCCGGAACAACATACTAACTTTTTGTCGCCGGAGAAGCAGTTTTACGTAAGTTATGACGCATAAGGACGATGGAATGGATCCCGCACCTATGTTCTGACCTTTGACCCATTTCGCCCATTTTCAATAGGATTCGAGCCCAGGTTGTCCTCTACCACATGCTGAAATTGAATCGAAATCGAACAATTTTTATGCGAGTTATCGTGCAGAGAGGCAGAGACGGACGGACGGACAAAGCTGGAGCATATACACTTCTTCAACCTAAGGTTGGAAAGCGTGAAAAGGCACATTTTATTGTTACGTCTATTTATAAACATTACAACCTCCACGTGAAACGGATTCCCAGATGTTGATCGAATCACACGGATAGACGTTGGGTTTAACTCGTAAAATATGCATGTGGTGAGCATTACGTTTGTTCCTTACAGACTACTCAGAAATTTTTAAATCTTGATCTCAAACTGCTCCCGAAATATGGCACGAAAATTAGCCCATCAATCGGCTGGAACGAATTAACTCGGGGTTAGCTGAATGGGCTGAAATTATCTCGAACGAATATTTTCGCTGTCGCAGAAGTAGGGTCAAACGGGGATGAACGAGTAAACCAGGGCATCAGAAAGCGTTGCTTTCCCCCTTTAGCTTTATTATTCGAAGCGGTTACTTAGGGGATGATTGACATAATTCTTTCTGACTAATTACCAGCCAAAAGACCTATAATAATGGCGACAAAACTAAGAAAGAAGAGAGAAGATCTTTGAATCACTTGTTTCTACGCAGTGGCATGATGTGCATGCCAGAGAGACTAGCCTTCCCATCATGCCTTGGGTCATTAAGCAGAGAAAAAAACTAGAAGCGAGCGCTTATAATGAGTGGCAGGTTTATGGTCTGTACTGTTGATATTCGAGGAAGAGAATTGTTTTACCAATTTTGAAGGTGACAATCCGATTTTTGGTGTAAATGTGACAAGGATGTAAAGTCAGATAATATCCGAAAACTTGAAAATTTCATCGTCCTGGAGCGGGACTCGAAACCGCGTCTCCCAGATAGCGCCCGGGTATGCTAACCACTACACCACCCAGAACGACCAAGTCTCAAGTTTCCGATTAATTTGAATATAGCCATCATAGGATTCGCTAGTAGAAGCAACCGGCATTCTTGTTTAGCGAATCTGGAGGTTAAAAATCCTATTCTGTCATTGCATTGATGAGCACAATGTTAAGTGAATGGACCTGAAACATAGCATTTCTTACTACTCCCGGAGAAGCAGATTAACTTCCAGATTCGCTAAACATGAACGCCGGTTGCTTCTACTAGCGAATCCTGTGATGGCTATATTCAAATTAATTGGAAACTTTAGACTTGGTCTTTCTGGATGGTGTAGTGGTTAGCATACCCGGGAGCTATCTGGGAGACGCGGGTTCGAGTCCCGCTCCAGGACGATGAAATTTTTAAGTTTTCGGATATTATCTGACTTTACATCCTTGTCACATTTTCACCAAAAATCGGATTGTCATCTTCAAAATTTGTGTTACATGGTCTAATCCCGTATTTATTTCATGAGAATTGTTTTGCCGTAGCTTTCATAAAACCTGGCAGCTATGTGAATGTTTCTGTTTGGAGAGCACAGAAAATTTTGGACACCATTTGGTTCAGGTACATCGGCCACTTTAAGGGTTAAAGACAAACTGCGAACGGTCAGACAAATAAGGTCTACGCATGACGCAACAGTTACGTATGGTCCTTCAAAACAATTCAAAAATTTTCAAATCTCTCTCAGACGATTCTTCACAAAGACCTATAAAACACTAGACTGGAAGTTCTTGTGTAAATAAGTTGCAGCAGCTGACGACATTTTGATCGTAGAGCTTGTACTGCAAAACGGCATGTTTCCTGTATAAACAATGTTAATTTAAGCTCTTTTACCTGCGATAAAGAAGTAATTTTACGTTGTTATAATACGGCGTATTCATTTTTTTCAATGGGGGATAAATTGGAAGCTGGACCTATTAACGTACGATTAAAGAAACAGCATTATCGTAATTTGGGAGGTATGAAATAACTGAAGGGAAACATCACTTGTACTACGTGTAACATATATTTCCTCTTCTGTTTCTCGCAAACTGCCTAATCTAGTTGCATGAAATTCGTATTTCATACTTTAAGTAATATCAAAAATAATTTTTATGTGGCCATTTGTTTTTTCTTAAGAGAAGTTGTCGAGAACAAAACTTTTAATTGGAGGTTTTTCCCGCAGTGTTATGAGTTCTTAATAGCCACTCAACGGGAGAAAAATAAATAAATATGATAGAAAGAAATGCCCTCTTCACATTATTTAGAGTTTGAACAATTTAAAATCTAGGGGATAAAAAGTATTGGAAAAGAGAATTGTTTAAATTGAAAACTTTGTAGCTCATTAAAAAGTTTTGTTTAATTGAAAATGTGTTTAGCTCATTAAATCTGGCTATATTATTTTCTGAAATACTTTACAATATATACATACTATTATAAAAACACAAAATAATAAATATTACTGGTTATATATATAAAAAAATTGATGTAACTGATATAAACACGCGAACGTCTTTAGTAAACAAGGAGATGTAACAGATTATTTCCGTACAACGTAGAATTTTGAATGCCACACTGTTAACTCACGGTTTTCCAGTCTATGGATCTTAAAGGTCTTTGATTCCTCAGAGCCGAGATGTTTATCAAAAACAGGCGGACGTAGGATTAAAATGACTGACGGACAACAAAGCGCTAATATGGCAAGATTAATAGACAGTAAGGTTTTCTCATCCCACCTTCCTCACAGACGAATAATCATGACGTCACTGAGTGACATCACCGTCCTGACATCTGAATCGTAGATCCGAAATGTAGCTATAGAGGAAGATATCTTATCAACAATTTTTAAAACTCAAACACATAACAAAAGCTTATGCAAAAGCACATTTAAATTAAACACCGAAGAAATTCACAGTCATGTGAATATTTTAGTAACAACCTCCCGAACATTTTTGTTAGGTAAAGGGCGGGAAAACGGTTATACTTTTAAATGTTAATTTATTTAGAAGGGGAATTTTTGATGTTCTTATATAAATTTAGAAGGGAAAATGCACAGCAGGGCATATTATTGTCATTTAATAAACAATTTCTTTATGACGAATAGGAAAAGCATCTCCACAACATTCCCCAATTATTTTTAAATTAAAATTTGGAAACATTATGCATTAAAAAATCGTGCAGAATTTATGAAGATTATTTCATCTGGTTTACGAATAATAGTTCCGACACGCTGCTGTGGTGCAGATACAAAGAAACGTGGCGATTAAGTAGTCTTGCGATGGCGATTTGGACAGTGACGTCACTACGCAGTCACTTGAAGTGCAGGATGAGCATAACCTTGTCTTCAACTAACCTTGCTACCATGGTATTTATCGTGTTTAAGTTGCTTAGTGTACCTTAGAAGTCATCCTATTAATTCCAAATGCCCATCTCAAATGGCCTCAAACGTAAGTCGTGTCAAGCACCCCTGTTATCCCAGACGAAAGCTCGACAAGGTAAGTTTGCTCAGTCCATAAAAATTTTGCCGGGCAGTATCTGTATAATACTGGAGCGATTAATCGATCATATGTATGTGGGTGTTAATTAATTTTTGAATTTATGGATGGTCGTATAATACGAGAGCGATGAATCGATTATATGTATGTGTGTGTTAAAGTAATTTTTGAATTCATGGATGGTCGTATAATACGAGAGCGATGTATCGATTATATGTGTGTTAATTCATTTTTGAATTTATGGATGGTCGTATAATACGAGAGCGATGAATCGATTATGTATATATATAGATTTTTTTTTATTGCAGGTTTAACGACCACCGTGAGCAACTCAATGGGCCCGTCCTTAATGTAGGGTCATTGGCTCCAGGGAAGGGAGAGAGCCAGTGCCGTAGGACAAAAACAACATCCATGCCTCACCGGGAGTCGAACCCGGACACCTTTCGGACGAATAATCAGAGGCCATCGCTTAGACCACTGCGCCACCGGGGCGGCATCGACTATATGCATGTGTGTGTGTTGAACTCAAAGATATCTTCTGGATCACCTCTTTGTCGAAATCCTGGTCGAAATCCTGACCATTGGGACGTCATATCAGCAGATTAATTACTCGCGAAAATTGAAATATAAAATTTTCTTTAAAATGCATTGATTTGATAGGAGATAGAAAAGCAAATAATTAAAATACTTTGCAATTAAAATGAAACTAGACGAAACCCGTCGGAATCGACGGTAATTTTTTTTTTTTTTTTGAAGATAATAATCTCATATGAAACAACAAATATAAACTTTATTTGATTGACAAATTAATTCAACCACTTCAGTAAAGACAATAGTACAGATTCGTGATTTTTTATTCTTTCTTTGTGACTGAAGATTTAACGGCCACCGTGAGCAACTAAATGGGCTATAAGCAGTCACCCGTCCCTAATTTAGGGTCACTGGTTTCAGGGAAAGGAGAGAGCCAGTGCCGTAAGACAAACACAACATCCATGCCTCACGGGATTCGACCCCGGTAGACGAAACCCGTCGGAATCGACTATAAGTTTTTTTTGTTGTTTTTTTTAACGATTAAACTCATGTGAAACGTTTATTTACATATTTACATAATAATTATAATGAATTAGCTTTATTTTGCTTTACGCTAAGCTAATTATAATGAATAAGCTCTTTCTACCAGCTAGCTAATGATAATAATGAAGCTTTCCTACTGAGCTTCAAATAGTGAATTCAAATTGTTGTTGTTACTAGTTAATTAAGAACATGAATATAGTCTCCTGCTAGTAGTGTAGTAATTAGAATGTATAAAGTCTTAACGCTGGTTGTTAATAGTAATATTAATTGAAATAAACCTAACAGCCAGACAGAGGTCTGACAAAAACTATTAATTGAGAAAGACGTACTTACTCAAATCTTTTTATTATCAACTTCAACTTGTATCAACACACACCGCTACTCAAATAACACGTAGCTCCTCTAGTATAATAACAAACGCTCTCCGTACAATAACAAACGCTCTCTCTCACATAAACCAACACTCCCCGTTCGCTATCGATGAACGCGCCTATATACTAGCTACCACCACGTCATGACTTACACTCATTGCCAGATCTCATTCATCGGGAGAAATAATATTCCGTTCAGTAAGAAGATAATTTACATAGTAAAATAAAATAACCAGAGATAGTAAAATCAAAAGGAAAGTGAATATAGAGTATACGTTACATAATAGAAAACGTCTTACCTACGTGAATAAACTGGATCAAATGAATGTTAAATTGTATATATACATCACACAGTCCAATGGCACAACGTAATCAGGTCTTCGAGTGTTCGTTGTTCCAATAAGAACTTTCAAACAAATTCCTGCTAGCGTTGTTTTGCACAACGGTTCGCTGAGAAGAGAGACTTCGGACTTTTCACTATCTGAGTCCCTCCATGCTTCCCGCTTCTCCCATTGACTTTACATGTGATCTTTGCCGCCCCACAACGCCTGAAATGTTGCTCCAATCTCATTTTTGTCATATCTATATGGTAAGACCTTTATTTTGATACCTCAACCATATGTTTACGTTCCGCCGTTCTCTTACAATTGGTCTTACAGTAAAAAATCTTATATAATTAATATATAGATTTAGTAATGACGTTGAATAATTTCTGAATGCTAAAGATCCTAAAAACGGATTTTTATCTTTCAATAGGTTTATTTTCTTACTAAAGGGCAAGAGATTATATTTAAGACGGAAGGAATGAATTCCTTTACAGAAATGAGTTAACAGTAGGACCTTAATGTATGTTATATATATGCGACCCGCTTTAAAGATTTATTATATGAACGACACCATAACCTCTTTGTAAGTTTAGTGAACGTGTGTAAAATCTCGAAGAAGCGGAAGCTCGTGCTCCGAATTCGCCAGTTGAACGATAAATAATCAAATCCCTTTCATAAATGGTCCTCGCACTCGGGTATTACAGGTAAGCTTACCTGGAGGGAGATATTTCTGCAGTGCATTTACGTCAAATAATTCTTCTCGAAAAGCGCCTTCGAGCAAAATTATTTCGCATAAATGCACCGCCTATGGTAATGAAGATATGCGTTGCCTGTCAACATGTAACCACGAAACAAGCCAGAAAAGGTAATTCAAAGTATGATTAAATCTTTTTATCATACGATTGTGTATTGGGTATATATCCTTTAAGTATGAAACAGTATGGAAACACCTATGCCGGCAAACACTTGATTTTATTATACAATACCAAAATAGAGTGGATGTTTTGCGTGTATCACGAAAAAAGCGATCCCCACTGCAAACAGTGCGGGCTTTGTAATGTTCGTGGAAACATGGCTGTATGACCAGTATATAAAACAATTCTCAAAAACTTCACCTATAGTGAAGACAGGAGTCTTTCAAGAAAAGGTTGCTTACAGATTGACACCTTTATTCTGTTAACAGGTCCTTGAACAGTAACATTCCAACAGAACAGAGTACTCGAACGTTAAACGTGTCGGATTAGTATCAAACTTCAGAACTAAATAGCATTAGTCTCTAGAACTCTTAATGCAATATACCTGCGTGTGTATATATACACTATATTGACAAAAGTCACCGGACACCTAGAAAAGAAACACAACATAGCATTTTATGAATACGGTGTTGGTCCACCTTTGGCCTTAATGCAGGCACAGACCCTTCGAGACATGCTTTCGACAAGGTTTTGGAACTCAGCGATAGGTATAAGCTTCCATTCAAGAAACAATGCTGACGCTAACTGTTGCTTAGGAGTAAGCCTTGGTTCCAAACTTCTTATGCGGCTCTGTAATTCATTCCATAGGTGCTCTATGGGATTCATATCAAGGCTCTGTGCTGGCCAGTCCACACACGATACGGAATTATCGTCAAACCACGCCGTAACCGTTCTTGCTTTAGGGCTCGGTGCATTATCCTGCTGGTACCGAGGTTCGGTTGCATAGTATTGCCACAGAGTTTGTAGGGCATAATTGTCCAGAATATCGAGGTAGACGTGCTGGTTATCATGTTTGTCCACGATAACCAATGCGCCGGGACCATACCACGAAAACCACCCCCTACACGACTACACTACCAGCTCCAAACTTGACCGTAGGAACAGTACAGCTACCGTTATACCCACACACAGCCATCAGACTGATGGGTCGTGTATCTGAATTCATCAGTCCATAGGACCCGTTCCCATTGATCTACGGTCCACAATAAATGTTCTTTATACCATGCTAAACGACGAGTAACATTCCGAGTGGAGATGAAAGGCTTATGAGCGTCCGCACGACCACGATATCCCATGGAATGAAGTTCTCTGCGAATGGTACGTGTACATACCGAGGTTACAGCATTTTTACTCACCTGTACACTGAGGTCTTGTGCAGTACTCCGTCGATTAGCTGTAACGACTCTCCTGAGGTTACGACGTCCTCTATCACTGATTTTCTTTGCTCTTCCGGTACGTTTTGCTGCTTCAGGCACGCCATGTGTCTTCCACTTATGCAGTGCATCCAAAACAGTTGACTTGGGTATGTTTAAACGCCTCTCGGTTTCTCTTATGGACAACCCACTGATATTACACCCAACAATCTTTCCTTTCTCATAGTTATCTCCCACCGCGACATTTTCACTGAACCTCGCAGTGCGACATGATCGCTGTCAGCTGCAGGCTTGTTTTTATAATGTTTGCAGCAGTACCGCGCATCTTAACAACGCAGCGGATCCGTTCATTTGCTTTTGAAATTGTGTCCGATTACTTTTGTCAATGTAGTGTATGTACAAGCCCGCCTTCATTTCTCAGTATGAGCAACATTCCTAAACATTTTGAGAAAGAAAGGCGAATTTTAAGCTGGCAAGGCTACCGAAACTGGCGAAACATATTATAAGTAATTTCTGTAAATGAGCGAAAAACCTGTGCCAAAAACTGGTGCAAAAGTTTCAATTCCAATTTTAATCAGATTGTAAACAGTGATCTTTGCGCACTCTCTTGAACTGCGGCAGGGGCAGTCGCCCGCCTTCCCCGCCCTAGTTACGCCTCTGCTTTCTTCACACTAATAAGCGCCTGCTTTCCTATTTCAAAGAGAAGCGTTCCTCGTCTGTGAACAAGACATTTCACCACCGTTCGGAGGTCCAATCCACATGATCATTTTACCACATCTTAAGATATTTGGCTTTCTGTTTTACACGCAACGCCGGACATTGCGTCAAGTCTACGGAAGAAGAGTCCCCGGTTAGAGCATACATGTATAACTTGCGTTCTGTGGCTGAGATTGAGACTGAATGCCGACTAAGTGCTGTTGTTCATCTGTTCTGTTAGAGCAAATAGTGCGAAATAAGTGTCGTTATGAAAGCTGTCACTCTTGGACGACCCTGAACAGGTCTCCGAACGGTTGTACCACTTTGATCGAAATTGGATCCGGAGCATCGAGGTCGCAGAATTGTTGTGAAATTGACGTCAAAGAATCTAGATATCACGATTGGCCCGCCTCTATCCTTCGAACTTCTTTGCGAATTTCTATTGTACTGATAGCCTCCAATGAAAAGCGTTCCCTTCATAGATCAGATCAGATCGTATGTAGAGGATTTTAGGGAGGGAGTGTCTGACCCCAGGTCTTAAACAACCCTTAGAAATAGGAAGCTAGGAGATTTGGTTTAGAGTGACCGATAAGAAAGTCACACGGAAGCGAGGAAGAAAGGGGAAGGAAGACGCTCTTATTTATTACCGGTGGGGGCAGTACCTGGGGTCCGACGGCTTAACGTGCCCATCGGACGCACGGCAGATAGTTAGTGGTTCGAATGTTCGTACCGTATGGGATCGAACCTGAGGTTAATTGCTTTCATACGGTTCTCTAATTTGCACTTTCCCTTCTCAAACTCACAACATAGATCGTAATGTGAACGGATGCAACGTCAAGGCGTCCTCACAGTCCGTGGAGGTTAACGAAAACGCAATCCACTGTCACAATTGTCCCTGAATGTGAGCTTTGCTCCTGATGTACCCTCCTCGATGCGCAGTTCCCATGCGCTGTGGCAGGCCACTATAGAGTCATTGGTCGTTATTTTTTAATCATTTTCATATTCGGCCCTGTGGTACTTGCATGCCGAGTTTCTTCAGGATCGAACGTTTTTCTCGTTGTGCTTCTTCTTCTTCTTTTTTTCTTTTTTGCTTTTTGCAAAGAGTGTGAATCACGTTTTTCTCTACATCTCTTCTTATCTTTCGATTTGAAAATCTCCTGTGTTTCTGATATCTTCCGTTATGAGACATGTTTAGCGCACATCTTGTTAATTTTCTTTACACTTTTCAGCCACCAGTAAGAGCCTGTAGTTATTTCCGTTCGTGGATTTTTTTATCGATTGCAGAAATTAGGTTAATTTTTTTTTGTAAACGCTTCCATTCACCAAGAAACAGCTCTCTCACGTTGCGTCTTTTAAATTATGAACAATCTTTCTTTAGGTTATGAAAAATTTTTCGTATTTCCATAAGTGTATTCCATTTTTTTAGCTAAATTTTTAGATTTTCTAAAATATTCTCCGGAAAAACATTTTCCCTATCAAAAAGGATTCAATGAACTCTTACATTTTTTTTTTTTTTTAGAAGAGACGCTACGAAAAATTCGGGACATTTCGAGTTGAGGTTTGTAATATCGATTTATAGTACTGGGCATATTGCAACGGTATTTAGCGTTGCTCATGTGGAAAAAATGAAGTATAGATCTAAATCATCGTGTTATGCAAAGTAGTAGCGAAAAAAAAAGCATCTTGCAGATGAACATATTGGGAAGACATCCCCACAGCTGAAAGTTTTTTGAGAAGACAATTTTTTACATTAAAAATCTACCAAGTTTCAATAGATATTTACTAAGAAAAGCTCAGTAGGAAGACAATAGCTTTCTTTCAATAGAAAGCTCATACCACAGTGGTATGATCTTCCTCCAAAAACTAAATGCACTTGTTAAAGTTTAATAGCCTTTAAAATATACACTGAGTGGCCACTTTATTATGACCACCTGACAGTTTTAAGCAAATGAGCAATGGCTGCATGCTGTTACCGCCAGAGAGCGAGGCTAGTATAAAAAGGGAAAGCTTAGTGTATGCGACAGTAGTAGAAGTGATTCTTGGGTGACGGGATGGGTAAAAAATGCGACTTGACGGACTTTCAACGTGGGATGATTGTAGGAGCTCGGAGCCATGGAGCGAGTATCACCGAAACCGCCGCATTCGTGAAATGTTCCAGAGCAGCTGTTGTTAAAGTGTTTAAAGACTGGACTGTCAGCCAAAAAAACTGGTTTTCTACGTGCAACGTGTGGTTGTCATCGACTAGTGACTGCTCGGGCGGAACGGAGAGTGTCCAGACTGGTAACAGACAACAGAAGGGCAACAGTGCAGCAAATTACAGACCATCTTAATCAAGGATCCCCTCAAATGATCTCTGCACACACTGTTCGCCGTACACTGCATCGGATGGGATATGGCAGCCGAAGGCCTGTTCGAACACCTTTGCTGTCTGCAGTTAACAAGAGAAAGCGTCTCCAGTTCGCACAGGAGCACAAGGATTGGACAGTCGATAATTGGAAACAAATTATGTGGTCCGATGAATCACGTTTTCAGTTGCACCATGCCGATGGCCGAGTGAGAATTTGGCGGAAACAGCACGAAAGCATGAACCCCAAATGCATTGCTACAACCCTTCAAGCTGGTGGAGGCAAAGTTATGGTTTGGGGAGTGTTTTCCTGGCATGCTTTGGGCCCTTTAATTCATATCTGACTGGCACATCATAGCTAAATATCGTTGCGGACCAAGTGTATCCTGTCATTTGGATGGTTTATACCAATGGCGATGGCTACTTTCAACAAGATAATGCGTCCTGTCATAGTGCTTCCTATTGTATAGGATTGGTTTCAGGAACATGCCGGTGAGTTTACTTTGCTTGGGTGGCCCCCACAATCTCCTGATCTCAACCCCATTAAGAATTTGTGGGATGAAGTTGAACGAGCCATCAGACAGCTGGATCCACAACCCTGCAATCTCTCACTCCTCGAAAGTGCTATTCATCAAGCATGGTTTCAGAGTCCACAAACCACCTATCAACATCTCGTGGAGTCCATGCCACGAAGAATCGACGGAGTATTAAAGGCAAAAGGTGGACCAACGAAGTACTGTGGTCATAATAAAGTGGCCACTCAGTGTATTAGAAATGGATGTTCGACAAGATATCATGGACAATTTTCTTTTCCATTTGTTTTATGACATTTCTACTCAGCTGAAATTTTAGTCTTGAGGCAGTTTTATGATGCCGTGTTTTATTTCACGGTACTAATACACTCGAGCAATTGGTTAATGCTGTTGATACGTATTGAAGTTGTTTGTATAGCGCCAATGCAACTGGGAGCTAGCTAGCCTGCTTTGAATTAACAAAAAAAAATTTCCGGAGAGAAAAACTTGAGAAACCATTAAAACAGAAAGCTGTCGTAGTGAACTAAAGCGTTAGCTTGCAAGATAAGCAATACCCTCAGCAAAATAAGCTAAAAAAATCCACCCTCAAAAAGAAGAAACGCTCTAAAAAAATTAAAGAAACAAAGGCAATTTAGTAGAAAAATTTTAAGATAAAACCTAACGAGCGCGAAAAAAATAACGACGTTCCGCAGGATGAATAATCGCGGTGTAATAAATGTTTCCGATACGTATTTAAGCATTTTAATTGAACGAATCCTTTAACCATTTTTTTAACTTAAATATGTTTCCTTTTTTTACGCATTACAATTTATTATTTGTTTATTCTGCACTCAAAGTTTGAATTTTGCTGAAGCGTGAAGACAATTTCGTCAGTTCTTTACTTTGATTCGAAACACACAGAAAATCAAGTTGTATCACAGGTTACAAGAACATTTCCGAGAGCTTATTTCGTCAATGGCTCTAGCTTGTTGTTGTGCAAAAGGCTTTAATAAACAGACTGGTGATTGTTAGAGTTTTATGTCTCAATAAGCATGGCGAGAATGCAGTTTTTGCAGTTCCTTGGAAGAAAAATGCGCTAATGTTTTAATATCTATGTGTGGATGTCTCGCTATTCTCACTAAGACGGAGATGTACCGTTATAGAAATATTTGGATATAAGAGTACCTTCAAGGTGAGTACGAAACTACATTGTTCTACCATTAACATATGGACACTTTTATGTCTACAAATATTCCTTATTTGCAACGAAATTTGTCCAATATGATGGTCTTTAATCTTCGTGAAATACTCTCCACCATTTTTTTTTCTTTTTTTTTTTTTTTTTGCCTAAAAGGGCAAAACTGTGTGCACAGCTAAGTTTCGTCATCCTTACATGGGCGTGTGGACTACTTCAGGGGAGTGATCTCGGTCGCGAAAGTAACTATAAAGAGTGAGAATGCCAGGGAGCCGCCCCGGTGACGCAATAGTCTAAGCGCTGGCTTCTGACCATTCGTCCGAGATGGACCTAGTTCTAATACCGGTGACGCATGGATGTTGTGTTTGTCTTAGGGCTCTCTTCCTTCCCTGGAACCAGGGGCCCTAAATTAAGGACAAGCCATTGCTTATAGCCCATTGAGTTGCTCACAGTGGTCTTTTTTTTTTTTGGGGGGGGGGGGGGTTGTCAATGAAAAAAAATTTCCCTCGAGAGATATGTTCCGACATTCGGCCTTCAAATAAGTGACCAGTTCGGTTTCATTCGTTGGGCTGGCTATATATACCCTCTTCCACGCATCGGACGATACGGTTCGTCCCAGAGATTCTCTATAGCGTTGGAGTTTGGACTACAGGCTGGGTAGTCAAACCGTTCGACACACATATCCTCAAACCAATCTGCAAGACCCCAAATAGTACAACATATCCTCAAACCAATCTGTAACACCGCAAATAGTAATACATATCGTCAAACCAATTTGCAACACCGCAAATAGTACGACATATCGTCAAACCAATTTGCAACACCGCAAATAGCACGGCATATCGTCAAACCAATCGGTAACACCGGAAATAGTACGACATATCCTCAAACCAATCTGTAACATTGTAAATAGTACGACATACCTTCAAACCAATCTGAAGCCCCACAAATAGTACGACATATCTTCAAACCAATCTGTAACACCGGAAATAGTGCAACATATCCTCAAACCAAACTGTAACTCCGCAAATAGTACGATATATCCTCAAACCAATCTGTAACACCGCAAATAGTATATACGTACGACATATCGTCAAACCAATTTATAACACCAGAAATAGTACGACATATTCTCAAACCAATCTGCAGCACCGCAAATAGTACGATATATCCTCAGACCAATCTGTAGCATCGCAAATAGTACGACATATCCTCAAACAAATCTGTAACACCGTAAATAGTACAACATATCCTCAAACGTATCTGTAACGCTGCAAATAGTACGATATGTCTTCAAAGCAATATGTAATACCGCAAATAGTACGACCTAATGCATTGTCCTGCTGATAGATCTACCTTCCCGGAAATTTTGGCACAACTTTGTTTAGGACGTCTAAGCCGAGCCCAATATTCATTGTTTTGTCCAAATCGACTACTGAACTCAATTTGAATCACGAAAAACAAATCCATAACTTGAAACTGTCTCCACCAAACGTAACTGTAGGGAACATACTATCCCAAAAGTACTTTCTCCCGGTTTCTGCAACAACCACGAACGATCATCAGACTGCTAGACTCTGTACCGTTGCTCGTTACATCAAAGCACAAGGTCTACAGTCCAAGATAGATATTTAGCATTACGCAGGTTGGCGTATGGCATTAGCAGAAGTGATTATTCCGTCCCAATGACACAGTGGTCTAAGCGCTGGGTTCTGTCCATTCGATTGAGATCTGTTAGAGTTTACATTAATGTCAGACATGGATGTTGTGTTTGTCTTAAGGAACTAGCTCTCTCCCTTCCCTGGAGTCAGTGTCTTTAAATTAGGGCTCGGCTACTACTTTTAGCTCACCGGGTTGCTCGTGCTGGTCCTTGAACCAAAAATCGCCAGTCTCGATAGTATCACAGAAGATTTGCGTGATTTGAGACAATTTTAATTTGGGTTTTGAGCTGACAGTCTTTTGAAGAGCTCTCCTGTCATGCTGTGTTAGCTTCAGAAGTTCACCAAGTTGTTTCTTGACAGATTCATTCCAGTCCTTTTTCATTTGTATATCGCATCACCAACCGTAGATCTAGAGTTCTTCAATGAAGTCTCGTACGGAGATATTGTTTATGTGGCACCCTGTTGTAAATCTGGTGTGAAAGTCATTGATTCTGTCGATCGGGGCATCTTACCTTCACATCCATGCTATTTTCTCATCATAGTCACATGGCGATAGCTACAGTTGGGTCTATGACGTGGTGCTTGCATAGGATCTAATTCACTATGAGTAGACGGTTGTCTAGATATTAATGGTTGTACAGTGTATATCTTCTTTAAGAAACTCTCTAGACAGGAAGTAAAAAATTGTTAAATAATAACAAAATAAAAATTTCCTAAGGGTATGTCATCTTTGTTCTTGAAAGTGGCTCCATTTTTAACGGAACAAAATATTTTTTATGAACATGTTAAAAAACCGCACGAAAGAGTATTTACACAGTCGCGGGGAAAGAAACTGTGTGTAAAAACCCGTGACGAAAGTGAGTTTGATCGTTGCAAGATAGTCTATTTGTTTAATAACTCCAAATGATGAACTGTTGGGATTTCCACATAAGATCGTCGTACGTGTGTACCAAGGCTACGTGAAATACGGCAACGCCTCCAACCAACTAGAGAAGTGTGGTCTTAAATATCGCACGTGTATACCAAGGCTACGTGAAAATACGGCAAAGCCTCCAACCAACTAGAGAGGTGTTGCCTTAGACGTCGCACGTGTATACCAAGGCTGCGTGAAATACGGCAAAGCCTACAGCCAACTAGAGAGGTGTTGCCTTAGACGTCACACGTGTATATCATGGCTACGTGAAATACGGCAAAGCCTACAACCAACTGGAGAAGTGTAGCATTTAAATTCCCCACGTGTATATCAAGGATACGTGAAATACGGCAAAGACTCCAACCAACTAGAGAAGTGTGGGCTTAAACGTGAAACTGCATCTCGAGACGGGTTCAGATGGTTTGGCACCGATACAGGCAATCGCACCGCAACTACGGAGTAGAAAACGTCGAAATTAAATGATCATATACCCCAAGTTTATATATAAAGAGTATCTGCTGTACCATGGGAAAAATAGGCTATTGCAGTCGACTTCAACATCGTGTTCCCCTGTTGTCTGCAAGACATCGAAAGATTGGGTTGCAGTTTGCGAAGGCCTATCGCAACAGGAGTGAAAAAAACTGAAAACACGTGATCAGATCTGATGAACCACGGCTTAAGCTCTATCACGCCGATGGGAGGGTATAAGTGTCGCGTAAACCACACGAAGCGATGGACTTGACATGTTGCGCCCTTCGTCACTGATACAAGGTATCGAACGTAGAAGGTATTCAAACATCATCGCAGATCATGTACATCAGTTGGTAAGGATTCTTTTTCCGCACCATGACGTCATCTTTAAACAGGACAGCGCCACACCTCATGCTTCCCGAGTGGCGACTAATTGGCTCCAGAAGCATTCAAGTGAGTTTGCCACACTCAAATGGTCCCCAAGATCGCCGGACGTCACTTCAAGGGCGGCAATACAACCTTCGTGTTTACAACACCTCACTGAGTCATTAAAAAACATCTGCTTGCTGTAGTGAGAGCAAAAGGTGAAGCATCATGTTTTTTCATATGTCGAAATCAAATGAACGATGCCCCACTAACAATACACTCAATGGACAAAACTTAGATGCGTACCTAATAGAGCGTTGGTCCTATAGCGCGAATAACTCCCTGTTACACGCCAAGGCATGGACTCCTCCAGATGCTTTCCTGAGGTAATGCCAGCCACGTGTGTTGCAGCACTGTCCACAACTCCGCCGAAGACGTGGGTCCAGGATTCATGGATCAGACGTTCCGGTCCATGGCATCGCAGAGAGCTACCACGTTGTTTGTGACCGGGGACCTTGGGTGCCACTGGATGGTTCCAAACTCAGATGAATGTTTCTCGAGATATGCCTCAATTGTTGTGGCCCGGTGGGTTGGCGCATTGTCCTCCTGAAACAGACCATCAACCGCAGGATGCGCGAAGGCCATGAAAGTGTGTAGCTGATCAACCAACACATGCTTGTAGCGCGAAGCGGTTAAGGACCTCTCCGGACACACTAAGGGATCTAATGTGTCCCATGTGAAGGCTCCCCAAATTATCCCGAAGCCATCACTGCCTTCAATAGAGCCGGCCTGGCACGAAGGGGGGGGGGGGGTCCTCATGCTTTGTCCCTCTATAGAAAAAGTAAAATATAATAAACTCTATGGAAAAATTGTTTCAACGTGAAAAAAAAAATAATTCCCCCAAAATTTTGTAGGAGAAAAAGACATGGACGAACTGGTTTTTTTCTTCAAACACGATAGTAACAGATCGAAAAATCCTAAGTTCTCAAAGCATAACGTAACGTTTTGAAAATTACGAACGAAAAAATAAATTTTGTCCCTCTATAGAAAAAGTAAAATATAATAACTCTATGGAAAAATTGTTTCAACGTGAAAAAAAAAAATAATAATTCCCCCAAAATTTCGTAGGAGAAAAAGACAAGGACGAACATAAATGTGATACAGAAAATATGGATTCTTAAAAACAAAACGTTGCGCAGAATAAATAATGAATACATTTTTTTAAGAATTCCTTTAAAAAATAAAGTATAATAAATCCATAAAGAGAAAAAAATAACTTTGAAGACATGAAAAAAATAAACCAAGTTCTTCATTTTGCAAGATAAAAGTACGAACAAAACATATGGTACAAAAATATCAATTACTGAAAACAACATGTTGCATAGAATATTCATGAAGAAGAAAGTACTAAGTTTTCCTACAGAAAAACGAATTATAATAAACTTCCACACAAAAAAAATAATGTTAAAGACTTGAAGAAAATAAAGTTCTTCAGTTTACAAGAAAAAATATGAACGACCATGTACATGATGGAAAGAAGATTTCAATTACTGAAAACAACATTTTGCATAGAAAAAGTTATGAAAAAAAATCCATAGGTCCTCCGATTGAAAAAATTAAATTATACAAACCCCTACAGAAAAAATCATTCTAAAACATGAAAAGAAAAGTCCTTCATTTCGCAAGAAAATACAAGATCCAGATTAAACGCGTATGAATCACATCGGGGAAAAAGTTTTCACAACACCTTACATTTGAAAATTCGTGAAGAAAAAAGTATGTTTACGATTATTAAGAGTAATACGTCGTCAAAAAAAATGAGGTCCTGTTCGCAGAGAGAATAAACTTCCCTGTAACTGTTTCCGAAGGCGAGACTGGCCAATGGCAATAACATGGCACTGCAGTATTTCTCCATGGTTGTGGGAACACGCCTGCGTTGTAGCCACTATACCTGTGTGGTTGTGAAAATCATGTCAGTACTTGTTTAAGTGAGTCATACACCCTCCTTCCTGTATTCAATCTGAAGACGTCCTACAGCAAGTCCCTCAGGCTGTCTTCCCCCATTAGGCGAACTACATCTCTTAATCCCCTTGACACCCCCAAATAATATCCCTGTAGCCGAATCGGCAGAGCACTTGACTACCACATGAGAGGCCCGGGTTCGTATCCACCCAGTTCCACATGTTCTTATTGCTTTTTGGAAAATAAATGTATTCGATTATTTCAAAATAAAAAATGGCGGACAAAAAAAGATAATCTCAGAATTAAAAGTTGCTTTGACGAGAACAACGCGGTAGGTGACGCCATGCAGAAAGAAAGGACCACGCTCACCTGTGGTGTCCATTCCAAATCATGACGATTTCTTCTTACCACGTGACCAAATAAGCAAGCGCCGGACCCCCTCCCCCCCCCCCCGCATGTAATTCGCGCTGTCGTTGCCAATTGGTCGGTCTGTACGAGCTTGGATATTCTACGTCAACCCCAGTCATCAATTGCAAGTGGTTAACCACCGCTTACTCTCTGGGCACTGGTACGTTCGTCGATGGTATACTTGCGGTACACCCTTGAGACGGTTGCCCTTGAGAAACTTAGGGTACTTACCACTTGTGTGATAGAATGACCCATCTGTCTTACGACGATAATGCGTCCACGATCGAAGTCGCTCTGATCACTACGTTTACCAATGTTCGTCGTTTGCAATACACTGTTGAAAGGAAAGCCTTGCCGTTCGCCTATTTATCGCCTGCGATTGGTTTGTGTCTGTTGCACTCTGTGCAGTGTATGCGCATGTCTGTAGGCAAAACCCTATCTCTAATGTACACTATATACCAATAAGTAATTGGACACCTGTGATGGCAAAGGAAACGAAGTTTATTCACCTTCAATAGTTGGTGGGGCCTCCACGAGCGGCGATTACAGCTGCGACCCTCCGGGGCATACTCTCAACCATGCGTTGTACGACGGCTAGCGGTATTTTCTTCCATTCGGCTTGGAGAAGACAGGTCAGTTCCTTCACCGATTTCGGACGGTGGTGGCACCCCTTAAGTCGACGCTCCAACTCGTCCCAGAGGTGCTCGATAGGGTTAAGGTCCGGGCTCTGCGCAGGCCAGTCCATTCCTTTAACCCCATTGTCACCATAATAAGCCATGGTGGACCTCGCAACATGACAGGTGGCCTTGTCATCCTGAAAGTAACATGGGTCCACCCCGTAAAACTGCCACAACGTAGGAAGCGCATTATCATCCAAAATGGTGCAGTAGGTCTCGGCGTTGAGTCTACCAGGAATTCCGACCAAGGGTCCCGTGCCATACCAGGAGAAACACCCCCATAGCATAATTCCACCGCCGCCGAACTTCACAGTTGCCACAATACATTCCGGCAGAAGGCGTTCTCCAGGCAGACGCCAAACCCAGACCCTGCTATCCAAACGGTAGAGGGTGAACCTTGATTCGTCACTCTAGAGAACCTGTTTCCACTGTTTAAAGGTCCACTATCGACGTTCTTTGCACCACGTTATCCGAGCAGCGCTATTGGACTTGGTGATCAAAGGCTTGTGGGCGGCAGCACGTCCAGGATATCCGAGCAGATGGGCTTTCTTACGGATGGTATTCATCGAAAGAACACTCCCGTATGCCTGTTGAAACTCCTCGCGCATGTGGCCCATCGATTTGGTGCGGTTCTTCCGAATTTCTCTGGCCAGCACCCGTCCGTCTCTAACTCCCAGTTTTGTGAGTCTGCCGGGTCGGGACACATTCCGACAGTCACCTTTCGTCTTCCACTTGCCAATCACGTAGGCCACTGTCGATTTTAGGTACTACAACTCGCTGGATATGTCACGTATGGATCGACCATTTCTGTGACACCCGACGATTACGCCTTTCTCGAAATCAGAGAGCTCCGAACTGCGTGTCATTTTGCATGCGACTGGTTACGTTGTTGTTTCCCACACGATATTTAACGGCGGCGGCCGTGACGTGTATCATGACCGCAGATATCGTTGATTGCAGGGGTCTCCAGTTACTTGTTGGTAGATAATGTATATCGTCCCTATCTCTAATGTTTTGTCCACTGAGCAAGTATCACTGGCGTTTAATAACTGATCAATGGTTCACTAATATTTTTATTACGGGTTATTCAGTGAAAAATCACTAGGCCTACTTCCTTGATAATCTAGAATACAATAGTTTTGAGAACACTTGTTGTCTAATGCGTGGATGATTTATTAATCCACTCAAAGGCACATGTTTTGTATTTGGGATTCCGTTCATTATGAGTTGTGCGATTTGTGTGTCAAATCATTTCACGCTGCCATATTAAGAGGGTTCTCGTTCCGAACTGATAGGACGTCTGTTCTGTAATTACTCTTCGTGCATTAAAGGCTTTGGTATACGGATGTCCACCACTGAAGACGATACCGAAATTATTTGTCGACAGTTTGTGCGGTCATGAATTGTGATGGATTTCACTGGATGCATGGCCAAAGCGATTCATCTACATTGTAATTCAAATCCCTTTTTGGAAAGTCGCGTTGAGCTCCTGGGTGAGGTAATATGTATTGAGTTTGTTCCTTTGTACTTATTAGCTCCCTTTTGTGGACCTAAGAATATTAAACTAACTACTGGTGATTCCTTTCACGATTTGAAGTTCATGTCAGGTATAAACACAAAAACAAAATTTAAAGACATTACCACAGAGACATTGAGAGAGACTCAGTAGATACACAGAAGTAGAGAGAAATATATAGAAAGAGAGACAAAAATGAAGAGAGTGAGACGGAAACTCATAGAAAGCAGGAAACAGGGAAATAGTTCCCCAGACGAACGAAGAGAAAAGGACAGAGACAGGAAATACAGCCATTTGCAAAGGTTTAAGACCACCTGTTGGTATTAGGAGATTTCTGCCGATTGCATCAGCTACTGTCTGTATTACTCAACTTCGTGTCGGTGTTGCATCATCCTACAGCGGCAGCTGTTGATTGAGTTGGAAGAAGCGTGATTCTGGTTTTCATGCTGAGAGGTTCTGTACGTAATTTTTATATAGCGAAAAATTAGTTATAAAAGAAACGTCATTAAGTGTTACTCAGAAGGCACAAATAGTAACTTTATATCATGAAGGATACTCCACACGTAACATAAGCAGAAAGATGAATGTGAGCAAGACTGCTATTCATAATACGATCATGAAATATCGAGATACATGTGAATTTAGTGACCGAAATGGACGTCCAAGGATAACAACCTCACGTGATGACAATGCCTTTTTTTTTTTTTTTTTTTTGGTTGGAGGTTTAACGACCACCGTGAGCAACTCAATGGGCTATAAGCAGTCGCCCGTCCCTAATTTAGGGTCACTGGTTCCAGGGAAGGGAGAGAGCCAGTGCCGTAAGACAAACACAACATCCATGCCTGACCGGGATTCGAACCCGGACCCCTTACGGACGAATGATTAGAGGCCAACGCCTTAGACCACTGCGCCACCGGGGCGGCGATGACAATGCCATACGACGAATAGTTATGCGTTCTTCGAAGAGTTCGTGCAAGAAAATCAAGGCCTTTCTACATTTAAAAGGGTCTGGTATGAGTATCAGCTCTGTTTCCCGACGTCTTTGCAAAGGCTTTGGATTAAAGTCTTATAAACTTTCACATAAACCTAGATTAATATCTGTCATGAAAAAGAAGAGACTCCTGTTTGCGAAACGTCATGAATCGTGGACTGTTGAAAATTGGAACCTAGTTCATTTTTCCGATAAATCAACTGTGCGTCAATTTGAATCACGTGAAGCACGTGTTCGACGATCAAAAGGGAAAAAAGGTTTGATGAAAAATATACCGTTATCACCGTGAAACATCCGCCTAGTCAGAGGATATGGGGTGCTATGTCAGATCCGGTACTGCCTCATTATTCTTTTTACCGACAGGCACTACCATGACTGGTCCTTTCTATGTGGAAATGTCACGCGAGAAGTTGTTTACTCATATGCAAGTGCAGTGATGCACAGTTTTATGCATGAGGGTGCTCCATGCAATATATCAAAGACAATAAAGGACTACCTTCAGAGGAATAACATAACGGTGCTTGACTGTCCCGGTAATAGTCCCAGCCTTAACCCCATCCAAAATTTGTGGACCATTTTGAAAGATAAGGCAGTAGAAAAGCAGTCAACATATATCCCAAGCTTTGATTGACACGATAAGGTGGGTTTGGTGCAAAGACATTTCAAGTGACTACTGCAAATCCTTCATTGAGATTATGCTACATCGTATTCTGTCCGTTAAAAAAAAACAAAGATGGCCACACAAAGTACTGATTTCGGTCTTTTTGTGTTCTAAAGAATGTAGGTACTCATCTGTAGTTTCATTTCTTCAAATATCTTTGACTACCCAAGTAGCAATTAATGTCGGTCCGATATCGGCTCCATGTCGGTAGCCGATATAACCGATATCGGCTAAATATCATGGAGGATAACTTTTTGCAATATCGGTCCAATATCTGTAGCCGATATCGGTCCCATATCGGCTAAATATCAGGGAGGATAACTTTTTGCAATATCGGTCCGATATCTGTAGCCGATATCGGTCCGATATCCGCTCAATGTCGACTGATATTAACGACATTCAGCCGACATAACCGATATCGGCCCGATATCTAGCCGATATTCCCCAAGTAGCAATTAATGTCGGTCCGATATCGGCTCCATGTCGGTAGCCGATATAACCGATATCGGCTAAATATCAGGGAGGATAACTTTTTGCAATATCGGTCCAATATCTGTAGCCGATATCGGTCCCATATCTGTAGCCGATATCGGTCCCATATCTGTAGCCGATATCGGCTAAATATCAGGGAGGATAACGTTTTGCAATATCGGTCCGATATCTGTAGCCGATATCGGTCCGATATCGGCTCAATGTCGACTGATATTAACGACATTCAGCCGACATAACCGATATCGGCCCGATATCTAGCCAATATTCACTGCTACTTGGGTAGCTATTAGTTTCTTTGAAAATCTTAATTTTCAGTAAATTGACAGGTGGTCTTAAACTTTTGCCAATGACTGTAATGAAAGACATCGAGTGCCAAAGAATAAAACGCAGAGGCATTGAAACTAAATTGTGACAGACATAAAGCCAGACAGAAAAAGGTGATAAAGAAAGGCAGTGGGACAGCCATTTACAAACAAGGAGAAAGACATGGGCAGAGAAAGAGACTGACATGGAGAGGCGTAGACTACACGAACAGGCGTAAACAGACAGATAAAGATGTTCAGACAAAGACGCATTAGGTAAAACTGAAGCAGAGAGAGCTAGAGACAGACACAGGAACATACACAGGCATCGATAGTAGTATGGAGAAAATGAGAAAGAGAAAATCAAACAGATCCGTGATGAAAGACTCAAACAGATAGAGTAAGGTTGACGTAGGGAGACATAAACGCGCAAATGTACACCGAAGAATTAAGAACTATGACTAGCTGCCTAATATAGTGCGTCGCATAAATATAGAGACAGAACAAATTCTCGAATAAAAAAGAAACAACAACGAGCTGAAATGTACACCTCATATTTATAGCAGAAATAGCATAGGACACGCAGCTGCACAATAGTTTGACGGAAACATAACAATTCCAACGCCAAGTACAAGAAAAAAACAGAAATACGCTGTTTCAAAAATATAAAGACTTACTAGTTGTGATCAGCTCCGGTACGAATAGTGGAGCCGTTGTTCCGAATAACACTGAAAACCCGATTGGGCATGCTGTCCACCAAGTGATGTAAGTGTTCTCGACGGAGTGCGTACCAGCTTCGTTCAATCTGCTCTTTCAATGCCATTACACTTGAGAACTGCCGTCAATTCGCATACACATCACGAGCTAGGATACCCCAGAGGTTCTCGATAGGATTCAGATCTGTACTGAGTGGTGACCATTCCATTACTGTCACATGATGAGTGTTAAACCAGCTTTTCGTTGATGCAGACCGATGGATAGAGGCATTGTCTTACTGGAACAGATAATCAACACCTGCTAGAGTTTCGGCAAACGGTAGAAGGTGGCTGCTGCGTATGTCCTGATACGCTTCGGAGTTTTGCCGGCCTTGCAGAAAAGCGATATGTGTTGTCCCATTGAACGCAAAAGCTCCCCAGACCATCACAGATCCCCTCCTTTCTGTCTGCTGAAGAAGGCGCGTGGCTCGCGTCGTAAATCGTGCCAATAACAGTTCCAACCGTCAGGGCCGTCAAGGTTGAACTTTTTCTCATCCGAGAAAATAGTTGTGATCCAGTCGTCCGTCCAGTGCATGTGGCTGCTTGCCCATAACAATCTAGCTTCCTTGTGGCGCTGCGTGAGGTGTGGCAAACGGTGCATTTTACGGAGAACAGTGTTGCGACTTTCCTTGATTCGTCGATGAACTGTGTCCTTTGAGACGGTGACACCAGCAGTCCGAGAAACTTGACGTAATGATAACCTTTGGGACGCAACTAAACGCAAGATGGCACGATTATCTCGTTTGGTTGTTATTCGAGGCCTGCCAGGCCGTTTTCTGGTAGTTAACGCATCGCGTTTCGATAAAGTCTTATAAATGACTGCCCAACTCCTCCCCATGGCTTTACAAATTTTTGCTACATGCAATCCATTTGCTCTCAGTCTCCAAATCTCCTGCACCTCCTCACCAGAAAGTTGACTGTTGCGTGGCATTTCGGCAAATAAATGTCTGCCGGCAGGTCCGCTGTCTTTTGTAGGCTCGAACGAATTACGGCCCATTGCGCGTGCGTACAACATGCGAATTTGTACACTTCCTTTGCATGTGGCTAATTTACATAGTTGTCTTTATATTTATGAGACACTTAAAATTACACTATTACACTTTGTGGTGTTCTTTTCACACAATCCGGTCATCTCGACGGATCGAAACGTTTGTTGTAGGGTTATGTCTAAGTAGGTACCACTTCAGCTTCCTACCTGTGTTCGCATTGCGTTCACGGCGCAAAGTCGACTGTCTCTATAATTATGCGATGCACCGTATGAGTTGGTCCTCCATGTGTAGCAAAAACAGCTCTTACCGGAAAAAGCACTGACCCTTCAAAATATCAAAAAGTGTCTTGTGACATCTTGTACGAACACGTTACCAGCAGATCCTTTAAGCCTTTAACGACCATTACCCTAAACTCTGGTATCACTCTAAATACCATAACGCCCGAAACTGTCTTTTGTTTCACTTCTTTGTTTAGTTACAACAATGGTGACTGATGGTAACTCCTGCTGATCCCTCATAGGTCGTGCAAATTTAAAGAACAGATAAGGGTAGGAAATCTGACTCACTCTAGACAGGGGTTTCATGAGGCTACGGTCGTTTGTATGAACGGGCGTTTTGGTCGTTAAAGGGTTGATTCCCTTGTAAGTTACGTTCTTGAGGAGGTGCAGATTGGCTTTTCTATTCCTATACAAACCACATACTCTGCATTGAATTGTCCTCTGTGGAATTTGGAGGATACAGCAATGCCTGGAAATTTTTCTCATGCTCCGCAAACTATCCTAACACAGCCCGGGCAGTGTGGCATGACGCATTATCCTGCTGAGTGAAGGCGCTACTAGAGGGAAGTACCGTTGCCATGAAAGGATGTATCTAGTCTGCAATAATGTTTCTGTAGGTGGTAGGCGTCATAGTTTCCTGCGCATGAATGACTGGAACCAGAGTTTCCAAGCTGAACATTTCCCGAAGCATTACACTTCCTCCACCGCCCTCGTTTCGTCCCACGGAGCATCCTAGTGCAAACATTTTCCCAGGTAAACGACCCACACGTATCCGGCGATCAACATAATATCACAGTAAACGAGATTCGTCGGAGCAGGCGAACTTCTTCCAATCTTTCATAGTTCAGTTTTGAATCTCGCTCAATGTAGGTGCTTTCGACAGTGAATCGAGGTTAGCATGTGCACCAGGAGAGGCCTGATGCTACTCTGCTCAATTTTTATATCGGTTCAATGTACTTTGTGTTATGACGCATTACTCTCGTCGATGTACTTTGTGTTATGACGCATTACTCTCGTCACCAGCATTTCAAATTATTGGTGAGTAGCACCACAGGATCCCTCCTATTGGTTCGTACCTTACGGAATAACCTTGGCTCACCTCTAGCATCGATGAGCTGTGGTTGGTCCACACTTTGCCGGTGGTTCGTTGTTTTTCCCTCCTGGGGTCAATTTTTGAAGGTTGTAACCACGTTTGACCGTAAGCTGCACGCAAATCTTGTTGTCTCCGAAATGCCATGACTCAGTTGCCTGGCAATTACGATTTGGCCTTTGTCCACTTTGCTTAAGTCCGCTGCCTTTCCCAGCTGAATAGCAAGAATAACACTGAACAGAGCTTAGTATCATGTGTCGTTTTTACCGTTTCATGACCTTCAGTGGTGCTATCGTTTACCTGCAGTTGCTTCAATTTGCATTAAGACGACGGCCGGTCATGATATTTTAGCTCTTCGGTGTATACTAGTATCCTAATGACTAGAACAATGATACAGTGATCCTGCTGCATAAAAAGGGACGCTTGATCCTCTCAGGATCAGACCCATCTACAGACCCATCTGCCTCCAGTTAGTTGTTTACATAATCTTTACTGACTCATCACTTGAAGGAAACATTCGACATGGATCAGCCAAGAGAATAAGCAGGATTCAGGAGTGAATACAGCCGTTAGATCATATCCATGTACGGAGATAACTTGTTGAAACAGCGAATGAGTATGAGCTTCCAGTACGTATTTTTTTATTGATTATGAAAAGACATTTTATTACGTGAAACTATCGGCGGTATTAATTATTTATTTTGAAGTCCTACGGTGTTAAAAATGAGACTTCTGCCATATATGTCGTAAGAATCTCGACATACCGTATATAGAAGTGCTTGAGAACAACTGCTATATATGTCGAAATTTTCATTCTCGTTCAAAAGAGCTCTAAAACCGTTTAAGCTGCCAATTTAACGGAAACTGGTAAAGAACAAATTGTGAAAGCACGGCGCCTAGGAACTACGATCTCGGAAACGGCACGGCTTGTGGTTTGTTCACGTATCGCTATAGTGAGTACGTATCAAAAATGGTGCACAGATGGCCAAACGACGAACCGTTGTCCATTCGTGTGTCGCCCACAGCTCAGTGAGCACGCGACCCAGCCAGGTCCTCATGCTCACTGCACGTCATCACCAACAACGCATGAAATGGGTCCAAAATCATCGAGAGTGGACAGTGGATGATTGGAAGAAAGTGACCTGGTCTGACGAATCAAGATGCATCACGCAAACGGCCGAGCGCTGATACGTCGATTACCAGCGATGACACTTGGACGCACTGCTGAACGGAAACAGGGCGGCGGTGTTATGCTGTGGGCGATGTTTTCTCGGGACACTTTTGTCCCCATTGTCTCAATAGCACAATCCCTGACAGCTCTCAGGTATCTGAATATCGTTGAAGACCAATTTCATCCATTCATGGCAGCTGTGTTCCCTGCTGGTGATGGCCATTACCAACAGGATAATGCTCCACGCCACAATGCCAGAATCGTTAAGGAAGCGGTTCGAGAAACATGCTAGTGACTTTCTGTTAATGCCCTGGCCTCCGAATTCACCTGACATGAACCCAATCGAACATTTGTCGTTCGACTTGGAAAAGCGGGTTCGCGCTGAATCAGCACCACCCAGAAAGGTACGGGAACTGGAGGACCTACTGTTGACATTATGGTACCAGATACCCCAGGATGCCTATCGCCACCTCATCGAATCGATGCCTCTTCGAGTGGCCGCTGTTTCGTGGGCTGAAAGGGGTTATACAGCTAATTATGTAAATGGTTATAATGTAATGGCTCATTGGTCCATGCGACGTACCTACTTCAGATGTGTTTCACATGTCAAGACGTCAAGTTGCAGAGAAAACTCTTCGTCGTTTAGTTCAATCGGTAGAACAGTCCACTCCGAAGAAAGCAGGTATGGGTTCGAATCTCAACACTGACAAATTTTGACTTTTACGCCATTGGATCCCGATCGTAAAATGAATCTTCTGGCCATGAGTTCGAGAAAAATGTGTGTAATCCTTGTTCCACTTATCGTCTGGAATCCCTTCTTTAGCGCTTCGAAAAATGTGTTGATGCTTCTCTCACATGTTGTATTGAACTAATCAGAATAGCTTTTTCTGCAGGAAGTTCCTTCAAGCATGGTTTGTTGGCTAAACCGAAATAACCTGCGGTTTCGTGCACCCGTCTTTATCGGAGGATGGAGTGGGATATATGTGACGTATCTACCTCAGAGGTACCACACCAGACGTGTCAAGACGGGAAGTTGCAGCCATAGGCTTCGTTGATGAAGTTCATTCGGCTGAATAGTCGACTTCGGGTAAGGCAAATGTGGGTTCCAATCCTACCACAGGCAAATTCGGGTTTTCTCGCTATGAAGAGGCTTAAGGAGACCTTTTGACGTGCAATATTTCTACATGTTTCTGACAAATAACAGCAAATAGGTACCATTTTTCAAACATAACAATTACGATTTCGTAGAGCTTAAATATCATTTGACGTGAAGTTTTATTTGCGCTTTACTTCCGTGAATTTTCGATTTATTGCACAAGGAAAATTAAATGAAAATATTCACTCTCCGTTGAAGACAACTAATCCCCTGGTAATGATTTTCTCAGTTATCAAATATCCATATTTTATTCGGCGCTACGTAAAATGAAGAGCAATTGAATTAGATATACCTGTCTAGTAACGTGCAGCACCACCTTTCGCCCTGATGACGGCGGCGATTCGTCTTGGCATGGACTGGACAAGACACCGGAAGCGTTGGGAAGGCATACGGATCCACAACCTCTGAACAAGCTCCCACAGTTCACGAAGATTTAATGGAGGTGGGCCAGAGCCTAAAACATCTCCCTCGATGGCATCCCAGATCTGCTCGATGGGATTGAGGTCAGGTGACCTAGCTGGCCAAGGAAGCGAGTTCACGTCGGTAGAGTGTTCATCCAACCATTCGGATACAATTCGGGAGCGATGGCACGGTGCATTGTTTTGTTGTAGGATGAGGTCCTTAGTGGAATGTTGAAGACGCACAAACGGGAGCAAATGATTGTCCAGGATAACTCGGTAACGTTGATCTGTGAGGGACGATGTCACACGTACCAGCGGTTCCATTTCAGTCAACGTAAACAGTCCCCAGACGAGAATGCCGCTCCCACCAGCTTGAAGAGTATCCTGCTGGCAAGAAGGATCCATCGCTTCATGTGGTTTGCGTCGTACTCGTATCATGCCATCCGTATATACCAGCGTGAATCTCGACTTATCAGTCCAGGCCCCATTTTTCCACATGACTAGTGTCCAGTGGCGATGTTCCCGCGCCCATGCTAATCTTTGCATCATGTGATGTGCGGTCAGCAGCGGTACCCTCGTGGGACGATGGCTTCTGTACCCCATAGCGAGGAGATTGTTCTGGATTGTATGGCTGCTTACACGTTTTGGTGCACCAGCGTTAAATTGATGAGTGATTTCTTGCACTGCGGCCCGTCTATCCTCTGTTACAATTTCTTGCACTGCGGCCCGTCTATCCTCTGTTACGATGACCCCGCTCATCCACACGCTGTTGTCCACGGCAGTTGGCCCTTGCAGGGATGGTTCAACCGGATTCGATGTACACACGGTGCACTCGTGAAAATCCCAGTGCCTGCGCGACTTCCGAGATGGAGTGACCCATTCGTTGGGCCCCGACAATTAGCCCACGATCAAATGCGCTTAGATCCTTCATCTTATCCATACTGCGTCCGACTCTTACTGATTCCCGTCGCATCACTCCTTATATTGTCGGATCGCTGCATAGGTCATGTCGTTTCCGTTTACAGGGCCGCCCACAGCGCCACATTTGCATAACGCCAGCTGTCTCTAATTCAATTGCTTTTCAGTGTATATGCTTGTCGTTCTCCACTTGCACTTCCACTCATATGTCTGTTTGGGTATCTGTGAAAGCCCATTTTTTCACAGAAGATATAATCAAATCAAATCTTGCTTACCTTTATGAGAATCATTCCGGAAAGAATGCTAATTAAATTTATTTTTCCCGAAATGGCATTTACTTAATGTTGATATCATGCAATAGGAGAAAAAGTTTAAAAATAAAGTTTTCTGAGTAGTGTTAGTAGGTATTAAGTGGAAACAGAGTATATTTGTTTTAGAACATTTACTATTAAATATATTTGCGCCATCGTCCTTAGGTAAAAATAAAAAATTTTGACTCTTATTGAAATGAACGTCATGTTACGCTCCCGATGATATTTCAAGACATGAATATTTTTAACTGAAAAGACTTTCATAAAGAAGAGAACTACGAAATTCTTTTGAACGGACAATACGCGTGTCTAGAAGTGTGGAAAAGGACTGAACAAAAAAAATGTTGAACACAGAAACTATATTTAAGCAAGCCCGAGCAAAGCACGAAATATGTAATCAGTATTCCTGTACAGAAAGGGGTTTGAAATATATATAAATATTTTTTCTCATCGAACAGAAGCTTTTTCTTAGCGAAGACGTTTCTGAAATGAGATGCGCCCCAGTGGTGTAGTGACCTAAGCTCGTCCGAGATAGGTCTGTGTTCGAATCCCAGGGAGGCACGGATGTGTTGTGTTTGTCCTACGATACTGGCTCTCTTCCTTTTCCTGGATTCAGCGACCCTAATTTAGGGACGGGCGACTGCTTACATCCGATCGAGTTATTCATGGTGGTAGTTAACACATTCAAATCTAAAAAAAATAAAAAAAATGCCGTTACATCCTAATATTCTAACTGTGTGTGTGTGAGGCACAATCGGACTATGCAAAACGTGACTGTTTTTACAGCTTTTCCCAACTGCGGAAATTCGGTCACATTAAACGGGCCTAATGCAATTGACAGTCGTTCCTCGCAGTCGTAGTAATGATCGAATACGCCCCAGAGAATCTTCAACAATGTGAATGACATCCTTATCTTGCAGCGTACATACACTGCCGGACAATTGTACAGGACGGATGACAATAGCAACGATAGCAACCATAAAATGTAAGGCAGGAAAATGTGGAAATTAGCATAAGTGCGGGATACAGTAAGACGTGTTGTGCGTATGCAAATTTTGGATTGCCGAACTTGTTCGTGACGTCATAGCGCTGATAAGAGATATAAAGGATTTGACGTGTATTGACCATTGTTGTTCAAACGCAAAGTTGAAAGGGAAAGAATCAATTGCCGAACTTGCAATTTTCAGTATGTCTTCCCGACATCACCTAGATGATTTTACGCGTGGCCGTGTTATTGGCAAGATTGAAGAAGGGCGAAAATTAACAGATGTTGCCTGGGAGTTCGACATCAGCCACAGTGTTGTTTCAAGGCTTTGGAAATCATTTCAAACAAATGGAGAGCGTAGCAAACGTCACGGGGGAGGTCGTGTGCGCAGTACGACACCTGCAGAAGATCGGTACATAGTGCTATCAACAAAAAGACACCGGCGCAGCACAGCTAGTGAGGTAGCAAATCATTTTATGGCTGCTACTGGCAAACGGATCTCCCAAAAAACTGTCGCCAGACGTTTGTATGAAGG
Organism: Macrothele yani; assembly: GCA_039090855.1. Taxonomy (NCBI): domain Eukaryota; kingdom Metazoa; phylum Arthropoda; class Arachnida; order Araneae; family Macrothelidae; genus Macrothele; species Macrothele yani. The sequence goes on along the minus strand of CM077027.1, from coordinate 131,208,443 downwards.
ATACGCCCGCCGTCCTGTTGTGTGCATCCCATTGTCCAGACGTCCGCGTACCGCCCGCTTGTAATGGTGCCATCAACATCGCAATTGGACTAATAAAGACTGGTCTGCTGTCCTTTTCTCAGATGAGAGTAGATACAGTCTATCGTCTGATTGTCGACGACAACTGATCTGGCGTGATAGTGGTACTACATATTGTCCAGGAAACATGTAGTGTCATGGTATGGACTGGCATCATGATCAATGGCCGTACGTCCCTGTATGTGCTTCCAACTGGGACTATGACTGGCCAACGATACATTAATGATGTTCTGCTACCTCATGTTCACATGTTCCATGGTGCTGTCGGTGATAGATTCATTTTCATGGACGACAACGCAACATGTCATCGAAGAGTCGCTGTCCAGGAGTGTCTTGAGAGTGAGAATATTCAACGCCTCTTATGGCCAGCACGTTCTCCAGATCTGAATCCCATTGAAAATGTGTGGGATGCTTTGGGGAGGAGTCTTACTGGTCGCCAATGCCCTCCAATAAACAAGAACACCCTCATCCGTGCACTGACAGAGGAATGGGATAAATTACCCCAACAGCTGCTTGATAATGTTGTGCAAAGCATGACACGACGTGTGGAATCTTGCATCGCCCTCCATGGTGGCCATATCCCGTATTGACATCTTACACCCAAACGCCTGCGTACGGTAATTGCAATTTTTTCACGTTTACGTATTCTGCACAAAATGGCCTGTTTGTCCCTTTAACACGTTCCAAAGCCTTCTGAATTTCAGAGCACAATAAATTGTCTTTCTTGTAATGTCCTGGCATTCTGACATTATTTTATTTCACTTGGCATCCAACCACACTTACTTTTTTATGCGCTATATAGCCGTTTATGATCCGTCCTCAGCAATTGTCCAGCAGTGTATAACCGTGCTTTCAGTTCTGAGTGTAGGCAGCTAACATCCTCAGAACATTTTGAGAAAGAAATTCGAATTTTGGGCTGCCAATGTTACCGAATGTGGCGAAACATATAATACACAAAGTCGGTAAATGGAGAATCAGCAAGGTATGGCGCAAAAAATTCTTCCAAAAACTGGCGCAAAAGATTAGTGTTTAATTATACTGTAAGTAGTGATTTTTGCGCCCTCTCTTGAGCAGCAGCCCTTTCTGCCCCGCCCTAGTTACGCCTCAGCTTGGTGTAACAGGAAAATGAACTCTTCGACCTGGAAAATGACGGGAGTTGATGACATCATGATCAAAGTTATATTCCTGAAATGGCAAAAGGTTGGACACAATGCTAGAAGAACTGATAACCGTTGGAGAACTGAAGCACTAGACGCGATTCAAAGGGACAGGGAAAATCTCAGTAGAAGACCCTATGGGAAATAGGTGGATGAAATTCGAAAGCATGTCAGCGTTTAGGAGACTGGCTCAAGACAGAAAGTTGAGGAAGAAACTCAGGAGAAACCTTCACCTTGCAGTACCAATACAGGATGATGGTGGTGTTAATACACTGGCGGAAAGTGAAAAAAGAACCCCAAGAAGGAATTGGCGGACGATCATGAAATATACATATGTTAATGGGGTCGAGTTTACGTAGGTATGTTGTTAATTTCGGGACCAACAGGTGAGCGCTTACGCCACAGCACGGCATATAATGCAAATTATCGTCGGTGGTATTTAAGGAGTACGGCGAAGTGAATGTAATCAGTCGTCGGCGTACGGACACGTGCGAAGACCCTGAAGAAGCTGCAATGCCTGGACATGGAAGACGTGTGCGATTTCAGCAGTTATCGGACTTTGAGCGAGGTCGTCTAGTCGGACTCCACGAGGTCGGGTGGTCGTATCGTCGTATTGCGGGGCGAATTGGACGAGAAGTATCGGTGCTGGTACGATGGTGGCGTAGATGGCCCGAGGAACATTCCCACACGAGAAGACGTGGAACCGGGAGTCACAGACGGACTGATGAGCTGACCGATCGACGCATAAGAAGAGCGGCGTTGTCAAGCAGAACATCCACTGCGACGCAAATCCGAGCTGCCGTTGCACCTGAGGTGACTGTGCGAACAATTCGCAACCGTCTACTGGATGCAGGGTTACGTGCACGTGTGCCTCTGGTATGTGTACCTCTGATTCCATCCCACCGTCAGGAAAGGCTGCAGTGGTGTCGCCAACGTCTGCACTGGAGAACGCAATGGCGATCTGTCGTGTTCAGCGATGAAAACCGATTCTGATTGGGAGCCTCCGATGGCCGTATGCCTGTTCGCAGACGCACAGGTGAGCGTCTCCACCTTTCTTGCATCCGCCAGCGACACACAGGGCCTACACCTGGTCTCCTGGTGTGGGGAGCGATCAGCTATCACTCCCGTACACAACCAGTGTTTGTACCGGCAACGTTAAACAGCACCTCCTACATGAACTACATCATTCAGCCCGTTGTTATGCCATTTATAAGGTCGGTCCATCGTGGTATTTTCTAGCAAGATAACGCACGTCCACACACGGCACGTGCAACGCAACATGCACTTCAGGGCGTGAGACAACTTCCATGGCCTGCACGTTCACCAGATTTTTTCCCCATTGAGCACGTGTGGGATTTTATAGGACAACGACTTATCCGGTCTCCACGGCCAGCCACGACCATCCCCGATTTACACGTCCAGGTTGAGGATGCTTGGAACTCAATAACCCAAACTTACATCCAACATCTGTACGACAGACTCCATGCCAGAATTGCACAGTCTGACGCAGTTCATGTCGGTTCAACCTCGTACTAACCATGTTACATGGAAATGTTTTTTTTTTCAGTTTACCAGCGAATACAGCTGTATTTTGCCATAATGTTTTTATCTGACGTCTCCTTCTTGGTGTTCTTTTTTCACTTTCCGCCAGTGTATATACGAGGTCCTATGAAAATGTTCCGAGACTAGGCCGATATTCAACAAAGTACTTACGTTACATTAATCTGGCTATGATTTGCGCCATCGTCCTTAGGTAAAAATACAAAAAATTGACACTAATTGAACTACACCCCTGCCAGCGTTTTTGAAACTGTTGAAACGCTCCCTGGAAGTCCTGTTCGCGAATCTTGTCAAAGCACCGTGTGCGATTCGCGCTGGATCTCGTCCACGACTTCAAAACGACGACTCTTCAGCTTCAGCTTCGGGGCACAGAAAGAAATCGCAGGGTGCCAAATCTGGCGAGTAAGGCGGGTGAGGAAGGGTAGTCCGCATTGTCGTGATGGAGCAGGAAATCGCACCTGCTCCACATTTCAGGTCGTTTGCGGGGAATGTCCTCCCTAAGACGCCGCAGAACACTGCAGTAAAAAAGGGAGGCGACGATCAGGCCCTGGGGGACAAATTCACGGTGTTCAACCCCACGAATGTCGAAGAACACGATGAGCATGCATTTGGTTGCGCTCGGGAGCTGTCGGGTCTTCTTCGGTCTTGGAGATGCCGGGCTCTTCCACTGCGACGACTGTTGTGTGGTCTCCGGGTCGTAACCGTAGACCCAAGTCTCTTCCCCAGTAATGACCCGCAACAGGAACGAAAATTGTTATATCTAGATAATGAAATTATTTTCTTTGTGAATTACTTCCGTGCAATGGCAAATGTATAGTTCCATTGGATGAGTGCTAAGAGACGTGGACTTCTGGCTTATCCGCTGATCCGGTTCCATCTGGGTTCCTAGACGAGGTAAGATTGTTTTACTTGTCTTGCCACCACACTGGTTATTGCTTTTCTGGTACCAGCCACCCGAAATATGAAACAGGAAGTGCTTATGGGGTTCCGTAAAATCCGAAACAAAAACTGTCAGTGTGCTCCGAATTCCATTATGCTGATTTCATAACTTTGATGGAATAAGTTATCTCAACTTGATAACAAAATCTGGTGGGTAAAGATTTTCTTTTTCTACAACATTCCTTCATTATTAGGTCACCAATAGAAAGAACCGACTGTTAGGACGTGCAGTATATTCATTTTATTCTAAACATCATCATTTTCTTGTGAAAAAGTGAGAAAATTCTGTTTAACAAAATGGATATGGAGAGTTTTTAGAAATTTTTCTTTGGCTACAATATTCATTATATTTCCTCTCACCCTTAATAGGTTGTATTGGAACTTTAAAGCTATAGTCATTGAGGTCGGCATTTTGCGGACATAAGGAATTATCCTTTTAGCCGGCTGGAAAGAATATATTCGCTGGAAGGAGTGAACCTGCCCGTCAGAAGGCATTATTTTCTCCTTTGCTTTTTTACCTAGGATAATGGTTGACACTAATCCTTTCTGATCGATTACCTGCTAAAAGAGCTATAACAATTACGAAGAACCTAAGAAAAGAGAGACAAGATGTTCGAGTCACTTTTTCTACCCAGTGGCACGATGTCCTCGTCAGGTGAATTAGCACTTCTCCATTATGGCTTAGGTCATGGAGCATAGACTGGATGACTAAAAGGAGCGCTTATCTCTTGGACAGTGACGTATATTCGAGGCTAGCTAGGCTATCTGCGAAGCCCAAAGAATGCATAAATAAAAGTCAATTAAATATTCACTGAAGAGCAATTGAATTAGAGACAGCTGGCGTTACGCAAATGTGGCGCTGTGGGTGGCCCTGTAAACGGAAACGACATGACGTATGCAGCGATCCGAGAATATAAAGAGTGATGCGACGGGAATCAGTAAGAGTCGGACGCAGTATGGGTAAGACGAAGGATCTAACAGCATTTGATCGTGGGCAAATTGTCGGGGCCCGACGAATGGGTCACTCCATCTCGGAAATTGTGCAGGCACTGGGATTTTCACGCGCCACAGTGTCACGGGTGCACCGTGAGTACATCGAATCCGGTAAAACCATCCCTGCAAGAGCCAACTGCCGTGGACAACAGCGTGTGAATGAGCTGGGTCATCGTCGGCTAGCTCGCATTGTAACAGCGGATAGACGGACCACAGTGCAAGAAATCACTCGGCAATTTAACGCTGGTGCAAAAAACGTGTAAGCAGCCACACAATCCAGGACCATCTCCTCGCTATGGGGTACAGAAACCATCGTCCCACGAGGGTACCGCTGCTGACCGCACATCACAGGGTGCAAAGATTCGCATGGGCGCGGGAACATCGCCACTGGACCCTAGACACGTGGGAAAATGTTGCCTGGACTGATGAGTCCAGATTCACGTTGGTACATGCGGATGGCAAGATTCGAGTACGGCGCAAACCACTTGAAGCGATGGATCCTTCTTGTCAGCAGGGTACTCTTCAAGCTGGTGGGGGTGGCATTTTTGTCTGGGCACTGTTTACGTGGACTGAAATGGGACCCCTGGTATATGTATTACATCGTCCCTCACAGGTCAACGCTACCCGGATATCCTGGTCGACCATTGCTCTCGTTTGTGTGTTTTCAACATCCCACTGGGGACCTCATCCTGCAACAAGGCAATGAACCGTGCCATCGCTTCAGAATTGTATCCGAATGGTTGGATGAACACTCTGCCGACGTGAACTCGCTTCCTTGGCCAGCTAGGTCACCTGACCTCAATACCATCGAGCACATCTGGGATGTCATCGAGATAGATGTTCGAGGCTCTGACCCCCCTCCAAAAAATCTTTTTGAACTATGGGAGCTTGTTCAGGGGTTGTGGATCCGTATGGCTTCCCAACGCTTCCGGTGTCTTGTCGAGTCCTTGCCGAGACGAATCGCCGCCGTCATCAGAGCGAAAGGTGGTGCCACACGTTATTAGACAGGTATCTCTAATTCAATTGCTCTTCAGTGTACACAAATAAAAGTCAATTACCAACGGTATTAAGATATGTCGATGCTTTCTCTGCGAAAAGCTGAAAACATCGACATATAAGAAAGCATCGATCATATGACTCAGTCTGGCGAGCTAAGCCAACGTCATAACGCAAGCAGCTCTTCCAAAGCCTTCGTTGTTCTGATTCGAAGACCTGCGGTTCGATCGTCTGCTAGCGTTTCCATGGCAACATGAATGAGCGTATAGAGGGGGATGGACCATTGCTTTGCGCAACCGCTCGCTCAGAAAAGAGAAGACTTCGACTACTTCACTCACCGGGATTCTTCCCCGCCTATATCAGCACGTGTTGCGCGAGAGTTGTTGCAGTTTGTGTGAAGTGTCAATGAATTAAAATTAGTGACATTATATCTTCAATTCGTGGCTTTGTTGGATTGGAACTGTTTTGAAAAATTTTGTGAAAGCTTCCCTGAACATCTACTGTCAGATCTTAAAAGAGCTGTATGCTTCAAATTTTAATACAGCTCGACTAAAAAATGAACTGAAGATGTTTTATTCCCTTGATTTAAAACAAAAACAAATCAGTAAGATACATTACATTACTTGATACATAAAGTTGAATAAATTGGACGTTGTGTGTGAAGTGTACAGATTAGCAGACCTAATATTAAACTTTTCATCAACAACTGCAACTGCCGAAATAAGTTTTTCTGCATTAAAAATAATAAAGATATATCTTAGAGCCACATAAGGACATGCACATTCGAGCAACTTGGCTGATTTGTCAATAGAGATAAACATTCTTTTTTAATTTGAGAAACTACTCGGAAGAGACTTTTTATGAAAACGTAACACTCTAGTTCACACAAAAGGAAAGAAGAATGGAGTTCATGCACAAATAAAGTATTCCCTAATCCTCATAATTATTTGGTATCATGTTAGCAATAACATGTACTTAAAATACGTTTCTCCTATTACTTAACAATTAAAAATTAAACTTCACAATTTTTGAAAAAGCAGTACTGGGGTGCTAAGATGGCCCAGCTCTTGGAACAAGTATTAGGTTAGTACTGCCGAGATGAAAAAGCGAAACAAAATATTTTGCAGATTATTGTTTTTATTTTTTTATTTTTTAACACTTCTGTTTCGGGAACATCGAAATTTAGGACGCCATTTAGTCCAGGTGTATCTGCCGTTTAAAGCTTTAAAATTCATTTTCCTTCAAATAAGTTTATTATTCTATTGAATAAACTTATTTTCTGTCACCTGAGCTAAAATGCAGACTATGTGCTCCAATTGCTTATTTTTTATTAATTTTTTTGCTCTTTTACAAACTAACATAAAAAACAGTGACGTATAACTTTAAAATCATTTACACTCCAGAAATAATAGTACGCAATTATTCAAGCAAATTCCCGGTATAATACCGACTTCAGGAAATAACTTGCGTTCATCTGCACAAAACGGTTCCTTTTTTTGTTCTTGTAACTGACATCAAATTTTCCACTTTGCAAAATGTTAAATTAAACAATGTGAAATCGGAATTTTTAAATTCTGAAATGCGTATTATTTATATATAGTTTTATGGTGATTAGTTCAAGATAAATCGTTGAAATAATATTGGACATGATTTTTTACCGTATCATTTGTAATAAACTTATTTCTATGCTCGCAAGACTGCGTACAGTTTTCCGTCAAATTTCACATTTGTTCGAACTAATACAAAATAGTAAAGAACAAGCGGATGTGCTTGTTTCTTTATCTCATTCGCCCACTGAAAAAAATTGCATTTTTTTTATTCCTTCCGATGTACTTTTCGAGAGTTCTATCAATATTTCTATTGTATGCATGCATATCGATACGTGTGCATGAAGTTATTATTTCAAAAGTATTATAGTTTCTACATAAAAATATTCGTGCTGCAAATATTAGAATTAACGACTTTCGTCTAATTGCAAGATAAAATAAGTTAAAACTACATTAGTTAAAACTTTATTAAAAATGACACACATGAGGCCTTTCGGGCATTGCTATACACCCATCTTCAGATGGTAAAATTAGACCGTACATCCAAGTATATATACATAGCACAGGTAAGAGTCCAGGATCAATTTAACCATCTGAAAATAGGCGTATAGTAATGTTCGAAAGGCCTCATGTGTGTCAGTGTTTTTAATAAAGTTTCAACTAATGTAGTTTTAACATATTTTATCGTGCAACTAGACGGAAGTTGTTAATTCTAGTATTATAGTTTCTTTTTGTCTCCCGGCCGATGTCGTTTCTAGTGTTCAAGAAAAGCTAAAAATCATATTGTTACTCTTGCATAATTTTGTACGATATTTAATAATTTTGGGGAAATTTATGGCTTCTTCGTCTTGCAACTTTGTTTAGTTTTGTTTAAAATGCTTCGTTTTCCAATATGTCTTTATTTTCGAATACTGTTTCAATAACGAAATATTTTTCTCACGTAAAATTACGAAAATATTTTTCAGGTAAAATTAAACAAACCCCGCCTTTCTTTTTTTACAGAACGTCAAAATATTTGTCAGCGAATTAAAATTTCATTCCATTGCGAAACAAACTGTGAAATACTGCAGAACAGCATATAATTTTGTAGGGAAAACAAGTTATTAGTTTAAATTTTATGCTGTCCCTTTGTCTCCGGGGCTGATGTTGTTTTTGTGTTGAAAAACACCAATAATCGTGTTGTAACTCTTACTTAACCTTGTATGATAATTTTCGGGAAAGTTGTGGCTGCGATTTGCAACTATGTTTAATTTTATTTAAATTGCCTCATTTTTCCAGGATGCCTACTTTTTTCTCACAGAATGCTGTAAAATTTCACGACAAAGTAAAATTTTTGTGTTATTGCTAAAAAATACGGTGAATTACTGCAGAACAATATGTAACTTTGTAGAAGAAAACTTATTAGTTTAAAAGTTTTACGCTTTCCACTTTTCTTCTGCGCCGATGTTGTTTCTGTGTTGAAAAACTCCAAAATAATACTGTAACTCTTGCTTAACCTTCTATTATAATTTTCGGGAAAGTTATGGCTGCGATTTCCATTTTTTTTTATTTTTGTTTAAAATGCATAATTTTCCAGGATACCTTCTTTTTTTCCACAGAATGTTGTAAAAATTTACAGTAAATTCAAATTTTTATACCTTGCTAAAAATACCTTGAATTGCCGATGTAAATTTTGCAGAAGGAAACTCACTTATTTTCTTGAGTATCTTTAGCCTTTGTGTACGTGACATTGCCATTTTTCTTCAGGTGATGATCGTTTCGAAGATGTGTTTCCTACCTATTTTCAAAATATTTGTTTTGTATGGAATTTAAAGTTACAGCGCAAACTTATTTAGATCGTTACTCCTGCTTATAAATGTTTTTTAAGCATATGAGAAAGTATCAGTGTTTCAGGATTTCATGAAAAACTTTTTTGATGAATAGATCCCAAAAGAGGCATTTTCATGGAAATCAGAAGAGAGAGAGAGAGAGATAGATGTGGATATTACCTTTCGTTCACGCTTAGGAAGTGATGGCAGATGAGAGGCATTTTCCGCATCATTTGAATTTCTTCGGAGACGGACACCTAATTTCCCCTGTTGTCACTCTGTATGAAGCGAGTTAGCATCGCCAACATGATGATGTGCATGAGTTCTAGACAGATTCAGAAGAGAAAACGTGCGTGAGAAATTGAGAGAAAGAGATAGAGAGAGAGGGGAAGTTGGAATCGCAGGGATGTGCAGACGACCTCTTCTCCCGCAGCGCTCGGTCGACAGAAACAGAATGTTGAGTTGTCCAAGTCCAGGTGGCGAACGCGGTGCCGACGTCACGTGATATAGCGTGAGAGTGGAGGGAAGTGTGGGTGGGGTGGAGGGTCTCTTGTGGATCCCTTTCTGGGCACCTCCCTCCCGAATCTCATTCCTCCACCAAACTCTTCTCACACTCACTGTTGTTCCTCTCGAGCATCTCTCTCTTCAACGAAAAGGATTGTGTGCCTGCTTTCTCTGAAGACGGAAGGATCATTAGATGCAGAGAGACATTTCTTTTCACCATGTGGCTCAACCCGCACAACTCCTAATTCAAAAGGTTTGTTGAGCGATAATGATCCCCTTGCCCATTAGACCCTGAGAGAGATTTGGCCTTTGCCATGTGACTCGACCTCACAAATCAAAACAACCACATCCTACCATTTTCATTACTCCACGTAACAGGTTTTTCTTTTTCTTCTTTTCATCCCTATCTCGGTCCCAGGAATGAAACAGTTGCTTCCGGCGTAATTTCTGCAGGAACAAAAGCTGTCACAGCCGCATTACTACGGAGCAATCTGCTACAGAAGAACTCTACAAACGAACAAAATTTTGACAAGTAACAAATTAAGGGCTTAGTGATTATTTACGCTTCCGAACCGTAGATTGGCCGCCCCGGTGGCGCAGTGGTCTAAGGCGCTGGCCTCTGATCATTCGTCCGTAAGGGGTCCGGGTTCGAATCCCGGTCAGGCATGGATGTTGTGTTTGTCTTACGGCACTGGCTCTCTCCCTTCCCTGGAACCAGTGATCCTAATTTAGGGACGGGCGACTGCTTATAGCCCATTGAGTTGCTCACGGTGGTCGTTAAACCTCCAATCAAAAAAAAAAAAAAATCAACCGTAGATTGAAAAAGCGTATATGCTCCAGCTTTGTCCGTCTGTCCGCGCGATAACTCGCGTAAAAATGGTTCGATTTCGATGAAATTTTAGTATGTGGTAGGAGACCATCTGAGGACGAACCCTATTGAACATCGGACAAATGGGGTCAAAGGTCACGACATAGGAGCGGGATCCATTTCATAGACCTTATGCGTCATAACTTACGTAAATATGGTTCGATTTCAATGAAATTTTATTATGTAGTAGGGAACCACCTGGGGACAAACGCTATTGAAAATGGGTGTAGTGGGATCAAAGGTCAGTACATAGGAGCGGGATGCATTCCATCGCCGTTATGCGTCACAACTTGCGTAAATATGGTTCGATTTGTATGAAATTTTGGTATGTCGTAGGGGGCCACCTGGAGACGAACCCTATTGAAAATGGACAAAACGTGGTCAAAGGTCAGGGCATAGGAGTGGGATCCATTCCATCGCCTTTATGCGTTATAACTGATTGCGACAATATGCGTTATGCTTCGATTGCGACAAAACTTTATCATGCTGTTCCGGAAGTATACTTTACCGGTTCTGTTGAATATCATCGAAATCGGGTCAAAGGTCAGGTCATAGGAGTGATATTTATTCTACAGCCATTATCCTCCTAACTAGATTAATGACTTCTGGTATCTTGGAAAGCGTATCATAATCAATGCATTGCATGATTTTACTAACTTGTTGAGATTAAATATGCAACAGAACTGTTCTGAGGCACTAACTCGCGGAACTTTGATAACGTTTTTGTTGTTGTTTCGGGGTTTAACCTCCAAAAATGGAAACTGGTCACGTGTCAGCGGGTCACTGGCAGGAGAATTTCTTGCGGTTCAAACGGGTCGAGTAAAACTGTTCCTGACCCGATTTCGACCCGGTTTTATTTCCGTTAAAGAAAAAAATATTTCAAAGGACCTTTCCGAGGTCTTTGAACTAATACTTCAGAGCTGCAGAGTATTATCCAGGAACGTGCTGAGAAGGGTAAAGAAATGGGATTAAAATGAACTTTCAGAAGACAAAACTGAAATACAATGCTTTTACAAGGAATGAAGATTTATCAATTGATGGGGAAAAGCTGGAGATAACCAATTCCTACATTTACCTTGGTCAGCAGATATCAAGCGAGGGTCACATTAATGTAGAAATCAATTGGAGTTTTTGTAAGAAAGAGGACAATTTGTAAGATAAATGTGCCACTATGTCTTAAAAGAAAAGTGTTTAATCAATGCATCTTTCCAGTGCTTATGTAAGAAGCCGAGACTTGAGCCTTAACTACAAAAGACATACACAGACGGCAGACAACTGGAAGAGGCATAGAGAGATGAAAAAAGCATGGAAAGATGCATTCTTGGTGCAACCAAGAACGATTAAAAGAGGAACTCATTGATAAGGAAAATAACAAACGTGGAAGACATCATGATCAGGGTAGAATCCCTGAAATGGCAATGTGTTGGACATTTGCCAGAAGAACGGACCACCGATGAACAACCGAAATTCTAGACTGGATTCTAAGGCACGAGAAAAGACCCAGAAGAATACTACGTGGGAGATGAGTTGATGGGGGATACTGTCCTGACCCAAGACAGTCGATTGTTGAAGAAACCTGGGGGAACCTTCATCCAGCAGTGGAATGTTAATGATTGACGATGATGATGATATATTCGAATTTATAGCTCAAAGCAGATTTTTGCGGGTCACGTCAGGGGCGGGTCCAGGTCGGGTCCAATTATGTGACGACCGGTTCAGGTCGGGTCCGGGTGCAGAATATTTGACCCGTTTCCAAATCTGTTACCCGCCACCATGAGCAACTCTTCTTAGCGCTATAAGCATTTCAACCATCCCTAATTTATAATCACTGATTCCCGGGAACGGACGCAGATCGCCCGTCTAATAAAAAGTTCACCACTTATGACTCATCCCTGACAAATGGTTTGAAGCCAACGACTCAGACCACTCGGTCACCGCGTCGCCCACTTTGAAGATGACAACTGCTCATACAATTACTTCACTATTTCGTGATCCAAAATGTGTCGACTAGGGTTCAATTTTCAACAAACCCACGGATGAATTGTATTTAACGCCTGAAATTCCCCATGAAGTTTAGCGAGACGGGACGGAAAGTTTAACGCGTTTTGATTCAAAATATCCGTCCATTCAAGCTCTGAAAATATTCATATGTCTACTGCAAGTGCTGTGATATCTTTTTTGGGAGGTGTGGGGGTTAAGAGAGTAAAACATTTTACCGGCTGGAACGAACTAATTAGGAGATAGAAAAAGGGTTGAAATCAGATTGATACACTATATTATCAAAAGTATTCCGACGCAACAATATTTTGGGGCAAATAGCTTTATTACCGCAATTATTAGTTAGTCGGTCCACCTTTTGCTTGTGTGACAGAGGCAACACGTCGAGGCAGACTATCAACCATTGTAGGTCTCGACAGGAATAGCTCGCTATTCGTTATGCAGAGCTGCTGTCAGAGTGGAAAGCGAAGACGGTCGTTGTGGTCGATTTCGTATCCGTCGCTCCAGTTCATCCCAGAGGTGCTCAATGGGATAAAGATCAAGACTTTGAGCAAGTTAGTCTAACAATTCCTCCTAATTTTCAAGCAACCAGTCCTGCTCTGTGAGGACAGGTTGCTTGGTCGATTTCGTATCCGCCGCTCCAGTTCAACCCAATGGGATAAAGATAAAGACTCTGAGAAAGTTAGTCTAACAATTCCTCCTCATTTTCAAGCAACCAGTCCTGCTCTGTGTGGCAGGGAGTACGATCATGTTGAAAAAGACAACAGTTATTTCCGTAGTACTGCCGCATTGCCGGTGTAGAATTATCCAGAACGTCGACGTACACTTCACAGTTCATGGCTCATAGTATAATAACCAACGGACCGAGTCCCATCCACGAAAAACAACTCCATACCATGATGGAGCCACCGCCGCGGCGAACACAGTCCGATGAAAACGCTGGGCTTTCGCTGAATCCAAACATGCCCATCAGATTGGAAGAGTAAAACGCGTGACTCATCACCCCAAAGAACTGCTTTCTAGTCACCCACAGTCCAGGAACTACGAGAGACTCACCACTCCAAACGACGCTTTGAATTCACGGCAGTTATGTGTGGCTTGTGCGCCGCTGCTGTACCTTAGTAGCGCAGATTGTGCAACTATCTCCGTATAGTTATGGTACTAACACAGTCATCACAAGCATATTCTACTTCAGCAACGATGGAAACGGCAAATGATGAACAGGATTTATTACTATTTCTTGTCATGTCACGTTCCGTCAGTTTGTGCGGCCTTCCCACAAAACACAGGCGCTTCTTGTTTATGATCTTTTGCCAACGTTCGACCATAGCGACGATCCGACGGCGGTAACACTCGGCAATTTTCCAAGGACAGAAACTCTTTGATGCGAGATTCCACATCCACCACTGGAGCCAAATGCCGTCCTACTAATAAATGGGCCATGGAGCAAAACAGGTAGTAGTCCGACGGAGCAAACTATAGATTGTATGAAATTAGGTAAGATATCCACCGCTTCTAATTCCAGTAGTTTTGACGTACCAATCTGGAGGTGGGACTTGGGGCATTATCCACTTGCAACAACGCTTGCTTCCTGTTGATGAAGCAGAGAATCATGGACCACTCTGCAGGTGTGACGTGGGGCATTATCCACTTGCAGCAACCCTTGCTTCCTATTGATGAGCGCTGGGTAGCATTGGGGCAGACAATCATGGACCACTCTGGAGGTGTGATTTGGGGCATTATCCACTTGCAGCAATGCCCGGCTTCCTATTAATTAGCGCTGGGTAGCATTTGTGCAGAGCATCATTGACCACTCTAAAGGTGTGACTTGGAGTATTATCCACTTGCAGCAACGCTTGCTTCCTATTGGTGAGCGCTGGGTAGCATTTGGCTCAGAGAATCATAGACCACTCTGGATGTGGGCATTATCCACTTGCAGCAACGCTTGCTTCCTATTAATGAGCGCTGGGAAGCATTCGTGCAGAGAATCCTTGATCACTCTAAAGGTGTGACTTGGGGTATTATCCATTTGCAGCAACGCTTGCTTCTTATTGTTGAGCGCTGGGTAGCATTGGCGCAGAGAATCATAGACCATTCTGGAGGTGTGACGTGGGGCATTATCCACTTGCAGAAACGCTTGCTTCCTATTGATGAGTGCTGGGTAGCATTGGTGCAGAGAATCATGGACCAGTTGCAGTTGTTCTGCAATTCCACCGAATGCACGGCATGACATCCTTCTCGAACCATCCTTTTTGCACCACTGACTGTGTTTCCTAAAGTAGCCACAGCCCTAGTATAATAGCGTAAAAATGTCCACCTTTCATCGCCTGTGCAATGCGACACAAAATCCTATCGTTCATTGGATTTAACAGCAATCTCCGACAGAAAACGACACTTTCTTCCTCTTGCTGGGGTGTCAATTCATGGGGAACGATTTTATGGCGCTTGTAGGAGAAACCAAACCTAGCTAATACAGGTGACGAATAATGATGAGTTAGAAGGACTTCTCGTCGGCTTCTCTTCAAGACTGGTGCCTCCTGCTTTTGTACATAGGAACCGTTTTCGTGCAGTGCTCGTTCAATGTTTGATCACCATCAACTGCGCACATTACACTTGCTGCTACCGCGTTTAACCCTTCTTCCAAAAAAATTACATAGCTATCAAAGTAAATTGCATAGAATCTGTCACCTGATTCATACACCGGAGCAGTAGCTGCCCTTCTGGTAGCTACGGCCACGGTGTATCAATCAAGTTAAAAAAGCGGGGCACATTTTAAAAAACGGAAATTCCGCTAAAAGACGGTCACTTAACGGCAAATTTGCTGCATGTTATTTTCCGAAAATTTTCGTGAATTCGCAACACTTATTTTTTACAGTGTATTTTCACCAAATACGCTGTTTCGGGTAGAGATGTCTCATCGAAACAGGCTCTAAAATTTTCCCTGTTTGAAATTCAGATTGGTCGGTCATTTTTCCCCATATAAGACTTTTTGAGATCTTAAATTAGATGCTACTTGTACACTCGGCAGTATTACTCGCAAGAAAAACACAAACAAGGGCGCGCGCCCTCGTAATTCATCTCTGCATTTTCATAAATGAGAATGAAGTGAGGAATTACATGAAGTAGTACTGTTATATGAGATCATTCCATTATTTTGCTCACTATCGCTGATCAAACGTTTGAAAGGCAACGATTGTGCTGTATCATGCTATGAAAGAACAGTTCTTAAAACTTCATTCTCATAGCTATTCAGAGCGTTCTATGGTCTTATCGTCAGGGATGTTGCACAAGCGCAATAATTTCAATAATAGGTTTTCTGCGATGAATGGAAAAATTAAGACTTCTAAAGCTTGAAAGAAATACGGGATTACGCCATATAATACAAATTTTGAAGATGACAATCCGATTTTTGGCGTAAATGTGACAAGGATGGTAAGTCAGATAATATCCGAAAATGGTTAAATCCTGTGATGGTTAAATTCAAAATTGATCGGAAACTTGAAACTTGGTCGTTCTGGGTGGTGTAGTGGTTAGCATACCTAGGCGTTTTTCTGGAAGACGCGGGTTCGAGTCCCGCTCCAGGACGATGAAAATTTTCAAGTTTTCGGATATTATCTGACTTACCATCCTTGTCACATTTACGCCAAAAATCGGATTGTCATCTTCAAAATTTGTACTTCTAAAGCTGTTTCAAATCAGGTTCCTAAAAAGATTACAGAGGCTAATCGACAAGTAACTTCGGATAACTTTAGGCGTTGGACTAGCGGTACATAAATCCGTGATTCCAAACGTCATCATACTCTATTGACACAGAAACATGGGCGCTCATATAGGGTGACAAGAGGGGTGCATTTGCCCTCCCCTTGAAATTGGGCCACCCTTTCTGTTCTTGGAAGGTACTAAAGAGATTTTTGCGATAGCACAACTTTACTTGCTCGTTTTTTACGCTTTCCAACCGTAGGTTGAAGAAGCGTATATGCTCCAGCTTTTTCCGTCTTTCCGTCCGTCTGTCTGTCCGCACGATAACTCGCGTAAAAATGGTTCGATTTCGATGAACGTTTAGCATGTGGTAGGGGACCACCTGGGGACGAACCCTATTGAAAATGGGCATAAAATGTGTGTGTGTGTGTGTGTGTGTGTGTGTGTGTGTGTAAAAGACAGATGGGGGCACAATATTTTCTGGTCTGCCCAGGGCGCAGAAATGCCCAGTTACGCCCCTGACTTCGGGCATATCAACGATTATCAGTATGAAGCTTAGTGCAGAAAAAGTTGAAGCATTTGCTTCATAATTATAAAGTAGTTCTGCAAAGTCACAGAAAAGATAAACACGGCGAATGACGAAGAATTGTGCCGTGCATTACATACATAGATGATTCTTCCAGAAACGGATTGAAGGTTGCCTCTCTGCCTGGACCAATGGTAACGCAAAACTGAATTTGAAACTTGGTGGCAGTAAAGATTTTAAACCCAGCTGTAAATGCTTAGAAGAATTCAAACATCGCCATGGAATCCGTCAACTGAGTATTGAAAGCGAAAAAATGTTACGATGATTTATGACTGGTAATCAATGTACAGCATTCTCGATTATCCGAAAATTACAAATTTTCGAACGGTGGTCTCAATTATACCGATAAACGAGGTCTACTACACTGCTGGCCACCCAAAATGCAACACCAAGAAGGACACGAGATAGCAAAGCCAGATTTACTAGACACATAACAACAGATACAAAGATGAAACGATTGAGCTTACAGGCCCGTGCGACTTGCGGAACACGCAGACATCAATAGTTCGTGTGGCACCCATGGCTGGCAATAACGGCCGCTACACGCCGCGGCATCGAACGAAAGAGGCTTTGGATGTGGGCTTTGGGTATGTCGGTCCAGGCTGCTTCCACACGTTGCCACAGTTCATCAGGCATAGCCGCGGGCGGTGCTTGCCGGGCCACTCGGTTGCCGATCAGTGACCAGACGTGTTCGTTGGGCGACATATCGGGAGAACATGCGGGCCACGGCAGCAGTGACACCTGGTGAGCCGTGAAGAATTGTTGCACGATGCGTGCCACTTGCGGGCACGCATTGTCCTGTTGAAACGTGGCAACTGGCAGGTCCTGCAGGTAAGGGAGGACTACAGGCTCCAAAACGTCGGAGATGTAGCGACGGCTGTAGAGTGTACCGGCGATGCGTACCAGAGGAGTGCGGGTGTCATATCCAATTGCGCCCCAAACCACAGTGCCAGGCGACGAACCGGTATGGCGATGCATAATGCAGGCGTCATGCAGTCTCTCGCCGCGGTACCGCCATACGCGGATCCGACTACCGTGATGTTGCAGGCAGAAGCGGGATTCGTCGGAGAAGACAATGTCGTGCCATTGCGTAGTCCAGGTGCGGCGTTCAACAGCCCACTGCCGCCGCACTCTCAGGTTGTGTAACGTCAATGGTAATCGGAGCAATGGGCGCCGTGCGACAAGTCCCCGCTCCTGCAGACGACGTCGAACGGTATGTGCTGACACAGGTTGTTGCGCAACACACCCTAATTCCTGCGCTAACGTACGTGATGTGGCGGTGCGAGCCGTTAATGCCCGCCGCACAACATGCCGGCCATCTCGATCGTTCAGTGGTGTGCCGCGGCTGCGGTAATCGCTCACGTCAGTCCGTCGGTCCCTCCTGCACCCACCGAATCCATACTCGTCTCACTGTGGCTGGATGTCGTCCCACACGGGCGCCGATGTCTCGGCATGATAAACCGCTGTCGCGATAAGCCACTATTCGTCCCTTGTCGAACTCCGAAGCGTGCTGGAATGACTGCCGTATTCTGCGACGAGGCATCAGGAAGCTTCCCACGCACAGGTCCGGCAGGACAACACACTTCCACTACTTACTACCCCGCCTTCTGTCCACCCTTCTTATAGTGATTCTCGGTGGATTGCCGGGTGCAAATGTTTTGCATATGCCCTGCAATGCTAATCGTTTGCATGTTCTCTCGCGGGCGACGCATGCTGCGAATTTCAGGCCAATCGGATGATTCCTTCTTGGTGTTGCATTATGGGTGGCCAGCAGTGTATATATTGAGATACGCAGAGATATTTGTGGAATTGATATACTGACTTCTAAATTAAACTGTATATTTGGAGAATTGATATATTGATTCCTAAATTAAATTGTATATTTGGGGAATTGATATATGAATTCTAAATTAAACTGGATATTTACCAACCCGCTTGGCCAGCGTGGTGAGTTATGGCCAAACCCCTACAAAATGACTCCACAACTTAAATCTTGGCCCTCAGTTCAGGCAGCTGGAATGTACCTGGCCGAGGCAGAGGCCAGTGTGACATGAAGGCAAAGGGTGCTAAGAATCCCCGAAGGACAGGACTAGGCTGCCATCTAATGCTGACCATGGCTACGTATAATGGACGCTCCCTATCTTCTGATTCAAGGCTTCTTGAATTGGAAGAGGAACTACAAAGGCAACCCCGGTGGCGCAGTGGTCTAAGCGAATACTTCTGATCATTCGTCTGAAAAGGGTCCGGGTTCGAATACCGGTGAGGCATGGATGTTGTGTTTGTCTTACGGCACTGGCTCTCTTCCTTCCCTGGAACCAGTGACCCTAAATTAGGGACGGGCGCCTGCTTATAGCCCATTGAGTTGCTCACGGTGGTCGTTAAACCTCCAATTAAAAAAAAAAAAAAAAAAAAAGAACTACAAAGGATCAAGTGGGACATTGTCGGGCTAAGTGAGGTAAGGAGAAAAGGAGAAGATCTCATTGAACTGAAAAGTGGACATCTCTTCTACTATCGTGGGACTGATACTGGCAGAACTAGTGGTGTTGGATTTATAATAAACAAGAAACTGAAGGATAAAGTTGTAAAAGTTGAAAGGTTCCTCTGACAGAGCTGCACGACTCGTTATCCAACTCTTGAGAAGATACCAGGCTCAGATTATTCAAACTTATGCACCCACCACAAGTCATGCTGAGGAAGAAATTGAAGAATTTTATGAGGAAATTCGTCATCTAAATAATAAAGGTAAGCAGCACTTAAAGATAATTATGGGAGATTTTATTGCAAAATTTGGGCAACGGGAACAGAATGAAACTTCAGTAGGTAAATTCGGTCACGGCAACAGAAACCAGCGTGGAAATACTCTCGTAGAGTTTGCAGAGGCAGAAGGGTTTTTCATCTTGAACTCCTTTTTCAATTAAAAGCCACACAGGAAATGGACATGGAGACATCCAAATGGGACGACAAGTGAAATTGATTTTATTATGTGTAACAAAAAATTCGTCATAGAAGACTGCAGTGTGCTAAATAAGTTCAACACAGGTAGTGACCATAGATTAGTGAGATGTAAGATACACCTCAACACTAAACTCGAACGTGGCAAGCTCATAAGACAAACAAAATGTATTGACATAACCAACCTTAAAAAACACCATAATGCCTTCAAGTTGGAACTGAAGAACAGATTCTCTGCTTTAGAAGGCCTAACATCGGATGAAGTGGATATTTCTGAAATTAACAGAAAAGTAACCAAAGTTCTTATGGAAACAGCAACAAAATTAGCTGGGTCTAAGAACAAGTTGCGTGTGAACAAATTATCAGGAAAAACCAAAATGTTGATGCAAAAAAGAAGAGAGATGTGACTTCCAAAGTGGGATATATAGAGCTATGTAAGACAGTACGAAAAAGTATCACTGAAGACGTAAGGAAATTCAACTGTGAACTAGTAAGGATAGCAATTGAAAACAACCAGAGCCTAAAGATAGCAAAGGAACATCTCAGTAAGGGAAAAAAGCAGATTATGGCACTGAGAAAAGAAAATGGTTCTGTAAACAAGAAATAGAGGCGAAATTTTGACAAGAGTGAAAGATTTCTACTCCAAATTATATGAAAGGGATGATACATGTACTCCAGACATCATGAAAGGTACCAGTACCAGAGTTCTTCCAGTCCTTCCAGCAGAAGTTGCACATGCAATCAAAAACATGAAGCGGGGAAAAGCTCCAGGAGAGGATGGAATTACTGTAGACATCATACAAGAAGCAAGTGGAGAAATTGAAACAGTACTCGCCCAAATTTTCACTCGATGCCTTAATGAAGGGAAGATTCCTGAGGATTGGAACAACGCTACAATGATCTTGCTACATAAAAAAGGTGACATTGAGGATCTCAGGAACTACAGACCTATCAGCCTCCTATCAGTGGTTTATAAAATCTTCACTAAAGTTCTTTCACACCGCTTGAAGGTGACACTGGACATGGCTCAACCGAGAGAACAAGCTGGATTCTGGAGTGTCTACAGCACACTAGATCATATCCACGTACTGAAAGAACTAATTGAAAGAGCGAGGGAATATGAACTTCCATTGCGCATGGCTTTTATCGACTATGAAAAAGCCTTTGATTCGGTGAAACCATCAGCAGTTACAATGGCTCTGAAATCCTGCGGTATTGAAGATGCATACATTAGTATTATTAATAACATCTATGAAAATGCAAGTGCAAAGATTTGGCTGTTTGAAAATACAACACACATAAAAATTGGAAAGGTAGTGAGACAAGGCGACACCATATCTCCGAAGCTCTTTAACGCCATATTAGAAAATGTCTTTCAGTCAATGAACTGGGAAAACAAGGGGATAAAGATTAATGGAGATTATCTAATCCACCTTCGTTTTGCTGATGACGTAGTCATTTTTGCAACTACCCCATCAGAGCTGCAGAGTATGATCCAGGAACTCGCTGACAAGAGTAAAGAAGTGGGATTAAAAATGAACTTTCAGAAGACAAAAGTGATGTTCAATGCTTTTACAAGAAATGATGATTTATCGATTGATGGAGAAAAGCTGGAGATAACAGACACGTACGTTTATCTTGGACAGCAGATATCAAGTGAGGGTCACATTGAAAAAGAAATTAATCGGCGTAAAAAACTTGCCTGGAGAGCTTTTGGAAGAAACAGCATAATTTTCAAGAGCAATATGCCATTATGTCTTAAAAGAAAAGTGTTTGATCAATGCATCCTTCCAGTGCTTACGTATGGTGCAGAGACGTGACCTTAACTAAAAGAGACATACAAAGGCTGCAGACAACTCAAAGTAGTATGGAGAGGTGCATGCTTGGTGTAACCAGGAGAGATAAGAAGAGGAACTCGTGGATCAGAAAAATGACAAGAGTGGAAGACATCATGATCAGAGCAAAATTCCTGAAATGGCAATGGGCTGGACATACTGCCAGAAGAACAGACCATCGATGGACAGCCGAAATTTTAGATTGGATTCCAAGGGACAGGAAAAGACCCAGAAGAAGACCACATGGAAAATGGGTGGATGAAATTCGAAAGTATGCGGGAGTGACATGGAGGAGACTGGCACAAGACAGACCGTTGTGGAGGAAACTTGGGGAGACCTTCGTCCAGCAGTGGATTGATAATGGTTGACAATGATGATGATGATTTGGAGAATTGATACATTGATTCCTAAATTAAGCTGTACATTTGGGTAACTGATATATTGATTTCTAAATTAAACTGGATATTTGAGGAATTGATATATTGATTTCTAAATTAAACTGGATATTTGTGGAATTGATATATTGATTTCAAGTATTCCCTTGATCACTCTACTAATACACAGTCGAGTCACATTATTGTGACCACATCCTACTTTTGCCATCAACAGCGACTAACCAACGAAAGAAAGAACGTGTCATGAGCTGGCTTGGAGGGTATATAAGGTAGGATTTAGGCATTCTGAAAACACATCACTTTTTGATGCCATGGATAAAAGGAGCGATTTATCAGATTTTCAAAAAGGAGTGATTATCCGCTTTCTAGCCAAGGATGACAGTGTTTCTGAAACAGCGCAGTTTGTGAACTGTTAGCGTGCTGCTATGGTTAAAGTGTATCGTGATTGGAGAAACGGCACCATTGCGAATAAGCGACGTGAAAACTGTAGAGCACCACGTGCCAATGATGTGAAAGATGAACGTCGGCTGCTAAGGTGTGTGAGGGCCAATCGACACGCTACGGTAGAGCAACTCACTGGCCGAATGAACCAGGGGGGCTACCGGTGTTGTGTCTAAACCGACAGTTCAGTGAACCCTGCAACGTATGGGGGCTCCGATGCAGACGGATGGTCACTGCACCTGTGCTAACGAAGATGCATCGGCAGAAAAGGCTTACGTTTGCACGTCAGTATGGCAACTGGAACTCCGCTGATTGGCAAAGGATTACCTTCTCCAATGAGTCACGTATTCTGCTTTATCGAACGGATGGACGTTGGCGTATAAGGTGGGAAACATTGGAGAACAAACACTTTTCAACCACTGCTGGCAGAACACAAGCTGGTGGAGGGAAAGTGTTATGGTCTGGGGAATATTTTCGTGTTATTCTCTGGGTCCACTCATACCTGTGGAAGACACTATGGACTAAATTCGTTATGAATCCATCCTCGCAGACCACGTGCACCCATACGTGCTGATTACCTTCCGTGGAGCGGATGGGATCTTCCAGAACGACAATACGACGTATCACACAGCTAGAAAAGTCCGAGATTGGTAGGAAGAGCACGATGAAGACTTCCAAGTACTTCTCTGGCCCCCTAATTCCCCAAACGTAAACCCAATTGAGCATCTGTGGGAACACCTCGATCGTGTTGTTCGCTCTATGGATCCTCCACCACGCACCCTCCAACAACTGTCAGATGCACTGCAGTTAGCATGGCTCCACATACTTGTGAACACCTTCGAGCACCTTATTGAGTCACTCCCAGCTCGTCTAGCTGCTGTTCGCGCTCACACGGCGGTTACTCTGGATATTAGCTGGTGGTCACAATAATGTTACTCGGCCGTGTATTTTGTTACATAAGAAGGATGACGTAGGCACTCAATCTGAATTGTTCAGGTTCACAAACTGAGTCATCATTTAAGACAGAAAACCTGTAAATGTACATCACGGGTCATTGAAATATTTCTTTATAAAACGGAGTAGTATGACTGCCAATATTCAAGAATATCTGCAAGGAGAACTTAGGTTTTCAATATTCAAGAATATCTGCAAGGAGAACTTAGGTTTTCAATATTCAAGAATATCTTCAAGGAGAACTTAGGTTTTGTAACTTAGGTTTTCAATATACAAGAATATCTGCAAGGAGAACTTAGATTTTCAATATTCAAGAATATCTGCAAGGAGAACTTAGGTTTTGTAACTTCGGTTTTCAATATTCAAGAATATCTTCAAGGAGAACTTAGGTTTTCAATATTCAAGAATATCTTCAAAGGAGAACTTAGGTTTTCAATATTCAAGAATATCTTCAAGGAGAACTTAGGTTTTCAATATTCAAGAATATCTTCAAGGAGAACTTAGGTTTTCAATATTCAAGAATATCTTCAAGGAGAACTTAGGTTTTCAATATTCAAGAATATCTTCAAGGAGAACTTAGGTTTTCAATATTCAAGAATATCTTCAAGGAGAACTTAGGTTTTCAATATTCAAGAATATCTTCAAGGAGAACTTAGGTTTTCAATATTCAAGAATATCTTCAAGGAGAACTTAGGTTTTCAATATTCAAGAATATCTTCAAGGAGAACTTAGGTTTTGTAACTTAGGTTTTCAATATTCAAGAATATCTTCAAGGAGAACTTAGGTTTTGTAACTTAGGTTTTCAATATTCAAGAATATCTTCAAGGAGAACTTAGGTTTTGTAACTTAGGTTTTCAATATTCAAGAATATCTTCAAGGAGAACTTAGGTTTTCAATATTCAAGAATATCTTCAAGGAGAACTTAGGTTTTGTAATTTAGGTTTTCAATATACAAGAATATCTGCAAGGAGAACTTAGGTTTTGTAACTTAGGTTTTCAATTTTCAAGAATATCTGCAAGGAGAACTTAGGTTTTCAATATTCAAGAATATCTTCAAGGAGAACTTAGGTTTTGTAACTTAGGTTTCAATATACAAGAATATCTGCAAGGAGAACTTAGGTTTTCAATATTCAAGAATATCTTCAAGGAGAACTTAGGTTTTGTAACTTAGGTTTTCAATATACAAGAATATCTGCAAGGAGAACTTAGATTTTCAATATTCAAGAATATCTGCAAGGAGAACTTAGATTTTCAATATTCAAGAATTCTGCAAGGAGAACTTAGGTTTTCGTAACCACACGATGCCGTACTACAGTACCTTTTCGTATCTCAAATGGTGGGCCACTGTCGAGAGACGAACAATAGGACCGGAAAGCAAAGTAGGTGTCATTTACAGGAAATGATAAGTACTTTTGATATCAATTACTGGTCTAAGAGGGGCAAAAATTGAGGTGAATGTATTGAAGTTACCTGATCCACGTCGAAAAATAACGTAACGGTATGAAATTTTCAAAATACAAGATTCAGGTACGTTGGGTAGGTATCGAACTTTTTAAACGCTCCTAGAGTGTCTTATCTTTGAAATGGAATTTACTGTAAGGCAAATTGTAAGATAAAATAACTTTATTATCTTCGAAAACCGGTCTTCCAAGTTTGTGTGTCCCGGAGCTAATTTACATTTCAATTAAATTGAGTTTTTGACTGTCGTGCTGGGGACAGTTGAGGTAGAGAGGGCAGGCCTCTGATCAGCACTTCGTGTTAAATCCGGCTTCGAGTCCCTGCTGCGACATCTGTCCCAATAGTGGCAACGAAGACACCCGAACAGTAGCGCTGAATAAGTGGTCAGTTCTTTGAATAGTCGTCGTAGCTGATCCCCGTTCTGGCGTGGAAAGTGCGTCTATTCGGCACCTTTCCGCAGCATGGGATCCGCCACCTCAGCTGTGTATTTCCCTGGATACGAAGGCATCCTACCAGCCCTGGTGGTGTAGTGGTCAGAGGCGTAGACTTTTAGTCGACCGAGTCTACGTAGATCACGGCTGATGTCGAGACCCAACTACAGTGTGACTGCTGCTCCTTCTCGGCTTCGCTTCCGCAGCGTGGGATCCACCATGGCAACAGTGCGCATCGCTGGCAGACGAGACATCTTGGGAGCTAAGTGGCTTGGTTTATGAGTAATCGTCTATGATAGGTCTGGGTTCGAGTCTCGGTTGAGATAAACACACCGGTCAAAAAAATTAGTTACCATTGGCAGAACATACCTAATAACTGGTGACGGCGCGCCTCTTTCCTTGATAACAACATGAATCCGGTGTGGTAAAGACTCCACGAGGTTGCGGATGTATTGACATCTGTTTGCAGCCACTCGCGCGTCAACTGGTCCTGAAGTTCCGCCAGAGTACGTGGGCGCCTATTCCGGCGTTTCACCGTCTGTTTCAAATGATGCCACTGATCTTCAATAGGATTTAAATCTGGCGATTTGGCAGGCCAGTCGAGGTGAGATAGTGTTGCTGATTGTTCGCCTTGCCACTCAGACTCAGTTTTAGCACTATGCGCACGGCGACTGTCCTTTTGTAGGACAGAAGGGGCAAAGTGATGTTGTTCCTGGAGATGTAGTTCAAAGGGCAACACGTCGTCATTCAGAATGCAGAGGTACGCATGCTGGTTCCAATTCATCGTCACTGCAACGAAAGGGCCCATCTAGTGGCATGAAGAACATCACAAAAACATTGCAGAATCCCTCCAGCTTGAACAACACTTTCGACACAATCAGGTTTAAAGGCTTGATTGGGCCTGCGATGCACTTGTCGCCTCCCGTCATTGGAGTACAAACAAAACTGATACTCATCAGACCAAATAACTCGTTTCCAATCCTCCACAGTAATGTTTTGGGGCCTCTGAGCCCATTGATAACGTGCGACTTTGTGACTTGCTGTTAAAAGAGTCTTCTTCCGTGGTACTCTGCTCCAGATGTCCATCGCATGCAGTTCTCGTCGTATTGCTTTTGTAGAAATTGATTGGAGTGGATTGTAATTGACGGTTTGGAGCAACCGTTGCCTGTTTTGAAACCGATTTGCAGTCACTAGGCGTGAAACATGGCGGCTGTCTGTATTAGCGAGAATCGTTTTACGGCCACAGTTACGTCGCCGATTTTCAGTTGACTGCAAACTAAACCACTGTTTGTAGACTCGCTGGACAACATGCTTCGCCACACCAACAAATTGGGCGACTTCATTCACTTTGTGTCTGTGGACACGACCAAAGACAATGGCTCCTTTTTGCCACTCAGTAACGTGTTTCTTACGATCAGTATTGCAGAGTAAATTCAACGCACGCGTTGCTCTTTTCATGCTATCACGGCGCCCTCTGTGTAACAGGTAACATCCTACTGTCATTTCTGTTAGGAGTGACTATTATTTTGTCCGGTGTGCTTATTTGCTTTAACTTGGTCTTTTCCTTTCCTGCACAAGTGACCCAAATTTAGAGACGTCCAACTCCTTAATTCCGGCAGAGGTGTTCTTGGTGGTCTTTAAACCCCAAAGAATATAGACACCCTCTGAGCCTTGCAAATTTAGTATCTGTACGGAAAAATAAAACCTATTGATTACACAGCCGTCAGTAAAGTCCTCTTAAATTAATGAATATTCAGCAAAAATATATTTCAATCAATCGCACTAAACCTCCGATTGATCTCCCGAGTTCAACCAATTTCTTAAAGCACCGACTTTGATCGGTCTTTGAAGAAGTAAGCACACGGGCCTTTTTTTATTTCAGAGAAGGCATTAATACGCAAATCTCCATAGTCTTTCAGAGAAGCATCGCTTGAAATCATACAGGTTGTTAAATTATGTCTGTGGTGTTTGACCAGACGTGGTATTTCTGTGTTGTGGTGCCGAAGAAAACCCTTTCGAACAGACCCCAACATCTGGAGCATGCATCATTTATGTGACGTTTGGGGGTCATTAGCGATACAGAACGAGCTGCCTATTTGTAGTGTTAAGCCATCCCTTATCCCTCTTGACGTTCTGTTTGCAATTCGATCTCTCTAATGCGGTGATCATCTCTTTCGGTGATGTATCTACTGCCGGCTGAACCAGTTGTGCGGGTAATGGCCTGTTTATTCGCCGATTGATTTCAACATGGAATCTCTGTGATGCAACGTCGATGGGATGTAATTTTCCTTAATGACCAGGCAACTTCTCCGAAGCCGACAATTTGGTGGCTCTCAAATTCTCTTAAGTAGCTGTGATTGGAACAAATCTGATGTCCCGGCATTGTGATTATGCCCGGAAATCCTTAACGGATTACGAAAATAAGGATAGTCATCGCAGACGATCTTCGAATCAGTTGTTGCATCAGGTGGTGCGGTATATTTACACCAACCTAACCCATGAACTTTTGGCCACTCAAAATGCAGCTGTTGTAACGAAACTAATTTTTAGCGCATCTCATTTGGTAAAACTATAACAAGGAATCTGCAATTTTTATTTATTTCGCAGAGTTTAAAGAAAGAAACTCTGTAGAAACAATATATTTTACTAAACTATTGCCGAACATTATTTCATCATGTTTTACATAGACGTAAATAATATTTCATGAAATTATAGTCAAATTTGAATCAACCTAATAAAACAAAAGTAAAAATAGATGTACATCAATGATATTTTACAATATGACGACCCGCCCTGTAACGTACCAGGAGATGTGACGTACCTGCCAGAAGGACGCACACGACATAAAGGCAGATAGGAATCAGAATAATCGTCTGCGTAGCTCAGTTGGTAGAGCGACTTGTTCCGGAATAAGCGGCTTCGGGTTGGAATAACGGCGTAGACCAAAAATGACGGAGAAATTTACTTCGTTATAATGGCGCCCGAACTATCCGGATGACCCGACCGTTCAAAATCTCGTATTGGTGTGATGTTATTTCCACACCGCTAGATAGGAAAAATAAGAGAATCCCTTCTCCAGTACTTCGAAAAAAAAAAAAAAAAAAAAAAAAAATAAGGGGGAGATGATGTAACGTACCAGGAGATGTGACGTACCTGCCAGATGGACGCACACGACATAAAGGCAGATAGGAATCAGAATAATCGTCTGCGTAGCTCAGTTGGTAGAGCGACTTGTTCCGGAATAAGCGGCCTCGGGTTCGAATCCCGGCGTAGACCAAAAATGACGGAGAAATTTACTTCGTTATAGCCCAGCCTAGAAAAATGAGCGCGCCTAGAGACCGAACGGTGGCGCAAGTGAAGTTCACAGAGCAATGTATATATACAACCCGAGGATAGGCTTTTGGTTCGTATAATTTACGGAGTCGGAATGTGTAAAACTACCGATTTATCGGAGTTTGATAAAGGACAAATTGTGATGACACGGCGCCACGGAACTTGTGGGTTGTTCACGTGCCACTGTAGTGAGAACCTATCAAAAGTGGTGCACAGACGGCCAAAAGACGAACCGTGGTCCAGTCGTATGTCGTCCGCGGGTCATTGATGCCAGAGGGGAGCGGAGACTGTCGCACATTGTTCACAGCTACCACAGAGCCACAGTCCGACAAATCACCCCCAGCTACAACAGTGGTGATCAGGGCAACGTGTAACAGCACACAGTTCGTCGCGGCCTTCTGCGTATGGACCTGCGTAGCCGAATACCCAGCGGGGGTCCCCGTGCTCATTGCACGGCATCACCAACAACGCATGAAATGGGTCCAAGATCATCGAGATTGGACCGTGGATGACTGGAAGAAAATGGCCTGGTCTGACGAATCGAGATTCGTCGTGCATCACGTACACTGCCGAGCGCGAATACTCCGATTACCAACGGAGGCTGTGGCACTTGGATGCACTGTTGCGCGGAAACAGGCCGGCGGCGTCGCTGTTATGGTGACGGCGATGTTTTCTTAGGCTCCATTATCCCAATAGCACAATCTCTGACAGCTGCCGTGTATCTGAACATTGTTGCGCACCAAGTTCACCCACTCATGGCAACTGTGTTCCCTTATGGTGATGGCTATTACTAACAGGATAATGCGCCATGCCAAATTGCCAGAATCGTCAATCAGTGGTTTGAGGAACATGCTGGTGACTTTCTGTTAATGCCCTGGTGTTCGAATTCACCTGACATGAACCCAATCGAACATTTGGGGTTCGACTTGGAAAAACGGGTTTGCGCTAAATCACCACCATCCCGAAATGTACTGGAACTGGAGGACCTGCTGTTGACATTATGATGGTGCCAGATAACCAAGGATACCTATCGCCACCTCATCGAATCGATTCCTCGCCGAGTGGCCACTGTTTTGAGGGCTAAAAGGGGTTCTACAGCTAATTATGTATGTGGTTATAATGTAATGGCTTATGGGTGTATGTGACGTACCTACCTCAGAGGTGTTGCACATGTCAAGACGTCACGTTGCATCGGAAAACCATCGCTGGTCAGTTCAATATGTAGAACAGACGATTCCGATGGAGGCAGGAAATAAGCTATAGGACTCACTTTTGCGGGCAAAAGAGAGTCCTATAGCTCATTAGGTAGGTGGTCATAATTCTATGGCTCATCGGCGTATGTATTTAATGCCAATTGAATGTTCGTCAAATAGTTGAGTTCAGGTTGTCTGAAGAATATGTGTATTTAATGCCAATTGAAATGTACGAGAAATAGGTGAGTTGAGGTTGAAATGAATTATATGCATTTAATGTAATTGAATGTTCGAGAAATAGGTGAGTTGAGGTTGATTGAAGAATGTACTCGTATGTACATATTTAAAAAATGCATAGTACGATTGTTCAATAGGTTTGACAAAGATGTGAGTTGAGGATAATACTGACGAACAGGTGGGCCCAAACGTGTGAGTTGCGGATACGTCTAACGTACGGGCTAGACAAATACACTGACGGAAAAAAATCCCAGCACCACGAAAAAATAGTTGTAGAGGAATGAAATGGCGGCAATACATTTGTACAGGTAACATATTTAATCGATTAAGGTTTC
This sequence comes from Macrothele yani, assembly GCA_039090855.1. Taxonomy (NCBI): domain Eukaryota; kingdom Metazoa; phylum Arthropoda; class Arachnida; order Araneae; family Macrothelidae; genus Macrothele; species Macrothele yani. Next base: position 131,178,146 of record CM077027.1, on the reverse strand, counting down.
AAGATCACAGCTTATTGTAAGCGCGAGAAGAGCCATTTTAAATGTGAAATGCTGGTACATTAATCACCGGTGTAACCGCCAGAATGTTGAATGCAAGCACGCAAACGTTCATGCATTGTGTCGTACAGATGCACGATGTCAGTTTGTGGGATGGAGTTCCATGCCTGTTGCACTTGGTCGGTAAATACAGGGACGGTTAATGCTGGTTGGGGGTGACACTGGAGTTGTCGTCCAGTGATGTCCCATGCGTGCTCGATTGGTGAAAGATCTGGTGATCTAGCAGGCCATGGCTACATGTCGACACTCTGTAGAGCATACTGGGTTGCAACAGCGTTATGCGGGCGAGCGTTATCCTGTTGGAAAACACCACCTGGAATACTGTTCATGAATGGCAGCACAACAGGTTGAATCACCAGACCGACGTACAACTGTGCCGTCAGGGTGCGTGGGATAACCACGAGAGTGCTCCTGCTGTCATAGGAAATTGCTCCCCAGACCATAACTCCAGGTGTGTCTCGGGCGCAGACAGGTTGGTTGCAGGCACTTACCTGGCCTTCTTCTAACCAACACACGGCCATCACTGGCACCCAGGCAGAACCGGCTTTCATCAGAAAACACAACAGATCTCCACTCCGTCCTCCAATGAGCTCTAGCTTGACACCACTGACGTCGCAAACGGCAGTGGTTTGGAGTAAGTGGAATGCACGCTACAGAGCGTCTGGCTCGGAGCTGTTCTTCAAGAAACCGATTTGTAACAGCTCGTTGTGTTACTGTGGTGGCAACTGCAGCTCGAATTGCTGCCGGGGACGCGGTACGATGCGCCACGGCCATACGCCGTACACGGCGGTCTTCCCCCTCTCTGTAGTGCCACGTGGCCGGGCCGGAACCCGGTCTTCTTGAGGCAGTACCTTCCCTTGACCACCGCTGCCAACAATCATGCACAGTGGCTACATTCCTGCCAAGTCGTTCTGCAATATTGCGGAAAGAAAATCCACCTTCTCGTCGCCCTATTACACAACCTCGTTCAAACTCCATGAGCTGTTAATAATGGCTTCTTCGTCTTCTTAAAGGCATTCTTGACTAACATCAACACACTACGTCGAATATCAACGATAACTAACGCTCACGAACGTTACAGCGCGTATTTACAGCAAACCGGCTTTGCATGTTCCGAGGGCCGCTACTAGCGCCACACGTATGCGCCGAGTGCGAACTTTTCATAGACGTCATCTTACAGATGTACTCTCACCGCCTACCAACTGTCGTTTATCTAACACAACCCCTTCTTGGTGTTGGGTTTTTTTTTTCCGTCAGTGTATGTGTGTTCAGGATATGACGGAAAAACTGGTTGGACGAACATGTGAGTCGCGAAATGACTGACAAACAGGTTGGAAAAACATATGAATTGAGGATATGACTAACGAGTAAGTTCGACAAACCTATGAGTTGAAACTGCAGGACCAGGCCCTGATCTGACTTCAATATCATTATACATTATATGATATAAATTACAGCTGTACGTAGCTCACTTGCACGCGGACTTAATCGCATTACACTGACAAAACGATTCTTTCACAACAGTAGTTTAGTGGGAGCCGTTTCGATACGTTTCACATCCTTTTCTCTCCACAGTTGGATATTTTTTGAAAGGTTTCTTCATTTTCCTTAAAATTTTACAGTTTTGTATAGCGTTTCAAAGATTTCATGTCTTAATGCTCGCGAGAATTCAACCCTAGCATCTATCTGGCTGGACATACATGAAGCCACATTCATTTCAAAGAGCAAAAGATGGTCTAAGCAACAAAGATTGTTGAAAAATAAAGTTCCAAACTTTAAAAATGTATTTATTTTATGTGAATTCTTATATACATTATAAGATTTAGTAAAATACAATCATGGCCGAAATTCCTCCACCAGTAGACCGAAAGTCAAATTTTTGATGTTTGAAGTCAACTTATACAGCATAATGGTAAAGTCAGGAATATACACGGGTGTGCAAAAATTAAGGACAAAAAGGAGAAATTAGCATAGCCGCCCCGGTGGCGCAGTGGTCTAAGAGATGGCCTCTGATCCTTCGTCCGAACGGGGTCCGGGTTTGAATCCCGGTGAGGCATGGGTGTTGCGTTTTGTCTTACGGCACTGGCTCTCTCACTTCCCAGGAACCAGTTACCCTAAATTAGGGACGGGCGACTGCTTATAGCCCATTGAGTTGCTCACGGTGGTCGTTAAACCTCCAATAAAAAAATTAAATAAAAATAAATTAGCATAACAGCGGAACGAGCAGGCAGAACGGACCGACAGACCACTCAGGAGATAGACTAGGGTCCGGTACGATAGGGCATCGTATATATGCATCATGACGAAGAGAGGGGGGGGGGTATTGTCGGAAGGGTATAAAGCACACGGGCGATGTACGCTCAGCAATTCGGTGAAAGCTATTGCACGGTGTACATCGGTTTGAAATACATCGAGTTGTTGCCACCGTGTGATATGGCCAACAGACAATCCACTAGGCGACATCTGGATAACTTTACCCGAGGTCGCGTCCTTGGGAAGTTGGAAGAAGGTCGAAGGGTGACTAGTGTGGCTGAGGAGTTCGGGATCGCTCACAGCATCGTTTCACGAGCTTGGAGGGCAGTTCAAACGACAGGAAAAGCTGTCCGAGAGTGTAGCAGTGGTCGTCCATGAGCAACCACATCGGCTGACGATCGGTATATCGTCCTACAGGCGAGAAGAGATAGACGGCAGACAGCGGGAAAAATCGCAAGGCACATGCAACAGACAACTGGACGTCCGTTATCGCGCTTTACTGTGGCCAGGAGGCTGCACAAAGGTGGTCTATTGCCACGACGACCAGTACGGTGTGTGCCATTAACGCCAGTTCATCGGAGACGGCGGTTTCTGTGGTGCCAGGAACACAAGAACTGGACACATCAGCAATAGGGTCGAGTTACCTTTAAGGATGAGAGCCGATTTAGTCTGGCAAGCGATTCTGGACGTATGCACATATGGAGACAGCAGGGACCACGCAATCATACCTCCAACATCATCGAAAGAGACCGGTTTGGAGGTGGCGGAGTTCCCACTTGTGGTGGTATCATGCTTGGTAGCCGTACTGACCTCCACATCTTCCAAGGAGGTTCAGTCACTGATGTCCGCTATTATACCGAGGTTCTCCTGCCTCACGTGCGTCTGTTTAGAGGTGCTGTGGGTCCTGAGTTCCCCTTCATGGACGACAGCGCTACACCTCATCGTACAGTGGCTGTAGCAGAGATGTTGGAGAGTGAAGATATTCAACGCATGGATTGGCCAGCAAGGTCCCCGGACCTAAATCCAATCGAACACGTGTGAAACCTTCTCGGGAGACGCTTGGCAGCCCGTCACCAGCCGCCAGCAACGAATTCGCAGCTGTGATTGGCGCTAGAAGAGAATTTGCCGCGATGCCTCAACAGCTCCTAGACAACCTCGTTCTCAGCATGGACAGACGTTGTAAATCCTGAAACGTAGTAAGGGGTGATCATATCCCCTACTAAAGACTGGATTTTTCTTGGCAGCAGCCTGTCACATAGACGTCTTCTGTCCAGTTGTGCTCGAAGCTACCTTTTCAATAAAGTGCCTTTGTATCCTTTAGATTCCTTGTTTGGACGGTTTTGCTCACTTGTCCCATATTCTTACATCTTGGGGATCTTATGGCATGATTTGAGTCGTTGTAGAGCACTTCTGCACGACGTTACATTCGAAAAATCATCTCGTCCTTAGTTTTTGCACGCCAGTGTATATTATACATCATTTTAAAAGAAATTTTATGCGGTATTCAAATATTTTTTACAGAGTGTTATTACCAGTAATAGAAGTGAAGTTACAATCAAAAGTATAGGGTCCAGTAATAAAAAGCAACAAATAGTGGAATATGTGAAATTAGTGTACAATGCATTTAACGTAAAATTACTATACAGAACAGTATTGAAACTTGCAGGACAATCGAAATAACTTGCCAACAAGACAAATACGCTTTAATATTTAATTGGATAACCACTGTTTCTTAGTATCAAAGTGCACCTTCTTGGCATGGAACTAATGAGATTCTCCAGTTGTCCATTGGTGATAACACAGTGCCATACGGCCTTTACAGACTCAATTAGTCTTTAATTGCTTGTTTGCCAGTTGGTTCAAGTGTCCTGCAAGTGTCAATAATGTACTGTACAGTAATTTTACCTTAAATGCTCTGTACACTAATTTCACAAATTCCACTGTTTGTTGCTCTTTATGACCAGACTCTGTACTTTTGCTTATAACTTCATTTCTATTACTGGTAATAACATTCTGTAAAAATATTTGAATTTAGCAGAATATGTCCTTTAAAACTGTGTATAATATGTATTTCTGACTTTCCATTACGCTGTATGAGTTGACTTCAAACATCAGAAATTCGACTTTCGGGCAGGACTTTTGGCCACGATTGTAATTGAATTAGCCCATGAGTAAATTACTTTAGCAGATGTTTCGACTAAGGAGAAAGTCTTCGAAAAATTAAGGAAATTGAGCACAATTATACTTAGTTATTTCTGAGAACAGTGGAATTATCGTGCGTGAACTGTGCTTTCCTGATATGAATGATGCAACTCCACAGAACAGGTGAAACATACAATTAAGCACATTGTGCAGTTATCAGACTTATGATTATTCTACCCCGTGCACTGGAATTTTGTTCCTTTACTGTTCTTGATAAATGTACCATTGCGATGAAGTAAAGACTGGTTGTGGTACATTTCATATTCTGTAACACGTAGGAGTAACTCCAGATTTTAATCTCATTGCCCTGAGAAGCTGACGAAACTTTTCACGATAGATGAAGTTTGTCGCATTCTTACCGGAAATGTCAGTAATATCTAGCATGTTGCATGATGGCCTAAAGCTGATTAAGAAACGCAATTACAAATTCAACATAAGTGCTTACTTCACTAGGGAAACACTATATAAGAAGCAGAAAGTTTGGGGGCAGGTAAAAATTTCTTGCAAAAGAAAATAAAAAAGTACAGAAGACTTTTAGCACGTCTTTTGTAAAAAAAGATCGTGCTTATGTTACCTGTTTGTCCGTCCGTCTGTACCCACGATATCTCTGCAACTATCCGTCCGATTTGAAAAATTATTTTTGCATTGGAAAGCTTGAAATATGCGAATGATTATCCTTCATTTTGTTTTGTTTTTACGATGTACAATTTCGCCGCTAGAGGGCGTAAATGCAGATGATGTCGAATTCAAAAATACGTTTTATTTCAAAAAAAAAAAAAAAAAAAAATACGCATTCGTATAGTCAGATGCTGACTGATAAAACCACGCATTGCGCTGAGAATTGTTGGCGCTGTAGCGTAAATTCGAACGCACTCGACTAGTTATCGAGAGTTCTGGGGTTCGATCCCAGCAGTGCCGGAATACAATTTTTCAGTCGCTATGCGTTGTTTAAAAAATAACGTGGAAAGAGTGATTACATCGTCCATTTACATTATCTCCACGTATTTGATATATATTAAACGTTTTATTTCACATATTTGCTTCTAAACATCCGTTTGAAAATTAGTTTATCTTTCAATTCCATTTATGTCGAAGAGTATTTCAGATATAGTTGTTTTCCAAATTACGCATAAATTTTCCGCGGGGGGGCGTAAAAGTTAATTACATTTTCACCAATAACTCTTCCTGTAAAGCTCCGATTCGAAAAATTTTTACTTCAGCGGATACACCTTCTGATGGAAAATCTTTTGCATACAATTTCAAATTTGTGGAAAAGATAACTTTGGCCACCAGGGCAGTAAGTGTCAATTTTTGCTTCTAATGTATTTGCCATAAAATCTGAGCTAAAATATCGATTGAAAAAAATCTTTCACCGACTGATGCCACTCACATCGATAAACCGTTTCGGAATCCTTTATTCTTAACATATTCCACACTTTCTCCGCCAGGGGGCGTAGATGCATATCTTATTTTTGTCAATATCTCTACTTTTAGGAGTACGATTTGTAAAATTCCTTCTTTGTTGGATAGTGTTTTCAGTGTGACATGTTTTTCATATAGTTTCAAAAATTTCAAGTAATTCATAGATTTTCCGCTAGGAGGCGTAGAGGTAAATTGCGTTTCCCTCCTATATCTCTGCTTCTAAATCTCTGATTTGAAAAATTCTTTCTGCACCGAATACAGCTCTTGATGGGAAACCGTTTGCACATAATTTCTAATTTTTGTAAAAAAAAATGGTTTGGCCACAAGGGGGGGGAGGGATATTTATCAATTTCCGCTTCTGATGTATTTGCAGCAAAATATGAGCTTCTAAATTCTCGATTGAAAAAACGACGTTTGTAGACCGATACTACTCATGTGCACAAACCTTTTAGAAACATTTGCTTCTTAAAATAATGCATGGTTTCTACGCCAGGGGTCGTAGATTTATATCTTATTTTTGTTAATATCTCTGCTTCTAGCAGTCTGATTTGAAAACTTCCTTCTTTGTTGGATAGTGTTTCCAGTGTGACATGTTTTTCGTATAATTTCAAAATTTTCAAGTAATTCATAGACTTTCCGCTAGGAGGCGTATAGGTAAATAGCTTTCCCTCTGTATTTCTGCTTCTAAATCTCCGATTTGAAAAACAATTTCTGCACCAGATACAGCTCCTGATGGGAAATCATTTGCTCATAATTTCTAATATTTGTAAAAACTGGTTTGGCCACCAGGTGGCGTAGGCCTTAATTTCCGCTTCTGATGAATTTGCAGCAAATTATGAGCTTTTAAAATTTAGATTGAAAAAAAAGCCGTTTGTAGACCGGTACTACTCATCTCGAGAAACCTTTTAAGAACATTTTCTCCTTCCTTGAAATAATGCATGGTTTCTACGCCAGGGGGCGTAGATATATGTCTTATTTTTGTCAATATCTCTACTTCTAGGAGTTCGATTTGAAAAATCCCTTCTTTGTTGGATAGTGTTTCCGATGCGAAATGATTTTCCTATAAATTCAAAATTTTCAAGTAAATCATAGACTTTCCGCTAGGGGGCACAAAGTTAAATTGCGTTTTCTGCGTTATTTCTGCTCCTAAAACTCCGATTTGAAAAATTCTTCTTGTATCACATACAAGACCTCATGGAAAATATTTGTCACAAAATTTCTAATGTTTCGTAAAGAATGATTTGGCCACCAGGAGGCATAAGTGTTAATTTCTGCTTCTGATGTATTTGTATCAAAATCTGGGCTCCTGAAAACTCGACTAAATATTTTTTTCTTGGACCGATACCGCTCATATGGAAAAACCTTTTGAGATTACTTTCTTCCTAAAATAATGCACAGTTTTCCCACCAGGGGACGTAAAGTCACATCTCATTTTTGTCGATATCTCTGTTCCTAAGGGTGTGATTTGAAAAATTATTTCTGTGTTGGAGAGCGTTTCCGTTATGAAATGTTTCTCATATAAATTTATGTTTTTCTTAACGCACAAATCTGCAACCATGAGGGCATAAGCTCACGATTCCGTTTACTGCAATATCTGAGGGATTAAAACCCCATTTAAAAACTAATTTCTTCCGTCAGATACTATTGTTTTCCATGCGGTTTCCATTGACTATGAATACTTTTGATAAATTTAATTTGCGTCAGAACGGATTCAAAAGACATGCTTATTACACCCGAAAATTCGGTGTCATATTTCTTGTTTGTATTGTTTTCATTTGTGTGTCTGTAGTCATTTAGGTATGAAAGTTTTTTATTTTATGATTTGAAATCACCTTTCTACCTTGAAATATTGCTACAAGCAAATCGATGATTTTTGATGCTATGCGTCCTTCCCTGCAGTAATAAAGTAAATCACATATAATAAATTTCAATATTATGAAAATGGGTAACGGAAGTAGTCAAAGCCATTGTTGAACTCTGAATTTTGAATGCTGTCCCAGAAAGTAACGCAAAAAAAGTTCATTTTTTGTTACTAAACAATATATTTTACTAAACTATTACCTACTATTATTTCATCACGTTTTACATAAACGTAAATAATATTTCATTGTAATCTGCGTAAATTACGAGAACCTGATGGTATATACCATTAACAAAATGCATTTTTGGTGCTATGAAATCGGTGTGTCGTACCGAAATTAGTCTTCCTATCGAACCTCCCAGGTAAGTGTGACGAGAGCTTGAAAATGGTGTATAACACCAGGGTGTGCATACTTGAAAATGATGCATACGTTGAAAGGATGTATTCACCTGCTGTTGACGAGAGCTTTAAGTGATGTATAATCCTTTCGCGACCATAGCTCCTTCATGCAAATAACCACAAGCGCCCGAGTCGTAAAGATAGCATGAGTAGAATTTCCTACCCCCATGTTCTTTGAAATTGCACGGCGTCTAAGGGATTAGCAGAAGCCACCTTCAGTTGTTATTGTTGTCGCTAAAAAAAAATGAACCAGGAGTTGGTTTGTTCCCGGACTATATCATGTAGCCTTCTGGCATCGCTCAGTAGAACTCTTACTTTGTTGGCACCTGCTTCGTATGTCTGTAATATTTTGTATTACCCCAAAAACCCGAAGGTTATGGGAAAGCTTTATCATAAAAATTCCTTCATTTTGCTCAATCCAAAGAAGCATTTTTAGTCAAGTTATGAGGATAATGGCTGTGGAGAGAATTTTTTTGAGGACCCGAATTTTATTTATTTATTATTATTTTTGCTGATAACTGTTTTTCGATTAGTCAAGTTATGAGGATAATGGTTGTGGTGATTCATTTTTTGAGTACCCGAATTTAATTTATTTATTATTATTGCTGCTGATAATTGATTTTCTGTTTATGATAATTTATTAGCGATTTAGGAATTTTAATTTAAAATGCTTACCGCGCGAGGAAGTCAAATCGCAGCGCGGCCGCGCGCGCTCACAATTTAGAAGGAACATTCGGCGTTGGACACGTTTTTCTTAAAATCCTCTACACCATGAATTATTTCTTTAATTATTATTAATTTTTTTGTGTTGGCGACAGTGCGAAGGGGCAAAATAACCACGCAGACGACTAATTGAATTAAGGAAGTATCTATGACAACAGTTTTTAACCGTGGCAGACGATTCTGGTTTCGTTATTGCTCAGTTGTTTAAGGTACGTCTGCATTTCGCCATACAGCTATGGAGGTGAGTGATTCAGAGTTAAGAAGTGAAATGCGTTATACGATAAAATTTTGCTATTGTTTGGGTAAAACGGCTCCAGAAACAGTTGATTTAATGAAAAAAAGCTTACAAAAATAAATGCTTGGTTGAATCAACACATTTTAGATGGCACCACGGTTCCGAAAAGGGGCATTTGTCGGAAGAACACTCTCCTAGGCCTGGTCGACCTGAATGTGATGCTACGGAGCGTATTGTTAACACTGTTTGGGCAATCCTGCTAGAAGATCAACGAATGACGTGTGAAGACATATTGGCGTCAATTTTCAAAAACGTCGGCATTCCGCATTTTATGCGACAAATTATTGCTGCATCGTGTGTGTTCCAGATGGGTACCTCATCACCTAACGGGAGAACAATTGTTAGCCAGAGTTCAGGTGTGTCATGAGTGGAAAGCTATGATTGCAAAGGATCCAAACTTTCTGAACACAGTAATAACTGCCGATGAAACATGGGTCCCTCATTTCAAACCACTCACGAAGCGCCCAACGATTGTCTGGAAACACACAGGCTCGCTTCCTCCAAAAAACGCCTACCAAAACAAATCATCTGGGAACGTGATGCTGATAATTTTCTTTGATAATAAAGGTGTAGTCTACCAGTATGCCGTTCCTCCCCAAATTACTGTCAGTGCTGAGTATTACATTTCACACTTGAAGCGTCTGCGACGACACATATCGATTAAGCGACCGGAACTGGACCCTTCACCATGATAACGGAAGTGGACCCTTCACCATGATAACGGAAGTGGACCCTTCACCATGATAACGGAAGTGGACCCTTCACCATGATAACGCCCGTCCACATATGGCTGCTTGTGTTCAACAGTTTCTTATGAAATTCAGTATTCAAATCATACCGTAGCCTGTCTGCAGTTATGACCTCACCCCGTGTGAATTCTGGTTGTTTCCAACAATGAAGAAGAAGTTCCGTGGCGCAACATTCAACACAGATGCTGACGTTATTCAAGCTGTACAGGGGTCGCTAAAGCAGCTTCCACAAAATGCCTTCGCCACATACTTTGAAAAGGGGACTGAACGATGGAACCGTTGCATATCATCCGAGGGAAAATACTTTGAGAGTGTAAGCAAGATAGCTTTTCTGTAACAATATTTCTTCATTTTCTGTGATTTTACTCTCAGTTCTTATGGAACGGCCGTTGTATATTCTGCTTCAGCAGAAACGCAACGGCCTAGCAATGTTAACTTAGGCCTAACCGCCGAACAACGGTCACTTTTCTTTAGTCCGAGCAGTGACCTTTATTCGGAGGTTTCACTGTAAATTGCATTAATATCTGTTGAAATTTCAACACCTAGAAAGACCGGAGACATTGAAGATAGTTTTATAGGGTGCATTACACATGATACAACACGTAATTAATCAGAAGTACAATACAGACCTAGAAGTGATGCGGATCACAATGGTCACTTTTCTTTAGTCCGAGCAGTGACCGTTATCCGGAGGTTTCACTGTAAATTGCACTAATATCTGTTGAAATTTCAACACCAAGAAAGACCGGAGACATTGAAGATAGTTTTATGGGGTGCATTACACATGATACAACACGTAATTAATCAGAAGTACAATACAGACCTAGAAGTGATGCGGAACACAACGGTCACTTTTCTTTAGTCCGAGCAGTGACCGTTATCCGGAGGTTTCACTGTAAATTGCACTAATATCTGTTGAAATTTCAACGCCAAGAAAGACCGGAGACATTGAAGATAGTTTTATGGGGTGCATTACACATGATACAACACGTGATTAAGCAGAAGTACAATACAGACGTAGAAGTGATGCGGAACACAACGGTCACTTTTCTTTAGTCCGAGCAGTGACCGTTATTCGGAGGTTTCACTGTAAATTGCACTAATATCTGTTGAAATTTCAACGCCAAGAAAGACCGGAGACATTGAAGATAGTTTTATGGGGTGCATTACATATGATACAACACGTGATTAAGCAGAAGTACAATACAGACCTAGAAGTGATGCGGAACACAACGGTCACTTTTCTTTAGTCCGAGCAGTGACCGTTATTCGGAGGTTTCACTGTAAATTGCACTAATATCTGTTGAAATTTCAACACCAAGAAAGACCGGAGACATTGAAGATAGTTTTATGGGGTGCATTACACATGATACAACACGTAATTAATCAGAAGTACAATACAGACCTAGAAGTGATGCGGAACACAACGGTCACTTTTCTTTAGTCCGAGCAGTGACCGTTATTCGGAGGTTTCACTGTAAATTGCACTAATATCTGTTGAAATTTCAACACCAAGAAAGACCGGAGACATTGAAGATAGTTTTATGGGGTGCATTACACATGATACAACACGTAATTAATCAGAAGTACAATACAGACCTAGAAGTGATGCGGAACACAACGGTCACTTTTCTTTAGTCCGAGCAGTGGCCGTTATTCGGAGGTTTCACTGTAAATTGCACTAATATCTGTTGAAATTTCAACACCAAGAAAGACCGGAGACATTGAAGATAGTTTTATGGGGTGCATTACACATGATACAACACGTAATTAATCAGAAGTACAATACAGACCTAGAAGTGATGCGGAACACAACGGTCACTTTTCTTTAGTCCGAGCAGTGACCGTTATTCGGAGGTTTCACTGTAAATTGCACTAATATCTGTTGAAATTTCAACACCAAGAAAGACCGGAGACATTGAAGATAGTTTTATGGGGTGCATTACACATGATACAACACGTAATTAATCAGAAGTACAATACAGACCTAGAAGTGATGCGGAACACAACGGTCACTTTTCTTTAGTCCGAGCAGTGGCCGTTATTCGGAGGTTTCACTGTAAATTGCACTAATATCTGTTGAAATTTCAACACCAAGAAAGACCGGAGACATTGAAGATAGTTTTATGGGGTGCATTACACATGATACAACACGTAATTAATCAGAAGCACAATACAGACCTAGAAGTGATGCGGAACACAACGGTCACTTTTCTTTAGTCCGAGCAGTGACCGTTATCCGGAGGTTTCACTGTAAATTGCACTAATATCTGTTGAAATTTCAACACCAAGAAAGACCGGAGACATTGAAGATAGTTTTATGGGGTGCATTACACATGATACAACACGTGATTAAGCAGAAGTACAATACAGACGTAGAAGTGATGCGGAACACAACGGTCACTTTTCTTTAGTCCGAGCAGTGACCGTTATTCGGAGGTTTCACTGTAAATTGCACTAATATCTGTTGAAATTTCAACGCCAAGAAAGACCGGAGACATTGAAGATAGTTTTATGGGGTGCATTACATATGATACAACACGTGATTAAGCAGAAGTACAATACAGACCTAGAAGTGATGCGGAACACAACGGTCACTTTTCTTTAGTCCGAGCAGTGACCGTTATTCGGAGGTTTCACTGTAAATTGCACTAATATCTGTTGAAATTTCAACACCAAGAAAGACCGGAGACATTGAAGATAGTTTTATGGGGTGCATTACACATGATACAACACGTAATTAATCAGAAGTACAATACAGACCTAGAAGTGATGCGGAACACAACGGTCACTTTTCTTTAGTCCGAGCAGTGACCGTTATTCGGAGGTTTCACTGTAAATTGCACTAATATCTGTTGAAATTTCAACACCAAGAAAGACCGGAGACATTGAAGATAGTTTTATGGGGTGCATTACACATGATACAACACGTAATTAATCAGAAGTACAATACAGACCTAGAAGTGATGCGGAACACAACGGTCACTTTTCTTTAGTCCGAGCAGTGGCCGTTATTCGGAGGTTTCACTGTAAATTGCACTAATATCTGTTGAAATTTCAACACCAAGAAAGACCGGAGACATTGAAGATAGTTTTATGGGGTGCATTACACATGATACAACACGTAATTAATCAGAAGCACAATACAGACCTAGAAGTGATGCGGAACACAACGGTCACTTTTCTTTAGTCCGAGCAGTGACCGTTATCCGGAGGTTTCACTGTAAATTGCACTAATATCTGTTGAAATTTCAACACCAAGAAAGACCGGAGACATTGAAGATAGTTTTATGGGGTGCATTACACATGATACAACACGTGATTAAGCAGAAGTACAATACAGACCTAGAAGTGATGCGGAACACACAGTACTTATTACCTTGTGTACCCACCATGAGTGGGGATAACGGCTAGTACACGGCGTGGCATCGACTGGAAGAGGTGTTCTGGATGTCGTACGGCGGAAGGTCATTCCCTGCTGTCTCGATTCGAACCCAGAGTTTATCTTGAGTAGCCGCTGGCGGATCCCGATGGGCCAGGTGTCGAGCGACTATATCTCACACTTGCTCAGTGGGTGACAAATCAGGCGAATGCGTTCGCCAAGGATTATGTGACACATGTCAGGCATTCAGGAGCTGTGTGACATTCGGCGCCACATGTGGTCGGACACTGTCTTGTTGAAAGATGGCAATTATGCTACAGAAACCGACAGATATCCCTTCCCCACTACCCTGTTGTCGGTTAATAGCAGGGGGAAAACAAAGGCAAGATCTCTTGAGGAAGAGATTTTTTAATACCTAAGCGGATTAGTCATAGTTTTAAGGCTCATTCGACCAGGGCTCTATCTTGCAAAATAGAATTCGAGCTCAGGCCAGAGATGGAAACGGGTCGCGGTTCAGCGGGTAAACGAATCGATAATTTCTTGCTGGTCAAATCATCCCCCCCCTTATGACTTACAGGCCCGTGCACCGAATTGTGACGTCACTAAGGTAGTCCGTAGTCGGGGAGAGGGAAATGCTGGGAACGATACGGCGAAGTTAACGCGTCATTACGTACACCAGCTAAACATGTCAAGCGTTCTTTAGAGTTTCACTGCGTTTAGATAAGGACTTCTGAGTTAGTTTTTTACGCTTTCCAATCGTAGATTGAAGAAACGTATATGCTCCAGCTTTGTCCGCCTGTCTGTCTGTCTTCCCGCACGGTAACTCACGTAAAAATGGTTCGATTTCGATGAAATGTTAGTATGTGGTAGGGGACAACCTGGGGACCAACCCTATTGAAAATGGGCGAAATGGGATCAAACGTCAGGACGATAGGAGCGGGATCCATTCCATAGCCCTTGTGCGTCATAACGTACGTAAAAATGCTTCGATTGCGACAAAATTTTAGTATGCTGTTCCGGAGGTATACTGAACCGGTTCTGTTTATTTTCATCGAAATGGGGTCAAAGGGCAGGGCACATGAGCAAAATTTATTCCTTAGCCATTATCGTCATAACTTGAGTAAAAATGCTTCTATTGCGACAAAACTTTAGTATGTTGTTCCGGGACATGCTGAACCAATTCTGTTTAGTATAATCGAAATGAGGTCAAAGATCAGGGCACAGATTTATTCCACAGCCATTATCCTCATAACTTGAGTAATACTCGAGTAATGATTTCTGGTATGTTGGAAAGCGTATCATAAACAATGCATCGCATGATTTTACCAGCTTGTTTTAAATAACTGCAGAGTTTACACTTTTGTTTTATGTATAATCTTTTAAAATACAGAAGAAAAATAAATTACAGCGTAAAATGTAGCGTAGCAAATATTTCGACGTAAAAGTGTAAGCAAGATGGATTCGTCAAATTAATGGAATCATAGCTGTCATTTCACTGGAAGTGATAAACCATTCCTGTAATCGAAATTATAAACTGTCGTCATAGTTTCACTTGAAGTTATAGTGTCGTCATAGTTCACCGAATCATTCTTGTACTTGTGAAAGAATCATTCTTGCACTTGAAAGATTAGTTTGAGGGCCCAATATAAAGAACAACCGTCCTTCCAAAAGATATCAATTGAAGATTTTAAGGAATCATATTTTTCATTCATTGCGAACTTACGACTACGAAATATTGAGTAATGAAATATTTCCTTTAGTGAAAATGTTTTTCACATCCAGAGAATAACTAGCAATTTATGTGCAATTCATATTCACTAATATATATATAAAAAAAAGGCCAAGCAGAAAAAATCTGAATTTTGTCCTGTGTGTTTTTCAATTATTACCAAAGGCTCAATAAAAAAAAATGTAACATACATACACTGAATTTCTGCTTAATCCATTTATTGCGCTTCAAATCAATTAAGATTTTAAAAAAAATACGCTATTGTTACATTATTAAATATATAATAACGACATTTGAATGAGTAACAAGTTTTTCTAATTTTAGTACCATTTACACTGCTGGCCACCCAAAATGCAACACCAAGAAGGAAGCATCCGATTGGCCTGAAATTCGCAGCATGCGTCGCTCGCGAGAGGACATGCAAACGATTAGCATTGCAGGGCATACGCAAATCATGTGCGCCCGGCACGACACCGAGAAGAACTATAGCAAGGGTGCATAGAAGGCGGGGTGTAAGTAGTGGAAGTGTGTTGTGCTGCCGGACCTGTGCGTGGGAAGCTGCCTGATGCCTCGTCGCAGAATACAGCAGTCATTCCAGCACGTTTCGGAGTTCGACAGAGGACGAATAGTGGCTTATCGCGACAGCGGTTTATCATACGGAGACATCGGCGCCCGTGTGGAACGACATCCAGCGACAGTGAGGCGAGTATGGATTTGGTGGGTGAAGGAGGGACGGACGGACGGACGTGAGTGATCGCTATAGCGGCGGCACACCACCGAACGAGAGGACCGGCATGTTGTGCGGCGGGCATTGACGGCTCGCACCGCCACATCACGAACGTTAGCGCAGGAATTAGGGTGTGTTGCGCAACAACCTGTGTCAGCACATACCGTTCGACATCGTCTGCAGGAGCGGGAACATGTCGCACGGCGCCCATTGCACCGATTACCACTGACGTTACACCACCGGCAAGTGCTGCGGCAGTGGGCCGTTGAACGCCGCACTTGGACTACAGAATGGCACGACATTGTCTTCTCCGACGAATCCCGCTTCTGCCTGCAACACCACGATAGTCGGATCCGCGTGTGGCGGCACCGCGGCGAGAGACTGTATGACGCCTGCATTATGCATCGCCATACCGGTCCGTCGCCTGGCGTTATGGTTCGGGGCGCAATTGGATATGACACCCGCACCCCTCTGGTACGCATCGCCGGTGCACTCAACAGCCACCGCACCATCTCCGACGTTTTGGGGCTTGTATTCCTCCCTTACCTGCAGGACCTGCCAGCGGCCACGTTTCAATAGGACAATGCGCGCCCGCACGTGTCACGCATCGTGTAACAATTGTTCTCGGCCCACCAGGTGTCACTGCTTCCGTGGCCCGCCTGTTGTCTCGATATGTCGCCCATCGAACACTTCCGGTCGCTGATCGGCAACTGAGTGGCCCGGCAAGCACCACCCGCGGCTACGCCTGATGAACTGTGGCAACGTGTGGAAGCAGCCTGGACCGACAAACCCCAAGCCCACATCCAAAGCCTCATTCGTTCGATGCCGAGACGTGTAACGGCCGTTATTTTTAGCCGTGGGGGCCACACGAATATTGATGTCTGCGTGTTCCGCAAGTCGCATGGGCCTGTAAGCTGAATCGTTTCACCTTTTTATTTGTTGTTATGTGTCCAGTAAATCTGGCTTTGCTATCTCGTGTCCTTCTTGGTGTTGCATTTTGGGTGGCCAGCAGTGTATAATTACGTGTTAGGACCAATTCATTTTGGTAAGGAAATATAAAGTTTATAATTTTTGTCTTGCAGAGCACTATTTAATGTAAAAAACGTTACCTTGCCAAACTTTAAAACATCTATATTAAGTATATTGGTAGCATTAAACAAAACTATTTGGATCCAGAATATTAAAAAATATTAATCTGGAAAAAGACGAGTACTTCTTGGCATAAATTTCCTGAAATTTGATTTTCAAGACGTATTCAGGAAAACTGCCAATGTACAAATAAATATGTTTCTGTAGTTCTTTGTGTATCACAGACAAAATTTAATTATTTGTCCGTTAGTTGTTAATCTTCGAGGAAGCTCAACCACCCACCACAGATGACCAGACTACCCGTCACCCTGCTTCCGGTATTCGGTGCGTGGGTCTGTAAAGGGGGTAATGATCAAACGGGTCGGGTCAAGGTGTTCCTGACCCGATTTCGAACCGGTTTTATTTCCGTTTTATTTTTGAAAATGAAAGAATATTTCAAAAGAATAATGCTTACTGTGGAATTCTGTGCTTGACACTGGTGCCAACGGACTGAAAAATGAAGTGTATACAAAACTATTGCCGTCCTTTTCTTAAAGCAACGAAGATTTCCACCGACCCACGATGCCACTCAGACGCTAGTTTCCCCGATACCATATCGTAAAACGATACTTCCTTTGAGTTTGTTTTAGTGCTATTGTCAGAAGCAAGATTCAGCCAAATGCCTATCACCAGCTTCCCTGGTGATTCACTCTGTCACACCCCGCGTGTCACATTGTAAGACTGATAGTTACTTCTTTTTTTTTTTATTGGAGGTTTAACGACCACCGTGAGCAACTCAATGGGCTATAAGCAGTCGCCCGTCCCTAATTTAGGGTCACTGGTTCCAGGGAAGGGAGAGAGCCAGTGCCGTAAGCCAAACACAACATCCATGCCTGACCGGGATTCGAACCCGGACCCCTTACAGACGAATGCTCAGAGGCCAGAGCCTTAGACCACTGCGCCACTGGGGCGGCTAGTTACTTTTCACATCGCATGATTTGCATTGAGCATTCAGAGGTTTTTGCTTGACGTGTCATCCCGTTCCATTCCATGACGTGTCGGAATTAATACCTTATTTATTAATATGGATGAATTTAATTTTAAAGAAATTGAAAAAGGCGTCGAGGCCAACAAATACGTGGAGGAGAAGGTCTAAATATGTGCTACCACTTTCATTTGAGGACCTACCGTTAAAGACTTTCTAGGATGAACACATTACAATATATCGGAGACTTGTTCCCCGTGTGGTATCGGGTTGACGTAATTGTTTAAAATATCGGTTGTGTTGGAAATGAAGGTTTTACAATGACAGCCAAAATGATGACTTTTGAAAGCAGGGTCCAAATATGGGCTACCCTCAAAATATCCATTAAAAGAGGTACAAAAATAGCAATAGAGAGGAGAAAGTCTTTTTTATAATCCAAATAAATGCGTCAGAATGCATTTGAATAACAAAATGAACTTGACAATCCAAGCATCTGTTGTTTCGAACATAAAAAGAACTCACATATTTGTCATTTTAAATATGTAAAACAAAATCAAATTGCCGGAAAAAAGATACTATCCTTCGATATTAATGGTCTATTTACAAAAGTCACAGATGTAATGATACTTGTGCGCACCTGCACAATCACTGTACGTCTACATCACTGTGCGTACACACATCACCCATATTTCACCCTTTGAGTCTTCAGAAAACAGCCCACCACAAAATATGAAGCTCGCATCCTTGTCGTTGGGATGCTCCCCATGAGGTATTTCAACTTTGCTGTCACTGTCATACAGAGGAGGATTTACAGGGCCAAAATCATCTTTTGATTCCGATGACAGCCGTTTTCATTTTCAAGACCGTATTCCTCTAGTAGGGGCTGTTCCACTAGTTGACGCCATACCTGAAGCTGGGGCTTTTGAAGCAGCCGACCGTTCATATTGATGAGTAGGCCTACATTTAACCCTCGTCTTGCGTTTGTTGGCTGCAGATGTTTCCAAAGACACAGACAATGCTGCTTTGTACGGTTCTTCAGTGATAACAGCAGCATTGCGACCTCGATTGGCAACTTTCTTCTTAATGGAAGTGGAGCAATATCAAAAGGAGTGACATGCTTTGCAGTTCCAGGCAGAGCGTGTCGAGTAGTTATAGGCAAGCTTCAAATGTTTGGGAGGCAGAGGAAGTCGAAGCTGCTATCAGAGTATGATCTGGGTCTGTGGGGTCGTGTTACATATCTTCTCAGCCTCTATCGTAGACGCTGTGAAATCAGCTTCCGAGAACATGTTCTTGTTCAATGGAAATATTCCAGTTGACCTGAATTCGTTCACTGCTATCTCTCCACTCTGGACTCGCAGGTAGGCTTTTCCGAACAGCTCCATAATGTCATATGCTGTAACAGGTCTGTTGGAATGTAGGAGCCACTGTCTTATTTCCTCACTGTAAAATGCTTTCAGCGGACCCATGAAGGTCTTGTCTAAAAACTAGAGTTTGCGTGTTAAATGTGGAGGAAGTGAAATGATAGTCGCATTTTGTGCTCTAGCCATGTAGAT
This sequence comes from Macrothele yani, assembly GCA_039090855.1. NCBI lineage: Eukaryota > Metazoa > Arthropoda > Arachnida > Araneae > Macrothelidae > Macrothele > Macrothele yani. The sequence continues at coordinate 131,158,741 of CM077027.1, read as the reverse complement.
GACATCAATATTTCGCACCTGACTGTGGTGTCCGCCTAAGATAAGTAAAGCGGGTGACTCTTCTGTAGGGCCGACTTTTTCAATGACGTGACTAAGCCACTCGGTGAAAAGATAATTTTGCACCCATCCCGAAGGGTAGGCTCTGCCGATCGAACCTATAGGACTTCTTTTCATTAGCTCTTGGGACGTGTTCGTAAAAAGGAAAATAACGAAGGAAGGGACGAACAGTCCAGAGGCACTCATGCAGACAATGACTGTCGCTGTAGAACCCCGTTATGCAGGCGTTAAGGCTGCTATCTGTGTTTTCCTTTTTCTACCGATGACATAAGGGACTTTACTTTGAACAATAGAAAGTTCCAGTCTCGTCGACGTTGTAGATCCTATCAGCTGCGAAACTGTGTTTGTCCTACGCTTCTTCCAAAAGTGTGAAACATTTCTGATCATTTTCCTTGTTGATGCTCTCGCAAGAAATGCTCCACAGAGTTTGCGAAGAGATAAACACGATCCTTATGCGGGTTCAGAATGAGACCAATGCAACATCTACCAGCTTCATTAAATTTGAAATGCGTTTGCAAATTATTTCGAACTGCTAACTGATACGCCATCCGTCGCAAATCGCCCCTAGCACACCCATAGAACTTTTGGTCCATCAGAAGTAAGTATGATACCAGCTCTTCTTCTATTTGTTCCCCCAAATAGGGTTTTCTCCCTAGTTTAGTACGATTTACTTCATCTGGACTCAGATCTAGTCTTTTACTTAACGTTTGAAATGTTGTACGAGGTAAAGTAAAGGTCTTGACTGCTTTCTGAGTCCCCATCTATCTTCCCGAACTGCTGTAATGTCTTGTTCTATATCCTCTTCTTTCCACTTCCTTGTTTTACCCTTTCAAAGATATTTTGCAGTCGTTCTGGCATTCTGAAACGAAAAAGAACATAATTGTGGGTTTTTGTTTCACGTTATCCTAGAAGTGGTCCAAACATCGGCTAGCCCATATTTAGACCCCACCGGGTAGCCCCTATTTAGACCCATTGCATGCGGACTATTTGAGGGTTGGCAGCCAGTACCGTACATTGCAATTGAGTGAACCACCTATGCTAAACCAAGCTCAAGATATCTTTAATGCTCTGCCCATACTGAAATAGCTTTAAGGTTTAGTGAGTGTTGTACATAAAACAGAATATACATACTTCCGCTGTGATGCAATAGGCAAAATGACACGTTATCAAATACTGCGTCTCGATCAATCGCCTGCTGACAACCAACTAACCACGTATACGTGTATGTTCCTGAGGTACCGTTTCACATTATTTCCACCAGGTTACAGCACTAATCAAATGCTGTGCTGCCACTAGCCCGTATTTAGACCCTAGCCCGTATTTGGACCTTCTTCTCTTCTTGTTGGAAACAAAAAAGGTTAAGAGTGAATGCTGGAATTTGCTTCGTCTCATTAAGAAACCAGAATATGTATCACAGCAACACCAATTTTCACAAGCTTGTGATGAGTGAAAAGTTTGCAAAATGTGAATGCCGGTTTTATGAGTGTTCCTTCCTTCAGAGGGGCAATGATGAAATCAACATCCACATTTTGGAAACGTTCAACTCATCAGAAGCTGGTGAAAATTGGTGTTGCTGTTAAACATATTCTGAAGCTTGATATGTTAGCAAGAAAACAGCAAAAACTGAGATTAAATATACGAGTTACTTAATTCAACAATTTTGACTATATCGCCATCAAAATTATGTGGAACAGCCTTAGGATTACTGCGGAGGGACCTTTAGACTCTCGCACATATGTTTGAAAAGATGTGTAAAACAATGAGGTTATGTGAAGAACGACAGGTTTAACACTTTTTGTAAGTAAGTGAATAAATTATACGTTTCCGTAATGCATTTATATGATTTCGATATAGCCTACAATACCCACTGCTGAGAGACTTTTTAAACTCGTGTGTGTGCGTATATATATATATATATAATTCGACAGTACTGAAGGAGTAATGGATAATGCCAAACTTTTAAGTGCTATGGAATATAAATGATGAAGTTATAGGACATCAAAGAACACTGGCAGAGACAATATTTATGGAATCTCCATTACTCTTGCGGTCTGTATAGGAATGGTTTTTATTGGTTTAAGCAATTACAAAGTATTTATGACTGGATATAAAGTATAGCGTGTTCAGTAATGGATATACATTGCACTCGCCTTTCATGTACGACAAAAAAATATGAAGCTCTTTAATTATGGAATGATCCAAACAAAAGTAGTTCTCACAGTGAGCACATTTTATGAATGCTGTTTCCTCGCAATCTTCTCTACCACATTCCGCAATTAGGAGCGATTCAAAACAATACTGGAGAGGTGTTTGGAAGAATCCAAGACGAGTAATGACATAACCACACTGATCAAATGCAAAGCGGATTAATTTTTTAAATCGAGGCGCTGAAAATTGATAGTGAACAAAAAACCGCAGACGGAGAAAGTGGTTTCTGTGCCAAAAGTTCATGTCTGATGTTACCAAAACAGTATCCGTTATGAATTTAGCCATATGTTTATAGGGACGAGAGAAGTACACATTCTTAGGCTGCACTAGTCCGGTACATTTTTTCTGGAATCAACGTCTTCCAGAATTCGACTACGTCGGGAACAGTTGAGTTGTAAACTGCATTATGCCTGTTTGATGTAACAGCAACACGCGCTCCTTTTCTGGGAGGTCTGGCCACATAACTTTTTCCAAAAAGACCTTCAGATCTTGTTTGGACATGTTTGCCGACTTGGCAGGATAAGCCTTGATGTTTGGAAGATCAATAGTCATGTATGCAGGAAATTTCCCACTTCCTTCCAACACTAAAACATACATATGTTGTAATGTATACTCTAGATTCACTTTCCTTTTGATTTTTACTATCTCTGGTTATTTTATTTTACTATGTAAATTATCTTCTTACTGAACGAGATGTTATTTCTCCCGCTGAATGAGATCTGGCAATGAGTGTAAGTCATGACGTGGTGGTAGCCAGTATAAATAGGCGCGTTCAACGGTACCTAGGAGAGCGGTTGTTTATGTGCGAGAGAGCTTTTTGTTGATGTGCGTAGGGAGAGCTTTGTTTATGTGAGTAGAGCTACGTTATTTTGTGTCAAGAGCTTCGTTCTATGTGATTAGGTTTTTTCTTCATTATTGTGATACGATTAATGTGACTAGTGTGTGTGTGTTGGATGATACCAGGACTTTCGATGAATAAAGCTTTTGTTGTAAGTACGTTTTTCTCAGTTCATAGTTTTGTTAGATCTCTGTCTGGCTGTTAGGTTTATTTCATTAGTTGTTATTATTAACAACCAGCATAAGACTTTATTCATCTTAATTACTACTACAACATTACTAGCAGTTAAAAGCTTGTTCATTATTATTACTACACTACTAGCAGGAAAGTTTATTCATGATATAATTAACAAACAACAATCATTAGAAGAAGCTTAGAAGAAAGCTGAATTCATTATAGTGTGGTTAAAGAGCTCCACTCATGGTGATGACCGGAATAATTGTGTACGAATGTGTAGTTGTTGAAATGGAACCTGTTGTCCCAAAGATTCACTTCTGTCCTTAAACAGAAAGGTGTTTTCCAGATCGAAGTTCCTTCTCGAAGCGCGAATGATCAGCTTTCAGCACATCTTCGTTATTTGTCTGGTACGTTTCTACAAACGTTTGCACATTTCCAACAAATTCTTTCGCCTTCGCCTCCAAATCCCTGGATTTCTGGAAACACGATTTGCCCACTTTGTCGGTTACTTTTTGCGAAACAATCCTGTTGAGTTTCTTTAATCTTGTTACCCATCGTTCGGATGCCTTAAAGTTCAGCTGATTGTGAACGTCAATACGCTTCTTTATTTGCATTGCCCATTGCTTAATTGTCCTGTCATGAATAATAGCATTCCTTGCACGCATTTGAAGAAAGTATTCAAATACTACCCTGTTCAGTTGTTGTTGCAGAGATTTTGTATTGCAAGTACGGGACTTTTTCAAGCGTTCTTCAACACTTTGAAGAACGGCCTTGTTCTTGATTCTCCTCTTTTGGACCATAACGGTGTGGAAGTTCACTAGAGTCAATGGCCAAGCCTGGAGGACCCAGTTGAAGAGGTTCGAAGTTGCCGTCTTTCTCCCTCCGTTGCTTGGTACAGATATTGTACGCATCCGCCAAGTATCCTTCTGGAAATTTGGATTGCGACTTCTCTGGTGATGGTTCGTATAAAAGCACGCTGGTTTCTGGAATTGGCTATTCTGCCTCGTCGTATATTGGAGCATCTGTTACATCACCAAAGTCGGTTCCCGTTTCCTCCTCGTCTCCGTCATATAATACGTCATGAAAAAGTAGTGTATTGACATCTTCAATAATGACGTCCTCCTCAAGTAACCCCTTTTTGATGTGTTCAAATGTGACGAGAACTATTTCACTTGGTGTAACCTCCGATGAACCGAAGAAATCGGACAACTTCACTGCTACTGCTCTGCTGGATTCATAGTTCAGAACTGACTACAGTACACTTGACAATGAGACATTTTCAGACGGCCAATCAACGTTTAATCACTTGTTCGCCAGTTCCTGGAAAAGGAAATAATTGTAAGAAGTTCTAATATAACATTCATAATACAGGGTGATTCATAAAGAAGTATACAGTTTCAACGCACTCTAAAACAAGAACAATGTAAGATATTTTATGTTACCTGTAACAGAATTCTAGGGGAATGTTTAAAGTTTTTTTAGAGACACTCACAGATGTTCTATGTGTGTACCTTTAGTCACACGATACACATCGAATCGGTAATCCATTTCCGCCCAAACCCGAGGTAAGATATCTGAATCAAGCGCAGTGATAGTGGCTGTGATCATTTTCAGTGATCATCTTGTATGGAATAATTTTTAGCTTCTTTCTTAAAATTCTTCAGACAGTGGGCTGTGAAATCTGCACTTCACGACTCACCCTCCGCGTTGATTTTCCCGAACTTCGTCGAATGGCGATGCAAACACTATGGACGATTTCTTCCGATACACGCGGTCGTCGAGGACTTTTAAGTTTGCACAAACAGCCCGTAGTTTCCAATTTTGTATGCCAATCGTAGATACATTTTCTGGTTGGAGGTTCTTTTCCGAATCGTGATCAAAAATGCCGTTGAACAACAGTTCCAGATTCCGTTTTGCTCAATTGAAGAACACAAAACGCCTTTTCCACTGCAGACGCTGCCATTTTGACTGACTAGTCACGTGACACGCGCGCTATCACCTACCTCACTTCCCTCAGTAGCGGGACACAAACTTTATGAGTACATCTACCTAACGATTCGCAGTTGTGGTCCGTGTCTTTAACTGTTACTGTTTTACAGCATCTGGAAACTGTATAGTTCTTTATGGATCACCCTGTATAACATTCGTAATATAAGTACATTATATAATATAATGCTCTTGAACAAGGCTCTAATGGCTCTCCCTGTTGTCCATAGCAGCTCAACGATTGGATATAAACACATCTTATGATTCTCTATCTAAACAGCATACTTTGGTTTTGCAATGAGCGACAACCACATATCCATTCCCTTGTGAACTTCGGATTTATAGTTCAAAGCAGATTTGTCCGGGTTGGGTCAAATTATGTGACATCCGGGTCCGTGTCCAAAATTTTTGACCCGTTTCCAACTCTGGGTTCGGCCGACATACTTCGGGTTCGGGCTCTTAAAACTGAACCCGAACTCAGCACTGATGACCACGTGAGAGATGGAAGGATGAAATTCGAAAGAATGTCGGATTGACATGGAAGAGGACTGTTTCCTCAAGACAGAGTTGCGGAAGAGACTTGGGGAGACTTTCATCCAGCAGTGGATTGAGAATTCTTGGAGATTATAATGAAAATGATTTGTACATGGGTGTTAGCTTGAATGTATGGGCGTTGCAGCACGCAGTTCGAATGCGCAACATGGCTTATTCTAATGTCTTGCTCTTCCGTTACCAGATTTCTTAGGATATATATTTTGTTTAGTAAATTAATCTTCTCATTTGGGAGCGTTAGTTAGTTTGGGTCAGAGCTCATTTAAGGAGACAGGGGGTCCGCGGACTGGACAGTATTTTGGGGATCCAGTATTAGTGTGTGGATCAATAAAAATACCCAGGAGAAAACATTCCCAAAATACGATGAGGAAGCCATAAAAATATAAAAATATCCCATCCGTATTGAAGTGTGCATCCCATGATTCATGGACAAATCAGTGGTAGCAAACAAATGTAGAAATGCATGGTTGAAACATGGATACCAGTTCAGTTCTTCTTACCCCCACCCCACCCTCCACCCCTCCACAGGGTAAGGTTCAGCTATGGATACCAGTTCAGTGCTGCCTTAATTCCCCCTACCAACAAAGTGGGGTTCAGCTTGTTGAAATTATATCGAAATAGTGGGCAAAATGAAATGATCCAAATATCATGACTCAGACGGATTCGTAATGTGTGAAAATATCCCCCAATTACAGATCTGTGCATAAAACTTCTATAATGCTTTCGAAATATTTGAGGATGGACTGGGGGCGACTATATTTTTTGCGGATTCCTCCTGAAAAAGCGGAAGGAAATAGAATTTCTTTTTCGCAAGGCAGTTTCTTATAGTTTTTACTGCGCCATCTGCAAAAAAACAAAATACTGTGGAACACTCTCAATTCTTCAAGCATCCTGCATAATTCTGGGGGCCCTTGAAAATACGGGGCCCGTGGCTGCAGACCCCCTATGCCCCCCTTAAATGTGCTCGGGTTAACATTTAACTCACGCTTTTATTCGTACACTGGTATTTATTCCTCTTTTAAATTTCACGCTTTCTGCACGTTTTTTGAACTCTTTTATTTATCATTCTGACTCGTTATTTATTCCGCGGCTACCGTTTCTAAGTTTAACGGAAGAGTGGGTCGAGAACGAATAGCGTCAGTCGCATTTTTCGATTAATTTTGTGGCCGTCTACCGAACTCTCACGGTAAATCATGCCGATAAATAACTGAGATTGTAAAGAGTGACGATAAAACTATTCAGTATGCGACTTGGTGTGAAATACCTTTACATTCATATGAAGCTAAATGCCGTGACCTAGATCCTGTGCGGCGGACTTTGATCCGGTTACTCTGTTATTGTGAGATATACCGCCAAGCTTACGTACACACACACACACGCACACACGAAAGACCTGTTTTCGGTTCCTTGGGTGTATCTGAACCACTTCGATTATCGATGATGACACCATCTATCCTGAAATCATTTCATTACTTAGTTGTTCTTAAAGCCGGAGGAAGTGCTTTATCTCTCCGCGTGTTCAATACCGGACGCATCGATATAAATCGATAAGGGACGGTATTTGTTTCACTTCCACCCGACATACAGCGAGCGTTTATACAAGCCGCTGACGTTCTTCATGATGCAAAGAATCACGCTAAAATTTACGAGGGTTTCAAAAATTTGTTTCGATCATAAAAACTCAAGCGAACTATTACAGGCAATAAATTTTCACGAAGCGTAACGCCCGTCTTCATCGGTATAAGATCAAAGAAATCAAAATCCAATGTGTTCTTGCACATTGCATAAATGAAATATGGTGCAAAAAGTTGGATATTTTTTAGATCTTTACACATCAAAATAAGAAATAAAATGAGATAATGTATCATTATGGGATTTAAACGCCCCTGCTGGAATATCGGAGAAGCTTTAATAAATTCTAAATGAAATATGATGCAATAACAAATGGAAGTTTAAAGTGCTTGTTAGCAGACGTTTTATCGTGTGCATTGAATGATTTACCATGTGACGTACGAGTCAAATGGGCAGTAAAGCAGCGATAAGCCTGCCAGCGTAGTTAAATTGGGGGAACAGCCGCTCCGGAGTAAGGAGGTGAGGTATAGTGTAAGAACCATTTGCCTGTGGCAGAAATCGAAACCACATCTTTCTGCTCCGCAGCCGAATGCTTTCCCAATTAAGCTACATCGACGAAGTTTGTCGCCGCAACTTTGCTGTCTTGACATGCACGTCACTTCTGATGTAGGTACGTCACATATACCCCTAAATCCCCCCCCCCGAGAAAGGCCTGGGACGGAATCGTAGGTTTCGAAGTCCGCCGGCAAACCATTCTTGAAGGAGCTCACTGCAGAAGAAGGAATTCTGATTAATTCCAGACGATATGTGTAAGACGCGTCACACATTTTCTGAAGAACCCAACGACCAGGAGAGCGTAAAGTAAATTTGCTGGTGGCATGAATCGAACTCGCATCCTTCTGCTTTGTAGCTGAATACTTTCCCAATTAAGCTACACCGACTAAGTTTGTCGCCGCAACTTTGCCGGCTTGACATGTGCGTCACCTCTGAGGTAAGGACGTCACAGAGGGTTCGAATTCCACTGCCACCAAAACATAGGTTTTACTGGCGCCCCAACGAAAAATGATTTCGTGGCCGTGAGGTCTGAAAAGAATTGCGTGATAGTTCTTCCGCACAACGTACGCAAAATATTGATAAGTACCTCTGCGATGAAATGGTCGCCGAGTTTTGCTGTCGGCTAACCCGAAAGTTGCTAAGCGAATCCGTGCCAGCGTCTTTCTCAAAGAAGGATGATGTGATGTATAAGTTAAATGGCCAATGAAGCAGCGACACGCCTGCCGACGTTGTTCAAATAGCAGAACAGTAGCTCCGGAGCAGGAAAATGTGTTTTCGAATCCCACTGTCGACAAAACAAATGCTATAACCGATACTTACAAGATTTACAGACATGAAGTATATATAGCTTAACTACTCAGTTTGGTAATTTTAAAGAAAAAATTAGTTTTTGAACAGTTTAAGAACATCCAATCTCTCACACTTTTCGAAGATTTTTTTTTTTTCGAAAAAGGCAAAGATGGCATCTTTGAAAAGATTTTTCTTAGTTTTCTTACCTTAGTGCTCAAAACTAGTGAATAAAATAGTATTCCGCTACTCGTTGAACGTGCGTAATTCAAGACAAACTCCATTTTACGGAATTTTCTCCGCCTTGTGCAGTAGTCACAGGAATACTGCTTAAACTTCTCTGAAAGTGAGAGTATTGAAGAATATCTTCATCATTATCAACAACAAAAACCATTTGCAATCGATTGCTGAATGAATGTTCTTTCCAGGTTTCTTCCACAAGTCTCTGGCTTGAGCCGCTCTCTTCCATGTTACTTCGGCATCCTTTCCAATTTCTTCTAGCCATTTCCCTCGTGATCTTTAAAGTTTTCCCGATCTTTTGAATCCAGTCTTGTATTTCAGTTGTACAGCGCTGGTCAGTTCTCTTAGTAATTAGTCCAGCTTCTTGCCACTAGAAGATCTTTACTTTTATCATGATGCCATCCACTTTTGTCCCTATCTTTCTTATCTACAAGAAAGATAGGGAAAAGAGCTCATTAATTTGCCCATACTTCTTTGTTGCCGCATCCTCTGAATATCTGTTTTGGATAAAAATCTGTTTCGGCTAAAAATATTAAAATATCTGTTTTTGTTAAAATATTAAAATATTTATTTTGGTTAAAATATTTAAATATTTATTTTGGCTAAAATATTAAAATACAAATGCAGTTCCATAAAAACTGAGAGTAATTTTTTCTTTGAGTTGGCAACTGTGCGAAGGGAAGAAATAACCACACAGACGACTAACTGAATTAAGGAAGTATATTAGCAGCTATTAGCCGTGGCAGACGATTCTGGTTTTGTTATTGCGCAGTTGTTTAAGGTACGTCTGCATTTCGCCATACAGCTATGGAGATGAGCTATTCACAGTTAAGAAGTGAAATGCGTTGTGCGATAAAACTGTGCTATCGTTTGGGTAAAACGGTTCCAGAAACAGTTGATTTAATGGGAAAAGCTTACAAAGATAAATGTTTGAGTGAGTCAACGATATTTAGATGTCTCCATGATTTCAAAAAAAGGGCGTTTGTCGGCAGAACTCGCTCCTAGGCCTGGTCGACCTGAATGTGATGCTACGGAGCGTATTGTTAACACTGTTTGGGCAATTCTGCAAGAAGATCGACGAATGACGTGTGAAGACACAGCGGCTTCAACTAATATTTCAAAAACGTCAGTATTCCGCATTTTGCGCGACAAACTACTGCTGCATCATGTGTTTTCCAGATGAGTACCTCATCACCTGACGAGAGAACAATTGTTAGCCTGATGTGTCATGAGTGAAAACAAATGATTGCAAATGATCCAAACTTTCTAAACACAGTAATAACTGCCGATGAAACATGGGTCCACTATTTCGACCCCCTCACGAAGCGCGCAACGAGTGTCTAAAAACACACAAGTTCGCCTCGTCCGAAAAAAGTCCGCCAAACCAAATCCCCTGGGAAGGTGATGAAGATATATTTTTTTTAATCATAAAAGTGTAGTCTATCAACATGCCATTCTTGCACAAATTACTGTGAATGCTGAGTATTACATTTCAGTCTTGAAGCGTCTGCGACGACTCATATCGATTAAGCGACCGGAACTGTTGGGGAAGTGGACCCAACACCATGATAACGCCCGCCCACACGTGGCTACTTGTGTTCAACAGTTTCTTACGAAATGCAGTATTGAAATCATACAACAGCCTGCCTGCAGTCCTGACGCCACGTGCGATTTCTGATTGTCTCCAACAGTGCAGGAGAAGTTCCGTGGCGCAACTTTCAACACAGATGCTGACGTTATTCAAACTGTGCGAGAGTCGCTAAAAGCAGCTTCCGCAAAATGCCTTCGCCACGTGCTTTCAAAAGTTTACTGAACGATGGGACCGTTGTATATCATCCGAGGAAAGATACTTTGAGAAAGAATAATATATACTTTGCTGTACCTCTATTTCTTCATTTTGTGTGATTTTACTCTGAGTTTTTATGGAATGACCGTTGTATCTGTTTTGGTTAAAACATTAAAATATCTGCTTTGGTTAAAATATTAAAATATCAGTTTCGGTTGAAATATTAAAATATCTGTTTTGGTTAAAATATTAAAATATCTGTTTCGGTTAAAATATTAAAATATCTGTCCAATGAGTCGTGACATTTACCGTCTAAAGCACGATTTTAATAAAAAATGAATTATATATGCAATTTAAAAACCTATGTATATGGAATAAAAAAACATAGTACATCAATATATATCATAGTCATGGTGCGTTCTGGGTAACTTTAAAAGAAAGCAAATGATTATCTACATGCGTCATATGAGTGCTTGTGATGCTAACAGAGTTGGATTACAGAATGATTGTGGCAGACAGACAAAAAAGGCTACTCGATAAATTTTAGTACGTATTTAAAGTCACATTTATGATTTAAAGTTTACTGAATTAATGAGGCGTTTCCATACATTATGTAGCTCATAAGGGCCATAGTCATTGCAACATTGTGTACCATATGTTGCAATATACACACTTTCACCAATCATTAAATCGCTGAGGTTATTGGGGGTATTGAGTATCCGTGCATTATTCCAGTTAGGGTTAAGGTTATTCAAAATTACCGATTTGGCCAAGGATCTACCACATATGCCTGCTTTGATATTATATTTGTGCTGCTCAATTCTCAGTCCAAGATTACGCCTGGTGGATCCTATGTAATTAGAGGATAGTTGACCTGCAGTTTCCTGAAGCAGTGGGATATTATAAATACCCCACTGTTTTAGTTTGCTGTTTCTTTCGCGGTCTGTTCGAATCAATGACAAGATGTTTCGTGATCGGGAGCCAAATTTCAAGTAATACGGTTTACAAATTTGTGATAATGTTCTAGTTAATATAGGATGATACTGCATGAACACAATATATGTGGCACTACGATTCGGGTTCCTTATCAGAGTAGTGGATAAGGATTTCAAAGCCATTTAACTGCTGATGGTTTCACAGAATCAAAAGCCTTTTGATAATCGATAAAAGCCATGCAAAATGGAAGTTCATATTCCCTCGCTTTTTCAATTAGTTCTCTCAGTACGTGGATATCATCTATTGTGCTGTAGCCACTCCTGAATCCAGCTTGTTCTCTCGGTTGAGCCATGTCCAGTGTTACCTTCAAGCGGTGTGAAAGAACTTTAGTGAAGATTTTATAAACCACTGATAGGAGGCTGATAGGTCTGTAGTTCCTGAGATCCTCAATGTCACCTTTTTTATGTAGCAAGATCATTGTACCGTTGTTCCAATCCTTAGGAATCTTCCCTTCATTAAGGCATCGAGTAAAAATTTGGGCGAGTACTGTTTCAATTTCTCCACTTGCTTCTTGTATGATGTCTACAGTAATTCCATCTTCTCCTGGAACTTTTCCCCGCTTCATGTTCCTGATTGCATGTGCAACTTCTGCTGGGGGGACTGGAAGAACTCTGGTACTGGTACCTTTCCTGATGTCTGGAGTACATGTATCATCCCTTTCATATAATTTGGAGGAGAAATATTTCACTCTTGTCAAAATGTCGCCTCTATTTCTTGTTACAGAACCATCTTCTTTTCTCAGTGCCATAATCTGTTTTCTTCCCTTACTCAGATGTCCCTTTGCTATCTTTAGGCTTTGGTTGTTTTTAATTGCTTTCCTCACTAGTTCACAGTTGAATTTCCGTACGTCTTCAGTGATACTTTTTCCTACTGTCTTACATAGGCTCTATATATTCCACTTTGGAAGTCACATCTGCTTTAGTTGTCCTCATCTCTCTTCTTTTTTGCATCAACATTTTCGTTTTTCCTGATAATTTATTTACATGCAACTTGTTCTTAGACCCAGCTAATTTTGTTGCTGTTTCCATAAGAGCTTTGGTTACTTTTCTGTTAACTTCAGAGATGTCCACTTCTTCTGATGTTAGGCCTTCTAAAGCAGAGAACCTGTTCTTCAGTTCCAACTTGAAGGTATTATGGTGATTTTTAAGGTTCGTTATGTCAATACATTTTGTTTGTCTTATGAGCTTGCCACGCTCGAGTTTAGTGTTGAGGTGCATCTTACATCTCATCAATCTATGGTCACTTCCTGTGTTGAACTTGTTTAGCACACTGCAGTCTTCGATGACAAATTTTTTGTTACACATAATAAAATCAATTTCACTTGTTCTCCCATTTGGATGTCTCCATGTCCATTTCCTTTGTGGCTTTTCCTTGAAAAAGGAGTTCAAGATGAAAAACCCTTCTCGCTCTGCAAACTCTACGAGAGTATTTCACGCTGGTTTCTATTGCCTGACCGAATTTACTTACTAAAGCTTCATTCTGTTGCCGTTGCCCTATTTTTGCATTGAAATCTCCCATAATTATCTTCAAGTGCTGATTACCTTTATTATTTAGATCACGAATTTCCTCATAAAATTCTTCAATCTCTTCTTCAGGATGACTTGTGGTGGGTGCATAAGTTTGAATAATCTGAGCCTTGTGTCTTCTCGAGAGTTGGATAACGAGTCGTGCAGCTCTGTCAGAGGAACTTTCAACTTCTACAACCATATCCTTCAGTTTCTTGTTTATTATAAATCCAACACCACTAGATCTGCCAGTATCTGTCCGACGATAGTAGGAGAGATGTCCACTTTTCAGTTCAATGAGATCTCCTCCTTTTCTCCTTACCTCACTTAGCCCGACGATGTCCCACTTGATCCTTTGTAGTTCCTCTTCCAATTCAAGAAGCCTTGAATCAGAAGATAGGGAGCGTCCATTATACGTAGCCAAGGTCAGCATAAAATGGCAGCCTAGTCCGTTCCTCCGGTGATTCTTAGCACCCTCTGCCTTCATGTCGCACTGACCGCTGCCTTGGCCAGGTACATTCCAGCTGCCGGAGACTGACGGCCAAGATTTAAGTTGTGGAGTCATTTTGGAGGGGTTTGGCCATAACTCACCACGCTGGCCAAGCGGGTTGGTGATTGTGGGATAGCATTTCCTCTAATCCCGATGGTATAGTTATACCGCTATTGGCGGTAGTCAGAGCCACTTTAGTGGGAACAGGATGTACCACGAGAAGGCGGGGTTGACATTTGTCAAGAAGAGGCTGTGATGTTACGCATCACCTGACCTTAAATCCCTATATACACTATCTACCAACAAGTAATTGGACACCCCTGTAATCGACGATATCTGCGGTCCTGATACACGTCACGGCCGCCGCCGTTAAATATCGTGTGGGAAACAACAACGCAACAAGTTGCATGCAAGATGCCACGCAGTTCGGAGCTCTCTGATTTCGAGAAAGGTGTAATCGTCGGGTATCACAGAAATTGCCGGTCCATACGTGACATATCCAGCGAGTTGAAGTACCCAAAATCGACAGTGGCCTACGTGATTGGCAAGTGGAAGATGAGAGGTGACTGTTTGAATGTGCCCCGACCCGACAGACCCACACAACTGGGAGTTAGAGACCGACGGGTGCTGCCCAGAGAAATTCGGAAGAACTGCACCCAATCGATAGGCCACATCCGCGAGGAGTTTCAACAGGCATCCGCGAGTGTTCTTTCGATGAACACCATCCGTAAAGAATCCCATCTCCTAGGTTATCATGGACGTGCTGCCGCCCACAAGCATCTGATCACCGAGTTCAATAGCGCTGCTCGGCTAACGTGGTACAAAGAACATCGACAGTGGACCGTTGAACTGTGGAAACAGGTTCTCTGGAGCAACGAATCAAGGTTCGCCCTCTACCGTTCGGATGGCAGGGTTTGGGTTTGGCGTCTGCCTGGAGAACGCCTCCTGCCGGAATGTATTGTGCCAACTGTGAAGTTCGGCGGCGGTGGAATTATGCTATGGGGGTGTTTCTCCTGGTATGGCACGGAACCCTTTGTCACAATTCCTGGTAGATTCAACGCCGAGACCTACTGCACCATTTTGAATGACCATGCGCTTCCTACGTTGTGGCAGTTTTACAGGATGGACCAATGTTTCTTTCAGGACGACAATGCCACCTGTCGTGTTGCAAGGTCCACCATGGCTTGGTATGGTGACAATGGGGTTAATCGAATGGACTGGCCTGCGCAGAGCCTGGACTTTAACCCTATCGAGCACCTCTGGGACGAGTTGGGGAGTCGACTTAAGGGGTGCCCCCACCGTCCGAAATCGGTGAAGTAACTGACCTGTCTTCTCCAAGCCGAGTGGAAGAAAATAGCGCTAGCCGTCGTACAACGCCTGGTTCAGAGTATGCCGCGGAGGGTCGCAGCTGTAATCTCCGCTCGTGGAGGCTCCACCAACTATGGAAGGTGAATAAACTTCGACTTCCTTTGCTATCACAGGTGTCTAATTATTTGTTGGTAGATAGTGTATATATATATTTTTTTTTAATTATTCATGCAAATTTTAATTATTCATGCTCATATTCACAAAGTTTACATAAAAAATCAAGTTAAAAACTTTTCATTTCTACCCAGGCCCCCATTGTTTTGAAAATGCCACAAACCTAGGCCTTATTAGCAAATTTTAATCTGCCGTGCTCATATTCACAAGGTTTGCATAAAAAGTCATTTTAATGAGGCTGTGATGTCTGTGCGTCTAATAGCCAGATTGAAAAATTCTTTCTCGGTTAGATAATGCTAACTACGAAAACAGTTTATGCGCATTTCTAGCCTGAAGTAATACACAATATCCCCGCTAGGTGACGCGAATATCGAATATCATTTTCTGGATATTCAGCCGCTTGTGAGTGCCCGTAAATGTTTTATCGATTGCAGATATCCGGTTGACTTTTTTTGCCACCGGTTCCATTATTATGAATAACCCTGGTCACATCATATGCATGGTCGTATCAGATTAATATGACCATTTACCTAATAATGAGAATAGCCATTCTTTGCCCGGATGACAGCGGCCAGACGGCGTGGCATGGACGCAATGAGGCACTCGTGCCCATTAGGATTTCAGCAGAGCCCGGAGGTTCCGGAGATGACTAGGTTGTGCGTTGGCACGTCGAACCTGTCGATTCAAATAGTCCCACAAGTGCTGTATGGGATTGAGGTCGGGCAATTTCGCCGTCCAAGGTAGAACGGAGACATCACTGTCGTGTTCCTGGAACCAGTCACGCACCCCCTTAGCGACATGGCAGGGCGCATTGTTCTGTTGGTAGACACCATCACCACCAGGGTAAACGTCCAACATGAAGGGATGCATATGTGGTCAGCTAGGATGGACAGGTAGCCATTGGCATTCAGGGACCCATACACTGGTACCATACAGTGGTACCATTCAGGGACCCATACACTGATACCATACAGTGGTACCATTCAGGGACCCATACACTGATACATACTGGGACCCATACACTGATACCATACATTGGTACCATTCAGGGACCCATACACTGGCACCATACAGTGGTGCCATTCAGGGACCCATACACTGGTGACATACAATGGCACCAATAGTACCATACACTGGTACCATTCAGGGACCGATACACTGGTACCATACAGTGGTACCAGCGGTCCCAAGTCATACTAGGAAAACATCCCCAGACATGCACACTGCCACCGCCGGCCTGTACTTGACCGACAAGCGTGTCCGGGTATTGGTTCTCGTGCGTCTGATGCCGTATCCGCCGCCACCCGTCACTTCTGCGGAGCAGAAACCTCGTTAGTCGGAGAAGGTGACCTCTTTCCACTGTCCAATGACTGTAGTATCATGCGAACAGGAGGCGTCGTTGCCGATGGACCTCGGCTAACATGTACGCCTTGACGCAGCGTTGACTCTGGAGACCCATGTGTAACAGGATTCGCTCTACTGTTATTGCAGACACGTAACATGGGTTCCCAGCGTTCATTTGCGTGGTCGATTTGCACTGTTGCACGTCGGTTGCCTTTTACCAGTCAACGGAGGTGACGTTCTCCTCTGGGGTCGATGGGCTTTGGAGCTCCACAGTTATGACATCGGCAGTTACTTGGTGTGCCAGCAGTTCATTCTTGGTGCACCCTTACTACAGTACCTCGCGAACAGCCTACGAAGTTTGCTGATGCTTCCATCCTTGGCGCGGTAGCCGATGATCATTCCTCTTTTTGAACGTCCGTCAAATCACGACCTCTGCTCATTGTGCTCACGTAACGCACTATGGCTCATCTGTAGTGGCCGGCCGCGTATATCTCCGTGTGGTCGACCTTGTTACGAGCACTCTGTGAAGCGCCTGGGCGGGTACACTGTGATTCCAGGGGTTGTCATATTATACTGATACGACTGCGTACATGTATTTAAAGTTATGTGCAGGTTTTCCGTAGGTAGCATAATTGTATCCCCCCCCCCCGCCGGCCTTTTTTTTTTTTTGCTGAATTTTTAGATTTTTCGACCTTTTTCATTTTTCGTGGCAGAAGGGATTTAAAATACGTGCTCCTGAGAATCGAAAATTCGGTGTCATCTTCCTTATTACAGCTTATTTTACCGTCACTTTTTCTGATGGAACAAGAATCGAAATCTTTGATATATTGTTTAATAATGCAGCTTCTTACACCCGCACACACACACACACAAAAGAAAGAAAGAAAAGGCAGCGATCCACCAGAATGACTGTTACCAGAAAATATCCAAATGGCATTTTTCACTGATGTTTTCCAAAGAACAGCTCTTGTTTTCTGACACTGGCATTGTGATAATCAATGCTTAGAACGTTTTCTAACATTTCCTTGGATATTTCACTAATTCAAAGAAGTGGTACCTGTTGTTTCTCTACCGCTTTAATGTATTCCGACGAGACTGAATGTGGATACCATCTGCTCTGCCTCATGCAGAAAATTTCAACGAAACTGCCAATATTAATTGTAGTTTCAGAAGGAGGAATCGTGTTCACCATAGACTGTGAAGTAATTACTGAACATAAATTCAATTCTAATGACTTTCCTTTTATTAAAACTGAGTTCTGGAAACGTCTGGTTGTAGTTAGTTACCTTAGGAGAGACAACGAGTGATTAAGAACTGCATAGCAATTATTCAGTAACGTAATTAGAGAAAACGAAAGCGTTCTTTAACCTAAAGTGAGTGGACCAATACGGATATGGGAAAATAAAAATAATATATTTTCTGATATTTGAGAGTGACATTTCTATGCATAGGGTTCTTTAGTTGGTGAAAAAATTGTTCTTTTGTTCTTCTACATTTTTTTTTTTTTTAGTTTGTAAAATTTTCATTGGAAATATCATTCTTTTCACTCAATAGTTGAAGTTACGCAAAAGATATGCATGTACTTTTTATGTGTAAGAAATAAAGTTTTATCGTTAGATGGGTCAAACATACAGTACATATCTGCAGGATTACTTAAATGAAATTTTGCATTTGGCAATCTATCACCCCTCCCAAAGTTCATTTTTGGAATATTAGTTTTGCATCTGACTGCTGAAGTTCGAAGAAAATTACGTGTCTTTCACAAAACTTCTCTTTCTCTCTATCTCTTTTTACAGGTATTTTTGCCGTTTGGTGTAAGTCTAAATTATTAGTTTGACGTCATCCACCTTTAAAACTGTGGGTTTACGATACTAATTTTTAGACAGTTTTTTTATTCAGTCACACAAAATTCTGGTCTTTGTTCAGTGATACTTCGGCCTGTAATGGTGAGATTACAAAAGTTTTTTGTTTTTTTTATGCTATGTATCTTTCCCAACAGTAATAAAGTAAATCCAAGTAAAAAATTTCGATTTAATGAAAATGGGTAACGAAAGTAGTGAAAACCACATGAGACGTATGCTGTCCCATGAACTGACGCAACAAATTACCATAGTTTCAAGTCGGTGGTTTTTCCTTCGGGCGACCTACTGACGGAGAGTCTCACGTCCGGCTGCCTTTTCCGGGTGCATGTTCTGGCGAGTGGGCGGTGTTTGGCGGCCTCAGCCGAAACGCACGTGTCAGCCATACGGGAGTGTGATAGCGAAGCAGTGTACACCATTTCTGAATTTGCATTCACTGACTCAACGGAACAAAATGGCAGCCAACATGGCGGACTTCCGGGTGGTCGTTGAATGATTTTGAAAGATCATCAGGAACATCCCAGTGGATTTACGTCGAATTTATCTAGCTGTGCATCTTTCCCCGACAGGGTATTAAACTCAGTCTGAAGTAAAAAAATTTGAAGTAACCAAAAAGGGTAACGGAAGTAGTCAAAACCATTGCTGAAATCTGATTGTGCCGCATGCTGTAAAATGAAATGACGCAATAGTTGTTAATTTCACTGTTACTCAACAATATGTTTTACCAAACTATCGCCGATCATTATTTCATCAGGTTTTGCATAAACGCAACAGCATCACATTGCAATCTGCGTAAATTACGACAACCTGTTGCTAAATGTGATAAAAGCCATTACAAAAATGCCTTTTTGATGTAATGAAAGCGAAATTTGTCCTTCTCTGGACTTCTCCCCCGAAAGGGGGGGGGTGGGTGTTACCTAATATCGACGAGAGCTTTAAAATGATGTATAACACGATGGGGTGTAATCTGCATATTTCATAAACCAAAAGTTGCCAGTCATCCTCAATAACACATTTTTGATTCAACTTCTCGTTCTATCTTGTGGTCAAATTTTAGCTTGCGCATGCGCAGACCAAATTTCGTAGCTACATCAGATTTCAACGGTGTCAGGGTTGTTTTATATGTTCGTCTAAATCTGATTAATGTAAAAATAATAATAATAATAATAATAAACAAGAACAGGCATTGCAAACAAGTGTTAAGAAGGCTAAAATCCAGAAAGTCAATGATAATCCAAAGTGTCGACTTTGTCAAAAAAAAAGATGCAACTGTGTCACATCTTATATGTGAATGTAGCAAAATTGCACCCACAGATTACAAAGCTAAAAATGACAGGTTTGTAAAATTCATTCCCTGGTCATTATGCAGAAAGCATACAATCTACCGACATCGAAAAACTTATGGGAACACCAGGCTGAGAAAGTCGCAGAAAATGATCAAGTCAAGATCTTGTGGGATTTTTGAATTCAAACCGATCGGCACCTAGAACATAATCGGAAAGTCTGAATAATTGATGTAGCGATCCCTGTAGATGCCAGAGTCGATAAAAAAGAACTGGAAAAAATGACTTAATACAGAGACTTGGCCATAGAAGTTACCCGATTATGGACTAAACACACAGCGGTAGTTCTCATTGTCATCGAAGCAGTAGGAATATTGTCAAAAGATTTTATGAATCATTTCAAAGAATTGCAGCTTTCTCATATACCACCTACAGAACTGCAGAAGACAGCTTTACTTGGGACATCTTTTAATTTAAGCCGATTCTTGACTGATACCTAGGTCTCCGGTGGAAACAGGTATCGGCTCAACAACACCAGTCAATGATAATTTTATTATATATGTTTGATTGCTATAGGCTGTGCTTCGTATATTTCGAATAAAGAATATAATACTAAATACTGCTTTCGAAAAACTAAGCAGTTGAAATACGGTTGCCGCCGCCGTAGTTTAGTAAAACTTTACTTTTATGATTCACGTATATTATTTCATTAGTTTTACGACAGTAACATTCATTAATCCGGCTACCTAAGTAACGCACTATGTCACCAATTAGTAAACCCTATTGTTCGTTCCTATCAGGGGCGGATTGGCGGACAACGATGCTTCCCAGTGGGCCACTTCTTCCTCATAATTTTTTTTCATTTTTCTGGAAGAAAGAATAATTACTTTGGTATTTATCGTTAATTCCATTTGAGCTTCATTTCTGTCTGCAAAGTTATTTCTTTAAAATCAATAAAACAAACAAAAAAATCAGGTAGGTCGTGTCGGAGCACGGCCGCAAGGTTTTACGTGAATAAGTCTCGTTAGTGCATAGTATTTATTTATGTCTAGTGAATGAAATAAAGACAAATTCAGTAGTCAATTACGAGTTTATTAATAATTGGTCTATGGTAATGGTAGGATACAAACCGGCTCCATGGATTCGATCGGACACTCACTATCCATCTACTCGCTCTCGTTGAATGCTTCCCAATATAAAGTATCTGGATGTTGTAATGCTTGTACAACGGTTGGTTCACCAAGAATCGAACCCAAGCCTTCACCACCGACTTCTTTACGAAACCACTCAAGTACGTCGACTTGTGGATCAAGTTCTTCTTTATATTGACGTTGAAAGCGTGGTCATCGTCCAGACGCCGTGGCAACTGCTCCGCTGGTACGTTTATCACTTGGCCAACGATTCCATAGTTACCCTTGTAGCAAAGTCGACGGATCTGCATGAATGAAAGCCTCGGAGAAATCAATGTGGTACTTATCTGATCCAACGGTTGCAAACCGGTCGGTTTCGGTGGATACTTGAAACCGTTCAATCGCGACAACTTTGGAGTCTTGTTGCTCTCCAAAGATTTACGGTACTGCACAACTTGAACTCCGCTACGTTCTCGCTAGGAAACGTGTTTTCTAGCAATTCCACATGTTTTGGCTTCACTGGCCTCAAATCCTTCAGAAACCACAGTCTGTCGCAAGCCTCGCACGAATGACCGAACGGATTGTTCACAAACGTTCACTCGCCGATCCCCGACACTTCTCAAACCGCTCCGATCTCTCGAATTCCACTTCCATTTCGTCGTTTCCGTGTTCCGAAGCATGGACAGAATCATTTTCATGCTCCACATGCATGGTCTCGTGCGCTGCTGCCGCTGAAGTGCTCGCGCGCTGCACCGCATCAATTTTCTTTCGCTGCTGATAATTTCTCATGCGTTTTGCCGCGGACATTGCGATGTTTATCGAAAGCTGACGAGTTGATCTTCCGCGTAGAGTATGTTGGATATATTTCTGCTTGACTTTTCGACGAGAATATGCCGACATTGTGAAATTTTTAAAAAATTTCAACTGCTACCCAAAGTTTCACAACCAACACTGTATTCGATTTCACTTCTTAAGTCTTAAATCGACAGAACATTGTTTCTATCTCCAACCATTACTCTTGCTAACGAATATCTTCTTCTTCGCACAGCGCTTTGGAGCCTCTTTCCATTCCTCGCTTCACCTGATGGTCTCTTCTCGGTCCCCTCTGCTCCTCTTTCCCTACCGTTCTTTCTCCTCATTCGTAGCTCCCCGGTTCTAGTTACTTCTCTCTCCTCCTCTTCTCTTTATTGGCTTCTTCTTTCCCCTCCCGCACTTCCACTTTCTGTTCATTCTGCTCCTCCTTCTCTTCTCCCAGCCATCTGGACAGCATCTACCTCTGCCCTTTCCTCCCCTCTTGAACTCAATGTCCATTGGCAATTTCTTCACCTTCGTCTCCCCGCCCCATCAGTACTGTTTCGCATGACCCTTCTCACCTCTCCGCAGTGCTCCTTTTGCCCTGAAGTCAGCGACGTATAACATCAATACCTATTCTGCCCCGTTCTCCTGCCAGTCCTAAACACAGCATTTCGTCTTGCTGATCGAATTTGTGCTCGATCGTTACCGTTTCTTGCATATGCTTGGCTACTCCAAACTAAGCATCCACCTACTCACTTGCCTCCTGTGTGCCGTTACATTTTTCTTCTTGTGAAGTTCATTGTCTATGCTTTCCATCTTCAACAACGCTTCCCCGCTCTTATTCCACCTCCTCAGGAGGCAAGTGCTATCATTCGGAGACGCTTCCTAGCACGGTTAACCACTCGCCTCCAAATGGAGCACTCTCGTGCTGCCTCAACAAACACCGATAGCGTTTTTCAATCCACTTGGGCCCAATCGGCTGGGTGGTTCCATATCCACAATTTGCAGTTACATCTCAACCTATAAGTGGGATTTTTGTTGTCGCCCACGTTCACTGTAACAAATCATGTTTTTACGTATTAATTTTGGTGCTTCGCTATTTGTGATTTTTCTGTTTTAATGTGCCATTGAAGATAGCTCACCATGTTTCCCATGTTCTCTTCGATGATGTTGGGTTTTATGTTGTTGTATATAATTCTTCCTTCTGCACAGTTTACTGCCCACGCAATGTCCCCTTCATTATGTTGAATATTTTTTTAAAATATTAGTCACTGTGTGTATAATATAATGTAACAAGATGCCCTTCTGAGTACATTTAGCGTTATTTCCCCTTGTCACTGAATACTTCTGTACATATGTTGTAAATTTTGAATGTAGCATCACTGTTGCATTTCTGTGAATTAGTACCTAATGTTTAATCTTTAGTATGGTAGTAATGCTTAATTGGAATTTGTGCATAGTATAGAATCATGTCTTGCCCTGTCTACAATACTGTAGGTAAACATTTTCGTTTGTATCGCTCGTGCTTTATTGTCTGCCTCTTTTTCGCCCTACGTGGCGAAATAATTTTTTTTTTATGATTTTAACAATATTTTGTTTTACGTTTCACTGGAACTTTCCAGCTGATGTATATACCGCTGTATTTATTGGCAGAATTCCATTGTCATGTACATAGAAATGTTATTTTACTGAAG
Organism: Macrothele yani; assembly: GCA_039090855.1. Taxonomy (NCBI): domain Eukaryota; kingdom Metazoa; phylum Arthropoda; class Arachnida; order Araneae; family Macrothelidae; genus Macrothele; species Macrothele yani. The sequence goes on along the minus strand of CM077027.1, from coordinate 131,135,406 downwards.
AATAAAGGCAATTTTGAAATGTAGCGCTTCGCAGTCCCGAGTTACACTAATTTGAAGTTTGCGCTGCCTAAAACTACGCCACCACTCCTGCTTATCGCGGCGCGCGAACTCAAGGTCACTAGCAAAGTCATTGTTCCCTTAGCTATCGAATGACACTAGGTTGGTTTGGTTCGCGTTGATAATATGGAAATTAGACCGAAATCGATGCCCAATTTTTTCGTAAAGCTCAACTCTCCGTACTGGTCAACTACAATAGCATTGGTCTGATTTTAAAGACAAAAAAATCAGACCAGATTTTTTCACGTCAAAACGTTTAGTTGCTCGCTGGCTCTGAAATTGAAGCGCAAAATTTTCTGTACTTACGTGAGAAAAAGTGCTCCGGACCAAGCACGCCATAATATGTAAATGAAGTAAGATGAAGCTAACTAAGTACGTATATGTAGACGTAGGTCGTTGAATTTGCAGCCCAAAGCCATTGATAAACCCTCCATTGTGGTTGACCATCATCACCACCATTTATCCACAGACTGACCACAACACAAAGCAATTATGCGACAGCGATGTTCCGAAACCACCTGTGTCGTCTCCACATTTATCTTGAAAGAAACAACGATTTAGTAGTACTGGTTCATTGGTCAAAATAATGGGTAGACTTAAAAAAATGTCTACTTAAGGATGATTTATTAAAGGACTTTCCCAATACGATTGCGCAGTGGGCGATCAGTGACTAAGTAACTGGAAGAATGAATTGCATAGGAAAATCATTATGTGGCATGTGCATATTTCAACTCTCGAAAGGGTGATTTAGTTGGAAATGGGTGAGGTCTTCAAGTCATGTTATTTTGTTGCTGTTTTTTTTTTTGTCAAAACAAACATAAAAAAAAATTTCCTAGTAAAAAATTATTAGCAGCGCGTTTTGAGTGTAGTTCGATGCTACACTTAATCATGAGTAGATTTCAAACAAAATTCCACTGTTAAGGTGGACGTCAAGTAATTTTGCTTCCTATACTTCCAATGGAAACACTTTTGTACACATTTCCTTCACAATTAGTGTATTCCCAAGGATGGAAATTTGAACATCGATTAAAATAACTTCATATTATAACTTGGAATATTTAACATTTTCTAAAACATAACCATAAATATATTAAAAAACAATAACGTTTCCTTTGGTGGTGTTGAAACCAGAAAAAAAAATGGCGCGACCTGTACTTTGATGACGTCAATAGACAAATAAATGTTGTATTGCATAATTATGGTTATGTTTTAGAAAATATTAAGTATTCCAAGTTATAAAATGAAGCTATTTTAATCGATGCTCAAAATTTTCATCCTTGGGAACGCATTAATTGTTAAGAAAATGTGTACAGAAGTTTGTATAGGAAGCAAAATTACTTGACGTCCACCTTCAATTGTTGCTAAAAATTTATTCACGACGGATTTCGTTTTACAATGCTTATTTCAGCAACTCTGTTTCGTCGACGATCTAACAGAATTTTTTTATGAGGATATTTTATATTTTTTTTTTTTTCAGAATATTTGTATGATGTAGGTACGTGTGTTTTACTTGATGAGGGAATTTGTGGATCTTACACTATAGCTACGTGTATTTTATTTGATGAGGGAATTTGTGGGTCTTACCCTGTAGGTACGTGTATTCTATTTGATGAGGAAATTTGTGGGTCTTACCCTGTAGGTACGTGTATTTTATTTGATGAGGGAATTTGTGGGTCTTACGCTGTAGGTACGTGTATTTTATTTGATGAGGGATTTGTGGGTCTTACCCTGTAGGTACGTGTATTTTATTTGATGAGGGAATTTGTGGGTCTTACCCTGTAGGTACGTGTATTTTTGTAGTGGACCGGAAGACCAAAATTCCTAGCATGGTTTATTTCGTTCTAGTCTAGCCCTGGTTGTTTACGATTTAATTCCATTTAGTATGTACCGGATTATTAACGAGGGAATTATTCACCAATTTTGCATAAAATAGTAAAACTATGCTAGTAATCCGATTTATTGGTGTAGGAATATAAAAACAATCGTTTGCAAGCTATCGCAAATCAACCAGATGGCTTTTTCAAGGACGATAGACAGAAACTTCAATCTCAATCATCATCATGATTGTCGACCATTATCAATCCACTGCTGGACGAAGGCCTCACCAAGCCTCTTCCACAACGGTCTGTCTTGTGCCAGTCTCCACCATGTTACTCCCGCACACTTTCGAATTTCATCCACCCATCTCCCATGTGGCCTTCTTCTGGGTCTTTTCCTGTCCCTTGGAATCCAATCTAAAAATTCGACTGTCCATCGATAGTCTGCTCTTCTGGCAATATCTCCAGCCCATTACCATTTCAGGGATTTTACTCTGGTCATGATGCATTCCACTTTTATCATTTTTCTGATCCACGAGTTCCTCTTCTTATATCTCATGGTTACACCAAGCATTCGCCTCTCCAAGCTTCTTTGAGTTGATTGCAGCCTTTGTATGCCTCTTTTAGTTAAGCCTCACGTCTCTGCACCATACGTAAGCTCTGGAAGGATGCATTGATCAAACACTTTTCTTTCTTTTAAGACATAATGGCATATTGCTCTTGAAAATTATGCTGTTTCTTCCAAAAGCTCTCCAGGCACGTTTTATACGCCGATTAATTTCTTCATCAATGTGACCCTCACTTGATATCTGCTGTCCAAGACAAACGTACGAATCTGTTATCTCCAGCATTTCTCCATCAATCGATAAATTTCCATTTCTTGTAAAAGCATTGTATATCACTTTTGTCTTCTGAAAGTTCATCTTTAATCCCACTTCTTTACTCATGTCAGCAAGTTCCTGGATCATACTCTGCAGCTCTGATGGGGTAGTTGCAAAAATGACTACGCCATCAGCAAAACGAAGGTGAATTAGATAATCTCCAATAATCTTTATCCCTTTGTTTTCCCAGTTCAGTGATTGAAAGACATTTTCCAATTTGGCATTTAAGAGCTTGGAAGATATGGTTTCACCTTGTCTCACTCCCTTTCGAATTTTAGATAGAACGCTTTAACTATTTGCCCGCGATGACTTGACTTGACAATAAATACATACGACGTAATATTCATTTAAAGACACGAGGCATCACGTTGGTTGTTCACTCGATATTCTGGTAGAGAAAAGGCGTTATGTGGCGCACTACAGAGGTAAAGCACGTGTTAAGACGTCAAATCTGCAGCGATACATCCCGTCCGTGTAGCTTAGTTGGGAACTTACTCCGGAGTGAGAAGGCGCAAATTCGATCTCCGTCACGGACAAACTTGTGTTTTCACATTCTCGCCCGAACGTAAAATTGGATGCACTGGCTCTTGGGTTCTCCGAAAAATGTGTGATGTTTGTCCCACACATCGTCTAGAATGAATGAAACCTCGTTCTTCGCTTCAAGAGAAAACAAAATTATGAGGGAGATGATGTGACGTACTACAGGGTTAAAGCACGTGTCAAGACGAGAAATCCGCGCCGATACATTACGTCCGTGTAGCTTAGTTAGAAGAGCAACTTACTCTGGAGTGAGGGGACGCGAATTCGATCTGCGTCACGGACGAACTTGTTTTTTCACAGTTACTTGAACTGTATCCGAATTCCTGGCAACTCCAGTGAGACGCTACCATTGCAAGTATCACTGTTGGTAATGATCTCCAAGGTTTCTCGAATGGTCGTACATTTAAGGGTAGAGTATGCCGCTAATTTCTTTATATCATCCCATATAGGAGTAGCAGACTTGAATTTGACTTCTCTAAATAGCACCGTGGTTACTTACCGTATTTTGTGTCCCTTTTATGCTCGTTGACTTTGATTCTAAACGAACGCTTAATCGAATTTGGAGCGAGTTCTTCAAGTAACGCCTTCTTCCTACCAGGATATCATGTGCACAACCAGCGTAATGTCTCGTGTCTTTAAATGAATAATACGTCGTTTCTATTTTTTGTCAAGTCAACGTTCAAATTGTTAAAGCGTTCTATTATTCAGATGGCAGTTTCTGTCTATCTTCGTTCAAAAAACCATTCGGTTGATGTGAGAAAGCTTGGAAACGATTCTTTATACAACTCAGTGCGATCGTGAGTGACGCGAATAAACGCAATGTGTTGTACGTAACTAAATGTATACGCACTATACTGACAAAAGTCACCGGACACCTAGAAGAGAAACACAACACAGCATTTATTGACATACATTAGTACGGTGTCGGTCCATCTTTGGCCTTAATGCATGCACTGACCCTTCGAGACATGCTTCCGACAAGGATTTGGAACACAGCGATAGGTATGCGCTTCCATTCAGTACATAATGCTGCGGCTAACTGTTGCTTAGTAGTAGGCCTTGGTTCCAAACTTCTTGTGCGGCGCTCTAATTCACCCCATAGGTGCTCTATGGGATTAAGAACAGGGCTCTATGCTGGCCAGTCCACAAACGATACGGAATTATTGTCAAACCACGCAGTAACATTCCTTGCTTTATGGCTCTGTGTATTATCCCGATGGTACCAACAAGGCTCGGTTTCATAGTATTACCACAGTGTTGGTAAGGCATAATTGTACAGAATGCCGTGGTAGACATGCTGGTTAACAGGTTTGTCACGATAACTAATGTGCCGGGACTATACCACGAAAACACCCCCACATGAGTACACTGCCAGCTCCAAACTTGACCATAGGAACAGTAGTACACTGTGGTAAATAGCGATCCCTTTGCTGCCGCCATACCCACACACAGCCATCAGACTGATCAGATCGTGTATCTGGATTCATCAGTCCATAGGACCAGTTTCTAATAATCTACGGTCCACGATAAATGTTCTTTACACTATGCTAAGTGATGAGCAGCATTCCGAGTGGAGATAAAAGGCTTATGAGCAGCCGCGCGACTACGGTAATCCATGGAATGAATTTCTCCGAGAATGGTATGTGTACATACCAAGGTTCCAGCATTTTTACTCACCTGTATACTAAGTTCTTGTGCAGTAAGTACTCCGTCGATTAGCTGTAACGACTCTCCTGAGGCTTGTTTGTATACCATTTGCAGCTGTACCACGCATCTTACAACGCAGCGGATCCGTTCATTTGCTTTTGAAGGGGTGTCCGGTGACTTTTGTCAATGTAGTGTTTTCTCGAATTACTCGTTTTATTTCACACTCACAAAAATCTTGTTATGCCAAAGATGCATAGCATAAATTATCGATAAATAGTACCAGGGTATTCTCTCGAACATTTTTAATTGTTTACACGTTTAATATTATCCAGATTCTTCCAATTTGTACTATTTTAAAGGGTACGTTTATATTCGTTGTACATGCATTTCTAACCATTCTGTTCTAAACATTGTTTCGGTATTCAAGTGCAGTGACCACACCAAGATTTTCGATGCCTGTGAATTTTTACATTAAGTGGCAGAAAATAATTTGTTTATAAAATCTTATTGATTGCAAAGTTTAAAACTGATTTTGAAAACCTACAGATGAAACACTATTGCTGCTGCGATAGTTTAGTACCCTCTTCCCCCAACTTTTAGCGCTGTCGTCGCCTCCAATATTTCTTTATATGCCCTCGTGTTTAATGCCCCCCTCCCCCAGTGTTATTTCTAAATTTGCACATGTTGAGGAGAACGACCGTATTGCGATTCACTCATAAACTTCTGGTTGCTTTGATTATAATTAGACTCAGAAACAGCACCTCAAAGCATTTATCAAAACCCCGCACAATTTAAAGCAGTAGAGGGAATTAAACTGTTACACGCCTAAATTAAGTACAAATGACAAAGGTTTGCAGAAATTGGCAAATGCAGTAGCGATCCCGATGCATCAAGTACACTTTTGGCATGTGTTCAACAAGCACAGAATGTAAACCATATGGCAAATCGTGTTTACATATTAATATGCATGATGAATGAGCTTGTTGTGGCCAGATAAGCCACGCGGCAATTACTCAGACTGCAGCGAAACGTTTCTATCTGTTTTTCATTGAAATCGGATTCTAGGCCACGTTGGGGGTTCATCCGTTCAGAAAGTACTTCCCTGAAATAAGAACTTCCATTATATATAACTGCCGCAAATTAGAGATAAATGCAAACAACATATATTATGTTTCATTTGTGTAAAATAAGTAACCAGTCAGGCAGAGTGTTAAGAAAATTGTAAAGGGAAAAACGAATCCGAATTTGGAACTTGTGAAATTGTACTTTCTAGAATTGAGTTGGAGAGAAAGTTATGTCTGCAAATGCAAGGCAACAGAAAAGTGCTAATTACCGTATGTACAAATACAAATCAGTCTAAAATGTAGTCACCATCGTTTGCCACGACCTACTCCCATCTTCTGGGCAGGTGTTGGATACTGTCCCTGTCGAATTATCGGGGCTTGGATGCAAAGAAGTGAGTAAGTGCGCGTTCCACATCGTTCCGCTTGGTGAACCGCTGTTCGTCCAGGAAGTGCTACAACGACCTAAAAAGCTGTTAGTCGCTTGGGGCAATGTCCGTGGAATAGGGTAGGGGCAACAGAAGCTCCGAGTCCAGGACCCTGATCTTGTGACAGGTCATCCGCGCACGTGATGACCTGTCACAAGGACGCCAGTACTGGTTGTTTCGACGTGAGCTATGCGTGCAGCTCGACGAGCTGACGGCAGTACACATCGGCGGTGATAGTTGGGTTGTCCGACACCAGCTCAAAAAACACGACACCCTGCATATCACACTAAACAGACAGCAGGACCTTTCGTGGGTGTAAGCCTGCTTTGGGGACCGGCATGGGCTTCTGGTTTGGGTCACACCACTGTTTCCGGGTGCTGACATTGTCATCCAGGACCCATGTCTCATCACCTGTCACAGTGCGGTCCAAGAAGGGTTCAACTTGGTCACTTGCAAGCTGGGAAACGAATGCACTCATGCGATTTGCTTTCTGCTCAACTGTGAGTTGATGGGGTACCCAAACTCCTCTCTTTTTACACCTTCTCAATTTGACGCAGGTGCGTGGTAATGCTCATGACGGTAGTCTCCAGCTGTTCGGCCAACTCCCGCGTGGTCACAGGTAGGTCGGTCTCTACTAAGGTCTTCAGCATGTCCTTATCCACTGTTGCGGGTCTTCCGACTTTGGGACGGTCTGACAGGTCAAAATTTCCATCTCGAAACCGTTCGAACCAACGACAGCACTAACGATGTGCTATGGCATTGGGGTACACACTGGTAATGTTTCTTACACCACTTGCGGAGGTGCCACTTTGACGAAACTCATACAGTATGCGACGGCGGATTGTTCCTTGTCCACTTCCATGTTGGCTGGCACTTACACTTTTTGCCTTCTGACGGTTAACTGGGACTGATTTAAGCCACCTACCTGCTGATGTTATGCCGGTGTGCTGCGCAATCTCAGTGGCAAGTATGCGCCGTGTCCGGGGCTTCGACTTCGGGTACCTCGTCATCGGACATTACTTTCTTTCCAACCCAATACAATGAAAGTGTCATTTGAAACTATATTTTGGGACAAAAATTTGGCGTTTATTTTATTAGCTGTTTTTTTTTTTTTTTTTTTTTCAAGAAAAGGCCGAAATTCACCCCTCATCTGTGTTGACAACTGCTCTGGAAATACCGGTTCTTGCGATGCTGGTACCACACACCCGCAGTATTTTTGGAAGTTGAGTTGAACCATTGGTCCCTGCTAAAAGGAATGGCGTGAAAACGGCACCCATAAACCAAATAATCGCTGGAGATTAATGAGAATATTTAGTATATTTTCAATATAAGAATTTTATATTGAAAATATTTGTAATATAAAATTCTTCCCTTTGTAGACGTCCAATAAATTACTGAGTGCCTCCCACGATATTATATAACGAAGTAAATTTCTCCGTCATTCTTATCCGCGCCAGGATTCGAACCCGGGTCCCCTCATTCCGGAATAAATTGCTCTACCAATTGAGCTACGCGGACGTTTTATTCTGATTCCTATCTGCCTTTATGTCTTGTTCGTCCTTCTGGCAGGTACGTCACATCTCCTGGTACGTTACATCATCTCCCCCTTATTTTTTTTTTTTTTCGAAGTGCTGGAGAAAGGATTCTCTTATTTTTCCTATCTCGCGGTGTGGAAATAACATCACACCATTGTGAGATTTTGAACGGTCGGATCATCCGGATAGTTCGGGCGCCATTATAACGAAGTAAATTTCTCCGTCATTTCTGTCCACGCCAGGATTCGAACCCGGATCCCCTCATTCCGGAATAAGTCACTCTACCAATTGAGCTACGCGGACGTTTTATTCTGATTCCTATCTGCCTTTATGTCGTGTGCGTCCTTCTGGCAGGTACGTCACATCTCCTGGTACGTTACAATTCCATGATGTCGTAGTTAAAGTGTCATGCAAATTTAGAGAAACACACGAAATACCTATTCTGCCAAGTCTTATAAACTGACATTTAAGAAGTTTTCATAAATTAAATTAAAAATAGGTAAACGCACTCAAGTCATTCAGCGTTGGACTTCGATGTCTTTGTTCGCACACAAAACTAAGATCGCGATAGGAGAATGCTGAGCTATTTGTCGCTTTACTCGACATCAAGGTAGCCACGAATCCCATTGCAAGAAGGAGGAGCACTTGGCATGTGCTTCTCTCGCTGTCTGATGCTGTGTAGTCAGGGGAGTCAGGATAATCTGAGCGAAACGCTGAAATTAAAATAATTCTTACACAAGCGCTTTGTGATTTGTAAGGCCAAAAAGTCCCGTCACATGATATAATGCCGGCTGTCGTAAACAGAGATTTTGTCTGCTGCAAGACAATGACTCGCAGGCCGGCTTCTTCATAAATCTGTCACAACTGTCGTAAAGATGGATTTTGTCTGTTACAAGTAAGACGATGACTCGCAGGCCGGTATCTTTATAACTTTGGCACAGCTGTCGTAAATGGTGATTTGGTCTCTTACAAGACAATGACTCGCAGGCCGGCTTCTTCATAACTCTGTTACAACTGTCGTAAACATGGATTTTGTCTGTTGCAAGTAAGACGATGACTCGCAGGCCGGTATCATTATAACTTTGGCACAGCTGTCGTAAATGGTGTCTTTGTCGCAGTTGAAGTCACCGTTACTTGCGTGGAACCGTCACTATAACAGCAAAATCACTGTTAAGCACATCTCTACCGTTTTTCCAACGTAAAAAAGCACTCAACTCACTTTCCTGTTAACACAGTCGAATTTTGGAAGTACATCGAGGCATTCACTCTAGAGGGTTAATTGAACGATATGAAGATTTTTAAATACGCGGGCCAATGTTTTCTGTCTTTATCAAGCATGACTTAATATACACAGGTTGTACAAAATAATGGAAACACCTTTAAACAATAGGAGTTACGCACCTAATATGGTGTGGGAGTACCCTTGGCATTTAAAACTGCTTGAATCCTCCTTGGAATGGATGAATACAAGTCCTGGATGGCGGTAAGTGGTATGTTGTACCCTTCTTCTCGCGGAAACTGCTCCACTTCCTTGAGAGACGCCGGAGGAGGATAACGGGATCGCACTCTGTTTTCCAACACAGGCCACAGGGGCTCAATGAGGTTTAAGTCCGGTGATCGTGCAGGCCAGGGAAGGTGTGCAACTTCATTCTCATGTTCCTCAAACCATGATTAAACAGTTCGACTTTTGTGAATCGTGGCATTATCATCTTGAAAGGTGCAATCCCCTGACGGAGACAATGTCTGCGATATTCAATGCACATGGTTGGCCAAAAGAGTGACATAGTCACCGCTAGTGATCTGTCCGCGTAAGGTGATAAAGGGACTTGCTGCAAACCACGAGATCATGGCCCAAACCATTACGGAACCGTTCCCATGCTTTACTGTAGGAAGGAGACAGTCTGGGTTGTTGGCTTCTGCGGCGGTTCTCCAAAAGTAAACCCATCATGTGGTGGTGAATAGTGAGAAACTTAATTCGCCGGAAAGCAAGACATGTTTCCATTGATCCGCAGTCCACGTTTTATGATCCTGGCACTACTGTAGTCTCCGTTTCATATTCACTTGTGACACCAGGGGTTTTGCAATGGCAGCCTTGTCGTAAATATTGTGCTTATGTAATTCCCTTCGCACGGTATGGGTGACACTGGATTTTGGAAAGGCGCATTAAGCTCAGCAGTCACTTTCGTCGCCGTGGTCTTCCTCCTTGCGGTCACAATCCTCTTTAATGCCCTCCTGTCTCTCGCAGTGAGTTTGGTTTTCCTTCCACAGTTGTGTCTCGCAGATGATGTTGTGCCGTGAATATTGTATGCTGTCAGGACCTTCGACACGGTACCTCTCGATACCCCAATACCTGTGCCAATGTGGTTACCGACGCACCAACCAGACGGGCTCCTACAATCTGCCCTCTTTGGAACTCCGACAGGTCACTCATTGTGCCTTCACCTGGAACGAAATTATGCAAACACCGATTTACAATGTAGTCTCACAGACCCTTGAGACTATAAGAAACACTTTTTTACAAAACAAATTGTAGCTACATGTTCGTTTTACTCAAACAGCAGCACGCACATACCAAAGTCATTGTTTTCAGCGAGGTGTTTCCATTATTTTAGACAACCCCTGTATCTTTGTAACATCCCGTTCGATCTAATCCTTTTTGAAGAGATGAATTTTAATGGTTTTAAAATTTAGTGTATTACATTTAAGGCGTTAGAGTTATGGCAAACGAAATTCGGAGAAATGTGGAAAACTCAGGAGAAAATGCACTGATAGATCAGCTGCTATGCCGCATCCCTAGACAACTGTACCTGAAAACTTAATTTGCTTCAAGACGGTAATATATGAGTTGCTTTCGACATTTGGATCCCACACCTGGGAAGAAATATTTGTTACGTATGAAGACAACATGAATCCACTTCAAAGCCGCCTACGCATTCAGAGGTGTGTGTTAAAATTAATAAAAACACACTGTAAAAAATAAGTGGTGTGAATTCAACGAAAAATTCTGAAAATAGCGTGCAGCAAAGTTGTCGGTAAGTATCCGTCTTTTAACGGAATTTCCGGTTTTAAAAGTTCCCGTTTTTTTTAACCCGTATTTTTTACGCTTTCCAACCGTAGGCTGAAAAGGGGTATATGCTCTAGCTTTGTCCGTCCGTCTGTCTGTCGGCACGATAACTCGCGTAAAAACCGTTCGATTTCGATGAAATTTTAGTATGTGGTAGGGGACTACCAATCCTATTGAATATGGACGAAATGGGGTCAAAGGTCACGACATAGGAGCGAGATCCATTCCATTGCCCTTATGCGTCATAACTTGCGTTAATGTGGATCGATGTCGATGAAATTTTTATATGTGATAGGGCACCACCTGGGTAAAAACCCTATTGAAAATGGGTGAAGTGGGGTTAAAGGTCAGGACATAGAAGCGGGATGCATTCCATTGCCGTTATGCGTCATAACTTGCGTAAATATGGTTCGATTTCGACGAAATTGTAGTACGTCGTAGGGGACCACTAGGAACGAACCCTATTGAAAATGGCCAATATGGGGTAGAACGTCAGGACATAGGATTGGGATCCATTTCATCGCCCTTATCCCATACTATTAAAGGAGCTCTTCTTGTATGTATGTAAATTTTATTTTGAAAACGGCTCTGAGGATTTTGCTGAAAGTCGTTAACCTACCGTTTTCTGGTACTAGAAGTCGATTTAGCTTGATCTCGACTTTAGGAAAATTCGTTTAGTGGGTTAAATAACCACCCCGAATTATAACGTTTTTAGTGTCAAAGCGTCGTTTCATTAATATTACATATGCTTAGAAATCTTATGACGTCACAATCTCGCGATTGAGAATGCTGGCGCGCGATCACGCCATCTGTCTCATTACGTAACGCGTTGTGTGTGGATCCTATTAAAGTTTTATGACGTCACACTCTTGCGAGCAGATGCTCGCGATTCCCTTCTGCCTCATTACGTCACGCGTTGTGTGCGTATGCCATCCGCACGATAACTCGCGTAAAAATCTTTCGATTTCGATGAAATTTTAGTATGTGGTATGGTAAGACCTGGAAAGAAACCCTAATGAAAGTGAATGAAATAGGGTCAAAGGTCAAGACATAGGAGCGGGATCCATTCCACTGCTTTTATGCGTGATAACTAACGTAAAAAAGCTTCGATTTCTATGAAATTTTAGTATGTGGTAGACCACCTGGGGGCAAACCCTATTGAAAATTGGCGAAATGGGGGTCAAAGGTCAGGACATAGGAGCGGAATAACTTCCATCGCCATTATACGCCATAACTTACGTAAAAATGCTTCGATTCGAATGAAATGTTAGTATTTTGTAAGCGCCTCTCTGGAAACAAAACCTTTTGAAAATGGGCGAAATGGGGTCAAAGGTTCGGACACAGGAGCAGGATCTCTTCCATAGCCCTTATGCATCATAACTTACGTAAAACTGCTTCGATTGCGACAAACCTTTATCATGTTATTTCGGAGGTATATTGAACCGATTCTGTTGAATATAATCGAAATGGGATCAAAGGTCAGGGCACAAGACCGAGATTTATTCCACCGCCATCATCCTCATAACTTGAGTAATGATATCTGGTATGTTGGAAAGCGTATTATAATCAATGCATTGCATGATTTTACTAACTTGTTATAGAATTTCCGTAGTCAGCAATTCCGTTTATTTCAGGAAAGTCCATTTCAAATGTTTTCCTTGTTTAGACAGAAATTTTGCAAAATCCAACACCGTGAATATTTCAGCCCTGCATCACGAAGATCTAAATGTCCCTGGTTAAACCACTCGAACCACTTTTTACACGTACTGTAGGACACAACAGTCTCAACCAAAGCAGCACAGATCATTCGCTGGGCTTCTGTGGCACTTTTTTCAGCTGGAACCCGAACAGGAGGCAGTGCCTCAAATGTTGCTTCTCGAACGACATTGCTTTCACCGTCAACGTGTGTCCCTTCTGTCACTACAGCTGTGAACGATTACGGTTGCCTGGAAAGCTGTTGGATGGCGCTGCAATCAGCCATTACGCACACAGCTACTTGCATTTGCGGACGTTGTATGATCGCTTGCGGTTAGGGGCCGAGAATTAAGTTGCACAACTAATATATTTAACAGAAGGTGCAATGTGCTGTTTTATATTATTTCAAAAAATTGTAAATATGAAATTTACACTAGATAGCTATATAGTTTTTGTCTTAAGGACTCCACGGACTGATACATAGACATTGCATACAGTCACCTGTATAACAAATTAAGTACCCGGTTCTTTACGGTAACACAATATATGATAGCTGGTGCACAAAATGGGAAAGATGAGAAGAAATATCCTGTGCCACAATAACAAAAATTCATGCGATATACTATGCACAATATCTGATCTCGCTACAGAACTTCAAAATCAAATACTTCGACAGACTATTAAAGTTTAGCAGTTAATCAAACCCCCAAATATTCCCGTGAATCTCTCATATTACCTGAAATGTTTCGTGTTATGACACGGAAAAAGTGAGAACGGGGTTTTCCCGTTAATATCAGAAGGGAATTGCGGATAGGTTTCGGAAATTTTCGTTAACACATATTCAAAAGGGTAATTTACCGTCAATATAAAAGAGGAATTACGTAAAGGCTTCCGAAAATTCAGAATTTTTCTGGCGTACGGAAAATCTGTGAAATGCAGAGCTTTTCCCGTCATCTCACGGGAAAAACTGTATCAGAAATATGATTCGTTAATTCATAAAAGATATTACTGAAAGTGGTTGGTGAATTTCAAAATCTTTTCCAACAGTAAATCCCAAGTAAAAAATAAAGTGAATAATATAAAGTAATAATATAAAGTAAATTTCAAGTAAAACTAAAGTAAAGTAAATCCCAAGTAAAAAATTCCGATGTAACGAAAATGTGTAAGAGTGCGCCATTGTCAAAGCCATTGTTGAAATCTGGTCGTGCCCCATGCAGTCCCATGAAGAGAAGCTTACAATAGTTAATTTCTATTGTTACTCAACAATATAGTTTAATTAATAAGAAGGAACTGTACATCAATTGCATTTAAAATAGTACTAGTAATCCGAATTTCTTGGCGTAGAATATAAATCGAAGTTTCCCAGCTTTCACACATCAACCAGATGGCTTTTTCAAGGAAGGTAGACAGCTAAGTGCAAACTGGATAATAGAACACTTCAACAATTTGAACCACAATTGTTGAAGTGTTCTATTAACTGAAATAATATTGTTTTGAAGTGTCCTATAACTGGATAATAGAACACTTCAACAATTTGCACCACAATTGTTAGTGTTCAATTAACTGAAACAATATTGTTGAATTGTTCTATTAACTGAAATAATATGGTTTTGAAGTATTCTATAACTGGATAATAGAACACTTCAACAACTTGAACCACAGTTGTTGAAGTGTTCTATTAACTGAAATAATATTGTTGAAGTGTTCTATAACTGGGTAATAGAACGCTTCACCAATTTGAACCACAATTGTTGAAGTGTTCTGTTAACTGAAATAATATTGTTGAACTGTCCTATAGCTGGATAATAGAACACTTCAACAATTTAAATTTGTTGAAGTGTTCGATAATCCAGTTTGCAGTTAGCTGTCTACCTTCCTCGAAAAAGCCATCTGGTTGATGTGCGAAAGCTTGGAAACTTTTGATTTATATTCTATGCCAAGAAATTAGGATTACTAGTACTATTTTAAATATATTTTACTAAACTGTCACCGAGCATCACGTTTTACATAACCGTAACAATATCTCATTGCAATAATTGTAAATTACGAAAACGGCATGCTAAATGTGAAAAAAGCCATTACAAAAATGCATTTTGATGCTACGCATCTTTTCCCGATAACAGTAAAATATCCATCGTAGCGTAATTTAGTCTCCCCACCCCCCAGTTACCAGCTGTTGACGAGAGCTTTAAAATTATGTATAAGACGATGGGGTGTAACTTGTAGATATCCTGGACCAAAAGTTACCAATCGTCTTTACTAACACACACACTTGCGATGCAACGTTTCTTTCTATCCTGAGGTCAGATTTTAGTTTGCGCATGCGAAGATAGACTTTCGTATCACCACGTTTCATCGGTTTCATAGTCATTTTTTACGTTCGTCTAAATCTGACTATAAAAATAACCATAAAAATACATTTTTCGAAAAACTAAAGAGTTGAAATCCTTAGTAAATATTTACTTTTATGGCTCACATATCTTCTTTTATTGGTTTACGAAAATAACATTCATTAATCCACTCACCTAATTACCGCTCAACGTCAGGAATTAGTAAACCTTATTGTTTGTTGTTATGATTTAATTCCACTTAGTATGTACCGGACTGTGGCTTCAGTGTCATCGTGAGAGACGCAAATAAATGCAATTGTTGTATGTAAATAAAGGAATTGCTCATTTTTTTTCACACCCTCAAAGTTCTTGGTGCGAAAGATGTATAGCATAAATTATCTACAAAGAGTACCACGGTACTCTCTCGGTTTTTTTCTATAATTTTTTTCGTTCACATATGAGTTGATATTACTTGTTTTATAAACATTTACATCAAGTATGAGTTCAATGGAAATACTCCCATTGAATGATAAAGACACGTCACTACGGCTTCTTGGTTGTACTTTCATATATCGTACTAACAGTTTTTGAAACTTAATTTTCTTCAAAATACATAACTTGCTTGTGTATTTTACTCTTGACAATAAAATTAGTTTTCATTTTTTAAATATTCGTTCTTAATTGGTTATTAAACCTTATTCGAAAAAGTGCTAATTTATACACTCATTATCATAAAAATCCGCGAAGAAGGTGTCGGATTGAAATGAGATATTAGTAGTGAGATGGTACATACCAAGGACAGAAGTGATTACAGTATCACTGCAGCAGGACGATTTCCCGCGGACATGCGGTACACATTTCGGTAAGCGTTAGTACCGCGTCGTGCCGCCTCGTGCTCAGATACATGAGGTGATACGGTACGGCATGCAGTTAAAGGGAAGCCGTATGTTATCCTGGGACAGATTGGCTCACACTTCTTTCAACTGACGCTCTGAATCACGAACACTGTGACATGGAGAAAGCTGGCGTCCCATTTGGTCCCATCCGTGCTCAATGGGCGATACATCAGGCGATCTTACAGGCCACGGAAGCGTCGAAGCATAACGTTGACAGTCCTGGAAACCCGAGCCGTGTGCGAACGGGCGTTATCTTGTTGGAAAATAGCTCCGGTCCGGTCCGCCCAGCGCTGGGCTGTCAACGTCCCTCGAATCACTGCGAGAAAAGTCCGGCTGTCATACGCGATGTCTCCCAAGACCATCACATCTGCAGTTCGGGATGTGTGCCGTTTTACAGTGAGGATGGGATTTTAGCACTCACCTGCGGCCCCCACTCTGACACGGTGGTCGTCCGTTCCCATACGGAAGCGGAATTCGTCGCTGAACACCATACGTCGCCAGTCCGTAGGATTCCACGTTGCTGGCTGTTGACACCACTGCAATCGACGCCGACGATGTTAATGGCAGAAAACGTAAAGGCAGTCGAAAGTGCAGATTCACCTCTGCTAGGTGTCACGAAATGGTTCTGGCGGACACAGGAATCCCTTATACAGCCGCCTCATGTCGCTGGATATTGGACAAGGACGTCGTTGCGTGTGTGCGTTCCGCTCTTACGATCCCACGGTCTTCTCTGCTGGTGGTGTGTCTGGGTCGTCCAGATCCAGTCCGGGTGCATATCCGTATCCATTGCTGCAACACGATCGCACCGTACTGTCAGACCAGCCCTAATGGCGGTCCATTCGGTGCCCCGGCCCCACTGCCTCTCTCATCCCGACGATACGGCCTCGGTCAAACTCCGTTAAGTGCCCGTACGCAGATCTACGGCTGCTCCTCGGCATGTCTATCGCTCAGGGATCTCACCGGACTCTTACCGTGCACTTCGGCACGCATGTGGAGTCCACTGCGTGGCGCCTTATAAGCCCCAAGGATTGCGATTGCAGCTCCTGTCTTGGACGCGTGGGCATGCGTAATCGCACGAAACTTTAATCATTTCCATGTCTGCCCTCCCCGTAGCTATTCACCGAGTTTCGCGTTAATCGCACGGTTTCTTCTTGGTGCGCGGAGTTTTATGAAAATGAGTATAGAAGAAATATGTAAAATCGGGAAGGCACACGAACGCGCAGTGCATTTCAGGAGTAATTGGTTCATGTGTCTTAAATTATTTGATTTTGTTCTGCATCTAAATATTTATTTTTCGTTTCTTTCTTTTTTTATGTTTAATTATTAGACGTACGACTTTTTGAAAATATGAGTATGACACACTGGGTCACTTCATGGTATTGGCAACGCTTATGAAAAGTTGCCGATCCGTGGAGTAGGACATGCGCTCCGCAGTCCTATCTAATGAACTTTTCCAACTCGATCTCCAAAACGATATTTAACCGAGAATTTCTTAATCAGGAATAATGGGAAAACACAAGAAATACTTAAGAGCGTAATGTTTTCTAACGAGCATAATAAATGCTTTTGTGTTCTGAATTTCAGAAGTGAATATATCGCAAGGGGTCAACATGAGCTGCTGTTCGCATAAATCTCAAAAACGGACAAAAAAGTGATAATTCTTTCAATATATATTCTTCCTTTTTTTAAAAAACAGGGTTCATAATGATTCAGAAGGCACTATGTACTAATTAAAATGGTGGTAACCTTTTGTGAATTGCAGAGTTCAAGTCAAATCTTTGGTGGCCCATAACGATTAAGATAACGGCCATTTTGGGTGACAGTTATCTTGCGAAGCTCGCTTCAATGCAACTAGCCATTATAATAATATTTTATTAGGATAAAGACGAGCTCATTTATGTGGAATGTGCTTTCGTTCTTACCACAAGTCGTTGGCTCATGGCTCACATTCATATGAATGTTACTGCAGTCTACGTGTTTTTACGACGAGGGATTCTGTCTCTTTTTTTCTCTTCAGCGCTCGTCTCCGAAACCTTTTAGTTCTGTACATTGGCTCTACGTCATCACACAATATTCCGCATCCGGTTTGCAGATGTTTCTGCGTTTCTTTTACAAACCGAAGAAGGAAATTCCGACTAATGATGGAATTTCATTGCTGAAAGCTAATGTTACCATAGAGCACCAAACATGATGTTCGTGAAGTCGTCAAGATAAATTCAGTATTTCGTTCACCTTCTTCACTCTTCAGCAGCATTCAGATTTTTTTCCGAGATTTTAAACACAAGTCCTTGGGCGTGGTAAAAACTGTTAAAATCCTCGGAATTATCAACAGTTATTCGTGAAATTAGAAGACTTGAAATTTTCTACCTTTGCAGAAAACCAGCCCATAAATCTTTTAATCGCTACTCTCGCCAACCACCAGTGCAGCAGTGGTTTGTTCAACGTAAGTTATGGAATAAATAGAGAAAACGATAGTTCTCGACATTAGCTTCTATTACCGTAATCAACCTTAAAAAGAGTTCAACTTTTGCGATGCAAAGAAAGAAAAAATGCTGTATATTTTCTTTTCTTTATTTCTTTTGATTTTCCACGAAATCTGAAATCGTAACTCTCTAGTCACTCCTGAAAATCCTGCCTCGAGACCCGGATGGGTTACGTGCTGTTTCCGCCAGTATTCTTGGCCCTGTGTCGTTTGCTTTCAGCCAGGTAATAATCCTACCTATCACGTCCTAACGGGGTTTATGTACACCTATCACGTCCTAACGGGGTTTATGTACGCCTATCACGCCCTAACGGGGTTTTGTACGCTTATCACGTCCTAACGGGGTTTATGTACACCTATCACGTCCTAACGGGGTTTATGTACACCTATCACGCCCTAACGGGGTATATTTACACCTATCACGCCCTAACGGGGTTTATGTACACCTATCACATCCTAACGGGGTTTATGTACACCTATCACGTCCTAACGGGGTTTATGTACGGCTATCACGTCCTAACGGAGTTTGCGTACACCTAGCACGACCTAACGGGGTTTATGTAAACCTAACAAATGATCATCTGTAGAAGATTTTAGGAAGGGAGTGTCTGACCCCAGGTTTTAAACAACCCTTTAGAAATAGGAAGCTAGAAGATTTGTGCTAGAGTGCCCAATAGGAAAGTGACACTGAAGCGAAGTAGAAAAGGGGAGGAAGACGCCTTTATTTATTACCAGGGGGCCAGTACCTTGGGTCCGACGGCTTAACGTGCCCATCCGATGCACGGCGGATATTTAGTGGATCGAGCGTTCTTATCTCACTGGGATCGAACCTGAGGTCCTTTCCGTGGCAGTCACGAACGTTGCCCATTAGGTCAGCCGCGGCCCATGTGCACCTATCACGTCCTAACGGGGTTTATGTACACGTATCACGTCCTAACGGGGATTATGTATGATATATACCCATGACGCTATAACGGGGTTTATGTACACTGAAGGTCCAAAGAACTGGGATACCTCTTTAACACCGCGTTGGTCCTCCTCGCGATCTGATAACGGCAGCAACGTGACGGGGCATGAACTCCAGTACATCTCTGTAGAACTGTGGAGACAGTGAACACCATGCATCCTGAAGAGCGTCCCACCATTCCGTAATATCCGCCCGTGGAAGATTCCTGGCTTTGGTGGCAGGTTGAACCAGCATCCCAAATGTGATCGATGGCGTTTAAATCCTGCAAACGAGGGGCTAAGTTGGGATGACAAACTCCGTGGAATGCTCTTCCAGCCCTAATCGGGCGACTATAGACGTGTGTGGTGACCCATGTCGTGATGAACGGGTGCAAGTGATCCTTAAGGATGATTATGTAGCCTTCACCGGTCAGAGCGATCTGCAGATGTATGAGGGTTCTAATGCGTGCCAGCTGAAAACACCCCACACCATTACAGAACCACCGCCGGTCTGCACTGTCTCTTGTAGGCATGCGGGATCCATTGTCTCATGGGGTTGTCCCAACCCCCGGAGTCGGCCATCTTCCCGAACAGTTGGTGCCGCGATTCGTCGGACCAGGCTAAGCGTTTCCAGTCATCTTGCGTCCAATGGCGGTGTTTCCGAGCCCAGTTGAGTCGCGCAGCCTTTTTTCGTCGTCGCGTCGGCAATGGCATCCGGGTGGACCGTCAGCCCACTGAACACAGGAAACGTTGCCCTGTCCAAACGCTGATGCCACTGCTGGCCCCAGCATTGAATTACGCTGTGATTTGCGGCAATGTTGCTCATAGGCCGGATGTTTCGATGAGTTTCAGACGCCGCTGTCCACGATCGTCCAGGGCTTTTCTATGGCCACACAGGTCTCGCACTCTGGATGTTTTCTTTGAGTTTGTGTAGTCCAGCTACACCCTTGAAATTGTTGATTGTCCGTATAAATCCAAATTCCGTGGTAATTTGCGCAATGGATATGCCCATCGCACAGGGATAGATTATCACACCACGTTCGGAACCGCTTAAGTCCTGATAAGCTCCATCTGAACTGAGAATGCTACTACTTGAGCTTGCGGAGATATCTGTGTCCGCCGATGAGCAATTCGATTATGACCTTTGACAAATGAGCGCGCCTGCAGACCGAACTGTGACGCAGGTGAAGTTCACAGAGCAGTATATATACAACCCGAGGACTGGCTTTCGGTTAGTAGAGTGTCCGAAGTCAGAATAGGAAAAGCTCCCGATTTATCGGCATTTGAAAAAGGACAAATTATGATGACGTGGCGCCTCGGACCAATGATCTCGGAAACGGCGCGGCTTGTGGGTTGTTCACGTGCCACAGTAGTGAGTACGTAACAAAAGTGGCGCACAGATCGCCAAACGACGATCCGGCACCCAGCTGTGTGCCGTCCGCAGCTCATTGTTACCATAGAGGAGTGGAGACTGTCGCTCATTGTTCACGGTGATCGCAGGGCCACAGTGCGACAAATCACCCGCAGCTATAACAGTGGCGATCAGGGCAATGTGTAACAGCACACAGTTCATCGCAGCCTTCTACGCATGGATCTGCGTAGCCGAAGACTCAGCCGGGTCCCCATGCTCACTGCACGTCATCCGTATGAAATGGGCTCAAGGAGATTAGACCGTGGATGATTGGATGAAAGTGCCCTGGTCTGATGAATCAAGATTCCTGGTGCATCACGTAGACGACCGAGCACGGATACGCCGATTACCAACGGAGGCTTTGGCACGTGACTTCACTGTTGGGCCGAAACAGGCCGACGGCGGCGGTGTTGTGCTGTGGGCGATGCTTTCTTGGGAAATTTTAAGCCCCGTTATAATATATATGACAGCTATCAAGTATATGAATATCGTTGCGGACCAAGTTCACCCATTCATGGCAACTGTGTTACCTGTTGGTGATGGCTATTACCAGCAGTATAATGCGCCATGCCACACTTCCAGAATCGTCAGGGATTGGTTCACCGAACATGCTGGTGACTTTCATTTAATGCTCTGGTCTCCAAATTCAGCTGACATGAACCCAATCGAAAATTTGTGGTTCCACTTGGAAAACACCACCACCCCGAATTATACGGGAACTAGAGAACCTGTTGAAAGAAATATCATGAAAGAAATACGGGATTACACCGTATAATACAAATTTTGAAGATGACAATCCGATCTTTGGTGTAAATGTGACAAGAATGGTAAGTTAGATAATATCCGAAAACTTGAAAAACCTGCTGTTAACATTATGGTACCAGATACCCCAGGATATCCATTACCACCTCATCGAATCGATGCCTCCCCGAGTGGCCGCTGTTTTGCGGGCTAAAGGGGGTCCTACAGTTTATTAGGTAGGTGGTCATAATATAATGGCTAATCGGTGTACATACGTCGCTTGTGGATGATAACATTTTTTTTATGTTTAACGACGACCGGGTGCAACTTAATGGGTTGTAAGCAGTCGCCAGTCCCTAATTTAGGGTCACTGATCCCAGGGAAGGGAGAGAGCCAGTGCCGTAAGACAAACACAACATCCATGCCTCACGGGATTCGAACCCGGACCCCTGTCGGACGAATTATCTGAAGCCATCGTTAGACCACTGCGCCACCGAGGCGGGGCTGATAGCATTTTGTCGCTTGCGTATGGTGGCGAGTAATGGAAATGGTAGTAACCTTTCCATTTTTTCGGCACCGCAGTGTACATTTACATACCTATCACGTCCTAACGGGGTTTTTAGCGTGTCTTTAGTTGCACTAGACAAATGGTAATCAGATGATATAACTAGACTTTCAGTACCTTTCTTTATGGTCTTTGCCAAGATCCAAGTTGTAAGCGCTGTAATGATCATTCGTCCGGTTTGAATCCCAGGTGAAGAATAGGTGTTGTGTTTGTCTTACGGCACTGGCTCTCTCCCTTCCCTCGAAACAGTGGCGCTAAATTAGGAACGGGTGACTGTTAATGTCCCATTGAATTGCTCATGGAGGGTCATTAAATCCCCAATCCAAAAAAAAAAAAAGAAATCCAGGTTTTCATACTTAATGCTGCAGGCGTAAACAGATGAAGTCAGCAAAGAACTGCATACAATTAAATCATTATAGTAATAAACGCTTCGACGAATCGCAGTGACATGGCTTAAAGAAATTACAACCTGTTGATAAAACAGAGACAACTTTCCAGCTCCATAGCTGAGCTGCAAATGCTCGCACTCATTCCTTTAAGCAATAATATTTTATCTAGGTACTAATGAAAAGTCTGCCTTTCCGCAATTTCGAAAACGTAAGCTCTTGGGAGATATGACGTTAAGAAAAGGTAACGAGAAGTAACATAATTCAAATAAGAACGGAGAACCAAAATGGAAAGTTAAATTAGAACATATATATTATACATCTTCTCTTGAACTTAAAAATCTTGGCTTCTCTTTATATTTTACTCAGATTTAGGACTGCAATATTCAAGAAAAACACAAACGCCTACATAAGCATCGTGTGTCTAAACTTTATCTTTGTAATCTTTTGAATTCTCGTTCAAAACAAGCTGAAATATTTATCTTTTCCGTCATTTTCCACCTTAGTTTAAATGAAATGAATAAATCCGTATATACAACTGTAGCTGATGATATTACTCATTGGCATTTGTCAACTGCGAAATAATTTATGTCACATCGTCCGAAATGCGTATCTAACTTATTTTAACTTTTGTACCGTCGCAAGATTTCCTAAGCATTTTCTCAAATCCTGTGTTGATGAAAATACTTTTCAAAAATATGGTGAATGCTTCTCTCAATTTACGTGCATATCTTTCCTTTTTTAGCGACACAATTTCGAATTCACATTTTTTTTTGAAATGTGGATTTTGCTTGCTGCACGCTCTTTCAGTAACAGTGTTAAAATTCGAATTTTTAATCTTGTTATTGCAGTTAAATAGCTGTTCCACTTTGGATTATTTAACCTGTTCCGTGAAGTAGTCATTCAAAGCTAAAATCTTCTCACACATTGGTGAGAGTCATTCTGGTACCGGGGCCTACCATCACCTACTTATAGCTTACAGGCCCGCGCACCGAATACCGGAAGCTGAGTGACGTAGAGAAGGGTAGTCTGGTAATCCGTGGTGGGTGTTCGAGCTTGCTCGCTCCCTGTATAAGCGTCACTGTCAATGTGCGTGTCTGTCGTTGTAAAATCGTAAATAAAAATATTTTATTAAAACTTCTCGTAAAGGAATATTTTTAGGACAAATAGCTCCAGAAGAAAATGCATTATGCCGTTTAGATGCAGTGTACTCCACTGTCGAGATAATTATGACGATGGACCACGTGTTATAATAATGGGCCACTTGTTATTATTTTGTGGTTACTAAAATTCGTCAGAATGTTCAAATTCCCTACTAACTGTGACCTCATAATAAAACGGATTACTTCAATCAAGCGGGAAAATTTTCAAGTGACAAGAACTCAAGGTAAGTGGAAACCGTTTGTGGACCTAACTTAAACTGAGGCATGCATCCCGTAGCTGATTATAAACAGCATTTAGAGCAAAACTACATATGGTTCCAATTTCTGGGCGTAGAGCACAATATAATTGAAGATGTGATATTGCTCTTTCCTTGGCACTTTGTAACAATAATACAACTTCTGGTAATTAACAATGAAATGGAACACTACATGCGAAGACTGTCTTTTTTCTTGTGTAGTAGGAAATTCTATTACAAATTCTTTTATCTTAAAATTTAGTTGCCTAGCGTGGGAAACTATTTTTTTTATTTACCTTCCCATTTAAATGCCTTGGGCATGGTATTTTCAAGCCTTGGATATTGTTATTTTTAAGAAAAAAAAACGGTACCTGGATGTGCATAAATCCACATATTGTGGAAACTATATTCTAAACAAACACGATTTTTAAAATGCAAGTAGAAATTTATACTCGTTTTTTTTTTTTTTTTTTTTTTTTTTTTTTTGCAAAACGTCTGCCTAAAATGAGATATCAATTTTTGATTCATTTATCTAAACTTATCACTTATCTGTTTCCAGACTTCCTGCGCCCTTTCTTCACAAGCCACCACTATAATAACTAGAACTAATATATCTCATATTATCCGATAACTACTGGAACGTGTGCTTCCAAATATGGGAAGGGGGGAGTTGGATTCAATCTTTGTATCGAGATAAACTTTTCCAATCCTTCATAGAATTTATTTTGAACCCAAAATCATAAAAAAAGGAAGAAACAGTCTTTTCAATAGCTTTAGTAATGACAAAACATTTGCACAGAATTTTATGCCATTGCTGTTTATAGTTTCTGAGAAAATGGTAAATCAAGTACCATTTTCTCAGAAACTTAGTTAGTCAAGTATAAGTTAGTCAATTTATAATGAGACATGTTCACCTTCTGAAAAACATCCTATAGTACCAAAACAGTCGTTTAGGTTTATCCAGTACAATAACAGCATGGGCGTTTGTCAGGTTCTCAAAAAATATATAATTCTTATCTCGAAAAATACTTTATTAAAAACTTATTAGAACAAATTTCAGATTTTCTTAGAAATTTGTGAAATTCTTCAAATTACAGCTATGGGACAAATAATCAAATGGCGTTTGTGATACATAAAGAGTTGCACAAACATAATTATTTGTGCATTGGCAGTTTTTGAAAACTTCTTGAAAATCTAATTTCAGAAAATTTATGCCAATAAGTACTCGTATTTTTCCAAATCAAAAATAATGTTTATATTCTGGATCTAAATAGTTTTGTTCAATGATACTAATATAGTTAATGTTTTAAACTTTGACAAAGTAACTTTTTAAATAGAGCTCTGAAAGGCAAAAATTATTGACTTTACATTTGCTTACCAAAATGAAGCTGTCCAAACATCTAACTAGATGGTACTAAAATTAGGAAAACTTGTTACGTCATTAAAATGTCGTTATGGTACATTTAATAATGTAACAATTGCGTAATTTTTTAAATCTTAATTTATTTGATACAATCAGTGGATCATTCACTGTATGTATGTTAAAGTGTTTTATTGAGCCTTTGGTAATAATTTAAAAACACACACGAAAAAATTCAGTTTTTCTTCAGCTTTTTTTATATATTAGTTAACATGGATTGCACATACATTGCTAGTTGCTTTCTAACATGAAAATGCATTTTCACTAAAGGAATTATTTCACTAATCAATATTTCGTAGCCATAAGCTCGCAATGAATAAAAAATCGGAATCCTTAAATTCGTCAACTGACATCTTTTGAAACGACGGTGGTACTTCGTAATGCACCCTCAAACTAATCTTTCAAGTACAAGAATGATTCGTTGAACATATATATAACTTCAAGTGAAACTATGACGACAGTTTATAATTTCAATAACAGGAATGGTTTATCACTTCCATTGAAATGACAGCGATGATTTCCTTAAGTAGACGAATCTGTCTTGCTTACTCTTTTACGTCAAAATTATTACTACGCAACATTTATGCTGTAATTTCTTTTTCTTCTGTATTTTGAAAGATTATAAAACAAACGTGCAAACTCTGTAGTCCGAAGTCCTTATTTAAATGCAGTGAAACTAAATAACGCTTGACTTGTATCGTTGGTTTCACTCCCTCTCTCCGACTACGGACTACCCTAGTGACGTCACAATCCGGTGCGCGGGCCTGTAAGCTGTAAAGTGGAGGGGGTACTACCCCCTTTACCTTCCGGGTAGTAATCCCTTCTTTACCCCTCGATATTAGGAAGGGATTACTACCTTAATGGAACACAAACGCCAAAAAAACGGTTAGGGGCAAAAATAAAAAAAGATAGGCGGAAGGCCTACTGTTCCATTGTCTCAGATCAGGGAAGGGCGACCCCTTACAGCATTAAGTGCTTTGGGGGATAGTTAAAACTTCTCCTTCCCTCAACAGAAGAAAAAAAAACCAGTGAATTTTCTCATTTTAGCCATATTTATTGTTTTCCTGTTGTATTTGATTTGAATGACATCTTGAGCGCGTTCAATAAGTTCTAACACCAAATATGACGAAATAATATGTTGTTGCTGGTGTTTAGCAGATTCAGTTTTTACTCAGTAATTCATCATCATCATCATAAACTAATCTCACTCGAATACAACTTTTGAAGATGTGAATCCGTTTTTTGGTGTAAATATGACAAGGATGGTAAGTCATATAACATCCGAAAACTTGAAAATTTCTTCGTCCTGGAGTGGGAATCGAACCCGCGTCTCCCGG
Source organism: Macrothele yani (assembly GCA_039090855.1). Classification (NCBI taxonomy): domain Eukaryota; kingdom Metazoa; phylum Arthropoda; class Arachnida; order Araneae; family Macrothelidae; genus Macrothele; species Macrothele yani. The sequence goes on along the minus strand of CM077027.1, from coordinate 131,108,769 downwards.
ATAGCCCCGAGTATGCTAACCACTACACCACCCAGAACGGCCAAGTCTCAAGTTTCCGATTAATTTGAATATAGCCATCACAGGATTCGCTAATCGAAACAACCGGCATTTATGTTTGGCTAATCTGGAGGTTAAAGCTCCTATCCATATTAATCGGAAACTTGAGATTTGGCCATTATGGGTGGTGTAGTGGTTAGCATACTCGGGCGCTAACTGGGAGAAGCGGGTTCGATTTCCGCTCCAGCACAACGAAATTTTCAAGTTTTCGGATGTTATATGACTTACCATCCTTGTCATATTTACACCATAAAAAAACAAAACGGATTCACATCTTCAAAGGTTGTATTGTACGGTGTAATCCCGTATTGCATTCATAATCTCACTCGACTGCAGGATGAAGATCTTCCCAAATCCCTTCTCCATCTCTCTGTGTTAAGGAATTCTCTTCCCTGTCTCTTCGGCACGTTTTCAAATTTTATCCACCCATTTCTCACGTGGTCATCTGTTGGGTCTATTCCTGTCCCTTGGTATCCAATCGAGTATTTCAGTTGTCCAACGGCGGTCAGATCTTCTAACAATATATGTACAGGCTATCGTCACTTGAGTGTCTTTGCTTTGGTCATAATGGCATGAACTCTAATCATTCTCCAGATCCATGCGTTCATCTTCCTATCTTTCCTTGTTACACCGAGAATGCATCTGTCGATGCTTCTTTCAGTTTTCCGAAACGAAACGATGAAATCCTCAAATGGGTTTAGAGTCCATCTGGCTGCAATGCACCGTGACTTTTGGATATATTGAAAAGGTAAAAGAAATAGTAGTGGAAACAGGGTGACCTGGTAGGACAAACAATAAAGAAAAAGTTCAGAAAACATTTGAGTTTTAGGAGTATACGTTAAGAATGGAAGTATTAATAGTGAACTGCCCTACATACTTTACCTGCTGTCTCATATCGATAAGCAGCCGTGCGCGAGGAAGCAGGAGGGAAAGGAAAGGGCAGGAATAGGAACAGCCTAAAAAAAATAAAACACGCCGAAAAAACTCATACAAAAAAAAAATCCAGTTTTCCACAAAAATGCCCTCAAATTGGCCGTTATGTTTTTGTTTCAACTTTGCTAGCCTCTTGCGAAAAGGCTTTGCGAACGTAAAAGGATACTACGAGTTTCCAAGTTTCTGAAATTTTCAACAATTTCGCACATTTGGAAAGCCCTTATTATTTTTTTTATTATACTTTCCTAAAGTATTAATCTTTCAGCCCCAGTTGGCTGCTGAGTTTCCTATCCTAGTTCTTAACGTTTTTTTTCAGCAAAAGAAAAAAATACATTTTTGAAAACTTCGAGAAATTGTTACTTTAAATTATCGCTTTCGTAAGAAGATTATTTGTGGCATTTTTTTCATTGAAGTTTTTTTTTCGTTTTTTTTTTTTTTTTTTTTGGTATCTGCTGTTTTGTTTGTACGAACGATAAACTTTTTAAAAAACTTGTTCTGGCCCTTAAAAGGGCGCCTCTTCTACTTCTGAGCAGCATTTCAGCTAACTCTAATCTTTTTGCCTCGTTTGCTGTACTGGCACTTGCTGCTGGGGCGCGGGAAACTGTTGCAGCTGCAGCTGCTGCAACCATTTGTAGGGGCTGTACTATTGCTTGCGCGTACGTTGGTTGGTTGCCCACTTCGGATCCTCTTCCCTACAGGTTGCATCGTCTTCCTCAACAGATACTAGGTCTTGTTCTGTTCTGCTGTCAAAACTCGCTGGGAGTTTAGATGACAGAACACATGGTCTTATCCCTGGAGGCTGTCGAAACTCATCCAATCCCACCTGACAGTTAAAAGAACTACCTGGCGAGGCCGAATGAGCTCTTCTGAAACAAAATATACCATTTCCTGCTGTTTACCATCAGGATGTTACAGCCTGTTTGTGTTTCAGACTTTCATTCCGTTTTCCTTTAGCTCCTCTAGGTCTAAACCTGGCAAAACTTCAGGGAGACTGCCTTTACGATGTACTTTTTTCTTTGAGGCTGTTTTTCTTCCTCTTTTCTTTCCATAAAGTGCTGCAATCTCTTCATTGGCTACCTTGCAGAATCTCTTTTCCAGTTCTTTTTTTATTTTCACATTAGAGAGAGCCTTTTTAGCTGCTAATAACACTCACTCTTTCATTAAGCAGGGAGAGTTTCTCCTGCTCCAATACATTTTCCTTAACCTCCACTTCCAAACCTGGAGCGTTGGTCTACTCTTGCGTGTCGCCCAACATTCTGCTTACAAGTGCTGTATTGCAGTTGACGCGACATCTTTATAGTTTTGCGTTGGCCAATAACGTTAACTCTTTCATTTGATTCGCTACTGCCTACCATCGAATGGTTTTTGTACTTTGCAGTATTACCGGAAATTTTTCGTCATGTGGTTATGGAAAAAGTGAGACCGGAGTTTTTCCGTTATTATAAAAAAGGATATGCGGAAAGGTTTCTGAAAATTCAGAATTTTTCTTTAACAGATTTTAAAAACGATAATTTACCGTCAATATAATAAAGGAATTGTGGAAAGGTTTCTGAAAATTCAGAGTTTATTCCGTTATTTCATGGAAAAAGTGGAATCAGAAATATGCTTCGTTAATTCACGAAAGGAATCATGGAAAGAGCTTCGTGAATTTCAGGAAATTCTTTACAGCGTAGCTGCGACGCTTTTCACGCCTTAAACAAAACGAGAATCTCAAGCGAACTTACGCTGACATTCTGAAGCAAAAGCAGGCGAAACCCAACCTCTTAGATAGTGTTAACACTTGTGATGAAACTTGGATCTTCCAACGCGGCTCTGAAACGAAAAAATGGTCGATGCATTGAGAAACACCAACATCCCAAAGCATGAACAAGACACATAAAAGCAGATGCACGTTCAAGGCCATATTAATCGTTTTCTTTGACATTAAGTCTGCAATTTTGGCATAGTGTGTTCCCTATGGAACAAATGCGAACCAGCATTATTATAAAGAAGTAGTGGTGACATTGAGAGAGCAAGTCAGAAAAATGAGGGCCAGAATTGTGGAAAATTGGCTTCATCCTTCACCAGACAACGCTCATTCAGTGCTCTCGAGAAACGCATCAGGCCTTGACCATTCACTCTCCTCCCCAGATTTGGCACCATGCGACGTTTTCGTTTTCCTTTAACTCGAATCTGTGTTCCAGAGGACAATTTGAGTCAGTTACTGTAGTGAAAGAGAAAACGACCAAATTTCTCAAAGGAATCATACCAGATGAGCTACAGTACTGCTGTGCCCATGCAACGTTTTCGTTTTTCCTAATGTCAAATCGGTACTCAAGGGGACACATTTTGTGTTACTGATTGTGGTGAAGAAGAGAACGACCAAGCTTCGTAAAGGGATCACACCAGATGAGCTACAGTACTGCTGTGCCCATGCGACGTTTTCGTTTTTCCTAATGTCAAATCGGTACTCAGAGGGACACATTTTGTGTTACTGATTGTGGTGAAGAAGAGAAAGACCAAGCTTTGTAAAGGGATCACACCAGATGAGCTACAGTACTGCTGTGCCCATGCAACGTTTTCGTTTTTCCTAATGTCAAATTGGTACTCAGGGGGACACATTTTGTGTTACTGATTGTGGTGAAGAAGAGAAAGACCAAGCTTCGTAAAGGGATCACACCAGATGAGCTACAGTACTGCTGTGCCCATGCAACGTTTTCGTTTTTCCTAATGTCAAATCGGTACTCAGGGGACACATTTTGTGTTACTGATTGTGGTGAAGAAGAGAAAGACCAAGCTTTGTAAAGGGATCACACCAGATGAGCTACAGTACTGCTGTGCCCATGCAACGTTTTCGTTTTTCCTAATGTCAAATCGGTACTCAGAGGGACACATTTTGTGTTACTGATTGTGGTGAAGAAGAGAACGACCAAGCTTCGTAAAGGGATTACACCAGATGAGCTACAGTACTGCTGTGCCCATGCAACGTTTTCGTTTTTCCTAATGTCAAATCGGTACTCAGGGGGACACATTTTGTGTTACTGATTGTGGTGAAGAAGAGAACGACCAAGCTTCGTAAAGGGATTACACCAGATGAGCTACAGTACTGCTGTGCCCATGCAACGTTTTCGTTTTTCTTAATGTCAAATCGGTACTCAGGGGGACACATTTTGTGTTACTGATTGTGGTGAAGTAGAGAACGACCAAGCTTCGTAAAGGGATCACACCAAATGAGCTAGAGTACTGCTGTGCCTATGCAACGTTTTCGTTTTTCCTAATCTCAAATCGGTACTCAGGGGGACACATTTTGTGTTACTGATTGTGGTGAAGAAGAGAAAGACCAAGCTTCGTAAAGGGATCACACCAGATGAGCTACAGTAAACGTGCCCATGCAACGTTTTCGTTTTTCCTAATGTCAAATCGGTACTCAAGAGGACACATTTTGTGTTACTGATTGTGGTGAAGAAGAGAACGACCAAGCTTCGTAAAGGGATTACACCAGATGAGCTACAGTACTGCTGTGCCCATGCAACGTTTTCGTTTTTCCTAATGTCAAATCGGTACTCAGGGGGACACATTTTGTGTTACTGATTGTGGTGAAGAAGAGAACGACCAAGCTTCGTAAAGGGATCACACCAAATCAGCTAGAGTACTGCTGTGCCCATGCAACGTTTTCGTTTTTCCTAATGTCAAATCGGTACTCGGGGGGACACATTTTGTGTTACTGATTGTGGTGAAGAAGAGAAAGACCAAGCTTCGTAAAGGTATCACACCAGATGAGCTACAGTACTGCTGTGCCCATGCAACGTTTTCGTTTTTCCTAATGTCAAATCGGTACTCAGAGGGACACATTTTGTGTTACTGATTGTGGTGAAGAAGAGAACGACCAAGCTTCGTAAAGGGATCACACCAGATGAGCTACAGTACTGCTGTGCCCATGCGACGTTTTCGTTTTTCCTAATGTCAAATCGGTACTCAGGAGGACACATTTTGTGTTACTGATCGCGGTGAAGAACAGAAAGACCAAGCTTTGTAAAGGGATCACACCAGATGAGCTACAGTACTGCTGTGCCCATGGAACGTTTTCGTTTTTCCTAATGTCAAATCGGTACTCAGAGGGACACATTTTGTGTTACTGATTGTGGAGAAGAAGAGAACGAGCAAGCTTCGTAAAGGGATCACACCAGATGAGCTACACTACTGCTGTGCACATGCGACGTTTTCGTTTTTCGTAATGTCAAATCGGTACTCAGGGGGACACATTTTGTGTTACTGATTGTGGTGAAGAAGAGAAAGACCAAGCTTTGTAAAGGGATCACACCAGATGAGCTACAGTACTGCTGTGCCCATGCAACGTTTTCGTTTTTCCTAATGTCAAATCGGTACTCAGGGGGACACATTTTGTGTTACTGGTTGTGGTGAAGAAGAGAAAGACCAAGCTTCGTAAAGGGATCACACCAGATGAGCTACAGTACTGCTGTGCCCATACAACGTTTTCGTTTTTCCTAATGTCAAATCCGTACTCAGGGGGACATATTTGGTGTTACTGATTGTGGTGAAGAAGAGAAAGACCAAGCTTTGTAAAGGGATCACACCAAATGAGCTACAGTACTGCTGAGCCCATGCAACGTTTTCGTTTTTCCTAATGTCAAATCGGTACTCAGGGGGACACATTTTGTGTTACTGATTGTGGTGAAGAAGAGAAAGACCAAGCTTCGTAAAGGGATCACACCAGATGAGCTACAGTACTGCTGTGCCCATGCAACGTTTTCGTTTTTCCTAATGTCAAATCGGTACTCAAGGGGACACATTTTGTGTTACTAATTGTGGTGAAGAAGAGAACGACCAAGCTTCGTAAAGGGATCACACCAGATGAGCTACAGTATTGCTGTGCCCATGCAACGTTTTCGTTTTTCCTAATGTCAAATCGGTACTCAGAGGGACACATTTTGTGTTACTGATTATGGTGAAGAAGAGAACGACCAAGCTTCGTAAAGGGATTACACCAGATGAGCTACAGTACTGCTGTGCCCATGCAACGTTTTCGTTTTTCCTAATGTCAAATCGGTACTCAGGGGGACACATTTTGTGTTACTGATTGTGGTGAAGAAGAGAACGACCAAGCTTCGTAAAGGGATTACACCAGATGAGCTACAGTACTGCTGTGCCCATGCAACGTTTTCGTTTTTCTTAATGTCAAATCGGTACTCAGGGGGACACATTTTGTGTTACTGATTGTGGTGAAGAAGAGAACGACCAAGCTTCGTAAAGGGATCACACCAAATGAGCTAGAGTACTGCTGTGCCCATGCAACGTTTTCGTTTTTCCTAATGTCAAATCGGTACTCAGGGGGACACATTTTGTGTTACTGATTGTGGTGAAGAAGAGAAAGACCAAGCTTCGTAAAGGGATCACACCAGATGAGCTACAGTAAACGTGCCCATGCAACGTTTTCGTTTTTCCTAATGTCAAATCGGTACTCAAGAGGACACATTTTGTGTTACTGATTGTGGTGAAGAAGAGAACGACCAAGCTTCGTAAAGAGATTACACCAGATGAGCTACAGTACTGCTGTGCCCATGCAACGTTTTCGTTTTTCCTAATGTCAAATCGGTACTCAGGGGGACACATTTTGTGTTACTGATTGTGGTGAAGAAGAGAACGACCAAGCTTCGTAAAGGGATCACACCAAATCAGCTAGAGTACTGCTGTGCCCATGCAACGTTTGCGTTTTTCCTAATGTCAAATCGGTACTCAGGGGGACACATTTTGTGTTACTGATTGTGGTGAAGAAGAGAAAGACCAAGCTTCGTAAAGGTATCACACCAGATGAGCTACAGTACTGCTGTGCCCATGCAACGTTTTCGTTTTTCCTAATGTCAAATCGGTACTCAGAGGGACACATTTTGTGTTACTGATTGTGGTGAAGAAGAGAACGACCAAGCTTCGTAAAGGGATCACACCAGATGAGCTACAGTACTGCTGTGCCCATGCGACGTTTTCGTTTTTCCTAATGTCAAATCGGTACTCAGGAGGACACATTTTGTGTTACTGATCGCGGTGAAGAACAGAAAGACCAAGCTTTGTAAAGGGATCACACCAGATGAGCTACAGTACTGCTGTGCCCATGCAACGTTTTCGTTTTTCCTAATGTCAAATCGGTACTCAGAGGGACACATTTTGTGTTACTGATTGTGGAGAAGAAGAGAACGAGCAAGCTTCGTAAAGGGATCACACCAGATGAGCTACACTACTGCTGTGCCCATGCGACGTTTTCGTTTTTCGTAATGTCAAATCGGTACTCAGGGGGACACATTTTGTGTTACTGATTGTGGTGAAGAAGAGAAAGACCAAGCTTTGTAAAGGGATCACACCAGATGAGCTACAGTACTGCTGTGCCCATGCAACGTTTTCGTTTTTCCTAATGTCAAATCGGTACTCAGGGGGACACATTTTGTGTTACTGGTTGTGGTGAAGAAGAGAAAGACCAAGCTTCGTAAAGGGATCACACCAGATGAGCTACAGTACTGCTGTGCCCATACAACGTTTTCGTTTTTCCTAATGTCAAATCGGTACACAGGGGGACATATTTGGTGTTACTGATTGTGGTGAAGAAGAGAAAGACCAAGCTTTGTAAAGGGATCACACCAAATGAGCTACAGTACTGCTGAGCCCATGCAACGTTTTCGTTTTTCCTAATGTCAAATCGGTACTCAGGGGGACACATTTTGTGTTACTGATTGTGGTGAAGAAGAGAAAGACCAAGCTTCGTAAAGGGATCACACCAGATGAGCTACAGTACTGCTGTGCCCATGCAACGTTTTCGTTTTTCCTAATGTCAAATCGGTACTCAAGGGGACACATTTTGTGTTACTAATTGTGGTGAAGAAGAGAACGACCAAGCTTCGTAAAGGGATCACACCAGATGAGCTACAGTATTGCTGTGCCCATGCGACGTTTTCGTTTTTCCTAATGTCAAATCGGTACTCAGAGGGACACATTTTGTGTTACTGATTGTGGTGAAGAAGAGAAAGACCAAGCTTTGTAAAGGGATCACACCAGATGAGCTACAGTACTGCTGTGCCCATGCAACGTTTTCGTTTTTCCTAATGTCAAATCGGTACTCAAGGGGACACATCTTGTGTTACTGATTGTGGTGAAGAAGAGAAAGACCAAGCTTCGTAAAGGGATCACACCAGATGAGCTACAGTACTGCTGTGCCCATGCAACGTTTTCGTTTTTCCTAATGCCAAATCGGTACTCAGGGGGACACATTTTGTGTTACTGATTGTGGTGAAGAAGAGAAAGACCAAGCTTTGTAAAGGGATCACACCAGATGAGCTACAGTACTGCTGTGCCCATGCAACGTTTTCGTTTTTCCTAATGTCAAATCGGTACTCAAGGGGACACATTTTGTGTTACTGATTGTGGTGAAGAAGAGAACGACCAAGCTTCGTAAAGGGATTACACCAGATGAGCTACAGTAGTGCTGTGCCCATGCAACGTTTTCGTTTTTCCTAATGTCAAATCGGTACTCAGGGGGACACATTTTGTGTTACTGATTGTGGTGAAGAAGAGAACGACCAAGCTTCGTAAAGGGATCACACCAAATGAGCTACAGTACTGCTGTGCCCATGCAACGTTTTCGTTTTTCCTAATGTCAAATCGGTACTCAGGGGGACACATTTTGTGTTTCTGATTGTGGTGAAGAAGAGAAAGACCAAGCTTCGTAAAGTGATCACACCAGATGAGCTACAGTACTGCTGTGCCCATGCGACGTTTTCGTTTTTCCTAATGTCAAATCGGTACTCAGGAGGGACACATTTTGTGTTACTGATTGTGGTGAAGAAGAGAAAGACCAAGCTTCGTAAAGGGATCACACCAGATGAGCTACAGTACTGCTGTGCCCATACAACGTTTTCGTTTTTCCTAATGTCAAATCGGTACTCAGAGGGACACATTTTGTGTTACTGATTGTGGTGAAGAAGAGAAAGACCAAGCTTTGCAAAGGGATCACACCAGATGAGCTACAGTACTGCTGTGCCCATGCAACGTTTTCGTTTTTCCTAATGTCAAATCGGTACTCAGAGTTGACACATTTTGTGTTACTGATTGTGGTGAAGAAGAGAAAGACCAAGCTTTGTAAAGGGATCACACCAGATGAGCTACAGTACTGCTGTGCCCATGCAACGTTTTCGTTTTTCCTAATGTCAAATCGGTACTCAGGGGGACACATTTTGTGTTACTGATTGTGGTGAAGAAGAGAAAGACCAAGCTTTGCAAAGGGATCACACCAGATGAGCTACAGTACTGCTGTGCCCATGCAACGTTTTCGTTTTTCCTAATGTCAAATCGGTACTCAGGGGGACACATTTTGTGTTACTGATTGTGGTGAAGAAGAGAAAGACCAAGCTTTGTAAAGTGATCACACCAGATGAGCTACAGTACTGCTGTGCCCATGCAACGTTTTCGTTTTTCCTAATGTCAAATCGGTACTCAGGGGGACACATTTTGTGTTACTGATTGTGGTGAAGAAGAGAAAGACCAAGCTTTGTAAAGGGATCACACCAGATGAGCTACAGTACTGCTGTGCCCATGCAACGTTTTCGTTTTTCCTAATGTCAAATCGGTACTCAGGGGGACACATTTTGTGTTACTGATTGTGGTGAAGAAGAGAAAGACCAAGCTTCGTAAAGGGATCACACCAGATGAGCTACAGTACTGCTGTGCCCATGCAACGTTTTCGTTTTTCTTAATGTCAAATCGGTACTCAGGGGGACACATTTTGTGTTACTGATTGTGGTGAAGAAGAGAACGACCAAGCTTCGTAAAGGGATCACACCAGATGAGCTACAGTACTGCTGTGCCCATGCAACGTTTTCGTTTTTCCTAATGTCAAATCGGTACTCAAGGGGGACACATTTTGTGTTACTGATTGTGGTGAAGAAGAGAACGACCAAGCTTCGTAAAGGGATCACACCAGATGAGCTACAGTATTGCTGTACCCATGCAACGTTTTCGTTTTTCCTAATATCAAATCGGTACTCAGGGGACACATTTTGTGTTACTGATTGTGGTGAAGAAGAGAAAGACCAAGCTTAGTAAAGGGATCACACCAGATGAGCTACAGTACTGCTGTGCCCATGAAACGTTTTCGTTTTTCCTAATGTCAAATCGGTACTCAGGGGGACACATTTTGTGTTACTGATTGTGGTGAAGAAGAGAACGACCAAGCTTCGTAAAGGGATCACACCAGATGAGCTATAGTACTTCTGTGCCCATGCGACGTTTTCGTTTTTCCTAATGTCAAATCGGTACTCAGGGGACACATTTTGTGTTACTGATTGTCGTGAAGAAGAGAAAGACTAAGCTTTGTAAAGGGATCACACCAGATGAGCTACAGTACTGCTGTGCCCATGCAACGGTTTCGTTTTTCCTAATGTCAAATCAGTGCTCAGGGGGACACATTTTGTGTTACTGATTGTGGTGAAGAAGAGAAAGACCAAGCTTTGTAAAGGGATCACACCAGATGAGCTACAGTACTGCTGTGCCCATGCAACGTTTTCGTTTTTCCTAATGTCAAATCGGTACTCAGAGGGACACATTTTGTGTTACTGATTGTGGTGAAGAAGAGAAACGACCAAGCTTCGTAAAGGGATCACACCAGATGAGCTACAGTACTGCTGTGCCCATGCAACGTTTTCGTTTTTCCTAATGTCAAATCAGTACTCAGGGGACACATTTTGTGTTACTGATTGTGGTGAAGAAAAGAAAGACCAAGCTTTGTAAAGGGATCACACCAGATGAGCTACAGTACTGCTGTGCCCATGCAACGTTTTCGTTTTTCCTAATGTCAAATCGGTACTCAGAGGGACACATTTTGTGTTACTGATTGTGGTGAAGAAGAGAACGACCAAGCTTCGTAAAGGGATCACACCAGATGAGCTATAGTACTGCTGTGCCCATGCGACGTTTTCGTTTTTCCTAATGTCAAATCGGTACTCAGGAGGGACACATTTTGTGTTACTGATTGTGGTGAAGAAGAGAAAGACCAAGCTTTGTAAAGTTATCACACCAGATGAGCTACAGTACTGCTGTGCCCATGCAACGTTTTCGTTTTTCCTAATGTCAAATCGGTACTCAGAGGGACACATTTTGTGTTACTGATTGTGGTGAAGAAGAGAAAGACCAAGCTTTGTAAAGGGATCACACCAGATGAGCTACAGTACTGCTGTGCCCATGCAACGTTTTCGTTTTTCTTAATGTCAAATCGGTACTCAGAGGGACACATTTTGTGTTACTGATTGTGGTGAAGAAGAGAACGACCAAGCTTCGTAAAGGGATCACACCAGATGAGCTACAGTACTGCTGTACCCATGCAACGTTTTCGTTTTTCTTAATGTCAAATCGTTACTCAGGGGGACACATTTTGTGTTACTGATTGTGGTGAAGAAGAGAAAGACCAAGCCTCGTAAATGGATCACACCAGATGAGCTACAGTACTGCTGTGTCCATGCAAAATTTTCGTTTTTCCTAATGTCAAATCGGTACTCAAGAGGGACACATTTTGTGTTACTGATTGTGGTGAAGAAGAGAACGACCAAGCTTCGTAAAGGGATCACACCAGATGAGCTACAGTACTGCTGTGCCCATGCGAAATTTTCGTTTTTCCTAATGTCAAATCGGTACTCAGAGGGACACATTTTGTGTTACTGATTGTGGTGAAGAAGGGAACGACCAAGCTTCGTAAAGGGATCACACCAGATGAGCTACAGTACTGCTGTGCCCATGCGACGTTTTCGTTTTTCCTAATGTCAAATCGGTACTCAGAGGGACACATTTTGTGTTACTGATTGTGGTGAAGAAGGGAACGACCAAGCTTCGTAAAGGGATCACACCAGATGAGCTATAGTACTGCTGTGCCCATGCGACGTTTTCGTTTTTCCTAATGTCAAATCGGTACTCAGGGGGACACATTTTGTGTTACTGATTGTGGTGAAGAAGAGAAAGACCAAGCTTTGTAAAGGGATCACACCAGATGAGCTACAGTACTGCTGTGCCCATGCAACGTTTTCGTTTTTCCTAATGTCAAATCAGTACTCAGGGGGACACATTTTGTGTTACTGATTGTGGTGAAGAAGAGAAAGACCAAGCTTTGTAAAGTTATCACACCAGATGAGCTACAGTAGTGCTGTGCCCATGCAACGTTTTCGTTTTTCCTAATGTCAAATCGGTACTCAGGGGGACACATTTTGTGTTACTGATTGTGGTGAAGAAGAGAAAGACCAAGCTTTGTAAAATGATCACACTAGATGAGCTACAGTACTGCTGTGCCCATGCAACGTTTTCGTTTTTCCTAATGTCAAATCAGTACTCAGGGGGACACATTTTGTGTTACTGATTGTGGTGAAGAAAAAGAAAAACCAAGCTTTGTAAAGGGATCACACCAGATGAGCTACAGTACTGCTGTGTCCATGCAACGTTTTCGTTTTTCCTAATGTCAAATCGGTACTCAGAGGGACACATTTTTTGTTACTGATTGTGGTGAAGAAGGGAACGACCAAGCTTCGTAAAGGGATCACACCAGATGAGCTACAGTACTGCTGTGCCCATGCGACGTTTTCGTTTTTCCTAATGTCAAATCGGTACTCAGGGGGACACATTCTGTGTTACTGATTGTGGTGAAGAAGAGAAAGACCAAGCTTAGTAAATAGATCACACCAGATGAGCTACAGTACTGCTGTGCCCATGCAACGTTTTCGTTTTTCCTAATGTCAAATCGGTACTCAAGGGGACACATTTTGTGTTACTGATTGTGGTGAAGAAGAGAACGACCAAGCTTCGTAAAGGGATCACACCAGATGAGCTACAGTACTTCTGTGCCCATGCGACGTTTTCGTTTTTCCTAATGTCAAATCGGTACTCAGGGGGACACATTTTGTGTTACTGATTGTGGTGAAGAAGAGAAAGACTAAGCTTTGTAAAGGGATCACACCAGATGAGCTACAGTACTGCTGTGCCCATGCAACGGTTTCGTTTTTCCTAATGTCAAATCAGTACTCAGGGGGACACATTTTGTGTTACTGATTGTGGTGAAGAAGAGAAAGACCAAGCTTTGTAAAGGGATCACACCAGATGAGCTACAGTACTGCTGTGCCCATGCAACGTTTTCGTTTTTTCTAATGTCAAATCGGTACTCAGAGGGACACATTTTGTGTTACTGACTGTGGTGAAGAAGAGAACGACCAAGCTTCGTAAAGGGATCACACCAGATGAGCTACAGTACTGCTGTGCCCATGCAACGTTTTCGTTTTTCCTAATGTCAAATCAGTACTCAGGGGGACACATTTTGTGTTACTGATTGTGGTGAAGAAGAGAAAGACCAAGCTTTGTAAAGGGATCACACCAGATGAGCTACAGTACTGCTGTGCCCATGCGACGTTTTCGTTTTTCCTAATGTCAAATCGGTACTCAGGGGGACACATTTTGTTTTACTGATTGTGGTGAAGAAGAGAAAGACCAAGCTTTGTAAAGTTATCACACCAGATGAGCTACAGTACTGCTGTGCCCATGCAACGTTTTCGTTTTTCCTAATGTCAAATCGGTACTCAGAGGGACACATTTTGTGTTACTGATTGTGGTGAAGAAGAGAACGACCAAGCTTCGTAAAGGGATCACACCAGATGAGCTACAGTACTGTTGTGCCCATGCGACGTTTTCGTTTTTTTTAATGTCAAATCGGTACTCAGGGACACACATTTTGTGTTACTGATTATGGTGAAGAAGAGAAAGACCAAGCTTTGTAAAGGGATCACACCAGATGAGCTACAGTACTGCTGTGCCCATGCAACGTTTTCGTTTTTCTTAATGTCAAATCGGTACTCAGGGGGACACATTCTGTGTTCATGATTGTGGTGAAGAAGAGAACGACCAAGCTTTGTAAAGGGATCACACCAGATGAGCTACAGTACTGCTGTGCCCATGCAACGGTTTCGTTTTTCCTAATGTCAAATCAGTACTCAGGGGGACACATTTTGTGTTACTGATTGTGGTGAAGAAGAGAAAGACCAAGCTTTGTAAAGGGATCACACCAGATGAGCTACAGTACTGCTGTGCCCATGCAACGTTTTCGTTTTTCCTAATGTCAAATCGGTACTCAGAGGGACACATTTTGTGTTACTGACTGTGGTGAAGAAGAGAACGACCAAGCTTCGTAAAGGGATCACACCAGATGAGCTACAGTACTGCTGTGCCCATGCAACGTTTTCGTTTTTCCTAATGTCAAATCAGTACTCAGGGGGACACATTTTGTGTTACTGATTGTGGTGAAGAAGAGAAAGACCAAGCTTTGTAAAGGGATCACACCAGATGAGCTACAGTACTGCTGTGCCCATGCAACGTTTTCGTTTTTCCTAATGTCAAATCGGTACTCAGAGGGACACATTCTGTGTTACTGATTGTGGTGAAGAAGAGAAAGACCAAGCTTAGTAAAGGGATCACACCAGATGAGCTATAGTACTGCTGTGCCCATGCGACGTTTTCGTTTTTCCTAATGTCAAATCGGTACTCAGGGGGACACATTTTGTGTTACTGATTGTGGTGAAGAAGAGAAAGACCAAGCTTTGTAAAGTTATCACACCAGATGAGCTACAGTACTGCTGTGCCCATGCAACGTTTTCGTTTTTCTTAATGTCAAATCGGTACTCAGAGGGACACATTTTGTGTTACTGATTGTGGTGAAGAATAGAACGACCAAGCTTCGTAAAGGGATCACACCAAATGAGCTACAGTACTGCTGTGCCCATGCAACGTTTTCGTTTTTCCTAATGTCAAATCGGTACTCAGGGGGACACATTTTGTGTTACTGATTGTGGTGAAGAAGAGAAAGACCAAGCCTCGTAAATGGATCACACCAGATGAGCTACAGTACTGCTGTGTCCATGCAACGTTTTCGTTTTTCCTAATGTCAAATCGGTACTCAGAGGGACACATTTTTTGTTACTGATTGTGGTGAAGAAGGGAACGACCAAGCTTCGTAAAGGGATCACACCAGATGAGCTACAATACTGCTGTGCCCATGCGACGTTTTCGTTTTTCCTAATGTCAAATCGGTACTCAGAGGGACACATTTTGTGTTACTGATTGTGGTGAAGAAGGGAACGACCAAGCTTCGTAAAGGGATCACACCAGATGAGCTACAGTACTGCTGTGCCCATGCGACGTTTTCGTTTTTCCTAATGTCAAATCGGTACTCAGGGGGACACATTTTGTGTTACTGATTGTGGTGAAGAAGAGAAAGACCAAGCTTCGTAAAGGGATCACACCAGATGAGCTACAGTACTGCTGTGCCCATGCGACGTTTTCGTTTTTCCTAATGTCAAATCGGTACTCAGGGGGACACATTTTGTGTTACTGATTGTGGTGAAGAAGAGAAAGACCAAGCTTTGTAAAAGGGATCACACCAGATGAGCTACAGTACTGCTGTGCCCATGCAACGTTTTCGTTTTTCCTAATGTCAAATCAGTACTCAGGGGGACACATTTTGTGTTACTGATTGTGGTGAAGAAGAGAACGACCAAGCTTTGTAAAGGGATCACACCAGATGAGCTACAGTACTGCTGTGCCCATGCAACGTTTTCGTTTTTCCTAATGTCAAATCGGTACTCAGAGGGACACATTTTGTGTTACTGATTGTGGTGAAGAAGAGAACGATCAAGCTTCGTAAAGGGATCACACCAGATGAGCTACAGTACTGCTGTGCCCATGCGACGTTTTCGTTTTTCCTAATGTCAAATCGGTACTCAGGGGGACACATTTTGTGTTACTGATTTTGGTGAAGAAGAGAAAGACCAAGCTTTGTAAAGTTATCACACCAGATGAGCTACAGTACTGCTGTGCCCATGCAACGTTTTCGTTTTTCCTAATGTCAAATCGGTACTCAGGGGGACACATTTTGTGTTACTGATTGTGGTGAAGAAGAGAAAGACCAAGCTTTGTAAAATGATCACACCAGATGAGCTACAGTACTGCTCTGCCCATGCAACGTTTTCGTTTTTCCTAATGTCAAATCAGTACTCAGGGGGACACATTTTGTGTTACTGATTGTGGTGAAGAAGAGAAAAACCAAGCTTTGTAAAGGGATCACACCAGATGAGCTACAGTACTGCTGTGCCCATGCAACGTTTTTCGTTTTTCCTAATGTCAAATCGGTACTCAGAGGGACACATTTTGTGTTACTGATTGTGGTGAAGAAGAGAACGACCAAGCTTCGTAAATTGATCACACCAGATGAGCTACAGTACTGCTGTGCCCATGCGACGTTTTCGTTTTTCCTAATGTCAAATCGGTACTCCAGGGGGACACATTTTGTGTTACTGATTTTGGTGAAGAAGAGAAAGACCAAGCTTTGTAAAGTTATCACACCAGATGAGCTACAGTACTGCTGTGCCCGTGCAACGTTTTCGTTTTTCCTAATGTCAAATCGGTACTCAGGGGGACACATTTTGTGTTACTGATTGTGGTGAAGAAGAGAAAGACCAAGCTTTGTAAAGGGATCACACCAGATGAGCTACAGTACTGCTGTGCCCATGCAACGTTTTCGTTTTTCCTAATGTCAAATCAGTACTCAGGGGGACACATTTTGTGTTACTGATTGTGATGAAGAAGAGAAAAACCAAGCTTTGTAAAGGGATCACACCAGATGAGCTACAGTACTGCTGTGCCCATGCAACGTTTTCGTTTTTCCTAATGTCAAATCGGTACTCAGAGGGACACATTTTGTGTTACTGATTGTGGTGAAGAAGAGAACGACCAAGCTTCGTAAAGGGATCACACCAGATGAGCTACAGTACTGCTGTGCCCATGCGACGTTTTCGTTTTTCCTAATGTCAAATCGGTACTCAGGGGGACACATTTTGTGTTACTGATTTTGGTGAAGAAGAGAAAGACCAAGCTTTGTAAAGTTATCACACCAGATGAGCTACAGTACTGCTGTGCCCATGCAACGTTTTCGTTTTTCCTAATGTCAAATCGGTACTCAGGGGGACACATTTTGTGTTACTGATTCTGGTGAAGAAGAGAACGACCAAGCTTCTCAGAGAAATCATACCAGATAACCTACAGCACTGCTTTGCCTACTGGAAGATTAAAGTGCAGTAATGTTTGATGTGGAAAGGTAGTACATTGAAAGAGACTGAGTTAAAAAGTTTATTTTCCCCTACAGTCAAATCTCTAACCAAAGGGACTCATTTTGAATCAATTACTGTAGCGAAGAAGATAATTACCAAGCTTCTCAAATGGATCACATCATATGAGAGACTGCTGTGCCCATGAGACTCTTCTTTTCCCTGAAGTCAAATCTGTACTCAAAGGGGGCCGTTTTGGGTCAGTTACTGTGGTGAAGAAGAGAAGGACCAAGCTTCTCACCAGATGAGCCACAGTACTGCTGTGCCAATACGACATTGTTTTTTCCTAAATTCAAATCTGTACTCAAGGGAACCCCTTTTCAGTCAGCAGTCAGTTACTGTGGTGAAAAAGAGAACGACCAAGCTTCTCAAAGGGATCACACCAGATCAGCTACAGTACTGCTGTGCCCATTCGACGTTTTCTTTTTCCTAATATCAAATCTGTACTCAGGGGGACTGATTTTGTTGTACTGACTGTGGTGAAGAAGAGAGCGACCAAGCTTCTCAAAGGAATCGTACTAGATGAGCTACAGCACTGCTGTTTCCATGTGAGTTTCTCTTTTCCCTAAAGTCAGGAAAGATTTGACTTTTCCCTAAAGTCAAATCTGTACTCCAGATGACCCATTTTGAGTCAGTTACTGTGGTTAAGAAAAGAACAACCAGTCTTCTCAAAGGAACCACACTAGATGAGCTACAGCACTGCATTTTTCTTTTCCTTAAAGTCAAATCTGCACTCAAGGGGACCCGTTTTGGGTCAGTTACTGTGGTGAAGGCGAGAACGACCAAGCTTCTCAAAGGCATCACACTAGATGAGCCACAGCATTGCTTTTCCCAATGGAAGATCTTAATGCAGTGGCATGTTGATGAGGAAGGGCGTTTCATTGCAGGTGACAAGAGTTAGAAATGTAAGTTTCTTGTTCAACTAAATTTGTAGCATCAGTCTCATTATTTAATAGCCATACGTCACATGTTGCAAAATTTTGATAAAAGACTTACTCGATTGATCTAATAGTTCCGTGTATTCTTTTTTGTAAGTCACATTGTTGCACATACTGACTCAAAGACTCTACATTCAGAGTCTACGTTCAAAGTACAAAACTGCTTTAGTCGTTAGCAAGCCAGTCATGATGATGTCCGACGAAAAACTCGCCGCTCTTGCTCGCACGGTTTAGCGAAACATATTTAGAGTGTACTGGGCAACAAAAATATAGAGGGTGTTTCACAATGACTGTCCGAACCAACCAACCGTTACTTTGCTATTCCGTTCACTCACTCTTCAGAAAACACCCTCTAGAACAATGCTTAGAACCTAAACTCAATGGAAAAACCATTAGAGATACGTACCTATTAGCATGTTGGTCCTCTTCTAGCGCGAATAACAGCCTGTACACGCCGAGGCATCGACGCCACCAAATGTCGGACGGATTCCGGGGGTAATAACATTATCCACAACTCCACCCAAAGTTCCGCTGCACAGCGTCCTAGAGAGCTTCCACACAGTTTAAATCCGGTGGCTTTTCGGGACACTGGATGGTTCCAACGTCATATCAGTGTTCCTAGAGCCATGCCCAGAAAATTCCTGCCCGGTAGGGAGGCGCATTTTCCTTCTGAAGCAGACCAGCAGTCACGGATGCGCGAAGGCCATGAAAGCGTGTAGGTGATCAGCCACCACATGCTGGTACCGCAAAGCAGTTAAAGACCTATCCAGACACACAAAGGTATCTAATGTGCCCCATGGGAAGGCTCCCCAAACCGTCGTAGAGCCACCACAACCTTGAACAGATCGCGGCGATCCTTATGCTGTCGACGCTACACCCGCACCCTCATGTCAGCTTAAACCGGGACTCATCAGATCACACGATGCGGCGTCACTCTGGAAAGGTCCAGTTTTGGTGTTCCAGGCACCAGGTGCGGCGCAATGTCTGATGACGAGCAGTCAGCAGTGGCACACCAGTAGTAGCCTGTTATCTTCAGAAAACAAGCTAAAATAATTAAAAAGGGGGTTATCATTACAGAAAAAAATACGTTTTATGGCTTGCGGAAGTAAAGACTTGAAAAAAAAATTTTCTGAGCAAGGCAGCGTCAGAGAGTGAATCTCTGTGTCGCTGCTTGGGTCTCCGATATTTAATCTGGGTATAAATTTCGCCGCCATTGCCAAACGGTCAGTCTGTACGAGCCTGGATAGTCTACTTCGACCCTGGTCATCATTGACCTATGGTCAGCCACCCCTTTCTTTCTGCGCGCTGGTACAAGGGTGGATTGAAAAGTAACGCACACTATTTTTGTTTTGGCAAACCAAAACGTATACACGCTGAAAGTACATTTCTTAGTTATTTATCAACATAAAAGCCGAGACGCTCGTGACATTTAACCCAGAATGGTACCAGTTTTAGTATGCCTTGTTCGAAAATGTCCGTCTTCTGGGCGTATTGCCACCTGCGGACAACCGATTTGACTTCGTCAG
The DNA here is from genome assembly GCA_039090855.1 of Macrothele yani. Lineage (NCBI taxonomy): Eukaryota > Metazoa > Arthropoda > Arachnida > Araneae > Macrothelidae > Macrothele > Macrothele yani. Next base: position 131,089,152 of record CM077027.1, on the reverse strand, counting down.
CCCAATCAAAGCGTTGGCCGCCCTGGGGATCTTTTCAAGGGACCAAACAGATGAAAGTTCCGAAGAAGCCAGGTCCGAACTGTACGGTGTATTCTGGAGCACCTCCCTTCCAAATTGCGCAATTTGGTCACGAACCTGTTGTGCAACATGTGGGAGAGCGTTGTCACGAAGCAGTCTGACATTTGCAGCGTCTCTGTTGGGTGTTTTGCCACGAAGGGCACGACGCAACTTTGTCAATGTGTTAGCGTAGGTTTCGCAGTGGTCCCCATTGGATGAAACTCCACCAAGGAGAACGCCATGCATGTCCCAAAACGCCGTCATAAGGACTGTTTGCGCAGACTGGGTTATTCTGAATTGTTTTGGTCGTGGGGAGTTGGAACGTTTCCACACCATACTGGCCTCCTTTGTTTCGAGAGTGTACTTGTACCCCCAAGACTCATCGCCCGTCACTACACCTGCCAGAAATCGATGTCCTTCTGCGTAACGCATCAAGTGGTCCAAGGATGGCATCTTTCTATGTCCCTTCTGGTCTTCTGTGAAGTTCTTGGGCACCCATCGTGCACTGACCTTGCGAAATTGCAATTTGTCTTGCGCAGTATCGTACTCTATACCGTACGAAATCTTGAACTTCTGTGCCAATGTGCGCAGATGGATCCGCCTGTCACTCCGAATTGCCCCTCACAGTGCCAGGTGATGAAGCTGTTACAGATCAACCGGAAATTGCCGAATGGGTAAATTTGCCACCTCCCTCTAAAAAGAAGGTGCACCATATTCAGACGCTTCTGAGGTCCAGGCGATCACCACCATACACTTCGACCATTTCTTTGCGAATTTCCGCCGGAGTTTTCCGTTTAGCCCACAAAAACCTAACTACGCAGCGTTGCTCTTCAATCGTAGACGACTCTAACAAACGCTACAGCTTTGTGCCACTGTCATCTAACAAATGTGAAATCTTAAACGCGGCATCTTTGTGTCTTTCACACTGACTCTCACCACGGCGAATCCTGATCGAGTCAAACAGGTCTGCAGTGTGATATTTAAACTCGTTGTCTGCCAAACTGCAACCTGTAAAGATAAAAAAAAATTGCTGTGAGTTACTTTTCGATCCTCCCTCGTACATTGGCCGATGGTATACTCGCCGTGCACCCTTTATACGGTTGCCCTCGGAAGCCCTAGAGTTCTTTCCACTTGAGCGATAGAATGACCCGTGTGTCTTGCGTCGACAATGCATCCCGCGACCAAAGCCGCTCATATCACCACGTTCACCCATGTTCGTCGATTGCGACACTCTGTTGGAAAGACCTGCTGCGTTCGGATTGGGGTTCGTTTCACTCCACGCAGGGAAGTCCTATGCAAAACTGCTCATCATCCCTGTTTGTAATGTTTTGTTTACTGAGTGTATGTAGCTTCTTGAATTACTTGACTTGTTGCAAAGGGTCGCGGGTGGCCTAGTGGTCAACGTTCGTAACTGCCACGGAGAAGACCTCAGGTTCGATCCCAGGCAGGTACAAACGCTCGAACCACTAAATATCCGCCGTGCGTCGGGTGGGCACGTTAAGCCATCGGGTCCCTAGTCCCCCCCCCCCCCCCAGTAAAAAATAAGGGCGTCTTCCTCCCTCTTTTCTACCTTGCTTCCGTGTCACTTTCCTATCGGGCACTCTAACACAGATCTTCTAGCTTCGTATTTCTAAAGGTTGTTTAAGACCTGGGGTCAGATACTTCCTTCCTAAAATCCTCTACATATGATATAATATATGACTTGTTGCAATGCTTAAGATTTCGGCGATTAGGCTAATTAATATTGTTTGGGGAATTTAGGCGCACATTTCTTCTACATTAATCAAATCAAAGAGATCAACTGTGAGGCAGGGCAGAAAAACAGAAAACAGGCCAAGAACTGAGAAATCAACAACATTCCAATTTTATGAAACCCTGGATTAATTCGATCGAGGAAACCAAACTGGTATCGAAATGCAGAGACCCTGTCGCTACAAGCGTAGTATAAAGAAGTAACAGCACACTGATGAAAATACAAATTCAATCAATTGACATTAGTGAAAGCTTTCGAAGATAAAGAATATAGAAGAAAAATAGATTTAATGATTCCGTTTCGCAGATCCTAAAATTTGTATAAATTAAATAGATCAATCAGGAAGCAGTACTACATATTAAAACACGTAGACGAACGATTTAATGAACATCTCTCGAAAGTAGAAGAGGAGGACGATATTTTTACAGACAATTGCTTCTTCTACGATCTCTTACTTAGAGAAAAAACCCAATTGAGCTCTTCCTGATTTGTACTGAAAAACACAGACCTAGCCTGTTGCTTGCTTTGTTGTAGTAATTTTCTTTTCTTTTTTTCCTTTCTTTTTTTTTTTTTTTTTTTTTTTTTGGAACAACAAAGAAACGTAGCGCACTTGTAAATGATGCTCTGTAAACCTTTCAGGCACTCCCAGATTTTTCGCCTGTTTACTAAATTCAGTGGTTAGAAAAAACGAATGATGCTTAAACACACTCATATATACATACACTCATTCTCATAAAAATTCGCGCACCAAGAAAAAAGAAAGAGCGATTAACGCCAAACTCGGCGAATAACTACGGGGATGGCAGACATGCAAATGATTCAAACTTCGTGCCATTCCGCATGCCCGCGCATCCACGACCGGCGCTGCAATCGCAATCCATGGGGCTTATAAGGCGCATCACAGGGAACTCCAAATTCGTGCCGAAGTGCACGGTAAGAGTCAGGTGAGATCCCTGAGCGGTAGGCATGCCGAGGATCCGCCGTAGATGTGCGTACGGGAAACTGACTGAGTTTGACCGAGGTCGTATCGTCGGGATGAGAGAGGCAGTGTGGCCGGCGCACCTAATTGGCCGCCATTCGGGCCGGTCGGACAGTATGGTGCGATCGTGTTTGAAGCAATGGAGATGGGAAGGCACCCAGACACGGTGGACTGGTTGTGGACGACCCAGATACACTACCAGCAGACAGGACCGTGGGGTCATGAGAGTGGCACGCACAGATGCAACGACGTCCCTGTCCAATATCCCGAGACATGTAGTGGGTGTACAATGGACTCTTGTGTCAGCCAGAACCATTTCCAGACGCCTGGTAGAGGCGAATCTGCACTTTCGGCGGCCCTTACGCTTTCTGCCATTAACACCTGATCATCGTCGGCGTCGATTGCAGTGGTGTCAAAAGCGAGCAACGTGGAATGCTACGTACTGGCGGCATATAGTGTTCAGCGACGAATCCTGCTTCCGTATGGGAATGGACAATCACCGTGTCAAAGTGTGGTGGACCGCAGGTGAGCACTACAAGGTGTTTTAACTTTTATTTGGTAGGTGAGCTTTCTTTAAGGATCTATCCTCTGAATCACAAGGAACAGCATAGTGATATAGGCTATTTACATTGCTCGTCCCAAAACAACTGAGAATGATTTTATGAAAAATGTGCAATACTGCGTTTGACCTTGGTACGAGTCTCCAAAAAAACTGTAGACGTTGTAGTAACCATAGCAACCGGCCACACCTGTTTATCACGCATGCGTCGTCAGTAGTGCGTAGTTTAATAAGCTTTGTTTCGTGAACGCCTAAGAAGTGTTTTCACTCTGTGATTTTTCGAAAAATTGGTTGCGAAAAGGGAGCAAAGATGCGCCATCAAATTTTGCTGTCAACTTAAGAAGTATGTCGGAGAGATTTTCCGTCTCATGCAGGAGATTTATAAAGATGAATGTCTAGGAAAATGAACACTTTACAGATGGCATAAAGAGTTTATGGATGGTCGTGAGTCGGCGGCTTTAATCGCGCATGGTAAAAGACCTTCAGCGAGAGTTATAGAGCTATATCAAACAGAAGGCATCGCTCTTTCCACGTTTATAAGTGAGTCACGGAAAAATTCTCATCGGCCACCGCAATCGGGAATCAAACCTAAGGTCTTCCAGTTACGCGCCGGACATGCTACCACTGCACCACAGCTGCCTCGAATTCTACAGATTCACATACGACTAAGGGCACTGCTGAGGACGCTGTGTTGCAGTGGTATCATGGCCGGCGCGTAACTGGAAGACCCTGGGTTCGATTCCCGGTGGCGGCCGATGAGAAGAATGTTTCAGTGACTGACTTACAAACGTGGAAAGAGCGATGACTACTGTTTGATGTTCCTAGTCCACGTCACTTGTGTTTATTGTTATAGAGGTAAACATCAATACAATATGTGCTGTTTTATGAGAAGACAGACACCTATCAATTCGAGATATCGAAGATATGGTTCAGATTTCAAAATCATTAATTAACAGAGTTTTAACCGAGCATCTGGGCATGCAACGAGTTTGTTCAACTTGGGTTCCACATTTTCTTTTCGTGTGCGGCCCAAGACAAGGACGCACGTGTCCAGTTCTGTCGTTTCTTATTTGGAGAAAATGAATAGTAAGTTGATGTCTCAACCTGCATATAGTCCTGATTTTTCACCGTGTTATTTCTGGCTGTTCTCCGTTTTAAGACAGGCATTACGGTGACGACAAGTTGAGACTCATCAGCAACTTATTACAGCTGTGAAGGGGGTGCTTCAACAGCATTTCAGAAGAAGAATTCTAGAAGGCATTCAAAAAATGCGAGGAACGTTGGGACACCTGTATTCGATGCAATGGATAATATTTCGAAAAAGATGACCACTTCCTTGATGATTAAGGTACGCATATTATTTATAAAAACATTCTCACTTGTTATGGAACAACCTTTTTATGTATGGAGCGGACCTAGGGGGGGGGGGGGGAAGAGGGTAAGACATTCAAGATGGCGTTGAATTGAGTCTCAGTAGAGTTCATTCTATGACTGCTACTTAACAGTGTTAAATAAAACTGTTTGTTTCAAAATAAGTTTTGTCTCTTGGTGTTCCCATGTTGTGTCATCAACTTAGAGATCTTTGCTGTCTTTGTAATTTCATCAGCTAGAATCCAATGCTACCTTCGGAGTCTCGATGTTAAAGATTTACGCTGATCAGTACTTTGTTGGGTTTTTAAAAATGTTTTTTGAAATCGCCTTAAGTATTTTCGTTTCGTACTGAAAAAATACCAGAAACCCAAGAGTTCGTTAGTGAATTTAATACAACAGTGCAACTCCGGTGGCACAGTGGTCTAAGCGATGGCCTCTGATCATTCGTACGTAAGGGTTCCGGGTTCGAATCCCGGTGCGGCATGGATGTTGTGTTTGTCTTACGGCACTGGCTCTTACCTGGAGCCAGTGGCCCTAACTTAGGGATGGGCAACGGCTTATAGCCCATTGAGTTGTTAAACCTCCATTAAAAAAAATGCAACGGTAGTTAGCAATAATAAAGATCTTACTCACAGTATTAGTATATCCGTCCTTCCGTCTGCGAATACCATACCGCTGTAATTCGCAGTCCGATCTGAAATGTTCTTGTTGAAATGCCAAAACCAGAAATCACTACATTTCTGTTTTGTTTACGATGCATTACCCAACAGTTATGGGTTGTAAATCAGATGCAATTGAACTCAAAAGTTATTCTATTTTATGTGATTTCTTGTAAAAATGCTAATGAATTTGTATTTCCGTACCTTTTACTGCATATATTATTTTGCGAACAATTTCTTTTTGAAATATTGTAGTTTTCCCGCTAGATGGCGTGATGGTATATTGCATTTTTCTCGATACGTCTCCTCCTAAACATTTGATTTGAAAAATATAAAGGTTTGAACGTTCATGCTTTGAACGTTTTTGATAATAAATTCGAAGAAATAAAAGAAGTTCAAGGAATGGAAACTGGCAACAGCGTGATAGCTAAACACGAAATAAATATCGTCTGCAGTTAAATATCGCCTGTTAAGAAAATGGACTACGTAAACAAGCTGTAGATAAAAGGTTATGGTTTTGCTCTTTACGAAGAGAAATATTCGTATTCTGTAATTAAAATCATGGAATTAGCATTTCTAAACGTGACATAATCAATATTATTAATAATAGAGGGAAAATCGTTAAGGATTGCTTTTAACGGGAAAAGGAACACCGAACAAATATCCAAAGGAGGTACGTACTTTTACGACTATTTCAAAAGCAAGGTCTCTGGTCTTAAAAGAAAATCCACCTACCAAACGAACAATCGCTAAGTCGTTGAAAATCTCTGTATCAACTGTAAACAAAGTAATAAACAAAGATCTGAGTCTGAAATAAACCCAAAGGCATAATATTCACCGCCTTTTGCAAAGGCACTTGAATCAACGCAGAACACGGTGTAGACTCCTTTATGAAAAACACTTAGCTGCAGACAGATGGAATTTTATTGTGACTATTGATGAAGCATGAACCTACTTAAAAGACTATAAAAAACAGGTCGATTTACTATCGCAAAAGAGCAGAAAAAGACTTACAAACTTGTTTCCGAGAATCCAAAGAAAGTTTCAGCAAACAGCTCCTGATTATTGCTGGTTTCTCGTACAATAAGAAACTAAAGTTACGAAAAGTTGAAAAGAATGTTGAAATCAATTCTACATATTAGCAAAATAGTATTTTAACTCCTATATTTAAAGAGGAGGGATGTAAGGTCAGGTGATGCGTAACATCACAGCCTCTCCTTGACAAATGTCAACCCCTTCTTCTCGTGGTGCATCCTGTTCCCACTAAAGGGGCTCTGACGACCGCAAATAGCGGTATAACTATACCATCGGGATCAGAGGAAATGCTATCCCACACTCACCAACCCGCTTGGCCAGCGTGGTGAGTTATGGCCAAACACCTCCAAAATGACTCTACAACTTAAATCTTGGCCCTCAGTCTCCGGCAGCTGGAATGTACCTGGCCAAGGCAGCGGCCAGTGCGACATGAAGGCGGAGGGTGCTAAGAATCCCCGGAGGACCGGACTAGGCTGCCATTTGATGCTGACCTTGGCTACCTACAACGGACGCTCCCTATCTTCTGATTCAAGGCTTCTTGAATTGGAAGAGGAACTACAAAGGATCAAGTGGGACATCGTCGGGCTGAGTGAGGTAAGGAGAAAAGGAGAAGATCTCATTGAACTGGAAAGTGGACATCTCTTCTATTATCGTGGGACAGATACTGGCAGAACTAGTGGTGTTGGATTTATAATAAACAAGAAACTGAAGGATAAAGTGGTAGAAGTTGAAAGTTCCTCTGACAGAGCTGCACGACTCGTTATCCAACTATCTAGAAGATACCAGGCTCAGATTATTCAAACTTATGCACCCACCACAAGTCATCCTGAAGAAGAAATTGAAGAATTTTATGAGGAAATTCGTCATCTAAATAATAAAGGTAAGCAGCACTTGAAGATAATTATGGGAGATTTCAATGCAAAAATAGGGCACCGGCAACAGAATGAAACTTCAGTAGGTAAATTCGGTCACGGCAACAGAAACCAGCGTGGAAATACTCTCGTTGAGTTTGCAGAGGCAGAAGGATTTTTCATCTTGAATTCCTTTTTCAAGAAAAAGCCACACAGGAAATGGACATGGAGACATCCAATTGGGACGACAAGTGAAATTGATTTTATTATGTGTAACAAAAAATTCGTCATCGAAGACTGCAGTGTGCTAAACAAGTTCAACACAGGTAGTGACCATAGATTGGTGAGATGTAAGATGCACCTCAACACTAAACTGGAACGTGGCAAGCTCATAAGACAAACAAAATGTATTGACATAACCAACCTTAAAAAACACCATAATACTTTCAAGTTGGAACTGAAGAACAGATTCTCTGCTTTAGAAGGCCTAACATCGGAAGAAGTGGATATTTCTGAAGTTAACAGAAAAGTAACCAAAGCTCTTATGGAAACAGCAACAAAATTAGCTGGGTCTAAGAACAAGTTGCATGTAAACAAATTATCAGGAAAAACCAAAATGTTGATGCAAAAAAGAAGAGAGATGAGGACAACTAAAGAAGATGTGACTTCCAAAGTGGAATATATAGAGCTATGCAAGACAGCACGAAAAAGTATCACTGAAGACGTAAGGAAATTCAACTGTGAGCTAGTGAGGAAAGCAATTGAAAACAACCAAAGCCTAAAGATAGCAAAGGGACATCTCAGTAAGGGAAGAAAACAGATTATGGCTCTGAGAAAAGAAGATGGTTCTATAACAAGAAATAGAGGCGAAATTTTGACAAGAGTGAAAGATTTCTACTCCAAACTATATGAAAGGGATGATACATGTACTCCAGACATCATGAAAGGTACCAGAGTTCTTCCAGTCCTCCCAGCAGAAGTTGCTCATGCAATCAAGAACATGAAGCGGGGGAAAGCTCCAGGAGAAGATGGAATTACTATAGACATCATACAAGAAGCAATTGGAGAAATTGAAACAGTACTCGCCCAAATTTTCACTCGATGCCTTAATGAAGGGAAGATTCCTGAGGATTGGAACAATGCTACAATGATCCTGCTACATAAGAAAGGTGACATTGAGGATCTCAGGAACTACAGACCTATCAGCCTCCTATCAGTGGTTTATAAAATCTTCACTAAAGTTCTTTCACACCGCTTGAAGGTAACACTGGACATGGCTCAACCGAGAGAACAAGCTGGATTCAGGAGTGGCTACAGCACAATAGATCATATCCACGTACTGAGAGAACTAATTGAAAGAGCGAGGGAATATGAACTTCCATTGTGCATGGCTTTTATCGATTATGAAAAAGCCTTTGATTCGGTGAAACCATCAGCAGTTACCACGGCTCTGAAATCCTGCGGTATTGAAGATGCATACATTAATATTATTAATAACATCTATGAAAATGCAAGTGCAAAGATTCTGCTGTTTGAAAATACAACACACATAAAAATTGGAAAGGGAGTGAGACAAGGTGACACCATATCTCCGAAACTCTTTAATGCCACATTGGAAAATGTCTTTCAATCACTGAACTGGGAAAACAAAGGGATAAAGATTAATGGAGATTATCTAACCCACCTTCGTTTTGCTGATGACGTAGTCATTTTTGCAACTACCCCATCAGAGCTGCAGAGTATGATCCAGGAACTTGCTGACAAGAGTAAAGAAGTGGGATTAAAAATGAACTTTCAGAAGACAAAAGTGATGTTCAATGCTTTTACAAGAAATGAAGATTTATCGATTGATGGAGAAAAGCTGGAGATAACAGATACGTATGTTTATCTTGGACAGCAGATATCAAGTGAGGGTCACATTGATGAAGAAATTAATCGGCGTACAAAACTTGCCTGGAGAGCTTTTGGAAGAAACAGCATAATTTTCAAGAGCAATATGCCATTATGTCTTAAAAGAAAAGTGTTTGATCAATGCATCCTTCCAGTGCTTACATATGGTGCAGAGACGTGGACCTTAACTAAAAGAAACATACAAAGGCTGCAGACAACTCAAAGTAGTATGGAGAGGTGCATGCTTGGTATAACCAGGAGAGATAAGAAGAGGAACTCGTGGATCCGAAAAATGACGAGAGTGGAAGACATCATGATCAGAGTTAAATCCCTGAAATGGCAATGGGCTGGACATACTGCCAGAAGGACAGACCATAGATGGACAGCCGAAATTTTAGATTGGATTCCAAGGGACAGGAAAAGACCCAGAAAAAGACCACATGGGAGATGGGTGGATGAAATTCGTAAATATGCGGGAGTGACATGGAGGAGACTGGCACAAGACAGACCGTTGTGGAGGAAACTTGGGGAGACCTTCGTCCAGCAGTGGATTGATAATGGTTGACAATGATGATGATGATTTAAAGAGGATATACCATTCCTTTATCCACAGAGCCTTCAAAGAGTAGAACTTCATCAGGATAAGGCTACCAGTCATCCATCCAAATCTACCACTTTATTTCTTGAAAAAGAATTAAAAAGGAGACTGGTATGAAGTCTATACCTCTTGCTCACATTCCTTCAAAGTCCCCTGATGTGTCACCAATGAACTATCATGCCTTCGGACTGCTAAAAAGACTGATATCAAGTCTATACCTTTTGTTGATATTCCTTCAAAGTCCCCTGATGTGTCACCAATGGACTATTGTGCCTTTGGACTGCTAAAAATAGACTGGTATAAAGTCTATACCTTTTTCTCATATTCCTTCAAAGTCCCCTGATGTGTCACCAATGGACTATTGTGCTTTCGAACTGCTAAAAAGGCTGGTATCAAGTTACTGATATTCCTTCAATGTTCCTTGATATGTTACCAATGGACTGTTATACATGTATTATGCCTTCGGATTGCTAAAAAGGAGCGCTTTCGAAACGCAGACGTAAAGCACCGATTGTTCCATGGAATACAGTAGAATATGAATAGAATAAAATATCATTCCCAATTTTGAGAAATGCCGTATTATATTGGTAATCTAGATGTAGGTTCATAATCCAGATAAAGGGCTATCAGATGGAACATTTAAGAAGACATTTTTTTTTAATTTAAGCATTAATTATATTGCTGGAAAGTAGTTCGAAAAATGTGGATAGATAGAGTTTATGGTTAGGAGTGTTTTGTCCACTTTCGCATTACTGTCGGTACAACTTTTGTATTTTACTAAACGGAATGATTTTAATCACGTTTTAGATAAACGTAAGAATATCTCATTTCAGTCTACGTAAATCACGAGAACCCTATGCTAAATGTGATAAAAGCCCTTACAATAATGCATTTTAATGCTATGCATCCTTTCCAAAGTAGTAAAGTATACGTTGCTGAGAAATTTTGCTTCCTCTCGAACGGTGGGAGTTACCTGTTATTGCAGAGAGCTTTAAAATGATATATAGCGCGATTGGGTATAACCTGAAGATATTCTAGACCAAAAGTTACCAATCCTCTCACCAGCACCCTTACAATTCAGCTTTTCTTTTCATTTTGAGGACAGAATTTGGCTTGCGCATGCATAGATGAACGTTCGTAGCTACAATACATTTTATCGGTGTCAGGGTCTTTTCTTAAGTTCGTCTAAATCTGAGATATAGAAGGTGTAATCAAAAAATAAGGTGAACGTTTTTACCGAAGATAGAAATTTATTAGTTGAGTTACACAAATTAATCCCCTTCAAAATAATCCCCCTTGGCACACACACACACTAATTCCATCGGTTCTGCTATCGTTGGCAACATCCATAAAATTCCTGTTTCGGAGTGCGCTTTAAGACTCCCATTACATTACCTATAACGAAGTAAATTTCTCCGTCATTTTTATCCGCGCCAGGATTCGAACCCGGGTCCCCTCATTCCGGAATAAGTTGCTCTACCAATGAGCTACGCGGACGTTTGTTCTGACTACTATCTGCTTTTATGGCGTGTGCGTCCTGCTGGCAGGTACGTCACATCTCCCCCCCCCGAAAGAGGGCCGGGGGCATGGCCCACGGGTCAGCCGTGACCATGAATCGTTGCAGGCAGCCATCCACTGTAGAACGTGCACTTGAGAACTCCCAGTCAATCTAGTGTGTGAAATGCAACGTCACACACATTTATTTTTTCGAAGTGCTGGAGATGGGATTCTCTGATCTTTCCTATCTCGCGGTGTGGAAAGAACATCACACCAACGCGAAATTTTGAACGGTCGGGTCATCCGGATAGTTCGGGCGCCATTATAATGAATTAGCTTTTATAATGGTAGTTGTTGTAGTAGTTATAATGAACAAGCTTAACTGCTAGTAACGTTGTAGTAGTAGTGATTTATGATGAATAAAGTCTTATGCTGGTTGTTAATAGTAACACCTAATGAAAGAGACCTAACAGCCAGACAGAGGTCTGACAAAATTATATGAACTGAGAAAAACGTACTTACTAAGAAAACCTTTTATTAGGGAAACTCCTGGTATTATCCACATATACTTCACAGGTCACACAACTACTCGGTATCTGGCTCTCACATATAACGAAGTTCCTCTCACATAAACGAAGCTCTCTTTACACCAAACGAAGATCTCTTTACACATAAAACAAAGCTCTCCCACGTAACACAAAAGCTCTCCTCATATAAACAAAAGCTCTCCTAGGTATCGTTGAACGCGCCTATTTATACTGCCTACCACCACGTCATGACTTACACTCATTGCCACATCTCATTCAGCGGGAGAAATAACATCTCGTTAAGTAAGAAGATAATTTACATAGGAAAATAAAATAACGAGAGATAGTAAAATCAAAAGGAAACTGAATCTAGAGTATACGTTACATACCTTTGACACAGACTCAAACCTCTACCTTTCACAACTGTATTAAGTTTTGCGAACAGTCACTCGGTGCTAAATCTGGTATATAAAGCGGATGCGGGAACACCGGAATAGATTTTGCAGCCGAGGTCGAATGTTCGGCAGAGCAGTGTGATTTGGCGCGTTATTCGTGGTGAAGCATCCATCCACTGATCTTTTTCGTCCTCTTGCAATGGACTACAGTCCTCAGGCGTTTCAGGATTTCGTAGTAAGGTGAAGCCTTAATAGTGGAGTCACATGGTTGGAATTCACAAAGCAAGAATCTTTCGATATCGAAAAATGACGCAAACAGGACTTTAACGTGCGATTGATACTGACGTGCTTTCTTGGGCATTGGGGAGGAAGATATTTCCCACTGAGAGCTTTCTACCTTCGTTTAGGGGTCATAATCGTAGACCCAGCTTTGGACCTTTGTTTCGGGGTCGTAACCATAGATCCAGGAAACACCACCAGTCAAAAATGTCTGTACAAAGTGTGTATCTACTGCCGCACGAAATTGTGATACGATTGCTTTTCTGGTCGTCAATCTGTCAGTGAGGATAGCTTGAACAGAACCAAATGACAAATCAGTCTCTGCTGCAATTTCTCTGATGGTGTAGCGTTAGTTCTCCCTGATCATAGCGCAAATTTCCATGGCGTTGTCTTCAGTTATCGCCGTTGATTGCCTTCCACGATGAGATTCATCTTCGATGGAAGAAGCTCAATCTTTAAACCTGTAAAACCACTTAAACACTGTCTTTTGGGTCACAGCACTTTCACCATAAGCAGTTGATAGTTTTTTTATGCGTTTCTGTCACCGAATATCACAGGTAGAAACAGAATTGCATGTTCGGGAGTTGCTCGAACTTCGATATCCCGATAGAATAGAAAACACGGGAAACACCCGTCCACCGTGTTTGTTGCTGGAGGACTACTGGCATTTGTTGTTGGAGTGGTACTGGCATTTGCTGCTAACCCGGTTTCTGGCCAGGCTACACGCGAGGGTTGAGGCTTAATGCCCGGTTACGTCAGACACCTCTCCTTTGCTTCCACAGCAAGAGTGGCTTACTGTTTTGATCAAAACTCATATAATAATAATAATAATGACAATAATAACAATAAATATTGTTTTCGAAAACTAAACAGTTCAACTACTTACTATTGGCAGCCGCCGGAGGATAGTAAATATTTACTTTTATGGTCCACGTATCTTCTTTCATTGGTTTTACGATAATAGCATTCATTAATCCACCTACTTAAGTACGACTCAATGTCAGGAATAAGCAAACTTTGTGGTTTGTTCTTATGATTTAACTCCACGTAGTATATGCCGGACTGTTGCACATTGTGGTCGTGAGTGACCAGAATAAATACAATGTGTTGTACAAAGGGCATCCTGAAAGTAATGTCTCGTCCCTCATAAGATTCTTATTTGTAGCAACAAAAATATAAAACTTGGTGGCAAAATACTTGGACATATTGTTAATAATACTAGCCTATTCAAAGTATTGTCTATCACTTTCTATACATTTCCCCCATCTTTGAACCCATTGGTAAAATCCATTTTGGAAAACTTCCTGAGGCTGTCGTTTCACCCATGAGTTCACAGCCAGTTTAACATCTGTCACATCGTCGAAACGTTTCCCCCGAAGAGTGTTTTTCAAAGGGGAAAACAGGAAAACGTCTGAGGGAGCCAAATCAGGACTGTAGGGGTTGGGAAATCACCATCCACCCCATTTTGGTAATAGTCTGTGACGTCTCCATTGAGGTGTAGGTACGTGCGTTATCATGGTGTAAAACAACACTATGAAGTGGAATGTCATGTCTTTTCCTTCTGATAGCTTCCTTTAGTTTCTTCAATGTCTGCATATAACGAGCACTGTTTAATGTTGCACCCCGTTCAAGGAAATCAGTCAAAATGACACCACGTTTGTCTCAGAAAATTGTCACCATCACTTTCTCTGCGGAACGAGTTGTTTTCACCTTTTTCTATCAAGGTGAAGATGTGCGTTGCCATTCCATTGACGCACATTTTGGTTCCGGGTCATGGAAGAACACCCAGGTTTCATCTCACGTCACAACATTTGAGAAAAACAGCTCACTCTTCCTCTCATAACAGTCCAACAGGTTCAGGCACATGTCCACCCTTTGCTCACATTGTTCACGGGTTAGGTTTCTTGGGATCCACTTTGAACAAGCTTTTCTGTAGCCCAGATCCTTAATTAATGTTCCCACAGCACTATGACTACAATGAATTGCATCACACAACTCCTGAATGGTGACGCGGTGATCAGCCGTGATAAGGTCTTTCACTCGTTATCTGTTGGCATCTGTCACTGCAGTTGCGGGTCTTCCACTCCGTTGGCTGTCTGACGCTGAACTTTCTCCCTCTCGAAACCTCTTTACCCATCTTCGAACATTACTGATATCGATTGTGGCAGCTCCATACACCGCCAGGAGTCATCTGTGGATTTCTGGAGCTTAACATCCATGTTTTTCCAGGAATTCAATTACGGCTCGTTGATTTTCTTTCTCATTTACCATCTTTTTTTCCGATTCTGAAATAAATTGGTTCCCATATTGGTAACATATCATTGTACATGTCTGTGCAGTTTCATCAAAATCACTTCAAAATTTCAAAGGTTATTAAGGAGGAGGCATTGCTTTCAGGATGCCCTTATTACGTAAGTCAATGCATACTCTCGAATCAGTCGTTGTGTTTCACACCCACAAAAATCAGAGATCATAATCATTATCATTAGTATTCTGTCCCTTTACAGGTGCAACGGTAACTCAGCAAGTTCTCTTCCTCCAGTTTACTCTGTCCCTTGCTTCCTCCTTTAATTCTTGAAAGACTCCGTGCATCTTTCAAGAAATGCGGAAGATGCATTGCATACATTATTTACAAAGTGTACGACTGTACTCTCTCGATTTTTTTATATGCTTTGCAATTTTTTTCTATGCCTGAAGTTTCTTTCTATGCTTTGCAATTTTTTCTATGCTTTGAAGTTTCTTTCTATGCCTTGCAATTTTTTTCTATGCTTTGCAATTTTTTCTGCGCTTTGCAGGAGCTAAACAAATCTGACTCTTTTCTGTTTTGAAAACTTTATTTAATATAAAAGCCAAAAAGTTTGATAATGAAAATAACTAAACCAAATGGTGCGATCAATGGCAATTCTGAGGCTTGTATGCGAGAGATACGTTCTCAAGATTGGTGGAATTTGTGCATATGCAAAGAAGGAGGCTATTATGAAGACCACTATCGTACACTTCGTCTTCGTGAAGTATTTCTGATTTTATTGATTCAGGCACGACACATTTTGATCGGTTTTCGTATTTTCGATAGAGTTCCAGTTTCTTTCTATGTCAGATTCTTACTGTGTACAATAAATTAGCTAGAATTCCGAGAATAATATCTTTCGTTGCCAGAGTTTGCTATTTGTCACGAGCTTCTGAATACGTTTTCATCGACTTGTGTGTACGAAGCTAAAGTGTTCATCGCAAACGAAATTTTTTACCGTGTCAGTTCTAAGGCAGCAGCAACAGCAAACCCAGCCTTCCGAAATGAATGGAAATATCGATTTTTGTAAAGAAAGCAAAAGCAAAGTGGGCAGTAAAGAAGTTCTAGTGCCTCACACGATCTTGTTCGTTCGTTAAGGCTGATATATCAACCGGTCGAGATGGGAATGCAAGAAAAGAAAACATCGATTACCTACGGCCAATAACTCAGAGTCATTCGGGCGGCAACAGCAAAAATCATGAAAATAATACTAATAAAGGCAGAGAAAAAAGAGAACAAGGGAAGAATCATGTGATGTCAAATGCCGATGCTCTTCTAACATGAAATGATCCTATGGGAAGCGCAGGAAGTTGTCCCCCAGGGTAAAGATGTGATCATTAGATCGCTAATCTCATAATCGTTGACCATAAAAATCCATGATGTCAGGTTCGCTTAAGATGCGCCTATTGATACTGAAGCACATTAGTTTGCTATATAAGAAAACAAACAAACAGGCAAACCGGGAACTTAATTTTAATGACGAGGCATTTAGTTCTCGACAGAGTATTTGCAATTAATGTGTTGTGACTGTCTTCTCTGAATAAACTTTAAAGAGATCGTTGTTAAAATATTTTGCTCGCAAAAAATGTTTTGCTCTGCCCTCTTAAGCCTTTACTTCCGCAAGCCATGGAAAATTATTTTCTTTTGTAATGATAATCCCCTTTTAAATTATTTTAGCTTATTATCTGAGGATACCCCAAATCGTGATAATTCGTGCTACGATCACTAGGTATATAAATAACGCCGTCTCTGCACGATGAGAAGCATAGTCACGAATCAAGTGAACGATGAAAGACACTTTAATTTATCTATGAAATGATATCAAAAGTATAAATATTGATCAAAACAGCGCACGATATCTTTCGCGCCAGTAGCTTGTTCATCATCAGGCGATGGTTAAAATCCTATGATACTAAAAAACCTCCTTAAAAGTTTTCATGAACTACTGCTGCACTTTTATATGCACAAGACCAAGAGATCAAATGACGTAGTAAGCATGCGCCGTGGTATTATAGGACTAATCAGCGGATCGATCCATATTATTATATAGGGGAATTATTTATGTAGTTAATGGATTGCGAAGGTCATGTGCAGTTGTCATAGTTATTTTAAGTAATATTCGCCAAGGTAGTTGGATAGTCCGGGGTAAATCTTCGTTGCAGCATATCGAGGAGTTATTAAATATTAACAGACTTTCTGCAAATAGAGTTGAGTGCAGAATTTCTATTTGTAGAAAGTCTGCAAATATTTAATGACTCCTCGATATGCTGCAACGAAGATTTACCCCGGATTATCCCACTACCTTGGCGAACATTACTTAAAATAACTATGATAACTGCACAGGACTTTCTTAATCCATTAACTACATAAATAATACCCCTACATAATAATATGGACCGATCTGCTGATTAGTTTTATAATAACACGGCGCATGCTTGCTACGTCATTTGATCTCTTGGTCTTGTGCATATAAAAGTGCAGCAGTAGTTCATGAAAACTTTTAAGGAGGTTTTTATAGTATCATAGGATTTTAACCATCGCCTGATGATGAACAAGCTACTGGCGCGAAAGATCTCGTGTGCTGTTGTAATCAATATTTATACTTTTGATATCATTTCATAGTTAAATTAAAGTGTCTTTCATCGTTTACTTGATTCTAGACAGAAAACAAAACGATATAAATATACCATTATTATTGGATAACAGATCAATTGAAATAGTAAGTAACTTTACTTACTTTGGAATTACACTTAATAATAATTTGAAATGGAATAAACATATAGAAAATCTTCTTAGTGAAATATCAAAACATATAGGAATTGGAAGACATGTTTTAATAAATCTTATGGTTAAAACATTAAAATTGTTATATTTTACCTTAATTCATACACACCTTAATTATTGCACATTAACATGGGGTCAAACAACTCAATCAAATATTAAAAAACTGCAAATACTTCAAAAAAGTTTGTTAGACTAATTGATTTAAAATACAACTTTAACAGTAATAATTATATGCGGTTGTGTATTCATGGATTTACAAGAATTTTCCCTAATAAATATAGTATAATAACGATTTTAACTTTGGGAAAATTATTTATAAAAGAATAAAAAATAACATAGAACATGATCTAATAAAAATTACCACTTATGCACATTAGTATGATATTAGAAGTCAGCATATACTAATACCAGTTCTACCTAAAACTATAAAAAAACAAAGTCTACATTACTGTGGACCAAGACTTTGGAATTCATTACCTAGAGAACTAACATAAATCAATAACTATAACTTATATAAAAAAACTCAAAGCATATATATTAAAGTAACTGCAAAAAAAAAGTAATAAAAAACAGAGATGGGAAGGGGAGGTTAATCGGAAAGTTGGAGGGCAAGTGTGATATCTAATTGTAGCGCAGCGGAGATTTCATATTATGGTAATCTAATTTCAATGCTGTCTTGGATTGGCGACTTTACTTTGGGATCTCGGGGCTAAGTCAAGTCTGTGTGAGGACTTTTCCATGAAGCTACCTTGTTGTTAATATTAAAATAGATAAATAACAATGTAACAATAAATTCATGAATCTGCAGCAGCAGAAATAATAAACGAAATGAAATGAAATGACTATGCTTTGCATCGTGCAGAGACGGCGTTATTTATATACCTGACTGAGGATAACTGGCTAAAATATTTCCAGTAAAACCTCATTTTTTTAAACTCAAGAGGAAAATGTATCTAATTCTTTTTGCATTATTAATTCATTTCTGGGTATCTTTTTCAATTTCTCGTTAAATTATTTAGAGGGGATACTTCGAGATACTTAAAGGATGAAGTCATCTTCAGCAGAACTAGGAGCAACAGTTTCCCCAAAATATTAGAAATAGGGGTAAGATATCTCCGTGGCAGAGAGGCATAAGGTGCTGTCTTCTAAATATTCGTTCGAGAAGAAAAGGCCATGACACTCAATTAAGTGACGTGCCACTTTATGACAGGTTCAATCATATTTATTTAAAATTTATTTTCCAAAGTCAATAGCGGTTACTGTGAGATGTTTCAATCTTGCTCAATTATGTTTTTTATTGAATGAAAACATATCAGAAGAAAAAGGCTATGTTAACTTTATCTTTCCCATGTTCTTTTCATACGAAATAAACAATAAATGAGCAAGCCACAATACATCTCACAACAGCCGATGTTTTCTTTGAAATTTATGCTTTAATAAATATAACTGGACCTAACGCATAGTGTGACGTCACTTAATCGTTATGGCCTTCTCACCTCGAAGGCCGCGGTTGAGCCCGGTTTCACTCCCGCGTGAGGCATAGGTAGTGTGTTTCTCTAATGGCTGGTTCTGTCTTTTCCCTGAAAATAGTAACACCAAATTAGGAACAGCTTTTAGCCAGATCTACCATGATTTGCTCAAGATAAACGTTCAACCTCGAATAAAGGAATGTTTAGTGTGATTTGTCATGTTAGCACTGTAGGGAATGTAAAATGTTATGAGCATGCATGGAATTTGTACAAACACGATTTTAAGTCATACGCTCGTAATGATAAATGCAGTGCATAAAAAAATTGTGTTAAAAGTAAAAAAAAACTTGAAAGTAAAAAAGTCTTGTAAGAGGATATCTGATGCAGGTAAAGTCATTCTAAGTATTTCTGTTAAATTTAGCTCGATACTCTCAATAAGAAAAAGTATATCTTGAAAACATTTCTAATATGACCACTAGAAGGCCAATCGCAAACATTAGCACATTACAAAAATGTTCTTAAATCTGATTAAGAGAAAGTTTATATTAAATACAGGTACATTTTGAGAATATTCTTTAATCTGTAAGTTTCAATCTTCGAAAAGGTATGACTTTTAACTCCCTGCACGTTGTGCTGCCGGAGTTCACGTCGTAGTGGACAAACTTTAAGAAGAAAAATTTATAGTTTTATTGTTTAGTTATTTTTATGTTCTATGCCTTATTGTAAAATGTTTTAGTTGAATAGTTTATTAAAATTTTACAAGATACATTGTCCAAAAAAAAAAAGGTTGTATTATTGGCAAAAACACTTTACAAAATTTCTTCCTGATGAAGCCTTCAGACATCTGATTAAAGACACGTATTCTAAAATTCATTATTATGCTACATACTATGGCTAAAAACATTTAAAAAACACTAAAATCACTAAAGATGGTTTGTTATGTTAAGTTCGCACTGTCATTCGAGTCTTATTCTGTGTTAGCCCTAAAGGAGCATGCGATGGAAATAATACCTTGGACATTTTCACATGATAAACAATATCATCATATTCAAAAGAATAATTGACAGCCTTGTACTCACATTATTGAAGTGTCTCGCTATCTGAAGAAAGTTTGTTGTTGAGTCGTCACAATCAAGGTGATTCGGCAATGTGCTTACTGTAAATCTATGCAGTACACTTCATATTATTCTGTAGATCCAGGAATACTCTCGTGTTTCACATTTGACTGTAGTGTTAATCAGGCAGTTGTCGCAGCAAGGAAATGTATATATGCAGTAAACGTATGTAGGCAGTTGGAATGTATTGTAGGTAGTTCCTTATTTAGTCACAGTGGAAATCTGTCCTCCATCGTGAAACTCCAAAAGGTCAAAGCGAACCATCACAATATTGGAAATGTGATGAGAGTCTGGCTATGCATTTCGGTATTAACTTATACCATCTTCAAGCCGATGGAGGACATCTATTCAACTAAAACTGTTTACAATAAAGCATGGAACATAAAAATAACTAAAACATAGAACCATAAATGTTTCTTCTTAAAGTTTGTCCACCACGACATGAAATCTGGCAGCACAACGTGCAGAAATTTAAAAGTCATACCTTTTCGAAGATTGAAAACTTCCAGTACAATGTGCAGCACGTTATGCTACAAGACTACAATCAGTAGTCTTTTTTTATTGGAGGTGTAACGACCACCGTGAGCAACTCAATGGGCTATAAGCAGTCGCCCGTCCCTAATTTAGGGTCACTGGCTCCAGGGAAGGGAGAGAGCCAGTGCCGTAAGACAAACACAACATCCATGCCTCACCGGGATTCGAATCCGGACCCCTTACGGACGAATGATCAGAGGCCAGCGGCTTAGACCACTGCGCCACTGGGGCGGCAAATCAGTAGTCTGTATGTCGAAATGTAATTCTTTAATCTGGTTTAGAGAAGGTCAATTTTAAATATAAGTGCATGTCAAAAATGTTCTTTAATCTGATTAAGGGTAAATGAATTTCAGATAGGTACATATGGAAATGTTCTTTAATCTGATTGCGAGAAGATCAAATTTAAATATAGCTACATGCGGAAAATCGGTTTTTAATTTGATTAAGAGGAGGTACATTTTAAAATAAGTGCATGTCAAAAATGTTCTTTAATCTCATTAAGAGAAACTCAATTTTAGGTATAAATACATGCCGGAAATATTCTTTAATGCAATTAAGAGACTAATTTTAAATACAAATGCATGTATAAAATGTTCCTTAATGTGATGAAGAGAAGGCGGATTTTAAATCTAACTACAGCCGAAACGCGATCTTATAATTTTGGAAGGAATTACCAAAAACTAACATTAATTCCGGAAAAAAATTCTTTTGAGTTTAAAATTGCGATTTAAAATGCCATGTGATAACAAGAATCTGATTAATTGTCGTTGTACATTATCAAGCGAACAAGTAAACAAGAAAGATGACACCGAATTTTCGGGTGTAATAAGCACGTTTTTTGAATCCGTTCTGACGCAAATTAAATTTATCAAAGCTGTTCAAAGTCAATGGAACCGGTATGGAAAACAATAGCATCTGACGGAAGAAAGAAGTTTTTCAATTTCGTTTTTAGTCCCTCAGATATTGCTGTAAACCGAATCGTGAGCTTAAGCCCTCTGGTTGTAGACTAGTGCGTTAAGAAAAACATGAATTTATATCAGAAACATTTCGCATTGGAAACGCTCTCCAACACCGAAAGAATTTTGGAAATCGGACTCTTAGAAACAGAGATATCGACAAAAATAAAATGGGACTTTACCTACCCTGGTGAGAAAACCATGCGTTATCTTTGGAAGAAAGTACTCTCAAAAGGTTTTTCAAAATGAGCGGTATCGGTCCAAGAAAAAAAAATTTCAGACGTGTTTTCATTAGCCCAGATTTTGCTACAAATACATCAGAAGCAGAAATTAAAACTTATGCCCCCTGGTATCCAAAACATTCGTTACCAAACATTAGAAATTATATGAAAAATATTTTCCATCAGGTGTTGTATGCGATACAGGAAGAATTTTTCAAATCGGAGTATTAGAAGCTGAAATAACGCAGAAAACGCAATTTCCCTTTGTGCACCCTAGCGAAAAGTCTATGATTTACTTTAAAATTTTGAATTAAAAATAAAACAACGCTTAGAAGCAAATATATATATTTTTTTAATTGGAGGTTTAACGACCACCGTGAGCAACTCAATGGGCTATAAGCAGTCGCCCGTCCCTAATTTAGGGTCACTGGTTCCAAGGAAGGGAGAGAGCCAGTGCCGTAAGACAAACACAACATCCATGCCTGACCGGGATTCGAACCCGGACCCCTTACGGACGAATGATCAGAGGCCAACGCCTTAGACCACTGCGCCACCGGGGGGCGGCAGAAGCAAATATGTGGAATACAACGTATTTTTAAATTCGACATTATCTGCATTTACTTCCTCTTGCGGCGAAATTGTACATCGTAAAAAAAACGAAATGAATGATCATCTTTTTAATATTTCAAACTTCCAAACTCAAAAAGAATTTTTCAAGTTGGACTAATAGTTGCAGAGATATGGTGTCTACAGACGGACGGAGCGAACAAATCGATAACATAAGCACGATCTTTTTTAGAAAAGACGTGCTAAAAACACGTCATTTGTACACGTGCACATACATACGCAAACTACGAGGCGTGTTCAATAAGTAGGGTCTCGCGCATGACTTGTTGCTTAGCAACCAGTCAGACGGCTGATGATTCTTTGTGTCATTAGCCTCATTTTACTGCGTAATAGAATTCTGTGCATTCATTTGTTCGTATTTAATTATGTTTCAATCGGATGATTCTTTTTCTACTGGGTTGACAAGTGTCAAACAACGATCAGTTATAGAGTTTTTAACTCATGAAGATGAGCCTCTCAAAGAAATTTACGCAATATTAGTGTCAGTTTATAGTTCTGTAACTTCGGACATAAGCGCTGTTCGTCGTTGTGTCAGAATATCAAAGGACAGTGGAGGAATGTTGGCAGTAAAGAATCAGCCGCGGAGTGGGAGCCCCGTAATTGCAACTTGCGATTTGAAAAGGCAAAAAAATCGATAACCTCATTAATGAAAATCGTTGAATGACTCAGAGAACAGCAAGGTAGGGTATTGTCAATTACATTGTTAAAGTTTTGGAATACAAAACAAGTGTGTGCTCGTTGCGTACAGCGTCACCTAACGACTAAAATGAGAAATAAGGACCTAAAACATGCCAAAGGTTGCTTGATTCCAATGAAAAATATTGAAGTAATTTTTTCTAAAGTATTGTGACTGGTGATGATGATTGCGTTCACCATTATGACCCAGAAATTAAAAATCTAACTCTGGAACACAGACACCCATCTTCTTCCCGAGCGGAAAAAATTCAAAACTCTAATTTCTACTTGTAAGTGCATGTCCTCTGTCTTCTGAGACTACAGAATCATTATTCGCCAAGAGTACATTGTCAAAGGTACGGGTATGAACTCTGACAGCTACATGCATACCTTAAAAAAATTAAAGCAAAGAATGAATGCGTTGGAAAAAAACAAACAAATGATTCTGCAACTCAACAACGCTAAACCCCACGCCAGTGCTTTCACTTTAAAAGCCATACAGAAAATCGGGTTTCAAGTTCTTGAGCACCTTACCTACATCGCAAATTAGGTGCCATCCAACTTCTCGTTGTTTTCTGATCTCAAGAACAATTGAAAGGAATTCAGTTCACCTGTGACGAAGATGTTCAAGCCGCTACGACGATATGATTCCAAAAACAACCTGAAGAGTCTTACAGAGACGGGTGTAAAAAAACTTGTTAAACGTTGGCGTATCTGTATCGAGTGTGAGCGGGACTATGTACAAAAATGAAATACCTAAATTAAAGTAGAAATTCTGAGCTTTGTTCTTGTTTTGTTTGAATTTGATACCTTGCGACTGGGCTTGTATATACGAGTCATCTCAAACGTTTTGCACACTGTAGGTTATCTCTTAAAATCTAATTTATTTCAGAGCAGACCTCTGCAACGTTCTTCATGTTCCTTTATGACCACGGCAAAACGTTTGGGCAAGTCTTGTGTTCCACTCAGGAAACCTCCATTGTTGAGGCGGATTACTCAGGTCAGTTCATTAGATACATCTGGAATCGTTCTCAACCGTTTCCCGCGGAGTGGCTTCTTCAGTTTTGGGAGCAAGTCATAGTCTGGTGACCTCATGTCAGGACTGTATGGCGCGTAGGGAAGCAATTCCGGTTCACACTTTTCCAGAGTGTCTCTTACTGTACAGGAAACATGCGGCCTTGCGTTGTCGTGCAAAATGATGACACCAGCTTCGAGCATGTCGGGTATTGTTTGGCGAATCTTTGGGAGCACAACATTTTGCAGAAACCTTCTGTAGTATTCCGTTGTTAAAGTGGTCCCCTCGAGCCTTCTGTCTATTGCTATCTCTCCAACTTTGTCATATGCCGTAATCATCATAAGCTTAATCTTCGATTGTTGACGGTGGATTTTTTCTAGCGAGATAATTCTGATATTTCATTTCTGGTTCAAAATCTCGTATTCAGGTTTCGCCTATAGCAACAATTCTGTTCAAAAACTTCTCGCCTTCTGTCTCGGACCGCTCAAGCAATTCTTCTGCGATGCCTTTGAGAACTGCTTGCTGCTCTGCACTCAGATTATGCGGAATTCATTTGGCAGCCACTTTTCTCTTCTGTAATTTTTCAGTTAGGATTCTGAAATCCGAAGCCGTAAGCATTTTTGCTTCATATGCAATCTCTTCACATGTTTTTCGTCGATCTTCCAAAATGCTATTGACAATAACCACAGAAGTGTCGTCCGTTGCATCTGATGGCCGGCCGCTTCTTGGGTCGTCTTCGATGATTTCCGGACCTAGGCGAAAGTGAGAAGCCCAGCATGACACTGTGCCATGTTCCACTACACTGACCCCTCAAATTTCACACAAATCTTTATGAATTTCGGGAGGGGATTTTTCTAGCAAAGTTTCAATTTTAATGTAGCAACTCTGGTCGCTACGCGAGATCTGACTTGACTCACTCTCTTTCTCCATTTCTAAGCAGAATATTTCTGAACAGGAAAGAATTAGCCAGCAAACGTAGACACAACTTTGTATACTGAAGTCTGACTCATAACTGGCGCAGAGATTGCATCATCCTACGGGCAGTGCCTGCGCTGTGTGCAAAACTTTGGAAATGACCTACGTAAATATGGAGGCACTACTTTCTGAACACCATCTGTACTAACTTGCTAACAGGAGTTCTATCGCACAAGCCTTGACAAAGTCTGTGATGGTTGCTTGCTTTTCTTGCTGGCGTCTAACTGAAATTAGTTCTTCTTCAGTTCCACTCAAATGTACCATCACACATTCACCCTTATCAAGTGAAGTGAAACACATTTTTCTAAACCTGCGATTGCTTCACTGAAAGAAATGTGTTCGTTTCCCTCTCTACCGTCTTCCTTTTCTTCATCATCTGCTACGGCATCATCATAAATTTCGTATGAACTTGCTACGGCCGCCCCGGTGGCGCAGTGGTCTAAGCGATGACCTCTGATCATTCGTCCGAAAGGGGTCCGGGTTCGAATCCCGGTGAGGCATGGATTTTGTGTTTGTCTTACGGCACTGGCTCTCTCCCTTCTCTGGAACCAGTGACCCTAAATTAGGGACGGGCTACTGCTTATAGCCCATTGAGTTGCTCACGGTGGTCGTTAAACCTCCAATCATTAAAAAAAACCTTGCTATGCCGCTCATTTTGGATGCTATCCTAGTCAACATTATATTCAAATGTTGATAATTCAGGTAGATTTGCACTTTCGCGCGGTCATATCCTAGCGCTGGTTCTTCGTCAGTTTTAGCATCTTGTATCTCCAAATCCATAAAACCAAGTTTGCAGAAACAGTTTGCAACAACCTGTGGCGAAATGGCTTTCCGGACTGCACTATCAAGTGCATTCATTGCCTGCTGGATGTAAATTTTTGAAAACCTATCTTTTAGTTCTATTGACGCAGCTTATTTTCTCATAAAAGCCTGGTGTGTAATGCGATTTGAAACTACAGATTGGCCCCGCGTCAAATGACTGTAGTCTACTTTTGCAATTTGCAAAGGTAAAACACCACTCGTACTTTTCTTAAACTTTTTGAATTTGCGTGATGAGCAGCCGGTCTATCAATAACGCAACAGATTATTCTCATTTAATTTCTGACTTTTACATCAAGGCCATTTAGAAACGGTAGAAACACTTTTTGGAGTCATCTATGCTTTAGCATTGTTTGTGTATTTGCATGGCAAACTAAGGGAATCTTTGAGACACCGTGGTTTTGAAAATTTTCCGACGACCAGGGGTTCGAGCTTTCTATTTCTATCCAGATTTACACAAAGGAGAAGAGTAAGACGTTGCTTGCTTTTCTTACTACGATGGCAATCATTATCGCGAAATGATAATGTCAGGCATTACGATTAAAAAAGAAAAGCCCTGGCTCGTCAGCATTATAGATGTCTTTCTCCCCGTAGCTTTCGATAATTTTCAGCAATTCATCTTCTCCGCACTTTTCTACTGTCACAGGATCGGCACTTGCTGACTCACCGGATAACGTCTTGTACACAAGTCCACGTCTACTTTTAAATCAATCAATTCAACCAGAAGGTGCCGTGTCCTAACTTACATGCAATTTTCTTGGCCGTTTCACGTAAGATCACATCATTAATGAGCAGATTACTAGTGCGTGTTTCTTGAGACCATCTCAGTAGGTGTTCTTGCTAGGATCCGTCATAAGACGCCTTTGAATTCTTTCTTTTCGATAATGATGAACCAAACTCTTCCACAGATCAAATAATCGAATCTCGATTTCCTGAGAACATATTAAAGTACAGGCACCTATTTAAATCTTTTTGCAAGTTCAACATGTGTTTTTTTTAATTAGAGGTTTAACGACCACCGTGAGCAACTCAATGGGCTATAAGCAGTCGCCCGTCCCTAATTTAGGGTCACTGGCTCCAGGGAAGAGAGAGAGCCAGTGCCGTAAGACAAACACAACATCCATGCCTCACCGGGATTCGAACCCGGACCCTTCATGGACGAATGATCAGAGGCCATCGCTTAGACCACAGCGACACCGGGGCGGCGTTCAACTTATGTGTATAGCATTTTATCTGGGTCCACTTTTCAGTTACACTATCTACCAACAAGTAATGGGACACCTGTGATAGCAAAGAAAAACGAAGTTTATTCACCTTCAATAGTTGGTGGAGCCTCCACGAGCGGCGATTACTGCTGCGACCCTCCGGGGCATACTCTCAACCAGGTTTTGTAAGACGGCTAGCGGTATTTTCTTCCACTCGGCTTGGAGAAGACAGGTTAGTTCCTTCACCGATTTCGGACGGTGGAGGCACCCCTTACGTCGACTCTCCAACTCGTCCCAGAGGTGCTCGATAGGGTTAAGGTCCGGGCTCTGCGCAGGCCAGTCCATTCGATTTACCCCATTGTCACCATGCCAAGCCATGGTGGACCTCGCAACATGACAGGTGGCATTGTCATCCTGAAAGTAACATGGGTGCACCGCGTAAAACTGCCACAACGAAGAAAGCGCATGGTCATCCAAAATGGTGCGGTAGGTCTCGGCGTTGAGTCTACCAGGAATACGACCAAGGGTCCCGTGCCATTCCAGGAGAAACACCTCCATAGCATAATTCCACCGCCGCCGAACTTCACAGTTGACACAATACATTCCGGCAGGAGGCGTTCTCCAAGCAGACGCCAAACCCAGACTCTGCCATCCGAACGGTAGAGGGTGAACCTTGATTCGTCGCTCAAGAGAACGTATTTCCACTGTTCAACGGTCCACTGTCGACGTTTTTTGCACTACTTTAGCTGAGCAGCGCTATTGGACTTGGTGATTAAAGGCTTGTGGGCGGCAGCACGCTCGTGATAACCGAGCAGATGGGCTTCCTTACGGATGGTATTCATCGAAAGAACACTCCCGGATGCCTGTTGAAACTCCTCGCGGATGTGGCCCATCGATTTGGGGCGGTTCTTCCGAATTTCTCTGGCCAGCACCCGTCGGTCTCTAACTCCCGGTTTTGTGGGTCTGCCGGGTCGGGGCACATTCTGACAGTCACCTCTCATCTTCCACTTGCCAATCACGTAGGCCACTATCGATTTTGGGTACTTCAATTCGCTGGATATGTCACGCATGGATCGGCCATTTCTGTGATACCCGACGATTACACCTTTCTCGAAATCAGAGAGCTCCGAACTGCGTGGCATCTTGCATGCGACTGGTTGCGTTGTTGTTTCGCACCCGATATTTAACGGCGGTGGCCGTGACGTGTATCAGGACCGCAGATATCGTCGATTGCAGGTGTCCAATTACTTGTTGGTAGATAGTGTATATTTGCTTTCTCTCTCAAAGTTAAAATCTTACAAAGTTTAGCGGATATTTTCACTGATTAATTCAAAGACAACTGAATGCCCTGGCCTGACCAAACAAAGTCCCACACTACAGGTCACTAAAACAGGCTCCTACTTACGCAACTGACACACCCTCCCCTCTGCACATTGCTGAAAGTACACTCTTTGCCAAAAATGAAAGAAAAAGAAGAACTGCAAGAAAGTCGTTTGATCCTGGTGACTCTCCGTATGCAAGTACCTCAGGAACAAATATGCAAATGTATACAGGGTGTTTCCAAAATATATGGCCAAATTGTAAAGGGTGGTAGAGGGGCCCAAAATAAACATTTTTTGTCAAAGAATGTGTGTCCGGAAATACAGCGTTTAAGCGCTGGCTCGTAAAGCAAGATTTGAAATACAAAATGAAACACAGATAAAATCAAATACCACAAACCTTTTAATGAGTCCTGTTTTTACAGTAGATGCTCAAAAGAGCGACTACCAACACTTACACAAGCTTCACATCGTCGGCGCATGGATTGGCGTACATTTGAAAAGATTCCAGGCATTTCCCGAACATTTCCAGCAGCAACAGACAGTCTGGGGACGAGATCTTCCTCGGAGTCAATGGGGGTATCGTACATGATGCTCTTCATGTGGCCACAGAAGAAGAAATCCATACACGACAAATCTGGTGATCGTGGTGGCCAAGGACCAGGTCCACCCCGACCAATCCATTGGTTTCCATAAGTTGCGTCCAGGTAATTCCTCACATCAGTGCTAAAGTGTGCAGGCGCACCATCATGCTGGAACCAGATTCTTCTTCGAACAGACGGAGAAACAGTGGTGAGAAGTTCCGCCAAGGTCACTTGCAGGAAGATGCGGTACGTGCGGCCGGTCAAGCAACTAGGTAGGATGTACGGTCCAATCAAAAATCGTGCACCATACCCGCGCAAACATTGATGAAGAATCGTTGCTGTTAGGCGTGTGGTCTCGTCGCATGTGGATTTTCATGCGCCCAAACGTGAGCATTGTGGCTGTTAAACAGTCCTTCTCGTGTAAACATAGCCTCATCCGTGAATAGCACGTATGAAGGGAAGTCAGGCTGTACTACAGCTTGCTGCAGGTACCATTGGGTAAAATCTACACGCACAGGATAATCCTCCGGTTCCAGTGGCTGCATTTTCTGTATATGGAATGGATGCATTTCTTCGGCATGTCAAATCCTCTATACGATTGAATGGCTCAAACCCAGGCAACGTCCAACATCTCTCGTGCTTGTCGCAGGATTTAACTCAACTGCGCGTAAGACAGCTTATTCCAGTGTAGGAGTTGTGAAACTTCTTGTCCGGCCCACATCACGCCTACTAGCTCTGAAAGATCCACTGTCGCAATGCTGCTCGTGCACACGCTCCAACCTTTTGTCGATTCGGCAGGTGTCTCGTTGTTCATCGTGCATTGTACAACCTTTCAGCAGCTCGTCCGTTTCCGTTCGCAGCCCCATACATCAGATGCATATCTGCGAGCTCTGAATTCGTGTAGTGATGCATGCAGTTGGAAATCCGAGCAGGGAATGACGCCTTAGCCACAGAAACGATGTTATCGACTGACCTAAACAGCGCCCTCTACCCCTTAAATGCGGCATTTTGAGACACACATTCTTTGACAAAAAAATGTTTATTTTGAGCCCCTCTACCACCCTTTACAATTTGGCCAGATATTTTCGAAACACCCTGTATATCAAGAGCTAAAGTTGCACGCAGGGGCAATTCTGACAGTGTATTTCGATTGCATTAACCACCACGGACTGTGAGGATACCTCGATGTCAGATCAATGCACATTGCGATCAGCTGACGGAGTCTGAGAGAGGCCGATTGGTCAAGTCGCCGTATCTCCAGATATTTCATCGGAGCGAAACGGCAATCAGACGATGTCGAAGCCGATGGGTCGAAGAGAGTACAACCTAGCAGCACGCGGGCAGTGGACGGCCGAGGGCAACGACAGAACGCAAGGACAGAGCGATTGTGAGATCCACACTAACAGAACCGAATTCGTTTCTCTCAATGATCCGTGGCCATGTTGCGTCGTTTACAAGTACAGAATTAGCCATCCTGACCGTTGCCAGACGACTTGCGGCACGTCGACTACAAGTACGGAAGTGGCCATCCAGACCCTTGCCAGACGATTTGCGGCACGGTGACTATAAGTACGGAAGTGGCCATCCAGACCCTTGCCATACGGCTTGCAGCACGGTGACTACAAATACGGAGGTGGCCATCCAGACCGTTTGCAGACGACTTGCGGCACGGCGACTACAAGTACGGAAGTGGTCATCCAGACCGTTGCCAGACAATTTGCGGCACGGTGACTACAAGTACGAAAGTGGCCATCCGGACCGTTGCCAGACGACTTGCGGCACGGTGATTACAAGTACGGAAGTGGCCATCCAAACCGTTTGCAGATGACTTGCGGCACGGCGACTACAAGTACGGAAATAGCCATCCACACCACTGTCAGACGAACTGCGGCACAGTGACTACAAGTACTGAAGTGGCCATCCAGACCCTTGACAGACGATTTGCGGCACGGTGACTATAAGTACGGAAGTGGCCATCCAGACCCTTGACAGACGATTTGCAGCACGGTGACTACAAATACGGAGGTGGCCATCCAGACCGTTTGCAGACGACTTGTGGCACGGCGACTACAAGTACGGAAGTGGTCATCCAGACCGTTGCCAGACAATTTGCGGCACGGTGACTACAAGTACGAAAGTGGCCATCCAGACCGTTTGTAGAAGACTTGCGGCGGCACGGTGACTACAAGTACGAAAGTGGCCATCCGGACCGTTGCCAGACGACTTGCGGCACGGTGACTACAAGTACGGAAGTGGCCATCCAGACCGTTTGCAGATGACTTGTGGCATGGCGACTGCAAGTACGGAAATAGCCAACCAGACCACTGCCAGACGAATTGCGGCACAGTGACTACAAGTACGGAGGTGGCTATTCAGACCGTTTGCAGACGACGTGCGGCACGGCGACTACAAGTACGGAAGTGGCCATCCAGACCGTTGCCAGACGAATTGCGGCACGACGACTACTAGGACGGAAGTGGCCATCCGGACCGTTGCCCGACGACTTGTGGTACGGCGGCTACATTCGAGAAGGCCACTGCTCTGTCTAGCACAGGCCAGCGAGCATCGTTGCAGTGGTGTCGGGTTCAATCAACGTGGGATAGTGTCCAGTGGCGTCGTATTGTCTTTAGTGATCAGCCACGGTTTGCACTTGGGGACGATGACCAGCGCATCGGCCCCAAATGCAATCCGTCTGGAGACGAGCTTACCGGCCCACGGATACTGTTACCGTGGAACGGCTCATCGCTCGCACACCGAGAGTTACTGTATGGAGAGCCATTTCCTACGATATGCGGACACCCTTAGTAGTTCGTATTACCCTCTCGATTCAGTGGTACGTCGACGACATTCTACGACCTATTTGCCATTCTTGTCTCAATATTACCTGGCAGTTTCTTAACAGGGTAATACCCGGTCACACACGGCACATCTCTCCCAGGCCTGCCTCCATAAATTCGACACCCTTCCATGGCCAGCCCGATCTCCTGATCGTTCACCGATCAAACATGCTTGGAACATGGTGGGACGCCACCTACGCCCATCCCGAAATGCAGGCGAACTGGATCTTGATCTGGGCACCATCTGGCGTGCTATATCTCAAAACAGTATTTGTGAAATGTATGCGTCTATGCGAAACCGAGTAACAGCTTGGTCCTGGTTCGTCACCCGGTAAATCATGAATGTTGTGTTTGTCTTGCGCCACTGGCGCTCTCTCTTCCCTGGAACCAGCGGCCTTAAATTAGGGACGAGCGACCGCTTATAGCTCATTGAGTTGCTCAATGTAGTAATCCCCCCCCCCAGGGAAAAAAATACCCCACACATATACTGAAATCAGCTCGAACATATTCGGGAGGAAGTAGGATGAACGCAGCTAAAACTAACTTCTGCATCAGAAAGCCTTGTTTATTCAAAGCAGTCATTTAGTGGGATTATTGACACTAATCCTTCCTTCCTTCCTTTTTACCTGCTAAATGCCCCATAAAAATTGTGACGCGCCTAAGAAAGGAGAGAGAAGATGTCTGAGTCATTTGTTTCAACCCAGTGGCATGATGTCGGTATCAGGGGAACTAATCCTTCCCCATCATATCTTGGGTAAAGGAGAAGAAAAAAATGTAATATAGGTGCGAGCAGTTATCTCCCGTAAAATCTTCAGATTGGTTTTGCTGAGATGAGGAAGTGGAGGAGAAATTATTTTGCCGTAGCTTCCGTAAAACACGCGTACTATGTGAACATATCGGTTTGGAAGAGCAGAAAATTTTGGACAGCATTTGGTTGCGATACATAGGCCACTTTAAGGGCTAACGCAAAGAGGAATTTTGCAAGTCAGTGTCCACAGGCGGACGGACTGACGTTGTTATTACATCCCCAAGCCAATTCGTTTTGCCACGAAGTGCTAAAATTCCAGGTGATCAGATTTGTAAAGGCGGTTTTTGCGTTTTCCAACCGTAGGTTGAAAAAACGCATATGCTCCAGCTTTGCCCGTCTGTCTGTCTGTCTGTCCGCACGATAACTCGCGCAAAAATGATTCGATTTCGAAGAAATGTTAGTATATGGTAGGGGACAACCTGGGAATGAACCCTATTGAAAATGGGCGAAATGGGATCAAAGGTGATGACATAGGAGTGGGATCCATTCCAACGCCCTTATGCGTTATAACTTACGTAAAAATGCTTCGATTGCGACAAAACTTTATCATTATGTTTCGGAGGTATAATGAACCGGTTCTGTTGAGTATCATTGAAAGGGGTCAAAGGTCAGGGCACAGGAGCGATATTTATTCCACAGCCATTATCCTCATGACTTGATTAAAAATGCTTCTGTTGCGACAAAACTTTAGTATGTTGTTCCTGAGGTATACTGAACCAATTCTGTTTAATGTCATCGAAATGGGGTCAAAGGTCGGGACATAGGAGGAAGATTTATTCCACAGATATAACATCATAACTTGAGTAATGATTTCTGGTATGTTGGAAAGCGTATCATAATCAATGCATTGCATGATTTTACTAAATTGTTTTCATATTGTTGTTTAACAACCCTTCATTAAAATCTTAGGTTATAAACAGTCGCCGAACTCTAATTGAGGTCTGACAATCTCAGGAAAGACCTAGAACTAGTGCCGTAATACACTCCCCCTTCCTTTCCACTACTCGTCCATAGGCATAATAAATAAATAAATAAATAAATAAATAAATAAATATGAAGTCACGCCGCAATGTACGTAGGAACTTGCTGGAGAAATATCTGTCAACCTAGCAATTTCGAATATCAGAACTTTTTTACAAATATAAAATAACAGATGCACACACAAGGTGCGCCAATAAGCTCTTGTGAATAGCTTCGTAACGTTTAAAAGGAAAGGTCGTTAAAGGTGCGGTAATTTGCGAGACGCAGTCAAGTACGTTAACCGGAATGCCCTTCACGAAGCTGTGAGAAAGGGTGTTTTTCACAAAGAGCCTGTCGCGGCATCTGATGTAAATTCACATTGTTGGCAGATAAAAATGGAGCAAAGAACTAATTTCAAATTCTTATTTAAATTGAGGAAATCTGCATCTGAAATACTTGCAATGCTTCCTCGAGGGTCTTGCGTCTTCAACACGGACCCTCGAGGAAAGGGTCTGCATTGAAGACGCCCTTCCCGGAGTAGAAGTCAGGCGACCTCCAAAAATCAGGGAAACATTCAAAAAGTGAGTGAACTGATGAAGGATTGGGAAACACTGCCTGTGCATGTGTGAAAACTCAAGTTTGTAAGCGACGTACAATGAACCTGTGTCCCCTCACTCCGGAGTAAGTCGCTCTCCCAACTGAGCTACGCGGGCAGAATATCTGGCTGCAGATTTGTCGTCTTAACACGTTTTCACCTCTGTAGTACGTCACACACAATGAATTTGAAGTGATGATGGTATTTCAATTAATGCAATCTCTATTTACTAAAACACTACTAAGTTAAAAGCTATATACAAGTTAAAAAAAACTATGTACAGTAGGTTAAAGCACTAGATCTTTCGTGCTAGCAACTAGCACATCCTCAGGTGAATGACTATACAGTAGGTATAACAGCACAAGTCATATATACACAGTGCGTCAAAGAATTTTTAAGACTGGGTTTGTAAAATGAAAGAGAAACAAGAAATTATAATTTGTTTTGGTTTGTTATTCAAAATAAGTCCCTCCGGCTTCAATACACTTGTTACAGCGATTTTAATAATGATTCGGATGCCTGTTCCAGTTCACTTTGCGGAATTGCTTCCAAAGCACGCGTCGAAGCTGTTTGTATGGTCGAAATATCATCAAAATAACACCCTTTTAACGTCATTTTAAGTTTTCGAAAAAAAAGAAAAGTCGCAGGGTGCTAAATCAGGCGAATACGGTGGATGATTCAACACACAGACCTTATTTTCCGCCAAAAATCTACGAACAAGAAGTGCGGTGTGACTGGGTGCATTATCGTGCAACAAACACCAACTGTTTTTATCTCGATATTCTGGACGAATGCGACGAATTCTGCCCATCACAAGCTTCAAAACATTTAAATAAAACTCACCAGTAATTGTTTGTCCACTTGAAACAAATTCTTTGTGGATGATACCCTTACTATCGAAGAATGTAATGAGCATTGTTGTGATTTTCGATGGAACTTTTCTTGTTTTTTTTTTTTGGCTTGTGGCGAGTTTTCTGACTTCCATTCCGCACTTTGTCGCTTTGTTTAAGGATCATATTAAAAACACCATGTTTCATCACCTGTAACAATCGATTTTGAGAAGTTTGGATCATTTTCACTGGCTGAAATGATGTCTCTGCAATGTGCACTTCTCCTTCATTTTGTTCATTGGTTAACGTGTGTGGAACAAATTTAGCACAGACTTCTGTTTTGCCCAAATCTTCATGCAGGATGGTTCGAATCGTTTCTCTGTTTATGTTTAAAGACTCTTCCATCATTCTTAGTGACGCACATCGATTATTTGCCACGGAATCATGCACTTTTTCAATAATCTCAGGTGACCTACATGAACTTGGTCTTCCGGTATGTTTATCATCTTCTAGCGTATCTCTTTCGTCCAAAAAATGTTTGTGCCACAGGACAGCATTTGATCTACTTAAACAAAACTCACCGTAAACTTGTTTCATCATTTGGTACGTTTCCAAGGCACTTTTACCAAGTTTTGCGTTAAATTTAATAAAAGCCCTTTGTTCCATTTTAATAACGAAAAAATTGTTACTTCTCTAATGAACGGCCGTTTCGTTTGAGTTACTTTAACAAATGCGCAGTACGTTTGGCAGAAAGCAAGCAGATTGTCACGGTTTATAACGCATTCGCGATTACACTGGTGGCGCCACCGTAGGCTGAAATCTAGCGCCAGTCTTAAAAATTCTTTGACGCACGGTGTATATACAGTTAATGTCAAATGTGGCCGCGTGTTACGTGCACTTAGATGACGTGTTCATAGATGTCACAACCGCTCTTCCTGCATTGTCACGTGGAAGAAAAACAAATGCTATAAAGAAGCAGTTAGGTATTATTATTCAGCATTTGTTCTCGAAACAGGAGTTTTCAAACATCAGAAACAGCAAAAGGCATGTCATCATTACAACATCCATGATCATATAAATGAATACAAATACTTTCCAAAAATAACATGGATTTCTTGTTGGAGACATTGGCTAAGAGGTGTGCAGATTCCTAATCAGGAAGATGTGTACCTTCTGCAACCAGGCGAAAAAGAAATGTAGAGAGAGACCCAGTTTTTATACTGTATTTGTGCTCCGCCAGTCTAATAGCTAAACTACGCATGATAGATCCGATATACACTATATTCACAAAAGTCACCGGACACCTAGAAGACAAACACAATATAGCATTTATTGACATGCATCGGTACTGTGTCGGTCCACCTTTGGCCTTGATGCATGCACTAGCCCTTCGTGACATGTTTTCGACAAGGTTTTGGAACGCAACGGTAACTATGTGCTTCCATTTAGAACATAGTGCTGCCGCTAACTGTTGCTTAGTAGTAGGCCTTGGTTCCAAACTTCTTATGCGGCGCTCTAATTCATACCATAGGTGCTCTATGGGATTAAGATCACGGCTCTGTGCTGGCCACTCCACACACGATACGGAATTATCATCAAACCACGCCTTAACAATCCTTGCTTTATGGCTCGGTGCATTATTCTGCTGGTATTAACAAGGCTCGGTTCCATAGTATTTCCACAGAGTTGGTAGGGCATAATTGTCCAGAATATCGAGGTTGCCGTGCTTGTTAACAGGTTTGTCCACGAAAAACACCCCCACATGAGTACACTGCCAGCTCCAAACTTGACTGCAGAAACAGTACACTGTGGTAAATATTGTTCCCCCTGCTGCTGCCATACCCACATACGGTCATCAGACTCATGGATCGTGTATCTGGATTCATCGGTCCATAGGACCCGTTTCCATTGATCTACGGTCCACGATAAGTATTCTTTACACTATGCTAAACGACGAGTAGCATTCCAAGTGGAGATGAAAGGCTTATAAGCAGCCGCACGACCACGGTAACCCATGGAATGAAGTTCTCTGTGAATGGCACGTGTACATACCGTGGTTCCAGCATTTTTACTCACCTGTACACTGAGGTCTTTTGCAGTACTCCGTCAATTATCTGTAACGACTCTTCTGAGGCTTCGACGACCTCTATCACTGATTTTCTTTGGTCTGCCGGCACGTTTTGCTGCTTCAGGCACGCCATGTGTATTCCACTTGTTCAATACATCCAAAACAGATGACTTGGGTATGTTTAAACGCCTCTCAGTTTCTCTCATGGACAACCCACTAATATACTTAACAGCCAACAATATTTCCTTTCTCAAAGTCAGTTCTCCCCCGCCGTAACATTTTCACCCAACCTCACAGTGCGATATGATCGCGGTCAGCTGCAGGTTTGTTTTCATACCGTTTGCAACTGCACCGCGCATCTTAACAACGCAGTGGATCCGTTCATTTGCTTTTTAAGGGGTGTTCGGTGACTTTTGCCAATATAGTGTATAATGAAAAGGGGAAGTCAGCAATTCAGCCACACACAGTTATGGGATAGATGATATTGGTAGTTATTAGTTTCTAAAGGTGTCATTAGGTGGCAGTACAATCAAAATTACTCGTAGTTCAACGTAGATGACGCTAGGCATCGCATACCCAGCGCAGATTGCAAATGGCGACCTCAGTCGAGTAGTGTACGACCGAACAGTAGCTTGCTGTTGTGCGTTTTCTTTAGGCAAAAGGGCCTCCCGACAAAAAATATTCATATTAGAATATTTTCCCTTTACGGAGAGAAATTTTTCTCGCGTAAAGCGGTACACAACTGGGTCGATAAATTTCCTCAAGGACGGTCAAAAGGTTGTGATGAAGGCCGACCTGGTCATCCTGTTGAGACTGAGGAAGAAGCAACTGTGAACAGATAGAGGAGATGACTCGAGCTAACAGGCGAGTTACTTTAGACAGTGTATCAACTGCAATAGGATGTTCTCATGGTTTAGCGTACAGCATAATGTATGATTGTTTGAGTTTCCGGAAAGCCTGCGAACGGTGTGTGCCTGCAGAACTGACTCAACAACACAAAATGAATTAAATGGGCCTC
Source organism: Macrothele yani (assembly GCA_039090855.1). Taxonomy (NCBI): domain Eukaryota; kingdom Metazoa; phylum Arthropoda; class Arachnida; order Araneae; family Macrothelidae; genus Macrothele; species Macrothele yani. The sequence goes on along the minus strand of CM077027.1, from coordinate 131,051,001 downwards.
TTATTGCGACATCTTTCTCAGTACGCATGTGAAGGAAAAGACATGCTTAACAGGATTGCTGTTCGTGATGAATCATGGGTGCATTACTATCAATGCGAATCAAATCGTGCTTCAAATGCAACAAAAACTTCCCTCTTCACCTTCAACCAAGAAATTCCGAATTTCGCCATCAGCAGGGAAGGTTATGCTTTTAATGTTTTGGGCATTCTCAAGAAGTGTCTTTATCTCATTTTCAGAGGCGAGGTGAGAATGTCAATGCTGCATCGTACTGTGAATTTCTGTTGATGCTTCGCAATTCCTACAAGATGTCCAGACCAACTGATTAGAAGAGTTCTGTTCCGTCCTGACAATGCCAGTTCACATACACTGATAAAAACCTTTTGTTAATTCAACAAAATGTTTTGTCGATATACAGTCAACAAAATTTCTTGTTGAATTTGCAAAATTATTTTGTTGAAAATTATTGTTGATTTAACGAAATTTATTGTTATTACGACAAAAGGTTTTGTTCATTTAACAAAATTATTAGGTCGATTTTGGGGAATTTGTTTGATCCAACAAAACATATTGTTATCATGACAAAATGTTTTGTTGCTGCAACAAGACATACTGTTATCGTGACACAATATACAGTCAACAAAAAAATTTGTTGACTGTATATCGACAAAAAAATTTTGTTGAATTAACAAAACGTTTTTCTCAGTGTACGGCTTGATTACCCAACAGAAAATTGAACAACTGGATTGCGAACTTCTTGAGCATCCGCATTACAGTCCCGACTTAGCCCCGAGCGATTTCCGCCTGCTTGTTCAGCTAAAATCTCACCTTGACGGCAAACGTTTCGTCGATGAGGAAGAGGATGAGTGTGAAGTGCGAATGTGGCTGAAATAACAGACCCAATTTGTATGCTTCAGGTTTCGACACACTGATAAAGCGATGGGATAATTGTTTCAATATTGGTGGAAATCATGTTGAGAAATAAGGGGAAATGTATAGTTACCAATAGATGTTTTTAAATTTGTATTTTTCCTTTTCTACTTCTTTTTAGCCTGTTGACACCCACTACAAGGTATAGGTCTTCCCTATGTCTTTTCCGACTTCCTGTATCCTTAGCTTCAGCCCGCCATTTAGGACCTCTAAGTTTATGAGGGTCATCTCTCCATCTTATTCTCTAGCGCCCTCTTCGTCTCCTTCCACCTCTCGGCTGCTATTCTGTTATTAATTGTGTTCATATTTTATCTATCTCACTTAGTATATTTTAAATAACTGTTTGTGACTCATTTACCGACTTCCTCTGGTAATTCAAAACTTTTGAGCTATATATAATTCTTTTTTGCGTCATCCTTTCTTAAAGAAACCATATCTCGTTAACTTCAGAGGTAATTAGAAGTTTAGACAAGTTTTTAAACAAATCGTAACTGGTTTACTTCGGATGAACGAGTACTATAATTCACAGACACCTGTCAAGAACGTTTTGAACATCTTTCGTAAGAATAATTTTCGACTAGGAGGCTTAAATTGGCTATTGAAGGGGTTTCCACTTTACGTACTACCTGATTTCCTATTATCTTACCTTGCGTTCTTTTTCCATCCACACATGTTTTCAAAAGCCTCATCTTTCAAGAGTCGTTGCACCGGAACAATCATCTCAGCCCATCCAGGATTTATTCGATTTACTCCTCACATTGCTGAATTACGTCAAGTAATCTTACCAAACTTGTACAATAAATGCATCCATATCTTCTCGGCTCTTTCTTTCCGATAATTTCAATTAAATTTTTATAGAATTCAGTTAATACTACTCTTCTATCTTCATCTCTTATTTTTTCAGCCTTAATTTATTTGCCGCTGGTGTCTTCAATCCGTAGCAAGTAATTACTTTTGTTGGTGCTTTTCAAATGTCCAAATCTCCTTTTTCCATAATGCGGTGCATAACAGCTCCAAAAATGTGTTCTTCCTTTTTATTTCGTTAATGATGTCTTCACACCAGAGAACGAATAATACGACTATTTACATAATTGATCCCAAAGACGTTCTTCGTTTTTCATTGTGCTCATTTAACTGTTCTTATTCTCTCTCTCTCTCTCTATCTCTCTCTCTCTCTGTCTCTCTCTCTTTCTGTCTTTCTTTCTCGCTCTCTCTCCCCACTCTCCCGCTCTCCCACTCTCTCTATACCATTCTCTGTCACTCCCGCTCTCTCTCTCTCTCTCTCTCCCACTCTTTCTCTCTTATAGTCACTCCCTACTCTCTCACTTTTCTCTCCCCACTCTCTCTATATCTTTCTCCACCCTCTCTCAATCTCTATAACGCATTCTCTCTCTCTCTCTCTCTCTCTCTCTCTCTCTCTCTCTCTCTCTCTCTCTTTCTCTCACTCTCTCTCACACTCTTTTTTTCTTTCTTACTCACTCGCTCACTCACGTACTCTCTCCCCACTCTCTCTCTCCCCTCTCTTTCCCCACTCTCTCTATATCTTTCTCCACTCTCTCTCTATCTCTATAACGCGTTATCTCTCTCTCTTTCTCTCTCTTTCTCTCTCTTTCTCTCACACTATTTTTTCTTTCTCACTCACTCGCTCACTCACTTTCTCTCTCTCCACACCGCAGTTGCTTTTGTGCACAGAAGTTTTACATTTTTCACTGTCAAGACCTAAATCCCAACCAGAAAACTCCATCACTAAATTTCTGAAAAGTTCGATCGCATCCTCACAAATATTGATTGAAAATCAATGCAATACCTTTAACATATGATGCAAATAAAACCATTTATGTGTAGCTGTAATGTTTGGAATTACGAAGAGAAGTAATTCGGTAAATAAATCACAAACAGTTATTTAAAAAAATACTAAATGAGATACACGAAATTGAAAAATATTTATTGTTACCTTCAGATTTCCCCTTATTTCTTGACATAATTTCAACCAATACTTGTACACTTATTCCACTGCTTTATCAGTGTGTCGAAACCTGCAACATGGAACACTTACTCTTGGGTCTGCTATTTCAGCCACATACGCACTTCAGGTTCAACCTCATCGTCATCGGCGAAACGTTTACCATCAAGGTGAGATTTTAGCCGACATGTGAAATTCGCTCGGAGCTAAGTCGAATCTGTAATGCGGATATTCAAGAAGTTCCCAGTCCAGTTGTTCAACTTTCTGTTGGGTTAATCACACCGTATTTGGTCTGACGTTGTCGTGATGGAACAGTACTTCTCTAATCAGTTGGTCTGGACAATTTTTCGAATTACACCCTGAAGCAGCAACAGAAATTTGCAGTGCAATGCAGCATTGACATTCTCACCTCGCTTCTTGAAATGGGCTAACAGCACTTCTTGAGAATTCCAAAAACACTAAAAGCATAACCTTCCCTGCTGATGGCGAAATTTTGAATTTCTTGGTTAAAGGTGAAGAGAGATGTTTCTATTTCATTGAAGCACGCTTTGATTCGGGATACTGGTGATGCATCCATGATTCATTTCATCCCCAGTGACAATCCTGTTAAGCATGTCTTCAGCTTCACATGCGTAGTGAGAGAGTTGCTGAAGGACAGGCCCTTTCGGTTGTGCTGCCACCTAACGACACCTTTAGAAACTAATAACTACTATTACCATCTATCTCATAACTGCTAGTGACTCATTTGCTGACTTCTTCGAATTATTTGTCCATTCATTAGTCATTTCCAGGGAAATCATAAACAGAACTGATGAAATACTATAGTAGTGATGGATCGAAAAGAGCTATCGTTGCTGTTCTTGAATGCATTCAGGATAACCCACACATTACAAGACGTCGATCTGTTGATTAGCAGAGTGGAAACATCTATTCATCAACATTTAAAGTTCCAAAAGATCTGTGTCAAATGGGTACCCTCGAAGCGGCAGATCAGCAATAAACACGTATGATGCAAGAGGGATCGGGTCGACCCTTGCAAGGGGACGCTGGTAGGGTTTGAACCTTGGGCACCAAGCGGTTAACAGCCAGTGTTCCAGGAATTGAAAAGTGGTTTTTATTTACGCTTTCCAACCGTAGGTTGAAGAAGCGTATATGCTCCAGCTTTTTCCGTCCGTCTGTCTGTCCGTCAGTCTGAGTGTCGGCACGATAACTCAGTTAAAAATGGTTCGATTTCGATGAAATTTTAGTATGTGGTAGGGGACCACCAGGGGACGAACCCTATTGAAAATGGGTGAAGTGGGGTCAAAGGTCACGCCATAAGAGTAGGATCCATTCAATTGCCCTTATGCGTCATAACTTGCGTAAATATGGTTCGATTTCGATGAACTTTTAGTATGTAGTAGGGGACTACCAGGGAATGAACCCTTTTGAAAATGGGTGAAGTGGGGTCAAAGGTCTCGCCATAAGAGCGGGATTCATTTCATTGCCTTTTTGCGTCATAACATGCGTAAATATGGTTCGATTTCGATGAAATTTCAGTATGTGGTAGGAAACTACCTGGGCACGAACCCTATTGAAAATTGGCAAATTGGGGCCAAAGGTCAGGTAGGGCATAAGAGCGGGATTTATTCCATTGCCCTTATGCGTCATAACTTGCGTAAAAATGGTTTGATTTCGATGAAATTTTGGTATGTGGTAAGAAACCACCTGGGACCGAAACCTATCGAAAATGGGTGGAATGGGGTCAAAGGTCAGGACATAAAAGCGGGATCCGTTTCATTGCCTTTATGCGTCATAACATGCGTAAATATGGTTCGATTTCGATGCAATTTTAGTATTTGGTAAAGAACCACCTGGGGACGAACGCTATTGAAAATGGGCGAAATGGGGTCAAAGGTTAGGCATAAAGGTGGAATCCATTCCATTGCCTTTATGCGTCATAACATGCGTAAATATGGTTCGATTTCGATGAAATTTTAGTATGTGGTAGGGAACTACCTGTGAATGAACCCTATTGAAAATGGGCGAAATGGGGTCAAAGGTCAGGATTGACATAAGAGCAGGATTTGTTCCATTGCCCTTATGCGTCATAACTTGCGTAAAAATTGTTCGATTTCGATGAAATTTTAGTATGTGGTAGGGAGCCACTGGGGACAAACCCTATAGAAAATGAGAGAAATGGGGTCAAAGGTCAGGACACTGGAGTGGGATGTATTCCATTGCCCTTGTGCATCTTAAGTTACCAAAAAATGTTTCGATTGCAACAAAACGTTATCATGTTGTTCCGGAGGTATAGTGAACCGGTTCTGTTGAATATCAACGAAATGGGGTCAAAGGTCATTGTACAAAAGCAAGATTTATTCCACAGCCATTATTCTCATAACTTGCGTTAAACTGCTCCTATTGCGACAAAACTTTAGCATGTTATTCTTGAGGTGTACTGAACCGGTTCTGTTGAATATCATCAAAATGGGGTCAAAGATCAGAGCACAGGAGCGAGATTTATTCCACAGCCATTATCCTCATAACTTGAGTAATAATCTCTGGTATGTTGGGAAGCGTATCATAATCAATGCATTGCATGATTTTACTAACTTGTTATTATTTAACTCCAGAAATTGAGAGAACTACACAAAGTAGAGTAAACTATCTGGACAGTTCGACATATGCAAATAAACGTGCATTTGCTGAACCAAAAGCCCACATGAGGAGCGTGCAGGATGTTGTGCATAAAGTGAAGCGTTGGCACGCTTGACCGATTAAACTGAAAGCGGTTATGCCGCGAAGGACTGAACTGATAGAGAGACATGTTGGTTAGACCCTAGCTGAGTGCACAGTCAGTGCGCAGCATTTTGCCAGTCTTCAGAGATTCACAGCGTCCGCTGTTGCTAACGCTCTTCATCAATGGACAGCAAATAGTGCCATTACAGAGAAGAAGCGCTATGAGAGGCAACAGAAACTGAATGATCTTGTTACACGAAGCTTACTACGGAATTTGAAGGTGACGCGCACATTCTCGGCGTCAGACCTGATCGACGTCACCCCACAAGGCACTGGAACAGCTATTTGCACCAGAACAGTCCGCCGCAAACTGCATGCTCAAGGTTACCTTACTACAGTGTTTCTCAAAGCGTAGTCCACGGGACACTACTGGCCCGCAAAACACTTCAGAAGAAAAATTAATAAATAATGTGAGAAACCTTCCTCTTAAATTTTGAGTGCATGCTCGACACGAATATTCAGAGACATCAGATAGAGCCATTAAACATCTTCCGTTCCCGACGACTTACTACTGTGAGTTTGGATTTTCGAATTTAGTTGAAATTAAGAGCAAGAAAAGAAATAGATTAGATGTAGAAGCTACTCTACTACCCAAACTACACTATCTACCAACAAGTGATTGGACACCTATGATAGCAAAGGAAAACGAAGCTTATTCACCTTCAATAATTGGTGGAGCCCCCACGAGCGGCGATTACAGCTGCGACCCTACGGGGCATACACTCAACCAGGCGTTGTACGACGGCTAGCGGTATTTTCTTCCACTCGGCTTGGAGAAGACAGGTCAGTTCCTTCACCGATTTCGGACGGTGGGGGCACCCCTTAAGTCGACGCTCCAACTCGTCCCAGAGGTGCTCGATAGGGTTAAGGTCCGGGCTCTGTGCAGGCCAGACCATTCGATAAACCCCATTGTCACGATACCAAGCCATGGTGGACCTCGCAACATGACAGGTGGCATTGTCATCCTGAAAGTAACATGGGTCCACCACGTAAAACTGCCACAACGTAGGAAGCGCATGGTCATTTTACGACCAATGGTCCCGTGACATATTAGGAGAAGCACCCCCATAGCATCATTCCACCCCCGCCGAACTTCACAGTTGGCACAATACATTCCGGCAGGAGGCGTTTTACAGGCAGCCCCAAACCCAGACCCTGCCATCCGAACGCTAGAGGGTGAACTTTGATTCGTCGCTCCAAAGAACCTGTTCCACTGTTCAACGGTCCACTGTCGACGTTCTTTGCACCACGTTAGCCGAGCAGCGCTATTGGACTTGGTGATCAAAGGCTTGTGGGCGGCAGCACGTCCATGATAACCGAGCAGATGGGCTTCCTTACGGATGGTATTCATCGAAAGAACACTCCCAGATGACTGTTGAAACTCCTCGCGAATGTGGCCCATCGATTTGGTGCTGTTCTTCCGAATTTTTCTGGCCAGCACCCGTCGGTCTCTAACTCCCAGTTTTGTAGGTCTGCCGGGTCGGAACACATTCCGATAGTAACCTCTCATCTTCCACTGGCCAATCACGTAGGCCACTGTCGATTTTGGGTACTTCAACTCGCTGGATATGTCACGTATGGATCGGCCATTTCTGTGATACCCGACGATTACACCTTTCTCGAAATCAGAGAGCTCCGAACTGCGTGGCATCTTGCATGCGACTGGTTGCGTTGTTGTTTCCCACACGATATTTAACAGCGGCGGCCGTGACGTGTATCAGGACTGCAGTTATCGTCGATTGCAGGGGTGTCCAATTACTTGTTGGTAGATAGTGTATCTGTCATCCAGCCGGATATAGGTAGCTTGATAAAAGATAGCAAGCAGCAGCATCCCTCTCACAGATGCTATGTTTATTGTAGTTATTATTTTTGTTATTAATTACTGGATCTTTATGCGTGGACTTTCAGAAAAGTATTGAAATCAAAAGACAAAGTCAAAGCATATAATTATTGCCCATATAACATTTTGCATATGATGAAACTTGAATTGTATGGAGAAATTGTTTACTGCGGCTGATGAGCATAGCTGGAATTTAGGTTGGTGAGGGGGCTCGCGATTTTTGGAGAAGGTTTAAGTTATTTTCCATATATATAACCTGTTATAAATTTTACTTTTTAACGTTTCGAGGAGGGTTTGAACACCTAAACCCCCTCCCCTGACTACGGCCATGCTGGACTACATTGTCAATTATTTAATTAAGCGAATGATCACTTCTTTTTTGCTATACAACTGACAAAATAAAACTGTATCTCACCAAACTCTTTCTTTCTTTATGAAATATAGGTACTCTAAAAATTAATTTGTTTCAGATAGGCTTGGCAACTGACCGTTATTTTAAGCACTTGGTCGGAATTTTTGGCGATTTTTGCCTAAGGCTGGTAGCAATGCTTCCCAGCCGTACTTGGTGTCGGTATTATTTTCAAGTAAAAAGCAGCTAAAATTAACTAAAAATCACTTTTCAATGGAAATAAATCGAGCCGGAGCTCATATCTATAAGCCCGCCTATAAATCACATAAATTGGGAAATACTTTGGTTGGGTCCTCTTACTTGAAGCAAGGGGCGGGGTCATCTCTCATCGGCCGATGAGAGTGTCCTGTACGCCCTAATATTATTAATCAGGGTTGGCAAACTTAGTTTCAGTTTCAGATAATATATTTTTCAATTTCAAATTTGAAGTTTCCCAGACTCCTCCCAGCTTGATGGTCCTCGATAAGTAAAGAAATGCTTAAATTGGTCCATGAGCGATCAAAGTTTGAGAAACACTGCCTTACTAAATCAGTTACGCAACAGACTACTACTGCATCGGTGCTCGCCGTTCATGGGCAATAGAAGAGTGGAAGAGGTTCTCGTGGAGTGATGAGTCATGCTGCATACACCTTCGTTTGGATAGTGGCATTTGTGTCTGGCGTTTGCTCTTGAAACTGTCAGACGGCCTGCATTTTCCCAATAGAAAAGCTTAGATAGAGATATGTGATGGTGCGTGACTGCTCCTGCTGTTAAGGACCTTGTGCTTTGGTTGTATTACCCGCCAGCCTAACGGCAGCAAGGAAGGAAGAAAGACATTTTGAACAAGTTCGCATGCGTACGCCTTGACAGTACTTAGGCATAGATTCCTGCCTGTTCCAGCACGATCGAGTGCCTTGCAACACTGCTAGGTCTGTCGAGGCCTGGTATATGGAGAACGACGTTGAAATGTTGGATTGGCCTGATCAAAGTCCCAGTCTAAATGCAATAGAACATCGGTGAGAAGGTGGAACGCCAAATCCCATTTCGCCCGATAATACCATCCCCTAAGGCAACCCTCGCAGTAGCTTTGCAGAAGGAATAGAGTAAAATTCCAGTACACACCTAACGGCATCTCGTAGAGAGCATGCCTGGAAGGATTGCTGCTGTCGAAACGGCCAAAAATAGGCCGATTACGTACTGATTTCGGTTAATAAATAATCGTGTTTGTGCTCAAATTAGGTGTCCGAATAATTTTGTTCACTTAGTGCATCTCTGGGTTGCATCTTCTACAAGACGTTCGCTCTAGGAGGAGGAGGTTCGCAGTTTATTACAATTCTGAAGCAGTTGTAGCGGTAGGCGTCTTACCTGGAAAAATGTATATAAATAGCCATTATTACCCCTATATAATTTATCTCAGAATGCTTCAGGAGATGCAAGAGCAGGGTCCAACAACAGGAGCGTCAAGTGCCCCTCTTCTTCATGCCATTATTTTCAAAACTCACTAAGTTACGACCTATCTAGAGCAAGAGAAAATCAAAAGTTGCCTAATCCGTCATACTCACCCAACTCGCTACATGTGATTTTTGGCTGTTTCCAAAATTAAAAAAAAAAGGAACTTGCTGGGAAGCCTTTTTCAAGAGTACAAGACCTAGCAAAATGCTTTCATTCACCTTTGCGGAGTATTCGATAACAGGAATGCCACCAGAGGCTCCAGAATTGAATTAGATGTCTAAAAGTACAATAGAAACTCTCTGGAAATCATTTTTCAAGAGTGTAAGATCTTGCAAAATGCGTTCGTTCACTATTGCGGAATATTCCCATATAGAAATATCCCAAAGAGTTTCGGAATAGGTGCAGACATTTAAAACAAGTTAGTAAAATCACGCACTGCATTGATTATAATACGCTTTCCAACATACCAGAAATCATTACTTAAATTATTACTCAAGTTGTGAGGATAATGGCTGTGTAATAAATCTCGCTCCTGTGCCCTGACCTTTGATCCCATTTCGATGATATTCAACAAACCCGGTTTAGTATAACTCCGAAATAACATGATAACGTTTTATCGCAATAGAAGCATTTTTACGCACGTCATGAAGCATAAAAACTATGGAATAGATCCCGCTCCTGTGTCCTAACCTTTGACCCCATTTCGCCCATTTTCAACATGTTTTTTCCCCAGGCAGACCTTTACAACATACTAACATTTCATCCAAATCGAAGCATTTTTACATAAGTTATGACGCATAATGGCGATAGAAGTGATTCCGCTCCTATGTCCTGACCTTTGACCCCATTTCGCCCATTTGCAATAGGGTTTGTCCCCAGGTGGTCCCCTGCCACATACTAAAATTTCATCGAAATCGAACGATTTTTACGCGAGTTATCGTGCGGACAAGCATACGCACACAACGCGTGACGTAATGAGGCATATGGGAATCGCGACCATCTGCTCGAAAGAGTGTGACGTCTCAAAACTTTAATAGGATCCACACACAACGCGTGATGTAATGAGACAGATGGGGTGACCGCGCGCCAACATCTCAATCGCGAGATTCTGACGTCCTCAGATTTCTAAGCATGGGTAACATTAATGGAACGACGCCATGACCCTGAAAATGTGGTGATTCGGGGTGGTTATTTAATAAACGAATTTTCCTAAAGTCGAGATCAAGCTAAACCGATTTCTAGTACCAGAAAACGGTAGGTTAGCGACTTTCATCAAAATCCTTAGAGCCGTTTTCAAAATAAAATGTTTATAGATGCAATAATTGCTCCTTTAAAGTGGACGTCAAGTAATTTTGCTTCCTGTACTTCCAATGGAAAAACTTCTGTACACATTTTCTTCACAATTAATGCGTTCCCAAGAATGAAAATTTGAACATCGATTAAAATATCTTCATTTTATAACTTGGAGTACTTTATATTTTCTAAACCATAACCATAATTATGAAATCCAACACTTATTTGTCTACTGACGTCATCAAAGTATAGGTCGCGCCATATTTTTTCTGGTTTCAACACCACCAAAGAAAACGTTATTGTTTTTTGATATAATTATGGTTATGTTTTAGAAAATGTTAAGTATTCCAAGTTATAATATGAAGTTATTCCAATCGATGTTCAAATTTCCATCCTTGGGAACACACTTAATTGTGAAGGAATTGTGTAGAAAAGTTTTTCCATTGGAAATATAGGAAGCAAAATTACTTGATGTCCACCTTAATAGTTTGGGATAAGGGCGATGGAATGGATACCGATCCTATGTCCTGACCTTTGACCCCATTTGTCCCATTTTCAACAGGGTTCCTCTCCAGGTGGTTTCCTACCACATACTAAACTTTCATCGAAATCGAACCATGTTTACGCACGTTATGACGCATAAGGGCAATGGAATGCATCCCGCTCCTATGTCCTGACCTTTGACCCTACTTTGCCCATTTTCAATAGGATTCTTCCCGAGGTGGTCCCCTACCACATACTAAAATTTCATCGAAATCGAACCATTTTTACGTGAGTTACCGTGCCGACAGGCGGGCGGAAAATGCTGGATCGTATGCGCTTTTTTTACCTACGGTTGGAAAGCGTAAAAAAGACTGATTTTGCAAGTTTACAAGACTCTTTTTTTTGGCCTTTAGGTCACCAAATGTAGCTGAGTGTATAATTAGGGATTTTTGTGCTATCTATCCGGGGATCGTAACCCTAAGAAGCTACAATGATATAAAAAAAGACGGTCCAATAGTACGAAAGTAATGTTTAAGTGGAGTGAACTAATAAAGTAATACGCATTAGACACAGTAGAAGCAACAGGATAAAATCATAGAAAAAAAGTGGGCGAAATTATTCTAGAATCACGAACAAAAGTGATTACATTAAGTTGTCTGTTTTTTTTTTTTTTGTTTTTTTTTTTTCATTTACGCATGCTACAAAATGAAGGAAGCACAAAAAAGGCGAATTTAATAAGAAGCTTCTTAACTTAATTACTCTTGAAGAAGTCATCGAGAATTCAACAATCGTTTTTATGAGGGAAACAAAAAATTTAAACCAAAAAAATCTACAATAGCTTTGTTTATATTCGAGGAAAAAAACACTCTTTTTTTGGTTGTATACTAGCTGCAGCCCTAACTAAAAATGTTGCCAGTAATTCTACAGAAATTCATTTTTTTTACTCAATAACGACGCTGCACACGAATTGAAAAAGAAAACAAGTATCATTGACTGCATATATGGAGTAAACTACTACCGTTTCTTCTGCCTATAGCTTGCTTGTTCGTCCCAGTACATCAAGAAGAAAGACAAAATATTCAGTTATCTCCGACATTCAGTGAAGAAGAAAAAAAAGCGGGATATAAATGAAAATTTCCTCTGACTTCTTGCCTTGCAGTTATTTATCTTCCGCTAATGCCTCGCCTTAAGCGAATAAATAAAAGAGGAAAAAAACACCTAGGGGATTTTCTCTGAAGTCAAGCCATCTAGCGATTTAAACATCCCGTATCGCCTGTTTAAACATTGGAAGGACGGGAAATATCTTATACGAATTAGCCACTGCGTTTAATTTATGAGCTTCTAATCCTGTAAACCTTAATCGAAGTCATGTTAGCATCATGAAATGTCTTTTGGAAACAGCGTAATGTGATCTGAGTGGCGATCACGGTTTTAATCGATATAGCATGAACTCAGGGAAAAAAACTGCCCCTTTTCCTTTTACAGCACCGCTTTATCTGAAGATTTATCAACGAAGATTTATGGCCAATTTATTGCCATCACGAACTACTTCAGAAAATTTCTGACAAGGGAAAAGAAATACCATTAACAAGTGAGATTACGCTGTCCCACAAATCATTACGCTTTGCATTCGTTTGGACGTCGTTCGAAGGTCTGCCTTCAAATTAGTGTTTCTCGAAAGAAATTGTGAGTTCAAACTTCTTCCAGTTCTGCTTTAAGTGACGGGTGAGAATCAATCATTTCGGCCTCTGACTTTTTCATTTTCTAGGCTGTTTAAACATTCTTAGCCCAGCTAATGGGTCACTAGTTTACTAGTAGTTTCAATTGACGAAATACACCGAGATGCCAATTTATTTCGCACACCTATGTTTTTGTCACATAAATGACTCACTTTACGCCTAAGACGGCGTGTCATATTATGACGACATGAGTAAAAAGCAAGCAGAACAGCTTCTCAGGCCAAGGCCGTCTCGTAAAAAGCGCAATGCCATTATATAGAGAAATGAGTTTCCTCCTTTTATGACGTCTACTCAGGTTACATGGCCTGATACGTCGAATTTGACGTCATACATGACAGCGTGGGAAACCAATTGGAAGAATTCCTTTTCGCGTGACGTCATTAAAGGAGGAAATTCATATCTCTAATATCATGGCCTGGTACTTTCTAGATGAAATACATTGAGATGCCAATTGCGTACGCTTTTTACGCATGAATTACTCGCTTTAGCGCGTAAAACGACACGTCATATTATGACGACACAAGTAAAAAGAAGGCTGAACAGCTTCCCAGTCCAAATCCGTCTAGGAACCAGAAGGCCATGACATTAGGGCGATGAGTTTCCTCCTTTTATGACGTCATTCTCAGGTTGCATGGCCTGACACGTCTAATTTGATGTCATACGTGACAGCGTTGGAAACCAATTGGAAGCCTTCGGGTTAGCGTGACGTCACTAAAGGAGGGAATTCTATATTGTCATGGTCTTGTACTTTCTAGGCAGCCTTGATCAGGTATCACTTAGCGTTCGACTGAGGATTAATCATGTGCAAAACGAGTGACCTGTGCAACTCTGAATTGGGCATGAAAATTGGCGCCAGGTATGCAGGTTCGAGTATCTCCGAAACGGCTGTCCTCCTTTGCGTGTCGCAGCATAAATAGCGCGGTACGTATAAAAATTTCCAGTAATGGAAATTCCTGTGGACGAAAACAACTGCTGGACGAAAATGATTTCCCCAGTGAAGGTTGTGAGTGAAAAGCGCAGTGGAACGCCATAGCATGAATCTATCATAATGACTTCCCATCATGGAAAAGGAAGAAGCTCAACGTAAAATACCTGGATTGCTTAGAAGGATTCGTGCAATCCAATATCCAATAATGAAATGCTTTAAATATACAGTCATTTGCAAAAGTTTAAGACCACCTGTCAATATATTAAAAATTAAGATTTTCAAAGAAACAACTAATTACTAGTCACAGATATTTGAAAAAATGACACCACAGATGAATAACTTACATTCTTTAGAATACAAAAAGACCGAAATCAGTACTTTGTGTGGCCACCTTTGTTTTTTATAAGGGACCCCAACGATGTGGCATACTCTCAATGAGGGATTTGCAGTAGTCACTCGAAATGTTTTTGCACCACGCATACTTTATCGCGTCAATCAAAGTTTGGGAATTCCATGGCTATTTTTCTGCTACCTTGTTTTTAAAATGGTCCACAAATTTTCGACGGGGTTCAGGACGGGACTATTACGAGGCCAGTAAAGCACAGTTATGTTTTTTCTCTGCAGGTAGTCCTTTACTGTCTTTGATCTGTGGCATGGAGCACCATTATGCATAAATATTGTGCATCTGTGCACTTGCATATGAGTTAACAGCATTCAAGTAGCATTTCAACATAACAAGTTTGTAAAATCATGCAATGCATTGATTATAATACGCTTTCCAACATACCAGAAATCATTACTCAAGTTATCACTCAAGTTATGAAAATAATGGCTGTGGAATAAAATTCGGTCCTGTGCCCTGACCCTTGATCCCATTTCGATGATATTCAACAGAACCGGTTCGGTATACCTCCGAAATAACATGATAAAGTTTTGTCGCAATCGAAGCATTTTTACGTAAGTTATGATGCATAAGGGCTATGGAATAGATCCCGCTCCTGTGTCCTACCCTTTGACCCCATTTCACCCATTTTCAATAGAATTTGTCCCCAGGCAGGTCCCTACAACATACTAACATTTCATCCAAATCGAAGCATTTTTACGTACGTTATGACACATAATGGCGATGGAAGTGATTCCGCTCCTATGTCCTGACCTTTGATCCCATTTAGCCCATTTTTAATATGGTTTGTGGCCAAGTGGTCCCCTACCACATACTAAAATTTCATCGAAATCGAAACTTTTTTACGTTAGTTATGACGCATAATAGCAGTGGAATGGATCCCGCTCCTATGTACTGACCTTTCACCACATTTCGTTCATTTTCAATAGGGTTCTTTCCCAGGTGATACACTACCAGTTACTAAAATTTCATCGAAATCAAATGATTGTTACGCGAGTTATCGTGCGGACGGACATACGCACACAACGCGTGACGTAATGAAGTAGATGGGAATCGCGACCATCTGCTCGCAAGAGTGTGACGTCATAAAATTCTGATGAGATCCACACACAACGCGTGACGTAATGAGACAGATGGCGTGACCGCGCGCCAACATTCTCAAACGCGAGATTGTGACGTCATAAGATTTCTAAGCATTGGAAACATTAATGGAACGACGCCATGACACTAAAAGCGTTATGATTCGGGTTGGTTATTTAACCCACTAAACGAATTTTCCTGAAGTCTAGATCAAGCTAAATCGATTTCTAGTACCAGAAAACGGTAGGTTAGCGACTTTCATCAAAATTCTTAGAGCCGTTTTCAAAATAAAATGCACATACATACATACAAGAATTGCTACTTTAAGGTGGACGTCAAGTAATTTTGCTTCCTATACTTCCAATGGAAAAACTTCTGTACACATTTTCTTCACATTTAATGCGTTCCCAAAAATGAAAATTTAAATATCGATTAAAATAGCTTCATTTCATAACTTGGAATACCTAATATTTTCTAAACCATAACCGTAATAATATTTTCTAAACCATAACCGCAATTATGCAATCCAACATTTATTTGTCCACTGACGTCCTCAAAGTACAGGTCGCGCCATCTTTTTTCTGGTTTCAACACCACCAAAGGAAAAGTTATTGTTTTTTAATATAAGTATGCTTATGTTTTAGAAACTGTTAAGTATTCCAAGTTATAATATGAAGTTATTTTAATCGATGTTCAAATTTCCATCCTTGGGAAAACACTAATTGTGAAGGCAATGTGTGCAAAAGGTTTTCCATTGGAAATATAGGAAGTAAAATTTCTTGACGTCCACCTTAATAGTGTGGGATAAGGGCGATGGAATGGATCCCGATCCTATGTCCTGACCATTGACTCCATTTGTCCCATTTTCAACAGGGTTCCTCTCCAGGTGGTTTCCTACCACATACTAAAATTTCATCGAAATCGAACCATTTTTACGCACCTTATGACGCATAAGAGCAATGGAATGGATCCCGCTCTTATAGCGTGACCTTTGAATCCACTTCACCCATTTTCAATAGGGTTCTTCCCCAGGTGGTCCCCTACCATATACTAAAATTTCATCGAAATCGAATCATTTTTACGTTAGTTACGTACCGACAGACGGACGGACGGACAGATGGACGGAAAAAGTTGGAGCATATACGCTTCTTCAACCTATGGTTGGAAAGCGTAAAATAGGACCAGCCATGGTAGTGATGTCGGTAAAAAGGATAACGAAGCACTACTGGATGTCTGACTAGAAGGATGTCTCACGGTGCTAACGGCGTATTTTTCATCCAACCTTTTGCATTTTGGTCGTCAAATATGTGCTTCACGTGATTCAAACAGACGCATAGTTGATTCATAGGGAAAAAATACATTGGCTCCAATTTTCAGCAGTCCATGATTGATGACGCTTCGCAAACTGGAGTCTCTTCTTTTTCATGACAGAGGTTAGTCTAAGTTTATGTGCAGGTTTAGAAGACTTTAATCCAAAATCTTTGCTAAGAAGTCGGGAAACAGTGCTGATACAAATATCAGACCCTTTTGAATGTAGGAAGACCTTGATTTTCTTGCATGAACTCCTCTGAGAACGCATAACTATTCGTCTTATGGCATTGTTATCACGTGCGGTTGTTTTCCTTGGACGTCCACTTCTCTTTCGGTCGCTAAATCACCTGTATCTCGATATTTCATGATCGTATTATGAATAGCAGTCTTGCTCACATTCACCTTTCTGCTTGTGTCACGTTCAGAGTATCCTTCATGTTGCAAAGTCACTATTTGTGCCCTCTTAGTAACACTTAATGACGCATGAAAGAAATACGGGATTACGCCATATAATACAAATTTTGAAGATGACAATCCGATTTTTGGCATAAATATGACAAGGATGGTAAGTCAGATAATATCCGAAAACATGAAAATTTTAAATCGTCCCGGAGTGGGACTCGAACCCGCGTCTCCCAGAAAACGCCCGGGTATGCTAACCACTACACCACCCAGAACGACCAAGTTTCAAGTTTCCGATCAATTTGAATTAAACAATCACAGGATTCGCTAGTCGAAGCAACCGGCTTATGTTTAGCGAATCTGGATGTTAAGAATCTTATCCGGTGTTTGTCCGGAGCATAACCGGGCGTTTTCTGGGAGACGCGGGTTCGAGTCCCGTTCCAGGACGATGAAAATTTTCAAGTTTTCGGATATTATCTGACTTACCATCCTTGTCACATTTATGCCAAAAATCGGATTGTCATCTTCAAAATTTGTACTTAATGACGCCTTTTTTGCCCATTTTTCGCTATATAGAAAATACATAAAAAACATCTCAGCATGAAAAACAGAAGCTAACTAACGCTCTCACGCTTCCCCCAACTCTATGAAAAACTGCCGCTGTAAGATGATGCTGCACCAACAGGAAGTCGAGTAATACAGACAGTAGCTGACGCAATTGGTAGAAATCTCCTACTACCGACAGGTAGTCTTATACTTTTGTAAACGACTGTATACGAACACAACATGGTTACAACACTACCCGGGACCAACGTTAAAAATCATAACGATTAGAAAGAAAACAGTTAAAACAACAATACAATATAAAATTAAGTTAAACAACTTCTATCCGCAATTATTTTATTTTTCTCGTCAATTTGCTGTTGTTTATAGCGCAGCTTCTTCTCGACTTTCATTTGAACTTCTTCAAACATCTCTGAGTCATCCGCTCCGAAGAAGCTTCGTCAAAGCCCAGCGAAACCTTGGTCGACAAGAAAAATAAAATGATTGTGAATAAAAGTTGTTTAATTTAATCCAATATCCGTCACAATGTTTGTAGTCTACAATTTGTAGTGACACAATATTTCTGATGGGTAAAAATAACGAACTCGCGTTAGAATCTGTTAAAGATATCTTACGCTCACGTGAACAGAAAAACAGATAACAAGTTGATTGCCGCATCTTAAAGAAAACAACATTAATACTGATTAATAAATATGAAATATTAATAACTAGTCACTGAACAACGAGACCAAAGAAAAGAAAACTGTAGCAAAGATTTTTAAAAATTCTCTAAATACTAAAAGATGCAAACGAAGCTCTAAGTATATTCAAAGGCATTCGCTAAAAACCTCAACAGCTGTAATAAAATGCGTCCCTCTGGTATTTGAAATAATCTACAGGAAAAGCACTTCCTTCAACGTTTGTTGTGCACAAATTAATAGTACTTTAATTATTGAAATCTGCATTAGGTTTACATGCGTGTTTGTTTTTAAAGCAGGATCTCCTTTAAATTCATGTGGAAAGCTCTGCAGGTATGCAAAAGAAAACAAGCCCTCCTAAAGAACTTTTTTCTTATTTTGTAATTCCACTTGCAACACTTGATTGCTTTACTGCGAAGATGTGGTCAACTTTTGAAAAGTCAGCAGTTTGGCATTATTCTGTGCAACCTGCCTAGATTTGAACATAACCTGGGGTGCAAAAATTAAGGACCAGACGGTTTTTCGAATGTAGCGTCGTGCAGAAGTGCTCCACATCGACTCAAATCATACCATACGATCCCCAAGATGTAAGAATATGGGGCAAGTGAGCAAAACCGTCCAAACAAGGAATCCAATAGATACAAAGGCACTTTATTGAAAAGGTAGCTTCGAGCACAACTGGACAGAAGACCGAAACGTCCATGTGGCAGGCGGATGCCAAGAAAAATCCAGTCTTTAGAAGGGGATATGATCGCCCTGACTGCGTTGCAGGATTTACAACGTATGTCCATGCTGAGGACGAGGTTGTCAAGGACCTGTTGAGGCATCGCGGCACATTCCTCTTGTAGCTCCAATCGCAGCTGCGGAATCGTTGCTGGCGGCTGGTGACGTGCTGCCAAGCGTATCCCGAGAAGGTCCTACACGTGTTCAATTGGATTTCGGTCCGGGGACCTTGCGGGCCAATCCATGCGTTGAATATCTTCACTCTCCAACAGCTCTGCGACAGCCACTGTACGATGAGGTGTAGCGTTGTCGTCCATGAAGAGGAACTCAGGACCCACAGCACCTCTAAACAGACACACGTGAGGTAGGAGAACCTCGGTACAATAGCGGACACCAGTGACTGAACCTCATTGGAAGATGTGGAGGTCAGTACGGCTACCAAGCATGATACCTCCCCAAACGAAAACTCCGCCACATCCAAACCGGTCCCTTTCGATGATGTTGGGGGTGTGATTGCGTGTTCCCTATTCTCTCCATATGTGTATACGTCCAGAATCGCTCGTCAGCCTAAATAGGCTCTCATCCGAAAAGAGAACTCGACCCCATTGCTGATGTGTCCAGTTCTTGTGTTCCTTGCACCACAGAAACCGCCGTTTCCGATGAACAGGCGTTAATGGCACACAACGTACTGGTCGTCGTGCAAATATATCACCTTTGTGCAGCCTCCTGGAAACGGTAAAACGCGATAACGGATGTCCAGTTGTCTGTTGCATGTGCCTTGCGATTTCTCCCGCTGTCTGCCGTCTGTCTCTTCTCGCCTGTAGGACAATATACTGGTCGTCCGCCGCCGTTGTTGTTCGTGGACGACCACTACTAAACTCTCGGACAGCTGTTCTTGTCGCTTGAAATGCTCTCCAAGCTCGTGAAACGATGCTGTGAGCGATCCCGAACTCCTCGCCTACACTAGTCACACTGTGACGTACCTGCCAGCAGGACGCACACGACATAAAGGCACATAGCAATCAGAACAAATGTCTGCGTAGCTCAGTTGGTAGAGCGACTCGTTCCGGAATAAGCGGCCTCGGGTTCGAATCCCGGCGTAGACCAAAAATGACGGAGAAATTTACTTCGTTATAATGGCGCCCGAACTATCCGGATGACCCGACCGTTCAAAATCTCGCATTGGTGTGATGTTATTTCCACACCGCGAGATAGGAAAAATAAGAGAATTCCTTCTCCAGCGCTTCGAAAAATAAAATGTGTGATGTTGCATTCCACACAGCAGATTGACTGGGAGTTCTCAAGTGCACGCTCTACAGAGGATGGCTGCCTGCAACGATTCATGATCACGGCTGACCCGTGGGCCATGCCCCCGGCCCTCTTTCGGGGGTGGTGGGAGATGTGACGTACCTGCCAGCAGGACGCACACGACATAAAGGCACATAGCAATCAGAACAAATGTCTGCGTAGCTCAGTTGGTAGAGCGACTTGTTCCGGAATAAGCGGCCTCGGGTTCGAATCCCGGCGTAGACCAAAAATGACGGAGAAATTTACTTCGTTATAACACTTCGACCTTCTTCCAATTTCCCAATGACTCGACTTCGAGTAAAGTCATCCAAATGTCGTCTACTGGCTTGCCTGTTGGCCATATCACACGGTGGCAGCAACTCGAAGTCGTTCAAACCGATGTACACCGTGCAATAGCTTTCACCGAATTGCTGAGCGTACACCGCCAGTGTGCTTTATGCCCTTCCGACCCTCCCCCTTTACGTCATGATGCATATATGCGCATGCCCTACCAAACCGGACCCTAGTCTATCTCCTGGGTGGTCTTTCGGTCCGTTCTGCCTGCTCGTTCCGCTGTTATGCTAATTTCTACTCTTCGTCCTTAATTTTTGCACAACAGTGTACATTAACCGTAAGACACTAGATGGACAATAAACCAGACATAAACCAGTATTGTCCGTAAGCCAAGATAGACAATACTGGTTTATGTCTTGGTAATACCCATGTGTGCAGATTGCTGTATGACACATTTCTGTTGGTAGAGAGCAAAAGTGAGTTGCAGAGTATGTTGTCCCGGATGTACGAAGTCTGTGTGAAATTCAAACTGAGTATAAATAAGGGAAAACCCAAAGTTATGGTGTTTGAGAAATTAACTGGTAGTACTGAATGTAATATAAGTCTAAATGGCACCCTAATTAACCAGGTGAATGAGAAGTGCGCAATCGCGATTTAGTAGACAATCAATGGGCTATGATATCATGCTCTCTCTGTGGCTCTGTCAGCGAACAAAGACTGTAGTGTTAAGTAAGACGATTGTATCAGTTATAAACGACTCAGAGAGTTGTAAACGTGACGTCATTTCTTTGCGAGACTTCCATGCAGCAGCACCACTTCCTGGATTGTAACAACTAACTGAGCTTTAAGGAGATGCCCGGAGTCATAAATGAGTAATAAATATGTTCGATTATGGCATTTATCTTCCATCTAATATCATGAAAGCCATATTTAAATGTTCTGTACTGGATTTGATGCAGTTCGATTGTGGAATTATTGATCCTATTATTCACATTTTTCTTCGCCATTACGTGTGAAGTTTAATAATAAAATTCTTCGTTACCTTTCGTGCAGGTAAATGATGTAATATTACAAACATGAAGTCTTTTGCACAGGCAAACAAATTAATTTGCACTACTGGCTATTCCGTGGCTGACTCCTAACATTAACTACAGATGGATGTGGTGAGTAAAACGGAATCATACCCGCAAAGCTACAAGAGCAGATCAAAAGATAGCGCTACTAAAATCACACATAAGAAATACTGGTAGTTTGAAACAAGTCTTTGATGATCTGACTTTACTACATGTTCTATCGTATTAGTAAAGCTCCATACTTTTGGAATCCACTTTTCCCTGAGCATGAAATAAAGTTGAAATGTCCAGGAAAACAAGGAACTTCGTGAGTGAAACTTACGAATGGAAATTCAATCATCTATGGTATTTTACGTGAAATAATAGACACTATAAGCTTAAACCTGAATATAAAAACAGTCCAAAGAATTTGAGAATAATTGACGCTATAAGCTTAAACCAGTCCAAAGAGTTTGAATGTTATATAATGAATATGGCTTTTAACTAAGCTAATTATAGTGAATATAGCTTTCACTAATGTTATAATGAATTCAATGCTTGTACTAAGCTAAGTATAATGCTTTATAATGCTTCTGCCACTGAATTATAATGAATTCAGCTTCTTCTAAGCTACTAATAATGCTTCTTCTAATGGTTGTTGTTTGTTAATTAAATCATGAATAAACTTTCCTGCTAGTAGTGTAGTAACAATAATGAACAAGCTTATAACTGGTAGTAATGTTGTAGTAGTAATTAAGATGAATAAAGTCTTATGCTGGTTGTTACTAATAACACTAAATGAAATAAACCTAACAGCCAGACAGAGATCTGACAAAACTATGAACTGAGAAAGACGTATTTACGAAAACAATATTTTATTTGGTCAACTTTTCGCTCTCACATAAACGAAGATCTCTTTACACATAAACCACAGTTCACTTCGTACAACAACAAACGCTCTCTTTCACATAAACCAACGCTCTCTGACACATAAACAACAGCTCACCCTACGCACATCAACAAAAAGCTCTCCTCATAAACAAACTCTCTCTTGGTATCGTTGAACGCTCCTATTTATACTGGCTACCACCACGTCATGACTTACACTCATTGCCAGATCTCATTCAGCGGGTGAAATAACATCTCGTTCAGTAAGAAGATAATTTACATAGGAAAATAAAATAACCAGAGATAGTAAAAATCAAAAGGAAAGTGAATCGAGAGTATACGTTACAGTTATCAAATTAGAACAAACTTAAAGCGTAATGGTAGACAAAAAAACTACCTTTGAAGATTACAATCCGTTTTTTGGTGTAAAGGTGACAAGGATGGCTAGTCAGATAATATCCGAAAACTTGAAAATTTCGTCGTACTGGAGCTGGAATCGAACCCACCTCATCCAGATAGCGCCCGGGTATGCTAACCACTACACCACCCAGAAAGACCAAGTCTCAAGTTTCCGATTAACTTGAATATAACCATCACAGGATTTGCTAGTCGAAGTAACCGGCATTCCCGGGAGCTATCTGGGAGACGCAGATTTGATTTCCGCTCCAGAACGACGATATTATCTGACTTACTATCCTTGTCACGTGCACACCAAACAACAGATTGTCATCTTCAAAATTTGTATTGTATTATATGGTGTAATCCCGTATTCCATTCATGAAAAACTACTTATTTGTTTCCCTTCTTGCAGGAAGAATACACGTGAGAGTTACACTCATTAATATGGAGATGAACTTGAACCATTCACCAAACAACAAGTCCCAGAATAAGTGACAATAATACATTTTAACTAAGTTAGCGCAGATGATAAGCACAGAGGATGTTCATACATTTTTAAAACAATTTTCTAGCAATATAATTAATTTTTAAAAAAGAATTCCTTCTTTGAGGAATGTTCTATCTGATAGCGCTTTCTCTGGATATGAACTGCATCTAGATTTCCAAGATAACAGGGCATGTTTTAAAATTCATAGTGATATTTTACTCCACTCCCATACCGTTGTTTTACATATGTCAATCACTGTTTTAGGTATGCGTTTAGAAAACGCCCTGCTTTTGCAGTCCCAAGGCACAATAGTCTATTGGTGGCACATCAGGGGTCTTTGCTTTTTTTTTACGCTTTCCAACTGTAGGTTGAAGAAGCGTATATGCTCCAGCTTTGTCCGTCTGTCTGTCTGCCCGTCCGCACGATAACTCTCGTAAAAAACAGTTCGATTTCGATGCAATTTTAGTATGTAGTAGGGGAGCATCTGGGGACGAACTGTATTGAAAATGGGCGAAATAGGGTCATATCTCCGGACATAGGAGTGGGATCCATTCCATTGCCCTTATGCGTCATGACGTGCGTAAAAATGGTTCGATTTCGATGAAATTTTAGTATGTGGTAGGGGACCGCCTGGGAACAAACACCGTTGAAAATGGGCGCAATGGGGTCAAAGGTTAGGACATAGGAGCGGGATGTATTCCATTGCCCTTATGCGTCATAACTTCCGTAAAAATGGTTTCATTTCGATGAAATTTTAGTTTGTGGTAGGGAACTACCTGGGGAAGAACCCTATTGAAAATGGGCGAAATGGGGTCAAAGGTCAGGACACAGGCGCGGGATCGATTCCACTGCCCTTGTACGTCATAACTTGCGTAAAACTGGTTCGATTTCAATTAAATTTTAGTATGTGGTAGGAGTCCACCTGGGGACGAACTCTATTGAAAACGGATGAAATGGGGTCAAAGGCCAGGAGATAGGAGTGGGATCCATTCCATTGCCCTTATGCATTATAAGTTACGTGAAAATACTTTGATTGCGACAAAAGTTTAGTATGTTGTTCCGGAGGTATAGTGAATCGGTTCTGTTGAATATCAACGAAAGAGGGTCAAAGGTCACGGCACAGAAGCAAGATTTATTCCACAGCCATTATTCTCATAACTTAGGTAAAAATGCTTCTATTGCGACAAACCTTTAGTATGTTATTCCTGAGGTATACTGAACCCGTTCTGTTGAATATCATCAAAATGGAGACAAAGGTCAGGGCACAGCAGCGAGATTTATTCCACAGCCATTATCCTCATAACTTGAGTAATGATTGCTGGTATGTTGGAAAGCGCATCATAATCAATGCATTGCATGATTTTACTAACATGTGTTAAGAAATAGAGTGGTAGATTTGGATGTATGACTGGTTGCCTTATTCTGATGGAGTTCTACTCTTTGAAGGCTCTGAGGATAAAGGAATGGTATTTCCTCCTTAAAAACAATATAGGAGTTAAAACATTATTTTGGTAATATTTAGATTTCATTTTAACATTTTTCTTATTTTTTTTTAATTTTAATTTTCCGTTGTACAAGAAACCAGCAATTTTCATGAATCCCTTACTAAAACTTTCTTTGGATTCTTGGAACCAAATTTGTAAGTCTTTTTTAGCTCTTTTGAAACAGTAAACTGACATTTTTTGTTACACTCGTTTATGTAGATCCATGTTTCATCAGTTGTCACAGTTAATTTCCATCCGTCTCCCGCTGAGGGATTTTCATGAAGAAACACATGTTCTGCGCTCAACTACGTGCCTAGTCAAAAGGCGGTGAAAATTACGCTTTTTGTTCAGATCCAAATGTTTGTTTATTACCTTGTTTACAGTTGACACTGAAACGTTTAACGACTTAGCGGCTTCTGTTTGGGTCGGTGGATTTTTTTAAGACCAGAGACCTTACTTTGAAATAGTCGTAAAATTATGTACCTCCCTTGGATATTAGTTTGGTGTTCCTTTTCCCGTTAAAAGCAATGCTTGACAATTTTCCCCTTTATTATTAATAATATTGCTTATTTTACATTTAGAAAAGCTAATTCCATGATTTTCACAGTGTTCTTTCATTAAAGAATACGACTATTTCTCTTCGTAAGAAGCAAAAACATAACCTTCTATCCCGAGTTTGCTTACGTTCGCCATTTCCTTAGCAGACGATGTTTAAATGCAGCAGATGTTTCTTTCGTGTTCATCTAACACGCTGTCGCCAGTTTCAATTCTTTGAAGTTTTTTTTATTTTCTGTAACTAGCAGTCATTCCCGTTCACCGAACGGTAAATCTATAAAATCCTTTTTTGAACGTAAAACTAAAGAAAGGGGTAATTAAGGGAAAGAACAGTACAAATTTTGAAGATGACAATCCGATTTTTTGCGTAAATGTGACAAGTATGGTAAGTCAGATAATATCCGAAAACTTGAAAATTTTCATCGTCCTGGAGCGGGACTCGAACCCGCGTCTCCCAGAAAACGCCCGGGTATGCTAACCACTACACCACCCAGAACGACCAAGTTTCAAGTTTCCGATCAATTTTAATATAACCATCACAGGATTCGTTAGTCGAAGCAACCGGCATTCATGTGTAGAGGTTAGCATACCCGGGCGTTTTCTGGCAGACGCGGGTTCGAGTCCCGCTCCAGGACGATGAAAATTTTCAAGTTTTCCGATATTATCTGACTTACCATCCTTGTCACATTTACGCCTAAAATCGGATTGTCATCTCCAAAATTTGTATTATATGGCGTAATCCCGTTGTTATTTCATGATTTATCTCCTTCTCCGGGCAAACACGGGATAAGATTCTTAACCTCCAGATTCGCTAAACATGAATGCCGGTTGCTTCGACTAGCGAATCCTGCGATGGTTACATTCAAATTGATCGGAAACTTGAAACTTGGTCGTTCTGGGTGGTGTAGTGGTTAGCATACACGGGCGTTTTCTGGTAGACGCGGGTTCGAGTCCCGCTGTAGGACGATGAAAGTTTTTTTCAAGTTTTCGGATATTATCTGACTTACCATCCTTGTCACATTTACGCCAAAAATCGGATTGTCATCTCCAAAATTTGTATTATATGGCGTAATCCCGTATTTCTTTCATGGAAAGAAAAGTAATTTAAAATTCGTAACTGTTTTATGATTTAGAAAAGTGTCGTGACGTCAATGCATATGGTTTGACATAAAACGGAGCAGGATTTGGCGTCCTTTAATTTTAAATCGAAATTTGGCCGCCCCGGTGGCGCAGTGGTCTAAGGCGCTGGCCTATGATCATTCGTCCGTAAGGGGTCCGGGTTCGAATCCCGGTCAGTCATGGATGTTGTGTTTGTCTTACGGCACTGGCTCTCTCCCTTCCCTGGAACCAGTGACCCTAAATTAGGGACGGGCGACTGCTTATAGCCCATTGAGTTGCTCACGGTGGTCGTTAAACCTCCAATCAAAAAAATCGAAATTTGAAATTTTCAAAGCATATCAGTGATTCTGACAAAACTATCTTTAAACCTATCAGCATTTTGAATTAGTAAAGTTAAGCCACCCTTTTGAATTTTTTGGTTTTCAGACTTTTTCTAGGTGTGGAAGTGGTAGAAAAATTCGAGCAGACAATGTTTCAAAGCGCTGTTTTTTTGTTGCTGTTTTTTTTTTTTTTTTCGTGCATTTGCAGGTATCCGGACTTTAAGACCCATTAACATGCCAATTTTCAGATCTCAAGGTCATTTAGAAGTGGTCGAACAATTCGCGGACGAACACTATTAGCATTTTAAGACTTTGCTTTTTATATACGAGGCGAAAGTCTATATTTCCATAGGTATTCACGTATACCTACAGCAAACGCCGAACTTGAAAAGCATCGCTACGGCATTACCAGTTTGATTGTAGCCTGTCTTATCCCCCAATGAGAAGAGAGTGCTAAAAATAGCTTCGCCACCATGGCAGCAGGTCACGGGACCAGAACTTTCCTGTGTGGTTATGGCTGAAGTAAGCTGGTCGTTTCTTTCCTTTGTGTCTTTACAAAAAGCTTAAAAAACGGAAAATGACTTTTCTAAAAATAATTTTTGTAAAAGAAGGATGATAGTAGTGAGTTTGTGCTGTAAAAATTGCAATGCATTATGATTTATAGTTTGCCATGTATCCGTTTTTTAAAATGGATCCCATCGCGAAATAGAGAATTTTGTGAAATTTTAAAATTTAATTTCTCGTAAACTAAATCGAAATTCAAAAAAAGGGCGACGAGGTGCAAACATTCCGACAAAGTTGTGTGTTTCTGTTGCTGTTAGTGTGCCCGGAACGCGAACTGATAGAACTTTTTTGCTTACCTTAACTTTGAAATACAATAGCTCTTGAATTATCGCCAGAATTTAAATAAAAATTGAATAATTTTCTTAAAATCATAATTTATTTGATGCAGTCAGTGGATGAAGTAGCAATTCCCTATATGTATGTTCAAAAAGGGTTTGTTTAGCCTTTGGTAATAATTTAAAAACACAAGAAAAAAATTCAGTTTTTCTTCTTGACCTTATTTTTATTCTGTGTATAAATGAACATGAACTGCTCATAAATTGCAAGGTACTGTCTGATATGGAAATACATTTTCACTAAAGAATTATTTCATTACTCAATACAGTATTTCGTAGTCGTAAGCTCGCAATGAATGAAAAATCTGATTTCTTAAATTCGTTATATTACATCTTTTGAAACGACGGCGGTATTTCTCAAACTAATCTTTCAAGTGCAAGAATGATTCGGTAAATTATGACGACACTATAATTTCAAGTGAAACTATGACGACAGTTTATAATTTCGATTACAGTAATGGTTTATCACTTCCAGTGAAATGACAGCGGGGCTTTCTTTAAGTTGACGAATCTGTCTTGCTTACACTTTTACGTCAAAATTTTTGCTGCGCTAGATTTTACGCTGTAATTTATTTTTCTTCTGTATTTTAAAAAATTATACATAAAACAAACGTATAAACTCTGCAGTTATTTAAAAAACTAACACAGAAATCCTTATTCAAATGCAGTGAAACTCTAAACGCGTGATTTGTTTAGTTGTTGTACTAATGACGTGTTCACTTAGCACATCGCCGTTCATCTCCCAGCATCTCCATCTCCCCGACTACGGACTTCCCTAGTGACGTCACAATCCGGTGGGCTGACCTGTAAGCCATAAGGGGGTGATGGAAGTGCCCAGCACTGGTGAACAGAAAGCGCGCTCTCCGATAGCAGGACAACCCTCGGCCTCATACAGCGTGAATGACACAGGGATAATTCCAGGAATTTGAGGGCATCGAACTGAATCCAACATATAAACCGGACCTTGCCCCGTCGGATTATTATTTGTACCGGTTCATGGCCCACTTCCTTCGCGGGCGGCACCTCAAAAACCAGGAGGAGGTGGCAGCTAGGGTGAAGGAGTTCTTCGCCTCAAAGGACAAGAACTGGTACCGCCGCGGAAACGAAGAACTGGCAGACAGATGGCTAAAGACAATGCAACACGATGGCCTGTACTTTAAATGCTAGTCAGCTTTCGTCGTAAAGGGTACGTATGAAAATATAAAGTGATCCAAATATTGCAAAACTTTGGACTCACCATCTGAGGTAGAGAAAAGGGAAAATAAAATAAAAAAGTGATGGAAATAAGCGTGACGAGTAAATTTAGGTACAAAGTGAAATTAGATTTACAGAGGATGTTCACACATTTTTAGAAAGTTTGGATAAGAAATTACAGAAAATAAAAGAAGTTTGAACAATCGAAACTGGCAACAGCGTGTCAGATGAACAGGAAAGAAACATCTGCTGCAGTTAAAACTCGTCTGGTATTAAAATGGCAAACGTAAACAACGGTGGATACAAGGTTATGTTGTTGGTCTTTACGAAAAGAAATATTTATATTCTGTAATTAAAAAACGCTGTGAAAATCATAGAATTAGCATTTCTGAATGTAAAAGAAGAAAATATTATTATTAATAATAGAGCAAAGATCACTAAGCATTGTTTTGAATAGCAAAAAGAATACCAAACAGATATGCGAAGAAGGTACGTATTGTTATGAGTATTTCCAAAGTAAAACCTCGCTTTAAAAGCAAATCCACCGACAAAAAGAGCAATCGCTAAGTCGTTAAAAATATCGGTATCAACTGTAAACAGGGTAATAAACAAAAATTTGAATCTGAAAAAAAAAACTCCAAACAAGTTAGTAAAATCGTGCAATGCATTGATTATGATACGCTTTCCAAATACCAGAAATCATTACTCAAATTATTACTCAAGTTATGAGGATAATGGTTGTACAATAAATCTCGTTCTTGTGCCCTGACCTTTGACCCCATTTCGATTATATGCAACAGAACCGGTTCAGTATACCTCCGGAACAACATACGAAAGTTTTGTCGCAATAGAAACATTTTTAGTCAAGTTATGAGGATAATGGCTGTGGAATAAATCTCGCTTCTGGCCCTGACCTTTGACCCCATTTCGATGATATTCAATAAAAACCAGTTCAGTATATCTCCGGAACAACATGATCACGTTTTGTCGCAATCGAAGTATTTTTACGTACGTTATGACGCATAAAGTCAATGGAATGGATCCCGCTCCTATGTCCTAACCTTTGACCTCATTTCGCCCATTTTCAATAGAGTTCGTCCCCCAGGTGTTCCCTACCACATACTGAAATTTCATCGAAATAGAACCATTTTTACGCGAGTTATCTTGCGGAGAGACAGACAGATTGACAAAGCTGAAGCATGTACGGTTTTTTAACCTAAGGTTGGAAAGCGTAAAAAACACAATGTTCACCACCTTTACTAGGCACATGGATGATCGCAGAACACGGTGTGGTCTCCTTTATGAAAATTACTTCGCCAGAGATAGATGGAAATTAATTGTGACTACTAAGGAAGCATGGATCTACGTAAACGACTGTAACTAAAAAGGTCGATTTACTATTGTAAAAGAGCTGAAAAAGACTTACAAACTTGGTTCTAAGAATCCAAAGAAAGTATGATAACATTCATCATGAATCCATAGTGATTACGTGGTATATAAACATTCGTTAGGTCGCACAAACAAGTTTTGTTGATATAATGTTACTCACGATACAACTCATGTGTATGTTACCGCTAAAGCTCGAAAGCCGTTAATGTGCACATTACCTAGCTAATCTGCAGATTAACTGATTTGCTCCGTTAACGTGCGGAATCAAAAGTTTTCCGCATTTTACCTAGGTAATGTGCACATTAACGGCTTCCGTATCGTTAAAGTTCAAAAGTTTGTTTCTCTCATTTCCTTTCCCTACACCTTCTCCCTCTCCCTCCACTTTTAGTTTGGTTTAGCCTGTTTCTCTCATTTCCTTTCCCTACACCTTCCCCCTCTCCCTCCCCTTTTAGTTTGGTTTCGCCTGTTTCTCCCATTTCCTTTCCCTACACCTTCCCCCTCTCCCTCCACTTTTAGTTTGGTTTCGCCTGTTTCTCCCATTTCCTTTCCCTACACCTTCTCCCTCTCCCTCCACTTTTAGTTTGGTTTAGCCTGTTTCTCTCATTTCCTTTCCCTACACCTTCCCCCTCTCCCTCCCCTTTTAGTTTGGTTTCGCCTGTTTCTCCCATTTCCTTTCCCTACACCTTCCCCCTCTCCCTCCACTTTTAGTTTGGTTTCGCCTGTTTCTCTCATTTCCTTTCCCTACACCTTCCCCCTCTCCCTCCCCTTTTAGTTTGGTTTCGCCTGTTTCTCCCATTTCCTTTCCCTACACCTTCCCCCTCTCCCTCCACTTTTAGTTTGGTTTCGCCTGTTTCTCTCATTTCCTTTCCCTACACCTTCCCCCTCTCCCTCCACTTTTAGTTTGGTTTCGCCTGTTTCTCTCGTTTCCTTTCCCTACACCTTCCCCCTCTCCCTCCACTTTTAGTTTGGTTTAGCCTGTTTCTCTCATTTCCTTTCCCTACACCTTCCCCCTCTCCCTCCACTTTTAGTTTGGTTTCTGCCTGCTTCTCTCATTTCCTTTCCCTACACCTTCCCCCTCTCCCTCCACTTTTAGTTTGGTTTCTGCCTGTTTCTCTCATTTCCTTTCCCAACACCTTCCCCCTCTCCCTCCACTTTTAGTTTGCTTTCGCCTGTTTCTCTCATTTCCTTTCCCTACACCTTCTCCCTCTCCCTCCACTTTTAGTTTGGTTTCGCCTGTTTCTCTCATTTCCTTTCCCTACACCTTCCCCATCTCCCTCCACTTTTAGTTTGGTTTCTGCCTGTTTCTCTCATTTCCTTTCCCTACACCTTCCCCATCTCCCTCCACTTTTAGTTTGGTTTCGCCTGTTTCTCTCATTTCCTTTCCCTACACCTTCCCCATCTCCCTCCACTTTTAGTTTGGTTTCGCCTGTTTCTCTCATTTCCTTTCCCTACACCTTCCCCATCTCCCTTCACTTTTAGTTTGATTTCGCCTGTTTCTCTCATTTCCTTTCCCTACACCTTCCCCATCTCCCTCCACTTTTAGTTTGGTTTCGCATGTTTCTCTCATTTCCTTTCCCTACACCTTTCCCCATCTCCCTCCACTTTTAGTTTGATTTCGCCTGTTTCTCTCATTTCCTTTCCCTACACCTTCCCCATCTCCCTCCACTTTTAGTTTGATTTCGCCTGTTTCTCTCATTTCCTTTCCCTACACCTTCCCCATCTCCCTCCACTTTTAGTTTGGTTTCGCCTGTTTCTCTCATTTCCTTTCCCTACACCTTCCCCATCTCCCTCCACTTTTAGTTTGATTTCGCCTGTTTCTCTCATTTCCTTTCCCTACACCTTCCCCATCTCCCTCCACTTTTAGTTTGATTTCGCCTGTTTCTCTCATTTCCTTTCCCTACACCTTCCCCATCTCTCTCCACTTTTAGTTTGATTTCGCCTGTTTCTCTCATTTCCTTTCCCTACACCTTCCCCATCTCCCTCCACTTTTAGTTTGGTTTCGCCTGTTTCTCTCATTTCCTTTCCCTACACCTTCCCCATCTCCCTCCACTTTTAGTTTGGTTTCGCCTGTTTCTCTCATTTCCTTTCCCTACACCTTCCCCATCTCCCTCCACTTTTAGTTTGGTTTCGCCTGTTTCTCTCATTTCCTTTCCCTACACCTTCCCCATCTCCCTCCACTTTTAGTTTGATTTCGCCTGTTTCTCTCATTTCCTTTCCCTACACCTTCCCTATCTCCCTCCACTTTTAGTTTGGTTTCGCATGTTTCTCTCATTTCCTTTCCCTACACCTTCCCCATCTCCCTCCACTTTTAGTTTGGTTTCGCCTGTTTCTCTCATTTCCTTTCCCTACACCTTCCCCATCTCCCTCCACTTTTAGTTTGGTTTCGCCTGTTTCTCTCATTTCTTTTCCCTACACCTTCCCCCTCTTCCTCCACTTTTAGTATCGTTTCGCCAGCGTCTAGTCGTCGCCGGTTGTTTTTATTTCTCATAATTGGCGTCGGCTGCCAATGCGTAGCATAGCTAATTCTGTTTTCAAATTCGTTTCTGCCTGTTAGCGCGTGAATTTGTGTCGTGATTTTTTTAAAGCAAATAAATTTAACTCCTAGTATGCAAGCAAGCACCGAATCGGTGAGTAAAATGAAGAAAAGATTCTTCGAAAACCTCTTTAGCGAAAATTCAAAATATAATAGTGTTTTAATGACAAAACAAAAGTGTGATTGCCCAATTGAAGATGTAAAGCGAATAAATAGTTTTTAATTGATTGATGATTGATTCTATCAACTGGTTCTTGATTGTTTGATTGCATTAACTTGATTCTTTATATATCGAAAAATAAATAAATAACATTATGTTAATTTAAGCGTACAGAAACGTTGCTGTTGTTCCAGCAAAGATCTTATTTTCACTTTAACGAGTGCCTAGTAGGTAATGTGCAGATTATCTAGGTAATTTGCAGATTACCTAGGTAATTTGAGCAATGAAACAATTTTCGGCACTTTAACGGATCACCCCAGTTAATCTGCACATTACCTAGATAATCTATAGAATAACTGATTTCTGCACTTTAGCGGTGACATGTACACCAATGGCAGCGCAACAGAATGTCAGTCCCGAAAGGTGTACAAAAAATATATATAATACGATGTCAGTCCCGAAACATGTACGGAAATGTGATGTCGATGGTAGAGCGAACGGAACACCCGGTGTGTATTTAGGAACCGAGCTATTATAATGCCTGTTTTTAATTTTGGATCACCCCTATCCTTTCACCTTATTATAGTGCACAACGAGTGTTGAAATTTTACCTGGCAAAAGAATACAGTGAATTTGGTACGAATGTAGGTACTCGTGTTTGCACTTACGTATTATCTCTTAGTAATACTTAAAGAAGAAGGGGTGCCTTATGCGGAACTTTATTTGGATTGACCATATACGCACTGCAGATATCCAGCACCCCTCCCTAACCCCGACAATATTGTTGAACATTTCGGAAGCCTTGAGCTCGGGGCTTTAGCTATTGTGCTCATGGGCTGATCATTGAGCCGGTTGAACATTTCAATTTTAACTTTTTAACCCTTTAACTATACTGCGTATTTTAAGCCCTGATGCTGGTTTTATGTATGGGATTAAATTTAAGAAATTCAGTACTATGATTCTGTTGCGCTGCTATTGGTGTACACATAAGTTGTAACGTGAGTAACAGTATATCAACAACACTTGTTTGTGCGACCTAACGAAAATCCAGCCGCCCCGGTGGCGCAGTGGTCTAAGCGATGGCCTCTGATCATTCGTCCGAACGGGGTCCGGGTTCGAATCCCGGTGAGGCATGGATGTTGTGTTTGTCTTACGGCACTGGCTCTCTCCCTTCCCTGGAACCAGTGACCCTAAATTAGGGACGGGCGACTGCTTATAGCCCATTGAGTTGCTCACGGTGGTCGTTAAACCTCCAACCAAAAAAAAAAAAAAAAAAAATTCAAATAAAGTTTCAGTAAAGGGTTCATGACTATTGCTGCTTTGTTATACACTGCCGGACAATTGCTAAGGACGGATGACAATAGCAACGATAGCAACCATAAAATGGAAAGCAGGTAAATGTGGAAATTAGCATAAGTGCGGGTTACAGTAAGACGTGTTGTGCGTATGCAAATTTTGGATTGCCGAACTTGTTCGTGACGTCATAGCGCTGATAAGAAATATAAAGGATTTGACGCGTATTGACCGTTGTTGTTCAAACGCAAAGCTGAAAGGGAAAGAATCAATTGACGAACTTGCAAGTTTCAGTATGTCTTCCCGACATCACCTAGATGATTTTACGCGTCGCCGTATTATTGGCAAGATTGAATAAGGGCGAAAAATAACAGATGTTGCCAGGGAGTTCGACGTCAGCCGCAGTGTTGTTTCAAGGCTTTGAAAATCATTTTAAACAAATGGAGAGTGTAGCAAACGTCACTGGGGAGGTCGTGTTCGCAGTACGACACATGCAGAAGATCGGTACATAGTGATATCAACAAAAATACACCGGCGCAGCACAGCTAGTGAGGTAGCAAATCAGTTTATGGCTGCTACTGGCAAGCGGATCTCCCGAAAAACTGTCGCCAGACGTTTGCATGAAGGAGGACTATACGTCCGCCGTCCTGTTGTGTGCATCCCATTGTCCAGACGTCACCGTACCGTACCGTCCGTTTGCAATGGTGCCATCAACATCGCAATTGGACTGATAACGATTGTTCTGCTGTGCTCTTCTCAGATGAGAGTAGATACAGTCTATCGTCTGATTGTCGACGACAACTGATCTGGCGTGATAGTGGTACTGCATATTGTCCAGCAAACATACAGGAAAGGGACTGATATCCGACATGTAGTGTCATGGTATGGGCTGGCATCATGATCAATGGCCGTACGTCCCTCTATGTGCTTCCAACTGGGACTATGACTGGCCAACGATACGTTAATGATGTTCTGCTACCTCATGTTCGCATGTTCCATGGTGTTGTCGGTGAAAGATTCATTTTCATGGACGACAACGCAACATGTCATATAACAGTCGCTGTCCAGGAGTGTCTTGAGAGCGAGGATATTCAACGCCCCGTATGGCCAGCACGTTCTCCAGATCTGAATCCCATTGAAAATGTGTGGGATGCTTTGGGGAGGAGTCTTGCTGGTCGCCAATGTCCTCCAATAAACAAGGACACCCTCATCCGTGCACTGACAGAGGAATGGGATAAATTACCCCAACAACTGCTTGATAATGTTGTGCAAAGCATGACACGACGTGTGGAATCTTGCATCGCCCTCCATGGTGGCCATATCCCGTATTGACATCTTACGCCGGAACGCCTGCGGACGGTAATTGCATTTTTTTTTCACGTTTACGTATTCTACACAAAATGGCCTGTTTGTCCCTTGAACACGTTCCAAAGCCTTCTGGCTTTCAGAGCACAATAAATTGTCTTTTTTGTAATGTCCCGGCATTCTGACATTACTTTATTTCACTTGGCATCCAACCACACTTACTTTTTATGCGCTATATAGCCGTTTATGATCCGTCCTTAGCAATTGTCCAGCAGTGTACAATGGGATACTAAAGATAAGGAAAGTTGAAAAAAATGTTAAAATCAATTCTACATATACCAAAAAACTTATATATTTTAACTTCTGTTCTCTATCAACTATATCAATGAAATTCGTGATGCAAATGTTAGTATTAACGACTTCCGTCTAGTTGCTCGATAAAATAAGTTAAGACTATACTGAAAGTTAAAACTTTATTAAAAGCATTGACACACATTAGGCCTTTCGGGCATTACTATACGCCCATCTTCAGAAGGTAAAAGTAGACCGTCCATCCAAGTATATGTAATTAATGCAGACATTTAACGTGGAACAGGAACATCAAACAAAGATCTTTGCTCTTTCCACGTTTATAAGTGAGTCACGGAAAAATTCTCATTGACCGCCACCGGGAGTCGAACCCAGTGTCTTCCAGTTACGCGCCGGATATGCTTCCGCTACACCACAGCGGCCTCAAATTCCTCCAGACTCACGCACGCTAACTGCCAAGCGCGTAACTGGAAGACCCTGGGTTCGACTCCCGGTGGCGGACAATGAGAATTTTTCCGTGACTCACTTATAAACGTGGAAAGCGCGAAGATCTTTGTTTGATTTTCCTGGTCCACGTTAAATGTCTGCATTAATTATTCATTCCCTTCTAATTATTTGCTCAGTTACTGCTTACAATCTTTCGTGAATCCCCAGCATTGTGCAGGGCTCCAAAAAGCAACCTGCCAAATTGGCTTGGCAGTTAGCGTGTGTGAGTCTGGAGGAATTCGAGGCAGCTGTGGTGTAGCGGAAGCATATCCGGCGCGTAACTGGAAGACCCTGGGTTCGACTCCCGGTGGCAGCCAATGGGAATTTTTCCGTGACTCACTTATAAACGTGGAAAGAGCGAAGATCTTTGTTTGATGCAAGTATATATAGGTAAAAGGTAAGAGGCCAAAATTAAAGGAAAATGTACATATCAGTCTTGACATAATGGTCACTGTTAAAAAAAGTCTCCAGTTCCCAATATTGTGGCTGGGTGGAAGAGATGTTTCCAGGGTCCTGAATTTTACGATGGGAGCTGTCATTATAACACCTAAATGGTAAATGTGCAAGCTCTCCATGAATAACAAGTTGGTTTGAGTAAAGGCTGAAGAGATAATAATTGCCTCGTCCCATTGTGGAAAGTAATTACTCATGCTTACAGTTCTAGCTAGAGCCATGTACAAGTTCCCCTGCTTCAAATCATTTTTATGTTATTTCAAGGGTAACCCAAGGTTCCTCCGGGTGGAGCCAATGTAGCAGGATGGAGGCAATGACGGGTCCAGGGTTCGTAGAGGTAACTTATAAACACCATGTTGTTTGTCCTTATTGACTTTGTCACGGTCTGAACGTACAAGAGAAAAAATATTCTGGGTCCGGTTCCCAATTCCAGTCTTCTACAAATATTCCTAAGGATTAGGCTTAGCGATGGATGAAAATCCACTGAACCAATGTATCTTATGGTAGAAGTCTGGGAAATTAGGGTGGTTTCATACGTTCTCATGGTTTTCTTAATTAGTTTCATGACTAGATAATCAGGATATCCAGAGTTCTTTGCCAGATTTTTAATGAAGGAAAGTTCTTGAGTCCTTGCCTGTTGAGAAGAGCTAGATGGGTTTAACTAAAAAGAGACTCCCGTCAGTTTGTAGTTCTGAGGGTGATAAGAATCAAAAGAGATTAAGATAGGAGAGGTAGAAGGTTTTCGAAATACAGAATATGAAATGGCATTAGACAGAGGGTCCCTGCAAAGTTTGAAATCCAGAAATCGAAGAGAAGAATTAGTTTCTAGTTCTATAGTAAAAGAAATAGAAGGAAAAATAGGAGATAGATGAACAGTAAATGCTTCAAGTTCTGTAAAGGTGTGTGGTCAGAGGAGGAGTGCATCATCAACATACCTCATATAAAGGAGTGGAACCTTTGGTTGTTCTGCTAAAACCTTGTCCTCGATGTACTGGAGAAGAAATTCTGCTAGTATGGGGGCGAGTGGAGACCCAATAAGTGCTCCCTGAAGTTGTTGATATATTTGTCCCTGAAACCGGAAGTAGGTTCGTTTATGAATAAGATTAAGGGCTGCACTAATTGATGAAATTTCTGAAGGGGTGACTTCTTCCGATCCTAAAAGTTTTCTTTCAATAAGTGAATGAACCTCTTCCACAGGAATGCTAGGAAACAAGGACACCGTGTCATATTATGTACAGGACACGACGTCATGTTATATATTTAAAGAGGAAATACAGTTCCTCAGAGCCTTTAAAGACTAATACTTGATCAGGATAAAGCTACCAGTCTTACATCCAAATCTACCACTCTAAAATTATGTAAAATCAGAAGGGTATTTAGTTCATACCTTTCGCTCATATCCCTTCAAAGTCCCCTGATGTGCCACCTGATGTTTCTTCGGACTGCTAAAAAGATCGCTTTTTAAAGGCATACCTAAAACAATGATTGGACTATGGAAAGCAGTGGAAGAGGAGTGGAATAAAATACCACTACTAATCTTAAGAAATGTCCTGTTATCTTGGAAATCTAGGTGTATGTTTATTCCATAGAAAAGGCTATCAGATAAAACATTTAAAAGGGGATTACGGGCTATGAGACAGAACATTTAACGATTTTCCAGCAATATTATTAATGTTTAAATACAATTATAGAAAACATTAATTATATGGCTGGAAAATGGTTCTAAAAATGTGCGAACATCCTCTGTAAGGCATAAGAACCTAATTTCCTTGGAGATCATCGTTTTGAGCGAGCAGTCAACGAACTTGAGTAGGTAAAATATTTTTCAGAAAGTGACCCTTGAGATGGCGGGAGTCCCTTCCCTTTTTTTCCTGTGCTCCTTTCTTCCCGCTTGGCCACCATTTTTAAATCTTTTTTTTTCCTCTTTCATGTCATTAGAAATGCGCATCGTTGGTTTTTGAACAGTGTGTTTTGAATCTGGATATGGCATGTTGAGGCAGAACATTGGCACGCGGTGAATCCCTCCTCTTCCCCTCTTCCCCGCCTTGCCTCAGAGGAGAATAAGTCAAAGAGTGGTGCATCGATCAAACCCATGACATGGACTGCTTTTGACAGTTTCGACTACATTATCCTAAAAGTCCACTTCACTGTTATCTGTTTTGTGCTCCGAAGAAGCCGTTCTTCTTTAACTTCTTCCGCTTCTTTCGAAATCATGCCCGTCGTTTTTTCGTTCGATACGAGATTTATGAAATCTCTTGGATACCATAAATCGACTTAATCATGCAAATATCTTCGTTTTCTTTCTTTTCTTTTTCTCCTTCTCCCCCGTTGGTTCTCTTATACTTTAGAATGAACAGGTAAAGAACGTTTCTTCTTCGTTCCCTCTTAGTCCATCAAGAAATAGAGCGATCATAAATTTACTTCAGATCGTAAATTACAGCACACGTACATCATCTATATACTGAAAATGTGCGCCTAAATTTAATGCAAAACCATAACTCACAGTAACCGAGAACAAAAACGCCTAACCGAAAATTTTGTCGTTCCTCGATAAACAGATTCATCATCCTTTCGACCATTCAGGCCATGCTTTGCTGAGTTATAGAGGTTTTGCTGTATTATTATTCGAGGGGACAGATTTCGAAGAGTTTGGCTGGTTTATTACCCATCTTATTTCATTTTCAGTACCAGACCTGCTGTTTTTTCAATTGAAGCTGTAATTAATTTCATTAATCTAGCCCTAAAGATTTTCGAATAATGCCCTAACAGGGATTTTAATTCAAATGTATTTAACGACTAGCTGAATTACCCGGCGTTTCTCGGGAGTTTGTGGTGATAATTCACTATCCAAATTTTGTACAAATCAAACGAAACGATATTTTTTTACGTCATGAACAGTACCTAATACTGTATTTCATTTCTTCGTTGAATCTGAATTTTATTCTCTATAGAGTCTTTAGGCATACAGTATTTTCAGTTTTTCTGTTTGATTTTTGTTGTTTACTTACTTTCAGTTCCCATGCTAAATTGTGTTGCAGAATTTAATTCGAATTCAAAAAAAAAAAAAAAAAATGGAACTCTTTAGGAAAATTTTGCACATGGGGGGCCCTTGACAATCCCCCCCCCCCCCCCCACACACACACACACGCACACCGGCTCAGACTCCTTCCAAAAGCCGTCTACGATCTAAGTTAGAGTACCGTGAGATCTGTATGCTAATTCAAAATGAAAAAAAAAGTAAAAAATTGAACTTTTTACGAAACTTTTCTATGGACCCGGGGTCCGACCAGTTCCAAAAACCGTCTACGGTTTAAGTTAAAGTACCTTGAGATAGTATACCAGATTTGGTGGTTCTAAATTGAAAACTGTTGATTAGCATTACGGACAAACAAATAAACAAACATTCAACTTTATACACTGGCGGTAAGTGAAAAAAAAAACACCAAGAAGGAATTGGCGGACGATCATGAAATTTACATATGTTAATGGGGTCGAGTTTACGTAGGTGTGATGATAATTTCGGGACCAACCGGTGAGCGCTTACGCCACAGAACGGCATAATATGCAAATTATCGTCGGTGGTATTTAAGGAGTACGGCTAAGTGAATGTAATCAGTCGTCGGCGTACGGACATGTGCGAAGACCCTGAAGAAGCTGCAATGCCTGGACATGGAAGACGTGTACGATTTCAGCAGTTATCGGACTTTGAGCGAGGTCTTCTAGTCGGACTCCGCGAGGCCGGGTGGTCGTATCGTCGTATTGCGGAGCGAATTAGACGGAAAGTATCGGTGGTGGTACGATGGTGACGTAAATGGTCCGAGGAACATTCCCACACGAGAAAACGTGGAACCGGGAGTCACAGACGGACTGATGAGCGGACCGATCGACGCATAAGAAGAGCGGCGTTGTCAAGCAGAACATTCACTGAGACGCAAATCCGAGCTGCCGTTGCACCTGAGGTGACTGTGCGAACAATCCGCAGCCGTCTACTGAATGCAGGCCTACGTGCACGTGTGCCTCTGGCATGTGTACCTCTGACTCCAGCCCACCGTCAGGAACGGCTGCAGTGGTGTCGCCAACGTCTTCACTGGAGAACGCAATGGGGATCTGTCGTGTTCAGCGATGAAAGCAAATTCTGCTTGGGAGCCTTCGATGGCCGTATGCGTGTTCGCAGACGCACAGGGGAGCGTCTCCACCATTCTTGCATCCGCCAGCGACACACAGGGCCTACACTTGGTCTCCTGGTGGAGGGGGGATCAGCTATCACTCCCGTACACAACTAGTGTTTGTACCGGGTACGTTAAACAGCACCTCCTACATCAACAACATCATTCTGCCCGTTGTTGTGCAATTTGTAGCGTCGGTCCATCGTGGTGTTTTCCAGCAAGATAACTCACGCCCACACACGGCACGTGCAACGCAATATGCACTTCAGAGTGTGAGACAACTTCCATGGCCTGCACGTTCTCCGGATTTGTCCCCCATTGAGCACGTGTGGGATTTTATGGGACAACGATTTATCCGGTCTCCACGGCCAGCCACGACCATCCCCGATTTACGCGTCCAGGTTGAGGATGCTTGGAACTCAATACCCCAAACTTACAACCAACATCTGTACGACAGACTCCATGCCAGAATTGCACAGTGTGGCGCAGTTCATGGCGGTTCAACCTCGTACTAACCATGTTACATGGAAATGTTATTTTTCAGTTTACCAGCAAATACAGCTGTATTTTGCCATAATGTTTTGATCACGTTATCCTCTGTATTCCGTTATTATGCTGTATAAATTTCGTTGGTATCAGACGTCTCCTTTTTGGTGTTCTTTTTTCACTTTCCGCCAGTGTATATTAGATAGCAAATTAGGGAAAGCAGATACTTGGGGACCCCATCAAACACAATGTTTGAATTATACTTCGATTAACCCTAAGATGACACTGAAGGAAAAGGTACGTAAAACCTATCGCCGCGACTAAATGCAGTTCCAAACTTTTTCTGTGGAAACCAACGCATTTATTGCCCAGAATCATACTTTATATTGTTCTCGGTGTTTACTTATCGGTACATATAGTTATGTTATTTTCGACAAATCTAAAAATGATCTATTTTTAGAAATTAAGTTTCAAAATTAGACCAACACACGCATGCGTAGATATGCAGTGTTTGGGAGACAATAATGCCAATGAGTTGATGGGGAAAGCGATTGACAGCTGCTAACAGCAGGACACAGGGGGAAGTGACGCGATG
This sequence comes from Macrothele yani, assembly GCA_039090855.1. Lineage (NCBI taxonomy): Eukaryota > Metazoa > Arthropoda > Arachnida > Araneae > Macrothelidae > Macrothele > Macrothele yani. Next base: position 131,008,894 of record CM077027.1, on the reverse strand, counting down.
AACATAACTCTCGGCCGTCCTTGAAGACTCAGTGAGTCCGTAGACTGTTGTACCTTAAACCGCAGTGTCATCTTAGGGTGAATCGAAGTATACACTCTGTCGACAAAACATTAGAGATATGGGTGATCTGCGGGTGACATGGGCATCCCACGTGCAGAGTGGAACACACCGAACCGTACGCAGGTGATATATAGACTGACCGCAGGGCTTCACAACAGTATATCGCCACCGACGAAAATGGGTAAATGGGGTGATATGAGCGAGTTTGATCATGCATGCATTGTCGGCGTAAGACAGATGGGCCGTTCTATCGCCCACGTTGTAAGAACACTAAGGTATCCAAGTGCATTCGTATCAAGGGTGACCGCGAGTGTACTATCGACCGAAGTACCAGCGCTCAGAGAGGAATCGATGGTCGACCACACTCCATTATTAAGGACGACGAAGACTATCCTGGCTTGTAAAGACCGACCGCATAGCAACGGTGACGCAAATCACATCTAGGTTAAATGTCTGAACTCCAAGCAGCGTCAGCATGCGATCGGTATGGCGCGCGCTGCGTGCCCTGAGCTACGGAAGTCATACAAATTGTGCATACCCTGAGCTGCGGAAGACACACAAATTGTGCATGCCCTTAGCTACGGAAGTCATACAAATTTTGCATAGCCTGAGCTACGGAAGTCACACAAATTGTGCATGCCCTGAGCTACGGAAGTCATACAAATTGTGCATACCCTGAGCTACGGACATCATACAAATTGTGCATACCCTGAGCTACGGAAGTCACACAAATTGTGCATATCTTGAGTTACGGAAGTCATACAAATTGTGCATACCCTGAGCTACGGAAGTCATGCAAATTGTGCATACCCTGAGTTAAGCAAGTCATACAAATTGTGCATACCCTGAGCTGCGGAAGACACACAAATTGTGCATACCTTGAGCTACGGAAGTCATACAAATTGTGCATACCCTGAGCTACGGAAGTCATACAAATTGTGCATACCCTGAGCTACGGAAGTCGTACAAATTGTGCATGCCCTGAGCTGTGGAAGTCGTACAAATTGCGCATGCCCTTAGCTACGGAAGTCATACAAATTGTGCATACCCTGAGCTACGGAAGTCATACAAATTGTGCATACCCTGAGCTACGGAAGTCATACAAATTGTGCATGCCCTTAGCTACGGATGTCATACAAATTGTGCATACCCTGAGCTACGGAAGTCATACAAATTGTGCATACCATGAGCTACGGAAGTCATAAAAATTGTGCATACCCTGAGCTACGGTAGTCGACGCCCTAGCAGTTAGCTATGATTAGCTGCTCGTCATCAGACATTACGACTCGCCCGGTGCCATCAAGGGTGGACCTCTGCAGAGTGGCGCAGCGGCCTGTGGTCAGATTAATCCCGTTTTCAGCTGTACTGAGCTGACAGAAGGATGCGGGTGTGGCCACGTCGTGCCATGTCGGATTTGTTTCAAGACAATGATGGCTATGCGATGGTTTGGGGAGCCTTCTCATGTGATATTGACCGCTGCCTGCTACCAGCATGTGCTGGCTGATCACCCACACGCTTTCATGGCCTTCGCACATCCTGCAGGTATGCCTCGAAGAATACTCATCTGAGTTCGGAACCATCAAATGGCCCCACAGGTCCCCGGATTTATACCCCGTGGAAATTCTCTGGGAAGCTGTGGAACGGAACATCAGATCAATGAATCCTGGACAGAAGTCTCGTGCGGAGTTGTGGACGATGGTGCAACACGCATGGCTGGAATTATCTCTGGATACCTTCCGGCATCTGGTGGAGTCGATACCTCGGCGTGTACAGGCTGTTATTGGAGCTAGAGGAGGACCAAAACTCTTTTAAGTAGGTATCTCTAATGGTTTGTCCATTGCGTGTTCATCAGCTCAGTTTGCAACACGTTGCACGTAAGATTCCGATTTTTCACCTTTGTTCAAATATTAGAGCCGATCATAATCCTCTCTAAATTGGCTCATAAAAACTGACTGAAGTGACTTTTCTTTTCGTGATACACTAAATCCTTCTCCCATGCTTTGCATTTAGTAAAAGACACAACACACCAACCTGTTCTCTAACAAGTGATGTCCAATGGGGGTTTTGTTTTTTCATTTTTATACTAGCACAAAGTGACAGGACATTGGCAAGCCCATTTTACATTATGTTACACTAGGACTTAGAACTGGTTGAAACTTGTAATCTTTTTTTTCTTTTTTTAGTCTGAGATCGACGTGACTTAACCCTTTTACCAGCTGGAACGAATTAACTGGGGGTTAGAGAAATGGGCTGAAATCAGTCCAAAAGAACGTTTTCACTGTCTAAAAAGTAGTCCGAACGCGGCTGGAATGAGTGAAGTTCAACATCAGAAAACGTTGCTTTCCCGTAGTTCTGTTATTCAAAATGGTTATTTACGAGGAAGATTGTCATTAATCCGTTCTGACTGATTTTCTGCTGAAAAGGCTATAACAGTATCGACGAACTTAAGGAAGGAGTGAAAAGATGATTGAGTCTCTTATTTCTACCCAATGCCATGATGTCCGTGTCAAGGATACTAGCCCTTCCTTTAGAGAGGGATACTTTAATCCGCCATACCACGAAGCTCGGATCATCACACTGTAGTTCCCAGAACATGACAGTGCATTCAAGTGCAAAAATGGCTCCTAGAACTTAACCTAATTGAACACCTGTGGGGTGGGATTGAGAGAGCCACTCGTAGCAGAGATCTTCCTCCAGAGAACATTCGGCAATTTGCGGATGCCACCAACCCCTTTGGCTTAATGATATTGACACTGCACGGATTCCATGTCACATCAAATCGATGCCCATTTGAGGCCAAGTGCGGTCAATATGTTACGAGGAAGGTATTCCCAATAATTTGCTATTATTGGAAATACTTTCCTCATAACATATTGAGATGTTTTCAATATCCGAGGATGCTACGGGAGTCATGACAAAAGTTCTGCATAGTATCCATTTTTGAGAAAAGTGTGAAGTAACGGATAAAACTTACCTTATTGCCGTTCAATGTACTCTCCTCCGCTGCTAATGACAGCTTGACGTAGGTCCCGGATGCCGCGTAGTACGCCATCTTTGTTCAGCTGTCATATTTCTCAGGCCAGGTTCAATGACAGCTCGTCGAGCGATTCGTAGTGGATGCCATGGAACTTTTAACTTTGGGAAACGATCAAAATCTGGGGGGACTGAGATCAGGGCAGTATGGTGGGTGGGATAAAGTTTCCCAGCCATATTTTGACAAAAGTCCCCATACCGACGCTGCATCATGACACGATGCGTTTACAGGCAGCAAGATCACTCCCGCTTCCAACAAGTTGGGCGATTTTGACGAATTTTCAGTCTCAACTTTGTCCTCAGGAAGAAAATGTGGTTCGATCACGAGCTCCTTCCCCACAAACTTCTTGCAAAGCAGCGTGGATCTGTGTCGGAGTTTTTCCCCCGTTGAGTTTCTATTTTCACGTACGAGTGCTGGTCGAACGCCGTGACTCGACCTAAAGAGCTGCACGCTTTAATTTCCAAACCCTTCCACGTCCAAACAGCAAATGATAGCGCGTCGTTCTGACACCACTGCGTTTCTGAGAGTGTGACCTTGATATGACGCAATGATTCTCCCGATTGCATCATCCGCTTCCGTTTTAGCTTAACGTGTGAACAACTTTTGTTATGACCTTCGTACACGTACTACAGGTGTGTTCGTGGAGTGATAAGACTTGAAACCTCATTTCTTCATCAAACCTCGTATAAGGATACATTCGGTGCCGCCGTTTCAGTCTTAAAGTTAATTTTGTTCTTTAACGCATGTACCTCATTTGGGACAGTGATTGACTCTTCCAGCATGCGTCAGTTGGAGTTATGCTGTGCGTCTCTTTCTTTATAGAAAATATATCAATTTGCTGTACCTCATTTGGGACACTGATTGATTCTTCCAGCATGCGTCAATTGGAGTTATGCTGTGCGTCTTTCTTTATAGAAAATATATCAATTTGCTGTTCCTCATTTAGGACACTTATTGATTCTTCCAGCATGCGTCAGTTGGAGTTATGCTGTGCGTCTCTTTCTTTATAGAAAAGATATCAATTTGCTGTACCTCATTTGGGACACTTGATTCTTCCAGCATGCGTCAGTTGGAGTTATGCTGTGCGTCTCTTTCTTTATAGAAAATTTATCAATTTGCTTTACCTCATTTGGGACACTGATTGATTCTTCCAGCATGCGTCAGTTGGAGTTATGCTGTGCGTCTCTTTCTTTATAAAAAATATATCAATTTGTTGTACCTCATTTGGGACACTGATTGATTCTTCCAGCATACGTCAGTTTGAGTTATGCTGTGCGTCTCTTTCTTTATAGAAAAGATATTAATTTGTTGTACCACATTTGGGACACTGATTGATTCTTCCAGCATGCGTCAGTTGGAGTTATGCTGTGCATCTCTTTCTTTATAGAAAAGATATCAATTTGTTGTACCTCATTTGGGACAGTGATTGATTCTTCCAGCATGCGTCAGTTGGAGTTATGCTGTGCGTCTCTTTCTTTATAAAAAAGATATCAATTTGTTGTACCTCATTTGGGACACTGATTGATTCTTCCAGCATGCGTCAGTTGGAGTTATGCTGTGCGTCTCCTTTCTTTATAGAAAATATATCAATTTGTTCTACCTCATTTGGGACACTGATTGATTCTTCCAGCATGCGTCAGTTGGAGTTATGCTGTGCGTCTCTTTCTTTATAGAAAAGATATCAATTTGTTGTACCTCTTTTGGGACACTGATTGATTATTCCAGCATGCGTCAGTTGGAGTTATGCTGTGCATCCCTTTCTTTATAGAAAAGATATCAATTTGCTGTACCACATTTGGGACACTGATTGATTCTTCCAGCATGCGTCAGTTGGAGTTATGCTGTGCGTCTCTTTCTTTATAGAAAATATATCAATTTGTTCTACCTCATTTGGGACACTGATTGATTCTTCCAGCATGCGTCAGTTGGAGTTATGCTGTGCGTCTCTTTCTTTATAGAAAAGATATCAATTTGCTGTACCTCTTTTGGGACACTGATTGATTATTCCAGCATGCGTCAGTTGGAGTTATGCTGTGCATCCCTTTCTTTATAGAAAAGATATCAATTTGCTGTACCACATTTGGGACACTGATTGATTCTTCCAGCATGCGTCAGTTGGAGTTATGCTGTGCGTCTCTTTCTTTATAGAAAATATATCAATTTGCTCTACCTCATTTGGGACACTGATTGATTCTTCCAGCATGCGTCAGTTGGAGTTATGCTGTGCGTCTCTTTCTTTATAGAAAAGACATCAATTTGCTGTACCTTATTTGGGACACTAATTGATTCTTCAAGCATGCGTCAGTTGGAGTTATTCATAGGACACACAAAGTCTTCAGGCATTTCGTTACTCCTCTGACAAGGACGGGAGCTAAACCGACCGAACTACGAAAATATGGTAAGAATTATGCGCACTAAACGTACAAAATGTAATAGATACCTACTTAATAGCATATAGGGCCTCTTCTAACGCAAATAACAACGTTTGGGTGTTTACTGCCCGGTGTGGGGGAAGGGTCGCATTGTCCTTCTGAGACATACCGCAAGATGCGCGAAGGCCATGAAAGCGTGTAGGTGATTACCCAGCACATGTTGGTGGCGCACAGCGGTGAAGGACCGTTTCAGTCACCCTAAGGGATCTAATGTGTCTCATTAGATGGCTCCCCAAACCACCACAGAGCCACCACCGCATTGAACACAGCCGACCTGGCACGACGGGGTCATGGCCTCATACTGTCGACGACACACCTGCCTCTAGGCTGAAAACGGGACTCATCTGACCACAGGACACGGCGCCACTTTGTTGAGGTCCAGTTTTGATGTTTCCGGCACCAGGCGAGAAGTAATATCCAATGACGAGCAGTCAACAATGGTAAGAAAATAGGGCTACTACTCCCGTATGCAACGTGCGCCTTACCGTTCGCTCGCTGACGCTGTTTGGGCCTGTGACGTTTAACTAGTGTATGATTTGCGCCGCCGTCGCAAAGCCGTCGGTCAGTGTACGTCAACATCGGTCATCAATGTCGTGTGGTAGGCCACCGCTTGCTCTTTGAGCGCTGGTACATCCGTCGATGGCATACTCGCGGTACATCCTTGATGCGATTGCTCGCGAGAACTCTAGTGTTTTTACCGCTTGGACAATAGAATAATCTTTCTGTCTTGGGTCAACAATGCGTCCACGATCATGTCGCTCAGATCACCAGGTTTACACCAGTTCGTCAATTGCGATACATTGTTGGGAAGCTATGCTGTCCGCCTCTTTATCGCCTACGTTCGGATCGGGTCTGTTCTACTCTACGCGTTGTGTACCCGTGTCAACTGCCCATCACCTTAATTTTTTGTCTACTGAGTGTAGATTTCCAGTCTACTGAAAAAGTTACCAAAATACAGTAAAAGTGCATCTTGCATTTACTAGGTCTGCCATAAGATTAATGGTAATGCGTTTTTAAAGCGCGGTGTGGCAACATGTGAGTGAAAGCCGTAGCGTGTTGACCTTGGGACCTTGCCGGCACAACGAGGCTCAGCGCGACTCGGTCGAATTAATGCGTCACGGATATGCAGCACAGCAATATCGGGCAAAGTTAGGAATCAAATTTGGCGTTACGGTCCACAAAAGCGCAACAAAACCGTGCAAATGCCCCTTATGTGCACAGCTTTTTCCCAGCGGAAAAAGGTGTGCACATAAGGGGCTTTGCACGGTTTTAGCACAATAGCTTTATAGAAAGGCTTTGAAATAGTTGAAGATGATTCACATGTACTATAATACCTATCACGACAGCAACATCTGAAAACGTGGAAATGGTACACAATTTTTGGTAGAGTCGGATTGACCGTTGGCGACGAGAATGACACCAAATGAATTCTAGAGGGGTCATTGAGTTGTCCAAAAAATAGCGAGTGGCTCAAATGCATGGTTTAAATTTCAAAATTTCATAACAAAATAATTAATGTGTGTATTACAGTGCGGTTTGCGAGAAAAGCGTCAGCTGGTAAGTGGATTTTGTTTGCAACGGAAAAACTTTTACTTCGAAAATACCACGGGAGTGAGCGCTTTACGAGGACGCAAACCGTGAAGCATATGCAAATGTGACGGCTTTAAAGAGCACTAAGTGATGAGCTGCACTGATCATAAAAATGTATAAGTAATATGGTTCTGACTTTATGCTTCATTCCTGCAAAATTATGCCCGTAATACGATATACACCAATGTGCCATTATATTATGACCACCTACGCATTCAAGGACACGATTCGATGAGGAGGCGATAGGTATCCTGGGGTATCTCGTACCATAATATCAGCAGCAGGTTCTCAAGTTCTCGTACATTTCGGGGTGGTGGTGATTTAGTGCGACCTCGCTTTTCCAAGTAGAACCACAAATGTTCGATTGGTTTCATTCCAGGTGAATTTGGACGTCGGGGAACCAGCTTGTTACTCGAACCACTCCTTGACGCTTCTGATAGTGTGGCATGGCGCATTATCCTGTTGGTGATGGCCATCCCCAGCAGGGAACGCAGATGCCTTGAATGAATGAACTTGGTCCGCAGCGATGCTCACGTATCTGACAGCTGTCAGGGATTGTGCTATTTGGATAATGGGGCCTAAAGTGCTTCGAGAAAACATCGTTCATAGCATAGCACAGCCGCCTCCGGCCTGTTTCCGGTCCAAAAGTGCATCCAGGTGCCATAGCCTCCGTTTGTAATTGGCGTATCAGCGCTCGGCAATCAACATGATGCACCAGGAACCTTGATTCGTCAGACCAGGCCACTCTCTTCCAATCATCCACGGTCCAATCTCGATGATCTTGGTCCCATTTCATACGTTGTTGGCAATGACGTGCAGTGAACATGGGGGACCCGGCTGGGTCTTCAGCTACGCAGGCCCATGCGCAGAAGCCTGCGATGAACTGTGTGCTGTTACACACTGCCCTGATCACCACTGTTGTAGCTGCGGGTGATTTGTCGCACTGTGACCCTGCGGTCGCTGTGAACAGTGCACGACAGTCTCCGCTCCCCTCTGGTATCAATGAGCTGCGGACGATACACGGATGGACGCTGGTTAGTCGTTTGGCCATCTGTGCACCACTTTTGATACGTACTCACTACAGAGCACGTGAACAACCCCCAACTTCGAGGCGCCGTGCCGTCACAGTTTGTCCTTTATCAAACTCCGATAAATCGGCAGCTTTTCCCATTCTGACTCCGAACACTCTACTAACCGAAAGCCGGCCCTCGGGTTTTATATATACTGCTCTTTGAACTTCACCTGCGCCACCCTTCGGTCTCCAAGCGCGCTCATTTCTCTAGGCTGGGGGTGGTCATAATTTAACAGCTCATAAGTGTAGATTATATTTGTAATACGGTTCTAACTTTATGCTTCAGTTCTGAAAAAGTTCACCCGTAATATTATTAATCATCAGCAAACTACCTTCATTCCTCTCGTTATTGAAAACTCTTCAAGAGAAGTGTTGCTACGATTTTAACTCTGCCGGATGAAGTCTTATTAGTGAGCTGTTTTAGGTATGCCGAAAATTGAGAACAGAAGCTTTGTGAAGGTTCCGAACACAGAAATAACTAAAAAAAGAACAAGGATTCTATTACTTTTCCCGGTTTACAGTGTCTCGTGACACAATTTGAGGTAGCTGGAAGTTTGTTGGATAGCCCTCAACGCGGGAGACCAGGGTTAGGACGGTAATGTTCCAATGTGGTGGCATCCGAAATGGATGAACTATCATCTAAAACGTCATGGGTAACAAACAATGCTTGTGAGGCAGAAATATTTTTGAACCAGAGTTGGAAACGGAACAAAACGTTTGGACTCGGACCCTGACGTCACATAATTGGACCCGACCCGGATCCGTAACTGACCCGAACCAGAGCCGAACAAATCTACTTTGAATTATAACGAAACTCAATTTATAATAATAAAAAATCATATATAATATACAATTTGCATATGAGCAAATTATCAGGAAAACCCAAACTTCTGATGCAAAAAAGAAGAGAGATGAGCACAACTAAAGGAGATGTGACTACCAAAGTGGAAAATATAGAGCTATGCAAGACAGTACGAAAAAGTATTGTGACGTACCTGCCAGCAGGACGCACACGACATAAAGGCAGATAGGAATCAGAACAAATGTCTGCGTAGCTCAGTTGGTAGAGCGACTTGTTCCGGAATAAGCGTACTCGGGTTCGAATCCCGGCGTAGACCAAAATGACGGAGAAATTTACTTCGTTATAGTATCACTGAAGACGTAAGGAAATTCAACTGTGAACTAGTAAGGAAAGCAATTGAAAACAACCAAAGCCTGAAGAGAGCAAAGAGACATCTGAGTAAGGGAAGAAAACAGATTATGGCTCTGAGAACAGAAGATGGTTCTGTAACAAGAAATAGAGGCGACATTTTGAGAGTGAAAGATTTCTACTCAAAACAATATGAAAGGGTTGATGTATGTACTCCAGACATTACGAAAGGTACCAGTACCGGAGTTCTTCCTGTCCTTACAGCAGAAGTTACACATGCAATCAAGAACATAAAACGGGGAAAAGCTCCAGGAGAAGATGGAATTACAGTAGACATCATACAAGAAGCAAGTGGAGAAATTGAAACAGTACTCGCCCAAAATTTCACTCGCTGCCTTAATGAAGAGAAGATTCCTGAAGATTGAAACAATGCTACAATGATCCTGCTGCATAATAAAGGTGACATTGAAGATCTCGGGAACTACAGACCTATCAGCCTCCTATCAGTGGTTTATAAAATCTTCGCTGAAGTTCTTTCACACCGCTTGAAGGTAACACTGCACATGGCTCAACCGAGAGAACAAGCTGGATTCAGGAGTGGCTACAGCACAATACATCATATCCACGTACTGAGAGAACTAATTGAAAGAGCGAAGGAATATGAACTTCCATTGTGCATGGCTTTTATCGATTATGAAAAAGCCTTTGATTCGGTGAAACCATCAGCAGTTACAATGGCTCTGAAATCCTGCGGTATTGAAGATGCGTACAATAATATTATTAATAACATCTATGAAAATGCAAGTGCAAAGATTCGGTTATTTGAGAATATAGCACCCATAAAAATTGGGTAGGGAGTGAGACAAGGTGACACTATATCTCCCATACTCTTTAATACCACTTTGGAAAATATCTTTCAATCACTGAACTGGGAAAACAAAGGGATAAAGATGAATGAAGATTATCTAACTCGCCTTCGTTTTGCTGATGACGTAGTCATTTTTGCAACTACCCCAACAGAGGTACAGAGTATGATCCAGAAACTTGCTGACAAGAGCAAAGAAGTGGGGTTAAAAATGAACTTTCAGAAGACGAAAGTGATGTATAATGCTTTTACAAGAAATGAAGATTTATCGATTGATGGAGAAAAGCTGGAGATAACCAATACTTACATTTATCTTAGACAGCAGATATCAAGTGAAGGTCACATTGATGAAGAAATTAATCTGCGTACAAAACTTGCCTGGAGAGCTTTTGGAAGAAACAGCATAATTTTCAAGAGCAATATGCCATTATGTCTTAAAAGAAAAGTGTCTGATCAATGCATCCTTCCAATGCTTACGTATGGTGCACAGACGTGGACTTTACCTAAAAGAGACATACAAAGACTGCGGACAACTAAAAGAAGCATGGATAAGTGCAACTAGGAGAGATAAGAAGAAGAACTCGTGGATCAGAAAAATGACAAGAGTGAAAGACATCATGATCAGAGTAAAATCCCTGAAATGCATTTAATGTGCTAGACATATTGCCAGAAGGACAGACAATAGACTGGATTCCAAGGGACAGGAAAAGACCCAGAAGAAGACCACATGGGAGATGGGTGGAGTAACATGGAGACTGGCACAAGGCAGACCGTTTTGGAAGAAACTTGTAGAGACCATCGTCCAGCAGTTGATTGATAATGGTTAACAATGATGATGGTATGTACAGGGCGTTTAAAAAGATTCTTCGCAGTGGGTGTCGTAGGTTATATGGAAATCAAGCAAATGTATTACGGGAACGTAATATTTACTTACTTACAGGAAGTGTTGAAACTGTTGTCCTTCATTTACAAGATATAGCCTATTTTACACATGTTTTCAAACGCATCTGCGAGGGCCAAACGTCCCTCGGCAGTAATGTTAAGACTGTTCCACCTAATTTGATGGCGCTACAGTCAAAAATTTTGAATTAAGGTGGTTCCACCTAAAATCTCTGCCTTAAGTTTCCAATGGTAAAACTTCTTTACATATTTTCTTCGCAATTAATGTATTCCCAAGGATGAAAATTTGCACATCGGTAAAACTAACTTTAAGTTATAGCATGAGATACTTAATACTTGCTAAAACATAGCCATAAGTAAGCAATCCAACATTTGTTTGTCTACTGACGTCATCAATGAACAGGTCGCGCCATCTATTAACAAGTCTGAACATTACTCAAAGAAAAATGATTGATTTTTAATATAATTATGGTTATGTTTTAGCAAGTATTAAAAGTATCCCATGCTACAACTTAAAGTTAGTTTTATCGATATGCAAATTTTCATCCTTGGGAGTACATTAATTGCGAAGAAAATATGTAAGGAAATTTTACCATTGGAAACATAAGGCAGAGATTTTAGGTGGAACCACCTTAAGTAGCTTGTCGTTTGTTTATTTTTTTTTTATTTTTTTTGATTGGAGGTTTAACGACCACCGTGAGCAACTCAATGGGCTATAAGCAGTCGCCCGTCCCTAATTTAGGGTCACTGGTTCCAGGGAAGGGAAAGAGCCAGTGCCGTAAGACAAACACAACATCCATGCCTGACCGGGATTCGAACCCGGACCCCTTACGGACGAATGATCAGAAGCCAACGCCTTAGACCACTGCGCCACCGGGGTGGCGTCGTTTGTTTAATTTCTGTTTTTGCTGTTTTCTTGGTAGCATATCAAGCTTCAGAATTTGTTTCACACCAACACCAATTTTCACCAGCTTCCGATGAGTTGAAAGTTTCCAAAATGTGGATGTTGAATTCATCATTGGCCCTCAGAAAGGAGAAACACTCTTTCTTCATATTCTTTCTTATTTTTCAGCCCGTGTATCGAGCACAAAATTCCACAGCGCACATTTTTCTTTGAAAAAAAAATGAAGACTGTTTTTCGCTTTTTAAAAATAAAACGAAAATAAAACCGGGTTGAAAACGGGTCAGGAACACCTTGACCCAACCCGTTTGACCCGCAAGAAATTATCAACCCGTTTCAATCCCTGGTACAGAGAGCAAATTTCTGCAAAATGTTCCGGAAGATGTGCAGTTTGATGCTTCGAGCAGTATTGCATGCAACAGAATATTCAGATGTAGTAACTAGAACACATTTCTGGGTAACAGCATACATAGCCTTACTAACTAAGTTTCATTCGTTAAATCATGAATTTGCATCAAATATGTTTATTTTGTTAGTTTCTTTTGCATGCATATTCTACTTTTATAAGAAATGATTTAAAATACTTTCTAACTGAGCTTTTTATCGCAAATTGTCGAGCAAATGCAAGATATTTTATGTCAGGAAGAGTAAATCTAAATACAGGGTGTCCGGTAAAGGTGTAACCAATTTGACATAATCATAACAGTTTAAATATAAATGATCTCATAACACAACTTGTGTTAATTGACAGAACAGACCATGAAGTTTTATAGATATTCGACATGGGCACCATTTGTAACCTGAACAATGTCTAAAAGGGTATTTCAGTTCCAACCATGTCGGTTCGAGAAGGTCTGTATCACCTTTCTGCAGTGCGTGTGTAATCCTCCTCGTTAGGTCAGCAATGTCTGCAACAGGGGTGCTGTAAACCTCATCCTTGATGAATCCCCATAAAAAAAAGTCACAGGGTGTTAATTCCGGCGTACGCGGGGGCCATGCAATGCGACCACCACGCCCAGTCCATCGATTGTGAAATTTGGTATCCAGAGACCTCCTCACAATCAAAGCCCAATGATGTGGCGCCCCATCTTGTTGGAAAATGACCAGAGTTGCAAGTTCATCCAACTGGTGATGTACAAACTGCTCAATCATGTCCAGATAATTAGCAGCTCTCATGGTCGCTTCTTGAAAGAAAAAGGGTCCAATAACACGGTCGACCATTATGCCACACTAAACACTCACGTTTTGGGCTAGCATGTTCATGTTCCATTGTGCAATGCGGGTATTCAGTTCCCAAATTCTCGCGTTCTCTTTATTAACCTTTCCAGAAACATAGAAAGTGTACTCATCCAAGAAACAGATTTGTCTCAGGAAAGATTCAGCACTTGTAATGTTCTCCAACATCTATTCAGCAAACTTTTTACGTTTTCACGTGATCATCTGGGGTTATGTGAGGGGTTATCTGCAGTTTATACGGGTGCATTTCGAATCTTTGACGTAACACTCTGTGCATTGACGACCTGGAGATGCCCAGATATCGTGCTGGTCGTCTGACTGACTTTTGAGGGTGTGAAAACACAGGTTTGTCCGCGACGGGCATCGAACCCATGTCCATTTCCTCCGGAGTAAGTAGCTCTCCCAACTGAACTACGCGGACAGAATGTCTCTCTGCAGATTTGTCGTCTTGACACATGTTTTCACCTCTGTAATACGTCACACGCTCTCCGAACTGAGCTACGCGGACAGAAGATCTCGCTGCAGATTTGTCGTCTTGACACATGTTTTCACCTCTGTAATACGTCACACGCTCTCCGAACTGAGCTACGCGGACAGAAGATCTCGCTGCAGATTTGTCGTCTTGACACATGTTTTCACCTCTGTAATACGTCACACGCTCTCCGAACTGAGCTACGCGGACAGAAGATCTCGCTGCAGATTTGTCGTCTTGACACATGTTTTCACCTCTGTAGTATGTCACAAGGGCTACGAATATGTTTGTCTAACAACCTCCTCCCTTTCTGGAATCAGCGATGATCGTTCAGGGATTTTCTTTGTAAGGACGCTACAGTTTCTTTGAATGATTTGTACTACTATACTTTTTGATCACGGAAAGAGAAATGCGTTTGAATAGTTAGAACATCTGACCACCACTGTCCAACTGAAATATTATATTGAATACGAAATGGAAGGTAAACTCTAGAATAAGACCGAGAGGAAGATGTTTAGATAAAATCCGAAAGAATATCGGAGGGATTTGTAGTAGACTGGCCCAACAAAGAGAGATTTGAGGTAGAAATTTGGGTATACAAATATCCAACTAATGAAGAGCAAATTAATTTCGACAAATATAATTTCAGGTTTTGTGAAGGAAAGTCCTCTTTTTATCGATAGTATTGAAATACTGTACATGTTTTCCCGGGGGTATACCTAGAACCAAACAAAACTATCAAAGACTAATCTTTCAGTTTATTATCCATAATTTTTTTTATTATAAGTTAGTGTTGCATGTGGGCGGTTTGCGTGCCGCGGCTGGCCTAGTCGGCAACGTTCGCGACTGGCAGGGAAAGGACCTCAGGTTCAATCCCAGGCAGGTACAAACGCTCGATCCACTAAATATCCGCCGTGCGTCGGATGGGCACGTTAAGCCGTCGGATTCGGACCTCGGGTACTTCCCCCTGCCCCCGGTAATAAATAAGGGCGTCTTTCTCCCCCTTTCTACTTCACTTCCGTGTCACTTTCCTATCGGGCACTCTAGCCCCAAATCTCCTAGCTTCCTATTTCTAAGAGTTGTTTAAGACCTGGGGTCAGACACTCCCTTCCTAAAATCCTCTACATATATGATCATATGGGCGGTTTGCTCCCATATTTTGTTCTGAAATAACGCTGAACCCGCGTTTCGAATCAAGTTTAATAAATCATCCCACAATCTGTGCTTTCGTCGCAGGATCCACTGGGTACACTTCTAGAAAACTTTGGGGTATTCCTTACCACCTGCAACAAACAGAATGCTGATAATAGTTTTGTAGCACAAGTTATTATCATTTTTATTTGGTTACACCCTTTTGGGACACCCTGTACTTTCGATTTTAATCCTGCAGCCAACGTCGGGTAAAGATTCATCGGATCCTGGCAATATTGCTCTCGCAACGCCTTTTCTTTAATAATTTTGAGAGTTTTTTTGTCCCAGCGGAGTCAGCATTTTGATGGTGCAGGAAGAAGTCATCAGATGGTTCATTTAGATTCACAACTATGACATTGACATGGCTTTACAAACATCTCACTGCATAGGATCTAGACGTGTATGAAGCGTAGATAGCGGCAATATGGGAAAGTCTCGTGATTTAAGAGACTTTGAAATAGACGTGATAATGGGAGTTGGGGTGGAGAGACAAGGATTTCAGAAACAGCTAACTTTCACGGCTTTGCAAGAACAACTCCCATACAGCACAAAACGTTTAAAATATGTATCAATAATGTTACATATTGATACATATTGAAACATTTGTGCTGTATGGATATATAACTACTATTCTCTTTATTATTATATATAATTACTATTATACACTGAGTGGCCACTTTATTATGACCACCGCCTTAGTACTTCGATGGGTCACCTTTTTGCCTTTAATACTGCGTCGATTCTTCGTGGCATGGACTCCACGAGATGTTGATAGGTGGTTTTTGGAATCTGAGACCATGCTTGATGAATAGCACTTTCCAGGAGGGTGATATTGCAGGGTTGTGGATCCAGCTGTCTGATGGATCGTTCAACTTAATCCCACAAATTCTCAGTGGGGTTGAGATCTGGAGATTGTGGGGACCTAAGCAAAGTAAACTCACCGGCATGTTCCTGAAACCAATCCTGTACAATATGAGCACTATGGCAGGACGCATTATCTTGTTGAAAGTAGCCTTCGCCATTGGGATAAACCATCCACATGACAGGATGCACTTGGTCCGCAACGATGTTTAGATATGATGTGCCAGTCAGACGTTGATCAACACGAATTGAAGGGCCCAAAGCATGCCAGGAAAACATTAACCATAACGTTGTCTCCACCGGTTTGAAGGGTTGTAGCAATGCATTTCGGGTCCATGCTTTCGTGCTGTTTCCACCAAATTCTCACTCGGCCATCGGCATGGTGCTACTGAAAACGTGTTTCATCGGACCACATAATTGGTTTCCAATTATCGACTGTCCAATCCTTGTGCTCCTGTGCGAACTGGAGACGTTTTCTCTTGTTAACTGCAGACAGCAAAGGTGTTCGAACAGGCCACCGGCTGCCATATCCCATCCGATGCAGTGTACGGCGAACAGTGTGTGCAGAGATCATTTGAGGGGATATTTGATTAAGATGGTATGTATTTGGTGCCCTTCTGTTGTCTGTTACCAGTCTGGACACTCTCCGTTCTGCCCGAGCAGTCATTAGTCGATGACGACCACACGTTGCACGTAGAGACCCAGTTTTTTGGCTGACAGTCCAGTCTTTAAACACTTTAACAACAGCTTTTCTGGAACATTTCACGAATGCGGCGGTTTCGGTTATACTCGCTCCATGGCTCCTAGTTCCTGCAATCATCCGACGTTGAAAGTCCGTCAAATCGCATTTCTTACCCATCTCGTCACCCAAAAATCACTTCTGCTGCTGTCGCAAGCACTAAGCTTTCCCTTTTTTATACTATCCTCCCCCTCTGACGGCAACAGCGTGCAGCCATAGCTCATTTACTTAAAACTGTCAGGTGGTCATAATAAAGTGACCACTCAGCGTATATCCATACAGCACAAATGTTATAAAATGTGTATTAACTATATTTAAACATTTGTGCTACAATTACGTTTCAGCAACATTTATTTTGGAACATAACTCTTTGTACATTACGGTTACGTTAAAAATAGCATTCACCGATACTACTGTTTTATAGATTAAAAAATCAGATGCGCATGCGCATGTATGCCATTTCATCGAAGCACTCTCGTAGTCGTATTTCCACGTGCTACTGGGATATTTTTTGGTGATACTGTCGTACACGAGTTAGCTAGTTATTTAATTTAATATTTCATCTTTGTGTTTGTGTGTGTGTGTGTGTGTGATTCAAGATCATCTGAAAATAAGTAATTGTTTTTTTATTATAGTTTTTAAATTCATAAAAGCATTTTATAAAATCTAAGTAGATGCCTTTGTTGCTGTATTAGTATATTATACCAGCATGTTTTTTTTACTTGAAGCTGAGAAATATCATATTGGTACGTATTTAGAGAAATGACGAATTTTCCTTTTTTTTTTCGCTGAAATATAGTCTATTCCACATGTATAACAGATATTCGACGCCCTCATTCGGGACCATTTTTATTTATTTTATTATCAGTATATAAACTCAGCCACTGTTCATGGATAGCGGACTGCGTTGAACCTGTGAAAATGTAAACAACTCGTAATACGACTGTTGTTGGTTTTGAAACAGCTGTCGAGTGTAATAGTTTTTATTGTGATTTTACAAAGTTTATTAAAACTATAATGTTCAACGTAGTAAATACGTACGTAACAGTAATATGATGACGTCACAAATATCTTTCAAATACGTAACAGTATGTAACGAAGTTACAAATATCTTTCAAATACGTAACAGTAACGTGAAATTGGTATGTTGCAGTTACAAAAACCTTTCACTGTAATGTATCGGTTATGTTTCAAAGTTATGTAACGTTTGACATTTTGTCGTAACCGTAAGGTTTCTGAAACATACTGTTACATTGCGCAACGTATCTGAAAAGTCTCAATGTTTTAGTGCTACGTACTTGTAACATGGGATGTAAGGTCAGGTGATGCGTAACATCACAGCCTCTCCTTGACAAATGTCAACCCCGCCTTCTTGTGGTGCATCCTGTTCCCACTAAAGGGGCTCTGACGACCGCCAATAACGGTATAACTATACCATCGGGATTAGAGGAAATTCTATTCCACACTCACCAACCCACTTAGCCAGGGTGGTGAGTTATGACCAAACCCATCCAAAATGATTCCACAACTTAAATCTTGGCCCTCAGTCTCCGGCAGCTGGAATGTTCCTGGCCAAGGCAGCGGCCAGTGCGACATGAAGGCAGAGGGTGCTAAGAATCCCCGGAGGACCGGACTAGGCTGCCATCTGATGCTGACCATGGCTACGTATAATGAACGCACCCTATCTTCTGATTCAAGGCTTCTTGAATTGGAAGAGGAACTACAAAGGATCAAGTGGGACATCGTCGGGCTAAGTGAGGTAAGGAGAAAAGGAGAAGATCTCATTGAACTGAAATGTGGATATCTCTTCTACTATCGTGGGACAGATACTGGCAGAACTAGTGGTGTTGGATTTATAATAAACAAGAAACTGACGGATAAAGTTGTAGAAGTTGAAAGTTCCTCTGACAGAGCTGCACGACTCGTTATCCAACTCTCGAGAAGACACAAAGCTCAGATTATTCAAACTTATGCACCCACCACAAGTCATCCTGAAGAAGAAATTGAATAATTTTATGAGGAAATTCGTCATCTAAATAATAAAGGTAAGCAGCACTTGAAGATAATTATCGGAGATTTCAATACAAAAATAGGGCAACGGCAACAGAATGAAACTTCTGTAGGTAAATTTGGTCACGGCAACAGAAACCAGTGTGGAAATACTCTCGTTGAGTTTGCAGAGGCAGAAGGATTTTTCATCTTGAACTCCTTTTTCAAGAAAAAGCCACACAGGAAATGGACATGGAGACATCCAAATGGGACGACAATAAGAAACTGATTTTATTATGTGTAACAAAAATTCGTCATAGAAGACTGCAGTATCTCCGAAGATCTTTAATGCCACATTGGAGGGTGTCTTTCAGTCGCTGAGCTGGGAAAACAAGGGGATAAAGATTAATTTAGATCATCTAACCCACCTTCGTTTTGCTGATGGCGTAGTCATTTTTGCATCTACCCCATCAGAGCTGCATAGTATGATCCAGGAACTTGCTGACAAGAGTAAAGAAATGGGATTAAAAATGAACTTTCAGAAGACAAAAGTGATGTTCAATGCTTTTACAAGAAATGAAGATTTATCGATTGATGGAGAAAAGCTGGAGATAACAGGCACGTACGTTTATCTTGGACAGCAGATATCAAGTGAGGGTCACATTGATGAAGAAATTAATCGGCGTACAAAACTTGCCTGGAGAGCTTTTGGAAGAAACAGCATAATTTTCAAGAGCAATATGCCATTATGTCTTAAAAGAAAAGTGTTTGATCAATGCATCCTTCCAGTGCTTACGTATGGTGCAGAGACGTGGACCTTAGCTAAAAGAGACATACAAAGGCTGCAAACAACTCAAAGTAGCATGAAGAGGTGCATGCTTGGTGTAACCAGAAGAGATAAGAAGAGGAACTCGTGGATCCGAAAAATGACAAGAGTGGAAGACATCATGATCAGAGTTAAATCCCTGAAATGGCAATGGGCTGAACTTACTGCCAGAAGGACAGATCATCGATGGACAGTCGAAATTTTAGATTGGATACCAAGGGACCGGAAAAGACCCAGAAGAAGACCACATGGGAGATGGGTGGATGAAATTCGAAAGTATGCAAGAGTGACATGGGGGAGACTGGCACAAGACAGACCGTTGTGGAAGAAACTTGAGGAGACCTTCGCCCAGCAGTGGATTGATAATGGTTGACGATGATGATGATAATGACTTGTAACATATACGAAATATTCTGGGTTGTGTGGGCGGTAGCAAAGGTGTGCAGTGATTGGTGTACAAATAATACGCGTACAAGCCCTCAGCGATCTTTCTCTGGGCGAAAACGACGTGTCGATGTTCGTGGGCAACGGAGGCTGGAGAGGATTGAACGAGGAAACAGACGAGCTCCTTTGTGTCAAATAATGGTGCAGTACAACAGCAGTATCGAGAGGAAAATTCTAACCTGCACCGCCAGCTGCATATTAACGCAAATGTGCTATAACAACAGACTTCGTTGAGCTCTCTTCGCAGCTAAAAACCGACAATTTCATCAGCATTAGCAAATCTGGACCCTTGAGAAATGAAAAACGGTATCCTAGTCCTATGAATCACTTTTTAGCACGTCTTTTGTAAAAAATGATCGTGCTTACGTTATTGGTTTGTCCGTCTGTGAACACTATAACTCTGCAACTATTAGTCCAATTCCAAAAATTCTTTTTGCATTGAAAAGCCTGAAATATGCGAATGATGATCCTTTAATTCGTTTTCTTTTTCTTCGATGTACAATTTCGCCGCTAGAGGGCGTAAATGCCAATTATATCGAATTCAAAATATATTGTATTTCATATATATCTGCTCTTAAACATCCAATTCAAAAAATTATTTTTCCTCTTTCGAATACGTTTATGTCGAAGAGTATTTTAAGTATAGTCACTTTTTCAAGTTACGCAGATATTTTCCGCTAGGGGGCGTAAAAGTAAATGCTTTTTCCCTGATATCTCGATCTTCTTCTAGAAGTCCGATTCAAAAAATTATTTCTACATCGAATACAGCTCTTGATGGGAAATGATTTTCATATAATTTCTAATTTTTAGTAAATAATGGTTTGTCCACCAGGGGCATAAGTGTTGATTACTGCTTCTGATGTATTTGCAGCAAAATCTGAGCTCCTGGAAACTCGATAGAAAAAACTCTTCTTTGCACCGATACCCCCTCACATCAAAAATCTTTTGAGAATATTTCTTCTTAAAATAGTGCATGTTTTTCACGCCAGAGGGCGTAGATGCATATTTCATATTTGTCGATATCTCTTCTTCTAAGAGTTAGATATGAAAAATCCTTTTTTTTTTTGTAGGAAAGCGGTTTCGCTGTGAAATGTTTCTCATATATTTTCAAATATTTCTTAACGCACAAGTCTGCCGCCAGAGGGCATAAGTTCACGGTTTCGTTTACAGCAATATCTACGGTATTGAAAACCCGATTGAAAAACTTCTTTCTTCGATCAGACACTACTTTTTTCCATACCGGTTTCATTGACGTTAAATAACTTTGATAAAATTAATTGGCGTCAGAACGTATTCAAAAGACGTGCTCATTACACACGAAAATTCGGTGTTATTTTTCTTGTTTTCAGTTAACACAAGCAGACGCACAGGACAGAATATGGTGTCAATAGCATGAATGATAGATCTCAGCTGCTTAGCGTTCAATGTACAAGTTGGTGAGAGCGGTATAATGGCCTGCAATGTTTTTCTTGATCTTCAAAGCGAAAGAATCCCGAGTAAAAAGTAAGAGAAAGGAACATTCGAAAATCACTCACCTATAGCGATAACTCAACTTAATATCATGCGATTTTATTCACATAGAAGCCAAACGTCAATGAACTTCATAAACTGTAGAAAGGACGATTCGCATGCTAACAGCATACACAAAATAGCTTTCGTTGAGGGATAACACGAACGAAGCTTAAGACACATTTATTCGTTACATTTATTCTATAATGGCTGACACAATCCAAAATCAACGACCATTGTTCTCCATTGCACACACATCAATGAATGTCTCGTTGTCAGCGAGGAAGAAGCCTGACGTCGTCATCTCGTGCTCCCGCGCGTGCATCGTTCCATGTCCTCGAGTCTGGTAGAATATGAATCTTTGCTTGACAGCTGCCGCTATTCACATCGGGCACGGTGTTTTCCCAACAGAGTTAGGTACTTTAATGCCTATGGAACAACATTTGAATGCCGCCCATATGGCCCATAGGTTTGTGCGCTAACTTCCGATCATTCGTACGTGCTGGGTCCGGGTCCCAATCCCGATGAGGCATGGATTTTAGGTTCTGTCTTACGGCACTGGCTGTCTTCCCTCCTTCGAAACAGTGGCCCTAAATTAGGGATATGCGACTGCTTATAGCTCATTGAGTTGCCCACAGTGGTCAATAAACCTCAAAATAAAAACAAAAGCCTTTTGGATTCCACGAGGTAGCTTAGCATTGCTGGGGACCAGGCACACTTGTGCATGGTGTTTCCTCGTGGAGAGGATTAATTCCAGCACCATGCGAAAGAGCACGGATCGTCACCCAATGGTTCCAGCAGCACGATAGTGACTTAATAAATCGAAAATAGTCCTCAGAGTCCCTAGGTATTAAGCCAATTGAGAACCTGTGACATGAGATTAAGAGAGCCATTCGTGGCAGGGATCGTCCTCCAGAAAACATTCGGTACTTGGCACTGTCACAGATCTTTTGCTGAACATACTTTTAGGACGATATCAGCCCCTCGTTAAATCAATGGCTCATAGAATTGAGGTTGTTTGAAGGCTTACAGCTGAGCATCACGTTATCAGAAAGGTGTCCCTAAGTTTGCTAATTCAGTGTACACAGTCCAGTCAAAAAAATATGACCACCTGTTAGTATGAAATATTTCCTCCTCATGCCACCAATACCATATATATATACACTGAAAAACAATTGAATTAGAGATGCCTGTCTAGTAACGTGTAGCACCACCTTTCGTCCTGATGACGGCGGCGATTCGTCTCGGCATGGACTCGAAAAGACACCGAAAGCGTTGGGAAGCCATACGGATCCACGACCCCTGAACAAGCTCCCACAGTTTACGAAGATTTAATGGAGGGGGGGCAGAGCCTCGAACATATCTCTCGATGGCATCCCAGATGTGCTCGATGGGATTGAGGTCAGGTGATCTAGCTGGCCAAGGAAGCGAGGTCGCGTCGGTGGAGTGTTCATCCAACCATTCGGATACAATTCCGGAGCGATGGCTCGGTGCATTGTCTTGTTGCAAGATGAGGTAACCAGTGGGATGTAGAAGACGCACAAACGGGAGCAAATGGTCGTCTAGGATATCCCGGTAACGTTGGCCTGTGAGGGACGATGTCACACGTACCAGGGGTCCCATTTCAGTCCACGTAAACAGTCCCCAGATGAAAATGCCACCCCCACCAGCTTGAAGAGTACCCTGCTGGCAAGAAGGATCCATCGCTTCATGTGGTTTGCGCCGTACTCGTATCCTGCCATCCGCATGTACCAACGTGAATCTCGACTCATCAGTCCAGGCAACATTTTTCCACATGTCTAGGGTCCAGTGGCGACGTTCCCGTGCCCATGCTAATCTTTGCACCCTGTGATGTGCAGTCAGCAGCGGTACCCTCGTGGGACGATGGCTTTTGTACCCCATAGCGAGGAGATGGTTTTGGATGGTGTGGCTGCTTGCACGTTTTTGTGCACCAACGTTAAATTGTCGTGTTATTTCTTGTACTGTGGCCTGTCTATCCGCTGTTACAATGCGAGCTAGCCGACGATGACCCCGCTCATCAACACGCTGTTGTCCTTGCCAGTTTACCCTTGCAGGGATGGTTTTACCGCATTCGATGTACTCACGGTGCACCCGTGACACTATGGCTCGTGAAAATTCCAGTGCCTTCACGACTTCCGAGATAGAGTGACCCATTCTTCGGGCGCCGACAATTTGCCAACGATCAAATGCGCTTAGATCCTTCGTCTTACCCATACTGCGTTCGACTCTTACTGATTCCCGTCGCATCACCCTTTATATTGTTTTTACCGGATTCGATGTACTCACGGTGCACCCATGACACTATGGCTTTACCGGATTCGATGTACTCACGGTGCACCCGTGACACTATGGCTCGTGAAAATCCCAGTGCCTTCACAACTTCCGAGATAGAGTGACCCATTCTTTGGGCCCCGACAATTTGCCAACGATCAAATGCGCTTAGATCCTTCGCCTTACCCATACTGCGTTCGACTGTTACTGATTCCCGTCGCATCACTCTTTATATTGTTGGATCGCTGCATACGTCATTTCGTTTCCGTTTACAGGGCCGCCCACAGCACCACATTTGCATAACGCCAGCTGTCTCTAATTCAATTGTTCTTCAGTGTACTGTATATCGTGACATTGATTCAATGAGACCTCTCAACGTTTCTGTAGGTATGCTATACCATGCAGACACTTGAGCTTACCGCAGATCATTAAGAGTCATTGCTGGTGGATCCACAGGTCGAACCTGTTGGTCAAGGTAATCCCACAGGTGTTCAATGGGATTGATGTCTGCCGAGAATGGTGACCAGGATAGTAAGCTGAAGTCACTGGAATGCTCTTCCAACCATTCTCTCACCAGCACAGTAATAAGGCCAGGGGATCCTACTGGAAGCAATCCAAGCCATCGGGGATAGACAGTCATCGTGAATGGCAACAGCTGATCCGCTAGAATGGATAGGTAGCCTGAAATGTTCATCATGCGATCGAGGGGGATGATTGATCCCAATGATTACAAGGAAAAGATTACCCGCACAAGCGCACTGCCACCCCTCCCTGTTTCTTCTCGGACATCGTGTAGGAATGATTTCTGTCAATAGTGCTTTGCCATATTCTCCATATGGTCTGAAACCACATGGAGAATATATCGCCATATTCTCCATATGGTCTGAAACCACGTGGAGAATATCTGAGACCATCGATCAGTGGAAAAGTCGCCTTTTCAACGTTATTCGTCTGGAAAGGCGACTTTTCCACTGATCGATGGTCCAGTGCCTCCTCTCAGATGCACATTCATGCCGTAATCGTCGATGTATGGCTGTCAGCATTGGGTATCTTGAGTGGATGGCTGCTCCGGAGACCCATAGGGAGCAGAGCTCGTTCGACTGTGGTCTGAAATATGCTCCTCGATGTGCCTGCATTAAATGTTCTGGCCAGTTGTTCCACTGTGGCCCGTCTGTTGGATCGTATCAGTCTGGATAGCCGTCGCTGCCCATGGTCTTCTGTGCTTCGTGGGCGTCCATTATTAACCCGATTACTGCAGGTCTTGTCGGTTACCTTCCATTCCTGAAACCTACAAGTCTTGGATGGCGGTAAGTGGTATGCTGTACCATTCTTCCTGCAGAAACTGCTCCCATTCCTTGAGAGACGTCGGAGGAGGATAACGGGATCGCACTCTGTTTTCCAACACAGACCACAAAGGATCAATGTTGTTTAAGTCCGGTGATTGTGCAGGCCAGGGAAGGTGTGAAACTTTATCCTCATATTCCTCAAAGCATGATTGA
Organism: Macrothele yani; assembly: GCA_039090855.1. Classification (NCBI taxonomy): domain Eukaryota; kingdom Metazoa; phylum Arthropoda; class Arachnida; order Araneae; family Macrothelidae; genus Macrothele; species Macrothele yani. Next base: position 130,983,832 of record CM077027.1, on the reverse strand, counting down.
ATCTTGGCATTATCATCTATAAAGGTGCAATCCCCTGACGGAAACAATGTCTGCGCCATTGAATGCACATGGTAGGCCAAAAGAATTACATAGTCACAGCTAGTGATCCGTCCGTGTAAGGTGATAATGGGACCTGCTGCAAACCACGAGATCGCAGCCCAAACCAATAAGGAACCGCCCCCATGCTTCACTGTAGGAAGGATACAGTCTGGGTTGTAGGCTTCTGCGGGGGTTCTCCACACGCAAACCCGTCCTGTGGTGGGGAATAGTGAGAAACTTAATTCGCCGGAAAACAAGACATGTTTCCATTGATCCGCAGTCCACGTTTTATGATCCTGGCACTACTGTAGTCTCCGTTTCATATTCACTTGTGACACCAGGGGTTTTGCAATGGCAGCCTTGTCGTAAATATTGTGCTTATGTAATTCCCTTCGCAAGGTATGGGTCACAGTGGATTTTGGAAAGGCGCGTTAAGCTCAGCAGTCACTTTCGTCGCCGTGGTCTTCCTCCTTGCGGTCACAATCCTCTTTAATGCCCTCCTGTCTCTCGCAGTGAGTTTGGTTTTCCTTCCACAGTTGTGTCTCGCAGATGATGTTGTGCCGTGAACATTGTATGCTGCCCTGACCTTCGACACGGTACCTCTCGATACCCCCAATACCTGTGCCACTGTGGTTACCGAAGCACCAACCAGACGGGCTCCTACAATCTGCCCTCTTTGGAACTCCGATAGGTAACTCATTGTGCCTTCATCTGGAACGAAATTATGCAAACACCGATTTACAATGTAGTCTCACAGACCCTTGAGACTATAAACAACACTTTTTTACGAAAACAAATTGTAGCTACATGTTCGTTTTGCTCAAAAAGCAGCACATACCAAAGTCACTGTTTTCAGCGAGGTGTTTCCATTATTTTGGTGTATATTCCGAAAGGTTAGTCGTAATATGACATTTCAAGCAAAAAACGGCGGTAAAGACTTTTTCTGTTCCCCTGGTACGCGTACGAGGCTTTACGGAACCCTTTATTTAATTTACAGCGAAGATACTTTCCAGCAGCAAAGGCTTAGATGGCAAAGACGATTCTCTGCAAAAAAAACATTCTTACTGATAAATTTGTTGAATGAGCATATTTTCGGAAATTAATTGGAATTATTAGATGGCTACTTTTACAGAAAAAGCGGAAATCGTTTTAAAAATTCAAGGAAAATGAAGAGAGAACAAAGAATGTTTTCTCAAACTAAAGTTCATATCTAATTTCCCTAAGTATCTGGAGATAAAAAGAAAGAAGAAAGACAAATGAGAGGAAGGACTTTTAGCTCGAGTGCTAACTTCATTTCCTTTGAGATTCCAAAATGGGTTCTCTTCACCTACGTTGTTTAGATTTATTTCCGTTGCCACTGGAGGGTTAATAAATACAACAACTCGGAGCATCCATTCACCTTTCATCTTCCTTCAGAATTTTCTCGCTTCCATTTCATTTCTTCGGTCAGAGTTTCTCGTTTTCTGGCGAATACACAACGAAATTATCAAAATAAGCGAAACGTATTCTCATATGTTACACTGCCACTCAAGTGTTTCTCTTTTGTGATAGAAACACTGATTGTCGAGTCCTAGAATAATTTTAAGAAAATGTATGATAGGAGAACTGAAAAATCAGATTAGCAATAAACGTTGAAATTATGAGCACACATTGTTTATATGTACAGAGTAATGTAGTGAGGGAATGTCCGTTGGGAAAATCATTAGTGTTAATTAAAAATGTCCGTTGCTGCTGTTTCCCGGTTATGAAGATTTGTAACGTAAACAGTGAAAGTCTAATCAAAAACACTAAAAAATGTATCTGTGTTTAATAAATACGAGTATATCTACTGTGAAATCAATAAGTGTATCTGTGCTTGATGAAGACCTTCAAAAACGTACCTCAAGCAACAGTTTTCGTTCAATGGCCGTACTTCGCTTGCACTTTAGTAAGTACTAGATGAAATGTACCTGGCGATACAAGATATAACGTTTAAGATGCAAGTCTATAAATCTGGACGTTTTGATTATATATAAATATGCTTTTATTTAACCATTAGTTGTCTGTTCCTATTTAAATTATGTTACTTCTCGTTACGTGTTCTTTCTTAATGACATATCTTACTTTTCGAAAACTCCTTGCAACAAGTCAAGTCAGTAAGCCGTAGAAAAAGCCTACTGCGTTAGTAAAAAGATGTGGCATGTGCAATTCAGCTAACCAACTCGTGCCTTGCTGCTATTTTGTCAACAAATTGTAATTTTTCTCTAGCCTAAATACTGCAGTGAGAGATTGTGCTGTAAGTACTAGATCTTGAACAACCTAAACACGAAAAATATTTGTTTCTTTTATCTGTTCTATGTGTTGTGACGTCTATGCTGTAATTTAAATTTCAGTTATCTGTTCATATTTTACTTTTGAGTTACCTCTTCTTGATTAACGTCATATCTTATTTTTTCGTTAACTCCTGAAAAAGTGTCATTTATATAAAAGCCAACTGCATTGTCAAAAATGTATGGCATCTGTAACACAGCTATCGATACCTTGTGACTTGCCGTTTTGTCAACAGAGTATAATTTCTGTAAAGCCGATTTGTTAGCGGTAGACAAAGTGTTCTGTATTATATTAACCTTGATTATTATGTTGTTCAATAATTGAACTGCGAAGACAATGTGATAAAAATTATTATAGATTACGACATAGTCATTTTGCAAGTACTCCTCAGAATTGTGGAGTCCGTTTCATGAATTTGTTGACATGAGTAAAGAAGTGGGATTAAAAATGAACTCATAGGCATAAAATTGTATGTACAATGCTTCTAAAAGAACTAAAAATTTACTGGTTAACGAAGCTAATGTAGAAGTAACTGATTTACTTCGGACAACAGATACCAAGTAAGAGCAATACTGAAGCAGAATTTTGTAAGCGCATAAAACTTAGTTTGGGAGCATTTGTAAGTAAGAGTTCAATTTCCAAGAGTGATTTACCATTATATCTTAAGAGAGAAGCAATGAATCAATCCATCCTTTCAGTTTTATTACTTATGGCTCAAAGACATTGACCTTAACTCCAAAGATATTCAGAGGCTTCAGACCACTGAAATAAGCATGGATAGGTGAGTGCTTGGTATAAGCAGGAAAGATAGTAAGAGGAATTCATGGATCAGGAACATGACAACAGTTGATGACATCATGGTCAAGGTAGAATCCCTGAAATGGCAATGGGCTGGACATATTGCTATCGTAGAAGAACTGACCACCGTTGGACAATTGAAGTACTAGACTGCATTCCAAGGGACAAGAGTCGGAAAGAGTTGATGACATCATGATCAAGACAAAATCTCTGAAGGCAATGGGCTGGACATATTGCTAGAAGAACTGACCACCATTAGAGAACTGAAGTACTAGACTGCATTCTAAAGGACAAGAGTTGGCAAGGGTTGATGACATCATGATCAAGGTAGAATCTCTGAAATGGCAATGGGCTGGACATATTGCTATCGTAGAAGAACTGACTACCGTCGGACAATTGGAGTACTAGACTGCATTCCATCGGAAAAAAGTTGGCAAGAGTTGATGACATCATGATCAAGAAAACATCCCTGAAATGGCAATGGGTTGGACATATTGCTAGAAGAACTGACCACCATTAGAGAACTGAAGTACTAGACTGCATTCTAAGGGACAAGGGTTGATGACATCATGATCAAGACAAAATTCCTGAAATAGCAATGGGTTGGACATATTGCTAGAAGAACTGACCACCATTAGAAAACTGAAGTACTAGACTGCATTCTAAGGGACAAGGGTTGATGACATCACGATCAAGACAAAATTCCTGAAATAGCAATGGGTTGGACATATAGCTAGAAGAACTGACCACCATTAGAGAACTGAAGTACTAGACTGCATTCTAAGGGACAAGGGTTGATGACATCATGATCAAGACAAAATTCCTGAAATAGCAATGGGTTGGACATATAGCTAGAAGAACTGACCACCATTAGAGAACTGAAGTACTAGACTGCATTCTAAGGGACAAGGGTTGATGACATCATGATCAAGACAAAATTCCTGAAAAAGCAATGGGTTGGACGTATTGCTAGAAGAACTGACCACCATTAGAAAACTGAAGTACTAGAGTGCTTTCTATGGGACAAGAATTGGCAAGAGTTGATGACCTCATGATCAAGACAAAATCCCTGAAATGGCAATGGGCTGGACATATTGCTAGGACTGGTCACCATTGGACAACTGAAATACTAGACTGCATTCCAAGGGACAAGAGTTGGCAAGAGTTGATGGCACCAAAAATTGGCAACAGTCGATGATATTATTATCAAGAGAAAAGAGTTGGAATAATTGATGATGTCATTGTCAAAAGACAAGAGTTGGCAGTAGTTGATAGTATCTTTATCATGAGAAAGAGTTGGCGAGAGTTGATGATATCATTATCAAGGTAAAATCTCTGAAATGGCAATGGGCTGGAATTTTGCTAGAAGAACTGTCCACTGTTGGACAATTGAAATACTAGACTGGATTCCAAGAGCCAGAAGAAGACCTCCAAGAAAACCTCGGGGGATATGTGTGGATGAAATTCGAAAGCATGACGGAGTGACATGGAGGAGGCCAGCCGAAAAGAGAACGTTGTGGGAGGGATTTAGGAAAATTTCATGTTGTTGATGAAGATTACGTATATTCATAGTTCTTCACTGATCTCGTACGTTTGTGTCGGCAACTTCAAGTGCTTATACCTCCTTGCTCTGGATTTTGTGTAGCCAAAATAAGGAAACGTACTGTAAATTCGAATTACGGTAGAACCCGTTGGGAGATCGGGATCGACGGATATCCTTGCTAAATCGTCATGGGATGAAAAGTTCCACTATGCAAAAACATGCATACGTGATGATATGTATATACCTTTATACACTAGTCACAAAAAGTTAAGGATATTTCGATCTCGAAGGGAAAACGTAGTGATATGCAAATTTAGCGACTACTGGAGACTAATCATCCACGTGGGTAGCTACGTCATGTGTAAATCAGCATCATGACAACACAGTACGTACGTCCAGGCCTTCTCGGACGCCCGAGCGTAACCATTAATCACCTTGCCGTGAGGTTCGAGAAATTGGGCGATGTTCCTTCCGCACATCATCTGGAATTGATAAGAATTCCTCCTTCAACGCTTCGAAAATGTGTAATGCTTCTTCTACACATCATCTGGAATTAATCAAACATACTTCTTCCTCAGAGAGATATTTCAAGTACTATTTGCGGACATGAAACCTGCGATTTCGTGCCTTTACATTTCTAAAGGGGTTGGGGATATACACTATATTGACAAAAGTCACCGGACACCCCTTCAAAACAAAATGAACGGATCCTCTGCGTTGTTAAAATGCGCGGTACAGCTTCAAACGGTATAAAAACAAGACGGAAGTTGACCGCGATCATATTGCACTGTGAGGTTGAGTGAAAATGTCACGGCGGGAGAGAACTGACTTTAAGAAAGGAAAAATTGTTGGGTGTTATATTAGTGGGTTGTCCATAAGAGAAACAGAGAGGCATTTAAACATACCCAAATCAACTGTTTTGGATGTACTGAATAAGTGGAAGACACATGGCGGGCCTAAAGCAGCAGAAAAGCACCGGAAGACCAAAGAAAATCAGTGATAGACGACGTCGAAGCCTCAGGAGAGTCGTTACAGCTAATCGACGGAGGTACTGCACAGGACCTCAGTGTACAGGTGAGTAAGAATGCTGGAACCTCGGTATGTACAGGTACCATTTGCAGAGAATTTCATTACATGAGTTACCGTGGTCGTGCGGCTGCTTATAAGCCTTTCATCGCCACTCGGAATGCTACTTGTTGTTTAGCATGGTATAAAGAACATTTATCGTGGACCGTAGATGAATGGAAACGGGTCCTATGGACTGATGAATCCAGATACACGATCCATCAGCCTGATGGCCGTATGGAACAGGAACGTTTTTAACACAGCCGGAGGAACGCTATTTAACACAGCGTACTGTTCCTACGCTCAAGGTTGGAGCTGGCAGTGTATTCGTGTGTGAGTATTTTTCGTGGTATGGTCCCTGCCCATTGGCTATTGTGGACAAACCTGTTAACCAGCACGTCCACCTCGATATTCCGGACAATTATGCCCTATCAACTCTGTGGCAATACTTTGGAACTTAGCCTTGTTTGTGCCAGTAGGATAATGCACCGAGTCATAAGCAAGGACTGTGACGGCGTGGTTTGACGATAATTCTGTATCGTATGTGGACTGGCCAGCACACAGCCTTGATCTTAATTCCATAGAGCACCTATGGGATGAATTAGAGCGCCGCATAAGAAGTTTGGAAACAAGGCATACTACTAAGCAACAGTTAGAGGCAGCATTATGTACTGAATGGAAGCGCATACCTATCACTGCGTTCCAAAACCTTGTCGAAAGCATGTCTCTAAGGATCAGTTTTCACATAGTATTTATTAGAAGAAAGATACAGGAGATGTGCTTGAATAAATCATCTCAAATGATGTATGACAAAAAAATATTTACAGATGTTTTGTAGCTTACGCTACTGCTTATTTACACGGTTCTGTACATTGATGATAGTAAAAAACAGTTAGTTACACTAGAGTGTCTGGTGTGGCAACAAAAGTCTCTGACAAAGCAGAGAATAGGAACAATTCAGCTTGAAGAGCGTTATACAATATTAATTTTGCACAGTATTGATGCAAGGAATAATACAGAATTTGAGCTTGCAGACATAGATTCAAAAGACAGGTGAGGAGAAATTAACAGATGTATGCAGCTTGCGCTACGTTAATTACAGGATTCTGTGCAACGTTGACATGGCAATAGTTAAGTGCAGTAGAAATCTGGCGAGGCAATATGAATCTCTGGTAATACAGAGAGTAGAATCAGTCCGGAATGATGAGCACTATAGAGTATAAATTTTACATAATATTGATGAAAAAAAAATATCTGACCGAAAGGTGATACGTTGTGGGTGACCTGGAAAACCAGGAGGTTGCAGGTGATCAAGGAGACAAACATGAAATCAAAAGTTCGAAAGACAGATGATGAAAAATTTGCAGATGAATGTGGCTCGCGGTACTATATGTTACATACAACGGTGATATGAAAAATAGTTATATACAATAATTTTCCTGAGAATACAAAATGAAAAATAATCTCTGAAAATACAGAGCGAAGACACAACTCATCACAATGAGTATTGGAGAACACAAATTTACACAGTTGATAAATAAAATTACACAGTTGAATCAGGAATTGAAGATAAGAATATACTGCAAAAACGACAAAGAGAAACTTTACAGATGTCTGTGGTTCGTGATACGACCTATTTACATGATTCTGTACAATGAGAAGTTACAATTTATATATATTGGTTTGTCAGAGGTGGTAAAAAAAATAGTCTCTGACATCGCAGAGAGAATACACAATTCAGCAAGATGAGCAATGAAAAACAAAAACATTTACACATGAGTTATACACGAAAAAAAAAACAACATGTGAAGAGGATGAGAATTGAGTCTTAAAAAAAGCGTGAATAGATATTGACAATTATAAGTAGCTCATGCTTCGAACAATTCATAGGATTCTATACAATAATTGATCTACTAAAAGGGATGTACAATAGTGAGACAAACAAAACGAATCTGATAAAATAGGGAGTACAAATAATATAGTACAGTGAATGTTGAGGAACAAGATTACACTCAGTTGCGAAGCAAGAAAAAAGCAGGAAATGTGTACAGGAAAATCGTCTCAAAATGACATATGAAAAGAAGATTTACAGGTGCTTGTAGCTGACGCAACGACCTATTTACAAAGCTCAATACAGTGATGAGAGAATAAAATTTATGTATGATAATTTGTCGGAAAAGACAAAAAATAGTCTCTGACGAAGCAGAGATTGAAGACAAATCAGCATGGCAAAAATTGTATCTATCAGGAGGTAGGTGAAACAAAAGTTCCGACTGTAAGGTGAAGCGTTGTGGGCGACCCTGCAAACCAAGAGGTTGCTGGTGACCAAGTTGATAGGAACTGTGGTTCACTGCAGCGTGCAACTGCAGTGGTAAGTTCTAGTCGAAGGCGGGAGAGTAGGCGATTACGAAAATGACAAAGTAACGCAGTACTGACTTTATTTATGTCAGTAGAAGCTTCGGGGGACGCTGAAGATGATACACGTGAATTATATGTTTTACAAGCACGAAGATGTAGGAGCAGACTGCCGGAAGGTGAATAGGGCGAGAAGAGTTCAGAAGTAGTGTTCGGTAGGCGCTGAAGGTGAGGACGGTCTCACAGGATCGTTGCGCTAGCGTGAAAGCGAGATGGAGTATTGGCAATAATACTATGCAATACATGAAGACATGCTGGACGTCAGCCTCCTCGCCACAATACGGACCGGAGGGTCAAGATAAAATGGTCATGCGATGTAAAATCGACGGCACAGGGAGGCGGTTGTGTAAGAAAAGCCAATGTGAATTGACTTCAAGGGGTGCTGAAACGGGGGAAAGAGTAGCGGACCACACTGCGGAGGTAGAAGAAAGTGGAATGCCAGAAATGGGAAGAGGTGCGGAAGAGCGAGAGAGAAAACGGTAGAGATCAGCTGTTGAGAAAGAGACAAGAGGAAGAGGTGTGCCATTGGACGACAGAAAAAATGGGAGAGGGAGAGAGGCAGAGTGGACAGAAATGAGACCTGAGGGAGTAGCAAGCTCAGGGAACAGGGAGATTATAGTAGAAATAAGAGAGTTGTGAACAAAGTGAGCGTTGGCATTGAAACGGGGAGCAGAGGGTATAGAAGAGAAGGGGAGCCAGGAAAGATCGGTGTTAACAAGATCGCTGACTGTAACGACTCCAGCTCGGAGCCATGAAGGAAAAGCAAAACATGGGAGATGGGGAGGGTGTAGCAGAGAAGAAAAAAAAGAGGTTCGGAAAGTAGGTCATTTGTGGAGGCAGGGAGAGAGCGAGAAAGAGGGAGGGGAACGAAGAAAGGAGGTAGCATCTTTGTAGACAGGAGGGAAAAGTGTGAGAAGGGGACAGTGGTCCATGAGTAAGAACGAAAGGAGAGTAAAGCGTGGGTTATGTGGAGAGACTATGACATCACGAGCAGCAACTGCAGAGGGAGCAGGTGCCGGAAGTGATCGTAAAACGTAGACACACGATAAGCCTTGTAATAGGATCTGACGTCGGGTAGACTAATGCCTCCGTTGGAAGGAGACAGGCTGAGTTGAGGTGCTCCGACCCAGTGATGGCCGGGCCAGATAACCTGATTTTGACAGCGGGTGAGTTCAAGAAGACGTAGTGCTGGTTGCTTCGAAGCCAACCAGGAATACGTGCACATTGAAAGCAGGTAAGTGTGCGTTAGACGTGCTCTTTGAAAGACGGAGGTGCAGAATTGTGCGCGCCGCCAGATTGCGACCGAGTGATGTAGGCGTGGCCGGAGAGTCGTCTAGGTGACGAGTGAAGCAGTTGCTGGTTTTCCAAGGTGGACTCCTAGGAATCGTTGAGAGATGTTGGACCACTCTGCTCTCCAAGGAGAGTCAGTGCGGTTAGACCACGAACCGGTCCATAGGCCTGTGCTTTTCGTTGTGTTTAGCGCTGCTCCGGAACATGAGGCGTAGGTATTGTAGAGATTGTGGAGATCGTGAAATTGTGAGTCTTGCCGATTACAGAATGTAACATCGTCGGCGTAGGCAACATAGGTAGCAACATGATGACGTGTGCTGGCTACCACAGGTGGTAGTAAAGCAAAGAACGATCGATGGACTGCGCGTAAAATAGGTTCTATTGCGAGGGCGAAGAGCTGCCCGGATAAGGGGCAACCCTGACGTACGCCGAGACGAAAGGGTATGGGAGCTGTGAGAAGGTTGAGCAGCTTGACGTGGAAAACTGCGTCCCGGTAGAGGGAGATGAGAAGAGAAGCAAAGAAAGGAGGAAAGCCGAAATTTAGTAATGTAGCAAGAAGGTAATCATGAGAAATATTATCGAATGCTGAGCGTTGATCGAGGGAAAGAAGAGCAAGGGGTTCTGAGCGAGAGCGGGCGAGGTGAATTAGATCATTAAGAAGCTGAATATTATGGGAGATGGAGCGGCCGGGTACAGTATAGGTTTGATTAGTGGAGAGAATATGAGGTAGTATGGGGTTAAGCCGGCGGGACAGAAATATAGTATAGAATTTATGATCAGTATTTAAGAGTGAGATGGGACGCCAATTCCCCAAGTCAAGCGGATCACCCTTCTTGGGGAAAAGTACAACATGTGCGAGCGTGAAACTCCTCGGAAAAGATGCAAGATGCATGGCAGTAGAAAAAGCACAGAGGAGAAACGGAAGGAGGGCAGGAAGAAAAGCCTTATAGAAAGAAACAGGGAGACCGTTCGGGCCAGGTGAAGCCCGGGGGTTGAGGGACGAGAAAGTGTCAGAGAGCTCAGTTAAAGTGGGAGGATGGAGGAGGCTAGCTGAAAGATGAGAAGGGACCTGAGGCAAAGAAGAGAATAGAAGAGCAGAAGCTGTAGGGGAGGGAGGAGGAGTTTCACAAAATTTTGAAATGTAGTAGTTCCGTACCATAGAACAAATTTGAACTGGTTCGGATGATACCACTCCAGTTGGAAGACGAAGGTGCTGTAGAACAGAAGAGGCTCGGCGAGTTGACTCAAGTGACGTAAGGAATTCGTACGAACAAGCATCAGGTTTCAGGTGTTGTCGTTTAAGGCGTTGAAGGGCTTGTTTTGCAAGCGGCACCAAAAGTGAATGCAATTCTGCCTGGTAGACTTGAAATAGGGGATCAGCAAGATTGAGCAAAGAAAGCATTTGCCTAGTATGATCAAGTCGCATCCTCCGTTGGGTCATGATCGAGTATGACAGGTTTCGTACCAGTAGTATGAGGTGGCGTTTTACTTCCGACCAAAAGTTGAGGGGGCACGGTGCAGAATGAAGCCTTCGACGCCAATGCGCGAGAAAATCTCGCACCGATGAGCAGAAGGCTGGGTCATCTAAAAGAGTGTCGTCAAAAGTCTACTTCTGTGTTGAAGTAGCAAAAACTGTTATGGCAATGGCGCAATGATCCGAGGAAACTGTGGGTGTACAGCATGAATCTGATATTGCTGGTAGAAGAAGAGAAGTTGCATAAAAGCGATCCAATCTTGCTGTAGGAGGATCAATGGCTCTTGGTGCACGCCATGTATGTGTAGTCTGGGTTGGTGACAAATGGCGTTGAACGTCGCCGAGTGAGAAGTCTGAAATGATAGACTGTAAAAGATGTACTACTTCCGTACGGTGTTCTCTGGAAGCAGAAGAGCGATCAGTTAGGGGATGTAGAGTGCAATTGTAGTCACCTCCGATAAGTACCCGGTCGGTGATGGGAATACGTGACAGAGCCCGTCGAAGTTTTGCAAACAGCTCTGGCACGTGAGTAGGAGTGCAAGGAACATAAATGTTGAATACATGAAATTTTTCAGCTGCGACGGTGAAAGAGACCCGTTGCAATAAGTCTCGACATAAGTTTTCACTGAGGAGGAGGAAAGAGTTGAACGAAAACGTGAGTGAACACCAACTGCCATGCCACCACGCGACAGTTGGCTGTAGGCGTGATGGAAAGTATGATCCCACTGACGCCATTGATGAAATTGAGTGGTGGAAGCACAGTTTGTTTCCTGCAGAAGTAATATATCAGCATTCAGCGGAGCAAGATCCTCTCGTACCAGCGCATTTGCAAGAGGTGTCGCAAAACCGCGACAATTAAGTGACACCACCCTGAATGTCTAGGTTAGTTGTGGGATGCAGTGGAATTGACTGGCTGTAGTGATGGAGTGGAGTCCACGGAGAAAACAAGCACTCCACGGGACCTCGTCCGCAGTGCGCCGAAGAGTGTTTTCAAGTGAGTGTAATTGAACCAGCACTTGTGGTAGGGCTGCTTCATACTGCTGAATGCAAGTGCGTGCGGAGGAAGGGCTAGAGGACCTAAAAGGCAATCCAGCACGTCCTCGTATGGCAGAGGCTCAGCAGGAAAGCATTTTCAGCAAGAAAAGTTGGCGAATTCATCTAGTGAGGGAAAGGCACCCTCACATGCTGTCTCAGAGGAAGTGTGTAGAGGCGACCTGGAGAACGGTCGTCGAGAGCTGACGGAGCGAGTGGATGAGCGGGTAGAAGAGCGAGATGATCTTCGGGACGCCAGAGTCTTTGACTTCTTCGTCTTGGGGCGAGAAGCACCACTGCGTTTTCCAGCAACCACTAAAGCTTCATGATCGTCTGGAGAGTCTGAACCCGAAGCGTTACCTGTGACTCGTGTCATGGAGCCAACGGTAAAGCTGAGGAGTGGTCAACATGTACATCAGCAGTGGTTGTAAAAGTACTAGGGAGAGTCGATTTTGGAAGCCTGGGAAAATTCTTAAGATCAGCAGGAGGTGGAGGCATCAAAGTCGTTTGTTGACCAATGGCAGTAAGCTGACTTTTGGAAGATCTTGATTCCGCGACTTTCCTCGAATAGGAAGAAGTCTGTGAAGCGTTAGTGGACAAAGTAGAAGAAGATGTAGTGTGTGGAGCTGTTTGCAGGGAGGCACGTGGGCACTGAGCCCTTATGTGACTTTCGCTCTGACAGATAGTGCAATACTGTGAAGTGATTATCTCAACTCTTCGGCGTTGCTGTCCACAGCGCATGTGCAAAACATTCGGAACCGCTTTCAGCTGAGCATCAGATGAAAAGAGAACTCGAGCAGTGCGGCGGAAACCCCGAATTGATTTGTCTTCAGGGTCTCTGGGAGCCGCAGAGAGAGTTGTTATGGAGCCAACAACTCTGCCGTACCTGCTGAGCAAGGTGCAGAGTGCAGCGTCTGATACTTCTGGTGGTACGGGGTAGAAGGTCACCTGCACCGGGCGGTGCGCAACCGGTTGTGCTAACAGATGCACGTCATTGATGGTTAGACCTTCCGTAAGGACCTGGTCAGCATGCGCTTTATCCTTAAAATAGACCAAGACAGATCTGGGTTTTCGAGCTACAAAGTCTATAGCATCCTTTAGTAAGATAGTTTTTAGGGCTCGGCTATATTGCCACAGCTTAGTGTCGGGAAGCGCATCAAAATAGACGCCCCGTTCCATAGTGGAGGAAAAAAGGTGACCAGCTCGGGAATCCTCTGGTATGTCAATTGTAGCAGTAGAACCGACGACAGCGACATAGGATTCAAGAAAAGGCATAGCAGATGAAACTGGGGGTGTGAGGACCCCAGAAGTTGCAGAAGCATAGGACGCTTGGGCAGACATGGGTCGAGAAGTCGATCGAGCGGCCCCTAGCAGTGAGGGCGGATCAGGAAGTTGATGAGAAGTGGAAGCTATGAGCTCAGTATTGCTGATAACGGAGACGTCATCATCTGCTGAGATGTAGATAGGAGACTTGGTGGGAGTTATAGCTGGAGAAGAAGAGGTGTCCATGACGTCGCAATGACGCTCGGGAGCCACCTCATTAAGCTGAGCAGGAGCTACCGCGGTTGAAGAAGAAGAGGAAGCTGGCTAATCTGCCAAGATAAGGATGTGGGCGTCACCCTTGTCTGCCTCCGCCATCGAAGCAATGGCGAGACTTTTACGAAAAAAGACCAGCTTGGTTGAAAAGTAAAACAGTGAATAATGAAAAACTATGGCACTCACCAACCTGGGAGATACACGAACGTAAAGTGTAGAACTTCAACTTGAAGATACACTCAACCACAGAAACTAAAGCACTCAATAAACACCTTATATCAACGAAAATCACAGAGCTCAAAACCCAACCACTGAGCTTCGAAGGGTCAGTGCATGCATTAAAGCCAAAGGTGGACCGACACCGTACTAATATGTGTCAAAAAATGCTATGTTATGTTTCTCTCCTAGGTGTCCGGTGACTGTTGTCCATATAGTGTATGTGACGTACCACTGAGATTACGCAAGAGTAAAAACAACAAGTTGCAGGGATAAGCCAAGGTCGGTGTAGCTCAGTCGGGAGACTCGGTTTCAAAGCAGCCAACGACAAATAAGGTTTTACGCTGTAACATATGTGCTGAGTTTCGTCTCATTTTGTTGTGCACGCTTTCAAATTGGAATCTTTTCTATGTGAAGTATATCTTTTTTTTTTTTTTTTTTTTTTTTTTGTTGGAAAGTTTAACTACCACCTTGGGAAACACGATTGGCTATAAGCAGTCGCCCGTCCCAAATATAGGGCTACTGGTTACAGGGAATGGAGAGAGTCAGTGCCATAAGACAAACATTACATCCATACCTTACCGTGATTCGAACCTGGACTAGGACGAATTGTCAGAAACCAGCGCTTAGACAAGTGTGGCACTGAAGCGGCAAGTACATCTTTCGCATTGTTTTCCCATTTAAACAGACGTGTCATATAGATCGTGTCTGTCAAATTATTACTTCTTCTTTATTCCCATGTTCTCTTATACACTTTCCCAAATTTCTTTTATGTTCAAACTGCATGCTTGATTAAATGTTTCGTTTTCCCTTTAAAAAAAGAAAAAAAAAAAGGTAGAAAAAATAGAGTTTCGAGTTTAATTAGATATCAGAGAGAAATGACGCATCAGGAGATCTAAGAAAATACGAGTGGTATTAAATCAAGAAAAATTGCCAAAAGTAAAGCTGGGTTTAGGGTGATCAGATGCTTATCTTAAAAGTAAAAGTTCTGTCTAATCTCTGGTCGGACACACAAGAGGCGAGCAGTTTTTGAAACTACTTAATTAGATTTAACAAAGAAATTTCACTTTTTATTTCTTTTGCTTATCCTTCTCTCTGGCTGAGAGGTAAATGAAAAAAAAAATATTTGAACGGAGGAAAAGCACCAAAAGTAGCACAAATTACGAACATGCTTTATATAAAGAAAAGAACTAATGAAAAATGTAGAGCAAGATTGAGGAATAAGATAACAGTTTTGCCGGAGAATGACGGAAGTATAATTACTTGGATTTCGAGACGGTGAAGAACGGAAGAAAGAAAAAAAAACACAAATCCCAGAGCAGCTTGAATATTAAATGGAACAATTTTTCCGCAGCTGTTTTTAACAAACAACAAAGCTTGTCCACTTTGGAGTCCGAGATGACATTTAATTCTTCAAGCATGTCACTAAAGAAAAATAAAAAATAAATAGAAAAAGACGTCACGACAGAAGAAAGAAATGTGTCTGCACGAAAAATGGGCATGAACTACATTACGCAAGAAGAAAAACTTACAACTTGCTACGTCGATTTCAACACTTTAAATCAAAGAGCCTGTACATTAAAAATGAAAAAAAAAAAAAAACCATTCTGTCTCAAAATACTTAATTGCAGGATTTGCCGTATTAAGTCCCTAAACTTTCTAACAATGGGGAAATCACTTCACTAATGAAAGAGACTTTTAATAAGACGTCTAAGCTGGCCTAGCTAAAGTCGTTCAATTAATAATTAAATACCTCAGAGAGATTTTAGAGCAAGACATTATATTTCAAGCTAATCCGTCAATAAATGTTTGCAGTACAGTGAAATACACTATATTTTCCAAAGTCACCAGACACCTAGAGGAGAAACACAACATAGCATTTATTGACATATATTAGTACGGTGTCGGTCCACCTTTGGCCTTAATGCATGCACTGACCCTTCGAGACATGTTTTCGACAAGGTTTTGGAACACAACGACCGGTATGCGCTTCCATTCAGTACATAATGCTTCCGCTAACTGTTGCTTAGTAGTATGTATAATGAATTTAGCTTCTTCTAATGCTTCTTCTAATGGTTCTTGTGTTGTTAATTATATCATGAATAAACTTTCCTGCTAGTAATGTAGTAATAATAATGAACAAGCTTTTAACTGCTAGTAATGTTGTAGTAGTAATTAAGATGAATAAAGTCTTAATGCTGGTTGTTAATAATAACAACTAATGAAATAAACCTAACAGCCAGACAGAGATCTGACAAAACTATGAACTGAGAAAAACGTACTTACTAGAACAACTTTTTATTAGGGAAACTCTTAATATGATCCAACATACACTTCACCGGACACACAGCTACTCAATAAAACGTAGCTCCTTGCACATGAACGAAGCTCTACTCACATAAACGAAGCTCTCCTTACGCATATAACGAAGATCTCTTTACACATGAAACAAAAAGCTCTCTCCATATAAACAAAAGCTCTCTCACGTTACACAAAAGCTCTCCCTGGTATCGTTGAACGTGCCTACATATACTGGCTACCACCACGTCATGACTTACACTCATTGCCAGATCTCATTCAGCGGGAGAAATAACATCTCGTTCAGTAAGAAGATAATTTACATAGTAAAATAAAATAACCAGAGATAGTAAAAATCAAAAGGAAAGTGAATCTAGAGTATACGTTACATCATCTCCCCCTTATTTTTTTTTTTTTTTTTTTCGAAAAACCTATCAATTTTGGAGTGTAAGTCTTACACTTCGTTGACTGACGTTTATCGACCTCTTTTTTTGTTTTGTTTTGGTGGCAGCAGTATGTACAATATCAAACTTGGCATGACAAAATCAAGAAATCTGTATTCGTCTGTGAAACACTTTGTATTCTTGAACAAAACAAACCTGCATCGGCATACCTTCCTTTTATTCTGCCTAGCAGGAATCACTTTTTTAATTTCAAATTACGTTCTCATATTATCGTTGAATACAAACCAACTGTATCAGCAGCGAAGATTGCCTGTAGCTGCCTAACAGTAACACTTTTCATTATTTTATCCCTACGCACATATATATAGATTTCAAATTACGTCCACATATCATCGTTGAGTACAAACCAACTGTATCAGCAGCGAAGATTGCCTGTAGCTGCCTAACAGTAACAATTTTTACTATTTTACCCCTAAGCACATATATATAAAAAAAATTAGGATTAGTAGATGGACATAGAAGAAATATAAAAAAAAACATATATACACAAAAAGAATGCATAGGCCCACACGAAAAAGAAATTCTGACACGCCAACTGGTCGTGCAGGAAAAACAACAAACGGAGAAAAGAACCTGTCCACGAGAACTTACTTATCTCGAGGACGCATAAAAAACTCTAGTACGATAACGTTTTCCAGGATTAATCGGACTGGTAAATTATGGTGGCGTAGCTCTCTTCAAGGACGTGACTGGATCTGGACTATCCGTAGTCTGTCGGTCAAGAAATCCCGGCGGCTGACAGGAACGGTCAGAAACGGCTGAAGTCTGTCAGTCAGGAAATCCCTGCGGCTGACAGGAACGGTCAGGAACGACTGAAGTCTGTCGGTCAGGAAATCCCTGCGGCTGACAGGAACGGTGAGGAACGGCTGACGTCTGTCGGTCAGGAAATCCCTGCGGCTGACAGGAACGGCTGAAGTCTGTCGGTCCGGAAATCCCTGCGGCTGACAGGAACGGTCAGGAACGGCCGAAGTCTGTCGGTCTGGAAATCCCTGCGGTTGACAGGAACGGGCTCCCCCAGGCTTTTGATATGTAGTCCCTTTGTGCTGGGGCCCGTGTTGTCCTTCCAGCATTCTTTTGGAGGGACGTGGCTCCGGCCACATCGTTTGTTTTCGCTTTCTACCTCGTGGCATGAGAGTAGAAGCAGGCATCGGCCCTGTTTGCTCTGAGCGTAGGTTCCAGGGGCGAAACCCGGGCGGATGCAAGGATCTCTGCCTTCGTCGCTGTTGCGGCGAAGCAGATTGGGGAGACAAGTTACGTTTTCGACCAGCTTTTGGTTTTGCTGGACGGTTTGTAATTTGTGTCTGACGTTTAGGAATAGTCAAACTATTGTCCATAACTGATAAATCAGAAATATCTGAAGACTCTGAGTCGCTGCTGTAAGTTAGTGGTCGTGCAGGGCGATGTTTATTTCTGCCTATAGGAATACTCTCTGACGAGGTATTCAAGGAAGTAGGAGCTTGTGTTGGTGCAGAGTTATTAGGAAACGGTGCAGCAATAGTCTTGGCAATGGTTGGAGGGAAAGGAACGATACTAGTATTTGAAGAACTTGATTCGAGCCTTCGTCTCATGGGAGAATCAGGTTGCGTGTTTGGAAGCCCGTCTTGAGGAGGGGAGGGTGAAGAAAAAATCACTGGAGATTCTGCAAAAATGTTTGTCGGTTCGTCCAAAATTTCTGGAGGTTGATCGTGAGATATAGACTCTTGAGTCTGTGGAACAGAAGGTTGAGTAGGGTTGATGATAAAATCGATATTTCGTTCATGATACTTGCGACACTGAGCAACGTGTACGTATTGAAAGTGATTGTCAGGTTTTTCAAGAACAATGTTGTTTTCAAACACATTTGCCGCCTGATATGGGCCTTCGTAGCTGGGTGCAAATTTCTTCACTAAAGTATGCGAAACAGAAGACTGGAAGTGCGTTTCCACGAGAGTGAGATCTCCAACGACAAGATCTGGTTCCCTACGCCTAGAATTATAATATCTTGCTTGAGCCGCTTGTGCTCTTAGCACTGCAACACGAGCTTTTTCTGCCATGATTCGTACTGATTGCGGAGTTGGTCGCTGGTTTAGTTCGTCGATAATCCCCGTTAAATTTTCAAAAGGGGTCTTAATTTTGCGACCCAGAAAACGTTCTGCAGGAGTAATTTTAGTAGATTCGTGAACAGACGAGCTGAGGGCGAACGAAAAAAGCTCAAGATGTTCATCCCATCGCTCGTGATGATCCATGACAAATATAGCAATCATTTTCACTAGCGTGCGGTTTACTCGTTCCGCAGGATTACTCTGGGGATGATATGGGGAAATTAATTTATGCTTAATGTGTAGTCTCGCACACATTCTTTCAAAAATGTCAGAAATAAATTGGGGACCATTATCCGAAACTACTTTATTAGGTGCACCATATCTAGAGAATACTTCATTAATTAATACATTACAAATAACTTCTGCCGTAGCGGCTTTAATGGGAAAAACTTCAACCCATTTAGAAAAATTATCAGTTAATACTAAAACGTAACGAGCTTTGTTTTTAACAGATAAAGGATAAGGTCCCAATAAATCTGTTGAAATAATGTCAAAAACATGAGAACTTGAACTAGATTTCAAGTGACCGGCCGGTCTTATATTACGGTAATTATTAATCTGACACAAGTGACATGATTGAACGTATGCGAGCACACTTTGGTACATGCCAGGCCAATAGGCAACATCCCGCAATTTACAACGGGTCTTGCGAATACCTAAATGGCCTGCAAGAGGTTTGTCATGAAATTCGTTTAAAAGGGCTATTCTAAGGGTTCGCGGAATACATGGGCGAAACTCTGCCCTAGTAGTCCTAGATTTCGTATAGTAAAGAAGACCCTCTATGACTTCAAAATGCTGTGACCTTCCAGCCAGAGAAGGATCACTTTGTAGGGGCGAACCCGCAAGCAAAAAATTATAGATATCCCCAAAATCTGGATCATTTATTAATTCTGCCATTATCTGCTCTCTGGATGTTATATCAGCTATTAGAAGTAAAGGCTGACATCCAGGAGTAGTTTCTGTGGGGACCCCACTAATCGGAACGCGAGACAATGCGTCCGGTAATTGATTCTTATGACCTGGTTGGTACGAAATTTTGATATTGCTCTCTTGTAACTTAAGAGCCCACTTCATAAGTCTTTAAGAGAGATGCTTAGCAGAATTCAAATACTGAAGGGCAGAATGATCCGTAATTATGTTAACTGTCAATTCGTTACGATAACATTGAAATTTATCAAGAGCATACACTAGAGCAAGACATTCACGTTCCGTAGCTGAATAATTGCGTTCAGCTTTGGCTAAAGTACGAGACGCAAAAGCTATTGGATGCCCAGCTTGTGACAAAACGCAACCAAGACCAACTCCGGATGCGTCAGTATAAATATCAAATTCCTTAGTATGATCCGGGAAAGCCAACACAGGAGGCTGAGTCAACGCAGACTTCAGTGTTTCAAACGCAGCGTTAGCCTCAGGTGTCCAAACAAACTTCTTGTATTTACGTTTCAAAGCATACAATGGCTCACAGATTGTAGCATAAGCGGAGACGAACTGCTGATACCATCCGGTCATTCTCAGAAAGCGTGATAGTTCTTTAGCTGTTTTAGGCCGAGGAAAGTCAGCAATAGGCCTAATTTTTTCATTATCCGTAAATAAGCCGTGGGGAGTGATTTTCAACCCCAGATATACAATCTCGTCCCTCGCTATCTGGCATTTACTAGGTTTTAACGTCAAGCCAGCATTGTATATGAGTTGGAACACCTGTTTGAGCAGAGAAAGGTGCTCGTCAAAAGTCTCGGATGTAATAATAATGTCATCCAAATATACATGCACATGGGGACCCAGAAAAGGTCTGAGAACCGTATCCATAAGCTTTTGGAAAGTAGCAGGTGCAGAAGCTAATCCAAAGGGCATACGCAGGTATTCATAAACCCCAAAAGGAGTCACAAAGCCTGTTTTATCGACGGAGTCCGGATGTACCGCCACCTGCCAATATCCACTCGCCAAATCCAAGGTTGACATCCATTTAGTTTATGACAGGTCATGCAAAATATGCGACATGACAGGTAGTGGATAATTGATCGTTTTCGTGACTTGGTTGAGCTTGCGGAAATCTGTCACGAAACGAAATTCATTGGGTTGTTTCTTTGGAACCAAAAAGGCAGGTGCAGCCCAGGCGCTCGTTGATTCCCTTATTATGCCCTGTTTAATCATCTCAGAAATTTGACGTTGCATTTCCTGTTTCTTATGGGGAACACAAGGGTAAGGTTTCGTCGCTATCGGTTTCGAACCATCAGTGTCAATGGCATGATAAACCACCTGTGTGAAACCAGGTTGATCAGAAAATAAACCAGGGCTTTCCTGCAAAAGTAGAGAAAGCTGGTTTCGTTGCCTCTCATTCAATTGGTTACTCAATAACAAACTCGTTATATCTATAGGAACCGTAGGAATCACAACGACAGGTTCTGGAAAGGAAATAACATGATGTACGAAATTCAGGGTAACTTGAAAAGTATTGATAAAGTCCATTCCCATTAGACATTTAACAGGTAGTTCGTCTATAAGCAGTAACGAATGCGTAAAACGAGCCTTTCCCAGCCCTAGAGATAATGTGACAGTTCCTGTGATACTGAAGATTTCGTGATTTGCACCTCGCAAATATTGCGTCGCAGGCTGAACGAGTATTGCAGGAACATTTTCAGTGTAAAACTTCGTATTTAGGGCTGATATTTCAGAACCAGTGTCGAACTTTGTCTCGACAATAATATCTTCAATTGTCAAGAACACATCAGGCAACTGAGGAGTTTGAACAGTCACTAATACTGTTTTAGAGTCAGAATGCTTGGTATCAGGAAGCAGGACCGACCCTTGGTCTACTTCCTTTGGAAGTTTAAAGGATTCCTGGTTGGATTATCATGCGGTCTGAAACCTCGGCCCTGCCGGGTATCGGGAAAATTTTCACGATGAGGAAAACTGCGTGAAAACTGCTGAGGGAACTCCGCATGTCTGTTGACATTTTCATTTCTATTACTTCTTCCCTCAGCACGGGCAGAAAAATCATCATTGCCCTGAGCATGAAGACGTTCCGAATGCTGCGGATTGGAACGGGGTCGAGCATACTGTGCATTTGTACGGTACCCAGAAAATTGTTCAGAAACAAGCGGTTGGTGTACCACTCTTCTATGCTGTGGAACGTATGAAGCTTGGGCGTGCACTTGTGTACGCTCGCGTTGAAAGTTATTAGGCCTATTATGCCGCTGAGGATATTCGTAATAAGCCTCGCGGGGTGCCCGAGCATGGTGAGTTGAACCATATTTGCCGTGTCGCTCTTCATACGTTCGTATGAGGCGAAGGCATTCATGAATTGTAGCAGGGTGTCGAACCTCAAGAAAATCCTGTAGAAATGGATCGAGCTGCTGCAATAGGGTGTCCAACATGTCGACATGACTGGCATGTGGATCCCATAAGTTATACAAGCGTGTTGTTTCCAAAGCAAATGCAACAGGGCTATCGTTGGGTCCTTGCTGACGAGAAAAAGGTTATTGTGCAAGGCTAGCTCGACTGAGGCCGAAAGGAAAGATTTCCAAAAATTCTGCACGGAAATTCTCATAATGAGAATCCGGGTTCGACACTCTCCACTGCCGATACCAGGTCTTAGCGGTATCCTTCAAGCAAGTGCCTGCTATTTGCACTTTGCAGTCTTGAGGAATATTGTAGAGATCAAAATGATCTTCCAAATCCTCGAGGAATTTTAAGGACCCCTCCAAACCATTGAAATGAATTGTTCCTGCATGCGGCACAAAATGGGCAAGCATTCTGCTTCGCTGAGAGGATTGAACTCCCTCAGGTACGACCCGCGACTCAGAGTAATAGGAAGCTGGTGAATTACGAAATTGTGAAGAATGCCTGGATACGTGTAGATCACTTATATCAAAGTGAGCCCCACAGGCTTCTTGCAGATGGTCGAAATTAATCCCATCACCATCGAAATTTGATTTAGGGTGAAATATTGAAGTTGTCTCAGGTAGTGAAGACATGGGTAATAATTGTCAAGACCTCGTGTTCGGGAAAAGTTCGGGCGCCAATTATAATGAATTTAGCTTCTTCTAATGCTTCTTCTCATGGTTCTTGTGTTGTTAATTATATCATGAATAAACTTTCCTGCTAGTAGTGTAGTATTAATAATGAACAAGCTTTTAACTGCTAGTAATGTTGTAGTAGTAATTAAGATGAATAAAGTCTTAATGCTGGTTGTTAATAATAACAACTAATGAAATAAACCTAACAGCCAGACAGAGATCTGAAAAAACTATGAACTGAGAAAAACGTACTTACTAGAACAACTTTTTATCAGGGAAACTCTTGATATGATCCAACATACACTTCACCGGACACACAGCTACTCAATAAAACGTAGCTCCTTGCACATGAACGAAGCTCTACTCACATAAACGAAGCTCTTCTTACGCATATAACGAAGATCTCTTTACACATGAAACAAAAAGCTCTCTCCATATAAACAAAAGCTCTCTCACGTTACACAAAAGCTCTCCCTGGTATCGTTGAACGTGCCTACTTATACTGGCTACCACCACGTCATGACTTACACTCATTGCCAGATCTCATTCAGCGGGAGAAATAACATCTCGTTCAGTAAGAAGATAATTTACATAGTAAAATAAAATAACCAGAGATAGTAAAAATCAAAAGGAAAGTGAATCTAGAGTATACGTTACATATGCCTTGGTTTCAAACGTCTTATGCGGCGCTCTAATTCATCCCATAGGTGCTCTAGGGGATTAAGATCAGGGCTCTGTGCTGACCAGTCCACACACGATAGGAAATTATCGTCAAACCCCGCCGTAACAGTTATTGCTTTATGGCTCGGTGCACTACACTGCTTTTTCCAACAAGAATCGGTTTCATATTTTTGCCACAGACACGCAGTTTTTTTTGCTCCGTGCATTTCGTCTTGCTTGTGCTCTCTTCGGTGTACCGAGTATCTATTTGTGTGTGTGTGTGTGTGTGTGTGTGTGTGTGTGTGTGTGTGTGTGTGAGAGTTCCGTGAAGGTTCCACGATTCTGCTCGTATCCCTGCCAAGTCGGTGAGTAATCATTTTGTTAAGTTATCTTTGTTTTATTACCTTGGCCGAGTCGGCCAAGACGTGAATTCTCCTTCGCCATTGCGAATGGCTACATCGGGCGAGAGCTTCTGATAACGATTTCCCTCCTCTTCCACCATCGACCAATGGCAGGCCTGCTCCGACAAGCTCCTCCTCTCCTAAGCGTAGTTCAGCTAACCTATCAGCTAATCCTACTTCTAAAGGTTGCTGGTCACTGAGTAGTGACCAGCAACCTTTCCAGCAGGTAACAGAAGAGGCGATGGACCTTTCAGTTTCGTCAGCGGTCTCTACGTCATCAGACTGCCCAGCCACTCCATATGCAGCCGTCCTTTTGAAGAAATATTCTCCACCTTCTGCGTCGGCTTCTATCAAAGGCCTTTATCAGATGAAGTGTGATGCTAACTCCAACTTCTTCGTCGATCTTCCAGCAACTTCGCCAGCTGGTCAACACTTCCTTAGTAAAGTTGACCTCTGCGTTGCCTTCCATGCTCTTGCCAATACTAAGCTCACTGCGTACAGCGCAGCACTTCGTTTACTCTTCTTGAAGTCCGCCGTCATACACGTAGGCCGGAAAGATGGCAAAGTCACCGCATATTTCTCTGATCCCAAATTTGCACTTCAAGTTATAAATGTAGGACTTTCTATTGGTGACCGCCATATTAATGCTGATCCTATCTCCCACATGCCTACTGTTCTGAGTTTTTTCCCAGTCCCGCCAGAAATTTCTGACGAACTTTTACTGTACATTGCGCAAAACTTTGGACGTATTAGTTGGCACAATCACCACCTTCTCCTCTTTCCCAACCCAGCCGGAAGATCGTTATCTTCTTCGCCTACGGCGAAATGTAAGAGTGGTTTTTCCGTCTGATGAAGCTAAACTACGAGTTCCACCCAAGTTCAGTAATAGTTGTGATACGCACATCCGTGATATCAACATTACTGTCGGCACTATGTGTTCTATCTGTAAAGGTTACGGACACCCTCGTGCCTTATGTCCACATCACACTTTTATTACAACTTCGACAGCCCAAACACCGTCTGCTTGAGCGGTACCCTCAACGACTTCAGCACAAGCCAAAAGCAAAAGTAGCACTTAGCCGTTGGTCAATGCGCTACTTCAGACAAAAGTAAAAGTAGCACTACAGCCGTTAGTCAACGCGTGACTTCAGACAAAAGTAAAAGTAGCACTACAGCCGTTGGTCAACGCGCTACTTCACACAAAAGTAGCACTACAGCCGTTGGTCAACGCGTGACTTCGCAACGACCTGTAGAATCTGGACCTGTGTATCCTTCTCCGTGACATCTTCCATCAGACATACCTTCGCTTGTTAGTTCACTCCCCCTCAGCCCTCACTTGGGGGATGCTCAAGTACAATAGTTTGTTTCTCCTGGTTAGTCCACTGCGTCTAGCCATTTCAAAGTACCTGGCAACCCTGATGCTATCCCCCACCCTCGGGGTAGAGGAAAGCGTCGAAGAACCCACAATGCTCGTGCCAAGAAAACCTGAACAACGACTGACCGCTCTGACCGTAGCGATCACTCAGTTGGCTACACTGCATCAGATGCTTCTGTTGAACTTGATACTGATACCGATACTGGTTCTGCAGACCCAGTTCTCTCACATGAATTTCTTCAATTTCTAAAATCTTTTTCTCTTCCTCAAATTCCAGTCACTGGAGATGTTCTGTATTATTTCCTTTCAGGTCCCCGTCAAAACAAACAGTCGAAAAAATTTTTATCCTCTTATACTGCAATTCTATCTGATGCTCTTCTACAATTGCAAATCATACGTTCTCATCTTCGAGAGGTGCCTCGTGAGACCTTTGGTGATCCGCGCTGGATAACGAAATTTGTTCGTCGTTTAGACCTCCTTTGCATAGCAGCCGATGATGCAATCCAGCCACCATCTGACATATCCGTTCAAGATACTGAACTTGAATTGTAGGATGTCATGTGTTGTATCTTTCGCAACAGGCTTCTGTCGCGATTGCGCTTCGCATATGCGTCTGCCTCAACTGACTCTCAGAAACGTCGCTTTTTCCGGGTTTGGTCACCAAATCGAACCTGGTTTACTGATCCCTCAGTACATGTACAACTCCTTCTTTGAGAACTGTTCTCCATTACTTTGCCATTTATAATTTTACTTGTATCACTTGCATCTTGTAAAGTTCTTACCTGTAACATTCGCCACAAAGTTTTCACCATTGTACTCTACTTATTCATGTTATCACATTGTCTTTTACACTTTCTATTTGACATCAACCATTCTATTACCGCACATGTTGTACATATTATTAATATTTCTTGCTCATTTGATATTAGCCACTCATAGGCACCTACCCAGTGCATCACTACACTGTACATAGCATTATAACAATACCTTTATCTTTGTTACACATTTCAACTGGAATTGTTCGTATTGATTCTGCACTGTGTATCTCTCGTGCATTACTCATGCATCATTGTTGTCGGCCACTTGTGTAGCTCAACTTATATCTGTGAAGATACTCATTTACTATGTTTTTATTGCCATTGTATATAGCACATCAGCATCTGTACATTTGTCATCTTCACTGTACATATGTCGTCAATTATGTTTCTGTTGGCACTGTAAATACAGGCCCTCTGTACCCCTCCTCTCAAGTTTTCTCAATAAACAATTTTGAAAGCCACAGAGTTGGTAGGGCATAATCTTCCAGAATATCGCCGTAGGCGTACTCATTAACAGGTTTGTCCACGATTACCAATGGGCCGGAACCACACCACGCAGACACCCCCACACGAGTACACTGCCAGCTCCAAACTTGACCGTAGGAACAGTACACATACCCACACAAGGCCATCAGAAAGGTGGATCGTGTATCTGGATTCATCAGTCCATAGGACCCGTTTCCATTGATCTTCGATCCACGATAAATGTTCTCTACACCATGCTAAACGACAAGTGGCATTCCGAGTGGAGATGAAAGGCTTATGAGCAGCCGCACGACCACGGTAACCCATGGAATGAAGTTCTCTGCGAATGGTACGTGTACATACCGAGGTTCCAGCATTTTTACTCACCTGTACACTGAGGTCCTGTGCAGTACCTCCGTCGATTAGCTGTAACGACTCTCCTGAGGCTTTGACGTCCTCTATGACTGATTTTCTTTGGTCTGCCGGTACGTTTTGCTGCTTCAGGCACGCCATGTATCTTCCACTTGTTCAGTGCATCCAAAACAATAGACGTGGGTATGTTTAAACGCCACTCGGTTTCTCTTATGGACAACCCACTAATATAACACCCTACAATTTTTCCTTTCTCAAAGTCAGTTCTCTTCCGCGCGACATTTTCAGTCAACCGCACAGAGTGATTGACTGAAAATGTCGACGCAGCGGATCCATTCATTTGCTTTTGAAGGAGTGTCCGATGGCTTTTGTTAATATAGTGTAC
This sequence comes from Macrothele yani, assembly GCA_039090855.1. Classification (NCBI taxonomy): domain Eukaryota; kingdom Metazoa; phylum Arthropoda; class Arachnida; order Araneae; family Macrothelidae; genus Macrothele; species Macrothele yani. The sequence continues at coordinate 130,956,779 of CM077027.1, read as the reverse complement.
ACTTATGTCCCACATCACGAAGCCTCCCCCTCCCCGTCCTCACGAGTGGACTCATTCAGCACCTCGAAGTCACCGATAGTTGCGAAATACACTATTTGGTCAAAAGTATATAAGCATTTTTTCGAGTTGGTCCAACTTCTGCAGCTATCACTACTCACTCTACTGATACGTCTTTCCACTAAATTTTGGTACGTTGCTTCGCCTTCCATTAAGCCGTAAGAGCAATAGTCAGGTCCGTCACTAATATCTGCCTATCTGGCGATCGGCGTTGCAGTTCGTTCCAAAGCAGTAGTCAGGTCCGTCACTAATATCTGCCTGACCGGCGATCGGCGTTGCAGTTCGTTCCAAAGCAGTAGTCAGGTCCGTCACTAATATCTGCCTGACTGGCGATCGGCGTTGCAGTTCGTTCCAAAGCAGTAGTCAGGTCCGTCACTAATATCTGCCTGACTGGCGATCGGCGTTGCAGTTCGTTCCAAAGCAGTAGTCAGGTCCGTCACTAATATCTGCCTGACTGGCGATCGGCGTTGCAGTTCGTTCCAAAGCAGTAGTCAGGTCCGTCACTAATATCTGCCTGACTGGCGATCGGCGTTGCAGTTCGTTCCAAAGCAGTAGTCAGGTCCGTCACTAATATCTGCCTGACTGGCGATCGGCGTCGCAGTTCGTTCCAAAGTAGTAGTCAGGTCCGTCACTAATATCTGCCTGACTGGCGATCGGCGTTGCAGTTCGTTCCAAAGCAGTAGTCAGGTCCGTCACTAATATCTGCCTGACTGGCGATCGGCGTTGCAGTTCGTTCCAAAGCAGTAGTCAGGTCCGTCACTAATATCTGCCTGACTGGCGATCGGCGTCGCAGTTCGTTCCAAAGCAGTAGTCAGGTCCGTCACTAATATCTGCCTGACTAGCGATCGGCGTTGCAGTTCGGTCCAAAGCAGTAGTCAGGTCCGTCACTAATATCTGCCTGACTGGCGATCGGCGTTGCAATTCGTTTCAAAGCAGTAGCCAATCGAGAGGGGGGCGACTAGGCCGATCATTTCCCTTAAAGCAAATTTTTTCTTCATAAATGGTCAAGTTCGTAAGTAATTGGTAACGCCAAGTTCGTAAGCAAATACAGGGTGTTTTACTAGGTAGTCTGGTAAACAGTGGCGTGCCTGGAATCCCCGACCTCCGCAAAAAAGTCTTCCAGGCCGTTTTTCAAAAATCTGCTTTCAATTATTGAATTTTTTAAATTCAATATTATTAACTAGATCTTACGGGCGTTTCAGTAATTCAAATTCTTTGAAACCTAGAGGTGTTTTTCGTAAAATCGAAATTGCTACGGTTTGTTGCGTGTAACACAAATGTACATGTTGTAATTAAAATGATTGTCTTAGTTTTATACAAATACAAAGTATTACAAAATACGTACGCCAAAGTTAATCGTACCATGGAAATTTTATTCTTTTAGAGAACTGAAGCTAGTCTGTTTGAAATGTCTCGCGATCACCCACGCAAAACACTTAACTGCGGTGTGACAATGTCTAATGACATTTCCCGATTTATACGAAAACTCAGAATACACTCACAGACAATGACATTTGCGCACCTAGAAAAAAAAACATACTACCACCGTGAAACTTTCCAGATAGCTAAAATGCACGCTGGTATGCAAATGATCCACGTTTGGTGCAATTGCGCATGACCCCACACCCCGTGGTGGCGCTACAAGCACAAACCGGCGTGTAATCGATGTCCCATGAGAGCAAAAAGCACCGGCCGACGAAAGCAAGAGAACAGAGTGACAAGAATGACGGGTAGACGTCAGAGACGTCGATTTACGTAACTTACGGACTTTGAGAGAGGCCTGATCATTGTGACGTCACCCAACATGTTTACGTAACGGACTTTGAGAAAGGCGATGACTCATTTTGACATCGTCACCCGAGCAGATGGCCGGACGGCCTGGGCACGCTAATTCTGTCCAGGGGAAATCTGCGTGTTGTACTGTGTTGTTGGACGTCGTTTAGGATAGATGTGTACACCCTTACGTAGCAGGTGATTATTGCGAAAAGTTATTGCGTAATGAAGTCTATAAAAGTAACACAGCGTGAATTCCTGGAAAGGTTTGGGGGAAGAGCACACCAAACGAACGCTACATCGCCAGTTTAGCGAAGAAATTTGAAACCACGGGCAGTGTTTTGAACCAATACAGTAGCGGACGTCCTCCTTTAGCCGAAGAAAGAATCGGAGAGGTGAAGCACAGGCTTCTGGCATCACCGATGACGTCACTACAACATTTGTCACAATAAACTGGGTCTTCTGCTTCAACCTGCCAAAGAGTCGCGAAGAAATGGTGCTTCATCCGTACCTTGTGACAGCCGTGAATGAGCTGCAAGAACCGGATCTTGAAAAGCATGTGTCTTATTGTTCCTGGTTTCTGACACTTTTACTTACAATTTTGAACATTTTGGATATCTCGTGGTTAACTGACGAAGTATGGTTTCATTTGGACGGGTATGACAGTTCCCAAAACTCCCGCATCTAGGCTACAGATAAAACGAAACTCCATTGCATCCTGCAAAACACGGTGTTTGGTGTGCTGTGTCCCAAACCAGAATAAATGAACCTATTTTCTTTAGGAGCGTAGAAACTCGGCGTCGTATGCGAACATCTTCAGGTAATTTGTGGACCATTTAACCGACATCTATTTGACAACGGGATACACACATCATCAGACAATTTGTGGACCAATTAACCGACATCTATTTGACAACGGGATACACACATCTTCAGACAATTTGTGGACCCATTAACCGATATCTATTTGACAACGTGATACACACATCTTCAGACAATTTGTGAACTAATTAATCGACATCTATTTGACAACGGGATACACACATCTTCAGACGATTTGTGGACCAATTAACCGACATCTATTTGACAACGTGATACACACATCTTGAGACGATTTGTGGACTAATTAACCGACATCTATTTGACAATGGAATACACACATCTTCAGACGGTTTGTGGACCAATTAACCGACATCTATTTGACCCCGGGATACACACATTTTCAGACGATCTGTTGACCAATTAACCGACATCTTTTTGACAACGGAATACACACATCTTCAGACAATTTGTGGACCAATTAACCGACATCTATTTGACAACGGGATACACACGTCTTCAGACAATTTGTGGACCAATTAACCGACATCTATTTGACAACGTGATACACACATCTTCAGACAATTTGTGGACCAATTAACCGACATCTATTTGACAACGTGTGATACACACATCTTCAGACAATTTGTGCACTAATTAACCGACATCTATTTAACAACAGGATGGAGCGACATGCCACACGTCCCGTACGAGCATCAATATTTTCTCTTTCTTCGGTGACCGAGTGAACTCCAAAGCACTGTGGACACCTCGTTCACCCAGTTTGACTCCTCTCGATTTTTTTCTTATTTAGATTTTTGAAGTGTCGTACTTACAGCAATAAGACTCGCACGTTGGAGACATAGAAAGCAACATCAGTGCACCAATCGGGACTATTGATGAGTACATGCTGCGAGGACCTTCGATAATCTGCAACGTCACGTTCGAGTGTGTTTGGATGCCGGTAGATGACATTTCCAGCATTTACTGTGAATGGTGCTATATTAACATGAACGTTGTAAACCACATGTCATGTTTCTAAGTAGAGTGTGTTGAAAAATATGACTGATTTTTTGGGCGGGGGGGGCTACCTTGTGAAACACTCTGTAAATAATGAACTCATTTTTAGTAAGTATAGTAAAAAATGCACAAGTTTCCGCAAACGTTTAAATAACTGTGATGCAGTGGACACTGGGTTCAGACCTTTCGCCTGCCAATCCTAATATTTACGGTTCGTTTTTCGTCTGGATTAATTCCTTTATTGAAAGTGCCTCATTGTGACTTTGGAAACGTTTATTAATCATTAGAAACATATCTATATACCATATTCACTCATAAGCTATTCCATTATGACCACCCCCAGCTTAGAGAAATTAGAGTGCCTGGAGACCGAACGGTGGCGCAGTTGAAGTTCACAGAGCAGTATATATACAACCCCCAGGACCGGCTTTCGGTTAGCAGAGTGTTCGGAGTCAGAATGGAAAAAACTGCCAATTTATCGGTGTTTTATAAATGGACAAATTGTGATGGCACGGCACCTGGGAACTACGATCTCGGGACTTGTGGGTTGTTCAGGTGCCGCTGTAGTAAGTACGTATCAAAAATGGTGCCCAGATGGCCAAACGACGAACCGTTGTCCAGCCGTGTGTCGTCCGCAGCTCATTTATGCCACAGGGGTGCGGACACTGTCGCACATTGTTCACAGCGAACGAAGGGCCACAATGCGACAAATCACCCGCAGCTTCAACAGTGGTGATCAGGGAAATGTGTCATAGCACACAGCTCATCGCAAGCTTCTGCGCATGGGCCGCGTAGCCGAAGACTCAGCCAGGTCCCCATACTCACTGCACGTCATCGCCAACAACGCATGAAATGGGCCCAAGATCATGAAGATTGGACCGTGCATGATTGGAAGAAAGTGCCCTGGTCTGACGAATCAAGATTCCTGTTGCATCACGTAGACGACCGAGCACGGATACGCCCATTACCAACGGAGGCTTTGGCATGTGACTTGACGGTTGGGCCGAAACAGGCCGACGGCGGCGGTGTTCTGCTGTGGGTGATGCTTTCTTGGGAAACTTTAAGCCCCATTATCCCAATAGCACAATTCTTGACAGCTGTAGGGTATCTGAACGTCGTTGCGGACTAAGTTCATCCATTCATGGCAACTGTGTTCCCTGCTGGTGATGGCTGTTACTAACAAGATAATGCGCCATGCCACACTGCCAGAATCGTCAAGCACTGGTTTGAGGAACTTGCTGATGACTTTATCTGTTAATGTTCTGACCTCCAAATTCACCTGTGAACCCAGTCTGGCATTTGTGGTTCGAAGTGGAAAAGTGGGTTCGCGCTAAATCACCACCACCACGAAATGTACGGGAACTGCAAGACCTGCTATTGGCATTATGGTACCAGATATCCCAGGATACCTATCGCCACCTCATCGAATCGATGCCTCGCCGAATGGCCGCTGTTTCGTGGGCTAAAGGGAGTCCTACAGCTTGTTAGGTAGATGGTCATAATGTAATGGATCATCGGTGTATTTACATTCCAAAATTTACGGGTTTTCTCTCTGCTGAAGATTGCACAGTTCTGCTAGTCCTTTTTGCCGTTTATTAATCACTAGATTTTTTAGATAAATGAAGACGCAGTCCTGAGCAGGTGTGAAGCACCAGAATAACAGTGTAGGAAAAGAGGAGTAGCAGCACTTCGTAATCCTCAGCAGAGAGATAGGTTCACCATGATAAATGATTTCATGATGAACCCATCTTTCTGCTGAAGTGTCCCACAAGATAAATCACATCCGGTATTAAAATTTTTTTTTGAATTGATATAGTGTATATACACTGAAGAGCAATTGAATTAGAGATACCTGTCTAGTAACGTGTAGCACCACCTCTCGCCCTGATGACGGCGGCGATTCGTCTCGGCATGGACTCGACAAGACATCGGAAACGTTAGGAAGCGATACGGATCCACGACCCCTGAACAAGCTCCCACAGTTCACGAAGATTTGATGGAGGAGGGTCAGAGCCTCGAATATCTCTCTCGATGACATCCCAGATGTGCTCGATGGGATTGAGGTCAGGTGACCTAGCTGGCCAAGGAAGCGAGGTCACATCGGTGGAGTGTTTATCCAACCATTCGGATACAATTCGGGAGCTGCCTTGTCTTGTTGCAGAATGAGGTCCCCAGTGGGATGTTGAAGACGCACAAACGGGAGCAAATGGTCGTACAGGATATCCCGGTAAAATTGACCTGTGAGGAACGATGTCACACGTATCAGGGGTCCCATTTCAGTCCACGTAAACAGTCTCCAGACGAGAATGCCACCCCCATCATCTTGAACAGTACCCTGCTGGCAAGAAGGATACATCGCTTCAAGTGGTTTGCACCGTACTCGTATCCTGCCATCCGCATGTACCAACGTGAATCTCGACTCATCAGTCCAGGCAACATTTTCCCACATGTTTAGGGTCCAGTGGCGATGTTCCCGCGCCCATGCTAATCTTTGCACCCTGTAATGTGCGTTCAGCAGCGATACCCTCGTGGGACGATGGCTTGTGTATCCCATAACGAGGAGATGGTTCTGGATCTTGTAGCTGCTTAGACGTTTTTGTGCACCAGCGTTAAATTGCCGAGTGATTTCTTGCACTGTGGCCCGTCTATCCGCTGTTACAATACGAGCTAGCCGACGATGACCCCGATCATCCACAGGCTGTAGTCTACGGCAGTTTGTCCTTGCAGGGATGGTTTTATCGGTTTCGATGTACTCATGGTGCACCCGTGACACAGTAGCTCGTGAAAATCCCAATGCCTGCACGACTTCCGAGATGGAGTGACCCATTCGTCGGGCCCCGATAATTTTCCCACGATCAAATGCTCTTAGATCCTTCGTCTTACCCATACTGTGTCCGAATCTCACTGATTCCGGTCGCATCACTCCTTATAATATCGGATCGCTGTATACGTCATGTCGTTTCCGTTTACAGGCCCGCGCACAGCACCACATTTGCATAACGCCAGCTGTCTAATTCAATTGCTCTTTAGTGTATTTCTCTGCTAAAGTGTTTCACAATATACTCGACGTTAAAGATATTTTTGAGCTTAAATCGAACTTTTAGAAGCAGTGAGACATATGGGTTCAGTATAGTACGAATATCTTTTGTCATGGTGAACCTATCTTTCTGCAGAGGTATTCCACAAGATAAATGATATCCGGTTCTAAAATAAAAAAAAATTGGACTTTTAGAAGCAGAGAGAATAATGGGTTTTCAGACCTTTTGCCTGTCAGGCCCAACATTTGCGGTTCGTTTTTCTTTAGAATGAATGCGCTTATTGAATGTACCTCATTATGACTTTAGAGACGTTTATTAATTACTAGAAGCATATCTATATACCATATATGTATTTACGTTCCGAAGTTTACTGATTACCACCCGCTGGACAGAAAAATCGCCGTCTTACTCTATCTTAAGCAACCTCCGTCTCTCTCTTCCACTCGTACTTCTACCTGAACCGTCCTCGTCGGGGACTCTGTTCTTTGACAGCTCACATTCATCTTTCATGCATGGGCAAGGCTAACCGAGTATCACTATGTAAGTGAAAACAACTTACTGTCTTTCGAAAGTGCCCAACGCCCACCCGGAGGCGCAGCGGTGCTTCTGATTATTTGTCCGTGATGTGTCCGTTTCGAATCCCGGTGAGACATGGTGTTGTCAAGCGGTCGGTCTAGATGAGTGTGGATAGTCTACGTCGATCCCGGTTTTCAACGTATTGTGCTCAGCCACCACTTCCCTTCTGGGCGCTGGTACGTCCGTCGAAACTATACACGCAGTACACCCTGTGACGCGCCTGCCCCGCTGGACGCACACGAGATAAAGGCAGATAGCAGCGAGAGCATACGTCCGCCTAGCTCAGTTGGGAGAGCGACGTATTCCGGAATGAGGGGACCCGGGTTCGATGCCCGGCGTGGACAAAAATGACGGTGAAATTTACTTCGTTATAACCCTTGATACGGTTGCCCTCGAGGACCATACCAGTGCACCGGCAATGCGTCCGCCATTAAAGTCGATCAGATCATCAAGGTTACCCATCTTCGTCAATTGCGATGCACTGTTGGGAAGCCGTGCTGTCCGCCTATTTATCACCTGCGTTCCGTGCGATGAACGCCCATGTTGACTGCCCATCAACACTGTCTCTAATGCTTTCTCTGCTGAGTGTACATCTGCTTTTGTGATCATTTCTCTTTCTAAAAGACCAATTGAAAACTTTATTTTTATCTACAGCGGTGTGCAAATTAATTGGAACAAGGTTAGATTTCAACATTTATTGCATACCTCCAATACATGAATGGATTACAAGCCTTCTAATATTTTATGTGGTCAACTTTGGCTACAGTAACTTGTTTAATACGTTCTGATATTGAATGTATTAGTTTCTGACAAAACATTTTCAGTTCCGGGTCATGATACCACACATGAATAATGTTCGAAATCAGGTCTCTTTCACTGTTGAACAATTCGTCTTTTTAGAGCCTAGATTTCAAAATGGCCCACATATTCTCAATGATCAGGGGAATTTCCAGGCCACTCTAGAATGTCAATCTTCTTTTCCTACATCACTCCCTGCACTTTTTTGGAAGTGTGGCATGGAAGAAGGTCATGCTGTGCGCGCCATTAAAGCTCTTCTCCATCTCTTGAACAACCGTCCTTTGTATTACACTGCCGGAAAGTGAAAAAAGAACACCAAGAAGGAATTGGCGGACAATCATGAAATGTATATATGTTAATGGGGTCGAGATTACGTAGCTGTAGTTTTAATTTTGGGAACACCCGGTGAGCGCTTACGCCACAGCACAGCATAATATGCAAATTATCGTCGGTGGTACTTAAAGAGTACGGCGAAGTGAATGTAATCAGTCGTCGGCGTACGGACACGTGCGAAGACCCTGAAGAAGCCGCAATGCCTGGACATGGAAGACGTGTATGATTTCAGCAATTATCGGACTTTGAGCGAGGTCGTCTAGTCCGACTCCCCGAGGCCGGGTGGTCGTATCGTCGTATTGCTGAGCGAATTGGACGGGAAGTATCGGTGGTGGTACGATGGTGGCGTAGATGGTGCGAGGAACATTCCCACACGAGAAGACGTGGAACCGGGAGTTACAAACGGACTGATGAGCGGACCGATCGACGAATAAGAAGAGTGGCGTTGTCAAGCAGAACATCCACTGCGACGCAAATCCGAGTTGCCATTGCACCTGAGGTGACTGTGCAAACAATCCGCAACCGTCTACTGGATGCAGGACTACGTGCACCTCTGGCATGTGTACCTCTGACTCCAGCCCACCGTCAGGAATGGCTGCAGTGGTGTCGCCAACGTCTGCACTGGAGAACGCAATGGCGATCTGTCGCGTTCAGCGATGAAAGAAGATTCTGCTTGAGAGCCTTCGATGGCCGTATGCGTGTTCGAAGACGCACAGGGGAGCGTCTCCACCATTATTGCATCCGCCAGCGACACACAGGTCCTACAACTGGTCTCCAGGTGTGGGGAGCGATCAGCTATCACTCCCGTACACAACTAGTGTTTGTACCGGGTACGTTAAACAGCACCTCCTACATCAACAACATCATTCAGCCCGTTGTTGTGCCATTTGTAAGGTCGGTCCATCGTGGTGTTTTCCAGCAAGATAACGCACGCCCACACACGGCGCGTGCAACGCAACATGCACTTTAGGGTGTGAGACGACTTCCATGGCCTGCACGTTCTCCGGATTTGTCCCCCATTGAGCACGTGTGGGATTTTATGGGACAACGACTTATCCGGTCTCCACGGCCAGCCACGACCATCCCCGATTTACGCGTCCAGGTTGAGGATGCTTGAAACTCAATACCCCAAACTTACATCCAACATATGTACAACATACTCCATGCCAGAATTGCACAGTGTGACGCAGTTCATGGCGGTTCAACCTCGTACTAACCATGTTACAAGGAAATGTTATTTTTCAGTTTACCAGCATATACAGCTGTATTTTGCCATAATGTTTTGATCACGTTATTCTCTGTATTCCGTTATTATGCTGTATAAATTTCTTTATTATCAGACGTCTCCTTCTTGGTGCTCTTTTTTCACTTTCCGCCAGTGTATATTTAAGCATTTGTGCTGCAATTACGTCATCGAAGTATTTCCTATCGTTTTGGTGACATCGATCCACTATCCTTATCGTTTTGGTGACATCGATCCATCTTTGTAGTCTTTCAATAGTCTTGAAACACTGGATTTACTGACGTCTGTGGCCACAGAAATCTCACGAATATACATCGAAATCGAAGTATTTTCCTATCGTTTTGGTGACATCGATCCACTATCCTTTACGTTTTGGTGACATCGATCCACTATCCTTTACGTTTTGGTGACATCGATCCACTATCCTTTACGTTTTGGTGACATCGATCCACTATCTTTGTATTCTTTCAATAGTCTTGAAGCACTGGATTTACTGACGTCTGTGGCAGCAGAAATCTCACGAATAGTCATCGAAGTATTTTCCTATCGTTTTGGTGACATCGATCCACTATCTTTGTATTCTTTCAATAGTCTTGAAACACTGGATTTACTGACGTCTGTGGCCGCAGAAATCTCACGAATAGTCATCGAAGTATTTTCCTATCATTTTGGGGACATCGATTCACTATCCTTATCGTTTTGGTGACATCGATCCACTATCTTTGTAGTTCTTCAATAGTCATGAAACACTGGATTTACTGACGTCTGTTTTCGCAGAAATCTCCCGTATAATCATCGAAGTATTTTCCTTAAGGGCTAAAACTTTAGCGCCTTCTCTTGACGAAATATCCATTACTGCACGTTACACCGCCAACTGACTCGTCTAGGCTGTTATCAAACGCCGGCTCAGAACTGAACGTAATCTGCCACTAAGCAGATGAACCTAGCAAAAACCAGCGGTTCTGGACGGTTACGGTTGGATTGCTGCGCAGTTTGGGTACACCCACTTCCGTCAATAACGAGCAACGTCCAGATAAACTCAAGGAAACTAACTTTTTTCACATTGTCCCAATTAATTTGTACACCACTGTAAGATTCCATTTTCTGCAATGACCGTTTTCTGAGGTATCTTTTAGCTATAAGATTGCATATGTAAATAGATGTGAGATTATTGCAACATTTTGTCACATTTTCTTTTAGATTGCAAGAGTGTTCATTTCAAATTTTGAAGATGACAAATCCGATTTTTGGCGTAAATGTGACAAGGATGGTAAGTCAGATAAAATCCGAAAACTTCAAAATTTTCATCGTCCTGGAGCGGGACTCGAACCCGCGTCTCCCAGAAAGCGCCCGGGTATGCTAACCACTACACCACCCAGAACGACCAAGTTTCCGATCAATTTGAATATAACCATCACAAGATTCTCTAGTCGAAGCAACCGGCATTCATGTTTAGCGAATCTGTAGGTTAAGAATCTTATCCCGTGTTTGCCCGGAGAAGCAGATAAATCATGAAAGAAATACGTGATTACGCCATATAATACAAATTTTGAAGATGGCAAATCCGATTTTTGGCGTAAATGTGACAAGTATGGTAAATCAGATAAAATCCGAAAACTTCAAAATTTTCATCGTCCTGGAGCGGGACTCGAACCCGCGTCTCCCAGAAAGCGCCCGGGTATGCTAACCACTACACCACCCAGAACGACCAATTCAAGTTTCCGATCAATTTGAATATAACCATTTCACCCGAAAATTTCTTGGCGCTCCTGTTATTTTTTTTTTTCTCCGTCGTAGAAAAAAACATTTATTTTAGTGTGCTAGTTTTGCAAAGTTTTCATTCCCGATTCACAATTTGAAACAAACATATCGGATTAAAGCTAGATGTTGACCTCCTGCATGCAGTTTTAGGGCGGGAATTCGATTGACTAGCACACTAAAATAATCATTTTTCTTATTGGCAAAACGTGGTACCGAGCGTCTGCACATAGCCGCAAGGGTTGTGAAGCTACTAACATGATTTGAGCTGATAAGATAATATAATGTCCTGAGAGTTCTTTCAGGATGTCTTCGTCAAGTTCTGATATAGTCGCCTATAAATTCCGTTTGGCAAACTAAGCAGACTGAAGGCTTTCAAAGTAATACGGTTTCTTTCTGACGGTTTTTCCATTTTCTTGATAATGCTCATCGAAACGCGCCGAATATGGAATTTGCCACTTTTTGGTTTTCACTAATATATTTTGCTCCAACAGATGGTTTTATTGTTTGAAAGTATGAAAAGTTGAAAAAGTGTTCCAATGAAAATGTAGCGTATAAGAACAGAATGGTCGCATTCTGAGTCAAACTTTCGTCCCATATGCAACAAAAAGTTCAATCATGTAAAAAAACCACACACATTCACCTCATTCTGTAAACTACAGGCTGTTTTTTTTATAATCCTTTGCCAGTGTTCCCCTAGAGCCACGATCACACGGAGGCACCGCTCGTCAGATATCAGAGAACACTCTGGTGCCAGATTGCACATCCACAACTGAAGCGAAGTGTCTTCCTTGTAGGAAATGGGCTATGGTGCGAAGCAAATGGCAGTAAGATGGGGCTAGGTCTGGACTGTATGGAGTATGGGTTAGGATCTTACCCATTCCAATTCCTGTAGTTTTTGGCGGAATACTCTGGAGATGTGACTTAGGACATTATCCACTTGCAGCAGCGCCTGCTTCCTATTGGTGAGCGCTGAGTAGCATTGGCAGAGCATCATAGATCCCTATGGAGGTGTGACTTGGGGCATTATCCACTTGCAGAAGCGCCCGCTTCCTACTGACGAGCTCTGGGTAGCGTTGGCGCTACCAATGGCGGAGAGCATTATACACACTCTGTAGGTGTAACTCAGGGCATTATCCACTTGAAGCAACGCCGGCTTCCTATTAATGAGTGTTATGTACTGTTGGCGAAGAGAACATCATGGACCACTCTGGAGGTTAATTGGGGCATTATCCACTTGCAGCAACGCCCACATCCAGCACTGGGTAGCGTTGGCGGAGAGCATCATGGACCACTCAGGAGGTGTGTCTTGGGGCATAATCCAGTTGCAGCAACTCCCTCTTTCTATTTATTAGCACTGGGTAGCTTTGGCGCAGAGCATCATGAACCACTCTGGAGGTGTGAATTCGGACAGTATTCACTTGCAGTAACTCCCGCTTCCTATTGGTAAAAGCTGAGTAGCGTTGGCGCAGAGCATCATAGACCACTATGGAGGTGTGACTTAGGGCATTATCCAATTGCAGAAGCGCCCGCTTCCTATTGACGAGCGCTGGGTAGCGCTGGCGCTACCAATGGTGCCAACGCTACAGCGCTCGTCAATAGGAAGCGGGTGTGACATAGTTACACTCTGTAGGTGTAACTTAGGGCATTATCCACTTGCAACAACGCCCGCTTCCTATTAATGAGCGTTGGGTATTGTTGGCACAGAACATCATGGATCACTCTTCAGGTGTGACTTGGGGCATTATTTGCTTGCGGAAACGCCCGCTTCTTATTTATGAGCGCTGGGTAGCGACGCAGAGCATCATGGACCACTCTGGATCATGATCATGATCATATGTAGAGGATTTTACGAAGGGAGTGTCTGACCCCAGGTCTTAAACAACCCTTAGAAATAGGAAGCTATGAGATTTGGGCTAGAGTTCCCGATAGGAAAGTGACACGGAAGCGAAGTAGAAAGGGGAGGAAGACGCCCTTATTTATTACCGAGGGGCCAGTACCTGGTGTCCGACGGCTTAACGTGCCCATCCGACGCACGGCGGATATTTAGTGGATCGCGCGTTCGTACCTGCCTGGGATCGAACCAGAGGTTCTTTCCGTGGCAGTCACGGACGTTTCCCACTGGCCACCCGCGGCCCGAAGCACTCTGGAGGTTGACTTGGGGCATTATGAACTTGCAGCGACGCCCTCTTTCTATTTATGAGTGCTTGGTAGCTTTGGCGCAGAGCATCATGGACCACTCTGGAGGTGTGACTTGGGCATTGTCCACTTGACGAAACGCCTGCTTCTTATTGATGAGCACTGGGTAGCGTTGGTGCAAATCATCATGGAACACTCTGGTCATGCGAGTTGTGGTATTAACCAGTTGCAGCAACGCCCTCTTTCTATTGATGAGCGCTGGATTACTATGGCGCAGAGCTTCAGGAACTATAGATTTTCGGCATAGAGTTCCCGATTCACAGGCAGGCCATCTGGCACCAGTTCCCAATGCACAGGACCCACACAATTCCACGAAACGTGCAGCATATCTTTCTTCTCGGACAGCTCTCTTTGCACAACTATCTGTGTTTCCTGGCGTGGCCTCATCAACTGGTTCCCAGTAATGTACATTCTAATATAACTTTCCTTTTTTGTTCCTGTCTTATGTGAATTTGGTTTGTTCTGGTGCTGCACAAAATCCTATTCCTCCCTACGCTTGTTACAAACCATTCAGTGGACATCACTCTGTGAACCCTATCTGCCTGTAGCAATTGCTGCACCAGCTGCATCTTATAAGGATATAGTTGCAGCCCATTTTTCAAATTCCTGTGAACTCTGGTGCGAGTAACGTTCACCTGTTGGGCTAATTCGTCGGGTAGATTTCTTGGGACTTTGTTCAATGGCATTCGCCCCACGTTCAATGTTCTCTGCTGTAGGAGACGTTCGAGATGGTCTTGTGGATAGCTTTTTGCTGGTTTGTTCTGGTGCTGCACAAAATCCTATTCCTCCCTACGCTTGTTACAAACCATTCAGTGGACATCACTCTGTGAACCCTATCTGCCTGTAGCAATTGCTGCACCAGCTGCATCTTATAAGGATATAGTTGCAGCCCATTTTTCAAATTCCTGTGAACTCTGGTGCGAGTAACGTTCACCTGTTGGGCTAATTCGTCGGGTAGATTTCTTGGGACTTTGTTCAATGGCATTCGCCCCACGTTCAATGTTCTCTGCTGTAGGAGACGTTCGAGATGGTCTTGTGGATAGCTTTTTGCTGGCGTTTCTCCTGTCCCATGGAAGCTACTAATTTTTTTATTGGAGGTTTAACGACCACCGTGAGCAACTCAATGGGCTGTAAGCAGTCGCCCGTCCCTAATTTAGGGCCACTGGTTCCCGGGAAGGGAGAGAGCCAGTGCCGTAAGACAAACAGAACATCCATGCTTCACCGGAATTCGAACCCGGGCCCCTTTCGGACGAATGATCAAAGGCCATCCCTTAGACCACTGCACCACCGGGGCTGTAGCTACTTTTAGCACGCGGGATCCCCTTCCGGGACGATACTTTAACGCTTCCGGAAATGTTTTCGGAATCGCCTTTGTTCTGTGACGATGGAGCTTCCACTGGTGAAGTATGCTTCAACAACGTATACAATTTCTGTTGGCGCCCACGATGACATCATTATGGATCAGCGATCTGGAAAGGAGACCAATATTAACTCGCAAGATCAGACTTTGAAATGCAATACATTTTAAAGATGGGCGAGTGCTCATCCTCCTGTAAATTAAAAATAAAATGTGTCCCATCATTATGAGGCACCCTGTGTAATAATATCTAAGTCACCCTGACAACGAATGTCACTCCAACAATAAGGAAGCACCTTTCACTGTACATTTCACAAAAGCTCGAATAACATCAGACTTTGAACATATAACATCGATATTAATCAACTTCATAGCTCGTATGTCCGTCAGCCAGCGAACATCCTCCGACCTGATTTGTAATTGCCAAGAAATATTCGGGCAAGGGAGAAAATGTAAACTTTAAGTTTGGAAATTGCTTAAAGAGGACAAACCAAATTTACGTTGAGACAGAAAATAAAAAGGAAAGTTATATTAGAATGTACGTTACAAGTAATAGGATTACTTAGGAATTATCAGATGGCGAATTGTGAAGACCCCATCTTAGCGGCCAGTTGCCGTGCACTTGTGTCCGTGTTTGCTGCCACAGCATCAACCAGTGTGTCAGCAGTGTTTGCAGTCGTTGGATGTCCTAACCTCGCCTTGCACTGGTGTGCCTAAGACTGAAGCGCTGAACTATTTTCGTGCAGTGCGGCTGTCCACTGTTTCCTCACCTTGAACTGTAAAAAATTTTTCTCGCTGCCGCGCTTAACACTTTTTTTTTTTTTTCGGTAATGGCGCAGAAGCACCCGCACAGCACATTTCTCGACCTCCATCGTCTGGTCACCTGATAACGCAATGTGGCTCAGTGTACGTCATCAATCACGTGTACTCCACGTCATCCAGTGCGCAGTAGACGCTCACGCGCGTTCCCCATGGAAATCCAGGCCCAACATTATGTGAAGCTCAAACCTGGACGAACTTTCGACTCATCATGAAATTTCAAAAAAAAAAAATTTTTTTTATTTAGAATCCATTATAAGGAAAGATTACTTTTTTGCAGCAAGTGTCGTTTCCAAGTCGCAATAGAAAGTGCAAATGATGTTAAAAAACGTCGGAACTTTTTTTCGTGGAAGAAAAAAAAGTTCCGACATGGATGTCCCGCGGGCCTCCAATTATTTATCAATAATTTAACCAATTTTCATAGTACGGTGTTATCTTAGATGCAGTTTATATGTTGCTATGAAGAAATTCCAGACTAATTTACGATCATGAACCCTGCTTTGTGAAAAGTTTTCACATGAATGTGGCTCCTAATTCAATTCTGACGGTTACTCTACTTTTAGATTTGGACATTTTCGAAAAACCCCACATTGCCTACCTTGTTACCATAAAAGCATTTTCCTAGTTTTCTTCTTAAATTGATGCAGGATATTTCGCTTAAAGTACTTCCTCTATTTTTTATTCTTTCTCTGAAAAGATTCAAAACATGGAACGCATCAATTCGGTTAGAGAAAGAAAAACTGAAAAGCGAAAGCCATGTTCCGTTGCTTTTGAATAATTCTAGCTTTTAGTTTCACTCTGGGGAGACGTTTTATTCCAGAAACAGAAAGGAAATGTTTAGCACTCAGCATGTGACGAAAAATTAGGGGGTCACCTGAGCAAGCCTTGATTTAATACTTGATAGATTTCTGCCAGAGCGTTTATTCTTCATTTCCTGCTAGCCTGAATAGTTTATCTAACTTCTCTTTGCAGCTGCAGTCATGTTGTCTGGAGCCGTTGAAATCAGCATATTTTCGTTTTTCTGCTCGAGGTTGTTTTCTTTTCCAGGGCTATTTCCGCGTTTCTACACTCCAAGACCACATCCTGTTGTGATACTGACTACATCTTGAAACTTTCGTTCAAAAACAGTATTGAAACTTTTTTTCACGCTAAGTGCTAATGTAAATAAAGTTCAACGCCACTAATGAACGAAGAAATAGTCAAAGAAACTCATGAATAGCGTTTCAGCCTTGCTGATGAAGCAGTGTGGTTTGAAAATAAAGTCCCTCGCAAAAGTTTAGACAACAAAGTGAAAACGAATTAAAAGACACGTAGTCACACACAGATAGTGCGACGCAATAAAAAAATAAGCCATTAATTTTAGAACACCTTTCAGTGTGCGTGTATGTGGAAAGAGGAGCGCTAAAATTAATAACTGATGAACGTGCATTTGTTGATAAGATTTTAAAAAATCTTACCGACAGATGCCACTGTATCTTTCATCCTGTAACTGCAGCTATGAAAACAAATACCCTATTTACTCGAATATAATGCGCACCTTACTTCACAGCTACGAAAATGCGCATTTTTTCTTAATAATCGTGCACGAAGACGCGTTGAAAGAAATACAAACTTATGAAACTTACGAAATATGGCAATTCTTGAATTTATTTAAATTCCACATTTTTCCAAATCATGCATTGCTCACAGACATGCATGATTTGGAATAATGACATGCATTGCTACATCCTCAGATATTTCACTGCGCGAATCTTCATTGCTGCTGTCGGACGTGGTTTCACTGCTGGATTGTTCGAAGATAGCGTCGTCTTAAGTGCCATTCATCATATTGTAAATGCCGCACTTCAGAAGAGACCGCTTAACTAAGTCATTAGAAATGAACTCCCAGGCATTTACAATCCACTGTGCTACTACAGAGAGTGAGGTTGTTTTTTAGCACATCCAATTTTTGTCAGTTCTGTGTCTCCCGATGTAAGCCACGCATTATAGCGTGATCGAAGTGCTGCTTTAAAAGGCCTATTTATGCAGACATCAAGGGCCTGAAGTTGGGAAGTCATTCCTCCAGGCAAAACTATTGGGTTGTCAGAAAAGTCATGACGTACTTTAGCCATGTTTTGCAAAGGTCATTTATTGATAGAAAGAACAAAGATGAATCAATAATATAATGCCTGTTTTGTTCGATAACCTTTTGATAACTTTCAGTGAGCGGCAGAATGCCTCGTTCATAGAATGACCTGTCTTTCGTGGCGAAAAACTGTACAAGGTTCTGATTTACAGCCTCATCTGAATTAAACGTTATACCACGCAAGGACTGTTGAAGAGAGCGAAACAAGTGGAAGTCTGACGGCGCAAGCTCAGGCGAGTATGCTGGATGTGGCAAAACGTCCCACCCAACTTCCAATAATTTTTGGCGGGTGATCAAACTTGTGTGTGCTCTCGCGTTGTCGTGATGGAACACAACACCTTTACGATGAACGAGCTCTGGACGTTTCTGGATGACGGATTCGTTCAAACTGTCCAATTGCCGACAGTACACATTCGAATTGATTGTTTGGCTCCGTGGTAGGAGCTCGAAAAACACGTCGCCTTTAAAATCCCACCACACTGAGACCAGAACCTTCCGCTGATGAATGTCTGCTTTGGATGTTGTTTGAGGCGAAGCAGCACGTCGGGACAAAGACCGTTTGCGCAGCACATTGTTGTACACAATCCACCTTTCGTCACCAGTTATCAGTCGCTTCAAAAAAGGAACGTTTTCCTCACGTTTAATGAGCATATCGCAGATGTTTATACGCGCCGTCAACTGAGCTTCTTTGAATTCATGAGGAAGACACACATCGAGCTTGCTTACGTATCCCAACTTCTTCAGGTGGTCGTTGAACGTTTGAATGATGGATGTTCAATGTGTCTGCAATCTCTCGTGTCGTGCAACGTGGGTTTGACTCGATCAATGCCATGATTTGGTCGTCATCAACCTCGGTGGGCCTCCGCGACCGAGGAGCATCATTGAGGTCAAAATCACCAGCAAGGAATTTTGCGAAACACCGCTGGCACTGACGTTCTTGTAGAGCATTATCACCGTACACGTTACGCAACTTTTCACAAACTTGACGCGCGCTATTCCCTTTACGGAAGTAAAACAGTAAAATATGGCGAAAATGCACAGTTTGGTCTTCCATCTTCAACTTGATGTTAAATCTCCGCAAATCAACTAAATCGCTCACTATTCCTTTTAGACTGCAGCTAAAACTGTCACCTGTCGAATGCCATAGCGATAACAGAGCTGCGCATGCCTCTAGCACTTCCAAAACCGCCCAACCTTCATCGGGTGTCAAAATACGTCATGACTTTTCCGACAACCCAATAGATCAGTTCTGTTTTCAACAATCCTGGTTTTCACAGCGTTGGTAACATGCCCCTTGAATGAATGCAATGCAAACATGGACCGTAGTCGCCCCGCACCTAGTCGTCAAAACCACACTTCTTGAATCCAGTCCTTTACCAATTCTTCGGTCATCCAGATATTTTCTTGAACTCTGGCATGAATTTTCTTAGGAAAAGTTTTTTTTATTCGGAAATGTTTTTCTCTTGAAAGAAACATACGGTGGCAGCTTGTTCCCATCGGTGGTAATGGAAAGCATGACCCTCATTCGGAGCTTCGCGTTTCCTGTTGTTAGCACTTTAACTTACTTTGCATTAATACTTTCTACAGTGTAATTTGATGGCATGTCAAAATGCAATGGTGTTTGGTCAGAATTCCCAATTGGGCTTAAAACACGGTAAACCTTGCTTTCTTATTTATATGACGTTCTTGAAAAAACTGTATAGCTTTTCTTCAAAGTCAAATGGCTTTCTCTGACACGTTGAAGTACGTCGCCTCAAAGAAAACCCTTTTATTTTTATAAAACGGTAAATCCATCCTCTTGAAGCAGTGAGCCTTACACTGGATCCAAGTTCACGATAAATTCCTCGTGCTTTTGTTTGAAGAATTTCTACAGTAATAGGAAAACCTGATGCACGCTGACGATCTAAACAATCGTCAATCTCGAGAAATCTTAGGTCCCGAAAACGTCTTTCTTGTTTTGGAGCACTGATTCAGCTTTTGCTTCCTCCAAAGCATTACATTCACTTCTAAAACTCAATACTCCCTAAAACAAGCGCGATTGCCATTTTTCTCTGCATAAGCAACCACCTGCAGTTTAAACTTTGCTGGATAATGCTGCCGTTTAGAACACATCTCTGGACAGTGTACTCCACGTTCAAGTAACAAAATGCAGTGTTTCCTTCAGAGAACAATACTATTATGAGGCAAGCGACTGTCCGTATTTTATATCTTTCGTCGAAGCTTCTCAACGATTGTAGAAGAATGGGGAAAGTTGGAGATTGTCGGTGGCCATAGCAACAGTTAGACGCTCAGAGGAAATTCCATCCACTGGCGCGCCGCAACGAGGATATCCTAGACAGTCAGGTATTTGCGCCGCCGGAGGAGAATTTGTCATTTCCATGTAGGACTTCCGTCCACAGGGAGTAGAGTTTAGGTCCCAGCCACCTACAGCGAGATCGCCTTTTGGGCAGGACACAGAAACGGAAGGAATGAGAGCAAGTCTAGCGACTTTTTTGACAGAACAGTTTGTAGTGAGATTAGAGTACAGTAGATGGCGCCACCGTACAAGTACGATATTGCACATAGATGCGTGAGAGAATTTCAGGGAGGACATAGGTAAGGATACCCATTTCACCAGTGGGTCCAGCCTGGGGGCCGTCACTTTACGTGCTCGTCCGATGCACGGCGGATATTCAGCGATTGTTAGTAAATCACACCATCTCTGAAAGATCAGCCCAGGTTTGAACCTGGGGACCTAGCATCGATAGTCTGAAACACTAAGCCATCCGCGGCTGTCAGGTATTTGCAAGACTCCCGATGTAGGTATTTGTCACCGATTCTAACGCGCACCCGGATAAACAGGTTCGATTTTGAAGGGAAAAAGTGCACACTAGATTCGAGCAAATACTGTATCCTGTGAATAATTTTATCCTTCATTTTTCCTCTGTTTTTATCATATCGTTTGGAAAAGAGATAGTTTTAGTATCGCTTTCTGCGTTAGTGTGTCTGTCTCTCTGTTTCTGGGTACCATATCTCTGCAACTATTAGTCCGATTTGAATTTTGTTTTTATTTTTCCAAGGCTGCAGTTTTGATGCCTAATTTTTTAGTCTTTTCAAGAGCATAACTCTGCCACAAGGGGATGTTAACGTAGATGTTCTTGACCACGATATATATTTACTCCACTTGATCCTATTGACCACGACATATATTTACTCTCATTGCTTCTACGCTATTTACCAACAAGTAATTGGACACCTGTGATAGCAAAGGAAAACGAAGTTTATTCACCTTCAGTAATTGCTGGAGCCTCCACGAGCGGACGATTACAGCTGCGACCCTCCGGGGCATACTCTCAACCAGGCGTTGTACGACGGCTAGCGGTATTTTCTTCCACTCGGCTTGGAGAAGACAGGTTAGTTCCTTCACCGATTTCGGACGGTGGGGGCACCTCTTCAGTCGACGCTCCAACTCGTCCCAGAGGTGCTCGATAGGGTTAAGGTCCGGGCTCTGCGCAGGCCAGTCCATTCGATTAACCCCATTGTCACGATACCAAGCCATGGTGGACATCGCAGTATGACAGGTGACATTGTCATCCTGAAAGTAACATTGGTCCACCCCGTAAAACTGCCACAACGTAGGAAGCGCATGGTCATCCAAAATGGTGCAGTAGGTCTCGGTGTTGAGTCTACCAGGAATTGCGAACAAGGGTCCCGTGCCATACCAGGAGAAACACCCCCATAGCATCATTCCACCGCCGCCGAACTTCACAGTTGGCGCCATACATTCTGGCAGGAGGCGTTCTCCAAGCAGACGCCAAACCCAGACCCTGCCATCCGAACGGTAGAGGGTGAACCTTGGTGCGGTTCTTTTGAATTTCTCTGGCCAGCACCCGTCGGTCTCTAACTCCCAGTTTTGTGGGTCTGCCGGGTCGGGGCACATTTCGACAGTCACCTCTCATCTTCCACTTGCCAATCACGTAGGCTACCGTCGGTTTTGGGTACTTCAACTCGCTGGATATGTCACGTATGGATCGGCCATTTCTGTGATACCCGACGATTACACTTTTCTCGAAATCAGAGAGCTCCGAACTGCGTGACATCTTACATGCGACTGGTTGCGTTGTTGTTTCCCACACGATGTTTAACGGCGGCGGCCGTGGCGTGCATCAGGACCGCAGATATTGTCGATTGCAGGGGTGTCCATTATTACTTGTTGGCAGATAGTGTATATATACATATCGAATGTAAAAATATTTGTTTCCTGTGGAAGACCATTTTGCGCACGTTTTCTACTTTAAATAATGCACAGATTCCTAGCTGGGAACGGACATGTATGAGGTGAGAAAATCTCATGGCAAGTTTTGTAACATACGCTGAAAGGAAAAATTATTATGTACACGTCGGTGAAAATACGCAAAGCAGCAGGACAGCAGCAAATCGCGGTGTGCAGAAAAACCGGTTCGGACTATAAATAGATTGGGTCGATACGCACGGAGTGGTTAACGGTATACTATACCATAAATAGAATGGTTAACGGTATACATTCCGTTAAGTGCCAGCCTGGGCCGAGGGCGAGACTTAAGTGAGTTTGATCGAGGTCAAGTCGTGGGAGCCAGGAAGGCCGGATGTTCAATCAGCGAAACTGTTAGGAATTCCGCGACAAAGCGTACTAAGTGTGTACCAGGAGTACGTGAAATCTGGCAAAACCGCTAACAGTCGGATTAAATGTGGCCGTAAAAGTGTAATGGATGATCGAGAACGTCGACGATTGGCCCGCATCGAACAAACGAATGGGAAGGCTTGTTTGCAGCAAATCGCGTCACAATTTAATGAAGGAGCATCCACAAACGTATGCTCAAAGACAATCCGTCAACACATGGCACAACTCGGCTGGGGCAGTCGACGCCCGCATCGCGTCCCGATGTTTACGGCACAGCATCGCATGATTCGGCTGCAGTTTGCGAAGGCCCATCGAAACTGGAGCATGGATGATTGGAAACGAGTCATATGATCAGACGAATCCCGTTTCACACTGTATAGCGTCGATTGCAGGCAGCGTGTGTGGCGTATACCACACGAAGCTATGAGCCCCGCATGCCAAGTTGGGGTACCACAGGCTGGTGGAAGCGGTGTAACTATTTGGGCAATTTCAGGTGGTCCTGCTTAAGTCCTTTGGTACCTCTTGAATCTTCCGTCATTAGTTCCAGCTATGTGCAGCTCCTGGCCAACCATCTTCACCCTTTCATTACGTGCCTCTGTCCTAACCAAGTTCCTATCTTTCAACAGGACAACGCTCCACCCCATCGGTCTCGGCCAGCGACCGACTGACTCCAGGAGTGAGCCAGTGATGTCCAGTGAGCGAGGGGGCCAGTGAGCTTACCACACTCACATGGCCACCCTCGCTCACCAGACATCAACCCCATAGAGACCCAGCAAAAAAAACATGTGTTGGGAAACTGCTGGCCACCAGCTGGCACTGATGGGTCACTGCTTGCTGAAATCTGACACTCACGGCAAGGTATCGGTCCATTTGGTGGCAGCGCCATTAGTTGGCAGCCATTGACGGCCCAGCAGCATCGCCGTCAAATGCAGACCTCCAAGCATGTGCCACTAGTGGCCCGTAATTGGCAACCGGACCACCCCAATACGAGGTGAAAGCAACGGGACTGCGCATGCGCAGAAGCAACACGCGCTGTGTCTCTCGTGGTACCAGTTAGTTGAAGATGATGCTATCGCCATCGTGTTATTTTAGTGGATGTTAAGAAAAAAAAGCCATATGTAGAGAAGAGTGTAATAATTCCTAATCCAGCCAGGTGTAGGGAAGCCAATTAATTTCTTAATCAAATGCCACGTCAACGAAGATTACCGCCGGAAGAAAATTATATAAATAATTGTTAATGAACTGTAAGGAACAGTCAATTTCTCTCATTTATTTGTAAAAACTCATTTCGTAGCAAAATTCCTGCACTGACACACAAAGAATCGAGAATACAGACAGCCGTTATATATTCCCATGGTGAACAAGAAATATATAATTTCTGTGTAATCTTTCATTTTAACATACACTAAACCGCTTGAAACAAAAGTCCTGGAAAAACATTAAAAAATCGGTATGTTGGGGGGGGAGAATTATACGCATACAAAATTTGTTAATTATTTGAAAAAAAAAAAAAAAAAGCAACGCTATGTGGATATAATGAACTCATCCATGGGTTGAATACACAAGATTAGAGGAATTCTCTACTAAACATAGCGACAAGTAAAATAAAATATCTTTCCTCTTTAGAACAAATGTAGCTTCGGACTGTGGAAAGAAAAGATACAACGTTAAAAATCTAACAGAATGTGAGATGAACTGGTAAATATATTAATTAAAGAATCGCCTTTCAAGACCACAAGGACAGCGCAAAACTTTAGAAAGCGTTTTTAAGTTGGTACACTCGTTTTAAATGAGTGAAGTTCACTTAAGGTAAATCAAAACGATCGTTACGTTGAAAATATAAATTTATAAACTATATGAAACGAACATTTATGAAAAATACCTCGCAATATTGTAAAATTAAAAAGAGAACGATTAGTTTCGCATCGCACAGGAAAGAAGCCCAGCTTCAAGCAAAGGCCCGTGGGTGGCAAACCAGTGTAGTGGCTAGAGCGTCCGCTTCGCAAGCAGATAGTTCTTAGTTCGATGCCAGCCAGATCCAAACGGGCGTTTTTCAGGACCATTTGAGAAAATATTTCCAGTGCCGTGCCGTTATGCAGAAGTTTCGTAGGCGTAAAAAAGTAGTTATACCTTTGGAAAAACTGCGGTTAACTTTTTTTTTTTATGGCTACTATTGAGAAATTAGCGGACAAAATTCGGCAAGCCTCCAGTTACGTAACGTGATTGCCGGCTGCTACTGTCGTGAAACTAGCGGACCACATTAGGCTAGCCATCATTTATCGCACGTGCTTGCAGGTCCGCCTAAGGCCCGCTTGTGGCAGCCACTGCCTTTGTTGGATAGCTGATGGCCCTATTCTGGCATATGACAAAAGATGGGTGTCAACTGTAGGCCAGCTGGTGGCCGCCGGGACATTTTTTTGACGGTTGGGCAACGGCAACATAGTGCTGTGCCACTGCTGGCACTACTGGCTGCCAGTGCTGGCTTGAGTGATTGCCCAGCAACACTGTTTTTGCTGGGGAATTTATGGGACATGTTGGGACGAGCTGTTTGTGATCAACTATCCCCATCTACATCTCTGTCTTCTCTACGGCAAGCACTCATAGATTGTTCGTCAGCGATACCTGAGTCTGTGTTTCGGAACCTCATTGAGTACATGTCACTAAGTTTGGATGCCGTCTTGCGTGCAAAAAGTGGTGCCTTACGCTGTTAAGTGGGTGTACGTAATGATTTGTCCTTTCATTGTATATATACACTCAATGGACAACACATTAGAGATACCTACCTAATAGCGTGTTAGTAATATTCTAGCGCAAATAACAGCCTATACACTATGAGGCATTGACTCCACCAGATGCCAGAAGACCTCCGGAGGTAATACCAGCCATGTCTGTTTCAGCATTATCCACAACTCCGTCCGAAGCGTCTGTGCAGGATCCATGGGTGTGATGTTCCGCTTCAAGCCATTCCAGAGAGCTTCTGGTTCCGAACTCAGATGAGTGTTCCTGGAGCCATGCCTGGGTGGTTGCAGCTCAGTGCGGAGGCGCATTGTCCTGCTGAAACAGACTATCGGACGCAGGATGCGCGAAGGCCATGAAAGCATGTTGGTGATCAGCCAGCACGTGCTGAAAGCCAGCCACGGATAAGAACCTTTCCATACACACTAAGGGACCTAATGTGTCCGATGACAAGGCTCCCCAAACCACTACAGAGCCACCACCGCATTGAACAGCTATGACCTCATGCAGTAGACGCGATACCCGAACCTTCCCATCAGCTTGCTACAGGTGAAGACAGATTCATATGACTACAGGACGCGGCGCCACTGTGCAGAAGTAGAGTTTTGATGTTCTACGCGCTAGGCGTGGCCTAATGTCCGATGACGAGAAGCCACCAGTGGCACACGAGTAGGGAGTCGGCTCCTGTTGTTCAGGAGATGGGGCATGCGCTGTACCATTCGCTCTCTGAGACTGCTTGGGCCTCCGAGATTTAACCTCGATGTGAAATGCGCAGCCGTTGCCAAGCGATTGGTCTGTACAAGCCACTGTTTCTTTCAGACATACATCGTGGGGGACGAATCCCCCCAGGGGACATTATACACTGAAGAGCAATTGAATTAGAGATACCTGTCTAGAAACGTGTAGCACCACCTTTCGCCCTGATGACGGCGGCGATTCGTCTCGGCGTGGACTCGACAACACACCGGAAGCGTTGGGAAGCCATACGGATCCACGACACCTGAACAAGCTCCCACAGTTCACGAAGATTTGATGGTGAAGAGTCAGAGCCTCGAACATCTCTCTCGAAGACATCCCAGATGAGCTCGATGGAATTGAGGTCAGGTGACCTAGCTGGCCAAGGAAGCGAGGTCACGTCGCTGGAGTGTTCATCCAACCATTCGGATACAATTCGGGAGCTGCATTGTCTTGTTGCATGATGAGGTCCCCAGCGGGATGTTGAAGACGCACAAGTGGGAGCAAATGGTCGTCCAGGATATCCCGGTAACGTTGACCTGTAAGGGACGATGTCACACGTACCAGGGGTCCCATTTCAGTCCACGTAAACAGTCCCCAGACGAGAATGCCACCCCCACCAGCTTGAAGAGTACCCTGCTGGCAAGAAGGATCCATCCCTTCATGTGGTTTGCGCCGAACTCGTATCCTGCCATCCGCATGTACCAACGTGAGTGTCGACTCATCAGTCCAGGAAACATTTTTCCACATGTCTAGGGTCCAGTGGCGATGATCCAGCGCCCATGCTAATCTTTGTACCCTGTGACGTGCGGTCAGCAGCGGTACCCTCGTGGGACGATGGCTTCTGTACCCCATAGCGAGGAGATGGTTCTGAATGGTGTGGCTACTTACACGTTTTTGTGCACCAGCGTTAAATTGCCGAGTGATTTCTTGCACTGTGGCCCGTCTATCCGCTGTTACAATGCGAGCTAGCCGACGATGAACCCGCTCATCCACACGCTGTTGTCCACGGCAGTTGGCCCTTGCAGGGATGGTTTTACCGGATTCGATGTACTCACGGTGCACCAATGACAGAGTGGCTCCTGAAAATCCCAATGCCTGCGCGACTTCCGAGATGGAGTGATCCATTCGCCTGGCCCCGACAATTATCCCTCGATCAAATGAGTTTAGATCCTTCGTCTTACCCATACTGCGTTCGACTCTTACTGATTCCCGTCGCATCACTCCTTATATTGTCGGATCGCTGCATACGTCATGTCGTTTCGATTTACAGGGCCGCCCACAGCGCCACATTTGAATAAAGCCAGCTGTCTCTAATTCAATTGCTCTTCAGTGTATGTTACCAAGCCTAATGTTAATAAATTCAGATTGTAATGAAAAAGAAAGGTTTGTTTTTTTCGATGCTACAAATTTTTATCCAATTACATTTTTTTTAAATATTCGTTCAAGTACCATAGTTTATTTTGCCTAAATAGTGTATTAAGACGCATGCCATTTTTCAAAATAAAAGTAGTAAAATTTTCATACCACATAGTCAGGGAAATCGCGATTGAGGATCAGGAGTTTGATGACAGCATTTTAATAGATAAGAATATTAAACCTGCCGAAACCAACATCCACAGCCTGAATCCGAGGCAACGTACGAGTTGCTCTGATCCAATAGTATGCTGCCTCTAATGACCAGGATATAATATAGCAGGCTAACATTTTGACATCGCAAGAGCACACACGAATTGTTCGATAAGTGATGGCGCAACAATGTAGACGTTGCTGTGACGTCAAGCGTTCCAGAGTGACAGACGGATCTGGGTGTTTATTATTATTATATTATTTTCATATTAGGATTTCCACCGGCATGGCGCACTTGGTTAACGCGCTGTGTGCATGGTGGGAGGCAGACGTTTTGAATCCCAGTCCTGCTGGCCATCTGGTCAGCTGTTTTTCCTGGGATCGGGGACATGAACGCGTAGATGGTTCCCTGTGAAATCGGCCCCGGACGCACTTTGTCCCTTACCCGTATGCAGCAGAGGAATGGCAAGCCGGCTGCATTAACTTGCCAGTAACCCTCAAAGGTGCATAATCGTCTTTGCGGAACTCAATCCGTCATGAACGGATGATATATATATATATATATATACTATATACAATCCGTCATGAAGTGTGTATAATATATATATATATATATATATATATATATATATGCACTGAAGTGCCAGAAAAACTGGTACAGACGAGCTTATCCAAAATGCATAGCAACGTCCCCTATGCGCGTACTCGGCTGCGTCCGCCAGTGCGTATGTAAACCGATAGACATCCTTGCCAGCGGTCAGAGCTGTTTTTGGTATGAGAATGACAAGTAATAACGATTTAAGCGATTTTCAACTCGGTGTCATAGTTGGCGCTCGTGAGATGGGCCATAGTATTTCCGAGGTAGAAACGAAGTTCGGATTTTCACGGACGACCATTGCTAGGGTGTACCGTGACTACAAGAATTCCGGCAAAATCTCCAACCTACGATACCAGTGTGGCCGTAAAAAGACATTGGGTGAGCGTGACCCTCTTCGGCTGTCAAGAATCGTTTCACGCGATAGGCGTGCAACACTGTCGCAGGTATCAGAGGAATTCAATGCTGGAGCCTCAACAAGCATCAGCGTCCGGATTGTGCAACGTACCCTGCACGATATGGGCTTTGGGAGCCGACGCCCAACTCGAGTCCCCTTGATGGGTGCACGACACAGAGCTATACGCCTCACTTGGGCACGGCAACACCTCCACTGGACGCTTGATGACTGGAAACATGACTGGAAACAAGTAGCCTGGTCTGAAGAGTCGCGTTTCCAACTGTATCGGGCAGATGGGAGGATTCGTGTACGGCGCAAACCCCATGAAGCCATGGATTCAGCCTGTCAACAGGGAACTGTACCGGGTGGTGGAGGGTCCGTAATGACATGGGGTGTGTTTAGCTGGACTTCACTGGGACCTCTGGTACGTCTACAAACGTCTGTGACCGGCCAATGCTATGTGCCCATCCTTTCTGACGAGGTACACCAGTTCATGTCCTGCATTCATGCTGATGGGTTGGGCCTGTTCCAACATGCACCTCCACACAAGTGTCGGGAAGCCACATTATGGTTAGAGGAGCATTCATCTGAGTTTGGTGTGTTGCCATTCCCACCCAAGTCCTGAGATCTGAACGTGATAGAACACATTTGGGATGCAATGCAAAGCGCTATCGAACACAGGAGTCCGAGACCTCGGAAAACACCCGAATTGTGGAACGCTCTGCAGGAAGTATGGTGTGCATTGCCTACAGCATATTTCCAGAAGCTAGTGGAGTCCATGCCCCGTCGTATTTTTGCCGTCCTGCGCTCCCGTGGGGGACCTACCAAGTATTAGACTGGTGTACCAGTTTTTCTGGCACTTCAGTGTATATACAATCAGT
The DNA here is from genome assembly GCA_039090855.1 of Macrothele yani. NCBI lineage: Eukaryota > Metazoa > Arthropoda > Arachnida > Araneae > Macrothelidae > Macrothele > Macrothele yani. The sequence goes on along the minus strand of CM077027.1, from coordinate 130,927,312 downwards.
CATGAACGGATGATATATATATACAGTATATTAGGGTTCAACATTATAACCGAAAATTCGTTGTCTTCTTTCTTTTTCTAACTGCAAGTATGTTTTTCTTGGATATATACAGAGCATGGTACCAATACTGTTTCGCCTAACTTTGTGAACAGAATATTACAGTGCATTTGTTTCTACCTAAATGCAAAATGTTCTGACTCAGCTGACGCAGAATGCGTTGCACTGATTATAAAACCAGTTCATTCTTTTTTTTTTCACCTTGGCAAAGCAGATAGGTCGTTCTTATGGCCAAGCAAAATTTATTTGGTTGCGAAGTTATATTTTGTTTCAGTAAGCATTCACGGAAGAAAAGGCACTTGCTTAAAGTTGCAGGTCATACATCATTTTTGATAGGAATAAATCCGTAATCGCACTTGACGTTGCGTAGAAAAATGAAGAAAAGAAACAGGGCACTGTGAGGTCGATTTAATCTCGTAAGGAATAGGATAGAATTACAACTGAAGAATTTGTTCTTAAGAAATATATATGTCGGATTCCTTCCTGTGAATCATAAGTCAGCAGAGAACAGAAGCCCACGTCGTCTCAGCGAAAAAGAAAAATAACTACTATTCGCAAACACTAGTTGAGGATGATTTACAGTTTCGAAAATGGAAATCGGAAACCGATTTCAACCGTAGCGGCGATGATAACGTAATAAACCTATCTCAAAGACAAATGAAAACGAAAAGAGAACAGATACTTGATGACCTTTTATTCTTATGAAAGACGAATTTTATCCTTTGACCAGGCGAAAGAAAATTGAACAAACTATCCCTAGGTAGGTTGTGTATTTCACTGCAAATGATTTCGCTTAGCTCTATGTATGCTTTATGTAATGTTACCTTTGCTCCAGTTTAAGAATGTGGAAATGTCCACACTGCTATTTCCTGCTATTTTCCCGCAATATTTGGAAAAGCGCCAGCTTTTATCGGTGAGAAAGTATTCTTTTGTTCGCTAAGGACTTAACAAATTCAAGTGTTTAAAAACAGGAATCATATTTTCTCCGAGAGAATTTATTACACATGGAAATTCAGTTTGAATACTCATCTGAAATTAGTTTCCAATAGAAAATGTCGATCTTTTTACATACTCATTCCTCTCTTCAACGTTCTGAAGAACTTCAAATCAGAACTTAAACTCCGGGGCACATTAGGCATAACGTGACGGAAATGACTTTTTAATTTATTAAACTGCACAAAAAATCGTCTCCAGAAAGCATGAATACGTATCATATCAATAAAATAAATTTGATGTCGTTTTGAATATTTAAGAAAGCAACTAACTTCATAAAGTTTTGATTTATTATTTTGACGTTAAAATATACGGTAAAATCTTACTGTAACGATACTTCTTATAACGATAAATCTGTCCATAACGATATTTTCCACGGTTCCTGCAGATTTGCACGGTTCCTGCAGATAATTTATTTTGAGACAAATTGTATTTAACGATAATTTTTGTGCTTTTCAGACTTTGGCTACGTGTTGTGTCCAAAGTCGTATTAGCCTCCCCGGTGGCGCAGTGGTCTAAGCGATGGCCTCTGATCATTCGCCCGAAAGAGGTCCGGGTTCGAATCCCGTGAGGCATGAATGTTGTGTTTGTCTTACGGCACTGGCTCTCTCCCTTCCTTGGAACCAGTGACCCTAAATTAGGGACGGGAGACTGCTTATAGCCCATTGAGTTGCTCACAGTGGTCGTTAAACCTCTCAATAAAAAAATCGTATTAAGGGAGCCTACAGGGGCTACTATAGACTTGGGGTCCACCATGACCAACGGTCCAGGAAGCATGTCTGGGCAGTTATGTTGAGAGAAACGGAGAGAGGTTTATAAAATACAAAGGTTGTACCGAAAGTAATGCAACAGCTGGCATACCTTTTACATTAACTGACACTGGGCGTTCGAATTGCACATGTTGGTAGAGTAACTCTTTCTCTATACAAAGGTACTACTCAATTTTAGATAGTTACTTTTTCAAATTATGCATAGATTTTCCACAAGGGGACGTAAAAGTAAATTACATTTTTCCCAATAACTCCTCTTCCAAAACTCTGATTTGAAAAATGTTTTCTTCAGCGGATACAGCTCCTTATGGAAAATCTTTTTGCATATAATTTCAAATTTTTGGTAAAGAATATTTTCACCACCCGGGGGCGTAAGAGTTAATTTTTGCTTCCGATGTATTTGCCCTAAAATCTGAGCTTATAAATTACCGACTGAAAAAATTCTTTCTCGGCACTCACATCGATAAACCTTTTCGGAATATTTTCTTCTTAAAATATTCCACAGTTTCTCCGCCAGGGGGCGTAGATGTATATCTTATTTTTGTCAATATCTCTACTTCTAGGAGTTCGATTTGAAAACTTCCTTCTTTGTTGGATCGTGTTTTCAGTTTGACAGGGTTTTCATATAATTTCAAAATTTTCAAGTAATTCATAGACTTTCCCCTAGGGGGCATAGAGATAAATTGCGTTTCCTTCTATATCTCTGCTTCTAAATCTGCGATTTGAAAAATGCTTTCTGCTCGGGATACAGCTCCTGATGGGAAATCGTTTGCACATAATTTCAAATGTTTGTAAGAAAATGGTTTGGCCACCAGGGGGCGTAAATCTTAAATTCCGCTTCTGATGTATTTGCAGCAAAATATGAGCTTCTAAATTCTCGATTGAGAAAAACGTCGTTTGTAGACCGATACTACTCATGTCGACAAAGTTTTTCGAAATTTTTCTTCTTGAAATAATGCATAGTTTCTACGCCAGGTGGCGTAGATGTATATCTTATTTTTGTATATATCTTCACTTCTAAGAGTCCGATTTGAAAAATTCCTTCTTTGTTGGATAGTGTTTCCGATGCGAAACGTTTTTCCTATAAATACAAAATTTTCTAGTAAATCATAGACTTTCCGCTAAGGGGCACAAAGGTAAATTGCGTTTTCTGCGTTATTTCTGCTCCTTAAACTCCGATTTGAAAAATTATTCCTGTATCGCATACAAGACCTGATGGAAAATATTTTTCACATAATTTCTAATGTTTGGTAAAGAATGGTTTGGCCACCAGGAGGTATAAGTGTTAATTTTTGCTTCTGATGTATTTGTAACAAAATCTGGGCTCCTGAAAACTCGACTCAATTTTTTTTTTCTTGGACCGATATAGCTCATATTGAAAAACCTTTTGAGAAAGTTTTCTTCCTAAAATAATGCATGGTTTTCCCACCAGGGGCGTAAAGTCACATCTTATTTTTGTCGATATCTCTGTTACTAAGAGTCCGATTTGAAAAATTATTTATGTGTTAGAGAGCGTTTTCGGTGCGAAATGTTTCTCATATAAATTCATGTTTTTTCTTAACGCACAAGTCTACAACCAGAGGGCGTAAGCTCACGATTCCATTTACAGCAATATCTGAGGGATTAAAAACCCGATTGAAAAACTTCTTTCTTCCTTCAGATACTATTGTTTTCCATACCGGTTCCATTGACTTTGAATAGCTTTGATAAATTTAATTTGCGTCAGAACGGATTCAAAAGACGTGCTTATTACGCCTGAAAATTCGGTGTCATCTTTCTTGTTCTCCTTCAAATCGGGTGTCAACTGCCGAAGTACCCACTTTGCGCACATTTTCTGATACCTTAAGTTTTCCACCATCTTCTGTATGGCATTGTGGCCACAGTCCAGTTGTGCAACAAGCTCACGGATCGTGACTCGTTTCTCCACGCGAATTAATTCATCCACTGGCTGACGATTCATGTCAGCGGCCGCAAATGGTGGTTTCCCACTGCGTCGCTTCTCTTGAATACTGCTTTCCTTTCTTTAAACTTCTTCCTCCATCTGTGCACATTGCTCTTGTCAATGGTGTCATCTTCGTAAAAATTCTCTGGCCTTCTGTGTATGTCGGACAGCCTGCACCCTTCCTTCGTCAAGAACTTAATGACGGCACGTTGCTTCATCTTGGAATCCATTATTTACCTTCAATGAAGAAGAAGGGTAACTAAGGAGGGAGAATTACTCTATACCAAGATGTGCAATTTGAACGACTTCTATCAGTTAATAAAAAAGTTATGCCATTTTTGCATTACTTTCGGTACAACCCTTGTAATTTTACTTTTGTCTCGTGTGATTTCCACTTTGTCAGAAACAGAAGCTGGAAGACGAACAGATTTTTTTTTGATTGGAGGTTTAAGGACCACCGTGAGCTTCAACAATATTTATTTGGAGCAAACATGGACAGGAAGATACAGATGGCCTGTGCTTAACAGTTACCAAAAGATAAACAAGTAGATGACCTATTTACAATGACGATGAGATATTTACACTATGTGGATGCACTATATACAATGTAAGCAAATTCATAACACTGACAATACTGGACTGAAGGATTGACTTATTCTATGTACAACATATGTTCGCAATGTGCATCAGCAGAGTGCCATCTCTAATAGGTGAACACCAGTACAAGGTATAACTACAAATTTTACAGTGCAAAAACAAACATGTATATTTTGAGCAATCTCGAAAAAAAGAAGAAAAGAGCAGAAGGCTTGTACTTTTCAGTGTCTGAAAGATAAGCGAATAAATAATCTAATTACAATGATGGTGTGAACTCTATACAAATTGAATGCAATATCTCTATTGTGAAACACTGTCAAATTATAAAAAGAACTATTACTTAGGCTTAAACAAGTGCCTGAATCACAATACTATAGATTAACTTGTAATGAACTACAACATATGTACACAAGGTGCAACGGCATAGGGAAGACACTAATAAAGAATTACAATTCCATGGTACAACTGTAAATTTCACAGTGCAAAGAGTAAAGTATATTAGTACAAACAGAACTTGCGTTTTACAGAAAATTTGTACTTCGGGTACAATACAAATAATGAAAATATGAAACTTACTCTTTGTACAGCAAATGTGCAATACAGCGCAGAACATTATGTAAAAGACTTATTATTTCCTGGTAGGCACATGTGACATGAGAAAAACCACGCTGTGTAACATTAACATATAATTGAAATACTATCAAAACGTTTGCTCCGCACCATGAGCATAAAACTTAAGACATCTAATCTTGACCCAACATGCGAAATGTGCCGAACATAAATTTTACAGTGCAATTAGGAAAGTACATTAGTATATACAAAACTGAGCTTCTGGCATAGCAACTATACTTCAGGTATAGTACAAATATCTGAACGAGGAACAATTATTCTTTGTACAACAAAAGTGCTAAACCTCGTTGAACATTGTGTATTTGACTGATCATATACCTTTATGTACATGTAACATGATCAAAAACCCCACTGTGCAAAATTAATAATTAAATTTAAACATTAACAAACATTTGCTCAGCACCGTGAGCATAAACCAGAAATTATAAAGCCCGGCAGACATAAGGAAAGCGTTGAACATAAAACTTTAAACTTTATCTAAGTGCCTGTGGTGTAAAAAAAAAAAAAAAAAAAAAACCTCACCTACAGGACCTTGTTGGTGAGAAACATGCAGACGCGCAGTAACATTGGGCAGCAATGATGAAGAGGGCACCTAAGAACACGTTAATCACAAAACTATACTTTAGTTAGTCTAAACAAATTCACAGAAGTCAGAACAATAGTCTAAGGTCTTCTGATGGACCAGAAAACCATTGACGAAAAGGTGACCACACTGACATAAAGTGTGGGATTCGATTCGCAGCCTTAGCAACAGTGAAAGCAAGCCTCAAGCGTGAAATCAGTCTGTTCCGGAACTGACTGCACATGGCAGCTCCCGCCTGAAAGATGGTAGGCTGTATAGGGGTAGAACGAAGCTGTTGATAGTAGCAAAAAATCACATGTTTTGCTAATATGAAAACATAAACACATGACTCTGATATAGGAATAGGCAGAGTACTGGAACTGAGTAGCGTGCTATAGGCTGAGAAAGAGAGATCAGTAGTACTAAGGCACTGTGCAGTAGTGAAGGTCAGATATAACAAGGGAAGAAGCACTGTGCAATGTTGATATACATGATCTACATCCGCAATCGTAGAGCAAAACATGCAGTTAGGCGAATCAACAAGCGTCATCCTGAATAATTTGGTAGGAACTGGTAACCGCCGATGAAGAAACAACCATTGGATGTTTCTTTCTGCTGGAACAGATAGTGGCGAATTAGACATGGACCACACTTGTGAAAGGGCGACATTCGGAACATCTGGAATCATCAATGGTGTAGCATACAGTGGATCAATGAGACAACGGTAAAGGGACGAGATAGAAAAACTGGAGAGAGGAAGTGATGAGCCCCGAACGGAAAGGAAAAAGGGAAGAGGAAGAGAGGCAGAGGGAACAAGAGTTAACCCAGCTTGAGAGGCAAGGTTAGGGAAGAGGGTAATGATTGAAGAACGGAAGGAATCATACAGCGAAAGAGAAGAAGAGGTAGGGGGAGGAGGGGGAAAGATCAGAGAAGGGTTTCCAAGAAAGATCTGGAGAAATTAGATCCTGAACAGATACTATTCCGGCGGGGAGCCAGGAAAGGTCAGTAAAGTAGGGAGCATTAGGGGGATGAAGGATGGAAGAAAAGAACAGGGGCTCAGCTAATAGTTCAGTGGTGGAAGCCGGTGGAGCACGGAAGATGGGTAGAGAACGGAGAAAGGAAAGGACCTCTTTGTAGAAAGGGGAAAGTTTAGAATGGAAAAAAGGAGATTGATCCATTAGAAGATACATGATGAAAGTGATTCCGGAATTCCTAGGCGATATCATGACATCTCTAACGAGCGTAACTGGCGACTCTGGTGCACTTAGTAGCCGCAGGAAAGAAACCACTTTATGTGCTTTATAGTAGGTGCGAACCTCCAGCAGTGAAATACCTCCATCAGTGACTCGACGACAGAGAGTGGAGACCTGGATCCAATGGTACCTGTTCCATATTATCGTTGAGATGATTCGAGTGATTTCATTGAGGTGATAAATGGGCATACGTTCAGCTGACCATGCATATAGGCATGGTGAAAGAATATAAGTCTGAGCTATTCTAGCTCTTGAGAAGTAAGAAGTACAAAACTGGGAACCTCGCCAGAAGGCAGCAGTTCGAGTAAGGCGTGTTCTGAGAGCATTCCATGTTTCATTTTGAGCAGAAAGACGGACTCCGAGATGGACCCCAAGGAATTTCTGGGATGAAGCAGTCCATGAGGCGCCCCACGGGGTGTCAGTCCTAGAGGCCCACGCTCCGCTCCATAGACCTGCACTCTTGGATGTATTAAGTGATGCCGCTGAACATGAAGAATATTGATCGTAAATCTGGAGCAAGATGTCTAATTGAGCGTCTGTCCGTACACAAAAGGTCGCGTCATCAGCATATGCAGAGTATGTCACAGAAAAGTGCCTAGTGCCGCCCCGGTGGTGCAGTGGTCTGAGCGATGGCCTCTGATCATTCGTCCGAAAAGGGTCCGGGTTCGAATCTCGGTGAGGCATGGATGTTGTGTTTGTCTTACGGCACTGGCTCTATCCCTTCCCTGGAACCAGTGACTCTAAATTAGGGACGGGCGACTGCTTATAGCCCATTGAGTTGCTCACGGTGGTCGTTAAACCTTCAATCAAAAAAAGTGCCTAGTACTTGCAGTAGGCGGTGGCAGCGCATCTATAAAGACTCGATGGACAGACCGAAGAAACGGCTCAAAAGCAATGGCAAAGAGCTGCCCAGAAAGTGGGCAACCCTGCCGAATGCCTCGCCGAAAAGGAATAGGTGCAGTCAAGAAGGCGGCCGTCTTGACATGGAAAGCAGCGTCCTGATAAAGGGCAAGAATAGAGGTAACAAAAGCAAAAGGAAAGCCGAAAGCAATAAGAACAGCAGAAAGATACGAATGTGAGATATTGTCGAAAGCAGCTCTTTGGTCAAGATTAAAGAGGGCAAGTGGTTCAGAGTTAGTACGAGCCAGATGTAGGAGATCTCGAAGGAGATTGAGATTAGAAGTGATGGACCGACCAGGAACCGTGTAGGTCTGGTCGGGAGAAAGAAGAAATGGAAGAACTTGGTTGAGTCGACTGGAAAGGAGTTTAGTGAAGAGTTTATAGTCAATGTTTAGTAGCGAGATAGGACGCCAGTTTCCCAAGTCAAGCAGATCGCCTTTCTTGGGGAATAACACCATATGAGCCTCTGTGAAACCCCTCGGAAGAGAAGAGGAAGAATGAGCAGCATTGAAAGCGGCGAGAAGAAATGGAAGCAACGAAGGGAGAAAAGTACGGTAGAAAAGGAGCGGAAGGCCATCAGGACCTGGGACAGCACGGGAATTTAGAGAGGCAAGAATGGTCCCAAGTTCAGTCTGCGAAATAGGTTGTAAAAGTGAATCAGAGAGATTGGAAGGAACTTGGGGAAGAGCAAAGAGTAAAGTAGCAGAAGCAGAAACAGAAGGCTGAGGAGTTTCACTGTATTTGATAGTAAAATATCGACGAACCTGAGAGCAAACTGCATCCGGATCAGAGATGATTTCACCATCAGGCCGCCGAAGTAGTCGAAGCTGATGCGACGAGCGGCGTTTTTCTTCTAACGCGGATAGAAACTCAAAGGAGCAGTCCTCTGGTGATAGATGTTGTAGACGGAGACGAAGAATTACCTGACGTGCACGAGGCTCAAGAAGTGCTCTAAGATCCGCTTGGTAAGCTGTATACATGGGATGACTCGCACCAAGCTGTAACAGGATGTTTCTGAGATTTTGCTCTTCCATGGAGCGCTTCGTGCCTTCGGAGAAGGAATGACGTCTGAGAAGATAAATTAGGTAAGATTTTACCTCGAGCCAGTAATTGATGGCACAAGGTGCAGTGGACAGGCTCTCTCGCATATGATCAAGAAGATCTCTGATCTCGGTGCACATATTCTCATCAGCTAGGAGAGAAGTGTCCAGTGTCCATGACCGAGGTCTAACATGCAGACGAGATGAAGAGCTACAGGAGATAGTGATGGCACAATGATCCGATGAAGCTGTAGGAGAGTGCATACAATCCGTTGTAATGGGCAATAACGGAGCAGAAGCGTAAAATCGATCCAGCCTGGCAGAAAGAGAGGAGGATGCAGACGAAGCTCTCCAGGTATGTGAAATGGATGTCGAATGCAATCGTCGGAACACGTCATGTAAATCAAAATCAGACACTAATGAACGCAATTGCTCCACAAGACGTGAACGATGTTCAATCCTCGAAGGAGCGCAATCGAGCTCTGGTTGAAGCGTACAGTTAAAGTCTCCTCCAATGAGCACATGATCTGATGGTAATGCTGACTGAAGTGCAGTGCGGAGCGACGAAAATAACAACGTTAGATGTGTAGATGAACATGGAATATATATGTTGAAAACTAAATATCGTTGTCCATCTAGGACGAAAGTGAGTCGCTGCAATAAGTCTCGGCACAGGTTATGAACTTTAACAGAGGAGAGTGTTTGACGAAATCTATTATGTACACCAATCGCTAAACCTCCACGAAGAGAGAGCCTATACGCGTGATGAAACTGATAGTCCCATCTCCTCCAGCGATGGAAGGGTGAAGTGGATAGACAATTTGTCTCTTGCAAAAGTAGGAGATCTGCTTTGAGGTGGTGGACGTCTTCATACACTAAAGCATTTGCCAAAGGGGTACACATACCCCTATTATTCAGTGAGACTGTCTTGAACAGAATAGTCTGATGATGGTTGGAGGATGTTGTCGGCTGCGTTCTGTAACTTGGCGAGACGGCTACGGAACTTCTTTGCCCAGTAGGGACCACCCAGATCTCTGCCCGGAACGGTACGTAAATGAGAATGTATCGCCAACATTTGATTCATGGTGTCAGACAGACAGTGGGAGTAACCTTCCAAAAAATTGCGAGACAGCTTGTCTCTACGGGGACTTATTAGGAACGCATACACCTTCTCCCCAAACACAGGTGTCTGTGGAAGAGATGATGCCTCTAGAATATGTAAAAAGTTTTCACAGGAGATCGGAATAATTGTTCCATCATCTGTATCAGATTCCATAGAGCCTTCAGACGTGAGCATCTGACTACTAGAACAATCACGTCCTGCCTTAAGGGTAGTTGTAATTCTAAACTTCTTATTCTGAGCGCGTGAAGTTCTACGTCGCTTCACCCGTCCACGACTTTGTGCTGTAACCGGAATTGGAACTTCCGGCAATTTAAAAGGAACTGAAGAAACAACCTCAACGGTCGGTGTAGCAGTATGACGAGAATCGTCATCAACCATCTCTATAGGAGACTTTGGATTAACAATTGATGCCTCTTTTGACTGAAGAGATAAAGTGGGCGCCAATGCATCACCCGAGGTCGAGGGTTTACCCATAGACGTCGGTTGACCAACGGCTGTCTCACTACTTCTGGTAGACGTAGGTTGACCAACGGCTGTCTCACTACTTCTGGTAGACGTAGGTTGACCAACGGCTGTCTCACTACTTCTGGTAGACGTCGGCTGACCAACGGCTGTCTCACTACTTTTTGTAGACGTCGGTTGACCAACTACTGTATCACCACTTTTTGAGGAAGTCTGCTGTTGCTGGTCTTTAGCACCAGAAGAGGATGCCGATTGGCGTGACAAAGAGGAAGAAGGTCGTGCTGCTGACTTGGAAAGAGTGTTCGCATTATGAGGGCATAGAGCGTGGGGATGTCCCGTGCCTTTACAATTCGGACAGACGGAGCCTACTGTGATGAATATCTCTCTAATGTGCGTGCAACAGCGTACACGTAAAGTGGGTGGAATACGCAGCATGTGCTCCTCTGAAGGGAAGACCACACGAACATTGCGGCGAAACCCGAGTAGGTATCTATCTTCTGGCACCTCTGGAAACGAAGAGTAGGTAGTTACACCTCCAATGATCCGGCCATAAGGAAGAAGAGCGGCAATCAAGAGATCATCTGAAACCTCAGGTGGAACTGGTGAGAAGCTTACAACAACGGAACTCTGTGAAACAGGTTCGGCATGGATGTGACGATCACCAATTGAGATGCCCTTGGTCAGTACATGTAGGGAATGGGCAGGAGTAGAGAAGTAAACAACTACTTTGTAAGGCTTCCTGCCCACATGAGTTATGGCTGATGAAGGAACAATCTCTCGAAGAGCAGCAGTATATGCAGTAAGTTTTGTATTTCTCAAGCTCGGAAATACAACACCATTCTCCATAGTTTGAAGGAATTTCAGCCCAGAAGGGGTATCTTCTTTAAGGACAACCTCAATGACTTCAGCATTATGCGTCATCTCATATTGTCTAGGAGAAAAAGAAGACTGGGAAGGTCTCGACTTAGATGCGGTTACGTCAGCATATGAGAGGGTAGTTGTACGTTGCTTTGGAGATGATTCCGGCATGGAGTGCGAAACATCCATGGCGTCATCATTAGCTTTCAGAGAAGACATCGTATCGCCGCTGGGAGACTTGGAAGAAGAGGCGATATCCGATGGTAAGGCAGCAACAGAAGGCTGCAAGGAGGAGTGGTTTATCGAGATTGACTCGTCATTGGTAGTAGTATTTAGAGAAGCTGTTATCGGGAGATCATCATTTCCGGTAACAAGGGTTAGGACGTCATTCTCCCCGGAAGCCGCCATTTGCAATGGCGAGGAAAAGCTTAGCCCTTAGCCAGCTTGGCCAAGGCAGAAAAATAAGGTAAACTAATCTAAATAAGCACTTACCAGCTCGGCAGGCATATAAAAAGAAACACGGAACCTTCACACACAACACACACACGAAATAGAACACTGACAACGAAGAAAAATAACACACCAACGAAAACTTGAGGAGCACAGATAAACACGACTAACCCACCGTGAGCAACTCAATGGGCTATAAGCAGTCGCTCGTCCCTAATTTAGGGTCATTGGTTCCAGGAAAGGGAGAGAGCCAGTGCCGTAAGACAAACACAACATCCATGCCTCACCGGGATTCGAACCCGGACCCCGTTCGGACGAGTGATCGGAGGTCATCGCTTAGACCACTGCGCCACCGGGGCGGCGAACAAACAGATTTCAAGGCAGTGACTTAGTAATAAGGGTAAAGATTCCATGTAGCTGTATACAGCGCGATTGGCGAGACAGTTTCAGCTTTTGCACTACCATCCACCCACACCTCCCGATTTGCACTGTGGCTTCAACTGCATAACAGTAAAGAACAATAAATAACTATAAAGACGCTCGATCTCATAGAGCTTGGCTATTGGACAATGTGTGTCAAAAGAAGGGAATCGAGCGTATGGGGTTATCATTATGTTCCTATCACTTAAATCCAACTGAACATGCCTAGGACGCACTTGGCAAACCCATTGCAGCTCGACCTCGACCCTCGTGAACTGGAAACCCTCATTGAAGAGTGGCAAAGGTAATCCCAAAACGTCTTCGATATCCTCATCAGTTCCATATCACATAGGTGCGCAGTGGTCTTAGCCGCTCGAGAGGACCAACACGTTACTAGATGTCAGTTACCGCCTTCAAAAAGTCATTATTCTTGTGCAGATATGCATATTGTTGTATGGTGTATCGCATCATGTGCATTAAATGATAGTACTGCATAAAAATTCACTAATGTTATTTTTCTTACCCATATTACTAAATATTCTATTGTATCTTACATAAAAATCATATTTTACGCTCAACAACTTCAGTAACACATGATTTTCCTTACATATTTCTTATTACCGTAATCATTTTGAGCAGTGTATTTTTATCAATATCTCATCTTATAACAATTTAATGAAATAGCCATTTCTGAATGCAGTACTACTGATTGTGAAGAACATTTTGCACACATTTTCTTCTCCAAATAACAAAGAGTTTTCCATCTAATAGGCGTAAAGTTTTATTATGTTTTCGTCAGTATATCTATTCCTAATTTTCCTTTTCCCGAAGAATATCTACTACAATGAAAGGACGTCTTGCGCTTATTTTCTAATTTTTCATAACGCTCTGCTCTATCGCTAGTCAGGCAGGAAAGTTCTCTAATGTCTTTTAAACTATATTTCTAAGTGCCTGATTGAAATTAAACTCTCTTTGACCTCTGTACCATTTACTATAAAGAGTACAACGCACATTATGTATTGTAAATAAGACGTTATTCCCCGCCAGATTCGTGAATGCACATTCCTATTTTCTGATTACTTCCTCTTCCAAGACTCCAATTCGCAAAATTCATTTTGCAGTCCCGTTAGCCATGTGATCCAGTGGCGCACACACGGGGAGGGTCCGCCGGATCCGGACCCCTCCCAAGAAGGCCCGAGTCCTTAAAACAAATATTTTTTTTTTCAAAATACATTCCGGCTATGGCTAAATTAAAAAGAAAAAAGATTCTGCGCATGGCTTTATAAATTTAGTACTTTCGTTATAATCAATTATTTTTCTGTCCGTCTTAATTTTAGTTTTCGTAATGATTGTTATATTTATAAACGGCTTATGCTCAATGGTTACTGAATTTATCTTACTTCTTCAGAGAATTATTTTTTATCTGTGTGTTCATCTGTGTTGATTTATGCCAACATTCATTAAGAACGTACAGTACATACATACACTGTATTATCAATAATATTCTGACGCTACCAAATATTTGCCTAAGTGCAAAGAACGGTTGTGCAAGAAGGTGCGTACTGTGTGAGTGGGAAGGCACATACACTACGTATAAAGCTGAGATGATTTGTCGTGTTATTAGTAACTTTGAATAGATATGCCGCTCGGATGTGAACTTTCCGATTTCCAGCGTGGGCTGGTCATACGATGTCATTCGGGCAATATTTTCATACGGAGCATTGCAGCTAAACTAAACATGCCTAAATCAATTGTAAGTGATGTCGTGAAGAGATGGAAGCAAGACTGTGCAACGAGAGTATCAAAACGTTCAGGAAAGCCGTGCAAACTGATAGAACGTGACAGAAAAGCCATGGTAAGAAATACTAAGAAATCTCGTTCTTCCTCTGCCGTTTCCATCGCTGCTGAAGTAGGAAATGCTTGTAACGGCTCGGTTAGTACCATAACTATCCGCCGAGAGTTGCACAGTGTGGGTTATTATTCTGCAGTAGCAGCACACAAGCCGCACATCACTACTATGAATGCGAAGTGTCATTTGAAGTGGTGTGCCTCCCGTCGTACCTGGACTATTGGCGACTGGAAAGCTGTTTTTCAGAGTGATGAATCAAGTTTTTAAATCTTCCAATCTGGTCGACGCGTTTAGAGTTTTTCCAATCTGGTCGACGCGTTTAGAGTTTTTCCAATCTGGTAGACGCGTTTAGAGTTCTTCCAATCTGGTTGACGCGTTTAGAGTTTTTCCAATCTGTTCGACGCGTTTAGAGTTTTTCCAATCTGGTAGACGCGTTTAGAGTTTTTCCAATCTGTTCGACGCGTTTAGAGTTTTTCCAATCTGTTCGACGCGTTTAGAGTTTTTCCAATCTAGTCGACGCGTTTAGAGTTTTTCCAATCTGGTCGACGCGTTTAGAGTTTTTCCAATCTGGTCGACGCGTTTAGAGTTTTCCAATCTGTTCGACGCGTTTAGAGTTTTTCCAATCTGGTCGACGCGTTTAGAGTTCTTCCAATCTGGTCGACGCGTTTAGAGTTTTTCCAATCTGGTAGACGCGTTTAGAGTTTTTCCAATCTGGTCGACGCGTTTAGAGTTTTACCAATTTGGTCTACGCGTTTAGAGTTTTCCCAATATGGTCGACGCGTTTAGAGTTCTTCTAATCTGGTCGACGCGTTTAGAGTTTTTCCAATCTAGTCGACGCGTTTAGAGTTCTTCCAATCTGGTCGACGCGTTTGGAGTTCTTCCAATCTGGTCGACGCGTTTAGAGTTTTTCCAATCTGGTCGACGCGTTTAGAGTTTTACCAATCTGGTCTACGCGTTTAGAGTTTTTCCAATCTGGTCGACGCGTTTAGAGTTTTTCCAATCTGGTCGACGCGTTTAGAGTTTTTCCAATCTGGTCGACGCGTTTAGAGTTTTTCCAATCTCGTCGACGCGTTTAGAGTTCTTCCAATCTGGTCTACGCGTTTAGAGTTCTTCCAATCTGGTCGACGCGTTTAGAGTTCTTCCAATCTGGTCGACGTGTTTAGAGTTCTTCCAATCTGGTCGACGCGTTTAGAGTTCTTCCAATCTGGTCGACGTGTTTAAATTCTTCCAACTGTTAAGTTCGGCGGAGAGTTCCATCAAGGTATGGAGTTGTGTTTCCTGGATGGGACTCGGGCCGTTGGTTATTACACCACAAACCATGAACTCTGAAGTGAGTGCACCTCGATGTTTAGGATAATTCTGCGCTACCAACAATATAACAATATTATGGAAATGACCTTTGTCTCTTCCAACACGATTCGGCTCCCCGCCACACTGTACGGCGTGTGCAGGACTGCTTTCTTCAAAATGAGGGAATATTGTTAGACTGGCCTGCTTAGAGTCTTCATCTGAATCCCATAGAACACCTCAATGATGAACTGAAGCGACGGATATGAAATCGACTACAACGGCCGTTTTCGCTCTCCACTCTGGCAGCAGATTTTTAGGAAGAATGCTGAGCTAGTCCTGTCGAGACCCACCGGAAATTCGTTGATAGTATGCTTCGACGTGTTGCCGATGTTATACAAGCACAGGTGGGCCGACTAACTACTAATTGCGATAATAATGTCATTTGTCCCAAAACATTATGGTGTCCGAATACTTTTGATAACATAGTGTACATATATATATATATATATATATTCTATTAAGAAGAGAATGAAGCAAAAATATTTTGACTCATACCACGTACAACATAGAAAAGGTTATGAATTGACCGGTGTGAGTAAAAAGAGAAAAAAAAGAACAACTGAATGTAGAGAGTGTCGAGAATACTGAGCCTTGGCTTTATCAAGGACCAGCAAAAACTCTGCATTTTCTCACTTCCTTTTTCAATGCAGAGTTTTTGCTGGTCCTTGATAAAGCCAAGGCTCAGTATTCTCGACACTCTCTACATTCAGTTGTTCTTTTTTTTTCTCTTTTTACTCACACCGGTCAATTCATAACCTTTTCTATGTTGTACGTGGTATGAGTCAAAAATATTTTTTGCTTCAGTCTCTTCTTAATAGAATGTGAATTCTGAATTTTCATAACTGCTGCGTTGCGCGTTTTGATCTTCAGGTTATTTTGCAACTTTCGTTTTAAATTCTTAAGTTTTTCTTATGTTTTCGGCTATGCTCTTAAGTATATATATATATATAACTTACCATAGTCAGAATAAGATTTACATGTATCTATATAAAAAAATATAGCACATTTTCCTTGTCCAGTAAATTTCTTGTTGGACCCCACCCTTGATGAAATTCTGTCGGCGCCACTGATGTGATCAGATATACTATGTGATGTATTACAAAAGGGAAGCACTTGTCAGTGTTGCTTAATTGGGAAAGCATTCTTCTCCGGAGCAGAAGGAAGTGGTTTCAAGCTCCGTCATCAGGAAATTTGGCTTTCACATGAACGACTGAACGTAAAAATAGATCTACTGTCAGTTGGGTTCTTCGAAACGTGTGTGATGTTTCTTCCACGCATCGTCTGGAATTAATCAGAATTCCTTCTTCTCCGTCTAGCTATTTCAAGCACGGTTTATCAGCCGACCCGGAAACTAATGATTCCGCTCCAGCTTTTTCTGAAGTGGCGGGGGGAAGACGGGTAATGTGACGCCCTACACAGGTCAAGCACATGTCAAGACGGCAAAGTTGCAGCGACGAATGCCGTCGGTGTAGCTTAAATGGGAAATCATACTGCTCCGGGGAGAAAGGATGCGTGTTCGGAGTACTGTCACAGTTCGAGCCGGAGATGAAAATGGGTCACGGGTCAGCAATGAATGTTTTGCGGGTCAAACGGGTCGGGTCAAAGTGCTCCTGACCCGATTTCGACCCAGTTTTTTTCTGTTTTGATTTTTGAAAAGCAAAAAAAAAAAAAAAAAATTTTTGTCAAAGGAAAAAGGGCAATGTGGAATAATTTCGTGCTCGATACTGGTGCCCACGCACTGAAAAATGATTTTCCATACAATATGGAGGAAGAGTGTCCTCAAAAAGAAGAGTATCTCTTCCTTCTGAGGGACAATGATGAAAACAACATCCACATTTTGAAAACTTTCAACTCACTATAAGTTTGTGAAAATCGGTGTTGCTGTGAAACATGTTCTGAAGCTTGATATGTTATCAAGAAATCAGAAAAGAACTTAAATTGAACGCACAGCACTTTACTTAATTCAAACATTTTAAGTGTAGCGCCATCAAAATTAGGTGAAACACCCTTTAACATTGCTGAAGAGGGAAGTTTTGACTCTTCCAGATATGTTTGAAAACATGTGTAAAAAGATCCGGACCCGGCCCGGCCATTTATCCGGGTCGTATATATATACAGGATATCAGCAACAATCAGTCCCTGCTATATATATACACTATATTGACAAAAGTCACCGGACACTCTTCAAAAGCAAATGAACGGGTCCTTTGCGTTGTTAAGGTGCTCGGCCCTTCTGCAAACGAATAAAAACAAGCATTCAGCTGACCGCGATCATATTGCATTGTGTGGTTGAGTGAAAATGTCGCGACGGGAGAGAACTGACTTTGAGAAAGGAAAGACTGTTGGGTGTTATATTAGTGGGTTGTCCATAAGAGAAACCGAGTGGCGTTTAAACATACCCAAGTCAGCTATTTTGGATGTACTGAATAAGTAGAAGACCCTGAAGCAACAAATCGTACCGACAGACCAAACAGAGATAGAAGACGTCTAAACCTCAGGAGAGTCGTTACAGCTAGTCGACGGAGTACTGCACAAGACCTCGGTGTACAGGTGAGTAAAAATGATGCAACCACGGTGTGGTACACTACCATTCGCAGCAAACTTCATTCCATGGGTTACCGTTTTCGTGCTGCTGCTTATAAGCCTTTCATCTCCACTCGGAATGCTACTCGTCGTTTAGCATGGTGTAAAGAACATTTATAGTGGACCGTAGATCAATGGAAACGGATCCTATGGACTGATTAATCCAGATACATGATCAATCAGTTTGGTGGCCGTGTGTGGGTATGGTGGCAGCCGGGGGAACGCTATTTACCTCAGCGTACTGTTCCTACGGTCAAGTTTGGAGCTGGCAGTGTACTCGTGTGGGAGTGTTTTTCGTGGTATGGTACCGGCCCATTGGTTATCGTGGACAACCTGTTAACCAGCACATCTACTTCGATATTCGGGACAATTATGCCCTACCAACTCTGTGGCAATACTAAGGAACCGAGCCTTGTTTGTACCAGTAGGACAATGCACCGAGCCATAAAGCAAGGACTGTTACAGCGTGTTTTGACAATAATTTCGTATCGTGCGTGGACTGGCCAGCACAGAGCCCTGATCTTAATCCCATAGAGCACTTATGGGATGAATTAGAGCGCCACATAAGAAGTTTGGAACCAAGGCCTGCTTCCAAGCAACAGTTCGCAGCAGCATTATGTACTGAATGGAAGCGCATACCTATCGCTGTGTTCCAAATCCTTGTATAAAGCATGTTGTCCCGAAGGGTCAGTGAATGCAGTAAGCCCAAAGGTGGTTTCAAAATATCTTTATTCAAGGTAGAAATCAGGAGACGAACTAATAAGGACGTCTAAATACAAATAAAATACGATCAAAGATCGTTAAACTACTAAAACCTATATAAAAATATACAGCATAGTGCACAAGTTGAAAAATGGAGCAAAATTACAGCTCGTGATAAATGAACAGCGACAAGCATGTCTGGGCATTGAGGAAGGATTTTAACAAAAAAAAAACTTATTGCTCATAAGTACATTGCTGTGCGATTAACAAACCTGTTCAAGAAAATTGAGAGCTTCAGGAGACAACATTTCTCTTGCAAAAAAAAAAAAATACAATAAGACAGTAAGGTGTAACACATCATAGTTACAAGAATGTACAGTACAAAGCAATTGACAAACTGATCATAAGACAAATCAATGAAATGATGAATATCAGGAGAAGAACAAACTTGGACTTCCTGGTGTAAATATAATATATTACCTGTTCGGCAATATTCAAAAAACAAAGTACAGATATGCAGCACAGTGTCAACATGTTACTAATCAAAATCGGACCATATACAGAAATGTAACACTATTCTGTTGACCAGATAGAAAATGTAAGTATAATAAGGAAACACACGATGAATAAAGCTTTAACATATTCTCACTATCTATATGTAGTGATAGAAGAATGATAGTACCAAGCATCACCTCACACAAAAGAACAAAATAGGTAAAATGTTTTTCAAAATATATTACTCATGAGTACAACACCATGCAATTGACTAACTTGTGCAAAAATAAATACAGTAAGAATCATTAGTCAACATGTCTCTTGAAAGAAGGTACGATATGACAGTGAGTTTTAACACAACATATTTACAAGGATGTACAGTACTATGCAATTTAAAAAACTGATTATCAGACAAATCATTGGAATGTTTAATAACAGGAAATAACTAAACTTGGACATTCTGATGCAAATAAGATGGATTACTTGTTCCGCAATATTTTGAAAACTATGTACAATTATACAGCACAGTGCAAACATGTTCGGGAAACAAAATAGAACAAAATTACAAAAAACTACACTGCAGAAACAATATCTATGTTTATACAGCACTATGCTAATGACTAACTGCAATATTTATACTCAAAATGTAAACTAAAGACGAACTAACTTGAACGTCAATGTAAAAAAAAAAAAAAAAAAAAAAATACAAGATGAGTGTCACAAAAAACAATTTGCTGTGTAAACACGTACAGCCCTTTATAAAAAAAAACATGCGGTAAATTTCCAAGCTGTGCAAAGATCTTGAAAACAGATTGTTGATATTTACATATGCATTTCTGATTCAAAAAGGTCAAATACCAAATCTGCCGACCGTCAGGTACAATGACGCTGGCGAGCTGGTAAACCATGAGGCAGCCGGTGACCAGGTGGCAAGGAACTGGCTCTCCCGACGCTGAGTAACTGCAACAGAATACTCTAGCCGAAGTCGAGATGTCAGACGGTCGCGGAAATGGCATAATAATGCCGTAGAAGCTTCATGCACAGTCAGAGGAGTAGTCAAATATCTGCAGCGTTGATGAAACACGTAGATTACATGCTTCGCTAAAATAAAAATATAGGCACAGACTGATGGGAGCTTGACTGGGGGATAGTTCTGTAGCAGAAGAGTCCGATATGCATCAAATGTAAGATCTGCTGTAATGGAACATTGAGCGATAGTAAATGCCAAGTTCAGCATTGGGAGTAATATAACACAGTGTTGATAGACATGGGAGACATCAGCCTCCCGAGCACAGAAAGGGCAAAGAGGGGAATCGAGAAGAGACATTCGGAAAAGAACGGAGGGAACAGGAAGGCGGCGATGGAGGAAAAGCCAGTGGGTATTAATTTCTAGAGGAGCAGAAAGAGGAGACAGGGCGGCTGACCACACCGTAGCAGTGGCAGCAGGGGGAACATCAGGAATGGGGAGAGGAGGAGAAGAATGGGACATAGAGAGGAACCGATAAAGAGCTGACACCGAGAGAGAAGAAATGGGATGAGCTGAGCCAGAAGTAAGCAAGAAAAGAGGAAATGGGAGAGAAGCAGAAGGAACAAAGGAAAGACCTGAGTGGGAAGCAAGATGAGGAAATTGAGAAATGATAGATGAAAGAATAGAGTCGTAGATGTCACGAGAGGAGGAGGAGAGGAGAAGAGAGGGAGGGAGACTGGCGAAGGGTCGCCAAGAAAGGTCAGGGTTAGTGAGATCTTTAACTGTTACCACACCTGCTCGGAGCCAGGTAGGATAGGCAAAGTACGAAAGATAAGAAGGGGTGAATAATCGAAGAATAAAAGAGGGGTTCAGCAAGGAGCTCAGTTGTGGAATCAGGTGGAGAACGAGAGAGAGGGAGGGAACGAAGGAAAGTTAGAGCTTCACGGTAAACAGGGGAAGTCGAATGAGGGTGAGGGGTCGGTGGTCCATGAGTAGTAAGGAGAGAAAAGAAAAGTTAGGGTTGCTCGGGGAGGCGATGACGTCCTTAGCTAAAACGGCATCTGGTACTGGCGACGTGAAGAGACGGAGAAAAGTAGTGATTCGGACGGCCTTGTAGTACTCCTGTGTATCAAGGAGTCCGATGCCGCCGTGATCCGGAGGGAGGCAAAGCTTTGTGACACTGACCCAGTGGTGGCAGGTCCAAATCAGAGAAGTAAGACAACGGGTAATTTCATGAAGGCGGAGTTGTAGAGACTTGACACCAAGCCAAGAGTGTGTGCACAAGGAAATCAGGTAAGTTCGAGAGAGGCGAGCTCTCTGGAAGAATGATGAGCAGAACTGGGCTCTCCTCCAGGAGGAAGTTGACCTGAGCAAGCGTGGGTGAATAGCATTCCACGTGTAGAGGGGGGCAGCTTGCAAGGAACCAAGATGAACTCCAAGGAAGCGCTGTGAGATGGACGACCAGCTTGCTCCCCAAGGGGGTGTCTACACGATGTGCCCATGAGCCGCACCATAAACCAGTGCTTTTAGATGAGTTGAGCGCTGCACCGGAGCATGAGGCATAAGCTGCGAATAGACGTTGGAGACACGGAAACTGTGAGTCATGACGGATGCAGATGGTGACATCATCTGCGTATGCAACAGAGGTAGTGGCATGATGTCTTGTGCAGGCAGAGAGTGGTGGCAGAACTGCTTTAAAGGATTGGTGTACAGAGCTGAGGAAGGGTTCAATTGCGATTGCAAAGAGCTGTCCGGAGAGTGGGCAACCCTGCCGCACTCCCCGGCGGAAGGGAATGGGCGCTGTGAGAAAGGTGGGCAGCTTGACCTGGAGAACGGCGTCTTGATAGAGTGAGAAAAGAAGAGAGACGAAGGAAGGAGGAAAACCGAAGTGAAGGAGTGTAGCCGATAGATAAGAATGTGAGATATTATCAAAAGCGGATTGTTGGTCAAGAGAGAGAAGGGCGAGGGGTTCAGAGCGAGATCGGGCAAGATGGATTAGATCATTTAGTAGATGGATGTTATGAGAAAGTGAACGGCCGGGAACTGTGTAAGTTTGATTTGGGGAGAGAATGTGAGTGAGAATGGGGTTAAGGCGTTGGGAAAGAAGTTTAGTATAAAGTTTATAATCTAGATTTAAGAGGGAGATAGGGCGCCAATTCCCCAGGTCAAGGAGATCACCTTTCTTAGGGAATAGTACAACATATGCTACTGTGAATCGCCTCGGTAGAGGGGAGTGATTGAAAGCAGCAGAAAGTGCAGAAAAGAGAAATGGTAGAAGGAGAGGTAGAAAGGTTTTATAGAAGAGGAAAGTGAGGCCGTCCGGACCCGGTGCGGCCCTAGAGTTTAAAGAAGAAAACGTAGAGGATAGTTCAGAGAACGTGGGAGGAAGGAGGAGGGAAGAGGCAAGATGGGGAGGAACTTGTGGTAGGTTAGAAAGAAGTGATGCCAAAGCTGAAGAGGATGGCGGAGGAGATTCACAGAACTTCTCTGTATAGAACTTTCGGACTGGGAACATAGAGTGAGTGGATCATCAGTCACCTCTCCAGATGCGAGGCGAAGGTGCCGAAGTGAATTCGATGCTGTTCGTGTTTTTTCCATGGATGTAAGGAAATCGTAATTGGATGCGTCTGGCGATAGATGTTGTAGCCGGAGACGTCGTAGAGCTTGTTGAGCCAGAGGAAGGAGGATTGATCGCAGTTCTTCTTGATAGTGGCAGAAGAGAGGATCACTTAGGCTTAGGATGGAGAGCATGGAACGGACATGGTTGAGACGCATGTTTTGAAGCGTTTTTGCTTTAAAAGAAAGATTGCGAACGTGGAGAACGAGTTGCTGTTTAATGTCCAACCAAAAAGTCAGACCACAAGGAGCTGATTGAAGTTGAGGTCGTTTGTCCTCAAGGAAGGAGCGTACTGAAGTACAGAAGTCTGGATCTGTAAGAAGAGTGTCGTCAAGAGTCCATGGACGAATTGTACGGGGTTGTGCTGGAACTGCTTGAATAATAATAACGATGGCACAATGGTCAGAAGAAGCTGTAGGAGTGATAATAGATTCTGTCACAGCTGTAAGCAGAGTAGATGAGGCGTAGTATCTGTCAAGGCGAGCTGTGTACGGATTTTGATTATGTTGCGAGCGCCAAGTATGTACAGTCGATGAAGGATGGAAGTGACGGTGAACATCAATGAATGAGTTGTCGGAGACCACTGACTGAAGAAGATTCACCAAGTTAACACGGCGTTCTCTGGTGGAAGGAGATCGGTCCAGGGTAGGATTCAGAGTGCAATTGAAATCCCCTCCAATTAAAACATGATCTATGGGAGGAATGCGAGACAAGGCACGACGAAGGCGAGTAAAAAGTATTGTCAAGTGGGTTGAAGAGCTTGGAATATAAATATTAAATATATGATAAGATGTGGAAGCTATGGTGAATGATGCACACTGTAATAGGTCTCGACATAAGTTTCGAACCGAAAAAGAGGTGATTATGGAGTTGAAAGTATGGCGGATACCTATAGCTAGACCACTATGGGATGATAGTTGGTAGGCGTGGTGAAATGTGTAGTTCCACTGGCGCCATCGTGAGAATATCGTAGTGGATTGGCAATTCGTCTCTTGTAGTAAGAGAAGATCAGCTCCTAACGGAGTGAGGTCTTCATGTACCAAGGCATTAGAAAATGGGGATGCAAATCCCCTGCAATTAAGAGATACAATCTTGAAGACTTTTTTCCATTAATGCTTGCTGAAGAGCCTTCACAACAGGAGGAAATGATTTGAGTCGATTAAAATAGGTTTTAGCCCACGGATGTTCCTTGCGAAGGTGGGAGATGCATTGATTAAGGACTTGGATCTGATCATGCACTAGAGGGAGAAACGATGCATACTTTGAGAGTAAAGCATGCGTTGTGGAGTGGTCTGTCTTATGTGACAGGTATTGATGTAAATCTTCAAATGAAATCGGCCCAGTAGGAACCGAGCCATCCTTAAGGTATTCGACAAGATCCTCAAATTTAAGAGGAGGCTCTTCGTCGGCCTGGACAGAAGAGGTAGCAGCCTTTGATGGTGAATTCTTTCGAGAGGTACTACCAGTACGGGGAGAGGTGCGGGGTGATGCGGCAGTCGGCTTCTTCGGTGGGCGTCTTCGAGAAGAACCACGACGTTTCAGCGAAGGCTCAGTTGAGCTCTCATTAACTCGAGATTCGTGGCCAGAAAATCCGTAATCAGCAGATTTAGAAGTATCAATGATAAGGGCAGTGGAGAAACCCCTGAAGGGGACTCCGCTACAGAATGACGACTCATGGGAAGCGAACAATTAAGTGAGGGAAAATCCAGTTGCTGGTCGAAGGATAAAGGGTCCGTAGACACGCGTTGACCAACTCCTGCAGTCGACTTTTGTGAAAGTTTCGATTCTGAAGCTTTCTGTGCAGTGGAAGAAGGTGTTGATCGGCTCAGAAGAGGGCCAGAAGTTGTAGGAGAATTATCAGGAGCCTGTGATGCTAGATGTGGGCAATGCACACGTAAATGATTCTCTCCGTGGCAAAAAGTGCAGTGGAGGAAGGTAGTCACTTCAATTCTCCTACGTTGCTGTCCACAACGAACGTTGAGCACCTTTGGGCAGGCGAGCAAATGTTCATCAGATGGAAAGATCACCCTTGCACTTCGGCGAAATCCTCCTATGGATTTATCGTCTGGATCTCTCGGCGCGGCTGAAAGAGTAGTAACTGGCCCAACAACTCGGCCGAACTTATTGAGTACAGTGCACAGCGCAACGTCTGACACCTCAGGTGGAACCGGATAAAATGTAACCTGGATTGGACGCTGAGAGACAGGTTCTGGTAGAAGATGGACGTCTTTGAGGGACAAACCTTCTGTCAAGACAAGATCCGCATGCTCTTTAAGAGCAAAGTACACCAACACAGCTCGAGGTTTTCGAGCCATGTGAGTAATAATGGCTCCAGCTGGAAGTATCTGCTTGAGAGCCATACTATATTCTTTCAACTTTGTGTCTGGGAGCGCATCAAAACACACTCCGAAGTCCATTCTAGAATAGAATTGTTTTCCCGCTGGGGAATCTTCGGGAATATCTATGGTGGCAGTAAGGCCATCAACAATGACGTACGAGTCTGGTAAGACTTCTGCAACAAACTTGGAAGGAGCTTTTGTTCCAGTAAGAGCGGCAGAGTATGCCTTAAGAGCAGGACTCGAGCGTGAGGGCTGCAACGCAACCGGCTGTTTGAACTGAGTTGAAGTAGAGGGTAAATTAGCAGCGCTGTCAGACACATCCATGTCTTCACTTAAAGCAACAGAGAGTTGCGCTGCACTGACGTCACTGATCGAAGCAGGGCAAGAAGCTTGAGCTGTAGTTGAGGAGTCACTTTCCACTTCTAGTGGTTGGGTGACGTCACCTACAAGCATTGGAGGAGATTGGTCTCGTGTCGAGGAGGAGGAGGAGGCGGCAGGAAATGCCTCGCTGATATGGGCGTGGACATCGCTCTTATCAGCAGCAGCCGCCGCCATTGTTAATGACGAGGGCTGCCTGAGAAATCGACCAGCTAGGTCGACAATTCAAATGATGATAACAGAAAAAATAAACTACTCACCAACTTGGGAGATGTATCAAAACAAAGCACGAACCTTCAGCTTGAAGGAACACGAAAGGAAAATGACGAACCACACGATAAAACACACTAAATAGGCACACAACACGGAGCTCAGAAAAACGTGACTTAGGCCAAAGGTGGACCGACACCGTACTAATGTATGTCAATAAATGCTATGCTGTGTTTCTCTTCTAGGTGTCCGGTGACTTTTGTCAATGTAGTGTATATTATAGTTCAAATCAGATTTATATGGGTCAGGTCCAATCATGTGACGTCCTGGTCCGGGTCGGGTCCGATTATGTGACGTCCGTATTCGGGTCTAAAATTGTTTACCCGTTTCCAACTCTGTCTCGAGCCTGGTTCGAATCCCGGCAGGGTCATAGTGACATGCTTTTCTCTCTTTTTTGCCTGGAAGCGTTTGTCAGAATTAAGGACAGTGAACCTGGTATAGCTCATCTTGTTGCTTATGTTGGTCATTAAATTCCGGAACTAAAGGAAAAATTAAATTTCGTGTTGGAAAACGGAAATTTGTAGGAATCTTTTCGTTCGCACCCTTTCCTTTTCCATAATGCCCTTGAGAGGAATAACTCATTGCGCTCGACGCAACGTGTTTAAACAGACATAACACAAGGGATCTGACTCGCAGCGTTTCCTCAACACTCATCAAAGGATAGTGGTTTATTTTGTTAAACATCCAAGAACTTCGAAAGCCAGCCGAGAAATATTATCCGACTTTCTCCTCTACCAACACGTTACTCTTAGTTCAAATTGTTGCCTTACGTTTCGTTACAGCGCTGCAGTTTGGTGCGTGTATCTCTGTTTTTACCAAATCACGATATCCTCAGATAAGTTCAGCACGATGGGTTTCACATTTTTGTTGCTGATACTTCGTTTGTTCATGGGTGATATATTTTTGTGCCACCATGCTTGAGCACACTCTTTCCGTTACAGCTTTTTGCATACAATCTATCCGAATATAGGAAGACGCTATGAAAACATAGATCAATGCATACTTGCATACTTCCAGTTCGTATTTACATGGATCAGAGAAGAATTTTAATTACAAATGACATACAGATGCTGCAAAAAAAAAGTCGAGAGAGTACCCTGGTACTCTTTGTAGATAATTTATGCTATGCATCTTTCGCATACCAAGATTTTTGTGAGTGTGTAACGTACCAGGAGATGTGACGTACCTGCCAGAAGGACGCACACGACATAAAGGCAGATAGCAATCAGAATGAAATGTCCGCGTAGCTCAACTGGTAGAGTGACTTATTCCGGAATGAGGGGATCCGGGTTCGAATCCTGGCGTGGACAGAAATGACGGAGAAATTTACTTCGTTATAATGGCGCCCGAACAGGGGCTGGATGACCCGACCGTTCAAAATCTCGCATTGGTCTGATGTTATTTCCACATCGCGAGATAGGAAAAATAAGAGAATCCCTTCTCCAGCACTTCGAAATAAAAAAATAAGGGGGAGATGATGTAACGTACCAGGAGATGTGACGTACCTTCCAGAAGGACGCACACGACATAAAGGCAGATAGGAATCAGAATAAAATGTCCGCGTAGCTCAATTGGTAGAGTGACTTATTCCGGAATGAGGGGATCCGGGTTCGAATCCTGGCGTGGACAGAAATGACGGAGAAATTTACTTCGTTATAAGTGTCAAATTAAACGAGGAATTCGCTGGATATATATTGTTACGTTTCTCACCCTATACCAGGGTTGCGTCCCTGAGCATGAATTCGTTGAAATACAGCGAGAATTAAAAAGAGGCAATTTGGATTCCGCTGATTGGCCGGAAACCACGCAACACACACTCACAATAATGATCAGAAGGACTTAGCATAACATTTAATTACACTCTTAACAGCTTGGATAAGAATTAAAGAGAAGAAATAATCTGCACCATTATTAGCTATAGAAGTCTTAATCTGAATCGTCATCACTCCTGACCAAATGAACATTCTGCGAAGGAGTTCCCACATCATGTGTCCGGCGTTAGTTTTCAGAGATCCACTCACCGAGTTCTTACAGTTAGAAACAAAAATGTACTTACATGTATTCAAGGTACTCCTTCGGCATTTTTGCGCTAATTTGGCGCTTTGGAGACACACACACACGAACAAGTAATAACTGGGGGATGACGCACTCTCGGTGTATCACCTGTGTGAGCCAATCTGTCTGATGGCCTAGGAATCTTTCTTCACAGGAGATAGCGTCGATCTCCCCCTATTTTTCTTCTTCTCACCGATTGCGAGAGGTAGAGATAGGGTGGCGGAGTATGGGTCCGCTTGACGACGTGTCTTTGCACTGTGATAGGACTGCTGTGGGTTCACTTCTCCGTTTGTTTCTCAACAAGGTTGCGGAATATGGGAGCTCGTTCCCGCTGCTCAACTTTGGCTGATCATTTTGGGCCTGGCGTCCGCTATTCGCCTTCGTACCTTCTGTTTTTCTGCTGCATGGCGATCCGAGCGAAAATCACAGCATCTCCGCTCCAGCGTGTGTACCCGGTCTCTCCGTGTGTAACGTACCAGAAGATGTGACGTACCTGCCGGAAGGACGCACACGACATAAAGGCAGATAGGAATCAGAATAAAACGTCCGCGTAGCTCAATTGGTAGAGCAACTTATTCCGGAATGAGGGGACCCGGGTTCGAATCTTGGCGCGGATAAAAATGACGGAGAAATTTACTTCGTTATACGTGTTGCTAAGTGTACTCCTTTTTCTTCGTTCCCGGGCTCAGACTCGTAAAGCTGTCTGTCTCTGCACAACGTTTGCTGAATGTCATCTGGTCTTTCTCATGATGTTCGTCCCCCCATGCAACTGTATATTTTTGACCGGCCCCTGAACAAACGCGCTGCCTATCTTGTCAGCAGCTTCGCTTCCCAAAGAGCGTTCTCCGAAGTTTCCACACGAGAATTCGGTTAACGCCGAGAGAGCCAAGACCAGGAAATTTATTACCTTGTTTTCGCCACTTTCGCGAAGTCGCTACTGAGAGGCCCGAATGGGGAAATAAGGCATTCAAAACTCTTATTTGTCCTCTCAGAAATAGCTGCTTCTTCCAGCTCATTTTTGACCCCGCTTAGCTGTATTTATTTACGTACTCTTCTCTTTCAATTGCGTCACTCGCTAACAGACACAGCCCGGTACATACTAAGTGCAAGACTAACTAAAAAGAATGGCAAGACTAATCAAAAAGAGTAAAACTGAAGAAATATGAATTGATATGATTATAGAGTAAGGTGCAAACTATATTTGTTGTTTATTTTTTTATATATACATTATACATGTATGTGTGATACTAGACATGGCTCAACCAAGAGAACAAGCTTGATTCAGGAGTGGCTACAGCACTGCAGATCATATCCATTTACTGAGAAAACTAATTTAAAAAACATGAGAATATGAACTTCCATTATGCATGGCTCTTATTGATTATGAAAAGGCCTTCGATTCTGTGAAACCATCAGCAGTAAAAATGGTTGTGAAATCCTGCGGTATTGAAGATACATACATTAGCATTATTAATAGCATCTATGAAAATGCAAGTGCAAAGGTTCGGATATTTAGGGATACAGCACAAAGAAGAATTGGAAAGGGAGTGAAACAAGGTGACACCATATCTCTCAAGCTCTTTAATGCTACATTGCAAAATGTCTTTCAATCATTGAACTGGGAGAACAAAGGGATAAAGATTAATGGAGATTACTTCTCTTACCTTCGTTTTGCTCATGCCGTAGTAATTTTTGCAACTACCTTTTCAGAGCTGCCGAGTATGATCCAAGAATTTGCTGACACGAGTAAAGAAGTGGGATTAAAAATGAACTTTAGGAAGACAAAAGTGATGTGCAATGCTTTTACAAGAAATGAAGATTTATCGATTGATGGAGAAAAGCTTGAGATAACCGATACCTATATTTATCTTGGGCAGCAGATATCAAGTGAGGGTCATATTGATGAAGAATTTAATCAGCGTATAAAACTTAGATGGAGAGCTTTTGGAAGAAACAGTACAATTTTTAAGAGCAGTATGCCATTATGTCTTAAAAGAAAAGTGTTTAATCCATGCATCCTGCCAGTGCTTACGTATGGAGCAGAGACAAGGGCCTTAACTAAAAAAGACATACAAAGACTACAAACAGCTCAATGCATGCTTAATTTAACCAGGAAAGCTTAGAAGAGGAACTTGTGGATAAGGGAAATGACAAGAGTTGACGACATCAGGGCCAGAGTGAAATCACTGAAATGGCAATGGTATTGGTATTGGTAACTGTGGGTACCATAGTGGTACCCAGTTTATTGCTATAACGAAATACAAACATAGGAGATTCTTTGAAATTTGCAGTACAGAAAACAAAAGTGCGGCAATGTATGTATATCCACGATGCAGCACAAAGTTACACAGAAAGGAAATGAATATGCACACGAACAATCAATGGCATATCGGTATGTCAAACGATATGAATAACACATGTGCACAAGTATATGAAATGTACTATGCCATCATAAATAATCCAAACGGAACTTAAATGTGGTTAGAGCGCAAAACATTATTGAGTAACTCATCAACTTTATATAAATAACAAAGGTACCAAATGTACCACTATAGTAATCCGCGATCGAGGAAAGCACTAACACAGCAAAACCTCACACGTACAGGAAATTTAAAAAACAAGGCACAAATTCAGGAAACAACAGATAAGATAATGATAAAGAGTTAATGGGGAGCTCACACAAGTAACGAGACCGATTACTCGTGAAAACACAGCAAAAACAAACAATTATATCCAATTGAAATTGCATTACTTGTGAAACACACTAAAAACACACAAATATAGAAATTGAAAATACATGGAAAACATCAGAATCAACAGGCACTAAGTCTACCAAAACCAGAGAATTTCCGAACGGGTTCGCAAATCCCCTAGCATTAAGAGAACAAAAGGTAATCGGTTTGGGGAAGTGAGCTAAAGGTCATCGGCAAGAGGAAAAGCGGTATCACATATATGCTACTCAGCAAGCTCCTTCAAGGAAGCGAGACGGCGTGTGTAACGTCTCAAAAACGCCTGATACCGAGGATCGGTGGCACACAGAGATTTAAAAAGTGACACATAAGATTCAAATTGCGTTACCGCTGCAAACAGGTCCAGATCAGGTGAATGGTGGAATTCTTCAGAACAAACAATCGTTCGTGTAATTTGAAAAAAACGTAAACGTTGCTGTCTGGACAGTGGTCCAGGAACTGGAGGAAACGTATCAATGGCCTGTAGAACCTCAGCATCAGAGAGAGGATTAACAGGACCTGCGCGGAAAAGCTACTGTTTGTAGGATCATCAGGTGGAGAAACACCGGAACCAGAAACACCGGGGACACTAGATGAGTCCTCAGAAAGAGGCACAGAAAGTTGTTTTAACTATTTCCGTTTTACAGCGCCTTTGGAAGTTCCAATACGCTTCGAAGAAGATGCTGAGGCGGATGTCTCCATTAGTGGATCAGGCTCATCTCCCGAGTCAGCAGACAAGGAAACCAACGTGACCGAAGAAGCAAGACGTAGCAGATCAGCCTTAGTGAAGACTGGTACAACAGCCGAGGCTGCAGGAAGACGTGGCAACAAGGATATTGTAGACAAGGTTGTAATTGGAGATCCGATATCCGAGAGGCTAGGAGAAAAGCCAGCCGGCCGATCTGTCAAACCACCACTCAACACATCCGGATCGGAACACTCCGCTGTAGACACATCTGTAGTAGAAGACATCTCTGCCAATCTTGAAGGTGGATTCACAATCGTACGGGTCGGGAGAGGAGGAAAGGTAGCATAGTCCGTGACTGAAATCTTCGTCTAACGGAGAACCGAAAAGGTCGCGTCAGGCAAACTACCGGTAGTGGGGATAGTAGAAAGACCAATGTGGTCAGCAGTGGGTTGCGAACTTGATGAACGTCCACGTCGAAAGCGTTCACAGGAGTCAGTGGTATGATCCTGTGTTAAACAGTGTGTATAATATTGAGTGGTGAAAACCTTGAAACTGTACGTTTGTGAGCCAATTTCAACAGTAGCTTCTGTAGGGCAATCCGCCGAGGCTTTCTCAGTGGGAAAGACGACCAATAACTGACGGCGAGGTCCTGTAGTTTGTGCAAATCGAGTTCCGCGGGGAGCGTCAGAGAAGCGACGAACCTTGCCAACAATTTTACATACATGACTGACTAGGAAAAGAAGTGCAATATCAGGCACTTCTTGTGGAACAGGATAGAACGTTATGTTGACCGGTCGCTTGGAAAGAGGCGAAGGGATGAGATGTTCTGTCCCAATCGAAAGTCCGTGTGCAGGAAAAAGTCAGCATCCTCCTTGTGATTGAACTGAACCGAGATACCCCGAGGAGTACGGGAAATTCCCGCAATGGACGCAAACGACACATGTCCAGAGAGGGCTTTCATATAGCGTGGCAATGGAGTATTTGGTAAGGCATGAAAGAGCACTCCTCTATCCAGGAGGTTATGGATTTCACGGCCAATCTGCGAATTGTCATCTATCGTTACCGTCACCTTGTGGTTGGATACCTGAATAATAGGTGTTGGTTGCAAAAGACCATCAGGTTGAGAGGAATCAGATGTAGAAGTAGCGCCTCGTTGCACTGTAAAGGCAAATGACATCCTCGGAGGTGAAGTCTGTTCGGATCCGGCTGGCACAGAAGGCTGTGAGGGAAGAGAAGCACAGGCCGAAGGCAAGGCAGTAGAATCAGTAGTACCCAGGGAGGTCACTGAGGCAGATGCAGGACCTGAAGAAGAAAGCGCAGCCAAGTCCCGTGAAGACACCGGAGCAGGACTACTAGTAAGCTAGGAAGGCATCTTAGCAGACACATCTGAGGACGAGAGTATGTTTACTTCCATGGACGTGGGAAGTGTGACGGGACGTGCATCCGCCACGCCCAAATATGAAAAGGAAATACCGGAAGCCGCCATGTTGGCAGCTTCCAAACGTAAACAACCGAGCAAACGATAAGAAAACGGATGAATATGAACTAATACGAGGACGAGAACGTTAGAAAAGTTGCTCAAAACGTACGCAGTACCTTTAGACAGGCTGGCCACGCAACAGGTGAGTGAGGAACGAGGTATTCCACACTAAAATGTATAAAATATTCGAGCCACCAACACTACGTCTGTCACGAACGAGCAATGGGCTGGACATGTTGCCAGAAGAACGGATCACGGATGGACAACTGAAATTTTAGACTGGATTCCGAGGGACAGGAAAGGACACAGAAGAAGACCCCATGGAATATGAATGGATGAAATTTGAAAGTTTGCTGGAGTGATGTGAAGGAGACAGGCTCAAGACAGACAATTGTGTAAGACACTTGGGGAGACCTTCGTCCAGCAGTGGATTGATAATGGTTGATGATAATGTGCAATTATAGAGTGAGTTGCAAACGACATTTGTTGTTTATTTAACTATAATGAAAGTTATTAATGATGTAACATATTGACATATGTGTTGGTTATGAGCTAGTTCCTGTTTGATCCACATATTAACCTGCCATGTATGTGTTGGCTTGTCTTTTTTGTTAAGCTTCATGTTTTTTATATTCTAGGAAAGAGGATGGCTATGTCAGGCCTTACAGCCTTTTCCCTCCTTTTCCTAGTTGCCGCAGATAAAGCACTATGTGTGTGACAATGTGGCAACTCAAGGAATAAATAAATGAAATGAAATGAAGTGAAATTAAATCATAACAAAATACAATGAGGTTTATTAATTCCTGACATTCATCGGTACTTAAGTAGGTGGATTAATGAATGTTATTGTCGTAAAACTAATGAAAGAAGATATGCGAGTCATAAAAACATGTACAGTGTGACTTCGATATTTCGAAGCTGAAGGGACCACAAAAATAATACGAATTATCGACAAATTCGGATTAGGCAAGTTTGAATATGAGTACATTCAAATACTGTAAAAAAACAACATATTTAGTCATAACATACAAAAGAAGTACAGTACGGTAAATTTGCAATTTTTTTGTTAAAAAAAAACCGTGAAATTTTGGCCTGCTTCTTAGAATTTATGTTATGGGTAAGTGTAAATTCCTCAAGTTTCTCGATAGAGTCACTTACATTCTGCTGTGCCTCAACAAACTTCCTTAACTGTTGGAGGTTAACCAAGGCCTCTACTGAATATGGAAGGTGCTCTTCAAGATATTCTGCAGTTTCAGTTCTTCATCTGAAGATACACAGCAGGTCTTCTTATTCATAACATTAGCCAAGATCTCATAATCTGTGAGCTCACCACAAACAGCTAAATTGTCATCAACTCTCACAAAAACCCCATATGGTACATCACGGCCTACGTCTTCGCAGTACTCCGCAGTGGGTATGATCTCCTCGCCACCATACTTTGATGTAGTTGACACTCATCATCGGAGTGCTATGAGCCTGCTTTTCCGAAGCCGTTGGATATAGTTTCAGGTTTAACTTGCTGCTTCATCCAGAACTCGGAACTTCATCCAGAACAGTACGTACCCATTTCAAAAGGTAATTGTTGAAAACACGAAAATAGCGTTTTCTTCGAATTAGACAAAAAAAAAATTGAATTAAATGGGTTTTTTAACATTATTTGCATAGAGAATTCAAGGGACCAAATTAAAAATTCGAATTAACCAATAATTCGAATTAAAGACGTTCGAATTAGACAAGCTACACTGTATTTACTAAATTATAGCGGCTGCAATAGTAAGTATCTCAACTGTTCAGCTTTTCAAAAAATAAATATTTTCTTTTATTATTATATAGCATTCAGATTTAAAAGAATATAAGAAACGCCCATGACACCGATGAAATGTAAACACTCAAAAATGCATTTTTGTAATAGCTTCTATGACATTTAGCATGAGGTTCTCGTAATTTACGGGGATTGTAATGAGATATTGTTACGTTTATGCAAAACGTAATGCAATAATGTTCGGCGATATTTTAGTCAAATATATTGTTGAGTAACAATGGTATTGTTGGGCGAGTTCATGGGACATCATGCGGCACGATCGGATTTCGGCAATGGGTTTGATTACTTGTGTTACCCATTTCCGTTACATCAAAAAATTTTACCAGGAAAGATGCATATCATCAAAACTGAAAGAACCCGAAGAGATGCATACATGGTATAACTAGAAAAGATACAAAGAGGAACAAATGGATTAGCGAAATGACGTGAGTTGATGGCATCATGAGCAAAATGAATACCCCCAAGTAGCAATGGGAGGGACATATTGCTAAAAGAACTGACCACCGTTGGGCAACTAAAATGTTAAACTGGATCTCAAGGGACATGAAGAGACCCAGAAGAAGGCCACGTGGGAGATGAATGGATGGAATAGGAAATTATAGTGGAGTGAACCGGAAGAGGCCGATCAAGACAGAAATGTGGGGGAACTTCTTGGAGAGATTTTCATCCTGCAATGGTATTAATTGTGGTTATTGAAGATGACGATGATGATACATACACTATAGTGACAAAACGTAACCGGACACCTAGCAGAGAAACACAACGCAGCATTTATTGCCATACATTAGTACGGGGTCCGTCCACCTTTGGCCTTAAAGCATGCACTGACGTTTCGAGACATGCTTTCGACAAGGTTTTGGAACACCGCAATAGGTATGCGCTTCCATTCAGTACATAATGCTTCCGCTAACTGTTGCTTAGTAGTAGGTCTTGGTTTCAAACTTCTTATGCGGCGGTCTAATTCATCCCATTGGTGCCCTACTGGATTATGATCAGGGCTCTGTGCTGGCTAGTCCACGCACGATACGGAATTATCGTCAAACCACGCCATAACAGTCCTTGCTTTATGGCTCGGTGCATTATCCTACTGGTAACAATAAAGCTCGATTCCATAGAATTGCCACAGAGTTGGTAAGGCATAATTGTCCAGAATATCGAGGTAGATGTGTTGGTTAACAGGTTTGTCCACGATAACCAATGGGAAGGGACCATACCACGAAAAAGACTCCCACACGAGTACACTGCCAGCTCCAAACTTGACCCTAAGAACACTGAGATAAATAGCGTTCCCCTGGCTGCCGCTATACCCACACATGACCATCGGACTGATGGATTGTGTATCTGGATTCATCAGTCCATAGGAACCGTTTCCGTTGATCTACGGTCCACGATAAATGTTATTTACACCATGCTAAACGACAAGTAGCATTCCGCGTGGAGATAAAAGGCTTATGAGCAGCCGCACGACCAAGGTAATCCATGGTATGAAGATCTCTGCGAATAGTGCGTGTACATACCAAGGTTCCAGCATTTTTACTCACCTGTATACTAAGGTCTTGTGCAGTACTCCGTTGATTAGCTGAAACGATTCTCTTGAAGCTTCGACGTCCTCTATCACAAACTTTCTTTGGTCTGCTGGTACGTTTTGCTGCTTCAGGCACGCCGTGTGTCTTCCACTTATTCAGTAAATCCAAAACAGTTGACTTGGGTATGCTTAAACGCCTCTCGGTTTCTCTTATGGACAACCCACTGATATAACACCTAACTATCTTTCCTTTCTCAAAGTCAGTTCTCTCCCACCTCACAGAGCGATATGATCGCGGTCAGCAGCAGGCTTGTTTTTATACCGTTTGCAGCCGTACCGCGAATCTTAACAACGCAGCGGATTCGTTCATTTGCTTTTGAAGGGGTGTCCGGAGACCTTTGTCAATATGGTGTATCTTAATGCATACATAGCGCAAATTATAAATATACGGAATGTATAGCTTCTCCAAGACAAATGTCAAACCCTCGTTTTTGTGGTACGCTAAGTTTCAATGAAAGGGGCTGGGACGACCTACAAATAGCGGTGTTACTATAACACCTAGGTCAGAGGAAATACTATCCAATAAATACAAAACCTCGTGAACTCCGTGGTGAGTTAAGTTCGAACCGCCCAATGAGTTACCCAGTCTCCGGAGTTGGAATGCACTTGGCCAAGGCAGCAGTCAGTACAACATGAAACAAATGATGCAAACAATCACCAGAGGTCCGTTCTAGGCTGCCATTTGCTGTTGTCCTTGGTGTGTTACAATGGACGACCTATATCTTCTGATTCGAGGCTTTTTGTAATAGAGAAGGAACTCCAGAGGATCAAGTGGCACATCGTCGGGATAATTGAAATCTGAAGAAACACAAACCATCACATTGGACTGAAAAGTTGACATCTCTTCTACAACCACGGAACGTATGCTGGCAGAACTACTGCTGGTGGATTCATTGGAGTGTTCGGAATAAAAGGACGTTTCTGGTACAACAGTTTCACTCACCCAGAACCTCGGAAGAATCCAAGCTCAATTTCAAAGTACATGCCATTTTGTTCAATAGTTTGAACCCATCTGTTTGTCAGTTGTTCAATTCTTGCACGGTACCGAGCTTTTGGTTTAAATGCAAAGAACTCTTGGCACTAGTATTCGACATCGTTCAAATTTGTCAAGTAGAAAATGCGCCATATCCCGAAATAGGTGGTAGTCTAAAGGGGCAGGTTCGGGGCGGTATTCTGGATGAGCGAGCAGCTCAATTCAATGCAGTTCATGAAGTTTAACTTTGGTCCGATTAGCGGTATGCGGTTTTGCATTTTCTTGTTGTAGCAGTGCTCTCTTTCGATTGACTAAGGCAGGATACTTACGCTGAAGTTTGTCATATACCCTGTTTAACTGCTGAGAATAGAGTTCGGCATTGATTGGCCTACCAATTGGAATGAGCTCAAAGTCGATTACACCTTCATAGTTACCCCAGGCACACAGCCTGAACGTTTTATGAAAGCGTACACGTTTGGGCGTAGGTAAAGCTGGTTCACCTATATTCAACCACTGTTGTGAAGAATCTGCTTTGCTCAGATATATTAACTTTTCATCCCTAGTAACTATTCGTTTGATAAATTGAGTATCGTGTGGATTTCTTAACAGTTCTTTGCATACCTCGAAATTTTATTGAACTTGAGCTGGGGTGTGCTCATGAGGCACCACACGGCTAGTCTATAAAGATTTTCGATCTTGTGCAGGTGCTCAGCGATGGTAGATTTAGAAACTCCCAGTTCTTTTAACAATCTGCGACTGCTTGTTCGTGAATTGTGCCTCTTGAAGGGGTTTGGAATCAACAGCAAAGGGCCTACCCGAACCTTCCTTTCTTTAAAAGCTCAACTCGACGGCCGCAAATTTCTTGAACTACGTTTTTCTGGTTTGAGTAACCTTCCAGCTTTCAACTTGGTTAATTTTAATTTTTCATACAGCTTCGGTAGATTCAACCCTTTAACCGGCAAGAATGAATTAACTTGCAGCTAGCAAAAGGGGCAGAAATTAGCTCAAATGATTAATCTCTTTGGCCAAGAAGTAGGGTGGAACGAGTGAACCTGCGCATCAGAAATCGTTAATTTCCTTTAGGCTTTTCCTTCAAAATGGTCATTTAAGGGGAATAATTGCCGTCAATGCTTTCTGTCTAATTACCTTCTTCACTAAAAATGCTATAATAAATGATGCCTAAAAAAAGGAGGAGAAAAGATGTTTGAGTAACTTATTTTTACCTAGTGGCATGATGTCTGTGTCAGGGAGAATACCCGTTCCCAATCAGTCAGTGGCACGATATCTGTGTCAGGGGGACATCATGCTACTAGGATAAAGTCCTTATCCTAGTGGCATGATGTCGGAGTCAGGGAGACTACCCGTTCCCATTCAGTCAGTGGTATGATACCTGTGTCAGAGAGGCATCATGCCACTAGGAAAAAGTGCTTATCCTAGAGGTAAATGTCTGTGTCAGGGAGACTACACATTCCCAATCAGTTAGGGGCATGATATCTGTGTCAGGGAGACATCATGCCACAAGTACAAAGTCCTTATGTCTGTGACATCATGCCACAAGGTTAAGTCCTTATGTCTGTGACAGGGATACTACCCGTTCCCAATCAGTCATTGGCATGATATCTCTGTCAGGGGGACATCACGCCACTAGGAAAAAGTCTTTATTCTAGTGGAATGATGTGTGTGTCAGGGAGACTATCCGTTCCCAATCAGTCATTGGCATGATATCTGTGTCAGGGAGACCGCCCGTTCCCAATCAGTCAGTGGCATGATATCTGTGTCAAAGAGACTACCCATCCCCAATGAATCGCGTAGCACTGAATAGAGAACTATATGTAAATCAGACTGTAGACTATAAGAGTAAGAACTTTACGGGAGCCCCCTATACCAGCGAAATATTTATAGTCGATACTGCTGAGATGAGAGAGGGAAAGGAATTGCTTTGCCGTAGCTTTCGTAAAACCCGGCAGCTATATGAACATTCTTGTGTGAGGATCGGATAAACCTTCGAATATCGTTTGGTTCAGGAATATTGGCTGCTTAAAGGGTTAAACCCCTGTTTCCAGTAATGTTGCAATAGAACCAACAATTCAAACTTTGTCGCCATTGCAATTGACCGCGGTACAAGTTGAACGCACGTGTTGTGAAAACACATATTTGTCCGTGACGGAGTTCGAAATCGTGCCCACTCACTCCGGAGTAAGTTGCTCTCCCTACTGAGCTACACGTGCATAAAGTATCGTTGCAGAATACTCGTCTTGACACGTGATTCACCTTTGCTGTACGTCACAGGGTCGCGACAAGTGCTTCACTCCTCTTTTGATTCCTCACAGTAAGCGGTTTTAGTCATCTGCAGAATAGGAAAACTGCCCCACAGAAAATGTGCATATTTGCGTTGTGGAACTGTCCTATGCAAAACTGATGTTTTTTCCGGACTTTGCAATATAACTAACAAAACAAGTTAGTAAAATCATGCAATGCATTGATTATGATACGCTTTACCAACATACCAGAAATCTTAGGAAAATGCCTTGGTTTGGAGGGGACTAGACTATGGTATAACGTTTGAGGTTCACATATATCAAAATTAAATATATCATACATCAAAATTATTAATTCTGCAGGTGTCTGTGCTGGTAAAGCTGTACTTCACGTTCCACCCTGGCGAAATTTACAATGATGAATTTATCGAAGATCACAGGCGGAGTATATTTTACCAAGAAACCATATGCATTGTAAGACTTCCTATTAAAAAGGTCAACCAAGCTGTATTTCGCACGTATTTCTGCAGAAAGACATCTAGACTCGGCATAGGTCAAGATCTTGGAGTCTCGATAGGACGTTGGCGTGGTTCTGAGGCGCGAGAATTTTGGAGGGACATCAAGGGAGCGGCAATTTTGTAAGAAATTAAGGTGAGTTCGCTCTACTGCCAGTTTTCTAGAGGTCCTATATCCTAACAGAGGGCTCCATGTGAGAGTTCACCGTGATTTGACATGGTTGGACGATAATAGTAAAAACTTTCTTGTTTCAAAGGCAGCTTTCCTTGACGATGAGTTAAAGAATTTTGTCGTGCTATAGAGATTTACTAGTGTACGATCGGTTTTGCTGTCGCTTTCTGGTCCATGAATCTACTCACAATAGACCCTCAGCCCGTAAAGTCCCTCTTGGGGGCTCACATAGCGCAGTTGTGAGCTCCCGAGAGCAGTTTTCCTTCCCTGAGCTTAACTCTTAATCATTTCAGTTCATTACCCAGTTTGAACAAATCATCAGAATTTTACCGAAACCAGCTCAACGGTTCACAACAGCTAGAGTCGTTGCGCATGAAAGTACATAACCACCCACTGAACACCAAAAACTATTACAGTAGACAGATCCTTGCTGCTGTCATTGGCAAAAGATCT
Source organism: Macrothele yani (assembly GCA_039090855.1). NCBI lineage: Eukaryota > Metazoa > Arthropoda > Arachnida > Araneae > Macrothelidae > Macrothele > Macrothele yani. The sequence goes on along the minus strand of CM077027.1, from coordinate 130,886,975 downwards.
TTCACTGGCCATTACTTCTGCAGATAAATCACACCAAATAGTTATCCCTGATAAATCAGTTTACAATTCAAAAATGATAGAATCTATTAACCAAGTTCCGCATACTGTTATCACGCGTAACCCAATACCTGCTACTGTCACAGCCCTCAGTAAACTTCAAAATAGCAATTCTCTTCCACCGTCTATTGCAGATCATATGCCCACACCATTTGGACCATGCACTCCTCAATTGTTTGGAAAACTTAAACTACATAAAACAAAATCACCCAGTCGGACCCTTAGTGTCGGGCTATGCAAACCTAACACGTAATTTGGAAACGTCGCTTGCATCTCTACTCAGCCCTCTAACTCAACAATCTAGGTACTTAATTCACAGTTCCACCCAAGCCTTAGATAAAATGCATGCTGTTCATTCCGATTTCCCTTTTTCCCAATGTCCCTGTGGACATAGCCATACATTTAATTACCCCACAGCTACCCAGCTTGGGTTTACAATATTCTGAATGCCCTGCTTCCAATCTTATCAAAAACCGAACTTATTTTAAGTTTAATAATATAATTTACAGCCAAGACTACGGTACACCAATGGGATCATTCTCTCTCTCGTATCGGCAGAGATTGTTTTACAATGTGTTAAAAATACTGTACTCACTAATGGACCCTTCCAACCCCTGCTTTACACCCGATACGTTGATGATGTCTTGGCGTTTTGGCAGTATCCCCTTTCCGATTTAAGCGTCTTTACAGAATACCTTTCTTCCGTTCTCACTTCTATTACTTTTACCTCAGAAACTCAATCTTCAGATTGCTTGCCGTATTTGGCTATACTGTTGAAACGCAGCCCACGTGGCCACATTCATACCTCAGTTTGTCGCAAGTCAACTTTTGTTCCGGTTATGATCCAGTATAATTCGTTCACCTCCAACGGTTACAAATCTGGTTCACTTCATTTTTTGATTCGGACAGCCTTCAGTGCATTTCCACTATGGCCGAGTCGTTGGGATACCACCGTCAATATTTCACTAAAATCCTTCACAAGTTTCAGCGCCATTATTTCACTACACTTCAACCTGAAAGTGAACTGCCTGTTTCCCGGTTTGTTGGCTCCGTTCCTTACCACCCCACCATAGTATCCTTACACTACAATACGTGCCGTAAGGTCAACTATAACGTCGGTATTTCCTCCGAACGTCTTTTCAACCTGGTCAAGTCTGATCGTGACCACGTTACGATTATTGAAAAAATATGATGTATATTCTGCGCCACTACAACCGGTCGATGACTCTCTCCCTTTGACAGCCTACATCGGATCAACTTGTTGGTCACTCGAGGTGAAAATCTCCAAACATAAATACAGTGTTCGCAATCATTCATCCGCAACGGCCCTAGTACGAACAGTCAACAAGGGCGATTGTTTATTTACCACTATGGAATGATGTTAAATTATTGGGCTCGGCAAGAACAAAACCTGCAGTGCTCTTTTTGGAGAGCTTGTACATTCTGGATTTTGCCGAACAGTGCTGTAATGAAAAAACCCCGCAATCTGTACCTGGTCCTTGGAGGTTCCTGCTGGAGAATCCCTCTTCCACTGCAAAGATGCTTTGACTATTTACTTACTGTACTTTAGATTATTCGTTTTTATGCGTTTGTACATATTTTCATTTTTATTGTTACTTTCTGTATATAGGTGTGTATATAAGCCAGCGTGCCCCGTGTATGTTCTCGTTATGCTCCAGCTTTGTCCGTCTGTCTGCCCGTCCGCACGATAACTCGCGTTAGAAGGGTTCGATTTCGATGAAATTTTAGTATGTGGTAGGGGACCACCTGGGGACGAACCCTATTAAAAATGGGTGAAATTGGGGTCAAAGGTCACGACATAGGAGCATTCCCTTATGCGCCATAACTTGCGTAAATATGCCCATTCCATTGCTCTTATGCGCCATAACTTGCGTAAATATGGTTCGATTTCACTGAAATGTTAGTATGTGGTAGGGGACCACCTGGGAACAAACCCACGACATAGGAGCATTCCCTTATGCGCCGTAACTTGCGTAAATATGCCCATTCCATTGCCCTTATGCGCCATAACTTGCGTAAATATGGTTCTATTTCACTGAAATGTTAGTATGTGGTAGGGGACCCCCTGGGAACAAACCCAATTGAAAATGGGCGAAATGGGGTTAAAGGTCACGACATAGAAGCGGGGTCCATTCCATTGCCCTTATGTGCCATAACGTGCGTAAATATGGTTCGATTTCACTGACATTTTAGTATGTGGTAGGGGACCACCTGAGTTAATGGGGTCAAAGGTCAGGACATAGGATCGGAATCCATTCCATCGCACTTATGCATTATAACTTACGTAAAAGTGCTTCGACTGAGACAAAACTTTATCATGTTGTTCCAGAAGTATACTGTACCGGTTCTGTTGAATATCACCGAAATGGAGTCAAAGGTCAGGTCGCAGTAGCGAAATTCATTTTTGAGTAATAACTTGAGTAATGATTTCTGGTATGTTGGAAAGTGTACCATAATCAATGCATTGCATGATTTTACTAACTTGTTAACCTTTTAAACAAATTTTATTTTAGTAAGTAAAGGTGATTCACAGCTTGCGATAATTTGGCTTGGTTACTTTGTGTTGAAATTGGTTACGTCTTGTTTTTCGTGCTTAAGACAGAAAAAACGATCGTACACTAGTAAATACCCGTTGTGCCGTTAATGTCCGTCAGCAACTTCCTCAAACACAGCGTTCTCGCTGGACTGGAACGCAACTAACGTCGCACCTGCGCTTCCTATCTCGGGAGCTTTGTACTGCCATCTACGGGCATGTCACACACTTTCTCCCTTCACAACAACCAAATGCCCTGTTCTGCGCTATTGAATGCCGGGTTGCGTGATAAAATGATCACCCCGTAGAACTTGGTTGGAGAGCATCTGGAAGAAATAGCACAATTTTCAAGAGCAATTGACCGTTATCTCTCAAAAGAAAACTGTTTAATCAATGCATCCTTCTACAATAGTTCTTACTTGTGGATCAGATACATGGACCTTAACTAAAGATGACATACAAAGGCGGCAAACAACTGCATGAAACATGAAGAGAGGCATGCTTGGTGTAACCATCAGGAAAGATACGTAGAGGATCTCTTGGATCAGGAAAATGACATGAGGAAAACATAACATATGTAACGTACCAGGAGATGTGACGTATCTGCCCGAATGACGCACACGACATAAAGGCAGATAGGAATCAGAATAAAACGTCCGCGTAGCTCAATTGGTAGAGTGACTTATTCCGGAATGAGGGGATCCGGGTTCGAATCCTGGCGTGGACAGAAAGGACGGAGAAATTTACTTCGTTATAATGGCGCCCGAACTATCCGGATGACCCGACCGTTCAAAATCTCGCATTGGTGTGATGTTATTTCCACACCGCGAGATAGGAAAAATAAGAGAATCCTTTCTCCAGCACTTCGAAAAAAATAAAAATAAAAAAAAAAAATAAATAAGGGGGAGATGATGTAACGTACCAGGAGATGTGACGTACCTGCCCGAAGGACGCACACGACATAAAGGCAGATAGGAATCAGAATAAAACGTCCGCGTAGCTCAATAGGTAGAGTGACTTATTCCGGAGTGAGGGCATCCGGGTTCGAATCCTGTCGTGGACAGAAATGACGGAGAAATTTACTTCGTTATAATGGCGCCCGAACTATCCGGATGACCCGACCGTTCAAAATCTCGCATTGGTGTGATGTTAATTCCACACCGCGAGATAGGAAAAATAAGAGAATCCCTTCTCCAGCACTTCGAAAAAAAAAAAATAAAAAAAAAAAAATAAAAAAAAATAAAATAAGGGGGAGATGATGTAACGTACCAGGAGATGTGACGTACCTGCCCGAATGACGCACACGACATAAAGGCAGATAGGAATCAGAATAAAACGTCCGCGTAGCTCAATTGGTAGAGTGACTTATTCCGGAATGAGGGGATCCGGGTTCGAATCCTGGCGTGGACAGAAAGGACGGAGAAATTTACTTCGTTATAATGGCGCCCGAACTATCCGGATGACCCGACCGTTCAAAATCTCGCATTGGTGTGATGTTATTTCCACACCGCGAGATAGGAAAAATAAGAGAATCCTTTCTCCAGCACTTCGAAAACACAAAAAATAAAAAAAAAAAAAATAAGGGGGAGATGATGTAACGTACCAGGAGATGTGACGTACCTGCCCGAAGGACGCACACGACATAAAGGCAGATAGGAATCAGAATAAAACGTCCGCGTAGCTCAATTGGTAGAGTGACTTATTCCGGAGTGAGAGGATCCGGGTTCGAATCCTGGCGTGGACAGAAATGACGGAGAAATTTACTTCGTTATACATAATGAATGCAAAATTCCTGAAATAGCAATGGGCTGTACATATAGCTAGAAGAACAGACCGTTGTGTATAACTAAAATAGTAGACCAGATGCCATGAAACAGCAAAAATCCAGATGACCATATGAGATGGGTGGATAAAATGCTGAAGTGTGTCGGAGTAACATGCAGACCTGCTCAAGACAGAAAGTTGTGGAAGGAATTTAGGGAGAGCTTCATCCAGCAGCCAATTGATGAGGGTTGATAATGATGATTATGTTAACTGGAGTTTTTGCAACAGGTGTGGAATAATTCCACCTCCTTAATTTACATCGAATGACTTCAATTTGGCCGTTTCCATTTCACAACCATGTGAAAGAATCACAAACATTTTAACACGAGGGTAACTGGGTTTAATAAATAACAGATTTATTCTTCGTGGTTTCAGAAAGAATGTGGAGCGTTTGAGATACTAGTTTCATCTTTTCCTGCATCTCACGCCAGAGGAAGAGGAGGTTTAGGAATCAAAATGTCGCATCGGAGTGGGAAATGCCCCGTCATTAATTTATTAGGGATTAATGAGCGTGTGACTGAATAATCGATCGGTGCAATTAACCTACGCATCATTTACAGGGACGTCAAAAAGGCGTTAAAGTTTCAAATGATCAATTATTATAGAAGTTGGAAGTGAAGAGATTAACAAGGATTGTTTAACTGTATTAGTGACTTTAAGAAGATGAAACAAAGGATTACTTCAGATATGTTCCGTCAGGGAACTCGGTTTCTGGTTCCATTTGGAAGCCCAAATTTTATGATTTTGATGCTTTTGATTAATTTCCAGCACACAGGTTTAAAGCAAGTAAACTGACGCATCAAGTTTTAACGTGACATTAAACTGATGTGGAATTAAATACCCAATAGGTTCCTTTCCAGTTACGTATAGAGGATTACTTCCTAAACGCGAAAATGAAAAATTTGGGGCTCTCCCGTGATTTATGTTTAAACAGCAAAAATAAAAACTCAGAGTGACACTAAAATGATGTGTCATTAAACACCCGTTAAAACCTCTCCCGTTCGGTGAAGATACCAAGAGAGTAATTTTTCTGTTGCTAAGAATGCGCTCATTTATGCAAATGAAGAAAAATCCAATTTTCTTAAACGCAAAACTTTCATATACTCTTTTTAGAAAAAACGGGAAACAAAGTTTAGAAAATCAATGGGGAAATTATTAAGCATCCTTTGAGCATTTATACCAAATGTAACAAATACTCTTCGCAGTAAATATCTCGAAAGAAGCATTTTTGAGCATGTCCTTGCTATATTCCAGATGTTTTTTCGCACGTGTACTAAAAACAACACATGATTGGCGTGGATTAGAAACATCAAACAGAAGTCATCCCTCTTTCCACGTTTATAACTGAGTCCCGAAAAAATTATCATCTGCCGCCACCGGGAATCGAACCCAGGGTCTTCCAGTTACGCGCCGGACTTGCTAACACTGCACCACAACGGCCGCGAGTTCTCCAGACTCACATACGACAAACTGCCAAACCACCTGACAGGTTGCTTTCTTTGGAGCACCGCACAATGCTGCAGATTCACAAAGATGGAAAGCAGCAACTGAACAAGTAACTGGGAGGCGAATGAATAATTAACACACACAATTGACGTGGATTAGGAACATCAAACAGAAGTCATCGCTCTTTCCACGTCTATAACTGAGTCACGGAAAAATTCTCATCGGCCGCCACTTGGCATCGACCCCAGATTCTTCCAATTACGAGCCGGACATGCTGCCACTGCATCACATGTGAGTCTAGAGAATGCAGTATGTGACCCTGGAGAATTCGAGACCGCTGTGGTGCAGTGGTAGCATGTCCGACGCGTAACTGGAACACCCTGGGTTCGATTCCCGGTGGCGGCCGATGAAACATTTTCCGTGACTCACTTAAAAACGTGGAAAGAGCGATGACTTCTGTTTGATGAAACAACACATGCTTCTGTAGAATTTGTACTGTAAGTCAGATAGTATTTTTTCTCTAAACACAGTAACGTGGATGACGATAAAAGTATGAAGAAAGTGTTTTTTACTCTTTAGGAGTTAAACGACACCCATAGACAGGAACCCAGCAATTTCGTGTAGGGTTTACACCGACATGAAAGATTTAAACGAAACTACATATGTCCTCGGTAGCTTTTGTGCTCTGTATCAGAAATGTAGTTAAATTTGGCCGCCCCGTTGGCGCAGTGGTCTAAGCGATGGCCTCTGATCATTCGTCCGAAAGGAGTCCGGGTTCGAATCCCGGTCAGGCATGGATGTCGTGTCTGTCTTACGGCACTGGCTCCCTCCCTTCCCTGGAACCAGTGACCCTAAATTAGGGAGGGGCGACTGCTTATAGCCCAATGAGTTGCTCACGGTGGTCGTTAAACCTCCAATCAAAAAAAAAAAAAAAAAAAAAAAAAAGAAGAAGTTAAATTTGGTTTAACCTAGAGGCTCAGATACGAGCGAGGGTAGAGAGTTAAGGGAAGCGAGAGTGCCAGATTAAAGGTGATACAAGGTCCAGTTACATTATTGTGACCACCAGCCAATATCCAAAAGCGCGGACAGCAGCTAGACGGACTGAGAGTGACTCAATAAGGTGCGGAAAGGTGTTCACAAGTGTGTAGAGCCATGCTGACTGCATTGCATCTGACAGCTGTTGCAGGGTACGTAGTGGAGGTGGAGGATCCATAGAGCAAACAACACGATCAAGGTGGTCCCAGTGATGCTCAATTGGGTTTAACTCTGGGGAATTAGGGGGCCAGGGAAGTACTTTGAAATTTTCGTCGTTCTCTTCCAACCACTCTCGAACATTTCTATCTGTGTGACACGTCGCATTGTTGTGCTGGAAAATCCCATCCGTCCCAGGGTAGGCAATCAACATATATTGGTGTACGTGATCTGCAAGAACAGATTCATAACGAGTTCGGTCCATAGTGCCTTCTACAAGTAAGAGTGGACCTCAGGGAATGCCACGAAAACATTTCCCAGACCATAACGCTGCCCCTACCAGCTTGTGTCTTCCAGCAATGGTTGAAGAGTGTTTGTTCTCCGATGTTTCTCGCCTTATGCGTCAACGTCCATCCGTTCGATGATGCAGAAAACGTGACTCATAGGAGAAGACAATCCTTTGCCAATCAGCGGAGGTTTAATTCCGATACTGGCGTGCAAACGTAAACATTTTCTGCCGATGCACTTTCGTTAGCATAAGTGCAGTGACCATCCGTCTGCATCGGAGCCCCATACGCAGCAGGGTTCGCTGATCTGTCGTTTTAGACACACTTCCGGTAGCCCCCTGGTTCATTCGGCCAGTGGGTTGCTCCACTCTAGCGTGTCGATCTGCACTCACTCATATTCGAAGTCAACGTTCACTTCTCACATCAATGGCACGTGGTGCTCCGCAGCTTCCACGTCGCTTATTCGCAATGGTGCCATTTCTCCAATCACGATACACTTTAACCATAGCATCACGCGAACAGTTCACAAACTGCGCTGTTTCAGAAATACTGCCATCCTTGGCCCGAAAGCTGATAATCATCACTTTTTGCAAATCTGATAAATCGCTCCTTTTATCCATGAGAGCAACGAGTGATATGTTTTCAGATCAGATCATATGTAGAGGATTTTAGGAAGGGAGTGTCTGACCCCAGGTCTTAAACAACCCTTAGAAATTGGAAGCTAGGAGATTTGGGCTACAGTGCCCGATAGGAAAGTGACACGGAAGCGTGGTAGAAAGAAGGAGGAAGACGCCCTTATTTATTACCCTGGGGGCCTGTACCCGGTGTCCGACGGCTTAACGTGCCCATCCGACGCACGGCGGGTATTTAGTGGTTCGAACGTTCGTACCTGCCCAGGATCGAACCTGAGGTTATCTCCATGGCAGTCACGAACACTGACCACTAGGCCACCCGCGGCCCTAATATGTTTTCAGAATGACTACAGCACGCCATATATACCATCCAAGCCAGCTCAGGACACGTGCCTTCTTTCATTGGCTACGCACTGTTGACGTCAGAAATAGGAGGTGGTTACAATAATGTGACTCGGCTGTGTATTTGGGAGTGCCAGACTATGACGTCGCGGCCAGTACTTCCAGGAAAAGGGAAAATGGGTAGGGGTAAGGAACGGAAGATCTTATTTGTAACATGTGTCCAATACCCCTGGTCCGCCGACTTAACGTATCCATCACAAGCACGGAGGGTATTCAGTGATTTAGAGCAACTCTACCTACCTCGGATCGATCCCTCGACCACCTGATTGCTGCTCTAACCACTAGACCACTCGTGGCCCGTAACGACCACCACGAGTAATTCCAATCAAGCAATCGCCCGTTCCTAATTTAGAACCACTGGCTCCAGAGAAGGGAGAGAGACAGTGTCGTAAGGTAAGCACACCACCCATGTGTCATACCAGAATCGAACCCAGGCCCACTCGGGCTAAGAGGAAGAAGCGAGCTCTGCAACTAGAGCGGCACCGGAGCTACAACGCTGTTTTCATGGAGAGCTAATGATTTCCGCACATGAGTAATTTTTTTTTAATGCCGTGATAGATACACTGATATTTTTTCAATCTGATTTTACGTAGCCCGAGCAAATAACACATTCTGTTTCCTTAGATTCCTTATATTTAATCGTATTTGCTGAGTGCTTCAGCTCTAAAATTCTTTTATGAGCAGGCCCACATTTTTTTTTTTAGATTGAAAGTTTAACGACCACCGTGAGCAACTCGATGGGCTATAAGCAGTCTCTCGTGCCTACTTTAGGGTTACTGGTTTCAGGGAAGGGAAAGAATCTGGGCTTTAAGACAAACACAACATCCATGCTCCACCGGGATTCGAAACCGAAGACTTCACGGGGGAATTATCATAAGCCAGCGGTTAGAACACTGCGCCACCAGGGTGGCGCAGTCCCACTTGCAGAGAAAAGATTTTGATTTAATTGCAGTCTACTCAACGCAGCCAGCAGAGACGAATTCACAGATTACAAACATAGCGAAAATCATACAACGGTTTCGATCACCATCAACGAAAGATGCAGTGCCCGTAAAAAGCTGCTTGCCACGGAATGAAATGGCTCACCAGAACAATTTCTAACAGACCTTGATTTCACGCAGAGCGATGGTAAACTCCCTTCAGTTCTCTTGGTACCAGCTTGGCGCCACTCCCGAAGTATGCGGTTTGGGGTTGTCCTGTTGAAAAATGGCATCATGGAGCGCAACGAGTATCGTTATGAACGGGGTTAGATAATCGACGAGGATGTTCGCACTCCCTGAATGCTCCTGGATCTAATTGGTAGCCACTCAGAAATTATGCAGTGTAGCGTTGTCCTGTTGGAAGATAGGTGATGGTGGAGAAAGAAAATCGTTACAAACAGGTGTAGATGGTCGGCGAGAATGTTCACACTCCTTGGATGCTCCTGGATCTAATTGGTCGCTCGGGAAGTATGCAGTGTAGCGTTGTCGTGTTGGAAGATGGGTCATGGTGGAAAAAGAAAATCGTTACGAACAGGTATAGATGGTCGGTGAGGATGTTCACACTCCTTGGATGCTCCTGGATCTAATTGGTCGCCACTCGGGAAATATGTAGTGTAGCGTTGTCCTGCTGGAAGAAGGTGGAGAAAGAAAATCGTTACGAATAGGTTTATATGGTCGCCGGGAATGTTCGCACTCCTTGAATGCTCCTGGATCTAATTGGTCACCACTCGGGAAGTATGCAGTGTAGCGTTGTCCTGTTGAAAGATGGCGTCATGGAGCGTAAAGAGAATCGTTACGAAAGGGGTTTGATAGTTGGCGAGGATGTTCATATACCTTGTGCCAGTGGCAAACTTTTGGACGGGTACAAGGGTCCCTAAGGATGCTCAAGTAAATGTACCCCAAACTGTTACACCACTTCCACTTTCCTGTGTGATCCCAACTTGGTAATATGGGTTCACCGCTTCGTGTAGTTTACCCACACATGCACCCTTCCATCGGTGGGATGGAGCTGAAACCGTGATTCATCAAACCACATCACGTGATTTCAATTCTCCTAATCTATTGGTGCCTTAATTCAACAAAGGAACACGATTGGTGGTAGACTGGTATATCTTACTTTGTCCACTGTACGCCGGATAATCTTTGTTACATATGCTTATGGAAGTTCCGACACTGCATTTCAACGTTATCCTTTTCCTCAATAGCCGTGTGAGTATTTGTAACAATTACGGAACATTCTGCGCTCACGTCAAGAGTCAATTGTACGTTTACGGCCACAATTCAAACGTTGGTTGTAAGTTTTCCCGTATTTCAGGTAGTCTTGTTATATATGCGTGACGGTCTGACGCCGAAACTCCAACATGCGATGATGAAACAACCGGCCTTCCTCGCAGCTGCTATCTGGCCACAGTCAAACTCACTTACGTCTCTGCCTTTTCACATGATTACTTTTTCTTGGCTGATTTATGCAACGAGGAACTGTAAAGACGATTATGACTACCTATAAAAAAAAACACGGTATTTCCTCCGAACGTGCAAACTGCGGACGCCCGACCAAGATATGAGATAGAGACAGGCGCACTTGGTACGGAATGTGCAGCAGGAGCACAAGACCACGGCACTGCAAATAGCAGAAGGATTGAACACCATGAACCCGTTTCCGTCATAACAGTTCGTCGGGAACACCATTGTATCGATATTTGTGGCGGTGCTGTACTCCACAAAAATGTGATTACCAACATCAATATAACAAAACGTGTGAGGTGATTTAAAGCACACACAAACTGGGGTGCTGAAAACTGGTAACGTGTCATCTGGTCTGTTAAATCGTGTTTCACATTGTTCCCACCATTGGTACGGTGTAAGTCTGGCAAAAGCCTGCACAGGCGTACCACCGGACTGTTTGGTTCCGAGATTGAAGCATGAAAGGGGATTCCTGATATTGTGAGGTCCATATCGTGGCATTCCTTGTTCGGCATTGTATGAATCCATTATTGGAGACTACCTACACCGGGTATTTCAGGCATTGTTTCCTAGTGACCATGCCTGGCTTCAAGCAGATAATGAACCGATGTATTGCAAGAAACTTGTCAAGTTGTACGAGGGATAGTCAATAAAGAGTGAGAATAGGTGTATTACTCACCAGCCGTGTTTATGTAGGTTCCTTTAGGGTATGGTCTTTCTCAAAATAGTCACCATCCATTACAATACCTTTTGTCTAACGTCGATGCCAGTCCTGGAACACGTGTTCGAATCCATCTGCCGACAGCCTCTTCAGAATCGCCTCAGACTTCTTTATAACGAACGCGGATGACACAAAACCCTTCCCCCGTAATTCCGCTTTCAACTTCGAAAACAGAAAAAAATTCACAAGGTGCTAAATCTGGACTATAAGGCACATTCGACATTTTTCTTGGCCAAATATTACGAAACAACGTTAGAAGCATGTGGCCTTGCGTTATCACGATGTAGACGCCAAGCACACGGATGAAGAGTGGGACATTTCCGTTCAATGTATTTGGGCAGGATCTTCAACACCTCCACGTGATGCTGTCTCGTAACAGTGATATGCGCAGGTACTTCATGCTGATAAATCATTCCACGGTTATCAAAGAAACAAATCACCATGACCTTCCCTGCAAAAGGAACAACTTTGGACTACTTTGGTTTTCAGGAAGATGGGGATTTCCAGATGTTTCTTGTCTGTTTTTCTTCGGGATCGTAATGATGAAGCCACGTTTCATCAGCTGTGACAATGGAATTCAGATACGCTTCACCATGCTCAGTAAGCAGGCCTTGAAGCTGTCAACTGCAGTGCTTTTCAACCTTTTCACAGATTATACCATTTTTAGGACATGGCAATATTCGAGTACCACCAGTAGCTTAGCAAGGTGTCTAAAACTTGATGACCAAAACAAAGGGAAAAAGTGATAAAATGCGCCCACTTACCACACTTTTAATGGGAAACTTGTGCCTGTTTCTCTGACATTAACCTTTGCACTCGTGGCTGGAGAGTGCCTGCTGATACAATTAGTCAGATTCCAGCTGAAAACAATTCCTTTCCTTAGTTTTTATACACGTCAATGAAGAAAACGTTTTATTGCACAAGTATCTGGAACCAAATGGCAGTAACACTACGATAGCTTTTTCCTCCACTTCCGGGTATAGTTTTGCAACTTAGCTCCAGAACTCCATCAGTGTTTTTTCATTAAAAAGTTCCATCAAATTGCAGTCTGATGTCAATTTCAGAAGTGCTTCTTGGTCTTGAGAGGAAAGGTCAGAGTTCACAGCATTGTCCATAATGAATGTTGATGCGACCCAACGAATTACAATATCACATCCTCTTGACACGAATGGAAAATACAACGCAAACTCGGTATGCAATTTTTCCAAGTGATTTTTGATGGCAGTTTCAATATCTTCAGTGTCAACAACAGAATTTAGTTCAATAAAGTCTGACATATTGGGAAATGATTCAGTATTTCCTTTCTTCACTTGGCCTAGCCACAGGGAGATTTTCTTGTAGACTGCACAAACTTTCTTTTCCATGATAAGCGCGTTATGACCGTGGACCTGCAGCTAGCAATTAAGTTCATTTAGCTTTTTAAATATGTCAACCAAATAGTCAAGGCAGGACACCCAGAAGACTTCAAACTTTTCTGCAAGAGGTGATGAAGCATTCGTCAGGAACAGGTGCATTTCACCTCGTAGCTTGAATAGTCTTGATAATGTTTTACCTCTCGATAACCAACGTATTTCTGTATGAAAGATGAGAGTTCTGTGCTCAGAATCCAAATCCTCGCATAATTGTCGGAATAAACGTCCATCAAATGGCCGGCGTTTGATGAAATTTATTATTTTTGCAGCATCCTCCAAAATCTCATGTAACAATGGGCTCATCCGTTTAGAAGCAAGTGCATGTCTATGCAAGATGCAATGATTTGAAACAATTGAATTGTTTCTTGTCTTAGCTTGTGCTATCACGGTCGAAGCTCTTCCTGTAATAGCTGATGCACCATCGGAACAAATTGTTACACACCTAGTCCATAATATCCCATGTTCACTGAAAAACGTATCGATTATTGTGAATATTTCTTCCGCAGTCGTTCTGCCACGTAGTGGGCGGCAAACTAATACGTGTTTCAGTATATCGTCCGAATCAGGAACACGCGCAAAGACAATAAATTGCGTTTCACCAGCGATGTCAGTGCTTTGGTCCAATTGAAATGCAAATTTTTCTGCTGCTGTGAACTTTTCCACCACTTGTTGAGTAACGTCTGTAGCCATATCTTGTATTCGTCTTTGGACGGTGTTGTCAGAACATGGAATATTACGAAAAGCATCAGACATTTGTTTATCAAAGGGAATTGAAGCAATTGCAATGAAAGAGGGAACCATGACTTCTTCAAAGATTGTGTGAGGCTTATTTCGTTTAGCTGCTATCAAGGACAATTCATAAGATGTTTCCAGATATTTGTTTCGAGATGGTTGTGGACCACGAAAGCAGCACGGCGTTTTATAAATACGTCTCCCTGCTTCACAAAAATAGGTGCTGGCATTTCTGTGTTCTCTTTATGTTTTGTTGTTAAATGTCTCTGGAGCAAAGAAGGCTTCATGGGATGCTTGGATAGTAGTTCATTGCAGATAACACAAACAGGAAGCTGCTAATCATTTTCTTCCGCGAAATAAAGCCCAAACTTCAAATAATCTTCACTGCATTTTCGATTCGGTGCCGGTTTTAATTTCTTTGGTGGCGGTTCCTTTGCTGAATCACTTTTCCTTTGCACTGACGAACGTATGACGAATTTATTCATATTTATTAATATGCACCACTACCTTGGTCTCACACCGTCACACGCAGCGGTGGCCAAATTAAATGACTGGAAAGAAGATAAACGACAAGCCAGATGGCGAGGAGGAACCCGGTGACATGTCGTGATCGGTGAAGTGTAGGCGGATAGGGGCGAAGCCGACGTATCATCCCAGAATAAACACTTTGACCTTGAAGTTTCCTGCCTTTTCTTATATATCCTCCGGCTAATTTGAGCTCAACAAGGAATGATGAGTCATGGGTTGTAAGCCTTTCACCTCCTCCACAGTAAAGGCGAAAACAAGTCCACGGCAAGTCTTTCCAAACTAATGAATACTTCATGATGACCTATGCATTTGACTGCGTTTCACATTCAAAGCGCTAGAGAAGTGTAATGTCTAGGACGATGTCGTGTGCCACCTTCCAGGTGCCGAAGTACCACCAGTGGTATGTGTACCACGGGTTGAAAAGCACTGTTCTACAAACATCCGCTCACACCTGTTTCTGCTCAGGTGTCAATAAACGCGGAACCCTACGTGCACAGACAAGCCTCATATGCAAATGTTCGTGTGAAATAGTCCATGATCTAACTATACCCTGTGATATGAGTAACGCAGCAGCGAGGTTATGCAAAGTTATTCGGTGATTTTCCCGAACCATCACAGCAGCTCTGTTGACCGACGTTTCGTTAATAGCAGTCGAAGGTGCTCCTGAACCACCGTACTTTGTGGTGAAAACCCGGCCTTCCTTGTACTCCTTGAACCACCGAAATGCTGTATATTGTGGAAGAACGACTTCACCATAGTCCTCCGTGGCCGTTTTTCGAAAACGAAACCAAAATTTTAAAGAAAAAAATTGCTCCTCCTGAGTAGACGACATTTCGCGTAGGCGAGCACCTACTACTCTGTCTTTCTACCTACGGTGTTTGCAGTAAGTGGTAGTCTCGTTCTTGCCATTGCGTCACTAAGGTCATTGCGCCCTCTGCTTTCACGAAAGCATCGTTTTCCTGTCTCTTTCTGTCTCTGCGCGTCGAATTATGAACTAATTGTCAGTCTTTATTGGCTTGCCCTCATATTTTGCAGATCATGAGGATGAGGTAGAACAGCTACCTGACCACCCCAATCTGCAGATCTCAATATTATTGAACATCCACGGGATAATCTGGAGAGAAAGGTCTGATCATACTTTCCATCTCCAACATCACTGGCGTGGACTGTTAGGACGTATTTTACAGGAAGAATGCTCCCAAATTCCATTATCGCATGCACATACATGACATCTGTAAGTCTATTCCAAGTCAAATTGCTTCCGTTCTGAGAGCCGCAAGTAGGCCTACAGCTTATTGATAAAAGGTTTTCCACAAAGAGCAAGTGTTTTCCATCTTTTTTTATGGATTGGAGGTTTAACGACCACCGTGAGCAACTCAATGGGCTATAAGCAGTCGCCCGTCCCTAATTTAGGGTCACTGGTTCCAGGGAAGGGAGAGAGCCAGTGCCGTAAGACAAACACAACATCCATGTCTCACCGGGATTTAAACCCGGACCCCTTTCGAACGAATGATCAGAGGCCATCGCTTAGACCCCTGCGCCACCGGGCTTTCCATATTTTGATAAGCCCGTGTATTTCAGTTGAATATTTCCGTGCGATATGTCGTAACTATAATTTCAGGAAAACTCGGACAGTGGTAGCCCAGAATCAGACTCAAGTAATTTCTGTTAAACCTGAACAACGGTGGGCTTCTTTGCTACTTGGCGATAAAAGGTGTCAGCACAAATTTCTTTAGTCATTAGTAGCTCCTATGATGGGAAGTATTTATTTATTATGATATACACAGTGCGTCAAAGAATTTTTAAGACTGTCGCTAGATTTCAGCCTATGGTGGCGCCACCAGTGTAATTGCGAATGCGTTATAAACCGTGACCATCTGCTTGCTTTCTGCCAAAAGTACTGCGCAGTTGTTAAAGTAACTCAAACGAAACGGCCGTTCATTAGTAAAGTTAAATTTTTTTCATGTTGAATTATTAAGATGGAACAAAGGGCTGTTATTAAATTTAACGCAAAACTTGGTAAAAGTGCCTCGGAAACGTACCAAATGATAAACAAGTTTACGGTGAGTTCTGTTTAAGTAGATCAAATATTTTTCCTGTGACACAAACGTTTTTCGGACAGAAGAGATACGCTAGAAGATGATAAGCATACCGGAAGACCAAGTTCATCTAGGACACCTGAGATTATTGAAAACGTGCGTGATTTCGTGGCAAACAATCGATGTGCGTCACTAAGAATGATGGAAGACTCTTTAAATATCAACAAAGAAATGATTCGAACCATCCTGCATGAAGATTTGGGCAAACAAAAGTCTGTGCTAAATTTGTTCCACACACGTTAACCAATGAACAAAAATCAAGGAGAAGTGCACATTGCAGAGACATCATTTCAGCCATTGAAAATGATCCAAACTTCTTAAAATTAATAGTTACAGGTGATGAAACATGGTGTTTTCAATATGATCCTAAAACAAAGCGACAAAGTGCGGAATGCAAGTCAAAAAAACTCACCACAAGCCAAAAAAACAAGAAAAGTTCCGTCGAAAATCAAAACAATGCTCATTACATTCTTCGATAGTAAGGATATTATCCACAAAGAATTTGTTTCAAGTGGACAGACAATTACTGGTGTGTTTTATTTAAATGTTTTGAGGCGTTTGATGGGCAGAATTCGTCGCATTCCTCCAGAATATCGGGATGAAAACAGTTGGTGTTCGTTGCACGATAATGCACTCAGTCACACCTCACTCTTGTTCGTAGATTTTTGGCGAAAAATAACGTCTGTGTGTTGAATCATCCACCGTATTCGCCTGATTTAGCACCCTGCGACTTTTCTTTATTCCCAAAAACCTTAAATGACGTTAAAAGGTTGTTATTTTGATGATATTTCGACGACCATACAAACAGCTTCGACGCGTGCTTTGGAGGCAATTCCGCAAAGTGAACTGGAACAGGCATTCGAATCATTATTAAATCGCTGTAACAAGTGTATTGAAGCCGGGGGAACTTATTTTGAGTAACAAACCAAAACAAATTAATTTCTTTTTTCTATTTCATTTTACAGACCCAGTCTTAAAAATTCTTTGCCACACTGTGTATAGTTGCTTGCGCACAGTATAACGTAACGTTGTGCTATATCTTGGTACCTGTGATTATGTAACATCACGAAGTCATGCAGTTCTTCATTATGACGTCACTCATTATTGCTACATATATGACAATGTAACCCGGGAGCTTTTTCCATCGTGTTCGCGTCTGAGGATGGATGGATTTTTTTTTTTTTTTTTGGATTGGAGGTTTAACGACCACCGTGAGCAACTCAATGGGCTATAAGCAGTCGCCCGTCCCTAATTTAGGGTCACTGGTTCCAGGGAAGGGAGAGAGCTAGTGCCGTAAGACAAACACAACATCCATGCCTCACCGGGATTCGAACCCGGACCCCGTTCGGACGAATGATCAGAGGCCAACGCCTTAGACCACTGCGCCACCGGGGCGGCCGTCTGAGGATGAGCCTAGTCGGCTCGAAAGATCTTACGTGTTTCAGTGTAAACTATATTTTAACTATGCCAAGTCCGCA
Organism: Macrothele yani; assembly: GCA_039090855.1. Classification (NCBI taxonomy): domain Eukaryota; kingdom Metazoa; phylum Arthropoda; class Arachnida; order Araneae; family Macrothelidae; genus Macrothele; species Macrothele yani. The sequence continues at coordinate 130,869,168 of CM077027.1, read as the reverse complement.
ATTAAAGGTTTTTAATCTATCTTAGCTTTTAGTGATTTTACGACTTTTTAATATCGTGTAACGACGGTCTTCTTGTGCACCTTCCTCAATATTTATAATACATTTGCACGAAAATTAGACGATTGACGAGTGATGGTTATTTGTGCAGTTGTTAAATTTAAGGTTAACTATTCTCTTTGGTTGTTTTCACTGCAACTTGTTTAAGGCTGTAGCTTTAGACTGTAAACTGTAAGATTTACTTGTTTAAATGTCACCGTTGCTTAAGCTATGAACTTACACTGAAGAGCAATTGAATTAGAGATACCTGTCTAGTAACGTGTAGCACCACCTTTCGACTTGATGACGGAGGCGATTCGTCACGGAATGGACTCGACAAGACACCGGAAGCGTTGGGAAGCCATACGGATCCACGACCCCTCAACAAGCTCCCACAGTTCACGAAGATTTGATGGAGGGGGGTCAGAGTCTCAAACATCTCTCTCGATGGCATCCCAGATGTGCTCGATGGGATTGAGGTCAGGTGACCTAGCTTGCCAAGGAAGCGAGATCACCTCGGTGGAGTGTTCATTCAACCATCCGGATGCAATTCGGGAGCGATGGCACGGTGTATTGTCTTGTTGCAGGATTAGGTCCCCAGTGGGATGTTGAAGACGCACAAACGGGAGCAAATGATCGTCCAGGATATCCCGGTAACGTTGACCTGGGATGGACGATGTCACACGTACCAGGGGTCCCATTTCAGTCCGAGTAAACAGTCTCTAGATGAGAATGCCACCCCCACGAGCTTGAAGAGTACCCTGCTGGCAAGAAGAATCCATCGCTTCATGTGGTTTGCGCCGTACTCGTATCCTGCCATCCGCATGTACCAACGTGAATCTCTACTCATCAGTCCAGGCAACATTTTCCTACTTGTCTAGGGTCCAGTGACGATGATCCCGCGCCCATGCTAATCTTTGCACCCTGTGATGTGCGGTCAGCAGCGATACCCTCGTGGGACGATGGCTTCTGTACTCCATAGCGAGGAGATGGTTCTGGATGGTGTGGCTGCTTATACGTTTTTGTACACCAGCGTTAAATTACCGAGTGATTTATTGCACTGTGGTCCGTCTATCCGCTGTTATTATGCGTGCTAGCCGACGATGATCCCGCTCATCCAGACGCTGTTGTCCACGGTAGTTGGCCCTTGCAGGCATGGTTTTACCGGACTCGATGTACTCACGGTGCACCTATGACACAGTAGCTCGTGAAAATCCCAGTGCCTGCACGACTTCCGAGATGGAGTGACCCATTCGTCGGGCCCCGACAATTTGCCCACGATTAAATGCGCTTAGGTCCTTCGTCTTACTCATACTGCGTCCGACTCTTACTGATTCCCGTCGCGTCACTCCTTAGGTTGTTGGATCGCTGCATACGTCACGTCGTTTCTGTTTACAGGGCCGTCCACAGCGCCCGTTTGCATAAAGCCAGCTGTCGCTAATTCAATTGCTCTTCAGTGTATATCAATCGCACTTGTAATTACAAAAAAAACGGCAAAACTGCCAAGGGTACTTACTAAATGCATCAAGATTGGCCATCCTGGTGGCGCTGTAGTCTAAGTGTTGTCTTCTAACCATTTATCCGTGTAGGTCACGGTTAGAATCCTGATGAGGCATAGATGACGTGTGTTTCTTACGGCAGCGGCTCCTTTGCTTTCCTGGAACCAGTGGCACTAAATTAGGGATGAGAGACTGCTTATAGGCCATTAAGTTGCTCAGGATGGTCGTTATAACCGCAACAACAAGAAAAAATCAACATTGAATTAGGATAAATCCACTGACTTTATCTGATGCTATGGAATGCCAACACATGTTGAACACACTAGCCACGAAACGGGTTTTAGCTTCAAATCAAATCACAGCATCAAATTGTTCATTCCAATGTTCACTTACCGTTACTAAATCGTAATCGTTAGCTCGAAAGAATGGTTCTTAGCGTCCTTCAATCTAACAAATTTCTGCGCTTTCGTTAACATATACTCTCAACTCTTCCCTGCTCTCTTCCTGCATATCTTCATTCCACTTTATATACCTCTGACTCACTGATAGTGATGCTAACTAATTCGTCTGAGAAAAGAATGTGTCGTTAAGTCAGAAAACGTTTTACGAAAAGAATTGAAATTTGCATAACACAGAAACTTAAAAAGTTGGTCTAATTAAAGATGTACGTCGCAGTCTTCATTACTCTAGCTTTACTCATTTATTTTGAGTTTGAGTATCTACATTTTTTAACTACACTGGTGTGCAAAATTAACCTGACAAACACAAAATCATGAATAACGCAAAATCCACACGATACTTGGTACGGACATACATATATCAGTAACCCAACAGTACACAAGAAAAAAATAATGCCGTCACCGCATAAGGAAGAAGCATGCATACGACATCATGGTAGTCCAAAAGCGATGCAGCAAATGGCGCGGATTTCGAGGGGCTGATAAGAAGTGTGATTATCCTAAATAGTGATACAGCTCGCACGACGAACCTTCATGCTCTGTACAAGGCTGTGAATGAGAGTTTGAGGCAATAAGTGTCATTCCTCCACTAAGGCACGTAGTAGTCCTGGGAGCGGGCTGCTAGCTTGCAATTGCTCTTTCCAGGGCATTCTAGACAGGATCTATCGGGTCCAGATCCGCAGATCTCGCGAGCCTCTCTATCCTCTGAATATCGTCACTCTGTCAACTGGCCGAGCCCTATTGGGATGGGCATTAACATCCATAAAAGGGAACTGGAGGGTCAAAAACTCCGCTGAAAAAGCCATAGGTAGGGCTCTATGATGTCATTCCTGTTTTGTGCAGCAGTCAGGATGCCTTCTGGAAACACGTACCGATGTGTGAGTTCATTCAACATGATGCCAGCCCAAATCTGGAGCCCTGCCTTACGTTTATATGTACAAAATAAGCTGTCTATACATGCGATGAAAGCAAACCACGTCTTCAATAAACAAATTAAAATCAATTTATTTACAAATTAAAAGTGGGTTAAAAGCAGACTAGCGCTTTCGTGGATCTCCCGTCCCCATCTACTGGTCAATGCGCCACGGGATCCAACAGAGTCAAACCCTTATATATATATACTTGATAACACGACCCATCATGCACCACGTCACCAACAGACCATGATGTCACAGTATATCAAGTATATATTTATAAGGGTTTGACTCTGTTGGATCCCGTGGCGCATTGACCAGTAGATGGGGACGGGAGATCCCCGAAAGCGCTAGTCTGCTTTTAACCCGCTTTTAATTTGTAAATAAATTGATTTTAATTTGCTTATTGAAGACGTGGTTTGCTTTTATTGTATGTATAGACAGCTTATTTTGTACATATACCATTCCATGCGAAAATATTTCCTATTTTCCTGCCCTACGTTAGTGGTCAGTTTGCTTGATGTGCGAAGGAAGATTTCGGCTTACAGCCTCTCTTAAAATGTATACACGTCGAGAATCCGCGTTTACGTTGTACTGCAATTCGCCACGCAGACCCGTTGATCGTGGCCAGGAAGATGTTTTCGGATCTAATTCAAACGGACTTTTCTGTGCGATGGGGCAAATTGGATACGAGCCACTGGTTTTCTTGCATACAGACCTCTCTCGTAAAGTCTTCTGGAAACTGCTTGCCTCGATATCGCAGTTCGCCTAGCAGAGGAGAGCTCCTGCGGGAGTTGTCCGGCTGTCGACTTCCTACGGCAGTAAGCTGTTATGAACAAATATCGGTCCACTTGACTTGTGGCTCGTGGTCGTCCTCGTCCAGGCCTTCTGTTTATTGTTCTGGTTTCTTGAAACTGTCTCCAGAGACTGGAGACCATTTGCCTTGACACATTCTGCCATCTTGCTACCTCAGCTTGCAATTATCCCTGCTTCCAATCTACCGATCGCTCTCCACCATAAAGAGTCTTCTATGAGATGGTGTGGAGCCATTCTTCCACTAACAGTCCACCTCAAGATTCTATTGCCGCATCTCGGTCAGATCAACGTTTATCAAGGTGGCGTGACAGCCACCTTGATGACGTATGATCGTCATTTACATATTTCCACAGCAACTAGCCTGCATACGGTGAATTAGCGTTTCTCCTTGCACGTGCGAAAAATCTTTACAATCGGTCGTCTCGTTTTGGACGTATTTTCGAATTTGTACAGGGTAATTAATACAGACATTTGACGTGGACTAGGAATATCAAACAGAAGTCATCGCTCTTTACACGTTTATAAGTGAGTCATGGAAAAATTCTCATTGGCCGCCACCGGGAATCGAACTCGGTGGCGTCCAATGAGAATTTGTTCAGTTGCTGCTTACCATTTTTGGTGAATCCCCAGCATTGTGCGGGGCTCCAAGAAGCAACCTGCCAAAATTGGCTTGCCAGTTAGTGTGTGTGAGTCTGGAGGAATTCGAGGACGCTGTGGTGCAGTGGAAGCATATCCGGCGCGTAACTGGAAGACCCTGGGTTCGATTCCCGGTGGCGGCCAATGAGAATTTTTCCGTGACTCACTTATAAACGTGGAAAGAGCAATGACTTCTGTTTGATATTGTACAGGGTATTCGAATAAAGACTGTGCACGGAATGTACGCATTGCAGTAATGTAATAATAAAGAAATTTTGAATGGAATTACAGTAGAAGAGACCCGCCACAAGTAAGTGCTCTATGTCTGGTAACCTTCCTGTCTTCCCATCCCGAGGCGTCATTCCGAGCGAAGGTCATTCCAGAGAGCTTGGTTGACGGACGCAGACATGTCGATTCATCACTCGTCTCGGCACAAGGACAGTGGAGTTGACGGTAGAAGAGAAGTTTTTTTTTTTGGTGGAACATGTCTTTTGCCATGACGACAAGTACACGGACGAAGTGCAAAAACAGTTCGCTAGGACATTTCGTGATGCAGACGTCCCCCACGGTAATATGGTACTTCAGCTCATATCGACATTGTGGGAAATTTGCAATGTTCAGGATGCCGCCCCGGTAGAATATCCACGGCAAACGGGACCGTACAGGATATCCAGGATAGAACACAGAGGAGCCCACACAAGTCCGTGAGGCGACTGTCACAACAAGCTAATGTGCCAAATGTTGGAAACACTAAGAAACATACGGCGCGCTTCGCAGTAGTCGGTGGGTAAAAGTCCACACGAGCGAGGAGGAGAAAGAACTGTTTAGAAATTCTCGCTGCATTGATCGCGTGGGTGGCAAATCACATGAACTCACATACGCTAGGTGGCAACCGAACAGAGAAGGTGTTTCTTCAACAGCTGCAATGCTTTAATGCAAGCTATAAAATGAATCTTCAATATGATCTGTGTATAGTGCTCCTGTTGCGTTATTTTATTAAATAGTTTTTTTTTTCTTATCAAAGGATACCATTATTCCAGGTGACTGAGTTCATGCATGCTATAATTCTTCTTTTCCGAAGTTTTAAGTCTGCCATTAGAGTATTGCGCGACTAGCTTCCGAAAGGCATCAACGATATAATGTAGATAGACAAACATTCTGTTTTACATATCACACAAAATTACAACAAGTTAGTAAAAATCATGCTAAGCATTGATTATGATACGCTTTCCAACATACCAGAAATCATTACTCAAGTTATGAGGATAATGGCTGAAGAATAAATCTCGCTCCTATGACCCGACCTTTGACTTCATTTCGATGATTTTCAACAGAACTGGTAAAGTAAACTTCCGGAACAACATGAAAAGTTTTGTCTCAATTGAAGCATTTTTACGTAAGTTATAACGCACAAGGGCAATGGAATGGATCCCGCTCCTATGTCAGGACCTTTGACCCCATTTCACCCATATTCAATAGAGTTCGTCCCCAGGTGGCCCCCTAGCACATACTAAACTTTCATCGAAATCGAACCATTTTTGCGGGAGTTATCGTGCTGACAGACGGACGGACAAAGCTGGAGCATATACGCTTCTTCAACCTATGGTTGAAAAGCGTACAAAAGAGACTAACGAGACTGAGACTGACTGCCAACGCTATTCTGAAAAGGAAATTGTGTTAACACCCGTACAAAGTGCATCATATTCCGGGGACTGTGGCCTGCCCTGTCACCATATCTCACGCCGACTGACTTTTTTCTGTGGGGAGCACTGAAGGGCAAGGTGTAATCAGGTAATCCGTACACATCGTCAAGAGATAAAAGCTAAAATAACGACCCACATCCAACAAATCACACCAAATACCCCGAGAAAGGTCTTCACCAACATGCACAAACGTGTGTAGACATGTCTGGACGTAAGTGGGGCCCATTCCCAACACCTCCTGTAGCAACCAGTCCGACATGGTGAGTGTTAATTTCAGTGCACAGTTATTTTTCGAACACCCTGTGCCTGTCATGTTAGTTTTGGACACAGATTAAAATTATGGCTCATAGCTGTATATGTTATTCGTATCTCTAAGAACAGAATGTGAATTAATACAAATTTCGTAGATGACAATCCGTTTTTTGGTGCAAATATGACAAGGATGGTGAGTCAGATAACATCCGAAAACTTGGAAATTTCGTCGTCCTGAAGCGGGAATCGAATCCGTGTCTCCCAGAGAGCGCACGGGTAACAAAATTAATCAAATTAATCGGAAACTTGAGACTTGATCGTTTTGGGTGGTGTAGTGGTTAGCATATCCGAGCGCTATATGGGAGATGCGGGTTCGATTACCGCTCCAGAGAGATGAAATTTTCAAGTTTTTGGATATTATCTGACTGACCATCCTTGTCATATTTATACCAAAAAACGGATTGTCATCTTCAAAATTTGCATTGTAAGGTGTAATCTAGAGATAAGCTCGGGCCCGGGCTTGGACGGGCTCGGACGGGCTCAGAATTTATTAACTACCGAAAAATCCGGGCCCGGGCTCGGAATTACAAGTTTTGAATTTCATTTCTGTAATTAATTCAACACGTGTAATTCCGAGCCCTGTTGAATTACACGTGTTGAATTTCATTGTGGATTTGTTACCATGGTGGAAGGATTTTCAATTTCCTAAGCTAGCTGCCATTGCAATACAAATTTTGCTTAGCAAGACTTGCATTATGCATTGTCCAAAGCTATGTATGGCCCAAGCAAGGATTAGTTTAAGGAGGTCTGGTATCGAAAAACTGGAAAAAAATCACATTCTTATTTTTTTTTATTTTATTAAAAATCAAGAATCTTATCTTTAAAATGATGTATTAATTTCCAAAAATGTGCAGTTAGAAGTATGTTATTTATTTTTTTAAATTTCCTCACTCCCGCGATGTTTGGGGTGACGTTGGTTTTTAGTGCAGCAGGTCGAGTTTTAGAGAAAAGAAGATCAAGTTGAAGCGCTGAGGCATTAGATGCAATTCTCTCTCTCTCTCTCTCTCTCTCTTTTCATGATGAACTTGATCTGGAAACTGCACACACATATGATAACATTGTGATTATTATGCTATTAAGCGCAAAGCTTTGTTAATGTTACAAAATGCAGAATAATCTGGTCTGGAATGCTTTTACGTTCTTTTTTTTTAATTTTGGAAATTTCTCTACATGCTTTTTTTATATTCCACTACATCACTCTGAACTACCTTTACCAATTAGCATATATGTAAATTAAATTGCAAAGATTAGTTTTCTAGAGTCAAAATTTCAAACACATGCAACTGTCTGTAAGGCGTTGTACGTGCTATAATGCAATTTATTCAAAAAAAAGGAAATTTAAAAATCAAAAAGAAGTAACGAATGGAATTTTTTGTTTCTAAACGATTTTCTTTTTTTCTGCTTTTACCAAAATTACTGATTCTCCTGATACGGTCGAAGGGCACGTTGATCATTTATTTATTTTCTAATCCACATTTTAGAACATTTGGATTTATGCGTAGTATTTCTAAAAACATATTAATATTGTGAAGTGGATTAACTGAACTAAACTTTTTAAACTAATTATTTTTAAACTAATCCTTGCTTGGGCCATATCTTTGGCCAGTGTATAATGCATAAATGCAAGCCTTGATAAGAAAAATTTTTCAAGAATCCGGGCCCGGGCTCAGCAAACACATGTAATCAATGAAAGCGAGCCGGGCCCGGGTTTCTAAAATTGAGCCCGAACTCATCTCTAGTGTAATCCCGCATTCTATTCATGATTTATCTGCTCCTACGGGCAATCACTGGGATAGGATTCTTAACGTCCAAATTCGCTAAGCATGAATGCCGGTTGCTTCGACTAGCGAATCCTGTGATGACTATATTCAAATTAATCGGAAACTTGAGACTTGGTCGTTCTGGGTGGTGTAGTGGTTAGCATACCCGGGCGCTATCTAAGAGACGCGTGTTCGATTTCCCCTTCAGGACGACGAAATTTTCATGTTTTCGGATATTATCTGATTTACCATACTTGTCATATTTACACCAAAAAACGGATTGTCATCTTCAAAATTTGTATTGTATGGAGTAATCCCGTACTCCATTCATGCGAATTATTAGTTTAAAATAATAAGAAGATAAGAAATTATTGTCTAGAGGCATAAGGGTTAGTCGTTCCTGAAGCTTTACAAAGAATAATATTTTAACCGGCAGAGCAGATTTTTCATTTTTTAATGACTTATTTTTATGACGCATTTGTAAAATGTTCTCCATGCCAGTTCTCTTTTTTTTTTTTTTTTGCAAACTCATTTCAAAAAAGTTATTTCTATTGTATGAAAGTCTGAAAAAGAACACAACCAAAGGATGCGGTCAAAATTTGGCAATGGTGAAGGAATCCTGTCATGGGGAAATTGATGTTATTTTTAAGCACAAACAGATAAGAACGAAAGGAGATATCTTTCCCGACAAAAACGTAAAAAAGTGCTGGTATATTTTGACACAGTTTCATCAGCATCTTGAAATGTTTGTTCGCAAAACTAGAAAAATGTGAGACGAGAAAAAAATTATTAAAACGACTCAAGTAAGATTGCAAATTTAGTATGTTTTAATCTTCACGATATGAATAAGTGTCAGTGGATCAACACTAAAGTCTGTGAGCTTCAATTTTTTCATCTTTGAAAGGCGACTTTTTTTTCTCTCTAACTGAATATCCCATATATCTAAAAAAATGCCCTGTGCGGGAGTTCACATGAATGGAAATGACATGCTTCGTAATGATGGGATTTAAAGATTAAAAGATATACTTAGTTTTTAAAATTGTTCTTGGGTTACGTTATGTTGCACTGCACGTCCCGTGAAAAGGAGCTGATCTCCGGAATTTTCTTTACAATGCTGCACTAATGGAGTTAAATGTTAGAGACGCAAATAGCAAATGAACAGCAAAACAAACATTTTGAGAAAAATTAATTTTTTTTTCGTATTTTCAGTTTACCATGACGTACGCAACGGTGATCACTTTTGCGAATTAGCAAAGTTGAACGTGTGCGCGCTAACCACTTGTGAATATTCGGAGCGACAACGAAGTGCCACATGACATCAACGTCATGTGCGGCTTCTATACACTGATGAGTCATTACATTATGATCACCCCCAGCCTAGGGAAATGAGCGCGCCTGGAGACCGAACGGTGGCACAGGTGAAATTCACAGAGCAGTACAGTGTATATACACAAACCCGTGGGTCGACTTCCGGCTAGTAGAGCATTCCGAGTCAGAATGGGAAAAGCTGCCGATTTATCAGAGTTTTACATTGATGAAGAAATTAATTGACCTATGAAACTTGCCTAGAGAGCGTTTGGAAGAAATAGTATAATTTTCAAGAGCAATATGCCATTATGTCTTAAAATAAAAGTGTTTGATCAATACATCCTTCCAGTGCTTACGTATGGTGCAGAGACGTGGACCTTAAATAAAAGAGACATACGAAGACTGCAGACAACTCAAAGAGGCATGGAGAGATGCATGCTTGCTGTAACCTGGAGAGATAAGAGGAGGAACTCGTGGATCAGAAAACTGACAAGAGTGGAAAACTTCATGATCAGAGTAAAATCCCTGAAATGGCAATGGGCTGGACATATTGCCTGAAGGACAGACTATCGATGGACAGCTGAAATTTTAGACTGGATTCCGAGGGACAGGAAAAGACCCAGAAGAAGACCACATGGGAGATGGGCGGATGAAATTCGAAAGTATGCGGGAGTAACGTGCAAGAGACTCGCACAAGACAGACCGTTGTGGAAGAAATTTGGGGAGACCTTTGTCCAGCAGTGGATTGATAATGGTTGACAATGATGATGATGATGATGATGACGTTGATGATAAAGGACAAATTGTGATGGCACGGCGCTTCAGAACTACAATCCCGGAATCGGCGCGACTTGTTTGTTGTTCACACGTCGCTGTTGTGAGTACGTATGAAAAGTGGTGCACAGATGGCCAAACGACGAACTGTCGTCTAGTCGTGTGTCGTCAGCAGCTCATTGACGCCAGAGGGGCGCAGAGACAGTCGCGCATTGTTCACAGAGACCGCTGGGTCACAGTGCGACAAATCCCCCGCAGCTACAACAGTGGTGATCACAGCAATGTGTCACAGCACACAGTTCTGTTCTGCGCATGGGCCTGCGAAGCCGACGACCCAGTCGTGTTCCCTTGCTCACTGCTCGTCATCGCCAACAACGCATGGAATTGTCCCAAGATCATGGAGATTGGACCGTGGATGATTGGAAGAAAAAGACCTGGCCTGAAAAAATTTCAGGACAGGTCACTTTATTTCGCCATTTCCTAGAACGTGAAAATTCTGAAACAATACGCCGCGCATATACAAAACTGGAAAACATTCGAAGCAATCATTTTACCCCAGTCAAGAAAACAAGGATTTCAAGAAATATGCCGTCCACATTGCAAACAATGGCTTGCCTGTTTATAAAACAAAAAATATTTCACAGGAGTGTTTCATAATAATCAAGAAAAGAGCATTTAAAAATTAAAAAGAAATATGACGCAGTGTTAGTAAAATGAGCGCGTTATAGAATAACATGTCTTCCTGAAAAATAAAAAAAGCACAATAAAGTGGTTTATCCCACTCAAAGCTAAATAAAGATGTCGGCAAATCTTTGGGTGTCATGAACGCGTCTTTTCATTCCTAACACGAAGAGAATTTTCCAAAACAGATTTACAGAAAAGTAGATTTTTTCTTTAAGATAATTAAGTTTTCATGTGCACTGAGAAATCGGAGCTTTCACTTGTATAACTTGATGATCACCACTGTTCATCACTCATTCTTTTAACATGGCCAAAGCACCAAAGAATATCAGTATCCACCTTACTAACAACATTCTGTCTCTCATTCCCCCCAAGCAGCACATCGTCACATCCTCTTTTATTTTTATATTTTATTGGAGGTTTCTCGACCACCGTGAGCAACTCAGTGGGCTGTAAGCAGGCAGCACATCATCATTCCTCATACGATCAGAGAGTATCTGTTAACTGTAACGAGTTAGCTAAATCATGCAATGCATTGATTATGATACGCTTTCCAACATACCGGGAATCATTACTCAACTCAAGTTATGAGGATAATGGCTGTGGAATAAATCTCGCTCCTGACCTTTGACCACATTTAGATGATATTAAACAGAGCCAATTTGGTATACCTCCAGAACAACATGACAAAGTTTTGTCGCAATCGAAGCATTTTTTACGTAAGTTATGTCGCATAAGAGGGACAGAATAGAACACGCTCCTATGTCCTGACCTTTGACCCCATTTAGCTCATTTTCAACAGGATTCATCACCAGGTTTTCCCCTACCACATACTAAATTTCATCGAAACCCAACCATTTTTACGCAAGTTTTGACGCATAAGGGCAATGAAATGAATCCCGCTCCTATGTTCTGACCTTTGACCCCATTTCGCCCATTGTCAATAGGGTTCATCACGAGGTTGTCCCCTACCACATACTAATATTTCATCGAAATTGAACCATTTTACGCGAGTTATCGTGCGGACGGGCGGACAGACAGACAGACGGACAAAGCTGGAGCATATACGCTTCTTCAACCTGCGGTTGGAAACCGTAAAAAATAACTGTTGAAAACTGTTAGTTGATCAAAAGGGTGTGCTGCATCCCTTTTGTCTCTTCTTTAGTGCATGGAATTACTTAAATCTTTTAAGCAATAGTTTTCAAAATTGTGTGGTGTACGTTAACATTCAAAGTACCTCCTCGAAATGATAAACGCAGTTTATGGTGAAATTTTCTGTCAAATAAACATCGTTGTTTAAAGTTGAAGCGTAACAATAACCTGTAAATTTTTTTGTGAAACGTTTATATCCCTGATCCATTACAAAAACGTTATTCTAGGAAAAGAGTGTTTTTGTTTGTTGGTATTTATTAATATACCCGAACAGTTCAGTGATATTAATATTCCAAATTGCAGCATTATAGTTGTTCATCTCTGTTCGAGCGTTTGCTTCAGAAAAGTACCACACAGAATCTTTCAGCTGTTATGTCATTCCTTCTTTTTTTTCGTGTATAAGAAACAATTTCTATTCTTCTTCGCTTTCGTGGGTCTTTCTTTTACTCTCATATATCCTCAAGGGACATACTGAGTGATTAATTTTGTCAACGGCCCTCACTTCCCATAAAATGCCCTACCGAGTTTACCTTTCGCTTTTCTTTCTCGGATTATGAAGTCTATTGCATTATTCCTCCTGAACATACGTATTTCTGTATCTTTCTATTTCCATGCTGACAGAATTCTGCAATTTATTTATTTAACTCATGTTTCTAATCGATATATGCTGGCATGGAAGTTTATTCCAGTTAAACATTTTTTACTGAAGATGGAGAGCAAATTTTAAACCTAACTTTGTGTCTCGTCTAAAAAGCATTTAATAAAAAGCGTTCTGCAACTTATTTTCCAAATAAGTCGACATCTCATGATATCTTAGAAAAAATATTGAATCAATTTATCGAAAGAGCGAGGATTAGTTTTTAAAAAAGAGTTGTGAATACATACTTCTTCGGAAAAAATTTCCTCAATTTTTTCCAGCAAAAGTGAACATTCATCTCCGAAACTAATTGTCTGTAATAAAACACTATGGCCTCAAGCGATGCGCCTGAGACTGTGACGTCACGGAATATTACGTTTTCTTTTGATTTAATACACAGCTTTTCTGGAATACGACCCCACCGAATAAACTATTTCGTCGAAACCGCAGAAACTTTGTTCTAGCACGTTTTCTGTGTGATAAGAATGAAGAAAAAGATGTGTAGTAGCTAAACCTGAATGGAACCTAATTTACAGCGTTGAAATAGAAAAATATTAAATTTGTTCCGGTGGCGCAGTGGTCTAAGAAACGACTTCTGATCATTCGTCCGAGATGGGTACGAGTTCGAATCCCGGTGAGGCCTGGATGTTGTGTTTGTCTTACGGCACTCCCCCTTCGCTGGAACCAGTGGCCCCAAATTAAGGACGGGCGACTGCTTATAGCCCATTGAGTTGCTCCTGGTAGTCGTTAAACCTACAATAAAAAAAATATATTTTTAGCTTCATATTAAAATTCCCCATGAAGAACTTTCAATGCACGTCATCAATCACCCTAATTTACTTATGAATGGAACTTACCCGGTAAATTTCTGAAAACTTTTCCATTTCGAAAATGTATTTTCGTTTTTAGCACGTCTTTTTGTAAAAAAAGATCATGCTTATGTTATCGGTTTGTCCGTCCGTCCATCCGCCAGTAACCATGATATCTCGGCAGCTATTAGTCCGATTTGAAAAATTCGTTTTGCATTCGGAAGCTTGAAATATGCGAATGATGATCCTTTATTTATTTATTTTTTTTTACGATGTACAATTTCGCCGCTAGAGGGCGTAAATGCAGATGATGTTGAATTCAAAAATACGTTTTATTCCACATATTTGCTTCTAAACATCCGATTGAAAAAATTTTTTTATCGTTCGATTCCATTTATGTCGAAAAGTAATTTAGATATAGTTACTTTTTCAAATCACGCATAGATTTTCCGCTGGGGGGCGTAAAAGTAAATTTCATTTATCCCGGTAACTCTTCTTCTAAAACATCGATTTAAAAAAAAAATCTTCATCGGATACATCTCCTGATGGAAAATCTTTTGCATATAATTTCGAATTTTTGGTAAAGAATACTTTGGCCACCAGGGAACGTAAGTGTTAATTTTTGCTTCTGATGTATTTTCCGTAAAATCTGAGCTTCTAAAATATCGATTGAAAACATCCTTTCCTGGACTGATTCCACTTACATCAATAAACCTTTTCGGAATATTTTCTTCCTAAAATATTCCACAGTTTCTCCGCCAGGGGGCGCAGATGTATATCTTATTTTTGTCAATATCTCTACTTCTAGGAGTCCGATTTGAAAAATTCCTTCTTTGTTGCATAGTGTTTTCCGTGTGACACGTTTTTCATATAAATACAAAATTTTCAAGTATTTCGTAGACATTCCGCAAGGGGGCGTAAAGGTAAATTGTGTTTCTAACTATATCTCTGCTTCTCAATCTCCGATTTGAAAAATTCTTTCTGCACGGGATACATCTTCTGATGGGAAATCGTTTGCATGTAATTTCTAATTTTTTTACATGGATTGGTCACCAGTGGGCGCCAATCTTAATATTCGCTTCTGATGTACTTGCAGCAAAATATGAACTTCTAAATTCTCGATTGAAAAAAACGTCGTTTGTAGACCGATGCTACTCATATCAACAAACCTTTTAGAAACATTTTCTTCTTAAAATAGTGCATGGTTTCTACGCCAGGGGGCGTTCACGTATATCTTATTTTTGTCAATATCTCTACTTCTAAGATTCCGATTGGAAAAATTCCTTCTTTGTTGGATAGTGTTTCCGATGCGAAATGTTTTTCCTATAAATTCAAAATTTTCAAGTAAATCATAGACTTTTCGCTAGGGGGCACAAAGGTAAATTGCGTTTTCTGCGTTATTTCTGCTCCTAAAACTCCGATTTGAAAATTTCTTCCTGTATCGCATACAAGACCTGATGGAAAATATTTTTCACGTAATTTCTAATGTTTGTAATAAATGGTTTGGCCACCAGGGGTCATAAGTGTTCATTTCTGCTTCTGATGTATTTGTAGCAAAATCTGGGCTCCTGAAAACTCGCCTAATTTTTTTTTTCTTGGACCAATACGCTCATATGGATAAACCTTTTGAGAATACTTTCTTCCTAAAATAATGCATGGTTTTCTCACCAGGGGACGTAAAGTCACATCTTATTTTTGTTGATATCTCTGTTTCTAAGAGTTCGTAAGCTCACGATTCCGTTTACAGCAATATCTGAGGGATTAAAAACCCGACTGAAAAACTTATTTCTTCCGTCAAATACTTTTGTTTTCCATTCCGGTTCCACTGACTTTGAATAGCTTTGATAAATTTTATTTGCGTCAGAACGGATTTAAAAGACTTGCTTATTACACCCCAAAATTTGGTGTCATCTTTCTTGTTTTTGTTTTTTTTTCATTTTGAAATTTCCTTTAGGGACAACGTCTCATGGGCCATTTGAAAGTGCCGCGCTGGCCACATCTTGAAGACCCTTATTTTAGACGAAGCCTTGCGTTATTTGCAAAAATTGGTGGAGAGTGCTGGATGTAAGTCTGAAACGAGTCGGGCCGAAGAGGGCTTCCAAGGTAAGGATCATGCAGACCGCTACTCTGAACAACTCAGTGGTGTATAAGAACGCTCCCAAATTGATGGACACTGGCTTCAGAGAAGGGAGAGAGTCAGCGTCGTAAAACAAACACACCACCTATGCTTTCCCGGGTTTCAAACACGAACCCAGCTCGGAGGAATTATTGGAAGCCAAAGTTTTTTCCAACTCAGCTACCGGGCCGGCCTTAGTGGTTTTGAAGGTGTCTGGTGATAACAGATCATCTCGAGAAAACGATTTAAGGTGGACCTCTAGATATTTTGCTCCCTTCCACCGGAAAAAACATTCGACCATATTTCCTCAGCGAAGAAAGATTTCGCAATCATCAAAGTTGTCCCAGTGATAATAAAAAACATCCTAACTTAGATTATACAATCGGTTTTGTAAAAAAATTTCCTGAACTGCAAATGGTCGCCACGGTGGCGCAGTGGTCTAAGCGATGGCCTCTGATCATTCGTTCGAACGGGGTCCGGGTTCGAATCCCGGTGAGGCATGGATGTTGTGTTTGTCTTACAGCACTGGCTCTCTCCCTTCCCTGGAACCAGTGACCCTAAATTAGGGACGGGAGACTGCTTGTAGCCCATTAAGTTGCTCACGGTAGTCGTTAAACCTCCAATCAAAAAAATCAAAAGAGAACTGCAAATGTCATTTCAAAAGTTTTGCACACTGTGGGTTATTTCCTGAAAAAAAAACAATTTATTTCACAACATACCTTTGCAGGACTTCGAAGTAATTTCTATATTTCTTTATAGGAACGTTTTTAAACACAACGTTTGAGCAAGTCTTGTATTCCAGTGAAGACACCTCCATTGTTGACGCATCGGATTACTCGGGTCACCTCATTAGAAACATCCTCAATCGTAGTGAAGCGTTTCCCGCTGAGTGATTTCTTCAGTTTTGGAAACAAGTCATAGTCTGATGGGCTCATGTCAGAACTGTCTGGTGCGTGGGGAAGCAATTTCCATCCATGCTTTTCCAGACTGTCTCTTACTGTAAGGGTAGCATACGGCCTCGCGTTTTCGTGCAAAATGATAACACCAGCTTCGAGCATGTCGGGCCTTCTTTGGTGAATCTTTGGGCGCAAAATATTTTGCAGAATCCTTCTTTAGTATTCCGCTGTTGCAGTGGTCTGCTCGGGTAATCTACCTGTTGCTATCACTCCAACCTTATCATAGGCAATAATCATCATCAGCTTAACCTTTGATTGTTGGCGGCAGAATGTTTTCTGACGAGCTGATTCTGGATGTTTCCACTGAGCGGACTGAGATTTCAGTTCTGGTTCAAAATCTCGTATCCAGGTTTCGTCTATAGCAATGATTCTGTCCAAAACTGCTCGGCTTCTGTCTCCTACCACTGAAGCAATTCTTATGCGATCCCTTTACGTACTGCTTGCGGCTCTACACTCAGATTATGCGGAGCTCATTTGGCAACCACTTTTCTTTTCTGTAATTTTTCAGTTAGGATTCTGAAAACCGAAGCGGTAGACATGTTTGCTTCATATGCAATCTCTTCGCATGTTTTCCGTAGATCTTCTTCCAAAATGCTGTTGACGATAACCACAGAAGTGTCGTCCGTTGTATCTGATGGCTTGCCGCTTCTTGGGTCGTTTTTTATGCTTTCCCGACCTTGGTGGAAACGAGAAGCCCACCGCAACTCTGTGTGCGATCCACTACACTTACACCACAAACTTCCCACAAAGTTTTACGAATTTCGGTAGGGGATTATCCTCGCAAAGTTTCAATTTTAATGTAAGACCGCTGGTCGCTACTCGATATTTGACCTCACTCGCTTTCTTCCTCTATTTCTAGGAAGAAGTTTTCAGAACAGGAACAAATTAGCCAGCAAACGTAGACACAACTTTGTATACTCAAGGCTGACTCACAACTGCCGCAACGATTGGAGCAATTGCATCATTCTATAGGCAGCGCCTGCGCAGTGTCCACAAAACTTTTGAAATGACCTACCTATATGAAAAATCAATAATTTTACTTCGATGTATTTATGATACTTGATTACAAGTGGCGTCACTCTTCCTTACCATTACATCGAAGTAAAGTTATTGATTTTTAATATAATTCAGGAAAGTTTACTGCAAGAAATACCGTTTTTACAATCTGTGGCAGTATGTTTTTTATCAGTGCGCCAATTTGGACGAAAGGGAAATACCGTCGTCCAGCTGTGTGTCGTCCGCAGCTCATTGATGCCAAAGGAGAGCGGAGACTGTCCCGCATTGTTCACAGCGACCGTAGGGCCAGAGTGCGACAAATCACCCGCAGCAACAACAGTGGTAATCAGGGCAATGTGTCACAGTACAAAGTTCATCTCAGCCATCGGCGCATGGGCCTGCGTAGCCGACAACCCAGCCGGATCCCCATGCTCAGTGTACGTCATCGCCAACAACGCACGAAATGGGCCCAAGATCATCGAGATTGGGTCGTGGATGATTGGAAGAAAGCGGCCTGGTCTGACGAATCAAGATTCCTGGTGCATCGCGTGGACGGCCGAACGCGGATACACCGCTTGACAACGAAGGCTATGGTATCTGGATGCATTGTTAGGCGGAAACAGACCATCGGCGGCGGGTGATGTTTTCTTGAGACAATTCAGCCGCGATTATAACAATAGCACAATCCTATCTGAATATCGTTGCGGACCAAGTTCACTTATTCATGGCAACTGTGTTCCCTGCCGGTGATGGCCATTACCAACAGGATAATGCGCCATACCACACTGCTAGAATCGTCAAGGAGTGGTTCGAGGAACATGCTGGTGACTTTCTGTTAATGCCCTGGCCTCCTAATTCACCTGACATGAACCCGATTGAACATTTGTGGTTTGACTTGGAAAAACAGGTTCACGCTAAATCACCACTACCCCGAAACGTACGAGAACTGGAAGACCTGCTGTTGACATTATGGTACCAGATACCCCAGGATACCTATCGCCACCTCGTGGACTCGATGTCTCGCCGAGTGGTCGCTATTTTGCGGGACAAAGGTCGTCCTACAGCTTATTAGGTAGGTGGTCATAATGTAATGGCTCATCGCTGTAGTAGATAAACTAAAAGAAATACATGGATGCTATTTAAATGTTAATTGAACCATTCCATCCACTGAGATCCTCGCAATGCATTTAACACTTTAAACGGATGATGTACTTGAAGCAAATGGTAGTCAAAATTTGCTGCGCTTCTCAAGAAGATATGTTCACATAGCGGCCGGTATATACGAAAGCTACTGCAAAACAATTCCTCTCCCCTCTCATCTCAACGGTTTCCACCATAATGCCGTCATTGGTGCCAAACCTCATTTTTAGTTCTTTGTTCTCCGCTCTATGTCCCAAGACATGATGGTAAAGGGTTGGTTCCGGATACCATGCCACTGAGTAGAAACAAGTGACTCAAAGATCTTATCTCTCCTTCCTTAGGTTCGTCGCCATTTTTGTAGCCCATTTAGCATATACGTGTAATTAATCAGGAAAGATTTCCTATATGACCACTTTGAATAGCAAAGCTAAGGGAAAGCAAATTTTCTGATGGCCAGGTTCACACATTCCGCAACTCACTTCTCAGACAGCGAATACTCATATGTTCGTTCGAGCTATTTCATCCCGTGTTCCTAACCAGTAGTTAAGTCGTTCGAGCCGGTTAGCGTTAGTGTTTCTAGATTACGTTTAATCTACGTTTACTAATTGTTAAGTATAGACGCTAAATGGACGTGAGTCTAGATATGTCCATCACACGGCATGTGTGCTACACTGTAAAAAAAATTAAAGGCGTGAATTTCCGGGAAATTCCTCATCCCAGCGTACCAGTATGACACAACTAAACCTATGATCATCACATGTTTCTGCGGGATTTGAACCAGCGACCTTTGGATCGTGAAGCGGATGTCTTACCCCGAGCCGCAAGTTCCTGTTAACACCCATCGCGTGCAAGGTACAAGACTAATTGTCCGATGCTTATTTATTTGTTTATTTATTTATTTACTTGTTATTAATGTGGGTGAGTTAGTCATTTTCTTTTTTGTTGGACCTTATTATTTTTTCTGAATACGTTTGTAGTTTTTTTTTCTGTAAAAGGATTTATTCCAAATTACGTAATTTTTTTCATGGTGATTTTTTTTTTTCGAAATAACAGCTAATGCCCTTTGCATTGTTTGAAGTAAAAAGAATGCTCGAAAAGCCTTCATGGGAAACGGTATTAGGAAAATAAAATATGTTTCATTTGGAATTTTTGAAGTACTAATATGAAATAAAATATAAGTCTAGGTCCACAGCGCGTGATAGGCGTTGTAATTTTGGAAAAGCTTCATGAGCAGACTGCTCGCAATAACCTAAAAAGATTAACTTTCTTTCTGAGCATATGTTGCCAATGCAGACTATTAGAAAACTGAATTATTCAATGGGCACTGCATCTTTCCTAACATACATGATATCTTTCAAGATATGTTGAGCAACTTTTAAATAAATAAAAAAATTAATCACGAGTTCCGTTTCATGAATACCTTAATTTTGATCGGCACGTTTCGTTAAAATCATAGAGCTCTCCATAGCAAACAGTTTATCTAATTTTAATATATGTGAACTGAATCCTCATTTTTAATTTACTTTCAATTGCTAATTGGCTATTTTTGTTTCCCCTTGAATTTTGGGTATTGAAACTTTTCCAATACCTTGTCTTGTTTTGCCTGGTTCGCTTACTCTGAATTACCTGATTCCACTTAAAATCAATGAATTATTACCTGATTCCACTTAAAATCAATGAATTGTCTGATTCCACTTAAAATCAATGAATTATTACCTGATTCCACTTAAAATCAATGAATTGTCTGATTCCACTTAAAATCGATGAATTATTACCTGATTCCACTTAAAATCAATTAATTTTTACCTGATTCCACTTAAAATCAATGAATTATTACCTCATTCCACTTAAAATCAATGAATTATTACCTGATTACACTTAAAATCAATTAATTGTCTGATTCCACTTAAAATCAATGAATTATTACCTGATTCCACTTAAAATCAAGCTTCCGTAAATTAAATACAAAAAAAGCTGTTGTCACCTGATTCCCCTTAAAATCAATGAATTATCTGATTGTACTTAAAATCAATCTTCTGTAAATTAAAGACAAAGAAAGTAGTTGATACCTGATTCCTCTTAAAATTCGTGAATTATCTGATTTCACTTAAAATCAATGAATTATCTGATTCCACTTCAAATCAATCATCTGTAAATTAAATGCAAAGAAAATTCTTGTTACCTGATTCCACTTAAAATCAATGAATTATCTGATTTCACTTAAAATCAATGAATTATCTGATTCCACTTCAAATCAATCATCTGTAAATTAAATGCAAAGAAAATTCTTGTTACCTGATTCCACTTAAAATCAATGAATTATCCGATTTCACTTAAAATCAATCCATTACCTGATTCCACTTAAAATCAATCTTCTGTAAATTAAATACAACGAAAGTAGTTGTTACCTGATTTCACTTAAAGTCAATCAGTTACCTGATTCCCTTTAAAATCAATCTTCTGTAAATTAAAGACAAAGAAAATTGTTGTTACCTGATTCCACTTAAAATCCATGAATATCACTTAAAATCAAAAAATTAGCTGATTCCACTTAAAATAAATTTTCTGTAAATTAAATACAAAGAAAGTAGTTGTTACCTTATTCCACTTAAAATAAATTTTCTGTAAATTAAATACAAAGAAAGTAGTTGTTACCTTATTCCACTTAAAATCAATCAATTACTTGATTCCAATTAAAATTAATCAATTACTTGATTCCACTTAAAATCAATCTTCTGTAAATTGAATACTAAGAAAATTGTTCTTCCTTAATTTTCGAATAAATTTTGTTGTTCCAATATTATAACTTGGCAAAATAAATCCAGATCCCAGGCACACAAAATTTAATCAGCGGATACTAAGTCAGCTTTTGGAGGGAATGGAGGGTAGCTCATCTCAGGATCGCGGTTCGGTAACTCAGTAATTGTGTAGGATGGAATCTGACTGGCATGTGCTCTGGCGTCTCCCGGGAACATTGTTTACGGGGGGATTTCTTTCGTATTGGTCTTAAGACCTCATGCACAACTTCCTTTCTCGTCTCGGCTAATCCCCCTGGGTAAGACGATTCCCAAGTCCCATTCCCTTGATGGCAGAAGCTGTTAAGAGTTCGCTGGTCATCCGAAAAATAGAATGCAGGTCTTTTCGACTAAAAATTCCCGTCCTAACGATATAAGGGAGAAGTGCGCGATCGTTTTAGCAATTCGTCGTAATGAAAAGCAAATAAGGTTAAGAAAACGCCATAAAATGAAGTTCACTCTTGCTTCCGCAAAACATTCCGCAGTTTTCGTTAGATTTTTTTTTTTACTTAAGTTAGGATAAAAAAATTATCTAATTAGAACTAAAGCCTTTAAATTCCAACGGGTTTAATTTTAAAACATGGTATGTGGATGGTTTTATGTCCGTACATAAAAACTGTGGGGAAAACGAAATGATGTTTTGAAGTGGCTACAGGGAGACTGCTTTTCTTCGCCGAAAAATCATGTGTTTTGTAATGTTTTTGATTCGTATGTTTTCCAGATTGCTTTCTGAAACAACAGTTACTTAAATAAACAGTATTTAAATTTCATATTACAAGGGTTTGCCAAGGAAGGGGTTTACGGATCCGATCCCTCTTGAGGGGAAATTGGGCACGAATTTAAAGCGATATCATCATCATCATTGTCAACCATTATCAATCCACTGCTGGACGAAGGTCTCCCCAAGTTTCCTCCACAACGCTCTGTCTTGTGCCAGTCTCCTCCATGTCACTCCCGCATATTTACGAATTTCATCCACCCATCTCCCATGTGGTCTTTTTCTGGGTCTTTTCCTGTCCCTTGGAATCCAATCTAAAATTTCGGCTGTCCATCTATGGTCTGTCCTTCTGGCAGTATGTCCAGCCCATTGCCATTTCAGGGATTTAACTCTGATCATGATGTCTTCCACTCTCGTCATTTTTCGGATCCACGAGTTCCTCTTCTTATATCTCCTGGTTATACCAAGCATGCACCTCTCCATGCTTCTTTGAGTTGTCTGCAGCCTTTGTATGTCTCTTTTAGTTAAGGTCCACGTCTCTGCACCATACGTAAGCACTGGAAGGATGCATTGATCAAACACTTTTCTTTTAAGACATAATGGCATATTGCTCTTGAAAATTATGCTGTTTCTTCCAAAAGCTCTCCAGGCAAGTTTTGTACGCCGATTACTTTCTTCATCAATGTGACCCTCACTTGATATCTGCTGTCCAAGATAAACATACGTATCTGTTATCTCCAGCTTTTCTCCATCAATCGATAAATCTTCATTTCTTGTAAAAGCATTGAACATCACTTTTGTCTTCTGAAAGTTCATTTTTAATCCCACTTCTTTACTCTTGTCAGCAAGTTCCTGGATCATACTCTGCAGCTCTGATGGGGTAGTTGCAAAAATGACTACGTCATCAGCAAAACGAAGGTGGGTTAGATAATCTCCATTAATCTTTATCCCTTTGTTTTCCCAGTTCAGTGATTGAAAGACATTTTCCAATGTGGCATTAAAGAGCTTCGGAGATATGGTGTCACCTTGTCTCACTCCCTTTCCAATTTTTATGTGTGTTGTATTTTCAAACAGCCGAATCTTTGCACTTGCATTTTCATAGATGTTATTAATAATATTAATGTATGCATCTTCAATACCGCAGGATTTCAGAGCCGTGGTAACTGCTGATGGTTTCACCGAATCAAAGGCTTTTTCATAATCGATAAAAGCCATGCACAATGGAAGTTCGTATTCCCTCGCTCTTTCAATTAGTTCTCTCAGTACGTGGATATGATCTATTGTGCTGTAGCCACTCCTGAATCCAGCTTGTTCTCTCGGTTGAGCCATGTCCAGTGATACCTTCAAGCGGTGTGAAAGAACTTTAGTGAAGATTTTATAAACCACTGATAGGAGGCTGATAGGTCTGTAGTTCCTGAGATCCTCAATGTCACCTTTTTTATGTAGCAGGATCGTTGTAGCATTGTTCCAATCCTCAGGAATCTTCCCTTCATTAAGGCATCGAGTGAAAATTTGGGCGAGTACTGTTTCAATTTCTCCACTTGCTTCTTGTATGATGTCTATAGTAATTCCATCTTCTCCTGGAGCTTTCTCCCGCTTCATGTTCTTGATTGCATGAGCAACTTCTGCTGGGAGGACTGGAAGAACTCTGGTACCTTTCATGATGTCTGGAGTACATGTATCATCCCTTTCATATAATTTGGAGTAGAAATATTTCACTCTTGTCAAAATTTCGCCTTTATTTCTTGTTATAGAACCATCTTCTTTTCTCAGAGCCATAATCTGTTTTCTTCCCTTACTGAGATGTCCCTTTGCTATCTTAAGGCTTTGGTTGTTTTCAATTGCTTTCCTCACTAGCTCACAGTTGAATTTCCTTACGTCTTCAGTGATACTTTTTCGTGCTGTCTTGCATAGCTCTATATATTCCACTTTGGAAGTCACATCTTCTTTAGTTGTCCTCATCTCTCTTCTTTATTGCATCAACATTTTGGTTTTTCCTGATAATTTGTTCACATGCAACTTGTTCTTAGACCCAGCTAATTTTGTTGCCGTTTCCATAAGAGCTTTGGTTACTTTTCTGTTAACTTCCGAAATATCCACTTCTTCCGACGTTAGGCCTTCTAAAGCAGAGAATCTGTTCTTCAGTTCCAACTTGAAAGTATTATGGTGTTTTTTAAGGTTGGTTATGTCAATACATTTTGTTTGTCTTATGAGCTTGCCACGTTCCAGTTTAGTGTTGAGGTGCATCTTACATCTCACCAATCTATGGTCACTACCTGTGTTGAACTTGTTCAGCACACTGCAGTCTTCGATGACAAATTTTTTGTTACACATAATAAAATCAATTTCACTTGTCGTCGCAATTGGATGTCTCCATGTCCATTTCCTGTGTGGCTTTTTCTTGAAAAAGGAGTTCAAGATGAAAAATCCTTCTGCCTCTGCAAACTCAACGAGAGTATTTCCACGCTGGTTTCTGTTGCCAAACACCTCCAAAATGACTCTACAAGTTAAATCTTGGCCCTCAGTCTCCGGCAGCTGGAATGTACCTGGCCAAGGCAGCGGCCAGTGCGACATGAAGGCAAAGGGTGCTAAGAATCCCCGGAGGACCGGACTAGGCTGCCATTTGATGCTGACCTTGGCTACCTATAATGGACGCTCCCTATCTTCTGATTCAAGGCTTCTTGAATTGGAAGAGGAACTACAAAGGATCAAGTGGGACATCGTCGGGCTAAGTGAGGTAAGGAGAAAAGGAGAAGATCTCATTGAACTGAAAAGTGGACATCTCTTCTATTATCGTGGGACAGATACTGGCAGAACTAGTGGTGTTGGATTTATAATAAACAAGAAACTGAAGGATAAAGTGGTAGAAGTTGAAAGTTCCTCTGACAGAGCTGCACGACTCGTTATCCAACTATCGAGAAGATACCAGGCTCAGATTATTCAAACTTATGCACCCACCACAAGTCATCCTGAAGAAGAAATTGAAAAATTTTATGAGGAAATTCGTCATCTAAATAATAAAGGTAAGCAGCACTTGAAGATAATTATGGGAGATTTCAATGCAAAAATAGGGCAACGGCAACAGAATGAAACTTCAGTAGGTAAATTCGGTCACGGCAACAGAAAGCGATATATATGTACATATTAGACTTTCGTCAAAAAAACAAACCTATAGACCCTTCCCTTAAGACATTTCTGGCTACGCCATTTCACAGACCAAAAGGGTGGTGGTGGTTGTAGACAATATAATTCAGGTTGAATATTCACCCAGTGTACCCCGGTGGCTCAGTGGCCTAAACGATGGCTTATGTTCATTCGTCCGAGATGGGTTCTTGTTTGAATCCTGGTGTAGATGTGGATATTGTGTTTGTCTTACAGCACTGGTTCTCTCCCTTCCCTGGAACCAGTGGCCTTAAATTAGGAATAGGCGACTGCTTATAATCCACTGAGTTGCTCACGGTGGTCGATAAACCTCCTATCAAAATAATAATTATATGCTTACCCATATTTGTAAGTATCTGGTCCTAAAATATAAAAGTTGCAACCATTCAAACGTGAACAGCAGGGAAAACAGTAAGTTAAAATTCCCCTCTACATCAATAGTGGCAGATTGAGTATCATTCATTGTGCTGTGAACGAATCGTCCAGGAATGGTTCATCGCTTTTTTTATTTGTTTTTTGTTTGAAGGTTTAATGACCACCGTGAGAAACTCAATGGGCTAAAAGCAGTCGCCCGTCCCTAATTTAGGGTCACTGGCTCCAGGAAAGAGAGAGAGAGAGACAGTGCTACGTAAGACAAACACAACATCCATGCACGATGGTATTCCAACCCGGACCCTTATCGGAAGAATAGTCATAAGACAGTGCTCAGACTACTGCGCCACCTGGGTGGCATGGTTCATCCCTACCACGTTGAACAGTAAAAATGTTAAAGTTTTGCGTAAATTACTGATTCTCTCTCTCTCTCTCTCTCTCTCTCTCTCTCTCTCTTGAGCCTGGCCGTTATTTCAGATTACCGTATTTTATGGCGTATAAAACGAGCCATTCTGTATTCCGAAGTCCTGGACTTGGCTTACACGCCACATCGACTTATCTATTGATTAGTCATTGCTATTTCTCAATGAAAAAAAAAATTACATATACACTGAGTGGCCACTTTATTATGACCACCAGGCAGTTTTAAGCAAATGATCTATGGCTACACGATGTTGCCGCCAGAGGGAGAGGCTAGTATAGAAAGGGAAAGCTTAGTGCTTGCGACAGTTGTAGAAGTGATTTTTGGGTGACGCGATGGGTAAAAAATGCGATTTGACTGACTTTCAACGTGGGTAATTGTAGGAGCTCGGAGCCATGGAGCGAGTATCACTGAAACCGCCGCATTCGTGAAATGTTCCAGAGCAGCTGTTGTTAAAGTGTTTAAAGACTGGACTCTCAGCCAAAAAACTGGGTTTCTATGTGCAACGTGTGGTAGTCATCGACTAGTGACTGCTCGGGCGGAACGGAGAGTGTCCAGACTGGTAACAGACAACAGAAGGGCAATATTGCTGCAAATTGCAGACCAACTTAATCAAGGATCCCCTCAAATGATCTCTGCACGCACTGATCGCTGTACACTGCATCGGATGGGATATGGCAGCCGAAGACCTGTTCGAACACCTTTTCTGTCTGCAGTTAACAAGAAAAAACGTCTCCAGTTCGCACAGTAGCACAAGGATTGGACAGTCGATAATAGGAAACAAATTATGTGGTCCGATGAATCACGTTTTCAGTTGCACCATGCCGATGTCCGAGTGAGAACTTGATGGAAACAGCACGAAAGCATGGACTCCCAAATGCATTGTTACAACCCTTCATGCTGGTGGAGGCAACGTTATGGTTTGGGGAATGTTTTCCTGACATGCTTTGGGCCCTTTAATTCGTGTTGAGTAACGTCTGACTGGCAAATCATATCTAAACATCGTTGCAGACCAAGTGCATCCTCTCATGTGGATGGATTATCCCAATGGCGATGGCTACTTTCAAAGAGATAATGCGTCCTTCCATAGTGCTCGTTAATTTATTTCATGTTTCTAATTGAAATCAAAAGCTCTTTTGGTTTCTGATTTCAGTTGGACTCTGTGAGAAAATGCAGCGGACGGTGATTCATGTTGCAAGCATCACTCTGATTTAACACTCTTTTTTTTTCACTTTTGCGCAGCGGGTTCTCCGACTGGTCGATCGGAGGGAAATAATACGGGTAGTGTCGTTTCCTTAAAAAAAATAAGCTTATAAAATTCAACTTTTTTCCGAAAACAAAAATTACGGTTATCTTATTTCCTCCTCCTTTTAATGAAATATTAAAAATATAGTTAAAGACTGGCGAGACGCTAACTGCATTTGTTCTAGCCTTGTCTTATACTCAGGATCGACTTATCTATGAATAAAGATAAGGAAATTGAGAAATTTAACCCATTTAACTTGTGCCCCATTGCAACTTCTGAACACTAACTGCATGTGTTCTAACCTCGTCTTATACTCAAGATCGACTTATCCATGAGTGAAGATAAGCAAATTGAGAAATTTAACCCATTTAACTTGTGCCCGATCGCAACTTCTGAACACTAACTGCGTGTGTTCTAGCCTCGTCTTATACTCAAGATCGACTTATCTATGAATGAAGATTAGGAAATTGAGAAATTTGACACATTTAACTTGTGCCCCATTGCAACTTCTGAACACTAACTGCATGTGTTCTAGCCTCGTCTTATACTCAAGATCGGCTTATCTATGAATGAAGATGAGGAAATTGAGAAATTTAACCCCTTCAACTTATACTCCGTTGCAACTTCTGAACACTAACTAAATTTGTTCTAGCCTCGTCATATACTCAGGATCGAATTATTTATGAACGATGATAAGGAAATTTTAAAATTTAAACCATTTGACTCATAGTCCGTATCGATTTATAAGCCGAAAAATACAGTAATAACTTAGTATGTTATGTGTTCAACAAGTTTAGCTAAGAGGATTGATTAATTATTTAATAAATTAATTAATTAGCATGTTTTGTTGTTAATTAATTAATTACTTCCATGACTTTTGGCACTTCAGTGTGTTAATTAATTAACAACAGCTTCAGAAACACCAAAAACGTTATATGATATTGAAAAAGCAACACCTCTTCGAACCATACAGACCATGATCAACATATTAAGTGATCTTGGGACACGTTGCTAGCATGAGGATATGCAGGGTTATTCAAAATGATTTTTCGGATTTTAAAAAATCGCACGTACTACACTTGAGATAGTAACATAAATATTTGTAAATTGTGCATGTAAACTTACCATGTTTTACTCTGTACCCTACAAATGCTCAATATGAGTACATTTTGTCACTCTGCATACATCTACATGGAAGTCCATTTCTTCTCATATACGTCATAACATCTCAGCGCTCATGGTTTCACCGTGAGCAACTCAGTGGGCTATAAGCAATCGCCCGTCCCTAATTTAGAGTCACAGGTTCCTGGTAAGGGAGGGAGCCAGTGCCGTAAGACAAACACAACATCCATGCCTCACCGGGATTCGAAACGGGACCCATCTTGGACGAGTGATCAGAAGCCAATGCTTAGACCACTGCTCAACCGGGACGGCAAATATTCTTCAATAAGTAACACACACGCTTTATTGGATCTAGATATCCAATTTTCGTTAGTGAATCATGTGGACAGAAGACCTCAAGTGTGGGCGAACTCGGGAAATTGTACTTTATTCGTAGTTGTGAATTAATTAAACCTGAAGCGTCGGAGCAGAATCCTTTCTATCAGTTCCTAAACCTAACGAGCTAGTATGTCTACTAAGAGCAAAGTATCATCTCTCAGAGGGATTTCAGCATTTTAATATATATTTATATACGTACATTTAATTGGTTTGTTATTCTCTGCTCTCATAGTTCGCGTACAGGATTTTGATGAATTTTGAGTGATGGCTGTTTTCCTCTTTTGAAAACATAGCAGATTAACATATTTCTAGTTTAGACGATTTTGGGGGGAAATGAGATTGTACACATGACTGCAATGACTTATGAATTACAGTGCGTGTGTGATTAGTATAAAATATGGAATCTGAATTTCATTAATTTTGGAGCACGAGCCTGTGTTATAATGGCATTCATTTAAACGCGTCTGAATTATTACACACTTTCTTCGAATTATTAAAGGCAATAAATCATCTGATTCACAGCTGGCAACGCATGACGAAAATAAAGTTACGTTCTTTTATTTTGCACACAGATCTCGCTTCATGCAGTCCGGTCTTTGCGTCGCTGCACGCCTGCTTTGTCAAACAGTATCGAAATGGTTTTATTTGTGGTCTACTTAGCTCGCGCATTGGCGTCGCTTGCGAAAAGAACGAAGCGATGGTGAATATTTATTTCCAATGTTCTTGCATGCAACAAGAAATTTAGGTAGATAAGTAGAGGAACTTTCGATGCTGCTCCTCGGTTCACTTCGTGAGGCGCCTTAAATGCGGATCTGCTCTTTCACTCTGCAAATATCGCGGATTGTTTGCTTTTTTACGTTGGAAACCGCAATGCAAACTTATAATCTCTTAGGGCAAGCTCATTTTTTTTAATAAGGCAGCGCAGAACAATGTACTTTATAAAAGGGTCTTATTTGTGAACAGAACTCAAAAACGTATCATTCGAGGAGTGTTCAATACGAAATGCCTTCGCGCAAGTGTCTCGCGTATGATTTGTTGCCTAGCAACCATCACACGGCGAACGATTCTTTATTACTTAGCTTCATTTGACTGCGCAACAGAATTTCCGTACGTCTGTATGTGTTCGTATTTAATTGTACACTATATGGACAAACGTCACAAGACACCCTTCAAAAGCAAATGAACGGATCCTCTGCGTTCTTAAGATACGCGGTACAGCTGCAAACGTTAAGAAACCAAGCCTCCAGGTGACCGCGATCATATCGCACTGTGAGGTTGAGTGAAAATATCGGGGCGGGAGAGGACTGACTTTGAGAAAGGAGAGATTGTTGGGTGTTATATTAGTGGGTTGTCCATAAGAGAAACCGAGAGGCGTTTAAACATACCCAAGCCAACTGTTTTGGATGTACTGAATAAGTGAAAGACACGTGGCGTTTCTGAAGCAGCAAAACGTACCTGCAGACCAAAGAAAATCAGGGTGTCGAAGAATCAGGAGAGTCGTTACAGCTAATCGACGGAGTACTGCACAAGACTTCAGTGTACAGGTGAGTAAAAATGCTAGAACCTCGGTATGTACACGTACCATTCGCAGAGAACTTCATTCCATGGGTTACCGTGGTCGTGCGGCTGCTCTTAAGCCTTTCATCTCCATTCGGAATGCTACTCGTCTTTTAGCATGGTGTAAAGAACATTTATTGTAGACCGTAGATCAATGGAAACTGGTTCTATGGACTGATGAATCCAGATACACGATCCATCAGTCTGATGGCCGTGTGTGGGTATGGCGGCAGCCGGGGAACGCTATTTACCACAGTGTACTGTTCCTACGGTCAAGTTTGGAGCTGGCAGTTTACTCGTGTGGGGATGTTTTTTTGTGGTTTGGTCCCTGCCCATTGGTTATCGTAGACAAACCTGTTAACCAGCACGTCTACCTCGATATTCTGGACAATTATGCCCTACCACTCTGTTGCAATGCTATAGAACCGAGGAACCAAGCCTTGTTGTTATCAGCATGATAATGCTCCGAGCTATATAGCAAGGAGGATAATGGCGTGGTTTGGCGATAATTCCGTATCGTGTGTGGACTGGCCAGCACAGAGCCCTGATCTTAATCCCATAGGGCACCTATGGGATGAATAAGAGCGCCGCATAAGAAGTTTGGAAACAAGGCCTACTACTAAGCAACAGTTAGCGGCAACATTGTGTACTGAATGGAAGCGCATACCTATCTCTGTGTTCCAAAACCTTGTCGAAAGCATGTCTCGAAAGGTCAGTGCATGCATTAAGGCCAAAGGTGAACCGACATTGTACTAATGTATGCCAATAAATGCTATGTTATTTTCTTTTCTAGGTGTCCGGTGACTTTTGTCAATATAGTGTATTTAAAATGGATGATTTTTGTTTTCAACTCTGACGATGGGTGACAAATAACGATCAGTTATAGAGCTCTTAACTCATGAAAATATGCGTCCTATAGAAATTTACCCTAGATTAGCAATAGTTTATGGTTCTGAAACTTTGGTCATAAGCCCTGTTCGTCGTTGGGTAAAATAATTAAAGGTGGAATGTTGGCCGCATAGGATCAGCCCCGGAGTGGGAGGCCCGTAATCGTAACTTGCGATTTGAACACGAAAAAAAGAAGATGGGCTCATCAGGGAAAATCAAAGAATAACTCAGAGAACCATAATAGGGAAGCTTAAACATTAGCTTTTGGAATTTAGGATACAACAAACTGTGTCCTCGTTAGGTTCCGCGTCACGTAATGATTGAAATGAAAAAATCAAGACTTGAAAGATGCCAAATATTGCTTACTCGATATGAAAAATATGGAAGGGATTTGCTATAAAGCACTGTGACTGGTGATGAAAGTTGGGTTCACCATTATGATCCAGAAACGAAAAATCAATCGCTTGAATACCGGCAACCATCTTCTCCTCGAGCGAAGAAATTCAAAACTCAAATTTCTGCCGGTAGGTGCATGCTCACGGTGTTCTGGGACTACAGAGGCATTATTCAGCAGGTACGAGTATCAACTTTGAGAGCCAGGTGTGCACTTTTAAAAAGTTAAAGCAAAGAATAAAACGCAAGCGTGGGGGAAAAGCCAATGATTCTGCAAAAAGACAACGCCAAACCCCACGCCAGTGCTTTCACTTCAGAGTCATACAGAAAATCGGGTTTAAAGTTCTTGAACACCCTACTTACAGCCCAGATTTGGCTCTGTCCCACTTTTGGTTGTTTTCGGCTTCCAAGAGACATCTGAAAATGATTCGTGACGAACATGTTTAAGCCGCTAGGGGAGAATGGTTCCGAAAACAACCTAAAGATTTTTACAGAGACGGGTTTAAAAAACTCATTGAACGTTGACTTATCTGCATCGAGCGTTAAGGGAACGATCTCTATATTCTAAAACAAGAAAGATGGCACCGAATTTTGGGGTGTAATAAGCACGTCTTTCGAATCCGTCACTGACGCAAATTAAATTTATCAAACTATTCAAAGTCAATGGAACCGGTGTGGAAAACAATAGTATCTGACGGAAGAAAGAAGTTTTTCAATCGGGTTTTTAATCCCTCAGATATTGCTGTAAACGGAATCGTGAGCTTACGCCCTCTGGTTGCAGACTCGTGTGTTAAGAAAAACATGAATTTATATGAGAAACATTTCGCACCAAAAACGCTTTCCAGCACCGAAAGAATTTTTCAAATCGGACTCTTAGAAACAGAAATATCGACAAAAATAATATGTAACTTTACGTCCCCTGGTGGGAAAACCATGCATTATTTAAGAAGAAAGTATTCTCACAAGGTTTTTCCATTTGAGAGGTATCGGTCCAAGAAAAATAATTTTGTCGAGTTTTCAGGAGCCCAGATTTTGCTACAAGTACATCAGAAGCAGAAATTAACACTTATGCCCCCTGGTGGCCAAACAATTCTTTACCAAACATTAGAAATTCTGTGAAAAATATTTTCCATCAGGTGCTGTATACGATACAGGAAGAATTTTTCAAATCAGAGTTATACAAGCAGAAATAAAGCAGAAAACGCAATTAACCGTTGTGCCCCGTAGCGGAAAATCTATGATTTACTTGAAATTTTTGAATTTATAGGGAAAACATTTCGCATCGAAAACACTATCCAACAAAGAAGGAATTTTTCAAATCGGACTCCTAGAAGTAGAGATATTGACAAAAATAAGATATACATTTACACCCCCTGGCGTAGTAACCATGCATTATTTCAAGAAGAAAATGTTCCTAAAAGGTTTGTCGACATAAGTTGTATCGGTCAACAAACGACGTTTTTTGCAATCGAGATTTTAGAAGCTCATATTTCGCTGCAAAAACATCGGAAGCGGAAATTAAGAAACCATTTTTACAAAATCTGCCAAACCATTTTTTACAAAACTTAGAAATTACGTGCAAGGGATTTCCCATCAGAAGCTGTATCCGGTGCAGAAAGATTTTTTTCAAATCGGAGATTTAGAAGCAGAGATATAAAAGAAAACGCAATTTACCTCTACGCCCCCTAGCGGAAAGTCTATGAATTACTTGAAAAGTATGAAATTATATGAAAAACATGTCGCACTGAAAACATTATCCAACAAAGAAAAAATTTTTCAAATCGGACTCCTAGAAGTAGAGATATTGACAAAAATAAGAATACATCTACGCCCCCTGATGGTGAAACTGTGTAATATTTTAAGAAGAAAATATTCCGAAAAGGTATATCGATGTGAGTGGCATCAGTCCACGAAATAATTTTTTCAATCGATATATTAGAAGCTCAGATTTTGTGGCCAAAGTATTCTTTGCCAAAAATTTGAAATTATATGCAAAATATTTTCCATCAAGAGGTGTATCCGCTGAAGATAATTTTTTTTCAAATCGGAGTTTTAAAAGAAGAGTTATCGGGGGAAATGTAATGTACTTTTACGCCCCCTAGCGGAAAATCTATGTGTAATTTGAAAAAGTAACTATACCTAAAATACTCTTCCACATATGTGGAATCGAAATATAAAATAATTTTTTCAATCGGATGTTTAGAAGCAAATATGTGGAATAAAACGTATTTTTGAATTTGACATCATCTGCATTTACGCCCTCTAGCGGCGAAATTGTACATCGTAAAAAAACGAAGTGAAGGATCATCATTCGCATATTTCAAGCTTCCCAGTGCAAAAAGAATTTCTCAAATCGGACTTATAGTTGCAGAGATATCGTGGGTACAGGCGGACGGACGGGCAAACCGGTAGCATAAATAAGCACGATCTTTTTTTACAAAAGACGTGCTAAAAAGTAACTGCCGCCGCTGCTGCTGCCGCTGTTTTAGAAATTTCGCAACAGTCGAGCTTTCCTAGCTCGCAACGCAAAACGTATTGAACACAAAAGTATGAAATTTACATCGTTTGTAGAGAATTGTTTGGAGAACACGCTGATATAAACCGTTTTTCGATTCTAACGATACTTGAAGAGCTATTGTATTTCAAACTTGAGGTAGGCAAAAAAGTGCTATCAGGTCGCGTTCCGGACACACTAACAGCAACAGAACCACAAAACTTTGTAGGCATGTAGTGCCATGACCGAATTTTTGCACCTTGTCGCCCTTTTTTTGAATTTCGATTTATTTTACGAGAAATTGAATTTCTAAATTTCACAAAATTCTCTATTTCGCGATGGGATCCATTTAAAAAAAACAGATATATGGCAAACTATAAATCATAACGCATTGTAATTTTTACAGCATGAACTTACAACTATCGTCCCTCTTTTTACAAAAAAAAAATTAAGAAAACGTCTATTTCTGATTTTTTAAGCATTTTTTAAAGACGCAAAGGAAAGAAACAAACGGCTTGTCTGCCTTCCCGATAACCACAGAGGAACGTTCTGGTCCCGTGACCTGCTACCATGGTGACGCAGAGAATTTGTTATACATATGTTTTTTTGGTAAAACTATTGCTTCCTATATTTCCAATGGAAAAATGTATGTACCCATTTTCTTCACAATTAATGCGTTCCCAAGGATGAAAATTTTAACATCGATTAAAATAGCTTCATTGTATAACTTGGAATACTTAATATTTTCTAAAACATAACCATAATTATGCAATCCAACATTTGTTTGTCTACTGACGTCATCAAAGTACAGGTCGTGCCATCTTTTTTCTGGTTTCAACACCACGAAAGGAAAAGTTATTGATTTTTAATATAATTATGTTTATGTTTTAGAAAATATTAAGTATTCCAAGTTATAATATGAAGTTGTTTTAATCGATGTTCAAATTTTCATCCTTGGGAACACACTAATTGTGAAGGAAATGTGAACAAAGTTTTTCCATTGGAAGTATAGGAAGCAAAATTGCGTGAAGTCCACCTTAACGGTTTAGTATAACGGTTTACGGAAATGCTTTTCGGTCCGCTTTTGTTTTCCTTAGTGGTAAATTTAGTAAGTGCTGTAAGTTCAAACGACAAAAGTCGGACCTTCCAAAAATTGACGACAGTAAAAAAACTCTGAAACTTCGGAATAACAAGCCTTATTTGCTTAGACATGCAATAAAAATTGAAATTTATATGAATATCCCAGTTTTTATTTCATGTGATATACTTGGAGATCGGGCTGTAGGGCCCGAGTGCTACTCTGGAAACGAGCGTAGCGAGTCTAGAAGCGCAGCCCGTATAGTGTAGAAAAATAAAATATGTGAGTTAAAGTAGAAATTCTAAACTTTGTTCTTGTTTTGTTTCAATTTGATGCCTTGCTACTGAGCTTGTATATAAATCGAGGAATTGCTTTCTGAATATCTTCTGTATATGATATAGAAATGTCCCATAACAGTAAGGTGGTTTTTTTGTCTTTCGAGCGAAAACGTGAAACCTTGAAATGTTATGTATGCAAATGCTTTAAAACCGCGAATGATTTTTGACGTAAGACTAGGTCTAACTCCGCGGATAGTATGGGGCGACTTACGGCCGGCCGCCTGTGACAAAAATAGGTCCCAATTGAAATCAATATAACGTATTAGCATATTGGTAAACAGCATGGAGTACTGCGCAATACACCATGCGCGCGACGCTCCCCTCGCTCCTTGTGCGAGGGGAAGACGATGCAATATTTCTGGGTGTGCCGCCGCGTTTGACTCCGTCTATCTCGGCAAATGTGAGCGCAACACGACTGTGCGTGGTATCGTTTTAAAGCTCTCGACGAGATCTATTCAAATATACGAAGAACATTTCGCAGTGGTTTGAATTGAATGTTTTAGAAAAAAAATTGGGAACCCGTGAATACTTTTGACAATATCGTGGTTTACCTGGACAACCGTGAGTGCAAAATGACTGTGTGTTGTATCGTTTTAAAGCTCTCGACGAGATCTATTCAAATATATAAAGAACATATCTCAGTGGTTTAAATTAAAAAAATTTTAAAATTGTTTTCGTTTGAATGGTTTACATTTTCGACAATGCCGCAGAATTCGTAGAATGAACGCAAGGAAAGTGGAGAAAATCCAAATGAGAGGCGCAAAAGCAAGTGATGAGGAATGTAAGAAAACTACAGCAGAACGGACTAGAGAGTATCGAGGACGCCTGATGGCAGCTTGTATCATACACATCAAAGGTTTCGAAAGCCTTCCCACAACTGGCCAGAAAGTAATACGGCAACACACCGACCATTATGTGTTGGGCGATTTCAACTTCAACATCAAAGACTTATGAGAGATTCAAAGAGTTTATGTCCCGAAATCTCGGCATGGATGTTGTAGCCGATCCCACGCAGAGCACCACGTTGGGTAATTCGTGTTTCTATCTGCTGTGTGTTCGCAATGTACTTTCAATATCAAAGACATGTGTTCGCTATAACAAATTTAATGAACGCTTTGAAACCATACTCCGCTAGCTTATTTCAGCTCTGTGATCTGGAAGTCGTAGTCCTACGTTCCAAACTGACGGCAGAGTCAGAACTGAGCCGACCTGGGTTTTTTTTCAACGAAATACCCTGCTCGACATAGAAAATTCCGTACCATGAAAGAATGCACGGCATAATACGAAACACACCAAGCCTGTAGACCAGTAGGTGGGGAAAAATTGATATAATTTCTGAGGGATTACATGGGCAAGGAGACAGTATAATGTGGCCCGCCTCAGTGGGTAGTATGACCGCCATGCTGAGCTGTACATTCGGCAACAGGGTGTATCGTCGGGTGGAAAACTCCACGGATAGTGGCCTGAGGTATCGCTGACAGTGCAATCTTGACCGGCGTCCAAGATTCATCGACAGGACAAAAAACATCTGGCAACCATTTCCCCAGACGTTCTCTATTAGGGATAGATCTGTACATCGCGTTGGCCAGCGCAGCACCTGGATACCCTGTAGGCACTGTCTGTTGATGCTGGCAATTTGCGGACAGGCATTATCCTGTTGAAACCGTGCATCGGGGATTATACGGAGATACGGCAACAAAACGGGATGCAGCACCTTACTGACATATCGTCCTGCTGTTATTGAACGTGCAAGCTGTGAAGCTACTGAACACAGGATGGGAAACCTCATAACGCTCATGGATTGCAAACAACGTCAGTGCGGCGATAACAGAGACCTACAAATTTTAAATTTTTAACTGGCGTTGACCATAATTAAAGTGATTTAGATTAATGTTGCTATGATGATTTAAAAAAACATTTACACTCCTCTGTCACGTAAGGATTTTTCACAATCGTGAAAACACAATCATATATACCTATATATACAATCGAATCAAATTAGTGTGACCACCTCCTACTTTTGAAGTTAACAGCTCATAGCCAGTGAAAGAAGGCACGTGTCGTGAGCTGGCTTCGAGGGTATATACGATGTGCTGCAGGCATTCCGAAAACATATCACTCGTTGCTGTCATGGATAAAAAGGAGTGATTTATCAGATTTTTAAAAAAGCGATTATTATCTGCTTTCGAGCCAGTGGTGTCAGTATTTCTGAAACAGCGCAATTTGTGAACTGTTCGCGTGCTGCTGTGGTGAATGTGTATCGTGACACCATTCCGAATAGGCGAGTGGAAACTGCGGCGCACCACGTGCCATTGATGTGAGAGGTGAACGTCGGCTTCGAGGATGCGTGAGGGCAGATCGACACGCTACAGTGGAGTAACTGACTGGCCGAATGAACCAGGGGGCTAACGGAAGTGTGTCTAAAACGACAGTTCAGCGAACCCTGCTGCGTATGGGGCTCCGATACGGACGGATGGTCACTGCACTTATGCTAACGAATGTGCATCGGCAGAAAAGGCTTAGATTTGCACGCCAGTATCAGAATTGGACCTCCGTTGATTTGCAAAGGATTGTCTTCTCCGATGAGTCACGCTTTCTGCTTCATGGAACGGATAGACGTTGGCGTATAAGGCGAGAAACATCGGAGAACAAACGCACTTCAACCATTGCTGGAAGAACACAAGCTGGTGGGAGCAGCGTTATGGTCTGGGGAATGTCTTAGTGGCATTCCCTGGGTCCACTCATAACTGTAGAATGCACTGTGGACCGAATGCGTTATGAATCCGTTCTTGTAGACCGCGGAATGCGTTATGAATCAATCAGCATGATTGATTCAGAATGCGTTCTTGCAGAATGCGTTATGAATCCGTTCATGCTGATTGTCTTTCCTGAAGCGGATGGGATCTTCCAGCACGACAATGCGACGTGTCACACAGCTAGAAATTTTCGGGAGTGGTTAGAAGAGCACGATGAAAACTTCAAAGTACTTCCCTGGCCCTCTAATTCCCCAGACTTAAACGCAATTGAGCATCTGTGGGACCACCTCGATCGTGTTGTTCGCTTTATGAATCTTACACCACACACCCTCCAGCGGCTGTCAGATGCACTGCAGTCAGCATGGCTCCACATACCTGTGAACACCTTCTAGCACCATACTGAGTCATTCCCAGCCCGTCTAGCTGCTGTCCGCGCTGCACACGGCGGTTACTCTGGATATTAGCTGGTGGTCACAATAATATGTGACTCGACCGGTATATCAGTAATTTATGGAATTTTTCATTTTCTTAAGATAATATGTTACACAATCCAAGAGCCGTTGAATATTGATGCAACCTAAATAAAAATCACATGTGTGAAGAGAAAACATAGTTAATGAAAAAAAATATAAAGAAACAAAATTAATATTTGCTTACAAAATCATTTTGTTTTTCAGTCAAACGAACGTTTAAGGCCTTTCTTATACGGTGAAATTTCAGACGCAGAATCTCTCTTTAAATCCCAACAGTAATCCGCCATCATATTCACATTACAGCGTATTTGATAGCGTTTTTACAAACATTTTATATCTTGGTGAAATCTCTCACCTTGCTCTTCACTCACAGCACCTAGATTTTCGGGAAAATAGTCAAGATGACAGAGCGCAGAAAATGAACTTTCAAGCTCACGTTGCAACCCAGGTTCTTAAATTTTTCAAGCATAGTTGCTACGATGGCTCTGTAATTCGGATCCTTGGTATTGCTTAGATAATTCTAAATGACATTTCTGAAACTAACTCATGCTTGCTTTTCTGTTGCAGTCATTTTTCCCTCAAAACCTTTATCTTTATTTAACCACCTCATATCTGGGCCAATAAGTAGTGTTCCTTTGATTTTTGCTTCGGAAAAATGTGGAAAAACATTAATGAAACATTGAAAACATTTACCATTTATGTCCAAAGCCTTGACAAATTGTTTAATCAATCCTAATTTTATATGCATGTGTGGTATCACATGAATCTAACGAAAGCCTTAAAAGTGCGGTAAAAAATTCAAAATACAATGTCATCGCCCTGTAACTTGGCAATATTGTTACTAATGGCTAAAAATTTTCTTACAGATGACAGCGTGGTTCTGACAAGCTTAGTGACGTCACAGTAGCAGTGCAAAGATGGCCGCTCCACTTGAGACATGCACCAAAGAGGAGTAACGTTCTGTCATCAGTTTTTTTTTTTTCTTTGAGTGATGAAGGTGTAAAACTTATTTAAATTCATCTTTGAATGAAGTTGCATTATGATGATACATGTCTGTCACTCCAGCAAGTGTACGAACGGATTAGGAAGTTCCGAAACGGCGTGAGTTCTGTGACAGATTCTCCTCGACCGGGTCAGGCACACAGAGTAAGGACACCAGAGTCCATTACAGCAGTTGAAGGCATTGTGATGGGAAATCGCCGAGTGACGGAGGATGAAATAGTCGCACATTTGAACATATGTCATGGTTCAGCGCACCACATCATCCAAGATTTGCTCCAGTTCAATAAAGTGTCTACAAGGTGGGTGCCACGCCAGTTGACTACAGATTTGAATCAACGACGTGTTGAGACCAATGAAGCAGAAAGTGGGGTCTTTCTACAAAAAATTATTATTGGAGATGAAACCTGGGTTCACTATCATCAGGGAGAAACCAAGACAGCGGGAAAGGAATGGCGCCATTCCCTCTCAACAAAACCGAAAAAGTTCCGTTCGCAGCCAACTGCAGGGAAAGTTATGCTGACCCTCGGGATGAACGATGTTATGCACGAAACTTATGCTGACCCTCGGGATGAGCGATGGATGAACGAAAGTTATGCTGACCCTCGGGATGAGCACTATATGCCCAGGGGGAAAGACTAACCAGTGACACGTATGCAGTTCTTATCAGGAATCATCTTCGACCTGCCGCCAAATCCAATTGTCCTAGAATTCTGAGTCTGGTGTCTTGTTGCAACATGACAACACTCGGCTCCGTGCACCATAAGTTGTCCCAAGTGATTAGCACCTCTTTGGACCACTCAAAGATGAGATGGGAGGAAGGACATTCAGGTCCGATGAAGAGGTACAGCAGTTGGAGCATGAGTGGCCGCACATGCGACGGAAAGCATTTTTTCCTACTGGAATCTATGCCCTTTGTAAGCGATGGGGGACTTGCATTGCACAAAATGGAGATTACATGGAAAATGATACAAGTGTGTATCATTTTTGTTCAATAAATTATAAGAAAAAATATTTAAAATTTTCAGTTGAGTCTCCCTTGTAAAATATTTTTTTCGGATCCACTAGGTTCGGGTGATCCTGCAATCAAGTTTTTTTTTTCTCTTTTAGGGCATTTTTTTTTTTTTTTGTGATCCCGTTTGTGACAGAGAAAATCGAATGTGATTTTCGTGATCAGCAGCTGAATTACTGCAAAAAAGACTTGAAATTTTCCAAATCCCTAAATGATGTAGCCCTGTGTAATCGGCACTGAGACAGAAGCGAGATTCGTCTCTGAATGGGGTGTGGTTCTATTCGTCCCGCGGCGCATGTGCGACACAGCACTAGTGCAACTTTTGCGGGACAATGAGCTCCTATGAGTGGCAGTTGTCACAATGGCGGGCGAGAGCACAAACCTTCTGCAGCCAATCAGCTATTCGCAGTTCGCCTCGATACAGGAATACCTGTAGCTGCCTGTACACCTCATCGAATGTCTTCCACTCTTGTTTTTTTTTTATTTAAAGTCAAACAACAGAAGAGAAAAGCCAAGAAAAAGCCAAACATTATTAAAACGTATTTTTAGCACGTCTTTTGTAAAAAAAAGATCGTGTTTATGTTACCGCTTTGTCCGTCAGTCCGTTCGTCCGTCTGTACCCACGATATCTCTGCAACTGTTGGTCCGATTTGAAAAATTCTTTTTGCATTGGAAAGCTTGAAATATGCGAATGATGATCCTTTATTTCGTTGTTCTTTTACGATGTACAATTTCGCCGCTAGGGGGCGTAAATGCACATGATGTCGAATTCAAAAATACGTTTTATTCCACATATTTGCTTTTAAACATCCGATTGAAAAATTTATTTTATCTTTCGATTTCATTTATGTCGAACAGTATTTTTAGATATAGTTCCTTTTTGAAATTACGCATAGATTTTGCGCTAGGGTCCGTAAAAGTAAATTTCATTTTTCCCGATAAATCTTCTTCTAAAACTCCGATTTGATTTTCTTTTTTCACCGGATACTGTTGATGGAAAGTCTTTTGCATGTAATTTCAAATTTTTGGTAAAGAATACTTTACCTACCAGGGGGCGTAAGTGTTAATTTTTGCTTCTGATGTGTTTGCCATAAAATCTGAGCTTCTAAAATATCGATTGAAAAAATACTTTCGTGGACTGATGCCACTCACATCGATAAGCATTTTCGGAATATTTTCTTCTTAAAATATTCCACAGTTTCTCAGCCAGGGGTCGTACATGTACATCTTATTTTAGTCAATATCACTACTTCTAGGAGTTCGATTTGAAAAATTCCTTCTTTGTTGGATAGTGTTTCCAGTGTGACATCTTTTTCATATAATTTCAAAATTTTCAAGTAATTCATAGACTTTCCGCCAGGGGGCGTAGAGGTAAATTGCGTTTCCACCTATATCTCTGCTTCTAAATCTCCGATTTGAAAAATTCTTTCTGCACTGGATACAGCTCCTGATGGAACATCGTTTGCACATAATCTCTAATTTTGTAAAAAAATGGTTTGGCCACCAGGGGGCGTAAATCTTAATTTTCGCTTCTGATGTATGTGCAGCAAAATATCAGTTTCTAAAATCTGGATTGAAAAAAGTGGTTCGTTGACCGATACTACTCATGTCGAAAAACCTTTTAGGAACATTTTCTCCTAGAAATAATGCATGGTTTCTACGCCAGGGGGCGTAGATGTATATCTTATTTTTGTCAATATCTCTACTTCTAAGACCCCGATTTGAAAAATTCCTTCTTTGTTGGATAGTGTTTCCGATGCGAAATGTTTTTCCTATAAATTCAAAATTTTCAAGTAAATCATGCACTTTCCGCTAGGGGGCACAAAGGTAAATTGCGTTTTCTGCGTTATTTCTGCTCCTAAAGCTCTGATTTGAAAAATTCGTCCTGTATCGCATACAAGACCTGGTGGAAAATATTTTTCACATAATTTCTAATGTTTGGTAAAGAATGGTTTGGCCACTAGGGAACATAAGTGTTAATTTCTGCTTATGATGTATTCGTAGCAAAATCTGGGTTCCTGAAAACTCGACTAATATTTTTTTCTTGGACCGATACCGCTCATATTGAAAAACCTTTAGAGAAAGCTTTCTTCCTAAAATAATACATGGTTTTCCCACCAGGGGACGTAAAATCACATTTTATTTTTGTCGATATCTCTGTTTCTAAGAGTCCCATTTCAAAAATTCTTTGTGTTGGAGAGCGTTTCCGGTGCGAAATGTTTCTCATATTAATTAATGTTTTTCTTAACGCACAAGTCTGCAACCAGAAGGCGTAAGCTCACGATTCCGTTTACAGCAATATCTGAGGGATTAAAAACCCGATTGAAAAACTTCTTTCTTCCGTCAGATACTATTGTTTTCCATACCAGTTCCATTGACTTTGAATAGCTTTGATAAATTCAATTTGCGTCAGAACGGATTCAAAAGATGTGCGTATTACACCCGAAAATTCGGTGTCATCTTTCTTGTTTATACTAACATCACATGAAAAGCGCTAGATCCAGTTTATTACTGTCATTCTCACTGTAACAAATGGAACCAACAGTCTAAGCCTT
Source organism: Macrothele yani (assembly GCA_039090855.1). Taxonomy (NCBI): domain Eukaryota; kingdom Metazoa; phylum Arthropoda; class Arachnida; order Araneae; family Macrothelidae; genus Macrothele; species Macrothele yani. Next base: position 130,825,708 of record CM077027.1, on the reverse strand, counting down.
GTCAGATGTAAAGTCTTGCAGCACTTTTGCAGATGGAGTGAAGTCCTTACAACATTTGCTTGAAAGCAGTAGTTCTGTTCTTACCCTCACAATAGCATCAAGAAATTTCAGTTGCATTTTATTTCTTGCTTCTGTTTTAAGTGGGGTTACAAGAGAGAATATATTCTCCCAACTACGGCACTACTAACTGGGGTTATTAGACAAGTAAGAGCAAATGTATCTAGCCCTTTAGATGCCTCATGTTGAAGCACGCCAATCCAAAACTGTTCACGGTCCGTAGGAAGTCCATCTTTCTTAAATGGCGCTTCTTCTTTCCAATTGACAAAACTAATTTTTCTGCATTGTTCTTCAATAGTGCTAATGTTGTTTCCTGCAAGGTGTATAAAGGGAAATTGTGAAAACATGGTACTTGAAACTTGATTTAGAACTCAATTTTGATACAAAGGCAGTTCCAAAAAAACTGAGAGTAAAATCACACAAAATGAAGAAATATAGGTAGGTACAGCAGAATATATGTTATTCTTTCTCAAAGTATCTTCCCTCGGATGACATGCAACGGTCCCATTGTTTAGTCCACTCTTCAAAGCATGAGGCGAAGACATTTTGTGGAAGCTGCTTTAGCGACCCCTGTACAGCTTGAATAACGTCAGCATCTGTGTTGAATGTTGCACCACGGAACATCTCCTTCATTATTGGAAACAACCAGAAATCGCACGGGGGAGGTCAGGATTTTACGCAGGCTGTGGCATGATTTCAGTACTGCATTTCGTAAGAAACGGTTCAACACAAGTAGCCACACGTGGGCGAGCGTTATCATGGTGTAGGGTCCCTTTTCTCACCAGTTCCGGTCGCTTAATCGATATGTATCGTCGCAGACGCTTCAAGACTGAAATGTATTGCTCAGCATTGACAGTAATTTGCGGAGGAACGGTATGCTGGTAGACTACACCTTTATGATCAAAGAAATTTATCATCATAACCTTCCCGACTGATTTGGTTCGTCGGATTCTTTTCGGAGGAGGCGAGCCTGTGTGTTTCCAGACACTCGTTGCGCGCTTCGTGAGGGGGTCCAAATAGTGGACCCATGTTTCATCGGCAGTTATTACTGTTTTTACAAAGTTTGGATCCTTTGCAATCATTTGTTTCCACTCATGACACACCTGAAGTCTGGCTAATAATTGTTCTCTCGTCAGGTGATGAGGTACCTATCTGGAACACACACATGATGCAGCAGTAATTTGTCGCGTAGAATGCGGAATGCCGACGTTTCTGAAGTATTAATTGACGCATCTATGTCTTGACACGTCATTCGTCGATCTTCTTGCAGGATTACCTAAACAGTGTTAACAATACGCTCCGTAATAACACTTTGAGGTCGACCACGCATAGGAGCGAGTTTTACCGACAAATACCGTTTTCTGAAATCCTGGCGTCATCTAAAAATCGTTGACTCAGGTCGACCACGCCTAGGAGCGAGTTTTACCGACAAATGCCGTTTTCTGAAATCATGGTGCCATCTAAAAATCGTTGACTCGGGTCGACCACGCCTAGGAGCGAGTTTTACCGACAAATGCCGTTTTCTGAAATCATGGTGCCATCTAAAAATTGTTGACTCAGCCAAACATTTATCTTTGTCAGCTTTTTTCATTAAATCAACTGTTTCTGGAGTCGTTTCACTCAAACGATAGCAAAATGTTATTGCACAACGCATTTCACTTCTTAACTCTGAATCACTCACCTTCATAGCTGCATGGCGAAATGCAGACGTATCTTATACAACTGCGCAATAACAAAACCAGAATCGTCTGCCACGGCTAATAATTGTTGCCACAGATACTTCCTTTATTCAGTTGGTCGTCTGGGTGGTTATTTTTCCCCTTCGCACTGATGCCAACTCAAAAAAAATTACTCTCAGTTTTTATGGAACGGACTTTGTAGATTTTTGAAATATATCGCTCGCCCAAGGAAGTGTACATGCAACTTGACTGAGAGCTTCTTCCAACAAATACATACATCTTTTAGACATTTTTTATTTCTGGATGAGCCTCGATACTGTTGTTCTTCTCTAGGAACATACTACATTTTGTTAAAAATTTGATACCAAGATTAATTTGATGAATACTTTTTTTCTTCCCATTGACATCATACCGTCTGCTCTGAAGACTTTTCTGGTGTAGGAATAATAAAAATATTTTTTTCAAAAGGAAAATTATTTTAAAAGAGGATGGTTTGTAATTTTCGTGCAACTAATGTAAAATGTCAAACGTGCCAAATCAATTCTTTGACGCCAATTAAACTGAAAAAAGGAAGCCTAATTTCGGAAATTTGGCGTCAAATTCTATGTACCCAGACTAGGAAAAGTACCAAACTACAAAAATACCAAACTATATGTACCCAGACTGGGAAAAATACCAAACTATTGGCAACCGCCGCCTCTACCCACTCACTACTATGCTTGGAGAGTGTATACATCACAGCCTTTGGAGACCAATGCTGCATTGATTACACCCCTGTTGAATTATCTGGGGATTGGGAACAACTTATTCATGTATTACGTGACGGATTGTTGTATCGAGTAGTATGACATGTTTTAATTCAAATATAATCTCGCACTCATAAGTCATCCTCATCATGATTTGCGTACAAATTTCGCAACAGCCGCGTCATGTCACGTGACCAAGTAGTAGGGTACCCATTGTGCACAAATGTATATATATGATATTGAGATGGTGTTTATATCAGTACATCTGAAGATGAAGTGAGTGTCACTTCAAAATTACTAGTGTATGTTTTAACCTGTATATAGTATTTCATCTTTTAAAATAAATCGTGGTAAGACGGTATTCCATTGCAGCCTATTTAGTCAAAAAAGCCGATATGGCAACCCTGATATGGGGCTGCTACGGCTTACCGTCGGACGCAGCGACCGAGGTGTTCGTGTGTCCGCCTACGTGCACCATACTCAGTACGGCTACACACGTTAAAAACGAAACACGTAAATTAGAGATACACATTATGAAGGACCTAATTACGTTAAGTTAAAAAAATTATACCTAAGCTCAATAGTCTTTGATTTCAATTTTTTTTTTTTTTATTGGAGGTTTAACGACGACCGTGAGCAACTCAATGGGCTATAAGCAGTCGCCCGTCCCTAATTTAGGGTCACTGGTTCCAGGGAAGGGAAAGAGCCAGTGCCGTAAGACAAACACAACATCCATGCCTCACCGGGATTCGAACCCGGACCCCTTTCTGACATATGATCAGAGGCCATCGCATAGACCACTGCGCCACCGGGGCGGCTGATTTCAAAATGTATTGTATTATGTCTCTCTTGAAACAAATTTTTAGGAGGTTTCTGAAAATTTGAATGACTTTAGTTTTCCTGTTGTATGGTCGCAGCAAACTTTCTGGAGTGTAAAATGCACTGCCCTTTATTTCAAGGGAAATTATACTTCTGGAAACTTAAACTTTCAAGGGATTCAGCTTCAACTTTCAAGGGTTTTTAAACTTTCTGGAGTGTCAAATGTTCTGCCTTTTATTTTTAGGGACATTGCATAAACAACAACAAACAAGAAAGATGACACCGAATTTTCGAGTGTAATAAGCACGTCTTTTAAATCCGTTCTGACGCAAATTAAATTCCTCAAAGCTATTCAAAGTGAATGGAACCGGTATGGAAAACAATGGTATCTGACAGAAGAAAGAAGTTTTTCAATCGGGTTTTTAATCCGGCAGATATTGCTGTAAATGGAATCGTGAGCTTACGCCCTCTGGTTGCAGACTTGTGAGTTAAGAAAATTTTTAATTTATATGAGAATCATTTCGCAACAGAAACGATCTCCAACAAAGAAAGAATTTTTCAAATTGGACTCTTCAAAGCAAAGATATGGACAAATATAGAATATGTATCTACGCACCCTGGCGGGAAAACCGTGGATTATTTTAGTAAGAAAGTATTCTCAAAAGGCTTTTCGATGTCAGCGGTATCGGTCTAAGAAAAACAATTTTCAGTCGAGTTTTCAGGAGCGCAGATTTTGCTGCAAATACATCAGAAGTAGAAATTAACACTTATGCCCCTGGTGGCCAAACCATTTTTAACCAAAAATTAGAAATTATATGCAAAAGATTTCCGATAAAGAAGTGTATCCGCAACACAAAGAAGTTTTCAAAGCAGAAAAACGCAGAAAACGCAATTTACCTATGTGCCCCCTAGCGAAAAGTCTATGATGTACTTGAAAATTTTGAATTTATATGAACAACATTTCGCATCGCAAACATTATCCAACAAAGAAGAATTTTTTTCAAATCGGGCTCTTAGAAGTAGAGATATTGATGAAAATAAGATAAACATCTACGCCCCCTGACGTAAACCATGCAGTATTTTACGAAAAAGATATTCCTAAAAAGTTTGACGACGTGAGTAGTATTGGCAAAGAATATCTAACTGATAAGAAGGTAAGGCTCAGCGAGACGTAACTAGCGCCACTATATTATGCGGCAAAGAATTACTACACAGAAGCCAACATTACAGGCTGATGTCGCAGGATGCCGAGCAGACTGAGTTAGACTGAGCATGCGTGTTTGTGTTCAAAGAATATAAACGCTTGTTTGTGTTGGCGTTTTATTCAAAGGTTTTGTTGTTCTCATCTAGATCTGCGTTTATATTACAGCCATGAAATACACCCACTCCATTCCGATGAATAACAATTCATGGAATGGAGTGGATGAATAACAAGAACAAATTTGAAACCGTTTGAAACAAATATCCTGGAAAACCATTAAAACAACGTTTGCTGAAAAAAAAAGCTATCGTTACGTTGAAAAAAATTAATTTATCAATTATATGAAACTGACTTTTATGAAAAATACCTCGTAATATTGTAAAATGAAAGAGGGAAGCATTCGATTACACATTGCATACCAAAGAGACAGCTTTAAGGATGCACTCGAACGTGAGGAATTAGTCCGGTCGGTAGAGAGCTCAGCTATCACGCCAACGGCCCAGGTTCGAACCTACTCAGATACGAACGAATGTTTTTCAGATCTGTTGAGAAAATTTCCCCAGCGCAGTGCGTTTAATTTACAAACTTCGGAAGGGTAGAAAAAAAAATTGTAGCTTTGGGAAACTGCGGTTGTCTTTGCTTTTTTTTTTTTTCTTTTTTATTATTATGGCTACTACTGGGAAATTGGCGGACAGTGCTGGCCCAGCAAGACTGTTTTTGCTAGGTACCTAATGTTTACGTTTTGTGGGAACCCATTCCTTTGTTTTGCTGCTGAAGCTTAGCTTCCTTTCCGTGAAATAGGCTTCCCGTCCCGTGTCTCCTACGCTTTTTGCGCCTGAATGTTAACTTTCCCGCAGAGCATCTGCTGCCGCATTACATGGTGGCGCTGCTGTCGCCTGTTTTATATTATCTCTACGAGAGATGAGCTTCTTCACGCGAAGCGTTTATATTCTTTGGTATTGGTTCATTCGAGATTTTAGAAGCTCAGATTTTGCTGCAAATACATCAAGGTCAGGTGATGCGTAACATCACAGCCTCTCCTTGACAAATGTCAACCCCGCCTTCTCGTGGTGCATCCTGTTCCCACTAAAGGGGCTCTGACGACCGCCCATAGCGGTATAACTATACCATCGGGATCAGAGGAAATGCTATCCCACACTCACCAACCCGCTTGGCCAGCGTGGTGAGTTATGGCCAAACCCCTCCAAAATGACTCCACAACTTAAATCTTGGCCCTCAGTCTCCGGCAGCTGGAATGTACCTGGCCAAGGCAGCGGCCAGTGCGACATGAAGGCAGAGGGTGCTAAGAATCCCCGGAGGACCGGACTAGGCTGCCATCTGATGCTGACCTTGGCTACTTACAATGGACGCTCCCTATCTTCTGATTCAAGGCTTCTTGAATTGGAAGAGGAACTACAAAGGATCAAGTGGGACATCGTGGGGCTAAGTGAGGTAAGGAGAAAAGGAGAAGATCTCATCGAACTGAAAAGTGGACATCTCTTCTACTATCGTGGGACAGATACTGGCAGAACTAGTGGTGTTGGATTTATAATAAACAAGAAACTGAAGGATAAAGTTGTAGAAGTTGAAAGTTCCTCTGACAGAGCTGCACGACTTGTTATCCAACTCTCGAAAAGATACCAGGCTCAGATTATTCAAACTTATGCACCCACCACAAGTCATCCTGAAGAAGAAATTGAAGAATTTTATGAGGAAATTTGTCATCTAAATAATAAAGGTAAGCAGCACTTGAAAATAATTATGGGAGATTTCAATGCAAAAATAGGGCAACGGCAACAGAATGAAACTTCGGTAGGTAAATTCGGTCATGGCAACAGAAACCAGCGTGGAAATACTCTCGTTGAGTTTGCAGAGGCAGAAGGGTTTTTCATCTTGAACTCCTTCTTCAAGAAAAAGCCACACAGGAAATGGACATGGAGACATCCAAATGGGACGACAAGTGAAATTGATTTTATTATGTGTAACAAAAAATTCGTCATAGAAGACTGCAGTGTGCTAAACAAGTTCAACACAGGTAGTGACCATAGATTGGTGAGATGTAAGATGCACCTCAACACTAAACTTGAACGTGGCAAGCTCATAGGACAAACAAAATCTATTGACATAACCAACCTTAAAAAACACCATAATACCTTCAAGTTAGAACTGAAGAACAGGTTCTCTGCTTTAGAAGGCCTAACATCGGAAGAAGTGGACATCTCTGAAGTTAACAGAAAAGTAACCAAAGCTCTTATGGAAACAGCAACAAAATTAGCTGGGTCTAAGAACAAGTTGCATGTGAACAAATTATCAGGAAAAACCAAAATGTTGATGCAAAAAGAAGAGAGATGAGGACAACTAAAGAAGATGTGACTTGCAAAGTGGAATATATAGAGCTATGCAAGACAGTAAGAAAAAGTATCACTGAAGACGTAAGGAAATTCAACTGTGAACTAGTGAGGAAAGCAATTGAAAACAACCAAAGCCTAAAGATAGCAAAGGGACATCTCAGTAAGGGAAGAAAACAGATTATGGCACTGAGAAAAGAAGATGGTTCTGTAACAAGAAATAGAGGCAGAAATTTTGACAAGAGTGAAAGATTTCTACTCCAAATTATATGAAAGGGATGATATATGCACTCCAGACATCATGAAAGATACCAGTACCAGAGTTCCTCCAGTCCTTCCAGCAGAAGTTGCACATGCAATCAAGAACATGAAGCGAGGAAAAGCTCCAGGAGAAGATGGAATTACTGTAGACATCATACAAGAAGCAAGTGGAGAAATCGAAACAGTACTCGCCCAAATTTTCACTCGATGCCTTAATGAAGGAAAGATTCCTGAGGATTGGAACACCGCTACAATGATCCTGCTACATAAGAAAGGTGACATTGAGGATCTCGGAAACTACAGACCTATCAGCCTCCTATCAGTAATTTATAAAATCTTCACTAAAGTTCTTTCACACCGCTTGAAGGTAACACTGGACATGGCTCAACCGAGAGAACAAGCTGGATTCAGGAGTGGCTACAGCACAATAGATCATATCCACGTGCTCAGAGAACTAATTGAAAGAGCGAGGGAATATGAACTTCCATTGTGCATGGCTTTTATCGATTATGAAAAAGCCTTTGATTCGGTGAAACCATCAGCAGTTACAATGGCTCTGAAAACCTGCGGTATTGAAGATGCATACATTAATATTATTAATAACATCTATGAAAATGCAAGTGCAAAGATTAGGCTGTTTGAAAATACAACACACGTAAAAATTGGAAAGGGAGTGAGACAAGGTGACACCATATCTCCGAAGCTCTTTAATGCCACATTGGAGGGTGTTTTTCAGTCGCTGAGCTGGGAAAACAAGGGGATAAAGATTAATGGAGATTATCTAACCCACCTTCGTTTTGCTGATGACGTAGTCATTTTTGCAACTACCCCATCAGAGCTGCAGAGTATGATCCAGGAACTTGCTGACAAGAGTAAAGAAGTGGGATTAAAAATGAACTTTCAGAAGACAAAAGTGATGTTCAATGCTTTTACAAGAAATGAAGATTTATCGATTGATGGAGAAAAGCTGGAGATAACAGACACGTACGTTTATCTTGGACAGCAGATATCAAGTGAGGGTCACATTGATGAAGAAATTAATCGGCGTACAAAACTTGCCTGGAGAGCTTTTGGAAGAAACAGCATAATTTTCAAGAGCAATATGCCATTATGTCTTAAAAGAAAAGTGTTTGATCAATGCATCCTTCCAGTGCTTACGTATGGTGCGGAGACGTGGACCTTAACTAAAAGAGACATACAAAGGCTGCAGACAACTCAAAGAAGCATGGAGAGGTGCATGCTTGGTGTAACCAGGAGAGATAAGAAGAGGAACTCGTGGATCCGAAAAATGACAAGAGTGGAAGACATCATGATCAGAGTTAAATCCCTGAAATGGCAATGGGCTGGACATACTGCCAGAAGGACAGATCATCGATGGACAGCTGAAATTTTAGATTGGATTCCAAGGGACAGGAAAAGACCCAGAAGAAGACCACATGGGAGATGGGTGGATGAAATTCGAAAGTATGCAGGGGTGACATGGAGGAGACTGGCACAAGACAGACCGTTGTGGAGGAAACTTGGGGAGACCTTCATCCAGCAGTGGATTGATAATGGTTGACAATGATGATGATGATGATGACATCAAACGTGGATATTAAGACTTACGCCCCTTGGTGGCCAAACCGTTTTTTACAATGATTACAAATTATATGCAAAACATTTCCCATCAGGAGCTGTATCCAGTACAAAAAGAATTTTTCAAATCGGAGTTTTAAAACCAGAGATATCGGGGAAAACGTAATTTACATTTACGCCCCCTAGCGAAAAGTCTATAAATTACTTGAAAAAATTTTAATTATTTGAAAAACATGTCACACCCGAAACCCTATCCAATAAAAAAGAATTTTTCAAATCGGATCATTAAAAGCAGAGATATTGGCAAAAATATGATATACATTTACGCCCCCTGGCGGGGAAACCATGTAATATTTTAAGAAGAAAATATTCCAGAAAAGGTTTATTATCGACGTGAGTGGCATCTGTCCACGAAAGAATTTTTTAAATCGAGATTTTAGAAGCTAAGATTTTATAGCAAAATAATCAGAAGCAAAAATTAACCCCTTACGCCCCCTGGTGGCCAAAGTATTCTTTACCAAAAATTAGAAATTATATGCAAAAGATTTTTCATCAAGAGCTGTATCCTCTGAAGAAAAAAAAATTCACATTGGAGATTTAGAAGAAGAGATATCGGGGGAAACGTAATTTACTTTTACGACCCCTGGCGGAAAATGTATGCGTGACTTGAAAAAGTAACTATACCTGAAATATTCTTCAACATAAATGGAATCGAAAGATAAAAAAATTTTCTATCGGATGTTTATAAGCAAATATATGGGATAAAAATATATTTTGAATTCGAAATCATCTGCGTTTACGCCTTCTACCGGCCAAATTGCATAACGTATAAAAAAAAAAACGAAATGAAGAATCATCATTTGCATATTTCATACTTCCCAATGCAGAAAGATTTTTTTCAAATCGGACTAATAGTTACAGAGATATGGAGTCTACAGACGGACGGACGGACAAACCGATAAAATAAGCGAAATCTTTTTTTTACAAAAGACGTGCTAAAAATTGGCGAGGGCTGTGTCGGAGATACGGCCGCAGGTCTTTTGGGCGTAGAATACGTTTAGGTTTGGAGAGATTTTTTTTTTTTTTTTTTTTACATTTTTTTTTTTTTTTTTTTTGCTGTTTACAGAAATCTTGTGCAGAGAGTGATGTATTTTGAGAGAATGGCTTACTCATTCTAGGCTGAAGGGTCCGATGGTACGAGAAGTAGCTCACGTATGGCATGACATCGACGATGACGTTTCTCGCGAAAGTCAAGTCGATGTATGTGTTTCCCAGCGTGGTTGGCGATCGCATCGGCACAAAGTCCAAGTTGAATTAAGTCTTCATGAAATCGATCTCGTGTAGATTCGTTTGAGCGTCGACGTTAAATTCTCTCATGATTATCATCGGTACCTCTGTGTCCTCAATCATATTCTTGCTGATTTTCTTGGCGTTCTCGGAGTACTTCATCATCATCGCAAAGAGAAACATTTCGAGGTCCGTGATGGAGACGTTCGGGTGAATGCAAACGCATCCGAGAATGAAGCGTGACTTGCCGTTCAGTGTGATGTCGAGGAGGCACATGTCTCCCACCTAGTCTTCAATTATCCGTCTTCTAGCGTTCAAGTCGATCTATTTAAATTAAGATATTGAGACATTTCGGAAATTTTCACAAACTTCTCAACTATTTCACAAATTTTCACACACCTAATCAAATTTTCTCACAAATATTATACAGATATCAATAGATCTCGCGTAGATGAAACGAATGAAACCTCGCGGTACGTGCTATCACGTCGTGTTTCCGAGTTATACTAATTTTATTGCACCTGTCGAGCGCCGATTTAACAACAAAATGACGGACATGCGCGCCGCTCACTATTGCGTCATCTGATCTTGAACGATATTTCGGAAGACTCTTTGTACCTTGCCTCTCTTCAACTCAGTTTTTATATATTTGCTACTTTTTGTAGTTTTGAAATTATTGAAGGAAGTCTGGTGTACACTTGTTCGGGACACAGGGATTTTTAATAAGGGACCCAGTATTGGAACGAAACAATAGAAGTATTGTACGCCAAAAGATTGTTTTTGAGTTACCTTGGTAGGTATAATTCGTTTAACCGTTAAATTTTTAAACTTTTCTTTCAGACGAAGAACTCATTGTGCGATCGGCTAAGTCTGCTGTATTCAAGCACATATCAGCAAACGTTTTAATAACCTTGATAAAATAAAAACAAACAAGTTAGTAAAATCATGCAATACATTGATTATGATACGCTTTCCAACATTCCAGAAATCATTACTCAAGTTATGAGGATAATGGCTGTGGAATAAATCTCGCTCCTCTGTCCTGACCTTTAACCCCATTTCGATGATATTCAACAGAACTGGTTCAGTATACCTCCGAAATAAAATGATAAAGTTTTATCGCAATCGAAGCAGTTTTACGTAAGTTATGATGCATAAGGGCTATGGAATAGATCCCGCTCCTATGTCGTGACCTTTGACCCCATTTCGCTCATTTTAATAGGGTTTGTCCTCAAGTGGTCCCCTAGCACATACCAAAATTTCATCGAAATCAAACCATTTTCACGCGAGTTATTGTACGGACAGGCAGACGGACAAAGCTGGAGCATATGAGCTTCTTCAACTTACGGTTGGAAAGCGTAAAAAACATGACACCGAATTTTCGGTTGTGATGAACACGTCTTTTGAATCCTTTCTGAAGTTATTCATAGGCAATGGAATCGGTTTGGGAATAAAAAAAGCAACAGGATTTTCACAATCGATAAAACATCCAAAAATAGAAACAGCTACTTACTCTCACCAGCGGCTGAAAAGTACATTACGAAAATTAACGAATTCTACAGCAAACATTTCTCGCAGCAGAAGTAAGATATTCCATACAAAGGAATTTTCAAACCAAACAGTACAGAACAAGAAATATAGAGAGGAGCATGATATACAAGGGTGCATCAAAAAGTCAGTACATTGTTAAAAAAAATAAAAATAAATATACTCAGGGAATGTATGTTGTTTTAAAGGTATAACATTTATTAATTTTTCCGCATAGTCGCCTAAGGACTGTAAACATTTGTCGAAACGTGTGATTAATCTTTTTCATACCTGTACAGAAATAGTCTCCCCAGTTTGGTGCAACCAAATAAGGACTGAAGTTTATACACCCTCATCGGTTTGGAATCGTTTAAGGTCCTATTCCATTTTACCGAACAAATGGCAGTCGCACGGGGACAAGTCGGGGTTGTACGGTGAATGTTGCCACAGCTCCCACTTGAATGACTGCAGTAACTCCTTTGTTTTCCGTGCTGTGTGGGGTGTGTCGTTGTCGTGCAGTAGAATGAAACCTTCGCTCAACTCACCCCTGTGTCTGTCTTTACTTGCATTTCGCTAATTTCGTAGCGTTTGGCAATATGAGTCAGCATTGATAGTCGTCCCTTTTGGCAGACATTCTGTGCAAACAACACCTTCACAGTCAAAGAAAATAGTCGCCTTGACCTTTCCCGTAGACGGTTGGACTTTGCACTTCTTCCTTGCTGGAGAGGTGACATGCCTCCATTCCATGGACGACTGTTTAGTTTCAGAACTGAAATAGTGAAACCACGTTTCGTCACATGTGAAGATTCGACGCAAAACATTGTGGCCCTCAGCCGAATACCGTCGCAAAAGAGCCAAAGACGACAGGAAACGTTGGTTTCTGTGCTGGTCGGTGAGTAAACGTGGAACCCATCTCCTGCACAACTGTGACCCCCCAGCAGAATACCGTTGCAGAAGAGCCAAAAGACGACAGGAAACGTTGGTTTCTGTGCTGGTCGGTGAGTAAACGTGGAACCCATCTCCTGCACAACTGTGACCCCCAGCAGAATACCGTTGCAGAAGAGCCAAAGACGACAGGAAACGTTGGTTTCTGCGCTGGTCGGTGAGTAAACGTGGAACCCATCTCCTGCACAACTGTGACCCCCAGCAGAATACCGTTGCAGAAGAGCCAAAGACGACAGGAAACGTTGGTTTCTGTGCTGGTCGGTGAGTAAACGTGGAACCCATCTCCTGCACAACTGTGACCCCCAGCAGAATACCGTTGCAGAAGAGCCAAAAACGACAGGAAACGTTGGTTTCTGTGCTGGTCGGTGAGTAAACGTGGAACCCATCTCCTGCACAACTGTGACCCCCAGCAGAATACCGTTGCAGAAGAGCCAAAGACGACAGGAAACGTTGGTTTCTGTGCTGGTCGGTGAGTAAACGTGGCACTTATCTCGCACACAATTTCGGAAATTCCAGCTGGTCGTCAATGATTGAGTGCACAGTCCCGTACGAAATGTCTAACGTACTGACAATTTCCTTGATTTTGATACGCCTATTATCTCATATTATGTCGTCAAAGGTGGCAACATGCTGCGGTGTTCTGGATATTGATGGTTTGCCTTTGCGGTATTCGTCTGCCAAATTTGTACGACCCTTTTCAAATTGTCTGCACCACTTTACAATGGCAGGGCGAAACATGGCATTTTCCCCGTATACAACACAGATTTCGCGATGGATGTCAGTGCAATTTAGGCGCTTAACCAACACAAATTGAATGGTTCCTCGCACTTCCAATTTGGAGTAAGAATCCAGTTGTCGGCCCACTACGAACTGCCTCCTACACACGCCTTACGCAGTTACTGAACCAAAACCCCTCCCATCGGCAGCTCTGATGTATTGTCTACTTCGCTCCTAAGCACACACTGTCTGACTGCAATCCCACTCCAGATGGCGCTAAGTGTAACTTACTTTTTGATTCACCTACGTAACTCTACGCCCTGTAGGGCAAGAATTTTGCAGAATGAAAAAGTTGAAAATATGTGAAAAGTATTCTTCATAGCAAAAGCTATGTTAAGGACAAAGAATTGTTCAAATGGTCTTCTGAAATGGAGATAGCGGGAGAAAAGTTTTGACATTTACACCCCTTAGTGTTAAAGTTGTACCTTATTTAAAGAGGATAATGTTCCATATCTTCACTGTAGCAAATACTTGGTACTGAATTATATATAGTAATGAAATAACTTTTCAATGGGGTTTTTATAAGCGAGGTACGTCTGCAAACAGAAGTACACGAACACCACCTAGCGACAGAATCGTGAACTACAAAAAACTCCACAAGCACAAGCAAGGTGTTCCACAAGGCAAATAGCATCCGGTGTTAAAATATTTTTTTTAATCCGACATTTAAAAGCAGAGATATGGAGAAAAACAGAGTAAATAATCGCTCCCTTTAACTTCCGTTGTTGAAAGTTTTTGCCTCTATTTTGCAATAACGGAAGAATGTTTGGCCCCTTTCAATTTCCGTTTTTGGAAAATGATCCCCCATTTCCAGTCTTAAATACAAACATTAATCCATAATTAATGATCATACTGGACAGAAGAAACATCGTGAGGAGAGAATTTAAGATTACAGGGGTACCGCCTAACTTCCGTTTTCGGAAATTGTTGCCTCCGTTTTCAAACTGACACAAAAATATTTATACAATAAAATGATATTTAACAAAAATACCGCGCAATTCTTTCTCGGAACATCGAGGGAACAATGCGAGAAAAACAAATAAGATCACTGGAGAAATCTTCGCTCCGTCTAACTTCCGATTTCGGAAATTTTGAAAGATTGAAGACTTGCATTTATTGTCGGGAGTCTGTAAGGGGATTTATTAGGGCTCTGGGGATATCGCTTTTGTCTGCAGGAACAAAATTAATCTGCTGCGCACGTAGCCCGTCGCCGCGATTCTACTACATGGGTAGATGCAGCTGAATATACATAGCTTGTCCCAAAACAACTGAGAATGTTTTTATCAAAAATATGCAATACTGCGTTTGACCTTGGCATGAGTCTTGAAAAACGGTAGTCGTTGTAGTAACCACAGCAACCGGCCATACTTGTTTATCACGCGTGCGTCGTCGGTAATGCGCAGTTTAATAAGCGCTGTTTCGTGAACTCCTAACGAGTGTTTTCGCGCTTTGATTTTTCGAAAAAGTGGATGCGTGAAAGAGGAGAAAAAATGCGCCATTAAATTTTGTTGTCGACTTGAGAAGTCTATCGGAGAGACTTTTCGTCTTATGCAAGAGGCTCGTAAGATAAATGTCAAGGAAAATCAACAATATACAGATGACACAAAGAATTTATGGATGGTCGTGAGTCGACGGCTTTAACTGTGCACGGAGGAAGACCTTCAACGCGTGTTGCAGAGGTAAACATCTGTACAATAGGTATTTATTATATTTTGCGCTGCAGTTATAGACTGATGAAATAAAAACTTTCAGTTTGCCATGGCAAACTAAAAATATTCAAATATATATTTTTTTTTAGTGAAATTCAAACTTTCAGTTTGGCACAGGAACTCTCGGATAATGTAAGTTGACTTTCTATTATTTTTCTTGTTTTCTTTTATAGGACATTCTTGTTAACAAAAATATTACTTAGTTTGGCGCAGAAACTGTAAAACAAATAATTTGTTTTTATTTCTTACTTTTTTTCTTTTTACAGGTCATGTGTTTGTTAATAAAATAAAGAATTTCAGTTCATACACATCAATCAACAAATTGAAATATATTTTTCAGATTCTTTTTGTTTTGTTTCGTGCACCTCTGATTTTACCTGTTTCATGTTTGTTTCTTAAAAGTTTCATGTATGTTTCTTAAAAGTTTCATATTTGTTTCTTTCATGTTTGTTTCTTAAAAGTTTCATGTATGTTTCTTAAAACTTTCATGTTTGTTTCATAAAAGTTTCATGTTTCTTAAAGGTTTCCTATTTGTTTCTTAAAAGTTTCATGTTTGTCTCATGTTCGTTTCTTAAAAGTGTCATGTTTGTTTCTTAAAAGATTCATGTTTGTTTCATATTTGCTTCTTAAAAGTTTCATGTTAATTTCTTAAAACTTTCATGTTTGTTTCTTAAAAGTTTCATGTTTGTCTCATGTTCGTTTCTTAAAAGTGTCATGTTTGTTTCTTAAAAGATTCATGTTTGTTTCATGTTTGCTTCTTAAAAGTTTCATGTTAATTTCTTAAAACTTTCATGTTTGTTTCTTAAAAGTTTCATGTTTGTTTCATATTTGTTTCTTAAAAGTTTCATGTTTGTTTCTTCTAGAGTCATATTTGCTATTGCTGTTTTGTTTTATGTTTGTTTCTTTTCACCTGTTCCTCTGTTTTGTTTCATGCACCTCTTCTTTTCACCTGCTTCATGCACCTTTTGTTTTGTTTCATGCACCTCTTCTTTTTTTAATTAATTAGTTTTGCAAAGAAATAAAAAATAAATGTGCATTTGTTAGGTCATTTTTGTGTTATATAGGACTTTTTTTTTAGTTTTTTTGGGTCATAAATGCATTTTTATAGGGCATTTACTATCAATTTTTAGGTCATACAAATCCGAACCCTACTGATCAACAACTTATTACAACTGCGCAAGGGTGCTTCAACAGCATTTCAGAAGAAGAATTCCAGAAGACTTTCGGAAAGTGGGAGGAACGTTGGGATCCCTGTATTCGATGCAATGGACGTATTTAAAATAAATGACCAATTAATAATTAAGGTACGCATATCGTTTTTCGTTTTTTTTATAAAAACATTCTCAGTTTTTTCGGGACAACCCTTGTATATTGTGCTGTCGGGGATATTTTACGTTTGGAAATTGTGGATGAGGTACTTCTGAGAAAGACTCTGTCTTTGAAAAATCCCCATATAGAAATCCAATGGGGTTACATTCGGTGAACGGCATGGCCACAAAATTGAGGCATCTCGCTCAATCGAGCGTCTCGGGGACACAGTATCCAAGTAGTCGCGAATACTTGTAGCTATGAATAGGAAAAAGAACTAGCGCCTTCTACACGTAATAAACAAGTTAGTAAAATCATGCAATACATTGATTATGATACGCTTTCCAACATACCAGAAATCATTACTCAAGTTATTGCTCAAGTTATGAGGACAATGGCTGTGGAATAAATCTCGCTCCCCCATTTGACCCCATTTCGATTATATTCAACAGAACCGGTTCTGTATACCTCCGGAACAACATGATAAAGTTTGGTCGCAATCGAAGCATTTTTACTTAAGTTATGACGCGTAAGGGCGATGGAATGGATCCGGCTCATATTTCCTGACCTTTGACCCCATTTCGTCCATTTTCAATAGGGTTCGTCCCCAGTTTGTTCCCTACCACATTCTAAACTTTCGAAGTCGAACCATTTTTACGCGAGTTATCGTGCAGACAGACAGACAGACAGACAGACGGACAAAGCTGGAGCATAAACGCCTCTTCAACCTACGGTTGGAAAGCGTAAAAAAACTGCACACTGAGAAAAATAAGTTGTGTGAATTCATGGAAAATTTCTGAAAATAACGTGCAGCAAAGTTTCCGGTAGGTGACGGTCTTCTTCAGAAATTTCCGTTTTTAAAAGTGCCCGTTTATTTTAACTTGCATATTTTCACAGATTTTCCGAATTCAGGAATTCCGTTTATTTCAGAAAAGTCTATTTCGGTTTTTCCGTATTTAAACTGAAATTCCGCAAAATCGACGATCCTGCATTTTGCAGCTCTTAAACCCAGATAATGTTTCCACTGC
This sequence comes from Macrothele yani, assembly GCA_039090855.1. NCBI lineage: Eukaryota > Metazoa > Arthropoda > Arachnida > Araneae > Macrothelidae > Macrothele > Macrothele yani. The sequence continues at coordinate 130,808,438 of CM077027.1, read as the reverse complement.
AGTCAGGATCGAACCCCAGTCGTTGGAACAGGTGACGAACGCTTTTAACCGCTTAGCGACAACCGCTCGGAAATCCGAATCACGTACATCGTAAAACAACTTCCGCCACGAATAATTTTTTTTTTTTTTTGTCATTGATGCGAGTGATTTAGTCATTTTATTTTCTGTTGGAGCCAGGGACGTCGCTAAACTTCGAAATTGGGATGGGCGACGGGTGGGCGAGCGTTATTTTGGGTGGGGCAAGCTTGATAGCAACTTTTCTTTTTAACGAAACACTGAAAGAACGAATTTTTAATGCTTTTTTTTTATCATTATTACTAGATTTTTCTCTCAATTCTTCTAAATCTTGAAAATCGCTTTCCAGAGCATGGAAAAACACTTTTTATTGAAGAGTTACTAATTACTCACTAAATTACCATGTAAAAGAATATCCCCGATGAGAAATTGTTATGTGCTTCGAGAATTTTATATGATTTTAATGCCTCTAACTGTTGAATGGTAATGGCGCTTTGACCAAAAACGAAGTAATAGAAAATATTTACTATTTGCACTTCTGGAAAAATGCCCGCATCGCCTGCGAAGATACTTACATTCAGCACATATGGATCTTTTCCTTCAATCTCATTTTCTTTTTTAAATACCGCATTTTGTACTGGAAAGTTAAACTTTCAAAGTAAGACACCATCATTTCAACGGGGACTGGTTGTCCTTCACTTACGTTACTAAGGCTCGTTGCCATGACGAAAGTCACGTGTCTGCGGCATCCTCATAGGCAGTGGAAGCCACGAAAGAATGTGGACGGCGGTTTTTTTCTTTGACTTGTCACAAAAATCGTTATTGCTCGGCTCCCTTTTGTCATGGATTAATGTTTCATACACCAAAACCTTCCTCAACAAATGCTCTATGGAATGGTGAAAACCGAATCAAAATCCATCCAGCGATTCTCGAGATGTGCCCGAACAAACAGACAGACGCCTACCGGGGACTTTATTTTATACTATGTATAGATTAAACGTTTAACGACCACCGTGAGCACTCAGTGGGGTATAAGCAGTCGCCCGTCCCTAATTTGAGGTCACTGGTTCCAGGGAAGGGAGAGAGCCCGTGCCGTAAGCCAAACTCAACATTCTCGCCTCACCGGGCGGATTTCGAACCCTGAGCCTTCTCGGACGAACGGTCATAAACCAGCGCTTAGACCACTGCACCACCGGCGGCTTTAGTTCTTTCCACTGCCGGCTGCAAAGGAATCCGTTCTCCCCACCCCCTCCACCTGGGCATACATTCATACACGGATTTGACTAGTTACGCCACTGGTATGAGATACAAGTGTTGGTAGAATGTCGCCTTCAATTTTTTGCTTGCTCTGATTGCATTGTCTTAAATTGTTTTTCCAAATTTTGCGTTTTTGCTTACGAAAACAATACTGTACTTGAACAATTTATTTTTTAAAAAATGTCGTTTTTGTTTATCTAAATCAAATTTTAGTGTCGTGCCACGCAGGCACAATACCTCCCCCTCCTTAACTCCCTTCCTTCAAGCCATAAACTTTGCCTTGCACACCTCCCCTATAAAGCAGTCGTCAGCCACTTTCTACACTTTCACTGTTCCCGGGCAGTATTAAAAGCGGGAGTGTAGCTTTACACTCCACTTTCCGTGTTGGAATCCCCTATTTGTAAAAAAATAAATAAATAAAAAAAACAGAGCAATTAGTGGTGATCTCCTCGGTGAATTCCTGTCCACCCTCCTCATTAGCTCCCTGGCCATAAAAACATGAAAAAGAGTCTTAAACTAAGGAATTGAACAAGAGGAGGACAATTGAATTCTCATGGTCCTGTAGATGCTATTTTGATAACCTTTTTGGAGACGTGAACAACACACTTCCTAGGGGGAATGCACTATCTTGACAAAAGTCACCGGACACCCCTTCAAAAGCAAATGAACGGATCCGCTGCGTTAAACGGTATAAAAATAAGACTGCAGCTAACCGCGATCATATCCCCCTGTGAGGTTGAATGAAAATGTCGCGGCGGGAGAGAACTGACTTTGAGAAAGGAAAAATTGTTGGGTGTTATATCAGTGTGTTGTCCATAACATAAACCAAAAGGATGTATGGAAGACACATGGCGTGCCTGAAGCAGCAAAACGTACCGGCAGACCAAAAGAAATCAGTGATAAGAGGAAGTCGAAGTCTCAGGAGAGTCGTTACGGCTAATCGACGGAGTACTGCACAAGACCTCAGTGTACAGGAGAGTACAAATCCTGGAACCTCGATATGTACACGTACCATTCGCAGAGAACTTCATTCCATGGGTTACCGTGGTCGTGCGGCGGCTCATAAGCCTTTCATCTCCACTCGGAATGCTACTCGTCCTCTAGCATGGTGTAAAGAACATTTATCGTGTACCGTAGATCAATGGAAACGGGTCCTATGGACTGATGAATCCAGATACATGATCCATCAGTTTGATGGCTGTGTGTGGGTATGGCGGCTTCCGGGGGAACGTTATTTACCACAGTGTACTGTTCCTACGGTCACGCTTGGAGCTGGCAGTGTTCTCGTGTGGGGGTGTTTTTCGTGGTATGGTCCCGGCCCATTGCCTATCGTGGACAAACCTGTTAACCAGCACGTCTACTTAGATATTCTGGACAATTATGCCCTACCAACTCTGTGGCAATACTATGGAACTGAGCCTTGTTGGTACCAACAGGATAATGCACCGAGCCATAAAGCAAGAACTGTTACGGCGTGGTTTAACGATGATTCTATATCTGTGTGGACTGGCTAGCACAGAGCTCTGAACTTCATCCCATAGAGCACCTATGGGATGAATTAGAGCGCCGCATAAGAGGTTTGGAACCAAGATCTACAACTAAGCAACAGTTAGCGGCAGCATTATGTACTGAATGGAACCGCTTACCTATCGCTGTGTTCAAAAACCTTGTCGAAAGCTTGTCTCGAAGGGTCAGTGCATGCATTAAGGCCAAAGATGGGCCGACACTGTACTAATGTATGTCATTAAATGCTATGTTGTGTTTCTCTTCTAGTTGTCCGGTGACTTTTTTCAATATAGTGTACGTCGGGCTACATGAAATGAAACACAAGACTTATTACTTGACAAAGTCCAGATTATATTTAAAAGTTAAACATACTGAAAAATTGCACATTCCGAACTGGGTTCGCGGCAGGGTGGGCAAAATAAACTTCAAGGTGGGCTGAATCCCACCTTCGCACCCCCTTGGCGTTGACCGTGGTTGGAGCTTATTGTTTCTCTGAATACGTTTGTAATAATTTCTTTTTCTGTAGGAGGACTTTTCACCAGTTAAGCATTTTTCATCGTGACTTTTCGAAGCAACAAAATGCTTTGTAACTTGGTTTTGTAAACTGACAATGACTTTCAGTTATCTTTAAAAAAAAGGTGAAATGTATTTTTTAATAAAATTATTTCACATAAAAAGAACTCCTGAATATAAAATTTACTCTTGATAGCTGTAGTAGCTTTTGTCAAAGTTGACCAAAGACATCTTATAATCATCTGTATAATAAGTTAAGTACCCGGTTTCTTGCAGTAACACAATGTATAATAAATTGCTGGTGCGCAAAATAGGAGAGAGGAGAAGAAATATCCTGTGCCTCAATAAATCTCGCAACGAAACTTCGACAGAAGCAGGCAAGGCACAGAAGGCTGTGCGTGCAGGCGATAAGAAAAAGCGCAAGAAGAAGAGGAAAGAATCTTTTGCCATTTACATCTACAAGGTACTCAAGCAGGTTCATCCCGACACCGGAATTTCCAGCAAAGCGATGTCTATTATGAACAGTTTCGTCAACGACAACTTTGAGCGAATTGCTGCGGAATCTTCGCGCCTGGCCCACTACAACAAGCGGTCCACCATCACCAGCAGGGAAATCCAAACCGCTGTCCGACTTCTGCTTCCTGGTGAATTGGCCAAGCACGCAGTGTCAGAAGGAACCAAGGCTGTTACCAAGTACACAAGCTCCAAGTAAGAAAGCTGATTTCGACAGACGATTGAAATTTAAAAGTTGATCAAACTTCAAGTATTCTCACCAATCGCTCGATTGCCGGTAATTTCTTGTCACACGGTTACGGTAAAAGTGAGAACGAAGTTTTCCCGCTAATATACGAAACGAACTGCGGAAGGGTTTCTGAAAATTCAGAATTTTTAGTTAACACATCTCTAAAACGGTAATTTACCGTCAATATAAGAAAGAAACTGCCGAAATTCTGAATTTTCCCGTGGTACGAAAAATCCGTGAAATTCAGGTTTCTTTCCGTCATTTCAAGGAAAAGGTTGTATCAGAAAAATGCTTCGTTAATTCACGAAAGAAATGAGTCGAGAATTTTATAAAAAATTTTTGCAGTGCAGTTGTTAACTATCATACGCTGCAAATTTTATTTCTGAAAGCGGTGTAGTTATTTTTAATTAATTTTCTAAAAGCAGAACACTACTTTTGAACCACCCTGTAGTTTGAAAAAGAATCTTCGTAAAAATGAATCAAATGAAGTTTATAAAAACAATGTAAAGTTTGGAAGAGGAAACTCAGAAAAATGAAGCAGACGAGATGTATAAAATCCAAAACAAACTTTCGAAAGAAAAGGCCAAACAAATGAGGAAGATCATATGCGATGAACTGTTTAAAAAGCCTCCCGGCAAAGCATCCCATTAAGAACTAGTTCCCATCTTACCTCCACACTGGGATTTGTCTTTGAAAAAAAATCACTTGCTTTCGGTATAGAGAAACCCAATATTCGTACCACATGTTGTGTACTAACTGTAGCAATTATTCCAACACCCTTTTAGCCCTTGAGCTATATCGGAAAAAATGTTTTGCCATGAATATTAATAAGAATGCAATTCACGGCTGTATGAAAATGTCCATTGGCTTTTTCTTATTGTTATTACTATGCTTTAAAAGAGCTTCAGGCAATGAGAGTTTAAATAATTGTTTAACGGTAAAAAATGAATGTTAGTGGTGTTCGGCTAGCAAACTATACCCAGAGCACAATAATAATTAACGTAACGGGGACAAAACGTAGTTACTGAGACTTTTGCAAAAACCCGTCATTTTTTCAATTCCGAAATACTGTCTGTCCCGAGGATTCGAAATAAATTATGTTCTACTTGTGCCTGCTGGATACGATAGTCAAAGGTAAATAAATAACTTACGGAATATGGCATTCCTCAGTGCAAATCAATGTGGTATTTTGCTATTTCCCTGAAAGCGAATCGAAAGCAGAAGTTTATACAAAAACTATCTGAATGCCTGATCGTATCAAAGTAAACGAAGGATGTAACCTTATTCCAGGGTGAAAGCAGGACGTATTAATAACAATTTGAATTTGTTGAAAGCTTTTTAACCAATAATACACACCGAAGTGCCGAAACGTTATGACGATCACGTCTTTAGGAAAATTAAAGCAACTGCAAGTAAACGACAGCGCGTGTGAAGGTCTTGAAAAATACTGAGATCTGTTACTCAGTGTTATCCTTTCATTCAGCTGTAAAAGAAAGCGGAATTAAGCGAGTCTGACCAAGGTCAAATTTTAATGGCCAGACGACTGGGTGAGAGCATTTCCAAGACGGCAATGATTGTGGGATGTTCACGGTCAGAAGTGAAACTTCCATTTCTGGACACCTCAGAACAACGGCAACCTTGGAAAAACGGTAACCTACGAGCAACGGTAACCTCCGAACAACGGTAACCTGCAAGCAACGGTAACCTCCGAGAAATGGTAATCACTGAACAACGGTAACCTCCGAACAACAGTAACCTCTGAGCAACGATAACCTCGAACAACGGTAACCTCCGAGAAACGGTAATCTCCGAACAACGGTAACCTCCGAGAAACGGTAACCTTCGAACATCGGTAACCTCCGAGCAACGGTAAACTCCGAACAACGGTAACCTCCGAGAAACGGTAATCTCCGAGAAACGGTAATCTCCGAACAACACTAACCTACAAGCAACGGTAACCTTCGAGCAACGGCAACCTCAGAGCAACGGTAACCTCCATACAACGGTAACCTCGGAGCAACGGTAACCTCCGAACAACGGTAACCTCCGAACAACGGTAATCACCGTACAACGGTAGCCTCCGAACAACAGTAACCTCCGAGCAACGGCAATCTTCAAGCAACAGTAACCTCCGCACAATGGTAACATCCGAAGAACGGTAACCTCTGAGCAATGGTAACCGCCGATCAACGTTAACCTCCGAGCAACGGTAACCTCCGAGAAACGGTAACCTCCGAGCAACTGCAAGTTTTGATTGGCACAGATCCAATCAAAGCTTGCCGTTTGCTCGGAGGATTAACATTAAAAATAATTTCCAAACAGCGAGACCTCTTAACATCGACCAAAGGACACCCCAGTTAATGCTAAAAGAGTTCTAACGGACACCTTGTTCTTTAGGATTTTACGCAGTTCCTTCGGTACTTCGACGAAAGCGGATAAGATAGAAAAAAAGAATGATATGTCTCGAGCTCCACAGGTTGGATTACGTCAAGTACAATGGTGTGCTTAAATGAAAAGGAAGGAGTTAATGTTTAGTTCTACGTGAGACAAACTTCAGATCCTGCGTGTGTTTCAGTCGCAACCTCGAGGGGAGGGGAAGGGAGGAGGGGTGTTTCTGGTATGTGAAGTGTTTTCCATTTACTGCGGCATATCTTTGATCGGTCTCTATGTGTTCTATAATTATTTTCCGGCCCGCGGCTAGCTAACTGTGCTGTTTCCCTTTACTGTCTAGCATTTTTGTTTCCCTTAGCGTACCCTGTATTAAACCACCTACCTTCATATAATTAAAGGGAAGTTTGAGACGACGAATCAGATACGACTTCCCTAAAACCCTCGATACCATGATTTTATTAGGGGTATGCAAAAGTTTCCGGTGGCCCCGCTAGAAGGCGCTGTAGGAGTCCAACGGGCCGGCGACCCCATGCTGTCAGTTCGTACAAGAAGCCAATCATGGCTGTCTATAAAGTTAATTTGCGGCACTGTTTGTTATTCATGTTTAATTTAAGGAAAAGTGCGAGTAAAGCATACGGTTCAATATGTCAGGCGTATGATGTAAAGGTTATGGGTGAGAGAACGTGTCGAGAATGGTTTAAGTTAATTTTTTCGACGCGCAAATTTTCATGCTTTGGAATACATTAATTGCGAAGAAAATATGTAAAGAAATTTTACCATTGGTAACTTAAGGCAGAGATTTTAGGTGGAACCACCTTAATCTCCCAGCCCTGGTGTGAGACACAAGAGTTTGTGTGTAGGGAGGGGTAGCATCTTAAGAGCTGGCTTCTGACCACTCGGCCGATATGAATTCGGGTTTGAATCCCGGTGAGGCATGGATCCTGTGCTTGTCTTACGGCACTGACTCTCTCCCTTTCCTTTAACCTGTGGTTCTAAATTAGAGATTTATGCATAGGATTTTAGTAAGGGAGTGTCTAATCCAAGATCAGACTTGCTTACAATCCTTAAAAGTAGAAATCTAAGAGATTTAGGCTGGAGTGACCGACAGAAAGGTCACGCGAAAGTGAGGTAGAAAGGGAGAGCAAGACGTCATTATGTATAACCAGGGTCCGACGGCTTAATGTTCAAATCCGGCGCACGGCGAATATTTAGTAGTGGTTCGAGGGTTCACATCTACCTGGGATCGATCCTTTTTTTCTGGTAGAGTGTTTAATGACCACCATGAGCAACTCAATGGGCTATTAGCAGTCGTCCGTCCGTAATTTAGGGCCACTGGCTCCAGGGAAGGGAGAGAGCAAGTGCTGTAAGATAAACACAACATCCATGCCTCGCCGGGATTTGGCCGCCCGGGTGACGCAGTGGTCTAAGCACTGGCTTCTGATCATTCGCCCGAGTTGGGTCCGGGTTCGAATCCCGGTGAGGATTGGATGTTGTGTTTGTCTTGCGTCACTGGGTCGCTTCCTTCCCTGGAACTAGTGGCCCTATACTACGGAGGGGCGAGACAGGCGACTGCTAATATAGTTGCTCACAGTGGTCGCTAAACCTCCAAGCAAGCAAACAACGGGATTCGAACCTGGACCCAACTCGGACGAATGATCAGAAGCCATCGGTTAGACCACTGCGCCACCGAGCAGCAGGATCGATCTTGCGACATTCCCGTAGCAGTCACGAAAGTTTACCACAAGGCCATCCTCGTCTGTGGTCCTAAATTAGGGACGGGCGATTGCCCATGGACTGTCGAGTTGTTCATGGTGGTTGTTAAACCCCCAAACAAAGAAAGGGAGAAATAGAAATCTGGCGAGTCTAGTATTATGTCACCTATAACAGTTTGCAAATGGTTTTGTTACCCCAGAGAACTAGTTGTAGACTGCATGGTGCTGTCAAGTCTTATAATGGAAGATTGATGTGATAGGAGAGTCATTGGGATCAATGAAGCCCTCATGAGGAAGATAAAAAGCAACTGTGATGGGCTGGGGAGAGCTCCTAGATTCTGGATTAGTAGGAAAACGGTACGAAGTTTCGAGTAGAGGTGTGCCCAGGAAATTCATGGTCTTTTGCCAGACTCATCCATATAATTCAGAAGTATATGATAATGACCGACAGCTGAGTATTTCCGTTCGTTACAGCTGATAGAATCATAATCATGATGGAACACTCAATCGCGGATCAATCACTCCACCAATTTCGCTGATCCCCAAACCGGGACTTCAAGGAAGCGCCCATTCAAATCATTAGTTGCATTATTCGTAATTACTTGCATATTTAATTACTTGCATTATTCTTAATTACTTGCATAATTCCATCCATTGCCTACAAAAGTGTACCATGTTGCGTCCGTAATAAACGAAATGTCGCTTTTTCTCGGAACAAATACTAAAATACTAAAACAAATTTCACATTTCAAGCTATGCTGATGGTTCGCCGGGGACGCTCGAACGTATGAACATCTAGTATAATCTCGTGCAGGCACAAAAACCGCGGTCTGAAGGTTAATTCAAAACAAAGTTTGGCAACTTTCCAACTATCAATGGACCCAAAGATTTTTTTAATGAATATGAAGACTAAAAATAATTGTAACAGATCGTTTTTAGTTACAAATAGTGGTATGTATTTTTTTTTCTGACAGTAGTATTGGGTTAGTGCGAATGAAATGTCTGGCAAAGGACCAGCACACGTAGACGGTGGGAACGGAAAAGTAGGACAACTTACCTAGGCAAAATAATCCCCCTCGGCATCGACATATAGTTGTCATCTGTCCGTCAAGGTCATGACCCCGGAACTAGAAAAGTCTTGTGGCTGGGACCCGAAGACGTTATGAGCTGCACGTTGAACCTCGTTGTGTGTCGTGAACTATTTCCCGAACAGGAAGTGATCCAGGCGACGAAACAGATGATAGTCTTTCGGAGACAAGTACGGGTATTAGGCAAGATGAGGCAGTGCTTCACAGCCCAAGGCACTTAGTGTCAGCATCGTTCGTTGTGCGACATGAGGGAGGGCGTTGTTCTGGAGCATAAGGACACCATGTCTGTTGACAAAAGCCATTGTTTCTGAAGCAAATTCCGGTGCATCTGGTGTAATTGAGCACATTAACGTTCTGTAGTGATGTTTTGGCCTCTAGCCAATAAACTCCAATGAATTATCCTGGCTGTGGACCACCGGACAAGGAATATCATCTTCTTGGTGTGTAGGGGTGGCTTAGGATGCCACCCAGCAGGCTGTGCCTTGCTGACAGTTGTCAACTCATGCGGCAGCCACATGTCCAGCTTTTTGACCTTACCCAGTGCAGCCAGACACCGAACAACTGTCGTCGTGTGGTGGACACCTACCTCTGCCGCTATCTCACGACACGCTTTCCTAAGGTCCGCTTGAACCACACGAAACAGAACATCGTCAGAAACAGCAACAAGTCGGTGGCCACGTGCTCCGTTTTGCAAGGTCCGGATCTCCGCTTCGAAACTTCCCAAACCATCGTCGAATGGTTTGGGAAGTTTGAGGAGAACACATCTCCCCAAACGCTTTGTTAACGCTTCCAGCGGCAATGATCCAGTTTAACTTCACACAGGAAGCTGACTCTCAAATCCAGCGTCTGCATGTTTCCTTTACAAGCCGCATTACGTCCAAACAAACCTTGTTCTTCACACACGTGCTAGCTCTTTATACACTGCTGGACAATTGCTAAGGACGGATCATAAACGGATATATAGCGCATAAAAAGGTAAGTGTGGTTGGATGCCAAGTGAAATAAAATAATGTCAGAATGCCAGGACATTACAAGAAAGACAATTTATTGTGCTTTGAAATCCAGAAGGCTTTGGAACGTGTTCAAGGGACAAACAGGCCATTTTGTGCAGAATACGTAAACGTGAAAAATGCAATTACCGTCCGCAGGCGTTCCGGCGTAAGATGTCAATACGGGATATGGCCACCATGGAGGGCGATGCAAGATTCCACACGTCGTGTCATGCTTTGCACAACATTATCAAGCAGCTGTTGGGGTAATTTATCCCATTCCTCTGTCAGTGCACGGATGAGGGTGTCCTTGTTTATTGGAGGGCATTGGCGACCAGCAAGACTCCTCCCCAAAGCATCCCACACATTTTCAATGGGATTCAGATCTGGATAACGTGCTGGCCATACGAGGCGTTGGATATCCTACTCTCGAGACACTCCTGGACAGCGACTGTTCGATGACATGTTGCGTTGTCGTCCATGAAAATGAATCTATCACCGACAGCACCACGGGACATGCAAACATGAGGTAGCAGAACATCATTAATGTATCGTTTGCCAGTCATAGTCCCAGTTGGAAGCACATAGAGGGACGTACGGCCATTGATCATGATGCCAGCCCATACCATGACACAACATGTAGGATATAGGTCCCTTTCCTGTATGTTTGCTGAACAATATGCAGTACCACTATCACACCAGATCAGTTGTCGTCGATAATCAGACGATAGACTGTATCTACTCTCATCTGAGAAGAGGACAGCAGACCAGTCGTTATCAGTCCAATTGCGATGTTGATGGCACCATTGAAAACGGGCGGTACGGTGACGTCTCGGCAATGGGATGCACACAACAGGGCGGCGGGCGTATAGTCCTCCTTCATGCAAACGTCTGGCGACAGTTTTTCGGGAGATCCGCTTGCCAGTAGCAGCCATAAACTGATTTGCTACCTCACTAGCTGTGCTGCGCCGGTGTCTTTTTGTTGATAGCACTATGTACCGATCTTCTGCTGGTGTCGTACTGCGAACACGACCTCCCCCGTGACATTTGCTACACTCTCCATTTGTTTGAAATGATTTCCAAAGCCTTGAAGCAACACTGTGGCTGACGTCGAACTCCCTGGCAACATCTGTTATTATTCGCCCTTCTTCAATTTTGCCAATAATACGGCCACGAGTAAAATCATCTAGGTGACGTCGGGAAGACATACTGAAAATTGCAAGTTCGTCAATTGATTCGTTCCCTTTCAACTTTGCGTTTGAACAACAACGGTCAATACGCGTCAAATCCTTTATATCTCTTATCACCGCTATGACGTCACGAACAAGTTCGGCAATCCAAAATTTACATACGCACAACATGTCTTACTGTATCCCGCACTTATGCTAATTTCCACATTTTCCTGCCTTCCATTTTATGGTTGCTATCGTTGCCATTCTCATCCGTCCTTAGCAATTGTCCGGCAGTGTAGTAACTCTGTGACGTAATACCCGCAACACCTGTGGGTGGTTCCATGGTAGGGGCCTGTTTCCACTGATCTTTCGCGCCTGACATTTCATTCGCACCAAACCAATAATTTCCAGTAGCCTTATTAAAGTCCGATCTGTTCTAAGCTTGACAATGAACATGCATAATAGTTTTTGTTTCCGTTTAACTTCGAACACTTAAGTTCCTCAGTTATTAAAAAATGGGATTTTTGAAGAACAGTGATGGTATTTCAGTTTCGATATTTTAAAAAGATAACTGTGATCATGGCACAAATTCTTTTGATCATATGTAGTTCACGTAACTATTAGCGTTTCAAAGATTTTCTTCCTGAAGCTCAGAATCGAAACACTGGAAATTTAACATGGGATGACGTGAAAATTTTATTACTAGAGGAAATGTTTTTTTTTTTTATAAAAGACTAGGGGCTGCGCCTCTAGGCTCGCTACGCTAGTTTCCAGAGTAGCGTTCGGGTCCTACAGCCCGATCTCCAAGTATATCACATGAAATACAAACTGGAAAATTCATAACATGAAATAAAAACTGGAAAATTCACATAAATTTCAATTTTTATTGCATGTCTAAGCAAATAAGGCTGTTATTCCGAAATTTCAGTTTTTTTTTACTGTCGTTATTTTTTGGAAGGGCGGACTTTTGTCGTTTTAACTTATAGCACTTACTAAATTTACCACAAAGGAAAACAAAAGCGGTCCAAAAAGCATTTCCGCAAACCGTTATGCTAAACCGTTAAGGTGGACGTCAAGTAATTTTGCTTCTTATACTTCCAATTGAAAAATTTTTGTACACATTTCCTTCACAATTATTGCGTTCCCAAGGATAAAAATTTGAACATCGATTAAAATAACTTCATATTATAACTTGGAATACTTAATATTTTCTAAAACATAATTATATAAAAAATCAATAACTTTTCCTTTGGTGTTGTTGGAACCAGAAAAAAGATGGCGCGACCTGTACTTTGATGACGTCAGTAGACAAACAAATGTTGGATTACATAATTATGGTTATGTTTTAGAAAATATTAAGTATTTCAAGTTAAAAATGAAGCTATTTTAATCGATGTTCAAATTTTTATCCTTGGGAACGCATTAATTGTCCAGAAAAAAGATGGCGCGACCTAAACTTTGATTACGTCAGTAGACAAGCAAATGTTGGATTGCATAATTATGATTATGTTTTAGAATATATTAAGTATTCCAAGTTATAAAATGAAGCTATTTTAATCGATGTTCAAATTTCTATCCTTGGGAACGCATTAATTGTGAAGAAAATGTGCACAGGAATTTTTCCATTGGAGGTATAGTAAGCAAAATTACTTGACGTCCACCTTAAACAACTGAGATAGCTTTACCAACAAAGCATATGCATAACAAATTCTCTGCGTCACCGGACCAGAACGTTCCCCTGTATTTATCATGAAGATAGACATGCCGTTCGTTCCTTTCCTTTGCGTCTTTAAAAAGTGCTTAAAAATCAGAAAATGACTTTTTCTTAATTTTGTTTTGTAACAAAAGGACGATAGTTGTAAGTGTATGCTGTAAAAATTGCAATGCGTTATGATTTATAGTTTGCCATACATACATTTTTTAAATGGATCCCATCGCGAAATAGAGAATTTTGTGAAATTTAGAAATTTAGTTCCTCGTAAACCGTAAACTAAATCGAAATTCTAACAAGAAAAATGACACCGAATTTTCGGGTGTAATAAGCACGTCTTTTGAATCCGTTCTGACGCAAATTAAATTTATCAAAGCTACTCAAAGTCAATGAAACCGGTATGGAAAACAACAGTATCTGACGGAAGAAATAAGTTTTTCAATCGGGTTTTTAATCCCTCAGATATTGCTGTAAACTGAATCGTGAGCTTACGCCCTCTGGGTGCCGACTTGTGCGTTAAGAAAAATATGAATTTATATGAGAGACATTTCGCACCAGAAACGCTCTCCAACACTGAAAGAATTTTTCATATCGGACTCTCAGAAACAGAGATATCGCCAAAAACAAGATGTGACTTTACGTCCTCTGGTGGGAAAACCATGCATTATTTTAGGAAGAAAGTATTCTCAAAAGGTTTTTTTCATATGAGCAATATCGGTCCAAGAAAAAAAAATTTAGTCGAGTTTTCAGGAGCCCAGATTTTGCTACAAATACATCAGAAGCAGAAATTAACACTTATGCCCCCTGGTGGCCAAACCATTCTTTACCAAACATTAGAAATTATGTAAAAAAACACTTTCCATCAGGTCTTGTATGCGATACAAGAAGAATTTTTCAAATCGGAGTTTTAGAAGCAGAAATAACGCAGAAAACGCAATTCACCTTTGTGCCACCTAGCGGAAAGCTTATGGTTTACTTGAAATTTTTGAATTTATGGGGAAAACATTTTGCATCGGAAACAGTAACCAACAAAGAAGGAATTTTTCAAATCGGACTCCTAGAAGTAGAGATATTGACAAAAATAAGATATACATTTACACCCCCTGGCGTAGTAACCATGCATTATTTCAAGAAGAAAATGTTCCTAATGGGTTTGTCGATATGAGCAGTATCGGTCAACCAACGACCTTTTTTCAATCGAGATTTTAGAAGCTCATATTTGGCTGCAAATACATACATCAGAAGAGGAAATTAAGACTTACGCCACCTGGTGGCCAAACCATTTTTCACAAAAATAAAAAATTACTTGCAAAGGATTTCACATCAGGAGCTGTATCCGGTGCAGAAAGGATTTTTCAAGTCGGAGATTTAGAAGCAGAGATATAGGGGGAAAAGCAATTTACCTTTACGCTTCCAAGCGGAAAGTCTACGAATTACTTAAAATTTTGAAATTATGTGAAAAACATGTCACACTGGAAACACTATCCAACAAAAAAGGAATTTTTCAAATCGGACTCCTAGAAATAGAGATATTGACAAAAAAAAGATATACATCTACGCCTCCTAGCGTAGAAACCAAGCATTATTTCAAGAAGAAAATGTTCCTAATGGGTTTGTCGATATGAGCAGTATCGGTCAACCAACGACCTTTTTTCAATCGAGATTTTAGAAGCTCATATTTGGCTGCAAATACATACAACAGAAGAGGAAATTAAGACTTACGCCACCTGGTGGCCAAACCATTTTTCACAAAAATAAAAAATTACTTGCAAAGGATTTCACATCAGGAGCTGTATCCGGTGCAGAAAGGATTTTTCAAGTCGGAGATTTAGAAGCAGAGATATAGGGGGAAAAGCAATTTACCTTTACGCCTCCAAGCGGAAAGTCTACGAATTACTTAAAATTTTGAAATTATGTGAAAAACATGTCACACTGGAAACACTATCCAACAAAAAAGGAATTTTTCAAATCGGACTCCTAGAAGTAGAAATATTGACAAAAATAAGATATACATCTACGCCTCCTGGCGTAGAAACCATGCATTATTTCAAAAAAGAAAATGTTCCTAAAAGGTCTGTCGACATGAATAGTATCGGTCTACAAACGACGTTTTTTTCAACCGAGAATTTAGAAGCTCAATCGCTTCATCTTTGTATCTGTTGTTATGTGTCCAGTAAATCTGGCTTTGTTATCTCGTGTCCTTCTTGGTGTTGCATTTTGGGTGGCCAGCAGTGTCGAAAAGAGTTAGAAAGTTTTGCTCCTCCTGTTGAAGGCGTGATTCGCAATTCATTCAAATTGGATTACAAAAAAAAAAAAGAAAAGAAAGAAAGAAAAAGAAAAAAAACTCGAAGGAAAAGTGAGTTTATACGTTGCGCATCAAAGAATCATACGCAAAAAAAACCCCAAGAAATTGTTAGATTGTTATGTGAAAAACTGAGGCAGAAATGACCTATTTTCAGACAACAAAATGGAACGCTTTCCTGGCAAGAACGTTCCCCATTCCTCTGATACCCTCTCGCCAACAAAATGGACTCTAGAATGAGACCATCGTTTCATCAAAGTCAAGCTTCACGTGGTCGCCGCAGCGTTGTGTTCGGTCTACCGCAGCGGTGTTTACGTTGTCGTACTTGGAGGTCACTTTTACGGTAAAAACCTTTAAAATGCATTTTACATAGGAAATTGTTTCACTATTCGCCATGAAATTGCATACTTTAAAATTTGTACGTCTAACATTTTCGAAATCCTTCAACATTTGCGGCGAAATAATTTAGGACGCTAAACTACACATTTACCGAGTGCTGACTGATAGTCAGTTAAACTATTGATTTTAAATTCTACGCAATTTCCTTATTAAATACTTCGATATTGGTACTAGACAATCTGTAAATGCGGAAAGTTGATAGAGTGAACTTCTGGGCATCCTCAACAGGAATAAATATTTCCCACGTCATTCATACAATAAAAAGCAGTTAAAACTCTGACGCAGTGAAAATATTACTTATGCATCACTTGGTGCAACATTTTGGACTTCAGAAATTTAAGTTTCAGCGGCAAATTCCAAACAAACCTCAATACGGCGAGAGCGTGAATCGTAAGGTTAGTGCGTGTAACTAGAGCCACCATGCGGTCACATCTGTCTTAACTCAAACAGAAAAACGGGATGCTTCTTTCGCGTCATTTGGCCTTTTGAGCAGGTCGTACCTCTGAACACCTAGGTCTAGGCATCACTCAAGAGTCAAGTCCAAGCAACTCACCCTGTTCACCCCAGGAATCATTCTCTCTCATGACAAGCCCACCCCCACACTGAGAAATTCGTCCAAGATTATCTTTCCAAATTCTGGTGGGAAACACTGCAGTATCCGACATAGAGCCCAGGTTAGTCCCCCTGTGACATGCACATTTTCGGGGAGCTGAAGAAGCATCTTCGGGGTCGCACATTTAATCCTGACGAAGTGGTGCACGACACTGTTCGATAACGGTTCCGCCAGCATCCCACCGTCTTTTACGCCAGCAGCCTACCGCCTTTTACGCACGAGAATCGAACGTCTATTGTCACAGTGGGATAACTGCCTTAATACCCACGAGAACTATTTTTACGGTTAGTTACAATATCTCATATGCCTTTTTACTCGTTTTCATTTTAATGGCTCTTATACACTATCTACCAACAAGTAATTGGACGCCTGTGATAGCAAAGGAAAACGAAGTTTATTCACCTTCAATAGTTGGTGGAGCCTCCATGAGCAGAGATTACAGCTGCTACCCTCCGGGCCATACTCTCAACCAGGCGTTGTATGACGGCTAGCGGTATTTTCTTCCACTCGGCTTGGAGAAGACAGATCTATTCCTTCACCGATTTTGGACGGTGGGGGCACCCCTTAAGTCGACGCTCCAACTCGTCCCAGAGGTGCTCAATAGGGTTAAGGTCCGGGCTCTGCGCAGGCCAGTTCATTCGATTAATACCATTGTCACCATACCAAGCCATGGTGAACCTCCCAACATGACAGGTAGCATTGACATCCTGAAAGTAACATTGGTCCACCCCGTAAAGCTGCCACATCGTAGAAAGCGCATGGTCAACGAAAATGGTGCAGTAGCTCTCGGCGTTGAGTCTACCAGGAATTTCGACCAAGGGTCCCATGTCATACCAGGAGAAACACCCCCATAGCATAATTTCACCGCCGCTGAACTTCACAGTTGGCACAATACATTCCGGCATGGGGCGTTCTCCAGGCAGACGCCAAACCCAGACCCTGCCCTCCAAACGGTAGAGGGTGAACCTTGATTCGTCGCTCCAGAGAACATGTTTCCACTGTTCAACGGTCCACTGTCGACGTTCTTTGCACCACGTTAGCCGAGCAGCGCTATTTGACTTGGTGATCAAAGGCTTGTGGGCGGCAGCACGTCCATGAAAATCGAGCAGATAGGCTTCCTTGCGGATGGTATTCTTCGAAACAACACTCCCGGATGCCTGTTGAAACTCCTCGCGGATGTGGCCCATCGATTTGGTGCGGTTCTTCCGAATTTCTCTGGCCAGCAACCGTCGATCTCTAACTCCCAGTTTTGTGGGTCTGTCGGGTCGGGGCACATTCCGACAGTCACCTCTCATCTTCCACTTGCCAATCACGTAGGCCACTGTCGATTTTGGGTACTTCAACTTGCTGGATATGTCACGTATGGATCGGCTGTTTCTGTGATACCCGACGATTACACCTTTCTCGAAATCAGAGAGCTCCGAACTGCGTGTCATCTTGCATGCGACTGGTTGTGTTGTTGTTTCCCACACGATATTTAACGGCGGCGGCCGTGACATGTATCAGGACCGCAGATATCGTCGATTGCAGGAGTGTCCAATTACTTGTTGGTAGATAGTGTACTTCAGAATAGGTTAATGATTTACCATAATCATAAATTGGCCCCCTTATATTGGGGTCCGGAAAGCAATGTCGTGTTTGGGGGGCGTAGTTTGGGGAGTAGTTGTGAGTTGTTTATGTACGTTCAACGTAAAGTAAGTGTATGTACAAGTGAATGAACTATTCGGCTTTAACTTATGTAGGTGTTTATGTCTTCCAGATTTGCCGAACAAAATGAGTGACATAAAACCCGAGGAGAGCCAGATTCGTCATTGTATGCTATATGAATTTCACAAGGGGAACAATGCAACCGTGGCCACCAATAATATTTGCGCTGTTTATCCGAATGCGTTAAATGTCCGAAAGTGCCAGCGTTGGTTCGCCCAGTTCCGGTCGGGCAATTTTGACCTCTCTGATGCCCCTTGTGCAGGAAGGCCCATGGAGCTGGACAATGGCCTGCTGCGTGCAGCCGTTGAGGCAGAACCTCGTCAAACCACTGATGAGTTATCCCATCTTAACGCATCATGGTCTACGGTTCAAGAGCACCTGCAACAGATAGAGAAAGTCTATAAACAACGAATTTGGGTCCCACACCAGCTTTCACCTGACGACAAAGCCTAGCATTCCACCATCTGCAACTCTTTGCTCAGCCGACCGGAAAATGATCCATTCCTTCATCGAATTATCACTGGAGATGAAAAGTGGGTTCTTTACGTGAACAACAAACGCAAAAACAAGTGGCTTTCTCCAGGTCAGACACCAGTTCCTACGCCAAAACCAGGCCTACACCCCAAAAAAGTTTTGCTCTGTGTTTGGTGGACTACCGCTAGCATAGCTCACTTTAAGCTCTTGGAGCGCAGACAGACCGTAACGGCAGGTCTCTGTTGTCAACAACTGGACCGTTTGAAGCAAGCTCTTGCTGTAAAACATCCAGCACTGATCAACAAAACAAAAGTAGCGTCCTTCTCCATGGCAACGCGACCCTCACACGGCGAGACGGACGCAGCAGACGATCAGAGATTTGGGCTAGGGAAGTTCTGCCCCATCCCCCTTATTCACCTGACATTGCACCGTCTGATTAACATTTGTCCAGATCTCTGCAGAACTTTCTTAATGGGAAAAGATTCCACAATATTGATGATTTCAGAACCGGAATCTCGGAATTATTTTCATCACAGCCAACGTCTTTTAATAAAGACGTGTGACGTACCTGCCAGCAGGACGCACACGACATAAAGGCAGATAGTAGTCAGAACAAACGTCCGCGTAGCTCAATTGGTAGAGTGACTTATTCCGGAATGAGGGGATCCGGGTTCGAATCCTGGCGTGGACAGAAATGACGGAGAAATTTACTTCATTATAATGGCGCCCGAACTATCCGGATGACCCGACCGTTCAAAATCTCGCAATGGTGTGATGTTATTTCCACACCGCGAGATAGGAAAAATCAGAGAATCCCTTCTCCAGCGCTTCGAAAAATAAATGTGTGTGACGTTGCATTCCACACACCAGATTGACTGGGAGTTCTCAAGTGCACGTTCTACAGTGAATGGCTGCCTGCAAAGATTCATGGTCACGGCTGACCCGTGGGCCATGCCCCCGGCCCTCTTTCGGGGGGGGGGGGAGAAGATGTGACGTACCTGCCAGCAGGACGCACACGACATAAAGGCAGATAGTAGTCAGAACAAACGTCCGCGTAGCTCAATTGGTAGAGTGACTTATACCGGAATGAGGGGATCCGGGTTCGAATCCTGGCGTGGACAGAAATGACGGAGAAATTTACTTCGTTATAGACGGCATTGAAAGTTTGGTTTGGTTTGGTTTGCCGCCCCGGTGGCGCAGTGGTCTAAGCGATGGCCTCTGATCATTCGTCCGAAAGGGGTCCGGGTTCGAATCCCGGTGAGGCATGGATGTTGTGTTTGTCTTACGACACTGGCTCTTTCCCTTCCCTGGATCCAGTGACCCTAAATTAGGGACGGGCGACTGCTTATAGCCCATTGAGTTGCTCACGGTGGTCGTTAAACCTCCAATCAAAAAAAAAAAAAAAAAAAAAGAAAGTTTATTTTCAGGATGAACAAGTGTGATCGATAATGATGGTGATTATATAATTGATTAGGAAATAAATTTATTCTGTTACGAACAGTGTTTCTCTTCTTTTCCAAAAATGACATTACTTTGTGGGCCCCCCTCCCAAAGCTTCAGAATAGGTGATAGATTTTCCGCAATCCAAAATTACCCCTCAGTGTTTAATCGGTTTTTATATCCCTCCTTGAACGCGCTGTAAATTAATAAATCATCTCCAACTTTAAGCTGAAAGGTCTGTTCAGCTGGAGAGTCAATAAAATACAGAGATGAGGTCCCAGGGAAAGAAATTTTATATCATCTGAAAAGCTCGCCCTCGGTTTTCAGTGATGCAAAGTGAATCTTGCTCTTGAGAATAAAACGAAGACTGAACAAAATGAGATTTTTTTTGTTTGGCGAAAGAGACCGTGAAATCCTTTAAAAATGTAAAACGGAGTACAAGACTCTGTAATGTTTGATCAGTGTTGATTTATGTACTGCAAGAAGCAGCGCATATAGAAAAATAATATCCCAGAGAAGAAAAAAATCCAGTTTGTTCGAGATGCGGATTTTGAAGCTGAAGCAATATGTTCATGTTCAGAGGGATTAGGTGACTACATGCTTTTTCATAAAAAAAGAACTGCGTCTTCCACACTTTGCATAAGCTTTTAAAGAACGAGATGATGTTAAGGGCAGGAATACTCGAGTGTTCGATAAAGCTAACATAAAAAGGAGGACAGAACCGCATCTAAAGTCCATTAGCTTACACAGAATTCGAGTGCCATTGATGCTTAAAACGATGATGCAAAAGAAGAAAAAAGAAAGCCCTTCGCATGCTTGAAAAGCATTGCTGACAAAGAACGTGGAACTTACCAACTTATGTTAAAAATAACCTGAAATTTTGGGGCCATAAAAGAGACAAAATACTTATTGTTATCTTCTATAGAAAGGAACCCAAACAGATTTGGCACACATTACTCTTAATACAGGGAATCAAGATTGCGAAATTTTTGGAGACAAACTGATGTCTGTGTTGGGAAAACCGAGACAGAGAAAACATTTAGAAAAATGTTCCAGACATGGTGAAAGCACAAGCTTTGCCAAAAATGTTAAATGAGAGCTCTATCTCTCCCCGTCTTCACGAAAGAACTGCTTATGTTTCTATACCATTCAGAAGCATAAAGAAACACAGAATGTTGCCATGCTTCAGATATGGGGCTTTGAAGAGACATTAAACAATTTTTTTACTTTACCTAGGTATTCAAAGAAACTTTGTCAAATACGCGGTTTTACCGAAGAAATGAAAACATGATATGAAATAAGAAGCAATCGATATTTTCAGTGGCTCCATCTAAGCTGCCAGACAACAACACATGACCCATTATACACGGTCGAGACACATTATTGTAATCACCATCTCATATGTAACCTCCGTGTGCAGCACGGACAGCAGCTAGACGGACTGGGAGTGACTCAATAAGGTGCGGGAGGGTGTTCGCGGGTGTCTGGAGCGATGCTGACTGCAGTGCATCTGACCGCTGCTGGAGGGTACATGGTAGAGAATCCAAAGAGCGAACAACACGATCGAGGTGGTCCCAAAGATGCTCAATTTGGTTTTAGTCTGGGAAATTAGGGGACCAGGGAAGTACTTTGAAGTCTTCATTGCGCTCTTCCAACCACTCTCAGACATCTCTAGGTGTGTGACACGTCGCATTGTCATGGTGGAAGATCCCATCCGCCCCAGGGAAGACAATCAGCATGTTTGGGTGTACGTGGTCTGCAAGGATGGATTTAGGACGACTTTGGTCCATAGTGCCTTCTACAGGTATGAGTGGACTCAGGGAATGCCAGGAAAACTTTCCCTATACCATAACGCTGCCTCCACCAGTTTGTGTTATTCCAGCAATGGTTGAAGAGTGTTTGTTCTCCGATGTTTCTCTCCTTATACGCCAACGTCCATCCGTTCGATGAAGGAGAAAACGTGGCTCATCGGAGAAGACAATCCTTTGCCAATCAGCGGAGGTCCAATTCCTGATACTTCCGTGCAAATTTAAGTCTTTTCTGCGAATGCATCTTCTTTAGCACAGGTGCAGTGACCATCCGCTCGCATCGGAGCCCCATACGCAGTAGGATTCACTGAACTGTCGTTTTAGATACACTCCCGGTAGCTCCCTGGTTGATTCGGCCAGTGAGTTGCTCCACTGTAGCGTGTCGATCGGCCCTCACGCACTTGCGAAGCCAACGTCCACCTCTCACATCAATCGCACGTGGTACTCCGCAGTTTGCACGTCGCTTATTCGCAATGGAGCCATTTCTCCAATCACGATGCACTTTAATCACAGCAGCACGCGAACAGTTCAAAAACTGCACTGTTTCAGAAATACTGCCACCCTTGGCCCTAAAGCCAATAATCATCCCTTTTTGAAAATCTGATAAATCGCTCCTTTTATCCATGACAGTAACGAGTGATATGTTTTCAGAATGCCTACAACACTCCTTATATACCCTCCAAGCCAGCTAACGACACGTGCCTTCTTTCATTGGCTACGCGCTGTGGACGTCAAAAGTAGGAGGTGGTCACAATAATGTGACTCTACTGTGTTGTAATAAATGTAACCAGATGCAAATCAGCCTGAAGATTGGTAATGTTATTATTGGCATATTTTCACTGTATTCCATCTAACCACTTCCTTCAGAAAACTTGAAACTTTTCGTTATCCTGGAGCGGAAATCGAACTGACACCTCCCCATTTCCGGTCAACCATGCTAGTCATTACACTACCCTAGACAAGGAAATTCCAAGCAACTGAACGAACGTTTTTAGCAGGTCTTTTGTAAAAAAACATCGTGCTTATGTTACCGGTTTGTCCGTCCGTCCGCCTGTACCCACGCTATCTCTGCAACTAATAGTCCGATTTAAAAAAAATTCGCATTCAGAAGCTTCAAATATGCGAATAATGATCCTTCATTTCGTTTTTTTTACGATGTACAATTTCGCCGCTAGAGGGCGTAAATGCAGATGATGTCGAATTCAAAAATACTTTTTATTCCACATATTTGCTTCTAAACATCCGATTGAAAAAATTATTTTATCTTTCGATTCCATTTATATCGAAAAGTATTTTAGATATAGTTACTTATTCAAATTACGCATAGATTTTTCGCTAGGGGGCGTAAAAGTAAATTACATTTTTCCCGATAACTCTTCCTCTAAAACACCGATTTGAAAAATTTTTTGTTTCAGGGGATGCACCTCGTGATGGAAAATCTTTTGCATATAATTTTAAATTTTTGGTAAAGAATACTTTAGCCACCAGGGGGCGTAAGTGTTAATTTTTGCTTCTGATGCATTTGCCATAAAATATCAGCTTCTAAAATATCGATTGAAAAAATTCCTTCGTGGACTGATGCCACTCACATCGATAAACCTTTTTGAAATATTTTCTTCTTAAAACATTCCACAGTTTCTCCGCCAGGGGGCGTAGATATACATTTTATTTTTGTCAATATCTCTACTTCTAAGAGTCCGATTTGAAAAATTCCTTCTTTGTTGGATAGTGTTTTCAGTGTGACACGTTTTTCATATAATTTCAAAATTTTCAAGTAATTCATATACTTTTCGCTAGGGGGCGTAGAAGTAAATTGTGTTTCCCCCCTATATCGCTGCTTCTTAATCTCCGATTTGAAAAATTCTTTCTGCACCGGATGCAGCTCCTGATGGGAAATCGTTTGCACATAATTTCTAATTTTTCTAGTAAAAATGATTTGGCCGCCAGGGGGCGTAAACCTTAATTTCCGCTTCTGATGCATTTGCAGCAAAATACGAGCTTTTATATTCTCGATTGAAAAAAACGTCGTTTGTAGATCGATGGTAGTCATGTCGACAAACCTTTTAAAAATATTTTCTTCTTAAAATAATGCATGGTTTCTCCCCCAGGGCGTAGATGTATATCTTATTTTTGTCAATATCTCTACTTCTAGGAGTCCGATTTGAAAAATTTCTTCTTTGTTGGATAGTGTTTCCAGTGTGACATGTTTTTCATATAATTTTAAAATTTTCAAGTAATTCATAGGCTTTCCGCTAGGAGGCGTAAAGGTAAATTGCTTTCCCCTACATCTCTGCTTCTAAATCTCCTATTTGAAAAATTCTTTCTGCACCGAATACAGCTCCTGATAGCAAAGCCTTTGCATATAATTTGTAATTTTTGTAAGAAATGGTTTGGCCACCAGGTGGCGTAAGTCTTAATTTCCGCTTCTGATGTATTTGCAGAAAAATATGAGCTTCCAAAATTTCGATTGAAGAAAAAGTCATTTGTTGACCGATACTACTGATGTCGACAAACGTTTTAGGAACATTTTCTTCTTGAAATTATGCATGGTTTCTACGCCAGGGGGCGTAGATGTATATCTTATTTTTGTCAATATCTCTACTTCTGGGAGACCGATTTGAAAAATTCCTTCTTTGTTGGATAGTGTTTCCAATGCGAAATGTTTTTCCTATAAATTCAAAATTTTCAAGTAAATCATAGACTTTCCGCTAGGGGGCAAAAAAGGTAAATTGCGTTTTGTGCGTTATTTCTGCTTCTAAAACTCCGATTTGAAAATTTCTTCCTGTATTGCATAAAAAACCTGATGGAAAATATTTCTCACATAATTTCTAATGTTTGGTAAAAAATGGTTTGGCCACCAGGGGGCATAAGTGTTAATTTCTGCTTCTGATGTATTTGTAGAAAAATCTGGGCTTCTGAAAACTTGACTAAGTTTCTTTTTTCTTGGACCGATACCGCTCATATGGAAAATCCTTTTGAGAATACTTTCTTCCTAAAATAATGCATGGTTTTCCCACTACGGGACGTAAAGTCACATTTTTTTTTATTTTTTTTTTTTTTGTCGATATCTCTGTTTCTAAGAGTCGGACTTGAAAAATTCTTTCTGTGTTGGAGAGCGTTTCCGGTGCGAAATGTTTCTCATATAAATTCATGTTTTTCTTAACGCATAAGTCTGCAACCAGAGGGCGTAAGCTGACAATTCCGTTTACAGCAATATCTGAGGGATTAAATCCCCGATTGAAAAACTTCTTTCTCCCGTCAGATACTATTGCTTTCCATACCGCCTCCATTCACTTTGAATAGCTTTGATAAATTTAATTTGCGTCAGAACGCGTTCAAAAGACGTGCTTATTACACCCGAAAATTCGGTGTCATCTTTCTTGTTTTTTTTTTTTTGGACAGGGAAATTCCAAGCAACTGAATGAACGTTTTTGTTGTTGTTGTTGTTGTTGTTGCTGTTTTTGTTGTTTTTCGTGCACAAGGAAATTCCAAGCAACTGAATGTTTTCTGAAGGAAATGGTTACATGGAATATAGTGCAAATATGCCAATAATAACATTACAATGCCTATCTTGTATTTATGAAGAATTATTTCTTCGGGGAAATTCGTTTCCCAATTGCATATGACGTACTTTCATCACTGGAATTTGTGACCTACATCCGACCCTGGATGTGAATAAAGGTCGTGAGACACTACGATGGAGCAGGAATAGCTCCGACTAGCGCAAATATGAAGGTTCTCAGATGTCAACGTTAAGTTGCTTCGAATTTCCTTGTCCTGGGTAGTGTGATGACTAGCATGCTCGACACGAAATCGGGAGTTGCGGATTCCATTCCAGCTCCAGGACGATGAACATTTTCAAGTTTTCTAAAGGAAGTCGTTACGTGGAATACAGTGAAAATATGTCAATAATAGCATTACAATGCTTCAAACAGAAGTCATCGCTCTTTCCACGTTTATGAGTGAGTCATGGAAAAATTATCATCTGCCACCACCGGGAATCGAACCCAGAGTCTTAAGTGAGAGCTTTTCCATGACTCACTTATAAACGTGGAAAGAGCGATGACTTTTGTTTGATGTTCCTAATCTACGTTAATTGTGTGTATTAATTATTTATTCGCCTCCTAGTTATTTGTTCAGTTGCTGCTTACCACCGTTGGTGAATCCCCAGCATTGTGCGGGGCTCCAAGAAGCAACCTGCCATGTGGTATGGCAGTTAGTCGTATGTGAGTCTGGAGAATTCGAGGCCGTTGTGGTGCAGTGGTAGCATGTCCAGCGCGTAACTGGAAGACCCTGGGTTCGATTCCAGGTGGCGGCCGATGAGAATTTTTCCATGACTCACTTATAACCGTGGAAAGAGCGATGACTTCTGTTTGATGTTCCTAATCTACGTCAATTGTGTGTATTAATTACAATGCTTACCATGTATTTATGAAGAATTATTTCTTCGGGGAAATTCGTTTCCCAATTGAATATGACCTGAGATATTGGTATTTTTAATTGTACGTCACAGGCGATATAATAAGTTTGAAAATAAAGTATTGGGACGTAGCTACCACAAGAGGTGGCGCGCATGTCAAGACGTCAAAGTTGAAGCGACAAATTTCGTCGGTGTAGCTTTATTGGGAAAGCATTTGGCTGAGGAGCAGAAATATGCGGTTAAAATCACCGCCACCGGCAAATTTGTGTTTTACGCTATATTGGCGCCCGAACTTAAAATGAATCTCCTGGTCGTTGGGTTTTTCGAAAATTTTGTGATGTTCCTTCCACACATTGTCCGGAATTAGAATCCCTTCTCCTACAGTGAGCTCTCCTTCAAGCGTGATTTTCTGGCTGACCCGGAAACTATGATTTCGTCCCAGCCCTTTGTCAAGGACGGGATATACATCGCTCGACATAGAAACTGCCCCACCCAGAAGGAGTGAGGACCGAGACGTGAAATTGAGCATGAAAGTAGGAATAGATAAGCGTTTGCCTTGATGTTATTCTCAGCCACGGACAGTGTTTATAAGATGAGATAATGCAGAGCACAATGGGTAGGTCTTAGTACGTGGTTGCATCACCGCTAACGGCAGTACAAGCAGTGATACAGCGTGGCAATGAGTCATACAGTCGACGGATATCGTCCTGAGGAATGGAACACCAAGCACGGTTGACTTGCTCCCATAATTCATCGGGATCGTGCGGCAGCCGATTCGATTGTAGACGATGTCCAATGCGGCCCCACAGTTTTTCAATATGGGATAAATCGGGCGATCTTGCTGGTCATGGCAGTGTTTGAACATGTTGCAAACATTGTCTGGAGACCAGAGCGGTGTGTACACGAACATTATCTTGCTGGAAAATGGGGTGCTGTAAGCCATTCAGGAACGGTATCAAAATGCGCTGCAGAACCTCGCTCACGTATCGTGCAGCTGTCAGTATGCCCGTGATGTGGACAAGAGGTAACCTGCTGTCATGCGCAATAGCACATCATACCATGACGCCTGCCTGACTGGTGGTGTGCCGATCGCCAACGAAACCAGGATCACATCTGCTTACCAGGTTGTCGCTAGACACGGATTCTTTGATCGTCGGCACCCAGACAGAAACGGGATTCATCACTGAATACTACAGCGGTCCATTCGTTAACCCAGCTCTCAAGACTTTGGCACCAAGCCAGACGAGCGCTGCGATGGCTGGCAGTCAATGACAGTCGACGTAGCGATTGCCTACTGCGCAGGTTTGCCACATGTAACCTTCGGTTTACAGTTCGGGTCCTTATTGCAACATCCGCGGCCGATGACACAGCTCGTCGAATATCGACTGCAGTGCTTTCTGGTGACGAACAGAGTGTGTGAAACAATCCGCCAGTCCAAGTGTGCTGACGTCTGTCGGACTGCCCCACTGCCGCTCCGACGTACGCACGAACCTTTCTGTAGCCACTAGTGCCAATAGCGTCCAACAGTTCGTGCATCCCTTTGCACATGCACAGCGGTACGACGGTAGACCAGCCCGCTTCACACAGGCCTACAATTCTTTCTCTCTGTAACGCATCCGAATTGCGATAAACCTGCCGAAAGCGTGCACCAGAATTTTTGTCCTTCGCTGAATAGTTTCCCAGCAGAAACAACAAATCTGAAACTTCCGCGACACTTCCACCTGCGGCCACACCTTACCATCCCTGTTGCTGCTAGCACCTTTATCTCACGAACGTGAGATGTCATTGGCTCCGTTTTAACATCATTTGCATATCTCGAGTGGGTACACCCGTTATGTGATTTGCATGTTTGTAGCATAATTCCTTCTGAGTGGGGCAATTTCCATGTCGAACAGTGTATGTGACGTACGTGTCAAGACGCAAAAGTTGCAGCGACAAGCTTGGTCGGTGTAGCTTAATTTGGAAAACATTCTGTTCCGGAAAAGAAGGATGCCAGTTCCGTCACAGGGAAAATTTGGCTGTTTCGTTACAGTGTAATGTTTAAATTATATTAGTATTTGAGATCGAGGTTTCTCTGGAAAGAAAAAGGTATCTTGGATACACGTTAAATTCAATGAAGTGCAGCCCTCATATCAAAACTGAACATACTAAGTGGTGAAAGATTGGGTTCTATTCCGATTTGCTGGTGCGAAAGCATATGTTCGATATAGACTTTTTACCTTACATGTTCTGTGGCTCTGAAAAGTTTCCTTTTCTGGGCTTAGTAATCTTCAAATTGGAGAAGGGTAGGTCCTTTCGAATTTAAAGTATACATTGCTAACGAGACGCTACCGTTAGCAACTCTCATCGTTTTTTGTTTTTTCTTTAAATTATGTTAAAATGGGCAGATCTATCTAGCATGAGAGCTTTTTTTCGGACCTTGAATAAAAGCAAGCATTTTTTATAAGCATTTTCGAAAATTGAAAAAAAGATCATCCAGTTGTTGTATAATTGTCATCGAGTTTGAACACTCTGTGTAGAGTTTCAGACTGAACTGTTTCTCGAGTCACTCGGTAGATTGCAGCAGCACGGGAGAGAGAGAGAGAGAACAGTGGAGCCGTTATAGCGAGATGGAAGATGTGTGTCGTTGAAAATGTGCCTTAGAATTATGTGTTTGTAATTAAGTAGTTATCTACAAGAAATGATGTGTGTGTGTGTGTCATCCTTGAGTGGATTATTCGTCATCAGAAGAAGAAGGTTCGAGCAGGATACTCGTTTCCGTCTTATTGGATTACGACACTCGTCAAACAGATGCAAAGTAAGTGATCTTACCGTGAGTTGATAGCATAGCGCTGTAGCAAAGAAGACAAGATGGATTCTCGATTCCGTGAGCCTTTCCTGGTGTAGGTAACGGTTAGTCACGTATCGTCAGGCCATTGATCAATTCAGTGTGGAATGATATTAAAGTTTTCCTACCGTCTGTAAGACGATGGGACAGCTCACATTCTTCAGCTTTCGTGAGCTCGTAATTTGATTATTAAGGTATGTTATGTTACTTTGTTAAATTGGAATATTTCAAGTTTAATTTGATTTCAGAGCAACTTTTTCTAAGTGCAAAAGTCACTTGAATCTGTACACTCATTACCGGAAAAAATGCCTTGCGATGTTTCTGAAGTTTGGTTAGTTGCTGTGTTTCAAAAGAATCGTTTTATTTAAACACCGGAAATACTGTATTAGCAAATAATATTTCTAACTACCCGTATGTAAACCCCAATGTGTACATACAGTGTCAGACGTTGAAAAAACTTTTCAAGTTTCTCAATAAAAACTCAAAACTTGTCCGAAGCCAATTCGGTTTAATATTAACCGATTCGGATTAACACTGATCGGAAGTTTCCAACTACCAGTTCAAGTTCCTTTGAATGGAACTGCGTAAAATCACGATTCATAGCTTGGTCACAAATTTTATATATATATGCCTGATAATGCTGTTTGAGGAATAAAAGAGCAGGAATAGTGGAATAGTTCTAAATAGATAAATTTCTAAATATATGAAATTTTTCCACATTACCCACGCCGTCTCTCTTTGTTATTTTATAATGTGCTCTAATTTATCTTTGTAAATCTAAAAATAAATTCTCTTAAGGTAAACGTGTGACATGCGTTAAGTTCTTTTAAGAAAAATGTGTGTGAAGGCATTGGCTACTCTGTTTGCCGCCTTGAAAATGCTGTAGTTGTTCCTGTAATATTGAAGAATATGTCTTTCACAATCTCCATGATGAACAGTAAGCAAGCCAAATGGCTATTCTATATTCAATAAACGCATACAGCCTCTGAAATCCGTTTATTTTTGAGGCGTAATAAGCACAGAGATTCTATGTTCAAGAAACGCATACAGCGTATGAAATCCGTTTTTTTTTAAGGCGCAATAAGCACAGAGATTCTATATTCAAGAAACGCATACAGCGTATGAAATCCGTTTATTTTTAAGGCGTAATAAGCACAGAGATTCGCCAAGCTTTCGCACTCCACTGGGAGGCTTTTTCAAGACAACGGTAGACATAAAAATGCAGGGAATTGCAACAGATAAGGAACAATGGTGATTTTTGAAAGGAACGTGGGTGATATCACCAGCGTATTTCGTGAAATGTTTTTAGCACGTAATTACACGGTGAGCAGCGACGTGTTCCCGTCTTTTAATAACGCATGCCAAACCATTGGTAGTTCAGTAGAGATCATGTCATTGCACACTACTTTGTTGGAGAGGATTTCGACAGTTTCCCTGATGGCAGTCTCTTTAAAGTTAGTGTAAGGGGCAATTCTTCTAATATTATTCCATACTGGAGTGGCCGAAGAATGCATGACTTCTCTGGCGAGGGCTGTATTCTGCATGCCCTGGTTGACACTTCGCAGGTGTTCTTTACATCTAGTGTCCAAGGATCGCTTTGTCATACCGATATATATCTTTTCCGTGTTGTCAAGATATACCAACGGTAGAACGTACACACCCACCTTTTCTTTTTCATACTGTCTCTCCTTGCAGCTTGATACTATATGTGATAATGGGGTCGGGGACTATTAATATTTTGTATTTACGTAACAAATTTTTTAACCAATATGCAAAGCCTGGGATATATGAGATGGATCCTGCGTGCTTCATTGTCTTACTAGGTGATTTTGTTGCTGCTGACATCATACGATTTCTTACAGTTCCATGTATTCTGTCTATTTCATCCCTCTTGTATTCAGCCTTTAGACCTTTGCTATAAAAAAAATAATAGTATGAATTTCCTTGTTATTTAGGTAGTCCGGGAGGCATACGTTATACGCTCTATAGAACCATGCTCTAAAAGCAGAAAGTTTGTACTCTTTTGGGCAGTGCGAATCAGGAGGGACAAGGTTCGGTACTGCGGTCGGTTTATAATAAACGTTAAAATCGAAGCTGAATGTTCTATTTCTTCTGAGCGCGACGTCAAGATAATTCAACGTTCCATTCGCTTCATGCTCCATGGTGAACTTTATCGTATTATGTAGACTGAACTTTATCGTATTATCTTATGCATGAAATCTTTTCATTCGTCTTTTCCATGTTCCCATATGAAGAATATATCGTCAGCGTAGCGGATCCAAACTCGGGGTATCTTGATACACTTTAGAAAGATGAGATCTTATAGCGGTTTAAGTACTGCTTCAGCAAGTACTGCTGATAGAGGGGAACCCATATCTCTGTGATTACTACACCATAAGAAATAAATGGATTTAATACGCTGTATGCGTTTCTTGAATATTCATATTGTGGTGTATCAAAAATAACGTTAATGGCTATTCTGTTTGCCGCCTTGAAAATCCTGTAGTTGTTCCATGTATTTGTGAAGAATATTTTTTCCACAATCACCATGTTGAACAGTACGCAAGGCAACTGCTATTCTGTTTGCCGCCTATTCCAAGTAATTTTGAAGAATATTTCTTCAACAATTTCCATTTTTAACGGCAAGCAAGGCAGTGGCTATTCTGTTTGCCGCCTATATATCCTGTAGTTGTTCCATATATCTGTGAAGAATATCTTCTTCCACAATCTCCGTGTTGAAGAGTAAGCAAGGCAACGGCTATTCTGTTTGCGGCCTTGAAAATCCTGTAGTTGTTCCATGTATTTGTGAAGAATATTTTTTCCACAATCACCATGTTGAACAGTAAGCAAGGCAACTGCTATTCTGTTTGCCGCCTATTCCAAGTAATTTTGAAGAATATTTCTTCAACAATTTCCATTTTTAACGGCAAGCAAGGCAGTGGCTATTCTGTTTGCCGCCTATATATCCTGTAGTTGTTCCATATATCTGTGAAGAATATTTCTTCCACAATCTCCGTGTTGAAGAGTAAGCAAGGCAACGGCTATTCTGTTTGCGGCCTTGAAAATCCTGTAGTTGTTCCATGTATTTGTGAAGAATATTTTTTCCACAATCACCATGTTGAACAGTAAGCAAGGCAACTGCCATTCTGTTTGCCGCCTATTCCATGTAATTTTGAAGAATATTTTTTCCACAATCACCATGTTGAACAGTAAGCAAGGCAACTGCTATTCTGTTTGCCGCCTATATATCCTGCAGTTGTTCCATATATTTGTGAAGAATATTTCTTCCACAATCTCCGTGTTGAAGAGTAAGCAAGGCAACGGCTATTCTGTTTGCGGCCTTGAAAATCCTGTAGTTGTTCCATGTATTTGTGAAGAATATTTTTTCCACAATCACCATGTTGAACAGTAAGCAAGGCAACTGCTATTCTGTTTGCCGCCTATTCCAAGTAATTTTGAAGAATATTTCTTCAACAATTTCCATTTTTAACGGCAAGCAAGGCAGTGGCTATTCTGTTTGCCGCCTATATATCCTGTAGTTGTTCCATATATCTGTGAAGAATATTTCTTCCACAATCTCCGTGTTGAAGAGTAAGCAAGGCAACGGCTATTCTGTTTGCCGCCTATTCCATGTAATTTTGAAGAATATTTTTCCACAATCACCATGTTGAACAGTAAGCAAGGCAACTGCCATTCTGTTTGCCGCCTATTCCATGTATTTGTGAAGAATATTTTTTCCACAATCACCATGTTGAACAGTAAGCAAGGCAACTGCCATTCTGTTTGCCGCCTATTCCATGTAATTTTGAAGAATATTTTTTTCCACAATCACCATGTTGAACAGTAAGCAAGGCAACTGCTATTCTGTTTGCCGCCTATATATCCTGTAGTTGTTCCATATATCTGTGAAGAATATTTCTTCCACAATCTCCGTGTTGAAGAGTAAGCAAGGCAACGGCTATTCTGTTTGCGGCCTTGAAAATCCTGTAGTTGTTCCATGTATTTGTGAAGAATATTTTTTCCACAATCACCATGTTGAACAGTAAGCAAGGCAACTGCCATTCTGTTTGCCGCCTATTCCATGTAATTTTGAAGAATATTTTTTCCACAATCACCATGTTGAACAGTAAGCAAGGCAACTGCTATTCTGTTTGCCGCCTATATATCCTGCAGTTGTTCCATATATCTGTGAAGAATATTTCTTCCACAATCTCCGTGTTGAAGAGTAAGCAAGGCAACGGCTATTCTGTTTGCGGCCTTGAAAATCCTGTAGTTGTCCCATGTATTTGTGACGAATATTTCTTCTACTATCTCTAAGTCTCACTGATTTCGCAGTTTCTCCTTTGCTTTATTTTCATCCGCAAAGTTGGTGGCCGTTACGCTCTGCAAGAAGCGTAAAGTATAGGTTGTTAAAGTAAATGCATAATAAGTTGTTACCTTAAGTACCGTAATAGGCTGTTACCGTAAATACCTTCTTGAGACTGCTTTCCTTACCCTCGGCAAAGAAAGCGGGCTCAAGGAGGTATTTGATAAGATATCTCCAGCTGTGAGCCAGTCGTTATTTTTTATGATAATTAACACAGCAATCAGACATCGCTGAATTGATTGTAATTACTGTTTCACACGTGAAATCAATCACATCAGAAAACTTGAAAATTTCATTATTTTTTATTTTTATTTTTTATGCTTTGTACGCTAATCCTAGTTACATAAAGTAATTATCTTTACATCGGAATAACAGTGTGTCCTCAGGCTTCGAAGAAATGAAACTTTATTTTCTATTTGGAAAGGTATGCATTTCTGAATTTTTAAAGCAGTTTTCCCCACGGGCTGATACTTACTCTTGTGGCATAAAATTACATCATTGAAGAGCTTTATAATACCTGGGTTACCACACAAAAAAACAGAAATCTCATTCATCTTTGGCATAACAAAAGAAAAAACGAAACGAAAGCAAACAGGATAGGCTTCCGTGACAGTCTTGGCGATATTTTTTGAACCGAAATTACTTTTCCATGGTATTCAAAACAGTTTTCATCATCTAGCAGTTTGCTATTTTAGTAAAAAAATAAAATTTGAGAAGTTTTGGAAAAGCAGACTATCCTTTTGGAAAAAAAAAAGACATATTTTGCAAATGTATGTAAAATATCATCGGACGTTGCCGCAATACCAGCTTTTTTTTTTTCAATCTATAGTTCGTATTATGTACTGGGGTAAACCTTCTGATGTTGCTAAACTTGGATTCTGTATCAATAACCATGAAATATACTGGCTGAGCAATTTTCCTTACGTAAACACACAAAAACTAAATAAAATGTCGTCGAAGTATTTCAGGCTATTTGTGTGTACGGTTATAAAAATGTAGCTGAAGAATACTTACGCAAGGGAAAACAAATTACTCTATACAAGATGCTTCTTGTAAGACTTAAACAGTAGATCTAGAAGGTGATAGAAGAAACTATTTTGTTATTGAAGATTCGAAATAGTTAAGCTCAGCTGAGTGCTGTTAAATGTTTTGCTGGATAGGTAGAATAAGTGAAGACTGAAAGAAAGATGATAAATTTCGAAGCGGTGTTTTATTCTTCCAAGGTGCGAGAGAATAGTTGTAAAAAGAGATATTCTAAATAAGACAACCAGCCAGGAAAATAAACAAAAAGATCGCTGGAAAATGAAGTGAACTTCCTTCTGTGCACCAACGTTTTACGTAAAAAAGGGCCCCATGAATAAAACATTTCCTTTAGGATGTGTTAAGACCCACCACTTAGAAGTAGCTACTTCACTATCGAAACAAAGATCTTTGCCTAAACTTTGACTGAACGTTCCCGCGATTTAATTTACGCTACTTTGAGAGAGCCTATCATTGTATCTTTATGGGAAGCGAAGAAAGGAGGAAATTGTTTCGATTTAGTTTCAAGCAGTAGTAGTTCAACTTACTGAGACACTAAACTTAGGCATTCAACAACTAGAAAAGAATTTGATTGAAAAAGAAAAACAGCACATTTGTAAACAAGGCTGTTTTTTATTTCCAGAGGAGCCGAGGGCTCTGCAAGAAAAAAAAAGTTCAAAATTAAACTTACTGTGCCCACACGCACGAAAAAGCAAATAAAGCAGTTAGTTTGTTTCCTCTTGTACTCTCCTAAACCCCTGTTTGGCAAGCTTTAAAGCAAACCGAAGCACCACGCAAGACTATTGCAGAAGAATCGTAATTAAAAACAAAAAAGTCAATGCACACGCAATGACAGCTTAAAGATTAATGAAATAAATGATATCTTCATTTTATATGCAAGAACAATGAAACATATACAAAGTATATATATATATATATACATATAAACTCGTATGTACCTATATATATTCATCATCATTATCTTCTTCATCATTGTTAATCATTATCAATTCACTGCTGGATGAAGGTCTCCCCACGTTTCTTCCACAACGGTATCTTAAGCCAGTCTCCTCCATGTCACTCCCGTATGCCTTCGAATTTCATCCACCCACCTCCCATGTGGTCTTCTTCTGGGCCTTTTTCTGTCCCTTGGAATACAATCTAAAATTTTGGTTTTCCATAGCTGGTCAGTTTTCCTGGCAACATGCCCAGCCCATTGCCATTTCAGAGATTTTACTCTGATCATGATGTCTTCTAGTTCTCGGGAATCTCATCGCAGCGGCCTGGAATGACATTACCAACAACAGTACGGTGAAGGCTCTTTCCTTTACCAACAGCACAACGTCCACGTAAACGAAGCAAGATCCGTGTAGGAGTGGTTTTATGAGATGGGTGTGGAAGAACTGGACTGGCCTACTCATAGCCCCGATGTCAACCCCAGTGAACACTCTTAGGATGAAATGGAAAGCCGATTGCAAACCAGGCCGAACCGCCGGACATCGGCGACCGACCTGACTAGTGCCCTTGTGGCAGAATGGAAGGCGATTCCGCTGCACATAGCAAAACCTACGGGAAAGTCTTCCTATCAGAGTGAAAGTTGCGATAGCGGCAAATGCAACCAACTCCATATTAATTTCTTTCTCATTGCATGGAGTTTGTAGATAGTCAAGTGCCGGATACTTTTGATTAGATAGAGTGTATCTACTTCATTAAAATGAAACAAAATAAAAAAAGCCACCAAAACATGAAACATCCTTAATTTATGAACCATATTTGTCTCAAGGATGTGGAAATATGGGGAAGAATGTACAAAGACGTAGGAAGATGGGGAGGAATGCTGTCTTTCTCTAGAAAAATGAGAAGGAATGCTGTCTTTGTCTAGAAAGATGAGAAGCAATGCTGTCTTTGTCTAGAAAGATTAGAAGGAATGCTGTCTTTGTCTAGAAAGATTAGAAGGAATGCTGTCTTTGTCTAGAAAGATGAAAAGGAATGCTGTCTTCGTCTGTAAAGATGAAAAGAAAGGCTGTCTTCATCTAGAAATATAAGGAGAAATGCTGTCTTTGTCTAGAATTATGAGGAGAAATACTGTCTTTGTCTAGAAAAATGAGAAGGATTGCTGTCTTTGTCTAGAAAGATGAGCAGGAATGCTGTCTTTGTCTAGAAAGATGAGAAGGAATGCTGTCTTTGTCTAGAAAGGTGAGAAGGAATGCTGTCTTCGTCTAGAAAAATGAGAACGAATGCTGTCTTAGTCTAGAAAGATCAGAAGGAATGCTGTCTTCGTCTAGAAAGATCAGAAGGAATGCTGTCTTCATCTAAGATGTGTAGAAAGATGAGGAGGAATGTCATTTTGGCTCAGCGTGGTGGAAAACCGGGAGGAATGCTGCATTTGTCACAGGAACATGGAAAGACGACGAGGGTCAAATACTTATTAATCTAATTTATGTTGAAAGACGATGAGGAATGCTGCATTTGTTTCAGGTGCGTAGAAATATGAAGGGGGGTGCTGGGTTTGTAACAGGGATGGGAAGACTAGAACAAATAATTGTGTCCAAATGATATAGGAAGACAGCGAGGAATTCTACATTTGTCACAGGGAAGGGGAAAGATTCGGAAGAATTATGCGCTGCCGCAGAAATGTGAGAAGATGGAATAAATACAGGGTTTGTTTAAATGATGTAAGACGGTAAGTCACAGGTACGTGGGAAAGTGATGGAATGGGAACAAATACTTATTTGTCTAATTGGTGTAGGAAGACGGGAAGAAATTTCGGATTTGTCACAAGATGGAGAGGAATGCTGTGTTGGCGTTTGTTGCAGAGACGTTGGGAAACAAAGAGGAGTATTACCTTTGACTCACGCACATGTGAAGATGGGGACAAATAGTCATTTATTTAAATGGTGAATGCAGAGGGGAGGAATGCTGTGTTTATGATAGGCCCGTGGAAAGGTGAAAACAACTAATGTGTCTTTCTGTGTTGATTTCCGCCGTCTTTACACGATCATTATTCTAAAAACGGAATCAAATAAACACATTTGACTGTTTAGATGATTTATTGTGATAAATATAATTATTAAATTCATATAGAAGACATTAGAACTTTCAGGCCTGCAACCGACCCATCTTCAGATGTTATTAACAGAATTGAACTGAGTATGATTTAAATACATTAATGTTAGGTGGTTTTCTTGATATTGTGACCTGCTTGTGATAAACATCATATCTCGTGAAAGGTTTGTTAACATCGATAAATATATTACGTGTCAAGCAACGTATTAAAAACTATGTTTGAAGGAAATAATTGGTGTAAGTCTCTACATGTTATAACTCATTAAGCACCGTTTTCCAAGGTAAAGGGATGTGACAAGGAGTATCATCATTGCAGCATTCTTCACCATATTTGTGAATAAATAGACTTCCTAGTAGTAGGATTGATGCTTTTGAGTAGGGCGTGGCGAGGATGTTGGCTTCGTTCCAGCATGGATAACGAGATCCTTTGCATGATAGCCTTGATAGGGAAGTCCTTGACATTGTGTGTTCGTACACCGAAGCCAATATTATGACGATGACAAACGTTTTTGAGTATATTGATGTGTTGGGAATGTATGGAAGTGATCCCACATATTTGACTGGTCTGTGATCTTTTAATAATGTGGTATCTAATGTGCGATTCATTTTCTTTACTATAGAATTAACTATGTCATCTGAGTAGCCATGATGAGATGCAAATATTTTAATTTTGGCTATTTCTTGATTTCGTAATGTTATTGTAGATGAGTGGATAAATGTATGGATCACTTCCATACATTCCCAGCATCATGAATATACTCAAAAACGTTTGTCATCGTCACAATATTGGCTTCGGTGTACGAACACACAATGTACTTTCAGGAATAAAAAATGATAGAGACGTTGTTCCTTTGGACAACCGATATGGAGTATATGTCATCCCAATGAAGACAATAGACATTGAAGATGAAGATCGTATATATATTGGATCTACACTTCGCTCATTAAAAACTCTTTTAAAACAGCACCAATATAACAGAGAGACAAACTCATCAAGGACTTCCCTATCAAGGCTATCATGCAAAGGATCTCGTTATCCATGCTGGAACGAAGCCAACATCCTCGCCACGCCCTACTCAAAAGCATCAATCCTACTACTAGAAAGTCTATTTATTCACAAATATGGTGAAGAATGCTGCAATGATGATACTCCATGTCACACCCCTTTACCTTGGAAAACGGTGCTTAATGAGTTATAACATGTAGAGACTTACACCAATTATTTCCTTCAAACATAGTTTTTAATACGTTGATTGACACGTAATATATTTAACGATGTTAGCAAACCTTTCACGAGATATGATGTCTATCACGAGCAGGTCACAATATCAAGAAAACCACATGACATTCATGTATTTAAATCATGCTCAGTTCCATTCTGTTAATAACATGTGAAGATGGGTCGGTTGCAGGCCTGAAAGTTCTAATGTATTCTATATGAATTTAATAATTATATTCATCACAATAAATCATCTAAACAGTCAAATGTGTTTATTTGATTCTGTTTTTAGAATAATGATCGTGTAAAGACGACGGAAATCAACACAGAAATTCAACGTAAACACGAAATTACAACTAATGTGTCTGTCACAGGAACGTGGGAACAGTTACTATCTATCTAAAAGATGTAAGAAGACAGGGGAATGCTACATTTTTTACATGGCGTGGAAAGACCAGAAGGAATGCTGTGTTTATCGCACGAAAGTGGAAAGATGCGACAAGTACTGTTTTGTGTAAGAAATGTAAGAAAATCGAAGGGAATACTATACTTCTTTCAGAGATGTGATGACTGGGGGAAAATGTTGTGTCTTCAAGATATGAAGAAATATGTTAGAATACTCTATTTGTAGTCATTATGTGTGAGCTGGCAAGAATTATGTATTTATTCAATCTCGGAATTCGAAGGAGAGGATGAAATTGTATTTTTATCATCGAGATGTGGGAAGATTAGCAAAACTGGTGCGTTTCTAGTCGACATGTGGGGAATAAGGAAGAAAAGCAGGAAGCGTAGTGTGCTAATCGTCAGGATGCAAAGGAATGCCGAGAATAGTTACCAACAATTGGGATCTGGGGGGAAATAATTTGCCTATTTGTGATCAGAGTGTGAGGAGGTGATACACTCCAAATTAGTACGGCTCGGAAGCATACGCAAATCCCACGGCTTTGAATTTCTTTATTCTTGTAATTTAGGAAATGGAAAATCTAACGACTAGGTGTATCAGATTCTGGAAGAAATATTTTTCAAAATTACGTAGAACAACCACAGGATTTTCAAAGAGGCAAGCAGAATGGTCATTTTCTTGCTTACTGTTCAGCATAAAGATTTTCGAAGAAAGGTTCTTCAAAATTACATGGAACAACTACAGGATTTTCCAGATGCCAAACAGAATAGCCATTGCTTTACTTACTGTTCAACACGGATATTGTGGAAGATATATTCTTCAAAATTACATGGGACAACTACAGGATTTTCAAGGCGCCAAACAGAATAGCCATTGCCTTGCTCAATCTCCACACGGAGATTGTGGAAGAAATATTCTTCAAAATTACATGGAAAACCTTCAAGATTTTCCAGGCGGCAAACAGAATAGACATTGCTTATTATTTATACATGGAGAGTGTAGAAGAAATATTCTTCAAAATTACATTGAACAACTACAGGTTTTCAAGGCGGCAAACAGAATAGCCATTTCCTTGCTTACTGTTCAACATGGAGAGTGTTGAAGAAATATTCTTCAAAATTACATGGAATCGGCCGCAAACAGAATAGCCGTTGCCTTGCTTACTGTTCAACATGGTGATCGTGGAAGAAATATTCTTCACAAATACATGGAATAACTACAGCATTTTCAAGGCGGCAAACAGAATAGCCATTACCTTGCTTACTGTTCAACATGGAGAGTGTTGAAGAAATATTCTTCAAAATTACATGGAACAACTACAAGTTTTCAAGGCGGCAAACAGAATAGCCATTGGCTTGCTTACCGTTCACCATTAGAAAATTCGCTTTGAGTGGCATAACATCTGAATTTGTTCAGATTCTTAACCATCATATACTTGGGACTTCAATGTCCCGGATGTTGTAAGGGATAGCATACTCGAACCGAAATCGGGAGATGCTGGTTCGATTCCCTGTCCTGGACGATGTGATTTTCAGGTTTTCTAATGTTAAATTATATGTTGAGCAGTAAGCAAAGCAATTGCTATTCTTTTTGCAGCCTTAATGATACTGCAGTAAGAGTTAATTCTGAATGATTTAATGGAATCATCGTAGTCAATTTTTAACAATCCACTGCTGGATATAGGCCTCCCCAAGTTTTTCCTACAATATCTGCCTTGAGCCAGTTCAGCAGTTCAGCAAACCTACGACAAACAAATGAAATATTAGACAAGATTTATCCACTTGTCTAATATTTCATTTGTCCATCGGTGCGGTCAGTTCTTCTCGAGATATTTGTAGCCCATTGTCATTTCAGGGGTTTTACTTTGATTATGATGTCTTCCACTCTTGTCATTTTCCTAAACCATGTGTCCTTCTTCTTATCTTTTCTAGTCACACATAGCGTGCCCCTCTCTATGCTTCTTTCAGTTGTCTTCTATTGACTTACTTTTTTAGGAACATATCTCTGATCCAAAGTTAACAACCGGAAGGATGCATTCATTAAACGCCTTTTTTAAGGCATTTGGGGAATATGATAACGTAAACAGATGTGTGAGGAGTAATTCATTGAGCGAAGCGACGTCGAAAGCCGAGCGGATCTCTCTTTACGTGACTCGAGACAATTAGTTGTCCGGGCATAGGTACGAAGTGACACATCCGATCACCGTGTTTTTTTGCATGCCATTGGACATCGTCCATGGTCAGGTTTTGATGCCTTCCGATTCATGAAATTCAGTGTCAATGAGAAATAATCGTCCAAAAACTTGCTTATTAGAGGGTTTTCCGGGTTTTAAGAAAGGGGTCGTTTGTTACCTATCTCCTCTAAAGATCTTCAGTCGATCGCGGTGACACTTGCCACAGAGAAAGGGAAGGACATGGTGTTGGTATCATGGTGATTGGTCGTATCGTATAAAAATAATGACCATTAAAAAACTGACCAATTTTAATAATGATTGAAAACATCCGCTCCCTAAACGAATCTCGGGATAGTTAGTTGTTCGGGCATAGCTACGACATGACACATCCGATCACCGTGATTTCTACTATGCTATTGGGCATCGTCCATGGTCAGGT
Organism: Macrothele yani; assembly: GCA_039090855.1. Classification (NCBI taxonomy): domain Eukaryota; kingdom Metazoa; phylum Arthropoda; class Arachnida; order Araneae; family Macrothelidae; genus Macrothele; species Macrothele yani. Next base: position 130,766,666 of record CM077027.1, on the reverse strand, counting down.
TTTGAAGCCTTCCGATTCCCGAAATTCCGTACCATTGAGGAATTTCAATTAAAACTAAATGACCTTTTACTTGAACCGTTTCACGAAAATCGGCTAACTACCATTAATTTAAAAAAATCGTTTGAATTGAAAAACGAAGAAATGTAAAGACTTCATCTGTTAGCTCAACATTTGCTTAATCTATAATAATAAAAGAAAGTTTGTGTATGTGTGCATGTGTGTGTGTGTAACTGTCTTTCGCGACACAAAATGAAAAACGTGGTTGCCGATCTGAGTGTGTCTTTCCCCTTTGTTTACATGCAACCTGATCACAACCAAAGTGAAGGCGTGAATGAAAGTAGTTCATGATAAATTTTAGACATTTCTTTTTTAGAATGTTTCTTACTCTTGCTCTACAAGTCATAAATTTTACGTGTTCGTTTTTAAGAATTTGTTATAATAATTTTGCAATAGCTTCGCTCAAAATTTGCCAACTGTACCCGAGTTATCGATTACCGTTGGCGACTTGTCCTAGTAGTTCTCGTTAGGAATTCAGAAATTAACGAATAAATAAATTTTCCTCAAATTTTACTCTTCTACTTTTTATTTTCCAGGTTGGGAACACTTTATGATCCTTTCCTGACCCTGACAGTACTTATAAAGCACATACGGAGTGAAGTAAGCACTGACTTTCTTTCTACTCAAAAACTTGCTCGAATATTTTCTCCGAGAGAAAAAAATTTTGATGAAACTGTATTCAGAGAAAATTTTTCAAAATCATGTCCTTAGAATACGGAATACCGCCTGCGTCATTTCCGGGTTTCATATCATTGCTCTTTACACCGAAGAGCTAAAAGCATCATGACCACCTGCCTAATGGGAGGTACAAGATTTCTAAAGGTGTCTCGTAGTATCTGGTACAAACACGTTACCAGCAGTTCCTTTAACTCTTGTAAGTTACGTGGTTTAGCCGCCGCAGGTCGGATTTGCTGTTCCAACACAAAACCATAGATGCTCGATTGGATTGATGTCTGGGGAATTTGGAAGCCAGTTCGATACGTGGAACTCTTCCTCGTGTAAAATAATGAAAAATAAAGGTGTCACATACCTATTATTGAAACATATGCAGCACGTTACAAACTCGGTGAAACACGTGTCCCCTCTCCAAGAGAAGCCTAACTTCTTCTTCTTAGCTACTCAGTCCAAGGACTGGTTGTTCAGTAGTTGTACTCTGTCTCTCCATTACTCTCTATTCTCCGACGCTCTTTTCAAGTCATGGTATGTCCTAGTATTAGTGTCTTGGAGTAATTGTGCCACAAAACTATTCCTTGGTCGTCCTCTTCCTCTCTTGCCTTGAATTTTACCTTCCAAATCTTTCAGAATCTGACCTCCATGGCGCAATGTGTGTCCCATCCATAACATTCTTCTTCTTTTTAACATGTTGATCAGATTCCTGGGTTCTTCCAATCTCTCCAGGACCTCCTCATCAGTCTTTCTATCGAGCCAGCTTATTCTCTCCATTCTTCTATAGCTCCACATCTCAAATGCTTCCAGCCTCTTCACTTTCCTCTTGGTCAATGTCCATGTCTCAGAACCGTAGAAAGCTACTGACCAAACATATGCCTTTAAAATTCTCTTCCTCAGTTTTAGATCTATATTTTTGGATGTCAGAGGTCTTTGATTCTCTTTAAAAGCCATTTTTGCAATTCCCAGTCTCATTGTAATTTCCTTTTTACATCTTGCATCATCAGTAATAATTTGACCTAAATATTGGAATGATTTAACTTGCTCGATGCATTGTCCTTCAGGTTTAAGGAAAGCCTGTTTTGGATCCTTCCCTGTTACCATTAGTTTTGTCTTATTTTTATTTATCTTCATTCCATAGATATCCGCATTTTTGTGTATTTTTGACATCACGTTGTAATGACTTGGCTGATCCTGAAACCATTGCCTGGTCATCAGCAAACTTAATGGCCTTAAATCTCTCTCCATTAACCCAAACTTCTTCGCTGTCACTCCCCAAGGCCTGATCCATCATAACTTTGGCATAAATACCAAGAAGGCCAGGTAAAAACAAGTATCCCTTCTCTGCACCTTTATTTATTGGGACTGGATCAGTCATTACCTCTTGAATTGAAATCAATGCTTCCTGATTTACATAGAGATTTTTGATAGGCTGGATACTGTTATCATCCAAGCCAAGTTTCTCTAGGATTGGAAAAAGTTTTGTCCAAGTCACTCTGTCGAAGGCCTTCTCATAATCAATGAAACAAATGTAAAGGGAGCGCCCCCTGTCAATCATTCTTTCTGCCAGGAATCTCAGGGTGCCAATCGCATCCCTAGTACCCTTTCTTCTTCTAAATCCAAATTGGTACTCTCCCAACGCCTACCAACTGAAACTTTTAGTTATAAGAGATTTGATTTTATATAGGTAGCACAAAAAATAGATTAATAAAAAGATTATATAAAAAACTGGAATAAGAAAGAACTGCACTTGTTCAATATTTAATTAATCATCAACAATATCCTGATTTTGAAAATATTAAAATGTTAACTACTCACACAAAAGAATAAAAATTGAGGATTTCAGAAAGTGTTATAATCAAACAAAAAAAGGATTTACAGGACCCAATTATTATTGATACAGCTTGGAAATTATTTATAAAAAGTGAAACAAGAAAGATGACACCGAATTTTCGGGTGTAATAAGCACACTTTTTTAATCCGTTCTGATGCAAATTAAATTTACCAAAGCTGTTCAAAGTCAATGGAACTGGTATGGAAAACAATAGTATCTGACGGAAGAAAGACGTTTTTCAATCTTGTTTCTAATTCCGCAGATATTGTTGTAAACGGAATTGTGAGCTTACACCCTCTGGTTGCAGACTTGTGCGTTAAGAAAAATATGAATTTGTATGAAAACATTTTGCACCGGAAACACTCTCCAAACGCAGAAAGAATATTTCAAATCGAACTCTTAGAAACAGAGATATCGAAAAAAATCAGATGTGACTTTACGTCCCCTGATGGGAAAACCATGAATATTTTTAGGAAGAAACTATTCTTAAAAGGGTTTTTCAATATGAGCGGTATCGGTCAAAGGCAAATATATTTTTAGTCGAGTTTTCAGGAGCCCCAGATTTTGCTGCAAATACATCAGAATCAGAAATTAACACTTATGTCCCCTGGTGGCCTAACCATTCTTTACCAAACATTAGAATTTATATGAAAAATATTTTCCATCAGGTGTTGTATACGATACAGGAAGAATTTTTCAAATCAGAGATTTAGAAGCAGAGATATAGGTGGAAACGCAATTTACCTTTACACCCCATAGCGGAAAGTCTATAAATTACTTGAAAATTTTGACATTATATGAAAAACATGTCATACTGAAAACACTATCCAACAAAGAAGGAATTTTTCAAATCGGACTCCTAGAAGTAGAGATATTGACAAAAATAAGATATACATCTACGCCCCCTGGCGTAGAAACCATGCATTATTTTAAGAAGAAAATGTTCCTAAAAGGTTTGTCGACATGAGTAGTATCGGTCTACAAACGACTGTTTTTTCAATGGAGATTTTAGAAGCTCATATTTTGCTGCAAATACATCAGAAGCGGAAATTAAGACTTACATCCCCTAGTAACCAAACCATTTTTTACAAAAATTAGAAATTATGTGCAAAGGATTTCCGTCAGGAGCTGTATCCGGTGCAGAAAGAATTTTTTCAAATCGGAGATTTAGAAGCAGAGGTATAGATGGAAACGCAATTTACCTTTACGCCCCTTAGCGGAAAGTCTATGCATTACTTGAAAATTTTTAAATTATATGAAAAACATGTCACACTGAAAACACTATCCAACAAAGAAGGAATTTTTCAAATCGGATTCCTAGAAGTAGAGATATTGTCAAAAATAAGATATACATCTACCCCCGTGGCGGAGAAACCATGGAATATTTTAAGAAGAGACGTGAATGGCATCGGTCCACGAAAGAATTTTTTCAATCGAGATTTTAGAAGCTCAGATTTTATGGCAAATACATCAGAAGCAAAAATTAACACTTACGCGCCCTGGTGGTCAAAGTAATCTTTACCAAAAATTAGAAATTATATGCAAAAGCGTTTTCATCATGACCTGTATCCGCTAAAGAAAACATTTTTCAAATCGGAGTTTTAGAAGAAGAGATATCGGAGAAAATGTAATTTACTTTTACGCCCCCTAGCGGAAAATCTATGCGTAATTTGAAAAAGTAACTATACTTAAAATACTCTTCGACGCAAATGGAATCGAAAGATAAAAGAAGTTTTTCAATCGTATGCTTAGAAGCAAATATGTGAAATAAAACGTATTTTTGAATTCGATATTATCTGCATTTACTAATGTTATTGCATATTTTTCTCACCAAAATAAGGGATGGGCGGGATATCAGAAAACAGAAACAACAACAGCTACAAAAAACTGCTCTTAGCAAATAGTCATCAGATCGAAGGAAACCATCATGTATCAAAGAAAAGCTTCACTGCCGTAGTAGTCTCCCTGACATGTTTTGCTCCTGAACGTTAACTTTCCCGCAGAGCATATTAACTCTTCAGATGTGGTGGCGCTGTTGCCGCCTGTTTTACGTTATCTCTATGAGAGTTGACTTTCTTTAAGTGCAACTTCGTGAGCTGAAAAACACGCGACGGCGTCCTCGTGCGGGTTGATGTCCTGAGGATGTGAACTGCGAGTTCACGAAATTAATTGCCGGTACAACATTTACGGAATGTCTTTCGCGTGAACGGTGTACCCTAACCCCATGAGTTTTCTTTGTTCTAAAGTGTTATTTTTTAAACATTGGATAGTTTTAGACATATGAATGTTTGTGGGTGCATGTATTTAATTGAGAGTTATAAATTAATTTTAACCAAAAGTTTTAGTTTGTAAATAAATTAATTTTAACCAAAAGTTTTAGTTCGTCACTGCCATCGATGAGCCGTGATCTGCCCACTCCTTGCCAGCGATTCTTGTTTTTGTTTTGTTTTTTTCCTCCTCGGACTACTTTTTGAAAGTAATAAGTGTTCGCATTTCTTTTCTTTTTTCTATCGTTTTCAATAAAGCCAGATAAACATGTTCATTTTAAAGATTGATAGCTATAAAAGCTTGAACCGTGTCCATATTCTTCCAAGTAAGTGCGTGTGTGCGTGTGTGTGTCTGTGCGTAGATCGCATTCCCCTGTTGCTCATGAATTTGAAATTAATGACGGAAATAAGACTTCTCCAAACTTATCATTAAGGAACGGGTTTTCAGACAAATTAATACCTTCCCGTAAAAACACATATTTTCGAGAATTTCGCATGTAAGTATAAGTTTTCCCAAATTTCATATTGAGTCCATAATTGTGCATGTTTCTTTCATTTTTTGTTATTAATTCAACGGAAAAAAGGAATAGTAATATAACTAACAGGTGGAATTTACGCCCGTCTTCCCCTCCAGGAGGACTCGTTTCATCGGTGCCACCGAGCTGGCAAATGACGTCGTCTCTTCCCCCACCTCAAAGCGAAACTGGAAGTTCCCTTGTCGCATAAAGGCTTACGTAATACATGCATAGATCATATCAGATGTAGAGGATTTTAGGAAGGGAGTACCTGACCCCAGGTCTTAAAGAACCCTTAGAAATAGGAAGCTAGGAGATTTGGGCTAGAGTGCCGATAGGAAAGTGACACGGAAGCGATGTGGAAAGGGGGAGAAAGACGCCTTTATTTATTACCGGAAAGCCAGTACCCAAGGCCAGACGGCTTAACGTGCCTAATAAGTCTTAAAGTCCAACAGGGGAGTATATATACGCCGCTCGCGTTACAGTCGTTGTTGTTGATGCGATTCTGTTGAATTTCTATTGCCAGCGCGTTCTTCTTTCTGCGATATTATTTGGCTCCTAGATTAAGTGCTGAAGTGCGGTTGTAAAGGGCACTAACTTAATTATTTCGAAGAGCTGTATAACTGTGCCGAATAAATTTTTGTTTTGAGTTTTAACGAGTGTACTGCCTCTTCATTGCGAGTTTTAGAGAATAAAACAAACCTTCCTATTCAAATCCCAAGGAAAGCAACAAAAACGTAACCGCATCCCGCCAAAAAGCAAGGGTATGGATGTGACGCCATGTGGCATTATCGTCCACAGAAGTCAAGACCAAACGCAAAACAAACACATTTTGCGGAGTTTACCGTTTTTCTTCGGATTTCTCACGCCTGTTAGCGGTGTCTGTAGATTACAAAGTTTCCAAATGAAGATTTTCGCAAGTTGCAAGCTGTCTGGTCCTTTCGTACCGTTCCTTAAGTTTCAGTACTCTGTCGTCTCACTCATTTGTTATTGCTTCATAACAGCAAGCATACATTTGAGTTGCGAAATCTAGAAATCGATACGATAAGCGTAGATTTGCGATGGAAAATTCACTGCAACTCCGAAGAACCTTTTCTATCGACTGTATAGCTGTGATTAGTAAGTTGAGTACTAAAATCATCCCTTTTTTTACAGGAAATAACTAGTTGCATTATCGTTAAAAATATATACATTAATTCATATGTACGAAAAAGGTTCTCCGAGAGCTCCCTTATTCTCCCGCGTTTGTCGTGGCATTTCGTTTCATGAAGGCTCTGGTTCAAACGATGGCTCATAACATAATTTCCCGGTATCGACGGAGTGCAGATCTATTGGAAGTTGGAAGCAGGTCGGACACAGAAGGTGGTAGCAGAAGCCATTGGATCGTTACCAAGTGTCATCTTTCGACTATGTGCACACTTCCAGGATACGTAAAGTGTTCCAAGAAGGCAAGGTCAAAGCCGTCCACGAGCAACTACAGCCAGAGACGACCGTTATCTATTGTTAACAGCTAGTTGAACAGGCGGTAAAATGCTATTCGGCTCCAGCAAGAGCTTCTCTTGTCAACAGGACGCAGGTTGTCAACTCAAACCATCCAAAATAGCCTTCACTAATGTTGCCTTTATTCACGCAGACCTATGGTGTGTGTCCGTTTATACATGTCCGTTTACTCTAATGTTGCCTTTATGCGCGCAGACCTATGGTGTGTGTCCGTTTATACATGTCCGTTTACTCTAATGTTGCCTTTATGCACGCAGACCAATTGTATGTGTCCGTTTATACATGTCCGTTTACTCTAATGTTGCCTTTATGCACGCAGACCAATTGTGTGTGTCCGTTTATACATGTCCGTTTACTCTAATGTTGCCTTTATGCACGCAGACCAATTGTGTGTGTCCGTTTATACATGTCCGTTTACTCTAATGTTGCCTTTATGCACGCAGACCAATGGTGTGTGTCCGTTTATACATGTCCGTTTACTCAAACCATCCAAATAGCCTTCACTAATGTTGCCTTTACGCACGCAGACCAATGGTGTGTGTCCGTTTACTCTAATGTTGCCTTTATGCACGCAGACCAATGGTGTGTGTCCGTTTATACATGTCCGTTTACTCTAATGTTGCCTTTATGCACGCAGACCAATGGTGTGTGTCCGTTTATGCATGTCCGTTTACTCTAATGTTGCCTTTATGCACGCAGACCAATGGTGTGTGTCTGATTATGCTGGGATAACCGCACGACATCGTACGAAACAGCACTGAGGAGCATCGTATTTGGGGACACGACGCGTGGAGTCAAGTTCTCTTTTCTGACGAGTCGCTATTCAGTCTGGAGTCTGACAGTCGACGAATTCTTATCTGGAAGGAACACAGCACACGAAATAACCGAACTTTTGTGCAAGAAAAATCGCATTACGGCGGGCATGGATTGGTGGTCTGAGCAGGCATAAGTATCGGTAGACCTATGTGGATCTGTACGTCATCCAAAACGGCAGTCTGACAGCCCATAGATATAGAGACGATATTCTCAGAAGTATTGTCGTGCCGTATGCAGCAGCTGTCGGCGCTTCGTTCCATTTCATGGACGATAACTCGTCCTCGCGCTTCGTTCCATTTCATGGACGATAACTCGTCCTCGATCTCGTAGATCGAGAGTTGCAGCAGCTGTCGGCGCTTCGTCCTGTTTCATCGAAGATAACTCTCGAACTCATAGATCGAGAGTTGCGGTAGCTGTCGGTGCTTCATTCTGTTCATCGACGATAACTCGCGATCTCATAGATCGAGAGTTGCAGTAGCTGCCGGCGCTTCGTCCTGTTTCATCGAAGATAACTCTCGATCTCATAGATCGAGAGTTGCAGCAGCTGTCGGCGCTTCTTTCTGTTTCATGGACGATAACTCTCGATCTCATAGAGCTCGACTAATAGACAACATGCTTCAAGAGGAGTAAATCGAGCGTGTAGTGTGGACAACACGCATCCCTAACGTAAATCTAATTGAGCATGCCTAGGATGCACTTGATTGCAGCTGGGCTGGTACATCCGTTGGCTCTTCGTTAGCTCGGGAATGCCCTCATTGAGGAGTGCACGAGATACCTCCAGAAACTCATTGATAACATCATCAATTCCATGCCACACAGGTATGCAGCAATCTTAGTCATTCGAGGGGACTACAAACCCTACTAAAAATCAGTTACCAATTTCAAAAAGTAAATTTTATTTTGTTCAGACATTCATACTGTTGTATAGCATAAATGATATTGTATAAAAATTCGCTGTCCTTACTCATATTACTGCATATTCTGCTGTGTCTTATACACTGAGTGGCCACTTTATTATGACCACCCCCTCAGTACTTCGTTTGGCCACTTTTTGCCTTTAATGCTTGATTGCAGCTGGGCTGGTACATCCGTTGGATTGCAGCTGGGCTGGTACATCCGTTGGATTGCAGCTGGGCTGGTGCATTCGTTTGGATTATTCGTGGCATGGACTCCACGAGATGTTGATAGGTGGTTTGTGGAATCTGAGACCATGCTTGATGAATAGCACTTTCCAGGAGTGTGAGATAGCAGGGTTGTGGATCCAACTGTCTGATGGCTCGTTCAACTTCATCCCACAAATTCTGAAACAGGTTGAGATCTGGAGATTGTGGGGGCCACCTAAGCAAAGTAAACTCACCGGCATGTTCCTGAAACCAATCCTGTACAATACGAGCACGATGGCATAATGCATTATCTAGTTGAAAGTAGCCATCGCCATTGCGACAAACCATCCACATGACAGGATGCACTTGGTCCACAACGACGTTTAGATATGATGTGCCAGTCAGACTTTGATCAACACGATTAAAGGGCCCAAAGCATGCCAGGAAAATATTCCCCAAACCATAACGTTGCCTCCACCAGCTTGAAGGGTTGTAGTAATGCATTTAGTGTCTATGCTTTCGTGCTGTTTCCACTAAATTCTCACTCGGCCATCGGCATGGTGCAACTGAAAACGATATTTATCGGACCACATAATTTGTTTCCAATTATCGACTGTCCAATCCTTGTGCTCCTCTGCGAACTGGAAACGTTTTCTCTTGTTAACTGCAGGCAGCTAATGTGTTCGAACAGGCCTTCGGTTGTCATGTTCCATCCGATGCAGCGTACGGCGAACAGTGCAAGCAGAGATCATTTGAGGGGATCCTTCATTAAGATGGTCTACACTTTGCTGCACTGTTGCCCTTCTGTTGTCTGTTACCAATCTGGACACTCTCCGTTCTGCCCGAGCAGTCACTAGTCGATGACGATCACACGTTGCGATCCAGTTTTTTGGGTGACAGTCCAGTCTTTAAAGACTTTAACAACAGCTACTCTGTAACATTTCACGAATGCGGCGGCTTCGGTGATACTTGCTCCCATGGCTCCGAGCTCTTACAATCATCCCACGTTGAAATTTCGTCAAATCGCATTTTTATTCATCGCTTCACCCCAAAATCACTTCTACTACTGTCGCAAGCACTAAGCTTTCTCTTTTTATACTAGCCTCGCCTTCTGGCGGCAACAGCGTGTAGCCATAAGCTCATTTGCTTAAAACTGTCAGGTGGTCATAATAAAGTGGCCACTCAGTGTATAAAACTAATAGTTTACGTTCAACAATATCAGTCACGCATGATTTTTCTTATAATATCTCTTGCTAACCTCATTTTTTGAGTAATGCATATTAGTTGTACAAATACGTTTTAAAGCGTTTTAAGACTACGCAACATGTAATTTGAGAGAAAACAACAATACCTTTACGATATATAATTTATGACTACAAAATTTGTGGGTTTGAAATCAAATAAAAATACCAACAATTAACACAATCAAAGGTTTATTATATATCGACTATAGTTCAAAATAACCACACCTTTTTGTTTGAAAACGCTACGCTCATTGATAAACCTGCTTCGACTATTAAGCTTAATGTATTAGAAGCTTTCCACATATACCGGAACTCTTAGCAGCTTGTCAACGACATGACGTCGACTCCATTTCTTACAAGCGCGTGGAAACAACTCACCAAAAACCATGACCGTCAGGACTCTGATGATGTCACAATGATTTGAATGTTTACGGTCCATTCGTCCTGATGATACCGAGTCAATAGCTCTGCGAAACTATAGTCGATATATAATAAACCTTTGATTGTGGTAATTGTTGGTATTTTTATTTTATTTTAATACCTTTACGAATCAAAATATGCGCCGTCATTATCTATCACCTTCCGCCATCGGTCGGGCAGCTGACGGATTCCAGCCATGAAGAATACTTCGTCGTGTGACGTAATGAGTTGTCAACCCGTTTTTACATTTCGTCACATGTCCGGAACCGTACAGCAGACAAACCATGTGGCATCAATCGGAACAAATGATAGTCTGAAAGGATTATGTCGGGACTATACGCCGGATGCTCAAAAACTTCCCAGTCAAGCGTCAATAACGTTTCCTTGACCGATTTCGCGACATGCGGCCTAACTTTGTCATGCTGTAATTTCACGGAACGCAATCCTTTGCCTGTGAATAGACGTTTCCGACAGATTTCCTGGTTCAATCGCAGGAATTGTTGTTTGTAGCGGTCAGCAATAACAGTTTGGCTCTCTTCCAATAGTTCATAATAGAGCACACCCTTCATTTCCCAACAGATGCACAGTAGAAATTCCTTGGAGTGAATATTGCGTTTGTGTGTCGAAGTCGTTACTTCATCGTTGTCTAACCAGTGTTTTTTTGCGTTTGGGATTGTCGTACCATATCCACTTTTCATCACCCGTAACGATTTTCCACAGGAAAGACTTTCTGTGTTGTTTATTCAACAGATTCAAACACTTCATGACACGATCATCCTTGTTCCTCTGGCTCAGGTCATGTGGCATCCATTTTCCTTCCTTCTGAATTTTTCCCATTGCGCGTAAACCATTGGAAATGGCTTGTTGAGTTACCCCCAGTTGTTCAGCTAGTTCTTTTTGGGTTTGAGACGAATCTTCATCCAGCAATGCTTGAAGTTGTTCATGTGTAAACCTTCTGAGGGGTACCGCTACGTTCTCGATCGCTAATATCAAAATCAACTGCTTTAAACCGTCTAAACTAAAAACTCACACGTCCTTTTCAAAACAATATTCTCCCTCAGAACAGAACAGATCGATGCACACGATTTTGCAGCCCTTTTTCTTGACGAAATTCGTAACGAATGCAGTGTCGAATAAATGTAGTATCGCTTGCAATCTTTCACCTACCGATGTGCAAGTGCGTTTGACTGATGGGCAAACTTCTGGGTCACATTTTACACTCACGACTAGTTACGGTCACATGACAACAACGCGGGGGAATGTCGGATATGTAAATTAGCGGCATATTTCACACAAAAAATGCTTTAAAACTTATTTTTACACCTGATATATATTCATACATTGGAAGCATGTGCTCTCATACAAAACATTGAAGCTAGGTGCTACTGAGCGCAGCAGTTTTTGTGCAGAACAGTGCGGCTCAAAGTGAGAGTCATTTTCCTAAAATAATGCACTCGTATTCAACGCAGAGAATTGAGCCCTGCGTTTTGTGCGAGCCCAGTAGCAAGTCTCAAACCCGTAACATCACATTCGCAACTCTGTGAAAATATAAAGCTTCATTTGCCGGTGATGGGATTCGAACAAACATCTGCGTTCTCCGTAGTCAACTGTTCTACCAACTGAACTACACCGACGAAGCTTATCGCTGTAACTTTGCCGTCTTAACACGTGCGTTACCCTCGAGGTAGGTACGTCACAACGCTGCTAAAGTGATTATATTCAATATGTTCAAGTAAGCTGGTGGACTGGAAACTCTCGAAGACTCGACCCAGCCGCCCCGGTGGCGCAGTGGTCTAAGCGATGGCCTCTGATCATTCGTCCGAAAGGGGTCCGGGTTCGAATCCCGGTGAGGCATGGATGTTGTGTTTGTCTTACGGCACTGGCTCTCTCCCTTCCCTGGAACCAGTGACCCTAAATTAGGGACGGGCGACTGCTTATAGCCCATTGAGTTGCTCACGGTGGTCGTTAAACCTCCAATCAAAAAAAAAAAAGAAGACCCGACCTGCTTTTCATGAGAATTTATCTTGAGAACGTCAGGTTTAAATGGCTTGAAAACGAATCCTCAAATTCATTTAAATAAGCCCTCTTGAAAAAACTTTCTAAACCGCCGGGGAACTTTTTTCCGTCTTGGTATGCTTGTCGCACATTTAACTTTCGGTAATCCTTTGTTCGATCACATTCTTTGCAAACAGAAACGAGATGAAATCTCGTTTACGTGCGAATTTCCTTGCAAGACGGTAGATCTATTCCAAGAAAAGTAGATCACGTCTTTAAGATTCTGCGATTCTTGGAAACAGAGATTCCAGCCACAGATCTGGGTATTTTAGAGCAATCCAATCGCAGGAGAGGAAAGGCTATTTTGCCCCAAAGCTTTCCTTTTCTATTTCCGAAGTATAGAGCCTACGTGAACAGACGGGTGGTTGTGGGGGAAGGTAAACATATTTCTCCACATCCATATTTTTCAGCGTGTTCCGTGAGAGAGGACAGCACAGGCAAAAGCATTGACAAGATGCTTGAATAAAATATTTGGAGGTGATATCGGCAGTATTTCTTCTACTCGCATATCTAATGAGAACGAATTCGTGCTGCGATCAAATGCCTGAGGTATGGGTGCTGATCTTACATCCTTACCGATGCTTCCGTAACACACGGGAGAAAAAAATGAATTTTGTCTCCAATGAAGAATACCACGCATCCCTTTTCCGAAGCGCAAATCACTGTCTGAAAACAAAACTGTAGATGTAAAGCATTATTTCCGCATTCCGGTAGCTGACGTTTTTTTATGGTGAGGATTTTTCGTTTGGTGACAAGGGGCTGTCGGAAATACCAAGTACATTTCGCTTCCTCTCACGCAAGTCTGAACTCATGCGTGATTCTGATTTTTTCTGATTTTTTTTCTCGCTAGAAGCCCTGTCACCTTGCCCACTAAAAATTCTATTGGTGCTCACAAGCGCAAGGAAGCCACGCATAGGGAAAAAATCTATCATAATAATTTAAGTTTCCCCAATTGAACAATATAGATAAATTAGTTCACATTTCGAATCATTCCATGCCATAATGTTTATCATGTTCTGCATTTCAAGATGAAAAAAGAAGTTTCCGAGATAAAACTACCTTCGAAAATTGCAAAAATTCTTAACGAAAGCTTGGTTGTGTTACCGTGCGTCTAGGTTCTACCGTGCTTGATTGCTCGACAAACCAAAAATAAACAATCGTTTGTAATTATTTCAGTGAATATCGATCAACAACATTTCTTCATATGCTTTTTTTAATGAAAATTATACTCACGTGTGTAAACAAAAGGTGCCTAACATTTTGATCATTTCCTACGAAAAACAAATTTTGTAAGCCTCAACCTAAAGCATTTTAATCCATGTACTATATGATATCGATATACAACAGTAGGCTGTATGGTCGAGCAATTAGACTGTATGGTGGAATTATTAAATAAAATTGAGGAGGAATATCAAATAAATGAAGTAAAAAAAGAGTCAAAGAACTTTATCAAGGATGAATAACAAAAATAAAAATGGGACAGAAATCTGAAAAAGCATTTCTAGTGACTAAAGCACTAAGGCAGGGATGTTACATACAGTATATCCAACAATATTTAAGATTTATGTAGAACAGGCTTCGAAAGAATGGAAAAGGAAGTGTGGAGCAATGTGAATTAATTTAAATCGAACGATGGTATTTACTTTACTATTCGCTGATGATCAGGTACTTCTTGCAGAAGATAAATATGATTTGGAGTATAGGATTAGAAAAATAAAAGATGTGAAAAATGGCGAATAACTATGAACTTAAATAAAACAAAATATTTATGTATTGCAAGTAATGAAACAAACCTGCAGCTAGAAGATAACGAAGAAATTGAAAGATGCGATCATTATAATTACCTATGTGTTAAAATTACACAAGAAGGTGGAGATGCAATGAAATTAAGAAATAAAATTGCACAGGGAAGAAAAAGCTGTTAAACGCCTGAATGGAATCTGAAAAAGGAAATGACAGAAAAAGGAAATGGGGTATTTATAATAGTATTTGTGAGAGCATCTTCCTGTATGGGGCCTAGGCCTGGCGATTAACAGAAGCGGATAGAAAGAAAATAACAGCCGTTAAGATGGATGCATTAAGAAGATCATGAACAGTGTCAAGAAGAAAGAAAATAAAGAATGAAAGGATTAAGGAATTGATGAAAGTGAAAGAAACAATTTCAAAAGACATACAGCAGAGACAATTGCGCTGATTTGGTCTTGTAAAAAGAATGACCCATGAAAGACTGCCGAAAATTGCCATGGAATTTAAATCAAAAGAACGACAAAATAAACTCCGACCTAGAAGAACATGGTCTGATGGAATAAAGAGAGCACTTAGTCAAAATGCCCTGATGGAAAAATGGTGCTTAAATAGAGAAAATGGAAAAAACCCTTGGAGATCGAAAGGCGACGTCATAAACCGATTATATATGTACATAGTTTTCACCTGTACGATTTCAGAACAAATAGAATATTCTAAGTTGTAATTTTGAATTGTGTAAACAGTCGTCAAAAATGCACTTTTAGTCGAAAAAAATTAAATTTCACTTTATAAAAATTGATGTCCATGTCAAAATGAAATGATGAATTCAAAATATAAATATTTTCTGTTGCCAATTTTCGGACGGACATAACACTATATAACCAAACGTATTCGGACACTACCAAATATTTGCATAAGAGCAAAGCACGGTTGCTTAGGAAGGTGTGCTGTGAGTGGGGAGGTAGGCATATAAAGCTGAGATGTTCTGTCGTGTTATCAGCAACTTTGAAGCTGACGCGCCGCGTGGAAGTGAACTTTCCAAATTCCAGCGTGGGCTGGTCATAGGACGTCATTTGAGTAATATCTTCATACAGATAATTGTGAGTGAAGAGGTACGTATATAAATCTGAGATGTTCTGTCGTGTTATCAGCAACTTTGAAGCTGATGCGCCGCGTGGAAGTGAACTTTCCGAGTTCCAGCGTGGGCTGGTCATAGGATGTCGTTTGAGTAACATCTTCATACAGATAATTGTGAGTGAAGAGGTACGTATATAAATCTGAGATGTTCTGTCGTGTTTTCAGTAACTTTGAAGCGGATATGCCGCGTGGACGTGAACTTTCCGAGTTCCAGCGTGGGCTGGTCATAGGACGTCACTTGAGTAACATCTTCATACAGATAATTGTGAGTGAAGAGGTACGTATATAAATCTGAGATGTTATGTCGTGTTATCAGCAACTTTGAAGCTGATGCGCCGCGTGGAAGTGAACTTTCCGAGTTCCAGCGTGGACTGGTCATAGGACGTCATTTGAGTAACATCTTCATACAGATAATTGTGAGTGAAGAGGTACGTATATAAATCTGAGATGTTATGTCGTGTTATCAGTAACTTTGAAGCGGAAATGCCGCGTGGACGTGAACTTTCCGAGTTCCAGCGTGGACTGGTCATAGGACGTCATTTGAGTAACATCTTCATACAGATAATTGTGAGTGGGGAGGTACGTATATAAAGCTGAGATGTTCTATCGTGTTATCAGTAACTTTGAAGCGGATGCGCCGCGTGGACGTGAGCTTTCCGAGTTCCAGCGTGGGCTGGTCATAGGATGTCGTTTGAGTAACATCTTCATACAGATAATTGTGAGTAGGGAGGTACGTACATAAAGCTCAGATGTTCTGTCGTGTTATAAGTAACTTTGAAGCGGATGCGCCGCGTGGACGTAAGCTTTCTGAGTTCCAGCGTGTGCTGGTCTTAGGATACAATTTGAGTAACTTTTTCATACGGAGCACTGCAGCTAAACTAAACATACCAAAATTGACTGCAAGTGATGTCGTGAAAAGAGGGAAGCATGACGGTGCAACTGCAGCCAAAACACTTTCAGCGAATACGCACAAACTGACGGAACGTGACAGAAGAGCCGTGGGAAGAAATTTTAAGAAATCCCGTTCTTCCTCTAAGTTTTCATCGCTGCTGATGTTCAAAATTCTGTGATGGCTCAGTTAGTACCATAACTATCCGCAGAGAGTTGCACAGTGTGGGTTATTATGGTACAGCAGCGACACACAAACTACGCATCACTGCCGTGAATGAGAAGTGCCGTTTGGAGTGGTGTGTCTCCCGTCGTTCCTGGACGGTGCGTGACTGAAGAGCTGTTATTTGTGCGTGCGTATGTCGTAGGGGACCACGTGTGTGTGTGTGTAGTAATGAGTCACGGTTTTCACTCTTCCAATCTGATGGGCGTGTTTGGCGATACCCCGGCGAACGATTTTCTTCGGATTGTGTTCTTCCAGCTGTTACGTTTGGCGGAAGCTTCATCATGGTATGGAGTTATTTTTCGTGGATGGGACTCGGCCCGTTGGTTATTTATACCACAAACCATGAACCCTGAATTGTACCTCGACGTTCTGGATAATTCTGCCCTACCAACAATGTGGCAGTTATGAAAATGACCGTTGTCTCTTCCAACACGATCGAGCTTTCTGCCGCACTGCACGGTGTGTGCAGAACTGGTTTCTTGAAAATGCGGAGTAATTGTTAGAGTGGCATTCTCAATGTCCGAATATTAATCCCATAGAACACCTCTGGGATTAACTGGATCAACGGATACGAAGTCTAAAACAACGACCATCTTTGCTCTCCACTCTGTCAGCAGCTTTGGCTGACGAATGGCCAGCCATTCCTGTCGAGACCTACTGGAAATTGGCTGATGGTATGCCTCGACGTGTTGCCGCTGTCATACTAGCAAAAGATGAACCCACTAACTACTAATTGCAATAACAAGGACATTTGCTCCCAAAAGTTGTGGTGTCCGAATACACTGTAAAAAATTGCCGTGAATAGTCAGTGTTTTACCCGGATTAAGACGGTTTACTGATTGTAAGCACGCCACCTGGCGGTCAAACATAAATTTTCGGTAGATAAACTACATGTTCACGATGTTTAAACTGTTTGAACTGTTACTGTATTTGAAGTGGTTATAAATGTATTTTCATGTGCAATCAGTCGACTGGCAACACCTATATGGGCAACAGGTTTTCATTTCTCGGTCAGTAGACATATTATTTATTCCCAGTAACTAAACATGTTAATGAACATTACGGCATTAGATGCTTTTATGACAAATAAATAATAATACATGTTCTAATTACAAATAAATAATAATACATATTATGTTAATGAACATAACATGTATTATTATTTATTTGTCATTAGACATGTTAATGAACATTATGGTCATTAGGCGTTTTTATTTCCCAGTCATTAAATATGTCAATGAACACTACGGTGTGGTACTGTAAAATTACGGTTCATTGACTGGCCATTCAGCTGCCGGTGTATCTACCGCAATTTGACCCTGCAATTTTTTACAGTGTACTTTTTGATAACATAGTGTAGAAGTTTTCATAACATTACAAAAGTCTGTATTTTGTTTGAAAACTATTTCCCTTACCTGATTTGTTTCTATGAAGGCTTGTAAAACATGAAATAGTTGTAATCCTGTGGAAAAAATCTCCAGGTATCTACAAAAAGCAAAACGACACGTCTTAAACACAGAGTGTCATGCGCAGATATAAAGAACGTCGAGTTAGAGGATTAATCGAATGTCCGCTGCAGCCCATAAGGTTTATTGGCTTATTGACTCACAGCCAATAATACATACTCCATCTATGTCATAGCAACGGCCAATTAGGGAAAAATAAGCTCACTATACAAGTTCGTTCTTATGCAAACATACAATGTATAAGCACTTGGTAAATTGAAGTTTCCGCCTTTCCACTTGTATTCGCTCTAAAACGGCCCACAGATGGCGCCTCATTCAGCATTTACCATTACGTGACACACCTCTTAATCTGTAAGCCGCCAGACCACCATCAATGTTTTTGTTCGTCTTTTATTTTTACTTTAATCTTAAAATGACCGTATTTAAAATATTAATGAGGTGTATTCAGTGTGGATTAGCCGGGCCACGTTCGTGACTGCCGCGGAAAGGACCTCAGGTTCGATCCTGGAAAGGTACGAACGACGTTCTACTAAATATCCGCTGTGCGTCGGATGGGGACCTTAGGCCTTCGGACCTCGGGTACTGGCTCCCCGGTAATAAATAAGGGCGTCTTTCTCCCTCTTTCTACTTCGCTTCCGTGTCGCTTTCCTATCGGACACTCTAGCCCAAATCTCCTAGCTTCCTATTTCTAAGGGTTGTTTAAAACCTGGGGTCAGACACTCCCTTCCTAAAATCCTCCTAATTGATCAATGTGGATTTGCCGTATCATTCTAAAGTCTGTTGGCTATCCCAAGGACAGGAGTTTGTAAAAATTTTATTTTGCGAGAACAGATAGTTAGATTTTATGAAGAACAGAATCATCAACGTGAATTATTGAAAGAAGATATCTATAGAAGTGCTGCCTTCCTGTGTGATATTATGTCAAAGCAAAATGGCTTGAATATTTCTTTGCAAGGTGGACTAAGTCTATATATGATACATGGCAAAAAAATCCAAGCATTTCGAAAAGAAAGCTATCTTTTTTTTTAAACTCTTTTTCAAAAGGAAATTTCCGATAAACATTTTTCCCTGTTAGCAAAACTAATTGATGATCAAGAGGATTGATGCGAATCATTTGAAGAATACGCAGCCGTTATAGACTTATTACCTGAAGAATATAATTAAAAGTTCACTGACTTTGCGAATCATGACATCACACACAAATTAGCATTTCAACCTCACCTAGTTATTGTCTCCATGGCTCCTAAAGAAGTACAAATTGATTGAGCTCTCAGAAGATGACATTTTAAAGTCCTTATTTGACGCTAAGAAAGATCCAATTGAAATACTGAAAAATGCAATAGAATACCCACGACTTCAGCAACATGCACGAAAAATTATTGCCTTTGAAACACTTACTGCTGCGAATCTATATTCTTCTATCTAACCAAAATCAAGACGCCATTAAGGTTACAAATGACGAATACCGATCGAAAGGATCAGCTGAAATTACGGACCTCCATGTTGCAACCAAATATTCAAATGCTTTCCAACAAAAAAACAGTCGCAATAAAGTCATTAAAACTTTAGTTGACTTTAGAATTGACAAATTTTTCCCATTTTTTACGCTTTCCAACCGTAGGTTGAAGAAGCGTATATGCTCCAGCTGTGCCCGTCCGTCCGTCTGTCCGCACGATAACGCGCGTAAAAATTGTTTGATTTCGATGAAATTTTAGTATGTGGTAGGGGACCACCTGGGGACGAACCCTATTTAAAATGGACGAAATGGGGTCAAAGGTCACGACATAGGAGCGGGATCCATTGCCTTTATGCCCCATAACTTGCGTAAATATAGTTCGATTTTAATGAAATTTTAGTATGTGGTAGGGAACACCTGGGGACGAACCCTATTGAAAATGGGTTAAGTAGGATCAAAAGTCCAGGCGTAGGAGCGGGATGCATTCCATTGCCCTTATGCATCATAACTTGCGTAAATATGGTTCAATTTCGATGAAATTTTATTATGTCATAGGCGAGCACTTGGGGACGAACCAATTTGAAAATGGGTGAAGTGGGATCAAAGATCAGAACATGGAAGTGTTGATGTATTCCATTGCCCTTATGCGTCATAACGTGCATAAATATAGTTTGATTTTAATGAAAAGTTTAGTATGTCTTAGGGAACCACCTGGGGACGAATTCTATTGAAAATGGGTTAAGTGAGGTCAAAGGGCAGGATATAGGATCGGGATCCATTCCATCGCCCTTATGCGTTATAACTTACGTAAAAATGCTTCGATTGAGACAAAACTTTATCATGTTGTTCCGGAAGTATACTTTACCGGTTCTGTTGAATATCATCGAAATGGGGTCAAAGGAGAGGACACAGGAGCGAGATTTGTTCTACAGTCATTATCCTCATAACTTGAGTAATAACTTGAGTAATGATTTCCGGTATGTTGGAAAGCGTATCGTAATCAATGCATTGCATGATTTTACTAACTTGTTTAAAGTTAGTACATGGTAATTAAAGTTTTATGCAATAATGCACATTTTGAAGTATATCTAATTGAAGTTTCTAGAATGCGGCCTTATTAGATTACAGCTAACTTAATGCGTCCTTCCAACATGAAAAGGTTTCCCACCTCTGTTTCTAGATATTCCGGTCAGTAGAGCATGCGGTTGGTATGCAATTTAGAGTCCAAGCGCCAAGTTGTGTCGAAAATAAATCCAAGGTTCATTAAAATTTTCATAGTTCACGTTTAGTTAAATTTCCCACCAGGAAACAGATGGGGGGGGGGTGCAAAGCAAAAGAAACATAGTGAAAAAAAAAAAAGCTCGTTCCCTTCCTCCAGAATAAAATGTGATTTCGTCAACATCGACGATAGCCGCGTGGAAGGTGGCGTCATGCAGTAAAAAATGTCAGAAAATCAAAACAACGTGTCGACCTTCAGGGGAAGAGTGTCTGTGACGTCATTTCCGCCACCGTGGCTCGGTAGATACACTACTGTTTGTAAAAACTGCAACACGGAGAATGAATCCCGCTATTCGAATGAAATTTATATCACAGATTCCCCGTGTTGCATGAGATAACTGATTACATTTCCAGAGTTGTGCAAGATTTTCGCTTCAAAACTCAGTATCACGTGAAGCCACAGCGAACAGCACTACCAGCCGCTACATAACGTGGCATTGAATGGAAGATGCTTTTGATATCGTCCAGGGGAATGCTGCTATGCGAGACCAAAGTTCATTTGTGGTGACGCTTGACGTGACAGTCGCTTAGCTAACATGTCCCATACATGTTTTATCGGTTATATATCCGTCAAACGTGCAAGCCAGAGGAGAAACGGTATCTGTCGTGCATGGAAGAGGTCTTGGACATTCTGCGCCACATGTGGCTGAGCATTGTCTTGCTTAAATATAGCGACAGGACAACATGGAGGAAAGGTATCACCTCTGCCTCTAAAACATCCCTGATGTATTGCCTGGCTGTTGAGGTTCTCTCAGTTCGATCAGGCAAGGTCGAGAACTGAGCACAATGGCGCCTCAAACGATACACACTTGGCGTTAGGTCGGTATGACGCTTCAAAATGCAAGTTGCTTTTCACAACTATGTCTTCGGACACATAAGCGGCCATCATGGTGCATCAAGTTGAATCGTGAGTCATTAGAAAACACGACAGCTGTTGCCAATCGGCGCGCCAATGTTTGTGTTCGACACCCTATGACGTGCCTGCTTGTAAAAATTTTTATGAACTCCGCGCAAATCAATTCATCCACTCGCTGACGATTCGTGTCAGTGGTCGTAGATGATGGTCTCCCACTGCGTGGTTTGTGTCTTCAGTGGTGGCATCCCCTTCTTTGAACTTCTTCATCCATCTGTACACATTGCTCTTGTTAATGGTGTCATATCTTTAAACATTCTGTAGCCTTCTGTGGATGTCGGACAGACTAAATCTTTCTTTCGTCGAGAAATCAATGACGGCATGTTGCTTCTGTTTGGAACCATTATTCACCTGCAATGAAGAAATAGGGTTACTATAGAGGAAGAGTTACTCGACCAACATATGCAATTTCAACGACCTCTGTCAGTTAATAAAAATGTTATACCCACTTTTGCATTACTTTCGCTACAACCTTCGTGCTTACAAGGGAAAGGTGTGCAATAGAACAAGAATCAATGTATGAAACTCTGTGTGCTACTGATCCGACCCAGTGGCGCAGAAGCGCTGTCTTCTGACCGTTTGTCTGAGTGAACCGCAGGTCAGGTCAAATCATGTGTGGTGCGATCGCCTCACGGCACTGGCTCTATCGCGTTCCTAGAATCAGTGACCCCAAATTAGAGTCGGGCAAATGATAATAATCCTTAGTGCTGCTAATGGTGGTCGTTAAACCTCAAAATAAATGAGTATCTAGAAATCGTCAGTCCCCAATTTGGAGCCACAGATCGGGAAGGACCCGCACCGTGAGACTAACGCGCCACCTATGCTTTTGTTTCGAGGCTTGAGTAACTAGCCAGACCTGTAACCACTAAACAACCGAGACGGTCTAATATGACTTCGCTGCTTATTCGCAAAAACAATTTTCGTATTCTACACTTTGTGTGATTATATCGCGCAATTCGGGTTTGAGATTTATGCACGATACGATTTCCATTGATTGAGCCCCTGCTCGAGTCCCAGATGAGACGTGGGTGGTGCGCGTGTGTGTTATGGTACTGGCTGTCGCCCCTCCCTGGAACCAGTGGCCCTAATTTATTTATTTTTTTATTGGAGGTTTAACGACCACCGTGAGCAACTCAATGGTCTATAAGCTGACGCACGTCCCTAATTTTGGGCCACTGGTTCCAGGGAAGGGAGAGAGCCAGTGCCGTAAGACAAACACAATACCCATGCCTCACCGGGATTCGAACCTGGACCCCTTTCAGACGAATGATCAGAGGCCATCACTAAGACCACTGAGCCACCGGTGCGGCAGACCCTAAATTAGGGACGGGTGACTGCCTATATCCTTTCCAATTACTAGTAGTGTTTATTAAACCCCGAAATGTGGCGCTGTTATCTAAGCGCTGGTTTGTCACCATTTAGACGAGATGGGTCCGGATTCGAATCCCGGTCAGGCAACATAGCTCATTCTCTTTTATAAAAAAACAATGTGTATGTGGTAACCATAACTCATCGCAATATCGTAGTGGACACTTTAAAATTTGGCAGATTGTCAGTGTTGTCTGAGTTTTAGTGTTCTGTTTCAAGTTGATAATGCGCCGTCCAAGTGGCGCAGTTGTCCGAATCCCGGTGAGGCATGGATGTTGTGTTTTTCTTACGGCGCTGACTCTCTCCTTTTCCTGGAACCAGTGGCCCTAAATTAGGGACTGGGCGACTGCTTAAACCCCAATGAGTTGCTCATGGTGGTCGTTAAACCCCCAATCAAGAGAAAAACTGGCGCAGTGGTTTAACCCTTTAAGCGGCCGTTGTACCTGAACCAAATGGTACTTAAAACTAACTAAGCTTCCGAAACAGAAATGACCACATAGCGATCGGGTTTAACAAAATCTATAATAAAACAGTTCCTTTCCCATTCTCATCTCAGTAGTACCTACCATATACCTGCAACTGGTGCTCGTATATATTATATCCTTCTAGTCCTCTTTTCTAGCGCTCTCTTATAGTCCTTTTTTCCAGTCATCTTTTCCAGCGCTCTCTTCTAGTCCTCTTTTCCAGTCATCTTTTCCAGCGCTCTCTTCTAGTCCTCTTTTCCAGTCATCTTTTCCAGCGCTCTCTTCTAGTCCTCTTTTCCAGTCATCTTTTCCAGCGCTCTCTTCTAGTCCTCTTTTCCAGTCATCTTTTCCAGCGCTCTCTTCTAGTCCTTTTTTCCAGTCATCTTTTCCAGCGCCCTCTTCTAGTCCTTTTTTCCAGTCATCTTTTCCAGCGCTCTCTTCTAGTCCTCTTTTCCAGTCATCTTTTCCAGCGCTCTCTTCTAGTCCTTTTTTCCAATCATCTTTTCCAGCGCTCTCTTCTGGTCCTTTTTTCCAATCATCTTTTCCAGCGCTCTCTTCTAGTCCTCTTTTCCAGTCATCTTTTAAAGCGCTCTCTTCTAGTCCTTTTTTCCAGTCATCTTTTCCAGCGCTCTCTTCTAGTCCTTTTTTCCAGTCATCTTTTCCAGCGCTCTCTTCTAGTCCTCTTTTCCAGTCATCTTTTCCAGCGCTCTCTTCTAGTCATCTTTTCCAGCGCTCTCTTCTAGTCTGCTCTATGACCTAAGGAATGGAGGAAAAGGGCTCGCTTCTTTCCAATATCATGGTGTCAGTGTCGTGTCTCCCTGACATGGATATCATGCCACTAGGCAGAGAAACAAATTACTCAAATATCTTCTCTCTCTCCTTTCCTTTGTTCGTCGCCATTGATGTAGCCCTTTTAGCAAGTAATCAGTCAGAAACGATTAGTATCAACCATTCCCTTAGATGATTACTTTGAATAACAAAGCTAAGGGAAAAGCAACACTCTCTAAATCTCAGGTTCGCTCCTTCCACTTGCGTTCTATCCACTTCTTAGACAGCAAAAATATTCCTTAGACCTGATTTCAGCTCATTATTCTAACCCCGAGGTAATTTGTTCTAGCCGGTTAAAGGGTTAAGCGCCGCCCTCTGATCGTTCTTTATCGGGTTCGAGTCCCAAATGAGGCACGGGTGGCGCATTTGTCTTACAACCCTGGTTCCATCCGCTCCCTGGGGTCGGTGACCCTAAATTTGGGACAGGGCGACTGCTTGTATCCCACTGAGCTGCTCACAATGATCATTAAATCCCCACACAAAAACAAACCCGAAATAAAAGAGAGTAGAGATAACTCGAAATAAAAACGTAGAGGGAAAGGGGGTTTCTATCACAAAGGAAGACCTCCACTGCTGCCCCCAGCTCAGCACGGCCCCCTCCGTCCACGTGTTGCCTCACGGAAGGATGTGGTCAATTAAGACGTCAATCCCCGCCATTTATATTTCCTCCACGTGGTAGATTTTGCACGCCACGTGTTTTTATTTCCTTCCACGTGTCTCACTGTTTTTCTTTTGTCCCTGACCATGCCATTTTGTGTGCCACGTGTTTTGGGATGAGTCGTCATTTTTCTCCGACGTTTTTATCGCCATCTTTTGTCTATTTATTTTTGTGTCCGACATTAACTCTTTCCCGACTAGGAAATTTTATTTTTTCCCCATCGGGAAATTTTACGACGTGACGTCACAACGCTGGGGAAATTTTCATTCAAAGTGAATAAATATTTCGCTAATCAGCTCAGGATTGAACCCCTGTGCATTGGGCTAGAAGACTGAAAGCCTTATCCAATTCGACTATGAAATCAAGTACGGATGCTAGCTCAAAAAAGGGTGTCATTCCTCCTCCCGCGAGCAATCATGACGTCACCTGTCCTCCACGTGGAGGGTTTATGTGGGCGTGGTCTCATGACGTCACCACTCAAGTGGTCTGATCAGTACCATTTTTCTATGCGTTTTATCATGACTTCTTCTTTTCCAAAAACAGTTTCATAATCTATTTCTACTTACTGTATATCTTAGTTGCATATTTCGCGAAACTTCTTCCCACTGAAGACACGCCCACTATTATTATTACCCTTCTTACGAGGTACGTACAAGTGTGTTACATGATTCTCGAAAACTTTTCCTTTTCGATTTCTTTCGAGGTTATTTTTTTTTAGTTGTGGGTTTTTAATTCTTTGTTTGGAAGTTTAACGATCACCGTGAGCAACTCAATAGGAGCTACAAGCAGTTGCCAGTCCCAAATTTATGTCTAGTGATTCCAGGGAAGACAGACATCTGGTGCGACAAGACAAACACAAACATTAGCATTCACGCTCTCCGGGACTCGAACTCGGGTCCAGCTCGGAAGCCAATTTAGAAGCCAGAGCCTTAGACCACTGAGGCAGCTGGGTGATCCCAAATTTTGACCGAGCATTCCCAAAATGCGGCATGGCAACTATAATGAGCTGGCATTTATTATTAAAAGCACTACCGGATCATTAATTCAGACTAAAATTTACGTAACGTCTGTCAGTTCTGGATTAATAACACATCATTTTCGAAGTATAGGTGTATTTATGTACACTCATATATTCGTTCTCAAGCGAAGCTTTCTAGTAATTAGCTGCATGTTATTGCTCCGTTCAGCTATTCGGATCCATGTAGCAGAGAAACGGCTTGATCACAGCTCTGCTGAAATCGAATTTGCGCGACGTGTCGAGGTAATGAAACATTCATCGTCCTCTCAGGGTGTATCTTAGTGTGCTTGGATATTTCAATTCGGGTGTCTCATTCTGTGGAATACATTGCTCCGT
This sequence comes from Macrothele yani, assembly GCA_039090855.1. NCBI lineage: Eukaryota > Metazoa > Arthropoda > Arachnida > Araneae > Macrothelidae > Macrothele > Macrothele yani. The sequence goes on along the minus strand of CM077027.1, from coordinate 130,740,407 downwards.
GAGCATAGACTACATGCTGGACGTTCGTGTTGAACAGTAATTGTCTGTGTCTCTGATGCACTCGCTTGGTCCAAAGCCGCTTTAACCAAACAACGGAGAAAACTGAAGGGGTCACGACCCGTGCATGAGTAAATTGATTATCGAGTTCGAATTCGGATAGGCGAAGTGCTCTTGAATCGTGTGCTCATTATCACTACCAATCATGAGCACCTGGAACAATAGCCAATTTATTAGCATCCTAGAAGATTCCTTACAGAACATTTCCAGGAGCACAACAAGCTTTTGTTATCGAGTTTAGATCGGAAGATCATTGGGATGCAGTGAAGTTTGCGGGAGTTGACAAGATTTCCTCTCCTTTAATTAGATGACGCAATTATATTATGGAATTTAGAATTGATGAGTAGTTGAGCAGGATTATGACTCGTAACTGCGAAGTCGAACTAGTTGCAACTTGCTGAGAAGTAAGGACGCCAGTTCTTTGACTGAGGAGCTGGGAAAGAATGTCGGTCGGGATTTAAACTTTTATTTACTCTTTGTACGTGGGCCTTTTCACTCCCTAGAAGCAATAACAACAGATTTATGGTATGATACTTCCCCAGGCCTTTGATGATCAACAAGCAACCGAGTGGTTAGAGGAGCTTGTTTGTGACCATTCGTCCCAGTTGGGCAGGAGTTCTAATCCCGAATGAGGCATGAGTGGTGTGTGCGATTTTTTTATGCCTCTGGTTCTGTCCCTTTCCTAGAATCAGTAGCCCCAAATTGAGGACGGGAGGCTGTTTATAGTCGCATGAATTATATTGGGTGCACTACTGCCGTCTTAACACGATATTACAAGATAAAAGTACCTTAATGTAAAGGCAACTTTGTTAAAACATCACTGATAGGTTAAAAGTACACAAGACCTTTCAAGTCTGCATCGGACTCTTCATCAGGTATAGGTCATATTATGCGACCAGTGGGTTAAATACATCTAAATAGGATATATCAGGTATATTGTCATAAAGTGCACGCGCACTAGTGTTGAATCACCGTAACCCGATGCATAATTATATAATGGCATTTGTTATAAATTAATGTCAATATTAGGTAAAACACTCTGAAATAAATATTTCCATGGGTTTGGCACGACATACGGGAGGTGAAAAATCAATGGAAATATTTATTTTACAGCTATGCATATTCGATCTTTCTTCTCGGGTTCGATCGTTCTCAGAGGAAATACATAAACTCCGTGTCGGTCCTACATCTCAATGAGATCCCTGTCATCTTTGACAAATGACCATATATTGTAGGTTTTCATCCCAAAGTTCAGACCATAAGGTCTACATACGCTATATTGACAACAGTCACCAAACACCCCTTCAAAAGCCAATGAACGGATCTGCTGCGTTAAGATGCGCGGTACAGCTGCAAACGGTATAAAAACAAGCCTGTAGCTGACCGCGATCATATCGCAATGTGAGATTGACTGAAAATGTTGCGGCGGGACAGAACTGACTTTGAGAAAGGAAAGATTGTTGGGTGTTATATTAGTGGGTTGTCCATAAGAGAAACCGACAAGCGTTTAAACATACCCAAGTCAACTGTTTTGGATGTACTGAACACGTGGAAGATACATGGCGTGAATGAAACAGCAAAACGTACCGGCAGACCAAAGAAAATCAGTAATAGACGACATCGAAGCCTCAGGACAGTCTATAGAGCTAATCGACGAAGTACTGCACAAGACCTCAGTGTACAGGTGACTAAAAATCCTGGAACCTCGGTATGTACACATACCATTCGCAGAGAACTTCATTACAATGGTTACCGTGATCGTCCGGCTGCTCATAAGCCTTTCATCTCCACTCGGAATGCTACTCGTCGTTTAACATGTGTAAAGAACATTTCTCGTGGACCGTAGATCAATGGAAACGGGTCCTATGGACTGGTGAATCCAGATACACGATCCATCAGTTTGACGGCCGTGTGTGGGTATGGCGGCAGTCGGGGAATGTTATTTACCACAGTGTACTGTTCCTACGGTCAAGTTCGGAGCCAGCACTGTACTCGTGTGGAGGTGTTTTATGTGGTATGGTCCCGGCCCATTGGTTATCGTGGACAAACCTGTTAACCAGCACGTCTACCTCGATATTCTAGACAATTATGCGTTACCGACTCTGTGGCAATGCTACGGAACCGAGCCTTGTTAATACCAGCAGGATAATGCACCGAGCCATAAAGCAAGGACTGTTACGGTTCACCTGTACACTGGTACACTGGTTTGACGATAATAAGGACTGTTACGGCTCACCTGTACTCACTGTACACTGGTTTGACGATAATTCCGTATCGTGTGTGGACTGGCCAGTACATAGCCCTTTTTCTGAAGCCCATAGAGCACCTATGGGATGAATTAGAGCGCCGCATAAAAATTTTGGAATCAAGGCCTACTACTATGCAACAGTTAGCGGTAGCGTTATGTACTAAATGGAAGCGCATACCTATTGCTGCGTTCCAAAACCTGGTCGAAAGCGTGTCTCGAAGGGTCAGTGCATGCATTAAGGTTAAAGGTGGGCCGTCACCGGATTAATGTATGTCAATAAATGCTATGTTGTGTTTTTCTTTTAGGTGTCAGATGACTTTTGTCAATACAGTGTATATTTTTCAAGATATTAGTTATTGGTGGGACACGGGGCACAGATCCCACATACTTAAGTGATCTGTAGTTTTTAGATAAGGTACAAGATGTTCGTTCCTGCATTTGTTGAAGTGTCTTGTTCACCAAGGATCGGGAATAGTCGAAGGTAGCAGCAGAATTCTTTATTTTTTCTATTTCACTGTTGTATAGATGCAAAGCCGATGAATGGGATTTGGCCCGGTTTAGCATGACACAAATCGAAGATCATTTTCGGCTTATAGAGTGTGTTGAAGATGCCGGTACCATCGAAGTAGTAGAAGGCTTTCGGTATCAGATGTAATAACATTGTGGTTGATGGGTTCTCGTTTTAATAATATATCCAGAAAAGGGAGGGTAAAGTCAGTCTGTCGCCTCGGTGGCGCAGTGGTCTAAGCGCTGGCTTATGATCATTCGTCCGAAAGGTGTCCGGGTTCGAATCCCGATGTGGAATGGGTGTTGTGTTTGTCTTACGGCACTGGCTCTCTCCCTTTCCTGGAACCAGTGACCCTAAATTAGGGGCGGGCGACTGCTTATAGCCCATTAAGTTGCTCACGGCAGTCGTTAAACCTCCAATCAAAAAAATTAAGACAGTCTCGAATTCAGTTAAAAAATTTATGGTAGGATTTTTTGAAGCCAGGGATTCTGTAAAAGATATGCAGGTCATCCATAGAGGAGGGCCAAAATTCAAGATGTCGACATAACGCAAATATAATAGTGGTTTTATATAAAACGTTGATATTACTTCATTCTCCAAATGCTGTATTAGCACCTCGGGGAGAACAACAGAGATGGGAGACCCCATAGGAGTTCCCTTGAGTTGGCGATAGGTTGACTCATTGAAACGAAAATTAGATCTGTTATGCACCAAACGTAGAGAGCTAAATATAGCCTGTACTTCCGAATCAGTATAAGCTCGGCCAACTGCAATTTTGAAGAAATTAATTCATGAACAGTTGAAACGGGAATGCTTGAATATAATGAAATCACATCTAGGAATAAGATTATGAAAGGATGGATCGAATCCATGCCAAGGCCTGGGACGAACTGAAAACCAAGTGGTTAGAGTTAGCAGTAATTTGAGAAAGGTGGATCTGGTGGGGGAAGCATAAGCAAGACAAGAGGTCGGAGGAGGTTGTGCAGCTCGAGTTTAACAAAGAGTTCGGGAACTTTGGGGCCAAGGGGTGTGTAAAATCTTAGATATGCAAGCAGGGAGTGAAACAAATGATTTGAGATTCCTGAGTGCGATTAAAGTAGCAGGTGTCGGATCTCAAGTACATAAGAATGAGAAATATTTTGCATAGCCTGCTGCATTTTATCACTATTATCTGATCTGTTTAGCACCATAATCTCTGACCCCTTGTCTGGGCCAATAATTGAGGCTGCTGGATTCATACGGAATGACCACAGCTGTTTTTGTTCTTCTAATATTTGGTGAGTAACACCAAATATTAGAAGAACAAAAACAGCTGCAGTTCACTCCTGTAAGAACATGTAAGCACGAAACATTCTTGGAGTTCTACCAATGCCGCTTATTGGTATGTGTTTTAAATTTCGATCAGTTGCATACGTTTATGGACAGTGTGGTAAAAGTGTTTGGGATGTGGAATCAAACATTGACTTCAGAAAGGACGCATCTAACATTTTTAATAATCTGCTGAGACCTTGGAGTAATTCCCAAATTCCTCCTTACATGCGAAAAACCAATTTTAAGGCGAGAAGACTTGATCTTACGGACTTCAGAGTCTAAAAGGCTTTCTAGTGTCATCAGACGGAAGAGGGAATACATTTATTTCCTGAACCCGTGCACCTGTGATGCTTGTAAGAACATGATGGCCTCGATCCACCCAATTTTTCAAAAATAAGGCCCTTATAATTATTTAAGCTACTATTAGCACTCGTGAACTTGCACTACAGAATACCCACATTAAAAAACTCTGACAGCTGGTAGCTACAGAAGCCCGAACAAGACACAGCAACAGGATGTCTTGCACAGAAGTTAATAACCAACGTTCACCTGCATTCTTAAACCTCAGTAATTTAGTCCTGAATCCCACACAATGTTCCGCATTTGCGAAGGAACCAAAATATGCCTTCCCCATTGGACGTACACTATCTACCAACAAGTAATTGGACACCCCTGCAATCGACGATATCTGCGGTCCTGATACACGTCACGGCCACCGCCGTTAAATATCGTGTGGGAAACAACAACACAACCAGTCGCATGCAAGATGCCACGCAGTTCGGAGCTCTCTGATTTCGAGAAAGGTGCAATCGTCGGGTATCACAGAAATATCCGATCCATACGTGACATATCTAGCGAGTTGAAGTACCCAAAATCGACAGTGGCCTACGTGATTGGCAAGTGGAAGGTGAGAGGTGACGGTCGGAATGTGCCCCGAGCTGGCAGACCCACAAAACTGGGAGTTTGAGACCGACGGGTGCTGGCCAGATAAATTCGAAAGAACTGCACGAAATCGATGGGCCACATGCGCGAGGAGTTTCAACAAGCATCCGTGAGTGTTCTTTCGATGAATACCATCCGTAAGGAGGCCCATCTGCTCGGTTATCATGGATGTGCTGCCGCCCACAAGCCTTTGATCACCAAATCCAATAGCGCTGCTCGGCTAACGTGGTGCAAAGACCGTTGAACAGTGGAAAAAGGTTCCTGGAGGAGCAACGAATCAAGGTTCACCCTCTACCGTTCGGAAGGCAGGGTCTGGGTTTGGCGTCTGCCTGGAGAACGCCTCCTGCCGGAATGTATTGTGCCAACTGTGAAGTTCGGCGGCGGTGGAATTATGCTATGGGGTGTTTCTCCTGGTATGGCACGGGACCCTTGGTCGCAATTCCTGGTGTACTCAACGCTGAGACCTACTGCACCATTTTGGATGACCATGCGCTTCCTACGTTGTGTCAGTTTTACGGGGTGGACCCATGTTACTTTCAGGATTACAATGCCACCTGTCATGTTATGAGGTCCACCATGGCTTGGTATGGTGACAATGGGGTTAATCAAATGGACTGGCTTGCGCAGAGCCCGGACCTTAACCCTATCGAGCACCTCTGGGACGAGTTGGAGCGTCGACTTAAGGGGTGCTCTCACCGTCCGAAATTGGTGAAGCAACTGACCTGTCTTCTCCAAGCCGAGTGGAAGAAAATACCGCTAGCCGTCGTACATCGCCTGGTTGAGAGTACGCCCCGGAGGGTCGCAGCTGTAATCGCCGCTCGTGGAGGCTCCACCAACTATTGAAGGTGAATAAACTTCGTTTTCCTTTGCTATCACAGGTGTCCAATTACTTGTTGGTAGATAGTGTATTAATAACTTTACTTTTGTACCACAGGTGAAAGCTATACTGAAGCACTTGCCAATTGCTGAGCAGGAGACCTCACGCTACAAGATGGTAAAGGACATAAAATCATTTGGTTCTGCACAAGGACATCGTGGTGTTACTCACCAATTATTAGACCAAAAACATCTGCGGTCCCTCCGTAAGAATCCAACAGTCTCCATTATTGGTACAGACAAGGGGTCACATATTATTATACTGAAAAGATCAGATTATATTGATAAAATGCAGCAGGCTGTTCAAAATGTTTCTCATTCCTAATGTACTCGAGATCCGACACCTGCTACTTTAACTGTCCTCAGGAATCTCAAATCACTTGATTCACTCCCTGCTTGCATATCTAAGAGTTTGCACCCTACCCCACCCCCTCCCAGCCCAAAAGTTCCCGAACTTTTTTGTTAAATTCAAGCTGCACGAAGAAGGCAACCTGCTCCGAACTATTGTCCCGCTTATGCTTCCCCGTCCAGAATCATCGAACGAGCATTAGCCTCGTTTCACCGATGTCTATCGGAGGAGCATCAGCCTCTATTATCACCAGTGTGAATGCCAAACGTCGGTTGCAATGGTGCCCAGCAGCACCAATCGTGGACGTTGGACAACGTGAAATGTGTATTGTTCTCCGACGAATCGTCCTTCACAGTCTTTCCCACAACCGGGAGAGTTTACGTGTTGAGACATCCTTCACAGGCTTACCACTAGGACTGTTTATTGACCAAAATAAAGCACGGAGTTGGATCGGTGATGGTTTGGGCCGCAATATTGTGGCAGTCTATCGGCCGGCTGATTGTTCTCGAGATGCTAATCACTGTCAAGGACTAGCGCACGATTCTGGAGGGCCAGGTGCACTCAGTTGTTCGAACATTGTACCCTGACAGTGGTGCCGTGTATCAAGATGATAATGCACCGATACACAGAGCCAAACTGGTGGAAGAGTGGTTAACTGAGCATGAAAGTGAGGTTGAACATCTGTTATGACCTGCACAGTCACCCGACTTGAACCTCATGGAGCCACTTCGGAGTCAATAATTGAGCCGCGTTTCCTGACTGGAGAAGCGAGTGAGGAAACGTTTTCCTCCACCAGAATCACGTCGTGAAATAGCAACTTTTCTGCAAGAGGACTGACTTTAAATCCCTCAGTCCAATGTACAGAATTCGTGTCGGTCCTTCCCACGACGAACTGCAGCTGGATTGGCTTCCACAGGAGGCCCTACACCGTACTAATAAATTGTTGTCTTAAACCCATGTGTTTCAATTTCGTTGACCCCCCCTCCCCCACCCTCCCACCTATTCATCAGAGACAGAATCTGGTTTTGGAAAGAAAGGCGGTTAATGAAAGAAACGACAATTTTCCTTTTCTGAAAACGAATGTTACTCGACAGTTCGAAGCACAGCATAGGTACCAACAGGTAGTCACGGGTTATTTTATTCCACCGTGCGAATTCTTTGGTGATCTGCTGGTCGAAGACTACTAAAAATCGGATTTGCCGTGGTGATTCGATGAACAGTCACATTTTTCCAGGTCACGTCATTTTTTCAGAAAAAAGCTGAGGCATTTTTTTGCCCAATAAATTGAATTTTCAAAATATTTTTCGTTGATGTTAGGTAACGAGTAACTTATTAGTTATTGCTATCCTTTAATAAAGAAGCTGAGTATATTTCCTTTGGAAATTAATTGGCATATAAAACTTGGCTGAAGAGCTTTTGGAAGAACCAGTACAATAATCAAGAACAATATGCCATTATAACTTAAAAGAAAAGTGTTGTATCAATGCATTCTTCCAGTTCTTACATATGGAGCAGAGACAGGGACCCTAACTAAACAAGTTAGTAAAATCACGCAATGCATTGATCATGATGCGCTTTCCAACATACTAGAAATCATTACTCAAGTTATGAGATAATGGCTGTAGAATAAATCTCGCTCCTATTATCTGACCTTTGACCCCATTTCGATGTTATTCAACAGAACCGGTAAAGTTTATTTCCGGAACAACATGATAAAGTTTTGTCTCAATCGAAGCTTTTTCCGTAAGTTATAACGCATAAGGACGATGGAATGGATCCCGCTCCTATGTCCTCACCTTTGACCCCATTTCGCCCATTTTCAATAGGGTTCGTCCCCAGGTGGTCCCTTACTACATTGTGACGTACCTGCCAGCAGGACGCACACGACATAAAGGCAGATAGGAGTCAGAATGAACGTCTGCGTAGCTCAGTTGGTAGAACGACTTGTTCCGGAATAAGTGGACTCGGGTTCGAATCCCGGCGTAGACCAAAAATGACGGAGAAATTTACTTCGTTATAATGGCGCCCGAACTTTCCGGATGACCCGGCCGTTCAAAACCTCGCATTGGTGTGATGTTATTTCCACACCGCGAGATAGGAAAAATCAGAGAATCACTTCTCCAGCGCTTCGAAAAATAAATGTGTGTGACGTTGCATTGCACACACCTGATTGAATGGGAGTTCTCAAGTGCATGTTCTACAGTGGATGGCTGCCTGCAACGATTCATGGTCACGGCTGACCCGTGGGCCATGCCCCCGGCCCTCTTTCCGGGGGTGGGGGAGATGTGACGTACCTGCCAGCAGGACGCACACGACATAAAGGCAGATAGGAGTCATAATGAACGTCAGTTGGTAGAGCGACTTGTTCCGGAATAAGCGGACTCGGGTTCGAATCCCGGCGTTGACCAAAAATGACGGAGAAATTTACTTCGTTATAACATACTAAAATGTCATCGAAATCGAACCATTTTTACGCAAGTTATGACGCATAAGGTCAACTGAGTAGTTCCCGCTCCTATTTCCTGACCTCTGATCCAATTTCTCCCATTTTCAATAAACTTCGTCCTTAGGTAGTTCCCTCCCACATATTAAAATTTCATCGAAATCGAACCATTTTTACGCAAGTCATAACGCATAAGGGCGCTTCTATGTCTTGGCCTTTGACCCCACTTCACCCATTTTCAATAGGGTTCGTCCCCAGGTTGTCCCCTACCACATACTAAAATTTCACCGAAATCGAACCATTTTTACGCGTGTTATCGTGCGGACGGGCAGACGGACAAAGCTGGAGCATATACGCTTCTTCATCCTACGATTGGAAATCGTAAAAAGGACATACAAATGATGCAGGCAACGGAAATAAGAGTGGAGAGATGCCGGCCTGGTGTAACCAGGAAAGATCATATGAGGAACTCGTAGATATGAAGAATGACAAGTTTGGGAGATATCATGAACAGAGTAAAATCCCTGAAATGGAAATGGGATGGACATGTTGCTAGAAGAACGGGCCACCGATGGACAACCGAAATTTTATACTTGTTACCAAGGAACAGAAAAAGACCGAGAAGAAGACCACATGGGAGATAGATGAAAGAAATTCGAAAAGACAGACAGTTGTGGGAAAAACTTGGGGAGACTTTCATCCAACAGCGGATTGCTAATGGTTGACAATGATGATGATGATATTTCCTTAAAAGAGGTGCTGTGTTCTTATAACGTAGAACCCAGTGAAATTCTTAGCATCATATGTGGCATGGAAATACTTTGGCCATGATTGATGTTTTACTTTCTATTTCTTTTGTAGGAGTCGAGTGTGAACGGGGGTTCAGCAATATGTATGAAATGATAACATACTTGCGGAAGAAACTTTTTTATTGGAGGTTTAACGGCCACCGTGAGCAACTCAGTGGGCTATGAGCAGTCGCCCTTCCCTAATTCAGGGTCACTGGCTCCAGGGAAGGGAGAGAGCCAGCGTCGTAATACAAACACAAAATCCGTGCCTCACAGGGATTCGAACGCGAAACCATCTCGGACGAATTATCAGAAGCCATCGAAAGAAACTGAACAGCGAAAACCTGAATTTGGAGTTCCAAATTATGTTTCTCTGCACCCCACCTCGAAAACAGGCAACAAAATAATACAATGTGTGACCACCTTCAGAAGTGACTCACATGTCAAAACGGCAAGTTGCAGCGATAAGTCTTGCGGGCGTAGTTTAATTGGTAGAACAGCCACTCCGGAGTAGGAAGATGTCGTCACCAGCGGAAAAATAATGTGCTGTAAGTGTGCACGTTTAGTGAATAATCATTTGTACCATTTACGGACCAGTTAGAATGGGTGCGGACATAAACTGGTCCGCAGGAGCAAAGATTTTATTTATTTTTTAAATCCGCAACTGAAGCGATTCACTCAGTAATCTCTCATGTGAGAAACCTGACGAGCAGACCAACAAACTTATCAATCAGCTACCAAAATTTTCTCAAATTCTTCCTTGTCCAGTACACAGAAGTAAGGTTTACTCCTAACTATATGTTTTTTATTCTTCAATATGCGGGTTAGAGTACATCGCAGCAACAAAAATTATGGTGGTCCCACTGTCAGTTGCCTACAGGCTTTTGTGAAGCACAAGTTTGTCCATGACGGAGATCGAACCGCGCTTCCTCGCTCAGTAGTAAGTTGCTCTCCCAAGTAAGCTACATGAACGGAATGTATCGCGGAAGATTTGTGTTCTTGACACGGGACTTACCTCTGTAGTACGTTACATCATCTCCCTCTTAATCTTTTTTTTTTCTTTTGAAGCGAAGGAGCAATTTTTTTCATTAATTCCAAACAATGTGTGAAACAATCCTAACACGCCCTTCGAAGAACCCAACGGCCAGTAGATCCATTTTTACGTTCGGTACAAATGTAAAGACACAAGTTTGTCCGTGACGAGGATCGAATCATCGCCTCCTCACTCCGGAGTAAGTTTCTCTCCAATTAAGCTACATGGACAGTTTGCATCGCTGCAGATTTGTCGTCTTGACACGAGCTAAAAGAGGAAGCGATAAAGGTTTTTTATACTTTCCTCCTCTGTAGTACATCACAAGTTGCTGGAGATATGTATGAAATTCGTGACATACAAAGGGGAAAGTATAAAAAATCCAAAGCTTTTAGATGGCGCAAAGTTAATCGAGCTCACGGAAACGGGAATATGGCTGGTCTAATCCGTTGATCCGATTCCATCGGATTAAAGCAATTAGTCGATCTTGACTTACAACTGAATTTAAGTTCCTTTTCTGTGTGTTGCTAAAGAGGAGACTTAGTTCAATTTACAGAATTCTATTTATTGCGAAGGATGCAAGATGAAATATAGAATAATACGCGAAGTTCCGCTTATGAAGTCTAATGATTTACGTCGGATTTAAGATGCTGGAATGATCGAGCAAAGTAAATTCAGTTTCTGCCTACTGTCTGGGAGTCAACAGAATAATTTGAAACTGAGGTAGAACATCGTCATTAGCAACTTAGATAAATGAAGTGAAATACTATGCGAGTGAAGTACCATGTACCTAACAGTAGTGATGAATCACTTAAAACGCTTGCAACATTGATGTTTAACTCTCTTCTCTCTCTCTCTCTCTCTCTCTCTCTCTCTCTCTCTCTCTCTCTCTCTCGCTGTCACTATTGCTCTCTTACCCTCTCTCACCCCCTGTCTCTCTTTCTTTCGCTATTGCTTTCTCTCGCTATTGCTATTGCTCTTTCTTCCTCTCTCTCTCTCACTTTCTCTCACTCTTTGTCTTTCTCTCTCGCTATCGTTATTTCTCTCTCTCTCAATCTGTCTCTCCCTCTGGCTCTATCCCCTCTCTCTCTCTATCTAGCTGTCGCTATTGCTCTTACTCTCTCTCTCTCTCTCTCTCTTTCGCTGTCGCTATTGCTCTCTCACCCTCTCTCTCCCCATGTCTAGCTTCCTCTCGCTATTGCTTTCTCTTTCACGCTTTCACTATTGCTCTCTCTCTCTCTCTCTGTCTCTTTCCGTCTCTCTCTCTCTCTCTCTCTCTCTCTCTCTCTCTCTCTCTCTCTCTCTCTCTCTCTCTCTCTCTCTCTCTCTCTCTCTCTCCCTCCCTCATTCTCTCGCTATTGTTCTCTCTCCTTTACTCTGTCTTTCTCTCTCGCTATCGCTATTGCTCTCTCTCTCTGTCTCTCTCCCATTCTGTGCCTCTCCCTCTCTCTCTCTCTCGCTATCGCTATTGCTCTCTCTCATTCTCTCTCTCTCTCTCTCTCTCTCTCTCTCGCTGTCGCTATTTCTCTCACTCTCTCTCCCTGTCTCTCTTTCATCGCTATTGCTTTCTCACGCTATCGCTATTGTTCACTGTCTGTCTCTTTCCATCTCTCTCCCTCTTTCTCTTGCCATCGCTCTCTCTCTCTCTCACTGCCTCTCTCTATCCCTCTCTGTCTTTCTCTCTCGCTATCGCTATTGTTCTCTCGCCCTGTCTCTCCCTCTGTCTCTCCGCCCTTCGCTATCGGAATTGCTCTCTCTCACTCTCTGTCTCCCTCTCCCCCTCTCACAATCTCTCTCACTCTCTGTCTTCCTCTCTCCCCTCTCCTCCCTCTCCCTCCCTCTCTCTCTCTCACTTACGCTATTGCTCTCACTCACTCTCTCACTCTGTCTGTCTCTCTCTCTCTTACTGTCGCTATTGCTCTCACTCCCTCTCTCACTCTGTCTGTCTCTCTCTCTCTCTCTCTCTCTCTCTCTCTCTCTCTCTCTCTCTCTCTCTCTCTTCTCTCGCTATCGCAATTGCTCTCTCTCCCTCTCCCCCTCTTTTTCTCGCTATCGCTCTCTCACATTCTCTGTCTTTATCTCTTTCTATCGCTATTGCACTTTCTTTCTCTCTCGCTATCGCTTTCTCTCTCTCTCTTCTCTCGCTATCGCAATTGCTCTCTCTCCCTCTCCCCCTCTTTTTCTCGCTATCGCTCTCTCACACTCTCTGTCTTTCTCTCTTTCTATCGCTATTGCACTTTCTTTCTCGTTTTCTCTCTCTCTGTGTCGCTCTCCCCCTCTCTTTCTCTCTCGCTATCGCTTTCTCTCTCTCTCTCTCTCTCTCTCGCTATCGCTATTGCTCTCTCTCTCTCTCTCTCTCACTCTGTATATCTCTCCCCTCTATCATCCTCTCTCTCTCGCTATCACTCTATCTCTCTTTCCCTCGCTATTTCTATTGCTCACTCTCTCTCTCTCTCTCTCTCTCTCTCTCTCTCTCTATCGCTATCGCTCTGTCCTACGTTACTCTCTCCCTCTTGCTATCGCTATTGCTCTCTCTCTCACTGTCTGTCTCTCCCTCTCTCTCCCCTCTCTCTCTCTCTCGATATCGCTATTGCTTTCTCTTTCTCTCTCTCTCTCTCTCGTTATTGCTCTCTCTATCTCTTTATCTCTCTCCCTCTCTCTCTCTCTCCCTCTCTCTCTCTCTCTCTCTAGATATCGCTATAGCTTTCTCTCTCTTTTCTCTCTCTCTCTCGCTATCGCTATTGCTCTCTCTCACTTTCTGTCTCTCCCTCTCCGTCTCCCTCTCTCTCTTCCTGTCTCTCCACCTCTCTCTCGAAGTCACTATTTCTTTCCCTCTCTTTCTGTTGCTATTGCTCTCTCTCACTTTCTGTCTCTCTCTGTCTCTGTTTCTCCCTTGATGTTGCTATTGCTCTCTCTCTCTCACTCTCTGTCTCTCTCCGTCTGTTTCTCCCCTTCCCCTCCCCTCTCTCTGTCTCTCTCTGTTAAATGGTGCTCTTACCTTCTAGGTATTTAAAATAATCATTCCTTTACTCGTCGCTCACACGGTGACACCAATGCCAGCTCCTCTTTTCAAGATAGCAAATATACAATATTTCACTTTAATCAATAATGAAGAGTATAAAGGACATTTATTGAACAATAGCTTTGGAATGACAACCTGTAGGAACGCAGGTAACAAATCTCACTTTTTTTTTCATGCACAAACTTACTTATCAAAGTAGAGGTTCAGCATCTTTCAGCGGAAATTCCGAAATCCGAAAAACTTTGAAATCTGAACATGGGATGTTCGTCTCGTGCATATTCCTGTATCTTAGAACTGTCGCCATATCATTGATACGACACTTTGGGTCATATTCATCTATCTTGCAAACTGTACATGACTTTAGCGACCTTCTATCTTTTCTATGTCTCTTCTCTTCTGACTGTCATTCACATTTAATCATTAGGACATTTAAAGCAAACGTTGTGAACAGGAGCAGTCGAGGTGTCGCTAAATCAGTAATGAAAGACAGGTGCCTCGAAAACACCTTTTGAAGTTGTCCCTTCGGAGCAGCATAACAACATTTGCTTAGAGTTTCACTACTATTATCACATACACTGAAGAGCAATTGAATTAGAGACAGCTGGCGTTGTGCAAATGTGGCGCTGTGGGCGGCGCTGTAAACGAAAACGACATGACGTATGCAGCGATCCGACAATATAAGGACTGATGCGACGGGAATCAGTAATAGTCGGACGCAGTATGGGTAAGACGAAGGATCTAAGCGCACTTGAGCGTGGGCAAATTGTCGGGGCCCGACGAATGGGTCACTCCATCTCGGAAGTCGTGCAGGCACTGGGATTTTCACGAGCCACTGTGTCACGGGTGCACCGTGAGTACATCGAATCCGGTAAAACCATCCCTGCAAGGGCCAACTGCCGTGGACAACAGCGTGTGGATGAGCGGGTTCATCGTTGGCTAGCTCGAAATGTAACAGCGGACAGACGGGCCACAGTGCAAGAAATCACTGTGCAATTTTACGCTGGTGCACAAAAACGTGTAAGTAGCCACACCATCCAGAACCATCTCCTCGCTATGGGGTATAGAAGCCATCGTCCGACGAGGGTACCGCTGCTGACCGCACATCACCGGGTGCAAAGATTAGCATGGGCGCGGAAACATTGCCACTGGACCCTAGACATGTGGGAAGATGTTGCCTGGACTGATGAGTCGAGATTCATGTTGGTACATGCGGATAGCAGGATACGAGTACGGCGCAAACCACAGGAAGCGATGGATCCTTCTTGCCAGCAGGGTACTCTTCAAGCTGGGGTGCTCGTCTGGGGACTGTTTACGTGGACTGAAATGGGACCCCTGGTACGTGTGACATCGTCCCTCACAGGTCAACGTTACCGGGATATCCTGGGCGACCATTTGCTCCCGTTGCGCGTCTTCAACATCCCACTGGGGACATCATCCTGCAACAAGACAATGCACCGTGCCATCGCTCCCGAATTGTATCCGAATGGTTGGATGAACACTCCACCGACGAGACCTCGCTTCCTTGGCCAGCTAGGTCACTTGAACTCAATCCCATCGAGCACATCTGGGATACCATCGAGAGATATTTTCGAGGCTCTTAACCCCCTCCCCCTCCATCAAATCTCCGTGAACTGTGGGAGCTTGTTCAGGGGTAGTGGATCCGTATGGCTTCCCAACGCATCCGGTGTCTTGTCGAGTTAATGCCGAGACGAATCGCCGCCGTCATCAGGACGAAAGGTGGTGCTACACGTTACTAGACTGGTATCTCTAATTCAATTGCTCTCCAGTGTATATATACTGTGTATTAACTGTTATCAAAAAATGCTTGCCCTTTAAAAAAAGAAACACAAAAACCTGAAGCTTCCTTAATTTATGCACCCCAGTGTATATACTAAATAAACAAAACAGTAGAGATACCTAACTAACATTTTGTTGGCCCTACTTCAGTACCAGCGGGATTAACAGCCTGTAAATGCCGAGGAATCGACTCCACCAGATGACGGAGAGTTTCCGGAGGTAATGCAAGCTATGCCCTTTTGCAGCATTGTACACAACTCTTCACGAGTCATCAGTTCAGGATAAATGGATATGATTTCCCTCTCCGCTGTAAGCCACACAGCTTCCACAGGGTTTAAATCCGAAAACATTGGGGACCACTGGATGGTTCCAAACTCAAATGAGTGTTCCTCGAACCATACGTAGGTGGTAGCAACCCGGTGGGGCGGCGCGTTGTCTTCTGAAACGAATCATTTTCTGCAAGATGCTCAAAAGCCATCAAAGCGTGTAGGTGATCAGCTAGCTCCATACTGGTAGCGCGCAGCGGCTAAGGACTTCTCCAGAAAATCTAAGGGACCTAATGTGTCCCATGAGAAGGCTTCGCAAACCATCACAGAGCCACCACAGACTTGACCAGAGCCAATCTGGTACGGCGGGCGTCACCTTGTCGACGCCACACCCGCACCCTCGTGTCATTTCGGTACAGCTGAAAACGGGGTTCCTCTAACCACATGACTCGGCACCACTCTGGTAATTGTGCCAGGTCTCCTCAGCAAAGATCCAATTTTAATGATTCCAGGCATTAGACAAGGTCTGGATAGTCTACGTCAACCCTGGTCATCAATAGCGTGTGGTCGGCTACCGCTTTTTCTCTTGGTGCTGATACGTCCGTCGATGGTTTACTTGCGGAACATCCTTGATACGGTTGCCCTTGGGACCCTGGAGTTCTAGTCACCACCGTCTTGAAAAGAGCAACCTGTCCGGACGAGATTCATACTGCCGACGTCACACCCGCACTCTCGTGTCAGGTTGGTACAGCTAAAAACGGGGTTTATCTAACCACATGACCCGGCGCCACTGTGGTAATCGTGCCAAGTCTCCTCTGCAAAGATCCAGTTTTGATGATTCCGGGTATCAGACAAGGTCTGGATAGTCTACGTCGACCCTGGTCATTAATAGCGTGTGGCCGTCCACCGCTTGTTCTCTGGGCGCTAATAAGTCCGTCGATGGTTTACTTGCGGTACAACGTTGATACGGTTGCCCTCGAGACCCTAGAGTTCTAGTCGCCACCGTCTTGAAAAGAGCCGACCTGTCAAAACGGGATTCATACTGCCGATGTCACACCCGCACCCTCGTGTCAGGTCGGTACAGCTCAAAACGGAATCCGTCTAACCGCACGACGCTGCGTTAATCTACTGAGTTCCAGTTTTTATGTTGAGGGCACCGAGTGAGGCGTAATGTCCGAAGACGAGCAGTTAACAGTGGCACACGAGTACAGCGTACGCTCCCGTCTCCCAGGTTATGCAGCGTGCGACGTACCGTTCTCTATCTAACATTGCTTGGGCCTCCGACATTTAGCCTGGATGTGATTCGCGCTGCCGTTGCCAAGGGGTTAGTCTGTACTGGTCCGTATGGTCTACGTCGGCCCCGGTCATCAGTGGCGCGCGGTGGCCACAGCTCGCCTTCTGGACCCCCGTACGTCCGTCGATGGTATGCTTGTGATACATTCTTGATACGGTTGCCCTCAAAACCCCTAGAGTTCTTATCACCTAGGCGATAGAATGACCCATCTGTCTTGCACTGATAATGCATCCACGACCAAAGCATTTTATATCATCATGTTCATCTATTACGGTGCTCTGTTTGCTGTCCGCCTATTTATTGCCTGCGTTCTGTTTGGGTCTGTTCCGCCCTGCGTGGGGGGGGTACCCATGTGATCTGCCCATCAACCCGATCTCGAATTTTTTGCCAACTGAGTTTATAACATGGTGAGTCAAACGTTCGTCTCGGTTGCAGCTAAAAAGTTTAATGATGCTGTGACGTATATTTTAAATGAACTTTCATTTTTAGTTTCTTTCCCTATGTCAATTTGAGTTTGTTCTCAGTTATACTTCACAACTTAACGTGACATCTTCTCTCTCAAACGAATACTGTTGGCAACACACTTGCGGTCAGAGTGAACGCGACGCATGACTGTATGAGATAAGAACGATAGATAAAAACTACGATGCAACAGTTGCTCGTGTGTGGGGTGTTGAATACGTGTTATGTGAATTCTGTTCTACCCTGAAGTGCGGTATCTGTGCTGGAGAAATAAAGAATCAATTACAGTAAGTTGACTTCTGTTTTAAATGTTTCGTCTGGCCGTTAAGGTTTAATTTAGGAGCTATTTCATCGTATGGTTATGTTTAAAAAATAACGTAAGAAGAACGACAAAAGTTCAACACGAAAAGAGGTTTACGTTATAACGCATAAAGTCATACACGCTGACCACATTCTGCAAAATACAGGCCGTTGTTTTGTACAGTATTTTGCCAACCTTCCTAGAGCCACGGCGGGACATGTTTCCAAAACTGAAACTCTCTGATGGAAGATTCCATATCCGCCACTTCAGCAAAGTTTCGTTTTTATAGGAAATAGGCCATAAGTCAAAGCAAGTGGTATTCGGATGGGGTGAGATCCAGATTATATGGAGGATGGAGTAGTGTTTCAACCCCTTCAGGTTCCCGTAGTTTTCAGCGGGCGATTCGTGAGGTGTTACTTGGGCCTTATCCACTTCAAGAAACTCCCACTCCTTATTGATGAGCGTCGGGTAGTTTTGGCGCAAAGTATCGTAGACCACTTGTGAGGTGTGACTTGTAGCCCTATTTGCAGAAACACCTGCTTCTTATTGATGAGAGCTGAGCAACGTTAGCGCTGAGCATCATGGACCACTCCTATTGACGAGCGCTTAGTATCGTTGGCGCAGAGCATCATGGATCACTGTGGGGGTGTTGCGTGGGTGTTATTCTCTTGTAGCAACGCCCGTTTCCTGCTGATGAGCACTGGGTAACGTTGGCGTAGGGCATCATGGATCACTCTGGGGGCGTGGCGTGGGCATTATTATCTTGTAGCAACGCCCGTTACCTATTGATGAGCGCTGGGTGGCGTAGGGTATCGTGGATCATTTTGGAGTTGTGACGTGGGCATTATCCACTTGCAGCAACGCCCTATTCATGAGCGCTGAGTAGCGTTCTAAGCATCATGGACCACACTGGAGGTCTGACTTGGGACATTACTTGCTGAAACGCCCACTTCCTATTGATGAATGCTGAGTAACGTTGGCGTAGGTCGTCATGGACCACTCTTAAGGTATGACTTAAGGTTATCCACTTGCACCACCACCAACTTCCTATTGATGAGCGCTAGGTAGCCTTAGCGCAGAGCATCATAGACCACTCTAGAGGTATGATTTGAGGCATTATCCATTTGCAGCAACACACGCTTCTATTTATGAGCGCTGAGTAGCGTTGGCGCAGGGCATCATGTACCACTCTCGAAATGTGTCTTGGGGTATTATCCACTTGCAGCAACGCCAGCTTTCTTTGATGAGTGCTGCGTAGCGTTGGTGCAGGGCATCATGGAGACGCCGCAGGTGTTTGGCTTAGAGGTTTCTGTCCACAGCCGCTCGAGTTCTCAATGCACAGGACCCTAATAATTCCACCAAATGCACTGCGTGACTTTCCTCTGGAACTGCTCTTTTTGAACCACTGTCTGTGCCTCGTGGCATGGCATCAGCCGCTAGTTCTTAGCGGTAGAAAAATGTAGGAATATCACGTGACGATACTACTGCGAAACCTATCGTTCTGTGGATTTGGCAGCAATCTGTAATGGAGAGTGACCCATCGTTCCGCCCCTGGATTCATTATGGGTAAACCATTCGATGACGTCTGAAGGAGAAACCAATCTGGTTCAGGTGACGAACGACGGTGAGTTGGGAAGATCCCACTTCAAACTTCCAATCGTTGCGTACTGGCACATGGGTTCACTGTCACAGCTTCGCCCAGTGCTGTTTCAGTGTTGAGTTGTCGTTGGACGTCCTGCCCTCGACACTGGGGTTCCCAGCATTGAAACATTTCGTGCAGTGCTGCTCTCAATTGTGTCATTGTCTTTAGATGAACAAATTGATCTCACTGCTTCTGACGCTCTTAAAGCTTTTTTCCCCAATAATAGCGTAGGAGCGCCCGAACAACGCGTTTACCGTCCTCCATCCTCTGCTCAATTTACAAAGCAATGTTGCTCCGTGCCAAATGCCCGTCATTAGCTCATGTGCGTGACGTCATCGTGGTACCCAGTCGACGCTGGAGCTCGTTTTCCACAGGAATAGAGGCCCAACGAAACGGGACGAACTTTTGACTCACCGTGGTAAAACAATAATAGAACCTAAAACACACAATTTTAATCAAAACATTACATCTTGTTAGGAGACTATTAAATTACCGTAATGAATAAACGTAAGACGCACACACACAAACTCTTTATTGATATCCTAAAATCCGAAAACTTCCCGATTTCGGAAGATGTCGCGCCCCCATGCATTTCGATTATCTGAACTAGTAGCCACAAATTAGGGACAGACGACTGCTTATAAGCCTAAGACATCCTTATGGCTGTGGTAAATCCCCAAAACGAAAAAAAAAAAAAAAACGCTGCATACAAAACAAATAACTAACAGTTTTTGGCCGCCCCGATGACGCAGTGGTCTAAGCGATGGCTTCTGATCATTCGTCCGAGGGGTCCGGGTTCAAATCCTGGTGAGGCATGGATGTTGTGTTTGTCTTACGGCACTGGCTCTCTCCCTTCCCTGGAACCAGTGACCCGGTGGTCGTTAAACCTCCAATAAAAAAACAGTTTTTGAGGAAATTTAATGACATTTGGTATCACTTACACCTGTCGTGCCACATTGGACGTAATCGCTTCAAGCACAAAATAAAAGATCCAGTTCTTTTTTAGATTAAATGTGCACTATGTACTTTTAGAAAGAGTGATTAATTTCGGTTAAACATGAAACAATCCGATATGAAGTAATAGAAAATACTGTCTTGAAAACATTATGGTTTCGACAAAATATTTTATGAAAATAGATGGGAAATGGTACATAGAATGAGCATTGTCTAACAAAGCAAACACAATTCTTTAGGTTAACTAATGAAGTTATCAATTCGAAAATTTTAGCGACTCTTCCAATGGAGATGGTAGAGTTCATGGTATTTTTGTTAGTTTTCTTAATTTTGCGAATCAAGTAAATAAGAACTCCGTGGATTTTGCAAATAGAATTAATGTATTCTTTAGACAGCTCTTATTTCAACATGAATTTCTTGACTTCGATTATGTACTTTACGTTCTACACAGACCGGCCACTGAATTAGAAAACTTTATGCACAGGTACATATATGCAAAATTATACGTGGTCACGTGCGTCACCATGTTGTTTAGACAACTATTTCAGACTACTTCTCGTGAGTTCAGTAGTGTTGATCATAATGGGAACAAGAAAGATGACACCGAATTTTCGGGTGTAATAAGCACGTCTTTTGAATCCGTTCTGACGTAAATTAAATTTATCAAAGCTATTCAAAGTCAATGGAACCGGTATGGAAAACAATAGATCTGACGAAAGAAAGAAGATTTTCAATCGGGTTTTTAATCCCTCAGATATTGCTGTAAACGGAATCGTGAGCTTACGAACTCTTAGAAACAGCGATATCGACAAAAATAAGATGTGACTTTACGTCCCCTGGTGGGAAAACCATGCATTATTTTAGGAAGAAAGTATTCTCAAAAGGTTTATCCATATAAGCAGTATCGGTCGAAGAAGAAAAATAAGTCGAGTTTTCAGGAGCCCAGATTTTGCAACAAATACTTCAGAAGCAGAAATTAACACTTATGACGCCTGGTGACTAAACCATTCTTTACCAAACATTAGAAATTATGTGAAAAATATTTCCCATCAATGGTCTTGTATGCGATACAGGAAGAATTTTTCAAATCAGAGCTTTTGGAGCAGAAAGAACGCAGAAAACGCAATTTACCCTTGTACCCCCTAGCAAAAAGTCTGTGATTTACTTGAAAATTTTGAATTTATAGGAAAAACTTTTCGCATCGGAAACACTATCCAACAAAGAAGAAATTTTTCAAATCGTAATCTTAGAAGTAAAGATATTGACAAAAATAAGATATACATCTACGCCCCCTGGAGTAGAAACCATGCATTTTTTCAAGAAGAAAATTTTCCCAAAAGGTTTGCCGACATGAGTAGTATCGGTCAACAAACGACTTTTTTTCAATCGAGATTTTAGAAGCTCATATTTTGCTGCAAATACAACAGAAACGCAAATTATGACTTACGCCACCTAGTGGCCAAACCATTTCTTACAAAAACTAGAAAATATGTGCAAACGATGTCCCATCAGGAGCTGTATGCGGTGCAGATAGAATTTTTCAAATCGGAGATTTAGAAGCAGAGATATAGGTGAAAATGCAATTTACATTTACGCCCCTAGCGGAAAGTCTATGAATTACTTGAAATTTTTGAAATTATATGAACCACATGTCACACTGGAAACACTATCCAACAAAGAAGGAATTTTTCAAATCGGTCACCTAGAAGTAGAGATATTGACAAAAATAAGATGTCCATCTACGCCCCCTGGCGGAGAAACTGTGGAAAATTTTAAGAAGAAAATATTCCGAAAAAGTTTTTCGATGTGAGTGGCATCAGTCCACAAAATAATTTTTTCAATCGATATTTTAGAAGCTCGGATTTTATGGTAAATACATAAGAAGCAAAAATTAAGATTTACGCCCCCTGGTGATCAAAGTATTCTTTACCAAAAATTTGAAATTATATGCAAAAGATTTTCCATCCGGAGATGTATCCGCTGAAGAAAACATTTTTCAAATCGGAGTTTTAAAAGAAGAGTTATCGGGAAAATTTTAATTTCCTTTCACGCCCCCTCGGGGAAAATCTGTGCGTAATTTGAAAAAGTAACTGTATGTAAAATTCTCTTCTACATAAATGGAATCGAAAGATAAAAACAAAATTTCAATCGGATGTTTAGAAGCAAATATGTAGAATAAAACGTATTTTTGAATTCGACATCATCAGCATTTACGCCCTCTACCGGCGAAATTGTACATCGTAAAAAAACGAAATAAAAGATCATTATTTGCATATTTCAAGCTTCCCAATACGAAAAGAATTTTTCAAATCGGACTAATAGTTGCAGAGATATCGTGGGTACAGACGGACGGACGGACAAACCGATAACAGAAGCACGATCTTTTTTTGCAAAAGACGTGCTAAAAACAAAGGATCTTTCGGAGTTCGTTACAGGGCTTAGTGGGGATGCTGGTCTGGCTGGAGTGATGATTTTGGAAGTGGCAGAACTGACTGATTTCTTAATAGGTGATTGTCCCGTGTCTTTAATCAGTGGAAAAGTAACCCACGCGTTGCTTGTATAACATCCTCAGACCTTCGATGAAGATTTTTGATTTTTAAAAACAGGTTTGAAAATTGATGTTTACGGCTTTGTAAACAGAAAAAAAATATCTTTAATTTTTCATGGAAAGGAGAGGGGGGCTATGGGGATTGTATCACAAGGGATACATCAAAACCGAGATGCTGTAATTGTAATATTTAAGAATTCGCAAATTACTGTTTTAATTAATCAATTTTCAAGTAATATTATGCAATATTACAATAAATCATAATTTATTTTTCCTGGAGCAATTTGAAAGAATTTCTGGAGCAATTGAGACACATGAACACCTTACAGTCTGAACACCGTACTGTATTTAGCTCATTGCACTTTGAATTTCGGCATCTCCTTCTGCGAGAGCTGTTTCCACTCATCTCAGGTATGTGTCTTACATGCTTATTTCCTGCTCACTCATGTGGCATAGATATAGGAAGAATCCTACGTTTAGGAAGTGCATTTCCTTCTGTGGGCACTGTTTCCACTCATCTCAGACATGTGTCTTACATGTGCTTATTTTGTGCTCAGTCATGTGGCATAGATGTAGGAAGAATCCTACGTTTAGGAAGTGCATCTCCTTCTGTGAGCGCTGTTTCCACTCATCTCAGACATGTGTCTTACATGCTTATTTCCTACTCACTCATGTGGCATAGATGAAGGAATAATCCTACGTTTAGGAAGTGCATCTCCTTCTGCGAGAGCTGTTTCCACTCATCTCAGGTATGTGTCTTACATGCTTATTTCCTGCTCACTCATGTGGCATAGATATAGGAAGAATCCTACGTTTAGGAAGTGCATTTCCTTCTGTGGGCACTGTTTCCACTCATCTCAGACATGTGTCTTACATGCTTATTTGGTGCTCAGTCATGTGGCATAGTTGTAGGAAGAATCCTACGTTTAGGAAGTGCATCTCCTTCTGTGAGCGCTGTCTCCACTCATCTCAGGCATATGTCTTACATGCTTATTTCCTGCTCACTCATGTGGCATAGATATAGGAAGAATCCTACGTTTACGAAGTACATCTCCTTCTTTGAGAGCTGTCTCCACTCATCTCAGGCATGTGTCTTACATGCTTATTTCCTGCTCACTCATGTGGCATAGATGAAGGAATAATCCTACGTTCAGGAAGTGCATCTCCTTCTGCGAGAGCTGTTTCCACTCATCTCAGACATGTGTCTTACATGCTTATTTGGTGCTCAGTCATGTGGCATAGTTGTAGGAAGAATCCTACGTTTAGGAAGTGCATCTCCTTCTTTGAGCGCTGTCTCCACTCATCTCAGGCATGTGTCTTACATGCTCATTTCCTGCTCGCTCATGTGGCATAGATGAAGGAATAATCCTACGTTTAGGAAGTGCATCTCTTTCTGCGAGAGCTGTTTCCACTCATCTCAGACATGTGTCTTACATGTGCTTATTTTGTGCTCAGTCATGTGGCATAGATGTAGGAAGAACCCTAAGTTTAGGAAATGCATCTCCTTCTGTGAGCGCTGTCTCCACTCATCTCAGGCATGTGTCTTACATGCTTATTTCCTGCTCACTCATGTGACATAGATATAGGAAGAATCCTACGTTTACGAAGTGCATCTCCTTCTGTGGGTACTGTTTCCACTCATCTCAGACATGTGTCTTACATGTGCTTATTTTGTGCTCAGTCATGTGGCATAGATGAAGGAAAAATTCTACGTTTAGGAAATGCATCTCCTTCTGTGGGCACTGTTTCCACTCATCTCAGACATGTGTCTTACATGTGCTTATTTTGTGCTCAGTCATGTAACATAGATGTAGGAAGAATCCTACGTTTAGGAAGTGCATCTCCTTCTGTGAGCGCTGTTTCCACTCATCTCAGACATGTGTCTTACATGCTTATTTCCTGCTCACTCATGTGGCATAGATGAAGGAATAATCCTACATTTAGGAAGTGCATCTCCTTCTGCGAGAGCTGTTTCCACTCATCTCAGACATGTGTCTTACATGCTTATTTAGTGCTCAGTCATGTGGCATAGTTGTAGGAAGAATCCTACGTTTAGGAAGTACATCTCCTTCTGTGAGCGCTGTCTCCACTCATCTCAGGCATGTGTCTTACATGCTTATTTCCTGCTCACTCATGTGACATAGATATAGGAAGAATCCTACGTTTACGAAGTGCATCTCCTTCTGTGGGTACTGTTTCCACTCATCTCAGACATGTGTCTTACATGCTTATTTTGTGCTCAGTCATGTGGCATAGATGAAGGAAGAATTCTACGTTTAGGAAGTGTTTTGTTATCATCTCAGGATTCGTCAGACAAAATGAATAATATTATTTATGAGTGAAATTTCAAGTAATGATGTTAACACAAGTATCGTGAGTTAGAATCATTACTTGAAATTTTCTCTTAAATTATATTTATTAAATATTACATTGATTGCAGAAAATATTTAGGAAATACAAGCGTAAACACCCGCTAACAATAACTCATAAAACATTTTTCGACAGGATTGGAAACCATTGTACACTGGCGTGCAAAAATTAAGGACGAGACGATTTTTCGAATGTAACGTCGTGCAGAAGTGATTCACATCAACTCAAATCATACCATAAGATCCCCAAGATGTTAGAATACGGGGCAAGTGAGTAAAACCACCCAAACGAGGAATCCATAGGATACAAAGGCACTTTATTGAAAAGGTAGCTTCGAGCGTAACTGGACAGAAGACAGAAACGTCCATGTGACAGGCGGCTGCCAAGAAAAATCCAGTCTTTAGTAGGGGATATGATCCCCCCTCACTGCGTTGCCGGATTTACAACGTCTGTCCATGCCGAGGACGTGGCTAGCAAGGAGCTGTTGAGGAATCGAGGCCCATTCCTCTTGTAGCGCCAATCGCAGCTGCGGAATCGTTGCTGGCGGCTGGTGACGTGCTGCAAAACGTCTCCGAAGAAGGTCCCACACGTGTTCGATTGAATTTAGTTCCGGGGACCTTGCTGGTCAATCCATGCGTTGAATATCTTTACTCTCCAACAGCTCTGGGACATCCACTGTACGATAAAGTGTAGCTTTGTCGTCCGTGAAGAGGAACTCAGGACCCACAGCACCTCTAAACAGACGCACGTGAGGCAGGAGAACCTCGGTACAATAGTGGACACCAGTGACTGAACCTCCTCGGAAGATGTGGAGGTCAGTACGGCTACCAAGCATGATACCGCCCCAAACGAGAACTCCGTCTCCTCCTCCCCCGGTCCCTTTCGATGATATTGGAGGTGTGATTGCGTGTTCCCTGCTCTCACCAGATGTGTATACGTCTAGAATCGCTAGTCAGACTAAATCGGCTCTCATCCGTAAAGAGAACTCAACCTCATTGCTGATGTGTCCAGTTCTTGTGTTCCTGGCCCCACATAAACCGCCGTCTCCGATGAGCAGGCGTTAATGGCACACACCGTACTGGTCGTCGTGCAAATAGGCCACCTTTGTGCAGCCCCCTGGCCAGGGTAAAACACGATAACCGACATCCAGTTCTCTGTTGCATGTGCCTTGCTATTTCTCCCGCTGTCTGCCGTCTTCTGTTCTCGCCTGTAGGACAATATACCGGTCGTCCGTCACCGTGGTTGCTCGTGGACGACCACTGCTAAACTCTCGGATAGCTGTTCCTGTCGTTTGAAATGTTCTCCAAGCTCGTGAAACGATGCTGTGAGCGATCCCGAACTCCTCGGCCACACTAGTCACACTTCGACCCTCTTCCAGCTTCCCAATGACGCGACCTCGGGTAAAGTCATCCAGATGTCGCCTAGTGGATTGCCTGTTGGCCATATCACTCGGTGGCAGCAACTCGACGTCGTTCAAACTGATGTTCACCGTGCAATAGCTTTCACAGAATTGCTGAGCGTACACCGCCCGTGTGCTTTATACCCTTTCGACACTCCCCCCCCCCCCACCACACACACACACACACACATACACACACACTACGTCATGCTACATATATGCACATGCCCTACCGTACCGCACCCTAGTCTATCTCCTGAGTGGTCTTTCGGTCCGTTCTGCCTGCCCGTTCCTCTGTTATGCTAATTTCTCCTCTTCGTCCATAATTTTTGCACACCAGTGTATTACCAGTGATACAAAAATGTTTAAGAAGTTACTACTATCTAATATGTCACCGAAACTAAACTTATTTACTTTAAATAACTAACCAAAATGGAATGTATATATTTTAGTAGATATAACTTTTTTAATTAAGTAGTTATAAAACACTTACCAGGACCATGTGAAGACATCGTGTTTTTTCTTACAAGACGCCACTATAAGTCACGAAATTTGACTTATGCTGCCATTTATTGACGATAAGAGAAAATTCAATAAAAGTATTTTACATAGTTTCACATGTGAAACAACCGGTTCTGAGAGATTTTCTGCTATTGGGCATTTTTTTTTTATTTTGAGTCCGTTGTGTCACGTGTGATATACGATAATCGAGGAGGATAAGAGGCGTAAAAAAAATGTGGCACGATGAGAGTCTGTCAGGAACGAAATCTCCGTCGTCTGAGAAAGCTTGTACTGTGAAACAGGACTTTCTGTGTGTAGCAGTTGACCGAAGCATTCAACGAAAGCTGTTCCCGTCCCATATCTCATCATACTGTGCTCTGGGAATTAAAGAGGATGGGTATTGGCAGTCAGATGCCTACATTTCAGCAAAGAACCAGAAAGTTTGTCTACAGTGGTGTCAACAACACCGTGACTGGGCACCGTAAGACTGCATACTTGCCTACTTTTACGGATTTCTGCTTAATTTTACTGATTTAGGGATAAAGGTCTTTTTTTACGGAATTTTTAATATTTCGATTGCTCAATCGAAATATTTCAGTCCCCTGCAACCATCCTCTTAGATTTTCTACCGGACCTTAGAAGCGCTGTGTCACGCGATGACGTCATCTTTAACTCGCCGGCTTCGTGACATCGTGCGGTAGCTCTTTCTCCACGGGAGTGGTCAAGTGACGTGCCGACCAGAGTTCGTCAAAATGCGTAAATTACGCTTCTAGTACTACGCATCAAAATTTTACCAGCGCGTAAAAATACGTATCGGGAATTTTTCTCGATGCGTAATTTTACGTGTCGGAAATTTTTCTCGACGCGTAAAAGTACGCATCGGGAAGTTTTCACGGCGCTTAAAAATACGCATCGAGAATTTTTCTCGACGTGTAAAAATACACATCGGGAATATTTCTCGGCGCGTAAAACTACGCATCGAAGAACTTTACCAATTGGTAAAAATACGCATCGGGACGGTCTTTCGTCTTTCAGAAACGGAAGTAAACGAAATAAAGATTTTTTTCCGTAATCGTAATTTCGTTTTCCTGTGATGTTTCCTGTGTCCAGTATTGTTGTTACATATCATTTTATTCCATAAATATTTGTATTTCAGTTTGAAAATGGAGGAAAAGTTTTCGAAAACGGAAATTCGACGGCGAAAAAATTCGCTGTAATATTTAGGCATGAGGTGCGACGGCTTCGAAGAATTTCTCCTTTTCCGTCATAATTTGGGTTACCCTCGAGATCGATGCATAACTGAACAGATACATGGGGCAATTAAAAGTGGTGGAGGATGTTTTCCGCCTGAAACTTTCGAAAGCGGAAGTTTCGTCATTCAAAACTTTCGAAAACGGAATCGTAATTTCGTAATCGTAATTTCATTTTTCACGTGTTGTTTCCTTTACCTAGTATTGTTGTTAAATATCATTTTATTTCATAAATATTTGTATTTCAATTTGAAAATGGAGAGGAAATGGGGGAAATGTCTGAAAACGGAAATCGGACGCAGCAAAGATTTCCCTCCTACCTATAATTTTTTCACTAACGATGATCAGAATATGTATCCTGTATTCTTAAATGTCCCCCCAAAAACGTTTTGGCATTTCAGCTTGATAAAGGAGGGGGGGTCCGAAAACGAATGTGACGAAGCTGAAGAACTTTCAAAAATTGATGCACAAAAGTATTTATTTTTTCAAAGTTACACTATTTATCTTTTATCTAAAATAGTGAAAGCTGTCATGCATTCATGATGGATAAAATTGTCATCCAAGGGCATTCAAACAAATGCCAATAAAGAAATGGGAAGGGAAACAAAGATATCAACAAAATGAAAGTTTAAGCACTATGCAGTTGCATAAAAACAAATCCGGCTGTGGAACTTGCTGAAAAGTTTATCAGATATTTTTAGATGCCTATAAGGACCTCAAAAGTGCAATGTTTTCACTTCTTGAACACATTGCTGTTCCACGTGGTCATTACAAAACATTATAAATTTAACGTTATTATTTTAAAATACGAATATTATGCTTAATTCTAAAACAAGAAACAAAACGCATCCAAATTCTAAATACATTGAGAAGCAGTGAAATATATATTTTTATATGAAACAATCTGGATTGATCTTTCATAATTGCCTAGCATTTTCGTAAGTATTTTATTTCATCTGTTAATTTTTCTAAAATACTCCTGACTTTTGAAAATTATTCCCTAAATTTTTTCAAAGGAGTAAAAATACTCCTTTAAAAAAGTTTCGGCGAACACTGTTGCCGACGCTAGACGCCCGCAGATTCTCCGATGGTGGCCGTGGCGTTTTGTAATTCCAAGGCTTGACTTGATCGAGCGTAGTAAACGCTGATGAACAGGCTTTGGAAGTCATAGCTATCTACTGTTGTTATAGAATCCTTTTGAAGCGTATGTATAAATTCTAAGACCGGCCTATTGCTGTTAATAATCCAGGTCTCTGATATATTTTGCAAGATTATTTTTAATTTATTTTCAAATAGTGCACTAACCTGGCTACAATAGCAATTCCTAGCCGAAGTTATGAAGCGAAAAGCAACAGGAGATTTATGAAATTTTGGAAGTGCGTACACAAAAGGGAAGTTCAAATTATAAGTTTTTACTTTTAATCTCTTGTGCAAAGCTATTATTTTTTTTCACGATCTCCATACTTCCTTGAGC
Source organism: Macrothele yani (assembly GCA_039090855.1). Lineage (NCBI taxonomy): Eukaryota > Metazoa > Arthropoda > Arachnida > Araneae > Macrothelidae > Macrothele > Macrothele yani. Next base: position 130,710,575 of record CM077027.1, on the reverse strand, counting down.
TACCTGTGAATAAGTTTTACTATTTGCAAGTTCAGCCCATAATATGTTGAAGTAGAATCTTTTACAAATAAAGGCTATGTTATTCTTCGCTTTATCAATAGGTACCATGGTGAATCTCTCCGTAAGTTCTTGAATTTGTTTTGAGAAACTTCTGTGTGGCTTGTCTTGATGTAAAGTACTGGAATTTAGACGTTAGTGTCTTGATAAGCTCTAGGGTTTTACATATCCATTCAAAGAATGCAGGGTATGTTACCTGAAACCTAGATGATATGTGCATGGCAAATTTTATCAAATCTGTTCTTATGCCAATCATAAGTTGTTCCTAAGTATGGTTTCCTAGAGTCCTGAAATTAGCACCGCGTGCTATTAGTGAACGTAATCCTTTGTCGTGCACAATATCTATGTTACCTGTTACTATATGACTATGATGTTCATCAACAAAAGCTGCTGGGTCAGTTTCTTCACAGTGGCAAGGTAGAGTTGTTCATGATTCAGAATTTTTCTTTAAACACAACATTTTTTTATAATTGTATAGCCATTCTTCCCAATGAGGGACCATATTTATAATTCATAACAATGCGTACTCCATTAACAGAAAAGCAGCCCTTACGAGTTATAAATGTGGTCCCTCATTCGGAAGAAAGCTATACAACTATAAGGAAATATAACACCCAACAATCTTTCCTTTCTCAAAGTCAATTCTCTCCCACCGCACGACATTTTCACTCAACCTCACAGTACGATATGATCGCGGTCAGCTGCAGCTGCACCGCGCATTTTAACATCGCAGCGGATTCATTCATTTGCTTTTGAAGGGGTGTACGGCTACCTCGGTCAATATATATATACACTATCTACCAACAAGTAATTGTACACCCTGCAATCGACGATATCTGCGGTCCTGATACACGTCACGGCCGCCGCCGTTAAATATCGTGTGGGAAACAAGAACGCAATCAGTCCCATTCAAGATGCCACGCAGTTCGGAGCTCTCTGATTTCGAGAAAGGTGTAATCGTCGGGTATCACAAAAATGACCAATCCATACGTGACATATCCAGCGAGTTGAAGTACCCAAAATCGACAGTGGCCTACGTGATTGGCAAGTGGAAGATGAGAGGTGACTGTCGGAATGTGCCCCGACCCGGCAGACCCACAAAACTGGGAGTTAGAGACCGACGGGTGCTGGCCAGAGAAATTCGGAAGAACCGCACCAAATCAATGGGCCACATCCGCGAGGAGTTTCAACAGGCATCCGGGAGTGTTCTTTCGATGAATACGATCCGTAAGGAGGCCCATCTGCTCGGTTATCATGGACGTGCTCAATGGGGTTCAGATCCGGGCTATGGCTGCTGAAACACTGCTGAACACATCTTGTGTAATGGAAAGTAGTATTGTCATCCATGAAACACCCATAACCTTCTTCATAAGGCTTGAATGACAATATAGTTTAGTATGGACTTGAATGGCAACAATGTTCAGACAATTCTTGGAGGACACCCGAATCTTCTAGCAATATCAGAGAACAAGTTCCGTACCAACAGAACGTGCACTACAGCTTCAGAACCTTGAGTGTACCATGACACCAGCTCCAGTACCATGAGTTGTGCTTACAAGGCAATAGCTGGGTCCATTGCTTCATAGGGCCCCGCCAAACTTTATGCCTACAGTCGGTACAAAACGAGGTGTACCGCCACTACGTGACTTTTTGCCAGTCTCTTAGTGTCCGGTCCCTGTGTTCTTGGCACCAATGTAGACGAACTTTCTGGTTCTGCGCAGAAACCAGTTGTTCCCGTATAAGCATGCGACTGCCAATACCGATTCCTATCAATTCTCTACTCATACTTTCGTTGGGAACGGTCTTCATTGAATGCTTCGGTCAATTGCTGCACACGGGAAGTCTTCTTCATCCGTAAAGGTGTTCGCAGACGACGGCGATCTCGTTCTGATGGATTATCGTCGCGCCACAATTACGCCTGTTAGACAAGCAATTTGAGTTATTTTTTCGGTGATTAAGGATCCTGGATATCTTATCTTTTGAAAAGCCGGTCAGCACTGCTCTTTTGAAAACCCCGTAGGGCACCCACAATAAGCCCTTTACCGAACTCCTAAAGAATCTTTGTTTTTTCTCATTGTGATCAGTACTACTAACGATTACTGGCCAGCAGCAGTCTTAAATAGTTGCTCAAATCACGTGGTGACCCACGTGACCACGTATTTTGCATACACGCTGCTTAAAGTGACGTTTACGTGCACCTACATAAAGATTTCTAATTAAATGGCAGGGTTTGCATCTCTCCGAGCCTTGTGTTGAAAGAAACCATCTTTCCTGAAGATACCGTCTTTCCTGTAGAAAGAGAAATAAATCTGGTTTTAAGGTTGGTTCCCAATGGAAGAGGAATTGAATGCAGTGTTACTTATCCAGATTTTCTTTCTTTATCATCAAGATCACAAAAGAGAAAGGATACGCTCCGTATTCCATCTATGTAACCGACTTCACCTGATCAAAGGATTTTTCCGGTGAGACAAGAAGTCTACGTTCTTAAGACATAATACGCACCTTTCTTCCACACTGGTATATTTGGTCATTGAAATCTTGATATGCTCATATGGCAAAAAATCGAAGGGTACACCTACACAAATGCTATTCTATTCATTAACAGAAAACGGAAGCTTGTTTTTCATCGCAAAAGGTTTCTTGGGTGGGAATAAAAAAATCATAAAGTCAATGAAAGCAAATAAAAGATTTTTTTCGAATTTTCTTCTGTGGAAAATATGATAAAGCAATTTAAAAATGCTAAATATCTGTAATTAATATTTTGAACATTTAGGCTTTATGCCAAATAAAAAAGTCCGTCTTTTCAAGCAAATATTTCCACTTCTGCATTTTAATTCAGTAAGTAATTAGACAGATGTAATTTAGTTCTTTGAATGTTTTAACTGCAGTAAAACGTTAAAATCTATTGAGCTCTGAAAACAGCTTTTCGTAGAAAACACGTGAGAATAGTTACCGTAGTTTGCAAATGAGTGCATGTAAATATATAATATGCGCCTCTACGTAGTTATTTTTTTAATTAGTCAGTGTGTTTAAGAGGCCAGCAGAAGTCCCCCGCACAACTCTTTAAATGAAAGGCTGTTTATTCCAAAGCCAATGCGGGTGATTTTGTCTTTGGCCGTAGTCAAGTTAATCTCCCCATTTAGCTGCTGTGAATGGATAAAGACAAAAGTAATGAAGGCAGATTCCAAGTACTTTTAATCAGAAGATAACGCTCAAAGAATACAGCAGCAAAAACAAGAACAAGAAGAATGGATACCCGCTGTAAATGGATTTCTTTTTTTTTTTTAATTTGGCAACGATGCACTTTAGTTTTGCAATTCCTCCACTCGTTCTTTGTCTTCGAAGTAGCAATTTTAGTGGAATGTCTTTTCTCCAAAAGCACTTTCTTCTGCAACTCAATTCGTCACTAATCTTCCGAACAATAGTGCAAACTCCATCGAATATATTTGCGCTAATTTCGACCTCTTGGCGGCAAAGAAGAAGCTTGGAATCTTTTCCAAATTAAAGATCAGAGTACGTAAAGTTCTAAGAAATGTAGTTACTTAAAAAAACAGAGAAGCGTCAAATGAAAAAATTAATGGCAAAGAGTGATGACGAAATAAATCACGATCACACTTGCAGCAAAAAGTAGAAAATGACTTTTGCTTTCTTGTGAAGAGGGCTGAGAAGAAATTACTTCGAAAGTTTCCATACCTTCTGCTATGCAAAAACTACTTAAGCGAGGTTAAAGGAAGAAAAGAAAACTATAGAGAATGTAACATTTAAAGAAAAACAAATATTTATAAAAGCATGTAATTGCTTTTTCTCATTATGATGATTTGGCAGCAATGAAGACAAACGTGCCTTTCTCTTCTTATACATACCATTTTACGAAGTTAAGCAAAAGTAGGACGAGGTAACGTATAAGTAGCCTCAATATTTCTCACGATTTCCAAAAAGTATCTTTATTTGGCACCCACCACGAGCAACCCTGAATATTGAAAGCAGTTGCCCGTCCCTAATTCGCAACCATTGATCCCAGTTGTGAAATGAATTAAATAAAATAACGAATTAAAAATTAATTATTTTATTAATTTGGACCTAATTTGGTACCACTGGTGGCGAAGCAGGACCAGCACCTCTCTGTCCACGGGGCGGCGCTTCAACAAGTCCTTGATGTACAGTATAAAAACTTAATAAAGAAAAATGATGCGTTAGAATTTTTGGAATTACAGTGATTTAACCATGCCCGCATCCAGGTGAGGGGCTTTTAGGGTCTAACACAATCCCCACCCCCCACCCCACCCCTAAATATTTTTGGGCCAAATTTCTTTTGCTTGTTTATCGTAAGTTATTAGATCAACAGAAGTCGCCCTTATCTTCTTTTCATTTCTTTTAAACATTGTTTCTGTTATTTCCTTTGATAAACATTACTTCACAAGGACATCGTTTTCTCACTATACCCACTGGTCAGCAGTAATAAATTTGTAGAAGTATATGAAACTCTGTGTCTGGCACTTTCTTAATCGGAATTGTTCTATTATCAGGTATTTTATATCCACTTCCTGCTGGATATTTAATTTTTTTTTATAATTTTTCTTTTTAAACCATTTTAATAGATAGTTTCTATTTATCTATTTATTTTATTTCAAAAAAGGTTTAAAAAATGAAACTTACAAAAGAATCTGAAATCTCCGTCAGGCAACGGATTTTAAAAATTGCAATAACTAATTTTAAAACGTTATCGGTTATGTGTAATCTTGTTGTTTCCATATGATCTGTGTCTCATATTCAGTTTGTTTTTCTGTTAATTCTGAGTAAGTTCATGTGTTGTTACTCGCTAATTAATACTAATATACTAAAAACTGAAGGGTTTATTTTTTTTTGTTAAGATAGATAGATTCATTCATTCTTTCTAACTCTTTCTTACTTTCTTTCTTTTTTTGGAACAGTTTTTATTTTCTTATTTTTTAGAAATCCCGAAACAAAAGTCTAGTCACGGCGCTGATAGATTGATTACATTTTTGCTGCGGAATATTTTTAAACTCCCCTCTCCCTTTTCCCCGAAACTAAAGTCTAGTTACTGCCCTGGATTTGACAATAAATCTGTAGCAGTTAAGGTGGATCCACTTAACCCTATGTTCCCAATGGTAAAAGCTTCTGTAGACATTTTCTTCGCGATTAATGTATTCCCAAAGATCAAAATTTACACATTGATAAAAATAGCTGTATATTATAGCCTAGTATACTTAATATTTTCTAAAACTTACCAATAATTATATTAAAAAACCATGACTTTTCCTTTGGTAGTGTTGATATGTGCTGATAGATTGCGCCACATGTACATGTGACTTGTTCAGTGTACTCACGTCGCATTTTTTTTTTCAATAATTTTATTCATTTTTGGAATAGAATCAACACTTGAGTTTATCCATGCGATAGTTTGGATTTTTTAGAATGATTTGAGTCGCTTAGATTAACTTTTCTGAGAATAATTTTGCTGAAAATATTGCAGAGAGGGCTTGCTGGTTTATTCCGGATATTAAAAATCAGCAATGCCTACAGTTCTGTTCACATTTTCAGCTAAATTATTCTCGGAAAATTTAATCTACGTGACTCAAATCTTTCTAAGCAATTCAGATTGTCGTATGTAAAAACTCGAGTGTTGATTCCATCCCGAAAATTAATAAAATCATTGAAAAAAGGCGACGTAATTGCATTTAGCACATTACATGTACATACGGCGCCATCTATTTGCAGGTCTCAACCCAACTAAAGGGAAAGTTATTGATTCTTAACATAATTATGGTTAAGTTTTAGAAAATTTAAGTATACTAGGCTATGATATCAAATTAGTTTTATCGATTCGAAAATTTACATCATTGAGAATGCATTAATTCGGAAGAAAATGTCTTCAGAAGCTTTTACCATTGGAAATATAGGGCAAAGCTTTCAGATGAATCCATCTTAATGAACATTCTTCAGAGCAAAGCTACCGCAAGCAAGTTTTACCATTTGAAACATAAGGCAAAGTTTTTAGGTGAATCTACCTTAATGAATATCCTTCAGAGGAAAGCTATTGCAAGCAACTTGCAAATTCTTAACATTTCATCTTTGTTGTCTGTCATTATTATATTCGCTGATGCACATATTTTTATTACTGCTTTGAACTTAAGTTCTGGCTGCGTAGCTTCTTTAAATCAAAGGACCGTTGTTTATTTAGCACACATATCTGTTACAAAGCATCATCGAATAAGAAGTTTTCTGTGAGTAAAAGTAAATTTCTTTATTATTCTTTTGTCTTTGTTATCCCATTTCGAATATCAAGGAAGGAGACCTAAATAAATGGGAGCTGAGATTTTAGCTAGTGTTCTGCATCGTCAGCTACCGCGTAATCCATCTGTGAGTTATCAGACAAGGGAAGTCTGCAGTGACTTCATCTTCTTCTCTTGATTGAAAATGTTCCTCTTGAGATGCGCTCTCCGGGGAGCTTCTCCAAAAGTGATGATAATAATACAGATGGAATGAAGCAAGAATCCGTAGTCCAAATGACCCTTGAAAAAATATCAAAAGATCAGGGATCAAAAGTCAAGAAACTGAAAAGTTACTTTCCATTTGCCGTAATAGTGAAAGTTATGGCAATGTCGATATCAATGGACCGAGCTTTGGAGTCATCTCTGTCGTGTCATGTTCCGATCTTAGTTCTGCAGTAATAACTGTTTCTCAAAAATTCGATTGCTTCCTTTAGAAGATTCTTCTGTGAGGAAAGAAAAGAAGAGAAAAAAAAACTATGAAGTTCCATATATTTTGTTTCTGTTGTTCCATTTTTCCTGGAACGCCGTTCAGATCTTTTTGTAATCCAGAGAAGGGCTGCTGGGCTTTTTGTTTCTTTATTGATCATTTCAGAGATTCTTCTTTTTTTCTGCAAACACAAGCTATTGGAATAACTGTTGCGCCATAGAATTCTTTCCAAAACAAAGAAAACAGCATGAGATTAGATGCAGTGCTACCGGAATTCCCAGTCTGGATGTTATATTAGGAGACTAACAAAAAAAACTGATTCTTTGCCCGACAATCAAATACGGTAGTGTGTTTCCTCTGCAGCTAGTGCCATTTTATTAATGGAATTTGCAGTCGTATCTATCTCTGAATAAATTTCGTTTGCATCAGCAATAAGTACAAAATATTCAGTTCTAGTGAAATATTTCAGAAAAACACTGGAGAAGCAGCCAATCAGTAAGAGATGCAACAATAATAATAATAGCGGGTCGAGGATAATATTTTCACAGCAAGGAGGGAACTGGAGACAGAATCAGCCTGATCAAATACACGAAATTCGGTTCATTATGACGAATAAAAATTCTGGTATTTTTTTTATTACACCAGTCTGCTGAAAACGCAACATCAAGGAAGACCTGAAATTTATAGGGTACATTACTTGTGATACAAGACGTAAGTGATCAGAAGTACCAGAAGTACAGACCTATAAGTGATGTGGAACACACAATGCTCAGTTCCTTGTACACATACAAAGATCGATAATAATGTTTCTTACATAGCTTGGCGTCCATTGTAAGATGATCTAGATATCACACTGCGGAAGGTCGTTCTACGCTATCTCGATTCGTACTCAAAAATCATTTTGGACGGTGGAGCCTGATGGACCAGGCGTCGAGCGACCGTATCCCTCACTTGTTCAATGGGTGTCAAATCAGGTGAACGTTCTGCCCAAGGTAGACGTAGCATATGTCCGGAATGCATAAGCTGTAATACATTCCGCGCCAAATGTAATCGGGCATTGCCCTGTTGAACGATGATCCCGGGAACCGGCAGCACTTCAGCTTCGACAACATCCGCGATGTACCGGGATGGCCATGGTTGATACAACGCGTCTGGAACGTGAATGGAACGCAACAGAACCTTCCACCAGATGTATAATTAGCACGTGTGACTCTGCCTAATGCATGCCTCCAGCAGACGTTCACCATGATGTCTCCGTATAAGAATACATCCTTCATGAGTCATTAGATTAAACCGCAACTCGTCGGAAAACACTATGTGCTCCCATTCATCACGCTAGTGTCTGCGCAGACACGCGTTCTTGTCCCAATTGCAACCTCTGTGGTTTAAGGTCAAAGAAAGTCCAAGCAGCGGACGGCGAGCTACTAGGCTTTCTTCTGAAGCAAACAGCATCGGGAAGAGTTTGCAGACAACCCTTGGTGGGATGCAGACCTCCACTGTTGTTCTGGCCTTTCGGGCGTGGCTGTTAGGACCGCCAACGCCATGTGGTGGAGATGATGATTTTCCCGCGCGTTCGTCTGTCGCGGGCTCCAGATCCCTCACGTCGGTGCGTCATACTTTCCTCTTCTCGCTGACACCATATTCGAATCACTGTGTTTGAGTTTCGTCCAACACGAGCAGTAATGTCTTCTTCAAAATCCGTCAGCTGTACACACGAGCCTCTGCTGTGGAACGGCATACTCAGTTACTATCACTACCTTACTGCTACAATTTCCGAGACTCAACTGTGGCAACTTGCTCTGTGCGCCGTGCTTTTATACCTGACAGACAGCTACGAGGGCATGGCTGGCACAATCATTTGCATGCGCACTATTCGGTTGTAATCATTTACAACTTCTCACGTGTCCTACCTATTCTGCGCGTTTCAGCCCGATCGCGCTTTTCCAAATGTTACATTTTCAACAGAAATCACTGTATGAACTCCAGACTCTAACTTCGTCTACGGCGAATCTATGTACCAGTTTTTATATTTCGAGGTTTAGCGACCGTCATGAGCAGCTAGGAGGATTACAAGCAAATGTTCGTTGGTGGTTTCAGGCCATTATGACTAGTGATGAACGGGGGTCAGCTCCATTGGACAAGCATACCACCAGTATCTCAACCGGAAGTCGAACCCGGGCCCATATCTGACGAATGATCAGAACCCAGCACCTCATGCTACTCGCCCATCGGGACGCATCAGTTTTCAGTTAGACTTAAATAACTTTAAAGCTAAATAGACGATGTCGTCGCGCTGTCCACGTTATTTTTATAAACAACGCATAACAACTGAAAAATTGCTCATCCGACACCGCTGGGATCGAATCCCAAATCTCTCGATAACTAGCCCAGTGCGTTCGCTTTACAATACGGTGCCAACAATTCATAGCGCTATGTGTGGTTTGTCAGTCAGCATCTGACTACACAATCCTTATTGATAGGCTCAACAACAGATGTGTCGCCATCTGGTGGCATAGAACAAGCTAGAAGAGCGATCCCAGCTGTATCGGATGAACAATTTTTCAGTTGATTTGCGTTGTTTATAAAAATAACGACATCACCACGTATTTGAAATATATTCACCAACTTTAAAGCATTTAACATTAATGTCAGTGAAGTTCATGCGGAGGCAATCGTTATTTTTTGAATTTCATTAATGATCGCAGCCTTAAACCTGCAGTCAAAATACAGGCAGATAATATTGAAAAATCATAAACACTGCACCTACCTATTTATTCCTGTGTATCGATGGCTTTTCCCTTGGACCAATGAAAATCTTACTACTGAAATCATTTTCCACTTGGATGAACTTTTACTTGAACTAGGTCTTTTGAAAGCCCCACTCTTAAAATTCCGTTCCAACCTGTTGAAATTGAATTTCAACTTTGTTACAACTTCACTGATAAAATCCTATCCAACCAAATGAAAGTTCAAATGATACAGGTAAGAAAGAGCCTTACTATTCAAATCGCATTTCAATCAGCCAAAATTTAAGCTAAGATAAGAAAAATCTTAATTGTCGAAATCTTATTCCCCAATTAGCTTCCACTAAGCCGGGTAATAACTTCGCTGTCGAAATCTTATTTCTCAATTAGCTTCCATTTAGGTTGAGTAACAACTTCGTTGTCGAAATCTTATTCCCCACCTAGCTTCCACTTAGGCCGTGTAACAGCTTCATTGTCGAAATCTTATTCCCCAATTAGCTTCCACTTAGGTCAAGTAACAACTTCGTTGTCAAAATCTTATTCCCCATCTAGCTTTCACTTAGGTCGGGTAACAACTTCATTGTCGTAATTTTATTATCCAACTAGCTTTCACTTAGGCCCGGTAACAACCTCGCTGTCGAAATCTTATTCCCCAACTAGCTTCCACTTAGGCCAAGTAAAAACTTGCATTGTCGAAATCTTATTCCTCAACTAGCTTTCACTTAGGTCGGGTAACAACTTCATTGTCGTAATTTTATTATCCAACTAGCTTTCACTTAGGCTGGATAACAACTTCTTTGTCGAAATCTTATTCCAGCCAGTTAAAATTACGATTGAGCCGGATAGCAATGTCATTTTCGAAATCCTATTGCTACCTAAAATTTCGCTTGAGCCGGATAGCAATGTCATTTTCGAAATCCTATTGCTACCTAAAATTTCGCTTGAGCCGGATAGCAATGTCATTTTCGAAATCCTATTGCTACCTAAAATTTCGCTTGAGCCGGATAACAACATCACTGCTGAAATCCTGTTACGACCAATTGAAATTTCACTTGAGCCAGATAACATTATTTTTGAAATTCGGTTCCATACAGTTGGGAATTCCTTTGATCCGGATAACGACGACCCTTTTGAAAATTTCTTCCAAACTACCAAACTAAAATTTTGCATGAGCCAGGAAACTGTCTTAATATCGAAATTCTATTCCAACCAATTAAAATTTCATTTGAGTGGGATAACAAATCCTATTCCAACTTGAAATTTTACTTAAGGCAAAGAAAGAAAAGCATTCCACTGGCACCCAGGTGTCTGAGTAGCTAGAGACGCACATAACTGACCAATTGCCCGTCTTTAGCCGAAGCTCGACTCTCGGATGGGCTGGATGGCGCCTTTGTCTAACGGCGCTGGGCCTCTTCCTTTCATGAGACCAGTACCCTTAAATTTATATGCTCACAAGGCAAGTTCGACTCTCGGATGAGAATTAGGTAGCGCCTTTTGATCTACGGCGCTGGACCAATCGCTTTCGTGGAACCAGTGGCTTTAAATTTAGATGCTGGCAAGGTAAATTTGTCTCACGGATGTGAACTGCCTAACGACTTTTTTTCTTACGACGCTGGACATATCCGTTTTGTGAAACCAGTGGTCTTAAATGTACATGCTGGCGAGGCAAGTTTGACTCTCGGGCGAAAACTGGACTGCGCCTTTGTTCTACGACGCTGGAGCGATCGCTTTCGTGGAACCAGTGGCTCTAAATTTAGATGCTCACAAGGTACGTTCGACTTGCGGATGTGAACTACGTAACGCCTTTGTCTTACGATGCTGGACCTATCCGTTTCGTAGAACCAGTGGTTTAAATTTAGATGCTGGCGAGGCAAGTTTGACGTCGTAGCACAAGTTTGGCGCCTTTGTGCTACAACGCTGGACCTGCCCCTTCCATGGAAACAATTGACTTACGCTTAGACGTTGACGATGCAAGTTCTACTTACGGAGGAGAACTGAGAAGCGTCTTTGTCCTCCGATGCTAGACCTGTCTTTTTCGTCTAGCCGGTGGTCCTACATTTAGATGCTCACGAGGCAAGTTTTAGATGCTCACGAGACAAGTTCGACTCACGAGTGAGAACTGGGGTGCGCCTTTGTTCTTCTCTCAGAACATTACTCTATTCTATTTCTTTTCATAACGGTTTACAAAGGACCCAGTACACAACACGAAGCTGCTGGATTTAACCCTTTAAATCCGGAAATTGATACAACCCATTTTTTTAGCAAAATGAGCTGCGATCAGCTCGAACGAATATGCACTGAAGAGACAAAGCATTACGTCCAACGTGTCTTTATGCAAATTAAAGTAACTGCAGGTAAAAGATGGCGCGTGTGGAGGTCATGAAACGTTATAAATAGCACCTGACACCGAGCTCTGTTAATCACCGTTATTATTGTTCTTCACAGGGAAAGGCAGCAGTCTTAAGCAAGTTTCACAAAAGGCCAAATCATAATGGCCAGACGACAGGATCAGAGCATTTCCGAGGCAGCAAGGCTTGTCGGGGGCTCATGGTCAGCCGTAGTAAGTACTTTCAAAACGTGTTCCGAGGAAAGCAAAACCACGAACCGGAGAGAAGGAATGGACCGACCTCGGTTTACAGAGGCTAGAGTACTACGGATCATCTTTCCCGTATGGCTCACGCATCCTGTACGGTACGAGCCCAACAGAAGGGTTACTATAGAGCAACTCCCCGGGAAATGTGAATGCTGGTGACGGGAGTAATGAGTCACATCACACAGTACATCAAACCCTGCTTAAATGGGTATGCGCAGCTGCAGGCCGCTACTAGTACCTATGTTAACCTCGGTTCACAGTCAGAAGCGCCCACAATACACACGCAAGCATCAAAACTGGACCTTGAATCATTGGATGACGGTCGTCTGACCAATAAATCTTGTTTCCTGTTGCACCATGTGGATGGCCGGGTAGGTGTGCGTCGTTCACATGGGGAAGTGTTGGCACCAGGATGCACCATAAGACAAGAACAAACTGGTGGGCCGCCCCGGTGGCGCAGTGGTCTAAGGCGTTGGCCTCTGAACATTCGTCCGTAAGGGGTCCGGGTTCGAATCCCGGTCAGGCATGGATGTTGTGTTTGTCTTACGGCACTGGCTCTCTCCCTTCCCTGGAACCAGTGACCCTAAATTAGGGACGGGCGACTGCTTATAGCCCATTGAGTTGCTCACGGTGGTCGTTAAACCTCCAATCAAAAAAAAAAAAAAAACTGGTGGAGGAAATGTAGTGCTTTGGGAAATGTTCTGATGGGAAATTCTGCGTCCACTTATTTATGTGCAGGAAAACATGACGTCTAACACCTACAGAAGCGAACAAAAGTATTTGGCGAAACACTTTTTCGACCATACTTTTCTTTCTGCTGGACCAAATCAGGTCATTTTCGGATATGACATGTGTTGATTCGTGGGTTACAATGCCGCGTAGTTTGTATTTCGCTCAGAGATAATTTGTCGTTCGAAATGGGCCATATTCAAGAGTCGCCAATTATTACCAATTTGTTTGCTGCATGTATTAATGTTTTCTTCTGATTTTTGTGGGTTTTGTGATGTGTAGTGTGATAATAAGTCAATCTTAGGTTTTCAGAAATGGGTAAAAAGGCAGAGATCCCTGTTGAAGCTCGCCAGGCGGCCGTGAACATGACGGAATACGGAATGCGCGTCACCGACATTGCGAGGTCCCTGAAGATCCGACACCAGTCCATTTCAGCTATCCTGCAACGTTATAAGAAGACTGGGACTGTCGAGAACAGTCCGCGATGTAGTAGGCCTCGTTCCACTACGTTGCGTCAGGATAGACGCGTCCTCCGTCGATCTCGTGCTGATCCCACCTATACTGCTGTGAACATCGCCACCGAATTCCGCGACAGCGAAGACCTGAATGTCAACCGAATGACCATCTCCCGTCGTCTCATTGCTGGTGGATTGAATGAAAGACGCCCCGCCAAGAAACCACTAATCGGAGTCAAGAATCGACGAGCCAGCGTCGCGTTTGCGCGCCGTCATCGGCACTGGACCGCGGCGCACTGGAGTAAGGTGCTTTTAACCGACGACAGCAAGTTCAACTTGTTCGGAAGTGATGGCATCCGATACGTACGACGTCCGTGTGGTCAGAGATTCAACCCCCAGTTCATGCAGCGTACTGTCAAGCACGGAGGAGGATCGCTCATGGTTTTCGGCGCCTTCTCTCGCAATGGAATGGGCCCCATCATCAAGATTTACGGAATAATGACCGGCCAGAGCTACACGAACATGCTCATCAACGATGTCTCCACATGGGCAAACCATAACATGCCACCCGGATGGATTATGCAGCAAGAAAACGACCCGAAGCACACCTCCAGAGTAGCGAAGGCAGCCTTCCAGCAGCAACAGGTCACACTTCTGGACTGGCCAAACCAATCTCCAAACCTGAACCCGATCGAGCACATGTGGGAGTAGCTGGAGAGACGATGTGCGAAGAAAACCTGCCGGAATAGGGCGCAGAAGTTCCAACAGCTGTCTGCAGAAAGGGCGCGAATTCCGCAGGTCACCGTGGAGAAGCTAGTGGACTCGATGTCGGCCCATTGTGCAATTGTTATTAAGTCTCGTGGTTATCCCACTAAGTATTAGTTATTGTTTTCTCGTTTTCTCGTACTTGTATTCTGTTGTCGTTGCATTAAATGAATGTGATACGCACCTACTTTGTTGGTCATTTTGTATGATCTTTGCGATTAATCTCGGTACCTGATCTGTGTTAAGGTTTCCGATCCATCTGCATATGGGTCATGTTTACAACTGAATAACATATATCATATTCCAAAATGACCCGATTTGGTCCAGCAGAAAAAATATTATGGTCGAAAAAGTGTTTCGCCAAATACTGTTGTTCGCTTCTGTATGTAAACATCACTGCAGACCAGATACATCTTTCTATGGCCACGGCACTCCTTCTGGCAGTGTCTTCTTTCAGCAGATAAAACGCCATGCCACATTGTCCGCATAATTCCAGTATCGTTTGCGAAACATGAGCAAGACTTTCACGTATGGCCCTGGCCTCCAAATTCTCCAAGCATCTATCCAGTCGAGCATCTGTGGTTTGTTTTGGAACAGAAAACTTTATCTTTGGCAGCACAGCCACGTAATATAGAGAAGTTAAAGGATCTGCCGGGAATACCGGTATATTGGTACCAGATATCGCAAGAGATCTTTAGAAATCTTCTATCGTCCACACCTCTGCAGGCGAATTTGTTTTGGTAACACATGGAGGACTAACATTATATTAAGCAGGTGGTCGTAATGTTTCGGCTCTTCGTGGTACTCGCTGTCTAAAAAGGGTGGCGAAACGTCTTCGGAACGAATTCATTCGGGGTACCAACGCCGTCTAAACAAGTAACCTGCTGAGCATCTTTCATTATAACGAAGTAAATTTCTCCGTCATTTTTATCTGCGCCAGGATTCGAACCCGGATCCCCTCATTCCGGAATAAGTTGATCTACCAGTTGAGCTACGCGGACGTTTTATTCTGATTCCTATCTGCCTTTATGTCGTGTGCGTCCTTCGGGAAAGTACGTCACATCTCCTGGTACGTTACATCATCTCCCCCTTATTATTTTTTATTTATTTATTTATTTATTTTTTTCGAAGTGCTGGAGGAGGGGTACTCTTATTTTTCCTATCTCGTGGGGTGGAAATAACATCACACCATTGCGAGATTTTGAACGGTCGGGTCATCCGGATAGTTCGGGCGCCATTATAACGAAGTAAATTTCTCCGTCATTTTTATCCGCGCCAGGATTCGAACCCGGATCCCCTCATTCCGGAATAAGTTGCTCTACCAATTGAGCTACGCGGACGTTTTATTCTGATTCCTATCTGCCTTTATGTCGTGTGCGTCCTTCGGGCAGGTACGTCACATCTCCTGGTACGTTACATCATATCGGTTGAATTCTGAGCAATCCCCTTTGCTGAGCTATAGCGCTCTTCCTTTGCTTTCATTGCGCTCTTTCTTTGCTTCCATAGCGCTCTTCCTTTGTTTCCATAGCGCTCTTCCTTTGCTACCATTCCCTTTAGCTTCCATAGCACTTGAACTCTGATATCACAGAAGTATCGTACCGTATTACTTAATAGTGCTCTTCGCTTCCATTCTTGCTTCCATAGCGCTCTTCCTTTGCTTTCATAACGCTCTTCCTTTGCTTCCATATCGCTCTTCCTTTATTTGCATAACGCTGTTCCTTTACTTCCATAGCGCTCTTCCTTTGCTTCCATAGCGCTCTCCCTTTACTTCCATAGCGCTAGTACTTCCATTGCGCTATTCCTTTGCTTCCATAGCACTTGAACTCTGAGCATTCCCCTTTGCTATTTTTTTAAAGTGGTCATTTAGTGAAATGATTGACGCTATTCATTTCTGACAGATTACCTGTGAAATAGTTATAACAATGGCAACGATTTTGAGAAAGTAGAAAGAATGCTTTTAAACATCACGGGTGATTTGGCCTTCGTCAGGGGTGATTAGACCTATTAGGTGAATGCCCGTTGCCCGTGTCAGGGATGATTAGACCTATTAGGTGAATGCCCGTTGCCCGTGTCAGGGGTGATTAGACCTATTAGGTGAATGCCCGTGTCAGGGGTGATTAGACATTCGTCATTAATGCGTTGATCATGGAGTAGGGAATAAACTCGGAGGGAGTGCTTGTCACCTGCTGCAGGTTTATGGTCGGAACTGACGAAATAACAGGGGAGTGGAATTTTTCCGCTTTGAAAACAAGCAGCTTTCATAAAACTCTGCCGCTATGTGACCATTTATGATTGGGCGGAGCAGAACATTTTCAGCCAATGAGTCCGCAAGCTGCAGATGATATTGGCTACATTTGATTGACATCGGCAGTTTGAGGTGTTAATTGACCTGAAAGAACATATCAAAAGTGCCACCGCTGCTATTTATATCGAATTCTTGCAATGGACGTGACTTGAAATTGAGTACAGGTTGAATCTTCTCCGTGTGACCAAGAGATCACATACAGAAGTATGCCACCATGTTGACCAAATGGTCAAAGTTTTCTGGCTAGCTGTCTGAGCTGGAACTTGAGTCAAGTCCCGGAAGAGACATACATGATGTGTTTGTCTTTCGTCGCTGGCTCTCACCCTTCCCTGGAGTTATGGCACTAAATTAGGGACGGCGACTGCTTATGCCCCATGGAGTCGCTGGTGGTTGTTGTAAAACCCTGAAACTAAACGAAAAACACATTAAAAAATTCTACTAAGGAACGTTTTTTTCAAACGCCTAATGCCTTGCTGCTGAAGCACGTTTTGTTTCCTTGCAAATGAATTTTGAAACTAGGGAATGACTTATGGGCCATATTGTATTCGTTTTGAAAGAAAATGTTTCCTACTTACGAGATTTTTTTTATGTATTCACACATTTTTGGGGAAACATGCCTTGAGAAATTTTCTAATGGGTCTGAACTGTAGTATTTTCTTGAATATCGGTGTTTGTAAACGTCAAAATTTCGGACATTATCAAAATTATCGAGCTGTAAGTATACATTATGTCGCTGTCATTTAGCAATGGCACAAAGCCACATTTTCTTTGACATACAAACGCAAGGCACTAAACACGAAACAAAAATGTTCAGACCTTTCCCCTTTTTTTAATGGACTATACAACCGCCTTCCTGTACAGGATCGATGTTTTAAAAAATCGCAGCACGTGCCACACTTGAGATAGGAACATACATTTTGTTAAATTGTTCAAGTAAGCTCACCAAGTTTTATTCTCTACCGTATAAATGCTCAATATGAACGCCTTTTGTCACTCTGCATACATCTACACGGAAGTCCATTTCTTCCCATACACGGCGTAGCATCTCAGCGCTGATGGTTGAAATGGCGTTGGTGATACGCATCTTAAGTTCCGGGATAGTCGCGGGTAGAGGAGGGATGAAAACTTAAATCCTTCACGTATCCCCACAGAAAAAAATCACATGGTATTAAGTCTGGGGAACGAAGCGGTCAGGACAGGAACTTCTGATCAACGTCGGTCCCACGTCCGATCCATCGCTGCAGTAAGGGCTAGTTTCAAAGTGGCCTAACTTCCTGTTTGAAATGAGGTGGGACTTTATCTTGTTGTAGTATGAAGTGAGCATTGTTCTTCGTTTTTTGGAGCTCCGTAAAGTAGGCTTCTCTGATCTGTTCCACTTTTGCTTCTGACAGGGAGGAACGCACACTGCTTTTTCCCTTACACAGGCACTCTGTCTTCTTAAATTGAAAATATCACCTGCGACTGGAATTTTCGGAGGACAAATCTTTCCCAAAGTTCGTGCAGAAGTGCCGCTGGACAATGGAAACGGACTGACTCTGATGAAATTTAAGGACACAAAAAGCTTTCTCCTTTCTGTTAGACGCTGTCTGGCAAACACGTAAGCTGCTGGCTGGCGAGACGCTCTCTTAACCGTCAAACACCATCTGGCGGACGTATCCGTAACCAATTGAATGGCTGCAGGTTCTCAAAATACTTTGAGAATTTCATTATCCACCTGCACAGCTATAATTATCGTATGTTAAAAGCACTACCCACAAACAAGCACTGAAACCCCGACAATCATTTATACCGACAAACACCGGCTTCCGCATTGCTGAATGAAAATAAAAATGTTGAATGTTACCTTTAATTTTGCTGTTATAGTTTGTTTGGTTTTTGTTTTTTTTTACATTTCGAAAGCACAAGTGGAAATGATGGCCCAGACGATACATTGGAGTAAACGAATAACGGTCGAAAGTAGTTTCTCTTCAGTAATGAAGAGAATTATGAGATTTATTCTTAGCTTAATTGGATATCCAGCAGCATTACTGCACGTTGCTTACTTGGCGACAAGCCTCTCTAAGAGACGATGATTATCTAATATACTCAGTTTGATTAGGAATCATTACAAGAGCTTTCAACAACCTGCTCTATATTTGTCATTGAAGCTTTCCTGATAATCCCTAAGGGGGCCTACATTCTTTCGGATAATCTTTGGCTCCCAGGAATTAAAAGGAAGCCAGAACCTCGAAGTTATTACGAGCTTTCGCATGCAGCAATGAAGCATCCGTATTAGGTGTGGAAACGTCAGATACGATTACATATTTGACGATCACTAATAAACATTCTTACCCCGTTGCTAAGTGACGAAATACTTGATCTCAACCATACTGAGCCTTGGATGCGATGTGTGAAGAAATGTGTCTGAAAGGTTAGGGTTCCCCATGGGGCAGTCATATTAAGGCTAAGTTACTGTATTCCCTCAAGACGAAAGAGAAAAAAATCTTCAGAAACGCGTTCAGAATAATTCGATAAACCTCCACTTTCTGCATTCAATGCTGAAAGCACAAACGAGCATAAAAGATACAAGTGCGGGGTTTTTTTTATTCGTTAGAAAATCTGCTTGTTTATTCGTCTGAAATATGTCTTCTGTGACAGCTATTTAATTGAAAGCCTTAAACGTTCACGTTGAAGCTAAATCCTCATTGCTTTGAGCTAAGATATACACTGTGTAAAGAAAGTATAAATACATATTCCTGCTGTTTCTTGATTATCTGCTATAGAATTATAGTTGCAACACCAAAAAATCTCATACAAAATTAATTTGCATTATAAAAGACTGTTAGACGGTTTAGTGCTTCCAGATTTTTACTACATCATTAAACATAAATAAAGCTAACGAGCGCATTTTGCTGCAAAGGAATTATAAATGCATATCAGATATTACAAAGCAGAAAATAATATTTTCTGAATTAAGAATTTATGGCACTTTAATTTGCCTCAATTAGCGAATCAATTTTGTTTCGTATTGCTGTTACCAAATCTTGTAACGTGCAAACGTTGATTTTGCCCAACCAGCGATAATTGCAAATACTCTTGATGAAAAATATTGCTTGTTTTTTTTTTTTTTTTTTTTTTTTCATATACAAGCCTGACAAGTAACTGCCAGACATTTTCCAACAAGTTTTTGTCTGGGCTCCGAGACGGTCGTATTACATTTTTTTCATTTGTAAAGCACTGTTTCGTGAAATTAGCAGTAAGCAGGGATCATTATCTTCTTGGACAATCCAATTGTTTCCACTTTCCATTTAGACCACCTAGAAGGGGTCTAAATGGAGTCAAATGTTCCCACAGCATAGCCTGTTAACACCTAGATGAATGGCAATGTCCGATTTACCGCTGTGGCCGCCGGCCGGTAGATGGCGTTCGGACTGTTCACCTACGTCACCTGCAAGGTAGGTTCGCTCCTGTAGACGCAGTGATGTGAGATGTACATACCAATTTGATTCTTATTATTAAAGAGATCAGGAATATATTTGCGGCCCATTCTAAATTCATTAAATAACCCAAACCGCCGTAGCCGAACGCCACTAACACCATCCCATCACCTCCTCTAATCTGTCTGCTAAAGATTCTTTGGCTTCTTCCGTAAATCATGTTAGCAACATTTATTTCCAAAGGGGCCATCTGAATTAAATTTTTACTTTTTTACTCATCTGAGAGCACAACGCTTTTCTATTTTTCAGATCATGTCATTACGTTTTTGGCCGAATCCAATGTTATGCGTTTATGTTTCATTTCATTTCATTTCATGTATTGGACTTGCTGTTACATAATAAGGTTAATAATTCAGAACAGTTGTGCGTAAACATATAAATAACAGCATGGAAGAACAAGGAAAAGGTCTCGAAGAGACCTGACTTGGCCTTGATCTCCCTAGGTATAAGTCAAGTCAAGAGCATTCATATAACAGCAAAAAAGTCAAAAAGGAAAATAGAAATAAAAAGAGAACGAAGGAAGAAAAGAAAAACAAAAAGCAAAATAGAGTAACATATCTGAGGTATAACATGTTAACTAAATTAAATGTCTAGCATGTTAATTAATTTGCAGCATATCGAGGAAAATGTAATGTTAAAGTAATGAAAATTATGAATTGTCCCCCACCCCCTACCCAATCATCATTAAATAAATCCCCCTTCCCCTGGTCACCAAATCCTCACCTGGTAACTCCCCCTGCTTTCCCCCCTCTCAGTAGAATAACCCATGTGTCAATCAAATTCCCACCTTTCGTTTTTGAATGAGTATTAGTTGTTAAGTAGGTAGTGTTTTAAATTATTTTTAAACAAATTGAAATTATTAATAGATATTAATTCTGCAGATAATGAGTTCCAGAACTCTGGACCAGAATAATCTAGGCTTTGTTTAATAGTTTGTGTTCTAGTTGTAGTAAGTTTCAGCAAAGCTTGGTTTCGATACGTAGCAGTATTAATTTCTATGAGCTTCTGTCCAAAGTTCATTTTAATTCGTTTAGACGTAATTTCTCTAAGTTAAAGGGAAACAGTTGCTGAATTGTTTGAATATTTTATTTGTTCGGGTTGGCTCTGGAATATCTGAACATATTACGCCCTGGTAAGTTGCCTCCATTTAAGTTATGTTTAAGATCTATTAATCGAATATATTTATTTTCGACAATTTGTAATTTATTGATGTTAGTAAGTGTTGTTTAACCCCAAGATAGTAAACAGTAATCGAAATGTAGATGAATCAATGAATAATATAATAATGTCAATGTGTTAGAGTATGACTAATTATTCCTATATTTCTGGATATTTTTTTGATAAAATTTCTATACGTAGATTCCATTTTAGGTCATTGTGGAAATCAATACCCAAATAGGTAAGATTATTAACTAACTCAATTTGGGTATTATTAAGAGAAAAGTTAAAATTAAGGGTTTGGTTAGTTTTTTGTCTGGAAAAAAGTAAAGCTTTAGATTTATTGTAGTTAATTACTAATTCATTAGAAGATAACCAGTCAGTGTACTTAAAATGTTGAGTACTAGATAGGGATATTATTTCACTAATAGTTGGTATTGAAAAGAGGAGTGTTGTGTCATCGGCGTAAAGAATAAGGTTTGAGTTAGATTCAATAGTGAATATATCATTAACATATATATTGAATAGTAGTGGATCAAGGACGGATCCTTGTGGAACTCCTGATTTTATGTATGCAATAGGTGAAATAAATTGATCAATTTGAGTATATTGTGATCTATTGCTAAGGTAGTTTTTAAACAAATATACGTCGAAATTCTAAAACCTACATTATGTAATTTTGACTATAAAATGTTATGGTTTATTGTATCAAATGCTTTAGTAAGGTCCAGAAAGATAGCTAGTGTAATTAAGTTATTTGTAATTTTTTTCGTATTATTTGTTGAATATGTAATACTTCATAATTCCGTAGATTTATTTAGTTGAAAACCGAATTGATTTTGATTAATAATTGTGTATGTTTCTAAATATGTAA
This sequence comes from Macrothele yani, assembly GCA_039090855.1. Classification (NCBI taxonomy): domain Eukaryota; kingdom Metazoa; phylum Arthropoda; class Arachnida; order Araneae; family Macrothelidae; genus Macrothele; species Macrothele yani. The sequence goes on along the minus strand of CM077027.1, from coordinate 130,688,699 downwards.
CCTTTCTGTTATAAAGTAGTTTTTCCAAATTTTTAGAGAATATGTTCACGAGTGAGTAAAGCTTTGCCCTCATTTTAATGTACGCAGCTTTTTTGTTTGGTTTTAGAGGTTTTGCGATTGTCGTATGAGACACTTTTTTATGCAGAGATTAAGCAATTTGTCTTGTGGACATATTGTCAAAGGTTGCTAAATGAAAAACAATTTGTTTACCTCTTGCACTCAGTTACAGCATCAGTTCTGTCCTCTTTTTTTTCTACTGTGTTTATTCTTATTCCCTGGAACATTTTGCACGACTCCTGAAGATCTTCCGGTTAACTTGGCAATTTCTCATAAGATTTGTTTTGGCCAAAATAAAATAACACTTTTCTGGCCTCTTCCTCACGCAACTCTGTACCTCTCAGCATGTTAAGGAAGAATGTAGTAGAAGACTGTCTACTTGCAACAAAAGGAATGAGAAGGATCTTTGTAGTATCAGTGACGTAAGATACGTAAGCAAATTTGCATATGTTCTTTAATTCTGTTTTCTGAATTGTATTTACAATGGTTTTGCAGTGACTTTGGAATGAATTTTCTATTTTGTTTTTAATTAAGTAGGTTTTTTTAGCCTCATTTCCTTTCAGTTATTAAACACTGGTTTTCTAATTAAAATAAAGAAAGCCCGCACTGTGTGTGTGTGTGTGTTCTACTAACGACCCTTCTATTCGCGGATCGAAAAACGCCACTGTATTTATAATTTCTTTACACAGTGTAATTGATACCCTTTGGGAAATCGCATTTGTATTAAACTATGATGGCGCAGTGGTCAAAGCGCTGGCTTATGACCATTGTTCCGAGAAGAGTCCGGGTTCGAATCTCGTGAGGCATGTATGTTGTGTTTGTCTTACAGCACTGGCCCTATCCCTTCCCTGGAGTCAGTGGCCCTCAACTAGGGCCGGGTGACTGCTTACAGCCCATTGAGTTGCTCACGGACGTTCGTTAAAGTTCCAATAAAAAAAAAAGAAAAAAACTGAGATTGGAAAAGGTAGAAATGGTAAGAACAGTGAAAATTGCTTAAATGATACAGAAAAAATATCGGGTGCGTGGAAACGTTCTACCCGTTTTTGTAATAAATGCAAATTGCGGTCGGAGTAGTTACGTCACAGACGATGCTGCGATACCGAATTTTTGCTCAATAAAGCGTGGAGCAGTAGAGCATATAGAGGCACTAGGTTTGTCCGAGTAAGTCATTCATAACGGAAATCACGGATTGTGTAACGTGGAATGAGATAAGGACCACATTAGACATTGTTTACTGTACGAGTTCGATAAAGGCAGTACTGCGGCCGCAGCTTGCATCAACATCTGTCAAGTGTATGGGGAGGATGTAGTTGATAATAGCACATGTCGCCGTTGGTTTCGGAAATTCCGGGACAGATACAGAAGCTGTAAAGATCAACCACGTTCTGGACGTTCATCCGCGGTTTCTGATGCGGATGTGTGCCAAGCCATAACAAATGACCCCCATCCAACCATTCAGGAAAAAGCGGAAATGTTGTCGATACACAGAACAACAGTCGAAAGACGGATGCATGCGCTTGGGTTCATCACCAAGTTCGATAACTGGGTTCGGCACCAGCTTTCTGCAAAGCAACGAGAGGGGAGAATTCGTACCTGTGTTTTTTACTTTCTCGTCACAGAAATGAACCGTTTTTGGGGTGAATTGCAGCGGGTGATGAGAAATGGGTACTCTAACCGTAATGTAAAGCGTCGACGGACTGAGGTGCGGAGCCTGGTCCATTGACCTCAAAAGGAGGACTGCATCCCAGAAAGGTTTTGTTGAGTATTTTTGGGACGCGCAGGGAATAATCCACTGGCAGGTGTTGGCACCTAACCGAACGATAAATGCTGACCTCTACTGCAAGCAGTTGGACAGATTGCGAAAAGAACTGACATCGAAGTGGCCAGCACTCGTCAGTTGCAAAGGCGTGATCCTTCATCATGATAACGCCAGACCTCATACTGCTTTAATCACTCGGTAAAATTTTGGACTTTGGTCGGGAAGTGTTACCTCACCCGGCGTTTTCCGCTGACCTGGCACCTACGTACTACCACCTTTTTCGATCATTACAGAACGCCTTCGCTCTCCAAACGTTCGATGCTGTGAACGATGCGAAAACGGCATTACATGGCTTTTTTCACTCTACAACACAGGAGTTTTTCCGGCATGGGATTCACCTACTCATAGACGGATGGCAAAAGCTCATACAGAATTATGGCAATTATGTGAAATCCTAGGTACGTTATTTGTTGTGTTCTCCTGCTTTCTTTGTAGCCTACAAAAACTGGTAGAACTTATGCACACACCCAATATGAACATTGAGAGTGTGTTAAAAAAAATGCGTTATGTTGACGAGACTAAGGAACTCGTAATTAAAGGCACTGATTTAATTCATTTACTGAAGCCTAAATAAGCAGCGAATATATGGTACAAACAGGTGATGTCAAATAAGTACAGGCAGAGTGCCAAAATAAATAAGAAATAAAAATGTACAGTGTCTAAAATGTTTCGTCTATGGACCCTTTAAGTCTAATAGTGAATCAGCCTGTGGACCCTTAAAGACAAAAGCTTATATAGCAATCAAGATTAACTTTTTTATTTAAGAGTTTTGTGAAATAATACTATAAAGCAGTACATTTTACCTTTTCTTAAAGATAACTGAAAGTCATTGTCAGTTTAAAAAAATATCAAATTCCAAAGCACTTTGTTGCTCCGAAAAATCGTAATGAAAAAAATTCGTAATTTATAGTAAGTCCTGCAGAAAAAATTTTATTATTACAAAAATATTCAGCAATATATAATAAGCTGCAACAGAAAATAAAATGACTAATTTATCCACATTAATAACAAAAACATTTCATCATCACGCGATTAAAGTTCAGCCTTATACGTGACTAGTTAACTTCATACGTCGTGAAAGAAGAATTTCTGGTAAAGGGCTGAAAAAATACGAAATGTCTGTATAAATATAGAACACCGTTATTTATGGAATAAACGGAATTACTGACTACGGAAATTCTGTAAATATACCGACGTTAGGAGTATCTCTGGTAAAGGGCTGAAAATACTAAATTTCTGAAAGAAAAATCAATAGATCTTGATTCGTCTTTCTTCTTGAAAAAATAAGAATCTCTGGTAAAGGGCTGAAAAATACGAAATTTCTGAAAGAAGAAGGAAGAGTCAATAGATCTTGATTCTCCTTTCTTCTTGAAAAAAGAAGAATCTCTGGTAAAGGGCTAAAAAATACGGAATTTCTGTATAAATATAGGACACTGTTTTTATGGAAAAAGGAAATTACTGACCGGAAATTCTGTAAAAATACCGACGTTAGGAGAATCTCCGGTGAAGGTTTCAAAATCGCTTTATTCTAATTTATCATAAGAAAACATAAGAGGGAGACGTACAGTATTGGGCATCTCACTGGGAAATAATACAAAACTGTTAAAAACATGATGGTATATACATTGCAATGACAATGGGGATGAATAACAAAATGCTGCAAGCAAAGCTTATTGAATAAAAAAATTGCAGAAGTGACAAAGAGAAACACATCGTGTCACATGACATTGGCTGGGCATGATTTACAGGATAACACAGGCGAAACAATAGTACACAATTAGAAAAAGAACAGCACAAACACCGCCGTGAAGGTAAAACATTACATACATGAGATAAAAACACAGCGTGCACAATTGTGCAAGTTATTTAACGAGGGCACCAAAGCAACATAATACAGGCGGGGTGAAAGTAAGTAATGTACACGAGTAAGCATGAAAATACACTGAGATGGCATTAGCATTCACAATTCAACGGTAGTGTGGATTGCACGAGTCGTAGAGTGGAGGAGGGCCACCAGGGTGCCACGGAACTCAGCAAAGGAGGTGTAGAATGTCCTAGGGTTCTGATAGGTGTAGCAGTCCAGAATCAATCGCAAACCATGGAGCGGCCGGCGCCCAGGTAGCATAGAAGGTGGCTTCTCGACGACTGGAAGAAGCCGACTGGTACTCCAGGCGGAGTCGAGAAAGCAATCGATCTTGAAAATGGCACAAAAGTGCTGCGCTGGCCTGGTGTAAAGAGACCGGCGAGGAAATGCTGCGGAGTTGTTGAAGGTATACGTAAATAACGTGTTTAACCAGCACGAAAAGATAGGCACATACTGAAGGAAGAGTTGTAGGTGGATGAGCCCGCAGAAGAAGATGTCTGTAGGCAGTGAACGGAAGATCTTGAGAACAAGAGCGACTGGCAATGCGGAAAGCCTGGTGGAGGAGAGGCATCAGGATGGGACAGTAAAGGTAGACGTGAGAAACGTCTGCCTCCTGTGCGCAGAAGGAGCAGAGAGGGGAGGAGAGAAGAGACATGCGAAAGAGAAAATACGGAACAGGGAGGCGATTATGCAAAAAGAGCCAGTGGGTATTAATTTCAAGAGGGGCAGATAAGGGTGAGCGGGCAGCGGCCCAGACAAGAGGAAGAGAAGCAGGGGAACCTCCAGAATAGAAAGCGGTGAAGGGGTGGCAAGGTGCACTAGAAAACGATAAAGAGATTTAGAGGAGAGAGAGGAGAGAGGAAGAACCGAGTTTGTGAGTCGGAGGAAAAACGGCAGCGGAAGAGGGGCAGAAAAGACAGAGACGAGACCGGTGGGGGAGACAAGATCAGGGAAAAGCGAAAGAAGTGCAGTTAGCAGAGAGTCATAGACCAAATGGGCGGATGGGGACGAGAGAATAGCAGGGGGGAGGCCAGAGAGAGGGCGCCAGGATAGATCCGAGTTAGTGAGGTCTTGTACAGTTACTACACCTGCTCGGAGCCAAGAGGGGAATGAAAAACAGGGGAGATGGGGGGGATGAACAAGGGAGTTGAAGAAGAGGGGTTCAGAAAGAAGCTCTAGAGTTGAAGAGGGAGGGGAGCGAATGAGGGGGAGAGAGCGAAGGTGAGTGAGGGCTTCAGAATATGCAGGTGGGAGTTTGGAGGGGGGAAAGGACAGCAATCCATGAGAACTAAAGAAAGAAAAGAAAAATGTGGGTTACGCAAGGAGGCAAGAACGTCACGTACCTGAACTGCGGAAGCCACTGGAGCCGTGAAAAGGTGAATGAAGTTGATCACTCGGCTTGCTTTGTAGCACAGCGGGACATCAGGTAGGCCAGCACCACCATAGGAGGGAGGAGCACAGAGCTTGTGGACGTTAATCCAGTGATGACCCGCCCACATTACTCGAGTAAGGCAGCGTGTAACCTCCTGGAGACAGAAAACCGGGACCGTAGATGCAATCCAAGAATGCTTGCAGATGGACAGAAGGTATGTCCTGGTGAGATTTGCACGCTGGTAGTAAGGACGTACAGAACTGCGCACGACACCAGAATGCAGCTGTGCGGAGGAGGCGAGGATGGAGTTCCGAGCGAGTTGCACTGGATGTAGCTTGTGGTGCGCCTAAGTGCACACCCAGGAAGCGTTGGGTAGTGGATGACCATGTGGCCCCCCATGGAGCATCCAAGCGATTGGACCACGACCCGCACCACAATCCAGTGCTTTTAGAAGTATTCAGTTCAGCTGCAGAACATGAAGCATATGCGGAGAACAAACGACGAAGCAGTTGGAACTGTGAGTCGCTACGAATGCAGACGGTGATGTCATCTGCATAAGCAGAGTAAATGACTGAGTGATGCCGTGAGCTGGCAACTGGTGGTGGAAGTTGTGCTAGAAGAGATGTTTGCAGAGAGCGTAGAAAAGGCTCGACGGCAATCGCAAACAGTTGACCAGAAAGCGGGCAGCCCTGACGAACTCCCCGCTTGAAGGGAACATGTGCTGTGAGAAAAGATGCCGTCTTGACATGGAAAACGGCGTCCCGGTAGAGGGGAGAAGAACGGAGACAAATTGTGGAGGAAAGCCAAAGTGTAGCAGGGTTAGTGTTAAATAGGCGTGTGAGATATTATCGAAAGCGGAACGGAGGTCTAAGGAAAGGAGAGCAAGAGGTTCAGAATGAGTCTTGGCAAGATGAATGAGATCGCGAAGAAGTTGAACATTGGAGGAAAGAGAACGGCCAGGAACAGTATAGGTTTGAGAGTCAGCAAGGATGTGAGGGAGGATAGAGTTTAGTCGACGGGAAAGAAGCTTAGTATAGAGTTTATAATCTTGATTGAGAAGAGAAATGGGGCGCCAATTTCCCAAGTCAAGAGGGTCACCCTTCTTGGGAAATAGGACCACATGTGCGTCCGTGAAACTCCTCGGGAGGGGGAGCAGTTAAATGTAGCAGAAAAAGCGGAGAGGAGAAAAGGCAACAAAAGAGGCAAGAACGCACGGTAAAAAGGAAAAAGAGAGGCCGTCCGGACCCGGAGCGGCATGGGGGTTAAGGGAAGAGAAGGTGTCTGACACCTCCGTGGATGTGGGTGCAAGAGACAGGGTGTGAGCAAGATGAGACGGAACTTGTGGTAGGTTATTGAGAAGATGGGGGAGAGCAGAGGGAGAAGGGGGAGGAGTTTCACTGAACTTGGTGGTATAGAACTGACGAACGTGAGAGCAAATCGCTGCCGAATCGGATGTGATTTCGCCAGAGGGGAGGCGAAGATGACGAAGCGAGGTAGAAGACTTACGTGCAGATTCCATTGATGTTAGAAAATCATAGGTGCATTCCTCCGGATTGAGATGTTTAATGCGCAGACGTAAAAGTGCTTGCTGCGCAAGAGGTTTCAGCAAAGCCTGGAGCTCCGCCTGATATGCTGGAAAAAGCGGATCTGATAACCCAATCAGTGTGAGCATCTGCCTGGCGTGATCGAGGCGCATCTGACTAGAAGTCTTCATGGTGAAGGAAAGTTGCTTGATATGTAAGAGGAGCTGATGCTTGACACGAAGCCAATACGTCAAGGTACAGGGTGCGGAATGCAACCCTGCGCGACGAGCAGCGAGAAAAGAACGGACAGAGGCACAAAATTCAGGATCAGTGAGGAGATTGGAGTCAAATGTCCACGGACGAACAGTCCGAGGGAGTGACGCCGCAACAAACACTGTGAGGGTGACCGTGCAGTGGTCTGAGGAAGCAGTAGGTTGATGTTGCAACTCGGTAATAGACGCAAGAAGCGGTGTGGAAACGTAAACCCGATCCAAGCGTGCAGTTGATGGAAGCTGACTCCCAGACGAGCGCCACGTGTGTGAGGTCTCTTGTGGATGAAGGCGCCTATAAGCATCGGTGAAGGAGAAATCAGCAACAAGGTCATGGAGTAGTGCGACGAGATCCGTCCGACGCTCTCGTGACGAAGGAGAGCGATCCAGAGCCGGGTCAAGGGTGCAATTGAAGTCTCCACCCAAGAGCACACGATCCGAAGGTGGGCTGAAATATACGAAATTTCTGAAAGAAGAAAGAAGAATCAATAGATCTTGATTCGTCTTTCTTCTTGAAAAAGAAGAATCCCTGGAAAAGAGCTGAAAAATGCGAAATTTCTGAAAGAAGAAAGAAGAGTCAATAGTTCTTGATTCTTCTTCCTTCTTGAAAAAAGAAGAATCTCTGGTAAAGGGCTGAAAAATACGAAATTTCTGTATAAATATGGAACACTGTTTTTTATGGAATAAACGGAATTACTGACGACGGAAATTCTGTAAAAATACCGACGTTAGGAGAATCTCTAATAAAGGGCTGAAAAATACGAAATTTCTGCAAGAAGAAAGAAGAATTAATAGATCTTGATTCGTCTTTTTTCTTGAAAAAAGAAGAATCTCTGGTAAAGGGCTGAAAAATACGAAATTTGTGAAAGAAGAAAGAAGACTCAATAAATCTTGGATCTTCTTTCTTCTTGAAAAAAGAAGAATCTCTGGTAAAGGGCTAAAAAATATGAAATTTCTGTATAAATATGAAACACTGTTTTTTATGGAATAAACAAAATTACGGACTACGGAAATTCTGTAAAAATACCGAAGTTAGAAGAATCTCTGGTAAAGGGTTGAAAAAATACGAAATTTCTGAAAGAAGAAAGAAGAAGCAATAGTTCTTGATTCTTCTTTCTTCTTGAAAAAAGAAGAATCTCTGGTAAAGGGCTAAAAAATATGAAATTTCTGTATAAATATGGAACACTGTTTTTTATGGAATAAACGGAATTACTGACTACGGAAATTCTGTAAAAATACCGACGTTAGGAGAATCTCTGATAAAGGGCTGAAAAATACAAAATTTCTGAAAGAAAAAAATAGAGTCAATACATCTTGATTCTTCTTTCTTCTTGAAAAAGAAGAATCTCTGGTAAAGGGCTAAAAAATATGAAATTTCTGTGTAAATATGGAACACGGTTCTTTATGGAATAAACGGAGTTACTGACTACGAAAATTCTGTAAAGATACCGAAGTTAGAAGAATCTCTGATAAAGGGCTGTAAAATACGAAATTTCTGAAAGAAGAAAGAAGAGTCAATAGATCTTGATTCTTCGTTCTTCTTGAAAAAGAAGAATCTCTGGTAAAGGGCTAAAAAATACGAAATTTCTGTATAAATATGGAACACTGTTTTTTATGGAATAAACGGAATTACTGACTACGAAAATTCTCTAAAAATGGCGACGTTAGGAGTATCTCTGGCAAAGGGCTGAAAAGTACGAAATTTCTGCAAGAAGAAAGAAGAATTAATAGATCTTGATTCGTCTTCTTGAAAAAGAAGAATTTCTGAAAGAAGAAAGAAGAATCTTTGGTAAAGGGCTGAAAAATACGAAATTTGTGAAAGAAGAAAGAAGAGTCAATAAATCTTGATTCTTCTTTCTTCTTGAAAAAAGAAGAATCTCTGGTAAAGGGCTAAAGAAGACGAAATTTCTGTATAAATATGGAACACTGTTTTTTATGGAATAAACGTAATTACTGACTACGGAAATTCTGTAAAAATACCGACGTTAGGAGAATCTCTGACTAAAATATACGAAATTTCTGTATAAATATGGAACACTGTTTTTTATGGAATAAACGGAATTACTGACTACGGAAATTCTCTAAAAATAACGAAGTTAGAAGAATCTCTGGTAAAGGACTGAAAAATACGAAATTTCTGTATAAATATGGAACACTGTTTTTCATGGAATAAAAGGAGTTACTGACTACGGAAATTCTGTAAAGATACCGAAGTTAGAAGGAACGGAAACTTTTGAAAACGAAAATTTGGTTAAAAGACGGATACCTACGGACGATTTTGTTGCACATTATTTTGAGGAACTTTCCGTGAATTCACGCCGATTTACTGAAGACTTTCATCCAGGTTGTGAGCCAGAGAACATGCGCAAATCAGTAAAAGCTATTGGAAGCGAGAGAGGAAGCATTCCCTCAATAGGAACACAAAATGAGCTGCATACTCTGATCAGGAGAAAGCAACGAACAGCGCTTGCAAATTCCCTAAAAAGAAACAAATTCCAGGTCCATGTAAATGACTCGCCACTCACAGAGTTAGTAAAGAACCAAGTATTTATCTGCTTCGTGGATAATCGCCTGCAAGGTATGTAACGTACCAGGAGATGTGACGTACCTGCCAGAAGGACGCACACGACATAAAGGCAGATAGGAATCAGAATAAAATGTCCGCGTAGCTCAATTGGTAGAGCAACTTATTCCGGAATGAGGGGATCCGGGTTCGAATCCTGGCGTGGATAAAAATGACGGAGAAATTCACTTCGTTATAATGGCGCCCGAACTATCCGGATGACCCGACCGTTCAAAATCTCGCATTGGTGTGATGTTATTTCCACACCGCGAGATAGGAAAAATAAGAGAATCCCTTCCCCAGCACTTCAAAAAAAAAATAAATAAATAAAAAAAAAAAAATAAGGGGGAGATGATGTAACGTACCAGGAGATGTGACGTACCTGCCAGAAGGACGCACACGACATAAAGGCAGATAGGAGTCAGAATAAAATGTCCGCGTAGCTCAATTGGTAGAGCAACTTATTCCGGAATGAGGGGATCCGGGTTCGAATCCTGGCGCGGATAAAAATGACGGAGAAATTCACTTCGTTATAGGTAACAAACCAATCCCAGGGCTCCCCTCACAGTCTCCAGCTGAAAGCAAAAACAAGGTACCCTCTCGATACTATGAAGAAAGCAATTCCTCTCATGGAAGAGATATGTGAAGAACAACCAACCCCTAAATAAAGTCACACCAGTTGAGATCAATTATTACGTCAAAAAACTGAAAAACAAGAAAAGTACCAGGAAAAGATAGCAGCAATAACAGAATACTGAGAATGCTGCCACAAAAATTTGCCAAACAGCCTTCTTCAAGTAACATTAAAGTAACAAATTATAAGGTACACTCAATAGCAACCGCACACGTGACATCCTTACTTATGTACGCTACTCTACGCTGATATGATTTAATAAAGAGCGTACTGCAAAGGATTCATACGTATACGAAGCGTTGATAGTGGCAATATAGAAAGACTCGTGATTTATGAGACTTTAAAAGAGGCATCTTTATAGGAGCTAGGTCCAGCAGGTACAAGCATCTCACAAATGCAAACCTTCTTGGCCATGCAAGAACGACTCTGTCGAGGGTGTACAATGAGTTGCACATAAACAATAAAACATGCAGTTAATGGCCCTCTTGTGGGTGAAAACTTCTGGTCGAAGTTCAAGGACCAGGCGTTTTCACCCACAGGAAAAAAACTGCCTTTCCTGTAGGAGAAACATCTGTCGAAGGCTTTCCTGTGGGTCAAAACACCTGTCGAAGGCTTTCTTCCTGTGTGTGAAAACGCCTGTTCAAGGCTTTCCTGTAGGTTAAAAAGCCTGTCCAAGGCTTTCCTGCAGGTGAAAACGCCATTCAAAGGACTTTCTGTGTGTGAAAACGCCTGTCCAAGGCTTTCTTTTTGATGAAAATACCTATCGAAGACATTCCTGTGAGTGAAAATGCCTATCGAACACTTTCTTGTGGATGAAACGCCTGTTCAAGGCTTTCCTGTAAGTGAAAACTCTCGTCGAAGGCTTTCCTGTAGGTGAAAACGCTTGTTGAAGGCTGTTCTGTGGGTAAAAACGCCTGTCAGCAGCTGGAGAGGATTGTATAAGATGACAGATGAGTTCCATTGCGTCAGATAACTGCGTATTTTCAGACCGGTATCGAGAAGAGAAACTCCCGCATATTGCTTCAAATGTGCTGCAACAGTAGACCTCTTCTTCGTGTACCACTCGTGTCTGCTAAAGACCGACAAATTGGTCTGCAGTGGGCATGGTGCCACCAAAGGGACTGGAAAAAGTGGCATGGTCTGGTGAATAACAGTTTTGGTTAATACGCTTCGATGGAGGAGCCAGAATATTGCGTCAAAAGGAAGAATCGATGGGTCCCAGCTGCTTAGAGTTAACTGTACACTATTAGGGTGGCGCTTTAACCCTTTTAGCGGCCGATGAACCTGAACCAAACTGTGTCAAAGCATTTTCTGGCTTCCTAAACAGAAACGTTCGTGCTTAAAAGCTACTGCCAGACAATTCCTCACCTCCTCTTATCTCAGCAATAGTGACCACTTGCTAGTGGTGAAAAAAGAAGCTACCTTCTAGTTCTTTTGTTTTCTGCTCCATGGCCCAAGGTATGACTGGGAATGAATAAACTTCTTAACACCGATAACATGCCACTGGGTAGAAACAAGTGAATCAAACATCTTCTGTCTCCTTTCTTAGGTTTGTCGCCATTGTTACAGCCCTTTAAGTAGGTAATGAGTCATAAAAGGTTAGTATCAATCCTACTCCTATGAGCAATTTGAATAACAAAGCTATATAACTATTTCTGATGCGCAGGTTGACTCGCTCCAGTAGCGTTCGGTTCATTTCTCAGACAGCGAATATGTTCGTTCCAACTGATTTCAGCCCATTTTGTCAACCTCGAGTTAACTCGTTCCTGCCAGTTAAAGAGTTAATGGTCTTCGGTATATTTACATAGCGGGCTTTGGGCTCATTAATACCTCTAGAACAAAATTTGGTTACCACAAAGTATCTTAACCCCACTGCCGACGAGGCACACCCGTGTATGTTCATGGTGTTTCCTGATCAAGACAACTACTTCCAGAAGGATAATGCGTCATACCACAAGATTCGTATCATGTTTCCTGATGGAGATGGCTATTTTCAGCAGGATAATGCGTCATGTTTCAAGATTCGTATGATATTTTCTGATAGAGAGGACTACTTCCAGCAGAATAATGCGTCATACCACAAGATACGAGATTCGTATGATGTTTCCTGATGGAAAGGGCTACTTCCAGCAGTATAATGCGTCATGCAAAAAGATTCGTATGATGTTTCCTGATGGAGAGGGCTACTTCCAGCAGGATAATGCGTCATACCTCGAGATTCGTATATTTCCTGATGGAGAAGGCTACTTACAGAAGGATAATGCGTCATGCCACAAGATTCGTATGAAATTTCCTGATCAAGACAGCTATACTTCCAGCAGAATAATGCGTCATACCACAAGATTCGTATCATGTTTCCTGATGGAGATGGCTATTTTCAGCAGGATAATGCGTCATGTTTCAAAATTCGTATGATATTTTCTGATAGAGAGGACTACTTCCAGCAGAATAATGCGTCATACCACAAGATACAAGATTCGTATGATGTTTCCTGATGGAAAGGGCTACTTCCAGCAGTATAATGCGTCATGCAAAAAGATTCGTATGATGTTTCCTGATGGAGAGGGCTACTTCCAGCAGGATAATGAGTCATACCTCGAGATTCGTATATTTCCTGATGGAGAAGGCTACTTCCAGAAGGATAATGCGTCATGCCACAAGATTCGTATGAAATTTCCTGATCAAGACAGCTATACTTCCAGCAGAATAATGCGTCATTCCACAATATTCGTATGATGTTTCCTGGTGGAGAGGGCTACTTCCAGCAGGATAATGCATCATACCTGAATATCCGTATGATGTTTCCTAATGGAAAGGGCTACTTCCACCAGAATGATGCATCATGCATCGAGATTCGTATGATGTTTCCTGATCAAGAGGGCTTCTTCTACCAGGATAATGCGTCATGCCACAAGATGCGTATGATATTTCCTGATGGAGAGGGCTACTTCCAGCACGATAATACGTCAAGCCACAAGATTCGTATGATGTTTCCTGATGGAGGGCGTTACTTCGAGAAGGATAATGCGTCATGCCTCAAGACTCTGACCGGCACGCAGTGGTCCCAAGAGAAAGACAGTGTCTCTAAACGCTAAAATGGCTCCCACGTCTTTAGGCCTTAACCTAATTGAGCATCTGTTGGATGAGATTGAGACAGCCATTTGTAACAAAGATGCTTCTCCAGCAAACGTTCAGCATTGACAGGCGTATCACAACCATTTGCCTGAACATAGCTGTAGAACGATGCCAGCACCTCATTAAATCCGTGCCACATCAAATCGAAGTTATTCTGAAGACAAAGGGTGGCCCAACACTTTATTAGGTAGGTATTCTGGATAATTTTCTACCTTAGTGTATAATAATGTTCTAAATTTATGCTGCTTCCCTGATGAATGGAAAGTGGCAGGTGTCATTTTTATTCCAAATGCTGGAAGTGATAACTACAAGCCGGAGAATAAAAGACCAATATCATTGCTATCTTCCCCTTGCAAAATTCTGGTAAACATTGAACGGGCAAAATTCAAAATTATCGATTGAATCAAAAGGCTGCTGTAATCTCAGAATTCACCCAAAAAGCCTTTGAGCTAAAAAACGAGTGAGTTATCTTCTTACGCATAGTCAATGCATTAAATAAGATATGAATACAGGGTTTACTAAGCTTGGGAATAGAATTAAAGTGACAAATACAAATTCTGGAGTATGTCCATATCGAGCGAAAAGTCAGATCACACTTTCCATCTCCAAAATCACAAAAATATGTCTTAGCACACCTGGGACATGTTTTACAGGATGAATGGTTCCAAATTCCATTATCATATGTGCATGACTTGTATAAGTCTATTCCAAGTTGAATTGCTTCTGTTCTGAAAGCCCAGTTTGGACCTACAGCTTATTAATAATAAGTTCTCCACAAACCGTAAGTTTTCACACAGTATTTATTAGAAGAAAGATACAGGAGATGTGCTTGAATAAATCATCTCAAATGATGTATGACAAAAAATAATATTTACAGATGCTTGTAGCTTACGCTACTGCTTATTTACACGGTTCTGTACATTGATGATAGTAAAAAAACAGTTAATTACATTCGAGTGTCTGGTGAGGCAACAAAAGTCTCTGACAAAGCAAAGAATAGGAACAATTCAGCTAGAAGAGCGTTATACAATATTAATTTTGCACAGTATTGATGCAAGGAATAATACAGAATTCGAGCTTGCAGACATAGATTCAAAAGACAGGTGATGAGAAATTAATAGAATGTGCAGCTTGCGCTACGTTAATTACAGGATTCGGTGCAACGTTTGCATGACAACAGTTAAGTGCAGTAGAAATCTGGCGAGGCAATATGAATCTCTGGTAATACAGAGAGTAAAATCAATCCAGAATGATGAGCACTATAGAGTATAAATTTTACACAATATTGATGAAAAAAAAAAAAAAAAAAAAAAAAGTTCTGACCGAAAGGTGATACATTGTGGGTGACCTGGAAAACCAGGAGGTTGCAGGTGATCAAGGGACAAACATGAAATAGAAAGTTCGAAAGACAGATGATGAAAAATTTACAGATGAATGTGGCTCGCGGTACTACATGTTACATACAACGGTGATATGAAAAATAGTTATATACAATAATTTTCCTGAGAATACAAAAGAAAAAATAATCTCTGAAAATACAGAGAGAAGACACAACTCATCACAGTGAGTATTGGAGAACACAAATTTACACAGTTGAAAAGTAAAATTACACTGTTGAATCAGGAATTGAAGATAAGAATATACTGTAAAAACCACAAAGTTTACAGATGTCTGTGGTTCGTGAAACGACCTATATACATGATTCTGTACAATGAAAAGTTACAATTTATATATATTGATTTGTCAGAGGTGGTAAAAAGAAATAGTCTCTGACATCGCAGAGAGAATACATAATTCAGCAAGATGAGTAATGAAAAACAAAAAAATTTACACATGAGTTATACACGAAATGATACATGTGAAGAGGATGAGAACAGAGTCTTAAAAAAAGCGTAAAAAGAAATTGACAATTATAAGTAGCTCATGCTTCGAACAATTCATAGGATTCTATACAATAATTGATCTACTAAAAGTTATGTACAATAGTGAGACAAACAAAAAAATTCTGATAAAATAGAGAGTACAAATAATATAGTACAGTGAATGTTGAGGAACAAGATTGCACTCAGTTGCGAAGCAAGAAAAAAACAGGAAATGTGTATAGAAAAATCGTCTCAAAATGACATATGAAAAGAAGATTTACAGGTGCTTGTAGCTGACGCAACGACCTATTCACAAAGCTCAATATAGTGGTGAGAGAATACAGTTTATGTATGATAATTTGTCGGAAAAGACAAAAAATAGTCTCTGACGAAGCAGAGATTGAAGACAAATCAGCATGGCAAAAATTGTATCTATCAGGAGGTAGGTGAAACAAAGTTCCGACTGTAAGGTGAAGCGTTGTGGGCGACCCTGCAAACCAAGTGGTTGCTGGTGACCAAGTTGATATTAACTGTGGTTCACTGCAGCGTGCAACTGCAGTGGTAAGTTCTAGTCGAAGGCGGGAGAGTAGGCGATTACGAAAATGACAAAGTAACGCAGTACTGACTTTATTTATGTCAGTAGAAGCTTCGGGGGACGCTGAAGATGATACACGTGAATTATATGTTTTACAAGCACGAAGATGTAGGAGCAGACTGCCGGAAGGTGAATAGGGCGAGAAGAGTTCAGAAGTAGTGTTCGGTAGGCGCTGAAGGTGAGGACGGTCTCACAGGATCGTTGCGCTAGCGTGAAAGCGAGATGGAGTATTGGCAATAATACTGTGCAATAAGTAAGTGTTTCCGTTATTTTGATAAACCCCGGCATATAGCTTAGTTCTCTTTGATGTTTATTAGTTTTATGACAGTAAAAAAAGTTTATGGCTTATGTGCGAGTGCAGTCGTATGAGTTTATATTAGAATTTAACTTCTGATTCAATCTTATCGTAGTTGTCATTATAGCATTTGAACAACCGGAACTTCCGCACCGGTTATGAGCAGTCACCTGTTCCCAAATTAGGGTCACAGGTTCCCGGAAAATAAGAGATCCAGTGCCGTAAGAAAAGGCAACCATGCCTCATCCGGGACTCGAACCCAGGCCCAACTCGGACGATTAGCTAGTAACTAGCGCCTCTAACCACTTAGCCACCGAAAGGGATGCCAGTGCTTCCCGTTTGCCTCCGATGCCGACATTTGTTTTCTGTTAGATTGCTTTTTAATTTGCAGTTGCGTACTTATTATTAGCACGTCCTTGGTAAAAAAATATCGTGCTTAATTCAGAGTTTGCCAAAATGCGTAATTACGCGTCTAGGACGCATCGAAAAGTGTGTTTACGCATCGAAATTTTACCAACGCGTAAAAATACGCATCGGAAATTTTTCTCGATAAGTAAAAATACGCATCGAGTAACGCGCAAATTACACTCCGAAGAGCTTCACCAACGTGCAAAAATACGCGTCGGGACGGCATTTCGTCTTTCAAAAACGGAAGTAAACGAAATAAAGATTTTTTCTGTAATCGTAATTTCGTTTTCCCGCGATGTTGCCTCTGTCCAGTATTGTTGTTATATATTTATTCCATAAATATCATTTCATTCCATAAGTATCATTTTATTCCATAAATATTTGAATTTCAGTTTGAAACTGGAGGAAACATTTCCGAAAACGGAAATTCGACGGTGCAAAAATTCCCGTGTAATCTTCAGGCATGAGAATGCCACGGCTTCTAGAATTTCTCCTTTTCCGTCTTAATTTGCGTTCATCTCGAGATCGATACATAACTGAACAGAAATTTTAGGCCAATTGGTACTGGTGAAGGATGCTTTCCCCCTGAAACTTTCGAAAACGGAAATGTTGTCTTTCAAAACTTTCGAAAACGAAAGTTAGACGCATTGAAGATTTTTTCCGTAATTGTAATTTTTTTTTTAACGCGATGTTTCCTCTGCCCAGAATTGTTGTTAAGTATCATTTTATTTCATAAATATTTGTATTTCACCTTGAAAATGGAAGGGGAAATGTTCGAAAACGGAAATCACACGTAGCAAAGATTTCTCCTTTAACTGTAATTTTTTTTTCCTCAACGATGTTCTGAACATTGTCCTGTGTTCTTAAATATTCCCCCAGAAAAGCTTTGCATTTCGCCTTGATGGGGGGGGTCCAAAAACGAAAGCGACGAAGCTGAAAAGTTTGTAGTAAGAATTATTGATGCATGGTGTTCAAAAGTATTAATATTTTTAAAGTTAGACTTTATCTTATCAAAAATAGTGAAAGCTATCATGCATTCATGGTCCTCACAGACTGAAAGTTTTTCAGCATGATGGATAAAATTGTCATCCAAGGGTATAAAAGAAAAAAAGTGGCAATAAAGAAATGGGAATAATAACAAAAATTTAACTTTTTGAAAAATTAACAGATGAAGAGTTTCATCTGTTAAGTTTTCTAAAATACTCCCCACTTTTAAAAATTACTCCCTAAATTTCTTCAAAGGAGTAATAATACTCCTTTAAAATTTCTTTTCGGCAAACTCTGGTGCTTATATTATCACTTTGTCCGCCCGTCCGCCTGTATACACTATATCTCTGAAACTATTAGTCCTATTGCATTTTTTTTTAATTTTGAAGCATGAAATATGAGAATGAAGATCCTTGCTTCCAGTTATTTTTTTCAATGCACTACTTCGCCGTTAGATGGCGTAGATGTGGATGATATCGAATTCAAAATACATTTTATTCCGTATATTTGCTTCGGAATATCTGTTTGTAAAAAATTCAATTTCCTTTCGATGCCATTTATATCGAAGACTATTTCACGTACAGTCACGTTTTCAAGTAATGCATAGATTTACCGCTAGGGTTTATAAAGATAAATTGCGTTTTGCCCAATATCTCTGCTTCTAAAAGTGCGATTTAAAAGTTCTTCCTGCAACAGATATAGCTCCTGATGGAAAGTTCTTTGCATTTAATTTCTAATTTTTGATAAAAAATGGTTTGGCCACCAGGGAGCGTAGTATTTATTTCTGCTTATGATGTACTTGCAGCAAAATCTGAGAATTTCAGAACTCGATTGAAAACATTATTACTTGGACCGATACTGCTCACTTCCGAAACTTTTGAGAATACCTCCTGCTTAAACTAGTGTACAGTTTTTCCGCCGAGCGTAGATGTATATCTTATTTTTGGCGATGTCTGTGATCCTAAGCTGCCTATTTGAAAAATGATTTCTTTGTTGGAGAGCCTTTCCGATGCGAAATGTCTTTCATATAATTATTTTTTCTTAACGCACTAGGGGTCGTAAGTTCACGTTTTAGCTTACAGCAATATCTGCGGGACTGAAAACAGTATCGAAAAAATTATTTTTCGGTCAGATACTACTACCTATGAAAACTCTTTGTTACATGCAGAGCCCGATCACACAAGCACTTTCTCGGACTTTCATAGCTGACTACAAGCGATAAAGCTTCAGAGAGAGACCCGTTTCTCCAGGGCCACCGGCGTTACCATGGTCACAGTGCGGGAGCCAATCAGTGCACGGCATCCAACGGAAGCTCTCCGCTTCTATTGACAGATCATAGGAGGCACGTCGCAAGCGAGCCTCAGTCCTGAAACAGTGTCTTAAAAGTTTTCCAAGAGTACTCTGCATCACACGGCATGAGTGATTTTTTGTTACTTTTACTGTCACAACAATACATTTTGTGTGTAAACTTTTGGATTTAGCTGTACAAAATCAATATAATGGTTGAAGAAAGTAGTGTGTACAGTGTATGAACGTGTAATACTGAAATTATTGTTTGTTAGAAGTTCTTTTCTCAAGAAGAAATGACATTGAAAGGCATGCGTTTATAAAACAAGGAAGACCTCTTCCCAAGTTTTTTTTTATGCAAAAAGACAAAGGCAAAAACAGAACATTCCAATCTTCATGGTACCATTAACATAAATGGTTATGTGGTAACATAATGAAGACGAAGTTATTCTGCTGACCTCGTTTGCTATAAGCTCGAATAAAAGTGTCTGGTCTTCTGAAGGATACGATGACTTAAAAAACTTATCTAGGGCAGTGGTTAGACACGCATCTAGTAAAGATTATTTAAATTCTTATGCACCATTTTTGTGACAACCGACAAATTAATTATCGTTCTGGTCTCCCCAGGGTTTGAACGCATCGTGCGCCACGGACATCACAGTAGCAATGAAATCAACGACCCCGTTATCACATATAATATCAAGCTGCAAGGAGAGACAGTGTCAGAAAGAAAAAGTGGGTGTGTACGCCATACCGTTAGTATACCCTAACAACGCAGAAAAGATGTATATCACAATGGCAAAGCGATCCTTACACGCTAGAGGTAAAGAACACATGCGAAGTATCAAACATGACATGAAGAATACAGAGCTTGCGAAACAAGTCATGCATTGCTCGGCCACCTCTATGTGGAATAATATTAGAATAATTCCCCCTTACACGAACATTAAAGAGACTGCCATCAGAGAAACAGTTAAAATCCTCTCCAGTAAACTAGCGTGCAATGATGTGGTCTTTATGGAACTACTAATGGTTTGGCATACGTTATTAAAGGATGGGAACACATCGCAGCTCAACGTATGATAAAAATGCTCGTAATACCACTCCTGATGGCACCCGCATTATTTTTCAAAAAATATTTTGTTTCTTGCGTGATGTGCAGCCAGGCATTTTCATGTAGGACTTCCGTCCGCATAGAAGGTTTAGGCACAAACCACCTACAGCTGGTCCGCCTTTTGGGCAGGGCACAGGAACGGAAGCAGTGAGAGCACGTCTAGCGACTTTGACAGAACAGTTTGTAGGTGAGAGAGAGCACAGTAGATGGCGCCACCGTACAAGTACGATGTTGCTCATAGGGGTGAGAGAAAGTCAGGGGGAGTAGGAATGGGTGCTCAACGTAACTGGGGGGTCCATCCCGGGGGCCGTCATTTAACGTACTCGTCCGATGCACGGCGGACATTTTTTTTTTTTTTTTTTTTTGAGGTTTAACGACCACCGTGAGCAACTCAATGGGCTATAAGCAGTCGCCCGTCCCTAATTTAGGGTCACTGGTTCCAGGGAAGGGAGAGAGCCAGTGCCGTAAGACAAACACAACATCCATGCCTGACCGGGATTCGAACCCGGACCCCTTACGGACGAATGATCAGAGGCCAGCGCCTTAGACCACTGCGCCACCGGGGTGGCGCACGGCGGACATTCAACGATTGTTAGCAAATCACACCATCTCTAGAAGATTAGCCCAGGATTGAACCTGAGGACCCTATAACGAAGTAAATTTCTCCGTCATTTTTGGTCTACGCTGGGATTCGAACCCGAGTCCGCTTATTCCGGAACAAGTCGCTCTACCAACTGAGCTACGCAGACATTCATTCTGATTGCTATCTGCCGTACGTCACATCTCCCCCCCCCAAAAAAGGGCCGGGGGCATGGTCCACGGGTCAGCCGTGACCATGAATCGTTGCAGGCAGCCATCCACTGTAGAACATGCACTTGAGAACTCCCAGTCAATCTGGTGTGTGGAATGCAACGTCACACAGATTTATTTTTCGAAACACTGGAGAAGGGATTCTCTGATTTTTCCTATCTCGCGGTGTGGAAAGAACATCACACCATTGCGAGATTTTGAACGGTCGGGTCATCCGGATGTTCGGGCGCCATTATAACGAAGTAAATTTCTCCGTCATTTTTGGTCTACGCCGGGATTCGAAACCGAGTCCGCTTATTCCGGAACAAGTCGCTCTACCAACTGAGCTACGCAGACGTTAATTCTGATTGCTATCTGCCTTTATGTCGTGTGCATCCTGCTGGCAGGTACGTCACAACCCTCCATTGACAGTCTGACCACTAAACCATCCGCGGCTTGTTTCTTACGTGTTCTAATTCCCTGCATTTTATTCCTGCCTACTGCCTTGAAGAGGTCTCGAAGTGAGAAAAGCTTGAAGAACCTAAATAAATGTTTTCAGTTGCGCCGGATCATTATGGGGAACCGGGACTAAGCCGCGCAAGAAAATGAGACAAAAAAAATATTTTTCTTTCAATTGAAAAAATTCCGAAAGAAAATGCGTATTAGTAACCAGTTCCCAGATTTTCTGAAATCAAATGTGAGCCACTACAATAGTTGAGTAACTGGGTAACACATTACAGCCTTTCATATCCTTTCACTATAGAGCGCAATGAATACAGCGTGGTGGCAGAGGCGCCACCCATCAACTTGTCGCCTTGGCGAAACTTCGAAGAACAGTAATGAATGAGCAGATGCACTCTGAACTACGCATGCGTAAAACTGTCTTTCGCAGCTGGTCGCCTTTGTGTTGAACAGTAGCAGGTTTGCTTCCGCGTCGCGGACAATGAGCGTCAGATTTTCGTTTCTGGAGTCAAGGGTTTCTTGTTGTGAGTGTCCAGTTTATTCAAAGAAAACCGAAATCAGCAACAAACTGATTATGATACTCTTTCCAACATACCAGAAGTCATTACTCAAGTTATGAGGATAATGGCTGCAGAATAAATTTCGATCCTATGACCTGAATGACCCCATTTCGATGATATTCAACAGAACCGGTAAAGTATACTTCGGGAAAAACATGATAAAGTTTTGTCTCAGTCGAAGCATTTTTACGTAAGTTATAACGCATAAGTGCGATGGAATGGATCCCGATTCTGCGTCCTGACATTTCACCCCACCTCATCCATTTTCAATAGGGTTCGTCCCTAGGTGGTTCCCTACGACATACTAATATTTCATCAAAATCGAACCATATTTACGCAAGTTATGACGCATAAAAGTAACGGAATTCATCCCGCTCCTATGTCCTGACCTTTGACCCCACCTCACCCATTTTCAATAGGGTTCGTCCCCAGGTGATCCCCCTACCACATATTAAAATTTCATCGAAGTCGAACCATTTTTGCGCAAGTTATGACGCATAAGGCAAATGGAATGCATCCCGCTCCTATGTCCTGGCCTTTAACCCCACCTCACCCATTTTCAACAGGTTTCGACCCTAGGTCGTCCCCTACGACATATTAATATTTCCTCGAAATCGAACTATATTTACTCAAGTTATGACGCATAAGGGCAACGGAATTCATCCCGCTTTTATGGCCTGACCATTAACCCCATTTCGACCATTTTCAATGGGGTTCGTCCCTAGGCAGTCCCTACTACATACTACAGTTTCAGTGAAATCGATCCATATTTACGCTAGTTATGACGCATAAGGCAATGGAATGGATCCCGCTCCTATGTCGTGACGTTTGACCCCATTTCGCCCATTTTAAATAAGGTTCGTCCCCAGGTGATCTCGTATCATATACTAAAATTTCATCGAAATCGAACCATTTTTACACGAGTTATTGTGCGGATGGACGAACAGACAGACGGACAAAGCTGGAGCATATACGCTTCTTCAACCTGCGGTTGGAAAGCGTAACAAATACGACACAAAACGCTAATGTACAATAATATATCTACACCGGGATGGCTTGATGAAGCCGTTAAACATAAACTAACATCAAGTCAGGTGAATCGAAACCTCGAAACACAGTGTCAGAGGAAAGAAAACAATATAAATACAAAACTATGCGTGATAGAAAAGGAATCAGCACACACACGAGTGTAACCACATCGGTTGTTAAACAGAATAAACGCTTAAGTTGGTTCCAATTAAAATATCTGCCTTATGTTTCCAATGGTAAAACTTCTGTACATATTTTCTTCGCAATTAGTGCATTCTCAAGGATGAAAATTTGCACATCGATAAGACTAACTTTAAGTTATAGCACGGGATACTTAATGCTTCCTAAAACATAACCCCAACTAAGCAATCCAACATTTGCTTGTCTACTGACTTCATCAATGCACAAGTTGCGCCATCTGTTAATAAGTCTGAACATTACTCTATAACGAAGTAAATTTCTCCGTCATTTTTATCCGCGCCAGGATTCGAACCCGGGTCCACTCATTCCGGAATAAGTTGCTCTACCAATTAAGCTACGCGGACATTTTATTTTGATTCCTATCTGCCTTTATGTCGTGTGCGTCCTTCTGGCAGGTACGTCACATCTCCTGGTACGTTACATCATCTCGCATTTATTTTTTTTTATTTTTTTTTCGAAGTGCTGCTTTTATTTCTCCTATCTCGCGGTGTGGAAATAACATCACACCATTGCGAGAGGTCGGGTCATCCGGATAGTTCGGGCGCCATTATAACGAAGTAAATTTCTCCGTCATGTTTGGTCTACGCCGGGATTCGAACCCGAGGCCGCTTATTCCGGAACAAGTCGCTCTACCAACTGAGCTACGCAGACATTTGTTCTGATTCCTATCTGCCTTTATGTCGTGTGCGTCCTGCTGGCAGGTACGTCACATCTCCCCCCCCGAAAGAGGGCCGGGGGCATGGCCCACGGGTCAGCCGTGACCATGAATCGTTGCAGGCACCCATCCACTGTAGAACGTGCACTTGAGAACTCCCAGTCAATCTGCTGTGTGGAATGCAACATCACACATTTTTTTTTTTTTTTTTTTTTTGAAGCGCTGGAGAAGGAATTCTCTGATTTTTCCTGTCTCGCGGTGTGGAAATAACATCACACCAATGCGAGATTTTGAACGGCCGGGTCATCCGGATAGTTCGGGCTCCATTATAACGAATTAAATTTCTCCGTCATTTTTATCTGCGCCAGGATTCGAACCCGGGTCCCCTCATTCCGGAATAAGTTGCTCTACCAATTAAGCTACGCGGACATTTTATTCTGATTCCTATCTGCCTTTATGTCGTGTGCGTCCTTCTGGCAGGTACGTCACATCTCCTGGTACGTTACAACTCAAAGAAAAATTATTGATTTTTAATGTAATTATGGTTATGTTTTAGCAAGTATTAAGTATTCCATGCTATAACTTAGAGTTAGTTTTATCAATGTGCAAATTTTGGTCCTTGGGAATACATTAATTGCGAAGACAATAGATACAAAAGTTTTACAATTGGAAACATAAGTCAGAGATTTTAGGTAGATTCCTATCTGCCTTTATGTCGTGTGCGTCCTTCTGGCAGGTACGTCACATCTCCTGGTACGTTACAACTCAAAGAAAAATTATTGATTTTTAATGTAATTATGGTTATGTTTTAGCAAGTATTAAGTATTCCATGCTATAACTTAGAGTTAGTTTTATCAATGTGCAA
Organism: Macrothele yani; assembly: GCA_039090855.1. Taxonomy (NCBI): domain Eukaryota; kingdom Metazoa; phylum Arthropoda; class Arachnida; order Araneae; family Macrothelidae; genus Macrothele; species Macrothele yani. Next base: position 130,664,354 of record CM077027.1, on the reverse strand, counting down.
ATTTTGGTCCTTGGGAATACATTAATTGCGAAGACAATAGATACAAAAGTTTTACAATTGGAAACATAAGTCAGAGATTTTAGGTAGAACCACCTTAAGTGCAGTAAATACAGTAGCAAAGGTCGTCCGAAAGAAAAGATGCAAAGATGATACACGCATGATATATACAATGCAAAAAATACAGATGCGGCACTGATAATAAAAAAGCAAAATATATACGTATAGATTAATTTACACAGTACATTGATTAGCTTTGGGACCGCTACAAGCTCAATTCAGGAGGGAGACCCTATCATCACAAACCTGAAACCACCGGTCCAGGGGTGACCAGGTAGAGTAAAAACAGGACAGGGACCCTCTCCATATCGCAAGAAGGTGACTCGATGCGTTCAAGAAATGCAGATCGGAAAAAGTCGATCAGAGAAGCTTTAACGGAAGACTGGGAAAGGGAGAGACGGAGCTGTAAGGCTCGCTCATGTAAGTAAAAAGGAATAAAAGGACTTTGTATTGGAACACTCTTTTATTTTATTAAGGGGTGAAGAAAAAACCGTTTGAGACTTGAACCCACATCGACTAAATATTAGCTTGGTGCAAAAACATAAGAATCAATCTAGAACTTTTACCGTGGAATTATAGCAAAATGTGCTGATTAACTGGAACTGAAACGAATATATTTTGTATTTTTTTCTGCTCTTTACTACAGTTTTGTTTTTACTGCGGTTTTTTTTGTTATTCAGCATTAAATATACACTGAAGAGGAAAAAAATTAGAGACAGCTGGCGTTATGCAAATGTGGCGCTTGTGGGTGGCCCTGTAAAAGGAAATGACATGACGTATACAGCGATCCGACAATATAAGGAGTGATGCGACGGGAATCAGTAAGAGTCGGACGCGGTATGGGTAAGACGAAGGATCTAAGCGCATTTGATCGTAGGCAAATTGTCGGGGCCCGACGAATAGGTCACACCATCTCGGAAGTCGCGCAGGCATTGGGATTTTCAGGAGCCACTGTGTCACGGGTGTATCGTGAGTACATCGAATCTGGTAAACCCATTCCTGCAAGGGCCAACTGCCGTGGACGACAGTGTGTGGATGAGCGGGGTCATCGTCGGCTAGTTCGCATTGTAACAGCGGATAGACGGGCCGCAGTGCAAGAAATAACTCGGCAATTTAACTCTGGTGCACAAAAACGTGTAAGCAACCAAGCCATCCACAACCATCTCCTCGCTATGGGGTACAGAAGCCATCGTCGCACGAGGGCACAGCTGCTGACCGCACATCACAGGGTGCAAATTTTATCGTGGGCGCGGGAACATCGCCACTGGACCCTAGACATGTGGAAAAATGTTGCTTGGACTAATGAGTCGAGATTCCCGTTGGTACATCCGGATGGCAGGATACGAGTACGATGCAAACCACATGAAGCAATGGATCGTTTTGCCAGCAGGGTACTCTTCAAGCTGGTGGGGTTGGCATTCTCGTCCGGGGACTGTTTACGTGGACTGAAATGGGACCCCTGGTACGTGTGACATCGTCAGGCAAAGGTCAACGCTACCGGGATACCCTTGACGACCATTTGCTCCCGTTTGTGCGTCCTCAACATCCCACTGGGGACCTCATCCTGCACAAGACAATGCACCTTGCCATCACTCCCGAATTGTATCCGAATGGTTGGATGAACACTCCACCGACGTGACCTCGCTTTCTGGGCCAGCTAGGTCACCTGACCTCAATCCCATCGAGCACATCTGGGAGTCCATCGAGAGAGATGTTCGAGGCTCTGACCTCCTCCATCAAATCTTTGTGAACTGTGGAAGCTTGTTCAGGGGTCGTGGATCCGTATGGCTTCCCAACGCTTCCGGTGTCTTGTCGAGTCCCTGCCGAGACGAATCGCCGCCGTCATCAGAGCGAAATGTGGTGCTACACGTTTCTAGACAGGTATCTCCAATTCAATTGCTCTTCAATGTATTGTATATGCAACGGCCGTTCCATACAAAACTGAGAGTAAAATCACACAAAATGAAGAAATATAAGTACAACAAAATGTATGTTATTCTTTCTCAAAATATCTTCCCTCGCATAATATGCAACGGTCCCATCGTTCAGTCCACTTTTCAAAGCATGTGACGAAGGCATTTTGTGGAAGCTGCTTTAGCGACCCCTGTACAGCTTGAATAACGTCAGCACCTGTGTTGAATGTTGCATGTTGCGCTACGAAACTTCTCCTTCTTTGTTGGAAGCAATCAGAAATCGCACGGGGCTTCAGGACTGTAGGCAGGCTGTGGCATCGATTTCAATACTTCATTTCGTAAGAAGCTGTTGAACATAAGCCGCCACGTGTGGGTGGGCGTTATCATGGTGTAGGGTCCACTTGCCGACCAGTTCCGTTGGCTTAATCGATATGTGCTTTCGCAGACGCTTTAAGACTGAAATGTAATACTCAGGATTGACAGTAATTTATGGAGGAACGGCATGCTGGTAGACTACCCTTTTATGAACAAAGAAAATTATCATCATCACCTTCCCACCTGATTTGGTTTGGTGGCCTTTTTTGGAGGAGGCGAGCCAGTGTGTTTCCAGGCACTCGTTGACACTCTTCGTGAGGAGGTCGAAATAGTGGACTCATGTTTCATCGGCAGTTATTACTGTGTTTAGAAAGTTTTGATCCTTTGCAATCGTTCGTTTCCACTGATGACACAATCTTAACTCTAGCTAACAATTGTTCTCTCGTCAGGTGATGAGGTACTCAGCTGGAACACAAACGATGCAGCAGTAACTTGTCACGTAGAGTGCGGAATGCCGACGTTTCTGAAATACTAGGTGACACCGCTTTCTCTTTACACGTCATTTGTCGATCTTCTTGCAGGATTGCCCAAACAGTGTTAAAAATACGCTCCTTAATAACACTTTCGTGTCGACCAGGCCTATGAGCGAGTTCTGCAGACAAACGCCCTTTTTTGAAATCATGGTGACATCTAAAAATCGTCGACTCACCCAAACGTTTATCTTTGTAAGGATTTTTCATTAAATTAATTGTTTCTGAAGTCGTTTTACCCAAACGATAGCAAAAAATGTTCGCACAAAGCATTTCACTTCTTAACTCTGAATCACTCTCCTCCATAGCTGTATGGCGAAATGCAGGCGTGCCTTAAACAACTGCGCAATAACAAAACCTTAATCGTCTACCACGGCTAATAACTGTTTCCATAGATACTTCCTTAATTCAGTTAGTAGTCTGCGTGGTTATTTTTCCCATTCGCACTGTTGTCAACTCCAAAAAAAATGTACTCTCTGTTTTCACGGCCTTTCAAAATAAAATTTCTGCTTCATTCTATGTAGTTCAGTGTTATTTCACCAGGTGGCGTTTGGAAACCTCACAATCCACTGACATTATACAATCGTGGCCGAAAGTCCTGCACCAGTAGACCGAAAGTTAAATTTTTGAAGTTTGAAGTCAACTTATCAAACGTAATGGTAAAGTCAGAAATACATATTGTACATCATTTTGAAGGAAATTTTATGCTGAATTCAAATATATTTACAGAATGTTATTCCCAGTAATGGAAGTGAAGTTACAAGCAAAAGTACAGCGTCTAGTCATAAAGAGCAAAAAATTGTGGAATTTTTGAATACTTTACAATGCGTTTAACGTAAAATTACTGTAGAGTACATTATTGACACTTGCAGGACACTTGAAATAACTGACCAACAAGCAAAATACGCTTTAATATTTAATTGGATAACCACGGTTTCTTAGTAACAAAGTGCACCTTCTTGGCATGGAACTAATGAGCTTCTCTAGTTGTCCATTGGTGATAACACGGTGCCATACGGTCCTTACAGACTCAATTAAAGTCTTTAATTAAGTCTTTAATTGAATCATACGTCCCTTACAGACTCAATTACTAAAGTCTTTAATAGAATCATACGGCCATTACAGATTCAATTAAAGTCTTTAATTAAGTCTTTAATTGAATCATGCGGCCCTTACAGACTCAATTAAAGTCCTTAATCACGTCTTTAATTGAATCATACGGCCCTTACAGACTCAATTAAAGTCTTTAATAGAGTCATATGACCCTTACGGACTCAATTAAAGTTTTTAATAATTGAGTCATACGGCCATTACAGACTCAATTAAAGACATTAATTGAGTCTGTAAGGGCCGTATGGCACCGTGTTATCACCAATGGACAACTAGAGAAGCTCATTGTTCCATGCCAAGAAGGTTCACTTTGTTACTAAGAAACCGTGGTTATCCAATTAAATATTAAAGTATATTTTGATTGTTCGTCAGTTACTTAAAGTGTCCTGAAAGTGTCAATAATGTACTGTACAGTAATTTTACGTTAAACGCATTGTAAAGTTATTTTAAAATTCCACTATTTTCTGCTCTTTATGACTAGACGGTGTACTTTTACCTTTAACTTCACTTCTTTTACTGGTAATAACATTCTGTAAAAATCTTTGAATTCAGCATAAAATTTCCTTTAAAATGATGTGTAATAATGTATTCCTGATTTTACCATTACGCTATATATAAGTAGACTTCAAACATCAAAAATTTGACTTTCAGTTTACTGGTGTCCGACTTTTGGCCACGATTGTATTTCACAGTACGGAAGAAGGTTCAGAGTTATTTTAAATATTTAGCCCCGGTAAGTTTTAGGTATCCCACTGCGCCACTGCATTTTACCGCAGTAAATAAATGGATTTTACTACACTAAAAGTGTTTTTAGTCGTGCACAATCCGATGTAATTTTAACTAATATTACAATCTAGATCGTTGTGCTTTGTAGGATATGAACAATGTATTCTCTCTTTTAAACTTTCAGGGTTTTAGGACTCCAGATTTTTCTTAGAAATTGATGCTTAATTTAAGCAAAGTATGAGAGTTTTCTTTCTTCCCTTTATTTGGAAGCTGTGTAATGAAAGAAAATCAGACAGTTCCTTGATATTTTCGTTGCTCTCTGTCGATTCAAAGTGAAACCGTAGAGATTGATGTTGGCAAATAAAAACAAAAGTATAATACATCAGTTTTCGGAATCCAGACAGCATTCCATTCTCAGCAGGAAGAATAAAAACTGCTTATTCTCTGGCTTTTCTCGCTTGTGAGAAACACCATCTTGTGGCTGTCTACTGGTAAGAAAAAAATTAAATTCCCAAACGTACAAAAATGGTGGACCAACTCCCCCTTTCTCTCCTCTCTCGCTCGCAAACCCCGACACTTATAAGGCGAAAGCCGGGAAGATTTGTTTCGTTTGACGCAGAGCTGCATTGCCCCGCAAGGAAGATTTCAATGCAAATAAGTCTGTCACGTGCACGCTTCTCCTATTGTGGTTCTCGATTCCACTTGTTTGTCCTCAAGTTTTTTCGCCTGTCCATCTATTTATGAGTTTCTGTTTCACGAGTGGCAACATCTGCGACCGATGTTCAGGCGAGAATTCCGCTGTTCTCTGCACTTCTGACAGAAAATGATCTGCCAGACAAACGCACTGAAATAATGATCTCGGCTACGCCGGGATGATTTAGATTCAAGAGACTGGAAAATTCTGTTTATGTACGTCTCAAAAATATGCGGAATGTGATCTGCTTTATTTGCACTTTTTATTTATAAAAAGAAGAATCCGTTATCTAAAAGCGGAATCGCTCGACGTTTTTATTACGCCCTGGTACGTCGTTGGATGTTTAAGGCTGGATCGGTACGGTGCACGGAAGCAGTTTTCTGGAAACTCCGTCGGAATTCGTTGTATATATATATCATCAATTCGTTGCAACTGTTGGAGCTGTAAACGAAATTCTAATTTATTTTGCGGAGGATAATTTATGCTCTAAGAAAAATAAATTGATTTCATTAATTTAACAATTGAATGCGCAAAACGTAATTAGAAATGTTCTTTTAACAAATGATTAGTACTTTAGCGTGTAATATGTAAGAGGGTTGTACCAAAAGTAATGCAAAAGCGTGCATAACTTTTTTATGGTTCTGGTTCATTTGCTCGACGTTTACTTCACCAAAGGGTCACTTGGCTGTAAATCACTTCACCGAAAAGATTGTTTCACCGAAAGGTCACTTGACCGAAACGTTCATTTCACCGAAAGGTCACTTGACCGAAACGTTCATTTCACCGAAGGGTCACTTGATCGAAAGGCACATTTTACCGAAAGGTCTCTTTACCTAAAAGTTCATTTCATCGAAAGGTCATTTCACCGAAAGGTCAGTTTATCGAAAACTCTGGATTTCATTACAGGATCTGTTGAAGCCTGGTGCCAGTTCGGCAGACAGACCATTAAAACGTTAGGGGATCATACTCAAATTGCACTATTGATTTCTCCGTGTCACAGAGAACGCAAAGATTTAGTTTTAAGACAAAAATAATTAATTTTACGTCTCTAGGCCTCGGCTAAAGCCTTTTTAGCAAATTTTAATCATGTTATCTGGTTTACATAAAAGTCATGTTCAGTGTTCATGTTAATAAGGTTTACATAAAAAGTAAAATTAGTAATGTTGCACATTTTTTCAGGCAAAAATAATCAATTTTAGGGCTCTAGGCTGGGCTTATGCCTTTTTAGCAAATTTTAATGGTGCCTGCTCACATTTTATGTAATGCTTATGAAAATGAATAGTGTTAAAATCTGTTAAAATGGCCTGTATCAGGCCTACGGTCAAAAAATAAATGTTTTGTGGTTGAGTAAAAGTGGAACATTATTTACTTGATTTCCTATGTAACCCTTATGAATATGAGTTCGGAGGATTAAAACTGGACAAAAAGGGGTTATATTTCGAAAAACGTACTCATGGAGAGGTGTTTCATAGAAATTAAAAGTGTATTTTTTATACAATCCGATAACGTTTAGGTGGCCAGTTTTTCAATAATCCGCACCACACTACAACAGATCGCTAACAACAAAATTCGAAGTTTTCGATAAACTGACCATTCGGTGAAATGATCTTTCGATATAATGAACTTTTAGGTAAAGTAATCCTTCGGTGAAATGAACTTTTCGATCAAAGGTCCTTTCGATGAAATGAACTTTTAGGTGAAGTGATCTTTCGGTGAAATGAACTTTTCGGTTTAGGGACCCTTCGGTGTAATGTACCTTTCGATCAATTGATTTTCGGTGAAGTAATTTTCGGTGAAGTGACCTTTCGATCAAGTGAACGATACCCCTTTTTTATTAACTGACAGAGGTCGTTCAAATTGCACGTGTTAGTAGAGTAACTCTTCCTCTATAGTAACTTTCTTCTTCATTACATGTAAATAATGAATTCCAAGCAGAAACAACGTGCCGCCATTGAGTTCTAAACGAAGGAAGGGTGCAGGCTGTCCGACATCCACAGAAGGCTACAGGATGTTTATGAAGATGACACCACTGACAAAAGCAATGTGCACAGACATCACCCCCTAATAGCTTAGCAGGCCCGCGCACCGAACGCCAGAAGCTGCGTGACGTAGGGGAGAGTAGGCTGATGTCCGTGGTGGGTGGTCGAGCATGCATGAGCTTGCTCACTCTGTGTAAGCGTGACTACGGATGTGCGTGCTTGTTGTTGTCAAATTGTCAACTAAATTTATTTTCATAGAGGAATATTAAAAGTATTCAAATTCCTTACTAATGGGGAGGTTCTCGGAAAACGGATTACAGCAATAAAGCGTGAAAATTTTCAACTCTAAGGTACGTGGAACCCTTTTGTTAACCTTATTTTAAACTACTCGTAAAATAAAAATTTTGAACTAGAAAATTTAAATTTAGCTAATTTTATAATCTAATGCATCTCACAGCGGGAAGTCAAAGCACTGAAAAGATTTTTGAAAAATGAAATTTATGTTTGTAATGGAAAGAATAGATTACTTGTGTTGTTATAGTAACACATAACATGTTTTTGCCAATGTATCAAATAAGTTCAAAGTAAAATATGTATATTTTGGAAGGGATTTTAAACTTTATTATGGACACAGAATAATAAGGGTTGCATGTTTTTGATCCCAAGAGTAATATGTTGATACATTCGTACTTAGTTATTTAAGTGTTTAGGCAGCGCCAGATTAACTTTTTTGGGGTCCCTATTTCTGGGCACAAATGCTTGTAAAATACTTATATCCTATACGAAATATATGTATGTCATGTACACATCTAACATGCCTATGTCCTTTATATAAATACTAAGGCCTTGTTGCCATGTGAAATACATCTTTTGTGTTTGCAGACATAGAGAATTGCATTGAATTATCATTTTTTATATTTATTACTAAGGAACACAAACACTGAATCAAGTATAGACAGCAAAAATTAGATATGAATGCACAAAACCAGAAGTTCACACATAGTTCAGGAGTAAGTTTGCCTTTAAAATGTCCGTTTAAAGATTTTGAAGCATTTTTCTACAAACCAACACATTGAAGAACTCTCGTGTGAGCAGTGTGTATGCTCTATCTGTGGTAGGATGGGAATTTATCAGAACCATTCAATTTCTTAAAAATTAGGTGAAATATATCAGTACTACCTGGGCAAGAAATTATTTACTTGCCCAGGTAGTAAAAGCTGGATGCGCAGGAAAATGTATCTTTGAAGATAACAAACCAGAACCCTATTTTTTTAAGTTAAAAATATGAACTGTTTTAACATGTTTGCACTTCCATTTTAAGGGTCTGTATTACAAATGTTCAATGCACAAACGTGTGTATATCAATTTTTAAGATGCTGATGCTAAAATTGGTATGAAATAGTACGATGATGAAACTGGTGTTTCGGAAATTTAGTGATTATGCCATGTTCCTTTTGTTAAAGTTTTCTCCCTTTGTCACTAAACATGCAGGCCAGTTACATCAGAGGCATGCATACTGTTGTTGATTATAAACAAAATTTGGAGCAAAACTAGGTTTCCGATTTCTGGGCGTAGAGCATAACATAATTAAAGATGTGATATTACTCTTTCCTTGGTACTTCGTAACAATAATACAACTTCCATTAATTCAATGACATGAAACACGACATGTGATGACTGTCTGTTTTTTCTTGTGTAGTAGAAAATTTTATTACAAACTTTTTTATTTTAAAATTTAGTTACCATGCACAGCCAATTAGATGTTTTATTTTACCTGCCCAGACGAATGATTTACATGCTCTGGGCATCTCGGGCTTGGTATTTTTAAGCCTTGGATATTGTTATTTTTAAGACAAAAAAAAGTACGTGGATCGACATGAATCCACATCTTGTGGAAACTATGTTCTAAACAAAGAAGATTTTTAAAATACAAGTAGAAATATATACTCGCTTCTTCTTTTTTTTTTTTTTTTTTTTTGAAAACATTTGCTTAAAATGAGAGATCAACTTTTTATTCATTTATCTAGACTTATCTGTTTCCAGACTTCCTGCACTGTGTCTTCACAAGCTACAGCAATAATAACTGGAACTAATATATCTCATATTATCCGATAACTACTGGAAAGTGTGCTTCCAAACGTGAGGGTGGGTGTCAATTTTTGTATGGGGAAAAACTTCTTCAATCCTTCATAGAATTTATTTTGAAACCAAGATCATAAAAAAAGGAAAAAAAGAAATCTTTTTCAATAGCTTTAGCAATGAAAAAGCATGTGTGCAAAATTTTATACCATTGCTTTTTATAGTTTCTGAGAAAATGGTACATCAAGTTAGTCAATTTATAATGAAACATGTACATCTTTTAAAATACATCCTATAGTACCAAAACAATCGCTTAGATTTATTCAGTACAATAACTGCATGTGCATTTGTCAGGTTCTCAAAAAATATAATAATTATCGGAAAAAATACTTTAAGAAATTATTGGAACAAATTTCAGATTTTCTTAGAAACGTGTCTTTGAAATTCTTCAAGGAACAGCTAACGGACACATAATCAAATTGTGCTTGTGATACACAAAGAACTACACAACCATAATTGTATATACATTGGCAGTTTTGCTGAATACTTCTTGAAAATCCAATTTCAGGAAATTTCTGCCAATAAGTTACTTGTATTTTTCCAGATAAAAAGAAATGCTTATATTGTGGATCCAAATAGTTTTGCTTAATGCTACTAATATACTTAATTCAGATGTGTTGAACTTTGACAAGGTAACTTTTTTGAAATAGTGCTCTGGAAGACAAATTTATAAACTTTATATTTGCTTATCAAAATGAAGTTGTCCAAACACGTAACTAGATGGTACTAAAATTAGGAAAACTTGTTATGTCATTATTGTACGTTTAATAATGTAGCAATTGCATAATTTTCTTGAAATCTTAATTTATTTGATGCAATCAGTGGATCAAGCAGTAATTCGCTGTATGTATGTTAAAACGTGTTTTATTGAGCTTTTGATAATAATTAAAAAAGCACAGAAAAAAATTCAGTTTTTCTTGACCTTTTTTTATATATTAGTGATCACGGATTGCATATAAAATACATTTTCACTAAAGGAATTATTTCATTACTAAAATTTTCATAGTCATAAGTTTGCAATGAATGAAAAATCTGATTCCTTAAATATGTCAATCGACATCTTTTGAAACGACGGCGATACTTCGTAATGGACCCTCAAACTAATCTTTCAAGTACAAGAACGATTTGTTCACAAGTACAGGAATCGTTCGGCTAACTATAAAGACACTATAACTTCAAGTGAAACTACGACAACAGTTTATAATTTCGATTATAGGAATGGTTTATCACGTCCAGTGAAATGACAGGGATGCTTTCATTAAGTTGACGAATCTGTGTTGCTTACCCTTTCAAGTCGAAATTATTGCTACGCTAAATTTTACGCTGTAATTTCTTTTTCTTCTGTATTTTAAATGATTATTAAACAAACTTGTTAACTCTGCAGTTATTTGAAAACTAACACACAAGTTCTTATTTAAATGCAGTGAAACTCTAAAAGAACGCACGACCTGGTTAGTTAGTGTACGTAAAGACGCGTTCGTTCGCACATCGCAGTAATGCTCCTCTCCGCGACTACGCACTACTCTAGTGACGTCACAAATCGGTGCGCGGGCCTGCTAAGCTATTAGGGGTGATGGCACAGATGGACGAAGAAGTTTGAAGAAGGGGAACCCAGCATTGAAAGCAAATCACGCAATGGGAGACCATCATCTACGACCACTGACATGAATCGTCAGCGAGTGGATGAATTCATTCGCGCGGAGAGAAGACTCACAATCGGTGAGCTTGTTGCACAACTTTACTGTGGTCACAATGTCATACTGAACATGGTGGAAGACTTAGGGTATCGGGAAGTGTGTGCAAAGTAGATACCTCGGCAGTTGACACTCTATATGAAGGAGAGAATGGTGGAAGTCTGCTCTGACCTGCTGGAAGCGTTTGTAGCCAATTAAAACACGTTATTTTCCGATCTGGTGACAGGGGATGAAACGTGGGCGTATCTTTACGATCCGGAAACGAAGAATCAATCCATGGAATGGCGTCACACCTCTTCACCAAGGCCTAAGTAGTTCAAGAGCCAGCGATCAGCACAGAAAGCCATGGTGACTGTTTTTTGGGATGACAGGGATGTCATTCTCCTTGATTTTCTGGAACGTGGCCGTATCAGCGAGGGGTACGTACAGACACCCAAGAAACTTAGAGAAGCCATAAGGAGAAAGAGACCGAACAAGAATCTGAAAAGGATCCACATTCACCGTGACAATGCGTGACCACACACTTCTTTGGGAACAAATCAGGCGATCAGCAAATTAGGATGGTCGGTTGTCTCCCATCCACCGTACTGCCCAGATCTGGCACCCTCCGACTTCCACCTGTTCGATTCAATGAAGGACAGTCTCCGCGGACAACGATTTGATGACACAGACCAGGCGAAAGTGGCTATGGAGAAGTGGGTAGGACAGTCCACACCTAAATTTTTTCAAAGAAGATTCGAGAGTTGGGTTCAACGATGACGCAAATGCATCGCATGTGATGGAGACTATGTTGAGTAAGATCTTTGTATGGAGAAAGAGTCACTCTACCAGCATGTTTAATTTGAACGACCTCTGTCAGTTAATAAAAAAGTTATGCGCAATTTTGCATTACTTTCGGTACAACCCTCAAATAAGAGAACAAGTTTCAAGAGCTGCTATAGTGCTATACCCAATGCAGCAAGTATGTAACGGGCCGGATTTTTTTTACAGGCCAGGAAGGTATGGTTTTCTGATAAGTTGTTTATCAGCTATGCCGTGGCTATAGCGTTTACGTGAGAATTGCGCAGATGATTATTTACGCTGTGCATGACGTCATTCGGTGGAAGAGCATTGTCGCAGCTCTGTCATGGCTGAGAGCAAATATCCGGTTCTAATTGAAAAGCGTTAAAAGTGCATTTAAGACAGTTAAATCTGAGACATCGAGATGTATATGGGGATAATTGTCTATCTCGTGCACAAATATTCCGACGGTATGCACATTTCAAGGATGTGCGGGAAGTTGGTTAGAAATAGATTTGTAAAAGGACAAAAGGCTAGGACGCCTGGTTTCATTGCACACGTCTGAACTCATTCATAAAGTTCGTGAAAAAATAAAACGTAATCGTAGAGTGACCTTGAGGAAGCTGGAATGTGAGCTCTGTGTTAGTAAGGAGATGATTCGCCAAATTTTGGTGTAAGATTTGGGGGGCAGAAAAATGTTTATGCTTGTTTTGTTCCACATGATTTGTGAGACGACCAGAAAATACACGAGTGGAATACGCAAAAGACATCCTGGGAACTGCAGAAACAATGCAAAATATTCTCCAAAGCATTGTGGCATGTGACGAGACATGGTTTTTCCGTTATGATCCTGAAACGAAACGTCTGAGTGCTCAGTGGAAGTCGCCATAATAACCCAAAGGAAATAAGATCAGGTTATAGATGTCCAAAATGAAGACAATGCTTATGTGCTTTCACGACAGCAAGGGAATTCTGCAGCACGAGTTCATTCCTGAAGGTACAACTTCCATTGGCAATGCTTAAGCATCCATTTCGGAACGATTGTAGAAGAGGATTCTTCATGTCAGGCCTGAATACAAAACCGGGCAGTGGTTTCTTCTTCATCATAACGCACCCCCACACAGAGCAGTCAGTCCACAGTAATTTCTGGCACGACAACATGGGTGTGTATTCAACCATCCCCTCTATTCTCCAGATTTTTCACCGTGTGACTACTTCCTATTCCGTAAATTAAAACTGTCCTTAAAAGGAATTTTTTTTTTTTCAAGATAATGAAGACATATAGACAACTCTAACATCAGTTTTGTTTTGTTTTCATTGGAGGTTTAACGATCACCGTGAGCAACTCAATGGGCTACAAGCAGTCGCCCGTCCATAATTTAAGGCCACTGCTGTAGACAGACACAACATCCATGCCCCACGGGATTCGAACCCAGACCCATCTCGGGCGAATGATCAGAAGCCATCGCTTAGACCATTGCGCCACTGTGGCGACCATCAGCTCTTCACTCCATATCAAAAGACAACCTCTGAAATCCATCCTTTCGTTGGCTGATCGTACCACTTCTTGTATTGGCGCAGAAAGAATGTACTTGGAATAAAATATATTCACGTAAGTTTTCCTGCTTTTCCATTTTGTTTTAAATTCAGTCTTATTGCTTAATTGCCGCACTGTGTAGATCATATCCATGTACTGAGAGAACTAACTGAAAGAATGAACTCCCACTATGAATGACTTTTATTAAATATGAAAAGTATTTTTATTCTGTGAAACTATTAGTAGTTTTAATTAATGCCTCTGAAATTTTGAGGTATTGAAGATGCATACAATAATGTTATTAATAATATCTACGAAAATACAAGCGCGCCGCCCCGGTGGCGCAGTGGTCTAAGGCGCTGACCTCTGATCATTCGTCCGTAAGGGGTCTGGGTTCGAATCCCGGTGAGGCATGGATGTTGTGTTTGTCTTACGGCACTGGCTCTCTCCCTTCCCTGGAACCAGTGACCCTAAATTAGGGACGGGCGACTGCTTATAGTCCATTGAGTTGCTCACGGTGGTCGTTAAACCTCCAATCAAAAAAAAAAAAAAAAAAAATACAAGCGCAAAGGTTCGACTGTTTGAGGACATGACAGTTATAAATATCGGGAAGGGAGTGAAACAAGATGATACCGTATCCTCCAAGCTCTTCAGTGCTACATTGTAGATTAGAATGTCTTTCAATCATGGAACTGGGAAGACATAAAGAAAAAGACCAATGCAAATTATTTAAACCTTTTTCATTTTGCTGATGACATTGTCATTTCTGCAAGTACACTCCAAGAGTTCCGTTGTATGGCCCAAGAACTTGATGAAGGGGTAAACTACTGGGGTTTAAAATGAACTTACAATAAGAAATGCCAAAGAGATACTGAAGTTTCGGTTATAATGAGCACGTCTTTTGAATAATTTCTGATGCGAATTAAATTTATCAAAGTTATTCAAAGTTGGTTAGAAATAGATCAACCGGATTTCTACACTCGGTAAAGCATCCAGAAATAGAAACAGCTACTTACTTCGACCAGCGGCTAGTGAGTATGTTACGAAGATTAACAAATGGCGCACAAAAAGTTTCTCATAGCAGAAGGGAGTTAATGGAGACAAACAGATTTTCAAATCAAACCGTTACAAAAATAAAAATCGAAGGAAACATTATATAATTTTACTACTCCTAGCGAAATAATTTTGCATAATAGAAAAGTTAAAAACTGGCGAAAAATATTCTTCATGGAAATAACTATACTGAGGAAAAAGAACATTTCAAATAGTCTCCGGGAAGCAGAGATAGTGAGAAAAAGACTTTGACCTTCTCCTAACGGGAAATCCGTACATTATTCACTGATTGGTCACTTTATTATGACCACCCCTAAGTACTTCGTTGGGCCACCTTTTGCCTTTAATACTGCGTCGATTCTTCGTGGCATGGACTCCACGAGATGTTGATAGGTGGTTTGTGGAATCTGAGACCATGCTTGATGAATAGCACTTTCCAGGAGTGTGACATTGCAGGGTTGTGGATCCAGCTTTCTGATGGATTGTTCAACTTCATCCCACAAATTCTCAATGGTGTTGAGATCTGGAGATTGTGGGGGCCACCTAAGCAAAGTAAACCCACCGGCATGTTCCTAAAACTAATCCTGTACAATAGGAGCATTATGGCAGGACGCATTATCTTGTTGAAAGTAGCCATCGACATTAGGATAAATCATCCACATGACAGGATGCACTTGGTCCGCAACGATGTTTAGATATGATGTGCCAGTCAGACGTTGACCAACACGAATTAAAAGTCCCAAGGCATGCCAGGAAAACATTCCCCAAGCCATAAAGTTGTCTCCATCAGCTTGAGGCGTTGTAGCAAAGCATTTGGGGTCCATGCTTTCGTGCTGTTTCCGCCACATCCTCACTCGGCCATCGGCATGGTGCAACTGAAAACGTGATTCATCGGACCACATAATTTGTTTCCAATTATCGACTGTCCAATCCTTGTGCTCCTGTGCGAACTGGAGACGTTTTCTCTTGTTAACTGCAGACAGAAAAGGTGTTCGAACAGGCCTTCGGCTGCCATATCCCATCCGATGCAGTGTACGGCGAACAGTGCGCGCAGAGATCATTTGAGGGGATCCTTGATTAAGATGGTCTGTAATTTGTTGCACGGTTGCCCTTCTGTTGTCTATTACAAATTTGGACACTCTCCTTTCCGCCCGAGCAGTCACTAGTCGATGAAGACCACACGTTGCACGTAGAGACCCAGTTTTTTTGGCTGACAGTCCAGTCTTTAAACACTTTAACAACAGCTGCTCTGGAACATTTCACGAATGCGGCCGTTTTGGTGATACTCGTTCCATGGCTCCGAGCTCCTACAATCATCCCACGTTGAAAGTCCATCAAATCGCATTTTTTACCCATCTCGTCACCCAAAAATCATTCTACTACTGTCGCAAGCACTAAGCTTTCCCTTTTTATGCTAGCCTCGCCCTCTGGCGGCAAACGCGTTCAGCCATAGCTATTTGCTTAAAACTGTCAGATGGTCATAATAAAGTGGCCACTCAATGTATAAAGACGATAATGCACCGCATCTCTATTGTAGCAAATGGCATACAGTAAAAAAATAAATTTCTCAATAGGCTTTTTAAGAGCGGAGATACAGTTGCAAACAAAACTACACAAGCACCACCTAACGACAGAACTATGAACTGTAAAACTCTTCAAATACTAACCTAAAGTGTTTCACAAGGTAAATGGCATCCGGTGTTTGAAGGAATTTTGTAAATCGCACGTTTAGAAGCAGAGATATGAAGAAAACATGTTAAACATTTGACGCTCCTAGGGGTGAAATTGTTCATTATCTTGGGAAGAAAAATACACACAAAGTGTTTTCATAGTTATTAGTATCTAACCGAAAAAGAATTTTTTTATATCGGGTTTTTAGTCCTGCAAATATTGCTGTAAACGGGAACGGGAACGGGAACTTACGTCCTATGCTAGTAAACTTGTGCGTTAAGGAAAGCTTTTCCGCTGCGAAATGTTTCTCATACAATTTGAGAAACATTTCGCAGCTGAAAAGCTTTCCAACAGCGAAGGAACTTTTCCAATCGGACCCTTACAGGCAGAGATATCAACAAAAATAAAAAATAAGATACACATGTACGCCCCTGGAGGAAAAACTATGCATTATTTTAAGAACAAAATATTCTGAAAAAAATTTACCCACGTGAGCGGTATCAGTCCACGAAAGTATTTTTTCAATCAGTTTTGAGAAGTCTAGATTTTGCTGCAGGTACATCAGAAACAGAAATAAACAGTCACGTCCTTTGGTGACCAAAGCATTTTTATCAAAAATTAGAAATTATAGTAACAAACATTTCCCATCAGGAGTTGTATCTCATACAGGAAAAATTTCTCAAGTCGGAGTTTTAGAAGCAGAGATATCGGGGGAAATGCAAATTTCCTTTACGCCCCTAGTGGAAAATCTATGAAAACATGAAAATACATGAGAAGCATTTCGCACCGGAAAACTTCTACAACAAAGAAAGAATTTTTTTTTAATCGAACTCTTAGAAGCAGAGATATTGACAAAAATAAAATCTACATCTGCGCCCCCTGGTGAAGAAACTATGCATTATTTTAAGAAGAAAGTATTCTCAAAAGGTTTTTCAAGGTGAACGGTATCGGTCCACGAAAAAAAATTTTCGGTCAAGTTTTCAGAAGCTTAGATTTTGCTGCAAATACCTCAAATAGACACTTACGCAACTTGATGAATAAATCATTTGTTAGAAGTTATACGCAAAGCATTTCACAGGACAACCTGTTTCCGATGCAAGAAAAGAAATTTCAAATCTGACTTTTAGAAGCAGAGATATCGGGAAAAACGCAATTTACCTTTACGCCCCTAGCGGGAAATCTGTGAATTACTCAAAAAAGAAACTATTCCCAAGATAATGTTCGTTATAAAGGGCATCGAAAGGAAGAAAAAACATTTTCAGTCGGATATTCGGAAGGATAAATTGGGTGTGTGCAAAAGTTCTACCCGTTTTTGTAATAATTGCAAATTGCGATCGGAGTAGTTACGTCACAGATGACGCTGCGATGCCGAATTTTCGGGCAATAAAGCGTGGAGTAGTAGAGCATATAGAGGCACTAGGTTTGCCCGAGTAAGTCATTCGTAACGGAAATCACGGACGGTGTAACATGGCTTGCGATAAGGAGCACATTAGAAATTGTTTACTGTACGAGTTCGATAAAGGCAGTACTGCAGCTGATAATCATGGTTTGCCATCTGTCAAGTGTATGGGGAGGATGTAGTTGATAACAGCAAATGTCGCCGTTGGCTTCGGAAATTCCGGGACGGAGACAGAAGCTGTAAATATCAACCACGTCCTGGACGTCCATCCGCGGTTTCTGACGAGGATATGGACCAAGTCATAACAAATGACCAACATCCAACCGTTCAGGAATTAGCGGAAATGTTGTCGATACACAGAACAAAAGTCGAAAGACGGATGCATGCGCTTGGGTTCATCACCAAGTTCGATAATTGAGTTCCGCACCAGCTTTCTGCAAAGCAACAAGAGGAGAGAATCCATACCTGTGTTCCTTTGCTTTCTCCTCACAGAAATGAACCGTTTTGAGGGCGAACTGTATCGGATGATGAGAAATGGGTACTGTAATGTAAAGTGTCGATTGGACCTGGCGTTTCTCGGGAGTTTAGTGATAATTCACTATCTAAATTTTGTACAAATCAAATTAAAACGATTAATTTTTTACGGCATGAACCGTACCTAATACTGTATTTCATTTCTTCATTGAATTTGAATTTTATTATCTGTAGAGTCTTTAGGCACACAGTATTTTTAGTTTTTTTAGTTTGATTTTTTGTTGTTTACTTGCCTTCATTCCGATTCTGAATTGTGTTACAGTTCTTCACTGGAAAGCACTTGTTACAAAAAAAATCAGTTCTTGCACTTATCGCAACAAAAAGTATTAAATTCGAAATCAAAATAAAAAAGTTAAACATGGAACTTTTTACAAAAATGCTGTATGGGCCCCTTGACCCCGGACTTCGGCCCCTTCCAAAAAACCGCCTACGGTCGAAGTTAGAGTACCGTGAGATAGCATACCAATTCAAAATTAAAAAGTAAAAAATGGGACTTTATATGAAAATTTTGTATGGGGCCCCTTCCAAAAACCCTCTGCGGTCTAAGTTACAGTACCGTGAGATAGTATACCGAATTTAGTGGTTCTAAACTGAAAATTGTAGATTTGCATACCGGACAAACAAGCAAACATTCAACTTTATATGTTGGATAGGTTTTAAAGATATCCACTTTTTAAATGTTCTTTGGGTTTCAAATTTCCTAACTTCGAATTTAAATGCCCTTCGAAAATCGAATCGCATTTGATTGCTAATTTTATTTGTTCAGTGTTACGGTACTTTTGATTATAAGACCTTAGATTTCTATTTTTCCATAAATCATATTTAATAATTCCGCATGTTTAGTGCGCTTTTTCCTATTGTCCTTTAGTTTTGCACATCAGTGTACTTTTTATTTTCACTCGACAAAAAAGTACTACCTTCCAAATCCTTAAAGTCATTTTTTATATTCTTCTAATTATGAGCATTTTTGTAGATAGAAAGGTTTAATTAATTAGTGTAGATAAAGAAGCCGTCTTTCCTTTTTACACGATGAACAGTAGGATTGAACACATATCTGTACTCAATTATAACAAAGCATAATTTAATATTTTAATACTAAATGCAGATATATATCGTACAACATCTTTCAAAACGCAGAGTATTTCATCATCAGGTACAACTTACATCAAGGACAAAAATTACTGGAAGTTCCAGTAATTTTCTCCTTGATGTCATCATCATCAGGTACACCTGATGATGAAAAACTTTGCATTTTGAAAGGTCCTGTACGATATAGTATATCTGCACTTAGTATTAAATTATTAAAATATGCTTTGTTATAATTGAGAACAGATCTGTGTTCAATCCATTAGTTCACCGTGTAAAAAGAAAAGACGGATTCTTTATCTACACTAATTATACTATGCACGATATTTCTATCCAGATAGAAAGGGTTCCCTTTAGCATACGCAATTATTCTGAGAATAGCTTTTGAGATAAACACTTGCTTAGGGTTGCGCAATCTGTCATCCTTTCTACACTGACGGAAAAAAATCCCAACACCACGAAAAAATAGTTGTAGAGGAATGAAATGGCGGCAATACATTTGTATAGGTAACATATTTAATCGATTAAGATTTCAAGATCACAGCTCATTGTAAGCGCGAGAAGAGCCATTTTAAATGTGAAATGCTGGTACATTAATAACCGGTGTAATCGCCAGAATGTTGAATGCAAGCACGCAAACGTTCATGCATTGTGTCTTACAGGTGCTGGATGTCAGTTTGTGGAATGGAGTTCCATGCCTGTTGCACTTGGTCGGTCAATACAGCGACGGTTAATGCTGGTTGGGGGTGACGCTGGAGTCGTGTCCAATGATGTCCCATACGTGCTCGATTGGTGAAAGATCTGGTGATCTAGCAGGCCACGGCAACATGTTGATACTCTGTAGAGCATGTTGGGTTACAACAGCGGTATGCGGGCGAGCGTTATTCTGTTGGAAAACACCCCTGGAATGCTGTTCATGAATGGCAGCACAACAGGTTGAATCACCAGACCGACGTACAACTGTGCCGTCAGGGTGCGTGGGATAACCACGAGAGTGCTCCTGCTGTCATAGGAAATTGCTCCCCAAACCATAACTCCAGGTGTAGGTTCAGTGTGTCTCGGCCGCAGACAGGTTGGTTGCAGGCGCTCACCTGTCCTCCTTCTAACCACCACACGGCCATCACTGGCACCCAGGCAGAACCGGCTTTTATCAGAAAACACAACAGATCTCCACTCCGTCCTCCAATGAGCTCTTGCTTGACACCACTGACGTCGCAAACGGCAGTGGTTTGGAGTAAGTGGAATGCACGCTACAAAGCGTCTGGCTCGGAGCTGTCCTTCAAGTAACCGATTTGTAACAATTAGTTGTGTCACTGTGGTGTCAATTGCAGCTCGAATTGCTGCCACAGACGCGGTACGATGCACCACGGCCATACGCCGTACACGGCGGTCTTCCCTCTCAGTAGTGCCACGTGGCCGGCCGGAACCCGGTCTTCTTGAGGCAGTACCTTCCCTTGACCACCGCTGCCAACAATCATGCACAGTGGCTACATTCCTGCCAAGTCGTTCTGCAATATTGCGGAACGAAAATCCACCTTCTCGTAGCCCTATTACACGACTTCGTTCAAACTCCGTGAGCTGTTGATAATGGCTTCTTCGTCTTCTTAAAGGCATTCTTGACTAACATCAACACCCTACGTCGAATCTCAACGATAACTAACGCTCACGAACGTTACAGCGCGTATTTACAGCAAACCTGCTTTGCATGTTCCAAGGGGCGCTACTAGCGCCACACGTATGCGCCGAGCGCGGAATTTGCATATACGTCATCTTACAGATGTACTCTCACCGCCTACCAACTGTCGTTTATCTAACACAACCCCTTCTTGGTGTTGGGATATTTTTTTTTTCTGTCAGTGTATTTAGATCAATTCGTTTATTTCTGAGAAGCAACTTTTCTATCCATTAGTACTCCTTCACATCTCGATGATAATCATTGTTTGCCATTGAGTATTCCTTTAGTCGTGTCATATGGTTTTTTCTTGAACATCGTAGGAAAGAAATTAGCATCGATACCGTATTGTTCCCTTCCCATTAGATACCGTATTGTTCTCTGTCATATTTCCAAGTGAAAGAAATCTTCCTTTCATGTAGTTTCCACTACGCAACACATTCTCGTTGTCCCATTCAATTACGTAACTCTTTGCAATACCTAAAAACTAAAGAATAAAAGTAGAATATCTAGTGGGCACTATAATGAGCAACGTGATGGATTTGTGTTAGAGAAGAACATCGCTGAAAGATGAGTCTGTCGCATCCGGAGCCGAGCAGTGTCAGCCCAAAAGTGCTTTTACAGGAAAAGATAGAAAACTTTCGGAGGCATAGATGAATGAGATCCTTTTTAGTAGTTGCATGTAGTATGTACGTACGTGCAACGAGTAAAGTGTTGCAATCAGTAAGGATAACTAAATCGATATTTCAGCAGAAAGAAATGTCATTAGTTTTTTTTTTTTTTTAATTTCGAAGATTACAGTCGAATAATTTTGGATGTCTTCATATTCAGTAGCAGTATGTGAAAGGTAAAATAGGTTACCATTACGGCGTTGATGTGCTCATAACTGAGAATGCTTTTCTTTTACGTGTTCTAGTAATGCAGAATGAATGCTGTAGAAAGAAGCTACATCTTTACCGTGGTACACGAAGTTTGGTAGCCGCGCTGACTAAACTTCGCGAAATATTTTGCAGCACATGTGGAAGAATGCTTCACTGTGGACACAGTTCGTGTTTGAGCTAGTAAGAGCACAGAAGGAAAAAAACTTTCTAAGAAGAGTTGTCACTTTTTGAAATGCACTCGTTTTTAAAGTGATGACATCTTTTAATTCCACTACAAATTCCCCAGCGAGGAGGATGATCAAAGAAGATCTGGTAGTTCGAAATTGCTAGAAGATCAGAACAGCTATCCTTCAGCACTGAAAAAATGTCACCGGCAAGGTGGTTAGTTAAATGGAAGCGGCAATTCAGAATTGCATGAAAAATAAAAGGTGGTGTCTTCCTTCTCTGTTTTAAATTCTCTTTCGAGGAGATTTAGTTAACCTTCAACCGTCTGGAACGAATAAACACGTTCTTCGAAATAAACGTAAACGTAATACGGTCAACAACATGGTCTGAAATCAACTCAATTAATATATTCACCGTGTAAGAACTGGAACGAACTCGGCTGGAAGGAGTAAAACTGCGCTTCATAAGGCGTTACTTTCCCCCTTAGCTTTTGTATTCAAAGTGGTCATTTGAGGAGGTGATTGACATTTATCTTCTCTGGCTGATTATTACCTGCTAAAAGATACAACATACACTGCCGGAAAGTGAAAAAAGAACACCAAGAAGGAATTGGCGGATGATCATGAAATTTACGTATGTTAATGGGGTCGAGTTTATGTAGGTGTGATGTTAATTTCGGGACCAACCGGTGAGCGCTTACGCCACAGCACGGCATAATATGCAAATTATCGTAGGTGGTATTTAAGGAGTACGGTGAAGTGAATGTAATCAGTCGTTGGCGTACGGACACGTGCGAAGACCCTGAAGAAGCTGCAATGCCTGGACATGGAAGACGTGTACGATTTCAGCAGTTATCGAACTTTGAGCGAGGTCGTTTAGTCGGACTCCGCGAGGCCGGGTGGTCGTATCGTCGTATTGCGGAGCGAATTGGACGGGAAGTATCGGTGGTTGTTCGATGGTGGCTTAGATGGTCCGAGGAACATTCCCACACGAGAAGACGTGGAACCGGGAGTCACAGACGGACTGATGAGCGGACCGATCGACGCACAAGAAGAGCGGCGTTGTCAAGCAGAACATCCACTGCGACGCAAATCCGAGCTGCCGATGCACCTGAGGTGACTGTGCGAACAATCCGCAACCGTCTACTGGATGCAGGACTACGTGCACGTGTGCCTCTGGCATGTATACCTCTGACTCCAGCCCACCGTCAGGAACGGCTGCAGGGGTGTCGCCAACGTCTGCACTGCAGAACGCAATGGCGATCTGTCGTGTTCATCGATGAAAGCAGATTCTGCTTGGGAGCCTCCGATGTCCGTATGCTTGTTCGCAGACGCACAGGGGAGCGTCTCCACCCTTCTTGCATCCGCCAGCGACACACAGGGCCTACACCTGGTCTCCTGTTGTGGGGAGCGATCAGCTATCACTCCCGTACACAACTAGTGTTTGTACTGGGTACGTTAAACAGCAAATCCTACATCAACAACATCATTCAGCTCGTTGTTGTGCCATTTGTAAGATCGGTTCATCGTGGTTTTTTTCAGTAAGATAACGCACGCCCACACACGGCACGTGCAACGCAACATGCACCTCAGGGTGTGAGACAACTTCCATGGTATGCACGTTCATCGGATTTGTCCCCCATTGAGCACGTGTGGGATTTTATGGGACAACGACTTATCCGGTCTCCACGGCCAGCCACGACCATCCCCGATTTACGCGTCCAGGTTGAGGATGCTTGGAACTCAATAACCCAAACTTACATCCAACATCTGTACGACAGACTCCATGCCAGAATTGCACAGTGTGACGCAGTTCATGGCGGTTCAACCTCGTACTAACCATGTTACATGGAAATGTTATTTTTCAGTTTACCAGCAAATACAGCTGTATTTTGCCATAATGTTTTGATCACGTTATCCTCTGTATTCCGTTATTATGCTGTATAAATTTCGTTGGTATCAGACGTCTCCTTCTTGGTGTTCTGTTTTCACTTTCCGCCAGTGTATAATGTTTTGTCCGTGATAGGATTCGAAGACACGTCATTCTACTCCAAATCGGCTGTTCTCCCAAATGAACTACGCCGGCAGAATTATCGCTGCAACATTGTAGATTTGACTTATGCGTCACCTGCGTAGTACGTCATGTCACGCAGTTGTTTCAAAAGAGCTATAACAATGAAGACGAACCTAAAACAGGAGAGAGCAGATGCTTGAGTCACTTGTTTTGGCCCAATGGCATGAGGTGCGTGTCAAACGGACTAGGCTTTTCTAATGATGCCTTTGGTCATGCAGGAGAGAAAAAAGACTAACAGCGAGCGGTTATCAACGATGACAGGTATATGGTCGGTACTGCTCAGATGAAAGAGTGATAAGAACTGTTCCGCCATATCTTTCGTAAAATCTAATTGGATAGCGAAGAAGAATTTTGGCAGCATTTGGTTCGGTTAGAAAGAAAGTGATCTCCGATGGCGAGGTACCCGAAGTTGAGCCCCGGCCACGGCGTACATTGGCTACTGAGATTGCGCAGCACACCGGCATGACAACAGCAGGTAGGTGTCTTAAGTCAGTGGCAGCTAGGCGTCATAAGGCGAAGAATGTAAGCACCAGCCAACGTGGAAGTGGACAAGTATCACATCCGCCATTGCATGCTCCATGAGTTTCGTTGCGGTAGCACCCCCGCAAATGTTGTAAGGAATATTAAGAACGTGTATCCTTATGCCGTATCACATCATCAGTGCTGTCGTTGGCTCGAACGGTTTCTAGAGGAAACTTTTGACCTATCAGACCGTCCCAAAGCCGGAAAACCCGCAACAGTGGATATCGACATGCTGAAGACATTAGTAGAGACTGACCCACGCATGACCAAGCGGGAGTTGGCCAAATAGCTGTGGACTACCTACAGTAGCATTATCACGCATGTGCGTCTGTCTGGGAAGTGCACACCAGGGGAGTTTGGGTACCCTATCAACAAACAGTTGAGCAGAAGGCAAAGCGCATGCGTTTCCCTGCTAGCACTTGACCAAGTTGAGCCGTCCTTGGGCAATATTGTGACAGGTGACGAGAGATGGGTCCTGTATGACAATGTCAGCGCGCAGAAGTAGTGGTTGGACCCAAAACAGAAGCCCATGCTGACCCCCAAAGCCGGCTTACAGCCATGTAAGGTCCTACTATCTGTTTGGTGGGATATGCGGGGTGTCGTGGTGTTTGTTTTAGCTGTAAGGTCCTGCTATCTGTTTGGGGGATATGCGGGGTGTCGTGGTGTTTGTTTTAGCTGTAAGGTCCTGCTATCTGTTTGGGGGGATATGCGGGGTGTCGTGTTTTTTTTAGCTAAGGTCCTGCTGTCTGTTTGGTGGGATATGCGGGATGTCGTGGTGTTTTTTTTAGCTGTAAGGTCCCGCTATCTGTTTGGGGGGATATGCGGGGTGTCGTGTTTCTTTTAGCTAAGGTCCTGCTGTCTGTTTGGTGGGATATGCGGGGTGTCGTATGGTTTGTTTTAGCTGTAAGGTCCTGCTATCTGTTTGGGGGGATATGCGGGGTGTCGTGGTTTTTTTAGCTAAGGTCCTGCTGTCTGTTTGGGGGGATATGCGGGGTGTCGTGGATTTTTTTTAGCTTAGGTCGTGCTATCTGTTTGGTGGGATATGCGGGGTGGCGTTGGTTTTTTTTTTTTTTTTTAGCTGTAAGGTCCTGCTATCTGTTTGGGGGGATATGCGGGGTGTCGTGGTTTTTTAGCTAAGGTCCTGCTGTCTGTTTGGTGGGATATGCGAGGTGTCGTGGGGTTTGTTTTTGCTGTAAGGTCCTGCTATCTGTTTGGTGGTATATGCGGGGTGTCGTGGGATTTTTTAGCTAAGGTCCTGTTGTGTGCTTGGTGGGATATGCGGGGTGGCGTGGGTTTTTTTTTTTTTTTTTTTAGCTGTAAGGTCCTGCTATCTGTTTGGGGGGATATGTGGGGTGTCGTGGTTTTTTTTTTTAGCTGCTGTCGGACAACGCCACTATGAGCGCTGAGGTGTACCGCCTACAGCTCCGCAATCTGCGTGCATGGTTCAAGTCGAAACGATCAAGAGTTCTGAACCGTAAGAGCGTCCCCCTACAGCAGGATGGAGGGAGACCTCAGGCAGCACGGTTAACTAGTCATAAGATCAGGGACCTGGGCTAGGGGGTTGCTGCTGCACCCAGTCTATTCCCAAGACATTTCCCCACTTTTTCCGGTCGTCACAGCATTTCCTGAGCGGACAGCGGTTCGCCAACCGAGACACTGTCGGACGCGCACGTACTCACTTCTTTGCGTCCAAACTGTCACAGTTCTACAGGGATGGTATCCAAAAGCAGCTCAGACGATGAGAGCAAGTCTTTGCAAACGATGGCGACTACATTTTCGACTGATCTGTACTTATATATATACAGCAATTAGCACTTTTATATTGCCTGACATTTGCAGACATTACGTTCTTTCCAACCCAATACATCAGCCGCCTAACCGGTTAAACAGTTTTCAGTTCAGAACTGTTTGTAGAGTAAATGTAATGTCTTTCAATTCTGCAGCAAAGTCACCACTCCGAAATTTAGTGAAAAGAGAACTGGAAGCTCGTAAGTTTTAAATGAAAATATAAAAATGTTGTTTTTCTACCCTGCAAGAAAATATCCTGCCAGAAACTTAGTTGAAGGTGAGTTGCTGCGTTCTTTACTATTTGAAACGTGTCTCAGGGAACACTACGTAAAAGTCGTTTTCCTTTAAGTGAAACAGGAGCCACTCAAATAAATTTCAAGAAAGATTTACTTGCCATTCTTCTTTTATTCCGTCAGTGTCTCATAAGTACTTCACTCGGATATTCCAATAATCGTGACGAACTAATTCGTAACAGCACTTATACTCTGATTAACGTAAATTAGTAAGCACGGTAGCAGTTTGACCAGACTAACACAAAATATATGCAAATGTAATTTTTTTCTCACAATTTATTGAAGAAAAGTGGTACACACCTGTAGCATTTTTCAATATAATCTCCATTTTGTGTAACACAAGTCCCCTAGTACATAAAAAATTGCATAGATTCCTGTAGGAAAATTCTTTCGGGCGCGTTTGCAGACACTCTTGCACCACTTCGTCGGAGCTGAAAGTCTTTCCACCCATAGCCTCTTTGGTCATTCCAAAGATGTGGTAATTACTTGGAGCACGGTCTGGTGAATACGGGGGATGTGGAACCCACTTGAAGTGCAGGTCTTGTATGGTTGCAACCGTTGAACGTGCAGTATGGGGCCGACCGTTTTCATGTTGCAACAAGACACCAGTACTCAGAAATCCACATGGTTTGGATTTGATGGCAGGTTGAAGATGATTCCTCATAAGATCTTCAAACGTACCCATCATTACGGTATTTTCCCTCGGCATGTAGTGCTCCAAAATTACGCCTCGTTCATCCCAAAAGAGAGTCAGTATAACTTTACCTGTAGTTAGCTGCGTGCGAAACTTCTCCAGTTTTGGTGCGGAGAGATGGAACTAGTCCTTGCTCTCCTCTCTCTCTCTCTCTCTCTCTCTCTCTCTCTCTCTCTCTCTCTCTCTCTCTCTCTCGGCTTCTGGCTGGTTATAGTGAACCCAAGTTTCATCTCCAGTAAAAATTCTCTGAAGAAAGCCATCTCCTTCTGCTTCAAAGCGCCTCAAACTTTTTGACAGTCACCAACTCGTCGATATTTCAATTCCTGCGTCAGCTGGCGTTGTATCCACCTTGAATGCACTTTGTTGAATTGGAACACCTCATGAATATTGTGGTGCACTGTAGGGATGAGTTTGGGCTCAATTTTAAGAGCACGAGCCCTGTCCGCTTTCTTTGATTACGTGTGTTTGCTGAGCACGAGCCTGCCCGGGCCCGGATTCTTGGAAAATTTTGTTTATCAAGACTTGCATTTATGCATTATACACTGGCCCAAGATATGGCCCAAGCAATGATTAGTTAAATCATTAGTTTAAAAAGTTTAGTTTAGTTAATCCATTTCACAATATTAATATGTTTTAGAAATACTACGCATAAAGCCAAATGTTCTAAAATGTGGATTTGAAAATAAATAAATAATCAGCGTGCCCTTCGACCGTATCAGGGGAATCAGTAATTTTGGTAAAAACTGAAGAAAAGAAAGTCGTTTAGAAACAAAAAATTCCATTCGTTATTTCTTTTTGATTTCTAAATTTACTTTTATTTTGAATACATTGCACTATAAAACGTACAACACCGTGTTTGACAGTGTTTGACATTTTGACTCTAGAAAACTAATCTTTGCAATATAATTTACATATATGCTAATTGGTAAAGGTAGCTTAGAGTGATGTAGTAGAATATAAAAAAAAGCATGTAGGGAAATTTCCCAAATTAAAAAAAACAGAACGTAAAAGCATTCCAGACCAGATTATTCTGCATTTCGTAACATTAACAAAGCTTTGCGCTTAATAGTATAATAACCACAATATTATCATGTGTGTGCAGTTTCCAGATCACGTTCATCATGAAAGAGAGAGAGAGAGAGAGAGAGAATTGCATCTAATGCCTCAGCGCTTCAACTTGATCTTCTTTTCTCTAAAACTCGACCTGCTGCACTAAAAACCAACGTCACCCCAAAAATCGCGGGAGTGAGGAAATTTAAAAAAATAAATAACCATACTTCTATCTGCACACTTTTGGAAATTAATACATCATTTTAAAGATAACATTCTTAATTTTTAATAAAATACGAAAAATGGAAATGTGATTTTTTCCCAGTTTTTCGATACCAGACCTCCAAATTACAAGTGTTGAATTAATTGAAATCTGAGCCAATCCGAGGCTGGGCCCGAGCTCATCTCTAGTGCACTGAACCATGCCTGATGTTCAAAAATGCGGCTGTTTCGTCCACCGTCACTCGGAGATTTCCCATTATAATGCCTTCAACTGATGTACTTTTGTGTCACTACTCTGTGTGCCTCACCCGGTCGAGGAGAATCTGTCACAGAACTCACCCCGTTTCGGAACTTCCTAGTCCATTAATTTCAATAGGTTTCACGCCTTTACTACACAAAAAAAAACGGATGACGGAACGTTTTTCCTCTTTGGTGCATGTCTCAAGTGGGGCGGCCATCTTTATACTGCTACTGCGACGTTACTAAGCTTCTCTGCACCGTGCTGCCACCTGTAATAAAATCTTTTAGTCATAGGTAACAATATTGCCAATTTGCAGGACAATAACCCTGTATTTTGGATTTGTAATCACACTTTTAAGGTTTTCGTTTGACTCATGTGATATACACCATATTGACAAAAGTAACCCTACACCTAGAAGAGAAACACAACATAGCATTTATTGGCATACATTAGTACGGTGTTGGTCTACCTTTGGCCTTAATGGATGCGCTGACCCTTCGAGACATGCTTTCGACAAAGTTTTGGAATACGGAGATAGATATGCGCTTCCATTCAGTACATAATGTTGCCACTAACTGTAGCTTAGTAGTAAGCTTTGGTTCCAAACTTTTTATGCGGCGATCTAATTCATCCCATAGGTGCTCTATGGGATTACGATCAGGGCTCTGTGCCGGCCAGTCCAAACACGATATGGAATTGTCGCCAAACCACGCTGTAACAGTCTTTGCTTTATGGCTCGGGGCATTATCCTGCCAGTACCAACAAGGCTCGGTTCCATAGTATTGCTACAGAGTTGGTAGGGAATAATTGTCCAGAATATCGAGGTAGACGTGCTGGTTAACAGGTTTATCCACGATAACCAATGAGCTGGGGCCATACCACAAGAAACACCCCCACAAGAGTACACTGCCAGGTCCAAACTTGATGCAGGAACAGTACACTGTGGTAAATAGCGTTCCCCCGGCTGCCGCCATACCCACACACGGCCATCAGACTGATGGATCGCGTATCCGAATTCGTCAGTCCATAGGACCCGTTTCCGTTGATCTACGGTCCACGATAAATGTTTTTACACCATGCTAAACGACGAGTTGCATTCCGAGTGGAGATGAAAGGCTTATGAGCAGCCACACGACCACGGTAACCCATGGAATGAAGTTATCTGTGAATGGTATGTGTACATACCGAGGTTCCAGCATTTTTACTCACCTGTCCACCGAGGTCTTGTGCGGTACTCCGTCGATTAGCTGTAACGACTCTCCTGAGGCTTCGACGACCTCTATCGCTGATTTTCTTTGGTCTGCCGGTACGTTTTACTGCTTCAGGCACGCCATGTGTCTTCCACTTATTCAGTACATCCAAAACAGTTGACTTGGGTATGTTTAAACGCCTCTCGTTTTCTCTTATGGACAACCCACTAATATAACACCCAACAATCTTTCCTTTCTTTAAGTCAGCAACTCTTTGCCTGTGAATGGACGCGTTTCCGACAGACTTCCTGGTTCAATCGCAGCAATTGTTGCTTGTAGCGATCAGCAGTAACAGTTTGATCCTGTTCCAATAGTTCATAACAGAGCACACCCTTCGTATCCCACCAGATGCACACCAGAACTTTCTTGGAGTGAATATTGCGTTTTTGTGTCGAAGTCGTAGCTTCACCGGGGTCTACCCAGTGTTTTTTGCCTTTGGGATTGTCGTACCATATCCGTTTTTCATCACTCGTAACGATTTTCCCCAGGAAAGACTTTCGGTGTTGTTTATTCAACAGATTCAAACACTTCATGACACGCAGATCATGTGGCACCCATTTTCCTTCCTTCTGAATCTTTCCCATTGCGCGAAAACGATTGGAAAAGGTTTGTTGAGTTACCCCCCAGTTGTTCAGCTAGTTCTTTTTGCGTTTGAGACGAATCTTCGTCTAGCAATGCTTGTAGTTCCTCATGTGCAACCTTCTGCAGGACGCCGCTATCTTCTCGATCGCTAACATCAAAATCACCTGTTTAAACCGTCTAAACCGAAACTCACACGTGCTTTTCGAAACAATATTCTCCCCAGAACAGAACAGATCGATGCACACGATTTTGCAGCCCTTTTTCCTTGACGAAATTCGTAACGAATGCAGTGTCGAATAAATGCAGTATCGCTTGCCACCTTTCACCTACCGATGTGCAAGTGCGTTTGACTGTTGGGCAAACTTCTGTGTCACATTTTATACTCTGGACCAGTTACGGTCAAATGAGAACAACGCTGAGGAATGTCGGATTTGTAAATTGGCGGTATACGTCCCACAAAAGACGATTTAAAACTTATTTGTACACCTAATATGTATATACGTATGCATTTTTTTCTCGTTGAAAATTTTCAATGATAAATCAATAGATAAGTCGATGTGGCATATTAGACGAGGCCCAGACTTAATAAGTCTTATCTTATACGCCCAAAAATACGGTAATGAAAGATAAAAAATAATGTCTTTTAGATCTACAATAAGATCACAACGAATTAACTTTGTTAAACAGATCACAACGAATTAACTTTGTTAAACAAAACTAGGAACACCCTTTTCGCACTACGCGCAGTTTTGAAATGTCTGTAGTCCGTGAAAACAAAAGTTTAGAATTGCGTGAAGTATAAAACGTGGTCACCTCTAGTTCTGCAACAAATTTACCTTCACGATTACCTCCTGGAACGTGATAGCTAAGTATTGATTTCAGTGAGAAAACAGTGTCGTACTCAACAATTTTATCAACAAATAGGTTAGTTAAAGGAGTCTTGGTAGTTTTTATATGTGAAATGCGCGAAGTGGAAACGTTGTTCCTCCAAGTTTTGCAGGCAAACTCATTTCCATTAATGGACTTGTGACATGCCTGCGCCGCAGGACGCACATGAGGTAAAGGCAGATAGCAATGAGAGCATAAGTCCGCGTAGCTCAATTGGAAGAGCGACCTTCATAGGATTGAGGGGACTCGGTTTCGATTCACGGCATGGACAAAACTGTGTTTTCACATTGGCACCCGAACTTCGAGAATGGCCTGGCCGTTAAGTTTCTCGCAATGGTGTGATGTTCTTTCCACACCGAGAGACAGGAAAACTGAGAATCCCTTCTTCAGTGCTTCGAAAAAATAAATGAGTGTGATGTTACGTTCCACACACAAAATTGTCTGGGATTTCTCAAATGCACGTTCTTCACCGGATGACTGCGTACAGCGACACATGGTCCCGGCTGATCCGTGGGCCATGCCACCGGCTCTCTTTCGGAGGCGGGGAGATGTGACGTGCCTGCGCCGCAGGACGCACATGAGATAAAGGCGCAATGAGAGCACATGTCCGCGTAGCTCAGTTGGGAGAGCAACTTACTCCGGAGTGAGGGGATCAGAATCCGATGTCCGGCGTGGACAAAACTGTGTTTTCACGGACTACAGACATTTCAAAACTTCGCGTAGTGCAAAAAGGGTGTTTCTTGTTTTGCAAACAGATTCACTGTAAACGAAGTTAGCAAAAGAATGATTGGACTTCCAATGGTGTAACGGATATGTCTTCTAATTCTGCAAAAAGAATCACTATTGTAGAGATCAGTCAAAGCAGACCTGGCTGTTTAGAATCGCGTGTGATTGTTAATAAACTGATGGCACCACATTTTGCAACACACACGTGTGGTGATCACTCTCTAGACAATTAACTATCAAAAATCACAATCTAGATCGCTTAAAGGAATTGTGGCTGTTCAGAATTGTGTGTGATGTAAAATTGATGTCGTTCTGTAAATGAATCTCCACCAAGTACGACTGTAGGAGGACCACTCTGTGGCGCAGTAGTCTAAGCGCTGGCTTCTGACCATTCGTTCGAGGACGGTCCGCGTTCGAATCCCGATGATGCATGAGTGTTGCTTTCTCATTGCAGAAGGGGATTGTAAAAGGGCTGCCCCAGTGGCGCAATGGTCTAAGTGCTGGCTTCTCACCATTTATCCGAGATGGGTCCGCGTTCTAATCCCGATTATGCATGAGTGTTACTTTCTCTTTGCAGAAGGGGATTGTATAAGGGCTGACCTGGTGGCACAGTGGTCTAAGTGCTGGCTTCTCACCATTTATCCGAGATGGGTCCGCGTTCGAATCCCGATGATGCATGAGTGTTGCTTTCTCTTTGCAGAAGGGGATTGTAAAAGGGCTGCCCCGGTGGCGCAATGGTCTAAGTGCTGGCTTCTCACCATTTATCCGAGATGGGTCCGCGTTCTAATCCCGATTATGCATGAGTGTTACTTTCTCTTTGCAGAAGGGGATTGTATAAGGGCTGACCTGGTGGCACAGTGGTCTAAGTGCTGGCTTCTCACCATTTATCCGAGATGGGTCCGCGTTCGAATCCCGATGATGCATGAGTGTTGCTTTCTCTTTGCAGAAGGGGATTGTAAAAGGGCTGCCCCGGTGGCGCAATGGTCTAAGTGCTGGCTTCTCACCATTTATCCGAGATGGGTCCGCGTTCTAATCCCGATTATGCATGAGTGTTACTTTCTCTTTGCAGAAGGGGATTGTATAAGGGCTGACCTGGTGGCACAGTGGTCTAAGTGCTGGCTTCTCACCATTTATCCGAGATGGGTCCGCGTTCGAATCCCGATGATGCATGAGTGTTGCTTTCTCTTTGCAGAAGGGGATTGTAAAAGGGCTGCCCCGGTGGCGCAATGGTCTAAGTGCTGGCTTCTCACCATTTATCCGAGATGGGTCCGCGTTCTAATCCCGATTATGCATGAGTGTTACTTTCTCTTTGCAGAAGGGGATTGTATAAGGGCTGCCCGGTGGCGCAGCGGTCTAAGTGCTGGCTTCTCACCATTTATCCGAGATGGGTCAGCGTTCGAATCCCGATGATGCATGAGTGTTGCTTTCTCTTTGCAGAAGGGGATTGTAAAAGGGCTGACCTGGTGGCACAGTGGTCTAAGTGCTGGCTTCTCCCCATTTATCCGAGATGGGTCCGCGTTCGAATCCCGATTATGCATGAGTGTTACTTTCTCTTTGCAGAAGGGGATTGTATAAGGGCTGCCCGGTGGCGCAGCGGTCTAAGTGCTGGCTTCTCACCATTTATCCGAGATGGGTCAGCGTTCGAATCCCGATGATGCATGAGTGTTGCTTTCTCTTTGCAGAAGGGGATTGTAAAAGGGCTGACCTGGTGGCGCAGTGGCCTAAGTGCTGGCTTCTCACCATTTATCCGAGATGGGTCCGCGTTCGAATCCCGATGATGCATGAGTGTTGCTTTCTCTTTGCAGAAGGGGATTGTAAAAGGGCTGACCTGGTGGCGCAGTGGTCTAAGTGCTCGCTTCTCACCATTTATCCGAGATGGGTCCGCGTTCGAATCCCGATGATGCATGAGTGTTGCTTTCTCTTTGCGGAAGAGGATTGTAAAAGGGCTGACCTGGTGGCGCAGTGGCCTAAGTGCTCGCTTCTCACCATTTATCCGAGATGGGTCCGCGTTCGAATCCCGATGATGCATGAGTGTTGCTTTCTCTTTGCAGAAGGGGATTGTATAAGGGCTGACCTGGTGGCGCAGCGGTCTAAGTGCTGGCTTCTCACCATTTATCCGAGATGGGTCAGCGTTCGAATCCCGATGATGCATGAGTGTTGCTTTCTCTTTGCAGAAGGGGATTGTATAAGGGCTGACCCGGTGGCGCAGCGGTCTAAGTGCTGGCTTCTCACCATTTATCCGAGATGGGTCCGCGTTCGAATCCCAATGATGCATGAGTGTTGCTTTCTCTTTGCAGAAGGGGATTGTAAAAGGGCTGACCTGGTGGCGCAGTGGTCTAAGTGCTGGCTTCTCACCACCATTTATCCGAGATGGGTCCGGGTTCGAATCCCGATGATGCATGAGTGTTGCTTTCTCTTTGCAGAAGAGGATTGTAAAAGGGCTGACCTGGTGGCGCAGTGGTCTAAGTGCTGGCTTCTCACCATTTATCCGAGATGGGTCCGCGTTCGAATCCCAATGATGCATGAGTGTTGCTTTCTCTTTGCAGAAGGGGATTGTAAAAGGGCTGCCCCGGTGGCGCAGTGGTCTAAGTGCTGGCTTCTCACCACTTATCCGAGATGGGTCCGGGTTCGAATCCCGGTGAGGTATGAGTGTTATGTTTGTCTTTTGCACTGACTCACCCTTCCCTGGAACCAGTGGCCCTAAATGAGGGACGGACAACTGAGTATATCTTCTTGAGCTCCTCACGGTGGTCGTTAATCCCCTCCTCCCGGCAAAAATTCAGACGATTCTTAATTAACTAATTGTAGCACATTTTATAATTCAGCAGTGTTAGTGATCTCTCTGTAGAACAGTAACTATAAAATATTCAAGGGACAAGACTATTCGAAACGAGTAACCCGTATTACGGGCGAATAATTCTGTTGGTGTTCTCATGTTCTGTAAACAGACTGCCGAAATTCATTCCACCTTTTTGAATAAAATTAGCTCACAAGGGCCGGAACAGAATGTTTGTTTTATAAATGAGGAAATATTTTCATGTGAACAAATTATTGTGGAAAATAAATTAAGAATATAAACGGAGCTTCGATAAGGAGGTTTTTTTACCATTTATTTAAATGTTTCCCAAAGAACAGAAGAAAAGAATAATCGAAGGAACCCACTTGAAAAAATGAAATTCCCATGCACATTTACGTGAAAAACATTTTAATTTTTATCTTTTATTGAATGTTTCAGCATTCATTCATAATGTATTTCCATAAATTTAGTCGACATTTATTCGTGAAAAATCTTGCATTTAGTCTTACGATAACTTGATTTTCTTCTCAGTTTGCGTTAATATAAGATCAAAGATTCTTGATGAAGTGTCACGCGTTCCGCTTTGCTTTTATTGGTACATTCTTCGTGTGAATCTATATTTATATATCCTGAAATTAATATCATCTCTGAATTAAGCAACTGAACATTATACAGGACTTTTCTGTGCAAAAAAATGTCTAGAAGTTATTGATTATTTATGACTGTGCTGTAAGTGCTAAAAATCGAAATGTCTGCCTCCTCACTTTGTAGACAGCATACGTGTCGTGGCGTAGAAGTTTCTGCTATACCAGCAATAGGGTTGACAGCATGACGTCGATGCAGAATGTGAAAGCAACCAATAAGTCATTGGCGTTTAACGAGAGGAAGTTTAATTGGTCATTAGTCATCAAAGACACCTGTGTTTGACAACCAGTAGCGACTAATGGCTGTTCTTTGTGCAGAACTCTAACTTGGCTCTGTTCGTTCCCGCGGTATCCGGAAACGAAGACCGAAAATAATTTCAGCATTTATTAACCATTCATTATTTTCTTTCAGGATCAAAATATGCCATTAATTCTGCTTGCTTAGCATTTTTCTGTCGCAAACAAGATTTTAAAGGGTACTGTGGTTATACCAGAATTTTCATTAAGCGTTTTCCATCTATCAGTATTTGTGATGTGGCTGGTGAATGTAAATGAAGCTGACCTCTTTATTTCTTGTCGCCTATGAACTTGTTCGTCTATTACAGAAAGCTACCGACTGTTTATCATTAAGCTGTTCGTACTACATGGCAAGTTAAATGCTATAGGTTCTGTCAGTTAAATTCGCTCTATAGCTATTATTCAACAATCAGTTCTTCCCTATGCTTTGATTCTCGAAAATCACAAAAATTGAGTTGCATAGTGTTTTGACCTGGATGTATGAAGTTCATGAAATAATAACCACTGATAATTTCTTAATATTTTAATAAGCATTTGCTTTGGATGCGGAAATTTCTCTTAGTTTGTGTGAAATTCAAACTGGCCGCCCCGGTGGCGCAGTTGTCTAAGCGATTGCTTCTGGTCATTCTTCCGAAATGGGTCCGGATTCGAATCCCGGTGAGGCATAGTGTGTTTGTCTTACGGAACTGGCTCTCTCCCTTCCCTGGAGCCAGTGGCTCTAAATTAGGGACGGTTGACTGCTTATAGCCCATTGAGTTGCTCACGGTGGTCGTTAAACCTCCAATCAAAAAAAGAACAAAAAAAAACTGAAGACCAAACATAAGGAGCGCAAGACCATTGCGAAGGGACATCGTTATTAATAGAGTACAAAAAACTTATGCACACAAATAAGAGCACAGCATACGATATGTAGCAGCCAAGGAACATGAAAATATTTGTATAAGGGTTCAGAAAAACGCGACACCTGGAAGATCCAGCGACCACAAGGCGAAAAACGGTGCCGGAAGGAACTAAAAGTGATCGGTGCGGGGAAGAAATCTACAAGGAGATGAGGAAGCCCAAAGAAGTTGCGCAGCGAGGTCCTGCGAGGAAGCGAGCCGGCGAGTGTAGCGTCTCATGAAAACCTGGTACCTAGGATCTGTGACACGCAATGATTTGAAGAATGCCACATAAGCTTCAAATTGCGTCTGCGTCAGGTCAATATCAGGTGATTGGAGGAAGTCTTCAGCACAAACAACTGTATGAGAAGGTTGAAGAAGGCGTGAGAGTTGTTGTCTGGACAGATGTCCAGGAACCGGAGGAATCATATCAAAGGCGTGATCAACTTCAGCATCAGAGGAAGGATTGACAGGACCAGAACGGAGATGCATAGTGGTCGAAGAATCATCAGGCGGAGAAGCAGCTGAACTGGAAACATCGGAGACACCAGAGTAGGCCACAGAATGAGTAATAGTAAGATGTTTTACCTTTTTCTGTTTCACAAAGCCTATGGAAGTTCAAGTCTGTTTCGAAGACGAAGTTGAGGCAGATGAATCCATTGGCGGAACAGGAAGATAACCCAAAACGGGAGACGAGGAAACAGGTTACCCGAGGAATCATTATGTATCCAATCAGCACTGATGAACACTGGAATCACAACCGAGGCATAAGGTAGGTGCGGCAATAAGGAAACAATAGACAAATTCGTAGGCGAGTATCCGATATGCGAGAGACAAGGGGGGAGCCAGGCGGCCAGAACGCTTTAGCACCACTCAACACATCCGAGTCGGAACACTCTGCCGTACACACATCATTAGTGGAAGATATCTCTGCTAACTCAGAAGGAGGATGCACTACCGTACGGTGCTGAAGAGGAGGAAAGATGCAACTGTCCTGGACTGGAATATGCTTCGGACGGAGAAAAGGAGAGGTCGCGACAGGCAAAGTACTGGAAGAATTGATGGTAGGAGGACCAAAGGGATCGGCTGAGCGATGGGATCAGGAGGAAAGACCACATCGGAATCGCTCACAGGATGCAGTGGTGTGATCCTGTGTAAGACAATGAGTACAGTAGTGAGTGGTGAAAACCTTGAAGCCGTGGTGGCGCAGTGGTCAAAGCGCTGGCTTATGACCATTTTTCTGAGAAATGTCCGGGTTCGAATCCCGGTGAGGCATGGATGTTGTGTTTGTCTTACTGCGCTGGCTCTCTCCCTTCCCTTGAACCAGTACCCTAAATTAGGGACGGGCGATTGCTTATATCCCATTGAGTTGGTCACGGTGGTCGTTAAACCTTCAATTAAAAAAATCCTTGAAACTGTACGTGCGTGAACCAATTTCAACAACAGCCTCTGAAGGGCAATCAGCCAAGGCTTTCTCAGTGGGAAAGACGACCAATAACTGATGGCGAGGTTCTGTAGCATGTGTAAATCGAGTTCCGCGTGGAGCGTCAGAAAGGCGATAAACCTTGCCAACAATTTTACAAACATGAGTGACAGAGGAAGCTCAGCGTCATGCACTTCCTGTGGGACAGGATAGAACGTGATGTTCACAGGACACTTGGAAAGAAGCGAAGGACTGAGATGATTCGTTCCAATAGAACGCCCGTGTACAAGAAAAAATCAGCGTCCTCTTTGAGCTTGAACTGCACTGAGATACCCCGATGAGTACGAGAAATTCCGGCAATAGACGCGGACGACACATGACCCGAGAGGGCCTCCAGGTAGCTTAGCAAAGTAGCATTCGGTAATGCCTGAAAGAGCACACTTCTGTCCAGGAGATTACGGAACTCGCGTCCAATCTGCAAATTTTCGTCAATCGTTGCCTTCACCATGTGGATGGATACCTGAATAACTGGAGACCAGTGCAGCAGACCAGAAGCTTGAGAAGCTAACGTAGGAGCATCGCCGTGCTGTACTGTAGAGGCAAATGACATCATCGGAAGAGAAGTCTGTGCTAAACCAGCTGGCCCAGAAGGAAGTAAGGGAAGAGGAGCAGAGGCAGCTGTACCCAGGGACGGCACCAAAGCAAATGCAGGGACAGAAGCAGGAGGCTCAACAAAGTCCAGTGAGCACACCTGAGCAGGGACCAAGAAGCTGGGAAGGCACCGAAGCAGATACATCTGAGGACGAGAGTACAGCAACTTCCATGGACGTAGAGAGTGTGTCGTGACGTGCGTCCGCCACTCCCAGAGATGATAAGCATAGATCGGAAGCCACCATATGGCGGCTTCCAAATGTAAACAAACGAGCTAAGGATATGAAAACGGAGGATTATGAACAAACACAAGGATAACATCGCCAGAAAAGTAACTCAAAACGTGCACAGCACCTTTAAACAGACGGGGCACGCAACAGGTAAGTACTAGACGAGGTAGATTAAATTACACCATAATGTATAAAATACAGGAGCCACCAAACACAACGTCCGACAAGAACGAGCAATGGGCTAGACATATTGCCAGAAGGACGGTCGGCCGATGGACAACCGAAATTTTAGACTGAATTCCAAGTGACACGAAAAGTCCCACTAGAAGACCACATTGGAGATGGGTGGATGGAATTCGAAAACATGCGGTAGTGATATGGATGAAACTGGCGAAAGACGGACTTTTGTGGAAGAAACTTTAGGAGACCTTCATCCAGCAGTGTATTGATAATGGTTGATGATGATGATGATGATGATGATGATATATTCCTGATCAGATTACGAACCAAAATTCACAAACACCTTATGACAGCTAACAATGAAAAATGAATAAAAAACGACTTAATCTAAAATCGCGAAGTAATAGTAAGCTGTTAAAGACCACGGAGGTTCCCAGTACAAAATACAATGAACCAGATCCTAAATCCTACCTACAGTGTGTACCTAAAAACTGCTTTTGTTGTTGTTGTTGTTTCTCTAACTGGGGTAATATCATCAGCCTAGGGTGAAATATATGTGAAACGGAATTTTTCCGCAAAACTTCTGCCCAGGGCATCAAGATATTGTGCCCTCCCATACATACCATGCTTATCCCCCAAATAACGCACATACGGTATTTAGCGCCCCCCCCCCTTCTCATACAATAGGCCACATTCAGTACTTATCCCATCTCCCCAGTAGTCCCTCAGCTCTGAACTGCTGGCATCGCCGCTGCTTCCTGTTTTCTTGTTGTTGTTTTTTATTAAAGGTTTAACGACCACCGTGAGCATTTCAATGGACTATAAACAGTCGCCCGTCCCTAATTTAGGGTAACTGGTTCCAGGGAAGGGAGAGAGCCAGCGCCGTAAGACAAACACAACATCCATGCCTCACCGGGATTCGAACCAGGACCCCTTTCGGACGAATGATCAGAGGACATCGCTTAGACCACTGCGCTTCCTTCATGATCAGAGGCCATCGCTTAGACCCTGCCTGCTTCCTGTAATTTGCCCAGTTGGAACAAAAGATCAGCCAGACGTCCAAGTGAGCTTCAAAATAAGCGAGAGCAAGCAGTATTTTTAACAAGTAAATAAAAAGTTAGCTGGTTTGCACTAAGGGAATGCGTTTTCATATGCTGATGAAACATCAGTTCGCCTAAACTGGTATTTTATGTTAAGGGCGTTCGTGTAAAAATAATTAAAAAAAAACATTTAAATCATGTGAAACTCTTCTTAGAATTAATAAAAAGCAGTTCGCGGTAAAAGTCATTAAAAATTAGTTTCAACGCACTATAAAACAAAAGCAATGTACGATATTTTATGTTACCTGTAACAGAATTGTAGGAGAATGTTTCAAGTTTTTTTAGAGACAGTCAGAGATGTTATATGTGTGCACCCTTAGTCACACGACACACATAGAGCCGGTAATCCATTTCCGCCCAAACGCGAGGTAAGATATCTGAGTCAAGTGCAGTGATAGTGGCTGTGATACGCTGTTTCAGCTCCGCTAGATCAACAGGAAAAGGAGGGGCGAATAGCTTGTCATTTACGTACCCCCACAGGACAAAAGTCACAAGGTGTTAAGTCAGAACTTCTGGGTGGCCATTGGGTCAGTGGCATGTTGTAGTCCGCGGCTCGTCCAATCCATCGGTGAGGAAGATGTTCATCGACTGACTAGTCACGTGACACGCGCGTTATAGCCTACGTCACTTCCCTCAGTAGCGGGACACAAACTTTATGAGTGCATCTACCTAACTGTTTGCAGTTGCGGTCCGTGTTTTCAACTGTTACTGTTTTACAGCATTTGGAAACTGTATACTTCTTTATGAATCACCCTGTATTACCACGAGTTCTTGTCAAGTGGATTGTACGAAATTGTGCTTCATCGAGTGCATATCTTCAAATGACGAACAATATAGAAAGCTGGGAAGTAGCAGTAAGATTAATTAATTTGTTTCTCAAAGTTGTGACCTATAAGTTAAACGGACAATATAGCTGCGATAAGACTGCCGGTGTGGCTCAATTGGTAGAACAGCCACTTCGGAGTAGGAAGATGTCTGTCCGAATTCCTCTGTCGGCAGAAGAAAGGTTATATCGGCGCCCTACCGGAAAAGGACTTCCTGGCCATGAGAACTGAAAAATCAAATTTGTGTTATGGGTTTTCTGTAAATAATAAATAGACACTTCAGCAATTTGGTCAGCAACCTTCCGGCCCAATTGCGTAGTGGTCTAAGCGATGACTTCTGACCATTCGTCCGAGATGCATCCGGTTTCGAATCCCGGTGTGGCATGGATGTTGTGTCTGTCTTACGGCGCTCTCTCTCTCTCTCTCTCTCTCTCCTTTCCTTGGAACCATTGACCCTAAATTAGGGATGAACGTCCTTCTTATAGCCCATTGAGGCTATAAGAAGGCCGTTTAACTGTTTCCTACCAGTCAAACCTCAGGCTCTTAGAAGGAGATTAAAGTCTCATTTTCAGCATAGTATTTACTGTATGTGACGAAATGCCCTTACGTGTGGCTGGGTCTTAATGAGAGTTGCCTTTACTCATTATAGTACCTGAAGTATACATAGTATGTAAATAGCTTGGTTTTGTGTACCTATGCACTTTCTTATTTTTGCACTGTAAAAAAAAAAATAATATTGTTATACCTTGTACCATTAGAAATGGCACTCTGCTGATGCACCCTGCGTACATAAGATGTATTTATTCCTTAAATCTTTGTGATAGAATTCTCAGTGTTATGCATGTGTTTATCTTTTGGCAACTGTTAAGCACAGGCCATCTGTACTTTCCTTTCCATGTTTGCTCAAAATAAAAATTGTTGAAGCTCACGGTGGTTAACCCCCAAACAAGAAACCTTCTGAGCGATTTTTTGTTACCGCCTTTTTCAAGGGGAAAAATGTAACGTATAAGTCAGATAGACAATGAAACAGCAAAATGTCTGTCGGAGTTGTGTGACGTACTGCGGAGGTGAAAACGTGTATCAAGACGACAAATCTACAGCGAGTTATCCTGTCCGCGTAGCTCAGTTGAGAGAGCGACTTACTCCGGAGTGAGGGAACACGAATTCGATCCCGTCGCGGACAAACTTGTGTTTTCACAGTTGTTCAATTGGAAAAATAGTCGCTCTGGAGTTAGATGTCAGTTCGATTCCCACTGACGGCAAAAGGAAGGTTATAGACCCACGTACTCGGTCCGTCAGTGCTATTGCTAGCTTTAGTATACAAGTGTAATCTTAGTATTCGAGTGACTGTTTAATGAAAACAAACTGCCACGCGAAAAGGTTTAAAACATTATAAAGGCATGAATGGAATACGGGATTACACCATGCAATACAAATTTTGAAGATGACAATCCGATGGTTATATTCAAAAGATGACTGTACTGGTTATATTCAAATTAATCGGAAACTTGAGACTTGGTCGTTTTGGGGGATGTAGTGGTTAGCATACTCGAGCGCTATTTGAGGGACGCGGATTCTATTCTCACTCTAGGACGACGAAATGTTCAAGTTTCCGGACAT
This sequence comes from Macrothele yani, assembly GCA_039090855.1. Lineage (NCBI taxonomy): Eukaryota > Metazoa > Arthropoda > Arachnida > Araneae > Macrothelidae > Macrothele > Macrothele yani. The sequence continues at coordinate 130,621,446 of CM077027.1, read as the reverse complement.
TATCTGACTTACCATCCTTGTCATGTTTACACCAAAATACGTATTGTCATCTTCAAAATGTGTACATTATAAGGGCTTTTATGGGTTCGAAAAATTTCATGAACTCGCTCCCAGTGCTTGAAATGGAAATTTTGAAGTGCTAGTATACTCAAATTTTGCTAAAAATTATCTGGAAAAAGTACATTCGCCGGGGAAAAGTAAAAAAAAAAATGTAACTCACAATTGCGTAGAATATTGTGTCACTATAAAGCAGAAATGATGGCGGTCGATTTCAGTTGGTTGCTTTGTGGATCCAGCGGGCACTACTTATGCTACACCGATGACCAGTTAAACTTGCTTATAAAGAGGAGTCTCTACCCCTGGACCAACGGATTAACAAGTTTTCCAAACTTCGGCTAATCATTAGTGAATCAGTTCGACTTGTAACCAGAACTTTAAAGTCCCAAGCCGAAAAGGCAGCTTCCTTCCAATAGGAACTTTCATGGTGTAGAAAGTTATGCAATTATAATCTCCGAAATCAGAATGAATATTCAGTCTTAATTTAATAGCAATCTTCTTCTTTTTCATGGTTACTCAGTCCAAGGGCTGGTTGTTCAGTAGTTGTACTCTGTCTCTCCATTCCTCTCTATTCTCTGCCGTTTTCTTTAAATCATAGTATGTCCTAGTAATAGTGTCTTGGAGTAACTGTGCCTCAAAACTATTCCTGCCGCCCAGGTGGTGCAGTGGTCTAAGCGATGGCCTCTGATCATTCGTCCAAAAGGGGTCCGGATTCGAATCCCGGTGAGGCATGGATGTTGTGTTTGACTTACGGCATTGGCTCTCTCCCTTCCCTGGAGCCAGTGACTCTAAGCTAGGGACTGCTTATAGCCCATTGAGTTGCTCACGGTGGTCGTTAAACCTCCAATAAAAAAAGAACCAAAAAAACTATTCCTTGGCCGTCCTTTTCCTCTCTTGCTTTGAATTTTCCATTCCAAAACTTTCAGAATCGGGCCTCTATGGCACAATGACTGTCCCATCCATAACATTCTCCTTCTCTTTAACATTTTGATCAGATTCCTTGGTTCTCCCACTCTCTCCAGGACCTCCTCATTAGTCCTTCTATCGAGCCAACTTATTCTCTCCATTCTTCTATAGCTCAACGTCTCAAATGCCTCCAGCCTTTTAACTCCCCCTTGGTCAATGTCTATGTCTCAGAACCGTAGAGAGCTACTGGCCAAACATGTGCCTTTAAAACTCTACCAATATTACCACCCTAAAAGAAATATTTGGAAAAACTCTATCACCCTAAAAAAAAAAAGTCCTATGGAAAAGTTTACACTCATTGCTGCAAATTAAAATTTGTGTTTAATCTACCACTCCCAGTTCTTCATTCTATGAAGAAACTCTTCAAACTGAATATATTAAATTAATGATATGAAAAAAATTACTGACATCTTTAGTGGGGTGATCTGGGGCTTAAGCAAGATGTGACCATGCACTATGGGTAGCTTCATTTCCATCACAGTATTTGTCATTTTCTTGTAGGACTTCCGTCCATAGTGAGTACAATTTAGGTCCCGGCCAATTACAGCGAGATCGCCTTTTGGGCAGGACACAGAAACGGAAGGAATGAGAGCAAGTCTAGCTACTTTGACAGAACAGTTTGTAGTGAGATTAGAGTACAGTAGATGGCGCCACCGTAAAAGTACGATGTTGCACACAGAGGGGTGAGAGAATTTCAGGAGGGCATAGGGAAGGATACCCATTTAACCAGTGGGTCCAGCTTGGGGGCCGTCACTTAACGTGCTCGTCCGATGCACGGCGGATATTCAGCGATTGTTAGTACGTCACACCATCTCTGAAAGATCAGCCCAGGTTCGAACCTGAGGACCTAGCATTGATAGTCTGACTCGCTAATCACTAAGACATCCGCGGCTCGCTTCATTTCCATCCTTTGAAGGATTGAATTTATAGCTCATGTGTACACCACTCCCCTACCCTTCACGGTTCCCACACAGCTATTTCTCAAGGGCACGAGACGCATATGGTTTCTATGTTTAAGAGTATACGCTCGTAAGTCAGGGAGGAAAAAAAAACATTTTTGAAGTTTTCACTACTAAAATTAGTGCTGGTGAATAAATTCTGGGTAAAGAAAGTACCGGTATGAAATACCGGGAAAAAATTTTCAGGTTTAAAGATATGCCATAATAGCGTATACCGGCCCATCTGGAGCACTGATCATTCCCAATATTTCCTGAAGATGATTATTGACCGACATTTCAAGAATAGTTCACAATTGAGAAATTGAAGTAAACTTCAAGTAAAGTTCGCAACATTCTAAAGCTCCTGACCTTGGCAGAAGAACGTGAGGGCTGCTTAAATATTTTATTAATGTCGATCAAACTGTTGACGTCATATAAGAATGCTCATAGCACAAAACATTTTATGCAACTCACAGTAAAGAGCATTAATTCTTAAAATACGTTGTGTTGTGAGGAATGCTGAATACAGCTGCTTTAGCGGATGTTTGTTCTAGAACGAAAATGAGGAAATAATGGAGTCTCCCTTCTTATAATTTAATTTGGACTTCTTAAGCACCAAAACATTCCTCCGGAATCTATTATACGCAAGAGAAACTTTGATGCATAGACAACATAAAATGATAGAAACAAAACAAATAACCCAGTAAAGAACTTCCCTCAAGAAGAGATATGAATGCTTTTTTGGCAGTAAATGTACCATAGTCTCCGAACTTTTGACGGAACTTCCACTTACGGTAGAAAACAGGCTACGCACTAATTATTTATAAGTGGCAATACTGACGACGACGTCGAGAAAAGTAACCTGTCTTTGAAAACTTGCCTTGCGAGCTTCAGTCAAGAAGTTTGCTATAATAAGTAAGTTATCTGTTCTGGTGTTCGTATTCCCAATGGGATAAATATCACCTACTTTTCAAATTATCATGACGGTGATAGAAAATTCTCCGTCAATAATAATTTGATATATAACGCTGGCCACCGTCAGTTTGGTGATTATTCCGTCATTTTGTCCGTTAGAAATATAAGATACTATTTCCGTAACTTTGGTAAATTCTCCAGTACATCAATTTACCTCAGGAAATATGCCAGGGGAAAAATTGCTCTCTAGGAATATGTGGCATAACTGAAACCAAGCGATTAAAGATGCATATAGAAAAGCGCAGTCTCTTTTTCTAGAAACTTGTGATCTGTCATGCAGAAAATTCAATCACACATGCACATGATCGATTTAACCGCGTCTGACTTTATCTCGTTAGATGTCAAGGAGGTAGGTACCAACTCTTCGTACGTGAAAGCGGATGGTATTAGTGAAGTTTAGTTTAATAATTACTCCATGAGGTGTATTTCCTGATCATGAAAGCAATTTTCATTTTCGGTTTTAAAGACCACCAAGAACAATTTTAAGTGTTATAAACAGGCCTGTCTCTAATTTGGGGCCACGAGCCCAGCGAATGAAAAGATCTAAAAGCGCAAGACAAACACACCGCCGAGGCTCTCATCCATTACTCGAAAGATCCAAAATTTGCGCAACCAACTAAATAATGTTGCCATTGATGGCTGTGCTATCGGTGCGAAGGCCATTTCAAACGATTGTCATAACGTCGACTGCCCGTCCTAGCACATGCAATTTCTCTAGTTTATTTTCGTATTTTTTCGAGGTTTCACCACCCCATGATCATCAAACGTTTTGACAAATCACTCATCCATAATTTAGGACCACTTTCTCCAGAAAAGGACGAAAAATCTTATCCGTAAGTAAAAACAAAACTAGCATTTCTTATCTGGATTTCGTTCGTCTAAATCTGAATAATAATAAAAATAATATAGTAGAACAAAATCTTCAACAGGAGACCACTATATGGACTGGTCAGCTAGGTCTCCTAACCTTAATCCTATGGAGCTTGTCTGGGCTTGGAGGGACTTCGACAAGCTTTTTTTTTTTTTTTTTTTTTGATTGGCGGTTTAACAACGACCACCGTGAGCAACTCAATGGTCTATGAGCTGTCGCTTGTCCCTAATTTAGGTCCACTGGTTCCAAGGAAGGGAGACAGCCGGTGCCGTAAGATAAACACAACATCCCTGCCTCACTGGACTTGAACCCGGACCCCTTTTGGACGAATGATCAGAAGCCATCACTTAGACCACTGCGCCACAGGGGCGGTTGACAAGCTTTGCACGAACAATGGTCGTTGCAATGCAGCCTACCGAACTCCTGGACGCCATCATCAACAGCATGAATCTTCGCTGTGAAGGCCTCCATTGCTGTGAGGGGTGACCTGAAAGGGCTTAGACAAGCTTTGCACGGACAATGGTCGTCGCAACCTACTGAGCTCCTAGACACCATCATCAACAGAGTGAATCGTCGCTGTGAAGGCCTCCATTGCTGTGAGGGGTGACCTGAAAGGGCTTAGACAAGCTTTGCACGGACAATGGCCGTTACAACCTACTGAGCTCCTAGATACCATCGTCAACAGCATGATACATCGCTATGAGACATCCATTGCTGTGAGGGGGACCAGGAGAGGCTTAGACAAACTTTGCACTGACAATGGTTGTTGCAATCCACTGAGCTCCTAGACACCATCATCAACAGCAAGTAACATCGCTGTGATGCCTGCATTGTTGTGAGGGGGGTCTTCCCACTCCTCATTGAGCTTTCGTTTTGACACCTTATTTTTCACATGGTTCCGTACGTGTACTTTTGTCAGAATGAAGAGTTTCTTAAAAAATATTGAACTTGTCTTGCTCTAACGCATGATGAGATACAAGTTTTCATCAAATTCAATAACATGAAATTCGTATTTCTAAGATTATTTGAATCAAAATCTTGCTCGCTAAACCACTCGCCTAAGTGCGATGCGTGTGTCTGTGCGTATGCGACATTGGAAGTTTTTCTTCCTGTGGCACTGAAGAACAATGGCAGTAGCACAGGCGCACCAGACTGCCAATAGCTGACAGAACTGCTCACGATCGTCGTTAAACCCTGAAATAAAGATCTCTTAAAGACCGTATTTTTCTTCATATAATCAGCAGACCGTGAAATTCATGGAAAAGAAATGGCAGTATAATCCGGACCTGCAATGTTGATCCTGAACTAAAATATTCTACAGACATGTACCGATTCACGAGATGGCCGAGAAGTCCCAAGAAATAAAAAAAAATGGATCTTATTTGAAAACAATTACTGTCACTTCTAAGTGCTTTTGTGTTACTTCCAAATATAAAAAAAAAGCAAAAATCACGAGTTCTTTCATCATTACCATAATTAGACTACGAACGTGTATGACTTCGAGTTTCCCACAGCACCAGATTGTCCGCGACAGCAAATAATGCTGCCTTCGTTGCATCGGACCTTTTTTCAAAATGCTTGTTAAGTAAAGAAAAAATAGTTCCTTTCAACTGTTTACAGACGCCTATTACGTTACTTTTTTTCCGTTGTTAACGCATTTTCGGTTATCTTCTAAATATGCAACCTCTTCTGACAATTACCACCCAAAGTTTTAAAAATCTGTAATCGCTGTATTATTAGCAGACTCAACTATAATTTAAATTTATAACTTTTTAAACAAATAATCCGCTGATTATGGGACAAAACTTGCCGTAATTTGAAAAGGATTAATGTGTCTTGAAACTGCTTAGCTGAAATCATAGAGGCTAATTATTCTAAAGCTGACTATTAATAGTTTGGGATGATCTAAGTGCTGGCGTCTGGTACTTTGCCAGAGTGGAGCCAGTCTCGGGGCGGTTCGGAGTGGCCCGGTATGGGTGACACAACTGCCGTATGTCATCCGTTCTCCACCTTCTTTGTCACCAGTGCCCCCGAAATAGGGACGGGAGAAGCTCTGAGGCTTACTCATGGGGGTTCTGAAACCCCCAAACAAACCAAGCTATATAAATTTCCCTTTTGGGACGAAGTGTTCAAACATTCGGACGTCTCTTACTGGAAATATGTTTCTCTAAGAAACGATAAACTTTCTCAATGTATGTGACAAATAAATGCCCACAATGTACTCTTCAATGGACAAAACATTAGAGATACCTACCTAACAGCGTCTTGGCGTCTTGGTCCTCCTCTAGCGCGAATAACAACCTGTACACGCGGAAGCATCGACTCCACCAGATGCCAGAGGTAATTCCAGTTGCAACATTGTGCGTAATTTTGCCCGAAACGTCGGTCCAGTATTCATGGATCTGATGTTCAACTCAATGACATCCCAGAGAGCTTCGATGGGGCTTAAATCCGGTGACCTTGGGGGTCCACTGGATGGTTCGTAACTCAGATGAGTGTTCCTTGATCCCTGCCTGGGTGGATGCTACCCGGTGGGACAGCGCACTGTCCTTCTGGAACAGACCATCAGGCGCAGGATGCGCGAAGGCCATGAAAGTGTGTAGGTGATCATCCAATGCGTGCTGATATGGCGCAGCGGTTCAGGATCTCGCCTGACACGCTAAGGAACTTAATGCGTCTAATGAGAAAGCTTACCAAAGGCGGTGTCGCCCGATTGGTAGACATAACGATTGGTCGACATCCGATTGGTCGACATCCGATTGGTCGACAGTAACGATTGGTCGGCAGCACGATTGGTCGACATCCGATTGGTCGACAGTAACGATTGGTCGGCAGCACGATTGGTCGACATAATGATCAGTCGACCGTAACGACTAGTCGACAGTAACGACTGGTCGACAGCACGATTGGTCGACATAACGATCAGTCGACCGTAACGACTAGTCGACAGCACGATTGGTCGAGATAACCATTGGTTCAGATGATTATGGTTTACATTCGCAGCGGTACCTTTCAGAACGTACTGACCTCTCAAAACGTAACGTTCCTTTTTGGAAATAATATCTTTTAGAATGTAGTCCTCAGAACGTACAGCATTATAACATATTATTTCCAAATAGGCCCCCGTGCCATCTTTTGTACTCTACGTGAAATCTATATAGAGGGCCTTCTGAACGATGTTATTTCCGAAATGACCCCGGGCACTTTAGGTTTAGGCACCTTGGGGAAACTGCCACACATAATTTGGAAACTCGGAAAATTGCCCCACCGGAAAATTGCCACACATTCAAAGCGTTTCTCGGACGAACGGCGATTTGTGCTCGTTCCCTTAATGAAAACCATGTGGCAATTTTCCGGTGGGGCAATTCACAGCCAAACTGTTTGCACTTATTCAAAAAAAAAAAATTTCCAAGTTCCGTTGACTGTTTTATGTCGACCAATGTCGACTATTCGTTATATCGACCAGTCGTTACTATCGACCAATCGTTACTGCCGACCAATCGTTATGCCGACTAATCGTTACTGCCGACCAATCGTTATGCCGACTAATCGTTACTGCCGACCAATCGTTATGTCGACCAATCGTTACTGTGGGCTAATCGTCTATCGGCCAATCGTTATGTCGACCAACCGTTTGTCGACCAATCGTTACATACCCACCAAAGCAAAGCAGAGCCACTGCCGCCATCTTGAACAGAGCCGACCTGGCACGAGATGGCCATGGCCTCATGCTGTCCACGTCACACCTGTACCCTTCCATCAGCTTGGTACAGCTAAAAACGGGATTCATCTGACCACACGATGCGATGCCACTCTTCAGAGATCCAATTTTTATGTGGCACCAGATGTGTCATAATTTCCGATGACGAGCAGTCAGCAGTGGTACACGAGTAGGGCGTCTGCTCCCCCAGCCCCAGGGTATGCAGCTCGCTCGCTTACGCTGCTAGGGCTTCCGGCATTTATTCTGGATGTAATTCGCCCTGCCTTTTTCCAAGCAATCTGTCTGTACGAACCTGGATAGTCTAAGTCGACCCCGGTCATTACTATCGTGTGGTCGGCCATCGCTTGCTCTCTGGGCTCTGGTACGTCCGTCGATGGTATACACGCCTTGGTACGGTTGCGCTCGAGACCACTAGCGTTCTTTCCACTTGCGCAAAAGAATGACCTACCAGTCTTCCGCCGACAATGCATCCGCGATCAAAGTCGCTCAGATCACCACGTTTACCCATGTTCGTCGATTGCGATGCACTGTTGGGAAGCCTAGCTGTCCGCCTATTTATCGCCTGCCTTCCGTTTGGGTCTGCTGTACTCTGCGGGGGCGATGCCCTAGAGGTCTGCACGGGCCTTAATTTGGAAAGTCCGGCCCGTATTTTTCTCCTGTTTCCAAGGCCCGGGCTAGCCCGTAAAATTACAACAATTACCAAAACACGAATTTGACACCTGGTGCACTCGGTCATTCGACTCCTGAAGATTTTTCGTTTTCTTAGTTGCTACACGTATTCTATTACAATAAACGTTAATTCAGAATATTTCTGAGATTCTGTACAAGTCACGTGACGTCCAAGGAGGGCTTATATACCCAAAAATATTGCATGAAAAGGACAATTTTCCATGCCTTTCAAATTTTCTGGGTTTTCAAATCATCATTCCCTACCACCGGACCCGGAAATACCCTTGGGGATAAGGATGGGCGGGGGTTAATTCGAAAAGTACGAAATATCCAGAATTATGAGTCAGATCCTTTTACTGGGAGAAGATTTTATGGCTTTATAAACTGCACCTATCTCTACTGGCATATCATATCGCTGGAACCCAATATGTTTCTCGTGTGTGGGGGACAGGGAGCACATTTGTGCCGCTTAAGATGAGATGTTCCAGACTTTGTGCTATCGTACCTCAAAAACGTTCTTGCATTTAGTGCACTGCACAACATTTACCGGCAGACTAGTTTTAGAACGGGACAGTAATTTAAAATATTTCCAAATATCGCTTCTCCCCTTTATCATTGTCTACAAGCACATATTCTCCGGTAGCAAATTTTTCGCGAAAATCTTTCTCTTTCTTAAACTCCATAATAAGTACGAAAGAGTATTTATCAGCAACACTGAACTGAGCATATGCTAAGGGAAAACAACGACAGACTGCTCAGCTAATCAGTGTCACAGAAGTTTTGAAAACGGCTTTCTGATAGTACAAATGGGGGAAATACGTCACAGATTTATACACAGAAATTAGAACGCTACATAATGACTTGCGACTCCTCAAATTGATGATTGCAGTGGAGGGGGACTGTGATTATTACTATGACTTGTATATCTCAATGTAAATTGATTTTCAATGGTATCACCTGTAATGTTTATCATCTTTTTACATATTATGTTGTTGTTGTTTTGAAACACTGTTTGTTTGCAACTTTAACTACTGACTTAAGTGTAAAATTGGTGTAGGGAGCATGGGACCCAGTCAGGCCTTGCTGGCGTTTTCCCCCTGCTTCCTTGCTGTGCTTTTTTCATTTGATATTTTTGTAACACTGGTTTTCTGCTCAGCAAAACAAATGAATCGAATTGAATTGAAGTAAGTTTCTCCCAGCCCATTTCTCCCGTGCCATTTAAGGCAACTTAAAAGCTTTTCACACATCTAGAGAACAAAGTGCCGCCGACCAGAACAATAAAAAAGATCGTCTGCGAGCGGGTGGCTCGGTTTAGAAATGCTACAGTTAATAGCCTGCCCTGAAGCATGAGAGGAAGGTGAAAGTTAGGGAGAGAGAGAGAGAAGGGACCACATTCGTGTTGAAAAACTAAGGGAGCTGACCCATTCCAATTGTTTTGTAGGAGGGGGGGGGATGTCGCAAAACTTCTATTTTTTCCATCAGCGGAAATTATTCAATCTTATCCTGCTGTTGCGAGTTTTCCAAACGGGAAAGGCATCGTACAGCGGTTGTTTTGCTCAAAAAAGACAAAACCCTGCTCGGCTCGTGTCTGTTTTACATTAAATATTGAAGGCCCGACTCGTTTTCCAAACTTAGAATGAGCAAATGCTTGATCATAGCCAGAAGCCTGAGGGGCCGGCCCGGGCCTGTGCAAACCTCTACAATGCGCATGTCATCTGCTTATCTCTAATATTTTGTGTACTGAGTGTACAGCGATGAGCCATCACATTATTACCACCTACCTAATAAGCAGTAAGACCCCATTTAGCCCGCAAAACAGCGGCCACTCAGTGAGGCATCGATTCGATGAGGTGGCGATTGGTATCCTGGGGTATCTGGTACCATAATGTCAACAGCAGGCCCTCCAATTCTTATACATTTCGGGGTGGTGGTGATTTAGCGCGAACCCGCTTATCCAATGTGACAGCGCCCAAACTGAGCGCTGCACATTTAGTCGAGAACCCATTCCCTAGTTTATTTATTTATTTAATTATTATTTTATTTATTCATTTATTTATTCATTTATTATTTTATTTATTCATTTATTCATTTATTTATTCATTTATTTATTCATTTATTTATTCATTTATTTATTAATTTATTCATTTATTTATTAATTTATTCATTTTTATTAATTCGTGTATTTTTTTGAAGAAGGAGTACGTTTTATTTTGCCATATACTTTCGGGTGAATCTTTTCTTTTTTTTTTCCTCTCCGTCCCCCCTCTCCCAGCACAAGGCGTCACAGGACAGACCGACACTGTAAGGAGTAAACGCTGGCGACAGCCATCGGCGAGCTGGCTTTGAAGTATGTTTTATTGGGGCAATAGAAGTGTCCACCGTCTATAGCATCAACAATGCGTGTTGGGCCGACTGGAGACTTGTTGGGACCGGGCCTAACAGTTTAATTGGGGTAAGGATTTATGGCCGGTAGTTGTATCAAGCGGCAAACGTAACTTCAGGGGTTCTCAGAATTTCACTGGAGCGGGTAGGAATCTTGACCCCCTAGCGAATGGAAGATCTCTGACCAGTAAGATCTACACTGGGGCATTTAATTCAGGGAGGCTTGCGTTTGCCAGCTAGTGATTGGATGATGGGATATTTTGAGGTAGTGTGGGTCTTCTTGGAGGTCGTTGAAAGATTTTTACAAGGGAAGAGAAGAACTTCGTCACTTTCATCTTTTCACTTGTTCTTCTAAGTCGAGGTGCTTGACTTGCACTTTTTTTTTATTACTGGTGACTTGTCACTTGGGTTTTTTTTTTTTTTTTTTTTTGTGGTCCAATACGTGGACACAGCCATGATGTATCAGAGACTGGCAGCTTAATCGCTGCCAAATATTGCAGCAGGACATCCGTAACTACGTACCGTGTCCCGACATGGATGGAGGATCCAAAACGAGGTGCTACGGAAAGGAACCCGGCAAAGGATGACGAGGTTTCAAAATCGCTTTATTCTAATTTATCATAAGAAGAGGGCCCGCACCAAGTTTGACGGACCGGGGCAGACATCGCAGACCAGTACCCTAATTGGAGGAACAACGATAACAGTGTTTGGCAGACGAGAATTTTCCCGGCTCAGGAGTGGTCAGCAGCGCGATATCTATGCCAGATTCGGAGGTTAAGGTAGGAAATCCATCCTATTCTTTTTTTTTTTTTTTTTTTTTTGGTGTCCCCTCATACCTTGTTTATCGGATCAGTCCATACGAGTCTTCCGTTTCCGTTAGAGTAAATAATTTTATGCGCAAATAAGTACTTTAGTACAGGTTCCTGTCAGAGAGTCTTAAATCATTTTTTGCTAGTATCATGAGCGTATATTTATTATTATGCCAAATCATAACCAATAAATTGTTTGTGCTGTTAATTTTGTCTCAGTTCCATGATGAGTGTATCGTTAACTATAATATGTGTGCTCAACCCTAGATTATTTGGAGAATATATATATATCTTTTGGAACCGGAACTTAGAAAATCACTTCACTTATGCTTTTTATTTTAAATCTAGACTTTCACAAAAATATTGCGGCACACAGCGGACCCTTTGACTCCCAAAGGAAAATCTGCTGTGTGAAACACAACGCCCCGTCAGTGGATTCTGAAGCTGCGTCAGCCCTAAATCAGGGAATCGCAGAATCACAATCCACTCGACACCCCCTTGGCTCCCAATATTACGCCGGGTGAACCCAATTAGGAACCCGAGCGATAATACCAAGTCGAACCACAAATGTTCAATTGGGTTCATGTCTGGTGAATTTGGAGGCCAGGGCATTAACAAAAAGTCACCAGTATGTTTCTCGAACCACTCCTTGACGATTCTGGCAGCGTGGCATGGCCCATTTTCCTGTTGGTAATGGCCATCACCATGCAGCAGGGAACACAGTTGCCATGAATGGGTGAACATGATCCGCAACGATGTTCAGATAACTAACAGCTGTGAGGGACTGTGCTATTGGGATAATGGGGCTTGAAGTGTCCCAAGATATCATCGCCCACTGCATAACGCCGCCGCCACCGGCCTGTTTCCGCCCAACAGTGCATCCAGGTGCCATTGCCTTCGTTGGTAATCGGAGTATCCGCGCTCGACCGTCTACGTGATGCACCAGGAATCTTGATTCGTCAGACCAGGCCACTTTCTTCCAATCATCCACGGTCCAATCTTCATGATCTTGGGCCCATTTCATGCGTTGTTGGCGATGACGTGCATTGAGCATGGGGACCCGGCTGAGTCTTCGGCTACGCGGCCCATGCGCAGAAGCTTGCGATGAGCTGTGTGCTATGACACATTTTGTTACCCGTATGTCCTCCGGAATATCGTGTAACATTGGAGGACCATGATTTCGTAGGTATGAATTTCGGAAAGGGAGCCTGCGAATTAGTAAGTGTAGGAAAGCAATTTATTCACCAAATAATTCCAGCGGTATCACGTAGTACGAGGAAATAATTAAACGAGGAAGAGTAGTTACCAAGTAAACAATTTAGAGAGCGCGGGAATTGGGAAAGAAAATCCGAGAAGCATAATGCGGACAGGCATTCTAAGAGGATAATTATATTACATATTTCATAATTATTCTAAGACCTGGCTGAGCAGATTTCTTTCTTGAGGAGGAAATTCCTTATTTTTTTTTTTGTTTTATCATTCTTTCGAATTGCTGTTTTTTTTTAGTTTTTTGTTTTTTTTGAGTTCCCCGAGCTCGCCAGAATTCCAGTAGGGATAGGCACGAAACACACCCCTAGGTTAGTAAAGAGAAAACTCGGAGGTTACAACAAGCAACGCTACGAGAGTGAAATGGTCGCAATCACAGGTGGGGGCCAATTTACTGGACCATTTTCTATTAACGAAGTCACATTTTACGCACGCTAGCGGGGAACGAACAGGGCATATTTCTCGTAGTGGGCGTAACTGGTTAACACCTACCGAAAGAGTCACACAGGAAGCGTACGTGAAAATTCTAAGGCAGCGCGGACATCCCGCGGAGCAGTTGACAAGATAAAGAAATATTCATCTTCAAGAAAACTCCATGTTATCAAGCCTTTGCCAACGAATCGGAGGGATTCCTATACAGGGATGTAAACCAATGCCGAAGCGAGGAAAAGAGGCCCAACCAATAAGGGAGAGCCATTTGGGTAGGACAGGAACACCCCCGAACCCCTTAAACATAGACGAGAGATAGATATTTTTTTTTCAGAGAGAACACGGGATTGAAGGATGACTTCTGATTCGGTGTGAACGCAGGCCACGGAATTGAATGATGACTGGAGATTCTGGGTGAACGCATGCAAGAGGTTTGACAGTCTAATCGAGGATAAGATATCAGTTCTATATTCCGGGCGATCGAGAGGAGAGAGAGATGCGGTCCACTCGCATAGCTGAGAAGGACGTTTTCGCAGTTTGAGGATGTTGACACGATAGAACAATCTTTCAAGAGGCGTAAAGGGACTTACGATTATGGCAGCGAGGGCAAGATATACAATTTTATAGCCGAGCGAAAGAGAGACACGATAGAACTTGCTATCATAGAAGTTTTAGCGACAACAGAGGGACTCTAGTAAAAGCCAAACGAACGGATGAGAGAAGAAACAGTGTGCATCCAGCAGGACCGGATGAGGTCCCAACCATAGACTTTATACCTATAAGTAATACCGGACGACAACGAAGGTGATGAACAGAAAAGGATTTGGTGAGAAAAATTTCATAATTCCCAATATCTCGTTAGCATGATCATGATTTTGTCTCCTATACATCCTCGGTAGAAAAGATATTTTTAATCTCTTGCAAGTGCTGAATAACATAATGTGTCTTATATTTTGCGAAAGGTGAACTTTAAAATATGATTGCGAATATCAAAAAGCATAATGAACTTAAAATATATTTTGGTTTAAATTAATAGAAATCTCCACCGATCAGTGTAATAGATTTTAAGGAAACACTAATGAAAATAAATTCTGTATTTTATAATGAAATTTACCCGAGTTTCTCAAATCTTTGAAAATTTAAAATAAGTGAATCTTTGTTTATTTTAACCTGAATAATTAAGTAGAACAATCGTAAAGTTTCGATAGAGTAGCAACTCCAAGATTTTAAGAAGAAAATAACTTTTTAACATTTAGCAAACCCAGTCGCAGGATAAAAAGTCCAAATCTGACATCATGAGTTTATTAAATTTCAAGCGGCATATGGAGGAATATGGGTTTCCCATGTTCTCCCATATGAAACACAACGCAATGCACCCGTCAACCTTGAGCTTGGAGACCCTCAATTAGGGAACCCAACTTCACGGTAGACACCCATAGGCGGAAGATAATAGAAGATAAAGAGTTACGAAAATTAACGGTCTTTTTAATAATTAATCCCACTGCAGCGAATAGGACGCAGCAGATGGTTCGCCCTCACATCGAGTAGGGGGTGGTAATAATTTCCCTGATCACCACTGTTGAAGCTGTGGGTGATTTGTCGCATTGTGGCCCTTCGTTCGCATTGAATAATGTGCGACAGTGTCCGCTCCCCTCTGGCATCAATGAGCTGCGGACGACACACGGTTCGTCGTTTGGCCATCTGTGCACCACTTTTGATACGTACTCAATACAGCAGCGCGTGAACAACCCGCAAGCCGCGCCATTTCCGAGATCGTAGTTTCGAGGCACCGTGCCAACAGAATTTGTCCGTTGTCAAACTCCGATAAGTCTGCAGCTTTTCCCATTCTGACTCTGAACACTCGAGTAGCCGAAAGCCGGTTCTCGGGTTGTATATTAACTGCTCTGTGGACTTCATCTGCGCCACCGTTCGGTCTCCAGGCGCTCATTTCTCTATGCTGGGGGTGGTCGTAACGTAATCGCTCATCGGTGTATATTACTGCAGCGATAGAAAGCAATCCTTTCGTTCTATTTTTCTAAAGATATCGCTAAACTTTTTATTCATCTACCATCCCTGGTGATTTTTGCATTCCTTTACCAATCTCTTGTGCATTTCTCAATATGTCCCAGACATAAAACTATTTACTTAATATGTGACATGACGAAGGAACTGAAGTCTCGCTTGGATGCGTAAGAGAAAGTATTGCTAAACTTTACCAAACTCTTAAGCATTTTTGTTTCTAAAAGCCCTGAGTAGAAGTATTTTTCTCCCATTTTGATTTTTCATGTAGGACTCGGTTGCTTCCATTTCCCTTCGATGCAAAACGTAATGTTCATTTCTTGTAGCTGCATCTCATTTATAATACTTATTGAGCCGCATTTGCTCCTCTATCTTCAATTTTTAGGTAAAAAGTACTAGAACTGAGTACCAGATCTAAAGCGTGGGCCATCCTTTACGGTTCCCGGTACCATATATTACGAAGTTTACAGCTTTTTTTTTTTTTTTGAGGGGAAAGAAGTCCGACTAATATATATATAAAAAAAAGCGGGAACGGTGTTTTCGAGTGGAAATCTTTACCTTATTGCAGCCCTCCTTTTTCGTATTTTTTTTTTTTTTCTGCAGTCGTGTTTCAAAATCCGGGTTCTTCCAAATGTTTCGGAAGCATACTGACATTCCATAAATAAAAAGCTTCCGCGGAAAAGTAAAATTTGTTTCACAGGGAGAAGAGAAGAATAAGAAACGGGGGAGAAATAAAGCTTCTGAATGTTGTTGCGCTTTAGTGATCTTTGGCTTTCCAGAAAAGGAATCTCCTGTCTGTACTGTCGGCAGCTTCCTAGGTCACGCATTCTGGGGACACAAAAGCTTCGTAAACCCAGCAGCCTTGTCACTTCAAGGGAAGTTTGATGAATTTTCTGAGGATCGGTTACACACTGCATTGACTCAGCAACCAGAATAACAACTCCTCATTCATAAAACATGGCATCTGCATTCGAATATACTATCTCACGGGTGATTTGTCACTGGGAAGTTTCCCCTCCCTTCCAACCTATGCAGTGCAAGCAGGAGGTGTCCATAGCACTGAATTTTAGACCTTCAAACTTGGATAAAGTGGAAAAAGCGGTTTGATTCTCCGACAGTTAAAATCTCTTCTTTTGAGTAAAAAAAAAAAAAAAAAAAAAAACCTCTCTACTTACATTCACACAAAGAAGAAAGTGAAAAAAAAAGATATCGAGAAAAATTGGACGGAGTAAAGTAACAAAGAAACTCCGAAAAACGAAGTGCTAGAAAAAGCAAAAATGGGAAAACATGAATAAAAGACACGAAGCGGAAATTTTGTTAATTTAAGGAAGTGAATTCAGCACTAAACTTATTATTTAACTTATACAATCATAAGCGTAGCATAGCCAAAACTTTTGGGTGGCGCTAATAAGTTTAAGCTGATTTTTTTTTTTTTTTCTGAGAGGTGCAAACCATTCTTGGAAACAGTTTTTCCGTAAATATAAAAAATATATGTTAATAATATTTTTAATAAAAAATATTATTAATATTTTTTAAATATTATTAATATACATGCCTGTCAACCTGTACGGTTTGCCCGTACTTTGTACGGTTTTTTTTTTCATTTTCGTTCGTGTATGGCCGTACAAACGTTTTGTACGTTTTTTTTAAATCTCTGAAAAGCTTTTTTGTTAATTATTTACATTAACTGGTCCTATTCTAAAACTTTTTGCGGATATAATACCAAGCGTTTTACGTTAATTCCATGGCTCGCGTAACCGTAGCAGAATCACAGCGACGGGCGATGTACGTCGCAGATTTTATTTTGGTTCTGCAGGCAAAAATGATATCTCCAGAACCCAATTGAAGCTCCTCTTGCGGACTTCCGATCATGGATGCAAGTTTTTCATCTTCGGACGAAATTCAGTCTTCAAAACTTTTCGGAAACGAAGTAAAGTTTTTTACTTCAGTTTTTTTTTTTTTTTTCTCGCTATGTTTCCTTTTCCGATATTGCTAAATATCATTTTTATTCCATTGTGCTTCAGTCTGAAAACGGAGGTAACAACTTCCGAAAACGGAAGTTAGACGCAGCCTCGTAATCTTACATTCCTTTTCTGCAATATTCCCTCTGTCCCGTATAGAAGTATAATTTCGTTACATAAATGCTTATATTTAAGACTGAAAACGGAGGAAAATTTTCCGAAAACGAAAGTTGAACGGAACAGAAATTTATCTCATAATCGTAAATTGGAAGCACAAAAAATTTCGACAAAGGAAGATAAAAGCAGCGAAGGGTTCTTCCGAACTCGTTTTTTTTTTTTTTTTTTTCGGTGTTTTCCCTGCACTGTATTATTGTTTAAACATCATTTAATATATAAGATCGAAAATGAAGAAAAATGTCCCGAAAATGGAAGTAGGACGGAGTGAAAGTTTTTTCCCTTAATCGTATTTTTTTTTTCTAGCGATGTTCCTTTTCCTGTATTTTTAAATAAAATTTTATTCCATAAATCTTTTAACATAATTATATTCCATAATCAAAACAAGCGGCTGATTTGAGGCAAATCAAATTCAATAATCGCGAGGTGCAGCACGATGACATCACACTAGCAGTAGGCCTCTCCAACAGGACATTAATGGAAGAAATGGAACTTAATGGTTCAGATAAAAAGTTATTTTTCGCAGATGTGAGAAACTTTTATGTAGCAGTAGCATACCTGCCAACTTTTGCGCATTACGCGTAAAATTTACGCATTTTAACTGTTCTTTACGATTTTACGCACAGATCGCTATTTTTTACGCATTTCCGTATATTTAAAAAACATTTTTTTAATCTTCCTGGAGAAATATTTGCTAATGTTTCAGTTAAATCATACCTGGCAACCATTCCGGAATTTGCGGAAGTTTTCCGGTTTTTTTATACGATCTTCTCTGGTTTTCCGGCCGGAAGAACTTTTCTTCCTGATTTTTGAAATTTTCTGTATTTTTTGTTAAAAATATCCCTATAAATAAAATATATAACAGAGATGGGAATTTTGTGCCTTTGTGCGCCAGAACACCCGTGCCTTGTCGTCATCGTCGGGAATTCGGCACAGTAAATTCTCCGTGTACACTGTTATGCTTGACGCTGAATAAAGATTATTCTGTGGAAGAAAGATTCAGAGACTCCAACTACTGCGGATTTTACGTAGTTACTATGGAAATAGTCGGTCTTCTACGGACGACGGAAAACATCGAGTATGCTATGGAAATCGTTGGTCCACTACGGACTACAAAAAACGTGGAGTATTCTATGGCAATCGTCGGTCCGCTACGGACGACGGAAAACATCGAGTATGCTATGGTAATCGTCGGTATGCTACAGACGACGGAAAACGTCGATTATGCTATGGAAATCATCGGTCGGCTACGGACGACGGAAAACGTCAAACATGCTATTGTCATGGCGAAAATTTTAACCTCTGGCGAATTTCAGAAAGACCTAATCAATCTTTCTGTTGGTTTATCAGGGATTAATTAATGCAAAATTTTCTCCCATGACATACGTTAGAAGAAAATTCCTGGTTGAAAGGCAAAGGAATTCGTGCGCAAAATTCGCTTGTCTTAATCACAACCAGGAAAACAAAATTTCATGTTAAAGCAAGAAAAGAAAAAAGAGAATAATATTTGATTTAACTGACTTTGGGGTTTTGGAAATAATTATTTTATCTGTTCTTTTATCGCGATAGGAAAAGGCGAGTAGGTGTGCAGCTCAGAGAATCAAAATTAATTTTACTTTCACATCACGGAATGGAAAAAAAACGTTTCTGAGAAGGAAAAAAAAAATTTGTGAGAAAAGGGAATCTTCTTTCAGATAGGCCATTTTAAGGGTCCTGTAGAAGTCGCTCAGAAAATGTTTCAGAAATGCTCTTAGGGGGTTGGCGCTGTTCTATTTTTGAGACAAGGTCACAGCCGCACATGGGAAGTTACTTGGTCCCTACGTGTTGAAGGTCAAGTTCCTCTCCCCTGGCTGACCGAAGATGCCATGTGCCTGGTAACATTTTTTCCGTTGAGAGTGCTGGACGCTGTAACGATGCTGCCCGAGTGAAGGTCAGAGGTCACTCAAGGCGTGGGAGAGAGAGCCGTGGCTTGCAGGGCTGCTGTTACTAGGGAAAATTTCATCCAGTCAGGGGTCGGCATTTTCCAACACCCCAGAGTTCTTTTTTACACTTTGAGACGCTTGTCTCAGGCACTTTTGCTCTTGGCTTTTGCTCTTGCTGGCCGGCAGAAAGAGGGGACGGCCGAGTTTTCTCCTCGCCTTTTGGTGGGGAGAGGACCCACAGAAAAAACGAGTTTTTTCGTGGCTGCCTTTGCTGACCACCAGTCCACCACAATGGGACACTCTGGATCTGGACTGCCTATTGAAGGTTTGACGATGTAGAACGCGGATAAAGCGGCATTCCGCCGGCCGGGAACTTCGCTTTGGCAAGAAACAAAAATGGCGGGGAGGCAACAGGCTAAGACGATGTCGCTCGTGGAGAGAACTTAACCGAGAAAGGCAAGACATGCCTCCTCCCTTATTGATATCCCGCAAACACATCTGCAACTTCTCCATTCTGTTGCTACTCCCAAAAGGGAGGCCTGCTTCAAAGGCCGGAGGAAAGAAACCCAAAAGCAGTTCCATCTCATCCCAAAGTTTAGGGAGGCTCTTCCCTGCAGGTCATCAGGAAGCACATTGCTGCTAATCACCAGGTGGATATTGAAGGCTCTCGCCCTTTCATCAAAAAGGTACCTCGAGTCTACAGCTGCCAGCGATGCCCTTGTTCAGGACAGAGGAGCCCACTGGGCCAATAAAAAAGAAGAAAAGACATGGAAGACGACCTACAGAGACTTTGGGGGCTTCAGTGATAGTAACGCGTTGGTGTGTTGTGTTGTAGAGAAAAAAAGACGCCAGCTCAAAGGTAATGTTTTTAGTTCATATCTTTTAGTATTGATACATAACATCCTACGCAGGGTACCTAAGCTTCGAGCTGAGCATAAGAAAAAAAGCAAGTTTTTTTTTGCCTCTGCTTGTGGCTGTGTTGTCGTTCAGTTTTCAAAAATGAAATTTATTAGTTCCTCAGGAATGAGTTCAGAAAAAAGGGAAAAAAAGAAAGGGGAGTTGAAAATGCTTTCATTTATGTTGTTTTTTTGTGTGTGTTGTCATGTCTGGTATTTTAGCGACTCCCCAGGCCAGTAAATTTTAATGTATCCGAAAAATTTGGTTTAATGTTTGAGCACAGTGAATTTTGGTGCATCGATTGTAGTTTAGTTGGGCATGTGATAATTGAAAAGCAGTGTTATTGTGATGCCGTGTGTGATAAAATAATTGTGAACATTTTTTCTCTAGCCTTTTACAGCGTTGAGTTTTTTTTTTTTTTTTCTGAATGAAGATAAATTATGGGATGATTTATATTGGGATTTTGGGAACATATGTATAGTGTGATGAAATTGGAAACCTAAAGTGCTGTTTACATTCTTGGAGTGTTGTGTCGAAATTAAGAGCGTTGGTGTGTTATTTTGAGGACCAGTATTTTACATGCTCCAGATGAGTGTTAATCTCTCATTGGAAAGGGGTGATCTTAGGGCAAGCCTGGGAACTTGTCCTAAGGCAGAGGTCTCTGAGTAGGGAATTTTCACCAGGATGCGATATGTGCAAAATAGAAGTTAAGGTATTTGGGTTCTCAAGTTTAGTATTTCACAAAAAGAATGAACATCATGGGTTGAGAAGACACACTTTTGCTCACCAGTTCCGGTATTAATTTTTCTTTACTTTTCTTTGGCCTAAATTTTCTTGTTTTTACAAAAAAAAAAAGTCTAAATATAATTTTAATTTTCAATAAGGTGAAAATATTTAGTAGGTTATGTAAATGGCAGTAATGTTATCTGCAGTGCAACCTGCGCATTGCCATGGTACAGAAGAATTTCCTTGCTTAGTGATTTTTCCTGGGATTTGGATGTAGTGTGAGATAAGTAATTTTTCCTGGGATATATATAGAGATAGGTGATTTTTCCTGGGATATATGTGGATAGAGACAAGTGAATTTTCCTGGAATATATGTGGATATTTTGGATTTCTTGGGATATAGAGAGATACGTGATTTTTTCCTGGGATATAGAGAGATAAGTGATTTTTTCCTGGGATATAGTTGTGTTAGTTCTGGGCCGGATGTGCCTGGAGTATTTTGGGTTGAAGTACGACACGCTCTTGTAGGCGTGGTTGATCAAGGTGGGATCATGCATTGGTTCGAAAAGGGGGAGCCTTGGGGACGTGGATTTTGGGGGAAAACTTGTCTTCAACCCCCCCCCAGTAGTTTCGCTGCCCACGGAGATATGTACTGCCAGCGAGGGTCGGTCGGGCGTTGCTTCAATGGATGTTGCGAGATTATGTTAGAGGAAATTCTGTGCCTGATGATGATGTGTCGCACTTGGGGATTTTTTCCTTTCCCTTTGCCTAGGCTGAAATTCGATTCACGACCCAATTTCACGCCTTCATCCTGACTAGTATTTTCGTCCTGTGTTGGTTCTCAAAACCCAGGGTAGTGTCTGAACTGAGAGTATTTGCCTCACCGCTACCTCAGTAATTCACTGCAGGTGGTAAAATTAAGTTTTGTTTGGTGTGATTTAAAGTATCTAAATTAATTTGTTTATGATATGCTGTAGTGCTAGGGATGTAAATTCTAAATTCTGGTTGTTGGTGTTAGTGAACATGATATTTAGTTTGGAAATTTAGTTAATTGGTATTTTGAGCTTTTGTTTACAGTATAGAGTTATTAAGTATCTTGAGCTATTATGTGAAGTGCAGAGTGAGGTGATTTTTATGAGCAAGCTGGTGCAAGATGATTGTTGAATTTCTGAATTATGTTGATGATGTTATGAGTAGTGATAATTTTTAAGTTAATTAGTGAGGTTTCTTTATAAGTGAAGTAGGTTCATCCAGTGTGGTTTCTATAGGTTATGTAATGTTAATTAATGCTTGTGCTCAGTGTAAATTCTGTTTTGAGGATAATTTACTTGGTTTGTTTACTTGCAGATAGTAGATTTGGTTAATGTATAATTTGTGTCTCTTATAATAACTGTAAATTTAATTGAAGTCTTTGAAGCTGGTCTGGGAGATTGCAGAGTTTGCTAAGGTTGTTCAGGTGCTGTAAATTTAAATCAATAAGCGTAAAATTGTAAATTTGTCATTGAGCTAATTAGGTGAGGGAGAAGAGAGTACGTTTCAAAAAGAACAGAACTTGTCCACCTTGTGGAATTAAAAAAAAAAAGAATTCAGTATTTTTTTGTGTGTAAATTATGTGAATCATAGTATAATTTTGGATGCATAAAGTCAATGCCTGGTGTTCAAACCAACTGTGTTGAAATATGTCAAGTTGTGCTGTTCATAAGGCCAGTGGCCAAATAGGAAAATAATTGAGATTCTGTTTTTATACTGCTGTGTGTAAGCAAGCAAGAAAAGAAAGACATACCACAGCTGATTGTCCACTAAATTGCCTTGTTAAGTTTTTAAAGAAAAAAATAAATACAGGCAGTAGCCTTTCAAAAAAGTCCAAAATTAGTGGTGTGAAAACTTTTGTGTGCTGTTGTCTTCCATGACTTGGTCCCATGTATTCACCTTAGCTTGACTAAGGCTATCGATCCGAATCCTGGTATTATAAGGTATTTCATAACTGCAATTTTTGTACTGTCCTTTTAAATTGACTCTCACCGCCTCCACAAGTTGTAGTTGAACGAGTACATTTTATCCTATGACTTATAGTGACACATTTTCATACACATGCAACAATATTCACTTATTTTTGCACTTTCAGATGACTCAACTCTGCGTGAACAACGCAAACTTTTCAATAACTTCTTGTGGAATGTAAATTTTTAGATGCATTTTTGTTTAGGATGTTCATGGCCTTTCTAATACTTAGAAAATATTTTTGTTTCGAAATGCATCTACCCATCTCCCAAAGTTAAATTTTAGTCGAAATTCAAAATTTTCCTTCAAGTTGAATTTTCGCTATCTATTATAATAACCCTTATATAAAGCGGTTAAGATAACCCCACTACACTATGATAATCATAGGTCCGCTACAGACGACGGAAAACGTCGAATATGCTATGATAATCGTCGGTCCGCTAAAAACATCGAGTATGCTATGATAATCGTCGGTCCGCTACGGACGACGGAAAACATCAAGCATGCTATGATAATTGTCGGACCGCTACGGACGACGGAAAACACCAAGCATCCTATGATAATCATAAGTCCGCTACGGACGACGGAAAACATCGAGTATGCTATGAAAATCGTCGGTCCGCTAAAAACATCGAGTATGCTATGATAATCGTCGGTCCGCTAAAAACATCGAGTATGCTATGATAATCGTCGGTCCGCTACGGACGACGGAAAACATCAAGCATGCTATGATAATCATAAGTTCGCTACGGACGACGGAAAACATCGAATATGTTATGGAAATCGTCGATCCACTGCGGATGACGGAAAACGTCGAGTATGCTATGGAAATCGTCGGTCCACTGTGCACGACGGAAAACATCGAGTATGCTATGGAAATCGTCGGTCCGCTACTTACGACGGAAATCGTCGAGCATGCTATGGAAATCGGCGGTCCACTGCGGACGACGAAAAACATCGAGAATGCTATGGAAATCGTCGGTCCGCTACTTGCGACGGAAAACGTCGAGTATGCTATGGAAATCGTCGGTCCACTGCGGACGACGGAAAACATCGAGTATGCTATGGAAATCGTCGGTCAGCTACCTACGACGGAAAACATCGAGTATGCTATGGAAATCGTCGGTCAGCTACCTACGACGGAAAACATCGAGTATGCTATGGAAATCGTCGGTCCGCTACGGACGACGGAAAACATCAAGCATGCTATGATAATTGTCGGACCGCTACGGACGACGGAAAACACCAAGCATCCTATGATAATCATAAGTCCGCTACGGACGACGGAAAACATCGAGTATGCTATGAAAATCGTCGGTCCACTGTGGACGACGGAAAACGTCGAGTATGCTATGGAAATCGTCGGTCCACTGTGGACGACGGAAAACATCGAGTATGCTATGGAAATCGTCGGTCAGCTACCTACGACGGAAAACATCGAGTATGCTATGGAAATCGTCGGTCCGCTACTTACGACGGAAAACATCGAGTATGCTATGGAAATCGTCGGTCCACTGCGGACGACGGAAAACATCGAGTATGCTATGGAAATCGTCGGTCCGCTACTTACGACGGTAAACATCGAGTATACTATGGAAATCGGCGGTCCACTGCGCACGACGGAAAACATCGAGTATGCTATGGAAATCGTCGGTCAGCTACCTACGACGGAAAACATCGAGTATGCTATGGAAATCGTCGGTCAGCTACCTACGACGGAAAACATCGAGTATGCTATGGAAATCGTCGGTCAGCTACCTACGACGGAAAACATCGAGTATGCTATGGAAATCGTCGGTCCACTGCGGACGACGGAAAACATCGAGTATGCTATGGAAATCGTCGGTCCGCTACTTACGACGGAAAACGTCGGGTATGCTATGGAAATCGTCATTCCACTGCGGACGACGGAAAACATCGAGTATGCTATGGAAATCGTCGGTCCGCTACTTACGACGGAAAACGTCGAGTATGCTATGGAAATTGTCGGTCCACTGCGGACGACGGAAAACATCGAGTATGCTATAGAAATCGTCGGTCCGCTACTTACGACGGAAAACATCGAGTATGTTATGGAAATCGTCGGTCCGCTACTTACGACGGAAAACATCGAGTATGCTATGGAAATCGCCGGTCCACTGCGGACGACGGAAAACATCGAGTATGCTATGGAAATCGTCGGTCCGCTACTTACGACGGAAAACATCGAGTATGCTATGGAAATCGTCGGTCCGCTACCTACGACGGAAAACATCGAGTATGCTATGGAAATCGTCGGTCCGCTACCTACGACGGAAAACGTCGAGTACGCTATGGAAATCGTTGGTCCACTGCGGACGACGGAAAACGTCGAGTATGCTATGGAAATCGTCGGTCCACTGCGGACGACGGAAAACATCGAGTATGCTATGGAAATCGTCGGTCCGCTACTTACGACGGAAAACATCGGGTATGCTATGGAAATCGTCGGTCCACTGCGGACGACGGAAAACATCGAGTATGCTATGGAAATCGTCGGTCCGCTACTTACGACGGAAAACGTCGAGTATGCTATGGAAATCGTCGGTCCACTGCGGACGACGGAAAACGTCGAGTATGCTATATAAATCGTCGGTCCACTGCGGACGACGGAAAACATCGAGCACGCTATGGAAATCGTCGGTCCGCTACTTACGACGGAAATCGTCGGGTATGCTATGGAAATCGTCGGTCCACTGCCGACGACGGAAAGCATCGAGTATGCTATGGAAATCGTCGGTCCGCTACTTACGACGATAAACGTCGAGTATGCTATGAAAATCGTCGGTCCACTGCGGACGACGGAAAACATCGAGTATGCTATGGAAATCGTCGGTCAGCTACTTACGACGGAAAACGTCGAGTATGCTATGGAAATCGTCGGTCCACTGCGGACGACGGAAAACATCGAGTATGCTATGGAAATCGTCGGTCCACTGCGGACGACGGAAAACATCGAGTATGCTATGGAAATCGTCGGTCCACTGCGGACGACGGAAAGCATCGAGTATGCTATGGAAATCGTCGGTCCGCTACCTACGACGGAAAACGTCGAGTATGCTATGGAAATCGTCGGTCCACTGCGGACGACGGAAAACGTCGAGTATGCTATGGAAATCGTCGGTCCGCTACTTACGACGGAAAACGTCGGGTATGCTATGGAAATCGTCGGTCCACTGCGGACGACGGAAAACATCGAGTATGCTATGGAAATCGTCGGTCCACTGCGGACGACGGAAAGCATCGAGTATGCTATGGAAATCGTCGGTCCGCTACTTACGACGATAAACGTCGAGTATGCTATGAAAATCGTCGGTCCACTGCGGACGACGGAAAACATCGAGTATGCTATGGAAATCGTCGGTCCGCTACTTACGACGGAAAACGTCGAGTATGCTATGGAAATCGTCGGTCCACTGCGGACGACGGAAAACATCGAGTATGCTATGGAAATCGTCGGTCCACTGCGGACGACGGAAAACATCGAGTATGCTATGGAAATCGTCGGTCCACTGCGGACGACGGAAAGCATCGAGTATGCTATGGAAATCGTCGGTCCGCTACCTACGACGGAAAACGTCGAGTATGCTATGGAAATCGTCGGTCCGCTACCTACGACGGAAAACGTCGAGTATGCTATGGAAATCGTCGGTCCACTGCGGACGACGGAAAACATCGAGTATGCTATGGAAATCGTCGGTCCGCTACCTACGACGGAAAACGTCGAGTATGCTATGGAAATCGTCGGTCCACTGCGGACGACGGAAAACGTCGAGTATGCTATGGAAATCGTCGGTCCGCTACTTACGACGGAAAACGTCGGGTATGCTATGGAAATCGTCGGTCCACTGCGGACGACGGAAAACATCGAGTATGCTATGGAAATCGTCGGTCCGCTACTTACGACGGAAAACGTCGAGTATGCTATGGAAATCGTCGGTCCACTGCGGACGACGGAAAACATCGAGTATGCTATGGAAATCGTCGGTCCGCTACTTACGACAATAAACGTCGAGTATGCTATGAAAATCGTCGGTCCACTGCGGACGACGGAAAACATCGAGTATGCTATGGAAATCGTCGGCCCGCTACCTACAACGGAAAACATCGAGTATGCTATGGAAATCGTCGGTCCACTGCGGACGACGGAAAACATCGAGTATGCTATGGAAATCGTCGGTCCACTGCGGACGACGGAAAGCATCGAGTATGCTATGGAAATCGTCGGTCCACTGCGGACGACGGAAAACATCGAGTATGCTATGGAAATCGTCGGTCCGCTACTTACGACGGAAAACGTCGGGTATGCTATGGAAATCGTCGGTCTACTGCGGACGACGGAAAACATCGAGTATGCTATGGAAATCGTCGGTCCGCTACTTACGACGGAAAACGTCGAGTATGCTATGGAAATCGTCGGTCCACTGCGGACGACGGAAAACATCGAGTATGCTATGGAAATCGTCGGTCCGCTACTTACGACGGAAAACGTCGAGTATGCTATGGAAATCGTCGGTCCACTGCGAACGACGGATAACGTCGAGTATGCTATGGAAATCGTCGGTCCGCTACTTACGACGGAAAACGTCGGGTATGCTATGGAAATCGTCGGTCCACTGCGGACGACGGAAAACATCGAGTACGCTATGGAAATCGTCGGTCCGCTACTTACGACGGAAAACATCGAGTATGCTATGGAAATCGTCGGTCCACTGCGGACGACGGAAAACATCGAGTATGCTATGGAAATCGTCGGTCCGCTACCTACGACGGAAAACGTCGAGTATGCTATGGAAATCGTCGGTCCACTGCGGACGACGGAAAACGTCGAGTATGCTATGGAAATCGTCGGTCCACTGCGGACGACGGAAAACATCGAGTATGCTATGGAAATCGTCGGTCCGCTACTTACGACGGAAAACGTCGGGTATGCTATGAAAATCGTCGGTCCACTGCGGACGACGGAAAACATCGAGTATGCTATGGAAATCGTCGGTCCGCTACTTACGACGGAAAACGTCGGGTATGCTATGGAAATCGTCATTCCACTGCGGACGACGGAAAACATCGAGTATGCTATGGAAATCGTCGGTCCGCTACTTACGACGGAAAACGTCGAGTATGCTATGGAAATCGTCATTCCACTGCGGACGACGGAAAACATCGAGTATGCTATGGAAATCGTCGGTCCGCTACTTACGACGGAAAACGTCGAGTATGCTATATAAATCGTCGGTCCACTGCGGACGACGGAAAACATCGAGTATGTATGGAAATCGTCGGTCCGCTACGGACGACGGAAAATGTTGAAAATGGTATCAAAATGTGTTATAATATGTTTATATTATAAACATCTAAAAATTATAAAATGCACAAATATTTGCATTTATTTTTACTTGTACATAGCTAAATTCATTATAAATGTTGTTTGCGTACAGTTACAAAAAATTATAAATGTTGTTCGCGCATAGTTTATAAAAAATCATTAGAAATGTCATTCGCGCGCAATTTTACACATTTGAATTTTCTCAGGTTGGCAGGTATGCAGTAGGGATAAAGATGGTGGATAACTTTCCATTTGAAAAAACAGATGCTGAAAGACCTAAAGTACTTGGCCCAACTCTCAAAAACAGTCTGAAGTACACACATATTTGTAGATTAGCAGACACCTTTGCTCCACACCTTGATCAGGAAGCTCTAAAGGATTAGTTTTTTAACTATTGTATGATCTCTGATGATTGTGTGCCTGTACTGATAGACAGGGGCCAGAAAAAGATCTTTTGTTGCTACTAGCTGGATATTATAAGCCTGAGAACAAGTACTGGTGGCATCGGCTTCCCAAATCTTAAGTAAGTATTCAGTGACTACTTACATTACCTCACAATAATGCTGGCTGTAAAAGGTCTTTCTCCATGATGAAGAAAATCCGTACAAGCTGTAGGAAGGCCCTGAATGCAGATCCACTTTCATCTTTTTTACATTGTAAAATAAACATTGACACTTGTTTCATGGGCTTTAAACCCACTGATTACATTTTGGACAAAAAGCAAAACATACATGTGTTGAATATAATACAACACACTCTAAGATTAAATAGCTTAAATATGCAAAAAATTAATACACGTACATCAGTTGCTGTTATAAAACTGTTAAGCTTGTAAAATTCGTGTAATAAATTTTGTGTGTAAGGGTTATTTACTCATTGTAAAGTTTTTATTGGTCCAGTGTACAGGTTATCTCCTCAAGAGGTTGACAGGTATGAATATATATTTTTAAATATAAAAAATATTATTAACATTTTTTTAAATATTATTAATATATATTTTAAATATAAAAAATATTGTTAATATTTTTTAACTATTATTAATATATATTTTTAAATATAAAAAGTGTTATTAGTATATATTAATAAATATATATAATAATAATAAATACACATATATATAAAAATAAAAAAATATTATTAATATATTTTTAAATATATAATAATAATATTTTATAATCTGTTTCCAATGATATTGTTATTATTATATTAATAATATTTATATATATAAAAATATATACACTGCCGGACAATTGCTAAGGACGGATGACAATAGCAACGATAGCAACCATAAAATGGCAGGCAGGAAAATGTGGAAATTAGCATAAGTGCGGGATACAGTAAGACGTGTTGTGCGTATGCAAATTTTGGATTGCCGAACTTGTTCGTGACGTCATAGCGCTGATAAGAGATATAAAGGATTTGACGCGTATTGACCGTTGTTGTTCAAACGCAAAGTTGAAAGGGAAAGAATCAATTGACGAACTTGCAATTTTCAGTATGTCTTCCCGACATCACCTAGATGATTTTACGCGTGGCCGTATTATTGGCAAGATTGAAGAAGGGCGAAAAATAACAGATGTTGCCAGGGAGTTGGACGTCAGCCACAGTGTTGTTTCAAGGCTTTGGAAATCATTTCAAACAAATGGAGAGTGTAGCAAACGTCACGGGGAGGTCGTGTTCGCAGTACGACACCTGCAGAAGATCGGTACATAGTGCTATCAACAAAAAGACACCGGTGCAGCACATCTAGTGAGGTAGCAAATCAGTTTATGGCTGCTACTGGCAAGCGGATCACCCGAAAATCTGTCGCCAGACGTTTGCATGAAGGAGGACTATACGCCCGCCGTCCTGTTGTGTGCATCCCATTGTCCAGACGTCACCGTACCGCCCGTTTGCATTGGTGCCATCAACATCGCAATTGGACTGATAACGACTGGTGTGCTGTCCTCTTCTCAGATGAGAGTAGATACTGTCTATCGTCTGATTGTCGACGACAACTGCTCTGGCGTGATAGTGGTACTGCATTTTGTCCAGCAAACATACAGGAAAGGGACCGATATCCGACATGTAGTGTCATGGTATGGGCTGGCATCATGATCAATGGCCGTATGTCCCTCTATGTGCTTCCAACTGGGACTATGACTGGCCAACGATACATTAATGATGTTCTGCTACCTCATGTTCGCATGTTCCGTGGTGCTGTCGGTGATAGATTCATTTTCATGGACGACAACGCAACATGTCATCGAACAGTCGCTGTCCAGGAGTGTCTTGAGAGCGAGGATATTCAACGCCTCGTATGGCCAGCACGTCCTCCAGATTTGAAGCTCATTGAAAATGTGTGGGATGCTTTGGGGAGGAGTCTTGTTGGTCGCCAATGCCATCCAATAAACAAGGACACCCTCATCCGTGCACTGACAGAGGAATGGGATAAATTACCCCAACAGCTGCTTGATAATGTTGTGCAAAGCATGACACGACGTGTGGAATCTTGCATCGCCCTCCATGGTGGCCATATCCCGTATTGACATCTTACGCCGGAACGCCTGCGGACGGTAATTGCATTTTGTTCACGTTTACGTATTCTGCACAAAATGGCCTGTTAGTCCCTTGAACACGTTCCAAAGCCTTCTGGATTTCAGATCACAATAAATTGTCTTTCTTGTAATGTCCTGGCATTCTGACATTATTTTATTTCACTTGGCATCCAACCACACTTACTTTTTTATGCGCTATATAGCCGTTTATGATCCGTCCTTAGCAATTGTCCAGCAGTGTATTATGTAATATTTTGGTTTTCTACATACCTAACGTAGGCGGAATTATGAGGTGAGCCAGCCTTGCCCTGATTCTCTTTGATGAGGAAAAGTGTTTTTCAGAACACCTCATTCAGTCGTCTGATGAGGATTAACAATATCATTGGAAAAAAATTGTTGAAGCTTAATTTACGTATGCAAAATCTGCTACGCTTTATTATGTATTGCTTGTACTGCATGAACAGTGTGAGTCAAAAGTCCCAGGACACCTTTGTATTTCAGAAACGGGAGTGAAAATGATATATGTCAGTACCCCAGCAAAAAATCGGTCAGGGGGCCTATCTTTTATGCTATTTATGGAACATGGCCGCCATCTTTAAGACCGCCATATTGGATCAAGGTCAAATTTTTCAAATGGTAAGGGGATTATGTTGCATATCAAACAAGACCAAAATTTCCTCAGAAATTGATTGCCATAATCGGACTTCACATGTATGTTACGGTTCACAAGTTACCGACACAGAAATTTTAAATAACTATTGTTTGTTGCAGGTAACTGAAGATGGCATTGACGGAAGAGGAGAGGGCTGAGGTGATCCTAATGTCTGGGGAACGCAGCTCTCGTATCAAACCCGCAATCTTCCAAAACCGACACCCAGAAGGACCAGCAATTTCACACAGCACTGTCGCATACCTGATACCCAAATACCGAGAAAGTGGGACTGTGGACGACAAGCCACATAGCGGTTAGCTGAAAACTGCAATCGACGAGGAAACCCAACAATGGTCTTGGCATCCTTTACAAAAAATCCACAACGTAGCCCACGACGTCTCGCAGCAGAATGTTGTATCAGCCAGTCAGTCATTGTACGGATTCAGAATGTGGTATCAGCCAGTCAGTCATTGTACGGATTCAGAATGTGGTATCATCCAGTCAGTCATTGTACGGATTCATAATGTGGTATCAGCCAGTCAGTCATTGTACGGATTCAGAATGTGGTATCAGCCAGTCAGTCATTGTACGGATTCAGAATGTGGTATCAGCCAGTCAGTCATTGTACGGATTCAGAATGTGGTATCAGCCAGTCAGTCATTGTACGGATTCAGAATGTGGTATCATCCAATCAGTCATTGTACGGATTCAGAATGTGGTATCAGCCAGTCAGTCATTGTACGGATTCAGAATGTGGTATCAGCCAGTCAGTCATTGTACGGATTCAGAATGTGGTATCATCCAGTCAGTCATTGTACGGATTCAGAATGTGGTATCAGCCAGTCAGTCATTGTACGGATTCAGAATGTGGTATCAGCCAGTCAGTCATTGTACGGATTCAGAATGTGGTATCAGCCAGTCAGTCATTGTACTGATTCTGAATGTGGTATCAGCCAGTCAGTCATTGTACGGTTTCAGAATGTGGTATCATCCAGTCAGTCATTGTACGGATTCAGAATGTGGTATCAGCCAGTCAGTCATTGTACGGATTCAGAATGTGGTATCATCCAATCAGTCATTGTACGGATTCAGAATGTGGTATCAGCCAGTCAGTCATTGTACGGATTCAGAATGTGGTATCAGCCAGTCAGTCATTGTACGGATTCAGAATGTGGTATCAGCCAGTCAGTCATTGTACGGGTTCAGAATGTGGTATCAGCCATTCAGTTATTGTACGGATTCAGAATGTGGTATCAGCCAGTCAGTCATTGTACGGATTCTTCACACTGCTCACTGGCATCCGTTCATGAACCAGATGCAGCAGAAGATGGCCCTGATAGACGTGTCGAGTTCTGCACCTGGGCTTTAGGCCAACATCAACGAGATCTTTCATTCGCACAGGGCATTTTGTTCAGTGACGAGGCCAATTTTTACGCCAGTGGTGAGGTTAACCGTCAGAACCCCAGGTATTGGAGTGACAGGAACCCTTACTGGACGGAACTAACCAGCGTCGTTGATAATGTAAAGGTTATGGTGTGGTGTAGAATATGGGGCACCCGTGCAATCGGACCCATTTTCATCGGCAATAACCTAAATGCTCAGTGCTACCTGGAAATGCTATAGGAAACAGTATTTCCTTCCCTTCTGAATGAAGATGGCCGTTTCCCCTGTTATTTCCAACATGATGGGGCTCCATCACACTACGGAGTGTCAATGGCTAGATGTTCAATTTCCTTGTCATTGTATTGGCTGGAGTGGTCCTGTGGAATGGCCACCGAGATCCCCCGACCTCACACCATTCGATTTTTATCTGTGGGGTCATATGAAATACCGGGTGTATGCTAAGAAAATCCACGACAAACACCAACTTGTGTAACGCATCCTGAAGGCCTGTAGCCGCATTCGTCCCGATATTCTGGTCGAGTGAATAACGATTGGATTAAGCGCCTTCAGCTCTGTGATCAGCAACAGGGACAAACATATTGAACACATCAAATCAATTACAGGGTACTTTAGAGGTTGTTATTTCACCTTTCTGTGTTGATAACTTGTCAACCACACAACCAGTGGCGTACATTCGAAGCTAGCGGCGAAGCCCAGCGAATGCACAAATAAAAGTTAATTATCAACATTATTAAGATATGTCAATGCTTTCGGTGCGATAAAAAACACGAGCGGATTCGCTTCTTTCGATTATGAGAAACGGTCTGGCGAGCGATGATCAACGGCATAACGTAGGTCTTCGAGAGACTTCGCTGTTCTGATGCGAAGAACTTCAATACTATCTCCTGCTAGCGTTTCCATCACAACATGAATGAGCTACGGATCTCGTGAGTGGCTATTGCTTTGGCCAAGGATTCTCTCCGAAAAGAAGAAGGCTTCGGACTACCTCAGTCCCTCCAAGCTTCCAGCGCGTGTTTCACGAGAGTTGTTTCAGTTTGTGTGAAGTGTCAATGAATTAAAATCAGGGATATTATATCTTAAATTCGTGGATTTGTTGGATTCGAACCGTTTTGATAAATTTTGTGAAAGCTTCCCTGAACATCTGCTAACAGAGCTTAAAGAACTCTATGCTTCAAATTTTGATATAGCTCGATTAAAAAATGAACTGCAGGTGTTTAATTCCCTTGATGAATACAAAACAAATCAGTAAGAGACATTACTTGTTACATAAAGTTGAATAATTGGACATAGTATTTACTGAGGTGTACAAATTAGCAGATCAATATTAAACTGTTCATCAACAACTGCAACTGCCGAAAGAAGGTTTTCCGTATTAAAAAGAATGAAGATATATCTTAGAGCCACACAAGGACATGCATACATTCGAGCAAATTGGCTGTTTTGTCAATAGAGAAAAGCATTCTTTTTAAATATAAAAAAGTACTCGGAAGAAACGTTTTTGTGAAAACGTAACACTCAAGTTCACACAAAAGGAAAGAAGAATGGGAGTTCGTATACAAATAAGTGTTCAAATCCTAGTCCTTATAATTATTTGGTATCATGTTAGCAATGACATGTACCTAAAATTTAAAAAATGATGTTACTTCTATTACTTAGCAATTAAAAACTGCACACAACATATGTCAAATCTGATTACAGCAATCAATTTCTAAGAAAGTTCTGGTCTTGTCTGATATGCAACATGACCCCCGTACCATTTGAAAAATTTGACCTTGATCCAATATTGCGTATTGCAAGATGGCGGCCTTGTTCCTGAAATAGCCTGAAAGATAGGGTTTCTCACCCATTCTTTGCTGGGTTACTCAGGTATTTCGCTTGCCCTTCCGTTTCTGAAATGCAAGGATGTCCTGCAACTTTTGACTCACCCTGTACCGTGGCATATACAGTGGGCATAAAAAGTATTTGCACACATACATTACTTTGCATAAATAAACGTGGGAAGTTATTGTGACGAAATATTTTTATAACCACTGGATTACTTTTACAATAAACACAACACCACACACACGTGTTTCTATTTTAATAATCAGAAGAAATACACTGAAGAGCAATTGAATTAGAGACATCTGGCGTTATGCAAATGTGACGCTGTGGGCGGCCCTGTAAACGGAAACGACATGACGTATGCAGCGATCCGACAATATAAGGATTGATGCGAGGGGAATCACTAAGAGTCGGACGCAGTGTAGGTAAGACGAAGAATCTAAGCGCATTTGATCGTGGGCAAATTGTCGGGGCCAGACGAATGGGTCACTCTATCTCGGAAGTCGTGCAGACACTGGGATTTTCACGAGCCACTGTGTCACGGGTGCACCGTGAGTACATCGAACCCGGTAAAACCATACCTGCAAGGGCCAACTGCCGTGGACAACAGCGTGTGGATGAGCGGGGTCATCGTCGGCTATCTCGCATTGTAACAGCGGATAGACGGACCACAGTGCAAGAAATCACTCGACAATTTAACGCTGGTGCACAAAAACGTGTAAGCAGCCACACCATCCGCAGAACCAGCTCCTCGCTATGGGGTACGGAAGCCATCGTCCCACGAGAGTACCGCTGCTGATCACAGGGTGCAAAGATTAGCATGGGCGCGGGAACATCGCCACTGGATCCTAGACATGTGGGAAAATGTTGCCTAGACTGATGAGTAGAGATTCATGTTGGTGCATGCGGATGGCAGGATACGAGTACGGCGCAAACCACATGACGCGATGGATTCTTCTTGCCAACAGGGTACTCTTCAAGCTGGTGGGGGTGGCAGTCTCGTCTGGGGACTGTTTACGTGGACTGAAATGGGACCCCTGGTACGTTTTACATCGTCCCTCACAGGTCAACGTTACCGGGATATCCTGGACGACCATTTGCTTCCGTTTGTGCGTCTTTAACATCCCACTGGGGACCTCATCCTGCAACACGACAATGCACAGTGCCATCGCTCCTGAATTGTATCCGAATGGTTGGATGAACACTCCACCGACGTGACCTCGCTTCCTTGGCCAGCTAGGTCACCTGACCTCAATCCCATCGAGCACATATGGGATGCCATCGAGAGAGATGTTCGAGGCTCTGACCCCCTCCATCAAATCTTCGTGAACTGTGGGAGCTTGTTCAGGGGTCGTGGATCCGATGGCTTCCCAACGCTTCCGGTGTCTTGTCGAGTCCATGCCGAGACGAATCGCCGCCGTCATCAGGGCGAAAGGTGGTGCTGCACGTTACTAGACAGGTATCTCTAATTCAATTGCTCTTCAGTGTATATATACACTGGCGTGCAAAGCTTAAAGACGGACACCAGTGTTGCAGATCATAGCCGCACAGTGAAACACACAAGCTTGAGGCGATTTGCATAATAATCAGTAGAAAGACGACGCGTATGCAAATTTACGAAATGTGATGTCGCAGGTCACATGGCAGCGCTGAAATGAATATGAGGAGCATCTCGTAGCAAGGCACGAAACGGAAAGCGAAAGTGTGCGGCGTTGTAAATAGGTTCGAGTGGTTTGTTAGAGTGTCGCAGACGAGAAAATGTCTACGCGAAGACATTTAGGAGGCGGTCGAATAATCGGAAAGCTGGAGGAGGGGCGAACCGTAAACGAGTGTCGTCTACGAGTTTGGCATGACTCATAGCATTGTTTCACGTGCGTGGAAGACCTTCCAGACTACAGGAACAGCTGTTAGAAAGGTCGGTAGTTGTCGGCCACGGATAACAACAGCAAGAGATGACAAACGACAGGAACAGCTGTTAGAAAGGTCGGTAGTGGTCGGCCACGGATAACAACAGCAAGAGATTCCAAACGACAGGAACAGCTGTTAGAAAGGTCTGTGGTGGTCGGCCACGGATAACAACAGCAAGAAATGCCAAACAACAGGAACAGCTGTTAGAAAGGTCGGTGGTGGGCGCCACGGATAACAACAGCAAGAGATGACAAACGACAGGAACAGCTGTTAGAAAGGTCGGTAGTGGTCGGCCACGGATAACAACAGCAAGAGATTCCAAACGACAGGAACAGCTGTTAGAAAGGTCTGTGGTGGTCGGCCACGGATAACAACAGCAAGAAATGCCAAACAACAGGAACAGCTGTTAGAAAGGTCGGTGGTGGGCGCCACGGATAACAACAGCAAGAGATGACAAACGACAGGAACAGCTGTTAGAAAGGTCGGTGGTGGTCGGCCACAGATAACAACAGCAAGAGATTCCAAACGACAGGAACAGCTGTTAGAAAGATCGGTGGTGGTTAGCCACGGATAACAACAGCAAGAGATTCCAAACGTGATCGACGCCAGATGGCAGGCAATATCGCGAAGCAACAGCAGATGACCATAATCCTCGCCGTATCGCGGTTCACCGTTGCCAGTGGTCTACATAAAGGTGGATTATTTGCCCAACGACCTGAACGTTGCATCCCATTAAAGCCTACCCATCGGAGACATCGATTACAATGGTGTAAGGGTGTAAGGACCACAAGGTTTGGACCATAGAGCTATGGGGTACGATACTCTTCATAGATGAGAGTCGTTTCAGCACCGCGAGCGATTCTTGACGTCAGCTGATCTGGGGAGAGGTGGAAACACGTTATCGACCGGCTAACATTACCGAAAGAGATCGGTATGGCGGTGTTGGTGTGCTGGTCTGGTGAGGCATTACGCTGAATGGTCATACTGAGCTCCACATTTTCGAAGGAGGTTCCGCAACCGCAAACCGCTACTGCGATGAGGTGCTCCTTCCCCATGTACGCCTATTTCGAGGTGCCATTGGTTCCGAGTTCGTGTTTATGTACGATAACGCGAGACCCCATCGGACACGTGCATAAAATGAGCTTTTGGAAAGTGCGGATATCACTCGTATAGATTTGTCTGGGTACTTCCTGGATCTAAATCCCATAGAACATGTGTGGGACGCTCTGGGGAGACATCTTACGGCCCGCCCACATCCGCTGGAAAACGTGCGTTACTAGAGGAATGGGCAAAGTTTCCCAAAAAGTCATCGACAGCCTCGTGTTTAGAAAGGCCAGACGCTGCAACGCTGCCGTTGCTGTTAGGGGATATCATATCCCTTACTAACGACCACCTCTTTGGTATAATCCATCTGTGGAAACAATGGATCTGTACCATAGTGTGTACTGCTTTACGGTCATTTCTTAGTAAAGTCCCAGCGTACACTTTTGTATTCATTTTTGCACATGTGTTTGTTTATTCCCCCGTTTGGTACATACTGAGGTCTCTGTGGTAGGACATCCATCTATTCAGGCTGCTTCATTGCGAAGCTACGGCGAAAAAACCAAACTGTCCTTAAGTTTTGCACACCAGTGTATAACAAATGAGAATCTTAATTTTTATGCCAAAAAAAGTATCTGCACACACATAACAACGCCCTGTTTTAAAGCAGTTAAACATTATATCATGCAAATTGACGACAAATGAAAGTTTCACACTGTTTAAAATGGTTGGTTGGTTGGTTGTTTGGAGGTTTAACGACCACCGTGAGCAACTCAATGGGCTATAAGCAGTCGCCCGTCCCTAATTTAGGGTCACTGGCTCCAGGGAAGGGAGAGAGCCAGTGCCTTAAGACAAACACAACATCCATGCCTCACCGGGATTCGAACCTCGACCCCTTACGGACGAATGATCAGAGACCAGCGCCTTAGACCACTGCGCCACCGGGGTGGCCTGTTTAAAATGCACGTTATAAAATCTTTGGAGCGGCATTTAGTCAGTTTCAGCTGTCATGGCTCCGAAACAGTATGAGTGTTTCAGTGCAATGCGGGAGAGAATTATAGCTCTTCATGACCGCGGTTTAAGCTATCGTGAAATTGGTAAAAATTTAAAGTTGAACTTTTCTAGTGTTCGATACGTAATAAAAAAGGAAAAGAGAGTGGTAGCACAGAGAATAAATTGTGATCTGGGCGTCTGAAGAAGCTAAATGCAAGGTAGAGTAGAGAAATCACAAAAAAGTATCCAAAAAATACCTCCGTACGTGCTCCAGAATTGGCTAGACTTCATTGAAGGTAATATGAAAGCTAGACAATATATTGTTATATTGCAAGGTCATTTATTGGCAGGTGTATCGAAATTGGGAATTGCAGATTCATTCTGTTTTCAAATAACGATTTTAAACATACAGCCAACGAAACAAGCTCGTGGCTTTTTTAAAAATTGAAAAATCAACTGAAAACACGTCGACAATCGCCAGACTTCAACCGTGTTAAAGATTTGTTGCATTTATTGCGTTTGCAAGTGAGGAAAAGGAAAATTTCCAACAAAATGGGCAAACACTCAGCAACGAATGGCTGACAACAGTGTAGAAATAACTAAGAAATTAGAGTCAGTACCCAGGCGATTACAAGCTCTAATCGAAAAAAAAGGGGGCATGCTTACCAAGTACTAGTAACCTTTTTTCGTTCCCAAAGTTTCTTGCTTTTATTTATCTTTTCTGGCGTGCAGATACTTTGAAAAAACAAGATTTTCATTTGTTATACACGTATTTCTTCTGATTAGTAAAAAAGAAAGAAACGTGTGCGTGTGTTGTAACGTACCAGGAGATGTGACGTACCTGCCAGAAGGACGTACACGACATAAATAAAGGCAGATAGGAATCAGAATACATGTCCGCGTAGCTTAATTGGTAGAGCGACTTATTCCGGAGTGAGTGGACCCGGGTTCGAGCCCCGGCGCGGATAAAAATGACGGAGAAATTTACTTCGTTATAATGGCGCCCGAACTATCCGGATGACCCGACCGTTCAAAATCTCGCATTGGTGTGATGTTATTTCCACACCGCGAGATAGGAAAAATATGAGCAGCACTTCGAAAGAAAAAAAGAAAAATAAGGGGAGATGATGTAACGTACCAGGAGATGTGACGTACCTGCCAGAAGGACGTACACGACATAAATAAAGGCAGATAGGAATCAGAATACATGTCCGCGTAGCTTAATTGGTAGAGCAACTTATTCCGGAGTGAGTGGACCCGGGTTCGAGCCCCGGCGCGGATAAAAATGACGGAGAAATTTACTTCGTTATAATGGCGCCCGAACTATCCGGATGACCCGACCGTTCAAAATCTCGCATTGGTGTGATGTTATTTCCACACCGCGAAATAGGAAAAATATGAGCAGCACTTCAAAAAAAGAAAAATAAGGGGGAGATGATGTAACGTACCAGGAGAGGAGATGTAACGTACCTGCCAGAAGGACGCACACTACATAAAGGCAGATAGCAATTAGAATCAATGTCCGCGTAGCTTAATTGGTAGAGCAACTTATTCCGGAATGAGTGGACCCGGGTTCGAACCCCGGCGCGGATAAAAATGACGGAGAAATTCACTTCGTTATAGTGTGTCTATTGTAAAAGTAATCCAATGGTTAAAAGTATTTCGTCACAATTGCTTTCCACGTTTAGTTATGCAAAGTAATGCATGTGTGTGCAAATACTTTTTGTGCCCACTGTATCTCTAATTTAGCCTTCCTTTCGAGTTCCTATGTTCTGGAAAGCTGGTTTCTTCTCTATAAAAGTTTTGCAACTTAACGACACTTGATTCCTCCGTGCGAGCATGCAAGTTGGCAACCTGACAGTGAGTCAAAGTTAAAAAACAAAAAAGAAAGGTAAATAAAACGAGAGTGCGGTGTGCTAAGTACGATTCACTGAGAAAAAAAATTGTTTTGTTGAGCTGTTTTATCGATTTATTTTGTTGCTCTAGCCAAATTCCATCGGAATTGTTTTGTTGGCAACATAAAATTATTTCGTTGGCTATATTTTGTTAATTCAACTAAACGTTTTATCACGATAACAACACATACTGTTAGATCAAATAAATTCCCAAAAATTAACCTAGGGATTTTGTTAAATGAACAAAACGTTTTGTTATGATAACAATAAATTTTGTTGAATCAACAATAATTTTCAGTAAAATAAATTTGTAAATTCAAAAACACTTTTGTTGACTGCATATCGACAAAAATTGTTGGATGATTTAACAATTTTTTTGCTGAATCAAGGTGGACGTCAAGTAATTTTGCTTCCTATACTCTTAATGGAAAAACTTTTGTACAGAATTCCTTCACAATTAGTGTGTTCCCAAGGATGAAAATTTTAACATCGATTAAAATAACTTCATACACTGGCGTTCAAAAATTAAGGACGAGACGGTTTTTCGAATGTAACGTCGTGCGGAAGTGCTCCACATCGACTCAAATCATACCATAAGATCCCCAAGATGTGAGAATATGGGACGAGTGAGTAAAACCGTCCAAACAAGAAATCCAAAGGATACAAAGGCATTTTATTGAAAAGGTAGCTTCGAGCACAACTGGACAGAAGACAGAAACGTCCATGTGACAGGCTGCTGCCAAGCAAAATCCAGTTTTTAGTAAGGGATATGATCACCCCTGACTGCGTTGCAAGATTTACAACGTATGTCCATGCTGAGGACGAGGTTGTCAAGGAGCTGTTGAGGCATCGCCGCCCATTCCTCTTGTAGCGCCAATCGCTGCTGCGGAATCGTGGCTGGCGGCTGGTGACGTGCTGCTAAGCGTCTCCCGAGAAGGTCCAACATGTGTTCGATTGGATTTAGGTCCGGGGACTTTGCGGGCCAATCCATGTGTTGAATATCTTTACTCTCCAACAGCTCTGCGACAGCCACTGTACGATGAGGTGTAGCGTTGTCGTCCATGAAGAGGAACTCAGGACCCACAGCACCTCTATACAGACGCACGTGAGGCAGGAGAACCTCGGTACAATAACGGACACCAGTGACTGAACCTCCTTTTAAGATGTGGAGGTCAGTACGGCTACCAAGCATGGTACAGCCCCAAACGAGAAGTCCGCCACCTCCAAACCGGTCCCTTTCGATGTTGGAGGTGTGATTGCGTGTTCCCTGCTCTTTCCAGATGTGTATACGTCCAGAATCGCTCGTCAGACTAAATGGGCTCTCATTCGTAAAGAGAACTCGACCCCATTGCTGATGTGTCCAGTTCTTGTGTTCCTAGCACCACAGAAACCGCCGTCTCCGATGACATCGGTTTGAACGACTTCGAGAGCTATGCCTTTATTAATGATATCTGATATCCGATATCATTAATAAAGGTATTGCAGCTGGTTTCCCCGAACATGATCTAAGATAAGTCCTACAAAAAGTCCAGTCAAGGTATCGTACAACCCCTAAGGCGAAAGGAGATAATTTACGTTACGCCGGATCTGTGCAGTATATCCCAAAATTCTCTTACTCATTCAAAAGTCTAATGAGACGCCATGGCCTTCACATCGGCATCAGATCCCCGAAAAGCATACACAGAGCAGTGGCAAACACGTGCAGAAACCCAGACAGGAAATCGGAAGCAGGAGTGTACATGATACCTCTGATGTAATCGAACGGTTGGTCGAAAGTTTACATCGGAATGACGAAAAGGTCGATTGC
This sequence comes from Macrothele yani, assembly GCA_039090855.1. Classification (NCBI taxonomy): domain Eukaryota; kingdom Metazoa; phylum Arthropoda; class Arachnida; order Araneae; family Macrothelidae; genus Macrothele; species Macrothele yani. The sequence continues at coordinate 130,579,258 of CM077027.1, read as the reverse complement.
TGTAAGGTCTAAGGAGCACATGAGAGACATCAGATTGAGAAAGACTTTAACAGCCTTGTCTAAAGAAGTAGCACAGAAAAACGCAGTCCCGTTATGGAATAAAGTAAAGGTAATTGCGCCGTATACTGGCTACAAAGGTACACTGATCAGAGAGAGTATTGAAATTTCCACACATCCCTACTCATGCAACGATACCCAACCTGTTTATATTCCGTCCGCGTGGAGGAACATTCTGAGATGATTCTCCGCATGAAAGAAACCCGTGTATCGCCTCGTGCCTCGAGCATCAAATTTTCAAAATACGACGTTCCCGACCACTAGTGTTTCGAAATCTTTTGATTGTACTCGCCAGACTTGTTAGTAACGTCTGCAACCCTTGAGAAAGCCTCCCGGTTGGAGAGCGAAAGCTCGGGAGATAAAACTTTCCCTTGTATTCCTTCTTTAATTATACTTTCACACCAATAAACGGAGTTTGTATAGATTTGTTTACTGTATTGACTCAAAATGCTTCTATTGCAACAAAACTTCAGTATGTTGTTCCGGAGGTATACTGAACCAATTCTTTTGTTGAATATCATCGAAATGGGGTCAAAGATCAGTGCACAGGAGAGAGATTTATTCCACAGCCATTATCTTCGTAACTTGACTAAAAATGCTTCTATTGCGACAAAACGTTAGTATGTTGTTCCGGAGGTATACTGAATCTATTCTTCTGTTGAATATCATCGAAATGGGGTCAAAGGTCAGGGCACAGGAGCGAGATTTATTCTACAGCCATTATCCTCATAATTTCAGTAATGATTTCTGGTATGTTGGAAAGCTTATCATAATCAATGCATTGCATGATTTTACTAACTTGTTGCTTACATATCATTGCCACAAGGGAGCGGCCGGGTTTGAATAGGTCAAGCACAGATTGATTAGTTCTTCTTGCAGTCCATGGAATTCTAAGTAGACGTCTCCATGTCCATAATTCAGAAACATCTATCTTCTTAGTCTCACTTTTCCTCAATGTCCAACTTTCACAACCATAACATTACCATAGCAAAGGCCACTGATTTACCAGTTCTTACCTTTATTGTTATTGAAATATCTTTATGCTTCATAATCTTCTTTAGATTCGTCATTGTCTTTCTCCTGAAAGAATAATATCCTCCTTATTTCTCTAGCACACTACTCCCCGTTATCTTCTCGGGTTTCCAAGAGAATAAAATTGTCTACAACTTCAACTTTCTCCTTGTCACTTACAAAATCCGTAAGATTGGAAGTTGACATGACTTTCGCCTTCTTAATATTAAACATTAAACTTGATCTTATACTCTACACTTTTACTTTCATTATGAGGTCCTGTAAGTATTGTCTACTTTCTGCCAAAAGTGTGGTGTCATCTACGTACCTTAAATTTTTGATGGTTTGACCTCCAATGTGAATACCAGCTGTCAATTCATCCAGGCCTGCCAATCTAAAAATACACGGTTGTATCAGAGTAATATGACCACCCCTGGAATCACAGTGCACCCGCCCATGCGCTTCACAGAGTGCACGTGACCAGGTTGACCCCACGGAGATATAAGCTCCTGGCCAGGACAGATGACCCATAGGGGTAACGTGAGCACAATGGGCACTGGTAATGATTTGATGGGCGTTCCAAAAGGAATGATCATCGGCTACGGCGCCAAGGGTGGAAGCATCTCAGAAACAGCAGCCTTCGTGGGCTGTTCGCGAGGTGCTGTAGTAAGGGTGTAGCAAGGATGGATCGCTGGCACAACGAGTACCTCCCGACGTCATAACTGTGGAACCACAACGGTCATCTACCCCAGAGGAGAACGCCGCCTCTGTCGACTGGTAAAAGGCAATCGACGCGCAGCGGTGCAGTCATTGACCACGCAAATGAACACTGGGGCACCCAGGTACGTGTCCCAGATAACAGTAGAGTGAACCCTGTTACGCATGGGCCTTCGGAATCGACAATGCGGCAAAGGCGCCCATGTTAACCCAGGTCCATCGGCAACGACGCCTGCAGTTCGCATGAGACTACCGTCATTGGATAGTGGAAGAGTGGAAAATGGTTGCCTTCTCCGACGAATCAAGGTTTCTAATCCACAGAAGTGACGGCCGGTGGCGGATACGGTGTCAGACATACGAGAACCAACACCCGGACACGCTTGTCGGTCAAGTACAGGCCGGCGGTGGCAGTGTGCATGTCTGGGGGATGTTTTCCTGGTATGACCTGGGACCGCTGGTACCACTGGATGGGTCCCTGAACGCCAATGGCTACCAGTCCATCCTCGCTGATCACATGCATCCCATCATGTTGGACGTACGTTTACCCTGGGGGTGATGGTGTCTACCTACACGACAATGCACCGTGACACGTCCTTAAGGGAGTGCGTGACTGGTACCAGGAACACGACAGCGATGTCTCTGTTCTCCCTTGGTCAGCGAAATCACCCGAACTCTATTCCAAAGAGCTCTTGTGGGACTATTTGGATCGACAAGTTCGACGTGCCGACGCACATCCACGTCATCTCCGGGACATCCGTGCTCTGCTGCAGTCCGAGTGGGCTCGTATGCCTCGGGCAACCTGCTAGGGCCTCATTGCGTCCATGCCACGCCGTCTCGCCGCTGTTATCCGGGCGAAGGGTGGTTTTTCCCATTGTTCGGTAGGTAGTCATATTATTCTGATACGACCGTGTATATTCGCTGTACAAGTTAAACAGATATGGAGACAGATTGCAACCTTGTCGCAACCCCTTTCTAAAACTAGATTATTCAGTCTCAATTTATACCATTGCAGCCAGCCCTAATTTCTCTTATTGTTCTTACCTTTTATTACTAATCTTAGAAACTGCGCATGTATAATTAATTACAGCATACATAATTTGCATAAATTTAGGGAAAATAACCTTCTCTCGACCTGCGATGTAAATATCTCGCGTCTGCTTTGCAGTTACCTCCCGTTCAGTCGTCATTAGCAGAAGACTGCTGAGCGTGTCTTCCATGCTCAGCAGTCTGATGACCACTATGTAGCATTAACAGCGAGACATGAACGACATATGTCAGCGCTATGCAGCTGTCTCCTGCCCTTGGATGAAAAGTTCCGAGGGAAATGATGTATAGAAGGCTCCATGAGTAACTTTGCACCGGAACACCTACAGTTTGATTAATGCAGACCTTTGGCGTGGACTAGGAACATCAAACAGAAGTCATCGCTCTTTCTACGTTTATAAGTGAGTTACGGAATAATTCTCATTGGCTGCCACCGGGAATCGAATCCCCAGTATTGTGCGGAGCTCCAAAAAGCAATTGAAACCCCAGCATTGTGTGGGGCTCCAAGAAGCAACCTACCTAATTGGCTTGGCAGTTAGTGTGTGTGTGAGGAATTCGAGGCCGCTGTGGTGCAGTGGAAACATATCCGATGCGTAACTGAAAGACCCTGGGTTCGATTCTAGGTGGCGGCCAATGATAATTTTTCCGTGACTCACTCATAAACGTAGAAAGAGCTATGACTTCTGTTTGATGACCTACAGTTTGAATCCCGCTCACTATATCGGGAACTAGAGGTATGTTGTCATGTGTGACGCACCACTGTCGCGACGCATGGCTAGTTGCAGCGATAAGCATTTCTGGCGTAGTTCAGTCGGGAGATTATACCAGTCCGGAATAGGAAGAGTGGGTTCGAATCCTATCATCGGCAAAATGGACAGTTTCGCTATGCGGAACACTATAGGGAAACATGGACGTAATGTGGCTCTTGTACAGGAGTTGGTACGTAAATTGAATCACCTGGCTGTGAGGTTCGAAAAATATGCATGATACTTCTTCCACACGTCGTTTGAATTCCTTCTTCTACAGAGATTTTCAAGCATTGTTTGTCGGCTGACCGGAAACCTACGATTTCATACATTCGCTTTTCTCAAAGATGGAGGGGGGGGACATATGTGGGATGATCCGTTAGTCAAAACGGCAAGTAGCAGCGATAAGTCTTCCGGGCGTAGTTCAGTCGGGAGAACGTCCCGCTCCGTAGCAGGAAGATATGGCTTCGATTCATACCACCGGCAGAAAAGAGTTCGTTTGCTATACATGGTGCAGATAACACCTGAACTGGATCCAAAGCCATTGGACCAATGTTCCTTTCTGTGGTGAATCTAGTTTCAGTCTGCATAGTAATAGTCATCGCGTTTTCATTTTAGTGGTCTGAACTAGGAATGACTCCTCAAACATCGGAGAAATAATCCATTACATATAACTGGTGGTCTATTAATCTGGGTCTATTCTGGATCGGGTTTGACAGGCATCAAACCCTATCCAGAATAGACCCAGACTATATATAGACCCAGACACCAGATTCTCGAGTCATACCTAAAACATTTTCGAAATACGGTTGGCTCACAATTCCTTTTATGGACGATAACGCGCGGCCACATAAAGCTGCCTTATTGGATAATTCCAATGAAAATGCAACGCAATGGAGCATGTGAGGTGTAATGGAGGGATGAATTTCAGCTCACAAACTAACTCCTGGAACTCTCCTGGAACACCGATCTGCTGTTGCGCAGGAGTGGGTTTCACTAACGGAGAACTTCACATCCTGTCGACTACCTCCCAGAACTCTCCTAGAACTCCGTTTTATTGTTGTACATGAGTTGGATTTAATATCGGAGAACCTCAGATCAAACCGGCAACCTCCCGATACTTTCCTGGAGCTGCGATATGCTGTTGTACAGGATCTGGGTTTGATGTCGGCGAACCTCACAACCTGCCAACCACTTCCCGATATTCTCCTGAAACTCCGATCTGCTGTTGTACAATAGTTGGATGTGATGTCGGAGTACCTCACATCCTGCAACTCACTTCCCGAAGCTATCCTGGAACTCTGATCTGCTGCTGTACAGGAGTTCGATAAAATGTCGGAGAAACTCACATTAACCTGTGCTAACCACCTCCTGAAACTCCTAGAAGTCCGATCTGCTGATGTACAGGAGTTCGATAAAATGTCGGAGGACCTCACATTAACCTGTGCCAACCACCTCCCGAAACTCTCCTAGAACCCCGATCTGCTGATGTATAGGAGTTCGATAAAATGTCGGAGAACCTCACATTAACTTGTGCCAAACACCTCCCGAAACTTTCCTAGAACCCCGATCTGCTGATGTACAGAAGTTCGATAAAATGTCGGAGAACCTCACATTAACCTGTGCCAACCACCTCCCGAAACTCTCCTAGAACCCCGATCAGCTGATGTACAGAGGTTCGATAAAATGTCGGAGAACCTCACATTAACCTGTGCCAACCACCTCCCGAAACTCTCCTAGAACCCCGATCAGCTGATGTACAGAGGTTCGATAAAATGTCGGAGAACCTCACATTAACCTGTGCCAACCACCTCCCGAAACTCTCCTAGAACCCCGATCAGCTGATGTATAGAAGTTCGATAAAATGTCGGAGAACCTCACATTAACCTGTGCCAACCACCTCCCGAAACTCTCCTAGAACCCCGATTTGCTGATGTATAGGAGTTCGATGGAGAACCTCACATTAACCTGTGCCAACCACCTCTCGAAACTCTCTTATACCCCGATCTGCTGATGTAGAGAAGCAGGATTTAAAGTCGCATAACCTGACAGCCTTCAGAAAAAGCATGTAACGTTGATATCACACATATATCGGAGTTTCCGTAAGAGTTTACGAGACACATGAATGAACTCTCGTGTACGTACTAACGTGTATCCAGGTAGGTCCTTCTGTTGCCATCCTATTGAACTGCGGTACATTAACTCGAGTTATCTGTATTTTAAGCAAAATCATATTGCGCATTTTTTTCTTCATTCCATTTTCAAATGGCCTCATTATCGTAGGGCTCACAATCACAGGATTGGTTTAGACGCAACTGCCTATGCCCCATGGAACTTCAGTGCGGAATATCACAGAAGATATTACATTATATGGAACCTAGAGGCCCAGATACAACAGAGGGTAGACAGGTCAAGAAGCAGGAGTGCCTTATTGAAAGTGCGATTCGAGGATATGACGTCACAATGAGTACTTCCTGGGAGAATGCGCAAATGCGAGGGAAGGGAAAGGAGAGGTATAACCTTATTCGTAAGGGTGGTCCAAAGTCCCGAGTTCGACAGCTTAGTGTGCCCATCCAACGCACGGCGGATGCTTTGTGGTTCAAAGCAACACAACCTACCTGGAATCGAACCAGTAACTATCTGGTTGGAGGGCAGCTGTCTTAAGGAGAAAATCATCGGAGGCCTAGTTTCTCATTCCATATTCCATCTGTACTATATAGCACATGTCGTTCTATCATCACGTATTTTTCATTTTGTCAACCATTCTGAAGGAAAAAATTGCTTTGTGGAAAATTTTTCCATGTGTCCTTTGTGGAAAATTTTTCCAACGTGCAGCTGGATGGTACGAAAATCACTTTTCGTTTAAATTAAATGAAAAATTCTTATTCGTTTAACTTTAGTAGCACAATTTTGCTTATGAAATAGAATTCAGAAGTTCCGTAAATTTGATATCCTTACCTTTTTAACCCATTATGATGACCATTTGTTGAAATAAACAAATATTGTTCAACAATGTTAAAGGAGAATGAAAAGACAGTTTACCGAAAGTTTATTTTCTAAGGGTTTTGAGACTTTCGTTAGATTGGAATAAAAGCTTCCATTCAAAATCCGTTGTGGGTGGAATACCTGAAACGATTTATCTTCCCCAAACGAAATAAATAAGGAGAACGAAAATAAAAATAAAACACTAGCGGTCAGTTTTTTTCCCGAAAAGAAAGGATTAACGGTCAGGTTTCTAACCAAGCAGAAAACATTTCTCCGCATTTTATTGCTTTCCTTATTGGAGCAGAATACTGATTACCTGTTTTCTCTCGGTTTATTTATCATAGCCGATGGATTACATTGCCGTCTGCAAATGGCCTTTTGCTACTGAAACATTCCGACGTTTTCTTATATTCGCTATGGACGTTCAGGGAGCTGACCGAAAAGCTTCTTATTTCCAAGAAACAGAATTCCTTACAGACCATATTTCATTAATGTGTGTGCTTATAGGATATGGAAACTGGTCAAACAAGTAGGTCAAAGACTTTCTGATTCGATTTTAACTTTTTTTTTATCGGTTCGTCGCAGCAAAGAAAATTGCCAAATTCTACATAATTCCATGCACTATCTCTCAATGATCATAATGATCATATGTAGAGGATTTTTAGGAAGGGAGTGTCTGACCCCAGGTCTTAAACAACCCTTACAAATACGAAGCTAGGAGATTTGGGCTAGAGCGCCCGATAGGAAAGTGACACGGAAGCAAGAAGAAAGGGGGAGGAAGACGCCAGCCGCCCCGGTGGCGCAGTGGTCTAAGGCTCTGGCCTTTGATCATTCGTCCGTAAGGGGTCCTGGTTCGAATCCCGGTCAGGCATGGATGTTGTGTTTGTCTTACGGCACTGGCTCTCTCCCTTCCCTGGAACCAGTGACCCTAAATTAGGGACGGGCGACTGCTTATATATAGTCCATTGAGTTGCTCACGGTGGTCGTTAAACCTCCAATCAAAATAAAAAAAAAAAAAAAAAAAAAGACGCCCTTATTTATTACCGGGGGCCAGTACCCGGGGTCCGACAGCTTAACGTGCCCATCTGACGCACGGCGGATATTTAGTGGATCGAACCTGAGGTCCTTTCCGTGGCAGTCACGAACGTCGCCCACTAGGCCACCCGCGCCCCACTATCTCTCAATGTTGTTGTTTTTTTTTGTTTGTTTTTATAGCTGGATTAACGACAATCGTGAGCAACTCAATAGGTTATAAGTAGTCGCCCGTCCCTAATTTTAGACCACTGGTTCCAGGGAAGGGAGGGAGCCAGTGCCTTAAGACATATGCACTCACGGACAATGAAGTTTGCGCACCTAGAAGAATAAATTCTACAAACGCGAAACTTTGCAGATAGCTAGAGTGCGTGCTGGTATGCAAATGATCCCCGTTTGGTGCTATTGCGCATGACCACACACCGTGTGGTGGCGCTGCAAGCACGAACCGGCAGCCTTATTAACCAGCGTGTAGTCGATGCTCCATGAAAGCGAAAAGCACCGGCCGACTCAAGCAAGAGTACAGAGTGATACGAATGCCAGGTAAACGCCAGAGACGTCGATTTACGCAACTTACAAAGCTTGAGAGAGGCCTGATCATGGGGCTGAAAACCGCAGGGTGGTCGGGGCGCCGTATAGGGTGGTCGGGGCGCCGTATAGGGTGGTCGGGGCGCCACATGGATCGTTCTGACCATACCGTCCGACTGTATTGGGAGCAGTGGACACGTTACGGCACTGCCACACGGCAGAGCGGCTCCGTACGGACCAGGAGGACCACCTGTAGAGAGGATCGATGGATCGTGCCCCAGGCACGAACGGATCCCACGGAGATCTGGTCCACTCTACAGGCAGGTGTAGCTGCTCCTGTTGACCACGAACCATTTCCCGGTGTTTCGCGGAAGCGAATCTGCAATCCCAGCGCCTCTTGCGTGTGCTGCTATTAGCACCGAAACATCGCCGACTCCGTGTGCAGTGGTGCCAGGCCAGAGCGACGTGGAACGCCACAGACTGGCGACGTGTGGTGTTTAGCGATGAGTGCCGCTATGTTTTGGGGACAGGTGATCATCATGTCCGGGTGTGGAGGTCCCCGGCTAAACGGCACAATTCCAACTTCGCTATCGAGCGCGACACCTCCCCCTACTGCAGGCATTATGATCTAGGGAGACATTGTTTACGATAGCCGATCAGCTCTAGTAGTGGTTAGTGGATCACTAATGGGCCAGCGGTATGTGGATGAGATCCTACGGCCCCATGTACCTGAGATCCTACGGCCCCAGCGGTATGTGGATGAGATCCTACGGCCCCATTCCTGGTCGGGATTCCAGATGACTGGCCGGGATTCCGGCCCATGACTTCCTATGTCATGTCCAGACACTTCCATGTCCTGCCCGCTCTTCGGACATGTCCCCTATCGAACATGTGTGGGACCAGTTGAAACGACAGCTGCCGCCGTGCCACACAATCCGGGATTTGGAGTAACCGTCCAACACGTGTGGGCCAGTCTGCCCCAGGACAACATCAGGCTTCTGTTCGCCTCCATGCCGGACCATATTGCAGCGTGTATCGCCGCACGAGGCGGTGCTACGCGCTACTGAAGCTGACCGGAATGCGTGCCACAGAACCCTCTGTAATTGTCCTACAGCTCTGTTTTTGCCATCATGTGTATCATTCATCTGTATCATTACGTCCACAAAATTTCAGTTCAATCCGGATGCTTCATTCTTGATGCGCACATTTCATTGCCGTGAGTGTACAACATCTACGTCTCAGCGGTATTCGAACCCGGACCCATCTTGGACAAATGGTCATAAACCAGTGCTTAAACCACTACTTCACCAGAGCAGCCCCGATGTTTTCCTTTCGGTTTGCGGACGACAGCAGCTCCTTAATCCTAGTATCTTCATTGGTTGATAAAATCATGGCGGTGCTATTCCAGGCGTTGTGTTCCAGAATTTCCCCTGTCGCATACGAACAAACACATCTCGCAAATGTTTTCATTGTTTTGTAACATCACAACACTGTACTTCAATTTTTAGCGCGTCTTTCGTAAAAAAAAGAATGTGAGTATGTTAGCGGTTTGTCCGTCTATCCGTCCGCCTGTGGACACCATATCTCTGCAACTATTAGCCCGATTTGAAAAAAAAATTTTGAATTGGGAAGCTTGAAATGTGAGATGATGATGCTCCATTTCGTTTTTTCTTTTCTCTTTTCCTTTTTTGCGATGCACAATTTCGCTGCTAAAAGGTATAAATGCAGATGATAGCGAATTCAAATTACACATATATACACTATCTACCAACAAGTAATTGGACACCCCTGCAATTGACGATATCTGCGGTCCGGATACACATCACGGCCGCCGCCGCCGTTAAATATCGTGTGGGAAGCAACAACGCAACCAGTCGCATGCAAGATGCCACACAGTTCGGAGCTCTGATTTCGAGAAAGGTGTAATCGTCGGGTATCACAGAAATGGCCGATCCATACGTGACATATCCAGCGAGTTGAAGTAGCCAAAATCGACAGTGGCCTACGTGATTAGCAAGTGGAAAATGAGAGATGGCTGTCGGAATGTGCCCCGGCCCGGCAGACCCACAAAACTGGGAGTTACAGACCGACGGGTGCTGGCCAGAGGAATTCGGAAGAACCGCACCAAATCGATGGGCAACAGGCATCCGGGAGTGTTCTTTCGCTGAATACCATCCGTAAGGAAGCCCATCTGCTCGGTTATCACGGACGTGCTGCCGCTCACAAGCCTTTGATCACCAAGTCCAATAGCGCTGCTCGGCTAACGTGGTGCAAAAACGTCGACAGTGGACCTTTGAACAGTGGAAACAGGTTCTCTGGAGCGACGAATCAAGGTTCCCCTTCTACCGTTCGGATGGCAGGGTCTGGGTTTGACGTCTGCCTGAAGAACGCCTCCTGCCGGAATGTATTGTGCTAACTGCGAAGTTCGGCGGCGGTGGAATTATGCTATGGGGGTGTTTCTCCTGGTATGGCACGGGACCCTTGGTCGCAATTCCTGGTAGACTCAACGCCGAGACCTACTGCACCATTTTGGATGACCATGCTCTTCCTACGTTGTGGCAGTTTTACGGGTGGGCCCATGTTACTTTCAGGATGACAATGCCACTTGTCATGTTGTGAGGTCCACCATGGCTTGGTAAGGTGACAATGGGGTTAATTGAATGGACTGGCCTGCGCATAGCCCGTTCAGTTTCAATGCGGCGTTCAGTTTCATCAACTGATCGCGATATCGTTGTGCAGCGGTATTTTCGCCTGGTTGCAACAGTTTGAAGTATACAGCACTCCATACATATCCCGCCACACACACAACAACACAATTTTCCCGTGGATATCCTTTTTGCAGTGGATGCTGACGGCTGGCCACAGTCGACCCAGAGTCGCTTGCGTACGGGGTTGTCGCAACAGACCCATTTTTCATCCCTGCTGTTCCCTTGAAACCTCTTCTGCAAAGACATGCAGATGTCAAATCGTTGACCAATATTACGCTCCGTTAAAGTATGCAGAACCCACTTACCAATCTTCTGGATCTTCCCCAGGGCCTGCAGACGCTGTACCACCGTCGATCGAGCCAATTTTAAAACGTTTCGCCATTTGTGTGGTCGATTGTGTGGCATCCTCTTGCAACAGCGATTCCAGCTCCTCGTCTGGAAGTTCCTGCGGTCTACCTGCACGTGGCTTGTCTTCCAAGCTTAGATCACCTTTCTTAAACCTGACAAACCATTCCCGACACGTCCACTCGCTCATAACAGTTTCGCCGTACGCCTGACATATTGAACCGTATGCTTCTCTCGCACGTTTCCCTGAATTAAGCATGAATAACAAACAGTGCCACAAATGTACTTTATCGACCGCCATGCTTGGCTTCATGTACGAAGTGACAGCGCGAATCGCCGGCCGGTTAGACCACTACAGCGCCCGCTAGCGAGGGCGCCGGAAACTTTTGCATACTCCTAATATAATTACTCAGTCAATGAACAACACTCTTCTGTTGGTATGTTCAAGATGCTGTCCTCCGACGTTTCCCTTAAGGCTGTCTTTAAATAAGTGTTAGGGTTCATCTTCTATCCTATATCTGTAAGGTAAATTCTTTTCTACAAATTTTCTCGAAGATTATTACTTTGTAGTGTCTGAAATGTTGAGCACAAATAAAAACAACCCATAGCCACAGTTATTATTCAGAAAAATTTGTTAGGATTTTTTTAATTCAATTTATCTGACTCGAAAGTACATTGTATTCCAATTTGGTGTTAGATGGCTCGATAAGTTAGTTTAGCAGTTTTCTGTCTGGAAAAAAACGAAATCTCTCATTTCTGTCTGATTTTTTTTTCAATTAGCTGAGCCAAATAGAAATCAATGAATGGAAGCAAAACTGAGATTGGAATCTTGTCTTCTATAAATAATCTCAAATCCTACCGTACGTTCATTTTTTGAACAGAAAACGCGTACATTAGTAGAGTACCCCTGGATTTGACCTACAGAAACTTCTCCAACTTACTGAGTTCCACCCCAAATAACGTCATTGGTTAAATCGTAACAGCGCGTATGTTATCTTTTCATTATGGAGCCAACAAGAGTCCGCTTCCATTCTAAATACGGTGAAGTCTGCACTGATTCGCTGACGCCAACTTCTGGGACAGTCATTTAAAACGTAAAAGCCATGCCCAAGGAGTGATTTTTGCGTTATCATTCGCAGAAGATTAACTCTAGCACTTATTCAAAGACAGCCTTAATTAACACTTGCGAATCAATACAACGTATTTACCAACAGCGTCATACACGATGTTTTGTTGGCATATGAATAACAAAATTTCTACGCATATTTGATTTCGAATATAATTAAATCGTTTTAAGTAATTTCCAACGCGTCGCTCGTTAAATTCTAAATAAAATACGTCTATTTCATGTAGGCACTAAGATATTCGGTAGTTTATATATTTATGTGAAACACAGGGTTATTACAAATGAAGTAGCCACTTTCGACGTTTTGTAAAACCAAAACCATGTAAAATGTTGACGCTCACGATGCACCGAGCATTAACTAATAGTAAGGGTTTTATTATAGATGTGTCGTCTCTAACATAGTATACATCGACGAGCCATTACATTATGACCACCTACCCAATAAGCTGTAGGACCCCCTTTATACAGCAAAACAGCGGCCACTCGGCGAGGCATCGATTCGATGAGGTGGCGATAGGTATCCTGGGGTATCTGGTACCATAATGTCAACAGGTCTTCCAGTTCCCGTACATTTCGGGGTGGTGGTGATTTAGCGCGAACCCGCTTTTCCAAGTCGAACCACAAATGTTCGATTGAATTCATGTCAGGTGAATTTGGAGGTCAGGGTATCAACAGAAAGTTACCAGCATATTCCTCGAACCACTCCTTGACGATTCTGGCAGTGTGGCAGGCGCATTATCCTGTTGGTAATGGCCATCACTAGAAGCGAATACAGTTGTCATGAATAGGTGAACTTGGTCCGCAACGATATTTAGATAAATGACAGCTGTCAGAGATTGTGTTATTGGGACGATGGGGCCTAAAGTGTCCCAAGAAAACATCGCCCACAACATACCACCGCCGCCTCCGGTCCGTTTCCGCCCAACAGTGCATCCAGGTGTTATAGCCTTCGTCGGTAATCAGCTTATCCGCGCTCGGCCGTCTACATGAGGCACCAGGAATCTTGATTCGTCGGATCAGGCCACTTTGCTTTCTTCCAATCATCCGCGGTTCAATCTCGATCACCTTGGGTCCATTTCATGCGTTGTTGGCGATGACGTGCAGTGAGCACGGGAACCCGGCTGGGTCTTCGGATACTCAGGCCCAAGCGCAGAAGGCTGAGATGAACTGTGTGCTGTGACACATTACCATGATCACCACTGTTGTAGCTGCGTGTGATTTCTCGCACTGTGGCCCTACGCTCGCTGTGAACCGTGCGCTACAGTGTCCGCTCCCCTCTGGCATCAGTGAGCTGCGGACGATACACGGCTGGACGACGGTTCGTCGTTTGGCCATCTGGGCACCACTTTTGATACGTACTCACTACAGCGGTACGCGAACAACCCACAAGTTCCAAGGCGCCGTGCCATCACAATTTGTCCTTTATCAAACTCCGATAAATCGGCAGGTTCTTCCGTTTTAATTCTGAACACCCTACTAACCGAAAGCCGGTCCTCAGGTTGTATAAACACACCGACAAAAATTAGTCAACCCTGTCAGAACTTACCTAATAACGGTTGACGGCGCCTCTTGCCTTTAATAACACAATGAATCCGGTGTGGTAGAGACTCCACGAAGTTGTAGATATATTGAGCATCGATTTGCAGCCAGTCGTGCGTCAACTGGTCCTGAAGTTCCAGCAGAGTACGTGGGTGTCTATTCCGGCGTTTCACTTTCTGTTCCAAATGATCCCACAGATTTTCAATAGGATTTAAATCTGGGGATTAGGCGGGCCAGTTGAGGTGAGACAGTGCTGTTGATTGTTCGTTGGGCCACTCAGACACAGTTTTAGGCCTGTGCACGCGGCAATTGTCGCCTTGGAAGACAGGAGTGGCAATGTGATACTACTCCTGAAGATGTAGGGCAAAGGGCAATACTTCGTCATTCAGAATGCGGAGGTACGCATGCTGGTTCAAATTAATTGTCACTGCAACGAAATGGCCCATCTCGTGGTACGAAAAACATTCCCGAAACATTACAGAACCCCCTCCAGCTCGAACAACACCTTTGACACAATCAGGATTAAAGGCCGCATTGGGGCCTGCGATGCATTCGTCGCCTCCCATCATTGGAGTACAAGCAAAAACAAGACTCATCAGACCAAATTACTCGTTTCCAATCCTCCACAGTAAAGTTTTGGTGCCTCTGAGCCCACTGATAACGTGCGACTTTGTGACTTGCTGTAAAAAGACGCCTCTTCCGCGGTAGTGTGCTCCAGATGTTCATCGCATGCAGTTCTCGTCGCAATGTCCTTTCCGAAATTGGTTGGAGTGGACTTTCGTTGGCTATTTGGAGCAATTGTTGCCTGGTTACTAGAGGTGAAACAGAGCGGCGGTCCCTGTTGGTGAGAATCGCTTTCCGGCCACAGTTACGTCGCCGATTTTCAGTTGACTGCGAACTACACCACCGTTTATAGACCCTCTGGACAGTACGCTTCGACACACCAACAAATTGAGTGGCTGCATTCATTTTGTGTCCGTGGGCACGGCTAAACCCGATGGCCCCTTTTTGCCATTCAATAACGTCTGTCTTACGACCCATATTGCAGACTGAAGTCAACGCACACGTTGCTCTTCACCACTGCACGAGACAGAAATGATCCTGTAGAATACGTCAGTGCTATTTATCTTCCAACAATGTTATCATGGCGCCCTCTGTGCAACCGGTATTTTCTTACTGTCATTTCTGTTAGCGGTGACAAATTTTTTGTCCGATGTGCTTCTATACTGCTCTGTGAACTTCACCTGCGCCACCGTTCGGTCTCCAGGCGCGTTCATTTCTCAAGGCTGGAGGTGGTCATAATGGAATGGCTCGTCGGTGTACAGTTCCAGGAGAATTATTGCGATTCAAATCAATTGGAATCTTAGGAATTTATTGATTGTTGATACGTACAGTCCTCCTTCCGAGAACCTCAGTGTTCTCCTTTCTGAATTGGAAAATTTCGTTTTGCAGAATCAATATCTTGATCTTATAATCGTGGGTGACTTCAATGCTAAACGTTCCACCTGGGGTGGCGGGTTTACAGATGAAAGGTTTTTTTGGACTTTGGTTTCTCTAACGGCTTAGTGGTTGCGAACGACCCAAATAGTGAGCCGACCTCCCAGGGATCCCAGGGACGATCTTGGATTGATCTAACGTTATCTCGAGGAGGAATCACGACATTAATAAGCGACTGGATTGTAATTAATGAGGTTACCTCTAGTGATCATCAATTAATTTCATTCTCATTGAAGAGCTTCTACAAGAGGAAAAAGATAATTGCTTGCAGAGATATTCTCTAACGAATCTGGATTAGTTTCATTTCAAAGAAAAATTGGGAGAAGCGTTTTCTGGGAGAGAGTTCCATGGTGCAAACTCGAATGACATTGGAATATTTGCTTGAGTTCCAAAGTAAAGGGGAAAGTTAATGCCTTGTCTGGTGGTTGTTGGTGGAATCTTAAGTTGCAAGTCATGAGAAACAAGACAAGAGCTTTGTGATGAAGAATGCAACGTTGTGTGGTTCTCAAGAAGAAAGATCTATCTTTGCGTTAGAATATAAAAAAGCTCTTCCAAACTATAAGAAAGAACTTAGACAATCAATATATTGGAAAGACCTTTGTGGTAAATAAGATCAGAGAAACCCTTTCGGACTCCCATATAAGGTTGTTAGATGTGAAGTAGGGAATCCGTTACAGTTTTCGTCTGTCAAAAGATCGAATGGAAGTTATACAGAGTCGCTTATTGAGACCGTAGAGGAACTCTTGAGGTATCGTTTTCCGATAGATGACTCTTCGGAGGACACTACAGCTCGGACACAAATTAGGGAAGAAAGTCGATGCCCTCCAGGCACAGCTGACGACGTTTTGTTTACTCAGTCGGAAATTGAAGGTGCCATCAGATCAGTTGAAGTGAGCAAGGCCCCAGGATTGGACACCAGTGTAATAATGAATTCTATCATTTAAATCAAAAATGCTTTATTAGCCTTCCAAATGAGTATTTTGAAAAAGGGAGTATTCTCGAGTTGTTGGAAGATCACATAGAACACTTTGTACTTTTCAAAAAAACCATAAAAGATAAACCTGATCTTTCATCACACAAACAGATATGTTTACTTTTGAACTGAAGTAAAGTATATGATAAACTGATTACTAATAGAGGAATGTTCTTTTTATTTAGTACAAACTACTTTGCATCTTCACAATGCGGTTTTTTATCGGGTAAGAGCACGGAACAAGCCATTGAATCAATTACACAAGTTAGTAAAATCATGCAATGCATTGATTATGATACGCTTTCCAACATACCAGAAATTATTACTCAAGTTATGAGGATAATGGCTGTGGAATAAATCTCGCTCCTGTGTCCTGACCTTTGACCCCATTTCGATTATATTCCACAGAACCAGTTGAGTACATCTCAAGAATAACATACTAAAGTTTTGTTGCAATAGAAGCAGTTTTACGCAAGTTATGAGAATAATGGCTGTGGAATAAATCTGGCTTTTGTGCAATGACCTTTGACCCCATTTCGTTGATATTCAACAGAACCGGTTCACTATACCTCCGGACCAACATGATAACGTTTTGTTGCAATCGAAACATTTTTTGGTAAGTTATGATGCACAAGGGCAATGGAATGGATCCCACTCTAGTGTCCTGACCTTTTACTCCATTTCGTCCATTTTCAATAGGGTTCGTCCCCAGTGGCTCCCTACCACATACTAAAATTTCATCAAAATCGAACCATTTTTGCGCAACTTATGACGCATAAGGGCAATGGAACAAATTCCGCTCTTATGTCCTGCCTGACCTTTGACCCCATTTCGCAAATTTTCAATAGGGTTCGTGCCCAGGTGGTTCTCTACCACATACTAAAATTTCATCGAAATGGAAATATATTTACGCATGTTATGACGCATAAAAGCAATGAAATGGATCCCGCTCTTATGGCGTGACCTTTGATACCACTTCACCCATTTTCAATAGGGTTCGTTCCCTGGTGTTCCTTTACCACATACTAAAATTTCATCAAAATCGAACCATATTTACGCAAGTTATGACGCATAAGGTCAATTGAATGGATCCTGCTCTTATGGCGTGACCTTTGACCCCACTTCACCCATTTTCAATAGTATTCGTCCTCTGGTGGTCCCCTACCACATACTAAAATTTCATTGAAATCGAACCATATTTACGCAAGTTATGACGCATAAGGTCAATTGAATGGATCCTGCTCTTATGGCGTGACCTTTTACCCCACTTCAACCATTTTCAATAGGGTTCGTCCCCTGGTGGTCCCCTACCACATACTAAAATTTCATCGAAATCGAACCATTTTTACGTGAGTTATCGTGCTGACAGACAGACAGACGACGGACGGACAGACGGACGGAAAAAGCTGGAGCATATACGCTTCTTCAACCTACGGTTGGAAAGCGTAAAAAAGAAGTCGAATTTAATAAGAATAAAGATTTTCATACTTGTATCGTCTCATTGGATATTCGTAGCGCTTTCAACAATTTGTGGTGGCCTTCCGTTTTGAATACGCTTCGTCAGTTCAATTTTTCAAGGAATAAAAAAAGTAGGAATTTTCTATCGGAAAGATCTGTTGAGTTTAATTTAATGAAAATCAACTTATCGGAATACACAGTAAAGGTTGTAACTGGACCCCTATTGTAGAATATTGTTGTTAATTTGGTATTACAGTTACTTTATGACGATAACGTTAAGATTCAAGCATATTCAGATGATATTCTGAATATGAGGTTTGTCTGAAAGCGGTCGCCATGTAATTGAAGGAAATATTCATCACTCATTAAACTTCTTGAACAAGTGGAGTCAATAATTAAACCACACTTTTGCATCAGAGAAGACAATTATGCTTTATTTCCCGAACAAGGTGAATGCGAAAACTCCACCGCACTGCAAGTTTGAAGGAACGACCATTAAAATTTTACAAATTTATAATACCTTGGAGTTATTATCAATAATAAGCTTTCTGGTTTGCCTCATTGGGAATTCCTTCGTCCGGAGATGCTTAAAGTCTTAAATAGAATACATTTTATGAAATTTCATGGTAAAACACTTAAGGTTATGTATAAGAGATGTTTCGACGGATTGCTGTCTACGCTTCTTGAGTGTAGTGGAAGGACAATGTGAGAATAAGAAGGAAACTTCAGCAAATTCAGCTACCGGCTCTATACTGGCTATATCCGGCTGTTTTAGCACGGTCACCACGGCGGTTCTTCAAATCATCACTGGTTGTGAGCCTCTTAATTTAATCGTCAAAAGAGAAGCGGATGTGTACCATATACAGAAGAAAGAAACTGATGTTTATGCCTTTGAAAAGTCTGAGTTGCGGTGAGACTCATCGGAAAAATTGTCTGAGTTGCGATGAGACTGAGCGGAAAAATTGTCTGAGTTGCGGTGAGACTGAGCGGAAAAATTGTCTGAGTTGCGGTGAGACTCAGCGGGGAAATTGTCTGAGTTGCGGTGAGACTCCACGGAAAAATTGTCTGAGTTGCGGTGAGACTCCACGGAAAAATTGTCTGAGTTGCGGTGAGACTGCGCGGAAAAATTGTCTCAGTTGCAGTGAGACTGAGCGGAAAAATTGTCTGAGTTGCGGTGAGACTGAGCGGAAAAATTGTCTGAGTTACGGTGAGACTGAGCGGAAAAATTGTCTGAGTTGCGATGAGACTGAGCGGAAAAATTGTCTGAGTTGCGATGAGACTGAACGGAAAAATTGTCTGAGTTGCGATGAGATTGAGCGGAAAAATTGTCTGAGTTGCGGTGAGACTCAGCGGTAAAATTGTCTGAGTTGCGGTGAGACTCAACGGAAAAATTGTCTGAGTTGCGGTGAGACTGAGCGGAAAAATTGTCTGAGTTACGGTGAGACTCAGCGGAAAAATTGTCTAGACCAGGAATAGGGAACCTGCGGCCTTTTGAGTGAATCCAAATTTTGCAGGAAAATTCGTTTATTTTTATTAATATGGTTTTTTTTTTCGTCTTTTATTGTTTTTATTTTAATCTTAAAATGGCCGTATTTAAAATACCAAACAGTAAAAGAAGATTCAACGAAATAATGCTCTCTGTGCTAAATCTACTATTTCAAGTGGCACTTTGCAACAAGTTAAAAGTATTGCTAACTGTATTGGCGCAGATGCAACACAGCATCGTCAGTTTCGTAACATGCTAAAGTTGGACGATGAGATATTCAGTGTGGATTTGCCGTATCATTCTAAATTGCGTTGGCTATCGCAAGGACAGGTGTTAGCATAAATGTTATCTTAGCGAGAACATATAGTTAAATTTTTTGAAGAACAGAATCAGCAATGTGAATTATTGAAAGAAGATTTCTGTAGAAATGTTGCATTCCTGTGTGATATCATGTCAAAGTAAAATGACTTGAATATTTTTTGCAAGGTAAGACTAAGTCTATATATACACTGAAGATCAATTGAATTAGAGACAGCTGGCGTTATGCAAATGTGGCGCTGTGGGCGGCCCTGTAAACGGAAACGACATGACGTATGCATCGATCCGACAATATAAGGAGTGATGCGACGGGAATCAGTAAGAGTCGGACGCAGTATGGGTAAGATAAAGGATCTAAGCGCATTTGATCGTGGGCAAACCATCGGGACCCGACGAATAGGTCACTCAATCTCGGAAGTCGTGCAGGCACTGGGATTTTCACGAGTCACTGTGTCACGGGTGCACCGTGAGTACATCGAATCCGGTAAAACCATCGCTGCAAGGGCCAACTGCCGTGGACAACAGCGTGTGGATGAGCGGGGCAGCTCGCGTTGTAACAGCGGATAGACGGGCCACAGTGCAAGAAATCACTCGGCTGGTGCACAAAATCGTGTAAGCAGCCACACCATCCAGAACGATCTCCTCGCTATGGGGTACAGAAGCCATCGTCACCCGAGGTTACCACTGCTGATCGCACATCACAGGGTGCAAAGATTAACATGGGCGCGGAAACATCGCCACTGGACCCTAGACATGAGGGAAGATGTTGCCTGGACTGATGAGTCGAGATTCACGTTTGTACATGCGGGGATGGCAGGATACGAGTACGGCGCAAACGACATGAAGCGATCGATCCTTCTTGCCAGCAGGGTACTCTTTAAGCTGGTGGGGATGGCATTCTCCTCTGGGGACTGATTACGTGAACTGAAATGGGAACCCTGGTACGTGTGACATCGTCCATCACAGGTCAACGTTACCGGGATATCCTGGACGGACATTTGCTGCTGTTTGTGCGTCTTTAACATCCCACTGGGGACCTCATCCTGCAACAAGACAATGCAGCTCCCGAATTGTATCCGAATGGTTGGATGAACACTCCACCGACGTGACCTCGCTTCCTTGGCCAGCTAAGTCCCCTGACCTAAATCCCATCGAGCACATATGGGATGCCATCGAGAGAGATGTTCGAGGCTCTGACCCCCCTCCATCAAATCTTCGTGAACTGTAGGAGCTTGTTCAGGGGTCGTGAATCCGTATGGCTTCCCAACGCTTCCGGTGTCTTGTCGAGTCCATGCCGAGACGAATCGCCGCCGTCATGAGGGCGAAAGGTGGTGCTACACGTTACTAGACAGGTATCTCTAATTCAATTGCTCTTCAGTGTATGTTATGTGGCAAAAAATCCAAACATTTTGGAAAAAGCTCTTTTTTCAAAACTTTTCTTTAAAAAGAAATTTCGGATGAACATTTTACCCAGTAAGCAAAGGTCATTGATCAGCAAAAGATTCATACGGATCATTTCAAGAATACGCAGCTGCTATAGACTTATTGGATAAAAATAATACAATGAAAGGTTCACTGATTTTGAGAATAATGACATCACACTGAAATTAGCATTTCAACCTCACCTAGTTGAAGTCTCCATGGCTCCTAAAGAGCTACAGATGGAATCGATTAAGCTCTCGCAAGATGACATTTTAAAGTCCTTATTTGACGCTAAGGAAGATCCAATTGCAATATGGAAAAATGCAATATAATACCTATGCCTTCGGCAATGTGCACGAAAAATGCTTTCTTCCTTTTCAACCACTTATTGCTCCGAATCTATTACGGGTATGCAAAAGTTTCCGCCGCCCCCGCTAGCGGACGCTGTAGGGGTCTAAACGGCCGGCGACCCGTGCTATCAGCTCGTACATGAAGCCAAGCATGGTGGTCGATAAAGTTTATTTCCGGCACTGTTTTTTATTCATGTTTAGTTTAGGGAAACGTGCGAGTGAAGCATACGGTTCAATACGTGAGGCGTATGGCGAAACTGTTATGGGTGAGCTGACGTGTGTCGAATGGTTTGCCAGGTTTAAGAAAGGTGATCTAAGCTTGGAAGACAAGCTACGTGCAGGTAGACCGCAGGAACTCGCAAACGAGGAGCTCAAATCGATGTTCCAAGAGGATGCCACAAAGTCGACCCTGCAACTGGCGAAGCGTTTGAAAGTGGCTCAATCGACGGTAGTACGGCGTGTACAGGCCTTGGGGAAGATCCTGAAGATTGGTAAGTGGGTTCCGCATACTTTAACGGAGCGTAATATTGGTCAACGATTGGACATCTGCATGTCGTTGCTGAAGAGGTTTCAAGGGAAGAATTTCTTGTGGAAGGTTGTCACCCGGATGAAAAATGGACATATTGCGACAACCCCGTACGCAAGAACCCTGGGTCGACCCAGGCCAGCCATCAACATCCACTGCAAAACAGGATAGCCACAAGAAAAGGTTGCTGCTGTGTGTGTGGTGGGATATACATGGTGCTGTACTTCGAACTTTTGAAACTGGGCGAAACAATCACTGCACAACGATATAGCAATCAATTGATGAAACTGAACGTCGCAAACGAGGAAAAACGCCTATGGACAGGTAAAGGACGCCACCCAGACATCCTGTTACACGATAATGCCAGACCACATGCCGGTGCCACCACGAAATCAACCCTTGAATAGTTACACTGGGAGGTTTTACCGTACCCGGCTTACTCCCCCGACATTGCACCCTCTGACTTTCATCTGTTTCGCTCTATGAAGCATGCTGTAGCCTAGCAGTGGTTCGCCGCAGTTCCAGAGGTGGAAAATTTCGTCACTGCGTTCTTCTGCTTAAAACCCGAATCCTTCTATCACAGGGGCATTCATTTGTTGCCTGAAAAATGACAAAAGGTCATTGATTATAACGGCCAATATTTCGTTGGATAAATGTGTAGTGGTTTCCTGATTGTTCCTGCCTCTTTTCCACTTAAAACGGCGGAAACTTTTGCATACCCCTAATACCTTCTCTTACCTAACCCAAATCAAGACGCCCCTAATATCGCAAATGACCCATACCCACCTAGAAGATTAGCTGAAACTGTAGACCTTCATGTTGCTGTTTAAATGCTTTCCAACATAATGCAGTCACAACAAAGTCATTTAGAGGTTAGTCAACTTTAGAATTAACATTTTTGTTTCATTTTTTGAAGTTAGTACATAGTAGTTAGATTTTTACAAAATCACGCACGTTTTGAAGCATATTTAATTGAAGTGTTTTGAGCGCGGCATTATTAAATTACAGCTAACTTAATGCGGCCTTCCGACATGAAAAGGTTCCGCACCTGTGGTTTAGACTGTCATCCAGCTCATGTAATTTGCCCAACTTGGGGCAATGGCTATGAAAGTAGTGGAAACTGTCAGATTTTCACGGATGGATCAAAGCAGAACGACAGAGTGAGGGCCGGCTTCTGCGCCTTTTCTGGTGACAACTTGATAATACACTGCCGGACAATTGCTAATAACGGATGACAATAGCAACGATAGCAACCATAAAATGGAAGGCAGGAAAATGTGGAAATTAGCATAAGTGCGGGATACAGTAAGACGTGTTGTGCGTATGCAAATTTTGGATTGCCGAACTTGTTCGTGACGTCATAGCGCTGATAAGAGATATAAAGGATTTGGCGCGCATTTACCGTTGTTGTTCAAACACAAAGTTGAAAGGGAAAGAATCAATTGACGAACTTGCAAGTTTCAGTATGTCTTCCCGACATCACCTAGATGATTTTACGCGTGGCCGTATTATTGGCAAGATTGAAAAAGGGCGAAAAATAACAGATGTTGTCAGGGAGTTCGACGTCAGCCACAGTGTTGTTTCAAGGCTTTGGAAATCATTTCAAACAAATGGAGAGTGTAGCAAACGTCACGGGGGAGGCCGTGTTCGCAGTACGACACCTGGAGAAGATCGGTACATAGCGCTATCAACAAAAAAACACCGGCGCAGCACAGCTAGTGAGGTGGCAAATCAGTTTCTGGCTGCTACTGGCAAGCGGATCTCCCGAAAAACTGTCGCCAGACGTTCGCATGAAGGAGGACTATACGCCCGCCGTCCTGTTGTGTGCATCCCATTGTTCAGACGTCACCGTACCGCCCGTTTGCAATGGTGCCATCAACATCGCAATTGGACTGATAACGACTGGTCTGCTGTCCTCTTCTCAGATGAGAGTAGATACAGTCTATCGTCTGATTGTCGACGACAACTGATCTGGCGTGATAGTGATACTGCATATTGTTCAGCAAACAAACAGGAAAGGGGCCGATATCCGACATGTAGTGTCATGGTATGGGCTGGCATCATGATCAATGGCCGTACGTCCTTCTATGTGCTTCCAACTGGGACTATGACTGGCCAACGATACATTAATGATGTTCTGCTACCTCATGTTCGCATGTTCCGTGGTGCTGTCGGTGATAGATTCATTTTCATGGACGACAGCGCAACATGTCATCGAACAGTCGCTGTCCAGGAGTGTCTTGAGAGCGAGGATATTCAACGCCTCGTATGGCCAGCACGTCCTCCAGATCTGAATCCCATTGAAAATGTGTGGGATGCTTTGGTCGCCAATTCCCTCCAATAAACAAGGACACCCTCATCCATGCACTGACAGAGGAATGGGATAAATTACCCCGACAGCTGCTTGATAATGTTGTGCAAAGCATGACACGACGTGTGGAATCTTGCATCGCCCTCCATGGCGGCCATATCCCGTATTGACATCTTACGCCGGAACGCCTGCGGACGTTAATTGCATTTTTTTTCACGTTTACGTATTCTGCACAAAATGGCCTGTTTGTCCCTTGAACACGTTCCAAAGCCTTCTGGATTTCAGAGCACAATAAATTGTCTTTCTTGTAATGTCCTGGCATTCTGACATTATTTTATTTCACTTGGCATCCAACCACACTTACTTTTTTATGCGCTATATAGCCGTTTATGATCCAGTCCGTAGCAATTGTCCAGCAGTGTAATACGAAGTTTAAGATGAATATCCAGGCCAAAATGCAAGCTATTCTTCGAGCAGTAAGGTGAGCATCAACAAATCCTAACTCTGAATCATTGTACTTGTTTTCTAATAGTAAGGCAGCAACTGCTCAGTTTAACAGTCGTAATAAGTCAAATGCAGAAATGAAATCCATTATCTCTGTCTTAAACGATAATTCACCATATTTTCATTGGATCAAGGGTCACCGGGGGAACCGCGGAAATATTTAGCCGATAAACTGGCAAAGGATGGCACGTTAAAGACAGATACGTATATTTACTTGGGAACGCCAATGGGAACTATCAATACTAGATACGGAAATTGTTGATAGAAACGCGGCAGTTCCGTTGGGATAGGAATGATGCAGGTATATGGACAAGGCAGTGCTTAGTAAGAGTTTCAACTGACCGCTGCTTAACACAGAAGTACTTTAACCAACTTATTTCTGAACATGATGAATGTCCTTTCTATTTTTCAAGGCTCAATTTAAAGAGTGGATCTTGTAAATGCGGTAAAACCGATTCCCTAATGTATCATCTTATTTTTGATAGTCTTAATTTGGAGCATAATAGAAAATCTTTTTTGCCTTATCCTCAAATCAGTTATATAGAAAGTTATGTTATCATCAGTGAGAACACAAAAAAATCTGATTTTGTAAAATTCATAACCCTTAACGAGGATTTGGTTATGAACACTATCTTACTGGATCCATCGCTTGTGATTCTTGAATCGGTGGGTTCGGAAGACTCATGGTCTCCGGAGTAGTTTAGCGATAATTGAGAATTGGTAATCGATAATAATCACATTCTGTCTTTTGTTTAGATTCACCAGCTGGGGTTTCTCCTTTTAGTATCCTGGTTGGATGCTGAATATTCTTACTTGTATTATTTGATTCTGTAAATAGTTCAATTATTTTAGTAAATAGCTTAATAATAGCTTAAAAATATGATTGAATAGCTTGTATAAAAAAATATGATTGAATAATGTAATAGTTTTGTGATCAATATTGAGTTGTAGTTGTTAACCATGAAACATTGGGTCTTGGAATTTTTAATGTGATACTTTTTAAAACTTTGCAAAATCTGTCCTATTGTTTTATTATTTGTTACTGAATTCTGGATTTGTGTGATTTGATTCTTGTGGGAAATGCATGTCCAGTGGTGGAAAAGGGAATTATTCGCTGCCGGAAACCAACGTACAAGTGAATGTCATAGAAATTAAATATGCACAAACCCATTCGAAATAGAGATAAAACCATATTAGGAAATTTTGTTGTTAAATTTTAAAATGAAATACTCACATTTAGCTGAAGTCAGAGCTGTTCTCTTTATTAAAACGACGTTTCTTATTGAAAAGACCATTCGAATACGGGGGCAATTAAAAGTGTCCGCAATTAATAAACATTGGAGAAAAGAAGTCAGCTCATATTTGAGGCGGAGATATGCAAAAGTCTTGGGCGACAAAATAAAGAAACTTGGCTCTGTTTGAACTATCCATTTATTTTAACTGACATATCTATTATAACTTATACTTAAAAACATAAAAATTATCTCCTAAAATAATATCCAAAGTCTCCTGACCGCCTGAAGAACTGTGAAGGAGGTCCGCCAGACGATCGGCGATCAGCTCTTGTCGTGAACTTCGCTCTCACCAAACACCTTATTAGAACTTTATTAGAGCAGAAGGAAACTTTGTATTTTTTGAAACGACGAACAATTCATAAAAGATGGCGTCATTAACTGAAATGTGTAATGCATTGCGAAATGTTTTATTCAATTTAAATGTTCCCTTTCTTTTGGTGCCGAACCGCTCCCGAAACGTGGGGTTCCGCTGCGTTCCGGCCTATTTTATCACTGTGTATTTCTGTATAATTTGGAGATGTTAAATATGTTTTACTGTGTATCCTGTGTTGTAAAACATTATTTTGAGATGTACATATATCGAAGAAAATGCATTGTTCCTTTTCATAACAGTTTATTAGGCAGCATTGTAATTATTGGATTTGGTTTTGAAACTTTGTATTTCGTCTAATTTCTGGCTGCATCATATTGCTATATAATTTTATTGCAAACTTAATGTAAATAATTCTCAATAATTTAATATTGAGAATGTTAATAAATTTTGGACGTATGTATTTTCGTATTTTTTTATTCTGGAAATAAAGAACCTGATCGGTTCATTCTCGCGGGCAACTGGTTTCCTAGTCTTCTGGTAGCATCCACGGGCAGCGCTGTTCTTCTTGTCGCTCACTCATGCCTAGTATCCTGATCTGCGTTTTCTGAGCTGGATGGGGTTGCCGTCGCTATACTTCCCCTTTTATTGGTTGTTCTTGTAATCCCCGTCATTCCGTTGTTGGCGATACGGGATAGATCCATCAGTGCTTAAATAATTCTCAGAGTTCCTGCTAGGGAGCGTAAAGGTCAAAACCTTTTTCTCGCTATCTTTGCTTCCGGGAGACGTATTTGAAACGTTCTTTTTCCTTAGCATAGCTTTTTGCTGAACTGGTGTTTTGGTTGGTAGGAACCTCGCCTTCACGATGCCATATGCCTCAGGGAGCTCAGGAACCCTCGTACTCTTCAAATCTACATCACAGAAATTAGAAGCAAAATCCCTTCTTTCTCCCTGTTGGGTAGGTGTAAGCACTTGAAAATGGACAGGCTAGTGCCATGAAAAGATTCCTGTGTTGTAACGCTAGAGGGACTGTGGTCTATATTGTCGTATGCTCCCATAGTTAAAACTCCTTTCGCAGGTTGCTTGGAGAGATGACGCCTTCCTCATTAGCTCTCAGTACCTGAAGTCGGAAGAGAGCGAATGTGGCCTTATGCACTCTATCTGAGGACAGTGAAATTCTTAATTCGTGCATCTCGTTGATCATTTTCCTGCTACGAGACTTGGAGTACGCAGAAAGAGCCACATACATAGCGAAAGGAGGTTCATGTTCTCGACTGTGTCGTACGAAACGTGATTCAGATTTTGGGGCCCGGTTTCTCATATTTAATACAATGAATTGGCTGACTGCAACAGCTTCCTGTGTTGATGGAGTGTCACTACCCAGTGTGCAGCCATATAGAAGAATGTTGGTGACCGCAAGTAAACCTGGGGGCACAGAAGCCTCATGGCAACCATCCTGAAACAATCCAGTAAAAGAACAAGAGACATCGTAAATTTCCCTCCGCAAACTTCTTATGAATTTAAAGAATGCTGCAGCATCGGCATCTGACACATCTTCAGAAGAAACATCCCGGAAAACATTGGCACCATCCAGCACAAGTAAGTACTCTCTTTCTGACTTCTGTGCTTGTAGTTCCGGAAAATGTTATAAAATTCGCTCGCGAAGACGTGTTGTGTGAATAGCGGACATTTTACCAGATGTTGGCCTAGCAAATCTATAAATCGATCCTTGTATGCAGTAGTAAGATCTTCCATTTTGAAAATGTATTCGGTAGCATCCCTGTTGAGTTTATCCCTAATGAACTGAGCAATATGTTCCAAAGCCATAGTGGAACACAAACTTAAGCTTTCATTCCCATGTCATTGTCCTCCCATTGATGTTATATTAACTTTAGTCCTGTATTGATTGTACAACCGTGTGTGGTAGATCTTGTGATATTTAGCTTCTTGGGCAATTAGATCACCTCTTGATATTACGCCTGTCAAGTCAAATCCGCCTATCTCGAGTGCCCATTTCTTCAAAGTATCCGTTACGTCAATATTGACGATGTGGTAAAGAAGTGATGCAACACTGGTGTCATTGCATATGAAACAAACATCTTCTTTTAAATCATTTTTTGTCGTTGACAACGACCGGGTTTGTGTAGATGACATGGGTGAATCATCATCTTGTGTAGTAACACTGCAAGCAGATTTATCGGCGGCGGAAGGTAGGGGACGCGGGGGTCCGGACCCCTCTGGAATTTTATGGTCCCCCTCACTGAGGGGGTTCACCCAGGAAACGTCCTAAAGGTATGTGGTTCACATATAAATTATAGGTTGGTTTTTTTTGTTTTTTTTATTTTTGCTTTTTTTATGATTTCCTGGATACCGTCACCATGTTTCGCAGTTTTCTGTAAAACTCTTCAAGTACAATTTTGAAAATTGATTTCGCACAAATATACTGAAAAGTTAATTCAACACTCTGTTTTTTTCCTCAAAAAAGATCGTTAAAGAATTATTTAAACTTATTTAAGGCAATCACCAGGGCGGAGAAGAGGTCTCTCTCCTTCCCTTTGTGCGTTCTTTTATTTTCATTCCAAGTCCAAATGTGTGTCTTACTCGAGCTCAGAATTACATACACCATTACATACATCTGAGAAAT
Source organism: Macrothele yani (assembly GCA_039090855.1). Taxonomy (NCBI): domain Eukaryota; kingdom Metazoa; phylum Arthropoda; class Arachnida; order Araneae; family Macrothelidae; genus Macrothele; species Macrothele yani. The sequence goes on along the minus strand of CM077027.1, from coordinate 130,550,326 downwards.
AAATAACTGAACAAAAGAGCTCGAACTCAAATTAAGGGGTGAGTATACTACTTGTTGTGCACAGAGCACAGTTTTTTCTGGGTGTTTTGTCACACAGAAGATAAACGATCCGGGTCGAATGTGCGTGCTCTTGCTGCGAGAACAAATATTGTCGAAATAAGGGTATCGAAATATTTTGCCTCTCACACTCTGTGGCGTTCTGGATGGTGTTTTGCCGATGGTAGAAAAATCTACTGGCGTTTCCTTGATGTTTGTTTTTTCACCTGTCTTCTTTTTGCACAATGCCTGTGTGTGGTAGAGAAAACTCAAGTGATTTGTTTCGGCACTGGGCTTTATGTGAATTTCAAAGCACCCGAGTATGAACTGGCTCCTACCATTTCAACAAGAGACTTACCCGTTTAACCCAAGTTATATGTAATTGCAATACTAAATGGTTGTTGTCATCCCTGATACATTTAGGCGTTCATATATAACTATAGCTTATCAGATCTTGACGTCCAAAAAATTCAGACACCCTTTTTAATTCATTTATGACATTTACTGACAGTCGGATGATGAAAAGATTTCAGCGTGCTTTGCAACTTTACATGTTTCGTATTTCACAGGCTGGAACGGGAAGGGGGAATTTCCAATCACAGCACCTCTTTAAGCCTTTAGCCTCTTATTGAGTTCGGCGCCTGCAATTTAGCAGGCAAATGCTACAAGTCAACAAACTTGCTTTGGAATGCACTCCCTTTTGGATATCTGTTAACAGGTGATAACACATTTTCAGTTGCGCTTAACATTTTCTACTATTTGTTTTCGGTCTAGCTGTTCAGGTTGGGTACGAATTTTTGTTAGAAAATGAAAGACCTGCTCAGTGGCACAACCCGAATTTCTTTAAGGGAGTGGCCCAAAATATTGAAGATGCAAATAAAATAACTTATGGAAAACGTAACCTAAAGCACTGGGGAGCGATAAACAAGAAGTCTCCGCAATTTTAAATTTCCAATGATTCGTAAAATATGTATTTAAAAATATGAACAAATATATCTAAAAATATGAACAAATATATTTAAAAATTAGTAGCGAAAGACAAACAACTAAGCACGAAGTACCAAACAACACCTTATGGGAAGACAATAGCCTGCGCTCGAAGTAGAACAAGACGCCCGGTGGCGCAGTGGTCTAAGCTCTGGCTTATGACCATCCTTCCGAGAAGGATCCAGGTTCGAATCCCGGTGAGGCATGAATATTGTGTTTGTCTTACGGCACTGGATCTCTCCCTTCCCTAGAACGATTGACCCTAAATTAGGGACGGGCGACTGTTTATAGCCCATTGAGTTGCTCGCGGGGGTCGTTAAACCTCAATCAAAAAAGAAAAAACATTAAATTTACAGTACAACTTAATGTTCTCAACTTATTACAATTTTAGAAGCTCTTTAATTTGTCCCTCAACTTTGTGCTAAAAAAAATTGTCAAACTGATTTTCCTTAAAAATTCGAATTTGTTGGAGGAAATGATATTTAAAAAAAGAGTTCCTATGGTCTGGTGAATTGTTCTTCACATTGTTTCCTATCAGAGTGCACGTGAGGCAAAAACCTGCAGAAGCGTACCAACCCGACTGCTTGATTCCTACTGTTAAACTCGGAGGGATTCCTGATGCTGTTGGGTGCGATATCATGGCATTTCTTAGAGCCATTGGTTGTTCTGCAGGGTCGTGTAACATATGCAATGCACTAATCCATTGTTGGGGAGCACCTGCACCCAATGTTGCAGGCAACGTTACCTAATGGCCATCGCTGGTTTCAAGCAAATAATACGCTCGTGCATTGTGCGTAACTTGTCAAGTTGTGGTTTACAGAGAATAAAGATGAGGTAAAACAGCTATTCCAGACCTCAATATTATTATTGAACATTTGTGGGAAAATCTGGAGCGAAAGGTCAGTCCATCCCACTTTCCACCTCCTACTTCACTGCCACAGATGGGATATATTTTACAAGAAGAATGGTCTCAAATTCCATTATCGTATGTGCATGACTTGTATAAGTCTATTTCAAATAGAATTGCTTCTGTTCTGTAAGCCCGAGCTGGGCCTATAGCTTATTAATAAAAAGTTATCCGCAATGGTAAGTGTTTACATTATTTTGATAAACCCCTGTACAGATATATGAGCTCTATCCCGTTTCATGTTCTTAACTGCATGCGCAACTTCTGCCAGTTGTCCCTCCAGTCCTTCCGTCTTTCATGCCATTAAGAACATAGAACGGGGAATAACTCCAGAAGAGGATGGAATTTACATAGGTATTGTACATGAAGTAAATAGAGAAATAAACTACATTCGCCCAAATTTTCAATTAATGCCTCAAAGAAGGAAAGATTCCGATGATTGGAACAATGCTTCTTTGATCCTGCCACATAAAAAATTGGATTTTGATGACCTCGGGAACGGCAAACCCATTAGCTTCTTATTAGTTGTTCACTACATTTTCAGGAAGGCATTGTTGATCACCTGAAGGAAAATTTGAACTTGAATTAACTAAAGAGCAAGCTGGATTCATGAGCGGTAATTACACTATTAATCATATACACATACTGAGAGAACTAATTGAAAGGAAGAATGAATATGAAATCCTGGCCTTTACCGATTATGAAAAGGCTTTTGATTCTGTGAAATCATCAGCAGTTTTGATGTCTTTGAAATGCTGTGGTATTGAAAATGAATACATAACTATCATTAATAACATCTATGAAATTGCAAGCACAGAGGTTTGACTGTCTTTTTACATAGCCATGCTGACGACATACACTTTTAAAAATTTGCAAGTGAGTGAGACAAGGTGACAGCATATCTCCCAATCTCTTCAATGCCGTACCTGCAGAACGTGTTTCAATAATTGAACTGAGAAAACAAGGGGGAAAGATTAATGTGTATTATTTAACCCACCCTCGCTTTGCTGACGACATTGCCATTTTTGGGAGTGCCCCCTCAGAGCTATAGTGCATAATCCAAGAATTTGCTGACAAGAAGAAAGAAGGAGGTTTATAAATGAAGTTAAATTTGGCGAATTCGTGTACAATGCTTTTACAAAAACTGAAGATTAGGAAGATGATAGGGAAAATCTGGATGTGACCGATACCTACATTTACCTTGAATAACAGATATCAAGCAAGGTCTACATAGAGAAGAAATGCGAAGGTGAGTCAAAAGTTCGTCCCGTTTGCAGCTGAAAAGTTGAATGATGCCGGATAGCCATACACCCTCACGTCATTCTGCAAACTACAGGCCGTTGTTTCCTACAGTTCTTTGCCAACGTTCCCACATTCCTTCGGCGGTACCACTCGGCAGGTTTCGAGGATAGAAACTATCTGATGTCAGATTCCACATCCACCGATGAAGCAAAGTGCCTTCCTCGTAGGAAATAGTCCACTGAGCGAAACACGTGGCATTCGGATGGGGCCAAGTCAGAACTATATGGAAGATGGAGTAGTATCACAATTCCTTCCAATTCCTATAATTTCAGGTGGACCATTCTGTAGGTGTGCTTTGGAGGTATTATCCACGGCCGCTTTCTATTAGTGAGTGCTGGGTAGCGGCGGTTGTTTTGCATAGAGATTCCGTCCGGAATCTGAATATCTTGTACAAGTTCCCAGTGGTGAAGACCCTCACAATTCCACCAAATGTACAGCATGACTTTCCACTCGAGGTTCCCTCTTTGTGCTACTGACTGTGCTTCCTGGTGTGTCCTCATCCACTGATATTCAGTGGCAGGATAACGTAGGATTATACACTTTTCATCGCCCGTGGCGATAGAACGCCAAAACCTATCATCCTCTGGATTTGACAGCAATCTTCAACAGAGAAAAGCACTTTGTTTCGCCTTCTGGGATGTCAATGCATGGGAACCATTCGATGACACCTGGAGGAGAAAATAAGCTTGTGCAGGTGACGAACAAAAATGGATTGGGAAGGACCTCAGCTGCCATTTGACGTGTATTGGTACCAGGGTTCGTCGTCACAGCTTCCGCCATGGTGTCGGTGTTGGTGATCGAGGGACTTCCCTGACCTGACCTCGACTTGTGTTTGAGACCGATGTCCGCAGCATTGAAACGCAGGAACCATTTTCTTGCAGTGCTGCTCACCACAGAACGCACACGAGATAAAGGCAGATAGCACTGAGAGCACATGCCAGTGTAGTATAGTGGATAGCGCTCCAGAGCACAGAGTTGGGGGTTCGAATCCCTCCCATGACATAAAAATGATGGAAAAATTTACTTCGTCAAACCCATTTTTACAATAATGGCGTAGGTTCACCCAAACAGGGCGTTTATCGATCTCCATCGTCTGCTCACCGGATAACGCAATGTGGCTCCGTGCCAAACGCACGTCATTAGCCTTTGTGTTCCACGTCATCGTTGTATTGAGTCGACGATGGAGTGCGTTTTGCACATGAATGAAGGCTCAACATAGAGCTTTCATTCCTGTGCGAAACGCGCTCCACCGTCGACTTAGACGAACTTTTGACTCGTCCAGGTAAATAGGCGTACAAAACTTAGTTGGAGAGCATTTAACAGGAACAGTACATTTTTCAAGAGCAGTTTACCATTATGTCTTAAACGAAAAGTGTTTAATCAATGCATCCTTCCAGTTCTTACATATGGAGCAGAGACATTAACTTTGAATGACAAAGTCAAACAGAGGATGAAGACAACTGAGAAAAACATGGAAAGGTGCATGCTGGTGTAATCAAGAAAGATAGGAAGAGGAACACATGGATTAGGGAAAGGAACAAAGTTGATGACGTCATGATCAAAGTGAAGACGCTCAAACGACAATAGGCTGGGCATATTTCTAGAAAAACTGGCCGTGGTTGAGCAACTGAAATATTAGATATAAAACCAAGGTGCAGGAAAGGACCCAGAACAAGACCACGTGGAAGAGGGGTGGAATAAAAGCGAAATTCTGCTGGAGTGACTTGGAAGAGACAGGTTCAAGACAGAAAGTTGTGGAATGTACTTGGGGTGACCTTCATCCAGCAGTGGATTTACAGTGGTTGATGATGATGATGATATGTACGAGTATATACTCATGTACCGCATACGTTGTTTTGTTTTCCTCTCTGTCTCTCTCCTTACTTTTTTAAAAATTATTTTCGCTCTCGAAGAAGTTGGACTCCTCGTGAATATATTAGGTTCCGCCGCCTATGAGCAGATCGATCACCTATTTTTGCCTTTTTTTTTTTGGCCCTTTCTAGTTTTGTGTTGTTGTATTTAGGTCTACAGGTCTTATGCCATTTTCCTTGACGTGAATTGAGGGTGTCTTCAATTCCTACTCCCTCATCAAATAGAGATATATCGAAAGATGCAGGAAGAGAATTGATCTCCTTGAATCCGATGAGATTATCTGAAAGTGATTTGTAGCTGGCAGTCACCTTTGATTGATTCTTATTCCTCTACGGCTCAATGAGTTCTTCTTTAAAATCAACCTGACATATGGAACATTTATTCCAATTTATATGGCGTTGTGACATAGCTGATATATCACCTGATGCAAGTTTCAATCTTTTTAGCACTCATTCTGAAGGTTACCATTCAATCTGAAAAAAATATATCAATTATTAAAAAATAAATAAATAAATAAAAATAAAAAATAAAATACAAATTTAAAAAAATAAATACCAGTAATTGTCTCGTAATTATGGTGAAAAAGAAAATGAAAAGGGAAATTGAGATATTATTTTGGTTACACAAGAGAAATACGAAACTGGAATTTTAGGGCGGCCATTTTGGTCGCCATGTTAGATATCTCGTCCAATGGACTTCCAGCAACGTTTTAGAGCGGTTTTTTTAATTCAGCATCCCTAAAAACATATAACTAGACACCTAACTTCCATAAATTAAAATAATCCAGGTAATTTAAATTTTATGGCTGCCATTTTAGGAAACATGACCGCCATTTTGTTGGGGGAACAGGTTTCAGGTGGCTCCCCTTCCCAAACATTGATAATGGGTGTGGGCATGACGTATGGCAAGTTTGGTACTCTCCTCATAAAGTACAGGTTTGTTTTTGTTTTGTTTTTTTCTTACCCATCCAACTATTTGGCGGCTTGATGCTGACTGAGTATGCGGTTCCCAGGGAAAAAGCTTGGCAGCGCCACTCTCGCTGCTCAAGGTGCACGCTGCCTCTACAACGGCTAGCTGCAAAACAAACGTTGAACGCTATTTCCGCTTTTCACCTTTTTTCGTAAAAGTGAAATCCTCATCGGATTCCTTTCGGTTAGCAAAAACATGTACTAATGTAGGGGTTTTCCTAAAAGCGAAATGGCGTAAAGAGAGCTTTCGAAAAGCGGGGAAACGATTGATTTCGTTGAGTTTAATTTTTGGAAGAACGGTGTTTTCCAAAAATTATACTCAACGAGGTTAATCACAATGCATCTTCTATGAATTCATCCCTTTTATCTGGTATCCATTACAATAAATTTCAGGTTTTAAAAACTGCGTTTTTAACCCTTCCATTTGCAAGATAACTCTCCTTAAATACTGAACACCATTGAAGACAATGAAGGTGTAACACCTAAGTTTTGGTTGTAAGGAGCACGTCTTTTGAATCCTTTCCGACACGTATAAAATTTGTCAAAGTTATTCATAGTCAATGGAACCGGTTAGAAAAAATATCGACCGGATTTCTACAATCGATAAAACATCCAGAAATAGAAACAGCTTCTTACTTCTACCAGCGGCTCAAAAGTACGGGGTAATTCAGAATGATTCATCCGATTTCATTAGACCATAGCTCCACAAAAATTGCGTACTAAGAATTAAAATGAAAAGAAATACACGGATTTTACGGATTTCACCGCTAGCTGGCGCAGTGGAACCCCCAGTGTATCTGCACCTGGGCGAAAGACTGTCATTGTGAAAAATGGCGACCGCAAAACAGAAAGCGCTTTGGTTGCTGTCGACACGACGACAAAGCGATCGCCAGGTCACCGGACCTGACCCCTTGCGACTTTTTCTTGGGGATATATGGAGGTATGTTAAGGATAATGCGTACGTGCCACCATTGCCCACAAGGCTAGGTGAACTCAAAGTTCGCATTCATGGTTCTCTGCAGTCGTTGACAACAGACATGCTTGATCACGTATGGCAAGAATGTGATTATAGCCTCGACGTAGTTTGCGTGACCAACGGAAGTAACATAAAACGTTTATAAGGTATGAAAACAAAATTTTGACAGTTTTTTCTTTACCCTATGTACCGTTAATCGCTGTATATTTAGAAACACATAAAATACAGTCATTTGAAATGAAATCGGATGAATCATTTTGAATTACCCTGTATATTATGAAAATGAACAAATGGGGTACAAAAAATTTCTCATAGCACAAGGAAAATATCAGAGACCAAGAGATTTTTAAATCCAACAGCGAAAGGACAAATACAGAAAGAAACATGATATAACTCCACGCCCTCTAGTGGAAGAATTTTGCATAATGGAAAAGTTGAAAATACTTTTTTCTCGAAAAGTATTCTTCATGGCAAAAGTTATTCTAAGGAAAAATAACTTTTCAAATACGTCTCCCGGAAGCAAAGATAACGAGAAAGAGGTTGATACTTACGTCCCCCTAGTGAGAAAGCTGTGCATTATTTAAAGAGGATAATGTTCTGCATCATTGTTGTAGCGAATGACATACAGTAAAAATACAAATTTCTCATAGGGTTCTTAGAAGCGGAGATACAGCTGAGAACAGAAGTACAAAAAATACAACACAGCGATATAGCTGTGAACTACAAAAAGTTCCCAAGTAGAAACCTAAAGTGCTCTCCAAAGTAAATGGTATCGGGTGTTAAAGTATTTTTAAGTCGGATATTTAGAAGCAGAGATATCGAGAAAATCAGATTAAATATTTGCGCCCCTAGCGGCAAAATTGTGCATTATATTGAGACGGAAATTCACAAAAGTTTTCAGAGTGAATAGTATCTGATCGAAAAGAATTTTTTTCAGTCGTGTTTTTGGTCGCGCAGATATTGCTGCAAACATGCTGTAAATGGAAACGCCAGCTTTACGCCATCTAGTGGCACACTTGTGCGTTAGAAAAACTTTGAAATTGTTTGAGAAACATTTGGCACCGGAAACTCTCTCCGATAAAGAGACAATTTTTCAAATCCGACTCTTAGAGCAGAGATATCGACAAAAATACGATATACCGGTATATCTACGCTCCCTGGCAGAAAAACTATACATTATTTTGTGCAGAAGGTATTCTCAAAAAAGTTTTCCGAGGTCAGCGGTATCGGTCGACGAAAGAGTTTTTTTTCAATCGAATTTGAGAAGCTCAGATTTTGCTGCAAATACATCAGAAACAGACATAAACACGTACGCCCTCTGGTGGCAAAATTATTTTTGACCGAAAATTAGAAATTATATATACAACATTTCTAATCAGGAGCTGTACCCTATGCAGAAAAAAATTTTCAGATGTCTTTTAGAAGCAGCGATTGTGTAGAAATCGTAATTTAAGTTTTAAGCCCCTAGCGGAAAATCTATGCATTACTTGAAAAAAAAACTGTACCCAAAATCGTTTACGTGACAAAGGGCATTAGGAGGAAGAAATAATTTCATCAATCGGTTTGGTAAAAGCAAATATATGTAATAAAATGTAATTTAAATTCGATAGCATCTGCATTTACGCCCTCTAGCGGCGAAGTGGGGCATCGGAAAAACCCGGAATGCAAAGGTCATAGCTTTTCTATGCAAAAAGAATTTTAATAGTATTTTGATAGTTGCATAGATATGGTATTCGCAGATGGATGGACGGACGGACAAAGTGATACTGCCGCCCCGGTGGCGCAGTGGTCTAAGGCGTTGGCATCTGATCATTCGTCCGTAAGGGGTCCGGGTTCGAATCCCGGTCAGGCATGGATGTTGTGTTTGTCTTACGGCACTGGCTCTCTCCCTTCCCTGGAACCAGTGACCCTAAATTAGGGACGGGCGACTGCTTATAGCCCATTGAGTTGCTCACGGTGGTCGTTAAACCTCCAATCAAAAAAAAAAAAAAACAAAAAAACAAAGTGATACTATAAGCTCGAACCTTTTAACAAAAGACGTGCTGAAAATTATCGTAGTGAAACTTTGGAACTTTTAGTTGGTACGAGCTACATTATTTTGCTTTCTCGTTTTCAGTAGTTCTGTCATCGCAACCATTTTATTTTTATTTTTTTAACATCAGAGTAAACGCAAGCTGTTTCCACGCTGCTCACTTTCTCGAAAGGCTTCAAACAATCAACTAGGGCAGCTTTAATGCTGGAAAGAAAGTTTCGTTACTTAAATATTGAATTCTCTCATAAAATTCAATACTTCATTTTTAATGCATGTGGAAAAAAGAATTTTCATACGCATGATACATTGAAGTTTCAAACTGAGCTTTCGTGACGTTTGGTGCCTTCAGTTAAGTTATCTCGAAGAAGAAATGTTGGAAGAAATTCGATTGAAATTCAGTCAAAGAGCATCAGAAATCGTAGGTTTCCATGCTTCTTCCCGTTTTCCCTTGCAGTTCCCTTAAATCAGAGAAAGCATTTGTTCTTCCACTTCATTGTATTTATACTTCTCCTGATCGTTCCGGCACATGAAGAACAAATCTAGGCTAAACTGTTGAATAAGGAAATGAGTGTTGAGCTCAAAGGATGAAGAAGAGCAATCTTTCGGGATGAGAACACCGATAACGCTCAAAGCGCCCTCCCACGGTGCCTTTTAGGTAGTGAGATGACCAGGGAGAGTAAGGGATACGAAGAGATAAAAAAAATACATCATTTCCGCATTTCCAGCACATTAGTCTTTCGTAAGGACTTGCTCGGGGGAAAGATCTTGTTGCCACCCTTATAAGAGTAGGAAGAAGAAGATATGTGTCATATCTCTCCTGTGATGAGATGCTTCAGATAGAGATCAATTTCTCATCATCTATCTTTGTCGGCAATACAAAAAGAAATGCTGCAGAGACATCCGCCGATTCTAATTCTTTCTCTGTCGACGGCGTCTTACTTTTTATTTCATTTCAAATGATCAGTTTCATTTCTGGGAGATTACTTTGTTTCTCGTTTATTTAGGAGATGGATTATTGCGGTTGAAGACAGGATTTACATGATTCAAAACTTCCACGGCGCCCATAGGCGGGGATTCTAAATGATCTAGACCTCAGATTTAGATATCTAATGGCCTTAGAGGTATCTCGTGACAAACATCTGTTAGAGCAGTTTTAAAATTTGATTCAGAATTGTATTAGGAAAGGGAAATAATATTCGTTTGTTAATAATCGATCGAACAAAGCGTTTTCTTCTCTGGGAGATCTCTTGAGGAGCAGTTATGCTCAACGAAAATGTTCTACAATTTTTTATAGTTTTTTGTCGTTATTGGTACAGGAAATGGCATGCAGGCAATTTCCTGTTGTAAAATTGGTAAACTTATAAACTCAACAATTTCACCCAATAAATTGATAAGGCATCCTTTTGCAAACGTTTTAGTATTTTCTGAATTTCAGTAAGCCAAATTAATAACGAGGAACTACACATCAGTTATGCAGAAAATACTAAAACTATGCTAGTATCCGATTTATTGGCGTAGAAATATACACAGTCGAGTCACATTATTGTGACCACCTCGTACTTTTGATGTCAACAGTGCGTAGCCAATGAAAGAAGGCACGTGTCGTGAGCTGGCTTGCAGGGTATATAAGATGTGCAGTAGGTATTCTGAAAACATATCACTCGTTGCTGTCACGAATAAAAGGAGCGATTTATCAGATTTGCAAAAAGGGATGATTATCGACTTTCGGGCCAAGGGTGGCAGTATTTCTGAAACAGCGCAGTTTGTGAACTGTTCGCGTGCTGCTGTGGTTAAAGTGTATCGTGATTGGAAAAATGGCCCCATTGGGAATAAGCGACGTGGAAACTGCGTTGAAGGCGAAATGTGCGTGAGGGCCGGTCGAAACGCTACAGTAGAGCAACTCACTAGCCGAATGAACCAGGGGGCTACCGGATGTGTATCTAAAACGACAGCTCAGCGAACCCTGCTGCGTATGGGGCTCCGATGCAGACGGATGGTCACTGCACCTATGCCAACGAAGGTACGTCCGCAGAAAAGTCTTGCATTTGCACTGCAGTATCGGAATTGGACCTCCGCTGATTGGCAAAGAATTGCGTTCGCCGATGAGTCACGTTTTCTGCTTCATCGACCGAATGGGCGTTGGCGTGTAGGGTGGGAAGCATCGGAGAACAAACACTCTTCAACCATAGCTGGAAGAACACAAGCTGGTGGAGGCAGCGTTATGCTCTGGGGAATGCTTTCGTGTCATTCTCTGGGTCCACCCATACCTGTGGAAGACACTATGGACCAAATTCGTTATGAATCCATCCTTGCAAGCTACGTACACCCATACTTGCTGATTGTCTTCTCTGGGGCGGGTGGGATCTTCCAGAACGACAATGCGACGTGTCACACAGCTAGAAATGTCGTAGAGTGGTTAGAAGCGCACGATAAAGACTTCAAAGTACTTCCCTGGCGTCCTAATTCCCCAGACTTAAACCCACCTGATCATCTGTGGGACCATCTCGATCGTGTTGTTCGCTCTATGGATCCTCCACCAAGCACCCTCCAGCAGCTGTCAGATGCACTGCAGTCAGCATTGCTCCACATACCTGTGAACACCTTCCAGCAGCTTATTGTGTCACTCCCAGCTCGTCTAGCTGCTGTCCGCGCTGCACATGGCGGTTACTATAGATGTTAGATGGTGGTCACAATAATGTGACTCGACCGCGTATGAATAATAGTTCCCAAGCTTTGGCATATCAACCAGATGGCTTTTTCAAGGAAGATAGACAGACTGTTTACCTTCCTTGAAAAAGCCATCTTGTTAAAAGCTTGGAGATGATTATTTATGTATTCCTACGCCAATAAATCGAATTACTAGCATAATTTTACTATTTTCAGTAAGCCATTTCATTTTCCCCTTCAACAAGAAACAATTTGTTTTGAAATTACATTAAATATTATTTGAAATTGTTTTTCCTAGAGTGGAATTACTCTTTAAAAGTGAAATTATTTGAAATTTTTTTCTTTTTTTGGTGAAATTACTTTTATTCCTGTTGGTAGATGGAATGTTTTTTCTAATTATGTTGACATATCTGTTTAACAAAGCATCATCGAAGAAATACAACGGTATACATTACGAAAACCATAGTATTGCAAAAATATAACAGAACGAAAATTACAGTATCGCAATTAGGAGATATTACAATCATGAATTTTTTGTTCGTGAATTATAAACCTTTAATTTTAGAACCGCAAGGGGGAAACAGCCACCGCAGTACGTGTACTGAAGCGCACTGTATAATCAAAATTAATGGAATTTCTACTCATAAAAATACGAAAAACTTTTTTCTAATGATGTACCCTCTTATTTAAGTAATATACGCCTCGTCCATTCTCCTGAAGGATTGTAAAAATGCATGGCATTAGTAGGCAGGAATAATCAGCTTCTTAAAAGCGTGGGGGAAGGTTATTATGTCATGCTGTTTTCCGAAGCTTAGTTATTAATTTTTATATAACTGTACCAACACATCCACTCTCCTTTGTGTGTGTGAGTGCCTGAAAACCTTTGATTTTTAAACTAAAATCTTCCTATTTTATCCTTCTTGGTCCATTTGATTTTCATAAAATAGCGGCTTTGTCTTCTTAGAACAGTTTGAGCGCTATATGCAGTTTACGGAAGAACTAACGGAAATACAGTTGACAATTGTAACGCTTTCCAGTCGGTTAACTCGCTCGTTTACTCCTACCAGTTCGTGATACTCCTAGAACTCTCCTCCTCTACCTTTATTACTGAGTACTCACTGAATCACAACTGAATGACAGTATTCTACCATGTAAGCCCACGTAACAACGTCAGAAAAATTGAGCAACAGCATTCGGTATTGTACATCACGTAATAGCATGAGAACATCTGAGTGGCAGTATTTTGCGTTGTAGGCCTTTACCCATGTAACAGCAACATAATCCAGCAAAAACACTCTTGCTGGGCCAGCACTCAAGCCAGCAGTGGGCCAGCACTATATTGCCGCTGCCCAACGTCAATAAAATGTCCCGGCGGCCTGCACATGGGCCAGCAGTTCATGCTAGCACCTGGCCAACAGTTGGCATCCCCATCAGTTGTCATATGCCAGAACAGGGACATCAGCTATCCATCAGTGGCAGTGGCTGCCACTACCAAAAGCAGTTCTGCAAGCACATGCCATAAATGATGACTAGCCTAATGTGATCCGCCAGTTTCCCGGCAGTCACATGACGTAACTGATGGTTTGCCGAATCTTGTCCGCCAATTTCCCAGTAGTAGTCTTAAAAAAAAAAAAGAAAAAGAAATAGTCACAGTTCCCCAAAGGCACAACTCCGCTTTCTTATTCAACGAAACTTATCTGCATGACGTCAAGAAGCTGTGGAAATTTCCTCAACAAGTTCGGTAAAATGCCTGGTGGATCAGGCTGGCATCGAATCGACTACCGCTTGTTTGCGAAGAGGACGCTTTAGCCACTACACTGGTTTGCCACGTACGTACGCTTGCCTCTTTCCTACGCGATCTGAAACGAAAGGGTTTTATTTTTACTTTTACAGTATTGCCAGTTAGTTTTCATAAACGTCCTTTTTATGTAATTCATAAATTTATTTTTTCGATGTAACGAAGTTTGTTTGTATACCTTAAGGGAACTTCACTCACTTTTGTGCCAATTTAAAGACGTTTTCCAAATTTGTGTGCTGTCCTTGTGGTCTTAAAAGGCGATTGTTTACGCTTTCCAACCGTAGGTTGAAGAAGCGTATATGCTCCACCTTTTTCCGTCTGTCCGTCCGCACGATGACTCGCGTAAAAATGGTTCGATTTCGATCAAATTTTAGTATGTGGTAGGGGACCGCTGGGGACGAACCTTACTGAAAATGGATGAAATGGGGTCAAAGGTCACGACATAGGAGCGGGATCCATTCCATTGCCCTTATGTGTCATAACTTGCGTAAATATGGTTCGATGTCGGTGAAATTTTAGTATGTGGTAAGGGACCACCTGGGGACAAAACTTATTGAAAATGGACGAAATGAGATCAAAGATCAGCACATAGGAGCGGGATCCATTCCATCGCGCTTATGCGTCATAACTTACGAAAAAATGCTTCTATTGCAACAAATAGGTTGGTCCGGAGGTAAAAAATTTTATTTTTTTTTTGATTGGAGGTTTAACGACCACCATGAGCAACTCAATGGGCTATAAGCAGCCGCCCGTCCCTAATTTAAGGTCACTGGTTCCAGGGAAGGGAGAGAACCAGTGCCGTAAGACAAACACAACATCCATGCCTCACCGGGATTCGAACCCGGACCCCGTTCGGACGAATGATCAGAGGCCATCGCTTAGACCACTGCGCCACCGGGGCGGCGGAGGTAAAATGAACCGGTTCTGTTGAATATCTTCGAAATGGGGTCAAAGGTCAGGACACAGGAGCGAGATTTATACCACAGCCATTATCCTCATAACTTGAGTAATGATTTCTGGTATGTTGAAAAGCGTATCATAATCAATGCATTGCATGATTTCACTGACTTGTTTAATTAATATATTTGCCCGTTCATGTCACATTCTGTTACATTTTTATCGTTGCATCTTTTTTAACCACGGTTCAAAGCTACATTTGTTCTAAATAGGAGAGATATTTTTATTGTACTTCCGGTTTGTTTGTTTTTTTTTTTTTAGCAGCGGGTTCCTCCAATCTTGTGTATTCAATCCATGGATGAGTACATTGTATTCACAGAGCGTTGTTTTTTTTTTTTTTTTTTTTTTGAAATACTTGATCATTTTGTAATGTAAATACCCATTTTGTACGCGCATAATTCTTATTTTTTTCCAACATAACGATTTTTCAATGTATATGCTATGAAATGAGTTTCTATAAATATATGAGAGTAATTGACCATTTCCTACAGTTCATTAATTATTATTTATACATATAATTTTGCTCCGATGGTAATCTTCGTCGCCGTGGCATTTTATTAGGAAATTAATTTGCCTTTCTACATGTTTTTTTTTTTTTTTTAACATCCGTTAAAATAACAGGATGGCGATTGCGTCGTTTACAACTAACTCATACCACGAAAGACTGTGCACGTGTTGCTTCTGCGCTTACGCAGTCCCGCTGCTTCCACTTCGTGTTGGGGGTGCTTCGATTTCCAGCTCCGAGCCACTAGTGGTGCTTGCTTGAAGGCCCGTAATTCACGGCGATGCTGCAGGACCATCTATGGCTGCCATCAACGAATCGCTACCGTACCGTGAGCGGCAGATTTCAGCCAGCAGTGACCCATCACTGGTGGCCAGCAGTTTCCCAACACTTGTGATTTTGATGGGGACAGTTGAGTGACACCATTCTGTGTTGTAGGCATTTACAGTATGAGAACAACTAAGTGGCACTACCAAGTTGTAAACACATGGAATAATTAATACGGACGTAAATCAAGCTGTTCTTCAATGTAACGTAACCGCTGAAATTTGAAAATTTCATCTTCCTGGAACGGAAATCAAATCCGCATCTTCGGATTTGTGCTCGAGTATGCTATACTCGAGCGCAAATCATATTCGAGCTCAAATTCATGCTCGAGCTCAAATACATACTCGACCGCAATGGAATACTCACGAGCAAATCGGGAGACGCGAGTTTGGTTTCCGTTCCAGGGCGATGAAATTTTCAAATTTCTGCGGTTACGTTACACGGAAGAACAGCTTGATTTAGATCCGTATTAATTATTCCATTGTGTTTTCAACTTGATGTTTACTCATTTGCTGGTGATATTACTTAGCGTTACGATGGAACACCTTTGTTTCGATAAGTGCAGTGAAAGTCTAACGTCTCAGATAAGCCTCAGTTGTTTGGATTTCGGAATAGCTGAATATATATTTCAAATACGTGGAGATAATGCAAATAGACGATGTCATCGCTCTGTCCACGTTATTTTATAAACAACACATAGCAACTGAAAAATTGTTCTACCGACACCGCTGGAATCGAACTTCAGACCTCTCGATAATTAGCCGAGTGTGTTCGCTTTGCACTACGGTGCCAACAATACACGCATAGCGCTGTGATTTCTTCGCGCCGTAGCTTAAGGCGAACGCACTTGGCTAGTTATCGAGGATCTGGGATTCCATCCCAAAGGTGTCGGTAGAACAATATTTCAGTTGCTATGCGTTGTTTATAAAATAACGCGGACATAGCGATAACATCGTCTATTTGTTTGGATTTCGTTGTCCTGGGTGGTGTAGTGGTTTGCACACTCGAGCGCAAATCGGGAGATGTGGGTTTGATTTCCGTTCCAGGAAGATGAAATTTTCAAATTTCTGCTGTTAGGTTACATGGAAGAACAGCTTGATTTATGTCCGTATTAACCCCTTAACCGGCTGGAACGAATTAACTGGGGGTTAACATAATACTCTGAAATCAGCTAGAACGAATATTTTCGCTGTCTAAGAAGTGGTTCGAACGCAGCAGGAACAAGTGAACCTGCGCATCAGAAAGCGTTGCTTTTACCTTAGGTTTGTCATTCTAAGTGGACATTTGGGGATATGATTGTCATTAATCCTTCCTTCCTGATTACTTTTTCCGCTAATAATGCTATAAACAAGTTAGTAAAATCATGCAATGCATTGATTATGATACGCTTTCCAACATACCAGAAAGCATTACTCAAGTTATGAGGATAATGGCTGTGGAATAAATATCGCTCTTGTGCCCTGACCTTTGACCCCATTCCGATGATGTTAAACAGAATTGGTTCAATATACCTTCGGAACAACATACTAAAGTTTTGTCGCAATAGAAACATTTTTAGTCAAGTTATGATGATAATGGCTGAGGAATAAATCTCGCTCCTTGGCCTTTCACCCCATTTCAATGATATTCAACAGAACCAGTTCAGTATACCTGCTGAACAACAATAAATTTTTGTCGCAATCGAAGCATTTTTACGCAAGTTATGAAGGACGATGGAATGGATCCCGCTCCTATGTCCTGACCTTTAACCCCATTTCACCTATTATTTTCAATTTGGGTTCGTCCCCAGGTTATTCCCTACCACATACTAAAATTTGATCGAAATCTAACCATTTTTACGCGCGTTATCGTGTGGACAGACAGACAGACGGACAAAGCTGGAACATATACGCTTCTTCAACCTACGGTTGAAAAGCGTAACAAGTTAGTAAAATCATGCAATACATTGATTATGATACGCTTTCCAACATACCAGAAATCCTTACTCAAGTTATCACTCAAGTTATGAGGATAATGGCTGTGGAATAAATCTCGTTCCTGTGCCCTGACCTATGATCCCATTTCGATGATATTCCACAGAACCTGTTCAGTATACCTCCGAAATAACATGATAAAGTTTTGTCGCAATAGAAGCATTTTTACATAAGTTATGATGTATAAGGGCTATGGAATACATCCCACTGCTGTGTCCTAACCTTTGACCCCATTTCGCTCATTTTCAATAGGATTCGTCCCCAGGTAGGTCCCTACAACATACTAACATTTCATCAAATTGAAGCATTTCTACGTAAGTTATGATGCATAATGGCGATGGAAGTGATTGCGCTCCTATGTCCTAATCTTTGACCCCATTTTGCCCATTTTCCATAGGGTTTGTCCCCAGGTGGTCCCCTACCACAGAATGAAATCTCATCGAAATGGAACTATTTTTACGCACGTTATGACGCATAAGGAAATGGAATGCATTCTGCTCCTATGTCCTGACTTTTGACCCCACTTCATCCATTTTCAATAGGATTTGTCCCCAAGCGGTCTTCTACCACATACTAAATTTTCATTTAAATCGAACCATATTTACGCAAGTTATGACGCATAAGGGCAATGGAATTTATCTTACTCCTACGTCGTAACTTTTGACCCCACTACACCCATTTTCAGTAGGGTTTGTCCCCAGGTGGTCCTCTACCACATACTAAATTTTCATCGAAATCGAACCCTTTCTACGCGAGTTATCGTGCGGACAGGCTGACAGACGGACGGACTGAAAAAGCTGGAGCATATAAGCTTCTTCAACCTACGGTTGGAAAGCGTAGAAAAAGGGGCGTTAAACCT
This sequence comes from Macrothele yani, assembly GCA_039090855.1. Taxonomy (NCBI): domain Eukaryota; kingdom Metazoa; phylum Arthropoda; class Arachnida; order Araneae; family Macrothelidae; genus Macrothele; species Macrothele yani. Next base: position 130,532,163 of record CM077027.1, on the reverse strand, counting down.
AAGAAGGAAGAGAAAAGATGTTTGAATTACTTGTATCCACCCAGTAGTATGATGTCCGTGTCCAGTGGGCTACTGCTTTTGAATCATTCCTTTGGTACTGGTACTGATAATAAAGTCCTATAAGAGGAAATCAGACTACATACTGTAAGACTAAGGACTGTAAGGGAGCACTTACAACTAGCGGCAGATTTATTGTCAATACTTCTAAGATGAAATAGGGAAAGGAATTGTTTTGTCGTAGCTTTCGTATGAACCGGTTGCTATGAGAACAGTTCTGTTTGAGGAGTGCAGGAAAATTCGAGAAACTTTTGGTTTAGTTACATCTGCCGCTTAAATGATTTTAAGTGATAGTATTCTGCATTGTAACTCGTACGTCATAGCTTGAGAAAATCTAAATGACAGCATTTTGCGTTATAGGCCTTTTCCCACGTAACAGAAACATAACACTTGAATGATACCCTTCTGCGCGGTAGGCATTTGCAGTATGAGAGCAACTGAGTGAGAGTATCCCGCATTGTAGACCCGTACGTGATAGCACGAGAATAACTGTGTGACGGTATTTTACGTTGTAAGCCTTTAACCACTTAACAGCATCAGAGTAGTTCAGTAACACCTTTCTACATTGTAGGCATTTTCATTATGAGGACAACTGAGTGGCCGAATTCGGTATTGTAGATCCATGGGCATACTGTTAGCCCCCGAAACTCATACAGTGCGGCAGTGGGGGGGGGGGGCTTCGCGGCTCAGAGGGCTTCTGGCCTCAGCAAAAATATTTTACAAAATTTTTGGCTGAAATTTCATATGAAGCTGGTTAAGGAAATAGCGGAAATTTTTGACGGCAGCTTTAAAAGAAGTATTAAAAAAAGTACTTTTTTTATTTTCAGTAAATAAAAACATTTAGAAAAAGTGGATGACGGAAAAACAGCTACTCGAGATGACTTGAGGCCCCTTTTCACATCCATGGCAAATTTGAAAAAAAATATCAGTTCAGTGAATAAAATTTCTGTAACAATGAGGATAAGGTGTTAGGTATTACAACCGTTTGTACATATCTACGCATCATTCAGGATTTAATGAACTAAAAGATATTCTTCGCGGGGGACCTTTTACTACGTACAAAATATTGTGGCATGATGTTAAACGTGTTTTTTATATTTAAGACTAGCTAAATACTCGTTCTTCGAACGTGACGATATTAAAATACAGTTGAAATACAGATGATACATATGATATACAGTTGAAATGGCCATACACTGCATATTTCTTTGCTCTTTTGGGAAACACACGTCTACCTGACTTATTCTCCCGGACGACATAAGCAATTTCGTTCATAACTGTAAATTTAAAACTTCAAGCCTACACGAAACAAATCAAAATACGTCGTTACTCTTCACTTTCATCGTTAAAATATTAACAGACAACAGAACAAAATAATAACAGAAAACAGAACAAAGTACGTTGTTACTTTCAGAATAAATGTAAAAAGAACCTTGCTTATAAACAATTTCGTTCGAAACTATACATTCAAAAGCTAGCAAGTCAGATGTTTTTGGAAGCTGGGACAAAATTGTGTGGCCATCGTTAATATCTCAAGGGGGAAACTTCTTTTTTTTTTTTTTTTTTTTTTTTTTTCAAATTTCAATTATTATGAAAATCTACCCGCATATTTATATTTATTCCAGTCACCTTACCACTTATATGACGTCACCGTTGCTTCGGTGAAAACGAATGTTGGTCATTTGATTTTAACTGAAAAAACCTTGACATTCGATATGTCAAACGATAAAAAATGTTTAAATGCAAAGCCTATTATGATATGGCCCTTTTTACGTTATTTTTAAGGTTTTTTGTTGAATTAATTCAGAACAAATATACACTGAGCAGGTCAACTCAAGTCATTCAAAACTTAGGGCGGGGCTTCAGTTGCTGGGCAACAATGGCTCGATCATTACAAAACGTCCTAGCGTTATCAAAACTGGGTTATTTATAAAACCCATTTCGACCCACTTAAAGTTAGCGTAGGAAAACATCCTTTCTTAGTGTGCCTCTATGTTGTAAAAGGAGCATTCCTGCCAAATATGAAAGTTCTAAGTTCAGTAGTTTCTATGATTCGATGATGAGTCAGTGAGGGCTTTCAGTTTTATATGTACATATTAAATAATTTAAGTTCTGCTTTTTTGTGCCACAGTTCTTAATTGTTAGTTATTTCTGTTCTGTATTTTAGTATAAATCGGAAAAGACCCTTAGACACTGTCACGTGTCAGTTACGCGGTGTTTTTCGTTTGGTGTAGTCCGTTGTCTGATTGTCGGCCATTTACATCACTTCTCCTCATGTTTCTGTTTGTGCCTTGCCTTTTGTTATAGTTTTGATGCTGCTTTTGTTTCTGATATAAACCGTTTGTCATGGCGATCTTTGGCCCATTCAGACCCTTGCGGAATAAATTCCAAGCAACGGCAGCTAGGTGTGTTATGTGTAGGCTCGTAATGGATTTCAAAGAGGATAGCCATAATTCCGTAAAAGAATAAAATTTGCATATATTACCTTTCACGTAAGGGTTTTTTACTGAAGATTTGGCGACAACTGTGAGCAACTCGATGGGCTATATATGCAGTCGCCCGTCCCTATTATTGGGCACTGGTTCCAGGGAAAGGAAAGAACCCAGGGACGTCGCTAGACTTCGAAATCAGGATGGGCAAGCATTTGTTTTGGTGGTGCAAGCTTGAGAGTATCTTTTTTTTTTTTTTTTTTTTTTTTTTTTTACGAAACACTGAAAGGACTAATTTTTAATTATTTTCACTACCGGCTACAAGGGTAGTGAAAATAATTGAAAATTCGTGCAATCTCCCTTCCCTTCTCTACCTGGACACACACATATACATATACGGGTCTGACTAGTTACGCCGCCGCTGGTGTAAGATACAAGTGTTGTTAAAAAATGTCGCCTTCAACTGTTTGCTTGCTCTGGATGCATTGCCTTAAATTGCTTTTCAAAATTTTGCATTTTTGCTTACAAAAATAGTACTGTACTTGAACAATTTAAAAGAAACCGTCATTTTTATTTATCTAAATCAAATTTTATATCGTGCCACGCAGACACGGTACCTCCCCTCCTCCTTCTTAATACTCCTTTCCTTCAAGCCAGAGACTTTGCCTTGCACTCCTTTCCTACAAAGCTGTCTTCGACCACTTCCTGCACTTTCACTGTCCCGTCCGAAGACCGCTACTGTATCTTTAGACTCCACTTTCTGTGTTAAAATCCCCTATTTTGTAAAGAAAATGAACAGCAGAGCACCGGGATTCATGGGTCACCGAGATTCGAACCCGGACCTTCCACGGACGAATGGTCATCAGCCAGTGCTTAGACAACTGTGCCACAGTAGGCGCCGTAAGTGTTTCGTAGTGCTTTGTATTTGTATAAGACTACAACGTGCCCATTCGTGTTACACACAATAAAGTGCAATAATTTTGGTTTTTCGAAAATACCTGTAGGTTCAAATAATTTGAGCCGCCCCCGGTGGCGCAGTAGTCAAAGCGATGGCCTCTGATCATTCGTCCGAAAGCGATCCGGGCTCGAATCCCGGTGATGCATGGATGTTGTGTTTGTCTTACGGCATTGGCTTTCTCACTTCCCTGGAACCAATGACCCTAAATTAGGGATAGGCGACTGCTTACAGCCCATTGAGTTGCTCACGGTGCTCGTTAAACCTCCAATGAAAAAAAAATTGAATTATTGAAAAGCCTATAAAACATATAGTTCGTACTATAAAATTTAAAAATTTCAGTAATTAAAAGCAAATATATTTTCACAAAAGGGCCCCCATGATATGCGTAAGAACTGGAAGGATGCACTGATTAATCAGTTTCTTTTTAAGAAATTATGCATCCGACAAAGCTTTATAGGTCGATTATTTTCTTCATAAATGTGGCTATGTGGACATCTCTTAATATCTGTTGCCTAATTTAGGTATCGGTACCTTTACATTTTCCCTATCAATCGCTAAACATAAAATGTAAATATTAATTTCTTGTAAAAAAAGCACTTTTGATCAATATATATATATATTTATTTGGGATGCAAAGTCAGGTGATGCGTAACATATCCCAGCCTCTCCTTGACAAACGGCAACCCCATCTTCTCGTGGTGCATCCTGTTCCCACTAAAGAGGCTCTGACGACCGCCAATAGCGGTATAACTATACCATTGGAATCAGAGGAAATGCTATCCCACCCTCACCAACCCGCTTGGCCAGCGTGGTGAGTTACGGATCAAACTCCCCTAAAGATGCTTACACAATTTCAAACTTAGCCCTCCGTCTCCAGCAGCTGGAATGTACCTGGCCAAGGCAGCGGCCAGTACGACATGAAGGCAGAGGGTGCTAAGAATCACTGGAGGACCGGACTAGGCTACCATCTGATGCTGACTTTGGCTACGTTTAATGCACGCTCCCTATCTTCTGATTCAAGACTCCTTGAATTGGAGGAGGAACTCGAAAAGATCAACTGGGACATTGTGGGACTAAGCAAGGTAAGAAGAAGAGGAGAAGAGCTCGTGGAGCTGAAAAGTGGACATCTCTTTCACTATCGTGGGACAGATACTGGCAGAACTGGTGGTGTTGGATTTTTAATAAACAAAAGACTGAAGGACAATATTCAGGAAATTGAAAGTTCCTCGGACAGGGCTGCACGACTCGTTATCCAACTTTCAAAAAGATACCAGGCTCAGATTATTCAAGCTTATGCACCCACCACAAGTCATCCTGAAGAAGAAATTGAAGAATTTTACGAGGAAGTTCGGAACCTAAATAACAAAGGCAAACAGCACTTGAAGATCATTATGGGTGATTTCAATGCAAAAATAGGGTAACAGCAACAGAATGAAACTTCGGTTGGTAAATTCGGTTACGGGAACAGAAGTGAATGGGGAAATACTCTCGTAGAGTTTGCAAAGGCAGAAAGGCTTTTCATCATGAACTCCTTTTTCAAGAAAAATCCACACAGGAAATCGACATGGAGACATCCGAATGGGTCGACAAGTGAAATTGATTTTATTATGTGTAACAAAAAATTCGTCATCGATGACTGCAGTGTGTTAAACAAGCTCAACACAGGCAGTGACCATAGATTGGTGAGATGTAGGATGCACCTCAACACTAAACTCGAACGTGACAAGCTTACAAGGCAAACAAAATGTATTGACATAACCAACCTTAAAAAACATCATAATACCTTCAAGTTGGAACTGAGGAACAGATTCTCTCCTTTAGAAGGAGTGATAAGTTAACAGAGAACAGAAGTGGATAATTTTTGAAGTTAACAGAGAATTCACCATCAGAAGAAGTGGATATTTCTGAAGTTAACAGAGAACTCACCAAGGCTCTTATGGAAACAGCAACAAAAATAGGTGGTACTAGGAACAAGTTGCATATGAAGAAAATATCGGGAAAAACAAAAATCTTGATGCAAAAGAGAATAGTGATGAGGACAAATAAAGACGTAACTTCGAACATGGATTATACAGAGCTATGCAAGACAGTGCGAAAAAGTATCACTGAAGACATAAGGAAATTCAATTGTGAACTTGTGAGAAATGCAATTAAAAACAACCAAAGCCTGAAGAGAGCAAAAGGACATATCAGTAAGGGAAGAAAACAGATTATGGCTCTGAGAAAAGAAAATAGACCTGTAACAAGAAATAGAAGCGAAATTTTGACAAGGGTGAAAGATTTATATTCAAAACTATATGAAAGGAATGACACATCTAATACAGACATTACGACAGGTACCAGTAACAAAGTTCCTCCAATCCTCCCTGCAGAAGTTACATATGCAATTAAGAGCATGGAACGGGGAAGAGCTCCAGGAGAAGATGGAATTACCGTGGACATTATATAAGAAGCAAGTGGAGAAATTGAAACTACACACGCCCAAGTTTTCACCAAATGCCTGATTGAAGGAAAGATTCCTGAGGATTGGAATAATGCTACAATGATCCTGCTACATAAAAAAGGTGACGTTGAGGATCTCAGGAACTACAGTCCCATCAGCCTACTATCAGTGGTTTATAAAATCTTCACTAAGGTTCTTTCACATCGCTTGAAGGTAACACTAGACATGACTCAACCAAGAGAACAAGCTGGATTCAGGAGTGGCTACAGCATTGTGAATCATATCCACGTGCTGAGAGAACTAATTGAAAGAACAAGAGAAAATGAACTCCCATTATGCATGGTTTTTATTGATTATGAAAAGGCCTTCGATTCTGTGAAACCATCAGCAGTAAAAATGGGCAGCAGATATCAAGTAAGGGTCACATTGATGAAGAAATTAATCGGCGTATAAAACTTGGATGGAGAGCTTTTGGAAGAAACAGTACAATTTATAAGAGCAGTATGCCATTATGTCTTAAAATAAAATTGCTTAATCAATGCATCCTGCCAGTGCTTACGTATGGAGCAGAGACATGGACCTTAACTAAAAAAGACATACAAAGATTGCAGATAACTTAAAGCAGCATGGAGAGATGCATGCTTTGTGTAACCAGGAAAGATAAGAAGAGGAACTTGTGGATAAGGGAAATGACAGGAGTGGACGACATCATGACCAGAGTGAACTCACTGAAATGGCAATGGTATTGGTATTGGTAACTGTGGTTACCAAAGTGGTACCCAGTTTATTGCTATAACGAAATACAAACATAGGAGATTCATTGAATGTTGCAGTACAGAAAACGAAAGTGTGGCAATGTATGTATATCCACGATGCAGCACAAAATTACACAGAAAGGAAATGAATATGCACACGAACAATGAATGGCATAACGGCGTGTCAAACGATTTGAACTAACACATGTGCACAAGTATATGAAATGTACTATGCCATCATAAATCATCCGAAAGGAACTTAAATGTGGTTAGAGCGCAAAACAACATTGAGTAACTCATCAACTTTTTAAAAATAACAAAGGTAACAAATGTACCACTATTGTACTCCGCGATCGAGGAAAGCACTAACACAGCTAAAACTCACAAGTATAGGAAATTTAAAAAAACAAGGCACAAATTCAGGAAACAACAGATAAAATAATGATAAAGAGATACTGGGGAGCTCACACAAGTAACGAGACCGATTATTCGTGAAAACACAGCAAAAACACACAATTATGGCAAATTGAAAATACGTTACTTATGAAACACCGTAAAAACACACAAATATAGCAAATTTAAAATACATGGAAAACATCAGAATCAACAGGCACTAAGTCTACCAAAACCAGAGAATTTGCGAACGGGTTCGCAAATCCCCTAGCATTAAGAGAACAAAAAATGATCGGCTTGGGGAAGTGAGCTAAAAGTCATCGGCAAGAGAAAATGAGGTATCACATATATGCTTCTCAGCAAGCTCCTTCAAGGAGGCGAGACGGCGCGTGTAACGTCTCAAAAACGCCTGATACCGAGGATCGGTGGCACACAGAGATTTAAAACATGACACATAAGCTTCGAATTGCGTTACCGCTGCCAACAGGTCCAGATCAGGTGAATGGAGGAATTCTTCAGAACAAACAATCGTACGTGCAGGTTGAAAAAAACGTAAAAGTTGCTGTCTGGACAGTGGTCCAGGAGCTAGAGGAAACGTATCAGTGGCCTGTAGAAACTCAGCATCAGAGAGAGGATTAACAGGACCTGCGTGGAGAAGCATACTGTTTGAAGAATCTTCAGGTGGAGAAACACCGGAACCAGAAACACCGGGGACACTATATGAATCCTCAGAAAGAGGCACAGAAAGTTGTTTTAACTTTTTCTGTTTTACAGCGCCTTTAGCAGTTCCACTACGCTTCGAAGAAGAAGCTGAGGCGAATGTATCCATTAGTGGCTCAGGCTCACCTCCCGAGTCAGGAGACGAGGAAACCAACATCGCTGAAGACGCAGTACGTAGCAGAGCAGCCTTAGTGAAGACTGGTACAACAGCCGAGGCTGCGGGAAGACGTAGCAACAAGAGTATTGTAGACAAGGTTGTAATTGGAGATCCGATAGCCGAGAGGCTAGGAGAAGAGCCAGAGGGCTGATCTGCCAAACCACCACTCAACACATCCGGATCGGAACACTCCGCTGTAGACACATCTGTAGTAGAAGACATCTCTGCCAATCTTGAAGGTGGATGCACAATCGTACGGGTCGGGAAAGGAGGAAAGGCAGTATTGTCCGTGACTGAAATGTTCGTCTGACGGAGAACCGAAGAGGTCGCGTCAGGCAAAGTACCGGTAGTGGGGATAGTAGAAAGACCAATGTGGTCAGCAGTGAGATGTGAACTTGATGAACGTCCACGTCGAAAGCGTTCCCAGGAGATAGTGGTATGATCCTGTGTTAAACAGTGTGTGCAATAGTGGGTGGTGAAAAGCTTGAAACTGTACGTTCGTGAGCCAATTTCAGCAGTAGCTTCTGTAGGGCAATCTGCCAAGGCTTTCTCAGTGGGAAAGACGACCAATAACTGACGGCGAGGTCCTGTAGTATGTGCAAATCGAGTTCCGCGGGGAGTGTCAGAGAGGCGACGAACCTTGCCAACAATTTTACATACATGACTGACAAGGAGAGGAAGTGCAGTATCAGGTACTTCTGTGGAACCGGATTGAACGTGATGTTCACCGGTCGCTTGGAAAGAGGCGAAGGGATGAGATGTTCTGTCCCAATCGAAAGTCCGTGTGCAGGAAAAAAGTCAGCATCCTCCTTGTGATTGAACTGAACCGAGATACCCCGAGGAGTACGGGAAATTCTCGCAATGGACGCAGACGACACATGTCCAGAGAGGGCTTCCATATAGCGTGGCAATGGAGTATTTGGTAAGGCATGAAAGAGCACAACCTCTATCCAGGAGGTTATGGAACTCACGGCCAATCTGCGAATTGTCATCTATCGTTACCGTCACCTTGTGGTTGGATACCTGAATAATAGGTGTTGATTGCAAAAGACCATCAGGTTGAGAGGAATCGGACGTAGAAGTAGCGCTTCGTTGCACTGTAGAGGCAAATGACATTCTCGGAAGAGAAGTCTGTTCGGATCCGGCAGGCACAGAAGGCTGTGAGGGAAGAGAAGCGCAGGCCGAAGGCATGGCAGTAGAATCAGTAGTACCCAGCGAGGGCGCCTAGGCAGGAGCTGAAGAAGAAAGCGCAGCCAAGTCCAGTGAAGGCACCGGAGTAGGAGTACTCAAGGAGGTTATATTACTGGAGACACCACTCCTATCCACGCAGCATTGGCCGCCATAAGTCACCGTCTGTGCTGCAAATGACGTCATGAGCAGGCATGACGCAGCCGCAGAAGAGAAGCTGCTTGGAAACCAATGAAACAAAAGCTTCTAAGCGTATAAACAGATAAAATGAGTAATTCAATAATCTTTATCAATGATACACAAGCTTACTGTTTCATCAACGGTATAATTTAGATCATTTTTTGTCTGCTTGTGACGTCACACCACAGATTAGCTGTGACCTATGGCGGCAGAGCCAGTGGTGTCTCCAGTAATATAACTTCCTTGGGAGTACTAGAAAGCTGGGAAGGCATCTTAGCAGACACATCTGGGGACGAGAGTATGTTAACTTCCATGGACGGGGGAAGTGTGACGTGACGTGCATCCGCCACGCCCAGTGATGATAAGAAAATACCGGAAGCCGCCATGTTGGCAGCTTCCAAACGTAAACAACCGAGCAAACGATAAAAAAAACGGATGAATATGAACTAATACGAGGACGAGAACGTTAGAAAAGTAGCTCAAAACGTACACAGTACCTTTAGACAGCCTGGCCACGTAACAGGTGGGTGAGGGACGAGGTATTCCACACTAAAATGTGTAAAATATTGGAGCCACCAACACTACGTCTGTCACGAACGAGCAATGGGCTGGACATGTTACCAGAAGAACGGATCACCGATGGACAACCGAAATTTTAGACTGGATTCGGAGTGACAGGAAAAGACCCAGAAGAAGACCCCATGGGAGATGGATGGATGAAATTCGAAAGTTTGCTGGAGTGACGTGGAGGAGACAGGCTCAAGTCAGACAACTGTGGAAGAAACTTGGGGAGACCTTCATCCAGCAGTGGATTGATAATGGTTGATCATGATGATGATGATGTTAATGATGATGATATATTTGTTTATTATTATTATTAAACGGACAGCAACAGCACATGCTCAGTAACTTAGCTTTCGAAGTGATATCGTGATATCTACAAAATTGAGATGCAGCCCCCCCCCCCATCTCAGCTTACCACGAGCCGCCACTGGATTCCATTCAGAAAATTAATAAAATTATTGAAAAAATCTGACGTGAAAACATTTAGCAAATCATGTACATGTGGCGCCATTTATTTTCAGGTCTGAACGCTACCGAAGAAAAATTTACTGATTCTTCATATGATTATGGTTAAGTTTTAGCAAATATTAAGTATATCAGGCTATAATTTAAAGTTATTCTAGCGATCTTTGATGCAGGCAAGCAACGGAAGTAGTTGGCGGAAACAAGTTATTACAAAACTCGTATCAAATCTTCCTCGTTATTTTTTGACAGAAAACCAACTTCCCATGACTCAGCGAGGCTACATTTCCATGCCATCTATTTGTGCGTGAGTATGTGTTGGATTTCTATTCAAGAGAGGATTCCCTTATTGCCTCCCTGAAGCCATTTGCTCACGTGAAGCTATTTCACGTAACGGCATTCCAAAATGAGTAGTTAATTTTTCGCATTATGCGAGACTCCTCGCGTGTTTAATTTGGCTGATTACAAGATTTCCGAAGAGGAGGGGGAATAGCTACCAAACTGGAGACGAGGAAAGTGTAATTTCTTTATCTAAAAGCAGGTTGTTGTTCCACGCTAGGTCTCTAGATTTACACATTTGAACACTCTCTAGTTCCTAATTTTCGCATCTCCATCAGACTTCGCAATAAGTTTTCGTCGAGATTATGATCGTCCAACACATTTAAAGCAAACTACAGGTGGTAATGTTGAACAGCTTTCGCTGATTCTAAAATATGAAATTTAACTCGCTAATGAATCTGAGAATTCAGCAATTTCGAAATCGTCATACGGAACGCTATTTTCAAACGAATGAAATGATAAAACATTTCATAAAAGAGAAGAACAGATTGGGAAAGAAGAATTATACCATCTGGATTGTGCGAGTACCTCTGTACAAGCAACCAAAGAAAATTACCTTGTACTTCGAAATTGCACAGAATATTAGCAATAAACGTAACTGATAATGTCAAGTTTTTGCTGTTGCTGTTTTCAAACGAATGAAATGATTAAACTAACACAAATTTCATAAAAGAGAAGGAGAACAGATTGGGAAAGAAGAATTATACCATCTTAATATTGTGCGAGTACCTCTGTACAAGCAACCAAAGAAAATTATCTTGTACTTCGAAATTGCGCAGAATATTAGCAATAAACGTCACTGATAATGTCAAATTTTTGCTGTCATTAATAAGAATGTTTTACTATACTATACATTACTGGTATTTGAAAGAAAAACTTCACACAGAAACAAAAGCTGAATGCACCTACTCTGGTGCCCAAAAATAAAGAATAATATATAAATTTGTACATAACTCGAAAAATGAGAAATTCAATGAAATATGATAAAGAGGTTTATTCTATAGCTTGTCCCAAAACAACTGAGACTGGTTTTATAAAAAAAATATGCAATACTGCATTCGACTTTGGCACGGGTTTCGAAAAAATGCTAGTCGTCGTAGTAACCATAGCAACCAACCACACCTGTTTTACAGGCATGCGTCGTCGGTAGTGCGCAGTTTAGTAAGCGTTGTTTCGTAAACTTGTTTTCGCGCGGTGATTTTTCAAAAAACTGTATGTGAAAGAGGAACAAAGATGCGCCATTAAATTTTGCTGTCGACTTAAGAAGTGTGTCGGAGAAACTTTCCGTCTTATGCAAGAGGCTTATAAAGATGAATATCTAAGAAAATCAGCCATTTGCAGATGACATAAAGAAATTATGGATGGCCGTGAATCGGCTGCTTTAATCGCGCGTGGAGGAAAACCTTCAACGTGTGTTACAAATAAATATCAAAGTAATAGTTCATCAAACAGAGGTCATCGCTCTTTCCACGTTTTTAAGTGAGTCACGGAAAAATTATCATTGGCCGCCACGGGAAACGAACCCAGTGTCTTCCAGTTACGCGCCGGATATGCTTCCACTGCACCACAGCGACCTCGAATTCCTCCAGACTCTCATACGACTAACTGCCAAGCCACTTGGCAGGTTGCTTCTTGGAGCCCCGCACAATGCTGGGGATTCACCAGAGATGGTAAGCAGCAACTGAGCCGCCCCGGTGGCGCAGTGGTCTAAGCGATGGCCTCTGATCCTTCGTCCGAACGGGGTCCGGGTTCGAATACCGGTGAGGCATGGATGTTGTGTTTGTCTTACGGCACTGGCTCTCTCCCTTCCCTTCCTTGTGTTTGTCTTACGGCACTGGCTCTCTCCCTTCCCTCTCTCCCTTCGACTGCTTATAGCCATTGAGTCGCTTATAGCCATTGAGTTGCTCACGGTGGTCGTTAAACCTCCAATCAAAAAAAAAAAAAAAAAAAAGCAGCAACTGAACAAATAATTAGAAGGCGAATGAATAATTAATACAGACATTTGACGTGGACAAGAAACATCAAACAGAGGTCATCGCTCTTTCCACATTTATAAGTGAGTCATGGAAAAATTCTCATTGGCCTCCACGCGAAACGAACCCAGGGTCTTCCAGTTACGCGCCGGATGTGCTTCCACTGCACCACAGCGGCCTCGAATATCTTTCATGTAAATTACCAGATTACCAGACTGTGATAATGGGTTCGTTTCCCGGTGGCGGCCAATGAGAATTTTTCCGTGACTCACTTATAAACGTGGAAAGAGTGATGACCTCTGTTTGATGTTCCTTGTCCACGTCAAATGTCTGTATTAATGTAATAGTTGTTATTATACCGAAAGACAGACACCTATCAATTACAGGTATGGAAGATATGGTTTACAATTCAAAATCATCAATTCACAAAATTTTAACCCAGCATTTGAGCATGAAATGAGTTTGTTCAACTTGGGTTCGCCGCCCTGGTGGCGCAGTGGTCTAAGCGATGGCTCCTGATCATTCATTCGTCCGAGATGGGTTCAGGTTCGAATCCCGGTGACGCATGGATGTTGTGTTTTTCTAATGGCACTGGCTCTCTCCCTACCCTGGAACCAGTGGCCCAATATTAGGGACGGGCGACTGCTTATAGCTCATTGAGTTGCTCACAGTGGTTGTTAAACCCCCAATCAAAAAAAAAAAAAAACTTGGGTACTCCATTCCCTTTCATGTGAGGCCCAATGGAAAACCGCACCTGGCCAGTTCTGTCGTTCCTTATTTGGAGAAAATGAAGATTAAGTTGATGCCCCAACCTGCATGTAGTCCAGACTTATCACCATGTCACTTCTGGTTGTTCCTCATTTTAAAAAACACATTATGGGGACGACAGTTTGAAATTGATCACCTTATTATAGCTGTGCAATGGTACTTCATCAACTTCCTTATGCTTTAAGGATAAAATGGTGACTAGATTAACGCACCTGGCAATTCTGTCAATAGAAAAAGATATTGCTAAAAATATTAATATGATCAAATAATAAATTATTTTGCTGCTATTAAAGCTCGAAAGGTGCATTTGTAAATAAAAAATCTTTCTGTTAAGTCTTAAGCATAATTTTAAACAAATACTACTTGTACATATTTTTTTCAGTTTTTCATAAGCACTTGAGGTAGCAATTAATTATAAATGAAAATTATTCTTCATTCAAACTATGTACAGTGTTTTTTCTTTCTTCTACAATCCCTATTGAAGCTCATATAATCACCACAGGCTATTGAATAGGATTACCTATATAAGTTATTTTTTTAAATATTATATTATGAGTAATATTTTATATAAAAAATTAACATTTTGTTACTATTTCATACAATTAGCAAATTATATACGGGACAATAATTGCAAATAACAATAAACATCGCAATGTTTTTATTATATAGGTATTGTACTATATCTGCAAACAGGTATATAGTAAAATCTGACAGTCACCTGTTCCAGTTGGACTGGGGCAGGGAATATTTCGAAAAAGATTATCACTTCCTTGATAATGAGGGAAGCTTTTTTTTTTTTTTTTTTTTTTTCATAAATGCATTCTCAGCGTTTTGGGACGACTCTTGTATTACTTTACTTTTATAATTCAAGCAGAAGGAAATCATAATTGTATAATTTGTATATATTATTATCACAGTCTGGTAACTTACATGAAAGATAAGTCCATTGAATAATATTTAAAATCTTTTACTTGAGACGTGTGGTATTTTAATATGGAGTTTGCTCACCCTTCAAACAGACATGCACCGACTCCCCATACTATTTATGAGGATGTTGATGAAGTCTTGAAGAATTAATTATCACTCCTCAAACAAGAGTTGTTCTGAAATCTTGAAGTGGTTTTGGCAAAGGGGCTGCCGAGCTCCAATGCGTCTTCCTAGGTCATCCCATACATGCTCAATGGGAGTTAGATCAGGGGATCTGGGCGGCCACTCCATTCAGCGAATATCTTCGTCTTCGAGAAAATCGTTGAGAACTCAATGAGGTTGGGCATAAATTCTGTAAGAATAAAATATAGACCAATGGCATCTCTGAATGCCCTGCCATATGGATTCCGAATCTTGTTTCTGCTTCATAGCAGCAATGGAGCTACTCTGAAAGTGTGCTGGTGTGTGCTCCCGTTCAACGTGATTCGTACCCAGATAATCACGCCACAGCCACCAGAATAGTTAGGTGATTCTAAAGGTTTGACGTTGTCCAATTTCGTGTGTGTTTTTAGAGATCAATCAGCCCTGCACAGATCACATCAGATCATATGAAGAGGATTTTAGGAAGGGAGTGTCTGACACCAGGTCTTAAACAACCCTTAGAAATAGGAAGCTAGGAGATTTGGGCTAGAGTGCCCGATAGCAAAGTGACACGGAAGCAAAGTAGAAAGGGGGCGGGATGCGCCCTTATTTATAACCGGGGGGTCCAGTACGCGGGGTCCGACGGTTTAACGTGCCCATCCGACGCTCGGCGGATATTTAGTGGATCGAGCGTTCGTACCTGCTGGGATCGAACCTGAGGTCCTTTCCGTGACAGTCACGAACGTTGCCCACTATAGGCTACCAGCGGCCCAACCCTGTACAGCCCTGTACAACCCCACCCATTGTGTAATTCTAGTCCAAAACAACAACAGGCTTCTCCGAACCTTCAACACGACTCATGGAGGCATTATGCACATTATTTAGAAGATAAACATCTTTTTAGTCTCGCCAGTGAAGGGCCATTACCTTACCTCTCTGACAAAAAATAACCTGATTTCTTTTCCTTATGAAAATTAGTAGGCAAATCTTTTCTATTTTTTCTTACTGTGCCAAAACTATCAGTCTTATAAGACAGCAGCAAATCACAAAGTTCTGTGGACGTGTAAAAAATCATGTGCAGTCATGCTCCAATGACAAAATTGGTTCAAAAGAGAGAGTACAATTCGAATTGTGTGCGGTTTGTCTTTGAATATACTGGAAACCATGGTACCTTTTCTTGTGTAAATGATTTGAGAGAATATATATCCTAAACTAGATTCGCAAAACATGTAACATTTTATCCCAAATCTCACCCTCTTCAAAGGAATATATTGTTTCCAACCTAACCTACCTTCATATAATAACAACAAACTTTCGTTTACACTTACGTCTCTTTCAACCGAGTAAGCACTTCGAAATTTTTGGGAAATTTCTTGGAATATTGGCCATATTTTATTACTTAATTTCCAACATGGATGATCACTTTCATTTAGTTCATCATTGTTCACAAAATGTAAAAATTTCTTGATTAGCTGGAAGCGACGAAGTGACATGTGTTCACGAAAGGCTGGTGTTGAAAAAAACGTTGTCCAATAAAGTTCTACCGTAGGCTTCACAATTATCTCTTGCAAAATTGTAAGTGCAATAAAAACAAACAGTTCGCGTAAACTAGTTTCTTTCCAGTCCTTCACTTGTTTTCGGCCTTACTGCAGTGACACTTATTGTCTGGTCTGCGTGCGTACCTAATAGCCTCTGAAACAATACGCTCAACCATTTCGTCATCAAGAAACTGAAGATTCAAGGTCTAAACTAACCTTTACTCCTGGTGTTCCAATAAATGTAAATCTGGGGCATGGCGTACCTGAAAAACTCGGGGCCAACACTGGCCGCTGCCTTGGCCAGGTACATTCCTGCTGCCGGAGACTGAGGGCCAAGATTTAAGTTGTGGAGTCATTTTGGAGGGGTTTGGCCATAACTCACCACGCTGGCCAAGCTGGTTGGTGAGTGTGGGATAGCATTTCCTCTAATCCCGATGGTATAGTTTTACCGCTATTGGCAGTCGTCACAGCCCCTTTAATGTGAACAGGATGTACCACGAGAAGGCGGGGTTGACATTTGTCAAGGAGAGGCTATAGTATATTACGCATCATCTGACCTTACTTGCATATTATATATACCACGGGTTTCTCTTTCTCTCTCTCTCTTTTTTTTTTTTACTGTTTTAACTCTGGGAGAAGCGAGATCCTTGAAATTATTAGGTTCCGCCGCCCATGGATATTCCTTTCACATTGTCTTGCTAATATACACGTATAGTATATGGCTGTGAAAAGGGGCCTCAAGTCCTCTAGGGGAAAAAATGGATGTTTTCGTGTCATCCAGTTTTTATAAACTAAACCCGCGAAAATGTTTCTAAATATATATCTTATTTTTTCAAAAAATATGCCAGGAACTGGTTTTCTTTTTAATATTTCATTCAAATCAGCCGTCAGAAATTACTTGCTATTTTTTTTAACTACTTTCATATGAAAAACTTTGTAATTTTTTTTTTTTTTTTTTTTTTTTTGCTGAAGCAAGCGGCCCTCTAGGCGACAAGCGCCTCACCCCCACCCCACCCGCAATGCTGGGGTCGCGGGGCTATCAGTGCGCTCCTGGTCTATGATCTAGGTGGTGCTGGTGGAAATTATCATTGTTCATTGCCGTCCACTTACGACACTTTTCCAAACTAGCATCATCTGATTCTTCCTCACTACTTACATAACCTGTGATGTATTCAGGCATTTTTTCGGGGGTGCTTAGCCCCCCCCCCCAAAAAATTTATGAGTGCCCCCAGTAGGTTTTTGGGCGATCACCTCATATGTTTAGCATAATTGTGTTCGTTTATAACTGAATATTTAGAGAGATTAATTTAAAAAATTAAGAAAATGAAGGAAAATATTATAATAAAAAAACAACAACATCCACACGGACGTCAATCTGAAATTTCTATCATCATTCAACAAAACATTAAACAGTCCTCGCTGAAGGGGCAATTTTTCAAACACTGAAAACTAGGACTACTGCCGCAATAAAAACTTAATTCCACCGAGTAAGATGTTTGCATTGCAATACATCATCAAATTTTGGAAGCTGGCATTCAGCTTCATTTCAGTCTTCCGGATGCCGATTTTCCATGTTTAGGGTTAAGCCTCAGTGTAGCTAACGGGAGGTTAGTACTTCCAATACGACAAAATATTTGCTACCTAATTTTTAACTATAGCAAATTATTAGAAATTGTTTCCATCATAAGGTTTATAACGAAGTAAATTTCTCCGCGCCAGCAGGATTCGAACCCGGGTCCCCTCATTCCGGAATAAGTTGCTCTACCAATTGAGCTACGCGGATGTTTATTCTGATTGCTATCTGGCTTTACGTCGTGTGCGTCCTGCTGGCAGGTACGTCACAGGTTGTTGTTTTTTTTTCTGGCGGTAGTGGTTTACACTCTGTGACAAAAAAAAAAAAAAAAATCGAGGCACCTTAAACTGACATCCAAACAGTTCATATTTTTTTTTACTACTTTGTGCCAATCTAAATAATCTAAAGGGGCTGAAACTAAATGGCAGGAGAATGGCTTACACCATACGTTATCAGGTAACACTGTAATGAGAAACACGCTTATACTAAGGCGAGGACATTTTTACCTCTCCTAATGTCTTGGGGGGATTTTCTCCAGCACAGCCTTGCCTTTACTAGCGTCCTCAATATTTTACACGACCCCGTGGTGAAATTCGTAGTCCATTGTTGAATTAAAGTAAAGGTATAACATTTGTAAATTTTTAATCACTTGTATGTGTAGATTTCTTGGAATCTGCATTTGCGATTTAAGAGCATAAGAAAATTTTTGTACTCTATTTAATTTTTTTTTTTTTTTTTGATTGGAGGTTTAACGACCACCGTGAGCAACTCGATGGGCTATAAGCAGTCGCCCGTCCCTAATTTAGGGTCACTGGTTCCAGGGAAGGGAGAGAGCCAGTGCCGTAAGACAAACACAACATCCATGCCTCACCGGGATTCGAACCCAGACCCCTGACGGGCGAATGATCAGAGGCCAGCGCCTTAGACCACTGCTTAAAAAAAAAAAAAAAAAAATTTCATACTGTATATTAATATATATATATATATAAATAACAAAATTGTGATTATATGTACATAATCAGTCAACAAGTTTTAGCCCCCACGAAATTTGTAATCCCCCCCCCGCCCCGGAAAAAACTCTGAATGCAACACTGTACATAACTGTCAGAACTTCCAGAACCACCAAAGAAATTGTCATCGTCAAATAAATCATTTTCCATATCATCATCAATATCACTTTCTGATTCAGAAATCTCGTAAAATTGTTTTCGTTTACTCGTAGCAGCCATCACGTAAAAATCGAAATCACTTTGACACTGATATAAAAAACCGAACTCGAAATTATACTATTGCTTATGAAAAGCAGAACATCTGCTGCCATCTATTGGGATCAACTAGAACGGCCAGAGTGTTACTCGGGAATGTCATGAAAAGTAAAGGGCTTATAGTTTGCATTTGAATGAGCTCTTTTCGTGTTTGCCATCTTTAGAGCGTACAAAATGCATTGTCCGAGCTGAACTCTTGGTTGCCGAAAAACGGTGACGTCTACTGCTCGAGATGAACTTGGGAATGCCAGTTGAATGGTTAATAAGCATATAAAATCTGGGTGAAGGGTATTTGGAAGAAACTACAATTTGCAAGAGCAATTCACCATTATGTTTTAAAGGAAAAGTGTTTAATCAATGCCTCCTTCAAGTTCTTATATATGGTTTATAGACAGGGACCTTAACCAAAAAATGCATTCAGAGACTGGAGACAACTGAAACAAACAAGGAGAGGTACATAATTGGGATAACCATAAAAGATGGAAAGATGATCTCATGGATCAAGAAAATGCCAAAAGTTGATGACTAAGAAATCTATGTACGACCAGAGTTTTTCTGGTTTAAAAATCCCTAAGGAAATTCGGCTATAACGTGGGAATAAGTTCACCAAGACCCATTGCTAACTTCTTCACCTAGCGTAATCCAAAGCCAACCTTTTCTGAATGTGCCGGGGTCTATTCCATCTCTACTGTTCTCTGAGGGTATCGTTCACTTGACCGAAAGGTCACTTGACTGAAAATCACTTCGCCAAAAATCACTTGATCGAAATTTACATAATTCACCGAAAGGTCACTTCACCTAAAAGTTCCTTTCATCGAAAAGACATTAGATCGAAAAGTGCATTTCACCGAAGGATTACTTTACCTAAAAGTTCATTATATCAAAAGATCATTTCACCGAATAGTCAGTTTATCGAAAACTTAGAATTTTGTTGTTAGAGATGTGTTGGAGTGTGGTGCGGGTTTTTAAAAAACTGGCCACCTAAACATTATTGGATTGTATAAAAAATATACTTTTAATTTCCGTGAAACACCTCCCCATGAGTAGGTTTTTCGAAATATAACATTAATTATAAGGCCTAGATCTGTGCCTTTTTTTCAAATTTTAATTCTCCGAGCTCATATTTATAAGGGTTACATAGCAAATCAAGTAAATAATGTTCCACTTTTACTCAACCACAAAACATTAATTTTTTGACCGTAGGCCGGATACAGGTCATTTTAACAAATTTAACCCTGCTCATATTCATAAGCATTGCATAAAATGTAAGTAACTTTCTATGTAAACCCTATTTTTTTTTTTTTTATGAACATGAGCACGCGCTGTTAAAATTTGCTAAAAAGGCCTAAGCCGAGACATAGGTTCCTAAACTTGATTATTTTTGCCTGAAAAAATGTGCAACATTATTAACTTGACTTTCTATGTAAACTTTATGAACATGAGCACTGAACATGACTTTTATGTAAACCTTATAAACATGATTAAAATTTACTAAAAAGGCCTAAGCCGAGGTCTATTGTCGTAAAAAAATATATTTGTCTTAAAACTAAATCTTTGCGTTCTCTGTGACACGGAGAAATCAAAAGTGCAGTTTGGGTATGATCCCCTAACGTTTCGGTGGCCTGTCTGCCGAACTTGCTCTATGCTTCAACAGATCCTGTAAAGAAATCCAAAGTTTTCGATAAACTGACCCTTCGGTGAAATGACCTTTCGATGAAATGAACCTTTAGGTAAAGAGACCTTTCGGTGAAATGAACTTTTCGATCAAGTGACCCTTCGGTGAAATGTACCTTTCGATCAAATGACCCTTCGATGAAATGAACGTTTCGATCAAGTGATCTTTCGGTGAAACAATCTTTTCGGTGAAGTGATTTTCGGTCAAGTGACCCTTCGGTGAAGTGATTTTCGGTCAAGTGACCCTTCGGTGAAGTGATTTTCGGTCAAGTGACCCTTCGGTTAAGTAAACGTCGGGCAAATAAACCAGACTCGTTCTCTGATAGCTCTAAGTTGCTCTATATTGGCATGACAAAAATATCTCTTGCAAGCAGACTTATTGAGCATAAGAGCAACGTTAAAAGTGGCAAGCATACTACAGCATTGTGAAGAAGAGTTTCACCCGAAGTAGCAACTCCACTCTGGAAGAAATTGACATATACAGATCTGCATTGCATTTTATACTTCCTCAAAAGGAACATCAATCAGAGAGACCACTGAAATAATTTCTCACCTAGAGGCGTGTAATGATTATCTTTTAACTGATTTACCACGTGCGTTGAACTTCTTATTAAATCTGTACGATAGGTATACTCTTAGGCGTGATCAAATGGAACCCGTTCGAGTAGCTTTATTAAGACGAACGAAAAGGTACATCCTCAGGTGTGGCAGAATTAAACAAAGCAATATATAAGAAAGCAAGAATGACCGGTATCCTTTAGAAGAAGTCGCCGTAGGCATTCAGACATGCATCCCACTGATTGGGGAGACAGCGAATACCTTCCGCGAAGAAGGACTTTGGTTGCTCCTTGAACCATTTGGGTCACTGCTGCCATGAGGTCTACATCGGAGTGGAATTGTTATCCCTTTAGAGCTTTTTTTAAGGGTCCGAACAAATGAAAGTCACATGGTGACAGATCGGGGCTATAGGCTGAGAGGTGCAGAACCTACCATCATTTCCGTTTAACGCATCCAGCACAATGTTCGCAACATGCGGATCAGCATTGTCTTGCAGCAGAATCACACCACGCGAAAGCATACCGGGTCACTTATTCTTGATGGCTTTATGCAGCTTGTCCAGTGTATCCTTGTAAAAAAAAACTCTTCATGGTCAAAAAATGCGGTCAGCATAACGTTACCGGCGGAAGCCTGTGACTTGAATGTTTTGTGTTTTGGTGATCCGGGATGTTTCAATTGCATGCTCGGTGGTTTGCCGAACGGCTCAAAGTGGTGGCATTGCGATTCGTCGCCTGCCACTATGCGCGACAAAAATGCATCACCCTCCACTTCGTAACGCAGTAAGTGATTCGAACTCCAACCCATGCGTTCTTCCTTATGGTGGTCGGTCAGCATTCGCGCGATCCATTGTGAACGCACCTTCCGATACTGCACTTTCTTCGTAACCACCGTTTGAGTCGTTCCAAGTTGCATAGCGAATTCTTCCGCTACCGAACGTAAGCTCCAACAACGGTCCACCCGTATTGCTGCATCAGTCTTGGCGATGGCTTCGTCAGCCGCAACAACATGCGCCTGGCCCCGCCTCGGAAGATCTTACGTTTCCTGACGTCCTTCCCGAAACATTCGCGCCCAGTCCGTCACTTTTGTCTTCGAAACACATTTGTCACTATACCCCGCCTGCATTGTGCGAAGAATGTCGACTGGTCGACATCCTTCCGCTGTTAGGAACTGAATCACCGCTCACAGATCCACTTTGGACGGATTCGGAATCACGCCAGCCATGTTGTCAACGGTCTGCAGCACAAACCACACATGCGAGGGGAATGAACGCGTGCTCGCTTTTTCATTGGTCTGCGTTTATCACGCGAGCTGTGATGCCATCATGTTTCCCGTGTTCCGGTCTATGTGACGCGGCACGAACGCGTTTCATTTGATCACGCCTCATATGTATGTAAATTATATTTCGGGGAACTGCATCGCGTGAAAAATGAATTTGCTTTATACGAGCGTGCGCATTGTTCACTCTAATTTTAAATACTCTGTTTTATTTGGAATCTATCAGTTCTACTCTGTATGTCTGGGCCTTGACAAAGCCACTCTTGGGTCAGCGAAAGCTTGGCAGTTATCTTTTTACGACCATCGTTTTATCCCTGTTAAACCAGGATTTAATAAGCATCAACTGGACTTCCCAATCAAAACGCTTTCAAGCAGTTTCGGCTTTTGAGTGTATCGTGCCGCTTTGTTTACATTGAATCTGATCACACCCAAGAAAGTAATTTACGATAAATTTTATGCTGATGTTTTGTTAGAATTTCTGTACAATAGACGCCTTAATATTTTTTTTTATTGTAGGGTTAACGAGCACTGTGAGAAACTCAATGGGCTATAAGCAGTCGCGACACCTTTTTTTTTTTTTTTTTTTTTTTTGATTGGAGGTTTAACGACCACCGTGAGCAACTCAATGGGCTATAAGCAGTCGCCCGTCCCTAATTTAGGGTCACTGGTTCCGGGGAAGGGAGAGAGCCAGTGCCGTAAGACAAACACAACATCCATGCCTGACGGGATTCGAACCCGGACCCCTTACGGACGAATGATCAGAGGCCAGCACCTTAGACCACTGCGCCACCGGGGCGGCACGCGACACCTTAATGACTATTTTTAGGTATATTTTTTGTCTCGGAACAGGTTTTTTTTTTTTTTTTTTTTTTTTACGTGTTATTATGGTGCAGTTTTAGCCACTTTTGCAATTCGTTTGTGTGGCAGGTGCATTTTTTTATTTTTTTATTTAGTGAATTTTTAAAGTTTGGACTACGTTTTGCTGAGCGTACTGCTAACCTTCGCAAGTGATTCGGCATTTCCGCGCCAGAGGTTTTAGTTCCCTGCGTTTTTACGTAACGTTGGAGTAGTGCTTTGTTTGACGCTGTGTATTCCAATTGTAAAAGAGTTTGTCTTTATTTTTTAGCATGGCTTTGTCAACTCTATGAAATTCTTCCACTTCGTCGACATCGGATGTTTTCGCTGGCTGTTCGTTCGCGCTTTTTGAGTTCGTCAAAACGGTTTCTTGTTCGTCAACCACTGCAACAGCTTTTGCCCAGCGGCATCGTTGTATGACTTCAACCGTGTTCTGCTGTACTTGCAATCGACAGATTTCTCTGGATGAGGAAAATTTGCATTTCAAATGTCGCCGAATGCGTGGGGAATATTACAAGAAAAAGCATAAATTGAAATGTTCTTTCTACTTCTTGGCCAGGAAGGGAACTTTCTTCGAAGGGTCGCACCTGTCCGTTTGCACCATTTGGAAATTCGTTTTGCTGTGGCTTCTCGTCCGTCAGCCACGTCGCAAGTTTATTCGTTCTCAGCTCAGCATTGCGCAGGCTACTGGTGCCGATTGGTCGCAGTTCTGCCTAGAAATCTGTTTCTATTGGGCAATTAATGTTTCGGAGAAGTTGGGTGGCCCAGGAAAGGTCGTTGCGATCGAAGAAGTAAAATTTGGAAAAAGGAAGTACAATCGTGGTCGCCCAATTCGAGGACAGTGGGTCTTCGGGGAAATTGAAAGGGAAAGCCGCCGCATTTTCCTTGTGCCCATTGAGTCTCGAAATCAGGTGACTCCAAAAGAATTGATTCAGCGATGGATTGAGCCGGGGACCACCTTTGGACTGCAAGAGGGCGTCCGATACCTTAACGACATAGGTTTTCAACACTTCACTGCGAATCACTCACTTCATTTCATCGATCCTGTCATTTTCTTGTAGGACTTCCGTCCACAGTGAGTAGAGCTTAGGTCCCAGCCACCTACAGCGAGATCGCCTTTTGGGCAGGACACAGAAACGGAAGGAATGAGAGTAAGTCTAGCGACTTTGACAGAACAGTTTGTAGTGAGATTAGAGTACAGTAGATGGCGCCACCATACTACAAGTACGATGTTGAACATAGAGGGGTGAGAGAATTTCATGGGGGGAGGCCTTAGGAAAGGATACCCATTTAACCAGTGGGTCCAGCCTGGGGGCCGTCACTTAACGTGCTCGTCCGATGCACAGCGGATATTCAGCGATTGTTTGTAAATCACACCATCTCTGAAAGATCAGCCCAAGCTCGAACCTGAGGACCTTGCATTGATAGTCTGACTCGCTAACCACTAAGCCATCCGCGGCTTATTTCATTGATCCTCAGACTGGCATGCACACTAATACCATTGAGCGAGTTTGGGCGAGAGGTTCAAGGTGGTGTTCCTCGTTACGGAAGTCGTAAGCCGCATTATCCAGGCTACTTAGCAGAGTTCTAGTTCAAGCGTACGTTCTAGGTAAGATGAAATAGAACGGATTTACCCTTTCTGGAAGACTCTAGCAGTGGTTTACACTCCCTCTATTCCCTAAAGAACTCGTAACAATGTTTTTTTACATAACGACATATGTATATCATCATCATCATCATTGTCAACCATTATCAATCCACTGCTGGACGAATGTCTCCCCAAGTTTCCTCCACAACGGTCTGTCTTGTGCCAGTCTCCTCCATGTCACCCCTGCATACTTTCGAATTTCATCCACCCATCTCCCATGTGGTCTTCTTCTGGGTCTTTTCCTGTCCCTTGGAATCCAATCTAAAATTTCGGCTGTCCATCGATGATCTGTCCTTCTGGCAGTATGTCCAGCCCATTGCCATTTCAGGGATTTAACTCTGATCATGATGTCTTCCACTCTTGTCATTTTTCGGATCCACGAGTTCCTCTTCTTATCTCTCCTGGTTACACCAAGCATGCACCTCTCCATGCTACTTTGAGTTGTCTGCAGCCTTTGTATGTCTCTTTTAGTTAAGGTCCACGTCTCTGCACCATACGTAAGCACTGGAAGGATGCACTGATCAAACACTTTTCTTTTAAGACATAGTGGCATATTGCTCTTGAAAATTATGCTGTTTCTTCCAAAAGCTCTCCAGGCAAGTTTTGTACGCCGATTAATTTCTTCATCAATGTGACCCTCACTTGATATCTGCTGTCCAAGATAAACGTACGTGTCTGTTATCTCCAGCTTTTCTCCATCAATCGATAAATCTTCATTTCTTGTAAAAGCATTGAACATCACTTTTGTCTTCTGAAAGTTCATTTTTAATCCCACTTCTTTACTCTTGTCAGCAAGTTCCTGGATCATACTCTGCAGCTCTGATGAGGTAGTTGCAAAAATGACTACATCATCAGCAAAACGAAGGTGGGTTAGATAATTTCCATTAATCTTTATCCCCTTGTTTTCCCAGCTCAGCGACTGAAAAACACCCTCCAATGTGGCATTAAAGAGCTTCGGAGATATGGTGTCACCTTGTCTCACTCCCTTTCCAATTTTTACGTGTGTTGTATTTTCAAACAGCCTAATCTTTGCACTTGCATTTTCATAGATGTTATTAATAATATTAATGTATGTATCTTCAATACCGCAGGTTTTCAGAGCCATTGTAACTGCTGATGGTTTCACCGAATCAAAGGCTTTTTCATAATCGATAAAAGCCATGCACAATGGAAGTTCATATTCCCTCGCTCTTTCAATTAGTTCTCTCAGCACATGGATATGATCTATTGTGCTGTAGCCACTCCTGAATCCAGCTTGTTCTCTCGGTTGAGCCATGTCCAGTGTTACCTTCAAGCGGTGTGAAAGAACTTTAGTGAAGATTTTATAAACTACTGATAGGAGGCTGATAGGTCTGTAGTTTCCAAGATCCTCAATGTCACCTTTCTTATGTAGCAGGATCATTGTAGCGGTGTTCCAATCCTCAGGAATCTTTCCTTCATTAAGGCATGGAGTGAAAATTTGGGCGAGTACTGTTTCGATTTCTCCACTTGCTTCTTGTATGATGTCTACAGTAATTCCATCTTCTCCTGGAGCTTTTCCCCGCTTCATGTTCTTGATTGCATGTGCAACTTCTGCTGGAAGGACTGGAGGAACTCTGGTACTGGTATCTTTCATGATGTCTGGAGTGCATGTATCATCCCTTTCATATAATTTGGAGTAGAAATCTTTCACTCTTGTCAAAATTTCGCCTCTATTTCTTGTTACAGAACCATCTTCTTTTCTCAGTGCCATAATCTGTTTTCTTCCCTTACTGAGATGTCCCTTTGCTATCTTTAGGCTTTGTTTGTTTTCAATTGCTTTCCTCACTAGTTCACAGTTGAATTTTCTTACGTCTTCACTCTTCAGTGATACTTTTTCGTACTGTCTTGCATAGCTCTATATATTCCACTTTGGAAGTCACATCTTCTTTAGTTGTCCTCATCTCTCTTCTTTTTTGCATCAACATTTTCGTTTTTCCTGATAATTTGTTTACATGCAACTTGTTCTTAGACCCAGCTAATTTTGTTGCTGTTTCCATAAGAGCTTTGGTTACTTTTCTGTTAACTTCAGAGATGTCCACTTCTTCCGATGTTAGGCCTTCTAAAGCAGAGAACCTATTCTTCAGTTCCAACTTGAAGGTATTATGGTGTTTTTAAGGTTGGTTATGTCAATAGATTTTGTTTGTCTTATGAGCTTGCCACGTTCAAGTTTAGTGTTGAGGTGCATCTTACATCTCACCAATCTATAGTCACTACCTGTGTTGAACTTGTTTAGCACACTGCAGTCTTCTATGACGAATTTTTTTGTTACACATAATAAAATCAATTTCACTTGTCGTCCCATTTGGATGTCTCCATGTCCATTTCCTGTGTGGCTTTTTCTTGAAAAAGGAGTTCAAGATGAAAAACCCTTCTGCCTCTGCAAACTCAACGAGAGTATTTCCACGCTGGTTTCTGTTGCCGTGACCGAATTTACCTACTGAAGTTTCATTCTGCTGCCGTTGCCTTATTTTTGCATTGAAATCTCCCATAATTATTTTCAAGTGCTGCTTACCTTTATTATTTAGATGACAAATTTCCTCATAAAATTCTTCAATTTCTTCTTCAGGATGACTTGTGGTGGGTGCATAAGCTTGAATAATCTGAGCCTGGTATCTTCTCGATAGTTGGATAACGAGTCGTGCAGCTCTGTCAGAGGAACTTTCAACTTCTACAACTTTATCCTTCAGTTTCTTGTTTATTATAAATCCAACACCACTAGTTCTGCCAGTATCTGTCCCACGATAGTAGAAGAGATGTCCACTTTTCAGTTCAATGAGATCTTCTCCTTTTCTCCTTACCTCACTTAGCCCCACGATGTCCCACTTGATCCTTTGTAGTTCCTCTTCCAATTCAAGAAGCCTTGAATCAGAAGATAGGGAGCGTCCATTGTACGTAGCCAAGGTCAGCATCAGATGGCAGCCTAGTCCGGTCCTCCGGGGATTCTTAGCACCCTCTGCCTTCATGTCGCACTGGCCGCTGCCTTGGCCAGGTACATTCCAGCTGCCGGAGACTGAGGGCCAAGATTTAAGTTGTGGAGTCATTTTGGAGGGGTTTGGCCATAACTCACCACGCTGGCCAAGCGGGTTGGTGAGTGTGGGATAGCATTTCCTCTAATCCCGATGGTATAGTTATACCGCTATTGGCGGTCGTCAGAGCCCCTTTAGTGGGAACAGGATGTACCACGAGAAGGCGGGGTTGACATTTGTCAAGGAGAGGCTGTGATGTTACGCATCACCTGACCTTACATCCCATATATATATATATCAGAAAAATGTTTATATTTATTTTTAAATGTTTATATTCATTTAAACGTATATATATTAATAAACAAAGACATTTTATTTTTTATTGGAGGTTTAACGACCACCGTGAGCAACTCAATGGGCTATAAGCAGTCGCCCGTCCCTAATTTAGGGTCACTGGTTCTAGGGAAGGGAGAGAGCCAGTGCCGTAAGACAAACACAACATCCATGCCTCACCGGGATTCGAACCCGGACCCCGTTCGGACGAATGATCAGAGGCCATCTCTTAGACCACTGCGCCACCGGAGCGGCAAACAAAGACATCTGTATATAAGACTAAATCGCGAGCAACGCTGCACGTGTAGGCTCAGCGAAATTTTTAAAAATTCGTAAAAATAAAAATATGCCTCAGCCCCACAGAAGGACTTCACTTTCAGGTTCTGTAAAGTCTACTATTCCATATAGCGGGGGGAAAGGCTACAAAAACTAGGTCCGAGTTAAACTGGAGAATTACCCTATTTTTATTTGTAAATATTAGGGGCATGCAAAATTTTCCATCGTTTTAAGGAGAAAGGAGACAGGAACTATCAGGAAGCCAGTACACATTTATTCAACGAAATATTGGCCGTTTGCATCAATGACCTTTTGTCATTTTTCAGAGTATTTAAGTCTCATTTAAATTTCATTCAGTCAGATTATCTAGCACAATAAGACGCCTGAAATGCTAAACTGAAGCAAATTATAGTTAATTACAGAATTTGTTTTTCTTTAGATAATTATTTATTTCATTTATTTTGCTTTTGTAGGCGCGACATTATTATACACAATAATACAATACACATATACTGTGTGAATTTCCAACTGAATTGTCTTATGAAAGTAACAAAAACATGTAAAATTCATTTTAAGGTGTGTTTTTTTTTTTTTACCAATTTTGAAGATGCCAACAATTTTTTTCTTCAAATGATTTCTGAGTTAAAATAGGAGGTTAGAAGGGAGAGGACATGGCATCAGCCGCACGCCCTTCGTTTTCCGTGGGCTCTACTTCGTATCAGTTTTGTACGCCCAGTATGCTCAACTTGGGCTGCTTCTGTACTATTCTATGGGGAAATCGTTGACTATGAAGAAGTTTTAGAGCCACTTGTGCTGCATATACAGTTAGGAAAAAATGAAACCGAAATATACATGCACATAACTAAAAATTTTCAAAAAGTTACAGAAATACTGTTTCGTATTTTCTAAAAAAACTAAACAAAATTATGCTTCGTCGAGCGGAAGTGCATATTGCGTATTAACCAATCACGGCCTTGCTAAAGCTGTGAGAGCCTTGTTGACTTTCAGGGAATGCTGCTGAGAGTAAGAGACGGCCGCTATCAACCTGTGCTCCAGCACAGGTCTTCAGGAAGTGACGTCACTGAACCCTCCTCACCCGGAGGGCGCAAGAAACCAGATGATCAGATTTGGCTTCACCAGCGGCTGCTGCCATCACCTCTCTCTCTCTCTCTCTCTCTCTCTCTCTCTCTTCTAACCTCCTTGGTCCCCGATTGTCCGAAGATAGGGGTGGGTCAACTGACTGTACAACATATTTCCGCCTTCATCACTATGGCCTCGAATAGGTTCTCATCTCCAAATGTAGAGCTAGACTTTTGCATTTTGTGGGAACCTAGACAAACCTAAGAATTTTATTTTATAGAGGAGGCAGTTATAAACTGGTTTTGAAGTGCTCTTAAACAACGGTACTTGAGGTATTGTCAGTCGCGTCAAATTTGATGAGCACGAACAAACACTAATTATTTTTTGAGGCACAATAAACAGTCTGAGGTGTAATATTCTATACACACTTTCTATATATAGTAAACGGGGAATGAATAATAAAAAACTTGAAGAACTGATATCGAAAAACAAAATTTATGCATATATGCGTACGTGTATTTTTTACACGAAACACGCGCAAAAATATTAGGGGTTCGGGGAACCCACAACAAAATCATTGGGGGTTCAAAAAGGGTCTGGAACCCATGAAGTCGGCGCCTATGTCGTGTTGCATAGAGTGAAACAGGTGAAAATCTGAGGATGCAGTGTCCGGGGAGTAAACTGGGTGTGGTAAAACCTCCCAGTGTAACTGTTCAAGAGTTGATTTCGTGGTGTCACCAACATGTGGTCAGGCATTATCGTGTAACAGTATGACTGAGCGGCGTCTTTCACCTGTCCATTGGTGGTTTTACTCGATTGCGGCGTTTAGTTTCATCAACTGATCTCTATATCGTTGTGCAGTGATTGTTTCGCCCGGTTTCAACAATAAGAAATACAGTACTCCATGCATATCCCACCACACACACAACAGCACCTTTTGCCGTGGATATCCTGTTTTGCAGTGGATGTAGATGGCTGTCCTGGGTCGACCCAGGATAGCTTGCGTACGGGGTTGTCGCAATAGACCCATTTTTTATCCCCGGTGACAACCTTCTTCAAGAAATTCTTCCCTTGAAACCTCTTCAGCAACGACATGCAGATGCCCTATCATTGACCAATGTTACGCTCGGTTAAAGTATACGGAACCCACTTACCAATTTTCTGGATCTTCCGCAAGGCCTGTAGACATTGTATCACCGTCGATTGAACCACTTTCAAACGTTTCGCTAGTTGCGTGGTCGATTGTGTGGCATCCTCTTGCAACAGCGATTCCAGCCATCACCTCCTAATAGCTTAGCAGGCCCGCGCACCGATTTGTGACGTCACTAGAGTAGTCCGTAGTCTCGGAGAGGAGCATTACGGCGATGTGCGAACGAACGCGTCTTTACGTACACCAACTAACCAGGTCGTGCGTTCTTTTAGAGTTTCCCTGCATTTAAATAAGAACTTGTGTGTTAGTTTTCAAATAACTGCAGAGTTAACAAGTTTGTTTAATAATCTTTTAAAATACAGAAGAAAAAGAAATTACAGCGTAAAATTTAGCGTAGCAATAATTTCGACTTGAAAGGGTAAGCAACACAGATTCGTCAACTTAATGAAAGCATCCCTGTCATTTCACTGGAAGTGATAAACCATTTCTATAATCGAACTTATAAACTGTTGTCATAGTTTCACTTAAAGTTATAGTATCTTTATAGTTAACCGAACGATTCCTGTACTTGTGAACAAATCGTTCTTGTACTTGAAAAGATTAGTTTGAGGGTCCATTACGAAGTATCGCCGTCGTTTCAAAAGATGTCGATTGACATATTTAAGGAATCAGATTTTTCATTCATTGCAAACTTATGACTATGAAAATTTTAATAATGAAATAATTCCTTTAGTGAAAATGTATTTTATATGCAATCCGTGATCACTAATAATATAAAAAGGTCAAGAAAAACTGAATTTTTTTCTGTGTTTTTTAATTATTACCAAAGGCTCAATAAAACACGTTTTAACATACATACAGGGAATTGCTGCTTGATCTACTGATTGCATCAAATAAATTAAGATTTCAAGAAAATTATGCCATTGCTACATTATTAAACGTACAATAATGACATAACAAGTTTTCCTAATTTTAGTACCATCTAGTTACGTGTTTGGACAACTTCATTTTGATAAGCAAATGTAAAGTTTATAATTTTTGTCTTCCAGAGCACTATTTCAAAAAAGTTACCTTGTCAAAGTTCAACACATCTGTATTAAGTATATTAGTAGCATTAAGCAAAACTATTTGGATCCACAATATTTCTTTTTATCTGGAAAAATACAAGTAACTTATTGGCAGAAATTTCCTGAAATTTGATTTTCAAGAAGTATTCAGCAAAACTGCCAATGTACATATAATTATGGTTGTGTAGTTCTTTGTGTATCACAAGCACAATTTGATTATGTGTCCGTTAGCTGTTCCTTGAAGAATTTCAAAGACACGTTTCTAAGAAAATCTGAAATTTGTTCCAATAATTTCTTAAAGTATTTTTTCCGATAATTATTATATTTTTTGAGAACCTGACAAATGCACATGCAGTTATTGTACTGAATAAATCTAAGCGATTGTTTTGGTACTATAGGATGTATTTTAAAAGATGTACATGTTTCATTATAAATTGACTAACTTGATGTACCATTTTCTCAGAAACTATAAAAAGCAATGGTATAAAATTTTGCACAAATGTTTTGTCTTTGCTGAAGCTATTGAAAAAGATTGTTTTTTCCTTTTTTTATGATTTTGGTTTCAAAATAAATTCTATGAAGGATTGAAGTTTTTCCCTATACAAAAATTGACACCCACCCTCACGTTTGGAAGCACACTTTCCAGTAGTTATAGGATAATATGAGATATATTAGTTCCAGTTATTATTGCTGTAGCTTGTGAAGACACAGTGCAGGAAGTCTGGAAACAGATAAGTCTAGATAAATGAATAAAAAGTTGATCTCTCATTTTACGCAAATATTTTCAAAAAAAAAAAAAAAAGAAGCGAGTATATATTTCTACTTGTATTTTAAAAATCTTGTTTGTTTAGAACATAGTTTCCACAATATGTGGATTCATGTCGATCCACGTACTTTTCTTTCTCTTAAAAATAACAATATCCAAGGCTTAAAAATACCATGCCCGAGATGCCCAGAGCATGTAAATCATTCGTCTGGGCAGGTAAATAAAACATCTAATTGCCTGTGCATGGTAACTAAATTTTAAAATAAAAAAGTTTGTAATAAAATTTCCTACTGCACAAGAAAAAAAAGACAGTCATCACATGTCGTGTTTCATGTCATTGTTAATTAATGGAAGTTGTATTATTGTTACGAAGTACCAAGGAAAGAGTAATATCACATCTTTAATTATGTTATGCTCTACGCCCAGAAATCGGAAACCTAGTTTTGCTCCAAATTTTGTTTATAATCAACAACAGTATGCATGCCTCTGATTTAACTGACCTCTCATGTTTAGTGACAAAGGGAGAAAACTTTAACAAAAGGAACATGGCAGAATCACTAAATTTCCGAAACACCAGTTTCATCATCGTACCATTTCATACCAATTTTAGCATCAGCATCTTAAAAATTGATATACACACGTTTGTGCATTGAACATTTGTAATACAGACCCTTAAAATGGAAGTGCAAACATGTAAAAATAGTTCATATTTTTAACTTAAAAAAAATAGGGTTCTGGTTTGTTATCTTAAAAGATACATTTTCCTGCGCATCCAGCTTTTACTACCTGGGCAAGTAAATAATTTCTTGCCCAGGTAGTACTGATATATTTCACCTAATTTTTAAGAAATTGAATGGTTTTGATAAATTCCCATCCTACCACAGATAGAGCATACACACTGCTCACACGAGAGTTATTCAATGTGTTAGTTTGTAGAAAAATGCTTCAAAATCTTTAAACGGACATTTTAAAGGCAAACTTACTCCTGAACTATCTGTGAACTTCTGTTTTTGTGCATTCATATCTAATTTTTGCTGTCTATACTTGATTCAGTGTTTGTGTTCCTTTAGTAATAAATATTAAAAATGATAATTCAATGCAATTCTCTATGTCTGCAAACACAAAAGATGTATTTCACATGGCAACAAGGCCTTAGCATTTATATAAGGACATAGGCATGTTAGATGTGTACATGACATACATATATTTCGTATAGGATATAAGTATTTTACAAGCATTTGTGCCCAGAAATAGGGACCCCAAAAAGTTAATCTGACGCTGCCTAAACACTTAAATAACTAAGTACGAATGTATCAACATATTACTCTTGGGATCAAAAACATGCAACCCTTATTATTCTGTGTCCATAATAAAAAAAAGTTTAAAATCCCTTCCTAAATATACATATTTTACTTTGAACTTATTTGATACATTGGCAAAAACATGTTATGGGTTACTATAACAACACAAGTAATCTATTCTTTCCATTACAAACATAAATTTCATTTTTCAAAAATCTTTTCAGTGCTTTGACTTCCCGCTGTGAGATGCATTAGATTATAAAATTAGCCAAATTTAAATTTTCTAGTTCAAAATTTTTATTTTACGAGTAGTTTAAAATAAGGTTAACAAAAGGTTTCCACGTACCTTAGAGTTGAAAATTTTCACGCTTTATTGCTGTAATCCATTTTGAGAACCTCCCCATTAGTAGGGAATTTGAATACTTTTAATATTCCTCTATGAAAATAAATTTAGTTGACAATTTGACAACAACAACCACGCACATCCGTAGTCACGCTTACACGGAGTGCGCAAGCTCATGCATGCTCGACCACCCACCACGGACATCAGCCTACTCTCCCCTACGTCACGCAGCTTCCGGTGTTCGGTGCGCGGGCCTTCTAAGCTATTAGGGGGTGATGTTCCAGCTCCGCGTCTGTGAGTTCTTGCGGTCTGCCTGCCCCTGGCTTAGATCACCTTTCGTAAACCTTGCAAACCATTCTCGACACGTCCGCTCACCCATAACCGTTTCGCCATACGCCTGACATATTGAACGGTATGCTTCACTCGCACGTTTCCCCAAAAATAGTGCCGTAAATGAACTTTATCGACCGCCATCATGCTTGGGTTCATGTACGAAGTGACAGCACGGGTCGCCGGCCGGTTAGACCTCCACAGCGCCCGCTAGCGGGGGTGACGAAAACTTTTTCATATCCCTAATATATTATATTTTATGAGGAAAATACATCGAATAGCCATACTACGTTGTTGTTGTTGTTGTTGTTGTTGTTTTTGGGGCGGGGGTGTTTTCGTTGCTTTATTAGGAACTAGCGTGCTTTTTATGCGAAGCTAATTCAAACTTTTGTCCGGGAAGTCAAAGTGGCTAACATTAGAATTATGATGTATAATTATGTATGGAATGTATAATTATATATCAGAACGCCGATAAGATTTATTAATTTTGATGTATAATTATAATGTATAACTAAATTGTAATAATGACGTGTTTTGTTTTATAAAATTATGACGTTTAAATCTGCTATATGAAATAAATGTATTACTATTTTCTATAATAAAATAAATGCTTTTTTTTTCATATTAAAATAAATGCTTTTTTCCATAATAAATAATTGTTATTTCCATTGGATAAGATTTATTTCGATGAAAATAGTAACAAAAATTCCGTATCGTATCGTGAAGTACTTTCTTTCACGATAGGTATCATCAGGTTCTACGTAAACAAAGCGGAACCATACAATCGGAATTTGGAACTACATTACTTGAAAGCGTTCTGATTCGAAAATGCAGGCATAAGCATCTTCAAGTATCGTGCTTATTTTTTAGTAAGAGCTGATGACATCATGGTCAAAGTAAAATTACTGAAATAGCAATGGGCTGGACCTGTTTCAAGGACAGCTGACCACCGTTGGACAACTGATATACTAGACTGGATTCCATGGGACAGAGGGAAAACCCAGAAGATGACTCCGTTGGGGACAGTCCGATTAAAATTCGAAAGCATGCTGGAGTGACTTGGAAGAGACTGACTCAAGACAGAAAGTTGTGGAAATACTTGGGGAGAGAGACTTATACAGCAGTGATGGATGATGGTTGGATACACATACATTTACCGCATTATGCAGAGATGTACACCGATCAGCCGTTCCATTGTGACCACCCCCGAACCTAGAGAAATGAGCGCTCCTAGAGACCGAACGGTGGCACAAGTGAAGTTTGAAGAACAGTATATATACAACCCAAGGACCGGTTTTCGATTAGTAGAGTGTTCCGAGTCAGAATGGGAAAAACTGCAGATTTATCGGAGTTTGATAAAGGACAAATTGTGATGGCACGGTGCCTTGGAACTACGATCTCGGAAACGGCCCGGCTTGTGGGTTGTTCACATGCCACTGCAGTGACCACGTATCAAAAGTGGTGCACAGATGGCCAAACGACGAACAGTCGACTAGCCATGTATGACCCGCAGCTCATTGATGCCACGGGGGAGCCGAGACTGTCGCGCATTGTTCACAGCGACCGCAGGGCCACAGTGCGACAAATCACAGCGCAGCTACAACAGTGGCATTCAGGGCAATGTGTCACAGTACACAGTTCATCGCAGCCTTCTGCGAATGGGCCTGCGTAGCCGAAGACCCAGCTGGGTCCCCATGCTCAATGTACGTCATCGCCAACAACGCATGAAATGGGCTCGAGATCATCGAGATTAGACCGTAGATAGTTGGAAGAAAGTGGCTTGGTCTGACGAATCAAGATTCCTGGTGCATCATGTAGACGGCCGAGCGAGGATACCCCGATTACCAACAGAGGCTATGGCACCTGGATGCACTGTTGGGCGGGAACAGGCCGGCGGAGGCGGTGTTATGCTCTGGGAGATGTTTTATTGGGATACTTTAGGCCCCATTATCCCAATAACACAATGCCCTGATACCTGTCAGGTACCTGAACATCGTTGTAGACCAAGTTCACCTATTCATGGCAACTGTGTTCCCTGCTGGTGATGGCCATTATCAACAGGATAATGCGCCTTGCCAAACTGCAAGTATCGTCAAGGAATGGTTCGAGGAACATGCTGGTGACTTTCTGTTAATACCCTGGCCTCCAAATTCACCTGATTGAACATTTGTGGTTCAACTTGGAAAAGCGAATTCGCGCTATATCACCACCGCCTCGGAATGTACGGAAACTAGAGGACCTGCTGTTGACATTATGATACAAGATACTCCAGGACACTTATCGACACTTCATCGAATCGATGCTTCGCCGATTGGCTGCTGTTTTGCGGACTAAAGGGGATCTTACAGCTTATTAGGTATACGTGGTCATAATGTAATGTGTCATCGGTTCATCGGTGTACTTTTACTTCACAACGGAAGAAACCACGTTTGCACGAAATAGCAGAAATACTTTTTTGTCTAATATTACAGGAATCGTCAGTTAAGTTATGCTCCAGAAATAGACATATGATGCAATATGTAAAATCCAAAGTTTCAAAGCTATAGATAGTTCCAGTTATCCAATGAAAGAAAGCATATCAGGGCAATAGCACCTATAATGCCTTTTTGCCATAAAGCAGGAAAACTGGATCCAGTAAAATAAAATGCAACGATTTTCGTTCTTTCGGTTCTCCTTGCAGGTTATTTAAGTTTTTTTTTTTTTAACCGCAGTTATTTGTTTCGAGATCATCTGGCTTGGAGACGAAGAACGGTTGACGACCAAATCATTTCTGGACAAACGTTCGTATGCCAAAGACGTACCAAATAACTGATGCAAGAATTTCTATCACCAGTTCCTGTGAAATGCATCATTTATTCAAAATTTGTGTTCATTTGAGGTTGCACTTTTTCTTTCCTTTTTTTTTAATACTCTTTTGGATTTCATATATCTCTTTGGCGGCACCGCTGGCCAAGTGTTCAGAAGCGTAGGTTTCTGTGCAGTCATTCTATTTGGGCTTCGATTAGGGTCGCATGGGTGGTGCATTTGTATTACAGCGTTGGGTTTTCCTTCTCCCTTTAACCACTGACCCCAAACCATGGACGGGCGATTGCTTATAGCCCTTAGAGTTGTTGTTAAATCTCGAAACAGTCTTTTTGTTATTGGTCGAAGCTGTTCAACGCAACTGTTGCGTAGTGTTTTCGTCAATAATACAGGGTGATTCATAAAGAAGTTTACAGTTTCAACGCACTATGAAGCAAGAACAATGTAAGATATTTTCTGTTACCTGTAACAGAATTGCAAGGGAATGTTTTTTTAGAGACAGTCACAGATGTTCTATGTGTGCACCCTTAGTCACACGACACACATCGAACCGGTAATTCATTTCCGCCCAAACGCGGGGTAAGATATCTGAATCAAGTGCAGTGATAGTGGCTGTGATACGCTGTTTCAGCTCCGCTAGATCAACAGGAAGGGGAGGGGCGAATACCTTGTCCTTTACGTAGCCCCACAGGACAAAGTCACAAGATGTTAAATCAGGACTTCTGGGTGGCCATTGGGTCAGTGCCATGTTGTAGTCCGTGGCTCGTCCAATCCATCGGTGAGGAAGATGTTCATCGAGATAATCTCGCACGTCGCCTAACCAGTGCGGTGGTGCACCATCCAATTGGAGAATAAAGTTGTCACTGTCGTCCTGCAACTGTGGCATCAACCAAAGACTTAACATATCCAGAAAAGAGCCTCCCGTGACAATTTTCTCGTGAAAAAAAGATGCGGCCTTGCATTTTCTTTTTGGACACAGCACAGAGCACATTTACTTTAGGAGAATCTCGCACGTGTTGCACTGTAAATCCGTGATTCTCCGTTCCCAAAAGCGAACATTGTGCTTGTTTACCTGACCACTCACGTGAAATGTAGCTTCATCGGTGAAAATTAAGTGATCGGCAAAATCGTCATTTTCAAAACGGTGCTGCATTTCGGTACAAAATTCAAAGCGCTTTGTCTTGTCAAGGTCAGTGAGATTTTGCAACATCTGCACTTTGTATGGAATCATTTTCAGCTTCTTTCTCAAAATTCTCCAGAGAGTGAGCTGTGGAATCTGCACTTCACGACTCACCCTACGCGTTGAATTTCCCGGGCTTCGTTGAATGGCGGTGCAAACATTATCGACGAATTCTTCCGATGCACGCGGTCGTCCAGTACTTTTAAGTTTGCACAAACAGCCCGTAGTTTCAAATTTGCTATGCCAATCGTAGATAGATTTTCTGGTTGGAGGTTCTTTTCCGAATCGTGATCGAAAATGCCGTTGCACAACAGTTACAGATTCCGTTTTGCTCAATTCAAAAACACAAATCGCCTTCTCCACTGCAGACGCTGCCATTTTGACTGACTAGTCACGTGACACGCTCGCTATCGCCTACGTCACTTCCCTCAGTAACGGGACACAAACTTTATGAGAACATCTACCTAACGGTTCGCAGTTGTAGTCCGTGTCTTCAACTGTTACTGTTTTACAGCATCTGGAAACTGTATACTTCTTTATGAATCAGGGTGTATACTCTTACGAAACAATGGATGCCACAGAATTTTAATACACCCACACAGAAATTAAAAAATTGTCATTCGTCGCTTTGACGTTGAGCAAGTAACAACAGTGTTGTGGTAAGTGATTTTTAGAAGGTTTTGAAAGTATCAGATTTTGTTAAACATTTCTTTTGCGCTTTGTTTAGCTACTTCATTTCAAGTTCAGAACTAGACAGAAAGATGATGGGGGCCGAAGAGACCAGGAGACGCCCAAGAAAGAAATCCCGGGCACCGAAGAAGACAGCGTTGCATTCAGAGAGTTTTTTTCCGGGGGGAGGGAGGTCAATTACAAATTTTGAGGGGGCTCAAACTTCTTACTATTTGTTATTTATATATACATTAATACATATGTTATTTATATATATATTAATACATATTATGTTATTAATATTATTAATAACATCTATGAAAATGCAAGTGCAAAGATTAGGCTGTTTGAAAATACAACACACGTAAAAATTGGGAAGGGAGTGAGACAAGGTGACACCATATCTCCGAAGCTCTTTAATGCCACATTGGAGGGTGTTTTTCAGTCACTGAGCTGGGAAAACAAGGGGATAAAGATTAATGGAGATTATCTAACCCACCTTCGTTTTGCTGATGACGTAGTCATTTTTGCAACTACCCCATCAGAGCTGCAGAGTATGATCCAGGAACTTGCTGACAAGAGTAAAGAAGTGGGATTAAAAATGAACTTTCAGAAGACAAAAGTGATGTTCAATGCTTTTACAAGAAATGAAGATTTATCGATTGATGGAGAAAGGCTGGAGATAACAGACACGTACGTTTATCTTGGACAGCAGATATCAAGTGAGGGTCACATTGATGAAGAAATTAATCGGCGTACAAAGCTTGCCTGGAGAGCTTTTGGAAGAAACAGCATAATTTTCAAGAGCAATATGCCATTATGTCTTAAAAGAAAAGTGTTTGATCAGTGCATCCTTCCAGTGCTTACGTATGGTGCGGAGACGTGGACCTTAACTAAAAGAGACATACAAAGGCTGCAGACAACTCAAAGAAGCATGGAGAGGTGCATGCTTGGTGTAACCAGGAGAGATAAGAAGAGGAACTCGTGGATCCGAAAAATGACAAGAGTGGAAGACATCATGATCAGAGTTAAATCCCTGAAATGGCAATGGGCTGGACATACTGCCAGAAGGACAGATCATCGATGGACAGCCGAAATTTTAGATTGGATTCCAAGGGACAGGAAAAGACCCAGAAGAAGACCACATGGGAGATGGGTGGATGAAATTCGAAAGTATGCAGGGGTGACATGGAGGAGACTGGCACAAGACAGACCGTTGTGGAGGAAACTTGGGGAGACCTTCGTCCAGCAGTGGATTGATAATGGTTGACAATGATGATGATGATGATATACATTAATACATATAACAATATTTTAAATAGAGTAAAAATTTTCTTATGCTCATATATCGCAAATGAGAATTCCAAGAAATCTACACATATAAGTGATTAAAAATGTTAAAATGTTATACCTTTATTTTAATTCAGTAATGCACCACGGATTTCAACATGCGGTGGTGTAAAATATTAAGGATGCTAGTAAGATAACGCTGTGCTGGAGAAAATCCTTCCCTCCCAAA
Source organism: Macrothele yani (assembly GCA_039090855.1). NCBI lineage: Eukaryota > Metazoa > Arthropoda > Arachnida > Araneae > Macrothelidae > Macrothele > Macrothele yani. Next base: position 130,491,520 of record CM077027.1, on the reverse strand, counting down.
CATTAGAAGTGGCAAAAATATATTTGTTTTAGTACAAGCGTGTTTCTGATTATTTAGAAATCACTAGTGTTACCTGAAAACGCATGCTGTAAACCATTTTCCTGCCACTTATAATTTAGATTATTAGATTAGCACACATTAGTAAAAAACAACAACTAATTAATCGTTTGAAATTCTTGGATTTTCTTTTTGTCACAGAGTGTAAATCACATACCGCCAGAAAAAAATTATATGAATATTTTTTTATAATTTGCTATCGTTAAAAATTAGGTAGCGTTTTGTTGTATTGGAAGCCCTAACTTCACGTTAGGGGCTTAACCATATACATGGGAACTCGGCATCCAGTAGATAGAAATAAAGCTGAATACCAGCCTCCACAATGATGATGTATTGCAGTGAAAACAGCATGCCGTTAGTGATTTTCATAGCAAACTTAACTATCAAATAAAAAAGCTTTGAAAATTTTACAGTATTGTGAAACAATACTTTGTTTTCTTGTTTGTTCCTCTTGCATATATGATTAAGATGAACTGGTCATCTTCTACCCTCCCGATTTTTATCCAGAGAAAGTATTAAGTAATTTTGGTTAAATCTTCATAATAGATTTTTAACATGGATTGTTGACTTTATGTGAAGTCATTTATAGCTCTAATTAACAACGGAAATTCCAACGTTTTTCTTTTTTTCGAGGTACTGTATACATTATTGGCTGCATTGACTCGTCGGATTTAGAAAACGTAAATATACATGCCGATGGCAATATTAGTATTGGTGTATAAAACAAAAAAATTAATTTAATACTTAAAATAATCTTAATGCTACTGAGATATGAAGTCCATGTATATGCGGTTTTTTTTTATTATAATATTTTCCCTCATTTTCTTAAGCTTTTAAAATTAATTTCTCCAAATTTACATCTACAAATAAATATAGTTAGACTAAATATAAGGGATGATCACCCAAAAACCTACGGGGGGGTGCTAAGCACCCCCGAAAACATGCCTGAATACATCACTTCCGAAGAAGAAACAGAAGGTGACGTACGGAAGTAAGTCGGACCACTGGTGACGTACGGAAGTATGCCGGAAGTAAGTCGGACCACTCGGTACATGAGATCCCCTCTTGTTCCGGGGATTCCAACTTACCTGCGATCAAAGAATATAAATTAGATATTCTTTGGTATAGAGAAGACACTGCCTGTATTGAGCTGAAACTCATGACGTCATGAAGTCGACTGCAGCGCACCCGCGGCCTAAAACAGAACTACAGTTGATTGACAACTGGGCTTCCCAGGATTCACCGCGAACCACATGACTTTGTCCATTTCAGCTGTTTGAGCTTTGACCTCCCTGCAGACTCACAGAGTGGAAGACGACGTATACGACATATACCTATCATTTTCCGGATTCTTTTTGGTTTGCATCTTCCAGTTTCCTGTAGCATTCTAATAAGTGGCATTATTCTTGCTTATTCCTCACTGATCGTTAACTTTTCCTTTGTAAATTCCATTACTTAGGTTTCTATGTGTTTTTGTTGCACATTTCATTCACGCATACTTTGTCATTGTTTTCTTTACAATATAGCTTTACGTTGAATTCTGATTTGTATTCAATTGTCATCTGTTTCGATATCAACGTGTTTGGCTTCAATATCTATGGATATTTCGTTATTGTCATCTTTCCGATGCCTCACTTGGCTTAGATTGGGACAGCGGTTGAGGACAAAGGTCGTGGGAGTGGGAGGACAACGGAAGGGTGGCGCACCGCAGAGCAGCTGCTCCTGGGTGCTATGGCAACCATTGCCATAGCACCCAGGAGCAGCTATGGCAACCCCAACCCCAGCACTGGGTTGGGGTTGCCATAGCAACCATTTGCCGATGGAATGGATTCACGTCACAGTTTGGTTCTGTTTTAGGTCCGTAGGGGCGCCACTTTCTATGGGCGGAGTTTCCACGGGCTCCTATGTCTGTTTCCACTCTAGTCGTACGATTCACGGGAAACCGAGGTACACCGCCCTCAGGTAGTACCTATGGAGTGGCAAGAGGTCACAGAAAATGAAGTGGTGAAGAAAATCCTGATAGACGAACCAATGGATTGACAACCTTTGGAATGCTGCTCTGTTCAGGATGAGCCCATGGATTGGGAATAGCCATAGATCTACCTGCGCTGTATAATCCTGGTTCGGCCTACAGAAAATTTTCTTCATCGTTTCATTCTTTGTAACGCTCGTAGCCCCCATAGTCATTTATTTTCCTCTGTGTTAACGTATGCATCACCTTTCTTCGTTGGGATCTCAAGATTCCTTTCTTTGGACATTCCACTGCTTCTCTTCGGAAACACAAGTATGTAGGAAATCAGTATGCTTGACAGGTAAAACAAATGTTCTTGGAAAGAAAAAAACGGGAGTGAGTTATGAAGAGATATATATATATATATATATACAGACAGAGAGAAGAGGGAAAGAAATACCTAAAACTGCTTAGGTTCGATTCATAAATGAGACACGATAGGTATTAGGACTAAGATTATAAGGATGGACGTTTAAGGACGGCCTTTCTTCCTAGCATACATGCAAACGGGTTTTTCATTTGATTTTCTTTACTTTGTTAAAAAACCTAACTTGATATTTAAATTCTGAAGATGACAATCCGATCTTTGGTGTAAATGTGACTAGGATGGCAAGTCAAATAATATCCGAAAACTTGAAAATGTCATCGTCCTGGAGATGGTCTCGAACCCGCGTCTCCCAAATAGCACCCGGGTATGCTAACCACTACACCACCCAGAAAGACCAAGTCTCAAGTTTCCGTTAAATTTTAATATATTCAAATTAATTTGATTAATTTGAATATGATGGTTATATTCAAATTAATCGGAGACTTGGTTGTTTACCCAGACAGCGCCCGGGTATGCTAACCACTACACCACCCAGAACGACCAAGTCTCAAGTTTCCGATTAATTTGAATATTGAATATGATGGTTATATTCAAAATAACCATCATATTCAAATTAATAGGGTGGTTAGCATTCCCGGGCGCTATCTGGGTAAACGACCAAGTCTCGAGTTTCCGATTAATTTGAATATGATGGTTATATTCAAATTAATCGGAAACTTGAGACTTCGCTGTTCTGGGTGATATAGTGGTTAGCATATCCGGGCGCTATCTGGGAGGCTCGGGTTCGAGTCCTGCTCCAGGACGATAAAATTTTCAAGTTTTCGGAATATTATCTGACGTACCATTCTTGTCACATTTACACCAAAGATCGGATTGTCATCTTCAGAATTTGTATTATATGGTGTAATCCCGTATTTCTTTCATGATTGATATTTAAATATAGTTTTATAAGTATCGCTATATTTTTAAAAATTATCATTCGCAAAGCTTTCAAGCCTAAAATTTTTGATCTGCAAATAGTTTCTATTTTGAAATTCAATACGCCATTACCAGCATAGCGTACAAGTAAAATATGAACAAAGGAAGCCATTTCGGAAAGAATAGCGATTGCCAGATTGTAACTCTAATTGTCACATTCTGCTATTAGGGAATCCGCGATAGCGTTGTTTGTTTAATTTGTCCACGTGCAGCATGTCTTCTTTGAATTAATGCCATTGCTTCGACTGGAGATTCCCGTGATGTGTTAAATTCAAATTACTTGGAAACTTGAGTCTTAATCGTACTGGGTGGTGTAGTGGTTAGCATATTCGGGCGCAATCCGGGAGCCGCGGGTTTGATTACCGCTCCAGGACGAAGAAAGTTTCAATTTTTCGGATATCATTTCACTTAATGCTCTTGTCATAATTTACACCAACAGACCGAGCCACAACTTCAAATTTGTAATGTCTTCTTTTTATTTCGTTTTTTCTTTTTCTAACTGTATGACAATCTTTTTTTTTTTTTTTTTTTTTACTCGTATTTGGTTTGGAACTTAGTTTTCGCTAATTAGCAGAACGTACTTCTAAGACGTTAACAAAAGCAGCCATCTTGGGGACAATGGCAGCGACCAAACTGCGTTAAAAATCACATCGTTAGTAAAGAGTCTATAGCGTTAGAGCTGTCTGTATATTTAATACTTTGTCCTTTGAAAAACGTTTCGAAACCTTTCATTAAAATTATTTTGAGTGCATAATATGTTTTTCTTAATTTAATTTTCTTTATTGTATGATTTTCATTTTTCTTTTTTTTTTTTTTTTAAATTTCCACTTCCTTAAAACTCGGTTGCTTTACAATTTGAGATCTGTAAGTTTTCATACTTTGATTTGCAACTACACCGCAAAGTTTGGCTTATGTGTTTCTCGACAAGTGAAAATTTTAACGAAAACATATTCCAAAAAGGCTACGATATTCTACTGCGTTATGTCCTTTCTCACACATAGGCATTGCATATGTTGTAATAAATCTCTCCTGCCTCTAAAATATCTAGCCGCAAGCAGCTTTGTAACTAAAAGAAAAAATGGAAGATACGAGCCGGTGGAATTTGATAATTTAGCTAGGGTAGTTTGTGAAAGCTTTCCAACAGTAAGTTCCCACAGTTTAACAAGATATAACAGAAACATAATTTATAATTACCAATCATAACTAATTTTCACACATTTAATTAATGAAGTTTTAAAAAATCTTGAGTAGCATAACATTTCCTTCTGGGTTTTTATGAAGGCGGCACCTTTGGTCGAATTCGCATTCTGCTGCGGTTCTTGATCCATTCACGGATATTTTTGGATTCCGTCACAACAGATGATTTGAACTGCGTGTTGAACTTCAACACTGGTAAGCTCACTTATAAATAAATTAAGCAGCATGCTCTGTAACGTACCAGGAGATGTGACGTACCTGCCAGAAGGACGCACACGACATAAAGGCAGATAGGAATCAGAATAAAATGTCCGCGTAGCTTAATTGGTAGAGCAACTTGTTCCGGAATAAGCGTACTCGGGTTCGAATCCCAGCGTAGATCAAAAATGACGGAGAAATTCACTTTGTTATAATGGCGCCCGAACTATCCGGATGACCCGACCGTTCACAATCTCGCAATGGTGTGATGTTATTTCCACACCGCGAGATAGGAAAAATAAGAGCAGCACTTCGAAAAAAAAATAATAATAAGGGGGAGATGATGTAACGTACCAGGAGATGTGACGTACCTGCCAGAAGGACGCACACGACATAAAGGCAGATAGGAATCAGAATAAAATGTCCGCGTAGCTTAATTGGTAGAGCAACTTGTTCCGGAATAAGCGTACTCGGGTTCGAATCCCGGCGTAGATCAAAAATGACGGAGAAATTCACTTCGTTATAGCTCTACTGATTCCTAAAGTTGCTAGTTTCTGTTCAGTTGAAAGATTACAGAGACCTAACTTCCATCAAAAATATTTGTTAAGCCTATATCCGATCGTCCTGTCATGCCACTGTTAAAATATTCCAAGGCTGATGCTTGGTAGGACTGCTCAGGGAAAGATACAAATCTATATACTCTATGATTAACTAATGTAGCAGTCCCTTGCAAAGTGCTTAATACGTAAAACTGCTTTCACGGCACCTGAGTGAGTAAGAAGACTTACATTTAGTGCCAAAAAACAAAGAAGTTAAAACAAGAAAAAGTACTTATTATGTAAAGTCAATTCCAACAGCAAAGGCGTTCATAAGCGAAGACTTCGTGGGTTAGACACTTTTTGAGCCCCCAACGATTTTGCTGTGGGTTCCTCGAACCCCTAATATTTTTGCGCGCATTTCGTGGGGGAAATACACGTACGCATATGTGCATAAATTTTGTTTTTCGTTATCAATTCTCCAAGTTTTTTATTATTCATTCCCCGTTTACTATATATAGAAAGTGTGTATAGAAATTTATCCCTCACACTGTTTATTGTGCCTCAAAAAACAATTAGTGATTGTTCCTGCTCATCAAATTTGACACGACAGATTTTAATTTTTTAGAAATTTTGTTTAAGAGCATTTAAAACTGCCCCCTTTATAAAAGAAAATTCTTCGGTTTGTCTGGGTTCCCACAAAATACAAAAGTCTAGCTCTACATTCGAAGATGAGGACGAACCTATTCGAGGTCATAGTGATAAAGGCGGAAATATGTTGTACAGTCAGTTGACCAACCCTATCTTCGGACACTCGTGGACCAAGGAGGTTAGAAGAGAAAAGATGGCATCAGCAGCCGCTGGTGAAGCTAAATCTGATCATCTGGTTTCTGGCGCCCTCTTGGTGGGGAAGGTTCAGTGACGTGACGTCACTTACTGAAGCCATGTGCTGGAGCACAGGTTGATAGCGGCCGTCTCGTACTCTTTGCAGCCGGTCCTGAAGGTCAACAAAGCTCCCATAGCTTAAGTAAGGTCGTGATTGGTTCATACACAATATGCACTTCCGCTCGGCGAAGCATAATTTTGTTTAAATTTTTAGAAATTACTAAACAGTATTTCTGTAACTTTTTGCAGATTTTTAGTTATGTGCATGCAGGGGCGGTTCGTCATTAGGGACCAGAGGGGCCGGGCTCCACCTAAAAATTTCTATTTCTAGATATATATATTTTTTTTTTGCCCTGATTCTTATTCTCTCTCTTAACTACATGGTGATAAACCTTTCCCTTCAATAACCATTACCTAAGGGAAAAGTTTCCTTTAAAAACGAAAAACTATTCCCTGAGGAAAGAGTACACGTTCAGAGTGTGAGGTTATTGGGACCAGCTCCAACAGGCCCCAGTAACATCACTACGCAAGCGAAGAGGAGACGATTTCCTCTCCGTCTCATTCAGTATGATGACCTACATACAACACTGCCTTAACCGCGTGTGCAAAAAAGCTGTGGGGCCAGATAGATCAGACCCCGCGCTAATTTGATTGGCCGGGAGAGTATTCATTTCCTTAACGCCGTGGGTTGACAGAGAAGCTTACCCCGACCAAGCTCAAGGGTGGCGGAAGGATTTCAAATGTCGTAGCAAAGTTCAGTTAGTTGTTTTTTCTGTGTGTGTCTCTCTCGGTGATGTGTTGTTCCTTTGTGTCGTGACTTTTTTGCTTGTCGAGTACAATGAATGGAGTGGATATTTTGTTAAAATCTCCGTTCTTTGCTTTAAATCTGGAAGAAAAGCTTCACTTAAAAAACTCAGTGCTTATCACCCCAAGAATTTTTAGTTTCAGCTTCACTTTAAAAAATGCAGTGCTCATCAGCTCAATAATTGAGTTTCCAAGAGTATGAAGTTTACAAAGCGCTTTGCAGAACTAATTTCAGTTTTAACTAAGATGATTTTCTATGTTAAAAATAAATAAGTAAATAAATGAGAAAACCTGTAAGTATAATTTGCACATGAGTACATATATGTCTAAATAACTATTCGTGCCAATTCAATCAAAACCACTCAAATGACTACCGTCTGTGCACGATTAAAATAAGGGTAAAAAACCTATAAAACCTTTAATGGCTATAGCTTACATAAGACCTTTCGGATCGATAAATACGAACCATCATCAGATGTTGCAAGTGCTGGTAATACACAAATATATATATAAAGACGCAACAGGAACAGCCCTCAACTCAATTGGCGTGATCGCTGTGTGTTGACTCCAGCAACTACAATATCATCCAATCAAATTTTGGATTATGTTGACGCCTCCCAGCGATCACACCAATTGAGTTGAGGGCTGTTCCTGTTGCGTTTTATAGGTTTTTTACCCTTATTTTAATCGTGCACAGACAATAGTCATTTGAGTGGTTTTGAGGACATATATGTTTTTAGGTTTCACAAGTTCTTTAAAAAAAGGTTAAACCTTTCAAATAATGCAAATGGTAGTATGGTACTTATTCTATATGGGACGAAATTCATGAAACATTCCCTCCCTGCATATATTTGGAGTTATTATTTTTTCACTACATTTTTTTATCCTGTGAATCCTGTGATTATTCCTCAGTTGAGAAATCTGAAGAAACACAAAGCACAACTAACATAAATTAATGCTCATATGTTTTAAGGTAAAAAATTTATTTAAGGAGTTTTAACATTTTTCTGTTAATAGTTATGCATTCTATTCTGAGGAATTTTTTTTCGTGTACAATACAATAGTTGACACATTCCTGCCTGATTTGGGCATGATTGAATCAAGGAAGTAAACAGAGGCAAGGCAAAGAAATATTGGGGGCGGGGGGGGGTCTGAATAGTTGGCCCAATAACGACAGTTTTTTTTTAATTCATTCTTTGACTTCGGTTACTGACCCCACCTTTTTCAGTTGCCACGAGCCGCCACTTTGTGCATGTATATTTCGGTCTCATTTTTTCCTGATTGTACGTGCTGCACAAGTGCCTCTAAAACCTCTTCAAATTAAACGATTTCCTCATAGAAAAGTACAGAAGCAGCCCTCATAGAAAAGTACAGAAGCAGCCCAAGTATACACAATATACCCAGCTGATACGCAGTTGAGCCCATGGAAAATGCAGAGCGTGCGGCTGATGCCATGTCCTCTCCCTTCTAACTTCTTATTTTAACTAAGAAATCATTTGAAGAAAAAATTGTTGGCATTTTTAAAATTGGCAAAAAAAACCTTAAAGTAAATTTTTCATGTTTTTGTTACTTTTATGGGACAATTGGGTTGGAAATTCAATATCTGTGTATTGTATATAATAATGTCGCGCTTACAAAAGCAAAATAAATGAAATAAATAATTATCTAGAGAAAAAATCTGTATTTAACTATAATTTGCTTCATTTTAGCATTTCAGGCATCTCATTGTGCCAGATAATCTAGCTGAATGAAATTTAAATTAGACTTAAATACTTTGAAAAATGCATAGGTAATTCGATTAAAAATTTCCGGAACCCCCAATAATTTTTTAAGTCAGCGCCTATGAAGGCGTTATAGCCCAAAGTACTAGTAATCGTCCTGTTACAGTGGGGATCAAAGGTCAACAGGGGGAAATTCTAAACCTGAACAGTTTTTTCACTTACTTTTAGTGTTGAAACACTGTTCATTTCTTGTAAAATTCAATGAGATCAACCCTTCAACGGAAAAGTAAAAGGTAATAGCCACCTGCTTAAGCTATTTCCTTTCGAGTATCAAAGGATGGGAATGTCATCCATCCCTAATTATCCCTAATTGCAGACAAGAGCTCAAAACGTGGTATTTCACATATATTATCTTCTCCTTTTTTACAATGAAACAATGTGAAACTCGCAATGAGTACGTAGGTCTTAATGCCCTCTCTCTCTCTCTCTCTCTCTCTCTCTCTCTCACTGAAGAAAGGTGATGGCAAAAATACTTTTTTTCTCTAGTACTATTATCAGTGCCAGATACGTATTACCTAATGATACTTGTGTTTAAATAATATTATAGATTCTTATTTTTGTTCACCTTTCCATTTCATTTACCTCATTCACTGACGAAACATTGGTTTTTCATTTGTACATAGATGCCATTTACTAAGTGCGACCCACAAAATAGGGAAAAGCACGTAAAATATCAACACAGCACTGCCAAAAGCAAGCGTAGGGAAGTGCACACAAAAAGGTTCAGAGTGATGTCTCTTCCTTATAATACACTACAGCTGAAAGTTATTTAGAAAGAATCCGCTAAAGGAAAATGGAGAGAGAATTTGACTCGTGCAAGAACAAAAATGCAGGAGTAGAGGTTTGGAGGAAAAGCGGTCGAGAGCGATGTCTCCCATTCCACCTCCGCTGTTGTGGAAAGTCAATACAAGTGTTTCCTATAGGGAATTGTAGGAAGTTCGGCGATAAGAAAGTACAAGAGTCTGGAAGAAGAGCTGTTGAGAACGATGTCTTCCCCTCCATCTCTGGTCTGGTGCTGTGGAAAGTCAATTGAAGTGTTCCTTATAGGGAACTAGCTGGGGTACCCGGTATTTCCCGGGTAAATACTTGTAGAATCACCAAGTTCAGCTGATGAAATTTTATGAATGAAAACTATATTCGTGTAATTTTCCAGTAAATTTATTTTAATTCGTTTAGGTTATTGCTTTTTGGTAAACAACATTTTTGGTTTTTTTTCATTGGCAGCAAAAATGTAGAGATTTTTAGGTTGCAAACCCTTGCGCAAGCGACATAAAGTTGTCCGTGAGAAAAGCAGGGTTCCTCCAAATAAATGCCAGCCACTGCCAATGACTGGCCTTGTGCTTTGTTGACGGACATGGCAAAGACCAGACGAATCGGGAACTGCAGACGTTTGAAGTCAAAGAGCATATCTGTGGGAATCAGTGGAATCCTCGGGATGAAGACATCTTCCCCTTTTGCACAGCCAGTCAGAATAATTGCTTCGATGATGTGCGTGAACACATTCTTGATGCAAAGCGTGGTTCCATTACAAAGTCTTGGTGTTTCTAAGTTTCTCAGCAGCATGATTGGCGCTCCCTTTTTGAGAAGCAAATTGTGGGGAGGTGTACCTGGGGGCTCCAGTGAGAGTTGAGGAACTCTGTCGGGTAGAGAACTGCCTGTGCTGCTTCTGTGACAGTGTCAATTGATTTGTTAGATGTGGTGGCTCCAGGAAGTAAATTTTGAATATGAGCATTGATATTGTTGACGCTGTTATTTTTCGGAGCTAGAATTGCTCTTTCACACAGCCACTCATGATTCAAGTCACTGAGTTTAATGTTTGGAAAAACATTTCCCGCAAGTTTTTCGACAGTCTTAAAAACATTGCAAAATCCATTTGGGAACGTCCAGTTTCTAACTTAGCTGGAATTTTATCATTACCAAGTTGAAGCAGCTGGCGTGAAAACTCTCCTAGTGAAGCGTGACTTTGCAGATGAACTCGCATGTTGGTGGTCAGTGACATCTTTTTGACATGCCTCCAAAGATGAGATGCTTTCAGGCATGCATTGAGTTCGTCAGCTGGAGTTGAGCTCGGAAAAACTGGCAGAGTCTGGCGAAAGTCTCCAGCCAACACAACAACAGATCCTCCCATAAGCGACTGGTTTGCTCACACGTCCCTGTTTAGAGTTTCCAGGGCTCTTTTGTGAGACATCGTACAACCCTTCCAAACTATGACACTGCAGTCTTGCAGGACTTTTGCCTGTCCAGATCCTTCGGTAATATTGCAACTGCCTTACATCTGGCGTGCGCTTCTGAGAATCCCTCGTCAGTGAAATGCAATGTACTTATGTCATATGACGTGCATACGACTTGACATTGGCATTGATCATCCTTTTGTTTATCGTTTTGAATTTTGAATATCAGGAACTCTCTATTTACATAACATTATATTTCTGCCTGATTGGGCAGCCTGTTGGTGGTGAAAGCTAGCGTAATACTAAAAAATATAACTTTTTATGAAATTTTGTATGGGGACCCCTTGACCCCGAGCTCCGACCCCTTCCGAAAACCGTCTGCGGTCAAAGTACCATGATATAGTATACCAAATTTGGTGGTTCTAAAATGAAAACTAAATTTTACGAAAATTTTGTGTAGGGACTCTTTGACCCCGGGCTCCGACCCCTTCAACAAACCATCTACGGTCTAAGTGAGAGTACACCGATTTGGTGGTTCTAAATTGAAAACTGTAGAATTTTTCTCGAAAATTTTGTATGGGGGGCCCTTGACCTCCCCGGGCTCCGACCCCTTCCAAAAACCGTGTACGGTCTAAGTTAGAGTACCATGAGATAATATACCAAATTTGGTTGTTCTAAATTGAAAATTGTAGAACTTTTTACGAAAAATTTGTATGGAAGCCCCTTGATCTCCCCGGCTCCGATCCCTCCCAAAAACTGTCTACGGTTTAAGTCAGAGTATCATAAGATAATATACCAAATTTGGTGGTTGTAAATTGAAAACTGTAGAACGTTTTGCGAAAATTTTGTATTGGAGCCCTTTGACCTCCGGGCTCTGACTCCTAACAAAACCGTCTACGGTCTAAGTCAGAGTACCGTGAGATAGTATACCAAATTTGGTGGTTCTAAATTGCAAACTGTAGAAATTTTAACTAAAATAACGAAAACTTTTTTATGGGGGCCCCCTTGACCCACCCCACGGGCTCCAATCCCTTCCGAAACCTTTCTAAGGTCTAAGTTAGAGTACCATGAGATAGTATACCAAATTTGGTGGTTCTAAGTTGAAAACTGTAGATTTGTATAGCGGACAAACATACAAAGAAACAAACAAATATACGAACTTTCACTTTTATATATACAGATTGTAGGAAGAAATTGTCTCGTCGAGAAGAAAGTGCAGGAGTGGAGGTTTGGGGGAAAAGCGTTTGAGAGCGATGTCTCCCCCTCCACCGCCGCAGCTGTGGAAAGTCAATAGAAGTGTTCCTTATAGGGAATTGTAGGAAGCAATTGGTTCGTCGAGGAGAAAGTGCAGGAGTGGAGGAGGTTTGGAAGAAAAGTGGTTGAGACCAATGTCTCCACCTCCCCTCAGCTGCTGCGCAAAGTTGAAAGAAAAATCTCCTCGAAGGAGGTACGGTGATAGACTGGCTTTGGAGGAAATCAAATTGGACCTTGGCAATGGAAAATACATGAAATTGTCAAAATACCTAGCATGGACAATAGCAGCAATGGAATTAAAAATAAAAATAAAAGGTGTTGAGACCAAAGTCTCTACCTTTTTCAGCTTCTGCCAAAATTTTTCAGATGCTTCGTAAAATTCCAACGTCAGATTACTAAAGACCCTGGAGAAAGCTGTGAATGAAGACAACCCTAGGGAGATGTTTGAGCAAGTGTGGTTTCACTTGAGAGTTTCATTGCAGAATTCCTATTCAGCCATTGATGCCATATAGTAGAGTTAACTAATCAGTTTTGCTACAGCGGAGGAAGTGTGGAAAAAACTTTGATCAGGCTCCTAAAAACACTTCTTCCCCAATACCGTTTTATAAATCTCACCCTAAAATCAAGCATTCGCATGCGATACTGAATCGCGTTGCGGCGATTACACCTCCACTATCGAGTGGCTAATACGGCATTTCTTCCAGTGGAATCCGCCCGGAGGACCTGCAGCTTTGGTTGATTGAAAATTGAAAATAAAATACCATGGAGCATTTTACTTGTTTCTGTACGCAATTGTTTTTATGAGGAAAGAAACGTCCTGAGTTATGGTGAATTGTTTAATCAAATGTCTTTACTTCTCATGCTTCAAAATAAAATAACTCATATTTTTTTTTCCTTTCTGAAAAATTTGAAGATCGTCAGAAGTTGTTAATGGATTTGGGCATTGCAGTTTTCACGATTAGATTAAACTTCATCAACTGAACGATGTTCTCGAAATTTGGCAATGAAGAAGGGTCAGTCAGTCAACTGTGATGAATTGCACTCGTACCTAATTGAACTGCAATTCGAAATCTGTGATGTAACTTTGACAGTCAAGTTGTTTGCCATAAATATGCTGTTTCACAGGTATAATGACTTCATGCTTTCAGTACGACATGTTATAGAAGGCGATGAAATCTGTACGACATGTTATAGAAGCCGATGAAATCTGTACGACATGTTGTAGAATGCGATGAAATCTACTTTGATTTCCGTACGAAATCAAAGTACAGGTTAACTGCATTTGGAAAAATTTAAAAACTGTTTTAAGCATTTGCGCTCCACCAATAAATATCAGTTCAAAGAGTTAACAAGAACCTCTTAATCGAGCAAGTTTGTAAGTGGGCATTCGAGACCCTTTTCAAACATTTGTGGTAATAAAACCTATATAATAGGCTACGTCTGTCCCTAACGCTCTCACATCAACGTTCAGACGTCATTCAGTGCTTGCAGCGCCATCTGTTTTTATCCGGTGGCTGAAATCGGAACTAAGCTCACTGCTATCGCACGATACGTAAAATCAAGGAGAAATACCGGAAAATAAAATAAAGTTCGTGAGACAAACAACTTCATCTGTGGCAACATGCACGTGATCGAACTATGTCTGCGACGTTTGTTCTGTTACGTAAGTGTTATGTCTTTATTTTGTTTCATAAAAAGAAACAAGTAAAATTGTAAGAAAGTAACTGCAGGCGTAGTTTTGATTCACTGTGATGGAAATTTAAGAAATTATTGGTTCCGTGGAATTTTTTCTTTGCAGTACAAGATGAAAGAAGATAAAGCTGAAAGAAGACGTCGCTTAAATAGAGAACGACAACGGCGATATGATGGGTTAAAATCTATTAACCTATATAATAGACTTCTGTCGTGGGAAATATTGAATGAGAATATTACGATTTGTTTTTGGTGACCTATTTTATAGGCTGCCTATTAATAATTCAAAGGTTTATTATAGTTATGTACATGTATTTTACGATTCGTGTTATGAAAATGTCAGTCACAGCTTTTTCACCCGTGCATGTCACGGGCTATGAGCTAATTGATAATAATAAACCAAAAAAAAACAAAAAAACATGGAAGTGTGGGAGGAAAAATTTACAGTTTTAAAACAAAAGAAATAAAATAATATGTCGTCCCGAAAAATATAAAGATGATTCGGAATAAAAACCGGTTCTTGCAGACAGATGTGAAAAAGATTTGGTTCATTCAATATTTAAATAATCATATAAAGAAGGCACAGGGAACGCGGCTATAATTTGTATGCTGTTTTTGATCAAATGGTATTAAAAAAGTGTTGAAATAATGCCAAAAATCCATTTTTGGTGAAATTCTGTTGTGAGGTGCTCTTTTTCTTTGGATCTCGGAAGCGATGGAGTGTGGAAATACAGAAATAATCAAGCAACAAGTTTCCCTTCGTTTTATTTTATTTTTTACTGGGCAGAAACTGCTAAAGAGTTGAGTAATCCATAACTCGGAATTCGGTACACTAGGTATGCCTTAAATAACCAAAGAAAAAAAAGATTATACATATTTTCTGTGAATCATCGTTGAGCAATTTTAAAACTAATCAAAAGGTAGCTTGCATTAATGAATACTAAATACGTATCAGAAACTATCATTTGCGGAAAGTTTTATTTTCACCATAGGCAGGGTATCACAAAATTCGGGAGGTTTACCCTACGTATAATTTAACTTTACTGTCCCCAGGGATAGGTGCAAATCAGGACAGAACATCGCCATGTCTTCCGGAACGAAAATCTTGACGTCGGCAATAGATGCTAATTCCTAGTCGTCCATTCTCCGGGCGATATATTGCGTTTGGAATTACGTTACGAAATTATCAGTATTAAAAACCTTATTCATGATAGGAGCCTTCATAAAAATTTGACTTTCAAAAAAACTGACTTCTTTAGAGCATAATTTCAAGATGCTATTTGACATGGCTTTCGTAAAGAAAAAGAGAATTAAAATTTTTAAAAAGTTGAAACAGACAAGAGGGTGAAAGTCAGAGACTGAAATGGTTTTAGACACATTCGAGGAATAAGTTCTCCTCTAGTGAGAAACTGCGTAATTGCTTTGGTTTGTAGGTTTACGATCAGCGGGTAAATTAAAAACGTTGGATGGTGTGTTAGCTTCATGATTCGCTTTCATGTCTTCCCCTGATGATTACAATTAAACATAAATAACTCCCAAAGCACCGAGAAAAAATTTACAATGTTGTCGAGGTTTAAACAACACACACACACACACTACACTACACTCGTGAAAATCTTCCAAATACGTGGCGTCAGTGAATAAACAAAGACATCGCTCTTTCCACGTTTTATCAAACACATAGCAACCGAAGAAATTGTTATTCGGTCACCGATGGGGATCCGAATCCCAGATCTCTCGATATCTATTCGAGTGCGTTAGCCTTGCACCAAGGTGGCCAACAATCTACGGCGGTATGTGTGTGTTTTTCTGTGAGTTTCTGACATCACAAATCTGCAAGATGGGCTCAGCTACTGAGACGTCTCCATCTGGTGGTCATTAACGCACTGGCTATATATTAATTATAGCAATTAGTTCAAAATATACTTTATTGGCAAAAACATAGGGAATACAGGCGTACCACATATGGCAAAATAAACAACAAAACAATGAGCGATACTGATGAAATATTACAGGTGAATGTGATACGACAGTCAACTAAGGATGACAAAATGTTAAAATCGTTAAGAAGGAACAATATATACTTGAGGAAGATGATGCACAAGCAAAAGTAATGATTAATTAATAAAGCATGTGATGACGTGCAGAGTGAAAGCAGAGCACAAAACAACAGGTAAATATATTTACAAGAACATGGCTGTACAACGCAGTGCACAAAAAGAAGGGAACATGTAAAACACAACAAAAGCATATACTACGATAAAGGTACAGAAGTTCCCACAATCCAGGAAACCACACGATATGTGACAAAAACATGATAAGTATTACAGAACATAATGGAAACTTAAGCGAACTCCCCAAGTGAAACACAAGGATACACAAAATACAAACAGCAAGCCGTGCAGTATTGCATCGGTCCAAAAACAACGACATGGGACGAGCAAAAAATACATGACGTCAAAGAATGTGAAAATGCAAGACAGAAATAAGGTATAAATTAAAAGATGCAACACAATGCAGCAAGAAAAAACAGAAAGAACAA
Source organism: Macrothele yani (assembly GCA_039090855.1). Lineage (NCBI taxonomy): Eukaryota > Metazoa > Arthropoda > Arachnida > Araneae > Macrothelidae > Macrothele > Macrothele yani. Next base: position 130,475,086 of record CM077027.1, on the reverse strand, counting down.
AGTATCGCAGGGCAATACCTCTCGTATTGCTCCTAGAGAACAAATACACGGTGCGCAACTCAATGAAGGTACAGGCAGCAAAAGCAGACACATGAGTGAAGAATAAGTATTAAGGACAGGTGCAACGAAGAAACAAATACAACACGGTACATGCACACGAATTACACAAAAATTGCAGAAAACCCTAACAATACAAATCATAAGCAGTTACATGACAAACACTTAGTAGACGCTGTGACGAAGCACCAGGAAGAGAGAACACAAAATCTCGACTGATGCATTCAGATCTTCGAAGCTGGAAAAAAACAAAAAATCAGAAAGAAAGATGAATGGAAGATCCAGTGATTTCGAACCAACCGGTCCCCTGCGCCCAGGTAGACCGGAAAGAGGCTTGAGATTGAGGGGTGGAAGCAGCGAAGTTCTCCAGGCGTAGTCGAGACACGATGCGATTCCTAAAAATCGACCGTAAGGCCGCGCCAGCAGAGAGGATACTAGGTGTGGTAGCAGGAGAGCGGAGAGATTGATAATAAAGAAAACGACATGTTTCACAAGTACGAAGAGATAGGCACAGGCATCCGGCAAAATAGCCGGGGGTGTTTGGTAAGCAATAGCCACTCGTACGCTTGAAAAGGGATGTCTCTGGAGCAAATGGTGCCTACAAGACGAAAGGCAGTATTGAGAAGTGGAAGGAGAACGGGACAGTGACAGTAGACATGAGGAACATCACCTTCAACACCACAAAAGCAGCAGAGAGAAGTAGAAGAAATAGACATGTGAAAGAGAGAAGAAGGAACAGGAAGGCGGCGGTGAAGAAACCGCCAGTGGATGTTTCGCTCTAACGGGGTAGAAAGGGGAGAGAAAGAGGCAGACCAGATAGGCAGCAGAAGAGAAGGAGAAGCATCAGGAAGACCATGCGGAGAAGTGAGGGGCGCACGAAGGATCGCATAGATAGAGGCAGTGGAAAAAGAAGAAATGGGAGCAACAGAGTCCCGAAAGGGAAGGAAGAAAGGAAGAGAGAGGCTCGGTCCAGAGACAGAAATAAGGCCAATGTCAGAAACCAGAAGTGGGAAGAGGGTACGGAGAGCGGAGCGAAGAAGGTCATACTCCTCTTCCAAGGTGGAAGAAGGGTCAGGGAAAAGAGAAGAGAGGGGTTTCCAGGTCAAATCGGAAGTTAATAAAGCTTCGACAGTGAGAATTCCTGAGCGGAACCAAGAGGGGAAAAGAAAGTATGGTTGATCGGGTGGATGAATCAGATTGGAAAAGAAAAGAGGTTCTGCAAGCAGGTCCAGGGTGGTAGAGGGAGGAGCGCGGAGTAGCGGGAGAGAATGAAATACCGCTACAGCGTCGATAAGAAGTGGTGGGAGGCGTTTAGAAGTAGAAGGAGATGAATCCATCCGAAGAAAAAGGAGGAAAGTGAAGGATGGATCATGAAGAGAAATAAGAGTATTCAGGGTAGAAGAAAGTGCAGGGGAGGGCGAAAGGAGAAGACGAATGAAGGAAACGATTCGGTGAGCTCGATAATATGTTCTGACATCCGGGAAATGAAGACCACCAAATGATGTTGGCAGAGAAAGCGTTGCAGCAGAAATCCAATGTCTAGATGACCATATCACTGAAGTGAAAATACTATTGATGGCAGAGAAATGATGCGATTTAAACACACAGGAATCCCAAGGATAGAAGCATTGTGAGAGAAGATATCGATGAACAATTTGAGCACGTTGAAGGTAAGAGGAAAAGGAAAACGTAAATCGCCAAAAACCAGCCGTGCGATGAAGTCGTGGGCGAAGAGCTTGCCACGTGACGTTGCTTGTGGTAAAGGAGTGTCCAAAATGAGCTCCAAGAAATTTTTGTCGAGGAGGACCACACTGCTCCCCACGGCGAGTCAGTGCGGCCTCTCCAAGAACCACACCACAGGCCAGCACTTTTCTGAATATTCAGGGCAGCACCAGAGAGAGCAGCATACTGTTCATAAATGGCAAGAAGAGTATCAAATTGGTCATCCCGGCGAAGACAAAAGGTAACATCATCTGCGTAAGCAGAGACAAGAAAACGGTGATGCCGAGTACTAGAGACAATCGGTCCCACCGCAGGTAAGAGAGACGCCCGACTTGCAATCAAAAAGGGCTCAAAGGCGGCCTCAAAGAGTTGTCCTGATAATGGACAACCTTGTCTGATGCCAGATCGAAAAGGAATCGGGGCCGTCAAAAATGTGGCCGTTCGAACGTGCAAATGGGCGCCCCGGTAGAGGCTAAGGATGAGAGAAACAAAAGCGGGAGGAAAACCATAGTGAGTTAATACGGCAGAAAGGTAAGCGTGAGAGACGTTATCAAAAGCGGATTTCTGGTCAAGATTAAACAAAGCTAAGGGTTCGGAATGTTTTAGTGCAAGAAAGGAAAGGTTATGAAGAAAGGAGATATTGTTAGAGCAATAGGAACGACCAGGCACGGTATATGTCTGGTCGGGGGATATGAGGAACGGAAGAACAGAATTTAGGCGGCGAGAAAGGAGTTTAGTGAAGAATTTGTAGTCCAGGTTGAGAATAGAGATGGGGCGCCAATTCGACAAGTCCAGAAGGTCACCCTTCTTCGGCAGGAGGATGACATGTGCAACTGTAAATTCCGGCGGAAGCGCAGGAGAAGAAAGAGCACACGAATAAGCGGCAGAGAGAAAAGGCAGGAGTGACGGAAGAAAGGCTCGATAGAACGAGAGCGGGAGGCCATCAGGTCCCGGGGAAGAGTGAAGATTGAGGGAGGCAAAGCCTCTCTCAATTCAGGCAAAGAAAAATCAGCAATGAGAGGGGCGCAGAGAGAAGACGGGACCTTAGGGAGAGAAGAAAGAAAAGAGGAGGAAGAAAAGAAGAACCCTGCGCAACCGCTCGGAACTTCTCCTGAAAGAAGTGACGGACATGAGAGCAGATGAGAGTTGTATTGCCAGTAACAGTGCCATCAGGCAATCGGAGATGTCTAATGGAAGATGACGTGCGTCTCATGGATTCCATCTTCGAAAGGACTTCGAAAGAATGCGTCGATGGTGAAATACGTAGGAGCCGAAGACGACGGACTGCTTGCTGAGCAAACGGTTTGAGGCAGGCATGAAGTTCATCACGGACGGAGGCGTAGTGCGGGTCAGACATTGGCGTCGCGGAGAGGAGTCCTCGTAGGTTACTCACCTCCATCGAGCGAGTGGTGGAAATAGTAAAGGAGAGTTGACGAACGAGCAAGAGAAGATCCCGTTTGACATCAAGCCACAAAAGCAAGGCGCTTGGGGTCGTTGTGAGCAGCAGCTTACGATCAGAAAGGAACTTCTCAACTTCCTCACAAAAGGAACGGTCTTGCAAGAGAGTGTCATCAAACGTCCAATGACGACGCGTAGATGAAGGTGCAGGAGAGACGCAAATTGATAGTGAAACGGCAGAATGGTCGGAAGAAACAGTAGGTGAATGTCGAGCAGCAGTGATAGCAGGGAGTAAGGAAGCAGAAACATATATTCGGTCCAACCGCGCAGCAGTAGAACCGAACGTCGGCGGATTACACCACGTAAAGGAAATGGAATCAGGATTTAGCCGTCTGAAGGAATCGACAAGATGAAAATCATCAAGGAGCTGAGTCAGTTGTGAAACTAAATTCATGCGGTATTCGCCAAAAGACGAATTTCTGTCAAGAGAAGGCTGCAGCGTGCAGTTAAAATCCCCCCAAGAACGAAATAATCCCCGGGAGGAATCGCTGCAATCGCTACACGAATATTACTGAAAAGATGAGCAACATATATTTCATCAGTGGGAATATATACATTAAAGATATGAAAAGTAACATTATGCACACAAAAGGTAAAACACTGAAGAAAATCAAGGTGTAAATTTGTCACAGAAATAGAAGTCAGCTGAGTCAAAAACCGCTGGCGCACACCTACAGCTATACCACCATACCGCGAGAGGCGATACGAGTGGTAAAAGGTGTACGGCCAGCGTCTCCATAGCAGAGCAGTGAGTTTCCTGGAGAAGGAGAACATCTCCACCAGCGGCAGAAATGTCCTCATAAACGAGGGAGTTCAACATTGGTGTCGCGAACCCGCGACAATTCAAGGAAGTCACAGTGAAAGTGCCATGTCTCTAGTGGCAGTGACAATCTTTTCCAAATGGGAACAGTAATTGTTGTACCGCCGTTGGATGCACTTCTGAGTGGCAGCATCCTCGGCAGATGGACTCTTGATAGTATTGTAAAGAGTTAACAGTTGTGCCAGTTGATTCTCAACTGCTGGGTAGCGACCTTCAAATCGGTTGACATAGGTGGGTAAATTAGGAAGAAGAGTCTTGGCACAAGCAAAGTCGTGCAATTCGTTATAAGGGAGAGGAGTGTCCGGAAACACATTCATGTGTAGGCGTGCGGAAAATTCCTCAAGAGGCAGGAGGTAGATAACTGGCTTGGAAGACTTGACAGGGCGACCCGAAGCAGGTGATCCAGCAGGCTTAGTCGGAGAGGTGTGAGTAGAGTGGCCAGATTGTCGCCGTCGTTTCGTAGAGCCGCGAGGAGGTTTGGCATCCCTTTTGTCAGAACGGGTCCGGAGATAGCCCTCCGTCCCATCACTCATCGCTTGGTCGCTGACGCTTTGATAGGCTGTGTCATCAGCGGTCGAGGTCTCGGTATCAGACTGGTCAGTCGCAACGGACTCAGCAACTGCTGTAAGGTCCGCAGGAACACGAAAAGATGCTGAAGATTGTAAAACTGGGTGGTGTTCCTCGGAGAGAGAAGGTGGGACAACAATTGGCGTAGAGGTTGCTACCGAAGGTAGGTTGTTCGCAGGAACCACCGTCGGTAACGGAGCGCTACTAGGATCTTGATGAGAAGGCGTCGGATCTTGATAGACGGGCGAAACAGACTTTGGTGGAGCAACTGGACACTGCTTATAGTAGTGACCAACCTGATGACATTGACTACAATGGAATTCCGTCAGGAAGTTTATTTGCCTGACCTGATCTTCGCACCGAACAGTGAAGTGTGTTGGAAGCCGTTCGATTGCTTCTTGTGATGGAAATATGACCCTCGCAACACGGCGAGCACCTTGGATCGACGCATGTCGTGGATCACGTAATGGGTCGTTTCGGGCAGCAAGATGCGTTTGTATGCCTCCAACTACCCGACCAACCGAAGATAAGACAGCATACAGCATGAGATCTGTCACCTCCAACGGGACCGGGTAGAAAGAAACGTTAATGGGTCTTTGGCCCACTGGTTCTGCAGAAAGATGTCTATCACCAATGGTGAGACCAGATGTTAGGAGAGATTTCGCCATTTCAGCCGTGGCCAGATAAACAACTACAAGTCGTCCTCTACGATACATTTGCGGAATAGATTCCGATGGGAACCGCTGTGCAATGGCATCTGCATATACTCGCAAAAGAGTGTCCGGAAGGGCTTCGAAATGAATGCCTTTTGCAAGATTCTCAGTAAAGCTGTGCCAGCTGGAGAGCTGGCTGGGATATTAAGCACGATATTATTGCCAGCTTGGGAAATGAAAGATTTCAGCTTTTCAGCGCCAACATAATTATTCTTGGATGCTGGACGAGAGACTTTGGATCCTGCAACAGAAGAAAACGAAGGTAATGACACGTTGGGATCGGCAGTGCTAGAAGAGGCTGCATTTCCAGTGATGTCCATTGCGTCATCATCGATAGCGGAAGCCGGGAGATGTGACGTAGCTGGAGAAGGCAAATTGGCAACGCCACGAGCGGACGCTTGCGTGGCAACACCCCCATCTGGGGCATCAGAAAAGGAAGAGAGATTAGGGCTATCACTATCCCTACCGGAAGTCGCCATCTTTAATGGCAGCGCCCAGTAGCGAGCTTGGCCAGCTCAACCAAACGTAAATAAGATGAAATACAACAAAATAGGCACTCACCGCGCTCGAAACGAAGCAAAATGAAAGACGATACCTTTATACTTAAGGTGAACGTGAAATTAAGAAGCGAAGAGTCCAATAACACACCCAAATCAGAAGAAAATCGCGGAGCAACAACACGCTGCGCAGTTAAATCCAAAGGGCGAGATCCAAAGTGAAAACCCTCCAAATACGTGGCGTCAGTGAATAAACAAAGACATCGCTCTTTCCACGTTTTATCAAACACATAGAAACCGCAAAAATTGTTATCCGGTTACAGCTGGGGATCCGAATCCCAGATCTCTCGATGTCTAGCCGAGATCGTTAGCCTTGCGCTATGGTGGCCAACAATCAACAACGTTATGTGTGTTTTTCTGTCAGCTTCTGACATCATAAATCCGTAAATGGGCTCATCTACTGACACGTCTCCATTTGGTGGGCATTAACGGCACTGGCTATATATTAATTATAGCAGTTAAATACAATGGGCGAGATCCAAACTGAAAATCCTTCAAATACGTGGCGTCAGTGAATAAACAAAGACATCGCTCTTTCCACGTTTTATGAAACACATAGCAACCGAAAAATTGTTATCCGGTTACCGCTGCGGATCCGAATCCCAGATCTCTCGATATCTAGCTGAGAGCGTTAGCCTTACGCTATGGTGGCCAACAATCAACGGCGGTATGTGTGTTTTTCTGTCAGCTTCTGACATTATAAATCCGTAAGATGGGCTCATCTACTGAGACGTCTCCATCTGGTAGGTATTAACGGCACTGGCTATATATTTATTATAGCAGTTAAATCCAAAGGGCGAGATCCAAACTGAAAATCCTTCAAATACGTGGCGTCAGTGAATAAACAAAGACATCGCTCTTTCCACGTTTTATGAAACACATAGCAACCGAAAAATTGTTATCCGGTTACCGCTGCGGATCCGAATCCCAGATCTCTCGATATCTAGCTGAGAGCGTTAGCCTTACGCTATGGTGGCCAACAATCAACGGCGCTATGTGTGTTTTTCTGTCAGCTTCTGACATTATAAATCCGTAAGATGGGCTCATCTACTGAGACGTCTCCATCTGGTAGGTATTAACGGCACTGGCTATATATTTATTATAGCAGTTAAATCCAAAGGGTGAGGTCCAACGTGAAAATCCTCCAAATATACAAATATACAGTGAATAAACAATGACATCGCTCTTTTCACGTTTTATCAACACACTGCAACCGAAAAATTGTTATTCGGTCACCTCTGGGATCCGAATCCCAGATCTATTTTGTGTTTTACAGAAACACACATAGCGCCACCGTAGCGTAGGGCTAACTCGCTCGGCTAGATATCGGTAGATGATTGTTGGCCACCGTAGGGCAAGGCTAACGCGCTCGGTTAGATATCGATACTTGTCGAGGGTTTAACGATATGGCAACGAGACATTGGAACGCTGATTTGAAAACAAAACTACGAAGTGTCCTCAAATACGGGGACGCATATATATACTCAAACTAAATATGTAAAACTTTTGTCATAAAAATGTATTATTTCACTAAGTGTAGTATTGCACTTGACAAGTTTTAGGTCGTCCCTGTGGTGCTGTTGTCTGGGCGCTGACGTCTTGCCATTGTCTTAACATTGCTTCATGCCGCTGCGTCCTGGTTCGAATCAGGATGAAGCATGGATGTTATTTTCTATTATGGCACTATATATCTCCCTTCACTGGAAACAGTGGCCCTAAATTAGAGACAGGTGACTGCTTATAACCCATTGAATTGCTCATGGTAGTCGCTAAACCCATGAACAAAAAAACAAAAAAAATAGGACGATTGAGGATGCCCTTTGTGTAAAAATTTAAAGAATCTCTTGAAAGACTGGGATACTTTTTCGGTGCTCATTGGAATGGCTACGAAGAGCAAGCAGGTAGTTGCAGAACGAGTCTTCCTAACAGGATTTTTAGAAGATCAAGAAGTCGATTTCACGGTCCTGGCATCGCCGAAAAAAGTTTTATTTTGTTAGATGTTCTTGAAAGCAGAGGTGGAATGTGCACAGCTGGTAGCGGGCGAGTTTGAAGAAGCAACAGGAGCATGCGAGTTATGAATTCTAGGAAGAATTTCTGGGTGAGAAATGATCATGTCCCTGACAAAATCAGGGGTCATAACATACTTGGGCCAAATCTTAAAGCACTTGAGTCTTGGGAAACATTAAGTTTATCCTGAGATGCGTAAATAGTGGAGAGAGAAAAGCAGATGGTTGTTCTCTATAGAAGATAGAAAGTCGAGAAACCAAAAAGGACTGAGCATCCTTCGATTGTTTGTCAGCTTCCAAACGCAGCTGACAATCCAACCCTACTCCAGTAGCGTCGAGAGAAGGATATTTCTCCGAGTAGGCACTTGTTTTCGAATTAAATCAATTTTTTGATCCAAAGAAGCAGCATCAATCTTTTCACCCAAGAGTAACACCGGATCTTCGAATGAATGGGAACAAATTAAAAGCTGACTCGGGCTGCAAACGTTCGTTGCTACACGTTTCAAAGCCGTAAATGCGAAAAGTAAAATTTTGCGACTTAACCTTCTTTTTCAAGCTGAAATGCAAACATTTATGAAATGAAATTTTTAACAAGGCTGAGGGAACACCGCAAAAAAAAAATGCACAGCAATTTTCTTTCTGTGTAACTTTTGTTTGGGGAAATATCTGACTCTCTTTTTGCAATTGAAACGCAAAAATGTTTCGTGTGGAGAGGGGGTCAAATAGCATTTAACAATACAAGGCAGAGACAGCATCCACAGAAAATAGTTTTACGATCACGGGAATAATTTTCGTTGCGTTTGGCTTAACGTTTTCGGGAATTTTTGAATGATGAAATTTCACTCCCAGGCGGTCAAACCGTCACCCAAGGATATATACACTGTATTGAAAAAAGTCACCGGACACCCCTTCAAAAGCAAATGAACTGGTCCGCTGCGTTGTTAAGATGTGCGGTACAGCTGTAAACGGTATAAAAACAAGAATGCAGCTGGCAGTGATCATATCGCACTGTGAGATTGAGTGAAAATGTAGCGGCGGGAGAGAACTGTCCTTGAGAAAGGAAAGATTGGCGAGTGTTATATTAGTGGGTTGTCCATAAGAGAAACCAAGAGGCGTTTAAACATACCCAAGTCAACTGTTTTGGATATACTGAATAAGTGGAAGACACATGGCGTGCCTGAAGCCTCTAAACGTGCCGGCAGACCAAAGAAAATCAGTGACAGAAAACGTCGAAGCCTCAAGAGAGTCGTTACAGCTAATCGACGAAGTACTGCACAAGACCTCAGTGTACAGGTGAGTAAAAATGCTGGAACCTCGGTATGTACACGTACCATTCGCAGAGAACTTCATTCCATGGGTTACCGTGGTCTTGGGGCTGCTCATAAGCCTTTCATCTCCACTGGGAATGCTACTCCTCATTTAGCATGGTGTAAAAAACTTTATCGTGGACCGTAGATCAACGGAAACGGGTCCTATGGACTGATGAACCCAGAAACACGATCAGTCTGATGGCCGTGTGCGTGTATATTGGCAGCCGGAGGAACGCTATTTACCACAGTGTACTGTTCCTACGGTCAAGTTTGGAGCTCGCAGTGTACTCGTGTGTGGGGTGTTTTTCGTGGTATGGTACCAGCCCATTGGTTATCGTGGACAAACCTGTTAACCAACACGTCTACCTCGATATACTGGATAATTATGCTCTACCAACTCTGTGGCAATACTATGGAACCGAGCCTTGTTGGTACCAGCAGGATAATGCACCGAGCCATAAAGCAAGGTTTCAAAATCGCTTTATTTTAATTTATCATAAGAAAACATAAGAGGGAGACGTACAGTATTGGGCGTTTCACTGGGAAATAATACAAAACTGTTAAAAACATGATGGTATATACACTGCAATGACAGTGGGGATGAATAACAAATGCTGCAAGCAAAGCTTATTGAATAAAAATTGCAGAAGTGACAGAGAGAAACACATCGTGTCACATGACATTGGCTGGGCATGATTTACAGGATAACACAGGCGAAACAATAGTACACAATTAGAAAAAGAACAGCACAAACACCGCCGTGAAGGTAAAACATTACAAACATGAGATAAAAACACAGCGTGCACAATTGTGCAAGTTATTTAACGAGGGCACCAAAGCAACATAATACAGGCGGGGTGAAAGTAAGTAATGTACACAAGTAAGCATGAAAATACACTGAGATGGCATTAGCATTCACAATTCAACGGTAGTGTGGATTGCACGAGTCGTAGAGTGGAGGAGGGGCACCAGGGTGCCACGGAACTCAGCAAAGGAGGTGTAGAAAGTCCTAGGGTACTGATAGGTGTAGCAGTCCAGAATCAATCGCAAACCATGGAGCGGCCGGCGCCCAGGTAGCATAGAAGGTGGCTTCTCGACGACTGGAAGAAGCCGACTGGTACTCCAGGCGGAGTCGAGAGTGCAATCGATCTTGAAAATGGCACAAAAGTGCTGCGCTGGCCTGGTGTAAAGAGACCGGCGAGGAAACGCTGCGGAGTTGTTGAAGGTATACGTAAATAACGTGTTTAACCAGCACGAAAAGATAGGCACATACTGACGGAAGAGGCGTAGGTGGATGAGCCCGCAGAAGAAGATGTCTGTAGGCAGTGAACGGAAGATCTTGAGAACAAGAGCGACTGGCAATCCGGAAAGCCTGGTGGAGGAGAGGCATCAGGATGGGACAGTAAAGGTAGACGTGAGAAACGTCTGCCTCCTGTGCGCAGAGAGGGGAGGAGAGAAGAGACATGCGAAAGAGAAAATACGGAACAGGGAGGCGATTATGCAAAAAGAGCCAGTGGGTATTAATTTCAAGAGGGGCAGATAAGGGTGAGCGGGCAGCGGCCCAGACAAGAGGAAGAGAAGCAGGGGGAACCTCCAGAATAGAAAGCGGTGAAGGGGTGGCAAGGTGCACTAGAAAACGATAAAGAGATTTAGAGGAGAGAGGAGAGAGGAAGAACCGAGTTTGTGAGTCGGAGGAAAAACGGCAGCGGAAGAGGGGCAGAAAAGACAGAGACGAAACCGGTGGGGGAGACAAGATCAGGGAAAAGCGAAAGAAGTGCAGTTAGCAGAGAGTCATAGACCAAATGGGCGGATGGGGACGAGAGAATAGCAGGGGGAGGCCAGAGAAAGGGTGCCAGGATAGATCCGAGTTAGTGAGGTCTTGTACAGTTACTACACCTGCTCGGAGCCAAGAGGGGAATGAAAAACAGGGGAGATGGGGGGATGAACAAGGGAGTTGAAGAAGAGGGGTTCAGAAAGAAGCTCTATAGTTGAAGAGGGAGGGGAGCGAATGAGGGGGAGAGAGCGAAGGTGAGTGAGGGCTTCAGAATATGCAGGTGGGAGTTTGGAGGGGGAAAGGACAGCAATCCATGAGAACTAAAGAAAGAAAGGAAAAATGTGGGTTACGCAAGGAGGCAAGAACGTCACGTACCTGAACTGCGGAAGCCACTGGAGCCGTGAAAAGGTGAATGAAGTTGATCACTCGGCTTGCTTTGTAGCACAGCGGGACATCAGGTAGGCCAGCACCACCATAGGAGGGAGGAGCACAGAGCTTGTGGACGTTAATCCAGTGATGACCCGCCCACATTACTCGAATAAGGCAGCGTGTAACCTCCTGGAGACAGAAAAGCTGGGTCGTAGATGCAATCCAAGAATGCTTGCAGATGGACAGAAGGTATGTCCTGGTGAGATTTGCACGCTGGTAGTAGGACGTACAGAACTGCGCACGACACCAGAATGCAGCTGTGCGGACTGTTACGGCATGGTTTGATAATAATTCCGTATTGTGTGTGGACTGGCCAACACAGAGCTCTAATCTTAATCCCACTGAGTACCTATGGGATGAATTAGAGCGCCGCATAAGAAGTTTGGAACCAAGGCCTACTGCTAAGCAACAGTTAGCGGCAGCATTATTTACTGAATAGAAGCGCATACCTATCGCAGTGTTCCAAAACCTCGTCGAAAACATGTCTCGAAAGGTCAGTGAATGCATTAAGGCCAAAGGCGGACCGACACCGCACTAATGTATGTCAATAAATGCTATGTTGTGTTTCTCTTCTAGGTGTCCGATGACTTTTGCCAATATAGTGTACCTAAACATACACTCATTAAAAAATTTGAATGAAAAAACTCAGCGACTCTCATAATTGTTGAAAAAAATTTCAACATTTCACGTAACAGAAAAGAAGGAAATTCACTTCGTTTTATTTAAAATCGAGATATCCCGTCCTAAAGCGGAAAAGTTGGCAGGTTAGTCCCAGATAACAAGGGAAGAGCTAACACAATAAACTATAATTAAAACACTATAAAAACTGGACTACACCATTCACACCAACGCTAGAGGTCAGCATGGGCCTTATTTGGTAAACCCGGTCCGGCGCAAGGCCGTGCGTTTAAGGCCCTGTTCGTTTCAGATATTAGACACTCGGACCGGCCCAGTCATTCTGTATTAATTTGTTTTTCTATAGTATTATTAAATTTTGAAAATTAGATACTGAAATGAGATATTATTGAAAATATTTAGTTGAATGTAAGCCTAAAAGTGTTAACTAAACTTTAGCAATTATCGAAAAATGTAAGCTTTAAAGAGAGAGAGAGAGAGAGAGAGGAGGCGTTCAGAATCTATCTTTCTCTGAACTAGCAAGCGATTTAGTCCTAATTGCGGACGTCCCAATTGCGGTCAGAGGGAAAAACAGTGTCAATTGCGGACAGATCCAGTCCTGTCCGCAACTGGGAAAAGAGGAAGAGTTTTAGTGAGAGATTAGGTAAACATCCCCTTTGGCGAAAAACTCAAGAACTGGGATTAGTGAATGAATATAACACTAACGAGGAGATAAGGCAACACTTCCGAATGTGTGCTTCACTGGCCTATCTTTCTGTGGAAATTGAAGACGATGGTTGGGTTCAAGAATCCAGTCCCATTAATGAAAACCTTCAGAAATTTTATGATTACTAGACAAAACCCGTCGGAATCGACGTTTAGTTGTTGTTGTTTGTATTTTTTTTGAAAAGAATAAGCTCATATGAAACAACAAATGTGAACTTTATTTGATTGAGAAATTCATTCAACCACTTCAGTAAAGACAATAGTCCAGGTTCGTGATTTTTTGTTTTATTTTTTTTTTTTACTGAAGGTTTAACGACCACCGTGAGCAACTCAATGGGCTATAAGCAGTCGCCCGTCCCTAATTTAGGGTCAGTGGTTCCAGGGAAGGGAGAGAGCCAGTGCCATAAGACAAACACAACATCCATGCCTCACCGGGATTCAAACCCAGACCCTTCACGAACGAATCATCATAAGCCAGCGCTTAGACCCTGCGCCACCGGCCAGGTTCGTGATGAGCATCACGACTGCACCCTTTTTCAGTCGTAAAATGTGAGGCGGAAGTCCACGATCATGTGCAAAAATTCAACTGGATAGCGCAATCTTACACTCTCATCTTCAGTCACAACTGCTTTTGTAAATGTTGTTGGCATGAGATTCGCGTTGCGAATACTCTTCACCCGTCGGAATCGACGGCTAGGTCTTTTTTTTTTTTTTTTTTCGAAAATAATGAACTCACATGAAACAACAAATGTAAACTTTATTTGATTGACAAATTCATTCAACCACTTCAGTAAAGACAAAATAGTACAGGTTCGTGATTTTTTTTTTTTTTTTTTTTTTTGACCGAAGTTATAACGACCACCGTGAGCAACTCAGTGGGCTATAAACAGTCGCCCATAAAATTTCCACTAAAAATGGTCAACGTAATGTTTTTTTACATAACGGGAAACGTCTTACCTACGTGAATAAACTGGGTCGAATGAATATTAAACTGTATATATACATCACACAATCTAACGGCATAACGCAATCAGGTCTTCGAGAGGGTTCGCTGTTTCGATGGGAATAACTTTGATAGGAATGCCTGCTGGCGTTGCTTGGCACAACGGTTCGCTCAGAAAAGATAAGACTTTGGACTATCTCAATCCCTCCATGCCCTCGCCTTCAACAGCGCGTGAGTTAACCGCACGCTTCTCCCATAGACTTTACATGGGGAATTTGCCGCCCCACAACGCCCGAACCGTTGCCCCAATCTCTTTTTTCTCTTCGACTGGCACATCTACATAGTAAGACCTTTATTTTGATACCTCAACCATATCTTTACGTTCAGCCATTCTCTCAAAATAAGACTCACAGTAAAAAACCTTATCGAATTAATATATAGATTTCTTAAATAACTGGCTGGAAAATCCGGTAACAATTGTAGAAATGTGGAATTGCAACAACAAACGACACGGAACAAATATAAAGTCGTCGAAGGCTGGAACCATCCGTTAAATGCCGCTATCAAGAATCCTCATCCTAAAGCCGCGAAGTTAATAACGTGCTTGAAAGATGAAGCGAGGAACAGTGACGACAGAAAGTGCCCTAATCTCGAGGGCAAGAAAAGACAAAAAGCAGCAATCAAATTGGATGAGCGGATCAGCAAAACTATGGCAGAGTTTTACACATCTGCGAATATCCAACGTTGTTTGAAGAATCTATCGCTCATTCAGAAGTTGGAGTTTCGTAATTTTATTTTGAAACTGATATACAATATAGTTATGTTTTTTATGAGAATATTTGTGTGATCAACTTTAGCTTTTGTTTTGAATTTAAGAAGGCGAAATACAATACAGATCAATTAAAAAATTTTAACTTTTTCAGAAATAGGGATTGAAAAAGTTGTAGCTACACTGGGAGTTCACTCTCATAGATGGATTGGCCCCGGCTGTATATTGTATAAATATATGTTTATACACTTTACGGTTTTCTGTTGATGACCCACAGTAGCGTATAAAAAAACCAAAACAAAACAAAGCATACTTTTTGAAATAGGCTGATGAGAAGATATTCAAGTAGAATGAAATAAATCGCCCATTTGTCCGTATACTATTTTCCCAATATTTGAAAGACTTCAAATGAAATTCAACCCATCTGGTGAGGGATTAGGAATTTCCCTAATCCCTCACTAAGTCCTTCCCCCTTTTCCCTGTTGCGGACAGAACGGGGGCTACAGCACTATAGATCATATCCATGTACTGAGAGAACTAACTGAAAGAACAAGGGAATATGAACTGCCATTATGCATGGTTTTATTGATTATGAAAAGGCCTTTGATTCCGTGAAACCATCAGCATGCAGTTACAATGCTTTTAAAATTCCGCGGTATTGAAGATGAATACATTAATACTATTAGTAGCATCTATGAAAATGCAAAGGTTCGGTTATTTGAGGATAGAGCACCAATAAATATTTGAAAGAGAGTGAGACAAGGTGACACCATACTCCCAAACTCTTTAATGACACATTGCAAAATGTCTTTCAACAACTGAACTGGGAAAACAAAGGAGCAGTGGCGGCTTTTCAGGTGAAATAGGTGAAGTGCCTCTTCACCTATTTTACTTAAAATAAAGTTTTATTCAGTAATTTGTATAATATATTCTTTTTTGTCTCTATTGTATTACAAAATACTCAAAATTTTGATTAGATATCAATTCACATAACGCGTTCAATACGGAAAACAAGTCCTCATTTGCAAAACAGTGCGCCGCCCCGGTGGCGCAGTGGTCTAAGGCGCTGGCCTCTGATCATTCGTCCGTAAGGGGTCCGGGTTCGAATCCCGGTCAGGCATGGATGTTGTGTTTGTCTTACGGCACTGGCTCTCTCCCTTCCCTGGAGCCAGTGACCCTAAATTAGGGACGGGCGACTGCTTATAGCCCATTGAGTTGCTCGCGGTGGTCGTTAAACCTCAAAAAAATAAATAAATAAATAAACAAAACAATGCAAGTGAAGAGCCGAAATGAAAACCCTTGGAAGTCTGCAGCTTTCTACCGAGTCGCTATGGTAACCGTGACGTCAACCTACCCTATCTGGCGCGCAAGTGAAGTGTTTTATCTTTCGGCGCCGAAGCTCTGCTGATGGAATCGTGACCTGACCTTCGAAGGAGATCACGGTGAAACGGTATACCCAGAGTATCTTGCAGTGTTGTGGTACATGCTTTCCGAAAGGGATTTGTTTTTTCGTGCTTTGTGATTATTTGTCAAAAAGTATAGCTGTTACTGTAGTTCCGTGTACAGTTTAACAGTTAGCGATAGTTTTAATTAAAGTATGTATCCCGTGAACGACATTGTTTGTAATTTATTACAAACTCCATTTAATCGGTGGAAAGATGAAGATAAAACAGACATTTTACTTCAAGGACGACCGACGGACTCACTGAGAATTGTTGCCAAAAAAGAAATCATGAAAAGCGGTAAATCTTACAATATTAATTTTAAAAATTGTTGATTTACTGAATATAAATGGCTTTGTAGTACTTCTGTGTTACAAAAATTATTTTGTTGGCCCTGCTCACTCTTTAGTAATAAACATTCGGCGTGGAATAAAGACGGATTCTCAGATTTATTAAATATAACACGCTCACTTCATAAACATGGTGATTCTAGCGAACACCTGAAATGCAAGTTAACGCTAAGGAATTTTGAAAAAACTCAGAACACCATTGCCGATGGCCTGAGGGAGAATGCTAGGCTTTTGAAAATGCATTTCAACGAAAACGTTCGTTTAAATAGACTTTTCCTGCAGACAGTGATTGATGCAGTATTATATTTGAGCAAACAAGATCTGGTATTCCGTGGCCATGACGAAAGCATGGACTCGATAAATCGTGGAAATTTCAAGGAATTATTTTCATTGTTGATATCAAGAAGTCCTTTAGAAATTCAAAATCAATACGAAAAGATAAAAATTATCTTCACAGGTGACTCAAAAACAATTTAAAATGAATTAATTGAATGTATTTCTGAATATATAAACGATCACGTTAAAAATGAAATAAACGAAGTTCAATGCTTTTCTATTCAAGTAGATGACACCACAGACATAAATCAGACTTCTCAGAGCTCTTTAATAATAGGATTTGTTGATTCGGAAGGTGTATTGGCTGAGCGATTTTTGGGTTTCCACGACGTGAGTGGAGATCGAACGTCAGAAGCTTTATACAAAATGCTAGACAAAATTTTGGAACAATTAGATTATCAACACAAATTAATAGGACAATGTTACGATGGGGCAAGTGTAATGTCTGGACACTTGAATGGGCTCCAGAAAAAAAATCAAGGATAAAGCTTCTCAAGCTGTTTTTGTTCGTTGCTTAGCACATCGTTTGAACCTTGTATTACAGCAGAGGTTTTTCTAAAATTTCAAAGTGTCGTATATTTTACGCAAGCCTCACTGGAATTCCTTCGTTTTTTCACAACTCAGTGAAGCGATCTTATACACTCACATCTACAACCGCAAGACGCATACCAACCATAGCAGAAACTCGATGGTCCTCCACTTCGAAGTTAGTAAGTGTAATTGTTGAAGATTGGGATAAATTGAAGGAAGTATTCGAATTTCTGACAAATAGTGAGCAATCAGACAAAAAATTAATTCAACTTGCCAAGGGGTTTTTAAACGATATGAACACTTTTGAACTTACATTTTTGGCAATAGTATTTAATGAAATTTTTGGCAATAGTATTTAATGAAATTTTTGGCCCCACCGATCTATTATTCGAAATTTTGCAGAAAAAATCACTAAACATAAACTACTGTGTAACTCAAATTAAGAAAACTCGTGAAATTTTGAGTCATAAAAGGAACGATGAAGTATTTGAAACACTGTTTGGAAAAGCTAGCAAAATCACAGAAATAAGCAGATCTAAACGGGAATATGCTGCTCTTACACAAGAAACAATTTTTCAAAATTATAAACAAATGTATTTTGAAATTTTAGACCACATTCTTATGGAAATGGATATAAGATTTCAAGACTGTGAAAAACTTCAATTTGTTTGTCTTGCTGACACAACCAAATTCGAACAATTTAATTCAAACTTTCCCTCTCACGCTTTTGAAAATCTACAACATTTTTACGGAAAAATATTTACTAAACTCCAGCGCCTTAAAAATGAACTGAGTCTTGTATATGCCAACGAAAAATCAATAAAATATATCGACTCAAAAACTTCTTCGAGTGCTTCATGAAGATAAAGACATTTTTACAGGAGCTTATAAATTGGTTGCTCTCATTTTAACCATTCCATCTACAAGTGTATCAGTGGAAAGAAGTTTTTCTTGCCTTAAAAGAATACAAACTTACTGAAGAAACACTATTTCTCAAGACAGATTTGCTTCTTTGGCAAATATTTCTATTCAGAAAGATATTTTATTGATGCTCACAAAGAAACAACCATTCTATGACGACATAATCGACAAATTTACAGCTTTAACAGAAAGAAGAATTGATCTAATATACAAAAAATAGGTCAGTCCTCATATAGTGATTTTCATTGAAGACAGTAGATATCTTTTCATATTGCTCTTGTAGCTATTCACCTATTTTTTCAACCACGAGCCGCCACAGCAAAGTAGGTGGTCACAATAATGGAATTGCTGAGCGTTTGTCAATTTCTTGTAGGACTTCCGTCCACAGTGAGTAGAGTTTAGGTCCCAGCCACCTACAGCGTGATCGCCTTTCGGGCAGGACACAGAAACGGAAGGAATGAGAGCAAGTTTGACAGAACAGTTTGTAGTAAGATTAGAGTACAGTAGATGGCGCCACCGTACAAGTACGATGTTGCACATAGAGGAGTGAGAGAATTTCAGGGGGGGGGGCATAGGAAAGGATACCCATTTAACCAGTGGGTCCAGCCTGGGGGGCGTGCACGGCGGATATTCAGCGATTGTTAGTAAATCACACCATCTCTGCAAGAGGTGCACTGGGTTCGAACCTGAGGACCCTGCATCGATAGTCTGACGCGCTAACCACTAAGCCATCCACGGCCCTGGTCACAACAATGGGACTCGACTGTGTATATATATACTGTGAAACCTGTTCAAGATGGAAGCTTACGGGAGGCCAAATAGTTTTCGGGTTTGGGCAGGTGTTCAGACCCCGGGATGGAATGTGCTAGAATAGGCTGTGTTGCTTGAGAGTACGTACTAATATGTATGTACGTACTTATATAGCATATTTTAAAATTGAAATACGCTCCAACTTTTACAAATGTCACCCTAAATTAAGCAATATAGATAAATATTTGATACTGTTGTATGAATGCAGAAATTTGTACATGTTTGAAATTTGGCCAAAGTTTTTGCTAAGATCTGAGAAAAATATGTGAACGCAAATTATTTTCTGATGGAATCGCTGAAGCGTAAACAGTAACCGAACTTACATACCTACACGAAAAAAGGAAAACAGCAATGAAGAGACATTATGAAAGAACTGTTACTAAATTTTTATATTTATTTCTTGCGCAGCTCGTTCTATGTTTGAGTAGCCACGCTAATGTTTGATATTTTTTATGTACTTTTGGAAATAAAATCTCTGTGGATATTTTTATAAAATCACAGGCTGAATTATATTTTTAAAAATATTAATATTCAGCAAAAGAATATTTGTTTCCTTGTTCAGTTACTGATGAGCAATTACAATTGCGTTTTAAAATATAAGTAGAATATCGTAGTTTATCTCCCCCCCCCCTTTCTTTTTATTTTCTTCCTGACAATGGGAAAGACGTGCCCCTCCCACGTCTTATCTTTTCACACCTGTCCCCTTCCCCAATAATTTAGTGAAGTCCGCGCCTCTGAGTAGAAAGGGGGAGGAACACGTCCTTATTAATAACCGGGGGGCCGAGGTCAAAAGGTTAAGGTACTCAGGAGTCATTGAATGTTTTTATTTGCTTGTTTGAAGTAGTTTTAGGAAAACAGTGTCTGATCCCAGATTATTGAATGTTATCGGACACCGTCTAATTTCCTGGATTAGCCTTAACTGGACTGGCCAATCATATTCCTGGGAGAATCCAATTCTGATGGAAGAGCGGATTAAAACGTTCATTGGTTCTTATCAGGGCTTGGTGGGCCGTGGGGAACGTTCGTGACTGCCATGGAAAGGACCTCAGATTCGAGCCCAGGCAGGTACGAACGCTCGATCCACTAAATATCCGCCGTGCGTCGGATGGGCACGGTAAGCCGTCGGACCCCCGGTACTGGCTTCCCGGTAATAAATAAGGGCGTCTTTCTCCCTCTTTCTACTTCGCTTCCGTGTAACTTTCCTATCGGGCACTCTAGCCCAAATCTCCAAGCTTCCTATTTTCTAAGTGTTGTTTACGACCAGGTCCATTTCACCAGCCCCCCCCCCCCCTAGCAAATTTTAAAATTTAAACAGCCTGTACGTTTGTGCTCGAATGCACAAACAAACGAATGGTATGTTAAAATTATGAAATTTCCGAGGTGGGGGCTGCCGTTTCCACAGCCCCCCCCCTCCCTTGTTTCGCGGATAACGGAAAAACGGTTGTGGTACAAACGAAAATTTTTGCGGTTCATTCGAGCACAAACGAATGGTATGTTGAAATTATGAAATTTCCGAGGTGGGAGGTTGCCCCCCCCCCCTTTGTTTCGCGGATAACGGAAAAACGGTTGTGGTACAAACGAAAAAATTTGCGGTTCATTCGAGCACAAACGAATGGTATGTTGAAATTATAAAATTTGCGAGGTGGGATGCTGGTGAAATGGACCTTTTACGACCTGGGGTCAGACACTCCCTTCCTAAAATCCTCTACATATGAAAACACAAATCAGGGCTTGGTTCTTCTAGGACAGCATTTCTCTTTGAGTGTAGTTGCAAGTTGTTTTGTCTAAGGAACAACCCCAAGCCCGTGTGTACTTTTTCCAGTTTCTCTGCCTTCGAAGAAAACAGGCATTCTCTTACCCGAATAGTGGACTTATGACTTTAAATTATCATATGAGGTATGTAGATGTGGCTTTTTTATATTCTTTCTTTCTTTTAATTACTTTTATTTAATTTTTATGCAATCGCGGATTTAAGGTTACTGTGGCCTGTGCACCGCATCAGTTTTGGGGTCCCTCACGTTGCACATAACGCCATCATTATTGTTATTATGCGGGGTTTTGTGGCACCCTCTTATCGGTCAATCTCCAATCTATTCGATAAAGGAACAGTTTTAATTTTCACAAAATTCTTTATTACCACTCTGCAATTGCTGCCTCACTTTAAGATCCCAATCAAGTTTGCTTCAGATAATTTGTATTATTATAATATTATGTTTTATATAGATTATTAAAATCACAATCAATTTTGCTTTATAATTAGAATTGTTAATTTTTTTATTATATCAAAAATTATTATTACGAATTCGTAGATTATTACTCACTCAGACTGTTCACTTTTTCAACTATTTCATAATCACATTTTTATATGGTATGAATATGAAGCAATGAAACAGCTCCTTATTTGATGCAGAGATTAGATAGAAGAAAATGGTTAAATAAATAAATTGATAGATAGATATTAATGAATAATATCGTGTTATTAATATATATATATATCGAGAAATTTTGTTTTTCATTGCTGTTTTGTAAATCACGAAAAAAAAAATTGGTATCTGAGGGAAAAGCAGTGATATTCGCAGTCCAATATACTTTTTTAGACTCCCAGTTTTTGCAAAAATGAGCTTTGACATTTGTAGAAGAGATTTCGAAGCCCGCTAACACATGATTCATTCGTCAATTTTGAAAGTAAAATGTTTTCACACTATTTGAAGTGTCATTTTACCTCTGGACAAAACAAGTTGCTTCTTTTTACAGAAATTTTCATTTCTGGAGGATACATTAATGACGTAAGGCATCGAAACGCACTTCCACAATTTAATCGTAAGTGTAATGTGGAGACTAAAAGAACACTTGGACTGTTTTTACATACACAGGAAACATTCATGTCAGCACTACTGCACTTCAAACTAGAGTGTTCATGTGAAATATAAGTTGTTAAAGACAAAAGTATATATACCTCTTTTTTGCACGTCATTTGATTAAAAAAAAAGCGTGCTTATGTTATCAATATAGCCTTTTATCTGTAGACACTTTGCTTCTGAACTTGTATTAGCCCTATGTGAAAAACTAATTTTGCATTGAGAACTCTGAAATGTAAACCTTTTATGCTTGACTTTTCCCTATGCACCACTGTACCGGTAGAGTGCGTACATACAGCTATCGACTATAAATTTTACTCCACCTGATTTCTTTTAATGATATTCACCAGTGGCTCAGAAGTGTGTGGAGAGGGGTATCTTGTGGGAACAGATTTTGAAGTGCTTGACAGAAATTTTGCCCAAAAAATCCATTTGTGTAGCTTTTACCCGAAGCTGATGATGTTATCATAAGTAGAAAAAAAGTTTTCAGGTACACACTGTACGTAATATTTATTGTATTCAATCTCTGAAGTACTAAGAACCATGCATACAGGCCCCCGTTGCTTTTAACAAGTTGTTATTGCTTCACAAGTTTAGCTTATAATGAAGTAAATTTCTCCGTCATTTTTGGTCTACGCCGGGATTCGAACCCGAGTATGCTTATATCCGGAACAAGTCGCTCTACCAACTGAGCTACGCAGACATGTATTCTGATTCCTATCTGCCTTTATGTCGTGTGCGTCCTGCTGGCAGGTACTTCACATCTCCCCCCCCCCCCGAACCAACTGAGCTACGCAGACATGTATTCTGATTCCTATCTGCCTTTATGTCGTGTGCGTCCTGCTGGCAGGTACTTCACATCTCCCCCCCCCCCGAAAGAGGGCCGGGGGCATGGCCCACGGATCAGCCGTGACCATGAATCGCTGCAGGCTGACAACCACTGAAGAACGTGCACTTGAGAACTCCCAGTCAATCTGGTGTGTGGAATGCAACGTCACACACATTTATTTTTCGAAGCACTGGAGAAGGGATTCTCTGATTTTTCCTATCTCGCGGTGTGGAAATAACATCACACCAATGCGAGATTTTGAACGGTCGGGTCATCCGGGTAGTTCGGGCGCCATTATAACGAAGTAAATTTCTCCGTCATTTTTGGTCTACGCCGGGCTTCGAACCTGAGTATGCTTATTCCGGAACAAGTCGCTCTACCAACTGAGCTACGCAGACATGTATTCTGATTCCTATCTGCCTTTATGTCGTGTGCGTCCTGCTGGCAGGTACGTCACAAGCTCACGTAGTCATAAGGCAGTTCATGAATTTTAGTAAAATGCGAAAGAGAGAGAGGAAGGAAAATATTTGTTTTCCTCTCTCTTTCTCATTTTTTTTAAAACTGAAATTACAAAAATGGTGTCGTTGTACTACTCCCACATATTCGCTCAGCCTAATGCTCCCTCCATTTTGCAGAATAGTAAAACACTAAATTTAACAAAAGATTAATTTTACATCACAAAATTCCTGTGAATTTGAAAAGTTTACACACGTTTATTCAAGTGCCTTAAAATCTTTGATGGCGGCACTCGCTACATGATCTGACTGCTTCGGTATTTGGGGAGGGGGAGTACTTATAGGAGGTTTGGTCCCAATTGCGGATGTTCGGGCCGCGGGTGGCCTAGTGGGCAGCGTTCGTGACTGCCACGAGAAGGACCTCAGGTTCGATCCCAGGCAGGTACGAACGCTCGATCCACTAAATACCCGCCGTGCGTCGGATGGGTACGTTAAGCCGTCGGACCCCGGGTACTGGCCCCCCGGTAATAAATAAGGGCGTCTTCCTCCCCTTTCTACTTCGCTTCCGTGTCACTTTCCTATCGGGCGCTCTAGCCCAAATCTCCTAGTTTCCTATTTCTAAGGGTTGTTTAAGACCTGGGGTCAGACACTCCCTTCCTAAAATCCTCTACATATGATCATTAATTGCTGATGTTCCAGTTGCGGACCTAGGGAAAAACAGTGGCAACTGCCGACAGATCCAGTTCTGTCCGCAACTGGGAAAAAAGGAAGAGTTTTAGTGAGAGATTAGGTAAACATCCCCTTTGGCGAAAAATTCAAGAACTGGGATTAATGAATGAATATAACAATAACGAGCAGATAAGGCAACACCTCCGAATGTGTGCTTCATTGGCCTTTCTTTCTGTGGAAAATGAAGACGACGTTTGGATATGCATTCAAGAATCCAGTCCCACTAATGAAATCCTTCAGAATTTTTATGATTATTTCTTAAATAACTGGCTGGAAAATCCGGTAACAATTGTAGAAATGTGGAATTGCTACAACAAATAATGACATCGAAGGCTGGAACCATCGGTTAAAGGCAGCTATCGAAAATTCTCATCCTAAAGTCGCGAAGTTAATAACGTGCTTGAAAGATGAAGCCAGGAACAGCAACTTCCTTTACGACAGAAAGTGCCTAGATCTCGAGGGCAAGGAAAAGACAAAAAGCAACAATCAAATTGGATGACCAGATCAGCAAAACTATGGCAGAGGTTTACACAACCGCGAACAACCGACGTTGTTCGAAGAACCTACCGTTCATTCAGAAGTTGGAATAATGAAGAAGAAATCAACAGCGACCTTCAGTTTCTTAATTTTATTTTGAAACTGATATACAGTATCGTTATCATTTATTTTTTTTTGAGAATTTTTGTGTAATCAATTTTAGTTTTTGTTTTGAATTAAAGAAGGCGAAATAAAATAAAACAGATCAATAAAAAAATATTTACTTTTTCAGAAATAGGGGTAGAAAAAAGTTATAGCTACACTGGGAGGGAGTTCATTCTCAAAGATGGACTGGCCCCGGCTATATATTGTATAAATTTATGTTTACACACTACAGTTTTCTGTTGATGACCCACAGTAGCGTACAAAAAACCCCATACTTTTTGAAACAGGCTGATGAGAAGATATTCAAATAGAATGAAATAAATCGCCCATTTGTCCTTATACCACTTTTCCACTATTTGAATGTCTTCAAATGAAATTCAACCCTTCCGGTGAGGGATTAGGAATTTCCCTAATCCCTCACTAAGTCCTTTCCCCTTTTCCCAGTTGCAGACAGAACGGGGATCTGGACGCAATTGGCACTGTTTTTCCCCCTGTCCGCAGCTGGGACCAGGGGGAACGTATAAAGTGAGGATCAGTGTCAGCACTTTTAAATTGGGCCGCGGGTGGACAACCTCACTGACGCCGCGGGTGGCCTACTAGGCAACGTTTGTGACTGCCACGGAAAAGACCTCAGGTTTGATCCCAGGCAGGTACGAACGCTCGATCCACTAAATATCCACATGGGCACGTTAAGCCTTTGGACCTCAGGTACTGGCCCCCGGTAATAAATAAGGGCGTCTTCCTCCCCCTTTCTACTTCGCTTCCGTTTCACTTTCTTATCGAGCACTCTAGCCCAAATCTCCTAGCTTCCTATTTCTAACGGTTGTTTAAGACCTGGGGTCAGACACTCCCTTCCTAAAATCCTCTACATATTATCATTATTTTAAATTGGACCTTTTTAATACTGCAGCAAGTCAGGTCTTAATATCAGTTAACCCATCACACAGAGTAAACCTTTCCCAGGCGGTGTAATGACACGTACATACATATCAAGGCGTACAGTGACACTTGCGTATATATATCAAAGTCCTATGTTCGGGGATAAATTTGTCTTTGCAATTATCACGAACACTGCCACTGTGACCCATATTTTGAATTATTTTAACTTACCTTTACACTTTATGCAGGCTTAGTTAGGAGTGGCAGGATCTATGCTGGCGTGTTTAAAAGTTGTAGGCGATATTAGCCTTTTTTTTTTTTTTTTGTGGACGATATTCGTCTTTTTTTTTTTTTTTTTTTTGTGGACGATATTCGTCTTTTTTTATTTATTTTTTGGGAATTTTTCTTTACAGATATTTCAATTCACTTTTTCAAAATTTACTCTAATTTAGCAATATAACTAAAGACTTCAAACTCTTCTTTACATCGTGCGTAGTTTCGTAATGTCGCAGAATTCTAGAGATTCTCTGATCCAGTTTGATGCACCTTTTAGATCGTTTCTTTCCTTCAAGAAAAAGATCTGCTCCATTTATAAGAAAATCACTGTATTTAGATTTTTCATTTAAACTTTGCATAAGGGTCTTGATTTTAGGATGTGGTCTGTTCATTAAGGTGTTAAACTTATTACTCCAGCTCTCTACCGCATTGTTGGTTCTGTGCTGAAGATCACGACAATTCCACGTGCTAGTTGCAGAGATAGAATTTTCTAGCCATTCATTCATAAAATAATCGTAAAATTCCTGCAGCTTTGGTTGCTACCAAAGATGTAAGAAAGTGTTGGAAGTCTTTAGCTTATATTGCTAAATTTGAGTAAATTTTGAAAAATGAATTTCAGTGAAGGTTATGGTCCAGAGGAAATTCATTGTTGTACGCAAGTGCCACCAATTCTCCCAACGACCAAATTTGACATGTACGTAGGTGCGGAATAGCTAAGAGGATCTTACATTCATTTTTTTAATTTTTCGGAATTGCTTGCGTGTGTGTGTAAGCGCGCGCTTGCGCTTGCTTGGCTCTTCCAAAGAGGGTAACTTTTTTTACGCATTCCAACCGTAGGTTGAAGGAAATACTTTGCCGTAAGCGTATACGCTTACGGCAAAGTACACTGCTGGCCACCCAAAATGCAACACCAAGAAGGAAACATCCCATTGGCCTGAAATTCGCAGCATGTGTCGCCCGTGAGAGGACATGCAAACGATTAGCATTGCAGGGCATATGCAAATCATGTGTGCCCGGCACGCCACCGAGAAGCATTATAAGAAGGGTGCACAGAAGGCGGGGTGTAAGTAGTGGAAGTGTGTTGTGCTGCCTAACCTGTGCGTGGGAAGCTTCGTGATGCCTCGTCGCAGAGTACGGCAGTCATTCCAGCACGTTTCGGGGTTCGACAGAGGACGAATAGTGGCTTATCGTGACAGCGGTTTATCGTACCGAGACATCGGCGCCCGTGTGGGACGTCATCCAGCCACATTGAGGCGAGTATGGATTCGGTGGGTGCAGGATGGACGGACGGACCCACGTGAGCGATTGCTGCAGCCGCGGCACGCCACCGAACGAGAGGACCGGCATGTTGTGCTGCGGGCATTGACGGCTCACACCGCCACATCACGAACGTTAGCGCAGGAATTAGGGTGTGTTGCGCAACGACCTGTGGCAGCACGTACCGTTCGACGTCGTCTGCTGCAGGAGCGAGGACTTGTCGCACGGCACCCATTGCTCCGATTACCATTGACGTTACACAACCGGCGAGTGCGGCGTCAGTGGGCCGTTTAACACCGCACCTGGACTACGGAATGGCACGACATTGTCTTCTCCGACTAATCCCGCTTCTGCCTGCAACACCACAATGGTCGGATCGGTGTGTGGCGGCACCGCGGCGATATACTGTATGACGCCTGCATTATGCATCGTCATACCGGTCCGTCACCTGGCGTTATGGTTTGGGGAGCAATCGGATATGACACCCGCACCCCTTTCGTACGCATCGCCGTTACATTCAACAGCCACCGCACCATCTCCGACGTTTTGAAGCCTGTAGTCCTCCCTTACCTGCAGGACCTGCCAGCGGCCACTTTTCAACAGGACAATGCGCGCCCGCGCGTGGCACGCATCGTGCAACAATTCTTCACTGCCCACCAAGTGTCACTGCTGCCGTGGCCAGCTTGTTCTCCCGATATGTCGCCCATCGAACACGTCGGGTCGCTGATCGGCAACCGAGTGGCCCGGCAAGCACCACCCGTGGCTACGCCTGATGAACTGTGGCAACGTGTGGAAGCAGCCTGGACCGACATACCCCAAGCCCACATCCAAAGCCTCTTTCGTTCGATGCCGCGGCGTGTAGCGGCCGTTATTGCCAGCCATGGGGGCCACACGAACTATTGATGTCTGCGTGCTCCGCAAGTCGCAAGGGCCTGTAAGCTCAATTGTTTCATCTTTGTATCTGTTGTTATGTGTCCAGTAAATCTGGCTTTGCTATCTCGTGTACTTCTTGGTGTTGCATTTTGGGTGGCCAGCAGTGTATTTCCAGCATTCTTTTCACGGGAAATAATAAGAAAGTGGCGCATTACGGAGGAAGCGGATTTATCGGTATCAGGGGGAAATGCAAAACAGAAAAAATGAGGCCTTTTTAATTTCATGAAAAAATAATTTCAACTGAGCAATGGAAAAAACTAATCAGAACACTTCCTCTGCTCGACGATATAACGGTACCTAGCATTATAAGGCCATCATAATTTGTTTAGAAAATGGCGGACGACGTTTATGTTTTGAATCAACGCCTGCTTGGATTTATTTTCATGGGGAATTAGGGAGTGGCGAGGGGTAGCAGATTTATCTAAGTCCCAAGCTGAATGAATCTTAAACACATAGTAAAACAAGTTAGTAAAATTATGCAATGCATTGGTTATGATACGCCTTCCAACATACCAGAAATCATTACTCAAGTTATGAGGATAATGGCTGTAGAATAAATCTCGCTCCTATGACCTGACCTTTGACCCCATTTCTATGATATTCAACAGAACCGGCAAAGTATAATTCCGGAACAACATGATAAAGTTTTGTCTCAATCGAAGCATTTTTACGTAAGTTATAACGCATAATCGCGATGGAATGGATCCCGATCCAATGTTCTGACCTTTGACCCATTTTTCCCATTTTCAATGGGGTCCGTCCCCAGTGGTCCCCTACCACATACTAAAATTCAATCGAAATCGAACCATTTTCACGCAAGGTATGACGCATAAGGCCAATGGAATGCATCCCTCTCCTATGTCCTGACTTTTGACCCCACTTCCCCCATTTTCAATAGGATTTGTCCCCAGGTAGTCCTCTACCACATACTAACATTTCATTGAAATTGAGCCATATTTACGCAAGATATGATGCACAAGAGCAATGGAATGGATCTCGTTCCTATGTCGTAACCTTTGACCCATTTTCAATAGGGTTCGTCCCCAGGTGCTTCCTTCTTGGTGTTGCATTTTAGGTGGCCAGCAGTGTAATTTGAAAAGGAAGAAAACTGAGGGGGTAAATGTGATGTTTTGCTCCCACACTCAGCTGCGGGCGGGGCAACTGCCCCCGCAATTCCGGCGCCGCTAACTGTCCCAAAAGTTTAAGAGGCCGTATATAAACTGTAATCCCCCCCCTTTGGTGTTCACTTTCATGTGAGATGACCACAAAACTGTTAAGGGGTTGCACAAAAATCGCACTTTTCATATTACCTTGTCAACTTCCAAGTAGGTCGCCTCTGTAGATTACAATTTTATAGTATTTCTGCCCCCTCACCGTTATCGTTCCATGTGTAGTTTTTATTCCACAGATCTCATATTCATGAAGTTTACGTTACAAATAAAATTAATAGTTTTACGATTTTACAGTAGCATTAAATATTAATTACTAGACCTAGGTTATTTTAACATTTTTTGTTTTAACGAAGATTTATAACGTTTACATAGCAAGTAAAGTTAGTAATATTGCATTTTTACTTAGGCACTAAATATTAATTCATAGGCCCTTTTAACAGATTTTATTCTACCGATGTCCTACGCCGTAGTAATTAAAATGTTATGCCTAAGTAAAAAAAGCAATATTAATAACTTCACGTGTTTTATAAACGTCATGGATATTTAGTGTGATGAATTAAAAATGTTAAAACAGCCAAGGGCATATTAATGTTTGATGCTAAAGTAGAGGCACAACATTAATAACTTGACTTGATATGCAAGCCTTTTGAATATAACACCGGCAGAATGAAAAATGTAAAAAAGGCCTTGGACCTATAAATTAATATTTAGGGCCTAAGTAAAAGCACAGCATTGTTGACAACTTTTTGTGTCGAACGTATGAATATGAGATCGACGTATTAAAAGCTATGAGTAAAACGGAAATCCTCTTTTGGGGGCCCTCCAGCATTTCGGGGCCAGGCGTCTGGGCTTCGAGGGTTTCCCTGTAATTCTGTCCCTGGGTTAATGTAGAGTTGATCGTTATTGGATTTCCCCTTGAACGCCCTGCTGGCCGAATGATCAAAGGCATGAGTTCTGGCTACTTGGAACCGGATTCATGATCCCGTTGAGGTATCTGTGGTGTGTTTTAAGTCAGCTTTTAAAATGTTGCGTTTTCATGTTGTCCATAGATTTGGGATGTATGATTGGTTATAACCACACAAATTGTTCACGATGGGCGCTAAACCCGAAACGAAAATCAAAAAGAGGACTCAAAACGAATAAAAGGCCACTTGGTTAAAAAACTTTCCCATGAGTGCTGAAACGGGGGGTTTCTTTACGCGTTTTCTTCTTTTTCTTTCCTATGATTAATTTAATTTTATTCCATACCTGGTATCTTCCGATTCGTGCGAAGAGACAGTCGTTATAGACATTCATACGAAGCATAGCAAGTTTTGAAATATTTCGGCAGTCGAGGACGGGAGAAATGACGCAAGGCGTTATAGTTATTAACAGGTTAATGAAGCAGAATATTTAGACAACGACTCAAAAACATGAATTCTAATGTAAATAAGAACTGGATTTTAACACTTCATGAATATGTAAAATTCGTTGGATACTTAGTTGTGAATCTGTGTTCAAACTTACTAGTTGTAATTTTTTTTAAACAATTTATGTTGAAAAGATAAAACCTGCAATGTCCGACCCGGTGGTCATTTATAATAACGAACTTCTTGAAATTTGGGAAAAGAGAGCAACAGTTTTTCTGTCATTTACTGAATTCCCACTCCACAAACAACAAATTTAGTTGATGCCTGAAGAGAAATGAATCATTTTAACACTTATAGCCTGCTTTTCGCACTGCCCTGCTGAGCCTGGGCCTCCTCTTTAACATGGTAGACTCATTTGAAATTGTTCCCAAAAATGGCCTAATCATTACTAAACTTCCTATCATTGTTGTTATTATGCGAGGTTTTTTTTTTTTTTTTTTTTTTTTTCACATTCTTGTCGGTTAACCTTCAATCCATTCCTGAAATAAACGATTTTAATTTTCACAAAATTCTTTATTACCACTCTCTGGAATTGCTGCCTCACTTTAAGATCCCAATCAAGTTTGCTTTAGATAATTTGCATTATTAAAATATTATGTCATTAGATTATTAAAATCACAATCAACTTTCCTTTAGAATTGGAATTATTAATTTTTTTATTATATCAAAAATTATTATTACGAATTCGTAGATTACTCACATTTTTCGCTTATATATATTTTTAAGGTCAAAACTAGCTAAGAAATATTTTAAATATAATAATTTAAAAATAAAAAATCAGCCAAAACTTGCGAAACAAACATGTGCCCAAGCAAGCAAAAAAACGAAATTTCAACCAGGAGAAAAACATGGATTGCATAAGTAATTCAGGTAGCCTTGAAAATAATTTTTCTGCTATAT
This sequence comes from Macrothele yani, assembly GCA_039090855.1. NCBI lineage: Eukaryota > Metazoa > Arthropoda > Arachnida > Araneae > Macrothelidae > Macrothele > Macrothele yani. The sequence continues at coordinate 130,443,891 of CM077027.1, read as the reverse complement.
ATCTTAGTTACCTTAAACTAAATAAAGCCAATGCAAGTAACCAGTTTCTTGATATTTTAGACTTTGCTTTTAATCTTAATTCAGGTAACCCTCTCATCAGCCTTTTTGTTAAGATAAACAACTTTAATTTTAAAATTGCCAAGTATGGTATGTGGTGGAGCACTTTTTTTTTGTAAGGTAATTGAAAACGTATTTATTTCACAAATCTTAAGGCTTATTAGGATTTGTAGCTTAAATTCCGAACTTGATAAACATGTTAAAGCTCTAATCAATCAGTTGTGCCTAAAAACTTCTTAAAAGTAGCATTAAGGAAATAGTTCTCAAGTATAGAGTTGGGATGGCAGACTTAATTTAAATACTCGGTGACTGAATGAATCGTCTAAATTAAAGCTAAATTTTAGAGGTTTAGATGATGATGTGGTCACCCCCAGTTTTTTTTTTTTTTTTTTTTTTTGAAACTAAAATACCTTATTTGTTCCCTCTCTTTTGATTCAAAAAAGTTTATAATTATACATATACAAAAAAAGTACTTATAACATAAATACCCCTATATAAAATAAATAAAAAAATATATAAAAAATACAAACCAATTAAAAATATTAATAATTAAAGATTTGGGAAGGATACTGTTATTTAGGTGTTTTAGATGCTTTTAAACTTTCTGGGTACAGAGATATAAAATATTTTTTGTTCCCAGGGGAATTTTTCTGTATTATGGGTTGCTGTTGCAACTTTTAAACAGTTACTATAGTAAATCGTTTCCAGGAGTGTATTTTAGGCTCTCCAAATGGCAGCCCCTACTCACAACATTTCTGGATGGTTCTACGGCTGTCCGCTAGGTTGCGCTGCGACGTCATCAACCAAGTGCCTAAAAAAGAGAAATGACGCTGCGACGTCATTTCTCTTTTTGCTTCGTGTTGGAGCAGCGTGTGGCTGGCTCCTGAGCTCCAAGTACTTCCTCGGTTTGGTAAGTTTGAGCTTTTTAATTTTTGTTTATTTGGGGATTTTCTTGTATCTCCTTAGAAGTTTGAAATTCGGTATGGTGGATTTTTAAGTTTTTCCGAGCATACTTAGGTCCGCGGTCGGGCTTTTTTGTTACAGTAACCACGTTTTTTAGTTTGAAATTGCACTCTTGCTCTTTAGGCCTTTGCCCAGCTTTCAACCTTAAGACTAATTTGAACAATAATTTGTAAATACGTAAGCTTTTTCAAACAATGAACTAAGTAATTTTTATCAATTAATGGTTGTTCTATCTAGTTTGTGGTGTAATGGATGTTCGCCATTCTTCTTAAATGTCATTAGCATGAATTCTTTTGAACTGGTCTTTGTTATGCGTGCGTCTTGGGTTTTTCCTCTATCTCTTTAGACGTTTGAAAATCGGTACGGTTTTTTTTGTTTTTTTTTTAAGTTTTTCGGTCATCCTCGGATACGTTTTTTAGTTTAAAGTAACTGTTATGCTGTTTAGGCTTATGCCTGTCTTTCAACCTTAAGACTAATTTGAACAATAATTGTAAATAAGGAAACTTTTTCTCTGTAAAATAGATATCAAGTCATTAAGAAACGTATGTTGGTTTAAATCTGATAAAAAAAAAAAAAAAGATACTGTTACGATCGAATTTTATGTATAGCTGCTATAGATCTGTATATTTCTTGAACAAACATGAAACAGCTATATAGAAAAACAGATTAAGTCATACATTAAAAGCAAGTAAGAAAAGTAGTATGCATAGGGAAAAGAAATAATAATGAAGAAACGTTTGCTTGTTTGAATCAGACAAAGCCTCGATAAAAATAGTTGTTTGTAAAGTTAGAAAACAAAATAATGTTGGTATGTAAAGAAGTTTAACGAGTACGCAAGCATTTAGAAAAAAATAGATTAAGATATGCATTAAAAGGTACATTTCATTGATTAATCATGAAGAAATAAGAAAATACGAGAAAATATTTTAACTATGTACAAAAAATTGCGGCTTTGGACAGTGGAAAAAGGTACAAAGTTAAAAAATGTAACAAAAAATGACATTAACACGTATATACATTAATAAACAATCGTGGTTTGAGATTAGGTCTGCAGCACAAAACTTTCGAAAACGTCTTTATGTTGGTACGTCCGTTGAATATGCGTGAAGTCTCCTCAACGAAAATAAAAAAATCGTTATGTTGAAAATTACCGATATAAAATGGAAAATTATGGGGGGAAATGAGGAAAATTCGTTGCAAAATGATCAACTCATTGAAAAAAAAATCTGTCTTGGAGCTTAATGTGTCTTAATGTGTCAGTTGCCGGGACTTTTGTAAAAAAGTTTTACTTAAATTTTCTGTTCTGGTCAAAATGGGCATGTGAACAAATTGCGATTAAGAATGAGTTCAGTATTGGATAAATTGAAAAGAGAGAGAGAGGGACTAATTTCTGCAGCGAAATACTTGCACAAAATTGATTTCTTCCCTTACCAAGCACAGCGAAATTTTCGTTTTTAAACTCACGTAAATTTTTATTCACCAAAAACCATTGAAGTCACTCCACTGGGTACATTTTATTTTTCTGCTGCATCCCCCTCCCTTCCAAAAATAAGCTGCGCATTTCAATTGAGGTAGGGCATTATACTTAATTACTTTGAAAAGAACATTTAATCAGATATCATTGTTTAGAAAATTTACGAAGTTGGTAAATTTTGGAAAACAAATTTTTCTACACTAAATTGTTATCATGATGGCTTCAGAATTAAAACTGGACTGAATATGTTTACAATCCGTTTTTATTAAAGAGAATGCCCGTGTGTGAGTATCGCAATAACAACTCATCGCATAATTCTGGCAGACCCTTCAAAATTCGACAAAATGTTTTTCATCGCCGTCCAAGTTGTAGTGGTCGGTATCAAGTCGAAGTTTCAAAGGGAGTGTATCAGAAGAAAAAATATATATTGTCATATTTCTAGGGGTCACAATGAGACACTTGAGAACGCGTACATGACCTTCAGTGTGTGTCTCCGCTGCCACACGCATTAATTTTTTTGTCCTTATATACTTGTATATATATACATATATGCATGTATATAAAATTTGCAACCACTATCAATCCACTGCTGGATGAGGGTCTCCAAGTTTCTTCTTCCCCAACAGTCTGCCTTGAGCCAGTTTCTTTCATACTTTCGAATTTCATGCACCCATCTCCCCCTTGCCATCTTCTGGGTATTGTTTTTTCCCTTGCTATCCAGTTCAATATTTCACCTCTCCGTCAGTGGCTCTTTCTTCTAACAATATGTCCATCTCACTGCAATTTCAGGAATTCTGATCATAATGTCTTCCACTTTTGTCATTTTTCCCGATCCAAGAGTTTCTATTTGTATCTTTCCTGGTAACATCAAACATGCTTCTTTCAGTTGTCAGCAACATCTGTATGTTTATTTTAGTTGAGGTCCATGTCTGTGCTCCATGCGTAAGAACTGGAAGGATGCACTGATGATTAACCAGTTTCTTTTGAAGAAATAATGCTTCCGACCAAGTTTTATAGGTCGATTATTTTCTTCATAAATGTGGCCATCGCTTAATATCTGTTGCCTAATTTAGGTATCGGTACGTCTACATTTTCCCTATCAATCGCTTAATATAAAATGTAAATATTTATTTCTTGTTAAAAAAGTACTTTCGAATATATATTATTATTAAACGGACAGCATCAGCACAGGCTCAGCAACTTAGCTTATTCGAAGTGACATCTACAAAATTGAGATGCAGCCCCCCCCCCCCCATATCAGCTTATCACGAGCCGCCACTGGATCGACGTATTAAAAGCTGTTAAAAATGCCTAGGCCCTATTAATTAATGTTTGGTGCCAAAGCGCAATATTATTAACTTTACCTGTTATGTACACTTTATGAATATTGCATCGGAAGAAAAACTGCTGTTAATAGGGCCTAGACGTAAGACCTAGCGATTAATTTTATGCCTACGTAAAAGAGAAATATTAATAACTTTACATGTTATGTAAGTACTTAGTGCCTAAATAAAAGCGCAGCGTTATTAAAAAATCCCACCTTATCATCCTTTTCCGAACATATAATATAGCGTGAGTCATGCTGTAATTCCTTTGTTTCGTGAAACACCGTGGTTTTAAAAAAATGTACTACGTCATGGCAATTTATTTTCTCAAACTAAAGTACAATTCTCACTTGACTTACGTAGAACGTTTTCTAGAAATGTATTTGAAGTTCCCTATTGGGTCAATGATCATTATAGGGAGCCGAAACTGCAATTTTAATACGGCCCCTTAAACTTTTAAGGCCAGTTGTCCGAACGCCGTTCTGACAAGCTTTGTCGGCTGCTTAGTTGAAATTAATCCTTTCTTTAATGGGGGAAAAAAAGAACACCGTGTTTTTAAAACATAAAAGACATCACCTTGAGGGGAGTCTTGAATGGGGGTGGGGTGGCCTACTAGGGAACGTTCGTGACTGCCACGGAAAGGACCTCAGGTTCGATCCCAGCAGGTACGAACGCTCGATCCACTAAATATCCGCCGTGCGTCGGATGGGCGCGGTACTGGCCCTCCGGCAATAAATAAGGGCGTCTACCTCCCCCTTTCTATTTCGCTTCCGTGTCACTTTCCTATCGGGCACTTTAGCCTAAATCTCCTAGCTTCCTATTTCTAAGGGTTGTTTAAGACCTGGGGTCCGACACTCCCTTCCTAAATCCTCTACATTTGATCAGTGAAAGGTTAGGAGTCATTGAATGTTTTTGTTTGTTTGAAGTAGTTTTAGGAAGGGAGTGTCCGACCCCAGATTATTGAATGTTATGGGGCACCGTCTAATTTCCTGCATTAGCCTTAACTGGACTGGCCAATCATATTGCTGGGGGATGGGGGAACCCAATTCTGAATGAAGAGCGGAATAAAACATTCTGCGGGTCTTATCACACAGCATTTCTCTTTGAGTGCAGTTGCTAGTCGGTCTGCCTAAGAACAGTAGGGATTTTTCCATCTTCGAAAGCGCGTGTGTATTTTTTCCAGTTCGTCTGCCTTCGAAGAAAACAGACATTCTCTTACCTGAAAGTGGACTTATGACTTTAAATTATCATATCAGGTATGTAGATATGGCTTTTTTATATTCTTTCTTTCTTTTAATTGTGTTTATTTAATTTTTATGCAGTGGCGGTATAAGGTTACCGGGGCCTGTGCACAGCATCATCAGTTTTGAGGTCCCTCACTTTGCCCATCCCGCCATCCTTGAGACATAACTTACTTCTCTATGCCCCCCCCCCCCCCCCTCTAATTTTCACTTCCTCATGCCGCGAAAGTATTGTAACCGGAAAAAAAAACTGGACTTCGGGATTTCAACAAAAATACACGTTTGGGGTTCGCCCCGAACATTGCTTGACTATTTTATTCAAGGTGGTGTGTGTGTGTGTGGTACGTTGCCGCCATACTTTAAGAGCTACTATTGTATTATAACTATGAAGACGAAATTTAATATTTAGGATTTTTTTCTTTTATTTCTTCTTCTTTTTTTTTTTTTTTTTTTTCCCCTTCCTTTATACTTTAATGGGGCAGAAATGGCTGAACTTACGAAGCGGGAAAACCTTTAACGAAAACGAGTTATTTTTTTTTATTAGAGTGGTCACTGAAGCACAGTACTGATTTTTATGCCACATGCGGTGTGGGATCTGCTGTCGGATAACATCAGATTCCGCCTCAATCACAATTCCTCGAAAAAGCCCGCAAACGGGTGAAATCGTTTTGGGTGCGTCGTAAAAGCAGGTTTTCCAAAGCTATCTTACTCGTATAATAACAGGCTTGTGGGTTCCTTTTTAAAAAAAATATTAAGGGTAAGATGGGCGGTCATATTATGCACGCAATTTAAGTGGAAAATTTCCATTACATTCTAAAGAAATCAAGCCATAAATAGCATACTAATCTTTGAGCGAAGCTGCAGTGCAGTATAAATTAACTTTACTGTCAAAATGAATTTCAGTTAGCCTGTATTTAACCCAGTAAATTGATATTTGTAGGCGAAATACCTCGAGTTCGGGCTGAAACAGTACAGAACAGTGAACGTATACTTTATTCTAAGCTTTAGTTTTTATCTAAGAAGTGAAACGGAAATCCTCTTTTTGGAGCCCTCCAGCATTTCGGGGCCCGGCGCTTGGGCTTCCAGGGATTCCCTGTAAATCTGTCCCTGGTTTTATGTAGAGTTGATTCTTATTGGATTTCCCCTTGAACGCCCTGCTTGCCGAATGAACATCCCGCCATCCTTGAGCATGAGTTCTAGCTACTTGGAACGGATTCATGATCCCAGTGAGTCATGGGTGATGTGTTTTAAGACAGCAGACAAAGGTCTTCGCTCTTTCCACGTTAAATGTCTGAAGACCTTTGTCTGATGTTTCTGGTCCACGTTAAATGTCTGTATTAATTTTAAGACAGCTTTTAAAATTTTACGTTTTCAAGTTCTCATAGATTTGGGATGTATGATTGGGTATAACCACAGAAGTTGTTCACGATGGGCGCTAAGCACGAAACGAAAAACAAAAAGGGGACATAAAGAATAAAAGGCCACTTGGTTGAAAAAACTTACCAATGAGTGCTGAAACAGGGGTTTCTTTACCTGTTTTCTTCTTTCCTATATGCTTAATGTAATTTTATTCCATACCTGGCATCTTCCGATTCGTGCGAAGAGACAGTCGTTATAGGCATTCATACGAAATATAGCAAGTTTTTAAATATTTCGGCAGGGGCAATCACGAAGGCATGAATAAAACTATGCCACATGTTCTGCAATCCCTGTTTTTCTCCTGGTGGATTTTTTTTTTTTTTTTTTTTTTTTGCTAGCTCGTTTACATGTTTGTTTTGCAAATTTTGGCTTATTTTTATTTTTTTTTATATTTCTCAGCTTGCGTTTCTCTCGTTTGGACCTTGTATGTTTAGAATTTCAGTATTCTGGGTTGCAGTTGAAACTTTTAAACAGTTTCTATAGTAAATCGTTTCCAGGAGTGGATTTTAGGCTCTACAAATGGCAGCCCCCTACACACACCATTTCTGGTTGGTTCTACGACTGTCCGCTAGGTGGCGCTGAGATATCCTTTCTCTTTTTACTTCGTGTTGGAGCAGCGTGTGGCTGGCTCCTGAGCTCCAAGTACTTCCTCGGTTTGGTAAGTTTGAGCTTTTTATTATTTTATTTATTTTTTGTTTATTTGGGGTTCAATTCTATCTCCTTAGAGATTTGACATTCGGTATGGTGGTTTTTCCGAGAGTGTTTACGTCCGCGGTCGTTTATTAAGTTTTTTATTTTAAGTTTTTCCGAGAATGTAATAACCGCGATTTTTTTGTTTGAAATTGCACTCTTGCTTTTTAGGCTTTTGCCCGACTTTCCACCTTAAGACTAATTTGAACAATAATTTGTAAACAGGTAAACTTTTTTCAAACAATGAAATAGGTAATTTTTATCAACTAATGGTTGTTCTATTTAGTGTTGTGGTGTAATGGATGTTCGTCATTCTTCTTAAATGCCATTAGTATCAATTCTTTTGAACTGGTCTTTGTGATGCGTGCGTCTTGGGTTTTTCTCCTATATCTTTAGAGGTTTGAAAATCGGTACGGGTTTTATTTAAAGTTTTCTGGTCACTCTTAGATAGTGAACGGGCTTCGTTGTTCAAGTAACCACGTTTTTTAGTGCTCCTTTGGCGTATGCCTGTCTTTCAACCTTAAGACTAATTCGAACAATGATTGTAAAGAAGGAAACTTTTTCAAGCAATGTTCTATGTATTTTTTTCATTAATTAATGATTGGTCTCTCTAGTTTCGTGGAGTAATGGAGGTACGTAATTCGTTTGTATGTAGTATTTTGCATGAATTCATTTGAAATGGTAATTGTTGAGTGTGAGTAATGATTATTCGGTTTGCTAGGAGGGCTTTTCGTCCCGTTTCTGATAGTTGAGTAAATCATTAATTTTTATTGTCTTTTATGGCAAACGGAATAAGCAGAAACCCACACTTTTATGGTAAATGAAGAAATGTGAGAGATTTTTCTTCGTGATTGCCCCGGACGAAGCCATAAATAAAACTATGCCACAAGTTCTGCAATCGCTGTTTTTCTCCTCGTTTAATTTTTTTTTTTTTTTTTTTTGCTTGCTCGTTTACATGTTTGTGTCGCAAGTTTTGGCTTTTTTTATTTTTCAAATATTTCTTAACTTGCGTTTCTCTCGTTTTGATCTTGTATGTTTTGAATTTTCTTTTATGCAGCCTTGAGGGCTTTAGAATTTCAGTATTCTAAGTTGCAGCTGCAACTTTTAAACAGTTTCTTTAGTAAATCGTTTCCAGGAGTGGATTTTAGACTACAAATGGCAGCCCCTATACACACCATTTCTGGATGGTTCTACAGTTGACCGCTAGGTGGCGCTGCGAAGTCCTTTCTCTTTTTGCTTCGTGTTGGAGCAGCGTGTAGCTGGCTCCTGAGTTCCAAGTACTTCCCCGGTTTGGTAAGTTTGAGCTTTTTATTATTTTGTTTATTTTGGGTTTTCTTCTGTCTCCTTAGATGCTGGTTTTTTAAGTTTTTCTGAGCATGCTTAGGTCCGCGGTCGGGCTTCTTTGTCACAATAACTGCGTTTTTTAGTTTGAAATTGCACTCTTGCTGTTGAGGCTTTTGCCCGACTTTCAACCTTAGGACTAATTTGAACAATAATTTGTAAACAGGTAAACTTTTTCAAGCAATGAACTAGGTAATTTTTATCAATTAATGGTTGTTCTATCTAGTTTTGTGGTGAAATGGATGTTCGTCATTCTTCTTAAATGCCATTAGTATGAATTCTTTTTGAGGCCGCCCCGGTGGCGCAGTGGTCTAAGCGATGGCCTTTGATCATTCGTCCGAAAGGGGTCCGGGTTTGAATCCCGGTGAGGCATGGATGTTGTGTTTGTCTTACGGCACTGGCTCTCTCCCTTCTCTGGAACCAGTGACCCTAAATTAGGGACGGGCGACTGCTTATAGCCCATTGAGTTGTCGTTAAACCTTCAATAAAAAAAATCTTTTGAACTGGTCTTTGTTATGCATGCGTCTTGGGTTTTTCTCCTATATCTTTAGAGGTTTGAAAATCGGTACGGGTTTTATTTAAAGTTTTCCGGTCACCCTTAGATCGTGAACGGGCTTAGTTGATCAAGTAACCACGTTTTTTAGTTTAAAGTAACATGCTCGTTTGGCTTATGCTGGTCTTTCAACCTTAAGACTAATTCGAACAATAATTGTAAATCAGGAAACTTTTTTCAAGCAATGCTCTATGTATCTTTTTCATTAATTAATTGTTAGTCTGCTTGCTAGGAGGGGGTTTCGTCCCGTTTCTGATAGTTGAGTAAATCATTAATTTTAACTGTCCTTTATTGCAAACCGAATAAGCAGAAACCCACATTTTTAAGGTTTATGTAGAAATGTGAGATTTTTCTTTGTGATTGCCCCTGACGAAGCTATGAATAAAACTCTTACCACATGTTCTGCAAATCCCGTTTTTCTCCTGGTTGAATTTTTTTTTCTTGCTCGGGTACGTGTCTGTTTTGCCTTATTTTTAAAATTACTTCTTAGCTTACTTTTCTCTCGTTTTGACCTTTTGAATTTTCTTTTATGCAGCCTTGGGGGCTTCAGAAGTTCAGTATTCTGGGTTGCAGCTGAAACTTCTAAACAGTTTCTATAGTAAATCGTTTAAAGGAGTGGATTTTAGGCTCTCCAAATGGCAGCCCCCCCCCTACTCAAATCATTTGTGGATGGTTCTACGTCTGTCCGCTAGGTAGCGCTGTGACTTTATTCCTGTTTTTGTCTGCTTGCTGGAGACAAAAACAGGAATAGTCTGCCTGCTCAGAGTTTTCGTCCCGTTTCTGATAGAGTAAATCATTAATTTTAGTTGTCTTATATGGCAACCCCAATAAGCAGAAACCCACACTTTTATGGTCACAGAAGAAATGTGTGAGGTTTTTCTTCCTGATTGCCCCTGACGAAGCCATGAATAAAAGTATGATACATATTATGCAATCCCTGTTTTTCTCCTTGTTGATTTTTTTTACTTGCTTGTTTACATGTTTGTTTTGCAAGTTTTGTTCATTTTTATTTTTTAAATAATTAATTTTTTTTTATTTCTTAGCTTGCGTTTCTCTTGCTCTGACCTTGTATGTATTGAATTTTTTTTTATGCAGCCTTCAAGGCTTTAGAATTTCAGTATTCTGAATTGCAGCTGCAACTTTTAAACAGTTTCTATTGTAAATCATTTCCAGTAGTGGATCTTAGGCTCTCCAAATCTACAGGGCATATATTGGTACATAAAAATAGGACATAAAATGTTAATTAATACACATGATCTGAAATACATGCTAATCATGTGTCCAATTTTAGTTGAGCTGATTATTCAACGTACGACACTGCATTTGTCGTTGGATCATGAGGGTTTAAAACATTTTTCCCAATATACTTGAAAAATAGTTCCCCCAACTTTTTGATGGAGTTCTCAAGACCGGTGTGATATTGACCTTCAGTGAATGTGTTGTGGAATGCTGTGTTTAAAAGTACAGCTAACTTCACTTTGGAGTAGGAATTTCAATGAAAACTGGGAAGCTGTTTTTTACTGTTGCCCAGCACTACAGGGCATATACTGGTAAGTGGGACATAAAAGTGCTAATTAGTGCCTATGATCTGAAATATATGCTAACCATGTGTCCAATTTTAAATGAGCTGGCTATTCATCCTACAACACTGCATTTGTCGTTAGGGCGTAAGTCTTTACAACATATTTCCCAAAATATACTTAAAAACTAGTTCTCCCTCCTTCTGATGGTGTTTCTAAGGCCGGTGTGATATTGACCTGCTGCGAAAGAATTGTGGAATGCCCTGTTTAAAATGCTGGCTAACATCTGTTTGAAGTAGGAATTTCAATAGAAACTGGGAAGCTGTTTTGGGAAATTGTCCAGCACTATAGTGCATTTTTGGTAAGTGGGACAGAAGCATGTTATTTAACGTAAAGGATCTGAAATACATGACGTCCACGAGTCCATTTTTTAGAAGAGCTGACAATTCATCTTACGACATTTTATTTGTAATTAGGGTGTGAGGCTTTGAAACATATTTCCCAATATACTTCAAAAAAGGGATGTAAGGTCAGGTGATGCGTAACATCACAGCCTCTCCTTGACAAATGTCAACCCCGCCTTCTCGTGGTGCATCCTGTTCCCACTAAAGGGGCTCTGACGACCGCCAATAGCGGTATAACTATACCATCGGGATTAGAGGAAATTCTATCCCACACTCACCAACCCGCTTGGCCAGCGTGGTGAGTTATGGCCAAACCCCTCCAAAATGATTCCACAACTTAAATCTTGGCCCTCAGTCTCCGGCAGCTGGAATGTACCTGGCCAAGGCAGCGGCCAGTGCGACATGAAGGCAGAGGGTGCTAAGAATCCCCGGAGGACCGGACTAGGCTGCCATCTGATGCTGACCTTGGCTACGTACAATGGACGCTCCCTATCTTCTGATTCAAGGCTTCTTGAATTGGAAGAGGAACTACAAAGGATCAAGTGGGACATCGTGGGGCTAAGTGAGGTAAGGAGAAAAGGAGAAGATCTCATTGAACTGAAAAGTGGACATCTCTTCTACTATCGTGGGACAGATACTGGCAGAACTAGTGGTGTTGGATTTATAATAAACAAGAAACTGAAGGATAAAGTTGTAGAAGTTGAAAGTTCCTCTGACAGAGCTGCACGACTTGTTATCCAACTCTCGAAAAGATACCAGGCTCAGATTATTCAAACTTATGCACCCACCACAAGTCATCCTGAAGAAGAAATTGAAGAATTTTATGAGGAAATTTGTCATCTAAATAATAAAGGTAAGCAGCACTTGAAAATAATTATGGGAGATTTCAATGCAAAAATAGGGCAACGGCAACAGAATGAAACTTCAGTAGGTAAATTCGGTCACGGCAACAGAAACCAGCGTGGAAATACTCTCGTTGAGTTTGCAGAGGCAGAAGGGTTTTTCATCTTGAACTCCTTCTTCAAGAAAAAGCCACACAGGAAATGGACATGGAGACATCCAAATGGGACGACAAGTGAAATTGATTTTATTATGTGTAACAAAAAATTCGTCATAGAAGACTGCAGTGTGCTAAACAAGTTCAACACAGGTAGTGACCATAGATTGGTGAGATGTAAGATGCACCTCAACACTAAACTTGAACGTGGCAAGCTCATAAGACAAACAAAATCTATTGACATAACCAACCTTAAAAAACACCATAATACCTTCAAGTTGGAACTGAAGAACAGGTTCTCTGCTTTAGAAGGCCTAACATCGGAAGAAGTGGACATCTCTGAAGTTAACAGAAAAGTAACCAAAGCTCTTATGGAAACAGCAACAAAATTAGCTGGGTCTAAGAACAAGTTGCATGTAAATAAATTATCAGGAAAAACGAAAATGTTGATGCAAAAAAGAAGAGAGATGAGGACAACTAAAGAAGATGTGACTTCCAAAGTGGAATATATAGAGCTATGCAAGACAGTACGAAAAAAGTATCACTGAAGACGTAAGAAAAATTCAACTGTGAACTAGTGAGGAAAGCAATTGAAAACAACCAAAGCCTAAAGATAGCAAAGGGACATCTCAGTAAGGGAAGAAAACAGATTATGGCACTGAGAAAAGAAGATGGTTCTGTAACAAGAAATAGAGGCAGAAATTTTGACAAGAGTGAAAGATTTCTACTCCAAATTATATGAAAGGGATGATACATGCACTCCAGACATCATGAAAGATACCAGTACCAGAGTTCCTCCAGTCCTTCCAGCAGAAGTTGCACATGCAATCAAGAACATGAAGCGGGGAAAAGCTCCAGGAGAAGATGGAATTACTGTAGACATCATACAAGAAGCAAGTGGAGAAATCGAAACAGTACTCGCCCAAATTTTCACTCGATGCCTTAATGAAGGAAAGATTCCTGAGGATTGGAACACCGCTACAATGATCCTGCTACATAAGAAAGGTGACATTGAGGATCTCGGAAACTACAGACCTATCAGCCTCCTATCAGTAGTTTATAAAATCTTCACTAAAGTTCTTTCACACCGCTTGAAGGTAACACTGGACATGGCTCAACCGAGAGAACAAGCTGGATTCAGGAGTGGCTACAGCACAATAGATCATATCCACGTACTGAGAGAACTAATTGAAAGAGCGAGGGAATATGAACTTCCATTGTGCATGGCTTTTATCGATTATGAAAAGGCCTTTGATTCGGTGAAACCATCAGCAGTTACAATGGCTCTGAAAACCTGCGGTATTGAAGATGCATACATTAATATTATTAATAACATCTATGAAAATGCAAGTGCAAAGATTAGGCTGTTTGAAAATACAACACACGTAAAAATTGGAAAGGGAGTGAGACAAGGTGACACCATATCTCCGAAGCTCTTTAATGCCACATTGGAGGGTGTTTTTCAGTCGCTGAGCTGGGAAAACAAGGGGATAAAGATTAATGGAGATTATCTAACCCACCTTCGTTTTGCTGATGACGTAGTCATTTTTGCAACTACCCCATCAGAGCTGCAGAGTATGATCCAGGAACTTGCTGACAAGAGTAAAGAAGTGGGATTAAAAATGAACTTTCAGAAGACAAAAGTGATGTTCAATGCTTTTACAAGAAATGAAGATTTATCGATTGATGGAGAAAAGCTGGAGATAACAGACACGTACGTTTATCTTGGACAGCAGATATCTAGTGAGGGTCACATTGATGAAGAAATTAATCGGCGTACAAAACTTGCCTGGAGAGCTTTTGGAAGAAACAGCATAATTTTCAAGAGCAATATGCCATTATGTCTTAAAAGAAAAGTGTTTGATCAATGCATCCTTCCAGTGCTTACGTATGGTGCAGAGACGTGGACCTTAACTAAAAGAGACATACAAAGGCTGCAGACAACTCAAAGAAGCATGGAGAGGTGCATACTTGGTGTAACCAGGAGAGATAAGAAGAGGAACTCGTGGATCCGAAAAATGACAAGAGTGGAAGACATCATGATCAGAGTTAAATCCCTGAAATGGCAATGGGCTGGACATACTGCCAGAAGGACAGATCATCGATGGACAGCCGAAATTTTAGATTGGATTCCAAGGGACAGGAAAAGACCCAGAAGAAGACCACATGGGAGATGGGTGGATGAAATTCGAAAGTATGCAGGGGTGACATGGAGGAGACTGGCACAAGACAGACTGTTGTGGAGGAAACTTGGGGAGACCTTCGTCCAGCAGTGGATTGATAATGGTTGACAATGATGATGATGATGATGATACTTCAAAATATATTTTCCCTTCTTTTGGAGTCTGTTCTGTAGCCCGGTGTGATATTACCCAGCAGCGAAAGAATTGTGGAATGCCCTGTTTAGAAGTGCAGCCAATGTCTCTTTGGAGTAGGACTTTCAATTGAAACAGGGAAGCTGTTGCCCTGCTCTACAGGACATATTAAGTCTTTATGGTAAGCTGTTTTGGGAGGTTGTTGAGCACTGTGGAGCATATATTGGTAAGTGGGACAGAAACATGATATTTAATACACATGATCTGAAATATGTGCCGTCCATGTGCCCCTTTTTTAGAAGAGCTGACTATTCATCTTATTACATTTTATTTGTCATTGGGGTGTTAGGCTCTATAACATATTTTCCAATATACTTCAGAATATATTTCCACATCTTTTGACGTGTGTTCTCAAGCCCTGTGTGATATTGGCCTGCAGCAAAAGAATTGTAGGATGCCCTGTTTAAAAGTGTGGATAATGTCTCTTTGGAGTAGGAATTTCATTGAAAACTGGGAAATTGTTTTGCGCTGTTGCCCTGCTTTACAATATATATATTACTACATTATAAATGACAATTCCAGATATTATGAAAAGGAAGAAAAGGCACTGGCTATGAGCAAACTCACTGATCTAAAAATGTTTTTCGCTTCAACGTGTGAGCACTGATAATAAGATTGGAAGTTTGAAGACCTTTTGGACAAGTAAAGAATATCAAATAAGGTCATTAATTCTTTAGGGTAAGTGGGACAGAAAAATCTTATTCATTACACTGGATCTGAAATACTTGCTGATAAAGTGTTCATTTTTAGAAGAGCTGATTATTCTTACCACATTTAATTTGCCATTGGGACATGAGACTTTGAAACATATTTCCCATTATACTATAAAAATAGTTCCCCCATCATTTGGAAGGTTTTCTGAAGCCCGGTGTGATATTGACCTACAGCAAAAGAATTGTGGAATACCCTGTTTACAGTTCTGGCTAACATCTGTTCAAAGTAGGAATTTCAATTGAAACTGGAAAGCTGTTTTGGGCAATTGTCCAGCACTATAGGGCATATATTAGAAAGTGGGACAGAAACATGTTATTTAATACACAGGATCTGAAATACATGCTGTCCATTTTGTAGAAGATCAGACTGTTCATCTTACAACATTTCGTTTGTAATTGGGGTGTGAGGCTTTAAAACATATTTACCAATATTCTTTAAAACTAGTCTCCCCATCCGTTGGATGGTGTTCTTAAAGCCGGTGTGATATTAACTCGCAGCGAAAGAATTGTGGAATACCCAGTTTAGAAGTGCAGCTAATGTCTCTTTGGAGCAGAAATTTCAATTGAAACTGGGAAGCTGTTGCCCTGCTCTAAAAGACATATATTTCTGCATTATAAATGATTATTCCAGAAGTGATGAAAGGGAAAATGTGGCACTGGCTCTGAGAAAACTTACTGATCTAAGATACATTTCGCTTGAATGTGTGAACACTGATCATATCATTGGAAGTTTCAAACATTCTCGAAGAGTAAAGGATATCAAATAAGTTCATTAATGCTTAGTCGGACATACAGATGTTATTTCATAATCCTTCATAAGAAATACAAATGATTCAGACCATGTGTCCATTTTTAAAAGAGCTGTCTATTCATCTTATGCCATTGCATTTGTCATTGGCAAGGGAAACTTTTAAACATATTTCCCAATATATTTTGATAAACCCTACCATCCTTTGACGAGTCCTCTGAAGCCCAGTGCGATATTGACCTGCAGCAAAAGAATTGTGGAATGCCCTGTTTAAACGTGTGGCTAACGTTTCTTTGGAGTAGGAAATTTGAACCTGTTTTTCACAGTTGCCCTGCTTTACAATACATATATTTCTACATTATGAATGATAATTCCAGATGTTTTAAAAAGGGATACTAGGCTCTAGCTATGAGCAAACTCACTGATCTAAGATGATTTTTGCTTCAATGTTTGAGCACCGTCCATATCAATGGAAGTTTGAAAACCTTCTGGACAAGTAAAGGATATCAAATATAAGCCCATTAATATTTTATGGTAAGTGGAACAGAAAAATCTTTACACTGGATCTGAAATACTTTCTGAAAAAGTGTTAATTTTGTAGAAGAGCATACATATCGGTAAGTGCGACATAAAATTGTTTATTAATACACATGATCTGAAATACATGCTAATCATGTATCTAATTATAGATTAGCTGATTATTCATCGTGAGATAATGCATTCGTAGTTGGGGCATTTAGACTTTTAAACATTATTCCCAATATACTTTAAAACTAGTTCCCCTGTCCTTTGGTTAGTGTTCTTAAAGCCGGTGTGATATTGACTTGCAGCCAAAAGAATTGTGGAATGCCCTGTTTAAATTCTGGCTAACATCTGTTTCAGTAGGAATTTCAATGGAAACTGGGAAGCTCTTTTAGGCAATTGTCCAGGGCATATATTGGAAAGTGGGACAGAAACATGTTATTTAATACACAGGATCTAAAATACATGCTGTCCATGTGTCCAATTTTTAGAAGAGCTGACTATTCATCTTACGACATTTTATTTGTCATTGGCGAGGGAGGCTTTGAAACATATTTCCCAATCTATTTCAAAACAAATTCCCCCATCCTTTGAAGAGTCTTCTGAAGCATAGTGTGATATTGACCTGCAGTGAAAGAATTGTGGAATGCCCTGTTTAATTTCTGGCTAACATCTGTTTGAAGTAGGAATTTCAATGGAAATAGAAACTGGGAAGCTCTTTTGGGCAGTTGTCCAGCATTATAGGGCATATATTGGAAAGTGGGACAGAAACATGTTATTTAATACACAGGATCTGAAATACATACTGTCCATGTGTCCAATTTTTAGAAGAGCTGACTATTCATCTTACGACATTTCATTTGTCATTGGGGTGTGAGGCTTTAAAACATATTTACCAATATACTTTAAAACTAGTTGCTGACGTCTGTTGGATAGTATTTTTGAGGCCGGTCTGATATTGACTTGCAG
This sequence comes from Macrothele yani, assembly GCA_039090855.1. Classification (NCBI taxonomy): domain Eukaryota; kingdom Metazoa; phylum Arthropoda; class Arachnida; order Araneae; family Macrothelidae; genus Macrothele; species Macrothele yani. The sequence goes on along the minus strand of CM077027.1, from coordinate 130,426,580 downwards.
CGAAAGAATTATGGAATGACCAGTTTAGAAGTGCAGCTAATGTCTCTTTGGAGTAGAAATTTTAATTGAAACTGGGAAGCTGTTGCCCTGCTCTACAGGACATATATTTCTGCATTATAAATGATTATTCCAGAAGTGATGAAAGGAAAAACGTGGCACTGGCTCTGAGCAAACTTACTGATCTAAGATACATTTCGCTTGAATGTGTGAGCACTGATCATATCATTGGAAGTTTCAAACATTCTGGAAGAGTAAAAGATATCAAATAAGTTCATTAATGCTTAATGGTTAGTTGGCCATACAGATGTTATTTCATACTCCTTCATAATAAATACAAATGATCTGAAATACATTCAGACCATGTGTCCATTTTTAGAAGAACTGCCTATTCATCTTATGACATTGCATTTGTCATTGGCAAGGGAGGCTTTGAAACACATTCCTCAATATATTTCAAAATAAATTCCCCCATACTTTGAAGAGTCTTCTGAAGCCTAGTGTGATATTGACCTGCAGCGAAAGAATTGTGGATTGTCCTGTTTAAAGGTGGCTAACGTTTCTTTGGAGTAGGAATTTCGTTGAAAACTGGGGAGCTGTTTTGCATGGTGGCCCTGCTTTACAATACACATATATTTCTACATTATGAATGATAATTCCAGATGTTATGAAAAGGGCGACGAGGTTCAGGCTACGAGCAAACTCACTGATCTAAGATGATTTTTGCTTCAATGTTTGAGGACGGACCATATCAATGGAACTTTGAAGACCTTCTGGACAAGTAAAGGATATCAAATATAAGGCCATTAATTCTTTATGGTAAGTGGGACAGAAAAATCTAATTTATTACACTGGATCTGAAATACTTGCTGACAAAGTGTTCATTTTTAGAAGAGCTGATTATTCTTACAACATTTGATTTGCCAATGGCGCATGGGACATTGAAACATATTTATCATTATACTATAAAAATAGTTCCCCTGTCATTGGGAGGGTCTTTTGAAGCCCGGTATCATATTGACCTGCAGCGAAATAATTGTGGAATGCCCTGTTTAAATTCTGGCTAACTTCTGTTTGGAGTAGGAATTTCAATGGAAACTGGGAAGCTGTTTTGGGCAATTGTCCAGCATATAGGGCACATATTGGAAAGTGGGATAGAAACATGTTATTTAATACACAGGATCTTAAAAACATGCTGTCCATTTTGTAGAAGATCTGACTGTTCATCTTACGACATTTCATTTGTAATTGGTGTGTGAGGCTTTAAAATATATTTACCAATATTCTTTAAAACTGGTCTCCCCATCCATTGGATGGTGATCTTAAAGCCAGTGTGCTTTTGACTCGCAGCGAAAGAATTGTGGAATGCCCTGTTTAGACGTGCAGCTAATGTTTTCTTTAGGAGTAGAAATTTCAATTGAAACTGGGAAGCTGTTGCCTTGCTCTACAGGACATATATTTCTGCATTATAAATTATTATTCCAGAAGTGATGAAAGGAAACATGTGGCACTGGCTCTCAGCAAACTTACTGATCCAAGATACATTTCGCTTGAAGGTGTGAGCACTGATCATATCATTGGAAGTTTCAAACATTCTTGATATGTAAAGGATATCAAATAACTTCATTAATGCTTAGTCGGACATACAGATGTTATTTCATACTCCTTCATAAGACATACAAATGATTCAGACCATGTGTCCATTTTTAGAAGAGCTGTCTATTCATCTTATAACATTGCATTTGTCATTGGCGAGGGAGGCTTTCAAACATATTTCCCAATATATTTCAAAACTAATTCAACGTCCTTTGTAAGTCTTCTGAAGACCAGTGTGATATTGACCTGCAGCAGAAAGAATTGTGGAATGCCCTGTATAGAAGTGCAGCTAATGTCTCTTTGGAGTAGAAATTTCAATTGAAACTGGGAAACTGTTTCCCTGCTGCACAGGACATACATTTTTGCATTATAAATGATTATTCCAGAAGTGATGAAAGGAAAAACGTGGCACTGGTTCTGAGCAAACTTACAGATCTAAGATACATTTTGCTTGAATGTGTGAGCACTGTTCATATTATTGGAAGTTTCAAACATTGTGGAAGAGTAAGGGATATCAAATAAGTTCATTACCGGTTAGTCGGCCATACAGATGTTATTTCATACTCCTTCATAATAAATACAAATTATCTGAAATACAATCAGACCATGTGTCCATTTTTAGAAGAGCTGTCTATTCATCTTATGCCATTGCAATTGTCATTGGCGAGGGAGGGTTTGAAACATGTTTCCCAATATATTTCGAAAGAAATTCCCCCGTCCTTTGAAGAGTCTTCTGAAGCCCAGTGTGATATTGACCTGCAGCGAAAGAATTGTGGAATGCCCAGTTTAGAAGTGCAGCTAATGTCTCTTTGGAGTAGAAATTTCAATTGTTCATATATCAGGACATACATTTTTGCATTATAAATGATTATTCCAGAAGTGATGAAAGGAAAAACGTGGCACTGGTTCTGAGCAAACTTACAGATCTAAGATACATTTTGCTTGAATGTGTGAGCACTGTTCATATTATTGGAAGTTTCAAACATTGTGGAAGAGTAAGGGATATCAAATAAGTTCATTACCGGTTAGTCGGCCATACAGATGTTATTTCATACTCCTTCATAATAAATACAAATTATCTGAAATACAATCAGACCATGTGTCCATTTTTAGAAGAGCTGTCTATTCATCTTATGCCATTGCAATTGTCATTGGCGAGGGAGGGTTTGAAACATGTTTCCCAATATATTTCGAAAGAAATTCCCCCGTCCTTTGAAGAGTCTTCTGAAGCCCAGTGTGATATTGACCTGCAGCGAAAGAATTGTGGAATGCCCAGTTTAGAAGTGCAGCTAATGTCTCTTTGGAGTAGAAATTTCAATTGTTCATATATCAGGACATACATTTTTGCATTATAAATGATTATTCCAGAAGTGATGAAAGGAAAAACGTGGCACTGGTTCTGAGCAAACTTACAGATCTAAGATACATTTTGCTTGAATGTGTGAGCACTGTTCATATTATTGGAAGTTTCAAACATTGTGGAAGAGTAAGGGATATCAAATAAGTTCATTACCGGTTAGTCGGCCATACAGATGTTATTTCATACTCCTTCATAATAAATACAAATTATCTGAAATACAATCAGACCATGTGTCCATTTTTAGAAGAGCTGTCTATTCATCTTATGCCATTGCAATTGTCATTGGCGAGGGAGGGTTTGAAACATGTTTCCCAATATATTTCGAAAGAAATTCCCCGTCCTTTGAAGAGTCTTCTGAAGCCCAGTGTGATATTGACCTGCAGCGAAAGAATTGTGGAATGCCCAGTTTAGAAGTGCAGCTAATGTCTCTTTGGAGTAGAAATTTCAATTGAAACTGGAAAGCTGTTGCCCTGCTCTACAGGACATATATTTCTGCATTATAAATCATTATTCCAGTAGTGATGAAAGGAAAAACATACTACTGGTTCTGAGCAAACTTATTGATCTAAGATACATTTTGCTTGAATGTGTGAGCACTGTTCATATCATTGGAAGTTTCAAACATTGTGGAAGAATAAAGGATATCAAATAAGTTCATTACCGGTTCGTCGGCCATACAGATGTTATTTCATACTCCTTCATAAGAAATACAAATTATCTGATATACATTCAGACCATGTGTCCATTTTTAGAAGAGCTGTCTATTCATCTTATGACATTGCAATTGTCATTGGTGAGGGAGGGTTTGAAACATATTTCCCAATATATTTAGAAAAAAATTCCCATGTCCTTTCAAGAGTCTTCGGAAGCCCAGTGTGATATTGACCTGCAGCAAAAGAATTGTGGAATGCCCTGTTTAGTAGTGCAGCTAATGTGTCTTTGGAGTAGAAATTTTAATTGAAACTGGGAAGCTGTTGCCCTGCTCTACAGGACATGTATTTCTGCATTATAAATGATTATTCCAGAAGTGATGAAAGGAAAAATGTGGCACTGGCTTTGAGCAAACTTACAGATCTAAGATACATCTTGCTTAAATGTGTGAGCACTGTTCATATCATTGGAAGCTTGAAGACCTTCTGGACAAGTAAAGGATATCAAATAAGTTCATTAATGGTTAGTTGGACATACAGATGTTACTTCATACTCCTTCTTAAGAAATACAAATGATCTAAAATACATTCAGACCATGTGTCCATTTTTAGAGGAGCTGTCTATTCATCTTTTGACATAGCATTTGTCATTGGCAAGGGAGGCTTTTAAACATATTTCCCAATATATTTAAAAACTAATTCTACCATCCTTTAAAGAGTCTTCCGAAGCCCAGTGTGATATTGACCTGAAGTGAAAGAATTATGGAATGCCCTGTTTGAAAGTGCAGCTAATGTCTCTTTGGAGTAGAAATTTCAATTGAAACTAGGAAGCTGTTGCCCTGCTCTACAGGACATATATTCCTGCATTATAAATGATTATTCCAGAAGTGATGAAAGGAAAAATGTGGCACTGGCTCTGAGCAAACTTACTGATCTAAAATACATTTCCCCTGAATGTGTGAGCACTGATCATATGATTGGAAGTTTGAAGACCTTCTGGACAAGTAAAGGATATCAAATAAGGTCATTAATTCCTTAGGGTAAGTGGGACAGAAAAATCTTATTCATTACACTGGATCTGAAATACTTAGTGATAAAGTGTTCCTTTTTAGAAGAGCTGATTATTCTTACCATGTTTAATTTGCCATTGGGGCATGAGACTTTGAAACATATTTCCCATTATACTATAAAAATAGTTACGCCATCATTTGGAAGGTTTTCTGAAACCCGGTGTGATATTGACCTACCGCAAAAGAATTGTGGAATACCCTGTTTAAAAATCTGGCAAACATCTGTTTGAAGTAGGAATTTTAATGGAAACTGGAAAGCTGTTTTGGGCAGTCAACCATCAGTACAGCACATATATCCGTAAGTGAGACATAAAAATGTTAATTAATACACAAGATCTGAAATACATGTTAATCATGTGTCCTATTTTAGATGAGCTGACTATTCATCCTACGACATTGCATTTGTAATTGGGGCCTGGAGGCTTTTAAACACATTTTCCAATATACTTAAAAACTAGTTCCTTCAAGTTTTTGATGGTGTTCTTAAGGCTGGTGTGATATTGACCTTCAGCAAAAGAATTGTGAAATGCCCTGTTTAAAATTCTGGATAAAGTTTGAAGTAGAAATTTCAATGGAAACTGTGAAGCTGTTTTGGGCAAATGTGTGTATATTGGAAAGTGGGACAAAAACATGTTATTTATAACACACGACCTGAAATAGATGCTGTCCATGTGTCCATTTTTTAGAAGAGAAACATGTTTCCCAATATACTTCAAAATATATTTCCCCATCATTTGGAGGGTCTTCTGTAGCCAGGTGTGATATTGGCCAGCAGTGAAAGAATTGTGGAATGCCATGTTTAAAAGTGCAGCTAACTTCTGTTTGGAGTAGGAATTTGAATGGAAAGTGGAAAGCTGTTTTTGCAGCTGCAACGCACTACAGCTCATATATCGGTAAGTGTGACATAAAATTGTTTATTAATACACATGATCTGAAATACATGCTAATCATGAGTCAAATTTTAGATTAGCTGGATATTCATCCTGCGACATTGCATTCGTAGTTGGGGCATTGAGTCTTTAGAACATTATTCCCAATATTCTTTAAACCTAATTCCCCTGTCCTTGGTTAGTGTTCTTAAAGCCGGTGTGATATTGACTTGCAGCTATGAAAAGAATTGTGGAATGCCCTGTTTAAATTCTGGCTAACATCTGTTTGAAGTAGGAATTTCAATGGAAACTGGGAAGCTGTTTTGGGCAATTGTCCAGCACTATAGGGCATATATTGGAAAGTGGGACAGAAACAAGTTATTTAATTCACAGGATCTGAAATACATGCTGTCATGTGTCCTTTTTTTAGAAGAGCTGACTATTCGTCTTACAACATTTCCTTTGTCATTGGGGCGTGACGCTTTAAAACATATTTACCAATTTACTTTAAAACTAGTTCCCCCATCCGTTGGATGGTGTTCTTAAGCCCGGTCTGCTATTGACTTGCAGCAAAAGAATTGTGGAGTGCCCTGTTTAGAAGTGCAGCTAATGTCTCTTTGGAGTAGAAATTTCAATTGAAACTGGGAAGCTGTTGCCCTGCTCTACAGGACATATATTTCTGCATTATAAATGATTATTCCAGAAGTGATGAAAGGAAAAACGTGGCACTGGCACTGAGCAAACTTACTTATCTAAGATACATTTCCCCTGAATGTGTGAGCGCTGATCATATCATTGGAAGTTCCAAACATTCTGGAAGAGTAAAGGATATCAAATAAGTTCATTAATGCTTAATGGTTAGTCAGACATACAGATGTTATTTCATACTTCTTCATAATAAAAACAAATGATCTGAAATTCAGTCAGACCATGTGTCCACTATTAGAAGAGCTGTCTATTCATCTTTTGACATTGCATTTGCCACTGGAGAGGGAGGCTTTGAAACATATTTCCCAATATATTTTGAAATAAATTCCCCCGTGCTTTGAAGAGTCTTCTGAAGCCCAGTGTGATATTGACCTGCAGTGAAAGAATTGTAGAATGCCCTGTTTTAAAAGTGTGGCTAACATTTCTTTGGAGTAGGAATTTTCGTTGAAAAAAACTGGGAATATGTTTTGGACTACTGCCCTGCTTTACAATACATACATTTCTACACTATGAATGATAATTCTTGATGTTATGAAAAGGGAGACGAGGCTCTGGCTATGAGCAAACTCACTGATCTAAGATGATTTTTGCTTCAATGTTTGAGGATGAACCATATAAATGGAAGTTTGAAGACCTTCTGGACAAGTAAAGGATATCAAATATAAGGCCATTAATTCTTTATGGTAAGTGGGACAGAAAAATCTAATTTATTACACTGGATCTGAAATACTTGCGAACAAAGTGTTAATTTTTAGAAGAGCATATATATCGGAAAGTGCGACATAAAATTGTTTATTAATACACATGATCTGAAATACATGCCAATCATGTGTCCAGTTTTAGATTAGCTGACTATTCATCATGCGACATTGCATTCGTAGTTGGGGCATTGAGGCTTTAAAACATTTTTCCCAATATACTTTAAATCTAATTCCCCTGTCCTTGGTTAGTGTTCTTAAGGCAGGTGTGATATTGACTTGCAGCGAAAGAATTGTGGAATGCACTGTTTTCATTCTGGCTAACATCTGTTTGAAGTAGGAATTTCAATGGAAACGGAAACTGGGAAGCTCTTTTGGGCAGTTGTCCAGCATTATAGGGCATATATTGGAAAGTGGGACAGAAACATGTTATTTAATACACAGGATCTGAAATACATGCTGTCCATGTGTCCAATTTTTAGAAGAGCTGACTATTCATCTTACGACATTTCATTTGTCATTGGGGTGTGAGGCTTTAAAACATATTTACCAATATACTTTAAAACTAGTTGCTGACGTCTGTTGGATAGTGTTTTTGAGGCCGGTCTGATATTGACTTGCAGCGAAAGAATTATGGAATGCCCAGTTTAGAAGTGCAGCTAATGTCTCTTTGGAGTAGAAATTTCAATTGAAACTGGGAAGCTGTTGCCCTGCTCTACAGGACATATATTTCTGCATTATAAATGATTATTCCAGAAGTGATGAAAGGAAAAACGTGGCACTGGCTCTGAGCAAACTTACTGATCTAAGATACATTTCGCTTGAATGTGTGAGCACTGATCATATCATTGGAAGTTTCAAACATTCTGGAAGAGTAAAGGATATCAAATAAGTTCATTACCGGTTAGTCGGCCATACAGATGTTATTTCATACTCCTTCATAATAAATACAAATGATCTGAAATACATTCAGACCATGTGTCCATTTTTAGAAGAACTGCCTATTCATCTTATGACATTGCATTTGTCATTGGCGAGGGAGGCTTTGAAACACATTCCTCAATATATTTCGAAATAAATTCCCTAATACTTTGAAGAGTTTTCTGAAGCCTAGTGTGATATTGACCTGCAGCGAAAGAATTGTGGATTGCCCTGTTTAAAGGTGGCTAACGTTTCTTTGGAGTAGGAATTTCGTTGAAAACTGGGGAGCTGTTTTGCATGGTGGCCCTGCTTTACAATACATATATTTCTACATTATCAATGATAATTCCAGATGTTATGAAAAGGGAGACGAGGCTCAGGCTACGAGCAAACTCACTGATCTAAGATGATTTTTGCTTCAATGTTTGAGGATGGACCATATCAATGGAAGTTTGAAGACCTTCTGGACAAGTAAAGGATATCAAATATAAGGCCATTAATTCTTTATGGTAAGTGGGACAGAAAAATCTAATTTATTACACTGGATCTGAAATACTTGCTGACAAAGTGTTCATTTTTAGAAGAGCTGATTATTCTTTCAACATTTGATTTGCCAATGGGGCATGCGACATTGAAACATATTTATCATTATACTATAAAAATAGTTCCCCTGTCATTTGGAGGGTCTTTTGAAGCCCGGTATCATATTGACCTGCAGCGAAATAATTGTGGAATGCCCTGTTTAAATTCTGGCTAACTTCTGTTTGGAGTAGGAATTTCAATGGAAACTGGGAAGCTGTTTTGGGCAATTGTCCAGCATATAGGGCACATATTGGAAAGTGGGATAGAAACATGTTATTTAATACACAGGATCTTAAAAACATGCTGTCCATTTTGTAGAAGATCTGACTGTTCATCTTACGACATTTCATTTGTAATTGGTGTGTGAGGCTTTAAAACATATTTACCAATATTCTTTAAAACTGGTCTCCCCATCCATTGGATGGTGATCTTAAAGCCAGTGTGCTTTTGACTCGCAGCGAAAGAATTGTGGAATGCCCTGTTTAGACGTGCAGCTAATGTTTTCTTTGGAGTAGAAATTTCAATTGAAACTGGGAAGCTGTTGCCTTGCTCTACAGGACATATATTTCTGCATTATAAATTATTATTCCAGAAGTGATGAAAGGAAACATGTGGCCCTGTCAGCAAACTTACTGATCCAAGATACATTTCGCTTGAATGTGTGAGCACTGATCATATCATTGGAAGTTTCAAACATTCTTGATATGTAAAGGATATCAAATAACTTCATTAATGCTTAGTCGGACATACAGATGTTATTTCATACTCCTTCATAAGACATACAAATGATTCAGACCATGTGTCCATTTTTAGAAGAGCTGTCTATTCATCTTATGACATTGCATTTGTCATTGGCGAGGGAGGCTTTTAAACATATTTCCCAATATATTTCAAAACTAATTCAACGTCCTTTGTAAGTCTTCTGAAGACCAGTGTGATATTGACCTGCAGCGAAAGAATTGTGGAATGCCCTGTATAGAAGTGCAGCTAATATCTCTTTGGAGTAGAAATTTCAATTGAAACTGGGAAACTGTTTCCCTGCTGCACAGGACATACATTTTTGCATTATAAATGATTATTCCAGAAGTGATGAAAGGAAAAACGTGGCACTGGTTCTGAGCAAACTTACAGATCTAAGATACATTTTGCTTGAATGTGTGAGCACTGTTCATATTATTGGAAGTTTCAAACATTGTGGAAGAGTAAAGGATATCAAATAAGTTCATTACCGGTTAGTCGGCCATACAGATGTTATTTCATACTCCTTCATAATAAATACAAATTATCTGAAATACAATCAGACCATGTGTCCATTTTTAGAAGAGCTGTCTATTCATCTTATGCCATTGTAATTGTCATTGGTGAGGGAGGGTTTGAAACATGTTTCCCAATATATTTCGAAAGAAATTCCCCTGTCCTTTGAAGAGTCTTCTGAAGCCCAGTGTGATATTAAATTGCAGCGAAAGAATTGTGGAATGCCCTGTTTAGAAGTGCAGCAAATGTCTCTTTGGAGTAGAAATTTCAATTGAAACTATGAAGCTGTTGCCCTGCTCTACAGGACATATATTTCTGCATTATAAATGATTATTCCAGAAGAGATGAAAGGAAAAATGTGGTACTGGCTTTGAGCAAACTTACTGATCTAAGATACATTTTGCTTGAATGTGTGAGCACTGATCATATCATTGGAAGTTTCAAACATTCTGGAAGAGTAAAGGATAACAAATAAGTTCATTAATGGTTAGTCGGACATACCAATGTTATTTCGTACTCCTTCATAAGAAATACAAATGATCTGAAATACATTCAGACCATGTGTCCATTTTTAGAAGAGCTGTCTATTTACCTTATGACAATGCAATTGTCATTGGCGAGGGAGGCTGTAAACATATTTCCCAATATATTTCAAAACTAATTCTACCGTCCTTTGAAGAGTCTTCCGAAGCCCAGTGTGATATTGACCTGAAACAAAAGAATTGTGGAATGCCCTGTTTAAAAGTGCAGCTAATGTCTCTTTGGAGTAGAAATTTCAATTGAAACTGGGAAGCTGTTGCCCTGCTCTACAGGACATGTATTCCTGCATTATAAATGTTTATTCCAGAAGTGATGAAAGCAAAACGTGGCACTGGCACTGAGCAAACTTACTGATCTAAGATACATTTCCCCTGAATATGTGAGCGCTGATCATATCATTGGAAGTTCCAAACATTCTGGAAGAGTAAAGGATATCAAATAATATGCTTAATGGTTAGTCAGACATACAGATGTTATTTCATACTTCTTCATAATAAAAACAAATGATCTGAAATTCAGTCAGACCATGTGTCCACTTTTAGAAGAGCTGTCTATTAATCTTTTGAAATTGCATTTGCCACTGGCGAGGGAGGCTTTGAAACATATTTCCCAATATATTTTGAAATAAATTCCCCCGTCCTTTGAAAAGTCTTCTGAAGCCCCGTGTGATATTGACCTGCAGTGAAAGAATTGTAGAATGCCCTGTTTTAAAAGTGTGGCTAACATTTCTTTGGAGTAGGAATTTCGTTGAAAAAAACTGGGAATATGTTTTGGACTGCTGCCCTGCTTTACAATACATACATTTCTACATTATGAATGATAATTCTTGATGTTATGCCAAGGGAGACAAGGCTCTGGCTATGAGCAAACTCACTGATCTAAGATGATTTTTGCTTCAATGTTTGAGCACGGACCGTATCAATGGAAGTTTGAAGATCTTCTGGACAAGTACAGGATATCAAATATAAGCCCATTAATATTTTATGGTAAGTGTGACAGAAAAATCTAATTTATTACACTGGATCTGAAATACTTGCGAACAAAGTGTTAATTTTTAGAAGAGCATATATATCGGAAAGTGCGACATAAAATTGTTTATTAATACACATGATCTGAAATACATGCCAATCATGTGTCCAGTTTTAGATTAGCTGACTATTCATCATGCGACATTGCATTCGTAGTTGGGGCATTGAGGCTTTAAAACATTTTTCCCAATATACTTTAAATCTAATTCCCCTGTCCTTGGTTAGTGTTCTTAAGGCAGGTGTGATATTGACTTGCAGCGAAAGAATTGTGGAATGCACTGTTTTCATTCTGGCTAACATCTGTTTGAAGTAGGAATTTCAATGGAAACGGAAACTGGGAAGCTCTTTTGGGCAGTTGTCCAGCATTATAGGGCATATATTGGAAAGTGGGACAGAAACATGTTATTTAATACACAGGATCTGAAATACATGCTGTCCATGTGTCCAATTTTTAGAAGAGCTGACTATTCATCTTACGACATTTCATTTGTCATTGGGGTGTGAGGCTTTAAAACATATTTACCAATATACTTTAAAACTAGTTGCTGACGTCTGTTGGATAGTGTTTTTGAGGCCGGTCTGATATTGACTTGCAGCGAAAGAATTATGGAATGCCCAGTTTAGAAGTGCAGCTAATGTCTCTTTGGAGTAGAAATTTCAATTGAAACTGGGAAGCTGTTGCCCTGCTCTACAGGACATATATTTCTGCATTATAAATGATTATTCCAGAAGTGATGAAAGGAAAAACGTGGCACTGGCTCTGAGCAAACTTACTGATCTAAGATACATTTCGCTTGAATGTGTGAGCACTGATCATATCATTGGAAGTTTCAAACATTCTGGAAGAGTAAAGGATATCAAATAAGTTCATTACCGGTTAGTCGGCCATACAGATGTTATTTCATACTCCTTCATAATAAATACAAATGATCTGAAATACATTCAGACCATGTGTCCATTTTTAGAAGAACTGCCTATTCATCTTATGACATTGCATTTGTCATTGGCGAGGGAGGCTTTGAAACACATTCCTCAATATATTTCGAAATAAATTCCCTAATACTTTGAAGAGTCTTCTGAAGCCTAGTGTGATATTGACCTGCAGCGAAAGAATTGTGGATTGCCCTGTTTAAAGGTGGCTAACGTTTCTTTGGAGTAGGAATTTCGTTGAAAACTGGGGAGCTGTTTTGCATGGTGGCCCTGCTTTACAATACATATATTTCTACATTATCAATGATAATTCCAGATGTTATGAAAAGGGAGACGAGGCTCAGGCTACGAGCAAACTCACTGATCTAAGATGATTTTTGCTTCAATGTTTGAGGATGGACCATATCAATGGAAGTTTGAAGACCTTCTGGACAAGTAAAGGATATCAAATATAAGGCCATTAATTCTTTATGGTAAGTGGGACAGAAAAATCTAATTTATTACACTGGATCTGAAATACTTGCTGACAAAGTGTTCATTTTTAGAAGAGCTGATTATTCTTTCAACATTTGATTTGCCAATGGGGCATGCGACATTGAAACATATTTATCATTATACTATAAAAATAGTTCCCCTGTCATTTGGAGGGTCTTTTGAAGCCCGGTATCATATTGACCTGCAGCGAAATAATTGTGGAATGCCCTGTTTAAATTCTGGCTAACTTCTGTTTGGAGTAGGAATTTCAATGGAAACTGGGTAGCTGTTTTGGGCAATTGTCCAGCATATAGGGCACATATTGGAAAGTGGGATAGAAACATGTTATTTAATACACAGGATCTTAAAAACATGCTGTCCATTTTGTAGAAGATCTGACTGTTCATCTTACGACATTTCATTTGTAATTGGTGTGTGAGGCTTTAAAACATATTTACCAATATTCTTTAAAACTGGTCTCCCCATCCATTGGATGGTGATCTTAAAGCCAGTGTGCTTTTGACTCGCAGCGAAAGAATTGTGGAATGCCCTGTTTAGACGTGCAGCTAATGTTTTCTTTGGAGTAGAAATTTCAATTGAAACTGGGAAGCTGTTGCCTTGCTCTACAGGACATATATTTCTGCATTATAAATTATTATTCCAGAAGTGATGAAAGGAAACATGTGGCCCTGTCAGCAAACTTACTGATCCAAGATACATTTCGCTTGAATGTGTGAGCACTGATCATATCATTGGAAGTTTCAAACATTCTTGATATGTAAAGGATATCAAATAACTTCATTAATGCTTAGTCGGACATACAGATGTTATTTCATACTCCTTCATAAGACATACAAATGATTCAGACCATGTGTCCATTTTTAGAAGAGCTGTCTATTCATCTTATGACATTGCATTTGTCATTGGCGAGGGAGGCTTTTAAACATATTTCCCAATATATTTCAAAACTAATTCAACGTCCTTTGTAAGTCTTCTGAAGACCAGTGTGATATTGACCTGCAGCGAAAGAATTGTGGAATGCCCTGTATAGAAGTGCAGCTAATATCTCTTTGGAGTAGAAATTTCAATTGAAACTGGGAAACTGTTTCCCTGCTGCACAGGACATACATTTTTGCATTATAAATGATTATTCCAGAAGTGATGAAAGGAAAAACGTGGCACTGGTTCTGAGCAAACTTACAGATCTAAGATACATTTTGCTTGAATGTGTGAGCACTGTTCATATTATTGGAAGTTTCAAACATTGTGGAAGAGTAAAGGATATCAAATAAGTTCATTACCGGTTAGTCGGCCATACAGATGTTATTTCATACTCCTTCATAATAAATACAAATTATCTGAAATACAATCAGACCATGTGTCCATTTTTAGAAGAGCTGTCTATTCATCTTATGCCATTGTAATTGTCATTGGTGAGGGAGGGTTTGAAACATGTTTCCCAATATATTTCGAAAGAAATTCCCCTGTCCTTTGAAGAGTCTTCTGAAGCCCAGTGTGATATTAAATTGCAGCGAAAGAATTGTGGAATGCCCTGTTTAGAAGTGCAGCAAATGTCTCTTTGGAGTAGAAATTTCAATTGAAACTATGAAGCTGTTGCCCTGCTCTACAGGACATATATTTCTGCATTATAAATGATTATTCCAGAAGAGATGAAAGGAAAAATGTGGTACTGGCTTTGAGCAAACTTACTGATCTAAGATACATTTTGCTTGAATGTGTGAGCACTGATCATATCATTGGAAGTTTCAAACATTCTGGAAGAGTAAAGGATAACAAATAAGTTCATTAATGGTTAGTCGGACATACCAATGTTATTTCGTACTCCTTCATAAGAAATACAAATGATCTGAAATACATTCAGACCATGTGTCCATTTTTAGAAGAGCTGTCTATTTACCTTATGACAATGCAATTGTCATTGGCGAGGGAGGCTGTAAACATATTTCCCAATATATTTCAAAACTAATTCTACCGTCCTTTGAAGAGTCTTCCGAAGCCCAGTGTGATATTGACCTGAAGCAAAAGAATTGTGGAATGCCCTGTTTAAAAGTGCAGCTAATGTCTCTTTGGAGTAGAAATTTCAATTGAAACTGGGAAGCTGTTGCCCTGCTCTACAGGACATGTATTCCTGCATTATAAATGTTTATTCCAGAAGTGATGAAAGCAAAACGTGGCACTGGCACTGAGCAAACTTACTGATCTAAGATACATTTCCCCTGAATATGTGAGCGCTGATCATATCATTGGAAGTTCCAAACATTCTGGAAGAGTAAAGGATATCAAATAATATGCTTAATGGTTAGTCAGACATACAGATGTTATTTCATACTTCTTCATAATAAAAACAAATGATCTGAAATTCAGTCAGACCATGTGTCCACTTTTAGAAGAGCTGTCTATTAATCTTTTGAAATTGCATTTGCCACTGGCGAGGAGGCTTTGAAACATATTTCCCAATATATTTTGAAATAAATTCCCCCGTCCTTTGAAAAGTCTTCTGAAGCCCCGTGTGATATTGACCTGCAGTGAAAGAATTGTAGAATGCCCTGTTTTAAAAGTGTGGCTAACATTTCTTTGGAGTAGGAATTTCGTTGAAAAAAACTGGGAATATGTTTTGGACTGCTGCCCTGCTTTACAATACATACATTTCTACATTATGAATGATAATTCTTGATGTTATGCCAAGGAGACAAGGCTCTGGCTATGAGCAAACTCACTGATCTAAGATGATTTTTGCTTCAATGTTTGAGCACGGACCGTATCAATGGAAGTTTGAAGATCTTCTGGACAAGTACAGGATATCAAATATAAGCCCATTAATATTTTATGGTAAGTGTGACAGAAAAATCTAATTTATTACACTGGATCTGAAATACTTGCGAACAAAGTGTTAATTTTTAGAAGAGCATATATATCGGAAAGTGCGACATAAAATTGTTTATTAATACACATGATCTGAAATACATGCCAATCATGTGTCCAGTTTTAGATTAGCTGACTATTCATCATGCGACATTGCATTCGTAGTTGGGGCATTGAGGCTTTAAAACATTTTTCCCAATATACTTTAAATCTAATTCCCCTGTCCTTGGTTAGTGTTCTTAAGGCAGGTGTGATATTGACTTGCAGCGAAAGAATTGTGGAATGCACTGTTTTCATTCTGGCTAACATCTGTTTGAAGTAGGAATTTCAATGGAAACGGAAACTGGGAAGCTCTTTTGGGCAGTTGTCCAGCATTTTAGGGCATATATTGGAAAGTGGGACAGAAACATGTTATTTAATACACAGGATCTGAAATACATGCTGTCCATGTGTCCAATTTTTAGAAGAGCTGACTATTCATCTTACGACATTTCATTTGTCATTGGGGTGTGAGGCTTTAAAACATATTTACCAATATACTTTAAAACTAGTTGCTGACGTCTGTTGGATAGTGTTTTTGAGGCCGGTCTGATATTGACTTGCAGCGAAAGAATTATGGAATGCCCAGTTTAGAAGTGCAGCTAATGTCTCTTTGGAGTAGAAATTTCAATTGAAACTGGGAAGCTGTTGCCCTGCTCTACAGGACATATATTTCTGCATTATAAATGATTATTCCAGAAGTGATGAAAGGAAAAACGTGGCACTGGCTCTGAGCAAACTTACTGATCTAAGATACATTTCGCTTGAATGTGTGAGCACTGATCATATCATTGGAAGTTTCAAACATTCTGGAAGAGTAAAGGATATCAAATAAGTTCATTACCGGTTAGTCGGCCATACAGATGTTATTTCATACTCCTTCATAATAAATACAAATGATCTGAAATACATTCAGACCATGTGTCCATTTTTAGAAGAACTGCCTATTCATCTTATGACATTGCATTTGTCATTGGCGAGGGAGGCTTTGAAACACATTCCTCAATATATTTCGAAATAAATTCCCCTAATACTTTGAAGAGTCTTCTGAAGCCTAGTGTGATATTGACCTGCAGCGAAAGAATTGTGGATTGCCCTGTTTAAAGGTGGCTAACGTTTCTTTGGAGTAGGAATTTCGTTGAAAACTGGGGAGCTGTTTTGCATGGTGGCCCTGCTTTACAATACATATATTTCTACATTATCAATGATAATTCCAGATGTTATGAAAAGGGAGACGAGGCTCAGGCTACGAGCAAACTCACTGATCTAAGATGATTTTTGCTTCAATGTTTGAGGATGGACCATATCAATGGAAGTTTGAAGACCTTCTGGACAAGTAAAGGATATCAAATATAAGGCCATTAATTCTTTATGGTAAGTGGGACAGAAAAATCTAATTTATTACACTGGATCTGAAATACTTGCTGACAAAGTGTTCATTTTTAGAAGAGCTGATTATTCTTTCAACATTTGATTTGCCAATGGGGCATGCGACATTGAAACATATTTATCATTATACTATAAAAATAGTTCCCCTGTCATTTGGAGGGTCTTTTGAAGCCCGGTATCATATTGACCTGCAGCGAAATAATTGTGGAATGCCCTGTTTAAATTCTGGCTAACTTCTGTTTGGAGTAGGAATTTCAATGGAAACTGGGAAGCTGTTTTGGGCAATTGTCCAGCATATAGGGCACATATTGGAAAGTGGGATAGAAACATGTTATTTAATACACAGGATCTTAAAAACATGCTGTCCATTTTGTAGAAGATCTGACTGTTCATCTTACGACATTTCATTTGTAATTGGTGTGTGAGGCTTTAAAACATATTTACCAATATTCTTTAAAACTGGTCTCCCCATCCATTGGATGGTGATCTTAAAGCCAGTGTGCTTTTGACTCGCAGCAGAAAGAATTGTGGAATGCCCTGTTTAGACGTGCAGTTAATGTTTTCTTTGGAGTAGAAATTTCAATTGAAACTGGGAAGCTGTTGCCTTGCTCTACAGGACATATATTTCTGCATTATAAATTATTATTCCAGAAGTGATGAAAGGAAACATGTGGCCCTGTCAGCAAACTTACTGATCCAAGATACATTTCGCTTGAATGTGTGAGCACTGATCATATCATTGGAAGTTTCAAACATTCTTGATATGTAAAGGATATCAAATAACTTCATTAATGCTTAGTCGGACATACAGATGTTATTTCATACTCCTTCATAAGACATACAAATGATTCAGACCATGTGTCCATTTTTAGAAGAGCTGTCTATTCATCTTATGACATTGCATTTGTCATTGGCGAGGGAGGCTTTTAAACATATTTCCCAATATATTTCAAAACTAATTCAACGTCCTTTGTAAGTCTTCTGAAGACCAGTGTGATATTGACCTGCAGCGAAAGAATTGTGGAATGCCCTGTATAGAAGTGCAGCTAATATCTCTTTGGAGTAGAAATTTCAATTGAAACTGGGAAACTGTTTCCCTGCTGCACAGGACATACATTTTTGCATTATAAATGATTATTCCAGAAGTGATGAAAGGAAAAACGTGGCACTGGTTCTGAGCAAACTTACAGATCTAAGATACATTTTGCTTGAATGTGTGAGCACTGTTCATATTATTGGAAGTTTCAAACATTGTGGAAGAGTAAAGGATATCAAATAAGTTCATTACCGGTTAGTCGGCCATACAGATGTTATTTCATACTCCTTCATAATAAATACAAATTATCTGAAATACAATCAGACCATGTGTCCATTTTTAGAAGAGCTGTCTATTCATCTTATGCCATTGTAATTGTCATTGGTGAGGGAGGGTTTGAAACATGTTTCCCAATATATTTCGAAAGAAATTCCCCTGTCCTTTGAAGAGTCTTCTGAAGCCCAGTGTGATATTAAATTGCAGCGAAAGAATTGTGGAATGCCCTGTTTAGAAGTGCAGCAAATGTCTCTTTGGAGTAGAAATTTCAATTGAAACTATGAAGCTGTTGCCCTGCTCTACAGGACATATATTTCTGCATTATAAATGATTATTCCAGAAGAGATGAAAGGAAAAATGTGGTACTGGCTTTGAGCAAACTTACTGATCTAAGATACATTTTGCTTGAATGTGTGAGCACTGATCATATCATTGGAAGTTTCAAACATTCTGGAAGAGTAAAGGATAACAAATAAGTTCATTAATGGTTAGTCGGACATACCAATGTTATTTCGTACTCCTTCATAAGAAATACAAATGATCTGAAATACATTCAGACCATGTGTCCATTTTTAGAAGAGCTGTCTATTTACCTTATGACAATGCAATTGTCATTGGCGAGGGAGGCTGTAAACATATTTCCCAATATATTTCAAAACTAATTCTACCGTCCTTTGAAGAGTCTTTCGAAGCCCAGTGTGATATTGACCTGAAGCAAAAGAATTGTGGAATGCCCTGTTTAAAAGTGCAGCTAATGTCTCTTTGGAGTAGAAATTTCAATTGAAACTGGGAAGCTGTTGCCTAGCTCTACAGGACATATATTCCTGCATTATAAATGTTTATTCCAGAAGTGATGAAAGCAAAACGTGGCACTGGCACTGAGCAAACTTACTGATCTAAGATACATTTCCCCTGAATATGTGAGCGCTGATCATATCATTGGAAGTTCCAAACATTCTGGAAGAGTAAAGGATATCAAATAATATGCTTAATGGTTAGTCAGACATACAGATGTTATTTCATACTTCTTCATAATAAAAACAAATGATCTGAAATTCAGTCAGACCATGTGTCCACTTTTAGAAGAGCTGTCTATTAATCTTTTGAAATTGCATTTGCCACTGGCGAGGGAGGCTTTGAAACATATTTCCCAATATATTTTGAAATAAATTCCCCCGTCCTTTGAAAAGTCTTCTGAAGCCCAGTGTGATATTGACCTGCAGTGAAAGAATTGTAGAATGCCCTGTTTTAAAAGTGTGGCTAACATTTCTTTGGAGTAGGAATTTCGTTGAAAAAAACTGGGAATATGTTTTGGACTGCTGCCCTGCTTTACAATACATACATTTCTACATTATGAATGATAATTCTTGATGTTATGCCAAGGGAGACAAGGCTCTGGCTATGAGCAAACTCACTGATCTAAGATGATTTTTGCTTCAATGTTTGAGCACGGACCGTATCAATGGAAGTTTGAAGATCTTCTGGACAAGTACAGGATATCAAATATAAGCCCATTAATATTTTATGGTAAGTGTGACAGAAAAATCTAATTTATTACACTGGATCTGAAATACTTGCGAACAAAGTGTTAATTTTTAGAAGAGCATATATATCGGAAAGTGCGACATAAAATTGTTTATTAATACACATGATCTGTAATACATGCCAATCATGTGTCCAGTTTTAGATTAGCTGACTATTCATCATGCGACATTGCATTCGTAGTTGGGGCATTGAGGCTTTAAAACATTTTTCCCAATATACTTTAAATCTAATTCCCCTGTCCTTGGTTAGTGTTCTTAAGGAAGGTGTGATATTGACTTGCAGCGAAAGAATTGTGGAATGCACTGTTTTCATTCTGGCTAACATCTGTTTGAAGTAGGAATTTCAATGGAAACGGAAACTGGGAAGCTCTTTTGGGCAGTTGTCCAGCATTATAGGGCATATATTGGAAAGTGGGACAGAAACATGTTATTTAATACACAGGATCTGAAATACATGCTGTCCATGTGTCCAATTTTTAGAAGAGCTGACTATTCATCTTACGACATTTCATTTGTCATTGGGGTGTGAGGCTTTAAAACATATTTACCAATATACTTTAAAACTAGTTGCTGACGTCTGTTGGATAGTGTTTTTGAGGCCGGTCTGATATTGACTTGCAGCGAAAGAATTATGGAATGCCCAGTTTAGAAGTGCAGCTAATGTCTCTTTGGAGTAGAAATTTCAATTGAAACTGGGAAGCTGTTGCCCTGCTCTACAGGACATATATTTCTGCATTATAAATGATTATTCCAGAAGTGATGAAAGGAAAAACGTGGCACTGGCTCTGAGCAAACTTACTGATCTAAGATACATTTCGCTTGAATGTGTGAGCACTGATCATATCATTGGAAGTTTCAAACATTCTGGAAGAGTAAAGGATATCAAATAAGTTCATTACCGGTTAGTCGGCCATACAGATGTTATTTCATACTCCTTCATAATAAATACAAATGATTTGAAATACATTCAGACCATGTGTCCATTTTTAGAAGAACTGCCTATTCATCTTATGACATTGCATTTGTCATTGGCGAGGGAGGCTTTGAAACACATTCCTCAATATATTTCGAAATAAATTCCCTAATACTTTGAAGAGTCTTCTGAAGCCTGGTGTGATATTGACCTGCAGCGAAAGAATTGTGGATTGCCCTGTTTAAAGGTGGCTAACGTTCCTTTGGAGTAGGAATTTCGTTGAAAACTGGGGAGCTGTTTTGCATGGTGGCCCTGCTTTACAATACATATATTTCTACATTATCAATGATAATTCCAGATGTTATGAAAAGGGAGACGAGGCTCAGGCTACGAGCAAACTCACTGATCTAAGATGATTTTTGCTTCAATGTTTGAGGATGGACCATATCAATGGAAGTTTGAAGACCTTCTGGACAAGTAAAGGATATCAAATATAAGGCCATTAATTCTTTATGGTAAGTGGGACAGAAAAATCTAATTTATTACACTGGATCTGAAATACTTGCTGACAAAGTGTTCATTTTTAGAAGAGCTGATTATTCTTTCAACATTTGATTTGCCAATGGGGCATGCGACATTGAAACATATTTATCATTATACTATAAAAATAGTTCCCCTGTCATTTGGAGGGTCTTTTGAAGCCCGGTATCATATTGACCTGCAGCGAAATAATTGTGGAATGCCCTGTTTAAATTCTGGCTAACTTCTGTTTGGAGTAGGAATTTCAATGGAAACTGGGAAGCTGTTTTGGGCAATTGTCCAGCACTATAGGGCACATATTGGAAAGTGGGATAGAAACATGTTATTTAATACACAGGATCTTAAAAACATGCTGTCCATTTTGTAGAAGATCTGACTGTTCATCTTACGACATTTCATTTGTAATTGGTGTGTGAGGCTTTAAAACATATTTACCAATATTCTTTAAAACTGGTCTCCCCATCCATTGGATGGTGATCTTAAAGCCAGTGTGCTTTTGACTCGCAGCGAAAGAATTGTGGAATGCCCTGTTTAGACGTGCAGTTAATGTTTTCTTTGGAGTAGAAATTTCAATTGAAACTGGGAAGCTGTTGCCTTGCTCTACAGGACATATATTTCTGCATTATAAATTATTATTCCAGAAGTGATGAAAGGAAACATGTGGCCCTGTCAGCAAACTTACTGATCCAAGATACATTTCGCTTGAATGTGTGAGCACTGATCATATCATTGGAAGTTTCAAACATTCTTGATATGTAAAGGATATCAAATAACTTCATTAATGCTTAGTCGGACATACAGATGTTATTTCATACTCCTTCATAAGACATACAAATGATTCAGACCATGTGTCCATTTTTAGAAGAGCTGTCTATTCATCTTATGACATTGCATTTGTCATTGGCGAGGGAGGCTTTTAAACATATTTCCCAATATATTTCAAAACTAATTCAACGTCCTTTGTAAGTCTTCTGAAGACCAGTGTGATATTGACCTGCAGCGAAAGAATTGTGGAATGCCCTGTATAGAAGTGCAGCTAATGTCTCTTTGGAGTAGAAATTTCAATTGAAACTGGGAAACTGTTTCCCTGCTGCACAGGACATACATTTTTGCATTATAAATGATTATTCCAGAAGTGATGAAAGGAAAAACGTGGCACTGGTTCTGAGCAAACTTACAGATCTAAGATACATTTTGCTTGAATGTGTGAGCACTGTTCATATTATTGGAAGTTTCAAACATTGTGGAAGAGTAAAGGATATCAAATAAGTTCATTACCGGTTAGTCGGCCATACAGATGTTATTTCATACTCCTTCATAATAAATACAAATTATCTGAAATACAATCAGACCATGTGTCCATTTTTAGAAGAGCTGTCTATTCATCTTATGCCATTGTAATTGTCATTGGCGAGGAGGGTTTGAAACATGTTTCCCAATATATTTCGAAAGAAATTCCCCAGTCCTTTGAAGGGTCTTCTGAAGCCCAGTGTGATATTGACCTGCAGCGAAAGAATTGTGGAATGCCCTGTTTAGAAGTGCAGCGAATGTCTCTTTGGAGTAGAAATTTCAATTGAAACTATGAAGCTGTTGCCCTGCTCTACAGGACATATATTTCTGCATTATAAATGATTATTCCAGAAGAGATGAAAGGAAAAATGTGATACTGACTTTGAGCAAACTTACTGATCTAAGATACATTTTGCTTGAATGTGTGAGCACTGATCATATCATTGGAAGTTTCAAACATTCTGGAAGAGTAAAGGATAACAAATAAGTTCATTAATGGTTAGTCGGACATACCAATGTTATTTCGTACTCCTTCATAAGAAATACAAATGATCTGAAATACATTCAGACCAGTTGTACATTTTTAGAAGAGCTGTCTATTTACCTTATGACAATGCAATTGTCATTGGCGAGGGAGGCTCTAAACATATTTCCCAATATATTTCAAAACTAATTCTACCATCCTTTGAAGAGTCTTCCGAAGCCCAGTGTGATATTGACCTGAAGCAAAAGAATTGTGGAATGCCCTGTTTAAAAGTGCAGCTAATGTCTCTTTGGAGTAGAAATTTCAATTGAAACTGGGAAGCTGTTGCCATGCTCTACAGGACATATATTCCTGCATTATAAATGTTTATTCCAGAAGTGATGAAAGCAAAACGTGGCACTGGCACTGAGCAAACTTACTGATCTAAGATACATTTCCCCTGAATATGTGAGCGCTGATCATATCATTGGAAGTTCCAAACATTCTGGAAGAGTAAAGGATATCAAATAAGTTCATTATGCTTAATGGTTAGTCAGACATGCAGATGTTATTTCATACTTCTTCATAATAAAAACAAATGATCTGAAATTCAGTCAGACCATGTGTCCACTTTTAGAAGAGCTGTCTATTAATCTTTTGAAATTGCATTTGCCACTGGCGAGGGAGGCTTTGAAACATATTTCCCAATATATTTTGAAATAAATTCCCCCGTCCTTTGAAAAGTCTTCTGAAACCCAGTGTGATATTGACCTGCAGTGAAAGAATTGTAGAATGCCCTGTTTTAAAAGTGTGGCTAACATTTCTTTGGAGTAGGAATTTCGTTGAAAAAAACTGGGAATATGTTTTGGACTGCTGCCCTGCTTTACAATACATACATTTCTACATTATGAATGATAATTCTTGATGTTATGCCAAGGGAGACAAGGCTCTGGCTATGAGCAAACTCACTGATCTAAGATGATTTTTGCTTCAATGTTTGAGCACGGACCGTATCAATGGAAGTTTGAAGATCTTCTGGACAAGTACAGGATATCAAATATAAGCCCAATAATATTTTATGGTAAGTGTGACAGAAAAATCTAATTTATTACACTGGATCTGAAATACTTGCTAACAAAGTGTTAATTTTTAGAAGAGCATATATATCGGTAAGTGCGACATAAAATTGTTTATTAATACACATTATCTGAAATACATGCTAATCATGTGTCCAGTTTTAGATTAGCTGGCTATTCATCTTGCGACATTGCATTCGTGGTTGGGGCATTGAGGCTTTAAAACATTATTCCCAATATACTTTAAATCTAATTCCCCTGTCCTTGGTTAGTGTTCTTAAGGCAGGTGTAAGATTGACTTGCAGAGAAAGAATTGTGGAATGCACTGTTTTAATTCTGGCTAACATCTGTTTGAAGTAGGAATTTCAATGGAAATGGAAACTGGGGAGCTCTTTTGGGCAGTTGTCCAGCATTATAGGACATATATTGGAAAGTGGTACAGAAACATGGTATTTAATACACAGGATCTGAAATACATGCTGTCCATGAGTCCATTTTTTAGAAGAGCCGACTATTCATCTTAGGACATTTCATTTGTCATTGGCGAGGGAGGCTTTAAAACATATTTCCCAATATATTTTGAAACAAATTAACCCGTCCTTTGAAGAGTCTTCTGAAGCCCAGTGTGATATTGACCTGCAGCGAAAGAATTGTGGAATGGCCAGTTTAGAAGTGCAGCTAATGTCTCTTTGGAGTAGAAATTTCAATTGAAACTGGGAAGCTGTTGCCCTTCTCTACAGGACATATATTTCTGCATTATAAATCATTATTCCAAAAGTGATGAAAGGAAAAACGAGGTACTGGCTCTGAGCAAACTTATTGATCTACGATACATTTTGCTTGAATGTGTGAACACTGTTCATATTATTGGAAGTTTCAAACATTCTGGAAGAGTAAAGGATATCAAATAAGTTCATTAGCGCTTAATGGTTAGTCGGCCATACAGATGTTATTTCATACTCCTTCATAATAAATACAAATTATCTGAAATACATTCAGACCATATGTCAATTTTTAGAAGAGCTGTCTATTCATCTTATGACATTGCAATTGTCATTGGCGAGGAGGGTTTGAAACATATTTCCCAATATATTTCGAAAGAAATTCCCCCGTCCTTTGAAGAGTCTTCTGAAGCCCAGTGTGATATTGACCTGCAGCGAAAGAATTGTGGAATGCCCTGTTTAGAAGTGCAGCTAATGTCTCTTTGGAGTAAGAATTTCAACTGAAACTCGGAAGCTGTTGCCCTGCCCTAGAGGACATGTATTTCTGCATTATAAGTTATTATTCCAGAAGTGATGAAAGGAAAAATGTGGCACTGGCTTTGAGCAAACTTACAGATCTAAGATACATCTTGCTTGAATGTGTGAGCACTGATCACATCATTGGAAGTTTGAAGACCTTCTGGACAAGTAAAGGATATCAAATAAGGTCATTAATTCCTTAGGGTAAGTGGGACAGAAAAATCATATTCATTACACTGGATCTGAAATACTTGCTGATAAAGTGTTCATTTTTAGAAGAGCTGATTATTCTTACCACGTTTAATTTGCCATTGGGGCATGAGACTTTGAAACATATTTCCCATTATACTATAAAAATAGTTACGCCATCATTTGGAAGGTTTTCTGAAACCCGGTGTGATATTGACCTACCGCAAAAGAATTGTGGAATACCCTGTTTAAAATTCTGGCAAACATCTATCTGTTTGAAGTAGGAATTTTAATGGAAACTGGAAAGCTGTTTTGGGCAGTCAACCATCAGTACAGCACATATATCCATAAGTGAGACATAAAAATGTTAATTAATACACAAGATCTGAAATACATGTTAATCATGTGTCCTATTTTAGATGAGCTGACTATTCATCCTACGACATTGCATTTGTAATTGGGGCCTGGAGGCTTTTAAACACATTTTCCAATATACTTAAAAACTATTTCAATTTACTTCCGATATTGGAGGTTATATTATTTAACGTGCATTAATGCATTTGCATTTTTGAACTTCACTTTTAGTTGGTTAAGTTCGATGAACACTTACCGCACGTGGGGCTTGGCTTTTAATTCCTATTTCCGTTATGTGGATGCCGCACGGGGGTTTTTCATTTGGCCACGGGTCCGCTTCTTTTTTTTTTCCCATTGGAATTTATTTTTGTCTCATCACCAAATGAGTTTTTCCTTTGCTGCATCCTCATTTACTTCAATATTTATTCATACCCGAGTACTTTCAGTAAAATTCCTTTACCGTCTTCGAGGGGACGTTTTGCTCCGACTAGCACAGACCGTGTCAGCTGGGCATTTCGGTGGTTCTCGCGGGCTGCTATTGTCATAGGCTATCGCTTCTTCTTGGGCGTTGTGGCGCCATCTCTTGTTGGTCAGTGATCTCACTTTTCGAACTTTTTTTTCATTTTTTTGCTCAATTTTAATTAAATTTTTCCAGCTGTTTCTCAAATTATTAGGGTCATTGTGGTTGCAAACTTTTGTCCTATTTTTTTCAATCATTACCGACTCTGCTAAGCTTTTGATGATTTTTATATTTTCGAATTTAGGATATTTTTGGTTATCCAGACAGTATTGGATAAGTGCTGTTTTTTCTTCTTTTTTCTGCCAGTTTTTTACGTGTTGTTTTAATCTGTGTTTAAGCTTATTTTTGGTACTTCCTATATAAGCCATTGGAGGATTTTCAGTAATAGGAATTGAGTAAATACCTGCTTTTTCTAACATTTTTATTTTTTCATTTTTTATTACTATATTTTTGATGGTATTTACTTTTCCTCCAATTTGAATGTTATGTTTTTTACAAATGTTATTAATTTCATTGGTAGTACCTTTTACGTAAGGAAAACCATTTAAATATTTGACATCTTTTTATTTACTACAGCATTATTTTTTATTTTCTTTATTACTTCAGTGTCCCATTTTTTTATTAAATGGTTAGGATAACCAAAGCTGCCTGCAATTTTTTTTATGAATTTGATTTCTTCATTGATGAACTGACTATTTTCAGAATGCGTATATGCTCTTTTAATTAAGGTTTTTATACTATTGCATTTTTGAGGATAAGGATGTGCTGAATTGTACGGGATTAGGACCGGAACGAATGAACTTTTCCGATAAACCCTGTATAATAACTTATCTGTGGATTTGATAACCTGTACATCCAAAAAGGCTAATGCATTATTTTTTTCTATTTCAACAGTGAGTTCTATAGTTGGATATAAAGCGCTGTAACATTTTGTTAATTTTTTTAATTCTTCTTCGTTCAGTTTTGATAGAATGAAAATATCATCCACGTATCGACAATACACTTCTGGTTTTTCTTCCATACGATGCAGGACATTTTCTTCAATTTCGTTCATCACAACCTCAGCATATAGAGTTGATAATGGTGAGCCCATTGGGCCTCCTGAATTTTGCTTGAATATTTTGTTCTTGTATAAAATAATATTTTTACATACAAGAACAAAATATTCAAGCAAAATTCAGGAGGCCCAATGGGCTCACCATTATCAACTCTATATGCTGAGGTTGTGATGAACGAAATTGAAGAAAATGTCCTGCATCGTATGGAAGAAAAACCAGAAGTGTACTGTCGATACGTGGATGATATTTTCATTCTATCAAAACTGAACGAAGAAGAATTAAAAAAATTAACAAAATGTTACAGCGCTTTATATCCAACTATAGAACTCACTGTTGAAATAGAAAAAAATAATGCATTAGCCTTTTTGGATGTACAGGTTATCAAATCCACAGATAAGTTATTATACAGGGTTTATCGGAAAAGTTCATTCGTTCCGGTCCTAATCCCGTACAATTCAGCACATCCTTATCCTCAAAAATGCAATAGTATAAAAACCTTAATTAAAAGAGCATATACGCATTCTGAAAATAGTCAGTTCATCAATGAAGAAATCAAATTCATAAAAAAAATTGCAGGCAGCTTTGGTTATCCTAACCATTTAATAAAAAAATGGGACACTGAAGTAATAAAGAAAATAAAAAATAATGCTGTAGTAAATAAAAAAGATGTCAAATATTTAAATGGTTTTCCTTACGTAAAAGGTACTACCAATGAAATTAATAACATTTGTAAAAAACATAACATTCAAATTGGAGGAAAAGTAAATACCATCAAAAATATAGTAATAAAAAATGAAAAAATAAAAATGTTAGAAAAAGCAGG
Source organism: Macrothele yani (assembly GCA_039090855.1). Classification (NCBI taxonomy): domain Eukaryota; kingdom Metazoa; phylum Arthropoda; class Arachnida; order Araneae; family Macrothelidae; genus Macrothele; species Macrothele yani. Next base: position 130,398,269 of record CM077027.1, on the reverse strand, counting down.
TATTTACTCAATTCCTATTACTGAAAATCATCCAATGGCTTATATAGGAAGTACCAAAAATAAGCTTAAACACAGATTAAAACAACACGTAAAAAACTGGCAGAAAAAAAGAAGAAAAACAGCACTTATCCAATACTGTCTGGATAACCAAAAATATCCTAAATTCGAAAATATAAAAATCATCAAAAGCTGTAAATCCGAAAAACACCTCAGAATAGCAGAGTCGGTAATGATTGAAAAAAATAGGACAAAAGTTTGCAACCACAATGACCCTAATAATTTGAGAAACAGCTGGAAAAAATTTAATTAAAATTGAGCAAAAAAATGAAAAAGTTCGAAAAGTGAGATCACTGACCAACAAGAGATGGCGCCACAACGCCCAAGAAGAAGCGATAGCCGATGACAGAAGCAGCCCGCGAGAACCACCGAAATGCCCAGCTGACACGGTCCGTGCTAGTCGGAGCAAAACGTCCCCTCGAAGACGGTAAAGGAATTTTACTGAAAGTACTCGGGTATGAATAAATATTGAAGTAAATGAGGATGCAGCAAAGGAAAACTCGATTTGGTGATGAGACAAAATAAATTCCAATGGGAAAAAAAAAGAAGCGGACCCGTGGCCAAATGAAAACCCCGTGCGGCATCCACATAACGGAAATAGGAATTGAAAGCCAAGCCCCACGTGCGGTAAGTGTTCATCGAACTTAACCAACTAAAAGTGATGCAAACTTAAAAACTAGTTCCTTCAAGTTTTTGATGGTGTTCTTAAGGCTGGTGTGATATTGACCTTCAGCGAAAGAATTGTGAAATGCCCTGTTTAAAATTCTGGATAAAGTTTGAAGTTGAAATTTCAATGGACTCTGTGAAGCTGTTTTGGGCAAATGTGTGTATGGAAAGTGGGACAGAAACATGTTATTTATAACACACGACCTGAAATAGATGCTGTCCATGTGTCCATTTTTTAGAAGAGAAACATGTTTCCCAATTTTTGAAGATGACAATCCGATTTTTGGCGTAAATGTGACAAGGATGGTAAGTCAGATAATATCCGAAAACTTGAAAATTTTCATCGTCCTGGAGCGGGACTCGAACCCGCGTCTCCCAGAAAACGCCCGGGTATGCTAACCACTACACTACCCAGAACGACCAAGTCTCAAGTTTCCGATTAATTTGAATATAACCATCACAGGATTCGCTAGTCGAAGCAACCGGCATTCATGTTTAGCGAATCTGGAGGTTAAGAATCTTATCCCGTGTTTGCCCGGAGAAGCAGATAAATCATGAAAGAAATACGGGATTACGCCATATAATACAAATTTTGAAGATGACAATCCGATTTTTGGCGTAAATGTGACAAGGATGGTAAGTCAGATAATATCCGAAGGATGGTAAGTCAGATAATATCGTGTAGTGGTTAGCATACCCGGGCGTTTTCTGGGAGACGCGGGTTCGAGTCCCGCTCCAGGACGATGAAAATTTTCAAGTTTTCGGATATTATCTGACTTACCATCCTTGTCACATTTACGCCAAAAATCGGATTGTCATCTTCAAAATTTGTATTATATGGCGTAATCCCGTATTTCTTTCATGTTTCCCAATATACTTCAAAATATATTTCCCCATCATTTGGAGGGTCTTCTGTAGCCAGGTGTGATATTGGCCAGCAGCGAAAGAATTGTGGAATGCCCTGTTTAAAAGTGCAGCTAACTTCTGTTTGGAGTAGGAATTTGAATGGAAAGTGGAAAGCTGTTTTTTGCAGCTGCAAAGCACTACAGCTCATATATCGGTAAGTGTGACATAAAATTGTTTATTAATACACATGATCTGAAATACATGCTAATCATGTGTCAAATTTTAGATTAGCTGGCTATTCATCGTGCGACATTGCATTCGTAGTTGGGGCATTGAGGCTTTAGAACATTATTCCCAATATACTTTAAATCTAGATTCCCTGTCCTTTGGTTAGTGTTCTTAAAGCCGGTGTGATATTGACTTGCAGCGAAAGAATTGTGGAATGCCCTGTTTAAATTCTGGCTAACATCTGTTTGAAGTAGGAATTTCAATGGAAACTGGGAAGCTGTTTTGGGCAATTGTCCAGCACTATAGGGCATATATTGGAAAGTGGGACAGAAACATGTAATTTAATACACAGGATCTGAAATACATGCTGTCCATGTGTCCATTTTTTAGAAGAGCTGACTATTCATCTTACGACATTTCATTTGTCATTGGGGCGTGAGGCTTTAAAACATATTTACCAATTTACTTTAAAACTAGTTCCCCCATCCGTTGGATGGTGTTCTTAAGGCGGGTCTGATATTGACTTGCAGCAAAAGAATTGTGGAATGCCCTGTTTAGAAGTGCAGCTAATGTCTCTTTGGAGTAGAAATTTCAATTGAAACTGGGAAGCTGTTGCCCTGCTCTACAGGACATATATTTCTTCATTATAAATGATTATTCCAGAAGTGATGAAAGGAAAAACGTGGCACTGGCTCTGAGCAAACTTACTGATCTAAGATACATTTCGCTTGAATGTGTGAGCACTGATCATATCATTGGAAGTCCCAAACATTCTGGAAGAGTAAAGGATATCAAATAAGTTCATTAATGCTTAATGGTTAGTCAGACATACAGATGTTATTTCATACTTCTTCATAATAAAAACAAATGATCTGAAATACATTCAGACCATGTGTCCACTTTTAGAAGAGCTGTCTATTCATCTAATGACATTGCATTTGTCATTGGCGAGGAGGCTTTGAAACATATTGCCCAATATATTTTGAAATAAATTCCCCCATGCTTTGAAGAGTCTTCTGAAGCCCAGTGTGATATTGACCTGCAGTGAAAGAATTGTAGAATGCCCTGTTTTAAAAGTGTGGCTAACATTTCTTTGGAGTAAGAATTTCAATTGAAACTGGGAAGCTGTTGCCCTGCTTTACAGGACATACATTTCTACATTATGAATGATAATTCCAGATGTTATGAAAAGGGAGACATGTTGCTCTGGCTATGAGCAAACTCACTGATCTAAGATGATTTTTGCTTCAATGTTTGAGCACGGATCATATCAATGGAAGTTTGAAGACCTTCTAGACAAGTAAAGGATATCAAATATAAGGTCATTAATATTTTATGGTAAGTGGGACAGAAAAATCTAATTTATTACACTGGATCTGAAATACTTGCTGATAAAGTGTTAATTTTTAGAAGAGCATATATATCGGAAAGTGCGACATAAAATTGTTTATTAATACACATGATCTGAAATACATGCCAATCATGTGTCCAGTTTTAGATTAGCTGACTATTCATCATGCGACATTGCATTCGTAGTTGGGGCATTGAGGCTTTAAAACATATTTCCCAATATACTTTAAATCTAATTCCCCTGTCCTTGGTTAGTGTTCTTAAGGCAGGTGTGATATTGACTTGCAGCAAAAGAATTGTGGAATGCACTGTTTTCAGTTCTGGCTAACATCTGTTTGAAGTAGGAATTTCAATGGAAACGGAAACTGGAAAGCTCTTTTGGGCAGTTGTCCAGCATTATAGGGCATATATTGGAAAGTGGGACAGAAACATGTTATTTAATACACAGGATCTGAAATACATGCTGTCCATGTGTCCAATTTTTAGAAGAGCTGACTATTCATCTTACGGCATTTCATTTGTCATTGGGGTGTGAGGCTTTAAAACATATTTACCAATATACTTTAAAACTAGTTGCTGACGTCTGTTGGATAGTGTTTTTGAGGCCGATCTGATATTGACTTGCAGTGAAAGAATTATGGAATGCCCAGTTTAGAAGTGCAGCTCATGTCTCTTTGGAGTAGAAATTTCAATTGAAACTGGGAAGCTGTTGCCCTGCTTTACAGGACATATATTTCTGCATTATAAATGATTATTCCAGAAGTGATGAAAGGAAAAACGTGGTACTGGCTCTGAGCAAACTTACTGATCTAAGATACATTTCGCTTGAATGTGTGAGCACTGATCATATCATTGGAAGTTTCAAACATTCTGGAAGAGTAAAGGATATCAAATAAGTTCATTAATGCTTAATGGTTAGTCAGACATACAGATGTTATTTCATACTCCTTCATAATAAATACAAATGATCTGAAATACATTCAGACCATGTGTCCATTTTTAGAAGAACTGCCTATTCATCTTATGACATTGCATTTGTCATTGGCGAGGGAGGCTTTGAAACACATTCCTCAATATATTTCGAAACAAATTCCCCCATACTTTGAAGAGTCTTCTGAAGCCTAGTGTGATATTGACCTGCAGCAAAAGAATTGTGGATTGCCCTGTTTAAAAGTGTGGCTAACGTTTCTTTGGAGTAGGAATTTCGTTGAAAACTGGGGAGCTGTTTTGCACTGTGGCCCTGCTTTACAATACATATATTTCTACATTATGAATGATAATTCCAGATGTTATGAAAATGGAGACAAGGCTCTGGCTACGAGCAAACTCACTGATCTAAGATGATTTTTGCTTCAATGTTTGAGGACGGACCATATCAATGGAAGTTTGAAGACCTTCTGGACAAGTAAAGGATATCAAATATAAGGCCATTAATTCTTTATAGTAAGTGGGACAGAAAAATCTAATTTATTACACTGGATCTGAAATATTTGCTGACAAAGTGTTCATTTTTAGAAGAGCTGATTATTCTTACAACATTCGATTTGCCATTGGAGCATGGGACATTGTAACATATTTATCATTATACTATAAACATAGTTCCCCTGTCATTTGGAGGAATTTCTGAAGCCCGGTGTGATATTGACCTGCAGCGAAATAATTGTGGAATGCCCTGTTTTAAAATTCTGGCTAACTTCTGTTTGGAGTAGGAATTTCAATGGAAACTGGAAAGCTATTTTGGGCAGGTGCCCAGCACTATAGAGCACATATTGGTAAGTGGGATAGAAACATGTTAGTTATTACACATGATCTAAAAAACATGCTAATCATGTGTCCATTTTGTAGAAGATCTGATGTTCATCTTACAACACTTCATTCGTTATTGAGGTGTGTGAGGCTTTAAAACATATTTACCAATATTCTTTAAAACTAGTCTCCCCATCCATTGGATGGTGATCTTAAAGCCAGTGTGATATTGACTTGCAGTGAAAGAATTGTGGAATGCCCTGTTTAGACGTGCAGCTAATGTTTTCTTTGAAGTAGAAATTTCAGTGGAAACTGTTTTGGGGCAATTGCCCAGCACTATAGAGCATACATTGGAAAGTATGACAGAAATATGTTATTTTATACTAAGGATGTGAAATACATACTGTCCATGTTTCCATTTTTTAGAAGAGAAACATATTTCCCAATATACTTCAAAATATATTTCCCCATCCTTTGGAGTGTGTTCTGAAGACCGGTGTGATATTGACCAGGAGCGAAAGAATTGTTGAATGCCCTGTTTAAAATTGTGGCTAACATCCGTTTGAAGTAAGAATTTCAAAGGAGACTGTAAAGCTGTTTTGGGTAGTTGCCCAGCACTAGAGTGAATATATCAGTAAGTGGGACATAAAATTGTTAATTAATACACATTATCTGAATACATGCTAACCATGTGTCCATTTTTAGAAGAGCTGACTATTCATCTTATGACATTGCAATTGTCATTGGGGCATTGAGGCTTTGAAACATGTTTCCCAGTATACTTAAAAACTAATTTCCCCGTCTTTTTGATGGTGTTCTTAAATCTGGTGTAATATTGACCTGCAGCGAAAGAATTGTGGAATGCCCTGTTTAAAAGTGCAGCTAACTTCTCTTTGAAGTAGGAATTTCAATGGAAACTGGAAAACTGTTTTGGGCAGTTCCCAGCGCTACTGGGCATATATCAGCAAGTGGGACATAAATATATTAATTAATACACATGATCTGAAATACATGCTAATGATGTGTCCATTTTTCTATGAGCTGACTATTCATCCTATGACATTGCATTTGTAGTAGGGGCATTGAGGCTTTAAAACATATTTACCAATATACTTTAAAGCTAGTTCCCCATTCTTTGGATGGTGTTCTTAAGGCCGATGTGATATTGACTTGCAGTGAAAGAATTGTGGAATGCCCTGTTTCACATTCTGGGTAACATCTGTTTGAAGTAGGAATTTCAGTGGAAACTGTTTTGGGGCAATTGCCCAGCACTATAGGGCATACATTGGAAAGTATGACAGAAATATGTTATTTTATACTAAGGATGTGAAATACATACTGTCCATGTTTCCATTTTTTAGAAGAGAAACATATTTCCCAATATACTTCAAAATATATTTCCCCATCCTTTGGAGTGTGTTCTGAAGACCGGTGTGATATTGACCAGGAGCGAAAGAATTGTGAAATGCCCTGTTTAAAATTCTGGCTAACATCTGTTTGAAGTAGAAATTTCAATGGAAACTGGGAAGCTGTTTTGGGCAATTGTCCAACACTATAGGGCCTATATTGGAAAGCAGGATAGAAACATGTTATTTAATACACAGGATCTGAAATACATGTCAGATCCATGCGTCCATTGTTTAGAAGAGCTGACTGTTCATCTTATCGACATTGCATGTGTCATTTGGGTGTGAGACTTTGGAACGTATTTTCCAATATACTTCAAAATGAGCTCCCTTTTACTTTGGAGGACCGGTCTTCTGAAGCTTGGTGTGATATCGACCTGCAGCGAAAGAGAAGTGGAATGGCCTGTTTAGACGTGCAGCTCCAATGTCTCTTTGGAGTAGGAATTTCAATTGGAAACTGGAAAGCTGTTTTTGAGCAGTTGTCCTGTACTACACGATATATATTTATTCATTATAAATGATAATTCCAGAATTGATGAAAGGACAGATTAAGGATTGCTTATGAGCAATATCACCGATCTAAGATGCATTTTACTTGAATGTGTGAGCACTGATCACCTATCATTGCAAGTTTGAATAGGTTCTGCACGAGCAAATGATATCAAATAGGGTCATTAATGTTTTATGGTAAATGGGACAGAGTGATCTTATTTAATGGACAGGCTCTAAAAGTCATGCTGCTCATGTGTCCATTTTTGGAAGAGCTGATTATTCTTCTTACGACATTTTATCTGTTGTTTGGGCGGAAGACTTTGAAAAATATTTTCCAATATACTTTAAAACTATTATAGTTCCCTCTTACTTTGGAGGGTCTTCTGAAGCCCGGTGTGATATTTACCTGCAGTGAAAAAGATGTAGAATGCCCTGTTTAAAAGTACCGCTAACGTTTCTTTGGCGTAGGAGTTTTGATGGATACTTGGATTCTGTTTTGGGCAGTTGCCCTGCACTACAGGACATATATTGGTATGTGGGGCAGAAAGATGTTATTTAATACACATGATCTGAGATACATGCAGACCATGTGTCTATTTTTAGAAAGAGCTGACTATTCATCTGGCGACATTGCATTTGTCGTTATAGCGTGAGACTTCAACATAATTCCCCATGTATTTTAAAATAGTTCCCCCATCCTTTGGTGTGTCTTCAGCAGCTTGGTGTGATATTCACCTGCAGCAAAAAAAAAAAAAAAAAAAATGTGGAATGCTCTGTTTAAAAGTGCTGCTAGTGTCTCTTTGGGGTAGGAATTTCGTTGAAAACTGGGAAGCTGTTTTGGGCATTTACCTAGGACTACAGGGCATATATTGGTAAGTGCGACAGAAAGATGTTATTTAATACACATGATCTGAAATACATGTTGACTATGTGTCCATTTTTAAAGGAGCTGACTATTCATCTTACGACTTTGCATTTGTCATTGTGGCGTGAGACTTTGGAACGTATTTACCAGTATACTTCAAAACTAGTTCTCCCATCCTTTGGAGGGTCTTCTTAAGCCCAGATTGATACTGACATACAGCGAAAGAGATCTGGAATGGAGTGTTTAAAATTGCAGCTAATATTTCTTTGGTGTAGGAATTTCAATGGAATCTGGAAAGCTGTTTTATGCAGTTACCCTCCACTACAGGACATATATTTCTGCATTATAAACATTAATTCCAGAAGTGATGAAAGGAGAGATGAGGAACTGGCTCTGAACAGACCCAATGATTTGAGATGCATTATGTGTGAGCACTGATCGTATGACTGGAAGTTTGAGGGCGTTCTGGATGAATAAACGGCATCAAGTAAGGTCATTAATGCTTTATGGTTATGTGGGACATGCAGATCTTATTTAATACATGTTATTAATACACATGATCTGGAATACATGGTGACCATGACAGATATTTAATACACATGATCTGAAATACAGGCTGACCATGTGTCCATTTTTAGAAGAGCCGATTATTCATCTGACGACATTCCATTTGTCATTGGGGAGTGAGACTTTGGAACATATTTCCCAGTATAGTTCAAAACTAATTCCCTCGTAATTTGGAGGGTCTTCTGAAGCCCGATGTGAAATTGACATAATTGACCGAAAGAGAAGTGGAATGCCCTGCTTAAAAGTGCAGCTAATGTCCCTTTCCAGAAGGATTTTCAATGGAAACTGGAAAGCTGTTTTGAGCAGTTATCCTCCACTACAGGACATATATTTATGCATTATAAACAATTATTCCAGAAGTGATGAAAAGGGAAAGACGAGGCACTGACTATATGAGAGCAAACCCACTGATTTGAGATGATTTTTGCTTCAATGTTTGAGCACCGATCATATCATTGGAAATTTGAGGACTTTCTGGATGAGTAAACGATATCAAATAAGGTCATTAATGCTTTATGGCAAGTGGGACAAAAAGATCTTATTTAATAGACATCTGAAATACATGCTGATCAATGTGTCCATTTTTAGAAGAGCTGATTATTCTTCTTACCACATTTTATCTGCCATTGGGGTGGGAGACTCTGAAACATATTTCCCTAATATACTTAAAAACTAGTTCCCCTTTCCTTTGGAGGGTCTCCTGAAGCCCTGTGTAAAATTGCCCTGCAACAAGTGACGTGGAATGCCTTGCTTACTAGTGCTGCTAACGTAACGTATATTTAGAGTGGGAATTTTGACCGAAACTGGGAAGCTGTTTTGGGCAGATGCACAGCAATACATAATTTCTTCTAGAAGTGATGAAAGAAAAGACAAGGCATTTGCTATGAGCAAACTCATGGGCCTTCCGTTAAATGTGTGAGCACTGAATGTATCATTTATAGTTTTTGAAGATGTTCTGGACAAGTGGAAGACATCAAATAAGGTCATTAACCCTTTATGGTATGTAGGACAGAAAGATGTTATTTAATACACAGGATCTTAAATGCATGCTGACCATGTGTTAATTTTTAGCGGAGCTCACTATTCATCTTACGACATTTCATATGCTGTTGGAGCATGAGACTTTGAAACAAATTCTGTGTCTGAGGAATTTGAAGAAACTCTACATACAGATGGACGGTGAACCGCATTCAAGGGTTCTCAGTCTTCAAGAAAATTTCTGAAGCCAAAGGAATAAGGGACTTGAATTTGGAAATTCCTGCAGAAAATGTTGATGATTTTCTGTCAAAAGAGGATTTCCTTTTTTCAACTGACCTAACATATACCGACTGCAATCAACAGAGAACAAACTTTATATAGAGATAATGTGGCATACAAAGCTGGTTGTAAAAAACAAAATATTTCATTAAAGAATTGAAGTGACATCTACTTTCTGGAAGAGTCTTGCCAATGGAACATCAAAAGTGATCATGTATGTACAAATTCTGAATGAGGAAAAATAATGATTATAATGAGGCAATTCAGGGTTTGAAAAGGAAAGTCATTTGTCCTCAGCAGAAGAAAAAGGATAATTATAAGGTGAATGTAATGACTGGGATAATGAAGGGGTGTTTTTTTTTTTTTTTTTTTTTTTTGTGGTGTATTGAATGTTCCGTATCTGAGTAATATAAATTGATTTACAATGTGAATAGTATGTAACAAGTATGACTATTATTTTTATTGTTTTGGCTAATGCAAGCTTTGGCAGTATTGTAATTATTAAGGCAATTTCATCTCTTTCTTTTGGGGTGTACACTAGTTTTTAATTTTGTGTTTTTTTTTTTATCTTTTTTGATTTATTTATCTGGTGTGTGTTCATTAGGTGTTGTAATAATTGAATTGTGTAATTATACTTTTCTTTTTCCTGTGAATGCTATGTTTATGCGAGATGGTGTAATTCCTCCTTCTTCTCCTTCCCTTTTTGCTGGTCCAAGGTGGAGAAAGATATTCTTCACGCCATTTTTTAAAATTTCCCCAGAGAAAGTGCAGCTGTGTAGAAAGGGGCCAAGTGTTTCTAGTTTCATTCTTAATGGTTCGTCTCTGAAATTTGACTCTGTCCAACGGTCAGCCGCTGGTCAAAGAATTTGCTTGCCACTCGTGAAGGTAGGAGTGGCAGTTGGATTATTTGCAAGTTTCGATTCAGGCATCCAGTATTTGGATGGTGAGGGAAGGGCTGTCATGGCAGGAAAATTTACTTCTTTATCCTGCAGTCACCACAGAAAGGAGTGCATTACTGCTGTCTTTCTCTTTACTAAATCTATGGATCTTGGGCTTGGTAGAAGTCTTGACCTAACATGAAAAAAATACACCCAGGGTTGTTATCTACCCTGTGAGAGTGGTATTGGCACTGGGCTTGGCTCGAATTCCTCCCCCACCCCTACCCCTCTGGTAGCTGAGTGAGGGGGAAATGCTCTGGCCAATCAGAGCGATGCTCAGTCCCCTGACCCCTTTCATTGGCTGAAAAGTTTTCCTTCATGGCGGATTCCTGCTGCCTGCATGGGGATTTTGAGCGTGAAGGGAGAATCTTTGAGGTGGTTTTTGAAAAAGGATATTTGATTTTCTGAAAGAGGATTTTGACTATGAAGAGGCAGAAGGCGGATAGGCTCTTGCTGGGTGAGTTTCCACCACCAGACGAGATTTTTCAGGGGGAAAAAAAAACCAAAAAATTTCCAGGCAGTTGTCTAACCGGCAGGCCTCTGCCATAAAACTGTGAGCAAGTGTAGCACGAATAGAAAAGCCCAACTTAGGCCTAACACAAGAGCGCCGGTGACAGCCAAGGAAGCTGTAGCCACATGAATTGAAGTAATGTCAGCAGGAGAAAAAGTTGGATCTCAGACAAGATCTTCGTTTCCAAAAGGTCTTCAGGGACTCCTCTCATAGAAGCTAGCCCACCTGATTGGGTTTCTTGGGGGCACCAACCTGAGAGCTGTCCCTGGCCAAGAGGTAGACCAGCCTGCGAAAAGATTACTCACACATATCTGAGGAAAGTAAGCACAGATGACATCAAAGCAGTTTTTTTTTTTTTTTTTTTTTTTTGGTGTGCAGAGAGCCGTGCAAGTACTAGTGAGATGCCCTAACCACTCTAGGAATGTAAAGTTAGCAAAAAGGTAATGTTCAGTTTTGTTGTTGATATTTCTTTGACGAGGAAGTTCTGATGGGCCAGCAATGAGCAAAAGGGGAGAAGAATGCCAGTGAAAGAGGTTATCAAAACACTGTAATAAGCACTTTTTGCCATAAAAATATGCAGTCTTTATTCTTGTAAGAGCTGGCCAGTTCAAAAACAATGTTGTTGTTTTTTGTATGTCATAGTGAAAATTAACTAACATGCAGAGGGGTAGGTGATTTCTGCCTGTCACCAATTTCTCATTTCAAGTTAATATGTAATATGATATGAAGTAGTGTCCGAGTAGTTAAATAAATAGCTAGTAAATTTAAAATTTTCATTCTGAGAGATTTGATAAGAGTAGAGTAGTATAGAAAAGGCATAACCTTAATAAAAGAGATATTTATTTTCATATGTAGCTAAAGGTTTTTATTTTAATTTTATGCAGTGAAATTTTAGTTAAGGGAATTACCAGCCCTTAAGCCTGTGCATTAGTTCTTTTCAGTGTTGAAATCACCTCACTCCAAGGTAAAACGGATTGGACATCAGTGTATGTTGCAAACCAACAAAACAAAAAAAGAAATGCCTCTTGATTAAATCAGTAATTGTATGAAAAAGAAAAAAAAAGAGAAATGTTCAACTTGTAATCTCCTGTGTTGTGTGCTGCAAATATCACTTGTGGTTGCTCTTTGAGCAATTTCTTAAAAGTAAATTGTTCCTGTTGTGTCCTTGTTATGTGTAATATTAAATACATGGTAATTTACACATTCCAAGAGTGATATCTAATATGAAGTTGCGTTAAGTGCATTGTTAGTGGTGTAAACTAAAATCCTGAAAGGGATGAGGTTATCAAAACCCGTAATAAGCACTCCTTGCCATAAAAATATGCAGTCTTTATTCTTGTAGGAGCTGGCCAGTTAAAAAACAAAGACTTTTTTTATTTTTTATTTTGTATGTCATAGTGAAAATTAACTAACATGCAGGGGTAGGTGATTTCTGCCTGTCACCAATTTCTCATTTCAAGTTAATATGTAATATGATATGAAGTTGTGTCCAAGTAGTTAAATAAATAGCTAGTAAATTTAAAATTTTCATTCTGAGAGATTTGATAAGAGTAGAGTAGTATAGAAAAGGCATAACCTTAATAAAAGAGATATTTGTTTCAATATGTAGCTAAAGGTTTTTATTTTAATTTTATGCAGTGAAATTTTAGTTAAGGGAATTACCAGCCCTTAAGGCTGTGCATTAGTTCTTTTCAGTGTTGAAATCACCTCACTCCAAGGTAAAACGGATTGGACATCAGTGGATGTTGCAAACCAACAAAACAAAAAAGAAATGCCTCTTGATTAAGTAGTTGTATATAAAAGAACAACTACTTAATCAAGAAAAGGCTCACTTTGAGCAAATTCTCAAAAGTAAATTGTTCCTGTTGTGTCCTTGTTACGTGTAATATTAAATACAGGCAACAGCCTTTCAAAAACCAATTTATGAGTCTTAATAATACAAGAACATCAAATAGAAGTCATTGCTCTTTTCATGTTTATAAGTGAGTCGCAGAAAAATTCTCAAAAATGCAAAACTGGTAAAAACTCATGAGTCTTGGCAAATTTTAATCAGTGTTCCTGAATTCAGTGTCCAATCTCATCCACCGCAGTTTGGCTGCAACTTAAAGGGAACTAACTTGGTGTTCATTTACAGCCATCAACAGCAAGTCCTTAAGATCTGTTATCTCTAACACATAAATTTACACGAATGCAATAAATACTTCTCTTACCAGTGTACACATTGCTACACATGTAACCAGAAGAACTTAAGGTATGATTTGTGAAAAATTATCATTTTCTCCAAAAGATTGTCCACAAAATTGTATTAATGTATGTACACAACCATACAAATCAAATTTCCAGTATACTGTATATATATTTGCATATTTGGTGTTTACACATATCCCACCTATATAATGACACAACAGAAGCATACTTGTGAAGCCAAGGAAATAAGAGACATGACTTTGGAAATTCCTGCAAAAAAAGTAGATTTTCTGTCAAAAGTGGATTTTCTTTTTTCAACTGATGTAACATATACCGACTGCAGTCAACAGAGAACAAACTTTATGGAGTGATTATAATAATGTGGCATACAAAACTGGTAAAAACTAAATATTTCATTTAAGAATTGAAATGACGTCTACTTTCTGTTTAATGGAATATCAAGTGATCGTGTGTGTAAGAATTTTATATCTGGAAGAAAGAAAATAGAGAAGTATACTTGTGAAGCCAAGGAAATAAGAGACTACTTTGGAAATACTTGCATAAAAAGTAGATTTTCTGTCAAAAGCGAATTTCCTTTTTCAACTGGTGCAACATATACCGACTGCAGAGAACAAACTTCATGGGGTGATTATGATGTGGCATACAAAACTGGAAGTAAAAAACAAAATATTTCATTATATAATTAAAGTGACATCTACTTTCTAGAAGAGCATTGTCAATAGAATATCAAGTGATCATGTGTGTATGAATTCAATATCTGGGGAGGAAAAAGAAGAAAGTAGCATACTTGTGAAGCCAAGGAAATAAGAGACTTCGGAAATTCCTGCAAAAATGTCATCGTCCATAATTTTCTGTGAAAAGTAGATTTCCTTTTTCAACTGACATAACATGCCAACTGCAGTCAACAGAAAACAAACTTTATGGAGTGATAATGTGGCATACAAAATTGGATGTAAAAAAAAAAATATTTCATTAAAGAACTGAAATGACATCTACTTTTTGCAAGAGCCTTGTCAATGGAATATCAAAAGTGATTGCGTATATAAGGATTTTATATCCGGGGAGGAAGGCATTTGTGAAGCCAAGGAAATAAGTGACTTGACTTTGGAAATTCCTGCAAAACAAGTTGTTGATTATCATGTGTTTGTGAAGCCAAGAAAATAAGTGACTTGACTTTGGAAAATTCTTGCAAAACAAGTTGTTGATGATCATGTGTTTTATTTAAATGTGCATGTGGTATATGGCCTTTCTTTGAATCTCGGAGAACAGCTTAATGATATGTATGTATGTATTATGTATGTACAAATTCTATTTCTATATCTGGAAATAAAAAGCATATTTGTGAAGCCAATGAAATAAGGAGCTTTGGAAATTCCTGCAAAAAAAGAAGTGTATTATTTTCTGTCAAAAGTAAGATTAAATTTTTTTAAACTGACATAACATATACCAACTGCAGTCAACAGAGAAAAAACTTTATTGAGTGATTATAATGTAGCATACAAAACTGGATGTATAAAACAAAATATTTAATTAAAGAATTGAAATGGCATGTACATTGTGTAAGAGCCTTGTCCATAGAACATCAAAAGTGATCGTGTATGTACAATTTCTATATCTGGAAAAAATAAATAAGACTTTCTTTTGACTTAAGTTTATGACTTTTTCTTTTGATGTAGTTTTAATCAAGTTAGCTTATTGTTTTGGAACAATAAGCTAACTTTATTTAATCTAGTTTAAATTTGTTAAGCAATTTGTTTTTGTTTTTTTGTTTAGAGTGAAGCATTCGTACCTTAACACGTGTAATTTTTTGTTTCTTCAAGCAACATTTACTAAATCCAGTATTCCACGGTATCTGCCTTCTCTAAGCGATTGCATGGTGAATTTACAAATAAGATAGCTATATATTAGCTTTGTCATTATTTAAAAGTAAAATTTGCTATTGTGAAATAGGGAAGCTTGAACTGTGGTCAAAAGTAGTTTGCATAATGGGAAGCCCTGTTATATTGAAATAAGGTGATATGAACTTTGCATTCTGTTCTACTGTGGAAAAGAAATGAAAGAATGGGAAACAATTGGTGAACATGAGATCTTAAGCTCTTGTGTCTTTTAATTATCCACAACTCATCTGTTTAGAAGAGAGGAATACACGGAAGGGAAGGCTAACACACCAAAGAATTTCTCCACACACAAAACCACAACACCTGCCAACAGTAAAATCATGAGGAAAATGTGGGTCATAGCGACCTACTAAAATTTGTATAGCTAGTGGCGAATGACACTTGACGAGAAACTTATTCTGCTGTCCCGTAAACTCTTTTTCTTTCAGAAAGGTGAAGATATGTGTTGGAGATCCTTTACTTTGTTTTAACAGGACAATGGAAAAGTTATATTTACATTATCTTATTCAAATGATGCACATGGAATGGGGAAAATCTCTAGGGAAGATGGAATTACTGCACACAATGGGCAAAAAAAAAAAATATTTGTACACATTATTTTGAATAAATAAATGTGGAAAAGTTCTTAACCATTGGATTTCTTTTACTATAAACACAATTTCCTTTTTTTACAAATCACGAGAAAAACATCTAACAAATGAAATTCTTAATTTTAATACCAAAAAAGTATCTGCTCGTACAACAACGCTCTGTTTTAAAGCAGTTAAACATTACATCATGAAAATTTAAAACTAATGAGTCTGACAAAGTTTAAAAGGTATGTTATAAGATCTTTGGAGCCACAATTTAGTTAGTTTTAACTGTCATGGCTCTGAAAATGTGCCAGTTTTCCATTGCAGTACACAAGAGGATAATAGCCCTTCATGACTGGTTTAAGTTATCGCAAAATTTGTTGAACTAAAGTTGATTTTTTTAGTGTTCGGATGTAATAAAAAGATTGGTAGTACAGAGAATAGATTGCAATCTGGGTATCTGAAGAAGGTAAATGGAAGACAGTGGAGGGGCATCATTGGGAAAGTATTGAAAAACCCCTTTGTAACTGCTCGTGAATTGGCTAATGATGTTGCTTTAACACCACAGTAAATTTCTCAACTTATAAGCACTAAAGGTTTTTGTGCTTCATACCGGATAAATTAGTGACTTCAACACCACAGTAAATTTCTCAACAACTTATAAGCACTAAAGGTTTTTTGTGCTTCATACCGGATAAATTAGTGACTTCAACACCACAGTAAATTTCTCAACAACTTATAAGCACTAAAGGTTTTTTGTGCTTCATACCGGATAAATTAGTGACTTCAACACCACAGTAAATTTCTCAACAACTTATAAGCACTAAAGGTTTTTTGTGCTTCATACCGGATAAATTAGTGACTTCAACACCACAGTAAATTTCTTAACAACTTATAAGCACTAAAGGTTTTTGTGCTTCATACCGGATAAATAGAGGTTTAAGACCCCAAAAGCCATAAGCAGAGTTTGCCACAAAAAATAAATAAAAAAATAAAAAAAAACTTTAAAGGTGTATTTTTATTCCTTTAAATTTTCTTTTGGGGAGTATTTTAGAAAAATTAACAGATGAAATAAAAAAAATGGTGGGCAATTATGAAAAATCAATCCAGATTTTTTTTAATCATAAAAATATTTTACTACAACTCAATTATTTAGAATTTGGATCCATTTTGTTTCTTGTTTCAGTAATACAGATAATATTCATATTTTAAAACAATAACAATAAATTTATGTTTTGTAATGACCACATGCAACAGCACTGTGTTCAAGAAGTTGAATACATTGCACTTTTGAGATTCTTACAGACATCTAAAAATATCTAATAAACTTCTCAGCAAGTACCACAGCCACATTTGTCTTTTGTTGACTCTGCAGCTAAGTAGCATCCAGTGCTTAAATTTTCATTTTGCTGATATCTATGTTACCCTTCTCATTTCTTTATTGTCACTTTTTTTCTTTTATGCCCTTTGATGACAATTTTATCCATCAAGCTGAGAAACTTTCAGTCTGTGAGGACCATGAATGCATGATAGCTTTCACTATTTTTGATAAGATAAAGTGTACATTTGAGGATATTAATACCTTTGAACACCATGCATCAATTCTTACAAATTTTTCGGCTTCGTCATTTTCGTTTTTGGACCCCCCTCCCCCTTATCAAGATGAAATACAAACCTTTTTAGGGGAAAATTTAAGAACACGGGACACGTGTTCGGAACATCGTTGGAAAAAAAAAATTGCAGTTAAGAGAGAAATCTTTGCTACGTCTGATTTCAGTTTTCGAACATTTCCCCCTCCATTTTCAAGGTGAAGGTACAAATATTTATGAAATAAAATGATATTTAACAACAATTCTACGCAGAAGAAACATGGCGTTAAAAATAAAATTACGATTACGGGAATAATCTTCAATGCGTCAAACTTCCGTTTTCGAAAGTTTTGAAAGACAAAATTTCCGTTTTCGAAAGTTTCAGGTGGAAAACATCCTTCATCAGTACCAATTGCCCCAAAATTTCTTTTCAGTTATGCACCGATCTCGAGCTAAACACAAATTACGATGGAAAAGGAGAAATTCCACAAGCCGTGGCACTCTCACATGCCTGAAAATTACAGGAGAATTTTTGCGCCATTGAATTTTCATTTTCGGAAATTTTTCCTCCAGTTTCAAACTGAAATTCAAAAATTTATGGAATAAAATGATATATAACAACAATACTGAGCAGAGGCAACATCACGGGAAAACAAACTTACGATTACGGAAAAAATCTTTATTTCGTTTACTTCTGTTTTTGAAAGACGAAATACCGTCCCGATGTTTATCTTTGCACATTGGTAAAACTCTTTGGTGTGTATTTTATGCGTTTCTCGATGTGTATTTTTACGTGTCGAGAAAAATTCCCGATGCATATTTTTACGCGTTGGTAAATTTTTCGATGCGTAAACACACTTTTTGATGCATACTAGGAGTGTGATTACGCATTTTAGCGAACTCTGGCCATAGGAAAGTTAATGAATCTATGATTTGCAACACATTCACAGGAAGATGTCTGGAAAACATATAATTATAGCATAGCTGTAATTTTTGACGTACGGGCTAAGTATGTGTTAACTTCTGTGATGCATGTAGTGTATGTAGCTGATGAACTCAATAAATGGCTAAAAATTTCCTTTTCTTAATTTTTCTTTTCAAGTTGTGAAATGCACACATTGTTGAAAAAATGTTGGATTGCAATGCTATTTGGGAAAAAGGTAGAGGTTACCAAGAACAATAAATGATTAAACATTGAGATTGATATGGACAATATTTATTGAGCTACATGGCAATAAGTAGTGTTTGCTCACACAGCATGCCAGATGCCTCTGCCTGGAGTTGTACAGGTTCCTAAAGGTGCCCTGCGATAAGCCATACCATGCAGCTTGAATCTTTTCACGCAGTTCCTGCAGATTGTGTGGTAGGGGTGGAGTGTAGATAGCACATCCAACAGCATCCCGCAAATTTTTAATCGGTGATAGGGCTGGCCATGGCAGAGCGTCAGTGCCTTGAAGGCAAGTTCTCGAGACAGCAGCAGTATGCGGACGAGTGTTATCCTGTTGGAAAATCGCACTGCAGTGATAGTTCGGAAGAGGTAGGGCCACTGGTTGCAGGACTTCATTTATGTAACGAGCTGTCAAAGTGCCTGATAAAGAACACCAAAGGTGGTTTGGCATCGTAGGAGCTGCACCCCACACCATGATACCAGGCCTTCTGGGCGTGTGACAACAAACTGTTCATCTTGGCGCTGACCCCGGTGCTTCCACGCACGGATTTGTTGATAGTCTCCTCCAAGACAAAAGCAGGACTCGTCACTGAAGATCACCCGTTGCAATTCTGAGTGGCTCAATGATAGTCTGGCAGGACACCATTACAGAGTGGCGATTATGCAATGGTGTTAAGGGCAATCATCGTAACGGTCTGCATGTGTGTAGTCCTACGTCATGCAGGCATCTGCCAATGGTGCTGGCACTAATGCGACGATGCATGGAGGGCACCACTGCTCGCTAAATATCCGCAATCGTGGCTGTTGGGTAACTCCCACATGTCGGACAACCCTTGGGTCCTTTCTCTCCGCGCTTCGTCTAGGTCTCCCAGAGCCTCCCTATCACTGCTGCGTGCTATGGTGATATCTGCCCGACCAGTATAGCAAGTAATATGGCCATAAGACCATCCCACTTTTCAGAGCCTGCCTGTTGATGTGGCCCCTCTTGAACTCCAGCTGCTCGAATTGCTTCCAAACTTTTTTCCAAGGCATACTTCACACGCAAAGGATGCAACCAACACAACAGCACACATCAGAATGGCAAGCATGTGCAATGGGACGATATCATATAGCCGATCAGGCACAGCGCCACGGCCCCTCCTTGCCTGCGTCGCCAAGCGTGATACTTGAATCATTTGCATGTCTCACGATGTCAAACCTACCCACCAAATTTCATTTCTGTTGGTTGCTTCTTTCTAGGTGCAACTATTTGTTCGACTATGAGTGTACGTCAATTCCTGCATGCAGTTTAAGTACAAGAAGCTGAATATGGTGGACCTCAATCTCCAAATTACAATTTAGTGTAGGTGTTCATGGTATTCATCATACATCTGATCGAGAAAATAAAGGACATTTTATCGGTAAAATAAGATTTGTAAATTGCACTTTACAGCGAATTTTGACAAAATGTGGTTAAATCTACAAAAATTATCCCCTACTCCATGAACACATTTTTTATTCACATAGGTCAAATCTCAAACATGCAAGACAATTCCCCAAATCCCTAATATTTAATTCACAATTTGCTTTAAATGCATGCGAGCATATATTATACGATTTTCACTCGAAAAACAGATTCTGCGTCATTTGCACATGCCGAATTTTCCTAATTTCCCACCCTGCTTAGAACATATATATACACACATGAAATTAACTCCACAAGGAGCAGAAAATGCTTCTCCTACATTGGATAGCGAGAGTTTATTTTGTGATAATTGTTTTTACCCTTGAAGTCATCTCTGATTAAAAACTGATTAAATCAAAGCACAGCAAGAAAAAGATGGTGATGAAGATAACTAACAACTTAATTACCTCTGAGGTATAAGTGTTGTTTACCTAGTTGGGCGTCTGCACAATGATGTTGATTGCTCCAAATGAGCTCTCAAGAAAGCTGTCAGAGCTTTTCTGTGATTCGTCACCTTTCAAGTATTCTGAGAGAATGACAAGGACATTAACTTTGGAATATAATAATGATTAATCCTGGCTAATTTATGCTTTTGAATAGAACAGCTAAGTGACAAAGTCATGCAAGTTATACAGTGGTTGATTCATGTTTATAGTGACAAAGTAAAGTGCCAGTCATATGCAAATTGTGTGTGTCACTATTATGTGACCATGTTTATTGTGCAGAAATGGCATTCCCCTTTAAGAGCATTTGGGTCAATCCATGTGAAGTGGTCCAATGCTTGTTGCTTGACCATTTTAAAAAAAAATTATATTTTGCATGCTGTTGGCCTTATATATGTTGAAAGTTCAAAACCACTACTGTTTTATTTTTATTCACATTGCTTTCAACATGGTGGACATGGAGCACTTTGTAAGGTACTATTTTGTCAATTATACTATGCTTCTAAAAATATTCCTTCACCATAAAGTTTCTATTCAAAGTTTTATATCAAAATTGCTAAAAATGTCATTTTTGGGGTGGTTATTAAGGGGGAAGGCAATTTATTTAAGATTTGAAATTTTTTCTGGAAGTACATCTATACAAATAGTCTCAGTTAAAAATTATTTGAAACTTGAGAGTTGCATACTTTTTTTCTACATGGCAGTAAAAATGGACTTTTTCAAAAAATTGCCAATTTTAAAGTTTAATATCAATGGTGGGCAGTTATTTAAAAATCTGAAATTTACACACATTAAAGGTAGTCTATTATAAGCAACATTAAGTCAAATTTTGAGTTTGAGATTCAAGTGGTTTAAGAGATACAGCCTTGCAAAAGTCGTGAAGCATCCGTAATGATGATGATTATTATAGGTTTTCATTTTAAAAATTATTCCTAAAGCTTGACGGGAGATAGCAGCATAAAAACAAAAGAAAAGTATTATTTCCAGGAAGTTTTGAGAGTACTGTGGTATGACTGACTGTACAGTTACAGCATGGGTGAAAGTTTTCCTTCAATTTTTTTCAATGCATCAAAATTGCAGGTATGATGCATTGAAAAAAATTGAAGGCCCAATCTCTCAAATGATTTTGCCCCCCAACAAATAAATTAAACAAATAGCAGTGGAAAGGATGGAGGTGAACTGAAACAGTGGAGTGTTCCACTAAAAAAAAAGGTTTCGAGCAAACCCAGACATTTGAAGTGGTGTCACCCGCAGCAGCAGAAGCTGTCAACCCAGAGCTGCCGGTCAGCCACGCAGCAGCAGAAAGATTGTGCCTTATGACTGAAATATTGCCACCTACCTAACAAATATTTCTCTCTTTTACCCTGATTCCCCCCCCCCCCAACGTATCAACAATCATTAACTTTTGTCAAAAGCCTGAGATCGCAAATGACAAGTTTAGCGGATTTCCGTTTTTTTTTAAAAAGTGAATTCACGGAATTCCACTAATTAGCGGAAGAATCACATGCCTGTTATAAAGACAGATGCTATGGAGAAAATAAAGTACTTCAAATTCCAGCCAGTGATTGCTTAGTTCAATAAATTTGGCACTTTAATTTGGCAGAATGTACAGACATAGAATGTGTAAACCATGTTGTTTTCCTTTGCATAAAACATGACTAAATTGCTGTGTAGTCTCAAAACATTACTTATTCATGACATGAAAGTGCATGTTTCTACAAGATATGGTGTATAACAAGCAGTAAGAAATCTGTAACTGTGTAAAAACCCTTCACAATTTACATAGCTGTTTCACAAAGTATGAAATAAATCATATTTTATTACCAGCTTAGGCATTTTATTGAAAGACAGGCTTGGCTTGTTTCTATTTACAAGAAAGTTAAAAAACCTAAGAAGCTCCAAAATACACAGGTCTAATAACCACCTTCCTTTCTGTATATATTACCACACCCTAGGTTTTTAAGTAAATAAAAACATCCTTTTACTGCAATTATTCCAACAGATTTAGTAATAAATCACTAAAGATTATTTCTTCAAGTTCCCATCAACGTATCCATGCTCAGACATGTACATGATGCACCAGGAATCTTGATTCATCAGACCAGGCCACCTTCTTCCGATCTCGATTATCTTGGGCCCATTTATGCATTGCTGGTGATGACGTGCAGTGAGAATGGGGACCTGGCTGGGTCTTCGGCTATGCAGGCCCATGCACAAAAGGCTGCAATGAACTGTGTGCTGTGACACATTGTCCTGATCACCACTGTTGTAGTTGCAGTCACTGTAAACAATGCGCGACAGTCTCCACCGCATCAATGAGCTGCGGATGACAGTTCATCATTTGGCCATCTGTGCACCACTTCTGATACATACTACAGTGGCATGTGAACAAGCCACGCTGTTTCTACACCACAAGCCCATGCCGTTTTTTTTTTTTTACCAAACTCTGATAAATCAGCAGCTTTTCCCATTCTGACTCCGAACACTATACTAACTAAAAGCCGGTCCTTGTGTTGCATATATACTGCTCTGTGACCTTCACCTGCACCACCGTATGGTCTCCAGGCAAGCTCACTTCTCTAGGCTGGGAGTGGTCATAATGTAATGGCTGATTGGTGCATATATACATATCACTAAGCTGTTCTATGAGATATAGAGGTTAGCTCCACAAAGAAATACAAGCTACCAGATAAATTTTTAACTAATTAATTATTTGCTTACTGTATCAAACTTCTCCATTTACAGTGATCTTTACACACAACTCTGGCTTCACTGACATCCACAAGACCTTCTATACTTCATACTCATAATTTTTTTCTCATGCAGACACTCCTGAATCTGATCCATATATATATATACACAGTCGAGTCACGTTATTGTGACCGCCTCCTACTTTTGACATCAACAGCGCATAGCCAATGAAAGAAGGCACGTGTCATGAGCTGGCTTGGAGGGTATATATATATAAAGTGTGCTGTAGGCAATCTGAAAACATATCACTCGTTGCTGTCATGGATAAAAGGAGTGATTTATCAGATTTGCAAAAAGGGATGATATTCAGGTCAAGGGCGGCAGTATTTCTGAAACAGTGCAGTTTGTGAACTGTTTGCGTGCTGCTGTAGTTAAAGTGCATCGTGACTACAGAAATGGCACCATTGCGAATAAGCGATGTGGAAACTGCGGAGCACCACGCCCCATTGATGTGAGAAGTGAACGTCGGCTGCGAAGGTGCGTGAGGGCTGATCGACACACTACAGTGGGGCAACTCACTGGCTGAATGAACCAGGGGCTACTAGAAGTGTGTCTAAAACGATGGTTCAGCGAACCCTGCTGCGTATGAGAATCCGATGCAGACGGACGGTCACTGCACGTATGCTAACAAAGGTGCATCAGCAGAAAAGGCTTACATTTGCATGGCGGTATCGGAATTGGACTTCCGCTGATTGGCAAAGGATTGCCTTCTCCGATGAGTTATGTTTTCTGCTTCATCAAACTGATGGACTTTGGCGTATAAGGCAAGAAACATAGGAAAACAAACACTCTTCAACCATTGCTGGCAGAACACAAGCTGGTAAGGGCAGCGTTATGGTCTGGGGAATGTTTTTGCACCATTCCCTGGATCTACTCATACATGTGGAAGGCAATATGGCCAAATTCGTTATGAATCCATCCTTGCAGACCAGGTACACCTATGCATGCTGATTGTCTTCTCTGGCATGGATGGAATCTTCCAGCACGAGAATGCGACTTGTCACTCAGCTAGAAATGTCCAAGAGTGGTTGGAAGAGCATGATGAAGACTTCAAAGTACTTCCCTGGCCCCCTAATTCCCCAGATTTAAACCCAATTGTGCATCTGTGGGACCACCTTAATCATGTTGTTCACTCTATGGATCCTCCACCACGCACTCTCCGGCAGCTGTCAGATGCACTGCAGTCAGCATGGCTCCACATACCTGTGAACACCTTCCAGTACCTTATTGAGTCACCCCCAGCTCGTTTAGCTGCTGTCCGCGCTGCACACGGTGGTTACTCGAGATATTAGCTGGTGGTCACAATGATGTGACTCAACTGTGTATCATCATCATCATCATCATTGTCAACCATTATCAATCCACTGCTGGACGAAGGTCTCCCCAAGTTTCCTCCACAACGGTCTGTCTTGTGCCAGTCTCTCCATGTATATATATATATATATATATATATACACACACACACACACACACAGTTTTTCTAGGTGGTCACCTTAAAAAAAACATAAAAGAAATTTCAAAATGTTAAATACTATTGCAAAGTTTTCAATGCCCCCAAAGAGGGAGAGAAAAAAAAATCCCCTCTCAGACTTTTAGATAACACTAATTTATAATGTAAGACATACACAGATACTTTGTTTGCTTTCTTAAGCCCATGTCATTTTTGACCTTTGTATTCAATTTTTATGCTAATTTCATTATAAACACTTGGTTATGAAATTCTGTACAATTTAACACTTTCAATATCTGAAAAACAACAACCTTTCCTTTAAAATATTAGGCTATAAATCTTAATAGATTTTGTTTTATATTCAGTATTTTTATTACCAGGGGGTTGGGGGTTGGGGGTTGGGGGTTGGGAGGGTATATAGAATTTTTGGGGTGGGAGGGGCAACTAAAAATGGAAGTTCTTGAAATCCACCAGAACAAAATAAAAGTTAATGAAAAATCGAAGAAAAAAAAAATATATGAAAGCATTTTTTTCTAATGTAAGTCACATTTTAACCAAAACCAAAATATATGTTTTTGGGGGCAATGCCTCACAGAAGTCTAAACACGCCCCTGCCTATTTACCCATTCTTTACTTATAAAAGCATTGCTTTGGTTGAAATAGTTTGTTCACTAGTTGATTTAGCATCAGTGCCAAGTAAAATATTCACTTATAATTTTGCTTGTTTCAAAAATAAGAGAGAACTCTGAGCATTATTCAGTAAATTTTTGGTTGCATCATTTATTTCATGGCTTCAAAAAAATGCTGTCTCAATTTTCTTAGTTATAACATTCTGGGTTATGTACAAAAGGAAAAAAAAACCATGTCTTTTTGATAATCTGAAATTCATAATTTAATGTATAATTGTAAAAAGCATATAAACGAATTAACATAACACCAAATTGAAAAAGCGATAGAAACTACAGTAAAATATCGGGACTAAAAAATAATTCCATACAATATATATATTCATAATGCCTAGTTTTGCAGTTAGGTGGCATAAGTCCATATTTTCGGTTACCAGCTGTGGCCAAACTTCTAAAAATTGGATTAAAAAGGATCCTTTTTTGTATTAATTACATTCCATGTGGTTAAAGATTATGACCATTATCCAATTTCAGTAATTAACAGTGTTTTTAGTGCTAGGGTATGGAAAAATTGTGCGTTATTTAAATTAAATATAAACTGTTTTCTTTCCTTCTGAAAGCTGTGTTTGAAAAATTATTTCTCTATCACATAGCTTCCACGGTGAAGAATAATTTATGCATATTTTCTACTTTTAAATAATGCACAGTTCTACCACTAGAAATAAATGTATATTTCAATTACAAGAATATCTCTGATTTTAGTCAATTCAGGATTTCCAATGGTGAGGACCTTCACACTGCTCCCCTCCCCCCTTTTCCCCTTGCAGGATAAATATATAAAAAAAATATTATCAGGAATTGGCACTTGAGTGACCTGAAGCGCAAGCTTCACATCTCATCCAAGATGGATCCAGGTTTAAGTCTGTGTAGCTGGGTTCATGCACATCGAGCAGAGAGGGGATTGAAGTTGCTAGCTAAGCCCACATAAGAAATGTTTATAGTAACTTGGCATGTTCCTTTCTTTTTCCACTCAGGGCTTCTTTTTGTTTTGTTTTAATTTGGTGGTTTACTGTCCACCACAAACAACTCGATGGGCCATAAGCAGTCGCCCTTCCCTAATTTAGGGCTAGTGGCTCCAGGGAAGGGGGAGAACCAGTGCTGTAAGACAAACACAACATCCATGCCTCATGGGGATTTGAATTCTGAGCCATCTCGGACGAATGATCAGAAGCCACTGCTTAGAGCACTACACAACCGGGGCAGCCAAGACTTGTTAAACAAGAGAAGATGTTTGAGGTACATTAAATAAAAAATGGGACATATAGTGAAATATATTTCAACATTTTAAACCCTTTAACCGGCTGGAACGAATTAACTCGGGGTTAGCAAAATCAGCTCGAACGAATATATTTGCTGTCTAGAAATTGTATCGAAAGCGTCTGGAATGAGTGAACTTGCTTGTCAGAGAGGGATGCCTTCTCCTTAGCTTCTCAAAGTGGTCATTTAGGGGGATGACTAACACTAAATGACCACTTTAGTTTTTCAGAGTGGTCGTTTAGAGGATGACTGACAGTAATCCTTTCTAACTGATTAAAAAGGCTACAACGATGTTGACTAACCTAAGAAAAAAAGAGAGAAGATTTTTGAGGCACTTGTTTCTACCAAGTAGAATGTTGTCCTTGTCAGGGGAACAAGCCCTTCCCCATCATGTCTAGGCTCATGGAGCAGAGAACAAAGGACTACAGAAGCGAGATCTTATCACTAGCGACAAGTTTATGTTCGATACTGCTGATGTGAGAGAGTTAAAGGACTGTTTTTTCATAGCTTTCGTAGAATCAAGTCACTATGTGAACAATTTCTGTTTGGGAAGCTTAGAAAAGTTTGGGCACAATTTGATTCAAAAACGTCAGCCACTTAAAGGGTTAAAAATGTTCCCAACTTTTTTTTTAATTCACAGAGAAGCAAGTTCTTTGGTCCAATGGTAACAACCTTGCCTAATGAGTAATTACTGAGGCTATGAATTACTGTTTATAAATTTAACCTAGTATGATGAGGAGTGATTCTAAACAAGTTTTCTCTAGGGAAACGTAGAGTCACTGCATATATTGTGTGGTCACATCCAGCAAGACTGTGTTACTACGACAAGAGACAAATAAGCATACTTCTGCTTACAGTGGCTTTTCAGATTCAGATTTTTTTTTTTTTTTTATAAGATGAAACAATTGGAAACTTGTGAATTCCAATTTTCAAGGATTTTTCCACCTTTTTATCAGAAAATAGCAAAAATTCCTGTACATTCAATGCCTGGAATTTTTTTTTTTTAATTCAAGATTTTCAGGGCTGCGTACACACCCTAGTGTAGGCATGGGCATCCTTTCATAATTAAAAGAGGCAAAACTTCAAATCAAACTGAATCAGCTACCTCAAGATGGTGCCGTACTATGATGAGACCGATTTGTCAACTACTTTGAAAAAGCAGTTATGGCACTACAATTTGTCACTAAGATGAATAGGTAAACACACTGGTTTTGAAGATAACAGCCATCATTATACGAATATTCAACAGATAAAGACCAAGAAGCACTCCTTTTCTGAATAATCTAAGACCAGGACTAATAGAATTATGGTACATTTTCCTCAGTGTCTGTACGTCTAACTATTCAATCACACTATATAATTTTAACCAGTGCTGCCACATAAAATTTTCTGCCTTAGCTTCTTTTCTAGTTTAAAGGAGCTTCTCAGAAAAAATGTGCACGTCAATGCATAATATAGCCTCAAAGCCTGTATCAATTGAGTATAAAATAACATGAAAATTCAAAGCTCAAGCTACATGCAATGAATGCCATTAAAAACTAGTGAGAATATCACTAATATGTAATAACATTTATTTTTTACACATATACATATCAAGTAGATAAAAACATTACTCTGATGATTGTCAAATACAACTTTCCAACACTGCCATCAAAACTATTTTGCCTATTCAATTAGACAGTCTAAGTGCATTACAGAAACTGACAGATCAGGGTTTGAATTTTAACACAGCACATGCTATTTTTCAAGCCACATAAAAATAGCTGGTAAACAAAATAACCTAAAATTTTCCACACTTCTTTAAATGACAAATGTATACTAAATTAGAAAATAATTGGATTTAACACTAACAGTGTTCAAAAAGCAATGCCTCCTTATTCATAACTTTTAACAGGCTAAAGAAATTTGATGGTTATAAAAGCAAAAATATACCTTGGATAAATTTTTTTTAAACTATTGGGTTGTCGGAAAAGTCATGACGTATTATGACACCCGATGGCGGTTGGGCGGTTTTGGAAGTACTAGAAACATGCGCAGCTCTGTTATCGCTATGGCATTCGACAGGTGCCAGTTCTAGCTGCAGTCTAAAAGGAATAGTGAGCGATTTGGTTGATTTGTGGAGATTTGACATCAAGTTGAAGATGGAAGACCAAACTGTGCATTTTCGCCATATTTTACTGTTTTACTTCCATAAAGGGAAGAATGCGCGTCAAGCTTGTGAAAAGTTGCGTAAAGTGTATGGTGATAATGCTTTACAAGAACGTCAGTGCCAGCAGTGGTTCGCAAAATTCCGTGCTGGTGATTTTGACCTCAAGAAGCTCCTTGGTCCGGGAGGCCAACCGAGGTTGATGACGACCAAATCAAGGCATTGTCGAGTCAAACCCATGTTACACGACACGACACAAGAGATTGCACATCCATCATTCAAGCCTTCACGACCACCTGAAGAAGCTGGGATAAGTAAGCAAGCTCGATGTGTGGGCTCTTCATGAACTTAAAGAAGCTCAATTGACGGCGCATATAAACATATGTAATATGCTCATTAAACGTGAGGAAAACGATCCTTTTTTGAAGCGATTGATAACTGGTGACGAAAAGTGGATTGTGTACAACAATGTGCTGCACCAACGGTCTTGGTTCCGACGTGCTGCTTTGCCTCAAACGACATCCAAAGCAGACATTCATCAGCGGAAGGTTCTGGTCTCACTCAGTGTGGTGGGATTTTAAAGGTGTTGTGTTTTTCGAGCTCCTACCACAGAACCAAACAATCAATTCGAATGTGTACTGTTGGCAATTGGACAATTGGAACGAATCCATCATCCAGAAAAGTCCAGAGCTCGCTCATCGTAAAGGTGTTGTGTTCCATCACGACAATGCGAGACCACACACAAGTTTGATCACCCGCCCAAAATTATTGCAGCTTGGGTGGGATGTGTTGCTACACCCAGCATACTCGCCTAACCTTGCGCCGTCAGACTTCCACTCGCTTCACTCTCTTCAACAGTCCTTGTGATGAGGCTGTAAATCAGCACTTTGTATAATTTTTCGCCAAGAAAGACAGGTCCTTCTATGAACGAGGCATTCTCCAGCTCACTGAAAGACGGCAAAAGGTTATCGAACAAAGCAGGCATTATATCATTAATTGATCTTTGTTCTTTCTATCAATAAATGACCTTTGCAAAACATGGCTAAAATACGTCATGACTTTTCCGACAACCCAATACATACTTATTCTTATCATTGGCGCACCCACAAGCCCCCTCCAAGGAGATTAAGAATGACGTATGTCACAAATTAAACATTTAAAAATATTATTTTACATGTTGAAAAAATTACATAGTGTCTTCTTCCCAAAGCCCCAAAGAATGTCAAATAGAAGTCATCGCTCTTTCCATGTTTATAAGTGAGTCACGGAAAAATTCTCATTGGCCGCCACCCGGAATCGAACCCAAGGTCTTCCAGTTACCCCAAAGAATTTAAACATTCAAAAATACTATTTTACATGTTCAAAAAATTACATAGTGTCTTCTATTACACGGAGTCTTCTTCCCAAAGCCCCAAAGAGATTAGGAGCGACATACGTCACAAATGAAACATTCAAAAATATCATTTTACATGTTCAAAAAATTAGTGTTTTCTATTACATGGTGTGTTCCTCGCAAAGCCCCAAAGAGTTAAGAGCGACGTACGTCACAACCGTATATAAACTATAGGTGTACACTACATATATGTATACGCATTGTGTAGGTGTACTATATATATATATACAGCCCCCTCCAACAAGAATTCTTGGGTGCGCCACTGATTCTTATACAGGGTTTCCACTCTTTCTACCCCACCAACAAAAAGGACTTTTAAGCACACATACACACCCTCCCAATTTTTAAGGACCTTACCAACTGTATACACAACAAAGACATATGAACAAATACCTTTAGTATACATGACTTAATAATGCAAATTGAAGTATGCAATATTTTCACATATAATTTAAGTTAGAGATGTAATAAAGTAGAACGTATGGCTATTTAAAAGACCGTTCTGCTGGTCAAATTTGTTTTCCTATCTGATGGAATAATCACATGTGCAATAAAGGGTATGTAATTGTAAAACTGTAGTTGAAGTTATTATGAGTTCATGCTCTGAATTTTGCATATAACCATCTCATGGCTTAAATTGCAAAACCACAGTAAAAATTATATGCTGAAGATTTCAATTTTGCACTTAATTTTCTCATGGTATAACTGAATAATTGTTACTTGCATGTACAAAAAGGGAAGATAGAAAAGTGAGTTATCAGTTCCAAGAGATGGTGATGGGGCTTGTTAGGTAGAACCTGCTGGGTATGTGTTACTTACAGAGCCCATGGTCCTTCACTTTTTTCAAGGCTGAACTGGATAAAGAACAAGCTATAACATTAACGTTGAAGACAATAGACTTTTGATGATGGCCAGTGGGCATTAGGGACGATTTCAGCCATTAGATGGCACTGCGTCCCAAGGTATAAACAACTCAGTTTCCGCATTGTTTGAATTGCTGGATTGTATATGCTCGTCTTTTTTTCTTGTTTCTTTTTTTTTTGTTTTTAAACTTACAGTTTTAAAACCAAACTGTTGCTTTCACAACAAAATCTAACTCATTTTCAAAATGGTTTACTGCTCTGTGCCCATGTGCACATCTAAGAAGATAAATGTGGGATTGCCATTCCAAGAGTTCCCCTTAGATCAGAACCTAAAGCATACATACATACATATCACTAAGCTGTTCTCTGATATTCAGAGGTTAGCTCCACAAAGAAATACAAATTATCAGATAATTTTTACTTACTGTTGCCGTATCAAACCTCTATTTACAACGATCTTGATGTACAACTCAGGCGCCTTCCTCTACCTTTCTTTCCTGCCACTTGGGCTAAAAAGATTTTCTTAGTAAGCATCTCATCATTCATTCTTTCAAAATGGCCAAACCACTGAAGCATATTAGTCTACATTTTGCTAACAACATTTTGCTTCACATTACACAACTGCAACACATCTTCATTCTTCACACAATCAGACCATGCCTCCCCCCATAAGTAACACATTTCTCCAGCACACAAACGACTCCTATGTTTCCCTGCCATACATCAGAGCAGGGCCGTAGCTAGCAGAGGGCTAGAGGGGGCTCAGCTCCCCCTACAAAGCTAGCGAGCCCCCTGGAAAATTGCCGCTGTCAAAAATGACTTAAACTTTTATTTCGATGGTTTACGTAAATTACTTTGATATTTCATCACAGGCATAAATACTTTAATCGTATACTGGACTTTTTAAAAAGTTCAGTAAGAGTAAAACGACGCAGTATGAATGTAACTTAAAAGAAAAAAAGAAATTTTGACTTTTTGAATTGTGAATTAGTTGTAACGGCTGTATTAGTATTAGTGATTCTCTACTAGCGGTAGGAGTTATAAGGAACAAGAAACGCATTTTAAGAGGGGGGTTAAAATTAGAAGAACAAGCTAAAAGAAAGTAATCAAGGGCGGAGGCATACTTGCACTCAGGACCGGATTAAAGGTAGGTGGGAAGCTTTGGGGGCTTAAGTCTCAGGCTGCATCCTTTGTAGTTTTAAGTAGACAATTCAATGTTGCCCTTGATGGCGAACGAAGCACTTTAAGACCACATGGGATCCTATTGCCGCTGGGTCTGTTCCGTGCCCTCAAAGGGAAGGTCCCTCATTATGCTGGAGGTAACAAATTTGTACATTTGCTTTTCTTTTCTTGACGTGACACTTGCTAACACATATGGTGATGCGAAGGGGCTCCAAAGACGGAAACAAATAAAGGTGAGAAGTTCTGGAATTCTAAAGCATACAAAACACAATCTGATAGTTCTACTGACTTCAGTAGTTTTCTCATCAACAAAGTCTCCTCTCCCATGTTGCTTTTAACTGCTGTCTGCCGGACAGACTAGAATCTTTGTAAACAGTGCTTAGTGTAGTTGATTTTTCTGTTAGCTGTTATCTTAAGAATTCGGCTGAATTTTTTTTTTTTTTCGAATTTGTAGTGTGAGCTATTTTTATATGGAAAAATACATAGTAATCCGCAAGCACTCAAATTCTTCAATTTCTCCATTTACATCTTCAAAGCATTCAGTGACATTAAAGGATTCTACCCAAATTTCTGGAGAGTCAACCACAGAAATATGTTGCTGACGATATTTCGAAATCAGGCGAAAATATCAGACAAGTGATACTTGAAAAATATCTCAAGAATTCGTCAGGAAGAAGTTTTCAGAGTGATTGGTTCAGGAAGTTTAAATGGGTGGAATATTCCCAATCACTGGATGCTGTTTTCTGCTATGCCTGCAGACACTTTCAGCACTGCGGCAGTAAAGAAAACGCTTTTACTGTAAATGGATTTGAAAACTGGAAAGCTGCTCTGGACAAGACTAAAGTGGACCTCCTAAAACATGATGCATCAGCATCTCATATGGAAGCAATGTCGAAGTGGGCAGAAAAGGAAAATCAACAATCACTGCAGAAGTCGGTTTCTACTCTTCTGAATGAAAATGTTTTGGAACAACAAAACAGGTATTATGTGACCAGTATTGTCGAAATAATTCAGTTTCTGGTAGTAAATGTACTACTAATGAGAGGAACTTATTTTATGGAAGAATGTGAAGAACAAAGTCTATTTTGGAGTCTTTTTGAATTTACGATGAAAAAAGATGAGAAACTTGCTCATTGCTGCAAACGCATAACAAAAAACGCTTCGTATTTATCCCCGAAATACAGAACGACATAATTCAAATCACTGCAGAAATTGTGCGCGAAGGCATTATTAATGATGTTAAGAACTCAGACGTTCCATGGTTCACGCTCCTGGAAGACGGAACTCGAGATAAAAACAATCGCGAAAATGTTGCGATAGGATCACGATATGTAAAAAATGGTAAAGTTTTGGAATCCATTTTTCGAATTGAAACAGTGGCAGCATTTGATGCTCAGACATTTGCTGGTCTGACACTTAATGCTCTCAGAACAAATGGTCTTGACACTTCAAAATTATTGAGTCAATGTTACGACAGTGCCTTGGTCATGAGCGGAAAGAATGGAAGAGTGCAAGCTATAATTCAGCAGAGACTCGGACGGCAAGTTCCTTATGTTCACTGTTTTAACCATTGTTTACACTTAGTCATTGTGAAAACCGTAAATGACATCACACTTCTCAAATGGTATTTTGACCAGTGCTGTATGTTATATAACTTCCTCAATCGCGGTAAAATTGCAAGTTTGTACGAAGGCAAAGAACTTTCTCGTCTTTTGGAACATCGTTGGTCAGGCCACTTAAATACGACTAAAATAATATATCAAAATTATAAAGAGATAATCACAACTTTGAAACTTGTGCAGGATGGAAATTTTGATGGCGACGATATAGCAAAAAGTACTGGTCTTCTGCTAGCCAACCTCAATTGAGAAACCTCAATTCTGATTCTGCTTAGTCTTAATGAAGCATATTCTGGAAATAATCAAGCTTGCTGATGAAATTCTTGAAGGACAAGAAACAAGTTTGAGAGATGCTATGGTAGTAATCCAAACTACAACAGAAACAATTAAGCATTTACGAAACGATGCAACTTTCGATGAAATTGTTCAAGAGAGCAAGAAATTCGCAGGAGAAAATGTAACAGAAACTGAGGTAGCACACGAACGAAAATCAAAGAGGCGTAAACTCAGCTGACGCCTTAAAGATTTTACTGTCACAGAAAAAATAGGTGAAACATCAAACAATGAACTGTTAATTTCTGTGTTTTATGAAACAATGGATATTATTCTGGCTGAACTCAACAGAAGATTCGGAAAAAATGAAGAATTGTTAACAGCAATAACTGCAGCAGAAAACCTAGATTTCAAAGAACTTGATCATCTCACAAAAGTGGGAATTAATATTCCATCTAAAGAAGAGGTTACTGTTGCAAAAACTTATCTTAAAAAACTTGAAAATCCTGACATTTTCTCGGAGATGTATAAACAAAGACTTGCATACGAGGACACATATAAATTACTGGTTACAGTAAGGACTTTTGCCTGCAGTACAGTGTTATGTGAGTCAACATTCTCTGTACTAACTCGCATCAACAGACCACAGAGACTCAATGACTCACGAGCGGCTGGCTCGCAAATCTAACTTTTTAGCATTCAGAAAAAAAAAAACCGTGCAGCTGAAATAAACTTGACTGAGTTACTTAAAAAATTCAACGATAAAAAATCTCGAAGACTGCAACTGCTTTGAAAGTAAGTACTATGGGTCTTGATGGTATACTGTTTTTATTTTTACTTTCATTTTGCTTTTGGTTCATCTTTATAATTGTAAACGAACTTACTAAAAGTAGACAGCGCAATGAAATTAAATGAAGTAAAATTAACGTCAATGTGGTGAATGTCTGACAAAAAGTTCCGCATGCACTTATAGTATCAATACGAATATTTGTATATTTCATCATGTTAGTAAACCAACTCATGTTCATATTAAATTCATGTAATGATATTTGTAATGGCAAACCAATATATCTCAAATCTGTTAAGCTTGTTGCACATCACTGTGTGCTAATGATAAGCTAAACTGAGTATTTTCGGTTTACATTTCGTCTAGTTAATTTTTTTTTTTTTTTAACAAACCTCAACCAAATTTTCTTCCATAAAAATGTCTTTCCTTTTATGAATAACATGAGTCTGTACGTGTTTATTCACCCTATATTAATACATGTTGCAATAATTCAGTGTTCTTTCTACTTTGATACTGTACGAGGGCATGTTTACATATACGTTGTATTTGTATAATATGTGAGTTTAGGCGCACTCAAATAAACGTACAGATGTGATTACAAAAAAAAAAAAAAAAAAAAGATGGCCAACTGATTTAAAGAAGTAAAAAAGAAAAACAATCCTGACGAGAAATGCAAATAATGAATGTCAATAGGAAATGCAATAAGAATAAGAAATAAGATACAATAAGAAATGCAATAAAGAATAATAATGAATAAATAAGATGAGCACGTCTGTGTTCCGTGGATTATTACTAATCAAGCATGTTCAAAGTGATGTAACTGGGCGTGCGTGTGTGTGTAGATAGATATGATGTGAAACAATTACTAAAAGAAATGTGCTTCCACAAATATACAAAAAGAAGTTAAAAAGACTGAGGGACGCCCAGGCGGCGCAGTGGTCAAAGTGCTGGCTTATGATCATTTGTCAGAAAAGGGTTCGAGTCCTAGTGAGGTATGGGTGTTGTGTTTGTATTACGGCATTGGCTTTCTCTCCTCTCCTTGGAACTAGTAGCCCTAATTAGGGACAGACGACTGCCTATCCCATTGAGTTGCTCCCGGTGATGGTGGTCATAATGTCGACAGGGTCCAAGAATTGTCTGCAGTCACAATGTAAGTCCTTACTTTTTTTTTTTTTCAAAACTTATTTGTTTTTCACTGTTTCGTTACTTGAGATTATTGGTGGGTTTTGTGAGGGAGGTTCGGACAAGTGGCCAGATGCAAAACTGAACATGAAGCATTCGCGGTCCGTGTAATGAATAGTAAATTAAATATATATATATATCATCAACCATTATCAATCAACTGCTGGATGAAGGTTTCCCCAAGTTTCTTCCACAACGGTTAATCTTGCTCTTGTGCCAGTCTCCTCCCAAGTGGCCTTCATCTGGTTCTTTTCCTGTCGTAGGGTTGGTCTGTGAAAACTTCCATGTGTGGACAAAGATTTTAGAGATGGCGAAATGTCAGCCCAAACACAATCGTTACACACTCACTAAAAGACGCTCTTCAACTTCACTTCCTGCCGCTGCATTCTCTTGAGGTAACAGTCCATGTCCACATAATATCATATGTACAAGACTTCTTTCTAAAAGAAAACCCACGCATATTGAGTTTCATATATACACTGACGGAAAAAAAAATCCCAACACCACGAAAAAATAGTTGTAGAAGAATGAAATGGCGGCAATACATTTGTATAGGTAACATATTTAATCAATTAAGGTTTCAAGATCACAGCTTATTGTAAGCGTGAGAAGAGCCATTTTAAATGTGAAATGCTGGTACATTAATAACCGGTGTAACCGCCAGAATGTTGAATGCAAGCACGCAAACATTCATGCATTGTGTCGTACAGGTGCTGGATGTCAGTTTGTGGGATGGAGTTCCATGCCTGTTGCACTTGGTCGGTCAATACAGGGATGGTTAATGCTGGTTGGGGGTGACGCTGGAGTTGTCGTCCAATGATGTCCCATACGTGCTCGATTGATGAAAGATCTGGTGATCTAGCAGGCCACGGCAACATGTCAACACTCTGTAGAGCATGTTGGGTTACAACAGAGGTATGCGGGCTAGCGTTATCCTGTTAGAAAAGACCCCTGGAATGCTGTTCATGAATGGCAGCACAACAGGTTGAATCACTAGACCGACGTACAACTGTGCCGTCAGGGTGCGTGGGATAACCACAAGAGTGCTCCTGCTGTCATAGGAAATTGCTCCCCAGACCATAACTCCAGGTGTAGGTCCAGTGTGTCTCGGCCGCAGACAGGTTGGTTGCAGGCGCTCACCTGGCCTCCTTCTAACCAACACACGGCCATCACTGGCACCCAGGCAGAACCGGCTTTCATCAGAAAACACGACAGATCTCCACTCCGTCCTCCAATGAGCTCTAACATGACACCACTGTCGTCACAAACGGCAGTGGTTTGGAGTAAGTGGAATGCACGCTACAGGGCGGCTGGCGCAGAGTTGTCCTTCAAGTAACTGATTTGTAACAGTTCGTTGTGTAACTGTGGTGGCAACTGCAGCTCGAATTGCTGCCGCAGACGCGGTACGATGCGCTACGGCCATACGCAGTACACGGTGGTCTTCCCTCTCAGTAGTGCCACATGGCCGGCCGGAACCCGGTCTTCTTGAGGCAGTACCTTCCCTTGACCACTGCTGCCAACAATCATGCACAGTGGCTACATTCCTGCCAAGTCGTTCTGTAATATTGTGGAAAAAAATCCACCTTCTCGTAGCCCTATTACACGACCTCGTTCAAACTCCGTGAGCTGTTGATAATGGCTTCTTCTTCTTCGTCTTGTTAAAGGCATTCTTGACTAACACCAACACACTACGTCAAATCTCAACGATAACTAACGCTCACGAACGTTACAGCGCGTATTTACAGCAAACCTGCTTTGCGTGTTCCGAGGCGCTACTAGCGCCACACGCAAGCGCCGAGCGCGAAATTTGCATAGACGTCATCTTACACATGTACTCTCACTGCCTACCAACTTTTGTTTAACTAACACAACCCCTTCTTGGTGTTGGGATTTTTTTCCATCAGTGTATTTACAAGACTTCTTTCTAAAAGAAAAATTCCACGAAAACCTTAAATAATTATTTATGGGAAATCACTTTTATGAAATACTCGTAGGTGCAAAAACATTCATGGTTAAGACATGAGCAACAAAAATAGAAAATAATATATTGGGTGAAACGGCAGAGTTAATATTATGATGGTGAGCATAAATTAGAAAATAGTAAAAAGAAAAAGAAAAATGTAAAAGCTTTGTCAGAAAAGACACGCTGGAAGGAAGGCAACCGATGGGCGCAGTGTTGCCAACTCAGTCATTCTGAAAGTCTGCAAATCTGTTATAAAAATCCTTCAAAAATGAAAAAATAATAATAATAATAAATCCTAAAAATAAAATTACATTAAATGTTTGTACTTGTATATGTGCGATTTAGAAGTTAATGATGCATTATCATTGTCATTTAATACTTTGAATTAATAACGTAAAATCAAGCGAAGGTGATGCTATCTTTTCAACTCTTTGCACTTCATTTATTTTGAGATTCTTTTTTTTTTTTTTTTTTTTTTTTTATTGGTGGTTTAACGACCACCATGAGCAACTCAATGGGCTATAAGCAGTCGCCCGTCCCTAATTTAGGATCACTGGTTCCAGGGAAGGGAGAGAGCCAGTGCCGTAAGACAAACACAACATCCATGCCTGACCGGGATTCGAACCCGGACCCCTTTGGGACGAATGATCAGAGGCCAGCGCCTTAGACCACTGCGCCACCGGGGCGGCCAAGAGTTGTTCTTAAGGCTATTAGCAGTTGCCAAATTTAGGGCTACTGGTTTCAGATTTCAGAAAGCAACAGAGACAGAGCCGTAAGATAGGCTGCACACATCAATCTATGTTACACCTGCGACTTGAACCCGGTACCAGGTTGATTCGAGTGAAGACAAGTCTGCGCCTTGTGCCAGTCGGCCACCAGGTTGACACTGGTTTCCTTAATATGGCTTCAGTGGTGCACTAAGGAGGAGGGAAAACACTAATAATTTTGAAATGCCTAAAAAATCTAGTTCAAAGAACTTACTGAGAAAAAAAAAGATATTATTATCTTAGCAGGCCAAAACCTATTTTTCATCATAGTCCACTGCTCGTTGTTACTCTCTTGGCCTCTCTTACATTTCGAGCGAACGAGAAGGGAGTATTCATCGCACCACTATCATATTTACGGCCTAAGGGATCACAGATTTTTTTCTTCTTCTAGTGTAACTCAGTTGGCACAGGCAAGCTTTCTTTGCCTGTCAAAAATAAAAGCAGAAAGAGGAAAGGGATTGCATATTATAAGAATTAAAAATCACGGTTATGGAAACTATGGAACTGAAGAAGTTTCAAATACAACATTTTAAATGTTTGAAACCAAAAAATTAAAAAGTT
Source organism: Macrothele yani (assembly GCA_039090855.1). Classification (NCBI taxonomy): domain Eukaryota; kingdom Metazoa; phylum Arthropoda; class Arachnida; order Araneae; family Macrothelidae; genus Macrothele; species Macrothele yani. The sequence goes on along the minus strand of CM077027.1, from coordinate 130,359,138 downwards.
ACTGAAATCGTTCGAAACATTAAAAAATCCGCTGAAAAAGTCATAAATCCGAAAAACAATATGTCTGCCACTAACTCCATTCTGAAATCTCTTGAATTTAGTGAATGTCCCCCAAGTCGTCAAAACTGCGTGAGCGACTGCCCTCTTTGCCCACGCCTAGGAAAAATTTGAGCCCCCCCCCAGATGAGCCCCAAGCCCTCCCTAGTTCTGGGACCTAGCTACGACCCTGCATCAGAGTAGGGACAATTACACTTTCATACACAGCTATGCGGGACTCTCTGGAGAACCGATCATTCCTGTGAAAACCTCCCAAAGTAGCCATGACTTTCAATGAAGAATTCACTCTCCTATTAATTTCACCATCCAATTTGTTCTCTCTGTCAAACATGCTTCCTAAATACACAAACTCATTCACCTGGTCAATCAGTGTGCCATTTAGACATATATTGCATTCAGTACTACCAGCTGCTCTCTCAAAAACCATAACTTTGGTTTTTCCCTTATTTATACTCAGTTTGAATTTAATGCAAACTTCGTACATCCGAGTCAACATACTCTGCAACTCACTTTTGCTCTCTGCCAACAGGACAGTGTCATTAGCATACAGCAAGCAACCTGTACACACGGATGTCACCAAGACATAAACCAGTGTTATCTATTTTGGCATCATGCATGCACCAAAAGCAACTGTGGCTGAAAGCAATATCTCGTCAGGATTTTGCCCCAAATGAAAAGTCACCTTCAATTGTTGTTTGTGGTAAGCATTTTCATTCTGATAATTATGTACCTAATGTGAGGTACAAGTGACTGAAGGGAGATGCTGTTCCATCGATATTTCCAGGTTACCCACGTTATAAATTGCCTGCTGCTAAAAATATAAGGCTTATTCTAAAGAAAAGGAGTGGTTCTGAAGATTGCTACACGAGCACAAAACAGAAAAGAACGAGTGCAGCCAACTTGGATGATGCTGAATTATTTGTTAATTTTGTAAATATTGTCAGGGGTGACTTTAATGGTGGGAATAATGTAAATGTTGGGTATGATTCTAATTATTCCCCTTCAAATGCAAAAGAGACAGAAGATATAAAGTTTAAAAAGCAAATGGTACAAACTAATTTGACATCTTCTGTGTTAACAAAACAGGTTATAGAGATTAGGCATTTGAAGAAACTATTGTCTGCCAGAAACTCTAAGATTGCATGCTTAGAAAAAAAAATTAGATTATTATGAAAACAGCACTAACTTCAGTAATTTGGAAAAGATGATTGTATTGGATGGGGAAAGTTTAGGTGTTACACATACAGCATTTATTTTAGCTCAAGTGAAAAATTATGGCAATAAGAAACCTGGGTGGCCAGAAAATGTCATACATGAATGTGTTCTATTTAATGCTGTCAAGCCTAAGGGATACAGAACTGTATCCAACAGAAATATTATGCAGATACCCAGCAAAATGAGCCTTAGCAGGTACCTAGGTCCTATAGCTGGAGATATAGGTATCACAAAATTAATAATGTATAGACTTCATGAAGAGCTAAAACAACTAAAACCAGAGGAGAGATTTTGATCACTCATAATAGATGAGATGGCAATAAAATTGCAGTGCATATGATAAAAGACTAGATTGTTTCTTTGGATTTAAATCTGCCACCAAAGAGATGAAAATTTCAGTCAAGCAAATGTATCATTGTGTTTTGTTCTATACGGTCTGTCTACAAAAGTATGTACCCTTTAATGCTTACTATTTCACAAAGCAATTCACATACAAAGTTATTGAAGCAGTAGAAAAGTGTGAGTTTTTTATAGTGCGCATAGTGACTGATAACTACAAAACCAATGTAGCAAGTTTTAAGAACTTTGGCTCTGGAAAACTAGTTGAACATACTAATCCATTTGATGATTCTAGAAGACTTTTTTTTTAGTTTTGATCAAAATCACATTGTGAAGAATGTCAGATCCCTGTTCTTAAAAAATTATATGTGGGATGGAAAAGAAATTATTAGTGGTAAATTTGTGAGAAAGTTGTATAGGTCACACAACATGAAGAAAACATTAAAGCTGTGAGAAACCTTACATTGAAACACATTGCAGCAACCAATTTAGAAAAAACGAATATCAAAAGGGCAGTGCTAATTTTTCTACCATCTGTTACTGCAATTCTAGAGTTTTTACTTGAGAGTTCTTCCAGGCATCCCAAAGCTCATGAATTTCAATATGCTGGTGCAACAGTGAAAATTTTAAAATATATTTATGAATGGTTTTCAATTCATGATATTTCCAATAGAACACAACACATTAATTCAAGAAACTCTGTTAAAATTCATTTTTTCTTGCACTGATGACCGTCTGCACTGGCTGTCAGTCCTCAGTGCAAGAAAAAACCATTGGAAATCTTACCAGTTTTATGGGATAAAGAAACTGTACTTTCTGAAAATTTTAAGTAGTGAAACTTATGAAGCCATCTGTTTGACCACCAGATCAACAATAGCGTGCATAAAATATCTCCTCCAAAAATGGTTTTTATTATATATTAACTCGATCTTTCAACAGTGATGCAGTAGATTCCTTGTTCAGCAGTTTAAGGCAGATGAATGGAGGAAACGACATGCTGGACATCAGAGCAACTGTATTTTCAATGGAGAAAATTCTTAAAACTGGAATCATAACAGCATCAAAGTATTCTTCTGTAGGGAAATTTCAATCAAGTATTCTAAGTGGTACAGTTGCCAATAAAATAAATCCTGTTCCATGTGAAAAAGAAAACAGTGTTAGTTTGCCTGATGATGTAATTGTAGCTCTTCATCAACTTCATGAAGAACCTGAGACTCCAAAATCAATACTAAAAACTGTAAGTTTAGCCTGTGTGGCAGGACACATTGTCAGCATATTAGAAAGTCAAATCAGCTGCATCCAGTGCATCGGTAATTTTATTGTTGCTGAATGTTCTGCACCTCTAGTTTCCCTAATTGTCCACCAAGACAGAGGAGGGCTCAGATATCCATCTCCTTCTTTTGTATCCATATTGAGTATTATCCAGACATTCATAGAACAGGCAGTAAAAGTTTTACCACAAACACGAGTTTCTTACACCCTTTAAAAACATATCATGCCCAATCTGTTGGAGAGTCCATTGTTATTGTGCCATAAGTCAAATCATGCTGAAAAAATCTGCTGCATCATTTGTTCTAAATTTGTGACTTTATTGTTGAAAAACATTGCTGATAATGTCACAAGGAAATTAGTTGCCTTTTTTAAGCCACTGAACAGAAAGGTTCCCAAATTATAAAATATCAAACAATGGCAGTGCATATTTTGTTAAGTCATCCTGTGAGCCACTAGGATACTCATAATAATTGAATGATTACATAATGACGAAGAAAGGTACACTTACTATTGGAAATCTTACCATTTTTATGAGATAAAGAAACTAGTAAAAGGACAAAACGTATGTGCAATTACATTGAGTATTACAAAAATAAAATAATTTTATGATTTGAAGTGAATAAGATGACCTGCCATATAGTTGAGGCTTGTATACTATATTCATGGTATACATACTGTGGTTTGTTCATAGGGATATGCTAAAAAAAAGTTACAGAAATTAAATCTAAGGAACAGGTAGCTAGAGGGAGGGGGGGGGGTGAGATTTATGCTTGTCAGGTAAAATAAAAACCTGAAGTTAGCGCTAGTTTTTATAATATAATGTGTGACATATTTAAATACATGAAAAATGGTGTTTTGAATATGAAAAGTGGAAAAAAATTGCATGTAAGAACTGCAGATTTACGGTGTAAAAAATGTTCAGACAGAATACTCAGATTCTCCAAATCAGACTTAGTAGTGTGAATCCATTTACAAATCACCAGAGATGTATTTTAGGTTCCATTTTTTAAATTCTATGATAAGAAAAAGTGTCTTCATTATTAACTACTCCTCCTTACTGTGGTATAACCCACAGTATAACAATAAAGTCAAGTTTGACTTTATAAAGCAATAGTAATTAATGGCTTTCAGTTAATTTTTCTTGAATAAATGAAATAAGTGCACATTATGCAGAATGTAGCCAGTATCCTACAGATGATACATGAACTAAATCTTTAGTTCATGTGTAGCATGAAATTCATTAATTGATATATATATACTTATTATTATTGATATCAATCAGGGACTGGTAAATATCTAAAATGTTATTCCCACATCCTCAAATACCTTAAATAAAAATTAATGCATAATCATGAGGTTGATTCAATTCAATTTTAGAAAAAACAAAACAAAAAAACTCTGCTATTAAAATTCATATTAAGTAAAACAGTGTTACAATCGTTTATTGCGGTATATCCTTGTGGAAAAAAGAAAAGGGCCTCTCTGCTCCCCCCTGTATTTGTGTGAAATTCTGGCACACCCCAGGGGCCAAAATTTATGAATATTCTGTGGCAAACAGTTTGTAGGCATAGAAATATTGTGTAAAACTTCAGCATTCGTTTCTTGTAGGATTAAAATTTGGTTAGAGTATCTATAAGAAATTTTACTTGTTAAAACGCTACGAGTGTAGATCGATCGTCATGAAAATACATTCTATCAGTGTTCAAAGTAGGCCGATATGGCATACCGGTAGTTAACGAAAATAGAAGTGAGCATACCGGCAGTTAAAACAACATTATTGACCATCCTGGTATGTAATAAATTATAAACACGTGACAAACTATGTAAAGAAATTAGGATGAAAGCACAAATTTTAACGCAAAAATTGGCAAATGACATTTTTAATGGATAAAATTGATAAACGATTAGCAGCTGAGACTGAAAAGACGTAGGAAGCAGAAGCATGGTGTCCGAATTCTTGTTAATGCAAAACGGGGGGGGGGGGGAGTGAAACACTACATCTCTCATGAAAAACACTTCATTTAGTTTTTCATCTACGGAGAAGGGAAATATACTAGGCTTATTCAGCGCGACAATAACCTCAGGCGTGGCAAGGAGGGTATCTCAACAGAGGCACTTCCCGGAATCCTGGCTTTTCAGATATTTTCTAAGCCCCAGTGAAACCCATTTTCAGCATAGGACAGGGTTATGGGTGGGACGCCGCATGGGGTGATATAAAAGTGTAATAAGGGAATTAAATTGCTAATCTGATTTTCTTTCTTCGTAATAACACTTCTCCCTAGTCCCACCTTAAATGGGTCCAGCTTAACCCATCTGTTGTTGAGTTTGCCGACTGAAAAAAAAAGGTATTTGCAAGGAATTTGACTTGCTGCTAGATTAGTTGCATGATTCAAAGCTGATGATCATCCTTTGCATGCATGCATATCTATCATTTCAGTTTTAGTGTAGCAGCAGAGCACTTAACGTACTGAAGCAGAATGGCTTCCAATTTAAAATCTTAGTTAAAGAATGGGAGGTTAGAAAAAGAGCATAAGGATGCTGGAAAAGCACTTTCTGTTAAAAACAAGGTAAAAATATGTTCAAAATTTAATTTATTGATTTATTTGTGCAGTGGTCCAATAATCCAGAAACTGCAAGAGACCACAAACCCTTCAACGAAGGTTTTTTATTTTCAATTACTGCATTGATTTTTTTAATATTATACACTGACTGGCCACTTTATTATGACCACCTGACAGTTTTAAGCAAACGAGCTATGGCTGCACGCTGTTGCCGCCAGAGGGCGAGGCTAGTATAAAAAGGGAAAGCTTAGTGCTTGCGACAGTAGTAGAAGTGATTTTTGGGTGACGAGATGGGTAAAAATGCGATTTGACGGACTTTCAACGTGGGATGATTGTAGGAGCTCGGAGCCATGGAGCGAGTATCACCGAAACCGCCATATTCGCGAAATGTTCCAGAGCAGCTGTTGTTAAAGTGTTTAAAGACTGGACTGTCAGCCAAAAAACTGGGTCTCTATGCACAACATGTGGTCGTCATCGACTAGTAACTGCTCGGGTGGAATGGAGAGTGTCCAGACTGGTAGCAGACAACAGAAGGGCAACAGTGCAGCAAATTACAGACCATCTTAATCAAGGATCCCCTCAAATGAGCTCTGCACGCACTGTTAGCCGTACAATGCATCGGATGGGATATGGCAGCCGAAGGCTTGTTCAAACACCTTTGCTGTCTGCAAGTAATAAGAGAAAACGTCTCCAGTTCGCACAAGGATTGGACAGTCAATAATTAGAAACCAATTATGTGGTCTGATGAATCACGTTTTTACAGTTGCACCATGCCGATGGCAGAGTGAGAATTTGGCAGAAACAGTATGAAAGCTTGAACCCTAAATGTATTGCTACAACCCTTCATGTATTGCTACAACCCTTCAAGCTGGTGGAGGCAACGTTATGGTTTGGGGAATGTTTTCCTGGCATGCTTCGGGCTCTTTAATTCATATTGATCAACGTCTGACTGCCACATCATATCTAAACATCGTTGCGGACCAAGTGCATCCTGTCATGTGGATGGTTTATCCCAATGGCGATGGCTACTTTCAACAAGATAATGCGTCCTGCCATAGTGCTCGTATTGTACAGGATTGGTTTCAGGAACATTCCGGTGAGTTTACTTTGCTTAGGTGGCTCCCACAATCTACAGATCTAAACCCCACTGAGAATTTGTGGGATGAAGTTGAACGAGCCATCAGACAGCTGGATCCACAACCCTGCAATATCACCCTCCTGGAAAGTGCTATTCATCAAGCATGGTCTCAGATTCCACAAACCACTTACATCAACATCTCGTGGAGTCCATGCCACGAAGAATCGATGCAGTATTAAAGGCAAAAGGTGGCCCAACGAAGTACTGAGGGGGTGGTCATAATAAAGTGGCTACTCAGTGTATACATACATTTTTTAATACAAAAAACAAACAACAATTATGTGGAATGGTATGTATTTCTTTTGAAACCTGCTATTTATACTATGTGGATCTATGGTCGACACCATACCGGCAGTAGCTCTCTTTTATTTACAAAAGCCATATATCTTTTTTTTTTTTTTTTTTGTTAAAAAAAACCACAAGAGTTGACGGCATAACTGCTGAGATGTTGAAATATGGTGGTGCCTCTGTAATTGACTGGTTAACCAAAATCTGCTAGTTGTGCTGGGAGTTAGGAATGATACCTCCAGATTGGAGGGATGCTATCATTGTTCCCTTGTATAGGGGAAAGGGTGATCAGACTGACTGCAGGAACTAACATGTTATTACCTTACTGAGTGTGCCAGGGAAAGTGTTTGGTAAGGTCATTATTGAAAAGGTACGGGGTCTTACATCAGAGAAAGTGTGGGATGTTCAGAGTGGTTTTATGCCTGCTAAAGGCTGCACTAACCAACTTTTTGCATTACGCATGATGACTGAAAAGTACCTGGCTGTTGGTAAGAAAGTTAAATAGGATACTTTTGTGGAAAGTGTTGAATTAATATGGTGTTACTTGGAATCTACTTAATAGTGTGAAAGCCATGCATGCTGGCAGTAGAGATTGTGTATGAGTGAATGGTGTTTTATCAAAATAGTTTTCCATTGGTGCAGGAGTCAGGCAAGGTTGTGTAATGTCACCATGGCTGTTTAATATATTTATGGATGCATGCATGTGTGATGCCAAGATGGACAATACTGGTCCATGTCTTGGTAATGCCTGTGTGTGCAGATTGCTGTATGCTGATGACACAGTCCTGTTGGCAGATAGCAAGAGTGAGTTGCAGAGCATGTTGTCCCGGATGTATGATGTTTGTATGAAATTCAAACTGAGTATAAATAAGGGAAAAACCAAAGTCTTCATTTTTGAGTGAGGAACTGTTAGTACTGAATAGGATAAGTCTAAATGGCACAGTGATTGACCAGGTAAATGAGTTTGTATATTTGGGAAGCTTGTTTGACAGAAAGAACAGATTAGATGGCGAAATTAGTAGGAGGGTGAATTCTTCATTGGAAGGCATAGCTGCTTTAGGAGGTTTTCACAGGAATGATGGATTCTCAAAAGACTCCCGAATGGCTGTGTATGAAAGTGTAATTGTTCCTACTATGATGAATGGCAGTGAAACCTGGGTACTACAGAAGAGGCATAGGAGTCATTTGTGTGCCGCAGAAATGTGTTACTTGCAGGGGTTTGTGGAAAGACACGTTCTGATCACGTGAGGAATGAAGATGTGTTGCAGTTGTGTAATGTGAAGCAAAATGTTGTTGCCAAGGTGGAGACTAATATTCTTAGGTGGTTTGGCCATGTTGAAAGAATGAGTGACAAGATGTTCACTAAGAAAAATTTTTTGGCCCAAGGGGCAGGAAGGAAAGGCAGAGGAAAGCCAAGGAAGTCATGGGAGGATCAGATTCAGGAGTATATGAATGAGAAAAAAATTATGAGTATGAATGTGGCGATGTGAGAAGCACACACACACATCCCAAATCAGATTTCAGTAGAAAATGAGTTGGTTGGAAAGTAGGAAATGGACGGGAGGAAGCCATTTTGGGTTATTCGGCAGAGAGGTCGTGGTAGTGAAGCTACAGCATCGAAGAAGAAGGGCGGGTCCTCAGCGGAGAGAGATGACAGTTGCATAAGAGTTATGGGGTCAGGGGCAAGCGTCCCGTGGGAATGCGCCGCTCTGATTGGCCCAAAGCCGTAGAGACGCTCCCGAGGAGAGAGAGAGTTGCAGAAAGAGCGGGAATTCGAGGCATTCACTGGTAACTGTCATGGAGGAAGAATGTACGATATAGTGCTCTGATGGCCGAGGTCATCAGAATTTGAGTCAAATAGTGACGAGGGTCACTAAGTGTGAAACAGTAACTGCAGTTACAAAAATCGAGGACCTGAACTGCGGTTCAGTAGCGGCAAATAACCCTGGCAACTGTGTCTCTCGAAGTGGCCATATCAGGCTGAGTGCACCAGGTAATATACCAGAGAGAGGTATACTATTCCATCTGTTCTTGTTCATTTAATCGCTGTAACTACCGTGACTCTCTGGATAGAAAGAGAAAGACAGACAGTGTCTTCGTCATGTCAACCGGACTTTGACGGCTCGATTATAAGAAGAACTGTGGTCTAAATAGACCTGGAAGAGTGATCACTTTCCGTTCAAAAGTGTGAACGGCATTAGTCAAAAGATGTAAATCATTGTGCACCCCTGGTGCAGTGTAAATAAATAAATCTCCATGTACATAGGTATTCCATGTTGAACGGTGTAAAATGAGATATTCTTCACTTAGCTTGTCAGAAATCTCTGGTGGCAGCACTACCAGTCCCAACTGAACCGAACTATACATTCCGGTTTGCCTTCCATCGGAAGCACCTACCAGTCCTTCATTCAACATTACACGTGATGTAGCAGTGGGGGATGCAACGCACGCCTCCTGCTGCTAGTCATAAGTAAGAAAACAACAACAAAAAAAAAAAACCAGATACATCACCCGACGAGACACACATCACCACAATGAAGTATAGAAGGTCTTGTGTACATCGTGTGATGGATGTCACTGAAGCCCGTGAAGTGTGTCAAGATCGCTGTAAATGGAGAAGTTTGATACGGAAACAGTAAGTAAATAAGCAGCTAAAAATTTATCTGGTGGTTGTATTTCTTTGTGGAGCTAATATCAGAGAACACCTTAGGGATATGTATTATCAGTTAAATGTTTATTTATCAGATGGTCTTTCTTTGAGGAGCTAACCTCTGAATATCAGAGAAGAGCTTAATGATATGTGTGTAATATTTTTAAAGCACCTCCCGTGTTTCTAAGGTCATCGGCTTTCCATAAATTGATATCGCAACTCTTTTTTTATTTTTGCTTCCAGAAAAACTTCACTTCAGTTAGATTGATAAGGCGTTTTTTTGTTGTTCTTTCTCTTTATTATTTTTCAAAAACCATATTTTTACACATTTTTATCATCCGTCTTCCATTTTTCACAGTCACATTATGAGGCACTCCAGAAGTTGATGCTTGCAATTTTAGCTTCCAGATAGCTTCATTTCAGTTAGATTAATGCTGATTTTTTTCAACTACACAATCCATATTTGTTAAGCATTTGCAACATTCCCTTCAGTTTCCATGGTCATGCGCCATTTTGGAAGTTGATGGTCGCATTTTTTTCTTTCCAGATGGCTTTATATTGGATTTTTTTTTCTAAAACCATATATTTAGGCATTTTAATGCCTCCTGCTGTGTTCCCAAGGCCATATTAAAGGGGTATTCCGGGAGCTGGCTGTCGCAATTTTGTTTTGGTTATTATTTTTTTCCAAATAGTTTCATCTCAGATTGAAGAGGTGAAAAACTATTTTTTGCTTTACAAGAACACTTGTCATTTTTCTCACTTTGATTTCATTTTTTATGGGATTTAATCATATCAATGAAAATGCTCTAATCGCATTTTCATAAATACACAAAACCTTTCTTAAAACTGTGGTTAATTCACAAATTGGGTTTCAAACAAAAATCTTACATATGAATTCCTGTTTTATAAATCAAGTTAAATGTGGCAAAATTACTGTTGTTTCCAAAGTTGACATGATCCCCCCCCTCACTCGGTCACATAAATAATCACCTGGTAAGGCTCCTAGTGCAACATAATTGCTGCAGGAAATACTAAGAGCAGAATGTCTATCAGGCAAAACATCCTTTGTGCGAAGGAGGGAGTCAAAGTTTAATCAATCAAATAAATACAAAATAAAAAAGTATGGATTTCAAATTATCCCATATATATTTCCTGACCATTATTTTTAAAATCCAAAAGCATTTAAAAAATTATGTTTAATTTCTGAATGAAATAAAATAGTTTCTTCTGCGTTTCTTGTCACGGAAAAGCTAGTTTGACTATTGCAACTAAAAACTAATTTGCACTATTAGCAGAATCTCAGATTGACTCATTTTTTAAAACATCACTTTGTTGCAGTGCAGAACACTAAATTTTATGGCAAAATTGACATTTAGACATCCATTTACCTTGCAGACAGTTTTTAGGTTTCCTTTTCTGCCAGACTTCTAAAAAAGATTGTGCTCCTGGGCTTCAAAACAAGTTCCCCTTTCCTTTGGAGGGTCTTCTGAAGCCTGGTGTGATACTGACATGCAGTAAAAGATATGTGGAATGTCCTGTTTAAAAGTGCAGCTAATGACTCTTAGCAGTAGAAATTTAGATGGCAACTGGGAAGCTGTTTTGAGCAGTTGCCCACCACTATAGGACAATTATTCATTATAAAAGATAATTCCAGAAGTGATGAAAGGAGAGACGAGGAATTGGCTATGAGCAAACTCACGGACCTAAGAAGCACTTCGCTTGAATGTTTGAGCACGTTAGGGAGGAGTGAAAAATCAAAATGTCGATTAAAGAATTGGCAGGGTGCGCAAAAGTTGTCTTTCGTGTTCACTAGCATACATGCAAAATCATTTTCATTTCAATTCATATCTTTCAGTGCCCCAAAACCCATGAAAATTTGGAAAAAGCCGGTTTTTATTACAATTAAATTTTAAAAATAAACAATGAATAGTTAGAGAATCGGCTGGAGTGCAGAAATGTTTGCGTATGTTTCCTAAAATGCTTGTATAATTTTTTTTAATAATAATTTTTTTTTAAATTCGCTTCATATCTTCAGGTAGCACACAGACCTTGAAAAATCTACCCCACCCTATTTTTATGGGTTTTAAGGCCAAAATGCTTCCTTTAATAATGATCCCAAACAACTGAATAACCATTCAAAACCATGCGACAGCCGATCTCTTATGGGATTAAAACCCCTCTGTCACAGTAGGACATCCCTCTATTCTGACCCAATCGCATACAAATGTGCATCGCAATTGTGCATTAGTTTCATCCATGTAAACCACGCCAACCAAGTGGACTGGACATGTGTCATTCTGTCACACAAGGTCAAATTGCGAAATCTCAGAGTGGAGATTTTATGCTTATTGGTGAAAGGTGAGGCGAAGGAACAAACCGAAAGTCATGTCTGATGAGAGGAAAAAAAAAAAAAAATAGTGAGAAGTACAAAAATGAGGGAGATGAAAATGTGTCCAGTGTTTGGGATGCCAACATAACTCAACAAAAATGTATTACCAATTGTTTCTGATGTCTTGAAATATTATCTACTTATGAAAAATGAAATGAAGGTCACTGAATCTTCGCCCAAGCCAACTGTAGCAGAAATTTCTGAACTGGTTGCACAGAAAATTGAGTCCAAGCTTCCATTCCACATATATCACATTGAAAAGATTAGAGGTTGTCATGACAAATATCGAAACGTTTTGAAGCCCTTTAATAAAGGCCAAAAAAAATGAACTGAACTTTCAAGAAAAAATTTCGTAATGAAATGGCTTCTCGCCTTTTTGATATAGCTTCTTGCAAATGCACAGATTTTGATTCATGCAAATGTGAGAAAAATGTGAATATTCCAATTGCTGAACAGTTATTCATGAAGGATCAACGGTCAGAAAGAAAAATGATGATTGGCAAGGTTGATGTAATTATGACAAAAGAGACAGAAAAAAGGGAGAAAAGAAAGCAGAAGGAAGAAGAAAGGCTTAAAAAATAAAATGTTCAAACAAGACGACGTGACTTAACTTTTATCACCAGCTAATGAAAATTCAGGAACGGCTGAATGTGAGTTACCCGAGCCCGAGCGTTCTTCTATGCCTTCGTCTTCTACAAGTAAAGGTGTGTCGTTGCAACAAACACAAAATTGTTTAACTTTCCCCACTTTAGCAATGGAATGTGATAGACACTGAGTTTCTGACTGATGTGCTGTTTCCAATTGCCAATGCTGTACCAGGAGACAATGGAATTTTGCAGCACAAAGGAGACATTTCATGTGTAACAGATCACAGTAAGGTTCTAAGAGAGCATAAGAAAGTTTGAAATGAAGAAGAGTCAATTTACCAGTGTCTGTTCTAACAGGGTTGTATTTTGATGGAAGAATAGATAACACCAGAATGTAATCCAAGAAAGGATCAAAGTATTATCCAAGCTTTAAGAAGGAAGAGCATTTTACTCTCGTCTGGGAGCCTAGCTCGAAATAGATCAGCCACATTACTGTTTCAAACAGAGAAGCCAAAACCATAAACAAATTCATAGTCGAATTTCTTGAGGCAAGTGGGATAGAACTGAATGACTTAACTGTAATTGGATGCGATGGCACAAACATCAATACTGGGCACAAAGCAGGAGTGATTCGGCTGCTGGAGACTGAGCTCAGGAGACCAGTGGTGCACTTGTTTGCTCCATGCAAACGAGTTACTCTTGTGACACCTCCTATATGGATTAGACCAGTTATGGGCAAAGTACAGCACGAGGGCCAGATGCTGCCTACGACAGGATTCTAAATCCTATAATTTTTGTATTGTTTGAAATCAGGAAAAATGAAAAAAAAAAAAAAAAGAATTTTGTACTCAATTGCTCACTAATTAATGTGCTAACCATCCATGAAAGTTAATGCGCTAACCATCCATGAAAGTTGCATTAACAGATTAACTGTTAATCATGAACAGTGTTAATGTAACTTGCAAGGATGCTTTGCTGTCAAAATTGTTACTCTCAACCCAATGTTACCTACAGTTGGTTAAGAGCAACGATTTTGATAGCAAGCCCTGGCAGCCGATATTTACCGGTGTAGTCTGATTCAGGTTTTAAAACTGGCAACTATGCTAGTTTAGGTTGTGAAATTGGCAACTTCAACTACGCCCCACCTGACTTCCATTAGCTGTTAGCTGTGGGTGGGCGAATATGCAATAGCTCTCAGCCCGAACATCACATTTCACATGTCTAACTCGTCAGTTTATTATTATTTGCTGGTTACTGTGAATGTTTGTGAAACGTTTCTGAGTTCACAAGATGACAACTAAAAAATGCGAAATTGATTCCGAATGCCGTGCTTTCAGAGAGGAATGGACTTAGAAATACTTTTTCACAACTTTTAAAGGTAAGGTAAGCTATTGTGTCTTATTTGCAATGAAACTGTGGCAGTCTACAAAGAATTCAACATTTCCCGACACTTCACCACTAAGCATAACCCTGCTAGTTATGGAGCCATGACCAAAGCTAAAAGGAAACATAAAGCATAAGATTTACGAAAAAAATTGTCAGGACAGCAAAATATTTTTAAATAATTCTCAAGCAGCTACACATGCAAGCTATGTTGTAGCATACAATATTGCTATAAGTAACAAATCTCTCTCTGATGGTGAGTATGTGAAAGACTGCATACTCAGTGTTTGTGATATTTTGTGTCCTGACAACAGAAAGGATTTTGAGGCTGTAAGTTTGTCATGAAAAACAATTACTACTAGAATCAAAGCTATAAATGAGAACCTAACATCACAGCTACAATCCAGAATTGAACAGTTCAAATTTTGTACTATTACTTTGGACAAAAGCACTGACATTAGCGTACTGCTCAATTACTAATTTTTATAAGAGGTGTTGACGAAAACTTTTCTATTACTGAAGAACTGGCTTGCACGCGAACATTAAGGGGAACTGCAAAAGGGTCAGACATTTTTCGTGAATTTCAGCAAGGCCTTTCAGCTTTGAAAGTACCCACTTCCAGTATATGTAATATTACGACAGACGGAGCACCAAATATGATAGGGAAAAAAATCTGGGTTCATCGGGGTATTTAACCAAGAATATCCTGGAAATGATGTTGTATTTTTACATTGTATCATACATCAAGACGTTCTGTGTAATTCTTCCCTAGACGTGAAACATGTGCTTGACGTCATTGTCAAGCTTGTAAATGCTATTCGATCGTGAGGGCTTGCTCACAGACAATTTCAAGAGTTTCTTGTCTCAGTGCAAGCTGAATACTCTGATGTACTGTACTACACGGAAGTAAGGTGGCTCAGCACAGGTGCATTTTTGAACGAGTTTGGGAGATAAAATATGAAATAGTCTCATTCATGCATGAAAAACATATGCTTGAGGAGTATGTAATGTTGGAAGATACAGCATGGCTTTCGGACTTTGCATTTTTCATTGATCTTCTTTGCAACATGAACAATTTAAATGTGAAGTTGCAAGAAAGAAATCAATTTGTGGATGATATCTGGAGTCACTTGAGAGGGTTTAAAATGCAACTTGTGCTCTTTGCTAATCACCTAGCAAAGAATGAATTGTTCCACTTCCAGAGGCTGAAACCAATAGCCACAGTGGCAGAATACAAATGTGCAAGCTATGAGGCTAGCGTGAGAAGACTCTATGGTGAATTTGAACGGAGGTTTCAAGATTTCAAAAGCACTGAAGAAGACTTAGATATTTACAGTATTCCATTTAGTGTGAACTTCGAAACAGTAAAACCGGACATTCAGCAATGTAACACTCAATTGGAACAGTTGTTTATCAACGTCTCAAAATTCGACTTCTACAAGTCCTTACCGAAATCAAGTTTCCCAAGTTTGATTTCTCATGCCCAGAAGGTTATTGCCATGTTTGCATCATCAAATGTGTGTGAGCAAGCATTTTCTACTTTGAAATTTTGAAAACTTATTAACTGGCAACAAGTTGGCCGCTTTGATATAAGGAATGTAAAGAACTTATAACTGGCAACATAGGAATATGCAGAACTTATTAACGGGCAACTTTGTGAGCCGCTTTGTTATGAGGAACGTACAAATCGAAGCCATTGAGGCTATGGTGAAAGACGGAACAATAGGAGAATGATCCCAATATCTGTGTCACAACCAATCAGTGGACCAATGCATTTGTCTCGTCTCTGAAGGTTGGAGAGTGTGCAGGGAACATAATCAAAATGGTTTTATTTTTAACAGACTGAAATTGCGATGTCATAAAAAAACTTTTGATACTAAGTCAGAATATAAGATATAAAATTTCTTCTAATACCATTTATCAAAACTGGATAGTGGCTACTCTATTTCACTAATAGAAAGGAACAGTAACAGTGAACATAATGAGATTGAAACTGTAGATATTGTAATCAACTGAAGAATAATTACTTCAGATTACATTTCATATATATAAGTTTTTTAGGTTAATTTCTTTGATTTCAAAAGGTGTAGTTTTCTTTAAAAACTGATTTTCAGGAGTCTTGGGGCAACAAAAGATATGAATCAATTTTGAGTAAAAAAAAATGTGACCTAACAAACCGAAAAGACAACTTTTCCACAGCCTGATAAGTAGATTTTCTGAATTTTTTTCCTTTTCCTAAACTTTTTGCTCCACCCTACTGATCATATCATTGAGTGTTTGAAAATGTTCTGGATCAGTAAAGGATGTCAAATAAGGTGATTAACTCTTCATGCTAAGTGGGACAGAAACATGTTATTTAATGCACAACCACTGAAATACATGCTGATCATGTGTCCATTTATAGAAGAGCTGACTATTCATCTTATGACATTTCATTTGCCATTGGGACGTGACACTTTGAAGCATATTTCACAATATACTTCAAAACTAGTTCTCCCTTAATTTGAAGGATCTTCTGAAGCCCAATGTGAAATTGACATGCAGCAAAAGAAATGTGGGATGCCCTATTTAAAATGCAGCTATTGTCTCTTTGGAGTGGGAATTTTGATAGAAACTGGGAAGCTGTTTCGGGCAGTTGCCCATCACTACAGGACATATATTTGTTCATTATAAATGATAATTCCAGAAGCGATGAAAGAAGAGATGAGAAACTGGCACTGAGCAAACTATTTCGCTTGAATGTGCGAGCACCGATCATATCATTGGAAGTTTTGGAAACGTGGATGAGTAAAGGACATTAAATAAGGTCATAATCCTTTCTTTATGCTAGGTGGGACAGAAACAACACTATTTAATACACACAAACAGAAACAAATGCTGACATGTCCATTTTTCGTCTTATGACATATAATTTGCCATTGGGAAACATATTTCCCAATATACTTCAAAACTAGTTCCCCCTCAATGTGGAGGGACTTCTGAAGCCCAATGTGAAATTGACATGCAGCAAAAGAAGTGTGGGATGCCCTATTTAAAAGAGCAGCTATTGTCTCCTTGGAGTGGGAATTTTGATAGAAACTGGGAAGCTGTTTTGGGCAGTTGTCCACAACTATAGGACATCTATTTGTTCATTATACATGATATTTCCAGAAGTGATGAAAGGAGAGACGAGAAACTGGCACTGAGCAAACTATTTCGCTTGAATGTGCGAGCACTGATCATATCATTGGAAGTTTTGAAAACGTGGATGAGTAAAGGACATCAAATAAGGTAATAACCCTTTCTTTACGCTAAGTGGGACAGAAACATGTTATTTAATACACAAAAACAGAAACAAATGCTGACATGTGTCCATTTTTAGAACAGCTGACTATCCGTCTTATGACATATAGTTTGCCATTGGGAAACATATTTCCCAATATACTTCAAAACTAGTTCCCCCTTAATGTGGAGGGTCTTCTGAAGCCCATGTGAAATTGACATGCAGCGAAAGAAGCGTGTGATGCCCTATTTAAAAGTGCAGCTATTGTTTCTTTGGAGTAGGAATTTGGATAGAAACTGGGAAGCTGTTTTGGGCCGTTGCCTATCACTACAGGACATATATTTATTTATTATAAATCATAATTCCAGAAGTGATGAAAGGAGAGATGAGGAACTGGTAATAAGCACACTCACTGATGTAAGATGCATTTCAGATTGAATGTGCGAGCACTGATAATATCATTGGAAGTTTTGAAAACGTGGATGAGTAAAGGACGTCAAATAAGGTAATAACCCTTTCTTTATGCTAAGTGGGACAGAAACATTGTGACATACCTGCCAGCACGACGCACACGACATAAAGGCATATAGCAATCAGAACAAAACATCTGCGTAGCTCAGTTGGTAGAGCGACTTGTTCCGAAATAAGCGGACTCGGGTTCGAATCCCGGCGTAGACCAAAAATGACGGAGAAATTTACTTCGTTATAATGGCGCCCGAACTATCCGGATGACCCGACCATTCAAAATCTCGCAATGGTGTGATGTTCTTTCCACACCGCGAGATAGGAAAAATCAGAGAACCCCATCTCCAGCGCTTCGAAAAAAAAAAAAAAAAAAAAAATGTGAGATGTTGCATTCCACACACCAGATTGACTGGGAGTTCTCAAGAGCACGTTCTACAGTGGATGGCTGCCTGCAACGATTCATGGTCACGGCTGACCCGTGGGCCATGCCCCCGGCCCTCTTTCGGGGGAGATGTGACGTACCTGCCAGCAGGACGCACACGACATAAAGGCATATAGCAATGAGAACAAAACGTCTGCGTAGCTCAGTTGGTAGAGCGACTTGTTCCGGAATAAGCGGACTCGGGTTCGAATCCCGGCGTAGACCAAAAATGACGGAGAAATTTACTTCGTTATAACATGTTATTTAATAAACACAAACAGAAACAAATGCTGACATGTGTCTATTTTTAGAAGAGCTGACTATTCGTCTTATGGCATATAGTTTGCCATTGGGAAACATATTTCCCAATATACTTCAAAACTAAATCCCCCTTAATGTGGAGGGTCTTCTAAAGCCAATGTGAAATTGACATGCAGCTAAATAAGTGTTGGATGCACTATTTAAATGTTGAGCTATTGTCTCTTTGGAGAGATAAGTTGGATAGAAACAGGGAAGATGTTTTGGGCAGTTGCCAACTACAACATATATTTGTTCATTACAAATGATAATTCCAGAAGTGATAAAAGGAGAGATGAGGAACTGGCAATGAGCAAACTCATTGTTGTAAGATGCATTTCGCTTGAATGTGTAAGCACCGATCATATCATTGGAAGTTTTGAAAACGTGGATGAGTAAAGGACATCAAATAAGGTAATAACCCTTTCTTTATGCTAAGTGGGACAGAAACATGTTATTTAACACACACAAACAGAAACAAATGCTGACATGTGTCCATTTTTAGAAGAGCTGACTATTCGTCTTATCACATATAATTTGTAATTGGGAAACATATTTCCCTGTATGCTTCAAAACTAGTTGCCCCTTAATTTGGAGGGTCTTCTGAAGCCCAATGTGAAATTGACATACAAAGAAAGAAGTGTGGGATGCCCTATTTAAAAGTGTAGCTATTGTCTCTTTGGAGTGGGAATTTTGATAGAAACTGGGAAGCTGTTTCGGGCAGTTGTCCATCACTACAGAACATATATTTATTCATTATAAATGATAATTCCAGAAGCGATGAAAGGAGAGACGAGAAACTGGCACTGAGCAAACTATTTCGCTTGAATGTGCGAGCACCGATGATATCATTAGAAGTTTTGGAAACGTGGATGAGTAAAGGACATCAAATAAGGTCATAATCCCTTCTTTATGCTAAGTGGGACAGAAACATGCTATTTAATACACACATACAGAAACAAATGCTGACGCGTCCATTTTTTGTCTTAAGACATATAATTTGCCATTGGGAAACATATTTTCCAATATACTTCAAAACTAGTTCCCCCTTAATGTGGAGGGTCTTCTAAAGCCCAATGTAAAATTGACATGCAGCGAAAGAAGGGTGGGATGCCCTATTTAAAAGTGCAGCCATTGTCTCTTTGGAGTGGGAATTTTGATAGAAACTGGGAAGCTGTTTTGGGCAGTTGCCCATCACTACAGGACATATATTTGTTCATTATAAATGATAATTCCAGAAGTGATGAAAGGAGAGATGAGGAACTGGTAATAAGCACACTCATTGATGTAAAATGCATTTTGCTTGAATGTCAGAGCACTGATCATATCATTGGAAGTTTCAAGATGTTCTGGATGAGTAAAGGACATCAAATAAGGACTTAACCCTTTATGCTAAGTGGGACAGAAACATGTTATTTAATACACACAAACAGAAACAAATGCTGACATGTGTCCATTTTTAGAAGAA
Source organism: Macrothele yani (assembly GCA_039090855.1). Taxonomy (NCBI): domain Eukaryota; kingdom Metazoa; phylum Arthropoda; class Arachnida; order Araneae; family Macrothelidae; genus Macrothele; species Macrothele yani. The sequence goes on along the minus strand of CM077027.1, from coordinate 130,339,346 downwards.
CTGACTATTCGTCTTATGACATGTAATTTGCCATTGGGAAACATATTTCCCAATATACTTCAAAACTAAATCCCCAATGTGGAGGGTCTTCTAAAGCCAATGTGAAATTGACATGCAGCTAAATAAGTGTGGGATGCACTATTTAAATGTTGAGATATTGTCTCTTTGGAGAGATAAGTTGGATAGAAACTGGGAAGATGTTTTGGGCAGTTGCCAAAGACAACATATATTTGTTCATTATAAATGATAATTCCAGAAGTGATAAAAGGAGATATGAGGAACTGGCAATGAGCAAACTCATTGTTGTAAGATGCATTTCGCTTGAATGTGTAAGCACTGATCATATCATTGGAAGTTTTGAAAACGTGGATGAGTAAAGGACATCAAATAAGGTAATAACCCTTTCTTCATGCTAAGGGGGACAGAATCATGCTATTTAATACACACAAACAGAAACAAATGCTGACATGTGTCCATTTTTAGAAGAGCTGACTATCCGTCTTATGACATATAATTTGCCATTGGGAAACATAATTCCCAATATACTTCAAAACTAGATCCCCCTTAATTTGGAGAGGGTCTTCTGAAGCCCAATGTGAAATTGACAAACAACGAAAGAAGTGTCATATGCCCGATTTAAAAGTTGAGCGATTGTTTCTTTGGAGTGGAAATTTTGATAGAAACTGGGAAGCTGTTTTGGGCCATTGCCTATCACTACAGGACATATATTTATTTATTATAAATCATAATTCCAGAAGTGATGAAAGGAGAGATAAGGAACTAGTAATAAGCACACTCACTGATGTAAGATGCATTTCGATTGAATGTGCGAGCACTGATCATATCATTGGAAGTTTTGAAAATGTGGAAGAGTAAAGGAGGTCAAATAAGGAAATAACCCGTTTCTTTATGCTAAGTGGGACAGAAACATGTTATTTAATACACACAAACAGAAACAAATGCTGACATGTGTCCATTTTTAGAAGAGCTGACTATACGTCTTATGACATATAATTTGCCATTGGGAAACATAATTCCCAATATACTTCAAAACTAGATCCCCCTTAATTTGGAGGGTCTTCTGAAGCCCAATGTGAAATTGACAAACAACGAAAGAAGTGTGGTATGCCCGATTTAAAAGTTGAGCGATTGTCTCTTTGGAGTGGAAATTTTGATAGAAACTGGGAAGCTGTTTTGGGCCGTTGCCTATCACTACAGGACATATATTTATTTATTATAAATCATAATTCCAGAAGTGATGAAAGGAGAGATAAGGAACTGGTAATAAGCACACTCACTGATGTAAGATGCATTTCGATTGAATGTGCGAGCACTGATCATATCATTGGAAGTTTTGAAAATGTGGATGAGTAAAGGAGGTCAAATAAGGAAATAACCCTTTCTTTATGCTAAGTGGGACAGAAACATGTTATTTAATACACACAAACAGAAACAAATGCTGACATGTGTATATTTTTAGAAGAGCTGACTATTCGTCACATGGCATATAGTTTGACATTGGGAAACATATTTCCCAATATACTTCAAAACTAAATTCCCCTTAATGTAGAGGGTCTTCTGAAGCCAATGTGAAATTGACATGCAGCTAAATAAGTGTGGGATGCACTATTTAAAAGTTGAGCTATCGTCTCTTTGGAGAGATAAGTTGGATAGAAACTGGGAAGATGTTTTGGGCAGTTGCCAAAGACAACATATATTTGCTCATTATAAATGATAATTCCAGAAGTGATGAAAGGAGATATGAGGAACTGGCAATGAGCAAACTCATTGCTGTAAGATGCATTTCGCTTGAATGTGTAAGCACTGATCATATCATTGGAAGTTTTGAAAACGTGGATGAGTAAAGGACATCAAATAAGGTAATAACCCTTTCTTCATGCTAAGTGGGACAGAATCATGTTATTTAATACACACAAACAGAAACAAATGCTGACATGTGTCCATTTTTAGAACAGCTGACTATCCGTCTTATGACATATAATTTGCCATTGGGAAACATATTTCCCAATATACTTCAAGACTAGTTCTCCCTTAATGTGGAGGGTCTTCTGAAGCCCATGTGAAATTGACATGCAGGGAAAGAAGTGTGCGATGCCCTATTTAAAAGTGCAGCTATTGTCTCTTTGGAGTAGGAATTTTGATAGAAACTGGGAAGCTGTTTTGGGCCATTGCCCATCACTACAGGACATATATTTATTCATAAAAAATGATAATTCCAGAAGTGATGAAAAGAGAGATGAGGAACTGGAAATAAGCAAACTCACTGATGTAAGATGCATTTTGCTTGAATGTGAGAGCACTAATCATATCATTGGAAGTTTGAAGATGTTCTCGATGAGTAAAGGATATCAAATAAGGACATAACCCTTTATGCTAAGTAGGACACAAACATGTTATTTAATACACACAAACAGAAACAAATGCTGACATGTGTCCATTTTTAGAAGAGCTGACTATCCGTCTTATGACATGTAATTTGCCATTGGGAAACATAATTCCCAATATACTTCAAAACTAGATCTCCCTTAATGTGGAGGGTCTTCTTAATGTGGAGGGTCTTCTTAATGTGGAGGGTTTTCGTTGTTTGCCAATGTGAAATTGACAAAGAACGAAAGAAGTGTGGTATGCCCGATTTAAAAGTTGAGCGATTGTCTCTTTGGAGTGGAAATTTTGATAGAAACTGGGAAGCTGTTTTGGGCCGTTGCCTATCACTACAGGACATATATTTATTTATTATAAATCATAATTCCAGAAGTGATGAAAGGAGAGATGAGGAACTGGTAATAAGCACACTCACTGATGTAAGATGCATTTCGATTGAATGTGCGAGCACTGATCATATCATTGGAAGTTTTGAAAACGTGGATGAGTAAAGGACGTCAAATAAGGTAATAACCCTTTCTTTATGCTAAGTGGGACAGAAACATTGTGACATACCTGCCAGCACGACGCACACTACATAAAGGCATATAGCAATGAGAACAAAACGCCTGCGTAGCTCAGTTGGTAGAGCGACTTGTTTCGGAATAAGCGGACTCGGGTTCGAAACCCGGCGTAGACCAAAAATGACGGAGAAATTTACTTCAATATAACATGTTATTTAATAAACACAAACAGAAACAAATGCTGACATGTGTCTATTTTTAGAAGAGCTGACTATTCGTCTTATGGCATATAGTTTGCCATTGGGAAACATATTTCCCAATATACTTCAAAACTAAATCCCCCTTAATGTGGAGGGTCTTCTAAAGCCAATGTGAAATTGACATGCAGCTAAATAGGTGTGGGATGCACTATTTAAATGTTGAGCTATTGTCTCTTTGGAGAGATAAGTTGGATAGAAACTGGGAAGATGTTTTGGGCAGTTGCCAACTACAACATATATTTGTTCATTACAAATGATAATTCCAGAAGTGATAAAAGGAGAGATGAGGAACTGGCAATGAGCAAACTCATTGTTGTAAGATGCATTTCGCTTGAATGTGTAAGCACCGATCATATCATTGGAAGTTTTGAAAACGTGGATGAGTAAAGGACATCAAATAAGGTAATAACCCTTTCTTTATGCTAAGTGGGACAGAAACATGTTATTTAACACACACAAACAGAAACAAATGCTGACATGTGTCCATTTTTAGAAGAGCTGACTATTCGTCTTATGACATATAATTTGCCATTGGGAAACATAATTCCCAATATACTTCAAAACTAGTTGCCCCTTAATGTGGAGGGTCTTCTGAAGCCCAATGTGAAATTGACATGCAAAGAAAGAAGTGTGGGATGCCCTATTTAAAAGTGTAGCTATTGTCTCTTTGGAGTGGGAATTTTGATAGAAACTAGGAAGCTGTTTTGGGCAGTTGCCCATCACTACAGGACATATATTTGTTCATTATAAATGATAATTCCAGAAGTGATGAAAGGAGAGATGAGGAACTGGTAATTAGCACACTCATTGATGTAAAATGCATTTTGCTTGAATGTCAGAGCACTGATCATATCATTGGAAGTTTTGAAGATGTTCTGGATAAGTAAAGGACATCAAATAAGGTAATAACCCTTTCTTCATGCTAAGTGGGACAGAAACATGTTATTTAATACACACAAACAGAAACAAATGCTGACATGTGTCCATTTTTAGAAGAACTGACTATTCGTCTTATGACATATAATTTGCCATTGGGAAACATATTTCCCAATATACTTCAAAACTAAATCCCCCTTAATGTGGAGGGTCTTCTAAAGCCCAATGTGAAATTGACATGCAGCTAAATAAGTGTGGGATGCACTATTTAAATGTTGAGCTATTGTCTCTTTGGAGAGATAAGTTGGATAGAAACTGAGAAGATGTTTTGGGCAGTTGCCCATCACTACAGGACATATATTTGTTCATTATAAATGATAATTCCAGAAGTGATGAAAGGAGAGATGAGGAACTGGTAATAAGCACACTCATTGATGTAAGATGCATTTCGATTGAATGTGCGAGCACTGATCATATCATTGGAAGTTTTGAAAACGTGGATGAGTAAAGGAGGTCAAATAAGGAAATAACCCTTTCTTTATGCTAAGTGGGACAGAATATCAAAAAAAGGATATCAGGATATCAAAGAAACATGTTATTTAAAACACACAAACAGAAACAAATGCTGACATGTGTCCATTTTTAGAACAGCTGACTATCCGTCTTATGACATATAGTTTGCCATTGGGAAACATATTTCCCAATATACTTTAAAACTAGTTCCCCCTTAATTTGGAGGGTCTTCTGAAGCTCAATGTGAAATTGACATGCAACGAAAGAAGTGTGGGATGCCCTATTTAAAAGACCAGCTATTGTCTCTTTGGAGTGGGAATTTTGATAGAAACTGGGAAGCCATTTTGGGCAGTTGACCACGACTATAGGACATATATTTGCTCATTATAAATGATATTTCCAGAAGTGATGAAAGGAGAGACGAGAAACTGGCACTGAGCAAACTATTTCGCTTGAATGTGTGAGCACTGATCATATCATTGGAAGTTTTGAAAACGTGGATGAGTAAAGGACATCAAATAAGAACCCTTTCTGCTAAGTGGGACAGAAACATGTTACTTAATACACAAAAACAGAAACAAATGCTGACATGTGTCCCTTTTTAGGACAGCTGACTATCCGTCTTATGACATATAGTTTGCCATTGGGAAACATAATTCCCAATATACTTCAAAACTAGATCCCCCTTAATTTGGAGGGTCTTCTGAAGCTCAATGTGAAATTGACATGTAACGAAAGAAGTGTGGGATGCCCTATTTAAAAGTGCAGCTATTGTCTCTTTGGAGTGGGAATTTTGATAGAAACTGGGAAGCCATTTTGGGCAGTTGACCACGACTATAGGACATATATTTGTTCATTATAAATGATATTTCCAGAAGTGATGAAAGGAGAGACGAGAAACTGGCACTGAGCAAACTATTTCGCTTGAATGTGCGAGCACTGATCATATCATTGGAAGTTTTGAAAACGTGGATGAGTAAAGGACATCAAATAAGAACCCTTTCTGCTAAGTAGGACAGAAACATGTTACTTAATACACAAAAACAGAAACAAATGCTGACATGTGTCCCTTTCTATGACAGCTGACTATCCGTCTTATGACATATAGTTTGCCATTGGGAAACATATTTCCCAATATACTTCAAAACTAGTTCCCCCTTAATGTGGAGGGTCTTCTGAAGCCCAAATTGAAATTGACATGCAGCGACAGAAGCGTGCGATGCCCTATTTAAAGTGCAGCTATTGTCTCTTTGGAGTAGGAATTTTGATAGAAACTGGGAAGCTGTTTTGGGCCGTTGCCCATCACTACAGGATATATATTTATTCATATAAAATGATAATTCCAGAAGTGATGAAAAGAGAGATGAGGAACTGGCAATAAGCAAACTCACTGATGTAAGATGCATTTTGCTTGAATGTGAGAGCACTGATCATATCATTAGAAGTTTGAAGATGTTCTCGATGAGTAAAGGATATCAAATAAGGACATAACCCTTTATGCTAAGTAGGACACAAACATCTTATTTAATACACACAAACAGGAACAAATGCAGACATGTGTCCATTTTTAGAAGAGCTGACTATTCGTCTTATGACATGTAATTTGCCATTGGGAAACATAATTCCCAATATACTTCAAAACTAGATCCCCCTTAATGTGGAGGGTCTTCTGAAGCCCAATGTGAAATTGACAAACAACGAAAGAAGTGTGGTATGCCCGATTTAAAAGTGCAGCTATGGTCTCTTTGGAGTGGGAATTTTGATAGAAACTGGGAAGCTGTTTCGGGCAGTTGCCCATCACTACAGGAAATATATTTATTCATTATAAATGATAATTCCAGAAGTGATGAAAGGAGAGACGAGAAACTGGCACTGAGCAAACTATTTCGCTTGAATGTGCGAGCACCGATCATATCATTGGAAGTTTTGGAAACGTGGATGAGTAAAGGACATCAAATAAGGTCATAATCCTTTCTTTATGCTAAGTGGGACAGAAACATGCTATTTAATACACACATACAGAAACAAATGCTGACGTGTCCATTTTTCGTCTTATGACATATAATTTGCCATTGGGAAACATATTTCCCAATATACTTCAAAACTAGTTCCCCCTTAATTTGGAGGGTCTTCTGAAGCCCAATGTGAAATTGACATGCAGCGAAAGAAGTGTGGGATGCCCTATTTAAAAGTCCAGGCATTGTCTCTTTGGAGTGGGAATTTTGATAGAAACTGGGAAGCTGTTTTGGGCAGTTGCCCATGACTACAGGACATATATTTGTTCATTATAAATGATAATTCCAGAAGTGATGAAAGGAGAGATGAGGAACTGGTAATAAGCACACTCATTGATGTAAAATGCATTTTGCTTGAATGTCAGAGCACTGATCATATCATTGGAAGTCTGAAGATGTTCTGGATGAGTAAAGGACATCAAATAAGGACATAACCCTTTATGCTAAGTGGGACAGAAACATGTTATTTAATACACACAAACAGAAACAAATGCTGACATGTGTCCATTTTTAGAAGAGCTGACTATTCGTCTTATGATATGTAATTTGCCATTGGGAAACATATTTCCCAATATACTTCAAAACTAGTTCCCCCTTAATTTGGAGGGTCTTCTGAAGCTCAATGTGAAATTGACATGCAGCGAAAGAAGTGTGGGATGCCCTATTTAAAAGTCCAGCCATTGTCTCTTTGGAGTGGGAATTTTGATAGAAACTGGGAAGCTGTTTTGGGCAGTTGCCCATGACTACAGGACATATATTTGTTCATTATAAATGATAATTCCAGAAGTGATAAAAGGAGAAAGAACTGGCATCAAGCAAACTCTCTGATGTAAGATCCATTTTGCTTGAATATGAGAGCACTGATCATATCATTGGAAGTTTGAAGATGTTCTGGATGAGTCAAGGACATCAAATAAGGACATAACCCTTTATGCTAAGTGGGACAGAAACATGTTATTTAATACACACAAACAGAAACAAATGCTGACATGTGTCCATTTTTAGAAGAGCTGACTATTTGTCTTATTGACATATAATTTGTCATTCTGAAACATATTTCCCAATATACTTCAAAACTAGATCCCCTTTAATTTGGAGGGTCTTCTGAAGCCCAATGTGAGATTGACAAACAATGAAAGAAGTGTGGTATGCCCTATTTAAAAGTGCAGCTATTGTCTCTTTGGAGTGGGAATTTTGATAGAAACTGGGAAGCTGTTTTGGGCCATTGCCTATCACTACAGGACATATATTTATTCATTATAAATGAAAACACTAGCCAACAATGGTCCTGCGGTAAACGCCAAAGTAGGTGATTCTTGTGGAAATCTGTGTCCTGAATCCGAAAATAACGTCAGTTTTGGTCCATCACATCTAGTTGTTTCACAATATTGTTTTTTCCGTATACGTGAATTGACGTATCCACATTGTATGTAATGTAGAGCCATCTTCCTCACAATCGCACTTAAATATCTACAAATAACTTGACTTAAACCTAGGAAATGCTATATTACTATGAGAAACGCCTCTTGTCAATGAATGTTCCTGCGTACTTCTGCGTTTCTTTGTTTGTTTTCAGGCGGCGCTGCTTCGCGTCAGAGTCGTCGGCGCTTGTTAATTGTACTCCTGGGAGTTTCTGTTTAAAGAACCCTCACATTCCCTCACTGAATATCCTATGAGTTGAGCAGAGGGCAGGCATCCTTGTGCATATGCCTATCCTATATTTGAAGTGTGAAAGTAAAACGTTAGTTTGTGAGTATGGCTAGTGCATCGGGATTCTGTAGAAGACAGTGTGTGCGAAGTCCTTAGCAATTATGTTACATTTGGGGATGTTATGTGTTTGATGGTAAGGTACGTAAACTAGATTCATTCGTGAATAAACTATACTTTGCGTACTTCAACGTGAAAGTCGGCGATCAAGGTAAGTCGTTTGCGCCTCATGTTGCTCGTAACAGTTGTGTCGAGGGACTGCGGTACTGGTACAAAGGAAAACGGAACGCAATGCCATTTGCAATTTCAATTATATGGCGTGAACAGAAGAACCACTACAATGACTTATTTCTGTATGTGCACTGTTGCTGGTTTTAACAAAAAGAATAAGAAAAGAATTAAATACCCAAATCTGCCATCAGCCATACGGCATGTTCCTCATGGACTTGACTTACCAGTACCTACACCACCAGCTAACTTGAGTGATGAATCTGAAAGTAGTTCTCTACATTCAGACACTGAGGAAATGAGTTTCGAACCAGAAGAATTTGACCATTTACCAAAAATGTTTACTCAGCCCGAGTTGAATTACTTGATAAGAAAACTGGGGCTCACGAAGGAAAAGAGTGAATTACTAGGCTCAAGACTTTATGAGAAAAATCTGCTGGCACCTGGAGTTATATTTTCTTGGTACAGGAATCGTGACAAGTGTTTTCGGAAGTACTACTCAAAGGAAGATCTGTTTTTTTATACGGACATCCTTAATCTTATTCATCAGTTGGGAGAGGAAATCTGTCAACCTAGTTCCTGGCACCTTTTCATTGACTCTTCCAAAAGAAGCCTCAAGGTGGTTTTACTTCATAATGGCAACAAATTCGCTTCTGTACCACTTGCTCATTCCACAAAATTGTCAGAATCACACAAAACATTAAAGTTAGTGCTTGAAAAAATTAAATTCCATGAACACGAATGGCAAATATGTGGTGACTTGAAAGTCATTAGAATATTGTTAGGACAGCAGAGAGGATACACAAAATTTCCCTGTTTCCTTTGCGAGTGTGATAGCAGAGCCAGGGACAAACATTGGGATACTGCACATTGGCCTGAGAGGAAGCAACTGACAACAGGTTCCAAGCATGTCATTAATGAAAGTCTTAGTTGATCGTGAGAAATTTCTACTCCCTCCATTACAGATAAAACTTGCTATTATGAAACAGTTTGTAAAGGCACTAGACAAAAGTCGTCCATGCTTCCAGTACTTATGCACAACATTTCCTTCATTGTCAAAAGCTAAAATCAGAGAGGCAATATTTGATGGCCCGCAAATTCGTAAACTGATGATGGATAACAATTTCACCTGTACAATGATTGATACTGAAGAAGAGGCGTGGAACGCTTTCAAAGAAGTGATGAAACTTTTTCTTGGAAACGTAAAGGACCCATCGTACAAGACAATTGTACAAAATATGTTGGACAAATTCAAATTGCTTGGTTGTAATATGAGCCTAAAACTTCATTTCTTAAGTGCACATCTCGATTACTTCCCTCTAAATTTGGGAGCTTTGAGTGAAGAGCAAGGTGAAATGTTCCACCAGGACTTAAAAGAGGCACAGCGACGTTATCAGGGATGTTGGGATGAGTGTATAATGGCTGATTATTGTTGGTCTATTGCACGTGAGGATCCTTTCAGAGAACACTCAAGGGCTTCGCGAACACTGAGCTTCCATGGCAAGAGAAGAAAAACCTGCCTACTAACATTAAGGAATGTAATTAGGTAAGTTTTCAACTCTCGTACACTTTTTATTTTATTTCTATGTAGTTTTTTTTTAAATTATTCCCTTTCACTTTTGAAGGTTGTTTTTGCTTATGTTTAGTTTTAAAAATGGTTAAATATGCATGCTATATATGCAAAGACATGAAATGTATCGCTTCAGTTAACAGAAATTGACGAATTTACATTATACCACTTTGCCAAGGAACCCGATGTAATACAGCAGAACCGAATGCATTTTTAAATTCAGCGTACAAAGAGTAGTAAAAGTCACATATTCAAGTTCATACCGCAGAAAAAAAGTTTTCATTTGCAGGCTAGTGTAATTCCAGAAGTGATGAAAGGAGAGACGAGGAACTGGCAATGAGCAAACTCATTGTTGTAAGACGCATTTTGCTTGAATGTGCGAGCACTGATCATATCATTGGAAGATTTGAAAACGTGGATAAGTAAAGGACATCAAATAAGGTCATAACCCTTTCTTTATGCTAAGTGGGACAGAAACATGTTATTTAATACACACAAACAGAAACAAATGCTGACATGTGTCCATTTTCAGAAGAGATGACTATTCGTTTTATGACATATAAATTGCCATTCCACAACATATTTCCCAATATACTTCAAAACTAGTTCCCCCTAAATTTGGAGGGTCTTCTGAAGCCCAATGTGAAATTTACATACAGCGAAAGAAGTGTGGTATGCCCTATTAAAAAGTGCAGCTATTGTCTCTTTGGAGTGGGAATTTTGAAAGAAACTGGGAAGCTGTTTTGGGCCGTTGCCTATCACTACAGGACATATATTTATTTATTATAAATGATAATTCCAGAAGTGAAGAAAGGAGAGATGAGGAACTGGTAATAAGCACACTCACTGATGTAAGATGTATTTTGCTTGAATGTGAGAGCACTGATCATATCATTGGAAGTTTGAAGATGTTCTGGATGAGTAAATGATATCAAATAAGGATATAACCCTTTATGCGAAGTGGGACAGAAACATGTTATTTAATACACACAAACAGAAACAAATGCTGACATGTGTCCATTTTTAGAAGTGCCGACTGTTCGTCTTATGACATATAATTTGCCATTGGGAAATATATTTCCCAATATACTTCAAAACTAGTTCCCCCTTAATTTGGAGGGTCTTCTGAAGCTCAATGTGAAATTGACATGCAGCGAAAGAAGTGTGGGATGCCTTATTTAAAAGTGCAGCTATTGCCTCTTTGGAGTGGGAATTTTGATAGGAACTGGGAAGCTGTTTTGGGCGTTTGCCCATCACTACAGCAGTGGCGGTCCGTCAGATGAGGCAAGTGAGGCGCCACCTCACCTGAAATTCCGCAGAATGAGAAGTGAAAAAAAAAAAAAAAAAAAAAAGAAAACTTCTGTCAGTAAGAAAGATATCAGAATTTTGCAGGATAAATGAAACACTGAAATTCACATTGTGATTCATGAATTAGATTAAAAAAAGGCTTTCAAGAAGAAGAATGAATCATTATTTTTGCAAAGCAGCTGAATGTTTTAAGCGCTTAGAGGCGACCGGCTGAATCGTCTCGATGAGAAGCCAGTTTTGGGAACTGGGGATCAGAGAAGAGCCCTACAGAGTGAACCCCCACCCCCACGGTCCAAGGTCTACCCAAGGAGGTGCCGGACTTCCAGTAAGAGAAAGGAAATTTCTAAGGCGACCCTCCACTTCGCTTAAACTCGAATCGCATCTTTGCTGTTATTGGAGAACCCAAGGATTGTGTATCCAATGGGCGCGGGAAAATGAACAGATAACCTTGGTAAAAAGTGGTTTTACAGGCGATGACGCCGTTTGCCTCTATACGCTTTGGAGTACAATGATTTCTACGTAGCTTTAACTATTCGTCAGAGTGTATTTGAGTCTAACTCTTTGTAGTGTGTTTTCATTCCTCTCTTCTGCGGGTGTTGGCTAGTTCATAGTAATGCTGAGTTTTTCTTCTTTTTTATTTTGTTATTGTTACTAAACAGCATATTTTGATTTTGGTTGGAAAATATGAATGGCCCAACAAACGACGTGTTCTAGAAGAAATTTCTTTTAAACACTGGAAATATTATGATAAAAGGGATGTTCTCATATCTGGAAGACTGACACCTATAATAAGTTCAATATCTAAAGACAAGAAGTGCGGCAAATTGTTTTTTAGGTCTTTCAATAAATCATGGTACGAGATTTTCCCCTGGCTTTCTGGTAGCTATTACAAGCAAACTCTCTTTTGCTGGCCATGTTTACTTTTGAGCAATAAGAAAAATGTGTGGAATACAACGGGTTATTTTGATCTGAAAAACTTTTCTCGTAGCGCAAAATTGCACGAAAGCTCTAAAGAGCATATAACTAACCACGTAGGTCTAAAACAAATGGAAAAAAAACAAACATAAACACTATTTCTGATATGCTCAAAGAAAATGCTGCTCTTCATAATGTCAAGTTTAATGAAAAGGTCAGACTAAATAGGCTTTTTATGGAACATATTATCGATTTAGTTGTTGTTCTAAGCAAGCAAGAACTGCCTTTTCGTGGACATGATGAATCTATTTCCTCATTAAATAAAGGTAATTTCAAGGAGATGTTCCATTTGTTACTTCGTAGGAGCACCCCAGAATTAAAAGCATATTTTGAAGAAATATGAAGCTTATTTTCTGGACAATCTAAAACGATACAGAATTATTTAATGGAGTGTATTCATGAATATATAAACGAATGTGTTAAAAGCGAAATTAATGAGTCATAATTTTTTTCAGTGCAAGTTGATAATACAACTGATATTACTCAAAAATCACAGTGTTCAATAATGGTCAGATACATATTGGACTCAAATTGTGAAGTAGTTGAGCGCTTCCTTGGTTTTTATGATATCAACACTGACAGGACTGCTGTGGCACTGTATGATCTGCTAGCATCGGTTTTGGAGGAGTTTGATTTTAAATCAAAGTTAGTAGGCCAGTGTTATGATGGTGCAAGCGTTATGGCTGGAGAGTTGAGCGGTCTGCAGAAAAAAGTCCAGCTAGAAGCCCCACAAATTTTGTTTACCCACTGTTTCACCCACTGCCTTAACCTTGTCATACAACAGGGGTGCAAGAGTATTGTAAAATGTCGCATATATTTCGCAACTGTATCCAGCATGCCCTCATTTTTTTATAAGTCTGCCAAGAGAACATACGTAGCAGATTCAGTTGTTGGGAAGCGGATTCCTCAAATAGCGGAAGCACGTTGGGCATCACGTTCGCAAATTTTGCGTTTAATTGTGAGCGAATGGGGCAAACTAAAGAATGTGTTTGAAAACATAATGAATGACCCGGAATCAATGGCAGAATCAATCAACGGAGCCATAGGATATTTGAAAAATTTCACTGATTTTGAATTTGCTTTTTTATCACCGATTTTTGATGACATTTTTGGAATTACGAATGTACTGTTTGATGTTTTGCAAAAAAAGACTTTAGATATCAGTTATTGCCAAAGACAAATTAAACAATGTTGCAAACGAATAAATAAGAAAAGGAATGTAACCACTTGAAACATTTCAGTGAAGCAATTAGTTTGAGTGGAGGTCCTAAATGTTACCAAAAGAAACATTTGAGTGAAGAAGTGGAAAATTATTACAAAATTTTGTTTTATGAAATTGTTGACAGCATAATAGTCCAAATAAATACCAGATTTGAAGATATGGGAAAGCTCGAGTTTCTGCAGCTAGTTGTCAGCTCAAAATACCATAGTTATTCAGAGTCATTTCCATCCAGTGCCCTTAACACTCTAAAAAAATTTATCCAAACATTTTTACAGACACACAACAACTAGAAAACAAATTAGATTTTTTATATAATGATCACAACTTCAGGGAACTCAGTGTTCAGAAAACCTTGAAAACAATGAAAGAAAACGAGCTGAAAGATGTGTTACCAGAAGCCTACAAATTATTTTCTCTTGTATTGACACTGGCATCAACAAGTTCTTCTGCTGAAAGGAGTTTTTCTTGTTTGAAGAGAAGTACGACTTACCTCCGTAATACAACGGCACAAGATCGTTTGTCTTCACTCGCTAAAATTTCAATCGAGAAAGAATTGCTGAACCATCTAATGTCCACTCAACCATTTTATGATCTATTCATAGACAAATTTGAAGCCAAAAAGGATCGCAGAATTGAACTTATTTATAAAACATAAACTGAAAGCATTCTGTTCAAGACCAAAGCAAATTAATATCGTAATCCTCTGTTTTTAATTCCAGGTTTAAATTATTTAATACTTTTTTTTATAGAAATGTGCTTCCTTAGCTTGACTTTTCCTGAACATAGTTATCACGAGCCTGGACTTCAGTTTGTGACCCGTGCTAAATGCACCTTCACCAATATGCCAATCGAACTGTGACTTTTATTCAAGCTCAAGAAACACTTCGTGAGAAAAAAATTTCTATTCAAATGATTTACTTTGAATTTTTTAAGGAAATGGATCTCCGACTGGCGTTGGGATGTGAGTGATGCATTGACTAGCTAAAGAAACTGCACAAATTGCATATTTTCGCTCAAGTGCATTACATAAAAGAATACAGATGAAATATTTCATTCTTTGTTGTAAAATTATCGAATAATTGTTTTCATAAAAATATTGTTGCAAAAGTAGCGTATATTACACACACACACACACACACATATATATATATAGGTATATGTACATTTTTCCTCTAAAATTTTAGGATTTTTTCGTGAAGAAAGACTCCCCACGCCGTGTTTCATATATTTCTATAATTTTATTCCATTACTGTTGAATAATATTTGTATATAAGGGCTAAATGGCATGGGCTGAAGACCTAAGAGATGGGGTTTACAGCTGTTTATAACAAGGCGCCTACCCGGGACCAGTGGCTTAACGAGACTTCCGAATCTCAGCGGATTTTAATGATTCAGCCGACTCGAACCCAGGACTTCAAAGATAGTGATACTGCCTTTGACATGAAACTTTTTGAAGGGGGGGGTTTGCAGTTCTGCTGTATAACTGTGTATAAGTACATATAACAATTTGGAGAGGGGGCGCTTCGACAAATATTTTTCTATTGGTACGTAGCACATCTTGAACATTAATACAAAACGAAGCTGATTTAATAAAATGAAGAAAATGCAATAAATTATACTTGTTTTTATTAAAATTTAATAAAGCAACTTCTTTGGCTGCTTTGCTTTACTTTCTCTTCTATTTTCAAGAAATTACATTGCTTTCCGAGTTATATAAAAATCAATGACTTTAAACAGGGAAATTATCTATAAAACATACTTAGAAAAAGCTAACTGTCTCGCCTACTAGGGGGGGGGTGCAAACCATGACCCCCGGCTACGCCAGTGATATATATAATATATTCATATAACGTTATACGAATTTATATATTTTTCAATAATATATGTTTAACTCTTTTACATTTACATCAAGACCGTTCGCCCCACCAGCATTTTACACTACGAGCAGCCACTGCACTACAGGACATATATTTATTCATTATAAATGATAATTCCAGAAGAGATGAAGGGAGAAATGAGGAACTGGCAATAAGCAAACTCACTGATGTAAGATCCATTTTGCTTGAATGTGAGAGCACTGATCATATCATTGGAAGTTTGAAGATGTTCTGGATGAGTAAAGGACATAAAATAAGGACATAACGATTTATGCTAAGTGGGACAGAAACATGTTATTTAATACACACAAACAGAAACAAATGCTGACATGTGTCCATTTTTAGAAGAGCTAACTAATTGTCTAACGACATATTATTTGCCATTGGAAAACATATTTCCCAATATACTTCAAAACTAGATCAACCTTAATTAGTAGGGTCTTCTGAAGCGCAATGTGAAATTGACAAACAACGAAAGAAGTGTGGGATGCCTTATTTAAAAGTGCAGCTATTGTCTCTTTGGAGTGGAAATTTTGATAGGAACTGGGAAGCTGTTTTGGGCAGTTGCCCATCACTACAGGACATATATTTATACATTATAAAATGATAATTAAAGAAGTGATGAAAGGAGAGATAAGGAACTGGTAACAAGCAAACTCACTGATGTAAGATGCATTTCGATTGAATGTGCGAGCACTGATCATATCATTGGAAGTTTTGAAAACGTGGATGAGTAAAGGACATGAAATAAGGTCATAACCCTTTCTTTGTGCTTAAGTGGGACAGAAACATGTTATTTAATACACACAAACAGAAACAAATGATGACATGGGTCCATTTTTAGAAGAGATGACTATTGGTCTTAGGACATATATGTAGTTTGCTATTGGGAAATATTTTTCCCAATATACTTCAAAACTAGTTCCTCCTTAATGTGGAGGGTCTTCTGAAGCCCAATGTAAAATTGACATGCAGCGAAAGAAGTTAGGGATGCCCTATTTAAAAGTGCAACTATTGTCTCTTTGGAGTGGGAATTTTGATAGAAACTGGGAAGCTGTTTTGGGCAGTTGCCCATCAGTACAGGACATATATTTATTCATTATAAATGATAATTCCAGAAGTGATGAAAGGAGAGATGAGGAACTGGTAATAAGCAAACTCACTGATGTAAGATGCATTTTGATTGAATGTGCAAGCACTAATCATATCATTGGAAGTTTTGAAAACGTGGATGAGAAAAGGACATCAAATAAGGATATAACCCTTTATGCTAAGTGGGACAGAAACATGTTATTTAATACACACAAACAGAAACAAATGCTGACATGTGTCCATTTTTAGAAGAGATGACTATTTGTTTTATGACATATAAATTGCCATTCAAAAACATATTTCCCAATATACTTCAAAACTAGTTCCCCCTAAATTTGGAGGGTCTTCTGAAGCCCGAATGTGAAATTTACATACAGAGAAAGAAGTGTGGTATGCCCTATTTAAAAATGCAGCTAATATCTCTTTGGAGTGGGAATTTTGATAGAAACCGAGAAGCTGTTTTTGGCCGTTGCCCATCACTACAGGACATATATTTATTCATAAAAAATGATAATTCTAGAAGTGATGAAAAGAGAGATGAGGAACAGGCAATAAGCAAACTCACTGATATAAGATACATTTTGCTTGAATGTGAGAGCACTGATCATATCCTTAGAAGTTTGAAGATGTTCTGGATGAGTAAAGGATATCAAATAAGTACATAACCCTTTTGCTAAGTAGGAGAGAAACATGTTATTTAATACACACAAACAGAAACAAATGCTGACATGTGTACATTTTTAGAAAAGATGACTATTTGTTTTATGACATATAAATTGCCATTGAGAAACATATTTCCCTATATACTTCAAAACTAGATTCCCCTTAATGTGGAGGGTCTTCTAAAGCCAATGTGAAATTGACATTCAGCAAAAGAAGTGTGGGATGATCTATTTAAAAGTGCAACTATTGTCTCTTTGGAGTGGGAATTTTGATAGAAACTGGGAAGCTGTTTTGGGCAGTTGCCCATCAGTACAGGACATATATTTATTCATTATAAATGATAATTCCAAGAGCAATGAAAGGAGAGATGAGGAACTGGTAATAAGCACACTCACTGATGTAAGATGCATTTCGATTGAATGTGCGAGCACTATCATATCATTGGAAGTTTTGAAAATGTAGATGAGTAAAGGACATCAAATAAGGATATAACCCTTTATGCTAAGTGGGACAGAAACATGTTATTTAATACACACAAACAGAAACAAATGCTGACATGTGTCCATTTTTAGAAGAGATGACTATTCGTCTTATGACATATAAATTGCCATTGGGAAACATATTTTCCAATATACTTCAAAACTAGTTCAACCTTAGTTTGGAGGGTATTCTGTCCCCAATGTGAAATTTACATACAGCAAAAGAAGTGTAGTATGCCCTATTTCAAAGTGTAACTATTGTCTCTTTGGAGTGGGAATTTTGATAGAAACTGGGAAGCTGTTTTGGGACGTTGCCCATCACTACACGACATATATTTATTCATTATAAATGATAATTCCAGAAGTGATGAAAGGAGAGATAAGGAACTGGTAATAAGCACACTCACTGATGTAAGATGCATTTCGCTTGAATGTGCGAGCACTGATCATATCATTGGAAGCTTTGAAAACGTGGATAAGTAAAGGACATCAAATAAGGTCATTACCCTTTCTTTATGCTAAGTGGGACAGAAACATGTTATTTAATACACACAAACAGAAACAAATGATGACATGTGTCCATTTTTAGAAGAGATGACTATTCGTCTTATGACATATATGTAATTTGCCATTGGGAAACATATTTCCCAATATACTTCAAAACTAGTTCCCCCTTAATTTGGAGGGTCTTCTGAAGCCCAATGTGAAATTGACATGCAGCGAAAGAAGTGTGGGATGCCCTATTTAAAAGTGCAGCTATTGTCTCTTTGGAGTGGGAATTTTGATAGAAACTGGGAAGCTGTTTTGGGCAGTTGCCCATCACTACAGGACATATATTTATTCATTATAAATGATAATTCCAGAAGTGATGAAAGGAGAGATGAGGAACTGGTAATAAGCAAACTCACTGATGTAAGATGCATTTTGCTTGAATGTGCAGAGCACTGATCATATCATTGGAAGTCTGAAGATGTTCTGGATGAGTAAAGGACATCAAATAAGGACATAACCCTTTATGCTAAGTGGGACAGAAACATGTTATTTAATACACACAAACAGAAACAAATGCTGACATGTGTCCATTTTTAGAAGAGCTGACTATTCGTCTTATGACATGTAATTTGCCATTGGGAAACATATTTCCCAATATACTTCAAAACTAGTTCCCCCTTAATTTGGAGGGTCTTCTGAAGCCCAATGTGAAATTGACATGCAGCAAAAGAAGTGTGGGATGCCCTATTTAAAAGTCCAGCTATTGTCTCTTTGGAGTGGGAATTTTGATAGAAACTGGGAAGCTGTTTTGGGCAGTTGCCCATCACTACAGGACATATATTTGTTCATTATAAATGATAATTCCAGAAGTGATGAAAAGGAGATGAGGAACTGGCAATAAGCAAACTCACTGATGTAAGATCCATTTTGCTTGAATGTGAGAGCACTGATCATATCATTGGAAGTTTGAAGATGTTCTGGATGAGTAAAGGACATCAAATAAGGACATAACCCTTTATGCTAAGTGGGACAGAAACATGTTATTTAATACACACAAACAGAAACAAATGCTGACATGTGTCCATTTTTAGAAAAGATGACTATTTGTTTTATGACATATAATTTGCCATTGGGAAACATATTTCCCAATATACTTCAAAACTAGTTCCCCCTTAATTTGGAGGGTCTTCTGAAGCCCAATGTGAAATTGACATGCAGCAAAAGAAGTGTGGGATGCCCTATTTAAAAGTCCAGGCATTGTCTCTTTGGAGTGGGAATTTTGATAGAAACTGGGAAGCTGTTTTGGGCAGTTGCCCATGACTACAGGACATATATTTGTTCATTATAAATGATAATTCCAGAAGTGATGAAAGGAGAGATGAGGAACTGGTAATAAGCACACTCATTGATGTAAAATGCATTTTGCTTGAATGTCAGAGCACTGATCATATCATTGGAAGTCTGAAGATGTTCTGGATGAGTAAAGGACATCAAATAAGGACATAACCCTTTATGCTAAGTGGGACAGAAACATGTTATTTAATACACACAAACAGAAACAAATGCTGACATGTGTCCATTTTTAGAAGAGCTGACTATTCGTCTTATGATATGTAATTTGCCATTGGGAAACATATTTCCCAATATACTTCAAAACTAGTTCCCCCTTAATTTGGAGGGTCTTCTGAAGCTCAATGTGAAATTGACATGCAGCGAAAGAAGTGTGGGATGCCCTATTTAAAAGTCCAGCCATTGTCTCTTTGGAGTGGGAATTTTGATAGAAACTGGGTAGCTGTTTTGGGCAGTTGCCCATGACTACAGGACATATATTTGTTCATTATAAATGATAATTCCAGAAGTGATAAAAGGAGAAAGAACTGGCATCAAGCAAACTCTCTGATGTAAGATCCATTTTGCTTGAATATGAGAGCACTGATCATATCATTGGAAGTTTGAAGATGTTCTGGATGAGTCAAGGACATCAAATAAGGACATAACCCTTTATGCTAAGTGGGACAGAAACATGTTATTTAATACACACAAACAGAAACAAATGCTGACATGTGTCCATTTTTAGAAGAGCTGACTATTTGTCTTATTGACATATAATTTGTCATTCTGAAACATATTTCCCAATATACTTCAAAACTAGATCCCCTTTAATTTGGAGGGTCTTCTGAAGCCCAATGTGAGATTGACAAACAATGAAAGAAGTGTGGTATGCCCTATTTAAAAGTGCAGCTATTGTCTCTTTGGAGTGGGAATTTTGATAGAAACTGGGAAGCTGTTTTGGGCCATTGCCTATCACTACAGGACATATATTTATTCATTATAAATGAAAACACTAGCCAACAATGGTCCTGCGGTAAACGCCAAAGTAGGTGATTCTTGTGGAAATCTGTGTCCTGAATCCGAAAATAACGTCAGTTTTGGTCCATCACATCTAGTTGTTTCACAATATTGTTTTTTCCGTATACGTGAATTGACGTATCCACATTGTATGTAATGTAGAGCCATCTTCCTCACAATCGCACTTAAATATCTACAAATAACTTGACTTAAACCTAGGAAATGCTATATTACTATGAGAAACGCCTCTTGTCAATGAATGTTCCTGCGTACTTCTGCGTTTCTTTGTTTGTTTTCAGGCGGCGCTGCTTCGCGTCAGAGTCGTCGGCGCTTGTTAATTGTACTCCTGGGAGTTTCTGTTTAAAGAACCCTCACATTCCCTCACTGAATATCCTATGAGTTGAGCAGAGGGCAGGCATCCTTGTGCATATGCCTATCCTATATTTGAAGTGTGAAAGTAAAACGTTAGTTTGTGAGTATGGCTAGTGCATCGGGATTCTGTAGAAGACAGTGTGTGCGAAGTCCTTAGCAATTATGTTACATTTGGGGATGTTATGTGTTTGATGGTAAGGTACGTAAACTAGATTCATTCGTGAATAAACTATACTTTGCGTACTTCAACGTGAAAGTCGGCGATCAAGGTAAGTCGTTTGCGCCTCATGTTGCTCGTAACAGTTGTGTCGAGGGACTGCGGTACTGGTACAAAGGAAAACGGAACGCAATGCCATTTGCAATTTCAATTATATGGCGTGAACAGAAGAACCACTACAATGACTTATTTCTGTATGTGCACTGTTGCTGGTTTTAACAAAAAGAATAAGAAAAGAATTAAATACCCAAATCTGCCATCAGCCATACGGCATGTTCCTCATGGACTTGACTTACCAGTACCTACACCACCAGCTAACTTGAGTGATGAATCTGAAAGTAGTTCTCTACATTCAGACACTGAGGAAATGAGTTTCGAACCAGAAGAATTTGACCATTTACCAAAAATGTTTACTCAGCCCGAGTTGAATTACTTGATAAGAAAACTGGGGCTCACGAAGGAAAAGAGTGAATTACTAGGCTCAAGACTTTATGAGAAAAATCTGCTGGCACCTGGAGTTATATTTTCTTGGTACAGGAATCGTGACAAGTGTTTTCGGAAGTACTACTCAAAGGAAGATCTGTTTTTTTATACGGACATCCTTAATCTTATTCATCAGTTGGGAGAGGAAATCTGTCAACCTAGTTCCTGGCACCTTTTCATTGACTCTTCCAAAAGAAGCCTCAAGGTGGTTTTACTTCATAATGGCAACAAATTCGCTTCTGTACCACTTGCTCATTCCACAAAATTGTCAGAATCACACAAAACATTAAAGTTAGTGCTTGAAAAAATTAAATTCCATGAACACGAATGGCAAATATGTGGTGACTTGAAAGTCATTAGAATATTGTTAGGACAGCAGAGAGGATACACAAAATTTCCCTGTTTCCTTTGCGAGTGTGATAGCAGAGCCAGGGACAAACATTGGGATACTGCACATTGGCCTGAGAGGAAGCAACTGACAACAGGTTCCAAGCATGTCATTAATGAAAGTCTTAGTTGATCGTGAGAAATTTCTACTCCCTCCATTACAGATAAAACTTGCTATTATGAAACAGTTTGTAAAGGCACTAGACAAAAGTCGTCCATGCTTCCAGTACTTATGCACAACATTTCCTTCATTGTCAAAAGCTAAAATCAGAGAGGCAATATTTGATGGCCCGCAAATTCGTAAACTGATGATGGATAACAATTTCACCTGTACAATGATTGATACTGAAGAAGAGGCGTGGAACGCTTTCAAAGAAGTGATGAAACTTTTTCTTGGAAACGTAAAGGACCCATCGTACAAGACAATTGTACAAAATATGTTGGACAAATTCAAATTGCTTGGTTGTAATATGAGCCTAAAACTTCATTTCTTAAGTGCACATCTCGATTACTTCCCTCTAAATTTGGGAGCTTTGAGTGAAGAGCAAGGTGAAATGTTCCACCAGGACTTAAAAGAGGCACAGCGACGTTATCAGGGATGTTGGGATGAGTGTATAATGGCTGATTATTGTTGGTCTATTGCACGTGAGGATCCTTTCAGAGAACACTCAAGGGCTTCGCGAACACTGAGCTTCCATGGCAAGAGAAGAAAAACCTGCCTACTAACATTAAGGAATGTAATTAGGTAAGTTTTCAACTCTCGTACACTTTTTATTTTATTTCTATGTAGTTTTTTTTTTTAAATTATTCCCTTTCACTTTTGAAGGTTGTTTTTGCTTATGTTTAGTTTTAAAAATGGTTAAATATGCATGCTATATATGCAAAGACATGAAATGTATCGCTTCAGTTAACAGAAATTGACGAATTTACATTATACCACTTTGCCAAGGAACCCGATGTAATACAGCAGAACCGAATGCATTTTTAAATTCAGCGTACAAAGAGTAGTAAAAGTCACATATTCAAGTTCATACCGCAGAAAAAAGTTTTCATTTGCAGGCTAGTGTAATTCCAGAAGTGATGAAAGGAGAGACGAGGAACTGGCAATGAGCAAACTCATTGTTGTAAGACGCATTTTGCTTGAATGTGCGAGCACTGATCATATCATTGGAAGATTTGAAAACGTGGATAAGTAAAGGACATCAAATAAGGTCATAACCCTTTCTTTATGCTAAGTGGGACAGAAACATGTTATTTAATACACACAAACAGAAACAAATGCTGACATGTGTCCATTTTCAGAAGAGATGACTATTCGTTTTATGACATATAAATTGCCATTCCACAACATATTTCCCAATATACTTCAAAACTAGTTCCCCCTAAATTTGGAGGGTCTTCTGAAGCCCAATGTGAAATTTACATACAGCGAAAGAAGTGTGGTATGCCCTATTAAAAAGTGCAGCTATTGTCTCTTTGGAGTGGGAATTTTGAAAGAAACTGGGAAGCTGTTTTGGGCCGTTGCCTATCACTACAGGACATATATTTATTTATTATAAATGATAATTCCAGAAGTGAAGAAAGGAGAGATGAGGAACTGGTAATAAGCACACTCACTGATGTAAGATGTATTTTGCTTGAATGTGAGAGCACTGATCATATCATTGGAAGTTTGAAGATGTTCTGGATGAGTAAATGATATCAAATAAGGATATAACCCTTTATGCGAAGTGGGACAGAAACATGTTATTTAATACACACAAACAGAAACAAATGCTGACATGTGTCCATTTTTAGAAGTGCCGACTGTTCGTCTTATGACATATAATTTGCCATTGGGAAATATATTTCCCAATATACTTCAAAACTAGTTCCCCCTTAATTTGGAGGGTCTTCTGAAGCTCAATGTGAAATTGACATGCAGCGAAAGAAGTGTGGGATGCCTTATTTAAAAGTGCAGCTATTGCCTCTTTGGAGTGGGAATTTTGATAGGAACTGGGAAGCTGTTTTGGGCGTTTGCCCATCACTACAGCAGTGGCGGTCCGTCAGATGAGGCAAGTGAGGCGCCACCTCACCTGAAATTCCGCAGAATGAGAAGTGAAAAAAAAAAAAAAAAAAGAAAACTTCTGTCAGTAAGAAAGATATCAGAATTTTGCAGGATAAATGAAACACTGAAATTCACATTGTGATTCATGAATTAGATTAAAAAAAGGCTTTCAAGAAGAAGAATGAATCATTATTTTTGCAAAGCAGCTGAATGTTTTAAGCGCTTAGAGGCGACCGGCTGAATCGTCTCGATGAGAAGCCAGTTTTGGGAACTGGGGATCAGAGAAGAGCCCTACAGAGTGAACCCCCACCCCCACGGTCCAAGGTCTACCCAAGGAGGTGCCGGACTTCCAGTAAGAGAAAGGAAATTTCTAAGGCGACCCTCCACTTCGCTTAAACTCGAATCGCATCTTTGCTGTTATTGGAGAACCCAAGGATTGTGTATCCAATGGGCGCGGGAAAATGAACAGATAACCTTGGTAAAAAGTGGTTTTACAGGCGATGACGCCGTTTGCCTCTATACGCTTTGGAGTACAATGATTTCTACGTAGCTTTAACTATTCGTCAGAGTGTATTTGAGTCTAACTCTTTGTAGTGTGTTTTCATTCCTCTCTTCTGCGGGTGTTGGCTAGTTCATAGTAATGCTGAGTTTTTCTTCTTTTTTATTTTGTTATTGTTACTAAACAGCATATTTTGATTTTGGTTGGAAAATATGAATGGCCCAACAAACGACGTGTTCTAGAAGAAATTTCTTTTAAACACTGGAAATATTATGATAAAAGGGATGTTCTCATATCTGGAAGACTGACACCTATAATAAGTTCAATATCTAAAGACAAGAAGTGCGGCAAATTGTTTTTTAGGTCTTTCAATAAATCATGGTACGAGATTTTCCCCTGGCTTTCTGGTAGCTATTACAAGCAAACTCTCTTTTGCTGGCCATGTTTACTTTTGAGCAATAAGAAAAATGTGTGGAATACAACGGGTTATTTTGATCTGAAAAACTTTTCTCGTAGCGCAAAATTGCACGAAAGCTCTAAAGAGCATATAACTAACCACGTAGGTCTAAAACAAATGGAAAAAAACAAACATAAACACTATTTCTGATATGCTCAAAGAAAATGCTGCTCTTCATAATGTCAAGTTTAATGAAAAGGTCAGACTAAATAGGCTTTTTATGGAACATATTATCGATTTAGTTGTTGTTCTAAGCAAGCAAGAACTGCCTTTTCGTGGACATGATGAATCTATTTCCTCATTAAATAAAGGTAATTTCAAGGAGATGTTCCATTTGTTACTTCGTAGGAGCACCCCAGAATTAAAAGCATATTTTGAAGAAATATGAAGCTTATTTTCTGGACAATCTAAAACGATACAGAATTATTTAATGGAGTGTATTCATGAATATATAAACGAATGTGTTAAAAGCGAAATTAATGAGTCATAATTTTTTTCAGTGCAAGTTGATAATACAACTGATATTACTCAAAAATCACAGTGTTCAATAATGGTCAGATACATATTGGACTCAAATTGTGAAGTAGTTGAGCGCTTCCTTGGTTTTTATGATATCAACACTGACAGGACTGCTGTGGCACTGTATGATCTGCTAGCATCGGTTTTGGAGGAGTTTGATTTTAAATCAAAGTTAGTAGGCCAGTGTTATGATGGTGCAAGCGTTATGGCTGGAGAGTTGAGCGGTCTGCAGAAAAAGTCCAGCTAGAAGCCCCACAAATTTTGTTTACCCACTGTTTCACCCACTGCCTTAACCTTGTCATACAACAGGGGTGCAAGAGTATTGTAAAATGTCGCATATATTTCGCAACTGTATCCAGCATGCCCTCATTTTTTTATAAGTCTGCCAAGAGAACATACGTAGCAGATTCAGTTGTTGGGAAGCGGATTCCTCAAATAGCGGAAGCACGTTGGGCATCACGTTCGCAAATTTTGCGTTTAATTGTGAGCGAATGGGGCAAACTAAAGAATGTGTTTGAAAACATAATGAATGACCCGGAATCAATGGCAGAATCAATCAACGGAGCCATAGGATATTTGAAAAATTTCACTGATTTTGAATTTGCTTTTTTATCACCGATTTTTGATGACATTTTTGGAATTACGAATGTACTGTTTGATGTTTTGCAAAAAAAGACTTTAGATATCAGTTATTGCCAAAGACAAATTAAACAATGTTGCAAACGAATAAATAAGAAAAGGAATGTAACCACTTGAAACATTTCAGTGAAGCAATTAGTTTGAGTGGAGGTCCTAAATGTTACCAAAAGAAACATTTGAGTGAAGAAGTGGAAAATTATTACAAAATTTTGTTTTATGAAATTGTTGACAGCATAATAGTCCAAATAAATACCAGATTTGAAGATATGGGAAAGCTCGAGTTTCTGCAGCTAGTTGTCAGCTCAAAATACCATAGTTATTCAGAGTCATTTCCATCCAGTGCCCTTAACACTCTAAAAAATTTATCCAAACATTTTTACAGACACACAACAACTAGAAAACAAATTAGATTTTTTATATAATGATCACAACTTCAGGGAACTCAGTGTTCAGAAAACCTTGAAAACAATGAAAGAAAACGAGCTGAAAGATGTGTTACCAGAAGCCTACAAATTATTTTCTCTTGTATTGACACTGGCATCAACAAGTTCTTCTGCTGAAAGGAGTTTTTCTTGTTTGAAGAGAAGTACGACTTACCTCCGTAATACAACGGCACAAGATCGTTTGTCTTCACTCGCTAAAATTTCAATCGAGAAAGAATTGCTGAACCATCTAATGTCCACTCAACCATTTTATGATCTATTCATAGACAAATTTGAAGCCAAAAAGGATCGCAGAATTGAACTTATTTATAAAACATAAACTGAAAGCATTCTGTTCAAGACCAAAGCAAATTAATATCGTAATCCTCTGTTTTTAATTCCAGGTTTAAATTATTTAATACTTTTTTTATAGAAATGTGCTTCCTTAGCTTGACTTTTCCTGAACATAGTTATCACGAGCCTGGACTTCAGTTTGTGACCCGTGCTAAATGCACCTTCACCAATATGCCAATCGAACTGTGACTTTTATTCAAGCTCAAGAAACACTTCGTGAGAAAAAATTTCTATTCAAATGATTTACTTTGAATTTTTTAAGGAAATGGATCTCCGACTGGCGTTGGGATGTGAGTGATGCATTGACTAGCTAAAGAAACTGCACAAATTGCATATTTTCGCTCAAGTGCATTACATAAAAGAATACAGATGAAATATTTCATTCTTTGTTGTAAAATTATCGAATAATTGTTTTCATAAAAATATTGTTGCAAAAGTAGCGTATATTACACACACACACACACACACATATATATATATAGGTATATGTACATTTTTCCTCTAAAATTTTAGGATTTTTTCGTGAAGAAAGACTCCCCACGCCGTGTTTCATATATTTCTATAATTTTATTCCATTACTGTTGAATAATATTTGTATATAAGGGCTAAATGGCATGGGCTGAAGACCTAAGAGATGGGGTTTACAGCTGTTTATAACAAGGCGCCTACCCGGGACCAGTGGCTTAACGAGACTTCCGAATCTCAGCGGATTTTAATGATTCAGCCGACTCGAACCCAGGACTTCAAAGATAGTGATACTGCCTTTGACATGAAACTTTTTGAAGGGGGGGGTTTGCAGTTCTGCTGTATAACTGTGTATAAGTACATATAACAATTTGGAGAGGGGGCGCTTCGACAAATATTTTTCTATTGGTACGTAGCACATCTTGAACATTAATACAAAACGAAGCTGATTTAATAAAATGAAGAAAATGCAATAAATTATACTTGTTTTTATTAAAATTTAATAAAGCAACTTCTTTGGCTGCTTTGCTTTACTTTCTCTTCTATTTTCAAGAAATTACATTGCTTTCCGAGTTATATAAAAATCAATGACTTTAAACAGGGAAATTATCTATAAAACATACTTAGAAAAAGCTAACTGTCTCGCCTACTAGGGGGGGTGCAAACCATGACCCCCGGCTACGCCAGTGATATATATAATATATTCATATAACGTTATACGAATTTATATATTTTTCAATAATATATGTTTAACTCTTTTACATTTACATCAAGACCGTTCGCCCCACCAGCATTTTACACTACGAGCAGCCACTGCACTACAGGACATATATTTATTCATTATAAATGATAATTCCAGAAGAGATGAAGGGAGAAATGAGGAACTGGCAATAAGCAAACTCACTGATGTAAGATCCATTTTGCTTGAATGTGAGAGCACTGATCATATCATTGGAAGTTTGAAGATGTTCTGGATGAGTAAAGGACATAAAATAAGGACATAACGATTTATGCTAAGTGGGACAGAAACATGTTATTTAATACACACAAACAGAAACAAATGCTGACATGTGTCCATTTTTAGAAGAGCTAACTAATTGTCTAACGACATATTATTTGCCATTGGAAAACATATTTCCCAATATACTTCAAAACTAGATCAACCTTAATTAGTAGGGTCTTCTGAAGCGCAATGTGAAATTGACAAACAACGAAAGAAGTGTGGGATGCCTTATTTAAAAGTGCAGCTATTGTCTCTTTGGAGTGGAAATTTTGATAGGAACTGGGAAGCTGTTTTGGGCAGTTGCCCATCACTACAGGACATATATTTATACATTATAAAATGATAATTAAAGAAGTGATGAAAGGAGAGATAAGGAACTGGTAACAAGCAAACTCACTGATGTAAGATGCATTTCGATTGAATGTGCGAGCACTGATCATATCATTGGAAGTTTTGAAAACGTGGATGAGTAAAGGACATGAAATAAGGTCATAACCCTTTCTTTGTGCTTAAGTGGGACAGAAACATGTTATTTAATACACACAAACAGAAACAAATGATGACATGGGTCCATTTTTAGAAGAGATGACTATTGGTCTTAGGACATATATGTAGTTTGCTATTGGGAAATATTTTTCCCAATATACTTCAAAACTAGTTCCTCCTTAATGTGGAGGGTCTTCTGAAGCCCAATGTAAAATTGACATGCAGCGAAAGAAGTTAGGGATGCCCTATTTAAAAGTGCAACTATTGTCTCTTTGGAGTGGGAATTTTGATAGAAACTGGGAAGCTGTTTTGGGCAGTTGCCCATCAGTACAGGACATATATTTATTCATTATAAATGATAATTCCAGAAGTGATGAAAGGAGAGATGAGGAACTGGTAATAAGCAAACTCACTGATGTAAGATGCATTTTGATTGAATGTGCAAGCACTAATCATATCATTGGAAGTTTTGAAAACGTGGATGAGAAAAGGACATCAAATAAGGATATAACCCTTTATGCTAAGTGGGACAGAAACATGTTATTTAATACACACAAACAGAAACAAATGCTGACATGTGTCCATTTTTAGAAGAGATGACTATTTGTTTTATGACATATAAATTGCCATTCAAAAACATATTTCCCAATATACTTCAAAACTAGTTCCCCCTAAATTTGGAGGGTCTTCTGAAGCCCGAATGTGAAATTTACATACAGAGAAAGAAGTGTGGTATGCCCTATTTAAAAATGCAGCTAATATCTCTTTGGAGTGGGAATTTTGATAGAAACCGAGAAGCTGTTTTTGGCCGTTGCCCATCACTACAGGACATATATTTATTCATAAAAAATGATAATTCTAGAAGTGATGAAAAGAGAGATGAGGAACAGGCAATAAGCAAACTCACTGATATAAGATACATTTTGCTTGAATGTGAGAGCACTGATCATATCCTTAGAAGTTTGAAGATGTTCTGGATGAGTAAAGGATATCAAATAAGTACATAACCCTTTTGCTAAGTAGGAGAGAAACATGTTATTTAATACACACAAACAGAAACAAATGCTGACATGTGTACATTTTTAGAAAAGATGACTATTTGTTTTATGACATATAAATTGCCATTGAGAAACATATTTCCCTATATACTTCAAAACTAGATTCCCCTTAATGTGGAGGGTCTTCTAAAGCCAATGTGAAATTGACATTCAGCAAAAGAAGTGTGGGATGATCTATTTAAAAGTGCAACTATTGTCTCTTTGGAGTGGGAATTTTGATAGAAACTGGGAAGCTGTTTTGGGCAGTTGCCCATCAGTACAGGACATATATTTATTCATTATAAATGATAATTCCAAGAGCAATGAAAGGAGAGATGAGGAACTGGTAATAAGCACACTCACTGATGTAAGATGCATTTCGATTGAATGTGCGAGCACTATCATATCATTGGAAGTTTTGAAAATGTAGATGAGTAAAGGACATCAAATAAGGATATAACCCTTTATGCTAAGTGGGACAGAAACATGTTATTTAATACACACAAACAGAAACAAATGCTGACATGTGTCCATTTTTAGAAGAGATGACTATTCGTCTTATGACATATAAATTGCCATTGGGAAACATATTTTCCAATATACTTCAAAACTAGTTTCCCCTTAGTTTGGAGGGTATTCTGTCCCCAATGTGAAATTTACATACAGCAAAAGAAGTGTAGTATGCCCTATTTCAAAGTGTAACTATTGTCTCTTTGGAGTGGGAATTTTGATAGAAACCGAGAAGCTGTTTTGGGACGTTGCCCATCACTACACGACATATATTTATTCATTATAAATGATAATTCCAGAAGTGATGAAAGGAGAGATAAGGAACTGGTAATAAGCACACTCACTGATGTAAGATGCATTTCGCTTGAATGTGCGAGCACTGATCATATCATTGGAAGCTTTGAAAACGTGGATAAGTAAAGGACATCAAATAAGGTCATTACCCTTTCTTTATGCTAAGTGGGATAGAAACATGTTATTTAATACACACAAACAGAAACAAATGATGAGATGTGTCCATTTTCAGAAGAGATGACTATTCGTTTTATGACATATAAATTGCCGTTCAACAACATATTTCCCAATATACTTCAAAACTAGTTCCCCCTAAATTTGGAGGGTCTTCTGAAGCCCAATGTGAAATTTACATACAGCGAAAGAAGTGTGGTATGCCCTATTTAAAAGTGCAGCTATTGTATCTTTGGAGTGGGAATTTCGATAAAAACTGGGAAGCTGTTTTAGGCAGTTGCACATCACTACAGGACATATATTTATTCATTATAAATGATAATTCCAGAAGCAATGAAAGGAGAGATGAGGAACTGGTAATAAGGAAACTCACTGATAAAAGATGAATTTCGATTGAATGTGCAAGCACTGATCATATCATTGGAAGTTTTGAAAACGTGGATGAGTAAAGGACATGAAATAAGGTCATAACCCTTTCTTTATGCTTAAATACACACAAACAGAAACAAATGCTTTAATACACACAAACAGAAACAAATGCTGACATTTAATACACACAAACAGAAACAAATGCTGACATGTGCCCATTTTCAGAAGAGATGACTATTCGTATTATGACATAAAAATTGCCATTGGGAAACATATTTTCCAATATACTTCAAAACTAGTTCCCCCTTAATTTGGAGGACCTTCTGTCCCCAATGTGAAATTTACATACAGCGAAAGAAGTGTGGTATGCCCTATTTAAAAGTGCAACTATTGTCTCTTTCGAGTGGGAATTTTGATAGAAACTGGGAAGCTGTTTTAGACAGTTGCACATCACTACAGGACATATAATTATTCATTATAAATGATAATTCCAGAAGTGATGAAAGGAGAGATGAGGAACTGGTAATAAGGAAACTCACTGATATAAGATGAATTTCGATTGAATATGCGAGCACTATCATATCATTGGAAGTTTTGAAAATGTGGATGAGTAAAGGACATCAAACAAGGATATAACCCTTTATGCTAAGTGGGACAGAAACATGTTATTTAATACACACAAACAGAAACAAATGCTGACATGAGTCCATTTTTAGAAGAGATGACTATTCGTCTTATGACATATAAATTGCCATTGGGAAACATATTTTCCAATATAATTCAAAACTAGTTCCCCCTAAATTTGGAGGGTCTTCTGAAGCCCAATGGGAAATTTACATACAGCGAAAGAAGTGTGGTATGCCCTATTTAAAAGTGCAGCTATTGTCTCTTTGGAGTGGGAATTTTGATAGAAACCGAGAAGCTGTTTTGGGCCGTTGCCCATCACTACAGGACATATATTTATTCATTATAAATGATAATTCCAGAAGCAATGAAAGGAGAGATGCGGAACTGGTAATAAGGAAACTCACTGATATAAGATGAATTTCGATTGAATGCGCAAGCACTATCATATCATTGGAAGTTTTGAAAATGTGGATGAGTAAAGGACATTAAATAGGGATATAACCCTTTATGCTAAGTGGGACAGAAACATGTTATTTAATACACACAAACAGAAACAAATGCTGACATGTGTCCATTTTCAGAAGAGATGACTTCGTTTTATGACATATAAATTGCCATTCAACAACATATTTCCCAATATACTTCAAAACTAGTTTCCCCTAAATTTGGAGGGTCTTCTGAAGCCCAATGGGAAATTTACATACAGCGAAAGAAGTGTGGTATGCCCTATTTAAAAGTGCAGCTATTGTCTCTTTGGAGTGGGAATTTTGATAGAAACCGAGAAGCTGTTATGGGCCGTTGCCCATCACTACAGGACATATATTTATTCATTAGAAATGATAATTCCAGAAGAGATGAAAAGAGAGATGAGGAACTGGTAATAAGCAAACTCAAAGATGAATTCGATTGAATGTGCGAGCACTGATCATATCATTGGAAGTTTTGAAAACGTGGACGAGTAAAGGATATCAAGTAAGGTTATAACCCTTTCTTTATGCTAAGTGGGACAGAAACATGTTATTTATTACACACAAACAGAAACAAATGCTGACATTTGTCCAATTCAAGAAGATATGACTATTTGTCTTATGACATATAATTTCCCACTGGGAAACATAATTCCCAATATATTTCAAAACTAGTTCCCTTTTAATTTGGAGGGTCTTCTGAAGCCCAATGTGAAATTGACATGCAGCGAAAGAAGTGTGGGATGCCTTATTTAAAAGTGCTGCTACCCAGTAAAAACACAAGTGCTGGGAAACTGCTGGCCACCAGCTGGCAGTGATGGGTCACTGCTGACTGAAATCTGCCGCTCACGGCCCGGTAGTGGTCCGTTGGTGGCAGCGCTATCAGTTGGCGAGCCATTGATGGCCCTGCAGCATCGCCGTGAATTGTGGGCCTCCAAGCAAGTGCCACTAGTGGCCCGTTGCTGGCAACCAATGCAACCCACAACAGCTGGTGGAAGCATCGGGACTGCGCATGCGCAGGAGCAACACTTGCTGTGTCTCTCATGGTACCAGTTAGTTGAAGACGACGCTATCGCCATCGTGTTATTTTAGTGGATGTTAAGAAAAAAATCCATATGTGGAGATGCGAATTAATTTCCTAATGAAATTTTACGTCGACGAAGATATCAGGTTAAGCCGTGAAATACTAGATTACAGCCATGAAATACACCCACTCCATTCCCATGAATAACAATTCATGGAATGGAGTGGATGAATAACAAGAAAAATTTGAAACCGCTTGAAACACCTATCCTGGAAAACCATTAAAATAGCGTTTGTTGGAAAAAAAAAAAAAAAAAGAATTATACGTGTACAAAATTTATTAATTATTTGAAAGAAAAAAAAAGCAATGCTATGTGGTGTACTCATCCATGGGTTGAATACACAAGACTGGGAGGAATTCGCTTCTAAAAATAACGAGAAGTAAAATAAAATATCTTTTACTCTTTAAAACAAATGTAGCTTCGGACAACGGAAAGGAAAGACACAACGTCAAAAATGTAACAGAATGTGACATGAACCCGGGTAAATATATATTTATTCAACAATCTCTTTTCAAGACGGCAAGGACAGTACAAAACTTTGGAAAGCGACTCTTAAGTATGTACACGCCTTGAAAATGAGTGAAGTTCCCTTAAGGTAAAAAAAAAAACTATTGTTACGTTGAAAAAATTAATTTATCAATTATATGAAACTGACATTTATGAAAAATACCTCGCAATATTATAAAATGAAAGAGGGAAGCATTCGTTTACAAATTGCATACCGAACAGACAGCTTCCAGCAGGTAGAGGAGCGTTGTGAATTAGTCCGGTCGGTAGCGAGCGCGGCTTCCACCTAAACGGCCCAGGATCGAATCTGCCAGCCTCAACTGCAGGGGCATGGCCAACCTGCTGGCCAATGCCCTCGCCTTTGAAGACCTATAATCACTCAATGCTGACGTCCTCCTACTACAAGAAACCAACTGCACACCCAACACCAACTACACCAGATGGCGTCCCTGGCCATACACCTTTCACCACTCACACAGTCTCACCCAGCACGGTGGCATTGCCATCGCTATACACCAACAACTACTACCCACTCTCAACGCAGTTTCCGTCACGCCACTTTACCGTGACCTACTGCAGCAACTTGTTCTCACTATCCAACAGAAGACCTACCACATCTTCAATATCTACGTCCCCCACCACACCCACCTAGTCACACCTCTTTTCCAACACCTTCGCACTGCCTTCAACTCCTTGCCGCCCAACTCCACCATCATCTTCGGAGGAGACTTCAACTGCGTGCTTAACGCCACCATCAACCGATCCTCCGAAACCGACCGCAACGCCTCCACGGCGGGACTGCTCGCTAACTTAGTCAATGAAACCACCCTCCATGACGCATACCGCGAGCTTTTCCCCTCACATCGGTCCTTCACTTGGAGATCTCCGTCAGCGGCATCCTCCGCCGCAGCCCGACTAGACAGATTCTACGTCACCGGAAATCTCCTCCCCACCCTTGCTGCAGTAGACCACACCCCCACTGCCTCCTCAGACCACTGCTCCATCCTCCTCACCATCCGCCTCTCACCCACCCACACTAGCAGCATTCGCCACTGGACCTATGACCCAGAACTACTCAAAGACACCACGTACTGCACAGCCATCACCAACATCCACCAGGACGCCATCTCCTCCCTCCCCACCACAAACTGCCCCATCCAACACTGGCTCACCACTAAAGCTAAGATCTGCCTCCTGTCCAAGATAACCTCCTTCACCAACAGGACCCTACTACACATGCACACCGACAACCTCCGAGCTCTCCTCAACCTCACTGACATCACCTCCCCCTCCTTTCTCATTCACCAAGCTGAACTCCAGAGAGCGTTGGAACCACTTGCCCAGCAAGCAATCCTGCGGATGAAGCTACTCCATCTCAGCACCGTCGACCACCCGCAGGACCACTTCCTCGACCTAGAGAGGAAGCACAAACACTCCACCTCTCTTCACTCCCTCTCCCTCCCCAACGGTACCACCACCGACGATCCCCACGATTTATGCACCCATGTGCATAAATATTTCACTACTCTCTATACCCCCTACGCTGCTCCCCCTGCACCCCTGATAACCTCCTCCACTCCCTACCTCAAGTCCCCCACCACCTCCACACTTCGCTTTCCTCCCCTTTCACTCAACAGGAGATTCTATCTTCCCTTCTCAAACTTAACCAGTCTGGCTCCCCGGGGCCAGACGGTCTAACTGCTGTCTTCTACAGGAAATTCTCCTCTCTCATCCTGCCTCTCCTCCTGGCGTGCTTTCTTGCTATCTCAACCTCTAACACCGTCCCAGCGGAATTCACGACTGCCCACATCATTCTCCTCCCCAAGAAAGGCTCACTTCTTGACCTGAACAACTGGCGCCCCATCAGTCTCATGAACCTGGACTACAAAATCCTTGTTAAAACTCTCTCCACGAGACTCAACCTCGTACTCCCTCCCTGATTCACCCTGACCAATCCTACACCATCCCGTCCAGGTCCATTCACGAGAACATCCACGTTCTCCGTGACATCACTCACCTTGCCCACACCCTCAAGGAACAGCTTGCCCTTCTTAACTTAGACCAGAGGAAAGCTTTCGACAATGTGTCCCACCGCAACCTCTCTGAAGTCCTCTGGGGCTTCGGCTTCCCAACCCCTTTCTCCACCATCCTCCTCACCCTTTACAGCAGCGCAGTTGTTCACGTCAGAACGCGGACCTTTCTCACTGCGCCTATCCCTTTCCGGAAAGGCATCCCCCAAGGGTGCCCCCTCTCTGGACAACTCTTTGCTCTCTGCTTCGAGCCCTTCCTCCGCTCCGTCCGCACTGCCTTCGCCTACTCCCACCCCATCGAGCTCGCCAGCCATCGGCACCATGCCATCCATGTCGCTGCTTACGCCGATGATGCAACCTTCATCATACGGCGAAACAACCAGTCCTCCCTCCTCCTCTCCTTGTATGACGAGTACGCCAGTCTCTCCGGTGCCTCCCTCAACCTTAGTAAAAGCACCGGACTGTGGTGCGGATCCTGGGCCTCAAGAGTTGACGCCCCCTGCGCTGCCCAGTGGTCCTCCGACAGTCAACACCTCCTCGGTGTTCACATCGGAAAGCGACTCGTCACCGACGCAGCCACCTGGCCCCCTCTCATTCGGAAACTCAAGCAGACGGCAGGCTGGTGGGCACAAGCCAAATTCTGCACCTCCTTCCACAGTCGTGCCATCATTGCAAATAACCTCTTCATGTCACAAGTCCAGTTCTCCTGGACTAACACGCCTGTCCCCTCCCACGTCCTCCTCGACATCACCAGAGTCCTCACCAACTTTATCTGGTCCAAGCACCACTGTACCACTGCCGAAACACTTACCAGACCCATCTCCCACGGAGGACTCGCACTTTTCGACGTCCGCCTCAGGTACAAGGCAGTCAGACTTATCTCCTTTTTCTCTGCCCTAACCTCCACCAACCCTGCTGTTTCGACTCTCCTCAATGTTTTCTCCTCCCCACGGAACCCCTCCCTTACCCTCTCCACCTTCCTTCTTATGGACCACTATCCCTATGTTCCTACTAGGCTCTCCCCCACCTACCACGAAGCCATCACCCTCTTCCGCTCTCTTCCTATCATCAATGTCCCTCCCACCTCCACCCTCGAACTACTCTCTGAACCACTTTTCTTCTCCTCTCTCCTCCACCCCCACACCTTCCTTTCTTCCATATCCCCACTTGGCTCAGGGCAGGGATAGTCACTGTCCGCCAACTTGTGAACACTAACCTATCCTGGAAACATGTCTCTGAGCTCGCCCCCACCCTGCCCGGCTCCAACTCGAACAACTATAAGTTCACAACCCTCAAAGACGCTCTCCGTCTTCTCTTCCCTTTCCTCGTCTCTCCTAATGGCATTCGCACTATTCAGTCTGCGCCTATCTCCCTCCCATTCACACTTGACACCCCCACAGGCGCCCTCCTGGTACATTCTCTCAGTGTCAAGCAACTGTACCACTTCCTCCACAACGGCACCCACAACCCCTGCCCTGCTCTCTCCCTCACGCCCTCTCACTCCCCCCTGTTTGGTCCATGCTCACAACGCTCATAAACCACCCACACGAAACCTACATTCAGTGGCAATTCCTCCACTCCCGCCTACCCGTCCCAAGCACGCTTCACCAGATGAGCATACTCAACACCCCCCTCTGCCCTTTCTGCGCAGAGCTGGGCTCACTTCACCACACATACATTCACTGCCCCGTCCTTCTCCCGCTGTTCCACCTGATGTTCACCATGGCCTCCAAGGTCTGCCCCATCACCCACAAGATACAACACTATCAATGTCTCAACGCTGCACCCACCGCAACCTCACGCCTCCACAACTTGCACCTACTTCTTCGTCCTCGCCAAATACATCATCTACCAACTTTACCTCCAACACACTAACAACACCCCACTCACCAAACCCCCAGCAAGCACCCGACTGGTCCATCACTTCAAGAACAGAGTCACCGCCCGACTGCAAGCAGACTACGCAGAAGCTCACAGGACGGCGACCCTGAGCGAGTTCTGGAAGCGATGGAACCCCCACAGAAGCTGGTTTACTGTCACCAGCAACAACAAGATCTGCCTCACTGACGCGCCCTTACCACTGGAAAGAACCACCAACAGCCACTCTTGCTCGCACCCACCTGGTGCCACCGCAGCAAAGAACACAGGTGAAAACTTTTCCATACTGCTGCCCCCCTCCCCCCTACAACCTGCAACCTCAAGTGCTCAAATGAACTGTACTACAACTACCACGGCTTGGAACGAGAGAAAGTGCAAATGGATCACCATTTCATCTGTTATAAAAAAAAAAAAAAAAAAAAAAAACCTCCAGAACTCTCTACGCTCACACAACAGACTCCAGCAGCTCGGAAGAGCAAAACTTTTTGTACACACGCATCACCATTTCATGTTATAAAGAAAGTTCTCCTGAACTCCCTACTCTCACGCAAAAGACTCGAGCAGCTCGGAAGAGCAAAACTTTTGTACATATGCATCACCATTTGTAAATACTCACCTACTCATCTTCTGTCTCATCTCCTCTGACGAGCCATGCGCCGTCGCCCTGTAAAACTTCACTGTATCATCTCTCTGTAAATAAAGTTTATTTTGAAAAGGATCGAATCTAGTCAGATCCAAACGGCGTTTTCCGGTCTGTCGAGAAAATTTCCCCAGAAAAGTGCGTTAATTTACAAGCTTCGTAAGGCTAGAAAAAAATTGTAGCTTTAGGAAACTGCGGTTATCCTTGCATTTTTTTTTAAATTATTATTGCTACTACTGGGAAATTGGCGGACAAGATTCGGCAAGCCACCAGTTACGTCACGTGGTTGCTGGCTGCCACTAACGGCCCACTAGCGGACCATATTAGGCTAGCCATCATTTCTGGCAAGTACTTGCAGGGCCACTGAAGCGCCACTTGAGGCAGCTACTGCCTGTGATGGACCACTGATGGCCCTGTTGTGGCATATGACAACTGATGGGGTGCCAACTGTTGGCCAGCTGTTGGTCTGAACTGCTGGCCCTTCTGTTGGCCACCCGGACATTTTATTGACGGTTCGGCAGCGGCAACATAGTGCTGGGCCATTGATGACAGTGGTGGCTGCCAGCAATGGCCCACTGCTGGCCCAGCAATACTGTTTTTGCTGGGAGATTAAGCCGTGAAATACTAGATTACAGCCATGAAATACACCCACTCCATTTTTCCATGAATAACAATTCATGGAATGGAGTGCATGAATAACAAGAAAAAATTTGAAACCGCTTGAAACAAATATCCTGAAAAACCATTAAAACAACGTTTGCGGGGAAAAAAAAATTATACGCGTACAAAATTTATTAATTATTTGAAAGAAAAAAAAAAAAAAGCAACGCTCTTTGGGGTACTCATCCATGGGTTGAATGCACACCACTGGGAGGAATTTGCTTCTAAAAATAACGAGAAGTAAAATAAAATATCTTTTACTCTTTAAAACAAATGTAGCTTCGGACAACGGAAAGGAAAGACACAACGTTAAAAATGTAACAGAATGTCACATGAACCCGTGTAAATTTATATTTATTCAACAATCTCTTTTCAAGACGGCAAGAGCAGTACAAAACTTTGGAAAGCAACTCTAAGTAGTATGTACACGCCTTGAAAATGAGTGAAGTTCCCTTAAGGTAAAAAAAAAAAAAAAAAAAAAAAACTATTGTTACGTTGAAAAAATTAATTTATCAATTATATGAAACTGACTTTTATGGAAAATACCTCGCAATATTGTAAAATGAAAGAGGGAAGCATTCGATTACACATTGCATACCAAGCAGACAGCTTTAAGCATAGGCTCGTTGTGGTGAATTAGTCCGGTCGGTAGAGAGCTTAGCTATCACGTAAACGGCCCAGGTTCAAATCTACTCCGATACAAACTGGTGTTTTTCTGATGTGTTGAGAAAATTTCCCCAGCGCAGTTCGTTAATTCACAAGCTTCGTAAGGGTAGAAAAAAGAAATTGTAGCTTTGGGTAACTGCGGTTATCTTTTTTTTTTTTTTTTTTTTAATTATTATGGTTACTACTGGGAAATTGGCGGACAAGATTCAGCAAGCCACCAGTTACGTCACGTGGTTGCTGGCTGCCACTAACGACCCACATTAGGCTAGCCATCATTTCTGGCACGTGCTTGCAGGGCCACTTGTGGCAGCTACTGCCTGTGATGGCCCACTGATGGCCCTATTGTGGCATATGACAACTGATGAAGTGCCAACTGTTGGCCTGAACTGCTGGCCCTTCTGTTGGCCGCCCGGACATTTTATTGCCGGTTCGGCAGTGGCAACATAAAGCTGGGCCGTTGCTTGGTCCCAGCAATGGCCCAGCAAGACTGTTTTTGCTGGGTATTGTCTCTTTGGAGTGGGAATTTTGATAGAAACTGGGAAGCTGTTTTGGGCCGTTGCGCAATCACTACAGGACATATACAGTGTAGCAAAGAATTTTTAAGACTGGGTCTGTAAAATGAAATAGAACAAGAAATTATAATTTGATTTTGGTTTGATATTCAAAATAAGTCCCTCCGGCTTCAATACACTTGTTACAGCGATTTAATAATGATTCGAATGCCTGTCCCAGTTCACTTTGCGGAATTGCCTCCAAAGCACGCTCCGAAGCTGTTTGTATGGTCGAAATATCATCAAAATAACACCCTTTTAACGTCATTTTAAGTTTTGGGAATAAAGAAAAGTTGCAGGGTGCTAAATCAGGCGAATATGGTGGATGATTCAACACACATACGTTATTTTTCGCCAAAAATCTACGAACAAGGAGTGAGGTGTGACTGGGTGCATTATCGTTCAACAAACACTAACTGTTTTTATCCCGATATTCTGGACGAATTCTGCCCATCAAACGCCTCAAAACATTTAAATAAAACTTACCAGTAATTGTTTGTCCACTTGGAACAAATTCTTCGTGGATAATACCCTTACTATCGAAGAATGTAATGAGCATTGTTTTGATTTTTGAAGGAACTTTTCTTGTTTTTTTCGCTTGTGGCGAGTTTTTTGACTTCCATTACGCACTTTGCCGCTTTGTTTTAGGATCATATTGAAAACACCATGTTTAATCACCTGTAACAATCGATTTTAAGAAGTTTGGATCATTTTTACCTGATGAAATGATGTCTCTGCACTGTGCACTTCTCCTTGATTTTTGTTCATTGGTTAACGTGTGTGGAACAAATTTAGCACAGACTTTTGTTTGCCCAAATCTTCATGCAGGATGGTTCAAATAATTTCTTTGTTGATGTTTAAAGACTCTTCCATCATTATTAGTGATGCACATCGATTGTTTGCCACGCAATCACGCACTTTTTTAATAATCTCAGGTGTCCTACATGAACTTGGTCTTCCGGTATGCTTATCATCTTCTAGTGTATCTCTTCCGTCCAAAAAACGTTTGTGCCACAGGAAAACATTTGATCTACTTAAACAAAACTCACCGTAAACTTGTTTCATCAATTGCTACGTTTCCGAGGTACTTTTACCAAGTTTTGCGTTAAATTTAATAACAGCCCTTTGTTCCATCTTAATAATTCTACATGAAAAAAATGTTACTTCTCTAATGAACAGCCGTTTCGTTTGAGTTACTTTAACAACTGCGCAATACTTTTGGCAGAAAGCAAGCAGATGGTCACGGTTTTATAACGCATTCGCGATTACACTGGTAACGCCACCGTAGGCTGAAATCTAGCGCCAGTCTTAAAAATTCTTTGACGCACTGTGTATATTTATTCATTATAAATGATAATTCCAGAAGAGATGAAAGGAGAGATGAGGAACTGGCAATGAGCAAACTCACTGATGTGAGATGCATTTTGCTTGAATGTGCAAGCACTGATCATATCATTGAAAGTTTGAAGATGTTCTGGATGAGTAAAGGATATCAAATAAGGTCATAACCCTTTCTTTATGCTAAGTGGGACAGAGACATGCTATTTAATACACACAAACAGAAACAAATGCTGACATGTGTCCATTTTCAGAAGAGCTGACATGTGCCCATTTTTAGAAGAGCTGAATATTCGTCTTATGACATATAATTTGCCAATTGGAAACATATTTTCCAATATACTTCAAAACTAGTTCCCCCTAAATTTGGAGGGTCTTCTGAAGCCCAATGGGAAATTTACATACAGCGAAAGAAGTGTGGTATGCCCTATTTAAAAGTGCAGCTATTGTCTCTTTGGAGTGGGAATTTTGATAGAAACCGAGAAGCTGTTTTGGGCGGTTGCCAACACTACAGGACATATATTTATTCATAAAAAATGATAACTCCATAAGTGATGAAAGGAGAGATGAGGAACTGGTAATAAGGAAACTCACTGATATAAGATGAATTTCGATTGAATGTGCAAGCACTATCATATCATTGAAAGTTTTGAAAATGTGGACGAGTACAGGACATCAAATAAGGATATAACCCTTTAGCTAAGTGGGACAGAAACATGTTATTTAATACACACAAACAGAAACAAATGCTGACATGAGTCCATTTCCAGAAGAGATGACTATTCGTTTTATGACATATAAATTGCCATTCAACAACAAATTTCCCAATATACTTCAAAACTAGTTCCCCCTAAATTTGGAGGGTCTTCTGAAGCCCAATGGGAAATTTACATACAGCGAAAGAAGTGTGGTATGCCCTATTTAAAAGTGCAGCTATTGTCTCTTTGGAGTGGGAATTTTGATAGAAACCGAGAAGCTGTTTTGGGCCGTTGCCCATCACTACAGGACATATATTTATTCATTATAAATGATAATTCCAGAAGTGATGAAAGGAGAGACGAGGAACTGACAATGAGCAAATTCATTGTTGTAAGATGCATTTCGCTTGAATGGGCGAGCACTGATCATATCATTGGAAGCTTTGAAAACGTGGATAAGTAAAGGACATCAAATAAGGTCATAACCCTTTCTTTATCCTAAGTGGGACAGAAACATGTTATTTAATACACAAAAACAGAAACAAATGCTGACATGTGTCCATTTTCAGAAGAGATGACTATTCGTTTTATGACATATAAATTGCCATTCAACAACATATTTCCCAATATACTTCAAAACTAGTTCCCCCTAAATTTGGAGGGTCTTCTGAAGCCCAATGTGAAATTTACATACAGCGAAAGAAGAGTGGTATGCCCTATTAAAAAGTGCAGCTATTGTCTCTTTGGAGTGGGAATTTTGATAGAAACCCAGAAGCTGTTTTGGGCCATTGCCCATCACTACAGGACATATATTTATTCATAAAAAATGATAATTCCAGAAGTGTTGAAAAGAGATATGAGGAACTGGCAATAAGCAAACTCACTGATATAAGATGCATTTTGCTTGAATGTGAGAGCACTAATCATATCCTTGGTAGTTTGAACATGTTCTGGATGAGTAAAGGATAACAAATAAGTACATAACCTTTTATGCTAAGTAGGACAGAAACATGTTATTTAATACACACAAACAGAAACAAATGCTGACATGTGTACATTTTTAGAAGAGATGACTATTCGTTTTATGACATATAAATTGCCATTGAGAAACATATTTCCCAATATACTTTAAAACTAGATACCCCTTAATTTGGAGGGTCTTCATAAGCCCAATGTGAAATTGACGTGCAGCGAAAGAAGTGTGGGATGCCCTATTTAAAAGTGCAGCTATTGCCTCTTTGGAGTGGGAATTTTGATAGAAACTGGGAAGCTGTTTTAGGCTGTTGTCTATCACTACAGGACATATATTTATTCATTATAAATGGTAATTCCAGAAGTGATGAAAGGAGAGATGAGGAAATGGTAATAAGGAAACTCACTGATATAAAATGAATTTCGATTGAATGTGCGAGCACTGATCATATCATCGGAAGCGTTGAAGATGTTCTGGATGAGTAAAGGACACCAAATAAGGTCATAACCCTTTCTT
The DNA here is from genome assembly GCA_039090855.1 of Macrothele yani. Lineage (NCBI taxonomy): Eukaryota > Metazoa > Arthropoda > Arachnida > Araneae > Macrothelidae > Macrothele > Macrothele yani. The sequence goes on along the minus strand of CM077027.1, from coordinate 130,295,444 downwards.
TATGCTAAGTGGGAATAAAACATGCTATTTAATACACAAAAACAGAAACAAATGCTGACATGTATCCATTTTCAGAAGAGATGACTATTCGTTTTATGACATATAAATTGCCATTCAACAACATATTTCCCAATATACTTCAAAACTAGTTGCCTCTAAATTTGGAGGGTTTTCTGAAGCCCAATGTGAAATTTACATACAGCGAAAGAAGTGTGGTATGCCCTATTAAAAAGTGCAGCTATTGTCTCTTTGGAGTGGGAATTTTGATAGAAACCGAGAAGCTGTTTTGGGCCGTTGCCCATCACTACAGGACATATATTTATTCATAAAAAATGATAATTCCAGAAGTGTTGAAAAGAGAGATGAGGAACTGGCAATAAGCAAACTCACTGATATAAGATGCATTTTGCTTGAATGTGAGAGCACTGATCATATCCTTGGAAGTTTGAACATGTTCTGAATGAGTAAAGGATATCAAATAAGTACATAACCTTTTATGCTAAGTAGGACAGAAACATGTTATTTAATACACACAAACAGAAACAAATGCTGACATGTGTACATTTTTAGAAGAGATGACTATTTGTTTTATGAGATATAAATTGCCATTGGGAAACATATTTCCTAATATACTTCAAAAGTAGTTCCCCCTTAATGTGGAGTTTCTTCTGAAGCCCAATGTGAAATTGACATGCAGCCAAAGAAGTGTGGGATGCCCTATTTAAAAGTGCAGCTATTGCCTCTTTGGAGTGGGAATTTTGATAGAAACCGAGAAGCTGTTTTGGGCCGTTGCCTATCACTACAGGACATATATTTATTCATAAAAAATGATAATTCCAGAAGTGTTGAAAAGAGAGATGAGGAACTTGCAATAAGCAAACTCACTGATATAAGATGCATTTTGCTTGAATGTGAAAGCACTAATCATATCCTTAGAAGTTTCAACATGTTCTGGAAGAGTAAAGGATATCAAATAAGTACATAACCTTTTATGCTAAGTAGGACAGAAACATGTTATTTAATACACACAAACAGAAACAAATGCTGACATGTGTACATTTTTAGAAGAGATGCCTATTCGTTTTATGACATATAAATTGCCATTGAGAAACATATTTTACCAATATACTTTAAAACTAGATACCCCTTAATTTGGAGGGTCTTTTGAAGCACAATGTGAAATTGGCGTGCAGCGAAAGAAGTGTGGGATGCCCTATGTAAAAGTGCAGCTATTGTCTCTTTGGAGAGGGAATTTTGATAGAAACTGGGAAGCTGTTTTAGGCAGTTGCACATCACTACAGGACATATATTTATTCCTTATAAATGATAATTCCAGAAGCAATGAAAGGAGAGATGAGGAACTGGTAATAAGGAAACTCACCGATATAAGATGAATTTCGATTGAATGTGCGAGCACTATCATATCATTGGAAGTTTTGAAAATGTGGATGAGTAAAGGACATCAAATAAGGATATAACCCTTTATGCTAAGTGGGACAGAAACATGTTATTTAATACACACAAACAGAAACAAATGCTGACATGTGTCCGTTTTCGGAAGAGATAACTATTCGTATTATGACATATAAATTGCCATTGGGAAACATATTTTCCAATATACTTCAAAACTAGTTCCCCTTTAGTTTGGAGGGCCATCTGTCCCCAATGTGAAATTTACATACAGCGAAAGAAGGGTGGTATGCCCTATTTAAAAGTGCAACTATTGTCTCTTTGGAGTGGGAATTTTGATAAAAACTGGGAAGCTGTTTTAGGCAGTTGCACATCACTACAGGACATATATTTATTCCTTATAAATGATAATTCCAGAAGCAATGAAAGGAGAGATGAGGAACTGGTATTAAGGAAACTCACTGATATAAGATGAATTTCGATTGAATGTGCGAGCACTATCATATCATTGGAAGTGTTGAAAATGTGGATGAGCAAAGGACATCAAATAAAGATATAACCCTTTATGCTAAGTGGGACAGAAACATGTTATTTAATACACACAAAGAGAAACAAATGCTGACATGTGTCCGTTTTTAGAAGAGATGACTATTCGTCTTATGACATATAAATTGCCATTGGGAAACATATTTTCCAATATACTTCAAAACTAGTTCCCCCTTAGTTTGGAGGGCCTTCTGTGCCCAATGTGAAATTTACATACAGCGAAAGAAGTGTGGTATGCCCTATTTAAAAGTGCAACTATTGTCTCTTTGGAGTGGGAATTTTGATAGAAACCGAGAAGCTGTTTTGTGCCGTTGCCCATCACTACAGGACATATATTTATTCATTATAAATGATAATTCCAGAAGTGATGAAAGGAGAGAAGAGGAACTGGCAATGAGCAAATTCATTGTTGTAAGATGCATTTCGCTACAATGTGCGAGCACTGATCATATCCTTGGAAGTTTGAAGATGTTCTGGATGAGTTAAGGATATCAAATAAGTACATAACCTTTTATGCTAAGTAGGACAGAAACATGTTATTTAATACACACAAACAGAAACAAATGCTGACATGTGTACATTTTTAGAAGAGATGACTATTCGTTTTATGACATATAAATTGCCATTAAGAAACATATTTCCCAATATACTTTAAAACTAGATACCCATTAATTTGGAGGGTCTTCTGAAGCCCAATGTGAAATTGACGTGCAGCAAAAGAAGTGTGGGATGCCCTATGTAAAAGTGCAACTATTGTCTCTTTGGAGTGGGAATTTTGATAGAAACCGAGAAGCTGTTTTGGGCCGTTGCCCATCACAACAGGACATATATTTATTCATAAAAAATGATAATTCCAGAAGTGTTGAAAAGAGAGATAAGGAACTGGCAATAAGCAAACTCACTGATATAAGATGCATTTTGCTTGAATGTGAGAGCACTGATCATATCCTTGGAAGTTTGAAGATGTTCTGGATGAGTAAAGGATATCAAATAAGTACATAACCTTTTATGCTAAGTAGGACAGAAACATGTTATTTAATACACACAAACAGAAACAAATGCTGACATGTGTACATTTTTAGAAGAGATGACTATTCGTTTTATGACATATAAATTGCCATTGAGAAACATATTTCCCAATATACTTTAAAACAATATACCCCTTAATTTGGAGGGTCTTCTGAAGCCCAATGTGAAATTGACATGCAGCGAAAGAAGTGTGGGATGCCCTATGTAAAAGTGCAACTATTGTCTCTTTGGAGTGGGAATTTTGATAGAAACCGAGAAGCTGTTTTGTGCCGTTGCCCATCACTACAGGACATATATTTATTCATTATAAATGATAATTCCAGAAGTGATGAAAGGAGAGAAGAGGAACTGGCAATGAGCAAATTCTTTGTTGTAAGATGCATTTCGCTACAATGTGCGAGCACTGATCATATCCTTGGAAGTTTGAAGATGTTCTGGATGAGTTAAGGATATCAAATAAGTACATAACCTTTTATGCTAAGTAGGACAGAAACATGTTATTTAATACACACAAACAGAAACAAATGCTGACATGTGTACATTTTTAGTAGAGATGACTATTCGTTTTATGACATATAAATTGCCATTAAGAAACATATTTCCCAATATACTTTAAAACTAGATACCCCTTAATTTGGAGGGTCTTCTGAAGCCCAATGTGAAATTGACGTGCAGCAAAAGAAGTGTGGGATGCCCTATGTAAAAGTGCAACTATTGTCTCTTTGGAGTGGGAATTTTGATAGAAACTGGGAAGCTGTTTCGGGCCGTTGCCCATCAGTACAGGACATATATTTATTCATTATAGCTGATAATTCCAGGAGCAATGAAAGGAGAGATCAGGAACTGCTAATAAGGAAACTCACTGATATAAGATGATTTTCGATTGAATGTGGGAGCACTATCATATCATTGGAAGTTTTGAAAATGTGGATGGGTAAAGGACATCAAATAAGGATATAAACCTTTATGCTAAGTGGGACAGAAACATGTTATTTAATACACACAAACAGAAACAAATGCTGACATGTGTCCATTTTCGGAAGAGATGACTATTCGTATTATGACATATAAATTGCCATTGGGAAACATATTTTCCAATATACTTCAAAACTAGTTCCCTCTAAATTTCGAGGGTCTTCTGAAGCCCAACATGAAATTTACATACAGCGAAAGAAGTGAGGTATGCCCTATTAAAAAGTGCAGCTATTGTCTCTTTGGAGTGGGAATTTTGATAGAAACCGAGAAGCTGTTTGGGCCGTTGCCCATCACTACAGGACATATATTTATTCATTATAAATGATAATTCCAGAAGTGATGAAAGGAGAGAAGAGGAACTGGCAATGAGCAAATTCTTTGTTGTAAGATGCATTTCGCTACAATGTGCGAGCACTGATCATATCCTTGGAAGTTTGAAGATGTTCTGGATGAGTTAAGGATATCAAATAAGTACATAACCTTTTATGCTAAGTAGGACAGAAACATGTTATTTAATACACACAAACAGAAACAAATGCTGACATGTGTACATTTTTAGAAGAGATGACTATTCGTTTTATGACATATAAATTGCCATTACGAAACATATTTCCCAATATACTTTAAAACTAGATACCCCTTAATTTGGAGGGTCTTCTGAAGCCCAATGTGAAATTGACGTGCAGCAAAAGAAGTGTGGGATGCCCTATGTAAAAGTGCAACTATTGTCTCTTTGGAGTGGGAATTTTGATAGAAACTGGGAAGCTGTTTCGGGCCGTTGCCCATCAGTACAGGACATATATTTATTGATTATAACTGATAATTCCAGGAGCAATGAAAGGAGAGATCAGGAACTGGTAATAAGGAAACTCACTGATATAAGATGAATTTCGATTGAATGTGCGAGCACTATCATATCATTAGAAGTTTTGAAAATGTGGATGGGTAAAGGACATCAAATAAGGATATAAACATTTATGCTAAGTGGGACAGAAACATGTTATTTAATACACACAAACAGAAACAAATGCTGACATGTGTCCATTTTCGGAAGAGATGACTATTCGTATTATGACATATAAATTGCCATTCAACAACATATTTCCTAATATACTTTAAAACTAGTTCCCCCTAAATTTCGAGGGTCTTCTGAAGCCCAACATGAAATTTACATACAGCGAAAGAAGTGAGGTATGCCCTATTAAAAAGTGCAGCTATTGTCTCTTTGGAGTGGGAATTTTGATAGAAACCGAGAAGCTGTTTGGGCCGTTGCCCATCACTACAGGACATATATTTATTCATTATAAATGATAATTCCAGAAGTGATGAAAGGAGAGAAGAGGAACTGGCAATGAGCAAATTCTTTGTTGTAAGATGCATTTCGCTACAATGTGCGAGCACTGATCATATCCTTGGAAGTTTGAAGATGTTCTGGATGAGTTAAGGATATCAAATAAGTACATAACCTTTTATGCTAAGTAGGACAGAAACATGTTATTTAATACACACAAACAGAAACAAATGCTGACATGTGTACATTTTTAGAAGAGATGACTATTCGTTTTATGACATATAAATTGCCATTACGAAACATATTTCCCAATATACTTTAAAACTAGATACCCCTTTAGTTTGGAGGGCCATCTGTCCCCAATATGAAATTTACATACAGCGAAAGAAGTGTGGTATGCCCTATTTAAAAGTGCAACTATTGTCTCTTTGGAGTGGGAATTTTGATAGAAACCGAGAAGCTGTTTTGGGCCGTTGCCCATCAGTACAGGACATATATTTATTCATTATAACTGATAATTCCAGGAGCAATGAAAGGAGAGATCAGGAACTGGTAATAAGGAAACTCACTGATATAAGATGAATTTCGATTGAATGTGCGAGCACTATCATATCATTGGAAGTTTTGAAAATGTGGATGAGTAAAGGACATCAAATAAGGATATAACCCCTTATGCTAAGTGGGACAGAAACATGTTATTTAATACACACAAACAGAAACAAATGCTAACATGTGTCCATTTTCAGAAGAGATGACTATTCGTCTTATGACATATAAATTGCCATTGGGAAACATATTTTCCAATATACTTCAAAACTAGTTCCCCCTTAGTTTGGAGGGCCTTCTGTCCCCAATGTGAAATTTACATACAGCGAAAGAAGTGTGGTATGCCCTATTTAAAAGTGCAACTATTGTCTCTTTAGAGTGGGAATTTTGATAGAAACTGAGAAGCTGTTTTGGGCCGTTGCCCATCACAACAGGACATATATTTATTCGTTATAAATGATAATTCCAGAAGTGATGAAAGCAGAGAAGAGGAACTGGATATGAGCAAATTCATTGTTGTAAGATGCATTTCGCTTGAATGTGCGAGCACTGATCATATCATTGGAAGCTTTGAAAACGTGGATAAGTAAAGGTCATCAAATAAGGTCATAACCCTTTCTTTATGCTCAGTAGGACAGAAACATGTTATTTAATACACACAAACAGAAACAAATGCTGACATGTGTACATTTTTAGAAGAGATGACTATTCGTTTTATGACATATAAATTGCCATTGGGAAACATATTTTCCAATATACTTCAAAACTAGTTCCCCCTTAGTTTGGAGGGCCTTCTGTGCCCAATGTGAAATTTACATACAGCGAAAGAAGTGTGGTATGCCCTATTTAAAAGTGCAACTATTGTCTCTTTGGAGTGGGAATTTTGATAGAAACCGAGAAGCTGTTTTGGGCCGTTGCCCATCACAACAGGACATATATTTATTCATAAAAAATGATAATTCCAGAAGTGTTGAAAAGAGAGATAAGGAACTGGCAATAAGCAAACTCACTGATATAAGATGCATTTTGCTTGAATGTGAGAGCACTGATCATATCCTTGGAAGTTTGAAGATGTTCTGGATGAGTAAAGGACATCAAATAAGTACATAACCTTTTATGCTAAGTAGGACAGAAACATGTTATTTAATACACACAAACAGAAACAAATGCTGACATGTGTACATTTTTAGAAGAGATGACTATTCGTTTTATGACATATAAATTGCCATTGAGAAACATATTTCCCAATATACTTTAAAACAAGATACCCCTTAATTTGGAGGGTCTTCTGAAGCCCAATGTGAAATTGACATGCAGCGAAAGAAGTGTGGGATGCCCTATGTAAAAGTGCAACTATTGTCTCTTTGGAGTGGGAATTTTGATAGAAACTGGGAAGCTGTTTCGGGCCGTTGCCCATCAGTACAGGACATATATTTATTCATTATAACTGATAATTCCAGGAGCAATGAAAGGAGAAATCAGGAACTGGTAATAAGGAAACTCACTGATATAAGATGAATTTCGATTGAATGTGCGAGCACTATCATATCATTGGAAGTTTTGAAAATGTGGATGAGTAAAGGACATCAAATAAGGATATAACCCGTTATGCTAAGTGGGACAGAAACATGTTATTTAATACACACAAACAGAAACAAATGCTGACATGTGTCAATTTTCAGAAGAGATGACTATTCGTCTTATGACATATAAATTGCCATTGGGAAACATATTTTCCAATATACTTCAAAACTAGTTCCCCCTTAGTTTGGAGGGCCTTCTGTCCCCAATGTGAAATTTACATACAGCGAAAAAGTGTGGTATGCCCTATTTAAAAGTGTAACTATTGTCTCTTTAGAGTGGGGATTTTGATAGAAACCGAGAAGCTGTTTTGGGCCGTTGCCCATCACAACAGGACATATATTTATTCATTATAAATGATAATTCCAGAAGTGATGAAAGGAGAGAAGAGGAACTGGCAATGAGCAAATTCATTGTTGTAAGATGCATTTCGCTTGAATGTGCGAGCACTGATCATATCATTGGAAGCTTTGAAAACGTGGATAAGTAAAGGACATCAAATAAGGTCATAACCCTTTCTTTATGCTAAGTGGGACATAAACATGTTATTTAATACACACAAACAGAAACAAATGCTGACATGTGTACATTTTTAGAAGAGATGACTAATCGTTTTATGACATATAAATTGCCATTGAGAAACATATTTCCCAATATACTTTAAAACTAGTTCCCCCTTAGTTTGGAGGGTCTTCTGCAGCCCAATGTGAAATTGACAGGCAGCGAAAGAAGTGTTGGATGCCCTATTTAAAAGTGCAGCTATTGTCTCTTTGGAGTGGGAATTTTGATAGAAACCGAGAAGCTGTTTTGGGCCGTTGCCCATCACTACAGGACATATATTTATTCATAAAAAATGATAATTCCAGAAGTGTTGAAAAGAGAGATAAGGAACTGGCAATAAGCAAACTCACTGATATAAGATGCATTTTGCTTGAATGTGAGAGCACTGATCATATCCTTGGAAGTTTGAAGATGTTCTGGATGAGTAAAGGATATCAAATAAGTACATAACCTTTTATGCTAAGTAGGACAGAAACATGTTATTTAATACACACAAACAGAAACAAATGCTGACATGTGTACATTTTTAGAAGAGATGACTATTCGTTTTATGACATATAAATTGCCATTGAGAAACATATTTCCCAATATACTTTAAAACAAGATACCCCTTAATTTGGAGGGTCTTCTGAAGCCCAATGTGAAATTTACATGCAGCGAAAGAAGTGTGGGATGCCCTATGTAAAAGTGCAACTATTGTCTCTTTGGAGTGGGAATTTTGATAGAAACTGGGAAGCTGTTTCGGGCCGTTGCCCATCAGTACAGGACATATATTTATTCATTATAACTGAAAATTCCAGGAGCAATGAAAGAAGAGATCAGGAACTGGTAATAAGGAAACTCACTGATATAAGATGAATTTCGATTGAATGTGCAAGCACTATCATATCATTGGAAGTTTTGAAAATGTGGATGAGTAAAGGACATCAAATAAGGATATAACCCCTTATGCTAAGTGGGACAGAAACATGTTATTTAATACACACAAACAGAAACAAATGCTGACAAGTGTCCATTTTCGGAAGAGATGACTATTCGTATTATGACATATAAATTGCCATTGGGAAACATATTTTCCAATATACTTCAAAACTAGTTCCCCCTTAGTTTGGAGGGCCATCTGTCCCCAATGTGAAATTTACATGTAGAGAAAGAAGTGTTGGATGCCCTATTTAAAAGTGCAGCTATTGTCTCTTTGGAGTGGGAATTTTGATGGAAACTGGGAAGCAGTTTTAGGCAGTTGCCCATCCCTATAGGACATATATTTATTCATTATAAATGATAATTCCAGAAGTGATGAAAGGAGAGATGAGGAACTGGCAATGAACAAACTCTCTGATCTGAGATGCATTTCACTTGAATGTGCGAGCACTGATCATATCATTGGAAGTTTGAAGACGTTGTTTATGAGTAAAGGGCATCAAATAAGGTCATAACCCTTTATGCTAAGTGGGACAGAAACATGCTATTTAATAAACACGAACTGAAATACATGCTGACCATGTGTCCATTTTCAGAAGAGCTGACTATTCATGTTACGACATTTTACTTGCCATTGGGGCATGAGACTTTGAAACATAATTCCAAATATGCTTCGAAACTAGTTCTCCTTTTCTTTCGAGGGTCTTCTGAAGCGTTAGATGAAATGGATCTGCAGCGGAAGAGATGTGGAATGCGCCCTGCATACCTGCCAACTTTCAGAAACCGGAATCCGTAAAAAAAATTAATCGATATATTCAATTAAATTACTTGTCGCGCATATTGATTAATTGCACCGAAATTAGTGATTAAAACAATATGTTACCCAAATCAAGTATCAAACTTTTAAGCGATGTGACTACAGATGTTTGAATTTATTGGCAAATTTATGTCGATTAAAATAGAATCTATAGATGATTTCTCATTACTGTGCTGTCTGTCATTATGATCTAGAAAGATATTAAAATTTATTTTTATCGAAGTTTGCATCTAAAGAAAAGGATGTTCCACCCTTTGATGCTCAAATCCAATAGGATCATATCCCACACCATCATGGAACATACTAAAATGTTTTCAAAACAAACCATTTCCATGCTAGGCTTATCTTACGGAGAGACGGGCGATGAGACAGTCCAATAAAGATAATGCAATAAATAAGTGACTGAGGGACACAAATTGGTAAATTATGTTCAACTAAAAATGAAGTGAACAAACATTTTGCATGAATTGCATCAAGTTCATTATAACTTTTAACAAAGTAAGTTAAGTTCGTATTTTTCCCCCATGCAGTCAACATTAAATTTATACTTGGCACTAGAAATATGATTCGTAACATAATTTCTTCCACCATGCGAAACGCTGAAATTACATCAACACGCAGTGCAAATTGCATATTTTTCATTTTTTGAAGATTTTGCAATACACCGGAACTCTACAGAATACACATCATGGTTTGATAGTACTGTTTTACCCCTTTTATATTGCTGCTCATAGTGAATCACTAATACTAAATTTACTAACACTTGAAAAAAAAAAAAGAAGCGCAAGTAAAACTACTATAGTAAACCAGTAACAGCTTAAGCTGCAATTCGCAGAGGAAAAAAATAAGGATTACAGAGTTATACGAACGAGCTGGTCAGATAGGAAAGCAGAGATTAACTGAAAGGCTCTTTCATTTAGAAAAAACGGTTTAGGTTTCAGTTACGAATGTTATTCTCTGAGGTTCCCCTCCCCTCCCTCCCATCATTCCTTACAGGCCGATCGATGCCTTGCAGCAGCGTTAAAAGTTTTACCAAATCCGACCCTTTTAGCGACATGATCTGGCCTATCATGCTCTGGATCTCCCCTCTCTCCTGCAGTAAACTAAAACAATGTGTGACGCCGGAACAAAACCAATGCTGCCTTTTACACCAGGCATCACGGGAAATGATACAGTCACTTTGTCGGCGATTTCCTCCACATCTTGTCCCCTCCTCCCTTTGAGGCATAGCCATGGCACAAAGTGATGAAACTGGGGTTTTAATTTAATCTTATATCTCTGCAGAATAAATAAATAAATAAAATGGCATAGCATGACAAAATTTAGAATGCACATATTTTGTTTAAGAAAATGAAAATCTCTAAATATCACGCAATTCGGTTTGATAGAAGTTACGAAACCAATAATGGTGTATTTTTTTTTTCAAACAGATCAAGTAAAAAAAAAAAAAAAATATCTACTCCCTTCCTGAATTAAATTAAACTCATGCTGTCAAAATCTGGATATTTTAAAATTCAGAGTTGTTTTCTAAAAGCCTAAAATTTCCTGCCTACAAAAAGCGTGGGTTTGTGAAAGCAACAGAGTTCTCTACGATACTTTGTTTTCTTTACGAATGAATCTCTTAGTATGAATTAATTGATAGGATGTATAGTGTGCGTGTTTTTGCTTTATTACAGAACATCATTTTTTTCTTTTGTGCCTGTTAATTTATAAAATAAAAAGCTACCACACACGCATCGCTTTATAATTAAGAATTCCATCCAAATCAGTTAATTTCCATGGAAGTTATTGTGCAAAAATTCTGACGAACAAATCTCCCGCATGTACGCACTGCCCCCGTGAATGCTGATAATAACTATTTTCAATAGGATAGGTTCAATATAGGTGCTGAACAGCGTAGCAAAACTTCATCGCAATCATGCTTTGATTTTACATAAATCATTATGCAAAAGGGGGAAGAATGAATCCTCCTGACCTTTGACCATTTTCAATAGGGATTTGACAAATTAGTGTGGAACCCACCATACTAATTTCATCAAATCAAGCCAAGACATTTTCATGCGTTATCGTGCAGACGGACAAAGCACGGTTAGAAAGCATAGAAAACTTACTGACTAACCAACCAGCAAAATAAATCATTGCTGGAGAAGCACTGGGTTGAATGAACATTGGACTTTTTTTAACTTCCTATTATATGGCATTCTTTTGTTAGGTCAAACTTCTTGCCAGAAGTTACGAAACCATGCCCCAAATGCATTTTTAATTAAAAAAAAACTGACAGCTTTTGTTTGATTTCGTCACGTTGGGTATCAATCTGGGCTTAAAAATTCCACAGATATAAAATCCGTTTGAATTTTTTTTTCTACCATAACTATTTTTCTGAGAGAGCACTTCGAACTAGGAGTAATAAAGACACGCGCTCCGTGCTCCAATGCAGGACAACCCCACGCTGGCCCACTGAGAAGGAGAAGGGGGAAAACTTGCTAGAGATAAACAAGCCCAGCTGGGGAGGTTCAGTTTATTTGCGGTGCAAGCTTTAGCATTTGAAACAAAGCAAAACAATAAACCTAAAATGTGGGAAAACTGCAAACAAATGTCCCCACATAAACACATGTAACTGAAAAGTTTATTCCTACCTTACATCGGCGCTTCATTTAAAATGGATTAAGTAAAATAAATAATTTTAATGGTGGGTGCAAAATCATCATCAGAAACAAAAAAAATAATCTGGGAGAATGAACAAATCCGTAAAATTAACATTTTGCCCGTAAAACAAATCATTTCTGTTAATTTTACGGGCAAATAGTAAAACCTGGCAGATATGGCACTGTTTAAAAATGCAGCTAATGTCTCTTTGGAGTGAGAGTTTCGACGGAAACCGGAAGCTGTTTTGGGCAGTTGCCCAGTACCCTGGGAGCAGAAACAGCGCAACGTGGCAACATCTGTCGCATATTCTCAGAAAGGTGTGCAGACCATTTACCTGTTGTTTTTAAGATATCTCTAAATTTTAATACAAAGGAAAGGAAATTTTCACTCGCTTTTAACATTGGCTTGCGTTTAAGACATATAGCTGTAATCGATATTAAGACATAAAGCTCTAATCGATAGATCACGCAGACTACTGTTCTCCACACCACCTATTTTATTTTAGCTTTTATTCTTCCATATTATTCAAGCAGATGACTTCAACTTGATGTGATATAATTACCTTTCTTCAGCTTTGAATCGCAGAAGCGATATTTTTATGCACTTTGAAACCACCACGCACATTTGATGCAGTGTTACAGAAGCTAACGGTCGCAACTTTTCCTCTTTTTTTTTTCTTTTCTTTTTGCTACGGAGGCCTAAATTTTAATCTAACCGAAAGTTAAATTAAGGCCATTTCTCTCTTTCTTTATTTTTTATTTACAAGAGCCATGTTTTTAAAGCATTTTCTATGTTTCCGCGGCCGTTGGCTTTCCATAAGTTGACGTATCAACTCTTTTTTTATTTCCTTTTTGCATCCAGATAGCTTCACTTCAGTTAGACTGATAAGGTGTTTCTTTTTTGTTATTCTCCCTCTTCATTATTTTTCAAAAACTGTATTTTTACACATTTTTATCGTCCGTTTTCTGTTTTTCACGGTCACATTATGAGGCATTCCAGAAGTTGATGCTCGCAATTTTAGCTTCCAGATAGTTTCATTTCAGTTAGATTAATGCAGATTTTTTCCCCTGCAAAATCCATATTTGTTAAGCATTTGCAACATCTACGTCAGTTTCCGTGACCATACAGCATTTCGGAAGTTGACGGTCACATTTTTTTTTAAATCCCAGATGGCTTTATACAGGAGTGCTTATTCTGTAGAATCAAATTTCCTGAAATTAACGTACATTAATACTTTTACAAAATAAATAAAAGTCAGAATATATGTGTTACATTCATAATTTATTCCCAAGCTCTGATATTTTTTTAAAGAACAGTGGCCTTTTTAAAATTTCTAGTGTTTGACCCTTCAAATCTACAATATCAGACCTGTCAACTTTTCAAAATCAAAAACTGGATCATCAACACGAGTTCAGCAGTGTGTGTATTTACAATTTATAAATAGTCAAATTATATGTTGTAGGTTTAAGACCCTCCCCCCCAAGGAAAACCAGGTTCTCTTCAGTTTTGCATCGATCTCGAGATGACCCAAATGATGACAGAAAAAAGCGGAATTCCGCAAATCCACGAAAGAATCTCACATATGAGTGAGAAATGACTAAGAAATTGAAAAACATGAATTTTATGGGAAATTAAATGTAAAAAATTGATACTGTGTTGCTTACTATGCTGTGAAACAATTTTACGGGGCACAGCAATGTGGCGGATTCCACCACGGACAGATTAAGTACAAGCCTAGAAATTTAATTTCGTTTAATAAAAGGGAAAGGGGTGAAAATGATTGCTCCCTATTGATTAGTTTTGAAATACGTATTAGAAATAGGGAAACATGCATTTCATTAGAAAAAAATCTTAAAAAGTACGAAGTCACCCCTTTTCAATATTACCGAAGGTATTAAAACCGAGGAACGTGATCTCTCTCACACACACACACACAGAAAACATCAAAAAATAAAAATATAATCAGGCAGAAAAAAATAAAAAGGGAAACTTGGTCGAAAAAACTTAATATGCGGATATGTAAAAATGACGTGACATTCTCATAACTGCTAACAGCAGTCATTTTGGATGTGATTACGAACCTTTGCGAGATTCGCTGACTTATTTCCTGTTTTTTTCAATCGAAACATGTTGCAAATATGAAAATTAACTTTACACTGATGTTTAATAAAGCTATTTCACTGAGATTTTCGATTCCCATAGCATACCTGACATTTTCCATAGTCTACTGCGGACTGACGTTTTCCATAGAAACTACATAAAATCCATAGTACTTGGAATTCCTTAATCTTTCTTTCAATGGTCTCACCCAGCGTCAAACGGAATGCTGTGCACAAAAAATTTACTGTGCGGAAGTCCAGATGATGATGACGAGCACAGCGGTCCTGGAGCAAAATCTGCCTTTTGTAGCAAGATTTTTGTTTTGGTGCACATTAGCACAGAATCCCCATCCCTGTGAAAGGCACCGCACAAGCGCTGTGGATGTGACATCATAAACCAGTACTTCAACTTTCTAAGCCACTGACTGTCTTGCTACCATTGCAGGCTCACGACTTAGGCGCTGTGGATTAACAACAAAACATTTGTCTCCATTCGTTACAGACTCCCACAGCAAGCGTTTACTCTGGAGAAAAATGATCGCTGATATCATTAATAAGGGGAAAAAAACAAATAAATAAAAGAAAAAATAAACATAAGCAAACCACAAAACCAGATTTTTTGTAGAAAAATTGGATTTCCGGAAAATATTTTTGAAATCGAACAGAATCGGGGTAAACCGGGACACTTGGCAACTCTGCAATACTTATAAAAAGAGAATACTGAGAAAAAAAAAATAAAAAAGCAACTTACATAATTGATGCCTGCCTGTGTCAACGGTGTATTTTCTTGTGCAGAAAAAGACTATGAAATGTATATGACAAAGTTTGTTCAGTTTATACTTTAAATGATTTGTACAGAGGCGGCCTCACCTGCCCTGGGTGCAGCTCAAGAGAGGGCTCAAAAATCACTGCTTACTATCTCATTAAAACTGGAATTGAAATTTTTGCACCAGAGAATTGTACCAGTTTCTGGTACAATTTTATTCACGCCATAATTTGTCATTTATCTATTTACAGACTTTGCCCATATGCTTCACCAGTACTGGTAGTCTTGGCGGCATAAAATTCGCATTTCTTCCTCGAAAGTTCCAGGGGATGTTAGTTGCTCACATTCAGAAAGGAGGCGTGATTATACGTAAATTGCAAGATAACTTTGTGCACATTATTGAAGATTCCCTGGCGGTTATTCCATTATTACTGCGACTATGAGCTATGACTGCCAGGTATATTTGGTCCATTTTGTGTGGCACTAAAAGTCCGAAGCAGCTGTTAAACGCTGTACAAATAGTCACAAACTTGATTGTGCCTTCCACATAGAAATAACAGAAAGCATCAGGGTGTGACATTAAATTTGCTTTGTCGAGCTGTGTGTACTTGTATGTGTGTGTTTATATATAAACGATAGAAAGTCAGGTGGGGGTGCGATAATTTGGGTTTGCCCTGGGTGCAAAAATGCCTAGTTATGCCTCTGGATTTGTATATTCACGTAATAAGTCATAGCTTCTATAAATTCACAGCAAAGTTTTTGGAGTAAGTAAAACTATGGAATAAACTAGTAGTTATATATAATTTATGACAACAAACTTGTGGTGTTGAGATAAAATAAAAATATCAACGTTTACCACAATCAAAGGTTTATTATACATTGACTATAGTTTCGCACAGCTTCTGGCTTGGCTTCATCAAGGCGATTGTCGAGCCAGAAGCTCTGCGAAACTATAGTCGATGTATAATAAACCTTTGATTGTGGTAAACACTGATATTTTTATTTTATAAACTAATAGTTGCAGTTGAATAAAATGTTTCAATGAATTACATGAGATGTCAGAAACAGAGCCTATTCTGTAGAACAGCATTTCACCAGGAGGAGTGGGTGGGGAGAAGGGAAAGGGGTGAAAAAATAGTCAGCACCTAAACCCTCCCATGATCTTTCCGTGATAATAAGATGAGAAGTCCTGAAGGTCAAAAGCAGCAGGCAAGGGAATAGACTACGGCAGTAGAGTGGGTGGGCCCAGGGCTAGAGAACAAGGAAGGGCTGGCTTATTCTTTTGTCTTGTGGTCTGTTTTGTGCTCTGACCGAGAGGCAATTGGAAGGCGCTGTGACATCACTGCGAGGACACTCGGTGACCCCTGTGCCAACCCAGGGTTGGAGTAAGGTGAGCTTCGTGACATTCCAGTCATTCTGCGCAGTCTATTTCTGTTGCTCTCCATTTACTGGTAGTGGTTATGTAGTTGTTTATCAACATTTGTTTTTTACTGATGTAAGTTTTATTTTAAATAAAATTCAGCGCCTGTTTTTTTTATTCAAAGTAATACGCAATATGCCTTCATCCTGTGCTGTATCTAATTGCACAAATACGCATACAAAAACAAAAGAATGTGGCGTTATTTACCACGTTTTCCCTTCAAATGTTAATGTGATAAAAGAATGGATTGTTAAATGCACGTGTGCTGACAAATGTATAGTTGGAAGTGCAAGAATATGTAGTGATCATTTCCAAAATTCAGACTATAAAGATGACATGCAAAATCGCATGCTTGGGCTTCCCGGAAAAAAATTCTGAAACCCACAGCTGTTTCCAGTTTGAATTTACCGAATGAAAAATCAACACTAGATACAAGCCGAGAACATAGAAGAATCAAGAGAAATATCCGTATAAGGGCAGTGAATCGAACTCCGGCCAAGTCCTGAAAAGTTACCCATCGATGAAGTTGCTTGCAATTCTGACAATGGATATTCAAAAGAAAAGTCTGCATCAGTTCAGTGCATGTCTTGCTCAGAGGTTAGAAGTCAGAACAAAATTCTCACCGAGAAGCTTGACATACTGTAACGAAAAATTAGTAGCTTGAAAAGCAAACACAAAAATATCAGCATACGAAATAAGAGAGCAGAAATTGTGCTAATACGAAAAGCCCTGACAAAAGCTAATATGAAAATTAAAATACTTGAACAGATGGAAATGAACCTTAGGAAAATTTTTACACCAACATAGATAAAGTTCTTCGCAACACAAAAAATTATTAACAAGTGGACAGAAGAAGATATATCTAGAGGAATAGTAACTAGAGCTATTTCAAGAAAAGCTTACGAATTTTGGAAGGGTAAAATTGGCATTCCTTTGCCAAGTGCTAGCACGTTAAAGCGATAGTGTTCTAAATTTAATTGTCATCCTGGAATTCTGCATAATGTTTTCCTCCTTATGCGGAAAAATAGCGAAACCCTTTCCGAAAATGACAAAGTTTGCGTCTTAAGCTTTGATGAAGTACACATTGATAATAAAGTGTGTTACGATACAAGAATGGACCAGATTTTAGGTCCGTACTCAAAGGTGCTAGTTGTTTTGGCTAGAGGAATATTGTCTTCCTGGAAACAACCCATGTATTTTGACTTTCAACGTACAATGAATAAAAGGCTTTTGTTTGAAATATAATTGTAAACCTTGAAAAAAACAGGAATTATACTAAAAGCGATTGTTTCAGATTTAGGTGGTTGTATGACCTTGTAGAAGGCACTATTAATTTCTCCCAAAAAAGTCATTTTTTAACCAACTGCTGGGCGATCGTTCTAAGATATGGGTTTTTCAGACCATCCTCACTATTTAAAAAAATTATGCAATCATTTCATTGACCATGGAATTGTCTTGCAGGAAGGATCTGTGCTCCAAACTGGCATCATCAAAGAAGTTTTTGAGAAGGATTCTGGGGAGATAAAGTTGTGTCCTAAATTGCTGCCATGCTATATAGCAATAAAAGGGAATGAGAGGCAAAAAGTAGACTCAGCATAAACTTTGTTTTTAGTCACCACCGCAAAGGGTATTGAATATCTAACAGAGCATAAAAGCTCTGCAGTTTTCTTCAATTTAGTGGATTCATTTTTTGACATTATGAATAGTAGTTACCCATACCCTGACAAAAGCAAACTTCTAAAAGCAGGTTTTGGTATTAACCTTCTTTTATACAACAAAAGGAAATTCTGAACAAAATGAAGTCAGAAATATTGAATCTCAGAGTAATGGGGAGAAAACATATGCTGCCTTTCCAAAAAGGCATTCTTGTATCAATTTCTTCTCTTCTCGGTCTCTACGAGGATTTAAAGCTTCGTGGAATCTGTTACATTTTAACTACTCGTTTGACTCAAGATGCCTTGGAGAGTTTGTTCAGTCAAATAAGAGGCATAGGGGCTTTTTATGACCATCCCTCACCTACGGAATTTATTAGTCATTTAAAACACATATTGCTGGCAAATAAATTGCCTAATTTGTCCAAAAAAGTTAATACAAAGTTTTAGAAGGTAAAACACTCCAAACATATTTGACAGCAGAGCTACTAAAAGAAGCTTTCACTACAGCTGATAATCAAGAAATTCTTGATGAAGTATCAGGAGAAATAAACACAGATGACTTAAAAGCTTTAGAAAAAATTTGCGATGAGCCATGGCCACAAGATTGGGATGACGACATACTTAAAACAGTTCAAGATGAGCAATGTAATACCGAGAAACAAGCTCTGAGTTATGTCACAGGTTATATTGCCTATCGTTTACGCGATAAAGATCTCTTCCTCGGAACAATTTCTAGAAATGCCGAAGATTTTGCATCTGCTCAATGGATTAAAACTCTATCACTCGGGGATTAACGGTGCCTTCTCCAAAGTGGATGAGAATGGTAGAACAATTTGAAATAATTTTTAAGTCAATTCACAGGACAGAGATTTTCCGAGAGAAAGGCATTATCCAAAAATTAAAAACTGTAATAGAAGAGAGAATTCCAGACACTTGCAAAGAAGCTGTGAAAATGTATTGCTGCATATGAACATTTATTAGAATTTGGTATATTAATCCCAACAAAGATTTAGTGTCAGAAAGAAAATCAAATCAAAAGAAAATCAAACGGATAAATTCTGCTGTTAAAAAATGTAGCACGACGCTGTCAATATCTAAACCTGGTGAATATCTTCCTCCTTTTTAGATATATAGGTATGTTAATAAATTTTTCTTTTTTTGTTATTTACGCCTTTCGATAAAATAAACAAAAATATTACTTGCTATGATATATATATATATATATATATATATATATATATATATATATATATACTTAAGAGCAAAACTGAAGACTAGGGAAAAAAATTTTAGAATTTAAAACGAAGGGTGCAAAATAACCTGAAAATCAAAACGCGCAACGCAGCAGTTTTGAAAATTCAGAATACACATTCTATAAAGAAGATACCTAAGCAAAAAAATACATATATAATTTTGACTCACACCTAATACAACATAGAAAAGGTTATGTATCTACCTGTGTGAGTAAAAGGAGAAAAGATAAAAAAATAAAACAAAACAACTGAATGTAGAAGGTGTCGAGAATACTGAGCCTTGGCTTTATCAAGGACCAGCAAAAACTCTGCATTTTCTCACTTCCACAAAGACCTAGTTGGAAATGGGTTTCTGCAAGGCCATAGATGCAAGTAACATTCCCACCTAAAATAGTTAAAAAATATATATATATAAGTCATGTCCTCCGTAGAGTAGCATGACCTAGCACTAGTTAACAATTTCGCTTGCATCCATTAACCTTCATGGCCCGACCCATGCTCTTCATCTGTTACTATTACACAGAGAGAAGAAGATTAAAGAGAACTCAAGCTGTGAGAGTGACATAATAAATGGAAATGATTTTCAGCTATAACGAAATTCCAAGTTCGTTTGAGAGAGAATTTAAACTTGAAAAACAATGCAAAAGAAATCCAAATTTTACATTGCAATTAAAAAAGGAAAGGTTAATTTATAACGAACAGATTTTTGAAAGAAAACTTGAGTCTAAAAACCCCCTACTCTACAACTTATGACAGCACGAAAACGAGAATAAGTTAAAGATAAATATTAACTAAAGAAAACTTTGTGAAAGTTATATACCTTAAACAGTTAGTTGCAATATGTACAAAGTATTTCAGCAGTGCTTTAAGTGCATAATTAATTAGTTATTAAGAACTTAACTACTTTGAAAAAAACAGCGCATAGACAGCGCATAGAAAAGGAACAGGCTTAGCCTTCTTCTGTTCCTAGGTACCCCAAAAGACGCACAAAGTTACAAAGAAAAGTAAGAGTTAAAACCCGCAAAAATGTTAACAGACAAACCAATGCTTAAAAGCTGAAAATTTGGATTTCTTTTGCATTGTTTTTCAAGTTTAAATTCTCTCTCAAACGAACTTGGAATTTCGTTATAGCTGAAAATCATTTCCATTTATTATGTCACTCTCACAGCTTGAGTTCTCTTTAATCTTCTTCTCTCTGTGTAATAGTAACAGATGAAGAGCATGGGTCGGGCCATGAAGGTTAATGGATGCAAGCGAAATTGTTAACTAGTGCTAGGTCATGCTACTCTACGGAGGACATGACTTATATATATATATATTTTTAACTATTTTAGGTGGGAATGTTACTTGCATCTATGGCCTTGCAGAAACCCATTTCCAACTAGGTCTTTGTGGAAGTGAGAAAATGCAGAGTTTTTGCTGGTCCTTGATAAAGCCAAGGCTCAGTATTCTCGACACCTTCTACATTCAGTTGTTTTGTTTTATTTTTTTATCTTTTCTCCTTTTACTCACACAGGTAGATACATAACCTTTTCTATGTTGTATTAGGTGTGAGTCAAAATTATATATGTATTTTTTTGCTTAGGTATCTTCTTTTTTATAGAATATATATATATATATATATATATATAAATAAGGTTCAGAGTTGTGTAAAACAAATATAATACGTGCAAAGGTGTTCAGCTTACTCCGACAGCTATGACTTCTGCCCTTGGAGGTAGCATCCCAAATCGGCAGTGTACTCGCAGTGACGTTATGTCTTCCCCAGCAAAGCAACTTGCTTTTAACTGCCTGGTGGGCCAGACCTTCCTTATTCTCTAGCCCTGGGGTGTGCAGGAGCAAAGGGGTGCTGCCTGGAAAAGAAAGAGGTGAGGAACTTGTTTTGTTTGGAGTAGCTCCAGGGGAACCCAGCACCAAACCATGAAGGAAAGCAAACAGTTAACACATTATCAGAAGAGAAACATAACATTGGATGGGGTGTGGTAGGGGATCTCTCCCAGTGGAATTGGGTAGACACAGTGGACCTCTGTCTCTTCTCCTCTGTGGGGGTAGATTGGCAGTGGGATTTCCCAACTCCCAGTGGAATTGAGTTTTGCTTTGGCCACCAACCAAGGGAACAGGGAAATGTCTCTCTTATGTAAGGGGCCCTGCCCTGCCAGTGGCTACAAAATACAAAAAGAAAAAGAAATTTTGACTTTGGTTTTAAAATTTTTTTTCAAGAGAAAACTGCAGAAAATTTCTAAAAAAAAATAACAACAAAAAAAAAAATGCTGAAAATTCCCGAAACTTCTAGAAAATAAGAACTCCTGTTTATTTCGGATTTTCTTACTAAAACCATATATTTAGGCATTTTAACACCCCCTGCTTTGTCTTCAAAGCCATATTATGCAGTATTCCGGAAGCTGGTGGTCACTATTTTATCTTTAGTTATTTTCTTCCTATAAATAGTTTCATCTCAGATTGAAGAGGTGAAACGCTGTTTTTTTGCTTTAAAATAATCCTTGCCATTTTTCTCACTTTGATTTTATGGGGATTAATTATATTAATGAAAATGCTCCAATCGCATCTTCATAAATACACAAAACTTTTCTTAAAAACTGTGGTCAATTCACAAATTGGGTTTCAAACAAAAATCTTACAAATTAATTCCTGTTTTACAAATCAAGATAAATGGATAAACGTGACAAAATTACTGTTGTTTCCAAAGTTGACATGACCCCCCTTCCAACTCGGTCACCGAAATAATCACCTGGTGAGGCCCCTAGTGCAACATAATTGCTGCAGGAAATAGTAAGAGCACAATGTCTATCAGGCAAAACATCCTTTGTGCAAAGGAGGGAGTCAAAGTTTAATCAATTAAATAAATACAAAATAAAAAAAGGACGGATTTCAAATTATTCCTTATATACTTTCTGACCATTATTTTTAAAAACCAAAAGCATTTAAAGAATTACGTTTAATTTCTGAATGAAAAAAAAAATAGTTCAAGTTTTTTTTTGCGTTTCTTGTCAGGGAAAAGCCGCTTGTTTGACTATAAAATACTAATTTGCACTATTAGCAAAATCTTAAATTGGCTCATTTTTTAAAACATCACTTTGTCGCAGTGCAGAACACTAAATTTTATTGTAAAATTAACATTTAGACATCCCTTTACTTTGCAGACAGCTTTTAGGTTTTCCTTTCTGCATTGCAGACTTCTGAAAAAGATTCTGCTCCTGGGAATATAGCCAACCAGAAGCAAAAGTTTTAGGCACTACATTATAACTTTCAGATTTCATGCAGCCAGTAAGAAAAAAAAAAAAAAAAAGGAACTTTATATGTATCTTTTGAAGTTTCTGACAGAAATTAAGAACTTTTAAGCACCCTAAAAAAAATTAAGTACTTTTTAAGGACATAAGGTCCGTGGAAACTCTGTTAGGCATAACTTCCATCAGCATCAAAGCAGTGCTTCAGATGCTGAACAAGTGTTTTTTCTTTTTTTAATGTCTACGAAAAAAAAATCACTGTTCTTATCTCATACCACCATTTTGGGTCAGCTTACACTTCGTCACTTGAAACATACCAATTCCTTGAAGCCATCCTGGAAGTGCAGTGCTCTAAGCACTGGCTTCTGACCATTAATCTGAGTGGGCTGGGATTTGAGTCCCCAAACTGGTCAAGTGCTGGCTTCTGAATGCTCATGTGAGTGGCTGGGGTTTGAGTCTCCACAGTGATCTAAGTGCTGGCTTCTCAACAATCATCTTTTTTTTTTTTTTTTTTGTTTGGGGATTTAACCACTGTGAGCAATTAGGTGGGCTATAAGCAATCGCTCGTCCCTAATTTATGGCCACTGTTCCAGGGTAGGGAAAGAGTCAGTGCCACAAGACAAACACAGCATCCGTGCCTCACTAGGATTTGAAATAGTCCATCTTGGACAAATGGTCAGAAGCCAGCACTTAGACCACTCTACCAGCATTTATGTGAGTGGGCTGGAATTCGAGGCCCCAAAGTAGTCAAAGCGCTGGCTTTTGACCATTTGTGCGAGTATGCCCAGATTCAGAGTCGTGGGCGGTGTGCTTGTCTCACAGCACTGGTTCTCTTCCTTTTCTGAAACCAGTGTCCCTAATTTAGGGATGGAGAACAGATTATACCCCTTACAGTTGCTCATAGTGGTCGTTAAACCTCAAAACAGTGAAAACAATTCCTTGAAGTTGTTCTTTCAATTTTAGAAAGAGGTAGAAATACACAGAGCTAGATCTGAGTTAATGAAAGATAAAAGTACAATGGTTAATATCAAATTTTGTACTACCTCTGCTACAGCACATAAAAAGTGTGTACTTTTGCACTGTCATGATGCCTAATAATAACCTTCTCACTGCTCCCTTCAATTTTATATGTACTGATTTTCCGAGAATAATGCTGCAGTTCCATTTATCTCTGGTTTGTTATTCAGAATAACATAGTACTTAATTAATTTAATGCTGCATGTAATCATATCACAATGGAATTTTTATTTGAGGCCTATTTTAACTCCACTTCCTAGGAGCTACTACTTAGGTACAGTTGACTATTACAGTAGTCTCAAAAACTCGGCACTCAATAACCCGGCAGTCCGGATAACTCGGCCAGACCCTGGCACGGCGAAAAAAAACCCGCGTGTGCAGACCCATTCAAGGTCATTGCCCGCGTGCGTGTGTCCCCCTCTTCCCGCATTCCTTTTTCTTGCCAGAGCGCGCTCAGCCGTTCAGTCTACCTGCAGCCTTTGCCAGGGTTAGTCGATTTCTTAATCGCGTTGCGTAACTTGATGTGAGTGAGTGTACTGTATTGTTCAGAGCTGTTTCAAAGTTTGTGGGTGCTAGACAGTAGTACTCTGCGATGGCATCTTCCTTTAAAAGAAAACAAGTGAACTTGTCTATGGAGTAAAAGTTGGGGGCATTAAAGAGACTGGATAAGGGAGAAAGTGTCAGTGCAGTGGCTAAGGACTTGGGAGTCGGCAAAAGTACGATTGGAGACTGGAAGAAGAAGCGGACGGAAATCGAGTTGTGGTGTGTTAAGAGAATGTGTACAGAAACATTGAAAGAAAGGAAAAGTATGAAGGAAAGTGAGTTTAATGAGGTAAATGAAGCACTTTACATTTGGTTTCGCCAAACAAGAGAGAAGGGCATCCCAATTAGTGGGCCAATCGTGCAAGAGAAGGCCTTGAAATTTTATCGAGCATTAAAAAAAGACAACGATCCTAAATTTGTCGCAAGCACTGGCTGGCTTGATCGCTGGAAGAAACGCTATGGAGTCCGGCAGCTTAGTATTTCTGGGGAAAAACTATCTGGGAACACGGAGGGTCTGTCTCAGTTTAAGGAAAACTTGCAGAAATTTATCGAAGTTGAAGGTTTGACCAGGGAGCAATTGTACAATTGTGATGAAACAGGGTTAAATTATAAACTGTTACCAGCTAAAAGTCTTGCTTTCAAGGAAGAATAGTCAGCCCCAGGTTTTAAAAGAAGCAAGGAGAGGTTAACAATCCTAGCATGCAGTAATGCAACAGGTGACCACAAATTAAAACTTGGTCTCATGGGAAAATCAAAGAAACCACGTGTGCGTTTAAGCACATTGAAATGGATAAACTTTCCGTTTGGTACCGTAAACCAGTCACATGCCTGGATGAGCTGTGCGATTTTCAAAGAATGGTTCCATGAAGTATTTGTTCCCTCGGTTCAGCACTTTTTAAAATCTAAAAACCTGCCAAGGAAGGCTATTCGGATTTTGGACAACGCGTCTTCGCACCCAGACATTGAAGAATTAAAAAATGGGGACATACAAGCAATGTTTTTACCACCCAATGTCACAGTGTTAGGCCAGCCAATGGACCAAGGAGTTTTTGTTAGTCTCAAGAGAAGATATAGGCGCAAGCTGTTATCCTCCCTTCTTTCTGAAAACAATGATGGTCAAGGTCTTATCCAGAACATAAAGAAAATTAACCTATTGGATAATGTTGGATGGGTGGCGGATGCCTGGAACGAGTTAGAGTCATTAACGCTAGTTCTTTCGTGGCGAAAACTCCTTGATAACGAGGGAAATGAGTTCGTTGAACATGAAGATGCAGAAAATGTAAACTTACTCGACCTCCTGAAAAGAGTTCCTGGATGTGCAAAAGCCAATGAAAATGACGTCGAACAGTGGTTCCACAATGATACCGAGCAAGACATTATGTCCGATGCAGAAATTATTGCTGCTGTCACAGTTACAGAAGAAATGTCGGAAAATGACGAAGACGTTGATGTTGAGAATTCCACCGTACAAGCCCCTAGAATATCACATAGTGAGGGACTAAAGGCTGTCGAAACTGCCCTTCAGTATTTTGAACAACAAGGAGCGTCGGTAATGGACTTACTATTCCTTCGTCGTCTTCGTGATGAAGCAGCAAAACGCAGAGTGCAGTGCGAAAAACAACAAGACATTATGCATTTCTTTAACAAAAAGTAGCCGTTTTTTCTGAGGTCTGTCTTACATATCAGGTAAATTACTGTACATTGTGTACATATTCATTAATTTTCCTTTTCATGTAGTAAAGGCTCTATGCCTTCATAAGTATGTATTTTTCCTTTGTTTAAGGGTATTTGGGCAGTTTATATTCTTTGTTGTATTCTCAAGCAACCAATACATACAAGTGCAGTACAGTATACACTGTATTTTCTGAGAAAACACTCTTACTTATTCTTTTTTAACCCCATTCCCGATAACCCGACATTTTCACAAACTCGGCCACCCTTCGGTCCACATTAGGCCGAGTTTTCGAGACTCTACTGTATTATAAAGAATCAGGAGACCATCATATCCTGTTCATTGAGATGAAATCACAATTTGTGGCAATGGTAACAGAGTATTATATGACTTTTACCGAAGATAGAATGAAAGGAGGTGGTAGGAAAACTATTTATTTAAAAGACACTTCAAACCACCTGCACAAATTACATCTAATAACATCAAGAGATGAAAGCACTGCAGACATGCGAAAAGTATATGTACATGATAATTGTCACCGCTGCTGTTATTTTAGCAGTGTAGCTCTTTTTCCTAATGGATAAAAGACCTTCACACCCTGCTTATGAGTGATGAAAGGTGGTATGTGAAAGACTGTAGGTGTTTCACAGTGGTGTAACTACAGTGGAAGCCTGTTTTAATGCAGGTACATAGTGCAATCAAAAAGTTCAGAGACTGGGCACGTGGTGCGCCAACAAATGGCAGTACGCGGATGCACGAGCAGCGGTCGAGGGCAGTGACCTTCATGAGTCATTGTGCCGAGTCCCGTAATTCTGTTTTAAGTCAATTCACTGGACAGAGATTTTCCGAGAGAAAGGCATTATTCAAAAATTAAAAACTGTAATAGAAGAGAGATTTCCAGACAAAGAAGCTGTGAAAATTTATTGCAGCATGATATTTGGTGACCACGTGTAGAACACAGCTGCGATTTCGGTATTAACTGCAAACTAGAGCAGTGGGCAAACATCAAATTCTGCGTCAAACTCAGCAAATCAGGAACGGAGACGCATGAAATGTTGCGGTAGGCTTATAGCAATGAGTCATGCACAGTGTTTAGAGTGATACTCATGCTTCAAGAGCGGCAGAACGGCACTGGAAGACGACGAGAGGTCAGGGCGACCGTCTACGAGCAAAACTCCCGAAATCGTGGGCGAAATTAGGGAACTGGTGCATGAGGATCATCGGAGAAACATTTAAAACATAGCTACCATCATCAATGTGTCATACGAAACAGTGCAAGAAATTCTGACGTTGGTTTTGAACATGCACCGCATTGCTTCAAAGTTTATGCCAAAGATTCTGAACCCCGAACAGAAGGCACTCCGTGTCGAACTCTGTCAGCAGGTGGTGAATGAACCAAAGTTCCTGTCGTGGGTCATCACTGGGGACGAGACTTCGGTCTACGGTTATGACCCGAAGACCAAACAACAGTCGTCGCAGTGGAAGAGCCTGGCATCTCCACAACCGAAGAAGGCCCAACAGGTCTAGAGCGCAACCAAAAGCATGCTCAATGTGTTCAACATTCTTGGGGTTATGCACCGTGAATTCGTTCCCCTGTGCCAGACCGTAACCACCCTTTTTTACTGCGATGTTCTGTTGCATCTTAGAGAGGACATTCACTGCAAATGACCTGAAATGTGGCGCAGGGCGATTTCCTGCTTCATCACGACAATGTAGCAGCTCACAGAGTGGTAGTACGGGTAGGAGCAATAAACATAAAAAAAAAAAAAAAATCAGGACACAATTTTCCTTAAATTTCAATACATATTTTGGCAGACCTGGCAGATAAATTAAATCAAATATTGGTACAAATGCAGAAATGTTATTCTTTTACTAAAAAGCTATCTAAATTGTTGCCCACTTATTAGCAGGAATTTTTTCACTTTTAAGGCTAACAACGCCCCTAAAGTTTCAGTCTAGGTTTGGCCTGAATTCTGTTTGACTCTTACAGACAATGCTAAAAATTCTTTTCACAGTTGCATTACTGTGTGGCACAACAAGAATAGCATGTATCAGGTGTAGTAAAACTTCATACTTTTTAGCACCAATTGCACCAGTCATTTTCAAAATGTTTGCCCATGCGGTATCAATTGTAGGACTATTCGAAACACCTTCCAATTCATCAATCTGATATAAGGCAAACTCCAATTCCCACTTGTCCAGATCACTATCAATGTTCAATCTTATTCTCCCAAACGTGAAACTTTTGTTTTTAATTCGAAATGCTGTTAAATTTTACTAACATATCCTCGGAAATCTTATTTCCTGATATTTCGTTTATTTTTGTTACGGTTTCTCGCGCTCGAAGCAAAACTTTTCCCTTTGCTCTGTATTCGGTGCGGAAACAACAGTAGCTGGGAAAATATTGGCCAAGTACATTACTGAAGAAAACAAAGCCCCTTTCCACTCCGATTCCTACATCGGTATGCAGCAGAAATTCACTTTTCAGTCAGAATTTCTTCAAAATATAGTCATATGTAACACTTAACAACAACACAGGATAGCCAGAACATCGTGGGGGTAAAAAGAATTATGATTACAGAAGAAATCTTCGCTTCGACCGTCTTCCATTTTGGAAAATTCTTTCCTCTATGTTTAAGATGAAATGTAAGTATTTATGGAATAAATGGATATTTAAGAAAAATACTGGGAGGCTTTGGGCCGACATGATCCCGGACCTGGCGCCGTGCGTTTTTTTTTTGCGCTCTTTCAAACAAGCAAAACAAATTAATTCTCCTCAGAATTAAAAAAAAAAAAAAAAAAAGAAACAAGGAGCTGTGTTACTTACAAAGTTTGTTCAGCGGCTTTTACATTGATTAATTACAAACCCAGTAAAACTTTCTTAATAACAACGAAAATCTAATCTGAATATCCATAATTTTTCATTAGTCATCAGTAATTCTGTAATCCTGGGGGAAATCCATGATAATTATGGAGATTCCATAATGGTTGGCATCTCGGTGCATCCTCTGTAGGAAGCCGCTTCGATTCTCAAACGATCTCACAAAACAGGGTTCGTACTAATTTTTTGAAATTGAAAATAAAGTTTCTAAGGACTTTTTAAGGACCTCAACTAATTTCATAAGGAGTTATAAGTCACTTTTTACCACTTTTAAAAGGGTATTCATATTAAAAAACACCCTTAAAACATGCTTTTAAAACAACAAAGATCGCTTAAGTGACATGATTTTTAATCATTTATAATAATAAATTATCACACATTCATAACAAAGACAATTTTTGCATGTGATTACTGTATTTAATTAAATTAAAAATTTACAAGGTACAATTATTTGTCAACAAGCCTTTAATAAAAAAGAAATTAATTTTTAAGTTCTTTTTTGAGTTCTATCTTTGAATCAGTGGCTTCAAGTTCCAATTTTTTCTCTTTCAGTGATTTTCGAAAATTGTTGCATTTTATAAAAAGATTGACGTCTCTTAAAGCTTCTGCTTATTAAGCTATGCTTTCAGCAGACTTTTCCAATTGGATTAAATCCTTTTCTACCTTAATCCTTTCAGTTTTTAACATATTTAGATCATCACTTTATTTTTTTCTCTTTCCTGAGATTACAGGCTTTTTCTTTTCATTCTTTTGCTCTTCCAAATGTTGCATATATCTATGGCGAGCAGAAGATACTGAAGCTCGCAACTCCTTTGTAAGCAAGCTCTACATTGTGAATTCCCCCACAAAAATTAATATGATCGTAAATAATTCTTTGGCTTACGTAAGAATTTTTTTTTTTAAGGTTTCTACTTATATCTGCCTATTAACAGAAAACCCCCTTTTGACTGTTGCTTGGCCATGTGACAATACTAACAACATTTTTATCACATTCCAAAGATCATCAAAACCTTTTGATAAGTATTTAGCTAAGAAAGCATCTAATTTGGTTTTAGAGGCATTAAAATCAGAAAAATTAGTAGTCTTTTTTTACTTCATTTATTAAGAAGCCTCTAAATTGCAATAAAATATTTTCACATTGTTGCTCTTCTATTTTTTTAACTTCACTCTGACGGAAAAGAATTTTGTTCATCTTGGCTAAACAATCACTATCATTGTCTGCCATTCTTTTGGGGTCTAAGCAAATTTTATTGCGTACGATTGAATAATTGACTGGGCATTTTTCAATAAGATTTGATAACATAGTCACGATAAATTTTTGGCAATCATGTTTAAGTGAAAGAACTTCATTTTCAGCAACCTTTTTAATTTCCTGTAGATGATTTACAATTTTGTCACCTGCAAATCCACAACTGATATCACTAATTTTAGAAAAACCTGATTTGTTATCGAAATTTGAAGAGGATCTTCTTATTGCAGCAAAAATCTTATTCAATCTCCATCTTTATCATAGCGAATGGCATACAGTAAAAAAAGAAATTTCTCAATAGAGTTTTTATAGGCTGCAAACGGAAGTACATAAACACCACCTGGCAGCATAATTGTGAACCACAAACCTCCTCAATTACAAACCTAAAGTGTTCCATAAGGTAAATTATATTTGCTGTAAAAATATTTTTTTAAATCTGACATTTAAAAGTACAGATACTGAGAAAAATAGATTAAATATTTGCGACCCCTAATGACGACATTGTGTATTATTTTGGGAAGAAAATACACACAAGGAGTTTTCATTGTTGGTAGTATCTGGTCAAAAGAGAATAATTGTCAATCGGGTTATTAGTCCCGTAGATATTGCTGTAAACGGAAATGTGAACTTAAGTCCTCTGATGGTGCACTTGTGCGTTAAGAAATATTTGAAATTATATGAGAAACATTTTGCACCAAAAATGTTCTCAAACAAAGAAAGAATTTTTCAAATCATACTCCCAGAAACAGAGATATGGACAAAAATAAGATATACGTGTATGTCCTCTGGTGGAAAAATTATGCACTATTTAAGCAGGAGGTATTCTCAAAAAAGTTTTGGAGGTGAGCGATATTGGTACACAGAAGAATTTTTTTCAATCGAATTTCGAGCTAAGATTTTATTGCAAATACATCAGACGCAAAAATAAACACTTACGCCCCCTAGCAGCCAAACCATTTTTTTAAAACCAAAAACGAGAAATTATATGCAAAATATTTCCCCTCAAGAGCTGTATCCAACGCAAGAAGAATTTTTCAAATCGGGACTGTTAGAAGCAGAGATATTGGGAAAATCGCGATTTACCATTACGTCCCCTAGCGGAAAATTTACGCATTATTTGAAAAAGGGACTGTGACTAAATTAGTCTTCCATATAAATGCCATCAAAAGGAAAAATAATTTTTTCAATTGGATATTTGGAAGCAAATGTATGAAATAAAATGCATTTTAAATTCGATACAATCTTCATTTGTACTCCCTAGCGGCGAAGTTGTGCATCGAAATAAACCCGCAACAAGTGGATTATCATTCGCACATTTTAAGCTTCCCAATACAAAAAGTGTTTTATAAATTGAACTAATAATTGCAGACATATGGTCTTCCTGGTCGGACAGACAAAGTGATAACATAAGCACGAAGCCCAATGATGCTAATAACGCAGCTTCAGTCCTCCTAACAGATAAGAAAACCAAAAGCCCCCCCCCCCGTATTTTGCCATTTTGCAGGGGGAGGGGAGGAAAATTTGTTAGACATAAGTTATGTCTGTAGAAAATTTTTTAACTACAAAACATCGCGCAGGGACAAAAAGGCCGGAACGGATAAAATTTAAGGACATTTCCAGGACAAAATGGAATTCCAGGGCTTTTCCTGGATTTCCACGACGCATACAAACCATGATTAGATAAATAGCATTTGTTCCTGTTAGAAAACGGAAAAAAAAAAAATAAAACCCCGCAGAAAACTGCGGATTTCAGAAAAGATTTTCATGACTGTTTTCATGACTTTTTAAGGGCCGTTAAAAACATTTAACAAAAATAAGGAGATTTTAAGTGCTTTATAAGGGCCCTTAGGAGCATCCAAAAAAATAAATAAATAAGGTGTTCCTAAGGACCTTTAAGGACTGTACGCACCTTGCAAAAGCGAGGCGGCGTTTGTGTACATTGCAAATGCAAATGGCGTGAGAATCCTTGGTGAGGACGCCACAACGATAGAGCACTCTCTCTCGTTCCATTTTTTTTTATGTGGTACTTATAAACGCTAAATGATGAATCACTATACATAGTTTACCATTTATTCTTAAAATTTCAGGATAACAGTCAAATTTTCAGGATATAGAACAAAAATAAGGACATTTCAGGACAAAAATATAAAAATCAGGAGCTTCAGGAAAACTGATCCCTGGTTAGCAACACGCCAGTTTTGCAGCCGCAACAGCTTGACTACCCTTCTTCACCCGCCAGATTTGGTCCCCTGCAACTTCTTTTCCCCAAAGATGAAGCTCAAGGGTCGCTGTTTGGAAACCGTGGATGAGATCCAGCGCGAATCACAGACGTTGCCTGACACTATTTGTGAACAGGACTTCCAGGGAGCATTCCTAGCAGTGGCAAAAATGCTGGCAGTGGTGTATCGCTTCCCCATGGAGACTAATTTGAGGGAGATCATGACAACACTTCAGTAACGTATGTCATCATCATCATTGTTAACCATTATCAATCCAGTGCTGGACTAAGGTCTCCCCAATTTTCTTAAACAACGGGCTGCCTTGTGCCAGTCTCCTCCATGTTACTCTCGCATACTTTCGAATTTCATCCACCCATCTCACACGTGGTCTTCTTCTGGGTCTTTTCCTGTCTCTTGGAACACAGTCTAAAATTTCAGCTGTCCATCGATGATCTGTCCTTCTGGCAATATGTCCAGCCCATTGCCATTTCAGGGATTTTACTCTAATCATGATGTCTTCCACTCTTGTCATTTTTCAGATCCACGAATTCCTCTTCTTATTTCTCCTGGCTACACCAAGCATGCACCTCTCCATGCTTCTTTGAGTTGTCTGCAGTCTTCGTATGCCTCTTTTAGTTAAGGTCCACGTCTCTGCACCATATGTAAGCATGCACTGATCAAACACTTTTCTTTTAAGACATAATGGCATATTGCTCTTGATAATTATACTGTTTCTTCCAAAAGCTCGCCAGGCAAGTTTTATACGCAGATTAATTTCTTTATAAATGTGACCTTCACTTGATAACTGCTGTCCAAAATAAATGTAGGTATTGGTTGTCTCCAGCTTTCCATCATCAATCGATAAATCTTCATTTCTTGTAAAAACATTCATTGTACATCACTTTTGTCTTCTGAAAGTTCATTTTTAATCCCACTTCTTTACTCTTGTCAGCAAGTTCCTGGATGGATCACACTCTGCAGCTCTGATGGGGTAGTTGCAAAAATGACTACATCATCAGCAAAACGAAGGTGAGTTGGATGATCTCCATTAATCTTTATCCCTTTGTTTTCCCAGTTCAGTGATTGAAAGACATTTTCAAATGTGGCATTAAAGAGTTTGGGAGATATTGTGTCCCCTTGTCTCACTCCCTTTCCAATTTTTATGGGTGCTGTATTCTCAAATAGCCGAATCTTTGCACTTGCATTTTCATAAATGTTATTAATAATATTAATGTACGCATCTTCAATACCGCAGAATTTCAAATACCTTTTTATAATCCATAAAAGCCATGCATAATGGATTTTCTTCCCTCTTTCAATTAGTTCTCTCAGTACGTAGATATGATCTATAGTGCTGTAGCCATTCCTGAATCCAGCTTGTTCTCTTGGTTGAGCCATGTCGCCTTCAAGCGGTGTGAAAGAACTTTACTGAAGATTTTATGAACCACTGATAAGAGGCTGATAGGTCTGTAGTTCCTGATATCCTCAATGTCACCTTTTTTATGTAGCAGGATCACTGTAGCATTGTTCGAATCTTCAGGAATCTTCCCTTCATTAAGGCATCGAGTGAAAACTTGGGCGAGTACTGTTTCAATTTCTTCATTTACTTCTTGTATGATGTCTACGGTAATTCCCATCTTCTCCTGGAGCTTTCCCCTGTTTCATGTTCTTGATTGCATGCGCAACTTCTGCTGGGAGGACTGGAAGAACTCTGGTACTGGTACCTTTTGTAATGTCTGGAGTACATGTATTATCCCTAAGTACTTTGTAGTATATTAGCCTAATCTCGGAACTTTTTGATCTGACCTCGTATATGTGGACAAGACGATAACCATGTTACAGAGATACCAGTGGTATATCTGAATCTGAGTATGTATTTGTTTGGGTGACATGATTGGACGTGTGTTATATTCGATGTTGCAGTATAACCCACCATGTTATTAATATCCGGCTTCCACTGTACTATTATAAGCATGGTTAAGAGATGCTTAGAAGACTATGATGTTAGAGGGTCCAAAGAGGATTACGGATTATGAAAATGAACTTAAATCCACTTACAAAAAAAGAAAGGT
The DNA here is from genome assembly GCA_039090855.1 of Macrothele yani. NCBI lineage: Eukaryota > Metazoa > Arthropoda > Arachnida > Araneae > Macrothelidae > Macrothele > Macrothele yani. Next base: position 130,261,030 of record CM077027.1, on the reverse strand, counting down.
GAGAGATGCAGGAAAAAGAATAATAACTTCAAGCAATAATTGCCAGGGAAAGAGAAGAGCTCTTTTCAGTTTGCTCGTCTGCTATGGTATCAGCAACACAGGGGACATGTTTGGCATGTTGCCAAACACTGGATTACAAATTTAACAGAGCTAAAGATGCACTCTGGTACATATGTTTTACAGAATTTTACACACATGCATGACATAAATTACAGAAAGATTTATGGGCAAGAAAAAAAACCCCGCCAATATTTTTGCATTTTTGGAGCCTCAGAACTTTCTTGCACTAATGGAAAGTGACATTTTAAAATATGCAGACAATTTGCAAAAAATACAATAAAGATTTAAATAAACATATCTCCATTCAACTTTTTGAAAGTAGTTTCAAATAACTGTATAAAAGAAGAAATTAACACAATGAATTCAATTAAAAAAACTCACAGAATTGTTAATAATGAAGTTTAACAATGTGTTGTGTACGCAGTTACCCAGACATTCTAAAGCACTAATTGTGTATGTATGACTACCTGTTACAGTAGCTATTTCTGAAAGATCATTGAGCAAGCTGAAAATAGTCAAAAATTATTTGCAAAATACAATGCATCAAGAACAACTGAAATACCTTTCATTAAGTGTCACTGAAGCTCAAGAGGCAGATAAATTAAATACCAAATATTTAATTAGACACTTTGCCAATGCAAAAAAGAAGCAGGAATTATTATTTTTTTAATGAAATAAATCTCTCCACAAGTTAAAATATATGTATTTATTTTTTTCTCTGTTAGTTTCGTAGATAGAGCAGAAGCAGGAGACCTTTCTTATAACTTTGTAGTCAAAGCCACTGGTTTGTTATCAATCTTCATACACCGGGGTAGTTGATCGGGAGCAGGAGGTAAATAGATAAAGTACCCAGCTTGTACTCAATCCTGATGCACTGAGTTAGTTGATTGAGAGCAGAAATTATAGAGTTAAAGCCACTGATTTGTTATCAATCCTGATGCATTGGGGTAGTTAATTGGGAGCAGGAAGTGAATATTAAAGCCACTGGTTTGTTAGTTGGTGAATTTCTATGGCGTAAGGGACATATGCGGCCAAAGAGCACCAGACATAAGGCAATCAAACAAACAGTGTTAAAAACATGGTATAAAGTAAAACTGAAAAATGGGAATGAGGGAAAGCTTAAGAACTAGATACGCATAAAATTCCAATTTGTTTGAAAAAGCAAAAGACAGCGAATGTATAGCAGTGGTAGACTATGAGCCGCTGCAACGTAGCTGCATCGTCGTTCAACAAATGTGAATGAAAAAAGTGAAAACACACAACACAAAAGCGAACACAACTACAGAAGATGAGTGACAGTGCAGTGCTAGAATTACAAATAAATCTTCTACTGGCATAGCGGACCACTAGAATTTGCAAACCACTGGTCTACCAAATGCCCACAAGCCCGCGAAAAAAAAAAAAAAAAAAAAAAAAAGATGTTTAGAATATATGATATATGTAGAAAATAATGTGTTTTAATGGAATTATTTCCAATATTTGCATTTTTGAACTTCCCTTTTTGTTGGTAAAGTTCGATTAACACTTACCGCACGTGGGGCTTGGCTTTCAATTCTTATTTCCGTTATGTGGATGCGGCATGGGGTTTTTTCATTTAGTTGCAGGTTCACTTCATTTTTTTCCCGTTGGTATTTATCTGGCCTCGTCACTAAATGAGTTTTTTTCCTTTGCTGCCTCCTCATTTACCTCAATAATTTTTCATAACCCCAGTACTTTCGGTAATACTCCATTACCGTCATCGAGGGGACGTTTTGCTCCGACTAGCACGGACTGTGTCAGCTGGGCATTTCGGTGGTTCTCGCGGGCTGCTTCTGTCATCGGCTATCGCTTCTTCTTGGGCGTTGTGGCGCCATCTCTTTTTGGTCACTGATCTCATTTTTCGAACTTTTTCATTTTGTTGCTCAATTTTAATTAAATTTCTCCAGCTGTTTCTCAAAATATTAGCGTCATTATGGTTGCAAACTTTCGCCCTATTTTTTTCAATCATTACCGACTGCTATTCTGAGGTGTTTTTCGGATTTACAGCTTTTAATGATTTTTATATTTTCGAATTTAGGATATTTTTGGTTATCCAGACAGTATTGAGCAAGTGCTGTTTTTTCTTCTTTTTTCTGCCAATTTTTTACGTGTTGTTTTAATCTGTGTTTAAGCTTATTTTTGGTACTTCCTATATAAGCCATTGGAGGATTTTCAGTAATAGGAATTGAGTACATACCTGCTTTTTCTAACATTTTTATTTTTTCATTATTTTTTATTACCATGTTTTTGATGGTATTTACTTTTCCTCCAATTTGAATGTTATGCTTTTACAAATACTATTAATTTCATTGGTAGTAAGTACCTTTAATGTAAGGAAAACCATTTAAATATTTGACTTCTTTTTTATTTACTACAGCATTATTTTTTATTTTCTTTATTACTTCTGTGTTCCATTTTTTTATTAAATTGTTAGGATAACCAAAGCTACCTGCAATTTTTTTTATGAATTTGATTTCTTCATTGATGAACTGACTATTTTCAGAGTGCGTATATGCTCTTTTAATTAAGGTTTTTAGATTATTGCATTTTTGAGGATAAGGATGTGCCGAATTATACGGGATTAGAACCGGAACAAATGAACTTTTACGATAAACCCTGTATAGTAATTTATCTGTGGATTTGATAACTTGTACGTCCAAAAAGGCTATTGCATTATTTTTTTCTATTTCAACGGTGAGTTCTACAGTTGGATGTAAAGAGCTGTAACATTTTGTTAATTTTCTTAATTCTTCTTCGTTCAGTTTTGATAGAATGAAAATATCATCCACGTATCGACAGTACAATTCTGGTTTTTCTTCCATACGATGCAGGACAGTTTCTTCAATTTCGTTCATCACAACCTCAGCATATAAAGTTGATAATGGTGAGCCCATTGGGCCTCCTGAATTTTGCTTGAATATTTTGTTCTTGTATGTAAAAATATTATTTTCATATAAATAGAATAAAACTTTTTTGAATTCATGAATTTGTGTGTTATTTAAAATTTTAAGATTTTGCAACTTCTTAATGATAATTTCAATAGCTTCTGGAACAGGAGTGCTTGGATATAATGCTTTAACATCCATGCTTGCCATATTTAAGTCCTTTAGGCCAGTTTTTACATTTTTAATTTTCTCAATAAATTCATACGTGTTCTTGATGGTGAACTTGTTGTTCATGAAAAAGGGTGCTAGGAACTTGTAAATGTTCTTCTCTAATGTTATGAATGGTGAGTTTTTTTTTTTAAACTATCAGTCTCATTGGAGCACCATCTTTGTGCGTTTTTACCTTTGCAACAATACGTGGTATGCCTGCTCCCATTGGTGGAAAAGAGTGCTTGATTTCATCAGGTAATGTGCTATGATTTCTTATATCCGCTAAAAATTTAATTTGGGGTTCTGTTGGGTCTTTCTTTATTTCGGTACAATTTAATCCATCTATTGCTGCTGTCATTTTTTCTTCAAATTCATCAGTGTTGAGAATAATGATTTGGCCGGTTTTATCTGCTTCACAGAATTTGATATATGGGTCATTTTTCAATTCCAATAGTTGTTGTTTTTTTCATATTTTAATTTTTTCTCTATATAGAAGTTTTTGTTGTTTTTGGCATTATATTCTTTTAGAATAACTCTACATAATTTGTTCTCAACTTCAGTTTTATTCTTTGCGCCTGGTATATTTTTGAGAATATCTTCGAGGCAAGGGATGATTTCTTCAGTTTTAGGGAGGCCTTGTGGAAAGGCAAATTTTTTCCCTTTTTGTAAAATTGCTTTCTGTGAAAAGCTTAAGTTCTTATCAGACCGATTTTCATACACATTATATTCATTTATGAGTTCCTTATTTAATTTTTGTTCATCAAATAGTGCATTTAATTTTTTATCTACAGTAACGCTATTGGAGTTAGCTTCTTTGTTAGCAATTTCATTAATTTCGATGAACGTAGTATCCAAAATGCGATCTTTCCAAGTGCCATCAAATTGTGCATATTTTGAGTTGCTTATCAGCTTCCATAATTCATAAACTTGAGCATTAAGTCTGAAAATTTGTTTTCTTTTAGCTATGATTTCGTTACTAAGTCTTTTTTGTTGACATCGATGCAGGATGTAAAAATCCTTCTTATTAGTTGGCTTGTTCTTAAGTCTCAAAAATTTGGGGATAAATCCAAAGTCTCTGCAAATTACAAGAAAACGTTCTTGAACTTCAAATTTCATACATTTGATTTTAAAACGTTTGAATTTGGTGATTGTTGTTAATTCATGGTTCGAAAGGAGATTGTGATAGTACATCGTGAGGCCTAATCTGCCTTTGCTCTAACCACTTGAAAGAATAATTCGTGTGCTTCAAAGTTTCAATTTACTTCCGATATTGGAGGTTATTTTTTTAACCTGCATTAATGCATTTGCATTTTTGAACTTCCCTTTTTGTTGGTAAAGTTCGATTAACACTTACCGCACGTGGGGCTTGGCTTTCAATTCTTATTTCCGTTATGTGGATGCGGCATGGGGGTTTTTCATTTAGTTGCGGGTTCACTTCATTTTTTTCCCCGTTGGAATTTATCTGGCCTCGTCACTAAATGAATTTTTTTCCTTTGCTGCCTCCTCATTTACTTCAATAATTTTTCATAACCCAAGTACTTTCGGTAATACTCCATTACCGTCATCGAGGGGACGTTTTGCTCCGACTAGCACGGACTGTGTCAGCTGGGCATTTCGGTGGTTCTCGCGGGCTGCTTCTGTCATCGGCTATCGCTTCTTCTTGGGCGTTGTGGCGCCATCTCTTGTTGGTCACTGATCTCATTTTTCGAACTTTTTCATTTTTTTGCTCAATTTTAATTAAATTTCTCCAGCTGTTTCTCAAAATATTAGGGTTATTATGGTTGCAAACTTTTGCCCTATTTTTTTCAATCATTACCGACTCTGCTATTCTGAGGTGTTTTTCGGATTTACAGCTTTTAATGATTTGATATGCTCAAGTTTATGAATTATGGAAGCTGATAAGTAACTCAAAATATGCACAATTTGATGGCACTTGGAAAGATCGCATTTTGGATACTATGTTCATTGAAATTAACGAAATTGCTAACAAAGAAGCTAACTCCAATAATGTAACTGTAGATAAAAAATTAAATGCACTATTTGATGAACAAAAATTAAATAAGGAACCCATAAATGAATACAATGTGTATGAAAATCGGTCTGATAAGAACTTAAGCTTTTCACAGAAAGCAATTTTACAAAAAGGGAAAAAATTTGCCTTTCCACAAGGCCTCCCTAAAACTGAAGAAATCATCCCTTGCCTCGAAGATATTCTCAAAAATATACCAGGCGCAGAGAATAAAACTGAAGTTGAGAACAAATTATATAGTTATTCTAAAAGAATATAATGCCAAAAACAACAAAAACTTCTATATAGAGAAAAAATTAAAATATGAAAAAAACAACAACTATTGTAATTGAAAAATGACCCATATATCAAATTCTGTGAAGCAGATAAAACCGGCCAAATCATTATTCTCAACACTGATGAATTTGAACAAAAAATGACAGCAGCAATAGATGGATTAAATTGTACCGAAATAAAGAAAGACCCAACAGATAACCAAATTAAATTCTTAGCGGATATAAGAAATCATGGCACATTACCTGATGAAATCAAGCGCTCTTTTCCACCAATGGGAGCAGGCATACCACGTATTGTTGCAAAGGTAAAAACGCACAAAGATGGTGCTCCAATGAGACTGATAGTTTAAAAAAAAAAAAAAAAACTCACCATTGATAACATTAGAGAAAAACATTTACAAGTTCCTAGCACCCTTTTTCATGAACAAGTTCACCATCAAGAACACGTATGAATTTATTGAGAAAATTAAAAATGTAAAAACTGGCCTAAAGGACTTAAATATGGCAAGCATGGACGTTAAAGCATTATATCCAAGCACTCCTGTTCCAGAAGCTATTGAAATTATCATTAAGAAGTTGCAAAATCTTAAAATTTTAAATAACACACAAATTCATGAATTCAAAAAAGTTTTATTCTATTTATATGAAAATAATATTTTTACATACAAGAACAAAATATTCAAGCAAAATATGAAAATAATATTTTTACATACAAGAACAAAATATTCAAGCAAAATTCAGGAGGCTCAATGGGCTCACCATTATCAACTTTGTATGCTGAGGTTGTGATGAACGATATTGAAGAAAATGTCCTGCATCGTATGGAAGAAAAACCAGAATTGTACTGTCGATACGTGGATGATATTTTCATTCTATCAAAACTGAACGAAGAAGAATTAAGAAAATTAACAAAATGTTACAGCTCTTTATATGCAACTGTAGAACTCACTGTTGAAATAGAAAAAAATAATGCAATAGCCTTTTTGGACGTACAAGTTATCAAATCCACAGATAAGTTACTATACAGGGTTTATCGGAAAAGTTCATTTGTTCCGGTTCTAATCCCGTATAATTCGGCACATCCTTATCCTCAAAAATGCAATAATCTAAAAACCTTAATTAAAAGAGCATATACGCACTCTGAAAATAGTCAGTTCATCAATGAAGAAATCAAATTCATAAAAAAAATTGCAGGTAGCTTTGGTTATCCTAACCATTTAATAAAAAAATGGAACATAGAAGTAATAAAGAAAATAAAAAATAATGCTGTAGTAAATAAAAAAGAAGTCAAATATTTAAATGGTTTTCCTTACATTAAAGGTACTACTACCAATGAAATTAATAATATTTGTAAAAAGCATAACATTCAAATTGGAGGAAAAGTAAATACCATCAAAAACATGGTAATAAAAAATAATGAAAAAATAAAAATGTTAGAAAAAGCAGGTATTTACTCAATTCCTATTACTGAAAATCCTCCAATGGCTTATATAGGAAGTATCAAAAATAAGCTTAAACACAGATTAAAACAACACGTAAAAAATTGGCAGAAAAAAAGAAGAAAAAACAGCACTTATTCAATACTGTCTGGATAACCAAAAATATCCTAAATTCGAAAATATAAAAATCATTAAAAGCTGTAAATCCGAAAAACACTTCAGAATAGCAGAGTTGGTAATGATTGAAAAAATAGGGCAAAAGTTTGCAACCATAATGACCCTAATATTTTGAGAAACAGCTGGTGAAATTTAATTAAAATTGAGCAACAAAATGAAAAAGTTCGAAAAATGAGATCAGTGACCAACAAGAGATGGCGCCACAACACCCAAGAAGAAGCGATAGCCGATGACAGAAGCAGCCCGCGAGAACCACCGAAATGCCCAACTGACACGGTCCCTGCTAGTCGGAGCAAAACGTCCCCTCGATGACGGTAATTGAGTATTACCGAAAGTACTCGGGTTATGAAAAATTATTGAAGTAAATGAGGAGGCAGCAAAGGAAAAAACTCATTTAGTGACGAGGCCAGATAAATACCAACCGGAAATAAAATGAAGTGAACCCGCAACTAAATGAAAAAACCCCATGCCGCATCCACATAACGGAAATAAGAATTGAAAGCCAAGCCCCACGTGCGGTAAGTGTTAATCGAACTTTACCAACAAAAGGGAAGTTCAAAAATGCAAATGCATTAATGCAGGTTAAAAAAATAACCTCCAATATCGGAAGTAAATTGAAATTTCCAATATTTGTTTTTAAAACGTCTAATTTGAAAGTGCAACTGACAGGACAAAGAATTTTCCAGAATAAGATCCCGATGGATTGGTGATATAACAGAGTAAGAGTGCATTCCTGATCTGTTTTTAAGTAAGAAGGAACAAGGAGACTCTAAAGGTACAAAAAAATACTTATACATTAGTAGCATTTTTTATATGTTTTATTGTTTAGGAATTAACTTCCTTTCCTTATTTTAGTCTTATTGCTCATCCCTCCTACTTTCCCATGAAGGTAATTTTAGTCCCCCACTTAAAAGTGTTTCATGTGAATTGCTCCTTTACAAAAATTACCTTCATGCATCCAATTGACCTTCTCTGCCAGTGTGTTTTCTTGGGCCAGTAAGAAAAGCTGGCTCGTGTCTGGTGTCAGTATCTGCTGCATTCACTACGGTAGGTGAAGGTAATAAAAAAAATGGCTGTAGCCACTACAAGACAAAGACTGGGAAACAAACTGCCTTTCTGTATTAGCTGTTTCTTCCACTCTTTACTAATCACGAGGGATAAAGAAAAAAGTAGGTGTTGTCCAATAGCATTTCATGAAACTATCGCCAGTTTGCAGCCTGAAAAGAAAACCGTACAGCGAGGTAACGGGAATAGAAATTTATTTTTTAACTTGTGACAACTTCGAAAAAAAAAAAAACTTACAAGCCATCTGGGCCACTAAAATAAATAATTCAGTGGTCTGACAGAAGTTTTACTGGCCAATGGCCAGCGGACCACTGGGTAATTCGAACGCTGCAGTGAGTCAGCAGTTGCCCGTCTCACACATTGGTGCAGCGTCACCACACAGCAAGATGTGGTGGGTGAAATGACAATGCCCAATGCGGAGACGCGCAAGAACAACTTCCTCCCTACGGTTTCAGTGACATGATGATCTCCAGACTCCAAGAATTGGTTTAATATGATGAAGTTTATTTTCCACCTGTTGATCCCACAGACCCTGCCAGGTTCGCATGATATGATCATGAACAACAAAGCGTAAATCACGATGAAAGAGTGGCAAGGGTGTGACAACCAGTGAGGAACCAGATCTAGCAGCCGCATCATCACACTCGTTACCGGGAATTCCAACATGCCAAGGAATCCAGCAGAATTATATCTGGACACCGGTCTCGAGCAAAGAACGAAGAAGCCCTCGTACGGTAAAAAGAAAAGGGTGGTCACTGCAGTCCAACGATGACACAAACTGCACGACACTTAGAGAATCAGTGTACACCATAGCACGTTGATGAGAGCCCTACTGAACATGAAGAATTGTAAGATACACAACATGCATCTCCGCTGAAAACACTGTGGCCACTGGTTTGCTATCAATCCTGATGCACTGGGGAAGTTGATCAGTAGCAGGAGGTAAATAGTTAAAGTCACTAGTTTGTTATCAATCCTGATACACTGGGGTAGTTGATTGGGAGCAGGAAGTGAATAGTTAAAGCCACTGGTTTGTTGTCAATCCTGATGCACTCAAGTAGTTGATTCGAAACAGGAGGCAAATAGTTAAATACACTGGTTTGTTATCAATCCTGATGTATTCGCGTAATTGATTGGAAGCAGGAGGTCAATGTCATTTGGCTTGTGGTTGATACCTACAGTGGTTTATGTGTTCACACTTCCTCATATGTGAAACTGAAGCGACATCTCTTCAATTTCACAGGTGAGGAAGTGTGCAATAGTGGAAGTGATTGCAATCGTAGTTTACCCTGTCTGTGGGCACGTCGATTGTAAGACATGTTAGGCCAGAAAGAAATCCATATTTTACCCTACCTAGTGTAAGATAAAAAAAAAAAGAAAAAAAGAAAGAAAAGAAACTGAATAAAAAGAGAAGAAAAGCAGTGGCCTAAGAATAATATGTTAATCTTAAATGAACAGTTTCAAACAGTAAATCACAAATCATTTGCATGCAAAACAAAGGACCAGACTGAATCCTTGCCATTCTCCAAATTACTGATTCAGAAATAGCCACACAGGTTTCAAGACTTCATTTATGCAACAGCTAGGCTCCCTTGCTAATAGTCAATAAAGCATACATGAGACTGACAAAGGAACAAAAAAGCTGAATTTTTAATCGGGTGAAAAAAATCTGAACATGTGACAAGAAAGTGTTTATATAAAGCAGCACGAGCAAGATGGAATTGTTCACTTTTCGCTACTTTAGATAAATGGTGTGACTTTTCAGAATATGAAAACCCATGCATCAATTCTAGCAAATTTTCAAACTCAGTCACTTCCGTTTTTGAAAAATTTTCCCTCCTTTAAAAAGCTTAAGTGCAGACATTTATGGGGGAAAGTAACACTTAACACAGGATAGTGAGAACATCGCGGGAAGAAAAAAAAATTGACTTTGCAAGAAATCTTCGCTCCGACCGACTTCCATTTTCCGAAACTTCTTCCTCCATTTTTAGGCTGAAATGCAGTATTTGTGGAATAAAAGATATTTAAGAACAATACTGGGCAGAAGGAACATGGCGAGAGAAAAAAAAGAAAAAAAAAAAAGAGATTACGGGAGAAATCTTCGCTGCATTTAGCTTCAGTTTTTGAAAGTTTCGAAAGACGGAATCCCGTCATCAAACGAAAAACGAATCCCTCTCCCCCACCATTACCCCCCAAAATTTCTGTTCAGTTGTGCATTGATCTCGAGAATGTCCCAAAATGATAGCGGAAATGGCGGAATTCTTCGAATACACGGAAGAATTTCATGCCCGAAGACTTACAGGGAAATCTTCGTGCCGTCTTAACTTCCGGTTTTGAAAATCGTTGCCACAGTTTCATGCTGAAATACAAACATTTATGCAATAAAATTATATTTAATAACAATACTGGGAACAGGCAACATCGTGAGAAAAAAAATTACAATTACAAGAAAAATCGTAACTCCGTTTAACTTCAGTTTTCCAAATTTTTGAAAGACGAAATACCATCCGCAGATGGAAAACGACCCCCCCATTTCTCTTCAGTTCTGCATCGATCTCGAAAATGACCCAAATGATGGCAAAAAAGCGGAATTCCGCGAATCCGCAGAAGAATCTCATGTATGATAAAGTCGGTACTACAATTTTTGTTACAGGAGCATGTTTGCCACAACTGATTCATGGAGTAGGGTTTTTTTTTTTTTTTTTTAATATCTAAATGGTTGAAATCCGTAATATTACTGAAAATGGCTGTAAGCTGCACCTAGTTAAATTCTGCATTTCAGAGCTGCATGTTTGTAAAATTGAGTTTAGAACATTCAAGAAACGCATACAGCGTATTAAATCCGTTTATTTCTTATGGTGTAGTAATCACAGAGATTCGCCAAGCTTTCGCACTCCACTGGGAGGCTTTTTTAAAGCAACGGTAGACATAAAAATGCATTTTTATGTCTACCGTTGCTTTAAAAAGCCTCCCAGTGGAGTGCGAAAGCTTGGCGAATCTCTGTGATTACTACACCATAAGAAATAAACGGATTTAATACGCTGTATGCGTTTCTTGAATATTCATATTGTGGTGTATTAAAAATAACGTGAGTTTAGAACTGCAGCATTTTAATTGAAAAATATGATAGGTCAATATAACTCACATGTCAATATTCTATCCACTGACGCTTTGTCTGATTTACAAAAATAAAGGTACTAGGGTTGCTGGCTGACAGTTGCTTCATTCTGCTTTCATGGCACCCAATTTCTTTCTATATTGAAAGTAGCTGTTGATTATGGGGTTTCCTGGGTCCAGAGAAATTCTAAATTCTACCTTATAAGCAAGTTTTCTTTTATTTGATACTGCGATAATCTTTGATCAGTTAAACATAATTTATTTATTTATTTGTGCATTTGAATGCATGCACATGTAAACCATCAATTGCTGTAACAGGTCTTCAATTAAACAAATTGCCTAACAAACCTGCTTGGACTGTTCAACTTTCTTTCCACTGCTTTAACCTACACTACTGATAGTTACACAATTTGTACTGCAATGGATTTCCCCATTAGTGTGCCACAAACATGAAGCAGTAAACACTTATGCCTTGACATTTAAAGCACACTGAGGAATGGAACTCCCTTTTGACTAACAGCAAAACTCGTGTCATCACTAGCTAAAGTAAAAAGGAAGTCAGCTTTGAAAATAAAATCAATCCTATCTCATTATCTTAATGTTTAACAAGTGATAAGGAGGCATTACTTTCTAAATAACAACACACTGTATAGACGAATAACTGAATATGTTCTAATGAAACATCACAGATATTTTAAATGAGTAATCAACTCCCATGAAGCATTAATCCTTTACTATTCAAGGGTAGGCACATACAAATGTTATGTTCGAAACAGAGGCGCCATATTTCCCACTGTTTCTTATGTAGCCATCACTGCAGAAAACTTGAAAATTGTAGCACTATGGAGCAGGAATCAGAACCAGCATCTCTTCAGTTATTTAGAGCTTCACTGTCCTAGGTGCTATAATGACAGCCTCCTCAAACAGAAATCAGATGTGGGTTCAATTCTTGCTACAGAGCGATACAGTTTTGAAGTTTTTCTTGAAATCTTTAAATGGGAAACAGCAGAAAATACAGTGCTTTGTACTAATAACAGACCTGCCAACCTCTCAGAACCAAAAAAAGTAACACTCAGATAGAAAAATTGTAACACAGCGCATGTTGATAATTCTTGAAGCCTATTTCAGCTATATAAATTCTTGATGATGAAAATGTAGAGATTTTTTCCCTACATCACAATTTTATTGAGAAACTAATTAAATCAAAAAAAAAATGTTTGCTGATTGCAAACACTTTTATGTTGTTAATTACTAGAAAAAAAAAATTATGACTACGAGAGAAATGAAGCCTATTTCAGCTATATAAATTCTTGAAGCCTATTTCAGCTATATAAATTCTTGATGATGAAAATGTAGAGATTTTTTCCCTACATCAAAATTTTATTGAGAAACTAATTAAATCTAAAAAAATGTTTGCTGATTGCAAACACTTTTATGTTGTTAATTACTAGAAAAAAAAAATTATGACTACGAGAGAAATCCTCACTTCGCCTAACTTCCGTTTTCGGAAATTTTGAGAGGCGGAAAACTTGCATCTTAGGGAGTCTGCAAGATGGTTTAATCGGGTTCTGGGGGATGTCATTTTTGTCTGCAGGACCAAAATAAATCTGTGATGTGCATCGGCCGTCGCCGCGATTTTGCTACGAGGATTAGTAGAAAATGAATCTGTGATACACGTTGGTCATCGCCGTGATTCTTTTACGGGGATGAGTACAAAATAAACCTGCGGTGTACATCGGCCGTTGCAGCGATTCTGCTACGGGGATGAGTACAAAATAAACCTGCGATGTACGTTGCCGAGATTCTTCTACGGGGATGAGTACAAAATGAACCTGTGATGTATGTTGCCGAGATTCTTTTACGGGGATGAGTACAAAATAAACCTGCGGTGTACATCGGCCGTTGCCGCGATTCTGCTATGGGGATGAGTACAAAATAATTCTGCGACGTACATCGTCCTTCGCGAGAAAAAAGAATTACGATTACAGAAGAAATCATCGCTATGCCTAACTTCCGTTTTTGGAAATTTTAAAAGGTGGAAAATTTGCATCAATGATAGGGAGTCTGCAAGATGGTTTAATAGGGTTCTGGGAATGTCGTTTTTGTCTGCAGGACCAAAATAAATAAATCTGTGACATACGTTGCCCGTTGTCGCGATTCTGCTACAAGGCTTTTTGTCTGAAAAGGGAAAACATGACTATTTAAAAAAAAAATCGTATTAGCGTACTGCAGCATGATTTATCGTACTAAATACAATAAAATCGTAACAGTTGGCAGGTCTGTAATAATTTTCAAAGTAAAGGTGGCAGCAGCTTGAGTCAGCAAACTGACGCACTGCCAGACAAGCACATCACATACAAGTGATGAAACCATTCTACAAAACTGGAATAGTTAATTTAACGAAATAACAACATAATATACAATTGAATGTGCATTACAGCAAGATATGTAAAGCACAGCAAGTAGAGAAAGTGGAGCCACAATGTAGCAATGCACATACAATAAAAGAAGTTACAATACAATATAAAAGTTGGAACATTCGTCAGCATGGCATTTGTGTTCCTATTTTTTTCTTACAGGAGCCTCTAGTTATCACATTGGATTTCACTGAGTGAAATTTAGAGTCACATCATAAATACACTGATAAAACAGCTATATTTTATCCTATTTTTATACCTATATGATAGGTCAAAATATTTTATCAAAAAGTGAGAAACATCTGATATGTTGTTGAATTTATAAAATGTTGACCCCATAATTCAACAAGATGATAAACACTTCTCCTTTAGCCAGAAGGGAATTAATCAACAATGATATATACACATAATGAATATGTAAGATAAGAAGCTATGCTAAATTTTGGAGAATTAGAAGCTAATTTAATGATGGCAAGCAACATTTTCGGCAATGTTCGCTCAATATCATATTAACAGATACTATTTATAACATGCAAAATTTATGTTCCCGCTATATCAGAAGTAAATGCAGAAAGAGAAAAAATGTACAGACCTAAAAAACAAACAAAAAACGAGCCACCCCCTTAACTTTCGAACCGTTTGTCGCATGCAAACAAGAAAAGTACTGTTGGAAAGCACTTGTGGTCATGGAAATGAAAACTGCAAATTGTTTCCTGCGCAAGTGAACCAGTGTGCCTGATTTTTTTGCACGTCTTTTCTGAAAAACGATCGTGCTTATGTTATCGGTTTGTCCGTCCGTCCGCCTGTGGATACCATATCTCTGCAACTATTAATCCCATTTGAAAAATTCTTTTGCATTCAGAAGCTTGAAATGTGCCAATGATGATGCTTTATTTCGTTTTTTATTACGATGTACAATTTTGCCGCTAGAGGGCGTAAACGCAGATGATGTCGAATTCAAAACACATTTTATTACATATTTTTGCTTCTAAGCATCCGATTGAAAAAAATTCTTTCATCTTTCAATTCCATTTATGTCGAAGAGTATTTTAGGTTTACTTACTTTCTCAAATTACGCATAGATTTTCTACTAGGGGGCGTAAAAGTAAATTACGTTTTCCCCGATATCTCTTCTAAAACTCAGATTTGAAAAAAAAAAAAATTCTTCAGGGCATACAGCTCCTGATGGGAAATCTTTGCATATAATTTCTAATTTTTGGTAAAGAATACTTTGGCCACCAGGGGGCGTAAGCGTTAATTTTTGTTTCTGGTGTATTTGCCCAAATATCAGAGCTTCTAAAAGCTCGATTGAAAATTTTTTGTTTGTAGACCGATACTACTTACGTTGACAAACCTTTCTGGAACATTTTCTTCTTAAAATATTGCACGGTTTCGCCGCCAGGGCGTAGACGTATCTCTCCCCCCCCTATCTCTGCTTCTAATAGTCTGATTTGAAAAATTCTTTCTTTATTGGATAGAGTTACCGCTGTGATATGTTTTCCATGTAATTTTGAAATCTTGAAGTAATTCACAGACATTCCCGCTACGGGGCATAAAGGTAAATTGCGTTTCCCCCAATATCTCTGCTTCTAAAACTGCGATTTGAAAAATTCTTTCTGCACCGGATACAGCTCCTCATGGGAAATCCTATGCATAGAATTTCTAATTTTTGGTAAAAAAATGGTTTGGCTACCAGAGGGCATAAATCAGAATTTCTGCTTGTGATGTATTTACAGCAAAACCTGAGCTTCTAAAATCTCGATTGAAAAAAAATCGGTTGTGGGCCGATACTACTCACGCCGACAGACCTTTTAGGAATATTTTCTTCTTAAAATAATGCATGGTTTCTACGCCAGGGGCGTAGATGTATGTCGTATTTTTGTCAATATCCCTAATTCTAGGAGTCTGATTTGAAAAATTACTTCTTTGTTGGATAGTGTTTCTGATGCGAAATATTTTCATATAAATTTAAAATTTTCAAGTATATCACAGACTTTCCGCTAGGGGCGCAAGCGTAAATTGTGTTTTCCCCGATATTTCTGCTTCTAAAACTCTGATTTGAAAAATTATTCCTGTATCGCATACAGCTCGTGATAGAAAATGTGTTTTTTTTTTATATATAATTTATAATAGTTGGTAAAGAATGGTTTGGCCACCAGGGAGCATAAGGGTTCAATTCTGCTTCTGGTGTATTTGCCGCAAAATCTGAGCTCCTAAAAACTCAACTTAAAATTGTTTTTTCTTGGACCGATACCGTTCATATTGAAAAATCTTTTGAGAATACTTTCTTGCTAAAATAATGCATGGTTTTCCCGCTAGGGGAATTTGTAGATGCGTATCTTATATTTGTCCATATCTCTGCTTCAAAAAGTCCGATTTGAAAGATTCTTTCTGTGTTGGAGAGCGCTTCCGCTCCCAAATGTTTCTCATATTAATTAAATTTTTCTTAACTCATAAGTCTGCAACCAAAGGGTGTAAGTTCACCATTCCGTTAATAGCAGTATCAGCAGGATTAAAAAACCTATTGAAAAACTTCTTTCTTCGGTCAGATACTACTTTTTGCCAGACTGGTTCCATTGACTTTTTTAGCTTTGATAAATTTAATTTGCGTCAGAACGAATTCAGAAGACGTGGTCATTACACCCGAGATTTCGGTGTCATCTTTCTTGTTTTTTATATTGCAGATTTGCTTTTGTGTCCATTCCGTCTCGAATTATGGTATAATACGCATGTAATTGCATATTGTTTCGATTCATTGATATATTCCATTGTAGTTATACTGCTTAAACTGTCTGTAATATACAAAACGAAACTGCCTTTCGCTGCAATATAGAAGCCGAATCTATGCATGTAGCTTTGATATGCACGCAAATTGTTTCTTCGGTGTTAGTCGTTTTCGACTACCGGTTAAGAAAATAACCATAACCAGTAGCGTTTGGAGCATTAAGCTTACTTAGTGTAGTTTAATACGGATCTAATTGCATTTTTCTTTTCTTCTACAAATATAAATAAAATAATAACTGGTAATACTTTGTGAAAAAAAAAAAAAATGGTTATATTCTGAGAATTTCGTAGTTTAAGGAAAAAGGAAAAAGAAAGTACCTAAATCATGTTTCTTCAGCATGCGCATGAAATAATAAAAACTCACGGTTACCTACTGTATTGGAACTATCAATTTTTAGACTTAAATGAGAAAAGAAACTGGTTTGACAATCTAAAATAAATATCATAGGTTCGCAAGGGAAATCTTAAAATTAAATTTCATACGACAGAATTCTTGTCGGTGGATCGAATCTCGGACCTGCTGGCCAAAGTCTGCGGTTTTTCTGGGAGTTTCCACTGCCTCCCTGGGCTCGGGGATGCCAATGCGTAGATGGTTCCCTGTCAAGTTGTTCCCGGATGCACTTTGTCTGTTTCTCCTCATGCTGTCAGTAGCAGAAAAATGTATTTCCCAAGCCGTCTGGTCAACGTGGGAAATTAGACAATTACCCTTCCGAATTAAGAATTGGGAGATACCTATAGCCAGAAGTGACTATAAAAAGGGTTAACAGACAGAGAGACAGACCATAGGATTCTAAGTAAAAATTCTATATGTTGTTTATGAATGATAAATAAAACTAAAATTCCTGACGTAATGCTTTCCTGTTTCAAAAGAGTTGATCGTGTGACGTAATGCATTTCTGACGTCATGTTAGAAATTATTTAGATGAGATAGTGTCACACCAGCAGCTATTGTAAATCGGTCCTTTTTGCTATAAAAACAAAGCAAAGTGTTATACGCGTCCGCTGCAGGCAACAAAACGGGACAAACGTTCATACTTTCGAACAAAGAACATTTTATTCTTTTAAATTGACACGTGAAATTAATACATGAGAGGTGCAAATTTAAATTACAAGACAGCTGCTCCCATTAATTCATATGTTAAGCATGATATCTATGAAAGAAAAGTGAGTTTTTGAGGTGGAAAACAACAAATCATTTGGAATACGTTGCCAAATTGTTCCGAATGTGTGTCAACCTGTTCTGCGTGTGTTTTCAGAGCTCTTTAAACCATAAAATGTTTATGATGTAAGATACTAGTATTTTCACATAACACATTCCGGACACTTCGTGGCAAAAGCATGGAACACTCTCGCAGCACACTGCGAACACATTTTCCAGACTTACTTTCTCAATGTGTTCCGAATGAGTAGTCAACATTTTCTCAATGTGTTCAACTAAGAACACATTGATGTGCTATATATTCCAAAATGTCACGAGGCTAAAAAAGAAATTTTCGAAATAGGGCATAGATCAAGCATCTGCATCATTTTAACTGTACTAATGCCCTAATTTACTTAAATAGTGGATTTTGGGTAAGTGAAACTTGATTTCAAACATGTCATGTGTCTTTTGTAACACATAGACATTAATCTGTAACCATTCAGTAGGTTAACAGCAGCGCCAGTCCTTATATTTTCCATGGTATGTTGGGTTGGTGGGAATGAAATGTTCGGCACGAACAAGCAATGGAGACAAGCTGACACCACAGTGGAATGGAACCACCCACAGGTGTTGCAGGTATTACGTCACAGAGTTACTATAAATAGCAAGCATGTGTGTGAAGAACAAGGTTCAGACGTGGTTTGTTTGAACGTAACGTGATTTGCAAAGGAAACATTCGGACGCCGGATCTGAGAGTCATCTTCCTGTATGAATTTAATCTGGGCCATTCTGCAGGAATTGCAGTTCAAAATGTTAACAAAGCGTTTGGGGAGACCAATGACAAGCAGCATAGAGTTTTATAAGTATTTCCAATTATATTTGATATTTACATTCTCGTTCTCTATATTTGTGCATTCCAAATATTTGAAATAAAAAGAATGATGACAACAAATTTTTTGTTGTAATCAGCACATCGTTTGAATCGTTTCCGACATGAATTATATTTTTCAAAGTTATTCAAAGTCAATGTAAGCATTTAGAAAATATCAACCAGATTTTTGCAATCAATAAAACATACAGAAATAGAAACAGCTATATTTTTTCTAACACCATCTAAAACGTACGTTACAAAAATTTATTACCAAATAGCGCACAAAACTTCTCATAGCAGAAGGATATCGGAAACAGATTTTCAAATCCAACAGCTAAAAGAGCAAATATAGAAAGAAACATGTAACTCTACGCCTTCTAGCTTAAGAATTTTGCATAATAGGAGAGTTGAAAGTAGGCTTGGAATGTTCTTCGTGGAAAAAAGCTATGCTAAGGAAAAATAACTTTTCAAATACGTCTCCCGCAGAGGTAGCGAAAAAAAAAAAAAAAAAAACAGTGGCTCTTACACTACCTGGCGGGAAATTTGTGCATTATTTAACGAGGATAATGTTCCACATCTCTACTGATGCGAATGGCATACAGTAAAAAAAAAAAAAAAAATTCTCATTAGGGTTTTCTGCAAACAGAAGTACACAAGCACCACCTAGCGACAAAACTGTGAACTATAAAACTCTTCAAATACTAACCTAAAGTGTTCCACAAGGTAAATGGAATCCGATGTTGAACGAATTTTTTTAAATCGCATATTTAAAAGCAGAGATATTAAGAAAAACGTTGGCGTCCCTAGCAGCGAAATTTTGCATTGTTTTGGTAAGAAAATACGCTCACAGAGTTTGCACATTTAGTAGTATCTGACTGAAGAAAGAAGTTCTTCAATCGGGGTTTTAGTCCCTCAGATATTGCTGTAAACGGATACGTGAACTTGTGCCCTCTCGTGGCAGACTTCTTTGTTAAGAAAAATTTGAAATTACATCATTTCGCAGCCGATATGCTCTCGAACAAAGGAATAATTTTTAAGATCCAAATCTTAGGAGCAGAGCTTTTGATCAAAATAAGATATGCATCTATGCTTCCTCGCAGAAAAACTATACATTATTGTAAGAAAAGAGTATTCTGAAAATGTTTCCCAAGAGCGAAATGGGTCCACAAAAGAATTTTTTCATCGAGTTTTCAGGATCTCAGATTTAAATGCAAATGCATCAGAAGCAGAAATAAACCCTTACGCCCTCTGGTGGCCAAACTATTATTTATCAAATATAACAAATTATATGCAAAACATTTCCCATCAGTAGCTGTATGTGACACAGGAAGAATTTTTCAAATCGGAGTTTTAGAAGTAGAGATATATGGGAAAACGCAATTTACCTTTACGACCCCTAGCGGAAAGTCTATGAATAACTTGAAAATTTCGGAATTATATGAAAAACATTTCGCATCAGAAACTATATGCAACAAAAAAGGAATTTTTCAACTCGGACTCTTAGAAGCAGAGATATTAACAAAAATATGATATACATCTACGCTCCCTGGCGGAGAAACCATGCATTATTTTAAGAAGAAAAACTTCAAAAAAAAAAAAAAAAAAAATTAGCGCCATGAGTGGTATTAGTCAAAGAAACTTTTTCAATCCAGATTTTAAAAGCTCAGATTTTGCTGCAAGTATATCGGAAGCAGAAATTAACACTTACGCCTCGTGGTGGCCAAACCGTTCTTTAACAGAAATTAGAAATTACATGCAAAAGATTTCCCATCAGGAGCTGTATCCACCGAAGAAAGAATTTCTCAAATTGGAGTTTTAGAAGTACAGATATCGGGGAAAACACAATTTACTTTAACGCCCCCTAGCGCAAAATCTATGAGTAACTTGAAAAAGTGGCTATACATGAAATGCTTTTTGACATAAATGAAATTGAAAAGTAAAATAATTTTTGCAATTGGATGTTTAGAAGCAAATTTATGTAATAAAATGTGTTTTGAATTCGATATCATCTGAGTTTATGCCCTCTAGCGGCAAAATTGCATATCGTAAAAAAAGAAAAAAAAATGCGATGAAGAATCATCACTGGCACATTTCAAGCTTCCCAATGCAAAAAGAATTTTTCAAATCGGACTAATAGTTGCAGAGATATGGTAACCACAGACGGATGTATGGACAAACCGATAACACAAATACGATCTTTTTTTACAAGACGTTCTAAAAAATCGGATTTCATGGTTCTGCTTCAATTTTCTATTGTGAAACAACCTGTTAATGATACGCGAATACTCACTGCCTTGAGAAAGTGTAATGATCGGAAACAAGAATATTCAAAACAAATTTCAGCCTGCATAGATTCGGGTTTTTTATTAGAAAAATACATACTGTTTATTCTAACATTAATTCAAGTCATTAGCACGAATAAATGAAGTTGTTATAAAGGCAAGAGTAAATGAACTCCTTTCCTGGATGGCTGAGGCTAGCGTTGAAAGCAAAGGGCCTTTGCTCGTGGTCCTCTGCTTTCAATCTGTCGGAGGTTCCGTTCAAGATGCAGACTTTTAGACTTTCCTGCATTACCACTCTTCTTGCAGGGAAGGAAACATTCAAGGTGTGTTTCCCAGATGTAGATAACTTTATTTGCAAATATCTTCGCTATTAATCATCCGATTTGGATAATATTTAAGATTTAGGGGTTTTTCCATGTGCTAAATAGAATGTGCCTAAAATAACATACCCCTTATATGGAAAAATTCAGAGATAGTGAGCTAATTAACATGTTAATTAGCATTTTTCTTCACATCACATGATAGTTTCCTTCGAGTGCTTTCCAACGGTACCTTACTTGTTTATCAGCGGCAAATGGTTCGAAAGTTAGGGGGGGGGGCTCTTTTTTTTAATGTCTGTACATGATAGTTAACATATGTGTAAAGAAAAAAAATTTTCAACATGTAAAAATACAAATGCACGTAAAACAACATAGGCAACAAACACAATATAAAAACAAATATGATGTCTTCATGAGGTCACTAAAAAACGATTCTTCAAAAGGCACTGTAACTTGAACAGAATGAAATTCTTGTAGGAGTATGATGCTCAGCTGCCTATAATGTGAAACATGAATAAAAACAACATGGGTCTTACTACCTAGATACATGCTCTGCAATATCAGCAGGTAATGGGCACTTCGGTTTCTCGGAGTGTCCAGCACATCCAGCAGAGTTTGAATTCTGATTGCAAGCTGCAGATAAATCATTGTTTTGGCCAAATCGCTCAGACCCACTTCTCATGGGCATTCCTAAAAAATTATTAAGAGGATTTTCTGTCATTTCAATTTGTTCAGATGCCCTTATCAGCTGCATAGGAGATAAGGAAGCAGTACGTTTGACAGAAGACTTCATGCTTGGAGATTCACGAATCAATTGCACTGAATGAGGTAAAGAACAAGTCGAGTTTACATTGCGTAGCATTTCAGCATTCGGTGACTGTACTTTAGGTCCACCCCCTCTGTTACAACTTTTAATTGATTCGGCTGGAGAAGGAGGTGGAGCTTCACTATAGGGTGACCTTTTACCAGAGGGGATGTGCTGACCCACCCCGAGGAGGTTGCCACTCTGGGAGTGTAGGGAGGTTGAGGAGTTCATTTTGGTAACAGGAGAGGCAACTGCACTGGTGATCTGTTGCCCCGAAAGCTGCTGATACATCTGTGAAGCAATCTGGTGGGACTGTTCCTGCAATAACCTGTTAGGTGACAACAATTGTGCTTCATCATAAGACATGTGGCCTGCATCAGTAAAGTCACTGTCAGAGAGGATAATTGGTAAATACTCGGTCTCGCTTGCACTATCTACAGTTGCATGGGATGGCAAATTAGACTGATATTGGTGCATCATTGAATTTGCTGCAGCGTATGGCCCACATGGTAAATATGGCAAACCACCATACGGTCGGCAATCAGCTGCCCCGGGAAGAAAGCCAGGGAAGAACCCACCACCAACAGCTGCAGTAGGTGGATACATCATACCTCCTAAATAGCCATACTGCATTTGTTGCATTAAACTCTGACCATACAGAGCATTCATTGGGTTAAAAGGAGTCTGGGGATTCACTGGATTGACAGCACTAACACCAGGACTATTATTTAAGTTACTATTTAAACATGTGTTTTCAGTGGGAGGCCTTTTGTTGGAATTCAGACAGTGTGAATTGTCAGTCATGCCATGGGTAAATGGTATTTTTGCCAATCCTTGTCTTTGGATGAGAGGCCTGGTGACAACAAATGAGGATGGGGCACGTGGTAACACCATTTCCACAGGCAGATCCCCTGTGCTGGTAGCTTTAGTAACCTTACTTCCAAAAACGGCAGCATTTTTCCGAGCAGCTGCTGAAGCCACAGATGCTGCGATTATGGAGCTTTCAATAGAGCTGTCACTTCCTCTACGGCTTCCCGGAAACCACGGCGCAATCCGATTCGCTTTCAGAAAGCGCTCTCTTTCCTTTCGCGTTTTCCGCCTTTGGTGTCTAAGGGCTCGAGCAACGAATTCTTTCTCACTCATCTGCAAACTCAAGGAATCTAAATTTTGCTGATGGCCACTGTAAGAATCCAAAGAAATGCGGCGGCTTATATCTGAAAAGAAAAAGAGGGGGAACTCATTAAAAGAAAAATAAATAAATAAATAAAAATGATAATAATAAAAGATTACTGGATTAGCAACTCTTCAAACAAAATTTCACTTTTGGATTTAAAAATAATTAGCACTACCAACCTTCAGATTAATTGCCAATAATTTTTTCTAGTAAATATCACAAATCAAAAAGGAAGATTATCCAGGGTTTGAAAAATACATGACTAGGCATGTGCAGAAATTATTTACTTGCCCAGAAGGTTCCATAGCAACCGGGAGGGCGATTGCCCTCCCAGAATGATCATTCCAGGGGCATAAAGTCATGCTCTGGGGGATGTAAAAAATAGAAACGTAACCAAAAATGAAAGTTGCACTCTTCATTATTTTCCTTTTAAAGACTTTAGTTAGATGCATACAATATTCCATGGACAGGGCTTGGAACATATCTGAAAAGCTACATGCCCAGATGTAAAATCTACATGCACAGAAATTTTTTTCTTTTACGATAACAAAACAGAAGCCTCATTTTTTTAAAGTTAAAAATTAGGATAAACTTTTTATACATCTTTTGCATCGCCATTTTAAAGTCTGTATTCAAAATGCACAAAAGCATATATCTCAAGTTTTAAGAAAGGTAATCGATGGCATTTGAGAGATTTAGTGATGATGCCATGTTCAAGAATTTATGTCCTGTGTTTTGCAAAAAAAAAAAAAAAAAAAAAAAAAAAAATAAATAATCATAGTTAACTGTATAAGTAGTTTTTAACAACAATTTTGAATGTAAAAATTATTTACCTTTTTCTCTTGTGCAAACAGAAGTGATTTTGCATCATAAAATATCCCAAGAATTGTTGTTTAGAAACTAAGGCAATCCTTATGTCTTCGACTACTGTTGCATGCACTTATAGTTATTAAATGTATATCATCACCTGACACCCCACATTCCTTGAAAAAAATTGTTAGTGATATCATACCTGCCAACATTTCATGAAGCTCATCAGGAGCACATGATGATCCCCTTCTGCATGCCGTCTCGCAAAGCCGATATGGTGCTATACTATCGGTTTTACCAAATTTAAAATGTGACATTCTCAGCATAGTTACTACAATAAACAACCACTGAAAACACCTCAAATTACAGGTTTTTTTAATATATAAAATGTATATTTTTCCTTATTATCTTAGTAATATACATTCATTATATCTGAGAATATGTGGTTGCAAATAAATATAAAAGCTCAAGTGTTTGGACAAAAAATATGATACACTAAGAAACAAACTTACTTTACTTCAAAGATAAATACAGCATGTTGATTGTTTTGCTTTGTGTACGTCAGTATCAGATAGATCTGCATCAAAGCAAGCTTGACAAGCCCAAGCTTTGCATTTTTCAATTATTAAGGATTCCAAAGTTGAAACACGTAAACTGGATTGAAAATCAGTTAGATTCTTCTTAACCATGCTAAACACTTGTTCACATGTGGCATTGTTGTGAGGTATACAGAGACTTGTGGCCATTAATTTTGGTAAAACAGTGTATTTAAATGATCTATTATGATCTTTAACGCATAATATTAAATTCCGAGGTACAACATCAACTCTGTCGGCAGTTAAGATTTCTTCTGTCAGAAGATCATTTTGGAATTTGGCTAACCGTTCTTCAAGCAAATCTTTTTCTGTATCAGAAAAAGAAAACAAGTTTAAAAAGAAATCTACTGATGAGAATTTAGTTTCCTGGAGCAAAGCAATGTCAGCAACCTCTGTGAACAACGGAAAAATCAGCAAATAGAACAAAAAACGTGACGGACTGATTTACGTGATTTTTTCAGCACCGGCCATGCTGTTTAAATTTTTTTTTTAAAACTTGGAATGCCCTCATTTTGACGTTGCACACCTGCCAACCAGAATTTTCCTAAATCAAGAAGATTTTCCCAAAAAATTAAAGATTTACCTTAAAATCAAGAACATTTGCAACAGTACCAGAAGTGTAATTCATGATTATCTATTATTAGGGGAGAGTGGTAATGCATGGGATGTGCTAGCAGTATGTTTCATACTTGTTTTCAATTATTTTTCTGTATCAGTCACCCATAGATGGAGTTCAGAAATTGTGATGATTTTCAAGGTTTTGTATTTTTTTAAATTGAATGATGCAATTTTAGAAATAACTTCATTTCATTTAAGCAATGACAAGACAGTGGCATTTTTTCATACCACTGAACGACAGTTTTATCCATCATGAATGCATGATAGCTTTCACTATTCTAGATAAAAGATGAATAGTGTACGAATACTTTTGAACACCATGCACCAATTCTTACAAATTTTCAGCTTCGTCACTTTCGTTTTCAACCCCTACCTTTATCAAGATGAAATGCAAACCGGGGGGGGGGGGGTATTTAGGAATACAGGATACATGTTTGGAACATAAAAAAATTACAGTTTCAGGAGAAATCGTTGCTACATGCGACTTCCGTGTTTGGGACATTTATTTTCCCTCCATTTTCAAGTTGAAATACAAATATTTATGAAATAAAATTATATTTAACAACAATACTAATGAAAGGAAACATCGCGTGAAAAAAATAAATTATGATTACGGAAGAAATCTTTACTGTGCTTAACTTTCGTTTTTGAAAGCTTCAGGCGGAAAACATCCTCCACCACTACCAATTGCCCCGAAATTTCTGTTCAGTTATGCATCGATCTCTAGGATAACTCAAATTATGATGGAAAAGGAGAAATTCCTCAAAGCCCTTGCACGCTCATGCCTGAAGATTACAGGAGAATTTTAGCGCCATCGGATTTCCGTTTTCGTAATTTTTCCCTTCATTTTCAAACTGAAATACAAATATTTTTTGAATAAAATGATGTATAACAATAATACTGGACAGAGGTAACATTGCAGGAAAACGGAATTACGATTACGGAAAAAATCTTTATTTCGTTTACTTCCATTTTTGAAAGACGAAGTACTGTCCCGATGCGTATTTTTACGCATTGGTAAAATTTTTCGATGTGTATTTTTATGCGTTGAGAAAAATTCCCGATGTGTACTAGATGTGTAATTACACATTTTGGCAAACTCTGCACGGCGCAGAATAATTTTTTTCACACTTTGGCACAATTAGGCTAGCTATTCCAGAACTAAAAGAGAGGGAGTTTAAAAGGGTTGGCAGGAGAGGGTGTGTGCAATCTATAAATAAATATTGCTTACTGCTAGAAGCATGCAATAACATAAAATTAAATCACTATGAGATCATAATAAAACAAAAGCAGGAGTTTACACTAAGCGACAATAACAACAATATCAAGTTCCACCAATAAAAAAAAATTCACGAGGCATTTTGGCAAAAATCTGGAAGAAACTATCTTCCGGCCATAAAACTACCCCAAAATCCGTAAAACTTCCGAGAAATCCGGAATACCTGGCAAGTATGGAAAGCCTACAGCCAATAAAGAAAACAAAAAGTCAGACTCTGATTTATTACTGTTATGTTGTCAGACGGGGAGAATGGTGAAACTTTCGCCACTCTCGTGCGCTCATGGAAGGGTATTTAATGACATGTTCTTTTCAATCTGAGAACATTTACGGACTGCTTTTCTTTTCTGAAAGAGATACGTAGGGTTGTATAAAAAGATTTTCTTCCTGTGTACACACTTTTGGCACTGAAAAATTTCTGCGAGTTTTCAGGGGTCAAGAATTATACCAATCCGACACCACTGAAAAACTTGAACTGGTGGTCAAATGGGAAGGGAGAGCTCTCTCCATTAGCTTATACAAGACCGCAGAGAGGAAGCAGGAATGACTAACTGCTGCCTTCATTGTCAGAGGCAAATGCATAAACACCAAACATAGGAGACGAAACGTGAGAAAGGATTTGTAACTTTTCTCTCACCCTCCCTAGTCTGTTCTGTGCTGCTTTCGTTTTGCAGCACCTTCAACCCCCTTCCCCTGCCGGAGCCTCTCTTTAAAAAAAAATGTTTTCACAGCATATTCAGTAAAATTTCTTAAAAAAAAAAAAAAATACACAGTACATTACAGTCTAAAATTTCTTGCGGACATTGCAGTACTTATTTTTTTACGGATGCAAAAACGTGTTGCAATCCAGAAAAATGCTTTTTCCATGTGGATAACAACAGCAAAATCTGGAAAACTTGGCAGGTATGACACTGTACCAAACAAAAGTTCCTGCTTTGCCCATTGAAACCCAGATCTTGCTGAATATGGGCTTCATTAGAAGTGGCTTCTACTGTATATAATGTGCTACATGAGTACTCCAACGGTCTCCCTAGAACACTCACTGTTTATTACAAGAATTGTTTTCCTCAAAGAAAAAAAAAGTTTTTTAAAGTGCTAATTAATGAGAGAACAATCAACTATGAGCACTCCAACAAAGCCCCAAGGGACTATGGAAAGACAAACATTAATGTGCATAAATATGAGGTGTGATCAAATGGAACCCATTTGCTCTGCATCACATGGTCCACTGTACATGAAATGTACTTGTGCAGTATGTGGCATGATAGTCACATTGCATAGCACAATTGAGAATGGGTTGGTTATATTCATAGGATGCATGCATGTATTATACATTCCAGGCACCTGTAAACATGGTTGGTGTTATTCAGAATCCGTCCAAAGTTGACCAGCGAGCAGTGATTCAATTTTTACCAGTAGAATGGTATAAACCAGTTGAAATCCATCTAAGAATGCATGTGGTTTATGGTGAGAAATGTGTCAAAAACAAGTTACTGATTGGGCACGAATGCTGTAGTAAGGGCGTGAGGAAACAAAAGATTTGCCCCATCCAGGTGAATGCATATTGTCACAACAAATGAAGCCATAGCCAATATTGATGAAGCAATACATATACAGTCAGACCATCAAAGGAGCTTAAGTTCGCTAGCAAACAAATTCAACATGTCTTTTGGTACAGTACAAAACATAGTTAAAACCAAGCTGAAGTGTAGAAAGGTATGTTCCCAGTGGGTACCTCGGTTATTGACATACCACCACAAGGAACAATGAATGTTTTGAGCTTGGAACACTTGAAGCGTTACTAAACAGAGGGTGATGATTTCTTGCTGTGAATCATGGCTAATGATGAAACATGGTGCCACCATTTTGAACCGTCTGGAAAATTAGCGAGTATGCAATGGAAGCATTCTAGATCAACAAAAAAGGATATTGGACTGATTGTTGGTCTACTTACAGAACACTGTCGTCTTAACAGGCACCTTAATTTGATTGGGGTGAAAGAGGATTCACTTTGTAGAGGATGCCATCTAGAAGAGGAGACTTCCTTGCATTTTCCTTTGTGACTGCTTTTTGCAGCACTTAGGCTTGAACACTTAGGTACTCATAACTTGAGACCAAGTGATCTCTCTTTAGTACCAGTCAAGAGCATTCTTGCTTTTGCTCTTGCATCTAGTCTCTTCTGAGATTAGGGCTGGGGATGCACAATAGACCTTAGGTCATGGTGCTGGGTCATTGCCCCCCCCCCACACACACACCCTAGTTACAATTAGATCAGCAAAACCCAAAAAATTCAAGACACAAGCATTCACTAGTAAGGTTATGCTAATCGTTTTTTTTTTTGTTTTTTGTTTTTTTTAATCATGAAGGACTTTTGTTGCTAGAGTTTAAAGAGCATGTGGTTAAAATTGATGCCCAGCGCTACACGCAGACACTCAACAAGCTGCATAAAGAATAAGTGACCCGGAATGCTTTCATCTGGAGTGATTATTCTTCACAACAATGAACGTCGTATATTGCCAAAAGTGTTCTGGATGCATTCGTGTGGAAAAGGTGGGAGGTTCTTGCCCACCCAGCTTACAGCCCCAACTTGTCATCATGTGACTTTTATTTGTTTGGACCTTAAAAAAAGCTCTAAAGGAGAACAGATTATGCACAGTTGATGAAGTAAAAGTCATGGTGTTCAAATGATTCAACAAGCGGCCAAAGTAGTTTTTCTTGAATGGTACATGATGCCTCCCTACACTGTGGGACGCCTGTCTGAATGCCTATACAGACTTCTCCTAATGAAACCTAGTGCATTCATGTATCTTTCAACCTTGATCTTTCTATTGCTATCACAGTTTTTTTCATGTAACTTTTCATTCATATTAAAAAATTGGCTGGAACAGGTTTCATTTGATCATGCCTAACACAACCTTAAAAGGAACTTTTCATTCAGTCCTGAGCCTGACAAACCAACATTTTTTACTTGGCTCTGAGATCTTAAACACATTGGACATACCTTGGACTATGAAATGCTTTTTATTTGAATATCTAATCATACATACTTCAAGGAACACAAGATATTTAAGTTGAAAGAAGCATGATAAATTTAAAGATCCTAAAAATAAATTTAGCCTCTAGTATTACACAGGTCAAATCTGAATCTGGTGTTTAAAGGTTAAGTCAGATGTTGGTATATATGATAAATTTAAAGATCCTAAAATTAAGTTCAGTCACTAGTTACACACAGGTCAAATCTGAATCTGGCATTTAAAGATTAAGTTAGAGGTTGGGAGATGGTTGTCAGTCTGTATACACTAAAGCAATTTGGGTTACATCAGGTAAAAGGGTATGCAGAAAAAGTTTTGTGTACATAAAAATTCATTATTGCTAAGGTACTTGCATTTTAACATCAAATTAATGCATATTCTGGATGTCAGAAAGCAACTACACAAGTGGTTAAAAAATGTAATGTCTTAACATTACAGTAATTTTTATTGACCATTTTCACTTACATATTTAGTCCATTAAAATGTATATTGAGCATGACTTCCACAAATATCCAAACAAGCCTGAACTCATTTCATTTTACTCTCAAAAACCTTAATCAGCTCCTCGTGTTTTGCCTCTGATATATGCAGTTAATAGATTTTGAATTAATGCCCACACTGAATGATGATCTGATACTAGGATATTTGAAATTTATCTGAAAATTTTTCTCAGACACTTTTAGCATTCTTGCCACCCTTGCATAAAACACCCTCAACCCAAAAGAAAAGATTCTCCAATGACAAAACCATGAATAATGCATGTAACAACAACTGAACTACACACACACACACACACACACACACACACACACACACACACACACACACACACACACACACACACACACATTATAGGTTAACTTCCGGCTTTCCTTGCAATCCCACCTCTACCCACTTCTCCCTGCTATTGGTTGACATTGAATCTTCCCTACAATCTCTTCCCTCTCCACGCTTCTACACTACTGCATGACCTTGAGTCTTACCTACATTCCCTCCTTCTTGCTGCTATGCTACTGGTTGACCTTCAGTATTCCCTACAATCTCTCCTGTATTCTCTGCTGCAACTTTATAGGTTGACTTTTAGTCTTTTCTACAAATCCTTCTCCAGGATACCAGGCTGCTGGTTAATATTGAGACTTCCCTACAATTCCTTCCCTCATCACTTCTCCCTGCTGTCATGCTACTGGGATTGACTTTCATCTTCCTAACTACTATCTACGAAAATCACAGCCAAGGAAATGGGCCTGGCTGAGCCAGCAGGGAAATTTCTCCTTACAGTAACTATTTTGACACCCACATTTTTGTACGTTTAGACCCTAGGTTCCCAACTGGTGAGACACGCAATGTTATTCACTGCACATGGATGAAAATGGACACCCCTCCAAACACAATGTGATAGTCCTCCAGATGCACATGGTGTTTTTTCACCACTATCTCATTTGTTTTCTGTCATTACGCAAATAATGTTTGTTGTGGCTGTCGCCATATATTCTACTTAATCTAGAACTAAACTAATCTACTTGACATTGAGAATGGACCACTATTTGAAGAGAACTATAAGTAGTGCAGAATCTGCAGACAAAAGTGAACCTAGTAATAATAGCACGATTACTAATGATGACACAAGTACAGCCCTGGATAAAGGAAAAAAAAAGTGCATGCATTATGATGCAAGTTACATAAAGTTCTGATTTTCTTATTTTGGTAGCAAATCCAGCTTTTAACAGCTACAGTGTGTTATTTGTTTTCAAGTTCTTTCCAATGACAACCTTACACCTGCAAAACTTAAAAGATATCGGGGAAACTATGCACAGTGATGGAAAGTTGCAAAATCATTTTTGGAGCAGCTAAAATATATTTTTGGAGCAAGTGAAATACATCTTTGGAGCAGGTAAAATACATTTTTGGAGCAGCAAAATATGTTTTTGGAGCAGGTGAAAGACATTTTTGGAGCAGATAAAATACATTTTTGGTGTAAGAAAACATTTTTTTCGGAACAGGTAAAATATTAGTAGATAGAACAAACTCTTAAGCAAAAAATGTTTTGGAACTAGATGCACCCTACTCAAATTTAAGACATCTTGCATTGAAATGCACACACACATATGCAAATATTTTGGTTTTCAAATAGATCAAAAAATGTTATTTATTGCTGCTTTTCTCAATATTTAATTGCTCATGTCTATTTTTTTCTGATTTTCTAAGATAGTTAGTAATGTTTTGTTTTGCTTCTTTTAATAGTACCTGTCCACTTTGTATTGCACTCATGTCCCTTTTTTTAATGCCACATTCAATGCTCATCTCAGCATTGTTTACATTTTATGAGAGGAATCCAACTGCTGCAAAAGTTCAGCTTCTTCCCATTTCAAATTACCTTGTGAACATTCAATTTCTTCTTCTCCTTTTCGCTTATTTTGCTGCATTTTTCCAGCACTAATCCGCTCTTGATATTTTTTTCAGACTTCTTTATATATTGTCAGAAGTTTTTTGGTTACATTAATTTTACTCACATCTCCATTTAGTCTCTTGACATGATCTTTGTGCTTCTTGCTCTCTGCATGACGCCTACAATCATCGCGGCCACCATGTGCTAGGCTAAAATCGCAGCCACATGGCTTACAAAATGTGATTCGGCAATACTTTAGATGTTTCATAAAAAGGCCATCCTTTACTATATACAATTGCGATGCACTTGACGATAAGTTTCATCTAACTTCGTTCTTTTAGTTGTCATAGCTGTTTCACTGCTATGTTTCATTTTGTTTAAATCTAAATTAACCATTTCCACTCGAATAACTTTTCACCCATACTCACCCAGCTCTCTTTTTTAGCACTTCTTTTGTAAAAAAGATCGTGCTTATGTTATCGGTGTGTCCATCCATCTGTAGACACCATATCTCTGCAACTATTAGTTCGATTTGAAAAAATCTTTTTGTATTGCAAAGCTTGAAATGTGTGAATGACGATCCTTTATTTCGTTTTTATTTTTTTTTATGATGTACAATTTCACTGCTAGAGGGCGTAAATGCAGATGATGTCAAATTCAAAACACATTTTATTCCATATATTTACTTCTAAACATCTGATTGAAAAAATTCTTTTATCTGTCGATTCCATTTATGTTGAAGAGTATTTTAGGTATAGTTACTTTTTCAAGTTACACATATATTTTCCGCTAGGGGATGTAAAAGTAAATTATGTTTCCCCTGATATCTCTTCTTCTAAAACTCCGATTTGAATTTTTTTCTTTAGCAGATACAGCTCTTGATGGAAACTCTTTTGCATAGAATATCTAATTTTTGGTAAAGAATACTTTGGCAACTAGGGGGCGTAACAGTCAATTTTTGCTTCTGATGTATTTGCTAAAACATCTGAGCTTCTAAAATCTCGATTGAAAAAATTCGTTTGTGCACCGATACCACTCACGTCGACAAAACTTTCGTAATATTTTCTTCTTAAAATATTGAATGGTTTCTCCGCCAGGGGGCATTGATGTTTATCTTATTTTTGTCAATATCGCTGCTATGGTCCAATTTGAAAAATTATTTCTTTATTGGAATTTTATTCTTTCTTTATTGTTCCTGGTGTGACATGTTTTTCACATAATTTCAAAATTTTCATATAAATCATAGACTGTCTGCTAGGGGGTGCAAAGGTACATTGCGTTTTACCCGATATCTCTGCTCCCAGAACTCTGATTTGAAAAATTCTTTCGGCACCGGACACAGCTCCTGATGGGAAATTCTTTGCATATAATTTCTAAGTTTTGGGAAAAAATGGTTTGGGCACCAGGGGGCGTAAGCCTTAATTTCCGCTTCTCTTGTACTTGCAGCAAAATCTAAACGTCTAAAATCTTGCTTGAAAAAATTCGTTTGTGGACCAATACTAATCACGCTGACAAACCTTTTAGGAATATTTTCTTCTTAAAATAATGAATGGTTTCTACGCCAGGAGGCGTAGATGTATATATTATTTTTTGTAAATATCTCTACTTCCAGAAGTCCGATTTGAAAAATTCTTTCTTGGTTGGATAGTGTTTCCGATGCGAAATGTTTTTTGTTTTTTTAAATTGTGTTTTACCTTATATTTCAGCTTCTAAAGCTCCGATTTGAAAAATTCTTCCTGTATCACATACATCTCCCAGGGATCATAGCATACTTCTGGGAAAATTTTAGGTAAGAATTTTAGGAATTTTAGGAATTTTTAGAAAAATTTTAGGAAAATTTTAGGAGTGTATTTCAATAAAAACTAGATGTATATTTGTATACATCTAGTAAAACAACTTTGTATACATTGTAAAGAGTTTGCTTCACACCCTTCAACCATATATACTGATAGACTGCGCATGACATCAAAATTTCTGGCTCCAACATAAAATCACATGACAACAGTCAAAAAGATGGGTTACACCTGCTGTGCTTATGGTTGCTCTGACCGATATAGTAAAGGAAGTTCTATGATTTTTCATGGGTAAGAAACGAATTAAATACCTAAGTCAATAAAGTTCAATTACTTAACCAGAAACTTGCAGCTATTGATATAAAAATATAGTAACTTAAGAAAAAAAAATGGAATGCATGTTCCAAATTCTTCGCAAATGTTCATCACATTATAAATCACAAAATGTAAACAACACGATCATGCATGTATATAGCTCATAAGTAAACTTATCTGAAGAGTTTTCATTATATATGAGGTGCATTCACATAATACACTGAAAACACTGAAGTTCTGCAGCGTAAATTAGTAATCATAACAGCATTTGTACACGAAATTTGGAGTCTGATGATGACGTGCCCAATGTTTGAGCAATGGCGGCTTTGATGCAGCTATTGCCAATGCGCAGTCCATTAGTATATATGGTCGAAGTTCACACCCAAATTTTTTGCATAACGTCTAATGTCTCAAGTTTAAGTATGATTTACTTCTAATGTTCAGTTCTTATCTTTTCACGTGTTATTATCATATTCAAGTATATTTACCACATTCAAGTTTCACTTTGAACATTAATATGCTGTTGAACCAGAAGCAATTCACGATTTTCACAGTAAAGTTTTCAGGTTTCACATTAAACTATAATATCCTAAAAAGGTAATTGAAAACCAAGAACTATGTACAATTGTTCACTGAATTACTTTTTTCATATTATTGTTTTTACCTTTTCCTGATTAGCCTATCTTTTTTTGCTTCCACCACAACTAATTTACTTTCAGTTTTCTTTATTTCAGCTGAACCTTGTATGATCAAGTTAGAGGCAACTGCTATTTCAACAGTATTTTGTTTTTCTACAGCTTTTCTCATTCTTTCTGTTCCCTCTTGAATTACTGCTAGGGAGGCTTCTTTATCTTTTTTAAGCCTATTTATTTCTGCATCATTTTCTTTTATTTTGTTTCAAACTCAGCTTTTCTTTTTTTCTCTAGCTGCTTTTCCTTATTTTCCCTCTCTTTCTTCGAAAATAAAAGCATAACAAACAGCGCGAAAACTAGCTCATAAATAGAATATTTGAAACACTCTCAATGTATGCACTCTCAATTATTAGGGATGGTAGAGGGGAAGGGAATAGAACTGTCCAAAATTAGCATGTTTTCGTTGCGCTACGGCGCTTAAGCAC
This sequence comes from Macrothele yani, assembly GCA_039090855.1. Classification (NCBI taxonomy): domain Eukaryota; kingdom Metazoa; phylum Arthropoda; class Arachnida; order Araneae; family Macrothelidae; genus Macrothele; species Macrothele yani. Next base: position 130,226,018 of record CM077027.1, on the reverse strand, counting down.
GGCTGAATTCCTTCAGATAGCCCCAATGTTCAAATGATTGAAATGTGCTGATGTTCATGGAATGAAATGGGTGATCAGCTATGATGACCGCATAAAAGTTCGGGGTGGGGGGGGGGAGGGCTTTATTTTTTTTATTTTTTTTAGTTTATGCAACATTTTACATCACTCCAGTATTTATCTTGTCATAATCAACAATCGCAATGCAACTACTGCTTACGATTGCGGATATCAGCAACCGAAAATCTGCCATATCTCTAAGTGATATAACACACAGTATCCTGTTACAGTGTACTGTAATTGAAAAAAAAGGATGTGGAAAAAAGAAACTTTCAGAAATTAAGATCATCAAGTCATGCGTTTCAAAAATCCGTTTTCCTTTATAACGTTTAAAAACATGTTTTTGCTTTTTTACCTGTAGTGTAAATAAAAAAACTATGTTGATTTTTTATGGAATCAGACGTCCGTATGTCTGATTGTCTTCATCTGAGTTCACACTTTAGCTACTGTGTACAAGTAGACCTATTTTTCAGCTCAAAAATATGTAGTTTTGTATATATTCACAGTATAAGTCATTTCTTATTCCCACAGAACTGAATTCAGCATATGCAAAATGAAGATCATCAAGACCCGCCCAACACTATGTTTCTGATTGTCTGCTGTTTATATTCAAGAAATGCAAACATGGATCAATGGTGAATGCAGCAACTATGATTTTTATTTATTACCAAGAAAAAAAAAAAAGAGCCGTGAAAGCTGTAAAGCTGAAACGGATATTTCCCTCGAACCCCCCCCCCCATGCACAAAAACATTCCAATTAAGATCAAACAGCAGGAGGACGCGTCCACACAACACAACCTTTGGAATTACCTGATGGAATGGCTTCTTTTCATTTGGCACATCGCCATAAATCACCACCTGCAGCTCACTGAACTGTCAAGTTGCACCCTTCCTCCTTCACTTTAACTATAATAGAAACTGTAAAAAAAAAATGCTCCCCAATTTTCGACAAAATTAAATTACCAAATTTACGTCATGACGTTGCAATTTACTAAAATACGTTTGTTTATCTGCTGAATATTGCTTAAATCCATTGAAAACTTTTTAATTATAGATGATTTTTTTATTAAAACAGTAACTCAGACGTCTGAATAAAAACGTGTTTGTAATTCAAATAGAGTCCATATCATCACAGAAAAAATTTAAGGATCACTCTGTTTAAATAAACCATGGCATCTAAAAAAAATAATTCACTTGCTTTTCCCGTAATTTATAATTACTGTTTCTTTTTTTCAATCCGATTATGCAACGTTTTTTTTTTTTTTTTGCATCTGCTAAAGTTCCTAACGGAATTTGGCGAAATTTGCACTAGAACTTTATTGTGATGTATCTTAACTACTGTAAAAATTTTACTGTGTTATTTTCAAAATTCAGAAAAATGGATTTCTGAAAATATTCTCCTAGTCCTTTTGTGCTGTGGAAGTGATAAACAGGTGTTTGCTTTCTTCCCAACCAAGGGCTTCAGATCAGCGCTCCCAGCTGTCAATCAACCGTTGCTATGGTAACACCCTTTCTGCTGGAGGCTCACTCTGTCCAAAGAGGCACACATACTTGTCTATAATAAAAATTACCAATGCTAACTTTTAAAGTTTTAAACCGATTCAACTGGAATTTTGGAAGTGAGCTTCTGTAATCCAATTACAGTGAATGTAAAAATTTCAGCCACTTTCGTGAAAAATTCGCAAAGATAGTTTTCTTATTTTTTATCATAAGTAGTGGAAGTCTCTTGAGGGGAGGGAGGGTGGCATGCACATAAACAAGAAGAAGATGAATGTGTTGTTCAGGCATACTCCTCACTGGTGGATGCCAGCTGACTTGGTACATACGCGACCCCCTGCAAATGCTAAATGCCTCTTCTTTCCCCTTCTGTTCTCAATTGTCCGACGGACATCAAGCTCCCCTTCGACCTACTAGTAATCATCCAATTTTATTGCACTGGAAGTAGTGCCTTTTTTTTTTTCTTTTTTTCCCCCCAGCCAAATTAGGATTTGGTGCACATCGGAAACCGCTGCCGGTGGTTTCTTTGAGAACAGAGAAAAGGAACTTTAAAAAATGAAGGGGTAACAGTAACACGATTTCCTAAAGGGGCATTTTTTAAGCACTAATTTCAAATTTCAAGGCTTTTCAAGACGGCGTTAAAAAAACACCGTTTTTCCAGGATATTCCAGGACTTTCCAGGTTTTCAAGCACGCGTGCGCACCCTGCGTAATGGTAAATTTATTGGCGTTAATAACGGTTGTGTTTTTAATAAATAAGCTTACGAAAATTTTAGGATGAATAGCAAATTTTAGGTATAATTTTAGGAATTTAAGGAGGGTCACAAAATATTAGAAATTTTAGGAATTTTAGGAGGAATGCGATCCCTGATTTCCTGATGGGAATTTTTTTCATATAATTCCTAATATTTGGTAAAGAACGGTTTAGCCACCAGGGGGCATAAGGGTTAATTTCTGCTTCTGGTGTATTTGCAGCAAAATCTGAGCTCCTGAAAACTGGACTAAAATTTCTATTTGGACCGATACCTTTCACATCAAAAAACCTTTTGAGAATACTTTCTTCTTTAAATAATGCATGGTTTTCCCACTAGGGGGCATAGATTCATGTCTTATATTTGTCCATATCTCTGCTTCAAAGTCCGATTTGAAAAATTCTTTGTTGGAGAGCGTTTCCGCTGCAAAATGTTTCTCATATAAATCCAAATTTTACTTTACTCATAAGTCTGCAACCAGTGGGCGTAAGTTCACGATTCCGCTTACAGCAATATCTGCAAGATTAAAAACCCGATTGAAAAACTTCTTTCTTCGGTCAGAAAAAAGAAAAATACGAACTACAGAGGCATCATCGGAGTGGCGGGTGACACCTGTCCGCGTGACTGGTGGGCTATTCGGAAACCATGTCCTAAATGCAGTTTTAATTTGTTTAATTTCGTCATGTTGGGTATCGATCTGGGCTTAAAAATTCCAGAGATTTAAAATCCGTTTGAATCTTTTTTTCACGATAACTATGTTCTCAGATAGCATTTCGAACTGGGAGTAATAAACACACGTGCTCTGTGCTCCAATGCAGGACAACCCCACGCTGGCCTACTGAGAAGAGGAAGGGGGGAGGGGGACTTGCGAGAGATAAACTAGCCCAGCTGGGAAGGTTCAGTTTACGCGCGGCGCAAACTTTAGCATTTGAAACAATGCAAAACAAAAGAAAAGAAAAAATGTGGGAAAATTGCAGACAAATGTTCCCACATAAACACATGTAACTGAAAAGTTTATTCCTAACTTACATCAGCACTTCATTTTAAATTGATTAAGTAAAATAAATAGTTTTAATGGTGGATGAAAAATCCTAAGAAAAAAAAAAAAAGTCTGGGAGAATCAATAAATCTGTAAAATAACATTTTGCCCGTAAAACTGTAAAACAAGTTGCCTTTCCATAAATTTTACGGGTAAACCGTAAAACCTGGCAGGTATGCATGAGGTTAATTAAATGTTTCCATTGTTTACAAAATTCATAGCAGACAAAACTGGTGATAGCTCTGCTAGAAATTCCGTTGTGAAAAGAACAGCAGTCCACCTACAGCACCGAAAAACCATTTGGAAGACTACTTTCCTCAGATGGACAGTCACACCCATGAATGAATTCGAGATCCATTTTCTGTAACAGTGAGTGATATGCCAGAATTGAGCATGGTTGGTCAAGAACAATTACTTGAACTTTCAAGCGACAAGACACTAATAATAGCGTTTCACAAAACCTTACTTCCAGAATTTTTGCTTTCAGTCCGAAGCGAGTATAAAGAACTTACAATAAGTGCTCAAGAAGTGCTCCTTGAATTTCCAACAAGCTACCTGTGCGAAGCTGGATTTTCGGCAATGGCTGCAGTTAAAACAAAGTACAGAAATTGTCTTAATGTGGAGAATGACCTGTGGGTGGGACTGACACAGTTAGAACCAAACATCGATCATTTGTGCAATTCAAATCGAGTCCAAGTTTCACATTGATGTGTACAGTTTGTGAAAATATGGAAAACGTTTTTTTAATTTACATTATTATAACTTTATTCAGGAGGATACTATGTACCAATATTATCTACTTTATTTGTGCAAAGTGCTGTAGGTAAGTAGGTATAATTCGTATTTTTAGCAGTGCAGTTGTATTTTTGCTTAATATTTCAATCAAGCCTTACTGGTATCATTGAATTTGTAATAAAAAAATACTGATTATACAGCAATGAACACCCGTGTGCATGCTGGGGGAGAGGGGGGTGTCTATTTCAAGCTAGCCCCGATGGGGGAGGAATACTGCAGAAAAAGGTTGGAAACCGCTGGTCTAGACCATGTGTCCATGCCTGGGTAAGATTAATAATAGCTATTTTCTTCTTGAAAGTGTAGCTTCCATGCTATTACTTTCACGAACCAGGGCATAAGTGCATCAGATATGTTCATTCAACATGAAAAAGCAAAATAAACTAAAATCAGCAGAAGTAAGAAAAAAACCCAACTAAGTCACCTGAAGCAGAGGAGTAATGTCTTAAAGCAAAAGGTGAAGCTACAGCCAATGCCCCCTTCGTGTCAAAAACTGGGGAAGAGCTGCTGCCCAGGAGGATGATATCTCTTGTGAGGCTGCACTGTTTACTTCCAAATTCATTCCTGTAATAAATAAAAAAAAAAAAGCACATAAAAATCTAACAAGAATATTGCTGTCAGATATATTTTAAATAAATTTCAGTTGTCTGCATTGCGTGCTCATGCCCGCAATAAAAATCTCAAAGTTAGGTTCCTAATGTAGACCACAAATTCACATAACTCATAGTGTGAAAGGTTACACACAAGGCAAACAAAAATGTCTTTATGTACAATGCAAACTGTTATCCAAAAAGAATACAAATATAACACATTATTTGATTTCCAACACTAATGTCTACCAGTCTCCTTAAATACAAAAGTAAATTTCAGAAATCCCTTTTTAGATTCAAGCATTCTTCAGTATGATTGCATTTTGAATTCTGTTGAAGCTCATTTGATCATGAAAGCACAGCACACTTCCCATGAAGAAACTGGGAACCTTTGAAGATGAAACTGTGGTCTCCGATTTAGTTTTGGCTACATCTACCATGCACGCACACACACGCACATACACGCACACAGGTTGGAAAGACGCGGAAAACGAGGACTATGTGTTTATACCATCAAACCGAGGACCCGAAAAACTCTTTGAAATAATCAATTTTCTTTGAAACGATAAATGAATTAGGCATCCTATTGGGTTTCATAATCTAGTTGGACAATTTATATTTGTCCAATATTAATTTTTAAGTATGTATTTTTTCAATGTAACCGAGGACCTGTGTAACCCATGCCTTAGTACACACACTTTCAAAGCGAGGACTTCCTTACACACCGTCGAAACGAGGACCTACATTGCACTCCGTCAAAACAAGGACTTGAATTCAAACATTTAATCAAAGGGAATCGGTATTAAGAAATAACAGACCTTATTTCTATGCTAAAACCCAACAGATACATTTGATACATCCAAATCCTCTCCCTAAAAAATGACTTAACATATTTTAATTTGTGAATCAAAGATTCTGTGACTGCCATTACTACGTCCCATAGTCCCGCCATCAGACACACACGAGCCATACTTACATCGTACGAGAGGAATATACACTGGGGATGGATTGGACACTGCTGTTTCTACTAATAAAGTCTCATCAGTAGCCCTGGCCACAGTATTTAATCCTGTCATACACCTTTTATACATCTAACATTCACCTTTCAAACTTTAGTGGTGACTAATTTTCAATTAAGGGAAAAAAAAAAATGTTAAAAAATGAACAAAACGGAAAACAGGAAATGCCACAGGATGTCAAAAAACACAAGCAATACTATCAGATGCGTGTTAAATAAGTCACGTTTCGCTACTTATTTTCAGATTAATATTTTTTTGCAATATTTATTAGAAATGGATAACTTTAACATAAAAAAATGGATGATTAAATCACTCTCCGTATTTCCCCGTAAGTACTACAGTATAGAGAAAAAGCATACCGAAGGTAGGTAACAGTGGAAATTTGGGTGTATTTTCCACCCAATTTCCTACTCTCTCTATATATATTTAAAAATATATAGAGTAGCAACAAATTTTTTAGTCTATGCTCAATATATTTTTAGTTTGTAATTTCATTTCATCTCATTTATTGCATTTTAGTTGTTACAGACATGGTATTACGTAATCATAAATATATAGCACACATTATATTTTTGTAACAACAGGGAATGAGGAGGGAAAAGGCCTGGTGGTCCTAACGTGCCCTCTTCTCCCAATGCATCAAAATTTTCATGAAAATAAAAAACATTAAAAAAAACATAAACAAGTCAAGTCCACAAAATATCAAACACAGCTAGGGTGGTACTATAAATTAATAAAGGTAATAATACATTATGAGCTTTTGGTCAGTAAGAAATACCTGAGTTTTCGTTTAAATATATTAATATTATTAAGTGATACAATATCAGTAGGAAATGTATTCCATAATGACGGACCAGTATAATTAACAAATGATCTAAATCGTTTTGTTAGTGGAAACATGGGGATTAGTGTTGTTTTTTGTCTCGTGGAATAATCATGACCACGAGTACTTATTGAAATTAAATCTTGGTAGTAACTATTTTTTATTCTCAAAAACATCAGTTTACCCATACTATAGATATGCAATTGTTGAATAGTTAGTATATTAAAATCATTTGGACTGAGTCTAGCCTGAAAGACTGTATTTGAAAACTGAGTATATTGTAATTTAAATTGTAATAGTCTCATGAATCTATTTTGTAACGCCTAAAGTTTTTTCATATTATATAAGGTAGTCGATCCCCATACAGATATATACAATAGATTAGATGAGACTGAATTAAAGTATAGTATAATAAAATCATTAGTTTTGGGGTTAAATTGGCCACTGCACTACTAATAACCCCTATATTTCTTGAGGTCTTATTAGATAAGTAGTCAACATGTGAATTCGATTTTAAATCATGCTGAATAATGATACTTTGCATAATCTAATCTAATACTCTGCATGTTTAAATATATATCGTATACCAATTATATATATATGGTACACCAATTACCCACACAATAAGCGCACATGTTTTGTAGATATTGCAGCAAAAAAAAAAAAAAAAAAATTGGACGTCATAAAATATTTTTTGTGTAACTAGAAATAAAGTTCATTTAGCAGAAAAATAGTGATTTTGAGCCTCAAAAACAGCATAAAATGCTAATATTTATTTTCAAATAAACTGCGGTATCTTCCGTTGTTCTAAGAGGGAAGTTTATTGGAGAAAATTTGTCATAAAAATTCTTCCGTATTTGCTCAATCAAAATAAACAGATTGAGAGCATATTTTTTAGAAGAAAGAACAAGAAAAGGGGATATTAAAGAGATTATCCTGGTGTTAACACTCCCATCTGTCTTATGCTCTCAGTAGATCAGGGCTGATTGTGGTCCTGATCAGAGAGGGAAACGGGTCATGGGTCAACAATTTCTTGCGGGTCCAGCGGGTGGGTCAAGGTGTTCCTGGCCTGATTTTGACCGGGTTTTATTCCCCTTTTATTTTTGAAAAGAGAAAAATATATTCCAAAGAAAAATGCACGTTATGGAATTCTGTAGTCGATACTGGTGCCCACGGAGTGAATAATGATTTGCCATGCAAAAATATTGTAGTCTCTTTCTTAAAGTAACAAAGATTTCTACCGACCAACGTCAGACAGACACACCATATCGTAAAAAGATACGTCCTTTGCATTCTTTTACAGTGTGATTGTCCAGGGCAAGGTACAGGGAAATGCCATTCGTCTGCTTCTCAGCTGATTCACTCTCTCCGTGCGAAGTTCACTGTATGACTAAGAGTTACTTTTCACATCGCATCTTTTACATTGAGCATGCAGAGGTTTCGGATTGATGTGCTAACATCCCGTTCCCATGACATGTCATGTCGAAATTAACTCCTTATTTCTTAATATGGGTGGATTTAATATTAAGGAGGTTGAGAAAGACGTCGAGGCCAACAAATACGTGCTTGTTCAAAACTACAAGGAGAAGATTGAATGCTGGAAATTGTTTCGTCTCATTAAGGAACTGGTGCATAATTATGTGTTGTTTGGTCTTGCTTGTTGTTCAAAATGTGGATAGTATATAATTACAAAGAAAGATGTTGAAGGTGTAATAAGAGATAATGGAACCAAAAATCTAACTGACCATATGAAAGTATGCGCACCTTCATCAAAGCGTGGAAAGAGTGAACAATCTAAATACATTTATGTAATCGTAAATAATGATTACCATTTGTAATATACTCACGGTCATGGTCATAGTTAGCCATCACTTTTGGATTATGCAAAATGGTGGCAGTAAAATTTAGCAAGTAACCAAATTTCAAATTTTACTATTAAAAAAGGATTTCAGCTGTTAAATATCAAGCAGTTATTGGGATAAATATATATATTACGTTTATATGTATGTACATGTATGTATATATATATATATGAATTGAGCATCGAATTTATAGTTCAAAGCAGGTTTGTTCGGGTCAGTTACGGGCGCGGACTGGGTCGGGTTGGGTCCAGTTATGGGACGTCCGGGCCCCGGTCCGAAATGTTGGACCCGTTTCCAACTCTGGTCCCGATTTTTTCCGGATTTTTTGCAGATTGAACCCGGAAATTCTGGAAAAATGAGAAGATCGTGTATTATGTATCAGTTAAAATTATTCTAAAACTTTTAATATAAATAAAGGAATTAATAGTTTTTGCAGGATAAACCAGTTTATAAAAGTAAAAAAAAATCCTACATTTTAATCTCGTAATCTAGAAATATTGCGCTTATCGACAATTATTAATTGATCACGCGTGCGGGGACAATAATACAGAGCGAGTACAACTGGTTCAAAATATGGTAAATAGTTGGGAAAATTTCAAGAAGGATATGCAAAGTAGTATTAGAAAAAACTAATAGCACTGTTGACAACTGTGGGATTACAAAAAAAAGAAAAAAAAAACAAAGAACATTGTAACATTAAAAAATTTGCAGAGATTCTAGCACTTAGTAAAAATGAAAGATGTAAAAGAAAGTCTGATGTGCTAATGTTGGAGGGGGAAAAGAGACAACATTGATGTTTCTCAAAAAAGGATGAACTTTTAGAATTCATCAACCTCTACTTTTACAAAAGAGGTTAGTTGTTTTCATATTTTATTCTGTGTAAAAGGAAAATGCAAAGAAAAATTGTTTTTAACCTGTTTGATTTTAAATTCATGATTGTTTTACTTATTTCAGAGCAATTTATTTCTTCACAGAATATGCAAGTTATAATATTTATGGAAAATTGTTTTATAATACATGTAGTCCAAAATAATCAGTTTGTTCCCTAGGTGAACTCAGCATACACGTTTCCCTTGTCTCACTATTTTCAGGATTTTTGATTTGACCTCAGAATCACCCATGGTAGAAGAATGCACTGATTGCCCCAGGCCTAGAGATCTGAAGTTTCGAGTGGGGACCCAACCCTAATCCTTCTTTTGTTAACATGACAAAGGGAGGTGGAATGAAATTCGGAAACCAGCAAAAGTCATTTTCGGTGGCTGTAGTATTCTAAGTGACAAAACATTTTAGTACTGTGGTTGCGAAAGGGTTAAAATCAAGTTGCGCACTAATGAACAAATTGCATGGTGAATATTTCATTTTGTAAGTTTTTCGAGGAACTCAGAACAAGTACAGTTGAAATTTGGCCAACCCAGTGGTGCAGTGCTCTTAATGCTGGCCACTGACCCAGTGGCACACCCATGTGGCAGGCTTAAGCTGACAGAGCTGAAAATTATTACGTCAAAGTTTGAAAAAATATCACCATACGTGATCTACATATACTTCTTAATCATGTACCGTATAATTATAACATACAATAATTATAAGGAAGCAGTTCTGTTAAATAACTTTAGAAAAATATAACCAGAAAAATAATTTTGTCTACTGCTTCTTCTAATCATTTAACTTTCTTGTACTGTAATGTTATACTAGTTACTGGATAAGAATAAATGTACAAAGGTCAATCTCCTGCTTAATTGTTATGGCACCTGATTATTTTTCGTGGTAAATTTACAGAGGGTCACCCCCATTTTGGGGGAATTCTGTGCGTCACGACCCACGGCCCTCCCCTTTGGGAAATTTCTGGATGCGCTACTGCATTGACCATTCGTACAATTGGTACAGGTTCGAGTCTTAAATGAAGGACGGGTGGTGTGCTTGTCTTAGCCCTTGTTCTCTCCTTTCCCTAGAACGAATGTCCCTAATTTGTGGACAAACGACTGCTTATGGTCTTTAGAGTTGCTCACGGTAGACGGTAAACTCAGAAAAAGGAAGAAGGGGAGAAAAAAAAAAAAAAAGAGTCAAAATTTGGTTTCAGAAGAAGCACATTGGAAACATAGTGCAACGAAAACTGTTTTTAATAAGAGCTTTCATTAGAAATTTAACGAGCTAATGAGGAAGTGTAGATTCGAGGAATGTCCTCAAGAATTCGGGACTTCTGGTCAGCTTATCGTACGACAACATCGGACAGTTTAAAAAAAGAAATGCCATACAGTACCATTTCGGACAAGGATTTCAGTCGGCATTTAGCGTTGGTTTATTAGAATTTAAGTTTTCTTGGTTAGTTGCAAAAAAATAATGGATTTCACTGTTGAAATTGTTCAGTCAAAAAGAGGTCAATCTATGTATGCTATAAATGTATATTTGTACGAAAAAAATACCAGAATTCCGATGCAAGAATGAACAAATATTATTTTCAATGCCAAGAGCATTTTTAAGATTTTTGTTCTATGTCAAAACTGCATATAAATGTTATTGTAGCTATGCTTCTGCCTACCAGTTAGGGCAAAATATATCTATGTTATCTATATGCATATGGAAAGGCATGGCACTCTTCTTTTGCAAATTCAAATAAGAATACCAATATAAATAAGAACTGAACCTGACGTTGTGGAATTAATCGCAACTTTTGACTAAACTATATTAGGGGAAACAGGAATCATAACTTCTGAACCAACTACACTGGCGTGCAAAAATTAAGGACGAGATGGTTTTTCGAATGTAATGTTGTGCAGAAGTGTTCCACATCAACTCAAATCATACCATAAGATCCCTAAGATGAAAGAATGTGGGACAAGTGAGCAAAACCATCCAAACAAGGAATCCAAAGGATACAAAGGCACTTTATTGAAAAGGTAGCTTCGAGCACAACTGGACAGAAGACAGAAACGTTCATGTGACAGGCGTCTGCCAAGGAAAATCCAGTCTTTAGTAGGGGATATGATCCCCCCTGACTGCGTTGTAGGATTTACAAAGTCTGTCCATGCTGAGGACGAGGTTGTCAAGGAGCTGTTGAGGTATTGCGGCCCATTCCTCTTGTAGGCGCCAATCACAGTGAGGAATCATTGCTGGCAGCTGGTGACGTGCTGCCAAGCGTCTCCCAAGAAGGTCCCACACATGTTCAATTGGATTTAGGTCCGGGGACCTTACAGGCCAATCCATGCATTGAATATCTTCACTCTCCAACAGCCACTGTACGATGAGGTGTAGCGTTGTCGTCCATGAAGAGGAACTCAGGACCCACAGGACCTCTAAACAGACGCACGTGAGGCAGGAGAACCTCGGTACAATAGCGGACACCAGTGACTGAACCTCCTTGGAAGATGTGGAGGTCAATACAGCTACCAAGCATGATACCGCCCCAAACGAGAACTCCGCCACCTCCAAACCGGTCCCTTTCGATGATGTTGGAAGTGTGATTGCCTGTTCCCTGCTCTCTCCAGATGTGCATACGTCCAGAATTGCTCGTCAAACTAAATCAGCTTTCATCCGTAAAGAGAACTCGACCCCATTGCTGATGTGTCCAGTTCTTGTGTTCCTGGCACCACAGAAACTGCCGTCTCCGATGAGCAGGCATTAATGGCACACACCGTACTGCTCGTCGTGCAAATAGACCACCTTTGTGCAGCTTCCTGGCCACGGTAAAACGAGATAACGGACGTCCAGTTGTCTGTTGCATGTGCCATGCAATTTCTCCCGCTGTCTGCCGTCTGTCTCTTCTCGCCTGTAGGACAATATACTGGTCGTCCGCCGCCGTGGTTGCTCATGGACGACCACTGCTAAACTCTCGGACAGCTGTTCCTGTCATTTTAAATGCTCTCCAAGCTCGTGAAACGATGCTGTGAGTGATCCCGAACTCCTCGGCCATACTAGTAACACTTCGACCTTCTTCCAACTTCCCAATGACGCGACCTCGGGTAAAGTCATCCAGATGTCGTTTACTGGATTGCCAGTTGGCCATATCACACGGTGGCAGTAACTCGACGTCGTTCAAACCGATGTACACCGTGCAATAGCTTTCACCGAATTGCTGTGCATACACCGCCCGTGTGTGCATACATGCACATGCCCTACCATACTTGACCCTAGTCTATCTCCTGAGTGATCTTTTGGTCCATTCTGCCTGCTCGTTCCGCTGTTATGCTAATTTCTCCTCTTCGTCCTTAATTTTTGCACACCAGTGCATATTAGGGGAAACAGGGATTGCGGTAGCAATATTAGGGGAACCCAGAATATACACTATACAGTATATATACATAGAGAGAATTGGCCTCAACGAACCACCCGATTAGGGGAACCGATAATCGGGAAATGAGAGGACACCAGGCTGGCGATGTTGGACATTTCCCTGAGGCAATCAGTGCATTCTTCTACCATGGGTGATTGTGAGGTCAAATAAAAAATTCTGAAAACAGCAAGACAAAAGTAACTTGTATGCTGAGTTCACTTAGGGAACAAACTGATTATTTTGGACTACTTGTATTACTTATAAAACACTTTTCCATAAATATTCTAACTTACACATTCTGTGGAGAAATAAATTGCTCTGAAATAAGTAAAGCAATCATGAATTTAAAATCAAAAAGCTTAAAAACATTTTTTGTTTGCATTTGCATTTTATGCAGAATAAAATCTGAAAACAAGTAACCTGTTCTAAAAGTTCATCCTTTTTTGAGAAAACACATCAGTTTTGTCTGTTTTTCTTTTTAAACATCAGCACAATCAGACTTTCTTTTACACCTTTCATTTTTACTAAGTTCTGGAATCTCTACAAATTTTTTAATGTTACAACGTTCTTTGTTTGTTTTTTTTCTTTTTTCGTAATCCCACAGTTTTCAACAGTGCTACTAGATTTTTTAATACTACTTTGCATATCCTTATTGTAATTGTCCTAACTATTTCCATATTTTGAACCAGTTGTACTCGGTCTGTATATCGTTGTCCTTGCGCGCGTGATCAATGAATATTTGTCGATAATCTCATTATTTCTAGACTACGAGATCAAAATTTTGGATTTTTTCTTTTATTTTTACAAACTGGTTTATCCTGCCAAAACTATTAATTCCTTCACTTTAGATTAAAAGTCTGAGAACAATTTTAACAGGTACAAAATACACGGATTTCTCCAATTTCCTCTGGAATTTTCGGGCTTAATCGGCAAAAAAATCCGGAATTCCAGAAAAAATTGAGACCACGGACACTCCTGATCTACTGAGAGTGTAAGACAGATGGGAGTGGTAACACCTGGAAAATCTTGTTTACCCTTGTCCCTTTTCTTGTTCTTTCTTGTAAAAATTGTGCTCTGAAGCCGTTTATTTTGATTGAGCAAATATGAAAGAATTTTTTTGACAAATTTTTTCCCCATAAACTCTGCTTTTAGGACAACAGAAGATACCGCAGTTTATTTGAAATTAAATATTAGTATTTTAAGCTGTCTATGAGGCTGAAATTCACTATTTCTCTGCTAAACGAGCTTTATTTCTCGTTGTACAAAAAATATTTTCTGACGTCCAAATTTTCTTTCTTTCTTTTTTTTTTTTTTGCAGCAATATCTACAAAACATATGTGTGCATATTATGTGTGTAATTGGTTAGAATCAGGCCCTACGGATAATTTAACGTAGGCCCAATACTGAGCCAACAGCTTCTATTTTTAAAAGACGATGGCTCAGCTTTGGGCCTAGGTTAAATTGCAGCGCTGTGCTACCAGGAACATATTTCCGTGTCCACAAACGTGGGTGTCCAGAAAAATGTAATTTATAAATTTATTTGTTCCATGAACTCTTAAATAAGTACAGGAAAACGTGATTTGTAAATTTATTTGTTCCACAAACACTTAAGTGTCCAGAAAAATGCTCCACATAATTTTTCCAGTGCCTAGTCTTTCAATGTTTTTATATAAATTATCTGCACTGGCTTTACAGTATTTTGTCACAGGTCTGACTTTCCTTGCTTATAATTTCAGTAATTTTTTTATTGCTATATCTGTTTGCATGATAACTATTACAGCATAAAATGAGAAAATACATTTTTGTTTCCTTGATGAAACTACTTGACACTGGTTGATATTCGTACTCAGAATTAATCTGTGTGAGTGAAAAAGTATTTAATTTATTTCTTCTCTAATTAGTCATCTTCTCGCTTCAGACATACTGAGTAAAAATTAAAGCAAAATATCGGAGACAAATGAAAAACGTGTCAACAAAGTAAAAGTTCTACTGAGCGATGTCAGAAGGTTGAATGATATTGCCCCGGGACAAACCAATTCATGGTTCACTTCTTTGTTTAGCGACAACAAAGACGACTGAGGGTGATTTCTGATAATCCCCCAGACGCTGTGCAAATTGGAAGGGATATCTCAGGGTCAACAGATGGAACTCGAGGGTAACGATTTAAGTTATGTTGAAGTAGTGAATAATAATGTTAAAGGTAATGAAAAAGTAAATACTAAGAAAAGAAACCATAGTAAAGAAATTAATGAACCTATTAGTAATGCTGTTAGCATGAAGGAAAGGAGTAGTTCGGTAATAACAAACTCACGAGAGGTAATTAGTGTACAAGCACCTCTAAAAGTAATAATATTGAAACTAATATACACAGTATAGCAGCTTGGTAAGTAGGTACAGAGCCAAACTGGGTTAAATAACACGGATACAAACAGGGAACTATCCCACCAATCATAGTCAGGGCACCAAACCTTAACTTTAGGGACATAAACAAGGAACTAGTTAGCATTGTTGGGGCAAACAGTTACACTGTATACACAAATGGGGACAAAACAAGTAAAGTAATTTGCAAGGACGCTACAAGTATAGAAACTAGTTGCAGACCTTTACACCCTTTTTAACTTTCACAGGCATACGACAATAGTTTTTCTTGACGAGCATAAAGCATTTGATCAGGTATGGCATGAGGGACTAATATACAACTTAATTTTGGATGAATTTCCGCCGGATCTGATTATGACAATCCACTCTTTTCTGAAGGACATGCACTATACTGCTAAAATAGGTGATAGTTTTTCACAGGATTATGCAATGGGAGCCAGGTCCGTAGCAAGCAGGGGGCTGGAGGGGCTCAGCACCCCCCCAATGGATGACCAAGGTTGTTGTAAATTCTCTGAATTTTTATTTTTGGTGGTTTATAAAAACTATTCTTGTTTCATTATAAGCATAAATGCCTTATGTATTAGTGTAATAAACTGCTTTTGAAAAAGCGAAATTGAAATTGTACGAACAATGAATCGCTAAAAAAAATAAAAAACTTCTTGGGTGAATCTGTAGAAATAGTTGCGCCAGTGATTCTCAACCACACAGGCACAATGAGGGGCAGATTTACAGAGACACCAATGAGGTCGAGGTGCGGGGCCTCCAAAACAATTATTTTTTTCAATTCTATAAAGAAAAAAAAGTTACAGAGTGGGAGGTAAATTCACTGTTCTGGGTTTTGGAAGCATCAAACTCAAAGTATGGCATCTACAAGCCTGCCAACTTTACCTTAAAATTTCTTTTTCCTTATTCAGTCTGCTTTAAAAGAAGCAATACTAAGATTTACCAGCCCCGAGTCTTACCAGGCTCGAAAGGGAGAATTCGGAAATCTGGTTTTGTGAGACACACTAAATGATGTCATTCATCCTCAGTCTCTTTAGGAGAACTGTCCGTGGTGTGGAATCTGATGATATATGACAGCAGGCCCGACACCACATTTAGCATAAACGGCAGTTTAAGCAGTTCCATATACTAACCGGATGAAACTTGTTAAATCTGTTTCAGTTACTACCCCTCAGAAAAGTTCTGATCTCTCTTTCTTAAAAAAGGCTTTCCCACTTGTACTTGTACCAACGTTACTTGACCCAACACCGCGACCTAAGGTCTATTGTGCATCCCCAGCCCTAATCTCGAAAGAGGCCAGATGCACGAGCAAAAGCAAGAATGCTCTTGACTGGTACTAAAGAAAGATCATTAGGTCTCAAGTTGTGAGTACCAAAGTGCTCATGCCTGAGTGCTGCAAAAAAGTCAAGACGACAGTGTCCTGTAAGTAGACCAACAATCAGTCCAATATCCTTTTTGGCAGTTTAAGGATTTCCTTAGCCCTATGAAGCAAGGGTCCTTGATTAAGTTTCTTTGCCTGCCTCTGACCCCTGGTAGCATGCCAGAGGTCCAGCTGCTTAGTCCTCAGCAGCCTTTTAGTTAGTCCTCTGGCCATACCAGAGGTGAGTTCCCACTTGTAACTTTAGCTATCTTTTCCATGTTGAATGCTCTAGGCAGCCGCACAGTAGTTGAATGATTTTTATCAGTACTAAGCACCGATATAAAAGACAACCCCCTTCCAAATCCCTGTCAGTCTACTGAGCAGAATCACAGGTGTACTGCTAACAACCGTATTGTGGTGGTGGGGGGCTCATGGCTGAGAGGGCCTCTATCCTCAGTAAAAAGACTACTTTTTTTCTTTTCTTTTTTTTTTTTTGCGTGAAACGTCATGTGAAACTGTTTAAAGAAAAAGCCAGGAATATTTGATGGCTGCTTTGAATGAAATATTAAAAAGAAGTACCATTTTTGTTAGTTTTTTATTCTTCAGTAAATAAGTAAAATCTTTAGAAACCATTTTCACGGTTTTAGAGTTTATAGAAACTGGATGACGAGAAAGTTGGGTACGCGTAGAAGTGGCCACCGAAGAACTGGACACTTTCGCTTTTCGTGTACTAAAACTGTTCTGCATAAACGAATATCGTGTGGCTATATTTACCACTACTTGAGCATCTATTGTTCACAAAATATTTTTTAATATTTCATTTTCAATAAGAAATTTGGACATTCCCATGATTTTCAGGCCAAAGCGGAGAACTGGCACCCGGTGAGCTGATCACATGAGAACTGCCCACTGGAGAAGTGGCCACAAAAATTTTAAGGGGCCATATAAAAATTGTGTTCTTGTCTGTTCCGTGGCCACCTCCCCATAGGTTGCTTATCTGAATCACAAAGTTTCTGTCATTTCGTATTTTGGTAATTGCGATATTTAATGTAATTCTTTATAAAAAATGTTTATGATCTACAACTTAACAAAAGAATTTCAGGGTTTATAAACTGCAGCTCAACACATTCTTCTGTGGGCATGTACTGCCGCAGAAACCCTGTGCCTGTAAGGGGTTTAATACTAAAAACATAAAGAATTTCTAGCCGCATGCAAAGCAGCTTTTCAGCGTTTATAACTACACCTAAATGAATTCTCTGTGGGCTTGTGCTTATGAAGCAAACCTGGTGCGTGCGGGGGGGGGGGGAGGTGATTAATACTAAAAAATAAAATATAAAGAATTTCTGGTCTGATCGGGAGATTATCGGCGTGTATAAACTACAACTCAAAAAATTATCTGCAGGCATGTGCTAAAGCAGGAAACCTGTTAGAGGATTATCCCCCCCCAGACAGCTTTCATGGGGTAGCAGATGACAACAGAAATTTTGTAGGGTTGTAGTTTGTAAACGCTGAAAATCTGCTCCCGATTAGGCTACAAATCTTTATATTTTATATTTTGGGCACTGAGCACCCCCTACACACAGGGTTTCTTCTGAAGAGGATGCTCGCAGAAATCTTGTAGAGTTGTATTTGATTAATGTTGAAATGTGCTACCAATTGGGCAAGAAATTCTTTATATTTTATACCCCCCCGTACACAAGTTTGCCGCTGTAGCGGATGCTCGCAGAGATTTTGTTGAATTGTGGTTTGCAAACGCTGAAAATCTGCTGCCAATTTGCTTGAAATTCTTTATACTATATTTCATATCTTTGAGATTACCCCCCCCCACACCACCACACACACACAATTTCCATTGGTAGCCGATGCTCTCAAGGAATTTGTTGAGTTTTACTTTATAAACCCATAAAATATGCCCCAATCGGAATGCTTAGTCCCCCCAATCTTCAAAGGTTGCGAATGTATGAGACACCCTTGAGCTTTTGTTGAGTCGTACTTTGAAAACCCTCAAAGTCTGGCAGAGATCAGAATTGTCATTCTTTTTTTCTTCTTTATATTTTATAATTTTGGGATAAACAGCATAGTGATAATACAGGAAAAAGAACTGAGCAAGGATCTTACACCTCTACAATACACTAAAAATCTCAATTAAAAGAAACGCGAAATTATGAGTCGCTACGAGTCACAACTGGGAATGTTTACGTTGAGTATTCAAAAGGACAATTATTATATGGTCCCCTAATATCTTTGTGGCCAGCTCCACAATGGTCAGTTCTCCTACACATCAGGAAAGCAGCTACGCCAAAGGACTTAAGACCCCCTTTTCACAGCCATAGCAATAGTTCCTATACATGTACGAGTGTGAAAGAAATAGTTCAATGAATGAAATTTTTGTACCAGTGTGGGTAAAGTGTTATGTGACTCTTTGTAAAAAAAAAAAAAAAAAAAAAACCCGAAGGGCCCCCAGAAGGAAACTTCTAATCGAGATGAAAATTGGTATGTGCAATGTCCATGTATAGAAAAGGAAATTATTGCAATTCCATAGCAGTTGGGCTATTTATTCGCATAAAACAGCTATACGAGTGAAACAAGTCAGTAAGTTCTAGTGTCACCTCTGACTCGGATACAAGCAGTTAACCGGCGTGACATAGACGCATACAGTTCACGGGTACTGTGCTGAGGTATAACATGTCAGATAGTGCCATAATTGCGGGCCAGTTCGCCGAATTTCTGGGATGGGCGAAGGTGGCGTCCCAGCATGTCCCAAACTTGTTCGATGTGTAAGAGGTTGGGAGATCGGGCTGGCCATGGAATAATGTTGACATTACGGAGGCAGGCCTGGGAGTGCCATGCCGTGTGTGGCCAGGCATTATCCCGTTGAAAAATTGCTCGGTGATGCTGCAACAGGAATGATAACACAACAGGTCATAGAATGTTGTCGATGTACCGTTGAGACGTGAGGATGGTACTGAGGACTACCAAGGGTGTCTGGCTATCATAGGAAATGGCTTCCCAGACAATCACTCCCGGTGTGCGAGCAGTTCCACGATAAAGGCAGGATCTGTGCGCTGGCCGGCACGTTTTCAGACAAGTGTGTGCTGATCGGCACCAAGTGCAAACCGTGATTCATCACTGAAGACAACCCGATGCCACTGGACACTCTCCTGCGTTATCGCTCCCGATATCACTGCAACTGGTGTTGGCGATGCTCTCTGGTAAGTGTGGTAGACGGCGGAGTCGCCTCCTCGAATGTAGTCCCCGTGCCGCAAGTCGTTTGGCAACGGTCCGGATTGCCACTTCCGTACCTTACCTGTAGATAACGTAACATGGCCAGAGATGGTTGAGAGGGATGAATTTGGTTCTGTTTGTGCTGCTCTCAGAATTGATCCTCATGTTCTGTCGTTGCCGTCGGCCGTCCATTGCCCGCATTCTGCTGGGTAGTGCCCTTTTCGATCTATTAGCGCCAACATCGTCCGACCCAAATGCTTGACGATAATGTGACTTGCCCAACCGGCCTCTCTCAAACTTGCTCAACTGCTCGTATTGAGCACGGATCCAACGTAAAAGCATCCACACCGTCCATGGAGGTTAATACAACTGCAATCCGCTGTCAGAATTGTCTCTGCATGTGAGCTTTGCTCTTGATATAACCTTCTCGATGCGTGGTTCCCATATGCTGTGAAGGGCCACTATTTCGTCATTGGTCGTTAATTTTTAATCATTTGCGTATTCTGCCTTGAATCTTTGCATGCAGAGTTTCATCAGGATCAAACAATTTCCTCGGTGCGCATCTTTTTTTTTTTTAAATTCTGTATTTTTTTTTTTATTTTATTGATTTTTGCTCTGTGGCATGGAAACATTATTTGTTAGTCAAGTAAATTAACAAAGGGAGTGAAAAAAAACAAAGAAAAACTTGTGTCTGTATTCCTGGAAAAGGTTTGTTTGTATTCTAACACCAAGCCCCCCCCCCCCCCACGGTCCTAGCTACGGCCCTGGTGGGAGCAGGGTCCCGCATGGCTCAGTTCTAAGGTCAATTCTGTTTAATTATTTCATAAATGATTTTCCAAAACCCAAGGACGTTAAAGCTTACTTTTATGCCGATGACGCGGCACTAATAGCAACAGGTATGCACCTAGGTGATTCTATAAGGAAAGTACAAAGAACACTAAAATTATATGAGGAATGGTTTAAAAAGTGGAACTTAAAACTTAATGCAGACAAATGTAAAGCAATGTACATTACTTCGAGACAAAAATACCCAACACTAGATCTGGAAATAAACAATATGAAGATAGAATGGGTCAAAAAATACAAATACTTAGGGATTATAATTGATAACAAAATGAATTGGAATGTGCAACGTAGAAGCGCCATAAATAAGGCGAAAAAGAGTAGGTACAGTCTACTTGGCCTAATTGGGTGGCAAAGCAAACTCAGTAGGAAAAATAAATTAATAATCTATAAAATGATAACTAGATCAATATTAACATACGGGATGCCTACATGGGCAATCATGTGTCGAACTAGCTGAAAACACCATCAAAGAACACAAAATGTAATTTTGAGGACAATCTATGACAAATCAAGAAGACATGCTACTATCAAAGAAATGCATGAGGAACTTGACATACCCACTTAAGGATAATACACAATACAATTACTTAAAAATACATTTGTGAAAATTGAGAATCATAAAAATAAATTAGTAAGGTGAGTTATTGATCATCCATTGGAAAGACACAGGTTTTTATAAATATAAAAGACCCAGGCATTTACTACCCACATAACACAGAATATTTCGTATATGTTACAAGTACGTAGCACCGAAACATTGAGACTTTTCAGATACGTTGCGCTATGTAACAGTGATGTTTCAGAAACCTTACGGTTACATCAAAATGCCCACAAATGTTACATAACTTTAAAACATAACCGATACGTTACAATAACTTCAACATACCAACTTCATGTTACTGTTACATATTTGAAAGATATTTGTGATATCATCATATTGCTCTTACGTGATAATAGGGGTTTTTTGTAAAAAGGAAGCCGTCCACATGCTGCGTCAAGGATGCACATGGTCGATTCCTGGTTAACCATGTCGTCAGTTGCAGCCATTTTCTCTTTGTGTTCAACCATAACATGTTGTGTGCCATGTGGTCTTACCGATATCCTTTGTACGATATTTTGTTTTTCCCCATCAGGAAGTTTTCACGGTGTGACGATCACGACGCAAGGGAAATTTTCTTTCCAAGGAAATACAAATCCTCGAAGATCACGCCACGTTCGAATCCCTGTCCAACAGGTTTCTAAGCAGATGCATTATCCTACTCGACCATGGAACACCTCGTGCTTACAGCGTTCTGTAGGAACTAACGAAAAGGCTAGAGCTTTGCGAATACATTATTTAATAGAAATGAATCATTTTTTCCACGGATCATTTTATTTTTCTGTAGGATGACTTAAAGTTCTGCATGATTAATCAATGAAATGTACCTTTTAATGCATATATCTTAACATACTTTTTCTAAATGCTTTGTGATTGCGTTATTTAATAGAAATTATTATTTTTCCATAGATCATTTTATTTTTCTGTAGGATGACTTAAATTTCTTCATGATTAATCAACGAAATGTACCTTTTAATGTATATCTAAATCTATTCTTCTAAATGCTTTGCGAATATGTTATTTAATAGAAATATCATGAAATATATACGGAATTACACCATATAATACAAATTTTGAAGATGACAATCTGATTTTTGGTGTGAATGTGACAAGGATGGTAAGTCAGATAACATCAAAATGTACCTTTAAATGCATGTCTTACTCTATTTTTTTTTTTTTCAAAACTTGCGTAGTCGTTAAACTTCTCAATATATCAACATTATTTCTTTTTCTACCTTTGTAAACTAACAACCACTTTTATTGAGACTTTTTTTCTGATTCAAAACCAACAACCGTACTAAGCTATTACACACTAGCGTGCAAAACTTAAGGACGGACACAAGTGTACACTAACTAGCTAACTCTGGATACAGAGAAGTGGCCACCGGAGAACTGACCACAAAAATATTTTAAGGGGCCGTATAAAAATTGCGTTCTGGACTGCTTCGTGGCGATATCTCACGAAATTGGTTATCTGACACACATGACATTTTCGTAATTTTGTTATTTTCTTATTTACGATATTTTTCAAGGTTTATAAACTACAGCTAAACAAATTCTCTGTGGGTATGTGCAAACCCAGGAAACTTATCGGAGGGGGTTGCTTAAAACCTAAAATATTAATTATAAAGAATTTCAGGTCCGATCGGGAGATTTTCAGCATTTACGAGAAACATCAACAAATTATCTGAAGACATGTGCCTTCAGATAATTGTTGATGTTTCAGCAAACCTGTCCTCTTGGGGGGGGGGGGGGGGATACCAAAAGTGCAGATTATAAAGAATTTCTCGTCCGATCGGGAGATTGATTTTAAGCATTTACAACCAGAATACTTTGTTTTATATTTTAGCCCCCCCAGGTTTCCTGAGTCAGCACATGCCCTCAGAGAGTTTGTCGAGTTGTAGCTTGCAAATGCTGAAAATTTCTCGATCGGACCAGAAATTCCTTATATTTTACACTTTTGGTATTCCCCCCCCAGTTTGCTGAGTAGCCACATGCCCTGAGATAACGTGTCGAGTTGTAGCTTGCAAATGCTGAAAATTTCCCGATCAGACCAGACATCCAGACATTCTTTATATCTTATACTTTTGGTGGACCCCCCCTGACAGGTTTTCTATAGCTGCCACATGCCCTCAGATAACTTGTTGACTTGTAGGTTGTAAATGATGAAAATCTCCCGATCGGACCAGAAATTCTATATATTTACCCCCCCCTTGACAGGTTTGCTGAGTAGGCACATACCCTCAGATAATGTGTTGACTTGTAGCTTGTAAATGCTGAAAATTTCCCAATCGGACCAGAAACTTCATATTTTACACTTTTGGTACCCCCCTTGACAGAAAGAAACGGAAATACACCATTGTACTAGTGAGTATGCGTGCGTTTTCATTTATACAGTAATTTGTGAAGATTTAATTTCTGAGAATAAAAAGGCACTGATGCCTTAATTTTTGTTTTCAGAAGGAATTAAGGCATTAGTGCCTAATCTTTGTAGGGTTAGTATTTGAAATACAGAGTTTACAACAAATCCCAAAAAACTTAGATGACCTATGACATCAGATATTAAAAGCAGCCTGTCCTATTGCACTGGAAACTATGCAGCATGTGATTGACGGTTGTTACAACCGCTTCTCACAATGTGTAGTTCCAAAGAACCATCAGTTCAAAAACTTGCTTTAAAAGTCCCTTTTGGAATTAGAGAGTGTGCAGTAAACTTCTGCTTCATTGACTGGACGCTAAAGTTGCGGGGATATTTTCCCACTAGCAGCGAAGCTCCATTTTTAGCGAAAGATGTGCCGATGACTTCAATCCCTAAAAGACGCACGGCTGTAGCAGAAATCTAGGTTCTTAAATTGGGGAATTTAAGCAAACGGTATAGCATATGCTTACGCCAACCTTGCTCCCACATGTTTGAGAAGATTGTCCCACAGCATGCGAAATAAAATAAGGTTCTTTTTACAAATAAAACTATTTATCAGCAAATGCTGATGATAGCCCGGCGTTCTTTCTCTCTCAGCTTTTTATAAATGTATCTGCTATTCAAGAGAGGGGAGGGTAGAATAGTAAACAAACATTGAGGCATAAAATATTCATTAGGCCCAAGTACTAAACTTAACAATTTTATTGTTTCAGGGTTTGGCCACTATTGTTCTTTAGCATGGGCTATTTCAGTTGCTACCAACTCAGTACTTTGGGAATTCGTCTTCCGTCTCAGAGCCTTACTCAAAAGTCAGTTCGTGCCCTAAACGCTTATCCTACCACATAAACGAGAGCCTTCCCCGGCTTGCTTCGTTTCGTACACGTTACACTCTTTGCTCTTTCTATCAACAAAAGAAAGGCTTAATGCTTCTTTTCCGTGAACGCGGTCCTCACTCGTAAACGACAGCCCTTACCGACATAAATCGTTCAGTACACGCAGCACTCTTCTCTTCTCTCCAACGATAAAGAAAAAGCTTAATGCCTTACCTCAGCACACGTGGACTTCACTGAGTCTATCTCCCGTACTCTACGCCTTACGAAAAACACGTCCTGTTCCTACCAGCACTCAAAGCCAAATTCTCCCTTCTCCGACATAAAATTTCCGAAGATACAACTTCCTCGCACCCCATTGGCTCCTGCTTTCCTCCCCCTTTTCGGTGGTCACGTGCTTCCCTGGTGTGCAGCGCGCTCAAAGATGGTTGTCTCACCCTTCTTTGAAGCCCCCTACACCCTTCCGTGCCTTCCGACTTCTCACCTGACTTTTGACCTTCTCTTGCGTGACCCCAAAGCGTCCTTGAGCCTCTTCTGCTTCTGCATCCCCTGCAACCCTGAGATCGCCCCAGCTAGGAACAATGGCTGTGTCCTCTGTGAATACATAGAATAACAACATTATACATAGGAATGTCTTCGAAAAACTGCATTCCTCAGATGTCTGGCGTCTTGTTATTTCAACATCGTTTTCGTGCATGTCTTCGTCCAAAATGGCGATCGCTAATAGTTTCTCACAGGTGATCTTCAAACATACATGAGCTTGGCTGGAATATTTCCATTTCCATGAAATTACATAATTTAATGTCCATCACATAATTCCGCAATATTTCAGTCTCTATAAATTATTCAAATTAGCGACCATTTCATAGTTTATGCAAGTGATTAATTCTTCACCCCTACAGGTGTATATATTTTTTTTCGGTCTGTAAAGCTGGTGGGCAGTTCAACGTGCAACAGGAGCGCTATTTATAATGCAAACTTCCAATCTGCTTTTACCTATTCGTAAAATTTTTATATGGTATATTGAAGTGATAAAGAAATTATTTTTGTCCAATATACACACACTTTTGTTCCTTACACTTGCTTTTTCAGATCCGAATTTGTATCTATTTTCGGACAAATAACACAATAACGTACCCAGGGGTCTACAGATTCTCAAAATCTTGGAGCATGGGCGCCCATAGGGGGCAAGGGGCAAGATGATGCAGTTGCCCCCCCTGGAATTATGAAAACCACCAAAAATTAGAATTTACATCACAATATGCAGGGGTAAAAAAAGGATTGATTACACTCTGAGAGGTTCAAATTGCAGCACCCAGACGATGAGACATTTTAGTTTTCCTGTGCAGCTGAAGTAGAAATAACATATTCCCCTTATTTCGCTATCCGATCGGAAGTGCATGCAAATCGGTAGGAGAAGTATGTGCTAACCAGCAGTTAGCTGTGCTGGTAACTGTGGTCTGCGCTTGGTCACCACGATTTGCCCCTGGTAGCCATGATCTGTGCCCATCAGAACTAACTTTTTTACCCACTCCCTCTCTCTTTCTTTCTCACCCACTGCCTCTCTTTCGCACCCACTCCCTCTCTCTCTTTTTCACTCACTCTCTTTATCCACACAAATGAAATCTCTCTCTCTCTTCCTTTCTTTCTTTGCATATGTCTCTGTCTCCCTCTTGACTGTCTGTCTCTATCCTCTCTCTCACTTTCACTTTTTTTATCGCTTTTCTTCCTTTTTTCACCACACATAATTGTCTGTTTCCATCTTCCCTATAGCTGCTGCTCACCTTTCTTTCCTTCTTAGCATAGAAATGAATTGTCTGTCTCCCTCTTTCAAATTTGCCGAAATCTCTCTCGTCTACTTCTTCTATAAAAAGCTAGAATTTTTATAAATAAATAGGCTGAATTTACAATTATTCGGAGAATGAAATTGTAGCACCTATATAGACACGAGATAATGGAGTGAATTTTATATGGCAGATTAACGCTACAAGACATGAACAATCAGATGTACAGTGCTATAGGTGCAGAGGAAGACAAACTATTCTGTATTCAGTCTACACGCCAAGAGTGGCAATAACAGCGTGTACGAAGTGTGGCGTTGATTTGAAGAGTTATTGAAAGTCTGTTTCTGGCATTTCCTGCCATGCTGCCTGTATTCGGGCCCAAAATGTCATGCTCTGCAGGTGGTAGAGTAACCGGACGGACCAGTCACCGAGCACCCATATCTTAGATAGACATGTTCAAATGGAGAGAAATCCGGCGATCGTAAAGGCCAAAGAAGACATGGCACAATGATTCATAATGAACTAAAAAAAAAAAAAAAAAAAGAATAATGTAGTGGAGATTGAAAGTGCATCAGAAGAGTTGCAAGGTGAGTAATTCAACTTACGCAGAGGTATCGGCTGCAGATAATCCAAGTGTATGCTCCAACGGCAATTCACGTTGATGACGAGATGGAAGACTTCTATGAGGCTGTGAAGAAAATAAATGGCAAAGGAAAAAGAAAAATTCAAGATCATTATGGGTGACTTTAATGCAAGGGTAGGACATCAGCAACAAGATGAAACATCAGTCGGCAAGTATGGACATGGATAAATGAACGAGAAAATCAACTGGCTGGATTTGCAGAAACTGAGAATCTCCATAACGTGAACTAATTTTTTATGAAGAAAAAACAGAGAAAGTGGAAATGGAAACATCCTATTGGAGGAAGTAGTGAATTGGATTATATACTAGGAAATAAAAGATATGTTATTGCGGACTGCAGTGTACTTAATAGATTCAATACGGGAAGTGATCATGGAATGCTAAGGTGCAAACTTCATCTCAATGTAAAGCTAAAACGGCAAAAGCTCGTCGAGCCAACTAGAAAATGTCCTGGCATAACAAAGGTAAGCAAACAATCTAATGTGTTTAAGATAGAATTCAAAAATCGCTTTGCTGGACTACATAGGAACTAGTAGAAAAAGATGCAGATGTCACAGAAGTTAACACGAAGATTACTAAACTCTCATCGAAATGGCAACAAAAATTGGTGGGGTTCTAACTAAGAGATTTGACAAAAAGATATCAGGAAAGACAAGAGAACTGATGCAAAGAAGGGAGATGAAAGTAACAAAAGAAAACAACTTCTAAAATACAAAAGAACTGATGCAAAAAGGAATGGAATATGCAATATGTAGGACTATGCAAGAAAGTGTGTAAATGTATAACTGAAGACGTAAATAACTTTAATTGTGAACTAGTGAAAGAAGCCATAAAGCCATAGAAAACAATAAAAGCTTGAAAAGGGTGAAAAGCAAATTATCCAATTAGAAGAAGTATATAATTGCTATCAGAAAGGAAGATGGTACTGTAACAAGAAATCGTGAAGAAATACCAAAGAGAGTCGAATAATACTACTGAAAACTGTACAAAGCATGGGAATCTCCAAGTGAGGAAGTTACTAGAAAATCTGGAAATAAAGTACCCCAGTCCTCACAGAAGAGTTTGCTTTTGCAATCAAGGATATAAGTGAGAAAAAGCACCAGGAGAAGATGGGATTGCCTTAGACATCTTAAGAGAAGCAGGAGAAGAAATAGAAGCAGTCCTTTCCCAATTACTTACAGACAAAACAGGTGACAAAGAACATTTAAAGAAATATAGACTTATCAGCCTTCTTCTGCCTGTTATTTATAAGGTATTCACTAAAGTACCGACGCGTCGCTACAGGAAAAACTGGATATGGCTCAACCGAGAGAGCAAGCTGGTTTTCACAGTGGATATAGCCCAACAGACCACATTCAAGTTGTGAGAGAACTCACTGAAAGAACTAATGAATATGATCTTCCGCTATGTATTGCGTTTATAGACTACGTAAAAGCGTTTTAATGTGTGCTTACATCAGCACTTGCTTGAAATCAAGCAACATTGAAGAAACGTACATCAATGTTATGGAAAATATCTACAGAAAAGCCAGTTCAAAGGTTAGGCTACAGAAGGGTACAAAGAACATGAAAATCGAGAAAGCTGTGAGACAAGGTGACACCATCTCTCCCAAACTTTTCACTGCAGCATTTCAAACTGTATTTAAATCTTTAAATTGGAATGACAAAGGAAAAAAGATAAACAGAGACTATTTAACACACCTACTTTTTCCCAATGACATTGATATATTTGTAACCAACCCATCAGAACTTTAAGACATGATACAAAAACTCTCAGCTAAAAGCAGTTAAGTGTGACTTAAGATGAACTTTCATAGGCCCAGAATAATGTTCAACAGTTTTAGCAACAAAGAAAAACTGCAGGTTGGTGGAATGGAATTAGAAGCAACAAATTATTGCATTTATTTTGGTCAACTTATAACGATGGACAGCAGCATTATGGAAGAAATAAACAGGCGTATTAAACTTGGCTGGAGTGCATTTTGTCGAAATGGAACAATCTGAAAGGGAAAACTTCCTTTGTGTCTGAAGAGAAAAGTTTTTAATCAATGCATTCTGCCAGTTCTCACATATGGCGCTGAGATGTAGGGATGTTGCTAGACTTCGAAATCAGGATGGGCGACGAGTGGGCAAGTATTATTTTTGATGGGGCAAGCTTGATAGCAATTTATTATTATTTTTTTTTTTACGAAACACTGAAAGAACGAATTTTTAACTTTTTTTTTAAATTGAAATTTTAACGATCACCATGAGCAACTCAATAGGCTATAAGCAGTCGCCTGTCCCTAATTTAAGGTAACTGGTTCCAGAGAAGGGAGAGAGCCAGTGCAGTATGACAAACAGAACATTCATTCCTCACTGTGATCCCAACCCGGACCCTTCTCGGACGAATGGTCATAAGCCAGCGCTTAGACCACTGCGCCACTGGGCTGGCTTTAATGCTTTTCACTACCGGCTACAAAGGAATTCGTGCAATCCCCGCCCCTTCCACCTACATACACAAACTGTACATACATGGATCTGACTAGTTACGCCACTGGTGTAAGATAGAAGTGTTAGTAGAATGTCGCCTTCAACTTTTTGCTTTCTCTGAATGCATTGTCTTAAACTGCTTTTCAAAATTTTGCATTTTTGCTTACAAAAAGAGTCCTGTACTTGAACAATATATTTAATGATTTTTTTAATGAAATCAAATTTTAACGTTGTGCCACGTGGACACCCCCCCCCTCTTAACTTCCTTGCTTCCAGCCAGCGAATTTGCCTTGCACTCCTCTCCTACAAAGCAGTCGTCAGTTAGCCACTTTCTGCACTTTCACTGTCTCGGGGCAGTCTTAAGAGTGCTAGTGTAGCTTTAGACTCTATTTTTCTTCTTGGAATCCCATATTCAGTAACCAAAACAAACAACAGAGCAATTAGTAGCAACTCCCTCAGTGAATTCCTATCCACCCTCCTCATTAGCCACCTGACCATACAAACATGAAAAAGAGGCTGAAACTAAGGAATTGCAAGAGTGGAGAACACTTGAATTTTCTTGGCCCTTCGGATGCTATTATGATAACCATTCTACGAAGATGTAAACAACGTACTTTCTACGGGAAAATACGTAGGGCTACATGAAATAAAACACAAGACTTATTACTTTACAAAGTGCAGATTATTTTTTAAAATTAAATAAGCTGAAAATGGCATATTTTGAACTGGGTGGGCAGCAGGGTGAGCAGGACAAATTTCAGAGTGGGCTTCAGCCCACCCTTGCAACCCCTTGGCGACGTCTCTGCTGAGATGTGGAGCCTGACTAAAAGAGCCATATAACGATTACAGAGTACTCAAAAAAGTATGAATAGATGCACATTTGAAATAACTGGGAGGGACAGGAAAAGAAATAAGTGGGCTAGGCCACGGACAGAAGTGGCGGACGTCTTCGCCGTAGTAAAGGCTTTTAAGTGGCAGTGGGCTGGACATATTGCGCGGAGAAATGATCAACGCTGGACAACGGAAATTCTAGACTGGATATCAAGAGAGCACAAAGACCAAAGAAACGACCCCATGTAAGTTGGATAGGTGAAATAAAGAAAGAAACTGGAGCAACGTGAAAGGAACAGCTCAGGATAGGAATATGTGGAGGAGACTTGGAGTAACCTTCATCCTGCAATCGATTTAAAATGATTTTGATGATATATATATATAGTACATAACACCCTAAACATATGAATATGATTTTATTTCATAACTATATATATATATATATAAACATATATATACGGATCACCAATGGACAACCGTAATTTAGCCTGGATTCCAAGGGACAGGAAAAGACCCAGAAGAAGACCCTATGGCGGAGATGGATGGATGAAATTCGAAAGTATGCTGGAGTGATATGGACAAGACAGGTTCAAGACAGACAACTGTGGAAGAAACTTGGGGAGACCTTCATCGAGCAGTGGATTGATAATGGTTGATGATGATGCCCCCTCCCCACACATAATCACTTTTCACTGAAACATTTACTAGCAGCTAAACTAAATGGAAAAGTATTTGTATACTGTAAAACCGTAAACCGTAAAACAGGGACCCTGGTTACACACGGTAAAACGAGGATCTCGGTTACACACCATAAAGCGAGGACCCCGGATACAAACTGTAAAACGAGGACCCTGGTTACACACCGTAAAACGAGAACTCCAGATACATATCGTAATGCGAGGACCCGGTTACATACCCTGCAAAGCCAGGACTATAGAAACACACCCTACAAAAAATGCATCATTCTTTTATATATCATAAAACAAGAGTATCGTTCAAATTATTTTTTCTATTAAAATTGGAGTCACATTGGAATCAAGAACCATTTTCTGTATTAATTAGATATATTTTTTAATTACGTGATTAGATATATAGAAATAAATAAAGATATAATTAAATAAATAATTTTATTTATCTAATTCTGTACTAGAAAATGCATTTTATTTAATGTCAGTGTTGGTTTTAAATTGGACAAAGTAATGGATAGTTTTCATTTTAAATAATCAAAAACTTTATCACACTTACAACGAGCAATAACGTAATTCACATAAGTTCCTGTTACTGTGCGAAAACCAATATTTATTTTTTCCTGAGCTTATACCTTAAGTCATGTTAATAAAAGAAAAGCTTATTTTCATATTATTATTGAAAATGAGAAAATTGTTTGTTTTAGTCCAATACAATACTTAAACCCTGCGTGAATGACAAAATTATCAACTGCATTCCTACAGGTATTCGCCCATTTACCCAGATATTCGCATCCGCGAATATTGTTGCATTTTATAACAATCATATAGACAACACCAATTAATTTATATTAAACAATTTAAGTGTAAATGTAATGCCAAAATTAATAATCATATAATATGATTCGATGATCGTGCGTGTGAGAAGCAGGTAAGAAATAATATTGTTAGATGACCATAAGTAGTTTATTTACTGTATTTTGCAACACAGTCATTCTGTAGCTACTCTTAGGTCCAGCATCATATTTGTGTTTGATCAGCTTTGATGTCCAAGATTTATGTCCTGTACAGAAATACACTTTCGAGCAGATGAATGGCTCGCCTTGAATAAATAAAATAATAAAAAAAAAAAATGCTCAAATTTCTGAACTTGTGGCATAATCATACGCAAGAAAAATCTTCAGAATAGCAAAATTGTTACGGAAAAAAACATTGCAGTTTATAAAAATCGGTTGCATTTCTTAAAATGACAGGGAAAGGTTACACAACGAGTAACCGAGGACTTGCGATCGACCTGTTTTAATGCCATGAAACCGAGGACTCGCTAATTTGACTATACACACAATCGACTGCAGCGCCATACAGCGGCATACACACAATATGTAAAAACACTGTCAAACGAGGACATTTGTGAAATTCAGTAAAAAGAATATCTATAACATAAATTGAGGTCATAGAATTAGTTTTTTTGTAGTTTTGCAAACCGAGGACGTCCTCGGTGTGAATGACATCCTGGGTTTGTAGGTGTGTAAACGTGTCTAAGTCCTCGGTTTCCGTGTCTTGCGCGCACACACACACACCTGTCATAGTTTGTTACTCAAATGTTACTACAGTCTGGAACATTTCTTTGTGACTGTGAGGATACTTCTGCACTGTCATGATGCAAAAAGCATTGCAATTGTTATAAAGCATCTTACAAACCAAATTTTACAAAAAAAAAAAAAAAAAAAAAAAAACTAATGGTTTCTGCAGTTTCTTTCATTTATTATTCAAAAGTTTTAGTTCAACATGTGCTTTTTTTCTTCTGTGATAGTGTAATAGATTTTTCCTGCGCAGTTTTGAGCACGGAATACAAAACAGACACCAAATGTTAGATATTGGAGATTTCCAAGAAAAGTAAAATTCACATTTAATTTATTTATGTAACATAGAAGTAAAAACTAGAATTAGAATTTCAATTTAATTTTAAACCTCATATGATAAAAGAAATTCCCTACTGACCACTTTTTAATACTGATGCCACAAGAACAACAAAATTTTGCTCTCTCATAAAGTATTTGAAAAAATCTGAGTTTCTTGAATTAATATGTTAACATTCCGTATAGTTTGTTAAGCAATTTATCACAGTGAAACCTCTGAATAATGGTCATTGTTCGGACTGGAAAACAACTAATTATTGAGAGGCAGTAACTTTTTGGAGGTTAGGCCTACATGAATATTGTTTGCCAGTGGTGTTTGGGCTGAGCAAGGAGATAGATGTGGTCAGCAATCGCAGCAATGCAAAAATCAGAATGCAGACTGCATAATGTTAGCCTACAGAGAAACCTGAGCTTAGTTCAAGAGTAAAAAAATATCCAGATTTATAACAGTAAATACAGCTGATTATTGGAGGCTGAATTTCTGGACCTGCAATAGCTGTTCAAATGCAAGAATTTTTCTCATTATCTCTACCTATTGTTCACAGAACTGGATAACATCCACTTAGACTTTAACTGTTAATCATGGTGTAGATTATTTTATTTATTTATTTTTTAATTGAGGGTTTAACGACCACCGTGAGCAACTCAATGGGCTATCATGGTGTAGATTATTTTATTTATTTATTTTTGATTGAGGGTTTAACGACCACCGTGAGCAACTCAATGGGCTATAAGCAGTCACCTGTCCCTAATTTTGGGCCACTGACTCCAGGGAAGGGAGAGAGCCAGGGCTGTAAGATAAATACAACATCCATGCATCTGGATTCGAACCTAGATCGATCTCGGATGAATGATCAGAAGCCATCGCTTAGAACACTGCGCCACCGTGCAGCATGAGAGAATTTTTGGAAGGCACTGTCTGACCCCAGGTCTTAAATAGACCTTAGAAATTGCAAGCAAGGAGATCATTAGGTTTAGGGCACCCTATTCAGGGTGAAGGGAGAACAATTTTAGAAAGAATGAAATCTAACTGCATAGTTTGGTGGATGCACAGATGAATGCAGAAACAGAGCCCACAGGGACCAAACAAAGAGACTCTACCATGAGCAGGTAATATTCCCAGCACCAGCACACACCTCAGCCAGTTTCGGTGTGAAACACAGGAGCTGGAGCTCTCCCAAGTACCATATTTTCTGGCATATAAAACGAGACTTTTTTCTTCAGAAGTTTGAGCCTAGACTTATACACAACATTGACATATCTACTGAAATTTCTCAATGAGAAAAAACATATATTGTGCCTTACATTCAGCCATAATCTAAGCACCCTGAAAGGCAATATTACGTTCTTAAGAAATCATTTCAAAAGCATACAAATGTAATATTCCGTTCACTAAGAACTTGCTTCAAAGCTGCTGAAATGGATATTTCTGTTCGACAGAAACATTAAAATTGCTGTAACTGATTGGGAGTGGCAGCTGTCATAAGTTAATTGCATCCCCCTTTGTGATCCCTACAAGGCCATGTGGATGGCTTTCACCTCTGGTTTTGCAGTGCCACCAGTACTACAACAGGTGCATCTCACCTATTTTACAATGATTAATCCTCTGAAACACATTGCTGCAACACAGCTGATTGGCTGGTGATTATTGTGTCTACAGCCGGCAGCACATGAGCTTTAAGAATACCAATTACCAGCTGCTAGCTAAGGCAGTCTTTTTTCAATCTGCCAATCCCTCAATTGCGTCTCTCAACTGAATTAAAATCAACTATTGCTTCCATTTGCTCATATTAATTTATTAGGGGTATGCAAAAGTTTACGCCGCCCCGCCAACGGGTGCTGTAGGGGTCTAACCGGCTGGTGACCCGTGCTGTCAGTTTGTACATGAAGCTTAGCATGGTGGTCGATAAAGTTTATTTGCGGCACTATTTGTTATTCATGTTTAATTTAGGGAAAAGTGCGAGTGAAGTATACGGTTCAATGTATCAGATGTATGGCGAAATGGTTATGGGTGAGCGGACATGTCGAGAATGGTTTGCCAGGTTTAAGAGAGCTGATCTAAGTTTGGAAGACAAGCCATGCGTAGGTAGACTGCAGGAACTCACAGACGAGGAGCTGGAATCGCTGTTGCAAGAGGATGCCATACAATCAGCCATGCAACTGGTGAAACATTTGAAAGTGGCTCAATCGATGGTGGTATAGTGTCTACAGGCCTTGGAGAAGATCCAGAAGATTGGTAAGTGGGTTCCGCATACTTTAACGAAGCGTAATATTGGTCAACGATTGGGCATCTGCATATGTTTCAGGGGAAGAATTTCTGGTTGAAGGTTGTCACTGGGGATGAAAAATGGATCTATTGCGACAACTTCATATGCAAGTGATCCTGGGTCGACCCAGTCCAGCCATCAACACCCACTGCAAATAGGATATTGACGGGCAAAAGGTGCTATTGAGTGCAGTGGGATATTGCAAAGAGTGCTGTACTTCGAACTGTTGAAACCGGGCGAAATAATCACTGCACAAGGATATAGTGATCGATTAATGAAACTGAATGCCGCCATCGAGTAAAAATACCCACGGACAAGTAAAGGACGCTGCCCAGTCTTCCTGTTACACGATAATGACAGACCACATGTCAGTGCCACCACAAAGAGCAACCCTTGAACAGTTACACTGGAAGGTTTTACAGCACCTGGCTTACTCCCCGGACATTGCACCCTCAGACTTCTATCACAGGGGCATTCATTTGTTGCCTGAAAAATGGCAAAAGGTCACTGATGCCAACAGCCAATATTTCATTCAATAAATGTGTACTGGTTTTCTGATTGTTCTTGTCTCCTTAAAATGGCTGAAACTTTTGCATAGCCCTAATACTTTATGTTTCCTTGTGAAACTAAAAGCTCTTTTGGGTTCTGATTTCAAATGGACTCTGTTAGAAAGCAGCAAACCATAACTCACGCTGCAAGCATCACTCTGATTTGGCATGCTCATGCAACCTTGATTTCTTTTTTCCACCTTTGCAAGGTGGCTTCTCTGACTGTTCAGTAGGAGGGAAGGAATACGGTAGCATCAGTTCATAAGAAAAAATATAAACTTACAAACTTCAACTTTTTGCCAAAAAGAAAAAAGGCTGAAGTTACCTCACTTCCTCTTCCTTTTAACACTTACTGAAACATTAAAAATACGGCTACAGAATTTAGGAACACTCTCCGCATTTGTTCTAGCTGCATCTTGTACTCAGAATCGAATTATCTATGAATGAAACTCAAAAATTTTACCCCTTTGACTAATACTCCATATCAACTTATAAGCCGAATAATATGGTAATTACCATCTCACATTGAACTAAACTTTATCTTCTTTCTTTTCACTTAAGCACAATATTGTTTCTGTCATAATGCAACCCATCCTGCTCAAGGCACAATTCCTTTAACAACTATTTTTGTCCTCAACTTACTCAGCCATTGAAGTACCAAAGGAGCTACATAAAATCCCAAGCGTCATGTAAGTTAGTCATCCTTCTGGACTGCTCTTAATGCTGGAAAAAGTCATCAATGTCTCACAGCAGTTGCCAAACATTGTTTCCACTTGCAGAGAGAAAAACTTGTTTATTATTTTCTGACAGCTCTGCAGTAACCATGTAACTACATTAAGTGTTAAAATTGTCACATGATCACTTCGTGGAAAACACCTGGTGAGAGATGAGGATCCACAACTTTCACACACTTTCTATCGACCCTTCTGTTATAATGGTCGTCTTTTCAGCTGAGATGTTTTCTTGCAAGCTGTGTGTGCATGTCCTGTGTTATCTGAAACTCCCTGTTTATTTATTTCTTAAGTGTTAGAAACTCCATTTATTTTCTATTCCTTGTGCATGCTCGTATATTAAATATATATTCTCAAGTGCCTTGTCATCTTCTTCCTGTTATTGGATGACCTTATACACTGAGTGGCCACTTTATTATGACCACCCCCTCAGTACTTCGTTGGGCCACTGCGCCTGCCTGCTGCCTTGTAATACTGTGTCGATTCTTCGTGGCATGGACTCCACGAGATGTTGATAGGTGGTTTGTAGAATCTGAGATCATGCTTGATGAATAGTACTTTCCAGGATTGTGAGATTGCAAGGTTGTGGATCCAGCTGTCTGATGGCTCGTTCAACTTCATCCCACAAATTCTCAATGGGGTTGAGATCTGGAGATTGTGGGGGCCACCTAAGCAAAGTAAACTCACCGGCATGTTTCTGAAACCAATCCTGTACAATACGAGCACTATGGCAGAACGCATTATCTTGTTGAAAGTAGCCATCGCCATTGGGATAAACCATTTACATGACAGGATGCACTTAGTCCACAGCAATGTTGAGATATGATGTGCCAGTCAGACGA
Source organism: Macrothele yani (assembly GCA_039090855.1). NCBI lineage: Eukaryota > Metazoa > Arthropoda > Arachnida > Araneae > Macrothelidae > Macrothele > Macrothele yani. The sequence continues at coordinate 130,188,939 of CM077027.1, read as the reverse complement.
TGATCAACACGAATTAAAGGGCCCAAAGCATGCTAGGAAAACATTCCCCAAACCATAACGTTGCCTCCACCAGCTTGAAGGGTTGTACCAATGCATTTGGGGTCCATGCTTTTGTAATGTTTCCGCTAAATTCTCACTCGGCCATCAGCATGGTGCAACTGAAAACGTGATTCATCGGACCACAATTGGTTTCCAATTATCGACTGTCCAATCCTTGTGCTCTTGTGTGAACTGGAGACATTTTCTCTTGTTAACTGCAGACAGCAAAGGTGTTTGAACAGGCCTTCGGCTGCCATATCCCACCCGATGCAGTGTACGGCGAACAGTGAGTGCAGAGATCATTTGAGGGGATCTTTGATTAAGGTGGTCTGTAATTTGCTGCACTGTTGCCCTTCTGTTGTCTGTTACCAGTCTGGACACTCTCCGTTCCGCCCGAGCAGTCACTAGTCGATGACGACCACACGTTGCACGTAGAGATCCAGCTTTGTGGCTGACAGTCCAGTCTTTAAACACTTTAACAACAGCTGCTCTGGAACATTTCACGAATGCGGCAGTTTTGGTGATACTCGCTCCATGGCTCCGAGCTCATACAATCCTCTCACGTTGAAAGTCTGTCAAATCGCATTTTTACCCATCTCGTCATGCAAAAATCACTTCTACTACTGTCACAAGCATTAAGCTTTCCCTTTTTATACTAGCTTCACCCTCTGGCGGCAACAGTGTGCAGCCATAGCTCATTTGCTTGAAACTGTCAGGTGGTCATAATAAAGTGGCCACTCAGTGTATAAGGTATGTCATTTTACCTGCATTCAATAATTTCCAGAGTATTATATCAAGTACGTCCATTGGAATGTAAAAGCATACTGAACGCAAGTGTAGAAAGATAAACATCCCATTTTTCTTATCACTCTAATAATGCAACAACACTTAAGAAGTTCCATTGCTTAGAGGCTATCACTAATACAGGGTGTCCCACTCGCTACCGAACCAGGCATTTCTTTAATAATATTAACACCAATGAAGATATTGCAACGAAATTTGAAGTGGACTTACCTCATTTTGTGCAAAATGTGATGACATCACAACATGTGCTGGAAGTGGTAACCATTTGTGTCCAGACAGTATTGAATCCGGCACTGTCCACCAGCCAGCCGGACGCGCCTGCCTGCTGCTTTGTTATGCCATTTCGCTGAGTGTGTCTACACAATATGGTTGTTGATAGTGAGTGCTCGTGCTCATGGCTGTTCGCGTACGTGTGAAAATGTATCGGTATACTCTGAAGGAGCGAGTGTTTATTGTTCGCACTTATTAGAAAACAGAATCGATAAAGTCTTGTCAACAGCAATTCCTGGAGAGGTTTACAAGCAGACATCCGCCGGAGAAGAAATTGGAAACCAAGGGGACTTTATTAAGCGACCATGCAGGAGGTCATCCACAAATGTTCGAGGAAACAATCCAGAATGTAAAGGGCCGACTACTTGCATCTCGCAGGAAGTCACTTCACCGACTGTCACAGGAAACAGGTTGTCCAAAAGCACTTGTCAACATGCTGTGAAAAAAGCAAAGCTTCATGCGTACTGTATCTCCGTGGTCCATGAACCGAAACAACCTGACCACGTGAAACTAGTGACATATTGTCGATGGTTTCAGACATTTTTTCAGGAAAATTCGGGCATTCTGGACTATACATGGTTCTCAGATGAGGTGTGATTTCACCTGTCTGGATATGTCAATTTTCAAAATTCCCGTATTTGGGCCAGTGAAAATCCCAATGCTATACATGAAGAACCCCTTCATTCACAGAAAGTTAGTGTTTGGTGTGGGATGACCCGGCGCTGCATAATTGGTCCCATCTTCTTCAATACAACCATCACAACAGCTGCATACATGGAAATCTTCAACACCTACACAGTGCGTCAAAGAATTTTTAAGACTGGCACTAGATTTCAGCCTATGGTGGCGCCACCAGTGTAATCGCGAGTGCGTTATAAACCATGACCATCTGCTTGCTCTCTGCCAAAAGTACTGCGCAGTTGTTAAAGTAACTCAAACGAAATGGGCGTTCATTAGAGAAGTAAAATTTTTTTCATGTTAAATTATTAAGATGGAACAAAGGGCTGTTATTAAATTTAACCCAAAACTTGGTAAAAGTACCTCGGAAACGTACCAAATGATGAGACAAGTTTACGGTGAGTTTTGTTTAAGTAGATCAAATGTTTTCCTGTGGCAAAACGTTTTTTGGACGTAAGAGAGACGCTAGAAGATGATAAGCATACCGGAAGACCAAGTTCATCTAAGACACCTGAGATTATTGAAAAAGTGCATGATTTCGTGGAAAACAATCGATGTGCGTCAATAAGAATGATGGAAGAGTCTTTAAACATCAACAAAGAAACGATTCGAACCATCCTACATGAAGATTTAGGCAAAACAAAAGTCTGTGCTAAATTTGTTCCACACACGTTAACCAATGAACAAAAATCAAGGAGAAGTGCACATTGCAGAGACATCATTTCAGCCGCTGAAAATGATCCAAACTTCTTAAAATCGATTGTTACAGGTGATGAAACATGGTGTTTTCAATATGATCCTTAAACAAAGCGACAAAGTGCGGAATGGAAGTCAAAAATTCACAACAAGCCAAAAAAACAAGAAAAGTTCCATTGAAAATCAAAACAATGCTCATTACATTTTTCGATAGTAAGGGTATTTATTATCTACAAAGAATTTGTTCCAAGTGGACAAACAATTACTGGCGAGTTTTATTTAAATGTTTTGTGGCGTCTGATGGGCAGAATTTGTCGCATTCGTCCAGAATATCGGGATGAAAACAGTTGGTGTTTGTTGCACGATAATGCACCCAGTCACACCTCACTTCTTGTTCGTAGATTTTTGGCGAAAAATAACATTTGTGTGTTGAATCATCCGCCGTATTTGCCTGATTTAGCACCCTGCAACTTTTCTTTATTCCCAAAACTTAAAATGATGTTAAAAGGGTGTTATTTTGATGATATTTCGACCATACAAACAGCTTTGACGCGTGCTTTGGAGGCAACTCCGCAAAGTGAATTGGAACAGGCATTCGAATCATTATTAAATCGCTGTAACAAGTGTATTGAAGCCGGAGGGACTTGTTTTGAATAACAAATCAAAACAAATTATAATTTCTTGTTTCTATTTCATTTTACAGACCCAGTCTTAAAAATTCTTTGCCACACTGTGTATGTATATCATTTGGATGACAAAGAACTCTCCATTGGATATTACCAGCATGATGGAGCGCATTACACACATCGTACACTAGCATGGCCGAAATTCAGTCCTTTTTCGCCGACCGCGTCATTTCGAAGAGGCTATGGCCACCGCGCTCACCCGATCTGATGCCTCCTGATTACTTTTTATGGGCATATCTAAAAGGGAGTGCTTACCAAAAGAAACCGCAAACCATAAATGCCTTGAAAGCAAACATCACAGAAGAAATTCAGGCAGTGATGGCGGACGTACTGGCAAAGACTTTCCACAACATGATGTGTGCCTGGTTCAATGCTGTCTGGACGCAAATGATGGCCACTTCCAGCACATGTTGTGATGCCATCACATTTTGCATGAAATTAGATAAGTCCACTTCAAATTTCGTTGCAATATCTTCATTGGTGTTAATATTATTAAAGAAATGCCGGGTTCGGTAGCAAGTGGGACGTCCTGTATTAGTCCCACTGCTGTATCTTTCCAAGATTACTAACCAGGAATGACTTACAGCATGTTGACCACCCACTCCCCCAAAATTCGATTTTAGCTCAACTATTCAAAGATGCTCTTCTGTGTTCAACACTGACGTTTCAATTATTGCAAATCTAAATTTTTACCTGATCATTATGTGCATAACAAAGGTTGAGTTTAAGTCTTGTTTTTTAACTTCACTAATAGAAGTTAACCCCCCCCCCAAAAAAAAAAGAAAGGAAGAAATTACATTTGTTTCCTTCAAAAGCCACTCCTTCTTCCTATTAGTTTTCCTCTGATTCACACTCATCATAAGTAGCCACACAGAAAAAACAAGGCAGGGCAAACATACAACATAACCACTTTTGTCTGTTTGTGGGTTCAACAACTTGATGGACCATTAGCAGTAGCCCATCCCTAATTTAAGGCTACTGGCTCCAGGGAAAGGGGAGAGCCAGTGCCGTAAAACAAATATAACATCCATGCCTCACTGGGAATCAAACCCAGAGCCACCTCGGATGAATAGTCAGAAGCCAGCACTTAGACCACTGTGCCACCGGGGTGGCTCATAACCACTTCATAAAAGTTAACTTAGGTGAAAGTACTTACTAAGGTACCAGTACCAGAGTTCTTCCAGTCCTCCCAGCAGAAGTTGCACATGCAATCAAGAAAATGAAGCGGGGAAAAGCTCCAGGAGAAGATGGAATTACTTTAGACATCATACAAGAAGCAAGTGGAGAAATCGAAACAGTACTCGCCCAAATTTTCACTCGATGCCTTAATGAAGGGAAGATTCCTGAGGATTGGAACAACGCTACAATGATCTTGCTACATAAAAAAGGTGACATCGAGGATCTCAGGAACTACAGACCTATCAGCCTCCTATCAGTGGTTTATAAAATCTTCGCTAAAGTTCTTTCACACCGCATGAAGGTGACACTGGACATGGCTCAACCGAGAGAACAAGCTGGATTCAGGAGTGGCTACAGCACAATAGATCATATCCACGTACTGAGAGAACTAATTGAAAGAGCGAGGGAATACAAACTTCCATTGTGCATGGCTTTTATCGATTATGAAAAAGCCTTTGATTCGGTGAAACCATCAGCAGTTACAATGGCTCTGAAATCCTGCGGTATTGAAGATGTGTACATTAATATTATTAATAACATCTATGAAAATGCAAGTGCAAAGATTCGGCTGTTTGAAAATACAACACACATAAAAATTGGAAAAGGAGTGAGACAAGGTGACACCATATTTCCGAAGCTCTTTAATGCCACATTGGAAAATGTCTTTCAATCACTGAACTGGGAAAACAAAGGGATAAAGATGAATGGAGATTATCTAACCCACCTTCGTTTTGCTGATGACGTAGTCATTTTTGCAACTACCCCATCAGAGCTGCAGAGTATGATCCAGGAACTTGCTGACAAGAGTAGAGGAGTGGGATTAAAAATGAACTTTCAGAAGACAAAAGTGATGTTCAATGCTTTTACAAGAAATGAAGATTTATCGATTGATGGAGAAAAGCTGGAGATAACAGACACGTACGTTTATCTTGGACAGCAGATATCAAGTGAGGGTCACATTGATGAGGAAATTAATCGGCGTACAAAACTTGCCTGGAGAGCTTTTGGAAGAAACAGCATAATTTTCAAGAGCAATATGCCATTGTCTTAAAAGAAAAGTGTTTGATCAATGCATCCTTCCAGTGCTTACGTATGGTGCCGAGACGTGGACCTTAACTAAAAGAGACATACAGAGGCTGCAGACAATTCAAAGCAGCATGGAGAGGTGCATGCTTGGTGTAACCAGGAAAGATAAGAAGAGGAACTTGTGGATCCGAAAAATGACAAGAGTGGAAGACATCATGATCAGAGTTAAATCCCTGAAATGGCAATGGGCTGGACATACTGCCAGAAGGATAGACCATCGATGGACAGCCGAAATTTTAGATTGGATTCCAAGGGACAGGAAAAGACCCAGAAGAAGACCACATGGAAGATGGGTGGATGAAATTCGAAAGTATGCGGGAGTGACATGGAAGAGACTGGCACAAGACAGACCGTTGTGGAGGAAACTTGGGGAGACCTTCGTCCAGCAGTGGATTGATAATGGTTGACAATGATGATGACTTACTATGAAGCTTGATGTCAGAAAAAGTGTGGGATGTGCTTAGTGATTTCATGCCTGAAAAGGGCAGCACTAAACATATTTTGCATTATGTGTGATGATAGAACCCTTAGGTGGATAAAACCAACTGGAACCCTCGGCTGTGTTGTAATCCCCCACACAATGCATTCTTTATGATTTTCAAGAGACATTCTGATCCACCACACCAATTTACTCTTTATGATTTTTCTGACACAAAGATATATACTACAAGACCCAAGAGTGGAATATGGTGGGCTAACCACACCTGAGAAGGGCATTCCACTGCACAACAAACTATAAGCGGCATACGAGAAAGAAATCTCAGCACAATGAGTGTAAAATTGGTGTATGAATTACTAAAGGAATAAATGAAAAGATAAATGAGGTAATTGAAGAAATAGTAAGGATTGACTAAATGTGTAATGTGTGAGTGAGTGAAACTAAAAAAAGAAAACATTTTGAATAGAAGTGAATGGAATAGCAGATGAGTGTTCTGGAGTGTTCAATATGAAATGACAAACAGCTGTATGCTTGATAATAAGTGAAAAAAATGAATAACTTGACTCATTACAGCTGCAAAAATAAGAGAATTTTGTGGATGAGTTTTAAAATGAAACTTCAAAGAATACTTACTGTCAAAGTCTACGCTCCTTGTGATTCCAAACCTTCTGATAGGAAGGCGGGCTTTTGGAATAAGTTAAAAGCTTTAAAATACGTGGAATTAAAAATGTACCTTACAATTCAGGCTAACTTTAGTGTACTACATTAAATTGTTGTTAAGTTTTCGGTAATTATACTCAGTAATACGTCAGAAAATAAAACTTACCTTCAAGTTTTGTAGATTTTTCACATATTTTGTTTTTCGGAATGTTTAAACTTCTGCTCGCACTCTTGTATAAAAAAATCTGATAAAATATTTTTATGCAAGTAGTTTTATAATACAAACTTTTATTTTTACATTGTTTTATGACATAACTTCAAAAGCTCTAACAATTAAAGACGACTTAAAAAAAATGCTTAGGAAAATTATCCTCTGATAATAACAACTGCAGAGCTACCAACTTTTAAAAATCAAAAATCAGGACATTAACGTGCGTTCAGTGGTGCATGTATTTACAATTTATAAATAATAAAATTATATATTATAAGTTCCTTTATTATTTTATTACAGTTAATTACTTAACTACTATTTGCTTGAGATGCTTACAAATACTATTTTTTCTTGAAATTTCATCAGTATTACAAATATTTTTAGCCCTAGTGCAGAAAGGAAAGGCAGAGGAAGGCCAAGGAAGTCATGGGAGGATCAGATTCAAGAGTGTCTGCATGAGAAACAAATTATGAGTATGAAGTATAAAAGATCTTGTGTACGGCGTAAGTAAGTCTCAGTGAAACCCGAGTTGTATGTCAAGATCGCTGTGAATGGAGAAGTTTGATATGGCAACAGTAAGTAAAAACTATCTGGTAGTTTGTATTTCTTTTTGGAGCTAACCTCTGAATCTCAGAGAACAGCTTAGTGATATGTATGCATGTATGTAATTACTTAATACAAATAAAGAAATATTTACAAAAAAATTAGTATTTAAGTATAAAATAGAATTAACAAACCTTGTTAATGAGTTTCATTTTTAGAGAGTGAGACACTATTTTTTCTCCCCACCATTACAAGAGTGTTATCACAGGATAAGGCAAGACAGTTTATCCACGAAACATCTTGATGCTGAAATTCTTCGGACACAAATTTGGCAATATTTTCACCTGTTGAACTGGTTTCCAGGCATAGCAAAGAGAGCAGCATACGTCTCACACACTTGCAATCATTATCAAAGTATGTTACCATAATTGGTTAAAGTTGATTGTCAGCATCATTACTGCTGTCGGTTGCGACAGAAAACGGTTCACTTTTAATAGCACAGAGGACATTTCTTGAACAACATGCAAAGTTTTGTTTTGCCACATGCATATCTTTTTACTTTCTTCTAGGGAGTTAGGAAACGTGATTAGCTGCCGCTAGTGGTATGTTGTGCTCCAACAAAAATCCGGTTAACAGAACTTCTGCACGAATTGTTTGAAAATCATTCGGCACTGAAACAAAGCGATCCAAGTTGCACGCACTTTTGTGCTATCGTGATTTTTTACGTGCCTGTTTTAGTTTTAACATGTGCAACGATGTCTCCGTGACTAGCATGAGAAACAGAGAAATCAGTGTTACATAAAGTAACACCCATGAAACTCACTCTTACGTAATGGCTTTACAAAGTCAAATTCTTTGGAGTATTTCTTAAAAAATATTTGGTTCCGATGTTTAGGCCCCATTCTGGGGCTGTGAACTGAAAAAATAAGTAATAACTTGCAAAAAAACTTTTTTTTTGGTTTTAAAGATCAAACAAAGTACGGAATCGGCATTCAACTTCAGCGTTAGCAAACAAACAACTTTTCACTCCCATGAGGCTCCACACGAGTGCCATGCGCAGCCAACCGGAGCTCCAATCCAGTGGCGCCATGGATATGACGTCATAAACTAGTACTTCAACTTTCCAAGCCTCTTGGATTAACAGAAGAACATTTGTTTCTATTTGTTACCGATTCCCACAGTCAGCGTTGATGCTGAATAAAAATGGTGGCTGATAACATTAATGAGAGAAAAAAAAAACATAAAAAAAAAATAAGATCACAAAACCGGATTTTTTGTAAAATAATTGGATTCCCGGAAAATATTTTCGAAATCGGACAGAATCTGGATAAACTGGGACACTTGGCAGCTCTGCAACTAGGTCATCGGGAATTGTACTTTTAATAAAAATGAAAATTCTACAGACTTCAGAGTTTACCGAGTTTCCTTGTTTTAATTCCATTAGACTCAGCACATTTTGTGACTCATAGTATCAACAGTTAAAAAGAATACATAAAGTGAGCATTCACTCATTCAAGCGGTAAAAAAGTCATGAAGAAATAACCTGGATAAAACCTGTTGCAAAAAATTAGATATAAAAATAAGTTAATTTATGAATACAAAAAAAGAAGCCCCAATAAAAAAAAAGGGGGTGGGGGTGCAAGTTTTTCTTTCATACATTAATAGATTGATTTAGAGAGCTAAATATGATAGGAAAAAAACTATTTTTTCATCCAGTCTGTAATAACCAAAGAAGACCTTTTATTTAATAATAAATAAAAAAAAAACATAATATTAGAAAAAGCTGTCATTCACAAAATCCCAAATGTTAACCTTCCCTATAGTTTGTCATATTGGCAGTACAAAAAACAGATAAAAAAAGAGACTAGCCCAACATATTACAAATTGGCAGAAGAAAGAACGACATTTATACAACATTGTGTAAAAAATCATAATTACCCCAGATTTGAATGCTTTCTTCACATACGTCCGAAAAAGAGTTACGATATTCTGAGACTGTGACTATTGAAAAATAAAAAATAAAAAAATAGATTCTGTAACATCCAAGATCCAACAATATTACCAGAACCCTAATCTTTATCCAAAAAATAAAAAAAACGTATAATAGAAATAATACAAATTCTTCAAATAGGAAAAATTAATAAATATATATTATAAAATAAATAAATAAAAATCTAACCACAATAATAGATACCATAACAGCTTTACAAAATTTAATTTCCTAAGATGTGGCAGCACACTGACAGAAATTATCTGATCACCAGAGCAATCTGTATGTATGAATGGTCCAAAACAGCATCACTTACCATGCCCATAACAGATATGAAGCACTCTTGAGTTAGAGGTGATACAACCTCCTAGAGGACAATGGTCGAAGACAGTAACGTGAATTGCCAAAAACTGCTTATATGGGAAAAAAGTTGTGCATTCGACACTTTTCCTTGGGATAAAAACCTTCAGAAGACTCTCGTATTTTAAGTACTTCAACTTAATTTTATATTCTGAATTAAAATTTTTAAGGTTAGCATTACACTTGGTGCATTCAAATTGGTGTTCACAACGACCTCACAACTATTGTCAGAGGTTAATCTTCACAAGTATTTTCTTAAAATTGTATTTCAATTGTTAAACCTTTTAAAGTTATATCACAAAACAATGTAAAATAGAAGTCTGTATTACAAAATAACTTGTATAAAAAGATTTTATCTGGCATTTTATCTAAGAGAATGAGTAGGAGTTTAAAGGTGCCATAAAACAAAATTGTGAAATATTCACAAGTTTAATTTTTTGGTGAGTTATTAGTTGTTAATCTGTGGATAATAATGGTGAAAAAATAAAAATAAATCTTCTCTCATATGATGCTCATGCCCAAACCATATGTTTTCACTAATTTTTGTGTTTTGCAAAAGAAGTACCCAACTCGGGTGTGATATCTGGATTACTGTACTGATCTTGTCATGGCATGGAATCCTATTATTTCCTAACATTTCTTAGAACACTCTCATATTAGCCACATCTGGCCACCTAATAAGAATTTTACTTCCATCCAAACCTCACTGCCATAGAGGACTAAACTAAATACTGCACTGCACACAACCAACTTTACACTATGGGCAACTTTTTCCTTAGTGAGAACAGCCACAAAATTCTCTCAGCATCCAAACAAAGCAGGGCTTGGAAATTATATTGCATGTCATGCCCATGGCTTCTGAAAATTCTGTCCAGGCATGTATTATGTTTTCTTACATGCCTGAGCTCTTTACAGGATACAAAGTTAAAAAAAAAAAAGGCTTTTTTTTTTTTTTAATTTCTGAGTCAAATTTCTTACTACTTCAGAGGCTCTCTTCTGTATGCTTTATTTAATAAAATGAATGGGGTGTGTTTTGAGAGATTAAAGGTCAAAATGGATGTCCTTGAAAACTAAATTGCCCATAATATGATTGTTGATGTCTCAAATAAAAGCTCATGTAATTGGCTTTCAAATGTGTTCAATATGAGCTCTGTTGACCAATTAAGTCCACAGTTCTTGTCATTTTTGATAAGCATGGGAGACACGAAAATGCCCGTTTTGTAAATTTCAAATTCTTATAACTGTAGAAGTACTGTATGCAAGAAGCCAAAATTTTGCAGTGATTAGTTTCTTTATAATGCCTGCAAGTTCCCTAAGTTTCATGAAAATCAAAAGGGTTCTGGTCAAATATATTACTTTTTTTTGTGGTGATTAGACATGGAACGACAGATAGGTTAAGTTCAACTTTCACTGTTGAGTGCAATTTATGAAGAGCAGTGAAACAGAGATTAGCTTAAATGTCATTATTGGGGGACAATTTATGTATGCGTGTGTGTGTGTGTGTGTGTGTGTGTGTGCGTGCGTGCGTGCGTGCGTGTGCGTGTGTGTGTGTGTGTGAGAGAGAGAGAGAGAGAGAGTTTGTATTTGGGCATGCAAAATTTTGGTTCAAAATGCCTGACAGGGCATGTTACAATTCTGAAATTTTTCTAGCCCTGGAACAGAGTAAACTATACTGATGACTCCTTGGGGGTTTGGGGGGGGAGGGGCATGTGGGCTACAACACCTTTTTCAGAATTTCAGAATATGTCATTTTAATGAATAGGAGTGCCAGGATTAGCTTTTACCCATGTATCAACTCTTAAACTGCACTTTCCCCAAGGAGGAAACTAACTCTCATTTTGTGATTTCTGCAAAAGTGTGCTAACCATGAAACCACCCAGGACATAGGAGACCCTGAGAGTACACAATTTTCAAGTTTGCCGGGAAGTACTACTCGTGACAGTTAATAATGGTACTTCCACTCAAAACAATAACAATAATGTGTTTCATCACCACTGCATGTGATTTGAGGATTATTTCTTCAATTAGTTTTCAAAGACTGGTTTCATAACTTTAAATGCCGGAGGTACAGTTCTGATTCTCTCCTGTGTAGGGAAGGGATAGTACAAGGGCCATTTCACAATTTATCTTTAGGCTTATGTCCCACATGGCTAATACACATTTACAGAAAAAATTCCAGGATTTTTCTAGGAGTTCATCAAAAAATTACAGGAGCTTAAATTTTTGCTGAAACTACAGTGCTTTGTTATATATTTGGCAAATTGGGGTGAAATTTACTATGCATTTATAATTCTTATTAAATCCTATGGGTTCTGCTGTTACCGAGTGTTCTTGGGTGTTTGTTATATCTTTAAGGAAGAGACAGAATTCCCTGTATAAAAATTGCTCTGTATAAAACTTATATCAAGCAATCTGGAATTAGCAAAATGATAATAATATAAAACAATTTTGTCATGGCAATGAAGATTCCCTGTTCTATAGTCATCTGTTCCCATGCACATTGGTGGTAGGGATGCTAGATATCAAACTACAAAAAAAAAAAAAAAACTGGTATACCACAAACCAAGGTCGCTGAAAATATGGCACTCAAACATCTTGCACTGCAGCATTACACGAGATGAATGAGAGAACATTATGTCGTACACTCCATGGGAAGAAGTGATATCATCACAAGCAGACACTGGAAAGAGCTAGAACAAAGTGATGCAATCAATAGAAACATTTCGACCATTTTTTTTATTTTTTCATTGCAAGAACAAATACCAGAATCTTTCACAAAAATATGAAAAATCAAGGACTTTCCATGCCTGGAAAAAAGGGAAATCAAATTCCAAGACTTTTCCAGGGGCCATGTGAACCCTGGTCCCAACCATAATGCATGGTGCATACACTTTTTCAGAAAATAAACTCCAGCATTTTTCCAGCAGTTAATCATAATTAAAAAGAAATTCCAGGACCTCAATTTTTACCTAGAACCATGCTTTTTTTTATGTTTTGCAAATCGCGGAAGTTTACTACTTTATTTTTCTAGCAATGAAGGGAAAAAAAAAAATCTTGGTTTTCGCTCTTTATTTACTTGAAAGTAGCACAAAAGCACTTAAAAAATGACAGATCATTTTTTTAATCAGATCATTCTTTCATATATTTTTGGATTTCTGGGTCATCTCATGAACTCCCACTTCTCTGTGGAAAATTATGATTCGAAATCAACCTCACAAATGCAGATTATAAAAGATTTTTATTTTTTCCTCTGAATTCCATGGTCTACGAATTATGTGCCACCACAGATTATTAAAAAAAAAAGAAAACACAATACTTTTTCTTGAATTTCATGGTCTGTGAATTATACAAAGGAAAATATGGTATTTGTGACTGCACTAAAAGACTGAAATGATATGTTGCTGTTTCTACGAGTGATTTTGGGGGTTAAGGCCCGATCTCTGTTTTCACTCTGCGAAACATCACATACCCACGCCTTTTTGTCTCCAACAATGATTTCTTTTTCTCATTGATTTTAAAATATATGTATATATATATATATATATATTTTTTTTTTTTTTTTTTGAAGCGAGCAACCAAGTGACAGAGCGCAAAAACATTTTTTTTTTTAATTTTCCGTTTTCATAAAGCAAAGGGAGAATCTTTTTTTCTTTTGTGGTGTGTACAGGCTTTCTTTAAGTGCTTATGTACTATTTCTGGCAAAGGATATTTTCAGTGTTTAGTTGTATTTTATTTCGTATTTGTTTTCCTTCCTCTGGGAAGAATATTTCAGAGAACGAATGCTAATGTACACTCAAGCGCAATCCCCCCCCCTTAATTTTATAACCATTCATGCTAGAATTCCTCTTGTAATCGTGCATTTTTTTTTTTTTTTTTTGTATGTGTAGTGCATATGTGCTGTCGGACCTGAGGACTCCGGAAATAATCTGTAGTGCATTAATGGCTTAAAAATATTATTAACCTATATGTGGATTTAGAACTTAAGTGCCATGAATTATTAGTTTCACTTTAGAAATTTTTTTTATATACATGTATTTGTAATGAGTACAATTAATCGTAACTTGGAGTCATGCATATTTATTCTGAACTTAAATTATGACTACGATTCAGTAGTGTGTTCATAGTATGTAATGAGGGGCATTTCTCAGTGTAAATTTATGCGACATTCAGGTGTGTTAGCAAGATACAATTTTGGTAAGCACTTTTATTTTATGTCGGTTGGTATGATAGCTTTAGCATTGGGAATCTTTTGTTTTTGCTTCTCGAGTTCTGAAATTTCTTCTTCGGCGATTTGTGTTGTTAATGAAGTGAAATTACTGTACTTATGAGTTCTCAAGAAATATTAATTTGAGCATTTGCTATCAATTAAATGTGAAAATGAGGATTTCCTGAATCTGCGCCATTTCGTTTTTTTTTCTTCCCCGTCAAGAAATATTCCCACGCTGATTTGCAGACAGGAAGGTGCCAGATAAGGAGATAAGAATCTAGCGTTGGCTTCGTAATTCCTTTGGTACAGAAATTTCCATAGAAAGGTCACCCTTAATGGCAGCAGGTGTTTGGCCCCAGGCGAGCATGGCAGACTTCAAATTTTGCAAAGTCACGATGACTGGGATGTTAGTTGAGAAGCGCCATGATGACCCAGCAGTTTTCTCTGTCCCCCGCCCCTTCTCAGATTGCTTTTGACTACCGGAGTGAGTGGACTTTTATTATCAAATCGCGTAGCATCTTTTTGAGTTCGGGAGTTTGAAGCATGAGCGGAAAAGTTTTGCAAGAGGGTCAGAGGCGAGAGAGTTCAAACACTTGCTCTCTGGTTCTCGTGTTGTCAGCAGCTCGACCCCGCGCTGAGGGGTCAATGTTTTTCTGCAGTACCTATGCTACCCAGTAGCTGTGATAATGCTAAACCCCTCTATTAAGAAGCTGGAGGATTTTTTAATACTGAAACCGTGTTAGAAGTGGTTTCAATTGATGACACCCTTGGCCACCTTAACCAATTCCATTTTCCCTGATCGGACAAGAAGAAACGCACGCCGACTGCCACCAACGCTAGAGAAAGAAAATGCTGCAGCATCGTTGGCCATTTCGTCACTCCCGCAGACCGGAGGAGGAATAAGCCAAGCTTTTACCCACCGATGTTAGACTCGAAAAACGTCTGAATCACTTGCCAGAACTTAGGCTACTCGTCTTAAAAAAAGACCCACTCAGAAGTGACCAGCGACGACCCCACCATGCTCCAGGCCTCTAAGATGAAGTCTGCATAAAAAGAGGTAACCTTTTGGTTTGTTCCCTTTTGGCCACCAGTAGCACAGCCTTTTTTTTTTTTTTTTTTTTTTTTCGACTCAGCGGACTTTCCCTACCTTCAGTTCTGAATGGCGGATGTTCAAGAGGTTATCCTGCAAATGTAACTATTTTTAAATTCTGTGCAGCACTTTCACATCATTATTTGAAATTAGTATTGCATCTGAGAATATATTATTGAGTTGAGGGGTGATACAGGAGAAAAATTCTAAGCTTACATGCTGTAAATTAAACTTAAGAAATTCATAGGAAAAAAAAAAAAAAAAAAGAAGAGTTGATGGTTATGGAAAATGAATCCATTTGGTCTAATAAAGGGGGAAAATAAATATGGTTAGAAGTAACCCAAAGGAAAAACTTCAGCAACAGGGAAGGTAATGCATTACATCTCTAAAGACACATTTTTTTTTAATTTTTTTTTTGGCCAAAGTGTATTTTCTGTGTGTAATATATTGTTGTGCATTGCGTTTTGTAAGGTTGTTGTAAAGAAGAAACAACAACAGGGGTATAAATAATGAAAATTGACAGTAAACAACACTTGTGAATCCATTGCTAAATTCAAATGTGTATACAACCTCTCCAAAAGAGTACAAATTGATTCATACTGCAGCAGTTTTTTGTTTTTTTTGTTTTTTTTGTTACACTATCTGATTTGAAAATTTGCACTTAGCATGGTAGTAAAGAAGTAACAGAGTTCAGAAAATTATGTAACTATTTGGAATCATATGCCCTACTAAATTAAATTGGACTCTAAAGCTCTCATTTTGACATTTGTTGGGTGTTTTTGAAAATAAAGTTTTCCTTCCACATGATTGTTTCATGATAAGAGAAAAAAGATCTGGTACATCTGTGAAAATTTCCATAATTTTAGCCAGGTGATAGGCCTTGGCCAAATAAAGATAACTGACATCAGTTTTTATACACCTAAATCCCGAGTCACTTTTATTCATAGCTTTATGCGTGTTCAGTGAATCTAAGTGTATTTAATTTTGTGCAATTTTTTTTTCCTGTTGAAATTGTCAAGCTCATAAATCACCACTGCACTTGGCAGAGTTCATAGGATCCGAAACTTGGTAAGACACCTAATAATTATTGCAGCAACATATTTTTTCTTTTGTTTGTGAATTTTAGTCCTACCACTATTTTGACAAGTATCACGCACTTTCGTTGAAATCTCAAGTGCATTCCATAATTTACAAGTGTGTTTTGTTTTAAAAATTTAATTTCCAAGATTTTCAAAATCCAAATTTTTATTATTTTTAGTAGTTTTTTTAACCATATCACAAATAAAATAAATTAGATGAGAAAAATAACAAAAAAATCTGATAATTCATTATTAATCTCTAATCTCATCATTATTTCATATTAATGTTTATTTAATTATTTATTCAGACTTGCCAACTTTCAAGAATTGAAATCTGCAAAAACAATTTCAGTGAACATTTTATTGATATGTTTGATATACTGATGCATCAAACATATTGATTGAATACATCAAACTTATTGATTAAAGCACATTTATTATGCAAATGGTTTGCTGATTTTAATCATTTACATATGCTACAAGGGTTGTACAGAAAGTAATGTAAAAGTGGGCATAACGTTTTTATTAACTGACAGAATTCATTAAAATTCCACATGTTAGTGCAGTAACTCTTTCTTTATACAAAGGTACTACTCAACATAGTCTCCATCACAAGCGATGCATTTGCACCATCGTTGAACCCAACTTTCGAATCTTCTTTGAAAAAATTCAGGTGTGGACTGTTGTAACCACTTCATTACAGCCACTTTCACCTTCTTGCCTGTGGTATCAAATTTTTTTCCCCGGAGACTACCATTCATCGGACCAAGCAGGTGGAATTCTGAGGATGCCAGATCTGGGCTGTACGGTGGATGGGGGACCATCGACCAGCCTAATTTGCTGATCACCTGATTTGTTGCCAAAGATGTGTGCGGTCTCGCATTATCATGGTGAATATGGATCCTTTTCAAATTCTTGTTTGGTCTCTTCCTCCTTATGGCTTCTCTAAGCTTTTTAAGTGTCTCAATGTACTGCTCACTGGTCACGATATGGCCATGTTTCAGAAAATCAAGGAGAACGACACCCCTGTCGTCCCCAAAAAACAGTCACCATGACTTTTTGCACTGATCGCTGGCTCTTGAACTTCTTAGGCCTTGGTGAAGAGGTGTGACACCATTCCATGGATTGATTCTTCATTCCCGGATCGTAAAAATATGCCTACATTTAATCCCCTGTCACAAGATCAGAAAAAAAAAAAATGCCTTCACTGGCTTCAAACGCTTCTAGCAGATCAGAGCAGACTTCCACCCTTCTCCCCTTCAAATCGGGTGTCAACTGCCAAGGTACCCACTTTGCAAACACACTTTTGAATACTTGGAAATATTCTAGTTGGATAATGCTTACCTAGGCATTCCGTTTCTAGCAATGATTCACTTTTCTCGCAGGTTTTCGGGTCTTCGTTGAAGTTATTGTCCTGTTGTCCATTGTATGTGCAGCAACCATTCATATCAAACACACTGCTTACTTTTTTCTGCGGAGGATTTAGTTGAATTAGTAAAAAAACTGCGTTAGTGCAATTCTGTATTGACAACCAAACATTCCCAAAATTCGAAGAAATTAAAATGCTAAAAAGGAATAAAACATCAGAGAGACAAATGAGAATGGAGGAATCGAACCTAATTTATAAAAATAAAACAAGGGTGTGTAACCAGAATGACCCTAATACGTTATCTAGCCTTTGGAAAGAGCTAATAAGACAAGAAAAAGAACAACAAAAGTAAAACCGACAAAAAAGACAAGGGAACAGGGACAGGAAATGAAAAGAAGAAGAAAACGGAAAGACGACATCAACGATCATTTGAAAAAAAAAAAAAAGAAGATAGGATTAGTGAAACATAGATGGCGCCAGCTAGGTTTGATCAAGAAAAGTATCTAATACAGCGTATCCGACGAATAGCAACGTGGGGTATCAGACTGCATTGACGAGAAATAAACCACGAACATCGGTGGAAAAAGTCGTCACACTCCTGAGGATGCCCAAAGACTGGGCAAAAAATTTAGAGTATTAATAACGGTAAAGAATTGATGTTGTTGAATCCTAAAGTGAAGATCTACTGACTCTACCCAAAGTAAGCAGTGTGTTTGATGTGAATGGTTGCTGCACATACAACGGACAATAGGACAATAACTTCAACGAAGACGCGAAAACGTGCGAGAAAAGTGAATCATCGCTAGAAACGGAATGCCTAGGTAAGCATTATCCAACTAGAGAATTTCCAAGTTTTCGAAATAATGCACGTATAAAGGAATAGTAGCCTTTTCCGATCTATTTCTAAGTCGGAATATGAACTGCTAATATGAACTTTTCAATACTCTAAGTCTTCCACTATTTGTATGACATTGGGACTAGTCTCTCCTCACGAATCAATTTATCCACTCGCTAATGATTCATGATTCATGTCAGTGGTTGCAGATGACGGTCTCCCACTGCGTGAGTAGTCTTCGACGCTGGTTTCCCCTTCTTTTAACTTTTTCACCCATCTGTGCACATTGCTCTTGTCAATGGCGTCATCTCTGTAAACATTCTGTGGATGTTGGACCGCCTGTACCCTTCCGTCATCAAGAACTCAATGACGGCACGTTGCTTTTGCTTTGAATCCATCACTTACCTGCAATGAAGAAGAAGGGTTACTATAGAAGAGTTACTCAACCAAAATGTGCAATTTGAACAACCTCTGTCAGTTAATAAAAAAATTATGTCCACTTTTGCATTCTTTTCGGTACAACCCTCGCATCATTATATTTGGTAGTATTTCATGCTTACAGTGTATAAAATGCAACCCATACATAATTATCTGATAAGTACACTATTATTAGGCTACACACACAGACAAAAATTTCATTTGTGACTGCAAAATTATTTTGATATAGAAGATGTTGATCCAAAAGTATCCAGATTGGATTTATTAAAACAAATTTGCTCTGTCATTACTGTTTCACCCCACCAACCTGGTATTCTCCCTCATAATTTTTACTTTCTGCAATTGCTGTCGTATGCTACTTCACTCTGTCGTCGTTTTTCCACATCTGTTGCAGACAAGCACCAGTAAGCCTTGAGAGTACTTTTTGCAAGAGCTTTTCTGGGATGGATAACGAAAGAGGCGTTTCGTTTATTTTTTTGGCTATTCGACGCCTCAGAAACAACTGCGGGAGCAACATGCATCATTTCAGTTCGGGTTGACCAGTTGGTCAGTTTGTTGTCAGGTGTGGCTTAGCTTAGTCCTGGTCTTTGTATATACATATTATCACAAACTGCATGCATCAGCAAAGATAAGTTTTTTTATTAAAATTAGAAGTGTAAAAGGCTATTTGTTTTTATTCTTGAATTCTATTTGAAGTACAAAATGTTATTTAGCCAATGCATTGTGCTTGTATTTTCATTTGTTAAAAAAAAAAAAAAAAAAAAAAAAACTGTAAATTTGGCAAATCTGCATGACATTTTGCTACAACTTTTGCTGATAAAATAGCCAAATTGCAACAAGAGAAATTATTTAGTTTAAGCACTGTCCAGGAGTCATTAAAAATAGCATTTCTTGGAAGTGTTTCCCCAGGAAATCCAGGAGTACAAACCCTCTGTCAACAGGAAGCCAGTCACACCGATGTACACTACTGAAGCAACTATAATGACACAGTAGAATATTCAAGGCAATCAGAATTTTGTCACCTGTGGTTTAACATGGAAGACCAGTAGACCAGTAACTACAGGCAATTCAGTACATAATTCTGATTGCTTTGAATATTCTAGTGCATTTGCATGTATTTCTGAGGAATATTTTTTCCTCAAATTCTATACAATGACACATCTACAAATCCTTTTTATATGCTGTTATTATTGTTGGTCAACAAAGAGAACCCATTACACACAAACTTTCCAGCATCCCAATCATTTTTAACTGCTGTATGTAGGGTTCATACACATTCAGAGATGCCAACATCTGAAGGAAGTCATCAGTAGTTCATATGCGTGACACCCGTAGTTTTTCCGTAGTGAAGTCAAGTTAAGTTGCTTCATTAAAATTTGAAGGGTAGCATGCATATTTCCCAGAATGCACTGCTACATTTTTAGCAAATTTTAATCTGGATGAGGGACACTACTTGGATAAACTTTGCAACATACTTAAATACCCTTAAAATGGGGGGGGGGGGGGGGGAACTAACTAAATACACAAAAAATACATATAATTTCAACTCCACCTATTAATAAATATGTTGTGTCATAAGTGTGTGGCATCACACTTATGGTTAATTCTCCTGTTTTTCTGTTTTTTAGAGTGAAAATGCCGACCGCAGTCGCCTTTTCCTTGGTGTGCGACTGAAAAATCAGCAGCACACAGGGAACAAAACCCATGGTTTTCAGATACCTGAGATGATTTTAGACACAGAAATTCTTGCAAATAACTCTCCTTGAATTTTTGACAAGTTTTTTGCCTTTTAGATCCAAGAATATTAGTAGAGGCAGTTGGTCGTTTACCTGACGCTATTGCAAGTAAATTCACACATGACAAACACGATGGGAGCAAAGATCAACGATGCACAGAACAATTAACTTTGAAAGATTGCATTGCTTTATTATGCGGATAAATAGAAAATTAGCACTAAATGCTTATGATACGAAAAAACTAATAAAAAGGTACTGTAATTTTTGTCGTATAATCCACAGACCACAAAATTCACATAATTTTTTTCCCCCTTCATATCATTTGCAGACTATGACATCAAAAAAAAAAAAAAAAAAAATTGATGTATGATCAGCACATTATAGATACTGAACCGGAAGTGGAATTTCCAACAGAAAAGTTGGTCACATAATGACCCAGGAGTCTGAAGAAGTCTGAAGAAGTAAGAAGGAAAAAAAAAAAAAAAAAACGATTTTATTAAATGAAGAAATTCATTTTTAAAGGTTACTTTTTCATATTTTTATCTCCGGACAGATAAAGCTCAGTCTTGTGGCATCCATAATTTACGCTGATGCAGCTCCAGAGTATTGCATTACACCTTGCCCATGACGAAAGGGTCACAGAAATACTGAATGTACTCACGTATAAGTCGGAAGTTTATGGATGAAATCCTGCTTTCAGAGTTGGCTTATATGTGGGCCAATAACAAAATAGGGCTAGACTTCTGTTAATTCTCCTGCAGAATTTGCCGACGGATTTGTTTATGTTTTAGACCACAGGACAACGGCTTTTCACGTGTTACTGCGTGATTGTTTTCTGACCTCAAAAGTATTGCGCAGTGACACGATCGTATCCTCAACTATGCCCACCACTTTATTAAGTTTAAATTCGGCTGTATAACTGAAACATTTCCTTTTCAAAGGCATCATGAATAGCAAAATAGCAATGAAGGAAAATATCAGCTGCAAAATCGCTGGTCAAAACGGTGAAGGATGAACAAAACACAAGGCACAACAGAGCACAAGAAATCCGAAAGGAGGAAAGCATAGATTCGTGCAGCAAATGCTGTGTGTATATTTTTATTTTCCGGTTGCCAAAAACAGAGACAGCACAACAGTCAGAGTTGTTCTTCTCAACAAGACAAAATGACACCCGCTGTTCCTCCCACAAATTTCCCGAGCTTTCATTACGTCAACCCCTCCTTCCTCCTCTCTGCTCTGTACAAACTCCTGAACTGAGGAAATTTTTTCCAAGGCAGTTCCTTTTCCGATTATACCTCCTCTCCTGCACAATCACCCTGCAGATTTTTTTAAAAATTAAAGGGCCATAAAACTTTTGTTTTTCTTTTAAATCAGTGTATTATCCGCATTGTCATATAATCTGCAGAACCTATATTTTAAATCGCATAAATAAATCAATTCTGAAAAAAAAAAAAAAGATAAAATAAAAAGAGGCAATGCAAATTAAATGAATTACAATAAAAATACATGCAACGTTTGATTAACACAATAGAAGTTTTCTGCTAAGATACGGGGAAATAAAATGTCACAACTTAATATGCAAATTGGTAAAGAAAATAAAATCATCAAATAAAAAACAAAAGAATTAAAACAGAAATTAAGATTCCCAACAAAGAATGATCTGAAGAAAACATTAATATTTAAAACAAACGATTAAGAAAGAAAGTTCTTGTGAATCTGACAAGATAAAATAAAACACTCCTCTGTTTAGCAGAACATTTTCACAAAAAAAAAAAAAAAAAAAGTGCACTTCACGAATCTGTCGGAGTAACATATACAAAAGCACACTTCTGATAACGATGGGCGCGAGAAAATATGTCCCATCTAGCACGCATGCACAGTATTAACAGTTAGGAGGTAGAAAGTGGGAAACACATGCAAGTGTCCCTCAACGAGCATCGCTTCGAAGCATCTTCGCTCTGTCTGACTTCCGCTTTCGGAAATTTATCGAACATTTTCCAGCTGAAATACAAATATTTAGGGAATAAAATTATATCTAATAATACTGGGTAGAGGAAACATCGTGAGGAAAAAAAGCATCAGCAAGATAAGGCTGGTTAGAACAACTCCGCGATTAAGACGTAAACATAAAACACCTTTTTTAAGGTTCATGATATAAAAATTAGAGAAGTACACAACACTTTTACAAAGTTAAATAAAATATAATCACGAAAGAATCAATATTAATTAATTACAATATTTAATTTCGAAGACGAATACGATAAGGAAGCAAACGCATGCAGCTGCTGTGTTGGGACATGTTTTTTGGCTGGTTTCCAAAGACAGAGAGAGATTAAGAACACATTTGCCGTCTTTACACGATTTTAAAAAAATTACGGTTAAATGAATATATACAGAATATATACATTAGAACATTAGTACTTTCAAGTCCACTGTGGACCCGTCATCAGATGGTGTGGTTGCACTATGCCCTGGCAGGGTATATATTATATAGCATGCACACTGACGAAACAATGTGTTTTGGCATGCGCATGCTCACTACACAATCATGTCGTTTCATTAGAGCAGCCGGTATTGTCTCTTTCGCTGTAATAGTTACAAAGTAGTTTCCATGGCAACGGTATAATGATAGGGGTATCGTCGTTACAGCATTCTGCCCTATGTTTATGTATCAAAAGGCTTTCTAACAGGAGGATAGATGAACAGGTAGTCGGCGTATGTAACATAGTAACATCGTCCCAGATAGGTTGGTGTTGACCCTTCAGGCATAGTCTTGAAAGGGCGGTGGAGGTGGAGCATGCTCTAACATTATATCTATGTTCAGAGACACGTAAATTAATATATCGAACCTATGTATATCTGGTTGGTTACATCAGCATTCATAGCTTTTAGTGGGATTGCGTATACACCGAATTTGGAACCATGGGGAATCTGATCCCTGTCATTTTTAATATGGGTGAGAATGTTGCACGTTTTTATGCCAAAATCAAAATTAAATGGACGACATGCGTTTTTTAGGATATTTGTGACAGCGGGGATGTATGGTAGTTTGCCAACGTATGAAGTGCTTGGTCTCGTTTTTGGTAATGTTGAGTATGATGCATTAAAGACACGGCACATTATGGAATTAACTGTGGTAGATGGATAATTATATAATGCTGCAATATCCATAATTTTTGCAACTTCTAGGTCTCTTTGATCAGTTGAGGATGAATGTGTAACTGCTCGGTGAAACATAAAGTGAAGGGCTGAGAGTTTTTGCCTGAGTGGGTGGTAGGAGTTATAGGGAATCATAGATATTGTTGCAGTTGGTTTTCTATTTCGGTTTAATGAAACTATTTACCGTCAACGGGAAGGGGCCCCTATGGGGTCACCCCTCTCAGCAGTTCTATCTGAGTTGTTGTTACAAGACCTGGAAAACGAAGTCCTCGCAAACTTTCATGTGAAACCTATTTTATACCTGAGATACGTGGATGATGTGCTTTTGTTTTGGCAGTCCACCCTTGAAAGCCTTACCGAGTTCACCAGCCTGTTGTCTACAAAATACAGTTCCATAAAATTCTCTACAGAATTCGAGACCAATTATGCATTACCCTATCTGGACATCTTGTTGGAAAGAAACCCTAATACGAACGAAGTAACTCACTCTGTTTATAGAAAACCAACTGCAACAATATCTATGATTCCCTATAACTCCTACCACCCACTCTGGCAAAAACTCTCAGCCCTTCACTTTATGTTTCACCGAGCAGTTACACATTCATCCTCAACTGATCAAAGAGACCTAGAAGTTGCAAAAATTATGGATATTGCAGCATTATATAATTATCCATCTACCACAGTTAATTCCATAATGTGCCGTGTCTTTAATGCATCATACTCAACATTATCAAAAACGAGACCAAGCACTTCATACGTTGGCAAACTACCATACATCCCCGCTGTCACAAATATCCTAAAAAACACATGTCGTCCATTTAATTTTGATTTTGGCATAAAAACGTGCAACATTCTCACCCATATTAAAAATGACAGGGATCAGATTCCCCATGGTTCCAAATTCGGTGTATACGCAATCCCACTAAAAGCTATGAATGCTGATGTAACCAACCAGATATACATAGGTTCGATATATTAATTTACGTGTCTCTGAACATAGATATAATGTTAGAGCATGCTCCACCTCCACCGCCCTTTCAAGACTATGCCTGAAGGGTCAACACCAACCTATCTGGGACGATGTTACTATGTTACATACGCCGACTACCTGTTCATCTATCCTCCTGTTAGAAAGCCTTTTGATACATAAACATAGGGCAGAATGCTGTAACGACGATACCCCTATCATTATACCGTTGCCATGGAAACTACTTTGTAACTATTACAGCGAAAGAGACAATACCGGCTGCTCTAATGAAACGACATGATTGTGTAGTGAGCATGCGCATGCCAAAACACATTGTTTCGTCAGTGTGCATGCTATATAATACATACCCTGCCAGGGCATAGTGCAACCACACCATCTGATGACGGGTCCACAGTGGACTTGAAAGTACTAATGTTCTAATGTATATATTCATTTTAACCGTAATTTTTTAAAATCGTGTAAAGACGGCAAATGTGTTCTTAATATCCTTCAGCACGAAAAATTGACTTCCTATGACAGAGGGAGAGATTTTCTCTTGCTCTGGGCAAAGGATATCCAGTCTGCTTTGAACCCAGCCTCAAAGCTTTGATTGCAGCCATTCGAAGTAATCGGCAATGAAAAGAAATCGTATTATACAAAATTCTCCGCAGAAAAATTAATTAAATGCGTAGTCCATAGTATGTGGTTGTTAACTGTAGAAACTATGGAGAATCCATAGTAAACAGGATCTCTGTACATTTACACAAAATAAATTTCAGAACTTTTCCAGGAGTTCATTAAAAAAAAAAAAAAAATCCAGGAAGTTAAGTTTATCAGGAGTGATTGTGAGGTGACACAAGAAACCCTGAAACTCTCAGCTCAATACCAATATACATATAATGCATATTACGAATATTTATATATATTATGCACATATAAACTAACTACACAACAAATAAGCCCTAGTGCTTGTGCAGTTAAACTTCACAACTTTCCTCGTACCCAATTTTCTTTCATTGTGCAAAATCCTTCAGGCATTGCATCTTTGAAATCAAATTTTCCACTTCACATTATATGTTAATTGAGCAATCAATGTGGATCAGTTTTACTTGAAGCCTTCAAATTTCTAAAGCAGCTAATTGGATTAAGTGAATCTAATATAATAAAATTATTTGATGTAGATGCAACTTTCAAAATAATGAAAAAAAAAAAAAGCCTTCCTTTCAGCAGGCTGTTATCTCGAGAGCTTGTTTGATAACAAAAGGAACACTCAAGGTGTCACAAATCGTCTACATTTACCATCCGCACGGACATGCTGTGTTTTTAATCAAACACTGTAATTCCCAAAGAAAATGGAACTTGCATTTTTAGTTATCATTTTGTAGCATTTCTAGAAATGAAATGTTCGAAGCATCTCAAATTCTTCTAAAATTAAAAAACCCGTATTTACGGGTTTGGAATGTGACAAAAACCCGGAATTCCGGGCTACACCCCGATTACAAACAGGTCTGGTTTATGCTACACTCAGTGCTTTGTTTTTTATTTTGAAAACTGGGGTGAAATTCACAATGAATTTATAATTCTTATGAAATCCTATGGGTTCTGCTGTTACAGAGTGTTCTTTAGTGTCAGTGTTACCTCCTCAATGAAGTAGCAAAATTTTCCTGTATAAAAACTGCTCTGTATAAAACTAATATGAAGAAATCTGAAACCTAGCACAATGACAATACGTACAAAATGACTTTGCCATGGGCACTGAAAAATTTTCTGTACCGTAGTCATCTATTCCCCCATACACTGGACATTGGTGGCAAGGAGGCCAGGTATTAATCTCCCTCAGTGAGGAAAGTGGGTGCTAGAAGGAATGGCCAAACTGAATTCGTCAGGTTTCTACATGCAGTTGTGACTCTCCAACTGCGGACAACTGCTAGTCTGTAAACCAAGGTGGCTGGAAACATGACACTTAAACATCTACTTCAGTGGTACATAAAATGAAAGAGATGACATCACATTTCCACACTCCGTGGAAAGAAGTGATGTCAAACACTTCTCTCACACATTGTAGAAGTGATTTGCAAGTAGAAGCAGCAGGCGGCTTGAAGAAAGTGAGGTAAAGAAACCAAACATTCCAATCATTTTTTTGTTTTCATTGCAAGAAAAAATTCTAGGACTATTCCAGGCACACTGCAAACCCTGTGTATGGCACAGTATCATTCCATGCTGTATTGCAATTTCCCTGTTCATAACTACTGGTCATGTTTAATCAGCATATTCTCCTCACTATCTTTCAGTAAGAGAGGCTCTGTTAACAACAATATATTTAGTTGACATGCAGTGTCTATGTTCCTAGTTTGAAGTGTTTTACTCATCCTCATCAAGGAATTTCACAGGCATCTCCATAAACATGGTACAATCAGTAAATTAATGCCTACTGCTGAACTCAATCAATTTTCACGTAGCCAAAATGATATATTCCCATCAGCCATTTTGTCAAGTGACTGACATGAAATCACGTAGCCAAAATGATATATCACTATCAGCCATTTTGTCAAAGTGACTGACATGAAATAATTTGCTGCACCCCCCCCCCTTTTTTGTTACAAAGTTCGAGTTCACCTGTGTAAGTTATCATCAAACTAAAAACACAATACTTGATTGATTCATGGATGTTAAAGATTGAATTTGTGATCAAATGGGGAAAAAAAGGTAAAAGAAAAAGTGGCTATAATTTATTATACACACCAACAGGATCATCATGCGCACCATTCTGCCCAAAGGATAAGTGACCTTGGTTTATTTCTTTCCGGCGATGATATGCCTCAGCAATCAGTTTGTGTTTCTTCATTGCTGAAGGGTCACTGTCAGGATTTTTGCCAGAACTTAATGAGGAAAGAATACAAACATGAGCATTGAGCACCCTTTCTAGAAAAACTGATAACAGCACTGCATGACAAACTAAATAAATGAACATCTATTTAATTTTCTTTAGTATTTAAGCAACAATTTCAGTTACAAAGAAAACATGTAATAAAAATAGTTTAAATCTTCTTTCAACATGTTTGGAAATGTAATACAAGAAGGAATATACAGTGAAATCTCAGAAAAACAGTCACTACATAAATAGGAAAAAAGTGACAGCAGTTTAGAAGTTAGGCCTAAATTAATGTTGATTGCTTTTGGGATGAGCAATTCCTGCAAGTAAATGCAGGAATAGAGACAGATGTGGTCAATGATTGTAGCAATACAAAGATCAGAATGTAAACTGCATAATGTAAGCTTTCAGAAAAAAAGAGTGAAATTGTCCACATTTCGAACAGTAAATAAAACTTATTGTTCGCAGCTAAATTTCTAAACCAGCAATAATAATTTAAATGCAAGTGCTTTTCTTATATTCACTTATTGTTCACTAAAATTGGATGATCTACAGCTAAATTTTAACAATTAATCATGCTGCAGAGGATTTTAGGGAAGCAGTGTCTGAGCCCATGTCTCAGAAATAGCAAGCTAGGATACTGGGATTAGGTACTCTGTAGGAATGAAAAATAGAACAATTTTGCAGACAGTGAAGTGTAACTGCACAGTTAAGCAGAAGCACACACAACATCCTTGTGATAAGGGTACAAGATAGTGGCCATCAGTTGTTCGAGAAGCATGTGGAGTGTGGCTTTTGGGTCCAGGATGAGCCGATAAACGTTCTTTCTGGCAAAGAAGATTCATAGTGACTTCCCTTCTGAAGTCCAAATGTAAAAATGCATTTTCATGGAGTTCACGATACTAGATCCAGTTTGCCACTACAGACAATATGTTCAGTGCATTCATTAGTCAATAAGTTCCACCATCACTTTTTGTTGTGTAGCTTAGGACGATAGCTGCTGAGAAGCCTATCAAGGAGATCCCTCCTCCCCCATACCTTTGTTATGTTTCTGAATAAGATAGGGTTGTGGGGTATCAATTTTGTTTTTCTTGGCCCTTGAAAATCATTTCGCCACTTCGATGGGTTCATGTTAACAGTAGTTTGATGCATCTGAAACAATGGCGTTGTAATTCCAGCTACATATTTATAAATTTATGTTACTGGAATATATCAGTAATAAAAATATCCTTTCTCACATTTGAATATTTCTTCTTTTTATTTCAATAGGCACTTTCCTGTACAGAATTTACAGACAATTCCAGTTGCCTTGATAACTTTGACATATAAATTCATCAAGACATTATGAGAAGTAAAAAAATTATCAAAAAACACTTCGTGTTTCAAAAATTGCCAAATTGCTGACGGCAACTCAATAACTACTCTTGTTCCTGAAGATCCTTCTTTTTTTCTAATATGTATTTGCATTGCATATGGGTATCTATTTGATGAACACAACATCTAAACTTTGAAGCCAAATGCAATTGGCTTAACTGAAATGAACATCTTACAGGAGTGATAACCATAATATGGAACCACTGATTCATCAATGCTTAACTTTCATGAAATACTCTGAACAGACATTTTTTTTTTTATAGTTCTGCATCCAGTAGCAAAATATTGCCTAGCTTACCATTTCAGGGTTCCCACTCAAAAGTAATAAAAAAATTCCCTGACTTTTCCAGGTTCTCCAGGTGGTTTTTAAAGCTTTTCCAGAGTGGTGACCCATATCATGTTGCAATGAATTGTTACATTTCATTCCATTCATGCATTTCCTCACCAAAGGACGAATTTGTAAATTCTTTAAATAATTTTAATTTGTCTTCATAAAGTTACCTGCTTTTCATTAATAACAAATAAGTAGGCACATTATTTCTGTACCACAATTCTATGAATTTACAAGAAACAGGCCATATGAAAGAAAAAATCTGTCAGTTGATTAATTTCAGCTTTTCAATAACACAATGCAGCTAGGCTTAATGATTGAATGGCTCCTGTTCAGAGAAACATGTTGCAAGAGAACCAACAGACAAAGGACTTAGATCCATTGTTTGGTTGGTTTTCTTGTGATGTGTTTCTCTAAGCAGGAGTGTGCCAAGCCATTGTGCCTAATTGTTCCACGTTACAACAACTGTCAGAAGAAATTGAACAAAATTTTAGAAATATACATAATATCTAAGGTATTTTACCTGATCTTGTCAAAGTATTTCGCATGTTGTTTGCTCTGCGAGGCACGTGCTCCTGGCCCGAGATGTCCCTTCGTTACGGACCTTTGGTTAGTTATAAAAATTTTTTTTGCAGAAATATAACAGTTGGGTTATATATTTTCAGTTCCACATTCATTCATTTGCACAATCAAACGTTTGAAATTTACTATTAATTAAAATATTTTAGTAGAAAGAGTTATACTCATCGGGTCAGGAGACGCCTCACAAGGGGTTCGTTGTTACGGCGAGCGCTTTCACCGGTGCTTAACCGCCATCTTTTGGCCACTGCTTTTGCACGAGGGTTCCTAGCGTGTGTGTAGTTTTGGAGTTGCATGTCAGGAATCGATGGGAAGGTTTGCTGCCTGTATGTGCTAGGTGATTTGTTTCCAATGTGTCGCCATCTATTGGATGAGTTGGCAGGTATCAGTCGTAAGTATAATTCTATGTGTGTCTGTGTGTGTTAGGTGATTTGTTTCTAATGTGGCGCCATCTATTGGATGAGTTGGTAGGTATCAGTCGTAAATATAATTCTTTTGTGTAGAGATATTTTAGGCTATTATTATTTGTTCGTAGAAACAGGTGTATATATTTTTTTGTTCTTTATTTATTGGTGTGATTTTTTGTAATATTCTTTTTTTTTTGTCTTTTTTTATGTATTTTTTTCTTTTTTTATAAGTGATTTCCAGGCTGTGTCTAGTGTGGTGGGGTCTTGTAAGTTGCATATTTTATCTTTTTTTTTTTTTTTTTTTTGTTCAATTATAACGCTTTCAGAAATCCTTAATTCTTTTTCGTTTGTGTGGGTACACACATGCGAGGAACCCTCGTGTAGAAGCAGTGGCCAGAAGATGGCGGTAAAGCAACGCTGAAAGCGCTCGCCGTAACAACGAACCCCTTGTGAGACGTCTCCTGACCCGATGAGTATAACACTTTCTACTAAAATCTTTTAATTAATAGTAAATTTCATACGTTTGATTGTGTGAATGAATGAATGTGGAACAGAAAATATATAACCTAACTGTTTTACTTCTGCAAAATTTTTTTATAACTAACCAAAGGTCCGTAACGAAGGGACCTCTCGGGCCAGGAGCACGTGCCTCACAGAGCAAACAACGTGCGAAATACTTTGACAATATCAGGTAAAATACCTTAGATATCATGTATATTTTCATCAAAAGCACGTTTATAACATAAGACAATCCACAAGGTTGCCTCATGAATTGCAATTTTTGTAAGGCAATTTTTAAAATTCAATTTTCCATCTTTTTGTAGGGAATAAAGGAAAAATGTAATGTAACTGAAAGTAAGATCTACCAAGTTCTAGGCAGGCTAAGTAATTGCAAACAAAAGTTTGAAATCTGAAAAAAGAAAAGTTTTTTTGACAAAATAAAATATCCCTTCAATTTTACAATTTTTTTTAAAAAAAGAACAATTTTCCTTGATTTATCTAAAAAAGGGAAATTTCCCCGAGTTTCCCCTAATTTTTGGAACCATTCTCAAATTCCCTGAGAATTCCAGATTTTCCCAGGTTGTGTGGAAACCATACCTGCCAACTAAATTTAATGAATAAAAATTCAGAAGATTGAATAAAAATTCAGAAGATTTTTTTACGTCAATTTGCCACACGATAAAGTGATTTAGAACTCATACTGCTTAAACAAAAAAGGAATACAGGACACTTACCTTTATTTTTTTATGTGTTTTTATTGAAGGGAACTTTTATTTATAGTAATTTAACAGTTAGCTAAACTTTTTACAGTGGCCTTTTTGGCTTTTTTTAAGAATTCTTTGGAGTACTCTTTTTGAAAACAAAGTACATTTTCTTTGCGTTTATATCACAGAAGACTCTCAAGCAATTTACCTGACATTAATGATCGAAACATTGTGCGATTTTTTTAACCGAAGAAAAAATTCTTTTGCATTATTAATTAAATGGCAAATACACCCTGTAATGATTATTTCCCTTTGGTGTTCTTTCAAATGACGAGCCACACCATTTTTCTCTTCTATCATTACTGGAGCATTGTCTGCTCCAAAAGCAATGCAATTTTTGAAAGGTATCCTGTGCTTACTAAAAACATCAACTGTAGCTGAGAACCATGAATTCTGATATCAGAGCTTTCACTATTTTAGATAAATGGTGTAATTTTCAGAGAACTAATACTTTTTTTTAACACCATGCATCAATTCTTACAAATTTTCAAACTTCGTCACTTCTGTGTTTGGAAATTTCCCCCCCCCTTATCAAGCTAAAAAAAAAATGCACACACATTTATGAGGGTGATGACATTTAACAACTACATAGGAGTGGGGATTACATCACGGGGAAAAAAAATACAATTACTGAAGAAATCTTTGCTCCATCTGACTTCCATTTTCGGAAATTTATCCAGCATTTTCAAGCTGAAATACAAATATTTATGGAATAAAACGATATCTAATAATACTGGGTAGAGGAAACATCGTGAGAAAAAAATTATGATTACGAGAAAAATCTTACCTCTATCTACTCTCTTTTTTCGAAGGATGAAATTCCGTCCTCTGACGGAGAAAACGACCCCCCCCACCCACTAATCCTCCAAAAATTTCAGTTCAGTTGTGCCTCGATCTCGTGAATGGTCCAAATGATAACAAATAAGACGGAATTCCTTGAATCAGCGTAAGAATCTCGTGGCCGAAGATTACAAGGAAAATTTTGGGCGGCCTAACTTCCGTTTTCGGAAATCGTTGCCTACAATTTCAAGCTGAAATTTTGCAATGAAATTATATTTAACAACAATACTGAACAGAAGCAACATTGCGAGAGAAAAAATTCCGATTACAGGAAAAATCTGCACTCCGTTCAGCTTCTGTTTCCGAACGTTTAAAAGAGACAAAACAACGTTCCCAGACGGAATACGACCCCCCGCCCTAACTAATACCCCAAAAATGTCTTCATTTTTGCATTGATCTCGAAAATGACAGGGGGAGGGTGGCACGACGCAAGTCCACGGAAGAATCTCACGTACGAATTAACCGCTGAATCGATTTCGCATGGCGTAAGATTACGCTAAAACATCGATGACCGGTAAATTTTAACTTTTGGCGCAAAATTAGTGCAGATTTCGTCAAAATTGCAATTTTTTAGCAGAATGGTGCAAGAACAACATTTTGGCACAGGCTGGCGCTATTGGCGCAGGTCTGGCAGCCATAAGATTAAGACTAGTAAGTTACTGCTGCACAGTTAAACTTTTTTTTTTTTTTTTTCGACTTATAAAAATTAATAAAACGGGTTATTTTTCACAAAAACACAAAAAAATTTCGAGCGGCAGAAGAACGCAAGTTTGGTAGAAAGAATGTATAAAAAATCGGAAGAGTTGGCAGGTATGGGAAACCGTGCATCGGTTGTAGTTGGTTGTTGTCATTTATACAGAAATAGTTTTTTTAACTTTCTAAAGTGGTTCTAAGTAATAACTGTATGGGCAATCAGCACAGATGTGTCTTTTGATGTACTTCACTACAGATCTTCAGCAGGTACAGAGTAGATCTTCAGCAGGTATCCACTAAGTAACAAACCAAAGAACTGTGTAGTCTTCACCTTCTACATCAATTATTTCTCCTTTTTGAATGGCATATAGCTCTGTCATCTCTGCCAAATGTATAAGGTACTCCTTTATAAGTGAGCATAATTGTTCCTACTGCAACGTACAGTAGTGTACCTTGGGAACAGAAGAAAAGACACTGAAGTGATTTGTGTGCTGGAGAGATACGTTGATTCTGTGAGGTTTGTAGCAAGGCTCATTCTACAAATGTACAGAATGAAGACGTGCTGCAGATATGTGATGCGAGGCAAAATGTTAATATGGTCAAACCCATATATAATAAAGTTGAAGGGACACATCAAAAACATTCAACCCATGTGAACTTCTTTAGAATTGGACAGGTAAGAAAAAGGGATATTTTGGCATATTACATTATGTTAGGTTAAACATTTATCAATTAATCAAAGGTAAACGGTACTTGTTAACTGAAAGCTAGCTAACAAGCTAATGTGAGTGAGATCTACAATAAGCAAAACATTTAACGAATGTAAAAATTAAAGTAACTACTAAAAGTTTTAAACTTTACTAGTTATAATGAGAAGGACTGGCAGTAAAGCATGTAACACGATAAAAATTGAGGGAAGCACTAAATTGCTCATATCACGCATTGGCTACATTACAGAAAAGTGCATTCTCTTCCCAGGATCAAGTCAACAACAATATTAGCTTTCTGGATGTTAACATTAATAATAATTCAGATTATTAACTTGGCTTCTATGTTTACAAGAAACCCACTGCCACCCATAATATGATCTCTTCATTCTCGTACCTTTAAAAAATAGAAATTAGCTGCTATTAAGTCTTACATACACAGAGCTAACCTTATATGCAATAACACTTCTGCTTTACAAAAAGAATATAAGAACATTATCAACATAGGCAAATTGTGTGGCTTTTGATCCACCTTAATACACAGACTGATTATGAAATCTGAGTCAGAGTAGGGCTACTACTTCAGTTCACTTCCCAAACCTTCCACCACTCATCAGTTTATTCGCATTATGCCCTTCAACCTGTCCTTCACATATAAATTTTGCCCAATCTTCAAATCTTTTGGTTACAGGATTGCAGTTAAACCACCTCCACATCTCCTTAATCTCGTTTTTAAAGACAGAGATCCCAATAAATCCCTGGATTTACAAGGTGTTTACTTTAAACCTGTCAACACCTTCACAGGTGTTATCCACTACATTGGTAGTGCATAGTGCAGCATCAATCAGCGACTGGTGGAACACATCGCCAGTGTTAAGAAAGATAACACTTCCACCTCCCTTTCAATTTTAACTTTCCGTGATAAGTTCGGGATTCCTGAGTGGCAAAATGTAATATGCGTTGCTCCTTTCGGTAATCGGAAATCCCTTAGATACTGTGAAAGCATTGAAATTTACCTTTCCCATAATGCTTGCAACACAGACGCTCCTTTTCAAATCCCTATCATTTGGAAAATTATTTTGAAATCTGGCAACTACTGATGCTACTACCACATGACTCATTTCATGGCTGAGAAAGGTTGAAGTCAACTAAAAATGTTCCCACCATTTACTTTTCCGTAACATAACCAATGCGTGATATGAGAAATTTAGTGCTTTTCTCAATTTTCACGAGTTACATCGGATATATGAGCCAATTCTTGCTTGTGAATATGGGATGTCGTCAACTGTATGTAATTTATTGTTTTCTAGTGAAAGAGGAAGGCTTACCATAATAAAATGGTTTTCATTTCTTTTGACACTGTGGTTAAGACGTTTCTAGAAGCAAAACAGAGCCAGGATATGTATGCTTGGCAAGTGGAGGTAAAGGGAGGGCAGTAAAAAAGCAACTGAAACAATCTTGTTTTCACGCAAACTGAATTATCTGTAAAGGGAACCATGCAGTGTTATCAACAGTTCGTAATTCCTTATTTTCCAGTGAAAGAGGAAGGGTTAAAAACTGGGTGAATACCACCTATTTTGTTTGCTGGTAACCAAGACGAACTTTGATATATGCAGTTTCTGTCATTAACAGCAGTCAGTTTCTTGTTTTCCAGTGAAGGAGCAAGGTTTAAAAACTGGGTGAATGCCACTTATTTTATTTGCTGATAACCATGATGAACTTCAATATATGCAGTTTCTGTTGTCAACAGCAGGCAGTTTCTTGATTTTCAGTGAAAGAAGGTTTAAAAACTAGGTGAATGCCATTTATTTTATTTGTTGATAACCATGATGAACTTCAATATATTCAGTTTCTGTCATCAACAGCAGGCAGTTCCTTGTTTTCCAGTGAAAGAAGGTTTAAAAACTGGGTGAATGCCACTTATTTTGTTTACTGATAACCATGCTGAACTTTGATATATGTGGTTTCTGTCGTTAACAGCAGGCAGTTCTTCGTTTTCCAGTGAAAGAAGGTTTAAAAACTAGGTGAATACCACTTATTTTGTTTACTGATAACCATGATGAACTTCGATATGTGGTTTCTGTCGTCAACAGCAGGCAGTTCCTTGTTTTCCAGTGAAAAAAGGTTTAAAAACTGGGTGAATGCCACCTATTTTGTTTGCTGGTAACCAAGACGAACTTTGATATATGCAGTTTCTGTCATTAACAGCAGTCAGTTTCTTGTTTTCCAGTGAAGGAGCAAGGTTTAAAAACTGGGTGAATGCCACTTATTTTATTTGCTGATAACCATGACGAACTTCAATATATGCAGTTTCTGTTGTCAACAGCAGGCAGTTTCTTGATTTCCAGTGAAAGAAGGTTTAAAAACTAGGTGAATGCCATTTATTTTATTTGCTGATAACCATGATGAACTTCAATATATGCAGTTTCTGTTGTCAACAGCAGGCAGTTTCTTGATTTCCAGTGAAAGAAGGTTTAAAAACTAGGTGAATGCCATTTATTTTATTTGTTGATAACCATGATGAACTTCAATATATTCTGTTTCTGTCATCAACAGCAGGCAGTTCCTTGTTTTCCAGTGAAAGAAGGTTTAAAAACTGGGTGAATGCCACTTATTTTGTTTACTGATAACCATGATGAACTTTGGTATATGTGGTTTCTGTCGTCAACAGCAGGCAGTTCCTTGTTTTCCAGTGAAAAAAGGTTTAAAAACTGGGTGAATGCCACCTATTTTGTTAGTTGATAACAGTGATGAACTTCGATATATGAGGTTTCTGTCGTCAACAGCAAGCAGTTCCTTGTTTTCCAGTGAAGGAGCAAGGTTTAAAAACTGGATGAGTGTCACTTATTTTGTTTGCTGATAACCATGAACTTCGATATATGAGGTTTCTGTCGTCAACAGCAAGCAGTTCCTCGTTTTCCAGTGAACAAGGAAGGTTTAAAAACTGGATGAGTGCCACTTATTTTGTTTGCTGATAACCATGATGAACTTTGATATACGAGGTTTCTGTCTTCAACAGCAGGCAGTTCTTTGTTTTCCAGTGAAAGAAGGTTTAAAAACTAGGTGAATACCACTTATTTTGTTTACTGATAACCATGATGAACTTCGATATGTGGTTTCTGTCGTCAACAGCAGGCAGTTCCTTGTTTTCCAGTGAAAGAAGGTTTAAAAACTAGGTGAATACCACTTATTTTGTTTACTGATAACCATGATGAACTTCGATATGTGGTTTCTGTCGTCAACAGCAGGCAGTTCCTTGTTTTCCAGTGAAAAAAGGTTTAAAAACTGGGTGAATGCCACCTATTTTGTTTGCTGGTAACCAAGACGAACTTTGATATATGCAGTTTCTGTCATTAACAGCAGTCAGTTTCTTGTTTTTCAGTGAAGGAGCAAGGTTTAAAAACTGGGTGAATGCCACTTATTTTATTTGCTGATAACCATGATGAACTTCAATATATGCAGTTTCTGTTGTCAACAGCAGGCAGTTTCTTGATTTCCAGTGAAAGAAGGTTTAAAAACTAGGTGAATGCCATTTATTTTATTTGTTGATAACCAAGATGAACTTCAATATATTCAGTTTCTGTCATCAACAGCAGGCAGTTCCTTGTTTTCCAGTGAAGGAGCAAGGTTTAAAAACTGGGTGAATGCCACTTTTTTTGTTTACTGATAACCATGATGAACTTTGATATATGTGGTTTCTGTCGTCAACAGCAAGCAGTTCCTTGTTTTCCAGTGAAGGAGCAAGGTTTAAAAACTGGATGAGTGTCACTTATTTTGTTTGCTGATAACCATGAACTTCGATATATGAGGTTTCTGTCGTCAAGAGCAAGCAGTTCCTTGTTTTCCAGTGAAGGAGCAAGGTTAAAAAACTGGATGAGTGCCACTTATTTTGTTTGCTGATAACCATGATGAACTTTGATATACGAGGTTTCTGTCTTCAACAGCAAGCAGTTTTCCAGTGAAGGAGCAAGGTTTAAAAACTGGATGAGTGCCATTTATTTTGTTTACTGATAACCATGATGAACTTCGATATGTGGTTTCTGTTGTCAACAGCAGGCAGTTCCTTGTTTTCCAGTGAAAAAAGGTTTAAAAACTGGGTGAAAGGCACCTATTTTGTTTGTTGATAATCGTGACTAACTTCGATATATGCGGTTTCTGTCTTTAACAGCAGGCAGTTCCTTGTTTTCCAGTGAAAGAAGAACGTTTAAAAACTGGGTGAATGCTTCTTTTTTTTTTTTTTTTTTTTTTTTGCTGATAACAGGGATGAACTTCAATATAGGGGTTTCTGTCGTCAAGAGCAGGCAGTTCCTTGTTTCCCAGTGAAAGAGGAAGGTTTAAAAACTAGGTGAATGCCATTCATTTTGTTTGCTGATAACTATGATGAACTTCGATATATGCAGAATCTGTCATCAACAGCAGGCAGTTCCTTGTTTTCCAGTGAAAAAGAAGGTTAAAAAACTGGGTGAATGCCACTTATTTTGTGTGCTGATAACCACGATGAACTTCGATATATGCAGTTTCTGTCATCAACAGCAGGCAGTTCCTTGTTTTCCAGTGAAGGAGCAAGGTTTAAAAACTAGGTGAATGCCACTTTTTTTGTTTGCTGATTACCATGATGAACTTCAATATATGCGGTTTCTTCAAAAATTATTGTTGATAACATGTGGTTAAAATAACAAGGAAGAATATTACAAACTTCAAGGGTTATCTAAAAACTTCAGCTTATGCAGAACTTCATATTATGCGAGCTCATTATATGTAGGTTCAACTGTAGTAGGGTGAAGACTGTTTGTGGTGATTCACCATGAGGTAGGAATGGGTGATGAGATGTTAACTAAGATAATTTATTCAGCCCAAGTGACAAGAAAGGAACGTAGAGAATGGCCAATGAGATCATGGGATGGCCAGATTCCTCAATGCCTGCAAGACAAAAAGATAATGAATATGAAGTGCAAAAGTTCTTATGGGGTGAGATGTGATGGCTGCCAGTGAAACTAGAGTTGTGTGAAAAGATCACTGTAAATGGAAGTGTTAGATATATCAATAGTAAGTAAAATCTAATACCATTTGTAACTTTGATTTTGCAGATAATCTTGCATCTTGCTTTGGGAAACTAACATTTGAATCTCACGTAAAAGCTCAGTGGTATGAATTTATGGATATATTTATTTAAAGTAAAATAAAAAAAAACCCACAAAAACAATTACATATCACAATATGATGAATGCGATACTTTACACGTGTATTACTAAAACGTGAGGCAGACAAACCTTTTAATGATGTTTCTCCATGTTTTGAAGGTGCTTCCTGTCCATACCCACGAAGACATGAGAATTCCAAAGCCAAAAAATGATGTTAACTGAAGATACACCAATGAAGTACTTGGCTTGTTTTTAAGAGAACACTGGATGTCCTGAGAGCCACCCTCGTGAGAAGCAGCAGCAGATGACGAAGCCTGGCACCTATCGAATTAAATCATGTATGTGATTCATTAGAGCACTTGCCTTTATTTACTTCTTCTTTATTAAACAAACTGAAAACACATTTTAATGCAAGTTTTATTTTCAGTGATGCAATCTTTGGTAGTCAGTTCACAATGGAAAAGTTTGAGATAAAAGGAAGATCTCTTTACTTCGGAGTGAAATCTCTCATGATTTAATCTCACTTACTGATGATCATACTGCACATCAAAAAGTGTCAAAAGCAGCAATATCTTACAAGGGTAAATTATTTATTCTTTTAAGATTTTTTGGTCTAGTTTTTCTTTTAGAACGCATTGGGTGGACTTCATTAAATTGAAAAAGACATAACCAGTTGGGTCAAGACAATGTTTTTGGTACCTTTGGTATCAAAAACATGACCACGACCTTTCCAACAAGCTATCTGTAGTGTTAGTATTTTCCATGATTGCTGCTCTATGTTTGTAGCCAGTTGTCCCCCTTCCATTCCCATGCTTTACCTTTTTCTACAGGGTGGTAAACACAAAACCAGCCCCAAATGCAAAAGACAGTTGTACAGTTTTATTGGTCATAATGTACTATGCATTTCACAGTTACATTTGGTACAGTAAATAAACTGTATTTTCAACTTAAAAAAAGGCTGTAATGTTAACAACTGACATGTTTATCAGCATTTTTACATATACCTTTTCAAAGTCTATGTTGGATGGGGTTCCCACTTGCCTGGATGCATTTTTCCGCTGGCTGAAGCATGCTCAGAAAAACGCCCCACAATTTGGTGACTGAAATGCAGGTGATCTCTTTCACATATTGGTTTTCAACTATTCCAACATTCGAGGGTTGCTGTGAGAGACTTTTCCTTTTAACGAGCTCTACAGGCAAAAGTTGTGCAGGGATAAGTCGGAAGAACGCTGTGGTCATAGATCCTTACTGATTGTCTTTTCTTGAGTAAAAATAACTGTGAATTCGAGCGAGTGAACGATCAGAGGTATGGCAAGTTGCTCCATCTTGGAAGAAGATGAACTGAGCTTGTACGCATGACAGGGAATAGCTTCCAGTGGCGAACTATGAAATATAACTTTATAACTGTAGCCCAAACCGCACTTGGGGTTGGTTTTATGTGTGCCACCCTGAATATAAATGAGACAAAATGGGGCATGTCAATCTCAAAACTCAATGCAGAATTTCAAGTGAAATTTTGCATACTTACTAGTGCTTAGTAAGCATGCAAAATTTCACTTGAAATTCACATACTTATTTAGAAGATCTGACATTGTTTTGTCCATTCATTCTAATTATTAAAGGCCGAAACTATGTGTTAAACATTACGTGTCCTGTTGAACTCTACTAATGTCTAATGTGCACAATTTACATTTAAGACTTTTGCTAGAAGACAAGTTGACGTTGTAAAACACGAGGTGAATGACTGCATCAGAGGTGGGAAACTTTTTCATGTTGGAAGGCCACATTCAAGAAACTTCAATTAGATATACTTTGAAATGTACATTATTTTGTAAAAATCTTACTATGTACTAACTTTAAAAAATGAAAAAAAATTTTCATTCTAGAGTTAACTAACCTTTTAATGACTTTGTTGTGACTGCTTTTTTTTTTTTTTTTAGGAAGCATTTGAACACGTATTTGGTTGTAACATGGAGGTCTGCAGTTTCAGCTGCTCCTCTAGATGGGTATCCACCATTTGTGACCTTAAGGGCATCTTGATTTGGGTTAGGTAGGAGAATGTAGATTTGCAACAATAAGTGGATGAAAAGCAAGAAAGCATTTTTCATTCATGCTGCCAAAGGCGTGAGTATTCTATTGCATTTTTCAATATTTCAATTGGATCTTTTTTAGCGTCAAATAAGGACTTTAAAATGTCATCTTCTGAGAGCTCAATCAATTCCATAGCAGATGTCAAAATAGCCCTTATTACTTA
The DNA here is from genome assembly GCA_039090855.1 of Macrothele yani. NCBI lineage: Eukaryota > Metazoa > Arthropoda > Arachnida > Araneae > Macrothelidae > Macrothele > Macrothele yani. Next base: position 130,147,955 of record CM077027.1, on the reverse strand, counting down.
CTAATGTTTTAGTATTCAAAGCAAACAGAATATAAATTCTGATTTTGCTTGTAACACACACTGGTCATCCAGGTGACACCTCTCAGAAAACTTGAAAAATTTCATTATCCTGGAGCGGGAATTGAACCAGCATCTCTCTATTTACGTTCGAGTAGCATACTCAAACATAAATCGGAAGATGCGGGTTCAATTCCCGCTCTAGGGTGATGAAATTTTTCAAGTTTTCTGAGAGGTGTTACATGGATGACCAGTGTGTGGTACAAGCAAAATCATAATTTATAATCTGCTTGCTTTGAATATTCTATCGTTTTCTTATATATTGCGAGGAATATTTCTTCCTTCATTAATTTATTAATGTTTTAATTGTAGTAAAGAAGATTTCGTTGAATCTTCTTTTACTCTTTGATATTTTAAATACGGTCATTTTAAGATTACAAGAAAAATAATAAAAGACAAAAAAAAAAAAAACATATTAATAAAAATAAAAGGATTTGTTCTGCAAATTTTGGATTCACTCAAAAGGCCACACTTAATGGCCTAGAAAGTAGCAGGTTCCCCACCCCTGGACTACATCTACACAGCCAAAGGATATTTATTTACTGAAGCAATCAGGACAGAAATTAACAGATGAACAAAACTTGGCTGGAATGAAATTTAAAAGTTATATGCTTTACTGAAAATTAAGCTTACTTGAAAGAATCACTATTGTGTCAATGTATTATACACTTCAGAATTTTTTAAATCTTAAATTTAAATTCATTTACCACTGGCTGCATCAGGAAAAATATTTGGTTGTAGCAGATGAAATGTCAGAATATTAATGGAAATTTCAAACACTCAAAATGAATTGCAAAATAACTTTCATTAATTAAAATAATCACTGCCAGCAGCAACACAATTTTGCCAATGAGATAAAAGCTTCTGTATGCCGTTGTGAAAAAATGTTAAGCTTCAGAATGCGACAAACGCAATGAATGCAATTTCAATTTGTTTGACTAGGAAACAGATTTATCCTGTAGAAACGTGTCCAGGCGTTTCAAGAAGTGACAGTCCATAGGGGAAAGATCAGGTGAATTCGGCAGATGAGGTATGGTCCAGCTTCTGGATTGTCTAGCATGCAGTGTGGGGTCTTGTGTTACCATGAAGAAGTGCAGGTCCATGGCAATTGACTAATGACGGTTGTTTGGTAGGCAGTTTTCCAAGCATAATGTTAAGTTCTTGACAATACTTGTCTGCTGCCACTGTTTTACCCAGTTATAAAAAGGAGGAGTGGATCATATCAGCTGCAGATCCCAAAATACTTACTATTATTTTCCTGAGATGGAGCACTACTGACCATTATCTTCCTGAGATGGAGCACTACTGACCATTATCTTCCTCTACTGGCTTCAAGGTGTGTTTCAGGGGTTTTGTTTCACTGGGGTCTAGCCATCGTGCCAAATGTCAGCGTCTGTAACATGGCATCCAATTCTCATCACACATTATAAGGTGCCTCAAAATGTCATTTATTTGGTGTTGGGTAATCACAGAAGAACAGACATCAAATCATCGTGTTTTGTGCTGTTCCATAAACTCATGTGGAGACCCATTTATTCTTCTTCACTTTGCCTATAGCAGCTAAATGTTGGGAAATGGTTGCATAGTGCACTCAGAGTTTCTCCCCAAGACGCATTTCATTTGACGTAGATAGGATTCAAACAAGACCTCTAACTCGGCATCATCGATAGCTTCTTCAGATCTACCACTAGTTCATTTTTGAGCTCATATTGCCAAACCGGAATTTCGCAAGCCAATGTTGTATTGTGCATTCACTAACAGTGCTTTCCCCAAACGTCGCATTGAAGTTGCGAGCTGCCTCCAATGCATGCTGTCCAAGTTTAAACTCGTATAAGAAAATGACATGAAGTTGGCTTTGATGAACCTGTCCTTTTCACTGTACCACAACCCCCTTGGAACTGATGCCACTGATGAAATGACCAATGTTTTATCGGCTGCAGCCATGATGCTTTAAATTTACATATCACAAGTCACATTGCACAATGCGTTAATTCCTGAATTATCTACCAATGGCATGAGTCTGTAAAATCTGACATTTACCAAATAAAAAAGAGTAAATGGTACCTAGATATGAAATATTTCATACCTTAATAGTCCTTTATTCACAATATGGTAAATATGACAAAATCACACGAGTCACTTTTTTGACCACTGGCAAACACAATTACTAGACTGTTGCAATGCTAATGGATAAATAATTTGGAGTGTGCGATGGGGAGAAAAAAAAACCCTTCTTAATTTTAAAGGCTGGGAATAAATGTAGGTTGTAAGTTAGCAGGCAATAGTTACGTAAAGAAATAATAGAAACACAGAGGAACTTTTGACCTGACCGAGAGGCCTTGATCACCTGTAAACAAATGGAGCATGACTGGTTGCCAGATTTTGATTTTCAAGTTCTTCATTTTGGTAGTTACCAAATGATAGGAATAAAACAACTGTCAGTATTGCAGTTTGAAAAGGTAGATATTTCAATGCCCCCCCCTTTTTTTTTTTTGACGAAAGGAGAGATTTCACCAGTATTTTTCCAGGGAGGCACTGCTGAAGCATCTGAGACAGTCACGGTGTTATCAGTTAAACACTGTAATTCTCAAAGAAAATGGAACCTGAAAATAACTTTTTAGTTATCATTTCGTAGCATTTCCAGAAATGAAATGACTAAGGAATTTCAAATTCTTCTGAAACTTAAAAACCCGGATTTTCAGGTTTAGAATGAGACAAAAACTTGGAATTTCAGGCAACATCCGGATCACAAACAGGTGTTGTTGAAGATGATTTCAGTCCTGTATGTTCCTGGTGTGTACAAAATTCCTATTTCCACTTCAGATGGTACAACTGTCTACATTGGCAGCACATTTCGTAGCATTACTAAACATTTGGCTGAGCACAAAAAGGATGTCACTCAAGGCAGACCTAATTCTTCCTTGGCTTTACTCACTCTTTCAGATACTTCAGCAGTCTCTCTCTGGAAAAATACTAAGAAAATTGCTCCTTTTGTCAACAAAAGGGCTTTATGTTTTGTGACAGCATTGAAATATTTACCTCTTCAAACTGCAATTCCAATAGCCTTTATTTTATCCCCATCATTTGGAAATCATTCCTTCCTACCGTTTGGCAACTACCGAAATGAAGAACTTAGAAATCAAAATCCGGCAACCAGTCTGCTCTGTTTGTTTACAGGTGATCAAGACCTCAGTCAAGTCAAAAATGCTTCTGAGTTTTGATTATTTCTTTATGTAGCTATTGTGTGCTACCTTATAACCTACATTTATTCATTGAATTGCATCTTTCATATTTAAAGACCAGGTTTTGTAATCAAGTATCCTACTTTAGTGTACATACACAATATATGTATGAGGGCTGTATTGAAAGTAATGCAAACGTGGGCACAACATTTTTATTAACTGACAGAGGTCATTAAAATTCCACATGTTGGTAGAGTAACTTCTTCTCTATACAAAGGTACTACTCAACATAGTCTCCATCACAAGCGACGCATTTGCGCCATCTTTGAACCCAACTGTCGAATCCTCTTTGAAAAAAGTCAGGTGTGGACTGTTGTAACCACTTCTTTACAGCCACTTTCACCTCCCCTGTGGCATCAAATTGTTGTTCCCGGAGACTGTCCTTCATTGGCCCAAGCAGGTGAAAGTCGTACCATCGACCAGCCTAATTTGCTGATCACCTGATTTATTGCCAAAGATGTGTGTGGTCTCGCATTATCATGGTGAATACGGATCCTTTTCAAACTCTTGTTCGATCTCTTCCTCCTTATGACTTCTCTAAGCTTTTTGAGTGTCTCAATGTACTGCTCGCTGGTCATGGTAAGGCCACGTCCCAGAAAATCCAGGAGAATGACACCCTTGTCACCCCCCCAAAAAAACAGTCACCATGACTTTCTGTGCTGATCGCTGGCTCTTGAACTTCTTAGGCCTTGGTGAAGAGGTGTGACACCATTCCATGCAGAGATCGTGCTAGGATTTCTTCAAAAGAGTAAAAATACTCCTTCACAATTTTTGAAGGAGTATTTTTTCTTTTCAAAGGAGTAATTTTAGACAACGAACAATTATCGCATTAAATTTTTAGCTAAATAATATTTTATATTAAAACAACTAATTATATCTATATATAAATATGTAAACATGAATTAGCATGTAATTGATTTTCTTTTATATAAAATAAGTCATAATTTATCAAAATCTTACCTACTTGTCTTGTTTTATCCATGAGGTCGCAAAGTTTTTTGGTTTGCTTTCGAAACACTGTACGAAAACTTGTGTGTGTGTTGCTTCACAGATTCAGATTCTACACACTCAAACTTCAAAAAGAGTTCTATTGTGGAGGAAGGAAATCTACAGTCTATCTCAATCACAAAAGATAAAATAAACCTTCATTGGACATTGTGATGTGCAAGTTTAGTATTGCAAAGCTCAACTAATTTATTATTTTTGAACATGTTTTCCTTCAGCTCTGAAAAAAAATATCTTCTTGAATACTATGGAGATGTTAACAGTTAACATAATTGAGAGTTGGTTGATTCAACAATTCTTCTGATATGAGGAATGTCCAGTTTCTCCCTTTGCAACTATTTATAGAGGGAAAATAACATTTAACAATAATTCAGGACAGTGGAATTTTAACATCGCGAAAAAAAAATTATGATTACGAAAAAATCTTCGCTTCGTCCGACTTCCGTTTTCGGAAATTTTCCCTCCGTTTTCAAGCCAAAACACAATCGGTTATCAAACAAAGTTATATTTTACAAAAAAAATGAGCAGAGGAAATATTGCGATTACAGAATAAATCTGCAGTTCGTCTAACTTCCGTTTTTCGAAAGTTTTGAAAGACGAAATTCCGTCCTGAGCCGGAACCCTCTCTTCCACCGCCCCTCCCCCCCGAAATTATCTTCCGTTTTGATGACAACAAAGAATTACTCTTTGAATCCGCGAAAGAAACTCGTGCCTAAAGTTCTAAAGTTTACAAGGAAATTTTTGCTCCATCGAACTTCCGTTATCGGAAACTATTGTCTACACTTTCAAGCTGAAATGCAAACATTTATGCAATAAATTGATATTTAATAACAATAATGGAAAGAGGAAACTTTGCGAGAAAAAATTTCACTCCGTTCAGCTTTTTTTAGTTCTGAAAAACGGAATACCGTTCCCCAGGCAGAAACGAGCCCCCCCCCCCCCCCCCACTAATCCTCCGAAAATAAAACATTATCTTCCTTTTTTTTTTTTTTTTCATTGCTCGGGTATAACCGAAATGTGGAATTCTGCGAATCAGAATAACAATCTCATGCCTGATTCGTAACAGTCTGCGATATGCAAAATGAACTGCTCATACGGGTCTAATATTGTGATTACAGAATAAATCTGCAGTTCGTCTAACTTCCGTTTTTCAAAAGTTTATATAATTATATACATATTTTCGGACCCAAGATTTTATATTTATATATATATTTTCTTAAAATTTCGTAAGGCAGGAGAATCCCGCCCTGAAATGGCAATTAAACAAACTTCAAAACACGTTGCTTTTCACTTTCTCCACACCAAGGTTTAACGGCACCACGCTGCACCAATACACTAGCGTCTCAATCCCGACGCAGCTGAAATCCGCATGCCCATCGGTTGAGCTGCTCTTTCCCACACTGCCTGAAGGTTTTTCCTAATGATTGCCGAAAGCCGATCACTAGCTGATCAGCTAGGCAATGGGAACCAAATCATGATTTTTTCATAATAAAAGTTAAGATATAATTTCTTGATAAAAAAAAAGTCATTTTTATGACAAAATTGCGGTGTAATCACCGATTATAAAAGGAAATTTCATATGGAAAAACAATGCGTAAAAATTGCACTTCTAAATTTTAAAGCGTATTCGGCGTTTTTAAGGCATGAAATAAGCGTGTAGAGACATTATCACGATCTCTGATTCCATGGATTGATTCTTCGTTTCCAGATTGTAAAGATATGCCCATGTTTCATCCCATCACTAGTATGGAAAAAAAAACATGTCTTAATTGGCTTCAAATGCTTCCAACAGATCAGAGCAGACTTCCACCCTTCTCTCCTTTACATCGACAATAAAGAAGAAGCGTTACTGTAGAGGAAGAGTTACTCTACCAACATGTGCAATTTGAATGACCGCTGTCAGTTAATAAAAAAGTTATGCCCACTTTTGCATTACTTTCCGTACAACCCTCGTAGTATTATAATACTTTAGTATATGTATGTAATAAAGTATTATAATACTTTAGTATACCACAATGTGCTAAAGTCAGTAGATAAGTATTAAAATGAATTTAAAATGGGAGTTCATTACAGCAGTTCTATGCATATCAATTTCACACTTCATGGCATATATGAATATGAAATTCCATACTTACACAATATATTCCCTCAGACTTTCTTCCCACTCCTCTTTATGGAAAAATGTGTAGGCATGGCAAGCAAATGTACAAACAACAAAAATTAGTGCACAAACTCCAAATATACCTATAAAAAATAACATTCAATTAGTGCTATTTTCCATATCACCAATGCCAGCTAAAAAAATTAAAGCTAAAAGTAGCAGATTTTCAAATGTAAAATGATAAGGACTAAAACAGCTTACAAAAAATAAATGCCTTTTTACATTTCATTATATCAAATGAATTACTAATGCCCACATGTGATTAAATTGTCAATGGCATTAAAAATATCATAACAGTAAATTAGAATACATCTGAGGTACCTAAAAGTCAGTCACCACCTTAAGCTGAAGTTGCCATCTTATGATGAATTCGAAAAACTAACTAAGTAAGTACAAGGTTCCTATATATTTACAGAAAATAAATTCCAGGACTTTTTCAGGAGTTCATTGAAAAATTCTATGAGCTTAATTTTTGGCTAGAATCATAGTGCTTTGTTTCATATTTTGCAAATTGGGGCTGAAATTTACTGTGTGTTTAGAATTCTCATGAAATCTTATGGGTTTTGCCGTTACAGTGTATTCTTTAGGGTGTGTTATGTTATTGAAGGCCTTCAATGAAGTAGCAAAATGTCCCCATATATAAATATTCCTCTGTATAAAACTTGGAAGCATTCTGGAACTTAGCATAATAATACAAAATTTTTTGCCGTGGCACTGAAGATTCTTTATTCCATAGTCATCTATTCCTACCCACACTGGCTGCAGGGATGCCAGATATCAATCTCCTTCCACGAAGAAATTGTGTGCTAGAAAGAATGGCCACCTTGGACTCACAGGACAGTTTCCACAAACTGTTGTGACTTCAATTGCACACAACTGGCACACCACAAACCAAGGTCAATGGAGATAAGTTAGTTAGTTAGTTGATTTTAATGGCGCAAGGGCCAGACTTGGCCAAAGAGCGTCAGACATAGAGCTATCAGAGTAAGATTTTTTTTTTTTTTTTTAATGAGGGATGTGATTTCAATGGAGATAAGACACTCAAATCTTGCATTGCAGCATGAGATGACATCACACTTCATGGAAGGAAGTGATGCCATTGCAAGCAGACACCACAGGAAGCTAGAACAAACTGATGCAATCAATTCAAACATTTTGGCCAATTTTTTATTTTATTTTTTTCATTGCAAGAAAAAATTGTAAGGCCTTTCACAAAAATATTAAAAATCAATGACTTTCTTGGTCTGGAAAAAAGAGTTCCAGGATTCCATGGGTCACACAAACCCTGTTAGTAATAAGATGCAATTGCTTTGAATTAAGTTTTATTTTGGAGAACATGAGAAAGAGAAAAGCGAGACAAAAGACAATTCTTATGTGGAAAAATTTTCAGGGTACAGTACATTCAATTTTTAAGAAAGTGTTTGCTTTATTAGAGAACATGGTTTTGTAGCTCCAGTCTGTATTGCTGTGAAAAAATTGTCGCTGCTCTTCCCCAATTAGAAAGCTGGTATTCAAATCAAGTCTATTCTCCACCTTTGCCTGTGACACAATATTTTACAGTAATGAATGGCACAAAATACTCTTAATATTCAAACTACGACAAAAATAAATTACATTTTTAATATAATGAAGTAAACTACATTGTATGTTTTAAAACACATTGCAGTGAGATACAGCTTGATTATGAGGTAAGCATTTTCAAAACCCAAAAACTCAATAAAACAAATTTTACATAAGTTCCAAAGCATGAACTCAAAACAGTCTACTGATGCATATAAAATTCTTAACTCGTGTTTGTGGAATCCTTTTAAGTTTTTACTCATAACATGGATAGAAGCACAGCAAACCTGTGCAGGATGAAAATTTCTGTTGGGGGGGGGGGGGAGTTGCATATGTACGGTAGAGCCTGCTTATAATGAGGAACTCAGGACTGACGAAAATCCTCACTAAATCTGTTTTGGGGTGAAAAGTCCCACCATGTAGGTATATGCATACGGGATAACATGCATGTATCATACATGAGACTGACGAAGAAAAAAAAAGCTGAAGTTTTGAATGAATAAAACACAGTATGAAGACAAAATTGTTCACGTTAATTTATCTAAATATTAAATTGGACTACATTCAGAATATAAAAATATTAACATTCAACAACACAAGATAGATGAAACATTACACGGAGAGGGGGTAACAATTATGGGCAAAATCTTCACACCGTCTGACTTCCGTTTTCGGAAATTTTCCCTCCATTTTCAAGCTGAAGTACACATCTATTCAATTTAATGATATTTAACAACAATACTGAGCAAAGAATTTGCAAGAAAAAAAAAATTACGATTACAAGAGAAATCTTCACTGCATCTAACTTCCGATCTTGAAAGTCGTACTTCCGTCCTCTGACGGAAAACGACCCTCCACCAAATTCGGTTCAGTTATGTGTCGATGTCGAGTACCACACAAATGACTATGAAAACGATGAAATACCTCGAATCCGCCGAAAAATCTCATGCCTGAAGATTAATTTCCCTGCCGTCTAACTTATACTTTCAAGCTGAAATACAAATATTTATGGACTAAAATATTTAAGAACAATACTGAGCAGAAGAAACATCACAAAAAAGGGCATTACGATAAGGGGAAAAATCTTTTCTCCGTTTAACTTCCGTTTTTGAAAGTTTTAAAAGATGAAATATCATTTCCTGATGGGAAATGAATCCCTCCCCCAACTAATATGCCCCAAATTTCTCTTCAGTTTTGCAGCAATCTTCAGAATGACCCAAATGATGACGAAAAAAGCGGAATTCCGCGAATCCGCGGAAGAATCTCATGTATGATGTATGTAGGTGAATCAAAAGTAAGTTACACTTAGTGAGTGGGATTGCAGTGAGACACCGTGTGTGCTTGGGAGCAAAGTAGGCAGGGCGTCAGAGCTGCCGACGGGAGGTGTTTTAATTCAGTAACTGCGTAAGGCATGTGCAGGAGGCAGATCGTAATGGTGCATCAATGAGATTTTTACTCCAAATTGGAAGTGCAAGGAACCACTCGATGTTTGTGGGCTAAGCGCCTAAATTGCACTGACATCCATCATGAAATCTGTACTATATATGGTGAAAATACCATGTGGCACCCAGCCACTATAAAGTGGTGCCAACAATTTGAAAAGGGTAGCACAAATTTGGCAGACGAATACTGCAAAGGCAGATTATCAATAATATTCAGCACTCCGAAGCATGTTGCCGCCATTGACGACATGATACGGGATAATGGGCGCATCAAAATCAAGGAAATTGCCAGTACATTAGACATTTCGTATGGGACTGTGCATTCCATCATTCACGAGCAGCTGGGATTTTGGAAATTGTGTGCGAGATGGGTGCTACGTTTACTCGCCGACCAGCACAAAAGCCAATGTTTCCTGTTATTACTGCAACAATATTATGGAAACATGTCACCTCTCCAACAAGGAAGAAGTGCAAAGTACAACTGTCTGTGGGAAAGGTTATGGTGACGGTTTTCCTCGACTGTGAAGGTGTTGTTTACACAGAATTTCTGCCAGAAGAGATGACTATCTATGCTGACTCATATTGCCAAACGCTACGAAATTTGCAAAAGGCAATTAAATTAAGGACAGATGCCAGGGTAAGTTCAGCAAAAGTGTCATTCTGCTGCACGACAATGCCACACCCAACACAGCACAGAAAACAAAGGAATTGCTGCAGTCATTCAAGTGGGAGGTGTGGCAACATCCACCATACAGCCCTGACTTATCCCCATGTGACTACCATCTGCTCGGTAAAATGAAAGAGGACCTTAGTGGACAACAATTCCAAACCGATGAGGCTGTGAAAACTGCGGTCCTTAACTGGTTGCACCAAACTGAAGGAGACCTTTTTCTGTACAGGTTTGGAAAAGTTAATCACACATTCTGATAAATGTTTACAATCCTTGGGTGACTATGTCAAAAAATGAAAAAAATTTTGTATCTTTAAACCAACATACATCACCTGAGTATCTCTTTATTTATTTTTTATTCAACAGTGTAACAAACTTTTGATCCACCCTTGTATGTTTATATTGTATGTATATGCATAACAGCTGGATGTACTTAAAAGATTATGTTAATTGCAGTAATCTTTTTATTTTTTACCCAGGGTTTAACAACCACTGTGAGCAACTCAATGGGGAAGAAGTCTCTCCCGTCCCTCAGTTAGAGCCACTGGTTCCAGGAATAAATAAAAATGAGAGAGAGAATGAGAGAGAGAGAGAGAGAGAGAGAGAGAGAGAGAGAGAGAGAGAGAGAGAGAGAGAGAGAGAGAGAGAGAGAGAGAGAGATTAGGATTAGGTGTCCTCTTTTTGACTCCACTGACACAATACACCCACGGCATAGCCCCTTGGAGTGGGTGGCAAGAACATACTCTTGCACAACTCGCTTGTTGAGCATTTGATGTACTCCTTCCCAATTGCTTTTCTATCAACATTCTTCCACTAGCACACCAAAATTCCCCAGCACTGATGCAATTTCATTCTGTATGGCACCATTTCTATTATTCCATTCCAGGAGAGTGCAGCAGATTTTCTTTGCCTCTTCAAACATGGAATTTCTTTAAATTTTGTTACATTGTTTGTTAAAAGTGATCATCTTAGCTTTTCTCTCCCTTGTTAAATCTGGTATTTCATTAAGTTGCGTTCGTTAAAAATAATCAAATTTGTTTGAAGCAACATTATACCAAACAAATTTCTGTTTCACTTCTTAAATCCAGGCTCGTTAAGCTGATTTTACTATATTTTATTAAGTGTTTACATATTGCATGAGTGCTGACAAGTGGTGTCATCTTTTGTAATGAAATTTCCTAATGAAATGCATAGCATCTTTATTTTTTTTTATTATTATTATTGCATTCTTTGCAGTCTCTTTTTGTAATAGGTATCAATGGAACAAGCATTGTTTCCTTTTACTCATTGCACTCATTCATTGTACTCATTCTTTTACTCATTGTTTCCTTTGGTATAAAAATAATACGCACTATAACTTTGTTTTTTTTTTTTTCTTATTTACACTCAGTTGGAATTTCACACAAATTTCTTACATCTGGGACAACACATATCCTGCAACTCACTTTTGTTCTCCATCAACAGGACTTTGTCATTAGCATACAGCAATCTGCACACACAGATATTATCAAGCAGATCTGCAAACCTTCAAAATCTGAAAATCGGGAGATTTTTACAGCTCATAAAATCACATGAGCGCTACTTTTTATCGACATTTTCAAGACGTAAGAAAAATTTTCCAGAAATAGTATTATTGATCCACTAAAAGTTCTGGAGAGAGAGAAAAAAAAAAAAAAACAGTGCAAAAATCAACAACCACTCCCCCTACTGAAATTCGTTTTTAGGTATGTCGATTCTGCAAGATAATGAAAACGTAAAATAGCCCACATGTTGTTTTTTTGGAATAAAATAACAGCTAACCCTTTTTCATTTCTTCTTTAGGTTGTGCGTGAAGGCAAAGATGATAAAAAGCATCATACTAACATCGCCTTTCGTTACAAGACGAGGCCAACTCTAACTACTCCCTTTTTGTCGTTACATGAATATGCCACAACTCAACTCTTTATCATCAATTAGAATGCGCACGGCTCTGTTCAGGTGAGGGGTTGAAAGACTGAACTGCAAGGAGAAGGCAGGGCAGCTCCTATTTGTCAATTAATTACTGACCCTCCCCATCATTCTAGTGCCAGAGTGGGTAAGGCTCTTTGCTGAAGGCGTCGTATGACAATCGGGCTGGGAAATTTTTTTAAAGAAGATTTTGTTCCGACCTATCTCGAACAATTGGTCACAAGCCAGCGCTTAGACCACTGCGCCACCAGGATGGCTTTTTTTTTTTGCAGATAGGAGGAAAGGAAAAGTACAAAACTCATGACTTAATGCCGCTTTGCATCGGCACAGAAAGAAAATGATTTCAAAGGCGGTTCGAAATCATGGTGGTTGATGGAATTTTGACCAACCTAACGGCTAATTCTCGGTGAAAATCAGGAGAATTTAACATTCATCCGGATGGCAGGAGAAAGTAGGGATATTAGAAAATGTTCAATGCCTAATATTTCCCCAGAGCACACATTTTCCGAAATTTCCCCCAAAGCTGCAGCGGATTTTCAAACAAGTTTAACCTAGTATTAATGCTGATGATTAAGAACTAGCCTTAAAGCCTGTTACTTAAAAATAAAAAAAAAAAAAAAAAAAAAAAAACTAATATTTATTTTAGATTCAAAATGTTAAATATAAACTTAGATTCAAAATGCCTGAAACATTTTTGGGTCTAGGTGAAAACAGTGGCAGTTCAGAGAGGCTGAAAAATAAACAGCTAAAAAAATTATGTAATGAACTATAATTTATTTCATTCTAGCATTTCAGGCGTCTAATTCTGCCAGATAATTTTACTGAATTAAATTTAAATTAGACTTAAATCCTTTGAAAAATGCATGGGCCATTTGCTTTAAAATGTCCGGAACCCCAATAATTTTTTAAATCGGTGCCTATGACACATTCGCTGTCATTAGTTTCGGAAACGTTTTATTAGCGTGACTAATAGTTGCGCCATACTTATTACTCACGCTGTCTCCGCCTTGGCATTAGTAAAGTCGTTTGGGCTCGGTGAATCGTATGCCAGTGGTAGCCGGCAGTACGTCACTATGCTCATAACCTCTTGTATTTATAACGACATAACATTTTTCAAAATGATTACCGTATATACTCGCGTATAAGTCGAGAAATTTGGGACAAAATGAGAGCTTCAAAGTAATGGGGTCGACTTATACGCGGGGTCTAAAAAAATCGTAAGTCTAAAAGTTCTTCCCGTGAGGCAAAAGGCAATCCATCCCCCCCCCCCAAATGCCGATGCGGTATTAATTACGAAATCGCAACCCTCCGAAAGAAAAAAAGAAAGAAAGAAAGAAAGAAAGAACACTGATGTGGTAGAATTACGAAATCGCGAACCTCCGAATTTCTCCGCGCTTTGAGAAGTCTCCTCTCTCCTGGCTTTGCGTATCCACAGCGCAGTCACAGCCGCACATAGAAAGCTCCACCCTTCCGACTACCAGTTGATTGCACTGATCTTCGACGTAACGGAGCCATACGACAGCCAGTGTTAGGTGTTGCTTGTTCTTAATCGCACGTGTCTTGCTTCTCCTATTACAGGTGACACGGATTGTGTAAAGAAACGGATGTCCTATAACGCCGGATTCAAGTTGAAAGTGGTTTCTTTTGCAGAAAATACTAACAACTGTGCTGCTTCACGTCAATTTGGCATTAACGAAAAACTGATTCGAGATTGGCGTAAAAAAACGGACTTGGTGAAAATCCCAAAATCGCAAAAGGCGCTGCGCCGTGGAACGACATCTTTCCCAGAGCTGGAAAGTGTCTTGAATGATTGGATTGTGGGCTACAGACAAAATGATTAGATTGTAACGTGAACTGGTATACGTTTGCGAGCAATGAAGCTCGCAAAAGATGAAAAGTTTGCACCCGCAAATAACACTTTTCGTGCCTCACCAGGTTGGTGCACAAGGTTCATGAACCGCTATGGGTTGTGTCTACGCCAGCGCACCAAAATTGCACAAAAGTTACCTCGTGACCTCGAAGCAAAGATAATGGAATGTCAAAAGTATGTAATTCGAAAGAGAAAAGAGACTGCTTTTGAACTTTCCCAAATAGGGAACATGGATGAAACCGCCATGTGTTCCGACCTTCCTGGAAATAAGACGGTGAACCAAAAGGGTGAAAAAAATATCTTGATCAAAACGACTGGCCACGAAAAATCCAGTTTCACGGTTGTTCTTTCCTGTTTGGCCGACGGCAGTAAGCTACCTCTGGTAATTATTTTCAAACGCAAAATTCTGCCGAAAAGCGTTGTCTTTCCGTCTGGTGTGCTCGTTCGTGCCCATGAAAATGGATGGATGAACGAATCCGGAACAATTGACTGGTTAAATAATGTGTGGAACAAAAGGCCAGGTGCACTTTTGAGGAAACCTTCTCTTTTGGTGTGGGATATGTTTGTTGCACACCGTTGTGCAGAAGTGAAAAAAACTGCAGAAAATTCAAAAACAACTCTTGCTGTCATCCCAGGTGGGTTGACATCTGTTCTTCAACCACTAGATGTCTGCCTTAATAAGCCCTTCAAGGACAATGTGCGGAGGTATTGGGCAGATTGGATAAGTTCCGATTTACCGACTGAAACCAAGGGCGGAAATCTAAAGAAGCCGGATATCGTTTTGATTGCGCGATGGGTCAAGGATTCTTGGGATGCGATACCTGCGGAAATGGTCGTGAAATCATTCAAGAAATGTTGCATTAGTAACAAACTTGATGGCACAGAGGATGATGAGAATTTTATGAGTGATTATGACAATGATTCTGATGATACAGACATAGATGGGAATACTGATGTTTATGATGGCGCGCCGATGACGGAGAAAGTCTTTTTTGAACTGTTTGGCGAGTCTGACTCGGAATCGGATTTTGAAGGGTTCCGATAAAGTTTTTGGGTATGCAAATTAAATTTAGTATTATATATATAATTTTTTTCGTTTTCAAATGTTTTTGAATAAATTCATTGAATTTTTTTTTTTTCTCATTCCGGGATCGACTTATACGCGAGTTTCCGATTTCTTACGATTTTTTCCTCTGAAAGTGGGGGTCAACTTATACGCGAAGTCGACTTATACAGGAGTATATACGGTACCTGATTACCGTGCAGTAAATTACTCTTATCTAAACACTTTATATCTGTTGTTAGTAAGCCAGTTTTTCGTTTTTAGCATGTCTTTTGTAAAAAAAGATCCTGCTTATGTTATCGGTTTGTCCGTCCGTACAACCGTTCGCATGTAGACACCATATCTCTGCAACTATTAGCCCGATTTGAAGAATTCTTTTGCAGTGGGGAAGCTTGAAATGTACGAATGATGATCCTTTATTTCGCTTTTCTTTTTACGATGTATAATTTCGCCGCTAGAGGGCGTAAAGGCAGATGATGTCAAATTCAAAATATATTTTATTCCATATATTTGCTTTTAAGCATCCGATTGAAAAAATTGTTTAATCTTCCGATTTCATTTATGTCACAGACTATTTTAGGTATAGTTACTTTCAAGTTACTCATAGATGTTCTGCTACAGCTTCTGATGGGAACTCTTTTACATATAATATCTAATTTTTGGTAAAGAATACTTTGGCCACCAGGGGGCATAAGAGTTAATTTCTGCTTCTGATGTATGTGCAGCAAAATCTGAGCTCCTAAAAACTCGACAGAATTTTTTTCCATGGACCGTTACTGCTCATATCGAAAAACCTTTTGAGAACTGAAAATGCTTTCATTAAATAATGCATGGCTTTCTGCCAGGGGGCATAGATGCATGTCTTATTTTTGTCAATATCTCTGCTTCTAACAGTCAGATTTGAAAAATTCTTTCTCTGTTGGAGAGTTTCTGCTGCGAAGTGTTTCTCATATAAATTCAAATTTTTCTTAACGCACAAGTCTGCAACCAGAGGGCGTAAGCTCACGATTCTGTTTACAGCAATAACTGCGGCATTAAAAACCCGATTGAAAAACCTCTTTCTTCGATCAGATACTATTGTTTTCCACACTGGTTCCATTGACTTTGAATAGCTTCAATGAATTTAATTCACATCAGAACGGATTCAAAAGGCGTGCTCATTACACCAGAAAATTCAGTGATCTGTCTTGTTATTATTATTACTACTATTATTTTACTCCAGGGCAAAAATTTCCCCCTAACCTTGTTCGCGCATTCGGATAAATTCTGCACCCCTAGGAGGAAGGACTGAAAATCTGGGGAGTTGGCACTTCTGTCAAGGCATAAACCAGTGTACTGTCTTGCCTGACTCTGTACTGTCTTGCCTGACTCTTGCACCAGTGTACTGTCTTGCCTGACTCTTGCACCAATAGAAAACTATTTTGATAAAACACCATTTCCTCATATACATGCTCTACTGCCAGCATACAACTTTCACACTATTAAGCCAATTCCCAGATATACCAGATTTAAGACCTACACAGAAGTATCCTGTGTACTTGGTCATAAGCTTTCTCTAGATCTATGAAGGCAGATAAAATTTTATCACCAGATGCATACTTTTTGATCATCATATGTAATGCAAAAATTTAGTTAGTGAAGCCCTTACCAGGCATAAAACCATTCTGTACATCCCATACTTTCTCTGATGTAAGACCTCGTACCTTATTGATAATGACCTTTCCAAACATTTTTCCTGGGAGACACAGCAGGCTGATATCATGATAGCTCTTGCATTCAGTCTGTTCAATGGAGTCGTACAATACTTAGTCCAGGTGTTGTGAACGTGGCTTAATATTTCCCTTCTTAAAACCTTTGGCACTTAAGGAGAGTTATCTATTTTGTTACTGGCACTGAGAATGAGTATCCAACTGTCTAAAAATGACAGCGGTTTTGGGATAGCAGATTTTTTTCCACATGGTTTAGGGAAGGGAAAGTAAGGTGACTCTCCATAGACTTAACACAGCATTCGTTTTTCACTGCAATGTTTATTTTCCTTCGAACGGCAATGGTTTTGCAGTGAAGGGAGCTATCAATAAATAAATGCTTACTTACATACAATCTCTAAGCTGTTCCCTGAGATTCAGAGGTTAGCTCCACAAAGAAATACAAACTACCAGATAATTTTTACTTACTGTTGCAATATCAAACTTCTCCATTTACAGTGATCTTGACATACAACTCGGGCTTCACTGACATCCATCACACGCCGTATACAAGGTCTTCTATACTTTATACTCATTATTTTTTTTTCATGCAAACACTCCTGAATCTGATCCTCCCAAGACTTCCTCTGTCTTTCCTTCCTGCCACTTGGGCTAAAAAGATTTTCTTAGTAAGCACCTCATCACTCATTCTTTAAACATGGCCAAACAACCAAAGCCTATTAGTCTCCAATTTGCTAACATTTTGCTTTACATTACACAACTGCAACACTTCTTCATTCCTCACACAATCAGAACGTTTGTTGCCACAAATTCCCCAAAGTAACACATTTCTCCAGCACACAAATGACTCCTATGTTTCTTCTGTAGTACCCAGGTTACACTGCCATACATCAGAGAACAATTACACTTTCATACACAGCCATGTGGGACTCTCTTGAGAACCTAACATTCCTGTGAAAACCTCCCAAAGCAGCCATGACTTTCAATGAAGTCACTTGCCTACTAATTTCCCCATTTAGTTTGTTTTCTGTGTCAAACATGCTTCCTAAATACACAAACTCATTCACCTGGTCAATCACTGTGGCATTTAGACTTGCACTGAGTACTACCAGTTCCTCTCTAAAAAACCATAACTTTGTTTTTTCCCTCATTTATACTCAGTTTGAATTTCATGCAAACTCCGTACATCCCAGACAACATACTCTGCAAAAAATAAATGCTTGAGTGGCAATAAAAGGCATCTGCTGCTTAAGACTTCATACGTAAGAGGGCGGCCCTATTGGGGATGCTAAAGGGTTTTCAAATAAACCCATATTGACTTCAATACTTAGTTTTGTGGAAACAATGGATATATTCAGACAGGCTATCTCCGGTCCCTCTCAACTAAATTTTCCTCGGAGGGCACATCCTGCCATGGAAATAGATGATCCCGATAACTTGTCATCACATGCAGAAACATATTCTTTTAGCAGCTGTAGTACGATCAACAGTGAAAGTGAAATGAAGAATGCGACATTCTCTCTCATACTCCACCTCGACAGATTTTCGCTACACATTGGTATGATGTTCCCGATGTCACAAGAATAATTCTGTTCACTAGTGTACTAGGACTGAAAATTAATATGACAGGTATTGAACCAATCAAATTTTTCAAGTTTTTTGCGACTGAAGAATTTTACTATTTACCAATTGCAGGATATGTCGTAGATGTGTTTATATCCCTGGAGTTATTGAAGGTTATAATTACAAATATCAATTATGGATAAATTTTCTCGTATTTTAGAATAGCGGAGTCGTGCAAAGCTATGAGATGCGAACACGGCTAGGTTGATCCAAATGCATAGAAGCTCATCCGTGGTGCCCCGTAACAACTTGTAGCAACTCAGGAGATTTGCTAGGATTTTTTACAGGCACTGTGTGCTTGCTGTTAAAATAGCACAGCGGCAGCGAATGTGTTAACCAGTCAATTACAGAGTCACCACCATATTTTAACATCTCAGTAATTATGCCATCTGCTGCCGAAGCCCTACAGTTTTGAAGAGGTTTTAGAGCTCCACATGTTCTACTACCAGCATACATGGCTTTCACACTATTAAGTAGATTCCCAGTAACACAGTTTAAAACTCAGGCTTCAAACAACAATAACACATAAACATAGAAAACGAGCAAAATCACACAGAGTCACGTATGGTAAAAGGTTTGTTTAGTGGTAGCTTTCGGTCACCCTACGACCTTGATCACCAGCGATCGACTGGATGTGCTGGTTGCCAGAACTACAATTTGAAGTTGGGGTGTTGGAAATGTTGCCGGATTTTAGAAGGGAGATCCAAATAAATGGGATTTGGTGAGGGGTCTCTGAATTGCAGTTTTTGGTGAACAAAATTTCAATGCTTTCTTGTAAACACAGAGATGCTTTGTTGATGAATGGGGCAACTTTTTTAGTTTCTTTCAAAATGAGAACTGCACAGGTGTCTTCAAGAGTTAGTGCAGATAAAGCTGCCTTTGGAAGACCATTGGAAACATGGTCTTCCAAAGACAGCTGGAAGACCATGACAGATGTTTCCAATGGTCTTCCAAAGACAGCTGGAAGACCATGACAGATGACTTATGTACTTCCAGAATGTTTTCATATCTTTCCAAAAAGCCAAATTGTGTCTTTCCTCCTTTTCCTTCCTATCTTTTGCCTTATTCTGCCGAACCAGCCTAGCTGCCTCACACTTCTTACAGCGATATTCATCTTAAGAAACTCTATCTTTCAACATCCCCAAATATGCTTCCTTCTTTCTCTTTACTGCTTCTTTAATCTCACTGTTCCACCGAGCATCAGCTTTAAAGTTACCCACTGTGGCAATACCACAGACCTCTTCAGTCGCAGTGACAACACAGTTCTTAAAACATGTCCACTTCTTTTCTACATCCCTTTCACACACCTTCAACTCATTCAGACATTCACTGGCTAAATCAGAGTAACTCTGATGTTCATCAGAGAACCCTTCAACATTTATTCTTTTCATCACACGAAAAAATATCACTTAAGATGTAAGGAAATTCAACTGTGAACTAGTGAGGAAAGCAATTAAAAACAACCAAAGCCTGAAGAGAACAAAGAGACATCTGAGTAAGGGAAGAAAACAGATTATGGCTCTGCGAAAAGAAGATGGTTCTGTAACAAGAAATAAAGGCTAAACTTTGACAAGAGTGAAAGATTTCTACTCAAAACTATATGAAAGGGATGATACATGTACTCCAGACATTACCAAAGGTACCAGTACCAGAGTTCTTCCAGTCCTCCTAGCAGAAGTTGCACATGCAATCAAGAACATGAAAGGGGAAAAGCTCCAGGAGAAGATGGAATTACTGTAGACATCATACAAGAAGCAAGTGAAGAAATTGAAACAGTACTCGCCCAAGTTTTCACTCGGTGCCTTAATAAAGGGAAGATTCCTGAAAATTGGAACAATGCTACAATGATCCTGCTACATAAAAAAGGTGACATTGAGGATCTCAGGAACTACAGACCTATCAGCCTCCTATCAGTGGTTTATAAAATTTTCACTAAGGTTCTTTCACAGCGCTTGAAGGTGACACTGGACATGGCTCAACCGAGAGAACAAGCTGGATTAAGGAGTGGCTACAGCACAATAGACCATATCCACATACTGAGAGAACTAATTGAAAGAGCGAGGGAATATGAACTTCTGTTATACATAACTTTTATCGATTATGAAAAGGCCTTAGACTCGGTGAAACCATCAGCAGTTACAATGGCTCTGAAATCCTGCGGTATTGAAGATGCATACATTAATATTATTAATAACATCTATGAAAATGCAAGTGCAAAGATTCGGCTATTAGAGAATACAACACCCATAAAAATTGGAAAGGGAGTGAGACAAAGCGACACTATATCTCCCAAACTCTTAAATGCCACTC
This sequence comes from Macrothele yani, assembly GCA_039090855.1. Lineage (NCBI taxonomy): Eukaryota > Metazoa > Arthropoda > Arachnida > Araneae > Macrothelidae > Macrothele > Macrothele yani. The sequence goes on along the minus strand of CM077027.1, from coordinate 130,127,299 downwards.
TGGAAAATGTCTTTCAATCACTGAACTGGGAAAACAAAGGAATAAAGATTAACGGAGATTATCTAACCCACCTTCATTTTGCTGATGATATAGTCATTTTTGCAACTACCCCATCAGAGCTGCAGAGTATGATCCAGAAGCTTGCTGACAAGAGTAAAGAAATGGGATTAAAAATGAACTTTCAGAAGACAAAAGTGATATACAATGCTTTTACAAGAAATGAAGATTTATTGATTGATGGGGAAAAGCTGGAGATAACCAATACCTACATTTATCTTGGACAGCAGATATCAAGTGAAGGTCACATTGATGAAGAAATTTATCGGCGTATAAAACTTGCCTGGAGAGCTTTTGGAAGAAACAGCATAATTTTCAAGAGCAATATGCCATTATGTCTTAAAAGAAAAGTGTTTGATCAATGCATCCTTCCAGTGCTTACATATGGTGCAGAGACGTGGACCTTAACTAAAAGAGGCATACAAAGACTGCAGACAACTTAAAGAGGCATGGAGAGGTGCATGCTTGGTGTAACCAGAAGAAATAAGAAGAGGAACTCGTGGATCAGAAAAATGAAAGACATCATGATCAGAGTAAAATCCCTGAAATGGCAATGGGCTAGACATACTGCCATGCAGAAGGACAGACCATTGTTGGACAACCGACATTTTAGACTGGATTCCAAGGGACAGGAAAAAACGCAGAAGAAGACCGCATGGGGGATGGGTGGATGAAATTCGAAAGCATGCGGGAGTAACATGGAGGAGACTGGCACAAGACAGACCATTGTGGAAGAAACTTAGGGAGACCTTTGTCCAGCAGAGATTGATAATGGTTGACGATGATGATATATATATACACTATCTACCAACAAGTAATTGGACACCCCTGCAATCGACGATATCTGCGGTCCTGATACACGTCACGGCCACCGCCGTTAAATATCGTGTGGGAAACAACAACGCAACCAGTCGCATGCAAGATGCCACGCAGTTCGGAACTCTCTGATTTCGAGAAAGATGTAATCATCGGGTATCACAGAAATAGCCGATCCATACGTGACATATCCAACGAGTTGAAGTACCAAAAATCGACAGTGGTCTACGTGATTGGCAAGTGGAAGATGAGAGGTGACTCTCGGAATGTGTCCCGACCCGGCAGACCCACAAAACTGGGAGTTAGAGACCGACGGGTGCTGGCCAGAGAAATTCGGAAGAACCGCACCAAATCGATGGACCACATCCGCGAGGAGTTTCAACAGGCATCCGGGAGTGTTCTTTCGATGAATACCATCCGTAAGGAGGCCCATCAGCTCGGTTATCATGGATGTGCTGCCGCTTACAAGCCTTTGATCGCCAAGTCCAATAGCGCTGATCGGCTAACGTGGTGCAAAGAACGTCGACAGTGGACCGTTGAACAGTGGAAACAGGTTCTCTGGAGTGACGAATCAAGGTTCACCCTCTACTTTTCGGATGGCAGGGTCTAGGTTAAGCGTCTGCCTGGAGAACTCTTCCTGCCGGAATGTATTGTGCCAACTATGAAGTTCGGCGGCGGCGGAATTATGCAATGGGAGTGTTTCTTCTGGTATGGCACAGGACCCTTGGTCGCTATTCCTGGTAGACTCAACGCCGAGACCTACTGCACCATTTTGGATGACCATGCGCTTCCTACGTTGTGGCAGTTTTACGGGGTGGACCCATGTTACTTTCAGGATGACAATGCCACCTACCTGTCATGTTGTGAGGTCCACCATGGCTTGGTATGGTGACAATGGGGTTAATCGAATGGACTGGCCTGCACAGAGCCCAGACCTTAACCCTATCGAGCACCTCTGGGACGAGTTGGAGCGTCGACTTTAGGGGTGCTTCCACCATCCGAAATCGGTGAAGGGACTCACCTGTCTCCTCCAAGCCGAGTGGAAGAAAATACTGCAAGCCATCGTACAACGCCTGGTTGAGAGTATGCCCCGGAGGGTCGCAGCTGTAATCGCCGCTCGTGGAGGCTCCACCAACTATTGAAGGTGAATAACTTCATTTTCCTTTGCTATCACAGGTGTCCAATTACTTGTTGGTAGATAGTGCATAAGCATCAGATTTTTTTTCCTTACAGGAAAGTAGCAGCATTGGAGAGATTATTTGGTAAGGAGATCCTTTTTTTTTTTTTTTTTTTTACATGAATGTGTAACTTCGTTCATTTGAACTTGCATTTGTTTTATGTACTTTAACAAACAGGAAACACTTCAACTTTGTTTCTGTCGAAAGCAGGGCCGAAGCCCACAGTGAGAGAGGGGTTTAGATCTGACCTGACTTCTCTCAAAGAGAATGATCTCTGTATTCATACGAGCAGGGTAGTCGAAAACTTCAACCCTTTGCATAATTTTCAGTTGGGATTGATAATACAAAAAGAAACTAAATATAAAAATATGCCAGATACATGTATGGTAGAACTTATTCCATGGTATCTTACGGAAAAGTGGAGTGGGCAGCGACTGGTTCGACTCTCATTACCAGCCAACTAAGTTGAAACATTTTTGAAAGCTACCTTTAGCTTTGAGATTCCTCCCCACCATGTGAGGGGGAGGGGAGATCAAAGCTCTGCTGGTCAGCCATAAACCCAGCATTATCTTCTAAGGGAACAGAGGAGGACATGGACAGTACATGGTTTATCGTGGCTCAGGTGCAAACCACTGAGAACACCCCACCCCCTTAAAAAACTGAAATATATTTCAAATAGATAAAAATCTTTATACCTTCAAGCTCGTAAGTTGTATATGTATTCTACTTATAAAATCAGCTGATTGAACAGGAAATATGTATACTCAACTTACACTTTATAAATAAGCATGCATGCGTATGTATTAATTGTTTTTATTTGGTAGATTAGGCAATTGCCATTACGTTTTGAAGAGGAGGTATGCAGAGTTTGTGTAGCGACCAGCACTGTCAACCTAGCAACAAGGCTAAGAGCATTGCAACCCCCCACTCCCCCGTCCAGAGGACAAAACTTTCCTGAGTGAATCTTTTACTATTACGAAAAACTGAAGTTAATTTTAACAACTATAACATAACAGCAACTGCTCTTCTGACAGTAGCATACAGTAAGTACCTCCTAGAAAATCTGGAGGGTGTTTAGCCCTCAAAAATTACTTACGGTATGTGTGCCCGCATTTTTTTTTCTTGAAATTATTTCACAACAGTTTTCTACTCTTTTATAGTTTTTTATGCGCTGTTTAAGTACATATGCAAACAAACAACTGTTTTTCCATTTTACCAACTCAACTTTGTTAGTGGAGCAACAAGAATTTTATTTATTTACTTGCCCCCCTCCCCCAACGGCTTTTTAGGCATGTTATTGCTCAGGGAAGGGTTAGGTAGACAAGTCCACCCATGACCAGCTGATCCAACGCTCTCATTCGGGGAAGGGAATACTTTTTGCACCTGATAGTTTCCAAAATTGTGCTTTTAGAACACAGGAAATCGTAGGCTTTCAAAATAAATTCAAACACGTCTAACTTGGAAACGGGCATTTTTGGGTTCATGAAAATTTGCACAGATATTCTCCTGTTGACAATAAAACAGTGATTTAATTTTCAGAATTAAAAAAAATGGGAGTTTTGAGAAATTCGTTGGCAAATTAGTGATTTTTCAAAATCGGCTGTTTTTCACATTGCGGAAACGTGGAAACTAGCAGTTTCAAAGCCATATAAAAAATTTAAAATAAAGTGCACATTTTTATGTCTTTAACAAAGAAACAAGTATAGAAAAAAACTCCATCTGAACCTGTTAAAAAAATCTTACAAAATACAATTAAAGAAAAACATGAAGTTTGCGATTTTTTAAAATTGTAATCATACAATGTGTAAAAAATATTAGCATCATATATTATTATATGGGATGTAAGGTCAGGTGATGCGTAACATCACAGCCTCTCCTTGACAAATGTCAACCCCGCCTTCTCGTGGTACATCCTGTTCCCACTAAAGGGGCTCTGATGACCGCCAATAGCGGTATAATTATACCATCGGGATTAGAGGAAATGCTATCCCACACTCACCAACCCGCTTGGCCAGCGTGGTGAGTTATGGCCAAACCCCTCCAAAATGACTCCACAACTTAAATCTTGGCAATCAGTCTCCGGCAGCTGGAATGTACCTGGCCAAGGCAGAGGGTGCTAAGAATCCCCGGAGGACCGGACTAGGCTGCCATCTGATGCTGACCTTGGCTACGTACAACGGACGCTCCCTATCTTCTGATTCAAGGCTTCTCGAATTGGAAGAGGACCTACAAAGGATCAAGTGGGACATCGTCGGGCTAAGTGAGGTAAGGAGAAAAGGAGAAGATCTCATTGAACTGAAAAGTGGACATCTCTTCTATTATCGTGGGACAGATACTGGCAGAACTAGTGGTGCTGGATTTATAATAAACAAGAAACTAAAGGATAAAGTTGTAGAAGTTGAAAGTTCCTCTGACAGAGCTGCACGACTCATTATCCAACTCTCGAGAAGATACCAGGCTCAGATTATTCAAACTTATGCACCCACCACAAGTCATGCTGAAGAAGAAATTGAAGAATTTTATGAGGAAATTCGTGATCTAAATAATATAGGTAAGCAGCACTTGAAGATAATTATGGGAGATTTCAATGCAAAAATAGGGCAACGGCAACAGACTGAAACTTCAGTAGGTCAATTCGGTCACGGCAACAGAAACCAGCATGGAAATACTCTCGTAGAGTTTGCAGAGGCAGAAGGGTTTTTCTATCTTGAACTCCTTTTTCAAGAAAAAGCCACACAGGAAATGGAAATGGAGACATCCAAATGGGACGACAAGTGAAATTGATTTTATTATGTGTAACAAAAAATTTGTCATAGAAGACTGCAGTGTGCTAAACAAGTTCAACACAGGCAGTGACCATAGATTGGTGAGATGTAAGATGCACCTCAACACTAAACTCGAACGTAGCAAGCTCATAAGACAAACAAAATGTATTGACATAACCAACCTTAAAAAACACCATAATACCTTCAAATTGGAACTGAAGAACAGATTCTCTGCTTTAGAAGGCCTAACATCGGAAGAAGTGGATATTTCTGAAGTTAACAGAAAAGTAACCAAAGCTCTTATGGAAACAGCAACAAAATTAGCTGGGTCTAAGAACAAATTGCATGTGAACAAATTATCAGGAAAAACCAAAATGTTGATGCAAAAAAGAAGAGTGATGAGGACAACTAAAGAAGATGTGACTTCCAAAGTGGAATATATAGAGCTATGCAAGACAGTACAAAAAAGTATCACTGAAGACGTAAGGAAATTCAACTGTGAACTAGTAAGGAAAGCAATTGAAAACAACCAAAGCCTAAAGATAGCAAAGGGACATCTCAGTAAGGGGAAAAAACAGATTATGGCACTGAGAAAAGAAGATGGTTCTGTAACAAGAAATAGAGGCGAAATTTTGACAAGAGTGAAAGATTTCTATTCCAAATTATATGAAAGGGATTATACATGTACTCCAGACATCATGAAAGGTACCAGAGTTCTTTCAGTCCTTCCAGCAGAAGTTGCACATGCAATCAAGAACATGAAGCGGGGAAAAGCTCCAGGAGAAGATGGAATTACTGTAGACATCATACAAGAAGCAAGTGGAGAAATCGAAACAGTATTCGCCCAAATTTTCACTCGATGCCTTAATGAAGGGAAAATTCCTGAGGATTGGAACAACGCTACAATGATCTTGCTACATATAAAAGGTGACATTGAGGATCTCAGGAACTACAGACCTATCAGCCTCCTATCAGTGGTTTATAAAATCTTCACTAAAGTTCTTTCACACCGCTTGAAGGTGACACTGGACATGGCTCAACCGAGAGAACAAGCTGGATTCAGGAGTGGCTACAGCACAATAGATCATATCCACGTACTGAGAGAACTAATTGAAAGAGCGAGGGAATATGAGATTCCATTGTGTATGGCTTTTATCGATTATGAAAAAGCCTTTGATTCGGTGAAACCATCAGCAGTTGCAATGGCTCTGAAATCCTGCGGTATTGAAGATGCATACATTAATATTATTAATAACATCTATGAAAATGCAAGTGCAAAGATTCGGCTGTTTGAAAATACAACACACATAAAAATTGGAAAAGGAGTGAGACAAGGTGACACCATATCTCCGAAGCTCTTTAATGCCACATTGGAAAATGTCTTTCAATCACTGAACTGGGAAAACAAAGGGATAAAGATTAATGGAGATTATCTAACCCACCTTCGTTTTGCTGATGACATAGTCATTTTTGCAACTACCCCATCAGAGCTACAGAGTATGATACAGGAACTTGCTGACAAGAGTAAAGAAGTGGGATTAAAAATGAACTTTCAGAAGACAAAAGTGATGTACAATGCTTTTACAAGAAATGAAGATTTATCGATTGATGGAGAAAAGCTGGAGATAACAGACACGTACGTTTATCTTGGACAGCAGATATCAAGTGAGGGTCACATTGGTGAAGAAATTAATCGGCGTACAAAACTTGCCTGGAGAGCTTTTGGAAGAAACAGCATAATTTTCAAGAGCAATATGCCATTATGTCTTAAAAGAAAAGTGTTTGATCAATGCATCCTTCCAGTGCTTACGTATGGTGCAGAGACGTGGACCTTAGCTAAAAGAGACATACAAAGGCTGCAGACAACTCAAAGTAGCATGGAGAGGTGCATGCTTGGTGTAACCAGGAGAGATAAGAAGAGGAACACGTGGATCCGAAAAATGACAAGAGTGGAAGACATCATGATCAAAGTTAAATCCCTGAAATGGCAATGGGCTGGACATACTGCCAGAAGAACAGACCATCGATGGACAGCCAAAATTTTAGATTGGATTCCAAGGGACAGGAAAAGACCCAGAAGAAGACCACATGGAAGATGGGTGGATGAAATTCGAAAGTATGCGGGAGTGACATGGAGGAGACTGGCACAAGACAGACCGTTGTGGAGGAAACTTGGGGAGACCTTCGTCCAGCAGTGGATTGATAATGGTTGATAATGATGATGATGATTATATGTTATACACACAATGTAATGAAAAATACAAGAACAAAATATTTCTTTTAATTCTGCATCAATGACTCGCTGAAGTTAGAAAAAATAACTGTTTTCTAGAGAGCTTGTTTGACAGTGCAAGATTCAAACCCTCTATCTAGAAGGGAAAAAATTTTTCTTGTCGAAAGAAAAAATATGGGCCTCCTTATTTTAGTCAAGGAACACCCCTTAATGTTTTTAGAGAAATCTGAGACCATGATGGTACGACCCTACCTAAGTTGAAATGGAACCGATCAGGAAAGAAAGGTAGATAGAAAGGCAAAGGAAATCACGGACATTTCTCTCTTGTAGGTATTTCGGAATCTGGTCAGGAATGCCTACAAGAGAGAAAGTTAATGACTATGACGTAACAACAAAAGGTCTTGGGTGAGATGTGTGAAGGACGTCAGTAAAGCTAGAGCTGTGTACCAAGATCATTGTAAATGGAAATATTTCATACATCAATTTCAAATTTTACACTGGAGAATGATCTTCCTTTCAGGAGTTAACCACTGAATCGCACAAAACTGCTCAGTGATTTGTATGTATATATAGGGTGATCAGAATCGACTGCACAATAAACCTACCGGACGATTTCTCGTGGAGAAAGAAGCAGAAAACCATTGTCCAATTGGACGTCGCATTCCGGAGATATAAGCTCTGAAAGTTTGTGATGTCACATCCGGTAAGAATACAGACATTAGAAATAACTTACCGAATCACTTTGACAGAAAACATGTAATTTATTGATGTGTACCATTACAACACAAATGATAAACATGTGGATTTGTGTCAGATTACAACATGTGTTCAAAATGACCACCTTGTAGTGCGGAACAGGCGGCAGCCCGCCGAGTAATAGACATCTGCATGCGTTGCAGCATAGCAGGGGTTACACTTGTGAGGACTGCGTGTAAGGTGGCCACTAGGTCATGCAGGCTGTTGATAGGCCACCCATATACCAGTTCCTTTAGATGACCCCAGAGGAAGAAGTCCAATGGGTTAGGATTTGGTGATCTAGCGGGCCATGCGACAGGACCACCACGGCCAAGCCATCGACCAGGATATTCCGTATCCAGCCACTGGCGAACATTTGCAGCGTAATGTGCCGGTGCTCCATCATGCTGGAACCATAGATTGCTGAGAACAGCCAATGGTACGTTTTCCAGTAAGTACAGCAGAACATCACATAGGATCACCATGTAGTTGGCAGCTGTGACATGTTCGGGAAAAAGATATGGTCCCACTAGGATATCGCCCACAATACCACACCAGATATTAACACCCCACTGGACCTGGTGAGCATGTTCACGTGTTGCGTGCAGATTGTCCAATGTCCAAACATGACTATTATGGGTGTTGCTGATACCCTGTCGTGTAAACCTTGCTTCATCAGTCAACAAGATCCGGCGGATGAAACTATTATCGGCAGCATGTTGCTGTAGCAGCCAAGCACAAGTATGCCTGTCTTTGAGGATAATCCTGTGGTAATTGGCCTTGCACCCGTGTGATGTGATATGGATGCAAGTCTTCATCGTGTAGAATGGCAAGTACGGTAATTTGACGCACACTGAACTGTCGCACGATCGCACGGCTGCTGGTCGTTGGCTCCTGCTCTATGAACTCTAGTATGGCATCCTCGAAGGATGGTGTTCTCACAGAGGGTCCAGCGCCACTGTCTACACTTGGACGTAGTGCGACATTGCCTGTGTCGCGCATTTAAGCGTCAAGCTGCCGTTTGACCTGGGTGCCGTCTTGCTGGGTATCGCTCGCTGTAGGCTCTTGCTGCACGCAATACTGAACCATGGCATTCCCCCAATAGGAGATGCATGTCACAATACTCTCTCAAACTATACAACATATCGCCACCCACACTACTGTCAAATGTACCAACGCAGTATGAGCTTACCTGCTACCATACCCAAACCCTTTTTATCCCTACCTGCCGTATCGCGCAGGCATACAACTGATGGTTTCACGCCACCACGTCCTTCGAATTCACATACGCACTCCGTGTCACATTTTAAAATGTTGATTGCCTTTTTTTTAATTATTATTATTTTTTTTAATTGGAGGTTTAACGACCACAGCGAGCAACCCAGTGGGCATGGGCTATAAGTAGTTGCCCGTCCTGAATTTAGGACCACTGGTTCCAGGGAAGGCAGAGAGTCAGTGCTGTAGGACAAACACAACATCCATGCTTCAGCAGGATTTGAACCTGGGCCCCTTTCGGACAAATTATCAGAAGCCATCGCTTTTGACCACTGCGCCACTGGGGCGGCTTCACTGCCTTGTGATACGTGCATCTGTATAAGTATCCACGTCACTCTTCAACGAGCATGTGCATTACCGGATGTGACGTCACGAAACTTTTGGTGTGTATATCTCCGGAATGCAACGTCCGATCGGACAACGGTTTTCGGCTTCTTTCTCCACAAGGAATCGTCCGGTAGGTTTATTACATGGTCGATTCTGATCACCCTGTATGTATGAAAGACATGCATACACTTCTTGCCCAGGTACAGGTGTGTCACTGTGTAGATACTACAAAATGTAGTATGACTTTGGAGGAGGGGGAAGAAACTTATACAGTGCATTGTCCAGTAAAATGCTACGTAAGTGACTTGAATCACTAAAAAGTATTACTTGACATTTAAAATCTGTGTATAACAAATAAGATTCACTCACCAATTCGGCAGATCATGTTCCTTATAATACCTTTTGCATTAATATTGGTTCCATCTTGACTGCTGTCCCTCTTTAATTTAAGAAGCCTATGAAGAGCTGAAAGGGTAAAATTTCACATTTAAAATATGACAGATACTACATACTTGCCAACTTTGGAAAACGTGCATCAGTAAAACTTTTGTGTTAATGCCATTTACCATAGAACAAAACATAATTATATTAATACATATGCAGTAAAAATCTCTGCATATGCCACAATAACTAAACTAGTATTATCTGTGTTTAAAATAATAATTTAAAAACCATAAAGTAAAATCTTAATTTTGTTCAATGTTAGCCTCACAAACCTGTGGTGTTTCAATGCCAAACTAAACATTTCCTCTAAAAAGGAAACATTCATTCACTTTAAGAGTACCTACACATTACATTCAAAACTGTATCTTACATACCTTTTAATCTTCATCTTGTATATCAGGATTATAAAATATTGCAATCACTTTCATGACTTCCATCACATACTGCAGAAAATGGCCTTTCTTGTAAAAGTTTCACAACAGCGGAAGTTGGATCTAAAGCCATTTTGTGGACAATCGCCATTGTATCGGTCTTCCCACAGCCATAACATTTGGCAGTTTCATCTTTTGGAAACATTTGCCAAAAAGTGGACCAGCATGGCTGGCAGCACTAAATGGCACATTGTGTTCGATAAAAAAAGACGTAAACAACAATACAACACGAGTTACGTTTCCTTGACTATTATATGACGTTTTAAAACACGTAGTCAGTTTGGAGTTACTATCAGTACACTTTACATTACCTTTGTGTTTGGGACCATTTACATGACGAAAAATATCGTTTCTGCCTCTGTGGGCAATGTTAAAATCGTTTTGGCAAATGTCGCAAAATGCAAATTTTACACCTTTATTAGATTTCCTGGAACTTATAGAAACTGGAACTTTGGGGTGTATACTTCCTTAAAAGTTTGAAAATAACTTTGAGATGGTATAATCTTAGTACTCATCTTTATATATTTGCATAAAAGCTAAACTAACAACTTGCTCTCCCCGGTAATTCAACTCTACAACAAAGAAACAAAACCACACACTAAAAACAACACACATAAGAAAGTATTGTTTTGCTGCTACAACAACATTGCTTAGCACTGTGCATGCAGATTTTACCCTTCTCTTTCATTGGCTGTGATTTCCTTAGCAAGAGGAGACCAATCAACTGCTACGATGAACTAGCGTCTACAGGGACTGAAATACCAAGGACGCTCGATCAGCGTTACCATTCGCTTAATCAAGTAGGGCCGTGGAAATACAAAATGTGACGGCCACCATCGCAGACTCTGCGCATGCGTTGACACCAGAGTTTGCCAAAAAAAAAAAAAATTTTTTTTTAAAGGAGTATTTTTACTCCTTTGAAAAACTTTAGGGAGTATTTTTCAAAAGTCGGGAGTATTTTAGAAAAATTAACAGATGAAATAAAATACTTATGAAAATGCCAGGCAATTATGAAAAATCAATCCAGATTTTTTTCATATTAAATATATTTCACGTATTTAGAATTTGGATCCATTTTGTTTCTTATTTTAGAAATAAATATAATATTCATATTTAAAACAATAACATTAAATTTATCATGTTTTTGTAATGATCACATTAAACAGCAATATGTTCAAGAAGTGAAAACATTGCCCTTTTGATGCTATTATAGGCATCTAAAAATATCTAATAAACTTCTCAGCAAGTTCCACAGCCACATTTGTTTTTCTGCAGCTGCACAGCATCCAGTGCTTAAATGTTCATTTTGCTGATACCTCTGTTTCCCTTCCCATTTTTCTATTGTTTTTTCTTTTAATTATGTTAATGCCTTTGGATGACAATTTTATCCATCATGAATGCATGATAGCTTTCACTATTTTAGATAAAAGATGAATAGTGTAACTTTGAAAATCTAAACACTTTTGAACACCATGCATCAATTTTTACAAATTGTTCAGCTTTGTCACTTTCGTTTTCGGACCCCCCCTGTATGAAGCTGAAATGCAAATATTTTTTTTGGGGGGGGGGGGGAGGGAATACTTAAGAATACAGGATACATGTTCTGATCATTGTTGGGGAGAAAAATTACAGTTACAGGGAAATCTTCGCTACGTTTGGACATTTTCCCTCCATTTTCAAGTTGAAGTACAAACATTTATGAAATAAAATGATATTTAACAACAATACTAGGCAAAGGAAACATCATGTGAAAAATAAAATTATGATTACGGGAGGAATCTTCACTGCGTCTAACTTTTGTTTTCGAAAGTTTCGAAAGACGAAACTTCCGCTTTCGAAAGTTTAGAAAGTTTCAGGTGGTAAACATCCTCCACCACTACTAATTGCACCATAATTTCTGTTCAGTTACGCATCCATCTCCAGGATAACCCAAATTATGATGGAAAAGGAGAAATTCCTCGAAGCCGTTGCATTCTGATGCCTAAAGATTACAGCGAAATCTTTTTGCCGTCAAAATTTCTGTTTTCTGAAATTTCCCCTCCATTTTCAAACTGAAATACATATATTTATGAAATAAAATGATATATAACAACAATACTAGACAGAGGCAACATCACAGGAAAAAGAAATTACAATTACGGAAAAAGTATTTATTTTGTTTACTTCCGTTTCTGAAAGACGAAACACCGTCCCGATGCATATTTTTATGAAATGGTAAAATTCTTCCAAGAAAAAAATATTCGAGGTAAAATTCTTCGAGAAAAATTCCAGATGCGTATTTTTACACGACGAGAAAAATTCCTGACGCGCACTTTTAAAGTGTCGAGAAAATTTCCTGATGCGTATTTTTTACGCGTTCGTAAAATTTCGATGCACTCTAGACGCATAATCACACATTTTGGCAAACTCTGGTCAGCACGTCACTTGAAAACTCCTGTGGAGAGAGAGCTACCGCACGACGTCACGAACCCAGCCAGCGAGTAAAAAATGACATCATCGCGTGACACAGCGATCGTAAGGTCCGGTACAAAATCTAAGTGGATGGTTGCAGGGGATGAAATATGCCGATTGAGCAATCGAAATATTAAAAAATCTGTAAAAAAGGTCCTCTATCCGTAAAATTAAGCAGAAATCCGTAAATTTCATAGATAATCTGTAAAAGTTGGCAAGTACGCTACATGCATTAAATTAAAAATAAGTATACTTCACCAGTATTAAACTGGGAAGAACCCAAAAACTGCTTCATTAATTTGGTCACATTTTGTAAAGGGGTTATTCCATGTCAAATCAACCAATTTTGTTTGCAAAATATCACCCACCAATTGGGATTTGAACGACATTCAGCTGGTAGGTATACCTGATAAAGTTATGGAAAAATCTTAAGTTTTAAGTTTTTTTACCCCATAGTTTTTAATAAACAGTGTTCCAAAATTTAGCTGAGCACCCACTTCAGCAGCAGTGCAGCAACATGTAACTTTTTACAAAACTTGGGGGTTCATGGAAAATGGTTCACAGATCTCAAAACCATATTTCAATTTTACCGGAAATGCTAGATAAATAAGTGCCACCTAGCGGTGAAGTGAAGAAGTACCATAAAATTTGGCTATTTTATATAAAGCTCTGTGGAGATTGCTCTAGCATGATGGAACTGTTTTTTCTTTTACACTGATCCTTGACACATCTTGTAACTTATTCAGAAAAAAAAATGGTGGGTATCAGCGAACTTTCACAGATAAGTAAAATTATTTGAAATGCATGTGGAGGTTTCCTCTGACACTTCAGCCTTTTTTTTTTTTTAATTAGAATCCACCCACTTGGATGTTCAGGAAAATTAGCATGTATGTTTGCCTAACAATCCTCCTAAGTCTCAGCTTTTTATCCCCCATAGCCTCCAAGATACAGTACTCAAAAGGTAGGCCTAACAACTGTTTCATCAGCAAATTCACCAATTTCAAGCTTCCATGTGAGTAACTTGGCATCAATTGAATAAATGTGTTGAATATGTCGACATTTTCTGTTTTGAACATTAAAAGCAATCATTTTACAAATGATTAAAAAAATAACAGAACTAGAAATTAATGTTTAAATATATACATAAAAGTAACAATTATCACCATTAATAATGGTGGGAAGTGCTTTGTAACCAAAATAGTTTTTCTACAGTGAAATTCCCTGTGCTAAGGATACATGCTGAAGAAGCACATGGCAAATATAATCAGAGTTGGCTAGTAAAATCATGTAGCAGGACCATGCAGATGCATAAATTTAATTTTTGCATCCTCTTCTTTCTTTCTAATGCTGGTAACCATACAAAATATATATATATATATATATATATATATATATTGTCATGTCATAGGTGCATGCTAACACTGTGTGTACACCTGTGGCAATTTTTTTAAATCACTGCCACTTCTGAAGTCAAATATCAAACTGTATTTTTCATCTGCACTTTTCATTTTCATTGCTATTGTGTTTGATGAAAGTGGACAAAAGGGGTGGAAGCTTCTGGTACCTGATAGAACTTTTGTTTTCTAAAAACATTCCTGTAGATTATTTTGCAGAGTTTCAACTTCAGATTTTGATATGAAAAGAAACTGTATTTTCTACACAAAAATTATAAACATCTACTGCTATTGTGATCTGGTTTGCAAAAAACTGTTGCAGGCTTGCTCTGGTTACAATTCATTTCACTGTACTACCAATGCAATCACAAGGTGACTGTCATGGATAGTTGCAAAAAACGACCATGATGCAGATTCAGCAAAATCATTTTTATGCTCGCATAAATTTATAAAGCTCTTGAGATTTTTGTATTGAACAGCACACCCATCTGTAAAATAGTGAACTTTAACAACAGCTGGATATTCATTCTTAATATATTGTATCGTTTCTTGCTGGATTCTGTATGCCATTCAAACATCATGGTCAAGATCGTCAGATAAGAAACAGTGACTGGAGATTTCAAGCCAACTGCATCTTGGCTCTGGTGTAGACAATAACTGCATGAACTGTGCATGCCCAATGATACCCTTGTGCATCATCTTGTATAAGAAACTAATAGTTCTCACTGAATAAATAATAACACATGGAACTATACACCAACTATACATAAGATAGCATAACTGTATTAGTTATCCGAATTTATTGGTGTAGATGAAATCAATGCCAACAAATAGTCTATTATAAACCCACTTCCGTTCCCAACCTGTTGCTCCGCAGCTCATTCTGCCCCGCTGATTACAAGACAGCTTTCTCCCGTTCTCGTATTAGAAGAGCCTTCACCATCTCCTCCGATGTTCCTTCTAGACTAAGCGAATTAAAAAGCATCATTGAATTGGCCACTGAGGCAGAATATGATCCAAACATGGTATGTTAGATATATCGAAAGAAACAGAAAGAGGCTGCCAATCTCTCTAAGCCGCAGCTATGCTATCTGGGCTCTATTTCTTATGTACCAAATGTTTCCTATAAACTCAAGAACGCGCTCAAGAATATGAATCTCGGTGTCGGCATAAGATCTCCGACATCTTTAAATGCTATGCTTAGGCGGAATACTGACAAACTCCTACTTTCCAACAAAGCAGGTGTTTATGCCATCCCTCTACAATATCCGAATGGCTCCAAGCAATACTACATTGGGATGACCAAACGTTCATTTAGAATTAGAGTCAACGAACATAAGAGAGATGTAAAGAACAACAAATTAACCACGGCCTTATCCAGAGAAGTCCAGTTCAAGTCTGCTGATCCTATATGGAATGACATAAAGAAATTAGCTTCCTACTCTACTCCTAAATCCACTGCCATTCGGGGAAACATTGGAGATCCTTACCAACAATGAGGCCTGCAATGATGGCGTCTCGCTAGAGTTACCACGAATTTGGAACCAGCTACGTGCAAAACGAACACGATGCCTCGTGTTTTTATTGAATAATTACATTCGCATCTGTTCGTTTATTGTCAAGTCAAGTCACCGCGTTCAAATTGTTGAAGCGTTCTATTATCTAGTTTGCTGTCTACCTTCCTTAAAAAAGCCATCTGGTTGATGTGCGAAAGCTTGGAAACTTTTATTTCATCTATACCAATAAATTCGGATAACCAGTATAGTTATACTATCTTAAGTTCTAACTGAAGTCCATGAGAATAATTGCAGTGTCAGACACAAGCTTCTTTTTTAGTACCTTTAGAATCTTTGACTGTTCCTTTGCAATATATGAATGTGGGGTAAGTTTTCACACTTTTTTTAAAATTAGTATTGGGAGTGTAATGACCACCATGAGCATCTGTGGTATATAAGCAGTCATCCGTCCCTAATTTAGGGCCACTGGTTTCAGGGAAGGAAGAGGATCAGTGTCATAGGACAAACACAACATTCATGCCTAACCGGGATTTGAACCCGAACTCATCTCAGACGAAAGATCATAAACCATCGCATAGACCACTGCTCCACCGGCGCATTTGTATAAAATCATCCATCGTTGTACTTTGTTTTATTAGTTCTGTTCTGTTGCTAGATGCCCACTGACTGTATTCTATATCATCATTCTGGATCACCAAATAAAAAAATTAGCTTCATGCTTGAGCAATGCTCTACAGAAGTTGGTATAGGGTAGCAAAATTTTACGGTGATTTTCCATTTCACCACCAGGTGGCATTTAGGAGAAAAATCAGTACTGCTTATGGCAGTATTAATTTCCTCTAGAATGTTTGGTACTTTGAAACAGATTCTTATAGTGGTATTAAATCTCACTTATACCTTCACTTTGTGCTGCTCTGACCAGCACAGCTGGTAACCATATAGTATACGTAAATTTCAAATTGTGTTAATTTTTTTAAATGTTTGAAAAAATTATTGTTTTTAATGTTCAGAACAGAAAATGTCGAGACATATTTAACACATTTATTCAATTGATGCCAAGTCTCACACACACACACAGAAGCTTGAAATTGGTGAATTTGCTGATGAAACAGTTGCTAGGCCTATCTTTTAAGTACTATATCTTGGAGGCTATGGGACGATAAAAAGCTGAGACTTAGATTGTTAAGTAAACATACATGCTAACTTTCCTGAACATCCAAGTGGGTGGATCCGAATTGAAAAAAAAAAAAAAAAAAAAAAAAAACAACAACGCTGAAGTGTCAGAGGAAACCTCCCACACATACATTTCAAAATTTTACGTATCTGTAAAAGTATGCTGATACCCACCATTTTCCTGAATAAGTTACAGATGTGTCAAGGATCAGTATAAAAGAAAAATCAGCTCCATCATGCTAGAGCAAGAGCCGCGGATGGCTTAGTGGTTAGCGAGTCAGACTGTCATCGGACAAGTACATTCAATGATGCCCCCGGGTTGGTCACCCACCCGGTTACGTTGAGAAACCATTCCTGCTCCCCCATGACTTTCTCTCACCCCTCTATGAGCAACAGCGTACTTGTACGGTGGCACCATCTACTATGCTCTCTCTCACTTACAAACTGTTCTGTCAAAGTTGCTAGACTTGTTCTCACTCCTTCCATTTCTGTGCCCTGCCCCAAAGGCGGACCCGCTGTAGGTGGTTTGGCCCTAAACCTTCTCTGTGGATGGCCCTGCCCCAAAGGTGGACCCGCTGTAGGTGGTTTGTCTCTAAACCTTCTCTGTGGATGGAAGTCTTACATGAAAATCTCTCTCTCTCTCTCTCTCTCTCTCTCTCTCTCTCATGCTAGAGCAATACTCTATAGAGCTCGATATAAAATAGCTAAGTTTCATGGTGCTTTTTCACTTCACCACAAGGTGGCCCTCATTTATCTAGCATTTCTAGTAAAATTGAAATGGTTTTGTGATCTTCGAACCCTTTCCCATGAACTCCCCTAGTTTTGTCCTCCTAAATTCACTAGAGTAGCAGTTACAGCAAGTTTTGTAAACAGGGGTGCTGTACTGCTGCCAAAGCGAGATTTAGGAACACTGTATATTAAAAACTATTGGGTGAAAAAAACTAAAACTTAGGATTTTCCCATAACTTTAGTAAGTATACCTACCAGCTGCATTTCGTTCAAATCCGATTCAGGGGTGACATGGCCTGGTGATTTGACATGGAATGAACCAAAGCCTTTTCATAAAATAATAATAATAATAATAAGTCAATCAATTGGCAATGTAGCATTTAATTTCAACTTCAAAATACGTATTTTGTTTGGGGGACATGACTGAACTCGTGTAACATCTGATTCCTCGATATAACCAGCTTCCACTGTATCTGCATTTATCAGGAATTTTGGTTACCAAAATATAAAGTGAAACATCGAATATATGTTTTTCGGTTATATGTTTAGCACTTTTATACGTAATTTGGCATCAGTCCCAATGTTTTAGTGTAGTTTCTATCACTTTTTCAATTCGATTATACACAATTCATTTTTTATACGCTTTTTGCGATTATACATTAAATTCTTAATTTTAGATTATCAAAAATACATGGTTCTCCGATTCTTTAATGTAACCTGGTATGTTACAACTTTGAGAGAATTAAGATAGTATTTTTTACAGCCATGAAGTAGACAATTCAACTAAAAACCTACTTAATAGTATTCAAGGTTATCTTTTTTCTCTAAATTCAAGAAATTTGAAACAAGAAAGGTTAGTGAATATTTTACTCAGCACTAATGCTAATTTAGCATTAGTGCTGAGTAAAATTAGTGGATAAACTGCTTTAGAAATTAAAAAAAGATTTGTAATAGGGTGTAGTAATCATTAAACAAAAACAGTAATCAGATTTACCACCTATATTTCAAAGGTAAGGCTCTTTTTGTATATATTCAAAATACAAAATCATACATAATTACTTAATGTAGTTTTCATAATGAAATTAGAATGAAAAAATTAAGATAAAATTCAAAATAGAGGTAGGCTTGATGAAAGTAGCAAACAAGGTGTCTATGTATGTTTTACATTATAAATTTGCATAATACAATAATAATTATGTGTTCTTTACTTTTTGGAGGCATTCAAACTTTTACAATAGTATTTCATATTTTTAAATTTCTTTTATATTATTTTAAGACCATCACGTAGAAAAATGTATAATCGAGGTTCCACTGTATATATTGTAACGTAACATGTAACCCACTGTCCTGATTTATTTTCATTGGGTCCAGAGTGGATGAATAACTGTGAATAAAAATGGAATGTCACTGTACTGAGTTGGAAGTAAATACAAAGTTTTAAACATGGTAAACAAAACTGGCCTGGACAGACAAGTTCAATCTACTGGACATAAAATCCTGTGGGACTTGGATAGAAATTCTTCTTCAAGAGAAAACTGCTGGGTCATCCACGGCAAATCATCAGATGCTATCCACCACACCATCTCCGATTTTTACAAAAAAAAAAAAAATTCATGAATAGATCACCACAATGTATGAAAATTCTGAAAGTTTAATTTTTTTATTTCCCATAGATTAGAAGATATTAATTTTCAAATTCTGGTGCATGGCGGGCCTTAATCGCGTAGAAACGCAAATATCTCCGTTGTCTGGATCAAAAGAAGTACTAAAATCACCACTCTTTCGTAATTTCCCCCAAGGAATCGATTAGTGCAATGCATGAATTTCTATCTTCTTTAGTTTTTCAGTTACATGCAACGGGAGAGCCTTTTTTGAAAATGTAAAATGGCGATGTAGTACAGCTCTTAGAAAGTCACAATTGTTTTCGTTTTTAAAGAAAAGTTTAATCTAACAAACGAAGAAAAAAAACCTTGGGCTTTCGCGTGCGCACTGAGAAGATGATTTTTACATATGGTGCACAGCTCGTATTTTGCCACTGTGAAACCGCGCACGTCGAATAGCGTTGTGCAGCCACCAGCCAGCCAAACGGCAGCGGGGAATCGATGTTGGCCTTCGGATGGGCAGCAGATCAAGATACCATTGCACACATTGGTCAGAGCGCATGATCATTTGATGTGATGCTTGAAGGTGGAAGGATGGTGAACTAATGTTATGTTTAAAGGCATTTCAAATAATATATCTGCAAAATTTTACTAAAGGGTCATTTCATGCCAAATCGTCAGATGCTATCCACCACATTTTTAGCCATTCGACGATGAGGAAAACTAATATAAACCATTTTTTCCATACAGTTTACCAATATGAGCTATACAATTGAAAAGGTTACATACAAATTATGCGTATAAATTACGCAATGGACATTGAAAATATATTGGTATTCTTAGTTATTCAATGACGAAAAGAACTGATATAAACTTTTTTCTCCTTGTATAGCTTACCAACATACAGTACTAAACTCTTATAAATTATGCAATTGACATTGAATACCATTTTTGGAATATTGATTAACAATATCTACAGCTCACACAATATCCAACAGAATTTTTAGACATGAAATAGTTCTATTTCAGGAATTAATAAACTGTTTAGTTGTCCACGCCTGCCATAAGAGAAAATTATCAAGGAATGCCAGCTTGAGAAATAAAGTAATCAGGGATACACAGCATATCTCGGTGGCTATTCTTGTGATACGGTAGAGGAGATATATACTGCATTTTAGTTGTCAGATACCTGACAATCACAGATGATGACTTAGCAAGGCTGCATGGGGTTAGAAAAAATGTTATCGATTATTTTCTCATAGATCTGGTATTTAAATGAACGAGTATGTCTTGCAGTTGTCATCTTGCCTGTTTTTTATTTATTTATTTCAGTTGTTTATTTAAAGATTATGCGCCACGTGGGAGCTCACGAAACTCTCAAGAGCTCATATAAAACAAAACACACCACAGCACCCTAAAATAAGGAAAACACAATTTAATCGTCAGTGGTGTTGCCCTAAAATAGGATAACACAGTTTGACGGTTACACTGAACGAAAAATTTTATGCCTCCTAATCATATCCCGGTGTCGAAGTGGTAGTAATTGGATTTATTTCCTTTATTATTATTTTTGATTAATCATGCTAATAAGTTAGAAATAGTGGGAAACATTAACAGACATCGAAAGTATGAATACAGTTTTGTTAATGTAATACCCAATGTATCGCAATTATCGATTACCAATATATGTAAAACAAGTACGGAACTCGTGTTACTATTTAGCGATCATAATTTGTCTGCTCTGTTTTGTGTGCTTCCGTTTCTTCTTATCAGTATGAATGCAGTTATCATCCTCATATCGACAAATGCCTTTAGCTGTCACTTGAATTAGTATTATTTTTATTTTATTTTTTGTTTAACACATTACGCCACAATCACAATGCACAAAGACGCTGAAAAACTAGGCAGCAACTTTCAAATCCAAAGAGAATAAAAGAGATCTGAGAAAATACACTACAGAGCTTTTCGAGCTGAAGCCGCTGTTTGCCAGAGGTCATAAATTACGATCTGAAGGAATAGTTCGAGGTCTGGGACCATTCTGTCTGAAAAAAAAAAAAACCCCAAAAAACTAGAAGCAAACGTGTCGGACATAGCACGTATAAAAAGAGTACATCGTCCCTAAGAAAAATAAACAGTTCTACATCTCAGTAAAAGAAGAAACCAATATATTAAAAATTGGGAAAAAGGAGAGAATGTTACAGCAATGGTGCAGTACTGTATTGAAGAAAATACGACACCAAAATTTGAAGATATTCAAATCAAGAGTGGATATAGGAATGAATGGGAGTTAAGACACTCCGAGGCCCTCAGCATAGAAAAAAATAAACACAGAGCCTGTAATAATAATGAACCAATTATCATAGCAGAACCTTGGAAAGCATTAATTAAAAGCGAAAGAGAATATAAAGAACAGCAATGGAAAAAGAAAGGTGGGACAAAAAGGAATGAAAGAAACATAAGAGAGTTAAACAGCGAATAAAATATAGATGGCAGCACAGTATAAAAAAAGCATGAAATTCAGGAATACAAGGAGAGGCGCGTGATCCTTTAGCCCTTTCGCACATGTAGAGAGACACCGTAGGCAAATCATCTAGCACACATTGTCGGTCTGCAACATCGTGTATCGGATGAAGGTTCTGATGATGGTTCTATACGAGTTGAAATGTTTTAACGGAAGTTTAGTAGGAGTTTGATGGTGGAATAATGGTGATCTCATGCATGCCTTGATTTTAAACTTTTTATTGGTTTAATGATGAAATATTTTTAAACTGCAAATTTAACTGCGGGTGAAACAAATACAAGTGAACATCGATGGAATGGGATATTTTATCAACATGTATATAGTAATTTTAACATTTAAGATGTTGGAACCAAAGTGCAATAATGTACATAACAGAAAGATTAAAACCAGGTGTTTCATCTCCCAATGGAATTATAGTTGGAATAATCACGACAGGTGTTAAGAATCGTCAATGAATCCACAAAGTGAATGACACACCAATAGTGTGCTTCGTATCAACTAAGGATCAAGCAGTACGTAATAGTATTTAGACCCATTAGTGGATATTTATTTGTTAGTTACAGAAAGCGTTATACCATAATGGCAAATAAATAAATTAACAAACACAGGGGCGATGCCAGCCGCTCAGAACTGGGTGGCCATTAGGAGGAGGGGGGGGCTAAGCATGATGGGAGAGGAGGCACACATTTTGAAGTGTTTAGCAGAAATTTTTGGAGAAGATTCCGTTTATATGCATTTTACCCGATGCTGATAACGTTATCCCTAATATATATATAAAAAAAGTTTTCAAGTGAATACTGTACATAGTATTTACTCAGTGTATGTAATACGGGAACCATGGATACAAATCTCTACGACAAGTTACTATTTCTTCGCAATTTTAGCTTACTTAAGTCTTTTTTTTTTTCTTTCATAAGGTGATTTATAAATTATAGTTTGTAACCTGACAAGGAATATCTCTCTCTCTTATCATTTTAAACTATAATTACAAAAATGGTGTGTTTCTGCTGCTTTTTCAGAAATTTGTTCAGAGGACTTCCCCCTCCATATTCCTTCCATAAGTACAAAAACTAATAGCCATGTGGAATGCTATTTTTTTTTTTTTTTTTTTTGAGAGTCTACAATTAATAAACTTTCAAAAGCCGGGAGTTTAGAACTGATTGGTTTACATCGATGACACGAACATTTATTAAGTATTGAACTTTTCTTGCGGGTCAAATTTAGTTGCTACACTACAGGAAAAGTATCATATTACTTTCACAAAAAATAATCGGAGGAGATTTTGTGTGTGCATATAAAATCTTCTTAACACTTTTTTGTCAACATCCTTTCTCATCCTGCGGCGAATGGCAAGTTTATACTTAACGATATCTTTACCAGGAACAATCATTTTGTGGGATGTTTATCAGACAAATGTCTGGCGTGTCAGGTCATTTGCAGTAACGTTCCACAAAAAACATCTAAAAAAGCTTCACTTCATCACCGGCATGATCTGAAAACAAAGCACGACAGAACTTTTTTAACTATGTATACATACATACACAGAATTAACAAAAAACATGACACCGAATTTTCGGGTCTAATAAGCACGTCTTTTGAATCCGTTCTGACGCAAAATGAAATTTATCAAAGCTATTCAAAGTCAATGGAACCGGTATGCAAAACAATAGATCTGACGAAAGAAAGAAGATTTTCATTAGGGTTTTTAATCCCTCAGATATTGCCGTAAGCTTACGAACTCTTAGAAACAGAGATATCGACAAAAATAAGATGTGACTTTACGTTCCCTGGTGGGAAAACCATGCATTATTTTAGGAAGAAAATATTCTCAAAAGGTTTATCCATATAAGCAGTATCGGTCCAAGAAAAAAATTAGTCGAGTTTTCAAGAGCCCAGATTTTGCAACAAATACTTCAGAAGCAGAAATTAACACTTATGACCCCTGATGGCCAAACCATTCTTTACCAAACATTAGAAATTATGTGAAAAATATTTTCTATTAGGTCTTGTATGCAATACAGGAAGAATTTTTTAAATCATATCTTTAGGAGCAGAAATAATGCAGAAAACGCAATTTACCTTTGTGCCCCCTAGCGGAAACCTATGATTTACTTGAAAATTTTGAATTTATAGGAAAAACATTTCGCATCTTAAACACTATCCAACAAAGAAAGAATTTTTCAAATCGGACTCCTAGAAGTAGAGATATTGACAAAAATAAGATATACATCTACGCCCCCTGGCGTAGAAACTATGCATTATTTCAAGAAGAAAATGTTCCTAAAAGGTTTGTCAACATGAGTAGTATTGGTCAACAAACCACTTTTTTTCAATCAAGATTTTAGAAGCTCATATTTTGCTGTACATGCATCAGAAGTGGAAATCAAGACTTACTCCACCTGGTGGTCAAACCATTTTTTACAAAAATTAGAAATATGTGCAAAGGATTTCCCATCAGGAGCTGTATGCGGTGCAGAAAGAATTTTTCAAATCGGAGATTTAGAAGCAGAGATATAGGGGGAAACGCAATTTACATTTACACCCCTAGCAGAAAGTCTATGAATTACTTGAACATTTTGAAATTATATAAACCACATGTCACACTAGGAACACTATCCAACAAAGAAGGAATTTTTCAAATCGGACTCCTAGAAGTAGATATATTGACAAAAACAAGATATACATCTACGCCCCCTGGCGTAGAAACCATGCACTATTTTAAGAAGAAAATGTTTCTAAAAGGTTTGTCGACATGACTAGTATCGGTCAACAAACGACGTTTTTTTTAATCGAGAATTTAGAAGCTCATATTTTGCTGCAAATACAACAGAAGCGGAAATTAAGATTTACGCCCCCTGGTGGCCAAACTATTTTTTTACAAAAATTAGAAATTGTGTGCAAACGATTTCCCATCAGGAGCTGTATCCGGTGCAGAAAGAATTTTTCAAATCGGAGATTTAGAAGCAGAGATATAGGGGAAACGTAATTTACCGCTACGCCCCTAGCGGAAAGTCTATGAATTACTTGAAAATTTTGAAATTTTATGAAAAACATGTCACACGGAAAACACTATCCAACAAAGAAGGAATTTTTCAAATCAGACTCCTAGAAGTACAGATATTGACAAAAATAAGATGTACATCTACGCCCCCTGGCGGAGAAACTGTGCAATATTTTAAGAAGAAAATATTCCGAAAAGGGTTATCAATGTGAGTGGCATCAGTCCACGAAAGAATTTTTTCAATCGATATTTTAGAAGCCCTGATTTTATGACAAATACATCAGAAGCAAAAATTAACACTTACGCCCCTAGTGGCCAAAGTATGCTGTACAAAAAATTTGAAATTATATGCAAAAGATTTTCCATCAGGAGATGTATCCGCTGAAGAAAAACGATTTCAAATCGGAGTTTTAGAAGAAGAGTTATTGGAAAAAATGTAATTTATTTTACGCCCCCTAGCGGAAAATCTGTGCGTAATTTGAAAAAGTACCGTATATACTCGCGTATAAGTCAAGAAGTTTGGGACAAAATGAGAGCTTCAAAGTAATGGGGTCGACTTATACGCGGGGTCTAAAAAAATCGTAAGTCCAAAAGTTCTTCCCGTGAGGCAAAAGGCAATCCATCCCAAAAGAAATAAAAATGCCGATGTGGTATTAATTACGAAATCGCACCCCTCCAAAAGAAAAAAAAAGGAAGGAAAGAAAGAAAGAAAGAAAAAACACCGATGTGGTAGAATTACGAAATCGCGACCCTCCGAAAGTCTCCTCTCTCCTGGCTTTGCGTATCCACAGCGCAGTCACAGCCGCGCATAGAAAGCTCTGCCCTTCCGACTACCAGTTGATTGCGCTGACCTTCGACGTAACGGAGCCATGCGACAGCCAGTGTTAGGTGTTGCTTGTTCTTAATTGCACGTGTTTTTCTTGTTCTTAATCGAACGTGTCTCGCTTCTCCTATTATGGGTGACACGGATTGTGTAAAGAAACGGATGTCCTATAACGCCGGATTCAAGTTGAAAGTGGTTT
Organism: Macrothele yani; assembly: GCA_039090855.1. Taxonomy (NCBI): domain Eukaryota; kingdom Metazoa; phylum Arthropoda; class Arachnida; order Araneae; family Macrothelidae; genus Macrothele; species Macrothele yani. The sequence goes on along the minus strand of CM077027.1, from coordinate 130,101,629 downwards.
ATTTTGCAGAAAATACTAACAACTCTGCTGCTTCACGTCAATTTGGCATTAACGAAAAACTGATTCGAGATTGACGTAAAAAAAAAAAACGGACTTGGTGAAAATCCCAAAATCGCAAAAAGGCGCTGCGCCGTGGAACGAAATCTTTCCCAGAGCTGAAAAATGTCTTGAATAATTGGATTGTGGGCTGCAGACAAAATGGTTACATTGTAACGCGAACTGGTATACGTTTGCGAGCAATGAAGCTCGCAAAAGATGAAAAGTTGCAGCCGCAAATAACACTTTTCGTGCCTCACCAGGTTGGTGCACAAGGTTCATGAACCGCTATGGGTTGTGTCTACGCCAGCGCACCAAAATTGCACAAAAGTTACCCCGTGACCTCGAAGCAAAGATAAGGGAATTTCAAAAGTATGTAATTCAAAAGAGAAAAGAGACTGCTTTTGAACTTTCCCAAATAGGGAACATGGATGAAACCGCTATGTGTTTCGACCTTCCTGGAAATAAGACGGTGAACCAAAAGGGTGAAAAAAATATCTTGATCAAAACGACCGGCCACGAAAAATCCAGTTTCACGGTTGTTCTTTCCTGTTTGGCCGACGGCAGTAAGCTACCTTCGGTAATTATTTTCAAATGCAAAACTCTGCCGAAAAGCGTTGTCTTTCCGTCTGGTGTGCTCGTTTGTGCCCATGAAAAAGGATGGATGAACGAATCCGGAACAATTGACTGGTTAAAGAATGTGTGGAACAAAAGGCCAGGTGCACTTTTGAGGAAACCTCTTTTGGTGTGGGATATGCTTGTTGCACACCGTTGTGCAGAAGTGAAAAAAACTGCAGAAAATTCAAAAACAACTCTTGCTGTCATCCCAGGTGGGTTGACATCTGTTTTTCAACCACTAGATGTCTGCCTTAATAAGCCCTTCAAGGACAATGTGCGGAGGCAGATTGGATAAGTTCCGATTTGCCGACAGAAACCAAGGGCGGAAATCTGAAGAAGCCGGATATCGTTTTGATTGCGCGATGGGTCAAGGATGCTTGGGATGCGATACCTGCGGAAATGGTGGTGAAATCATTCAAGAAATGTTGCATTAGTAACAAACTTGATGGCACAGAGGATGATGAGATTTTTTATGAGTGATGATCACAGTGATTCTGAAGACACAGGCATAGATGGGAATACTGATTTGCCGCCCCGGTGGCGCAGTGGTCTAAGGCGTTGGCCTCTGATCATTCGTCCGTAAGGGGTCCGGGTTCGAATCCCGGTCAGGCATGGATGTTGTGTTTGTCTTACGGCACTGGCTCCTTCCCATCCCTGGAACCAGTGACCCTAAATTAGGGACGGGCGACTGCTTATAGCCCATTGAGTTGCTCACGGTGGTCGTTAAACCTCCAATCAAAAAAAAAAAGAATACTGATTTTTATGATGACGCGCCGATGACGAAAAAGACTTTTGAACTGTTTGGCGAGTCTGACTCGGAATCGGATTTTGAAGGGTTCCGATGAAGTTTTTGGGTATGCAAATTAAATTTAGTATAATATTTTTTTTTTTCGTTTTCAAATGTTTTTGAATAAATTCATTGAAATTTTTTTTTCTCATTCCGGGATCGACTTATACGCGAGTATATACGGTATGTCTAAAATACTCTTCGACGTAAATGGAATCGAAAGATAAAAAAAAATTTCAATCGGATGTTTAGAAGCAAATATGTGGAATAAAACGTATTTTTGAATTCGACATCATCTACATTTACGCCCTCTACCGGCAAAATTGTACATCGTAAAAAAAAACGAAATGAAGGATCATCATTTGCATATTTCAAGCTTCCGAATGCAAAAAGAATTTTTCAAATCGGACTAATAGTTCCAGAGATATCGTGAGTACAGACAGACGGACGGACAAACCGATAACGGAAGCACGATCTTTTTTCACAAAAGACGTGCTAAAAAAAAGCTGATTAAAATATACAAGATGATCCCTAAAATTAGCCAAAGAAATTTCTCCATGATCACAGAGTGTCGAAAGGGCAGGAGAAATGTCTCAAAATCGTTGGTCTCTTGTCTAGAGCGAAAGCATTGGCAGTAACTTTTTTTTTTTTTTTGGTTGGAGGTTTAACGACCACCGTGAGCAACTCAATGAGCTATAAGCAGTCGCCCGTCCCTAATTTAGGGTCACTGGTTCCAGGGAAGGGAGAGAGCCAGTGCCGTAAGACAAACACAACATCCATGCCTCACCGGGATACGAACCCGCACCCCGTTCGGACGAATGATCAGAGGTCATCGCTTAGACCACGGCAGGCAGTAATCACTCCCAATAACTTTGGTTTTGCATCGATTTCAAGAAATGATCTAGATGACGACACAAAATGCAGGAAAATATTGCGAACACTGTAAAACAGGGCTGGGAAAATTACCGGGCGCCAGGTCGCCTAGAAATTTGGTCCTGGCGCCCAACTTCTTTTACTTCAAATTTCATAATTTGCAGTCACTACTTTGAGCTCATAGATGCAAAATGTAACTAAAACTTCAACAAATTGTAATTTAATGAAATCAAACTCTGAAATTTTATGCTTTGATCGCATTTATACATTCTGTCGGTTTTTATCCTGATGCGTGTGTTTCAAGCAGAGAAATGTAACAAAACCTTTTGAGTCGCGTGACTAATCTGTCAGATCGCGGAAGCTACAGGAGCAGAAACTGCGACGTGCGTCGCAGAACAAAATCCCCTCTTTGCAGAACATTTGTTTTTTAATTTCAGATTTCAATGCCTTGCGGAATATATATATATATATATTTTATCTTAGATTTCAATTTTCCTTTTCGAATATTTTTATTTATAGAACATATTTTGTTAAATCTTAAATTTCAATTCCTTGCAGAAATTTTTTTTTCTTAAATTTGCAAGCGCAATGTTCGGTTGCGCATATGCAGGTAACTCCTCTAGTCTACACTCCCTTCCCTTCTGCCAGGAACACCGAGCAAACCCCTGCCCTCCCCCCACACATCCATCCACCCCTACCATTTGGGATGGTAGAAAGACCTTTTCCCCCTTCCCACTAGCATGTTGTAAAAGTGGGAGGTGCCAAGCTGTGTTAAACAACATATTGCTAGGGAGTGTTTGTTAGGTGTCCATCTTGGAATAAATCACCTGAAGTCAACAGCAGCAGAACACGCGGGATTGCGGAATTCTCGCCCAAAGCCCAAAGCTTGAAACTCCCGCCGAAGTAAAGTTGCTAGGAAGGCGATCCGTATTTTCACAACTCACAAAAATTCGAGCTATAAAAACGTATCCGTGATAAAATTACGTGCGTTAAAAACTAATCCTTCACAACAGAGCTCTGAAAATTTCAGTCGAATATATCGTTCATGCTAGCAATATAATCAATTTATGGACACGTCAATCGGCATCGTAGCGGCCTGGACAATTCATTTTGTTATATCGCCAATTGTTACAAATCAGGCACAAGATTGTTTCTCAGAATTCCGCGTTTTTCATTATTTGGGATTCATACAAAACTGAAGAGAATTTGGAGGAAGGAATTAATGTATGTGTGTGTGGGAAGGGGTCATTTTCTGTCTGGGAACAGTATTCCGTTTTCCAAAACTTCCCGTAATCGTTTCCTTTTCTTACACAGTTGCCTGTGCCCAGTATTGTTGCTAAATATAAGTCTATTGCATAAATGTTTGTACTTCTGCTTGAAACTGTAGGCAACAATTTCCGAAAACGTAAATTCAACGGAGTGAAAATTTCCCTGTAATCTTTAGCCAGGAATCTTCCCCGCGGATTCGGAGTATTTTGCCTTTGTTGTCATCATTTGCGTCATTCTCGAGAGCGATGAGTAGAAGGTCCATTTTCCGGCTGAAAACGGAATTCCGTCTCTCAAAACATTCGAAAACGTAAGCTAGACAGAGTGCCGATTTATCCCGTAATCACCTTTTTTTTTTTTTTCACGATTCCTCTCTGTTCAGTATTAATGTAAAATATGATTTTGTTCAATAAATGATTGTGTTTCAGCTTCAAAATGCAGGGAAAATTTCTGAAAATGAAAATCGCACTCAGCGAAGAGTTCGAAAAAACTGCTTTCCACTCAGAATAACTGACATAACTCCCTTATGTGTTGACATAATTATAAAAAGAGCAGGTATTTTATTGAATTTTGAATAATTAATATTTCCAAGAACTCATGTCAGTTCTGAGCAGAATAAAGACTTGGAAGATATTTCCACCAATTTCATTGAATTTGTAAAGGATTTACCATGTGTTCCACACTCTGGAGATGGGTAATAAAAAAAAAAAAAAAAAAAAAGGTTTATTCTTTGCGAAAGGTATAAGTCATGAGATATGAAACTGTATGACAGATTGTTTGTTCCATATTTTTTGTTATTATTTTGGTTCTGTAAAACAACTTTTGTTTTTAGATAAAAGAAAAATTCAAATAAACTTGAGGTTCCATATATTTAAAATTCAGGATATTAAATAAAAAAAATTTTCCTTAAACTGCCATTTTTATGACTTTCTAATTTGTGTTGTACAATGACAAAAACCTGTAATTAATTATCCTGGAATATCACATTCTTTTTTATGTTTATATTTTTATCAAAACTATAGTTTTGATGAGATTTATAGACCAAATTCGAATTTCACTGAACCCTGTGATCTATAGACCAAATTCGAATTTCCTTTAGCACTTATATTATTACTCTTTGTTCTGACATCATCACCATGCATTTGTGCACGATACTTTGAAATTTGGTTTCGTTTCACCTGGCTCCTAGATTTGGAGCTTATTTTTCAAGCCCTGCTGTAAAACCTTTAGTTGTCAAATTTTATGATAATCGCCAAATTCGTTATCGGAAAAAAGAAAAAAAGTGCATTCCATGAAAGCTCAACCTCTTGTTCTCTGATTTGATCAAATATAATAATCAAAATCAGACATGGAAGTTGATCACAGCGTTGTGAGACATCAAAATATAAACTAATCGTGCTTTTTAAAATAAAGAATTCCTTTCCTTTAAAAGGCGAGTTCAACAATACATGTGTCCGCATGGCATGAGTGCTACTTGCTTGTGGCAGAGATGCTGTTCTTCTTCCAGTACCACGTCTCCGCAGAGCTGTGGCCACGACACAGCGTGCGTCGCAGACTGCGCTTTCACTGTGGCAATGCACTAGCCATGCACCAAGTTTAAAAAATTATTTTCTTGGCGCTTGGGCAAAAGCCCAAGGTTGTTTATTCTTCATTTGATAGATTAAACCTTCCTTCACAAAGAATAACTGCAGCTTTCTAAGTGCTGTACTACATTGCCTTTTTAAGCATTTAAGAAAGGCTCTCTCATTGCTCATAATTCAAAAACTAAAGCAGATAGGAACTTGTGCATTGCACCAATGGATTCCTTGGTAAAAATTAAGGAAGAATGCTGATTTATGTATTTCTTTTTATTTTAAATAACAGAGATATTTGCATTTTAACACAAAACATGTCTGCTGTGCACCAAAATTCAAAAAATTATATCTTCTATTCTATCAGAAATAAAAAATTGAAACTTTCAGGGTTTTTATGAGTTGGGAGTAACTAAGTAAATCCCATAATCTGTGTGTTTTATCATCTATACAAAGTTTTTTCACCAAAGTGAAGCACACAAAATGTGGGCTTTAATTTTCAGAGTAGCAAAATCTGAAGAGGTTCAGATTAAGTAATGTTCACAACAGTGCTTATAGAGGGCTTTTTTATTTTGTTGAAATATGATGAACTGTTGACTTTTGCATTGTCCACTCATGTTAGTTGCTGCACCCAGGGTTTGTACACATTCCAGGACTTTTCCACGGGTTCAAAAAATTTCAGGAGCTTAAATTTTTGCTAGAATCTTAGTGTTCTGATTTATGTTTTGCAAATTTCAGTGAAATTTACTGTGAAATTTAGAATTCTTATAAATTTTGTTCTTCAGTGTGCATTTCATCTTCAATGAAGTGACAAAATTTCCCCCATATAAAAATTTATCTGTATAAATCTTATATGAAGAAATCCAGACCTTAGCACAATGATAATAATACAAAATAGTTTTACCATGGGCACTGAAGATTCTCTATTCTGTAGTCGTGGAGGCCAGATAACTCCTTCAGTGAAGAAAGTATGTGATAGAAGAAAGGGCTATTTTGGACTCACAGGAAGGATTATACATGCTCTTGTGACTTCAACTGCACACAACAGCTATACCGCAAACCAAGGTCGCTGGAAATATGGCACTCAAACAACCTGCACTACAGCATCAAATGAGATAGAACCACATTTCCACACCTCATAGAAGGAAGTGTTTTAATTGTGAGCAAATGCCGCAGTGATCTAGAACAAAATGATGCAATCAATTCAAACATTTCAACAAATTTTTGTTTTTCATTGAATTAAAAAAATTCCAAAACTATTTCAGGTCCTTTCATAGAAATATGAAAAAAGGAATTCCAGGCCAGGAAAAAAGGGCCAAACCACCTAAGAATACTAGTCTCCACCTTACTAACAATATTTTGCCTCACATTACACATCTGCAACACATCATTCCTCACACGATCAGCACATGTCTTAACACAAACCCCCTGTAAGTAACACATCTCCCCAGCATACAAACACGACTCCTATGTCTTTTCTGCAGTACCCAGGTTTCACTGCCGTACATCAGAGTAGGAACAATTACATTTTCATACACAGCCATTTAGGACTTCCTTGAGAATCGACCATTCCTGTGTAATCTTCCTAAGGCAGCTATGACTTTCAATGAAGAATTCACTTGCCTATTAATTTCGCCATCTAATTTGTTCTTTCTGTCAAACATACTTCTTAAATATACAAACTCATTTACCTGGCCAATCTCAGTGCCATTAAGGCTTATCTTGCATTCAGTATGAACAGTTCCTTGCTCAAAAACCATTTTTTTCCTTATTTATACTCAGTTTGAATTTCATACAAACTTCATACATCCCAGACAACATACTCAGCAACTCACTTTTGCTCTCTGCTAATGGGACTGTGTCATCAGCATAGAGCAACCTGCACACACGAATATTACCAAGACACAAACCAGTATTATCCATTTTGGCATCACGCATGCATGCATCCATGTATATTAAATAGCCAGGGTGACATTACACAACCTGGCCTGACACCTGCACCAATAGAAAACCATTTCGATAAAACACCATTCACTCGTACAGAAGCTCTACTGCCAGCTTACATGGCTTTCACACTATTAAGTAGATTCCCAGTAATACCATATTTATTCAGTGCCTTTCAAAAGGTAGAGGAAGGACAAGATTCAAGAATGTCTGCTTGAGAAAAAGTTTATGAGTATGAAGTACACAAGGTCTTGTGTGTGGCGTGCGATGGATGTTAATGAAGCTCGAGGGGTGTGCAGAGATTGTTGCAAATGGAGACATTTTATACACCAACAGTAAGTAAATTCTAGTTCTATCAGTTAAATGTGTACTTGGCACATGGTCTTTCTTTGAGGAGATAATATCTGAATCTCAGAGAACAGCTTAATTATGAAATATCCAATTCATGAGGCAACCTTAAGGGCTGTCTTATGCTATAAACGTGCTTTTGATTAGAGATACATAATATCTAAAGTATTATTTACCTGATATTGTCAAAGTATTTTGCACGTTGTTACTCTGTGAGGCACGTGCTCCCGGCCCGACAGGTCTTTTTGTTACAGGTTTTTGGTTAGTTATAAATTTTTTTAGAAATAACTGGAGTTGTGTAATGTGTGTAGTCCTGGAGTTGCTTGTCGGGAATCGAATCCCGACGAGCAACTCCAGGACTACACACACAAGCGAGGAACCCTCGTGTAGAAGTAGAGGCCTGACGATGGTAGTATGATATTACCGAAAGCGCTCGCCGTAACGTGGTGACGACGAACCCCGTGTGAGACGTCTCTTGACCCAATAAGTATAACTCTTTCTACTAAAATATTTTAATTAATATAAATTTAAAACGTTTGATTGTGAGAATGAATGAATGTAGAACTGAAAATATATAACCTAATTGTTTTATTTCTAAAAAGTTTTTATAACTAACCAAAAACCTGCAACAAAAAGACCTCTCGGGCCAGGAGCATGTGCCTCACAGAGCAACAATGTGCAAAATACTTTGACAATATCAGGTAAATAATACTTTAGATATTATGTATTTTTGAACAGCTTAATGATATGTATGTATGTTTTTTAAAGAAGAGCAGTAGGTACATATTCCATTTGCTTGCCTATTGACTCTATATTGCACATTTGAATGAAAAGCTTTCATTTTCACTTTGTATATATGACACAGAGATGCCAACATCTGAAGGAAGTCATTAGTCCATATGCATGGTGCACATAGTTTTTCCGTAGTGAAGTCAAGTCAAGTTCCCACATTAAAATTTGAAGGGTAGCAAGCATATTTCCCAGAGTACACTGCTACATTTTTAGCAACATTTTAATTTGGATGGGAGACAATACTTGTATAAATTTTGCAGCATATCTAAGTACCCTTAAAATGGAAAAAAAACAAAAACTGAGTAAATACACAAAAAAAAAAAACATAATACCATTTCAACTCCACCTTTTAATAAATATGTTATATCATAAGTGCGTGATGCCAGACAATTATGGTTATTCCTCCTGTTTCTTAGAGTGAAAATGCCGATCGCAATAGTCTTTTCCTCCATGTGCGATTGAAAAATCAACAGCACACAGAGAACAAAACCCACGGCTTTCAAATACCCGAGACGATTTTAGACACGTAAATTATTGCGAATAACTCTCCTTGAATTTTTGACAACTTTTTTGCTTTTTAGATCTAAGAATATTAGTAGAGGCAGGTGGCCGTTTACCCGATGCTATTGCATGTAATTTCGCACACGGCAAACACAATGAGAGCAAAGACCAATGACGCAAAGAACAACTTTGAAAGGTTTCACAGCTTTATTATGCGGATAAATAGAAACTTAGCATTAAATGCTTATGATACGAAAAAACGAATCAAAAAGGTATTTTAAATTGCATAAATAAATCAATTCTGAAAAAAAAAGGATAAAATAAAAAGGCAATGCAAATAAAATAAATTACAATAAAAATTCATGCAACATTTGATTAACACAATTGAAGTTTTCTGCTAAGATGAGGGGAAACAAAATGTCACAACTTAATACACAAGTGAGTAATGAAAATAAAATCATCAAATAAAAAGCAAAAGAATTAAAACTGAAATTAAAAGATTCCCAACAAAGAATGATCTGGAGAAAACAATCTTTAAAACAAGCTATTAAGGAAGAATGAAAGTTCTTGTGCATCTGACAAGATAAAACAAAACACCCTTCTCTTTAGCAGAACATTTTTACAAAAGAAAAAAAAAAAGCACACTTTACAAATCTGTGGGAGTAACATAAACAAAAGCTCGCTGCTGAGAGCAAGGAGTGTGAGAAATATGTCACATCTGACGCACATGTGGTAGTAACTGTCAGGAGGTAGAAAGTGAGAAATACATGCAGATGTTTCTCAATGAGCATTGCTTCAAAGCATCAGAAAAGCCATTACATTAAACATTTGAAATATATACATTGAAAGCAAGGTAAGGCTGTTTAGTACATTTGCACAATTAAGGCATAAACATGAAACACATTTTTTAAAGGTTCATGACATAAAAATTAGAGGAATACACAACACTTTTACAATGTTAAATAAAATATAATCAAGATAGAATTAATATTAATTAATTACAATATTTAATTTTGAAGACGAATACGATAAGGAAGCAAACACATGCAGCTGCTGGTGCTGTGGTCGGACATTTTCTTTGGCTAGTTACCAAAGACAGAGGGAGAGATTTCCTCTTGCTCCGGGCAGAGAATATACAGTCTGCTCTGAACCCAGGCTCAAAGCTTTTATTGCAGCCATTCGTAGTAATCAACAATGAAAAGAAATCATATTATACTAAATTCTCCATAGAAAAATTAATTAAATGCATAGTCCGTAGTATGTGGCTGTTAACCGTACAAACTATGGAGAATTCGTAGTAATGTAAACAGCATCTCTGATGACATACAGTAAAATACACCTGTTCAGTGGTAGAGGTTGGCGAGTTCATCTAGCACAATGGAACACATGTTGGCATTTTCCATTTCTTGCAGATTGTAATTTCTCACATGAAAAGGCAATGGTTCAATTATGTCCCCCCATATGCTGTTTGAGAGGAGCTACACTTCTCATCTATAACCAGCACTTTGCATATCTGAGACAGTATCCCAATGCATCTTAATTTCATTATGATACTTGGTAAAAATGATGGATAAGTTTAAGGGTCATTCCATGCCATTTCAACAAGGGGTAGTTGCTGCACCATTTTTTACTTTTTTATTTTTTGCACAGTTGTTTATGCATCTTTAGAGAGTTCAAAACCAATTTTATAAAAAAAATAATTCCTGACTGTTTGGCAGGGTCCCTAAATGGCGCTTGGAACATTCCCATTTTAGGAGTTACAAGTACTTACGCAAAAAGTCTTTTCCCTAATTTAGCTAACTCAAAAATTCAAAAGCCATTTTATTCAGAATAAAGTGCTGATTCTTTTGATTTACTCTTTTTTATTATCTGAGGTGTTTTGGAAATTTTATTGGTGGTCAAAGTTAACTATTGAAATTTGTATTTTTTCAATTTCAGTCAAATTTTCACCGGAAAGGGGTCAAAACACTCAAACCTATTGTGCAAGAACCATGGCATGGTAACAGTAGATTGCATCTAGGGTGAGAAAACTGGAGTGTTTTGAGCATTTCCAAGATTTTTTTCACTGATGAAAATGAAAATTTTTAAATTTTTAGTTTTTTCAGTAACTATATCTCCAGTGGGGTACACAGTAAAAACCTGAATTTTATACCACAGTGACGTGACTTCTGTTTTGCTAAAATCATACCAAAATTTGATCACTTTGTTTTGCCTAATAACAAAAATATTTGAGATTAAAGTTGTAAAAAAATCCACGTTTTTCCATTTGTTTTGAAGGACAATTTTAATATAACTATCTTTCAATATCTAATTGAAAGATAGAAAATGAAGAAAATGTGTAAATAAAGAGTAATGTAAGAAAAATATATCATCATCATTGTCAACCATTATCAATCCACTGCTGGACGAAGGTCTCCCCAAGTTTCCTCCACAACGGTCTGTCTTGTGCCAGTCTCCTCCATGTCACCCCTGCATACTTTCGAATTTCATCAACCCACCTCCCATGTGGTCTTCTTCTGGGTCTTTTCCTGTCCCTTGGAATCCAATCTAAAATTTCGGCTGTCCATCGATGATCTGTCCTTCTGGCAGTATGTCCAGCCCATTGCCATTTCAGGGATTTAACTCTGATCATGATGTCTTCCACTCTTGTCATTTTTCGGATCCACGAGTTCCTCTTCTTATCTCTCCTGGTTACACCAAGTATGCACCTCTCCATGCTTCTTTGAGTTGTCTGCAGCCTTTGTATGTCTCTTTTAGTTAAGGTCCACGTCTCTGCACCATACGTAAGCACTGGAAGGATGCATTGATCAAACACTTTTCTTTTAAGACATAATGGCATATTGCTCTTGAAAATTATGCTGTTTCTTCCAAAAGCTCTCCAGGCAAGTTTTGTACGCCGATTAATTTCTTCATCAATGTGACCCTCACTTGATATCTGCTGTCCAAGATAAACGTACGTGTCTGTTATCTCCAGCTTTTCTCCATCAATCGATAAATCTTCATTTCTTGTAAAAGCATTGAACATCACTTTTGTCTTCTGAAAGTTCATTTTTAATCCCACTTCTTTACTCTTGTCAGCAAGTTCCTGGATCATACTCTGCAGCTCTGATGGGGTAGTTGCAAAAATGACTACGTCATCAGCAAAACGAAGGTGGGTTAGATAATCTCCATTAATCTTTATCCCCTTGTTTTCCCAGCTCAGCGACTGAAAAACACCCTCCAATGTGGCATTAAAGAGCTTCGGAGATATGGTGTCACCTTGTCTCACTCCCTTTCCAATTTTTACGTGTGTTGTATTTTCAAACAGCCTAATCTTTGCACTTGCATTTTCATAGATGTTACTAATAATATTAATGTATGCATCTTCAATACCGCAGGTTTTCAGAGCCATTGTAACTGCTGATGGTTTCACCGAATCAAAGGCTTTTTCATAATCGATAAAAGCCATGCACAATGGAAGTTCATATTCCCTCGCTCTTTCAATTAGTTCTCTCAGCACGTGGATATGATCTATTGTGCTGTAGCCACTCCTGAATCCAGCTTGTTCTCTCGGTTGAGCCATGTCCAGTGTTACCTTCAAGCGGTGTGAAAGAACTTTAGTGAAGATTTTATAAACTACTGATAGGAGGCTGATAGGTCTGTAGTTTCCGAGATCCTCAATGTCACCTTTCTTATGTAGCAGGATCATTGTAGCGGTGTTCCAATCCTCAGGAATCTTTCCTTCATTAAGGCATCGAGTGAAAATTTGGGCGAGTACTGTTTCGATTTCTCCACTTGCTTCTTGTATGATGTCTACAGTAATTCCATCTTCTCCTGGAGCTTTTCCTCGCTTCATGTTCTTGATTGCATGTGCAACTTCTGCTGGAAGGACTGGAGGAACTCTGGTACTGGTATCTTTCATGATGTCTGGAGTGCATATATCATCCCTTCCATATAATTTGGAGTAGAAATCTTTCACTCTTGTCAAAATTTCGCCTCTATTTCTTGTTACAGAACCATCTTCTTTTCTCAGTGCCATAATCTGTTTTCTTCCCTTACTGAGATGTCCCTTTGCTATCTTTAGGCTTTGGTTGTTTTCAATTGCTTTCCTCACTAGTTCACAGTTGAATTTTCTTACGTCTTCAGTGATACTTTTTCTTACTGTCTTGCATAGCTCTATATATTCCACTTTGGAAGTCACATCTTCTTTAGTTGTCCTCATCTCTCTTCTTTTTGCATCAACATTTTGGTTTTTCCTGATAATTTGTTTACATGCAACTTGTTCTTAGACCCAGCTAATTTTGTTGCTGTTTCCATAAGAGCTTTGGTTATTTTTCTGTTAACTTCAGAGATGTCCACTTCTTCCGATGTTAGGCCTTCTAAAGCAGAGAACCTGTTCTTCAGTTCTAACTTGAAGGTATTATGGTGTTTTTTAAGGTTGGTTATTTCAATAGATTTTGTTTGTCTTATGAGCTTGCCACGTTCAAGTTTAGTGTTGAGGTGCATCTTACATCTCACCAATCTATGGTCACTACCTGTGTTGAACTTGTTTAGCACACTGCAGTCTTCTATGACGAATTTTTTGTTACACATAATAAAATCAATTTCACTTGTCGTCCCATTTGGATGTCTCCATGTCCATTTCCTGTGTGGCTTTTTCTTGAAGAAGGAGTTCAAGATGAAAAACCCTTCTGCCTCTGCAAACTCAACGAGAGTATTTCCACGCTGGTTTCTGTTGCCGTGACTGAATTTACCTACTGAAGTTTCATTCTGTTGCCGTTGCCCTATTTTTGCATTGAAATCTCCCATAATTATTTTCAAGTGCTGCTTACCTTTATTATTTAGATGACAAATTTCCTCATAAAATTCTTCAATTTCTTCTTCAGGATGACTTGTGGTGGGTGCATAAGTTTGAATAATCTGAGCCTGGTATCTTTTTGAGAGTTGGATAACAAGTCGTGCAGCTCTGTCAGAGGAACTTTCAACTTCTACAACTTTATCCTTCAGTTTCTTGTTTATTATAAATCCAACACCACTAGTTCTGCCAGTATCTGTCCCACGATAGTAGAAGAGATGTCCACTTTTCAGTTCGATGAGATCTTCTCCTTTTCTCCTTACCTCACTTAGCCCCACGATGTCCCACTTGATCCTTTGTAGTTCCTCTTCCAATTCAAGAAGCCTTGAATCAGAAGATAGGGAGCGTCCATTGTAAGTAGCCAAGGTCAGAATCAGATGGCAGCCTAGTCCGGTCCTCCGGGGATTCTTAGCACCCTCTGCCTTCATGTCGCACTGGCCGCTGCCTTGGCCAGGTACATTCCAGCTGCCGGAGACTGAGGGCCAAGATTTAAGTTGTGGAATCATTTTGGAGGGGTTTGGCCATAACTCACCACGCTGGCCAAGCGGGTTGGTGAGTGTGGGATAGAATTTCCTCTTATCCCGATGGTATAGTTATACCGCTATGGGCGGTCGTCAGAGCCCCTTTAGTGGGAACAGGATGCACCACGAGAAGGCGGGGTTGACATTTGTCAAGGAGAGGCTGTGATGTTACGCATCACCTGACCTTACATCCCAAGAAAAATATATACTGGAGGAAATATAGCGCAAAAGTAAAGATGAGTGTACGAGTTTAAGGGAAGGAGGGGGTGTTAAATGTTGAAGGTTTCAATTACGTAAACATTAGCATTACAAGAGAAGATTTAATAAGAAACAAAAAACTAGATGATTACTTACATGACTTGTTGCTTATGATTCTGCACACAATTAATGAAAAAAATAATTAGCCTGGACTTAAATTTTTAAAAATAATTTACACAAATTTTATAGTTATGAATAATGATCCACTTGAAAGTGACACATCTGGTTAGTAATTTTCAAGGTGTTTTTCTTTTGCCAAAATGATAATCTCTTAGTGAGTTTTTTTTTTTTTTGTCTTGAGATTGATTTCTTGATCTTGTGATGTAACAGTTCAATAAGTTCATTGCTCAACCTCGTTTCAATATTCCATGTTCTTCCAGTGGCAGTTGACAACTAAGCAGGAGTAAGAACATGCAAAACTTTTTCATATGACATCCAAACAGTGTCTCTTTTAGACTTTTCAAACGATGTCGATGGTCCCACTGGATAAAAGAAATTGACTTTGCATTCCTTCTCTGACTGCTGGACCTCAATCACTTGTGCCAGCCACCAATGAGAATTGTAAATGCATGCGATTTGTGCCAGCCACCAATGATAATTGTAAATGCATGCGATGTAATCCCTTTCTTTAAGTTCAAGAGAAAGATCTGTTGAAAGTTTGGTGATATTCAGTTCCTCAAAGTCCTCTGAAGCTAACAAACATGATAAAGCACTTTATTCAATTGCAGTCTACAGGTACAAATTGATGCTTCCGTCTTGTGTTAGGTATCATCTCAGCATTAGCAAATCACTCTTCCAGAAGTTTGGTGTTTGATGCAACATCACTTTCACTAACATACATGACATCACTTTCACTAACATACATGACATCACTTTCACTAACATACATGAAGACAATACCCTTTATGTTTTCTGTGCAAAAAGTAAAAATCTCATGAGGTGCTAGGGTGTGATTCCCTGCTACTCTTTGCAGGCTTACCGTGGATACTAGCCGTTTGACTGTCCCGCCTATTCTGTCACATGGCCCTTTTCCATGAGATGTCCAAAAAAAAAAATTCCACTCTGCATCAAGATCAAAGTCTTTCTTATATGGTAACACAAGTTTGCAAAGTTTTTTTCTGTTCTTGTACTGTCCAGCAGCTCAATCTGAAAAGTATATGATTTTCTGTAAAAAAGATGCCATGCTTTTGATCTCCACCAGCAGAGCTTTTTGAAAAGCATTACTGTTGTGGTGGCATGTTTCATGCAGTCGCTGATTACACAATATCAGATTGATTTACTAGGCCTTTGTAGTACATTACAAAGGGATGTAAAGTTGCTTGGTTATTTATCCAATGAAAACTTTGGATCTCATCTTGAATAACAGATGAGAAGTTCTCAGAAAAATCCCCTATAACTATGCATCCATTACTTTCTAAACTATCCTTTTTGTGTTTTATGTAACGAGACTGTGCTTTAGAAATGAAATGGTGTTTCTTCAGAGAAACTAGTTGATCCACCAAATCCTCAATTAGTTCATCAGTAGACTGTAATAGTTATGAGAGTCGCCCCATTAATCGTTACCCACTGTCTGTATGTCACAGTGTCTAAAAAAATATCACCTTCCTCATCCAAACCATTTGTAATCAAATCTTTTGTAACATCTGTTCCACGGCAATCACTACAACTCCCTAACATACATCTTTCGCTCTGTAAGAATCCAGTAAGTCTTTGTAGTCAATGTTAAGCTTTGCACAGTGTAGCATAAATTTGATGTTTTGGCATTCAGCACATACACACACAGAGTGGGTCCCACAACTGCCTGCCAAAACACACCATTTTGGTTGCAGTTCAGCAAACTTGGTAAACCCTATTTTTTCTTCAGGGTTTTTAGCACAGAAGTTCTGATACAGTTCTTTAAGGTTGCATAATATTAATATTTTTTTGTTTGGATTCCTTTTGCCCATTCCTGTTCCTAATAGAAACAGTCTTTTGCACCAGGGCACACCCTACTGTTCTCATGACTTTCATAAAAAGCTACAACCTTATCAACCACTTTCTCTGAAAGTTTTCTGAACTTCCTTTGCTTTACATTAGGGAGGATACCATACCTTTCAACTAAGCTCTGTGTGTTTGTCACTAAGTACAGACTAACATCAAGTTCATGACATGTTTTGGCTACAGACCATGACCCAAGGTACTAAACTTAATATTTTTCTTTCTCTGGCACAGTTGTACTTTCTTTATATTTTTCTTTCAGTTTATTTAAGAGAATAGTGTACTTATTTTCCTTCAGATCAGTCTCTTTATTTCCAAACGACTGTTCCAAATTGACATCAAAATTAGCACTTAGTTTCATCATTGGTTTGTTTTTCATTAAAACTGTAGATTCTCTTAAAACAAGAAACAAACTTTTACCTGGAACTAATCCTAAGTTTTGATGGCTTTGAGTAACTTCTAAAGACATTTCAGTAAGACCTTTTGTTATAACTTTTTTATGACACCTGAAAGGATCTGAACAGTTCCTTCCATACAGGTGATGGTATTTGACTAGATACTTCTTTTCATGATACTGGAAAATAGTTGCAAAGTCTCCTAATCTTAAGTTCAGAACAGTTTTTTCCTCATTGCTAAATTCACTGAAATCCTTTAATATACATGACATAGGCCCAAAAGAAGTCTTATGACAATCCTCATTCACTTTATCTCCCACAGAACACATCATCTTTAACTTCACTTCACCACAGTCTGGAGCCAACTGACAGAGAATGCAGTGAGGTCTCACACTTGTCTGTAACAGCAAGTTGGAACATGCTTGTTCTTGCACTGACATTGAAGATTGTGCAGGTTGTGACAAGACTTTCGTTCCAACAACTCAGCAGCTTTAGCAGTTATAAATTGTAGTGTATTTAATATACTTTTTCCATCTTTAGAACTTTCAAATGGTTTTAATTAGAAGTCTAAAAGAAACAATACCTTCCCCACCCCTACACACACACACTCCTTAAACTAGTTAAACCTTTTACACCATAATTTTACCACTAGAATATATTTTTCTTTCAATTTACAGTCTACATATTCAATTAGATCTATGGTTATTTAATAAATTGCAATAAAAAGGTAAATTTTTCTTCAAAACAAATGAAAAAACATGCAATTTTTTTTCACAACTTTAAGCTAAAATATTTTCGTTATTAGGCAAAACAAAGTGATAAAATTTTGGTATCAAGTTGTTACCGAATAGAGGTCACTGTGGTACAAAATTCAGATTTTTACTGTGTGCCCCACTGGAGATATAACTACTGAAAAAACTAAAAATTTCAAAATTTCCCATTTTCATCAGTGAAAAAATCTCGGAAGGGCTCAAAACACTGCAGTTTTCTCACATTAGATACAATCTACTGTTACCATGCCATGGTTCTTGCACAATACGTTTGAGTGTTTTGACCCCTTTCCGGAGAAAATTTGTCTCGGAAATTGAAAAAAATGTAAATTTCAATAGTCAACTTTGACCACCAATAATTTCCAAAACATCTCAGATAATAAAAAAGGATAAATCAAAATAATCAGCATTTTATTCTGAGTAAAGTGGTTTTTGAATTAGCTAAATTAAGGAAAAAATTGCAGCATTTTGCATAAATGCTTGAAACTCCAAAAATGGAGGTGTTTAAAGCACCATCTAGGGACCTCCCCGCCAAACGGTCAGGAACTTTTTTTTATAACGTTGGCTTCGAACTCTCTTAAAATGTATAAACAACTGTGCAAAAACAAAAAAAAATAAAATAAAATAAAGAATGGGTCAGCAACCAATTTAAACGGAATTTGTTGAAATACTCGTAGTATGGAATGACCCTTAAGGAAATTGCTTTACTTGAATGTCCACCTCTGAAACAGAAGTACTTACTACTTTGCCACGAACACAATGATTTCTCTAAACTAAAAAAAGAGCTGACTTAGGTAGGGAGAAAGAAAGGCAGAGTCTGAAGCCCCTTGCCCCCCCCCCCCCCACACACATACACACAACACACTACAGTCAGTGTTTAAGCAGGAATGTTTTCTCAAGTAGCAATTTGGCTATTTTGTCAGCAAAAGTTGTAGCAAAATGATATGCAAATTAGCCAAACTCATGGTTCTATTTTTTTGCTATATTTATGTATGAAAATACAAGCACAATGCAATGCCTAAATAAAATTTTGTACTTTAAATAGAATTCAAGAATAAAAACAAATAGGCTTTTACACTTTTAATTTTAATAAAACCACTTATATTTGCTGATGCACGCAGTTTGTGAAAATATATACAGAGGGACTGAGCACAGCCACAATCGACAACACACCGACCGACCGACTGACCCGAACCAAAACGGTGCATGCAGCTCTGGCGGTTGTTGCTGAGGCAGTGAACTGCCAAACAAACAAACAAATTGCCTCTTTCCTTATCCATCGCAGAAATGTGCTTGCGAAAGGTGCTCTTGAGGCTCAAAGGTGCTTTTCTGCAATAGAAGAAAAGGCAATGGGGGAGGGAAAAACAACAACTGGGCAAAGCAGCATGCAGCAGTGATGACGGTAAGCAAAAATGATGGGGAAGTACAAGGTCGGCAGGGCAAAGCAGCGATGACGGAATGAAAAACAACACAAGGGCAAAGCAGGGGTGGGCAGGATGGTGGAGAGAAAAATGATGGTGAAGGATACCAGGTCGGCAAGGCGAAGCAGCGATGACAAAACAAAAGAATGATGGGGATAAAAAAAAGCAAAGGTGAAGCAGGGGTGGACAAGATGACGGCAAAAAGTACGACAGGGGATGAAAAACCCAACGCAAGGGCAGAGCACAGGTGGGCGAAATGACAGAAAGAAAAATGAATGGGAAGGTTACCAGGTCGGCAGAGCGAAGCAGGGATAGGTGGGATGATAAAAGAAAAATGACAGGAAACATTCACTGTTTGGCAATTCAGTGGGGATGTTTTGTCACAAAATTACAGTCTTTATTGCGCTTTGGCAAAACAGCGAGCGACAGCTTAAACACTGACTGACTACAGTTATGGGTGTCATAATATACCCTTTGATAGAGTGCCTGTGATCAAAACACACTATTTGTCAAGGACCAATATACTTCTAAATTATTGCAAAACACTAAATTTCAGTGGATTATTTGCAAAAGGTATAATCTTTACACAGAAGTCTTTGGTGGCATCAAAGCTCATATATTCATCACTTTTATAAAAAATACTCACTTTTGTCTTTACTCAAAGATTAAGTTATATAAGACATTCACTTGAAGTTATTTCTGAGTTTTCACTTTCTCTGATTTCCTTTATTTCAGTGTCAGCACACTTTACTAAGTGGAGTCAGAGCACTGAAAACATGCCTTAATGGTCACCAGAAAGCTAGAAACATCTTTATAAAGAAATAGTGTGAGAAAGAAAACTCAAAGACAAAAAAGGAAAACAAAGTGAATTCTTCAACTGAATAACACTTGACATTACTTATGTCTCATTTCCTCCAAGTAACAGTTCACTGATAACACACTCAGCAGGAAGAACTTTGAGTGGAAGAAAAATTCTTCTACACACTTCTCCCACCCCAAAACCAAAATTTCTTGCTGTCTATCACACATTTAAAGTTTAGCTGTCTGAAATACTGAGGTTGGATTCTCAAAGCAAGATAGTCTGCCAAATTTGTTCAATCTGATGATTGATTAAGCCTCTCTAATTACAGTGACCTTGGCATACAACTCAATCCAGGGTTCCCACTCAAAAGTAATAAAAAAAAAAAAATTCCTGACTTCTTCAGGTGGTTTTTAAAGTTCTTCCAGAGTGGCAACTCCTATAATGTTGTGATGCATTGTTACATTTCATTCCATTCATGCTGTCTTACCAAAGCACACATTTGTAAATTAAGTAATTCTTCTTTATAAAATTACTTGTTTTTCGTTAATAACAACTAAATGTGCACATTATTTTTTCTGTACCACAATTCCACAAACTTTGGTGAGTACTACCCATTCCATCCATGCAGTTAAGCTTAATGATGGAATGGCTCCTGTTCAGAGAAACATGTTGCAAGAGAACCAACAGACGAAGGACTTTGATCCATTGTTTGGTTGGTTCACTTGTGAAGTGTTTTTCCAAGCAGGAGTATGTTAAGTAAGCCATTGTGCCTTATTGTTCCATGTTACAACTGTCTGCAGAAATTGAACAAAAACTTCAGGCAATTTTAAAAATTCAATTTTGTACCTTTTTTAGGGAATAAAGGAAAAAATGTAATGTAACTGAAAGTAAGATCTACCAAATTCTAGGCAGGCAAACAAAAGTTTGAAATCTGAAAAAAGAAAAGTTTTTTGACAAAATGAAGTATCCCTTAATATAGTATAAATTTCACAAAATTATGGAATTTGCTCAGGTATAAAAGAATAATCTACAACTACAGTTGTAGTACTTTCTCAGGAATACAACTATAGTTGTAGTCTTGAGAAAGGGTAGGGGTGCAACCCAAAAATTCAACTGCAAGTAATATCCTTTTATTCCTGAGTAAATTCTATAATTTTGTGAAATTTATAGTCATACCTGCCAACATCAGATTAAAAAATCCAGTAGACAGCATGGCAAGCATTTTTCAGACATACAACAAGTAAGTGTAAAATGAATTCGGGATTATCTTAAGGAAAACTAGGGAAAATTAATCACACAGAAAAATAAACTGAAATATTTTCTTTTCATATAATAACTGAATATACCCTTGTCACAATATTGTAAAATCATAAAGTGTAATGTACCTGTGTAGCTATCACTTGCAGAATATCAAAGTTCCTAACAGTAACATGCTTGTTTCAACTTATTTTCATTGCAAGATTATTATTTCTATAAGCTATGTATATTAAACATTTTTACAATAAGATATAACAAATAAACTATTATAAAAAGGACTTTTGAGTTCAAATGACTTTTATGAATTACAACTATAGTTCTGAAAATTAATGACATTTATTTCTAAAACACTAAACTGTCTTGAGCTCAAAACTGGTAAAAAATAAAAATCAACATACGTAAATTAAAAACATTAAAAATTGATATAAAAACTACATTACCTTGGTTGAAAACATTTATTAAATGTTTATGACTTAAAAACTATACACAGGAACACCAAACTTATTTATGAATTTTTATATATGCTGACGATTTTGCTTTCTGCAAAAAACTCTCAAACTTCTGATCATAACAATTGCCTTTCAAATTGCATTTCATCATAATAATCAAATTCTCTACACTTTCATCAGACAATGAGGGTAAGAATTCAGTCCTATTTTTTTTTTTTTACTTGGCTAAATATCCTCTCGCATTCAGCAGTAGTGGTATGGATAAAATATATAGCATAACCAATGAATTTTGTTTTAAATGGATGTTTGCACAATACATTTTTATAATTGCTAAGCAAACTCCACTGAACATCAACCCTCTGTTCGGACATTATATGGGCAGGTAACAATGCCATCTGAAGTTCACAAAATTCAGACTGCAAATCATCAATGTTATTTTGACTTCCTGTTAAAAGGACAGGAAATTTATCTATAAAATATTTACATCAGAGAAAGAAGCATTTTCAATTGCATTCAAGTCACACACTGCAGCATGAAGTAAAGTTTCGTCTTTGAATAGAAACTTATGAATCATATAATCTGAAGCTTTCACGTAATATTTTTTTATATAAACACAGAAAAACTTTTAAGATATCTTTAGTGATAACCCAAGTACGCGAGCTTCACTTATTTGATATTCTAAGTTTCCAATAACATGCTGAAATGTCATTTTTGACGAAATTTGAAGAAATAAATATAGCGTGTCAACAACCGACAGAAAATATGATCCGGTACGCAGAAGTTATCGCAATAGAAAAAAACAAAAAGAACAATTTCAACATACATTTTGGTATCTACCTACTACTCCCATGAAAAACATTGATGAGAGGGGAACAGGAGGGTACAAAAAATAAAAGGTGAAGGTTGCGGACGGAAGTGCCGGGAGATGAGAGTTGGCGGGAGCGATCGGCGCACCGAACTTCGATTTTTCGAAACCGTGAAGTGACAACAGCTCAAAATAATGATGTCATGGATCTTGATGAATTGAGGCAGCGGTTTAGTCGAAAGTGGCAGAGAGAGTGTGATCACAAAGGACACAGCAGATATTGTCCCTGAAGATGGTAATGCGTACATTACCGAAATGCATCGGAAAGCGATTATCGAAAGGACATCATTCCTTATGCTTGGGTCACTGTGATTTGGCATTTCGTGAGGTTTCTGTGCTATTTAGTATCTTTCTCCTCTTCGTTCTAGAGCAGTATCTGGTATTTCAGCTGTGTTTTTACGTCATACACGACAAGAGTTCGACCGTTTTCGTACTAGGGAATTTTAGTGTTTTAAGTTGATGTTTGTGTGGGTTTATTCATATTCCCTATTTTTGTGAAGTTTGGCGACATACTACGTTGAGAATAGAATTTCAGTGTTGTTTACGCCTAGTGTAAATCCTGTCATATCGAAGACGAGATTGGAACAACGTAATGACTCAACGAATGGTGCTACAGTGATAGGTATGTCCTCCCAGTTCGTTTTTTGATGTATTATTTTTTTTTTTTATTATATCCCAATTCGTTTAAATTTGTTCCGATTCGTATTAAAAATTTTTTTCCCAGTTCGGTTGTATGTTCACCCAATCTGTATTTGCTGTATATTTCATTTTAGTAGGAACTACAGTAATTTTAAGAATTTTAGAGTTTTTAAGGTTATCAATGAGTTTCCTCCTTATGCTAAATACAGAGATCTGGAGACAACATGCAAAAAGTTTTAGCACAAACAGGGAATCTTTTCATAAAGGAGTTGTGTTTTTCGTCAAAAATATTTTTCGATATTGGAAAAAAAAAAAAAAAAAAAAAAAAAGACTTCTTTTCATCAGATTTCAAAGTATCCACAATGACATTAGTTTCCTGTCCAACAAGAATTTCAGAATCATTTTTTTTTATTTTTTCCAGAGTAGTAATCCACATTCAAAATATCAGAATGTGTTTTCACAACATTAGCTTTCACAAATTTAGACATAATGTTCTTCAACAAATCCAATAAGATAACTCTAAGCTTGTGAATCAGTGGAGCACTACTCTGGAGTAAAACATTTACTGTGTCAAAATGAGGAATGATATAGGACAAAAAACGACAGGTCTCATTTACATTGCTACTTAATATGTAAAAAAGTATCTCTTCCCGAGAAAGTAAAGAAGGCTGGTTCGTATTTACATCATGGACTTTCTTCTTGTGTAGACTAGAATATTCCAGTCCTGCAGCTTCCGTGCTGCTTTTTTGGATGCTGCTGCTTTGCCATTTGTTCCTTTTTTACGCTTTCCAACCATAGGTTGGAGAAGCGTATATGCTCCAGCTTTGTCCGTCCGTCTGTCCGCACAAATAACTCGCGTAAATATAGTTTGATTTCGATGAAATTTTAGTAATTGGTAGGATACAACCTGGGGAGGAACCCTATTGAAAATGGACGAAATGGGTTCAAAGGTCAGGACATAGGAGTGGGATCAATTCCATTGCCTTTATGAGTCATAACTTACGTAAAAATGCTTCGATTGCGACAAAACTTCATCATGTTGTTCCAGAGGTATACC
The DNA here is from genome assembly GCA_039090855.1 of Macrothele yani. NCBI lineage: Eukaryota > Metazoa > Arthropoda > Arachnida > Araneae > Macrothelidae > Macrothele > Macrothele yani. Next base: position 130,077,648 of record CM077027.1, on the reverse strand, counting down.
GAACCAATTCTGTTTAATATCAAAATGGGGTTCAAGGCCAGGGCACAGGAGCGAGATTTATTCCACAGCCATTATCCTCATAACTTGAGTAAAAATGCTTCTATTGCGACAAAACTTTAGTATGTTGTTCCGGAGGTGCACTAAACGAATCAATAGTCAGGGTAGGGAGGAGGGTTTGTCTGCCTGCGATTTCTGGTATGTGTGAAAGCATATCATAATCAATGCATTGCATGATTTTACTAACTTGTTTGGAATTGTGTACGTTTCTAAAGCGTGTGAATATTTCTTTTTTCCAATTTCACCATTGAAGAAACTTACAAGGGGATCCCATTGACTCAGTAATCTTTCAATGCACTTGCCCACTGACAACCGCCTTGTACAGACCTCATTAAAAAAAAAAAAAAAATAATAATAATAATAATAATAATAATAATAAATAAATAAACAAACAAGCTACCCCCTTTAACTTTCGAATTGTTTGTCGCATGCAAACAAGTAAGGTACCGTCAGAAAGCACTTGAAGGGAACTATCATGTGATGTGAAGAAACATGCCAATTAGCTCTCTATCTCCAAATTTTTCCATATAAGAGGTATGTTACTTTATGCGCATTCCATTTAGCACATAATAAAACCCTTAAATTCCAAATTTCATATGAATCTACCAATAAATACATGTACAGCAAGCTACAGAAAAAAAAAATGCTGCTAATGTTAAACTGCAAAAGTTGTTTTTGACTTGTATCATTTAATCGAGAACAGATAGTGATTCAGTGTTGCAACAGTACAACACAAAGAGGCCCAGATAATATAATCTGCTATACAAGAACAGAACGGGTACATTAAGGGAATTAATTAGAAATTATGAAATGTGATCATGAAAAACAAAAGAATTATAACCATATCTGGTTAATGCCCATTGGATGCAACATATTATTAAACCCTTACATCCAAATTTTCTGCGTGGTAGCATAAAACCTTGCTGAGATATAAGCGAAAAGTCAACCATACATTGAATAAGGGGAAGTGCATAAAAAACCTTATTTCCCTCTACTTACTGTAAAACGGTTTACCCAGCAATACTGAGAAACGCTTAAGAGAAAGTGTTTCTACGTGAAGTTGGTTGAAGGAAGCAGTAATAATGTTTTACCTCTCCCCCCACCCAAATTCAGAATTACAACTTTTAATAAACATCATAAGTTAATAGTTTTGCACAAAAATAACTTACACTTATGACATAGTTCGTGCAATTACATATTTAATTTTTTCCTATTGGTTACATAGCTCTGACTCTTGTACACTGAGAAAAAGTTTGTTTGAAACAACAAAATAATTTTGTTGAGCTGTTTTGTAGATTTATTTTGTTGCTTTAGCAAAACTCCATCAGAATTGTTTTGTTGGCAACACAAAATTATATTGTTGGCTTTTTTTGTTAATTCAGCTATATGGAGGTGGCATCGACCTTACGACAAAGCGTACTTGATTGCTACCTACTTCATACAGGCACTACTAGACTACCACTGACCAGAAGAATCTTGTTTTGCGCTTAAAATTTTGCTCTGAATTATGGCTGACTACAAAGTGAGTGCATTGTTAGAAGACTGGGAACTGTCAACTCTGATAGAGACATTCAGAGGTAAGAATTTCTAATATATCTTAATAATTCTGACATATTTTTATGCTAGTGTTTATTGTGTTATTTTGGTTGGATTCAGTGAATTTTAGTGATCATTTGGCCTCGCTTTGTAGACTCATAATTACAATGAACATGATAGAATCCACATCTTATTAGATGCACAGGGGCAAATATTAAATTTAAACCCAGATTTCTGATAAAGCAATATTACATTTCTTATAATGGCCTATGGTTCCTGATTGCAAATAAAAATGTGCACATGAGGTAATGATAAGAGTTGTAATTTATGTACAGAGCTTGATTTCATGTATATACTATATATACAGTGTTTCAAAATTCTTGCAGCAACCAAAGATTGCATGGTGATAGTACCCTGAAATATATAGAACGTTAAAAAAAATTACGATTTTTTTTTGTCTAACCAAAAATGTCAATACTTTGTTTCATCAAAAAACTAAGGAAAACATTTAAAAAGAAATCAGATTTAGACACGCACCAAAATAGTGTCAATAGATCGTTATATCATGTACAAATCGTCTATGAACATTCCAGAAGGTAATAAACCCACCTTCAAATGCTGAATTTGCAAATAAAAATTTGCTTGAAAGGGCAGGCATAGCTGAGTGGTTAGCACGCCTAGTTTCTAAACTAAAGGTCTCAGGTTCGAATCCGCTCGGCGAGAGATTTTTCGCTGGCTCTGAAAAAATTTCCTCATGGAGTAACACCGTCCAAATTCCTTTAAACACCACTAGAAAGTAAATACGTCGGGAAAAATTAAAATACAGCAGGGGAAAAAATGGCAAACACCCCCGAAATAAAAAGTGGTAGACACTCAGGGTCAAAGGGCTCCGCCTAAAATTACTGCACAGGCAAAGTGTTGCCATCAGAAAAATGTTTAGGGACAAAGTGGCCCAGCTACATAATAACTCTAAATTTTGTTGAAGCAAGAAATTACTGTGTCACGAAAACAATATATTTGGTTGCAGCAACAAAACATTTTATCACAATAACAATACATATTATATTGTTAGATCAAACAAATTCCCAAAAATCAACCTAGGCATTTTGTTAAATGAACAAAACGTTCTGCCATGATACTAAAATTTGTAGAATCAACAATAATTTTCAACAAAACAAATTTGTAAGTTCAACAAACATTTTTGTTGACTGTATATTGATACAAATTTTTGGTTGATTCAACAATTTTTTTGCTGAATTAACAAAACGTTTTTCTCAGTGTATATTGTTTAATTCAAAAATGCAAAAAAAAAAAAAACAGTACATTCCACAAAACGAAAGCTTTGTATGCGTTTTCAGTATATTTTTTACATAAATATCTTTACAGCTTTGTTAAACTATAAAACCGTGGTCATGAAAATGAAAACTGCAAATTGTTTTCTGCGCAAGTGAACCAGTGTGCTCTATTTTTTTTTTTTTTTTTATGTTGCAGATTTGCTCGTGTCTATTCCGTCTCGAATTATGGTATAATCTTCATGTAATTGCATATTGTTTCGATTCATTGATATAATCCATTCTACTTACACTGCTTAAATCGTCTGTAATATCGCTGCAATACAAAAGCTGAATCTACGTGTGTAGCTTTGATATGCACATAAATTGCCTCTTCGGCATTAGTCGTTTTCGACTACCGGTTAAGAAAATAACCGTAAGCAGTAGCGTTTGGAGGATTAAGCTTACTTAATGTAGTTTGATATGGATCTAATTGCATTTTTCTTTTCTTTTTGTTTTCTTTTTCATTTCTTCTACAAACATAAATAAAATAATAACTGGTTATACTCCGAAGAAAAAAAAAAAAAAAAAAAAAAAAAAAGTTATATTCTGAGAATTTCGTAGTTTAAGGAAAAAGGAAAAAGAAAGTTCCCAAATCATGTTTCTTTAGCATGAACATGAAATAATAAATAATAAAAACACACTGTTACCTACTTTATTGGAACTCTCAATTTTTAGACTTAAATGAAAAAAGAAACTGGGTTGACAATCTAAAATAAACATTTTAGGTTCGCAAGGGAAATCTTAAAATTAAATTTCATACGACAGAATTCTTGTCGTGTGTTCGAATCTTCTCGGACCTGCCAGCCATCTATCTAGTCTGCGGTTTTTTCGGGGTTTTCCACAGCCTCCCTGGGCTTGGGGACGCAAATGCGTAGATGGTTCCCTGTCAAGTCGGTTCCGTATGCACTTTGTTTCTCCTCATGCTGGCAGTACAGAAAAATGCATTTCTCAAGCCGTCTGGCCAACGCGGGGAATTAGACAATCACCCTCCCGAATAAATAATTGGGAGATACCTATAAGCCAGAAGTGGCTATAAAAAGGGTTAACAGACAGGCAAACAGACAATAGGATTCTAAATAAAAAATTATATATGACGTTTATGAACGACATAGTAGAACTAAAATTACTGACGTAACGCTTTCCTGTTTCAGAAGAGTTGATCATGTGACGTAATGCATCTCTGACGTCATGTCAGAATGATTTAGATGAAATGGCGTCACACCAGCAGCTGCTGAAAATCGGTTCTTGTTGCCATAACAACAAAGCAAAGTGGTATATGCGTCCGCTCTGGGCGACAAAATGGGACAAACGTTCATACTTTCGAACAAAGAAAATTATATTGTTTTAAATTGACACGTGAAATTATTATGACAGGTTCTTTTTTTTTTTTTTTTTTTTTTTTTTTGATTGAAGGTTTAACGACCACCGTGAGCAACTCAATGGGTTATAAACAGTCGCCCGTCCCTAATTTAGGGTCACTGGTTCCAGGGAAGGGAGAGAGCCAGTGCCGTAAGACAAACACAACATCCATGCCTGACCGGGATTCGAACCCGGACCCCTTACGGACGAATGATCAGAGGCCAACGCCTTAGACCACTGTGCCACTGGGGCGGCTATGACAGGTTCAAATTTAAATTACAAGACATAGCTGTTCCCATTAATTCGTATGTTAAGCACGATCACTATGAAAGAAAAGTGAGTTTTTGAAGTGGAAAATAACAAATCATTTGGAATACATCGCCCACTTTCGTAGCATTTTGCGAAAGCCATTTCCAAAAATTGGGTGATCATTGCATTCCTCAAATGTTGCCAAAGTGTTCTGAATGTGTATCGACCTGTACCGCATGTGTTATCAAAGCTTTCTCTGCCATAAAAGGTTTTATGATAGAAGATACTAGTATTTTTACATAACACATTCAGGACACTTCGTGGCAAAAGCATGAAACACTGTCATAGCACACTGCAAACACATTTTCCAGAATTACTTTCTCGATGTGTTCTGAATGAATTGTCAACCTTTTCTCAATGTGTTCCACTGGGAACACATTGATTCCTACTCTGATGTATCGTAGTGAAACCTGGGTACTACAGAAGAAACATAGAAGTCGTTTGTGTGCTGGAGAAATGCGTTACCTACGAGAGGTTTGTGGTAAGACATGGTCTGATTGTGTGAGGAATGATGTATTGCAGTTGTGTGATGTGAAGCAAAATGTTGTTAGCAAGGTGGAGACTAATATGCTTCGGTGGTTTGGCCGTGTTGAAAGAATGAGTGACGAGATGCTTACTAACAAAATATTTTTAGCCCAAGTGGCTGGAAGGAAAGGCAGAAGAAGGCCAAGGAAAACATGGGTGGATCATATTCAGGAGTGTCTGCATGAGAAAAAGATTATGAGTATGAAGTATAGAAGATCTTGTGTATGGCGTGCAATGTATATCAGTGAAGCCCAAGTTGTATGTCAAGATCGCTGTAAATGGAGAAGTTTGATATGCCAACAGTAAGTAAAAATGCTTAGTAGTTTGTATTTCTTTTTGGAGCTATGAAAAACTTCATTCGGCAGTTGCAGTTGTTGATGGAAAGTTTAATATGAGGTCTCCTAATTTGTACACCTCACTAAACACTATGTCCAATTTATTCAACTTTATGTAACATGTAATGTCTCTTACTGATTTGTTTTTGTATTCATCAAAGGAATAAAACACCTTCAGTTAATTTTTCAGTCGAGCTGTGTCAAAATTTAAAGCTCTATAGAGTTCTTTAAGTTCTGACAGTAGATGTTCAGGGAAACTTTCACAAAATTTATCAAAACAGTTTGAATCCAACAAGCCACGAATTTTGAATCCAACAAGTCTGAAACGACTTTTGCGAAACGCTTATGGGCGGGAGTATGAGAGTGACTAAGATAGTCTAACTCTCCTTTATTCTGAGCGAACCGTTTCCCAAAGCAATGGCCCATTCCCCGGATTCATGTTATCATGGAAATGCTAGCAGGCGATTGTACGGAAGGTTTTTGCATCAGAACTGCGAAGACTCTGGAAGAGCTGCTTTCTTTATGCTGTTGGTTTTCGCTCGCAAGAGAGTCAAAGAAGCGAATCCACACACATTTTATTTTTTCCGCACCGAAAGTGTAGACATTTTACTACAATTGATAATTCACTTTTATTTGTGTATATTTAATGCAGTTTTATCCACAAACATACCTTAAATCACTTAGGTTGATAGACGTGAATAATTTGCCGAAATCAAATGTATGTATACTTCTAGGTTGATATGTTTTTAAATAATTAATGACCGGATTTTATCCAATATATATATATATATATATATATATATATATATATATATATATATATATATATATATCATCAGGTTTAGGTTATTACCTCCAGTTTATGATTATGAAAAGCCAACCATAAAGCCCACACTCCTCTGATGATTATGGCTTTTTTAGTGTTTTTTATCCATTTTATTTTAAGTTGGTTGGTTATTTCGTTTGATTTTCGGAAGGTAGGTTTTTTTGTTAAATTATAAATGTAATATATATATATACCGTATATAATGCATATATATATCATCGTCAACCATTATCAATCCACTGCTGGATGAAGGTCTCCCCTAGTTTCTTCCACAATTGTCTGTCTTCTCCATGTGACTCCAGTATGCTTTCAAATTTCATCTAATATATATATATATATATATATATATCATCATCATCATCATCATTGTCAACCATTATCAATCCACTGCTGGACGAAGGTCTCCCCAAGTTTCCTCCACAACGGTCTGTCTTGTGCCAGTCTCCTCCATGTCACCCCTGCATACTTTCGAATTTCATCCACCCATCTCCCATGTGGTCTTCTTCTGGGTCTTTTCCTGTCCCTTGGAATCCAATCTAAAATTTCGGCTGTCCATCGATGATCTGTCCTTCTGGCAGTATGTCCAGCCCATTGCCATTTCAGGGATTTAACTCTGATCATGATGTCTTCCACTCTTGTCATTTTTCGGATCCACGAGTTCCTCTTCTTATCTCTCCTGGTTACACCAAGCATGCACCTCTCCATGCTTCTTTGAGTTGTCTGCAGCCTTTGTATGTCTCTTTTAGTTAAGGTCCACGTCTCTGCACCATACGTAAGCACTGGAAGGATGCATTGATCAAACACTTTTCTTTTAAGACATAATGGCATATTGCTCTTGAAAATTATGCTGTTTCTTCCAAAAGCTCTCCAGGCAAGTTTTGTACGCCGATTAATTTCTTCATCAATGTGACCCTCACTTGATATCTGTTGTCCAAGATAAACGTATGTGTCTGTTATCTCCAGCTTTTCTCCATCAATCGATAAATCTTCATTTCTTGTAAAAGCATTGAACATCACTTTTGTCTTCTGAAAGTTCATTTTTAATCCCACTTCTTTACTCTTGTCAGCAAGTTCCTGGATCATACTCTGCACCTCTGATGGGGTAGTTGCAAAAATGACTACGTCATCAGCAAAACGAAGGTGGGTTAGATAATCTCCATTAATCTTTATCCCCTTGTTTTCCCAGCTCAGCGACTGAAAAACACCCTCCAATGTGGCATTAAAGAGCTTCGGAGATATGGTGTCACCTTGTCTCACTCCCTTTCCAATTTTTACGTGTGTTGTATTTTCAAACAGCCTAATCTTTGCACTTGCATTTTCATAGATGTTATTAATAATATTAATGTATGCATCTTCAATACCGCAGGTTTTCAGAGCCATTGTAACTGCTGACGGTTTCACCGAATCAAAGGCTTTTTCATAATCGATAAAAGCCATGCACAATGGAAGTTCATATTCCCTCGCTCTTTCAATTAGTTCTCTCAGCACGTGGATATGATCTATTGTGCTGTAGCCACTCCTGAATCCAGCTTGTTCTCTCGGTTGAGCCATGTCTAGTGCTACCTTCAAGCGGTGTGAAAGAACTTTAGTGAAGATTTTATAAACTACTGATAGGAGGCTGATAGGTCTGTAGTTTCCGAGATCCTCAATGTCACCTTTCTTATGTAGCAGGATCATTGTAGCGGTGTTCCAATCCTCAGAATCTTTCCTTCATTAAGGCATCGAGTGAAAATTTGGGCGAGTACTGTTTCGATTTCTCCACTTGCTTCTTGTATGATGTCTACAGTAATTCCATCTTCTCCTGGAGCTTTTCCTCGCTTCATGTTCTTGATTGCATGTGCAACTCTGCTGGAAGGACTGGAGGAACTCTGGTACTGGTATCTTTCATGATGTCTGGAGTGCATATATCATCCCTTTCATATAATTTGGAGTAGAAATCTTTCACTCTTGTCAAGATTTCGCCTCTATTTCTTGTTACAGAACCATCTTCTTTTCTCAGTGCCATAATCTGTTTTCTTCCCTTACTGAGATGTCCCTTTGCTATCTTTAGGCTTTGGTTGTTTTCAATTGCTTTCCTCACTAGTTCACAGTTGAATTTCCTTACGTCTTCAGTGATACTTTTTCTTACTGTCTTGCATAGCTCTATATATTCCACTTTGGAAGTCACATCTTCTTTATTTGTCCTCATCTCTCTTCTTTTTTGCATCAACATTTTGGTTTTTCCTGATAATTTGTTCACATGCAACTTGTTCTTAGACCCAGCTAATTTTGTTGCTGTTTCCATAAGAGCTTTGGTTATTTTTCTGTTAACTTCAGAGATGTCCACTTCTTCCGATGTTAGGCCTTCTAAAGCAGAGAACCTGTTCTTCAGTTCTAACTTGAAGGTATTATGGTGTTTTTTAAGGTTGGTTATGTCAATAGATTTTGTTTGTCTTATGAGCTTGCCACGTTCAAGTTTGGTGTTGAGGTGCATCTTACATCTCACCAATCTATGGTCACTACCTGTGTTGAACTTGTTTAGCACACTGCAGTCTTCTATGACGAATTTTTGTTACACATAATAAAATCAATTTCACTTGTCGTCCCATTTGGATGTCTCCATGTCCATTTCCTGTGTGGCTTTTTCTTGAAGAAGGAGTTCAAGATGAAAAACCCTTCTGCCTCTGCAAACTCTACGAGAGTATTTCCACGCTGGTTTCTGTTGCCGTGACCGAATTTACCTACTGAAGTTTCATTCTGTTGCCGTTGCCCTATTTTTGCATTGAAATCTCCCATAATTATTTTCAAGTGCTGCTTACCTTTATTATTTAGATGACAAATTTCCTCATAAAATTCTTCAATTTCTTCTTCAGGATGACTTGTGGTGGGTGCATAAGTTTGAATAATCTGAGCCTGGTATCTTTTCGAGAGTTGGATAACAAGTCGTGCAGCTCTGTCAGAGGAACTTTCAACTTCTACAACTTTATCCTTCAGTTTCTTGTTTATTATAAATCCAACACCACTAGTTCTGCCAGTATCTGTCCCACGATAGTAGAAGAGATGTCCACTTTTCAGTTCGATGAGATCTTCTCCTTTTCTCCTTACCTCACTTAGCCCCACGATGTCCCACTTGATCCTTTGTAGTTCCTCTTCCAATTCAAGAAGCCTTGAATCAGAAGATAGGGAGCGTCCATTGTAAGTAGCCAAGGTCAGCATCAGATGGCAGCCTAGTCCGGTCCTCCGGGGATTCTTAGCACCCTCTGCCTTCATGTCGCACTGGCCGCTGCCTTGGCCAGGTACATTCCAGCTGCCGGAGACTGAGGGCCAAGATTTAAGTTGTGGAATCATTTTGGAGGGGTTTGGCCATAACTCACCACGCTGGCCAAGCGGGTTGGTGAGTGTGGGATAGAATTTCCTCTGATCCCGATGGTATAGTTATACCGCTATGGGCGGTCGCCAGAGCCCCTTTAGTGGGAACAGGATGCACCACGAGAAGGCGGGGGTTGACATTTGTCAAGGAGAGGCTATGATGTTACGCATCACCTGACCTTACATCCCATATATATATATATATATATATATATATATATATCATTGTCAACCATTATCAATACACTGCTGGATGAAGGTCTCCCTATGTTTTCTCTACAACGGTCTGTCTTGTGCCAGTCTCCTCCATGTCACTCCCGCATACTTTCGAATTTCATCCACCCATCTCCCATGTGGTCTTCTTCTGGGTCTTTTTCCTCTCCCTTGGAATCCAACCTAAAATTTTGGCTGTCCATCGATGGTCTCTCCGTCTGGCAGTATGTCCAGCCCATTGCCATTTCAGGGATTTAACTCTGATCATGATGTCTTCCACTCCTGTCATTTTTGATCCACGAGTTCCTCTTCTTATCTCTCCTGGTTACACCATGCATGCACCTCTCCATGCTTCTTTGAATTGTCTGCAGCCTTTGTATGTCTCTTTTAGTTAAGGTCCACGTCTTTGCACCATACGTAAGCACTGGAAGGATGCATTGATCAAACACTTTTCTTTTAAGACATAATGGCATATTGCTCTTGAAAATCATGCTGTTTCTTCCAAAAGCTCTCCAGGCAAGTTTTGTACACCGATAAATTTCTTCATCAATGTGACCCTCACTTGATATCTGCTGTCCAAGATAAACGTGCGTGTCTCTTATCTCCAGCTTTTCTCCATCAATCGATAAATCCTCATTTCCTGTAAAAGCATTGAACATCACTTTTGTCTTCTGAAAGTTCATTTTTAATCCCACTTCTTTACTCTTGTCAGCAAGTTCCTGGATCATACTCTGCAGCTCTGATGGGGTACTTGCAAAAATGACTATGTCATCAGCAAAACAAAGGTGGGTTAGATAATCTCCATTAATCTTTATCCCTTTGTTTTCCCAGTTCAGTGATTGAAAGACATTTTCCAATGTGGCATTAAAGAGCTTCGAAGATATGGTGTCACCTTGTCTCACTCCCTTTCCAATTTTTATATGTGTTGAATTTTCAAACAGCCGAATCTTTGCACTTGCATTTTCATAGATGTTATTAATAATATTAATGTATGCATCTTCAATACCGCAGGATTTCAGAGCCATTGTAACTGCTGATGGTTTCACCGAATCAAAGGCTTTTTCATAATCGATAAAAGCCATGCACAATGGAAGTTCATATTCCCTCGCTCTTTCAATTAGTTCTCTCAGTACGTGGATATGATCTATTGTGCTGTAGCCACTCCTGAATCCAGCTTGTTCTCTCGGTTGAGCCATGTCCAGTGTTACTTTCAAGCAGTGTGAAAGAACTTTAGTGAAGATTTTATAAAACACTGATAGAGGCTGATTGGTCTGTAGTTCCTGAGGATCTCAGGAACTACAGACCAATCATATATATATATATATATATATATATATACTTAAGAGCAAAACTGAAGACTAAGGAAAAAACTTTAGAATTTAAAACGAAGGTTGCAAAATAACCTGAAAATCAAAACGCGCAACGCAGCAGTTTTGAAAATTCAGAATTCACATTCTATAAAGAAGATACCTAAGCAAAAAAATACACATATAATTTTGACTCACACCTAGTACAACATAGAAAAGGTTATGTATCTACCTGTGTGAGTAAAAGGAGAAAAGATAAAAAAATAAAATAAAACAACTGAATGTAGAAGGTGTCGAGAATACTGAGCCTTGGCTTTATCAAGGACCTGCAAAAACTCTGCATTTTCTCACTTCCACAAAGACCTAGTTGGAAATGGGTTTCTGCAAGGCCATAGATGCAAGTAACATTCACACCTAAAATAGTTTAAAAAATATATATATGTCATGTCCTCCGTAGAGTTGCATGACCTAGCACTAGTTAACAATTTCGCTTGCATCCATTAACCTTCCTGCTCCGACCCATGCTCTTCATCTGTTACTATTAAACAGAGAGAAGAAGATTAAAGAGAACTCAAGCTGTGAGAGTGACATAATAATTAGAAATGATTTTCAGCCATAACGAAATGCCAAGTTCGTTTGAGAGAGAATTTAAACCTGAAAATCAATGCAAAAGAAATCCAAATTTTTACATTGCAATTAAAAAAGGAAATATTAATTTTTAACGAACAGATTTGAGTTTTGTTGAAAATGAAAAGCTTAGGAATTTATTAGAGTATGGCTCTAAATTCAGACCTTCCTTCACAATTTCCAAAGAAAGGATTCTTGAGAGCTTCACTCAAGATGTTAATAGGTACATCGTAAAAACCAGTTTAACGTACAATCAGCCTATTGAGGCCTTCGCAGAATGGAAATATAATATAATCAATAGCTTCACCGGTGAGTTGGCAGGTCTGGACTTTTGTTTCGACAGAAATCTCTTTTCTCTGGAGAAGCTAAAAGGTCACTCTCCAATCTACAAGACCAATTTATTTTTACCACTACGGATAAAGCTAGCAATAATTTTGCAATTATCTGTAAGAAGTTCTATTTTGAATTGTTAACTATGGAACTCAATAATAGAGTAACATACGAGCCCGTAAGTTATTCTACCAAGCTGTTAGAAAATCGGTTTAAGGCATTCTTCAAGAAACTTAAAATTCCACAAACTAGAAGATATGAGCCTGAATTTCCATTTCTTTTTGCAACGGTTAAGTTTCATAAGGATCCCGTGAAGTTCAGGTTCATAGCTAGTGGAGTAAGGAGTCATAAAAAGAAAATAGATCTTGCTTTTGAAGATGTCTTAAAGAAGGTTTTGAAACACATTAGAAACTGTTCTAACTTGATGTACAGAGATTTTTGGATAATTAATAATAATGCAGAAGTAATTTCTACTATACTCAAAGTTTGTCCCCTAGATATTAATAGTTATGATTTTGAAAACCTATATACTAATCTGCCTCTATCAGATATAATCACTACCTTTAAAGAGCTGTATGCAGAATTTAAACTTAACCAATTTGTTGATGTAGGAACTTGGAACTCTTATCTCAATTGCTGCATAAAAAATAACCATATCTTATATAATAATACTCTCTATAAGCAAGTGAACGGTATTCCCATGGGAACATCAACGTCCACGAATATCGCTAATCTATTCCTGTTCTTTAAGGAATATAAATTCATTAAAAATCACCCCACCTGCTCAGATAACTACCTTTACACTTTTAGATATATTGATGATCTGCTGTGTATCAATAATTCAGAAGTTATAGAGAGTGATTTTGATAATATCTATCCTAGCTCTCTTAACTTATGTAAAACCAACCACAGTAATCAGGAACTTGAGTTCCTAGACTTAAGCATTAAGCTCAACAGAGGTAACCCATCTATTAGCCTCTTTGATAAAAGAGTTAATTTTCCTTTCAAAGTAATTAAATATCTACACTGGAATAATAACATTTCAAACCAAAGTAATTGAGAATGTACTAATTTCTCATGTCCTAAGAATTTCAAGAATTTGCAGCAACAATTTGGACTTCAATTACCACATTAATATACTATTAGAAAGTTTTCTAGAGAACGAAATTCCTTCTTCTTTCATCAAAAGAACTTTAAGAAAAATTATTCTGAATAATAGAGTAAGGTTGGCAGATCTGCTTTAATTTTCTACACAGTTAATAATATGATTCTGACCAATCAAAGCCGTAAGGAAGTTGGTTAGAGGATGCCTATTAACTACCTAAAGGAACCTTAGTGCTATGGATATGACGGTCCTATTAAAACAAAAAATTAAATAATATAAACAAAATAACAAAAAAAGCTTAAAAATCTGTTTATAAAAGAAAATAAAAACAAATAAAAAAGAAAACTAGTTATTCATCACTAGGATAGCTATACTTAAAATAGTAAAACCAACATTAAAATTAATAAGATTCTGATTAATCTATAGAAGCTCACTAAGGTGATTTAATACATGCAAAGATTATTAAATACACTGCTCGTGTATTTTATAATATTTCTCATGTATTCTGGAGAGTTAATTCTGCTCTTTCTGATCATACAGATCCACAGTCTTAAGTTTATATATTTTTTTTTCTCTGGTTAAAATCTCCGCGCGTTGGTTTCTTGCTGTATGAGGAGGCCATCAGCCCCACCCCCACTGCCCCCCAGCGTCTAGGAGTGGCGGAAGAGGTCAGCCATGTTCTTCTCTTGTGAGGAGAAAAGTTTTTGTCACACAAGAGGTAAGCTCTCTTCCTTGTTTTTGGGTTCTAGGTTTTATAAGTTCAATGTTTGTACTTCATGTACTTTTTCTCTGTCGTTTTTCAGCTTTTCAGCTTTTAGGCATTGGTTTGTCTGTTAACATTTTTGCGGGTTTTAACTCTTTCTTTTCTTTGTAACTTTGAGCGTCTTTTGGGGTACCTAGGAACAGAAGATGGCTAAGCTTGTTCCTTTTCTATGCGATGTCTATGCGCTGTTTTTTCAAAGTAGTTAAGTTCTTAATAACTAATTAATTATGCACTTAAAGCACTGCTGAAATACTTTGTACATATTGCAACTAACTGTTTAAGGTATATAACTTTCACAAAGTTTTCTTTAGTTAATTATTATCTTTAACTTATTCTCGTTTTCGTGCTGTCATAAGTTGTAGAGTAGGGGTTTTAGACTCAAGTTTTCTTTCAAAAATCTGTTCGTTAAAAATTAATATTTCCTTTTTTAATTGCAATGTAAAAATTTGGATTTCTTTTGCATTGATTTTCAGGTTTAAATTCTCTCTCAAACGAACTTGGCATTTCGTTATGGCTGAAAATCATTTCTAATTATTATGTCACTCTCACAGCTTGAGTTCTCTTTAATCTTCTTCTCTCTGTTTAATAGTAACAGATGAAGAGCATGGGTCGGGCCAGGAAGGTTAATGGATGCAAGCGAAATTGTTAACTAGTGCTAGGTCATGCAACTCTACGGAGGACATGACATATATATATTTTTTAAACTATTTTAGGTGTGAATGTTACTTGCATCTATGGCCTTGCAGAAACCCATTTCCAACTAGGTCTTTGTGGAAGTGAGAAAATGCAGAGTTTTTGCTGGTCCTTGATAAAGCCAAGGCTCAGTATTCTCGACACCTTCTACATTCAGTTGTTTTATTTTATTTTTTTATCTTTTCTCCTTTTACTCACACAGGTAGATACATAACCTTTTCTATGTTGTACTAGGTGTGAGTCAAAATTATATGTGTATTTTTTTGCTTAGGTATCTTCTTTATAGAATATATATATATATATATATATATATATATATATGGCTTTTTATTGATTATCAAAAATGCCTCTGATTCAGTGAAACCATCAGAAGTTACAATGGCTTTGAAATCCTGCGGTATTGAAGATGCATGATGGAAAATCCACCAGGCTTGGTCGCCAGACCTGTGGAAGTAGTAAGACACAAGAACTCCTGAAGATGATCGAGTGTATAGATCGAAAATTTGAGAGGTAATGTACCTTAATAAATTTATCCTCGATAATTCCCATTAAATATTTATAATACTGGATGCATACATTAATATTATTAATAACATCTATGAAAATGCAAGTGCAAAGATTCGGCTATTTCAGAATACTGGTAACGATAACAATAATAAAATAGCCGTGATCAAAACCGATCACACAAACAATTAAAAAGGGAGTGAGACAAGGCGACACTTTATCTCCCAAACTCTTCAATGCCACTTTGGAAAATGTTTTTCAATCACTGAACTGGGAAACAAAGGGATAAAGATTAATGGAGATTATCTAACTCACCTTCGTTTTGCTGATGGCATAGTCATTTTTGCAACTATCCGATCAGAGCTTTAGAGTATGATCCAGGAACTTGCTGACAAGAGTAAAGAAGCGGGATTAAAAATGAACTTTCAGAAGACAAAAGTGATGTACAATGCTTTTACAAGAAATAAAGATTTATCGATTGATGGGGAAAAGCTGGAGATAACCGATACCTACATTTATCTTGGATAGCAGATATCAAGTGAGGGTCGCATTGATGAAGAAATTAATCGGTGCATAAAACTTGCCTGGGGAGCTTTTGGAAGAAACAGTATAATTTTCAAGAGCAATATGCCATTATGTCTTAAAAGAAAAGTGTTTGATCAATGCATCCTTCCAGTGCTTACATATGTTGCAGAGATGTGGACTTTAACTAAAAGAGACATACAAAGGCTGCAGACAACTCAAGGAAGCATGGAGAGGTGCATGCTTGGTGTAACCAGGAGAGATAAGAAGAGGAACTCGTGGATCAGATAAATGAGAATAGTGGAAGACATCATGATCTGAGTAAAATTCCTGAAATGGCAATGGGCTGGACATATTGCCAGAAGGTCAGACCATCGATGGACAGCCAAAATTTTAGACTGGATTCCGAGGGACAGGGAAAGACCCAGAAGACCACATGGGAGATGAGTGGAAAAAATTTGAAAGTATGCGGGAGTAACATAGAGGAGACTGGCACTGATATATATATATATATATATATACACGCACACACGGTCGGGTCACATTTGACCACCAACTAATATCCAGAGTAACCACCGTGTGCAGCGCGGACAGGAGCTAGACGGGCTGGGAGTGACTCAATAAGATGCTGGAAGGTGTTCACAGGTATGTGGAGCCATGCTGACTGCAGTGCTTCTGACAGCTGCTGGAGGGTGCGTGCTGGAGAATCCATAGAGCGAACAACATGATCAAGGTGGTTGCACAGATGCTGAATTGGGTTTAAGTATGGAGAACTGGGCCAGGAAGTAATTTGAAGTCTTCATTGTGCTCTTGCAACCACTTTCGAACATTTCTAGCTGTGTGACACGTTGCATTGTCGTGCTGGAAAATCCCTTCCACCCCAGGGTCCAAGATTATCGGCATGTATGGGGGTATGTGGTCTGCAAGGATGGATTCATAATGAAGTCGGTCCATAGTGCCTTCCACAGGTATGAGTGGACCCAGAGAATGTCACTAAAACATTACCCAGACCATAGCGCTGCCCCCACCAGCTTGTGTTCTGCCAGCAATGGTTGAAGAGTGTTTGTTCTGCAACGTTTCTCACCTTATACGCCAACGTCCATTTGTTCGATGAAGCAGAAAACGTGACTCGTCGGAGAAGGCAATCCTTTGCCAATCAGCGGAAGTCCAATTCCGATACTGCCGTGCAAATGTAAGCCTTTTCTGCCAATGCACCTTCGTTAGCATAGGTGCATGACCATTCGTCTGCATCAGAGCCCATACACAGCAGGGTTCGCTGAACTGTAGTTTTAGACATACTTCCTGTAGCCCCCTGGTTCATTCAGCAAGTGAGTTGCTCCACTTTGCATGTCGATCGGCCCTCACGCACCTTCGAAGCCAATGTTCACCTCTCACATCAATGGAACGTGGTGCTTCACAGTATCCACATCGCTTATTCGCAATGGTGCCATTTCTCCAATCATGATACAGTTTAACCACAGCAGCACGCGAACAGTTCACAAACTGCGCTATTCCAGAAATACTGCCAGCCTTGGCCTGAAAGCCAATAATCTTTGCAAATCTGATAAATCGCTTTTACCCATAACAGCAACAAGTGATATGTTTTCAGAATGCCTACAGCACACCTTATATACCCTCCAAGCCAGTTCACGACATGTGCCTTCTTTCATTGGCTATGTGCTGTTGACATCAAAGGTAGGGGGTGGTCACAATAATGTGTGTGTGTGTGTGTGTGTGTGTGTGTGTGTGTGTGTGTGCAGTAAAAGTCCAATGAGTACGGCTTACAGAAAGAATCTCACAGTTACAAGATACAAAATGCATAATCAAATTGTCAATGTCAAAGATAAGAAAAATCTTCGTGTATTACAAGCGATAAAGCTAAGGAGCGTCCGATATAACTGGCTTTCACACCCAGTCTTTCTTCTTTCAAAGATTTCCAACAAATTCTTTCATTGAAATTCCAGGAAGTTGTAGGGAGATAAATGCATAGAGCTTCACATGGAGATGAGTCACCAGTGGCTTTCTGGATTGCTGCCCCCCCCTTCCGATTTCTTCCTTCCACCCCTCGGAATATTTTGGTGAGACGAGTCACGAGTGGTTAGGCTGCTTAGCTGTTTGGATGCCCCCCCCCCCACACACACACACACTTTCTTCTGCTTGTCTCCATAATGGTGGGAGGAAGTCAAAACATTTTTTATGCGCGTACTTCGGGTGTTTTTCTCTAAATGTAGAATTAAAGGAAAGGTTGATTTTGGAACACAAGAAAATTTGGTCTTGCATCATCAACGCTGTTTACAATTTTAAAGAACTAAGAGAAGATCAAAGAGGTGGCTTTGTTGAATAACGCACCAGTGAAATCCATGAAGTTACGCAATGGTGAACATTAGGAATTGAAGGAAGAATTGTTTATGTGGTTTTGCCACAATCAAGCCAAAAAATTCCTGTTGGTGGACCAATGATAAAAAGCTAAAGCTAATGAATTAAGCATTGAAATAAAGATCAAGAATTTTAGTTGTTTGGATGATTGGGTAAACCAATTTAAAACTAAAAAAGGGATTTCTGTGAAAAAAATATTTGGAGGATCAACTTCTGTTAGCACACAAGCGGTTCAGGACTGGTCCCTCTATATTTTCAGAAATTCCAGCTCAATACAACGCATAACGCATTTACAATGCAGGTGAAGTGCGTTGTTTTATAACTTGTTGCCTAACAGGATTTCAGTGGTAAAAGGTGATCCACGTAAAGGAGGAAAATGCAGTAAAGAACGTTTAACTTTTCTGTGTTGCACCAATAGGATGGTAGTCATAAATTAAAGCCATTAGTGACTGGAAAATCACAAAGGCTGTGGTACTTCGCTACTGTGCACATATGAAGATACTAATAAGAAGGTGTGGATGACAATGCCGTTATTTATCAAGTGGGTGAAGGCTTTCGATGTTCAAGTTGGAATTGAGAACAGAAAAATAGCCTTGCACACCCAAGTTCCAAAGATGTTCAATGAGGTAACATTGAACTGATATTATTGCCACCTACAACACTACTGTACTTCAGTCTCTTGATCAAGGAATTATGAAACTAATAAAGCAAAAATATTGGACCATTCTGGTAAATGACACGATCAGGAGGACATCATCAGATGACAAACCAGTGAAATGGAATATCCTTGAGCCCAGTAAAGCTCTTGCTGTGGCATGGAATGAACTGCCAGGAAAGCACACTGACGCAGGCTCTAGACATGCTAGCTTCATAACCAAAGATGATTTTAATAAGGAAACCGTTGTGGACAAACCTGCAGAACAGGAAGCAGATGGTTGGAACATCATTGCCAAAAAGATCGGACTGACATTTAGCTTTCGAAACTATGTCAATACTGACGCAGATGAAATACCCTGGAATGACATGTCTGATACAAAAGTCAGAAAAAGAAAGCTCAGAAGAGATCAGGATGAGAAAGAGGATAGAAATGAAAGTTTACCATCTCAATCAGAAATCATGCAAGCTTCAAACACAATCGGACAATTTTACAGTGCGTCAAATGTACCTATTGAAGAAACGGCAATTTTCCATTAAGTCGAAAGTTACGTGTTCCCATCACAAATGTCAAAAAAGAAACAAAAGACTTGATTCTTATTTTTTTGTAAAAAATCCCAATCTCAATTAAAAACAAACATCAAGTAGTAACATGTATCGTTTTGTGTAGTACTGTTATTTTTATGTGTTATGTAATATGTACAGTAGTACGTATAGTATATGTACTTAGTATTTGTATGATCTGGCAACAAGAAGTCCGTTATAATGACAATTTTTCCTATTTTTGTCAACTCTCGTAATATTGGACTTTACTGTATATATACAGAATATAATTTCTGAAATGTCAATAAGCTGGACATATTGCCAGAACAATGAAACAACCAAAATTTCAGACTGGATTCCAAGGGACAGGAAAAGACCCAGAAGACCACAAGGGAGATGGGTAGATGAAATTCAAAACATGTAGGAGTGACATGGAGGAGACTGTCTCAAGACAGACTATTGTGAAAGAAACTTGGGGAGACCTCTCCATCCAGCAGTGGATTGATAATGGTTGACGATGATGTTGATATATTCTAGTGATGGAAAGTTGCAAAATCATTTTTGGAGCAGCAAAATGTGCTTTTGGAGCAGATAAATTTTAGTAGATAGAACAAACTCTTCAGAGAAAAATGTTTTGGAACTAGATGCACCCTACTCCAATTTAAAACATTCTGCATTGAAATACACACACACATATGCAAAGATTTTAGTTTTCAAATAGATCAAAAAATTCGTAACCATAACAGGATTCTATTATTAATCATTTATTTTACAAAAAAAAAAAAAAAAGCATTTTTTGCTGCTTTTCTCAATATTTAATTGCTCACTTCTATTTTCTTCTAATTTTTGAAGATAGTTAGGAATGTTTTGTTATTCTTCTTTTAATAGTACCTGTCCACTTTTTATTGCACTCGTCTTTTTTTTTTTTTTTTTTTTTTTTTTTTTTATGACACATTCAATGTTTACCTCAGCATTGTTTAGCATTTTCTGAGAGGAATCCAACTGCTGCAAAAGCTCAGCTTCTTCCCGTTTCAAATTACCTTATAAACATTCAATTTTTTTTGCTTTTTCGCTTTTTTTCCAGGATTCTTTATAAGCTGTCAGTTTTTTTGTTACATTAATTTTACTCACATTTTTATTTAGTCTCTTGACATGATCTTTGTGCTCCTTGCTCTCTACATGACGCCCAGAATCATCGTGGCTGCCATGCGCAAGGCTAAAATCGCAGCCACATGGCTTACAAAATGTGATTCGCCAAAACTTTAGATGCTTCATAAAAAGGCCATTCTTTACTATATATATCACGATGCAGTTGACGATAAGTTTTATCTGACTTCGTTCTTTTTGTTATCATAGCTGTTTCACTGCTACATTTCATTTCGTTTTTATCTAAATTAACCCTTTCCACTCGAATAACTTTTCACCCATACTCACCCAGCACTATTTATTATTTATTTATTTTTTCTGCAATAGAGACCACAACTTAGCAGCGAAAGCTTAGCTTTGGCTCGTCAGCCCCGACATACGAGCTATAGAGGCATCATCAGCTTGGCAGGTGACACCCGACCTATTCAGCGAAAAGAAATGTCTCACAAGCATCAACATGCGAGCTACAGAGGCATCACATTGGCATGGAAGGTGACACCTGACACGTGCGATATTCAGCAAAAAGAAATGTCTCACAAGCTCCAACCCACGAGCTATAGTCGTCATGGGCGTGGTGAATGACACCCGACCTATTCAACGAAAAAGAAATCTCTCGTGAGCACCAACATGCGAGCTATAGAGGCGTCATCGGCATGGAGGGTAACACCCGACATATTATACGAAAAGAAATGTCTCGCAAGCTTCGACACAAGCTATAGAGGCGTCAAAGGGAGTGGCAGATGACACCCAACAATATTCAGCGAAAAAGAAATGTCTCACAAGCCCCGAAATACGAGCTATAGAGGCGTCATGGGTGTGGTGGATTGTTGAGAATTCTTTTTAACAAGTGCACACAGTGTGCTCAACATAACCAAACAATGATGAGGAGGCACTTACTTCTTAACTCTTGATAGATGAGTATCCATAATAATATTTATTTCCAATTTTGCTGCACACATATTTATTCCAAAGGCAGCACATATACTAATTCCACATGCAGAACTCTTTGCTGCAAAGTATACTTCACATAACATCTTAACAACACAACAACCCAACGTTTGCACCAAAATTTTCACAAGCACAAAGCCACATGTAATCAATGTAGAGTTCGCAAAGGCGCTCAGCTGAGCTCCCTCTCAGCTTTTGCGCACGACACTCTAAAATGGCAGTACGCAGAGTCATGTGACAAACCACTGCCTCCGTTGGTGGGCGAAGCCAGAACATCGAAGGCGTATAGAAACAATCTATAAAGTGTGTTTTTTTGCCGAAAAGACGGTAAAAAATAGAAAATTGCGTGCAGGGCTCTTTGTGGGCTTTTCCATAGTTTTTTGGGTGACTTCCATAAAACCGTAAGATGGAGTGAAAATCCGTAAAGTTGGCATCTCTGAATACCTATGAATCCTTTAGAAACAGAACCATCGTATCCTGCCATGGAAGAGCAATTTTCAGTAGTCCTCCGTGTCAGTGAAATAGCTAACGACTAACCTTACACTGTATTTATGTAATCGCGCACCTCGCCCGGAACAAAATAACTGCGCCATCCCAAAGAGCAGGGAACGACAAATAAATAATCTCAATTCCACAATACTCCGAAAGACCACCAAACCATCTGTAAACAGTCATTATCAGGATTTCATAACGTACCGCATTGTTTTTCCTACATACCACATGATTACAACAAAACTCCTTCACCATAAGCTCCACCTACATCGCAAAACCTATTTGTCATTTTTGCTGAAAAAACAACGTATTAGATGGTAGGTAAAAAACATTCTGAAATGTTGGAATTGGCGATATGTGTTGATTAAGCGTTGTTATACGTTTAACCAAATTACACGTAGATCTTTAAAAAGCGCCATTCTATCCCTTGAAAACATTTTTTTCGCTCGTCATATTTTGCTGTGGACTGTCGTTTCGGCGCAGTTGAGCGGAAATATTAAATTTTTTTGTAATTTGTAGCAGTTTGGCGCAAGATAATGAAATTGGCGCAGTTCAGCGCAAACTTTCCATCACTGTATATTCCCTTAGCGCCTCGACACTCCTTCTAAACCACATCAGAATAGCTGTCTCGGCCCTACTTTCAACATCTTTCTCTCACCTTAACATCTACAAAAAGTGTTCATTCCACACATGATCACAATGAGTCTATATAAATCCTCTGAAAGTAATGCATCTCTCTCTCAATCATACAAATGACTGCGTTCCTGTGAACCTACAAAAATCACCATAAAGGAGAGATAGGACAATTATACTTTCGCAGGGTTCACACTTATTTTTAAGAATTAAAATTTGGCACTTTTTAAGCACCATTTAAAATTTTTTAAGGACCCTCAGGATTTTATATATACCCTGAAAAGCAATTGAATTAGAGATACAGCTGGCGTTATGCAAATGTGGCGCTGTGGGCGGCCCTGTAAACGGAAACGACATGACGTATGCAGCGATCCGACAATATAAGGAGTGATGCGACAGGAATCAGCAAGAGTCGGACGCAGTGTGGGTAAGACGAAGGATCTAAGCGCATTTGATCGTGGGCAAATTGTCGGGGCCTGACGAATGGGTCACTCCATCTCGGAAGTTCGTGCACACACTGGGATTTTCACGAGCCACTGCGTCACGGGTGCACCGTGAGTACATCGAATCCGGTAAAACCATCTCTGCAAGGGCCAACTGCGGTGGACAACAGCGTGTGGATCAGTGGGGTCATCATCGGCTAGCTCGCATTGTAACAGCGGATAGATGGGCCACAGTGCAAGAAATCACTCGGCAATTTAATGCTGGTGCACAAAAACATGTAAGCAGCCCCACCATCTAGAACCATCTAATCGCTATGGGGTACAGAAGCCATCGTCCCACGAGGGTACCACTGCTGACCACACATCACAGGGTGCAAAGATTAGCATGGGGGCGGGAACATCGCCACTGGACCCTAGACATGTGGGAAAATGTTGTCTGGACTGATGAGTCGAGATTCACGTTGCATCATGCGGATGGCAGGATACGAGTACGGCGCAAACCACATGAAGTGATGGATCCTTCTTGCTAGCAGGGTACTCTTCAAGCTGGTGGGGGTGGCATTCTTGTCTGGGGAACTGTTGACGTGGACTGAAATGGGACCCCTGGTACGTGTGACATCGTCCCTCACAGGTCAACGTTACCGGGATTCCTGGACGACCATTTGCTCCCGTTTGAGCGTTTTCAACATCCCACTGGGGACCTCATCCTGCAAAGAGACAATGCACTGTGCCATCGCTCCCGAATTGTATCAGAATGGTTGGATGAACACTCCACCGACGTGACCTCGCTTCCTTGGCCAGCTAGGTCACCTTGACCTCAATCCCATCGAGAGAGATGTTTGAGGCTCTGACTCCCCCTCCATCAAATCTTCGTGAACTGTGGGAGCTTGTTCAGGGGTCGTGGATCCGTATGACTTCCCAACGCTTCCGGTGTCTTGTAGAATCCATGCCAAGATGAATCGGTGCCGTCATCAGGGCGAAAGGTGGTGCTACACATTACTAGGCAGGTATCTCTAATTCAATTCCATTTGTATATATATAGTGTATATATATACACTTATATACTAGATATACCTGTATATATATAGTGTATATATATATATATACACTGAAGTGCCAAAAAAACTGGTACACCAGTCTATATACTTGGTAGGTCCCCCATGGGAGCGCAGGAATGCGATGGGGCATGGACTCCACTAGCTTCTGGAAATATGCTGTAGGCAATGCACACCATACCTCCTGCAGAGCATTCCACAATTCATGTGTATTCCGAGGTCTCGGATGCCTGTGTTCGATAGCGCATTACATGGCATCCCAAATGTGTTCTACCATGTTCAGATCTGGGGACTTGGCTGGAAATGGCAACAGCCCAAAATCAGATGAATGCTCCTCTAACCATAATGTGTCATTCTGACACTTGCGTGGAGGTGCATTGTCCTGTTGGAACAGGTCCAACCCATCAGCATGAATGCAGGACATGAACGGGTGTACCTCGTCAAAAGGATGCGCACACAGCGTTGGCCGGTCACAGACGTTTGTTGACATACCAGGGGTCCCAGTGAAGTCCAGCTAAACACATCCCATACCATTACAGACCCCCCACCAGCCAGTACAATTCCCTGTTGACAGGCAGTATCCATGGCTTCATGGGGTTTGCACCACACACGAATCCTTCCATCTGCTCGATACAGTTGGAAATGCAACTTATCAGACCAGGCTACTTGTTTCCAGTCATCAAGTGTCCAGTGGCGGTGTTGCCATGGCCAAGAGAGGTGCACAGCTCTGTGTCGTGCACCCATCAAGGGGACTTGAGTTGGGCGTCGGCTCCCAAAGCCCATATCGTGCAGGGTATATTGCACAGTCCGGACGCTGATGCTTGTTGAGGCTCCAGCGTTGAATTGCAATGATACCTGCGAGTGTTGCACGCCTATCACGTGAAACGATTCTTGACAGCCGACGATGGTCACGTTCACCCAATGTCTTTTTACGGCCACACTGGTATCGTAGGTTTTGCCAGAATTCTTGTAGTCACGGTACACCCTTGCAATGGTCGTCCGTGAAAATCCGAATTTCGTTTCTACCTTCGAAATACCATGGCCCATTTCAGGAGTGCCAACTATGACATCGCGTTGAAAATCGCTTAAATCGTTATTACTTGTCATTCTCATGCCAAAAACAGCTCTGACAGCTGGCAAGGATGTCTATCGGTTTACATACGCACTGGCGGACGCAGCCGAGTACGCGCATAGGTGGACGTTGCTATGCATTTTGGATAAGCTCGTCTGTATCAGTTTTTCTGGCACTTCAGTGTATATTGTATACTTCAAATCACAGCGCCCACAAATACACAAAATACCAAGAAAAGAACTCTCAACATAACCAAATATCAAAACCACAAAAACCACATAGTAAACAAAAGAAAACTTTTAAATTATGAATCATTAAAACAATCAAAAATAAATACAAATACAAAAGGTAGTCAGCAGTCGGTAATTACTCTTCAGGGAAAGACATCACCGACCACTGACCACACCAATTCAGGTTTCATGTGGGTGATTAAAAATTTTGGCCAAAAGTAAAAGTTAGTAAATTTAGGAAGAATTTCAGTTCACCTAGTGTTTCCTACCTGTACATGGACTCACAAATTAAACAACACTTACCGAAGCTTCAGTAACAGCTTCGGTAAGTGTTGTTTGATACTTACCAAAGCTTCAATGACAGCTTCAGTAAGTGTTGTTTGATTTGTGAGTCCATGTTCAGGTATTAAAGGACTGGGTGAACTGAAATTATTTCTAAATTTACTTTTACTTTTGGCTAAGATTTTTAATCACCCACATGAAACCTGAACTGGTGTAGTCAGTGGTAGGTGATGTCTTTCCCTGAAGAGTGGTCACTGACTGCTGACTACCTTTTGTACTTGTATTTATTTTTTATTGTTTCAATAATACATAATTTAAGGGTTTTCTTTTGTTTACTATGTGGTTTTGAAATTGGTTATTTTGAGGGTTCTTTCCTTGTTCGTGGGCATTGTGATTTGGAGTGGACTCATATGAAGTCTTTGATATATTCTGTTCCTAGTTCCTGCAGCACTGTGCGGTACTGGAGGGTTTTTGTAATATTGGGCTGTTTATTTTCATTATACATATATATATATATATATATATATACCCACCCTAACACAGTAATTTTTTTATTTATATTTTTATTTTTCATAATCTTACCCACTAATATTGTTGTGTCTGTGGAAAAAACGTTACATAAAAAAATTGGGGATGATTAGATTTTTATGATGTGTCACACCGAATCCAAACTTCGTAAGTAGGTTGTATCGGCAGTTAAAATAAAAAATTTAAGGATACGACAACGCTCACGAAATTTAAGCCCACACGGAAGACGAAAAATAAGTCCACAGGAAACATCCATCTTTCCTGCTTCATAACGTTGCAAGCGCGACCTTCTCCTCCAGAGATACATGCATGCGCAATTGGAACATAGTACGGGAATTCTCCTTATGTGATTGCACGCTCTGCAGCAATTGAACGTGCTGGTCTCCAGTCGCTAGTAAGTTAGTGTAATGTAACAACAAAACAAGTGTGAACAATGAACATGGCTTCAGCTTCACAGTCTTCAGTTGTAACTAGCAAAAACTCTGAAGTCTGGCTGGTCAGGCGACCAATTGATATTATTCTGGATAAGAAACTCCCGTCGAAAGGAGAGGTTCTGCGTTGTTTGTTCTTCCTTATAAGAATGGAAAAGAACACACTTAAGAATGCTTCAAAGCATTATCACGCAAGAGCTTCTGTCAATCTGGGGAAAAGCCCGAATACCTAATATGGCTGACTACAACATCATCCCGAAGGTTCAGAAGGAGTACAACCAGTGGCATGCTCTTTGGAAGGGAAGTTCTCGGCGATCTGAACCGCAGAAAGATAAGGAAAAACTCTTCACCGAGGAATTAGCCAATTTTCGATATCACCCATGCCAATGTCCTTGACATGATTACCATTTTTGAAGACAGAGTTTCTATTGGCCTAAAGAGAGAAGGGAAGGAAAGGATACATTTGTGGGGAAGACAAAAATTTAGCAAGGCAGGAAGCCTGAAAGAGAGAAGGAAGACAATTTCGAGCAGCAACTGAAACGAAAACATGCAGAAGAAAGGGATCAGTTATTTGCAAAGGTTGAACTAGCCTTCATTGACTAGAAGCAGCGCTGAAGAGGAAGATCGCAAAGCAACCACAGAAACAGCAGGCTCTCCAAAGAAAAATGAAATGAGCGAGGATGAAAATTGTTTCACCAGCACTTGCCTCAGCACTTGATCACACTAAGGTGAGCGACCGAAATGCAGTCTACGTGCTTTCAGCAACAGCTGCCACTCTGGGAACATAATGTAGAAGAACGTTTGATCAACCGTAGCACCATACGTAGATCAAGACTTGACACAAGGAACAAAATCGCAGACTTGCTGAAATAAACCGTCGATGCCCAAATTCCCCTCACAGTCCACTGAGACGGGGAAATCCTTCTGGAGCTCACAGGGACAGGTGAAGTGGAATGACTGCCAGTTCTTGTTTCTGGGACAGGAGTGTTAAAACTTCTTGACGTTCCAAAACTTCATTCCGGAACAGGCGAGGAAACTGCTAAAGCTGTGGTGGATTTCCTAGAAGAATGGGGGATCAAGGATCGCATCCAAGCAATGTCATTCGACACAACGATTAGTAACACTGGTCACAGGGCAGAGGCTTGCAAACTTATTGAATTCAATTTGGGAAGAGACCTACTGAATCTCGCATGTCACCACCACAATATGGAGATTGTGGCCCAAAAGGTCTTTGCCACATGTGACATCCACTCTACTGGTCCTGACATCCTGCTTTTTAAGCGCCTTAACAGCATTGGCAATTTATCAACCAGACGAATTTTGAAGTCATCAAAGAAGAGGTCACGAAACGGGAAAATATTATCAACTTCTGTGAGCAGCATCTAACTGACAGCCAACCAGGCAACGACTACCGGGAACTGCTAGAACTGACTATAATCTACCTAGGTGCCAGTTCTTCCTGAGGAATCTGGTTCATGCAGCCTGGAGCCCTCCACTGGGTGAGATGGATGGCTCGCGTCATTTGCGCAATAAAAGTATGCCTTTTTCGTTTTCAATTTAAAATGACAAAACGTGAGCAAGCCACCATAATGAGATTCGCAGCTTTTGCCGTCAGCCTGTACGCGAGATCGTGGTTTGTGGCCCCACTTGCAGCTGCTACTGCAGCCAACGACCTTGCTTTCTTGAAACAACTGGCGGCTTATGACAAAGTCATGTCAAGGGCAGCTATTAAAGCCTTTTCCAGACATCTGTGGTATCTGAACGAATTCTTTGACTCTGACGTATCCTTGACAGTGAAGAGGGACATGATCAATGTGGTAAATAAGGATGGCATGGATAACCCTGCAAAGAGAATAAATCTGATGGTGACCCAATGTATTCATGAAAAGACAGTGGACGACTTTGCGACCAGCTCGTCCAGTTGTTTTTTCCAAATACTGGACATAGAACCAAGTTTCTGTCTGTCGATCCCAGCGAGTGGGACAGATCATCTGATTATCAATCAGCAATGAATACTGTTAAAGCCCTGAAGGTAGTATACGACTCAGCCGAGCGAGGAGTGGCACTGATGCAGGACTACAACAGCATTCTTACAAATAACAAAGACCAGAAACAGTACCTGCTGCAGATTGTGGAGGAACATTAGAAGAAATTTCCAAATGCACTAA
This sequence comes from Macrothele yani, assembly GCA_039090855.1. NCBI lineage: Eukaryota > Metazoa > Arthropoda > Arachnida > Araneae > Macrothelidae > Macrothele > Macrothele yani. The sequence goes on along the minus strand of CM077027.1, from coordinate 130,048,954 downwards.
AAATGACAGTGAGTGACAGTAAACAGCAAACTGAATTATAATTGAAGAGTGTTTAATGTTTATTTACGAACAATGGGAAACGCCATTCCTTTATTTACTTGTATAATAAAAGAATTTAAGAGGCAGATTTTTATGTAACGTCTCGGGTTTCACTGTTTCATTAAGTAAAGAAATATATAAAGTTGGAATTCCATGTGACACCTCTTAAAATTGTCTGATCAGCTGAAATTCAAGGTGCATTACTTTCTCAACCCAGTGAACAATATTAACAGGTAAGACATTAACATTTTTAATCTTAGTTTGTAACAACCACCCTAATACATATAAATATACAGGGTGTCCGAGAATTATTGGACAAATAAAATTATGTACAAAAAAACTATGAGCATTGTCTGTTTTTTTATGTCACATATTACTAACACAGTTTCTATATTTTTGTCTTGCAGAATTGTTATTCCCAGAATCCGATAGATGGCGCTAGGTGTGGCCTGATGAGGAATGCATGAGCAATGCGCAATAAGTAGTCATCACGGCATGTCATCCGTACAGCAGAAGGCGATGTGTGTGTTATGGCCTGTGAAATTAAAGTCTGTCATTAAAGTTAAAAAGACGGTACCGTTTAGAGTATAGTTGTAATCCTCCGTCAAGGAATTCAATTAAGCGGTGGATGAAAAAGTTTAAAGAAACTGGTAATATGGAACATCGTGGAGGAGCCAGTAGGTCTAGCGTCAGCGGTGAGACGGTTGACCAAGTTAATGAAAGTTTCCGACGAAGCCCCAGGAAATCCGTTCGTAAAGCAAGCAGAGAACTGTGCATTCCGAAATCGACAGTTCACGATATCTTGCACATGAAATTAAAGTTTCATGCTTATGAAATTCAAATAGTGCAAAAGATGCATGTAAATGTAAATCCTCAGATGCTTGCCAATACATGGCATGAAATCGAGTATCACTTGGATGTACTACGAGCAACCAAGGGATCTCACATCGAAATTTATTAACTTGCGCAGTTACATTGTAAGTTAGTACAATCAGTTTCTTTCTATCTGTTTAATGTTTTGTTTTATATAAAGTTTGTAATGTGTCCAATAATTCTCGGACACCCTGTATATACACACACTGAAAGGACAATTTCTTATACTAGTACATACCCACATAATGATGTGCAAGTCCACTTTTGCTTTCACAACAGCAGTAAACCACCAGTTCCAATCTGCAATTGTTGGAAATGTTCTGGCAGTATTTTGGCCAATGATTCCAGGACAGCAGACAGTAAAGTGACGAAAGTTTCCAGCAGTGGGTTTTAGGATCTAATGCATTGCTCAGACAAAATCAGGTATATGTTAACAGGCTCCATTCATTTTAATATTACATATACCTTCAGATTCACCCAAATGTGCATAAAAACTCTGCTACAGACCCCCCCCCCCATGCAGAAAAATCAAATCCTACTGTCATTTAACTTCTTCATAAAGACAGATATCCTCGTGCTTCTCCAGAAGTTTATGTGCGATTTCAACATTGTCTGTAAATGGGAACATGCTTTACTTATAAACAGCTCTTATCAAAATGTCAATAAAAGAATTGGACACAAAACTGATGTCCACAAAGGAAACTCAACTCACTTTAGACAATACAGATATTTGTCTGTGGAATCGTACCAGAAAAACTTGTGTATGCAATTCTAGCATTAATTATGTAAACAGTAACATAGAAAAATATTCTCTTAGATGTAGAAATAATATTCTAATAATTATTTTGCTATTTTATCAAGTTAAATGTCAGACCTTTAACTTCACTATTTTGAAATAGGAAAATTTACATTTTTCGGGTCCATGTGCTTCTTAGAAATTTTTGCTTCAATTTCATCTAACTGATGAATTTTTTCTTTAGCAGACTCTGCTTTCTCTGCAAAAATATCAGCAGTAGCCTAAGTCTCAGCAGTGATACCTAATTGCAAACACACCTTTTTTTTTTTTTTTTTTTTTTTAGATAATCAACTTCTTCAATTAACTTCCTTTTTTTTTTTTTTTTTTTTTTTGGACACTTTCATCTTTCTGCTTGGTTGGCTCGCTGATCTAAATGCTGCATATACTTCATTCGAGCAGAAGATGCAGCAGTTCTCATTTCCTTAGTTATCTTAGTACCAGAAACATCACCATAAGACTTAATATAGGCATAAATAAAGCGTTTTCAACTTCTATAAATTTATTGATGGAAAATCGTCGTTCCACTGAGGCTTGACCATGAGAACGGATCATTATTATCTTGACTTGGTGCCATAACTTGATATACTTGCTGTCTCTCGGGAAACACAAACTTAAGAAAGCATAAAGAGACAGTTCTTTTGGTTCAAAATTCAGGAACTCCAATGATGATTGTTTTACATTTTCCAGAAAGTCTTTGAACTGTACTAACATCTCATCACCATCTTTAACTCGAATTTGCTTTTTTGGGCCAAAATATGACACTGCTCTTTTCATTTGATTGTAACACTGGCCTCCATTACTGGGATCAGTACATGAAACATTGCGAACTAAAGAATAATTCACAGGGCACTTGATCATAAGGTCTTCCAACATTTTTTGAACAAATGACTGACACTCATGTTTTAAACTGAGTGCATCTTTTTTTGTTAGTTCTTTTTTATTAAGCTTTTCCTTTAACAGCTTATCACCTATAAACCCAATGCTGACTTTGTTTACTGGTGCATAATAACTTTTGTTTGAAAAATTAAACTTGCACAGGTTTTCAACAGCAGAAATTCTATTTAAGTGCTCAGTTGCCAAAATATTATAAAACTGAAGACACTGTTTTACAAGTTTTAGAACATCAGCTGCAAAAAAAAAAAAAAAAAAAAAAAAAAAAAGGTAAGAGTGGTTTATCCCTTTGGTACAGTTTCAGAAAAGGTTCTAAAAGTTTTGCAACAGACAAAAAAAAAATGTTTAGCTTAACTGTTATGAGCTTATCTTTAGTGGCTTGAACTACTGTACTAAAAGATGTACATGTTACTTTGGAAAATATCCCCCTTTCCACATTTTTTACATATGGCACTATGTCATTTCAAATTTTTACTGTTGTTTGAGCAGCTGGAATAGTCTCTAACCAACGGTATTTATAAAACTTCACAGGTATTTTTTTTTTTTTTTTCAAATCAGATGATTTTAAGAAGTCTTCTTTTTGTGCAGGTGAATTCTTGAAAAGCCAATTTAAAGCCATTAAAAGTGATGAAATGTTCCAATCAGTGACTGTTGCCTCTTTTCTGAAGGCATTGTACAATATATAGAGCTCACAACTCCCTATGGATATGCATTCCAAATTGTATTCCTTGCTTAGATCCTTCTGCAAAATGTCATAGAATTTCCAATTCATGGATGGTCCATCCATAGATATCTGTAGTAGCTTGGACAAATCTAATTTTTCAAATGCTATATAGAATGCAGTTAAAATGCCATCAGCTGTTGAATGTACAATGAAAACAGATGTTAAGTACTACGTTTTAACTGTATTTTCAGGATGCCAAAATCTCACATGAATATCCAGTTGCTTTTGTCGGTTAGTGGTGTTGACTGTTTCATCAAAAAGTAATGTATAGTGACTAATGTTATCAAAACATTTAAATAACAGCTCCTAGAAATATGGTGCCAGACCAAAGTGGCAAAGGTAAGCACACTTTTTTCTCCACTTGAGAACTGTTTGGCAATAGCACTATTTGGAAACATACTGGAGAACAGTTTACCAGTACCTTTGCAAGATTCATATGAGTAATGGCTGTGGATGCATTTTAATGACCACAGAATTTCAGCATCTAGCACGTCTTTCCCTGTGGTGAAGGGAATCACAGTAGATAGATATATCACCTGACTTGGACATCGATGCAGTCCCTGCAATTGGAGTCAGTGGTAAGCTTGAAGGCTTGTAGAATTCATCTAACAGACTTACAGATTCCCTGTTAGCTTTACTGAGAGAGCAATGTTTTTTTCCTGGAAAACAAAATAAAATTATTGCAGCAAAAAAAGAAATAGAGCCAAATACAGAAACATATTATAAATGAATAGTTTACAGAAAAATTAGTAAGTCCACAAACAGTGGATTTTAACCAAAATCTAATCAACGCACATATCTAAACCCTCCAACATCAAAGACGGAAATGGATAACGACTGCCACAAATGGCTATCATAAATGTGATGAAAGAACATTTTCCTGACATCGAAGAGTATGTGAACAGTTTGGAGAACTTCTACGAGCAACTTATTTCCCAACAAATGGAACCTAAAGAAGTGTGTATGGATCCCATTATTACTGAGGTTTTAGCTACAATTGATGACTGCTTGAAAACTATTGAATCGACAAGTAGAATTGCAAAGTTATGGGTAAATCTTTTGAAAACTATTAATCTAATTCTTCAGTTTATACTTGTTGAAAGGTCAGCAAACTAGAAAATGCACCTGAGTACTACCACTGAAATCTTCCATATTTCCATGCTACAGGACACTTGTCTTTTGTAAAGTCAGCACATCTATATGTTCAGCAAATGATGAAGATAGGTTCAAAACTGTCGGAGAAAGAACTCAACTGTTTACTAACAAAGGATACTTTACTGTGAGAAGGACTGTAAAGTTTTGGTCTGGTACATAGGCGGACATGTGTATAGGGCAGTGTCTTACGTGTGCTATGGAAGCAGTTGGAGGTCCTACACAAGGAAGAGGTATAACAGACAGCACAGTTGGAAGTCCTAGACCTACACAAGGTATAGGTATAACAGACAGCACACTACTGAAATGGGTCCTCAGGACACTTTTTTTTTCTTGAAAATTCACGAATCTGTGGTGAATTCTTGGGAACTTCAGTAACATTTACTGAACAACACACTGAACTACATGAGTCATGAAAACTAAGAGATCAGCCAGACATTGCAACTTCCACTTTGTGGCTTAAACAGCACAACCGGTTCACAAAACTGTCAGGTGAACTCATGTGTTTGTCATCCAGTTTGCTGTCTGATGAATCTGTAAACTGTGACCAAGCTTATCAGGTAGGAGTTAAAGCAATAAAGAAAATGAAAGGAAATTTTTTGGAGAGCTGAAACTACACAGAAAAGACATGATCAGAACACAAGCAAAGCACAAATCTGTGAAACTTTGGTCAAAAGAGGTTAGTGTAAATCCCCAATTAACTGAAGCGTGTGTGTGTGTGTGTGTGTGTGAACTGAACAGCTATTTAACTGAATCTTGTGTGTGTACTGGTTCATTTGTGCTTACAAGTTATGGAAAAAAACAATTGTTTCTGATGGATATACCTCGAGGATTCTACAACAAAATGAGAACAAAATAGAAGAGCACAAAAAAAAAAAAAAAACCCTCATATGTGACATCACTTTTGAAGAAAACACAAGTATGATAGCAAAAGAGGATTATTTAGCTAATAAGTGGAACATGTAAAGATTAGTAATTTCAGCAGCATCAGAATTAGAAAAAAATGATTTACCAATGTTTGTTGCTGAAGAAGATGCTGATGTAGACATAGTAAGGGCAGGGTTTGAAAAAGCAGTTTCTCTAAAGTTGTTGTCATGGGCTCAGACACAGATCTACTAGATTTAGATCACAGATTTAGTTGCTCTCACTCCTGAAAATAAATCTATTTATTTCTGTAAACGAAATGGTAGTAAAAGCCTTTCAAAAGTTTCTTACAGAACAGAAAGTTTGATTGGGCAGTACACCAAAATCAAAAAACTTCTACTGTTTGCTCACACAATTACTGGTTGTGACATGACACCATGTTTTTATGGATTGGGAAAAGTCAAAGCCATTGAAATGATAAAATCATTATCTGAATCTGAGAGACAAGCTAGGATTTTTACTCAAGAAGGAATTTTTCGAGAAGAAATGTTTGTCAATGGAGAAAAGTCCATTCTTTCATTACATGGTATGAGCAATACTCGAATTCGAACAAAGCTCGTTACTTCTGATTCAAGACGTTAACAATAATGTCTGCTTTGAAATCAAATTTTGACCTGGCGAAATTTCCTCCAACATCAAAAGCATCTCATCAACATCTTCTGAGAGTTTATTTACAAGTACTAGAGTGGCTAGGACAAACTACTGATAACTGATTAGAGATGGAAGTTAGAATACCTGGAAGTAAACAGAGGAAAGAAGAAAGCAGGTCTATTCCTAGCTCAATACCTTTTGCTCCGGATAAACTTCTACGCATCATGTCCTATAGCTGTAGATCAGCATGTGGAAAATATTGTGGATGTTAAAAAGCTGGATTAAACTGCACTGCAATGGCTTATCATGCTACGACTCATCTGCTTTTAGTGAAGAAAGTGATACTCTTTTTGATGAGTAACTATGAATATATTGTAAATTGAAAGTGCAAATATTGATTTATGCCTGGACAAAGGAAGTGGCACTGCCCCCTACATGGCACACCCCAGTAGTAGTACCATCCACATGGAGCAATATTTTCTGAAGAATCATTAGTGCAAACATGTTGATATATATATATATATATATACACACTGTATATAATTTTAAAGCTTTTGAATTAGGTCACAACTCACACACTAAACATATCCCCATATTGTAATTTGAAAACAATCTACAATGTTAAAACTTTGAATATAAAAATGAAAACATCATTTTTTTATATATTTATTAAAATTAAGACAAAATTATTGGTATTAGCACAAAGTTAAAGAGAAGCAATTTTTAGGGCTTAATTTGGGGATTAAAACTAAAAAACATACATCATTATGGCTATTGGCTACAGAGATACAAGTCAGTTTCTTAAAGTCAGCAAATGTGAAGTTCTGGGGCAGGGGAGAGCACAGGGGGAGGGGAGGAAAATATACTTCTTAATAGTGGTCTAACAACCGGCCAAAATTCAGCTTTCCCCCACTTATTCCCTACGTCAAACCATTATTTCCTGCGCTAAGTTCACCTATTATAGGGCTGCCACTCGGTTCAAGCAGTAAAAAAAGTTGAAAAAGTAACCTATCTATTGCGCAAACAGTAACCCAAAGTAACCTATTCTATTTCGCAAAAAGTGTGTGTGTGTATGTGTATATCACCATTGTCAACCATTATCAATCCACTGCTGGACGAAGGTCTCTCCAAGCCTCTTCCACAACGGTATGTCACGCGCCAATCTCCTCCATGTTACTCCTGCATACTTTCGAATTTCATCCACCCATCTCCCATGTGGTCTTCTTCTGGGTCTTTTCATGTTCCTTGGAATCCAATCTAAAATTTTGACTGTCCATCGCAGGGGTGCAGAATATGTCCGAACACGCGAACAAGGTTCGGGGGAAATTAAGGTAGCTCTGGGGAAATTTTTGCCCAGAGTTGCTCCAGCCACCCCGAAAGTTGAAAACTCCGAATCCGACAAAAAAGGGGGGGGGGTGAGAAAGAAGGAAATTGCGCGTTACATGCTGGCATCCTACCTGATATTTTTGTTTAAGTTGCGTCACTCAGTCGGCTTGCAGCTGTTGGAAGCACATTGCAATGTCGATAGTAGATGAATGACCCCAAGATAAGTACGGAAGTGAGGGATACCCGCCCAGTGCAGGCAGCATGATGTCTTTACATAGTGGGAAACAAAATTGTGGATCATCTTTTTCCCGAATTTTCAGTTAAATGTACAGAACTGTTTACAGATGCCATCACTTATTAAAACAAAGTGGCCCTGAAAATTTCACTTTGATAACTTAAAAACTTTTTGAGTTAGAAATGCTATTTTTTATTAATGGGTCATTCATTCCATGTCAAATCAACGCAAAAAAAAAAAGGGTTCCCATGGTCTCCGATTTTGATGAAACTTGGTATAACCAATCCCTCCAGGGGATAAGTAACCCCATAACATTTTTTCCCTCTAGCACTTCTGGTTTTAATTTTACAGCCCTTGAAACTTTTGGGGAATTCTCGTTGTTTACCATTTCCGAGGCCTTCTACTCAAGCTACACTTGCTTACCAAAAAAATTCCATCTCACTCAGAAATCATTCAATCTCTGAAATTTTACAGCCTTGTCAATGAAAGCATGAAGATTTCAGAAAAAAATATGTTAACACTCTAAATATCTGCTGTACTCCAATAAAAAATTAATAAACTAATTTTAGCCTAATTTTTTCTGTGAAAAACATGGTTTACTAAAAACGGAATTATCAACATGAGGGATAGGTATAACCCTAACATATAAAATTTTTTAATGAACCTAGAGACATGTTCCATCATACCCAGCAATAAAACTCATGGCTTTTTCATTCCTTCGGCACTTTTTTCGGCCATTTTGAAAAAAATGGCTGCTGAATAACTATTTTTTCAATTTCACCAAAACTCTAAGATTCCTATCTTAAAAAATGATAACATCTCCTTCATCACTTCCGAGAAGCTGATTTTGACTTCCTTCATCACTTCCGATAAGAAGCCAAGTCAAAACCTGTGAGTGTGACCTCTTTGTTCACAACATGCAGCAGCTTGTTAGCACAGCTGTCAGTCAGTCTGCTTCAGTTCCTAAACTCAAACCTTCTTCCAGTGTATAATTTAGTACTTTATTGATGTTATAAGTGTGCATGGGCAAAGAATAGTAATGTCCTAATGTGTATTTCTTTGTTACAGAGAAAATGGAAGATTCTAAGTGCAGTGTTGGGCAATTAACTTTGACAGAGTGTCACAAATATATCTATGTCTCAAAGAAAGGTACTAAAAATGTAGCAGATCTAACTGAAGAAAATATAATTATTTTGAAGTTAAGAACAGAAGCTGCCGAAGATTTACAGACCATTTGTCTGCATCATAAAAGTTTATTTTTGAAAAAGTTTGGATTTCTTCAAAAAGTGTGTTGTGATCCCCCTAAGAAAGCATAAGAGATGTGTGAGAAAATCATTACGTATCGTGACTGTACAGCAATGTAAATACTTATTAATGAAGGAAATTAAAGTGAAACCAGGGCAAAAACTGTGTTCTCAATGTAGAGGTACTTTATTTAAAAGTGATGTACAGAGTGCTGACGAAAGTACTGATACCCATACTGAACCTGAGGACATTGGTTTAACTCCAGAAGAAGTAACCGGTTTGGAGAAGAAAGAAACGATAGAAAACCTCAATTCATCTTTCACTGGGATAGGTTGCTCTCCTTTAAAATTACATTCCCTTGGTGAACATAGCAAGGCATCTTATGGAAGGGAAAAGTTCGAAAAATTCCAGGCAAATGTACGAAGCAAATTTCATAAAATACTAGATGTTGACATTCCAACAAAAGAAGCCAAAACAAATGAGCTTGTGGAACAGAAAGCAGCTGATATGGACAAACTTGTAGAAATCATGAAAGAGCAATTGAAATCCATTTCAAGGAATAAACAAATTCAACTATTAACCATTCCTGCTTCACTGACATGGACACAGAAAAAAATACGAGCAGCATTTGGTGTTTCCGACTTTGCTGTTCGTAAAACTCAGAGACTTGTTCAGGAAAAGAGATTTTTAGCTGAACCTGATCCCAGATGTGGGAAAAAAATGAAACCTGAAATTATTAATTTAGTGAGTAACTTTTAAGAAAGTGATGAGCAGTCTAGAGTTATGCCTGGAATGAAAGATGTAGTGAGCATGGGTAAAAATAATTACAAGAGAAAGCAACTGATTTTGGGTAATCTTCATGAATTATATTTAAGTGTTAAGTGTGAGCATCCTGATGTTATGGTGGGATTCTCAAAATTTTGCACTTTGCGACCAAAGTGGTGCATTTTAGCTGGTGCCAGTGGAACCCACCCAGTATGCGCATGCACACTTCACCAAAATGTCATACTACTCCTTCATGCTGCACAAATTGAAGAGAGCTATAAGGATGTTATGAAGTTCTTAGTGTGTGAAGAAGCAAAGAGGGAATGTATGCTCAGGCACTGCAGTAAATGCCCCTCCAAACCACATCTACTGAGCTACTTAGAGTCCAAATTTAAAGATTATGAAGAAAGTGACACTATTGAATTTTCTCAATGGGTGTCAACTGACAGGACAAAGTTGATAAAAAGTTCAACAACACTTGATGATTTCATTGATGATTTAGCCAACAAGATTGAAAAACTGATTCCACACTCTTTCATAGCCAAGTCACAGTCTTCGTTCCTAAAATATCTCAAAGAAAATGTACCATCAGACACAGCAATAATTTTAATGGACTTCAGTGAGAACTACGCTTTTACAATCCAGGATGAGGCCCAGGGATACCACTGGACTTCTGATTCATGTACAGTTCATCCTGTTGTAGTACATTGCAGGGGTGCAGAATATGTCCGAACGCGCGAACCAGGTTCGGGGGAAATTAAGGTAGCTCTGGGGAAATTTTTGCTCGGAGTTGCTCTGGCCACCCCGGAAGTTTTCTGAAAACTCCGGACAAAATGACCAATCTTGGTGTAGATATGATAAAATTTTTGTTTACTGCATTTTATTTCATAATTGTTGCGTATTGTTAAAAAATTCAAGGGTTGGCACAATTATTTTTCTCCTAAACTTAAAATCCGACAAAAAAGGAGGGGGGAGAAAGAAGGAAATTGCGCTTTACATGCTGGCATTCTACCTGATGTTTTTGTTTAAGTTGCATCACTCGGTCGGCTTTCAGCTGTTGGAAGCATGTTGTAATGTCCGTAGTAGATGAATGACCCCAAGATAAGCACTGAAGTGAGGGATCCCCACCCAGTGCAGGCAGCATGATGTCTTTACATACTGCAAAACAAAATTGTGGATTATCTTTTCCTGAATTTTCAGTTAAACGTACAGAACTGTTAACAGATGCCATCATTCATTAAAACAAAGTGGCCCTGAAAATTTCACCTTGATAACTTAAAAACTTTTTGAGTTAGAAATGCAATTTTTTTTATTAATACCTCTTTCTTTAAGTGCCCAATTTGTGTGTGTGTGTATAATTTAAAAAAAGTTTTCACCGGATTCAGGCGAAATTTTCAGGGTAACTTTGTTTGACCAAGTTAGAGCATCTATAAAAAAATCAGCTTTTTTAAATGAAAATTCGGAAAATTAATTTTTCACATTTTTATCCTCAGTTAAGCAAAGATGCAATACAACAGCAGGTGGCAAATGTGGCTCTAAGTAAGAGGGGGGGGGGGTGAATGTTGCAAGCGCGTAGTTCTCGGTCATCTGCGCTTTCCCGTAAAGTTGATCTTTCTTTCTCTGAACGTCTTATTAATAAAAAAGAAAAGTGCGTAATTTAAAAAGTTTCCATTGCATTCAACCGAAATTTGCAGGGTAATCATATAAGACCAAGTTATGGCATCTGTCAAAAATTCAGCTCTGTTAAAATGAAAATCCTGAATTTTTTTTTTTTTTTTTTTTTTGCATTTTTTTCCTTAGTTAGGGAGGAGGAATAACTCAGCAGGTTGCCAACGGGATTGTGAATGAAAGGGAAGACACGACCCACACCAACATAATAAATTACGTGGGCACGCAATGCCCCCGTGGGTCTCGGATGCTACTGACGAATGGTGCACGCCTGTTGGTCCTTTTTATGCTGCTCTTCTCTTTAGTGAGAATAAAAAGTTGATGTTATTCGTTTGTGTCCGTTCATTTTTTCATTTCCGTATTTTGGTTGCTCCTTATTTTCCTTAAAAAAATTAGTCTGCTGTTTTTTTGTTTTGTTTTTAATCATGTCTCTCTCTAAGAGAAACAGAAAACATAACCAAGTTTTTAAAGATGCTTATGAGAAAACGTTGTCTGTTTTAAAAATATCTGAAGAATCAGCAAATGATGCCTATTGTACCTGTTGTGATATTTCCTTCTCAGTTGCACATGGTGGAAAAGACGACTGTAGACGTCATGTGGAATGTCGCAGTCATATTGAAAATGCTAAAAAGAAAAGCATCAAACCAAACATTAATAAAAATGTTTGCACAATCTGATGACCTCTTTATTATTAGAGCAGAAGCATTATTTGCAATTTTTTTAATAGAGCACAACTTCCCAATTGCCATTTCTGACCATGCAAGTGCATTATTTAAAAAAATGTTTCCAGATTCAGCAATTGCCGCAAAATATGAGTCACAAGTACGGTTGCGTGAGTAACAAGTACGACGCAACCACTAGTCATGCTAATAAATGTTTCTGAAACTAATGTGCCACCCCGGTGGCACAGTGGTCTAAGCGATGGCTTCTGATCATTCGTCCGAGATGGGTACGGGTTCGAATCCTGGTGAAGCATGGATGTTGTGTTTGTCTCGTGTCGCCCTAAATTAGGAGCGTGCGACTGCTTATAGCCCACTGAGTTGATCACGGTGATCGTTAAACCTCCAATAATAATAATAAAACTAATGGCAGCGAATGTGTCATAGGCACCGATTTGAATAATTATTGGGGGTTCCGGACATTTTAAAGCGAATGATGACCCATGCATTTTTCAAAGGATTTAAGTCTAATTTAAATTTCATTTGGTAAAATTATCTACCACAATTAGACTCTAGGAATGCTAGAATGAAATAAATTATAGTTAATTACAGAATGTTTTAGCTGTTTATTTTTCAGCCTCTCTTTCCTGCCACTGTTTTCCAGGACTGCATCACTTTTGTTTGGAATAACAGGGATGGGGGATCCACACAGCCTTCTTTCTTTACCTGCATTGTCTGAGAGGATGGGGAAGAATGCGAAAGAACAGATTAAAATACCGAACAGACTGTTTGGAACAGTGTCACCATTTGTAGACTGGGGGGGGGGGGAAGCTATAAATCGATCAGAGCTAAGCGGTTGGAAGGAAGAGGAGGTCAGAAATGTTCTGCCCACTGTGTTGTTAAAAGGTTGACCCAAAGACCTTGTGAATACGAGCAAACTCTGTCCTTTGATCTAAAAGCCAGAACTATGGAATGATGAGATGGAAAGTAGAAACAAATCGTCCTCATCCGATCACATCGGAAATCCGAACTACCAGTGATCCCAATTAGTTCTGATTTTGGACGGTCTGCTGTATTTATAAGTTTAGATGCGCAACACCAAGCTTCAACTTCAAGCACATGCACAGTCAGTGAGTTCTATTGGCAGCCATTTACCCGGGACACAAGCTGTTCTTCAGTTGCTGTTTATGTGCTATGCGCATTATTCGTACCTTTGTTTGCGTGCAGTTTATTATAAAGTGTGTGGCGCTCTATATTTCTACAGAATATTTCTCCTTGTTGTGTGTGCTCAAAAATACCAGGGTGATTTGTAATTATGTCAGCCTTTAAAAGTAAACAAGAAGTGAACTGCGCTTATTGTGATTGGCATGGCAGGCGTGATAAGCTCATGAGCCATGTTTCAAATAAACATCCGGATGATAAACCTAAAACCAGGGATCAGTGTAGTATTTCCGGATTTTTTAAACCTAAAACTCGTGATCTTGAAGTTAATGCAATTGAAAATGTTTTGCCTTGCAGTAGTAGTTGTGAACCTCCAAACAAACAAAGGAAACTTTATGAAATCCAACTTGATGGACCGCTTAGTCCAGAATTACAGTCAGTCTCATCAGAATTACAGTCAGTGGGCAATGTTGGTGTTGATGCCAAAAAGTGTACTGATATCAATGAACAGTTATCAACTATATCTCAAGTGTTATCTGGTCTTTCCCATAAAGTTGATAAGTTATTGAAACCAAATCAATTTGTTACCAAGTCCAAGGTTCTTCCTTTTAATATAGAACATGTGTTAACTGTACCAGGCCCATCCAGTCCCAGCACTTTAACACAGGAAGAAGAATTTAAAGTAAAAATTAAGTTAATTAGAATCAGCAAATCGGTTCCAGAAATTTGTCAACTGATGCCATGTTTAGAACGGGGAATAGAGACAGTGCAATGCTCTCCATGTGTAGAAAACTATAAAAGCATTCCTAAGGAGGTGGCCGTTCTTAAAACCAGCACTTTTGGTATTTTTTCTCTTCCAAGTGAACAGCAGTTAGTGCAACCAATTCAAAGTATTGAATTTCGAACTTTTAAAACCCACGTCATTGATCACTTGCAATCAAATGCACATAAATGGTGTATACAGTTTAGTGAAGCCATGGAAAAGAAAGAACATGACAAGGTGGGACTGCGGGTTGCCAGAGCTGCTTACAGTGCAGTTAAAGAAGGTAAGGGGGGGGGGCAAGTTTGTTGAACGTTTATTAATTTTAAACGTTTTAAATGATGTCGATGTTGGTGAACTTAATCACTCCAGAGAATTTTACACAGAATTTATAAAAAACATATTTTTTACTATGAACACCAAAATATGTGACTTTTTATGTACAAAAAATCCAGTGACAAACCATCTACCTCTCGTGTCAGTCACAGCTGACAAAATCACAAAATTGCACCGGACATACCCAATAACTTGTCTGATTACGCTTGTAGATGGGGTTCAGACATGTATTGTGATTGACATTTCACCATGTGGTACCTCACACACTGGTGATGTTCTTGTTCAACAACTGCAATGTGCCCTTGAAAATTTTAAAATTAAGTTAAAGAAACAGCTAAACGGAATGGCTTTTGATAGCCAATATTTTGATCTTGGTGTGGCTAAAAAATTGGCAAGTCTTTGTGAAAATGTCAATCATGACTTCTCCCTTCCTATGTGGGACTTAGCTCATAGATTAGAGTGTGTTTTAAATGATGTTCGTAAAGTTCAGTCATTATCGTGGATTAACAATCAAGCTCAAATTGTAGGCAATCTAATGAAAAATTACAACTGGGGCATTGGCTATTAAGAATTTATTGCATTAGCAGAAGAAATGCAAGTGGGTGTTTTGAATCCGAAATCATTCCAAAAAACCCTTTTTGTTCACAGTGAACTAAGAATATACAAAACATTCCAAAAAGATTTTAAGTTGTTTTTTATTGACTTACAAAAGAAGCGCACTGAATGCATCCGACGAGGCAACAATACTGATGCTAAAAATTACTCATTGGAACTCAAAAAATTTTCCAAACCTTGTTTTATATATCAACTCCTTGGGATGATTGATGTATTAGAGTTGATCACAAAATTGAGCTGTACCTCTCAGAACGTTAACGCTTGTATTTCGACAATCTTTGATTATTATGCTTCAGTGAAAAGCACACTTAATAACATGATAATCGAAATGAAAAGTGGAAAATTAACTGAAGAAAACTTTCCATCAGTTTTTAAGGAAATGGAGTCTTTAAGAAATTATGTTTACCAAGACTGTCTATTGGTTGATGAAAACTACCAAAGATCAAGCCCTTTCCAGACTCGGCAGCAGCAGGCTGAGGATGAAGAAACAACCAGTGAAGGTTTCAGAAGTTCAAGAAAAAATTAGAAAATATTTGTGTAACATTACTGGAAAAACTAGCACTTAGAATTTCTGAACCTCCAATTATAGAAGATATGCGGCAGTGTTTCAGTAGCAGATACATAGCGAGCCCTCCAGATACAACATATGAGCATACAATTAAAAAATCTTTAGAAACACTTACAACATGGGTCAACAAAAACCGAGGGTGCAAGTTGGATAGTAAAGTTCTTTTTTCCCAGTTGAAAATTATGAAAAACAACCTTTTAAACACAGCTTTTTTTAAAAAAGTACTTGATTCTTCTGAAGAAAAACCAAACTTTATCATCCAGGATAATGCAGTAATAAAAGAAACATTGACTAACCCTGAAGTGTATGCCCACATCCCTGAAATAATTTACGTACTCGAAAACTGTTTTAAAATCTGTAGTGAAGCTGTTTGTGAATCAGTTGGATCTGTAATTGTCAACCACCTACACAATTGGAACATCCACTTCAACACCCCTTTTAATGAAGTCTTCATTTCTTGGAATGGACCTCCTGTTCATAAGGCTTCACAACTTTTAAAAGAATCCTTGGACAGGCATTTCCATGGTGGAAGATACCATTTCACACGGTTTTCTTCAGCATCTCGTCTCAAGGTGTATAAGACGTCAAAGGTGATTGACAAGCTTCACAAAGAGATGGGAAGGCTGCCATTTCTTGGTGACAACTGATGTCACCCATCAATGTAAGATTGTTTTTTATTTAATCATTAGAATACACATTAGTTTTTGTTTTGTTTTTAATTTTTTAAGTAGTAGGCTTTAAAGATAGTTCTTAATCGTCGACATATACTCAAATAATCGCTTAGACTTGTATGAAAATCCGCTACAGTTTTTGGGGAAATTTCAGACAATAAACATTGTGTTCTGGGGAAATATTGGGCCCTGAACATTTTCTGCACCCCTGGTACATTGTAAGAACCCTGAAGGAGAAAAGATTGTTTCATCACACTGCGTCATATCTGATGACCTCAATCATGATGTGAATATGGTTTACAAAATCCAGGAAACAGTTGTTAATTTTCTCAAAGAAATTTTTTCACACATTACAGCAATACATTACTACAGTGACAGGAGTGCTGCACAGTATAAAAACAAGTACAATTTCCTTAACCTGTGTCTGCATGAAGAAGACTTCCAGTTGAAGGCACAGTGGTCATTTTTTGCTACAAGCCATGGAAAATCAGAATATGATGGGATTGGCGGCACAGCAAAACCCTTAGCTTGAAGGGAGAGTCTCCAGAGACCATTTGAGAGGCACATCACAACAGCAGCTACATTTTTCAATTTTTGTGAAACAAACATCACCAATGTCAGTTTCCACTTTACTGACAAAGACACAGTAGATACAACTCGTTCTGCTCTTGAAAACAGGTTCAAAGATGTGCACACACTTCCTGGTACTAGAAGTTTCCACAACTTCAAGCCTCTGGATTCCATAGGTACTATTGCGGCTAGAAGGATCAGCACCAATGAGGAACCATGTCTCACATTTAACCTGAAAAGCTGTCACCCATCAGTTGTAACTGCAGATGAGTTGTTCCCTGGGTGTTACCTTGCATGTAAATATGACCACTTGTGGTATTTTAGAATGGTGTGTACAGTGGATAAAGATGAAGACGATGTTGTTGTAAAGTTTCTTCATCCTAATGGATCTTCACCATCATTCTGCTGGCCAAGCCATGAAGATTCCTGCACAGTACCAGTTCCTCATGTGCTTGCTGTTGTTGATATCCCACAGACAACATCTGGAAGAACCTATCACTTCTCAAAGGACTGCATGAGGTCGATGGAGGAAAAATCTGCACATTTAGATATTATGCTACGCAAAAGAAAATGAGCGTTATGCACTAGAAGTTCAGAAATTGTACCTAACTTATTTTTTACAGGTAAATAACTTATTATGTACATGTTACCAATATTCAATAGTTTAATTATGTTTATAAATTAAACTATTGTTGTTGTTTTTTCAAAATGGCCGAAAAAAAGTGCCGAAGGAATAAAAAAGCCATCAGTTTTATTGCTGGGTATGATGGAACATGTTTCTAGGTTCATTAAAAAAAATAATAGGTTAGGGTTATACCTATCCCTCATGTTGATAATTCCGTTTTTGGTAAACCATGTTTTCCACAGAAAACATTAGGCTAAAAATAGTTTATTAATTTTTTATTGGAGTACAGCAGATATTTAGAGTTATTAACTATATGTCAACAAAATAGTTTCCATATCATCTACTGTTTCGCACGTTACTAGAAATTCGAGCACGGGAAAAACGTCCATATAATAAGAAAATTTTTATTTCAACTTGTCACTAATATTCCTTTTTTTCTTTTTGATGTTCTTTATAATAGTTTAGAATTTTATTATGAAGATTACAAATTTATATGAAAAAATGTTTTAATATGTGCAGTCAAATGCATCATAAGTTGTCAAAGTCCTCCAATACGTAGAGACAATATGTATTAAAAGATTAATATTATTCCAGTTTTTTAAGTCATGATTTACGAAATTAATACAATAGAAAAGAACTTTCGAACCTTTTGATTATGATGCGTTGAATCAGTAATAAGCCATCTTGTTATCGAAGAAGGCATGATTTTCCTTTCCTGTGGTATCAGCTTCCAAGTTGAACTTCGATCTTATAATTTCTTATTATAGATGATGGTTGCATGTTTTATTTTCCGTGGCTCGATATCCCAAACTAGTTTCAATTCCTTCTTTTTGGAATCATCTTCAGTGGGTATTATGATCTTCTCATACATGTTGTGTTTCGGCCACTTACATCTATTCTACTGGCAGCGTCCGACTTTTCACGGCAGTTGTACTCTTGCGCATGCTATTTTTGGTATTAATGCACGTTCTTAGTCGTGTTTTGATATAACCGGATGACATGAATTCCGACTCCAAATTAATTGGTGTTGCCATTCGTTTGTTGAAAATAATTAATAAGGTCTTTTATTATATATTTTTTTTTTTTTATAATTTCTGAAACCACGTAATGTTTTCGACAAATGTTGAATTAATATATTAGATATTTAGAGTGTTAACATATTTTTTCTGAAATCTTCATGCTTTCATTGACAAGGCTGTAAAATTTCAAAGAGATTGAATGATTTCTGAGTGAGATGGAATTTTTTCGGTAAGCAAGTGTAGCTTGAGTAGAAGGCCTCGGAAATGGTAAACAACGAGAATTCCCCAAAAGTTTCAAGGGCTGTAAAGTTAAAACCAGAAGTGCTAGAGGGGAAAAATGTTATGGGTTACTTATCCCCTTGGAGGGATTGGTTATACCAAGTTTCATCAAAATCGGAGACCATGCGTGTCATGGCCTCGTTGAACTGATGTGGAATGACCCTAATACCTCTTTCTCCAAGTGTCCAATTTGTGTGTGTGTATAATTTAAAAAAGTTTTCACCGGATTCAGGCAAAAATTTCAGGGTAACTTTGTTTGACCAAGTTAGAGCATCTATAAAAAAAATCGGCTTTTTTAAATGAAAATTCGGAAAATTAATTTTTCACATTTTTATCCTCAGTTAAGCAAAGATGCAATACAACAGCAGGTGGCAAATGTGGCTCAGAGTGGGGAGGGGGATGAATGTTGCAAGCCCGTAGTTCTCGGTCATCTGCACTTTCCCATAAAGTTGATCTTTCTTTCTCTGAACGTCTTATTAATAAAAAAGAAAAGTGCGTAATTTAAAAAGTTTCCATTGGATTCAACCGAAATTTGCAGGGTAATCATATAAGACCAAGTTATGGCATCTGTCAAAAATTCAGCTCTATTAAAATGAAAATACTGAACTTTTTTTTTTTTTTTGCATTTTTTTCCTTAGTTAGGGAGGAGGAATAACTCAGCAGGTTGCCAACGGGATTGTGAATTAAAGGGGAGACGCGACCCACACCGACATAATAGATTACCCCAGTGGGTCTCGGATGCTACTGACGAATGGCGCACGCCTGTTGGTCCTTTTTACGCTGCTCTTCTCCTTCGTGAGAATAAAAAGTTGATGTTATTCGTATGTGTCCGTTCGTTTTTTCATTTCCGTATTTTGGTTAAGGAGAAACGTATTTTGGAAAGTAAAACAAATCGTCCTGATCCGAGCACATCGGAAATCCGAACTACCAGTGATCCCAATTAGTTCTGATTTTGGACGGTCTGCTGTATTTATATTTATAAGTTTAGATGCGCAACACCAAGCTTCAACTTCAAGCACATGCACAGTCAGTGAGTTCTATTGGTAGCCATTTACCCGGGACACACGCTGTTCTTCAGTTGCTGTTTATGTGCTATGCGCATTATTCGTACCTTTGTTTGCGTGCAGTTTATTATAAAGTGTGTGGCGCTCTATATTTCTACAGAATATTTCTCCTTGTTGTGTGTGCTCAAAAATACCAGGGTGACTTGTAGTTATGTCAGCCTTTAAAAGTAAACAAGAAGTGAACTGCGCTTATTGTGATTGGCATGGCAGGCGTGATAAGCTCATGAGCCATGTTTCGAATAAACATCCGGATGATAAACCTAAAACCAGGGATCAGTGTAGTATTTCCGGATTTTTTAAACCTAAAACTCGTGATCTTGAAGTTAATGCAATTGAAAATGTTTTGCCTTGCAGTAGTAGTTGTGAACCTCCAAACAAACAAAGGAAACTTTATGAAATCCAACTTGATGGACCGCTTAGTCCAGAATTACAGTCAGTCTCATCAGAATTACAGTCAGTGGACAATGTTGGTGTTGATGCCAAAAAGTGTACTGATATCAATGAACAGTTATCAACTATATCTCAAATGTTTTCTGGTCTTTCCCATAAAGTTGATAAGTTATTGAAACCGAATCAATTTGTAACCAAGTCCAAGGTTCTTCCTTTTAATATAGAACATGTGTTAACTGTACCAGGCCCATCCAGTCCCAGCACTTTAACACAGGAAGAAGAATTTAAAGTAAAAATTAAGTTAATTAGAATCAGCAAATCGGTTCCGGAAATTTGTCAACTGATGCCATGTTTAGAATGGGGAATAGAGACAGTGCAATGCTCTCCATGTGTAGTAAACTATAAAAGCATTCCTAAGGAGGTGGCCGTTCTTAAAACCAGCACTTTTGGTATTATTTCTCTTCCAAGTGAACAGCAGTTAGTGCAACCAACTCAAAGTATTGAATTTCGAACTTTTAAAACCCACGTCATTGATCATTTTTTTTTTTTTTATTGGAGATTTAACGACCACCGTGAGCAACTCAATGGGCTATAAGCAGTCGCCCGTCCCTAATTTAGGGTCACTGGTTCCAAGGAAGGGAGAGAGCCAGTGCCGTAAGACAAACACAACATCCATGCCTCACCGGGATTCGAACCCGGACCCCTTACGGACGAATGATCAGAGGCCATCGCTTAGACCACTGCGCCACCGGGGCGGCATTGATCATTTGCAATCAAATGCGCATAAATGGTGTATACAGTTTAGTGAAGCCATGGAAAAGAAAGAACATGACAAGGTGGGACTGCGGGTTGCCAGAGCTGCTTACAGTGCAGTTAAAGAAGGTAAGGGGGCGGGGCAAGTTTGTTGAACGTTTATTAATTTTAAACGTTTTAAATGATGTCGATGTTGGTGAACTTAATCACTCCAGAGAATTTTACACAGAATTTATAAAAAACATATTTTTTACTATGAACACCAAAATATGTGACTTTTTATGTACAAAAAATCCAGTGACAAACCATCTACCTCTCGTGTCAGTCACAGCTGACAAAATCACAAAATTGCACCGGACATACCCAATAACGTCTGATTACGCTTGTAGATGGGGTTCAGACATGTATTGTGATTGACATTTCACCATGTGGTACCTCACACACTGGTGATGTTCTTGTTCAACAACTGCAATGTGCCCTTGAAAATTTTAAAATTAAGTTAAAGAAACAGCTAAACGGAATGGCTTTTGATAGCCAATATTTTGATCTTGGTGTGGATAAAAAATTGGCAAGTCTTTGTGAAAATGTCAATCATGACTTCTTCCTTCCTATGTGGGACTTAGCTCATAAGTTAGAGTGTGTTTTAAATGATGTTCGTAAAGTTCAGTCATTATCGTGGATTAACAATCAAGCTCAAATTGTAGGCAATCTAATGAAAAATTACAACTGGGGCATTGGCTATTAAGAATTTATTGCATTAGCAGAAGAAATGCAAGTGGGTGTTTTGAATCCGAAATCATTCCAAAAAACCCTTTTTGTTCACAGTGAACTAAGAATATACAAAACATTCCAAAAAGATTTTAAGTTGTTTTTTATTGACTTACAAAAGAAGCGCACTGAATGCATCCGACGAGGCAACAATACTGATGCTAAAAATTACTCATTGGAACTCAAAAATTTTCCAAACCTTGTTTTATATATCAACTCCTTGGGATGATTGATGTATTAGAGTTGATCACAAAATTGAGCTGTACCTCTCAGAACGTTAACGCTTGTATTTGGACAATCTTTGATTATTATGCTTCAGTGAAAAGCACACTTAATAACATGATAATCGAAATGAAAAGTGGAAAATTAACTGAAGAAAACTTTCCATCAGTTTTTAAGGAAATGGAGTCTTTAAGAAATTATGTTTACCAAGACTGTCTATTGGTTGATGAAAACTACCAAAGATCAAGCCCTTTCCAGACTCGGCAGCAGCAGGCTGAGGATGAAGAAACAACCAGTGAAGGTTTCAGAAGTTCAAGAAAAAAATTAGAAAATATTTGTGTAACATTACTGGAAAAACTAGCACTTAGAATTTCTGAACCTCCAATTATAGAAGATATGCGGCAGTGTTTCAGTAGCAGATACATAGCGAGCCCTCCAGATACAACATATGAGCATACAATTAAAAAATCTTTAGAAACACTTACAACATGGGTCAACAAAAACCGAGGGTGCAAGTTGGATAGTAAAGTTCTTTTTTCCCAGTTGAAAATTATGAAAAACAACCTTTTAAACACAGCTTTTTTAAAAAAGTACTTGATTCTTCTGAAGAAAAACCAAACTTTATCATCCAGGATAATGCAGTAATAAAAGAAACATTGACTAACCCTGAAGTGTATGCTCACATCCCTGAAATAATTTACGTACTCGAAAACTGTTTTAAAATCTGTAGTGAAGCTGTTTGTGAATCAGTTGGATCTGTAATTGTCAACCACCTACACAATTGGAACATCCACTTCAACACCCCTTTTAATGAAGTCTTCATTTCTTGGAATGGACCTCCTGTTCATAAGGCTTCACAACTTTTAAAAGAATCCTTGGACAGGCATTTCCATGGTGGAAGATACCATTTCACACGGTTTTCTTCAGCATCTCGTCTCAAGGTGTATAAGACGTCAAAGGTGATTGACAAGCTTCACAAAGAGATGGGAAGGCTGCCATTTCTTGGTGACAACTGATGTCACCCATCAATGTAAGATTGTTTTTTATTTAATCATTAGAATACACATTAGTTTTTGTTTTGTTTTTAATTTTTTAAGTAGTAGGCTTTAAAGATAGTTCTTAATCGTCGACATATACTCAAATAATCGCTTAGACTTGTATGAAAATCCGCTACAGTTTTTGGGGAAATTTCAGACAAAAAACATTGTGTTCTGGGGAACACAATGTTTGGGCCCTGAACATTTTCTGCACCCCTGGTAAATTGTAAGAACCCTGAAGGAGAAAAGATTGTTTTATCACACTGCGTCATATCTGATGACCTCAAGCATGATGTGAATATGGTTTACAAAATCCAGGAAACAGTTGTTAATTTTCTCAAAAAATTTTTCACACATTATGGCAATACATTACTACAGTGACAGGAGTGCTGCACAGTATAAAAACAAGTACAATTTCCTTAACCTGTGTCTGCATGAAGAAGACTTCCAGTTGAAGGCACAGTGGTCATTTTTTGCTACAAGCCATGGAAAATCAGAATGTGATGGGATTGGCGGCACAGCAAAACGCTTAGCTCGAAGGGAGTCTCCAGAGACCATTTGAGAGGCACATCACAACAGCAGCTACATTTTTCAATTTTTGTGAAACAAACATCACCAAGGTCAGTTTCCACTTTATTGACAAAGACACAGTAGATACAACTCGTTCTGCTCTTGAAAACAGGTTCAAAGATGTGCACACACTTCCTGGTACTAGAAGTTTCCACAACTTCAAGCCTCTGGATTCCATAGGTACTATTGCGGCTAGAAGGATCAGCACTGATGAGGAACCATCTCTCACATTTAACCTGAAAAGCTGTCACCCATCAGTTGTAACTGCAGATGAGTTGTTCCCTGGGTGTTACCTTGCATGTAAATATGACCACTTGTGGTATTTTAGAATGGTGTCTACAGTGGATAAAGATGAAGACGATGTTGTTGTAAAGTTTCTTCATCCTAATGGATCTTCACCATCATTCTGCTGGCCAAGCCATTAAGATTCCTGCACAGTACCAGTTCCTCATGTGCTTGCTGTTGTTGATATCCCACAGACAACATCTGGAAGAACCTATCACTTCTCAAAGGACTGCATGAGGTCGATGGAGGAAAAATCTGCACATTTAGATATTATATACTACGCAAAAGAAAATGAGCGTTATGGACTTGAAGTTCAGAAATTGTACCTAACTTATTTTTTACAGGTAAATAACTTATTATGTACATGTTACCAATATTCAATAGTTTAATTATGTTTATAAATTAAACTATTGTTGTTGTTTTTTCAAAATGGCAGAAAAAAGTGCCGAAGGAATAAAAAAGCCATCAGTTTTATTGCTGGGTATGATGGAACATGTTTCTAGGTTCATTAAAAAAAATTATAGGTTAGGGTTATACCTATCCCTCATGTTGATAATTCCGTTTTTGGTAAACCATGTTTTCCACAGAAAAAATTAGGCTAAAAATAGTTTATTAATTTTTTATTGGAGTACAGCAGATATTTAGAGTGTTAACATATTTTTTCTGAAATCTTCATGCTGTCATTGACAAGGCTGTAAAATTTCAAAGAGATTGAATGATTTCTCAGTGAGCTGGAATTTTTTCGGTAAGTAAGTGTAGCTTGAGTAGAAGGTATCGGAAATGGTAAACAACGAGAATTCCCCAAAAGTTTCAAGGGCTGTAAAGTTAAAACCAGAAGTGCTAGAGGGGAAAAATGTTATGGGTTACTTATCCTCTTGGAGGGATTGGTTATACCAAGTTTCATCAAAATCGGAGACCATGCGTGTCATGGCCTCGTTGAACTGATGTGGAATGACCCTAATACCTCTTTCTCCAAGTGTCCAATTTGTGTGTGTGTATAATTTAAAAAAGTTTTCACCGGATTCAGGCGAAAATTTCAGGGTAACTTTGTTTGACCAAGTTAGAGCATCTATAAAAAAAATCGGCTTTTTTAAATGAAAATTCAGAAAATTAATTTTTCACATTTTTATCCTCAGTTAAGCAAAGATGCAATACAACAGCAGGTGGCAAATGTGGCTCAGAGTGGGGAGGGGGATGAATGTTGCAAGCCCGTAGTTCTCGGTCATCTGCACTTTCCCATAAAGTTGATCTTTCTTTCTCTGAACGTCTTATTAATAAAAAAGAAAAGTGCGTAATTTAAACAGTTTCCATTGGATTCAACCGAAATTTGCAGGGTAATCATATAAGACCAAGTTATGGCATCTGTCAAAAAATTCAGCTCTATTAAAATGAAAATACTGATTTTTTTTTTTTTTTTTTTGCATTTTTTTCCTTAGTTAGGGAGGAGGAATAACTCAGCAGGTTGCCAACGGGATTGTGAATGAAAGGGGAGACGCGACCCACACCGACATAATAGATTACCCCCGTGGGTCTCGGATGCTACTGACGAATGGCGCACGCCTGTTGGTCCTTTTTACGCTGCTCTTCTCCTTCGTGAGAATAAAAAGTTGATGTTATTCGTATGTGTCCGTTCGTTTTTTCATTTCCGTATTTTGGTTAAGCAGAAACGTATTTTGGAAAGTAAAAACAAATCGTCCTGATCCGAGCACATCGGAAATCCGAACTACCAGTGATCCCAATTAGTTCTGATTTTGGACGGTCTGCTGTATTTATATTTATAAGTTTAGATGCGCAACACCAAGCTTCAACTTCAAGCACATGCACAGTCAGTGAGTTCTATTGGCAGCCATTTACCCGGGACACACGCTGTTCTTCAGTTGCTGTTTATGTGCTATGCGCATTATTCGTACCTTTGTTTGCGTGCAGTTTATTATAAAGTGTGTGGCGCTCTATATTTCTACAGAATATTTCTGCTTGTTGTGTGTGCTCAAAAATACCAGGGTGATTTGTAATTATGTCAGCCTTTAAAAGTAAACAAGAAGTGAACTGCGCTTATTGTGATTGGCATGGCAGGCGTGATAAGCTCATGAGCCATGTTTTGAATAAACATCCGGATGATAAACCTAAAACCAGGGATCAGTGTAGTATTTCCGGATTTTTTAAACCTAAAACTCGTGATCTTGAAGTTAATGCAATTGAAAATGTTTTGCCTTGCAGTAGTAGTTGTGAACCTCCAAACAAACAAAGGAAACTTTATGAAATCCAACTTGATGGACCGCTTAGTCCAGAATTACAGTCAGTCTCATCAGAATTACAGTCAGTGGACAATGTTGGTGTTGATGCCAAAAAGTGTACTGATATCAATGAACAGTTATCAACTATATCTCAAATGTTTTCTGGTCTTTCCCATAAAGTTGATAAGTTATTGAAACCGAATCAATTTGTAACCAAGTCCAAGGTTCTTCCTTTTAATATAGAACATGTGTTAACTGTACCAGGCCCATCCAGTCCCAGCACTTTAACACAGGAAGAAGAATTTAAAGTAAAAATTAAGTTAATTAGAATCAGCAAATCGGTTCCAGAAATTTGTCAACTGATGCCATGTTTAGAACGGGAATAGAGACAGTGCAATGCTCTCCATGTGTAGAAAACTATAAAAGCATTCCTAAGGAGGTGGCCGTTCTTAAAACCAGCACTTTTGGTATTTTTTCTCTTCCAAGTGAACAGCAGTTAGTGCAACCAATTCAAAGTATTGAATTTCGAACTTTTAAAACCCACGTCATTGATCATTTGCAATCAAATGCACATAAATGGTGTATACAGTTTAGTGAAGCCATGGAAAAGAAAGAACATGACAAGGTGGGACTGCGGGTTGCCAGAGCTGCTTACAGTGCAGTTAAAGAAGGTAAGGGGGGCAAGTTTGTTGAACGTTTATTAATTTTAAACGTTTTAAATGATGTCGATGTTGGTGAACTTAATCACTCCAGAGAATTTTACACAGAATTTATAAAAAACATATTTTTTACTATGAACACCAAAATATGTGACTTTTTATGTACAAAAAATCCAGTGACAAACCATCTACCTCTCGTGTCAGTCACAGCTGACAAAATCACAAAATTGCACCGGACATACCCAATAACTTGTCTGATTACGCTTGCAGATGGGGTTCAGACATGTATTGTGATTGACATTTCACCATGTGGTACCTCACACACTGATGATGTTCTTGTTCAACAACTGCAATGTGCCCTTAAAAATTTTAAAATTAAGGTAAAGAAACAGCTAAACGGAATGGCTTTTCATAGCCAATATTTTGATCTTGGTGTGGATAAAAAATTGGCAAGTCTTAGTGAAAATGTCAATCATGACTTCTTCCTTCCTATGTGGGACTTAGCTCATAAGTTAGAGTGTGTTTTAAATGATGTTCGTAAAGTTCAGTCATTATCGTGGATTAACAATCAAGCTCAAATTGTAGGCAATCTAATGAAAAATTACAACTGGGGCATTGGCTATGAAGAATTGATTGCATTAGCAGAAGAAATGCAAGTGGGTGTTTTGAATCCGAAATCATTCCAAAAACCCGTTTTGTTCACAGTGAACTAAGACTATACAAAACATTCCAAAAAGATTTTAAGTTGTTTTTTATTGACTTACAAAAGAAGCGCACTGAATGCATCTGACGAGGCAACAATACTGATGCTAAAAATTACTCATTGGAACTCAAAAAATTTTTCCAAACCTTGTTTTATATATCAACTCCTTGGGATGATTGATGTATTAGAGTTGATCACAAAATTGAGCTGTACCTCTCAGAACGTTAACGCTTGTATTTGGACAATCTTTGATTATTATGCTTCAGTGAAAAGCACACTTAATAACATGATAATCGAAATGAAAAGTGGAAAATTAACTGAAGAAAACTTTCCATCAGTTTTTAAGGAAATGGAGTCTTTAAGAAATTATGTTTACCAAGACTGTCTATTGGTTGATGAAAACTACCAAAGATCAAGCCCTTTCCAGACTCGGCAGCAGCAGGCTGAGGATGAAGAAACAACCAGTGAAGGTTTCAGAAGTTCAAGAAAAAATTAGAAAATATTTGTGTAACATTACTGGAAAAACTAGCACTTAGAATTTCTGAACCTCCAATTATAGAAGATATGCGGCAGTGTTTCAGTAGCAGATACATAGCGAGCCCTCCAGATACAACATATGAGCATACAATTAAAAAATCTTTAGAAACACTTACAACATGGGTCAACAAAAACCGAGGGTGCAAGTTGGATAGTAAAGTTCTTTTTTCCCAGTTGAAAATTATGAAAAACAACCTTTTAAACACAGCTTTTTTAAAAAAGTACTTGATTCTTCTGAAGAAAAACCAAACTTTATCATCCAGGATAATGCAGTAATAAAAGAAACATTGACTAACCCTGAAGTGTATGCCCACATCCCTGAAATAATTTACGTACTCGAAAACTGTTTTAAAATTTGTAGTGAAGCTGTTTGTGAATCAGTTGGATCTGTAATTGGCAACCACCTACACAATTGGAACATCCACTTCAACACCCCTTTTAATGAAGTCTTCATTTCTTGGAATGGACCTCCTGTTCATAAGGCTTCACAACTTTTAAAAGAATCCTTGGACAGGCATTTCCATGGTGGAAGATACCATTTCACACGGTTTTCTTCAGCATCTCGTCTCAAGGTGTATAAGACGTCAAAGGTGATTGACAAGCTTCACAAAGAGATGGGAAGGCTGCCATTTCTTGGTGACAACTGATGTCACCCATCAATGTAAGATTGTTTTTTATTTAATCATTAGAATACACATTAGTTGTTTTTTTTTAATTTTTTAAGTAGTAGGCTTTAAAGATAGTTCTTAATCGTCGACATATACTCAAATAATCGCTTAGACTTGTATGAAAATCCGCTACAGTTTTTGGGGAAATTTCAGACAAAAAACATTGTGTTCTGGGGAAATATTGGGCCCTGAACATTTTCTGCACCCCTGGTACATTGTAAGAACCCTGAAGGAGAAAAGATTGTTTTATCACACTGCGTCATATCTGATGACCTCAAGCATGATGTGAATATGGTTTACAAAATCCAGGAAACAGTTGTTAATTTTCTCAAAGAAATTTTTTCACACATTATGGCAATACATTACTACAGTGACAGGAGTGCTGCACAGTATAAAACCAAGTACAATTTCCTTAACCTGTGTCTGCATGAAGAAGACTTCCAGTTGAAGGCACAGTGGTCATTTTTTGCTACAAGCCATGGAAAATCAGAATGTGATGGGATTGGCGGCACAGCAAAACGCTTAGCTCGAAGGGAGTCTCCAGAGACCATTTGAGAGGTACATCACAACAGCAGCTACATTTTTCAATTTTTGTGAAACAAACATCACCAAGGTCAGTTTCCACTTTATTGACAAAGACACAGTAGATACAACTCGTTCTGCTCTTGAAAACAGGTTCAAAGATGTGCACACACTTCCTGGTACTAGAAGTTTCCACAACTTCAAGCCTCTGGATTCCATAGGTACTATTGTGGCTAGAAGGATCAGCACCAATGAGGAACCATGTCTCACATTTAACCTGAAAAGCTGTCACCCATCAGTTGTAACTGCAGATGAGTTGTTCCCTGGGTGTTACATTACATGTAAATATGACCACTTGTGGTATTTTAGAATGGTGTCTACAGTGGATAAAGATGAAGACGATGTTGTTGTAAAGTTTCTTCATCCTAATGGACCTTCACCATCATTCTGCTGGCCAAGCCATGAAGATTCCTGCACAGTACCAGTTCCTCATGTGCTTGCTGTTGTTGATATCCCACAGACAACATCTGGAAGAACCTATCACTTCTCAAAGGACTGCATGAGGTCGATGGAGGAAAAATCTGCACATTTAGATATTATGCTACGCAAAAGAAAATGAGCGTTATGCACTAGAAGTTCAGAAATTGTACCTAACTTATTTTTTACAGGTAAATAACTTATTATGTACATGTTACCAATATTCAATAGTTTAATTATGTTTATAAATTAAACTATTGTTGTTGTTTTTTCAAAATGGCCCAAAAAAGTGCCGAAGGAATAAAAAAGCCATCAGTTTTATTGCTGGGTATGATGGAACATGTTTCTAGGTTCATTAAAAAAAATTATAGGTTAGGGTTATACCTATCCCTCATGTTGATAATTCCGTTTTTGGTAAACCATGTTTTCCACAGAAAAAATTAGGCTAAAAATAGTTTATTAATTTTTTATTGGAGTACAGCAGATATTTAGAGTGTTAACATATTTTTTCTGAAATCTTCATGCTTTCATTGACAAGGCTGTAAAATTTCAAAGAGATTGAATGATTTCTGAGTGAGATGGAATTTTTTCGGTAAGCAAGTGTAGCTTGAGTAGAAGGCCTCGGAAATGGTAAACAACGAGAATTCCCCAAAAGTTTCAAGGGCTGTAAAGTTAAAACCAGAAGTGCTAGAGGGGGAAAATGTTATGGGTTACTTATCCCCTTGGAGGGATTGGTTATACCAAGTTTCATCAAAATCGGAGACCATGCGTGTCATGGCCTCGTTGAACTGATGTGGAATGACCCTAATACCTCTTTCTCCAAGTGTCCAATATGTGTGTGTGTATAATTTAAAAAAGTTTTCACCAGATTCAGGCGAAAATTTCAGGGTAACTTTGTTTGACCAAGTTAGAGCATCTATAAAAAAATCAGCTTTTTTAAATGAAAATTCGGAAAATTAATTTTTCACATTTTTATCCTCAGTTAAGCAAAGATGCAATACAACAGCAGGTGGCAAATGTGGCTCAGAGTGGGGAGGGGGATGAATGTTGCAAGCCCGTAGTTCTCGGTCATCTGCACTTTCCCATAAAGTTGATCTTTCTTTCTCTGAAAGTCTTATTAATAAAAAAGAAAA
Source organism: Macrothele yani (assembly GCA_039090855.1). Taxonomy (NCBI): domain Eukaryota; kingdom Metazoa; phylum Arthropoda; class Arachnida; order Araneae; family Macrothelidae; genus Macrothele; species Macrothele yani. The sequence goes on along the minus strand of CM077027.1, from coordinate 130,018,440 downwards.
GTGCGTAATTTAAAAAGTTTCCATTGGATTCAACCGAAATTTGCAGGGTAATCATATAAGACCAAGTTATGGCATCTGTCAAAAATTCAGCTCTATTAAAATGAAAATACTGAATTTTTTTTTTTTTTTTTTTTTTGCATTTTTTTCCTTAGTTAGGGAGGAGGAATAACTCAGCAGGTTGCCAACGGGATTGTGAATGAAAGGGGAGACGCGACCCACACCGATATAATAGATTACCCCCGTGGGTCTCGGATGCTACTGACGAATGGCGCACGCCTGTTGGTCCTTTTTACGCTGCTCTTCTCCTTCGTGAGAATAAAAAGTTGATGTTATTCGTATGTGTCCGTTCGTTTTTTCATTTCCGTATTTTGGTTAAGGAGAAACGTATTTTGGAAAGTAAAAACAAATCGTCCTGATCCGAGCACATCGGAAATCCGAACTACCAGTGATCCCAATTAGTTCTGATTTTGGACGGTCTGCTGTATTTATATTTATAAGTTTAGATGCGCAACACCAAGCTTCAATTTCAAGCACATGCACAGTCACAGTGAGTTCTATTGGCAGCCATTTACCCAGGACACACGCTGTTCTTCAGTTGCTGTTTATGTGCTATGCGTATTATTCATACCTTTGTTTGCATGCAGTTTATTATAAAGTGTGTAGCGCTCTATATTTCTCCAGAATATTTCTCCTTGTTGAGTGTGCTCAAAAATACCAGGGTGATTTGTAATTATGTCAGCCTTTAAAAGTAAACAAGAAGTGAACTGCGCTTATTGTGATTGGCATGGCAGGCGTGATAAGCTCATGAGCCATGTTTCAAATAAACATCCGGATGATAAACCTAAAACCAGGGATCAGTGTAGTATTTCCGGATTTTTTAAACCTAAAACTAGTGATCTTGAAGTTAATGCAACTGAAAATGTTTTGCCTTGCAGTAGTAGTTGTGAACCTCCAAACAAACAAAGAAAACTTTATGAAATCCAACTTGATGGACCGCTTAGTCCAGAATTACAGTCAGTGGACAATGTTGGTGTTGATGCCAAAAAGTGTACTGATATCAATGAACAGTTATCAACTATATCTCAAGTGTTACCTGGTCTTTCCCATAAAGTTGATAAGTTATTGAAACCGAAGCAATTTGTAACCAAGTCCAAGGTTCTTCCTTTTAATATAGAACATGTGTTAACTGTACCAGGCCCATCCAGTCCCAGCACTTTAGCACAAGAAGAAGAAGAATTTAAAGTAAAAATTAAGTTAATTAGAATCAGCAAATCGGTTCCAGAAATTTGTCAACTGATGCCATGTTTAGAAGGGGGAATAGAGACAGTGCAATGCTCTCTATGTGTAGAAAACTATAAAAACATTCCTAAGGGGGTAGCCGTTCTTAAAACCAGCAATTTTGGTATTTTTTCTCTTCCAAGTGAACAGCAGTTAATGCAACCAACTCAAAATATTGAATTTCAAAATTTTAAAACCCACATCATTGATCATTTGCAATCAAATGCACATAAATTGTGTATACAGTTTAGTGAAGTCATGGAAAAGAAAGAGATCTTGGTAAAGAAAGAACATGACAAGGTGGGACTGCGGGTTGCCCGAGCTGCTTACAGTGCAGTTAAAGAAGGTAAGGGGGGCAAGGTTTTTGAATGTTTATTAAGTTTAAACGCTTTAAATGATGCCGATGTTGGTGAACTTAATCACTCCAGAGAATTTTACACAGAATTTATAAAAAACATATTTTTTACCATGAACACCAAAATATGTGATTTTTTATGTAAAAAAAGTCCAGTGACAAACCATCTACCTCTGGTGTCAGTCACAGCTGACAAAATCACAAAATTGCACCGGACATACCCAATAACTTGTCTGATTACGCTTGCAGATGGGGTTCAGACATGTATTGTGATTGACATTTCACCATGTGATACCTCACACACTGGTGATGTTCTTGTTCAACAACTGGAATGTGCCCTTGAAAATTTTAAAATTGAGTTAAAGAAACAGCTAAACAGAATGGCTTTTGATGGCCAATATTTTGATCTTGGTGTGGATAAAAAATTGGCAAGTCTTAGTGAAAATGTCAATCATGACTTCTTCCTTCCTATGTGGGACTTAGCTCATAGATTAGAGTGTGTTTTAAATGATGTTCGTAAAGTTCAGTCATTATCATGGATTAACAATCAAGCTCAAATTGTAGGCAATCTAATGAAAAATTACAACTGGGCCATTGGCTATGAAGAATTGATTGCATTAGCAGAAGAAATGCAAGTGGGTGTTTTGAATCCGAAATCATTCCAACAAACCCATTTTGTTCACAGTGAACTAAGAGTATACAAAACATTCCAAAAAGATTTTAAGTTGTTTTTTATTGACTTACAAAAAATCGCACTGAATGCATCCGACGAGGCAACAATAATGATGCTAAAAATTACTCATTGGAACTCAAAAATTTTCCAAACCTTGTTTTATATATCAACTCCTTGGGATGATTGACATATTAGAGTTGATCACAAAATTCAGCTGTACCTCTCAGAACGTTAGCACTTGTATTTGGACAATCTTTGATTATTATGTTTCAGTGAAAAGCACACTTAATAACATGATAATCGAAATGAAAAGTGGAAAATTAACTGAAGAAAACTTTCCATCAGTTTTTAAGGAAATGGAGTCTTTAAGAAATTATGTTTACAAAGACTGTCTGTTGGTTGATGAAGACTACCAAAGATTAAGTCGTTCCCCGACTCAGCAAAAGCAGGCTGAGGTTGAAGAAACAAACAGTGAAAGTTTTAGAAGTTCAAGAAAAAAATTAGAAAATATTTGTGTAACATTACTGGAAAACCTAGCACTTAGAATTTCTGAACCTCCAATTATAGAAGATATGCGGCAGTGTTTCAGTAGCAGATACATAGCGAGCCCTCCAGATACAACATATGAGCATACAATTAAGAAATCTTTAGAAACACTTACAACATGGGTCAACAAAAACCGAGGGTGCAAGTTGGATAGTAAAGTTCTTTTTTCCCAGTTGAAAATTATGAAAAACAACCTTTTAAACACAGCTTTTTTAAAAAAAGTACTTGGTTCTGCTGAAGAAAATCAAAAACCAAACTTTATCATCCAGGATAATGCAGTAATAAAAGAAACATTTAATAACCATGAAGTGTATGCCCACATCCCTGAAATAATTTACATACTCTAAAACTGTTTAAAAATCTGTAGTGAAGCTGTTTGTGAATCCGTTGGATCTGAAATTGGCAACCACCTACACAATTGGAACATCCACTTCAACACCCTTTTTAATGAAGTCTTCATTTCTTGGAATGGACCTCCTGTTCATAAGGCTTCACAACTTTTAAAAGAATCCTTGGACAGGCATTTCCATGGTGGAAGATACCATTTCACACGGTTTTCTTCAGCATCTCGTCTCAAGGTGTATATAAGACGTCAAAGGTGATTGACAAGCTTCACAAAGAGATGGGAAGGCTGCCATTTCTTGGTGACAACTGATGTCGCCCATCAATGTAAGATTGTTTTTTATTTAATCATTGGAATACACATTAGGTTTTTTTTTTTTTTTAATTTTTAAGTGGTAGGCTTTAAAGATAGTTCTTAATCATCGACATATACTCTAATAATCGCTTAGACTTGAACGAAAATCCGCTACAGTTTTTGGGGAAATTTCAGACAAAAAACATTGTGTTCTAAATATTGGCCCCTGAACATTTTCGGCACCCCTGGTCCATCGATGGTCTATCTTTCTGGCAGTATGTCCAGCCCATTGCCATTTCAGGGATTTTACTTTGATCATCATGTCTTCCACTCTTGTCATTTTCCTGATCCACGAGTTTCTCTTCTTTTCCTGGTTACACCAAGCATGTGCCTCTCCATGCTTCTTTGAGTTGTCTGCAGTTTGTAGGGATGTATAGGGATTTAAGGTCAGGTGATGTGCAACATCACAGCCTCTCCTTGACAAATGTCAACCCCGCCTTCTCGTGGTGCATCCTGTTCCCACTAAAGGGGCTCTGACGACCGCCAATAGCGGTATAACTATACCATCAGGATTAGAGGAAATGCTATCCCACACTCACCAACCCGCTTGGCCAGCGTGGTGAGTTATGGCCAAACCCCTCCAAAATGACTCCACAACTTAAATCTTGGCCCTCAGTCTCCGGCAGCTGGAATGTACCGGGCCAAGGCAGCGGCCAGTGCGACACGAAGGTGGAGGGTGCTAAGAATCCCCGGAGGACCGAACTAGGCTGCCATCTGATGCTGACCTTGGCTACGTATAATGGACGCTCCCTATCTTCTGATTCAAGGCTTCTAGAATTGGAAGAGGAACTACAAAGGATCAAATGGGACATCGTCGGGCTAAGTGAGGTAAGGAGAAAAGGAGAAGATCTCATTGAACTGAAAAGTGGACATCTCTTCTACTATTGTGGGACAGATACTGGCAGAACTAGTGGTGTTGGATTTATAATAAACAAGAAAATGAAGGATAAAGTTGTAGAAGCTGAAAGTTCCTCTGACAGAGCTGCACAACTCGTTATCCAACTCTCGAGAAGATACCAGGCTCAGATTATTCAAGCTTATGCACCCACCACAAGTCATCCTGAAGAAGAAATTGAAGAATTTTATGAGGAAATTCGTCATCTAAATAATAAAGGTAAGCAGCATTTGAAGATAATTATGGGAGATTTCAATGCAAAAATAGGGCAACGGCAACAGAATGAAATTTCAGTAGGGAAATTCGGTCACGGCAACAGAAACCAGTGTGAAAATACTCTCGTTGAGTTTGCAGAGGCAGAAGGGTTTTTCATCTTGAACTCCTTTTTCAAGAAAAAGCCACACAGGAAATGGACATGGAGACATCCAAATGGAACGACAAGTGAAATTGATTTTATTATGTGTAACAAAAAATTCGTCATAGAAGACTGCAGTGTGCTAAACAAGTTCAACACAGGTAGTGACCATAGATTGGTGAGATGTAAGATGCACCTCAACTCTAAACTTGAACGTGGCAAGCTCATAAGACAAACAAAATGTATTGACATAACCAACCTTAAAAAACACCATAATACCTTCAAGTTGGAACTGAAGAACAGATTCTCTGCTTTAGAAGGCCTGACATCGGAAGAAGTGGATATTTCTGAAATTAACAGAAAAGTAACCAAAGCTCTTATGGAAACAGCAACAAAATTAGCTGGGTCTAAGAACAAGTTGCATGTAAACAAATTATCAGGAAAAACGAAAATGTTGATGCAAAAAAGAAGAGAGATGAGGACAACTAAAGAAGATGTGACTTTCAAAGTGGAATATATAGAGCTATGCAAGACAGTACGAAAAAGTATCACTGAAGACGTAAGGAAGTTCAACTGTGAACTAGTGAGGAAAGCAATTGAAAACAACCAAAGCCTAAAGATAGCAAAGGGACATCTCAGTAAGGGAAGAAAACAGATTATGGCTCTGAGAAAAGAAGATGGTTCTGTAACAAGAAATAGAGGCGAAATTTTGACAAGAGTGAAAGATTTCTACTCCAAATTATATGAAAGGGATGATACATGTACTCCAGACATTGTGAAAGGTACCAGAGTTCTTCCAGTCCTCCCAGCAGAAGTTGCACATGCAATCAAGAACATGAAGAGGGGAAAAGCTCCAGGAGAAGATGGAATTGCTGTAGACATCATACAAGAAGCAAGTGGAGAAATCGAAACAGTACTCACTCAAATTTTCACTCGATGTCTTAATGAAGGGAAGATTCCTGAGGATTGGAACAACGCTACAATGACCCTGCTACATAAAAAAGGTGATATTGAGGATCTCAGGAACTACAGACCTATCAGCCTCCTATCAGGGGTTTATAAAATTGTCACTAAAGTTCTTTCACACCGCTTGAAGGTAACACTGGACATGGCTCAACCAAGAGAACAAGCTGGATTCAGGAGTGGCTACAGCACAATAGATCATATCCACGTACTGAGAGAACTAATTGAAAGAGCGAGGGAATATGAACTTCCATTGTGCACGGCTTTTATCGATTATGAAAAAGCATTTGATGCGGTGAAAACCATCAGCAGTTACAATGGCTCTGAAATCCTGCTGTATTGAAGATGTATATATTAATATTATTAATAACATCTATGAAAATGCAAGTGCAAAGATTCGGCTGTTTGAGAATACAACACACATAAAAATTGGAAAGGGGGTGAGACAAGGTGACACCATATCTCCGAAGCTCTTTAATGCCACATTGGAGGGTGTTTTTCAGTCGCTGAGCTGGGAAAACAAGGGGATAAAGATTAATGGAGATTATCTAACCCACCTTCGTTTTGCTGATGACGTAGTCATTTTTGCAACTACCCCATTAGAGCTGCAGAGTATGATTCAGGAACTTGCTGACAAGAATAAAGAAGTGGGATTAAAAATGAACTTTCAGAAGACAAAAGTGATGTTCAATGCTTTTTCAAGAAATGAAGATTTATCAATTGATGGAGAAAAGCTGGAGATAACAGACACATACGTTTATCTTGGACAGCAGATATCAAGTGAGGGTCACATTGATGAAGAAATTAATCGACGTACAAAACTTGCCTGGAGAGCTTTTGGAAGAAACAGCATAATTTTCAAGAGCAATATGCCATTATGTCTTAAAAGAAAAGTGTTTGATCAATGCATCCTTCCAGTGCTTACGTATGGTGCAGAGACGTGGACCTTAACTAAAAGTGACATACAACGGCCGCAGACAACTCAAAGTAGCATGGAGAGAGGTGCATGCTTGGTTAACCAGGATAGATAAGAAGAGGAACTCGTGGATCCAAAAAATGACAAGAGTGGAAGACATCATGATCAGAGTTAAATCCCTGAAATGGCAATGGGCTAGACATATTGCCAGAAGGACAGACCATCGATGGACAGCCGAAATTTTAGATTGGATTCCAAGGGACAGGAAAAGACCCAGAAGAAGACCACATGGGAGATGGGTGGATGAAATTCGAAAGTATGCAGGAGTGACATGGAAGAGACTGGCACAAGACAGACCGTTGTGGAGGAAACTTGGGGAGACCTTCGTCCAGCAGTGGATTGATAATGGTTGACAATATGATGATGATGATGATGATATGTTATTAATGGCCTCACATTTTATTATTAATGGCCTCATTTTTCTAGATGTGTCATGTAGGAAGAGTGGGCAGATCTTGTCAAAGCCAGTAGTTCCCTGGTGATTGGGATTAATCCTGGTTTGTTTCCATAGTTTTTTAAAGCACATTTAATATTAATTCGTGCATTTAACATACGCACTGACATGGATGCTTTGTCATCAGTCAAAATTCTACCAGATTGAGAGAAACCTCTCTCAACATCTCCACTCCCATGAGACAGAGTCATACCTTTATAACTTCTGCAACATTTGGATACTTCAGCATGCCACTAGGGAGTTTGAGATTAATGTATGTTTTCCAGTACTCATCAATTGGAGACTTTTTATTTGCTTCAATTTTTTCTAACTGTAGCATTTCCCACTCATCTTGAAGGATGTCAGTGGGAATATCTATGGGAAGAGCCTTAGCAACCTTTACAATATCCGTAACGCTGCGATTTGAATTTTTCTCCTTAGGCTGCAGAAAACGCATGTGTTTAAGAAAAGATGCATACGTAGATACAGATAGCAATGTTTTCTGTAGAAGATGTTTACAACTGGCAATATAATGTTGCTGTACACCTCTTAGAAACAGAATAACTTCTTTTTCTGGCAAGTCTTTCATGTAAGCTTCCACTATGTGGTTAATCACAACGGCTTTTAATGGAAGAAGGTTGCCTGACTGAAAGATTTGTTCCTGATCCCATGAACATGATGTATTCAGTTTCTTTAATACGCCAGTCTTGCAAACTCGGCCAATAAGAGAGCAGCAGAGTATTTTCAGTTCATCATACAAAACATGGATGAGCAGTTCTTGCTTTTGCATACCTGCCAACTTTCAGAAACCGAAAATCATAAAAAAATCGATATATTCGATGAAATTTTTAATCGATATATCCAATGAAATTACTTGTCGCGCATATTGATTAAATGTACTGAACATATCGATTAAAAAACGATATGTTACCTAACTCAAGTATCAACTTTTAATTGATATGACTACAGATGTTTGAATTTATCGGCACGCTTATTTCGATTATCCATACCAAATTTCTCATTACTATGCTATATCATTATGTTCAATAAAGAGATAAAAATTTATTTTTATGGAAGCTTGCATCTAAAGGGAAGAATGTTCCACACCCTTTGACTTCCAAATCCAATAGGATCGTATCCCACGCCGTCACGGATAAAACTAAAATGTTTTCAAAAACAAACCATTTTCATCCTAGGATTATCTTACGGAGAGACGGACGATGAGACAGTCAAATAAAAAAAATGAAATAAATGAGTGACACTAATTGGTAAATTATGCTCAACTAAAGAAGAAGTGAACAAACATTTTGCACGAATCGCATCCAGTTCATTAAACTTTTACCAAAGGAAGTTAATTTCGTATTTTTTTTCCCACGCAGTCAACATTAGATTTGTGCTGGGCACTAGAAATATGATTACTAATATGTATCATTCCTTCCACCACACGAAACGCTGAAATTACATGACACGAAGTGCAAAATGCATATTTTTCATTTTTTGAAGATTTTGCAATACACGGGAATTCCGCAGAATATGCATCACGGAATGTTTTATAGTACTCCCCCCTCTTCATATTGCTGCTCATAGCGAATCACTAATACTAAATTTATCGACACTTGAAAAAAAATGCGAGTAAAACTGCTGTAGTAAAACAGTAACAGCTTAAAGAGATGCAATTTGCAGAGGAAAAAAATAGTACCCCAACATATGAATTTCGTTGAATCAAGCAGACATTTTTATGCACGTTATCGAGCGACGAACAAAAAAAGCATGGTTGAAAACTTACTGACTAATGGACCAGCAAAATTAATTATTGCTGGAGAAGCAAAGGCTCGAATGAACATTGGACTTTTTTTTTTTTTTTTTTTTCAACTTCCTCTTACAATAGCATTCTTTTGTTAGGTCGAATTTATTGCCACAGAAGAAGTTACGAAACCATGCCTAATGCATTTTTAATTTCACAAATCTGGCAGTTTTTGCTTAATTTCGTCATGTTGGGTATCGATCTGGGCTTAAAAATTCCACAAATTTAAAATCCGTTTGAATTGTTTTTCTACCATAACTACGTTCTGAAATAGCATTTCGAACTGGGAGTGCTGGAATGCAAGACACGCCCACGCTGGCCTCTGAGAAGCTGCGACCCTGGGGACGAACAATGCGTTATCTGAAAAGGAGAAAGGGGGGGGAGGGACTGCGAGAGAGAAAACGTGATTGTAACCTTACGTTACGCAGCTGGCCGCTTGCGCAGGGGAAGGTACTCAGATCCATTCAAAAGTCCACGTGTAAGCAGAAACCGTGCCGCTCGCACTTTCTCTTCACAGCGGAAATAAGGAGAATTTTTTTCTTTTTAATCATTTAATCATCTCGTGTTAAGGATTTTTTGAAGTGGAATAAAGTTTTTTTTTTTTTTTTTTTTTTTTTGAAATGGGGAGAAAAAAAAAGGGGATTTTTGGTATGAGAATGAAAAATCGGAAGAAATCACTTTCCGATCGGAATATCAGAAAGACTCCCCAAAATCGGAAGCTTTGCAGCTAAATCAGAAGGATTGGCAGCTATGCTTTTGAAACCTCTTAGTGAATCCTGTAAACAAATCAGCACTTAAATAAATATATTATATCAGCACTTAAATAAATATATTTATTTACTGACGCCACGTATTTGGAGGATTTTCACCAAATCAGCACTTGACATGATATGATGATGTTTGAAGAAGTTTTAGGAAGGGAGTGTCTGACCCCAGGTCTAAAACTGTCCTTTGAAATGAGAAGCTCGGAGATCTGAGTAAGTGAACTCAATAGGAAAGACAAACAGAAAAATGTAGTGAAAGGAGAGGGTGATCCGTGACACAACTCTGTCTGGAAGGGGGGGAAGGAACGAAGCATTATACAACATCGCAGAGAACCACAACACCAACCAGCCGCCCGACGCACCAGGGTGCAACTGAAACTCAACGATACCAATTTCAAACGTCCAAGCAGAATGCATTTTCACCATCTCGATGCCAATCTGAAAAAGAAGGGTGTGGTGGTCTGTCCAACACCCACCAGTGTTCACATACTTACTCTCTCTGTCAAGGGGGTAAACGATTGTTGCCTTAGTTCTGGGTGGGATACCTAAGGATTTTGCTGGGATTGTAATCAACCGTGCCCCTAACAAGTCCATTTGGATGGGTTTCCACTTCCTTGAAGAACTTTCTGGTGAGTCTGATGGAAAACTCATGTACCTTCTCGATTCCAAGTCTGTTCCTCAGGTTCCGAAGTGAGGTCCAAGGGGGAACCCCAGTGATCATTCGAAGTGCTCGGCTCTGCACCTTCTCAATTCTCTCTCTGTTTCCTACTAATACTGATCCAAATGGAGGAGGCGTAGGTAAGCACCTGCCTGATGACAGTCTTGTACAGCAGTACTTTGTGCAGTGTTGTAAGGAAGCTTCTCTGGCGGAGTAGTGGAGCTAGCTGTCCAAGGCATTGTCTAGCTTTATTCGTGCGGTAGCTGGTGTTCGCCACCCACGAAAGTCGACAATCTAGTTGGAGCACTAGGTACTTAGTGGAGGTAGCCCAGGGGATTATCTCTTGAAACATAACAAGTTTCGGTACTCCTTGGAGAGATCCAAAAAACATCAGCGCACTGCTCTTAGACGGATTGATCTTTATCCGCCAGTCAGTGTAGTAGGTTTCCAGCTGAGAGAGAAAGTCCTGGAGGAGCTTCACTGCTCTGCTTTTGTTCAGGGACCTGATGCAACAGCTGTATCATCTGCGTACATCATGACCTGCCTTTGTTTGGGTAAGTCGTGCAGATAAATGGAGAACAGCGTTGGTCCAAGAACCGAACCCTGAGGAACGCCAGCCCGAATCTTCTTTTCCGAAGAAAGCTCACTGTTAATCTTAACAGTGAACTGGCGGCTATTGAGGTACGGAGCCTTCTGCAACTTGTGCAGGAGACCATCATGCCAAACGCGGCCAAAGGCCTTGCTGATGTCCAGGAAGACAGCAGTGGAATACTCGCTCTTATCTCGTCGTTCAGAAACGAATTCCGTAAGTCTGATCAACTGGTAGGACGTAGCGTGCTTCACCCAGAAACCACCCTGTTCATCCGGAATCACACCATTTGCTTCACAGAACTCAAGAAGCCGAGAGAGGATGACCCTCTCAAGGAGCTTACCCAGGATGGGCAAGAGAGATATTGGACGGTAGTTAACAGGTAAGGTATGATTGGTTCCAGGTTTGGGCAGCACTACTACCACTGCTTTTTTCCAGTCCCTAGGGAAATACTTCAGCCGGAGAGACCCGTTGAAAATCTCCACCAGTACCAGAATCCAGATCTCAGGGAGCAGTTGAACAGCTCTTCCCGAAACTCCATCTCTTCCGGGAGCTTTCTTCACATTTAGCTTTTTGATGTGTTGAGTTACCTCGAGGTAACTAACAGGCGAGATGACCTTATCTGTATCATCAAGATCATATGTAGCTAAAGCCTCCATGACCCTATCCGTGTGACTAGGATTTTGGATGTCATGAGGTGAGAAGTGCTCCTCCAGGGCACCAGCAAGGACCCCAGCCTTCTCGTCATCACCTTACACCAAACCCTGTGGACCGAGAATGGGCGGTATGACAGTCTTAGTACACCGGAGTTTCCGAAGGATGGTCCACACATCATCCCGACGAGGTTGACCCGCGTTGAGAAGATACTTGTTCCATTGGAGTTCCCTGAACGCACGGATTTCTGCCCTGATGAGATCGCGAAACGAGTAATAGCGAACCCTGTCGTTGGCAGATCTCGACCGCTGCCAGATCCTCCGGAACTTGTTCTTCTCCCGGATCATCCAGACAATGCGTGGAGGAAGTGCATAAGGGTCTCGGGCAGGAGCTGAAGGCTTCCTGCATTGATCCAAGATTGCCTGTATGTAACGAGTGAGTTCCTCACCCGCACTATCGACGTTCGAGCGAGTACTAGTGTCCACCGTAGGCGGATCAACCTGAGCAATAATTTCCTGGAACAACTTTCAATCAGTATACATCATCTGCTGGGTGGTCCGCGACTCCGTTTAATCTCAGTAGGACTGGGTCATGATCAGAGTCAAGCCCAGAAACCACAGAGACCTGATGAAAGTGCCTCACGAACTAGAGGACAGAAAAATCAATGACATCGCCAATCCCGCGTGACGGGGTGCAAGTAGGATGGACCAGACTTGCAACTGTAAGAACCAGCTTGTCAATGTATTATGATAGTGCCACCCCAGCACTATTAGTTGAACAATAAAACCAGTCAGGGTGTTTAGCATTCCAGTCACCGGCCACTACAGTGGGAATGGGGTCCCCAAAGAGGATGTCAAGATCATTGTCAGAAGGTACCTTCCCTGGACTGTTATAAACGGAAGCTAATTTAATCAAGCTTGAGCTTGTTTTTAGCTTAACAGCCAGTGCTTCAACATCCTTGAAGGGTGCGATGGATGCACTTAAACCATTTCTGACTAAAATGACATTACCTCCTGCTGCTTGCCTGTAGAGGGCCGGATCTCTGTCCTGCCGGAACACCTGGTAGTTCGCAACACTGACTCGTTTGATCCTAGGTGTGAGTTTGGACTCACAGATAAGAGCAATGTCGATGTCATGATCCTTCAGGAAGCTTGCAAGTTCAGCAAGTTTATTCCTGATGCCATTCGCATTCCGAAACATTATGTTGAGACTGCGCTACTAGACACGGGAGCTCAGGCTTAAGCCGCCAAACAGGCAACCAAAACCCGTTTGAGGACAAAGGGATCAATGCGCTCTACAAGCTCTGAGAGCAACTTTTGATCCGTGACCTCGATAGAGGCAGGGTGGGTAGCCACTTCTGTTATCGCCTGAGGGGCAGGCGTAACTTTTGCTGGTTGACCAGCAGTCTTGTTTTTGTTCTTTTTGCCTTTTCTTTTCCTCCTCTTGTAGCTTGTAGCAGAGGTGGAAGGCATGGAAGCAGCTGGGGGACTCTCCTTTACCGTTTTGGGGTCAACAGCAGTAGGTTTAGTAGGGGCCCTACATTTTGTTAGCATATTCTTTTGCTTTGGCTCTGGCTTCTTGTTGGCAAGCTGCTTGTAAATGGGGCAACCACACCAGTTAGCCCCATGTTCACCACTGCAGTTGACACAGAAACGCTGTGTCTTCTTGTCAGCCGTGCACTCCCTGCTGCAATGATCCTTGCCGCAGTGTACACATTTTGGCTTCTGTCTGCAGTTGAACATGGCATGACCAAAGCCTTGGCAGTTGAAGCACTGCTGTATCCTGCCCTTAGTTCGGTAGAGTTCAACCGAGATTGAAATCCCAAGGAGAGATAACAACCAGAAGATGTTCCTGTTCTGTTCAGTGTTAACGAGCTGAACCATGACAGGTCCTGTTTGCGGCTGTTTTGAAGCCGACACACCTTAGTGACAGCAAAGGAATCCTGCAACTGTTCCGTAATGCTATCTACTGGGACACCCAATCCCAGTCCTTTAATGACAACACGGAGCGGTTTTTCTGTCGGCAGGGTGAAAGTGAAAAACTCAACCTTGCAGTTTTCCAGGAGAGATGTCAACTGCCGATGATCGGCGATAGTCTTCACTTTTATGGTGGTACGATCCCCCACCATTTTTACCGACGCCGTCTCCTCAAGCTCTTTTTCTATCCTCTCTTAGATCAGAGGCCAGTTGCTAATTCCTCTGCAAACCACCGGTGGCATCCTTTTGGACACGTTAGTTGGCAAACATGTCTTTGGGGTCTTTGGTGACCTGTACCTGTTCCGCGATCACGGAGACGCTTGAGTTGACCTCTTGCATCTCTACGCATTGTGGATCAGACTGGTGTTCAATGACGGCCTCGGTTAGGTCAGCCTGTTTCCCATTTCCGATGGGTGAGGGAGACCTTTCCTTCCTTGACCTCTTGACGCCACCATTTCTTTTTGCAGGAGCATCAACAACCGAGGAGATTGGCTCAGTCAAAACTTGGGGCTTTGCTGTCCCTTTTCTTCCCAGCACCGTCAACCTGCTGGGAGGTTTTCCGGATACTTTGGGTTGGGAAGGGGTTTAGCTGTAGCCTCAGCATAAGTTGGCCTATGCTCTGGATCAGAGACTTCACTACCATTCCTCGGCTCTTCTGCAAGATTACGGGAGATATCCTGTCCTGAGTCGTCACTGACACTTGCAGGATCATTCGACTCTGTAGACTCCTGGGACCCACTTGGTCTGCCAGTTGTCCAAAAATTCTCACGAACAGGGTGTTCCGAGCTAACGGCTGAATTTCACAGTTGGTCCTCTTCGCTCATGGCATGTGCCATCTTGCCCTTCTGCTGAACTCCTTCTGCTAGAAGTCCAATAGCACCGCAGAGGGAAGTCAGGATAGTGCCCATCAGACCACGGCAGTCCGAACTTTCATCCAGGGAGGAGAGGAGGTCCTTAGCTTCATTCACGATAGCAAGGGCACTCACTGCTCTCTGGCTGCAAACAGTTGAGATTCGCTCAAGTGAGGTCATCATCTCTGATTTGTCTTGGGGAAACAGCCATATGTGAGCAAAGTACAAAATAAATCACAATTCAGAAAATAAAAGCACTGAAATACACCTAGAACCTAACAAAAGCTCAAATCTTTTGAAAAGGACTAACTCTAAACTAGAAGTTTGAACACTACTGTAGAACCTAGATTTGAAACCTGACGCTAAACAGATAATACACTACGGCATATAATGAACAACGACAAGATACGCTATACACTACTGCTTAACTACTATCTAATTGACGTAGAGAACAATTGCACTGAGCACTAGTCTGTAACGCTACAATGAGCACCTAACTTCTAGACTGAAATATAGATAACCAGCTAGTTCATGTCACTATATGAAAAACTAGCTACTAAACACAAAAAAAGCAAACAACAAAAAAGTTTTACAAAAAGCTTACCTTGCTGTCGTCATCTCTTGACTTGCGATGAGAACCAAATCAGCGAAGCACAAAACACACTACATGGGCACACACTTCACAAATCGACGACTTGAAGCACACCGAAGCAGCACCGGAATTACATACACAAGAACTTGGAATCGCATAACAGTCACAAAATATGCAGGACCACACAAGGCGCACCCTTCAGGAAGATTTAAAACACCACCGGAAATAAAAAAGCACGCGGGATTAAGGGAGTGACTCCACAGAACCCGATAATCGCTGACCTTGCCTGCGGGATGTCACAGGAAGCTCACGGCTTGACCTTGAGACTAGCAGAAGATTAGCACACGTCTTTTCACTACAAAAGCAGGAAGTGACAATTGCACTTGACATGACAAAAGACAGTTCAGCTTTGAATGCTGGTTTTTTCAGGAATGAGTTGATAACTTTGAACTTTCTAGTTGACATTAAGGCTGCACAATTTTTAGGGATAAAATTCAAGAAATATTTCTCCAGAGCAGGACTTTGTTCAAGCAGGCATTCACTAGAATCTCTCACGGTCAGCCACCTTGATGGCACATGCTTCAATAATTTCTTCCTTGGCACATTCATTTCTTGCTGTACTTCGGTGTAATCTTCCCATCTACTTGGAAAACCATCCAAGAAATGGAAAACTGTAATAGCAATGTCTGAACATTCCTCTCCTAATTCATTAAGACCCTTCAGGAAAGCATTATGAACCACATGTATGTTGCATGTGCCAATGTTAATGAGGCCACTACCTCTAACAGACAACACTTCTTCATTAACTAGTCTGTGCACTTTTATATTGGCATTGGATCCATCGCTTCCTAACAACATGTGATTTAAGGACAAATCTGATTTTTCTAAGGCTCGCAATATATGCTTTGATAGTTCTTCTGCAGTCGCATGACCTAAGAAGAAAGATTCACGGTGCATAACCTGTATTTTCCCCTTATTTTTTGACCAATATCTTAGTAATATTTGAAGCTCTTTTTCATTTTCTGCATTTGTTGTCTCATCAAACTGAATACTGTAATACGAACCCTCAGCATCTTTGATCATTTTGTTATGAAAATAAGGACCTAATGCTTCCGTAATAAGATAACTCACTTTAGTTTTCGACAAGGAAAACCCATCAGGTACACACTGTGGAAACATGGACTGAAATATATCACTTATTACATCGCACGAAGCAGCAGTATAATTGCTAACAATTTTCAGCGACCAAATTAATTCTCCTCTAATTGCACTGTCTTTTGAACTGTATAAAAGCACTGCACCTGTAGTACTGACTGGCTCTAATACAGATAAGGATGATCCAGATTGATGGTTATCACGTATTGGAGCTACGGGTGGTCCAATTCTTGCTGGCAAATGCAGTTGAAGAGGAGACTTATTTGTTGAAACATTATTTTTATGTTTCACAGACTGTGCATGCTGAGTCACAGACTGCAACCCTTTAGTTACTGTAAAGTTGCACTCACAAACAACACAATATCCTTGATCTTCAGAGTTTCCCCTTTTTAACCACTCAGATATTTTAACAAAGAGGCAATCTGTTTTTGATAGCCATGAAGTCTGAAATTTGCACTTTCCCATGTTATTTTCTGTATTCAGAATCAATCTAAAAACCTCAGTATAGAGTTCTACACAAGAGAAAGAACAGAAAAACACTTATAGTTGAATTCAGCATGTAATTAACTTTTACATCTTTCTGTTTGATTGGTAAGCTTAACTCTTCAGATGAAATAAAATGATATAGCCCTTCAGATAATATATCCTTAAGGACAGATATATTTGTTTATTTTCATCATCAGAGTTCAATCAGTGAAATTTAAAGTTACCAAATAGTGACTTTAAAAAAAAAAAAGTAGCTTTTAGTTGAAAAAGTAACCAAGTGGCAGCCCTGCTATTAAAAGCAGTCAAGCAACCTTATACATCTTCTTTTGCCCCCAGGACTCTTTCTGAACACAACAAGACAAATATATACAGAGTGTTTCATAAAGAAGTATACAGTTTCAATGCATTATAAAACAAGAACAATGTAAGATATTTTATGTTACCTGTAACAGAATTGTAGGGGAATGTTTCAAGTTTTTTTAGAGACAGTCACAGATGTTCTATGTGTGCACTTTTAGTCACACGACACACATCGAGCCGGTAATCCATTTCCGCCCAAACGCGAGGTAAGATATCTGAATCAAGTGCATGATAGTGGCTATGATAAGCTGTTTCAGCTCCGCTAGATCAACAGGAAGGGGAGGGGCGAATACCTTGTCCTTTACGTACCCCCACAAGAAAAAGTCACAAGGTGTTAAGTCAGGACTTCTGGGTGGCCATTAGATCAGTGGCATGTTGTAGTCCGTGGCTCGTCCAATCCATCGGTGAGGAAGATGTTCATCGAGATAATCTTGCACGTCGCCTAACCAGTGCGGTGGTGCACCATCCAATTAGAGAATAAAGTTGTCACTGTTGTCCTGCAACTGTGACATTAACCAAAGACTTAACATATCCAGAAAAGAGCCTCCCGTGACAGTTTTCTCGTGAAAAGAAGGGGCCGTACACTTTCTTTTTGGACACAGCACAGAACACATTTACCTTAGGGAAATCTCGCACGTGTTGCACTGTAAATCTGGGATTCTACGTTCCCCAAAAGCGAACATTGTGCTTATTTACCTGACCACTCACGTGAAATGTAGCTTCATCGGTGAAAACTAAGTGATCGGCAAAATTGTCATTTTCAAAATGGTGCTACATTCCGGCACAAAATTCAAAGCGCTTTGTCTTTGTCAAGGTCAGTGAGATTTTGCAACATCTGCACTTTGTATGGAATCATTTTCAGCTTCTTTCTCAAAATTCTCCAGACAGTGGGCTGTGAAATCTGCACTTCACGACTCACCCTCCGTGTTGATATTCCCAGGCTTCGTTGAATGGCGGTGCAAACACTATCGGCAACTTCTTCCGATACACGGTGTCATCCAGGGCTTTTAAGTTTGCACAAACATCCGTAGTTTCAAATTTTTTATGCCAATCGTAGATAGATTTTCTGGTTGGAGGTTCTTTTCTGAATCGTGATCGAAAATGCTGTTGCACAACAGTTACAGATTCCATTTTGCTCAATTCAAGAACACAAAATGCCTTCTCCACTGCAGACACTGCCATTTTGACTGACTAGTCACGTGACATGCGTGCTGTCCCCTACGTCACTTCCCTCAGTAGTGGGACACAAACTTTATGAGTACATCTACCTAATGGTTCGCAGCTGTGGTCCGTGTCTTTAACTGTTACTGTTTTACAGCATCTGGAAACTGTATACTTCTTTATGAATCACCCTGTATATAAAATCTTGAAAATCATCTTTGGGAATATATATATATACACTGCCTGACAAAGAAAATGTCACACCATGAAGGAATTCTCAAAAACAGACCAAACTGCACACACAGATAGCCAAGTAGGTCCTGAACAAATGATTTAATTGTCTGTTGTCCCACTTCCGTGCGTGCCATTCCTGTACAAATGAATTTTTGTCATATTTCTGTACACATCCAGATTGTCTGGTGCCATTTCTGTACACAGATGTGATGATCTGTAAGCAGTGAAATATGTGTGAAGGAAGACAGAGGATCAGGGGCGTAATGATAGTTTCCGTAACCCCCCTCCCCCACCCTCCGCACTGAGGGAGGGTTAACAGCTATAAGGCTCTAGCTTCAGAAAAAAAGATTTTACAAAATCTTTTGTGGAAACTTCGTACGAATCTGGTTAAAGAAATGGCCTAGAATTTTTAACAGCAGCTTTGAATGAAATATTAAAAATATTTTGTTTTCGCGGTTTTAAAAAATAAACAACTGATGAATGCTGAAGACTGTAAAGATGGCATTAATGGGCAGCCTATTTGCCCTTCAGTTTTTATTGCTGTTTTCGTGTACCCTAACATAAGCGCCTACTGGTTGACAAAAACAATGAATGGTGATCTCTAAGACGTCGTAAGAATTCGGACAGGGGACCAACATTTACTTTCCCCTTAGCATTTTTTTTTTTTTTTTGATTGGAGGTTTAACAACTACCGTGAGCAACTCAGAGGGCTATAAGCAGTCGCCCATCCTTAATTTAAAGTCACTGGTTCCAGGGAAGGGAGAGAGCCAATACCTTAAGACAAACACAACATTCATGCCTCACCGGGATTCGGACCCCTTTCGGACGAATGATCAGAAGCCATCGCTTAGACCACTGCGCCACCGGGGTGGCTTTAGCATTCCCCACGTCTTATGCCAGGCGGAGAAACTGTACGGAAATGGCACTAACTAGTCTGCTATGTATGGAAATGGGACAAAATTCATTTGGTATGGAAATGGCACATACGGAAGTGGGAGACAATCATTTAATTGTCACATACAGACTAGACTCCAGTGGCCAAATATACAGGCACATCGGATTCAATGCTGTATATTGCCGAAAATGTGGCCCCCATTTTCGGCAATACAGCATTGAATCCGATGTGGCATCGAGGCAATGAGAGTTTGAATAGAGTCGTGGGGTATCGTGGACCATTTGGTGTTGATCCCGAGTCCACAGTTCATCTTCAATTTGAGGGGGGGGGGTACTTAACCGACGTACAATCGTGCCCCACAGATGCTCGATGGGTGAGAGGTCGGGGGATCGTGTTGGCCACGGAAGCATCCGCACACCGTGTAAAGCATTCAGGCTGATCTGAGTGGTATGCGGCTGGGCGTTATAATGTTGAAAAACGGTGTTTGGGATGCCCTGAAGATATGGTAGTGCCACGGGCTGCAGCATCTCATCAATATAGCGGCGTGCTGACAATGTGCTTGTAATACGTACCAGCGGTGAGTGGCTGTTGCAGCTGATAGCACTCCACACCATGGTTCCACGTTACCGGGCAGTGTGCCACACCACAATGGCAGAGGAAGCCACCTGTTGGCCTTGTCACCTTAAGACTATCACACAGCGATCATCTGTAGTGAGACAGAACCACGATTTGTTGCTGAAAACCCCTCTGTTCCATTTGGCACCTCACATAGCTCTGGAGTGACACCATGCCGTGACAATGATGGCTCGTTGTTAAGGGCAGTCTTTGCAACAGACGACTGGACAGCAAACTAGATGCAGCCAATCAGCGAGACACTGTTCAAGTTGATGTCGGAGCATCCAAGCCTCCCTGTACACTCTGCAAAATATTGCTTGTTGTGGCCTGTGGGTCCGCTATGGCAAGACGTCAGATGCAACGATCGGTGAGCTCGGACGTCTGTCCCCGTACTCCGGTCCCCCTATGACGTTGCACATACCCTTTCTGGGACCACCGTCTCCACGTGCGACTGACGATTGTGGCATCATGTGTTTCTTCCGCAATATGACGCAAGGACCATTCGGCGGCTACGAAGGCCTACGATGACACCTCTCATGAACTCCTCCGTTTGACGAAATCGCGTACGACGGCGTTTTAACGGCATTAGCACCCCTTGTTTGTTCTCCAGATACATTTACAGCAGAACCACTAATTTCACGCGGCTGTGATGACATCTCGACTGATGGCCTCACGGGCTGGTTGTCCGCTTATATCCCACGTGCTGTTCGTGCCATTGACCTGCAATTGCAATCATTTGCATAACTTGTATGTGTGCACCCACCGTGCAATTTGCATGGAGCTGCGTTCACGTTTTCGTGGTGTGGAACTTTCTCTGTTAGGCAGCATATACAGGCTAAATCTGTCAGCGCACCATTTTAAGCGCTGCAAATAAAGCCATACGAGACGCGGCTCTTAACCCGAAAAGTATGGCACTTTTAATGTTAAAAACAAGTGAAAAAAATATTTTTAATTCCTTTGCATAATGCGGACAATGTCACTACATTTTAATGACCAGGAAGCAGAATCGGGTTTTTGCCAACAAAATAAGTCGTAAGCTCTTGTCGCAACAGCAGGCTTGGATGAGGATGCTTGCTCCATTGTACTTAATGGTGCAAAATTCATGGCCAACTAATTGAGAAAAACTGTGACGTACATCTTTTAAGAAATCAAAAATGATATGAAATAAAGAAAAAAGTGCACAAATGCAGTCATTTTCAAAAAAGTTTTACGGAAAATTTAAAAATAAAAGAAAATGTGACATACATATCTTAAGAAAACAAAAATGATATAAAAAAAAAAAAAAAAAAAAAACCCACACACACGTATTAATACTGTCATTTTTAAAAAGTCTTATGGAAAATCGAAGTAATGAATTTTGCCGGTATGCTGCATTCGCGTTAGAGCTAAGCTCTACCGGCAATCATTGTGTCATAGTCACAATGCATGGCCACCTGTAAAGCAGATAGGCAAATTCTTTTTTTTTTAATGGTTCTATTAGGCCACTTTTTTTGTTCATATTATATCATTTTTAATTTCTCTAAAGATGTACTCACAATTTATTAAAAATTTTTGCCTGTGAATTTTGCCGCATTCGTTTGTTAGGTCAAATTTCTTGCCAGAGAAGAAAAGTTACGGAACCATGCCCCAAATGCATTTTTAATTTCTTAAAACTGACAGCTTTTGTTTATTTTAGTCATGTTTGGTATCGATCTGGGCTTGAAAATTCCCCCAATATAAAATCCGCTTGAATTTTCTTTCTACGATAACTATGTTCTGAGATTGTATTTTAAACTGGGAGTAATAAAAACAGGTGCTCCAATGCAGGATCCTGCCGGTCTGAGAAGTTGCTACTTGTGGGATTAACAATGCATTATCTGATAAGTGGGAAGGAGCGGGGTCAATAGAGGGAGACATAAACAAACCCAGCTGCAGTTCAGTTTTTGAGCACCGTAAGAAGCTCTTCAGCGTTTGAAACAACGCAAAACCTAAAACATGTAAGACTGCGAACAAATGTTCCCACAAACAGGCGTAACTGAAAAGTTTATTAATAACTTGCATCAGTGCTTCATTTTAAATGGATTAAGTTAAATAAAAAGCTTTAATGCTGGGTGTGAAATCATTAGAAAAAAAAATCTGGAAGAATCATTAAATCCATAAAAATAACATTTTGCTGGTAAAACAAGTCTCATTTTCGTAAATTTTACAGATAAATCGTAAAACCTCGCAGGTATGAGTTTTTTTTAGCATTACTGTAATTTTAACTGCAAATTCGTAAAAAATACGAACAATCCATAAAACCACACAGTTTCCATACATTTTACAGAAAAAACACAAAAGTTGGCATATGATTTTAATTCACACTGAGGCACCTTAAAAAATTGCCTTTATTTACTTTGGATCAATCGAAACTTTTGTTTTGAACTTCCCATAGTTTGATTATATTGCACGAATTTATTTTTAAGTATTAATAAAATGAAATGCCGAATACTTACCTCTCACGTGAACTTTAAGTCCAGTTTCACCCAAACTACTGATGTCAAATACTTTACTGCATTGTAGACACTTTGCTTTATGCCTATCTGTATCTGCTGTCAACCATGCCTTATATGGCTCATTTTCTAGCCATAACTTATTAAACACACACTTTCCCATAATACCTGCAATGCACACAACACATACAAAGAAAAGTAAAGGTAGTTATGATAATCCGTAACTAATAAAACAGCCGATGATCAAATGAAACCAAAACCTTTCATCATCACCGGAGCCTCAACTAAGAACAATAACATCACCACAGAAGCAAGTTTTTTTTTTTATGTTGTAGTATCAACACCCCAGCAGGGGTGCAGAATATGTTTGAACGTGCAAACGAGGTTTGGGGAAAATTAAGGCAGCTATGGGGAAATTTTTGCCCGGGGGTAAAATAATAATAATAATAATAATAATAAAACGAAAAATTGACTTATTAACAATGACTATAACATGAAAGGTAAGAGTAATTTACTGCATGGTAATCAGATAATCATTTTGAAAAATGTCGTGTCGTTATGAATACAAGAGGTTATGTTAGCAGTGACGTACTGCCGCTGGCAGATGATTCACCGAGCCCAAACGACTTTACTAATTTCAAGGCAGAGACAGCATGGCGTGAGTAACAAGTACGACGCAACCACTAGTCACGCTAATAAACAATTCCGAAACTAATGGCAGTGAATGTGTCATAGACGCCGATTTGAAAAATTATTGGGGGTTCCGGACATTTTAAAGCGAATGACCCCGCATTTTTCAAAGGATTTAAGTCTAATTTAAATTTAATTTAGTAAAATTATCTGGCACAATAGATGCCTGAAATAAATTATAGTTAATTGCAAAATTTTCTTTTAACTGTTTATTTTTCAGCCTCTCTGCCCCACCACTGTTTTCATCTAGACCCAAAAATGCTTCAGACATTTTGAATCTAAGTGTATATTTCACATTTTGAATTCAAAATAAATACTAGTTCTTTTTCAAATTTTTAAGTAACAGGCTTTAAGGATAGTTCTTAATCACCAAGATATAGTCTAATACATAGGTTCCCAACCGGTAAGGCACGCCTCCCTTGGGAGGCCCGAGCCAGTGCGCGCAATGTTATTTACTGTACGTAGATGAAAACGGACACCCCTCCAATCACAGTGTGATAGTCTTCCACACGCACAAGGTGTTTTTTCGTCACTCTCATTTGTTTTATGTCATCGCGCAAATAACACTCGTTGTGATTGTTGCCATATATTCTGCTAAATCTAGAACTAAACTAATCTACTTGACATTGATAATGAACCACTAGGTGAAGAGAACTATGAGTAGTGCAGAATTTTCAGCTCAAAGTGAACTAGTAAAGTAGCAGGATTGCCATTGACGACACAAATACAGCTCCTGATAAAGGAATGAAAAAAAATGCAGGCAATATGACGCAAGTTATATCAAGTTCGGATTTTCTTGTTTTAGTAGCAGATCCGGCGTTCAACAGCCGCAGTGTGTCATTTGTTTTCAAGTTCTTGCCAATAACAGTCTTAGACCTGCGAAACTCTTTTAATGTGGAGAACAATCTGCGTGTGTGACTGACACAGTTAGAGCCAAACATTGATCGTTTGTGCAATTTCAAAATAAGCCCAAGTTTAACATTGATGTGTAGTTTGTGAAAATATGGGAAACATATTTTTAATTTAGATTATTATAACTTTATACAGGAGGAATAAACTCTTGGTTGTATACTATGTACAGATATTACCCACTTTGTTTGTGCAAAGTGCTGTAGGTAGGTATTTCTATTTTTAGTACTGCAGTGCCTTTTTGCTTAATATTTTCAATCAAGCATTACCAGTATAATTGAATTTGTAAATTTGTAATAAAATAAAGTAAATACTGATTATATGTATTGTTGGGGGGGGGTGCCATTGTTAGCTAGCCCCGATGGGAGAGGAATACTGTAGAAAAGTTTGGGAACTGCTGGTCTAATAATCACTTAAACTTGCATGAAAGTCCGCTACAGTTTTGGGAGAAATTTGGGACAAAAAAAATTGTGTTCTGGGGAAATATTGGGCCCTGAAACTTTTCTGCACTCCAGATTGTGAAAAATTTCCCATCATCCCACACTGAGCGCTCCTGCAACGTGACACGACATACGTGCGAGTAACAATGAAGAAGCACAGTGTATGGGTTGAAAGAAATTTACTTGGCCATGAAAATAGCGAATCAGACGTTCCAAGTTCTGAAATTCAGGACTTTTTATTAAGGAGAAATATTTAGTACTTTTAAGGGCTCTTAAAAAAATATATATATAGCATAGGAAAGTTAAATTTTCACTCATGTAATTAATATAACATAAACCACAACAAAACTGCGCAATGCTGCAAGTATTAGATGTAGTTAGTGTGTGTAAAAGAATATTAACATACAAGCAGTCTACCCTCCTAAACAAACAAATAGGGCAAAACCTTCAGATATGAAACCTGAACTGAACTTGTGTGCTCAGGGCCTCTGGATGTCTTTCCCTGAAGAGTGATCCAGGGGTACTGAGTAAATGTTTTTATAAATATTTTCTTACCATTGTTTCGTCATTCAATTATCTGTAAGAAGTTCTATTTTGAATTGTTAACTATGGAACTCAATAGTAGAGTAACGTACGAGCCCGTAAGTTATTCTACCAGGCAGTTAGAAAATCGGTTTAAGGCATTCTTCAAGAAACTTAAAATTCCACAAACTAGAAGATATGAGCCTGAATTTCCATTTCTTTTTGCAACAGTTAAGTTTCATAAAGATCCCGTGAAGTTCAGGTTCATAGCTAGTGGAGTAAGGAGTCATAAAAAGAATATAGATCTTGCTTTTGAAGATGTCTTAAAGAAGGTTTTGAAACACATTAGAAACTGTACTAATTTGATGTACAGAGATTTTTGGATAATTAATAATAATGCAGAAGTAATTTCTACTATACTCAAAGTATGTCCCTTAGATATTAATAGTTATGATTTTGAGAACCTATATACTAATCTGCCTCTATCAGATATAATCACTACCTTTAAAGAGCTGTATGCAGAATTTAAACTTAACCAATTTGTTAATGTAGGAGCTTGGAACTCTTATCTCAATTGCTGCATAAAAAATAACCATATCTTATATAATAATACTCTCTAAAAGCAAGTGAACGGTATTCCCATGGGAACATCAATCTCCACGAATATCGCTAATCTATTCCTGTTCTTTAAGGAATATAAATTCATTAAAAATCACCCCACCTGCTCAGATAACTACCTTTACACATTTAGATATATTGATGATCTGCTGTGTATCAATAATTCAGAAGTTATAGAGAGTGATTTTGATAATATCTATCCTAGCTCTCTTAACTTATGTAAAACCAACCACAGTAATCAGGAACTTGAGTTCCTAGACTTAAGCATTAAGCTCAACAGAGGTAACCCATCTATTAGCCTCTTTGATAAAAGAGTTAATTTTCCTTTCAAAGTAATTAAATATCTACACTGGAATAATAACATATCAACCAAAGTAATTGAGAATGTACTAATTTCTCAGGTCCTAAGAATTTCAAGAATTTGCAGCAACAATTTGGACTTCAATTACCACATTAATATACTATTAGATAGTTTTCTAGAGAACGAAATTCCTTCTTCTTTCATCAAAAGAACTTTAAGAAAAATTATTCTGAATAATAGAGTAAGGTTGGCAGATCTGCTTTAATTTTCTACAGTTAATAATATGATTCTGACCAATCAAAGCCGTAAGGAAGTTGGCTAGAGGATGCCTATTAACTACTAAAAGGAACCTTAGTGCTATGGATATGAAGGTCCTATTAAAACAAAAAATTAAATAATATAGACAAAATCACAAAAAAAGCTTAAAAATCTGTTTATAAAAGAAAATAAAAACAAATAAAAAAGAAAACTAGTTATTCATCACTAGGATAGCTATACTAAAAATTGTAAAACTAACATTAAAATTAATAAGATTCTGAATAATCTATAGAAGCTCACTAAGGTGATTTAATACATGCAAAGATTATTAAATACACCACTTGTGTATTTTATAATATTTCACATGTATTCTGGAGTGTTAATTCTGCTCTTTCTGATCATACAGATCCACAGTCTTAAGTATATATATATATTTTTTTTCTCTGGTTAAAATCTCCGCAAGTTGGTTTCTTTCAGTATGAGGAGGCCATCAGCCCCACCCACACTGCCCCCCAGCGACTAGGGAGTGGCAGAAGTGTTAGGACGCTTGGGGAAGAGGTCAGCCATGTTTTTCTCTTGTGTGGAGAAAGTTTAGTTGCATAAGAGGTAAGCTCTCTTCCTTGTCTTTGGGTTTTAGGTTTTATAAGTTCAATGTTTGTACTTCTTGTACTTTTTTTCTCTGTTGATTTTTGCTTTTCAGCTTTTAGGCACTGGCTTGTCTGTTAACATTTTTGCGGGTTTTAACTCTTTCTTTTCTTGGTAACTTTGCGCATCTTTTAGGAAACTTAGGCCCAGCAGATGGCTAAGCATAGTTCCTTTTCTTTGCGCTGTATTTTCAAAGTAGTTAAGTTCTTAATAACTACTTAATTATGCACTTAAAGCACTGCTGAAATACTTTGTACATATTGCAACTAATTGTTCAAGTCATATAACTTTCACAAAGCTTTTCTTTAGTTAATTATTGTCTTTAATTTATTCACGTTTTTGTGTTGTCAGAAGTTGTAGAGTAGGGGTTTTAGAATCAAGTTTTCTTTCAAAAATCTGAGTTTTAAAAAATTAATATTTCCTTTTTTAATTGCAATGTAAAAATTTGGATTTCTTTTGCATTGCTTTTCAGGTTAAAATCTCTCTCAGGCGAACTTGGCATTTCGTTATAGCTGAAAATTATTTCTAATTATTATGTCACTCTCACAGCTTGAGTTCTCTTTAATCTTCTTCTCTCTGTTTAATAGTAACAGATGAAGAGCATGGGTCGGGCCAGGAAGGTTATGGATGCAAGCGAAATTGTTAACTAGTGCTAGGTTATACAACTCTGCGGAGGTCATGACATATATATATATTTTTCTAAAACAATTTTTGGTGGGCTTGTTACTTGCATCTATGGCCTTGCAGAAACCCATTTCCAACTAGGTCTTTGTGGAAGTGAGAAAATGCAGAGTTTTTGCTGGTCCTTGATAAAGCCAAGACTCAGTATTCTCGACACTTTCTACATTCAGTTGTTTTATTTTATTTTTTTATCTTTTCTCCTTTTACTCACACCGGTAGATACATAACCTTTTCTATGTTGTATTTGGTATGAGTCAAAAAAAAAAAATATATTTTTTTTTGCTTAGGTCTCTTCTTAATAGAATATATATATATATATATATTTCATCCACCCATCTCCCATGTGGTCTTCTTCTGGGTCTTTTCCTGTCCCTTGGAATCCAATCTAAAATTTCGGCTGCCCATCGATGATCTGTCCTTCTGGCAGTATGTCCAGCCCATTGCCATTTCAGGGATTTAACTCTGATCATGATGTCTTCCACTCTTGTCATTTTTCGGATCCACGAGTTCCTCTTCTTATCTCTCCTGGTTACACCAAGTATGCACCTCTCCATGCTTCTTTGAGTTGTCTGCAGCCTTTGTATGTCTCTTTTAGTTATGGTCCACGTCTCTGCACCATACGTAAGCACTGGAAGGATGCATTGATCAAACACTTTTCTTTTAAGACATAATGGCATATTGCTCTTGAAAATTATGCTGTTTCTTCCAAAAGCTCTCCAGGCAAGTTTTGTACGCCGGTTAATTTCTTCATCAATGTGACCCTCACTTGATATCTGCTGTCCAAGATAAACGTACGTGTCTGTTATCTCCAGCTTTTCTCCATCAATCGATAAATCTTCATTTCTTGTAAAAGCATTGAACATCACTTTTGTCTTCTGAAAGTTCATTTTTAATCCCACTCCTTTACTCTTGTCAGCAAGTTCCTGGATCATACTCTGCAGCTCTGATGGGCTAGTTGCAAAAATGACTACGTCATCAGCAAAATGAAGGTGGGTTAGATAATCTCCATTAATCTTTATCCCCTTGTTTTCCCAGCTCAGTGACTGAAAAACACCCTCCAATGTGGCATTAAAGAGCTTCGGAGATATGGTGTCACCTTGTCTCACTCCCTTTCCAATTTTTATGTGTGTTGTATTTTCAAACAGCCTAATCTTTGCACTTGCATTTTCATAGATGTTATTAATAATATTAATGTATGCATCTTCAATACCGCAGGTTTTCAGAGCCATTGTAACTGCTGATGGTTTCACCGAATCAAAGGCTTTTTCATAATCGATAAAAGCCATGCACAATGGAAGTTCATATTCCCTCGCTCTTTCAATTAGTTCTCTCAGCACATGGATATGATCTATTGTGCTGTAGCCACTCCTGAATCCAGCTTGTTCTCTCGGTTGAGCCATGTCCAGTGTTACCTTCAAGCGGTATGAAAGAACGTTAGTGAAGATTTTATAAACTACTGATAGGAGGCTGATAGGTCTGTAGTTTCCGAGATCCTCAATGTCACCTTTCTTATGTAGCAGGATCATTGTAGCGGTGTTCCAATCCTCAGGAATCTTTCCTTCATTAAGGCATCGAGTGAAAATTTGGGCGAGTACTGTTTCGATTTCTCCACTTGCTTCTTGTATGATGTCTACAGTAATTCCATCTTCTCCTGGAGCTTTTCCCCGCTTCATGTTCTTGATTGCATGTGCAACTTCTGCTGGAAGGACTGGAGGAACTCTGGTACTGGTATCTTTCATGATGTCTGGAGTGCATGTATCATCCCTTTCATATAATTTGGAGTAGAAATCTTTCACTCTTGTCAAAATTTCGCCTCTATTTCTTGTTACAGAACCATCTTCTTTTCTCAGTGCCATAATCTGTTTTCTTCCCTTACTGAGATGTCCCTTTGCTATCTTTAGGCTTTGGTTGTTTTCAATTGCTTTCCTCACTAGTTCACAGTTGAATTTTCTTACGTCTTCAGTGATACTTTTTCGTACTGTCTTGCATAGCTCTATATATTCCACTTTGGAAGTCACATCTTCTTTAGTTGTCCTCATCTCTCTTCTTTTTGCATCAACATTTTCGTTTTTCCTGATAATTTATTTACATGCAACTTGTTCTTAGACCCAGCTAATTTTGTTGCTGTTTCCATAAGAGCTTTGGTTACTTTTCTGTTAACTTCAGAGATGTCCACTTCTTCCGATGTTAGGCCTTCTAAAGCAGAGAACCTGTTCTTCAGTTCCAACTTGAAGGTATTATGGTGTTTTTTAAGGTTGGTTATGTCAATACATTTTGTTTGTCTTATGAGCTTGCCACGTTCAAGTTTAGTGTTGAGGTGCATCTTACATCTCACCAATCTATGGTCACTACCTGTGTTGAACTTGTTTAGCACACTGCAGTCTTCTATGATGAATTTTTTGTTACACATAATAAAATCAATTTCACTTGTCGTCCCATTTGGATGTCTCCATGTCCATTTCCTGTGTGGCTTTTTCTTGAAGAAGGAGTTCAAGATGAAAAACCCTTCTGCCTCTGCAAACTCAACGAGAGTATTTCCACGCTGGTTTCTGTTGCCGTGACCGAATTTACCTACTGAAGTTTCATTCTGTTGCCGTTGCCCTATTTTTGCATTGAAATCTCCCATAATTATTTTCAAGTGCTGCTTACCTTTATTATTTAGATGACAAATTTCCTCATAAAATTCTTCAATTTCTTCTTCAGGATGACTTGTGGTGGGTGCATAAGTTTGAATAATCTGAGCCTTGTATCTTTTCGAGAGTTGGATAACAAGCCGTGCAGCTCTGTCAGAGGAACTTTCAACTTCTACAACTTTATCCTTCAGTTTCTTGTTTATTAGAAACTTGGGGAGACCTTCGTCCAGCAGTGGATTGATAATGGTTGACAATGATGATGATGATGATGATATATATATATATATATTCTATTAAGAAGAGACCGCAGCAAAAATAATTTTTTGACTCATACCCAGTACAACATAGAAAAGTTATGTATTTACCGGTGTGAGTAAAAAGAAAAAAATAAAACAACTGAATGTAGAAAGTGTCGAGAATACTGAGCCTTGGCTTTACCAAGGACCAGCAAAAACTCTGCATTTTCTCACTTCCACAAAGACCTAGTTGGAAATGGGTTTCTGCAAAGTCATAGATGCAAGAAATAAGCCCACCAAAAATTAAAAAAAAAATATATATATATATGTCATGATCTCCGCAGAGTTGTATGACTTAGCTTTAGTTAACAATTTAGCTTGCATCCATAACTTTCCTGGCCCCACCCATGCCTGGAACTCTTATCTCAATTGCTGCATAAAAAATAACCATATCTTATATAATAATACTCTCTATAAGCAAGTGAACGGTATCCCCATGGGAACGTCAACCTCCACGAGTATTGCAAATCTATTCCTGTTCTTTAAGGAATATAAATTCATTAAAAATCACTCCACCTGCTCCGATAACTACCTTTACACATTTAGATATATTGACGATCTGCTGTGTATCAATAATTCAGAAGTTATAGAGAGTGATTTTGATAATATCTATCCTAGCTCTCTTAACTTATGTAAAACCAACCACAGTAATCAGGAACTTGAGTTCCTAGACTTGAGCATTAAGCTTAACAGAGGTAACCCATCTATTAGCCTCTTTGATAAAAGAGTTAATTTTCCTTTCAAAGTAATTAAATATCTACACTGGAATAATAACATATCAACCAAAGTAATTGAGAATGTACTAATTTCACAGGTGCTTAGAATTTCAAGAATTTGCAGCAACAATTTGGACTTCAATTACCACATTAATATACTATTAGACAGTTTTCCAGAGAATGAAATTCCCTCTTCTTTTATCAAAAGAACTTTAAGAAAAATTATTCTGAATAATAGAGTGAGGTTGGCAGATCTGCTTTAATTTTCTACACAGTTAATAATATGATTCTGACCAATGAAAGCCTGTTGGAAGTTGGCTAGAGGATGCCTATTAACTACTAAAAGGAACCTTAGTGCTATGGATATGAAGGTCCTATTAAAAATAAAAAATTAAATAATATAAACAAAATCACAAAAAAAGCTTAAAAATCTGTTTATAAAAGAAAATAAAAACAAATATAAAAGAAAACTAGTTATTCACTCACTAGAATAACTATACTAAAAATAGTAAAACTAACATTAAAATTAATAGGATTCTGAATAGTCTAAAGAAGCTCACTAAGGTGATTAAATACATGCAAAGATTATTAAATACACTACTTGTGTATTTCATAATATTTCGCATGTATTATGGAGAGTTAATTCTGCTCTTTCTGATTATACAGGTCCACATTCTTAATTATATATACATATATATATATATTTTTCTCTGGTTAAAATCTCTGCGAATCGGATCTTTTCAGTGTGTGGAGGCCTGCAGCCCCACCCACGCTGCCCCCAGCGACTAGGGAGTGGCAGAGGAGTTTAGAAGTTTGGGTGAAAAGGTTGGCCATGTTTTTCCTCAAGTGTGGAGGAAGTTCAGTTGCATAAGAGGTAAGCTCTCTTCTTTGTCTTTGGGCTTTAGGTTTTACAAGTTCAATGTTTGTACTTCTTGTACTTTTTCTCTTTTTTTGCTTTAAGCATTTAGGCACTGGCAAGTCTATTAACTTTTTTGCAGATTTTAACTCTTTCTTTTCTTGGTAACTTTGTGCGTTTTTTAGGCACTTAGGCCAAGCAGCTGGCCATTTATTATTCATAGTTCTTGAATTTGCGCTATGTTTTCAAAGTAGTTAGGTTCTTAATAACTACTTTATTATGCACTTAAAGCACTTCTGAAATACTTTGTACATATTGCAACTAATTAACAATGTCATATAACCTTCACAAAGCATTTCTTTAATTAATTATTATCTTTGTTTTGTTCTCGTTTTCGTGTTATCAGAAGTTGTGGAGTGGGGGTATCATAATCCAGTTTTCTTTCAGGAATCTGGGTTTTTTAAAAAAATTAATATTTCCTTTTTTAATTGCAATGTTAAAAAATTTTGAATACTTTTGTATTACTATTCAGGTTTAAATTCTCTCTCAGGCGAACTTGGCAATTTGTTATTGCTGAACATTATTTCTAATTATCATGTCATTCTCACAACTCGAATTTTCTATATTCTTCTTCTTTCTGTTTAATAGTAACAGATGAAGAGCATGGGTCGGGCCAGGAAAGTTATGGATGCAAGCTAAATTGTTAACTAAAGCTAAGTCATACAACTCTGTGGAGATCATGACATATATATATATTTTTAAAAAAATTTTTGGTGGGCTTATTTCTTGCATCTATGACTTTGCAGAAACCCATTTCCAACTAGGTCTTTGTGGAAGTGAGAAAATGCAGAGTTTTGTGACAAAGATTTTCAAATCTCAATTCTCACCCACTAATTTCACCATCCAACCTATTTTCTCAGTCAGCTATGCTTTCTAAACATACAAATTCATTCACCTAGTCTAACTCTGTACTACCAACGCAGATCTTGCATTATGCACAAATAGTCCCCCAATCAGAAACTGTGATTGTTGTTTTCTCCACATGTCCACTCAGCATGAGGAGAAATATGCACACACTTCACCCATTCTGGACAACATACTGCAGCATACTTTTCCTCTCAGACAACCAAAGTGCATCCTCACCACATGACAACCTGCATGAATTTAAAACCCAAAATCATAAACCAGTGCATTAATTTTACTACATGTGATATTTTATTAGTGCAATGCAGGTTTAAATTTCACCATGAATGCTCTTCCTAAGCTTAAAATTGCGGTGAGCCAATCTGTGAACATCACAGGTGAATTACTTTAGATCAACACTGAAATATGAAACTCAACACATAAACTAAAAGAATGTCAAAGCATAGAAAAATGGTATATTACCTTTAATAAGAAAGATTCCTCCACACAATGATGCTACAGTAAGGGGAACCAAAAGAAGGTAAACCCTTATTTGGAAACTTGAATGTCCAACAAAACATATTCCAGTCAATGAATCACCATCAACCTACAAAAATAAAGTTCATATTTACTGTTATTTGTATCTTTCTGTTCAAATGTCAGGTATGCACTACTAGGTTTATACTGAAGCACATTATGATACAATCAAGAACAATAAAGAAGTATCCCTCAATTACTGTGATTCACATGTGTACACATACACTGAGATGCCAAGTACACGCTAGGGCTTGGACTTGAAACCGAATTATTCTATATTCGATTAGCAATAGAAGATAAATATTTGTCAAGTAAAACCCGAATACACAGTTAACCCAGTGATCCACTGGCCATTGGCCAGCAGAGTTCTAGAATATAGACGAACGTGCGAGCACTGTTCGCAGAAAGTTTTCCGAATTTGCAGAAAATTTTTTGGAAGTAAAAAAAAATGATTTTTTCCCCTGCAGGAACCAGTTACAAAGTAAATATATAAAAAAAAAGTGTCGCTAGATGTCACTATCTTCGTAAAAACATTTATATTCACGGTAGTAAACATCACCAGTACAAAGTCCGAAATCCAGACATTTTTCTGTGGCTTAGAGCAAAGCTGCCGCCATCTATCCGCAAAAAAAAAAAAAAAAAAAAAAGGGACCAAGACACTTGGAAAATTTGGGCAGTCGGTGTTTTCTTTAAGCTCACATATATATTTATACATACAGTAAAACCTCAACGAATGGCGACCAAAAAAAAATATGCTGGCGAATGCCGTAATTTTGGGGCTAAGAGCCGCGGCTCTTACGCTACTAAAAGAAATTCTGCGGGTGTACGACCCTTATGCTGAAGCAGCTGTCATGCCAAATTTGTTTTAGGTAAGACTTTGTTTCTTTTTCTTTTTTTTTTTTTCATGCAGATGCTTTGTAAATTTTGTCAAAGAATATTTTTCGTTTTGTTTTGTTTTGTTTTTTCACAAATTGATCTGTGAATGCCCCCTGCCTTCTGTTCATACGTAAATGAACACGGAAAGCAGATGAGAAACTCGGTCAGGATTAATCGTAAAATAAATTTTATTTCTTTTTAGCTGGCCGTTATGGCTGTGACTGTCGTTCCAGACTCTAATCAACTTATTC
The DNA here is from genome assembly GCA_039090855.1 of Macrothele yani. Taxonomy (NCBI): domain Eukaryota; kingdom Metazoa; phylum Arthropoda; class Arachnida; order Araneae; family Macrothelidae; genus Macrothele; species Macrothele yani. The sequence goes on along the minus strand of CM077027.1, from coordinate 129,983,872 downwards.
ATGCCATCTATTTCAGACACTCTGTGATCAAAGTGCACATGCGGTCAAACTGTGGCAGACAGTATACTCTCTTGCATTTCTCAGTGGGGTGCAACAAAGGAACAATTTATTGGAGGTAGCTTTGATGGCCAGTATTTTAATTTGGGTGTGCCTAATTATTTAAATCAACATTTTGCAACTACAAAAGAAAATAATAAAACATTTTATTATGACTGGGACCCCATGCATAAAGCAGGTCCAGTTGATGACCATATGAGAAAAAAATCAAAATTTTCATTGGTTGTGATGATATCTCAAACAATAACTTCAATTTTTAATGAATTCAATTTTGGGAAAGAATATGAGAATTTAAAAGATGTCAATTCCCAATTAAATATACAAGTTCCTAATGGAAGACAGGACAAATTTAAAAATCCTTGTTTCTTTAGTGAAACAAGGTTTGCAAATCACTGCAAAAAGATTTATAAGAACTTTAGAAAGGACTTTAAAGCTATTATAACCATCTTAGAAGAACAACAAGTGGAATCTATTGATGGAAATTCTTGAATAAATTGCCCTCTCTCTTTGAATAAGAGAAGGGGCAACAAATGCAAATTTGCAAATGAATAAAATTTTAAATTTTAAATTCTGCCTTCGACTCTCTGGGTTATGTGACTTATATGACCAGTTCAGCAAAATTATATGCATTTTGCAGAAAGTAGATATTCTCCCTCATGACCGATATTACAGCTTTATTCGTAAAGTTAATTATTTAAAAGCTATGTCCTCTGCTGTTGATTTAGAGAAATGTCCTTGCAGTAACAGTAAGACTTCAGAAAAATTTGAAGATGAATTTGATCAAGTGGTGTGTTTTTGGCCCACTTACCATGCAGACTCTGCATCTTTAGACACTGTTGGAGCATATCAAGATGTTCCTCTTTTTTTTACAGAGCCCGAGGACTTAAATAATACCTGCAGTAAAGCAAAAACTAATTCTAGTGCCAGTAAATTGGTAGTTGACAGTGAATTGTGTGATCTTTCTTTGCACACAGCACAAGAACTGTTAACAAATGTGTTTACCAAGGATGATGTAATATTTGAACATGTAAAAGTTCTGACAGACTTAAAACTCCTATCTACAAAAATAAAACTGAAAAAAGTTCCTTTAACAGCTGCATCTCAAACAGAAAAGTTTTTGATTTCAGCATAAAAACTGGTTTATGACTTAAAAGATGTATCACAATCTGAGCTGCAGCTTCAGTATAGGAGGTTTTTAGTTAAAATTGAAGATATTGTAAAACACATGCCTGCAAAACAATTTAAAGAGTTGACCAGCATGGTTCTGATAAAAAAATTTCTCTACAGCAAGACAGCTTTATATAAAAGCACTGAACTAATAATACACTCAATATCTGTAGCCTCAATAATATCGTCAGTGGAATCTGTGTGCGAATCTTTAACATCCATCTATGAATATCATAATAATAATAAGAGACGGCCTGTTAGTGAAGAAACAGCCCACCATGAGATGATGATATCAGTGAAAGGACCTCTACCCACAAAATGTGATTCTATTATTTCTCAGGCAATGAATTAATATTTTTGTAAGCAGAGTGACTGGCATTTTGTGCAAAGAGGTCACAATCTTAAGGATTGGGCTATTTCTACATCAGTTGACAAACTAATAGATAAGAATTCATCTCTTCCTTTCATGGATTTGTAGCTTTTTTTTTTTTTTTTGGGGGGGGGGGGGGCAAGTGAAGTATCTTTTTACACCATTTTAAAATCAAGTTATTTTTAAAATTTTACGAGTTATAATAAAATAAATATTTTTTCCGAAATTCGTTTGTCTACGACTCAATGCATTTTTGGTCAAATATTTGTGTTCGCAGAAAGTTTTTGGTTTTATACAACTCTGTTGGCCAGTAAAACTTCTGCCACACCATTGATTTTACTGGCCCAGATGACCAGTAAAGTTTTTTTCCCTAAGTTGTCACAAATTAAAAAATGAATATTTCTTTTGCCTCACTGTGCTGTTTTCTTTTTAGCGGCAAACTAATAAAAGGTACATGAAACGCTATTGGATAACAGCTATTTTTTTATTTTATTTTTTATCCCTGGAGTGGAAAAACAACAAATACAGAAAGGCAGTTTCCCAATCCTTGTCTTGTAATGGCAACAGCCACTTTTTGTTAGCTCCGTCCCTACCCTTCATAATGAGCAGAAAAAATGAACAATAAATATCCAGCTTTTTCTTGGATTCACCCACCCTAGTGTGAATGCAGTAAATACTGACACCAGACTTTGTTTCTACCCCAAGAAATTACACTAACTGAGGACGTCAATTGGATGTGTGAAGGTAATTTTTGTAAAAGATCAATTTACATGAAACAGTGTTCCATGGGGAATTGTAACTATCTTCATGGGAAAGTAGGAGGCATGAGTAATAAGACTAAAATAAGGAAAAGGAAGCAAACCCCGAAACAATAAAACATATACAAAAAAGTCTGCAAATGTATGTGAATTTTTGTACCCTTGGAGTCTTCTCGTTCTCTTCTTACTTTAAAAACAGATTGGGAATGCACTCTTACTCTGCTATATCACTAATCCATCGGAATCTTATTCTGGAAAAATGCTTTGTTCTATGAGTTGCACTTTCAAATTAGATGTTAAAAAAAAAAAAAAGTACTGGAGACAATTTCATTGAAATGATACATTATTTTCTGTATATATTGTAAATGTCTAAGGTTGTTGTTTTCTTACATACCAGTGGGCATTTTGGAGGACCAGTGGTTTGCAAATTCTAGTTGTGCACTGGGCCAGTAAAAGATTTATTTCTAATGCTAACACTGTAACCGAATGTTATATTCGTATATTTTGTTCTGTTTGAATATTTGATGGTTAAACAAACAGCTGGGTTCAAATTATATAATATTGTAAATAAGGAAAGGCGTAAGGTGTCCAATGAGCGATGCTATAATACATGACGTTAAGAAACCATTTACTGCACAATAAAGGAAAGCAATTCATACATCAACTGATGTATACATCCAAATACAGTTTGTAACAATGAAACAAAATGTAACCTTAACCATTGTGCCACTTTGAAGCCACAACATAAGAACAAATATAATACAATAAACAGCTTCGTGAGCCTCATTCAGCACAGTGTTACTGAAAAAGAAAGACTAGTGGTTTACGATTACCGGTTTGGAAAACATTACGTTTGGGTGAAACCATAGTGCCAACAGTTGATTTATTACATACAAACAATACATGATTAATTCCAATACGTACAAATAGTAAACAAACAAACGTAATCATACCAGTCATGCTAGTCGTAGACGTTAAACATTGGTAAAAATGAAAGTAAACTACATCCAGAATCTCATTTGGCATGGCTGTTCTGAAAAGGAAAGACTAGTTTGCTTACATTTTCTGGTTTTAAGCAGTTACGTTTGGCTGAAACTACACGGCCAGCCGTTGGAAAGACCCTCTCAGCGGATGCCGCCGTTGCAGGGATAGTAAGATATTGCATGGCCAGTTTAGCTACTGCAGGGATTGTTTCATGATAGGCCTTCTACAATTTCAGTGGGCTCGCATTGTGTTCTAAGGTAGCGTCACTTCTATAACGCTGGAGCTGTTGTTGCACAGGTTCTATCACTACGGACTCTTGCCGAAAGAGAAAATCCAAAGCAGTTCAATGTCTCTCTTGTGAATACCCTATTTCTGAAGTATCTGGATTGAGCTCTTCAAATTTGGAAATGATGTAGTCCTGCATAGCATCCTTCTGCCTTTCATCTTCATGTTGCAAATCTTTGTATCTGGGGTCTAGGGCACTTGCCAGGTTTGTCCTCTCCTTTGGTCAAGTCCATCGGGAAACATTCACGCAAATCTTGGGAAACTATGTCCTTGAACGACCGAAAAAGGAGATTATCATCTACCTTAGTGTAAAGGTGAATGTTAAGCAAACTTCGAACTACAGGCCTGACCACGGACAGACATTCTTTACGTGAACAAAATAGAGTTGTTGCTACCTGTAGAGGTTTAAGAACTGTGATCAGTCCTTCTGATGTTGTCCAATGTACATCTGTAAGCTCCAGATGTTGTGTTACACTGACTTTAGTTACTGAGCAATTGCCCAGTATGGCATTCATAACTGTTTTTTTTTTTTTTTTTTTTCCCTACCAAGCTTACACGCATGAAGTAATCCGAATTCCAGTGGGTTGGACACTGCTGAATAAGTTTTACCTCAGGAAGATCCAGCTGCTGTTGCTTATGTTTCAATGCTGCTGTTGCCACAGTTGAATGCCTGAAATGTGTCACTATTGCTGATGCTTTAGCAACTATAACCTTCCTTTACAACCTCTAGCTTGAGACCTTTTTGCACACTGAGCTGCGTAGTATGGGCAGCACAGCACACACAACCTTCTTGATCCAAAGCATCTGCTACCCTTGTCATATTGCTGGCATTGTCCGTAACAATCCCAGCTAATCTATTATTAATGTCCCATTCACCAAAAACTGTTTCTATGAGCTTTTGCAAGTTCACAGTAGTGTCTCTCTCGCCAATCTCTTCTGTTGACAGTGTGAAAGTTTGTCTCCCCCAGTTATTGTCCAAGCAGTGTGCATTTATCGTGACGTATGAGTCTATAGCCAAAGAACTCCAAGAATCCATATCTAGCGCAACAAAGTCGTAATTCGCAATCTTTTCTAGCAAGTAGCATCGCTTACCTGTATATGCTAGATCTATGCGAGTAGATACAGTTTTGGAACACGGAACCTAGTATCCTGGCTCAATTACTTCCATGAAGTTACAGAAACCATCGCACACAACAAAGTCAAGAGGAAGTTGATCTTGTGTGATCATTTGTGCCAGAGATTGGTGAATCAGTTCAGTACGATCCTTGCCGCATCTCAGATTTTGGGCAGTTGTTACACTCTCCCAGGTAGCAAAATGGCTGTGGAGGATTACAAACCAATGAAGCCACGCAGGTCTTATATGAATCAATTGGGGTTTCTTCCTCTTTACTCAGTTCCTTCAAATTACATCCAATCAACATTAACTTGACATTTTCATGGATATGACAAACACAGATAGTGTGTGTTCCACTGGCACCTGCCAAAATGCAGTTTTTGGTTGTAGTTCAGCAAATTTGGAAAATCCAATTTTAAGATCTGGGTACTCATCTTTGAACTGTTGAAATGCTTCATTTAGATTACTCAGTACCAGTCTTTTCTGTACATGCGTTTTTACTTTATCAACCTTCATTGACAATCCTTTTTACCTGGCATAATTCTACTTATGTCATCACTGTTATAAAATGTTTTTACGAGGCTAGTTGTTTCTTGACTTAAAGTCTTCCCAGGTCTTGGGTTAGGGGATGCTAGGATACCTTTCTCCCTGACAAGTTGTTTGGCTTTTCTTACCATGTAATCGGTTGCTCCAAATTCTTTCTCTACCTTTCTGACAGACCAATTCTTATGTAAAACAGTTAAAACTTGCACTTGCAAACTTTTATCGTCGGTGCTATTGAATTTTTCCTTTAACTGAGTTATTATATCCAATTCAACTAAATCAGAAGGTGAATCACTGTCAGAAATATTCATCACCTCATGTTTTAAAGCTTTGTTTATTTTTTTTAATTTAGCTTTTGGATATTTCATCTCAACCAGCCTTTTTCTTTTTATTGGTGTTTCTCCAATACTTTTCAAGCTTTCATTTAAAACACATATTGCTGTTTCTCTTTCATAATCAGAAATATAGCTTTGCTCATCAAGATCAGTATGTATTTCATGTTGTTTATCAGCAACTGTACTGGTGCCTGCCATAATGACTGAAGGAAATTAATGTTGATTTCAACTTTTTACGGCATTTATCACAAATTCTATTTCCCTCACTCAAAACAGGAACTTTCTTTACCATCCATTGCAGAACATTCCTTAAAATTTTTCTTACATTTGAATGACCTGGTTCATTGAATGGATTGCAACAGGTGCTCTTGATATTTTTTTCCTGTTCAGAAGATTCCATTTTTAAAACTACTTGCCTCAAAATAATAAGCAAAAGAAAAAACTTCACTCTACAATAACTTATAGCAATCTGGGCTGATCTGAGCACCATCTATTTGTTCTCCCCAATGATCTGTGACAAGTCCATCGAGAGATGCTGGTCAAGCTAAGGGTTTCATTGACCAAAACCACATGGCTGCCCATCTGTTGTTAATTTACACATCATAGTGGAACCTGTTTCCTCTGTCTCTGGGACAGACATGCCAGGACTTCCTACTACAAGAAAAAGGATTGGACCCCAGGACAATCACTTGGAAGAACACACAACGGAGTTTTGATGCAGGAACAGCAAACATTTAGTTGCAGAATCATTCATAATATATAAAACTTAGCTTTTTGTCTGTTTGTACAGGATAGTCTAAAATAAAAATTTAGTTTCAAAGGGATTGCAGTATGAGAAAAATATGCTTTATGAAAATAATTGTAAAATTTTTATTAATAAATATTCAGGAGCGATTGATTGCTATCAAAATTCTTTGGTAGATGATAAGTGATATAAGACTTATTGAAAAAGCTGCATGAAATGTCATTTCTGTGTGTGGGGGGGGTGTACTTTTTATATCCTAGCACCCCATGATCGTCCCAAATTGAGATTCACTGATATTGTAGAGCATAAATATAAGAATAACATATATATTTTTTTAAATTTTTAAAATACCCCTTTTTGAGATACGGAAGATCAAAGGTCAAACTGTTTGACCTTGAAACCAAAAATTAAATAAATATATTCATGTGACATATCATATGAAAGGTCACATCAAATGCTTTCCAAAGATACCAATATCGAGGTTCTGTGCCAAATAGGAAAGAAAATATGGGCGATTTTGTAATACACGAAAAGTGAAAATTGAAGCTTTCGGTCCATTTTTGAAGTTGTGTATTTCAGAAACCAAAAGAGATAAAGACTTGTTAATTGGCATTAATTAATTTCTCCATAAGCTTTACATGTGTGCCAAATTTCATAAAATTCTATGGGGGTCAGGTTGAAAATGCTATTTTTTGTGTTGATTTGAACGACCCGTATCGGTTCACAGTTCACCGAGGAATTTTTTCAATCGAGTTTCCTGGTCAGATTTTGTTGCAAATCCATCAGACGTAAAAATAAACACTTACAGCCGGCCAAACCATTCTTTACCAAAAATGAGAAATGATACCTAACACACACACACACACCCCCCCCCCCCAGAGCTTTATCCGGCGCAGGAAGAATTTTTGAAATCAGACTTATAGAAGCGGAGAAATAGGGAAAATCGTGATTTACCGTTACGCTCCCTAGCGGAAAATTTCTGCATTATTTGAAAAAGGGACTGTAACTAAAACAGTATTCGATAAAAATGTCATCGAAAGGGGGAAAAAATTCAATTGGATATTTAGAAGCAAATATATGAAGTAAAATGCATTTTAAAATCGATACGATCTCCATTTGCGCCCTTGTAACATCACAGACACTCGATCACAACACAAAACATTTTACTTTACTATTTCACACAAAAACATAAACTGGAATACACTCCGCAGTACAAACTGAACTTGTTGTCTTAGCCAAAGCTCGGCATGTTCTACTCCTTCAATATCTCTCACGCTACTCCTCTACATCACTCACCACACACTCAAATCATTAAGTGTCAATGTATCATTCCGCACAGTTGTGCGTGGGAGTTCGTATTTTACAACCCCTCCTCACTCCAGAGGAACTTTTTCCAGTGGTAAAAAGTTCTTGTCATTTTACAATACAATAGTCATAGTTCACATAATGAGTCATAATCCATTTACAAAGAGAAATATATGAGTTAATTTAACAATTATCTTTACGTGTTTTCCAACAATTTCTATGTATTATATACCACAACCAAAAAAAAAAAAAAAAAAATGTTTTCACTAGCAGACACATGATCAAGGTGGATCATCTAAATTTGGAATTCTGCTCAGTCCATCTGCATTTTTGTGCATAGTTCCCGATCGATGAATTATAACAAAATCATATGCTTGTAAAGCAAGGGCCCATCTCATCAGACGAGCATTTGAACTTGCGTTGGTGCGTAACCAAACGAGAGGGTTATGATCAGTTTGTATGAGGAAATTTTGACCATCCAAGTAGCATTTCAGTTTCTGTACCGCAAATATAATGGCGGCACATTCGTTTTCACTGGTACTGTATGTCTTCTCTGCTGTCGAAAGTTTTCTGCTTAGATAGAGTACAGGATGTTCAGCGCCATCTTCTTGTTCTTGCGAGAGGACGACTCCCATTCCTTGATCTGAAGCATCAGTTTGCAGAATAAATCTACATTCATAGTCAGGGGCATACAGAACAGGAAAACTAGATAAAGATTTTTTTAGTTCCACAAAAGCTTTCTCACATTGTTCTGACCATATAATTTTTTCTTTACGATTTTTACCCTTCAAGATGTCTGTCAAGGGAGCTGCTATCGAAGAAAACTTTGGAATATATCTGCTGTAATATCCCGCCAGGCCTAAGAAAGATCTTACTTGCGTCTTGTTCTTTGGCGTAGGAAAATTTTGTATGGCCTGAACCTTTCGTTCCGCTGGTTTCCGATATCCTTGCCCAACAATATGACCCAAATACAAGACGTGACCTTGAGCAAACTTACATTTGGAAGGTTTTATGGTCAAGGAAGCCCTCTGCAACCTCTGGAGCACTTCTTCAAGATATATCAAATGATCCCCCCAGTTTTTGGAAAAAAATGGCAACATCATCTAGATATGGTTCGGCAAACTCTTCGCAGCCTCTCAAAAGTTCCGACATCATTTTGCTAAAGAAATAAGGTGCGTTCTTAAGGCCAAATGGCATCTTTAAGGGCTGATACGTTCCAAAAGTAGTCACAAACGCTGCCAATCGTTGAGCTCTAGCACTTAATGGAATTTGCCAGTACCCTTTTGTTAAATCTAATACTGTAATATACTTCGCTCCAGAAACCTTTTCGACTCTTTCTTCTATGTTGGGCAATGGACAGAACTGGGTCCTTGTCACTTCATTCAATCACCTGTAATCAATACATGGGCGTGGATCTCTTCCGGGTACTTCTACCAAAATCATGGGTGATGTACAGTCTGATTCACCAACTTCTATAATCTTGCACTGCAGCATTTTATCTATCTCGGCTTTAAGAATATTTATCTGCCTGGGCGACATTCTGTAAGGCTTAACTCTTACAATAGCATTACTAGCTAGCTCGATATCATGTTCGACCAAATGAGTCTTCCCTGGAATATTAGAAAACATTTTCAAGTAATGACATAATAGTTTTTTCAGATCCTGAATTTGTTGGCCACTTAGCTGCTCTCGAAGTTTACTGTTCTCCTCGATATCAGAGAAGTTAAATATGTTTGGATTTTTTTCAACTTGCGGAAATTCAATCTCTAAATCCATTTCACCATTTTCACAACCGGGCAATAAGTTCACAAATTCTGGTCGTTTATGGTATAGTTTCAGCATGTTAATGTGATGTACTTGATGCTTTACATTTTTGCCTTCAAAGCTTACTACATAATTAGTCTCAGAAATTTTTTTCTCAATTTTCCCTGGTCCTTTCCACTGTTCCGCTAACTTATTTGGCCTGCAGGTAACAAAAACCAATACCAAATCTCCTTCTTGAAATTCACGTTTTACTGCATTTCTGTCATACCAATATTTTCTTTTCAATTGAGCCACTTCCATGTTTTTAATGGCAAGTTCTTGACATCTTTTCATCCTATTTATTAACTCAAATACATATTCAGTGACATAGTTTTCTTCTTCAGGATGACCCATCCATTTTTCATACAATAGTGTCATTGGCGTCCTCAAATTTTTTCCATGCACCAATTCAGCAGGCGTAAACCCTGTGCTTTCATGTGTCACAGTTCTCAAAGCAAACAGCGCCGCCAGTAACTGTTTCTCCCAATCCGGAGCAGACTCAAGGCATAAAACTCTCAACATCCTTTTAATAGTTCGATGGAATCGTTCTACCGGATTACTTTGGGGATGATATACAGAACTATGAGTAACTTTTATTCCAAACCGCTCCAGAAATTCTAGTGTCAAAATGCTTACAAAACTGGCTCCTTGATCAGTTTGAATTTCTTTCAGAAATCCCATGCGGCTAAAAATGCGTAACAAAGCGTCAACTACCGACTTGGATCCTATGTCTGGGACTGGTACCACATCTGGATATTTGGATGACAAACACATAGCTGTAATTATGTATCTATTTCCGCTTGAAGTCTCGGGCAAAGGCCCACAGGCATCAACGTTGATCTTTGTAAAAATTTCAGGAATAATTGGAACTATTTTCAAAGGTGCTTTCTTTTTGTCCCCAGCTTTTCCAGCACGTTGGCATGAATCACAAGATTTTACAAATTCTTCAATGTCTTTATAACAGTTAGGTCAATAAAAATACTTCGCTAGCCTGTCTTTGGTTTTTGTCACTCCTAAATGCCCCGAAGTTCCCTCATGACACGTTTTTATTTGTTCTTTATATTGTTCTGGAACAACAATAAGATCTCCCTCTTCCCCAATCTTGTTGATCTTCTTCTTCACCAACATCCCATTTCTTAGTACAGCATAACCATTTGCCTTTTTAAAATATGTTTTCTCTATTTCTTTGAGAATTTTTCTCAATTCCAAACCTTGCCGTTGATCGTTCATGAAACTTTTTGAATCCATTTTTACCAACTCTAACATGGCTCTATCTTCATCATGCCTCAGTGGCAGAATTTCTTCTTCTAATTCACCTGATTCTTCGGAACCCACAGCCTCTCCTTCAAGGGCTTGTTTTTCTTTCTTCCCTGAATCATTCTTTACTGAATTTCTCTCTTCGTTGTTTCGTTTCTGTTTTTCTTGATACCGAGTAACCTCAACATTTACCTGTTCTGAATTAAGTGACCACTCCATATCAATTTTTTTTAACAAAGCGGCAGTCTTATTTCCAAGTAAATATCTACCTTGATCTAGCGACTTCCTAATCACTGCAGCCTTAGTTACAATATGACCTAATTCACATTCTAGTTCAACTTCTGCCAATGGTAAACAAACCTTTTGTTCATCCAGAAGATGCTGTACCCACACATGTTCTCCAGTAAACTCACCTGGCGACACATACTCTTGACAAATGATATCAACTGAAGAACCTGTATCCCGGAGAATAGGCATGGTAACTCCATTTATTTTTCCTTCAAAGGTATAGGGTGCCAAGAGATCCCCTTCAGTTTCCTCTCTGATTCTATTTACGCTTCCTGAGTTCTGTGATTTTAGCTTAGGACACTGAGGTCGAATGTGATCATAAGATGCACACTCGTAACATTGAATCTTCCGTCTGCTATCATACTTTTCTTCATTCTGAGATACATTCCGATTTGACCACCCTTGTCCTACATCTGACTTAACATAATTTTTGTTATAAAATCCATTTTTCATAAAATTTCCCTGATCATAGTTATCTCTAGTTTTTTTTCTCACTGCCTTGCATTTTCTTTGAAGCACAAAATTCATTCGACGAATTTTTCTTGGTTCCTCCTCTAACACTTTCATAATTGTCCACCATATCAGCCAAATCTGAAGGTGAGACAATATTTGACCATTTATCAATAAAATGCTCCCTTATTTCTATCGGCCCTCTCCGCTTCAATTGATCTGTGATCATTAATTTTTTTAGCCCTTCAAAATCGCCTATTTTAAGTCCTGAAATCCATTCATTAAAATAATTTTCTAACTTGAAGGCAAAATCTCTCCAGGTCTTCTCTGATGTACTCATGTGTTGTACAAATTTCAATCTAAATTTCTCTGGACTTAACTTATATCTTTTAAGAAGTAACCTTTTAACATATTCATAGTTTTTAGCATCTTCCACATTTTCTCTGGCAATCAATTGTGATATTTCGTAGGGCAAAAGTCCTATCAAATTCGCGACCCAATCTTCCCTTTTTATTTCTGCTTGTTGTGCTTGCCTTTCAAATAAAACTAAGTAAATACTTATATCACTGTCTTTTGGGTCAAATGTTTTCATCAAATGACGAAGTTCTAATCTCGGTTTATGAGCATTTCCATTTTGCTCCAAACTACCTCCCAGCGGCTGACGTCCAGCTTCTATTCTGAGTTTTTCAAGCTCAAATTCCATTTGTCTTTCTGTTTCTCTACGCTCTTTTATACCTGCCAAAAGTTCTTTCATGAAATCTTCTTCATAACCTTCAAAGTTGACAATTTCATTTTTTAAATCCAGAATTTGGATATTTGGCGTAACTTCTATACCCAATTCTTCCGCCAACTGCAGTTCTTCTTCTTTGCGAGCTCTTCGTAAGAAAGCCATTTCAACAATGCCGAATTTAGACAAGTTCTACATGTACCCAATGTTTATTTATTATCATATATGTGTATACGTTTACAGAAATTGTTTACAACAATATTCGACATTTACCTATACTCTAGGCTCAAACAGTTGATCTGAATGTACTATTTCTTGACAGAAATTATTTCCTTCTATTATCGTATATGTGTATACGTTTAAAGAAATTGTTCACAACAATATTCTACATTTACCTATACTCTAGGCTCAAACAGTTGATCTGAATGTACTATTTCTTGACAGAAATTATTTCCTTCTATTTAATTCCGTGCCCGGAAACGTGTAAAAAGCTTGCTCTGATATCTCATTCCTTTGAATAATTCTCTAAGAACAACAAAAACAGTACTTACATAAACCTCTAACATAAGTGTAAATCCGATTGGGAACTTGTTTGTTTTCTCACGAACTAATTTCGAAAAACAAGAGTCACCATCCTTTGTTCTTCCCATAACAAAGAGGAAAAAAAAAATCCCTGTTGCGTCGGTTCGTTCTCACGCTGGAAGATTTTTTAACTCATCGATTCCCACGGTAATAAAAACGCCGCGAAGCTCGCATCTCGTCGGTGCTTCCACTTCTTTCTTTGGTCTGTAACATCACAGACACTCGATCACAACACAAAACATTTTACTTTACTATTTCACACAAAAACATAAACTGGAATACACTCCGCGGTACAAACTGAACTTGTTGTCTTAGCCAAAGCTCGGCATGTCCTACCCCTTCAATATCTCTCACGCTACTCCTCTACATCACTCACCACACACTCAAGTCATTAAGTGTCAATGTATCATTCCGCACTGTTGTGCGTGGAAGTTCGTATTTTACACCCTCTAGCGGCGAAGTTGTTTCATCGAAAAAAAAAAAAAAACGGAACGCATGGGTCATCATTTTCCCATTTTAAGCTTCCCAACATAAAACTAATTTTACAAATCGAACTAATAATTGCAGAGATATGGTCTCCTCGGCCAGACAGAAAAAGTGATAGCATAAGCACGATGCAAAAGATGCTAATAACGCAGTTTCGGTCTTAACAGATAAGAAAACCAATAGCCCCCCCCCCCTCTGCATTTTGCAGGGGGTGGGGTGGAAAATTTGTCAGATATAAGTTATTTCAGTAGAAAAATCCTCAACTACCAAACATCGGGCAAGGACAAAAAGGCACGAATGGATAAATATCCAGGACATGTAAAAAATTTTAGGACATTTCCAGGACAAAATGGAATTCCACGACTTTTCCGGGATTTCCAGGACGCGTACGTACCATGCAAGCAAAAAACGTTTTCTTTTACACTGATTATGCTATTCAGATGCAAAATCTGTATTTTTTATAGGTCAGAAATTTATGATTAAAGAAAAAACTGATTGTAAAATCTGTTACCTGACTGGATCCTAGAGCTGTAGTAGTCAACACAATTGATACAGTTAGAGCTGCAATGTGGAAATACGATTTTCTTTTGCCATGAGGAGTTCCGGATGAGCTAAAGCGAGTGAGCCACAGGTATGGAAGGAAGACAAACCACACTATAGCAAGCATTGGGAAGGAGTATGTCAAGACCAAGGTAATGATGCAATACAAAGACCTGACAACAACAAAAAAAAAAAAAAGTTAATGACCCTTTAAACGCACATATACTTCGGTTTTCTAAAAAGCACCAAACACTTCCACATATGGCCACAAAGTTCATTTATGATGAACATCTAGTTAACAAACATTCACTTAAAAGTTGGTCATTAAACACTTACAGACAGAAATTTCACACATAGTTGAGTGCCTTAATCCAATGCAGGGTTCGTACACATTGGAAGAAAAAAAAATCAAGGCTTTTCAAAGACATTGAAGTACAAAAATCAAGGCCCTAGCTCGCAACATACGAAATTTGAATAACTAACTAACTTGGCGATGAATGATTTGTTTGCTTCCTTTTTCAGGACTTGCAGTCAGGGTGTTTTAAAAAGTGTGGCATCTTTTCTTAGCACAACTATTAAAAAAAAGGAGCATTTTTTAATAACATATATGCTGCCCTAAAAATTTCCCCAGCTATTTTTTAATTATTGGTTTCTTAAAATAAATGACCTTACGAATATTCACCAAAGAAGAAAAAGTAGTTGCTAGGATAATTACCAAGCCTTTACATATAAATTACAAATTTAATAATTTATTCACAATTGGGTGGAAATCTGAATACAAATATAAAAATAAAAATAACCACTGCAATATACAAAAAAATTAAAATATATAAATGTCAAACTCACCACTCAGTCAACTGCCTGAAAATTGCCGTTGCTGTTACAATATTTTTAACCCCTTCAGTTTTTGGTAGTTTAGATGTGATGCTTGAGTAAAAGTCAATGAGAATTGTATAAATATTATTAGGAGACACACTTTTCTGACTTACATATATACACAGGTTTTGTAGCTATACAGAATTTAGAAATCATTATGGATCGCACGTAATACATTTTTCATCATGTTATATACTCTTAGCAACATCCAATTTTGAACTAAGTTCACCTTCAATTTCGTTGAGGAGAGCTTTTTTTTTTTCCTGAGCAGTTTTACGAAAACTGCTAGATTTTGTAATTAAGGTGAAGTTCTGTTCAGTTTCAGTTTCCAATGCTAGTTCATCCACAGACTTCAGCAATGAAAAAAACTTCACTCTCAACACGTTTTTTCTTCCTCTTTAGTTGTTCAATTTCGTCTTGCACGGCTTTTCGCTTTAGTAATAATGCAGATTTCTTTTTCTCTTGATTCTGCTCATCCAAATATGTCCATATTTTTGCCTGGCACTGCTGACACTAAGTAAAAAGGCCTTCAATAGCTTTACATTTTTCACACCCCCAGCATTGGATATATGGTCATAAATCTGCCTCTGAGCAATGATGGAATTTTCACGCAGATTTTCAACAATCAGTTTGCTTGTTGATGGAAAATCCTCTTTCAACTGATGCTTGCCCATGGGACAACAACAAAAGTAGTTTAACAACCTTCCACAGCTCCTTGTAAGGTGCACTGGAATACGTGTTAGTGCAGCAATACATCTACCCAGCACTGTTCACTCGAAGGATCAAAATCCTTGAAACTGGATTCCACTTTAGCCACACTGGTGATAAAATCCTGAAACTGCCACAGGACTGTGTCACATTGGTCAGGCTCAACCATGTGTGTGTCAACTAGAAGTTTCAAAATACACTTCAAATCTGTAACACACACCTCACCAGCAGAAGACATGAGGGATGGATCCAGACATTTCATGTGGCGAACGGGAGAGTAATTCAGTGAATTTATTTCTATTAGTTTAGACACTAGACTTTGCAAAAAGGCCCTGCACTGCATTCGAAATTCTATTACTTGTCGTTTACTAACATGACTTAAGTTACTGATGGCCTTTTCAGCTTGAAAGCCGATGCCAATTTTCTTAGGATGGCGGCACTGATTGGCATCCCTAACATCAACAAGAAGTAGCTTCACACAGGATGTAGCCACTTCTTGGACATCTTTCTTTACAAAGCGGCTCAGTACACTTCTTAACATTTTTTCTAGATCTCTGGCAATGAATGGGAGCATGGGTTTATCGCTTTGATAGCCTCTTAAAAAGGAGACAGTTGTTTGGCCACAGGGTTAAAAAACTGCAGTTTTGCATCGGTAAAGGGGTCCTTCAAAAAACGTTTCACATTGTCAAACGATGTTGTACCTGGGTCTTTTAGCTTTTCCCCCATAACTTGGTGATGATATAATTTGATATGTGGAAAAATTTCCAAAGTGCGCTCACATACAGATGAGTTTTCAAGCCACCTGTGGGGACAAAAGTTTAAGGGCATTTTTGCTTCAGGAGCTATTTCGGCAAATGTTTCTCTCTTGGCTGGTGTGTCTTTGAAGAGTCGATACAGATTTACAAACAGTTTTTCTAGTTCCCACTCAGTGGCTGTAGCACCATGCCTGAAAGCATTATTAACTATGTGCAGACCACAACTTCCTGTGTTAAAAACTGAAATGTTGTGATCATCAGATATTTCTTTTTTTTTTTTTTTGGAACATACCAAAAAATGTCCAGTTGACACTGGGACCATCCATTGAAACTTGAACAATATTAAACAAAGGCAAAGGTTTGATGTATTCCAGGAATTCGGTCATTATTACCTCCACAGTTGAGCGTCCCAAAAACACGGACGAAAAGTACTTTGTCAGTACCTTGCTGCCTTCCCACACCCTTACATGTACATCAATTTGCTTTGACTGAGTGAATTTGTTCAAGCTTTCAAATAAAACTACAAAGTTTTGGTTTTGAAATCTCACTTCTTGTACCAGAAGTGACATGAAATGCGGGGCTAAACCGAAGCAGCAGATGTAAGCAGTTTTTTTCTCCACAAGAAAAATTGGTCGCAATGATGCTGTCGGGAAACATCAGCCGAAATAGGGCATCTATACCCGCACGTGACGGGTACGAAAAATGTGATTTAATAACTTTCAACGGCCACAAAGTTTCCGCTTTAATAACAGTGTTATTCTGCGGAATTTTTACAGTTGGCGATTTCACAGATGCGGCGTCGATCCTAAACTGACATCATTTCATTTATAGCCATGTTCCTCAAAGTACTTTGAGAAAGTGAAATATGTTTTTTGCTCTTCATGTGGCTCTTTAATGCGGATTCACCCATACTTGAAATATTCACATTTTTGCAACACCAAACACATTTTGCAACAAAGTTATTACTGCTTCCTTTCGCTATCCACTTCGAATACAATGGGTTTTTCAGCCAAAGATCCTGAAATGAAGACTTACCCATAGAAATCCCATACAAAATCAGATTTCTGTAAAACTAAAACTTTTTGCAGATTGCTTTGCGCTGCGTGAACAATCGTTATCACACGTGCTGCTACAAAGCCACGTGCAGATGAGTAGCCGGAAGAAGAGGGATAGCTCCAAGTGATGCTAATACCCGTAATAAAGAAGAGCACAAGTTCCGAAGCTCAGTAACATTTCCTCCTTACTTCCTCTCACTCCAAGCAAGCTCCCACCGGCCGGTAAAACACACGAACGAACATACTTATGCGGTAAAGCTAGAGGAGCAGCACAGCGCAGACACTGCAGATGCACACCCAGCCGCGCATGCGTAACTAAAAACAGCAAGAAACACATGGTTGAACCAGAAAACAAGTTCCCTGCCCCAAGCCAAGGCCAGCGCCTTCGCTAATCGATGGTTGCCATTTGACCTCGTATGACGGGACGGGAAGTATTCTCCCAACAAGGTAGAAGAATGCAGCTGACTTAAAAAATAATTTGTGTTTAACAAAAAAAAAGTTCACTGTGGATTCTGTTTCTCAGATGAAAGAAACATAATAAATTTTAATTTCAGCTCTTTTTTTTTTTTTTTACCAATAAACCATTAAAAAATTTCAGATTCCGATTTTCAAGGATTTTCCCGACATTTATTGGAAAACATCAAGAATTCCCGAATTTTATAGGCCTTGAAACAAAATTTTGAAATTAAAGGCTTTTCAAGGTTTTTGAGGCCGTGTGCGCACCCTGCTGTATGTATGTATAATGATCTGATTCAATTCTCTGCACATAGTTCTCTGAGATATGGGTTGGAAACAGCCTTTGTTGCATGCTTTGGTCAACTGCTACAAACAAGAAGTCCTGTTTCTTCATACAAGCCTTCTCACACGATGGTGAATGTTGTCACGCCACAGATACGTCTCTTAGACAAGCAATGTGGATTATTCTTCCACTGATTAAAGACTCAGGATATCTCACCTTTTGAGAAACCAGTTGGCTCTGCTGTTTGCAAAATTGTTGCTCCAGCCTGATGGGCACCCATTATCGAAATCCAAAAGATCGTTTGTTTTTCCCATGGTGAACCACAATACTGATGACTACTGACTAGCAGCAGTCTAAAATAATTGCATTGATCATGTGACCACGTATGTTGCATATAAACTGCCTGACAGAGAAAATGCCACACCACGAAGACGTGAATGCAGTGCCATGCAAATTGCAGAGTGGGTGAACACATAAGTTATGCAAATGACTGCATTTGCAGGACAATCGCACGAACGGCGTGCGGGATATAAGCGAACAACCAGCCTGTGAGGCCATCAGTCAAGACGTCATCACAGACACGAGAAGTGAGTAGTTCTGCTGTAACTGTGTCTGAAGAATGAACAAGGAGTGCCAATTAGAGATGAGCTCGGGCACGTGCTCGAATGGTCTCAGAATTCTTTAACTCCCGAAAAACTCGGGCCTGGGCTAGGAATTACACGTCTTGAATTTCATGACTGTAATTAATTCAACACATGTAATTCTGAGCCTGGTTGAATTACACGTGTTGAATTTCATTGTAGAATTATTACCATGGTGGAAAGATTTTCAATTTCATAAGCTAGCTGCCATTGCAAGACAAAAGACTTGCATTATGCATTTTCCAAAGCTATGGCCCAAGCAGTGGTCCCAGGAAGAATTGGTGCAACGTCGTAGGGGGACCGAAGCACGGAGACGGACGTCCGAGTGCACGGATCAACGCATCTGACGTTATGCCGTAATGGACTCACAGGTCACAATGGGAGACATTTTGCGGAATGTACGGGGAGGCTTGGATGCTCCGACATCGGCGTGGGCAGTGTCGTGCCAATTGGCTACGTCTGGTTTGCTGTCTAGCCGTCCATTGCAAAAGTTACTCCTAACAGCGAGCCATTATCGTCACCGCTTGGTGTGGTGTCGCTCCAGAGCTGCATGGGGTGCCGAATGGAACAGTGTGGTGTTCAGCGATGAATCGTGGTTCTGTCTCACCACGGATGATCCCCATGTGAGAGTCTGGAGGTGACGTAGCCAATGGGAGCGCCACATGGCCAGGCAACGTGGAATCATGGTGTGGGGTGCTATGAGCGCCAACAGCCAGTGGTCACCGCTATTACACATTATGGGCACATTGATGGCACGCCGCTATGCTGAAGAGGTGCTGTGGCCCGTGGCACTACCGTATCTGCAGGGCATCCCAAACGCTATTTCTCAACAGGATAGCCAGCTGCATACCACTTGGATCAGCCTGAATGATTTACATGTTGTGTGGATGCTTCAGTGGCCAGCACGATCCCTCGCATCTGTGGGACGCGACTCTGGACGTCGGTTGAGTACCCCCCCCCTCCACTCCCGCAAAATGAAGATGAACAGTGGACTCGGATCAACACCACGTGGTCCACGATACCCCAGGATTCTATTTGGACTCTCATTGCAGGGTTGCCATCACAACTACACATTGAAAACAGCTGCTTTAGTAGCCTGAAAAGTAAAAAATAGTAGCCTAAATAGTCTCCTCCTAGCGATAATTTTGTTGCTTATCTGGACGATTTAGTAGTCTTTTTACATTATCCTTATATGCTGACTCGTATAAAAAAATAGGACATACATATGTAGAACAGAAAATTTTGAAACATAGCTAGACAATACTAAGTACGAGTTTATAAATTAAAAGCAAACAAAGCTTTGATTTCATAAGCCATCCTTTGTTTCCTTCAACTAAAATTGAATTTATTTCTTTTTAGATTTCTTTAGTTCATTTACTTTAGAATTCACCTATTACAATAACAATAAAACAAATATTTGTGTCCTACCTTTTGTAATAACTGTCGTGAATAAAAAGTACAATTAAAACAAAGACCTGAATGCTGTAAACTTTAGATATTTGGTTCATTACCAATTAGAGTATAAGATAAATTAAACATATATTACATTTTTGCAAATGGAATGGCACTATTCACTGAACTGTGTAAAACAAACATTTACTGCACCATAGTACTTAAGAAAAGCTGGTACAACATGGAATTTATAATCCATTTAATAAGTACAATATAAAATTCAATACTCACTTGGGTACTTCTACTATGAAACTTCAAATTGAATATCAATATTTTCTAATAGCAGAAGAGTTCAAATAATCTGATGTACTTGAAAACTAGACTTATTTTAACATTGCTTAGATTATTAACACTAAGCAATCATAAAACATTAAATTAATACAAGTTGAATACTACATACACCTACAACTTGTGTACAGGACATTTTCAATAGTATGAATGAAGACAATCAAAAACAGTTGTAAAATACAGTATAAAAATGTGATGTGCTGGGCATTAAGTATTGGATGCATACAAATATATATGAATGAAAATTAAAATAATATAATAATGAAAAATAAATACAAAATTAAATCACATAAAAGAAATATTAGGATTTTTTTGGCTTTTTAGTTATGTAGGCATCAATCAAGTTTAACTTTCTCTTGTTAACTATTAAGTTCAGTTTTTCTCTTTTTCTTCATGGCATCTTTCCCTCTGTCATAATTTTTGTGCCCCCTCTAACATGCCTTGTGCCATCCTAATTCCAAGCAAATCATTTTTCTCAATTGCTAATTTAAGCAAATAATTAGCCTCCTTAAGCAAAGTATCTGCAGACTCCTGGGTTTCTTTTTTTCTTGGGCAACTATTTTCGCTTTTGTTTCCAGTTTTTCAATTGAAACTGTCTTACTCTTTCTTCCTCTATCTTCTCTTCTCTTTCTCTCTTTTCTTTCAGAGACTGCTCTTTCAGCTTTCTTTAGTCTTCAAGGTAGTCATCATAAGATTTATGTGCACCATAAGCTAATTTTAAAAGTTCTTTTGCTATTGGAACTTCTGCAACATGTTTGAATTTCTTTAACGAGTCTCTGATTAATAATCTTTCATTCAACACATGTTCCGACATTCTGGATTTATCTTCAGCCATGATTCTTCTGAAGACTGAAACCCTCCGCTCCACATCACCATTTCCATGTGACAAACACAAGCTAACTTTAACAAGGGATACTTCTGTTCTCCCAAAGCAGTTTTTTACCGCCTCGGTGGTGCAGTGGTCTAAGGCGATGGCCTCTGATCATTCGTCCGAAAGGGGTCCGAGTTCGAATCCCGGTGAGGCATGGATGTTGTGTTTGTCTTACGGCACTGGTTCTCTCCCTTCCCTGGAACCAGTGACCCTAAATTAGGGACGGGCGACTGCTTATAGTCCATTGAGTTGCTCCCGGTGGTCGTTAAAACCTCCATCAAAAAAAAAAAAAAAAAAAATCAAAGCAGTTTTCTTGTCAAGAGCCTCTTTCCAAAAATGATCTGACTCTTACATGACAGTAGGGAATGGAAACCTCTGATTGTAGTATGCACCATTCATCTTTGACTTTTAAAGGATTCACTTCAATCACTGATAAAGCTTTTGCTAGCAGCTGTGCTCTTTCTATCACAAAAAGTAACTCTACTTTTATGTCCACATATTTTAGGCACTTGATAATTTGCTTATATTTTGTGGTTTGCATTATTTCTTTTGATTTTGAAGGAATAAAAACAAAAAATTAATTTTCAACTGCTGGCCATTGCTCTAACAGTCTTTCACATGCAGGTCCTGCAGTCAGCCATCTGCTCGATACATGTTTCAGAAACCGTGCCCTTGGCACATTCTTTTTAATCTGAGTTGTTTCATATCTTCCCATCTACAGGGAAACTTTTTAAAAAAGTAAAATATATCAGTAACTAATTCACATGCAACATCACCAAATTCGGCTAAACCTTTTAAAAAGGCATTATTGACTACATGCAAACTGCATGTACCAATGTCGAACAATCCATGGCCTCTTTCTTCAATTAGTGAATTGCTTATAAGGTTCCAAACTTTTTATTCACATTTGGGCCATCCGATGTTAACATTATCAACTTACTCATTGACAGATTTGAAATGTTGAGAACTTTCCTAATTTCAGCAGTTGCATGCCTGCAAACTACTTGTTTCTCGTCCTCTGACCAATAACGAGTCATAAACTGCAGTTCTTTATCAGCATTGTTTGTTGTTTCATTGTATTGTAACGTAAAGACTTGTTAATGTCATTTAGAAGTTCTTTTCTGAAATATGGACCTAATGACTCTGTTATTAAGTATGATAATTTAGTCCTGCCTAAACTAAAGTTTACTGGGATTGTTGGAAACATAGCTGAGAATATAAAACTTAAATCATCAGTGGTGCTCGCAGCCTTATTACACTGCACTGTTTTTAGTGCCCATATCAGTTCAGGTTTTGTACTGCTTCTTTGGAGTGGTACAACTGTATTGTGTTTGCTGCTGGTACACTTGTACTACTGTTTCCAGACTGAAGCAGAATCATCATCATCATTGTCAACCATTATCAATCCACTGCTGGACGAAGGTCTCCCCAAGTTTCCTCCACAACGGTCTGTCTTGTGCCAGTCTCCTCCATGTCACTCCCGCATATTTACGAATTTCATCCACCCATCTCCCATGTGGTCTTTTTCTGGGTCTTTTCCTGTCCCTTGGAATCCAATCTAAAATTTCAGCTGTCCATCGATGGTCTGTCCTTCTGGCAGTATGTCCAGCCCATTGCCATTTCAGATATTTAACCCTGATCATGATGTCTTCCACTCTCGTCATTTTTCGGATCCACGAGTTTCTCTTCTTATCTCTCCTGGTTATACCAAGCATGCACCTCTCCATGCTTCTTTGAGTTGTCTGCAGCCTTTGTATGTCTCTTTTAGTTAAGGTCCACGTCTCTGCACCATACGTAAGCACTGGAAGGATGCATTGATCAAACACTTTTCTTTTAAGACATAATGGCATATTGCTCTTGAAAATTATGCTGTTTCTTCCAAAAGCTCTCCAGGCAAGTTTTGTACGCCGATTAATTTCTTCATCAATGTGACCCTCACTTGATATCTGCTGTCCAAGATAAACATACGTATCTGTTATCTCCAGTTTTTCTCCATCAATCGATAAATCTTCATTTCTTGTAAAAGCATTGAACATCACTTTTGTCTTCTGAAAGTTCATTTTTAATCCCACTTCTTTACTCTTGTCAGCAAGTTCCTGGATCATACTCTGCAGCTCTGATGGGGTAGTTGCAAAAATGACTACGTCATCAGCAAAACGAAGGTGGGTTAGATAATCTCCATTAATCTTTATCCCTTTGTTTTCCCAGTTCAGTGATTGAAAGACATTTTCCAATGTGGCATTAAAGAGCTTCGGAGATATGGTGTCACCTTGTCTCACTCCCTTTCCAATTTTTATGTGTGTTGTATTTTCAAACAGCCGAATCTTTGCACTTGCATTTTCATAGATGTTATTAATAATATTAATGTATGCATCTTCAATACCGCAGGATTTCAGAAGCGGAATAGGTACATCTTTTTCTGGCACTACATCAGTTTCTCCTGGTTTCGGCAACAGTTGGGATGAGTTTAACTTCACAGAAGCACATTCCATATGCAGTGATGTAGAGACATGCTGAGTTAAAGCAGCAAAACCTTTGCTAGCACAAGAAATTTTCCTGTCACATACAACACAAAGGACCTCGTTTTCATCGATTTTCTTGTACCAAGAAGAATATTGTTGGCCAAACTGGGCCATCTTCTTAAGCCATTGGGGTATAACTTTAATGTTTTTCCCATTGTTATATCCCTACAAGGAAAGAAGAAAATTAATTAAAACACAAAAGAAAACTTTATAAAATACAACAGTAATATATAGCCATGAGAGATGGATCATAACAGACAAGGAACTATACAAAATTTACACAGTTGGCAAAGATGTAGCCTGATAATACATATACACAATTTTTACTTTCTCATACTATGAATATACATAATCTATAATACATGAGAAAGTATTGCTTTCTTTTACCTAATTATGGTGTCATACCAAGTATCAGCTATTTTTGTAAAAAATTCACAAAGATACATTTTTGTATTTTTTATGCACAGTTGACTAATGCCCCCATCACGGAAACGCCACCCGCCCTTGGGCAATGCTCACTGCCTTAAATCAGATAAGAGTGGTTTTAGGTGGCTGCCAAATGGACCCCACATGCTTTCCCCTCCCTTCCCTTTACTATGGAGTTAGGAGGATCAAGTCACTAATACCTTAGGGTTTTTCTCACATATACAGGACTCCCAGCTGAAAAGAAGTTTCTCCTTATCTTACAACCATACTAAATGGATTTTAATCTGCTCTTTTCCATTCATCTTCCTCTGGGACAATGCAGGCAAAGAATACTGGGCGGTTCCCCCACCAGTATCATTCTAAACAAAAGCGACACAGTCCTGGAAATAGAAACATGAAACTTAGATTCAACATGTCTGAAACTTTTTGGGATCTAGGTGAAAACAGTGGCAAGGCAAAGAGGCTGAAAAATAAATAAATCATTGCAGCTACATTACTGGCCAGCACATTTTTTTTTTTTTTTTTTTTTTTTTTTTTTTTTGTCGCCAGTGGCGAGCTGGCGATTGTATTCCATATTCGTTGAGCACAGGGTTCAAATTAATTGTCATGCAAATAAACTTTTTTGTTTTTATTGAATTGCACTCATATTGTTACTTCTTAGTTTGTACTTTATAGTTTGTAGAGCAGAGTATGACCAGCAGCCAATGGCAGCTTTCTTCCTCACCAGGATGAACAAGCCGGCGCAAATAAGTCAAAGGAGCGAAGGGTTGCTACTGGGGAGGGAAGCTTGCAGTTGCAATTCCACCCCCACCCATCACCACACACACACATCCCCCAGCAGAGGAGAAAGTCACAGGACTGACGAAATTTGTCCATGAGCTTACAGCCCCCCCCCCCCCCCCTATCACTTTGCTCACTCTCACCTCAGGCATCAGGGAAGGATGAAGGGCAGTCACTGGGTACTAAGATTAGTGAAACACCGGTTCTTCCGATAGCATATGGTGGGGATCTCATTTCTTGAGGAAAAAACTTTGCAGTTTTGGAATACCTCGAAAATATCCTAGAAAAAAATCAAAAGTGCGAAAATCTGAGTTTCTGCTAAAGAAACCCATGTATGATTAATGAAACATGAAACAGCAGGCACTTCAGTTTGGCCTTTGCATGTGTGTGTGCATCATGAGCGTACTTTGTTGTGACAAAATAAAAATCAACCACGTGCTGTTCATGTTTTACATTTCCTTTGTTCTATTTCAGATGTATGTGATTCAGCTGCCGTGGGGGAGGGAGGCATATATCACATTCATTCAGTAAATTTGGCAAAGGAATGTAAAATCACGAAAATTGTAATACCGACAGCACCGATGTTTCTATATTATCAGTCTGGTACTGTAATAAAGTAGATGCAAGCAGATTGAAAAAGATTCAAAATTAAATAAAACACAAAATTTCATACGTAAAACAGTACTTAACAGCATTACTTATAATGTATATTGAATCATAGAAGAAGAAAAAAAAAAAACTTACTTGTTTGTTCAGCTTCTCTGATGTATATCCAGCTAATTTGACGGCGCCAATCGGCCGTACATTTGAGTCAGAGCAAAAACAAGGTGGAGAAACATGTTGACCAGCGAATGCACAGTAACGAGTGACAAAATTTCCAGAGACGGGATCCTTCTCCCACGTAGCAGCAGTACACAACTATTGGCCGAGAAAATGTATGACGCAATCTCCTCTTGATATCGGATTGGATGCTAGTGACGTTCAAAATCACTGTTGTTATCTTTGTTAGCAATATTATTTAAAAATGAATTTATAGCAAAATATTTTAAAATAGTCTCCTAAAACTTAAAAAAGTTGCCAGTTTTTCAAAAGTAGTCGCTTTTGGGCCTGTTTTTGGGAAAATAGGCCCAAAAGCGACTACAAGCTTCCCTCCCAAATCACTGTAGTTGCCAAAGGTAAAAAATAGTCGCTTTTTACTCGCCAATGGCAACCCTGAATTGCCTTGATGCCACATCGAATTCAACGTTGCATCACCCAAAATGGGGGCCACACTCCTTATTGATCATCCTGTATATTCAGCCACTGGAGCCTAGTCTGTATGTGACAATTAATTATTTGTTCATGACTAACTTGGCTATCTGTGTGTGCAGTTTGGTCTGTTTTCGAGCATTCCTTCATGGTGTGGCATTTTCTCTGTCAGGCAGTGTATATTGCATAAGTGACATTTACGTACATCTGCATAAAGGTTTCAAATTCAGTGGCCAGTGTGTGTACATTAAACAGAAAACAAATTCATCTCTGTTTGTTGGTTAATTAATAACAAGGAACTGTACACCAATTACACTTAAAATAGTACTAGAGATACGAATTTCTTGGCGTAGATTATAAATCAAAGTGCGAAGGCTTGGAAACTTTGCTTTATAATCTACGCCAAGAAATTCAGATTACTAGTACTATTTTGTTAGTTGTCATTGTTTCTTCAACTTTCATAAAATGTAAAGCATTATAGAACAAGCAAAATTCATTTTACCTTGGGTGTCGTGTGCGAGCACTGCCATCATGCAGACAGGCAATGTCTTCACGTGCACCAGGTATAAACTGAATGAGCCATCCAACTGATGCTAAAGATGTACAGATGTTAATGCAGAAGATGATGATGTTTGGATAATGGCTGGCTGCTTTCCATGTTATTAAGAAAGTCACCTGAATTAACATTACACAGTAAATATGTGTTAAGTTACACATAACAATAAAACTTATTTTAACTAGATGAAAAAGAGAAATATGCAAAAAATTTTAAATGTCTAGTAAGAGGAATATACTAAAAAACTGAAACATATCAGGTGTTTCATAAACATTTTAACCAGGGTTTATTTCGTCAGTAGTTAACGATAGATATATGCTTCCAGCTGGAAAAAGTATTAGAATGAAATGCAGAATTCTGTCGTAGTAGTTTCCCTATCGTAGGTGGTACAGTCACCCCTCAATGTACCACCACCCTTGCATAATGCCACTCCTTGGGTATGAACAGACACATTTTGTATAAAACGCCTCTTGATATACTGTCACACGACCAATGTACAGTATATTACTGCACCGACTAGCCTTTTCCAACACAAAACAGACTTGATGTATAGCCACTTTCAAACTGTGTGAGACTTCCTTTTTCATTTTTCCAGATTGCGATTCTGTTGTGGCAAATCTTAATCAGGGATCATAGCATACTTCTGGAAAATTTTAGGTAGGAATTTTAGGAATTTTTAGAAAAATTTTAGGAAAATTTTAGGAGTGTATTTCAATAAAAACTAGATGTATATTTGTATACATCTAGTAAAACAACTTTGTATACATTGTAAAGAGTTTGCTTCACACCCTTCAACCATATATACTGATAGACTGCGCATGACATCAAAATTTCTGGCTCCAACATAAAATCACATGACATCAGTCAAAAAGATGGGTTACACCTGCTGTGCTTATGGTTGCTCTGAGCGATATAGTAAAGGAAGTTCTATGATTTTTCATGGGTAAGAAACGAATTAAATACCTAAGTCAATAAAGTTCAATTACTTAACCAGAAACTTGCAGCTATTGATATAAAAATATAGTAACTTAAGAAAAAAAAATGGAATGTATGTCCCAAATTCTTCGCAAATGTTCATCACATTATAAATCACGAAATGTAAACAACCCGATCATGCATGTATATAGCTCATAAGTAAACTTACCTGAATAGTTTTCATTATATATGAGGAGCATTCACATAATACACCGAAAACACTGAAGTTCTGCAGCATAAATTAGTAATCATAACAGCATTTTTACACGAAATTTGGAGTCTGATGATGACGTGCCCAATGTTTGAGCCATGGCGGCTTTGATGCAGCTATTGCCAATGCACAGTCCATTAGTATATACGGTCGAAGTTCACACCCAAATTTTTTGCATAATGTCTAATGTCTAAAGTTTAAGTATGATTTACTTCTAATGTTCAGTTCTTATCTTTTCACGTGTTATTATCATATTCAAGTATATTTACCACATTCAAGTTTCACTTTGAACATTAATATGCTGTTGAACCAGAAGCAATTCACAATTTTCACAGTAAAGTTTTCAGGTTTCACATTAAATTATAATATCCTAAAAAGGTAATTAAAAACCAAGAACTATGTACAATTGTTCACTGAATTACTTTTTTCATATTATTGTTTTAACCTTTTCCTGATAAACCTATCTTTTTCTGCTTCCACCACAACTAATTTACTTTCAGTTTTCTTTATTTCAGCTGAACCTTGTACGATCAAGTTAGAGGCAACTGCTATTTCAACAGTATTTTGTTTTTCTACAGCTTTTCTCATTCTTTCTGTTCCCTCTTGAATTACTGCTAGGGAGGCTTCATTATCTTTTTTAAGCCTATTTATTTCTGCATCATTTTCTTTTATTTTGTCATCAAACTCAGCTTTTCTTTTTTTCTCTAGCTGCTTTTCCTTATTTTCACTCTCTTTCTGCTTCCTTTCTTTTACCTTTTTTGATTCTTCTTCCTTCAGCTTATCAACATAATCTTTATAAAATTTATGTGAATCACGAACACTATTTAACAAATTTCTTGTTATGGGAACTTTACTTACACATCCATCCATAGTGTTTAATGGCCCCTTTAACTATTCTTAATGATGTTATTTTAAGTTAGCCTTGTCCTTCCTTAACAGAGCAGTGTTAACCGAAAATCCCCTTTCTGCAAATCCTAAAATCCCCATTACCATGAGGTAAAACTAAAATTGACTTGATGAGTTTAGCAAGATTTGAGTATTTTTCTTTTCCGCTAGAGTCTTTAATACTAAATATATTACGCCAGTAATGATCAATCCGCACTGGAATAAGCCCTTCCTCTGAAAATTTCACTAGTTCATCTAGAGTTGGCTTATCGCAATTTAAAAGTTTCCACTCTTCTCTTACTCTATCAATTTGTTCCTCAGAAAGATGCAAAACACTTGAAATTCTGGTTATTTCCGAAAGTCCTTCAGTGACTGAAAGTTGAGTTGACTCTTTCTTTGGTTCTTTTACCTTTAAAACTTCTATGTCTCTTAGCTTTTGATTGCAGAATGGCAAATTTGACTTTAAATATTTTGTGGTTGCGATTAGTGATGATCTTACATATAAGAGAAATAATTTCTGCCTGGTCTCCTGAACATTCCTGAGGAGATTTTTTGTCTTCATACCAACTTCTAACTCCCTAGTTTTTTCCATGAATTTTTGTTTTCAAAATCTACATTCTTTAGGTCTTCTCCAAATTTCCCTGCAATAACATCATCTTGGATAAACTGAGCCATAACATTTCTCATTAAAGTATTTAAATCAGAATATAACTGGTGTATTTTTGGTTCTTCACTCTGATAACATAATGAAAACTTTTCAAAATTTTGGTGTGAAAATGAAATTAATGCTAAATAGCAAGGAGTTAGCTCATTTTTCAGGAAACAGTGAATTATTTTATACCTTGCTGAATTGCGTAGTTGTTTTTCAAATATTTTTTGAGATGGCAAGAAGTTTAAAAAATATTCTGTAATATTTAGCCATTGATCCAAGAGCCTCTGGGCTACAGAACCAACGGTTAACCATCTGTTGCTGACATGACGCAAAAGAAATTTGGCTGTGACCAATGTTATATCCTAGACAGATTTATAATCCTCTAGTCTTGCAGCACTATTTAAAAAGTAATGTATATCAGTAGCAAATTCGTCAAAATCTATATTTAAGCTTGTCAAAAAAATTTTAAATGCATTACTAACAACATGCAGGTTGCAAAAACCTAGTTCCAAAGATTTCTGGCCTGTTTCTTGTTTTACAACTTCATTGAATTTGCATAAAAAACACTTATTTACATTTGGGCTGTCCATGGATACACAAATAATTCTGTTCAACAAAATATTTAAGGATGATAACACATCAAGAATTTCTTTTAGCAAAATATCTGCTGTTGCATGACCCAGAAAAACGCTTGTTAAGTATCGGCAAGAAACTGAATTTATTTCTGAAGACCAGTACCTGAGATACACATCCAACTGCCGTTTCACTTGTGTATTTGTAGTTTCATCAAATGCTATAGTAACCTTTCCTGGGCTACTAGATGCAATGTCTTTTTTCAAATCCTCTTCAAAATATTTTGACAATCCATGCGATATCACATAAGCAACTTTTTTTTCTTTAGGTTGCATTTTGGTTGCAATAGCAGAATCAGGAAACATTTCTTTGAAAAGTTCAACTGTTTCAGTGCATGAAACAAAAGACATATTGTCTTTAGCAACTTTCATGGCCCATAATGCTTCGGCTTTAGCCAACTGTAAATCATGACTCAGTACTTCACTAATATTTGTTTTGGGCTGAAGATCCCGTCCTCCAAAGGCTTTCAGGATGGACTTATTTTGAAATTTACTTTGAAATTTCTGCAAATGTTTTTTTTTCCTTTATAATGCGCTTTTACTTGTGAAAAGCCACTATTAGAAATATTGAAAATTTCTGAACACAATATACACTTAGCAGAAAATATTGTTTCAGTTGCAGAACACCATTCTTTCAACTTCATTCCGTCCAATTCTTTGGCGAGCCACGCATCTTGAAATTTCGTTTTGGATTTAGGCATCTTAAACACTTGTATTACTAATCAGAAAATGAAAGGGAAGTACAAAAACACGTTCCAATATTGCAAAATCAGACAACTTCCCGAAGTTTGGCTGCGAGGATGTCAGAAGATAGAAAAAAAAAAAAGCAAGTCACCACTAGAGAACTGAACCTGCACACAGCACAGAGAACACCATAAAAGACACAAAACCAGAAACTATCATACGCATCTCACGCAATTTCAGTCAAAGCGAGTCGGAGCCGAGATATATTGCGTATCGAAGGTCGCTGTCGCCGACGCACGATCGAAGGTTAATGATCACGTGCTCTACTGCCTGCCACGATAACACTCAGCTACCATCCCATCGTCATTACCGGAGGTTACGGAAGGAGACCACATGTTTCCTCTTTGCTTCCACCCACCTGCGGCTTACAATAACAAAACATCAGCAGAAAGAGGAGGTTCCACGAGGCATGTCCAAAAATAAAGTACGATCTTCTGCGTGCCACGGAGTTCGTCTGCAAAGCGCAAACCAGGGGTGAAAATGACCTGTCCCCTTTTCCCTTAGATCTCTTGTTACTCTCAAAAACTGTCCGAAGGCACAAAAGTGGAGCGCCCGCCCCGAAGCAAGTGCATCTCGATGGTGTCATTTTCCCTCCCTTCAGCAGCACAGCATATAGGCTGTGTTTCTACAATAACAGGTCTTTTTACCTTACCGTAATGGCAAATTTATTGGCGTTAATAACGGTTGTATTTTTAATAAATAAGCTTACGAAAATTTTAGGAAGAATAGCAAATTTTAGTTATAATTTTAGGAATTTAAGGAGGGTCACAAAATATTAGGAATTTTAGGAGAAATGCGATCCCTGCCTTAATTTAAAAACAATGATTCAATCAAGGTGGGAATCAATGTTTTCTAACCTTAATTTAAAGACAATGATTCAATCAAGGTGGGAATCAATGTTTTCTAACCTTAAGAAGATTCTTTGAAGCCAACTCACAGGATGGCAATATTTCAGATGTACTAGTTAACTTACATTGTACACTGAAAATCAATACACCGAAATCTCAAACATAAATGAAAAAAATCGAGGGGTTTTTTAGAATAAACTCAGATATATAAAGTGATTTTGTCTAATGCTATTAATTTTCACTCGACGAAGTTTTAGTAATGTAACATTTTTTTATTAATTTCCTTACAATTAAAATGCTAACTTCTGTCTTCTTATGATGCAAAGCAAACTTCTGCATTTCATGCATACGAGATGATTCCAAGATGGAAACTGACACTTCGAACTACAGTGCTTACTAGTACACAACATGTAAGCACATTTATCCTTATTAATGTACTTTTAATTTAATGCTAATTACGATTTTTGAGGAACCGAAATTAACAGAATTTGGGTTAATCTAAAAATAATTGGCAAATTTGATATAATGTCACATTTTAATGAAGCCAATTGTGGTACATGAAGAATTCTTTGTATTTACATAAAAATAGGCAATATAAATTATGGTATGGCCCTTACAGCAAAGAATAGCCATTTAGAAAAAGTTGTGTGGCATGAAAATTAGTCTATGGAAAGCAAATTCGTCTTTCGAGCTGCAAATGTTGCTGAGATATTAAGTGATATGAACTATGAGCATATGCCCTGTGAAGCCTTATATTTAGTGGAGTTATAGCACGTTTATCTATTGTGTATATGATGTTTGGCAGTCATTGCAGCATTGCAGTTGCACTTATAAATTCAGTGGACAATAAGGACC
This sequence comes from Macrothele yani, assembly GCA_039090855.1. Classification (NCBI taxonomy): domain Eukaryota; kingdom Metazoa; phylum Arthropoda; class Arachnida; order Araneae; family Macrothelidae; genus Macrothele; species Macrothele yani. Next base: position 129,951,357 of record CM077027.1, on the reverse strand, counting down.
TGTTAAATGTGTACTCTTAGATGTCCATGCAAATTTTGATGAGTCAGTCATATCATCTCCTGCAGATTAGTAAGATGTCATACAACTGTGCAGATATGTAAACTCGCTTCCTTCCTGTGGCACAACAGCTGCAGACGATAATGCCCGGATCGGATACAGTAACAGAGTATTTTGAGACGGTGGTCATTTACAGTGAACACAATTGCGATGCTGCCGCGACTGTTAAACATTCTACACAAACCATAACACAGTGCTATAACTCCCCTAAATACAAGGCTTCACATGACTCATGGACATAATTCATATCACTAATATTGCAGTGACTCGAAAGATGGGGTTTCTTTCTTCAGACATGCAATTTTTCTAAATGCATAGATAGATGCCTGCTTCTGGAAGATGTTTTAAGTAACAAACATGTTTTATATTTTTTCACTAATTTTCAGTAATTCAGGCACACAGTGGCAAATTTGGGCATCTAGCATGGCATGGGTTTCAGTCTGTAACAATTATTATAGAAAAAAATAAAAGAATAAATACATTAAACAATAATTTGCTGGTGGAAAAGATTATCTTTAGTAATGAGTTAATCTCTCTCTCTCTCTCTCTCTCTCTCTCTCTCTCTCTCTCTCTCTCTCTCTCTCTCTCTCTTTTAATGCCCTCAAATTTTGGTAAAGTTGGAATCAACTGCTTCTCCTATATAACCCATTTTACTGAAGCAATGAACTGCAGACTTACCCGGTCTTTTAAGTTCTTAGTTCACAGTTTGAATAGCCAAAAATTTTTTGACGTACATTCATTATGCTGAACTTTCAGCCAGAAGACAATGAATGTATAATAAAAAAGCTTTCACATTTTTTGAAAAATGGTGAAACTTTGAAAATATGAATACAATTGGACACCTGCATCAAGTCTTGCAAATTTTCTAACTTCGTCACTTCGATTTTTGTACAACTTCCCCTCCCTTATCCAGCTGAAATGCAAAGATTTATGGGGAGAAAATAGTTTTTAACAATACAGGACAGCGGAAACATCACAAAAAAGAAAGAAAAAATTATGGGAGAAATTTGCACTTCATCCAACTTCCGTTTGGGGAAGTTTTTCCTCCATTTTAAAGCTGAAATACAAATATTTGTGAAGTAAAATTACATTTAACAACAACAGAGGAAAGAAGGAACATTGCGAGAAACAGAATTCACAAATGTTTTTGCTCTAACTTTTGGTTTAGGAGATTGTTCCCTATATTTTCAAGCTGAAATGCAAACATTTATGCAAAAAAATTATCTTTAATAACAGTAGTGTAGGCATCATCTCCCGGGAGTAGATAAAAAAATATGATTACGGGAGAAATCTTCACTCCATCTAATTTCCGTTTTCGAAAGTTCTGCACTTTTGAGATAGAATTTCGTCCTACGATGAAACCCTCCCCCCCCCCAATTATATTAAACATAGCATAATTCAACTGATAAGAAAAATTGGAATTCTGCAATTCTGTGAAGGAATATCATGCTTCTTTCCAAAGAATAAAAATCAAGTGGGGATAATGGTGATTTTCCATAATTTCACTGCCATGTCCATACTCCTGTAATTCCAACCAAAAATTTTTAATATTACAGAAAATCCATACTGGTTGGCATCTATGTAAATAGATATTGTTTACTGCAGGGTACATATAAAAATTTAGATTTGCCATTTTTATGCATATACCACACATAGTAGTGAAATCATCATAACAGAGTTCTACCCTTTATTCTGATACTTTTTACAACTGGAAGTATATGTCAGCAACCAAACACTGAGGAAATAAATCCTGCTTACAATCAGCAGCTTTAAGTACGATAAAGAGTCAAAAATATGAATCAGTCTCGAACATTATACGAAACGAGTCGGGATTCGCCCATTGGTTGCCGATTGCACTTGAATTGGCTTACTTTATTTCTGTTGGGAAACTAGTGGCAGGGGAATTTGTTAAGAGAAATTGGAAACCTCTCTGAGAAAAAAAAAATTTTTTTTGAAGGGGAAAAACAGATTACATGTACATATTTCCCTACTTCTTCTGAAAAGAGGGGGAAAGATTACTTTTTTTTTTAAATTGTACTTTTGGCAGCAAAATCATATTGTACTGCAGCATGATTTATCGTACTACAGCATGATTTATCGTACTAAATATGATAAAATCGTAACAGTTGGCAGGTCTGTATTTATGTAGGCTACACTGAAAAAAAACATGTTATCATTACCTTTTGTTTACCTACTCTTTGTGTATAGTCTCTAGGTTGTATGTCAGTGTTGTACAAGTCACGTACAGCAGCAGTTCATACAAGTGGTTGGTAAAATGGTTGGATGACCTGTCAGACTTCCAGAAAGTGCAAATCATGGGATCCTCTTTAGCAAGGGTATCTGTAACCATAACAGCAACAGTGTTTCAAGAGCAACAGTCTCCACAGTTATGACTGTGTACACAAAGCAAGACCAGACTTCATTAACAAAGAAGAATAGTGGGTGAAAATCGAAACTGAAAGAGGGACTGTCAAACACTAACAAGGATTGTGTTCAAACAACACAGAACTACTGCAGCAAGAGTGACAGCTAGGTTCAATATCCATTTGGAAGATCGTATTTCCGAAAAAACTATCCACCGAGAGCTTCACAAAGCCAACATCTGTGGAAGGGCTGCAATTGTTAAATGTTTGATCACAGAAACCAACACTACAATGCCGAAAAGATGGTGTCATTAGCATGAAACCTGGACAGCTGATGACTGGAAATGTGTGATATGGTCCAATGAGTCTTCAATGACATTATTCCCAACAGTAGGTCAGGTTTATGTATGCAGAACCCCCCAAGGAAGTATACAATTTGGAATGTCTGGTTCTAGGTGTCAAACATGGGAGTGGTGTTGTGATGATTTGGACAGCCATAGATTAGCATTCTTCAGCTGGCGCCATCATTACCTTACATGGTCAAGTTACTGCACGCAAGTACTTGGGCATTTTAGGTCATCAGGTGCATCCTATGATCCAAATGTTGTTTCCTAATCGGGCCTTGATTTTTTTTTTCTTTTTTAACAGCAATAGCAACACTTGCTAGCGGCCTTATTTTTTACTAGCAAATTGCATTATCTACTAGCGAAAAATTATTAACATTATACAAAATAAACTTTAACATGAATTATGATGAGAAATCACAAAATCTCGCTATTCTTCTGTTCCTCACGTTTTTTAACAAGGCCGTTAAAAATCACTATGTCCGGACCCTACGGCAATATAATTATTCATTGGGCGTCAAACTTAGAGTAAGTAATACAAAACAATAAAATAAGAACCAAATATAAAGTAACCCTTGAAAGTGAGGATAAAAAATAGATAGTCACCTTTCATCGATCAGTAGAAGTTCTTATAGTTACCTTTGTCGGTCAGCAAGAACTTCTACTGACTGACGAAAGGTAACTATCTATTTTATTCTCACTTTTAAGGGTTACTTTGTATTTGGTTCTCATCTTATTGTTTGTATTACTTGCTCTAAGTTTGACGCCCGATGAATAATTATATTGCTGGGGTCCGGACATCATGATTTTTAACAGCATTGTTAAAAAATCATGATCTTGCCCCTAACCGCAAGCGATCATAGAAGCTTTCCAGGCAACCGTAACCGCTCACAGCTCTAGTGACAGAAGGGACAAAACTTGATGGTGAAAGCAATGTCGTTCGAGAAGCAACATTTGAGACACCGCTTCCTGTCCACGTTTCAGCTGAAAAAAGTTCTGCAGAAGCCCGGCAAATCATCTGTGCTGCTTTTGGTGAGGCTGCTGTGTCTTACAGTACATGTAAGAAGTGGTTCCAGTGGTTTAAGCAGGGAAATTTTGATCTCAGTGATGCAGAACGTTCGGGACAGCCACAGAAAGTTGACGATGAGGAACTGGAACAACTGTTGGACGTGGATCCCTATCGTACACAGTCAGAGCTCGCCCAGGAACTCGGAGCAGCACGGCAATCCATTGCAAAGCACCTGCACAAGCTTGGACGGATTCACAAGGAGGGCCGTTGGGTGCGCCACCAACTCACAGCTGCGAACAAGTCTAGGCGCTACAATGTTGTTGTGTCCGTCCTTGCTCTACAGATTCAAGAAGGATTTCCTTCACAAGATTTTGACCTGTGATGAGAAGTGGATCCTCTACGACAATCCTAAGAGGCACAAATCGTGGGTTTATCCCCGTCAGCCTACCACCAATGCCGCCAAACCGAATATCCATACCAGGAAGTTCTTGCTGTGCATATGGTGGGATCAGCGCAGTGTCGTACATTATGAGTTGCTCAAACCTGGTGAAACGGTCAATGCTGAGCGTTATTGTCAGCAACTCATTCGTGTGAGTGACGCACTGGAGGCGAAAAGGCCATACACCGGCAAGGGCAGAAGGTCGGTCCTGTTGCTTCAGGATAACGTGCGTCTTCACACCATGAAAATGACTTTAAACACGATCACCGACCTGGGATGGGAGGATTTTGTCCCACCCAGCATATTCTCCAAACTTTGCCACGTCCGATTATCACCTCTTTCGCTTCCTGCAACATCACCTGAGTGAAACACACTTCACTTCTGTAGAGGAGGTCCACATACGTATTGATGACTTTATCAACTCGAAACAGCCTTCTTTTTTCCGCAGTGGCATTCGGCAGCTCCCTGACCAATGGCTCAAATGTATCCAACACAATGGAGATTTTCTATAATTTATTGTCAAAGTGTTGTGCCTGTGGCCGAGAATTAAGTTGCACACCTAATAAATGTATGTTCCAATGGGAACCTTACAGTAAACATAGGAAGTACCTACACAGATTAAAAGTTGTTCATGGTCGTCTTCAAATACAAAAAAGAATGAAAAAAAAAAGTATGTATTTTTTTTACCTGCAACGAACAAATAATTGTTTTTCACTGCAGAAAATAATTCTGGTACTACTCCAGGACTTTACACAAGAATATGAAAAATTAAGGAATTTCCAAGATTTGGAAAAGGAACTAAAACTTCAGGACATTTCCACGATTCCATGGGCCGTGATAACTCTGCATATAATCAGAGTTGCTTACACATCCAAAACATTCTGAAGAATCATGGAAGAAATGTGACGATATCAAAGACATCCAAAAAACTCTCTCCAAAATGAAAAAACCATTAGAAAGTACCACGCACTCACCATAAAGATCATGGTAACCTCCAATGACAACACACTTCCAACACGTCATTCATCGTGATGTAACTGGGCTTCCAAGGTTTACAGACTTCTTGCTTACGCTTCTTACTTCCGGGTGTGAAACATCGTATTTTTTTATTTTTTTTCCTTAGCCTTATGAGATGTTACTCTAAAGCTTGTCAATTCTATAAAAAATCACACATAAAACTCATTCATACAATTCAAGTAAAAACTATGTACATAACCTTACATTCATAGGTGATTAAACCTTGGTCAACTGTAATTATCAAACTCCTCCTTCTGTTTCACAACCTCTGCTACTCCCACTGCAAGTGTCACACCCATTCAGCCCCTCACATCCAATCCTCTAGTACTTTCAACAGGCCTCTGTCATCTTCAGGAGGCAGGTGTGTCTCACCCGCCCACCACAGCTCAAGTGAGCAGAGCCATCGAGGCATGGGCCCCAGTCGCTATCTCTGAATCGTTGTGTCTCTGGCGCCATCTATTGTCCCTGCTGCTCTTTTTTCCCTCTTTCTTTTTACGCTGCTGTGTAAATTTTTATTAGGGCTTTCCATTGTTCGTTTAGGTTACTTGGCTCATTAATGTTGCATAATCTTGATCTGTTTTTTTCAATTAACACTGATTCTGCAATTCTTAACTGCTTTTCGTTTTTACAGCTCTTAATAATTTTAATATCTTCAAACCTTGGACATTGTTGATTTTCCATACAGTATTGGGTCAATGCTGTCTTAGCTTCTTTTTTATTCCAATTATTAATATGCTGGTTCAATCTATACTTTAATTTATTCTTGGTGCTGCCTATATATGACACAGGTGGTTGCTGGTTTATTGGGATTTCATAAATTCCTGCTCTATCTAATTGGCTAATTTTTTCATTTTTAATCACTAAATTTTTTACAGTAAGTACCTGATTTCCTACCTGTATGTCATACTTGCCACAAAGTTTATTAATTTCTGCTGAAACATTTTCTATATATGGTATTGCTCCTACATATTTTACAAGTTTTTTATCAGTCTTGACCTTATTGTAACCTTGAGTTACTTCATAAATCCATTTTTTTATTACCTGTTTAGGGTATCCAAAATCATATGCAATTTTTTCAATACATTCAATTTCTTCATTTCTATACTGTTCAATTGATGAGTGTGTAAAACTTCTTTTAATTAGTGTTTTAACACTATTTCTTTTATGTGTTAATGGATGTGATGACTGAAATGGTATAAGTACTGGGATACATGAAGATTTTCTATGCACTCTGAATTGCATATTCTCCTCTGTTTTAACAATCAAAACGTCCAAAAATGCCAAAGTATTGTCATGTTCTTATTCTACTGTCAGTTCAATAGATGGATAAATTTCACTATACTTTTTTGTCAAGTCCTCAAGTTCATCATTTTTTAGCCTCGATAACAGAAAAATGTCATCAACATATCTGCAGTATATCAGTGGTGGATCCTCGAGTTTACTTATTATTTTTTCCTCAATGTCACTCATTATAATTTCAGCAAATAAAGTTGACAGTGGTGACCCCATAGGTCCACCATGATTTTGTTTGTACATCTTGTTGTTAAACTTAAAAATGTTATTTTCATATTTTTCCATGACTGCTCAAGAGCAGTCATGGAAAAAAGTTGCACGTGATAATTGACAGACAACGTGTACAAGAACAACGGGAGAATATGTATGAGGTATATCAGAATAACTCCAACTTGACCTTGAGCTTCACGCAAAGAGCTGTTTTGCAGAGAGGTAAAAAATTTGCGTTTCCACAGAGCCTGCCGAGGACGGAGGAATTAATACCCAACTTAGAAGAAATGGCACACAGTGTACCAGCAGAAGAACGTGAAAATTTTCGAAGTAAACTGTATAGAATTGTTTTGAAAGAATTTAATGAAAAAAGTAAGAAAAAGAAATATCATATAGATAAAATTCAGTATGAGAAAGAACAACTGATTAAAGTAAGAGATGACCCAACAATTAAATTCTGTGAAGCTGATAAAACAGGGCAAATTGTAATATTAAACACAACTGAATATGATCTAAAAATGAATAGAGCTATAGAAGAACTGAATTGCAGCATTCTAACAAAAGACCCAACCGAATCTCAAGTAAGGTACTTAGCTAGAATAAGAAATCACAGCACCTTGCCTGATGAAATAAAGAAAGCATACCCACCAATGGGTACTGGAATACCAAAAATGTTTGCAAAAATAAAAACTCATAAGCCTGATACACCTATGAGAGTGATTGTATCAAAAAGGAATTCCCCACTAATAAAACTGGAAAAGAATATCTACAAATTTTTGGCACCTTTGTTCATGAAGACAAGGTTCACTGTGAAGAATACATACAAATTTATTGAGAAAATTAAAGTAATTAAACAAGATTTAAGTGAATATCATATGGCTAGTATGGATGTGAGAGCTCTTTTCCTAGCACACCAGTACCTCAGGCAATAGAAATAAATTATTGAAAAATCATATGTGCTACAGACAATGAATGCAATACAAATAGAGGAGTTAAGAGAAATTTTATTGTACATATATGAAAATAACATTTTTAAGTTTAACAACAAGATGTACAAACAAAATCATGGTGGACCTATGGGGTCACCACTGTCAACTTTATTTGCTGAAATTATAATGAGTGACATTGAGGAAAAAATAATAAGTAAACTCGAGGATCCACCACTGATATACTGCAGATATGTTGATGACATTTTTCTGTTATCGAGGCTAAAAAATGATGAACTTGAGGACTTGACAAAAAAGTATAGTGAAATTTATCCATCTATTGAACTGACAGTAGAACAAGAACATGACAATACTTTGGCATTTTTGGACGTTTTGATTGTTAAAACAGAGGAGAATATGCAATTCAGAGTGCATAGAAAATCTTCATGTATCCCAGTACTTATACCATTTCAGTCATCACATCCATTAACACATAAAAGAAATAGTGTTAAAACACTAATTAAAAGAAGTTTTACACACTCATCAATTGAACAGTATAGAAATGAAGAAATTGAATATATTGAAAAAATTGCATATGATTTTGGATACCCTAAACAGGTAATTAAAAAATGGATTTATGAAGTAACTCAAGGTTACAATAAGGTCAAGACTGATAAAAAACTTGTAAAATATGTAGGAGCAATACCATATATAGAAAATGTTTCAGCAGAAATTAATAAACTTTGTGGCAAGTATGACATACAGGTAGGAAATCAGGTACTTACTGTAAAAAATTTAGTGATTAAAAATGAAAAAATTAGCCAATTAGATAGAGCAGGAATTTATGAAATCCCAATAAACCAGCAACCACCTGTGTCATATATAGGCAGCACCAAGAATAAATTAAAGTATAGATTGAACCAGCATATTAATAATTGGAATAAAAAAGAAGCTAAGACAGCATTGACCCAATACTGTATGGAAAATCAACAATGTCCAAGGTTTGAAGATATTAAAATTATTAAGAGCTGTAAAAACGAAAAGCAGTTAAGAATTGCAGAATCAGTGTTAATTGAAAAAAACAGATCAAGATTATGCAACATTAATGAGCCAAGTAACCTAAACGAACAATGGAAAGCCCTAATAAAAATTTACACAGCAGCGTAAAAAGAAAGAGGGAAAAAGAGCAGCAGGGACAATAGATGGCGCCAGAGACACAACGATTCAGAGATAGCGACTGGGGCCCATGCCTCGATGGCTCTGCTCACTTGAGCTGTGGTGGGCGGGTGAGACACACCTGCCTCCTGAAGATGACAGAGGCCTGTTGAAAGTACTAGAGGATTGGATGTGAGGGGCTGAATGGGTGTGACACTTGCAGTGGGAGTAGCAGAGGTTGTGAAACAGAAGGAGGAGTTTGATAATTACAGTTGACCAAGGTTTAATCACCTATGAATGTAAGGTTATGTACATAGTTTTTACTTGAATTGTATGAATGAGTTTTATGTGTGATTTTTTATAGAATTGACAAGCTTTAGAGTAACATCTCATAAGGCTAAGGAAAAAAATAAAAAAAATACGATGTTTCACACTCGGAAGTAAGAAGCGTAAGCAAGAAGTCTGTAAACCTTGGAAGCCCAGTTACATCACGATGAATGACGTGTTGGAAGTGTGTTGTCATTGGAGGTTACCATGATCTTTATGGTGAGTGCGTGGTACTTTCTAATGGTGTTTTCATTTATGAATTGCACGTAAACTATGCGCACTTTGCAAGAGGTTAATACCTTAAAAGTGCAAATATAATAATCTCTCCAAAATGTTTAATGAATGTTAGAATCTTGAAAACATGAAAATAAACTTTATGCATATCATTAAAAGGTCATTTCAATGAGATTTTCGATTTCCATAGTATATCCGACGCTTTCCGTAATCCATGACAGACCGACGATTTCTGTAGTGGCTATGGAGAATCCGTAGTCTCTGCATACTATGTACCACAGCAGTGGCTCCCATTTGGTGGTTTGTGAAGGTGTTCCAAGGGGTTCAGTGTAAAAATTCTGCAATGGTGTCCCCCAAAAATTACAATAAAGGTATTTTTTTAAACCGCAAGTATTGCATATGTTTGGGACACGTGTTCTTACACAACCAGGATGCATGAGAGGGAGATCGTGCAGTATTACATTTCAAAATCATCCATGTGCAACGGACACCCACAATGAATAAAAGACTACTTTGTGACATCACAAGGTCCCCGAAAAAAATGTTCTACCTGATTCTGACGTAGAAAGAAATCAGTCAGTTTTTGGCTTGAAGAATGATTTTGCAGAGTGTGCATGTGCTGCTGTTGTTCACTGGAACTCTCAGAGCATTGAAAGTCTGTGCATTATCAAGGTAGCAATTGGGGTTGTAGGAGCTTCCAAAAACTTTGAACTTCAAAGTCGAAATACCTGCCACTAGTAATTTAGTAATTTTTTTCTGTGAAATCATGGTTCACCGGGTGGAGATTGAAACCACAAAAAAACATGGTAATGAGGAGAAAAGAAATTAAACTCTTTCTTCAAGCGTGCTGCTAAATGATCTTCTGGAATCCCGTAAAATACATTCAACTGATAAAAATTGTGAAACACTGCTTAAAGATGTTTAAGATATTGGCATTACATCTGGTACTAAAAAAAGGAAATGCAGTGAAGATTGTACGAGGGTTGTACTGAAAGTAATGTACAAGTGGGCATAACTTTTTTATTAACTGACAGAGGTTGTTCAAATTGCACATTTTGGTACAGTAACTCTTCCTCTATACAAAGGTACTACTCCCCATATCTCTATCACAAGCGATGCATTTGTGCTATCATTCAACCCAACTTTCGAATCCTCTTTGAAAAAATTCAGGTGTGGACTGTTGCATCCACTTCTTCACATCCTCACAGCCACTTTAACTTCTCTGTGTCATCAAATCGTTGTCCTCAGAGATTGCCTTCATTGGATTAAATAGGTGGAAGTTGGAGGGTGCCAGATCTGGGCTGTACGGTGGATGAGGGACCACCGACCAGCCTAATTAGATGATCACCTGATTTGTTGCCAAAGATGTGTGTGGTCTCGCATTGCCATGGTGAATGTGGATCCTTTTCAGATTCTTGTACGGTCTCTTCCTCCCTATGGCTTCTCTAAGCTTCTTGAGTATCTCATAGTACCCCTCGCTGGTCATAGTTAGGCCACATTCCAGAAAATCAAGGATAATGACTCCCCTGTCATCCCAAAAAAACAGTTACCATGACTTTCTGTGCTGATCACTGGCTCTTAAACTTCTTTGGCCTTGGTGAAGAGGTATGACGCCATTCCATGGATTGATTTTTCTTCATTTCCGGATCGTAAATATACACCCATGTTTCATTTCCTGCCACCAGATTGGAAAAAAAAAGTCATCATTGGCTTCAAATGCTTCCAGCAGATTAGAGCAGACTTCCACTCTCAAATCGGGTGTCACCTGCTGAGGTACCCACTTTTTACAAACTTCCCGATACCCTAAGTCTTCCACCATCTTCTGTATGGCATTTTGGCCACAGTCCATTTGTGCAGCAAGCTCACGGATCGTGACTCCACGCGAATCAATTCATCCACTTGCTGACGATTCGTGTCAGAGGTAGCAGATTATGGTCTCTCACTGTGTGGTTTGTCTTCACAATGCTGATTTCCCCTTCTTTAAACTTAATCCATCTGTGCACATTGCCCATGTCAATGGTGTCTTCTCCGTAAACATTCTGTAGCCTTCTGTGGATGTCGGAGAGCCTGCACTCTTTCTCCGTCAAGAACTCAATGATGGCACATTGCTTCAGCTTGGAATCCATTATTTACCTGCAATGAAGAATAAGGGTTACTATAGAGAAAGAGTCACTCTACCAACATGAGCAATTTGAACGACCTCTGTCAGTTAATAAAAAAGTTATGCCCACTTTTGCATTACTTTTGTACAATCCTGGTATTAAATTTAGCTTTTTATTTAAGGGAGGAGAGGACTATTCATATCTACAAGGTGTCATTTGCAGAGAATTCCTGTGGTTCACGATAACAATATAATGTTGAAAGGAGTTCGTAAGTCAAGTTATGGTTATAACATCAGCTCCCTTGGACGTCTTTTATAAATGGACATGACTGTATTTACAAAACAAACACGACTGATGAATGAATTTCATGCAATTTTATGTACATGCACAATTCTTATTTCAAGTATTCTATGACAACATACACTAACAAGATACCGATGAGACTATTTTCATGGGGAAGGTAGTTAACGACAATCTCTGGGGGCTATAAGCAGTCCCAAATTTATGGTCACTGGTTCTAAGGAAGGGGGACAAGGCATAATAAGACAAACACACCACCCATGCCTCAAGGTAAGTAGATAGTAGAGGTAGGTCCATAAGCCGGTCGAGCGGTATTGCCTGCTCAGTACCACACCCCTGTGACATCAAAGGTGCAAAGCAGCTAAGGACCGAAGTATTCTGTTTAGCATTTTACAAGCTTTTGAGAGAAGACTTTGGGTGTAAAACTTCAAGACTTTATGGAAAATGCTTAAATAAAATATTTCAGAATATTTTACACTGCATTAATGGAGAGTATCTTCAAATACAAGGCAACAAAATGTATTTCGATTTCCAAAAGAAATATAAATATATTGAAAATGTCAAAAAATAAAAATTTGTGCTTAGAAACTTTTTAAAGTAAAAACTAAAATCGCAGTAAAATTAATTATCTAAGTAGCTAGAACTTTAAAAAGAAATACTGCCATTCACTATAAACCATACAAATACCTTCGCCATTTTTTTTAAACTAAAGATTAAGAGCTATGAAAGTTGATAAATTTTGTGTTTGATTTTCAGGTGTGTACGTGAAATTTATAGTTATTTTCAAACTTTCAGCTGGGCGCTGGGTGTTGAATATTAAAAAAATTCATTCATTCCGTGAACGCGTTATTCTAGTAACAATAAATAAAAGATCAAATGTGGTGTGTTATCACACAGATAGCTGCAAAGAGCGAGAAACAAGATCTCTTCATTCCGGATAAAAAAGAAATTCGGATGTTTATGTTAAGATGTTGTATGATATGATTTGTAGTACTTAACAACTGTGCGTATATTTCTTCGTTTTCAGAAAAAAATTCCTACATTTTAGGTAACAGAAATACAAAGAATATACCTTTTTGAGTTTGTAGTACCTCTCATGACGAGTTTGTTTTACTTTTGAGAACTTTTTGCCCACTGTTTATTTTTTATTTTCATATTAATACTGAAGTTTCAATCGTAACTCAGTCATACAATTATTAAGGAATTTAATCCCAATAAAAACGCTCAATTTTGGTTGAAAATGTACGTTTGTTTCATCTACCTCTGGAAACACCTTTTTGAGTTCCAAAGATAAATGCTTAACTATATGATTTTCGCAAGTTGTTCTCCGTGGACTTTCAGGAAAACACTTTCAAATTTTCGAAGAATTTCCATACAAGAACTTGCAAGATACGTATGACCACCTCTGCTGATATGATTTTTGAAAAAATTCTACTCAAAGTTTCTTTTGCTTTTTTCACCGTTTTTTTCAGCAATAACAGATTTTTTTTTTTTTTTTTTTTTTTTTTTTTTTTTTCAGCAATGCATTTTCAGATTGTACATTTCTAGCTTTTAAATAGGTTAATTTTAGCTTTGGTTTTCCAATACTGAAGTTTCGATCGTAACTCAGAATTTATTTTATTGAGCTTTTCTACATATTTTTAATGGTGCAATTTTCTTTCCTTGTTCTTCTATTTTGACTTTCAAGCTAAACGAAAAGAATCACTTTCTGCTAGTCGTCAACAGACTGAACTTGCAAATTTGAACTTAATCTGGCATTCTTTGATATAAAATTCTGCGTTACTTCTGACAAAAACTGCTGAGATTTTTTTTTTTTCAGCACGTTTTGAGCTTTCTTGCTTTGCGCTTGAAGCACAACAACCAAATATATTAACGTGAGGAATCACACCTGTTTTCAGGCGAGGCGAGGATTGCAGCATATTAATTCACTTTTTAAATCTCTTTCAAAATCCTCATCAAAATGGGCACAGCATATTTTGGCGTTGTCAGCGTTAAATGCATCTTTTCGTCGACACGAGTTCATCCGGGCTTTTCTAAAGCTGCCCTTTGGAATCCGATGAAAATTTAAGTTGGAATCCACCAATCTTTTGCTGTTGCCACAAAATGCAACAGGGCATCCAGGCATATCTATTTATGCACAACGCACAAAAAGCTGCTTTGACCAAGCATATTAATAAAAAAATAAAAAAAATTATAAACTGACTATTAACTCACTGCAAAAATGTGTATCATTTGCAAAATACTGGACAAAAGTCGCTGAAACTTAGCATACGTTCTAGAAAGCACATGCACCTTAGGCAGGATGTCAGTCTCAACTTTGACCCATTGCTAACTCCGTTTGCACCTTTGACGTCACAAAACTCACCCTGCCGGAGGGTTTAGAACTACTAGCTTCAAAAACCTGCTCTCGGACCTACCTTCTATATTCTACTTACCTTGCTTGCCCATGCCTCACCTGGGACTCAAAACCTAGGCCCACTAAACAGAATGGTCAGAAGTCAGCAACTCACACTACTTGACCATTGGAGCTGCAATAAGACTAACTTACACAACACAGTACCTAGAAAAATATAACAAGAAAGAAATATAACTTACCACAGCAAAGGCAGTTGCAATGAAGCACAAGGAAGCCATTAGGCCAACAAACCTGTGCACATTCTCATGCTCTTCCATGGTATAAAATGGATTTTGGCACTGAATTCCACACCCTTCAACTCCATCATACCAGTTATCTGAGTTGTACGTTTCCACTAAAGGTGCGACACAGTGAGCGCTAGTGTTGAATTTAACTTGCTGAAGTGGATTCTAAATAATAAAAATAATACACATATAATAAGTGCTTGAGAATTATACTCTTTACATATGTGTTGTAGCACAAACTTTCAGCATTAACACAACATACAGCTACCTGCCTTTACCAAACACAATGAGGAGATCTTAAGTTTGTCAATTGGAAAACTTCTCAATTGACAAACTTAAGATCTTATTTAAGGAAAAGTAGAGCTGAAGTTACAACTCAACCCCATTAACAAGGTTCATAACATTTACACAAAATAAATTTTAAAGTTCATTTTTTTTTATATTTTGTAAATTGGGGTGAACTATGCATGTATAATTCTTATGAAGTCCTACGGATTCTGCTGTTACAGAGTGTTTTTCAGTGTGTTATATCTTTAAGAAGGTGACAGAATTGCCCTGTATAAAAATTGCTCTAAATAAAACTTACATGAAGCAATCTGGAACTTAGCATAATGATAATAATACAAAACAATTTTGTCATGGCAATAAAGATTCCCTATTCCAGAGTCATCTATTCTCACAAATATTGACGTCATGTAAGCCAGATATCAATCTCCTCTTGTTAGGAAAGTGCATGCTGGAAGGGTCATCTTGGACTTGTAAGAAGAATTCCACAGGGGTGCAGAATTTGTCTGAATGTGCGAACGAGGTTCGGTGGAAATTAAAACAGTTCTAGGGAAATTTTTGCCCGGTGGTAAAATAGTAAAAATAATAATACCAATAATAAAACGAAAATTTGACTTATTAACAACAGATATAATGTTGAAGATAAGCATAATTTACTGCGCGGTAATCATGTAGTCATTTTGAAAAATGTCGTGTCGTTATGAATACAAGAGGTTATGAGCGCAGTGACGTACTGAGGACTGCCGCTGGCAGACGATTCACCGATCCCTAACGACTTTACTAATGCCAAGGCGGAGTAACAAGTATGATGCAACCACTAGTAACGCTAATAAACATTTCCGAAACTAATGGCAGCAAATGTGTCATAGGCGCCAATTTAAAAATTACTGGGAGTTCCGGACATTTAAAAACGAATGACTGATTCATTTTTCAAAGGATTTAAGTCTAACTTAAATTTAATTCAGTAAAATTTTACCTGGCACAATTAGACGCCTGAAATATTAGAATGAAATAAATTATAGTTAATTATAGACATTTTTTTAGCTGTTCATTTTCGAGTCTTTCTGCCCCGCTACTGTTTTTACCTAAAACCCAAAAATGTTTCACACATTTTGAATCTAAGTTTCATGTTTCTATTCCCAGGGCTGAATCACTTTTGTTTGGAATGACAGGAGAGGGGGAACCACATAGCCGTCTTTGCCTGCATTGTCCGAAAGGAAGGAGAAGAATGCGAAAGAACATATTAAAATCCTGAACACACTGTTTGGAACAAAGTCACCGTTTGTAGAATGAAAGGTTGGGGGGAAGCAATAAATCTCTCAGAGCAAAGTCTGTTGAAAGGGCGGAAATGCAGCACCTCACTGTGTCGTTAAAAGGCTGTCCCAGGGACCTTTCTAGTAAACATAGGAGGCTTGATCTAAAAGCCGGAAGTATGAAATGAGGAAACGGAAAGTAAAACCAAATTGTCCTCGAATCCCAACTACCAGTGGTCTTAATTAGTTCGGATTTTGGACGTTCTACTGTATTTATATTTATAAGCTTAGACGCGCAACGCCAAGCTTCCACTTCAAGCACATCTCCAGTGAGCTCTATTGGCAGCCATTTCACCCGGGACACACGTGGTTTTTCGGTTGCTGTTTGAGTGCTACGGGTGGTTTTCATACCGTTGTTTGTGTGCAGTTTATTATAAAGTGTGGCGCTCTATATTCTGTGGTGTGGCATGTAACAATTTTTAAATTTATTACTGGTGATTATACAACAAGTGTGATTTTGTGTTTTATTTTATTAATTGTGGCTAAAAAATACCAAGGTGACTGGTAAGACACCAAAGGTGATTGATAACCTTCACAAAGAGATAGGAAGGCTTCCATTTCTTGGTGACAACTGACATCACCCATCAATGTACGGTTGTTTTTACTTATTCATTGAAATGAATATTTGTGTGATGTTGTTTTTTTATATTTTTAAGTAATAGGCTTTAAGGAGAGTTCTTAATCATCAACATCATCATCATCATCATTGTCAACCATTATCAATCCACTGCTGGACGAAGGTCTCCCCAAGTTTCCTCCACAACGGTCTGTCTTGTGCCAGTCTCCTCCATGACACTCCCGCATATTTACGAATTTCATCCACCCATCTCCCATGTGGTCTTTTTCTGGGTCTTTTCCTGTCCCTTGGAATCCAATCTAAAATTTCGGCTGTCCATCTATGGTCTGTCCTTCTGGCAGTATGTCCAGCCCATTGCCATTTCAGGAATTTAACTCTGATCATGATGTCTTCCACTCTCGTCATTTTTCGGATCCACGAGTTCCTCTTCTTATCTCTCCTGGTTATACCAAGCATGCACCTCTCCATGCTTCTTTGAGTTGTCTGCAGCCTGTGTATGTCTCTTTTAGTTAAGGTCCACGTCTCTGCACCATACGTAAGCACTGGAAGGATGCATTGATCAAACACTTTTCTTTTAAGACATAATGGCATATTGCTCTTGAAAATTATGCTGTTTCTTCCAAAAAGCTCTCCAGGCAAGTTTTGTACGCCGATTAATTTCTTCATCAATGTGACCCTCACTTGATATCTGCTGTCCAAGATAAACATACGTATCTGTTATCTCCAGTTTTTCTCCATCAATCGATAAATCTTCATTTCTTGTAAAAGCATTGAACATCACTTTTGTCTTCTGAAAGTTCATTTTTAATCCCACTTCTTTACTCTTGTCAGCAAGTTCCTGGATATCAACATATACTCTAATAAATGCTTAAACTTGTATGAAAATCTGCTACAGTTTTGGGGGAAATTTCGGGCAAAAAAATTGTGCTCTGGGGAAATATTGGGCCCTAAACATTTTCTGCACCCCTGGAATTCCACATGGTGTTGTGACTCCAACTGCATATAACTGCTGTGCAACAAACCAAGTTCGCTGGAAATATGGCACTCAAACATCTTGCACTGCAGCGTCACATGAGATGATATCACGTCTCCACACTCCATGAAAGGAAGTGATGTCGTCAAGAGCAAACACTTAGCTAGAGAGCACTGCACTTAGCTAGAATAAAGTGATTCATTCAATTAGACCATTTTTTTTTTTTTCATTGAATGAAAAAAATTCTAGGACTATTCCAGGAACTTTCACAAAAACATTAAAAAAATTAGGCTTTCCAGGCCTGGAAAAGAAGGAAATCAAATCTTACCATGATTCCAAGGGCCACACAAACTCTGAATTAAAATCCCTCAAATAGCTTTTGTTTTTCATTTATAATAAATGAAACATATTGAAATAATACTGTACAGATTGTTTTTTTAATTTTTTGAAAAGAATCATGGCTTTTGTGGAGTTTAATGCTTTAAGTAGTACCAGGGCTGTAGCTACCAGGAGCGGGGGTTGCCCTCCCAGGATGGTCATACCAGGGGCGTAATTTCATACTCTGAGGAGCGTAGAAAATAGAAACAAACAGTGTGAATAAATTTGCCGAACATTTTAACTCAAAAACAAAGTCACACACTTCAAAACCTTCTTTTGTAAATACTTTAGTTAGTCGCACACACAAATACATGCAGCTAGCCAGCATACAGAACTTACACTGTGAGTTGTGTACCACAACATATGGATGTATGGAATTGACCAAAACAGTGGATGGTGGCATGTAAAACAATATGCTGATATGCCTAACCTCTGTGACCTTTCCAGATATGTTGAAGGGATGAACAGTTAAATAGTCATTTGTGCTCTGTCGCCGAAAGTTGAGCTGAGCGTTTAACCTTGAATGGGATTTTTCCAAGCCCTACTCTGAAATCATCTTCCTATTGTTACATTTACCATCTAATACTCCTTTGTTCTGTGCTGGTTTGTTTTCATTCTGCACGTGTTGTGGCGTCTGTCTTCACATAATTTTTACATTTCACTTGATATTTAAAACTGCTGGTTCTTAGGTATTCACCCAATTTTTTAATTTTGAGTAAAATTATGTCAAAAACTGGAAGTGAGATTTTTAACGAACATATCACTTTCCTATAACAAAGGTATGAGAAAGTAAGAACTGCTTACTGCTTGAGTGGAAGTAAGGAATTTTGATACATGAGACTGAAAAAAGGAAAAAAAAAAAAGCTGAACTTTTTAACAGAGTGAGAAAAATCAGAACAATCGGCATAACAGTGTGAATATAACACAGCATGAGCAATACACAATTGTTCACGTTAATTTATTTATGTAAACATTAAGCTACTACTGCACATCACTCGATTGAAATATAAAATTACTAACATTTAACGTCACGGGATAGAGGAGGAGACTCCATGCAGGGGGATTACGATTACGGGCGAAATCATCACTTCGTCCGACTTCCGACTTCCGTTTTCGAAAAAAAAAATGTGTTCATTTTCAAGGTGAAATACAAATATTTATTAAATAATATGATATTTAACAACACTAAGCAGAAGAAACAACGCAGAGGAAAAAAAAAAAAAACGATCAAGGGAGAATCCTTATTTTGTCTAACTTCTGATTTCGGAAGTCGGAATTCCGTACCCGGACGGAAAACACGCGACCCCTTTCAGCGCCACCAATTAACCCCTCCCCACAAATCTGTTCAGTTATGCATTAATCTCGAGAACCACACAAATGGAAGAATCCTGCATGAATATTAAAGGAAAATTTCCAACCTGTCTAACTTCTGTTTTCGGATAATTCTTCACCATTTTTAAGCCAAAATGCAAATATTTATGCAATTAAATTACAGTTAACAATATTATGCAGAACTTCCGTTTTCGAAAGTTTTGAAAGATGAAATGTTGTCTTCATGACGGAAAACGACCCTAACCCCCAAAAATCCCCAAAATATTCTCCAGTTTTGCATCGATCTCGAGTATGACCCAAACAATGACAAAAAAATTCAGAACTCCCCGAATCCGCGGAAGAATCTCATGTATGAATGTTTGAACTCAAGGAGGCATAACTTCAAAGCTCGTCCTCCCAAATAAGAAAAGCTTGCTATGTTCCTGAGCAGTACTGCTCACAACTAAATGTGTACCTGCAATCATCAGAATTGATCTTCACGTTATCACACAAGAAATAGCCTTAAAAAATAAGTAACAGGAATCCATTTGTTAAATTATAAGTTAGCGATGACATAAGTCATTCCTTCTTGGGAGTTAATTTATCACTTGCACAAAAGCCACTCATGAATGATCATTCAAGTGAACAGTCACTCACTTTCCACTCCTGGTTGTCTCACTACACTCACACAGCTAAACATTCTTTGCTCCAAAGCAGAAATTGGCTAACTGCCCAAAAGAGCAAGAGTTTAGTCGATTCATTCAGCATTCATGAAAGCTCATGGCAAAACCACATTCAAATGAATGGCATCCACATATCATTACTATTCTTAAATTTCACCATTATTTCCTAGCTGACTGCACGCTCACATAATGGTTGATGCATATTAATTCTCGGTGTTACTTTCCTTGTAGGCATACATGGGACTGCTCTAGAAAAAAAAAAACTGAGGGGCTTTTTCTGGGGGGGGGTGGCAGTGACAACTGAATTTTTTACCCTTAAGAGGTTTTTTTTATAAATCCTGTTATTAGTTATTGCTTTAATACATTTTGTCAAAATATATCAAAGCATTTTTGCCATGTAAAAAACTGAAATTAATATTACTTTTTAAATATTTTATCTTTAAACAAGGGAAAAAAAAAAACATGACCTTTCATCAACCTAAAAAAGTTTCCACAAGGTAGCAAATCACATACCTGCCATTTTGTCAAAATATATCAAAGCATTTTTGCCATGTAAAAAACTGAAATTAATATTACTTTTTAAATATTTTATCTTTAAACAAGGGAAAAAAAAAACATGACCTTTCATCAACCTAAAAAAAGTTTCCACAAGGTAGCAAATCACATACCTGCATTTTGAGTTTACCCTTTTTTTTTTTTTTTTTTTTTGCACTTTCTTTGCTAATAGTTTCAACTTCTTCTTGTGGCACAGTCTTGATTTTTTTTTGTGATAGTTTCAGTTTCATTTATTTTGTGCTTACTCATCAGGTTACCTTTTACAAAATCACTCGGCTGTACTTTCAGCTTTTCTTTTTCTCTTTCCACAGCCATTCTTTTTTCTTCCTTTTCCTTTTCACATTTTTTTTTTTTTTTTTTTTTGCACTTTCTTTGCTAATAGTTCCAACTTCCTCTTGTGGCACAGTCTTGATTTTTTTTTTTTTTTTTTTTTTTGTGCTAGTTTCACAGTTTCATTTTACTTTGTGCTTACTCTTCAGGTTACCTTTTACAAAATCACTCGGCTATACTTTCAGCTTTTCTTTTTCCACAGCCATTCTTTTTTCTTCCTTTTCATTTTCATATATATTTTTTTTTTTTTGCACTTTCTTGGCTAATAGCTCCAACTTCCTCTTGTGGCACAGTCTTGATTTTTTTTTTTTTTTTTTTTTTTTTTGTGCTAGTTTCACAGTTTCATTTACTTTGTGCTTACTCATCAGCAGGTTACCTTTTACGAAATCACTCTGCTGTACTTTCAGCTTTTCTTTTTCTCTTTCCACAGTTATTCTTTTTTCTTCCTTTTCTTTTTCATAATTTTTTTGATTGCCTAATGTTTGTGCAAAAGTTTAAATTAATTGGGTCATGCAAATAATCGTTTCTTTTGAAGTATTGAATTGCACTCAGATGGCTACTTTTTAGTTTGTACTTTACAGTTTGTAGAGCAGAGTATGTGTCTATTTTCATTTTGCCTGACCGTTTATCAATAATTTCAGTCATCATGCTAAATGTGCTTTCTACTTGGGACCCATGACGACAGCTGAGAATTGCACTAACCATTTTTGACAATGCAGGATACTTTGGTAAATTAAAAATATTGCTCCACCAGTTATCAATTCTGAATAAATTTCCACTATCGTCCTGTGAATACATGAGACTGACCAAGGAACAAAAAAGCTGAACTTTTCAATCCGGCAAAAAAATCAGAATATGGATAAGAAAGTGTGAATATAAAGTAGTACGAGCAAGATGGAATTGTTCACTGTATTCGCAATATAAAATTACTGAATTCAAAACAAAATAAAGTGATTTTAAAAGACACTGCTTCAAACACATCTCTCTCTCTCTCTCTCTCTATTTTTTTTTTTTTTTTTTTTTTTTGTACTTGCTAGTATAGCAGCTCAATATTTCTCTTGTGTTGCTTTCTTCTCAGCAAGTTCCATGGCCATATTTGTCTTTTGTTGATTCTGCATCTGCACAGCAATCTTTGCTTAGTTTTTCTTTCTGTTAATATAATTTTCTTCCTATTTCTTCACTACTTTTCTTTCCTCTTCCCCTTTTACTCCCTCAGATGACAATAATTAATCCATCATGCTGAAAGAACTTTCAGCCTGAGGACCACAAATGCATGACATCAAAGCTTTTGCTACTTTAGATAAATGGTATGACTTTCAGAATATGAATACTTTTGAACACCATGCATAAATTCTAACAAATTTTCAAGCTCCGTCATTTCCGTTTTTGGAAAATTTCCCCTCCCTTATCAAGCTTAAGTGTAGACATTTATGGGGGAAGAAACACTTAACAACAACACAGGATAGTGAGAACATCGCGAGAAGACAAAAAAAAAAAGGTGATTTTGAGAGAAATCTTCGCTCCTACCGACTTCCGTTTTCGGAAACTTCTTCCTCAAGTGTTAGCTTGAAGTACAGTATTTGTGGAATAAAAGGATATTTAAGAACAATACTGGGCAGAAGGAACATCGCGAGAAAAAAAAAGATTACAGGAGAAATCTTCGCTGCATTTAACTCCCGTTTTCGAAAGACGGAATCCCGCCGTCAAATGAAAAACGAATCCCTCAACCTCGCCATTAACCCCCAAAATTTCTGTTCAGTTGTGCATTGGTCTTGAGAAGGCCCAAAACGATAGCGGAATTCTTTGAATCTATGGAAGAATCTCATGACTGATTTGACTACAGGGAAATCTCCGCGCCGTCTTAACTTCTGTTTTTGGAAATTGTTGCCCACAGTTTCATGCTGAAATACAAACATTTATGCAATAAAATTATATTTAATAACAATGCGGGGAACAGGCAACGTCGTGAGAAAAAAGAAACCACGATTACGGGAAAAATCATCACTCCGTCTAACTTCCAGTTTTTGAAAGTTTTGAAAGTTTATCATCCCCAGACGGAAAACGACCCCACCCTAACCCCCTCCCCAACTCTCTTCAGTTCTGCATCGATCTCGAGAATGACCAAAAAAAAAAAAAAAAAAAAAAAAAAACGGAATTCTGCGAATTCGTGGTAGGATCTCATGTCTGCCTGTGGTGAAGCAATATTCTCATCAACTTGATACTAGCGGATTTCCAATGCATAGTGCTCCATGTCTTTTTCATCAAGAACATTTGTAATAAGTTCTGGCAGTTTCTTTAAAATTTTGGTTGTTACTGCATGACCCCTAGCAGTACGGTCAATGGCAGAGAAGCATACGAGTAGTTCACTTTGAAGTGGCATGGCTTTTTGCAAATGCTAAGCACATTGTACATATGCTGATGAAGCTTGTTCATAGAAGTTTTTGATAACAATATCATTAACAGTGCTGGATGCAACAATAATATCAACTGCTGATCCATAAAATATATCCCTTTCCCTAAGTCTGGATGAAGGAAGGCTGACATCCATTTGAACAAGGTCATGGGCAGATTTTTTTTTTGAAGAAGTTCTATGTTCAAAAAGCATGACAAAAAATCCAAGAAGAGTTGTTTTTGCTCATCATGAAGTATATGCACTAATGGTTCTTTGCTTTGAAACAGACATACATATTTTTTCAGAAGTGGTAACATTGCCACATAAAAATGCATGATCAGCAATGTATTTTTTCTGTTCTGGAAAAGATGCTCCACTATCCTTGATTTCCTCATTTTGCTACATTTTGCTATCAGCAGTCATGTTCTTTTTTCATAACTGATTTTGTATTTCTTTTACATACCTTCTTTCTTCTTCACTCACATATGCTCTACCTTCTTCACTCTGTAAATTATCAGTAAAACATGGAGAGACACATGCTTCTTATTTATTTCCACAAAAAAAATAGTACAATATTGTAAAGGTGTTAAAGAGGTGCAAGTTGCCTAAAGTGGCATCACAGCATGATAGCCATCTGTGGGACACAATGTTGTCTGCTTCAGTGTATTTAAGCTGTAAAATTAAGTATATTTCTGAAAGAAACTCTCTTAAATCTGCAGACCATTTTAAGTCTTTATAGATCAAGCTCAAATAATTTTCAATCCAGCCACTGAATGGTTTGCAAAACTTCTTGCAAATGTTATGGACATGATGACACGAGTCTCCATCTATATCCAATAGGTGAGGAGCCTTTTCCAATCTAATTCGAGTCTCTAAACCACTTTTGGAGCCCCTCATAACTGCACAGGAATCCATTAATATGGAAATCAAATTTTCCCATGGGATTTGATGCTGTGAAAAGAAATCCACAATTTTTTGGTACAACGCAGCTGCATTTACATAAGTCACACTAAAAGAAACTAAATATTCAATCACTGTTTGGTTCAGAGTAGGAGAAAAATAACTCACAAGGACACACAAGACTCTTTTATAATTACTGCTGGTGGCTTTATCCACATTTAGAGAAAATTTAAATTTTTTAAAGTTTAAAATAGTTTCCTGCAAAAATGTCTGAGCCAGTCCAAACTTCATTTTATATGAGGCTGTTGTTCTGTCCATGGATAAATGGGACAGTGCATTTTTATCTGCTGCCAAAGTTTTGCTTAGTTCAATTAGGGCAGGAGTCACTGAAAATGACAAATTATGCTCAGCCAGAACACTTAAAATTACAGCTCGCTGGTTAACAATCATGTCACACAGTGGCACATTCACTGGCGTATTTACCACTGGGGCACTATCTTCTCTGGTTTGAGGTTTAAAAAACTTTTTGGTAAAGCATACTTCACTTTTCGCGTTTGTTCTTCATTAAATGTTTTTTTGTTTTTTGTTTTTTGTTTTAAGATGATCAGATATAGCAGTAAAACCTCTTTTTCCATAATAAATATAGTCAGAACATAATGCACAAAAGTGCCTTACCACTGACGTCCACTTTCTTTATGCTTTCGCTCACGTGCAAAACGGAGTCTTTCATGGTAACTGTTCTGCTAAGCCAGTCGAATCGGAACTTATCCACTTTGCTAACAATTTCCTGAGCTCTAAGGGAACCATTTTCTAAAATAGCAGTCATTGCACAAAAAGAAAGCTACTATTACTCATACTAAGAAACTTGAAAGTAAAAATTTGCTTTATATCCTCTTCGCCACAACCAACAACATCTTTAAATAACTACCTTACAGACTTCAAAGCCTCGGATCAAACACGAGGAGAAAGTTCGATGAGTCACTGACGTCATGACCAGCAGCCAATGGCAGCTCTCTTTTTCATCGCGTTGAATACAGCTGTGCCGATAAAGTCTAAGAGAACGGGCGAGAGAGCTACTAACGCAACAGGCTGCGGCTGTCCTCTCCAAACCCTCGGGTGGGAGAGCGGGAAGAAAACCTTGCACACTTGGAGTTGTAATTACCCCTACCCCCCATCCTTAACGGTCACTTTGCTCCTTACAGCCCAGGCGTCCCGGAAGGATTAAAGCGCAGGGGATTAAGATTAGTGAAACACCAGTGGTTCTTATTTGATAGCAAACGGAGGGAACGAGGGATGTCATTCCTTAAGAAAAGTTGTAAAAATAAATATTGGGGAGAAAATAATGGGCTTGTGTTTGACCGATAATAAAATCAATGTTTTACACCACACCCTACACCATAATCCCTCCCCCCCGACACACACACACACACACACACACACCCAACTGTGGAAAATAAACTTTGCAAGTTTGGAATAACCTCAAAAACATCCTAGAAGGTGGTCAAAAATGCAGTAATCCGCGTTTCAGCGGAAGTATCCCATGTCTGTATAGGGAATCCATTTACAAACTCATGGAGACAGGAGAAAATTGAGCGTGCTGAGACTTTAGTGTTCATTGCAGTAATGGCGGATTGAAAAATCATTCACAGTAAAAATCAAAAATTGTCAAACTGTCCAAAAGAGCAGGCTTAGCTGAAGCATTCACCATCCACAAGAGTTCATCCTGAACACAACATTCAAATGAATAGCATTTATGTTTCATTCCAATTCCTAAGTTTATCCATATTTCCTAGCTGGCTTACTCACATAATGGGTGGCACACTGTGGTGTGCCATGCACATTATGTGTGGGGTGCGCACGCACGCACGTGGACGCAAAGTCATTTGTAGCAGAATGTAATGCTGCGATTTTTTTTATTCTTCCGTACTTTGTCTAAAAATATAGGCTTCAACAACAAAATCTTCAGTAGAACTTTTTCAATTGTTATTAAAACCTGTTTAGATAATACACTGCTGGACAATTGCTAAGGACGGATCATAAACGGCTATATAGCGCATAAAAAAAAAGTAAGTGTGGTTGGATGCCAAGTGAAATAAAATAATGTCAGAATGCCAGGACATTACAAGAACGACAATTTATTGTGCTCTGAAATCCAGAAGGCTTTGGAACGTGTTCAAGGGACAAACAGGCCATTTTGTGCAGAATACAAAAACGTGAAAAATGCAATTACCGTCCGCAGGTGTTCCGGCATAAGATGTCAATACGGGATATGGCCACCATGGAGGGCGATGCAAGATTCTACACGTCGTATCATGCTTTGCACAACATTATCAAGCAGCTGTTAGGGTAATTTATCCCATTCCTCTGTCAGTGCACGGATGAGGGTGCCCTTGTTTATTGGAGGGCATTGGCGACCAGCAAGACTCCTCCCTTAAACATCCCACACATTTTCAATGGGATTCAGATCTGGAGAACGTGCTGGCCATACGAGGCGTTGAATATCCTCGCTCTCAAGACACTCCTGGACAGCGACTGTTCGATGACATGTTGCGTTGTCGTCCATGAAAATGAATCTATCACCGACAGCACCACGGAACATGCGATCATGAGGTAGCAGAACATCATTAATGTATCGTTGGCCAGGCAATGTCCCAGTTGGAAGCACATAGAGGGACGTACGGCCATTGATCATGATGCCAGCCCATACAATGACACTACATGTCGGATATCGGTCCCTTTCCTGTATGTTTGCTGGACAATATGTAGTACCACTATCACTCCAGATCAGTTGTCGTCGACAATCAGACGATAGAATGTATCTAGTCTCATCTGAGAAGAGGACAGCAGACCAGTCGTTATCAGTCCAATTGCGATGATGATGACACCATTGCACACGGGTGGTACGGTGACGTCTGGACAATGGGATGCACACAACAGGACGGGGGGCGTATAGTCCTCCTTCATGCAAACGTCTGGCGACAGTTTTTTTGGGAGATCCGCTTGCCAGTAGCAGCCATAAACTGATTTGCTACCTCACTAGCTGTGCTGCGCCGGCGTCTTTTTGTTGATAGCACTATGTACCGATCTTCTGCAGGTGTTGTACTGCGAACACGAGCTCCCCCGTGACGTTTGCTACACTCTCCATTTGTTTGGAATGATTTCCAAAGCTTTGAAACAACACTGTGGCTGACGTCGAACTCCCTGGCAACATCTGTTATTTTTCGCCCTTCTTCAATCTTGCCAATAATACGGCCACGCGTAAAATCATCTAGGTGATGTCGGAAAGACATACTGAAAATTGCAAGTCCGTCAATTGATTCTTTCCCTTTCAACTTTGCGTTTGAACAACAACGGTCAATACGCGTCAAATCCTTTATATCTCTTATCAGCGCTATGACGTCACGAACAAGTTCGGCAATCCAAAATTTGCATACGCACAACACGTCTTACTGTATCCCGCACTTATGCTAATTTCCACATTTTCCTGCCTTCCATTTTATGGTTGCTATCGTTGCTATTGTCATCCATCCTTAGCAATTGTCCGGCAGTGTATGTCTTGTCTTTAAATATACTGTGTGAATAAGTTTTTATTTGCACAATTTAATGGTACAACATATTAGTACCCTAAAGCTTTTATCCAAACCAAGTTTGTATGAAGCTTTGAACAATTTGCAGATTGTTTTACTGCTTAATCCAGAGAGGGATAGTAAAAAAACACTTAATTCACTGAAAATTGGCTTCCTACTTTCTTAATTCAATTACTAATCAAAACTTTTATTATCGGAATTTTTACTAGGAAAATTTTTATTTTAATTCCAAATTTTCAGAGAAAACGCTTCTCCTTCTTCAGGCTGTCTTTTTGGTTGTCACTTTTTCCTGTCACTAACACAGTTATGGTTATTTTTCACCAAATTCTGCCACATGTTAAGCAGGGATAATCCTCTGCAGTCATTGATGATGGAATTCTGATTTTTTCTTTCTTTTTTGAAAATTGCTTTGGAAACTGATGACTTACGGGAATTGCAGTCCATGTTGTGACCAGTTTCTCTAACATACCTACCTAAACCTGTCTTGTTGGAACAATTTTTATAGCAGCTTTAGGTTCAAAACTCGTATAGCAGAGAAAAAGAAACTAAAAAAAACTCAAAGAAACTGTATAGCAGAGCATAAAGCTGCTATAAAAAATTGCTCCAACAAGACAGGTTTAAATAAGCATGTTAGAGAAACTGGTCACAACATGGACTGGAATTCCCTTAAAGTCTTCAGTTTCCAAAGCAACTTTCAAAAAAGAAAGCTAAAAGAAGAAATAGAAATTGAGAAAAATCAGAATTTCCTCATCAATGACTGCAGAGGATTATCCCTACCTAACATCTGCCAGAATTTGGTGAAAAACAACTGTAGCCATCGAGGTTAACCGTAACTGCGATAGTGACAGGAAAAAGTGACAACAAAAGACAGCCTGTTTCTAGAAGGAGAAGAGTTTTCTCCAAAAATTTGCGATTAAAATAAAAAAAAATGTCCTAGTAAAAATTCCCAAAATAGAAGTTTTTATTAATAAATTAATTCACTTTTTAACATACCTTTCTTTGAAGAAATTCAGGCTCTATTCTGGAAACTCAACGCTTTTTGTATCATAATTTTGAGTTCGTATGCTTTACATATAGGACAGCTATGGGGGAAGATTATGGTTTGGAAACTACCAGGTGGAAAAACTTTACCCTCTGGGTGGTCTACACTTCATTGAAAGAGCCATCTGGTTGATGTGCAAAAGCTTGGAACCTTTCATTTCTATTTTATGCTAATCAATTCAGATTACTAGTTTAGTTTTACTGTTTTAAATCTGAATTCTAACAATTTTTGAGTTTTGCATTTTTTTTCTCTTTAAACAGTTTTTAATAGCTGCATTACAAAATAATAAATACAAGCAACAAAACAGTGTTGCAGTTTTGAAACACTACAAATTCTGTATGTTTGGTAAATAGAAGGGTTGAAATATGTAATAAAGTTTGTACGTTTAACCTGCATACTTAATATTGATGTTAAGCAACTTCGAGAAGAGGTTGGTCTTTTGTTGCTTACACATTCAGATTTTCCTGTAAAACTTAGGGAATCGAAAGATGCAATTTTGCATCATCCATTTCTTTATTCTCCTTTTGCAGTTTGCTTAAATTATCTTGAAGCATTTTAGGGCTTCTCAGAAAGGCACGAAACATACAAAAATGTAGCTGTACAAATTTGTAACTGTATCAGAAAGGATCTCCCTGAAATTACACATTGGATAGCAGATACTCACCATCAAAAGAAAATAAGCTTTCAATTGGTTGATGCAATATGCTGTTCTGCGTTTCCTCAAGTTTTTCAACTGTAGTGAACGAAGGCACCAAACCGAGTGGGAATAAACATTTTGGGACAGAGGGAAAGGACTGTGGTGTTCTCACTGGTTGACTGCCCAAGTCCTGAATGCAAAGATGATTTCGCATTAGAGTGTGTTTCTTTGTCGCTGTTGTTACCACACTTCCCTAGCAAGGATAGGTTCCCTCACACACGGTACAATCTCACACGAGTATGGGCATGATGATGAGAAGTTAATACACATTTGGGCTTTGTTTCAGTTCCGGCTACAATACACATAAATATGTAAATTTGGTTTTAAATAAAACTCTTCTAAAACCAGATACTTAGTTTAATTTTTCTCGTAAAAAACTACAGAACAAAGCTTTTCTTTGTATAATTTTTTTCTTTTTTTCAGAGAGTACAAAGTTTTGCATGTAATTAGGGTACACAATGCATGCATTGCATACAATGACCTCACACTACTGGTGGCACTTATTAATTCTGAACATTATTTTTCTTATTAGGAATTCATTTCCAAACTCATTAAAGAAGAAGAAAATTAATGTGCTGCAACTTTAGCGTGTGTCGCAGTGATGGCAGATTGAATGGTCATTCACAACTCTGTTTACGAGAGAGGGAAGGATGTAAAAGGTCATAAGTGTTTTACAGTGGGGCATTTTGTTATCAACCTTGCATGGTGGGAAGTAAATGTCATTCAACTTGTGGTTTACACCTACAGTGGTTTATGTGTTTAGAATGCAGGAGATATGATAGTGGAAGTGTACACAATTTTGTTGTTTTCCTTGTTGTGAGCTCACCGACGGTACTACGCACAAGGCCGAAAAGAAATCCACATTTTACCCTACCTGGCACGAAAGAAAAAAAGAAAAAAACTTAAAAGAAAAAATGGCACTAAAGCATAACTTATCAATTCTAAATACCTAAATAAAGATTTTCAAATGGTAAATCATAATTGCACAAAAACCAGAAGGCCAGATTGAATCCTTGCTCTTCTTGAAATTACCTTTCAAGTATAATCACGCTGCTTCTGAAACTCATTTACGCGACCACTAGGTTGCAGTGCTAATAAAGAATGAAGAGTCAGCATTCCAATTCTTTATAGCTTAGTCTGCTATAAGTGATTTACAAAACAATCTGCTTTGCAATTGTGAACAACAGTTGAAATTTATGATGTTACTGAAAACAGTTTGAAGCCATACCTAAACACTGCAGTGTTATAATAGGAAAATATGGTACAAGTCAAAATGAAAGCGGAAGCTTTTTCTTAAAACTGCATAACGTAGGTAGAAGCATATGCACTTAACTACATATACAAACATATATCTCCATATAAACATGTTCATATATAGGACTTTTAATATAATGTCAAAACTAAATTTCAAAGAACCAGCTACATTAATTTTCTTTTCCTTCTTTTATTTTTCCAGAGAGAGATTTCAAAAATCAAAAATGCAAAAGTAAATTATTAAGTTGCGATTACCTGACATCCACGTGGAAATAGTTTCTTATTTTCACAGCGCAGATATGGTGGCCACTCATGTTTCACTTCAACTGCACGGCATGGTCCTCGTGTGATGCGGCACATTTCTTGTGATGGCAGGAAAAGGGAGCCATTCTCACATTTTGGCATGTATACTGCACACAGCAATGGCTGTACAACAGCCCAACAGCGAGGAACACTTTGAAGACCTTTCCATAATGCTAAATTTTCCTAGAAAAGTAAATAAAAATATTCTAAATGCAAGTGGAGCTTCATAAAATGCTACTTTTATGATTTAGCTGCCATTTAGTACAAGGAACCCAACACTCAACAAGTTCAGGTGCATTATCCACTCTTTGCAAAAGATTCTATATATATATATATATACTAAAGAGCAAAGCTGAAATCATAAGAGAAACTTTACAATTTAAAACGAAAGTTGCAAAACAACCTGAAGATCAAAACGCGCAACGCAGCAGTTATGAAAATTCAGAATTCACATTCTAAAAAGAAGACACTGAAGCTAAAAAATTTTTTTTAAACTCACACCAAGTACAACATATAAAAGGTTATGTATTGACCAGTGTGAGTAGAAGGAGAAAAAAAAATAACCACTGAATGCAGAAAGTGTCTAGAATACTGAGCCTTGGCTTTATCAAGGACCAGCAAAAACTCTGCATTTTCTCACTTCCACAAAGACCTATTTGGAAATGGGTTTCTGCAAAGTCATGGATGCAAGTAATTAACCCACCTAAAAAAATATATATATATATATATATGTCATGTCCTCCACAGAGTGGTATGACCTAGCTTAAGTTAACAATTTAGATTACATCCATAACTCTCCTGGCCCGACCCATGCTCTTCATCTGTTACTATTAAACAGAAAGAAGATGATTATAGAAAACTCAAGTTGTAAGAGTGACATAATGAACTAGAAATAATGTTCAGTTATTAACAAATAGTCAAGTTTGCCTGAGAGAGATTTTGAACCTGAATAGCAATACAAAAGTATTACATGTTGCAAAACTTGTTGGAGCAATTATCCCCAATAGAAGAATACAGGTTAGGATCCACTGCTTTACATGTCAAACAACGTTTGTCATTTCAAAACTTTAGATTACCTTTGCCAGCGAGTTCATACACTATGGGAAAGGGTGCTAGCCTAACCGAAAAAATCTCTCTCAGGCGAACTTGACTATTTGTTAATAACTGAACATTATTTCTAGTTCATTATGTCACTCTTACAACTTGAGTTTTCTATAATCATCTTCTTTCTGTTTAATAGTAACAGATGAAGAGCATGGGTCGGGCCAGGAGAGTTATGGATGTAATCTAAATTGTTAACTTAAGCTAGGTCATACCACTCTGCGGAGGACATGACATATATATATATATTTTTAGGTGGGTTAATTACTTGCATCCATGACTTTGCAGAAACCCATTTCCAAATAGGTCTTTGTGGAAGTGAGAAAATGCAGAGTTTTTGCTGGTCCTTGATAAAGCCAAGGTTCAGTATTCTCGACACTTTCTGCATTCAGTGGTTAATTTTTTCTCCTTCTACTCACACCGGTCAATACATAACCTTTTATATGTTGTACTTGGTGTGAGTTTTAGAAAAAAAAAATTTTTTTAGCTTCAGTCTCTTCTTTTTAGAATATATCATCATCACCATTGTCAACCATTATCAATCCACTGCTGGACGAAGGTCTCCCCAAGTTTCCTCCACAACGGTCTGTCTTGTGCCAGTCTTCTCCATGTCACCCCTGCATACTTTCGAATTTCATCCACCCATCTCCCATGTGGTCTTCTTCTGGGTCTTTTCCTGTCCCTTGGAATCCAATCTAAAATTTTGGCTGTCCATCGATGATCTGTCCTTCTGGCAGTATGTCCAGCCCATTGCCATTTCAGGGATTTAACTCTGATCATGATGTCTTCCACTCTTGTCATTTTTCGGATCCACGAGTTCCTCTTCTTATCTCTCCTGGTTACACGAAGCATGCACCTCTCCATGCTTCTTTGAGTTGTCTGCAGTCTTTGTATATCTCTTTTAGTTAAGGTCCACGTCTCTGCACCATACGTAAGCACTGGAAGGATGCATTGATCAAACACGTTTCTTTTAAGACATAATGGCATATTGCTCTTGAATATTATGCTGTTTCTTCCAAAAGCTCTCCAGGCAAGTTTTGTACGCCGATTAATTTCTTCATCGATGTGACCCTCACTTGATATCTGCTGTCCAAGATAAACGTACATGTCTGTTATCTCCAGCTTTTCTCCATCAATCAATAATCTTCATTTCTTGTAAAAGCATTGAACATCACTTTTGTCTTCTGAAAGTTCATTTTTAATCCCACTTCTTTACTCTTGTCAGCAAGTTCCTGGATCATACTCTGCAGCTCTGATGGGGTAGTTGCAAAAATGACTACGTCATCAGCAAAACGAAGGTGGGTTAGATAATCTCCATTAATCTTTATCCCTTTGTTTTCCCAGCTCAGCGACTGAAAAACACCCTCCAATGTGGCATTAAAGAGCTTCGGAGATATGGTGTCACCTTGTCTCACTTCCTTTCCAATTTTTATGTGTGTTGTATTTTCAAACAGCCAAATCTTTGCACTTGCATTTTCATAGATGTTATTAATAATATTAATGTATGCATCTTCAATACCGCAGGTTTTCAGAGCCACTGTAACTGCTGATGGTTTCACCGAATCAAAGGCTTTTTCATAATCGATAAAAGTCATGCACAATGGAAGTTCATATTCCCTCGCTCTTTCAATTAGTTCTCTCAGTACGTGGATATGATCTATTGTGCTGTAGCCACTCCTGAATCCAGCTTGTTCTCTCGGTTGAGCCATGTCCAGTGTTACCTTCAAGCGGTGTGAAAGAACTTTAGTGAAGATTTTATAAACTACTGATAGGAGGCTGATAGGTCTGTAGTTTCCGAGATCCTCAATGTCACCTTCTTATGTAGCAGGATCATTGTAGCGGTGTTCCAATCCTTAGGAATCTTTCCTTCATTAAGGCATCGAGTGAAAATTTGGGCGAGTACTGTTTCAATTTCTCCACTTGCTTCTTGTATGATGTCTACAGTAATTCCATCTTCTCCTGGAGCTTTTCCTCGCTTCATGTTCTTGATTGCATGTGCAACTTCTGCTGGAAGGACTGGAGGAACTCTGGTACTGGTATCTTTCATGATGTCTGGAGTGCATGTATCATCTCTTTCATATAATTTGGAGTAGAAATCTTTCACTCTTGTCAAAATTTCGCCTCTATTTCTTGTTACAGAACCATCTTCTTTTCTTAGTGCCATAATCTGTTTTCTTCCCTTCCTGAGATGTCCCTTTGCTATCTTTAGGCTTTGGTTGTTTTCAATTGCTTTCCTCACTAGTTCACAGTTGAATTTTCTTACGTCTTCAGTGATACTTTTTCTTACTGTCTTGCATAGCTCTATATATTCCACTTTGGAAGTCACATCATCTTTAGTTGTCCTCATCTCTCTTCTTTTTTGCATCAACATTTTCGTTTTTCCTGATAATTTGTTTACATGCAACTTGTTCTTAGACCCAGCTAATTTTGTTGCTGTTTCCATAAGAGCTTTGGTTACTTTTCTGTTAACTTCAGAGATGTCCACTTCTTCCGATGTTAGGCCTTCTAAAGCAGAGAACCTGTTCTTCAGTTCCAACTTGAAGGTATTATGGTGTTTTTTAAGGTTGGTTATGTCAATAGATTTTGTTTGTCTTATGAGCTTGCCACGTTCAAGTTTGGTGTTGAGGTGCATCTTACATCTCACCAATCTATGGTCACTACCTGTGTTGAACTTGTTTAGCACACTGCAGTCTTCTATGACGAATTTTTTGTTACACATAATAAAATCAATTTCACTTGTCGTCCCATTTGGATGTCTCCATGTCCATTTCCTGTGTGGCTTTTTCTTGAAGAAGGAGTTCAAGATGAAAAACCCTTCTGCCTCTGCAAACTCAACGAGAGTATTTCCACGCTGGTTTCTGTTGCCGTGACTGAATTTACCAACTGAAGTTTCATTCTGTTGCCGTTGCCCTATTTTTGCATTGAAATCTCCCATAATTATTTTCAAGTGCTGCTTACCTTTATTATTTAGATGACAAATTTCCTCATAAAATTCTTCAATTTCTTCTTCAGGATGACTTGTGGTGGGTGCATAAGTTTGAATAATCTGAGCCTGGTATCTTTTCGAGAGTTGGATAACGAGTCGTGCAGCTCTGTCGGAGGAACTTTCAACTTCTACAACTTTATCCTTCAGTTTCTTGTTTATTATAAATCCAACACCACTAGTTCTGCCAGTATCTGTCCCACGATAGTAGAAGAGATGTCCACTTTTCAGTTCGATGAGATCTTCTCCTTTTCTCCTTACCTCACTTAGCCCCACGATGTCCCACTTGATCCTTTGTAGTTCCTCTTCCAATTCAAGAAGCCTTGAATCAGAAGATAGGGAGCGTCCGTTGTACGTAGCCAAGGTCAGCATCAGATGGCAGCCTAGTCCGGTCCTCTGGGGATTCTTAGCACCCTCTGCCTTCATGTCGCACTGGCCGCTGCCTTGGCCAGGTACATTCCAGCTGCCGGAGACTGAGGGCCAAGATTTAAGTTGTGGAATCATTTTGGAGGGGTTTGGCCATAACTCACCACGCTGGCCAAGCGGGTTGGTGAGTGTGGGATAGAATTTCCACTAATCCCGATGGTATAGTTATACCGCTATTGGCGGTCGTCAGAGCCCCTTTAGTGGGAACAGGATGTACCACGAGAAGGCGGGGTTGACATTTGTCAAGGAGAGGCTGTGATGTTACGCATCACCTGACCTTACATCCATATATATATATATATATATATATACTGAAGAGCAATGCTGAAAACTAAGGAAAAACTTTAGAATTTAAAACGAAAGTTGCAAAATTAACCTGAAGATCGAAACGCGCAACGCAGCAGTTACGAAAATTCAGAATTCACATTCTATTAAGAAGAGACCTAAGCAAAAAAAAAAAAAAAAAATTATATATTTTTGACTCATACCAAGTACAACATAGAAAGGGTTATATGTCTACCGGTGTGAGTAAAAGGAGAAAAGATAAAAAATAAAATAAAACAACTGAATGTAGAAAGTGTCGAGAATACTGAGCCTTGGCTTTTTCAAGGACCAGCAAAAACTCTGCATTTTCTCACTTCCACAAAGACCTAGTTGGAAATTTCCAACTACAGACCTATCAGCCTCCTATCAGTGGTTTAAAAAATCTTCACTAAAGTTCTTTCACACCGCTTGAAGGTGACACTGGACATGGCTCAACCAAGAGAACAAGCTGGATTCAGGAGTGGCTACAGCACAATAGATCATATCCACATACTGAGAGAACTAATTGAAAGAGCGAGGGAATATGAACTTCCATTGTGCATGGCTTTTATCGATTATGAAAAAGCCTTTGATTCGGTGAAACCATCAGCAGTTGCAATGGCTCTGAAATCCTGCGTATTGAAGATGCATACATTAATATTATTAATAACATCTATGAAAAAGCAAGTGCAAAGATTCGGCTGTTTGAAAATACAACACACATAAAAATTGGAAAAGGAGTGAGACAAGGTGACACCATATCTCCGAAGCTCTTTAATGCCACATTGGAAAATGTCTTTCAATCACTGAACTGGGAAAACAGAGGGATAAAGATTAATGGAGATTATCTAACCCACCTTCGTTTTGCTGATGACATAGTCATTTTTGCAGCTACCCCATCAGAGCTACAGAGTATGATCCAGGAACTTGCTGACAAGAGTAAAGAAGTGGGATTAAAAATGAACTTCCAGAAGACAAAAGTGATGTACAATGCTTTTACAAGAAATGAAGATTTATCGATTGATGGAGAAAAGCTGGAGATAACAGACACGTACGTTTATCTTGGACAGCAGATATCAAGTGAGGGTCACATTGATGAAGAAATTAATCGGCGTACAAAACTTGCCTGGAGAGCTTTTGGGAGAAACAGCATAATTTTCAAGAGCAATATGCCATTATGTCTTAAAAGAAAAGTGTTTGATCAATGCATCCTTCCAGTGCTTACGTATGGTGCAGAGACGTGGACCTTAGCTAAAAGAGACATACAAAGGCTGCAGACAACTCAAAGTAGCATGGAGAGTTGCATGCTTGGTGTAACCAGGAGAGATAAGAAGAGGAACACGTGGATCCGAAAAATGACAAGAGTGGAAGACATCATGATCAGAGTTAAATCCCTGAAATGGCAATGGGCTGGACATACTGCCAGAAGGACAGACCATCGATGGACAGCCGAAATTTTAGATTGGATTCCAAGGGACAGGAAAAGACCCAGAAGAAGACCACATGGAAGATGGGTGGATGAAATTCGAAAGTATGCGGGAGTGACATGGAGGAGACTGGCACAAGACAGACCGTTGTGGAGGAAACTTGGGGAGACCTTCGTCCAGCAGTGGATTGATAATGGTTGACAATGATGATGATGATATATATATATATATATATATATATATAGAGAGAGAGAGAGAGAGAGAGAGAGAGAGCTGCTTCCTTAATAGGACACTATTCAGGATATTAGAATAAAATTGTATTTAGACTGGGGAGTTCCATTTTCCCGCCTTAGTGACTCATATTAGTGATGGACATAATAGAGTAGAAAAAAGCGGTTCATTCGATATAGAAATCTCTTGAAACATTCGATTACGCCAAATGAAAAGAACCTCTTAGAAGTCTCGATTGCTCCTACGCTGTCTCATACGAACAAGTGAATTCGAAAGGCAAAATCATTCTTCTTGAGAACATGGGTTTCGAGCAAAATTGCTCGTCTACCCGAAAACATCTCAAGAGGTACTGAGAGCCAAGAGGGTCAGAAGTATACTCGCTTTTCGCGTGAGCGAATTATCTCGAGCAGGAAGGATCACTTGGGTTTCTTTCTAAGTTCTAGAGCTAGGCTACGCTATGCTATTCAAAACAATTTAGGTGCCCTTAGCATCATTCCGTCCAGCGAAAAAAAGCTCTGAGCATATAGCACCAATTAGAAATCATTCTAATTATTATTTCGAAAGAATATCTCAATTTGTCAGATCTCTCAATTACAACCTTTCGATTGTTACACTCAATCGATTATGTCCAACACTAACTCATACTATAGTCCAGTACCTGATCTTTTTTATAACTTTTGCCTGCCCTCCTTCATACCCATTGCCTGACCTCAATCATCAGCCACCCATCCCAACTTCTGTCTGGCTATGGGCCTGTATTTAGATTTGGTCAAGATAAAGGTTGAATTCAGTAAGATTCACTGGATAACCAACATGACACTGAACTGAAACATTAGAAGTGCAATATCTTCAAGGAGAACTTAGATTTTTAAATCTGCAGTTTTTAGTGTTCTGATTTTTTGTAATTTCAAATAGCCTGCTTACAAAATAAAATGGAGCCAGTGCTTACATGTAGGGGCAAGTTTTTCAGGTCAACTACTCCCATACTCAAGACACAACCATTTAGAAACTGAATAAAGAGTTCAAACTAACTGGTCAACTTCCACATATTTTAAGGATCTAGTTTCAAAACTTGATAAGGCATGGACAATGTGTTTGGTTTTATGGACCTGGTTCTTCTCTCCCACGAAGCTCGAATGTGGGGATATGCAATAACCCAAGAAAATCCAGCATGATTTATTTGTATTAATTTAATTATGGTTTAAACACCATCATACGGTGCAAACCTTAAATGTTCAAAGTATAGAAAAGGAACAAAAAAAAAAAAGAAAACATCACATTGATAAGTACGTTAAAGCACACTAAAAAATCCCCCTAACAATTGCATCTAATAAGTTTCTTTGTCTGAATGTTTGTCCTACTTTGGCGGTGCAACAGAAAGAGTGCTTGCCTGTTATAAGTGCTGAATCAATATAGTTTTGCTTTTTTTTAATTGTTGTAATGTTCATGAAACATACTTTCCCATTTGGACATTACAATAGAGAAGAATACATGGTTATTAAAAAATTAATCTACATATCTTATTTTCCCATTATTATTGAAAGGCTTTCACCGAGTAACTTCATAAAAGAACATATCTATGACATACACTGAGAAGCCAGTTTATTAGGTACACCTACCTAGCAGCATGCTGTGCCACCCTTGGCCTCCACTACAGCCTGAATTTGTCAACACATGAAATACATCAAATGCTAGAAGTGTCATGCAGGAATATTGTGTAATGCAGAAATGATTTGAGTAACACAGCAGCTGAAAACCCAATGGCAGCACAGCCTCACAGCAAAGAGCCCATTTCACCTCATCCCAAAGATGCTCAATAGGGTTTAAATCTTGAAATTGCGCAGGCCACTGAAACAAGAGAAACTTGTCGGCATGTTTCTGGAACCATTTGGTGATAATATGAGCCATGTAAGCAGTATTTAACCTGTCGCTTGCATTTTTGCCAAATTACAATAAATACTAATTTTGCAACCAAAAGTCCCCACTCAATCGCCAAAAAGCAAATGTTCTGTCATTTTTTCTTCTGTCATCCCGCCCACAACTGCTTCACCTTTGTGTTGTTTTTTTATCCCCATAATTTTTTTGTTCCGTCATTGCTGCTTAGCCTTGCAGACATGGTTTCCTTCTCCATTTTTTTTTTTTTTTTTTCTGTAATCCCGTCAACACCTTATTCGCCCCTACGTTGTGGTTTTCATCTCCATTATACTTTTTCCATCATCACACCGGAAAAAAACTATGGCGTAGATGAAAAACCACCTTGGCTTTTTTTATCCGTCATTTTTTGTTCCATCATCGCTGCTTCACCCTGCTGACATAGTATGCTTCCCAGTCATCTTTTTTTTGTTTTTCAATCTTTGTTTTGCACGCTGCTTCATCCTATTGTCATAATTCCACCCACCTGTTC
Source organism: Macrothele yani (assembly GCA_039090855.1). NCBI lineage: Eukaryota > Metazoa > Arthropoda > Arachnida > Araneae > Macrothelidae > Macrothele > Macrothele yani. Next base: position 129,911,486 of record CM077027.1, on the reverse strand, counting down.
TCCTATTGCAGAAACGCACCAGTGATCCCTGAGAGCACTTTACACAAAAGCTGTGCTGCGAAGGATAAGGAAAGAGATGTTTAGTTTGTTTCTTTGGCACTTCACCACCGCAGCAGCAACTGGAGCAACGTGCTGTTTTGGGTCAGGTCGAGCGGTCTGTCAGTGGGTCATTGGTTGTGGCTTTGCTAAGTCCTGGTCTTTGTATATACACTGGTGTTCAAAATTAAGATAATTTGCACATTTTGTTGATTTTCACAAAAAGTATGGAACCAAAGGCACAAATTATGCCGCCGAATAAGAATGCAAATTTGCAGTGTCGAATATGTAAGTGTACACGTGCGTGTGGGCGAAGCTGTGACAGCAGAGGGCATGAAAAGCACATGTGGCTTTTTCTGCGATTAGTTCGCTCGTACTCCTCGGCAACATTCGTTGTGTTTCTTGCAGGAGTTGGTTCAATTTCATAAGCAATCAGGTAAAATGAGTTGCCACGAACGTATTGATGACGGAATGAGGTGGAGAATCGTCGGTAGATTGGAGGCAGGGTAATCGCAAGTGCAGGTTGCTACAGAGCTCAATGTAACGCCCAGTGTGGTCTGCAATTTATGGAAACAGTTTAAGGACACCGGATCCATATCGAGAAGGCCTGGGCAAGGTCGTTCAAGAGCCACGACGGCCTATGAAGATTGTTATTTGGCACTTTCAGCGAGGCGCCACAGGGCTGCTACAGCTACACAGCTATCTCGTGAGCTGCATGCCGCTACTGGAACCAAAGTTTCAAGGGTTACTGTTTCCCGAAGGTTTCATGACAGAGGGCTTTTGCCAGAAGGCCCGCTGTTTGCTTTCCGCTCACTTCAGCACACAAGAGAGCGCGTTTAGCATGGTGCAGACATCAGCCTTGGACCAGACTTCAGTGGGGTAACGTTCTCTTCACAGACTAGTCGCGATTCAGCCTGGACACTGATTCTGGACGCACCTTCATCTGGAGAGAACCTGGGACCCGATACCTTTCCTCCAACATCCGAGAAAGGGACCGCTATGGCAGCGGAGGCGTCATGGTTTAGGCAGGCATCATTGGTTCGTACTCTTCCAAGCAAAATAAATGCAAGCACTTTTCAAGGACTTTTTAAACCCAAATTATCATATGTGTGTGCTGTCCGTCAGTCAGTAGGTAGGTAGGTATTTTAATAAGTTCAGACCATAAATCTTAGCTGAGGCTGGTACACCTTCAATGGCCTGCCATTACCCCTTCCCGTTACCCACAGTTCGCTTATTTTATTAACTTTGAATTGCCCCTCTGTTTTGATATTTTTTGAAATAATTTTATCTAGCAAAATATTTTGAAAAGGTATACTATTTTCATATTCATTTGCTGGTATAACATTTATTGTTTGTTTTAACCTTTTGATTTTGATGCATATTTTTGATGCAGTGAGGAGAAGAAAGGGTCGATGCATGAAGCACAAGCAATTCTGGAAGTTCCACCCTGCAGCAAGAATGAGTCCCCAACCCTAGTAAACAGAAGCCCATCACAATTTGTGAATACATCATTCCACTGATTTTACTAACATGGCTGATGCTTTACTCTGTAGTGATATCATAGCCAAGGTACCAGCTGTCCACACACTTCCCTGGGTTGAACGTAAGTTCTGCGCTATTTGATCAGCTCGGTGTTTTTATTGGAACTACACAGAAATCTCCTATACAACTTTTTAGCACAAAGAATTATTTTACTCATGCTCTTTCATATCATTACTTAACAAACAAAACATTTTTTCAAGTACTATTTACAAAGCCATAAACTTTTTTCAAGTACTTTCAAGGACTTGAAAAATGAACTTTTTTATTCAAGGACTTTTCAAGTTTTTAAAGAAGCGTACGAACCATGTCATGTTGGATGGCCACACATTTATCCATGTGTTTGACAGAGAGGCTTCCTGTCTCAGAGGTATAGGGATGAAATCTTACAGCCCTACGTTCGACTTTTCTGGGGTGCAGTTGGCCCTCCGTTCCTTCTTATGGACGACAATGCTCGTCCACATAGGGCTCACCTGGTCAACGATTATCTTGAAAGTGAGGATATTCGCCGGATGGATTGGCCAGCCAGATCACCAGGCCTAAACCCTATCGAACATGTCTGGGACACTCTTGGTAGGGCGATTGCAACTCGCCAACCCCCTCTGAGAACCATCCAGTTGCTGAAAACTGCGTTGCTGCAGGAGTGGGACAGACTGCCACAGGCATTCATCAACTGCCTCGTTTCCAGTATGATGTCGTGCTATGAGAGCTGTAAGACTGTGAGAGGGGGCCATACCCCATATTAGAGTAATTTTACGTTCGATCTTGCAACATGGATTTTGGACATTCCTGCGCTGATTAGCCTTACTGATGATCATGAGTGCGTACCATGACTGTTGTATGGTATAATTTTTTCTCTTATATAAGTGTGTATCCATACCAAATTTCATTAAAATGTGTCCATTAGTTTTTCAGATATTCGACAAAATGTGCAAATTCTCTTAATTTTGAGTTCACATCAGTGTATTTTAAAGTAAAATAAAAATACCAACATTTACCAAAATCAAAGGTTTATTATATATTGACAATTGTTTCGCAGAGCTATTGGCTCGGCATCACCAGGACGAATGGAGCATAAACATTCAAATCATTGTGACATCATCAGAGTTCTGATGGTCATGGTTTTCGGTGAGTTGTTTCCATGCACTTGAAAAAAATGAAGCTGCGAAAAGTTCCAGTATATGTGGAGAGCTTCTAATACTTTAAGCTTGATAGTCGAATCAGGTTTACCAATGAGCGTAGCATTTTCAAACAAAAATTTGTGGTTATTTTCGTGACAATGTTGGGTTATAGACAACTTTTTTAGTTCGCAGTTCCGTACGTAGGTCTTGTGTTCCTTCACACGGAAATTTAAAGCCCTGCGGGTCTGTCCTATATATGAAACTCTATATGACAACTGTTTCACAAACTGCATGCATCAGCAAATATAAGTATTTTTATTAAAATCAGAAGTGTAAAAGTCTTTGTTTTTATTCTTGAATTCTATTTAAAGTACAAAATTTTATTTAGCTAGTGCATTGTGCTTGTATTTTCATACATAAATATAGCAAAAAAAAAAAAATAGAACCATAAATTTGGCTAATCTGCACAGTATTTTGCAACAACTATTGCTGAAAAGAAATAGCTAAATTGCTACGAGAGAAAAAATTCCAGCTTAAACACTGCATGTAGGCAGGTTGTTCTCTAACTGGATGTGTCCATCCACTTAAAAACAAACTGATGCCATGTAGGGGTTAACTTGACTGATGACGATGTTCAGATACTCCATGGCGTTCAGATGCGCTTTGATGGGCATAATCGGACCTACTGCGCATCAGGAAAAAATGTCCCACACCAGCACACCTGTGCTACTGACCAGTACTGTTGACACCTGACAAAATGGTTCAATGGTCTTATATTACTTGCACAAAATTTGGATTCTGCCATTCACCTTATGCAGGAGGAACTTTGATTCAACCACCCAGATTTTTTTTTTTTTTTTTTATGTACATCTGTACTCAACAGTCCAGTGTTAGTGCTTTGGAACCCACTAGATGTACGTGTTCGTGCTCTACATCAGCATTTGACACAATTGTCAGACACTATAGCCTGTTCACAACAAGAACAGATACATGCTGCGCTCAGAGATGACCCTCAGCCAGAGTTGGCATGTTTCTTCCGTGGTGAAAAAAAAAGTGGTAAAAACTACCCTGGCAAAAATGTTTTTGCCAATTTTGCCACTTTGGCAAAAAATACATTTTCAATAATTATTATTGTTACTTTGGTTCGTAAATAATTTGTAAAAGACTCCTGTAGACAAAACCAATAAAATATACAGTCATGAGTGTTTTACATATTACATTTTTTTGTTTTCAAACCCTACAACAAGGTCCTTGGGTTACTACCCTTTTCAACTTTCCTACAATTCTATCAAATTATTAAAGATTTTTGTTTTCATTTTTTCTAGCACTGCTAAACTGGGGATGCCCTACAGATCTCCTTTCAACTTTCCTAAAATTCTATCAAAATATTCAAGATTTTTTTGTTTTTGTTTTTGTATGTACTGCGTGGGATGCCCCACAGATCTGCTATGTGGATTTATTGAAACTGGTTCTGACTGCTACCTGCTTCCCATTCCCAATCGACAAGCTCACAATGAAAGATAACGCCCACAGATGCCAACCTGTTTCAGATATTTTCAGTAGTACTTGTACAAATTTTCAGTAGTCATACCAAAAAGAATAATTTTAACCAAGGAAAACAATTAAAAAATATATATAAATGAATAAGTAAGTAAAACTCCTAATTAAATTAAACTCGTTTAATTTAATTAGCATTTTTTACTTACTTATTCATTTATATACATGAAAAACTGTATCAAAATATTCCAAATTTTTCACATGGAAAATAATATCCACCGTGACCGATACATTTTTTTTACACAACAAAAAATTGATTAAACAGATTTCTTTAGTAATTTGGCTGTACACTGTTTTGCAAATTTGAGTTCTTCAGCAGAAAATATTTTTTCATAACACACTTGCCCAGAGGAGAACATATTAATTTTTGCAATAAGAAGTGCTTCTACAGTTTCCAAACCTAAATTAGGTAGGAAACGAGCTTGATTTTTCGCACAAAACTAAAACCCCTCTCACTTGCAGCATTCGAGAGTGGAACTACAAGTATTGCAAACATTACTTTCGAGAGAATAGTATACTTAACAGCTTCATTACAGCCTCTTAATTTTGAGATTTCTGACCAAGTGACATCTACTCTATCTGTTTCTGCTCTGGTCTCTAATTTGTCAGGTTGATAACAAGCAATTCGGCTTCCAGTATATCAAGTTCATTTTCAGTTATAAATGGAAAGCGCTTGACTATGTATAATACAGAAGTAAATGATGTTCTGGCTCTAAGTGAAGGATCTGCTACTTCTGCATGTTTTAAGAATTCATCATAGATCAGTATCTTTTCTTGAATATAAGAACATTCTCCAATGAAACATTTTCCGACAGATGTATAGAACTTAGAAAATTAATTTTCGTTTAAAATTATTTCACTTTAATACGTTCTTGGTTTTACTCTAATTACCAGTTGTGCCCTTTCTGATTTTTCTTTTTTTGAAAAACTGTTATTTCAAAAATTAATCTCGACATCACCATCAGAGCTCTACGACAGTAGGCTTCACAAATCCCTTGGATGACAATTTTATCCATCATGCTGAAAGAACTTTCAGTTTGAGGACCATGAATGCATGATAGCTTTCACTATTTTAGATAAAAGATAGTGGAACTTGGAGAATATGAATGCTTTTGAATATCATGCATCAATTCTTACAAATTTTTCAGCTTCGTCACTTTTGTTTCAGACTCTCCCCCTTTATCAAGCTGAAATGCAAACCTTTTTTGGGGGAATATTTTAGAACACAGGATACACATTCGGAACGTTGTTGGGGGAAAAAATTACAGTTACGGGAGAAACCTTTGCTACGTCCGATTTCCGTTTTTGGACATTTCCCTTCGATTTTCAAGGTGAAATACAAATATTTATGAAATAAAATGAAATTTAACAACAATACTAGGCAGAGGAAACATCGCGGGAAAAATAAAATTACGATTAGGGGAAAAATATTTACTGTTTCCGAAAATTTTGAAAGACGAAATTTCCGTTTTCGAAAGTTTCAGGAGGAAAGCATCCTTCACCACTACCAATTGCCCCAAAATTTCTGTTCAGTTATGGCATCGATCTCGAGGATAACCCAAATTACGACAAAAAGCAGAAATTCTTCGAAGCCGTGGCACTCTCTTGCCTGAAGATTACACGGGAATTTTTGTGCCATTGAATTTCCGTTTTCGGAAAGTTTCCCTCCATTTTCAAAGTGCAATACAAAGATTTATGAAATAAAATGATGTATAACAACAATACTGGACAAAGGAAACATTGCAGGAAGACGAAATTATGATTACAGAAAAAAATCTTTATTTCGTTCACTTCCGTTTTTGAAAGGCGAAATGCTGTCCCGATGCGTATTTTTACGCGTTTCTCGATGCGTGTTTTTACAGTGCGTTTCTCGATGCGTACTTTACGCGCTTCTCGACGTGTATTTCTACACATCGCAAAAAAAAATCCTAATGCATATTTATACGCGTTGGTAAAATTTCGGTGCGAACTAGACGCGTAATTACGCATTTTGGCAAACTCTGCACATTAGAACGAAATCGAAGCATACTTTTCTGCAACGCAAGAAAAAAACTTCAAAATATTAATTACTGACATGAATGGCTGACGTATGCTTAAAAAACCCTAACTCCGATGCCATCGTGCCAGGCAATGACACTCACGTTTTGCACCAAACGATTTTCAAGAGCTTGTCGCTGCACTGCGAAAGAGCTTCAGGCAGAACTCTGCTCATGTCCAACAAAGCGAACTACGCTCGACATCCCCAGAATGTTGCATGCTGTGGAGGGAGAGTTTTCACTTAGAATGTCTCGGCGCAAGGCCACACTCATCGAGTGCCGGTCACTCGCGCTAAGATCCAAGCAGCTTTGAGAGGCAGAACTGGAGGTGCAGGCAGCATCGCAAGCAAGACGAATGACCGATCGTCAAGTGGCCGCCGTTGCTTTGGGAAGGGGAACAAGCAAAATAAAAATTAATAATTTCTGTTAATTTTCCATAGAAAAATCACGGTTTTCTGTATTCCGTAGTACTAGAGCTATTTCCGTAAGAACTACGGAGATTCCGTAGTATTTGGCATCTCTGAATGCCCCAGAGGGAATGGAGAGTTGAGATAAGGGAGTAAGGAATTAGTAATCAGCAATCAGGTAGTAGGCAGAACCAGGAATGGAAGGTTTACCTGCTAAGTGAGGTGACACAAAGAATTAGAAGCTGTTGTGTGTTGAAACAGTGCTAGTTTTAACCCTTCTGTTTCAGTTGTCTGCTCTGACTTGGTAAACTTAAATAATGTTTAAGGGTGAAAGAAAAAAGATCCAGTGCCCTGGGAGCATTTTCAAGAATTAGAAATTAATAGAAAACAGGCTGCCAAATGCAAGAAGTGTGGCAATATAAACAACAAAGCAGCAAGAATCAAAACACATGAGCAAGTGCTTAAAAGTTCCTTCAGCAAATGATTTCAACAATTTCTTGCCGTCTTCAACAACTTCAATTGCCATTAATAGTGATGATGATGGCATTCAGCATTTGAGAACAAAAATCAATGTTGCTGCTAAGAACAGTGGTGTATCCAGAAATTTCTCAAAAGGGGGGAGGCATGGATTTGATTCATCGGTGAAAGACTCATATATCGCTCTAAATTTGTATGCAATCCACCCTCAAGTGGGGGGTCTGAACATGAGGACTTTTTCTCTTGGCTATGCCTCTGGCTAAAAAAGGAAAGATTCATCAAAATAACTTAAATAAATTTGTAATGAAGACACCAAGTGATGAAAAGGCTAAAATTGATATTTTGCATTACAAATATCTCCAAATTATGGATTTTTTTCTAAGGAATAAAAGGAAATAATATGTCAAATTTTCGGGTAGCAGCCCTAACCTTCTTCAGGAATACAGTTGTAGTAGCTCTTGCCACTCGTGAAATAAATTCATATCACTACATATCACTAAGCTGTTCTCCGAGATTCAGAGGTTAGCTCCAAAAAGAAATACAAACTTCCAGATATTTTTATTTATTGTTGTCATATCAAACTTCTCCATTTATAGCGATCTTCACATACAACTTGTGCGTCACCGATATCCATTACACGCCGTACACAAGATCTTTTTCTCATGCAGACACTCCTGAATCTGATCCACCCACGTCTTCTTTGGCCTTCCTCTGCATTTCCTTCCTGCCACTCGGGCTGAAAAGATTTTCTTAGTAAGCATTTCATCACTCATTCTTTCAACATGGCCAAACCACCAAAGCATATTGGTCTCCACCTTGCTAACAACATTTTGCTTCACATCACACAACTGCAATACATCTTCATTCCTCACACAATCAGATCGTGTCTTGCCACAAACCCCACATAAGTAACGCATTTCTCCAGCACACAAAAGACTCCTATGTTTCTTCTGCAGTACTAAGGTTTCACTGCCATACATCAGAGTAGGAACAATTACAGTTTCATACACAGCCATGTGGGACTCTCTAGAGAACCCATCATTCCTGTGAAAACCTCCCCAGAGCAGCGATGACTTTCAAAGAATTCACTCGCTTACTGATTTCCCCACCCAACTTGTTCTCTGTCAAACATGCTTCCTAAATACACAAACTCACTCACCTGGTCAATCACAGTGCCATTTATACTTACATTACATTCAGTGCTACCTGTTCCTCTCTCAAACACCATAACTTTGGTTTTTCCCTTATTTATACTCAGTTTGAATTTCATGCAGACTTCATGCATCCGAGTCAACATACTCTGCAACTCACTTTTGCTCTCTGCCAACAGGACAGTGTCATCAGCATACAGCAATCTGCACACACGGATATCACCAAGACATAAACCACTATTATCTATTTTGGCATCACGCATGCATGCGTCCATAAATATATTAAACAGCCATGGTGACATTGCACAACCTTGTCTAACTCCTACACCAATGCAAAACCATTTTGATAAAACACCATTCACTCGTACACAAGCTCTACTACCAGCATACATGGCTTTTACACTATTAAGTAGATTCCCAGTAACACCATATTCATTCAATACCTTCCACAAAAGTGTCCTATTCACTCCGTCGTAAGCTTTCTCTAAATCTATGAAGGCAGTAAAAACTTTCTTCCCAACAGCCAGATACTTTTCAATCACCGTGCGTAATGCAAAAATCTGGTTAGTGTAGCCTTAACCAGGCATAAAACCACTCTGAACATCCCACACTTTCAATGATGTAAGACCCCGTACTTTTTCAATAACAACCTTACCAAACACTTTTCCTGGCACACTCAGTAGGCTAATACCACGATAGTTTTTGCATTCAGTCTGATCACCCTTTCCCTTATAAAAGGGAACATTAATAGCATCCTTCCAATCCTGAGGGACCATTCCTAACTCCCAGCACAACTGGCAAATTTCAGTTTACCAGTCAATTATAGAGTCACCACCATACTTCAACATCTCTGCAGTTATGCCATCAGTTCCCGGAACCTTACCATTCTGAAGAGATTTTAGAGCTTTACACACTTCTTCTCTTGAGATCCCTCCTGTGCTTTCATCCCTCATTGTGACATCTGCATCTGTCTCAGAATCATTTTTGCTTTCCTGATCTAATAACTTACAGAAGTATTCACCCCATCTGTCACTTAACTCATTGGGCTCCCATATCATTTCCCCAATCTCATTCTTCACACAACTTACAACTTTGATTCCCCTATTTTTCCTGAGTCTCATGTACTTCCAGAAGAACTTCCTATCTTTCCAAAAAGCCAGTTCATGCCTTTCCACTTTCTTCTTCCTATCTTTTGCCTTACTGTGGCGAACCAGCTTAGCAGCTTCACGCTTCTTACAGCGATATTCATCCACAGAGACTCTACCTTGCAGCATCCCCAAATAGGCTTCCTTTTTTCTCCTTACTGCCTCTTCAATCTCACTATTCCACCAAGCATCACCTTTATTGTTACCCACTATTGTGGTGCCACAGACCTCTTTAGCAGCAGTGACAACACAGTTCTTAAAACATTCCCACTTCTTTTCTACATCCCTCTCACCAGACTTCAGATCCTTCAGTCGTTCTCTAAATAAAATAAATTTGAACCTTTCAAATCATTTAATGTTGTACCTCTTCTTCTCTCTATTTCCATTCCTTCTGACAATTTTCTTTTGGAAAAATGCTGATGTGTCAGAACTTCTACAGTGTCGCAAAGCACTTACAAGAATTTATGAAATGCTGAATTTTTCTTTGAAAAACAACTATTTTCAATTTGGCAGCAAATTCTACAAGCAAATTTCTGGATTAGCAATGGGCTCACTGGTCGCACCTTTTCTTGCAAATTACTACATAGGAAAACTAGAAGAAGAGACACTTATTACACCTTCAATCTTCAGTCTTTATGCAAGATATATGGATATATTATATTAATTCAACATTTGTCGAAAACATTACGTGGTTTCAGAAATTATTAACTATATGTCAACAAAATAGTTTCCATATCATCTACTGTTTCGCACGTTATTAGAAATTCGAGCACGGGAAAAAAGCGGCTGAAATCATAATATATACGAACTAAACAAAATGAATATCACGAACTTTAAAAAGAATAGAATCCAGTTGAGCAAAGAAGTCGATCATTTAAACTTTTTGACAACTTGTAAAAACAATGGAATTACACCTAAATTTTTACAAATTAGAAATAAACCAATGAATTATAAAGATAAAACCATTTTACAAACTTGTGAAATTAAAAGATTAAGAGCCTCTATTAGAGAAAAACGAAAAGACATTGATAGATTGAGTAAGAAAAACTACAGATTATATAATCAATGCATGCAAGAGAAAGATAAAGAAGAAATAAAAATAGCATTAATTAAAATATTTGCTATTATAGAAAGACAACAATTTAAAGACAGAATGAGACACTTTCATAAAATTGAAAACCTCATAAGAGAAAAGTATAATAACAAAGAAGGAAAAGAAAAACTACCAACATTAGAAGACAAACCACTGTTCATTAACAAATCTAATAATGAATTGACATATCTACAAGTTAAAGCACTCAATAGAGGAACGAGATATGCATATAAACAAGAAATTCCGAAAGCCGAGATAATAATCCCATATATAGAAGACGTCATCAAGAAACTACCAAATAAAAGACAAAACCCTACAAGATTTAAAATATTAAGAGCAATCAATAACAAAGAAAAAGAAGAACAAATACCAGCTATAAAATATGAGAGACAAGAGCTAATGAACCTCAAGAACAACCCAGCAATTAAATGCGTAAGCGCTGATAAAGCCAAACAAATTATTATATTAGACAAAGATGATTATGATATAAAAATGAAAACGGCTATAGAAAAATTGGATATCGAAGAAACTACACTTGACCCAACAGATACAATTCTAAGAAAAATGGCTTATATAAAAAACCATGGACATTTACCTGATAATATTAAAAACAAAGCCATTCCCCGCCCGTTGGAGCGTCTATTCCAAGCATATTCAGCAAAATCAAAACGCATAAAAAAGAAGAACCATTAAGACCAATAGTAAATAAAACAACGTCTCCAACAATTCTCCTTGAAAAAGAACTATTTAAACATTTAAAACAGTATTACTTTCAACATATTTATACAATTAACAACTCCATTGAAGTGATTAAAAAAGTTAAAGAACTAAAAACAACCGATTTTCTGATGATCAGTCTAGATATTGTTTCCCTATATCCAAATACACCTGTTTATGAAGCAATTCAATTGTTAAATCAGAAGTTAAAAGATGAAAAAATACCTGAAGCACAAAGAATTAGTATTATCCAGGCATTGAAACTAGTAGCTGATAATAACTACTTCACATATGATAAAAAAACATACCGACAAAAACAAGGTGCACCAATGGGATCACCAATTTCGGGACTTCTTGCTGAAATAATATTACAAGACATAGAAAATAAACTTTTGGATTCATTCAATCAAAAACAACTAATACTATACGTAAGATACGTTGACGATATCCTTATCTTCTGGAAGCAATCTGAAAAAGAACTTGAAACATTTGTAAACAAATACAATAGTTTTTATCCTACAATACAAGTTACTATGGAAAAAGAAGTTAAGAGACAACTAAACTATTTAGACATTTCTTTATTCAGGCGAAATAATATGATTGAATACGAAGTATATCGAAAACCAACTTATACTCCAACGATAATTCCGATTGATTCAAATCATCCTTGGAAATATAAAAGAGCAGCACTTCAATTTTACATAAGAAGAGCATTAACCCATTCCTGTAATAAACACAAAGAAAAGATTGAGATTAACTGGATAAAAAGAACTGCTATGAAATTTGGATACAAGAAAAAGATCATAGATGATATACTTGAAAATATAAAGAAATCTTTAAATGAAAATAAAAATAAACAAAAAAATGAAATAAAATTTGCTGGTAAAATTCCCTACATTCCTCCAATAACAGATATCTTAAAGAAGGAATGCATTAAAGAAAAAATGATATTGGCAGAAACCGTCATAGATAACGAAACTATATTAACTAATGGAAATGAAAGAAGATCAATGCTTGATAAAGCCGGAGTATATTCTATACCAACAAAATATTATACAGAAATAGAAAGAAATGAAAGAAATAAAGTATACATAGGAAGTACAAAAAGAAGATTTAAGACCAGATTAAAAGAACATATATCGAAGTGGAATAAAAAAGAAAACAAAACATCATTAATAAATCATTGTATTGAAAATGAAGCTTATCCTGTTTGGTATGATGCAAAATTAATAACCTCACATAAAACTAAAAACCAAATATTAACCTCAGAAGCGATAATGATTGAAAAAACTAAAGAAATAAATTGTAATAATAATGATCCAATGAATCTACCGTACGCTTGGAAATATTTTATCGAAAAAGAAATTAACGATAAAAAATATAATAAAAGACCTTATTAATTATTTTCAACAAACGAATGGCAACACCAATTAATTTGGAGTCGGAATTCATGTCATCCGGTTATATCAAAACACGACTAAGAACGTGCATTAATACCAAAAATAGCATACGCAAGAGTACAACTGCCGTGAAAAGTCGGACGCTGCCAGTAGAATCGATGTAAGTGGCCGAAACACAACATGTATGAGAAGATCATAATACCCACTGAAGATGATTCCAAAAAGAAGGAATTGAAACTAGTTTGGGATATCGAGCCACGGAAAATAAAACATGCAACCATCATCTATAATAAGAAATTATAAGATCGAAGTTCAACTTGGAAGCTGATACCACAGGAAAGGAAAATCATGCCTTCTTCGATAACAAGATGGCTTATTACTGATTCAACGCATCATAATCAAAAGGTTCGAAAGTTCTTTTCTATTGTATTAATTTCGTAAATCATGACTTAAAAAACTGGAATAATATTAATCTTTTAATACATATTGTCTCTACGTATTGGAGGACTTTGACAACTTATGATGCATTTGACTGCACATATTAAAACATTTTTTCATATAAATTTGTAATCTTCATAATAAAATTCTAAACTATTATAAAGAACATCAAAAAGAAAAAAAGGAATATTAGTGACAAGTTGAAATAAAAATTTTCTTATTATATGGACGTTTTTCCCGTGCTCGAATTTCTAATAACGTGCGAAACAGTAGATGATATGGAAACTATTTTGTTGACATATAGTTAATAATATGGATATAATTTTTAAAATAGACAAGAAAAATGTTTCTCTCTTCCATATAACATACTAGACTGGTTCAACTCCCTGTGTGAAAATTTTCAGTTCACCCTTGAATGCAAAAAAGACAGTCAACTCAATTTTTTGGACTTATTAAAAGGAAATATTAAAACATGGTTATACAAGAAACCTAACAACAATAATAAAATGTTAGACTGTAAGTCAAATCATCCAAATTACATAAAAACAAACGTGGCCACTCAATTAAAAAAAAAATGTTCTAAATTCTTCAGAATTGTTAAAAAATGCTCAAAGGGAGGAACTGAAGAATGTTTTGGAAGATAATAATTACCTTTCTCTACTAGTCAAAAAAATTCTTAGTAAAAAAGAAAAGTATCAGATGTCAAAAACTGAGTTTCAATAAAGTAGAAAAATTACTTAACATAAAGCAGTGTTAGAATTAGAAATAAATATTCTACTGGCCCAGAGGACCACGGGAATTTGCATACCACTGGCCATCAAAATGTCCACTGGTCCATAAAAAAAAAAAATAATAAATGTTTAAAGACATTTACAATATATGTAGAAAATAATGTATCATTTCAATGGAATTACCTCCAATATTTGTTTTTAAACCTATCATTAGTTTGCAGCCTAAAAAGAAAACCACACAGCAAGGTAATAGAAACAAAAATTCATTTTTTAACTTGTGACAAATTATAAAAAAAAAAAAACCCTTACTGGCCATCCGGGCCAGTAAAATCAATAGTTCAGCAGTCTGACGGAAGTTCTACTGGCCAATGGCCAGCGGACCACTGGGTAATTTGAACACTAATAAAGGACTGTTTGAAAAACTTCAGTGGATTAGGGAGAAGTTTCTAGTCAGACGGGGCTCCAAGATTACAAAATAAAATTAGCAACTAACTTCCAAAATTAAAGCAAAAAGAAGAAAACATCTTTTTACAGGAAAGTGTGGTCCACAATACAAAACGTGAGTGTGGACTCAGCTATGTGGAAGAAACAGGCAAACAGCTTAAAACCAAATGGCAGAGCATAAAGCTACAATTGAAAATATGACAAACAAAACAGGTTTGGACAGACATGTTCAAAATACAGGACATAAAATGCTTTGAGACACTGCAGAAGTTCTGATACATCAACAACACTTTTTCAAAAGAAAACTGTCAGGACTGGAAATATAGAGAAGAAGAGGTACTACATTAAATGATTTGAAAGGTTGGAATACATCTCATGAATGGCAACACCTACTATAATGGTAGTAGTGAAGAAGGGTAGGGGTGCTACCCGAAAATTCGACATATTATTTCCTTTTATTCCTTAGAAAAAAAAACCCATAATTTGGAGATATTTGTAATGCATTAAGTCTAGGAATAGCCATGTCATCAATTATTGATATTTTGATTGCAAAACATTTTAAGGGTACAACATATCTTTTGCTGCCGTTGAAAAAGAAGCATTCACAAACTTAATCCATGCATTACACCTGGGTACAAACCTTTCAGTCAGAAAGCTCCTTCAAATGAGCTGCTAAATTATGTTTACACTGAAATGGAACAACAAATGAAAGAAAATGTAAATAAAAAGCAAGGTAATTGATGGCTGGAGCAGCATTCCTGGGTTTTCAGTGCTTTTCAAGGAAAGTTTTTTAAATAAATAAAGATGGCAATGTGTAGTCCACCAATGGTAGTTTTACAGCAAATTTTATTTATTGCCTAACATATATACAGTCTATACAATTCAACTTCAAAATATGCAAAAGTATGAAAATGCACAATTTTCAAGTAGCAATAACTCAAAAACCCCATTTTTTTTAAATCTTAAAACTTGACCTTATGTTGTCCTATTAGTATATTATCAATTGGTGGGGGCAGAATTGTGTGTTTTTGCCTCGTAAATTTTGAATGTTTTTTTGAAATTGACACTTCTCCAGCATTTGCGGGTAGAAAATATAAACAATACAAAAACGTATACAATTGCTCTTTACAATGAAATTTTAAAGCCACCCTGATTTTTAAGCTCCACTGAACACTTTTATAAGTAAACTTAAGTTACTCATTTAGAAAAAAATAATGAAAAAAGAACAAAAAGAAAAACATAGAAAATGTGAAAAACCGAGAACTCATTGAACTGTTTGTCTTTTTACAATTTTCTGATTTCTGTAACACTAAAACAAATAATCGTAAACAACTCCATGTTAGCTGAGATCTATAAACATTATACTAAAATAATTCCAGAGTAAGTTTACATAAAGTTCAGACACTAAATCTGTTGGATCTGGTTCAGCTCCTTG
This sequence comes from Macrothele yani, assembly GCA_039090855.1. Lineage (NCBI taxonomy): Eukaryota > Metazoa > Arthropoda > Arachnida > Araneae > Macrothelidae > Macrothele > Macrothele yani. The sequence continues at coordinate 129,895,759 of CM077027.1, read as the reverse complement.
GTATCGAAAATGTGGAGTCGAGCGGATTGTCCGCTGGGAGTGGGTTTCTTCACCTTTAGCACTACATTGTTTAATGGCACTGCACATACATCCTCTCCCTTTCCACATTCCTCTGGCCATTGGAACCCTTTAGCTGGGCCATGGGGATGCATAAACGACACAGTAATGTCTTCGAGCTCTAGAGATATGCTCTTTATCTGTTCCATCCACCAATAATCATTATATACACACCCAACAAATTGACCTACTATGAAATCCCTCAAAGAGTACCTGTTTTTTACTTGGCTTGTTATTTCTACTTTCTGCACATTATGTTTAATTGTTCTTGCCATATAAGCTTCATTATTTTGCACCAACCAATAATGCTGAGATTGTAATCCTACAACAGGTTTTACAGTGATCCATTCTTTTTCTTTACAAGATCTGAATTTTTGAACAACTTCACTTTTGAGGTGTAGTATTTTCGTATTACGTATAAGATTTGAAATTGTACAAACAAATGAAGCTGCGTCTCTTATGGCTTCCACAGATTCTTTTTGTAGATTAAATCTTGTAGCATAGTGCTTGCATATGCCCCCTATACCATCACATGCACTCTTACCATGCCCAGTAGCTGAAAATATCCACTTTCTTTCAATAGTTGGATTACCCTTAGACAACTCATGAAGTTGATATCGATTTTTGAAATGTGTGGCAGCTCCATCTGAAACGTAAACTACTGAGGTCTTAGTTTCCAATGGATACGATTTTGAAATGTCATTTTTTATAAGACCTATGGCACAGAGAGCATGAGCTGTGTCATGGGTTATATCATCAGACACTACTGCAAAACTTTCTTTCACTTGACCAATTTGTGCAACACATGTAAACAATGAGATTTGTACATTTTGCCAGTGATAGCCTTGTATCTCATCAGGCAATATAACTGACCAGTTCTCTGCAAAATCAAAATGTAAAACACACACAGAACTCCTTTCGCAGAGATTTTAGCTTTGGCTATTCCTTCTCTCTGGATTTTTCGGATATAATTATGAGGAATTGCTTTATTAATCCAATGTCAAGCATCTTCGAGGAACCTTTCAGTAGGTACAGTTTTCTTTATAAGGTCATTACGTTCCCAAATAGCATATGTAACTTCTTCATTCAACAAGCCAAGAGTATCAGCTGTCAGTGCATCTGTACCGAGACAGTCACCACACATTTGGAGCCAACAATCTTCATTGTCTGTTTTGTTATACAAACACTTAAGTAAAAGAGCCTCTTCAGTATACTTTTCATTAGTTACATTTTGGAGAGCTATGCTTATTAGTGTAAGATTACTACAGTAAATGCAAGTACAAACTGCTTGTATAGGTTGAATTTTCACCCACTTTGGACATAGTGAATAAAATTTTGAAAATCCAATTTTTATTCCTTCGTTTTCCTTTTTCAATATACTGTATGTCTCTTTGATTGATCTTGTCATAAATCTTTTTGCCTTTTTAACTTTCTCACCATTGCCATCTTTAACACATATAACATCTTTTTTGTTTGGACTCTCTCTTGTGCAGTCTTTGCTGTCATCTAGGTAGTATGACAAAGCAATTGCTTTAGTATCTGCAGACAATGGATGTCCACTGTAGGGATCAGGTTTAGCATAAATTCCTTTTTCTTTTTTAACACTACGTGACTTATCTATGATGTACTTTGATACTGAAGGTAACTTTGCCTCCAGTTGCGTTTTAGTAAAAGTATGTGGTAACAGTGTCAACAATTGCACTTTTTCATTGTATTTAGAATTTTGAAGAGCTGTGTTAATGTTAAAAAACCACTGATTGCAAGTATAACAGTCAGGTATTTCAGCAGAAGGTTCACTTGAAATGTCATCATTGACACTATACACTTCTTCTAATTTCTTCACAGATGCAGTTACTAGTACTTCCTCTAATTTCAACTTTTTTTCTTTTTACATAACTTTGCCTCCTCTCAGGCCTAACTTGTGAAGGGGATTTCAATGGCGACATATCTACATCAAGAATGTTAATACTTTTGTTGACAGCATTTACAATCTCCTTACTTGCAATAAAAGGTTCATCAGATGAAATTTCTGGTTGAGGTTCATTTGTAAGTTCCCCAAATTTTTTTTTATAAAAAACAACACAATTACTACACAAACTGTCATTACTTTTTACAATAACAGACCTACCTACAATCCTTTGAATTGAATCAGCTAAATCACCAACACCACATAACCTCACACTCTTACTTTTGTATACAGTTTTTTTGTGTCTTCTAATATAGTCCACACACTTAATTCGTTCAGAACTATGATAATCTGACATTATTAAATAGGCCTATTCAGCAAAAGTGTAAAAAACATATCTGAGAAATCACAAACACATATCAAGTGTTACTCTTCCAAACAAAAGAACAGACTGCACAGCAGTTATAGCACAGGTGGGTGTGGCCATGGAGGGGGAGGGGCTAGTGAGACAGTTGATTAGCTGTGCAGTGAGCAAACACTGGTCATGCATGTGCATGTATGATCCTGTTGATTCAGCATTGCACAGGTGTAGAACAAGCTTATTTGTTGTTTAAGCATTAAGACTAGGTCAGTTCATTTAACAACTGTAACTTTATTACAGAATTTATTATATAATAATTAAAATTATTTTATATTTTTTATTTACTAGATTAATATTTTAAATATTTTTACTTTAAGTATTATAATTAGTCTACTAGCCTATATTTTAACTCTCAGAGCTAATTTAAAACAAAACTTTGCAGTGTTTTACTGCGACCTGCAAATGCTAGAGAACTGTCATTTTCAAAAGAACGTTCAAAATTTACGAGGCAAAAACACACAATTCTGCCCCCACCAATTGATAATATACTAATAGGACAACATAAGGTCAAGTTTTAAGATTTTTAAAAAATGGGGTTTTTGAGTTATTGCTACTTGAAAATAGTGCATTTTTGTACTTTTGCATATTTTAAAGTTGAATTGTATAGACTGACTATATATATGTTAGGCAATAAATAAAATTTGCTGTAAAACTACCATTGGTGGACTACACATTGCCATCTTTATTTATTTAAAAAAACTTTTCTTAGTGTAAGAAAAAAATCATTAAATGTCAGAAAAACCAAAATTTTGTACCTAAAAAGTGGATTTTTTTTAATTACTAATAATTATAAAATGCATATTTAAAGTATGTCAAGTTAAAAATCAATTCATTAGCTACAAAACAAAACAAAAATGAACTGAATCCCCAAATAGTTTAAACGCAATAACATTTTTAAAATATGCCGTTTTTGACATTCCTTTCAAAAAACGCGTTTTTCACCAAATTTCAAAATGGCGCAGCAAGTGATATAAATTTTTTTGGAGCAAATCCATTTGGAATATCTTATATCTGTAGTAGAAGTAGCTACTGTAATTTTTTGGAACAAATCTAAGGGGGTCAACTGACATGCTCTGCCTGAATTGAGATGGAATGGGCCGGATAAGAATTTATTAAAAAAAGTATGTATCTGTAAAAAAAATGCCTTTAAGCAACAATAACACAACTAACCAAATATGTATCCTAAAACCATGTGGTTTTAAGGTAAGTTAAATTTAAATTTTTATCAAGTTACAGTATTTTCTGTAAACCAGATATTATTTTGTTTACAATAAAGCATTACCATTTGATCCTTCTAAATATTTATTTTTTAATATCAAACAAAGAAAAAGTACACATGGTTCATATTAGCAAAACAAAAAATGTGCTATATAAATAGCGATAGTTTTTAAATGATTGTAGTGTGAGCAGGGGTTGCGCTCCATCGCATTCTTCGCAATTCGCGAAAAGGAAATCGTTTTGGCGAATAAGTTGATGAAAACTTTTTAAAAACCAGCACGACCAGAGTGTGAGTATATGTGTATTTCACACATTAACCAATGTCAAACTTTTCATGTGATTTTCAAGAACTATTTTGTGATTTCTAGAAGTAACACACACGCTCCTACCTCCCCTCAGTTTCCAAACTGCCATAGAAATTCCCACCTCTAAAAAAACTTTTTTTTTAATTCTATTAAAAATATATGAAGAATTAGAAGAGCCTTCGGAACTTTAAAAAAAAAAAGCCTTCCTCCGATTTCGTTCGGGCTTGCATGAACATGCACCCGACAGCCCTTTTATAGTTATGTCATATGCCGAGCACGACAGCACAGCTCAAGGACACTGGAACTTCTCCCAACTTGTGACCATAGATAATGAGTTTTTTCCACACAGCTTTTGGGGTCGTATTTTCCCACAGCCAGAAATATGAGAAACACAGAACAGAGGCATAGCGAGGGTGGGGAACGAGAGAGAAATCACATTATTGATGGTTGGCACAACTTCTGGGTTGAACATTTGAGGAAAAAAACAATAGTAATGATAAAAAATTTTAAAAAAGCCCTGGAGGTTGGTTTTAAATCAGGATAGATAACTTTTTTGAAGCAGTAAAACTACATTCCAATTTTTTTTTAGGAAGCAATTTTCATTTTTGATGCGTGAAATATGCCTGTCCAAGATTAACATGATCTCCAATTGTAACATACTAGTACGCTCAAAAAGTTCCGGAACTTTTTAAATATTTGCCAAATGTCAGTGAATTACGTCATTTCCCACTAAGCAAGTGAAGAGCATCATGTGACCGACCAGCCAGAACCGGTTTGATCTAGATCCAACACGTACAGCGTATGTGCGTGATTTGTAATTACAGGCATTCGAGGCTCTCCATCGCAAGGACAACAATGTAGAATTTTGAACAGCGTTTAAATTGTAGAATTTTGTGTTCTGCTCAGAAAACTTTTCGCCGGGACTTTTCAAATAATTAAATCAGCATACGGTGAGAGTGCAGTGAGACGAACTAGAGTTTATGAGTGGCATTGACAATTCCAAAACAGGCAACAGAGTATCGAGAATGATGAGAGGTCAGGATGACCTTCAACATCCACAACGGATGAACAAATCGCCATTGTCAAAGACTTTGTGATAAATGTCCGTCGAAAAACTGTTGCAGCATTGCAAAAGTTGCCGGTATCTTAGTTAGTTGGAAGTTGCCATGCTATTTTAACCGAGAAACTGGGCATGCATCACGTGTGCCAACGAATTGTTCCCAAAAACCTGAAACAAGAAAAAATGGATGAGCGGGTGCAAGCTTGTGGGGATAACATCGATGCAATGGATTCAGATCCCAATCTCTTGAATCCATTGATCACTGGCGATGAGTCTTGGTGGCTTCTATATGACCCCCAATCTCTTGAATCCATTGATCACTGGCGATGAGTCTTGGTGGCTTCTATATGACCCCCAATCCAACCGACAGCAAAAGTGTGGAAATCACCGTCGTCACCACGACCAAAAAAGTTCAATACTGACCGCTCCAAAGGAAAGGTCTTGTTAACAGTTTTCTTTGATTGCAAGGAAGTTGTACACAAGTAATTCCTTCAACATGGTCGTACAATCAGTAAAGAAGAAAACGTCAACGTCCTGAAACATCTCCGAGAATCAGTGAGACGCAAGTGACCCGATCTTTGGAAGACCAACTCGTGGATGCTCCATCACGATAATGCGCCAGCTCACAGATCCCTCCTGGTGTCCGATTACCTGTCCAAACATCACATTCCCATTCTTCCACAACCAGCTTATTCCCCTGATCTTGCCCAATGCAACTTTTCCCCCGGATGAAGAATTTGCATGAGGGGCGACACTTCTCAAGTTCCGAAGAAGTGCAACGAGCTGCTGACGGAGGCACTGGTGGATGTGTGGCAAAAGAAGGCTTGCAATCTGCATTTAAATCTTTGTATGAGCGCTGGCAAAAATGCATAGTTGCACAGGGTAACTACTACGAAGGAAACACCGCATAAATCACTATATAAGAAGTTCCGGAACTTTTTGAACATACTAGTATAATTTATTGTATACTGTATATCATCATCATCATCATAATCATCATTGTCAACCATTATCAATCCACTGCTGGACAAAGGTCTCCCCAAGTTTCCTCCACAACGGTCTGTTTTGTGCCAGTCTCCTTCATGTCACTCCTACATACTTTTGAATTTCTTCCACCCATCTCCCACGTGGTCTTCTTCTGGGTCTTTTCCTGTCCCTTGGAATCCAATCTAAAATTTCGGCTGTCCATCGATGGTCTGTCCTTCTGGCAGTATGTCCAGCCCATTGCCATTTCAGGGATTTAACTCTGATCATGATGTCTTTCACTCTTGTCATTTTTCGGATCTACGAGTTCCTCTTCTTATCTCTTCTGGTTACACCAAGCATGCACCTCTCCATGCTTCTTTGAGTGGTCTGCAGCCTTTGTATGTCTCTTTTAGTTAAGGTCCAAGTCTGCACCATACGTAAGCACTGGAAGGATGCATTGATCAAACACTTTTCTTTTAAGACATAATGACATATTGCTCTTGAAAATTATGCTGTTTCTTCCAAAAGCTCTCCAGGCAAGTTTTGTACGCCGATTAATTTCTTCATCAATCTGACCCTCACTTGATATCTGCTGTCCAAGATAAACGTACGTGTCTGTTATATCCAGCTTTTCTCTATCAATCGATAAATTTTCATTTCTTGTAAAAGCATTGAACATCACTTTTGTCTTCTGAAAGTTCATTTTTAATCCCACTTCTTTACTCTTGTCAGCAAATTCCTGGATCATACTCTGCAGCTCTGATGGGGTATTTGCAAAAATGACTACATCATCAGCAAAACGAAGGTGGGTTAGATAATCTCCATTAATCTTTATCCCTTTGTTTTCCCAGTTCAGTGATTGAAAAACATTTTCCAATGTTGCATTAAAGAGCTTCGGAGATATGGTGTCACCTTGTCTCACTCCCTTTCCAATTTTTATGTGTGTTGTATTTTCAAACAGCCGAATCTTTGCACTTGCATTTTCATAGATGTTATTAATAATATTAATGTATGCATCTTCAATACCGCAGGATTTCAGAGCCATTGTAACTGCTGGTGGTTTCACCAAATCAAAGGCTTTTTCATAATCGATAAAAGCCATGCACAATGGAAGTTCATATTCCCTCGCTCTTTCAATTAGTTCTCTCAGTACGTGGATATGATCTAATGTGCTGTAGCCACTCCTAAATCCAGCTTGTTCTCTCGGTTGAGCCATGTCCAGTGTTACCTTCAAGCAGTGTGAAAGAACTTCTGTGAAGATTTTATAAAATACTGATAGGAGGCTGATAGTTCTGTAGTTCCCGAGATACTCAATGTCATTTTTTTAATGTAGCAGGATCATTGTAGCATAGTTCCAATCCTCAGGAATCTTCCTTTCATTAAGGCATCGAGGGAAAATTTGGCCGAGTACTGTTTCAATTTCTCCACTTGCTTCTTGCATGATGTCTACAGTAATTCCATCTTCTCCTGGAGCTTTTCCCCACTTCATGTTCTTGATTGCATGTGCAACTTCTGCTGGGAGGACTGGAAGAACTCTGGTACTGGTACCTTTCATGATGTCTGGAGTAAATGTATCATCCCTTTCATATAATTTGGAGTAGAAATCTTTCACTCTTGTCAAAATTTCGCCTCTATTTCTTGTTATAGAACTATCTTCTTTTCTCAGTGCCATAATCTGTTTTCTTCCCTTACTGAGATATCCCTTTGCTATCTTTAAGCTTTGGTTGTTTTCAATTGCTTTCCTCACTAGTTCACAGTTGAACTTCCTTACGTCTTCAGTGATACTGTTTTCGTACTGTCTTGCATAGCTCTATATATTCCACTTTGGAGGTCACATCTTCTTTAGTTGTCCTCATTTCTCTTCTTTTTGCATCAACATTTTGGTGTTTCCTGGTAATTTGTTCATGTGCAACTTGTTCTTAGACACAGCTAATTTTGTTGCTGTTTCCATAAGAGCTTTGGTTACTTTTCTGTTAACTTCCGAAATATCCACTTCTTCCTATGTTAGGCCTTCTAAAGCAGAGAATCTGTTCTTCAGTTCCAACTTGAAGGTATTATGGTGTTTTTTAAGGTTGGTTATGTCAATACATTTTGTTTGTCTTATGAGCTTGCCACGTTCAAGTTCAGTGTTGAGGTGCATCTTGCATCTCACCAATCTATGGTCACTGCCTGTGTTGAACTTGTTTAGTACACTGCAGTCTTCTATGACGAATTTTTGTTACACATAATAAAATCAATTTCACTTGTCGTCCCATTTGGATGTCTCCATGTCCATTTCCTGTGTGGCTTTTTCTTGAAAAAGGAGTTCAAGATAGAAAAACCCTTCTGCCTCTGCAAACTCAACGAGAGTATTTCCACGCTGGTTTCTGTTGCTGTGATCGAATTTACCTACTGAAGTTTCATTCTGTTGCCGTTGCCTTATTTTTGCATTGAAATCTCCCATAATTATCTTCAAGTGCTGCTTACCTTTATTATTTAGATGACGAATTTCCTCATAAAATTCTTCAATTTCTTCTTCAGCATGACTTGTGGTGGGTGCATAAGTTTGAATAATCTGAGCCTGGTATCTTCTCGAGAGTTGGATAACGAGTCGTGCAGCTCTGTCAGAGGAACTTTCAACTTCTACAACTTTATCCTTCAGTTTCTTGTTTATTATAACTCCAACACCTCTAGTTCTGCCAGTATCTGTCCCACGATAGTAGAAGAGATGTCCACTTTTCAGTTCAATGAGATCTCCTTTTCTCCTTACCTCACTTAGCCCGATGATGTCCCACTTGATCCTTTGTAGTTCCTCTTCCAATTCAAGAAGCCTTGAATCAGAAGATAGGGAGCGTTCATTATACGTAGCCATGGTCAGCATCAGATGGCAGCCTAGTCCGGTCCTCCGGGGATTCTTAGCACCCTCTGCCTTCATGTCGCACTGGCCGCTGCCTTGGCCAGGTACATTCCAGCTGGCGGAGACTGAGGGCCAAGATTTAAGTTGTGGAGTCATTTTGGAGGGGTTTGGCCATAACTCACCATGCTGGCCAAGCGGGTTGGTGGGTGTGGGATAGCATTTCCTCTAATCCCAATGGTATAGTTATACCGCTATTGGCGGTCATCAGTACGCATCATCTGACCTTACATCCCACTGTATATCATCATCATCATCATTGTCAACCATTATCAATCCACTGCTGGACGAAGGTCTCGCCAAGTTTCCTCCACAACGGTCTGTCTTGTGCCATTCTCCTCCATGTCACCCCTGCATACTTTCGAATTTCATCCACCCATCTCCCATGTGGTCTTCTTCTGGGTCTTTTCCTGTCCCTTGGAATCCAATCTAAAATTTCGGCTGTCCATCGATGGTCTGTTCTTCTGGCAGTATGTCCAGCCCATTGCCATTTCAGGGATTTAACTCTGATCATGATGTCTTCCACTCTTGTCATTTTTCGGATCCACGAGTTCCTCTTCTTATCTCTCCTGGTTACACCAAGCATGCACCTCTCCATGCTTCTTTGAGTTGTCTGCAGCCTTTGTATGTCTCTTTTAGTTAAGGTCCACGTCTCTGCACCATACGTAAGCACTGGAAGGATGCATTGATCAAACACTTTTCTTTTAAGACATAATGGCATATTGCTCTTGAAAATTATGCTGTTTCTTCCAAAAGCTCTCCAGGCAAGTTTTGTACGCCGATTAATTTCTTCACCAATGTGACCCTCACTTGATATCTGCTGTCCAAGATAAACGTACGTGTCTGTTATCTCCAGCTTTTCTCCATCAATCGATAAATCTTCATTTCTTGTAAAAGCATTGAACATCACTTTTGTCTTCTGAAAGTTTATTTTTAATCCCACTTCTTTACTCTTGTCAGCAAGTTCCTGGATCATACTCTGCAGCTCTGATGGGGTAGTTGCAAAAATGACTACGTCATCAGCAAAACGAAGGTGGGTTAGATAATCTCCATTAATCTTTATCCCCTTGTTTTCCCAGCTCAGCGACTGAAAAACACCCTCTAATGTGGCATTAAAGAGCTTCGGAGATATGGTGTCACCTTGTCTCACTCCCTTTCCAATTTTTACGTGTGTTGTATTTTCAAACAGCCTAATCTTTGCACTTGCATTTTCATAGATGTTATTAATAATATTAATGTATGCATCTTCAATACCGCAGGTTTTCAGAGCCATTGTAACTGCTGATGGTTTCACCGAATCAAAGGCTTTTTCATAATCGATAAAAGCCATGCACAATGGAAGTTCATATTCCCTTGCTCTTTCAATTAGTACTCTCAGCACGTGGATATGATCTATTGTGCTGTAGCCACTCCTGAATCCAGCTTGTTCTCTCGGTTGAGCCATGTCCAGTGTTACCTTCAAGCGGTGTGAAAGAACTTTAGTGAAGATTTTATAAACTACTGATAGGAGGCTGATAGGTCTGTAGTTTCCGAGATCCTCAATGTCACCTTTCTTATGTAGCAGGATCATTGTAGCGGTGTTCCAATCCTCGGGAATCTTTCCTTCATTAAGGCATCGAGTGAAAATTTGGGCGAGTACTGTTTCGATTTCTCCACTTGCTTCTTGTATGATGTCTACAGTAATTCCATCTTCTCCTGGAGCTTTTCCTCGCTTCATGTTCTTGATTGCATGTGCAACTTCTGCTGGAAGGACTGGAGGAACTCTGGTACTGGTATCTTTCATGATGTCTGGAGTGCATATATCATCCCTTTCATATAATTTGGAGTAGAAATCTTTCACTCTTGTCAAAATTTCGCTTCTATTTCTTGTTACAGAACCATCTTCTTTTCTCAGTGCCATAATCTGTTTTCTTCCCTTACTGAGATGTCCCTTTGCTATCTTTAGGCTTTGGTTGTTTTCAATTGCTTTCCTCACTAGTTCACAGTTGAATTTCCTTACGTCTTCAGTGATACTTTTTCTTACTGTCTTGCATAGCTCTATATATTCCACTTTGGAAGTCACATCTTCTTTAGTTGTCCTCATCTCTCTTCTTTTTTGCATCAACATTTTGGTTTTTCCTGATAATTTGTTCACATGCAACTTGTTCTTAGACCCAGCTAATTTTGTTGCTGTTTCCATAAGAGCTTTGGTTACTTTTCTGTTAACTTCAGAGATGTCCACTTCTTCCGATGTTAGGCCTTCTAAAGCAGAGAACCTGTTCTTCAGTTCCAACTTGAAGGTATTATGGTGTTTTTTTAGGTTGGTTATGTCAATAGATTTTGTTTGTCTTATGAGCTTGCCACGTTCAAGTTTAGTGTTGAGGTGCATCTTACATCTCACCAATCTATGGTCACTACCTGTGTTGAACTTGTTTAGCACACTGCAGTCTTCTATGACGAATTTTTTGTTACACATAATAAAATCAATTTCACTTGTCGTCCCATTTGGATGTCTCCATGTCCATTTCCTGTGTGGCTTTTTCTTGAAGAAGGAGTTCAAGATGAAAAACCCTTCTGCCTCTGCAAACTCAATGAGAGTGTTTCCACGCTGGTTTCTGTTGCCATGACCGAATTTACCTACTGAAGTTTCATTCTGTTGCCGTTGCCCTATTTTTGCATTGAAATCTCCCATAATTATTTTCAAGTGCTGCTTACCTTTATTATTTAGATGACAAATTTCCTCATAAAATTCTTCAATTTCTTCTTCAGGATGACTTGTGGTGGGTGCATAAGTTTGAATAATCTGAGCCTGGTATCTTTTCGAGAGTTGGATAACAAGTCGTGCAGCTCTGTCAGAGGAACTTTCAACTTCTACAACTTTATCCTTCAGTTTCTTGTTTATTATAAATCCAACACCACTAGTTCTGCCAGTATCTGTCCCACGATAGTAGAAGAGATGTCCACTTTTCAGTTCGATGAGATCTTCTCCTTTTCTCCTTACCTCACTTAGCCCCACGATGTCCCACTTGATCCTTTGTAGTTCCTCTTCCAATTCAAGAAGCCTTGAATCAGAAGATAGGGAGTGTCCATTGTAAGTAGCCAAGGTCAACATCAGATGGCAGCCTAGTCCGGTCCTCCGGGGATTCTTAGCACCCTCTGCCTTCATGTCGCACTGGCCGCTGCCTTGGCCAGGTACATTCCAGCTGCCGGAGACTGAGGGCCAAGATTTAAGTTGTGGAATCATTTTGGAGGGGTTTGGCCATAACGCACCACGCTGGCCAAGCGGGTTGGTGAGTGTGGGATAGAATTTCCTCTAATCCCGATGGTATAGTTATACCGCTATGGGCGGTCGTCAGAGCCCCTTTAGTGGGAACAGGATGCACCACGAGAAGGCGGGGTTGACATTTGTCAAGGAGAGGCTGTGATGTTACGCATCACCTGACCTTACATCCCCCCACTGTATATATACACAGTGAAATCAGCTCTCTAATGCGCTCATAGTTAATATGATTTCCTGCTTAATACACATTTTTCATGCAGTTCCTAGAATTGATAGGCAAATAAGTACAAATACACGCTATTTAATACACTTTGAATCCCACTTAATAAGCGTTTAGGAAGCAGTATGCCCTGAGGTAATTAAGAACTGCTTCATTAATCAGATATTCCCATTGCAGACAATAATCGGCAAATCAACTTCCGAGGGCTTTGTACATCATTGTGCACACATCCTTGATATTGTTTTCAGTACGAATTGTCTTGGGTTTGTTTCTTTTCCTGTTGCACACTATACCGATTTCACGAAATTTCTGCACTAACTTTTGTACCACTGATTTCGCCGGTGCTGCACAATGTGGAAATTTTTATGTAAAGAACTCATTTAAAACCTTGTATGAGGTATTTTTGAAATACTGATCCACTATAAAAATCTGCTGTTCTGTACTTAAAACCATTTCCGTTGCCTTTGTTCTTTATTCACTTACACTTATGACCGCGTACCTACACTGCTCTGGGTTTAACTAACCACTCTGGAGAATTCCTTTGCAGATGCACATGCAGAATCCGGTTAGAAGTGGAACAAAGCAGTTTTAACTGGAAACCCACCTAAGAAAGTCTGGCCACGGAGCCTCTTTCATATGGCGCACCCGATATAACCCTAACCTATTTGGGGAAAAAAGATCCATAAAATATGTCGTTCTGTAAAAAAAAAAAAATGTAAAACAAGTACAATTTCCGGAGATTTTGTAGGTAAATCGTAAAGCTTGGTAGCTATGCTACTGCATCACAAAATTAAAAAGTTTGGCTTCAATTGCTAAAACTAACCCCTTAAAAGGAAATAATTTTGTTATATAAAAGATTCCTCAAATTTTTTGCTACAAACCTTTGTTTAAAAATAAACTATTTTCATAAAATATCACATTAATAAATAAAACCATACACTACATACAAGTGAAGATAATAACATGACAGGATCTCAGTACATGAATTAGTTACCTGTATATCCTGTTGGGAAATTGAGTCGTCAGCTAAGGCCAAGGAAGTAAAGGAATACGGCAGGACAGTGCCAAAACAGGTAGCATTTTGTATGGGTGTGCATTTTGCTGCTTGCATGCAAAGACTAGGATCAGATACTGCTCGACTATTCTGCTTCAGAAGGGATTTACTGCTGTCAACCTCTTCAAGAAGCAAATTCATAACACTCAATGTAAGTAGAACATAGAAAAAGTGGAAATTCATTCCCACTAACACCTGAAAGAGAAAATAATTGCTACATCTTTTTATTTTTTTGCTAAAACTAAAACAAATAAGAACATTTTTGTAATTTGCAAATAAGATGGTATGAATCGGGACAGAAAAAAAAAATTGTAGACTTTTTAGTGCCTTTTTTTTTTTTTTTTTTTTTTTTTGCTCCCCAGCAAAATTTCAGAGCCTCCTTTAAATGTTGCAAAAACATTTTCCCTGTCTGAGGTTACTATTATGAGAGAATCTGTATATACACTTTTCTTGCATCTATAATGACCATACACATATTTTCCCTCTATTTTTCAAGATTTTTTTTTATTTTATGCAAATGATGTTAGTTATGATCATCCACCTATCGGTTTGGTGAGAATGAAATGACCGGTGCGAACGAGCAGTGGATAAAGACCCCCACCACAGTGGAATGGAACAACCCACAGGTGTTGCAGGTATTCCGTCACAGAGTTACTATAAATAGCTAGCAAGTGCGTGAAGAACAAGGTTCATGCGTGGTTTGCTTGGACGTAACGTGGTTTGTAAAGGAAACATGCAGACGCCATATTTGAGAGCCATCTTCCTGTATGAATTTAAACTGGGCCATTCTGCAGAAATTGCCGCTCGAAACGTTAACAAAGCATTTGGGGAGAATACGGCCAACGAACAAACCATTCGGTGATGGTTTGTGAAGTTTCGAAGCAGAGATACGGACCTCCAAAATGAAGCACATGATGACCAACCTGTTGCTGTTTTTGACGATGTTCTGTCATGCGTGGTTGAAGAAACATGTGAGGTAGTGGCAGAGGTAGGTGTGCACCACACGACAGTTGTTCGGCATCTGGCTGCGCTGGGTAAGGTCAAAAAGCTGGACATGTGGCTACCGCAGAAGTTGACAACTGCCAAAAAGACTAAGTGTTTGGAAGTCTGCACGTCGCTGCTTGCCAGGAATAAACAGGAATTTCTACTGCGTCGAATCTTCACTTGCGATGAGAAGTGGGTCCTTTATGATAATCTGAAACAATCTGCACAATGGTTAAGCAATGCACAGCCTGCTGGACGGCATCTTAAGCCACCCCTTACACAACAAGATGATGATGCTCCTTGTCTGGTGGTCCACAGCCAGGATAATTCCTCAGTTTCTTGGCAAGAGGCCGAACCATCACTTCAGAACATTATTGTGCTGAATTTCACCAGATGCACCAGAAATTGCTGCAGAAACAACCAGCTTTGGTCAACAGACATGGTGTTTCTGCTCCAGGACAACGCTCGTCCTCGTGTCACACAACGAACGATACTGACAGTAAGTGCTATAAACCCTGCACTGTCTCTGACAAACTAGCATCTGTTTCGTCGCCTAGATCACTTCCTGTCCAGGAAACAGTTCACGACAGACAACGAGATTCAACGTGCCGTTGATGACTTCTTCGGGCCCCAGCAACAAGAAGCCTTTTCTCGTTTCGGGATCATGGCCTTGTCGGACAGATGGTAACTATGTGTCGATCGATGCCAAGAGGGATTATTTTGCCTACGTAAGTTGTCCTACTTTTCCGTTCTCGCTGTCCACGTGTGCTGGTCCTTTGGCGGACATTTCATTCGCACCAACCCAATACATGAAGAAATTTCCCATTCTTTTTCATTGTGTTCAGGAATATAAACCTGGGAGAGGGGGGGGAGAGAAAAAACCGGATGCATTGTCAGGGCTTGAAAAATATCTGAAAAGTTACTTGCCCAGTAATAAAAGCTGGATGTCCAGGAAAATTTATATTTTAAGATGACTAATCAGAACCCTCTTTTTTTTTTAAGTTAAAAAATATGGAACTTTTTTTTGTTTATTTGATTTGCATTTCTGTTTTAAGAGTCTGTATTCAAAATGTTCAATGCACAAAAGCGCGTATCTCAAGTTTTAAGATGATGCTGAAATTGGTACAAAATGAGATGATCATGAATTTGGCATTTGAGGAATTTAATGATTCTGACAAGTTCCTTTCGTCAAAGTTTTTGCCCTTAGTCATTAAAAACCAGAGGCGAATCAGAGGTATTCATCCCTTCACTGACTATAAACAAAATTTGGAGCAACACTAAATGTAGTTCCAATATCTGGACCTAGAGCATAATATAATTAAAGAAGTGATATTCTTCTGTCCTTGGTACTCTGTAACAACAACACAACTTCCAGTGAGTAGCAGCAAAATGAAACATGACACGCAACGACTGTCTTGTTTCTTGAATGGGAAATTCTATTCCAAACTTTTCCTATTCTTAAATTTAGTTGCCTGGTTCAGGCAACTAGATTTTTATACCTGCCCATGCCAATAATTTACAAGCCCTGGCCATCTCAGGCATATTTTTCAAGCCCTGATTATTATTTGTGTGCATAGATCTGCATCTGCACACCTGGTAAATTTTTGGTAACATCTGATTTTTCTAGGAATTTCTGTTGCAAGATTAAATCACTTACTCAAGGCTTTACCCAGATATATTTATTTGATTCTAGTTCCAGTTGAAGAATTTTTATTTAATATTCCTTTCCTCTGAGTTCCTTTGGTATTTTACAGATGTTTTTGGCCTCTTGATTGTAGTCAAGGCCTGTTCTCAATGTACAGAAGGATTATCAGAAGTTTCATTTACTTTTGAAGAATTTAAATATTGTTGCCTAGTTCCTCATACTGTTGCCAGTTACTAATATAATAATGCAGATTGTTGACACCCTGTCAATTAACTGACTGGGCAATCAAAAGCATGCCAGCCTGTGATTTTGAATACCCCAGTGAAAGTCAGTATGAAGCTGAAAAAAAAAACTATTACAGCAATATTTTAAGACATCAAGAACAATACCAAACACTCACAAACTTCACTGTTTTATCCCAGTGGATAAAAACAGAATGAGTTTATTCAAATTCTATAGTCACCAAAATAGATTATGTTACTTCTAATAAATGTGACATTGTACTTGACCTTGTGACGTGTCTCTGCACAGAACACTTGTGGAATGACTGCATCTTGAATATCTTTGAAGGCACAGATGAAGTAAAAATTTTTTTTCATTATCTTCATGGCCCTTCTTCATATATATGTATGTACAAGGAGTGTTCAAATGAAAAGGTACGAAACGACACTGTGGGTATAAATGAAGACTTTATTCAAAGTATACACCATAGTCCGTAGCACAACGATCCCATTGATTAACGAGCCAAAGGATTCCTTGTTCCCAGAATTCCTGTGGCCGTGACGAGACCCAGTCCTGCACAGCGTCCTTGAGTTCGTCGTCCGAGTGGAAGTGCTTCCCTTTCAGATGTTTTTCAGGGGACCAAACACATGGAAATTGCAGGGCGACATGTCCGGGCTGTAGGGCGGATGGTCAAGCTGCTCCCACAGGAACTTGGCCAGTTCCGCGTGTGTGACCCTGGAGACGTGTGGACACGCGTTATCATGGAGCAGAACCACACCCTCCGTGAGCAGCCCCGGTCTTTTGTTCTTGATGGACCTGCGTAGGCTTCGGAGTGTCTCACAGTACACATCGGAGTTAATGGTTCGCCATCCTGTCCTCACACGCACTGCCGCGTCAATTGGACGGCGCTCTTTATAGAGCCTCTGCTCTCTCCTGCGCATGCGGGCGCCCGCGCATGCTGCGATCCGCGCCGGCGACTCCAATCGCATCCCTAGATGTGTCGCTACGTTCTCCCATAGCGGCATAGGCAAATATGTTAACGGTTACGTTCTTATGACGTTTCGTACCTTTTCATTTGAACACCCCTAGTATATTCCTCCAACGAAGATGTTTTAAACTTGCAAAGATCTGATATATTGCAAAAAGTGGATAAAAAAGACAGCAGCTGGATGAATTCATAAAATCTCACAAGAAACTGAAAAAACTCTGAAACACTTCCAATGCAAGAAATTTTAATTTTGCCAACATACTGTAATTAATGGCAGAGAAAGCTTATGCTGATTATGACATTTACACCAGAATGCAATTGTTTCCCATTTTGATGTGAGCTGTCTCACTGCAAAATAATGTAAAGCATCACACAGAAAACATTTTCATGTGATGCACTTGATGCAAACTTTGCTTAAGTTATTTTACATAAAAATAGTTTTCAATAGTTACAATAAAATTGTCACTGCTGAACAAGATTATAAATTTTTAAGTTTTTAAAATTAGGAATCAGTGCCAAGTTCAAATGCATTAAGTCAACTCTTTTCAGCAAATAACATGTACACTTTTTAAAGCTGAACAACTAAGATATTTAATATGAATGTTTTCATATTTTTATATCACATAAAATGACTTATAAACAAGAGTAACCCATCACCAAAACCAAATGCTGTACATATGTGTTCCTTTTTATGCTGCTGGTTGGCTAGATTATACAGCTTCTCAATTGATCAATGGAACAAGCATAGTTTAGCCATATGGTAAATTTACCTAGCATGTAAATTTAACTAATCCTTGTAACTTTTGATTGCCACCCTCAAATTTATAACATATTATCATCATTTCAGGTAATTTCACATGTAATTTTTTTAAAAATCAAAATGTCACTTTTCGAGAAATTCAAGGTCAAATTAAGTTATGCATTAATATATCATTTTAAAGCCAGTAAAATGAGGTTTTAAAAGAACCAAACTTCATCACACTGTGTGATGAAAAGAAATTGAGTTACAAATATTTTTATGACATGCAAAACATTGAAATTTTGCAAATTTCTTGAAATTTACGACTTCCTATCTCAGGAAATTTAAAAGCTATTAGCTAAAAATTGGCACATATTCATTAGTAAAAAAAAAAATTTAATATCTAATCTATACCTACAAAATTTCATAAAAATCTAAAGGGGTCAGGTTGAAAATGCTATTTTTCTGTGTTGAATTGATATGGGACGACCCAATAACAAATAGACCTCAATGGAAAACAAATCCCCTGAAAAAATTAATTATTCATAATAAAATTACATGAGTCATATACAAATGTAATTTTTTGGGATATTGGTGATATATTATCTAGTTTTTCATTTAACCATCCTTCAAAAAACTTGAAATACATTTCCTCAGAACAGGAACTGAATCTCCCGATTTACGCTAAAAAAAATAAAAAAAGGGGCTAGCCTTCCAATTATCAGCACATCAAGTATGGAACTATTCGACATGCTGATAATCACCTCTTACACTGAAAGGTAAACAAGCTCCTTTCTCATCTGGAATGTCAGCAAAGACATTACTGAGACCTTAAGAGTTCAGGGTGGTTTTGATGGTTCCAAGAATGCTCCAGAAAAGAACAACAGCCTAAGCCAATACGTGGATATGCTGGCAGCAGTCGGAGACTGCAAATGAAGTGCAGGTCTGTTTTGTCCTTCCATGTTTTTATTTTTTAGTGTTCTTACACTGACGGGAAAAAAATCCCAACACCATGAAAAAATAGTTGTAGAGGAATGAAATGGTGGCAATACATTTGTATAGGTAACATATTTAATCGATTAAGGTTTCAAGATCACAGCTTAATGTAAGCGCGAGAAGAGCCATTTTAAATGTGAAATGCTGGTACATTAATAACCGGTGTAACCGCCAGAATGTTGAATGCAAGCACGCAAACGTTCATGCATTGTGTCGTACAGGTGCTGGATGTCAGTTTGTGGGATGGAGTTCCATGCCCGTTGCACTTGGTTGGTCAATACAGGGACGGTTAATGCTGGTTGGGGGTGACGCTGGAGTTGTCGTCCAATGATGTCCCATACGTGCTCGATTGGTGAAAGATCTGGTGATCTAGCAGGCCACTGCAACATGTCAACACTCTGTAGAGCATGTTGGGTTACAACAGCGGTATGCGGGTGAGCGTTATCCTGTTGGAAAAGACCCCTGGAATGCTGTTCATGAATGGCAGCACAACAGGTTGAATCACCAGACCGACGTACAACTGTGCCGTCAGGGTGCGTGGGATAATCACGAGAGTGCTCCTGCTGTCATAGGAAATTGCTCCCCAGACCATAACTCCAGGTGCAGGTCCAGTGTGTCTCGGCCGCAGACAGGTTGGTTGCAGGCGCTCACCTGGCCTCCTTCTAACCAACACACAGCCATCACTGGCACCCAGGCAGAACCGGCTTTCATCAGAAAACACAACACATCTCCATTCCGTCCTCCAATGAACTCTAGCTTGACACCACTGACGTCGCCAACGGCTGTGGTTTGGAGTAAGTGGAATGCACGCTACAGGGCGTCTGGCTCGGAGCTGTCCTTCAAGTAACCGATTTGTAACAGTTCGTTGTGTCACTGTGTATGCAACTGCAGCTCGAATTGCTGCCGCAGACACAGTACGATGCTCCAGGGCCATACGCCGTACACGGCAGCCTTCCCTCTCAGTAGTGCCACGTGGCCGGCCGGAACCCGGTCTTCTTGAGGCAGTACCTTCCCTTGACCACCGCTGCCAACAATCATGTACAGTGGCTACAATCCTACCAAGTCGTTCTGCAATATTGCGGAAAGAAAATCCACCTTCTCATAGCCCTATTACATGACCTCGTTCAAACTCCGTGAGCTGTTGATAATGGCTTCTTCGTCTTCTTAAAGGCATTCTTGACTAACATCCACACACTACGTCAAATCTCAACGATAACTAACGCTCACGAACGTTACAGCGTGTATTTACAGCAAACCTGCTTTGCATGTTCCGAGGCGCTAGTAGCGCCACACGTATGCACCGAGCGCGAAATCTGCATAGACGTCATCTTACAGATGTACTCTCACCGCTTACCAACTGTCGTTTATCTAACAAAACCCCTTCTTGGTGTTGGGATTTTTTTTCTGTCAGTGTAGTTTTTAAAATAGTGCCTTTAGCAATTGGGAATTGATAGTGGTATGGGAAGGGGGTTTTATTATAAGTTTGTATATACTAGTACGTTTAAAAAGTTCCGGATTTTTTTTAATACTGTATTTCCCAAAAGTCAGTGAATTACGTCATTCCTGGCTGAGCAAGCAAAGAGCATGTGACAGACCAGCCAGAACCGGTTTGATCCAGATCCAACATGTACTGCGTATGTGCGTAGTTCGTGATTACAGGCATTCGAGGCTCTCTGTCGCGAGGACAATTATGTCCAATTGCTGAGACTTTTCAAATGATTAAGCCAGTGTATGGTGATAGTGCAATGAGTTGAACTAGAGTTTATGAGTGACATCAACAATTCGAAAACGGGCGACAGAGTATCGAGGATGATGAATGAGAGGTCAGGATGACCTTCAACATCCACAACGAATGAACAAATCGCCATTGTCAAAGAAATTGTGAAAAATGAGGGTCGAAAAACTGTTGCAGCAATTGCCAACATCTTAGTTGGAAGTTGCCATGCCATTGTAACAGAGAAACTGTGTGCCAACAAGTTGTTCCCAAAAACCTGACACAAGAAAAAATGGATGAGTGCATGCAAGTTTGCAGGGATAACATCGATGCAGTGGATTCAGGTCCCGATCTCTTGAATCCATTGATCACTGGCGATGAGACTTGGTGCTTTCTGTACGACCCCCAATCCAACCGACAGTCAAAAGTGTCAAAATAGCAGTCGTCACCATGACCAAAAAGTTCAAGGCTGACTGCTCCAAAGGAAAGGTCTTGTTAACAGTTTTCTTCGATTGCAAGGGGTCGAACACAAGGAATTCCTTCAACATGGCCGTACAGTCACTAAAGAAGAGTACGTCAACGTCCTGAAACATCTCAGAGAATCAGTGAGACGCAAGCGACCCGATCTTCAGAAGACCAACTCATGAGTGCTCCATCACGATAATGCGCCTGCTCACAGATTCTTCCGGGTGTCCGATTACCTGTCCAAAGATCACATTCCCATTCTTCCACAACCGGCTTATTCCCCTGATCTCGCCCCGTGTGACTTTTTCCTTTTTCACCGGATGAAGAATTTGCTTAAGGGGCGACGCTTCTCAAGTTCCGAAGAAGTGCAACGAGCTGCGATGGAAGAACCGGAAGATGTGGCAACAGAAGGCTTGCAATCTTCATTTAAATCTTTGTTTGAGCTCTGGCAAAAATGCATAGTTGCACAGGGTGACTACTTCAAAGGAAACACGGCATAAACAGGTAGTATCTGTACTCATTCTTTTTTTAATATAAAGGTTCCGGAACTTTTTAACGTACTGGTATATATATATTTGGGGCACAATAATAAACCAAAACGGGAAGAGAATTATTTAACTTTTTGCTAGTTTTTAAATTTTGTGATGCCTGGTCGTGAATGGAAGTGTTTTTAGCAATAATGATGGGTAATTAATGTATTATTGAATTTTAATATAATTCTTAATACTATTTTGCCTTTGCACTTCATTTGACGTCCCTTGAACAAATGTCAGAAGTACTATGTGTGTGAAATATATAGTTATATAAAGTTATATGCACAGGTAGGTTTGTTAAAAACTGTACTATGTGCTTAACTTTAAAAGAGATTTTTAATACATCAGTTCTTCCAACTTCTTCCTTTCAGTTTACAGAATTTTCATCCCTTCCTTAGTATGCCGAAATGCAAAAAATGACAGTGAAAATTAACACTTAACAATACAGGGCATTGAAAACATCTTGGGTAAAAAAAAAAAAAAAAAAAAAAAAAACTATTATGAAAGATATCTTTGTTCTGTCCTACATTCACCTGTGGCTAAAATACAAACATGCAATAACATGATATATAACATTACTGGACAGAGGTCACACAAAAGGAAATTAAGATTACGAAAAAAAAAAAATCTTCATTCTATTTAAAAAGTTTTCAGTCTATCAAAAGTTTTGAAACACAGAATATCATTCCCAGAAGGAAATCGACCATATTTGCTTGCTGACCTTGCCTCCCCAGTAAACAATGCTTGTGAGGAACTCACAAGTTGTTCCTTATAATGTTACTATTATTTATGCAAAATAATAAGCATTAAGTAGAAATCGAGTTTCTTTCTATTGTTTGTTTTAGCACTAGTATGAACATCTAACGGTCGCTGACAGGTGTGAAATAGACCAGGGCTATATTACCAGATGACGAATGGGTGGCATGTTTATCTAATGACACTGGATGTCTCCTTCCTGGAACCAAAGTCCTTAAATGAGGAATGGACATCTGGTTATAGTCTTTCAAGTTGCTCATGGTAGTGATTAAACCCTAAAAAAATGTACCGAAGTAGTGATTAAACCCTAAAAGAATGTTTGTTTTTTTAGCAAGGAGCCACTGGTTCCAGCCACCATATTTTGTGAGCATTTCTATGATTGGAATCACTAAACCTTACACAGGAGCCAACAGATGTAAGCTGATCCCTCACACAAGACATACAACAAACGGTAACTTTTATATAAATTTACATAACTGAAAATATGTGTTAGTTCTCACCATAAATTCTCATTAAATAATTTAGTTTTTTTGTTTGTTTTTTTGCTTCACCACTTGGAACACTTATGGGTATATATGCAGACTTTGCCTGTTCCCAATGTGGGGCTACTGGCTCCAAGGAAAGAAGACATCCAGAGCTCAAAGCTCAGCTGGGACGCAAATCTGGGCAGAACTCAGACAACTAGCGCCTCTCACCACTGTTAGCTGAGACACCACCAAAGTAATTTTCCTCAATTTGTCGTTAATTAACTGGAATGGAATCATTCCCACTTAACCCTAGAATGGTAATGTGTGTAAATTTTATGCCTATGACATAAGAAAAAGAATGTCATGCTCCAATGATTAAGCAGACATCCAATCAGGCCAAGCTATGTTCTCCTCAGACTGTCAATTCCATGATTCCATAGAAACATCACCTCTTTGTTCTTTTGAATGGGTACATCATCTGAAGGCAACTGCATAAATTTTACTCATTATTAATACAGGTAAATTGTACAGAAATTTTAGGCATGTTTACCAGTACATGATAATTTATATGCATAAATATTTCGCATAGTTACTAATAATGCAATAATTTTTTTTTTGTGAAGATTTTTATATTTCATCTTTGATGCACTGTTTCAGGTATTTTAGAAGTCAGTATGAAATTGATAGAGCAAATATTCCTATTTTGCAATAATTGCCAGAAACCACTGAAAATGAAGAGTGGTTTAAAAGAGGAAAGGGAATCGGAACAAGTTAGAAGATAAAGTTGCAGATATGGATTTTGTGTCTCCTGAAGAATTGATTGGTGAAGTTAGAAAAAATGAAGTACTTCTGACAAAAGGTAAGAAGAGAAAGATCGTGTACTAAACGTTCAGTGGATCCAATTCTTGGTGAAGAGCAGAGATGTGAAGAGGAATTTGTTGATCCGTAAAATATTAAAATTTCTGATACTGTCTTAGTTGGATAGAACGGCTTTATGTGGAAAACTCGGAGTGCAGTTCCCGGTGGTAAAACTCCAAAAAGAAATATTATGCATATGATCCTTGGACCGTCGTCCTCAGCATTGTCTTCATATGATCCAATAGAGTGCTTTTTAAATTATACTTTTCTGAGGAAATCATTGATACAATTCTTTTCCACACAAATGAAGACTAAACAAAAATAAGGGAGTAAGCCACTAAAAAGGTTGCAATTCATGCTATCTTTACATAAACAATTGACGAAAGAACGGCAGCAACACAGATCTCTTCTCAAAATAAACGAAGAACTAAAAGCAGTTATAGAAGAAACACTAAAAATAAAAGAACTTCGTACTAAGAGAGATACTAAATCCCAACATGGGCCACAAAAGTACTGCACATATTGTTCATATACCAAAAAGAAAACTACTTACTGCAATGACTGCCATAAGCAAATTTGTTGGAGCATCAAGTAAAGAAAGGCATGGAATACTAAAATTAATGGGTTTTTTTTCAAAACTTCAATTTCAGTTTTTTTATTTAGTGAAATCTACAGTATCATTTAACATAAATACTTTTAATTGAGTATTAGGTAAAACTGATGTAGAATTTCAGTTATTCATTTCCTTATCTTCGTTTTTGAAGTGCGCCGTTTTAATATGTAGTTTATTCAGGTTATTTTTAATTTACCAACGTCAAACTTTTAAGTTTATCAAAATTAAGTAAGTTAAATAAAGGAATGAAAAATTCCTAATTACTTTGTCAGAAAAGAACTTTTATTTGTAAATAGCTATCATATGCGTAAGTTTTACCCATTGTTACTAAGTATACTATTGTTTAACGTTACAGTTCCAGGAGTAAAAACTATAGAACCTAGAGTTTGTTTTAGCCTTGAGGTTTTCTTAAATGTTGGTTTGACAAAACCAAACATTTTAAATCATGAGAAATAAACCATGAGGGTGATCTAAATAAATTATTTGCGAATGTTTTGGTTATCTGCGTAAAATATATCTTAGTTACAAATTCTTTGCATAAAATGCCTTAGTTAGGTATGTACATACATGAGACTCATGAAGGGGAAAAAAAGATGAACTTTTAACGGCACAGGTGAAAAATAAAAAAGTGCTGCGAAACAGCGTGAACATGGTGTGGGCAAGACAAAATTGTTCACTGAAATCTATTATGTAAATATTAAGCTGGAGCACATCACTCTATTCAATATATATATAATTACATATAACAGCAACACAAGATAAATGTAACTTTGCGGAGAAAAAAATTACGACTACTAGTGAAATCTATGCTCTGTCCGACTTCCGTTTCACGGAAGTTTTTCTCCATTTTGAAGCTGCAAAACAAATATTTATGGAATAAAATTATATTTAACAACACTGCTGGGTAGAAGAAACATTGCGAGAAAAAATTATTACGATTACAGGAGAAACCTTCACTCCGTCTAACTTCCGTTCCGAAAGTCAGAATTCCGCCCACTGACGGAAAACGAGCCCACCACCAATCCCTCCCAAATTTCTGTTCCGATATGCATCGATCTCGAGAACCATCTAAATAACAGTGAAATTCTTCGAATCCACTGAAGAACACAGGGAAATTTTCACGCCAAATTCCGTTTTAGGAATTTTTCTTTCATTTTCAAGCTGAAATGCAAATACTTATGGAATAAAATTATACTTAACAATAATACTGTGCAGAAGAAACATCGCGAGAAAAATAAATCACGATTACGAGAAAAATTTTCACTCCGTTTAGCTTCCGTTTTAGAAAGTTTTGAGAAACGAAATACCATTCCCAAGATAAAAAAATGAACCCCCCCTTCACACCTTGACTAATCCTCTGAAATTTCTCTTCAGTTTTGCATCGATCTCGAAAATGACCCAAATGATGACGAAAAAAGCGGAATTCCGCGAATTCGCAGAAGAATCTCATGTACGGGTATGTATCAGACATGCTGCAGTTTCTTGGAACAAATAGCCAATGAATGTAAACAATCTTAGTAACAAAAGGTTCGAGATGCATTTTCTTTTAACTTTATCAGATCTGTTAAAATAGCAACGTACGTACCGAAATAAATACTTCTTATCCCCATAGTGATCATAAAAGTGGTTGAGACGAAAATTCGCTAATTTGAATTTACCACTTCGTCACTGCCCTGGTATTTCCGCTAACAA
Source organism: Macrothele yani (assembly GCA_039090855.1). Taxonomy (NCBI): domain Eukaryota; kingdom Metazoa; phylum Arthropoda; class Arachnida; order Araneae; family Macrothelidae; genus Macrothele; species Macrothele yani. The sequence continues at coordinate 129,869,728 of CM077027.1, read as the reverse complement.
GGCACACTACTACAACAATCCCAACGTATGGGCAATACCAATGAACTATAATTTTAATGGGATTAGTTCTATTTTCAACTAACAAGAGATGTTACAGTTCGTGAAAAAAAAAATATCTGATATTTGAACTATTGTTTACACAAGTGATCACACAAGCAGTTTAGTTTCATGCGCCAAAGGTTATAAACCACACCGCTGATTTAATCTATTTTAAAACAGCATTAAGTAATTACCCTGAGGAGTTACTATCACTAAGCAAACTACATTGACATATCACTTAATTTTCTAAATCGTCGGAAAATGGGTCCAACTTGATTTCAAACAATCCATGCACGCCGTGATAAAAATGTGACACTACCAGATCGTCATGCCATCTGGTGTAGTGAATGGCATAAACGAGTAGAAATAATCGATTCATTCGATTATGAAAATATCTCCAAACATTCGATTACTCCAAATTCCATGATTTGAATGAAAAAAACCTCTCGAGAGAACTCTCGATTGCTCATACGCTGTCTCGTTCAAACGAGTGCATTCGAAAGACGAAATCGCTCGTCTCTTCTCGAGAACATAGCTTCCGAGCAAAATCGCTCGTCTACCCGAAAACATCTCGAGAGGTACCGAGATCCGAGAGATTCGGAAGTACTCGCTTTTCAAGTGATTGAATTATCTCTCACAGGAAGAATCACTTGGGTTCCTTCTAACTTCTTAACCCTTTAAGCGGCTCGAACGAAATACCTCGGGGTACGTTTCTGTGGCCCATAACGGCTGGCACGAAATAACTCGGGGTACGTTTCAGTGGCCCATAGCGGCTGGCACGAAATAGAGAGAATTTCAGGGAGAACACAGGAAAGGATATCCATTTAACCAGTGGGTCCAGCCTGGGGGCCGTCACTTTACGTGCTCGTCCGATGCACGGCGGATATTCAGCGATTGTTAGTAAATCACACCATCTCTGAAAGATCAGCCCAGGCTAGAACCTGGGGACCCAGCATCGAGAGTCTGAAACACTAACCACTAAGCCATCCGCGGCTCTAATTCAAACAACGCTGAAACTGAGGTGTTTATACCTTGCGACGCAGTGCCATCTAACGGCTGAAATCCTCCCTAACGCCTACTGGCCAATCACCAAAAGTCTATTGTCTTCAACGGTAATGCTACAGCCTGATAGAATCCAGTTCAGCCTTGGTCAAACGCATACGGCGGCTCTGAGCGTATTACGCCATCTAACGATAAATTCTAAAATTAGAAATCGTTCGAATGATTATTTTGAATGAATATCTCGATTTGTCAGATCTCTCGATTGCAGCCTTTCGATTCTTAAATTCAATCAATTATACCCAACACCAGATTCTGGTTTTCTTAATCTTTGAACTCAACTAAAAGTTGAAAAAACTGAACCATTAGTAGTAGGTAAATGAATATATATATATACTTTTTTTAATCTAAGGTTTAACGACCACCGTGAGCGACCCAATGGGCTGTACGCAGTCGCCCGTCCCTAAGATGAAGAACTGGGTTGTTTTTTGTTTTTTTTGATTGGAGGTTTAACGAGCACCGTGAGCAACTCAATGGGCTATAAGCAGTCGCCTGTCCCTAATTTAGGGTCACTGGTTCCAGGGAAGGGAGAGATCCAGTGCCGTAAGACAAGCACAACATCCATGCCTGACCGGGATTCGAACCCGGACCCCTTACGGACGAATGATCAGAGGCCAGCGCCTTAGACCACTGAGCCACCGGGGCGGCAACTGGGTTTTAGATTAAATTCATAAGGACGCTTAGTGTAGTCAATAGACCGTATGCATATGACGTCACAACAAAGTTAATCCAAAGGGTAAATCCATGGAGCTTGTATTAGGTCTAGACACCACTGGCTCTGCCGCCATAAGTCACAGCTAATCTGTCGCGTGACGTCGTAAGCAGGCAGAAATAAACTCTCTGGTTAAAAAGATACATGTGAGTGTGCTACAGGGTGTTCGGAAAGTAACTGTGCACCTAGGCTACCGTTTTGTTTTCGCCGTTATCAAGGGCAGTATGTGCCACCGGAACGTAATAAAGTGTATTCTCTCAGTCGCAGCCGATCGCGGGAACCCATGGGCTTACTGCGCATGCGCAGCAAGCTGCTTGAAGCATCGGTTTCCGCATTGCGGCAGTTGAGTTCCAGAGGTCAACAGAGACGAGTCGTTGTTATTGTAAGTATCGAAGTTATCGTGTGTGCTGTTGTTGTTCAGTTTTTCTCGCACTATAGTTCTTTCAGTTGCGGAACGTGTGTTTCTTGTTGAATTCGTCTTTCGAGAAGGCAATGAATACACCGATTCAGTGCAGCAGCAATTTGCTGCCAAATTCCCAGACACACCTGTACCTCATCGTAATGCAGTACGTCAACTTATTGAGAAATTTTGTGCGACAGGCTCAGTGTTCGACGCCGAACGAAGCGGGAGACCAACTAAACTTACCGATGGGAAGTTGATGGACATCTCTGACTCCATGCTGCGGAGTCCATCAAAATCATTGCGCCAGTTGGCGCAAGAGGTAAATATCGGGCTTGCGACAGCGCATAAAGCGGTGAGAGAATCATTGCACCTCTACCCATACAAAGTAACAGCGGTACAACAATTGCATCCGGCGGATCACGTAAAACGACTCCGGTACTGTGAATGGTTTAACAATTTTTATTCAAACGAAAACTGTTGCTGTTCTTGATGTCACCTTCTTTACAGATGAGGCGCGGTTCCACCTCTCTGGGTATGTTAACGTACAAAACACACGATTGTGGTCCACATAGACTCCTCATGCTGTGTCGGAACGACCCTTGCATGACCAGAAAATCGGAGTGTATGTTGCGCTATTCCGACGGCGCATTGTCGGGCCATTATTCTTTCAGGACACCGTGAATAGTGCACGTTACTGTTCCATACTCCACGGCCGCCTTGAAGAAGACGAAATCACCTACAGCTGGTTTCAACAAGATGGCGCTACTTCGCACACAGCCACAGCTCACACCTCTATGAAATTCTGAATGAGGTTTTCGGCGAACGTGTCATCTCAAAAAACCTATGGCCCCCTCGCTCCCCGGACCTTACTCCACCAGACTTTTTTCTGTAGGGCGCAGCAAAATCTGCTGTGTATCGTGATCGCCCACGCACGCTTGATCAATTACAACCCAGCAAAAACAGTATTGCTGGGCCAGCAGTGGGCCATTACTGGCAGCCAGCAATGGCCCAGCACTATGTTGCCGCTGCCGAACCGTCAATAAAATGTCCGGGCGGCCAACAGAATGGCCAGCAGTTCAGGCAACAGTTGGCACCCTATCAGTTGTTATATGCCACAACAGGGCCATCAGTGGTCCATCACAGGCAGTAGCTGCCACAAGTGGCCCTGCAAGTACTTGCCAGAAATGATGGCTAGCCTAATGTGGTCCGCTAGTGGGCCGTTAGTGGCAGCCAGCAACTGGTGGCTTGCCGAATCTTGTCCGCCAATTTCCCAGTAGTAGCAATAATAATAAAAAAAAAGCAAGGATAAGCGCAGTTTCCTAAAGCTACAATCTTTTTTCTACCCTTACTAAGCTTGTGAATTAACGCACTGCGCTGGGGAAATTTTCTCGACCGACCGGAAAAACGCCGTTCGCATCTGACTAGATTCGATCCTGGGCCGTTTACGTGGAAGCCGCGCTCGCTACCGACCAGACTAATTCACGATGCTCGGGTATGTGCTGGAAGCTATCTGTTTCGTATGTAATTTGTAATCGAATGCTTCCCTCTTTCATTTTATAATATTGCAAGGTATTTTTCATAAAAGTCAGTTTCATGTAATTGATAAATTAATTTTTTTCAACGTAACGATAGTTTTTTTTTTTACCTTAAGGGAACTTCACTCATTTTCAAGGCGTGTACATACTTAGAGTCGCTTTCCAAAGTTTTGTACTGTCCTTGCCGTCTTGAAAAGAGATTGAATAAATATATATTTACACGGGTTCATGTCACATTCTGTTACATTTTTAACGTTATGTCGTTCCTTTCCGTTGTCCGAAGCTACATTTGTTTTAAAGAGTGAAAAGAGATTGAATAAATATATATTTACACGGGTTCATGTCACATTCTGTTACATTTTTAACGTTATGTCGTTCCTTTCCGTTGTCCGAAGCTACATTTGTTTTAAAGAGTAAAAGATATTTTATTTTACTTGTTATTTTTAGAAGGGAATCCCTCACAGTCTTTTTTTTTTTTTTTTTTTTTTGATTGGAGGTTTAACGACCACCGTGAGCAACTCAATGGGCTATAAGCAGTCGCCCGTCCCTAATTTAGGGTCACTGGTTCCAGGGAAGGGAGAGATCCAGTGCCGTAAGACAAGCACAACATCCATGCCTGACCGGGATTCGAACCCGGACCCCTTACGGACGAATGATCAGAGGCCAGCGCCTTAGACCACTGAGCCACCGGGGCGGCAACTGGGTTTTAGATTAAATTCATAAGGACGCTTAGTGTAGTCAATAGACCGTATGCATATGACGTCACAACAAAGTTAATCCAAAGGGTAAATCCATGGAGCTTGTATTAGGTCTAGACACCACTGGCTCTGCCGCCATAAGTCACAGCTAATCTGTCGCGTGACGTCGTAAGCAGGCAGAAATAAACTCTCTGGTTAAAAAGATACATGTGAGTGTGCTACAGGGTGTTCGGAAAGTAACTGTGCACCTAGGCTACCGTTTTGTTTTCGCCGTTATCAAGGGCAGTATGTGCCACCGGAACGTAATAAAGTGTATTCTCTCAGTCGCAGCCGATCGCGGGAACCCATGGGCTTACTGCGCATGCGCAGCAAGCTGCTTGAAGCATCGGTTTCCGCATTGCGGCAGTTGAGTTCCAGAGGTCAACAGAGACGAGTCGTTGTTATTGTAAGTATCGAAGTTATCGTGTGTGCTGTTGTTGTTCAGTTTTTCTCGCACTATAGTTCTTTCAGTTGCGGAACGTGTGTTTCTTGTTGAATTCGTCTTTCGAGAAGGCAATGAATACACCGATTCAGTGCAGCAGCAATTTGCTGCCAAATTCCCAGACACACCTGTACCTCATCGTAATGCAGTACGTCAACTTATTGAGAAATTTTGTGCGACAGGCTCAGTGTTCGACGCCGAACGAAGCGGGAGACCAACTAAACTTACCGATGGGAAGTTGATGGACATCTCTGACTCCATGCTGCGGAGTCCATCAAAATCATTGCGCCAGTTGGCGCAAGAGGTAAATATCGGGCTTGCGACAGCGCATAAAGCGGTGAGAGAATCATTGCACCTCTACCCATACAAAGTAACAGCGGTACAACAATTGCAACCGGCGGATCACGTAAAACGACTCCGGTACTGTGAATGGTTTAACAATTTTATTCAAACGAAAACTGTTGCTGTTCTTGATGTCACCTTCTTTACAGATGAGGCGCGGTTCCACCTCTCTGGGTATGTTAACGTACAAAACACACGATTGTGGTCCACATAGACTCCTCATGCTGTGTCGGAACGACCCTTGCATGACCAGAAAATCGGAGTGTATGTTGCGCTATTCCGACGGCGCATTGTCGGGCCATTATTCTTTCAGGACACCGTGAATAGTGCACGTTACTGTTCCATACTCCACGGCCGCCTTGAAGAAGACGAAATCACCTACAGCTGGTTTCAACAAGATGGCGCTACTTCGCACACAGCCACAGCTCACACCTCTATGAAATTCTGAATGAGGTTTTCGGCGAACGTGTCATCTCAAAAAACCTATGGCCCCCTCGCTCCCCGGACCTTACTCCACCAGACTTTTTCTGTAGGGCGCAGCAAAATCTGCTGTGTATCGTGATCGCCCACGCACGCTTGATCAATTACAACCCAGCAAAAACAGTATTGCTGGGCCAGCAGTGGGCCATTACTGGCAGCCAGCAATGGCCCAGCACTATGTTGCCGCTGCCGAACCGTCAATAAAATGTCCGGGCGGCCAACAGAATGGCCAGCAGTTCAGGCAACAGTTGGCACCCTATCAGTTGTTATATGCCACAACAGGGCCATCAGTGGTCCATCACAGGCAGTAGCTGCCACAAGTGGCCCTGCAAGTACTTGCCAGAAATGATGGCTAGCCTAATGTGGTCCGCTAGTGGGCCGTTAGTGGCAGCCAGCAACTGGTGGCTTGCCGAATCTTGTCCGCCAATTTCCCAGTAGTAACAATAATAATAAAAAAAAGCAAGGATAAGCGCAGTTTCCTAAAGCTACAATCTTTTTCTACCCTTACTAAGCTTGTGAATTAACGCACTGCGCTGGGGAAATTTTCTCGACCGACCGGAAAAACGCCGTTCGCATCTGACTAGATTCGATCCTGGGCCGTTTACGTGGAAGCCGCGCTCGCTACCGACCAGACTAATTCACGATGCTCGGGTATGTGCTGGAAGCTATCTGTTTCGTATGTAATTTGTAATTGAATGCTTCCCTCTTTCATTTTATAATATTGCAAGGTATTTTTCATAAAAGTCAGTTTCATGTAATTGATAAATTAATTTTTTCAACGTAACGATAGTTTTTTTTTTACCTTAAGGGAACTTCACTCATTTTCAAGGCGTGTACATACTTAGAGTCGCTTTCCAAAGTTTTGTACTGTCCTTGCCGTCTTGAAAAGAGATTGAATAAATATATATTTACACGGGTTCATGTCACATTCTGTTACATTTTTAACGTTATGTCGTTCCTTTCCGTTGTCCGAAGCTACATTTGTTTTAAAGAGTGAAAAGAGATTGAATAAATATATATTTACACGGGTTCATGTCACATTCTGTTACATTTTTAACGTTATGTCGTTCCTTTCCGTTGTCCGAAGCTACATTTGTTTTAAAGAGTAAAAGATATTTTATTTTACTTGTTATTTTTAGAAGGGAATCCCTCACAGTCTTTTTTTTTTTTTTTTTTGATTGGAGGTTTAACGACCACCGTGAGCAACTCAATGGGCTATAAGCAGTCGCCCGTCCCTAATTTAGGGTCACTGGTTCCAGGGAAGGGAGAGATCCAGTGCCGTAAGACAAGCACAACATCCATGCCTGACCGGGATTCGAACCCGGACCCCTTACGGACGAATGATCAGAGGCCAGCGCCTTAGACCACTGAGCCACCGGGGCGGCAACTGGGTTTTAGATTAAATTCATAAGGACGCTTAGTGTAGTCAATAGACTGTATGCATATGACGTCACAACAAAGTTAATCCAAAGGGTAAATCCATGGAGCTTGTATTAGGTCTAGACACCACTGGCTCTGCCGCCATAAGTCACAGCTAATCTGTCGCGTGACGTCGTAAGCAGGCAGAAATAAACTCTCTGGTTAAAAAGATACATGTGAGTGTGCTACAGGGTGTTCGGAAAGTAACTGTGCACCTAGGCTACCGTTTTGTTTTCGCCGTTATCAAGGGCAGTATGTGCCACCGGAACGTAATAAAGTGTATTCTCTCAGTCGCAGCCGATCGCGGGAACCCATGGGCTTACTGCGCATGCGCAGCAAGCTGCTTGAAGCATCGGTTTCCGCATTGCGGCAGTTGAGTTCCAGAGGTCAACAGAGACGAGTCGTTGTTATTGTAAGTATCGAAGTTATCGTGTGTGCTGTTGTTGTTCAGTTTTTCTCGCACTATAGTTCTTTCAGTTGCGGAACGTGTGTTTCTTGTTGAATTCGTCTTTCGAGAAGGCAATGAATACACCGATTCAGTGCAGCAGCAATTTGCTGCCAAATTCCCAGACACACCTGTACCTCATCGTAATGCAGTACGTCAACTTATTGAGAAATTTTGTGCGACAGGCTCAGTGTTCGACGCCGAACGAAGCGGGAGACCAACTAAACTTACCGATGGGAAGTTGATGGACATCTCTGACTCCATGCTGCGGAGTCCATCAAAATCATTGCGCCAGTTGGCGCAAGAGGTAAATATCGGGCTTGCGACAGCGCATAAAGCGGTGAGAGAATCATTGCACCTCTACCCATACAAAGTAACAGCGGTACAACAATTGCAACCGGCGGATCACGTAAAACGACTCCGGTACTGTGAATGGTTTAACAATTTTATTCAAACGAAAACTGTTGCTGTTCTTGATGTCACCTTCTTTACAGATGAGGCGCGGTTCCACCTCTCTGGGTATGTTAACGTACAAAACACACGATTGTGGTCCACATAGACTCCTCATGCTGTGTCGGAACGACCCTTGCATGACCAGAAAATCGGAGTGTATGTTGCGCTATTCCGACGGCGCATTGTCGGGCCATTATTCTTTCAGGACACCGTGAATAGTGCACGTTACTGTTCCATACTCCACGGCCGCCTTGAAGAAGACGAAATCACCTACAGCTGGTTTCAACAAGATGGCGCTACTTCGCACACAGCCACAGCTCACACCTCTATGAAATTCTGAATGAGGTTTTCGGCGAACGTGTCATCTCAAAAAACCTATGGCCCCCTCGCTCCCCGGACCTTACTCCACCAGACTTTTTTCTGTAGGGCGCAGCAAAATCTGCTGTGTATCGTGATCGCCCACGCACGCTTGATCAATTACAACCCAGCAAAAACAGTATTGCTGGGCCAGCAGTGGGCCATTACTGGCAGCCAGCAATGGCCCAGCACTATGTTGCCGCTGCCGAACCGTCAATAAAATGTCCGGGCGGCCAACAGAATGGCCAGCAGTTCAGGCAACAGTTGGCACCCTATCAGTTGTTATATGCCACAACAGGGCCATCAGTGGTCCATCACAGGCAGTAGCTGCCACAAGTGGCCCTGCAAGTACTTGCCAGAAATGATGGCTAGCCTAATGTGGTCCGCTAGTGGGCCGTTAGTGGCAGCCAGCAACTGGTGGCTTGCCGAATCTTGTCCGCCAATTTCCCAGTAGTAACAATAATAATAAAAAAAAGCAAGGATAAGCGCAGTTTCCTAAAGCTACAATCTTTTTTCTACCCTTACTAAGCTTGTGAATTAACGCACTGCGCTGGGGAAATTTTCTCGACCGACCGGAAAAACGCCGTTCGCATCTGACTAGATTCGATCCTGGGCCGTTTACGTGGAAGCCGCGCTCGCTACCGACCAGACTAATTCACGATGCTCGGGTATGTGCTGGAAGCTATCTGTTTCGTATGTAATTTGTAATCGAATGCTTCCCTCTTTCATTTTATAATATTGCAAGGTATTTTTCATAAAAGTCAGTTTCATGTAATTGATAAATTAATTTTTTCAACGTAACGATAGTTTTTTTTTACCTTAAGGGAACTTCACTCATTTTCAAGGCGTGTACATACTTAGAGTCGCTTTCCAAAGTTTTGTACTGTCCTTGCCGTCTTGAAAAGAGATTGAATAAATATATATTTACACGGGTTCATGTCACATTCTGTTACATTTTTAACGTTATGTCGTTCCTTTCCGTTGTCCGAAGCTACATTTGTTTTAAAGAGTGAAAAGAGATTGAATAAATATATATTTACACGGGTTCATGTCACATTCTGTTACATTTTTAACGTTATGTCGTTCCTTTCCGTTGTCCGAAGCTACATTTGTTTTAAAGAGTAAAAGATATTTTATTTTACTTGTTATTTTTAGAAGGGAATCCCTCACAGTCTTTTTTTTTTTTTTTTTTGATTGGAGGTTTAACGACCACCGTGAGCAACTCAATGGGCTATAAGCAGTCGCCCGTCCCTAATTTAGGGTCACTGGTTCCAGGGAAGGGAGAGATCCAGTGCCGTAAGACAAGCACAACATCCATGCCTGACCGGGATTCGAACCCGGACCCCTTACGGACGAATGATCAGAGGCCAGCGCCTTAGACCACTGAGCCACCGGGGCGGCAACTGGGTTTTAGATTAAATTCATAAGGACGCTTAGTGTAGTCAATAGACTGTATGCATATGACGTCACAACAAAGTTAATCCAAAGGGTAAATCCATGGAGCTTGTATTAGGTCTAGACACCACTGGCTCTGCCGCCATAAGTCACAGCTAATCTGTCGCGTGACGTCGTAAGCAGGCAGAAATAAACTCTCTGGTTAAAAAGATACATGTGAGTGTGCTACAGGGTGTTCGGAAAGTAACTGTGCACCTAGGCTACCGTTTTGTTTTCGCCGTTATCAAGGGCAGTATGTGCCACCGGAACGTAATAAAGTGTATTCTCTCAGTCGCAGCCGATCGCGGGAACCCATGGGCTTACTGCGCATGCGCAGCAAGCTGCTTGAAGCATCGGTTTCCGCATTGCGGCAGTTGAGTTCCAGAGGTCAACAGAGACGAGTCGTTGTTATTGTAAGTATCGAAGTTATCGTGTGTGCTGTTGTTGTTCAGTTTTTCTCGCACTATAGTTCTTTCAGTTGCGGAACGTGTGTTTCTTGTTGAATTCGTCTTTCGAGAAGGCAATGAATACACCGATTCAGTGCAGCAGCAATTTGCTGCCAAATTCCCAGACACACCTGTACCTCATCGTAATGCAGTACGTCAACTTATTGAGAAATTTTGTGCGACAGGCTCAGTGTTCGACGCCGAACGAAGCGGGAGACCAACTAAACTTACCGATGGGAAGTTGATGGACATCTCTGACTCCATGCTGCGGAGTCCATCAAAATCATTGCGCCAGTTGGCGCAAGAGGTAAATATCGGGCTTGCGACAGCGCATAAAGCGGTGAGAGAATCATTGCACCTCTACCCATACAAAGTAACAGCGGTACAACAATTGCAACCGGCGGATCACGTAAAACGACTCCGGTACTGTGAATGGTTTAACAATTTTATTCAAACGAAAACTGTTGCTGTTCTTGATGTCACCTTCTTTACAGATGAGGCGCGGTTCCACCTCTCTGGGTATGTTAACGTACAAAACACACGATTGTGGTCCACATAGACTCCTCATGCTGTGTCGGAACGACCCTTGCATGACCAGAAAATCGGAGTGTATGTTGCGCTATTCCGACGGCGCATTGTCGGGCCATTATTCTTTCAGGACACCGTGAATAGTGCACGTTACTGTTCCATACTCCACGGCCGCCTTGAAGAAGACGAAATCACCTACAGCTGGTTTCAACAAGATGGCGCTACTTCGCACACAGCCACAGCTCACACCTCTATGAAATTCTGAATGAGGTTTTCGGCGAACGTGTCATCTCAAAAAACCTATGGCCCCCTCGCTCCCCGGACCTTACTCCACCAGACTTTTTTCTGTAGGGCGCAGCAAAATCTGCTGTGTATCGTGATCGCCCACGCACGCTTGATCAATTACAACCCAGCAAAAACAGTATTGCTGGGCCAGCAGTGGGCCATTACTGGCAGCCAGCAATGGCCCAGCACTATGTTGCCGCTGCCGAACCGTCAATAAAATGTCCGGGCGGCCAACAGAATGGCCAGCAGTTCAGGCAACAGTTGGCACCCTATCAGTTGTTATATGCCACAACAGGGCCATCAGTGGTCCATCACAGGCAGTAGCTGCCACAAGTGGCCCTGCAAGTACTTGCCAGAAATGATGGCTAGCCTAATGTGGTCCGCTAGTGGGCCGTTAGTGGCAGCCAGCAACTGGTGGCTTGCCGAATCTTGTCCGCCAATTTCCCAGTAGTAACAATAATAATAATAAAAAAAAGCAAGGATAAGCGCAGTTTCCTAAAGCTACAATCTTTTTTCTATCCTTACTAAGCTTGTGAATTAACGCACTGCGCTGGGGAAATTTTCTCGACCGACCGGAAAAACGCCGTTCGCATCTGACTAGATTCGATCCTGGGCCGTTTACGTGGAAGCCGCGCTCGCTACCGACCAGACTAATTCACGATGCTCGGGTATGTGCTGGAAGCTATCTGTTTCGTATGTAATTTGTAATCGAATGCTTCCCTCTTTCATTTTATAATATTGCAAGGTATTTTTCATAAAAGTCAGTTTCATATAATTGATAAATTAATTTTTTCAACGTAACGATAGTTTTTTTACCTTAAGGGAACTTCACTCATTTTCAAGGCGTGTACATACTTAGAGTCGCTTTCCAAAGTTTTGTACTGTCCTTGCCGTCTTGAAAAGAGATTGAATAAATATATATTTACACGGGTTCATGTCACATTCTGTTACATTTTTAACGTTATGTCGTTCCTTTCCGTTGTCCGAAGCTACATTTGTTTTAAAGAGTGAAAAGAGATTGAATAAATATATATTTACACGGGTTCATGTCACATTCTGTTACATTTTTAACGTTATGTCGTTCCTTTCCGTTGTCCGAAGCTACATTTGTTTTAAAGAGTAAAAGATATTTTATTTTACTTGTTATTTTTAGAAGGGAATCCCTCACAGTCTTTTTTTTTTTTTTTTTTTTGATTGGAGGTTTAACGACCACCGTGAGCAACTCAATGGGCTATAAGCAGTCGCCCGTCCCTAATTTAGGGTCACTGGTTCCAGGGAAGGGAGAGATCCAGTGCCGTAAGACAAGCACAACATCCATGCCTGACCGGGATTCGAACCCGGACCCCTTACGGACGAATGATCAGAGGCCAGCGCCTTAGACCACTGAGCCACCGGGGCGGCAACTGGGTTTTAGATTAAATTCATAAGGACGCTTAGTGTAGTCAATAGACCGTATGCATATGACGTCACAACAAAGTTAATCCAAAGGGTAAATCCATGGAGCTTGTATTAGGTCTAGACACCACTGGCTCTGCCGCCATAAGTCACAGCTAATCTGTCGCGTGACGTCGTAAGCAGGCAGAAATAAACTCTCTGGTTAAAAAGATACATGTGAGTGTGCTACAGGGTGTTCGGAAAGTAACTGTGCACCTAGGCTACCGTTTTGTTTTCGCCGTTATCAAGGGCAGTATGTGCCACCGGAACGTAATAAAGTGTATTCTCTCAGTCGCAGCCGATCGCGGGAACCCATGGGCTTACTGCGCATGCGCAGCAAGCTGCTTGAAGCATCGGTTTCCGCATTGCGGCAGTTGAGTTCCAGAGGTCAACAGAGACGAGTCGTTGTTATTGTAAGTATCGAAGTTATCGTGTGTGCTGTTGTTGTTCAGTTTTTCTCGCACTATAGTTCTTTCAGTTGCGGAACGTGTGTTTCTTGTTGAATTCGTCTTTCGAGAAGGCAATGAATACACCGATTCAGTGCAGCAGCAATTTGCTGCCAAATTCCCAGACACACCTGTACCTCATCGTAATGCAGTACGTCAACTTATTGAGAAATTTTGTGCGACAGGCTCAGTGTTCGACGCCGAACGAAGCGGGAGACCAACTAAACTTACCGATGGGAAGTTGATGGACATCTCTGACTCCATGCTGCGGAGTCCATCAAAATCATTGCGCCAGTTGGCGCAAGAGGTAAATATCGGGCTTGCGACAGCGCATAAAGCGGTGAGAGAATCATTGCACCTCTACCCATACAAAGTAACAGCGGTACAACAATTGCAACCGGCGGATCACGTAAAACGACTCCGGTACTGTGAATGGTTTAACAATTTTATTCAAACGAAAACTGTTGCTGTTCTTGATGTCACCTTCTTTACAGATGAGGCGCGGTTCCACCTCTCTGGGTATGTTAACGTACAAAACACACGATTGTGGTCCACATAGACTCCTCATGCTGTGTCGGAACGACCCTTGCATGACCAGAAAATCGGAGTGTATGTTGCGCTATTCCGACGGCGCATTGTCGGGCCATTATTCTTTCAGGACACCGTGAATAGTGCACGTTACTGTTCCATACTCCACGGCCGCCTTGAAGAAGACGAAATCACCTACAGCTGGTTTCAACAAGATGGCGCTACTTCGCACACAGCCACAGCTCACACCTCTATGAAATTCTGAATGAGGTTTTCGGCGAACGTGTCATCTCAAAAAACCTATGGCCCCCTCGCTCCCCGGACCTTACTCCACCAGACTTTTTTCTGTAGGGCGCAGCAAAATCTGCTGTGTATCGTGATCGCCCACGCACGCTTGATCAATTACAACCCAGCAAAAACAGTATTGCTGGGCCAGCAGTGGGCCATTACTGGCAGCCAGCAATGGCCCAGCACTATGTTGCCGCTGCCGAACCGTCAATAAAATGTCCGGGCGGCCAACAGAATGGCCAGCAGTTCAGGCAACAGTTGGCACCCTATCAGTTGTTATATGCCACAACAGGGCCATCAGTGGTCCATCACAGGCAGTAGCTGCCACAAGTGGCCCTGCAAGTACTTGCCAGAAATGATGGCTAGCCTATAATGTGGTCCGCTAGTGGGCCGTTAGTGGCAGCCAGCAACTGGTGGCTTGCCGAATCTTGTCCGCCAATTTCCCAGTAGTAACAATAATAATAAAAAAAAGCAAGGATAAGCGCAGTTTCCTAAAGCTACAATCTTTTTTCTACCCTTACTAAGCTTGTGAATTAACGCACTGCGCTGGGGAAATTTTCTCGACCGACCGGAAAAACGCCGTTCGCATCTGACGAGATTCGATCCTGGGCCGTTTACGTGGAAGCCGCGCTCGCTACCGACCAGACTAATTCACGATGCTCGGGTATGTGCTGGAAGCTATCTGTTTCGTATGTAATTTGTAATCGAATGCTTCCCTCTTTCATTTTATAATATTGCAAGGTATTTTTCATAAAAGTCAGTTTCATGTAATTGAAAAATTAATTTTTTCAACGTAACGATAGTTTTTTTTTTACCTTAAGGGAACTTCACTCATTTTCAAGGCGTGTACATACTTAGAGTCGCTTTCCAAAGTTTTGTACTGTCCTTGCCGTCTTGAAAAAGAGATTGAATAAATATATATTTACACGGGTTCATGTCACATTCTGTTACATTTTTAACGTTATGTCGTTCCTTTCCGTTGTCCGAAGCTACATTTGTTTTAAAGAGTGAAAAGAGATTGAATAAATATATATTTACACGGGTTCATGTCACATTCTGTTACATTTTTAACGTTATGTCGTTCCTTTCCGTTGTCCGAAGCTACATTTGTTTTAAAGAGTAAAAGATATTTTATTTTACTTGTTATTTTTAGAAGGGAATCCCTCACAGTCTTTTTTTTTTTGATTGGAGGTTTAACGACCACCGTGAGCAACTCAATGGGCTATAAGCAGTCGCCCGTCCCTAATTTATGGTCACTGGTTCCAGGGAAGGGGGAGATCCAGTGCCGTAAGACAAGCACAACATCCATGCCTGACCGGGATTCGAACCCGGACCCCTTACGGACGAATGATCAGAGGCCAGCGCCTTAGACCACTGAGCCACCGGGGCGGCAACTGGGTTTTAGATTAAATTCATAAGGACGCTTAGTGTAGTCAATAGACCGTATGCATATGACGTCACAACAAAGTTAATCCAAAGGGTAAATCCATGGAGCTTGTATTAGGTCTAGACACCACTGGCTCTGCCGCCATAAGTCACAGCTAATCTGTCGCGTGACGTCGTAAGCAGGCAGAAATAAACTCTCTGGTTAAAAAGATACATGTGAGTGTGCTACAGGGTGTTCGGAAAGTAACTGTGCACCTAGGCTACCGTTTTGTTTTCGCCGTTATCAAGGGCAGTATGTGCCACCGGAACGTAATAAAGTGTATTCTCTCAGTCGCAGCCGATCGCGGGAACCCATGGGCTTACTGCGCATGCGCAGCAAGCTGCTTGAAGCATCGGTTTCCGCATTGCGGCAGTTGAGTTCCAGAGGTCAACAGAGACGAGTCGTTGTTATTGTAAGTATCGAAGTTATCGTGTGTGCTGTTGTTGTTCAGTTTTTCTCGGCCGCCCCGGTGGCGCAGTGGTCTAAGGCGTTGGCCTCTGATCATTCGTCCGAAGGGGTCCGGGTTCGAATCCCGGTGAGGCATGGATGTTGTGTTTGTCTTACGGCATTGGCTCTCTCCCTTCCCTGGAACCAGTGACCCTAAATTAGGGACGGGCGACTGCTTATAGCCCATTGAGTTGCTCACGGTGGTCGTTAAACCTGCAATCAAAAAAAGTTTTTCTCGCACTATAGTTCTTTCAGTTGCGGAACGTGTGTTTCTTGTTGAATTCGTCTTTCGAGAAGGCAATGAATACACCGATTCAGTGCAGCAGCAATTTGCTGCCAAATTCCCAGACACACCTGTACCTCATCGTAATGCAGTACGTCAACTTATTGAGAAATTTTGTGCGACAGGCTCAGTGTTCGACGCCGAACGAAGCGGGAGACCAACTAAACTTACCGATGGGAAGTTGATGGACATCTCTGACTCCATGCTGCGGAGTCCATCAAAATCATTGCGCCAGTTGGCGCAAGAGGTAAATATCGGGCTTGCGACAGCGCATAAAGCGGTGAGAGAATCATTGCACCTCTACCCATACAAAGTAACAGCGGTACAACAATTGCAACCGGCGGATCACGTAAAACGACTCCGGTACTGTGAATGGTTTAACAATTTTATTCAAACGAAAACTGTTGCTGTTCTTGATGTCACCTTCTTTACAGATGAGGCGCGGTTCCACCTCTCTGGGTATGTTAACGTACAAAACACACGATTGTGGTCCACATAGACTCCTCATGCTGTGTCGGAACGACCCTTGCATGACCAGAAAATCGGAGTGTATGTTGCGCTATTCCGACGGCGCATTGTCGGGCCATTATTCTTTCAGGACACCGTGAATAGTGCACGTTACTGTTCCATACTCCACGGCCGCCTTGAAGAAGACGAAATCACCTACAGCTGGTTTCAACAAGATGGCGCTACTTCGCACACAGCCACAGCTCACACCTCTATGAAATTCTGAATGAGGTTTTCGGCGAACGTGTCATCTCAAAAAACCTATGGCCCCCTCGCTCCCCGGACCTTACTCCACCAGACTTTTTTCTGTAGGGCGCAGCAAAATCTGCTGTGTATCGTGATCGCCCACGCACGCTTGATCAATTACAACCCAGCAAAAACAGTATTGCTGGGCCAGCAGTGGGCCATTACTGGCAGCCAGCAATGGCCCAGCACTATGTTGCCGCTGCCGAACCGTCAATAAAATGTCCGGGCGGCCAACAGAATGGCCAGCAGTTCAGGCAACAGTTGGCACCCTATCAGTTGTTATATGCCACAACAGGGCCATCAGTGGTCCATCACAGGCAGTAGCTGCCACAAGTGGCCCTGCAAGTACTTGCCAGAAATGATGGCTAGCCTAATGTGGTCCGCTAGTGGGCCGTTAGTGGCAGCCAGCAACTGGTGGCTTGCCGAATCTTGTCCGCCAATTTCCCAGTAGTAACAATAATAATAAAAAAAAAAAGCAAGGATAAGCGCAGTTTCCTAAAGCTACAATCTTTTTTCTACCCTTACTAAGCTTGTGAATTAACGCACTGCGCTGGGGAAATTTTCTCGACCGACCGGAAAAACGCCGTTCGCATCTGACTAGATTCGATCCTGGGCCGTTTACGTGGAAGCCGCGCTCGCTACCGACCAGACTAATTCACGATGCTCGGGTATGTGCTGGAAGCTATCTGTTTCGTATGTAATTTGTAATCGAATGCTTCCCTCTTTCATTTTATAATATTGCAAGGTATTTTTCATAAAAGTCAGTTTCATATAATTGATAAATTAATTTTTTCAACGTAACGATAGTTTTTTTTTTACCTTAAGGGAACTTCACTCATTTTCAAGGCGTGTACATACTTAGAGTCGCTTTCCAAAGTTTTGTACTGTCCTTGCCGTCTTGAAAAGAGATTGAATAAATATATATTTACACGGGTTCATGTCACATTCTGTTACATTTTTAACGTTATGTCGTTCCTTTCCGTTGTCCGAAGCTACATTTGTTTTAAAGAGTGAAAAGAGATTGAATAAATATATATTTACACGGGTTCATGTCACATTCTGTTACATTTTTAACGTTATGTCGTTCCTTTCCGTTGTCCGAAGCTACATTTGTTTTAAAGAGTAAAAGATATTTTATTTTACTTGTTATTTTTAGAAGGGAATCCCTCACAGTCTTTTTTTTTTTGATTGGAGGTTTAACGACCACCGTGAGCAACTCAATGGGCTATAAGCAGTCGCCCGTCCCTAATTTATGGTCACTGGTTCCAGGGAAGGGGGAGATCCAGTGCCGTAAGACAAGCACAACATCCATGCCTGACCGGGATTCGAACCCGGACCCCTTACGGACGAATGATCAGAGGCCAGCGCCTTAGACCACTGAGCCACCGGGGCGGCAACTGGGTTTTAGATTAAATTCATAAGGACGCTTAGTGTAGTCAATAGACCGTATGCATATGACGTCACAACAAAGTTAATCCAAAGGGTAAATCCATGGAGCTTGTATTAGGTCTAGACACCACTGGCTCTGCCGCCATAAGTCACAGCTAATCTGTCGCGTGACGTCGTAAGCAGGCAGAAATAAACTCTCTGGTTAAAAAGATACATGTGAGTGTGCTACAGGGTGTTCGGAAAGTAACTGTGCACCTAGGCTACCGTTTTGTTTTCGCCGTTATCAAGGGCAGTATGTGCCACCGGAACGTAATAAAGTGTATTCTCTCAGTCGCAGCCGATCGCGGGAACCCATGGGCTTACTGCGCATGCGCAGCAAGCTGCTTGAAGCATCGGTTTCCGCATTGCGGCAGTTGAGTTCCAGAGGTCAACAGAGACGAGTCGTTGTTATTGTAAGTATCGAAGTTATCGTGTGTGCTGTTGTTGTTCAGTTTTTCTCGCACTATAGTTCTTTCAGTTGCGGAACGTGTGTTTCTTGTTGAATTCGTCTTTCGAGAAGGCAATGAATACACCGATTCAGTGCAGCAGCAATTTGCTGCCAAATTCCCAGACACACCTGTACCTCATCGTAATGCAGTACGTCAACTTATTGAGAAATTTTGTGCGACAGGCTCAGTGTTCGACGCCGAACGAAGCGGGAGACCAACTAAACTTACCGATGGGAAGTTGATGGACATCTCTGACTCCATGCTGCGGAGTCCATCAAAATCATTGCGCCAGTTGGCGCAAGAGGTAAATATCGGGCTTGCGACAGCGCATAAAGCTGTGAGAGAATCATTGCACCTCTACCCATACAAAGTAACAGCGGTACAACAATTGCAACCGGCGGATCACGTAAAACGACTCCGGTACTGTGAATGGTTTAACAATTTTTTCAAACGAAAACTGTTGCTGTTCTTGATGTCACCTTCTTTACAGATGAGGCGCGGTTCCACCTCTCTGGGTATGTTAACGTACAAAACACACGATTGTGGTCCACATAGACTCCTCATGCTGTGTCGGAACGACCCTTGCATGACCAGAAAATCGGAGTGTATGTTGCGCTATTCCGACGGCGCATTGTCGGGCCATTATTCTTTCAGGACACCGTGAATAGTGCACGTTACTGTTCCATACTCCACGGCCGCCTTGAAGAAGACGAAATCACCTACAGCTGGTTTCAACAAGATGGCGCTACTTCGCACACAGCCACAGCTCACACCTCTATGAAATTCTGAATGAGGTTTTCGGCGAACGTGTCATCTCAAAAAACCTATGGCCCCCTCGCTCCCCGGACCTTACTCCACCAGACTTTTTTCTGTAGGGCGCAGCAAAATCTGCTGTGTATCGTGATCGCCCACGCACGCTTGATCAATTACAACCCAGCAAAAACAGTATTGCTGGGCCAGCAGTGGGCCATTACTGGCAGCCAGCAATGGCCCAGCACTATGTTGCCGCTGCCGAACCGTCAATAAAATGTCCGGGCGGCCAACAGAATGGCCAGCAGTTCAGGCAACAGTTGGCACCCTATCAGTTGTTATATGCCACAACAGGGCCATCAGTGGTCCATCACAGGCAGTAGCTGCCACAAGTGGCCCTGCAAGTACTTGCCAGAAATGATGGCTAGCCTAATGTGGTCCGCTAGTGGGCCGTTAGTGGCAGCCAGCAACTGGTGGCTTGCCGAATCTTGTCCGCCAATTTCCCAGTAGTAGCAATAATAATAAAAAAAAAAGCAAGGATAAGCGCAGTTTCCTAAAGCTACAATCTTTTTTCTACCCTTACTAAGCTTGTGAATTAACGCACTGCGCTGGGGAAATTTTCTCGACCGACCGGAAAAACGCCGTTCGCATCTGACTAGATTCGATCCTGGGCCGTTTACGTGGAAGCCGCGCTCGCTACCGACCAGACTAATTCACGATGCTCGGGTATGTGCTGGAAGCTATCTGTTTCGTATGTAATTTGTAATCGAATGCTTCCCTCTTTCATTTTATAATATTGCAAGGTATTTTTCATAAAAGTCAGTTTCATATAATTGATAAATTAATTTTTTCAACGTAACGATAGTTTTTTTTTTACCTTAAGGGAACTTCACTCATTTTCAAGGCGTGTACATACTTAGAGTCGCTTTCCAAAGTTTTGTACTGTCCTTGCCGTCTTGAAAAGAGATTGAATAAATATATATTTACACGGGTTCATGTCACATTCTGTTACATTTTTAACGTTATGTCGTTCCTTTCCGTTGTCCGAAGCTACATTTGTTTTAAAGAGTGAAAAGAGATTGAATAAATATATATTTACACGGGTTCATGTCACATTCTGTTACATTTTTAACGTTATGTCGTTCCTTTCCGTTGTCCGAAGCTACATTTGTTTTAAAGAGTAAAAAGATATTTTATTTTACTTGTTATTTTTAGAAGGGAATCCCTCACAGTCTTTTTTTTTTTTTTTGATTGGAGGTTTAACGACCACCGTGAGCAACTCAATGGGCTATAAGCAGTCGCCCGTCCCTAATTTAGGGTCACTGGTTCCAGGGAAGGGAGAGATCCAGTGCCGTAAGACAAGCACAACATCCATGCCTGACCGGGATTCGAACCCGGACCCCTTACGGACGAATGATCAGAGGCCAGCGCCTTAGACCACTGAGCCACCGGGGCGGCAACTGGGTTTTAGATTAAATTCATAAGGACGCTTAGTGTAGTCAATAGACCGTATGCATATGACGTCACAACAAAGTTAATCCAAAGGGTAAATCCATGGAGCTTGTATTAGGTCTAGACACCACTGGCTCTGCCGCCATAAGTCACAGCTAATCTGTCGCGTGACGTCGTAAGCAGGCAGAAATAAACTCTCTGGTTAAAAAGATACATGTGAGTGTGCTACAGGGTGTTCGGAAAGTAACTGTGCACCTAGGCTACCGTTTTGTTTTCGCCGTTATCAAGGGCAGTATGTGCCACCGGAACGTAATAAAGTGTATTCTCTCAGTCGCAGCCGATCGCGGGAACCCATGGGCTTACTGCGCATGCGCAGCAAGCTGCTTGAAGCATCGGTTTCCGCATTGCGGCAGTTGAGTTCCAGAGGTCAACAGAGACGAGTCGTTGTTATTGTAAGTATCGAAGTTATCGTGTGTGCTGTTGTTGTTCAGTTTTTCTCGGCCGCCCCGGTGGCGCAGTGGTCTAAGGCGTTGGCCTCTGATCATTCGTCCGAAGGGGTCCGGGTTCGAATCCCGGTGAGGCATGGATGTTGTGTTTGTCTTACGGCATTGGCTCTCTCCCTTCCCTGGAACCAGTGACCCTAAATTAGGGACGGGCGACTGCTTATAGCCCATTGAGTTGCTCACGGTGGTCGTTAAACCTGCAATCAAAAAAAAAAGTTTTTCTCGCACTATAGTTCTTTCAGTTGCGGAACGTGTGTTTCTTGTTGAATTCGTCTTTCGAGAAGGCAATGAATACACCGATTCAGTGCAGCAGCAATTTGCTGCCAAATTCCCAGACACACCTGTACCTCATCGTAATGCAGTACGTCAACTTATTGAGAAATTTTGTGCGACAGGCTCAGTGTTCGACGCCGAACGAAGCGGGAGACCAACTAAACTTACCGATGGGAAGTTGATGGACATCTCTGACTCCATGCTGCGGAGTCCATCAAAATCATTGCGCCAGTTGGCGCAAGAGGTAAATATCGGGCTTGCGACAGCGCATAAAGCGGTGAGAGAATCATTGCACCTCTACCCATACAAAGTAACAGCGGTACAACAATTGCAACCGGCGGATCACGTAAAACGACTCCGGTACTGTGAATGGTTTAACAATTTTATTCAAACGAAAACTGTTGCTGTTCTTGATGTCACCTTCTTTACAGATGAGGCGCGGTTCCACCTCTCTGGGTATGTTAACGTACAAAACACACGATTGTGGTCCACATAGACTCCTCATGCTGTGTCGGAACGACCCTTGCATGACCAGAAAATCGGAGTGTATGTTGCGCTATTCCGACGGCGCATTGTCGGGCCATTATTCTTTCAGGACACCGTGAATAGTGCACGTTACTGTTCCATACTCCACGGCCGCCTTGAAGAAGACGAAATCACCTACAGCTGGTTTCAACAAGATGGCGCTACTTCGCACACAGCCACAGCTCACACCTCTATGAAATTCTGAATGAGGTTTTCGGCGAACGTGTCATCTCAAAAAACCTATGGCCCCCTCGCTCCCCGGACCTTACTCCACCAGACTTTTTTCTGTAGGGCGCAGCAAAATCTGCTGTGTATCGTGATCGCCCACGCACGCTTGATCAATTACAACCCAGCAAAAACAGTATTGCTGGGCCAGCAGTGGGCCATTACTGGCAGCCAGCAATGGCCCAGCACTATGTTGCCGCTGCCGAACCGTCAATAAAATGTCCGGGCGGCCAACAGAATGGCCAGCAGTTCAGGCAACAGTTGGCACCCTATCAGTTGTTATATGCCACAACAGGGCCATCAGTGGTCCATCACAGGCAGTAGCTGCCACAAGTGGCCCTGCAAGTACTTGCCAGAAATGATGGCTAGCCTATAATGTGGTCCGCTAGTGGGCCGTTAGTGGCAGCCAGCAACTGGTGGCTTGCCGAATCTTGTCCGCCAATTTCCCAGTAGTAACAATAATAATAAAAAAAAAAGCAAGGATAAGCGCAGTTTCCTAAAGCTACAATCTTTTTTCTACCCTTACTAAGCTTGTGAATTAACGCACTGCGCTGGGGAAATTTTCTCGACCGACCGGAAAAACGCCGTTCGCATCTGACGAGATTCGATCCTGGGCCGTTTACGTGGAAGCCGCGCTCGCTACCGACCAGACTAATTCACGATGCTCGGGTATGTGCTGGAAGCTATCTGTTTCGTATGTAATTTGTAATCGAATGCTTCCCTCTTTCATTTTATAATATTGCAAGGTATTTTTCATAAAAGTCAGTTTCATGTAATTGAAAAATTAATTTTTTCAACGTAACGATAGTTTTTTTTTTTACCTTAAGGGAACTTCACTCATTTTCAAGGCGTGTACATACTTAGAGTCGCTTTCCAAAGTTTTGTACTGTCCTTGCCGTCTTGAAAAGAGATTGAATAAATATATATTTACACGGGTTCATGTCACATTCTGTTACATTTTTAACGTTATGTCGTTCCTTTCCGTTGTCCGAAGCTACATTTGTTTTAAAGAGTGAAAAGAGATTGAATAAATATATATTTACACGGGTTCATGTCACATTCTGTTACATTTTTAACGTTATGTCGTTCCTTTCCGTTGTCCGAAGCTACATTTGTTTTAAAGAGTAAAAGATATTTTATTTTACTTGTTATTTTTAGAAGGGAATCCCTCACAGTCTTTTTTTTTTTTGATTGGAGGTTTAACGACCACCGTGAGCAACTCAATGGGCTATAAGCAGTCGCCCGTCCCTAATTTATGGTCACTGGTTCCAGGGAAGGGGGAGATCCAGTGCCGTAAGACAAGCACAACATCCATGCCTGACCGGGATTCGAACCCGGACCCCTTACGGACGAATGATCAGAGGCCAGCGCCTTAGACCACTGAGCCACCGGGGCGGCAACTGGGTTTTAGATTAAATTCATAAGGACGCTTAGTGTAGTCAATAGACCGTATGCATATGACGTCACAACAAAGTTAATCCAAAGGGTAAATCCATGGAGCTTGTATTAGGTCTAGACACCACTGGCTCTGCCGCCATAAGTCACAGCTAATCTGTCGCGTGACGTCGTAAGCAGGCAGAAATAAACTCTCTGGTTAAAAAGATACATGTGAGTGTGCTACAGGGTGTTCGGAAAGTAACTGTGCACCTAGGCTACCGTTTTGTTTTCGCCGTTATCAAGGGCAGTATGTGCCACCGGAACGTAATAAAGTGTATTCTCTCAGTCGCAGCCGATCGCGGGAACCCATGGGCTTACTGCGCATGCGCAGCAAGCTGCTTGAAGCATCGGTTTCCGCATTGCGGCAGTTGAGTTCCAGAGGTCAACAGAGACGAGTCGTTGTTATTGTAAGTATCGAAGTTATCGTGTGTGCTGTTGTTGTTCAGTTTTTCTCGGCCGCCCCGGTGGCGCAGTGGTCTAAGGCGTTGGCCTCTGATCATTCGTCCGAAGGGGTCCGGGTTCGAATCCCGGTGAGGCATGGATGTTGTGTTTGTCTTACGGCATTGGCTCTCTCCCTTCCCTGGAACCAGTGACCCTAAATTAGGGACGGGCGACTGCTTATAGCCCATTGAGTTGCTCACGGTGGTCGTTAAACCTGCAATCAAAAAAAAAGTTTTTCTCGCACTATAGTTCTTTCAGTTGCGGAACGTGTGTTTCTTGTTGAATTCGTCTTTCGAGAAGGCAATGAATACACCGATTCAGTGCAGCAGCAATTTGCTGCCAAATTCCCAGACACACCTGTACCTCATCGTAATGCAGTACGTCAACTTATTGAGAAATTTTGTGCGACAGGCTCAGTGTTCGACGCCGAACGAAGCGGGAGACCAACTAAACTTACCGATGGGAAGTTGATGGACATCTCTGACTCCATGCTGCGGAGTCCATCAAAATCATTGCGCCAGTTGGCGCAAGAGGTAAATATCGGGCTTGCGACAGCGCATAAAGCGGTGAGAGAATCATTGCACCTCTACCCATACAAAGTAACAGCGGTACAACAATTGCAACCGGCGGATCACGTAAAACGACTCCGGTACTGTGAATGGTTTAACAATTTTATTCAAACGAAAACTGTTGCTGTTCTTGATGTCACCTTCTTTACAGATGAGGCGCGGTTCCACCTCTCTGGGTATGTTAACGTACAAAACACACGATTGTGGTCCACATAGACTCCTCATGCTGTGTCGGAACGACCCTTGCATGACCAGAAAATCGGAGTGTATGTTGCGCTATTCCGACGGCGCATTGTCGGGCCATTATTCTTTCAGGACACCGTGAATAGTGCACGTTACTGTTCCATACTCCACGGCCGCC
Organism: Macrothele yani; assembly: GCA_039090855.1. NCBI lineage: Eukaryota > Metazoa > Arthropoda > Arachnida > Araneae > Macrothelidae > Macrothele > Macrothele yani. The sequence continues at coordinate 129,844,594 of CM077027.1, read as the reverse complement.
TTGAAGAAGACGAAATCACCTACAGCTGGTTTCAACAAGATGGCGCTACTTCGCACACAGCCACAGCTCACACCTCTATGAAATTCTGAATGAGGTTTTCGGCGAACGTGTCATCTCAAAAAACCTATGGCCCCCTCGCTCCCCGGACCTTACTCCACCAGACTTTTTTCTGTAGGGCGCAGCAAAATCTGCTGTGTATCGTGATCGCCCACGCACGCTTGATCAATTACAACCCAGCAAAAACAGTATTGCTGGGCCAGCAGTGGGCCATTACTGGCAGCCAGCAATGGTCCAGCACTATGTTGCCGCTGCCGAACCGTCAATAAAATGTCCGGGCGGCCAACAGAATGGCCAGCAGTTCAGGCAACAGTTGGCACCCTATCAGTTGTTATATGCCACAACAGGGCCATCAGTGGTCCATCACAGGCAGTAGCTGCCACAAGTGGCCCTGCAAGTACTTGCCAGAAATGATGGCTAGCCTAATGTGGTCCGCTAGTGGGCCGTTAGTGGCAGCCAGCAACTGGTGGCTTGCCGAATCTTGTCCGCCAATTTCCCAGTAGTAACAATAATAATAAAAAAAAAGCAAGGATAAGCGCAGTTTCCTAAAGCTACAATCTTTTTTCTACCCTTACTAAGCTTGTGAATTAACGCACTGCGCTGGGGAAATTTTCTCGACCGACCGGAAAAACGCCGTTCGCATCTGACTAGATTCGATCCTGGGCCGTTTACGTGGAAGCCGCGCTCGCTACCGACCAGACTAATTCACGATGCTCGGGTATGTGCTGGAAGCTATCTGTTTCGTATGTAATTTGTAATCGAATGCTTCCCTCTTTCATTTTATAATATTGCAAGGTATTTTTCATAAAAGTCAGTTTCATATAATTGATAAATTAATTTTTTCAACGTAACGATAGTTTTTTTTTTACCTTAAGGGAACTTCACTCATTTTCAAGGCGTGTACATACTTAGAGTCGCTTTCCAAAGTTTTGTACTGTCCTTGCCGTCTTGAAAAGAGATTGAATAAATATATATTTACACGGGTTCATGTCACATTCTGTTACATTTTTAACGTTATGTCGTTCCTTTCCGTTGTCCGAAGCTACATTTGTTTTAAAGAGTGAAAAAGAGATTGAATAAATATATATTTACACGGGTTCATGTCACATTCTGTTACATTTTTAACGTTATGTCGTTCCTTTCCGTTGTCCGAAGCTACATTTGTTTTAAAGAGTAAAAGATATTTTATTTTACTTGTTATTTTTAGAAGGGAATCCCTCACAGTCTTTTTTTTTTTTTTTTTTTGATTGGAGGTTTAACGACCACCGTGAGCAACTCAATGGGCTATAAGCAGTCGCCCGTCCCTAATTTATGGTCACTGGTTCCAGGGAAGGGAGAGATCCAGTGCCGTAAGACAAGCACAACATCCATGCCTGACCGGGATTCGAACCCGGACCCCTTACGGACGAATGATCAGAGGCCAGCGCCTTAGACCACTGAGCCACCGGGGCGGCAACTGGGTTTTAGATTAAATTCATAAGGACGCTTAGTGTAGTCAATAGACCGTATGCATATGACGTCACAACAAAGTTAATCCAAAGGGTAAATCCATGGAGCTTGTATTAGGTCTAGACACCACTGGCTCTGCCGCCATAAGTCACAGCTAATCTGTCGCGTGACGTCGTAAGCAGGCAGAAATAAACTCTCTGGTTAAAAAGATACATGTGAGTGTGCTACAGGGTGTTCGGAAAGTAACTGTGCACCTAGGCTACCGTTTTGTTTTCGCCGTTATCAAGGGCAGTATGTGCCACCGGAACGTAATAAAGTGTATTCTCTCAGTCGCAGCCGATCGCGGGAACCCATGGGCTTACTGCGCATGCGCAGCAAGCTGCTTGAAGCATCGGTTTCCGCATTGCGGCAGTTGAGTTCCAGAGGTCAACAGAGACGAGTCGTTGTTATTGTAAGTATCGAAGTTATCGTGTGTGCTGTTGTTGTTCAGTTTTTCTCGCACTATAGTTCTTTCAGTTGCGGAACGTGTGTTTCTTGTTGAATTCGTCTTTCGAGAAGGCAATGAATACACCGATTCAGTGCAGCAGCAATTTGCTGCCAAATTCCCAGACACACCTGTACCTCATCGTAATGCAGTACGTCAACTTATTGAGAAATTTTGTGCGACAGGCTCAGTGTTCGACGCCGAACGAAGCGGGAGACCAACTAAACTTACCGATGGGAAGTTGATGGACATCTCTGACTCCATGCTGCGGAGTCCATCAAAATCATTGCGCCAGTTGGCGCAAGAGGTAAATATCGGGCTTGCGACAGCGCATAAAGCGGTGAGAGAATCATTGCACCTCTACCCATACAAAGTAACAGCGGTACAACAATTGCAACCGGCGGATCACGTAAAACGACTCCGGTACTGTGAATGGTTTAACAATTTTATTCAAACGAAAACTGTTGCTGTTCTTGATGTCACCTTCTTTACAGATGAGGCGCGGTTCCACCTCTCTGGGTATGTTAACGTACAAAACACACGATTGTGGTCCACATAGACTCCTCATGCTGTGTCGGAACGACCCTTGCATGACCAGAAAATCGGAGTGTATGTTGCGCTATTCCGACGGCGCATTGTCGGGCCATTATTCTTTCAGGACACCGTGAATAGTGCACGTTACTGTTCCATACTCCACGGCCGCCTTGAAGAAGACGAAATCACCTACAGCTGGTTTCAACAAGATGGCGCTACTTCGCACACAGCCACAGCTCACACCTCTATGAAATTCTGAATGAGGTTTTCGGCGAACGTGTCATCTCAAAAAACCTATGGCCCCCTCGCTCCCCGGACCTTACTCCACCAGACTTTTTTCTGTAGGGCGCAGCAAAATCTGCTGTGTATCGTGATCGCCCACGCACGCTTGATCAATTACAACCCAGCAAAAACAGTATTGCTGGGCCAGCAGTGGGCCATTACTGGCAGCCAGCAATGGCCCAGCACTATGTTGCCGCTGCCGAACCGTCAATAAAATGTCCGGGCGGCCAACAGAATGGCCAGCAGTTCAGGCAACAGTTGGCACCCTATCAGTTGTTATATGCCACAACAGGGCCATCAGTGGTCCATCACAGGCAGTAGCTGCCACAAGTGGCCCTGCAAGTACTTGCCAGAAATGATGGCTAGCCTATAATGTGGTCCGCTAGTGGGCCGTTAGTGGCAGCCAGCAACTGGTGGCTTGCCGAATCTTGTCCGCCAATTTCCCAGTAGTAGCAATAATAATAAAAAAAAAGCAAGGATAAGCGCAGTTTCCTAAAGCTACAATCTTTTTTCTACCCTTACTAAGCTTGTGAATTAACGCACTGCGCTGGGGAAATTTTCTCGACCGACCGGAAAAACGCCGTTCGCATCTGACTAGATTCGATCCTGGGCCGTTTACGTGGAAGCCGCGCTCGCTACCGACCAGACTAATTCACGATGCTCGGGTATGTGCTGGAAGCTATCTGTTTCGTATGTAATTTGTAATCGAATGCTTCCCTCTTTCATTTTATAATATTGCAAGGTATTTTTCATAAAAGTCAGTTTCATATAATTGATAAATTAATTTTTTCAACGTAACGATAGTTTTTTTTTACCTTAAGGGAACTTCACTCATTTTCAAGGCGTGTACATACTTAGAGTCGCTTTCCAAAGTTTTGTACTGTCCTTGCCGTCTTGAAAAGAGATTGAATAAATATATATTTACACGGGTTCATGTCACATTCTGTTACATTTTTAACGTTATGTCGTTCCTTTCCGTTGTCCGAAGCTACATTTGTTTTAAAGAGTGAAAAGAGATTGAATAAATATATATTTACACGGGTTCATGTCACATTCTGTTACATTTTTAACGTTATGTCGTTCCTTTCCGTTGTCCGAAGCTACATTTGTTTTAAAGAGTAAAAGATATTTTATTTTACTTGTTATTTTTAGAAGGGAATCCCTCACAGTCTTTTTTTTTTTTTTTTGATTGGAGGTTTAACGACCACCGTGAGCAACTCAATGGGCTATAAGCAGTCGCCCGTCCCTAATTTAGGGTCACTGGTTCCAGGGAAGGGAGAGATCCAGTGCCGTAAGACAAGCACAACATCCATGCCTGACCGGGATTCGAACCCGGACCCCTTACGGACGAATGATCAGAGGCCAGCGCCTTAGACCACTGAGCCACCGGGGCGGCAACTGGGTTTTAGATTAAATTCATAAGGACGCTTAGTGTAGTCAATAGACCGTATGCATATGACGTCACAACAAAGTTAATCCAAAGGGTAAATCCATGGAGCTTGTATTAGGTCTAGACACCACTGGCTCTGCCGCCATAAGTCACAGCTAATCTGTCGCGTGACGTCGTAAGCAGGCAGAAATAAACTCTCTGGTTAAAAAGATACATGTGAGTGTGCTACAGGGTGTTCGGAAAGTAACTGTGCACCTAGGCTACCGTTTTGTTTTCGCCGTTATCAAGGGCAGTATGTGCCACCGGAACGTAATAAAGTGTATTCTCTCAGTCGCAGCCGATCGCGGGAACCCATGGGCTTACTGCGCATGCGCAGCAAGCTGCTTGAAGCATCGGTTTCCGCATTGCGGCAGTTGAGTTCCAGAGGTCAACAGAGACGAGTCGTTGTTATTGTAAGTATCGAAGTTATCGTGTGTGCTGTTGTTGTTCAGTTTTTCTCGGCCGCCCCGGTGGCGCAGTGGTCTAAGGCGTTGGCCTCTGATCATTCGTCCGAAGGGGTCCGGGTTCGAATCCCGGTGAGGCATGGATGTTGTGTTTGTCTTACGGCATTGGCTCTCTCCCTTCCCTGGAACCAGTGACCCTAAATTAGGGACGGGCGACTGCTTATAGCCCATTGAGTTGCTCACGGTGGTCGTTAAACCTGCAATCAAAAAAAAAGTTTTTCTCGCACTATAGTTCTTTCAGTTGCGGAACGTGTGTTTCTTGTTGAATTCGTCTTTCGAGAAGGCAATGAATACACCGATTCAGTGCAGCAGCAATTTGCTGCCAAATTCCCAGACACACCTGTACCTCATCGTAATGCAGTACGTCAACTTATTGAGAAATTTTGTGCGACAGGCTCAGTGTTCGACGCCGAACGAAGCGGGAGACCAACTAAACTTACCGATGGGAAGTTGATGGACATCTCTGACTCCATGCTGCGGAGTCCATCAAAATCATTGCGCCAGTTGGCGCAAGAGGTAAATATCGGGCTTGCGACAGCGCATAAAGCGGTGAGAGAATCATTGCACCTCTACCCATACAAAGTAACAGCGGTACAACAATTGCAACCGGCGGATCACGTAAAACGACTCCGGTACTGTGAATGGTTTAACAATTTTATTCAAACGAAAACTGTTGCTGTTCTTGATGTCACCTTCTTTACAGATGAGGCGCGGTTCCACCTCTCTGGGTATGTTAACGTACAAAACACACGATTGTGGTCCACATAGACTCCTCATGCTGTGTCGGAACGACCCTTGCATGACCAGAAAATCGGAGTGTATGTTGCGCTATTCCGACGGCGCATTGTCGGGCCATTATTCTTTCAGGACACCGTGAATAGTGCACGTTACTGTTCCATACTCCACGGCCGCCTTGAAGAAGACGAAATCACCTACAGCTGGTTTCAACAAGATGGCGCTACTTCGCACACAGCCACAGCTCACACCTCTATGAAATTCTGAATGAGGTTTTCGGCGAACGTGTCATCTCAAAAAACCTATGGCCCCCTCGCTCCCCGGACCTTACTCCACCAGACTTTTTTCTGTAGGGCGCAGCAAAATCTGCTGTGTATCGTGATCGCCCACGCACGCTTGATCAATTACAACCCAGCAAAAACAGTATTGCTGGGCCAGCAGTGGGCCATTACTGGCAGCCAGCAATGGCCCAGCACTATGTTGCCGCTGCCGAACCGTCAATAAAATGTCCGGGCGGCCAACAGAATGGCCAGCAGTTCAGGCAACAGTTGGCACCCTATCAGTTGTTATATGCCACAACAGGGCCATCAGTGGTCCATCACAGGCAGTAGCTGCCACAAGTGGCCCTGCAAGTACTTGCCAGAAATGATGGCTAGCCTATAATGTGGTCCGCTAGTGGGCCGTTAGTGGCAGCCAGCAACTGGTGGCTTGCCGAATCTTGTCCGCCAATTTCCCAGTAGTAACAATAATAATAAAAAAAAAAAAGCAAGGATAAGCGCAGTTTCCTAAAGCTACAATCTTTTTCTACCCTTACTAAGCTTGTGAATTAACGCACTGCGCTGGGGAAATTTTCTCGACCGACCGGAAAAACGCCGTTCGCATCTGACTAGATTCGATCCTGGGCCGTTTACGTGGAAGCCGCGCTCGCTACCGACCAGACTAATTCACGATGCTCGGGTATGTGCTGGAAGCTATCTGTTTCGTATGTAATTTGTAATCGAATGCTTCCCTCTTTCATTTTATAATATTGCAAGGTATTTTTCATAAAAGTCAGTTTCATATAATTGATAAATTAATTTTTTCAACGTAACGATAGTTTTTTTACCTTAAGGGAACTTCACTCATTTTCAAGGCGTGTACATACTTAGAGTCGCTTTCCAAAGTTTTGTACTGTCCTTGCCGTCTTGAAAAGAGATTGAATAAATATATATTTACACGGGTTCATGTCACATTCTGTTACATTTTTAACGTTATGTCGTTCCTTTCCGTTGTCCGAAGCTACATTTGTTTTAAAGAGTGAAAAGAGATTGAATAAATATATATTTACACGGGTTCATGTCACATTCTGTTACATTTTTAACGTTATGTCGTTCCTTTCCGTTGTCCGAAGCTACATTTGTTTTAAAGAGTAAAAGATATTTTATTTTACTTGTTATTTTTAGAAGGGAATCCCTCACAGTCTTTTTTTTTTTTTTTTTTGATTGGAGGTTTAACGACCACCGTGAGCAACTCAATGGGCTATAAGCAGTCGCCCGTCCCTAATTTATGGTCACTGGTTCCAGGGAAGGGGGAGATCCAGTGCCGTAAGACAAGCACAACATCCATGCCTGACCGGGATTCGAACCCGGACCCCTTACGGACGAATGATCAGAGGCCAGCGCCTTAGACCACTGAGCCACCGGGGCGGCAACTGGGTTTTAGATTAAATTCATAAGGACGCTTAGTGTAGTCAATAGACCGTATGCATATGACGTCACAACAAAGTTAATCCAAAGGGTAAATCCATGGAGCTTGTATTAGGTCTAGACACCACTGGCTCTGCCGCCATAAGTCACAGCTAATCTGTCGCGTGACGTCGTAAGCAGGCAGAAATAAACTCTCTGGTTAAAAAGATACATGTGAGTGTGCTACAGGGTGTTCGGAAAGTAACTGTGCACCTAGGCTACCGTTTTGTTTTCGCCGTTATCAAGGGCAGTATGTGCCACCGGAACGTAATAAAGTGTATTCTCTCAGTCGCAGCCGATCGCGGGAACCCATGGGCTTACTGCGCATGCGCAGCAAGCTGCTTGAAGCATCGGTTTCCGCATTGCGGCAGTTGAGTTCCAGAGGTCAACAGAGACGAGTCGTTGTTATTGTAAGTATCGAAGTTATCGTGTGTGCTGTTGTTGTTCAGTTTTTCTCGCACTATAGTTCTTTCAGTTGCGGAACGTGTGTTTCTTGTTGAATTCGTCTTTCGAGAAGGCAATGAATACACCGATTCAGTGCAGCAGCAATTTGCTGCCAAATTCCCAGACACACCTGTACCTCATCGTAATGCAGTACGTCAACTTATTGAGAAATTTTGTGCGACAGGCTCAGTGTTCGACGCCGAACGAAGCGGGAGACCAACTAAACTTACCGATGGGAAGTTGATGGACATCTCTGACTCCATGCTGCGGAGTCCATCAAAATCATTGCGCCAGTTGGCGCAAGAGGTAAATATCGGGCTTGCGACAGCGCATAAAGCGGTGAGAGAATCATTGCACCTCTACCCATACAAAGTAACAGCGGTACAACAATTGCAACCGGCGGATCACGTAAAACGACTCCGGTACTGTGAATGGTTTAACAATTTTATTCAAACGAAAACTGTTGCTGTTCTTGATGTCACCTTCTTTACAGATGAGGCGCGGTTCCACCTCTCTGGGTATGTTAACGTACAAAACACACGATTGTGGTCCACATAGACTCCTCATGCTGTGTCGGAACGACCCTTGCATGACCAGAAAATCGGAGTGTATGTTGCGCTATTCCGACGGCGCATTGTCGGGCCATTATTCTTTCAGGACACCGTGAATAGTGCACGTTACTGTTCCATACTCCACGGCCGCCTTGAAGAAGACGAAATCACCTACAGCTGGTTTCAACAAGATGGCGCTACTTCGCACACAGCCACAGCTCACACCTCTATGAAATTCTGAATGAGGTTTTCGGCGAACGTGTCATCTCAAAAAACCTATGGCCCCCTCGCTCCCCGGACCTTACTCCACCAGACTTTTTCTGTAGGGCGCAGCAAAATCTGCTGTGTATCGTGATCGCCCACGCACGCTTGATCAATTACAACCCAGCAAAAACAGTATTGCTGGGCCAGCAGTGGGCCATTACTGGCAGCCAGCAATGGCCCAGCACTATGTTGCCGCTGCCGAACCGTCAATAAAATGTCCGGGCGGCCAACAGAATGGCCAGCAGTTCAGGCAACAGTTGGCACCCTATCAGTTGTTATATGCCACAACAGGGCCATCAGTGGTCCATCACAGGCAGTAGCTGCCACAAGTGGCCCTGCAAGTACTTGCCAGAAATGATGGCTAGCCTAATGTGGTCCGCTAGTGGGCCGTTAGTGGCAGCCAGCAACTGGTGGCTTGCCGAATCTTGTCCGCCAATTTCCCAGTAGTAACAATAATAATAAAAAAAAGCAAGGATAAGCGCAGTTTCCTAAAGCTACAATCTTTTTTCTACCCTTACTAAGCTTGTGAATTAACGCACTGCGCTGGGGAAATTTTCTCGACCGACCGGAAAAACGCCGTTCGCATCTGACTAGATTCGATCCTGGGCCGTTTACGTGGAAGCCGCGCTCGCTACCGACCAGACTAATTCACGATGCTCGGGTATGTGCTGGAAGCTATCTGTTTCGTATGTAATTTGTAATCGAATGCTTCCCTCTTTCATTTTATAATATTGCAAGGTATTTTTCATAAAAGTCAGTTTCATATAATTGATAAATTAATTTTTTCAACGTAACGATAGTTTTTTTTTTACCTTAAGGGAACTTCACTCATTTTCAAGGCGTGTACATACTTAGAGTCGCTTTCCAAAGTTTTGTACTGTCCTTGCCGTCTTGAAAAGAGATTGAATAAATATATATTTACACGGGTTCATGTCACATTCTGTTACATTTTTAACGTTATGTCGTTCCTTTCCGTTGTCCGAAGCTACATTTGTTTTAAAGAGTGAAAAGAGATTGAATAAATATATATTTACACGGGTTCATGTCACATTCTGTTACATTTTTAACGTTATGTCGTTCCTTTCCGTTGTCCGAAGCTACATTTGTTTTAAAGAGTAAAAGATATTTTATTTTACTTGTTATTTTTAGAAGGGAATCCCTCACAGTCTTTTTTTTTTTGATTGGAGGTTTAACGACCACCGTGAGCAACTCAATGGGCTATAAGCAGTCGCCCGTCCCTAATTTATGGTCACTGGTTCCAGGGAAGGGGGAGATCCAGTGCCGTAAGACAAGCACAACATCCATGCCTGACCGGGATTCGAACCCGGACCCCTTACGGACGAATGATCAGAGGCCAGCGCCTTAGACCACTGAGCCACCGGGGCGGCAACTGGGTTTTAGATTAAATTCATAAGGACGCTTAGTGTAGTCAATAGACCGTATGCATATGACGTCACAACAAAGTTAATCCAAAGGGTAAATCCATGGAGCTTGTATTAGGTCTAGACACCACTGGCTCTGCCGCCATAAGTCACAGCTAATCTGTCGCGTGACGTCGTAAGCAGGCAGAAATAAACTCTCTGGTTAAAAAGATACATGTGAGTGTGCTACAGGGTGTTCGGAAAGTAACTGTGCACCTAGGCTACCGTTTTGTTTTCGCCGTTATCAAGGGCAGTATGTGCCACCGGAACGTAATAAAGTGTATTCTCTCAGTCGCAGCCGATCGCGGGAACCCATGGGCTTACTGCGCATGCGCAGCAAGCTGCTTGAAGCATCGGTTTCCGCATTGCGGCAGTTGAGTTCCAGAGGTCAACAGAGACGAGTCGTTGTTATTGTAAGTATCGAAGTTATCGTGTGTGCTGTTGTTGTTCAGATTTTCTCGCACTATAGTTCTTTCAGTTGCGGAACGTGTGTTTCTTGTTGAATTCGTCTTTCGAGAAGGCAATGAATACACCGATTCAGTGCAGCAGCAATTTGCTGCCAAATTCCCAGACACACCTGTACCTCATCGTAATGCAGTACGTCAACTTATTGAGAAATTTTGTGCGACAGGCTCAGTGTTCGACGCCGAACGAAGCGGGAGACCAACTAAACTTACCGATGGGAAGTTGATGGACATCTCTGACTCCATGCTGCGGAGTCCATCAAAATCATTGCGCCAGTTGGCGCAAGAGGTAAATATCGGGCTTGCGACAGCGCATAAAGCGGTGAGAGAATCATTGCACCTCTACCCATACAAAGTAACAGCGGTACAACAATTGCAACCGGCGGATCACGTAAAACGACTCCGGTACTGTGAATGGTTTAACAATTTTATTCAAACGAAAACTGTTGCTGTTCTTGATGTCACCTTCTTTACAGATGAGGCGCGGTTCCACCTCTCTGGGTATGTTAACGTACAAAACACACGATTGTGGTCCACATAGACTCCTCATGCTGTGTCGGAACGACCCTTGCATGACCAGAAAATCGGAGTGTATGTTGCGCTATTCCGACGGCGCATTGTCGGGCCATTATTCTTTCAGGACACCGTGAATAGTGCACGTTACTGTTCCATACTCCACGGCCGCCTTGAAGAAGACGAAATCACCTACAGCTGGTTTCAACAAGATGGCGCTACTTCGCACACAGCCACAGCTCACACCTCTATGAAATTCTGAATGAGGTTTTCGGCGAACGTGTCATCTCAAAAAACCTATGGCCCCCTCGCTCCCCGGACCTTACTCCACCAGACTTTTTTCTGTAGGGCGCAGCAAAATCTGCTGTGTATCGTGATCGCCCACGCACGCTTGATCAATTACAACCCAGCAAAAACAGTATTGCTGGGCCAGCAGTGGGCCATTACTGGCAGCCAGCAATGGCCCAGCACTATGTTGCCGCTGCCGAACCGTCAATAAAATGTCCGGGCGGCCAACAGAATGGCCAGCAGTTCAGGCAACAGTTGGCACCCTATCAGTTGTTATATGCCACAACAGGGCCATCAGTGGTCCATCACAGGCAGTAGCTGCCACAAGTGGCCCTGCAAGTACTTGCCAGAAATGATGGCTAGCCTAATGTGGTCCGCTAGTGGGCCGTTAGTGGCAGCCAGCAACTGGTGGCTTGCCGAATCTTGTCCGCCAATTTCCCAGTAGTAACAATAATAATAAAAAAAAAGCAAGGATAAGCGCAGTTTCCTAAAGCTACAATCTTTTTTCTACCCTTACTAAGCTTGTGAATTAACGCACTGCGCTGGGGAAATTTTCTCGACCGACCGGAAAAACGCCGTTCGCATCTGACTAGATTCGATCCTGGGCCGTTTACGTGGAAGCCGCGCTCGCTACCGACCAGACTAATTCACGATGCTCGGGTATGTGCTGGAAGCTATCTGTTTCGTATGTAATTTGTAATCGAATGCTTCCCTCTTTCATTTTATAATATTGCAAGGTATTTTTCATAAAAGTCAGTTTCATATAATTGATAAATTAATTTTTTCAACGTAACGATAGTTTTTTTTTTACCTTAAGGGAACTTCACTCATTTTCAAGGCGTGTACATACTTAGAGTCGCTTTCCAAAGTTTTGTACTGTCCTTGCCGTCTTGAAAAGAGATTGAATAAATATATATTTACACGGGTTCATGTCACATTCTGTTACATTTTTAACGTTATGTCGTTCCTTTCCGTTGTCCGAAGCTACATTTGTTTTAAAGAGTGAAAAGAGATTGAATAAATATATATTTACACGGGTTCATGTCACATTCTGTTACATTTTTAACGTTATGTCGTTCCTTTCCGTTGTCCGAAGCTACATTTGTTTTAAAGAGTAAAAGATATTTTATTTTACTTGTTATTTTTAGAAGGGAATCCCTCACAGTCTTTTTTTTTTTTTTTTTTTTTGATTGGAGGTTTAACGACCACCGTGAGCAACTCAATGGGCTATAAGCAGTCGCCCGTCCCTAATTTAGGGTCACTGGTTCCAGGGAAGGGAGAGATCCAGTGCCGTAAGACAAGCACAACATCCATGCCTGACCGGGATTCGAACCCGGACCCCTTACGGACGAATGATCAGAGGCCAGCGCCTTAGACCACTGAGCCACCGGGGCGGCAACTGGGTTTTAGATTAAATTCATAAGGACGCTTAGTGTAGTCAATAGACCGTATGCATATGACGTCACAACAAAGTTAATCCAAAGGGTAAATCCATGGAGCTTGTATTAGGTCTAGACACCACTGGCTCTGCCGCCATAAGTCACAGCTAATCTGTCGCGTGACGTCGTAAGCAGGCAGAAATAAACTCTCTGGTTAAAAAGATACATGTGAGTGTGCTACAGGGTGTTCGGAAAGTAACTGTGCACCTAGGCTACCGTTTTGTTTTCGCCGTTATCAAGGGCAGTATGTGCCACCGGAACGTAATAAAGTGTATTCTCTCAGTCGCAGCCGATCGCGGGAACCCATGGGCTTACTGCGCATGCGCAGCAAGCTGCTTGAAGCATCGGTTTCCGCATTGCGGCAGTTGAGTTCCAGAGGTCAACAGAGACGAGTCGTTGTTATTGTAAGTATCGAAGTTATCGTGTGTGCTGTTGTTGTTCAGTTTTTCTCGCACTATAGTTCTTTCAGTTGCGGAACGTGTGTTTCTTGTTGAATTCGTCTTTCGAGAAGGCAATGAATACACCGATTCAGTGCAGCAGCAATTTGCTGCCAAATTCCCAGACACACCTGTACCTCATCGTAATGCAGTACGTCAACTTATTGAGAAATTTTGTGCGACAGGCTCAGTGTTCGACGCCGAACGAAGCGGGAGACCAACTAAACTTACCGATGGGAAGTTGATGGACATCTCTGACTCCATGCTGCGGAGTCCATCAAAATCATTGCGCCAGTTGGCGCAAAGAGGTAAATATCGGGCTTGCGACAGCGCATAAAGCGGTGAGAGAATCATTGCACCTCTACCCATACAAAGTAACAGCGGTACAACAATTGCAACCGGCGGATCACGTAAAACGACTCCGGTACTGTGAATGGTTTAACAATTTTATTCAAACGAAAACTGTTGCTGTTCTTGATGTCACCTTCTTTACAGATGAGGCGCGGTTCCACCTCTCTGGGTATGTTAACGTACAAAACACACGATTGTGGTCCACATAGACTCCTCATGCTGTGTCGGAACGACCCTTGCATGACCAGAAAATCGGAGTGTATGTTGCGCTATTCCGACGGCGCATTGTCGGGCCATTATTCTTTCAGGACACCGTGAATAGTGCACGTTACTGTTCCATACTCCACGGCCGCCTTGAAGAAGACGAAATCACCTACAGCTGGTTTCAACAAGATGGCGCTACTTCGCACACAGCCACAGCTCACACCTCTATGAAATTCTGAATGAGGTTTTCGGCGAACGTGTCATCTCAAAAAACCTATGGCCCCCTCGCTCCCCGGACCTTACTCCACCAGACTTTTTTCTGTAGGGCGCAGCAAAATCTGCTGTGTATCGTGATCGCCCACGCACGCTTGATCAATTACAACCCAGCAAAAACAGTATTGCTGGGCCAGCAGTGGGCCATTACTGGCAGCCAGCAATGGCCCAGCACTATGTTGCCGCTGCCGAACCGTCAATAAAATGTCCGGGCGGCCAACAGAATGGCCAGCAGTTCAGGCAACAGTTGGCACCCTATCAGTTGTTATATGCCACAACAGGGCCATCAGTGGTCCATCACAGGCAGTAGCTGCCACAAGTGGCCCTGCAAGTACTTGCCAGAAATGATGGCTAGCCTAATGTGGTCCGCTAGTGGGCCGTTAGTGGCAGCCAGCAACTGGTGGCTTGCCGAATCTTGTCCGCCAATTTCCCAGTAGTAACAATAATAATTAAAAAAAAAGCAAGGATAAGCGCAGTTTCCTAAAGCTACAATCTTTTTTCTACCCTTACTAAGCTTGTGAATTAACGCACTGCGCTGGGGAAATTTTCTCGACCGACCGGAAAAACGCCGTTCGCATCTGACTAGATTCGATCCTGGGCCGTTTACGTGGAAGCCGCGCTCGCTACCGACCAGACTAATTCACGATGCTCGGGTATGTGCTGGAAGCTATCTGTTTCGTATGTAATTTGTAATCGAATGCTTCCCTCTTTCATTTTATAATATTGCAAGGTATTTTTCATAAAAGTCAGTTTCATATAATTGATAAATTAATTTTTTCAACGTAACGATAGTTTTTTTTTACCTTAAGGGAACTTCACTCATTTTCAAGGCGTGTACATACTTAGAGTCGCTTTCCAAAGTTTTGTACTGTCCTTGCCGTCTTGAAAAGAGATTGAATAAATATATATTTACACGGGTTCATGTCACATTCTGTTACATTTTTAACGTTATGTCGTTCCTTTCCGTTGTCCGAAGCTACATTTGTTTTAAAGAGTGAAAAGAGATTGAATAAATATATATTTACACGGGTTCATGTCACATTCTGTTACATTTTTAACGTTATGTCGTTCCTTTCCGTTGTCCGAAGCTACATTTGTTTTAAAGAGTAAAAGATATTTTATTTTACTTGTTATTTTTAGAAGGGAATCCCTCACAGTCTTTTTTTTTTTGATTGGAGGTTTAACGACCACCGTGAGCAACTCAATGGGCTATAAGCAGTCGCCCGTCCCTAATTTATGGTCACTGGTTCCAGGGAAGGGGAGATCCAGTGCCGTAAGACAAGCACAACATCCATGCCTGACCGGGATTCGAACCCGGACCCCTTACGGACGAATGATCAGAGGCCAGCGCCTTAGACCACTGAGCCACCGGGGCGGCAACTGGGTTTTAGATTAAATTCATAAGGACGCTTAGTGTAGTCAATAGACCGTATGCATATGACGTCACAACAAAGTTAATCCAAAGGGTAAATCCATGGAGCTTGTATTAGGTCTAGACACCACTGGCTCTGCCGCCATAAGTCACAGCTAATCTGTCGCGTGACGTCGTAAGCAGGCAGAAATAAACTCTCTGGTTAAAAAGATACATGTGAGTGTGCTACAGGGTGTTCGGAAAGTAACTGTGCACCTAGGCTACCGTTTTGTTTTCGCCGTTATCAAGGGCAGTATGTGCCACCGGAACGTAATAAAGTGTATTCTCTCAGTCGCAGCCGATCGCGGGAACCCATGGGCTTACTGCGCATGCGCAGCAAGCTGCTTGAAGCATCGGTTTCCGCATTGCGGCAGTTGAATTCCAGAGGTCAACAGAGACGAGTCGTTGTTATTGTAAGTATCGAAGTTATCGTGTGTGCTGTTGTTGTTCAGTTTTTCTCGCACTATAGTTCTTTCAGTTGCGGAACGTGTGTTTCTTGTTGAATTCGTCTTTCGAGAAGGCAATGAATACACCGATTCAGTGCAGCAGCAATTTGCTGCCAAATTCCCAGACACACCTGTACCTCATCGTAATGCAGTACGTCAACTTATTGAGAAATTTTGTGCGACAGGCTCAGTGTTCGACGCCGAACGAAGCGGGAGACCAACTAAACTTACCGATGGGAAGTTGATGGACATCTCTGACTCCATGCTGCGGAGTCCATCAAAATCATTGCGCCAGTTGGCGCAAGAGGTAAATATCGGGCTTGCGACAGCGCATAAAGCGGTGAGAGAATCATTGCACCTCTACCCATACAAAGTAACAGCGGTACAACAATTGCAACCGGCGGATCACGTAAAACGACTCCGGTACTGTGAATGGTTTAACAATTTTATTCAAACGAAAACTGTTGCTGTTCTTGATGTCACCTTCTTTACAGATGAGGCGCGGTTCCACCTCTCTGGGTATGTTAACGTACAAAACACACGATTGTGGTCCACATAGACTCCTCATGCTGTGTCGGAACGACCCTTGCATGACCAGAAAATCGGAGTGTATGTTGCGCTATTCCGACGGCGCATTGTCGGGCCATTATTCTTTCAGGACACCGTGAATAGTGCACGTTACTGTTCCATACTCCACGGCCGCCTTGAAGAAGACGAAATCACCTACAGCTGGTTTCAACAAGATGGCGCTACTTCGCACACAGCCACAGCTCACACCTCTATGAAATTCTGAATGAGGTTTTCGGCGAACGTGTCATCTCAAAAAACCTATGGCCCCCTCGCTCCCCGGACCTTACTCCACCAGACTTTTTTCTGTAGGGCGCAGCAAAATCTGCTGTGTATCGTGATCGCCCACGCACGCTTGATCAATTACAACCCAGCAAAAACAGTATTGCTGGGCCAGCAGTGGGCCATTACTGGCAGCCAGCAATGGCCCAGCACTATGTTGCCGCTGCCGAACCGTCAATAAAATGTCCGGGCGGCCAACAGAATGGCCAGCAGTTCAGGCAACAGTTGGCACCCTATCAGTTGTTATATGCCACAACAGGGCCATCAGTGGTCCATCACAGGCAGTAGCTGCCACAAGTGGCCCTGCAAGTACTTGCCAGAAATGATGGCTAGCCTAATGTGGTCCGCTAGTGGGCCGTTAGTGGCAGCCAGCAACTGGTGGCTTGCCGAATCTTGTCCGCCAATTTCCCAGTAGTAGCAATAATAATAAAAAAAAAGCAAGGATAAGCGCAGTTTCCTAAAGCTACAATCTTTTTTCTACCCTTACTAAGCTTGTGAATTAACGCACTGCGCTGGGGAAATTTTCTCGACCGACCGGAAAAACGCCGTTCGCATCTGACTAGATTCGATCCTGGGCCGTTTACGTGGAAGCCGCGCTCGCTACCGACCAGACTAATTCACGATGCTCGGGTATGTGCTGGAAGCTATCTGTTTCGTATGTAATTTGTAATCGAATGCTTCCCTCTTTCATTTTATAATATTGCAAGGTATTTTTCATAAAAGTCAGTTTCATATAATTGATAAATTAATTTTTTCAACGTAACGATAGTTTTTTTTTTACCTTAAGGGAACTTCACTCATTTTCAAGGCGTGTACATACTTAGAGTCGCTTTCCAAAGTTTTGTACTGTCCTTGCCGTCTTGAAAAGAGATTGAATAAATATATATTTACACGGGTTCATGTCACATTCTGTTACATTTTTAACGTTATGTCGTTCCTTTCCGTTGTCCGAAGCTACATTTGTTTTAAAGAGTGAAAAGAGATTGAATAAATATATATTTACACGGGTTCATGTCACATTCTGTTACATTTTTAACGTTATGTCGTTCCTTTCCGTTGTCCGAAGCTACATTTGTTTTAAAGAGTAAAAGATATTTTATTTTACTTGTTATTTTTAGAAGGGAATCCCTCACAGTCTTTTTTTTTTTTGATTGGAGGTTTAACGACCACCGTGAGCAACTCAATGGGCTATAAGCAGTCGCCCGTCCCTAATTTAGGGTCACTGGTTCCAGGGAAGGGAGAGATCCAGTGCCGTAAGACAAGCACAACATCCATGCCTGACCGGGATTCGAACCCGGACCCCTTACGGACGAATGATCAGAGGCCAGCGCCTTAGACCACTGAGCCACCGGGGCGTCAACTGGGTTTTAGATTAAATTCATAAGGACGCTTAGTGTAGTCAATAGACCGTATGCATATGACGTCACAACAAAGTTAATCCAAAGGGTAAATCCATGGAGCTTGTATTAGGTCTAGACACCACTGGCTCTGCCGCCATAAGTCACAGCTAATCTGTCGCGTGACGTCGTAAGCAGGCAGAAATAAACTCTCTGGTTAAAAAGATACATGTGAGTGTGCTACAGGGTGTTCGGAAAGTAACTGTGCACCTAGGCTACCGTTTTGTTTTCGCCGTTATCAAGGGCAGTATGTGCCACCGGAACGTAATAAAGTGTATTCTCTCAGTCGCAGCCGATCGCGGGAACCCATGGGCTTACTGCGCATGCGCAGCAAGCTGCTTGAAGCATCGGTTTCCGCATTGCGGCAGTTGAGTTCCAGAGGTCAACAGAGACGAGTCGTTGTTATTGTAAGTATCGAAGTTATCGTGTGTGCTGTTGTTGTTCAGTTTTTCTCGCACTATAGTTCTTTCAGTTGCGGAACGTGTGTTTCTTGTTGAATTCGTCTTTCGAGAAGGCAATGAATACACCGATTCAGTGCAGCAGCAATTTGCTGCCAAATTCCCAGACACACCTGTACCTCATCGTAATGCAGTACGTCAACTTATTGAGAAATTTTGTGCGACAGGCTCAGTGTTCGACGCCGAACGAAGCGGGAGACCAACTAAACTTACCGATGGGAAGTTGATGGACATCTCTGACTCCATGCTGCGGAGTCCATCAAAATCATTGCGCCAGTTGGCGCAAGAGGTAAATATCGGGCTTGCGACAGCG
Source organism: Macrothele yani (assembly GCA_039090855.1). Taxonomy (NCBI): domain Eukaryota; kingdom Metazoa; phylum Arthropoda; class Arachnida; order Araneae; family Macrothelidae; genus Macrothele; species Macrothele yani. The sequence continues at coordinate 129,825,913 of CM077027.1, read as the reverse complement.
CATAAAGCGGTGAGAGAATCATTGCACCTCTACCCATACAAAGTAACAGCGGTACAACAATTGCAACCGGCGGATCACGTAAAACGACTCCGGTACTGTGAATGGTTTAACAATTTTATTCAAACGAAAACTGTTGCTGTTCTTGATGTCACCTTCTTTACAGATGAGGCGCGGTTCCACCTCTCTGGGTATGTTAACGTACAAAACACACGATTGTGGTCCACATAGACTCCTCATGCTGTGTCGGAACGACCCTTGCATGACCAGAAAATCGGAGTGTATGTTGCGCTATTCCGACGGCGCATTGTCGGGCCATTATTCTTTCAGGACACCGTGAATAGTGCACGTTACTGTTCCATACTCCACGGCCGCCTTGAAGAAGACGAAATCACCTACAGCTGGTTTCAACAAGATGGCGCTACTTCGCACACAGCCACAGCTCACACCTCTATGAAATTCTGAATGAGGTTTTCGGCGAACGTGTCATCTCAAAAAACCTATGGCCCCCTCGCTCCCCGGACCTTACTCCACCAGACTTTTTTCTGTAGGGCGCAGCAAAATCTGCTGTGTATCGTGATCGCCCACGCACGCTTGATCAATTACAACCCAGCAAAAACAGTATTGCTGGGCCAGCAGTGGGCCATTACTGGCAGCCAGCAATGGCCCAGCACTATGTTGCCGCTGCCGAACCGTCAATAAAATGTCCGGGCGGCCAACAGAATGGCCAGCAGTTCAGGCAACAGTTGGCACCCTATCAGTTGTTATATGCCACAACAGGGCCATCAGTGGTCCATCACAGGCAGTAGCTGCCACAAGTGGCCCTGCAAGTACTTGCCAGAAATGATGGCTAGCCTAATGTGGTCCGCTAGTGGGCCGTTAGTGGCAGCCAGCAACTGGTGGCTTGCCGAATCTTGTCCGCCAATTTCCCAGTAGTAGCAATAATAATAAAAAAAGCAAGGATAAGCGCAGTTTCCTAAAGCTACAATCTTTTTTCTACCCTTACTAAGCTTGTGAATTAACGCACTGCGCTGGGGAAATTTTCTCGACCGACCGGAAAAACGCCGTTCGCATCTGACTAGATTCGATCCTGGGCCGTTTACGTGGAAGCCGCGCTCGCTACCGACCAGACTAATTCACGATGCTCGGGTACGTGCTGGAAGCTATCTGTTTCGTATGTAATTTGTAATCGAATGCTTCCCTCTTTCATTTTATAATATTGCAAGGTATTTTTCATAAAAGTCAGTTTCATATAATTGATAAATTAATTTTTTCAACGTAACGATAGTTTTTTTTTTACCTTAAGGGAACTTCACTCATTTTCAAGGCGTGTACATACTTAGAGTCGCTTTCCAAAGTTTTGTACTGTCCTTGCCGTCTTGAAAAGAGATTGAATAAATATATATTTACACAGGTTCATGTCACATTCTGTTACATTTTTAACGTTATGTCGTTCCTTTCCGTTGTCCGAAGCTACATTTGTTTTAAAGAGTGAAAAGAGATTGAATAAATATATATTTACACGGGTTCATGTCACATTCTGTTACATTTTTAACGTTATGTCGTTCCTTTCCGTTGTCCGAAGCTACATTTGTTTTAAAGAGTAAAAGATATTTTATTTTACTTGTTATTTTTAGAAGGGAATCCCTCACAGTCTTTTTTTTTTTTTTTTTTTTTGATTGGAGGTTTAACGACCACCGTGAGCAACTCAATGGGCTATAAGCAGTCGCCCGTCCCTAATTTAGGGTCACTGGTTCCAGGGAAGGGAGAGATCCAGTGCCGTAAGACAAGCACAACATCCATGCCTGACCGGGATTCGAACCCGGACCCCTTACGGACGAATGATCAGAGGCCAGCGCCTTAGACCACTGAGCCACCGGGGCGGCAACTGGGTTTTAGATTAAATTCATAAGGACGCTTAGTGTAGTCAATAGACCGTATGCATATGACGTCACAACAAAGTTAATCCAAAGGGTAAATCCATGGAGCTTGTATTAGGTCTAGACACCACTGGCTCTGCCGCCATAAGTCACAGCTAATCTGTCGCGTGACGTCGTAAGCAGGCAGAAATAAACTCTCTGGTTAAAAAGATACATGTGAGTGTGCTACAGGGTGTTCGGAAAGTAACTGTGCACCTAGGCTACCGTTTTGTTTTCGCCGTTATCAAGGGCAGTATGTGCCACCGGAACGTAATAAAGTGTATTCTCTCAGTCGCAGCCGATCGCGGGAACCCATGGGCTTACTGCGCATGCGCAGCAAGCTGCTTGAAGCATCGGTTTCCGCATTGCGGCAGTTGAGTTCCAGAGGTCAACAGAGACGAGTCGTTGTTATTGTAAGTATCGAAGTTATCGTGTGTGCTGTTGTTGTTCAGTTTTTCTCGCACTATAGTTCTTTCAGTTGCGGAACGTGTGTTTCTTGTTGAATTCGTCTTTCGAGAAGGCAATGAATACACCGATTCAGTGCAGCAGCAATTTGCTGCCAAATTCCCAGACACACCTGTACCTCATCGTAATGCAGTACGTCAACTTATTGAGAAATTTTGTGCGACAGGCTCAGTGTTCGACGCCGAACGAAGCGGGAGACCAACTAAACTTACCGATGGGAAGTTGATGGACATCTCTGACTCCATGCTGCGGAGTCCATCAAAATCATTGCGCCAGTTGGCGCAAGAGGTAAATATCGGGCTTGCGACAGCGCATAAAGCGGTGAGAGAATCATTGCACCTCTACCCATACAAAGTAACAGCGGTACAACAATTGCAACCGGCGGATCACGTAAAACGACTCCGGTACTGTGAATGGTTTAACAATTTTATTCAAACGAAAACTGTTGCTGTTCTTGATGTCACCTTCTTTACAGATGAGGCGCGGTTCCACCTCTCTGGGTATGTTAACGTACAAAACACACGATTGTGGTCCACATAGACTCCTCATGCTGTGTCGGAACGACCCTTGCATGACCAGAAAATCGGAGTGTATGTTGCGCTATTCCGACGGCGCATTGTCGGGCCATTATTCTTTCAGGACACCGTGAATAGTGCACGTTACTGTTCCATACTCCACGGCCGCCTTGAAGAAGACGAAATCACCTACAGCTGGTTTCAACAAGATGGCGCTACTTCGCACACAGCCACAGCTCACACCTCTATGAAATTCTGAATGAGGTTTTCGGCGAACGTGTCATCTCAAAAAACCTATGGCCCCCTCGCTCCCCGGACCTTACTCCACCAGACTTTTTTCTGTAGGGCGCAGCAAAATCTGCTGTGTATCGTGATCGCCCACGCACGCTTGATCAATTACAACCCAGCAAAAACAGTATTGCTGGGCCAGCAGTGGGCCATTACTGGCAGCCATCAATGGCCCAGCACTATGTTGCCGCTGCCGAACCGTCAATAAAATGTCCGGGCGGCCAACAGAATGGCCAGCAGTTCAGGCAACAGTTGGCACCCTATCAGTTGTTATATGCCACAACAGGGCCATCAGTGGTCCATCACAGGCAGTAGCTGCCACAAGTGGCCCTGCAAGTACTTGCCAGAAATGATGGCTAGCCTAATGTGGTCCGCTAGTGGGCCGTTAGTGGCAGCCAGCAACTGGTGGCTTGCCGAATCTTGTCCGCCAATTTCCCAGTAGTAGCAATAATAATAAAAAAAAAAAAGCAAGGATAAGCGCAGTTTCCTAAAGCTACAATCTTTTTTCTACCCTTACTAAGCTTGTGAATTAACGCACTGCGCTGGGGAAATTTTCTCGACCGACCGGAAAAACGCCGTTCGCATCTGACTAGATTCGATCCTGGGCCGTTTACGTGGAAGCCGCGCTCGCTACCGACCAGACTAATTCACGATGCTCGGGTATGTGCTGGAAGCTATCTGTTTCGTATGTAATTTGTAATCGAATGCTTCCCTCTTTCATTTTATAATATTGCAAGGTATTTTTCATAAAAGTCAGTTTCATATAATTGATAAATTAATTTTTTTCAACGTAACGATAGTTTTTTTTTTACCTTAAGGGAACTTCACTCATTTTCAAGGCGTGTACATACTTAGAGTCGCTTTCCAAAGTTTTGTACTGTCCTTGCCGTCTTGAAAAGAGATTGAATAAATATATATTTACACGGGTTCATGTCACATTCTGTTACATTTTTAACGTTATGTCGTTCCTTTCCGTTGTCCGAAGCTACATTTGTTTTAAAGAGTAAAAGATATTTTATTTTACTTGTTATTTTTAGAAGGGAATCCCTCACAGTCTTTTTTTTTTTTTTTTTTTGATTGGAGGTTTAACGACCACCGTGAGCAACTCAATGGGCTATAAGCAGTCGCCCGTCCCTAATTTAGGGTCACTGGTTCCAGGGAAGGGAGAGATCCAGTGCCTTAAGACAAACACAACATCCATGCCTCACCGGGATTCGAACCCGGACCCCTTTCGGAAGAATGATCAGAGGCCATCGCTTAGACCACTGCGCCACCGGGGCGGCCCTCCCAGTCTTGTGTATTCAACCCATGGATGAGTACACCACATAGCGTTGCTTTTTTTTTCTTTCAAATAATTAATAAATTTTGTACGCGTATAATTCTTTTTTTTTCCAACAAACGCTATTTTAATGGTTTTCCAGGATATGTGTTTCAAGCGGTTTAAAATTTTTTCTTGTTATTCATCCACTCCATTCCATGAATAGTTATTCATGGGAATGGAGTGGGTATATTTCATGGCTGTAATCTAGTATTTCACGGCTTAATCTGATATTTTCGTCGACGTAAAATTTCATTAGGAAATAAATTCCCCTCTCCTCATATGGATTTTTTTCTTAACATCCACTAAAATAACACGATGGCGATAGCGTCGTCTTCAACTAACTGGTACCATGAGAGAGACAGCAAAGTGTTGCTTCTGCGCATGCGCAGTCCCGATGCTTCCACCTGCTGTTGGGGGTTGCATTGGTTGCCAGCAACGGGCCACTAGTGGCACTTGCTTGGAGGCCCACAATTCACGGCGATGCTGCAGGGCCATCAATGGCTCGCCAACTGATAGCGCTGCCACCAACGGACCACTACCGGGCCGTGAGCGGCAGATTTCAGCCAGCAGTGACCCATCACTGCCAGCTAGTGGCCAGCAGTTTCCCAGCACTTGTGTTTTTGCTGGGAAACTGCAATAACTACGTTCATCAGACATCTCACAAGCAGAGCTGCAGCAAGTGTTTGCAAATAAACTGAAACGGGTTCAGCCAACACCCCCTAATCCTAATAGCTTAGCAGGCCCGCGCACCGGTTTGTGACGTCACTACAGTAGTCCGTAGCCGCGGAGAGGGAGCATTACGGCGATGTGCGAAACGAACGCGTCTTTACGTACACCAACTAACCAGGTCGTGCGTTCTTTTAGTTTCTTTTTTTTTTTTTTTTTTTTTTTTTTTTGAGATTTAACGACCACCGTGAGCAACTCAATGGGCTATAAGCAGTCGCCCGTCCCTAATTTAGAGTCACTGGTTCCAGGGAAGGGAGAGAGCCAGTGCCGTAAGACAAACACAACATCCATGCCTTACCGGGATTCGAACCCGGACCCCTTCCGACGAATGATCAGAGGCCAACGCCTTAGACCACTGCGCCACCGGGGCGGCCTTTTAGAATTTCACTGCATTTAAATAAGAACTTCTGTGTTAGTGTTTAAATAACTATAGAGTTAACACATTTGTTTTATAATCTTTTAAAATACAGAAGAAAAAGAAATTACAGCGTAAAATTTAGCGTAGCAATAATTTCGACTTGAAAGGATAAGCAAGACAGATTCGTCAACTTAATGCAAGCATCGCTGTCATTTCACTGGAAGTGATAAACCATTCCTATAATCGAAATTATAAACTGTTGTAGTTTCAATTGAAGTTATAGTGTCTTTATAGTTAACCGAATGATTCCTGTACTTGTGAACAAATCGTTCTTGCACTTGAAAGATTAGTTTGAGGGTCCATTACGAAGTATCGCCGTCGTTTCAAAAGATGTCAATTGACTAATTTAAGGAATCAGGTTTTTCATTTATTGCAAACTTATGACTGAAAATTTTAGTAATGAAATAATTCCTTTAGTGAAAATGTATTTTCACATCAGACAGTAACGAGCAATTTATGTGCAATCCGTGATCACTAATATATAAAAAAAGGTCAAGAAAAACTGAATTTTTTTTCTGTGTTTTTTAATTATTACCAAAGGCTCAATAAAACACTTTTTAATATACATACAGTGAATTGCTGCTTGATCCACTGATTGCATGAAATAAATTAAGATTTCAAGAAAATTATGCAATTGCTACATTATTAAACGTGCAATAATGATATAACAAGTTTTCCTAATTTTAGTACCATCTAGTTACGTGTTTGGACAACAACATTTTGATAAGCAAATATAAAGTTTATAATTTTTGTCTTCCAGAGCACTATTTCAAAAAAGTTACCTTGTCAATGTATTAAGTATATTAGTAGCATTAAGCAAAACTATTTGGATCCACAATATAAGCATTTCTTTTTATCTGGAAAAATACAAGTAACTTATTGGCAGAAATTTCCTGAAATTTGATTTTCAAGAAGTATTCAGGAAAACTGCCAATGTACAAATAATTATGGTTGTGCAGTTCTTTGGGTATCACAAACACAATCTGGTTATGTGTCCGTTAGCTGTTCCTTGAAGAATTTCAAAGACACATTTCTAAGAAAATCTGAAATTTGTTCCAATAATTTCTTAAAGTATTTTTACAGATAATTATTATATTTTTTGAGAACCTGACAAATGCACATGCAGTTATTGTACTGAATAAATCTAAGAGATTGTTTTGGTACTATAGGATGTATTTTAAAAGATGTACATGTCTCATTATAAATTGACTAACTCGATGTACCATTTTCTCAGAAACTAGAAAAAGCAATGGTATAAAATTTTGCACAAATGTTTTGTCATTACTAAAGCTATTGAAAAAGATTGTTCAGGGATCATAGCATACTTCTGGAAAATTTTAGGTAGGAATTTTAGGACTTTTTAGAAAAATTTTAGGAGTGTATTTCAATAAAAACTAGATGTATATTTGTATACATCTAGTAAAACAACTTTGTATACATTGTAAAGAGTTTGCTTCACACCCTTCAACCATATATACTGACAGACTGCGCATGACATCAAAATTTCTGGCTCCAACATAAAATCACATGACAACAGTCAAAAAGATGGGTTACACCTGCTGTGCTTATGGTTGCTCTGAGCGATATAGTAAAGAAAGTTCTTTGATTTTTCATGGGTAAGAAACGAATTAAATACCTAAGTCAATAAAGTTCAATTACTTAACTAGAAACTTGCAGCTATTGATATAAAAATATAGTAACTTAAGAAAAAAAAATGGCATGCATGTTCCAAATTCTTCGCAAATGTTCATCACATTATAAATCACAAAATGTAAACAACCCGATCATGCATGTATATAGCTCATAAGTAAACTTACCTGAAGAGTTTTCATTATATATGAGGCGCATTCACATAATACACTGAAAACACTGAAGTTCTGCAGCGTAAATTAGTAATCATAACAGCATTTTTACACGAAATTTGGTCTGATAATGACGAGTCCAATGTTTGAGCCATGGCGGCTTTGATGCAGCTATTGCCAATGCGCAGTCCATTAGTATATATGGTCGAAGTTCACACCCAAATTTTTTGCATAACGTCTAATGTCTAAAGTTTAAGTATGATTTACTTCTAATGTTCAGTTCTTATCTTTTCACGTGTTATTATCATATTCAAGTATATTTACCACATTCAAGTTTCACTTTGAACATTAATATGCTGTTGAACCAGAAGCAATTCACGATTTTCAGAGTAAAGTTTTCAGGTTTCACATTAAATTATAATATCCTAAAAAGGTAATTGAAAACCAAGAACTATGTACAATTGTTCACTGAATTACTTTTTTCATATTATTGTTTTAACCTTTTCCTGATTAGCCTATCTTTTTCTGCTTCCACCACAACTAATTTACTTTCAGTTTTCTTTATTTCAGCTGAACCTTGTATGATCAAGTTAGAGGCAACTGCTATTTCAACAGTATTTTCTTTTTCTACAGCTTTTCTCATTCTTTCTCTTCCCTCTTGAATTACTGCTAGGGAGGCTTCTTTATCTTTTTTAAGCCTATTTATTTCTGCATCATTTTCTTTTATTTGTCATCAAACTCAGCTTTTCTTTTTTTCTCTAGCTGCTTTTCCTTATTTTCCCTCTCTTTCTGCTTCCTTTCTTTTACCTTTTTTTATTCTTCTTCCTTCAGCTTATCAGCATACTCTTTATAAAATTTATGTGAATCACGAACACTATTTAACAAATTTCTTGTTATGGGAACTTTACTTACACACCATAGTGTTTAAAGGCCCCTTTTAACTATTCTTAATGATGTTATAGTTGAGTCTTTTAAGTTAGCCTTGTCCTTCCTTAACAGAGCAGTGTTAACCAAAAATCCCCTTTCTGCATCAGCATTACCATGAGGTAAAACTAAAATTGACTTGATGAGTTTAGCAAGATTTGAGTATTTTTCTTTTCCGCTAGAGTTTTTAATACTAAATATATTACGCCAGTAATGATCAATCCGCACTGGAATATGCCCTTCCTCTGAAAATTTCACTAGTTCATCTAGAGTTGGCTTATCGCAATTTAAAAGTTTCCACTCTTCTCTTACTCTATCAATTTGTTCTTCAGAAAGATGCAAAACACTTGAAATTCTGGTTATTTCCGAAAGTCCTTCAGTGACTGAAAGTTGAGTTGACTCTTTCTTTGGTTCTTTTACCTTTAAAACTTCTATGTCTCTTAGCTTTTGATTGCAGAATGGCAAATTTGACTTTAAATATTTTGTGGTTGCAATTAGTGATGATCTTACATCTAAGAGAAATAATTTCTGCCTGGTCTCCTGAACATTCCTGAGGAGATTTTTTGTCTTCATACCAACTTCTAACTCCCCTAGTTTTTTCCATGAATTTTTGTTTTCAAAATCTACATTCTTTAGGTCTTCTCCAAATTTCCCTGCAATAACATCATCTTGGATAAACTGAGCCATAACATTCCTCATTAAAGTATTTAAATCAGAATATAACTGGTGTATTTTTGGTTCTTCACTCTGATAACATAATGAAAACTTTTCAAAATTTTGGTGTGAAAATGAAATTAATGCTAAATAGCAAGGAGTTAGCTCATTTTTCAGGAAACAGTGAATTCTTTTATACCTTGCTGAATTGCGTAGTTGTTTTTCAAATATTTTTTGAGATGGCAAGAAGTTTTAAAAATATTCTGTAATATTTAGCCATTGATCCAAGAGCCTCTGGGCTACAGAACCAACGGTTAACCATCTGTTGCTGACATGACGCAAAAGAAATTTGGCTGTGACCAATGTTATATCCTCGACAGATTTATAATCCTCTCGTCTTGCAGCACTACTCTTTAAAAAGTAATGCATATCAGTAGAAAATTCGTCAAAATCTACATTTAAGCTTGTCAAAAAAATTTTAAATGCATTACTAACAACATGCAGGTTGCAAAAACCTAGTTCCAAAGATTTCTGGCCTGTTTCTTGTTTTACAACTTCATTGAATTTGCGTAAAAAGCACTTATTTACATTTGGGCTGTCCATGGATACACAAATAATTCTGTTCAACGAAATATTGAAGGATGATAACACATCAAGAATTTCTTTTAGCAAAATATCTGCTGTTGCATGACCCAGAAAAACGCTTGTTAGGTATCGGCAAGAAACTGAATTTATTTCTGAAGACCAGTACCTGAGATACACATCCAACTGCCGTTTCACTTGTGTATTTGTAGTTTCATCAAATGCTATAGTAACCTTTCCTGGGCTACTAGATGCAATGTCTTTTTTCAAATCCTCTTCAAAATATTTTGACAATCCATGTGATATCACATAAGCAACTTTTTTCTTTAAGTTGCATTTTGGCTGCAATAGCAGAATCAGGAAACATTTCTTTGAAAAGTTCAACTGTTTCAGTGCATGAAACAAAAGACATATTGTCCTTAGCAACTTTCATGGCCCATAATGCTTCGGCTTAAGCCAACTGTAAATCATGACTCAGTACTTCACTAATATTTGTTTTGGGCTGAAGATCCCGTCCTCCAAAGGCTTTCAGGATGGACTTATTTTGAAATTTACTTTGAAATTTCTGCAAATGTTTTTTTCCTTTATGCTGCGCTTTTACTTGTGAAAAGCCACTATCAGAAATGTTGAAAATTTCTAAACACAATATACACTTAGCAGAAAATATTGTTTCAGTTGCAGAACACCATTCTTTCAACTTCACTCCGTCCAATTCTTTGGCGAGCCACGCATCTTGAAATTTCGTTTTGGATTTAGGCATCTTAAACACTTGTATTACTAACCAGAAAATGAAAGGGAAGTACAAAAACACGTTCTAATATTGTAAAACCAGACAACTTCCCGAAATTTGGCTGCGAGGATGTCAGAAGATAGAAAAAAAAAAAAAAAAAAAAGCAAGTCACCACTAGAGAACTGAACCTGCACACAGCACAGAGAACACCATAAAAGACGCAAAACCAGAAACTATCATACGCATCTCACGCAAGTTCAGTCAAAGCGAGTCGGAGCCGAGATATATTGCGCATCGAAGGTCGCTGTCGCCAACGCACGATCGAAGGTCAATGATCACGTGCTCTACTGCCTGCCACGATAACACTCAGCTTCCGTCCCATCGTCATTACCGGAGGTTACGGAAGGAGACCACATGTTTCCTCTTTGCTTCCACCCACCTGCGGTTTACAATAACAAAACATCAGCAGAAAGAGGAGGTTCCACAAGGCATGTACAAAAATAAAGTACGATCTTCTGCGTGCCACGGAGTTCGTCTGCAAAGCGCAAACCAGGGGTGAAAATGACCCCTCCCCTTTTCCCTTAGATCTCTTGTTACTCTCGAAAACTGTCCGAAGGCAAAAAAGTGGAGCACCTGCCCCGAAACAAGTGCATCTCGATGGCGTCATTTTCCCTCCCTTCAGCAGCACAGCATATAGGCTGTGTTTCTACAATAACAGGTCTTTTTACCTTACCGTAATGGTAAATTTATTGGCGCTAATAACGGTTGTATTTTTAATAAATAAGCTTACGAAAATTTTAGGAAGAATAGCAAATTTTAGGTATAATTTTAGGAATTTAAGGAGGGTCACAAAATATTAGGAATTTTAGGAATTTTAGGAGGAATGCGATCCCTGATTGTTTTTTCCTCTTTTTTATGATTTTGGTTTCAAAATAAATTCTATGAAGGATTGAAGTTTTCCCCATACAAAAATTGACACCCACCCTCACGTTTGGAAGCACACTTTCCAGTAGTTATCGGATAATATGAGATATATTAGTTCCAGTTATTATTGCTGTAGCTTGTGAAGACACAGTGCAGGAAGTCTGGAAACATATAAGTCTAGATAAATGAATAAAAAGTTGATCTCTCATTTTAAGCAACTGTTTTCAAAAAAAAAAAAAAAAAAAAGCGAGTATATATTTCTACTTGTATTTTAAAACCTTGTTTGTTTAGAACATAGTTTCTACAATATGTGGATTCATGTCGATCCAGGTACTTTTTTTTCTTTTAAAAATAACAATATCCAAGGCTTAAAAATACCATGCCAGAGATGCCCAGGGCATGTAAATCATTCGCCTGGGCAGGTAAATAAAAAATCTAATTGCCTGTGCATGGCAATTAAATTTTAAAGTAAAAAAGTTTGGTAATAAAATTTCCTACTACACAAGAAAAAAAAGATAGTCATCACATGTTGTGTTTCATGTCATTGATAATTAATGGAAGTTGTATTATTGTTATGAAGTACCAAAGAAAGAGCAATATCACATCTTTAATTATGTTATGCTTTACGCCCAGAAATCGGAAACCATATGTAGTTTTGCTACAAAATTTGTTTATAATCAACAACAGGATGCATGCCTCTGATGTAACTGACCTCTCATGTTTAGTGACAAAGGGAGAAAACTTTAATAAAAGGAATATGGCAGAATCACTAAATTTCTGAAACACCAATTTCATCTTTGTACCATTTCACACCAATTTTAGCATCATCATATTAAAAATTGATATACACACTTTTGTGCATTGAACATTTGTAATACAGACCCTTAAAATGGAAGTGCAAACATGTTAAAACAGATCATATTTTTAACTTAAAAAAAAAAATAGGGTTCTGGTTTGTTATCTTAAAAGATAAATTTTCCTGCGCATCCAGCTTTTACTACCTGGGCAAGTAAATAATTTCTTGCCCAGCTAGTAAATAAACACCTAAAAGTTACATGCCCAACTGGGCACGTGGGCATGTAACTTTTCCCATATTTTTCAAGCCCTCATATCTATAGATTTCTGATATATTTAAAAAGAATATGATTAGTATCCTTTGGAAAACTACTGATTTTGCTTTAGCCAGCTGCTTTCACTATGCAAAGTGTGAAATTACTCTTACTAATTAAAATAATTACTTGAACAATTTAAAGCATATATCTAGTCGCCTTCCTTAATCTTCTGAGTGTGATAACCGTTTTGACACTTAAGCAATAAAAACAATGCAAACCAGAATGAACAAATTTGTGAAAATTTTATTAGAAAAAATGTTAGGCTGTATATACATGATATCAAGAGATATAGAGTAAAACAAATAGATTTTAAAACACAAAGGCAAAGGTAGAAATTTCTCTTTCTGTGACTTCTTTTAATACGCAATACAAAATATTTTAAAATTCATAATTAACAAATGTAACAGGAAAAATTTAACAAGATTGTTTAATACGCACGTATTTCACTATGTATCGAGATTTAAAAACATGTTTTACATACGTTATTCTTTTTCAGTTTAAACCATTTAATGGCGGTTTAACTGTTGGAACTTTTTACATGTTATATTTCCTTTGTGTGAAATGCAATTTCTCAGTTGGAAGTTATTAGTATTCACTGCGAACATATATCTCGGTAATCAAATGTAATTCAAGGAAAAATCTTTCACGTACCTCTTGGTTGTAAGTGGTCGATGTTCAAATCTTTGCACGGTTGTTCTCATCAACAACGATTTTATTTGAACATCGAACCTGAGAACCTGATGAGAACAACCGTGCAAAGATTTAAACATCTCATTAGGTAATTGATTAGAACAACCGTGCAAAGATTTAAACATCTCATCAGGTAATTGATGAGAACAACCGTGCAAAGATAAATTTAAAAATACGAATTTAACTTATGTCACTTACTTCTGGCATGTAAAATTTTAAATTTTCAAGATTTCGGTCACATTTTGATATTTTTTACAAAATTCTGCTGTAGGAATAATTTAGAAAAAGAAACACTGTCTTGGATAAATTTAATCAGACTTCATCTGATATGCCACTCCATATACAGTATATTTTTTGTCACCATGAATTTTTTTGTGGTGACCTAAAATATGCTGGATTCTTCTGCCAATATGTTGAGTGTCAAATGGGAGATGTTTTCAAGATTCATAACTTGTGAGTACCTTGAAAAATAGTGGCTCATGCAAATTCTTCAGACCAAAGCTCTTACTAAAGTGAATCTTATTACTACAACAGCTTGTGTAATGTCATCAGCAGTGTTATAATCAGAAATAAATCTACTGGCCCAGTGGACGCACTAGAATTTGCAAGCCACTGGTCCACCAAAATGCTCATTGGTCCGTACAAAAAAAAAAAAAAAAAAAAAATTGAAGACATTTACAATATATGTAGTAAACAATGTATCATTTCAATGGAATTATATACAATATTTGTTTCTAAACTTATTAGTTTGCAGCCTAAAAAGAAAACCATACAGCAAGGTAAAAGAAAAACATTCATTTTTTAACTTGTGACAAATTAGAAACAAAACAAAAAACCAACTTACTAGCCATCCAGGCCAGCAAAATCAATAGTCTAGTGGTCCGACGGAAGTTTTACTGGACAACGGCCAGCGGACCACTGGGTAATTCAAACGCTGCATCAGTAAAATTTAACAGTGATGCTGATAAACTTGAACATATGCTTTACAGGAAGCAAATTATTTGCAGTCATTATGTAAAATTTGACATATTTTAGTGAATAAAAGATTCAGTATCTATATTTTGCTACCCACAGCAATTAATTTTTAACTAAATGACCATGACAGACGTAAATTTTTTTTTTTTCTTTTGATTGGAAGTTTAACGACCACCGTGAGCAACTCAATGGGCTATAAGCAGTCGCCCGTCCCTAATTTAGGGTCACTGGCTCCAGGGAAGGGAGAGAGCCAGTGCCGTAAGACAGACACAACATCCATGCCTCACCGGGATTCGAACCCGGACCCCGTTCGGACGAATGATCAGAGGCCATCGCTTAGAGCACTGCGCCACCGGGACGGCATGACAGACTTTAAAGAAACTATGTTTTCCTCACCTCACTCATGTTCTAAAATAAAAGTTTATTAACAAGTACTTGAATGAAGACAAAAATTTCTGGTACAATTATGCTCCTTGAGTTGTAGATTTTTTTTTCAAATTAATATCAAAGATATGAAACTCTAGCTGACATGAAATATGATAAATGGAGTATGAAGCCTTACTTCTGTACTTTACATTGGTATCACCATAAACTTTATATTTTGATTAGGACTTTAATGATTTGAATAGCTTAAAATCACTTTTGAAGGAGGATGAAATACCAAAAAATTGGGTATTAATTTAAAAAGCAAACTGCATAATGTTTGTGAACTTGTTTGTGTGAAATAAGTATACCACAGAAATAGTTATGTCACAGTTACCAGTGATTTGCTGATACATATTATATGTAAGAAATGTTCCCATTCATGAACTAGAAAATACAACATATCCATCACAGATAAAGAATGTAAATATTCTTTATGAAATTTAAGAAAAAGTGGCATGTTTGGCATAAAATACAAATGATAACAACAGTAATAGATTTCATGTAATGTTAGATATTATACATGCATTTTTCACAGAAATTAAAAAACTTGTAAGTGAACCAAACATAATTAAAGGCCGTCCATAAAGTACGTCCAAGATTACAGGGGGAGAGAAGGTTCCTGACAACCAGACCAAATGTAACATGGGGGAGGTGGGAAGTTCAGTAATTCGGACATCCAGCGGCTAAAATATAGTGGAATCATATTATTAAAAAACTCCCCGTTTGTTCACATTGGAACTTAATTATGTTTGCAGATATGTCTTTATATCAACGGGGGTGGGGGGGGGTGCGGTTCGCAGTCCTTTGAGAGTCTGCAAGTATATTTTATGATTGTTAGAATTGAGCTCTTTCAACTTAATAAACTGAGAGAATGCAATATTTATTGCTTAATTATATTTTATCTGAAAAATATGTTGGCAATGTGTATTTATTTTCAGGGTAGGAGGCGTCCACGGGCTCCACTCTGTATTCTATGCCTAAAATATCAGTTGTTTCGAGTTAAAAAAAAAAAAAATGGAAAATGCGTTGTCGACCGAGCCGTTTTGAGAACGGTTGCGCATCCTAGGGTAGCTGTGTAGTAACCCACCAAGTGGAGGGAGGTAAATGAGTCACAAAATATTTTTTATCACTTCTAATAAAAAAAGTAATGAAGAACAAAACCCATGTTCGTCAAAAATTAAGCCAGAAATATTCTTTCGATTAGCACCAGCACAACGAGCTCTGAATGATGAAATCAATATTTTAAACGCCAATGTATTTGGACTACTGAAAAGGGAACAAAGTGGAATGTTAACGGAAGTACAGACGAAAGAACTAACAGTAAAAAAGCAGAAGCTAAAGGAACTTGAAGGAAGACTATGGAAAAAAAATAAACGTGAAATGCAGAGAAAAACAAAAGAGTGTGCTACAAAGAAAATGTACGTGTTTATAAATTAATGCCTAAATAATAAACATTTTCTGAAGCAAACGTGTAAATATATGGATGTTTCCTTTGAATAATTATGTTTTCTTTGTTTCACAACGGACTTCTAGAAACAGTCGTCAAAAATAAAGGGGGTTGCGGGAATTAGGACATACTTTTTAGGGAGGGGTTGATAACAATCGGACAAAATGTGACATAGGGGAGGCGGGGAGTCTAAAAATAGTAAAAATCTCGGACATACTTTTCCCTTACCTTTATTTTACAGCAGTGAAGCCCCCACACAGGTACTCCACAGATTAAATTATTTTTGCTAGTTTATTGAATTCAACCCCCCCCCCCCCCCGTACATACAGGTTCTTGAGACAATCTAACATCAATACATCATTATCCCACATTCCAGTACCCTACAGAAACTTTATTAAAAATTTGGTTTTAGTCCAAGGACAACAATTTTCATAGTTTTTTCTAAGATACATCAAGTAAACATAACCTGGTTTAGAGGGAAATGAAAAATTATTACATTGATGAAATTCATTTTAAACCATATTTTGATTACACCAGAGATTTAAGTCAACTATTACGCCAGAGACTTGAGTCAACTATGACATCTATGGCATCCCCCTAAAGCCATAAGCATTAGTTTCCCACTGATGTCCAAAGCATTGTTGGTGCGAACAATTCAGTTAGTGTTATGATTTTCCGAGCGACAAAAACAGCTAAATATCTTTAGCATTTTGTTACAACTTTTTTCCCCATTTTAGCATTTGTTAAGCCAGCTTAATCTCAGGATTATGCTGCTGGTCATCTGACTGGAATGGCATTTAATAACACAAGTGCTGCAACCAGTACTTTTGTATTCATGGTACAAAACCTGAGGTCTTCCTTTCAGTGTGGCCCAAAATTTTCCTGTCCACACTTTAACAAGAACTGATTTGCATTTTTTTAAATAAAAAAAGTTATTGTTGGTTTGGAAGAAATTGGCTTTAAAGGGATTGTAACTGTAACTGACTGACAACAATTCTATAAACCAAAAAACAATGGCATTCTTTTCAGAACCTCCTTTACAAAGTGTGTGGTCATATACATACCCATATTATGATAGTTCAAGGCCATTACATTTTATTTTTGACTCTGTTCATTTAATAAAAACTGTGAGAAGTAC
Organism: Macrothele yani; assembly: GCA_039090855.1. Lineage (NCBI taxonomy): Eukaryota > Metazoa > Arthropoda > Arachnida > Araneae > Macrothelidae > Macrothele > Macrothele yani. The sequence goes on along the minus strand of CM077027.1, from coordinate 129,808,860 downwards.
CTGGCTGAATCAGAAAAATGGGCAATGTATGTATTATCCAGATTTTGATGTCCTCTATGAAGACCAATGACTTCACTTCAGTTAAGAAATTACATGAGACTGAAAATGGCCAAATTGTGAAATATGGTTATGGTTTAACATTAAAAGCTTTGTGTCCTTCCAATTTAGAAAGACAAAAATTAAATGTGAAATTAATACTCCAGATTTTCAACTGTAGCACTGCTGAAGCTTTATTAACTGTTGGATGAATTAATAATATACTAAATTTTGGTGACACTGAATGTATTAAGATTATAATTACACGGTGGAATATTTATAATGTGACAGCAGTTTTTAAAGGGGAACACTTGAGGACCAAATATCATGAAACACTAACAGCAGATGTAAAAGTAGTGTTCATTGAAAAGTTCCTTAGGTGGCTTGACAGGTAGGAAAAATTGGAGTGTGATAGTGCAAAACTTACACTGCACTAAAACACATATCTTGTGCTATACTTCAGTTGGTTAGATACTGTACAAATCAACTTAAATTTAAATACTTACTGCCTGGAAAAGTACAGGCTGATGAACTAGAAAACTTGTTTAGAAAATATAGGCAGCTTGCAGGATTTCAGAATCATATTTCTATATGTCAAGCTTATAAATGTGGAACAAAGTTAAGACTCCCAGGTAGTCTACCTTTGCTAATCAATTCAAGTGAATTTGGGGATATTTCTTTCAGTAGTTTCAGTGAATTATCTGACTGGAAAGAAATGCAGATAGCTGAAAATGTTTCAGACTTCCAAGACCAGTGTTTTAGAAAATGATATATCTAATGTGGATTTTGAACTTCCTAACCTTACATTTATAGGAAGTTATTGTGCTTATACTACTGTTAAGAAACTAAAATGTAGTGACTGCAGTGTTTTCTTTGTAATCAACAAAACATTAAGTATGACAAATGACGATTAAAAAAATAGATAGAGATGGACTGCTTTACCTGCACCAATGTTGTATCAATTATTATTCACTGCTACATTGTTGTGAAGAAGCTTATTTCATCTAATATTTAAAGGCAGCTTTTTTTAAAACATGGCAACCATAGGGCAATTGTATGTTCTGCTGTAATGTCAGTAATTAAGGAAAAGCAATATTTCAAGATTGGTGGAGCATGAAGTTCTAAATGAAATTTTCAAGATACGGTAAAAAATAACAATGATTTCTTTTCAAAATTATTTTCACTGAACATTTAAGTATTCTACAATTTTTTTTTCAAACTATTTTTTTAAGGTTTGAAGTTTCCTTTTTTATCCTGCTTTTCATTTCTGTCACTTTTACTTTTACAGTAATTATTAAGAAATGTATTTGTGGCAGCCATGATAATATATTTTGTTACAACTTCAATACCATGACCTTCAGAGCAATCTACACCTAAACATATTTCTTTTTGTTTAGCACATCTTTTGTCAAATCCAAAACAAGTTGCCTTTGGTTTCTGACCTTTAAAAACAGATTTTCAAAATCAGCCGAAACAAGTTTTTGTACGATAACATATGTATGCACTACAATATCTAATACTTCAGGATGGGGATATAGAAGCCCTTCTCTATCCATTTTTTCTGTTAGTTTATACTGACAAAAATTAACAGTATTATCTATTACAAGGTACATTTTACAAGAATTGCATTTTAGTTTTTTAATAGTTGTGTGAGCACAATAACCAGCTACGTATGTAAGAACTGGAAGTAAATGCTGAACAGCATGCACATCTTTTCTATTTACATCAATTCTATCAAATCCAGAAAGAGTTGTATCTTCATTGAAATTTACTGTAATGGTCAATTCTTTTTGCTCCAGATCAATATTTAAGTCACCATACTTTGCTGACTTAATTATTAAGGGAGCTACGGTTTGCAAACGTAACTTGCATTCAGTCTCAAAAACCTGACGTAATGAAATAGCAAACTGAGAGCCAGCAAGCTGGCGAAACTTACCAAAACGATACTCCAAAGCATCAGTCTGAATTTTCCCTGTTAATATAAAAGAAAATTTCAACTCTTCTATACAGTATGTTACTAACTCTAACACAGCATGAGTTGTATGTCTGAGAGATGTAAAAGTTTCCCTTGTCAATACCCCAGTTGAATACTTTGCATTAATCAACTGGTTAACCCAGTCCAGAAATTTGCTTAAGAACTTGTATTTTACGTCATTGTCACTGTTAGTGAGTGGCTCCATGAACTTATCTCTTTTGTGTTCCCCCTTAAATAAGCTTTTAACATTCATTATTGACCACCATGTATAAATAATCCTTATGTACTCTGAAGTCTCTCTAAAATGGGGCAATTCATTTTTTTCTCCAAACTGTATCAAACCGTCAATTACATGTTCATTGAAAATTTGCAAAACTAACTTAACATTTTGTCTCTCTAAATTTGTTGGAGAAAGAGCTTTTAAAGTAACACCATATGCGTATTTTACCAAGTTTCCCAGTTCTAAAGAATACATTTTTTTTATGGAATCAAAAGATGCTGTCTTAGTTTTTGAATGATCATCAAAATCAATGTAATACATACACTGGCCATGGTTACGTTGGTTCAACCAATTATTACGCAAGGACTTTAAAATATGGACAGGGTCATAAATAAAAAACAAAGGTCTATTTACATCAGAGGGATGAATGTACACAATACTCAGTTTTGGTGGAGAAGCAAAAAAAGACATTGCTTTACCATTGATTGCATTATTATCCGAGCTAACACAAATGATCTTAAAACCAATACCTTCTAAACCTGTTATAACTCTAATAATAGCCTTAAAAGGTCTTCGGCTGTTATCTTACTTACAGGCAAAATATATGCAACATCTTTATAGGCTGACAAAAAACTCTGAACCATAAATACAAAAGCAGTTGTAGCACATTTCTCACTGTTGTAGGCAGCCCCTACAATATTTCCCCCTTGAAATCAAGACATGACTTAATGTGAATTTCATCAACCATAAGAGACACAATGTGATCTCTCGATTCTATCATACCAAACCTCTGTTTCATATACGACAAAAAATGTTCACTTCCAGGATCTAATTTCAATGTGGAACATATTCTTTGTATTGTACATGGATGCGGAAAAATAACATATCCAGAACTTCTTAAAAATTTATACGCATGAGGAGAAATGGAAAAAACTAAACTTGAAAATATTAAGAAATCAACATTATATCTTACATTATGTTTTTTGTTAGAAATAATCATGAGTTGCTCAGTTATAAAATTAACAACACCTTCTTTTTCTTCTGGTAACACCTTTAGCATATTTAGTAATAATTCCTGGATTACACTAATCACATCACTGACCGAGGAGTCGCTACTTTCTTTGTGCAATTCCTCGACAGTCTGCAGTATGTCAGATACATCATTAATGTCTCTAATTTTGAAAGGAAAATTATACTTACCCAAGTGCTTTATTGGTGAACTTCCTACATATGCCATTATATCCAATTCATTATTTACACATACTGATTTTAACACAGAAGGGCCAGGTGAAAACTTTAAGTCCAGAAAAACTACTTGATCTGGTTTATCCATGATGACATTCCAAATATTAGAAATTTTTGTTGATTGTAAATGCTTTTTAAGTTCACATAAATTGTTGCATGCCTTTTTCTTATCATACAATGCTTTACTTTCAATGCTTTCTTGAACTGCTCGCTGAAGAGTTTCCATTTCAATTCTGGCTCTTTTTTCATCAGGACCTTCCCTAGATGTGTCCGCTTTGGACATGTAATCCGGACATCCTGGAAACTGGGATGGAACAGCATCATCCCTTAATTTTGGGTGTGCCAATGGAGCTGTTATTAATTTCCCACATTTCTCGTCATAAGAAGAAGACTCTCTAACAATGTCAGTCTCACAGAAATGTAGCTCACATACCTAAGATTAAAAGTAACTAAATATTAGAAAACATTCTTCAAACAAAACACAACAACAAAAGTTATATTACATTTATATTTGTAACATTATAACAGCAGCTATTATTTAAAATTACCATATCACATTAATTATTTACAAACCAGTACACACTTTTCTTTTTTTCAATTTTTTTAATGCCAACACACTGAGATTGTATTTGTTCATTACCAAAACCGTTCGTTAAATTACACTAAATCTAAACAAAATTGTCTGATAAATAGGTCTTTTGATATTTAAACAGGAGTTTAAATCTCAAAATATGTATTTATCAGACAAATTCATTTGACAAATTCAAAACGGGTAAATATTCTACAGCCCGAGCCCGTCTTAGCTCTAATAGAAGCAATCCACAATTCTTTTTGCTGTGTGGGTAGACAAGTTTCTTTCCCTTGCGCCATAAAAATCGAACAACCAACCAACCAAGTTTCTTTCCCTTTCAACATTTTCACTGAAAATTTTTTTTTATAAATCTTTTCATTTGAACTTCTACACAGACATTTCTTTTTGGTGATACCGCGCATGGTTGCGTTTGGGGGGGAGGGGGTCTTACGATGCTGTATTGTCAATGTAGCAAATAAACTATGGGTCGCTTGCTGATTTTAATTATTATAAGTTTTCATTCATATCACTTTTGCCATCTATTTATCGCATATTAACTGCATTGCTTCCCTTACTTACAAAGTCATGCTTCACCACTGATTTATGCTCCGACTTTGCTAAATTGTATTTGTCTACATGGAATTGCCTTTCACACTGAAGCAAGGAATTCCATGAAGGTGGCTTTCGGTATGTTGCATAGCGCTTCACATCAGTGCCCTTATAATCAAGGTACCGTTCTGGATACTAGCACCATTTGTGCCATTCCTGGACCAGTAAAAATGAGTGAACTACCAACTTTTGATACATACTGGTCAGCTGTTTTTATTTTTATTTTCTACTACTGCATGGCAAGTTTTGTGTTTTATTTATTAGTACTATTTTCATAATTACATACAAACACGCATTCCATTCTAAATTTGCTATATACTACTACAATGAAAATGATACATTATTTTCTACATATACTGCAAATATATATACATATATATACATATATATGTAAGGTCAGGTGATGCGTAACACCACAGCCTCTCCTTGACAAATGTCAACCCCGCCTTCTCGTGGTACATCCTGTTCCCACTAAAGGGGCTCTGACGACCGCCAATAGCGGTATAACTATACCATCGGGATTAGAGGAAATGCTATCCCACACTCACCAACCCGCTTGGCCAGCGTGGTGAGTTATGGCCAAACCCCTCCAAAATGACTCCACAACTTAAATCTTGGCCCTCAGTCTCCGGCAGCTGGAATGTACCTGGCCAAGGCAGCGGCCAGTGCGACATGAAGGCAGAGGGTGCTAAGAATCCCCGGAGGACCGGACTAGGCTGCCATCTGATGCTGACCTTGGCTACGTACAACGGACACTCCCTATCTTCTGATTCAAGGCTTCTTGAATTGGAAGAGGAACTACAAAAGATCAAGTGGGACATCGTCGGGCTAAGTGAGGTAAGGAGAAAAGGAGAAGATCTCATTGAACTGAAAAGTGGACATCTCTTCTACTATCGTGGGACAGATACTGGCAGAACTAGTGGTGTTGGATTTATAATAAACAAGAAACTGAAGGATAAAGTTGTAGAAGTTGAAAGTTCCTCTGACAGAGCTGCACGACTCGTTATCCAACTCTCGAGAAGATACCAGGCTCAGATTATTCAAACTTATGCCCCCACCACAAGTCATGCTGAAGAAGAAATTGAAGAATTTTATGAGGAAATTCGTGATCTAAATAATAAAGGTAAGCAGCACTTGAAGATAATTATGGGAGATTTCAATGCAAAAATAGGGCAACGGCAACAGAATGAAACTTCAGTAGGTAAATTCGGTCACGGCAACAGAAACCAGCGTGGAAATACTCTCATAGAGTTTGCAGAGGCAGAAGGGTTTTTCATCTTGAACTCCTTTTTCAAGAAAAAGCCACATAGGAAATGGACATGGAGACATCCAAATGGGACGACAAGTGAAATTGATTTTATTATGTGTAACAAAAAATTCGTCATAGAAGACTGCAGTGTGCTAAACAAGTTCAACACAGGCAGTGACCATAGATTGGTGAGATGTAAGATGCACCTCAACACTAAACTGGAACGTGGCAAGCTCATAAGACAAACAAAATCTATTGACATAACCAACCTTAAAAAACACCATAATACCTTCAAATTGGAACTGAAGAACAGATTCTCTGCTTTAGAAGGCCTAACATCGGAAGAAGTGGATATTTCTGAAGTTAACAGAAAAGTAACCAAAGCTCTTATGGAAACAGCAACAAAATTAGCTGGGTCTAAGAACAAATTGCATGTGAACAAATTATCAGGAAAAACCAAAATGTTGATGCAAAAAAGAAGAGTGATGAGGACAACTAAAGAAGATGTGACTTCCAAAGTGGAATATATAGAGCTATGCAAGACAGTACGAAAAAGTGTCACTGAAGACGTAAGGAAATTCAACTGTGAACTAGTAAGGAAAGCAATTGAAAACAACCAAAGCCTAAAGATAGCAAAGGGACATCTCAGTAAGGGGAAAAAACAGATTATGGCACTGAGAAAAGAAGATGGTTCTGTAACAAGAAATAGAGGCGAAATTTTGACAAGAGTGAAAGATTTCTACTCCAAATTATATGAAAGGGATGATACATGTACTCCAGACATCATGAAAGGTACCAGTACCAGAGTTCTTCCAGTCCTTCCATCAGAAGTTGCACATGCAATCAAGAACATGAAGCGGGGAAAAGCTCCAGGAGAAGATGGAATTACTGTAGACATCATACAAGAAGCAAGTGGAGAAATCGAAACAGTACTCGCCCAAATTTTCACTCGATGCCTTAATGAAGGGAAAATTCCTGAGGATTGGAACAACGCTACAATGATCTTGCTACATAAAAAAGGTGACATTGAGGATCTCAGGAACTACAGACCTATCAGCCTCCTATCAGTGGTTTATAAAATCTTCACTAAAGTTCTTTCACACCGCTTGAAGGTGACACTGGACATGGCTCAACCGAGAGAACAAGCTGGATTCAGGAGTGGCTACAGCACAATAGATCATATCCACGTACTGAGAGAACTAATTGAAAGAGCGAGGGAATATGAGCTTCCATTGTGCATGGCTTTTATCGATTATGAAAAAGCCTTTGATTCGGTGAAACAATCAGCAGTTGCAATGGCTCTGAAATCCTGCGGTATTGAAGATGCATACATTAATATTATTAATAACATCTATGAAAATGCAAGTGCAAAGATTCGGCTGTTTGAAAATACAACACACATAAAAATTGGAAAAGGAGTGAGACAAGGTGACACCATATCTCCGAAGCTCTTTAATGCCACATTGGAAAATGTCTTTCAATCACTGAACTGGGAAAACAAAGGGATAAAGATTAATGGAGATTATCTAACCCACCTTCGTTTTGCTGATGACATAGTCATTTTTGCAACTACCCCATCAGAGCTACAGAGTATGATCCAGGAACTTGCTGACAAGAGTAAAGAAGTGGGATTAAAAATGAACTTTCAGAAGACAAAAGTGATGTACAATGCTTTTACAAGAAATGAAGATTTATCGATTGATGGAGAAAAGCTGGAGATAACAGACACGTACGTTTATCTTGGACAGCAGATATCAAGTGAGGGTCACATTGGTGAAGAAATTAATCGGCGTACAAAACTTGCCTGGAGAGCTTTTGGAAGAAACAGCATAATTTTCAAGAGCAATATGCCATTATGTCTTAAAAGAAAAGTGTTTGATCAATGCATCCTTCCAGTGCTTACGTATGGTGCAGAGACGTGGACCTTAGCTAAAAGAGACATACAAAGGCTGCAGACAACTCAAAGCAGCATGGAGAGGTGCATGCTTGGTGTAACCAGGAGAGATAAGAAGAGGAACACGTGGATCCGAAAAATGACAAGAGTGGAAGACATCATGATCAGAGTTAAATCCCTGAAATGGCAATGGGCTGGACATACTGCCAGAAGAACAGACCATCGATGGACCGCCGAAATTTTAGATTGGATTCCAAGGGACAGGAAAAGACCCAGAAGAAGACCACATGGAAGATGGGTGGATGAAATTCGAAAGTATGCGGGAGTGACATGGAGGAGACTGGCACAAGACAGAGCGTTGTGGAGGAAACTTGGGGAGACCTTCGTCCAGCAGTGGATTGATAATGGTTGACAATGATGATGATGATGATGATATATATTTTTCTTTTTGCACAGACCAGTGGGCATTTTGGCAGACCACTGATCTGAAAATTCGAGTGGTCAGCTCGCTAAGCCTGTAGAAGATTTACTTCTAATTCTAACCCTGCATTTCATTGCCAATAAAAGATATAATTTTGAAAACTACGACGAAATAGTTAAAACATTAAGTGAAAAATCTCTGGGAAGTTTTGTCGAATCACGATCAATAAAAAATATGCAGATGGCAATAACCATAATGACACTATTTTCACGAATGGAAGAATTTGAAGTAGACACAATGTGATTATTGATCAGTTGCATAGCAAACTTAACAAACGTCTGTTAGCTTATAAAAACTGTCAGTCTCCATTTCAATTAGTTAACAGCCAAACTTCTAATGCGATTGACCAAATTTCTCTAAATAACTGTTTAGATTTGTACAATGAGGATTTGGGTGAATTTTTGCAGTTCTACGACTTTATCAAAAGTGTGAATGTAGTCACTGCACAAAACACAAAGAAAAAGGAAGTAAAATACATATATACAAGAAGTAAAATACATATATACACTATATTGACAAAAGTCATAGGACACCCCTTCAAAAGCAAATGAACATAACCGCTGCATTGTTAAGATGTGCGGTACAGCTGCAAACGCCATAAAAACAAGCCTGCAGCTGACCGCGATCACATTGCACTGTGAGGTTGAGTGAAAATGTCATGACAGAGAGAACTGACTTTGAGAAAGGAAAGATTGTTGGGGGTTATATTAGTGGTTTGTCTATGTATGTCAATAAATGCTATGTTGTGTTTCCCTTCAAGGTGTCTGGTGACTTGTCAATACAGTGAATATTACAATTTGATTGATGTTTTCCCAAATGTATTAAAACTATATTTGATAATAACAATAACCAACTGACAAGCAGAGTATTCTTTTTCGAAAATGGCCTTGGTAAAATATAACTTGCAATCGACAATGCTTCAACAAAGACTTAATGGTCTTGCTATCATGTCATTAGACCAAGATTTTGTTAAGCAGTTATCGTTCAACGATGCACACTCCTTTGCAAACCTTAAAAGCAAGAAAGAAGACAGTTTAAAGACAAACTTTAACTCCTGAACTATGTGTGAACTTTTGTTTTTGTGCATTCATTTCTAATTTTTGTTGTCTATACTTGATCCAATGTTTGCATTTCTTTAGAATAAAATTTTTGTAAGATATGTTGACACTTGGAGAGATTTTGGGGCATTTTTGGGGTATACTAGCAATGTTTATTTCCTACACAGAGTACACTTGAAGAGATTTTTGAGGGAGTTTTCTTAGCTCACTTAGCAGTTCTAATGTAATGAATGCCTAACATCAGTGACTGACATGTTTGCAAAACTTTCTACAAAATTGTGTACACTGAAAGATACTTTTTGGGGTACTCATTTTATAAATAAAACAAACAGATATTGCTACTGCTATTAACAGCATTGGTAGTTTACCTGATATGTCTCGAGTTATAAGTTGGGTAATATTTCTCTCATTTTTTTATAATTTTACAGGAAACTTTGGCAGTTAAGCAAGTAATACTGAACCAATACCTGTGTACCGATATATTTCACCTAATTTTTAAGAAATTGAATGGTTCTGATAAATTCCTATCCTACCACAGATAGAGCATACACACTGCTCACATGAAGTTCTTCAATGTGTTGGTTTGTAGAAAAAATGCTTCAAAATCTTTAAACAGACATTTTAAAGGCAAACTTACTCCTGAACTATGTGTGAACTTCTGTTTTTGTGCATTCATATGTAATTTTTGCTGTCTATACTTGATTCATTGTTTGTGTTCCTTTAGTAATAAATATTAAAAATGATAATTCAATGCAACTCTCCATGTCTGCAAACAGAAAAGATGTATTTTACATGGCAACAAGGCCTTAACATTTATATAAAGGACATAGGCATGTTAGATGTGTACATGACATACATATATTTCGTATAGGGTATACGACATAGTTATTTTACAAGCGCTTGTGCCCAGAAATAGGGACCCCAAAAAGTTTAGTCTGGCACTGCCTTAGACACGTAAATAACTATGTACGAATGTATCAACATATTACTCTTGGGATCAAAAACATGCAACCCTTATTATTCTGTGTCCATAATAAAGTTTAAAATTCCTTCCTAAATAAACATATTTTACTTTGAATTTATTTGATACATTGGAAAAACATGTTATGGGTTACTATAACAACACAAGTAATCTATTATTTCCATTACAAACATAAATTTCATTTTTCAAAAATCTTTTCAGTGCTCTGACATCCCGCTGTGAGATGCATTGATTATAAAATTAACCAAATTTAAATTTTCTTGTTCAAAATATTTATTTTACAAGTAGTTTAAATAAGGTTAAAAAAATGTTTCCACTTACCCTAGAGTTCTTCGTGACTTGAAAATGTTCTCGCTTAATTGCTGTAATCCATTTGGTGTGAACCTCCCCATTAGTAGGGTATTTGAAGACGCTTACGCGTGGTCCATCATCATAATTACCGTGGCAGTGCGGTACACAGCACTTAAAAGGCATATTGAATTTACTTCTGGTGCTGTTTTTCCTAAAAATATTCCTTAATGAAAATAAATTTGACGACGACCACGCAAATCAACAGTTAGGTTTACACAGAGTGAGCAGCACACACATGCTCGACCACCCACCACTGACATCAGCCTACTCTCCCCTACGTCATGCAGTTTCCGGTGTTCGGTGCGCGGGCCTGTAGCTATTAGGGGGTGATGGTTCAGCGCTGTATCGACGCTCGTGGAGATCACTTCAAAAATTTTTTCTAAGTGCATAGCTTAGGTGCACAGTGACTTTCCGAACACCTTGTACATTCGTGTGCAATCGCATATAAAAAAACGGATTACACTGAATTTAATAGGTATGTAAAAGACACGAAACTGCTGTTATTGAAATAAAAATTCGATATTGTGTAATATTAATATAAACATTTAGCACGATAATCACGCATTGCGGCTTCTCTTCAAAAGCTCTTCAGTTTTTAAATTGGTGATTTTAAAGTCTTTGAAATCGTACACTTTCAGAACTTGTGTAAACTGTTAATAGTTTCATTTCTTAATTTAGTTATCTGAAACCAAACCAGACGTTAAAAAACACATTAAATTGAAATCAAATGTATACACCAGTTGCATATTGAAAGTTACAACACATCATTCATTTTACTTCTAGGCTGTGCTACAAGGTGGGAAAACATTTAAAATTGCACTTGGTTTTACACGTTTTTTAGCAATACTTTATATAGAAAACTTATAAACTTACATTTTTTTCTGAATAATTTTGATGTCCATCTGCTTTTCTGACTTCTTTTAAGTTGTGTGCAACCCACTGAAATGTATATTTCTTAATATTCACTACACTCTTAACCGAACTGTTCATGTTACCTAACATGCTAGTCATTTCTGAAACTTACTCTTTCAATTTTTAGTTACAGCCATGCATCAGTTTATTTTTAAAGCACTAGATGACACAGGTTGCATGACATGGGTGTTGGCATTTAATCCCAAAACTGCATATTTTTTGCTGTACTTGGGGCTATATATAAATAAAGACACTGTAGTACACACTGGTATCAAATTTGCTAGGGTACCCATAATCACTGCCATTGTTTTAGTGAAGTAAATAGGTGAGACATTTATTCAGTTACTAGGATGGGGGGACGAGAACACGCCACTACACCTCTGCATATTATATTAGCATCTTATATAGTGAGTTGTCTCGCCAACCCGTTCTCCAGCTGGTAATGAAACTGTGAGGTCGGTGGGGAGAACCTTTTTCCCATTTCTGATACCACAAAAACAATAAATTTACAAGTGGGGAAGTGCGAGAGGTTTATTAATGTCACAACATTAAAAAGGTTTTTTAATCACGCCACGACATTAAAAAAAATAATTATAAGAGAATATACGACTATCAGATTGCACCATGCAACTAAACAAGCTACACAGAAAATGATATGAATGAATGTACGCATAATAGACATGTTGATTTATATGAGATTTTTTGTTTTGTAAATGCTTCCTCCCCTATACGAGTATGTATATCATCATCCACATTACCAATCCACTGCATGATAAAGCTCTCCCCAAGTTTCTACCACAATTTTCAGTCGTAAGCAAGTCTTCTCCATGTTACTTAAGCAAGTTTTCAAATTTCATCCACCCAACTTCTTGGTCTTTTTCTGTCCCTTGGTATCCAGTCTAATAATTCAGTTGTCCAATTGTGGTCAGTTCTAGAAATGTGTCCAATCCATTGTCATTTTATAGACTTTACTTTGATCTTCATGTTTTGGATTCACGAGTTCCTGGTTATGCCAAGCACGCAGCTCTCCATGCCTCTTTGAGTTGTTTGTTTGTAGCATCTGTATGTCCTTTTTAGTTTTCATGTCACTGGTCCACAAGTAAGAACTGGAAGGATGCATTTATTAAACATTCTTTTAAGACATAATGGAAAATTGCTGCATACTGTACTTAATCTTTTTTTTTTTTTAATGTGAAGAGTAACTTCATGGAAAAGTCAGTTTGACAAATTTGGGATTTATTTTTTTTATTAATTATCAGGAGCCTATTCATGGAATAACATATATAATAATGGTACGTATTGATTCAGTGTATGTTGATATGGAACAGATAAATGTAAATTCTGTATTTGAAATATTGTATGGTATGAAAGTGAAAATGTGTAGTAAATTAATACATTCATACTTACCTTCTTTAATAGCTGATATATAGGTTGGTTTTGTATGGAGTGCACATACGGTTAAAAATCATAGTTTATTATGATTTTCAGGATACATTACCTGTTATATATTTATATTTAATAGTGTTTCAGTTATAGTTTTAGACAAACTTGAGAAAACATCAATATTTCATTAGATCTTAAGATCAGTTCTTTTTTCTCTTCCCAAGGTTCAGCTGCTTTAGTTTAACGTTTAACACGTTTAAACCGTGTATCGTGTGTATTATTACTATTATTTGTTTGTGTGATAACATTTTGTTTGTTGGCACTGGTAAATGTAGACGAGATACACATTGGTATAATATATATATTTTTAATGAAATACTGCAATGGGGAAATAGACAGAATAAATTACATTCCAAACACGTGAGCTGCACCATTATTAATGGTAAAACCAATGTAAAATTATAAAATAAAAACAGGTCATTGTTTTAAGGATTATATATTATCTGTCCATTCTGGTATAATTTTGTCCATAATAATGAAAATTCATGTTAGTAAAAAAAAAACTTGCTCTTTTTAATTAATGTGTTGTGTGTTTTTTTAGAAACACATAAATCTAGGGACTCTGCATTAATGTGATAAATCTTTGACTGATAGAGAAGAAAATTTTTAAAAATATGTTCTTTGAGAAATGCATGTAATCTGGGTCTTTACATTGTCACTAAGAACTGCAACTTCCTTGTGGGGCTAGTGAGTTCTTTTCCATGCAATTTTTTTTTAAGTTAGAACAACTTTTCCTTACAGACTATGCTAAAACCAATGGGTCTTGTGGCGGGAGAAATTCCTTAACAAAATAATCACCAGTAATGCTCACTTACTGCAATGACTTCTTTGCTAATGCTGTAAATACCATGATAGCAAGCTGTATTAACTTTTTGGAACATCACTGTTGGTCATCAAAAACAGGGACGCGCCAAGCGGGGCTTCAACGGGTGCTAAGCCAAGCTTAGCACCCGGGCGCCAGATTCCGGGGCGAAAAGACCCACGATCAATTTTTTCGGTTGATAAATTAATATCAGTGACGTGGGAGAAGTTACGAAAATGTTATACTGTGAGAAATCGTAATGCTAAGTGGAACGTTTACTTTTTTAGTAAAAATAACTCGTTTATAACTCAACAGAAAACGTCTTGAAATCAGAGAATAATTTTTATTGTTTTGTTCAGTAACAGATACCGCAGGCAAAGGATTGAAATTCTTTTTCTAATTTTTTTTAAATCTTGAAGATTTCAGCATTCATGAATGTGTGGCCATCTCTATGACAAATGGGGCCAATATGTAGGAAAAACACAATGGACTTCAAGAAACATAATTTTTCGACTTAAGACCCTTATGCATTTTATGTACTTTGAGCGGCTCATACTTTAAATCTGGTCGTAAATGCCAACGAAAAAAATTTCCCTACAGATTGTTAACATTTTCAGCATTGTTCAAGAAATATATGCTTACTTTCTGAATTACCTTATCGTTGGCAAATTTTCAAGAAAGCGCTTCCAGCTTTGACCGTAAAACAGGGTGGGAAAATATTATAGGATCGATGCAATACGGGTAACGAGCACTGGGGTGCAATTTCGATGTATTCCACGATATTAGATATTTTAGTTAGAATAGTTAAAGAGACGCCCATCATGTCTAATATTACATGTATATATATCATCATCATTTTCAACCATTATCAATTTTCTGCTGGATGAAGGTCTCCCCAAGTTTCTTTCACAACGATCTGTCTTGGGCCAGTCTCCTCCATCTTACTCCCGCACTTTCGAATTTCATCCACCCATCTCCCACGTGGTATTATTTTGGGTATTTTCCTGTCTCTTGGAATCCAGTCTAAAATTTCGGTTGTCCATCGATGGTCCGTTCTCTTGGCAATATGTCCAGCCCAATACCATTTCAGGGATTTTACTCTGATCATAATGTCTTCCACTCTTTATCCTTTTCCTTAACCACGGGTTCCTCATCTTATCTTGCTTAGTTATACATACTGTATATGTGTGTGTGTGTGTGTCTCCATCGAGAAACTGTAATATGTTTATCATCGTACATGACGAAACTTTTTTTTACTGGTAATGCAGACTTTTGTGTAAATTGACAGAGAAAGAGATGGAAGCTGACTTCTTGAATTATTCGTAGCGTCATCTGAACTAGAATTTTACAGATTTTTCTTCTTCAGTCTGATATGAGACAGTAGTGTTTTATGGAAAATCTCAATTTACCGGAAAGAGAAAAAAATGTTGCTAAAGATATTTATTTCATGCAAAAATGAATAAAACTTGAAAAATATTCTCGTACAAGGGGCGGTAAATGCCCTTGGCGCGCCCCTGATCAAAAGCATCCAATTGCTAAGTGAACTTAATGTCAAATGACTTATTATTAATTTATTATTGTACATTTTATTGATTATTTTATTTAGTGGTTGTGAAATATGCAGGAGGATATATTGCTGTTCATATGAAAATAATATGGTTGGCAAGGTTTTATGGTTTAACAGTATTAATCTTCTGTCATTGTATTTTAATTGTTGAATTAACAGGAAGTGCCGTTACAACTGTATGTAATTATAATAGGACTTAGTTGGGCAAAGAATGTCCTTAATGCTATCTTGAATGACATTTGTAAAGATTTACCTTGGGGACAATTATATTGAATCCAACACTTACAGGTTCAATAGTTTGACCCAACTATTGAACATACTTTTGTAAAATATTTATTATTATTTGGTTTTCTTGTAAAGGGTAATTCTGGCTATGTTATTTTTTTTACTGTAGTTGAACTGTGGTGGACTTTAATGTAATGTTTTTTGGATATGTAATAACTATATCCTGTATGGGTACATATGCTCATTACGCATTGTGGGTCCACTCTGGAGTGATAAGTATAATTTTTTTTATATTAGGATCTGTACTTTAGATGTATTCTTTTTTTTTTTTTTTTTTTTTTTTTTGTGAAAATGTGTGGTTTATATTTTCCAATCAGTTCATCAATTTCCTGCTAGAGGCACTGAAGGACAATAAATGTGGTTTTCACCTTCAAAAATTATTTTTGCGAATGATAGGACATAAAATTTCATTAAATTTTGGCCATTTTAAATTTCACTACCAGTTCGTAAATTTCCCTCTAGTTCTGGAATTGGAAATTTAAGAAATTTCAGCTTTACGCTACGAGAGACCATTTCGGTTACGGCAAAAGTTCTTTTTGAGTTTGATATGTTTGGCAAAACTAGCTACATTAGTACATCTTCAGTTGCTATAGTTACTTGAAGAATTTAATGCTAAAGGCGCTGATAATGGAGTTTTGCTAAATTTATCAATACATTTTGTATAAATTGTCATGAAACTGGAATAAGTTTCAATTACAAAACGTGCCCTCTCCATTGCTTCAACTTTAGAAAATCACCTTGTTTTTACGTTATGAGCAAATTAGTAGGCAACCGGATAAGTCCTCCACGTTACAAAATACGGGTAAATTAAAATGTGTGCACAGTACTTCGCTTAAAAAGGGTGGATGACTTTTCGTGGAGGAGTTTTCTTGTGGCGAACGATTTTCTAAATCTAAGAGATTCAGCCGTCCATGGCATAGACGAATGTCGTGGACCAAAAAAGTTGGACAGTAAGAATTTCACCAGTCAGTGCAAATAAGCGAGAGTGTGAAATTTCTCGAAAACATTTTTTCTTATTATACTTTCATCAGAAAATTGAGGTCTGCGTTTTCTTTTATTATGTCAAAAAGATGCGTAGGATGTTCTTTATACCTCCACCGCAGTTATCAGAAACAGAAGCATAAGGATTAAGTGCAAAAGATCCAGCTTGAAAATGGAAAAGTAGGAACCAAAGTTTTTCGAGTAAGAGTATCATTGAAACTTTTATTGGCCGCCCGTGTGGCGCAGTGGTCGTTGAACAGGCAAGTCGCATTTTTTTCGGCTCCTGCGTAGAAGTCAACGTTCGTTTGTTTACTTGTTCTTTTTGTGGTATTTCGTCGTTTTGTGTTTTGGTTGCAGTGTTTCGTACCCTCGCTTCACGAGCAGTGAGGCTGAGTGCCGAGTGGGTGCTCATTTTTTGTTTTTTTTTTTAATTTTCGTGTGTCGTCAGTTACGACACATGAGTTTTGGTGGGCCAGTGGTCGAGAATGTCCACTATCACTGTGAATAAGTCACTGTCTTCTACAGCTGCTTCGTCGATTGCTGATATGTCTTCGCTTCCTAGTTCTGTGTCTTCTTCGGGGAATGTTGCGTCGACTAGTGCTGCTGGACTTCCAGAGACTGTGCTTCTGGCCACCCGTGTGCCGGCTGCGTCTAATATTCCTGGTTCTGCTAGTTCTACTTCAACGTCGTTCGCACAAGCTGTGGGAAGTACCTCATATATTTCTAGTGATTCTGCACCACATTTCAAACGTGTAGCTTCGGCGTTGAAAATTATTCTTCCAAGTGATTCACCGCAAGGTAAGCAATTGTCGTCTGCCTTATTATTAAGTGTTTTCATTCCTTCTTTGCGCGACGCCCCCTCCCCCAGTATCTGCATGCTGTGTCGAAGGTCGTTCCAGCCGAAAGCATTGTGTCTATTATTCGCTTGGGTGGAGGGGTGGTTGTTCACTTCACCCACCAGCAAGCAGTAGATTTAATTATAGTTCATGGGGTTGATATTGGGTCCTTTCATCTACAACCTGTCGCTGCAGCCCAAAGACCAGTTACGGTGACCCTCTCTCCTGTACCAACGGCTGTTCCTGATTCTCTGTTGATTGATGCCTTCAACACGATGGGTCGTGTTGTGGGAGTGACCAAGATTCTTCCAGCTATAGCCCGTGATTCCCCCTGAAACATGTGCAGGGTGGGCGCCGCCAGTACCGTGTTATTTTTCCAACTTCTCAGTCAATTGCGGAAAGCCCTGCAACTCTGGAATTAGTCACTGATACCCGGACGTACATTTTTAATCCTTTTGCAGGGGTTCAGTGCTTCCGCTGTAAAGGGGAAGGTCATCTCGCTTCTGCTTGTCCTCATGCTACTCCTGGTGCTACATCTGATTCTTCATTAGCTACTACAGTTCCGGTGGCCGCTGCCCCTGCGGATGTTGTGCAGGCCGCTGAGGCACCTGCTTACATTCTACCTTCATCAATTTTGCCTGCTGTTTCTCCAGTCGTTCCTTCCCTCCCGGTTCCTGTCGTCGTACTGGATGGTATGGAGCACTCCAACGAGGATTTTCCATCGCTGGAAGTGTCTTCACCTAAATCACAGCGTAAACGCCCCAGCTCACCTGGTGTTTCTACTCGCTCTTCCCGTTCGTCTCAACGTCTACGGTCCAAGAAAACAGCCCATTCTACCTCGGGTTCACCTAGCCATCATGAGCCAAATTCTGAATTACTATAGTTTCGAACCGATTCGCATGTCTCCAGGATAATGATGTTATGGTCACGGTCGTCCCTGATCCTGATGACACTGCAATGGTTGACTCTGACGATGATTCTCCTTCTCCTACACTTCTTGACATTTCTACTATGTTTGAAGAACTTGCGGTGCCTTTACACCCTCTTACCTTATCTGATCTGTATGCATTGACCACTCGTCCGCGTAAGGTGAAGTTGATCACACTATCTTGCATTAAGAGTTGTAACGTACCAGGAGATGTGACGTACCTGCCAGAAGGACGCACACGACATAAAGGCAGATAGGAATCTGAATAAAACGTCCGCGTAGCTCAATTGGTAGAGCAACTTATTCCGGAATGAGGGGATCCGGGTTCGAGCCCCGGCGCGGATAAAAATGGCGGAGAAATTTACTTCTTTACAATGGTGCCCGAACTATCCGGATGACCCGAACGTTCAAAATCTCGCATTGGTGTGATGTTCTTTCCACACCGCGAGATAGGAAAAGTAAGAGAATCCCTTCTCCAGCACTTCGAAAAAAAAATAATAAGGGGGAGATGATGTAACGTACCAGGAGATGTGACGTACCTGCCAGAAGGACGCACACGACATAAAGGCAGATAGGAATCAGAATAAAGCGTCCGCGTAGCTCAATTGGTAGAGCAACTTATTCCGGAATGAGGGGATCCGGGTTCGAATCCCGGCGTAGACCAAAAATGACGGAGAAATTTACTTCGTTATAGAGTAAGCTTCACTTGCTGCCTGAAATGATTGCACAGCTAAACCAGTTCCATGCATTAATAACTAATGTTGCTTTGCCTGGCGGGACTGGGCAATATGCTCGCTGTCTGGGCTACATACTCAAGATTTTGAGGGCTGAACTGGAAGGCTGGATGCAACCTACCAGTGATGTCCTTGTTAACACTACTTAGCTTTAATTGTAGAGGGCTTGCGTCTTCTGCGGCGAATGCTTTGGTTTTCGAGGACGTTCGTTACCTGGGGGCTAATATCCTCCTCCTCCAGGAGACGAACTGTTCCTTGTATGCCGGGTGTTCCAGCTGCAGACGCTGGCCGTAGATTTTTTATCATAATTACCGGACCCATCTCAGGTCTGGTACCGCTATAGCATTTCATGTACGTTTTCATTCTTCCCTTTCTGATCTTGTTGAGTCACAGAGTCTGCTGGGTTCTTTTTAACATATTTCTTTTTGTTTTTGTTCTAAACGTATTCATGTTTTCAATATCCATGTTCCGCAATCTGCTACTGATGCAGAAACTCTCCTCCAACATCTTTCTTGTATCCTTTCGACCCTCCATCCAAATGATACAGTCATTGTTGCAGGCGATTTCAATTGCACTTTGCAACCCGGTTTTGACCGAGATGGTTCAACCGCAAGCCGTTCCGACCTTGTTTCCAATCTCACTGAACTCGTTGTTAATTTTGATTTGATTGATGCATTCCGTTCCCTCCATCCTGATCCAAGGAATTTTCCTGGTTCCCTCCGGCTGCTTCACGCTGTGTCGCAGCACGCCTAGATAGATTCTATGTTTCCAGTTTTCTCCATTCCTCTCTAGTTGAAGTTACTCATCATCCTTCCGTTTCGTCAGATCATCGCCCCGTTCTTTTAAAACTTTTTTTGCATTCTTCCTCTGTTCCCCCTTCCCCAGTCTGGTCGCTCGACGATTCAGTTTTAACTGATCCTGTTTTCTGTGCTGAAATTCGCTCTATGATCTCGTCTTCTGTGCAACAACTTTCTTCGTCTGACGACCCAGTGGCTCTGTGGCTTTCCACGAAAATTTCGATTATTTCTTTCGCACGTCAGTTTTCTTTCTCTTCCCGTACTTCTCGCTTTCAAGATATTGATGTTCTCCGTCGTAAATTGCAGACTATTTCTCCTTCTGATCCTTCTTTTCCCGTGTTTCAAGCTCAACTTCGTCGTATTCTGTTTACTTTTGCTTCATCAGCCCTTACTCGTCTGAAATTCACTCACTTGCGGTTTCACGACGACCATTTTTCTAGTTTGAAGTCCCTTGAGGAGTATCATGTTAAAAGCAACACAATTTCCTTTCTTTCACTACCTGACGGATCTACAGTTACCGACCCTTATCGTATCTGTGAACTTACTTTTTCCCATTATTCTGATTGTTTTCAACACTGACTCCTTTCTCCGCAGATACCTCCCTCTTCTTCATGTCCTCCCTCAGGTTCCACATTGTTTTTCTTTATTTTCTTGTTTCTCCTATCTCTCCTTCTGAAGTCAGCTCTGCAATTTTCAGTCAGAATGACCGTTCTTCCCCTGGCGCGGACGGTCTTCCGCTCTCATTTTATAAGAAGTTTCTTCCTTCTCTCCTCCCGCTTCTGGTTGCATGTTTTAATGCCGTTTTTACTTCTTCAAATTTTCAGTCTTCTGATTTCACTTTTGCTATTCTCCGTCTCATCCCCAAAACCGGAAACCTTGGTCTTTTTTCTAACTGACGTCCTATCTCTATTCTTAATACTGACTACAAAACTTTTGCTAAAATTCTCGCTTTTCGCCTCAATCCCGTCTTGCAGCATTTAATCCACCCCGATCAAACTTACACTATTCCCTCCCGTTTGATTACTACCAACATTTCCACCATTCGCAACTTATATTTTCTTTCTTCCCATCTTTCCGAACCTCTCGCAATTTTTAATATTGATCAGAAACAAGCTTTTGACTACATTAATCACTCTTATCTCTTTGCTGTTCTTCGTCATTTTGGCTTTCCTACTCTTTTCTGTCAAGCTCTTATTAATCTTTACTCTCACTCTTCTTTCCGTATTCGCATTTCCACATTCATGACAGCTACCATCCCCTTTGACAACGGGATCCGGCAGGGTTGTCCCCTTTCGGGTCAACTTTTTACGCTTGCATTTGAACCTCTCTTAATTTGTATGCGTTCTCGTTTGTTTTCTGCGATTCCTCGCAGTATTGCTCCTACTCGTCACCACCGCATAGTGTTGTCTGCATATGCTGATGACCTCACTCTCTTTCTTCGCACTGAACGTTCTTTCGTTGTTGTCCTTTCTGCTTATCGTGAGTATGCTTCAATTTCCGGTTCCGAACTTAATCTGTCTAAATCTGTCGGTCTGTGGGCCGGATCGTGGGTGGCACACGGTGATCGCCCTTGGGAAGCCCGTTCTTTTCCCTCTGGCATTCCTTATGTCCCGTCCGTCTCCCACCTACCTCAACTAATGATCTGCTTGCGGAACCTCTCTTTTACTCTTCTGCACTCCGTTCTCCCTCTTCACCGTACTTGTGCTTCTCCACCTGGTTCGCCAGTGGCGTGGTACAGGTATCCCAACTTGTAGATGCTTCTCTCCGCTGGAAGTCTCTTTCCCAAATCGACACCTCTCTTGCTGACACTCCCTTACATCGCGCCCAACTCCTGTTGCTTCATATTCAGTTTCAACACCTTTTCCCGTCTCTCGTGAATTCTTATGCGTTAATTTTTTCTTCTTCGGCGTCCCCTTGCCTTCCTTTTCTGGTTTATTTGAATGATGTTCCCTTTCTGGTGCATCAAGTTACTGCAAAACTCTTGTACCGCCACTTTCTTACTTAATTTAGAACACCTCTCGCTATTCCTTTTGTGCCACCTGATGAAACCTCTCAGACATGGATCGATTCACACACTTCTCTGGCTTCCCCAAAAGCTACTGATATTCATTGGCTCCATCTTCATTGTCGCTTGCTCACACCACGGACTCTTCATCGTTTTGGTCACCTGTCTTCTCCCTTGTGTTTTTTCTGTTCAACGCTCGGTGATGTTCATCACGCATATGACTCCTGTTTAGTTTTACAGCCTCTTTTTTCATTGATGTTTGCTCTTCTCTCCAAGGTCTGTCCTTCCTTTCACTCTGTTTCACATTACTATTTTCTTCGCCGTCATCATCCTTCCGCTGCTGTTCACAATCCAGTTTGCGCGTTTTTAATTTTGCAGGCCAAACTGACTATTTATTTATACTATCATACCAGTGTTGATCGGCCTGCTCTTCGTCGATATCATCCTGCGAGAGTTTTTCTGTGCCGTAGGTTTCGTTCCTCGATCAAGTCCGTCATCCAACTTGAGTACGAGGTAACTCTGGCCCGGCAGGCAATTCCTGCTTTCTTCTCGATCTGGTCCCCTCACCTCCCATGGTTTCGGGTTGAGCATGGGTTGATTCAATTCGTTTGATCAGTTTTTTTTTCTTGTTTTTGTTTTGGTGTACTGGTTTCTTCACTTTGTTTGTTTTTGCTTTTCCGGGTTGTTGTCTTGTTCTGTTTTTGATTGAGCTGCAGGTTTTTTTCCCTTGTATTCATTCTTTTCCTCTGATCCTGTTGTTTTTCCTTTTAATTTTTTACCGTTTTCCTTTTCTTGTTTTTGATGGCCCTTTGGTAATGTTGTACTGTTTTGCTTCCTTGAGATTCCGGTCTTTTTGTTGTTTTTTCCCCTGTGCTTTGTTAGCTCATTCTACTGGTCGGTATATTCTTTCTTGGATAGTGCTTTTCTATACTTTTCCTCTTACTAGCGGCCTCGGCCACTTTGTCTGAATTTTCTTGCCGTTTTGCGCTGTGATTGGATGTTTTACAGCTAGTTGCTTTGACTTTTTTTCTGTCCGGAGTCCGTGGGCATTTGTGTTCCTGTGTTCTGTGTGTATTTTTTTCTGGTTCTTGGTGGTGCTGTGCAATCGGTTATTGTTTTTTGTGACGGTATTTTTGTTTAGTTGTTTGTCTATGTATTATTGTGTGCTTGCTTTCTATGTTTTCGTCGGCCACAGTTGTTGGTCGACGCATTTCTTGTTGTGGTGTTTTGTTGTACTGGTTGGCCACCAATTGTTTGTGATCAGTGTTATTGTTTGGTATAGTGTGATGCTTGTTGGGTGTTGTTGTTTTCCGTTGGGCTAGTCTGTGTTGTCTAGTTTTGCAAATTTTTTTTGGCGTGTTGTGTTTCTTTTGTGCTTGTTTGTTTGTTGTTGTTCCTGATCTTCTTTTTTGTACTGTGTTTCCTGTATGTGGTATTCCCGTGTTTTTGTAATTGCTCTTGCTTTTTTGCACGTGTTTTATTTGGTTGTTCGGATGGCGGCTGTCCTACTCGCTCTGCTCCTGTGTGAGGTTTTCAATACTGTGATTGTATTTTACCTATACTGCTAATGTGATAATCTTGTTTTTTACTTGTTTGTGTATGTTCTACTTTCGTGTTTCAGTTGGCTCCGCAGTTTAGGGAGCCTTTTTTTTCTCATGCTTTGTGTTTCATGTTCACCTGTTATGCTTTTTTTTTATGAACTTTGAATTACTTAGTGTGGCCCTGCTGGTCTCGTTGTGTTTTTTTTATTGAGTGCTCAGCCTTATCTCTCGTTTTCTATACAGTGTGCTTCTCGTGCGTATCTTGTCTATTGGGTTACGTTGACCGAAGGAGTTGGTCAACGCACTATTTGCCTTGTGCTCATATTTTTTTACTGTGCCTCTTGTGTTTTTTTTTCTTGACTGTATGCGACTACATGTTTAGTGAAGTAGTCAGTTGAGGCAGTTTTGTCTTTGATTATGTTTTAAGTGCACTTTTTGTGTTTTCGTTTTTGTGTTTCTTTGCACTCAAGCTAGGGTTCTACGTCTTGCTTCGTGTTTCTCCTGTCCGGGTTTTTCCTGTAATATTTTATTTTTTCTCGGCCCAGCTTTCTGTTGCCGTGCACGTCTGGACGTACATTGTGTTGTTTTCACTGTGTTATGGTGCTGTGCGATCTTGTTTCCGCGTGATTCTCTCTATAGCGCCACGTCGGCTTTCGGGGTTTGTCAACGCGCGACTTCTTGTTTTGAGTATGAAATTTGAATTGAGTGCGATTTTTTTTGTGAACCGCGTGTGCCTTTTTGGCTACATTTATTTTGTGTGATGCAGCGGTTTTTCTCCTTATTATCATGTATTCTTCTGTACAGTGTTCCTTCTGACATACATGCGTCACTTCGTATTTCGTTTTTAGTTATAGCGGTTGGTTAACACCCCTCTTTATGTGCACGGTTTTTTGTTTTTTATGTTCTTCTTGTACTAATGTTTTGGCCTCTGCTGCATGTTTTCAGAAGTACAGTTTTGTTTCTCCTGTCACTGTCTTGCAGTGTCAGTCAATTTGTGTTGTGTTGTATTGTTGTGTGTTTTTTACCTGTCACTTTTGTGTTCGTGCTGCTATGTACTAGTCTTTGGAATGTGTTTTCTTCCCTCCCTCTGGGGTTTGGGTTTTGTGATGTGTGTGTGTTTTTTTTGTTTTCTGTGTTCCTTTTTTATCTGTATATATCTTAATCTTGTTCTGATGTTACCAGTTTTCTTTCCTCCTTTCTTTTGTGTTGAGACTTCTTGGCCTCGTCTCTTTTAATACAGTCTCATGTGACTGAAGCGTATCACATGTACCTTGCTTTTAGACTAATAAAGGTTTATTTTGAAGGCAGTGGTCTAAGCGCTGGCTTATGACCATTCGTCCGAGATGGGTCCGGGTTCGAATCCCGGTGAGGCATCGATGTTGTGTTTGTCTTACGGTACTGGCTCTCTCACTTCATTGGAACCAGTGACCCTAAATTAGGGACGGACGACTGCTTATAGCCCATTGAGTTGCTCACGGTGGTCGTTAAACCTTCAATAAAAAAAAACGTTTATTGCTTTTTGAAATGTTAATTTGTTGTCAATTTAAGGAATAGAAAAGGTGAGGATACCTGATAATTATCAGTATTAAACTAGGGGAGGAGAAAGCAATAAGAAAATGCTATTGCAATACGATAAAAATTTGTTTTAACACTATTCAATAAGAAAACGATAAACAGTGCAAAATTTTCAAATTTCTGTATTTTGCAGCCTAAGACACACTTTTTGTGAAAAAACAAAACAAAAAAAAACAAAAAAACAGAAAATAACGAAGCACCCCGCGAAAGTCCTTTGATCCTAATGAAACTCTGCATGCAAGTACCTCAGGGCCGAATATGCAAATGATTAATTAAAAAATAACTACCAATGACTAAATAGCGGCCCGCGACAGCGCATGGGAACCGCATCGAGAAAGGCACATCAAAAGCAAAGGGCGACGTGTCGTAGAATGCGTCGACGTACCGGACAATTGTGACAGCGAATTACTGTTACATTAACCTCCAGACTGTCAGGATGCCACGACGACGGATCCGTACACACCACAAGTAGTCGAGCAGGTTTGCGACAGGATATATAATTGGATGAGAGAAGCCGGTTGGTCAAGTCGCCTTATCGCCAGGCATTTGGATCAGAGCGACGCGGTAATCGGACGATGTTGGCGCCAATGGGTCGAACAGGGCACCACAATCCAGCGGCAAACGGGAAGTGGACGGCCGAGGGCAACGACAGAACGCGAACATTGAGCGATTGGGAGAGCCGCACGAACAGGACCGAATTCGTCGCCATGTTGCGTCGTCCACAGTTACGGAAGTGGCCATTCGGACCGTTGCCAGACGAGTTGCAGCACAGGGATTACATTCGAGGAGGCCAATCCGCTGCTTTCTACTAGTCAGAGAGCATCGCAAGTACCATTTACAGTGGTGTCGGACCCGATCGACGAGGGATAATGTCCAGAGGTGTCATGTTGTCTCCAGTGATGAATCACGGTTTGCACTTAGCGCCGATGACCAGCGCATGCGTGTCTGGAGACGAGCCGACCAGCTCACGGATCCTGCTTTTACCGTGCAACGGCACGGCTCGGACACCCGATCGGACTGTCTAGGAAGCTATTTCCTACGATAGCTGGATACCCTTCGAAGTCCTCCGTACTACATTCTCGGCTCAACGGTACGTCGACGCATTCTACGACCTGTTGTGTTGCCCTTCCTGTAGCACATCCCCGAATAATTCTACAACAGGATAATACACGGTCACACACGGCACAGCTCTCCCGGGCCTGCCTCTGTAATGTCGACACCCTACTAGGCCAGCCCGATCACCCGATTTCTCACCGATCAAACACGATGGGACCCCACCTACACCCGTCCCGGAATGTCGGCGAATTGGCCCACAATTTGGACACCATCTGGCATTCCATACCTCAGAACCGTATCCGTAAACTGTATGCGTCTCTGCCAAGCTGGGTTTCTGCTTGTATCAGAGCGAGAAGTGGCGCTACAATACAACTTACTGACTTCTACTCATGTAACTGTTTTATCCGGATAAATGGTCCAACTGCTGTGGAATTGCAATCATTTCCACTCCTACACATGTACATTACACATGGCAATTTTCATCTTGATTGGATGATTCCTTCTGGGTGCTTCGTTTTCTTTCTTTTTTTTTTTTTTTTTTGTTCTTCTTCCTTTCTTTTTAGCGAAGATTGTATTAGCTACTTTGGTTTAGGGTGGTGTAGGAAGATTAGAGCTAAGGAAGAACTTGATTATACTACTCCAGTGAGAAAAGGTAGTATACAGCAAACACACCGGATCATCAGGATAGTTTCTGCAAGCACTCTTCATCGCAGCTCAGGAAAGACAGGTAAAAAGTTCCAACCCAGGTGATTTTCCTTGGCTGGAAGTCATACGAAAGTAATTTATATCACAGCCAGCTAAGTATTCTCCTTAAACAATGAAAAGTGTGGGAAGCGTCAATCCTTGTTTCAGCTACCACTAAAAGGAAGGCTAAGTTGTTTTAACAGTTTCTTTCAAAATAAGTACATCGATAACAATTCGAAAATTTAAAACGAGAAAGTAAATTTTCAATTGACAATAAAGTGGTCACTTTAAGGATTTATTTATTTCGGTCAGTGAAAAGCAAAACAAAGCTGGCAATCCAATTATACGTTTTCATTGCCCCTCAAGCTCTGCCTAGTGGGAAATCCGCCCCTGGCAGTATGCATGGTTACTTGTACATGGGCAGTAAGTAACCATGCGCACTATGCACTTCCGCTCAAAAAGTCATTATTTTGTTAAATTTTTTAAAGAAATACCAACACATATTTTCCAGTTTTTTTCTGGAAATTTTGTATTATGAGAATGAATATTTCAGCCTCAATTTTTTCCATGCCTGTGTGGGTAGAGTAAGGGTCCGAAAAACCCGTTCAAAATCGCGATTCCCCCATTGAGATATACAGGAGATTCTTAGATTAGGCGCATTGGCGTAGTCAGCTGATAAAAAGTGGCGTCACGCCAGAAGCGCAAGGAGAGGGGCTGTTGCCACCTCCTCTTACTTCTAACCTCCTTGATTTAAATATAAGCTCGATGGGTAAATCATCGTAGCAGACGTCCTGGTGATCAATTGGTGTACAAGCACTGCTTGGATTTGCATTCTGGAGCGTTAAGGAGAATGGTGTTATGTGCTTTTCTCGGCTGAAGTAACCAAAGTGGGAGTGATAATCATGTGTCCTATTACAGATTACCGTCTGAACGAACGAAGTGGCATCAGAAATATGAAAATTTAATTCAGAAACCCCAAAATTTGTCGTTATCACGTAAGTTGACATTGATGACCGGAAACGAAGGAACACTGGAGTGTGGAGTTTACATTTTGTAACAGTTATGTTCATAAATTTACTGATGCATTATCTACAACAACTCTATAAAGATCTTTAAACTAGAATTAACCTTTTTTATGAGTAAGATTATGTTGTTCTTTATCGTGAATGTATTCACTGTTCTAGGGGAGTGAATATCTTATGAAACCTTCATATGTTGGGTTCCCAGGCCGATTTTGGAAAAATGATCTCATGATAACATTCACCCGTTTATTATTATTCTCATTATCTTATATATAAGGTACAGAGACTCAGTGCTACTCGCCAGAATTATTATTATTATTATTATTATTATTATATATAGCCTTACCTGTGTAAAGCTGAGGATTTTTACCTTAGCTTAAGTTTAAGGTTGGAGAATATCTAAATTATTGAAAGGTAAACTTTGAAATTAAATAATTAGCCAAAAATGAGAGGACTTTTTTTTTTTATCTTAATTAACTGTGTAAACATGCTGTTAGTACAGAAGTTGGTGGCTGTGCTGAAATGCAGAATTTCGAGTTCTTTTCAAGCAAAAACATTCTCCTTCCTACAATATTGATCAGGAAAATTGAGTATGGAATAACATATGGGTCTCCACAATTGCCCAATAACTTTAATTTATCAGAATAAAGCTGTTTTTGATCACCAGATAACCCACTGCCGTAGCCCATGCAATGCATCTTTGATCTCACTTGTACACCAGTTGTTCTGTAAGAAAGCAGCTGACGAAAAAGTAACGCGAAACACGATTTCGTGACGTCATGCATACGGTCTATAGATTGGGCTTTACCCAATGCTGAGCTGGAGTTCGGATCCCAAATTAGACATAGATTTTCCTTCATCCAAGGGCATAAGCGCTTTATTTTCCTTAGAAACAAATGTCCTAAATCGCACAGCGCCCTCAGGTTGTTAAAATTCGTAATTCTCATTATTCGGGTACTACTCAGGCAAACCCAATAATGAGCTTAAGTTCATCCCACATTACCCAATAAAGAAATTTAAGTAAAACTTGGATGAACTATGTGCGTGTCATTGGTGGAGTGCTCTACTAATTTTTTGCATAACGTGAAATGTTGCTTGTATTGTATAATCCTGCTCGAAATCCTAAAACAGACACGTAAAGCAGCAGTACTGATATTAGTTACAGGTGTAATACATTTTGGTTGCTCTTTCATTTTCGATTATTTTCATTCAAGAACTTGGCCAGCTAATTTTTAATAGATGTCACTTCACATTATTTCGTTTCATTGCTTCGTTATTAACAGTTTTACCACAATCATCACATAGTAAAACAGATTACTAGATCGTCACGATAAGTTTTCAAACCCTAAATTTTGGGCAGATGATTTACATTTTCAGTTCCGAACGTTTTTTAATCTTCTAAAGCTGGTTAATTCGTTCCCAGAAACAATTGTGCTTCATTGCAAGTCCCATGGCAGCTCCGTTAGCGCAATTGTCTAAGCAGTAAGCACTGGAGGTAAGTTCCATGGCTACCCCCTTGGTGGATTGGTTCAAGAGGTAGCAATTAGTTCCATAGCCGTCCCGTTGACGTAGTGCCTAAGCCTTTGACCATTCGCCCACGATGATGTCCAGGTTCGAGTCCCGGTGAAACAAGGATGTTGTGCGTACCTTACGTCACTGGCTTCTGACCATTCGTCCAGATGAGGTTCGGGTTCGAATCCCGTAGGACATGGATGTTGTGTTTGCCTTATGGCACCTGGCTGTATCCCCTTCCTTGAACCAGTGGCCAAAATTAGGAACAGGCGACTGCTTGTAGCCCATCCAGTTGCTCATGTTGGTAGTTAAATTCACAAACAAACAAAAAACGAAAATAAAAAAAGAAAGCCATGAAGTAGGCCGAGTAAATAAATTTCGCTAATCTTCAATTTTAGAAATCTTCAGAGTTTTTTCGTTGAAGCGAAAAACTTTTCCCTTCAAGCCCGTGGCTTGTATTAATATTTACCTGTCTTGTTACTAGCGGCTTGCTGGGCGAAGTGAATGAAGTCCGGCTTCATCTAGAATTCGTATTAAAATATTATTCAAATAATTTATGCCAGCAGTTAAAAATTAATCAATTTTTCATTTATAATTGATTTCTGTAATAGAAGCTTCGGTAACAGAGTTCTCACGTTTATGGAAGATAAAAATGTTAGGTCCCTTAAGGCGAACAGATATTGAAACACTCTTTTGAGGACAAAATAGCGCGACGTACCAAATCGACAGCTCATTGGGGACACACATATATAAATACTGAATATGCAAAAAAGAAAGAAAGAAAAAAAGTCCAAAATTGTATTGTTTCTGTAAGCGATACACCGTCGAGCAACATTATTGTGACCACCAGCTAAAGCGAGTATATGATGATCATACGTAGAGGATTTTAGGAAGGGAGTGTATGACCCCAGGTCTTAAACAACCCTTAGAAATAGGAAGCTAGGAGATTTGGGCTAGAGTGCCCGATAGGAAAGTGACACGGAAGCGAGGTAGAAAGGGGGAGGAAGACGCCTTTATTTATTACCGAGGGGCCAGTACCACCGGGGTCCGACGGCTTAACGTGCCCATCCGACGCACGGCGGATATTTAGTGGATCGAGCGTTCGTACCTGCTGGGATCGAACCCAACGTCTTCTTCGTGGCCAGTCACGAACGCTGTCCACTAGGCCACCCGCCACCCGTAAAGCGAGTACATACACTATCTACCAACAAGTAATTGGACACCCCTGCAATCGACGATATCTGCGGTCCCGATACACGTCACGGCCGCCGCTAAATATCGTGTGAGAAACAACAACGCAATCAGTCGCATGGAAGATGCCATGCATTTCGGAGCTCTCTGATTTTGAGAAAGGTGTAATCGTCGGGTATCACAGAAATGGCCGATCCATACGTGACATATCCAGCGAGTTGAAGTACCCAAAATCGACAGTGGCCTACGTGATTGGCAAGTGGAAGATGAGAGGTGGCTCTCGGAATGTTCCCCGACCCGGCAGACCCACAAAACTGGGAGTTAGAGACCGACGGGTGCTGGCCAGAGAAATTCGGAAGAACCGCACCATATCGATGGGCCACATCCGCGAAGAGTTTCAACAAGCATCCGGGAGTGTTCTTTCGATGAATACCATCCGTAAGGAAGCCCATCTGCTCGGTTATCATGGACGTGTTGCCGCCCACAAGCCTTTGATCACCAATTCCAATAGCGCTGCTCGGCTAACGTGGTGCAAAGAACGTCGACAGTGGACCGTTGAACAGTGGAAACAGGTTCTCTGGAGCGACGAATCAAGGTTCACTCTCTACCATTCGGATGTCAGGGTCTTGGTTTGGCGTCTGCCTGGAGAACTCCTCCTGCCGGAATGTATTGTGCCAACTGTAAAGTTCGGCGGCGGTGGAATTATGCTATGGGGGTGTTTCTCCTGGTATGGCACGGGACCCTTGGTCGCAAATCCTGGTAAACTCAACGCCGAGACCTACTGCTCCATTTTGGATGACCATGCGCTTCTTACGTTGTGGCAGTTTTACGGGGTGGACCCATGTTACTTTCAGAATGTCAATGCCACCTGTCATGTTGCGAAGTCCACCATGGCCTGGTATAGTGACAATGGTGTTAATCGAATGGACTGGCCTGCGTAGAGCCCGGACCTTAACCCTATCGAGCACCTCTCGGACGAGTTGGAGTGCCGACCTAAGGGGTGCCCCCACCGTCCGAAATCGGTGAAGGTACTGACCTGTCTTCTCCAAGCCGAGTGGAAGAAAATACCGCTAGCCGTCGTACAACGCATGATTGAGAGTATGCCCCGGAGGGTCGCAGCTGTAATCGCCGCTCGTGGAGGCTCCACCAACTATTGAAGGTGAATAAACCTCGTTTTTCTTTGCGATCACTGGTGTCCAATTATTTGTTGGTAGATAGTGTATTTTACCACCAGCTTAATATACAGAGTAACCGCCGTGTGCAGCGCGAACAGCAGCTAGACCTAGAACTAGTGGCTATAAATCTCTCATCCTAGAACTAGTGGCTATAAATTAGGGACGAGTGAGTACTCTAACCCTTTTTTCAGATTTAACGACTACTGTGATTAATCACAATGGTCATTAAAATCCGAAAAAAAAAATATAAAAATAAAAGTGAGTACAACGAAATTTAATTTTAACAACATAGTTCATTGCGGATGTAACGACCTGATGGTGAAGTCTAAATTTGTGCACAAAAATAAAAATTCGAATATAATTTGCGTCACTAAAGGCATCAGACATTTTTGGGGACAGTAAACTTAATTCGAGGACTGTCATTAAGAATTTAGTGCGTTTTGTCAGCTTTCTTCAAAGTGATGCAAATACAAGAACAGCTGTAGCTGAGGTTATAACTTCAGCTATCTTGCTGGCACAGTCGTCTAAGCGGTGGCGTCGGACACTTTTGGGGGCCCTGGGCAGTTATATTTTTCGGGGCCCCTGATCCTATATATACAGAATATCAGTGGCGGCGGAACCGCCCGGGCCAGGTCAATAATTTTTTTTTTTTTTTTTTGGTTGGAGTTTTAACGACCACCGTGAGCAACTCAATGGGCAGTCGCCCGTCACTAATTTAGGGTCACTGGTTCCAGGGAAGGGAGAGAGCCAGTGCCGTAAGACAAACACAATATCCATGCCTCCCCGGGATTCGAACCCGGACCCCGTTCGGACGAATGATCAGAGGCCATCGCTTAGACCACTGCGCCACCGGGGCGGCGTCAATAATTTCCTCCAAGATTTTTGTTTTTATTATTTTTTTATTTGACATATGTGCGATTGTTCCTTAGAAAGTTCCTCTAGGTAAGTGGTTGGAGCCGCCCCGGTGGCGCAGTGGTCTAAGCGATGGCCTCTGATCATTCGTCCGAAAGGGGTCCGAGTTCGAATCCCGGTGAGGCATGGATGTTGTGTTTGTCTTACGGCACTGGCACTCTCCCTTCCCTGGAACCAGTGACCCTAAATTAGGGACGGGCGTCTGCTTATAGCCCATTGAGTTGCTCACGGTGGTCGTTAAACCTCCAATCAAAAAAAAAAATAATAAGTGGTTGGGTGGTCCTAATTCCCAACAAAGCTCCTTAGGCATTGTTTTTCTTTTGTTTGTTCCGGGAAATGGGAAGGTAGAGGGTGCACTACGATTCAAAATTTCGGTCCCGGTCAACGAACTACACTTTCCACCCCCACCCCCTGCAGAACACATACAGCATTTGGTGTCATTACAATATGTGTTTTTTTTTTACTCATATATGGCATTAGTACAATACATACAACACATGGATATACAGTACATACAACGTATGAGAATTATTATACAGGATGTTTCAAAACTAACGGAACAAACTTTAAGGGGTGATAGAACACACCGAAACAAGCACTTTTCGTCATAGAATGCACGGTCGCGAGTTACGCGGTTAGGCGCTGGAGAGCGCTTTCCGTTTCCCCACAGACGCCGTCTTTCGCAACCCAAAGACCCATATCTTTTTTTTTTTTTTTTTTTTTTTTGATTGGAGGTTTAACGACCACCGTGAGCAACTCAATGGGCTATAAGCAGTCGCCCGTCCCTAATTTAGGGTCACTGGTTCCAGGGAAGGGAGAGAGCCAGTGCCGTAAGACAAACACAACATCCATGCCTCACCGGGATTCGAACCCGGACCCCTTCGGACGAATGATCAGAGGCCAACGCCTTAGACCACTGCGCCACCGGGGCGGCCCCATATCTTTTACCGGAACGTCTGGATGGGAAGACGTACCATATGATCCAGCATATACCAGAAGCCGTCCGCCGTAAAATGTGGTTCCAGCATGATAGAGCACCAGCTCATTTCATCACTCAGGTGCGGGATTACTTGAGCGCCACATTTCCAGGCCAATGGATTGGCCGAGGTGAGCCCATAGCTTGGCTTCCATGATCACCAGATCTGTCTCCTCTGGATTTCTTTTTATGGGAGCATCTTAATTCCGTAATGTACGACACTCCCATTGATTCCAATGAGGAACTAGTCGCTGCTGCTGATTCCAATGAGGAACTAGTCGCTGCGGGAAATGCCAGGTATTTTCCACAACATACGGGCATCTTTACGTCGACGATGCGATCCGTGTATCAGGAGTGGCTGTCGCCCTTTTGAGCAGCTTTTGGGAATGTAATTAATTTCAGTACTTACTTATTAATGTTTGCAAATTTGATGTAATTTTGTGATGTCACGTTTTGTTTTTTATTTTGTCTGCAATAAAGCTTTGTTTTGATTGGCAACCTAAATGAACTACAGGGGCGCTGCGCAAACGTAAAGAAACCTCTTTTAGTACGGATAACGTCGCACGTGTTTCCGTAAAGTCCTATGTAGGAATGGCTGGTTTAACACTCTCAATCCTTGAGATAATGAAATTTGTGGGCGATACAAAAAAATAACGACGCATCAAAGAAGGGGAAGTGATTCTTAATGCAGGTCATACAATTTCATGTGGAATTAAGACGAAAGATAGAAAAGTAATTCACATAGTTTTGCATTGCATTCAATCCACTGCAATAACGTCGTCGCTTCATTATATCAACGGGGTTTTAGACAGAAATAATTTTGAAATTTCTGTAAAGTCTTTTCTCAAGTCCTCTTGTAAAGCAAGCACAAGTGGAACGTGTAAGCACTGTGTAGCAGTAATGCTTTAGTATAACAGGTAAGTTTTATTTTTACATTTTCAGACAAGTGATATAGTAATACCGACAAGGGTGTAGCAAGAATTAGTGGGACCCTGGGAAAGTCACATTTTGGTGCCCCTCTTCACCTGCCACACCACTAGTAGGTACTAGCAGATTATAGTTTTGTTTTTTTCCGTCTGTAAATTAGACAAAACAACTGGATCTGTAAAGTCAAAGTGACTGTTGACAGAACATTGCAAATTTTGTTGCTTAATGGAGTTCAAATTTATACGGATAACAGAAATTGCTTGTTTTCAAAGGCATGTAAAAATAAGGAATTTTAAATTATTACTATGCAATAAAAGCATGTCTTATTTATCATTCATTCAAACACGCTACTAGGTTGGTGGCATTTCACTGGAAGGATTTCAATTGCCAGGTACAAACGTTTATTATTTTTTTTTTTTAATTGGAGATTTAACGACCACCGTGAGCAACTCAATGGGCTATAAGCAGTCGCCCGTCCCTAATTTAGGGTCACTGGTTCCAGGGAAGGGAGAGAGCCAGTGCCGTAAGACAAACACAACATCCATGCCTAACCGGGATTCGAACCCGGACCCCTTATGGACGAATGATCAGAGGCCAACGCCTTAGACCACTGCGCCACCGGGGCGGCACACAAACGTTTATACTAACTTGTGAAAAACATAGCTGCGACCTTGGGAACGGCACTGCGAGACCTAACAACATAAATTGTTCTTGGTCACGGAATTCTCCATTATACTATACTCTTTAATTGCAGAAAGTGTGCAAATATACCCCAAAATAAGCCAACCGAACCTAGC
This sequence comes from Macrothele yani, assembly GCA_039090855.1. NCBI lineage: Eukaryota > Metazoa > Arthropoda > Arachnida > Araneae > Macrothelidae > Macrothele > Macrothele yani. The sequence continues at coordinate 129,773,531 of CM077027.1, read as the reverse complement.
AACGATCGAACAATAGCTAAGAATGTTATCCACAGTATTTGTCATTTTCTTGTAGGACTTCCGTCCACAGTGAGTAGAGTTTAGGTACCAGCCACCTACAGCGAGGTCGCCTTTTGGGCAGGACACAGAAACGGAAGGAATGAGAGCAAGTCTAGCGACTTTGACAGAACAGTTTGTAGTGAGATTAGAGTACAGTAGATGGCGCCACCGTACAAGTACCATGTTTCACACAGAGGGGCGAGAGAATTTCAGGGTAGGCATAGGAAAGGATACCCATTTAACCAGTGGGTCCAGCCTGGGGGCCGTCTCTTAACGTGCTCGTCCGATGTACGGCGGATATTCAGCGATTGTTAGTAAATCACACCATCTCTGAAAGATCAACCTGAGGACCTTGCATCGATAGTCTGAATCGCTAACCACTAAACCATCCGCGGCTCTTAAGAATGTTATCCGTACCACCGCCTTCTATATATACACTGCCTGCCCAATCGTGCTCAAACATTGTTTTCCGGTTATGATCTAAATGTCCGCAAAGTGGCGCTACATTAGTTTACCTCTTTCGTATTTGTTTACTTGCGTAGTTTAACATCAGTGATTTTATTTTAACTATTTAGATAATTTAAATTATAATAACTAGGTTTTTTACTTTGCACAAAGTTCATTGAAAGGGTGGAAATTCATTTTCCTGTGGTTTCTTCACAAATGATTCTTCTGTTTCGTTTGGAAACGATCTGTTTTGTTGGTTAATGTGTAGGTGAGCGTCCTAAATTATTTCGTTGGAAAAATGTTAGTACCTGGAAAACGTGCGACGTACAGATTTTTGAGTATGGAAATTAATGGAAAGTGGTGCAGAAATTTCTTATTTTAAATGTCTTTTAAAGAATTTTATCGTGACATTTACGTGTAAGTGCGGTGCTGTGAGGAGAACTAGAGACCTAGAGGTGGGCTTAACGAATCGCTCCGGGGACAATGAGAGGCTGTGCTCCGTTAAAAGAAAGGTTCGTTCGTTGCTGTATGGATGTATGGAAATGACGGGTGGAAGAATACAACAGAACGCGGTTATGTTGTCGGGAGGAGAGCGATAAATGTTGCAGTGATACGCTACAGAAAAAAGACCCACATCATCCACTCTTTTTTCTTTTTTTTATTGTTGTTGTTGTATCCTGTGTGTTGTTTACAGGAAAAACCGGGTAAAACCTCTTTGATTTGCAAACGATACGTATCAGTGAGTTAGAAAGTGACCTGCGAAGAAGATATTAAGAGGAGAACCAAAGCTACAGTGGCACAAGAAATTACTTCTGAATGGAAGCCGTTGAAAGCATAACCGAAAGTTATACTTCCCCAGTTTTCTGAACAACATCGAAAGGCATAGTCGTACTTTTTATTTAGAATCAGGGAATCATATGCGAAAGAACGAAAAATTTCTCAACATGTGCTTTAAAAACAATGACAAAACATGAACGACCTATATTTTGTAGCGTATGAGTACAACATGGTTCGCTCTCCTGGCAAGAACGTACGCGGGTGCACTTGTATAGTCGTCCGCGCGTGAATTGCATGCCGCAGCGAATCTTCCTTTCAACGGAGCAAAGCTTCACATCGTCGCCGTAGTGATGCGTTAGACCTACCGCAGCGTCTCTTTACAACATCGCACTTACACGTAAATATTACGATAAAAATCTTTAGAATACAATGAAAATATGAAATTTCTGCGCCATTTGCCATTAATTTCCATACTCTAAAATCTGTACGTAGCACTTTTTCCAGGTACTAACATTTTTCCGACGAAATAATTTAGGACGCTGAGCTACACATTTACCGTTTTGTTCTTAGCAATAGATACTGATTCCATAGAAACATCACCTCTTTGTGTCTTTGTTCTTTTGCACGGGTACATCATCTGAAGGCAACTGCATACATTTTACTCATTATTAATACAGGTAACAAATAAGCATTAACTTTAAATATCCTGAAAAAAATGGTTTGTAAGCATTTTAATGTGTACTCTAAATTTAAAATGAAATCACTATACGTGTTTAGGTATAATTTAGAAATGCTATGAGTGATTATTAAGTCATATTTTTTGACGTGTTTATCAGACGCATGTATGTGTATTAACGCTGACTTTGTGTTTCACTTAAAACTGACATTATTACTTGTCTATCACTCTTGCGACGTGATGAAAATATGAGATTAGTTGCTCTACAAAAAGAACGACTGTATAGTACTTATTAATGCCCACATTTCACGTAACTATCGTTGGCAGTCGCCCATCGTTTATAAATCTGACATGAATAAACTGAACTGATATCTTAACTTATTTCATTTAATTCTCCTTTGCTATATTTCTATTTAATTCTCGTCGGCTGTACCAGTTCTTTAACAAAATGCTGAAATAACTCGTTGCATATAATTCGTTTTAAGTCGGAAACTTCGTTTTCCTAAGCGAATTCTCAATGGAGAGAAAATTTGAATTTACAAAATGACACCAATATAAATAAGAAAATAACGCTGCCGTGTGAAAGTGTTTTTATTTCAAAACAATAATTTCATACGCAAACAAGCTTTTATGATTATCTTCTGCACATCAGAACGGAGTCAACGTATCTCGCGGCCAATGGCTGAACGATCATCATCACGCCTTAGTACTGAAACGAGATCGACTGGCAGGCAGTGTCAAAGGGCAGTGTATATATAGAAGGCGGTGTCCGTATTATAGTAGTTCTTCCTTTCGCCGCTAGAGGAAGAGCGGACCGCTGAGATTGCCAGTTTGCGTTGCGAAAGACGGCGATGTGAGGAAACGGAAGAAAGCGCCCTCCAGCGCCTAACCGCGTAACTTGCGACCATGCATTCTATGACGAAAAGTGCTTGTTTCGGTGTGTTCTATCACCCCTTAAAGTTTGTTCCATTAGTTTTGAAACACCCTGTGTACATTACCATCACATGTTATCCCTATGAGAAGAAACATTCAATATCCGGTAACTCTTTAAATACCACTTGAATGAAAAATGGTACATGACAGAAACTGTAGAACTCCATGAAGTGTAGGAAATGCATTCACATTTTGTTGTTTAGCAAATTACAAGAAAATGGGTGCTGAAAGACTTCATTTTATTTCTTCCCCATTTTACAAATTATTTAACGAAAATTAAATTAAAACAGAAGAAAGAAATAAACCAACCAGCGCCGTTTCCAGACAATATGAAGCACCGGACAGAAATGCATATATGAGGCCAATCGTTGTTATTTGTTTAAACAGCGACGACTGAAAGAATTTATGTATAAGTAGTTCAGGTGGGGAAATCCCAGTGATAAACATACGGGCATTTCTTCGTGGTGACAACACAGATGACTGTTTAAAAGAAAAAATGATTCGAAAAAAATGCGATTTGTACGTGGCCTTCATGGCCCTCGGGGCTCAAGCTTCACCCATACTCGGGATCGGGACAGAGGTCGGCTTTCTTTGTTACTTATTTTGTCACAAAAGATCCACCCTAACACCTAATTTTCCTCTTTCCTATTCAGGAAATCGAAGCAACGGCTAGGTTTAAAAAAGAGGCAGAAGAACTTCCAACTTTCTGAATTGGTGTTTCTTCTTTTCTTTAAATAAAAGAAACCCCTGCTGGTGAGTGGTTAAAGAGTTTGACTTTTTGTAAACCCATGAGACACTTAGGGCGTTGGAGGCCCCAGCTCAGGTGGGGACCCAGGGCACAGGCCCCGTTGGCCCACCCCTTAAGACGGCCATGGCGTCGGATGGTTCATCCAAGTTGACCTTCCCTCGAGGCCCAACGAGGAATTGCCTCCGCTTGTGATACCGAACTGGTTCTTGCCCTACGAAACTCAATGGAACCAGTCAGAAAACTGTTCTTACATCTGAAACTGTGTAGCCGGAAATTTCTTAAGGGGCGGTGGGCGGGGCGGTTTCATGGATTAGGTTCACTGGTGAAAGCTCATCTTTTTAAATTCGTACTCAATCCACCCTCAAGAGGGAATTCCTGAACCGAGGACACCCTACCTTGGCTACGCATCTGATCTGAAAAAGACAGCATTCTCTAACTAGCGAAAAAGGGTCGCCGCTTCGGTGGCGCAGTGGTCTAAGCGATGGCTTCTGATCATTCGTCCTAAAGGAGACCAGGTTTGAATCTCGTTGAGGCATGGATGTTGTATTTATCTTACGGCACTGGCTCTCTCCCTTCCCTGGAACCAGTGACCCTAAATGAGGGATGGGCGACTGTTTATAGCCCATTGAGTTGCTCACGGTGGTCATTAAATCTTCAATAAAAATGAATGGGACATAGCTGTAGTGGTTCCATTGACAACAAAATTTTGGGGGGCGGGGAGCTCCGAAAGGAATACAGGGTCGAAACTAACAAGGCCTCCCCGGTGACGGAGTGGTCTAAGCGATGGCCTCTGATCATTCGTCAGAAACGTGTCCGGGTTCGAATCTCGGTGAGGCATGGGTGTTGTGTTTGTCTTACGGCACTGGCTCTCTCTCCCTTCCCTGGAACCAGTTACCCTAAATTAAGGATGGGCGACTGTTTATAGCCCATTGAGTTGCTCACGGTGGTCGTTAAATCTCCAATCAAAAAAAAAAAAAAAAAAAAAAAAAACTAGTAGGGGAGCTACAACACGTTCAAGCTCCCTTGTGTGACAAACAAGACCCGTGCCGCCGCCCCGGTGGCGCAGTGGTCTAAGCGATGGCTTTGATCATTCGTCCGAAAGGGGTCCGGGTTCGAATCCCGTGAGGCATGGATGTTGTGTTTGTGTTACGGCACTGGCTCTTTCCCTTCCCTAGAACCAGTGACCCTAAATTAGGGACGGGCGACTGCTTATAGCCCATTGAGGTGCTCATGGTGGTCGTTAAACCTCCAATCAAAAAAAAAAAAAAAAAAAAAAAAAAGACCCGTGCCCCTTCCTGGAAAATGGGCGCTGCAAATTCTCTGAAGTTTAAGTTTTTTTTTTTGTTTTTTTTTGAGGTAGGGGTTAACGACCACCCTGAGCAATTCGTTGGGCTATAAGCAGTCACCCATCCCAATTTAGGAACGCTGACACTAGGGAAGGGGAGAAAGGCAGTGCCGTAAGACAAGCACAACATTCATGCCACACCGAGATTCGCCCCCGGACCCCATCTCGGATGAATGGTCAGAAGCCAGAGCTTAGACCACTGCTCCACCTGGGCGACTTTTTATTTTCGTTTTTTCATAAAAATTACTTTTGCATCTCTCTATAAGCGTAAATACAGTATTTTATCTTTATTCGTGTATTTCTCTTTTTCAAAATGATAAAATCGACACCCCTTCCATGACCCTGCACGAACGATGGATGACTCAAAATAATTATCGGGGTGAATTAATAGGAGCAGGTGCCCCAATGATTTTCTGCCTCATGGGAACAGGGCTTGTTGGTGTTAAGGGTCAGGGAAGAGATACATGTAATTTTTTTTCTGAGAAAAGCATAATTGTGCATTAATTAACGAGAAAAAGAGCGAGAGAGAAAGGCGAAAGTAGAGGCATTGTTTTGCAGAAGCTAAAACAGAGTTTATCACTTGGTAAATGCCTATAAATGTAATGCTATTTTAGCTAAATGTACCTCTCTACAGGAGCTGTAAATTAGAGTTAAAGAAAAGTCTTTGCCGTAGAGAGAAAGAGCTTCCTGTTCATGGCTTTCCGGTCAGTAGGAGTGGTTTTACAATAATTATGTGTGGGATGAAAGGGTTTTGTCAGGCGAAATTTGAGGACTCCTTGTGAGTGGGGAAGGAACGGGGCTTGTTTGTTGTATACAGTAAGAAGAGCAGGGTCCGCTGAACCATAGGAGGAACCGGGGCGGTCGCCCTGGGCCCATGCGCTTTCAAGGGGCCCCGCAGTTTGGGAAAAAATCATTTTTCGTAGAATTTTTTACAGTTATTATTTTTTGCGTATAAGTTTTGGGGCGCGAGACCCTTAAAACGCTTTTTTAAGGGCATTTTTCCCCAATCCTCCATTTTCGAATAGGTTATCGCCCTTCGCCGCATAAATACTGAGGTTTGCAAATTTCAAATGATTATTGTAACCACCTTAATATTTCCCGCATTCATGAAATAGCAAATTAAATTTCATCACTTTGTGCCTCTTACTTCCATGTATTTAACAATTTGCGTGCAAACCGGATACCTTGTTTTAAAGAAATAAAAAGAACAATATCAAAGCTGGTTTCGGGTTACACATAGAGGCTATTATTCAGTGACTCTAAAAGCATTACTAGAAATTAAAAAAAAAAGCAATTTTCATATATGAGCGCGTAAAAAAGTTTAAAAAATCACTAACGTGTTAATTACTCCACTTTGAACTAAAAATCAACCATTAAACCATATATCACGGGAAAAAAATTATTAATACATATTTATTTTAGAGGGATCCGTATTATTTTCTACACAAAAAATATTCGTAATTCAAAGATTTTCGCTACGCAGGTAACTTTTTATCATTTTGTGAGGAATGTTTTATAAGAGTCACAATACAACCTCAACCGCATCTCCCGGAAAGAAAATCGCAGATTTCAAGAGCTCTCTCTCTCTCTCTCTTTTAACTTTTTTTTTTTTTTTTTGATTGGAGGTGCGAAAAAATAAAAAAATAAAATATTTTAACTATGCATAAAAAATTGTGGCTTTGTACGTTGGAAAAAAGTACAACGTTAAAAAAATGTAACAGAAAATGTCATGAACACGTAAATACGTTAATAAACAATCGTGTTTTAAGATTATGTCTGCAGCACAAAACTTTGGAAAACGTTTTTATGTTGGTATGTCGGTTGAAAATGCGTGGTCTCCTCAAAGAAAATAAAAAAATCGTTACGTTGAAAAATTATGAATATAAAATGGGAAATTATGAGGAAAAAATAAGGAATAAATTCGTTGCAAAATGATCAAGTTATTGAAAAAAAAATCAGTCTTGGAACTTAATGTGTCTACAGAATCTCAAATGACGTCAACCGCCGACCCCGCGGAGGAAATGGCGTTGGCTGATGTCATGTCTGCTATCACGACATGCGTCACCCATCATAATGACTCATCCCAAAACACGTGTCATACAAAATTTTCTGAGTCAAAGAGAAAATGGTGACTCATCCCAAAACACATGGCTCACAAAATGACAACGTGGTGAAACTAAAATGGCGGAACATGAATCAACGGGAACGAAATCTTTTCAAACAAAGCCTTTCCTCGCCTAAATTAAAATTGGAGGGAAGAAAAATATAAGAATTAAAAAATTAATGCAACGTCAATAAAAATTATAACACCTCACGGAAGTTCTAAAAATATAAATTTAATAAAACAAAAAACATATTGGAAACGACAAAAAAAAACTTCCTTCAAAAATTTGACAAAGTCCAGTAAATAAATCTCCCGAGAAAATTAAAAAATAATGCAACGTGTATAAAAATTATAACACCTCACGGAAGTTCTAAAAATATAAGTTTAATAAAATAAATTAGAGGAAACGACAAAAAAACTTCTTTCAAAAATTTGACAAAGTCCAGTAAATCTCCCGAGAAAATAAAAAAAAACATATTGGAAAGACTTCCCAAACATTTGTCAACGTCCAATAAATCTCCCGAGAAAAGTTCGAAAAAGCACCGCTAGGGAGGCAACGTACACATCCCCTTTCCCCCCACTCGGTCGTTGCCATCCCTCAAAAACAAAGGTCCATTAAAAGTTCCAAGAAGCACTGCTAGGGGGCAGCACATCTCCTTTCCCCGACTCGGTCGTTGCCATCTCTCAAAGATCAATCGAAAGTTCCAAAAAGCACCGCTAGGGGCAGCACCGACCCTACACACTAGCGTCATCTGCCACGCCCCCACATCCTTCGGGCACACGCCACGCCCCCATCCTTCTGCCGTAAGCCACGCCCCCATTTTTCTGCCTCAAGCCACGCCCTTCATCCTTCTCTAGAAGGACGCATCCTTGACTCAGTCCCCGTCATTTTATACTACTTCTGAGCTTACCTCCATTGATTTTTTCTTTCTTTTTCTTTAAGAATCTCAGTTTCGCCGGGCTGACAGTTGTTGTTGGCATAAGGTTTATACACTGATATCAAAGAGTACCGGAAAGTTTTCAGAAACGGTTAAGTCAATTTATAATGGACAGAGGAGTGATGAACCTTTATACAAAACAGAGAAAAGTAATCTTTCAATATCTTTCTACAGGTTGCGACTTCCATCAGAAAGGGAAACAAGAAAGATGACACCGAATTTTCGGGTGTAATAAGCACGTCTTTTGAATCCGTTCTGACGCAAATTAAATTTATCAAAGCTATTCAAAGTCAATGGAACCAGTATGGAAAACAATAGTGTCTGACGGAAAAAAGAAGTTTTTCAATCGGGTTTTTAATCCCTCAGATATGGCTGTAAACGGAATCGTGAGCTTACGCCCTTTGGTTGCAGACTTGTGCGTTAAGAAAAACATGAATTTATATGAGAAACATTTCGCACCGGAAACGCTCTCCAACATAGAATGAATTTTTCAAATCGGACTCTTAGAAACAGAGATATCGACAAAAATAAGATGTGACTTCACGTCCCCTGGGGGAAAACCATGCATTATTTTAGGAAGAAAGTATTCTCAAAAGATTTTTCCATATGAGAACTATCGGTCCAAGAAAAAAAAAAAATTAGTCGAGTTTTCAGGAACCCAGATTTTGCTACAAATACATCAGGAGCAGAAATTAACACTTATGCTCCCTGGTGGCCAAACCATTCTTTACCAAACATTAGAAATTTTGTGAAAAATATTTTCCATCAGGTCTTGCATGCGATGCAAGAAGAATTTTTCAAATCAGAGTTTTAGAAGCGGAAAAAACGCAGAAAACGCAATTTACCTTTGTGCCCCCTAGCGGAAAGTCTATGCAGTACTTGAAAATTTTGAATTTATAGGAAAAACATTTCGCATCGGAAACACTATCCAACAAAGAAGAAAATTTTCAAATCAGACTACTAGAAGTAGAGATATTGACAAAAATAAGATATACATCTACGCCCCTGGCGTAGAAACCATGCATTATTTCAAGAAGAAAATGTTCCGAAAATGTTTAACGACGTGAGTGGCATCAGTCCACAAAGTAATTTTTTCAATCGATATTTTAGAAGCTCAGATTTTTTGGCAAATACATCAGAAGCAAAAATAAACACTTACGCCCCCTAGTGGCGAAAGTATTCTTTACCAAAAATTTGAAATTATATGCAAAAGATTTTCCATCAGAAGGTGTATCCGCTGAAGAATTTTTTTTTCAAATCGGAGTTTTAGAAGAAGCGTTATCTGGAAAAATGCAATTTACCTTTACGCCCCCTAGCGGAAAACTTATGCGAAATTTGAAAAAAGTAAATATATCTAAAATACTCTTCGACATAAATGGAATCAAAAGATAAAAGAATTTTTTCAATCGGATGTTTAGAAGCAAATATGTGGAATAAAACGTATTTTTGAATTCGACATCATCTGCATTTACGCCCCTAGCGGCGAAATTGTGCATAGTAAAAAAAAAAACGAAATAAAGGATCATCATTCGCATATTTCAAGCTTCCCAATGCAAAAAAGAATTTTTCATATCAGACTAATAGTTGCAGAGATATCGTGGGTATAGACGGACGGACGGACAAACCGGTAACATAAGCACGATCTTTTTTTACAAAAAACGTGCTAAAAAAGAAACAAGAAAGATGACACCGAATTTTCGGGTGTAATAAGCACGTCTTTTGAATTCGTACTGACGCAAATTAAATTTATCAAAGCTATTCAAAGTCAGTGGAGCCGGTATGGAAAACAATAGTGTCTTACGGAAGAAAGAAGTTTTTCAATCGGGTTTTTAATCCCTCAGATATGGCTGTAAACGGAATCGTGAGCTTACGCCCTCTGGTTGCAGACTTGTGTGTTAAGAAAAGCATGAATTTATATGAGAAACATTTCGCACCGCAAACGCTCTCCAACACAGAGGAATTTTTCAAATCGGACTTTTAGAAACAAAGATATCGACAAAAATAAGATGTGACTTTAAGTCCTCCTGGTGGGAAAACCATGCACTATTTTAGGAAGAAAGTATTCGCAAAAGGATTTTTCATATGAGCGGAATCGGTCAAAGAAAAAAAAAATTAGTCGAGTTTTCAGGAGTCCAGATTTTGCTACAAATACAGCAGAAGCAGAAATTAACACTTATGCCCCCTGGTGGCCAAACCATTCTTTACCAAACATTAGAAATTATGTGAAAAATATTTTCCATCAGGTCTTGCATGCGACACAGGAAGAATTTTTCAAATCGGAGTTTTAGAAGCAGAAATAACACATAAAACGCAATTTGCCTTTGTGCTCCCTAGCGGAAAGTCTATGATTTACTTGAAAATTTTGAATTTTTAGGAAAAACATTTCACATCGGAAACACCACCCAACAAAGAAGGGATTTTCCAAATCGGTCTCCTAGAAGTAGAGATATTGACAAAAATAAGATATACATCTACGCCCCTGGCGTAGAAACCATGCATAATTTCAAGAAGAAAATGTTCCTAAAAGGTTTGCCGACATGAGTAGTATCGGTCAACAAATGACTTTTTTTTCAATCGAGATTTTAGAAGCTAATTTTTTGCTGCAAATACATCGGAAGCGGAAATTAAGGCTTAGGTCTCCTGGTGGCCAAACCATTTTTTACAAAAATTTTAAATTATGTGCAAAGGATTTCCCATCAGGAGCTGTATCCGGAGCAGAAAGAATTTTTCAAATCGAAGATTTAGAAGGAGAGATATAGGGGGAAAGCAATTTACTTTTACGCCCCCTAGCGGGAAGTCTATGAATTACTTGGAAATTTGCAAATAATATGAAAACATGTCACACTAGAAACACTATCCAACAAAGAAGGAATTTTTCAAATCGGACTCCTAGAAGTCGAGATATTGACAAAAATAAGATATACATCTACGCCCGTGGCGTAGAAACCATGCATTATTTTAAGAAGAAAATGTTTCTAAACGGTTTGTCGACATGAGTACTATCGGTCTACAAACGACGTTTTTTTCAATCGGATTTTAAAAGCTCATATTTTGCTGCAAATACATCAGACGCGGAAATTATGATTTACGCCCCCTGATTGCCAAACCATTTTTTTTTACAAAAATTAGAAATTATGTGCAAACGGTTTTCCATCAGGAGCTGTATCCGGTGCAGAAAGAATTTTTCAAATCGGAGATTTAGAAGCAGAGATATAGGGGGAAAATCTTGAAATTATATGAAAATCATGTCATACTGAAAACTATATCCAACAAAGAAGAATTTTTTCAAATCGGACTTTTAGAAGTAGAAATGTTGACGAAAATAAGATATACATCTACGCCCCCTGGCGGAGAAACTGTGGAATATTTTAGGAATAAAATATTTCGAAAAGGTTTATCGATGTGAGGGGCAACAGTCCACGAAAGAATGTTTTCAATCGATATTTTAGAAGCTCAGGTTTTATGGTAAATATATCAGAAGCAAAAATTAACACTTACGCCCCTGGTGGCCAAAGTATTCTTTGCAAAAAATTTGAAATTATATGCAAAAGATTTTCCATCAGGAGGTGTATCCGCTGAAGAAAACATTTTTCAAATCGGAGTTTTAGAAGAAGAGTTATCGGGAAAATGTAATTTACTTTTACGCCACCTAGCGGAAAATCTATATGTAATTTGAAAAAGTAACTACATCTAAATTACTCTTCGACTTAAAGGGAATCGAAATATAAAAGATTTTTTTCAATCGGATGTTTAGAAGCAAATATGTGGATTAAAACGTATTTTTGAATTCGACATCATCTGCATTTACGCCCTCTAGCGGCGAAATTGTACATCGTGAAAAAAAAAAAAGAAAACGAAATAAAGGATCATCACTCGCATATTTCCAGCTTCCCAATGCAAAAAGAATATTTCAAATCGTACTAATAGTTGCAGAGATATCGTGGGTACGGACGGACGGACGGACAAACCTATAACATAAGCACGATCTTTTTTTACAAAAGACGTGCTAAAAAAGGTAGTTGTTTTCAATCGAAACAGCTGGCTCACATATAGATGAAAGCGTAGGAAATATGAATGATTTTTCTTGAAACTGCCATTAATTCTCCTGGTAAAAGGGATGTGGAGAAAAGATGCTCTGCTATTTGGTCCGGAACACAATGTCAGGTATTGAGACAGAAAAACTTCGGTAACAACAAAACTCTCACATAGGTAGAGCCTGAGGTCGGGGCCGTGACAATGGGGAAAACTGTAACTCACATGGTCTGCTGACACTTTTATGCGCCGCATGCTGCTAGAGTTACGTATTGAGAATAGGGAACAGATAAGATGCCTTGACTGGACTGGGGTACAGAAAAGGAGGTAAAAAATTAGAGTTGAAGAAGTAGACTAAGAACGAAAATTGCTAGCTCCTGGGGGACATTTATTCCTCACTGCTGTGTTTAGTGAATAGCCGAGGAAATGTAGTTAAGTTAATCATTCTGTTGTGCAGATTATGGTATATAGTCATTAGGGTCGGTTCAGGGCCCGACTTACACAGAATTGGGCCCTAGGCACAATCCAAAACGAGGCCCTCTCCACCCGACATTTACTTTACGGAGTCGAGTAGGTAGTGTGACCATTTTGGGCGACTGTATTACAATCCAGCGTAATAATTTAATAAACACAATACATTTATAAAACTGACATTAAATTACGGTAGTACCTGGTAAAAATATTGTTTTCTCCTAGATTTTTATGCTGTCCTACTGATTTGCATCTGAAAAGACTTGAACCTTCATCAATGAAACAGTTGTGTGTGACAAAGCCATATGACGGGTAAAATTCAATTGGACATTGGATTTTTTTCCCAGGTGTATCTAAACTATACTATTACCATATTAACCAGTGGTGTATTTAAGAGAGAGGTTTGGGGGATTCAGACCCTGCCCGAATTAAGTCCAAAGATTTTTTAAATATAACTTTTGGGAGCTAAAATGTCAAAATGTTCAAAAATTGCTTCAGAACCATGCAGTATTTAAAATTGAAGTATATAGTTGATCTTAGTAAGCCATAATTACAAACATACACATACTGCTAGTTTTTATTACACAACACGACAATTTTTTGTTTAATCTCACACAAAAACCCTCCCCAAATTATCTGTAAAATGTTACTGATATTAACTAGAAATATCCCATATTATATTGCCAGTGCTTGCTTGTGTTTTGCCAGCGATTTATATATAGTTACTCCACATCACATCTACCCACGTATAAATATTTTGAAAAAGGGAAAGTTCTTTTTTTTTTTTAACCAAGATTTTGGGGCCCTTTCAATTTGAGGGCCCTAGGCATGTGCCTTGCGTGCCTAGGCGTAAATCAGGCCCTGGGTCGGTTGAACCATTAGGCGAACTAGGCGGCTGTTTAGGCCACCGAAATTTAGGGGGCGCCAAGGTTTAGAGTTGATAAAATAAAATGAGTTAATAAATCAGACAACAACAACAAAAAAAGCAATTATATTTTATGTTGCCATTTCGATATTCTATATAACTTACGAATTCTTATATTCCTTGAGTAAAACTGAGACGTACGCTGTAAATAAAGAGCCGATGAGAAAGTGCGCCTCTGTAGAAAAACTGCCGTCAACCAGGTCCGTCCCTATACAGCAGGCAAGTCATGCGACACCCGAGGACGGCAATGGATTCTTTATTAATCCAGCTTTCAGTGGAAATATCAAGACCACTTCTTCTATCACAAATAGTGGCAATGCTCAACGCCAAAAAACTTTTTGTTGTTGTGGTTTTAACGACCACAGTGAGAAATACGGTGGGATATAAGCAGTCGCCCGTCCCAATTGAGGGCCACTGGTTTCATGGAAGGGAGGGAGGCAGTGCCGTAAGACAAACACAACATCGATCCATACCACACCGGGATTCAAACCCAGACTAATCTCGGATGAATGGTCCGAAACTAGAGCTTAGACCACTGTCCAGCGGGGCGGCTTGCCTAAAGAGCAGAAACTATCACACTCAGACTATTTTCTAATGATAACAGGAGCAAGAGTAAGAGAGGCCATTCTACTATATTAATTTCCCTGGCATTCTTGTTTCTTTATTCTATTTTTTTTTTTTTTTACCGCGGAATCCGGGAAAGAAATTTGTTGGGCTAGCTACTTTATCGATCGAACAAGAAATTGCCATGAAGACACGTGTGCCGCCGCGGCAGCGCAGTGGTCTAAGCGTTGGCTTATGATCATTCGTCCAAAAGGTGTCCGGGTTCGAATCCCGGTGTGGCATGGATGTTATGTTTGTCTTACGGCACTGGCTCTCTCCCTTCCCTGGAACCAGTGGCCCTTAATTAGGGACGGACGACTGCTTATAGCCCATTGAGTTGCTCACGGTGGTCGTTAAACCTCCAATCAAAAAAATAGTTTCTTTCCATTTACTACATTTTTGCATCTTGAAATTACCACTGGATAAATGCAGCATGCTTAGACACACAAATAACATAAATTTTGGGGGCGCAAGGATGACGGCCTGCCTAGGGTGTCAGGCGTCCTAGCACCCGCCCTGCTAGCCATGGATGCACCAGTAGAAAGTATTTATCATCTGTATATTAATTAAAAAAATATCCTGTATCTAATTCTGAAGGTGGTAAAAGCTATGAAATAGCAATGATGGTTCTCAACAACGGTTACTGATCGACTTGTGTTTATTAAGTTAGAAAAAATGATGTTGTTCATTTTTGTTATTATAAACAGGAACTCAGCAAGCTTTTCTGATCTGGAAGGGCGAGATTTGAAATTACGCCCCTTTGAGTTCAAAAGTTCCTTACTTCCACTCAAAGAGTAGCTGTTCTTACTTTCAAATAGCTTCGTTGTAGAAAAGTACAGTATTATGATGGTTAAAAGATCTCACTTCCAGTTTGCGACATAATTTTACTCAATATTTAAAAATTAGGTGAATAACCAGGAGCCCACGGTTTTAAATATCAAGTGAAACGGAAAAATTATGTGAACACATACACCACAGCACGTGCAGAAATGCAGAATGAAAGCAAACCAGCACAGAGGAATATGCTTTCGGAGTAGGGCTTAGAAAAACTCCGTTCGAGGTGTGACGTACCTGCCAACAGGACGCACACGACATAAAGGCAGATAGGAATCAGAATAAATGTCTGCGTAGCTCAGTTGGTAGAGCGACTTGTTCCGGAATAAGCGGCCTCGGGTTCGAATCCCGGCGTAGACCAAAAATTGACGGAGAAATTTACTTCGTTATAGAGGTTAAACGCTCAGAGGAACTTTCGGTGACAGAGAAAAAATGACTAATTAGGTTTTCGCCCCTACGACGTATTCGGAAAGGTCACGGACGTCAGGCATATCTGCACGTTGTTTTACATACTTCCATCCACTGTCTCGGACAATTCCATGCATCTGCATGAGGTGGTCCACAACTCACACACTGTTAAAAATTTCTAGGTAAGTTGCCCCAAAAAGTGGTGTTACAACAGCTGCACCACCTTCTGAGAAAAGGTACACCATTATGTGGTGCAAACAAAATGCAACAACGTGGTGAAACCTTGCACATAATGTGGTGCAGCCTTGAAGTATAACGTAGTACAAAGTTCCACCATGTTGTTGGGTTTCATTTGCACCACACAACAGTGCATCTTTTCTCAGAAAATGGTGTAGCACCATTTTTTGGTCAACCTACCACACAATTTTTAACAGTGCAGAGTAAGTTATGTACGCTGGTTAGCTGCGTGTAATGGTGTATGTTGCTAACTAAATTTTTACAAAAGAAGATACTGAAGTGTATAACTTTGTTTTTGAGTTAAAATGTTAATCATATTTATTCACACTGTTCATTTCTATTTTTTTACGCTCCTCAGAGTATGAAATTACGCCCTTAGTATGACCATCCTGGAAGAGCAACCGCTCTCCCTGCCCTCCCAGTAGCTACGCCCATAATTACACTATCTACCAACAAGTAATTGGACACCCCTGAAATTGACGATATCTGCGGTCCTGATACACGTCACCGCCGCCGCCGTTAAATATCGTGTGGGAAACAACAACGCAACCAGTCGCATGCAAGATGCCACGCAGTTCGGAGCTCTCTGATTTCGAAAAAAGTGTAATCACCGGGTATCACAGAAATGGCCGATCCATACGTGACATATCCAGCGAGTTGAAGTACCCAAAATCGACAGTGGCCTACGTGATTGGCAAATGAAAGATGAGAGGTGACTGTCGGAATGTGCCCCGACCAGGCAGACACACAAAACTGGGAGTTAGAGACCGACGGGTACTGTCCAGAGAAATTCGGAAGAACCGCGCCAAATCGATTGGCCAAATCCGCGAGGAGTTTCAACAGGCATCCGGGAGTGTTCTTTCGATTAATACCATCCGTAAAGAAGCCCATCTGCTCGGTTATCATGGACGTGCTGCCGTCCACAAGCCTTTGATTACCAAGTCCAATAGCGCTGCTCGGCTAACGTGGTGCAAAGAACGACGACAGTGGAAACAGGTTCTCTGGAGCGACGAAGTATATCTTATTTTTTTCAACATCTCGATTTCTAGGAGTTCGATTTGAAAAATTCCTTCGTTGTTCGATAGTGTTTCCGATGCGCAATGTTTTCCCTATAAATTCAAAATTTTCAAGTAAATTACATACTTTCCGCTAGGAGGCACAAAGGTAAATTGCGTTTTCTGCGTTATTTCTGCTTCTAAAAATCCGACTTGAAAAATTCTTCCTGTATCGCATACAAGACCTGACGAACAATATTTTTCACATAATTTCTAATGTTTGGTAAAGAATGGTTTGGCCACATGGGGACAAAAGTGTAAATTTCTGCTTCTGATGTACTTGTAGCAAAATCTGTGTTCCTGAAAACTCGACTAAATTTTTTTTTCTTGGACCGATAACGTTCATATGGAAAAACCTTTTGAGGATACTTTCTTCCTAAAATAATGCATGGTTTTCCCACTCTAAAGTCACATCTTATTTTTGTCGATATCTCTGTTTCTAAGAGTCCGATTTGAAAAATTCTTTCTGTGTTGGAGAGCGTTTCCGGTGCAAAATGTTTCTCATATAAATTCATGTTTTTTCTCAACCAAAGGGCGTAAGCTCACGATCCCGTTTACAGCAATATCTGAGGGATTAAAAACCCGAATGAAAAACTTCTTTCTTCCGTCAGATAGTATATTGTTTTCCATACCGGTTCCATTGACTTAGAATAGCTTTGATGCATTTAATTTGCGTCAGAACGGTTTCAAAGGACGTGCTTATTGCACCCGAAAATTCGGTGTCATCTTTCTTGTTTTTTCTTTTATCAAAGCTGGTTCCATTCACTATAAAGAACGCTGCACAAATTTCATGCGTTTTAAATAATGTCTAATTTTCCTTCTAATGGGTTGTCGGAAAAGTCATGACGTATTTTGGCACCCGATGACGGTTGGGCGGTTTTGGAAGTACTAGAGGCATGCGCAGCTCTGTTATCGTTATGGCATTCGACAGGTGCTAGTTCTAGCTGCAGCCTAAAAGGAATAGTGAACGATTTTGGTTGATTTGCGGAGATTTGACATCAAGTTGAAGATAGAAGACCAAACTGTGCATTTTCGCCATATTTTACTGTTTTACTTCCATAAAGGGAAGAACGCGCGTCAAGCTTGTAAAAAGTTGCGTAAAGTGTACGGTGATAATGCTCTACAAGAATGTCAGTGCCAGCGGTGGTTCTCAAAATTCCGTGCTGGTGATTTTGACCTCAACGATGTTCCTCGTTCCAGGAGGCCAACCGAGGTTGATGACGACCAAATCAAGGCATTGATCGAGTCAAACCCACGTTACACGACACGAGAGATTACAGACACATTGCGCATCCATCATTCAAGCGTTCACGACCACCTGAAGAAGCTGGGATACGTAAGCAAGCTCGATGTGTGGGTTCCTCGTGAACTCAAAGAAGCTCAATTGACGGCGCGTAAAAACATCTGCGATATGCTCATTAAACGTGAGGAAAACGATCCTTTTTTGAAGCGACTGATAACTGGTGACGAAAAGTGGATTGTGTACAACAAAGTGCTGCGCAAACGGTCTTGGTCCCGACGTGCTGCTTCGCCTCAAACGACATCCAAAGCAGACATTCATCAGCGGAAGGTTCTGGTCTTAGTGTGGTGGGATTTTAAAGGTGTCGTGTTTTTCGAGCTCCTACCACGGAACCAAACAATCAATTCGAATGTGTACTGTCGGCAATTGGACAGTTTGAAGGAATCCATCCTCCACAAACGTCCAGAGCTCGTTCATCGTGAAGGTGTTGTGTTCCATCACGACAACGCGAGACCACACGGAAGTTTGATCACCCGCCAAAAATGATTGGAGCTTGGATGGGATGTGTTGCCACACCCAGCATACTCGCCTGATCTTGCGCCGTCAGACTTCCACTTGTTTCGCTCTCTTCAACAGTCCTTGCGTGGTATAACGTTTAATTCAGATGAGGCTGTAAATCAGCACCATGTACCGTTTTTCGCTTCGAAAGACAGGTCCTTCTATGAACGAGGCATTCTGCAGCTCACTGAAAGATGGCAAAAGGTTATCGAACACAACGGGCATTATATTATTGATTGATCTTTGTTTTTTCTATCAATAAATGACCATTGCAAAATATGGCTAAAATACGTCATGACTTTTCCGACAGCCCAATAAATGGCAAAATGAATTATAGTTTTTGTTGATTCTCTCGTTTTCTAAAATCCCGATTTGAAAAATCGTTTCTGTGTTGGAAAGGATACGAAAGACACGCTCATTTCAGCTGAAAGTTCGGTGAAATCTTTCTGGCTCAATTTAGTTTATTTATTAGTTCTTGTGAAAGAGTTTTGAATTTATTTCGTACGGACATTTAGTCGCTTTTAATTCAGATTCTTTAAATTTAATATAAAGAAACATGATTATCTTTTAATTTATTTATCAGCCACTAGAAACAGTCTTCATGTGAGGGCAAAATGACATAAATTTATGAATTACTTCAAGAGGTCGCGATTTTATCATTTCAAGAGGTCGATATTACAGCAAACTGTGACTTCTTAAAATGCTTAATATTGTTTCTAAATACTTAATATAATTTCATTTTTTTTGTCTAGTACTTCTTGAAATTCTATGTGAAACGGAGTCTTCCCAGAACAGAAACCTTGTTTTAATTACCTTACATTGCTTATATTAATTGGAAAATGCAGTAGGTTTTGTCAAATCGTTAAAGCACAGAGAATAAAGGAATGACCCCATCTTGCTAGTAGGGTTTAATTCTCTTAATTTGCCAATTAATTGGCAAATGCAATCAACTCTGTCTGAATGTTAAATCACAAGAATAAAAAAAATATCTCACTTTGTCAATTTTAAGGCTTCATTCTCTTGAACGGTCAATTAATTGGGAAAGGCAATATACTTGCTCAATCGTTAAATCACAGAGAATAAAAGAATAATCCCATCTTGTTAGAGGGCTTAATTCTGTTAAATAGCCAATTAACTGAGAAATATAGTAGACACTGTCTAAATGTTAAATCACACAGGATAAATAAACGACTCCGCCGTGCTAGTAGCGTTTAATTCTCTTAAGTGGTCAATGAATTGGGAAGTACAATAGACACTGTCCAATTGTTAAGTTACAGAGAATAAAGGAATTGCCACATCTTGTTAGTAGGGTTTAATAATTTTAAATGACCAAAAAATTAGGAAATGCAGTAGACACTGTCTAGTTATAAAATAACGGAGAATGAACTAATTATTAAATCACGCAGAATAAAGGAATGACTACCCTGTTAGTAGTGTTTAATTCTCTTAAATGGGCAGTTAATCGGGAAATACAATAGACGCGGTCTAATTATTAAATCACGCAGACTAAAGGAATGACTACCCTGTTAGTAGTGTTTAATTCTCTTAAATGGGCAGTTAATAGGGAAATACAATAGACACGGTCTAATTATTAAATCACACAGAATAAAGGAATGAACCCATCTTGTTAGCAGTTCAATGATGTGTCTGTTGTAAGGCCGCTTTATCGTCAACACTTTTGGTTCTGGTTTTCAGCAGTGTGTTCTGTAGTGGAATTGTAATTCAGGTCTGCTTAAAAAAAACAATAAACAGCACATCAATAGAATAAAAATTGCTTTATTACATCAAACAGTATTTCGCCTTTTGAAATTACATGCGCACAAAACAATACGTATGACAAATATTTTACTTATTTATTAACAGAATAAACGACTGTATGAACTCTCATTTCGGAAGAAAAATCTCACTTTTTTTTTCTAGTGGTAATTACATTTTTGAGATGGGAGGGGTTGTTGCATGGTTTTAAAATTCTTGTGAGAATTTTGAAATCTACATTGTGAATCCCTGACATGTATTTATAAATCATACTTCCAGTGTGATCCAAAAATATTTTGCACAAATGTGAAACGTAATACGGTTCAAAAATTGAAGTCGTTGGAGCCTGTATAAAAACGCACATAAGCTGAAGTTCTATATAATGATCTCAAACGAATTGAATTATGGAATGGCTTCTGAAATTTAGAAAATCTTCATCTATTTCGCGGCTTACAATTTCCTTTACCTTAGGGTATTTCTATACATAAAACTATTTAAACAGCGCCCAACTCAAAACAATGTTTTGAAGTTACGGATGTTCCATGGTCTTCGATTGATGAATTTTTATCCAAAACTTTTCTAATTCAGCAGTTATTTGTCTCGAGTGTTAGCAATTCTGAAAGAGCAAGAGATGAACGACTCCACTCAGAGATGTGATGATTTGACGTATATTGGCATGCATCGGCGTTACGCAGAGGCATTTATCAATTTTTGGACTTAGCAAAATACAGGGTAGTCAAAGTTTTGCCCTAGTTTTAGGAAATTATTATAATAAACAACAGCTGCACCATTTACAGAAATAAAATTTATCTGAAGTTATGTTACCTGTTGTTGCATATAGATGGCGCTGGTTGTTTTCCTTGTTCATATCTACAAACTACAATGGCGAATGTGCAAGAAAAAGTATTTGTGTGGCGTGGTTTTTTGAAACGAAATCAGCAATTCAAATGCAAAGAAATTTTCGTACACGTTTCTTTAAGATCTTAATGCTAAAAGCATTAAGCATTGGAATGATAAATTTCTAGAAACTGGGAGTGTGTTGGACAAGCCAAGAAGTGGATGGAACAGAACATAGAACGATTACGAAAAGCATTTCCCAGAGCTTGAGTAAGTCAACCCGGCAACCTGCAGCACAATTCGGATTACCACGCACAACAATGATACGAATTTTGCATAAAAGACTGCGGTTATACCCATAGAAAGTCCAGATTGTTCACTTTTAGAGGAGAACAACATACCTTCTGTTTCGAATTTTTTTTTTTTTTTTTTTTTTTTTTGATTGGAGGTTTAACGACCACCGTGAGCAACTCAATGGGCTATAAGCAGTCGCCCGTCCCTAATTTAGGGTCACTGGTTCCAGGGAAGGGAGAGAGCCAGTGCCGTAAGACAAACACAACAACCATGCCTCACCGGGATTCGAACCCGGACCCCTTTTCGGGCGAATGATCAGAGGCCAACGCCTTAGACCACTGCGCCACCGGGCGGCGTTTCGAATTCGACTGTAACTTAATGGATCGCCTAGATAACGACGAACACTTCCTTGAACATGTGCTTTCTTTAGTGATGAGTCGACATTTCATGTATCAGGAGCAGTTAATAGACAAAACGTGTGCATACTGGGTTCGAAAAACGCACATATCTCACTTATTCATGTTCATGAAAGCCCAAAAGTTAATGTTTGGTGTGGGCTAATGCACAACAGCATTATTGGTCCTTGTTTTTCTTGGAAAATCTATCAACGCTAATGTCTATTTATACAGGTTGCAAAATTTTGCTGTGATACAAGTCGAAGACCCTCAGCCAGATGCCATCTTCTAACAAGACGGAGCTCCACCCCACCGAGGAGCAAGTGTTCGCAATTACTTGGATACCGTGTTCCTAGGGCGCTGGATTGGCCGCGACGGCTCGATTCCGTGGTCAGCGCGTCCATCTGATATAGCCCCCAATTAATTTTTGTACGGGAATATTTTTTTTAATTGGAGGTTTAACGACTATCATTAGCAACTCAGTGGGCTATAAGCAGTCGCCTGTCCCAAATTTAGGGCCACTGACTCCAAGGAAGGGAGAGCGTCAGTGCCGTAAGATAAACACAACAGCCGTGCCTCACCGGGATTCGAACCCGGACGCATCTCAGACAAATGATCAGAAGCCACCGCTTAGACCACTGCGCCACAGGGGCGGCTACGGGGATTTGCCAAAAATAGAGTATACTGAAAGAAGGGGAGTGATTAAAGGACTAGAGGAACGGATCGTGAACACCATTGCTATGTCTGTTGTAATAAAATCATATGTGCTGTTGATATGGATTTATTACAGCAGACATAACGAAAACTTGAGTACACGTTGGGCCTCCTCCGCACAATCGGGGCACATATAAAAGTGCATTAGTCTGTATCATAAAAATATTGCCGGACGTTGGATGGGCACGTTAAGCCGTCGGACCCCGGGTACTGGCCCCCGGTTATAAATAAGAGCGTCTTCCTTCCCCTTTCTACCGCATTTTTGTGTGACTTTCCAGTAGGGCCTTATAGCACAAATCTCCTAGCTTCCTACTTCTAAGGGTTGTTTAAGACCTGGGGTCAGACACACTTTTAATAAAATCTTCTACATATGATCTGATCTTAAAAAGTATTTAGATGCTTACCTTTCAAACTCAACAAAGCTTATGTCTCAAAGTGTGTGTGTGTGTGTGCGTGTGCGTGTGTTGTAGTTATTTTTCAAATAATTTTCTATAAATAAGGCAAGCCTTTTGTAGCCTACTCCGCCGAAACAAAAAAAAAAAAAAAAAAAATAAAAAACACAACAGTGAGTTACGAATTCCTCAGGAGCTCCAGTTGGTTCCTGTGCAAGATTTTTTGGACCACTCTGTTTACATGTCACGTACACATACACACAAAGACATATACATATATTCAATCTTACTGTTTTTGCATAATAAGTGCTGGTCTGTGCCCAAGGATTTCAACTAACAAACAGCAAAGCTGACTTTTATATCTAGCTTCTGAATCTAAATAATAATATTTTCAATTAACACATTTTAAGAGTAACTACATTGAATGCTACTAAATTCAAAGCTTTCAAACTTGTTTTACATTTCAACTGCTGAATAATTTCCTTTGTTTTAAATCTGTTGCGGCACTTTCAACTTTGTTATTATTGCGACTTCATGTAAAGATGCAGGCAGCCCTTTCTGACGGTAGTTCCGCAATTCCAGAAAGGAAACTTTCAGTTTCTTAGGGAAGACATAACTATACAGGGTGCCCCACGATTCATTGGACGATGGAATATCTCGTGATCGGACGAAGCTATTGAGGTGAAACAAAAAGCAATGTAAATTAGTGAAGATGAGCTACCACGGAATGCAAAGGTTGATCCCCTTCTCTGGGGTTTGGGGGAATGGGAGGAAAATGTAAACGAAAATCTGCGATAAAAAAATTTCGTCAATGTACAACGTATGTCCAAAGACTGCTCATTTGAAAGCCATGCTTATGAACAGATAATTAGCGAAAACACAGTTGAATTTCACCGAAAGCGGGCGAAATGGAGGGGGTGCGAAATGTGATATTCCATTTCTCCAAAACCCCAGAAATAACCCAGAAAGGAAACTGTTCGTTGCAAATGTAGATGAATGGAGGCGTGAAACAAACGTGCTATAGGATATTGACACCTCCCCGATCCTCATATCGGGTCATAAGGACGAGGCGGCTCACCATCTGGCTGAAACCATGAGATTTCCGATTCATTTAGGGTAGGTCCTCCAGCAAACTATGCAGAATATCCCAAAATACCATTGTGGTGGTAACGCATGCTGCGCCATAAGTGTAATCCCCATACTCATTGAAACAGATTACGGCTCATCGAGGGTGAATGTACGGCATTCCGCGAATAAATGCAATTGTGCCGTTAGCCGATTCCATTGGTCTGTGTTATGCGATGTAAATAAACCACATGAAATACCGAACAGTAGACACAACAGCTTGTGAAATTAACTGTTCTCCCGTGTTGGAGGGGAAGGGAGTGTAAGGTAGAAGTGGACGAAAAACATCGCGAAAATGAGTTTGCGGTCTAAAAGATATCTACCAAAAGACAGATGCTTTCGATGTCGTCATAGGGAATATCGCCATGTAAGCGTTCACGGGATTATGCAGATTTTGTACGAAGCTACGTACCAAGAGGTGTGAGGTCATACGTTCCTTGTTCGGCAACACCTAAACCAACTGAATACATGTCGCAGTGCGAGGGATTATGCAAATATCGTATGAGACTACGTTTCCTGAAGTGAGATGTCAGACGACGTATGAACGGTGTTCCAGTACTCTTACTGAATGTTGGCATTTCCTGCTGTAATCGTGTTGTAGACAGTAGTGTCGTTCAGTGGTATTCCGTAATTATTGCACAGCGTTGTCGACCAAGTTTTTCAAGTCAGTTTGTTTTCTTTAATTTCTTTAACCTGCGGAGACCATAAGGTACGATGGTGTTCTCCAATGATGAAAATGTAGATATGCTACTGATTTACGGAGAGTGTAAACGAAACTGTAGTTCAGCAGCCCAAATGTACAGAGAGAAATATCCAGACCGTCATCCGCCTAGTAAAAACTTATTTCGACATGTGGAACACAAACTGCGCAGTAGTGGCACATTGCCATCCAGGAAAAAGGCGTACCATCCAAAAACCGCAACTGATGAGGCACATGCTACTGCAGTACTGGGTACATTTCATTTGAATCCATGTACCTCAGTGATACAAGTATCCGGTGAAGTAGGCATTTCGAAAACATCTGGGCACCGTATTTTACGCAATAACAAATATCACCCTTACAAGCTGCACTTAAAACAAGGATTGGACGCCAATGATCCGAAAAGGAGGTTAGAATTTCTGGCCTGTTTCTCTGTCCTCATGAACAATGTTAGCGTTAAGGCAAAAATTCTATGGAGTGACGAAGCACGGTTCCACAACAATGGAAATGTAAATCGGCACAATTGCTATTATTGGAATGACATGAATCCTCACTGGATGAGACAAACACGGTTTCAACGTGTTTGGGGTATAAACGTACGGTGTGGCATGCTGAATAACCCCATCGTAGGTCCTTATTTTTACGAAGGTATTTTGACAGGCAATCGCTACATTCATTTCCTGAGGAATATTTTACTTAGGGTTGCTGGAGGACATAGCACTAAGTGAAAGGCAGGACATGTGATTTCAGCACGATGCTGCACCACCACATACGTTTCGCCCTGTGACAGAATATTTGAATGTTCACTTTCCTAACCGATGGATTGGTATCCATGGACCAATCAAGTGGCCTCCGAGATCTCCTGATTTGACCCCACTAGAATATTTCCTATGGGGTCATTTGAAAACAGTTGTTTATTCAAATGAAGTGCATACACTGGACGAATTGCAACAAAGAATACGTTCAGAATGTGGAAGAATATCTCCCAGAACTGTGCAATCAGCAACACAGAAAGCACTTATGAGCAGATTCGAAATGTGTCTCCAGAACAATGGTGGTCACTTTGAACACGTAATGTGATGTGGTCGTAGTTTTCTTCCTTTTATGTTTTGTTATCCAGTTGAGCAGCTAATCTGCACACATGATATGTTGTCTGGGCTGAGGACTGCTCTGACATCCAACAAGCTCCACACTCTGGAATTAACGCTGACCCGAACTTGTGTATGCAGGCACAAACACATTTGGGCACTTTATTTTAGGTCATAAGTCATAAGACCTGTACTTTCCAATATGGAAATAAAAATTGGTTTTTCTGTCTCGAAACAGTGACTCTTCGGTGTTGTATCCATTTTGTTGTTTAGTTAGCATGCGTAATGTCATCGGTGCATCCAAACAACAAACAATACTGGCTCGTCACGGCACACACATTACGTGGATGTGTACGACTACAAGGGTCTGATAGAGCGTTGTTTCATGCCTCCATGCATCTATATTTGCAACGAACAGTTTCCTTTCTGAGTTATTTCTGGGGTTTTGGAGACATGGAACATCACATTTCGCCCACTTTCGGTGAAATTCAATTGTGTTTTCGCTAATGATCTGTTCATAAGCATGGCTTTCAAATGAGCAGTCTTTGGACATACGTTGGACATTGACGAAATTTTTTTATCACAGATTTTCGTTTTCATTTTCCTCCCATTCCCCTAAACCCCGGGGAAGGGGTCAACTTTTACATTCCGTGGTAGCTCATCTCACTAATTTACATTGCTTTTTGTTTCACCTCAATAGCTTCGTCCGATCACGAGATATTCCACTGTCCAATGAATCGTGGGACACCCTGTATATCTATTTAGAACATTTTTACCTGTACGGAAGAATATTCTCAAAGAGTTTCAGAAAAAGTGAAAATTCCGATCTGCTCATTTTGTAAATGGGGTTAAATACCAATTATTGTTATCGATATGTATCCTTATTGTTTTTATTCAGACACCTACGCATTAGCGGAAATATTATTAGTGGAAATCTACATTTCCTTTGATGACTTATAGTGATCTATGCGGCTCAGATTTTGATGACCTAAAAGATACGTAAAAATAGGGAAAACTGACCTTAAAAATTTGAAAAAGTGCCCTTAAAATTGTGAAAAAATACCCTAAAAAGCTGAAGAAGAAAACCAGCTTCTAACAGCTTTATCTTAATTTTAGTTAGAGATTACGTTAGATTATCTTTAGTAAATTAATAAGTTATATTTTTAGTCTTTAAAATAAATATTAAGTGCTGAAATAATTTCAGAGGAAGAAAAAGAAGGAAACTGTACGTACCTGACCCACATGAATTACATTGCTTGCACTTTAAAAAATCCATTTCTGTGTAAGTTATCAGAATTATTAGGTGCATGTTAATGCTTTTAGTATAAGTGAGCGTCTATCAGAAAGTAAAATTTTATGCCTTGAGAAATTTCTCTTGACAGCTACGGCTGCGTTTGAGGCTTACTCGAAGGAAAAAAATAGTGCTTGAGAATAATTCTTCGATATCAAAAGTGCCTGCTTCTCTAGCAAATATATGGGAGATTTTCCTCAAAGTCTGTAACCCAATGTTTTTTTGTTTTGTTTTTCCGAAACATTGTTTAATTTCGGAACGATAGAGTGTCAAGTCTTGTCTTTGGCTTTTTTAAGAATTTGGCTTGCTTTGTCAATGTAAGCTATCGCATCGAAGAAAGAGTTCCAAGTGGGGTCTGTTTTTCCCAAACTGAGGGCACAAGGTGCTGTCAAAAGCAACATTCTTTGATCTTATTTCGTAGGAAAAAAAAAACACTTTTGATACTTAATTAAAACTTCTAATATGGGTTTTTTCTTCTAGGAAATATGTATTTTAAATTCCAAATTTTTGGAGAAAACTCTTCTCTTCCTTCAGGAAGTCTTTTGTTATAACTCTTTCTCCGTCCACTATCGCGGTTACGGTTAACCTTGAAAGTGAGCAACTCAATGGGCATAAGCAGTCGCCTGTCCCTAATTTTGGGTCACTGGTTCCAGGGAAGGGAAAAAGCTAGTGCCGTAAGACAAACACAACATCCATGCCTCACCGGGATTCGAACCCGTACCCCTTTCGGACGAATGATCAGAGGCCATTGCTTAGACCACTGCGCCACCGGGGCGGCCACCAAATCGTTGAGTTTTGGATTATGCACTTCCAATTTAAAGGTGTATGTAACTTTTGAAAACATGGTCAAATGATAAAAATTTCTTTTAATTGTACATAAAAATGATGAAAGAACTAAAAAATACCCTAAAGAAGGAAAATCCTCACAAAATGCAAACGAACAAACAAACAGAAATGCAGAAAGATGCCAAACAATACACCACAAAATCTTTAAAAGTGCCTCAGAGAATAAAAACCTCCTAAAAATTCAAATTAAAAAATAAAAGTGCCGGCCTTAGTAATCACAATTTTTTTTGTTTTTTTTGTTATGTGTTTGGTTTGTTAAACTGCTCAGTTCCGAAGATATCTTAATTAGAAAACTGATTTTCATTACTATTTTTTCACCGTACTGGAAGTATTATATTATTTACCATTATAGTGAATAAGTGTTATTCCGAAGTCAGGCGACTGGAAGATCTGGGAGCCGCCAGGTGGCACATTGGTCTAAGCCCTGGCCTCTGACCATTCGTCCGATATTAGTCAGGGTTCGAATCCCAGTGAGACATAGATGATGTGCTCGTCTTTTCGACACTAGCTGTCTTCCTTCCCTGGAACCAGTGGCGTTAAATTAGAGGGCGGGAGACTGCTTATAGCCAATTGAGTTGCACGCGGTGGTCGTTAAACCCTCAATCGAAATAATGCTCGTAATAAACGCAGACGCAGAATAGATGAATTATTCACTCCCAGTGGTTAGATTCATGCTAATCGTACCACTGCAGGGAAAATGCCATTATATTAATCTGGAAGCTGTTGTTTTTTAATCTTGAATGCTCAAAGCGATATGTAATCGATGAAAATCAGAAGGCAATTTCCTGTCCGCGAGAAAAAAGTGCAGCTGATTTGGGGATTTGAGTAATTCAATTTCCCAGTCACATGAGGACGCCTCGTTCACTATGCGATCTATTTCTCTTGGAGATTAAAACAGTCGCAAAAGTAAAGAATGACCACGAGATGGCGACACTTAAACAGCAGTATTTCTCATTTTCTTGTAGGACTTTCGTCCACAGTGAGTAGAGTTTAGGTCCCAGCCACCTACAGCGAGATCGCCTTTTGGGCAGGACACAGAAACGCAAGGAATGAGAGCAAGTCTAGCGACATTGACAGAACAGTTTGTAGTGAGATTAGAGTACAGTAGATGGCGCCACCGTACAAGTATGATGTTGCACGTAGAGGGGTGAGAGAATTTCAGGAGGGGGGCATAGGAAAGGATACCCATTTAACCAGTGGGTCCAGCCTGGGGGCCGCCACTTTACGTGATCGTCCGATGCACGGCGGATATTCAGCGATTGTTAGTAAATCACACCATCTCTGAAAGATCAGCCCAGGATCGAACCTGAGGACCTTGCATTGACAGTCTGACTCACTAACCTCTAAGCCATCCGCGGCTCGGCGACACTTACTAAGTACTGGCTTCATTTAAGAGTGACTCCAACTGTATTAGCAGTATGCAAAAACTCACTACTAAAGCAGAAAGTCACGTGACTCCTCTCACTTGTCGCTACAAGGCCGTGAAGGTGGTGCCGAAGCTAGGTCTCAGAATCAGGGGAAATGAAGACAGATAGGGGGAAGGGTTCTGTGTTCAACGGCAAACTGTATTATGATTTTTTGATTGAGAGTTTAACGACCACCGTCAGCGATTCAATGGGCTATTTGCAGTCACCCGTCCCTAATTTAGGGCCATTGGTTCCAGGGAAAGGAGAGAGCCAGTGCCATAAGACAAACACAACATCCATGCCTCACGGGATTCAAACCTGGACCCTTTTCGGACGAATGGTCATAAGCCAGGGCTCCGACCACTGCGCCACCGGGGAGGCAAAAAACTGTATTCATCCATGAATACAGATGTAGGTTTTGCTTTGTATCTTCGTTCCTCTTGTTAATTGACTCCACTAGCAAACAATTTTTCCAAGTAAAAAAAGAAAGAGGGGTAGGGCATGGAAATTGTGCTTGTCTTACGACACTGGTTTTCTTCCTTCCCTGGAGCCAGTGACCCTAAATTACGGATGGGCGACTGCTTATAGCCCATTGAGTTGCTCACGGTGGTTGTTAAATCTTCAACAACAACAAAAGTAAAAGAAAAGAAAATCAAAATATGAAGGGGGGGGTAGAAAAAGGAACTTTCTTGAAATGCAAAAAAATAAATCGCGCTATCAGTATTTGTCCGACTGTAGCTGAGGTGCAGGGTCATTATTATTATCGCTGGAGGAAAGATAACTACCAACTAGCAGGAAAATTTATTTATTTATTTTTTAATTTACTATTCCGTGTATCCATGGAATGGCATCGAGGAGTTATTGATGCCGAATTTCAATTGTTTCTTCTCCATCTTTAATTGCATAATCTCCTTTGCTGGTGCTTAGAGGTAATAGACTCTTCTTACGGTGGTTAACAGCCAAACCTCATATCCCCACCCCAAAACCAAAAGCCCTCAGACTTTCCAATAAACATTTCCCTCACACATGCATCGCGAAACCACTGGCACTGGCCGTAAAATAATAAAGATGTTAAAAGCTTTCTCTCTCTCTCCCTCTTGCACAATAATTCATCTTTAGCACTGTTTCATATCGCATAGAGAGGTGCATTTAGCTAAAACGTTCTCGCGACTGCACTGCTTTGAAGTCAATGAACTACCTGGAAGTTTATTAATAGCAGCTTAGCGCCTCGTAGTAACTTATAAAGTGACGAATAATGTTGCATCCCTAAACGCAACTGCACTTCCACCTCAGTCTCTCTCTCTCTCTCCTAATTTTTTTCTTTTCTTTTGGTAATGTTCTTTTATATTTTACATTTCTCCAAAAAAAAAAAAAAAAAAAAAAAGGATTTTTCTCTTTCCTGACCCTTAGCAGCAACAAATCCAGTACCCATTTAACAGAGAGTTATTGACGCAGCTGTTTCTACTGATCACTTCAAAAGCTAATTTCTTTTGAGTTATCCATCGTTCGTGCCGTAACATTTCAATTTTCCTTTTTCAAAAAATAAAACAAAAAATCTTGCAGTATTTATGCTTTTAATAAATATTCATAAATCCACGGAAAATAAAAGCTCAGAGAATTTACAAAAACGTCTATTATCTAGTGTATGTATGTGTGTGTGTGAAGGGGTGGGGGGGGGGGCGGCGTGCTTTCCTTACAGGGGGTCTGAATTCGCTCTAGTCCCCTCCCTTGCTAGCTACGGCTCTGGGTGAAGACAAAGCATGTCGACATTGTACAACGGTGTTTGCATCCGAGTCAATATTTCTCTAGAAAGCTGTTCTGTTAAATGACGACGCTTTAACTAATAAAGTTCTCGCACATGATGATCTGGTTCGCCGGACATTAAGTAGGACACATTTCCATGACTCTTGAGTCCTCTGATTCTTGACGTTATTTAGTCAAATCGAGCCAGGGGCGTATATAGAATTTTTTTGGGGGAGGGGGAGACGAAAAATGGAAGTTTTTGAAATCCACCCGAGCAAAACTAAAGTTAATGAAAAATAGAAGAAACATTTAAAGCATTTTTTTCTAATGTAAGTTGACGCATTTTTACTAAATTAAGGCATTTTTTTTTAATGTAAGCAGCATTTTTACCAAAATCTTTGAAGTGCGAAATATTTTCAGGGTAGGGCAAGCCCCAACCCCCTCTAAATACGCCACTGAATTGATAGCCCCCAAATCAATCTGCTAAACGTCCCTACAAACTAAACGGTCACGTGACTTCTAGTCTTAGTAATAAGCAATATCATTTTTGCTGTTAGTGGAGTCGCTTCTTGCCACTCCGGTCTGAGGCGTCGGTGTCCGATCCTTCCGGGCCCCCTTCCTTCCGCCACTCATGAGTTGTTTTTTTCTTTGGGGGAGGGGGGGTGTTAACGACCACCGTGAGCAACCCTATGGACTATTAGCTGTCGCTCGTCCTCAGTTGGGGACCACTGATTCCAGCGAGCGGAGAAAGCCAGTCTGAACTCGAATCCGGGCCCATCTTCCATGACGGTCAGAAGTCAGCATTTACTGTAAACCACTGCGCCATAGGAGCAGTCTCATGGGTTTCAAGGCTATGAGAAAGACCAAGCGCGTTTACTTTTCCAGCGTCCCTCAATGCAAAAAGAAATAAACAGTAGTGATACAATAATTACTCTGACACTATTTGTAGGTAAACTTTGCTATTTTTTTTTTTTTTTTTGAGACAGAACCGTCGGCACAGAGTTCATTTTAAGAGCGGTTTTTTTTACGCTTTCCAAATATGTTTTGAAGAAGCGTATATGCTCCAGCTTTGTCCGTCTGTCCGCACGATAACTCGCGTAAAAATGGTTTGATTTCGATGAAAGTTTAGTATCTGGTAAGGGACTATCTCGGGACGAAACCTATTGAAAACGGGCGAAATGTGGTCAAAGGTCAGGACATAGGAGGAGGGTCCATTCCATTGCCGTTATGAATCATAACTTACGTAAAACTGCTTCGATTGCGACAAAACTGTAGTATGTTGTTCCGGAGGTATACTGAGCCGGTTCTGTTTAATATAATCGAAATGGGGTCAAAGACCAGGGCACAGGAGCGAGATTTATTCCACAACCATTATCCTCATAACTTGATTAAAAATACTTCTTTTGCGACAAAACTTTAGTATGTTGTTCCGGAGGTATACTGAACCAATTCTGTTTAATATAATCGAAATTGGGTCAAAGGTCAGGACAAAAGATCGAGATTTATTCCACAGCCATTATCCTCATAACTTGAGTAATGATTTCTGGTATGTTGGAAAGCGTATCATAATCAATGCATTGCATGATTTTTGTAACTTGTTTTTATTGCTGTGTACTGATTATTAAAAGGAAATCATTTTAGCGCTATGACCTGATTTTATGTTTCTATAAAACAACTCTATAACACCCACAAAAATTCTACGAAAAACATGCATAACATACATAACATCGATAATACTTCACTGCTTGTGTAGCACAAACACCTGAAGGGCTCTGAAATGGGTGTTGGCAAAAGAATAGCGGAAATCAGTGGGCGATGGTACGTAGCGCTCACAGTGAATTTTCAGCAGATGTTCCCATTATCGAGCAGTGGTGCGTGTCTTTGGAAAAGTTTTTCAAAGGGTAGTCATAAATAGTAAAAGATAAGTGCAGTAGTGATATAAACTTCTGTAAGAAAGAGTACACAAGAAACTTACACAAGTCAAAAATATATAGTCGTTGAACAACAGTGTACTATAAAACAGTTTTGAAGCCGCTGATCCTCGGCTATTGTAGCTTTCTTCAACAGAAGGCATATTTGGTTCAACGGGAATAACAGCGTTTATGGATTGACAGATGATGATGATGAAAGAGGTATTTTTCAAACATCAGGCTATAGAATGAAATCTTTGATAAAATTTAGTATTCAGCTGTGAAGAGCTATCCGTTTCCAGCACTATCGAGATAAAAGTCTATTTATAAAAAAATCATAATTTACTGCGCAAATTCATGATTATAGGTATCCCTTTATTCAGAAATTTCGCTTTAGACCATTTTGCTTTTACGAAGACCCACATTAGTACCTGTTTTGGCTAACCGAAAGAAATCTGAAGAGGATTTTTGGTTTTACGAAAAAAGACGAAAAGCGAAAATAGCTTTCAGAGTTTATTTTGCAGCGAGCCGTTATAGAGGAAGCGTACACTCCGAGCAGCGAGAGTGGCGCCGCCAAGCTCGTTCCTCGGGAACTACACTTATCATCAAATCGCCAAAGCTTTGAACTGTGTGTGAGCATCTGTGCTTTTTCTCGATCAATTTTGTGCATCCGTTAGCAAGATGTATCCTAAGGTATCAGAAAAGCCTAAGAGAGCTCGTGTTAGGCTTAGCGTAAAACAGGACGTAAACGTTTAATAAAAACGATCGAAACGCTTAATGCGTTTCGATCGTGGTGAACGAAATAAAGACATTGCGTATGCGTTGGACTTCCCTGTGTACACCATTCGTACTATTTACACGCAAAAAGAAAGAATCTTGAAAGCTACCGAAATTGCTACTGGTTCTGTTATTAGTAATGTGGTCTCTTTTAGTCCGCATCCAGTAATGGATAAAATACGTATTTATCATATCATTCCTGCTTTTACTATATGTTAGTGTTATTTTAATTTTTATATGTTATTTGATATGATTTGGTAGGTTATTTCTTGGGTCTGAGAACGCTAGAAAAGTTTTCCCATATAAATTAATAGTAACTGCTTATTTGCTTTACGTCATCTCGAATTTTTTACATATGAAGGTAAAACACCCGCTAATTTTTCACATGTTGTAACTTATGGTTTTGATATTTTTAATGGATAAATTTCTATAGTCTTCAACTTATTAAAAAGGGTGAAACCACTGAAAATGCATGGCATTTAATATTCTCACTGATTTTATCGTCTTCTTTATTTCTTCTTCTTCAAGTGCCATGTCCAGACAAGGAGTAGGTAATCCTCATCATGAGGTGATAACGAATATTCTGTATGCTATTCCCCTCCCCCTAGTTACCCAAAAGCAACATAGATGATAAAATTTTGGGAATGTTGTAGTGAAGAACCTTTACCAGAAAGGGTTATTAGAAATTGTAGAAGCAGTTTGCGTCGTGCAGCTTTTTTTTTTTTATACAAATACTTGCACTGAGAAAAACGTTTTGTTAATTCAACAAAATTTTTTGTTGATATACTGTCAACAAATTTTTTTTGTTGAATTTGCAAAATTATTTTGTTGAAAATTATTGTTGATTTAACAAAATTTATTGTTATCATGACAAAACGTTTTGTTGCTGCAACAAAACATATTGTGCCACGATAACAATATGTTTTGTTGCAGCAACAAAACCTTTTGTCATGACAACAATATGTTTTGTTGGATCAAACAAAGTCCCCAAAATCGACCTAATCATTTTGTTAAGTGAACAAAACGTTTTGTCGTGATAACAATAATTTTCAACAAAAAAAAAATTTGCAAATTCAACAAGAAATTTTGCAAATTCAACAAGAAATTTTGCAAATTCAACAAAAATTGTTGTTGACTGTATATGGACAGAATTTTTTGTTGATTGATCAAAATTTAATTTGAATTAACAAAACGTTTTTCTCAGTGTGGATATTTGTTTTAGGGTTCAAAGACCATACCGTCGGCTATAAGCTGTCGCCCGTCCCTAATTTGGGAATACTAATTCCAGAGAAGGGAGAAAGCCAGTGTCGTAATACAAGTACACCCCATCCATGCTTACCGGGATTCATACCCGGACCCATATTGGAAGAGCGATTCGAAACCAAATCTTTGCACCACTCAGCCAACTGGTGGCAACGCTTCTAGTATGTAGGAACTTAATTTGCATATAGAGAAGGGCTTTACACATTCATCTCTCAATTAAAAAATCGTTTTGAATTTTAAATCTAATGTAAAATTTTGGGAAACCCAAAATACCACAATACATATTTTAAATTCATAATGCAGATATTTTAGACACCTTTATTCTTTAAAATGGGATACACGACAGCTGTGTAACTTCGATTATCTTTGACGTCAGAATAGGGGTATGTAAATCTGTGTCTCCCAACGTCATTTACTCTCCTGACGTAGTTCAAAACCACATCTTTCGGGCGTTGTTTGGTACAGAAGTTTGAATGAAAAGGCAAGATACTGGAGAACAGATTCAATTTAAAATGACGACCCGCTTGGAGACATGGTCTCACTCGGAGGTACCCGCGGTGATTAGGTTTCCCTGGGCACGGAAAACTGGTGGATCA
This sequence comes from Macrothele yani, assembly GCA_039090855.1. Lineage (NCBI taxonomy): Eukaryota > Metazoa > Arthropoda > Arachnida > Araneae > Macrothelidae > Macrothele > Macrothele yani. The sequence goes on along the minus strand of CM077027.1, from coordinate 129,738,029 downwards.
GGGATATATAAGTCGATGTCACCCAAAGTCATTACATTCTTCTGAATACAAGGCGTTGTTTGACTGAGGAGTTTGAATAAAAAGGCAATGTGCTGGAGAACAGATTCAAGTTAAAATGACGACCCGCTTGGAGACATGGTCTCACTCGGAGGTACCCGCGGTGATTAGGTTTCCCTGGGCACGGAAAACTGGTGGATCAGGGATATATAAGTCGATGTCACCCAAAGTCATTACATTCTTCTGAATACAAGGCGTTGTTTGACGCAGGAGTTTGAATAAAAAGGCAATGTGCTGGAGAACAGATTCAAGTTAAAATGACGACCCGCTTGGAGACATGGTCTCACTCGGAGGTACGCGCAGTGATTAGGTTTCTCTGAGCAGCGCAGATCCATCGCTAACTGCAAGAAGTCTATGGTCTTCAAGTCATGAGTGTTCAGACTGTATCAGAATGCTTTCAAAATTCGCACATATACGCAATGCGTTGATACAGTGGCAGGCCTTCAACAATAGGCAGCAACGTGGCGAGAGTGGAGGCTGACATTTGATTCGGATGAACACTTGATAAAGAAGGCCAAACACTGGTTTCTAGAGCGGAAACTTGCATTTTACCAACGTACTTTTGTGGACTGAACAAAATGTGTAGAATGCAAAGGTGAATATATTGAATGACACCTACTTATACATAAAGGGCGGTTTGTTATCTCTATTATATTTATTCATTGTAACTGCTGCAGAAAAACCTTTATGGTCGATGGTGCTTTACTTTTTGGTCGACCCCTTATGTGTTTTGCTTATTTAATGTATTTTGTCTATTGATTAACAACTAGACTGAACCAGTCATATTTTCGGGGCCGTTGAACATTCGGATGAGAAGTATGGACTCTCTAAGTCGTATGAATTTTCTGTGGATTCATTAAGTTGCAGGTTACAGTAACAAAGTTGAAAAAAAATGGCTCAATATTACTAAAATATAATACCCAAGTATGTTATGCATATTTATTTTTTTTCATTTCGGGGTTTAACGACCACCGTGAGCAACTCTAAGGGCTATAAGCAATTACCTGTCCCTATGGCAGGGCCAATGGTTCCTGGAAAGGAACAGAGCCTTCAGGGAAACAAACCACTCCTCATCGAACTGGGGCCCATCTCGGATGAACGGTTAGAATTCATCAAATTTTTCTAATTCACTTACGGCGACTGAGCATGATTTCTGCCCATCTTTCCATGAATTTCTTACGTGCGAAATGAAATAAAGCAAGAAATGAGCACTCTTGATTTGGGTTCTTGAGAAAGACAGCTGTGACTTACGGCAAGGACGTCTAGAAAATACAAGGCCATGTCATTAGAGAGATGAGCTCCCTTTTTTATTGACGTCACGCGGAAACCAAGGCTTCCGATTGGTTTCCAACGCTGTCTTGTATGACGTCAAACACGACACCGACGTATCAGACCGTGTATCATGACAGTGACGTCCCAAACGGAGGGAACTCATCTCTCTAATGTCATGGCCTTGTACTTTCTAGACGGGCTTGCGTACGGTGTGACGTACTGCTGGCGTGAAACATAAGTCAAATGAACAATGAAGCAGCGATAATTCCGCTGTCGTATTTCAATTGGGATAATAGCCGCTCCGGAGTAGGAAGATGTGGTTTCGAACTACGAATCCCACTGTCGGCAAAAGAAAGTCGGTATTGGCGCCCGAACAAAAAAAGGGGTTTCTCGCCGTGAGGATAGAAAAATTTGTGTGATGATTTTTCCACAGAGCGTACGTAAATAACGAAAATTAATTCTTCTACAATGAAATGGTCCTTCAAGTGGCGTTGTCGGTTGACCCGAAACCTGCTGAGCGATTTCGTGCCGCCCCCCACCTTTTTCAAAGGGGGATGAAATCGCCCAGCATGATGTTACTTACTACATTATGTGACGTACTACTTATATGACTAATGATTCAAAGGACAATGAAGCAGCGATAACTCTGGCGGCGTAGTTCAATTGGGAGAACAGCAGCTCAGATGTGAGTTCGAATCCACTGTCGGCAAAGAAATATTTCACAGCGTTACGGGAAATCTGTGGCAAGACACGCTTACTTGAGATTAGTTTTTGACTGTTGTGAGACAGAATTGAAAGCGGTTAACAGAAGGTTGACTTTCCAAACAGTACAGAAAAGGGATCAAATTAAATGTTTACCAAATTAAACTCTGAACCCCTAGCACTATACTCCAAAAAAAAAAAAAAAAATGAATATCAAAATTACTTTTGAGATACCAAATGATGATAGCTCGAAAAACGAAATTTGTGTCACTAAAATAATAACGGTTCCTATTGTTTTAGTAATGCCTGTATTTTAAATACTGTGGTTATACCGAATTTAGTAAATGTTCACCAAATGTATAACACTAAATTTACGCGACAATCGTGCTAAAATAATTTGTTTCTTTTGCAAATATTGTAAATACTTTGTCAAAAAAACTATTATTACGTCAAATTATTATTTAGCTAGCATAATTATAAGCCCCGCCCCCAAACGCTTCCGCACGCCTCGCACTTGCTTTACGTCCCGCTTCGACAAGCGTGTCCGGCTAACAAGGTTCCCGAGGAAGAAGCGGAAGTCACGTGATCCTTATCCCGGCACTCAAACCTTGCTTTGAGTTTAATTTAGTGGTGTTTGACCAGCAACCACCAATCGGGGAAAAACGTAAAAGACGACGGCCAGCAAAATCAAGAAACGCCTTACTAATTCAATAATTTCTTATTTCACGTTCATTATGGGATTTTATTTTTAATAATTAGTGAGACTGATTTTTATATCATGATTATTATAATAAAACTTTAACACACTAAAAGTTTAGTTTTCATTGTTTTAGCTTAACACCTATAACTACTAGTATTTACAGGTAACTGCAGGCAGGTATATGGGTATATTACTATTGTTATTTTTTGGTCAGAAAAAGAACTTTAGATTTAGTCATGAATTATTAATTTTAATTTCAGTTCCAATATCATAAGAAATAACATAATTATGATTACATTTTCCCGTTTTAAAAATATGTTTGGTAAATATTATTTTGCTTACAAATAATAAAAGCGAAAAAAGAAGTAAATATCTGGTTATTGATTTAAAATTAGATATCATCCAAAATTTGGTGAACATTTAGTATTTTTGGGAGACAAAAACATTTTTTTACTGTCAAATAATTTAAGAAAATGACGAGAAGTTAATATCTGGTTATCACTTTATCATTATTATGTGGCCTAAAATTCGGTGAACATTTACTATTTTTGGGAAACGAAAGTATTTTTTTGTATGCATATTTTCATTACATTTGGTAAGCAGTTAAACACAAGCCGTAAAAAAATACCAGCTTCCAAATATGGCAGTTTTTAATGGGTAACCTTAAAAAACTGGCATACACCAGTACTAACTTTTTAAAGTAGTATCACGTGTATGAAAAGGTGAACTTTTGGTGGTTGTGACGTTTTAAATAGCAGCTTGGAAAAGAGAAATGCACTAAAGAATGGTTGAACCTGTCTAAAGCATCGAAATACGGGGTCGGTTATTTATCAGATGATAATAACATCAGAGTACAAACTTTTGAGGCTAATTCTTTTTACAGGGGAAAATTTCCCCTGATTTGGACCCAAATTTTGTTTAGTCACACAGCTAAAGAATTTGCTGTTTTTCTCCTACTTTTTTTAATAAGATTTAGTAATGGTTTAGTATTTTAAATATATATTTTTCTGATTTAACATCACTTATAAGAACAATTCTCATATGCATCTGTTATTTCAGAAACAACACCATTTATTCTTTGCTGCCCTTTCCATAGACTGAAATGGCCATTAAGCGCACGTGTATGTGAACAATTGAAATTTGAAGAAGATACTGGCTAGCAAGAGATGTGCTGGAGGCGGAAGCTCTTCCCATTCGAATAAGTGTAATAAGCATTTTGAAAATATATATCTGTGGAATACATGGAAAAATAACGTAATCTTAAGCATCACTACCCAATAATTTGATTGTCTGCTTAAGAATTATAATAGTTAAAGCACATTTTCTCCAAACAGCGACAATAACACAAACAATTAACTGGCAAAAAAGCAAGCAACACTGATTTAGGAAGCAGAATGTATCACATTTCCATTTTCGAAAGCGATGTTTTGCATCGTTTTGTCCAGTTTCGCAGCTAAACTCACAGCTGCTGATGAACTGTAGCCAATATAATTACAACGCATTTTTGGAAAGATCATCTGGCTTCGTTAATAATTTGTTCATGTGCTGTAAGCTTACTCTAACTCCGAAATCTTACAGAAATTATAATCTTAACTGAAGTGTGGTTTCAGTGTTGAGGTGTTGTTTCGTTTATAGTGTAGGTTGGGTTAGTTGCCAGCAGAAATTGGGGATGCGCTTCATTCTTTCGAGCCACACACACTAGATGTCTAAAACGGTGCCCAGAAAAATCCCAGGGAATAGTTCCTGCAGCAATTCAAGCAAAAAAAAAAAAAACTGGTTTCTCTAACATATTTTGATCTAGGATGCAAGACTTCAGTTTTGTGACGTGGTATCCATTTTTACCGCTACTTCAGACTTAAAAACTTTTTATTTCTCATTACATGGGACACTTCGTATTTTTTTAGCACGTTCAATTTAAAATCAAGCACACATAAATAATCCAGCCACGCAGGAAGGATGGCAATCTCTAAGCGTTCCTATTCATGAAATTAAATAAACAAAATTTAGTTAATGTCATAACTCATAGACAGAAAAATAAAACGAATCCGGGCGGGAAGGCTCCCTCTAAATACGAGACCCTTCTGTGTAGTTAAATCATAAGTTTATTTTATTCACATAGTAATGCGGATTGTTAGTTATGAAGTTCAAAAATATGCATAGCATGACGAATAGTATTATACTAATATTGAAAAGGAGCGTCTAGAGCGTCTATAATGAATAATGCTTTATAATCTTTTCGCTAAGCTAATTAATATGAATGATGCTCTTCCTACCAGCTAGCTAATGATATACTTGTACTAAGCTTCAAAATAGTGAATTCAAAAGGGTGTTGTTACTAGTTAATTACGAACGTAAACAAAGTCTTAACGCTGGTTATTTATGGTAATAAATAAATGTTATAAACCTAACAGCCAGACAGAGGTCTGACAAAAACTATGAATTGAGAAAGACTAACTTACGGAAACTTCTTTATTATAAGACTCTTGGTCAACTAAAGCACACACACAACTTGTTTTACAATAATGAAGAATCTCTCCTCGTATTATAAACGCTCTCCGTAAACAACAACGCTCTCTCATAACAACAACAAAAGCTCTCCCTAAGTCTCGATGAACGCGCCTATATACTAGCTACCACCACGTCATGACTTACACTCATTGCCAGATCTCATTCAGCGGGTGAAATAATATTTCGTTCAGTAAGAAGATAATTTACATAGTAAAATAAAATAACCAGAGATAGTAAAATCAAAAGGAAAGTGAATATAGAGTATACGTTACATCATCTCCCCCTTAATTTTTTCTGTTTAAGGGCTGGAGAAGGGATTCTCTTATTTTTCCTATCTCGCGGTGTGGAAATAACATCACACCATTGCGAGATTTTGAACGGTCGGGTCATCCGGATAGTTCGGGCGCCGTTATAACGAAGTAAATTTCTCCGTCATTTTTATCCGCGCCGGGGTTCGAACCCGGGTCCACTCATTCCGGAATAAGTTGCTCTACCAATTAAGCTACGTGGACATTTTATTCTGATTCCTATCTGCCTCTATGTCGTGTGCGTCCTTCTGGGAGGTACGTCACATCTCCTGGTACGTTACACGTCTTATTATAGCTGAAATGTTTCAGCTGAAGCAAACCTATTTTTCAGTTTATTGTGAAAGCTTTTTTTCGTCACCATTTGGCGCTTTTCAAAATCTCGTCTCTGGTTGCAAGAGGTTAGAGTTTTATGTTCTCACTGAGATCCCGTAAATTTAGTAAACAATTACACACTGTTCCTTATCCATTTTAAATAAAAAATTTTCTTGTATCATATTTGCATGGTGATTAGTGATTATTAGTGCGCTTTTTTTAAGAAAAAATAAATTGTGTGGATAAATGGAATGACTATAATAAAATGCAACGCGATGTATGTAGTTTTATAAAAGCTCTAACGTCAAAAATCGAAAGAAAAAGATTTATAACGTTCAAAAGAGTTGAATAGCTATATTTTGGTCCCATACGATGATGAAGTGCATTAACAATCGACTCCACCAAATATTTTTTTCCATATTTTGTTTTGACTGGAGGTTTAATGACTACCGTGAGCAAATCGATGGTCTAAAAGCAGTCGCCCATCCCTAATTTAGGACCACTGGTTCCATGGAAGGGAGAGGGCCAGTTCAGTAAGACAAACATACAACACCCATGCCTCACCAGGATTCGAACCCTGCTCTATGTCGGACGAATGCTCAGGAGCCAACGTTTAGACCACATACTAGCAGGCAATCATCCAGCAGACATTTATATACTTGTTTTAACTCCAAAGTCTAGATTATGTCAGTGACAAACATTTTTTAATATCAGAGTAGATCTCTGATCAAAGTTTATGGCTCCGATGAATTTACGGGGTTTAGAGTCTCGGGTTACGGTAGATGTATTGGTAGACTGCAATTTCCTGTATAAACGGTTCACAACATGTGTTTCACATTCGCGATCTGTTGATGAATGTTCGAAGCTTCCGATAAAATGATACACAGAAAATGTTCATATTTCAAGTGAATTCATTTACTCGTCCAAAGTTTTTAGAATTTTTAGTTTTTATATTTGCCGAAATACCGTAACACACGTAAATTATTTTTAAGTTTTGACAGGGGGCCTGCTAGACTATTTCAGGGGCGTCAGAAGCTCCCAAATAATTTTACAATACTCTCTAAATAAGTATTTGTTTGCATTGAAAAATAAATTTCTAAATATTTACTAGTTTTGGAATATTATGATTATTATTTACTTTAAATCAATGATTAATCATCGAAAACAAATAGGAAGATGACAAATTTACCTTTGACCGTCACATGCTGCAGAATGACGCGTAAGGAACCACTTCTTCCTTAAGGACGTGTCTTACGGATCGTATATTTTTTTACTTTTTAGTCATAGATTCTTTTCAAGAATTGGCAGCACTGTACGCTTCTGGTGAACGTGCAGATCAACTGGAACGATCAGAGATTTTGGGGGCTCATACGCTGAACTTGTTGTAACAGGGATAGTTTTCCTGCCCTATGGTGGGCCACTATCTTTAATCGCCCTTAATTGCCCTTAACTTTGAATGCTATGTCTCGGAAGCGCGGCACTTCCTGTTGTCGTCATCCCAGTAAACCAGACCACCCAGTCAGCACGCAGAAAACACATGGGGACACACTATTCCCTCCGTCCCTTGTTGAAATTTAGGGGTCAATAAAACTAAAAGTTTGGCTTCCATACTGTCTGCATCCGGAATCTGTTGCATGTCCTAACAAAGGCCACGAATAAAAATCCACGTAAACAGAAGAAAGGTGAGTGCACTGCAGAGCTGCTCAGTACTCACCACTGCAGCAAAGCAACTTCGGGCCATTTCCACTTCCTCAAAAATGCACTGAAGACGGGAAAAAGATCAACATTTAAATAATATTAACGCTGCGCTAAAAATTTTGTACTAAATCTCGGGATTCATTTGTTGTAAGTGGAATTTAATTAATTAATTTAATTATTTTAAATTTCAAACGCAATTAAATTAAATGTGCCAAGTATACATTTTAAAATTCTGCAGTTTTTGTTTCATTACGGGATAGGGAAAATTACTGTATTACTTGCAACGTATTATAGAGGGGAAGCACGTGTCAAAGCGACAGATTTGCAGCGATACATTTCGTCGGTGTAGTTTAGTCGATTAGAACAACTGACTCCGGAGCGAGGAAGCGCGATTCGATCTTCGTCACGGACAAAGTTGTGTTTTCACATGCTTTTAATTTTTTTTAACTCCACTGCAGAACTCCTCAATACCCCTCACCACAGCAAAGCTCTGTCTCGTCCTAAAAAAGGCCACTATAAAAAATGCTCCTAAACATAAGTAAGGCAAGCTCACCGCAGAATTGCTCAATACTCCTCACCGCAGCAAAGCGATTGGGAGCCATTTCTGTATTCTCAAAAACGCACTAAAGATGGAGAAAAGATCAACATTTAAAAAATATTAATACTGCGCTAAAATTTAAGCTAAAACTTATGATCTTGGGGCTGCATTGGTTTTAAGGGAATTAAAATTATAGTTATTTTAAATTGAAAACGCAACTGAATTAGAAGTGACAACTATCAGTTTTAATTTTTTTTATTGGATGTTTAACGACCACCGTAAGCAACTCAATGGGTTATAAGCTTAAGCAGTCGCCGTCCCTAATTTAGAGCGACTGGTTCCAGCAAAGGGAGAGAGAGCCAGCGTCGTAAGACAAACACGACATCCATGCCACACCGGGATTTGAACCTGGACCCATCTCGGACGAATGATGAGAAGCAATCGTTTAAACCACTGTGCCATCGGGGAGGCATTTCAAAAATCTGCAGTGTCATTTTTTTTATCATTGCGGAAGAGAGGGGATGGGGTGAGTAAGAGACAGTGAAAAATAAGCCCCGTTCAGCTATCTAACTCTCAATGTTCTTGGTGTAGTGATATCCAGAGTTTTCATAAAGTATAAGGGTCACACATTCCACTGTTTAAGTGTCTGGTAAAGCATATCCACGTGGGTACATATACTTGCTGATATCACCTGTACATAAGCAATGCGATAATGAGCGAACTCATACGGCAGATTTCGTTGTACCATTTACTCTGGTGCTCAAAATTGAAGGATAATCTACAAAAACGTATATAGCTGCCGATTTAGGCAAAATGATACACTGAAAATTGGTGAGCATGCAAATTTGACTACGCCGAAGACGATCCCTAATTAACTTTTGCCGCAGCTAAGCCGGAATGTGTAAATTAGGATTGCGTTAAAAATACACACTAGGCTAGTCGCATCTTGTAGCTGTCCTATATGCAACACTTGCTTTCACTTCAGCAGTACGTTGAGCTGATTATGTCACTGATACGGTTTTTTTAAGCAGTTGAGAGCAAATGGTAATAATGAAGTAGGTCAGACCTAGACAGAAGTTTTCATAGCACTGATTGTTCAGCAAAATTGCCCTGTGAAATAGCTGGAGACAGTTTCAATAGAAACGAGATTTTCGTCGTCGACCAGAACAAGACCTTCCTTAGCCATCACTGCTGCAGACGATCGCTGTATGAGTTTGACTGCTAGACGGAACAGAGAGATATCCGCTAGACGACTCTCTTTGTAGTTTCCATAGACACTACTGTTGAAGACGATCGATATATAAGACTGACTGCCAGACAGAACAGAAAGAAATGCCCGCTAGACGACTCTCTTTGAAGTTTCCATAGTCATCGCTGCTGCACACGATCGCTATATGAGTCTGATTGCCAGACGGAACAGAGAAATGTCTTCTAGACGACTCTTTTGAGCTTCCATAGACACCACTGTTGCAGACGATCGATATATAAGAGTGACTGCCAGACAGAACAGAAAGAAATGCCCGCTAGACGACTCTCTTTGGAGTTTCCATAGTCATCGCTGCTGCACACGATCGCTATATGAGTCTGATTGCCAGACGGAACAGAGAAATGTCTGCTAGACGACTCTTTTGAGCTTCCATAGACACCACTGTTGCAGACGATCGATATATGAGAATGACTGCCAGATAGAACAGAGATATGTCCACTTGAAGACTCTTTGGAATTTGCATAAACACCACTGTTGCAGACGATCGATATATGAGACTGACTTCCAGACAGAACAGAGATATGTCCGCTTGACAACTCCCTTTGGAGCTTCTATAGGCATCACAGCGGCAGACGATCAATATATGAGACTGACTTCCAGACAGAACAGAGATATGTCCGCTTGATGACTCTCTTTGGAATTTCCATAAACACCACTGCTGCAGACGATCGATATATGAGACAGAAGAACAGAGATATGTCCGCTTGACGACTCTCTTTGGAATTTCCTTAGACACCACTGTTGAAGACGATCGATATATGAGAATGACTGCCAGATAGAACAGAGATATGTCCACTTGACGACTCTCTTTGGAATTTCCATAGACACCACTGTTGAAGACGATCGATATATGAGACTGACTGCCAGACAGAACAGAGATATGTCCGCTTGACAACTCCCTTTGGAGCTTCTATAGGCGTCACAGTAGCAGACGATCGATATATGAGACTGACTTCCAAACAGAACAGAGATATGTCCGCTTGACGACTGTCTTTGGAATTTGCATAAACACCACTGTTGCAGACGATCGATATATGAGACTGACTTCCAGACAGAACAGAGATATGTCCGCTTGACAACTCCCTTTGGAGCTTCTATAGGCATCACAGCGGCAGACGATCAATATATGAGCCTGACTTCCAGACAGAACAGAGATATGTCCGCTTGATGACTCTCTTTGGAATTTCCATAAACACCACTGCTGCAGACGATCGATATATGAGACAGAAGAACAGAGATATGTCCGCTTGACGACTCTCTTTGGAATTTCCATAGACACCACTGTTGAAGACGATCGATATATGAGACTGACTGACAGACATAACAGAGATATGTCCGCTTGACGACTCTCTTTGGAATTTCCGTAGACACCACTCTTGAAGACTATTGATGTATAAGACTGACTGCCAGACAGAACAGAGATATGTCCGCTTGATGACTCCCTTTGGAGCTTCCATAGCCTTCACAGCTGTAGACGATCGATATATGAGAGTGACTTCCAGAAGGAACAGACCGATGTCCGCTAGACGACTCCCTTTTGAGCTTACATAGCCACCACTGTTGTAGACGATTGATATACGAGACTGACTGCCAGACGGAACAGAAAAATGTCAGGTAGGCAACTCTCTTTGGAGCTTCTAGAAGCATAGGAATAAGGCTTTCAGGGCATACTGTTTGTAAAAGATTTCGTGAGCAATGCTTTTATGGAAGGAGACCAATTATTTGTGTCCCTCTAACTTTCGCTGTCCTTCGCGGTCGTTTAAAGTGGAGTAGCCAACATCACCTGACTAGAAGGCAAATTTTTTTTCACAGATGAATCGCGAGTCAGCTTAAATACTGATTCACGACGCATTCTCATCTAGAGAGATCAAGGGACCTGGAACAGTCCTTCTAACATCAGAGAAAGAATGATCTGGGCAGGAATCGCAACGAAACTCAACCTGATGGTCTGGGCAAGAATCACGACGAAAATCAGTGTGATGGTCCGGGCAGCAATCACGACGAAAAATCAACGTGATGATCTAGGCAGGAAACACGACGAAATCGACGTGATCGTCTGGTCAGAAATCACAATGGAAATCAACGTGGTGGGCTGGGTAGGAATCACGACGGATGGGCACACAGACCTTCATATCTTTCAAGGCCGTTATAAGGTATAGGGACAAGATTCTGTACCCATATTTCAGGCCGGCTGAGGTATAGGGACAAGATTCTGTACCCATATTTCAGGCCGGCTGAGGTATAGGGACAAGATTCTGAACTCATATTTCAGGCCGGCTGAGGTATAGGGACAAGATTCTGATGCACATATTTCAGGCCGGCTGAGGTATAGGGACAAGATTCTGAACACATATTTCCGGCCAGCTGAGGTATAGGGACAAGATTCTGAACACATATTTCAGGCCGGCTGAGGTATAGGGACAAGATTCAGAACACATATTTCCGGCCAGCTGAGGTATAGGGTCAAACTTCTGAACCTACATTTCACGCCTGCTGAGGTATAGGCACAAGATTCTGAACCCATATTTCAGGCCAGCTGAGGTATTGGGACAATTTTCTGAACCCATATTTCAGGCCGTTCAAGGAAGCTGTCGGTCCAGAGTTTTTTTCATGGAAGATGATGCCCAGCCTCATCGAGCTCATATGGACGACGATTTTCTAGAAGAGCGATATATTCACTGAATGGGGTGACCATCCCATGACCTTACTTCCAGTGAGCATACATGGAATGCTCTGAGGAGACGCATTGAAGCTCTCCAGACCCCTTCCACTTCAAGATCTCAGGACAGCTCTTGTTGAGGAGCGGTGATTAATTCTTCAAGACCTCAACAATACCCACATAAACACTACGACGAGTCGTTGGTTGAGATGCATGGCTGGGAGAGGTGATCACACTCTACATTAAAGCAGCGCATGTCTTAAACAAAACACTTTAAATATTGTCTCATGGACTACTCTTTAATGCGAATTGCAATATTATGATATTCACCGATGCAAATTACAAGATTATGATCTTCTTGTGCTTGAGTTACATAGGTAATGCAATAATAAACCTCCTTACCGAATTTCATTTAATTTTTTCTCAAATACTTCGAGTTATGTACGAATTTATAAATTATTCTTTCATTTTATTTTAAGTACAGTGTCCATGCATTTTCACATGTAGTACACACAAGCACAAGGAATGTCTATGACAACAACATGTTGCAGTTCAGGATAAATATTCCTTCTCGTGTCGTGCATTAAAAGACAATTTGTCTTACTAAGACTCAGTAAGCAGTTTTATGAGGCAGGAACCGAGTTGACGGCCGCTTTTTTTTAATCAATGAAAACTGGACGATAAGCGTATACAGTTAGAGCAGTCCGACAGGAAAAATTGAAAATTTGGTCAGTAATTTAGCTTCGTATGGTCCGCAAACTAAGGAAAAGCGTTATGGATCATTCGGCTCGGAAAACCTAACGCAATCGTAGTTTTCTTCAATGTTGAAGCATGCGTCTTCTTCAGAGGGTATGTGCACAGATAAATTAGATTTGCCGCCCCTGTGGCCCAGAGGTCTAAGATCTGGCTTATGACCATTCGTCCGAGAAGGGTCTAGGTTCTTTTTTTTATTTGAGGTTTAACTACCACCGTGAGCAACTCAATGGGCTATAAGCAGTCGCCCATCCCTAATTTCGGGCCACTGGTTCCAGGGAAGGGAGAGATCCAGTGCCGCAAGACAAGAAAAACATCCATGCCTCACCGGCATTCGAACCCGGACCCGTCTATGACGAATGATCAGAAGCCATCGCTCAGACAACTGCGCCACCAGGTTTGAATCCCGGTGAGGCATGGATGTTGTGTTTGTCTTACGGCACTGGTTCTCTCCCTTCCCTGGAACCAGTGGCCCTAAATTAGTGACGGGCGACTGCTTATAGCCAATTGAGTTGCTCACGGTGGTCGTTAAACCTTCAATTAAAAAAATCAGATGATTTAACCAGCGAAAACCTAAAGATTCCCCTCCCCCATGGCGTTTCTTTACTTCCTGAGGAATTTAAAGTATTTTGTTTATCATTATGCAGAAGGCCCGTTTCGTTGAGGGGACTATATGTGGTAACGTATAACGAGATGCCAACACCTAGATGAATGCTACTGAAAGTTTTGTGCCTGCTTGTTCGATAGGAAGTTAACCGGAGCCAAAGACAGAAACTCGGAAGCGAACGCTTCGCGCAGACGAATTAAAAGTTGTAGGATAACAGTGGTAGCGCGGAAGATAAAGCTCTCGTTTGGAATACCAGCAGGGTTAACCTCATTGTTTTCCAGTGAAATAGCTTGAAATTTTTTTTTTCACATACAGTATATCACAGTCTTGCAATTTAACGTAGGCCCAACACTGTGCCACAGTCTTCAATTCCTAAAAGACGGCCTACGTTAAATTGCAAGGATGTGCTACCTGGGATGTTACACGTAACACACGCTGTGACTATGAAATTGCTACCCCTAGAAGCTTTTGGTTGATTTAAATGCACATAGGACATCATGTTGGTATATGCAAATGATCCAAACGAATCAGGCTGAAGTAGTGGCAGGTACAAGCGTGGACCCGTTGACTTTTTGGTTAAATGTATCACGAGTTTGTGGCTGGAAGCAGGAGCGACAGTTTTCGTAGAATACCAAGACGAAAAGTTTTCCAGCCATGCACTGTTAGAAATTCTCGTGAATAATTCGGGCTTATGCTCATTTTACTGTATACAGGGAATGACCGTATTAATATATTGACCGTGTTAATTCTTGTGTCCAGTGCCATTTTTTTACGGACATCGGCACTGGAAAAATTTGTTCAGCGTTGATTAACAATGCTACCACGAATAAGGAATGAGTCATGATTTAACGGGCGAGTATCGGACGTAAAATACATGGGAATTTTTAAGAGTATATCGTAAGCTGAGGGACTTCTAGAGGACAATAATGATTGGGTTTCGACAGGGTGAATGGTAAACCCGCCGTATAGTGGAACGTATGGGCAGCGACTATACCGAAGCCTATTGATCCTCAAAACGGTGGATGTAAAAGGACACGGACATCAATCTGGTTTTGACTGGGGCACGTGGGACAAACCGTGTGATCTTCATACGACAAACTACTTCTCCTGACTGACAGTACTGGTATTTCATGCGTGGAGTTCATTGATTTTTTTTATTTTGATTGGAGGTTTAACGACCACCGTGAGCAACTCAATGGGCTATAAGCAGTCGCCCATCCCTAATTTAGGGCCACTGGTTCCAGGGAAGGGAGAGAGCCAGTGCCGAAAGACAAACACAACATCCATGTCTCACCGGGATTCGAACCCGGACCCCTTTGGGGCGAATGATCAGAGGCCATCGCTTAGACTACTGCGCCACCGGGGCGGTAAAAGTTCATTGCATCTTCTGCAACTTGTTGATGCTCATCTTCTCCAGGGTCTGGAGTGAAGATGGCCACGCCGCCCCGGTGGCGCAGTGGTCTAAGCGATGGCCTCTGATCATTCGTCCGAACGGGGTCCGGGTTCGAATCCCGGTGAGGCATGGATGTTGTGTGTATCTTACGGCACTGGTTCTCTCCCTTCCCTGGAACCAATGACCCCAAATTAGGGACGGGCGACTGCTTATAGTCCATTGAGTTGCTCACGGTGGTCGTTAAACCTCCAATCAAAAAAAAAAAAAAAAAAAAAAAAAAGAAGGCCACGAATGAAATAGGATATACAATGACGCTGTGTGGAACATAGCGGCAAACCTTTTCCTAGGACCTAACGATCACCGGAAACACTTGTGCAGATGATGAGGTCAATGCATGAATATGAGGCCTTCGTCAAAAGGAAAGCATCATGGTCTGGAAAGCGATCAGCTACAATAGACAAACAGTTCCAGAGTGTCTCACAGGCAGTGAAATATCTCATAACTATGTCACAGACATCCTGTGACTATCCAGCTTCATAGAAGGTTTCTCTGTCCCGTGTTTCAGAAAGACAGTGCCCGCCCACATAACGTAAAAGTCTCTCGCGGTTGTCGACATCATGCTTAGATAGCCGGGTTCCCGGACTTGTCGTCAATGCACCATGTGAGGCACATCGATGAAGACTTTCACGGTAGGGAGTCGAGAGAACGGGGAGTCGATGTCCCGACTCCCGCTCCATCAATGCAGAAAACTACAGGCGGCTATCCGACGGTTCTACTACTCTACTCCACGACACGTAACTGAGCGTACCTCCAACAGAAGCGGTTTTATGTCGCATTAATGTGCCCCATAGAACCATCAATTTGTTGTCTATGTTACAATATCATGTCTTTCTCACCTCCTAAGCTCTCTTGTATGTGAATAACGGATAGGCCTGTTTTCGGAGCTTATCAATGGTGCAAACGAAAATTCTTATTCCGGAATATAACAAATGAACCAAGCCTATGAAAACTAGTAACACGATAAAAATGTACTAAAGTTTAATATATGGAAAATAAACCTCGAAGACATCAGGATACTGTATTTACATGTGTAATAATCATAATTTTTAATTTGTTGGTATGTAGCGCCACTTCTATTCTGAAAACTCTTTAGGAAGAAAATAAGATATAGCACTAAACGTTTTGCAAATACTTGGCTGCATAAGTCATAGATTAACTTCTTTTCTAAAGCACCACTGAAATTCATAATTTTTCAAGATCTGAAAGTTTATGAAAATATGAATTTTCAATATTGTGCCATTAGTTTTGTGGAGTTCAGTTTCGACTGGTGCTATAAATTTAGATATTGACAACACCAAATGGAACTGCTTCGGTGATTGCTGCAGTTATGATCACAAGTATTTGTCAAAGGTTTAATTTTATATTTTATCTCCCTAACGAATTTTCAGAATGGAGGTGGCGTTTCATCCCTTTAAATTAAAATTTTTATTATTTTACATAAAAATATCATGATTTTTGGCAGTTTCTTTGCCATAAGTTAAGCTTTAGGACATTTCTCGACATGACATCAATTTTTAAAGCATTCGACTTATTTGTTATGCTATAGAATGTGAATTTCCGTTTCCACCATTGGTGGCGAGCAGCTCGAAACTCAGCCTCAAACTGCGCGACCGTTTTTGAGTGTTCCTATTTTAGTCCCACGAAACGCATGCGAAGGTAAATGTGTTTCATGCATTTATTTTGCGATTGTAATTAGATCTATGAATTTATGTGTAATCAAAATGCGAAACCCTATCTGCAAAAAACTACGCAGTTCATGTCAAACGTTTCAAAAATACTTACATCAATTAAAAAATTTTTTACCTTCATTTTCTGCAGCAACAATTGCAGTATTGTGGTAACTAGTGTCATATTACTGTAAGATAATACTGATAAACTACACAGGTATCCATAAAGTAAAAAAGAAACCCCCCAAAAAAACCAACAGAAATTTGTGAAATTATTTGAAAAAAAGTTGGGTATATGACGTTAAATATAATGTGAAGTCGGGGTATTGTATGCAAATTAGTGGCGACGCATCATTTTTTTGTTTTGGGGTTCAACGACCGCCATGAGCAACTCGATGAACCATAAGCAGTTGCCCGTCCCTAATTTTGGGCAGATGGTTCCAAGGAAGGGAGAGAGCCAATGCCGTAAGACAAGCACAATATCCATGCCTCACCGGTATTCGAACCCGGACCTATCTCGGATAAACAGTCAGCGCTTAGACCACTGCGCCACCGGGCCGGCATTGGTGTATGCAAATGAACAGCAGCAGCATAAAAGGGACTTTTGCGGGGGTGAGCGTCACATCATTTGAGGAGTGTAAAGATAGGATTTTTTTGATTGGGGGTTTAACAACCACGGTGAGCAGCTCAATGGGCTATAAGCAGTCACCCGTCCCTAAATTATTACTACTGGTTCCAGGAAAGGGAGAGAGCCAGTGCCGTAAGGCAAACACAACATCCATGCCTCACCGGGATTCGAAACCGGGCCCCTTTCGGACGAATGATCGGAGGCCATCGCTTTGACCACTGCGCCACCGGGGCGGCAAAGATGGGATTTTAAGATAGTAGATCTGTTGTAATGTCTGAGAGACATCATTTAACTGAGTTCGAGAACGATTTTTTTTTATTGGAGGTTTAACGACCACCGTGAGCAACTCAATGGGCTATAAGCAGTCGCCCGTCCCTAATTTAGGGTCACTGGTTCCAGGGAAGGGAGAGAGCCAGTGCCGTAAGACAAACACAACAACCATGCCTCACCGGGATTCGAACCCGGACCCCGTTCGGACGAATGATCAGAGGCCATCGCTTAGACCACTGCGCCACCGAGGCGGCCGAGAACGATTGGAAGACTAGATGCAGGCCAAATTCATGTGGAAATTGCAAGGGGTATCATTCACTTGATCGAAAGGTCACTTGACCAAAAATCCCTTGATCGAGAGGTACATTTCACCGAAGCGTCATTTGACCGAAAAGTTCATTTCACCGAAAGGTCACTTCACCTAAAAGTTCCTTTAATCGAAAGGACATTTGATCGAAAAGTTCATTTCTCCGAAGGATTACTTTACCTAAAAGTTCAATATACCAAAAGGTTATTTCATCGAATGATCAGTTTATCGAAAACTTAGAATTTTGTTGTTAGAGATGTGTTGGAGTGTGGTGCTGGTTTTCGAAAAACGGGCCACCTAAACATTATGGGATTGTATAAAAAATACACTTTTAATTTCTATGAAGCACCTCCCCATGAGTAGGTTTTTCGAAATATAACGTTAATTATAGTTCTGTGCCTTTTTGTCAAATTTTAATCCTTCGAGCTCATATTCATAAGAGAATCAAGTAAATAATGTTCCACTTTTACTCAACCACAAAACATTGATTTTTTGACCGTAGGCCTAGATACAGGCCATTTTAACAGATTTTAACCCTACTCATATTCATAAGCATTACATAAAATGTAAAGTAACTTTTTATGTAAACCTTGTGAACATGAGCACGCACTGTTAAAATTTGCTAAAAAGTCCTAAGCCGAGACCTAGGGTTCTAAAATTGATTCTTTTTGCGTGAAAAAATGTTCAACATTATTAACTTGGCTTTTTATGTAAACCTTATATACATTTTTTTTTTTTTTTGATTGGAGGTTTAACGACCACCGTGAGCAACTCAATGGGCTATAAGCAGTCGCCCGTCCCTAATTTTGGGTCACTGGTTCCAGGGAAGGGAGAGAGCCAGTGCCGTAAGACAAACACAACATCCATGCCTGACCGGGATTCGAACCCGGACCCATTACGGACGAATGATCAGAGGCCAACGCCTTAGACCACTGCGCCACCGGGGTGGCAAATCTTATATGAGTTCGTACGATTAAAATTGGGTAAAAAGGCCTCTAAAGTAAGGCCTAAGGACCTAAAATTGATTCGTTTTGCCTGAAAAAATTTGCAATATTATTAATTTTACTTTTTATTTAAACCTTATGAACATGAGCATTGAACATGACTTTTATGTAAACCTTATGAACATGATTATTTTCTAAAAAGGCTTAAGCCGAGGCCTAGGGACTTAAAATTAATTATTTTTGTATTAAAACTAAATCTTTGCGTTCTCTGTGACACAGAGAAATCAAAAGTGCAATTCGAGTGTGATCCCTTAACGTTTCGGTGGTCTGTCTGCCGAACTTGCACTATGCTTCAACTGATCCTGTAATTAAATCTGAAGTTTTCGATCTCGGGTGAAATGACCTTTCGATGAAATGAACATTTAGGTAAAGAGACCTTTCGGTGAAATGAACTTTTCGATCAAGTGGCCTTTCGGTGAAATGTACCTTTCGATCAAGTGACCCTTCGCTGAAATGAACGTTTCGATCAAGTGATATTTCGGTTAAGTGATTTTTGGTCAAGTGACCCTTCGGTGAAGTAAACGTTGGGCAAATGAACCAGACCCAGTAGCAAGATGGCTGCATATGAGTCCTTCTGTGGTCCACAGACTGTGGAACCAATTTCGAGATACACAATCAGCTCCCGAAGGTACAGCAAAGGAAGGCCCAGAGCTCCAACATCCGTGGATGACCGATATCTCCGATTAACTGCGCGGAGGAACAGGACTGCTAGTCTGACACAGCAGAGATCGGTCCTTGCTGCGGCTACAGGAACGGTTGTACCTGCTTCCACTATGCGAAGAAGGCTTCGCGAAGGAGGTATTTATACTAGGCGACAAGCACTCTGCATGCCGCTTAACCCCGTCACAGGCGATAACGTTTCAATTAGGTAAGACTTCACGGCAACTGGACTGAACATCAATTGAGACCTGTACTATTCACAGATGAGTCCAGTTTTACTTTCTTTTCAGAGTGATTCCAGACGTGCTCTGACGTGGAGAGAACGAGGGACACGTGATCATCTCTCTGTTTCTCGTGAATGAGACGCTTATGATGGTGGTATCTTGCTGATTTAGGGTGGCATCTCGTTAGGTAGACGCACAGACCTCTATGTGCTTCCAAGAGGAATCATGAATGCTCGACGCTAATGGGATTATGGTATCCTGGACTCCTATGCTCGCTCTTAAGAAGGTGTCACAGGAGATACATTTCCCCCACAAGTTGATAACGCTCGACACCACCGTGTGAGGCTGGTAGAACACAATCTTTCATTGCCCGAACGGATTGGCCAGCCTGGTCTCTCGACCTTAATCCTATCGATAATGTCTGGGATTCTCTAGGGAGAAGTATTGCTGCTCTCAAACCCCCTTTACAAGACCTGAAGGGCTTAGACAAGTTTGCACAAACAATGGTCGTTTCTACCTGCTGAGCTTCTAGACACAATAAACAGCATGGAACACCGCTGTGAGGTTTGCAGTGCTGTAATGGGTGACGACACTTTCTATTGAGGTACTCTGACCATTTTATTTTGACACATTATTATTATTTTCGATTGCAGGTTTAACGACCACCGTAAGCAATTCAGTGGGTTATAAGCAATCATCCGTCCCTAATTTAGGGTCATTGGTTCCAGGGAAAGGAAAGAGCCAGTGCCGTAAGACAAGCACAACATTCATTCCTCACCGGGATTCTAACCCGGACTCATCTCGGACGAATGATCAGAAGCCATCGCTTAGACCAATGCACCACCCGGGCGGCCACCTTATTTTTCACCTGGTTCTGTATGTGGTCATTTTTAACCGAATGAAGCGCTTCTTACGAAGTGCTTTTATATTTTTCTCTAACGTACGATATGATACATGTTTCCACAAAATTTCTTAAAATTTCATCAAGCGCATTTTGAGTTATCGCAGTTTTTCTGTTTTTTTCCTTAATTTATGGAAATCAGTGTATCTACGCACAGATTTGTCTCCAACAAGTTCCTAAATAGCGGGTTCGACTGAAATCGTCTCATGTACCTTCAGTGAATGACAACCTTAACACATGTGAACAATAAAATGAGGAAGACTTAATGAAGGTAGACGCGTCGATTCATGTAAGTATAAAAGTATAGTTAAATTAAAAAAAGCAATTCAGAATTGACAGGATGTATGCTTTCACCAAATGATCTTTCTCAATGCACGGAATACTACACAATTTCAATAAATAAATAATTTTTCTTCGTTGAAGGTTTATTGGTCAGCAGCTCATTTTCTCGTCATTAGGTTTATTTACGTTGATTGTTGACAATTAAAATGACTGAAATTCTTTAGAAGCATTCTTCTTTTTTTCAAATAATTTTGTCTTTACATAAAATAATGAAATAGATATCAGCAATATCAAAATGTAACAGCGGAAACGTTAATAGCTGCTTCAGACAGCCAACTCGTGATTACCCTAATGTAGTGCCTTTTGTCTGATGCTTTTGATTAGGCTGGTTAATCTAATGATACATAGTTCGTGACTTAGTTTTTAGATTTAACAATTTGAATTCGGAGGGATCTTGGTTAGCGTGCCGTTATCGCAAGACACGCGATGTCGTTCGGAAGCCACATTAAGTCGTTGGTCCCGAAGTAAAGTCTACTTCACTTTTCCTGGAGCCCTGGACATTTAACTCTTTGTGTAGCATCAGTGATGCATGGCTGAGCACAGAGGCGCACCCAGGAATTCTTGTTGGAGGGGGCTGTATATATATAGTATACGTACACATTGTGTGTACATGTATGTAGTGTACTCCTATAGTTTATATACGGTTGTGACGTACATCGCTCTTAATCTCTTTGGGGCTTTGGGAAGATGACACTATGTAATTTTTTGAACAAGTAAAATAATATTTTTTAATGTTTAATTTGTGACGTACGTCGTTGTTAATCTCTTTGGAGGGGGCTTAAAAACCCCAAAACTCCTCCGTGGGTGCGCCAATGGCTGGGCATATGTAACCAATTAGCTGGCTGATGCTATGTACGTAACTGTAATGCGAAGTTTGAAAAAACAACAATAAAAAAATCAAAGGGATTGTACACGACACACACCGCCGTCTGGTAAATTGATTGTAATTCACGGTACTCTTTGTCAGCTTATTCTTTAAGGATTTCTGCAACAACATGTGCATAGATCTTCACAGTGAGGGTTTTGTGTCTTCGCGCTCTGCTGTGTTGCAACAGAATATCCTTGAAGTATTTCACTCAAAGAAGGAAATGCAAGATGTAACTTATGTAGAATGGGCGAACTATAAGCTGGCAATCCAGTTTTTACATTTTCCCGCCATACTAGCAGGCAATCTTATTCATAGATTATTTTGGTCCAGACGTGATTTTGTATCGTTATGGGCCGCGGGTGGCCTAGTGGGCAACGTTCGTGATTGCCACGGAAAGGACCTCAGGTTCGATCCCAGGAAGGTACGAACGCTCGATCCACTAAATATCCGCCGTGTGTCGGATGGGTACGTTAAGCCGTCGGACCCCGGGTACTGGCCCCGCGGTAATAAATAAGGGCGTCTTCCTCCCCCTTTCTACCTCGCTTCCCTGTCACTTTCCTATCGGGCACTCTAGCCCAAATCTCCTAGCTTCCTATTTCTAAGGGTTGTTTAAAACCTGGGGTCAGACACTCCCTTCCAAAAATCCTCTACATATGATCATTTGATCATTTGTATCGTTACCTTGGGCAACTATCGCTGGATGCCCTTTAAAGAAGTTCTCGAAAGCTTTTAACGATTTGAGAAACTCAGTTACTACTTTCTTAAAAACGAAGAAATGTGTTGCTGAGGCAAAAAAAATATATATATTAACGGATAAAAGAATTAAATGCCTTCTTAGTTGGAATCCCGTGGAATTTTCATGAGTTGAATGTACAACTAATTCATTCGCTTGACGTGGTTCAGGAACACCAAGCAGAAATCATCGGTCTTTCCACGTTAGTAAGTGAGTCACGGAAAAATTCTCACCGGCCGCCACCGGGAATCGAACCCAGGGTCTTCCAGTTACGCGAAGGACATGCTACCACTGCACCACAGCGGCCTCGAATTCTCTAGACTCACAAGTGATTAACTGCCAAACCACATGGCAGGTTGCTTCATGGAGCCCCGCACAGTGCTGGGGATTCACCAAAGATGGAAAGCAGCAACTGAACAAATAACTAGGAGGCGATTGAATAATTATTCATACACTCGACGTGGATCAGGAACACCAAACAGAATCGCCTCCTGGTTATTTGTTCAGTTGCTGCTTTCCATCTTTGGTGAATCCCCAGCACTGTGCGAGGGCTCCATGAAGCAACCTGCCATGTTGGCAGTTAATCACATGTGAGTCTGGAGAATTCGAGGTGGATGTGCTGCAGTGGTAGTATGTCCGGCGAGTAACTGGAAGACCCTGGGTTCGATTTCCGGTGGTGGCCAATGATAATTTTTCCGTGACTCACTCGTTAACGTGGAAAGAGTGATGACTTCTGTTTGGTGAATGTACAACCTCGAACACAAACTCGTAAAGTCCATGTATGTCTGCGTATAAACTTCTCCAATGATGCTTAATCACATACATGCATACATATCACTAAGCTGTTCTCTGATATTCAGAGGTTAGCTCCTCACAGAAGGAACTCATTGTTACTGTCGCAGGCGTCTCCAATTACAGCGATCTCCGCACACAGCTCGAGCTTATTAGCATCCATAAGAACCTTTGTGCTTCATACTCATTACCATGCAGACATTCCTGAATCTGGTCCTCCCATGATTACATTGGCTTTCCTCTACCTTTCTTTCCTGCCACTGAGGCTAAATAAATTCTCTTAATAAGTATCTCATCACTCATTCTGTCAACATGGCCAAACCACAGAAGAATATTAGTCTCCACCTTGCTAACGATATTTTGCCTCACATTACGCATCTGCAACACATCTTCATTCCTCACACGTCAGAGTGTGATTTACCACACACTGACGAATTCTTCATTGAAAGTCATAGCTGCCGTAGGAGGGTTTCACAGGAATGATGGGTTCTTCACTGCCATACATCAGAGTAGGAACAATTACACTTTCATACACAGCCATTCGGAACTTCCTTGAGAACCCATCATTCCTGTGAAACCCTCCTACGGCAGCTATGACTTTCAATGAAGAATTCACTCCCCTACTAATTTCACCATCCATTTTGTTCTCTCTGTGAAACATGCTTCCTAAATACACAAACTCATTCACCTG
The DNA here is from genome assembly GCA_039090855.1 of Macrothele yani. Taxonomy (NCBI): domain Eukaryota; kingdom Metazoa; phylum Arthropoda; class Arachnida; order Araneae; family Macrothelidae; genus Macrothele; species Macrothele yani. The sequence goes on along the minus strand of CM077027.1, from coordinate 129,714,108 downwards.
GTCAATCACTGTGCCATTTAGACTTATATTGCATTCAGTGCTAACAGTTTCTCACTCAAAAACCAGAACTTTGGTTTTTCACTTATTTACGCTTTCCAACCGTAGGTTGAAGAAGCGTATATACTCCAGCTTTTTCCGTCCGTCTGTCCGTCTGTCGGCACGATAACTCACGTAAAAATGGTTCGATTTCGATGAAATTTTAGTATGTGGTAGGGGACCACTAGGGGACGAACCCTATTGAAAATGGGTGAAGTGGGGTCAAAGGTCACGCCATAAGAGCGGGATCCATTCAATTGCCCTTATGCGTCATAACTTGCGTAAATATGGTTCGATTTCAATGAAATTTTAGTATGTGGTAGAGGACCACCTGGGAACGAACCCTATTGAAAATAAATGAAATGGGGTCAAAGGTCAGGACATAGGAGCAGGATCCATTCCATTGCCTTTATGCATCATAACTTGCGTAAAAATGGTTCGATTTCAGTGAAATTTAAGTATGTGGTAAGGAACCACCTGGGAACGAACCCTGTTGAAAATGGAAGGAATTGGGTCAAAGGTCAGGCTGGACATAAAAAGCGGGATCCATTTCATTGCCTTTATGCGTCATAACATGCGTAAATATGGTTCGATTTCGATGAAATTTTAGTATGTGGTAGGGGACTACCTGGGCACGAACCCTATTGAAAATTGGCAAATTGGGGTCAAAGGTCAGGCAGGGCATAAGAGCGGGATTTATTCCATTGACCTTATGCGTCATAACTTGCGTAAAAATGGTTTGATTTCGATGAAATTTTAGTATTTGGTAAGGAACCACCTGAGGAAGAATCCTATTGAAAATGGGCGAAATGGGGTCAAAGGTCTGGGCATAAAAGTGGAATCCATTTCATTGCCTTTATGCGTCATAACATGCGTAAATATGGTTCGATTTCGATGAAATTTTAGTATGTGGTAGGGAACCACCTGGGCACGAGCCCTATTGAAAATGGGAAAATGGGGTCAAAGGTCAGGCAGGACATAAGAGCGGGATTTGTTCCATTGCCCTTATGCATCATAACTTGCGTAAAAATGGTTCGATTTCAATGAAATTTTAGTATGCGGTAGGGCGCCACTGGGGACGAACCCTTTTGAAAATGGGCGAAATGGGGTCAAAGGTCAGGACACTGGAGTGGGATCAATTCCATTGCCCTTGTGCATCATAACTTACCCAAAAATGTTTCGATTGCGACAAAACGTTATCATGTTGTTCCGGAGGTATAGTGAACCGGTCCTGTTGAATATCAACGAAATGGGGTCAAAGGTCATTGCACAAAAGCAAGATTTTTTCCACAGCCATTATTCTCATAACTTGCGTAAAACTGCTTCTATTGCGACAAAACTTTAGTATGTTATTCTTGAGGTATACTGAACCGGTTCTGTTGAATATCATTTAAATGGCGTCAAAGGTCAGGACACAGGATCGAGATTTATTCCACAGACATTATCCTCATAACTTGAGTAATAATTTCTGGTATGTTGGAAAGCGTTTCATAATCAATGCATTGCATGATTTTACTAACTTGTTTATACTCAGTTTGAATTTCTTGCAAACAGGACTGTGTCATCAGCATATAGCAATCTACGCACACGGACATTACCAAGCCAATGATGCTTAAGCTCTGATAATTTCAAATGAAGAGTTGCTATTTATTGTACTTAATACTTTTTGTGTTTTTAAAATTGAGCGACTGCACTAACAGTTCCGTTTCAAACAATGGAAACAGGACTCAGGAGAGATATGTTTCTTAAGGTGGACGTCTAGAGATTTTGCTCCCTGTACTTCCAATGGAAAAAAATTCGACCCTATTTTCTCAGCGAAGAAAGATTTCCCATTCATCAAAATTGGCTCACTGATACAAACAAACAAACATCCTAACTTAGATTGTACAGTCGGTATTTTTTGCAAAGAACTTTCTTGAACTATATTCTCCTAAATATAAAATTTACATTGTCATCAATTAATCTTGTGAAATGATAATATAAAACAATACATTTCACCCTTTTTAAAGATGATAACTGAAAGTCATTGTCAGTTTAAACAAATTAAGTTACAAAGCATTTTGTTGCTTCGAAAAATCACGACGAAAAATGCTTAATTTGTGAAAAGTCCTCCTACAGAAAAAAAAATGTATATTACACACCTACTCAGAAAAAAAAATAAGATCCAACAGAAAATAAAATGACTAAATCACTTGCATTAATGAAGAAAAAAATTCATCGTCGCGGAATTTGTTTTAGGATGTACGTGAGTCGGATTGCCGAGCATTTGTGGATCAGTGGTTAAAGGCGCGCGTTACCTGTTGAACCAACCCAAACAACGAGGGTTGAGTAATGAGTGCAGCTGGAGGAATATCTAGCGTAAGAGCTGAAAAATTAAGCATCTTTGATTTTGCGGAATTTCAGTTTAAATACGGAAAAACCTGAACTGGACTTTTCTGAAATAAACGGAATTTCTGTCTAAGGAAAAATCTGTGAAAATACGGAAGTAAAGGGTCACTTTTAAAAACGCAAATTTCTGAAAAAGACGGATACATACCGGCAACTTTGTGTTCAGGAATTTTTCTTGAATTCACAACATTAATTTTTTCACAGTGTACGGCTCTGATTAATTAGACACACACCTCTATTAAATAGAAACCTCGAACCGGAATCTAATGACACTTGTCTCAATAATGTTCCTTGGAAAAATTTCCGTGTTATCGCATTTATTTATTTTTTTTTGATTGGAAGCTTTAACGACCACCGTGAGCAACTCAATGGGCTATAAGCAGTCGTCCGTCCCTAATTTTGGGTCACTGGTTCCAGGGAAGGGAGAGAGCCAGTGCCGTAAGACAAACACAACATCTATGCCTTACCGGGATTCGAACCCGGACCCCTTTCGGGAGAATGATCAGACGCCATCGCTTAGGCCACTGCGCCACCGGGGCAAGCATCTCATTTTTCACTCAGTAGCCATGTAGGTTAAATTTCTGACAATACATGATCAGGGAAGACTAAACTTTTCTTGAGTAGACGTCGAAGTACGAGTTGTTTCAGGATGAGCCAATCAAAAGCAACGGACAAAGCATCCATTTTTGATATTCGACGGTCTAAAACATAAAACACAATAACTTCAATACAAACACTATAGGAATAATAAAGATATGTTATAAAAACTAATATTACGTACAACATCTAAGATTCATTTGCATTCCATTAAATTTTACGAATCTATAACAGATACGAAAGTTATAAAGCCTCTGTCTATACATACTTTCCTCTCTCAATAAAATATGTGTTTCAAACGCAGCACTTGTATAGTCTGTGCCTGTTTACAACAATAGAATACTCTAACGTCAGTTGAGATCTTGGGTAGAAACTTATTCGTTTCTGAACAGTTTTTTTTTTTTTCATCACATTACGCTGAATTCCAAGGCTTGCGCAGTTCTTTACAAACACTTTTAAGTGTTTCTTGGAAACAAATTTTTCCTCCAAAAAAATTGCGATGGAAAAAAACATCTGCGTTTTTGTGCCTTGAACTCAAATGTAAAGAACGGTCACCGCAAAAGTGACTCTTCAGATGTCGATACAAAGAATGGAAAAGTTTGTTCCGTTGGTAATTGTTAAAAGCACTGCTATTTTCTCCTTAGCTCACAATATAGGAGGTAGAAACGTTCCTGAATCTTCAAGTGGATCTCCAAGGTCTCCTATGGTGCCTCCGTTGAAGCTCTCTTGGTGAAGTACTAGGGGTAGAAGAAATGGAAATTAGGTATCTTTGTTTGAAAATATAGGACGCATGCATGAACATTTTGATAATAAACGTGGACAAAATACACACAACATGACAGCAATTATACGCAGTCAAGCCATGCACATTAATACATGTAACAAATACTTGTTAACGGTTTTTCCGTGCGTTAGAAAATAAGTTAATCAGTGTGTTATCTGCAGCTGTGTGGAAGTAAAGCTTGCAAATATTATCTTATACAATGGAACCCACATATAATGATATAATACAAATTTCTGCATAAACGGAAGTTTTCATCGATCCCTTAAACTTCGCAGCATTTCCCTTGCTAGTTTAATAACATAATTACGAAGAACGATTTTGGAAGAAATCGTATAAAGTGAAACTTGTTGTGACGTTCCTGCGCCGTAGGACGCACATGAGATAAATGCAGATAGCAATGAGAGCACATGTCCGCGTAGCTCAGTTGGAAGAGCGACTTACTCCGGAGTGAGAAAACCCGAATTCGGTGCCCGGAGGGGACCTGGATTCGATGCACGGCGGGGACAAGACTGTGTTTTCACATTGGCGCCCGAACTTCAAGGATGACCTGGCCGTTAAGTTTCTCGCAATGGTGTGATGTTCTTTCCACACCGCGAGGCAGGAAAAAATGAGAATCCCTTCTTCAAATGTGTGTGATGTTCCGTTCCACACACCAAACTGTCTGGGATTTCTCAAATGCACGTGCTTCAGCGGATGACTGCCTGGACCTCTTTCGGTCCTGTATGTGACGTGCCTGCACCGCAAGACGCACACGAGATAAAGGCAGATAAAAGCGAGAGCACATGTCCGGATAGCTCAGTTGGGAGAGCGACTTACTCCGGAGTGAGAGGACCCGGATTGGACAAGACTGTGTTTTCACACTGTCGACAAAGTGATCCACAGTTACGTGAAAAAAATAACCGTGTTGACAAGTGACCGCCAAATAGAGTGGTTCAATTTATCTTCCTCCACGCTTGAAAATAAAATAAAAATACTTACAGTCTTTTGATGCAGCCAGTAGTGAAGCGCTTTTTCTTTCTTTTCTGCCATTTTGCTATTTAGGAATGTCATTCACTAATCCTCTCACTAAGAGCCAGATGGAAGACGATGGAATGGGGTAAGGCGTTCGGAACATACGTAAGATGTCGCAAATCGGCTGCTCTTACCACGTGTTCCACCTGAGGAAATGGAAGGTAAGGGAATGCCAAACGCAACAGCAGCACTAATGCGGTTGAGCTTTGAAGTCACATCCATCCTCCTAGATTCCTTTGGATGAAATTCTACCTGGGCATCACGCTCTCATTTAGGACAACTAAAGATTGGACAGACATACCCTAATTAACAGAAAACCATACCGTCTGCAAATAAAATTCTAAGAACTTGACAGACCCCAGGTACCACCCAATATTTACAGTCTCGTGAGGGATGCTGACAGAGAAAAGAAGAGGTGTTTCAATTTTTTTAACTCACAGCATTTTCGTTATCTTTCTGAAACCTTCTAAACAAGATTTTTCAATAAATTTCGCAAGTTGGTAACCGCGAAATATAGGTATATTCTCTTACGCGTTCCAAAAATGGCTGCCCGTGACCGCCAAATATAGATCTGCTATGCATTGTTTCTATTGGTGGTAATATTCGTGACAGGCAAAACTGCCTGCTTTGGCAGACGACTGCGGAATGCGAGTCACCACTAACACAGGTTTCGCGGTACATCGAAGTTGAGCATGGTTATTAGCAAACGAAATAAATGACATTCACCCAGTTTTTACGCCTTCGTCTTTCACCGGAAAACTAGATATTACAGGCTATTTATATCATTCTCTGATTCTCCTTACAGAAAGTTCAATTTTTATGCAGACAAGAATGTTTCATTTCATTTTTTAATTTCTCCCGTCCCCGGCACACAAATACGTAGCCTGAAAAATTGCTATGCTGTCTTTTTTCTCTCGCCAACTTTCAGTAACTCAACTTCCGCTCGCGTCCTCCTCGAGCCTGTTTATGGGGTAAAACACTGGATAAATGACGTCACGCTACCGATATGATTCCCAGTTGCGATTCCCTATCTCATCGGCAATGTCACCCCGTTCTTCAATGGATGTTGTTCAAATAGTCTCAGCAAGGTAACGAAAAATAAATTGGCCACATTTGGTAAATTTAGTTGGGCTGCGACTGCTCAGTAGTCGGTGCATTGTGCTTAAGAAAATAGAAAAACTATGGCGTTTAACAAGTGTAAAACTTCAACGCCCGATGCGAAAATCGAAGCAATCAATTTGGTAGAAAAAGAACGAGTTAAAAAAATTGAAGTAGAGAAAGACTTCTGCAGTATTAAAAACCAAGGATGAATTGAAACCAAAATTCAGTGATGGTTCGTCGAGCGTTGAAAGAAAAAGGTTTTGAGAGGGAATTCACACACACGTGGACATGGAGCACATTCAGGCTCTTCAGAAACGACGAAATGAATCAGCTATGCGGTAGTTTGTTCGGGAATTGTGTTTGAACGATTCTACCGTCAGAATGTTTCTCAGTCATTACGAAGAAACCAGTTCTATTGCCTGGATGCGAGCAACGGTAGACCGCCAACGACCAATGCCAAGGAAGATCGAATTTTGCTTCACTTTGTCACGAAATACCGACTTGGTACGTTCGTGGAAGTTGGGAGCTGTTGAGAGAAAACATAGACCGATCTGTATCTCGACGAACTGCTAGCAACAGGCTACATGACATGGGCGACAGTTCGTACAAGAGTAAATGAAAGCCCATGTTGACGCCTGTTTAGCAAAAGAAGTGGTTTGCATGGACCAGGGACCACGTGTCCTGGACGGAGGCTCAACTGCGGAGGATGATTTGGTCTGACAAGTCGCCCTTCCCAGTCCTGTAAGGAAATATCGGACGGAGAGTCATCCGCCGGCCGAATGAAGGACTCGTCAAAAAGTGTTTCAAGGGAGAAGTCAAGTTCCCAAGCACCGTGCAAGGGTGGGGATGTTTTTGGGTATTCTGGCACTGGTGATTTGGTTCGTATGATGGGATTGTCAATGGACAATGCTACCAGACAATTTTGCAACAGCATTTCTTGCCTTCCGTGGCCCGCCTTCGTCCGCAAGGAGATACGATCTTCCAGTAAGATTTCATCAAGCTGCATACTGCACGCTCCACCACTGATTGGCTTCGCCAAAATGGGGTCCAAGTCCTGGACTGGGTACCAAATTCACCCGATCTGAACCTGCAGCGTGTCCTCAAGAAAGAGGTGCGACAACGCAAGCCCTCGCAAAAGATCAGCTGAAGATGGTTCTTCAAGAAGCGTGGGCCAACATTCCTCAAGACCTTTGTCGTGTCTACATCAGATCGATGCCTAGGCGAGTTGCCTACGTATATGATGCAAAGGGAGGGCCACGAAGTGGTGATTGTACACGAGGACAGGGCGCGTTTAAATTTATTGCACCCGAGTTTTGGGAGGAGTAGTGCTTCCAGGCATATATAGAGATTCCTGTTACAGTGCTTTTACCGATTTTTGTTGTAAATGATAGCTTAAGTAGAGTATTTTGTTTTGGATTCGTTGAGAAATGTTTCAGAACATTGCACCACTTGTACAAAGCCATCACGAACTTCGTTAAAGCGGGGAGAAATGGCTTTTACCTCCATGACGTTGTAATGCATTCTAAACATGCCCTGTAGGAACACGATTGAACCTCTCCGTTGGCCATTTCATTTCAACTACTATAAACAACCCATGTTTTTTGATAGAACTGCACTGTGAGATGAAATGTAACAGTGTTGAAAGCTACGTCAATCACATCATAATGCTGTCATGCTCCCAAACACAGTGACCCAATAACTAAACAGAAAACGAAATTCGAAATAAATAAGTAAAAACGAAAAATAAATAAAGGAAAGATTCATGATTAAGATGGTGATTAGAGCTTTCTTAGTATTCTACACACCCACATCTAGATGAGAGAGCTGCGGTTAGAAATAACTCACTTCATTTACTATTTTTCTATTTTTCTCTGGTCAAAATTCTTCGGGCTTTGCAATAAGATAAAAGCATCACTTTAATGTAGCTCCACTACTCCAGATCACTTATTTGACTTCGTACCGAGGTAAAAATATACTCATACACCGTGGTTTGAAATGGGAGCCACGAATAGCGTAGTGGTGAGAGCAACTCCCCTTCGACCGAATGGTCGCAAATCGATTCCAAGCCGGATGCGCTGCTCCGAACCACCGAATACCCACCATGAGTCGAACAGGCACGCAAAGACATGGACGGGCTCTATACAAATAAGGTCATCCACCCATCTCCCCACCCGGAAACACCCATTGCGGCTCGACACATTGGAAACCCCCAACCACGCCGATTCGCCCTCAATAGTAAGGCCTTAGAATTAATATTTTGTGCCTAAGTAAAGTACAGCATTATTAACTTGATTTGCTATGCAAACCTTATGAATATTTCCGCGGAGTATAAACTAGTAAGGCCTAAGGCGCCTAGGCATAGGGCCTTACAATTAATGCTTTGTGCTTCAGTAAAAGGTCAACATTATTACCTTGACTTGTTATGTAAACTTCATGAATATGGGCACGAAGGATAAAAATTTGCTAAAAATTCCCAAGTCTAGGGCTTTAACTAATTTTAGAGGTCTGAAAACATACCGACCTAGGGAAAGTACACACAGAGAAATCAAAAGTGCAATTTTATACTGTTCCCTAACGTTCTGGTGGTCCGTTTTCCGAGTCCGCATTGCACTTCAGTAGCTCCTATAACAATATGCAAAGTTTTCGGTAAACTAACCCTTCGGTGAAATGATGTCTCGTTGAACTGAACTTTTAGTTAAAGAGACCCTTCGCTCTAATGATTTTCGGCAAGCTGATTTTCGATGAAATTATCTTTCGGGTAAGTGAATTATACTCGTTGTAACACATTATTCTGTTCCATGTGCTCCTCAAGAAATAAGAAAATCATTTCGTATAAGCGATCGCTGTGTAGGCGCGCTCTGAGCTGGTAAGCAACCAAATGTGAAAGATATAAAGGCTGTAGCAGGTTTTTACCCATTTTTCTGTCATCAGAAGTCTTTTCCGATAAGCAATCACTAGCAAGCAACCACAAAGGAAATGCCGCAGGGTTGCCACATGTTTTCTTAAACAACATTTTTACTTTCAGAAATCAGTTCGGATAAGCGATTACTGTGTATGCATGCTCTGAACAAGAAACCAACTAGACAGTTCATTTGAATAGCAGAAAATGTTTTGAATAGCAGATGGAATGCTAAAACCCTTTTTCTCATTTGAATTCCAGAACAAGACCAAACAGCGGCATAACTTTTCTCACAAAATCATCTCGAACAACGTCTTCAGAAAATATTCCGGCAGAAGCGTTGGATTTCAGATTACAATCGCGTAATTCAGCCCAGCTCTAAACACAAGAAGACCAGATGCTAGCACATAATGGACCACTCGACGGAAATTCATATTGTTGAAGTCTTGACAGGATCCTTTAAATTTTGAAGGGGCGCACAACAGTGACAAAGTTTCGTTCGGGTTTGCTTCTGGAAGTCATTATGCATCAATACCGCTCTCATCACTGCTCTTTTGAGAAGACCTTCAGCCAGCAGTGGTTCAAAGATCTCCTCAGGAGATCTTCAGCCAGCAGTGGTTCAAAGATCTCCTCAGGAGATCTTCAGCCAGCAGTGAATTGATTATCTTTTATGATTATTCTTATTTTCACTACTGTTTGTGAAAATTCCAATACCATGAAGGACAGTTGGTATTACACGGTCGAGTCACACCATTGTGACGACCAGCTAATACCCAGAGTAACTGCCGGGTGCAACGCGGACAGCAGCTAGACGGGATGGAAGTGACTTAATAAGGTGCTGGGAGGTGTTCACAGGTATGTGGAGCCATGCTGACTACAGTGCATCTGACAGCTGCTGGAGGGTACGTGGAGAAGGATCCACAGAGGGAACAACACAATAGAGGTGGTCCCACAGATGCTCAATTGGGTTCAAATCTGGGGAATTAGGGGACCAGCGAAGTACTTTGAAGTCTTCATCGTGCTCTTCCAACCACTCTCGAACATTTCTAGCTGTGTGACACGTTGCATTGTCGTGCTGGAAGATCCCATCCGCCCCAGGGAAAACAATCAGCATGTACAGGTGTAAGTGGTCTGCAAGGATGGATTCATAAAGAATTCGGCCCATAGTGCCTTCCACAGGTACGAGTGGACCTAGAGAATGCCCCGAAAACATTCCTTGCCGCCCCGGTGGCGCAGTGGTCTAAGGCGTTGGCCTCTGATCATTCGTCCGTAAGGGGTCCGGGTTCGAATCCCGGTCAGGCATGGATGTTGTGTTTGTCTTACGGCACTGGTTCTCTCCCTTCCCTGGAACCAGTGACCCCAAATTAGGGACGGGTGACTGCTTATAGCCCATTTGAGTTGCTCACGGTGGTCGTTAAACCTCCAATCAAAAAAAAAAAAAAAGAAAAAAAAACATTCCTTAGACCAAAACGCTGCTCCCACCAGCTTGTGTTCTGCCAGCAATGGTTGAAGAGTGTTTGTTCTCCAATGTTTCTGGCCTTATACACGAACATCCATCCTTTCGATGAAGCAGAAGACGTGACTCATCGGAAAAGGCAATCTTTTGCCAATCAGCGGAAGTCCAATTCCGATATTGCCGTACAAATGTAAGCCTTTTCTGCCGATGCACTTTCGTTAGTATAGGTGCAGTGACCATCCGTTTGAATCGGAGCATCATGCGCAACAGGGTTCGCTGAACTGTCATTTCAGGCACACTTCCGGTAGCCCCCTGGTTCATTTGGCCAGTGAGTTGCTCCACTGTAGCGTGTCGATCGGGCCTCACGCACCTACGAAGCCGACGTTCGCCTCCCACATCATTGGCACGTGGTTCTCCGCAGTTTCCGCTTCGCTTATTCGCAGTAGTGCCATTTCTCCAATCACGATGCGCTTTATCCACTACAGCTCGCGTTTCAGAAACACTGCCGTCCTTGACCCGAAAGCCCATAATCATCCCTTTTTGAAAATCTGATAAATCGTTTCTTTTATCCATGATAGTAACGAGTGATATGTTTTCAGAATGCCCACAGCACACCTTATATACTCTCCAAGCCAGCTCACGACACGTGCCTTCTTTCATTGGCTACTCGCTGTTGACGTCAAAAGTAGGAGGTGGTCACAATACTGTGACTCGACTGTGTAGTTTGAAACTTACAGGATATGTACAATATGCTAGGACATGCAAATGATTGAAATGTCAGTTAAAATGCACTTACGGTCTAGGAGCAGCGGCCTTTGGTACAAAGAGCTAGCTCAAACGAGATATTTCAATCAGTGTAGACCCGACATTGAGTCAAAAAGGTGTTTCTTGTGTCCCGTCGCCGAAGAATGTCGCATTATTATAGATATCTGACGGACTTTGAGCAAGGAAGGATTGTTGGGATGAGATAAGCTGGACTTTCCTACCGCGAAATCGCCACTCGTCCGGGTCGAAACACCAGTACAGTGATGCGAACGTGGCATCAGTGGACAGATTAGGTTTGTATGCACAGAAATCCGGTAAATGAACCGCAAAATCGCACGACTGCACGGGATGACAGACACTTTTACCGCATGCTAGTGACCGATCGCACAGCGACATTCATGGTGTTAGCACAGCAGTGGAGCACTGTCACAGGTCAGGTGTTGCCCTCCAGCACAGTTCGACATAGTCTGCTTAACAGAGGACTGATCGCTAGCAGCCCATTGCTGCGCATTCCTTTGACCCCCAACCACAGACACCTCAGGCTGCAATGGAGTCTCGAACACAAACATTGGCGCGCTAATTGGCAACACGTCTTGCTTTATGACGAACCACCATTTAATTTAATGCACCACGGCGGACCCATACATTTCGAATATATCGCAGTAAACGGCACTTTTCAGCGACATGGTTTGGGGAGGCATTAGGTTTAATTCACGATATCCCCTGATACGAATTGAGGGAACCCTCAACAGCCAGCGATACATCAAGGATGATACCGTTCCTTCAGAGTTGCCCTGGCACTATATTCCAACAGGATAATGCTTGGCCACATATGGTCCGGAATGTCCAAGGCTTCTTCCATGCACAGAAGGCACCGTTTTCCACTGGCAGACGTGTTTTCCGGATATGTCCCCTATCGAACATGTCTGGGACATGGTAGCAAAGCGACTGACTCTTCAAGCGCCTCTGCCAGTCACCACAAATGAAATCTGGTCTCACATAGAAGCAGCCTGGTAGGCTTATTACCCAGAGTGAGATCAACAAGTTAGTAAAATTATGCAATGCGTTTATTATGATACACTTTCCAACATACCAGAAATCATTACTCAAGTTATGAGGATAATGGCGGTAGAATAAATCTCGATCCTGTGTCCTGAACTTTGACCCCATCTCAATGATATTAAACAAAATTGTTTCAGTATGCCTCCGGAACAACATGATAAACTTTTGTTGCAATCGAAGCATTTTTACGTAAGTTATGACGCATAAGGGCGATGGAATGGATTCCGCTTCTATGTCCTGACCTTTGACCACATTTCATCCATTTTCAATAGGGTTCGTCCCCAGGTGGTCCGCTACCACATACTAAAATTTCCTCGAAATCGAGCCATTTTTATGCGAGTTATCGTGTAGACGGACAAAGCTAGAGCATATACGCTTCTTCAACCTACGGTTGGAAAGCGTAAAAAACTCTTCCATTTACTGCCACGCCGTTTACAGACTGCTATTACTGCTCGAGGTGGCTTCACATGATACTGAGTTTTGAAACGAAAAAATCTTGTACAGCTCGAGAAATGTAATCAGTTATCTCCTGCAACATGAGGAGTCTGTGATATAAATTTCAATCGAATAGCGCGATTCCTTTTTGGTGTTGCAACTTTCACAAACAGTAGTGCAGATTCAAAATGAATCAAGGGTCATAAATTACCTTAACCAGACGGGCTTTAGGGAATCATATACTCGTATGAAAGGTACCAGTACCAGAGTTCTTCCAGTCCGCCCAGCAGAAGTTGCACATGCAATGAAGAACATGAAGCGGGGAAATAGCTTCAGGAGGAGATGGAATTACTGTAGACATCATACAAGAAGCAAGTGGAGAAATTGAAACAGTACTCGCCCAAGTTTTCACTCGATGCCTTAATGCAGGGAAGATTCCTGAGGATTGGAACAATGCTACAATGATCCTGCTACATAAAAAAGGTGACATTAAGGATCTCAGGAACTATAGACCTATTAGCCGCCTATCAGTGGTTTATAAAATCTTCACTAAAGTTCTTTCACACCGCTTGAAGGTAACACTGGACATGGCTCAACCGAGAGAACAAGCTGGATTCAGGAGTGGCTACAGCACTATAGATCATATCCACGTACTGAGAGAACTAATTGAAAGAGCGAGGGAATATGAACTTCCATTGTGCATGGCTTTTATCGATTTTGAAAAGGCCTTTGATTCGGTGAAAACATCAGCAGTTACAATGGCTTTGAAATCCTGTGGTATTGAAGATACATACATTAATATTATTAATAACATCTATGAAAATGCAAGTGCAAAGATTCGGCTGTTTGAGAATACAGTACACATAAAATTTGGAAAGGGAGTGAGACAAGGTGACACCAGAAGCTCTTTAATGCCACATTGGAAAATGTCTTTCAATCACTGAACTGGGAAAACAAAGGGATAAAGATTAATGGAGATTATCTAACTCACCTTCGATTTGCTGATGACATAGTCATTTTTGCAGCTACCCCGTCAGAACTGCAGAGTATGATCCAGGAACTTGCTGACAAAAGTAAAGAAATGGGATTAAAAATGAACTTTCAGAAGACAAAAGTGATGTACAATGCCTTTACAAAAAATGAAGATATATCGATTGATGGAGAAAAGTTGGAGATAACAGATACGTACGTTTATCTTGGGCAGCAGATATCAAATGAGGGACACATTGATGAAGAAATTAATCGGCGTATAAAACTTGCCTGGAGAGCTTTTGGAAGAAACAGCATAATTTTCGAGAGCAATATGCCATTATGTCTTAAAAGAAAAGTGTTTGATCAATGCATCCTTCCAGTGCTTACGTATGGTGCAGAGAAGTGGACCTTAACTAAAAGAGACATACAAAGGCTGCAGACAACTCAAAGCAGCATGGAGAGGTGCATGCTTGATGTAACCAGGAGAGATAAGAAGAGGAACTCGTGGATCCGAAAAATGACAAGAGTGGAAGACATCATGATCAGAGTTAAATCCTTGAAATGGCAATGGGCTGGACATACTTCCAGAAGGACAGACCATCGATGGACAGCCGACATTTTAGACTGGATTGCAAGGGACAGGAAAAGACCCAGAAGAAGGCCACATGGGAGATGGGTGGATGAAATTCGAAAGTATGTGGGAGCAACATGGAGGAGACTGGTTCAAGACATACCGTTGTGGAAGATGCTTGGAGAGACCTTCGTCCAGCAGTGGATTGATAATGGTTGACAATGATGATGATGATAATACTCGTACAAGTATGATCAAGAAATACACTGAAACTATGGCTATGAAACACAAAAGGGATATAAGAGAAAGTAAAACATCAGCAGTTCTATACAAAGAGGTAGCAAGAGACTGCGCAGTACCGTTATGGAATGAGATAAAAAGGTTGGCACCGAACACTGTCTACAGAGGCTCCCTGGTACGTGAAGGTGTGGCGGGCCTTTCTGTGCAATGAGGGCCTTTCTATGTAGCTTTCAAACGTTTGACATAGACTTCACACCGAAGAGAAGCGTCATTCCTTCTACAATACCTTAGTGCTCCTTGCGCTTTTATTTAATGCATGACTTTATTTCTCATTAATAACGCATGATCATAATAGTAACGCGTGAGATCTGAATTTCTGTATGCTCATCCTATGACTAATTCTACTCTAACGTAAATCCTAGAAAAAAGCTCACTGAAAGCGAAAGCTCGGCAATTCTTGAACGCAATTACGTCAAATAAACAGAGAAATTAAGACTACTGTTTAGAAGTCCAGCTGCGATTATATTGGTGTACTTGTTACTATAATAATAATAATACATTTGGAGGAAATACTTTCACTCAAAATGTAATGAAAATAATATGTTTGATGTCATATGTGCTGTAGACAAAGAGAACACTCCACTAATGCTAAGTAAACCAGATGCTAAAATAGAGGAGTCATCTATGGAAGATCAGATTCGAAAATGGAAGCAAAAGAAACTTCATGGGGATCATCCAAACCATTTAGATAGGACAGAAGTTGACGAAAAAGCCTCAAACTAGTAGCTAAAGCTAGCAAAATTATAAGGAGGAGGGACTATTGTGTTTATGATGGATGTTCAAAACAAAGTGATTGCAACCAAAAATTACAGAAAATACATTTTGAAGGAGGACATGCAAAATGACAAATGTAGAAGATGTGGTATGTGCAGTGAGATCATTGAGCACATCTGCGGGGTATGCACCACGCTAGCAAACGTTGATTATATGCAGCGACATAATAATGTTGATAAGATGATTCGTCAAAAATTAGAGCACGATACAGAACTATCAGTGTCAGAAGTACCATACTATAGTAAATATCCACCCACTGAGGTACTAGATAATAAACAATACAAATTACATTAGGACTGTGAGTGTAAAACAGACGTAACCATCTCTGCCAATCGTCCAGACATAGTGTTGTGCGACAAAAGGCAGAAGGAAGCAGTCATTATCGACATATCGGTACCGTTGGACCTTTATATTCAGAATACCTATGCAACAAAAATCAAGAAGCTTGTGGAACTGGCAGCAGAGATTAAACAGATGTAGAAGCTCAAAACAGTTCACATACGATCACTGATTATCTCTGCAACTGGTATAACTTCTCAGACTCTTATAACTCAGTTTGATGATTTACGTCTACAACACCTAAGGCCCAGAATCCAAGAAGCAATAGTTCTCGACACGTGCCACATCGTACGGCGATTTTTAAACCATGATTGACTATGTCTTTACTTGACTTCATGTCTGTACTGATAAGTGGACCATGCTACAGATGCCATTGCTGTAGATGAGAAAATTAAATAAAATGTAATAATAATTTAATCATAAATGAATGTTAATAATTCCCGCAAGATATCCTGTTAAACATCTTATAACGAAGTAAATGTCTCCGTCGTTTTTGACCATTCTGGGCATCGAACCCGGGTCCCCCTCATTCCAGAATAAGACGCTCTCCCAACGCGGACGTATGCTCTCGCTGCTATCTGCCTTTATCTCGTGTGCGTCCTGCTGTTCAGGCACGTCACAATCTCAGAAGCATAACTATCTGTACTACTTCAATCAATTCTACCTTACTAATGGGATGCGCCTGCTCATTGCCGCTATTGAAATCTCAACGAACGTGTGACAGTCACTCTCTTAAAACTTGCCGCACTCTTCATGGAAACGTCGGAGCAAAGGACATGTTTCCATTTATCGTTAATCTTAACCCTTTAAATGGCAGATGTACCTGAACTAAATGGTGTTCAAAAGTTTCTGGGCTTATCAAAACAGAAATTGCCTGGCTTTAAGAAAGAAACGGCCAGGTTTTACGGAAGTTACGGAAAAACAATTTCTTTTTTTACTCCCTCTTATCAGTACCGAACACAAATCTGTCAGAGGTGATAAGCGCTCCCTTCTACACCGTTGAGACATTCCATTATGACCACCCCCAGCCTACAGAAATGAGCGCGCATGGAGACCGAACGGTGGCGCAGGGAAGTTCACAGAGCAACTCGAGAACTGGCTTTCGGTTAGTAGAGTGTTTGGAGTCTGAACGGGAAAACCTGCCGATTTATCGAAGTTTGATAAAGAACAAATTGTGACGGCACGGCTCCTCGGAACTACTATCTCGGAAACAGAGCTTCTTGTGGATTGTTCACGTGCCGCTGTAGTGAGTACGTATCAAAAGTGGTGCACAGATGGCCAAACGACAAACCGTTTTCCAGCAGTGTGGCGTCCGCAGCTCATTGATGCCAGAGGGGGAGCGGAGATTGTCGCACATTGTTCACAGCGACCGCAGGGCCACAGTACGACAAATCACTCGCAGCTACTACAGTGCGGATCAAGGCAATGTGTCACAGCCCACAGTTTATCGATCGTAGCATTCTGCGCTTGGGCCTGCGTAGATGAAAACCCAGCCGGGTCCCCAGGCTCACTGCACGTCATCGCCAACAACGCATGAAATTAGCCCAAGATCATCGAGATTGGAAGAAAGTGGCCTGGTCTGACGACTCGAGATTCCTGGTGCATCACGTAGACGGCCGAGCGCGGATACGCCTATCACGATCGGATGCTATGGCACCTGGATACGCCGTTGGGCGGAAACAGGCCGGCGGCGGCGGTGTTATGCTGCGGGCGATGTTTTATTTGGACACTTTAGGCCCCATTGTGCCAACAGCACAATCCCTGACAGCTGTCATGGTATCTGAACATCGTTTCGGACCAAGTTCGCCCATTCATGGCAACTGTGTTCCCTGCAGGCGATGGCCATTACCAGCAGGATAATGCGCACTGCCAATATCTTCAAGGAGTGGTTCCAGTAATATGCTGGTGACTTTCTGTTAATGCCCTGGCCTCCAAATTCACATGACATGAACCCAATCGAACATTTCTGGTTCGATTTGGAAAAGCGGGTTCGCGCTAAATCGCCATCACCCCGAAATGTACGGAAAATGGAATACCTGCTGTTAACATGATAGTACCAGATACCCCAGGATACCTATCGCCACCTCATCGAGTCGATGTCTCGCCGAGTAGCCGCTGTTTTTCGGGTTAAAGAGGTGTCCTACAGCTTATTAGGTAGGTGGTCATAATGTAATGGCTCATCACTGCAGTTCCTCGTTCTCTGCTCCATGACCAAAGGCATGATGGGAAGGGCTAGTCCCCCTGACACGGACACCTTGCCGCTGGGTAGAAATAAGTGACTCAAACACCTTCTCTTTCTCTCCTTTTTTGTTTGCTTGTCGCCGTTGTTATAACTATTTGAGCAGGTAATCAGTCCCAAAGATTTAATATCAATCACCCACCTATATAACGACTTTGAATAAGAAAGCTAATGGGAAAGCAACGCTTTTTGATGCGTAGGTTCTCTTACTACCGCCATAATAGGTCCACCTCTTAGACTGATTCGTTTCAGCCTGTTAGAGGGTTAATTGTTTTAGCGGCAGTGACTAAAATGTATTACTCTAAAGGCGGCCACAGACATACAGGTTTACGTTTGAGTATCACGCCATCAAATGAGGGAGCTTTGTGCCTGAGACGGCATTTAGCGTGGAGTGAAGCAGGAGTGAAGCTCTTCAACGCCTGCCTGGAATCCTCTTCACTCCACGCTACATGCCACCTCATGCACAAAACTCCCCCATTTGCTGGCGTGACACTGAAACGTGTGTGTCGGTGGCCGCCTTATGATTCGAAAAGAAAGACAAGAAGCTTGAAAAGCATATTTTAGACTACATTTGATTAGCTTTGAATATTCCAGTCAGTAATCTTAGCAGTTTAAGCACTGTAACGTCCCAGTATTCTATTTCTGATGCAGATGTTATATGGAAATACGTTTAAATTGTTCGGTGTCCTCAAGAACAACATTCTAGAAACGACAAAAAAGTGCCAGCGAACAACAAACATATAGTGCCTTCACGGGTGCGCGTGCTTGTACATTGAGGTGCATGTGCCTAATGTTTAAATCCATCTTACATGATCCTTCGTCGGACGACACTTTTCGTAGAGGAGGCGTTTCCGAAGATTTGCTCTGGGCGTCCTTCATTTTTGTTTGTTTACCTGGTTTTGAAGTCCTCCTGAACGTTGCTGTTGCAGCAGATTCTGTTAATGACAGAAACAACATGAGTTTTCCGGTTTTTTAAAAAGAAATGACTACCTTATTTATTTATATTTTTATTTTGAGGAAAAAAATAAGCATATGTTAAATAGGGTGGATCAAGTTTGAAATCCAAAAAGAAATTTAGCGTTTCAGCTCTTCAGATAACTGTGAGAGTCTTTTGGCATAGGCGGTCGACCTCATTGGCATTATTCATGCGAAAATCGAAACAAGACATCACACAGAAAATTGATAGTAACACATTTTCTAAATTTTATCAGCAAAAGAGAAAATTTGGTTTCTCAAGATAAAAAAACAGACCAAAGCAAAAAGTGCAAAGTCTTGTAGGTTAAATTTTACCAGGTTAACAAAGTAAAAATTCGCTGTTATACGAGGCGTGTTCAGTAAGTAATGCTTTTGCGCAAGTGACTCGCGCATGACTTGTTGCAAACGATTCTTTGTGCCATTAGCTTCACTTTATTCTGTAATTGAACTCCTTATATTTTGATAACGAATTGATAACGAGTTACAGTATACCAATTAAGTAGTAAATAGTAACACTATACTAGTGATCCGATTTATTGGCGTAGGAAATAGACACATAAGCGTTTCCAAGCTTTCGCACATCAACCAGATGGCTTTTTCAAGGAAGTTAAACAGAAACTGCCTGTCTAACTTCCTTGAAAAAGCCATTTGGTTGATGTGCGACAGCTTGAAAACGCTTATGTATCTATTTCCTACGCCAATAAATCGGATTACTGGTATATTGTTACTAATTAGAACTCCGTACATCAATTTGCTCGTATTTAATTGTGTTTCAAATGGACGATTCTTTTTCTACTGTGTTGACGGGTGTCAAAAGCGATAAGTTATAAAATTTTTAACTCATAAAAATGTACCTCCCAAAGAAATTCACATTAGATTAGTGGCAATTTATGCTTCTAGAACTTTGGACATAAGTACTGTTCGTCGTTTGGTAAGAAAATCAAAGGACAGTGGAGGAATGTTGGCAGGAAAGGATCAGCCGCGGAGTGGGAGGCCCGTAATCGCAACTTGCGATTTGAACAGGCAAAAAGTCAACAAGTTCATGAGGGAAAATCGAAGAATAACTTGGAGAACTATAGCAGGTAAGCTGAACATTAGATTAGGGAGTGTCAATGGCATTGTTAACGTTTTAGGATACAACAAAGGGTGTGCTCGTTGGGTACCGCGTCACCTAACGACGGAAACGAAGAAATCCAGTCTTGAAACATGTCAAAGGTTGCTTGCTTTCTGCGAAAAGTATGGAAGCAATTTTCTCCAAAGCATTGTGACTGGTGATGAGAATTGCGTTGACCATTATGACGCAGAAATGAAAAACCATTCGCTGGAATACCGACACCCATCTTCTCCTCGAGCTTAAAAATTTAAAACTCAAATTTCTGCCGGTAAGTGCAGGCTCACTGTGTTCTGGAACTACAAAGGCATTATTTATCAGGAATAAATTGTCAAAGGTACGACACAGACATAAATCAAGCTGTTTTTTTCCATGTAACATAACCACAGAATTTTTTTAGCATACTTGAGCGCAAATCGGGAGATGCCGAATCGATTTCCGTTCCAGGACGATACATTTTAAAATTTCTGTGGTTATGTTACATGGAAAAGAACAGCTTGATTTATGTATGTATTAATTATTCAATGTGTTTCAACTTGATATACACTGTATTGACAAAAGTCACCGGACACCTAGAAGAGAAACACAACATAGCATTTATTGACATACATTAGTACGGTGTCGGCCCACCTTTGGCCTTAATGCTTGCACTGACCCTTCGAGACATGCTTTCGACAAGGTTTTGGAACACAGCGATAGGTATGCGCTTCCATTCAGTGCATAATGCTGCCGCTAACTGTTGCCTAGTAGTAGGCCTTAGTTCCAAACTTCTTATGCGGCGCTCTCATTCATCCCATAGGTGCTCTATGGGATTAAGATCAGAGCTCTGTGCTGGCCAGTCCACACACGATACGGAATTACCGTCAAACCACGCCGTAACAGTCCTTGCTTTATGGCTCGGTGCATTATCCTGCTGGTACGAATAAGGCTCGGTTCCATAGTATTGCCACAGAGTTGGTAAGGCATAATTGTCCAGAATATCGAGGCAGACGTGCTGATTAATAGGTTTGTGCACGATAACCAATGGGCCGGGTCCATACCACAAAAAAAAAAAAAAAAAAAAAAAAAAAAACCCAGCCCCACACCAGTACACTGCCAGCTCCAAACTTGACCGTAGGAACAGTGCACTGTGGTAAATAGCGTTCCCTCGGCTACCACCATACCCACACACGGCCATCCGACTGATGGATCGTGTATCTGGATTCATCAGTCCATAGGATCAGTTTCCATTGGTGTACGGTCCACGATAAATGTTCTTTACACCATGCTAAACGACGAGTAGAATTCAGAGTGGAGATGAAAGGCTTATGAGCAGGCACACGACCACGGTAACCCATGGAATGAAGTTCTCTGCGAATGGGACGTGCACATACCGAGGTTCCAGCATGTTTACTCACCTGTACACTGAGATCTTGTGCAGTACTCCGTTGATAGCTGTAAAGACTCTCCTGAGGCGTCGACGTCCTCTATCACTGATTTTCTTTGGTCTGCCGGTACGTTTTGCTGCTTCAGGCGCGCCACGTGTCTTTCACTTATTCAGTACATCCAAAACAGTTGACTTGGGTATGTTTAAACGCCTCTCGGTTTCTCTTATGGACAACCTACTAATATAACACTCAACAATCTTTCCTTTCTCAAAGTCAGTTCTCTCCCGCCGCGACATTTTCACTCAATCTCACAGTGCGATATGATCGCGGTCAGATGCAGGCTTGTTTTTATACCGTTTGCAGCTGTACCGCACATCTTAACAACGTAGCGGATATATTCATTTGCTTTTGAAGGGGTGTTTGGTGATTTTTGTCAATATAGTGTATACTCAAAGATACGACTATCAACTCTGAGAGCTACTTTCATACTTTAGAAAAGTTAACGCAAAGATAAACCACGTGCGTGCGGAAAACAAGGCAATGATTCTGAAACACGGCAACGCCAGTGCTTTCACTTCAGAGTCCATACAGAAAATAGGGTTTGAAATTCTTGAACACCCTAGCTACAACCCAGATTTGTCTGACTTGTTTTCTGCTGTCAAGAGACATCTAAAAAAAAATTCAATTCACCTGTGACGAAGTTGTTCAAGCGACTACGACGAAATGGTTCCGAGAACAACCTGAAGATTTTTACAGAGACGCGTTTAAAAAATCTGTTAAAAGTTTGGAGTATCTGTACCGAGTGTGAGGGAGACTACGCAAAAAAAAAAAAAAAAAAAAATAATAATATGTGAATCAAAGTAGAAATTCTGAGCTTTGTTCCTACTTTGTTTCAATGTGATACCTTGCCACTGGGCTTGTATTATATAGGGTGTTCAGAAAGTAATGCCATACGGTGGCATTACTTTCTGAACACCCTATATAAATTAGCCTGCACGTTTTCTTCATCAATAAATATCTTTTTTAAGGGTGGGGGCATTGAACGACTATCGTGAGCAACTCCACTGACTATACTCATCCATAAGTCGGGGCCACTGGTTCGCGAAAAGGAGGGGGGGGGGGGTGCCGTGAGACAAGTGCACCACCTATACCTTACCCGGGACTCCGACCAAGGCCCATCTCGGACGAATGGTCAGAAGCCAGCGATGAGGTCACTGCGCCCACAGGATGACTACTATCCGTCTAACGGATTCACTACTCACAGAATTAAATTGATTTTGAGTGTGAAATGAATATTTACATCATACAGGTTTAAATCTTGGCTAGTCGCAGGATTAAAGCCAAGATGTTGACGACGTGTTTTCCGGGGAAGCAGACACACATGAAGTCACTGATAAAAATAGAAGTCATCTTTTTAAAAAAATCCTTTTGCTTGGCCGTTTTTAAAATCGCAATGAGATAATACCGTAATTTCTTTCTTTTCAGCAGTTCTGTATATAAAATGATTAATTCCAACACAAGCGCATGCTGTGAACAAAGCTTACGTTGCAGTCTCTTGATACTCATTCAGGGAGAAGTAAGTACGATTGCACGGGGCAATTTTTGAAAGAGTGGCTCATCCACTGATAATTACTTTTTCGTTTATTAAATTATTTCATTGGAACACTCCTTGAAATGGGACATTTTTATTTTTACGGATTATATTCGCCATGTGTTCGAGGTTTACTTCCAATATACACAACTGCGTTACTATTTTACCTGGTTGTATCTTACTTTATGATTTGGAGTGCCTGTTTGAAAAGAACAGAGGATTGAAGAATTACAGGGTGAAGAGGATTACTCATTCTTCTGCGTTCTTCCGTTTGATGTCTGTGGAAGGAGAGTCTTTACGTTCTTGGTCAAAACTGTTTGGTTAATATTTCTTGGTAGGGACCATTTTCTTTTTGTTCAGGTCTAAATTAGTAGGTTAGATTTTTTAGGCTCAATCTTTTTGGTTTGCGGTTTTGTAGGCGTTTTTGCTTTATCTTTCAAGAATTTCTGGGCTCACCCATCCAATTTTTTGATTTCTGCTGCACAGCGTGCTGTGCTACTCTTTGTTAAGCCCGTATTATTTAAATTTTCGTTTCCTTTTATATTCTTACGGGGATTTTTTGGGTTCTTTTTATTTGGGAAGAGGGGTGGAGCTTCAAGCAGGTTTTCTCTACTGTATTTTAAAGCCCATTTCTTTACATTTGAAGGGAAGGTGAAAGGTTATGTGTGTTCATACAGTTATGAGAACATAAACTCCCATGAAAATAACATAAACTATTTTATGCTCATGAAACACTTCCAAAATCTGATTTTAAAACCTAACGTTAAGAGTGATGAAGGAAGGGGTTGAAATAACTTGATAAAAATAACTTTTCAGAAATGTATATATACATACATATAGCAGCACATCGATTATACAGTATGTACTTTAAGAGATAATAAATGTAAAAAGTGCATAGGAAAAAATTAGGTGTCTGCTTAATGATACGTATATCCGTTCTATTATCAAAAACGTATTATCAATAAAATCGTCAACACCTAGTTGACGTATACTCAACGTTCCACGGTAATTTTCTCTCTCTCTCTGTGTGTGTGTGTGTGTAAAGAGCTGGAATCCTCATCGGATATCATGTCCTGAGCTTTAGCACTAAATGGACATATCAAATGCTCGAACACTCATTAGACTTCATTATGACGTATATTCGACTTTAACTTTCTTTTTTTACGCTTTCCAACCGTAGGTTGAAGAAGCATATATGCCCCAGCTTTGTCCGTCCGTCCGTCCGTCTGTCCGCACGATAACTGGCCTAAAAATGGTTCGATTTCCATGAAATTTTAGTATGTGGTAGGAGACCACTGTGGGACGAACCCTCTTGAAAATGGGACAAATGGGGCCATAGGTCACGACGTAGGAGCGGAATCATTCCATTGCCCTTATGCGTCATAACTTGCGTAAAAATGGTTCGATTTCCATGAAACTTTACTATGTGGTAAGGGACCATCTAGGGACGAACCCTATTGAAAATGGGACAAATGGGGTCAAAGGTCACGACGTAGGAGCGGGATCATTCCATTACCCTTATGCGTCATAACTTGCGTAAATATGGTTCGATTTTAATGAAAGTTTACTATGTGGTAGGAGACCGCCTGGGGACGAACCCTATTCAAAATGGGTGAAATGGGGTCAAAGGTCAGGACATAAGATCGGGATGCATTCCATTGCCTTTATGCGTCATAACGTGCGTACAAATGGTTCGATTTCGATGAAATTTCAGTATGTATTAGGGGACCACCTGGGGACGAACCCTATTGAAAATGGACGAAATGTGGTCAAAAGTCAGGACATAGGATTGCGATCCATTCCATTGCCCTTATCCCATATTATTAAGGTGGACGTCAAGTAATTTTGCTTCCTATACTTCCAATGGAAAAACTTTTGTACACATTTCCTTCACAATTAATGTGTTCCCAAGGATGAACATTTGAACATCGATTAAAATAACTTCATATTATAACTTGGAAAACTTAATATTTTCTAAAACATAACCATAGTTATATTAAAAATCAATAACTTTTCCTTTGTTGGAGTTGAAACCAGAGAAAAGATGGCGCGACCTGTACTTTGATGACGTCAGTGGACAAAAAAATGTTGGATTGCATAATTACGGTTATGGTTTAGAAAATATTAAGTATTCCAAGTTATGAAATGAAGCTTTTTTAATCGATGTTCAAATTTCATCCTTATGAATGCATTAATTGTTCAGAAAAAATATGGCGCGACCTGTATTTTCATGAAGTCAGTAGACAAACAAATGTTGAATTGCATAATTATGGTTATGTTTTAGAAAATATTAAGTATTGCAAGTTATAAAATGAAGATATTTTAATCGATGTTCAAATTTTCATCCTTGGTAACGCATTAATTGTGAAGAAAATGTGTACAGAAGTTTTTCCATTGGAAGTATAGGAAGCAAAATTACTTGACATCCACCTTAAAGTAGCAATTCTTGTATGTATGTATGTGCATTTTATTTTGAAAACGGCTCTAAGAATTTTGATGAAAGTCGTTAACCTACCGTTTTCTGGTACTAGAAATCGATTTCGCTTGATCTCGACTTTAGAAGAATTCGTTTAATGGGTTAAATAACCTTCCCGAATTATAATGTTTTTAGTGATGGCGTTGTTCCATTAATGTTACCAATGCTTGGAAATCTTATGACGTTACAACCTCGCGTTTGAGAATGTCGGCGCGCGGTCACGCCGTCTGTCTCATTACGTCACGCGTTGTGTGTGGATCCTATTAAAGTTTTATGATGTCACACTCTTGCGGCGAGCAGATAGTCGCGATTCCCATCTGCCTCATTACGTCACGCGTTGTGTGCGTATGTCCGTCCGCACGATAACTCGCGTAACAATCGTTCGATTTCGATGAAATTTTAGTACCTGGTAGGGGATCACCTGGGAAGGAACCGTATTTAAAAGTGAACGAAATGGGGTCAAAGGTCAGTACATAGGAGAGGGATCCATTCCACTGCTGTTATGCGCCATAACTAACGTAAAAAAGGTTCGATTTCGATGAAATTTTACTATGTTGTAGGGGACCACCTGGCGACAAACCTTATTGAAAATGGGCGAAATGGGGTCAAAGGTCAGGATATAGAAGCGGAATCACTTCCATCGCCATTATGCGTCATAACTTACGTAAAAATGCTTCGATTTGGATGAAATGTTAGTATGTCGTAGGGTCTTGCCTGTGGACGAATTCTATTGAAAATGGGCGAAATGGGGTCAATGGTTAGGACACAGTAGCGGGATCTATTCCATAGCCCTTATGCATCATAACTTACGTAAAAATGCTTCGATTGCGACAAAACTTTATCATTTTATTTCGGAGGTATACCAAGCCGGTTCTGTTGAATATCATCGAAATAGGATCAAAGGTCAGGGCACAGGACCGAGATTTATTCCACAGCCATTATTCTCATAACTTGAATAATGATTTCTGTAATGTTGGAAAGCGTATTATAATCATTACATTGCATGATTTTACTAACTTGTTAGTTTCTTTCCTTTACATACATTTTGAGTTCCTTCTCTTTAAACGTTTCAACCTTAACTTAATAACTTAAATATTTTCTCACTGTGCACTGAGTGTTATGTCTTTTTAACAAAATAAGAACGATGTATGTAATGTGTGGAGCGAGCACCGTTAAAAAAGGATAGATTAGCGCAGCCTTGAGTTGTATGTGCTGTTCCTTCATCAAGACTAGCTGTACATGTGTGTATGTATATATCAGTGGCGTATCTTGGGTCCGAGACCTGGGCCATCTCACTCGTCCCCCCCCTTTCCCTAGTACTTTTAATTGTTAAGTAACAGAAGTAACTTTTTTTTTAAATTTTAGGTACATGCCATTGCTAACATGATACCAAATAATTATGAAGATTAGGATTTGAACACTTATTTATACATGAACTCCATTCTTCTTCTGAATACTTGATTTGTATATGAACACCATTTTTCTTTCCTTTTGTGTGAACTTGATTGTTACGTTTTCATAAAATGTTTCTTCTGAGTACTTTTTCATATTTAAAAAGAATGATTTCTCTATTGACAAAATAGCCAAGTATTTCGAATGTGCATGTCATTGTGTGGCTCTAAGATATACCTTGATTCTTTTTAATGGCGAAATTTTGTTTTCGCCAGTTGCAGTTGTTGATGGAAAGCTTAATATGAGGTCTGCTAATTTGTACACTTCACTAAACACTATGTCCAATTTATTCAACATTATGTAACACGTAATGTCTCTTACTGATTTGTTTTTGTATTCATCAAGGGAACAAAACACATTCAGTTCATTTTTTAGTCGAGCTGTATCAACATTTGAAGCATAGAGTTCCTTTAAGTTCTGACAGTAGATGTTCAAGGAAGCTTTCATAAAATTTATCAAAACAGTTCGAATCCAACAAAGCCACGAATTTAAGATATAATATCACTGATTTTAATTCATTGACACTTCACAAAAACTGAAACAACTCTCGCGAAACACTGTTATGGGCGGGAGTATGCGAGTGATTGAGACAGTCTAAGTCTTCGCTATTCTGAGCCAACCGTTTTCCAAAAGCAATGGCCGGTTCTCCTCTACCAGCTGATTCATGTTGTCATGGAAACGCTAGCAGGCGATGATACGGAAGGTTTTCGCATCAGAACTGCAAAGACTCTGGAAGAGCTGCTTGCGTTATGCCGTTGGTTTCCGCTCGCCAGACTGAGTCAAAGAAGCGAATCCGCACGCGTGTTTTTTAGCAGCGAAAGCATCGATATATTTTAATACTATTGATAATTGACTTTTATTTGTGTATATTTAATTCAGTTTTATTATTCTCTGGGCTTTGCAGATAGCTTAGCTAGCCTCGAATATACGCCACTGATGTATATGCAATTTAAATACAAAGACCCGAACCAAACCTGTGTTTACTTTTAAACTCAGCACTAGAGAACAAAACCAGACATTCAAGAAATCAAAAAATCAAAAGTATGGACCGGCTTCTTCAGGAAAGCACCGATCCATAAGAGCAGTGACTTTTCTGATGACAATAAGAGCCGTAATCACCAAATGCCCAATGTCAGTGCTTTCTGAGTAGCAATCAGAGTTTGAATGATACAGAATGAAGGTAACGGAATGCAATGACGACAAAACGGCTTAATACGAATGCCAGATGGGTTGCGGTTAAAAAGTTTGGTAAAAAAACAAACAAACTGAAATGTAATAAACACTATGAAAATAAAATTGGGTGAGCAAAGAACAATAATATGTCTGTAAAACTGATTAAGTTTAAATCAGAATGATTAGTAACGGTTGGCTGTAAGTCATCCACCATACAGCACTTGGGAATCCCTAATAAGTTTTAACATTGTAGGATCAGCGTTTAAATAAAGAGTGAAGGTATATATGTTTTAAGCTATTGTTCCGAGAAGCTGAGAGGAATTGAGAAAAATATTTGTAAATGAAGCGGATAGGTAGCTGATTCTTTTTCAACAGGATTAATATAATTTTTAGGTTTTTAAACAGTGATTATTGGTTGTTACACATCATGTGAATGCGAATTAGCTGAGAAATAATTATGTTCCGATGTATTGAAATGGATACACTTGATGTCCTTTGTGCATAATACTTGGTCTGGAAGCAAAAAGTCCGTCGTTTATCGTACATATCGATAATCGTCTGTTCATTGTTCCATAGACCAATGCCTAGGTCTAAATAATGGATATGACTATTTTGTGCTGGTTTTTTCCTTTTGATCCAAGTTTGGCTGTTGCAATATTTTGAGCATTTCTGGATCACGACTTAAGACTTAATCGATCTCCCCCTTTATGTTGGTATTTCCGTGAAAGTTAATATCTTTTTATAACAGCTTAAATGTTTGTCCAAAAATTTAAAATCATTGTATATTTCAACGAATGAAATACGGGATTATACCATTGTACAATTCAAATATGGAAGATGTGAATCCGTTTGTTGGTGTAAATATGACATGGATGTTAAGTCAGACAATATCCGAAAACTTTAAAATTTTGTCGTCCTGGAGCGGAATTTCATTTAGAAACGCAGTAACTGTTAAATTTCTTGAACAAAAAACGTACTGTTTTGATGGTTTTCATAAATATCAAGCGATCCTTAAGAGGTTAAGAAGCTCCAGTGTTACAAGTCTCACTGATGCACGATAAGTAATGTTCTAAGGGTACAGACTTTCAAGCCCATAGCATCAATACAAGTATATGCAATTAAAAGCATTATATCATGTACAGAAGCGAAAACGATATAATCAGAGCTCAAGCATCAGTGGGGTTCTCCTTCCGAACTCGATAACAGTGCTTGACTTCGTGCAAATGAGCCCAACAACTCTTTGGACTTCGTGCAAATGAGTCTAACTCTTTGGACTTCGTGCAAATGAGTCTAACTCTTTGGACTTCGTATAGAAAGCCCGGGCATCCATTGGATTTCTGAAAAGTCCGTGCCAATAATTAAACGTAGTGCTGATTTAATAACATTCTACCCATATGCCAAGTTCAGCCGTATGATATATCTCGTTAAGGATGAAAACTGCGTAGCTACAGTTTTTCATGTTAAGTAAACCTGAAGCCAAGTTCAGCCGTAAGATATATCTCGTTGAGAACGAAGACTGAATAACTACAGTTTTTCATGTTAAGTAAACCTGAAGCCAAGTTCAGCCGTAAGATATATCTCGTTAAGGGCGAAGACTGAATAACTAGAGTTTTTCATGTTAAGTAAACCGGCAGCCAAGTTCAGCCGTAAGATATATCCCGTTGAGGACGAAGATTGAATAACTACAGTTTTTCATGTTAAGTAAACCTGAAGCCAAGTTCAGTCGTGAGATATATCCTGTTGAGGACGAAGAATGAATAACTACAGTTTTTCATGTTAAGTAAACCTGAATCCAAGTTCAGCCGTGAGATATATCACGTTGAGGGCGAAGAATGAATAACTACAGTTTTTCATGGTAAGTAAGCTACTGAGAGAAAACTGATAGCTATAAACACTGAACAAACGTTTAAGAAGAGATGCTGCTCGAAGATTGATTTCTGGCTAAATGAGTTGTTTTTTTGCCCAGAGCTGAACTAACATTTTACATTTTAAGTCTTTAAAGAAAACTGCATAGCTCCTTCAGTCATGAAAAAAAGGCCACTACTTTACTATTTCTCAGTACAGTGTAAAAGCTTGTCGGATTAGCAAGAAACGAGTGCAACAGATTGCTTGAGCACTACACATTGGTTGAACTTAGTGATAAATAAGTCCAACAGGTTGCTTATGCGCTGGGATTTTGTTCTTTTGATAAATGAGTCGAAGTAGTTGACTCATTTATCAAAGGCAATTGTCCTGAGTGCAAAATAATTCTTGAATGGTGTACACTGAAGTGCGAAAAAAAAAATGGATACCTCTCTAATAACGCATTGGTCCTATTTGCGATCGGATAACGGCAGCAACACGACGGGGCATGGGCTCTACGAACTCTCTGTAAAACTGTGGAGACAGCGCACCCCATGCTTCCCGAAGAGCGTCTCACAATTCCGTAATATTCGCCAGTGGAAGATTCCTGGCATTGATTGCACGTTGAAATAGCATCCCAAATGTGTTCGATGGCGTTTGAATCCGGCAAACGAGGAGGTCACGTCAGGATGACAAACTTCGTGGATTTTTCTTCCAGCCATTTTGAGTGACTGTGGAGGTGTGAGGTGGCGTATTATCGTGTTGAAAGAGTTCACACCTGTCGGAAGTGGTTCCATGACATGAACGGGTGCAAATGATCTCCAAGGATGGTTTCGTAGCTTCCATCGGTCAGAGTGGTCTGCAGATATATCAGGGGTCCTAATGCGTGCCAGCTGAAAGCACTCCACACCATTACAGAGCCACCGCCGGTCTGCATTGCCCCCTGTAGCCATGAGAGATCCATTGCCTCGTCGGGTTGGTGCCACATCCGGAGTCGCCCATCTTCCCAAAACAGTTGGTACCGCGATTCGTCGGATCAGGCTACACGTTTTTAGACATTTTGCGTCCAATGGCGGTGTTCCCGAGCCCAGGCGAGGCACACAGCCTTGTGTCGTCAGGTCAGCAACGGTGGCAACCGGGTTAGGCGATCAATTTCAGAACCACATAAAACACTGGGAACGTTGCACTCTCCGCACGTTGATACTACTACTGGCCCCAACACTAAATAGCGCTGTGATTTGCGGCAATGTTGCTCGCCGGGCAGATGTTACGATGCGTGCCAGACGCAGCTGTCCACGATCTTTCAGGTCTTTTCTGAGGTCACAGCTGTCTCGCATTTCGGATGTTTTCCCTGAGTTTTGTGTAGTCCAGGTACACCCTTGAAAGTTGTTAAACGTGTAAATCCAAATTTCGTAGTAATTTCCGAGATCGAGAGACATATCCTCCCGGTGCCGACTATCATACCACGTTCGAAATAGCTTGATAAGCTACCATCCGAATTGCGAATGATAATACTTAAGCTAGCTGAGATATCTGCCTCTATATATACGTCGTTTGTGAATGACACCATTTACCTCATGTGTGTGGTGGCATGTAATGGAATGGTAGCTCCCTTCCCAGTGTTGTTAGTACCGCAGTGTATGTGTTAGAATTTTTCATAAATGAATACAAAAGCTTGCTTGAACACTGGAAATTGCATCTTTTGATAAACGAGTACCAGAGGTTGTTTGAACGCTTGACTTCGGGCTTCATGAAAAATGAGTCCAAGAGGTTGCTTGAGAACTGGAATTGGACCTTTTGGTAAATATATCCAGGAGATTGCTTGAGCGCTGGGAATTTGACTTTTTGATAAATGAGTCGAAGAGGTTGCTCAAACGCTTGACTTTGGACTTTGTGATAGTGATAAATGAGTCCAAGATGCTGCTTGAGTGCTGGGAATTTGACTTTTTGATAAACGAATCCAAGAGTTTGTTTGAACGCTTGATTTTGAACTTCGTGAAAAACGAATCCAATAGATTGCTTGAGCGTTGAATATTAGATGTTTTCATAAATGAGTATAAAAGGTTGCTTGAGCGCTGGGAATTCGTTTTTTTTATAAATGAGTCCAAGAGGTTGCTTGAGCGCTGGGAACTGGACATTTTGACAAAAGAGTGAGAGAGACTGCTGGAACGCTTGACTTTGAACTTCGCGATAAATGGCTCCGAGAGCTTGCTTGAGGGCTAGATATTGGGTTTTTGATAAATGAGTCCAAGAGGTTGCTTCAGCGCTGGGAACTGTACATTTTGATAAAAGAGTGAGAGAGAGACTGCTTGAATGCTTGACTTAGAACTTCGCGATAAATGGCTCCAAGAGGTTGCTTGAGAGCTAGGTATTGGGTTTTTGATAAATGAGTCCAAGAGGTTGCTTGATAGCTAGATATTGGATTTTTGATAAATGAGTCCAAGAGGTTTCTTAAATGCTTAACTTTGGTGTGATAAATGAATTCAAGAGGCTACTTAAGCGTTTGTCATTGGACTTAGTGAAAAATGACTCCATGATGTTGCGTGAGCTCAGGACAGTGAACTTTGTGGTAGATGAGTACAAGACGTTGCTTGATAGCTGGACAATTGCCTGTTGACCGTAAATACCTTTCACAAGGAAATATAGGAAGGTTTCGGTACTCACTCCAGTCAGCAGGTGAATAGGGAAAGCTATTTAAGTATCATTTAAGATATACTATTTTATTGTAGAACTATTATAAGTGGAAAATTTCCATTTGGTTCTTTCGAGAATTTTGCATATAAGTAAGTACAAAGAATATTATGCAGCCGCAGTGGCCCAGCGTTCAGAGGTACGAGCTTCAGGCTAGATGGTCTCAAGTTTGAGTCACCAGATGAGGAATGGCTGGTGAATTTGTACTACGGTGCTGGTTCTATTTCTGCTCTAAGTCCGGTGGTCCATGACTTAGCACAGGCGACTGCTTGAAGCTTTAGAAGCTCCCAGATGTTAAATTCTGAAGCTGCTGGCAATGAAAGCAGATGGATGGCATAGTTGATTCTGGACTTACAAGTAGTGTGAGAATGAGATCCATATTAATAAATGTCCCAATACACCTCTTTGTATAAAGCTATGAAGCAATAAGCTGCGCCCCCTATAAGATCATATGATTTTGCTTGGCTGTGCAATGTGTGAAAACTCAAATTTGCCGGTGCTGAAGTTCGAACTCGTATTCTTCTGCTCCGGAGCTGAATGTTTTCCTAATTAAGCTTCACCAACAAGGGCTTATCACTGCTACTTTCCGTCTTGACATGTGTTTCACATCTGTAGTATGTTACATATATTCCCTCGTCTTGAGAAAGGGATGGGACGGAATTGTAGGTTTCCGGGTCAGTCGGCAAACCACGCTTGAAATAACTTCTTGTAGAAGAAGGAATTCTCACTAATTCCAGACGATGTGTGGAGGAAGCATCATACATTTTTCGAAGCGAAAAAGGAATTCTCATTCATTCCAGACGGTATGTGGAAGGAGCATCACACAATTTTCGGAGAACCTAATGGCCAGCAGATCCAATTTTACGCTCAGGCGCCAATGCGAAGACACAAATTTGCCGGTGGCGGAACTCGAAACCATATCCTCTTGCACCTCAGGATAATTATTTCCCAGTTAAGCTACGCCGGCAAGGGCTTATCACTGCTATTTGCTGTCTTGACATGTGAGTCACCTCAATAGTATGTCACTAAGGCTAGTCTATTATCACTGAGGTTTAAGACACGAATTTGCCGGTGGCGGGACTCGAAACCATATACTATTGCTCAGGAGCCTAATTATTTCCCCAGTTAAGCTACGCCGGCAAAGGGCTTATCACTGCTACTTGCCTGTCTTGACATATGTGAGTCACCTCTATAGTATGTCACAAAGGCTAGTCTATTATCAATGAGGGTACCTTCCTAGTTTTAAGACACAAATTTGCCGGTTGCGGGACTCGAAACCATATCG
Source organism: Macrothele yani (assembly GCA_039090855.1). NCBI lineage: Eukaryota > Metazoa > Arthropoda > Arachnida > Araneae > Macrothelidae > Macrothele > Macrothele yani. The sequence goes on along the minus strand of CM077027.1, from coordinate 129,680,416 downwards.
TATTGCTCCGGAGCCTAATTATTTCCCAGTTAAGCTACGCCTGCAATTTCTTATCACTGCTACTTGCTGTCTTGACATGTGAGTCACCTCTATAGTATGTCACAAAGGCTAGTCTATTATCACTGAGGGTACCTTCCTAGTTTTAAGACACAAATTTGCCGGTGGCGTGACTTGAAACCATATCGTATTGCTCCGGAGCCTAATTATTTCCAGTTAAGCTACGCCGGCAAGGGCTTATCACTGCTGCTTGCTGTCTTGACAAGTGAGTAACCTCTATAGTATGTCCCAAAAGGCTAGTCTGTTATCACTGAGGGTACCTTCCTAGTTTTAAGACACAAATTTGCCGGTGGCGAGACTTGAAACCATATCCGTATTGCTCCGGAGCCTAATTATTTCCCAGTTAAGCTACGCCTGCAAGGGCTTATCACTGCTACTTGCTGTCTTGACATGTGAGTCACCTCTATAGTATGTCACAAAGGCTAGTCTATTATCACTGAGGGTACCTTCCTAGTTTTAAGACACAAATTTGCCGGTGGCGAGACTCGAAACCATATCGTATTGCTCCGGAGCCTAATTATTTCCCAGTTAAGCTACGCCGGCAAGGGCTTATCACTGCTACTTGCTGTCTTGACATGTGAGTCACCTCTATAGTATGTCACAAAGGCTAGTCTATTATCACTGAGGGTACCTTCCTAGTTTTTCTGCCAGCACAGGGTAGATATCTTTGCATAACGTCCAGTCCAGAAACATATGAATGAATTGACAAACTGGCTTCAGAGAGCTTTCCTCGTTTTGAAATTTCTTTCAAACTCTTCCAGTCCTTGTGTGAAAATAAAGTCGTCTTAGCATAAAATTGTTGTAAAAAAGTTGATGTAACACTTCGGTTTCATTCACTTTTTACACATGCTTGTTTTCACAGTAAAAAAAAGTGGGTAGACAGGCATTCAAGCAGGCATTTAAAACGAAAAAAAAAAAAAAATGGAATCATGCAAATAAAATTACTTCGCGGAAATAAAATTCCTAGGTAAATTAGCAAAAGCAAAAGGAAAAACGGACACATGCTACTTCATCTCCGAATGAAAATGATATTTTTCGATATTTGCACATCATGATTTTACAGCAACATACATTACCAACACTTAATGCACAATTTGTGTCCAACTTTTATGATCAAAATTTCATTTTGAAGCTCAAAAAGATAATAGTGCATTGATTGCGAATGGAAATTTAGTTTGTGAAAACAGGAATTTGTCGGTGATGGAGATCGAACTCACGTCTCCTCGCTCCGGAGTGAGTTGCTCTAACCGATTAAGCTACACCGACGGAATGCATTGCTGCAGATTTGTCATCTTGACACGTGCTTCACTTCTGTAATACGTCACATCATCAGTCTCATTTATTTATTTACTGGATGAAAGCTCGTCAATAATGAAGGGGAAAAATAAAATTTATGATACAGAAATTATTGACATTTATTTATTGAGTTTTTGAGTTCCACATCAATAGATGGCGACTTTGGCTTACAGCTTTCTGAACATTTCCCGAGCAGTCGGTTATGGAATTTGATACGACGGGCTGTCTGTTTGTTTTGTGTTTTGTAAAATCTTTAGTCCCTATTTTTTCAACACTTTCTTGTACACAACATTTTTCGTATACACTGACTGTGAACCCTGTATCAATTTCCCCTGTTCTTTTCCGTGAACTATTTTTATCTTGACGTCGTCAGATCGTCGTACTTTTGATCTGTATGTGGATACAGATGGCTAAACACCGGTTTAGGTAGTGAACCAAAATTCCTGATGTAAAGTTTTCCGGTGGCACAGTGGTGGTCTAAGCGATAACCTCTGATCATTCGTCCGAAAGGGGTCCGGGTTCGAATCCCCGGTGAGGCATGGATGTTGTGTTTGTCTTCTTACGACACTGGCTCTCTACCTTCCCCGGAACCAGTGACCCTAAATTAGGGACGGGGGACTGCTTATAGCCCACTGAGTTGCTCACGGTGGTCGTTAAACCTCCAACCAAAGAAACAAAAAAAGTTATCGTATCTCTAGAGTTGACCGTATGACGTAACGCATGTCTGACGTCATGTGAGAATGATTTGAATTAAATGACGTCACCCCAGCAGCTGTGTTCTTTGTTGCTATGACAACAAAACAAAGTGGTATACACGAGTAGGTGATGACGTCACCTACACGAAAAGCTAAGCGTGACGTCACAAACATTTGTTTCTCGGTTGTTGCTATGACGACTTTAAAAGTGGCACGGAGGAGGAGGGCTTTAGCTGATAATTATTAGAGATTTATTTATTTATTTGTTTTGAAGCGAACAAGGAACCTTTCCTTAATTCCAGACAATGTATGGAATGAATATCACACATTTTTCGAAGAACCCAACGGCAAGTAGATTCATTTATACATTTCGGCACCAATGTGAAAAAAGGAATTTGTCAGTGACGAAGATCGAAACCGCGTCTCGTCGCTCCGGAGTGAGTTGCTCTAACCGATTAAGCTACACCGGCGGAATGTATTACTTTATATCTGATGTCTTGACACGTGCTTCACCTCTGTAATATTTGTTTTACAGTGCATTGAAATCATAATACACGGTCGTGTCACATTATCGTGACTAGACCGTGTATTACTCTATAACTGCCGTGTGCAGCAGCTACTCTATAAGTGCTGCACACGGCAGTTATTGAGTAACTGCCGTGTGCAGCGCGAACAGCAGTTAGACGGGCTGGGGTTGACTCAGTAAGGTGCTGGAAGGTGTTCACAGGTATGTGGAGCCATGCTGACTGCAGTGCATCTGACAGCTGCTGGAGGGTGCGTGGTAGAGGATCCACAGGGAGAACAACATGATCGAGGTGGTCCCACAGATGCTCAATTGGGTTTAAGTCTGGGGAGTTAGGGGGCCAGGGAAGTACTTTGAAGTCTTCATCATGCTCTACCAACCACTCGCGGACATTTTTAGCTGCGTAACACGTCGCATTGTCGTGCTGGATGATCCCATCCGCCCCAGGGAAGACAATCAGCATGTTTGGGTGTATGTGATCTGCAACGATGGATTCATAAATAATTTGGTCCATAGTGCCTTCCACAGGTATGAGTGGACCCAGAGAATGCCATGAAAACATTCCCGAGACCATAACGCTGCCCACACCAGCTTGTGTTCTTTCAGCAATGGTTGAAGAGTGTTTGTTCTCCGATGTTTCTCGACTTCTACGTCAACATCCATCAGTTCAATGAAGCAAGAAACGTGAATCATCGGAGACTGCAATCCTTTTCGAATCAGTGGAGGTCCAATTCCGATACTGCCGTGCAAATGCGTGCAAATGTAAGCCTTTTGTGTCGATGCACTTTCGCTAGCAATGGTGCTGTGACGATCTGTCTGCAGCGGAGCCCCATGCACAGCAGAATTTGCTGAACTGTCATTTTTGACACACTTCCGGTAGCCCCCAGGTTCATTCGGCTAGTGAGTTGCTCCACTGTATCATGCCTATCGGCCCTCGCGCACCTTCGAAGCCGACTTTCACCTCTGACATCAATGGCACGTGGTGGTCCACAGTTTCTATGTCGCTTATTCACAATGGTGCCATTTCTCCAGTCACGATGCACTTTAACCACAGCAGCACGCAAGCAGTTCACAAACTTCAATGTTTCAGAAATACTGCCACCCCTAGCCCGAAAGCCGATAATCATCCCTTTTCGCAAATCTGAAAAATCACACCTTTTATCAATTACAGCAACAAGTTATAGGTTTTCAGATTGCCCACAGCACACCTTATGTACCCTCCAAGCCAGCTCACAACACATGCCTTCTTTCATTGATTACGCGCTGTTGACGTCAAAAGTAGGAGGTAGTCACAATAATGTGACTCGACTGTGTATACGAAATTTTCTGGAATGGCAATAATTTGGAGTGTTTCTAAATATAGTGGTTGACCCAATGCAACGTAAAAAAAGTAAAGTACGTATTTATTATTAAATGATGATATTTATCTTTACCTATTTTCAAACTGTTAATAAGCTTTGGCTAAATCTAAAAAAAAAAAAAAAAAAAAAAAGAGGGACGACAAGATTAAATCCATTTTGAACAAACTGACCAAAGTGCCAAGCCACATTAGTGGTTTAGGCAAAATATGCGTATGCTGATTAAATATTTACATTTTCAAATTTTTCTTCTGCAATATTAAAAGTACTTTTCACTCGTTGAAACATTTAATTGTTTTTTCCCCTTAACTCGTCGTTGGTCGCGCTATGAGCATTTCTTTCACGCTTTACACATAAAGAGCGCCATTTATTTGGAAGTGACCCTGAGAGGTATCACCTCTACTCTAGATGACTTTTAGATTCTTATGAACAATCTGTTACCATTCCCGATAAGGATTGACGCGTCTTTGATTTTCAAACAGTCTGCGCTTTGCTCCCGTGGGCTTCGAGTAAACATTTCCCTCATCAAGCGACAAATCGCGTTTGCATCACGTGAGAGCTTTCCACATCAAGAGAACGCGTGAAGATCTCGGATTTCTCCCTTGAACTTTCGACTCATCATTTCTACTATTTGGTGGACGTCCATAGCAATCGATTCTTTTTTAGATACATTAGTATATTTTTTCCTTTTAACCCATCTTTGGTCGTGATGTGAGTGCTTCTCTCATGTTTCGCATAAAAATAGCTCCATTTATTTAGAAGTGACCCTAGGGGCATCACCCCTTTTTAGCCGACTTTTAGAATCTTCTCAACAATCTGTTATAAGTTCCGATAAGGATTGACACGCCTTTAACCTTTCAACAGTCTGCTCTTTGCTCCCGTGTGAGCATTTCTCTCATCAAGCGACCGCTAGCGTTTGCGTCACATGAGAGCTGTTCTCATCAAGCAACTACTAGCGCTTGTGTTTTGTATTTTTATAGAGAACGCAGTGATACGAGTGAGTTTTTCGCTTGATCTGATTTGAAACTATGCATATTAACTATATTTCTTGTAAAGAAATAATTCTGAAGTGTGGTTATTGAGTAGACTACTTAAAACAGCGGAAAAAGATAGTGTGAGAAATATATAGACAAGCTCTTGTTTTTCCAAATATTTCAAAGTTGGTTAAATGTTGAATGAGCCAATCGGAATATTTTCAGAAGAGGGGATTTGTTTGGGGGTTTCATGACTACCGTGAGCAACTTAATGGGCTATAAGCAGTCGCCCATTTCTAATTTAAGGCCATTGGTTCCAGGGAACGGGCAGACAGAGGCAGTGCCATCGGACAAGCATATCATCCATGCGTCACTCTGGATTCGGACCGGGACCCATCTTGAATGATTGGTTGGAAGAGAGCGCTTCCAACAGTTCGCCCACCGAGGCTCCTGAAGAAAGGCGAATATTGTAAACAATGATCATTCGAGTGAGATGACACGTGACAATCTGAAGCAAACTCTGAGGACTAATGTCGGAAAGTGTTCTGTTGTTGCACGACAATGCCTGTCCGCATACTGCTGCTGCTCACACTATTGAAACATCTCCAGCAAATAAACCTGGAGGTACCGAAAAATCCATATAGTTTTGTCTTCGTCCCTTCGGACTACCTTGTATTGCCCACGTAAAGAAGTCGATTCTCCAAGAAGCTAGAAATGAAGGAAGCGGTTCAGGCTTGGCTCGTTACTCAGCAAAGAGAACTATTTTTCTGATGTTATAGAGAAGCTCGTGTAACGCACATGCGTTGTAAAGCAAGAAAACTGTTTTGAAAAATATGTTTCTGTTTGTTTGTTTGGTTGGTTATCGACCATCGTAAGCAACTCAATGGGCAGTAAACCTGTTCTTAATTTGGAGCCACTGGTTCTAGGGAAGGAATACATTCAGTCAAACACACCATCGATGCCTCAGCTGGGATTCGAACCCGGACCCATCGCGTTTTTTTGATTTGAGGTTTAACGACGACGGTAAGCAACTCAATGGGATATAAGCAGTCGCCCGTCCCTAATTTAAGGCCACTGGTTCCAGGGAAGGGAGAGAGCCAATGTCGTAAGACAAACACAACATCCGTGCCTCACGGGATTCGAACCCGAACCCCTTTCGGACGAATGATCAGAAGCCATCGCTTAGACCACTGCGCCACTGGGGCGGCGGACACGCCACCTGGGCGACATGTTTTCATATGCAATGCAAGACTGGCAATTGAAGGCTTTGCTGCAAAAAGGAGGTAGCTCCAATTTTCGGGTGTGTTGAGTCATACATCCAACCTTGTGCAAAGAATAATCTTCTTTCGATTGGTGCAAGAAGGAGATAGATCGGAGCATTAGTACCGGAGCTATTCAACATATGGAGCTGACTGTCTTGTTTGTCTGGGGCAAGAAAGATGTAGCTCCAGGAGCTAAATCCTTCTTGCACCAAATGACTGACGTGCAGGGTTGCCAGGTTCGCCTTTTTATGGTCAATGTGTTTTACAATTTCTCTGTGTCATCAGGGAAGTCAGGGAAACACCAGTTTTATGTTTACGATGAATCCGTTGGGAAAAAGTCACCCAATGTACCAATCAGTTTCTTATACCACCATACTGTATTAACTTCGTTCTCAGTGAAGATATACTTATTCTCAGATAACTGCGTGTCCCAGAATAAAAATCAAGCATTGTGAAAAGCGGGCGTCTTACTAAAATCGTTCACAGATTTCCCGAGCTGGGCCACAGCTTTATGCCATGTGTCTTCGGGAACACAGTAAAAAAGGCGAGGAAAATTGAAAGAGTTTTTCTGCCAAGTGAATACGCTCGCATTATCGAAAAAACCAACAAACATAAGTATTGGGTTACGGAATTGAATCAAGGAATGTTTTTCGATTTTGTTGACCTTTTTAAATCCTTTTTCTTAAATCCTGTACATGATAACCAGTGGGAAAAAAAAGCGAAATATTTTATTACTAAACACAAAATGTTTATTTATGAAAAACCCCATGGCAACGAAGGAAACATTCTATGCAGTGAGAGTGTTGGCATGGCCTTGCCTAAATCAGTGCGGATGTTTAACCTCCAAAATGGAACCCCACCCCTTTGACACTGGACAATCTTCAAACAGCATACAACTACTCCTACCACTCAAGGCTGCCAAATTCGAAGATGTTATGGAACTTGCCGGCAAGTACGTCGGCCAAAACGAAATGTGGTTCTGCAATGGACTAAGAACAGATAATGCATCGGATGAGCCAGATGTCACAGAAGGGGAATTTGATGAATAAACTATGTCATTTTGCCTTTGATTACATTAAAAGAATGTTTAATTTCAATGTCAGGTTTTGTAAATAAAATACTGAAAAGGTAGTACGAAATGTGCAAAATTTGTCCCTGAGAAAGTGATTAATCATAATTTTGCGGAAAGAAGAAGGCACCTCCAAAATTTTAAAATTAGCTTTGTACTCCAGAACATCTATTTTTGCATTCTAAAATAGCTAAATCAAGTGAAAAACAATGGATATTAAGTGGAAAAAATTGTTTTTGACGCAACTTGAAAACTGCAATTTTAAACCGTTTTTTTTTAGTTTTCCAAAATTCGATGAAATTGGAGCTACCTCCTTTTTGCAGCAAACCCTTCAATTTATAAACGGTCGTGGAAGCAGATATTTTACCGCCCACGATTAGAAAATTTTTGAAGGTATCCGAACCCTAACCTTAACGTTATATGTATAGCATTCCATTTCCTGTTTAAACGACATTTCGACAAAAGTTTAAGAATTACTGCAGTGTTTGTCCTGAAATAATAGTTAATATTTTACCCATTTTTCTGGATTGTAGCATAAGATATCCATGGAAAAATTAGATATCGTTACTGTAGAAATACATGGTGCGTTCTCTAAAAAATTAAATATTGTTACTGAAGAAAGACATGGTGCGTTCTCTAAAAAAATTAAATACTGTTACTGAAGAAAGACATGGTGCGTTCTCTAAAAAATTAAATATTGTTACCGAAGAAAGACATGGTGCGTTCTCTAAGAAAATAATTATTTTTATTGAAGAAAGGTGCATTCTCTAAGAGAGCGGTGCGTTCTAAAGAGAGCGGGACCATCAAAGACATTTTTCGGCTCTTGAGAATTTATTGCGATAGCAGAATTCAGAAAAGCAAAACTTTTGTTTTTAGTGGAAAGGAAAACCAAAATGTGCCAAAAAAAAAAAAAAAAAAAAAAAAAAAAAGAACAAGACTTAGCTGTCATAAACAAATTAATTAAGAAGAAATCACTTTAAGAAATTGCAAATTTTGGAAATTACAAGAATCCCGCTGCAAATTTATAAAGTGAGAAGAGTTAAAGGGTGCGAAATTTCAGTGTTTACTTAAATACAGTGAAACTCTGATATAATGTCCTTAAAAATAAAGACTATTGGCTGTTATAAACTATCTCAAATAATATAGAAAAACAGAATTTATACTTTAGTACCTTTTGTATCCAGTAAAAATAACTTACCTGCTTTGTGTACAGCTGTAGTAAGATATTTATCAATCCAATAACTGTATAGTGTAGATATATGCTTATTTTTCTTAAGTACTATACGCAATAATTAATACACCTGCGCACATAATTGGTCAATTTAAGTCGAGAGGTTCAAACATTACATGCTGTAATCACTTAAAGAAATCCCGAGGTGTCAGTTGCTTCACACCTTTTAGTTGCATTTTTGGTACAGTTATTTCTGCTGAATGTACATGAAAGAGAAAGTCTCCATCTTCTGCAACATTCGTTTCCAAAAATTGTTGTAGTATTGCAACTGATTCTAAAGCCTTCGCACAAGAAATGTGCTACACTTCGTTCTCTTCACCATCCGTTTCACTTTCCTTTTCATCATCTGAATTATTCTGGGTGCTAATTGGAGCTACGATATCACTGTCGGAAGGAGCTACACTAAAGAGCAGATTTCTGTCTACAATTTCAGACTCGTCCAGGACGAATGCACTGTCTTTGTCAAGTGGAAAATTAACCCATTTGATAGTGGAAAATTACCTTCATCATCACGCTCCTCTGCTTCATTTGTTGAAAAGCCAACATGTCGAAAACAATTTTAATGGCTTTTACTGTTATGCGGCACCAAGCTTTATCCATCATTCTAATTGCATTTAACACAGAAGACACAATTTTCTCCCGGCTTTTAGTTACAGCCGATTTCAAAAAAGTTTTTTCAGACTTGAGATTACCGTTATAGGCAGGTTCGCCTTTATTTCCATCTTCGTTACAACAGAGTTCATTTACCATCGTGTATTATGAAAATACAAATTTGTCCGCTGACCCCTCACTCCGGAGTAAGTTGCTCTCCCAACTAAGCTACACGGACGAAATGTATCGCTGCAGATTTGTTCGTCTTGACACGTACGTCACTTCATCTCGCCTGTCACATCATCTTTCTGTAGTACGTCACATCATCTCCTTAATTTGTTTTTCTTTTTGACGCGAACAACGAATTTTCATTAATTCTAGACGATGTGTGGAACGAACATCACACATTTTTCGAAAACCCCAACGTTCGGGCGCCAATGTGAAAACACAAATTTGCCCGTGACGGGAATCGGACCTGCACCTCCTCACTCCGGATTAAGTTGCTCTCGCAACTAAGCTACACGAACGGAATGTATCGATGTAGATTTGTCGTCTCGACACGTGCTTTACCTCTGAAGTACGTCACATGGGTTAAAGGCAATTTCAGAGGGGGCCAACAATATTTGGCTATTACAGCCAAGTGCTCGTGACATCCGAGCTTGTTATAAGCGATGTTTACTATACTTTCAAGTGGAAAAAGTATTTTTACTGTAGCTAAAACAGACTTTTCAAAACTACAGTTCAAGAATTCATGTAACTATAATGCACGCTCCCTTGAAAAAAAAAGTAGCAAATCCCGCTAAAAGTTACATGCAGTATTTACATAAAGCAACCCAAAATTTTACCTTAGGCGAACCTCAATGGATTAATGCATAACACATAACGAATTTCGAGTTTCTATCGCAAATTTTAAATACGAGGGCGAATCAAAAAGTAAAGGCAACGTAGCCTTTAATAACGGTAATTCTGAGCAAATGAACGTAACGGTTATCTCACTTCTTCACATAGTCCCCATGCAGATCGATGCACATCTTGTAGTGTTCCACTAGCTTCTTCATTCCTTGGGAGATGAAGCCTTTCTTCCGAATCTAGGTCTGCCAGTTTCCTTACCCCCATCATCAGAGGTGAACCTGCGACAGCGTAGGACCTCTTTAAGTGGATCGAAAACGTGACAATCGCATGGCACCAGATCAGGGCTGTAAGGGGGATGTGGAAGACGTTCAAACAGAAGTTGTTACATCGCCTCCACCGCTGTGGCCGCTACATGGGGACGCGCATTGTCATGGTGCAGCAAAACTGTTTTTGACAGCATTTCTCTTCTTTCACCCCGAATTGCAGATTTCAGTTTCTCTCTGAGCATAGCACATTACGTTTCACTACTCACTGTTTTTCCGTATTCCTGAAAATTTGCCAGGATAAGACCCTTCATGCCTCAAAAGAAGGTGAGCCTGATTTTCTTGGAAGAGGGCTGTCGTTTGAATTTCTTTTTTACCGGAGAAGACGGGTGTTTCCACTGCATGCTTTGCCTCTTCCTTTCCGGTTCACAGTGATAAACCCCCATCTCGTCGCCGGTGACTATCCGCTCCAAAACACTTCTTCAGAAATTAGTCGCAACCTCCACGCGCTGTTGCTCGTGCAGATCAGTAAGCTGTTTGGATACCCATCTTACGCAGACTTAACGGTACTTTAAATCATCATGAACTATGGCATGTGCGGATCCATAGCTGATATCCATATGTGCAGCAACAGCTGGCAAAGTAATCCGTCATTCGCCTTATCCTAACCAGATCCAGCTCCGTCGGTTAAACTTGTTTTTCCCTCTTTAAACCTTTCTACCCAAACTTTGCGTTGGGTCGTGCTGTTTTTACTTCCGTACTGATCCAACAACCTACGGCAAATTTCAGCAGGTTTCACTCCGTCTGCCCAAATAAATGTCACTACGGCGCGTTGTTTAACAATGATGCAATCTCGCAGCCGAACGTACATGTTTATTTACGCTTTCCAACCGTAGGTGGAAGAAGCGTATATGCTCCAGCTTTGTCCGTCCGTCCGTGCGTCTGTCCGCACGATAACTCACGTGAAAATGGTTCGATTTCAATGAAATTTTAGTATGTGGTAGGGGACCACCTGGGAACGAACCCTATTGAAAATGGGCGAAACAGGGTCAAAGGTCAGGACATAGGAGCGGGATCCATTCCATTGCTCTTATGCGTCATAACTTGCGTAAAAATGGTTCGATTTCGATGGAATTTTAGTATGTGGTAGGGAACCACCTGCGCACGAACCCTATTGAAAATCGGCGAATGGGGTCAAAAGTCAGGCAGGGCATAAGAGCGGGATTTATTCCATTGCCCTTATGTGTCATAACTTACGTAAAAATGATTCGATTTCGATGAAATTTTAGTATTTGGTAAGGAACCACCTGAGGAAGAACCCTATTGAAAATGGGCGAAATGGGGTCAAAGGTCAGGGCATAAAAGCGGGATCCATTCCATTGCTTTTATGCGTCATAACATGTGTAAATATGGTTCGATTTCGATGAAATTTTAGTATGTGGTAGGAAACCACCTGGGCACGAACCCTATTGAAAATGGGCGAAATGGGGTCAAAGGTCAGGCAGGACATAAGAGCGGGATTTGTTCCATTGCCCTTATGCGTCATACCTTGCGTAAAAACGGTTCGATTTCGATGAAATTTCAGTATGTGGTAGGGAGCCACTGGGGACGAACCCTATTGAAAATGGGCGAAATGGGGTCAAAGGTCAGGACACTGGAGTGGGATCCATTCCATTGCCCTTGTGCATCATAACTTACCTAAAAATGTTTCGATTGCGACAAAACGTTATCATGTTGTTCCGGAGGTATAGTGAACCGGTTCTGTTGAATATCAACGAAATGGGGTCAAAGGTCATTGCACAAAAGCAAGATTTATTCTACAGCCATTATTCTCATAACTTGCGTAAAACTGTTTCTATTGCGACAAAACTTTAGTATGTTATTGTTGAGGTATACTGAACCGGTACTGTTGAATTCAAAGGTCAGGCCACAGGAGCGAGATTTATTCCACAGCCATTATCCTCATAACTTGAGTAATAATTTCTGGTATGTTGGAAAGCGTATCATAATCAATGCATTGCATGATTTTATTAACATGTTTGATCTTGGCTTCAACTAGACTAACGGCAGAGCGTTGCGCTGGACGTTTTCGAACAACCCATAAGCCATTACGAACAACGTATTGTATTGCGTCAGCTTCTATCTGTTATGGTTATCGGGCGTATTTTTAAATTGCCCTTACTTTTATTTACCTACGTAATACATTCGTGGTATTACAAAGGGAAGATTTAGTGCTTTTTTGATTTCATGCTGTTATATTGATAATATATTTGCTTGTACTGGTTATTCTACTGCAACTGCAACTAGGGAAAGCGGGTTGAGGTGCAGGATATCAGTCGAAAGGGACTGAGAATAAGTTTGAAAGTGTGTGTGTGTGTGTGGAAGGGGGGATTGAGGGAGAAACAGTGTTTGGCTCAACTTTTCGTAATTTGTTTTTTCTTTTCTTTTTCTCGAAGCTGTCAAAGTGGTAAGCAATCTTTTCCTTTTCAGCATCCCTTGATTTTTTTTTATAGCATGGTGAAGAACGAAAAACATTTTTTTTCCGAGTTAGCAATAAGACTTACTGTCCCAGAGTACAGCGTCTCAGGTCACATCGGTTTGTAAGTTTGCAATTGTAAAATATTTTATAAATGCTTTGTGCATAATAACATTCTCGCACTTCCTGCTTCTATTTCATATGTTCACTAGTTAGGGTATGTACTTCCTACTTAGGGCATTTACTGACTGTTAGGGGGCTTACTAAGCTGCGATATTTTACTGACGCAAACCTCCGGTTTATTGTAATCTTAAGTATCGACGAATATAAAAAAACAAAATGTCATGCGCAAGTCACACTAATCAACGTGCAAAGGACTGTGGCGTCCAACGTAGCTAAAGCCAACAACAGACGGCAAGTTTTAGCAAACACACAGAGCTGGTAGAGCATTCTGCTAGAGTTAACATGCACGGGTTAGTCTTCATAAGAGCAAACACAGCAACACAGTGTCAGTAATTGGTTGGAAAGGAAAGGCTAATTTCATCAAGCTCAGATATATTTTTTAATTTTTTGATTAGATATTTATTCTCTTCAGAGCTTGCTGACTGACCTTACTCTCATAATCTAGGGTAGAAGATATCCCAGATTCCTAAACTTCCGTCTACTTGACCTGCATTCACATTCTAACAGCGAATGTAAATCAAATGAGTTCTCCGTTGAAGATTTTCTCAAAGCATAAAGTCCTAAAATTTACAAAAAATATATAGTAAAATGCACATTTTGTTTAGTCAGAACAAAAATAATACGCATCAAGACATATTCAACACGCAGAAATGTTTAAATAGACACTTATGCATGAGTGTGTGCAACAGGGCAGTAGCCAGTGGTAAATTCCTGGGGAGGCTACAAGCAATGCAAGGGAGGCTAGAAAATTTTTAGTTACTTCGGTAAATTAATTTTAATCCAACACAGCAGTATTCACTGAAAAATTAAAAGCACAGCAATGCTGTTTTAAAGAAATATCTACAGGGTGAGCGAAAAGTCGCAGGAAACCTTATATTTCTGAAACGGGAGGGAAAATCAAATATTTGAATACCCCAGCAAAGAATCGAGGGAGGCCTATCTTTTAAGCTATTTTGGGAACTGGCCGCATTCTTGAAATCCGTCATATTGGATCAAGGTCAAATTTTTCAAATGGTAAGGAGATCATGTTCACAAATTATCAACACAGAAAGTTGAAATAACCTCTAAAGTACCCTGTGATGCGTAGCTATTTGAGGCGTTCAATGTGTTGTCCCTGTTGCTGAACACAGAGCTGAAGGCACTTGATCCAGTCGATATGCACCCGCACGAGAATATCAGAAGAAATGCAGTTACAGGCCCCCAGGATACGTTGCTGAAGGTGGTGCTTGTCGCAGATTTTCTCAGCATACATCAAGTGTTTTAGATGACCATAGATTAAAATCGAGTGGTGTGAGGTCGTGGGATCTGGGTGGCCATTTCACAGGACTACGCCGGCCAACCCAATGTCCAGGGAGTCGAACATCTAGCCAGTGACGAACAATTGCTCCGTAATGGGATGGAGCCCCATCGTGTTGGAAATAACAGGGGAAACTGCCATCTTCATTCAGAAGTGAAGATAACACTGTTTACTGTAGCATTTCTAGGTAGCGCTGAGCATTTAGGTTATTATCGATCTGTTGAGGTGCTGTGTGAAATTGGTGGTCTTTCTGGGTGTCGGTTGTGGTGTCTGCGGCTATGATACGACAGCTGCGATCCCCAGGCATTAGATGGCCTCAATCCTCTCATATTTCGTCAGCGCCATCTTCAGTTACCTGCAACAAACAATGATTATTTCAACTTTCTGTGTTGATAACTTGTGAACCACAAGACATATGTGAAATCTGATCACGGCAATCAGTTTCTGAGAAAATTCTGGTCTTGTTTGATATGCAAATACACTGGTGTGCAAAAATTAAGGACGAAAAAGAGAGATTAGCATAACAGCGGAACGAGCAGGCAGAGCGGTCCAAAAGACCACTCAGGAGATAGACTAGGGAGCGGTACGGTCGGGCATGCGCATATATGTAGCATGACGTAGGGGGGGTGTCGGAAGGATATAAAGCACACGGGCGGTGTACGCTCAGCAATTCGTTGAAAGCTATTGCACAGTGTACATCGGTTTGAACGACGTCGAGTTGCTGCCACCGTGTGATTTGACCAACAGGCAATCCAGTAGATAACATCTGGATGACTTTACCAGAGGTCGCGTCATTGGGAAGTTGGAAGAAGGTCGAAGTGTGACTAGTAAGGCCGAGGAGTTCGGGATCGCTCACAACATCGTTTCAAGAGCTTGGAGAGCATTTCAAACGACAGGAACAGCTGTCCGAGAGTTTAGCAGTGACCGTCCACGAGCATCCACGGCGGCAGACGACCGGTATATTGTCCTACAGGCGAGAAGAGACAGACGTAAGACAGCGGGAGAAATCGCAAGGCACATGCAACAGACAACTGGACGTCCGTTATCGCGTTTCACCGTAGCCAGGAGGATGCACAAAGGTGGTCTATTTGCACGACGACCAGTACGGTGCGTACCATTAACGCCTGCTCATCGGAGACGGCAGTTTCTGTGGCGCCAGGAACACAAGGACGGGACACATCAGCAATGGGATCGAGTTCTCTTTACGGATGAGAGCCGATTTAGTCTGACGAGCGATTCTGGACGTATACACATCTGAAGAGAGCAGGGAACATGCAATCACACCTCCAACATCATCGAAAGGGACCGGTTTGGAGGTGGCGGAGTTCTCGTTTGGGGTGGTATCATGCTTGGTAGCCGTACTGACCTCCACATCTTCCAAGGAGGTTCAGTCATTGCTGTCCGCTATTGTACCGAGGTTCTCCTGTCTCACGTGCGTCTGTTTAGAGGTGCTGTGGGTCCTAAGTTCCTCTTCATGGACGACAACGCTACACCTCATCGTACAGTGGCTGTCGCAGAGCTGTTGGAGAGTGAAGATATTCAATGCATGGATTGGCCAGCAAGGTCCCGGACCTAAATGCAATCGAACACGTGTGAGACCTTCTCGGGAGACGCTTGGCAGCACGTCACCAGCCGCCAGCAACGATTCCGTAGCTGCGATTGGCGCTACAAGAGGAATGGGCCGCGATGCCTCAGCAGCTCCTTGACAACCTAGTCCTCAGCATGGACAGACGTTGTAAATCCTGCAACGAAGTCAGGGGTGATCATATCCCCTACTAAAGACTGGATTTTTCTTGGCAGCTGCCTGTCACATGGACGTTTCTGTCTTCTGTCCAGTTGTGTTCGAAGCTACCTTTTCAATAAAGTGCCTTTGTATCCTTTGGATTCCTTGTTTGGACGGTTTTGCTCACTTGTTCCACGTTTTTACATCTTGGGGATCTTATGGTATGATTTGAGTCGATGTGGAGCACTTCTGCACGACGTTATATTAAAAAACCGTCTCGAACTAAATTTTTTGCACGCCAGTGTATGACCTTCCCCCTTTATGCCGCTCCGGTGGCGCAGTGGTCAAAGGCGCTGGCCTCTGGTCATTCGTCCGTAAGGGGTCCGGGTTCGAATCCCGGTGAGGCATGGATGTTGTGTTTGTCTTACGGCACTGGCTCTCTCCCTTCCCTGGAACCAGTGACCCTAAATTAGGGACGGGCGACTGCTTATAGCCCATTGAGTTGCTCACGGTGGTCGTTAAACCTCCAATAAAAGAAAGAAAGAAAAAGAAAGACCCCCTTTACCATTTGAGAAATTTGACCTTGATCCAATATGGCAGATTTCTAGATTGCGGCCATGTTCCGGAAATAGCTTAAAAGATAAACCTCCATCACCGATTTTTTGCTGGGGTATTCAGATATTTCATTTTCCCTCCCGTTTCTGAAATACAAGGGTGTCCTGAGACTTTTGACTCACCCTGTATATATGCACATTTTTTTTTGTTTGTTTTTTTCAGACTGAAATGACTCAAAAATTGATTAACTGATTTTCAAGATTTGTTTAAAAAATGTTGATAGTCAATTTGGTTGAAACTGGGCAAAAGTATCTTTTACATAATGTAATACCGTTGTTTGTTTCCGGTGATTTTAAAATGAAACTCGGGCGAAATTTTTTGGAGAACTCCAAATGAAAATCACTCACAGAAGGCCGAAGACAATGTGCTGATTAATTTCCATACCATGAATATTTAATTAACTATTAATTTAAAATTATATTAACGAAAACTCAACATAATTTATATCATCATCATAATCATCATTGTCAACCATTATCAATCCACTGCTGGACGAAGGTCTCCCCAAGTTTCCTCCACAACGGTCTGACTTGTGACAGTCTCCTCCATGTCACTCCCGCATACTTTTGAATTTCATCCACCCATCTTCCATGTGGTCTTCTTCTGGGTCTTTTCCTGTCCCTTGGAATCCAATCTAACATTTCGGCTGTCCATCGATGGTCTGTCCTTCTGGCAGTATGTCCAGCTCATTCCCATTTCAAGGATTTAACTCTGATCATGATGTCTTCCACTCTTGTCATTTTTCGGATCCACGAGTTCCTCTTCTTATCTCTCCTGGTTACACCAAGCATGCACCTCTCCATGCTGCTTTGAGTTGTCTGCAGCCTTTGTATGTCTCTTTTGGTCCACGTCTCTGCACCATACGCAAGCACTGGAAGGATGCATTGATCAAACACTTTTCTTTTAAGACATAATGGCATATTGCTCTTGAAAATTATGCTGTTTCTTCCAAAAGCTCTCCAGGCAAGTTTTGTGCGCCGATTAATTTCTTCACCAATGTGACCCTCACTTGATATCTGCCGTCCAAGATAAACGGATAAACGTACGTGTCTGTTATATCCAGCTTTTCTCCATCAATCGATAAATCTTCATTTCTTGTAAAAGCATTGAACAACACTTTTGTCTTCTGAAAGTTCATTTTTAATCCCACTTCCTTACTCCTGTCAGCAAGCTCCTGGATCATACTCTGCAGCTCTGATGGGGTAGTTGTAAAAATGACTATGTCATCAGCAAAACGAAGGTGGGTTAGATAATCTCCATTAATCTTTATCCCTTTGTTTTCCCAGTTCAGTGATTGAAAGACATTTTCCAATGTGGCATTAAAGAGCTTCGGAGATATGGTGTCACCTTGTCTCACTCCTCTTCCAATTTTTATGTGTGTTGTATTTTCAAACAGCCGAATCGTTGCACTTGCATTTTCATAGATGTTATTAATAATATTAATGTACGCATCTTCAATACCGCAGGATTTCAGAGCCATTGTAACTGCTGATGGTTTCACCGAATCAAAGGCTTTTTCATAATCGATAAAAGCCATGCTCAATGGAAGTTCATATTCCCTCGCTCTTTCAATTAGTTCTCTCAGTACGTGGATATGATATATTGTGCTGTAGCCACTCCTGAATCCAGCTTGTTCTCTCGGTTGAGCCATGTCCAGTGTCACCTTCAAGCGGTGTGAAAGAACTTTAGTGAAGATTTTATAAACCACAGATAGGAGGCTGATAGGTCTGTAGTTCCTGAGATCCTCAATGTCACCTTTTTTATGTAGCAGGATCATTGTAGCGTTATTCCAATCCTCAGGAATCTTCCCTTCATTAAGGCATCGAGTGAAAATTTGGGCGAGTACTGTTTCGATTTCTCCACTTGCTTCTTGTATGATGTCTGCAGTAATTCCATCTTTTCCTGGAGCTTTTCCCCACTTCATGTTCTTGATTGCATGTGCAACTTCTGCTGGGAGGACTGGAAGAACTCTGGTACTGGTACCTTTCATGATGTCTGGAGTAAATGTATCATCCCTTTCATATAATTTAGAGTAGAAATCTTTCACTCTTGTCAAAATTTCGCCTCTATTTCTTGTTACAGAACCATCTTCTTTTCTCAGTGCCATAATCTGTTTTCTTCCCTTCCTGAGATGTCCCTTTGCTGTCTTTAGGGTTTGGTTGTTTTCAATTGCTTTCCTTACTAGTTCACAGTTCAATTTCCTTACGTCTTCAGTGATACTTTTTCGTACTGTCTTGCATAGCTCTATATATTCCACTTTGGAAGTCACATCTTCTTTAGATGTCCTCATCTCTCTTCTTTTTTGCATCAACATTTTGGTTTTTCCTGATAATTTGTTCACATGCAACTTGTTCTTAGACCCAGCTAATTTTGTCGCTGTTTCCATAAGAGCTTTGGTTACTTTTCTGTTAACTTCAGAAATATCCACTTCTTCCGATGTTAGGCCTTCTAAAGCAGAGAACCTGTTCTTCAGTTCCAACTTGAAGGTATTATGGTGTTTTTTAAGGTTGGTTATGTCGATACATTTTGTTTGTCTTATGAGCTTACTACGTTCGAGTTTAGTGTTAAGGTGCATCTTACATCTCACCAATCTATGGTCACTACCTGTGTTGAACTTGTTTAGCACACTGCAGTCTTCTATGACGAATTTTTTGTTACACATAATAAAATCAATTTCACTTGTCGTCCCATTTGGATGTCTCCATGTCCATTTCCTGTGTGGCTTTTTCTTGAAAAAGGAGTTCAAGATGAAAAACCCTTCTGCCTCTGCAAACTCTACGAGAGTATTTCCACGCTGGTTTCTGTTGCCGTGACCGAATTTACCTACTGAAGTTTCATTCTGTTGCCGTTGCCCTATTTTTGCATTGAAATCTCCCATAATTATCTTCAAGTGCTGCTTACCTTTATTATTTAGATCACGAATTTCCTCATAAAATTCTTCAATTTCTTCTTCAGGATGACTTGTGGTGGGTGCATAAGTTTGAATAATCTGAGCCTGGTATCTTCTCGAGAGTTGGATAAGGAGTCGTGCAGCTCTGTCAGAGGAACTTTCAACTTCTACAACTTTATCCTTCAGTTTCTTGTTTATTATAAATCCAACACCACTGTTTCTGCCAGTATCAGTCCCACGATAGTAGAAGAGATGTCCACTTTTAAGTTCAATGAGACCTTCTCCTTTTCTCCTTACCTCACGTAGCCCGACGATGTTCCACTTGATCCTTTGTAGTTCCTCTTCCAATTCAAGTAGCCTTGAATCAGAAGATAGGGAGCGTCCAATATACGTAGCCAAGGTCAGCATCAGATGGCAGCCTAGTCCGGTCCTCCGGGGATTCTTAGCACCCTCCACCTTCATGTCGCACTGGCTGCTGCCTTGGCCAGGTACATTCCAGCTGCCGGAGACTGAGGGCCATGATTTAAGTTGTGCAGTCATTTTGGAGGGGTGTGGCCATAACTCACCACGCTGGCCAAGCGGGTTGGTGAGTGTGGGATAGCATTTCCTCTAATCCCGATGGCATAGTTATACCGCTATTGACGGTCGTCAGAGCCTCTTTAGTGGGAACAGGATGTACCACGAGAAGGCGGGGTTCACATTTGTCAAGGAGAGGCTGTGATGTTACGCATCACCTGACCTTACATCCCATAATTTTTATATATATATATATATATATATTGTAACTCATAACACAGAGAAATGTGTTTTTAAATCTACACTGCTGGCCACCCAAAATGCAACACCAAGAAGGACACGAGATAACAAAGCCAGATTTACTGTACACATAACAACAGATACAAAGATGAAACGATTGAGCATACAGGCTCGTGCGACCTGCGGAACACGCAGACATCAATAGTTCGTGTGGCCCCCATGGCTGGCAATAACGGCCGCTACACGCCGCGGCATCGAACGAAAGAGGCTTTGGATGTGGGCTTGGGGTATGTCGGTCCAGGCTGCTACCACACGTTCCCACAGTTCATCAGGCGTAGCCGCGGGTGGTGCTTGCCGGGACACTCGGTTGCCGATCAGCGACCAGACGTGTTCAATGGGCGACATATCGGGAGAACAGGCGGAAGACGTCAGCAGTGACAGCTGGTGGGCCGTGAAGAATTTTTGCACGATGCGTGCAACGTGCGGGCGCGCATTGTCCTGTTGAAACGTGGCCTCTGGCAGGTCCTGCAGGTAAGGGAGGACTACAGGTTCCAAAACGTCGGAGATGTAGTGGTGGCTGTTGAGTGTACCGGCGATGCGTACCAGAGGGGTGTGAGTATCATATCGAATTGTGCCCCAAACCATAACGCTAGGCGACGGACCGGTATGGCGATGCATCATGCAGGCGTCATACAGTCTCTCGCCGCGGTGCAGCCACACGCGGATCCGACCATCGTGGTGTTGTAGGCAGAAGCGGAATTCATCGGAGAAGACAATGTCGTGCCATTCCGTAGTCTAGGTGCGGCGTTCAACAGCCCACTGCCGCCGTACTCGCCGGTGGTGTAACGTCAATGGTAATCGGAGCAATGGACGCCGTGCGACAAGACAAGTCCCCGCTCCGGCAGACGACGTCGAACGGTACGTGCTGACACCGGTTGTCGCTCCACACACCCTAATTCCTGCGCTAACGTTCGTTATGTGGCGGTGCGAGCCATCAGTGCCCGCCGCACAACATGCCGGTCCTCTCGTTCGGTGGTGTGTCGCGGCTTCGGCAATCGCTCACGTCGGTCTGTCCGTCCTTCCTGCACCCACTGAATCCATACTCGCCTCACTGTGGCTGGATGTCGTCCCACACGGGCGCCGATGTCTCGGTACGATAAACAGCTGCCGCGATAAGCCACTATTCCTCCTCTGTCGAACTCCGAAACGTGCTGGAATGACTGCCGTATTCTGCTACGAGGCATCAGGAAGCTTCCCACGCACAGGTCCGGAAGCACAACACACTTCCACTACTTACACCCCGCCTTCTGTGCACCCTTCTTATAGTGCTTCTCGGTGGCGTGTCGTGGGCACATGATTTGCATATGCCCTGCAATGCCAATCGTTTGCATGTCCTCTCGCGGGCGACAGATGCTGCGAATTTCAGGCCAATCGGTTGCTTCCTTCTTGGTGTTGCATTTTGTGTGGCCAGCAGTGTATGTAGATCTCTACGAATAACATGCATGCCTAATAATAGTACGTTTTTCATTACGTTTCTGGTGTGTCTAAACTTTTAAGACATGTTGATTCTCCTCCTTTTACGCCATAACTATGTACAGCTGTATCTACTGCTGGTATTGATTTTCCACCGCAAAGTGTATCACAGTTTGAAATGTTTCATTTGCTTTTAAATGTTTGTGTTCCTTTCCTTCGTATTTTTTCCGTTTCAGCGTCGATATTTTTATTCTTTTTTTTTTGTGCCCAAATTTTTGCGACTTACTTCGCTGAATGAAAAAATACGTAATCGTAATGAGTACGGGAAAATGGACACTCATACGGTTTACGATTGCAACAATTTGTCATGGAAGTGAGAACGACAAATTAATCTGCGAATCTTCTGTGAAAACACTTCAATGTTTTAAAACTTCCAGTTTTCCAATTTCCATACTGATAAGCGACGGACAGATCTTGAATCAGATGCTTTGCGGACATTTCTTCTCAGTGGATATTGAAATTTATTTCATTAGCTTTTATTTCCAAATATGTCATGTTCTAGTTATTATTACGTTTGTTGAATATTTCGTTGGGGAGGTTAAGCCTCCCCTGGTGGCCCCCAAGCACTGATGTGCAAATGTTTAATTTCCGATGTGCGTTGATTTCTCCTCACACATATGTTCACACAACACATTAGTTTTCTTTGGTTTCCGGAGATTTCAGTGCCATTTATTTGAAACCGAAAAGAAATTTTGGCATATTAGTCTTTTAGAATTGCTGCCATCTGCCATCGAATGATGGCTAACGGGACCGCATTAATTGCAGGGCTCCTAAAATTGTACACACTGTAAAACATTTTGTGAAATTCCCGAGCTACTTTCCGTAATTTCTTTCGTGAATGAACGGAGAATATTTTTGATACAACATTTTCCGTGAAATGATAGAAAAAACTTGAATTTCATGGTTATTTCGTACGCCAGGAAAATTCTGAATTTTGAGAGACCTTTTTTTTTTTCTTTCTTTCTTTCCTATTTTAACGGTAAATTGCCATTTTCAAGATGTGTTAACAAAAAATACTGATTTTTCAGAAACGTTTCCCTCAATTCCTTTCTTATATTAACGGTAAATTGCCATTTTCAAGATGTGTAAATGAAAAAACCTGATTTTTCAGAATCCTTTCTTACATTAACAGTAAATTGCTGTCTTCAAGATGTGTTAACGGAAAATTCTGATTTTTCAGAAACGTTTCCGCAATTCCTTTCCTTTGTCAACGGTAAATTGCCGTTTTTAAAATGCTTTAACGGAAAATTCGGATTTTTTAGAAACTTTCCGCAGTTTTTTTCTTACTTTAACGGTAAATTGCCGTTCTCAAGGTGTGTTAACAGAAAATTCTGATTTTTCAGAAACCTTTCCGCAATTCCCTTCTTACATTAACGGTAAATTGCCGTTTTCAAGGTGTGTTACCGAAAAATTCTGATTTTTCAGAAACCTTTCCGCAATTCCTTTCGTATATAAACGGGAAAATCTCTCTTTCTGCTTTTTCTGTATCCACATGACGGAAAACTGGCGGTAGTATGTTCGATTCGCGGGAATACTTGAGGCTTGGTTAACAGTTAAATTTCAATCGTCAGTCGAAAGATCAGATTTTGAAGTTTTATAGTGAGATGGGACATTGTGGACAGCATATCCCATGGTATGAAATTTTGGTCATTGGAAAACCTGATATTTCTTCCCCTCTCTCCAATTTGGGCACCAGCTATTGTATGCTGTGTTACAGTAACACACTGGGTACTTAAATTATTCCATAGGTGACTATGTGTCTATGTATCAGTCGGTAGACCCCTTTGGACAAAAGCTATTATAGCTATCAAGAATAAGATTTATATTTAGGAGTTTTATGAAGTAATACTATTATAAAGCAGTACATTTCGTCTTTTCTTAACGATAATTTAAAGTAGTTGTAAGTTAAAAAAGATCTCAAGTTCCAAAGCATTCTATCACTTCGAAAAATCGCGATGAAAATATACTTCATTTTGTTAAGTCCTCCTACAGAAAAAAAATCAGTTATTTCAAACCCATTCAGAAAATGAATAAGCTCAAACAGCAAAGGAAATGCCTAATTCACCCGCATTAATGACAAAATCATTTCATCATCGCGTAATTAAATTTCTACTTTAAACGCGAATGCAATTTCTGGGTCTCTCTGGTTCAGCGGTAAGAAGCGCGGTTTTTTTGTTGAGTACACCCAAGCAACCGCGGATAGAATCCCACCAGGGAAAAAAGTGGAAGGAATGTCGGGTGCAAGGGCTGAAAAATTGATCTTAGATTTCTGTAAATTTCTGTATGAATATGGAAAACCCGGAAAAGGACTTTTCTGACATAGATGGAATAACTGACTACGGAGAATCTGTCAAAATACGGAAGTTAAAAGAAACGGGTACTCTTAAAAACGGAAATTTCGCTAAAAAACTGGCACCAACCGGCAACTTTGCTGCACGTGCGTCGCTTTCACAAATTTTTCGTAAATACACTGAAGAGCAATTGAATTAGAGATAGCTGGCGTTTTGCAAATGTGGCGCTGTGGGCGGCCCTGTAAAAGGAAACGACATGACGTATGCAGCGATCCGACAATATAAGGAGTGATGCTACGGGAATCAGTAAGAGTCAGACGCAGTATGGGTAAGACGAAGGATCTAAGCGCATTTGATCATGGGCAAATTGTCGGGGCCCGACGAATGGGTCACTCCATCTCGGAAGTCGTGCATGCACTGGGATTTTCACGAGCCACTGGGTCACGGGTGCACCGTGAGTATATCGAATCCGGTAAAACCATCCCTGCAACGGCCAACTGCCGTGGACAACAGCGTGTGGATGAGCGGGGTCATCGTCGGCTAGCACGCATTGTAACAGAGGATAGACGGGCCGCAGTGCAAGAAATCACTCGGCAATTTAACGCTGGTGCAAAAAAACGTGTAAGCAGCCACACCATCCAGAACCATCTCCTCGCTATGGGGTACAGAAGCCATCGTCCCACGAGGGTACCGCTGCTGACCGCACATTACCGGGTGCAAAGATTAGCATGGGCGCGGCAACATCGCCACTGGACCCTAGACATGTGGGAAAATGTTGCCTGAACTGATGAGTCGAGATTCTCGTTGGTGCACGCCGATGGCAGGATACGAGTACGGCGCAAACCACATGAAGCGATGGATCCTTCTTGCCAGCAGGGTACTCTTCAAGCTGGTGGGGGTGGCATTCTTGTCTGGGGACTATTTACGTGGACGGAAATGGGACCCCTGGTACGTGTGACATCGTCCCTCACAGGTCAACGTTACCGGGATATCCTGGACGACCCTTTGCTCCCGTTTGTGCGTCTTCAACATCCCACTGGGGACCTCATCCTGCAACAAGACAATGCATCGTGCCATCGCTCCCGAATTGTATCTGAATGGTTGGATGAACACTCCACCGACGTGACTTCGCTTCCTTGGCCAGCTAGGTCACCTGACCTCAATCCCATCGAGCACATCTGGGATACCATCGAGAGAGATGTTCGAGGCTCTGACCCCCCTCCATCAAATCTCCGTGAACTGTGGGACCTTGTTCAGGGGTCGTGGATCCGTATGGCTTCCCAACGCTTCCTGTGTCTTGTGGAGTCCATGCCGAGACGAATCGCCGCCGTCATCAGGCTGAAAGGTGGTGCTACACGTTACTAGACAGGTATCTCTAATTCAGTTGCTCTTCAATGTATGTATGTATTCATTCCCCACGAGAAATTTCTTTTTTCGCGCCATTTTGGGGTAGAGCGGACGAAATCAGCATGTTTAAAGGCTGTTGTTGTCAGATACAGGCGATTAGCCGCATTGCAATTGGCTTAGTACATAAGTATTTGAAGTGTATTGTACCTATCTTGTGTGGCAATGGGATTATCACAAGGGCGCATTAATGAGTGGAACACAAGCTTAAGTGTGTGTGCAAGTAGTCCCACGTAGGTGAAGATTCTCTCAGAAATCCGACTAAGTGAGCAGTGGATCTTTCTGAAGTTTCAAGAGAGGTGGTACACTTTAGAAGTGGAAAAGAGACAGACGGGACCTTAGTTTTGGAGAGAGAGGTCGGGTCGTGAAATTTGGCGAGAGCGAGAGGTTTTTCCGGAGAGCGATTGGTATTGCGTCGTGTAGCTGCAGCTGCGGTTAACGGGAAATACGAAGTTCGGGTCTAGTGTCGATAGCACGAACGCAGACCAAGACAAACGAAGCATTCCTTTGAACTACCCTTCGAGAGTTCCCAAGCCACATAATTACCGCTAAATAAACTGTTACTCTTTGTCACTGTAAGAAAAGGCCTGAATTCTATTTTTCCTGGAGTACGTGATTCTACTACGGAACGAACCCAAACAAAAAATCATGTGACTGCTCTCGCTGGATCGCGGCTGCGTTGAGAGAGAGAGCTAGAAAGGAGCGAGGGTCGTTACAACCACATTAACTTAATCGTCACTTCGACTAACGGGACATACACCTAGACAAATTTCAAACAATAAGTTGCCTCCACGACAGAAACGCCCGTTTTTGTCCTCTTTCTCAGACTCGGAAATAGTGTTGCCAATTCACTTATTATAAAAGTCTCCAAATCTGCTAGAAAATGTCTCCAAAAGTGAAAAAGTGCCTAAAAATAAGATGTAAATCGTATTAATTTTTTTGTACTTATCAGTATGCCATTTAAAATTTTATAATGCATTATTATTGTTAATTATTTTATACTTTAAATTCATAAAGTTAAAAGAAGTGAATATGATAGCATGGTTTCCACTCCCCTGGCGTCTGTCCTTAATATGTCTTCAGTAGTATGCTTAAGAGGAGGGGATGCAGCAACGATTTTTAAAAGGGTTAAGAAAACTAGCTAAGAAACTTAGTATGAAAAATGTGGTGGAAACAATAAACTATAGGGTTGAAATGAAGTTATTTCTTGCAAAAAAGGGTTGCTTTTCCAAGTACCTGTTGCTAATATTTTGATTTTGATAAAACCAAACTTTTGGTTCAATGATAAAATATTTCTGCAAACGGAAAACCTGAATTAAATCGTAACATCACATGCAGATCCCAAGGGATCAAAGAAAGGAATTTTCTCCAAACCAAATCAGCGGACACGGGCAGAGCCGGTTTTATTTCCGTTTTATTTTTGAAAAGAAAAAAAAATATTTTAAAGAACTCTTCAGAAGTCTTTGAAATAATACTTCAGAGCTGCAGAGTATGATCCAGGAACCTGCTGCGGAGGGAAAAGAAATGGGGTTAAAAATGAACTTTCAGAAGACAAATCTGATGTACAATGCTCTTACCAGAAATGAGGATTTATCGATTGATGGGGAAAATCTGGAGATAACCAATACCTACATTTACCTTGGACAGCAGATATCTAGCAAATGCCACAGTGTTGAAGAAAGTAATCGACGTATAAAACTTGGTTGGAGAGTCTTTGGAAGAAACAGTACAATTTTTAAGAGCAATATGCCATTATTTCTTAAAACAAAAGTGTTTAATCAATATGTCCTTTCAGTGCTTACGTACGGAGCAGAGACGTGGACCTTAACTAAAAAAGACATACAAAGACTGCAAACAACTGAGAGAAGCATGGGTAGATGCTTGGTGTAACCAGGAATAAGAAGTAGAACTCGTGGATGAAGAAAATGACCGGAGTGGAACACATCATGATCAGAGTAAAATCCTTGATATGGCAATGGGCTGGACATATTGCCAGGAGAAAGGACCATCGATGAACAACCGAAATTTTAGACTGGATTCCAAAGGACAGGAAAAGACCCAGACGAAGACCACATGGGCGACTGGCCCAAGACAATCCGTTGTGGAAGAAGCTTGGGGAAACCTACATCCAGCAGGGGATTGATAATGATTGGCAATAATGATGATAATATTCGAATTTATAGTTCAAAGCAGATTTGTCCGGGTCGGATCCAAGTGAGTGACGTCTGGGTCCAAACGTTTTGACCCGTTTCCAACTCTGGACACGGGCAAGCTTCCTCTGTCTGATGAAAACAAATGCGGAAGGGAATTTTTTTTTTTTTTTTGATGGGAGGTTTAACGACCATCGTGAGCAACTCAATGGGCTATAAGCAGTCGCCCGTCCCTAATTTAGGGTCACTGGTTCCAGGGAAGGGAGAGAGCCAGAGCCGCAAGACAAACATAACATCCATGCCACACCGGGATTCGAACCCGGACACCTTATGGACGAATGATCAGAAGTCATCGCTTAGACCACTGCGCCACCGGGGCTGCGGAAGGGAATTGCATTCTATACGAATTAAGATTCACGGTTACCGTTATAAGAACTACGGAAAGTAAAGAAGATGTTCTCCTGATTCAAAAACCGCATTTCAAATATTTGAAACCGTAAACATGAAAACTCGCTGATATCATTACAAAATTAAAAAAAATCATAAAAAAATCCCCTACAAAAGTCGTTGATCCCTAAACAATATTTTTGTCGCTAACTCCAATCTAAAATCTAGAGATTTTCTCCCCAAGATGGCAACACTGCTTTTAACAAACGTCACAAAGTCGCAAAGGGCTCGAACGCTATCTCCTAGATTTGCCGAGATGAAGAGGTAAAGTCTTGACAACAGACTACGTCATTGATAGAACGCAGCAACTACGAATGAACTGGAGAAACGAGCACGGAATAAGTGTGGCGAGAACGAATGCTGAGTTAGAATTATAAATAAGTAAAATTCACTTCTGGAATAATATGTAACGATCTACGATACCCAATCTTTGTGAGTGGCACATTATTTAGGTTATCTACGATGCAAAGATAATCCCATCTATTTTGATCAATTAGACTCAGTCTTCCCGAAGGTAGAGTGGAAGTGGGGGTAGGTTTCTGGCACGTTGTCCGAGCTGGGCTTGGGTTCGAGTTCCGGATGAGGCATAGGTGGTGTGTTTTGTCTTAAGTTTCTGGATCTTCCCCTTCCCTGGAACCACTGGCCCTCAACTTAAGGACGGATGACTGCTGATAACCCTTACAGTTGCTCACAGTAAGAGTTACCCCAAAACAAAACAAAAATTGAACATACATTTCTGATTTTCGTATTCTATCGTTAACGCAGGGAAAGTAAACTGAAGACCAATTGAATTAGAGATACCTGTCTAGTAACATGTAGCACCAGCTTTCGCCATGATGACGGCGGCGATTCGTTTCGGCATGAACTCGACAAGACACCGGAAGCGTTGGGAAGCCATACGGATCCACGACCCCTGAACAATCTCCCACAGTTCACAAAGATTTGATGGAGGGGGGTCAGAGCCTCACACATCTCTCTCGATGGCATCCCAGATGTGCTCGATGGGATTGAGGTCAGGTGACCTAGCTGGCCAAGGAAGCGAGGTCGCGTCGGTGGAGTGTTCATCCAACCATTCGGATACAATTCGGGAGCGATGGCACGATGCATTGTCTTGTTGCAGGATGAGGTCCCCAGTGGGATGATGAAGACGCACAAACGGGAGCAAATGGTCTTCCAGGATATCCCAGTAACGTTGACCTGTGAGGGACGATGTCACACGTACCAGGGGTCCCATTTCAGTCCACGTAAACAGTCCCCAGACGAGAATGCCACCCCCACCAGCTTGAAGAGTACCCTGCTGGCTAGACGGATCCATCGGTTTATGTGGTTTGCGCCGTACTCGTATCCTGCCATCCGCGTGCACCAACGAGAATCTCGACTCATCAGTTCAGGCAACATTTTCCCACATGTCTAGGGTCCAGTGGCGATGTTCCCGTACCCATGCTAATCTTTGCACCCTGTGATGTGCGGTCAGCAGTGGTACCCTCGTGGGACGATGGCTTCTGTACCCCATAGCGAGAAGATGGTTCTGGATGGTGTGGCCGCTTACACGTTTTTGTGCACCAGCGTTAAATTACCGAGTGTGTTCTTGCACTGTGGCCCGTCTATCCGCTGTTACAATGCGAGCTAGCCAACGATCACCCTGCTGATCCACAGGCTGTTTCCACGGCAGTTGGCCGTTGCAGGGATGGTTTTACCGGATTCGATATACTCACGGTGCACCCGTAACACACTGGCTCATGAAAATCCCAGTGCCTGCACGATTTCCGAGATGGAGTGACCCATTCGTCGGGCCCCGACAATTTGCTCACGATCAAATGCGCTTAGATCCTTCGTCTTACCCATACTGCGTCCGACGTTTACTGATTCCCGTCGCATCAGTCCTTATATTGTCGGACGCTCCATACGTCGTGTCGTTTCCGTTTACAGGGCCGCCCACAGCGCCACATTTGCATAACGCCAGCTGTCTCTAATTAAATTGATCTTCAGTGTATTAACTCATGGATTAAAAATATATATGCCGCCCCGGTGGCATAGTGGTCTAAGCGATAGCTTCTGACCATTCGTCCGAGATGGGTCCGGGTTCGAATCCTGGTGAGGCATGGATGTTGTGTTTGTCTTATGGCACTGGCTCTCTCCCTTCTCTGGAACCAGTGACCCTAAATTAGGGACGGGCGAGTACTTATAGCCCATTAAGTTGCTCACGGTGGTCGTTAAACCTGCAATCAAAAAAAAAAAGTTTAACTGTTTAGCTACCACAACATCTTAAAGCGAAAGCTACTTCCTTTTACATTGTGAGGTTCAAGGACCACCGTGAGAAACTTTAAAGGCTATAGTCTCCCGTTTTTAATTTAGAGACATAGGTTCTAGGGAGGAAAAGAGCCAGCGTCGTAAGACAAAATACACCGCTCATGCCTCATCCGGGGCTTGAATACTGGTGTACGTTGGACGCCTAGCGAGAATCCAGTACCTCTGACTAGTCGCCCACCGTGACGGTATTCTTTCTTTGTGATATGACCATTAGGTACAGCGATGGATTAGTGGTATAAGCCAAATTCTGAAAATGGAGAATTGTTTGTTAAAGTACAAGGATGTAACCTTTTCCTTGTTCACAGAGCGAAGTTTGGAAGGAAACGAAAAGGCTGCTATTGAGAGAAGCAAAATTGGCTGCTTACCTCCTTCTAATTCCCTAGCTGCAATAGAATGAAGTAGTTTATTACTTCGCGAGCTGTCCTGTCTGTATCCTGCCAACCATTCGTGGTGCAGAGCTTCATCTGGTGTTATCCGTAGAGAGGAGTCCCACCTGCGAGGGAATTAATTATACCTTGTAGACATGTCTCAACAAGCAAAAAATCTTTTCTATTAAGCACTGATATAAACAACATATAAGCATAACATACACTGAGGTTCCAAAAAAAAAAAAAAAAAAAATCCGGAAAGAGCGCTACCATTTCCATTACATGCCACCACACCTATGCGGTAAATGGTATCGTCCGCAAACGACGTATATACAGAGGCAGATGTCTCCGCCAGCTCAAGTACATTGTAACAGTTGCAGTTCGCATGGGCAGCTTATCAGCATTCAAGCGATTTCGAACGTGGTATGGTAGTCGGCGCCCGGGAGATGGGTCACTCCATTTCGGAAATTGCTACGAAATTCGGATTTACACGGTTAACAATTTCAAGGGTGTAGCTGGACTGCAAAGACTCAGCGAAAACGTCCAGAGTGCGAAACCGTTGTTGCCGTTGAAAAACCCTGAACAACCGTGGACAGCGGCGTCTGGCACGCATCGTATCATTCGCCCAGCGTGCAACATTGCCGCAAATCACAGCGCAATTCAATGTTAGGGACAGTACTAGCATCAGCGTTCAGACAGTGCAACGTTCAGACAGTGCAACGTTCCCTGTGTTTGATGGAGCTCCGAAGACGACGGCCCACTCTGTGTTCTATGGAGCTGGAGACATGTTTCCAGTCATCTCGTGTTAACAGCCTTGTGTTGTCGGGCCATTAGTGACCCGACGAAATAAGGTTGTGGGTCTCGTCTGGGATCGGGAATACGGCCATCGGACAAAGATGACTGGAAGCGTGTAGCCTGGTCCGACGAATCGCGGTACCAACTGTTTCCGACAGATGGCCAACTCCGGACGTGGCCACAACCCCATGAGGCAATGGATCCCGCATGCCTATACAAGGGACAGTATAGGCCGGCGGTGGTTCTGTAATGGTGTGGGGTGTTTTCAACTGGCACACACATTAGGACCCTCATACATCTGCAGACTGCTCTGTAATGGTGGAGGCTACGTAACCATCCTTCGGGATCATTAGCATCAGTTCATGTCATGCAACCACTCCGACGGGTGCGACCTCTTTCAACACGACAATGTTCCACCGCACATGTACACAATCGCCCGATTATAGCTGGAAGAACATTCGACGGAGTCTGGCATCCTGACGTGGCCCCCTCGTTCACCGGAGTTAAACGCTATGGAACACGTTTGTGATAATGCCCGATCGCGAAGAGACCAACGCGGTATTACAGAGGTATCCCATTTTTGTGGCACCAGTGTATTCCACCACCGGCAAAAAGGACTTGTTTCGCTTTAGTGTCATTCAAAAGTGTGTATTTTAGAGGATCGTAATCTTTGTTATCATGTTATCAAAGCTCAGAATTACCTAGATCAGATATTACTCCGTTCAGAAACTTATAACAATTGCCTTAGTGTAATGATATCCATGTGTTTTAACAAGCTGTCTGTATATATTCGTATTCTGGAAATAGTACCTTCCAGTATGCTTGCTGGAAACTGTTGTGAAGTGTCTTTCAGGATATTCTTGACATGTTGTCTGACTAACAGAGTCGTCCTCTGAATGCCATACCCAGTGAGTATAAAAGGTTATAAGGTCGTTCGTGTTCTGACTAATCAACACGAATATTTACCGTAATAGACGACAATAACACTCAGCAAATTGCAAACCTTCACCCTCATGGTACGCCCTATGAGCTATCTTGAAATAGAGTGCTTTTCCAACATTATTATATGAAGGTGATATTATTACAATAATACAAAGTGACATTAATACACGGACTGATTAAAAAGTAATAATACTCACCTTCCTGTTCTTCACGTAAACATTTAATCATTTATGTCGACATGATGATTCTCAAAATAATCTCCATTACACGTAATACACTTCTCCCAGCGCTCATCCTAGCTCCTGAAAACATGCAGCAGACCGTCTTTAGACAAAGACTTCTGAACCGCTACAGAGGTTTTGTGACGTAATATTGAGGTAAAGCACGTGTGAAGACGACAAATCTGCAGCGATACATTCCGTCGGTGTAGCTTGGTTGGGAGAGCAACTTACTCCGTAGTGAGGGGGGGGGGGTCGATCTCCATCACGGACAACATGGGAATTGTTTCTTTAATTGTAGGAATAACCACGAGTCGCGTGGAGCCAGATATGGGATGTACGCTGGATGGAAGACCATTTGGATATTTCTTATCTACTGATATCTTTTTTATGTACGTTGGACGGAAGACCATCTGGATATGTTTTATCTACTGATATTGTTTATGTACGCTGGATGGAAGACCATTTGGATATTTCTTATCTACTGATATTTTTTTATGTACGTTGGACGGAAGACCATCTGGATATGCTTTATCTACTGATATTGTTTATGTACGCTGGATGGAAGACCATTTGGATATTTCTTATCTACTGATATTTTTTTTATGTACGTTGGACGGAAGACCATCTGGATATTTTTTATCTACTGATATTTTTTTATGTACGTTGGACGGAAGACCATCTGGATATGCTTTATCTACTGATATTGTTTATGTACGCTGGATGGAAGACCATTTGGATATTTCTTATCTACTGATATCTTTTTTATGTACGTTGGACGGAAGACCATCTGGATATGTTTTATCTACTGATATTGTTTATGTACGCTGGATGGAAGACCATTTGGATATTTCTTATCTACTGATATTTTTTTATGTACGTTGGACGGAAGACCATCTGGATATGTTTTATCTACTGATATTGTTTATGTACGCTGGATGGAAGACCATTTGGATATTTCTTATCTACTGATATTTTTTTATGTACGTTGGACGGAAGACCATCTGGATATGTTTTATCTACTGATATTGTTTATGTACGCTGGATGGAAGACCATTTGGATATTTCTTATCTACTGATATTTTTTTATGTACGTTGGACGGAAGACCATCTGGATATGTTTTATCTACTGATATTGTTTATGTACGCTGGATGGAAGACCATTTGGATATTTCTTATCTACTGATATTTTTTTATGTACGTTGGACGGAAGACCATCTGGATATGTTTTATCTACTGATATTGTTTATGTACGCTGGATGGAAGACCATTTGGATATTTCTTATCTACTGATATTTTTTTATGTACGTTGGACGGAAGACCATCTGGATATGCTTTATCTACTGATATTGTTTATGTACGCTGGATGGAAGACCATTTGGATATTTCTTATCTACTGATATTTTTTTTTTATGTACGTTGGACGGAAGACCATCTGGATATTTTTTATCTACTGATATTTTTTTATGTACGTTGGACGGAAGACCATCTGGATATGCTTTATCTACTGATATTGTTTATGTACGCTGGATGGAAGACCATTTGGATATTTCTTATCTACTGATATCTTTTTTATGTACGTTGGACGGAAGACCATCTGGATATGTTTTATCTACTGATATTGTTTATGTACGCTGGATGGAAGACCATTTGGATATTTCTTATCTACTGATATTTTTTTATGTACGTTGGACGGAAGACCATCTGGATATGTTTTATCTACTGATATTGTTTATGTACGCTGGATGGAAGACCATTTGGATATTTCTTATCTACTGATATTTTTTTATGTACGTTGGACGGAAGACCATCTGGATATGTTTTATCTACTGATATTGTTTATGTACGCTGGATGGAAGACCATTTGGATATTTCTTATCTACTGATATTTTTTTATGTACGTTGGACGGAAGACCATCTGGATATGTTTTATCTACTGATATTGTTTATGTACGCTGGATGGAAGACCATTTGGATATTTCTTATCTACTGATATTTTTTTTATGTACGCTGGACGGAAGACCATCTGGATATGTTTTATCTACTGATATTGTTTATGTACGCTGGATGGAAGACCATTTGGATATTTCTTATCTACTGATATTTTTTTTTTATGTACGTTGGACGGAAGACCATCTGGATATTTTTTATCTACTGATATTTTTTTATGTACGTTGGACGGAAGACCATCTGGATATGCTTTATCTACCGATATTGTTTATGTACGCTGGATGGAAGACCATTTGGATATTTCTTATCTACTGATTTTTTTTTTTATGTACGCTGGACGGAAGACCATCTGGATATTTTTTATCTACTGTAAGTGCCTGTAGAATTCAATAGAAGCACACAGCACACACGACACAGGCCCTAGTGCTCCATAACGACAGTATGGGTTAGGGCCAATTGATACAAGGGCCTGGATCTTACTTTTGAAGTATCCCCTGCATAGCTGTTACCCAGCGGGGAAGGTTTCGCAGAGTCAGTGACGTCACTAAGTTGCCAAACGAGAGCTAGGTCCTGAGTTGCCCGCCCGTGCAAAAGAGCAGTTGTTTATGTTTTTTGAGTTTTGCTAAATATCTCTTACTTTTATTGGGAAAGCCAAAAAGGTGTTTTCTTTTTGCTGGAGGTTAATACAATAAACACACACATCCGTCTGTCTCTCTGGAACGCTTGATGTCACACAGCAACGTCTGCATTGTCGCGCTGCCAATTCGTGTGTGCTCTCGCGATGTCAAAATGATTGCCTGCTATATAATAACACGCGATCACTTTTAGATGTCAAGGTGATCGCGTGCTAATTTAAAAAAACATTGAATTATTAATGACTCGAGTTCTGTTTTTCCGATCTACAAAACTCGAATTGAATTTTTATTATCGCAGCAAGTTGTGTATCCAAAATTCGAATTGAAATCGTAAAAATTTCGAATTTAAAATTCGAATTAAATTCTTAATATCACAACAAGGATCTGTATCCGCTGAAAGAAAAATGCTTCAAATCGGAGTTTTAGAAGAAGAGATATCGGGGAAATGTAATTTACTTTTGCGCACCCTGGCGGAGAATTTATGCGTTGTTTGAAAAAGTAACTACACCTAAATTTCTCTTCAACATAAATGGAATCGAAAGATAAAAGAATTTTTTCAATCGGATGTTTAGAAGCAAATATACATGGAATAAAATGTATTTTGAATTAGATATGATTTGCATTTACGCCCTCTAGCGGCGAAACTGAACATCGTAAAAAAAAAAAAAAAACGAAATAAGGATCATCATTTGCATATTTTAAGCTTCCCAATGCAAAAATAATTTTTCAAATCGGACTAATAGTTACAGAGATGTGGTGTCTACAGACGGACGGGCAAACCGATAACATAAGCACGATCTTTTTTTACAAAAGGCGTGCTAAAAAGGAGGAAATGTAATTTTTCATCGTTTTCGTCAGAAAGACCTACAAGTACTCGGAGAATGGATAAACAGAAGCAGAAGACAAGACGATATGAAAGTAAAGAATACCTGAGTATGCAGTGAGCATTTTCAAAGAAATGATTTTGAGGATGATATGAGAAACCATTTACTTGTGGTCTGCCACGAAGAAAGATACTGAAATCATCTGCTGTACCGAATATTAATTCCGGCATTGAATTCAGAAGAAATAATACTAAGAGATGAGCGGCAGCAGAAGAGAAAAAGTTTAGTAAGTGTTTTGGATCGAATTACAACCTTAAGTCCAAAAAAAAAAAAATAAAGAAATCCCTTATCATCAGCGGAGTAGATTCGATTCAAAACGATCCTGGTAGTAATTCCACAAATTCAGAATGATTGAATTATGAAGAAGAGTAATGTACAACTGCAGGAAAATACATCTGATCTTGAAAGTTAACTAGAAGCTTTAAAGAATGAGCAACAAGATTACTAAGATGTCTCTGCATAAATCAAAAGATATACATCATATAAAAAAGTCTGATTAAAAGAAATTAGGCAACTGAAGAAGCAGTTAAAAAAATCAAAAGAAAAAACAGTAAGTTGGAAAGATTAGGTAAAGGTATCCATGATATGTTTACGGACGCCCAAGTAAGTGTTCTTACACAAAGGAAGCAGCGGATAAAATGAACATCCCAAACTGTATCGAAACGCATCACAATTAGAGCTCTCTCTACCAAATGATATGACTTCTGAAGGGAAAAAATTGGCATCCCATTACCGGGTGCAAGCACTTTGAAAAGATGGCGCGCAAAATTTACCTGTAATCCGGGTATTCAACACGATGGATGCCCTTCTGTTGATGAAAAAAGCTGTGAAAATTTAAGTCGCACTAAAAAGCTTTGTGTTTTAAGCTTTGACGAAATTCATATTGACTCTAGGCTATGCTACGACACCAGAATGGACCAAATTCTCGGCTCTTCCAAGAAAGCCCAATTTGTGTTAATCCGAAGATTATTATCATAGTGGAAATAGCCAATATTCTTTGACTCTGAAAGCCAAATGACGAAATCATTGCTTTTTTCATAATACAGGGTGTCCGATAATTATTGGACACATTACAAAATTATGTACAAAAAAAAAAAACTATGAGCATTGTCTGTTTTTCTATGTCACGTATTCCTAACACGGTTTCTATACTTTTGTTTTGCAGAATTGTTATTCCCAGAATCCGATAGATGGCGCTGGGTGTGGCCTGATGAGGAATGTATGAGAAAAGCGCATTCAGTAGTCATGTCATCCGTACAGCAGAAGGCGATGTGTGTGTTATGGCTTGCGGAATTAAAGTCTGTCATAAAAGTTAAAAGACGGTACCGTTTAGAGTATGGTTGTAATCCTTTGTACACGAATTCAATTAAGCGGTGGATGAAACAGTTTAAAGAAACTGGCAATATGGAACATCATGGAGGAGCCGGTAGGCCTAGTGTCAACGGTGAGACGGTTAACCAAGTTAATGAAAGTTTCCGACGAAGCCACAGGAAATCCGTTCGTAAAGCATGCAGAGAATTGTGCATTCCGAAATCGACAGTTCATGATATCTTGCACAAGAAATAAAGTTTCATGCATATAAATTTCAAATAGTGCAAAAGATCACACTCTGCGATACGATTTCGCTGTGAATATGCTGAATCGAGTGGAAAACGACGAAAACTTTTTCAGTACTGTAATGTTTAGGGACGAATCCACATTTCATGTATTAGGTATTGTGAATCGTCACAACTGTAGGATATGGGGCAGTGAACCACCTTATGCTGCTAATGAACTGGAACGTGATTCTCCAAATGGTAATGTGTGGTGCGCCCTATCAAAAAGAGAAGTGATTGGCCCTTTCTTCTTCTGCGAAAAAACCGTAAATGGGGACATTTACTTGGATATGCTAGAAAATTTCGCTATACCCCAGATCAAAAGATATGGCAACGTCTTTTCCCAACAAGATGGCGCGCCTCCGCATTGGTCAACGTGTGTACGTAAGTGCCTAAACGAGCATTTCCCAACAGATGGATTGGGCGTGGTGGTCCCATTCCGTGGCCTCCAGATCTAACTCGATTGGATTATTTCATGTGGGGTTATGTGAAGGATCGTGTCTATCAAACTCCTTGTACTGATTTGCAGGAACTGAAACAGCGTATCACAGCTACTATTAATTCCATAAGTCCTCAGATGCTTGCCAATACACGGCATGAAATCGAGTATCGCTTGGACGTACTACGAGCAACCAAGGGATTTTACATCGAAATTTATTAACTTGTGTAATTACATTGTAAGTTAATAAGTCAGTTTCTTTTTATCTGTTTAGTGTTTTGTTTTATATAATTTTGTGATGTGTTCAATAATTCTCGGACACTCTGTACACTCAAGGTTCGGAATCTACTGGGGTTGAACTAAAAGCTGTTGTTTCTGACTTGAAAGGATGCAATACGTTGTGGAGAGAACTTGAAATTTCATGGAAAGGTTTTTCTTTGATAAATTTTTGTTCAGGGGTCTAAAATATGGGTATTTGCTAGCATGCCTCGCTGTATAAAACTTCTACGGAATCCCTTCATCGACAGATGTTTCACAATGGGAGATGGAAATATTTTAACGGCAGAGGTCATCATTGAAATCTTAAGCAAAGACTCAGGTGCAATCAAAGTATGCCATAGACTGAAACCTTAGTAACTTAACTCTAAGAGAAAATGGACGACAAAAGGTAGCCCCAGCAAAAATGTTGTTCTTATCGACCACAGCGAAGGGAATACTGCATTTCACTGGAAATTTAGAAGCATTCAAATCTTTTCAACTCATTGATACATATTTTGATATCATGAATATCACTCGACCATTTACCTCTAACAACAAGCCCTTTGAAGCTGCATTTGGTGTTAAAGAACAGAACCATGAACATTAAGAATAATGCTTACTTGGCATTAAAAATACACTGGTGTTCAAAAATTAAGGACGAAGAGGAGAAATTAGCATAACAGCGGGACGAGCAGGCAGAACGGACCGAAAGACCACTCAGGAGATAGACTTGGGTTCGGTACGGTAGGGCATGCGCATATATAGAGCATGACGTAAGGGAGGGGGGGTGTCGGAAGGGTATAAAGCATACGGGCGGTGTACGCTCAGCAATTCGGTGAAAGCTATTGCACGGTGTACATCGGTTTGAACGACGTCGAGTTGCTGCCACCGTGTGATATGGCCAACAGGCATCCAGTAGACGACATCTGGATGACTTTACCCGAGGTCGCGTCATTGGAAGTTGGAAGAAGGTCTAAGTGTGACTAGTAAGGCCGAGGAGTTTCGGATCGATCACAGCATCGCTTCACAAGCTTGGAGAGCATTTCAAACGACAGGAACAGCTGTCCGAGAGTTTACTAGTGGTGATCCACGAGCAACCACGGCGGGGAATGACCGGTATATTGTCCTAGAGGCGAGAAGAGACAGACGGCAGACAGCGGGAGAAATTGCATGGCACATGCAACAGACAACTGGACGTCCGTTATCTCGTTTTATCGTGGCCAGGAGACTGCACAAAGGTGGTCTATTTGACGACGACCAGTACGGTGTGTGCCATTAACGCCTGCTCATCGGAGACGGCGGTTTCTGTGGTGCCAGGAACAAAAGAACTGGACATATAAGCAATGGGGTCGAGTTTTCTTTACGGATGTGAGCCGATTTAGTCTGATGAGCGATTCTGGACGTATACACATCTGGAGAAAGCAAGGAACACGCAACCACACCTCCAACATCATCGAAAGGGACCGGTTTGGAGGTGGCGGAGTTCTCGCTTGGGGCGGTATCATGCCTGGTAGCCGTACTGACTTCCACATTTTCCAAGGAGGTTTAGTCACTGGTGTCCGCTATTGTACCGAAGTTCTCCGGCCTCACGTACGTCTGTTTAGAGGTGCTGTGGGTTCTGAGTTCCTTTTCATGGATGATAACGCTACACCTCACCGTACAGTGGCTGTCGCAGAGCTGTTGGAGAGTGAAGATATTCAACGCATGGGTTGGCCCGCAAGGTCCCCGGACCTAAATCCAATAGAAAACGTGTGGAACCTTCTCGGCAGACGCTTGGCAGCACGTCACCAGCCGCCAGCAACGATTTCGCAGCTGCGATAGGCACTACAAGAGGAATGGGCAGCGATGCCTCAACAGCTCCTTGACAACCTCGTCCTCAGCATGGACAGACGTTGTAAATCCTGCAACGCAGTCAGGGGTGATCATATCCCTTTCTAAAGACTGGATTTTTCTTGGCAGCTGCCTGTCACATGGACGTTTCTGTCTTCTGTCCAGTTGTGCTCGAAGCTACCTTTTCAATAAAGTGCCTTTGTATCCTTTGGATTCGTTGTTTGGACGGTTTTGCTCACTTGTCCCATATTCTTACATCTTGGGGATCTTATGGTATGATTTGAGTCGATGTGGAGCATTTCTGCACGACGTTACTATCGAAAAACCATCTCGTCCTTAATTTTTGCACGCCAGTGTACAATAAATGGCATGAGGGTCCGGGGAAATAAGTGCTTTTTACCTTTGCAGGAAGAAATTATAATTTTCATAAATTCACTTATCGGGTTGTACGACGACGTAGGGTCATTCAATGTGAAACACATACGGACTTCTCATAGCAGAATTTATATTGTAAGCGCCCTAATATTTCCGTTTGCTTACGCTATTAGCCTTGAAAAAGCCATCAGTAGATGAGCGAAAGCTTGGCAAATTGGATTTTGTTTCTTACGCAGATAAAACTTATTACCACTTTAGTCTTAGTGACTTCACGGCTAACAAAATATTTAGCTTTTTGATCTTCGAATATGGAATATTCTACTTAAGGGTTTCAAAACAAATATTCCTCCTGTTTTAAAGTATTTCAATTAATTAGCACACCGGACAAAAAATTAGTCACCCTTAAAAGAAATGAAAGTAGGAAGTTACCGGTTGTACAGAGAGCGCCGTGATAGCATTGATGGGAGATAAATAGCACTGACGTAGTCTACAGGATCATTTCTGTCTCGTGCAGTGGTGAAGAGCAACGTGTGTGTTGAATTTAGTTTGCAATATGGGTCGTAAGACAGACGTTACTGAGTGGGGAAAAGGAGCCATCGTGTTATGCCGTGCCCACGAACACAAAGTGAATGAAGTCGCCCAATTTGTTGGTGCGTCGAAGCGTACTGTCCAGCGAGTTTACAAACAGTGGTCTAGTCCGCACTAAACTAAAAATCGGCGACGTAACTGTGTCTGGAAGACGATTCTCACTAACAAGGACTGCCGCATTGTTTCCTGCCTAGTAACTGCAAATCTGTTTCAAACCAGGCAACAATTGTTCCAAACAGTCAATGAAAGTCCACTCCAACCAATTTCTGAAAGGCCATTGCGACGACAACTGAACTGAATGAGATTGACATCTAGAACAGAGTTCCACGGAACAGGCCAATTTTAACAGCAAGTCACAAAGTCGCCCGTTATCAATGGGCTCAGAGGCGCCAAAACTTTTCTGTGAATGATTGGAAACGAGTAATTTGGTCTGATGAGTCTCGTTTTTGTTTGTACTCTAATGATGGGAGGCGACGAGTGCATCGCAGGCCCAATGAAGCCTTTTGTCCTGGTTGGGTCGAAGGTGTTCAAGCTGGAGGGGGTTCTTGGATATTTTAGGGGTGTTTTTTGTACCACGAAACGGGCCTGCTCGTTGCAGTGACGATGGATTTGAACCAGCATGCGTACCTCCGCATTCTGAGTGACACATTGTTGCCCTAGATCTCCTGGAGCAGCATCACATTGCCACTCCTCTCTTCCAAGATGACAATTGCTGTGTGCACAGGGCTGAAACTGTGTCTGAGTGGTACGATGGACAATCAGCAACACTGTCTCATCTGGCCCGCCTAATCCCCAGATTTAAATCTTATTGAAAATCTGTGGGATCATTTGGAACAGAAGGTGAAACGCCGGAATAGGCACTCACGTACTCTGGCGAACGTCGGGACCAATTAACGCACGAGTGACTGCAAATCGATGTTCAAAACATCCACAAGCTCGAGGAGTCTCTACCACGCCGGATTCATTCTGTTATCAAGGAAAGAGGCGCCGTCACCCGTTATCGGGTAAGTTCTGCCAGGACTGGCTAATTTTATATCTGGTGTGCTTATATTCTTTAGTTTAACTGGGGCAAATGTATTTCCTTCTTAATTCATTCCCACTCTTGCTTCGCGCTCATAGATTCGAAGGAAGGCTTTCCTCTCTGCCGAAGAGAGATAGCACCGCAGCTACGTCACTGTCTCCTTCGTCGGGAAGCAAGGTGCGCTTCGCTAAGAACCAGCCCTTGTATCAATAGCCCTGAGTCTGGGTGCTTTCATACGCGAAATGTCTAGTACATCCGATAACTATCTAAGTGTGATTCGACGGCCGTGTCTGATATCCGAAACTGATGTCGATGGACATCCTTCTCTTGCCAAAGCTTCAACACGTTGTCAGCCTTCTATAAACCCTTTATGAAAAGAAAGCACACATGCACATGACACCATTTAACATCGAAGGTTTTCGAAGAATTTCAAGTTTCTTTCTCTGGCCTTTGGAAGCGAACACAAAATTTTTATCACGTAACGTTCAAATGTTAATTCCATGCTTCCTATACGTAGGCGAAATGAAACTCTACTAAAGTCAAAGTGCTACAGCTCTTCTATCACAAGGTGGAACAAGACCAGACGTGTCTGTATGCGTAGAGTGCATGCGACCTTCCGCTTAACGTTTGACTCGTAACGATTACTCAGATTTTATTTCACCGGAAAAATCTATCTTATTAGTTTTTGATCATCCCTCGGGTTAAGCTAACCACGAAAGTTTGCATATCCATCCAGCCATTAGTATTTTTCGTAAAATACATTGAGATTGAACAGCAGGGAACCAGAATTTAGATATGTCTCGAGAAAAACCTTGATTGGGCAGATGCAACCTTTCTTATATGCCTCGAAGGACCAGGATTTATATTTTTCGAAGACCTTGACTAAGCATCCGCACCCTTTCTTTTATGCCTACAAGGGACCACAATTAAGATATTTTTCGTAAAAGATTTTAACTGAGAAACTGTACCATTTCTTATGTGCTTCCAGGGGACCCGAATTTCGATATTTTCCCACTTTCTTCACGTATGAGGCTTTATAATAGGCTAAGCATTCCACAGACACTTGTCCCTGAATCAGAACACATAGAAATAGCACTAAATGGCATAATGCCATTCCACCATCGCTGGAGTGCTCCAAAACTAATCCTGGGATTATGGACTGGAAGTCATAAGAAAGCAATGTTATGAAGTATACAAAAAAGAATGTACCCGTATCTCGGCGAGCCGTTGCTGACATCCTTTGTGGTGCCCCCATGTCTGGTATTGTAGCACTTTTAGCAAAGGACAGTGACGTGAAGACAGTCGTTGCAGCATGCACACTGTTCGTACTATTCTGCCTCGATGTCGTTCGCATGATATCTACGAAATGCTATTCACAGAAGTGTGAAGATTAGGTATGCGCCTGGGACATATGGGGGAGTTCGGTTCAGCAGATTAGGTATCCGCCTGGGTCATATGGGGGAGTTTGGTTCAGCAGATTAGGTATCCGCATGGGACATATGGGGGAGTTCGGTTCAGCAGATTAGGTATCCGCATGGGACATATGGGGGAGTTCGGCTCAGCAGATTAGGTATCCGCATGGGACATATGGGGAGTTCGGTTCAGCAGATTAGGTATCCGCATGTGGCATATGGGGAAGTACGGTTCAGCAGATTAGGTATCCACATGGGACATATGGGGGAGTTCGGTTCAACAGATTAGGTATCCGCATGGGACATATGGGGGAGTTTGGTTCAGCAGATTAGGTATCGGCATGGGACATATGGGGGAGTTTGGTTCAGCAGATTAGGTATCCGCATGGGACATATGGGGGAAGTTCGGTTCAGCAGATTAGGTATCCGCATGGGACATATGGGGGAGTTCGGTTCAGCAGATTAGGTATCCACATGGAACATATGGGGGAGTTCGGTTCAGTAGATTAGGTATCCGCATGG
Source organism: Macrothele yani (assembly GCA_039090855.1). Classification (NCBI taxonomy): domain Eukaryota; kingdom Metazoa; phylum Arthropoda; class Arachnida; order Araneae; family Macrothelidae; genus Macrothele; species Macrothele yani. Next base: position 129,636,338 of record CM077027.1, on the reverse strand, counting down.
GACATATGGGGGAGTTTGGTTCAGCAGATTAGGTATCGGCATGGGACATATGGGGGAGTTTGGTTCAGCAGATTAGGTATCCGCATGGGACATATGGGGGAGTTCGGTTCAGCAGATTAGGTATCCGCATGGGACATATGGGGGAGTTCGGTTCAGCAGATTAGGTATCCGCATGGGACATATGGGGGAGTTCCGTTCAGCAGGTTAGGTATCCGCATGGGGCATATGGGGGAGTTCGGTTCAGCAGCTCCGTCAATTCACGCTCATTCCGAGAAGGAGGATCAGCAGTTCTTACACACCGTTCTAGCATATCCCACAAATGCTCAATTGGGTTGCAGTCAGGGGAGTTTAGGGGCCAAAGCAAAGTGGAGAATTTTTTGTCGTGTTCCTTCAACCACTCAGTAGTAATACGAACCCGACGACATGGTGCGTTGTCCTGTTGAAAGATGGGACCAGTGGCGGACTGGCCAGGGTGTCAGCTTGCCGGATGGCTAGTGGGCCCCTGATGAAGTGGGCCTTCTTAAACATTAAACAATATGTGCAAATCATTGCTGTATCTTCTAGACAATGTGAAAGACATTGTACTGAGACGAATTTCAGAATCACTTCAGTTAGGTCTTCTGTTTCGATCACAGCAATAACCTCATTATTATTCTTAATAATTGTTGTGGCTTCTCTAAGCCAGTTTGATCCTACAAAACACTCTCCTCGATCGTGGCTCCTTTGAGGTCACAATTCGGTAGTGGATACGAAAAGCAAGGAGCGGACGAGAACAATAGAAATATCTCAAGAGTTGAACATATTCTTAATAATATATAGAACATATTTTTCCTATCAGTTAACGTCAGTCATTGATTACTAAAACTCAAAATTAATATATTCAAAACACACAGAATGCTAATGACCAATTAATGAACACAATGGACGTGGATTAGGAGCACCAAATAGAAGTCATCGCTCTTTCCACGTTTATAAGTGAGCCACGGAAAAATTATCATCGGCCCTCACCGGAAATCGAACCCAGGGTCTTCCAGTTACTCGCCGACCATGCTATCACTGCGCCACAGCGGCCTCGCTTTCTCCAGACTCACACACGACTAACTGCCAAACCAAATGGCTGGATGATTCTTGGAGCCCCGCACAATGCTGCGGATTCACCAAAGATGGTAAGCAGCAACTGAACAAATAACTAGGAGGCGAATGAATAATTAACACACGCTATTGACGTGGATTAGAAACATCAAACAGAAGTCATTGCTCTTTCCAATTTTATAAGTGAGTCACGTAAAAAAAATTCTGATTGTGGTGCAGTGGTAGCATGTGCGGCGCGTAACTGGAAGACCCTGGGTTTGATTCCCGGAGGCGGCCGATGATAATTTTTCCGTGACTCACATAAACATGGAAAGAGCGATGACTTCTGTTTGATGTTAATGACCTTTTAGTAGCTTGAAAATATAATAAAAGTTTCAATATTATTACTGTATGCAATAATATTAGAGCTTCACTATATTGTACACTTTACTGCCAGCAATATGTACAATATATGAACACTGTAATTATGAAAAAATATAAATTTATTTCGCAAACATTTTAATTGTACCTTTTCCCCATTTATGTATTATTTGAAAATTTATTTATTACCCTAAAAATTCAGTGATATACTTATAGTTATGGGTGGGGCCCTCTTTGTCTCCAGGCAACCAATATTTTTAGACCCAGTCCGCCACTGGATGGGAATGTGGTTTGGATAAACCTCTTGCAGATATGGATGGAGCTGGTTAGCTAACAGGTCCCTGTAGAGTCTACCTTTCAGTGTTTGTGAGATAATAACCAACGGCTTGCCAGGAAATAGGTTTCAAGACAGAACATTACCTCTATCAGTATGTTGAACCCCAACTGTGCAACCAGGGGATGGGGGCCTTAGGCTGTTTACGCCATATGGGGACCCAGTCATCAACATGGTACAGAAGGAATCAGGACTCATCACTCCAGACGACCTTCTTCCATCTATCGAGGGTCCATTGCCGACGTTCCTTGGCGCATGCGCAGCGTTGTTTTGTATGACTGGGTGTCATCATGGGTACCGTCGTTGGTCTCCGGCTGTGAAACCCCAGGCGAAGCAAGGTAGGGCTATGGTGCATGTGAAACTATGTCGAACTGCACCAATGTTGTACTGGTGGGTGAGCTGGGTGACAGTTGCACGTCGTTGCTAAGATACCAGTCGTGACACCAGATGCTCACTTCTAAGATCAACCGTGCGTGTCTGACCAATGGGAGCCATTCTTCTGGATGTCTGTGCATTGTTAATCCAGTCCTGGTACACCCTTGATACAGTTGTACGGGAGCAGCCAGCAAGGGTGGATGACCAATGTGAACCCTTCTTCTGGATGTCTGTGCATGGTTAATCCAGTCCTGGTACACCCTCAATACAGTAGTACGGGAGCATCCAACATGTGTGGCTGACCAATGCGAGCCCTTCTGGATGTTTGTGCATGGTTAAAGCAGTCCTGGTACACTCTTGATACAGTAGGAGTGGGGGCAGCCAACAAGTGTGGCTAACCAATGTGAGTTCTTCTGCTGGATGTCTATGCATGGTAAATCCAGTCCTGGTACACCCTTGATACAATAACACAGGAGTAGCCAACAAGTGTGGCTGACCAATGTGAGCCCTATTCTCCTAGATGTTTGTGCATGGTTAATCCAGTTCTGGTACACCCTCCATACAGTAGTACGGGAGCAGCCAACAAGTGTGGCTGACCAGTGTGAGGCCTTCTACTGGATGTCTGTGCATGGCTAATCCAGTCCTGGTACACCCTCGATACAGTAGCGCGAGAGCAGCCAACAAGTGTGGCTGACCAATATGAGCCCTTCTACTGGATGTCTGTGACTGGTTAATCCAGTCCTTGATACAGAAGTAGTGGGGGCAGCCTACAAGTGTGGCTGACCAATGTGAGCCCTTCTGCTGGATGTCTGTGCATGGTTAATACAGTCCTGGTACACCCTTGAAACAGTAGTACGGGAGCAGCCAACAAGTGTGGCTGACCAATGTGAGTCCTTCATCCGGATGTTTGTGCATGGTTAATCCAGTCCTGGTACACCCTCAACACAGTAGTATGCGAGCAGCCAACAAGTGTGGCTAACCAATGTGAGCCCTTCTGCTGGATATCTGTGCATGGCTAATCCAGTCTTGGTACACCCTGGACACAGTAGTACGGGAGCATCCAACAGGTGTGGCTTTCCAATGTGAACCCTTCTTCTGGATGTTTGTGCATGGTTAATCCAGTCCTGGTACACCCTTGGTGCAGTAGTACGGGAGCAGCCAACATGTGTGGCTGACCACTGTGAGCCCTTCTGCTGGATATCTGTGCATGGCTAATCCAGTCTTGGTACACCCTGGACACAGTAGTACGGGAGCATCCAACAGGTGTGGCTTTCCAATGTGAACCCTTCTTCTGGATGTTTGTGCATGGTTAATCCAATCCTGGTACACCCTTGATACAGTAGCACGGGAGGAGCCAAGAAGTGAGGCTGTTTTCGAATTTTTGGCACCTGCCTTCCTAGCCTCAAGTATCCCGCCGAGGTCAAATTGTCTCCACGTCTCCCCATCGCTGTCAAACGGTCACTGATTACGTGCAGAGGATAGGGGTTCACAGTTTCTAGTAGCCGCACGTGAAGTGGACACCATGTGGTACTTCGTCATCACTCCGAATATGCAAAACGGGAAGCGTTCCTTATGCAAAGCTAACTCAGTGTACTACTCAATTTTATTCGTACAGTAGAAACACAAAATGCTATTTCATTGCCAATTTTATTTTGTGTAATAAGATAAAACTGCTTTTGTCGCACCCATTCCCAAAATTTTGGAGCCCCCCTCAAAATGCAGCGCTTTGGGCCATGACGCAGGTCGTCCCAGTGGTAAACCCTCACCCGCTGCGCACTTAATGCGCCAGTAAAATAAGTTGGTAATACATGTACGTTGCATGTCAGCAAGAAGAACATGGAAAACTTTTGTTTGATCAGTTTAACTTTCCCTGTCTGTGTGTGGTCTCTTGAATCTTTCTTTCCATGTTCATTCGTTTGATCAAACGAATAGACACTGAAAACACAAGTTATGGCTCAGCTTGGTAACCATTTTTCTTAAGAGGTTTCAAAGAAAGCAAACACTAACTCCAGGCATCTGGTAAGGAAATCCACGAATTCCTCTTCATCACAGTTGAGAGCTAGTGCTAGGGATTTGGAGCCAGGGCGCCTTTTCCTTCCTTTACTATTCGTTAGGGATCTAGGATTTCCTTTAGAATCTGAGAAAACAAAAATACGATCAATGTTTGTCAAAAACAGAATATTAATTAAAGCAAACTTACATACATCTAGTGTTCCAGCAAAAAACTCATTTTGATTTACGGTAGAATATTATGAAACAACATAACGTGTGACATACCTACCTGACAGGTGACGCACATGTCAAGATGGCGAAGTTGTAGCGATAAGCTTCGTCGGTGTAATTCAGTTGGGAGAATAACGGGCTTCGGAGAAGGAGGACGTCGAATCTCATCAATGGAAAATTTGAGCTTTTACGCTATACTAGCGCCCGAACGTAAAAGCCAGCACGTGTGCCTTGTCGGTTGATTTTTGTGGCATCCGTCGTAATTTTCCACCCAATATGGCCCCACAGGTGTTCAGTTGGGTTCATGTCAGGGCTCTGGCTTGACCGCCACAGTTTCTGGATGGCGTTTCGTTCCTGCCATGTTTGGATACGTTTTGGAGTGGAGCGGCATTCCCCATGAACAAGGAGATAGCTTTTGGAATCTGCCCAGTGGAGAATATTGGTAACAGCCCCCTCTCAAGGATGGTTACGTATTTTTATGCACTGATGTTGATTTCATATTCTATGAAGACTGAACGATATTTCAGAGATGGCTCTCCATATCATGACTGAAAAGTCGCCATATTTCAGAGATGGCCCAGGCACTGCCACTGCCTGAAAATTGAGCAAATCGGGATTCATCAGAGAATATGAGATTGTGTCAAAATGCTAAGGATCTCTCAATCATGTCTGTTGCCCATGCCAATCTGCGACAAATATTTGCTTCTCGTAAAACAAGTTTACGTCGAGACGCTCTTATATGTTGGCCAAATCAGTAAAGCTGTCTCTGAGCAGTTCTGGAACTCACTTGGAGCTGTTATGCAATCTCAGTGGCCTTGCTACGAGGATTGGTTTACACAGAATGTTTGACAGCTCGAAGACAGCTCTGTGACGGCCCAGGGCGACGCGTACATGACGCTGGTACTTCCTTGCTTGCCTTCTTGAATTCCATTAGCACTCCATCAACGATGGCAAGAGGAATTTGCAGGTTGGCAACAATCTGACGCTGGCTGGCTCCGAGATCCGATTTCCTCACCATTCGTCCTCTCTGAAAGTCGCTTAGTTGCCTGGCTCCCTTAGATAGAGGCATGTTCGTTTGGTGTCACCAACTCACTGATATTGCCCTACAAAATACACCATATTGACAAAAGTAACCGGACACCCAGAAGAGAAACACAACATGGCATTTATTGACATACATTAGTACGGTGTCGGTCCACCTTTGGCCTTAATGCATTCACTGACCCTTCGAGATATACTTTCGACAAGGTTTTGGAACACAGCGACAGCTATGCGCTTCCATTTACTACATAATGTTGCCGCTAACTGTTGCTTAGTAGTAGGTCTTGGTTACAAATTTCTTATGCGGCGCTCTAATTCATCCCATAGGTGTTCTATGGGATTAATATTAAGGCTCTGTGCTGGCCAGTCCCACACATGATACGGAATTATCGTCAAACTACGCCGTAACAGTATTTGCTTTGTGGCTTGGTGCATTATCCTGCTGGTACCAACAAGGCTCGGTTCCATAATATTGCCACAGAGTTAGTACGGTATAATTGTCCAGAATATCGAGGCAGACGTGCTGGTTAACAGGTTTGAACACGATAACCAATGGCCAGGGACCATACCACGAAAAACATCCCCACAAAAGTACACTGCCAGCTCCAAACTTGTGTGGTAAATAGCGTTCCCCCGGCTTCCGCCATACCCACACAAGGCCAACAGACTGATGGATCGTGTATCTGGATTCATATGTCCATAGGACCTGTTTCCATTGATCTACGGTCCACGATAAATGTTCTTTACACCGTGCTAACCCACAAGTAGCATTCCGAGTGGAGATGAAAAGCTCATGAGCAGCGGCACGACCACGGTAACCCACGCAATGAAGTTCTCTGCAAATGATACGTGTACATACCGAGGTTCCAGCATTTTTTCTCACCTGTACACTGAGGTCTTGTGCAGTACTCAGTCGATTTGCTGTAACGACTCTCCTGAGGCTTCGACGTCCTCTATCACTGATTTTCTTTGGTCTGCCGGTACGTTTTGCTGCTTCAGGCACGCCATGTGTCTTCCAATTAATCAGTACATTTAAAACAGTTGAGTTGGGTATGTTTAAATGCCTCTCGGTTTCTCTTATGGACAACCCACTAATGTAACACCAAACAATCCTACCTTTCTTAAAATCAGTTCTCTCCCGCCGCAACATTTTGACTCAACCTCACAGTGCGATATGATAGCGGTCAGCTGCATGCTTGTTTTTATACCGTTTGTAGCTGCACCACGCATCTTAAAAACGCAGCGGATCCGTTCATTTGCTTTTGAAAGGGTTTCCGGTAACTTTTATCAATTTAGTGTATATTAAAGGGATTTCGAGCATGGAAATGCTATATAGACTCCACTACATAGCAAAAATGACATTACGACAGGTGTCTATTTTATATACTTATGTCATGTCTGTGCTGTTATTATTTATAAGTACAAGATTTTTTATTTTACCTGGCCTTTCGAGCCTTTAAGTGCTTAATTAAGTGCTGAGTATGTTAATTAGGCTATGCGGAGTACGACTTGACTTTACAAAACATTTCATAGAGTATTTACGCCGAAGTAGTGCTAGTGTTTTTTTGCTGTAAAATAGGCAATTATTTGCCGCCCCGGTGGCGCAGTGGTCTAAGGCGTTGGCCTCTGATCATTCGTCCGTAAGGGGTCCGGGTTCGAATCCCGGTCAGGCATGGGTGTTGTGTTTGTCTTACGGCACTGGCTCTCTCCCTTCCCTGGAACCAGTGACCCTAAATTAGGGACGGGCGACCGCTTATAGCCCATTGAGTTGCTCACGGTGGTCGTTAAACCTCCAAAAAAAAAAAAAAAATAGGCAATTAACTGACATCTGCACATATCACACTAAAAACGTTACAAGTGGTACAAAAACATTATGCAGGTACAAAGCGTCCAAGACCAGTACAACCTAGCTGCAAAATTTTAATACCATGTAACACCTTTTATATGCACTTGTATCGGGTATTTCTGATTTTCGCATTTGTTATTAGATAATGAATATAGGGATATTAATGTTACAATGGAATACTGAGAAAACTATTGATCGGAAAAAGTCAACAGCACGCCATTCAGTAGGAATGTTTACGCTTCCACTTCATCAATGTTGCCATGTGACCAGCTGCTTGCATAGGAAACAAAATAACGTTAACTATGGCAGCCATTTAATGATCATCATGACAACCTGCTTTGTTTATTATAGGCCAGTCGTCCTTTCCTGACAAGGTCATCACGATGTCTCAGCAACACCAAAAACTTTCACTTAGATCGATCACACAAATGAAAACATTATCTCATTGTGGAAACTAATATGAACCAAAATACTCCAAGATATATGATGGAAATCGGAAATTTAATATTGTTTTTTCTATCTTCAGCTACATTGCGCGGACCACACATTGTGTTCCGAACAACACGCAGCTTCGAACGAAAGTTAATTTATAATTGCATATTAAAGTTCCATGCGATATTTTTATCGTTCTGACGTCATTCGGAAGACTGGAGGGGGGCCAACACGCACACAACTATAGTTTCGTAGGTGAGTTCACAAGACTTTAACGGAGCAATGGCTATCGGAAATAAGCATTAAGTGAATTTACGGCAAAACATGCGATTGGTTATTGATCAGAAAAAGGTATTGTAACATCCGTTCTGCGACATAATGGCAAAACGGAGTCAGAAACGTACGGAGAGAAATAACAGTCATCAAGTCGTTAAACAACTATGCAAACATCATCATTATCAAACATCTTCAATAAACTGCTGGATGAAAATATCCCGAAATCTCATCTCTTTCATATCATACCGACATGCTCAAAAATTTCATCCACCCAACTCCCACGTGATCTTCTTTTGGGTCCTTCCTGTCCCTTAATATACAGTTTAATACCCTGGTGTATGTCTGGAAGGCAATATCGGGTAAACAATCCAAAGCGCTCAGTGAAATCTTACGATGTTCACAGGACACATGCAAATTGATTGAGACGAGAAACAAATGTCTGCAGGAAAATTTATATATCAGTGAGAAAAATGCTGTTCAATATGCAAATTAAGTTACATAGAAAAGTACTGACACAAATAACAAGCCAACAGGGAACGGCAGTGGTATTCCTCGTTGAGAGTGTAAGAAGCTTTTTGGTGGCTGCAAATGCTTTTCTCATGTCTCATACACGTGTAACCGAAGCTGTACGGTGGCGAGCGATAGAACGACGAGAAGCAGACCAGTCTCAGACCCAAGTAGCAAGGGACTTGAATATCCATATCATATCAGAGTGGTTTCATGGTTATAGCAGCAATTCAGCAACACCGGTGGGCTGTCACGGAGGCCTGGCAAAGGTTGTCCAAGGCGTACTACACCTCACGAAGATTGTTATGTCACATTAACTAGAAGCAGACCAGTCTCAGACCCAGGTCGCACGGGACACGAATATCCACCTCAGAATGGTTTCATGGTTATAGCAGCAATTCAACAACACCGGTGGGGTGTCACGAGAGTATGAGCAAGGTTGTTCAAGGCGTACGACACCTCGTGAGGACTGTTATGTAACATTAACCGACAAGAAGCAGACCTTCCTCAGACCCAGGTCGCAAGGGACTTAAATATTCACCTCAGAGTGGTTTCATGGTTATAGCATCAATTAAACAACATCGGTGGGGTGTAACGAAGGCCTGAGGCCTGGCTAAGGTTATCTGAGGCGTACGACACCTCGTGAGGATCGTTATGTCACATTAACAGACCAGTCTCAGATTCAGGTCGCAAAGGACTTGAATATCTACCTCAGAGTGGTTTCATGGTTATAGCAGCAGTTTAACAACATCAGTGAGATCAGGAAGGCCAGGTCAATGTTGTCCAAGGCGTACGACACCTTGTGAGTTGTCGTTATCAGTGAGGACCAGTCTCAAACCCAGTCACAAAGGACTTGAATATCCACTTCAGAGTGGTTTCATGGTTATAGCAGCAATTCAATACCGGTGGGGTGTGAAGAAGACCTGGCCAAGGTTGTCCAAGGCCTACGACACCTCACGAGGACTGTTATGTCATATTAACCGACGACAAGCAGACCAATCTCAGACCCGGGTTGCAAGGGACTTGAATACCCACCTCAGAGTAGTTTCATAGCTACAGAAGCAATTCAATAACACCAGTGGGGTGTTACGAAGGCCTGGCCAAGGTTGTCCAAGGCGTACGATACCTGGTGAGGATCATTATGTCACATTAACCGACTAGAAACAGACCAGTCCCAGACCCAGGTCGCAAGGGACTTGAATATCCACCTCAGAGTGGTTTCACGGTTATAGCAGCAACTCAACAACACAGGTGAGGTGTCACGCAGGCCTAGCCAAGGTTGTCCAAGGCGTACGACACCTTGGGAGGACTATTATGTTACATTAACTACACCGAATCATAGTAACTACACGGTCTTATACAACTACGTAACTACACGGTCCTATACATCCCAGCAATTGTCTTCGGAACTCTTCTTTGCCGCTCCATGATATAAGGATTTGTACACATAGATAAAATTTTAAAATGGTTCATCATAACATTTTTTGTACATAAAAAATTATTTTTTTTAACTATTTGCAATAAAAGAAACTTTTCATCAGATCACATGTGAATAGACTTTTTCTCCCATATCCTCACGTCCTTTTCGTGAAAAATCCTTACGTCTTACAGAAAAATCGTAGTCGTGTTTGAAATCAGCCCCCTAAATACTTTTAGGACCAGCTAAACACTTGCACACGATTTCTGGTGACTTGAATTTTGCAGACCTGTGTAATTACTACTGCATGGGTGTGAAATCGTTATATCCGAGTGTTCCATTGAACGTAGTCCACGATTTGATTATTTCTAAGTTGTCAGACTTGGGAACTATTCCCCCAATTCAAGTTCAAACAATCTCCGATGCTTTAAATATTATTGCAAAAAAATCCTTTTTTTTTTCGCTTTCATGGGACCATTTACCGTCAGGGAGGTGGCACTCCTATGGGCTCGCCCCTCTCTGCTGTTTGGGCATAGGTGATCATGCAAGATTTGGAGGACGATATGTTAGCCAGGGCAAAGGAGGTTCCAGCACTGTACTTGCGTTACATCGATGACGTTTTTGTCATTTGGCCACATACTGGTGATGCTTTGCTTTCTTTTAGGAGCCTTTTGTAGTCTAAATATCCTACTATTAATCTGACGATAGAATGGGAGGAAAATTTTAAGATCCCTTTCTTGGACCTTCTAATCACCAGACATGTTAATAAGGATTATTTGACTTTTGAAGTGTATCGGAAGGTCGTTAGTTCTTTTGATATCGTTCCACACGCCTCTTTCCACCCGGCTAGGTATAAACTTGCAGCTATTAGGGCTTTTGTGAATAAAGCGTATACCCATTCCTCGTGCATTGCTGCTCGGAATAAAGAGCTTCTTTTTATTAAAACCATTGTGATGGAACATGGGTATGGTGTTGGTATTGTGAAAAAGGTGTGTGCTTGGCATAGGAGAGGTAATTCGACTTCGTTGTGTGTTGAGCGCGAGCAGATTACTTATGTGGGATCAATGTCTTTCCTTCCACCGGTTACAAATGCATTACGGAGAGTGTGTAAAAAACACAAAAAAGATTTTGGTGATGTGGCCTCTAACCTTCGGAGTATGCTTAGGAAGGATCGTGAGCCCAAACCCATTCAAGAACAGTGGGGCGTGTACTGTGTGCCCTTGAAGACCGACGTTGCTGCTGCTCCTAATTCATGGTACATAGGATCCACTCTTCGTAATTTGGGAGTTAGAGTGACTGATCATCAGTACAATGTAAAGACTGGATCTACTACTACTGCCTTTGCACGCCTGGTTAAGTCTGGAACTCATCTGCCCTCTTAGTCTGAGACTTATTTGTTTCTTAAGGCCAGAGGTAGGTGTATGACTCTCTTCGCCGAAAGTTTGAACATTGACGTTTTTAAGGACGTATGCTGTAATGATGACTTACATGTACATGCACCATGAATTCGCTTATTTAACTTTTTGCGTCGTGCGAAGTACCATATTGCGGGGGTTGATAACGGACCTTGTGCTTATTTATCATTTCTGTGAGTATGTATTTGTCATCTATTTTGTGTTTTCTATCTCAGCTTTGTTTCTCACTGTAACCGAGTTGTGACGCGGATATCATGTCACTCACCAGGATCGCTGTTGTCTTCGGGACCACCTATATATTAAGTGTGTGTGTTCTCCTAGCGCTAGTTCTTTTAACCTGATGACGCACAGGGCGCCTGTTGCGAAAGATCTTGTTTTTACCTAATATGCCTTTTAGTAGCAAAATTCTAATTGTACGTTTTGGGTTGGTTTTCTGCATGCTTAGACAGCAGCCTTTTTATTCTTATTGATATTTTTAGCATGCAACGTTTATGATTGAAGCATGTTTATAATTTCATTTGCGTGAATATCCATGTTTGTTTACATTAAGAATTTTTGTCAAAAATCAGGGTTTCTCGAAAGATGTGTTCTTGAATGATAGGTGAAAAAGTTTGGAAAAACACCGAAAAGGCTTTCCGATAGTCGAAAATATTGCAGAGTTATCAGGAAGTTTTTGAAGAAAAAGAAAGATATAAAGAAAAAAAGTGGCACGCGTACAAGGTAAAAAAACTCCTGAAAGAAATGGGAAAACAAAACAAAAGCCGAAAACAAACCGAAGAATAGCCTTCTTCTTGTAGCAATGTCTAACACAGATGGTGGAGGTGGTCCAAGCACTTCCATGATGCAAGCCAGCTGGTCGGCTTCATTTTCTCCGGGGAAAAGGGGCAAGCCAGTGTAGAGTTCCGAGAGGATACATCCTAGGCTCCAAACATCGATCGATGGCCCGTACGGAAGTCCTAAAATCACCTGAAACGAAATTGCAAAAATATGTAATGGGATTCTTTTCAGCAAATCTGAAACAAAGATCGTGTTTTGGGCCATTTGGAAAAGAAGTTACTTTCAAGAATCAATAAAGGCAATTCTCTTCACCTTTTTTGCGAAGTATTGACTTCTTTGAATTCATTTTTTATGAAACAGCTTACTATGGCGAAAGTACAAAGCGAAAACCCACTACGGAAATAAAAATTAAAAAAAGAAACGTTAAAATACACACTGCTATTATAATAAGCACGTACGAAGGAAATGCGAAAGCGAACGGGGAGTTTGGTAAGTGGAGTATTTCTAAGGTAAAGCAATCTGACTTATGAGAATGACATACTAGGAGAAACGATTACTTGCAACAACTATACTGGTCGCAAAAAGTTCGGGATATTGCATGAAATGAGGGACGTATGTGTTTGACTCAAATAACACGTATCATCAGTGAGGCTACGTAACACAAACGATAAAGTACGCGTTTACAAAAACAATTCATTTTACAGTTTCTGCACAGAACAAAGCAGCATTGCAATATACACTGAAGAGCAATTAAACTAGAGATACCTGTCTAGTAACGTGTAGCACCACCTTTAGCTCTGATGACGGCGGCGATTCGTCTTGGCATGGATTCGACAAGACACCGGATGCGTTGGGAAGCCATACGGTTCCACGACCCCTGACCAAGCTCCCACAGTTCACGAAGATTTGATGGAGGGGGTCAGAGCCTCGAACATTTCTCTCGATGGCATACCAGATGTGCTTGATGGGATTGAGGTCAGGTGACCTAGCTGGCCAAGGAAGCGAGGTTACGTCGGTGGAGTGTTCATCCAACCATTCGGATACAATACAGGAGCTGCATTGTCTTGTTGCAGGATGAGGTCCCCAGTGGGATGATGAAGACGCACAAACAGGAGCAAATGGTCTTCCAGGATATCCCAGTAACGTTGGCCTGTGAGGGACGATGTCACACGTACCAGGGGTCCCATTTCAGTCCACGTAAACAGTCCCCAGACGAGAATGCCACTCCCACCAGCTTGAAGAGTACCCTGCTGGCTAGAAGGATCCATCGCTTTATGTGGTTTGCGCCGTACTCGTATCCTGCCATCTGCATGTAGCAACGTGAATCTCGACTCATCAGTCCAGGCATCATTTTTCCACATGTCTAGGGTCCAGTGGCGTTGTTCTCGCGCCCATGCTAATCTTTGCACCCTGTGATGTGTTGTCAGCAGCGGTACCCTCGTGGGACGATGGCTTCTGTACCCCATAGCGAGGAGGTGGTTCTGGATGGTGTGGCTGCTTAAACGTTTTTGTGCACCAGCGTTAAATTGCCGAGTGATTTCTTGCACTTTGGCCCGTCTATCCGCTGTTACAATGCGAGCTAGCCGACTATGACCCCACTCATCCACACGCTGTTGTCTACGGCAGTTGGCCTTGCAGGGATGGTTTTACCGGATTCGATGTACTCACGGTGCACCCGCAACACAGTGTCTCGTGAAAATCCCAGTGACTTCCGAGATGGAGTGACCCATTCGTCGGGCCCCGACAATTTTCCACAATCAAATGCGCTTAGATCCCTCGACTTACCCAGACTGCGTCCGACTCTTACTGATTCTCTTCGCATCACTCCGTATATTGTCGGATTGCTGCATACGTCATGTCGTTTCCGTTTCCAGGGCCGCCCACAGCGTCACATTTGCATAACGCCAGCTCTCTCTAGTTCAATTGCTCTTCAGTGTAGACAAAATGGTAAATTCAGAGGATGTCTATACCTCTAGTTTTCAGTATCCGGTAACACCAACTCTGTGTTGAAGAACGTCTTCATACATACAAGGCGTACTTGCAACGATATTATTGATAAGTGCCTGGGGCAGCTCGTCCCATGTTACAGGCAACACGTTACGGAGTTTTGCCAGTGAATAGGGGTATAGAGCGTACTTATCCAGACGTCGCTGTACAGTGTTCAAAATGTTCTCAATGGAATTAAGGTCAATGCAACCTCGGAGGTAGCTGTAACGATTCAATCCCGTGATTCTCCAGATCCAGAAGAACGCTTCAGGTACAGTGACTGGTTGCATTGCAATCGAGAAAACGGAATGCATTCCTTATAGCAGCATGAAACAATGTCAACATGATCTCTTTTCGTTACACTGACGCATTCATATTGCTTTGGCAAACATACAAGAAAGTACCGCCATTAAAACACACCCCTGCCCAAACCAGAACTGACGGTCGCATTCGTGTGCTAAATTTCCTTCACATGTGTCCTCGTCGGGTATCAGGATAAAGAGCGAAACGGGATTCGTCCGTGAAAAGTACATGGTGCCACTCTGTATTCCATGAGAAGTACTGTTGGACCCAGGCACATCTTTGACGACGAGCTGATGTCGATGCAATGCATTTGAGCTGCCTCCTCTGAGTCCGTACTCATAAAGGCGGTTTTGAACCGTTTGAGTACATACTGTTACACCAGAAGTAACTCAAAGTGATTCCCGGAGCTGGCTACTGGTCGAACTAGGCCATCCCCAGCACTTGCTTGCTGTAAGGTAGCGATCTTGTCTCCTGGTGGTTATCCTCGGCCGACCACTCTGTAGTCTATCTGCAACATTTCCATGCCGTAGAAATCTTGTGTATAGCCGACTTACTACACTTTGCGAAACTCCTAAAGTAATAGCCTCATCGATCTGCCGTACACTTGCCTGCAAAATGCCAACAGTCCTATTTCTGTTGTCAGTGCTGTCTGGACATCATTTCAGGTTAATCCCACACTGAAGGCAATACATTCAGCAAACTTTTAGACCACGCGGTGAAACAACCCGTTTTCCACTTCTCGCAAGGTACCTTTATCAGATCTCGCACGCCTCGTGCTGTATTGCCATGATTCTAATTTACATATGACGTAGCTACTACCCACGCTTATAGCCGATCTCCAGTAGCCGCTAAATTTGCATATCAGCACTTTTTATCTTCAAAACCTCAAAATCTCTAACTTTTTTAGACTACTGTATAAAAAGTCGATGTCGCTGAAAATTTCGGCATTATGAGCATGTCTGTTAACAAAAGAAAAAGTTAGTAAATGAAAGACTCACAGTTTGGCTGCTATACAACAATTTGTAATCGCGTAGAAGCTTGCAGTAGACAATAGGCATCTATTACAGGCGTAGAATTGTATAACAACGGGGAAACGAGTGTTCATCTCAACTTTTTCTTAGGTAGGGAACGTCGCCCTCAACTTTTAGCGTTAGTCTTCAATAAAACACACTATATGCTTTCCTAAGTTTTTGAGCCACCCCGTCGTCGCAGTGGTCTAAACGCTGGCTTCTGACCATTCGTCCAAGAGGGGTCCAAGTTCGAATCCTGTGAAGCACGCATGTTGTGTTTCTCTTAGGGCACTGGCTCTTCCCCTTCCATGGAACCAGTACCCTAAATTAGGGATGGGCGACTACCTATAGCCCATCGAGTTGCTCAAGGTGGCCCTTAAACTTCCATCAAAAAAAATAAAAAAATTAAAAAGCTGATTTTTCCTAGAATTTGAAATTAAGATTTAGAATAATTGAGTACTACATCTTTCGAACATCAAAAGGTTGTGAGGTTATTTTTACCTTCATACCAGCGTGTGTAACGCAATCACATGTAAACGGGATTTGTTGGATGACGTGAGAGGGCAGGGCATTGTCTGAGCTCAAAGCCTCCTACCTCCGGTATTGTACTCTTTCTATTCCCCCCTGCTTGCTCCGGATGTCATATGAAATTAGCAGGCCCAGTCTGACCATCATATGTTGGTTTTTCATTTAATTAGTCTTAGAGGTTCTGCACGAACCTGGGCCTTCCCTCGGCCTGTGAAGGGTCAGTGTTGAAAGCTTTAGCATTTTGCTCCTGGATTAAAAAAGAATCTTTTCTTCTAACAAAATGAAGACTGACTTGTTGAATGATCAGCTAGCGATGCTCACTAAGGGAAACGAAAGACCCCATCTGCCTCCCTATTAATTGATTAATTGGCTGCAAAATCCTGAAATAGAACAGTTTATTTCTTGAAAGGTTGGATTCAAATCCTTTTCCACTTCGTTGACTTCAGCAACTAAAACAAATGGCCTTTTTTTCTTTTCCCAGAAATGCTTACATAAATAGAATTTTCAGCTTCACGAAACCAAAGTTAAGCGAGTTTTTGGCGGGAATCGTCGCTACAACGGAGATCAGGAAGTTCGAAGTGCAGTAGAACCCTAATAACTCCACTCAATATGGACTGAACAGATGTTGAGTTATGAAAATGTCGAGTTTTCTGGACTCCGGAGTGAATTATGCAAAACTCATAGTACTTTGCCACAAATTAGTATATTATACGCATTTAATACATACAGAGCGAAAGAAAATTTATAATTTAACAAAAAATACAGTAATTGTGCTACAAAAGAAACATACGTAGAAACATTTTTACCTGCAGACGAAGAAACTAGTCGCTGTTGTATAAAAATCTGGTGATGCTGGGTTGCCTGTCACACTCATTTCTTCTTCAAGCTGCTTCATCACGTGAGCGACGGAGGAATAAAATATCCATTGCAGAACAGTCTTGCTACTCTAAAAAACGCTCAGTACCTTCAATTCTTCACTGTGCGTCATCTTTTAAAGTTTTCCTTCATTTTCCAACCTTCCGATTACAGTATTTGTCATTTTCTTGTAGGACTTCTGTCCACAGTGAGTAGAGTTTAGGTCCCAGCCACCTGCAGGGAGTTCGCCTTTTGGGCAGGACACAGAAGCGGAAGGAATGAGAGCAAGTCTAGCGACTTTGACAGAACAGTTTGTAGTGAGATTAGAGTACAGTAGATGGCGCCACCGTACAAGTACGATATTACACATAGAGATGCTGGAGAATTTCAAGGGGGCATAAGAAAGGATACCCATTTAACCAGTGGGGTCCAGCCTGGGGGCCGTCACTTAACGTGCTCGTCCGATGCACGGCGGATATTCAGCGATTGTTAGCAACCCACAACATTTCTGAAAGATCAGCCCAGGTTCGAACCTGAGAACCTTCCATCAATAGTCTGAACTGCTAACCACTAAGCCATCCGCGGCTCTCCTCACCTTCCGATTCTTCATCTCTTTCTTTTGTCGGCGCAACAATTTCTTCATCTCCCAGAAGCTGATCATTTTCATTCTGCCTCATCCACTCGTCAACATCATCGTCAGTAGAGTGCCTCACTCACTTTTTCACATTCAACACCTTTCATACTTTTACTTTCTTTTATAGTTTCACTGCATACTCTTTTAACACACCACGACTGTATTTCTGCTCTCTTCCTTTTCCAGCCGAGAACTGTAGTCCGTCCAACGACTAAATCCATCGCAATTTTATTTTTACTTTCTGCTTTATCTATTCTTTTTAACGCATTTAATTTCATCTCTATCGAAATGTTATTCTGTTTTCTTCTTTTCCCGCAAGAAATTTTTATTACGCACTGATAACCACAGACTACGTAAAACAGCCTGCCTTCAGACAACACAAGGATTCGCAAAAATAACAACAATGGCCTGACAACTTATACCATTCCAAAAGTAGAAAGGAATGTGAACATCTGATTGGCCGTCAAAAATCTCCCGCTACCCAGGGGTGGGTTGGGCAGTAGAACTGAAGCGTTAATTTGTGACCGACTTACTAGAACACTACATACACTGGTGTGCAAAAATTAAGGACGAGGAGGAGAAATTAGCATAACAGCGGAACGAGAAGGCAGAACGGACCCAAAGATTACTCAGGAGACAGACTAGGGTACGGTACGGTAGGGTATGCGCATATATGCAGCATGACGGGGGGGGGGGGGTCGGAAGGGTATAAAGCGCACGGTCGGTGTACGCTCAGCACTTCGGTGAAAGCTATTGCTCGGTGTACATCGGTTTGAACGATATCGAGTTGCTGCCCCGTGTGATATGGCCAGCAGGCAATCCAGTAGACGACATCTGGATGACTTTACCCGAGGTCGCGTCATTAGGAAGTTGGAAGAAGGTCGAAGTTTGACTAAAGTGGCCGAGGAGTTCGGGATAGCTCACAGCATCATTTCACGAGCTTGGAGAGCATTTCAAACGACAGGAACAGCTGTCCGAGAGTTTAGCAATGGTCGTCCACGAGCAACCACGGCGGCGGACGACCGGTATATCGTCCTACAGGCGAAAAGAGACAGACGGCAGACAGCGGGAGAAATCGCAAGGCACTTGCAACAGACAACTGGACGTCCGTTATCGCGTTTTAACGTGGCCAGGAGGCTACACAAAGGTGGTCTATTTGCACGACGACCAGTACGGTGTGTGCCATTAACGCCTGCTTATCGAAGACGGCGGTTTCTGTGGTGCCAGGAACACCAGAACTGGACACATCAGCAATGGGGTCGAGTTCTCTTTACGGATGAGAGCCGATTTAGTCTGACGAGCGATTCTGGACGTATACACATCTAGAGAGAGAGCAGGGAACACGCAATCACACCTCAAACATCATCGAAAGGGACCGGTTTGGAGGTGGCGGAGTTCTCGTTTGGGGCGGTATCATGCTTGGTAGCCGTACGGACCTCCACATCTTCCAAGGAGGTTCAGTCACTGGTGTCCGCTATTGAACCGAGGTTCTCCTGCCTCACGTGCGTCTATTTAGAGGTGCTGTGGGTCCTGAGTTCCTCTATATGGACGACAACGCTACACCTCATCGTACAGTGGCTGTCGCATAGCTGTTGGAGAGTGAAGATATTCAAAGCATGGATTGGCCTGCTAGGTACCCGGACCTAAATCCAATCGAACACGTGTGGGACCTTCTTGGAAAGCGCTTGGCAGCACGTCACCAGCCGCCAGCAACGATTCCGCAGCTGCGATTGGCGCTACAAGAGGAATGGGCAGCGATGCCTCAACAGCTCCTTGACAATCTCGTCGTCAGCACGGACAGACGTTGTAAATCCTGTAACGCAGTCAGGGGTGATCATATCCCCTACTAAAGACTGGATTTTTCTTTGCAGCCGCCTGTCACATGGACGTTTCTGTCTTCTGTCCAGTTGTGCTCGAAGCTACCTTTTCAATAAAGTGCCTTTGTATCCTTTAAATTCCTTGTTTGGACAGTTTTGCACACTTGTCCCATATTCTTACATCTTAAGGATCTTATGGTATGATTTGAGTCGATGTAGAGCACTTCCGCACGACGTTACATTCGAAAAACCGTCTCGTCCTTAATTTTAGCACGCCAGTGTATTATAAATCAAAACTTTACCTACAGTGAAATGTGAGTCACTCAAATAAAGTTCAAGAGGTTTTACTTACAGCTAATTTTTTATTGCTGTTCACTTCAACACGGTAACGTCAACTAAACGTGGTTTAATATCCACGATGATAATTAACTATGTAACACAACACTGGAACTTAGGTTAATAATAACCATAATATTTAACTACGAAACACAACACTTTCATTAAATTAGAACACACAGCCTTCAACAATACTTTAACGATAATTAAGCAGTCGCGTATCAAAAAGGAGTATTAACATTCACATTCAAAATCTCCCCCCCCCCTTTGAAAAACCGCTGCATTGCCTTTTTATCTATCGTTCTTATCAGGCCACACATACGTCACTCTTGTTCCGACCTCAGTATGTTGCCAACATTACTCTCTTTGGAGGGAAAAGACACAACGTTAAGTTTGGAAAGTGTAAAAGAGAACAAGCTCAAATTTACATAACAAAAGGAACAAAAAATGAAAGTTAAATTAGAATATACGTCACAAAACCAGTTCGTCAAGTTCACTCAGATAATGAAGTATCGAATCGCCCTCCAACCAGATAGCTCAGGCGGTACAAATAAGAAAAGATAAAACGGGCTTAGATTTTCGTGTTTTTATTTTGTGTGCATGTATGTGTGGGGGAACGTCGAGTTTTCTGGAGTGTCGAGTTATCGGGGTTGTATTTGGGGATCGAATGCTACCTGGTACACACTTATGTGTAGAAGAGAAAAGGCTACATTTGTAACAGAATTATGTAATCAGATCTAAACCTTATTCGTGGGAGGAATTTCTTCGAGAAATGGCCTATCTTTCTAAGTTATTGCCTAGCATCGATGAAAAGGGGTTAGCCCACACATCGCTGGAGGTTGTCCCTCCTCGGATCACTTTTTGAAGGTACTAACCACGGCCAATCATGAACACCCCACAACCTTACTCTCTCGGAAATAATCTGACCCAGTCATCTGGCCATTTCAATTTGGCCTTTGTCAACCTCCCTCAATCTCTTCGGATCACTATTTGAAGGTACTAACCACGGCCGATCGTGAACACCCCACAACCTTGCTCTCTCGGAAATAGTCTGACCCAGTCGTAGGGCCATTTCAATTTGGCCTTTGTCAACCTCGCTTAAGTCTGTTGCCTTTCCCATTTGAAGAACAAGAACAACACTGATTGCCAGAGTTCAGTATTAAGTGTTATTTATGCCGCTTCATGCCCTTCACACGCACCGTCGTTTGGCTGCAGTTTCTTCGATTTACATAAAGATCGTTGGTCATAATAATTTGGCTTACGGTAGATAGGAGTTATTTTCTTGAAGGGAAGGTTCTGGAATCGCGGTACAGATCTGTGTAGGGAAAATATACAGGGACCATTCTTACTTATTCTTTCAGAAATGCGCCTTTCTTATGAGCGGAAGGATTTCCGATTATCCTGAAACACATTTGTTTGGCAAATACAAGTTTAATCTTTTATGCTATCAATTGATACTTGTGAAATAGTAATTGGGTGTGTACATAAGTTCTACCCGATTTTGTAGGCTACAAAGAAAGGAGGAGAACACAATATATAACGTACCTAAGATTTCACATGTAATCGCCATCATTCTGTATGACCTCTTGCCATCTGTCTATGAGTAGGTGAATCCCACGCCGGAAAAACTCATGTGTTTCAGGATCAAAAAAGTCATGTAATGCCTTATTCATATCATGGAAGGTTTAGATAGCGAAGGTGTTCTGTGATGATCGAAAAAGGCGGTAGTCCGAAGGTGCCAGGTCAGGGGAATACGCTGGATGAGGTAACACTTTCCAACCGAAGTCCAGCAATTTTTACCGAGTAATTAAAGGCTTTTAAAGCAGCATGAGGTCTGGCGTTATCACGATGAAGGATCACACCTTTATGATTGACGGGTGCTGGCCGCTTCGATGTCAGTTGTTCTCACAATCTGTCCAACTGTTGACTGTAGAGGTCAGCATTTATCGTTCGGTTAGCTGCCAGCACATCAAAGTGGATTATTCCCTGGACATCCTACCAAACACCCAACAAAACCTTTTGGGATGCAGTCCTTTTGAGGTTGATGGAGCAAACTCCGCACCTTGGCACACAATCCGTCGACATTTTGCATTACGGTACAGTACCAATTTCTCATCACCCGTTACAATTCGTCCCAAAAACTGTTCATTTCTGTGATGAGAAAGCAAAGAAACACAGGTACGGATTATCTTCTCTCGTTGCTTTGCAGAAAGCTGGTGCAAAATCCAGTTATCGAACTTGGTGATGAAACCAAGCTCATGCATCTGTCCTTCGACTGTTGTTCTGTGTACCGACAACGTTTCTGCTAATTCCTGAACGGTTGGATGTGGGTCATTTGTTATGGCTTGGTCCGAAACCACGGATGGACGTCCAAGACGTGGTTGATCTTCACAGCTTCTGTCTCCGTCTCGGAATTTCCGAAACCAACGGCGACATGTGCTATCATCAACTGCATGACAGATGTTGCGGCAAGCTGCGGCTGCCTTTATCGAACTCGTACAGAAAATAATGGCTAATGTGCTCCTTATCGCATGCCATGTTACACCGTCCGTGATTTCCGTTACGAATGACTTACTCGGACAAACCTAGTTCCTGTATATGCTCTACTGCTCCATGCTTTATTGGCCGAAAATTCTGCATCACAGCGTCATCTGTGACGTAACTACTCTGTTCGGAATTTGTATCTATTACAAAAACGGGTAGATTCTTTGCACACACCCAATAAGTTGCCAACAAATATTACAAGAACTTTGATGTTGCTGTGATTTAGAATGAGAAAACAATGGAGCAGCCGTGATCATTTTCCTATGGCTACTTTGCCATCTGAGTACAAAGTTTTACAGCTTACGAATATTCAGAAGTAAATGAATCTCCCCCTCACGACTTTTTCAGATGAAAGAGTTATCCGAATGGTAATAAAAGCAAGCAAATGAAAAAAAGTAAACCTTCAGAAGTCGGGTGCAACGACGAATACCTAATCATTTCTTTTATTACATAATGTACTGGCAGAAAACTGTTCCTGAAGATATATGGCGATCTCCTTTTTTGGCAAGTCTTTTGTGAAAAAAGATCCTGCCTATGTTATCTCTTTGTCCGCCCGCACGCCCGTCCGTCCGTCCGTCTGTCTGTCTGTGGACACCATATCTCTGCAACTATTAGTCCGATTTGAAAAATTCTTTTTGCATTGAGGGTTTCAAACGTGAGAACGATTATTATTAGATTCCGGTTGTTTTCCGGTGCACAACTTTGGCCCTAGATGGCGTAAATGCAGATGATATGGAACTCAAAATACATTATTATTCCATATATTTGCTTCTAAATATCCGATTGAAAAAGTTCTTTTTCCTTTCGATGCTATTTATAACGAAGACTATTCTAGGTGCATCATCTTTTTCAAGTAATGCACTGATTTTCCGCTAGGGGCCTAAAGGTAAATTGCGTTTTCCCCGATATCTCTGCTTCTAAAAGTCCGATTTTAAAAATTTCTTTCAGAATCGGATACACAGCTCTTGGTGAAAAATGTTTTGCATATAATTTCTAGTTTTTAGTAGGAAACAGTTTTAGCTACCAGGGGGCGTAAGTGTTTATTTCTGCTTCTGTTGTATTTACAGAAAAATATGAGCTTTTGAAAACTAGACTGAAAAAATTCTTTCGTGGACCGATACCGCTCACCTCGAAAAACCTTGCGGGAATACCTTCTGCTTAGAATAGTGCATAGTTTTCCCGCCAGGAAACGCAGATATATTTTTGTCCATATCTCTGCTTCTAAGAGTCTGATCTGAAAAATTCGTTTTTTGTTAGAGAGTGCTTCCTGTGAGAAATGTTCCTCATGCAATTTCAGATGTTTCTTAACGCACAAGTGTGCCATTATAGGGCGTAAGTTCACTTTTCCGTTTACAGCATGTTTGCAGCAATATCTGCGGGAATAAAAACCCGATTGAAGCAATACTTTTTCGGTTAGATACTATTAACTATGGAAACATTTTCCGTGTATTTCCTTCCCAAGATAATTCACGATTTCGCCGCTAGGGGGAAAACATTTTTAATCTGTTTTTCTCAAAATCTCTGCTTCTAAATGTCCGATTTAAAAATTTCTTTTAACACTGATACAGTTTACCTTGTGGAACACTTTATGTTTGTATTTGAGGAGATATGTAGTTCACAGGTCTGCCGCTAGGTGTTGTTTGTGCACTTCTGTTTGCAGCCGTATCTACGCTTCTATAAACCCTATTGAGAAATTTCTTTTTTAACTGTATTGTCCTTTTTAAATAATGCATATATTTCCGCTGGGAGGAGTAAAGGTCAACACCATTTTTTTTCGCTATCTCTGCTTTCGGGAGACGTATTTGAAAAGTTTTTCTTTTCTTGGCACGGCTTTTGCCATGAAGAATAATTTACCCTATATTCAACTTTTCCATTATGCAAAATTCTTCCGCTAGAAGGCGTAGAGTTATGTCATGTTTCCTTCTACATTTCTTCTTTTAACTGTTCGATTTGAAAATGCCTTTGTCCAGGGCCGGATTAAGGCCTTAGTGGGCCACAAGGATAAGATATATCAATGGGCCCCCAAAGAACTTATGACGGAGAATCATTATTGAGTCCGTTAAAAGACGAAACTGTAGCAGTATGCATGTGATAATTAATACGCAGTGAATTCTTCAAACTAGGGGCCGTCCATAAAGTACGTTCGAGATTACAGGGAGAGGGGAGTACTTGACAACCGGACCAAATGTGACATGGGGAGGGGGAGGGGGAGGTTAACTAATTCGGACGTAGAGTGGCAAAAACATAGTGGATGGAATTTCTTCGTTTTGTTTTTTCTTTTTTTCTTCTTTTAATAGTTAAAAAAAAGTACGAATTATTTCAGATTTCTGAAATTTAGCTAAATCAGAATATTAATATTAAGTTCACGTTTTCGTACTACCAAATAATCTATCGTGTTTTGTATTGATGGTATAGTCGGGAGTGTCGCAACCTTGAATGCGTGCGTTCATTTGTAGATCTTTATTTCAGAATGATAAAGTTCGGGTAGCATTTAGGAATAAATTAATGCCTAAATAATAAATTTTTTCCGAAGCAAACGTGTAAATATATGGAAGATTCCTTTGAATAATTACACGTTTTCTTTCTGTTTCTCAACGGACTTCTAAAAGCAGTCGTCACAAATAAAGGGGGTTGCGGAAATTAGGACGTACTTTTTAGGGGCGGAGACATCAACAATCGGACAAAATGTGACATAGTGGGGGGGGGGGGGGTCTAAAAAATTAAAAGTTACGGACGTACTATATGGACGGCCCCTAATAAAATACCTGTAGAGTTTTAATAAAAAGCCTATATTTTCCACTGTTCTCACAAGAACATGAGTTAAAAGCTTAAGATTCTTAGATTTTGTCTTGGAATGTTTAATAAATTTAGCATTGTTTACTTTCCTTGATGCCTTTTTTTTGTTATACAATGTGAAGCCACAGTGAAGTTCCAAGTGCAAACATAGAGAAGTCGGTGGATGGTCAGGGCCTGATTTCTGCACGTGCACAGGGTCTCAGAATTTGGGTGGCTTCCAAACTACTTCTAAAAACCAATATATTTTTAAGTCTATTCATGCCAAATTAATGAAAAAAGAGACTGCTTTGTTAATGATTATTTATCTGAGACAATATTGCAACGAATGAACAAAGTGAGCACTTCCCTTTCAATCTTCCATGGGCAATTTGTCGTTAGTTTTACCATTATATGAGTCAATTATTGACTTCATCCTGAATTTCGTGAGAAAAAATTTCTAACTGTTCGAGAAATAATACAGCCAGTTGTTAGGGAGAGAAATTGATTATGAATCCTCAAGAAGGAAGAAAATACCCAAGAACCGAATTCTAGATGATTCATCAACTTCAGACGTTGTATTTAATAATCGAGATTCCTTCATGACTCAAACTTTTTAGGTAATGTGAGACAATATTGTTTCATAGTTGCAAACCAGGAAGAAGTCATATGAGGAATTGGACTCTAGATTTGGATTTGTCTACAGGAATGGCTTAAGTGATGAAGCAGCTGAATTGTTGCAAAAGCAGTTTTCAAATGAACTTGAAGAAGACTTTGCTGAAGAGTTCCTTCATTTTCGAATCCTGATGAAACAATTAATTCACTGAGAGCACAGATCCTCTCACTTGCCTTGGGAAGTTAAGGGACTTGAATTTAGTTCATATTTTTCCCATTGTTGACACATGCCTCAGGATTTTTTTACCAATACCTATTTCCAAACGTTCAAATGAACGCTCGTTTGCGGTTCTGAAAAGAACAAAGCGTAAAGTTTAAAAGAAGAGTCAATTGATACTCTTCACATACTGTCCATTAAAAGTGATGTAAAAGCAGATTTAAGTTTTGAAGATATAACTGATGATTTTGCAGCCACAAAAGGTAGAAAAAAGCCATTTTTAAATGTCCTGCTGCCAATTCAACAGTTAAAAATTATCAAGTATTTTTTAAATATTTTTATTCATACATTTTAATGGTTTGTTTAAAAATGGGGTGTGACTTATAATCACGCTCCTGTAATAACATGCAGGTATGGTTTGTTTTTCCTAGATTTCTCATATCACTGGTGAAGCCTATATTCGCAGCAATACGGTATATTATAAAATTGCAATTCATGAGGCAACCTTATGGGCTGTCTTATGTTATAAACATATACATGAAAAGCATTTCAGCAAAACGTGTAGAATTTATTAAAATATCTTTATTAATATTAGTTTTGTGAAAAGAAAATTTGTGAATCGATATTCATAATTATGTTGGGTTTACTTTCACATAAATGAAAATACGGAAAAAGTTCAAATGACACTACTGTATTTAAAGACTCGTAATAATTTACATGGGCTGTTGCAATAATTTATCCCACAATGTGTGTTGTCACTTGTCAGCTGTAACATTTTGTGAGGGATTACTTCTTACAGGTTAAACTACCGTCGGTTCATCATTTCGATTAAATTTATGGTAGACTAGAGGTTTTAAATTATATCTCTGGGAGGATAGTTATTTGTTTTGTAAATGATACCATAAAACAAAAGAAGAATTCTAGAGAATTAATGTTACAACTGTAAGCTCTGCGGATGCGGGGAAACTACAAGTGCTGTGAATGCTAGTATGTTACAATCCACATTGGCCTGAAAAGATGACTAGCATGTGGGATGTGTTTTATTGTTTCACTACTAGAAAAATTGCTTGCAAAAAAAAAAATATATATATATTTACCAGCAAATATTCTTCTCAACTGTTAGCTGATAATTTATAGGATGTGCACAGGGCCTCCGTTGACCTAACTCGGGCCCTGTGGATTATAGTGAAAAAGGTAAAACTCTCTCGCCAACCCCGCTGTACACAACGACACGAAACGTTGCTTAGTGAATCACTGGCTTGAAATCTGTTCGCCTTCTAACGATTGTTTGTGATCGAGTGGGATCATACGAGACAAAACCAGTTGATTGTTATCGATATATAAATACAGGGGTTGGCCAAAGTAATGGAAACACCTTGAAACAATAGGTGTTACCCATCTAACATGGTGTGGGAGCACCCTTGGCATTTAAAACTGCTTGAATCCTCTTTGGAATGGATGGACGCATACAAGTAGTGGATGGTGGTAAGTGGTATGTTGTACCATTCCACATACCAAAGTCACTGTTTTCAGCAAGGTGTTTTCATTATTTTGGACAACCCCTGTATATAAGGTGGGTATTATTTGCGATGTAGGGGCCCTTGGTAATGGTGAGCCCCTAGGCTAAAGCCCCGTTAGATCCTGCCTTTATTTCGCCCTGCCTTTGTCTCTGACACTTCCTCCTGCTATGAGAAACATCTGTGTACCATTGATTAATTTTCGTAACATACTTTTTAGCCGTTGGTGGAAGTAAGTAACTCTTTCTACGTATTTCTGGATGTTTTATCTTATGTAGAAACCCTGTTGATTTTTTTTCCCAACCGGTTCCATTGACTATGAATGACTTTGGTAAATTTTATTCGCGTTGGAAAGGATTCAAAACGAGCGCTCATTACAACCGAAAATTCTGTCATCTTTCTTATTATTTTTCGACGTACTACGTCGAAAAATAATAAGGCCGGGAATCAGGCAATGTACATTTTTGTTTGACCTAAACAAAATTTCTATTCCTACTGAATCGAAACCGTGCAATTCCTCACCTGGCGTTATTTTCTCTGACAGGAAAGCGCAGTAGTTCAATGTTTAAAAAAAGGAAATCAATATCTAATTGGTGTTAAAAACATGCATAACATTTTCTGAATTTTGACTTCAGTAACATGTTCTTTGTATTAACGTCGCATCAGGATAAAACAATTTAACGAAATTACCTTGTTCCTTCACCTGATTAAAAAAATTGCGCTTGGCTTTGAATTAGAAACAGAACTATGTTTAATAAAAAACATGACTTTTTTTTATTCCCTCGAGGCACCAGTATTATGTCCTAACGTTGTTTAAGCAGCAGGAGAAAATACGTACTTCTAAGAAAACATGCGTTTTTCATTTGAAGGGATTAAACGACAGATTGGCTCACTGCTCCCAACAGAATTCTGTTTTAGACAAAAATTGCGCTTCCCGTGATGCGAATAACATTCCGTGAGAAAATTTTCATTCTTTATGAATCGCCTCGTCTTTGAATCCTTCCTAGGAATCTCACTAATCAGTCCGAGATTATTTATTCAACACTTCTGTTTGGGTTTTTCGAATCTGATTCTCTTGTGGTTTCTCATTTTACATCACAGAGGTTGATTCACGTTCATAGCGACAAAGTAAAATGCGCGTCATATGCAAATCGTGTGCGTCACAATGACGTAATCGTGCATTAGCAGCCTTCAGCTTTAAGAGCATTTGTAATTTTTCTTTGGTAGTGTTAAGATGCATGCACGAGTGATTCCGTTCTGGGAAGGGTATACAGCTGCCCTTTCCGAAGAAGGTTATTCGCATACAGCAATCCAAAAAAGGTGCAAATAAAATGGTTCTGTGATTTCTAAGAATGGCGTATGTCAAGTAATCAAGCGGGCAAAAGAGAACTTTGCAGCTTTCTCGAGTGGCGCACAAACGGCACGAGAAAAACACCCTAAACCAAAGAGGACCGCTGAGGTGGTGCAAAAAGTCAGGTCTCTTCTAAAGAAAGAGAATCCAGCAACGCAAAGGAGCATTGCACAGCATGTAGGTGTCTCACGGGCAACTGAAAACCGCATTATCAAATCTGAGCTACTCTTAGAAAAGGGATTTAAGCCTAACGTCCACAAGCTCCTTCCGCGCCGCATTTCGGAGTTAATGACGAACTGCAGGAAACTACAGTAGAAACACCTAGCAAGGGACAGGCGGAAGTTCGACTTTGGGTGAAACATGGATATATCTTAGTGACACAAACAAAATCCGGGCAATATATTATCAACAAATGGGTGCCAAGGCATACCCGGAATGGGTACGTGATTGCAAAGAAAGTTTTTTTTTATGTGGATATATGGTTGTGGGAGGTTATTGTAAAAATTGCAAGTTAAAGCTACGAAAGATTGCGAATAACGTAAAACTTAAGGCAGCTTATTATCAGACAAACATTCTTGACCCAATTTACCGCGAAGAAATTACATCCTTAAACGGCTTCAAATGTGTGGATCCACCATGATAAGGCTTCCAGCCATACGGCCAACTCCACAGTGGCATAGATGCGGAAGATGGAAGCTTAGACTGGGATCCACGCTATACCATAATCCTCTATTCCTGTCAAATCGCCAGATGCTTCAGCCATGGATTTATGCGGCTTCGGGTTACTTAAACGAGCCCTCAAAAGTAGACGACCCAAAACAATTGACGGTCTTTGGAAAACTTGCAAAGATGAGTGGAAGAGAATTGATCCTACCTGTTTGCAAACGAACCTACTACAGTGGAAGTTGCGCTGCAGAAGGATTGTACAGGAACATGGTAAGCACATAGAGCATAACAGAAGCTGGCGCCATGGTATTTAATAACTGCATGATCCTGTAAATGTTGTCACTATAAACGTGAATCAACCTCTGTAAAAACAAGAATATTGGCCTTTTGTAGGTGTTTCAAACTGATGCAAATTCTGAACATCCTCTCATGTTTAAAATTTAACTTCATAGCTCAGTTTAACTTACAACAAGCCATTTGAAGTACACAAACATATGTAAAGAATGCGTACTGCGTTATCATTTCGCCTTGCTTGCCCACCTGAGGTGTACTGTGTTTCCGCTTTGACATTTAGTATAGTAGATTCCGGTTAACTGGAACTCATCAAAGCTAGAACACTTTGGCCCAGCTAAGCACCTGCCACAATTATGCGAAGATTTTACCCAAAGAGATAATTTGGGATGTTCTTCAAGAACGATCCCAAATAAACGGCTGCTTCGATTGACCGATTACCCAATTAACCGAAATCTACTATATTTTGAAAATTATTTAGTATTGTGAAGAATTTTTGAAGTGTTTTCTTCAGGCACATTTTTTCCACTCCAGCAGCGTGAATGTACACACGTGTATATTCATATTGATCATGATATCTGTGTTTTTTTAAAGAATTATTTCTTAGATTTGTCCGACGTGATCACACTAAGATTTTCCTTTCATTCTTCATTCGAATATAATGAAAAGCCATATTTGTATGTCTCTGTTTTTCTGTATCAATGTTACAGCCCTTACTGCGAATAAAATGTGTTCGATAAATTGGAAAAGCATTTTATGGGAGCAGAAGTATTCGTCAGATGAAGATGTCAAAGAAGCAGTTTTGACGTGGTTGGTAGACATTGGAGCAGATTTTTACTCTCAGGGAATAGATAAATTAATCACACATTATAACCTAGGTGACTATGCAGAGAAGTAGATTCAGGTTGGTCTTCAGCCTAATAAACACTTACGGACAATGAAATCTGCTGGTATCGTTCACTTGATCGAAAGGTCACTTGACCGAAAATTACTTCACGGAAAATCACTTGATCAAAAGGTACATTACACCGAAGGGTCACTTGACCGAAAAGTTCATTTCATCGAAAGGACATTTGATCGAAAAGTTCATTTCACAGAAGGATTACTTTACCTAAAAGTTCATTATATCGAAAGATCATTTCACCGAATGGTCGGTTTATCGAAAACTTCGAATTTTGTTGTTAGCGATCTGTTGTAGTGTGGTGCGGATTATTGAAAAACTGGGCACCTAAACGTTATCGGATTGTATAAAAAATACACTTTTAATTTCTATGAAACACCTCTCCATGAGTACGTTTTTCGAAATATAACATTAATTATAAGGTCTATATCTGTGCCTTTTTGTCAAGTTTTAATCCTCCGAACTCATATTCATAAGGGTTACTACATAGCAAATCAAGTAAGTAATGTTCCACTTTTACTCAACCACAAAACATTAATGTTTTGACCGTAGGCCTAGATATAGGCCATTTTAACAGATTTTAACACTATTCATATTCAAAAGCATTACATAAAATGTGAGCAGGCACGATTAAAATTTGCTAAAAAGGCATAAGCCCAGGCCTAGAGCCCTAAAATTGATTATTTTTGCCTGAAAAAATGTGCAACGTTATTAACTTGACTTTTTATGTAAACCTCATGAACATGAGCTCGCACGATTAAAATTTGGTAAAAAGCCCTAAGCCAAGGCCTAGGGACCTAAAATTGATTCTTTCTGCCTGAAAAAATGTGCAACATTACTAATTTTACTTTTTATGTAAACCTTATTAACATGAACACTGAACATGACTTTTATGTAAACCTTATGAACATGATTAAAATTTGCTAAAAAGGCCTAATCCAAGGCCTAGAGACGTAAAATTAATTATTTTTGTCTTCAAACTAAATATTTGCGTTCTCTGTGATACGGAGAAATCAATAGTGCAATTTGAGTATGATCCCCTAACGTTTCGGTGGTCTGTCTGCCGAACTTGCACCATGCTTCAACAGATCCTGTAATGAAACCCAAAGTTTTCGATAAACTGAACTTTCGGTGAAATGACCTTTCGATGAAATGAACTTTTAGGTAAAGAGACCTTTCGGTGAAATGAACTTTTCGAACAAGTGACCCTTCGGTAAAATGTACTTTTCGATCAAGTGACCCTTCGGTGAAATGAACGTTTCAATCAAGTGATATTTTGGTGAAACAATCTTTTCGGTGAAGTGATTTTCGGTCAAGTGACCCTTCGGTGAAGTAAACGTCGGGCAAATGAACCAGACCCGAAATCTGCGCACCTAGAAGAAAACATGTTACAACCGTGAAACTTTGCAAATAATTAGAGTGCGTGCTGGTATGCAAATGATCCACGTTTGGTGCGAGTGCACATGACCGCACACCCTGGGGTGGCGCTGAGAGCACGTACCGGCAGCCTTATAAACCGGCGTGTAGTCGATGCCCCATGAAAGTGAAAACCACCAGCCGACGCAAGCAAGAGTACAGAGTGACAAGAATACCGGGTAGAAGCCAGAGACGTCGATTTACCCAACTTATGAACTTTGAGAGAGGTCTGATCCTCGGGTTGAAAACCGCAAGGTGGTCGGCGCGCCGTATAGCCCGCCACGTGGATCGTTCTAACCATACCGTTCGACTGTGTTGGGAGCAGTGGACGCGTGATGGCACTACCACACCGCGGAGCTGCTCCGGACGGACCAGGAAGACCACCGGTGGAGAGGATCGACGGATCGTGCGCCAGGAACGAACGGATCCCATGCGGACCCGATCCACATGTACAGGCAGATGTAGCGGCTCTTGTGTGCCCACGAACCATTTCTCGACGCCTCGCGGAACCAAATCTGCGATCCCAGCGCCCCTTACGTGACACCGGAACATCGCCAGGCCAGAGCAACATGGAACTCCTCAGACTGGTGACGTGTGGTGTTTAGCGATGAGTGCCGCTTCGATTTGGGGACAGATGATCATCGTGTCCGGGTGTGGAGGTCCCCGGGTCAACGGCGCAATTCCAACCTCGCTATCGAGCGCCACATATCTCTCACTGCAGACATTATAGTCTGGGGAGCCATTGCCTACAATAGCCGATCAGCTCTAGGAGTGGTACGTGGATCATTGACGGGCCAGCGGTATATGGATGAGATCCTACGGCTCTATGTGCTCCCATTCCTGGCCGGGATTCCAGGTGCGCTATACCAGTCGCCCGCACACGGCTGGGGTTGCCCAGGATTGCTTACGTCACATATAGACACTTCCATGGCCTGTCCACTCCCCGGACATGTCTCCTATCGAGCATGTATGGTACCAGTTGAAAAGCCGGCTGCCGCCGTGCCGCACTATCCGGGATTTGCAGCACGCCGTCCAACACGCGCGGGCTAGTCTGCCGCAGGACAACATCCGGCGTCTGTTCGCCTCCATGCCAGACCGTATTGCAGCATGTATCGCTGCAAGAAGGGGTGCGACGCGCTATTGAAGATGATCGGACTGCGTGCCACAGATCCTTCTGTAATTGTCCTGCAGCTCTGTTTTTGCCATCATGTGTATCATTCATCTTTATCATTACATCGATAAAATTTCAGTTCAATCCAAAGCTTCCTTCTTGGTGCGCAAATTTCATTGTCTGTGAGTGTACATACATTTGCTGTTCTTATATGCAGAGTGTTCACAAATGATTACCCTGATTTAAGCATTTTATAACATTTAAATTAACACTGGTAATTACACTGTTGAGTCACATTGTTGTGATCAACTCCTACTTTTGACGTCAACAGCGCGTAGCCAATGAGTGAAGGCACGTGTCGTGAGCTGACTTGGAGGGTATGTAAGGTGTGTTGTAGGCCTTCTGAAAACGTATCACTCGTTGCTGTCATGGATAAAAGGAGTGATTTATCAGATTTTCAAAACGAGAAGATTATTGGCTTTCGGCCCAAGGGTGGCAGTATTTCTGAAACAGCGCAGTTTGTGAACTGTTCACGTGCTGCTGTGATTAAAGCATATCGTGATTGGAGAAATGGCACCATTGAGAATAAGCGATGTGGAAACTGCGGAGCACCCCGTGCCATTGATGTGAGAGGTGAACGTCGGCTTCACAGGTGCGCGAGGGCCGATCGACACCCTGCAGTGGATCAACTAACTGGCCGAATGAACCAGGGGTGATACCGGAAGGGTGTCTAAAATAACAGTTCAACGAACCTTGCTGTATATGGGGATCCGATGCAAACGGATGGTCACTGCACTTATGCTAGCTAAGGTGCATCGGCAGAAAAGGCTGATATTTGCACAGCCGCATCGGAATTGGACCTCCTCTGATTGGTAAACGACTGCCTTCTCCGATGAGTCATGTTTTCTGCTTCATCGAACGGATGGACGTTGGCGTATAAGGCGAGAAACTTCGGAGAACAAACACTCTTCAGCCATTGCTGGAAGAACACATGCTGGTTGAGACAGCGTTATGGTCTGAGGAATGTTTTTG
The DNA here is from genome assembly GCA_039090855.1 of Macrothele yani. Lineage (NCBI taxonomy): Eukaryota > Metazoa > Arthropoda > Arachnida > Araneae > Macrothelidae > Macrothele > Macrothele yani. The sequence continues at coordinate 129,602,341 of CM077027.1, read as the reverse complement.
TGGCATTATCTGGGTCTACTCATACCTGTGGAAGACACTATGGACTTTTGTTATGAATTCATCCTTGCAGACCACGTACACTCATACATGATGATTGTCTTTCCTGGGGAGCATGGGATCTTCCAGAACCACAATGCGACGTGTCACAGAGCTGGACATGTCCGAGAGTGGTTGGAAGACCACAACGAAGACTTCAAAGTACTTCCCTGGCCCACTAATTCCACAGACTTAAACCCAATTAATCATCTGTGGGACCGCCTCGATCGTGTTGTCCGCTCTATACCGCGCACCCTCCAGGAGCTGCCAGATTCACTGCAGTCAGCATGGATCCACATACCTGTGAACACCTTCCAGCACCTTATTGAGTCACTCCCAGACCGTGTAGCTGCTCTCCGCGCTGCACATGGCGGTTACTCTGGATATCAGCTGGTGGTCACAATAATGTGACTCGACCGTGTAATAACAGTTTTAAACAGAAGTAGATATAAATACACCGAAGGGCCAAAACATTACGACCACCTGCCTAATATGATGTTGGTCCTCCATCGCCGTCAAAACAGCCAGGTCTTACCCTGCGAGAAATAGTCGCTAGAAAATTTCTAAAGGTGTCTTGTTAGCATGTCTTTTGTAAAAAAAGATCGTGCTTATGTTACCGGTTTGAACGTCCGCCTATACCCACGATATCTCTGCAACTATTAGTCCGATTTGAAAAATTATTTTTGGATTGGGAAGCCTGAAATATGCGAATGATGATCCTTTATTTCGTTTTTTTTTTTACGATGTACAATAACCGCTAGGGGGCGTAAATGCAGATGATGTCGAATTCAAAAATACATTTTATTCCACGCTTCTAAACATCCGATTGAAAAAATTATTTCATCTTTCGATTCCATTTATGTCGAAAAGTATTTCAGATATAGTTACTTTTTCAAATTACGCATAGATTTTCCGCTAGGGGGCGTAAAAGTAAATTACATTTTTCCCGATAACTCTTCTTCTAAAACTCCGATTTGAAATTTTTTTTTTCAGCGGATACACCTCCTGTTGGAAAACCTTTTGCATATAATTTCGAATTTTTGGTAAATAATTCTTTAGCCGCCAGGGGTCGTAAGTGTTAATTTTTGCTTCTGATGTATTTGCCATATAATCTGAGCTTCTAAAATATCGATTGAAAAAATTCTTTCGTGGACTGATGCCACTCACATCGATAAACATTTTCGCAATATTTTCTTCTTAAAATATTCCACAGTTTCTCCGCCAGGGGGAGTAGATGTATATCTTATTTTTGTCAATATCTCTACTTCTAGGAGTCCGATTTGAAAAATTCTTTCTTTGTTGGATAGTGTTTCCAGTGTGACATGTTTTTCATATAATTTCAAAATTTTCAAGGGATTCATAGACTTTCCGCTAGGGGCGTAATGGTAAATTGATTTTCCCTCTATATCTCTGCTTCTAAATATCCGATTTGAAATATTCTTTCTGCACCGGATGCAGCAGGTCCTGATGCGAAATCCTTTGCACATAATTTGTAATTTTTGTAAAAGAATGGTTTGGCCACCAGGAAACGTAAATCTTAATTTCCGCTTCTGATGTATTTGCAGCAAAATATGAGCCTCTAAATTCTCGATTGAAAAAATTCGTCGTTTGTAGACCGATAGTACTCATGTCAACAAACCTTTTAGAAACATTTTCTTCTTAAAATAAATCATCCATGGTTTCTACGCCAGGGGGCGTATATGTATATTTTATTTTTGTCAATATCTCTACTTCTAGGAGTCCGATTTGAAAAATTCTTTCTTTGTTAGATAGTGTTTTCAGTGTGACCCGTTTTTCATATAATTTCAAAATGTTCAATTAATTCATAGACTTTCTGATAGGGGGCGTAATGGTAAATTGCTTTTCCCCCTATATCTCTGCTTCTAAATATCCGGTTTGAAATATTCTTTCTGCATCGGATGCAGCAGGTCCTGATGGGAAATCGTTTGCACATAATTTCTAATTTTTGTAAAAATGGTTTGGCCACCAGGTGGCGTAAGACTTAATTTCCGCTTCTGATGTGTTTGCAGCAAAATATGAGCTTCTAAAATCTCGAATGAAAAAAAAGTGGTTTGTTGACCGATACTACTCATGTCGACAACCCTTTTAAGAACATTTTCTTCTTAAAATAATGCATGGTTTCTACGCCAGGGGCGTAGATGCATATCTTATTTTTGTCCATATCTCTACTCCTAGGAGTCCGATTTTAAAAATTCCTTCTTTGTTGGATAGTGTTTCCGACGTGAAATGATTTTCCTATAAATTCAAAATTTTCAAGTAAATCATAGCCTTCTCGCTAGGGGGCACAAAAGTAAATTGCGTTTTCTGCGTTATTTCTGCTTCTAAAACTCCGACTTGAAAAATTCTTCCTGTATCGCATACAAGACCTGATGGAAAATATTTTTCACATAATTTCTAATGTTTGGTAAAGAATGGTTTGGCCACCAGGGGTATAAGTGTTAATTTCTGTTTCTGATGTATTTGTAGCAAAATCTGGGCTCCTGAAAACCCGACTAATTTTTTTTTTCTTGGACCGGTAGTGCTCATAGAAGGAGATAATACAATAAGAAATGTTGCTGATCTTCACTGCAAGTGTGAGTAACATTTCTTATCCAATTTTCAGAAACGGATATAACGCTCTAGCGGAAAAACTGCGTATTTTCAAAATAGAATATGCGAAATCTTTTTGAGACGTATTGAATAATACCCTTTGCAAAAAGGAGTTTTTTGTTTTTAAATTTATTTTTCGGTTTTCTTGAAGCAAGATACGGCTACAAATGGAAATATACACTGACTCCTTCCTTCTCGGGCGGCAGAATTGTGCGTTTAAAAATGAAAAATGTATCCAAGTCTTTCCTAAAAGTAAGAGTTATCCAACGCACAAGAATTTTTCAAAGCGGAAAGGGATAGTGAGAGTAACAGAAGACATATCCGCACTCCTTAGCGGGAAACTGTGACTGATTTGATACAGAAAATACACGGTCGTATCAGAATAATACGACCACCCCCTGAATCAAGTGTACCCGCCCAGGCGTGTCACACAGTGCACGTGACAAGGTCGACCACACGGAGGTATAAGCGGCTGGCTAAAACAGATGAGACATAGCGAGCCGCGGATGGCTTAGTGGTTAGCGAGTCAGACTATCGATGCAAGGTCCTCAGGTTCGAGCCTGGGCTGATCTTTCAGAGATGGTGTGATTTACTAACAATCGCTGAATATCCGCCGTGCGTCGGACGAGCACGTTAAGTGATGGCCCCCAGGTTGGACCCACTGGTTAAATGGCCATCCTTTCCTATGCCCCCCCCCTGAAGTTCTCTCACCCCTGTGTGTGCAACATCGTACTTGTACGGTGGCGCCATCTACTGTACTCTAATCTCACTACAAACTGCTCTATCAAAGTTGCTAGACTTGCTCTCATTCCTTCCGTTTCTTTGTCCTGCCCAAAAGGCAATCTCGCTGTAGGTGGCTGGGACCTAAACTCTACTCACTGTGGACGGAAGTCCTACCAGAAAATGACAAAAAGATGAGCCATAGCGCGTTACGAGAGCACAATGGGCAGAGGCAGTGATTTGGCGAACGTTAAAAAAATGATCATCGGCTACCGAGTCAAGGGTGGAAGCATTTCAGAAACATCAGACTTGGTGGGTTGTTCGCGAGGTGCTGTTGGAAGGGTGTACCAAGAATGGACCGCTGGCACACCGAGTATCTCCCGACGTCATAACCGTGGAGCCCAAAGGCCATCCACCACTGAGGATAAAGTCACTTCCGTCGACTGGTAAAGGGCAATCGACGCGCAACAGTGCAGTAATGACCGCGCAAATGAACGCTAGGGCACCCAGGTACGTGTTCCCGAGAACAGTAGAGCAAACTCTGTTACGCATGGGTATCCGGAGTCGACACTGCGTCAAGACGCTCATGTTATCCCAGGTCTATCGGCAACGATGACCCTAGTTTATCTCCTGCCTTGCGATTTCGGAAAAGGTTGCCTTCTCTCCAACGAATTGAGGTTTCTACCCCAGAGAAGTGACGGATACGGCATCAGACGCACGAGAATCAACACCCGGACAAGCTTATCGGTTAAGTACAGGGAGGCGGTGGCAGTGGGAATATCTGCGGGATGTTTTCCTGGTATGACCTGGGGCCGCTGGCACCACTGGATGGGTGCCTGAACGCCAATGGCTACCTGTCCATCCTCGCTGACCATAGCACCTCTTCATGTTTGACGTTTCCCCTGGTGGTGATGGTGTCTACCAACAGGACAATGCGCCCTGCCACGTGGCTAAGGGGGTACGTGACTGGTTTCAGGAACACGACAGCTATGCCTCTGCTTTCCTTTGGCCTGCGAAATTGCCCGATCCCAATTCCATAGAGCACTTGTGGGACTATTTGGATAGACAGGTTCGACGTGAAGACACACAACCACGCCATCTCCGGGACCTCCATGCTCAGCTGCAGTCCGAATAGGCACGTGTGCCTCGGGCAACCTTCCAGGGCCTCATTGCGTTCATGCCACGCAGTCTTGCCACTGTCATTCGGGCCAAGGGTGGTTATTTCCATTATTAGATAGGTGGTCATATTTTTCTGATACCAAAAATGTCAGTCATATTGTTGCTTCCAACGAAAAAAAAAACGTTTCTCAGTCTGACTTTGACAATAACTTATATGTTGCAAAAATATCATGGTAAATAACCTAATGCACTTGCTCCTCATAGAGGAAAGACTGCGATATAAAAAAGAACAAAAGCTGTGCTTTCTTTGTTTAAGCTGTTCAACGGAGAAATAATTTTTTTAATCCAACTAATCTCTGCGGAGATATGATTTCTATAGACGGATGGACGGACATAGCAATACACCAATCATGAACTGTTACATACGCACTTCGAGTACCAAAAGGTGTCCAAGAAGGTTGGAAGCTGTATTAAAGGCAAATGGTGGTCCAATATCTTACTAATAAATCCATATCGCTTATTTCAGGTGTTCACATTTTTTGTCAAACTGCTGTACATTCGAGTAATGAAGGTTCCATAGTCTTTTCATTCAAAAGCTGAAAATTTTCTCTAAAAGTCATCAGAAAGCTGAACACCATCGCGATCACGGTAATTTTCGGCACAAGACATCACACATAAAGACATTGCACCCAAAGCTTCTTTAGAAGATTTAATGAAAATCACGATCAATGCGTTATTTATTACACTTTTTTGGGCTTATACGTCATTTAAAGCAATTACGTGTTACTAGTATTTTTAAAGTAATGATTTATTGTATTGTTTTCTTGATGGGACGATGTTTTGTTTTCTCTTTTGAGCTCGTGCGTTCTTGGGCAGACAGTTCTTTTTCTAACTTCCCCTTTTTCTATATGGTTAGGTATCTCATCAAACGCTGTCCACCTTTTTTTCATCGCTAGAACACTCCTTTAACCTTGGCCTCCTCAAGTCGCCTCTTTCCTCGACTTGACCTTCTGCGTGCTAATTTCTCCTCCCTTTTGCTTTCCCTTAACTCTTATGCGACTAAGGGAGGTTAAACATTTTTTTCTACGTTTGCATTCCATTCCTGTGTTTCAACTATTTGTGCCGATCTATTTTTGTCCAGGTAACAGATCGGAGTGTCATGAATCGTGATACACGATGTTTATTTATTGTTTTTACGCACTGTGTCTCATTCCTTTCATTTGTTCGCCCCCCCTCCTTTTTTTTTATCTTTCAGAGCCTTATCAAAGATTTGACTGCAGAACTAGCGCCCTTATTTTTAGCTGCCTTTATTTTTGTCAGCTGATCTTAATTGGTCATGGGAATGAGTGCTCTTTCGACTTTCGACGTATTTATCTATTTCGAGCTATTACAAAACAGCAGAAAGTGGGATCTGTTTATGTTTCTTTTTTTGTTTTTGTTATTTACGTTTTGTGAGAAGTGATGAAGAAGCAAAAACTTTTGCCTTTCTTCTTCAAGAGGCAAATAACCTCCTCAGGTAATAAGAGGTATAGTTTCCTTGATGGAACAATGTGCTTTCTCTTTTTAACTCAAAAGCCAGACATCTGGGAATGTGAGGAAGCCAGATTCATCTTTTTTAACACCTGTGCTTGGAGAGTGCAAAGGGATAATATCACAAACCAATTAGTGACATTTAAATACTTCCCCTGTAACGGTTATACAACGCAGTAAACCTGTTCTTCGGAAACCGTATCGGCTGGGGGTTCTAATAGGTGTACAAATAAGTTTTAAAGTGTTTTTTTTTGTGTGACGTATACCACTGATTTACATAACCGACATTCCCAGCGCATTGTTGTCATGTGACCGTAACTGGTCCAGAGTATAAAATGTGACATAAAAGTTTGCGGAACAGTCAAACGCGCTTGCACATCGGTAGGTGAAAAATGACAAGCGATATTGCATTTATTCGACACTGTATTCGTTACGAATTTGATCAAGGAAAAAGTACCACAAAAGCATGTGCGTCAATCTGTTCTGTTCTGGGGGAGAATATTGTATCGAAAAGCACGTGTGAGGTTTAGTTTAGATTAGGTGATTTTGATGTTAGCGATCGAGAACATAGCGGCGCCCCGCAGAATGTTTCACATGAGGAACGGCAAGCATTAATGGATGAAGATTCCTCTCAAACGCAAAAAGAACTAGCTGAACATCTGGAGGTTACTCAACAAACCATTTCCAATCGTTTACGCGCAATGGGAAAGATTCAGAAGGAAGGAAAATGGGTGCCACATGACCTGAGCCAGAGGAACAAGGATGAGCGTGTCATGAAGTGTTTGAATCCGTTGAATAAACAACATAGAAAGTCTTTCCTGTGGAAACTTGTTACGGGTGATAAAAAGTGGATATGGTATGGATATCCCACACTGGGCAGACCCCGGTGAAGCAACGACTTCGACACAGAAACGCAATATTTCACTCCAAGAAAGTTCTGCTGTGCATCTTGTGAGATATGAAGGATGTGCTGTATTATGAACTATTGGAACAGAGCCAAATTGGTACTGCTGATCGCTACAGGCAACAATTGCTGCGATTGAATCAGGAAATCTGTCGGAAACGTCCATTCACTGATATAGGATTGCGTCGCGTGAAATTACTGCGTGACAACGCTAAGCCCCATGTCACGAAATCGGTCAAGGAAACATTACTGACGCTCAGCTGGGAAGTTTTTGAGCACCCGGCGTATAGTCCCGACATAGCCCCTTCAGACTATCATTTGTTCCGATCGATGTAACATGGTTTGTATGCTGTACGGTTCCAGACATGTGACGAAGTGCAAAAATGGGTTGACGACTTCATCGCGTCACACGATGAAGTATTCTTCATACCTGGAATCCGTCAGATTCCCGAACAATGGCGGAAGGTGATAGAAAATGAAGGCGCATATTTTCATTTCTAAAAGCATTGTTGTTTTCTCTCAAATTACATGTTGCGTTGTCTTAAAACGCTTTGAAACTTATTTGTACACCTAATATATAGACTCCGCCTAGAGGCAAGAACGCTGACTGAATTATCTGTCTTACTCATCGTTCTTTGATGTATTATCTCACTCTTTAATTTAAAAACTAAATATCCAGGAACCTGGGGAAGCTAGATGCATCTTCTATAACATCTGGGCTTGGAGAATGCAAAGCGGTAAAATCGTAAAACAATTGGTGTTATTCAAATACTTATACTTCCCCTGGAATGGTTACAAGTCAGCGCACTTTATCTTTGGAAAGCGTTTCGGATGGAGGATCGGTGTAGACTTTGCCTGGAGGTAAAAACGCTAACCGTATTATCCATCTTGCTCATCGTTCCTTTATGTTTTCTCTCTTTTTAACTCAAAAGTCAGATATCTAGGAATGTGGGAATGCCAGACACTTCTTCTTTGACACCTGGGCTCGAAGAGTGCAAGGCGGTAAAACTGTAAAGCAATCAAGAATATTCAAATACTTCCCCTGGAAAGGCTTAGTAAACCTTATCTTTGGAAACTGTGTCGACTGGGGGTTCTATATAGACTCTGCCTAGAGGTAGAAACGCTAACTGCATTATCTATTTTTATCTCCGCAAAGCGAAGACAGAAACCAATACAATTTAATTCAAAACAGAAAATACACCAGATAATCCAATACCTGTATGAAATGATATTGAAGCTGAAGTTTCGTATTGATATTGAATTGCTTGGGGTATTATCACTTTTGAAGCACATTGTTTTCCCTTTTGGAGGTTTAATGACCACGGTGAGCAACTCGATGGGCTATAAGGATTCAATCGCCCCTAATTTAGGGCCCACTGATTCCAAGGAAAGGAGAGAGCCAGTGTCCTAAGACAAACACAACGTCCATGCTTCGCTGAGATTCTAGCCCGGTTCCATCGAAGCCAGCGCTTAGACCACTGCGCCACTGGGCCAGTAGTACATTTGCTGTATCCGGGTAAATAATGTGGGCTATTTATAAGATAATTACGCAATATAGAATAGGTGGTGGTGGCTCCTAACAGACTGTAAAATATCAGAGGTTATCCCAAATTTCTTATAGTTTATAACAGCAATCAAAAACCAATGATTTGTCGAAAAGCACGAATTTATGAATCGAAAGTTGTCACAAACGGTTCACCTCCGGTTGTTCAAGGTCTTGAACCTGAAGGTCAGATCTAAAAGATTGTACTGGAAGTACTAGCATTCCCACAGGTTCTGGATAATCGTCTTAGCAGGGTGCATATATAGGTTGCATGACAGAGAAAGTGTTGGTTACACCGCATGAAAATAAGTTGAGACATTTTCTAAGAACACAAGGGTTTCAAGTAAAATGTTTCAAGATAACGTTTGATTTCTAACAGAGTCCCTACGGAAAAAGAAACTGATGTTTTGAAACGTGGACCTAACCTTCGTTTTCCAAGTAAATCGTTGCATAAGATGATTGTACCAGCCGCTGAAAATGCCGCAATTCGTATTCCCGTCGAATGGTGGTACAATATTCGCTTAATGTCAGCAATAAAGTTAAAGCAGCTGTCTAAACAAAGATTCTCAAAGTGTCAAGTAAAGGCTTTAAAAGTGTTGCGAAGGGTGAAATCAGAAACTTTTACGTTAAGAGACAAAACTGGCCAATTAGTTTTAATGAATACTGTAGAATATGGCAGCAAATTTCTTTCGCCGTCTACAATGTTTCTCGATACATTCCAGAGGTTCCAAACCATCTGAATCTAGAATGGCTGAAATAAAGGAGGCCAAATAACCAGATTGTTGAAACTCGTCGTAATAGGAAATGAAGTACCACCCTGTGCGAGTATTCCTATCTGTTTTTTAGCACGTCTTTTGTAAAAAAAGATCGTGCTTATGTTATCGGTTTGTCCGTCCCTCCGTCTGTACCCACGGTATCTCCGCAACTATTAGTCCGATTTGAAAAATTCTTTTTGCATTCGAAAGCTTGAAATATGAGAATGATGATCCTTCCTTTCGTTTTTTTTTTACGATTAACAATTTCGCCGCTAGAGGTCGTAAATGCAGATGATGTCGAATTCAAAAATACGTTTTATTCCACAAATTTACTTCTAAACATCCGATTGAAAAAAAAAATAATTATTTTTCGATTTCCATTTATGTCGAACAGTATTTTGGATGTAGTTTATTTTCCAAATTACGCATAGATTTTCCGCTAGGGGGCGTAAAAGTAAATTGCATTTTTTCCGATAACTCTTCTTCTGAAACTCCGATCTGAATTTTTTTTCAGCGGATACATCTCCTGATGCACAATCTTTTGCATATAATTTCAAATTTTTGGAAAGAATACTTTGTCCACTAGGGGGCGTAAGTGTTAATTTTCGCTTCTGATGTATTTGCCATAAAATCTGAGCTTCTAAAATATCGATTGAAAAAATTCTTTCGTGGACTGATGCCACTCACATCGATAAACCTTTTCGGAATATTTTCTTTCTAAAATATTCCACAGTTTCTCCGCCAGGGGGCGTAGATGTATATCTTATTTTTGTCAATATCTCGACTTCTAGGAGTCCGATTTGAAAAATTCCTTCTTTGTTGGATAGTGTTTTCCGTGTGACATGTTGTTCATATAATTTCAAAATTTTCACGTAATTCATAGACTTTCCGCTTGGGGGCGTAAAGGTTAATTGCGTTTTCTCCTATATCTCTGCTTCTAAATCTCCGATCTGAAAAATTCTTTCTGCACCGGATACAGCGCCTGATGGAAAATCGTTTGCACGTAATTTCAAAATTTTGTAAATAATTGTTTGGCTGCCAAGGAGAGTGACGTCACCTTGACGCACGTCCCTGGTTCATTTGCCGAAGCTATGGATGTGACCGATTGCACATTTGCGTTGCCGTCAACTGGCTCAACTCAGTTTACCAAGCCGCTACCAGCAATCAGCACTGTGTCGCACCCTTCCCCTGCCAACTCTACTTCCCTCACTTACTCCAAAGTGACCTCCGGAGCGAGAGTTCCTTCCAAGTTTATTGCTCCAGTTTTTCCTGACTCTTACGTCAGTGTTGAGGGTAGTTCTGCCACCATCGATATCCCAGAGGATTCCCCAGCCGGGAAACAATTTTTCTCCACAATGGATTTCGGTTTCTGTTTTGATGCATTACCAGACACGAAACTCAAGAAATATAGTACTGCCCTAAAGAAGATGCTTCCTACAGGAGCTTATATCACTCATATGGCTCGAAAGCCACGGGCCGTATTAGTGTATTTTGCCCGTAAAAAACATGCAGACCTTGTGATGACTGATGGCTTATCCATCAAAGATGTGCATCTTCTGGCTGAACCTGTGGCGCAGCGACCTGTCCATGTCACTTTCCACCCAATTTCTCCAGAAGTCTCAGATGTCGCTCTATGCACTTTACTCAGCAAATTTGGTCGAGTGGTTGGACCAATAACGACTCTTTCGGCGGCGCCCAGAGATCCCGATGACAAATCCCTTGCAGGGTTTCGTCGAAGTGCCCGTGTCATATTTCCGTCGGACGATCATCTGCTTACATGCCCGAAGACCCTAACCGTACGGTGTGGCCAGCAACGTCGCAGAATCGACGTCATTACCTCCTTGCACTGCACGCTTTGCCATGGCGAAAACCATCTTCGCGTGCACTGCCCACATCAAATTCCACCGACTCCGACTGGCACTCCTACAGGTACTGTTTCTACCTTGAAGCGTACCACACCATCTACTTCAGCACAGCAGGCCTCGGAGCCAAGATATGATGAAAAAGTTCGCTTACAGACGTTGGTCAACGCAACGCTCCCACAGCCGCTTCCTCTTTTTCACTAGAGGACTTTCCTGCAATTGCCTCCTCACTCCCGCAACGTCGTCGCTCCACCACTGAGTCCCTTTCAGAGGGTTCACAACCAGCTATTACCACTGGAACCTCCGAAACAGCTGATGTGGAGTCCGTTGGTCCAGAGACGCAGTGTCGGGATGAGACGACCGAGCCTCCACTGAAACGCCGCGGCTCTGGCCGCAGCAGGCGAGTAGCGAAGAAGCAAAACTCTGCTTCACCTCGTTCAACCTCTCTCTCCAGCAGTTCTCCTCGACACACCTCGCCAGCCGAAGTCTCCTTTCCCATGGTCGAAGAGTTCGCTGCATTTCTCCAGACAGCCAATATACCTCCCGTACCACTCTCATACATTGATCTCCATACATACTTAACGAATCCGACCAGCTACGCAATAGCACGTGCCTTAGCAGTCAAGAATCCATCGCTTCGCCAACTTGTGCCGGAGCAGATCTTCAATGTGTCGCATTTCTGCAGTCAGAATGTTCCCACCCATCCGTGGGCACAAATCTTCTATAATCGTCTCAAGTCTCTTCCTCCAGCTCTGAAAGATCTTCAGCTAGAGGCAAGGAACCCCACAATTCAAGATCGTGTCACTTAATTGCAGGGGATTCGCTTCCCCCTCAGCAACTTTCTGGCATATGAAGACCTCAACCCGTTGGGGGCTGATGTTCTCCTCCTTCAAGAAACAAATTGCAAACCAACTACCGTCTATTCTCGATGGCGCCAGTGAAACTTTGTGTTTCATCACGCCTATGGACTAACATCTCATAGCGGCCTTGCCATCGGCATTAGTCATACTCTCAATTCTATTATTCACATCCCTCTCTGTGCGAAATATTTGTCGAGATCTCTTACAGCAAGCATCCTTTACCATCGCGTCTTCCAGATACCATTTATTCAATATCTATATTCCAAGCACTACAACTCATTTATCGATTCCCTTCACACGTCTTTGCAGAGCACTGGACCGTATCCCACCGTCAGACCATGTTCTCGTTGGTGGGCATTATAACTGTACCCTGGATCCTCTTCTGGATAGGTCTTCTACCAATAGAGAGCGCCGCCATGCCCTGGCGAATCTGCTCCAGACAGTTGTCACCAATAACATTCTTCATGATGTACATCGGCATATTCATCCATGGTCGACTAATTACACTTGGCGCTCCTCTCACGCGCAAAATCCTTTCTTAGCTCGCCTTGACAGGTTTTATGCCTCCAGTACTCTACTTCCTGCCGTAACAGAATCGAGTGTGCACCCCACGGCCTCATCTGACCACTGCTCCATTGCCATCATAGTCCATACTGCACCATTCAAACCCAGGATAATACGCCCGTGGACATTTGATGACGCACTTCTCTCCGACCCGGCATTCTGCTCTTCGGTCCGGTCATTCCTGATTGACAGACGACCGCAGCTTCAATCTGCACTCTGCGGATTAAATTCTTGGATGGAGATCAAGCAACAACTCGTTCTGCATGTCCGAAACTACTCATTACAATTAAAGACACTCCAGAACATGCGCCTAGACTATGTTCGTTCAATGCTATCCATGCTCAGTCTCAGTGATCCTCTCTTCTCCTCCTTTCAAGAAGAGCTTCGATCTCTTCTCACTCCTCTGGCACAAGAAGCTCTCCGCCGACTTCGTTTGCAACACCTGAGGCCGGATGCTTACAACTATGAGTTCCTGACGTTGGTGGAAAACACCCGACGAGCTTCGACCATACTTCATCATCTACGCCTTTCTTCTGGAGAGGTATCAGATGAGCCGATTGCGCTTTGTTCCCATGTCCATCAGTACTTTTCCATGAAGTTCTGTGAACCTCCTCAACCATCCTCTGCAGCAATGGATTCTCTCCTTTCTAATCTACCTCAGGTTCCCCCATCTCGCTTCTTCTCTTCTCCTTTCCCCCACGCCCTCTGAACTAAACACTACATTCTTTTCTCTGAATTCTGGTGCCGCTCCGGGTCCGGACGGCCTAACCTTTAGCTTTTATAAAACTTTTCTGCCTCTTCTTCTTCCGTTTCTCCTATCCGCTTTCTCTGCTGCCTTTACTTACTCTCCTCTCCTGAGGGGATTCACAGCTGCATACGTTGTCCTTTTCCCCAAGAAAGGTGATCTCCTTGACTTGGTGAACTGGCGCCCAATTTCCCTACTGAATCTCGACTACAAACTTTATACCAAGCTTCTTTCACAGTGACTAAATCCCATCCTCACTCACATCCTCTCCCCTAACCAGACTTACACAGTTCCCGGCCGTTCCCTATCTCACAACATCAATCTCCTGACTGATCTAATTCACCTTGCGCGCTCCCGCTCTGAACCCCTCGCCCTCCTCTCTTTAGACCAACAGTCCACCTTTGATAACATCTCCCACACTTATCTCTCTGCCACACTTCTCCGATTTGGATTTCCGCCACCGTATACTTCTCTCCTCACCTCCCTCTACCAGGACGCCAGTTTCCAGGTCAAGTTGCCCACCTTTCTTACAGCACCAATCCTCTTCCGCCGTGGAGTGAGGCAAGGCTGCCCACTCTCCGGTCGGCAGATCTACACTTCCACTCTCCTCTCTTTCAAACTCAGTTCTCTATCGGTTACTTTTAAAATCCCACTCTCCTTCTCCCCTTCACATCCCTGATGTCTCCCAATCCTCTCTCACCGCTGTCTGGTCTGCCACCCTTTCTCCTCTTTCAGCTCCTCTTGAAATAAACACCACTGGCTTTTTCTCCACCGCTGTCTTCCCATTCCATCCATCCTCCACCGCATGACTATTCTTGACTCACCTCTTTGCCCCTTCTGTGCTCAAGAAGCTATGTCTCTCACGTTTATCTACATTGTGTCATCCTCCTTCCACTACTCCATCTTGCATTTCCATTGCTCAACGTTCAGCCACAACTGATCTTCCTTTCGATGCCTATAAGACACTCCTCCTGCAGGTCTCTCCGCCAGTCAAGCTTCCACCCATCTGCTCATATATTTTCATCCTGGTGAAACACGTCATCTACGTATTTCATCAGCGCTGCCGAGATATCTCATCTCCTTATACCATCCACCAAGCTTCTGTGGAACAACTGTGCCACTTTTGGGAGCGTCTCCTCTCAAGACTTCGTCTAGAGAACCTTGTGGCCGTCGCCCAACAGAGAGAACAACATTTCCGTTCCACCTGGTCTCCGGCCGCTTCCTGGTTCGCCGGCATGTTAGCGACGTTGCAACTGACTGTCGGTAGTTTATAACCTCGTTGCTCTCAGCTCTGTTGAACTTCAGTTCAACGTGCATGCTCACCATTGGTTTTCGGAATCAAACTTCAACATAAAGCTTATATCTTCTAACAAATGTGAATACATGTAATATGCACCATACTGTACAAATGTATATAGTCTTACTTGTTTTCTCTTTGATTATAATTTTTTCTACCAGTACTAAGACATTGTAATTCCGTTTGCCTTAGGTTTCACATTGTCTACTTTGTCATCTACAGTTCTCCTTTTGTACAGTGCTTCATTATAATATTCTCGTTCTATTATTTGTCAGCACTATAATATACTTATGCTTCGAGACGAAATGTTTCGACAAACTCTCTTATAGTTCTTGTGCAAAATGCCTGCACCTATTACCACGAGGCTCCTTTGTGAATCAATACATCGTGCTGTATATAATGTACATAGAATTTTAGAGTTTGTATATTTTACCGTACAATATATGTATCAGGACGCCCATGTTCGCCTCCTGAACCCAACCTTGTTAATAAAATTGTGTTGAACTGAAGAAGCGTATATGCTCCAGCTTTTTCCGTTCGTCTGTCCGTCCGTCTGTCTGTCGGCACGATAACTCACGTAAAAATGGTTCGATTTCGATGAAATTTTAGTATGTGGTAGGGGACCACCAGGGGACGAACCCTATTGAAAATGGGTGAAGTGGGATCAAAGGTCACGCCATAAGAGCAGGATCCATTCAATTGCTCTTATGCGTCATAACTTGCGTAAATATGGTTCGATTTCGATGAAATTTTAGTATGTAGTAAGGGACCACCAGGGGACGAACCCTATTGAAAATGGGTGAAGTGGGGTCAAAGGTCACGCCATAAGAGCAGAATCCATTCAATTGCCCTTATGCGCCATAACTTGCGTAAATATGGTTCGATTTCGATGAAATTTTAGTATGTGGTAGGGGACCACCAGGGAGCAAACCCTTTTGAAAATGGGTGAAGTGGGGTCAAAGGTCACGCCATAAGAGCGGGATCCATTTCATTGCCTTTATGCGTCATAACATGCGTAAATATGGTTCGATTTCGATGAAATTTCAGTGTGTGGTAGGAAACTTACTGGGCACGAACCCTACAGAAAATTGGCAAATTGATGTCAAAGGTCAGGCAGGGCATAAGAGCGGGATTTATTCCATTGCCCTTATGCGTCATAATTTGCGTAAAAATGGTTCGATTTCGATGAAATTTTGGTATGTGGTAAGGAACCATCTGGGAACGAAACCTATTGAAAATGGGTGGAATGGGGTCAAAGGTCAGGACATAACAGCGGGATCCATTTCATTGCCTTTATGCGTCATAACATGCGTAAATATGGTTCGATTTAGATGAAATGTTAGTATTTGGTAAGAAACCACCTGGGGACGAACCCTATTGAAAATAGGCGAAATGGGGTCAAAGGTCAGGACATAAAGGTGGAATCAATTCCATTGTCTTTATGCGTCATAACATGCGTAAATATGGTTCGATTTCGATGAAATTTTATTATGTGGTAGGGAACCAGCTGTGCACAAACCCTATTGAAAATGGGCGAAATGGGGTCAAAGATCAGGACACTGGAGTGGGATCCATTCCATTGCCCTTGTGCATCATAACTTGCCAAAAAATGTTTCGATTGCGACAAAATGTTATCATGTTGTTCCGGAGGTATAGTGAACCGGTTCTGTTGAATATCAACGAAATGGGGTCAAAGGTCATTGCACAAAAGCAAGATTTATTCCACATCCACATCCTCATAACTTGAGTAATAATTTCTGGTATGTTGGAAAGCGCATCATAATCAATGCATTGCATGATTTTACTAACTTGTTGACTCTTGCGTTGCTTCACCTCAGTTGTCTGTCGAGCATCTTCATGAGCAAACATCACTTGAAGATGCGTGATTTAATAAAATTTCTTTTTTTACACCTGTCAGGATAAAGGAAGAAATGTGGCATGCGCGAAACTAAATTTCTAAAATGTACCAATGATTAGAAGTGTTTACAACTTTCAGGAAATATTTTATTTCAAAAGGAACATCCTTCAAATGTTCAAGTACTTGTGCTGGGCATTCACTGCGACATAGCAAGAACGGAAGACACGTAATGTTTTTCATGCACGAAACATGGGTGTCGAGCAACAGGGAAACGTGCTTCTTTCCTTCGTTTGAACACTTCAATATCCCTCAACATAAATATGTTCCACTAACTCCCAAGCTGTCACAACCAGCTGCCCAATAGCATATTAAAAATAAGAAACAGGAAGGAAAGGATTTTTCCCTTGTTCTGTCCTCTTAATGTGAGAGCTTTCCTCCTTTTTCTTGTTGATCTATGCGCTGTAAATTTACATTTTATTTTGGAACGATGAAGATCAGCGAAGGCTAGAGAAGAAGTCACACATTCCCTAATTAGATCTAGAGTCACTAGAGACAGAAATCAACTTTAACATATGAAAATTCACGTTCCGCATTATTGCACAATCGGAGATCGACATCTGCAACTCGGCGGCTCAAGAATTTGGTAATTTGGTACCCTGACGACCATAGGAATGGTGGGTAGGCACAAGGAATCCCGAATCTCTATATATTAAGATAATACAACGTTTTCACAAATATTCTATTTTTTCAAGTCGACCAAGGTTTCTGTTGGTTCTGACCTAGCTTCATCAGGACGAATGGCACATAAATGGTGTTTACAGACACGAATTTTGGTTAGTTGCTTCCACGCGTTTGATAGAAATGGTGTGGATGCCATGTCATTAACAAGTTGCGAATAATTCTGATATACAGGGTGTTCGTAAACTGTTTTGACAAAAGGAGAGTGGTGATAGTACCCATCAAGACGAACAATATTTACAATGGAACCTAGGGTCGCATTCCACTCTGAGTGTCAGAAAAGAGTAAAGTTAGATGTCCAAGTTGAACTTTCAACAGTGCAAAGAAAGAGAATTAACGACATCATAAGTTGCACAATCCCATTTATGTAGATCAGAGACAGACTCAAAGTAGATGCTGAAAGTGGCGGCCACGGGTTCCGTTTGCAGAATTCACACCGGCGAATGAAAGACTGGCGCACCCTCTCGAAGACTCCTGGTGTCGTGTTTATCCTGTCCGCTGCAACAACGATTCTCGCGACGAGATCTTCCACGGAGTCCACAGGCTTCTGGTACACCAATGATTTCATGTGCTCCTAGAAGAAGAAGTCCAGTGAGCGTGGAGGCCGTGCCACAGGTCCGCCACGTCCAATCCATCATGCGGGATATGTGGCATTCAGGAAGTGTCTACTGCACCTTGATGAGCCAATCTGCTGCAACTGTCCGTACTGCGTCTTTTCTCTGGCAATTTGCATACGGTAAATGCTTGACGGTGATGTTCTAGCGATGTACTACTTCTCCGTCACGAAAGAAATGACGTCAGAGGTGACGACTTGTGCTTGTTGGACGTATTTCGAAGTTACTCTTTCCTGACACTCAGAGTGGAATGTGACCCTAGGTTCCATTGCAAATATTGTTCCTCTTGATGGGTACTATCACCCCTCTTCTTTTGTCAAAACAGTTTATGAACACCCTGTATACGGAAAATTTCCAAAATATCAAGTGTGGTGGTTTAATCTGGTTTGTCGTTTAGTTTTGCTTCTTCAGAGAGAAATTTATGGTCCTTTTCGCGACAGTGTTTAGCCATCGATGACTTATTTAGGTCACAGTTCCGAATATAGAGTTGTGTTCCTTCAATCGCAAACGCTAGGCTCTATGGGTTTGCCCTATATACGAAGCGCCACATTCGCATGAAATTTGATAAATTGCTATGCATTTTCGTCTTCAGCATAATCCTTTGATTCTAAAAAGTTCATTTTGTTTAAGGTTTTAAGAATCCCTTTAAAATTAGAGGTTCTGAGAATTTTTGAAATTTTGAAGGCAATGTCACGGGAAAATGGAATAACGGCAAAATTCTCTCGTAATGGGTGTATCACAGGTGTTAACGTGGAGATAGGCTTCGGTTTCTGGAATTTTGGTACAGCCTTGTCTAAAATGGAAGGGTTGTACCCTCGCTGTACTGCAACACGTTTAAAGAAATCGAACATACACTGACGGAAAAAAATCCCAACACCAAGAAAGGGTTGTGTTAGATAAACGACAGTTGGTAGGCGGTGAGAGTACATCTGTAAGATGACGTCTATGCAAATTTCGCACTCGGCGCATACGTGTGGCGCTAGTAGTGCTCCTCGGAACATGCAAAGCAGGTTTGCTGAAAATACGCGCTGTAACGTTCGTGAGAGCTAGTTATCGTTGAGATTCGACGTAGTGTGTTGATGTTAGTCAAGAATGCTTTTAAGAAGACGAAGAAGCCATTATCAACAGCTCACGGAGTTTGAACGAGGTCGTGTAATAGGGCTACGAGAAGGTGGATTTTCGTTCCGCAAATATTGCAGAACGACTTGGCAGGAATGTAGTCACTGTGCATGATTGTTGGCAGCGGTGGTCAAGGGAAGGTACTGCCTCAAGAAGACCGGGTTCCGGCCGGCCACGTGGCACTACTGAGAGGGAAGACTGCCGTGTACGGCGTATGGCCGTGGCGCGTCGTACCACGTCTGCGGCAGCAATTCGAGCTGCAGTTGCCACCACAGTGACACAACGAACTGTTACAAATCGGTTACTTGAAGGACAGCTCCGAGCCAGACGCCCTGTAGCGTGCATTCCACTTACTCCAAACCACTGCCGTTTGCGACGTCAGTGGTGTCAAGCTAGAGCTCATTGGAGGACGGAGTGGAGATCTGTTGTGTTTTCTGATGAAAGCCGGTTCTGCCTGGGTGCCAGTGATGGCCGTGTGTTGGTTAGAAGGAGGCCAGATGAGCGCCTGCAACCAACCTGTCTGCGGCCGAGACACACTGGACCTACACCTGGAGTTATGGTCTGGGAACAATTTCCTATGACAGCAGGAGCACTCTCGTGGTTATCCCACGCACCCTGACGGCACAGTTGTACGTCGGTCTGGTGATTCAACCTGTTGTGCTGCCATTCATGAACAGCATTCCAGGGGGTGTTTTCCAACAGGATAACGCTCGCCCGCATACCGCTGTTGTAACCCAACATGCTCTACAGAGTGTCGACATGTTGCCGTGGCCTACTAGATCACCAGATCTTTCCCCAATCGAGCACGTATGGGACATCATTGGACGACAACTCCAGAGTCACTTCCAACCAGCATTAACCGTCCCTGTATTGACCGACCAAGTGCAACAGGCATGGAACTCCATCCTACAAATTGACATCCAGCACCTGTACGACACAATGCATGAACGTTTGCATGCTTGCATTCAACATTCTGGCGGTTACACCGGTTATTAATGTACCAGCATTTCACATTTAAAATGGCTCTTCTCGCGCTTACAATAAGCTGTGATCTTGAAACCTTAATCGATTAAATATATTACCTATACAAATGTATTGCCGCCATTTTATTCCTCTACAACTATTTTTTCGCGGTGTTGGGATTTTTTTCCGTCAGTGTATGTGTATCGCGCGATATACGCAACTGTAAAAGGCGCTGAGTTTTTGTTGCCAAGGGTGATTGGACTTGGCATGTGGAGGCGAGAAAACAGCGAAACGCTTCCGATAAATTGTAGTTACGAAAGATCCATTTGATCGGGTAACCAGGACGTCAAGAAATGGTAGGCATCTGTTATTTTCAGTTTCGTAGCTGAATTGAATGTGAGGAACAATGGAATTTATAAGTTGGATTAATTCCGGAATTTCAGAATTTTTTCCTTTCCATAGAAAGAAAGTATCGTCTATATATCGTATCCGTAAGTCAAATTTCACGAGTTTGAAAGGTTTTTCTTCAAATCGACGAATGCAGATTTCACATAATATAATATAGGTGACAGTGGGCTCCCCATGGCTAGACCTTCCGTCTGTTCATAAAACTTTCCACGAAAAGTAAAACTGTTCTGTTTTATGCAAATGTTCACTAATCTCGTTATTTCTTCTACTTCAGGTTATCTGTAATGATGCTCATCTCTGAAATGAAAAATGGGAAGATAAATTGTATCACTTTCAGATTTTATGAACCAGTAATATTTTCCTGAAACATCCGTAATTCAATAAAACATTCAATGCTATCTCACCGTCAGCAGAGATGTCCCGAATGTGTTATTCGAAAATTGAGTGAGAAGATTATTGCCGTATTGAAAATTTTAATCATAACGTAACTGTTACGACAAATCGGAAATTTAGAAATAAAACAGAACCACCTTTTAATAAATGTTAGTTCTTATGACAAAATGACCAGCAGTTCATTGGATCAGCAAAAATTAATGAATTTCTATCTGAGCATCAGTATAACATAAAGCTGCGTTTATATCAGCGAGTTATACAGCACACGTGATATCAGCTATATTTTAATCAGAAATCAAGTTTTATATTAAGTTTGAATTGCGAGTACTGGAATTATCAATGTCATAAGTCTATTTTAAACTTAATTTTAGGTATTAGCTTCGGAATTATCAATATCATAAGTCAGCTCTCTAACTTAATTTTAGTTATTAACCTCGGAATTATCAACCTTTAAGGTGCAAAAAAAAAATGTACAAGACTTTATCAACCTTTAAGGTGTAAAAAAGAATGTACAAGACTTACAGATTAGAAACTTAATCGCCCTTGAAGTTGTCTCCTTCCGAAACCACACACTTAGCCCAGCATTATTTTCACTGCTCAAAGCATTTTTTGAGGTCATTTTCTGAAATAGCGAACAGCTGCTTCGTCGTATTCTGTTGTATCTCCTCAATATCTTGAAATCATTTTCCTTTCAAGTGGTATTTGTTTAAAGGGAAGAGGAAAAAGGCGCAGAGACCAAGGTCTGGCGAATACGTTGGCTACTGGACCTTTAAAAAGCTCTGCTTAGCAAGAAACTGCTGAACAATTTGCAAAGCATAGGCAGCCGCGTTGTCAGGGTGAAGTTGCCACTCACCACTCTCAGACAATGCCAACTTTTTTTCGACGAATTCAAACGTCGCAAAACTTGAATGTAGTACTTCTTGTTGATTGTCTCGCCTGATGGAGCGTATTCATGATGCACAAATCCCTCATGAGTGAAAAACGAGAAAGACGACACTGAATTTTTGGGTGTAATGAGCACGTCTTTTGAATCCGTTCTTACACGAATTAAATTTATCAAAACTATTCAAAATCAATGGAACCGGTATGAAAAGCAATAGTATCTGACGGAAGAAAGAAGTTTTTCAATCGGGTTTTTAATCCCGAAAATACTGCTGCCGACAAGGTTTTGGAGCACAGCGATAGGTATGCGTTTCCATTCAGTACATAATGCTGCCGCTAACTGTTGCTTAGTAGTAGGCCTTGGTTCCAAACTTATTATGCGGCGCTTTAAGTCATCCCATAGGTGCTCTATGGGATTAAGATCAGGGCTCTGTGCTGGCCAGTCCACACATAATACGGAATTATCGTTAAACCACGCCGTAACAGTCCTTGCTTTTTGGCTAGAAACATTATCATCTGGAACCAACAAGGCTAGGTTCCGTAGTATTGCCACAGAGTTGGTAGAGCATAATTGTCCAGAATATCGAGGTAGACGTGCTGGTTAACAAGTTTGTCCACGATAACCAATGGGCCGGGACCATACCACAGAAAACGCCCCCACACAAGTACACTGCCAGCTCCAAACTTGACCGTAGGAACAGTGCACTGTGGTAAATAGCGTTCCCCCGTCTGCCGCCATACCCAAGCACAGCCATCAGACTGATGGAACGTGTATCTGGATTCATCAGTCCATGGGACCCGTTTCTATTGACTGACGGATCGTGTATCTGGATTCATCAGTCCATGGGACCCGTTTCTATTGACTGACGGATCGTGTATCTGGATTCATCAGTCTATGGGACCCGTTTCTATTGATCTACGGTCCACGATAAAGGTTCTTTCCACCATGGTAAACGCGAGTAGCATTCCGAGTGGAGTTGAAAGGCTTATGAGCAGCCGCACGACCACGGTAACCCATGGAATGAAGTTCTCTGTGAATGGTACGTGTACATACCGAGGTTCTAGCATTTTTACTCAACTGTACACTGAAGTCTTCTGCAGTACTCCGTTGATTAGCTGTAACGACTCTCCTGAGGTTTCGACGTCCTCTATCACTGATTTTCTTTGGTCTGCCGGTACGTTTTGCTACTTCAGGCACGCCATGCGTCTTCCACTTATTCGGTACATCCAAAACCGTTGACTTAGGTATGTTTAAACGTCTCTCGGTTTCTCTTATAGACAAACCACTAATATAACCCCCAACAATCTTTCCTTTCTCAAAGTCAATTCTCTCCCGCCACGACATTTTCACTCAACCTCACAGTGCGATATGGTCGCGGTCAGCTGCTGGCTTGTTTTTATGCCGTTTGCAGCTGTACCACGCATCTTAACAACGCAGCGGATCCTTTTATTTGCTTTTGATGGGTTATCCCGTGACTTTTGTCAATATAGTATATATGGAATAAAATGTATTTTGAATTCCATATCATCTGCATTTACGCCTAGCGGCGAAATTGTACTTGAACAAGAAAAACCGGAATAAAGGATCATCATTCGCATATTTTAGGCTTCCCAATGCAAAAAGAATTTTTGAAATCGGACTAATAGTTGCAGAGATATGGTGTCTACAGACGGACGGACGGACAAACCGATGACATAAGCACGATCTTTTTTTACAAAAGACGTGCTGAAAAATACAGTTAGGCTCAGTTCTGATTCAACCGTCAGTTTGGAACGTAGGACTACGACTTTCAGATCGGAGAGTTGATATGAGATCGTTGTGTATGGTTTAAAAGCGATTTCATTTCTTTATAGCCAATACAAGTCTATGATATGAAAAGCAGCTTACATAATTTCTACAAAAAATGTTAACCCATGCGTACTGCAGGCGCCATTTTTTGATTTAATGCTACTTAGTATGTACTGACTGTGGCTCGATGTGGTCGTCAGTGATGTTGTACGCAAATCAATGTATACTCTAGAATCAGTCGTTTCATTTCACACTCAAAAAGATCTTGGAATGCGAAAGATATATAGCATAACTTATCTACAAAGAGTACAAGTCTCGATTTTAGTCATCAAAGTACACTATCTACCAACAAGTAATTGGACACCTGTGATAGCAAAGGAAAACGAAGTTTATTCACCTTCAATAGTTGGTGGAGCCTCCACGAGCGACGATTACAGCTGCGACCCTACGGGGCATACTCTCAACCAGGTGTTGTACGACGGCTAGCGGAATTTTCTTCCACTCGGCTTGGAGAACACAGGTCATTTCCTTCACCGATTTCGAACAGTGGGGGCCCCTAAGTCGACGCTCCAACTCGTCCCAGAGGTGCTCGATAATGTTAAGGTCCGGGCTCTGCGCCGGCCAGTCCATTCGATTAACCCCATTGTCACCATACCAAGCCATGGTGGACCTCGCAACATGACAGGTGGCATTGTCATCCTGAAAGTAACATGGGTCCACCCCGTAAAACTGCCACAACGTAGGAAGCGCATGGTCATCCAAAATGGTGCAGTAGGTATCGGCGTTGAGTCTACCAGGAATTCCGACCAAGGGTCCCGTGCCATACCAGCAGAAACACCCCGATAGCATAATTCCACCGTCGCCGAACTTCACAGTTGGCACAATGCATTCCGGTAGGTGGCGTTCTCCAGGCAGACGCCAAACCCTGACCCTGCCATCCAAACGGTAGAGGGCGAACCTTGATTCGTCGCTCCAGAGAATCTGTTTCCACAGTTCAACGGTCCACTGTCGATGTTCTTTGCACCACGTTAGCCGAGCAGCGCTATTGGACTTGGTGATCAAAGACTTATGGGCGGCAGCACGTCCATGATAACCGAGCAGATGGGCTTCCTTACGGATGGTATTCATCGAAAGAACACTTCCGGATGCCTGTTGAAACTCCTCGCGGATGTGGCCCATCGATTTGGTGCGGTTCTTCCGAATTTCTGTGGCCAGCACCCGTCGGTCTGTAACTCCCAGTTTTGTGGGTCTGCCGGGTCGGGGCACATTCCGACCGTCACCTCTCATCTTCCACTTGCCAATCACGTAGGCCATTGTCGATTTTGGGTACTTCAACTCGCTGGATATGATACGTATGGATCGGCCATTTCTGTGATACCCGACGATTACACCTTTCTCGAAATCAGAGAGCTCCGAACTGCGTGGCACGACTGGTTGCTTTGTTGTTTCCCACACGATATTTAACGGCGGTGGCCGTAACGTGTATCAGGACGGCAGATATCGTCAATTGCAGGGGTGTCCAATTACTTGTTGGTAGATAGTGTATTAGCGTCGGAATTATGAACCACACCATCATCAGAAATAAATTTTTATATCAAGTTTAAACGGAGACCATCGCAGTCATCAGTATCATAATTCAATTGTTTAACCTATCTTTTAGTATTAGTGTCGGAATTATCAGCCATATCATCACCAGAAATCAATTTTCACATCAAGTGTCAGCATTGTGATAAAAGTCGTAATGGGAGGCCTCTTTTCGAAACGAATTTTCAGTATCAGCTTTGGAATTATGAACTATACATTAAAACAAAACATATCACATCTGAAGGGTCAAGACGGTGACACACTCTTCGGTATTTAAAAGAGAGCTTAAGACTTTCTTAATTAATGGTTGATTAACGGCTGGTCATATGGTGTGTATAATTACTTTAATTTACTGTATTACGGTCAAATTGTTCCTTGACTTGAAGATTTAGATTCTTTTTTATTTGGGGTGGGGGTGGGGGTGGAGACTAGCGGCTCGTCAGGCTATTTGTTAGCCTTTCCCCCTGGTTCCCTTGCCACATTACATCGCAACGATTTGTTATAAAGAATCCGTTGCAGTGCTTCAAATTATTTAAAATTAAAAGATTATAGCATTACTTTGGTGTTTTGTAATTATTATTTACTTTGGTTATGGTCCCTGTGGGGAGACTTTTGATGTATTGCCTACGAAGTGTTCGCCCCTTCTTCTTGTCAGTTTGTGTGATTTAATAATTTATTTTAGCATGTAACTTTTTGAAAATGTTACTTTCGTTAATATATATTTCATCATGTGTATGTCTTAATGAAAATATGATGTTACTTGCAAAAATCGAATTGTATGGAAATAATAGTTATTATACTTTTGAAGTTTCGTAACAGTCATACTTTTGAAGTTTTGTAACAGTCATACTTTTGAAG
The DNA here is from genome assembly GCA_039090855.1 of Macrothele yani. Lineage (NCBI taxonomy): Eukaryota > Metazoa > Arthropoda > Arachnida > Araneae > Macrothelidae > Macrothele > Macrothele yani. The sequence continues at coordinate 129,576,590 of CM077027.1, read as the reverse complement.
TGCTGCAATTTTTTAGTTACTTTGGTTACATTGCATGCTGCGTGCAACCATTGATTTCTATGATATAAAATGCCTCAGTTCATTAATTTCGTGTGCACATTTACATTACCATTGGTATTACTATGTTTTTGGACTTTTGTTGTTTATTATGATTGCAGATGTAGTCCCGGGTGTGTATGGACTAAATTCTATTTTGTTGTGGTGTGTAGAAATGAGCTCGGACCCGGACGGACTCAGAATTCATTAACTACCGAAAAACCCGGGCACAGGCTGGGCCCCGACTCGGAATTATACGTCTTGAATTTCATTACTGTAATTAATTCAACACGTGTTCTTCCGAGCCCGGTTGAAATACACATGTTGAATTCCATTGTGGATTTGTTACCATGGTGGAAAGATTTTCAATTTCCTAAGCTAGCTGACATTACAAGACAAATTTTGCACAGCAAGACTTGCATTATGCATTGTCCAAAGCTATGGCCCACCAAGCAAGGATTAGTTTAAGGAGGTCTGGTATCGAAAAACTGGGAAAAAATCACATTCCCATTTTTTGTATTTTATTAAAAATCAAGAATCTTATCTTTAAAATGATGTATTAATTTCCAAAATTGTGCAGTTAGAAGTTATAACGTAGAAGTCTTGTCGTACTTCTACGTTATTTTAAAACATAACCATAAGATGAAATAGTTCCTAAATTAAACCTTAACGGCCAGACGAAACATGTAAACAACAGAAGTCACTCTTACGGAAAACATGCTTTATTCAAGGTTTTCTCCAACACATCGTAACATAACATAGCACTTTGCATTAAACGCTTCACACACCACACAGCTCCACACAGCTCTTAACACAACGCTCCACAAGCAACAGTTTACTCGTATCTCTCGTTCTTATCAAATAACAGGCATACGTCACGTTCATTCAACCTCAATTATGTTGCCAACAGTATTCGTTTGAGAGAAAATATATTACGTTAAGTGTGAAGTATAACTGAGAACAAACTCAAGATTTACATAGGGAAAGAAGCTAAAAAGGAAAGGTAATTTAGAATATACGTCACAAAGTATTGTTATTTATTTTTAAAAATTTCCTCACTCTAGCTATTTTTGGGGTGACGTTGGTTTTTAGTGCAGCAGGTCGAGGTTTAGAGAAAAGAAGATCAAGTTGAAGCGCTGAGGCAGTAGATGCAATTCTCTCGCTCTCTCTTTTTTCATGATGAACTTGATCTGGAAACTGCCCACACATATGATAATATTGTGATTATTATACTATTAAGCGCAAAGCTTTGTTAATGTTACAAAATGCAGAATAATCTGGTCTGGAATACTTTTACGTTCTTTTTTTTAATTTTGGAAATTTCCCTACACGCTTTTTTTTATATTCTACTGCATCACTGTAAATTACCTTTACCAATTAGCATATATGCAAATTATATTGCAAAGATTAGTTTTCTAGAGTCAAAATTTCAAACACTTGCAACTGTCTCGGCGTTGTACATTTTATAATGCAATTTATTCGAAATAGAAGTAAATTTAGAAATCAAAAAGAAATAACGAATGGAATTTTTATTTCTAAACGATTTTCTTTTCTTCAGCTTTTCCAAAATTAGTGGTTCCCCTGATACGGTCGAAGGGCACGTTGATTATTTATTTATTTTCAAATTCACATTTTAGAACATTTGGCTTTATGCGTGGTATTTCTAAAAACATATTAATATTATGAAGTGGATTAACTGAACTAAACTTTTAAACTAATGATTTTTAAACTAATCCTTCCTTAGGCCATATCTTTGGCCAGTGTATAATGTATAAATGCAAGTCTTGATAAGCAACATTTTCCAAGAATCCGGGCCCGGGCAGGCCCAGGCTCAGCAAACACATGTAATCAAAGAAAGCGGGCCGGGCCCGGGCTCCTGAAATTGAGCTCGAACGCATGTCTAGTGGTGTGGCATGAAATTACAGTTAAATGAAAAAAATAAAATAAAAGAAGTGTCAGCATGGAAATTACCAACATCTGTAGTCAGCTTTGTAAGCAAACACTAAGTATTCATTAGAATTATCAGTCATAACCTGTCATTTGAAACGTCTACTCTTTGGAACTGTCCAGGATGTTATTACCAAAAAGCCATTTTGATACCAAATTTCATATTGATATAAAAAATCAGTTCCTATCAGAATTTGAGCGACACCCTTCGAACAACCACATCATCATCAGGAATCAAGTTTTATATCAAAGTTTAGGTATCAACAATGAATTGTGAACCACATATAATCAGAAATTAATTTTTATTCTCCATTTTACTGACCAGCAGGTCACCCCGGCAAAGCAGTGGTCTGAGGCTTGACACCATTCGTCCGGGTTCGAATCCCGGTGAGGCATGGATGTTGTGTTTGTCTTATGGCACTGGCTCTCTACCGTCCCTGGAACCAGTGGCCCTAAATTAGGGATGAGCGACAGCTTATAGCCCATCGAGTTGCTCAAGATGGTCATTAAACCCCGAAACAACAAAAATTATCAACAGCGGAATTAAGAGTTACATAACCAGAAATCATTTTCCAAACCAAATATTAATTTCAGCATCGGCACAAAACAAGCCCACAATAAAAATTTCTTTTGGTGAAAGAGCGCGTGCCAGCCTTGGAAAGCCATCACATCTGTGACGTAAGAACCCGGATTTGAAAGAAAACCATTGAGCAATCATCATATTTGACGCGTTAATGGTACCGTAACTTTTCTATTTGTCATATATTCACACTCTCAACAAATTAGCAAATAATTAATTGAAGAAGGATAGAGGTTTGGGAGACGACATCAAAAAAAAAATCGTACAGATACGTAGTGCGATCAAAAAGTCCCGAGACTAGGTACGTAGAGCACCAACAGATGGCAGTATGCGAATGCGCGAGCAGTGGTCGAGGGCAATGACCTTCATGAGTCATTGTGCCGAGTGGCATCGTTCTGTGAACATCGGGAGCTGTGCTACTCGATATTTGGTGTCCACGTGCAGAACACAGCTGCGATTTCTGTAAGGACTTCAAACTAGAGCAGCGAGCGAATGTCAAATTATGCATCAAACTCGGAAAATCGGGAACGGAGACGCATGAAATGTTGCGGCAGGCTAATGGCAATGAAGCAATGAGTCGTGCGAGGTGTTTTGAGTGGCACTCGCGCTTCAAGAGGGGCACTGGAAGGCGACGAGAATTAAGGGCGACCGTCCACGAGCAACCCCCCCCAAATATAGACAAAATTAGGGAACTGGTGCATGAGGATGGTCGGAGAAACATTCTAGACATTGCTACCATCGTCAACGTGCCATACGGAACAGTGCAAGAAATTCTGTCGTCGGTTTTGAACATGCACCGCATTGCTGCCAAGTTTCTGCCAAAGATTCTGAACCCCGAACAGAAGGAGCTTCCATGTCGAACTCTGTCAAGATCTTCGTCAGCAGGTGGTGAATGAACCAACGTTCCTGTCGCGGGTCATCACTGAGGACGAGACTTGTGTCTGCGGTTACGACCCGGAGGCCAAACAACAGTCGTCGCAGGGGAAGAGCTCAGCATCTCCACTACCGAAGAAAGCCCGACAGGTCCGGAGCGCAACCAAAAGCAAGCTCATCGTGTTCTTCGACATTCGTGGGGAAGCACCGTGAATTCGTCCCGCAGGGTCAGACTGTCACAGCCCTTTTTTACTGCGATGCTCTGCGGCGTCTTAGGGAGGACATTCGCCGCAAACGACCTGAAATGTGGCGCAGAGGCAATTTCCTGCTCTATCACGACAATGCAGCAGCTCACAGAGCGTTAGCAACACGCCATTTTTGCAGCCGCAACAGCATGACTACCCTTCTTCACCCGCCTTACTCGCCGGATTTGGCCCCCTGCGACTTCGTTCTGTTCCCAAAGATGAAGCTGAAGCCTAAGGGTCGCCGTTTTGAAACTGTGGACGAGATCCAGCGCGAATCGCAGACGGTGCTTGACATGATTTGCGAACAGGACTTCCAGGGAGCGTTCCAACAGTGGCAAAAACGCTAGCAGCGGTGTATCGCTGCCCAAGAAGACTACTTTAAGGGAGATCATAGCCAGACTTAAATAACGCAAGTGCTTTGTTGTATATCGGCCTAGTCTCGGAACGTTTTGATCGGACCTTTTGATAACAGGAAATTTGAGTGAAAGTCTTACCTCTGGCGATCTGTAAAATCTTGACTGAATGTAAGTATACACCCTCTGGTGTGTAAAACAGGAACTGCCGAAGTCTATAACTTTTATGGAGCTGGCACCTCTCTGTTTCAGAAGAATGTTTTCCTAAAAGAGAGTAATTGCACACATTTCATGCAGACGTGATGAGACAATATGTTGTACCTATGAGAATAAATACACAAATAGATAAATGACACATACACTATATAGACAAAATAATTCCTACACCTCCACATATGCAAATAAACGTGCATTTGAAGATTCAGATTCACACGCGCGAGAGTTCTGTTGGATGTTGCACATAAAGGGGATCGTTGACACACCTGTCACACCGCACTGGAAGGGACTACACAGCGTGAGGCTGAACTGTTGGACATTGAAAGATGCAACTTCCTCTGATGTTCTTCATCGAGAGGAAACATATGGTTTCACTACATAGAGGCCGCGTAAACTGAGTAATCGTGCTAAATGACGCATTTGTGGAATGTAACGAAGGTACGCACGTCCTCCGCCGCAGAACTGGCCAGGGACGACGCACAAACCACTTGAACAACTATTTGTGCCAGAACATGCCCACGGTTGCCATGCAATTCCATCTGCTCACAAGTCATACATTACCCCATGCCGTCCCAGATGACGACAGCACGTGTGCCTCGCTCTCAGTTCGTGGATAACATGGAAGCGGGTCGTGTGTAGTGATGAATCGCGCAGCACACACTCTCGTTCGTATGCACGTATTTGGGTGGGGCGTTTGCTCATGGAACGCTATCAGATGGACTGCATTAGGGTAGGAAATCCAAGAGCCAAGTTTGGATAGCGATCTGTGATGGTGTGGGGCTGTTTTTGCGGGTAAGGACTCGATCCTTTGGTGGCGGGAGCCACAAGTCAAAAGGTCACCATGTTACGAAGATATTATGAACCATTCCCCTCTATCTACGTTGTGGCAGTACTTTGCACAGATCCTTAGCTGTACAAGAAGTAATGAGCGCCTTGCGACCCTTGCAAGGTCTGCTCAGGCCTAGTTTATGGAGCAGAACGTCTGAGTGTTGAATAGGCTGGCACAGACTCTCGATCTGGATCCAGTAGAGCATCTTGAAATGAGTTGGAACGCCGAATCCGATCTAGGCATGTAAAAAAACAGGTAAAACACTCCTTTAAGATAACTCTGTCAGAAGCTCTGCAGGAGGACTGGAGGGAAATTCCTGTACAGATCTACCAGCATCTTGTCCAACGCATGTATAAAATGGTCGTTGCCGTCAAAACGGCTAAAGTTGGGCCGCAAGTGTAATGAATTCGGCTAATAAATGTCCTTGTTTCCGTTGAACATAGGCGTCTGAATATTTTTGTCTACATAATGTACTTTAAACGCATATTTAGAATTTGCTCTAACCCTTTAACGACCAGGACTCTGGATTGTTGTGTCACTTAGAATACCATAACACCCGAAACTGTCTGTTGCTCCTTTGAGAATTTGCTTCCTCCACTTTACCAGTTAACAAAAGGATTACTGCTTGGTTACCACATCAAATTTCCGATCTGTAGTCGTGATGTCTATTGACTTTCAGACGTTTCCAGAGGGTGATCATTGCATTCTTACATGGAGAAAGCATTAGATGTCATAAGAGTAAATACGAGGGTTGTACCGAAAATAATGCAAAAGTGGGCATAACTTTTTTTATTAACAGATACAAGGCGTTTGAACTGCACATGTTGGTAGAGTAACTCATTCTCTATGCAAAGGTACTACTCAGCATAGTCGCCATCACAAGCGATGCATTTGTGGCACCGTTGAAGCCAACTCTCGAATCCTCTGTGAAAAAATTCAGGTATGGACTTTTGTACCCACTTCTTCACAGCCATTTTCACCTCGCTTGTATAATCAAATCGTTGTTCCCGGAGTGTGTCCTTCATTGGACCGAACAGGTGGAAGTCGCAGGGCACCAAATCTGGGCAAGGGACCACGACCAGCATAATATTTTGATCTGTTGCCAAATAATGTGTGGTCTCGCACACATTCTTTGGCAACAGATCAAAATATTACGTGGGATGATTGTAGAAGCTCGGAGCCATGGAGCGGGTATCACCGAAACCGCCGCATTCGTGAAATGTTCCAGAGCAGCTGTTGTTAAAGTGTTTAAAGACTGGACTGTCAGCCAAAAAGCTGGGTCTTTACATGCAACGGGGTCGTTATCGACCAGTGACTGCTCGGGCAGAACGGAGAGTGTCCAGAATGGTAACAGACAACAGAAGGGCAACATTGCAGCAAATTACACACCATCTTAAAAAAGGATCCCCTCAAATGATCTCTGCACGCACTGTTCGCCGTACACTGCATCGGATGAAATATGGCAGCCGAAGGTCTGTTCAAACACCTTTGCTGTCTGCAGTTAACAATAGAAAAGGTCTCCAGTTCGCACAGGAGCACAAGGATTGGACATCTGATAATTGGAAATAAATTATGTGGTCCGATGAATCACGTTTTCAGTTGCACGATGCCGATGGCCGAGTGAGAATTTGGTGGAAACAGCACGAAAGCATGGACCCCAAATGCATTTCTACAACCCTTCAAGCTGGTGGAGGCAAAGTTATGGTTTGGGGAATGTTTTTCTGGCATGCTTTGTGCCCTTTAATTCATATCTGACTGGCACATCATATCTAAACATCGTTGCGGACAAAGTGCATCCTGTCATGTGGATGGTTTATCCCAATGGCGATGGCCTGTTTCAACAAGATATTGCGTCCTGCCATAGTGCTCGTATTGTACAGGATTGGTTTCAGGAACATGCCGGTGAGTTTACTTTGCTTAGGTGGCTCCCACAATCTCCAGATCTTAACCACATTGAGAATATGTGGGATGAAGTTGAACGTGGCGTCAGACAGCTGGATCCACAACCCTGCAATCTCACGCTCCTGGAAAGTGCTCATCAAGCATGGTCTCAGAGATGATATTCATCAAGCATGGTCTCAGATTCCACAAACCACCTATATCAACATCTCGTGGAGTCCATGCCACGAGGAATCGACGCAGTATTAAAGGCAAAAGGTGGCCCAACGAAGTACTGAGGCGATGGTCATAATAAAGTGGACACTCAGTGTATATCCATGTGCTTTTGTAGATGTCAGTTCCAGCTTGAACAGGAGTTTTTGAACTGAAACTATGTTATGCAGTGGAAGTACACACTCAGTAGCTTTAACTGCATAGTCAGGTTAGCTTTTCCCCGAGGATAGCAATCGCAATGTATTGGCGTAAAATAGAGTCCAAAGTTTTTCTAAGCTTTCGCACATCAACCAGAAAACTTTTTCAAGGAAGGTAGACAGCAAACTGACAAGGGAAGCCTTTCAGCTGTCACTCTCCAAAATTGAAGAAACGTGGCCAGGAAATAGTAGTAAGGGCAAAAACCAATGGGTGTATTTCCGTTTTGGCCCAAATGAACTGACAAAGGTGAACGAGTGGTCTGAAAATGGCCTTAGAGCACAAGTGGAGAAAATCATCGAACGTATCAATGAACAATCAATGGCAGTCAGAAAAATTCAACAACATGTTGTTATATCCGTGGAAAACAATTGGATACTGTGAAAGTAATGACGCTTCTTTTGATAATGTTCAACGCATTTATATTTCAGATATCAATGGCAATTTTTGGTACTGTGATAACTTTGGGATCTTGCGTTGTTCTCATTGTTCCAAATTACTTTGCTTCGGTCACGTGTTCAATGCCACAAATGTTCATTTACACCTGTAATAAAGGTTTTTTGTAGCTTTTTGTATGACATGAGCTAATTTTGAATCATGGGGACATAACTGATATTTGGGGTTACATATCACGCACAACAACACATGTTTGATGATTTTCCCCACTTGTGCTGTAAGTCCATTTTCATACCACTCGTTCACCTTCGTCAGTTCATTTGGACCAAAACGGAAACCCATTGGTTTTTGCATTTAGTACTACCTCTTGGCCACGTTTCTTCAATTTTAGAGAGTGATAGTTAAAAGGCTTAAAAACCTTCAAACTGACAGCAGCTACCTTCAAACTGACAGTATACTGAGTAGTTTTCTGTCTACCTTCCTTGAAAAAACCATCTGGTTGATGTGCGAAAGCTTGCAAACTTAGGATTTTATTGAACGCCAATAAATTTCGATTACTGGCATAGGTATATCATATTAAGTTTTCTTATATTGTTACTTTAAGGCTCCGTTTAACTGCGACGTTAACAATCTTATATATTCATGGTATTAAAGGGTAGTTAAGGCTGTCAATGCACGATCAGCTTCGTCTTAATATAGAGCACAAACACCACACCTCCCAATCACTATCTAAAAACGTAAGTTAAAAAACGTCTTTATTTACAATGAAAAGGGTTAGGTTAAAAGCTCTAGCGAGCACTTTCGCGAACCACTATGGTCGCATCATCAGGCTAAGGAGTGAAATCACTCTGAAAGTGCTCGTTAGAGTTTTTAAACTCACCATTTTAATTGTAAATAAAGACGTTTTTTAACCTACGTTTTTAGATAGTGATTGGGAGGTGTGGTGTTTGTGCTCTGTTTTAAGACGAATCTGATCGTGCTTTGACAGCCTTAACTACCCTTTGAGTTGTTGCACGAAAGTACAACCTCTGGTTTTTAAACATTCATGGTATTAAATAAGTAATACAAGAGAATCATACTCACAGGTTTGAGATCGCAGTGAATGATGTTTTCTCTGTGTAAAAGGCGAAGACACTGAATTAGGGAATACGCAAAACGACGAATCAGGCTTATGCAGATTCCTTGGTAGTTGTTCTTCTTGATAAGTTCGTACAGGTTCAATCTGTTGAGTAAAAACAAAAAGAAGATTTATGATGACATGATCTCACCGAAGCTACTGCTTCAGCAATTTTATTTGAAACACAGGGCAAGTTATATATGAATTCAAGGTGAAAAGAAAAAGACTTGAACTTTTGTCATTTAAAATAAGAAGTAAATATTTGTGCGTAACTAACTTCATCGTTTTAAAAGGATTATTGGCTTAGGCTGACAATCATTAATCTGGCATCATTGGAACCTAAGGTGTGCCGATTTGGGATTTTTTTTAGATTACTGATGGTTTTCTTAATAATCTCTAAGTAGAGGGCATTTTTGGAGTAGTCACAAAAGTTCGTGCCCTATTGCGCATGCGATTAGAGAAGGCGACGTATGCGCAGAACGAGGGATGGCAAACACCGCTGTTCGGCGATACTGCAAGGATAGAAGATGGTCTTTAATAGGATCGGTGGCACGTGTCTACTGCGGCTATACGTTTTTATGGAAACAGTGTTCAAAATGGAGCCTTCGCAGACGGTAATAAAGAGATGTGTGTTCTACGTGTAGAAACTGGACGCCGCCCCGGGAACGCAGTGGTCTAAGCGCTGGCTTCAGGCCAGTCTTCGGAGATGGGATCTGGTTCAAGTATCGGAGGTGGCACGGCATTGTGCATGTCCGATTGCATTTGCTCTCTCCCGTCCCTGGAGCCAGTGGGCCTGAATTAGGGATCTGCGCATGCTCCTAGCTCTTCGAGTTGCTCACAGTGATCATCGGACTCCAAAATAAATGTTTAACATATTTGTATGAATTTAAAAAACTCTATGGAGAACCCTCATCCACTTGCCATTCAAAGGTTTTGTAGCAGCCCTGGTATAACTGCTGCGACAATTTTCCCTATAACTGAAAGCCTAACAATTTGTTTATGACGTCATCATAGGTCGACCGCTTTTTCAGTTTCCGTGCTCGTCTGTCGATGAGAATTGGCAGAGCCTAAATAACGGCGCAGCAGATGTTTACATATAGACGTTTTTTTTATGGTATCTCGCGTCGCAAGACTTACTGGGTAAGCAATTATACATATAAACACCCATATATATATATATATATATCAATCTCTCTCTCTCTCTCTCTCTCTCTTTCTACCTGGAGCGCTTGATCTCACAGCAACGTTTGCATTTTTGCACCATCACGTATCGATCAATTTATGTGCGCTCTCGAGATGTCAAAGTGATTGCCTGCTATATAATAGCACGCCGCGATCACTTTTAGATGTCAAGGTGATCGCGTGCTAATTTAAAAACATTGGATTATCAATGAATCGAGTTCTATTTATCCGATCTACAAAATTCGAATTAAAATCTCAATATCACAGCAAGTGGAATTTGTATATGGATTTCATTTAGCACAATTCGAATATTAATTTGTACGCTTTAATAATTTTTTCCATTTTTAATTTAACTAACTTACAGTGTTTAGTGCTGATCATACTAAACGTTTTGCAAAATATCGATCTATCTAAATGTTCTAATCTACAATAAAAACTGAAATCTTGAGATGTCAAAGTGAGCAAAATTGCATTTAAAAGCAGATGTCGCCCCAATAGCACATTGCCGAGAATTAAGATAGTTCCGATTTGTAAAACCAGATGCCGCATTATTTTATAGAAAAAGCTTCGGGATGAAGTTTTTTTTTTTTTTTTTTTTTTTTGAGGTTTAACGACCACCGTGAGCAACTCAATGGGCTATAAGCAGTCGCCCGTCCCTAATTTAGGGTCACTGGTTCCAGGGAAGGAGAGAGAGCCAGTGCTGTAAGACAAACACAACATCCATGCCTGACCGGGATTCGAACCCGGACCCCTTACGGACGAACGATCAGAGGCGAACGCCTTAGACCACTGCGCCACCGGGGCGGCATATGAAGTTTCAAACTAACCGTCGAATAGGACAGTCTAAAACAAGCCGTGAAGAGAATAACAAGTGTGCCGGAGAAAAAGTAATTTAATGCGAAAAATCAAAGTAAAAGTTATTAAGGTAAGTTTACACGCAAACAATTTTCCGAGTTCAGTGGTGATTACATTACACATTTTGCGAAATATCGATCTATCTAAACGCTGTAACCCACATTTGTTAAACAACAAATATTTTACACAGAATGTTATTTATTGCGAGGTCTTTTGAAAAACGGAAATAAATGGGATATAGTTTTTAGTTTTAATATGAATGAGTTCTTACTATATAAGTTTTTACTATTTTTTCCTACAGGAATCCGGCGTCTATTTGATTTGTTTTCAATCTGCTTCAATTAAAAATTTCTCTCCGTCATAGGACAGCCAACGTCCCCTATATATTAATATTTACTTGTATTTAAAGCTTGAAAACAACCGTCTAAGGAAGACTATACGCTAGAAAAAACATAATTTGTCTTGACTAGTGACATAACTCAGCCCCCTATAGTTGTGCTATATCACAAATCCAGTCGGGTTTGCTTCGTGAAATAATACAAATAACGACTGCATCTGAATTTCCGTCTGTTCAGACCACGCTAGAGACCTCGTATTCTCTTTGGCTGAGGAGTACTGGGAACAAACATGCGATCTACTTATGATGACGTCACAAAGAATTTGCATGGCCTTCAGCTACAGGAGGTTGCAGGAGGTGTTGGCTGTGAGTCACAAAATAAAATTTTGAGCAAATGAAACTGCGAGTAGAGAGTTAGCAAAATGTGAAATTAAAAAGTGGGAGCTCAACGGTAAATAAATTTCAGAAGATCCTTCGGTCTGGTCAGTGGCCGCGTTTGCTTGTGTATGCAGAGAGATAAAAATTGAAACACTTGCCCCATAAGTTCAAATGTGATGCATAGATGATTTCGGAAGTAGAAATGGTCTAACATGCGTATCATGTTGTGACTTCCATCTCTGTCTTTCCTGCATAAATGTTCCAAGATTTTCACCTCTACCAAAGCTTGCTGATGAAACCTAAAAAAAAAAAAAAAAGACATTAAAAATTTCCTTTATTTCCTTTACTTTATCATGCACTTTATAGTTCAAGACCGTGTACAGAAAAATTGCGATTTCCTTTACGGGAAAATTCCATTTACCTATATCATGATAATTAACACACCAATCAGGCACCTCTGAATTGACTGTATTTACTGTTTCTCACTTAATATTCATCACATCAGAAAACTTGAAAATTTCATCCCTCTAGAGCGGGAATCGAACCCGTATCTCTCGAATACCGTTCGAGCATGCTGATCGGGAGATGCGGGTTCGATATTTACTTCAGGACGACGAATTTTTCAAGTTTTCTGATGTGATGAATGTTACGTGAGAAACAGTAAATACAGTCAGTTCAGAGATGTTCAATTGCTGTGTTAATTATTATGACGTATTTTCAACGCATTATGAGAAGAATATTTCTTTCACACTATATATCATATTTATTTATTTTTTGGAATTATTTCAAGATAAATAAAGACGGTCGGAAATAACTTCGTTGTACGTTGTCTAACAGCGACGGAGACGGATATAATTTCACACACACACACACACACACACACACACACACACACACACACACACACATTATCCCTCATAACAGGAACAAGACGTTATGTAATGGGTTGTACTAGGTGTTCAAAACGCTGAGGTGCTCCCAAAAATCCACGACAGCTGTCCATAAATTGCGAAGAATTTGTGGTGATGGGTTTCAGGTTAGGATGAGCATCTTCAATCCGTCCCACAGATATTCAGTTGGGCTCAAACCCGGAGAGTGAAAGAGGGTAAATTTGAAAGTTGCAAGCTCACTGAAATCCTCTTTGAACCAGTCCTTTGCCAAACGGAAGCGATCAGACAGGGCGTTGTCTTGTTGAAAGAAAGCGTCCTGTTTTTAGAAATGGATAGTCCCGAACGGGTGTAAGTTTTTGACGAGTACGTCAACTTTTGCAGTGATGATGGTTGATACATGATGTCCTAGGTAATCATTTCTCAGGACATTGCAACTCCTTCTCCGTCCTGTGACTACTGACTTAAGAGTTCAGGTTCATGGTCTTGCTTTGTCTAAGCCAAAAGTGCGCCCACCCATCAGCGTGTCGTAGTTAGAACCTCATTCGTGGGGTTGAGGTACCCGTTCCTAGTCTTCCTCGGTTCAGTGATGATGCTCTTTTGCCCACTGCACCGGAGACGATGTGCTGTTAATAAGGATACTAGATGTGGGCGTTTGCTGCCAGAGCCCAATCGTATAATCTTATGTCGAAAGGTTTTTGCCCAGAACTTCGTGGGTGTGCCGTTGTTAAATGCCCCAAACCGCTATTCTGACGTTGAAATACAGGAGACGAGGAACGCGTCTCGCACATCAACAGCCCATTTTAGCTACATTTTCCCTGCTAGTTTTTTTTTTGTACACACGTAAGACGATCGCGCGTGGAGATCCCAGACATAATGCATTTGCGGATACGGAGAAAACCACCTTCCTCGCACCGACTGTCTGCCAACGATTGAATGCGCAGGGGGATCGGAGGGAGAGTTGCCCCCAACTGCAGAAAACTTAAATGCGACGTCAAGCCTACGATAGGGCTACAAATATGAACGAGAGGTTTAATGGAGCCTCTACGAAGTTCAAAGAATTCTATATACACACACAACACTGTTATACTCATCTTTTAGATCTGCTAGCGATCCGTTTTTGTCTGGAAGTAAAACCAAGACAAAATGCCTTGGTTTGGGAAGGTAGATTGCTGTCTACCTTCGCTGAAAGACCAGATGGCTTTTTCAGGGAAGATAGACAGCAATCTGGTTGTTGTGCGAAAGCTTGGAAATTTTTATTTCTGTTCTACGCCAAGAAATTCTGATCATTATATAGTTATACTGTTTGGAGAATTAGGTATTCTTTTTGTTTGTGATGTATAACGTACAAGTTTTGTCCGCGCCGGCATAGAATCCGGGTCTTCTCACTTCGTAGTAAGTCGCTCTCCTAACTGAGCAACGCAGATATGTGTTCTCACTGCTATCTGCCTTTATCTCGTGTGTGTCCTGCGGAACAGACACGTCACATCTCCCCCCCGAGAGGTCCGTGGGCATGGCCCACAGGTCTGCCGGGACCATGTGTCGCGCTGTAAGCAGTCATCCCATGAAGAACATGCATTTGTCTCAGACAATTTGGTGTGAGGAACGTAACATCACACTGATTTATTTTTCCGAAGTTCTGAATAAGGGATTCTCATTTTTCCTGTCTCACCGTGTGGAAAGAACATCACATCATTGCGAGAGACTTAACAGCCGGGTCATCTTGGAAGTTCGGGAGCCAACATAACGTGCAAGTTTGTCCGCGCCGACCATCTATTGCGGGTCCTCTCACTCCGGAGTAAGTCAATCTCCCAACTGAGCAACGCGGACATGTGCTCTCACTGCTATCTGCCTTTATCGCATGTGCGTCCTGCGGTGCAGGCACGTTATAGATGTCTGAATGTGAAAGTACGTTTCACGAACATTACAACAATAAAAAAAGTGTACTGGTTGAGGTGAAGATTCGGCAATTAAAACAGGCAAGTTCTCACATTTTCCCGGTGTTCGTTCGCCGTACAACAAATGCTTCTATAGGCAGTGGATGAAATTTCGAAAACAAAGAACAGCAGCCAGTTGCAACATCTCCGACACTGCTTTTTTTAATGGAAACATTAGAAAACAAGTCTTGTTAGTAGTTTCCGTCCTTCAAACCTACTCAAAAATGCATAGAAGCCCATTTTTCAAATCAAAGTATATTGGTTGAGACAGGGATTCTACAATTAAAAAGGCAAGCTATTTCATTTCTTGTAAAAAAAAATCACGCATATGTTAAGCAACTACGTTCACTTGTTTCTGCTGCTGCCAGATAGCAGAAAAGTGTTAAAATAGTAAAAGCATTTTTGGAGACTTGGAATTGCGCTGTTGCAAATGTTAAAATGCTTTGGTAGTTCATGCGCAGAAGTAGAAATAGTATTTTTTCTTTTCTTTCTTTTTAATTTCTTCTGCAAATATAAATAAAAGAATACCTGGTTATAATCTGCGAAAATGTTTTAGTTATATTCTGAGAATTTCGTGGTTTAAGGAAAAGGAAAGTTTCCAAATCATATTTTTTCAGCATACGCATGAAATAATAACACACTGTTACCTACTGTATTCCAACTCTCAATTTTCAGACTTAAATGAGAAAAGAAAATGGTTTGACAATCTAATACTGTATAATCGTTTTAGGTTCGCAAGGGGAATCTTAAAAATAAATTTCATACGACACGATTCTAAATGAAAAATTGCGTATGTCGTTTATGAAGGACAAAGTAGAACCCCAATTCTTGACGTAACGCTTTCCTGTTTCTAAAGAGTTGATCGTGGGACGTAAATCGTGCAACGTAAATCGTGTGACGTAACGCATCTTCGACGGCATCTCAGAATGATTTGGGTGAGATGACGTCACACAAGCAGCTGTGAAATATCGGCTTTTGTTGCTATGACAACAAAGCAAAGTGGTACACGCGTGCGCTGGGACAAACGTTCAAACGCTCAAAGGAAATTATGTTGTTTGTGATTATTCATGTATCAGCAAAGAGATTTTTAATATTTGAAAGAAGTTTTACTTTTAAAAAAAAGAGGGAGCTATATTTTCAGAAAACTTAGCGACAAAAACACGGTGGACTGTTCGTCATCGTTCATTATCAGCAGTGACTGAAGAGTAATGCATAACAAAAAAAAATGTTTGTTACATACTTAAAAGACCCAAATTTTGTGATATTCAGGGGAAAAGCTGTTTTCAGGAATTGCCTCCCCCTAAAAAGAAAGAAACAGTTAACAAATATTCGTTCCCCACCTCTCCCCCTCAATTTTTTGGTCACACTACGCCTATGATTGCAGATGTAATATAAGCCAGCTCGGTGTTTACATTGATTGCTGTTAGGACTACATAGTGCTGAAAGAATTTTTTTGAATCTCGTTGGGATGGCAAATTGGTCACAGGCAAAGGCTCGTAGCTATTTATCTGAGTCAGTCCCGCGTTGTAATCTGGGACGAGACACGAGTGGTCTTACCGCGCTAGTTCTACCCCATTCCTGGATCCAGCAGCCCTAAATTAGGGACAGATATCTCCTCGTAGCCGAAAATGCTTGGATGAGTCGTTAAACTCAGAAATAGAAAACTGTATATCCCGCTTGTAGCATATGATATAGTAGAACGAAAAACCGAAATTTACGCCACGTAATTGGAAAATTTGTCTCCAAATGCCAAAAAAAAAAAAGTATTTTTTAAATAGGACTTTAAAACCGCAGCATACTTCCAAATGGCACTGCGACCTCCACATGGAAAATAGCGAATATGGAAAATCTGTATATTCCTACAATTTTTCGATCATGACTACACCTTTCCTCTGTTAGAATAATTTCCTCTGTCCATTTGCGAATAGAGATATCATTTCACCACAAATATGAATTTATATCTCCCATTGTATTTCAGAAAACGTTCCGAACTATTATGTACAGGATGCAAAAAGACTTTTTGAAATGTTGCTATTTGTATTGCTGTTATCGTGCCAGAGAAAAACACCTTCGCGCTATCTACCGAAACACATGAGATTCCAAAAGTATGAATCATCATCAGCACTGTCAGTTTGAGTAAAAATGATTTTTTGAATCAGATTTATAGATACGGAGATAACGTGTGTAACGAACAACGTGATTCAATAAGCATGTACTTCCTTTTTATGTTGAAAGAGGCTTATGGTTTTGTTATGGTGAGCTAGAATTCATTAGGTTGCTAACATAACACACACAATAATTACCCTTAAACATAATCCTCAGAGTAACGAATTCATTTCATGAGCTAATAGAGGGTTAATACCTCTACTAATGAAGTGTAATAGTGTACAATAACACCCTGCTATGAAGTTGTAACAGTATATAGTAGATCACATTAATAAACGTATTAATACTATGAAGTCGTAACATCATATAGAAGTTCACATTCATAGGAGTAGTGACACTATGAAGTCCTAAGAACAAATAGAAGATCACATTCGAAGACCGAGTAATTCTTGGAAATCGTAACAGCGTGTAGTAGATCACACTCACAGACGTAATAATACTGTGAAGTCGTAAAAGCGTATGATGGATCATATTCACAGACGTAATAATACTGTGAAGTCGTAAAAGCGTATGATGGATCATATTCACAGACGTAGTAATACTGTGAAGTCGTAACAGCATATAGTAAATTACATTCATGACGTAGTGATACTATGAAGTCTTAACATAATACAGTAGATCGCAATCATTGACATAATAATGCGGTCAAGTTGTTACTGCATGTAGTAGATCCCACTCATAGACGCACAGTTACACTGTAAAGTCGTATATGTATCTGATCGCATTCACAGATGCAATAATGCTGTGAAGCAATACCATCATATAATAGATTACATTCATAGACGTATCGATACTATGAAGTCATAACAGCATATAGCAGATCACATTCATAGAAGAAGTACTACTGTAAAGTCGTTACAGCATGTAGTAGATCACATTCATAGACGTAATAATACTCTGAAGTCCTAACAGTATATGGCAGATTACATTCATAGACGCAGTGATACTATGAAGTCGTAACAGCAGGCAGTAGATCACATTCATAGACTTAGTAATATTATCAAGTAGTAGCAGCATGTAGCAGATCACATTCATAAACGTAATAATACTCCGAAGTCGTAAAAGCACATAATTGATCACATTCAGAGACGTAGCAATAATGTGAAGCGCAACAGCATACAGCAGATGCCCTTCATAGATGAAGTAATACAACGAACAATGAAGTCGTAACAGCATATAGAAAATCACATTCATAGAGGAAGTAATAATGTAAAGTCGTTACAGCATGTAGTAGGTCACATTCATAGATGTAGTAAACTCTGAAGTTCTAACAGCATATAGAAAATCACATTCATAGAGGAAGTAATAATGTAAAGTCGTTACAGCATGTAGTAGGTCACATTCATAGATGTAGTAAACTCTGAAGTTCTAACAGCATATAGCAGATCAGATGCATTGACGCGGTGATACTATAAAGTCGTAACAGCAGGTAGCAGATCACATAAATAGACGTAATAATAATACTCCGAAGTCGTAAAAGCTCATAAATGATCACATTCACAGACATAGCAATAATGTGAAGTCGTTACAGCATATAGCAGATCCCCCCTATAGACGAAATAATACAACGAACTATGAAGTCGTAACAGCAAATAGTAGATCACATTCGAAAAAGGGAGTGATACCATGAAATCGTAAAAGCATGTAGTAGATCACATTCATAGACGTAGTAATGCTATGAATGATACCATGAAGTCGTAATAGCATGTAGTAAGTAGATCACATTAATAGATTTAGTAACACTATAAAGACGTAATGGCATGCAATAGATCACATTCATAGATGTAGTAATACTATAGAGTCGTATCAGCATGCAGCAGATCACATTCATAGATGTAGTAATACTATGAAACCATAACAACATATCGTAGATCACATTGAGATGTAGTAGACACTGATACGAATGAGCCAACAGCATAATCAGTCATACATTTTCTTGCATTTATATTACTGAGCGCGAATTGACTGACTGTTAGACATAGCTCAAAAGAAGAAAATCTCACGGGAGTTCAGGCTTGAGGTTCAGTATGAAAAACATAAGGACAAGCAAAAAAAATTTGCATACGCGAAAAGTCAACGAAAACGGAAGGATAAAAAGACAATATACGTTAATTTATCTTATGGCTTGAAAACGAAATGCACGAGGTTATCATAATTACAGGATTCCTATTCCAAGGCATCAGCAGAGACATTAGAACCCCAAACGCTACCAAACTTAATAAGAACACTATACGGAAAGGACTTGATTTACTCGAGGAAAAGAAATCGTTCAAAAAAAAAAAAAAAAAAAAAGAAAAAAACATCTCCGAGCGATGCAAGTGGCGAAAAAGTACCGATATGGTGATCTGTAAGAGTGCAATTGTAAGACAGAAGAACTAGATAGAAGTCTGATCAACAAATATTGCTGTGCTGGTTGATTTATGCCGTTCCGTGATACCAAAATGAATGGGTATTGATCAATGTGCCCTCCTTTCTGTTGCACCAAAAACGGCATACACTGAACAGAGTGCACACAGGTTGAACACAATTGCCCAGCACTAGTTTATATGTACGCAGTTGTATCAGAATAATATGATCACCTACCTAATAATGGGAATAACCACCCTTGGCCCGGATGACAGCGGTGAGACGGCGTGGCATGGACGCAATGGGGCCTTGGAAGGTTGCTCGAGGAACATGTGCCTTTTCGGACTGCAGGAGAGCATGAAGGTCCCGGAGACGACGTGGTTGTGGGTCGACACATCGAGCCTGTCGATCCGAAGAGTTCCACAAGTGCTCTATAGAATTGAGGTCAGGCGATGTCGCCGGCCAAAGGAGAACGGAGACATAGCTGTCGTGTTCCTGGAACCAGTCACGCATCCCCTTAGCCACGTGGCAGGGCGCATTGTTCTGTTGGTAGAAACCATCACAACCAGAGTAAACAAACGTCCAACATGAAGGGATTCATGTAGTCAGCGATTATGGACAGGTAGCCATTGGCGTTCAGAGACCCATCCAGTAGTACTAGAGGTTCCAGGTCATACCAGGAAAACATCCCACAGACATACGCACTGTCACCGCCGGCTTGTACTTGACCGACAAGCTTGTCCGGGTGTTGGTTTTCGTGGGTCTGAGACAGTATCCACTAATTTCTGTCACTTATGTCGGATAGAAACATCGATTATTCGGAGAAGGTGACCTTTTCCCACTCTTCCACTGTCCAATGACGGTAGTCCCATGCGAATTGCAGGCATCGTTGCCGATGGACCTGAGTCAACATATGTGCCTTGACGCAGCATCGACTCCGGAGACCCATGCGTAACAGGGTTCGCTCTACTGTTATCAGAAACACGTGCCTGGTTGCCTCAGCTTTCATTTGCGATGTCAATTGCTGCACTGTTGCGTGTCGATTTCCCTTTAGCAGTCGACGGAAGCGACGTCCTTCCCTGGGGTCCATGGCCTTTCGGGATCCACAGTTATGACGTCGGGAGGTGCTCTGTGTGCCAAAGGTCCATTCTTAATCCACCCTTACTACAGCACCCCACGAACAGCCCACGAAGTCTGCTTATTTTGAGATGTTTTCATCCTTGACACGATAGCTGATGATAATTTTTTTGAACGTCCGTCAAATCACTACCTCTGCCCATTGTGTTGACGTCACAAACAATGGCTCATCTGTCCTGGCCAGACGATTATAACTCCGTGTGGTGGTCCTTGTTACTTGCGGGCCGCTGGTGCCCTAATGGTTAGCGTTAGTGACTGCCACGGAGAAGACACCAGGTCCGATCCCAGGCAGGTACGAACGCTCGAACCACTAAATATCTGCCGTGCGTCAGATTGGCACGTTAAGCCGTCGGGCCCCGGGTGCTGGCTTCCAGGTAGTAAATAAAGGGCGTCTTCTTTCCCCTTTCTACCTCGCTTCCTTGTCAGTTTCCTATCGGGCACTTTAGCTCAAATCTCCTAGTCTTCCGATTTCTAAGGGCTGTTTAAGACCTGGAGTCCGGTACTTCCTTCCTAAAATCCTATACATATGATCTGATCTTGTCACGTGCACTCTGTGACGCGCATGGGCGAGTACACTGTGATTCCGGGGGTGGTCATATTATTCTGATACGACCGTGTATATTCCGCATTTCTCACATGCAGCACTCTGCTGTCTTTCAAGGCTGCCAAGTTAGAAATATTGACTTTTCGGGTGTCTCCACCACAAATCACGAGGGTTCTGATCTGGTGAACGAGTAGCCATGCTGGTCAAAAAGGGTGACTAATTACTCTTTCCTCATCAGTGGCGTACCGGAAAAAACCATTAGCTTTCAATTACTCCATTAGCGTTCAATTACTCTAAATTTTAGCTTCCATATTATTAACTAGGCTTTATGGATGTTTTAATAAATCAATTCTTTGGAACCTACGAATATTTTTCGTATTTCACTTTATTGCGTGAAACACAAATGTGTACATTATAATTAAAATGATTGCCTTGGTTACCGATACAAATTACTATAAAATACTTACGTCAAAGTTAATCATATCACGCAAAATTTATTATTTTATAAAGAACTACGGCCTGCTTTTTGAAATGCCTCACGATTGCAGACACAAAACATCCACCTGCCGTTTGAGAGTGTCTAATGACTTTTCCGATTTATACGAAATGTCACAACATAAGTAAGCAAATAACTAAGTAACGGTTAAGAACTGTAGCACGAAAAACCCCTGTAAAACTACTTAAATTATATACTCTGGAATATAAAAAACACAATTACCTGAAAGCTACAATGTTTTGCACATAGCAAAACATTGCTATTATAACAGAGTCAAAAAAAATCTTTTGATTCTGTTATAAAAAAAATGACACCGGTCTTTGATTTTTCGCTCCCGCGAAGAACACCTTTTAGTTCATTACACTGAGAAAATCGTTTTGTTAATTCGACAAAAAAATTGTTGAATCAACAAAAATATTCAGTCGATATACGGTTAACAAAATGTTTTGTTAAATTAACAAAATTCTTTTGATGAAAATTATTGTTCATTCTACAAATTTTATTGTTATTATGACACAGCGCTTTGTTCACTTAACAAAATAATTTTGTCGATTTTTGGGAATTTCTTTGATCCAACAATACATAGTTTTGTTATCGTGATAAAACGTTTTGTTGCTGCAACCAAACATATTGTTATCGTGACACAGGAATTTCTTTCTCCAACAAAATTTAGAGTCATGTAGCTGGGCCACGTTGCCCCTAAACTTTTCCCCCGATGGCAACACTTAGCCGATGCAATAATTTTAGGCGGTGCACTTCGGCTCTGGGTGCCCGTCATTTTTTTCCCCGCCGTATTTTAATTTTTCTCGCCATATTTATATGAATTCGGACGGTGTTACCTCACAAGTAAATTTTTTCTGACACTGCGAAAAATCTCTCACCGAGCGGATTCGAACCTGATACCTTTAAGTTAAGGAACCAGGCGTGCTAACCACTCGGCAATGATCATATGTGGAGAATTTTAGGAAGGGAGTGTCTGACCCCAGGTCTTAAACAACCCTTAGAAATAGGAAGCTAGGAGATTTGGGCTAGAATGCCCGATATCAAAGTGACACAGAAGCGAAGTAGAAATGGTGAGGAAGACGCCCTTATTTATTACCAAGGGGCCAGTACCCGGGGTCCGACGGCTTAACGTGCCCATCCGACGCACGGCGGGTATTTAGGGGATCGAGCGTTCGTACCTGCTGGGATCGAACCTAAGGCCTTGCAGTCATGAACGTTGCCCACTAGGCCACCCGCGGCCCATTTACTGCAACCACAACCACTCGGCTATACCTGTTCTTACAAATAAATTCTTATCTGCGAATTCAGCATTTGAAGGTCAGTTTATTACCTTCTAGAATGTTCACGGACGATTTGTACTTAACATAACGATGTATTGACACTAATTTGGTGCGTATGTAAAATGTTTCTAAATCCGATTTCTTTTTAAATGTTTTCCTTAGTTTTTTTGACGAAACAAATTATTGATATTTTTGGTTAGACAAAAAAAAAATCGTAATATTTTTTTAACGTTCTATATGTTCCAGGGTACTATCACCATGAAATCTTCGGTTGTCGCACGAATTTTGAAACACACTTTATATATAACCTATACATGAAATCAAGCTCTATACATAAATTACAACTCTTATCATTACCTCATGTGCAATTTTTTTATTTGCGATCAGGAACCGCAAGCCGTGATAAGAAATGTATTATTGGTTTATCAGAAATCTGGGTTTAGATTTAATACGTGCCCCTGTGCATCTAATAAGATGCGGATTCTACCGTGTTCATTGTAATTATGAGTCTACAAAGTGAGGCCAAATTATCACTAAAATTCACTGAATCCAAGCAAAATAACACCCAATAAACACTAGCATAAAAATACGTCGGAATTATTAAGATATATATTAGAAATTCTTACCTCTGAATGTCTCTATCAGAGTTGACAGCTCCCAGTCGTCTAACAATGCACTCACTTCGTAGTCAGCCATAATTCAAAGCAAAATCTTAAGCGCAAAACGAGATTCTTCTGGTCAGTGGGAGTCTGGTAGGGCTCGTATGAAGCTGCTAGCAATCACGTGCGCTTTGGGGTAAGGTCGATGTCACCTCCATATACACTGCTGGCCATCCGAAATGCAACACAAAGAAGGAAGCATTCGATTGGTCTGAAATTCGCAGCATGCGTCGCCCGCGAGAGGAAATGCAAACGATTAGCATTGCAAGCCATATGCAAATCATGTGCGCCCGGCACGCCACCGAGACGCACTATAAGAAGGGTGCACAGAAGGCAGGGTGTAAGTAGTGGAAGTGTGTTGTGCTGCCAGACCTGTGCGCGGGAAGCTTCCTGATGCCTCGTCGCAGAATACGGTAGGCATTCCAGTACGACATCCAGCCACAGTGAGGCGAGTATGGATTCGGTGGGTGCAGGAGGGACGGACGGACCGACGTGAGCGTTTGCCGCAGCCGCGGCACACCATCGAACGAGAGTACCGGCATGTTTTGCGGCGGGCATTGACGGCTCACATCGCCACATCACGAACGTTAGTGCGGGAATTAGGGTGTGTGGCGCAACAACGTGTGTCAGCACGTACCGTTCGACGTCGTCTGCAGAAGCGGGACTTGTCGCACGGCGCCCATTGCTCCGATTACCATTGACGTTACACCACAGGCGAGTGCGGCGGCAGTGGGCCATTGAACGCCACACCAGGACTACGGAATGGTACGATATTGTCTTCTCCGACGAATCCCGCTTCTGCCTGCAACACCACGATGATCGGATCAGCGTGTGGCGGCTCCGCTGCGAGAGACTGTATGACGCCTGCATAATGCATCGCCATACCGGTCCGTCGCCTGGCGTTATGGTTTGGGGCGCAATGGGATATGAAACCCGCACCCCTCTGGTACGCATCGCCGGTACACTCAACAGCCACCGCTACATCTGCGACGTTTTGGAGCCTGTAGTCCTCCCTTACCTGCAGGACCTGCCAGCGG
Organism: Macrothele yani; assembly: GCA_039090855.1. Taxonomy (NCBI): domain Eukaryota; kingdom Metazoa; phylum Arthropoda; class Arachnida; order Araneae; family Macrothelidae; genus Macrothele; species Macrothele yani. The sequence goes on along the minus strand of CM077027.1, from coordinate 129,552,447 downwards.
CCACGTTTCAACAGGATAATGCGCGCCCGCACATTGCACGCATCGTGCAACAATTCTTCACGTCCCACCAGGTGTCACTGCTGCCGTGGCCCGCCTGTTCTCCCAATATGTCGCCCATCGAACACGTCTGGTCGCTGATCGGCAACCGAGTGGCCCGGCAAGCATCACCCGCGGCTGCGCCTGATGAACTATGGCAACGTGTGGATGCAGCCTGGGCCGATATGCTCCAAGCCCATATCCAAAGCCTCTTTCGTTCGATGCCGCGGCGTGTAGCGGCCGTTATTGCCAGCCATGAGGGCCACACGAACTATTGATGTCTGCGTGTTCCGCAAGTCACACGGGCCTCTAAGCTCAATCGTTTCATCTTTGTATCTGTTGTTATGTGTCCAGTAAATCTGGCTGTGATATCTCGTGTCCTTCTTGGTGTTGAATTTTGGGTGGGCAGCAGTGTAGTTGAATTAACAAAATACAGCCAACGAAATAATTTTGTTTTGCCAACAAAACAGTTCCGATGGAGTTTTGCTAAAACAACAAAATAAATCAACAAAACAGCTCAACAAAATTATTTTGTTGTTTCAAACAAACTTTTTTTCGCAGTGTATATTCTGAAGGATGCATAGTTATTTGCAAACAGCTGATATACATAACACCTTATCCTTATTGGTATAAAAATTCCGCTCATTGAACTGATATTTTTTTCGCATTCTCTTCTTCACATATCTGCAAACTATTGCAAGAGCTGTGAACTTGAGGTTCCTTGTAACAGCAAGGCCTCAAGTTCTTTTGAATATCTGCTTTCCCGTCATCCAGTTTTTAAAACCTAAAGCAACGAAAATAATTTCTAAAGATTTTACGTATATTCCGCAGAAACAATGTTTCTTTTCTTAATATTTCATTCAAAACTGCCTTAACATTATCTTGGCGCCCCGGTGGCACAGTGGTCTAAGCGATGGCTTCTGATCATCCGTCCGAAAGTAGTCCGGGTTCAAAACCCGGTGAGGCATGGATGTTGTGTTTGCCTTACGGCACTGATTCTCTCCCTTCCCTGGAACCAGTGGCCCTAAATTAGGGATGGGCGACTGCTTACAGCCCATTGAGTTGCACACGGCGGTCGTTAAACCTCCAATCAAAAAGCAAATATATATTATTTCGCCTATTTCTTTAACCTGCTTTGCAAGGAGTTTCCACAAAAATATTTGAAAAATTTTTCTGATCAGGCTAAAGGCCCTTGTAACCATGAGCCCTCACCCCCACTGCAAGGGTTGCGGGGGCTATCAGTATGCCCCTGTTCCTCAGTGAAACGTTTTTGCAGCAGTTGCTGTACAGATTGTCCTGTATGAACAGGGGCTCTATAGTGCATGACAAAGATGGAATCAGACACTCTCGATGTTATAGGTGCCGGAAAACAAAACTGCGTAACATCTCTCGATATCTCTGGGTAGTAACAGAGCAAGTTACAGGTCCAATTCCGTGATGTTTTCCGAAAAAGAACGGAACAATGGTAAAAGCTGTTATGAACTTAGACCAAACGCTGCGGTGAGCGCGAAGGGATTTGTTGAATCGCATGGGGATTTTAGGCAGCCCAAATGTGGGTGTTCGTATTTCCATTGAGGTTAAAATGAGCCTTGGCTCTCATAAAGATCTTCCAGGGCCAAGCAGCGACGATCTCCATGTGAACAATGAGTATCAGGACAAATGTTCGCCGGGTTTCTGCTTCATGGGACCGAAACTGTTGTGTATGACTGACCTTATAGGTATACAAATACAACACTTTAGACAAAATTTCTGATACGATAGTGCAGCGTGTACCCAATTACCTTGACATTCCATGTGTACTGCTGGAAAGTGCACTGATCCATGTGTACTGCTGTGTTATCCAGTGATCGCTCTACGATGTCAGTGGCAGCGTGTTCACTCTGTTTTGCACAAAACAGCTTGCGCATCTTCCTGGTCTTACCTCTAGGTATTTGCCTTTCTCAAAACAAGCAGTCACTTCCCTGAGGGCACATGACGTAAGTGGACTTCTTTGCAATCATTCACATTTCCAAAGCACAGTAGCAGCGTTCCAGATGTTTTGATAGCAAAGCTTCACAAGCAAAGCACGTTCTAGCAAGGTGAAAGTAACCACGCTTTCACTCACGGCACGATTGGTATGAAACATCTCGTATCTTTACTTATACCCATTAATTGCCTACGGCGTATGCAAATGTACATTTTGGCCGACAAGATGATGATAATTACTGTCGAGGCACGTTCACACATTTATTCATTAAAAACACTAAAACACACAAGTACTTTCGGGAAACTCAACTGGTTCCCATCATCAGGTGTAAGATAATGTGGTTAAAAGCTACATGATGTTTCTAAGTTAAAACCACACGACATGTGAAAGATAGATGACACGTCTACTTGAAATACAAGTAGACGTGTCATCTGTCTACTTGTAATTATCCTCACCTAACGACCTCACAACGGTAATTATCCTCACATATCCTGTACTTGTATACATATACTTGTAATTATCTTGTCGACGGTAATTATCCTCACCTTGTGGACTTTTTTGGTGAGTAGTTGAAACATGCCAAGGTCATCCTTGGTTAGTCTTAAGTAGATTTCGGCGCATGTAAATGTTATACTTTTTCCTCGCTTGCAGTGCCATTGTCCTCTAATGGCGATTTTCGAAAATTTTTTCCCACAGAAATCGCTACCTCATGCCGCGAATAGTATCAGTTGAGCTTCGATCGTTAGATGTCTCTGCGCATGACTTGGAACAGGGATACTTTAATTATGATCCACCGGGTGGCGCAGTGGTCTAAGTGATGGCTTCTGATCATTCGTCCGAAAGGGGTCCGAGTTCGAATCCCGGTGAGGCATGCATTTTGTGTTTGTCTTACGGCACTGGCTCTCTCCCTTCCCTGGAACCAGTGACCCTAAAGTAAGGACAGGCGACTGTTTATAGCCCATTGAGTTACTCACGGTGGTCGTTAAACCTCCAATAAAAAAAATGTGATCGTCTATTAATTTCCACGAACGAAATGAAAGAAGTGGTAAACAATGCTTGATAGCTGCGATAGCCAAACTGAAGTCTTCCTTTTTTAACCTAGTAATGAATGACTAATATGCTTCTTTTCATTAGCGAAGAACCTGAAAAAATCAAAAAACAGAAGTAGATCGCAATTCGGAATCATGTGATGCCGCTGGAAAAAAGCTCTTATAAAGTGCTAATGACCTCTCCGGGCTTAAAAGAAAGGAAACGGCTGTCTCTATAATGGCGGCGCAAGAACGAAACAGAAAAGGTAGATTTCGTGTCAGTGTTCCGTCTTCACAAATACGAAACCTTCAACAATCAGGTTTAGAAATTTTGGCAGTAACGCTAACACGAAAAAAAAATATATATCTTGTTTACTTGAAGAGAGACCGCTGGAATTTTGGGTGCTGCCAGAATGCGGAAGTAGACATAAAAAAAATGGTGGTGAAGCATGTCATTCAAATTGGATAGTTACTGTCAGCAATTCAAATGGTAATCTGAGCAGTTGTTTTGCATGTGTTTTAGCTCAAAGGGAAGCACCCTTTCATATGTGCCAACTTTTAAATTTTTCGTTGCTTTCGCCGAAGATACGTTTTGCCGACCATGCAGCTACTTTAAAGTTAAAAAATTCTGTTCTCCTTTCGTAATACTTTTTTTAATGGAATTTCAAACATCTATTGACTCCCATCGTCCGCCTGAACTGTAAACGACACACGGAATTACACAGATGTGAATATATCGATATTTCAAGCCTCAAGTGACAAAAAAACCCCTAGTTTTGCAATGCTGCCACGTTTGATATCATGAATTGACGAAAATATGCTTTTGCTACACAATACAAGTATTTGCATTTTCGCTTAAAAATTCAGAACACATTCAGAAAACGTTATCAATTCTTCTGTTTGCCAAATTAAGCAGAAAATGCTTTTTAATTTTGACATAAATATTCTCACAGAAGAATGAACAGATCTATGCTTGGTGCAAATAAGAAAGACAGGAAAAGAAACACGTGGATAAGGAAATCGATAAGACTTGATGACATCATGATCAAATAAGACAAAGACAAACATAACATACACACTATCTACCAACAAGTAATTGGACACCTGTGATAGCAAAGGAAAACGAAGTTTATTCACTTTCAATAGTTGGTGGAGCCTCCACGAGCGGCGATTACAGCTGCGACCCTCCGGGGCATACTCTCAACCAGGCGTTGTACGACGGCTAGCGGTATTTTTTCCCACTCGGCTTGGAGAAGACAGGTCAGTTCCTTCACCGATTTCGGACGGTGGGGGCACCCCTTAAGTAGACGCTCCAACTCGTCCCAGAGGTGCTCGATAGGGTTAAGGTCCGAGCTCTGCGCAGGCCAGTCCATTCGATTAACCCCATTATCACCATACCAAGCAATGGTGGACCTCGCAACATGACAGGTGGCATTGTCATTCTGAAAGTAACATGGGTCCACCCCGTAAACTGCCACAACGTAGGAAGCGCGTGGTCATCAAAAATGGTGCAGTAGGTATCAGCGTTGAGTCTACCAGGAATTGCGACCATGGGTCCCGTGACATACCAGGAGAAACACCCCCATAGCATCATTCCACCGCCGCCGAACTTCACTGTTGGCACCATACATTCCGGCAGGAGGCGTTCTCCAGGCAGACGCAAAACCCAGACCCTGCCATCCGTACGGTAGAGAGTGAACCTTGATTCGTCGCCCTAAAGAACCTGTTTCCACTGTTCAAAGGTCCACTGTCGACGTTCTTTGCACCACTTTAGCCGAGCAGCGCTATTGGACATGGTGATCAAAGGCTTGTGGGCGGCAGCACGTCCATGATAACCGAGCAGATGGGCTTCCTTACGGATGGTATTCATCGAAAGAACGCTCCTGGATGCCTGTTAAAACTCCTCGCGGATGTGACCCATCGATTTGGTGCGGTTCTTCCGAATTTCTCTGGCCAGCACCCGTCGGTCTCTAACTCCCAGTTTTGTGGGTCTGCCGGGTCGGGTCACATTCCATTTGCCAATCACGTAGGCCACTGTCGATTTTGGGTGCTTCAACTCACTGGATATGTCACGTATGGATCTGCCATTTCTGTGATACCCGACGATTACACCTTTCTCGAAATCAGAGAGCTACGAACTGCGTGGCATCTTGCATGCGACTGGTTGCGTTGTTGTTTCCCACACGATATTTAACGGCGGGGGCCGTGACGTGTATCAGGACCGCAGATATCGTCGATTGCAGGGGTGTCCAATTACTTGTTGGTAGATAGTGTATATCACATGGGAGATGGGTGGATGAAATTCGAAAGAATGCAGGAGTGACATGGAGGAGACTGGCACAAGACAGACCATTGTGGATGAAACTTAGGGAGACCTTCGTCCAACAGTGCATTGATAATGGTTAACAATGATGAGGATGATGATGATGATATATATACAAGGTGATTCATAAAGAAGTTTCAACGCACTATAAAACAAGAACAATGTAAGATATTTTATGTTACCTGTAACAGAATTGTAGGGGAATGTTTCAAGTTTTTTTAAAGACAGTCACAGATGTTCTATGTGTGCACCCTTAGCCACACGACACACATCGAGCCGGTAATCCATTTCCGCCCAAACGCGAGGTAAGATATCTGAATCAAGTGCAGTGATAGTGGCTGTGATACGCTGTTTCAGCTCCGCTAAATCAAAAGAAAGCGTAGGGGCGAATACCTTGTCCTTCACGTACCCCCATAGGAAAAAGTCACAAGGTGTTTGGTCCGGACTTCTGGGTGGCCATTGGGTCAGTGGCATGTTGTAGCCCGCGGCTCGTCCAATCCGTCGGTGAGGAAGATGTTCATCGAGATAATCTCTCACGATGCCTAACCAGTGCGGTGGTGCACCATCCAATTGGAGAATAAAGTTGTCATTGTCATCCTGCAACTATGGCATTAACCAAAGACTTAACATATCCAGAAACGAGACTCCCATGACAGTTTTCTTGTGAAAAAAGAAGGGGCCGTACACTTTCTTTTTGGACACTAACCCAATGGCCACGCAGAGGTCCTGACTTAACACCTTGTGACTTTTTCCTGTGGGGTTACGTAAAGGACAAGGTATTCGCTCCTCCCCTTCCTATTGATCTAGCGGGGCTGAAACAGCGTATCACAGCCACTATCACTGCACTTGATTCAGATATCTTACCTCACGTTTGGGCGGAAATGGATTACCGGCTCGATGTGTGTCGTGTGACTAAATGTGCACACATAGAACATCTGTGACTGTCTCTAAAAAAACTTGAAACATTCCCCTACAATTCTGTTACAGGTAACATCTTACATTATTCTTGTTTTATAGTGCATTGAAACTGTATACTTCTTTATGAATCACCCTGTATATAGCTGAAAAATTGACTCATTGGTTTTGAACATACGAAATAATTTTTATTTTATTTAGCTGCCGTTTAAAAAAAAGAATGAGTTTTTGTTATCCCATCGTATATGGGTAACAAAAATTCAAATTCTGTTTTTAAATCTGTACTCGTAAACACAACGATTCACAGTGCGACGAAAAGACAGAAGAACTACAATTCCTGGCAGAACGTGGAATTGTATTGGGTTAATGCATCGGTATATGCCGTTTTATTTCACGAGTGTTCCCCAGGTCAGTAGTGACGGTGCAAATGGCCAGTGGTATATCATAATGTAGCCAGTAATATCGCATTTCTTAATCATATTACGTTGTGTGATTATGGCTAATGGTTTTTTGGTTTCCAGGTCCGGAAGTACGGTGTGTCAAGTAGAGAGGAATGAACATTTCCGACATCGGCTCCTCTACGAGTTTGACTAGGGATCCACAGCCGCCAAGGCCACTCGAAAAATTCGTGCTGTGTATGGGGAGAATGCAATTGCTCCGAGGACATCCCGCAAATGGTTTGAGTGGTTTCGAGGTGGCAATTTTGACCTCAAGGACTTTCCACGCTCAGATCGTCCATCTCACTCTGACGAGGATCGTTTGAGCCACCTCATCTACTTGGAACAACGTCAAACTACACGAGAGGCCACTGAGATGGACTGTGATCAAGCCACATTGGTGCGATACCTTGAACGTATGGGAAAGGTCAAGAAATTGGGGTCTTGGGTGCCTCACACTCTCACCGAGGACAACAAAAACCAGCGTGTTGCCCTATGTGGTTCCTTGCTCGCCCGTTATCGGGAATGTTCTCAGCAACACAAACCCTTTCTGTCACGTATTATTACTGGAGATGAAAAGTGGTGCCTGTACGTGAATTTCAGGCATCCGAGGGAATGGTTAAAGTCAAACAAGAAGCCCACACAACGTACAAAACATGACCTGCATCCTGCGAAGATCATGTTGTGTGTCTGGTGGGACATGGAAGGCATTATTCACTGGGAAATGTTGCCAAGGAATCGGACCATCAACGCTACATTCTATTGTGAGCAACTCCACCGTGTGGAGGGAGAAATTCAGCAGAAACGGCCGCATAGGTGCCGTGGTGTCCTTCTCCAACATGATAACGCACTCCCTCACAGTGCAAACATGACCAAAATGGCCATTCAGGACATGAAATGGGAGATTCTTCTACATCCGCCCTATTTCCCAGATGCGCCCCTTCATATTATCACCTGTTCAGATCTCTGTTGAATGTACTCCGTGGCAGAACGTTCAACAATGATGCTAATCTCCAGAATTTCCGTGATGATTTCTTCGCAGCAAAAACTGCACGTTTTTTTCAAGAATGACATTGCAGACCTATCCAGACGTTGGGACACCATCATAAACAATGGGGGGGGGGGTACATAGTTGATTAATTCCGTTTTCCCTTCTGATGTAATACATTCCTGTAGTGCGGTGAAAAAAACGCATGAACTTATGCATCAGCCCAATATTTATGACACCACGCGATTCCAAAAGCAAGCGTATGACCAGTAGTAATTTTTTAAGCGCGCACACCCTGGTAAGATTTTAGCCTCTGCGTTGAAACCACAAGGAAATAAAAACGTGAACTGCAGCGTTATATGGAGAGCTTTGTATCACAGTTGCTTTATACGCCTCGGGTGTTCGTTGGCCAGACAGCACACCTACGGATGTGAATATTACTTATTATGAAACAAAGGCCTTCGCTCTTTCCACGTTTATAAGTGAGTAACGGAAAAATTCTCATTTGAAAATTTTTCCGTGGAAAGACTCACTTATAAACGTCCACGTTTTTTAGTGAGTAAAAAACGTCTTTAGTCAGTATAAACGTCCATTAGTGAGTAAAACGTTTTTTAGTCAACATAAACGTCCACGTTTTTCCGTGACTCACTTATAAACGTGGAAAGAGCGAAGACCTTTGTTTGATGTTCCTGGTCCACGTCAAATGTCTGTATTAATTATTCATTCGCCTTTTAATTATTTGTTCAGTGGCTGCTTACCATCTTTGGTGAATATCCAGCATGCTGCGGGGCTCCAAGAAGCAACCTGCCAAATTGGATTGGCAGTTAGCGTGTGTGAGTCTGGAGGAATTCGAGGCCGCTGTGGTGTAGTAGAAGCATATCCGACGCGTAACTGGAAGGCCCTGGGTTCGATTCCCGGTGGCGGCCAATGAAAATTTTTCCGTGACTCACTTATAAACGTGGAAAGAGCGAAGATCTTTGTTTCATGTTCCTGGTCCACGTCAAATGTCTGTATCAATTACTTATTATGTTTTGTTTACTCAACGAAGCAACGAACTTTCTCCACTTTACGAAAACATTGTATAAGGGAATTAATGTAAGCCACCACGCGAAGCCTGTTTTTTGATAACAAACTTTATTGAGTTTTGTTATCCAAAAACATAATATAATAGCAACTCGTATCACAACGTTGGATTACGTTGCTCCATGGGATTGCATGCGGTGCACTATTTGACAAGAACTCCCTGAGAGATCAGATGCAATGTTTGAAACCACAGGGAAATAAAAACGTGATCTGCAGCGCCATCTAGGGAGCGCTTGTACCACAGTTTCTTGAGCATGTCGGATGCCTTGTGGAGAAATAGCATACCCGACTATCTTAGCACAAATGCAATATGATTGCTGAACGAATCTTCTCTTCTTATTGAAAACATTGCGTGGGGGAATTAATTTCAACCACCACTCGAAGTCTTAGGACAAACTTTGGCGAGTTTTATTAGAAATAAATCCGAAAATGTATTTTCATTTGTATAGGTTAAATAAATTCAGACTCTATGTATGTTTGCTCCGCCCACCTAGCACACCTCAAATATTCACCCCTGATAAACAATATAGCTCTTGTTACGTTTTAAAAGAAAAAGTGTTTAATCAATGCATCCTTCAAGTTTTTACTTATGGATAAGACACATGAGCCTGAGTTATGGGAGAGGTTTGGAAACTTTCATCCAGCAATGGATTGAGAATGGATAATTAGTTGTGTCTTAAAAGAAAAGTGTTTAATCAATGCATCCTTCCAGTTCTTAGTTAAGGATAAGAGATCTGAGTTATGGAAGAGGATTTAAGACCTTCATCGAGCAATGGATTAAGAAAAGATATACACTGAAGAGCAATTGAATTAGAGATACCTGTCTAGTAACGTGTAGCACCACCTTTCGCCCTGATGACTGCGGCGATTCGTCTCGGCATGGACTCGACAAGACACCGGAAGCATTGGGAAGCCATACGGATCCACGACCCCTGAACAAGCTCCCACAGTTCACGAAGATTTGATGGAGGGGGTCAGAGCTTCGAACATCTCTCTCAATGGCATCCCAGATGTGCTCGATGGGATGGAGGTCAGGTGACCTAGCTGGCCAAGGAAGCGAGTGTTCATCCAACCATTCGGATACAATTCGGGAGCGATGGCACGGTGTTTTGTCTTGTTGCAAGATGAGGTCCCCAGTGGGATGTTGAAGACACACAAACGGGAGCAAATGGTCGTCCAGGATATCCCAGTAACGTTGACCTGTGAGGGACGATGTCACACGTATCAGGGGTCCCATTTCAGTCCAGGTAAACAGTCCCCAGACGAGAATCTCACCCCTACCAGCTTGAAGAGTACCCTGCTGGCACGAAGGATCCATCGCTTCATGTGGTTTGCGCCGTACTCGTATCCTGCCATCCACATGTACCAACGTGAATCTCGACTCATCAGTCCAGGCAACATTTTCCCACGTGTCTAGGGTCCAGTGGCGATGTTCCAGCGCCCATGCTAATCTTTGCACCCTGTGATGTGCGGTCAGCAGCGGTACCCTCGTGTGACGATGGCTTCTGTACCCCATAGCGAGGAGATGGTTCTGGATGGAGTGGTTGCTTACACGTTTTTGTGCACCAGCGTTAAATTGCCGAGGGATTTCTTGCACTGTGGCCCGTCTGTCCGCTGTTACAATGCGAGCTAGCCGACGATGACCCCGCTCATCCACACGCTGTTGTCCACGGCAGTTTGTCCTTGCAGCGATGGTTTTACTGGATTCGATGTACTCACGGTGCACCCGTGATACAGTGGCTCGTGAAAATCCCAGCGCCTGCACGTCTTCCGAAATGGAGTGACCCATTCGTCGGGCCCCGACAATTTGCCCACGATCAAATGCGCTTAGATCCTTCGTCTTACCCATACTGCGTCCGACTCTTACTGATTCCCGTCGCATCACTCTTTATATTGTCGGATCGCTGCATACGTCATGTCGTTTCCGTTTACAGGGCCGCCCACAGCGCCACATTTGCATAACTCCAGCTGTCTCGAATTCAATTGCTCTTCAGTGTACATATATGTTACGACTTAAAAGGAAAGTGTTTAATCAGTGTATCTTTCCAGTTTTTACTTATGGATAAGACACATGGACCTGTGTTATGGAAGAGACTTGGTAACCTTCATCCCCAGCAAGGGATTGAGAATGGATATATAGTTATGTCTCAGAAGAAAAGTGTTTAATGAATGCATCCTTCCAGTTCTTATACTTATGGATAAGAGGCATAGACCTGAGTTATGGAAGAGAGTTGGATACCTTCATCCCCAGCAAGGGGATGAAGGTCTCCTGTTATCCATAAGCAAGGGATTGAGAATGGATATGTAATTATATCTTAAAAGAAAAGTTGTTAATCAATGCATCCTTTCAGTTCTTACTTACGGGTAAGAGGCGGCCTGAGTTATGGTAGAGACTTGGAGACCTTCATCCTCAGCAATGGGGATTGAGAATGGATATATAGTTATGACGAAAAAGATTTTCTTTTCCAGGAGCAAAATGCTAAATCGCCCAGAAATTATTTTTTTAAAACCAGGAGCAAAATGCTAAAATTCCGTCCTGGCCAGGCTCGAGACCGGAAGTTTTCACTTAACTGATGAAAAATAAACGGCCAGAACGGACCAAGCTAGGAGAACCGTGCAGAATTTTCTCTCCCCATGCTTCATTTAGGATTCGAGAGTGGGTTTATCTAGGACGAAAAATCAGAAGTCCGCGCCTCAAACTACTCGAAAACCGAGACCGCATGTTTGGCTGATTAGGCTCGCGCTGTTATCAGGGTTTGCTACCTCTGTTAATCTTCGATGAAATCAAGATTGTGGTATCAATTCTTAGACTTTGCTGCTAAACGAATAAATCCGCTACAGTAAGGACTTGGTTATTAGTTACATAATTTAGTGTGCTTTTCCAACAAAGTTACATAACATCTTCTTTCCATTTTTTTGTTTAGATCTGCGTTAAATGAATGTCGTTGACATAGGAATTAGCACCGACTCCCTTGGGTCAGGGAGTGGGGTGTTCCTATCTCGCTACAGCGAAAAATCGGAAATCATTCCAAACTGTTTGCTGCGGGACTGAAACTCCTTGTTATCAGCAATTATAACTCCTCCCTCCTCTTTCCTTAGGGGCTTCGGCCCGAAATGTATCGCTCATTGTTTTGTCTACCACAGTGAGCAACTCGATGGGCTATAAGCAGTCGCCCGACCCTAATTTATGGGCACTAGTTTCATATAAGGGAGAGAGCCAGTGCCCTAAGCCAAAGACAATATCCATGCCATATCGTGATCCGAACTCGCACCCATCTCTATCTCGAACGAATTGTCAGAACCCAGCGCGCCCCAGGGGAGGATTAGCTCAGTTGCGCAGCTTAAATAATGCTCGTATAGGAATTAACAACCAACCGACTAATTACTGAATATTTGTTGCGATTATGCAGAGGTTACTAAGCAAGGAAAGTGTCTTGAAGCATTAAACACATTGTTGATTCTGAACTCTTTGAAGACTTTTGCTAAAGAATTCCTGCAAGTGTCATGCAATGCGTGTCTGCTTTTTCACAGCACACGTATTCAAGTACGTATTTGTTTGTACTGGTGATCATATACCTCACCAAATAACTTTTTCTGTAATCGTGGAAACCATTTTATTTACTTAGCTGAAAGAATTCGGAAGTGAAGTTTTGGAAGTTTTAACAACTTCTTGTTAGCATGCAGTGGGCACTCATTCTTGACGTATAATATATTCCAGAATTTTTAAACGCTCCACATAACGTACCAGATGTCTACAAAAAATCAAAATATTTTTTTCGGGAGAATGATTTTAATAAAATGTTTAATTAATTAAACTGAAATGACATTTTGGTTTAGAATCGGATAGGTTGATGTTTACGGCAATTAAATTTGCTTAAAACAATTCATACACTAAAGAACGAAACACACACACACACACACACGAAAGGAAATCGTTATTACCGTTTTTTTTTTTTGGCATATAAGTCGATCCTGAGTATAAGACGAGGCTAGGGCAAACAGTGTTACTGTTCTAAATTTACGTAACTGTACTTTTAATGTTTTATAACGACCGTTCCATAAAATCTGAGTGTAACATCACACAAAATGAAGAAATATAGGTACAGCAATAAATATGTTATTCTTCCTCAAAATGTCTTCGCTCGGATGATATGCAACGATCTCATCGTTCAGTCCACTTTTCAAAACATGTAGCGAAATCATTTTGTGGAAGCTGCTTTAGCTACCGCTGTGCAGCTTGAATAACGCCAGCATCTGTGTTGAATGTTGTTCCACGGAACTTCTCCTTCATTGTTGGAAACAACCAGAAATCGCATGGGGCGAGATCAGGACTGCAGACAGGCTGTGGCATGATTTCAATGCTGCATTTCGTAAGAAACTGTTGAACACAAGGGGCCACATGTGGGTTGGCGTTATCATGGTGTAGGGTTCTCTTGCGTACCAGTTCCGGTCGCTTAATCCAAATGTGTTATCGTAGACGCTTCAAGATTGAAATGTAATACTCAGCATTGACAGTTATTTGTGGAGGAACGGCAGGCTGGTAGACTACACCTTTATGGTCAAAGACAATTATCACCATAACCTTCCCGACTGATTTGGTTCGTCGGACTCTTTTCGGAGGAGGCGAGCCTGTGTGTTTCCAGACACTCGTTGCGGGCTTCGTGATGGGGTCGAAATAGTGGACCCATGTTTCATCGGCAGTTATTACTGCGTTTAGAAAGTTTAGACCTTTTACAATCATTTATTTCAACTCATGACACACCTGAACTCTGGCTAACAATTGCTTTCTCGTCAGGAGATGAGGCATACATCTGGAACACACACGATGCAGCAGTAATTTGTCGCGTAGAATGCGTATTGCCGACGTTTTTGAAATATTAAACGCCGATATGTCTTCACACGTCATTCGTCGTTCTTCATGCAGGATTGCCCAAACAGTGTTAACAATACGCTCTGTAACAACACTTTCAGGTCAACCAGCGAGTTCTGCCGACAAACGCCCTTTTTTGAAATTATGGTGCCATTTAAAAACCGTTGATTCACCGAAACATTTATCTTTGTAAGTTTTTTTTTCATTAAATCAACTGTTTCTGGAGCTGTTTTTACCCAAACGATAGCAAAATTTATTCGCACAGCACATTTCATTTCTTAACTCTGAATCACTCAACTCCATAGCTGTATGGCGAAATGCAGACGTACCTTATACAACTGCGCAATAACAAAACCAGAATCGTCTGCCACGGCTAATAACTGTTGCCATAGATACTTCCTTAATTCAATTAGTCGTCTGCGTGGTTATTTTCCCCCTTCGCGCTGTTGCGAACTCAAAAAAAAAAATATTCTCAGGAATCCCTGGGTATCTGCCGCGCCGGGTGGTCTGTTCCACCCTGCGTAGCAGATGCCCATGTCAACTGCCCATCACCCCTACCTCTAATGTTTTGTCTGCTGAGTATATATATATATATTTCAATGACCAATCAATAGCTAAGCCGAATCGAGGCACAGATTTCTAAAAGTTAAAAAAAATACCCTTGCCTTATACGTCGAAAAATTCGGTATGTTCAGCACTGAAAAGAATGCAAATACAGAAATACAATTGATTTTTTTTTTCAAATATAGAAACACATTTGAATTAAGATGCACAATATGTTATGTGAATATCTGATTTACAAAGGATTGATGAATGCAAAATGTCAGAGGATTATGAAATCTTTCCCAGAATTTCTTGGCAAATTACATTTCATAAATGTTTTTTTTTTTTTTTTTTTTTTGATTGTAGGTTTAACGACCACCGTGAGCAACTCAATGGGCTATAAGCAGTCGCCCGTCCCTAATTTAGGGTCACTGGTTCCAGGGAAGGGAGAGAGCCAGTGCCGTAAGACAAACACAACATCCATGCCTCACCGGGATTCGAACCCGGACCCCTTTCGGACGAATGATCAGAGGCCATCGCTTAGACCACTGCGCCACCGGGGCGGCTAAATGTTTTGTATATCAGTAAAATAAGATAGAACGTTTTACCTCTTCTTATTCCTGATAATTTTGAGAGCTACTTGTTGATTGGTCTTATGATCAAGCGCTCGAATAACTTGACCGAAAGATCCTTTTCCAATTACTTCTAGTATTTCATACCGGTACGATATGTGGTCATGCAGGACCTGGAAAATAAAGAAGAAATATTAAAATGTATTTATACTGCATTTTTCTTCACACAAAAACTGAATAATACATTGAAAAGATCTTTAACCAATATAAAGAACCAAACTTTATTATTTGTGGACGTGATAATTTTTAATGAATACATGTTTTACGAGGGATAAACCAATTTTCACTGTAGGTTAAGAGACGCTAAATATTAAATTTATTAAAATGGGGAAAATTACGTAAAACCCTCAGTTTTACACAGTCGAGTCACATTATTGTGACCACCTCCTACTTTTGACGTCAACAGCGCGTAGCGAATGAATGAAGGGCACGTGTCGTGAGCTGGCTTGGAAGGTATATAAGGTGCGGTGTAGGCATTTTGAAATCATATCACTCGTTGCTATCATGGATAAAAGGAGGAATTTTTCAGATTTGCAAAAAAAGGATGATTATCGTCTGTCGAGTCAGGGGTGGCAGTTCTTCTGAAACAGCGCAGGTTGTAGTTAGAGTGTATCGTGATTGGCGAAATGGCACCATTGCGAATAAGCGACGTGGAATCTGCGAAGAAGTGGCCGCCCCGGTGGCGCAGTGGTCTAAGGCGTTTGCCTCTGATCATTCGTCCGTAAGGGGTCCGGGTTCGAATCCCGGTCAGGCATGGATGTTGTGTTTGTCTTACGGCACTGGCTCTCTCCCTTCCCTGGAACCAGTGACCCTAAATTAGGGACGGGCGACTGCTTATAGCCCATTGAGTTGCTCACGGTGGTCGTTAAACCTCCAATCAAAAAAAAAAAAAAAAAAAAAAAAAAAAAAGAATCTGCGAAGCACCACGTGCCATTAATGTGAGAGGAGAACGTCGGCTTCCAAGGTGCGTAAGGGCAGATCGAAACGCTACAGTGGATCAACTCACTGGCCGAATGAATCAGGGGCTATCGCAAGTGTGTCGAAAACGACAGTTCAGCGAACCCTGATGCGTATGGGGCTCCGATGCAGACGGATGGTCACTGCATCTATGCTAACGAAGGTGCATCGTCAAAAAAGGCTTACATTTGAACGGCAATATCGGAATTGGAACTCCGCAGATTGCTGGCAAAGGATTGCCTTCTCCGATGAGTCACGTTTCCTGTTTCGTCGAACGGATGGACGTTGGCGTATAAGGTGAGAAACATCAGAGAACAAACACTCTTCAACCATTGCTGGAAGAACACAAGCTGGTTGGGGCAGCGTTATGGTCTGGGGAATGTTTTCGTGGCATTCTCTGGGTCCACTCATACCCTGTAGAAGGCAATATGGACCGAATTAATTATGAATCCGTCCTTGCAGACCACGTACACCCATATATGCTGATTGTCTTCACTGGGGCAGATGGGATCCTCCAGAATGACAATGCGACGTTGTCACACAGCTAGAAATGCCCGAGAGTGGTTCGAAGAGCACGATTAAGACTTCAAAGTACTTCCCTGGTCCCCTAATTCCCCAGACTTAAACCCAATTGAGCATCTGTGGGACCACCTCGATCGTGTTTTTCGCTCTATGGATCCTCCACCACGCGTCGTCCTGCAGCTGTCAGATGCACTGCAGTCAGCATGGCTTCACATACCTGTGAACACCTTCCAGGACGTTATTGAGTCACTATCAGCCCATCTAGCTGCTGTCCGCGTTGCATACCGCATTTACTCTGGATATTAGCTGGTGGTCACAATAATGTGACTCGACCGTGTATTTCTATAAAATGGCACGAACCGAGGTCAATAAATACTTGACACATTAGGTTATCATGAGAATACTGGAGTGAAGAGCTGCACTGCTATCCAGTTGCGATGGCATCCTCATACTTAAACAAAATTCCATACAATGGATTTTTGAGACTAAGGTTTTTGAATGAAATACGAGGGCAATTCGAAAAGTAACAGCAAGATAAATATTTTGAGATACATAATTCAATGAGAGATACAAATGTTTC
Organism: Macrothele yani; assembly: GCA_039090855.1. Classification (NCBI taxonomy): domain Eukaryota; kingdom Metazoa; phylum Arthropoda; class Arachnida; order Araneae; family Macrothelidae; genus Macrothele; species Macrothele yani. The sequence goes on along the minus strand of CM077027.1, from coordinate 129,535,567 downwards.
ATTTTTCTACATAATCACCCACCCGTTCAATATATTTCTCACACCATTGCACCAACTTCTTTAGTCCATCAGAAAAAAAAAAAAAAATTTGGTTGTGCCTTCGGCCAGGAATGCAACCCTTCTCTGACCATCTCATCACTCCCAAATCTTCAAAGCGTCCTTAAGGGGTACAAACACATGATAATCAGAGGGAGCTAGATCAGGGCTTTATGGGGGATGCTGTAATATATGAAATCTCAGTCTCCGAATGGTATCAAGAGTTGCAGCGACCGTGTGAGAGAAGGTATTTTTCAAGAAGGAGAACAACGCCTTTTGACAAAAGTCCACTGCGACGGCTCCGTATTGCTGGCTTCAGCTCCTCCTCCAACAATGTGATGTGTCGGGAACTATTTTCTGTTTCCCCTTTTTCTGATAGTGCTCCAAAATTGGTCCATTCATATCTCAGAAGAGCACCTTTCCGGCAGGGAGTTGAGACTAGAACTTCTTCTCGACTGGAGAAGATGTGTGCCCCCATTCTGAAGGTTGCTTCCTGCTATCGAGCTCATAGTGATTCACCCAGGTTTCATCCCCTGAGAAGATACGTGCCGGGAAGTCGTCTTCTTTGTCGTTATACCGCGCTAAAAAGGCCGTGGAAGTCTGCACACGAATCATCGTGTGCTCATCAGTCAGCATTCTAGGCACTCACCACCGTGCACACAACTTGCGATACTTGAGAACCCCCTGACAACGGTATGAGCGGATCCGATACTGAGTACTGGCCAGAATTTGAAAAGAAATGCGTCTGTTTTTGCGAATAATGGCGTCAGCACGACCCAATTTCTCATCAGTGACGGCCGTGCTGTGACGCCCGGAGCGTTGCTCATTACAGATGGATGTTCGCCCATTTTTAAACGCAGCTACCCAGTCGTACAATCATCTTTCGCCAATGCAGGCATTTCCATACTGTTTCAGCATGCTTATGAATTTCACGAGGTTTCACACCCTCGGACCACAAAAACATGAAGATTGTCTTCTGTTCTTCTACGGTGCAAACAGCTAAATGCGCCGCCATTTTGTTTATGCTGTCCTTCGGCTTAAGCACGCCACGCCATCTATTGGGCAGTGTGAACACCTTCTTTAAGAATGTGTCTTCCCTGCGCGAGAATTTGAAATGCCTGAAGTATTCGTTTCATGAAATACTGTCAATTTGCTGTTACTTTTTGACCTATCTAGGTACTACGAACGGGAGTTTTGGGATCGTTTGTTGCAGTAGAGGAAATGATAAGTGCCACCAATTGTAGACCACAAAAATTGTGAGTACACTTACAATGTTGAGAAGTAAGTACAGTCATCACACGGTGGAGTGAAATGCAACTTATTATTAAAAATTGTCATTTTTATTTTTGTATGTCTATTAAATAAATGACCTTCTCAGCGTTCATTTTAGCTGATATTTATCTTTCAGATTTATTAGAAACAACTACGTTTCCGACATTCCCATACTAAGTGTTTTAATAAAGTTTGGTGAATGTACGGCAAAAATGAAGAATAGGTAATATTTAAGGAACTTACGTTACTGCATTTCAAAATAATCTCCATCCTCGGATAAAATACACTTTTGTTATTGTTTATATTACTTCTGCAAGTTATGGAAAATGCCCTTCTTTGTTATCGTCTGCAGCTGGGTCATAACGTTTCGATGGAAGTTCGAAATGTCTGCAAACATCTTCCGTTTCTAGAATTTCAGTCCCAAAAACAATAAAGTAGAAACTGGTGGCTAGATCAGGTGAATACGGTGGGTGATTCAAAGCCCATTTTGAAGCAGAATTTGATAAAATGGTTTTTTACTCCATTATTGCCTGCTAACTATGTGCGCCTAATTCAGCTGCTACGACACTCTGTCTGTGTCACACCCTTCTCCACAGTTCCGTGAAGATTATGAATATGTTTACTCATGTACTTGACTGAGTCATGTAAGTTACCGCACCTTTCAGAACCTTTCCTTTTATAAGTTACGACAGCTCCGTGACAGTTACGGACGTATTCGATGCTGTATTTGACTGCGTCGTGCAAGTTACCGCACCTTACATAACCTTTCCTTTCGCAAGTTAGGACAGCTCCATGATAGTTACGGACATGTTCACTCATATACTTCATTGCGTCATGCAAGTTACCTTACCTTTTACAACCTTTCCTTTTGCAAATTACGACAGCTCCATGACGGTTACGGACATGTTCGCTTGTGTACTTAACTGTGTCGTACAAGTTACTGCATCTTTCACCATATTTCCTTTTGCGAGTTAGGACAGCTCCGTGAGGGTTACGGACATGTTCGCTGATGTACTTGACTACGTCGTGAAAGTTACAGTACCTTTTACGGCCTTTCCTTTTGCAAGTTACGACAGCTCCGTGACGGTTACGTAAATGTTCAGTCATGTACTTGACTGCGTCATGCAAGTTACCGCACCTTTCACAACCTTTCCTTTTACAAAAACATTCACGGAACTTTACTGACACACCTTGTATAACTGTCGTGTAGTAATTATCGGCAATGTCAGATCTCAGTGACCTCAAAAAAGGCATGATCTCTGGACAGCGTCTTGCAGGAGCTTTAGTAACTAGAAGGGTAGAAATAGTAGGTTTTATAACGAACTGTATCGAAGATTATGACTACTTGTCAAAAAGGACACGGCGTTGCGTCCAAATGTGCAAATTGTTGACGCCATACGAAGATGTCAGAGAGGGTTATGTAAATGTTGGTACGGATTATACAACGGAAGCACAAGACCACGGCTCTGCAAATAGCAGTGGAATTGAACACTAGCCGGAATGATCCCATTTCCGTCATAACAGTTCACGGGAACTCCATCATGGCCGGATTTATGGCCGTTCTGCAATCCACAAACCTCTAATTACCGATACCATTGCAAAAAAACGTGTAAGGTGGTGTAAAGCACATAAATCCCCTACATGATAAACATTGGTAAGGCATCACCTGGTCTGACGAATCGTACTTCACGTTGTTTCCTATCACTAGTAGAGTGTACGTCTCGCGAAAACCTTCAGAAGCGTACGACCCCTACTGTTTGGTTCCAACTGTGAAGCATGGAGGTGGATTCCTGATTCTGTGCGAGGCCATGTCATGGAATTCTTCAGTGTCGTTGGTTATTCTGCAGCGTTGTATCACATCTAAAACGTACGAATCTACATTGGGGACCACCTGCACCCAATGTTGCAGGCATTGCTCTTTAATGACCGTCTCTGACTCCAAGCAAATAATACCCCCGTGAATTCAGAGAAACATGTCAAGTTGTGGTTTGCAGAACATGAGGATGAGATACATGAGCTACCCAGGATACCTCAATCTTCACATCTCAATATTATTGACAATTTTAGGGAATATCTAGAGTGAAAGGTCAGATCACACTTTTCACCTCCAACATCACTGGCACGCTTGGGAAATATTTTACAAGAAGAATGGTTCCAAATTCCCCTATCGTATGTGCGTGACTTATATAATTATGTTCCAAGTCGAATTCCTGCTGTTCTGAAAGCTCGAGTTGGACCTGCAGCTTATTAATAATAAGTTCTCCACAAACAGTGTTTCCATTATTTTGATAAACCTATGTATTTCTCAAAATGTACATCTCGTTGCAGGCGCATGAAATCTGTTTGTGATTTTCATAATTTCTCAAAACACATCTCAATTCCAATGGCATTCTGATTACCCTGATGTCACTAACACAGAGCAGGCACATTAGCAAGTGGTTCAACTGTGTTTACCAAATCCTAGATTCCTGTATTATATTTCTCGGTATAGAAATAGATTGGTAGAATCTCTCCCAGTTTCAAACTTCGCAATAGTCAGGGGTAGGATTTCTTCTCCGATAAAATACATAAGGAAGAGAGAAATAATGAAAGACGGCGGCTCTTAGGAAGAATGCAAAACTGCAACTACATTAAAATTCACGAAAAATAAAACTGATTCAATTTATGTCCAAACTTTTATCAGGGAGAAACGATTTTTTTGTTCAACTGCATGCTACGGAATACGCAGTATCCACGAGGATCATGATTTGTTTACTGTGTCTAGTTGAATAAAATGTTTCTGGAGACAGTTTGATATCTTCACGGAGAGTGAATGTCTTTTTTGGATGTTACTCGCCTCATTTGAGGAGATTGAAATGCAAGAAATATTTCAGGCAATGCAATAAAGCAAACACTAATACTCCCGCTTTCCAGTTAAATGCATGGAATCTAAATGGTAAGGCGATTTGGTTCAGAAGGAGAACTCAGCCGAAAATATATTCTGGAAGCTATTCTGCATCTTCTTCCCACATCATAATCTATCTCATCTCAAGAGATAGAGAGAGAGAGAGAGAGAGAGAGGAGGATTATAAAAAACCCACACACTGTTCTCTGAGATAAAGGGAGAAACATTTTACAATTTCACTCAAAGTTTTCGAAACTTTACTTGCATTTCTATCTCTGTATTTTCATCAAATGAAAGAACTTTTATTATGGAAAGTGTATTATTCCGCAAAATCTGCACGCAGAGAAATTTTTCATTTCCTAAGAATGAGGTAACGTGCATATATTTTTTGCATTACAAATTAATTAGGTTTTGCAATCTGCGTGTGTGCCTAAAATAACAAGCAAACCAGTGTTTAATTATGCAGTTCTAATTGAATGGACATCAACCGTTGTACGCTAAAACAAAAACAAACAACCAAATGGCGTGACTTGCCATTTGTTCAGAGAAAAGCGTGATAAACTGGAGTTCTTGTCATTTGTTTTAATGAAATATCTGCAGTTATTTTATTGAAAGGAATCTCCGCTTCTTTGCAAACAAACTCATCTTTTTAGAAAATACATATTGTTTTAGCAGTACAGAGCTGGAAGAAATTACATGCTTGAAGAGAAATGAATTTTTGCATCATAAGAAAATAATTCAGACTGACAATAGATACCAGTTCATTTCTCCTGTGCATCCTCTGTCGTGATTGAAATCCTAAACAAAAATTATAAAATTAAACGTTTGGTATTGATTACAGAATATTTCACGTCTACCGTGTTTCCCCGAAAATAAGACCGGGTCTTATATTAATATTTGCTCCAAAAGACGCATTAGGGCTTATTTTCAGGGGATGTCTTATTTTTTCACGTACTACCAACTTTTTTTCTTTTTTTTTCATCTACATTTATTCATGTACAAAAATCTACATTTATTCATGTACAAAAATCTACGTTTATTCATGTACAAAAATCTACATTTATTCAAATACAGTCATGTCATCTTCTTCTGGAACATCGTCATAATTCTCCAAACCCCGAATTCCGGCCTGAATTTATTGCAACTCCATTTCCTGTAGAACCATGGACCCCAATCTCTCATGTCCAGCAATAGCGCTCTCCTTAAATGAGCACTTCTTGTCCATGTAGCCTGCTCGTAGTACATTGGCAACACAGCTGTCAGTGATTTTATCCCATGAATTCTTCACCCAAGTCATGACCTCTTGCAAGCTAGGCTTCACAAAGTTTTCACGCTGATTTCTCTCCATTGTATTTTCAATGCAGTCATTGATTTCCATGCGAAAATTATCCTTGAATAACTTGTTTATTGCAATATCAAGAGTCTTGAGATAGGCAGTCATTCCTGCGGGAATCATTATTTGATCTATTCTTCTCTCAGCAAGGAAGTTCTTCATGTCTTTAGCGCGGTGAGTGCTGGCTGAATCGCAGACTAGCAGACCTCTTTGGCCACCTGGTAAAACAAGTGGCAGCATTAAATCGACCCATTTCCTTATAACTGCTTGTGTGCACCAGGCTTTTTCGTTTTCAAGAACATAAATGCCTGAAACAACTTCAATCTTATCTTTCTTGCCCTCAGTGATGATTAGAGGTGGGGTTTTCCATCCAGACGAATTGCCAAAACACAGGTAACACGTGCACTTTCGTAACCAGTGGAGGGAATGTAGATTAACAAGGCACCCCTCTGATCAATTGTCGTTTGAGATCCTTGGCCCATAAACACTGCAGTTTCATCCATAGCAATCATGTTGGAGAGTTGGTATTTAGAAACGTCGATGCCATCAACAAAGGATTTTGGCACTCGCTTCAGTTTTTTGAACAGTGACAGGTTGGCTGACTGGCAGCTTCCAGTCACGTATCGTAACTGGGGCTTACTTTCGGGGTAGGGCATATATTACAAGCATCCGGAAAAATCATGCTGGGGCTTATTTTCCGGTTATGTCTTACTTTCGGGGAAAGACGGTACTAAAATATCGGAATTGCATTTTGACAGAAGAAAAAGTGCTGTAGTTTCGAGGAATGCGGGCTTTAATCTGAGGTATTGAATCTAAACAGCTTGTGAGGCATATCTTTGAATTAATCTTCCTTTCTGAGTTTCTGTGATGATGCTTTTATGCTGTAAAAGTTTTTCTGAAATGCACGATCCATTTTCCGTGATTCCTTTTGTGAATTGAAGCAGATTCCTGACACATTTTCCGTGAAATGACGGGCACAAAACATGAATTTTATGGATTTTTCCTACACCAGGAAATTTCTGAATTTTCAGAAACCTTTCCCCAATTCCTTTCATGTATTAAAGATAAATTATCGTTCTTAGTGAATTTTGAGAGACATTTCCGCAATTTCGTTCATGCACTAACGACAAATGTCGATTTCTAGAAGTCTTAACGGAAAATTCTGCATTTTCAGAAACATTTCAGCAATTCTTTCCGTGTATTAACGACGAAGTATCGATTTTAAGAGGTCTTAACGGAAAATTTCTGAATTTTCAGAAACCTTTCAGCAATTCCTTTCGTGCATTAACGATAAGTTGTCGTTTTTAAGAGGTGCTAACGGAAATTTCTGAATTTTCAGAAACCTTTCCCCAATTCCTTTCATGTATTAACGATAAATTATCGTTCTTAGTGAATTTTGAGAGACATTTCCGCAATTTCGTTCGTTCGACAAATGTCGATTTCTAAAGGTCTTAACGGAATTTTTTTAATTTTCAGAAACCTTTCAGCAAGTTCTTTGGCGTATTAATAATAAATCATCGTCCGTAAGAAGTGATAACGGAAAATTCTGAATTTTTAGAAAACTTTCCGCAATTCCTTTCGTGTATTAGCCATAAATTATCGTTTTTAAGAAGTGTTAACATAAGATTCTGAATTTTCGGAAGCATTTCCGCAATTCCGTCCGTGAATTAATGGTAAATTTTTGTTTCTCAGAGGTGTTAACGGAAAATTCTGAATTTTCAGAAACATTTCTGCAGTTCCTTCCGTATACTCTGTTCTTCCTTTTACCGTATCCATATGACTGAAAATTTCTAGTAACAGGAGCGATTCGTGGGAGTACTTGAGATTCGATTAACTATTATTAAATTTAAATCATCTATCGGGATTTTGAAGTTCTATAGCGAGATCGCATATTGTGGATAGCATATCGCGTGATATTTCGGTTATTTTGGCAACGGATATTCCATCTCCTCTACCTCCGTTCGGTGCACTGAGTATTCTGTATTGTGTTATCGTAAGAAACCGGGTTACTTACATTATTGCGCAGGTGATTTTATGGTGTCTATATATCAATCTGTGGATCATTTAAGACAAAAAAAGCTGCTATAGCTTCCCAGATTAAATTTTGTACCGGGTGATCGTAATTAAAGTACCCTTATTCAACGCTGTCTAGACAGATATTTAGCCGACCAAATAAAATCAAATTTGGTACGGTGACATTTCAGGACATGTGGAAGACATTACCGTAAGAAAGAAAAAAGTGCTAAAACTGTCCACTTTGGCACTTGTGGCGCTGCAAGTAAAGAAAAACCAGTTTCATCTGCATAAACACACGTGTTGGTGCCAAGTTCTGTTAACAAAAGTGCCCACAACACCTGAATGTCATTATTAGGGCTGCCATTTGTGGCTGCCACGGGGGAAACTCAGGTTCAATACCGGGAAGGTACGAACGCTCGAACTACTAAATAACCGCCGGGCGTCGAATGGGCACCTTAAGCCGTCGGATCCCAGGTACTCCCTCCCCCGGTAGAAAAAGGGGCGTCTAGCTCCCCCTTTCTACCTCGTTTCCGTGTCACTTTCTTATCGGGCACTCTAGCCCCAAATCTCCTAGCTTCCTATTTCTAAGGGTTGTTTAAGACCTGGGGTCAGACACACACTTCCTAAAATCCTTTGTATATGATTTGATCTGATCTGAATATCATTATTATCAGCTAAGATGAGCATCGACATACCGGGACGCGCATTTCTTGCGAAGCTGTTTTATGAAAACAAGGGCAATGCTGTGGCTGCACTTCTAGGATTTCGCCGTCGTAAGAAATTACGCCGAGGACCATTGACTCCAAAAGCACTCAAGAGAATGATTACACGATTCGAGGAAACCGGATATTTAGGAGTGAAACCCGGTCGAGGGCGCAAATATATCACTTCACAAGTCGTTGAAGCAAAGAGGTTATATTACTGGAGACACCACTGGCTCTGCCGCCATAGGTCACAGCTAATCTGTGTTGTGACGTCACAAGCAGGCAGAAAGTAACTAAATTATACCGTTGATAAAACAGTAAGCTTGTGTATCATTGATAAAGATGATTGAATTACTCATTTTATCTGTTTATACGCTTAGAAGCTTTTGTTCCATTGGTTTCAAAGGAGCTTCTCTTCTGCGGCTGCGTCGTGCCTGCTCATGACGTCATTTGCAGCACGGACGGTGACTTATGGCGGCCAATGCTGCGTGGATAGTAGTAGTGTGTCCAGTAATATAACCTCCTTGCGTTGAAGATGTTGCCACAGCTGTTGTTGAACAGTCAGTAAAGAATGTTGCGGGCTCCTGTAGTACACGTGCAGTGTCACGGCCGGTGAATTTATCCTACGTCCACCTCGTCTCCTCCGAATCTTAATCCTTGTGATTTCTGGTTGTGGGGACACTTAAAAGGTGTTGTTTATCAAGGACATGTTGCAAATTTGGTAACCTTGAAAGACACTATCACATTGCTTGTGAAAAGCATCAGAGAGGATCAGTTACGGTCGCCCGTTGAACACAGTGTTCATCGCCTTCAGGTTTTACAACTTCAGAATGGGGACCGCATTAAGCAGTGTCCCTTACATAGCTAAGGTCAGCATATCTGTATAGCACGAGTATGTTATAAAAATGAAATATTTGTTGCATGCAGCTCCACAAGTGGCATAGTGGTTAGTTTTGGTACTATTTTTTTCTTTACGGAGATGTCTTCCGCATGTCCTGAAATGTCACAATACATTTGGACTGCTATCTCTGTAGACGCTGTTGAATATGGTTACTTTAATTGCCCTGTATTTAAAGGTTTTGCGAAATAATACAACACGGTCGAGTTACATTATTGTGACCACCAGCTAATATCCAGGGTAACCACCACGTGCAGCACGGACAGCAGTTAGACGGGCTGGGGTTGACTCAATAAGGTGCTGGAAGGTGTTCATAGGTATGTGGAGCCATGCTGACTGCAGTGCATCTGACAGCTGCTGGAGGGTGCGTGGTGGAGGATCCGTAGAGCGAACAACACGATTGAGGGGGTCCCACAGATGCTCAATTGGGTTTAAGTCTGGGGAATTAGATGCCCAGGGAAGTACTTTGACGTCTTCATCGTGCTATCGGGCATTTCTAGCTGTGCGACACGTAGCATTGTCGTTCAGGAAGATCCCATCCGCCCCAGGGAAGACAATCAGCATCATGTATGGGTGTATGTGGTCTGCAAGAATGGATTCATAATTAATTCGGTCCATAGTGCCTTCCACAGGTATGAGTGGACCCAGGGAATGCCACGAAAACATTCCCCAGACCATAACGCTGCCTCCACCAGCTTGCGTTCTTCCAGCAATGGTTGAAGAGTGTTAGTCTTCCCCCCTGGTTCATTCGGCCAGTTAGTTGCTCCACTGTAGCGTGTCGATTGGCTCTCACGCACCTTCGCAGCCGACGTTCACCTCTCAAATCAATGGGGAGTGGTGCTCCTCAGTTTTGTACGTCTCTTATTCGCAATGGCGTCATTTCTCCAATCACGATACACTTTAAACATAGCAGCACGCGAACAGTTCACAAACTGCGCTGTTTCAGAAATACTGCTACCCTTGGCCCAAAAGCCGATAATCTTCCCTTCTTGCAAATCTGATAAATCACTCCTGTTATCCATGAGTGATATGTTTTCCGAATGCCTACAGCACACTTTACATACCTTCCAAGCCAGCTCACGACACATGCCTTCTTTCATTGGCTACGTGTTGTTGACGTCAGAAGTAGGATATGGTCACAATAATGTGACTCGACTGTGTATAAAGTACAACATTTAAAATTTTCGTAAGCGGAATTGAAAGTCATTATCAGTTTAAAAAGTTCTCGAGTTTCAAAGCATTCTGTTGCTTCGAAAAATCGTGAAAAAAGTATGTAATTTGCAAGTCCTACAGGAAAAATAAAATGATTGCGAATCTATTCAGAAAAATGATAAACACCTACAGAAAATAAAATTACTAGCTCGCCTGCATTAATCGCGAAAAACATTTCATCATCGCTCGGTTCGAGTTTTTCTTCATTTCTAGCTTATACGTGACAATGCTTTCTATGGCTTTTTAGTCAACCGATGGGGAGAGCAGCTCCCGTTTCCGACGTCCTCGTCTCGAACTCCACCAGAGAAAAGATTCGTTAACTTCGTAAGCCGGGAAAAAAGGATCCCTGGTGGAAGAACTGAAAAATTCAAAATTGGAGGTTTCTGCGAAATTTTTGTATAAATACGGAAAAATCCAAAACTTCTGAAATAAACGGAATTACTGATAGCGCGGAAAATCTGTCAAAATACTGAAGTTAGAAGAAACGAAAACTTTTGAAAACGGAAATTTCGTTGAAAGACCGACGTCTATAGACAACATTGCTGCACGCTATGTTCAGGAATTTTCCCGTGAATACGCCACTTATTTTTTACAATGTACAGTTGTGTTTTTAGGAAACTGATTATCAAACAAGCAGCACAGTCATTAAATTAGAAAAAAAAAATAGAGCGGCCTAGGCCAATGTGAATGGCCACCTCATGTAAAATTCCAAAGGGATGATGCATTCTGTTCATATCACTGTACTTTAGCGGATGGTGTTCTCTGTTACCGTCTCTGTGAAACGAATAACCATTCGTTACAATACACTTTACTTACATTAATCTACTGTAACAGATAACGCAATCTGTCCACATCACTTTTTTACACTGACTGACAGAGAAAGTGCCACACCACGAAGACGTAAACGCAGCGCCATGCAAATATCAGAGTGAATTCACACGTACAAATTATGCAAATGATTTCATTTGCAGGCCAATAACACGAACGGTACGCGGTATATAAGCGGACAACCAGCCCTTGAGGCCATCAGTCGAGTTGTCGCGTCGTCACAGCCGCGAGAAGTGAGTACTTCTTCTGTAACCGTGCCTGGAGAACGAACAAGGGATGCCAATGCCGTTAAGATGCCGTCGTAAGCGATTTCATCAAACGGATGAGTTCACGCTAGGTGTCATCGTAGGCTTTCGTACCGCCGGATGGTCCTTGCGTCGTATTGCAGATGAAACACAACGTGATGCCACAACCATCGGTCGCATTTGGGGACAGTGGTCCGAGGAAGGATCTGTGCAACGTCGTAGGGGGATCGGAACACGGAGACGGACGTCCGAGCGCACCGATCGTCGCATCGGACGTCATACCGTAGCGGACACACAGGCCACAACGGCCAAACATTTTGCGTAGTGCACGGGGAGGCTCGGATGCTCCAGTATCGACACGGATGGTGTCGCGGCGATTGGCTGCGTCTGGTTTGCTGTCCAGCCGCCTGCTGCGAAGACTACCATTAACAGCGAGCCATCATCGTCACCGCTTGGCGTGGTGTCGCTCCAGAGCTACGTGGGGTGCCGAATGGAACAGTGTGGTGTTCACCGACGAATCACGGTTCTGTCTCACCACGGAAGATCGCCGTGTGAGAGTCTGGAGGCGACGTGGCCAACGGGCGAATTCCTCCGCTATTTTAGAGCGCCACATGGCCTGGTAATGTGCAATCATGGTACGGGGTCCTATCAGCGCCAACAGCAGTTCACCGCTGGTACGCGTTACGGGCACAATGACAGCACGCCGCTATGAGGACGAGGTGCTGCGGCCCGTAACACTATCGCATGCAGAGTATCCCAAACGCCCTTTTTCAAGAGGATAACGCCCGGCCGCATACCGCTCGGATCAGCCTGAAGGCTTTACACGTGGCCAGCACGATCCCTGGAAATCTCGCCCATCGAGAACCTGTGGGGCTCGATTGGACGTCAGTTGAGTACCTTCCCACTCCCACAAAATGAAGTTGAACTGTGGTGTCGGATCAAAACCACATGGTCCACGATATACCAGGACTCTATTCGGACTCTCACTGCCTCAGTGCCACGTCGGATTCAACTCTGTATTCCCCAAAATGGGAGTCATACTCCTTATTGATCATCCTGTATATATTCGGCCACTGGAACCTAGTCTGTATGTGACAATTAAATCAATTGTTCAGGACCTTCTTGGCTATATGTGTGTGCAGTTTGGTCTGTTTTCGAGCATTCCTTCATATTGTGGTATTTTCTATGTCAGGCAGTGTATACCGGATGGTGCTTTTGTACAGAGCATTCTGATGTAAAGAACCACAGTTTTTTCACAATAGAGTAGACTTTACCTATATCAGTCCACTCTAAGGTATGGCGATCTCTGTCCATATCTGTCTACTGTAAAGATGACACGCTCTGCTTGTATCAAAGTACTCTAGCGAATTGTGATTCCATCTGTACCGTTGGTCTGTAACGAAACGCCATTCGTTAGAGTAAGATGTGTCTGTATTAGTGAACTGTAAAGTCTGATGTTGTTCATCCATATCTGTCTGCCGTAGCAGATGGCAAACTCCGTCCATGTCAGTCTACTAAACCCGATTATGGTTTTTGTCCATATTATTCAGCTGTACAGTCGTATGAGAATGATACGACCACCTACCCAATAACGGGAATAACCACTGTTGTACCGGGTGATAGCGGCGAGACCGCGTGGCATGGACGCGATGAGGCCCGTCAAGGTTGCCCGAGACACACGTACCCATTCGGACTGCAGCAGAGCACGGAGGTCCCAGAAATGTCGTGGTTGTGGGTTGGCACATCGAACCTGTCGATCCAAATATTCCCACAAGTGCTCTATGCGATTGAGGTCGGGCGATTTCGGCGGCCGAGGGAGAACGGAGACATCACTGTCGTGTTCCTGGAACCAGTCACGTTCCTTCTTAGCGACGTGGCACTGCTCATTGTCCTGTTGGTAGACACGATCACCACCAGGGTAAACGTTCAACATGAACGGATGCATGTGGTGAGCAAGGATGGACAGGTAGCCATTGGCGTTCAGGGACCTACCCAATGGTACCAGCGGTCCCAGGTCATACAAGGAAAACACCCCCAGACATGAACACTGCCACCGCTGGCCTGTGCTTGGCAGACAAGCGAGTCCGGGGGTTTGTTCTCGTGTGTCTGACGCCGTATCCGCCCCCACCCGTCAGTTCCGTGGAGCACAAACCTAGATTCGTCGGAGAAGGCAACCTTTTTCCACTCTTCCACTGTCCAAAGACGGTAGTCCCAAGCGAACTGCAGGCGTCGTTGCCGATGGACCTGAGTTAACATGGGCGCACTGACGCAGCGTCGACTCCGGAGATCCATGCGTAACAGGGTTCGCTCTACTGTTATCAGGGACACGTACCTGGGTGCCCCAGCGTTCATTTGCGTGGTCAATTGCTGCACTGTTGCGCGTCGGTTGCCCTTTAGCAGTCGACGGAAGCGACGTCCTTCTCTGGGGTCGATGACCTTTCGGGATCCACTCTTATGACGTCGGGAGTTACTCGGTGTGCCAACTGTCCATTCTTAATCCTACCTCTGCCCATTGTGCTCACGTCACGCACAATGGTTCATTTTTGCCGGCCGGCCGACTGTTATCGGTGAACCTTGTCACGTGCACTCCGTGACGCGCCTGAGCCTGTATACTGTGATTTCGGAAGTGGTGATATTATTCTGGTACGACCGTGCATAATGGGTGATACGCTCCATCCATAGCAGATAATATCATCGTTTAGAATAAATCTTCTTTCGTCAGTTAGCACTAACGGATGGTTCTCTCTGTTTACATTCATCTATATGTTATACAGTGGCGTATATTCGATGCTAGCTAGGCTAGCTGCGAAGCCCAGATAATGCACAAATAAAAGTTAATTAAAGATACACAAATAAAAGTTAATTATCAACGGTATTAAGATATGTCAATGCTTTCGGTGCTACAAAAACACGAGTGGATTCCATTCTTTCGATTATGAAAATCAGTCTGGCGAGCGATTATCAACGGTCATAACGTAGATCTTCGAGAGACTTCGCTGTACTGATGCGAAGAGCTTCAATACTATCTCCTGCTAGCGTTTCCATGACAACATGAATGAGCTACGGAGCTCGTGAGTGGCCATTGCTTTGGCCAAGGGTTCGCTCTGAAAAAACGAAGCCTTCGGATTACCTCATTCCCTTCATGCTTCCAGCGCGTGTTTCGCGACAGTTGTTTCAGTTTGTGTGAAATGTCAATGAATTAAAATCAGTGATATTATATCTTAAATTCGTGGCTTTGTTGGATTCGAACTGTTCTGATAAATTTTGTGAAAGCTTCATTGAACATCAACTATCAGAGCTTAAAGAACTCTATGCTTCAAATTTTGATACAGCTCGATTAAAAAATGAACTACTGGTGTTTAATTCCCTTGATGAATACAAAACAAATCAGTAAGAAACATTACTGGTTACATAAAGTTGAATAATTGGACATAGTGTTTATTGAGGTGTACAAATTAGCAGATCAATATTAAACTGTTCATCAACAACTGCAACTGCCGAAAGAGGTTTTTCCGTATTAAAAAGAATGAAGATATATCTTAGAGCCACATAAGGACATGCACATTCGAGCAACTTGGCTGGTTTGTAAATAGAGAAAAGCATTCTTTTTAAATATGAAAAAGTACTCGGAAGAAACATTTTTGTGAAAACGTAACACTCAAATTCACACAAAAGGAAAGAAAAATGGAGTTCCTGTACAAATAAGTCTTCAAATCCTAATCCTCATAACTATTTGGCATCATGTTAGCAATAGCATGTATCTAAAATTTAGAAAAAAAAATGTTACTTCTATTATTTAACAATTAAAAAATAAACTTCGGAATTAAAAACAAGTTAGTAAAATCATGCAATGCATTGATTATGATACGCTTTCCAACATACCAGAAATTATTACTCAAAATATGTGGATAATGGCTGTGGAATAAATCTCGCTCCTGTGTCCTGCCTTTTGACCCCATTTCGTTGATATTCAACAGAACTGGTTCACCTTACCTCCGGAACAACATGATAAAGTTTTGTCGCAATCCAAGTATTTTAGGTACGTTATGATGCACAAGGGCAATGGAATGGATCACACTCCAGTGTCCTGACCTTTGACCCCATTTCGCCCATTTTCAATAGGGTTCGTCCCCAGTGGCTCCCTACCACATACTAAAATTTCATCGAAATCGAACCATTTTTTACGCAAGGTATGACGCATAAGGGCAATGGAATATATCCCGCTCTTATGCCCTGCCTGACCTTTGATCCCATTTCGCCTATTTTCAATAGGGTTCGTGCCCAGGTGGTTCCCTATCTCATACTAAAATGTCATCGAAATCGAACCAGCCGCCCCGGTGGCGCAGTGGTCTAAGGCGCTGGCCTCTGATCATTCGTCCGTAAGGGGTTCGGGTTCGAATCCCGGTGAGGCATGGGTGTTGTGTTTGTCTTACGGCACTGGCTCTCTCCCTTCCCTGGAACCAGTGACTCTAAATTAGGGACGGGCGACTGCTTATAGCCCATTGAGTTGCTCACGGTGGTCGTTAAACCTCCAATCAAAAAAAAAAAAAAAAAAAAAAAAAAAGAAATCGAACCATATTTACGCATGTTATGACGCATAAAGACAATGGAATGGATCCCGCTTTTATGTCCTGACCTTTCACCCCATTTCGCCTATTTTCAATTCGGCTCGTGCCCAGGTGGTCCCCTACCACATACTAAAATTTCGTCGAAATCGAACCATTTTCACGTGAGTTATCGTGCGGTCGGACGGACAAAGCTGGAGCATATACGCTTCTTCAACCTACAGTTGGAAAGCGTAAAAAAACAGTACTGTATGGGGGGGGGGGGGGGGTGAGATAGCCCAGGTCTCGGACCAAAGATACGCCATTGATGTTATATCATCTCAGAAATTTAGTTTTCTATGCCTCTCGGATTTTTGAATTCTTCCATGTTTAAACTCAATGTATTTTTGTGGAGATTTATTTCTGTGTCTGAAAAATTGATTTGAAACACGTTTGTCTTTTCCGTGATATTCCTGAATTACCGACAGAAATATTCGTTTTTTTTTTTTTTTTTGCTTGAAAGCGTTTCAACTTACCTTGATGTAAGATCCGTTCTCGTCGTCATATCCCCGGTTGTGAATTCCAGTTTCTTCTCCTTCGATCTTGCTGGCTTCCAATCCCAGATACCAAATCTCTGGGTAGTCCAAGATCTCTGATCTCTCATAGCTGTTCAACCTTGAACCGTAGTACTTCAGGGACTCTGAAAAGGAAAAACAAATTATAAAGCAACTCAAATTTTCTATCACCAGAGCGAATGGAATAAGGGCGTTCGTATTTTAACGTTTTGTATAAAATATTAAAGTAGAAACAAAAGCGAGAATATTTTTTGCTACCCTCTAAGATATATAAATACATTGCCTGACAGAGAAAATGTCAGATGAGCCGCGGATGGCTTAGTGGTTAGCGAGTCAGACTATCAATGCAAGGTCCTCAGGTTCGAATCTGGGCTGATCTTTCAGAGATGGTGTGATTTACTAACAATCGCTGAATATCCGAATATCCGCCGTGCATCGGACGAGCACGTTAAGTGATGGCCCCCAGGCTGGACCCACTGGTTAAATGGGTATCCTTTCCTATGCCTCCCCCCCCTCCTGAAATTCTCGTAGATCAGATCAGATCATATGTAGAGGATTTTAGGAAGGGAGTGTCTGACCCCAGGTCTTAAACAACCCTTAGAAACAGGAAGCTTGGAGATTTGGGCTAGACTGCCAGATAGGAAAGTGACACGGAAGCGAAGTAGAAAAGGGGAGGAAGACGCCCTTATTTATTACCGAGGGGCCAGTACCCGGGGTCCGACGGCTTAACGTGCCTATCCGACGCACGGCGGATATTTAGTGGTTCGAGCGTTCGTATCTGCCTGGGATCAAACTCGAGGTCTTCTCCGTGGCAGTCACGAACGTTGACCACTAGGCCACCCGCGACCCTCTGAAATTCTCTCACCCCTCTGTGTGCAACATCGTACTTGTACGGTGGCGCCATCTACTGTACTCTAATCTCGCTACAAACTGTTCTGTCAAAGTCGCTAGACTTGCTCTCATTCCTTCCGTTTCTGTGTCCTGCCCAAAAGGCGATCTCGCTGTAGGTGGCTGGGACCTAAACTCTTCTCACTGTGGACGGACGGAAGTCCTACAAGAAAATGACAAATACTGTGGTGTAGAAAATGCCAGACCAAACTGCACATACAGATAGGTACGTAGGTCCTGAACAAATGATTTAATTGTCACATACAGACTAGGCTCTAGTGGCCGAATATACAAAATGATCAATAAGGAGTATGGTCCCCGTTTTGGGTGATACAGCGTTGAATACGAAATGACATCGAGGCAGAGTCCGAATAGAGTCCTAGGGTATCGTGGACCATGTGGTTTTGATCCGACTGCACAGTTCATCTGCATTTTGCGGGGGTGGGAGAGTACTCCACCGACGTCAAATCGTGTACCACAGATGCTCGATGGGCGAGAGGTCGGAGGATCATGCTGGCCACGGAAGCATCTCACACCGTGTAAAGCATTCAGGTTGATCCGAGTGTTATGAGGCTGGGCATTATAGTGGGAAAACGGCGTTAGGGATGCCCAGCAGATACGGTAGTGCCACGGGACGCAGCACCTCGTCAGCATAGTGGCGTGCCGTCAATGTGCCCGTAATGCGTACCAGCGGTGGGCGGCTGTCGACGCTGATAGCACCCCACACCATGATTGCACGTTATCGGGCCGTGTGGCGCACTACAATAGCGGAGGAATTCGCCCGTTGGCCACGTCACCTCCAGACTCTCACACGGCGATCATCCGTGGTGAGACAGAACCGTGATTCGTAGGTGAACACCACACTGTTCCATTTGGCACTCCACGCAGCTCTGGAGAGACACCACGCCAAGCGGTGACGACGATGGCTCGCTGTTAAGGGTAGACTTTGCAACGGACGGCTGAACAGCAAACCAGATGCAGTCACACGCCGCGACACCATCCGCGTCGATATCGGAGCATCCGAGCCTCCCCGTGCACTACGCAAAAAGTTTGCCCGTTGTGGCCTGTGGGTTCGCTACGGTATGACGTCCGATGCGGCGATCGGTGCGCTCGGACGTCCGTCTCCGTGTTCCCGTCCTCCTACGACGCTGCACAGATCCTTCCTCGGACCACTGTCCCCAAATGCGACCGATGGTTGTGGCATCACGTTGTGTTTCATCCGCAATACGACGCAAGGACCATCCGGCGCTACGAAAGTCTACGGTGACACCTCTCGTGAACTCATCCGTTTGATGAAATCGCGTACGACAGTTTTTTAAAGGCATTGCTATATCTTTTTCGTTCTCCAGACACGGTTACAGCAAAACCACTCACTTCTCGCGGCCGTGATGACGTCTCGACTGATGGCCTCACGGGCTGGTTGTTTGCTTATATCTCACGTGCCGTTTGTGGTATTGGCCTGCAAATGCAATCATTTGCATAACTTGCAGTCAACCCTGCAATTTGCATGGCGCTGCGTTCACGTCTTCGTGGTATGGCATTTTCTCTATCAGGCAGTGTATATATATATCATCATCATTATCAACCATTATCAATCCATTGGTGGATCCTCCACAAACGTGTGTCTTGTGCCAGTCTTCTCCATGTCACTCCCGCATACTTTCGAATTTCGTCCACTCATCTCCCATGTGGTCTTCTTCTTCTGGGTCTTTTCCTATATCTTGGAATCCAGTCTAAAATTTCGGTTGTCCATCGGTGGTCCGTCCTAGCAATGTATTCAGCCCATCTCCATTTTAGGGATTTTACTCTGATAAGGATGTCTTCCACTCTTGTCATTTTCCTTATATACGAGTTCTCTTCTTTTCTTTCTTGATTACACCAGGCATGCATCTCTCCATGCTTCCTTCTGGTGTCTGCAATCTTTGTATATCCTTTTTAGTTAAGATTCATGCTTTTTCATATGTAAGGGATGGAAGGATGCATTGATTAAACACTTTTCTGTTAAGACATAATGGCCTATTGCTCTTAAAAATTGTACTGTTTCTTCCAAAAAGCTCTCCAATTAAGCCTTTTACGTCGATTAGTTTCTTCATCAATGTGTCTTTCTGTTATCGTATCGAGTCTTAAAGAAGAGAATCTATTACTTCAGTTTATATCTGTGACCGTATTTTCAACTTATGACGAAATTGAAGCAAAGCTGGACGAAGTCCAGTTTTGGGAATCGTGTGTGAAGAAATGAATTTTTCAGTTTTCTCGTTTTCCTGTACACTTTCCGAATTAAATACTCCTCTTTTGTCAGAAATTGCTTCAGAAATAAAAGATCTCAAAAATCTACAAGCAGCAACCAAAGAAATCATAACAATGAATAATAAGGTTTACTAATTCCTGACGTTGAGCAGTACTTAAGTAAGTGGATTAATGAATGTTATTTTCGTAAAACCAATGAAAGAAGACATGTAAGTGATAAAAATAAATAATTACTAAACTATGGCAGCGGCAATAGTAAGTATTTCGACTGTTAAGTTTTTCAAAAACAATATTTACTTTTATTTTCAATATTGTACAGGGAGATTGTAAACTCCTTCAACAAAACAACAGAGGAGTGACAGTACACATCAAGACCTACAATATTTACAATGGAACCTAGGGTTGCATTCCACTCCTAGTGCCAGAAAAGAGTAAAGTTACATATCCACGTTGAGCCTTCGACAGTGAAAACAAAGAGACATATCTAATTTATGAGTTGCACAATTCCGATCGCATCAGAGAAAGACTCAAAGGAGCTGCTCAAACTGGCGTATAAGGGCGTCGTTGCACAGCCCACACTGGCGAATGAAGGACTGTCCAACCCTCTCGTAGACTCCCGGTGTGGTGTTGATCTTGTCCGCAGCAACAGCGACTCGCGCGACGAGATCTTCCAGGGAGTCCACAGGTGTCTCGTATACAAATGTTTTCATGTGTCCCCAGAAGAAATCCAGTAGATTAACGTCCGGGGAGCGTGGATACCACGCCATAGGTCCACCGTGTCCAATCCACCGCCCGGGATATGTCGCATTTAGGAAGTATCAGACCACGGTGGCAGAGTGTGGTGGGGCCCCATCATGCATCAACCACATGTCCCTCCGTGTGGTGAGCGGAACATCCTGCAACAGACCGGGAAGCACATGCTCCAGGAACACACGGTATGCTGCGCCGTTCAGACGTATACGACAATTCTCATGTGATGTTCGTACGGGTGATATCGCTTGACGGGTTCGGCTGCGTTTTTAAATGTTTGCTCTTCCTTCGTCTACGCACGTGTTCAGCGCACCTGATTTGCATGTTGTGCTTCTCATGCACTATTTGGAACTCCGGGTGTGCCGCCCCGGTGACGCAGTGGACTAAGCGATGGCCTTTGATCATTCGTTCGAAAAGGGTCCGGGTTCGAATCCCGGTGTGGCATGGATGTTGTTTGTCTTCCGGCACTGGCTCCCTCCCTTCCCTGGAACCAGTGCCCCTAAATTAGGGACGGGCGACTGCTTGTAGCCCATTGAGTTGCTCACGGTGGTCGTTACACCTCCAATAATAATAAAAAAAAAAGCAAGAAAGATGACACCGAATTTTCGGGTGTAATAAGCACGTCTTTTGAATCCGTTCTGACGCAAATTGAATTTATCAAAGCTATTCAAAGTCAATGAAACCAGTATGGAAAACAATAGATCTGACGAAAGAAAGAAGATTTTCAAACGGGTTTTAAATCCCTCAGATATTGCTGTAACGGAATCGTGAGCTTACGAACTCTTAGAAACAGAGTTATCGACAAAAATAAGATGTGACTTTACGTCCCCTGGTGGGAAAACCATGCACTATTTTAGGAAGAAAGTATTCTCAAAAGGTGTATCCATATAAGCGGTATCGGTCGAAGAAAAAAAAAATTAGTCGAGTTTTCAGGAGCACAGATTTTGCAACAAATACTTCAGAAGCAGAAATTAACACTTATGACCCCTTGTGGTTAAACCATTCTTTACCAAACATTAGAAATTATGTGAAAACTATTTTCCATCAGGTCTTGTATGCGATACAGGAAGAATTTTTCAAATCAGATCTTTAGGAGCAGAAATAACGCAGAAAACGCAATTTGCCTTTGTGCCCCCTAGCGTAAAGTCTATGATTTACTTGAAAATTTTGAGTTTATAGGAAAAACATTTCGCATCGGAAACACTATCCAACAAAGAAGGAATTTTTCAAATCGTACTCTTAGAAGTAAAAATATTGACAAAAATAAGATATACATCTACGCCCCCTGGCGTATAAACCATGCATTTTTTCAAGAAGAAAATTTTCCTAAGAGGTTTGTCGACATGATTAGTAGTATCGGTCAACAAACGACTTTTTTGGCAATCGAGATTTTAGAAGCTCATATTTTGCGGCAAATACAACAGAAGCGGAAATTAAGATTTACGCCACCTGGTGGCCGAACCATTTCTTATAAAAATTAGAAAATATGTGCAAACGATTTCCCATCAGGAGCTGTATGCGGTGCAGAAAGAATTTTTCAAATCGGAGATTTAGAAGCAGAGATATATTGGGAAACGCAATTTACATTTACGCCCCCTAGCGGAAAGTATATGAATTACTTGAAAATTTTGAAATTATATGAACCATATGTCACACTAGAAACACTATCCAACAAAGAAGGAATTTTTCAAATCGAACTCCTAGAAATAGAGGTATTGACAAAAACAAGATATATATCTACGCCCTCTGGCGCAGAAACCATGCACTATTTTAAGAAGAAAATGTTTCTAAAAGATTTGTCTTCATGAGTAGTATCGGTCAACAAACGACGTTTTTTTCAATCGAGAATTTAGAACATCATATTTTGCTGCAAATACAACAGTAGCGAAAATTAAGATTCACGCCCCCTGGTGGCCAAACTACTTTTTTTTACAAAAATTGGAAATTATGTGCAAACGATTTCCCATCAGGAGCTGTATCTGGTGCAGAAAGAATGTTTCAAATTGGAGATTTAGAAGCAGAGATATAGTGGGAAACGCAATTTACAGCTACGCCCCCTGGCGGAAAGTCTATGAATTACTTGAAAATTTTGAAATTACATGAAAACATGTCACATTGGAAACACTATCCAACAAAGAAGGAATTTTTCAAATCGGACTCCTAGAGGTAGAGATATTGACAAAAATAAGATATACATCTACACCCCCTGGCGGAGAAACTGTGCGATATTTTAAGAAGAAAATATTCCGAAAAGGTTCATCGATGTGAGTGGCATCAGTCCACGAAATAATTTTTTCAATCGATATTTTAGAAGCTCCAATTTTATGGCAAATACTTCAGGAGCAAAAACTAACACTTACGCTCCTGGTGGCCAAAGCATTCTTTACCAAAAATTTTAAATTATATGCAAAAGATTTTCCATCAGGAAATGTATCCGCTGAAGAAATAAATTTTCAAATCGGAGTTTTAGGAGAAGAGTTATAAAGGAAAAGGTAATTTACGTTTACGCCCCTGGACGGAAATCTATAAGTAATTTGAAAATGTAACTATGTCTAAAATACTCTTCGTTGTAAATGGAATCGAAAGATAAAAATTTTTTTTCAATCGGATGTTTAGAAGCAAATATGTGGAATAAAACGTATTTTTGAATTCGACATCATATGTATTTACGCCCTCTACCGGCGAAATTGTACATCGTAAAAAAATTAAATGAAGGATCCTCATTTGCATATTTATAAGCTTCCCAATGCAAAAAGAATTTTTCAAATCGGACTAATAGTTGCGGAGATATCGTGGGTACAGAGACGAACGGACAAACCGATAACAGAAGCACGATCTTTTTTTACAAAAGACGTGCTAAAAACTCCGTGTGCCTGCTGGACGTTTCTTGAACGCGCTCTTTTCGGGCGCTAGGAGTGGAATGCGGCCCTAGGTTCCATTGCAAATATTGTTCGTCTTGATGTGTACTATCACCCCTCTTGTTTTGTTGAAGGAGTTCACAATCACCCTGTGTATTATTCATATTTAGACGCACGTAAGAAACGCCCCTGACACGAAATAAACGCAATGTAGATTAAACGATTTCTGCTTGTCGATGTGCGCATGCGCAAGCTAAAATCTGATCTCAAGATAGAAAGAAAAGCTGAATCGCAAGTGTGTTAATAAAGAGGGGGGGAGGCGATTGGTATCTTTTGGTCTTGGATACCTACAGGATACACCTCATCGTGTTATACAACATATTAAAGCTCTCGTCAATAGCAGGTTACTTCACTTGAAATGAGGGTTTTTTTTTTGATTGGAGGTTTAACGACCACCGTGAGCAACTCAATGGGCTACAAGCAGTCGCCCATCCCTAATTTCAGGGCCACTGGTTCCAGGGAAGGGAGAGAGCCAGTGCCGTAAGACAAACACAACATCCATGCCTGACCGGGATTCGAACCCGGACCCCTTACGGACGAATGATCAGAGGCCAACGCCTTAGACCACTGCGCCACCGGGGCGGCGAAATGAGGGTTGAGAGGAAGCCGAATTTGGCTACGACGCACCATTTTTATAGCACCAAAATGCATTCTTTTAACTGGTTTTTATCACTTTTAGATTAGGTTCTCGTAATTTACGCAGATTGCAATGAGATATTGTTGCGTTTATGTAAAACCTGATAAAATAATGATCGACAATAGTTTAGCAAATTATATTGAGTAATAATTAAATTAACTATTGTTGCGTCACTTCATGGAACAGCATTCAAAAATCAGATTTCAGCAATGGTTTTAAATATTTCCGTTAACCATTTTCGTTACATCGAAACTTTTTATTTGGAATTTATTTTGATACTGTGGGGAGAGATGCGCAGCCTCAAAAGATATGAGTTGTCTCTGAAATCTATTCTCAGCCTCAATACGAGGAGGTATCAAAAAGTTCGTGCAATCACCCAAAATTATTAAAGCTACGATGACCATTTTTGTTTTATTTTGTTATATATACATTCAGTATGGGATGTAAGGTCAGGTGATGCGTAACATCACAGCCTCTCGTTGACAAATGTCAACCCCGCCTTCTCGTGGTACATCCTGTTCCCACTAAAGGGGCTCTGGCGACCGCCAATAGCGGTATAACTATACCATCGGGATTAGAGGAAAGGCTATCCCACACTCACCAACCCGCTTGGCCAGCGTGGTGAGTTATGGCCTCCAAAATGACACCACAACTTAAATCTTGGCCCTCAGTCTCCGGCAGCTGGAATGTACCTGGCCAAGGCAGCGGCCAGTGCGACATGAAGGTGCTAAGAATCCCCGGAGGACCGGACTAGGCTGCCATCTGATGCTGACCTTGGCTACGTTTAATGGACGCTCCCTATCTTCTGATTCAAGGCTTCTTGAATTGGAAGAACTACAAAGGATCAAGTGGGACATCTATAACGAAGTAAATTTCTCCGTCATTTTTAGTCTACGCCAGGAATCGAACCCGCTTATTCCGGAACAAGTCGATCTACCAACTGAGCTACACAGACGTTTATTCTGACTGCAATCTGCCTTTATGGCGTGTGCGTCCTGCTGGCAGGTACGTCACACATCGTCGGGCTAAGTGAGATAAGGAGAAAAGGAGAAGATCTCATTGAACTGAAAAGTGGACATCTCTTCTACTATCGTGGGACTGATACTGGCAGAACTAGTGGTGTTGGATTTATAATAAACATGAAACTGAAGGATAAAGTTGTAGAAGTTGAAAGTTCCTCGGACAGAGCTGTACGACTCGTTATCCAACTCTCGAGAAGATACCAGACTCAGATTATTTAAATTTATGCACCCACCACAAGTCATCCTGAAGAAGAAATTGAAGAATTTTATGAGGAAATTCGTCATCTAAATAATAAAGGTAACCAGCACTTGAAGATCATTATGGGAGATTTCAATGCAAAAATAGGGCAACGGCAACAGAATGAAACTTCAGTAGGTAAATTCGGTCACGGCAACAGAAACCAGCGTGGAAATACTTTCGTAGAGTTTGCAGAGGCAGAAGGGTTTTTCATCTTAAACTCCTTTTTTCAAGAAAAAGCCACACAGGAAATGGACATGGAGACATCCAAATGGGACGACAAGTGAAATTGATTTTATTATGTGTAACAAAAAATTCGTCATAGAAGACTGCAGTGTGCTAAACAAGTTCAACACAGGTAGTGACCATAGATTGGTGAGATGTAAGATGCACCTCAACACTAAACTCAAACGTAGCAAGCTCATAAGACAAACAAAATGTATTGACATAACCAACCTCAAAAAACACCATAATACCTTCAAGTTGGAACTGAAGAACAGATTCTCTGCTTTAGAAGGCCTAACATCGGAAGAAGTGGATATTTTTGAAGTTCACAGAAAAGTAACCAAAGCTCTTATGGAAACAGCAACAAAATTAGCTATGTCTAAGAACAAGTTGCATGTGAACAAATTATCAGGAAAAACCAAAAAGTTGATGCAAAAAAGAAGAGAGATGAGGACAACTAAAGAAGATGTGACTTCCAAAGTGGAATATATGGAGCTATGCAAGACAGTACGAAAAAGTATCACTGAAGACGTAAGGAAATTCAACTGTGAACTAGTAAGGAAAAGCAATTGAAAACATCTAAAGCCTAAAGATAGGAAAGGGACATCTCAGTAAGGGAAGAAAACAGATTATGGCAATGAGAAAAGAAGATGGTTCTGTAACAAGAAATAGAGGCGAAATTTTGACAAGAGTGAAAGATTTCTATTCCAAATTATATGAAAGGGATGATACATGTACTCCAGACATCATGAAAGGTACCAGTACCAGAGTTCTTCCAGTCCTCCCAGCAGAAGTTGCACATGCAATCAAGAACATGAAGCGGGGAAAAGCTCCAGGAGAAGATGGAATTACTGCAGACATCATACAAGAAGCAAGTGGAGAAATTGAAACAGTACTCGCCCAAATTTTCCCTCGATGCCTTAATGAAGGGAAGATTCCTGAGGATTGGAACAACGCTACAATGATCTTGCTACATAAAAAAGGTGACATTGAGGATTGGAACAACGCTACAATGATCTTGCTACGTAAAAAAGGTGACATTGAGGATCTCAGGAACTACAGACCTATCAGCCTCCTATCAGTAGTTTATAAAATCTTCACTTAAGTTCTTTCACACCGCTTAAAGGTGACACTGGACATGGCTCAACCGAGAGAACAAGCTGGATTCAGGAGTGGCTACAGCACAATAGATCATATCCACGTACTGCGAGAACTAATTGAAAGAGCGAGAGAATATGAACTTCCATTGTGCATGGCTTTCATCGATTATGAAAAAGCCTTTGATTCGGTGAAACCATCAGCAGTTACAATGGCCCTGAAATCCTGCGGTATTGAAGATGCGTACATTAATATTATTAATAACATCTATGAAAATACAAGTGCAAAGATTCGGCTGTTTGAAAATACAACACACATAAAAATTGGAAAAGGAGTGAGACAAGGTGACACCATATCTCCGAAGCTCTTTAATGCCACATTGGAAAATGTCTTTCAATCACTGAACTGGGAAAACAAAGGGATAAAGATTAATGGAGATTATCTAACCCACCTTCGTTTTGCTGATGATATAGTCATTTTTGCAACTACCCCATCAGAGCTGTAGAGTATGATCCAAGAACGCGCTGACAAGAGTAAAGAAGTGGGATTCAAAATGAACTTTCAGAAGACAAAAGTGATGTTCAATGCTTTTACAAGAAATGAAGATTTATCGATTGATGGAGAAAAGCTGGAGATAACAGACACGTACATTTATCTTGGACAGCAGATATCAAGTGAGGGCCACATTGATGAAGAAATTAATCGGCGTACAAAACTTGCCTGGAGAGCTTTTGGAAGAAACAGCATAATTTTCAAGAGCAATATGCCATTATGTCTTAAAAGAAAAGTGTTTGATCAATGCATTCTTCCAGTGCTTACGTATGGTGCAGAGACGTGGCCCTTAACTAAAAGAGACATACAAAGGCTGCAGACAACTCAAAGCAGCATGGAGAGGTGCATGCTTGGTGTATCCAGGAGAGATAAGAAGAGGAACTCGTGGATCCGAAAAATGACAAGAGTGGAAGACATCATGATCAGAGTTAAATCCCTGAAATGGCAATGGGCTGGACATACTGCCAGAAGGACAGACCATCGATGGACAGCCGAAATTTTAGATTGGATTCCAAGGGACAGGAAAAGACCCAGAAGAAGACCACATGGAAGATGGGTGGATGAAATTCAAAAGTGTGCTGGAGTGACATGGAGGAGACTGGCACAAGACAGACCGTTGTGGAGGAAACTTGGGGAGATCTTCGTCCAGCAGTGGATTGATAATGGTTGACAATGATGATGATGATGATGACATTCAGTATACTGTACAACATAAATAATATTTAGCAAACCTGTTTTTTTTCAGGAATCGAAAAGTCAATGATCATGGAGAAAGTGGAATTTTGCAGAGTGATTAAGTTCCTTCATCTCCAAGGAAAGTCGGCTAAAAAATCCATCAAGAAATGTTAGATGTATGTGTAAATAAATGTCCAGCATACGAGACTGTGGCAAAGGGGGAAAAAGTTTTTCAAAGTGGTCATGTGACTATTTTCGGCGAACCAAGGTCCGAACGGCCATCTTTGACAGATGACCAGACAGTTGTGACCAAAATGGAGAAGTTGATCCTTGAAGATAGGTGCACAACCAGTGAAATGCTTTGTCAAGATGGTCTTCTAAGCTATGGATCAGTGTGGACAGTCATGCATGACCAATTGAACATGTCCAAGGTCTCAGCACGATGGGTACCTAGACTTATCTCCCCATTGCAAAAGGAAGCTCGGACACAATCCGCGTAAAAAACGTTGGATCTTTTTAACGAGAATTCGGAAGATTTTGTTGACTGTTTGATTACTATGGATGAGTGTTGGTTACACCTCTATGATCCAGAAACCAAAGAAATGGAAGCATCCCTCTTCGCCACCTCCAAAAAAGGCAAAAGTGCAAAAATCTGCCACCAAAGTGATGCTCTCAGTTTTCTGGGATAAAAGAGGTATTATTTCAACCGACTAACTTCAGAAGGGTCAAACTATTACCTCTGACTACTATTGCAACCTACTGAACAAATTAAGCGAGCAAATTAAAAGCAAAAGAAGCGGAATGATCACAAAAATGGTTCATTTGTTGCACAACAACGCACCAGCTCATTCAGCAGTCAACACCATCGTCACTGCGACTCGGCTTAAATACAATATATTGCGTCATCTGCCATATTATTCTGATATGGCACCAAGTGACTTCTTTTTGTTTCCCGAGATGAAACGTCCACTACGTTGGAGGCGATTTGATGACACCGGTGACGTCAATTTTGAGGTAGACCAGTGGTTTCAGGCACAATCTGAGGGAATAAAGGAGGTCAAGCAAAGGTGTGAGAAATGTGTGGCACTGGGATGGTGTCTATGTAGAGAAGGACCAAGTACCTGAATAAAAAGTATTTTTTCTAGCTTGTTTATTTCTTGGTGATTGTACGAAATTTTTGATACCCCCTCGTAGAAGATTTGGACGTGCAGCTCAGAGATATTGAACAGCTTATTGACATAGCGGCTGACAAAATCCTAAAAGACACTTTGAGGCCAGCTACTCTGTTTTAATTTTGGGCCCAGCTCAGAAGTGACTTGTGAGAAATTGCGAAGTATGCTGTAAATCAATGTAATAAAACTAAAGCAAAGATTTTCTCTAATTCGTTATCTCCTTTAACATCAAATATACAAATATCACTTAATAATGAGAGAACTGATATAGTATCTTCACTTAATTCCCTGGGAAGTATAATAAATTTTGACCTCAGATGGAATAATTACATTAATTTTCTTTTAATTAAATTATCTACAAACATTGGTATAGTAAATAATATTCTGAGTGATCTTAAAACTAAAACATCGGTCTCATTGTATTACACATTATTTCAAACTCATATTAATTATTGGATACAATCTTGGGGATAAACGACACAATACAATATTAATAAATTACAAATTTTACAAAATAAATACATTAGACTAATTGATCTCAAATCACAGCCTATTACTCGACCTTTAATAAATTTTAGAACCTAATAAATATAAAATACTAACTATTACTCAGCTATATCATTTTAATCTTGGTAAAATTATGTTCAAACGAATTTAACATAATTTATATCATATTACTTAATACACAAGAACATTCTTATGAAACAAGGAATAAATTACAATTAAAACCTATTTGACTAAATACGGAATCAATGAAACTTACCTTAAATTGCAGAGGTCCTCAATACTGGAATTCTTACCCAGTGACCTGACTAATTTCAATAATTTTAATTTGTTTAAAAAAAATTAAAATTCTGTCTTCTTCAATAACTCAAAAAAAAAAAAAAAAAAAAGAAAGGGTAAAACCCTTTCTGATTGTCTGACTTGATGTGTCTATGTGTTGTTTCATTTGTTTTTCTTTTTCGGGGTGTATTTTACCAAGATTAAATTATGTCAGGCCATTTTTGGCCTTTTCTCATATTTTCCCTGTTATTTCTATGCATGACCGACATTTATGAATTGTCAAAAAACATTTTCTTTCACTCCTTCTTTTCTTAGAATCATGTAACAACAAAATTAAATAAAGAAAAGAAAAAGAAAGAAAGAAAAAACAACAGCTACTGCCGTTTTTTTCATTAAACCCTTGTAAGATAGCATTTTCTAAATACACTCTCATTAAGACAAAGCTAAAAAAATAACTGGATCGCGAAGCAGGTATGCGGCTCCAATTACCCAACGTCAAATATGAATTTAAAATATTTATCTCTGAAAAATAAGGACATCCATGTCATTAGTTACATGCCCAGTTTAATGGAGAGAGAAAAATGAAAGGATAATTTTAATTATAGTGTTTTTAAGCGTCATTCTTTAAACAAATACTTTTCAGTAATCATGTTTTTTGTTTTAGATTTAATAACTGTTGTAATTTTTTTTATTTCCTAATATGTTGATAAGAACTCAAAGAAAGTAAAAAACAAAATATTTTGAAGTTACGTGATTTGATTTTTCTCACGTAGCATACAAAGAACGGCAAATAAATGCAGATATTTCATTTTGCTTTTGACTTACTCTTCTTACTTTATACTCAAATATATATTTCTTACTTGAAGTACAAAAACTTATAAACCAAATTTGGAGGTGGGTGGGATCTATGTAGTTATTTGTTCCGCAGCAAGTTGTATAGCTTCATACTAGCTTATGCCTTAGGGTTTGTGCCGCACTGCAGACGTAAAGCACGTGTCAAGGCGACAGATACGCAGTGGTACATTTCGTCGGTGTAGTTTAGTCCGTTAAAACAAATGGCTCCGGAGCGAGGAGGCGCAACTTCATTTCGTTACCGACAAATTTGCGAATTTCACATTAGCGCCCGATTGTGTACAATGGATCTACTGGCTGTTGGGGTCTTCGAAAAAATTCATTGCTTATTCCACACATTGTCTGGAATCAATAAAACATTCCTTCGCTTCAAAAATAATAAAAAAAAAAAGAGGGAGATGATGTGACGTACTACAGAGATGAAGCACGTGTCAGGACGTCAAATCTGCAGCAATGCACCCCGTCGGTGTAGTTTAGTTAGTTAGAACAACTGGCTCCGGAGCGAGGAGGCTCGGTTTTGATCCTCGTCATCGACAAATGTGTGTTTTCACAGGTTCGGTGAAATGAACAGATTGAAAACCACCGCCATAGATCGCCAACGACCTTTTGTAAAACCACGTGGCAAGTTTATGAGTTACTGTTGGAAGTTAGCGTCCTTTGCTCGTTTCTTTTATTTTCATCGAACACCTGCTGCATGTTTGTTTACGTTTGCGAGTTTCAGTTACGTTGATGCCGAACAGAACAGCTAGCGGTTCGTTGCAAAGAATTATGGGATCACGACCCTGGACAGAGGAGATGGCGTCGCTTCGATGTGTGTGAACACGCTATTTGTTGTTCGTACAAAAGCGCTCTAAAAGAGTACATGTATTATGATGACCTAAAAGGATACCCGCTGGAATAAACTGTTTTTGTGCCAAAAGCCAAAGGAATATTAATTTTATGGTAAGACTGTTTAAAACAGACTAAATAGAGAGCAAAGTTCGTTATTGATTAATAACTCATTCGTTTTATGTTTATTATATATCCGTTAACTTTCATTAGCGTTTTAGTTGTGTGTTTAGTCAAGAATAAATAACGATAAACCTAAATGAGGAGTCTGTCGCTTATGAACATAGTTACCGTTGCAAATCATTTCTTAGTTTTTAACTTACACATTCAGTTACGAAGGGTGGACGCACAATTTCGCAAAGGTGATAAGAACATACAGTGTAGTGATAAAAAAGAAATAATGTAGTTGACAGTTGAAAAGTGTCTTTCTGGTGTTAGATTGATTTATTCTGAATATATGAATTTGATGGAAACTGAAAGTACTTGTAATACGTTCTCTGAGAAATAAAAGCAACTTAACACAGACAACACGCACTCAGTTTACTACCGCTTTGCTAAGAGCATATTAAAAAGTGCACAAACACTGAAACATTAAATCGTTTCGGAAAAAGCCACCTGACATCAGCGATAGAGGGATTTGGCGCACAGTAGTTCATCAGTCACAGCAGCAGGAGTATCACAACTTTTTTGACAGGTGAACAGTGTATGATAGATCCCTGGGTTCGGCTCACTCTTCACCGCACTGGTGAAGCAGTGGTCTAAGTGCCGGCTTATAACCATTCGTCCTAGATGGGTCCAGATTCGAATCTTAGTGAGACATGGATGTTGTGTTAGTCCTAAGGCACAGGCTCTCTCCCTTTCCTTAGAATCAGTGACCCTAAATTAGGGACGGACGACTGCGTATAGGCCATTCAGTTACTTACGATAGTCATTATACCTCCAAACAAACACTCTCCACTGGTGGAAGAAAACCCGTTCTTTAAATAGGAGGCACAGGAAAAATCAAACAAACAAACACGCGGACACAAAACGAGTGCAAGAAGCTCATCCTAAAACACGCTGCTCGTGTGACGTACCTGCCAGCAGGACGCACACGACATAAAGGCAGATAGCAATCAAAATGAACGTCTGCGTAGCTCAGTTGGTAGAGCGACTTGTTCCGGAATAAGCGGACTCGGGTTCGAATTCCCGACGTAGACCAAAAATGACGGAGAAATTCACTTCGTTATACTCGATATAACAATTCCATGACTATTTTGTTTTTCAAAAACATGTAACATGTAAAGTATACTCTAATATACGAGGGTTGCACCGAAAGTAATGCAAAAATGGGCATAACTTTTTATTAACTGACAGAGGTCGTTCAAATTGCATATGTTGGTACAGTAACTCTTTCTTAGCCACCCCGGTGGCGCAGTGGTCTAAGGCGCTGGCCTCTGATCATTCGTCCGTAAGGGGTCCGGGTTCGAATCCCGGTCAGGCATGGATGTTGTGTTTGTCTTACGGCACTGGCTCTCTCCCTTCCCTGGAACCAGTGACCCTAAATTAGGGTCGGGCGACTGCTTATAGCCCATTGAGTTGCTCACGGTGGTCGTTAAACCTCCATTAAAAAAACCTTCTTCTTCATTGCAGGTAAATAATGGATTCCAAGCAGAAGCAACGTGCTGTCATTGAGTTCTTGACGAAGGAAGAGTGCAGGATGTCCGACATCCAGAGAAGGCTACAGAATGTTTACGGAGATGACACCATTGACAAGAGCAATGTGCATAGATGGATGAAGAAGTTTAAAGAAAGGGAAACCAGCATTGAAGACAAACCACGCAGTGGGAGACCGTCCTCTTCGACCACTGACACGACTCGTCAGCGAGTGGATGAACTGATTCGCTCGGAGAGACGAGTCACAATCCGTGATCTTGTTGCACTACTGGATTGTGCTCACGATGCCATACAGAAGTTGGTGGAAGACTTAGGGTATCCGAATGTGTGTGCAAAGTGGGTACCCCGGGAGACCATCATCTGCGACCACAGACACGAATCGTTAGTGAGTGGATAGATTGATTCGCGCGGAGAGATGATTCACAATCCGTAAGCTTATTGCACAACTGAACTGTGGTCACAATGCCATACAGAAGACGGTGGAAGACTCAGGGAATCGGAAAGTGTGTGCAAAGAGGGTACCCCATTAGTTGACACCCGATTTGAAGGAGGGAAGAGTGGAAGTCTGCTCTAATCTACTGGAAGCGTTTGAAGCCAATGACGGCTGGTTTTTTCCGATCTGGTGACAGGCGATGAAACGTGAGCGTATCTTTGCGATCCGGAAACGAAGAACTGTTTCCGCGGAACTACTTCGTAGTTCGGGTCACATTGTTTGCGGCCTAATTAAATTTAAAGACCAGGAGTAACTTACCTAAATATTTTCTTTACTTAATTTAATTTATTTTTCCTTTGCTCCCTTCCTGCCTCATATACCCTCTTTTTCCCACTGAAGCAGAAAACCCAGGTGGTCAAAACGGTTTGTCGGACACCCGTGGAGAATGCTCAAGGAATTCACCTTCTTTTCAAGAAGCACGGCATTCACAAAATTTACGAAAAGGCCCCAGTGCTAGCGTTGCTGATGGGACAATACATCCCGGCATTTCAGGACGCACAAGCAAAGTCCGAAACGCGGTCAGATGAATAGGCGAGTTGCGGTTTACGACCATCTCCTCTATTAGGGAGGCACCAGCGAAAGTCGTGAAGTACATCGCGGTGTCACAGAAAAGTCATAACTCTGGCAGAGGAAAGCCCCTTTAAATTCTTCGCTATTCATCTGAGCGTTAAAATAGGCCGTATTGAATTCGCAAAAGGCATCACCTGCACAACAGGCCAGCTGCCGCGAAAAGGTAGCCAACTGGACCAGAGGGTCCAACCAATAGCCACTAAGCCCGAGCACTGGTCAGCTCAGCTGACCAATCCGGACCCCAGGCGAAGAGTTCGTAAAAGGTTGTAGGCACGCTCCTATCACGTGAAAAATTAAAGGGACGAAAATATATACACAGATACAGAGGAAGAGGGATAGAAAAAATTCGTAGCGGAGATTCGTGTTCGAGATGGTTATCTAGAGATGGTAGTCGAAGTACAATTTTCAGAGATAGTCGAGGATGAGACGGATTAGGGTTAGTTAGGAAACGGACATAGTACGCGGTCCCAGCGTGGCAGACGAGAGGTACAGCGAACTCCTCACGCGGTCAACAGAAGGCTTCAACGAGCGACACACAAATAAAAGGAAGGTAAGGTGACGTATTTTCCCCAATTCCAGTTCCCATGTTAACTAGTTATATACATATGCATGGTCGCTATGCCTCCTCGAAATAGATTGAGGGAGTTAATTTAAAGCTAAGCTTAAGGGTGTGACAGGCGTACGCAGCAGGGACGAGTAACACGGCTAATTCCAATATCTTTTAATTTAACGTAACTTTTATTTGGCCTCCACCTAAAGGATGTAATTGCATATATATATACTTTTTCTATTAATAAACATTGTTAATTACTTAACCTGGTGTAGCTAACTTCTCTAGGGTGTATATTTCTCTAAATTCACAATTTGTAGCATATGGGATTTTTACGAATACCTCGTAACGAGCCCATATGAAACACAACGCGACGTCCGTAAACTTTGAGATTGGGTTCTTTACATTTATGGGAACGCAACCTCACTGTTTATCCAATTAGACGAGTATTAAGTATTCCGTGACCACCGTACTACCGAGGCCGTGGTAATATAACCAATCCATGGAATGGCATCTCACCTCTTCACCAAGGCCTAAGAAGTACAAGACCCGGCGATCGGCACAGAAAGTTTAATGGTGATTGATTTTTGAGTTGACAGGGGTGTCATTGTCCTTGATTTTCTGGAACGTGGCCGTACTGTGACCAACGAGCGGTACATTGAGACACTCAAGAAGCTTAGAGAAGCCATAAGGAGGAACAGACCGAACAAGAATCTGAAAAGGATCCACATTCACCATGACAATGCGAGACCACACACAACTTTTGGCAACAAATCATGCGATCAGCAAATTAGGCTGGTCGGTGGTCTCCCATCCACCGTGCAGACCAGATCTGGCGCCCTCCGACTTCCACCTGTTCGGTACAACGAAGAACTGTCTCCAGGGTTAACGATTTGATGGCACAGACGAGGTGAAAGTGGTTGTGAAGAAGAGGGTACAACTGTCCGCACCTGATTTTTTTCAAAGAGGATTCGAGAGTTGGGTTGAACGATGGCGCAAACGCATCGCTTGCGATGGAGACTATGTTGAGTAGTAACTTTGTATAAAGAAATAATTACTGTACCAACACGTTATGAATAGTTATGCCCACTTTTGCATTACTTTCGGTACAACCCTCGCGATTTTACCTTCATCAATCTATGTAAATTTTGGTTCGTTCTCCTTGAACGGTTTTTAAATTAAACGCAACATTTATCTCTCGAATGAATGTCTTGTGGCAACCTGAATTCAGGTCAGGAGCAAATTGACATGTAAGTTCAACAGAGATAAGAAGAATGTTTACGATGCATCGGGGCTCTGCTGTCGTTAGATATTCGGGGCTCTCGTTAGAAATTCCGCTAAAGCTTATTTCTAAATGATTTGAAAAGATATTTGTTATGCGAGCTTGACTAACCTGTTGTTTAGACTTTGATGTTATTCTCTCGAGTAAAAGCCGTTTTTGTGCGGATAATTGAAAATAAAATAAAACTCGGTTTAGCTTAAATCAAATTAACTCATAGTATGAGGTATCAATTTACTAAAACCTTATGATATTTAAAAACAGATTAAAAGGCATGAGTACTTTCGGGCCATCGCATGGCCCATCCTCAGATGGAACGACAAAATTGACAAGATCCGCATAATATATATACACACATGAAACGCAGTCAAAGTCGGTTGTTGTACATATATGCAAAGAAGAAAGACATTCCTTCCCGGCACATTATCCCACGGTTACAGGTAATTCAAAGCCCCTAGGATTAGAGTTAATTAATACCTTATAGGTGTTGGGGAGCTCATATGGCATAGAGTCATTACAACAAACCATTTGTGAGTGAAAAATTAACATGCTCTCGGTAAGAAGCAGCGTACTACGATTTTTAGGGGTAACCAGAAATTTAAAATTTTCCCAGTCTGGATATAAAATCCCTTCTGTTACTTTTTTTAGCAAGTGCTGTGTTGGTACTTCCTGTCTGGATATTATATTTATGTTCCTTTACCCTGCAAGACAAATTCCATTCGGTCCATCCTATATAGACAGATTGAGTAGTTCCAAAAACGTCTTTTAATGGAATACAATGTGAAATATCCGTTGGGGTCCTGTCCTTTCTGACAAGTGGCAGGATATTAAGGAGCGAGTGCTGAAATCCAATCCAAAATTCCGGCAAATATTACGAAGAGGTTTAGTGATTGAAGGAATGTAATCGATGGAAGTAATGAAACGTAATGGTGTAGGCAAAAACTGTTGTACTGTAGTAGCAAGTTTACTTTTAACTCGGGAATGGATCCGGTTAAAAACGTAATCAGGATATCCAAATTGGGAAGCAAACGACGAGACCCATTGTAGTTCTGCAACGCGTGCAGTGAGGGTTGAAGAATGGGTGTAGGCTCTACGAATGAAAAAGTGAAGAGACGTTAACTTTTGGTTTTGCGGATGATTAGAGGAGTATGGAATCAAAGTTGGGGTACAAGACGGTTTTCTATAAACAGCAAAGTGCAATGGTAAAAAACCTGGTTTGGATGACGGTTAATCATATGTTGGAAGTATTCACATATTGTGAAAGTATTCACATATTCGCCAATGGTGAAAGATGCTGTAACGATGAACTGTACCGTGTTTAACCCCTTTCTTGGAGAGCACTTTTGGACCAGGTCACGCCCACCAACTATGCTTGTACCCACTGAATTTGATTTGGACTTTGTCGATTATTGCACATGCGCATTAACTGCTATGTGTTTTGTAAAGTATATAGGCTACTCACTTCTGTGCTCACTGCTGCACTGTTTCTGAGGATGACGCCGTTTTGGCGTTGAAAGTTCTTAAACATATTTATTTTAATTGTACATAGTTTTTTTTATAATTAAAGTGTATCGTGCAGGAGACGGCATTTGTTTTCGATTTAATAGGTAATCATAATATCAAGAAACGGGAGTTTTAGGTCTTGAGTTAATTTGATTTAATGAACTATGAGTTAATTTGATTTAATGAACTATGATTTAATGAACTATGAGTTAATTTGATTTAATGAACTATGATTTAATGAACTATGAGTTAATTTGATTTAATGAACTATGATTTAATGAACTATGAGTTAATTTGATTAAATGAACTATGAATTAATTTGATTTAATGAACTATGAGTTAATTTGATTTAAGCTAAACCGAGATTTATTTGATTTTCAATTATCCGCACAAAGACGGCATTTACTCGAGAGATATAGCTTGTGCGACTCATCAGTATTTAGTGTTATTGTTTAGTTCTTTCGCTTTGATAATCACGCTTGTTTGATCATCGAAGACTTAAGTTATTTTCAGGCTAATGTCACTTGGAGATTATCTGATGTTGTTCATCTATTGAAGTGTTTTTGACGCGGTTCTAACTTACATGCTAACATGATGCAATAGAAGATTGAATTTATATGTACACTTGCTTTCACTGAATCCCTAGACGTATTCTTGAACTGAGATTTCCGCTTTAAGAACTTTTGCAACTACTAAGTTAATTAAAGCTATAGGGAGCATCACGTAAACGCTACGGAACGTTGCAGTCAAAGTCCCATTCTTATTCACGTAATGTTAATGTTCAGAGGAAGCATAGGCGATTAGCTAAATTATTCATCCAAACACTTAAGAACAGTACAAACACATAAGGCAGTAATCTGAATTTTCTAACTGAAAGCGTTTGGTGCCCTCTTACTGAGCACTGAAAAAAATAACTTTGTGGATTTGTCTTCTAGTCCTTCTGCAAGTGTTTAAAAAGGCAAAGAACTTTGCTTGTATTCTTAGCATGAATCCAAAATTTCTGAGGCGAATATTCATCATCATTCTTAGAGTTGATGAAAACAATCCTCTATTTTTAAAGTAGTGCGATCTTGGTAAGCATTGATCAACGAAAGGAGGCAGGGCAAATAATAAGCAATCTTTGAGTTCCTGGGAACAAAAAGAAACTAAAGCGCATGACATTGGTTCTGGTGAAAACTGATGGCCAAAGGGAATCCGCCATCCCTGAATTAGGACCGCGGACTCTAGGGGCAGATCATTGAAATAAAAAACGAAAAATATGTATAATGCTTTCATCTCACTCTGGTCTCAAACTAAGGCTATCTGCTCACGAACGTAATGATCCCTAACTAATTGGTCACCAGACGCGAAACATATTATTTTCGACCTTCCTGCAAATTTGCGGAAAGATTAACATTTACTTTCGTAAGTTTTCTTCTATATAAAGATAAAATCTGAGTATTTCAGGTGTCCGAAAGGAGTTTCATCGAAGAGGCATAAAAGAAGAACGTAGGAAAGTTCTAGAAGGCAGAAAAAGTACCAGAGATAGCTTACTCGGTACATTGCCCACGTTTGGCTGTAGATAACAGCATTTATAAAATATGGGGACTGCTGATTTTAATGACGTTTTAATGCCAGAGGCAAAGCTTCGTAGTACCTGGGGTTACCACTGGAAACAGTTTTAAACAAATTAAAATAACTTATTCAAATGGGAAACTAACGCGATGCAAATTACCTATGACAAGTCGTTCAGTCCATATTGGCAGTCGGAAGATATCGTGTGCAGGTGTGCGTTGTGAAAGAGAAGATAATAGAGGCATTGACAATATGTGTTTCAACTTCCGATAGTGGTTACAAAACACTGCGAGTTTTGTCTGCTGTGCTTACGCTCCAAGTCGAAGAGAATGAGTGAGCTCTCAGGTAGACCCTAACCAATGATCGGAAAGCTACTTTATAAAGTAGCTAGCTACTGCCACTGATAGAAAAGTATAGCTTGCTACAGCTACAACTACTTTTTCTCAATCGTTGCTACTAGTTAGCTACTTTTTTCTATGTTTTGTCTTAAGTTAAAAGTGGAAATTCTGTAGATGAACTTTATATGTACACTCTTACATGTGGCATTCTTAGCTAAATATCAATTGTGACGTACCACTGAGGTGACGCAACAGTCAAAACAAGTTGCAGAGATAAGCCTAAGTCGGTGTAGTTCATTCGGGAGAATAGCTGGCTACGGAGCGAGGTGACGTTGGTTTGAATCCCATTACCGGTAAAAAGGGCTTATTTTCAAACAATGAAATTACACTAGTAAGCTATTTTTGTATTTACCTCAACTCTGATCATCATATGCGACCCATTTCAATACGTTTAGTGATTTCTATTCCAGATAAGCTGAAATGCTCAAGGTATTCAAATAAGAACACTAAAAACAAGTGTCTGCGAATTTTATTTTTTTTGACAATCAGAAATAATCTCGCTGTCAACTATCCTCAACGAAAACCCCATCATGATCATCTCATATGCGCTGCCTTCACATATTGACTGAGAACACTTCCCTATCAGTAGCATAAATTAAGGAATATAATACTTCACGGTTAAGGTTGTCTTTGAATGAATGTTAAGATTCCAATCTCACTTTTGCCCCTCTTCAGTGATTTCTATTTAGGTCAGATAATTAGAAAAATCAGGCTGAAGTAAGAGATTTTGTTGCTTCTAGACAGAAACACTGCTATGCCAACTTATCGCGCCATCTAGCGCCAAGTTGGAATGCTTTCTAGTCAGATATATTCAATTTAAGAAAATCTAACAAATTTTTCTGAATAATAACTGTGGCATACACTATATTGACAAAAGTCACCAGACACCTAGAAGAGAAACACAACATAGTATTTATTGACATACATTAATTAGTACGGTGTCGGTCCACCTTTGGCCTTAATGCATGCACTGACCCTTCGAGACAGGCTTTCGACAAGGTTTTGGAACACAGTGACAGGTATGCGCTTCCATTCAGTACATAATACTGCCGCTAACTGTTGCTTAGTAGCAGGCCTTGGTTCCAAACTTCTTATGCGGCGCTCTAATTCTCCCCATAGGTGCTCTATGGGATAAAGATGAGGGCTCTGTGGTGGCCAGTCCACACACAATACGGAATTATCGTCAAACCACGCCATAACAGTCCTTGCTTTAAGACTCGGTGCATTATCCTTCTGGTACTAACAAGGTTCGGTTCCATAGTATTGCCACATTGTTGGTAGGGCATAATTGTCCGGAATACCGACGTAGACGTGCTGGTTAACACTTTTGTCCACGATAACCAATGGGCCGCGACCATATCACGAAAAACCTCCCCACACGAGTACACTGCCAGATCCAAACTTGACCGTAGGAACAGTACACTGTGGTAAATAGCGCTCCCCTGCCTGCCGCCGTACCCACACTCGTCCATCAGACTGATGTATTGTGTATCTGGATTCATCAGTCCATAGGACCCGTTTCCGTTGTTCTACGTTTCACGATAAATGTTCTTTACACCATGCTAAACGACGAGTAGCATTCGGAGTGGAGATAAAAGGTTTATGAGCAGCAGCACGACCACGGTAACCAATGGAATGAAGTTATCTGCGAATGGTACGTGTACATACCGAGGTTCCAGCATTTTTGCTCACCTATACACTGAGGTCTTGTGCAGTACTCCGTCGATTAGATGTAACGACTCTCCTGAGGCTTCGACGTCTTCTATCACTGATTTTCTTTGGTCTGCCGGTACGATTTGCTACTTCAGGCACGTCCGCCATGTGTCTTCCTCTTATTCAGTTCATTCAAAACAGACGACTTGGGTATGTTTAAACGCCTCTAGGTTTCTCTTATGGACAACCCATTAATATAACACCCAACAATCTTTCTTTTCTAAAACTCAGTTCAGCGTCATTTTCATTCAACCTTACAGTGAGATATGATCGCGGTCAGCTGCAAGCTTGTTTTTATACCGTTTGCAGCGGATCCGTGCATTTGCTTTTGAACGGGGTCCAGTGACTTTTTTCAATATAGTGTATATTAGCTATGGGTCGTTTTTATTTGAGCTCAAAATTCCAAACACTACAACACTACTCTTCGAGAAAATTTTAGAATTTACATTGCAGATATAGGGTATTAGAAGATTTAAATTCGTGCAGAGATAGTCAAAAGTAATCGAGGTAGTTGCCTCAGATGCACGATCTTGATAAAAAGAATCACATCACAATACAAATTCAAATTCATAGGCTGAATTTAAAGATTCTATTGTATATACATGTATTAGAACTTTCAGGTTTCCCTAGAACCCATCGTCAGATACATAAACAGAAGAAGGAATACGTTTAAATTTCCTTCTTCTGTTTACGTATCTGACGATGGGTTCTAGGAAACCTGATTGTACAATAAAATCTTTAAATTCAGCCCATGAATTTGAATTTGTATTGTGATGGGATTCTTCTTATCAAGATCGTGCATCTGAGATATAGGGTAGAAGATGAACCCTAACACTCATTCAAAGACAGCCTTAACAATATGGCGAACTTTCACAATATAAGTAGATACATGTTTGTAGGCAGAATTCACTCACACCCAGGCTCCAGCCAATTACGTTTCAAGAATCCTGGAAATGGCACCTGATTTGATGATGTTTTTTAGTTATTTATTTTTAACCTAGCTCGATTTGTAGTGCAATTTTCCGCTATACAATGCTTTGTAGTGTGCTATTGCTACGACTACATTTTCCTATTTGTAGCAATACTACATGACACGCTACTCTAAATGTAACGTGCTATAGTAGTAGCGGTATATGTTGTGCGCTATTTCCGATCCCTGTTCCCATCTCACAGAAAATACGCTGCTACCATTCCTCGATTTGGTTACACAGCGTTTCTCATGTTATGTCACTTTACCCCCTTGATTTCAATGCCGTACGCATTTTTGTTTTATCAGCTACCTACTTCATGTGACAACTGTTTTATTGTTATTTAGCGAGTAATTTTTATTAATTTCTATCTTCAAGCTATGAAACAGCCGGAATAAGTGTTCGCGCTTCTTCTATGCCGGAACCTTTGAATATTAATGTCGTGAGTTACAGTGCTAGTGTTTGGTGCTTCTTTAAGAGATTCGAAAATAAAAAACATGGACATTTGTTCTTTAAAATGAAAAAAAATCCTGCTACAGAAATAAGTTTAAAAAATCCTGCTACAGAAATAAGTTTAAAAAAATCCTGAAATCAGCTTTAGTGTGCATTACCAAGATACTCCCTATGGTAAGATTCTGGTTACAATATCGAAACCGTCACGTCTTGCTACTGCTCAACACTGACGTGAAAAGTTCCGTTTCTGTGAGACTAGTAATGTTTTCATTAAATATTCAGTCACTGAAACACTTAAATGCTTAAATTCAACACTCCACTTCAACAACTAACCTAACGGTCGAAAAGTTCAAAAGCACTAGAACGATAAAACTTGACTTACGACTTTATCATAGATAGTCTTTGTTTATTAGCCGCTTGCTTCAGTTACGACACAATATCACAAGAGCTCTGACTCTCCCTACTGATAACTAAC
The DNA here is from genome assembly GCA_039090855.1 of Macrothele yani. Lineage (NCBI taxonomy): Eukaryota > Metazoa > Arthropoda > Arachnida > Araneae > Macrothelidae > Macrothele > Macrothele yani. Next base: position 129,492,523 of record CM077027.1, on the reverse strand, counting down.
ACTTAAAAAACAAGTTAGTAAAATCATGCAATGCAATGATTGTGATACGCTTTCCAACATTCCAGAAATCATTACTCAAGTTATGAGGATAATGGCTGTGGAATAAATCTCGCTCCTGTGCCCTGAATTTCGACCCCCATTTCGATAATGTTCAATAGAACCGGTTCAATATAAATCCGAAACAACATACTAAACTTTTGTCGCAATGGAAGCATTTTTACGTAAGTTATGACGCATAAGAGCAATGGAATGGATCCCGCTCCTATGTCCTGACCTTTGACCCCATTTCGCCATTTTCAATACGGTTCGTCCCCAGATGGTTCCTTAACACATACTAAAATTTTCATCGAAATCGAACCATTTTTACGCAAGTTATGACGCATGAGGGCAATGGAATGAATCCCGATTCTATGCCCTGACCTTTGACCCCATTTCATCCATTTTCAATAGGGTTTGTCCCCAGATGGTCTCCTACTACACATGAAAATTTCATCAGAATCGGACCATTTTTACGCGAGTTATCGTGCGGACAGGCAGACGGACAGACATACAGTCAGACAGACAGACTGACAGGCAAAGCTGGAGCATATACACTTCTACAACCTACGGTTGGAAAGCGTAAACAAGATGTTGAACACACTGACTACTATTAGCATAACTTTAAGCTCTGTGCACACTGAAATCTTTAACCACTATTATAACGACCAACACAGAAAACGTGTTTCAGCTCAAAGAATATTCGTTATATGGTTATCAAATGACGAAACTTTCATTTTGACTCTTTATCAACTTCAGTACACCCCCCTTCCTCATTAATACACTGTTGCATTCTGATCTTCCACTGCGGTAAAGCAGATCTGTAGCTCATCTGGTGTGATACTTTTGAGAAGCTCGGTCGTTCTCTTCTTCACCACAGTAACTGACTCAATCGGGTCTCCTTGAAAAGAGACTTGACTTTGGGGGAAAATAACGAAGCGTGGGGCCAAATCTGAGGAGTAAGGTGAATATTTACTGCGATGCGTTTCTCAGCTAAAAACTGCTTCACCGAGGGCGCTGAATGAGATGGCGCGTTGTTATGGTGAAGCATGAAGCCATTTTCTCACGACTCTGGCCACTTTCTTCTGTCTCTTTTTTTCAAAGTCACCAGAACCTGTTTATTGTAATGCTGATTCACTGTTGCACCATGGTAAATCCACTCTGCCGAAATTACACCCTTAATGTCAAAGAAAACATTTAACACGGCCTTGAACTTGGACGCAACTTGCTGTCCTTTCTTCAACTTTGGTGACGTACTGGAATATCCGGGTTTCATCCCAAATGACAACACTTTCTAAAAGGTTGAGATTTGCCTGAATTTGCCCCTAGAGCATCAGCATAAATTTGCTTTCATTTTCTCTTTGCTCAGACGTTAGAATCTCCGAAACGATTTTGGCACAAACTTTCCTCACAGTCTGATTTTCGTATCAAATTTGTCTAACAGTCCATCGACGCTTACCATTTCTGCTGTCAATCATTTCAAACAATTGCGTAGATACTGTCCACATTGTCTTTTGTTTTAGAAGTGGTTGGGCTTCCTAGAACGTTCGTTGTCTTCAATATCCTACAGGCCTTCATTGATACTCTTATGCCACGTAAAACACCAGGGCACGTTACATGCATTCTTCCTCATACGTCGCACTTAATTCATAAAAAGGTTAGTTAAGCGCTTTCTTTAATATTACCGGGAATTTAACATTTACTGTTTGTTCAATTCTTGAACACGGCATTTTTTGTTGTTGGCAAGTGCCCCCGAACTACAGTCATTTGTAAAAGTTTAAGACCACCTGTTGGTATTAGGAGATTTCTGCCAATTGCGTCAGCTACTGTCTGTATTACTCAACTTCCTATTGGTGTTGCGTCATCCTACAGCGGCAGCTGTTGATATTGATGGGGGAAGCGTGGGAGCGTCAGTTTGCTTCTGGTTTTCATGCTCAGAGGTTTTGTAAGTATCTTCTATATAGCGAAAAATGGGCAAAAAAGCGTCATTAAGTGTTACTCAGAGGGCACAAATAGTGACTTCATATAATGAAGGATTCTCCGAACGTGACATAAGCAGAAAGGTGAATGTTAGCAAGACTGCTATTCATAATGCGATCATGAAATATCGAGATACAGGTGAATTTAGTAACCGAAAGAGAAGCGGACGTCCAAGGAAAATAACCCCATGTGATGACAATACCGTATGGCGAATAGTTATGCGTTCTCCGAGGAGTTCGTGCAACAAAATCAAGCCCTTTCTACATTCAAAAGGGTCTGCTATTAGTATCAGCACTGTTTCTCGACGTCTTTGCAAAGATTTTGGATTAAAGTCTTATAAATCTGCACATTAACCTAGACTAACCTCTTTCATGAAAAAGAAGAGACTCCAGTTTGCGAAGCGTCATCAAACTTGGGCTGTTGAAAATTTGAGCCAAGTCCTTTTCTCCGATGAATCAACTGTGCGTCAATTTGAATCACGTGAAGCACGTGTTCGACGACCAAAAGGGAAAAAGGTTTGATGAAAAATACTCCGTTAGCACTGTGAAACATCCGCCTAATCAGATGATATGGGGTGCTATGTCAGCATCCGGTACTGCGTCGTTATCCTTTTTACCGACAGTCACTACCATGACTGGTCCTTTTTATGTGGAATTTTTTTTTGATTGAAGGTTTAACGACCACCGTGAACAACTCAGTGGGCTATATGCAGTCGCCCGTCCCTAATTTAGGGCCACTGGGTAGACAAGCACAACATCCATGCCTGACGGGATTCGAGCCCGAACCCTTCTCGGACGAATGGTCATAAGTCAGCACTTAGACCACTGCGACACCGGGGCGGCCTTATGTGGAAATGTTACGTGAGAAGTTGTTAACTCATATGCAAGCGCACAGATGAACAATCTTTATGCATGATGGTGCTCCATGCCACAGATCAAAGATAGTGAAGGTCTACCTGCAGAGGAAAAACATAAATGTGCTTGACTGGCCCTGTAATAGTCCCGACCTTAACCCCATCCAAAATTTATGGACCATTTTAAAAGGCAAGGTAGCAGAAAAACAGCCATCACATTCCAAAGCTTTGATTGACGCAATAAAGTACGTGTGGTGCAAAGACATTTAACGTGACTACTGCAAATCCCTCATTGAGAGTATGCCACAGCGTACTCTGTCCGTTATAAGAAACAAAGGTGGCCACACAAAGTACTTACTGATTTTCGGTCTTTCCGTGTTCTAAAGAATGTAAGTATTCATCTGTGGTGTCATATTTTCAAATATCTGACTAGTAATTAGTTGTTTCTTTGAAAATCTTAATTTTCAATAAATTGACAGGTGGTCTTGAACTTTTGCAAATGACTCTAATAGGTGAACTTTTCATTTCCGGTTACGGACAGCTCAAGGTCAATGGTCTTCCACCCATTTTCAATCTGCAGCGAGCGTTTCATTCGCTGCAAGCACGGTCTCGCTATTTCATAATCGTACCTCATATCATCACTTCTCACCCATCGCACACAGAGCAATGAGATTCTTTCTATCGTGTTCACCTTTGACCCGCTACCTGTGCTGCCACTTGAGTAGAAACTATCGGGAGTTCACATGTGACGTTAAGTTCGAAATATGCAAACTAGAAATAAAATTTACAATAAGAGATAGAAACAAAAAGAGAAAGTTGAAATAGATTATATACGCTTCATGTTCTTCACGGTCAAAAGAATCGGTACCGCGATTCGTGACGAGTGTGGAACATCTGCGCATCACCTCGACCCCTAGCGATATTTTTGGGTTTCTTGAAATGAAAATAAATTAAAAGCGAGAAATTCATTTTTTAGAATCAGATTCATCAGGAACCTCGCTACGATAGAGCTACAAGGTCTTTTGAGGATGTTCTTAGAAACATGGCCGCGACGAACGTTGACCATGCGAGCGTACTCCAAGGAATTTAATCTACGACAGCGAAATCAGAACATGACCGGAAATGAAATTTCACATCACTTAATTAACTTCATTATTGGATCTTGAATGACAACACAAATATATTTTTTCACTTTCAGCTGTATTACTCTCTTTCCATCTCTCCTTATGAAGCATTCTTCTTTTTTACTTGATCAAAATTTTAGAACAATCCTTTCGAAAAAAACTCAGCTGTTTTTTATTTGCACAGAGGATGCTCGCACATTTCTAGAGCGTTTTTGATAAGAAATTACAGAAAAAAAAAAAAAGAAAAAGAAGTTCAAAGAACTGAAACTGGCAGCAGTGTTTTACATGAACACAAAAGAAACATCTGCTGCAGTTAAGTATCGTCTGCCAAGAAAATGGCGCACGTAAACAAGCTGCGGATAAAAGTTAAGGTTTTGCTCCATACGAAGAGAAATATTCGTATTATGTAATTAAAAAACACTGCGAAAATCATGGATTTAGCATTTATAAATATAAAATAAGCAATATTATTAACAAAAGAGGGAAAAATCATCAAGCATGGGTTTTAACAGAAAAAAGACCGACAAACGAGTATCCAAAGAAGGTACGCACTTTTGCGACTATTTCAAAAGTAAGGTCTCTGGTCTTAAAAGAAAATCCACCGACGCAAAGAGCAATCGCCAAGTCGTTAAAAATATCGGTATCAACTATAAATAAGGAAATAAACAAAGATTTTAGAGGTCTGACGGGCCGGACTGGCCCGCCAAGCCCCGGCCCGGTCCGGGCCTTTCTTTTTAGTTTAGAGAACAAAGCAACTGGCCGGGCAGGGCGTTTTCCCAGACACTTACAACCGGGCGGCGCCAAATGGTATTCTTTTAATCGCAATGGTAAAGAAAGAAAAAATGTAGTGTTCCCTGATTTCCTGGTGTGTTTAAAGGCTCCTATTCACCCTCTTCATTTGGCTTTCCTTTCTTCCATGACATAGCACAGGGCGTAATAAGAAAGGCAAGAAGAGGCACTCACAGTGCAGAGTGGGTGACGGAGGATGTCTGCAGTGCGTTGCGGGTGTGTGTTTTTGTATGGGAGAGTGGGACGACATGGATTTTTTTCTCCTATCCTTAATCTGTATAGGGATTTACTTTTGTTAGCCAGAACTATAAGTGGAATCAGATGATTGCAAAGTATCCGAACTTTCTAAACACAGTAATAACTGCCGATGAAACATGGGTCCACTATTTCGACTCCCTCACGAAGCGCGCAACGAGTGTCTGGAAAGACACAGGCTCGCCTCCTCCGAAAAAAGTCCGTCAAACCAAATCAGCTGGGAAGGTGATTATGATAATTTTTATTATAAAGGTGTGGTCTACCAGCAGGCCGTTACTCCACAAATTACTGTCAATGCTGAGTATTCTGAAGCGTCTGCGATGGCACATATCGATTAAGCGACCGGAACTGGGCAAGTGAACCCTACACCATGATAATGCACGCCCACATGTGGCTGCTGTGTTCAACAGTTTCTTACGAAATGCAGTATTGAAATCATGCCACACTCTGCCGACATTCCTGACCCTTCTCCGTGCGGTTTTTGGTTCTTTCCAACAATGAAGGAGAAGTTCCGTGGCGCAACATTCAACACAGATGCTGGGGTTATTCAAGCTGTACATGGGTAGCTAAAGCTGCTTCCTGAAATGTAGCAGCCTAGGACCGTTGCATATCATCCTTGGGAAAATACTTTGAGAAAGAATAATATATTCTTTGCTGTACCTATATTTCTTCATTTTGTGTGATCTTAGTTTTTATGGAACGGCCGTTGCATATATAATCGGTTTTTAAATGTTTTGAAATACAACAGAAAATTCTGTTGTGGCATTTTCAAATTAATCAACATATGAGCACATACCGATATTAAGAAGCATGGTTGTTCTTCTTATCATAGATCGTGGAATTGTGTGCATTATGTTTAAATTACCACCTTTCCCATGAGCTTCCCCAAGATCGATCATACATTATGAAGCAATCTAAACTGTTTTGTTACCCGATCACCAGTAACTTGATGAATAAACTTTGATCTTCAGACACAACACTCTCCCAACACTGCTATTATCTACGAAAATTTTATAAAAGCGTTTGACAAGATAAGGCATTTTATTTTGATTGATGAACACCTGAAATCGGGATTGTCAGATTAATTCACCCTGTTTTCTCAAACCCGGCAAGTTCCAGATGGCAAAAATTTGCCTTTTTTGTTGACAGTCGTGCAGATGTTGTTCGGATATCTTCCCATCACTCTTCTCATTACACGTCATGATTCTGCTGTTTTGTACCATTTTTATTTTCGTTCCGGAGATTATTCACTAATTTTAAAACTTCCATTGGACTGTCAGTCTTCATGTAATAGATCGTTTTTGTGATGAACAAAAGCTGTCTGCTTCTTTGCAATAAAAATATTCATTAGTGATAACAGAAACTTAGTTGTGTTCGTTTCCCTTAGATTCTCGAGCTAATAAAAAAATGACACTAACGTAACATGCGCGGGTGAAAAACCTGGGACTGAAATTTTTATAACACGAATCGTTGATTCCTTTTTATAAAATAAAACAACGCTGATTCCTTTTCATGAATTCCTTTTTATGGAATAAAACAACGCTGATTCCTTTTCATGAATTCCGTTATATGAAATAAAACAACGCTCATTCCTTTTCATGAATTCCTTTATATGAAATAAAACAACGCTGATTCGTTTTCATGAATTCCTTTATATGAAATAAAACAACGCTGATTCGTTTTCATGATTTCCTTTTTATGAAATAAAACAACGCTGATTCATTTTCATGAATTCCTTTTTATGAAATAAAACAACGCTGATTCCTTTACATGAATTTCTTGTTTTGAAATAAAACAACACTGATTCCTTTTCATGAATTACTTTTTATAAAACAAAAAAACGCCGGTTCCTTTTCATGAATTCCTTTTTATGAAATAAAACAACACTGACTCCTTTTCACGAATTCCTTTTTATAAAATAAAACAACGCTGATTCCTTTTCATGAATTCATTTTTATAAAATAAAACAACACTGATTCCTTTTCATGAATTTCTTGTTATAAAATAAAACAACGCTGATTCCTTTTCATGAATTCCTTTTTATGAAATAAAACAACGCTGATTCCTTTTCATGAATTCCTTTTTATGAAATAAAACAACGCTGATTTGTTTTCATGAATTCCTTTTTATGAAATAATACAACGCTGATTCCTTTTACATGATTTCCTTTTTATGAAATAAAATAACGCTGATTCTTTTTTATGAAATTACTCTGCAATTTTATTCTTTTTTATGAAATTACTCTGCAATACGAAGAAAATGAAATAAAACACGACGTAACACCTATGTAACAGAATAAACGCCGCAGACAGTTGTTTGAGCACGTACGTGTTGCCACAGATAAAATCGTTTGTCTTACTAACTTTATTTTATTTTCCGGTATTTTTCCTTGTTTACGTATCGTGCAATAGCTATGAGCTTAGTTCCGGTTTCGGCCACCGGATAAAAACAGATGGCGCTGCAAGTACTGAATGACGTCAGATATAGGTTTTATTTCCGCTTGATTTTACGAATCGTGCGATAGCGGCGAGCTTAGTTCCGATTTCGGCTACCGAATAAAAGTAGATGGCGCTGCAAATACTGAATGACACCACGGTATTTCTCCTTTATTTTACGTATCGTGCGATAACGGTGAGCTTCGTTCCAATTTTGGCCACCGGATAAAACCAGATGGCGCTGCAAGTCAGAGCGTTAGGGACAGACGTGTGCTATTATACAGGGCGTTTCAAAGCTAATAGAACAAACTTTAAGGGGTGATAGAATACACCAAAACAAGCACTTTTCGTCATAGAATGCATGGTCACAAGTTACGCGGTTAGGCGCTGGAGGCCGCTTTCCGTTTCCTCACACGCGCTGTCTGACCCATATCTTTAACCCGAACGTCTGGATGGGAGGACGTACTTTATTTTCCTTCAACAAGTCTTATCTGAATTGATCCAGCATGCACCAGCAGCCGTCCGCCGTAAAATGTGGTTCCAGCATGATGGAGCGCCAGCTCATTTCAGCACTCAGGTGCGTGATTAATTGAACACCACATTTCCAGGCCAATGGAATGGCAGAGGTGGACCCATCGCTTGGCCCCCATGATCACCAGATCTGTCCTCTCTGGATTTCTTTTTATGGGGATATCTTAAGTCCGTAATGTACGACACTCCCATTGATTTCAATGAGGAACTATAGTCGCTGCTGCAGCTGTCCGGGAAATGCCTGGTATTTTCCACAACATACGGGCATCTTCACGTCGACGATGCGAAGCGTGTATCAGGAATGGCTGTCGCCCTTTTGAGCAGCCTTTGTAAATGTAATTAATTTCAGTATTAATGTTAGCAAATTTGATGTAATTTTGTGATGTCACGTGTTGTTTTTTATTTTGTCTGCAATAAAGCTTTGTTTTGATTTGTTGTGCCATTCCTGTCTTTGCGTTGCGAAAGACGGCGTATGTGGGGAAACGGAAGAAAGCGCCCTCCAGCGCCTAACCGCGTAACTTGCGACCACGCATTCTATGACGAAAAGTGCTTGTTTCGGTGTGTTCTAGCACCCCTTAAAGTCTGTTCCATTAGTTTTGAAACACCTTGTATAGGTTTTGTTTCACAATATTTGTGTATTGAATTTGTAACACACCAGGCAAGTACACAATAAATGTGGTGTAAAGCAATGGTGTCGATATTACTTTTTTATTATTATTTCGGGGTTTAGGGAACATGGTGAGCAACTCTACGGGTTATCAGCAGTCGCCCGTCCCTAATGTGAGGCCACTGGTTCCAGGGAAGGGACAGAGCCATACTACAACCGCACTACCCCCATCCTTCATCCGGGACTTGTGCCTAGGCCTACTCGGATGTGCTGCCAGAAGACAGCTCTAAAACAACTGCGTGCCGGGGCAGCGTTGCTGGGGTTATATGTTCACCTTCCAATAACAATGTATGAAGAAAGAAAATTGTTTCTGAGAAATTCGCAATATCTACTCTTTGGCAAAAAACAAAACCAAAAAACAAACAAAAAACAAAAAAAAAAAACGAAGCAGCATGAGAAAGTAATTCGATCCTAATGAAACTCCGCATGTAGGGCTGAATACATTCTGTTCTACGAATGTCATACGACACAAAAGGAATTTTTCAAAACGGACTTTACTAACCAGAGTGTCGAAAAAAAAAATGAATATGCATTCACGCCTCCAAGAGGGCAAATTCTGAATTATTTGAAGAAGACAAAGCGCGCAAGATGATTTAGAGGGTAAAAGGTATCGGAGTAAAAAAAGAAATGAATATATATCTATTTTTATAACCAATAATATGGAGTGAAACATATTTTGAATTCAACACCATCTGCATTTCGGTACCCCGGGACATAGTTATGCATCGAAGGAAGATAAATATGTGCAGAGATATAATCCCATGAACGGACGGGTATGTAAGATTCCGTTGCAGACCACATGCTGTCCTCGGTAGCGGAGCCGCTGTGCAGGGACAGACATGAGCAATGCGTAATGGCATGTGGTCAGTTGTGGTAACAGAACTGGAGAGTGCGGCAGTCTGCTGCTTGAAGTTCGCTACTACGTGGATACGTCCTTGCAAGCGTAATATGCCGTGATCCGACCAAGAAAGGCGCTAGACTAGCAGAGATTTTTTAGCCCGTGCAGGTAGTATACGAAGGAGTCTGCTTAGGACGCAGTGAGATGTTGAAATGGTGGAAAGAATTTTAAGGACTCGTCAAAATTCAGCGGACCTTCCACGACTTAGAAAATGTCACCTCTCTATCACGCAGCAAAGCTTTGCAGTGGTGGACAATGCGGTGAAAGACTCTCAGAGTAACCTTTCGGCAGGACCTGAACATTCGCACGGGATCCCTCAACAGTATATCATCCACGATCATCTATGAGCACAATGCGGTGAAAGATTCTCAGAGTAACCTTTCGGCAGGACCTGAACATTCGCACGGGATCCCTCAACAGTATATCATCCACGATCATCTATGAGCACAATGCGGTGAAAGATTCTCAGAGTAACCTTTCGGCAGGACCTGAACATTCGCACGGGATCCCTCAACAGTATGTCTTCCACGATCATCTATGAGCACAATGCGGCGAAAGATTCTCAGAGTAACCTTTCGGCAGGACCTGAACATTCGCACGGGATCCCTCAAGAGTACATCTTCCACGATCGTCTATGAGCACACTGCGGTGAAAGACTCATAGAGTAACATTTCGGCAGGACCTGAACATTCGCACGGGATCTCTCAACAGTATATCATCCACGATCATCTATGAGCACAATGCGGTGAAAGACTCTCAGAGTAATCTCTCGGCAGGACCTGAACATTCGCACGGGATCCCTCAACAGTATATCATCCACGATCATCTATGAGCACAATGCGGCGAAAGACTCTCAGAGTAACCTTTCGGCAGGACCTGAACAATCGCACGGGATCCCTCAACAGCATATCATCCACGATTATCTATGAGCACAATGGGTTCCGAAGCACCTACGGGCGAAACAAAAGGTAGAGCATATGAGTGTCGCTTTTGGGAAATTAATACAGACATGTGACGTGGACCAGGAACATCAAACAGAGGTCATCGCTCTTTCCACGTTTATAAGTGAGTCACGGAAAAATTCTCATTGGCCGCCACCATGTTCCGTGACTCACTTATAAACGTGGAAAGAGCGAAGACCTTTGTTTGATGTTCCTTGTCCACGTCAAATGTCTGTATTAATTATTCATTCGCCTTCTAATTATTTCTTCAGTTGCTGCTTACCATCTTTGGTGAATCCCCAGCATGCTGCGGGGCTCCAAGAAGCAACCTGCCAAATTGGCTTGGCAGTTAGCGTGTGTGAGTCTTGAGGAATTCGAGGCCGCTGTGGTGTAGTGGAAAGATATCCGGCGCGTAACTGGAAGACCCTGGGTTCGATTCCCGGTGGCGGCTAATGAGAATTTTTCCGTGACTCACTTATAAACGTGGAAAGAGCGAAGACCTTTGTTTGATGCTTTTGGGAAAACCTTACACGCTACAAAGGAAGTGGGAAACGGGTTTCTTTCGCGAATCATCGCAGACGACGAAACTTGCTGTCACCATTTCGATCTACTGTGAAGAAACGCGTGAATACGCAGTGAAAGAACTGTGCTTCACAGTCACCAAAAAAGCTTGTGACAGGCAAATACAAAAGCTTGTCCTCCGTACTTTAACGTTACCACCCGCAGTAAAGCCTAACAAATCAACACGGTAATTAATAATCAGGAAACGTACACCAACTGTACTCAAAATAGTATAACTGAACTAGTGATCCGAATTTCTTGGCGTAAAATAGAAAACAAAGTTTCCGAGCTTTCGCACATCAACCAGATGACTTTGTTAAGGAAGGTAGACAGCAAACTGAATAATGGCAGTAGATTTAGGTGTGGAGTAGGAAGCTAATTTCTTTAGGTCATCCCACATAGGGTCAGCGGACTTGTCTTCTCTGTACAGGGCAGTGGTTACTCTTCTGTCCCTTGTGTCTCTTTTATGTTCGTTGAGTCTAATTCTAAGCGAACACTTTGTCATTCCGATATAGTATCACTTGGAGCGGTCCGGATATTATAATGGGATGGCATAAACACCTGCTTCGTTGAGAAGAGGGGGTTTGTCATAAAGATGCCGGAGACTTTATGTCGACACCAAAGTTCACCCTCCTGAGCGCGTTCTTGAGTTGATAGGAAACACTTGGTATGTACGGAATAGAGCCCAGGTTGCTTAGTTGCGGCACAGAAGGATTAACACATTTGGATTTTTCGATAAAATTTTGTATCTCGTGCGAGGTGTATCTTGAGGCCTCAGTGGCCTGTTCGATTATGTTTTTTAGTTCACATTGTCTAGAGTGAAATCAGACTCTAGAAACTTTTCGATAAAATTTTTTATCTCGTGCGAGGTGTATCCTGAGGCCTCAGTGGCCAGTTCGATTATGTTTTTTAGTTCGCATTGTCTACAGTGAAGTCAGACTCTAGAAACCTTTCGATAAAATTTTGTATCTGGTTCAAGGTGCATCCTGACTCAGTGGCCATTTTGATTAGGTTTTTCAGTTCGCATTGTCTAGAGTGAAGTCAGACTCTAGAAACTTTTCGTTAAAATTTTGTATCTCGTGCGAGGTGTATCCTGAGGCCTCAGTGGCCAGTTCGATTATGTTTTTTAGTTCGCATTGTCTAGAGTGAAGTCGGACTCTAGAAACTTTTTCGATAAAATTGTGTATCTGGTGCGAGGTGTATCCTGCCTCAGCGGCCAATTCAATTAATTCTTTTAGTTCTCATTTAGAGTGAAGTCAGACTCTAGAAACCTTTCGATAAAATTTTGTATCTGGTTCAAGGTGCATCCTGCCTCAGTGGCCATTTTGATTAGGTTTTTCAGTTTGCATTGTCTAGAGTGAAGTCAGACTCTAGAAACTTTTCGTTAAAATTTTGTATCTCGTGCGAGGTGTATCCTGAGGCCTCAGTGGCCAGTTCGATTATGTTTTTTAGTTCGCATTGTCTAGAGTGAAGTCAGACTCTAGAAACCTTTCGATAAAATTGTGTATCTGGTGCGAGGTGTATCCTGCCTCAGCGGCCAATTCAATAATGTTTTTTAGTTCGCATTGCCTAAAGTGAAGTCACACTCTAGACAATTTTCGATAAAATTTTGTATCTGGTGCGAGGTGTATCCTACCTCAGTGGCCAATTCAATTAATTCTTTTAGTTCTCATTTAGAGTGAAGTCAGACTCTAGAAACCTTTTGATAAAATTTTGTATCTGGTGCGAGGTGTATCCTGCCTCAGTGGCCAATTCAATTATGTTTTTTAGTTCTCATTGTCTAGAGTGAAGTCAGACTCTAGACAATTTTCGATAAAATTGTCTATCTGGTGCGAGATGTATCCTGCCTCAGTGGCGAATTCAATTATGTCTTTTGGTTCTCATTGTCTAGAGTGAAGTCAGACTTTAAATAATTTTCGATAAAATTTTGTATGTGGTGCGAGGTGTATCCTGCCTCAGCGGCCAATTCAATTATGTTTTTTAGTTCGCATTGCCTAAAGTGAAGTCACACTCTAGACAATTTTCGATAAAATTTTGTATCTGGTGTGAGGTGTATCCTGCCTCAGTGGCCAATTCAATTAATTCTTTTAGTTCTCATTTAGAATGAAGTCAGACTCTAGACAATTTTCGATAAAATTTTGTATCTGGTGCGAGGTGTATCCTGCCTCAGCGGCCAATTCAATAATGTTTTTTAGTTCGCATTGCCTAAAGTGAAGTCACACTCTAGACAATTTTCGATAAAATTGTGTATCTGGTGCGAGATGTATCCTGCCTCAGTGGCGAATTCAATTATGTCTTTTGGTTCTCATTGTCTAGAGTGAAGTCAGACTTTAAATAATTTTCGATAAAATTTTGTATGTGGTGCGAGGTGTATCCTGCCTCAGCGGCCAATTCAATTATGTTTTTTAGTTCGCATTGCCTAAAGTGAAGTCACATTCTAGACAATTTTCGATAAAATTTTGTATCTGGTGTGAGGTGTATCCTGCCTCAGTGGCCAATTCAATTAATTATTTTAGTTCTCATTTAGAATGAAGTCAGACTCTAGACAATTTTCGATAAAATTTTGTATCTGGTGCGAGGTGTATCCTGCCTCAGCGGCCAATTCAATTATGTCTTTAAGTTCTCATTGCCTAGAGTGACGTCAGACTCTAGACAACTTTCGATAAAATTTTGTATCTGGTGCGAGGTGCATCCTGCCTCAGCAGCCAATTCAATTATGTTGTTTAGTTCGCATTGTGTAGAGCGAACATCAGAGGAGACGGCGAAGGCTCTTCTAATTCGAGAACGGAAGAAAGCTGTCTTGTAAGAATCACGGAAGAATGAACTGCGGAGAATAATGTTGGGAACGGGGTTTATAATTGACTTCTGTACGAAAGCGAATTTCAGACGATTTGTTCGCCAGGACGTCCAGATAAGGAAAAGTACGATTGGGTTTAAGTTTCATAGTTAAATTAATCATAGTGAACATGTAATTGACTTTATCAAAGAAAAGCGGGAGAGTATCCTTTCCATGAGGTCATATGAAAAATACGTCGTCTGCATATCGTAGACAGGTCGTAAGCCTTGGGATGATGTTGGTGAATATATACTGTTCAATTGGGCGAAATATTGCTTCCGCGAGGACGGTTGAAAGCGAGGATCCCATCGGAGTGCCATTTATCTGTTCATAGATTTGTCCCTGGAAACTGAAGTAGCTGGAATTTGGGACCAAGTCCATTAACTTGAAGATGTTGAGGCAAGACTCCTCGGAATAAAGTGATGAATTAGATACAGCCTCTTTCAACGTTTTGATGGCTTCCGGCACGGGAACCGATGGGTAAAGAGAAACCACATCGAAACTGCCAATACTGTCGCGTTCTTGAATAGTGAGCTGTGTGGTTTTCGTGATAAAATAGAGAGTAGATAATTATAAAGTCCTATTCGGGTTACTGATCAGTCAGGAATTTGGATAATGATTTCTCTAGATGGTACGTTGGTGTGGACCTCCCGGATACGATCGGTCACCATGGATTGCCGGGCTTGTGGTGTTCAGGTCTTCCAAAGAGTTTTTGGATCTGAGGGCTAGGCGGTAATTTGGCGGCTTTCTTGAGATCGTCCGGAATAATGGTTACTCTTGCAGCTCTTTGTACCTGTGAAATCCGAGAATTTAGAGGGTTCGTTCGTAAAATTATAGATCTGATGTCCAGCCGCAGCCCAAGTTTATAATAAAACTACTCTATTATCCAAAACTTAAGGAAGAACTCGAAACCTGACAATTACAAAGCGTCATAGGCATAAAAGAGATTGCTAACATATGCACACGAGAGCGATATGACGTACGAAGACAATCCATGATTTACAGCCCGTATATTTATTTGCTGTGAACACATGACAACTGCCGTGGGAATGTGCAGTCAGGAGGCCCAGTCGTGTCTGATATGAGATCATTATTATTTTTATGTTTCAGCGACGGAGCGAGAAACCCTGTGTCTGAGTTAACAAAACATGCCAGGAGGATGACCATTATCTGGCAGAACGGAATCGGAAAAGTATTGCTAGTGAGTTGGCCAATCGCATTCAAGCAAGCACAGATGTGTGAATTTGGCACCAAACTGTGACAAGACGCTTAAATGTACAAGTTAGTAAAATCATGCAATGCATTTATTATGATACGCTTTCCAACATACCAGAAATAATTACTCAAGTTATGAGGATAATGGCTGTGGAATAAATTTGGCTCCTGTGCCTTGTCCCATTTCGATGATATTTAACAGAACTGGTTCAGTATACCTCCGAAATAACATGATAAAGTTTTGTCGCAATCGATGAAATTTTACGTAAGTTATGATGCATAAGGGCTACAGAATAGATCCCGCTCCTGTGTCCTAATCTTTGACCCCATTTCGCCCATTTCAATAAGATTCGTCCCCAGACAGGTCCCTACAACATACTAACATTTCATCCAAATCGAAGCATTTTTACGTAAGTTATGACGCATAATGGCGATGGAAGTGATTCCGCTCCTATGTCCCGACTTTTCACCCCATTTCGCCCATTTTCAATAGGGTTTGTCCCCAGGTGATCCCCTACCACATACTAAAATTTTATCGAAATCGAACTTTTTTACGTTAGTTATGATGCATAAGAGCAGTGGAATGGATCCAGCTTCTATGTCCTGACCTTTGACCCCATTTCACTTGTAACGTATACTCTAGATTCACTTTCCTTTTGATTTTACTATCTCTGGTTATTTTATTTTACTATGTAAATTATCTTCTTACTGAACGAGATGTTATTTCTCCCGCTGAATGAGATCTGGCAATGAGTGTAAGTCATGACGTGGTGGTAGCCAGTATAAATAGGCGCGTTCAACGATACCTAGGAGAGCTTTTTGTTGATGTGTGTAGGGAGAGCTGTTGTTTATGTGCCAGAGAGCGTTTGTTTATGTGGAGGAGAGCTTTTGTTTGTGTTACATGAGAGGGCTTTTATGTGTAAAGAGATCTTCGTTTATGTGAGTAGAGCTTCGGCGTATGGTGGAGGATACCAGGACTTTCGATGAATAAAGCTTTTGTTGTAAGTACGTTTTTCTCAGTTCATAGTTTTGTGAGATCTCTGTCTGGCTGTTACTTTATTTCATTAGTTGTTATTATTAACAACCAGCATTAAGACTTTATTCATCTTAATTACTACTACAACATTACTAGCAGTTAAAAGCTTGTTCATTATTATTACTACACTACTAGCAGGAAAGTTTATTCATGATATAATTAACAAACAACAAGCATTAGAAGAAGCTTAGTAGAAGAAAGCTGAATTCATTATAATTGGCGCCCGAACTTTTCCTGAACACGAGGTCTTGACAATTATTACATATGTCTTCCTTACCTGAGACAACTTCAACTTTTCACCCTAAATCAAACTTCGATGGTGATGGTGTTTTTTTTGACAATTTGCAAGAAGCCTGTGAGTCTCACTTTGATATAAATGATTTACAAGTCCCCAGGCATTCTTCACAATTTCGTAATTCACCAGCTTCCTATTACTCTGAGTCGCAGGTCGTACCTGAGGGAGTTCAATCCTCTCAGCGAAGCAGAATGCTTGCCCATTTCGTGCCGCATGCAGGAACAATTAATTTCAATGGTTTGGAGGGATCCTTAAAGTTTCTCAAAGATTTGGAAGATCATTTTGATCTCTACAATATTCTTCAAGACTGCAAAGTACAAATAGCAGGCACTTGCTTGAAGGATACCGCTAAGACCTGGTATCGGCAGTGGAGAGTGTCGAACCCGGATTCTCATTATGAGAATTTCCGAGCAGAATTTTTGGAGGTCTTTCCTTTCGGCCTCAGTCGAGCTAGCCTTGCACAACAACTTTTTTCTCGTCAGCAAGGACCCAACGATAGCCCTGTTGCATTTGCGTTGGAAACAACACGCTTGTATAACTTATGGGATCCACATGCCAGTCATGTCGACATGTTGGACACTCTATTGCAGCAGCTCGATCCATTTCTACAGGATTTTCTTGAGGTTCGACACCCTGCTACAATTCATGAATGCCTTCGCCTCATACGAACGTATGAAGAGCGACACGGCAAACATGGTTCAACTCACCATGCTCGGGCACCCCGCGAGGCTTATTATGAAAATCCTCAGCAGCGTAATAGGCCTAATGACTTTCAACGCGAGCGTACACAAGTGCACGCCCAAGCTTCATACGTTCCACTGCATAGAAGAGTGGTACACCAACCGCTCGTTTCTAATCAATTTTCTGGATACCGTACAAATGCACAGTATGCTCGACCCCGTTCCAATCCGCAGCATTCGGAACGTTTTCATGCTCAGGGCAATGATGATTTTTTGCCCGTGCTGAGGGAAGTAATAGAAATGAAAATTTCAACAGATCTGCGGAGTTCCCGCAGCAGTTTTCACGCAGTTTTCCTCATCGTGAAAATTTTTCCGATACCCGGCAGGGCCGAGGTTTCAGACCGCATGATAATCCAACCAGGAATCCTTTAAACTTCCAAAGGAAGTAGACCAAGGGTCGGTCCTGCTTCCTGATACCAAGCATTCTGACCCTAAAACAGTATTAGTGACTGTCCAAACTCCTCAGTTGCCTGATGTGTTCTTGACAATTGAAGATATTATTGTCGAGACAAAGTTCGACACTGGTTCTGAAATATCAGCCCTAAATACGAAGTTTTGCACTGACAATTTTCCTGCAATACACGTTCAGCCTGCGACGCAGTATTTGCGAGGTGCAAATAACAAAATCTTCAGTATCACAGGAACTGTCACATTATCTCTAGGGCTGGGAAAGGCTCGTTTTACGCATTCTTTCCTGCTTATAGACGAACTACCTGTTAAATGTCTAATGGGAATGGACTTTATCAATACTTTTCAAGTTACTCTGAATTTCGTACAACATGTGATTTCCTTTCCGGAACCTATCGAAGTGATTCCTACGGTTCCTATAGATATAACGAGTTTGTTATTGAGTAACCAATTGAATGAGAGGCAACGAAACCAGCTTTCTCTACTTTTGCAGGAAAGCCCTGGTTTATTTTTCTGATCAACCTGGTTTCACACAGGTGGTTTATCATGTCATTGACACTGAGGGTTCGAAACCGATAGCGACGAAGCCTTACCCTTGCGCTCCCCATAAGAAACAGGAAATGGAACGTCAAATTTCTGAGATGATTAAACAGGGCATAATAAGGGAATCAACAAGCGCCTGGGCTGCTCCTGCCTTTTTGGTTCCAAAGAAACAACCCAATGAATTTCGTTTCGTGACAGATTTCCGCAAGCTCAACCAAGTCACAAAAACGATCAATTATCCACTACCTGTCATGTCGCATATTTTGCATGACCTGTCATCAACTAAATGGATGTCAACTTTGGATTTGGCGAGTGGATATTGGCAGGTGGCGATACATCCGGACTCTGTCAATAAAACAGGCTTTGTGACTCCTTTTGGGGCTTATGAATACCTGCGTATGCCCTTTGGACTAGCTTCTGCACCTGCTACTTTCCAAAAGCTTATGGATACGGTTCTCAGACCTGTTCTGGGTCCCCATGTGCATGTATATTTGGATGACATTATTATTACATCCGAGACTTTTGACGAGCACCTTTCTCTGCTCAAACAGGTGTTCCAACTCATATACAATGCTGGCTTGACGTTAAAACCTAGTAAATGCCAGATAGCGAGGGACGAGATTGTATATCTGGGGTTGAAAATCACTCCCCACGGCTTATTTACGGATAATGAAAAAATTAGGCCTATTGTTGACTTTCCTCGGCCTAAAACAGCAAAAGAACTATCACGCTTTCTGGGAATGACCGGATGGTATCAGCAGTTTGTCCCCTCTTATGCTACAATCTGTGAGCCATTGTATGCTTTGAAACGTAAATACAAGAAGTTTGTTTGGACACCTGAGGCTAACGCTGCATTTGAAACACTGAAGTCTGCGTTGACTCAGCATCCTGTGTTGGCTTTCCCGGGTTGGTCTTGGTTGCGTTTTGTCACAAGCTGGGTATCCAATAGCTTTTGCGTCTCGTACTTTAGCCAAAGCTGAACGCAATTATTCAGCTACGGAACGTGAATGTCTTGCTGTTGTGTATGCTCTTGACAACTTTCAATGTTGTCTTAACGAATTGACAGTTAACATAATTACGGATCATTCTGCCCTTCAGTATTTGAATTCTGCTAAGCACCTATCTCAAAGACTTATGAAGTGGGCTCTGAAGTTACAAGAGAGCAATATCAAAATTTCGTATCAGCCAGGTCATAAGAATCAATTACCGGACGCATTGTCACGCGTTCCGATTAGTGGGGTCCCCACAGAAACTACTCCTGGATGTCAGCCTTTACTTCTAATAGCTGATATAACATCCAGAGAGCAGATAATGGCAGAATTAGTAAATGATTCAGATTTTGGGGATATCTATAATTTTTTGCTTGCGGGTTCGCCCCTACACAGTGACCCTTCTCTGGCTGGGAGGTCACAGCATTTTGAAGTCATAGGGGTCTTCTTTACTATACGAAATCTAGGACTACTAGGGCAGATTTTCGCTCATGTATTCCGCGAACCCTTAGAATGGCCCTTTTAAACGAATTTGATGACAAATCTTTTGCAGGCCATTTAGGTATTCGCAAGACCCGTTGTAAATTGCGGGATGTTGCCTATTGGCCTGGCATGTACCAAAGTGTGCTCGCATACGTTCAATCATGTCACTTGTGTCAGATTAATAATTACCGTAATGTAAGACCGGCCGCTCACTTGAAATCTAGTTCAAGTTCTCATGTTTTTGACATTATTTCAATTGATTTATTGGGACCTTATCCTTTATCTGTTAAAAACATAGCTCGTTACGTGTTAGTATTAACTGATAATTTTTCTAAATGGGTTGAAGTTTTTCCCATTAAAGCCGCTACGGCAGAAGTTATTTGTAATGTATTAATTATTGAAGTATTCTCTAGATATGGTGCACCTAATAAAGTAGTTTCGGATAATGGTCCCCAATTTATTTCTGACATTTTTGAAAGAATGTGTGCGAGACTACACATTAAGCATAAATTCATTTCCCCATATCATCCCCAGAGTAATCCTGCGGAACGAGTAAACCGCACGCTAGTGAAAATGATTGCTACATTTGTCATGGATCATCACGAGCGATGGGATGAACATCTTGAGCTTTTTTCGTTCGCCCTCCGCTCGTCTGCTCACGAATCTACTAAAATTACTCCTGCAGAACTTTTTCTGGGTCGCAAAATTAAGACCCCTTTTGAAAATTTAACGGGGATTATCGACGAACTAAACCAGCGACCAACTCCGCAATCAGTACGAATCATGGCTGAAAAAGCTCGTGTTGCAATGCTAGGAGCACAAGCGGCTCAAGCAAGATACTATAATACTAGGCGTAGGGAACCAGATCTTGTCGTTGGAGATCTCACTCTCGTGGAAACGCACTTCCAGTCTTCTGTTTCTCATACTTTAGTGAAGAAATTTGCACCCAGCTACGAAGGTCCATATCGGGTGGCAAATGTGTTTGAAAATAACATTGTTCTTGAAAAACCTGACAATCAATTTCAATACGTACACGTTGCTCAGTGTTGCAAGTATCATGAACGAAATATCGATTTTAAAATCAACCCTACTCAACCTTCTGTTCCACAGACTCAAGAGTCTATATCTCACGATCAACCTCCAGAAATTTTGGACGAACCAACACACATTTTTGAAGAATCTCCGGTGATTTTTTTCTTCACCCTCCCCTCCTCACGACGGGCTTCCAAACACGCAACCTGATTCTCCCATGAGACGAAGGCTCGAATCAAGTTCTTCAAATACTAGTATCGTTCCTTTCCCTCCAACCATTGCCAAGACTATTGCTGCACCGTTTCCTGATAACTCTGCACCAACACAAGCTCCTACTTCCTTGAATACCTCGTCAGAGAGTATTCCTATAGGCAGAAATAAACATCGCCCTGCACGACCACTAAATTACAGCAGCGACTCAGAGTCTTCAGATATTTCTGATTTATCAGTTATGGACAATAGTTTGACGATTCCTAAACGTCAGACACAAATTACAAACCGTCCAGCAACACCAAAAGCTGGTCGAAAACGTAACTTGTCTCCCCAATCTGCTTCGCCGCAACAGCGACGAAGGCAGAGATCCTTGCATCCGCCCGGGTTTCGCCCCTGGAACCTACGCACAGGGCAAACAGGGCCGATGCTTGCTTCTACTCTCATGCCACGAGGTAGAAAGCAAAAACAAACGATGTGGCCGGAGCCACGTCCCTCCAAAAGAATACTGGAAGGACAACACGAGCCCCAGCACAAAGGGACTACATATCAAAAGCCTGGGGGAGCCCGTTCCTGTCAGCCGCAGGGATTTCCGGACCGACAGACTTCAGCCATTCCTGACCGTTCCTGTCAGCCGCCGGGATTTCTTGACCGACAGACTACAGATGGTCCAGATCCAGTCACGTCCTTGAAGAGAGCTACGCCACCTGAATTTACCAGTCCGATTAGGCCTGGAAAACGTTATCGTACTAGAGTTTTTTATGCGTCCTCGAGATAAGTAAGTTCTCGTGGACAGGTTCTTTTCTCCGTTTGTTGTTTTTCCTGCACGACCAGTTGGCGTGTCAGAATTTTTTTTTAGTGTGGGCCTGTGCATTCTTTTTGTGTATATATGTGTTTTTTTTTATATTTCTTCTATGTCCATATATTAATCCAAATTTTTTTTATATATATATGTGCTTAGGGGTAAAATAATAAAAATTGTTACTGTTAGGCAGCTCCAGGCAATCTTCGCTGCTGATACAGTTAGTTTGTATTCAACGATAATATGAGAACGTAATTTGAAATTAAAAAAGTGATTCCTGCTAGGCAGAATAAAAGGAAGGTATGCCGATGCAGGTTTGTTTTGTTCAAGTATACAAAGTATTTCACAGACGAATACAGATTTCTTGATTTTTGTCATGCCAAGTTTGATATTGTACATACTGCTGCCACCAAAACAAAAACAAAAAAGAGGTCGATAAACGTCAATCAACGAAGTGTAAGACTTACACTCCAAAATTGATAGGTTTTTCGAAAAAAAAAAAAAAATTAAGGGGGAGATGATGTAACGTATACTCTAGATTCACTTTCCTTTTGATTTTACTATCTCTGGTTATTTTATTTTACTATGTAAATTATCTTCTTACTGAACGAGATGTTATTTCTCCCGCTGAATGAGATCTGGCAATGAGTGTAAGTCATGACGTGGTGGTAGCCAGTATAAATAGGCGCGTTCAACGATACCTAGGAGAGCTTTTTGTTGATGTGCGTAGGGAGAGCTGTTGTTTATGTGCCAGAGAGCGTTTGTTTATGTGGAGGAGAGCTTTTGTTTGTGTTACGTGAGAGAGCTTTTATGTGTAAAGAGATCTTCGTTTATGTGAGTAGAGCTTCGTTGTATGGTGGAGGATACCAGGACTTTCGATGAATAAAGCTTTTGTTGTAAGTACGTTTTTCTCAGTTCATAGTTTTGTCAGATTTCTGTCTGGCTGTTACTTTTATTTCATTAGTTGTTATTATTAACAACCAGCATTAAGACTTTATTCATCTTAATTACTACTACAACATTACTAGCAGTTAAAAGCTTGTTCATTATTATTACTACACTACTAGCAGGAAAGTTTATTCATGATATAATTAACAAACAACAAGCATTAGAAGAAGCTTAGTAGAAGAAAGCTGAATTCATTATACGCTCACTTTCAAAAGGTTTACTTCCCAGGTGTTTCCCTACCACATACTAAAAGTTCATCGAAATCGAACAATTTTTACGCGAATTATCGTGCGGACGAACATACGCATACAACGCGTGACGTAATGAGGCCGATGGGAATCGCGACCATCTGCTTGCAAGAGTGTGACGTCATAAAACTTCAATAGGATCCACACACAACGCGTGACGTAATGAGACAGATGGCGTAACAGCGCGCCAACATCTGAATTACGAGAGTATGACGCCATAAGATTTCTAAGCATGGATAACATTAATGGGACGACGCCATGACACTAAAAACTTGGTAATTCGGGGTGGTTATTTAACCCACTAAACGAATTTTCTTAAAGTCGAGATCAAGCTAAATCCATTTCTAGTACCAGAAAACGACTTTCATCAAAATCCTTAGAGCCGTTTTCAAAACAAAATTTACATACATACAATAATTGCTCCTTTAAGGTGAACGTCAAGTAATTTTGCTTCCTGTACTTCGAATGGAAAAAATACTGTACACATTTTCTTCCCAATTAATGCGTTCCCAAGGATGAAAATTTGAACATCGATTAAAATAGCTTCATTTCATAACTTGGAATACTTAATATTTTCTAAAACATAACCATAATTATGCAATTCAACATTTGTTTGTATACTGACGTCATCAAAGTACAGGTCGCGCCATCCTTTTTTTGGTTCCAATACCAGCAAAGGAAAAGTCATTGATTTTTAATATAATTATGGCTATGTTTTAGAAAATATTAAGTATTCCAAGTTATAATATGAAGTTATTTTAATCGATGTTCAAATTTTCATCCTGGGGAACACATTAATTGGGAAGGAAATGTGTACAAAAGTTTTTCCATTGGAAGTATAGGAAGCAAAATTACTTGACGTCCACCTTAATAATATGGGATAAGGGCGATGAAATGGATCCCAATCCTATGTCCTGACCTTTGATCCCATTTCGTCCATTTTCAATAGCGTTCGTCCCCAGGTGGCCCTCTATGACATACTAAAATTTTATTGAAATCGAACCATTTGTACGCACGTTATGGCGCATAAGGAAAATGGAATGCATCCCGCTCTCATGTCCTGACCTTTGACCCCACTTCACCCATTTTGAATAGGGTTCGTCCCAAGGCGGTCCCCTACCCCATTGTAAAATTTCATTGAAATCGAACCATATTTACGCAAATTATGACGCATAAGGACAATGGAATGAATCCCACTCCTACGTCGTGACCTTTGTCCCCATTTGTCCCATTTTCAATAGGGTTTGTTCCCAGGTGGTCCCATACCACATACTAAAATTTCATTGAAATCGAACCATTTGTACGCCAGTTATCGTGCGGACGGACGGACGGAGAAACCTGGAGCATATACGCTTCTTCAAGCTACGGCTGGAAAGCGTAAACAAGGACTATATGCCTGGAAACTTTTATTCTGTCAACCATTATCGAGGGCGCCTTGTACACTGCGCAATGAGCAGAACATGCCTTATGTTGACCGTTCTTTAGATCAATAAGCCAATATAAGCCGCTTTAATCTTTTGTCGGATTTCAATCGGCAATTGATTTGGAGAATATGATGCCACGGGCATTACTAAACGGGACAGATATGGCTGTTGGGTTGTCATAGTGTGAGCCTGTATTACGATCAATAGACGTACCGAGATGCATGTGATATATCAAGGAACAGTAACCCGGCAGAGGTACTGCAACGAAGCGACTCTTCGCCACATTATCCATTTCCATGGTGCTGTGGGATCAGATGTTATATTTATGGACGATGATGCACGTCCTCACCATACAGCAGCTGTGGGTGTAGTATTGGCTAGTGACGACATCCGTCGGATGGAATGGTTAGCGGGCTCGCCTAATCTTAGTCCAATCGAACATGCATAGGACGCTTTGAGGAAACGTGTTTTGCACAGGAATTCCCAACCAGAAATATTCCAGCACTTATCAAGGCTCTTCAGCACGAGTGGAATAATAAGCCTTATAACACGGAACAGGATCATAATAATAATTATATTAATACAATAAATGTATCTTTACTATTGCAGTATAATCATCATTGCAAGCGCTGTAATGAGAAATGGTGAATAATAAATCAAATGGCCAAAAAGAATCTTTCAGATGTGCTTTGTTTCACACCTACGTTCATTGTATCCCTTCGTCTCCAGAGTCAGAAGTTATGTTTATTTAAACTTTGTTTCCCCGATCCACAAGCAATATCACTCCAGAAGAAATAAAAACATGGCTGTGAGATTATGAGTTTTTCAAGCGCAAGAGAAGGAGACAAAGAAGCAGCCATCAAAAACAGTGCGAAGCCTTTGTTACCACCAAATTCTCTTCCAAATGCCGTTCATGTGTATAACAGGAATGGTGGCAATCTAGGAAAGTGGAATTAAAAGCACAACACATTCTGTTCTCTCTCTCTCTCTCTCTCTCTCTCTGTTTTGACCAAATTTGTTGTTTCTCCAAAGGAAACAATAGCAAAGTCAAGAAACGTGCTATGAGCCCGTTTCGGAGCGGATTTTAGAAGAGTGGGAAAATAAACGAAAAAGAAAATGCAGTTACGCCTCTTAAAGGGGAAAACCGCGTTTTAATGAAAAAAATTCACAGTGTCCTTGTTGTCCATAATGAAACCAGTTGCAGAAATGGTATTTTCAGGGAGATTTCCGGAACTTTTATTTATTTATTTATTTGGGGGTTTAAGGACCGCCACTCAATGCGCGATATGCGGTCCCCGCCCCTAATTTGTGGCCAGTGGCTCCACAGATGGGGAGAGCCAGGGCAGTAAGACAAACAACACCATCCATGCCTCAACTAATTTTCGAACTGGACTTACATACACCGACCACTGAATTTGAAACTTTTATGCAGACGTACGTAAACGTCGCTTACGCAGCATATATGCAAAATACGTAGTTCCGTGCGTCACTACCTGATTTAGGCAGTTATTTAAAACTGCTGCTCGTCAGCAATCGTCAGTAGTATTGATCGCAATGAGAAAAACAAAGGGTTTTTTCGAGTTTGATGAAGGGATTATTATGGGTGCCCGTCTGCGTGAAGGGCGACTTTGAAAACAGCAGAACTGGCTGGTTCTCAAAAGATGAGATATCCCGGGTTTTTAATCAGTGGAAAAATGATCCACATTGCTTGGTCTAAGACAGTGTTTCTCAAACTTTGGTCCCTCATGGGACACTTTAAGCATTTCTTTACTTATCGCGGACCACCAAGCAGGGGGGGTGAATCTGGGCAACTTCCCTGGGAGAAATTTGAAATTGAAAAATATGTAGTCAGAAACTATGGTTGCCAACCTGGTTAATAATATTAGGACCTACCAGACACCCTCATGGGATAGTGAGTGATAACCCCCCCCTTCCCTCACTCCAAGGAAGAACCCAACCAAAGTATCCCCCGATTTATGTGATTTATAGGCGGGCTTACAGCTTTGAGTTCCGGCTCGAATTACCCCCCCTTGAAATGTGATTTTTAGTTAATTTTAGCTTTTTCTGATAAATTTTAAGCTTTTTCCAAGCAAATGTTTAGTTGTTTTTTACTTGCAAATAATATCGTCCTCAAACAGTGCCCGTAAAAAGTTGCCACCGGTCTTAGGCAGAAAATCGCCAAAACTTTCGACCAGGTTCTTAAAATATCAGTCAGTTTTTTTTTTATTGGAGGTTTAACAACCACCGTGAGCAACTCAATGGGCTATAAGCAGTCGCCCGTCCCTAATTTAGGGTCACTGGTTCCAGGGAAGGGAGAGAGCCAGTGCCGTAAGAGAAACACAACATCCATGCATCACCGGGATTCGAACCCGGACCCCTTTCGGACGAATGATCAGAGGCCAACGCCTTAGATCACTGCGCCACCGGGGTGGCTCACTCGGTTGTAAACCCTATCTGAAACAAAGTAATTTTTAGATTACATATATTTGATAAAGAAAGAAAGAGTTTGGTGAGTTATGATTTTATTTTATCAGTTGTATAACAAAAAAGAGATCATTCGCTTAATTAAATAATTAGCAATGTAGTCACAGCATGGGCGTAGTTAGGAGAGGGGGTTTTGGGGGTCCAAACGCTCCTCGAAACGTCAAGAAGTAAAATTTATAACAGGCAATATTCATGGAAAATTACTTAAACCTTCTCCGAAAATTGCACCCCCCAGCCTAAATTCTATCTACGCCCATGAGCCACGGAAAAAATTTCTCCATACAATTCAAGTTACATCTTATGCAAAATGTTATGTGGACAATTATACTTTGAGTTTCTCTTGATTTTAATACTTTTCTGAAAGTCCACGCATAAAGATCCAGTAATTAATAACAAAAATAATAACTACAATAACCATAGCATCTGTGAGAAGGATGCTGCTGCTTGCGATCTTTTATCAAGCTATCTATATCCGGTTGGATGACAGATAGTTTGAGTAGTAAAGTATCTTCCACATCTAATCCATTTCTTTTCTTGTTCTTAATTTCAACAAAATTCAAAAATCCAAACTCACAGCTGTAAGTCATCTGGAACGGAAGACGTTAAGTGGCTCTGTCTGATAGCTTTGGATATTCGTGTCGAGCATGCACTCAAAATTTAAGAGGAGGGATTATCACATTCTTCATTAATTTTTCTTCTGTAATTTCCTGCGGACCACACTTTGAGAAACACTGGTCTAAGAGGCGTAACTGCGGCGCGACGATATTCTATCAGGAACGAGATCACCGTCGTCTGAGTAAACTTGTACGGAGAAATAGTACTCCCTATGTGTAGCAATTTACCGAAGCATTAAATCAAAGCTGTTCTCAACAAATATCTCAGGGAAGCATATGAGCAGGGAATTTAAAGTCGGCATTGGCAGTCGTATACCCAGGGGTCGAAAAGTACACTCGTCCGCTCGTCTTTGACGAGTCAAAAATTATAGCTAACGAGTGGCGCTACAAGGCAAGTATTTGTTTTTTAATTTCCATCCAAGTTAAACCCACTGGTTTTAATCGTTTTTATATTTTTTTTATTTTCCTGCTTTTTTACGCTTTCCAACCGTAGGTTGAAGAAGCGTATATGCTCCAGTCTGTCTGTCTGTCCGTCCGTCCGTTTGCACGATAACTCACGTAAACATGGTTCAATTTCGATGAAATTTTAGTATGTAGTAGGGGACAACCTGGGAAGAAACCCTATTAAAAATGGAAGAAATGGAGTCAAAGGTCAGGACATAAGAGCGGGATCCATTCTATCGCTCTTATGCGTCATAACTTACGTAAAAATGCTTCGATTGAGATAAAACTTCATCATGTTGTTCCGGAGATGTACTGAACTGGTTCTGTTTAATATCATCGAAATGGGGTCAGAGGTCAGGTCATAGGAACGAGATTTATTCCAGAGCTGTTATCCTCATAACTTGACTAAAAATGCTTCTATTACGACAAAACTTTAGTATGTTGTTCCGGAGGTACACTGAAC
This sequence comes from Macrothele yani, assembly GCA_039090855.1. NCBI lineage: Eukaryota > Metazoa > Arthropoda > Arachnida > Araneae > Macrothelidae > Macrothele > Macrothele yani. The sequence goes on along the minus strand of CM077027.1, from coordinate 129,464,239 downwards.
CAATTCTGTTTAACATAATCGAAATGGGGTCAGAGGTTAGGACACAGGAGCGAGATTTGTTCCACAGCCATTATCCTCATAACTTGAGTAATAACTTGAGTAATGATTTCTGGTATGTTGGAAAGCGTATCACAATCAATTCATTGCATGATTTTACTAACTTTTTTTTTTCCGTAACATAGATAAGAACAAGAACGTAATTTCTCATGATATGTGACTGATTACGTTCTTATTCTGCAGCTTTCAAAATATACTAATATTTTGCTTTAACCCTTTGAGCTGCCGAAGTACCTGAGCCATATAGTGCCCAAAATTTTTTACACTGTCCAAACAGAAAAATTCAAAAAGCGGCCGGGTTATTCGAAAACTACGGCAGAACGATTTCTTTTCCTCACTCATCTCAGCGGTACAGACCATAAACCTGTCATTTGTGAGAAGATATCCACTCTAGTTCTATATTCTCTGTTCCGTGAACCAAGGCATGGTGAGGAAGGGATAGTCCCTCTGACACGGAAATCATGCCACTGGATAGAAACAAGTGACTGAAACATCTCTCTCCTTTCGTTGGTTCGTTGCCATTTTTATAGCACAATTTTAGTACATAACCAGTCATAAAGGATTAGTATCAATCATCCGCGTAAATGACCATTTTCAATAAACAATAAAGCTAAGGTGAAAGCAGAGTTCTCTGATGCTCAGACTGTTAAAAAAATCTACTTAAAAACGAGAACCTGAACCTACTCACTTTTTTCAAGTGCAGTCGTATTGAAAACGAGTACATGACATGCTCAAATATAAGTAACCATACGTACTTACAAATAACTGCGTCAATAAATATAAATATAATCTCGAATGATACATATATATAATTGAGATATTATAGATTTCAAGAGAAATTGTTTAATACATGTGTAAAGTGACACACATAAATCATTAGTACAACAAAGTCACTGATCACAAGTAATTTAATTATGCATAAAGTATCTTTGTGTACATTTTTACATTAACTATATTTGTACCAATCTCATAAATAGTATATTGTCGCTTCATCACTATATTTGTTGTAAAATTGTGCGGTCCATTTGCCCAGCATGTGACAACGAGTGTAACTATTATCCCAGATGTGCCATCCAATAATAAACTTCCAGTTGATTCTATGAATAAATGAGTATGTATGGAGTACACACATTCCAAATTTGAAGTAGCGTTCGTGACTGCCTTGGAGAAGACCTCGGGTTCTCGGGTTCGATCCCAGCAGGTACGAAAGTTCGAACCACTAACTATACGCCGTGCGTCGGATGGGCACGTTAAGCCGTCGGACCCCGGTACTAGCCCCCCGGTAATAAATAAAGGCGTCTTCCTCCCCTTTCTACCTCGCTTCCGTGTGACTTTCTTATCGGGAGCACTAGCCCAAATCTCCTAGCTTCCTACTTCTAAGGGTTGTTTAAGACCTGGGGTCAGACACTCCCTTCCTAAAATCCTCTGCATATGATCTGATCTGATCTGAAATTTGAAATCGAGCCGCGGATGGCTTAGTGGTTAGAGATTTAGACTACTGATGGAGGGATCCCAGGTTCAAACCTAACCGGGTAGTGTGAATTTTTAACAATCACTGAATATCCGCCGTGCATCGGACGAGCACGTGAAGAGACGGCCTCGCCTTCTATGCCTTCTATGTGCAAAATCGTACGCTTGTACGGTGGTGCCATCTAGTGTGCTCTATCTCACTTACAAACTCATACATTAAAAAATGGATTTTTTAGTACGTATATTTGAAATATATGTACTCCAAAATGAGTACATATATTTCAAATTAGAAATACCAGATATTCTCACAATTGATTCCATGTGCATTGTGTATGTACTCAAAAATGAGTACGTGTCTTTTTTAAAAATGAGACACAAGTACTCAGAGCTATTATAAGCCCAGAATGTACTCAAAAACGAGTACATGTTGCTTATTTCTAAGTAACAATTTTTAACAGTGCAGATTCACTTGTTGCAGTTTCTATTTAGAAACGAATATATTTGTTGGAGTTGATTTCAACACATTTTGCTAACCCCAAGTTAATTTGTTCCAGTCGGTTAAAAGTAAGGCATCAGAGAATAAAAGTGAAAGCTCTGCTCCGTAAATGCTAACAACTGTGCCAGGAGAGCCAGGGAGTTGTCCGGCGTTCTGAGCTGTACAAGTGAGGTTGCAGGCCGACATGAAATGATGGGGGCCAGTTCTAGAATACACTAATATGCAAGGTTTTGTTGTTTTGAAATGAATAGGTGTATCTGAATGGATTTCTTGCGCAGATTCCGAAATGACTTTCAAAATTCCGTATCACGTCAAGTTTTTTCGCAAATGACGGAAATGTGAAAATTAAAAAAAACGTTATTTTTTAATGACATTGTTATATGGCAACGTTTGTAACGTGTGAAAATGTTCTCTGGAGGGGCGGAATGATTGTTTAAGGAATAGATAAACATAAATATATAGCTGATAATGGAAATGCAACTGTTTTATCTGTATGACGTCACGATTTGCGCCACTCACAAAGGCGGAACATCAGAGAATGTTATCTTGGCACGGCAGTATGACTCATACCTCACGCCACTGCTCCCTTCTTTCTATTGGTCACATGTGGCGTCATTCGGGGCAGATCATGTTACACTAGTCAGTGCAAAGAAGGGACTGGTCCCGTTCGGTTGTTTCTTTGTGGCGTGTGCAATGGCTTCACGTGGTTGTGTAAATCATCCAGACATATTTTGCTATATATGTGGCTGTTATACGACAGGAAAAAACAGAGGCAAAATATTACGCCTTTTGTGAAAAATGCTTATTTTCAATACTTCGGCATTAAACTAGCAGATCAGGACAAAGTTTGGTCTCCTCACAATGTGTGCCGTGCATGTGTGGAGGGGTTGAGGAACTGGAAAAGTGGAAAAAGGGCATCAATGCCTTTCGGTGTACCCATGGTGTGGCGTGAGCCAAAAATCACAGTGACGACTGCTACTTCTGCCCAGTGAATATCGTGGGCCATACCAGAGCCAGTAAGCGTAACATTGTGTATCCCAATATCCCATCTGCCATAAGACCAGTGCCCCATAGTGAATCCATCCCTGTGCCATCCCCGTCCAATATCAAGCCCCCAACAGACACCGATTCAGACGGTTATACAAGTGATGAGATGTACCAACCGGACAGCATGGAGTATGAAACCCCAGTGCCATTTACCCAGCAAGAACTGAATGATTTGGTTCGTGATCTGAATTTACCTAAAGACGCAGCAGAGCTTTTAGGATCACGACTTCAGGAAAAGAATTTACGATGTCCTAATACGAGATTCTCCTGGTACAGACACCGAGAAGCAGAATTGGTTCCGTTTTTTGCTGAGGAAGGCAGTTTGGTATATTGTCGAGACATTCCGGCAGTCATGAAATACTTCAACATTAATTACAATTCAGGACAGTGGAGGTTGTTCATAGATGCCAGCAAATCCAGTTTAAAAGGTGTTTTATTACACAATACTAACATCCATCCATCCATTCCAGTAGCACATTCTGTGACTTTGAAAGAGACATACGAGAACCTTAAATTACTGCTGGAAAGTGTGCAGTGCAAGTTTTATGAATGGTCTTTGTGCGGGGATTTCAAGGTGATTGGAATATTGCTCGGCCAACAAGCAGGCTACACCAAATTTCCTTGCTTTTTGTGTGAATGGGACTCCAGAGCAAGGACGGAACATTGGGTTCGGCAGCAGTGGCCAGTCAGAAGTACATTCACACCTGGCGAAAAAAACATTGTTTCACTCGAAAATACTATTGCCACCTTTACACATCAAACTTGGCTTAACGAATCAATTCGTGACAGCTGTAAGCAGGGACAGTAAATGTTTTCAGTATCTTGGTGGTGAGTTTCCATCAATCACGTCTGAAAAAATTAAAGCTTGCATTTTCATAGGCCCTCAAATACGAAAATTAATGGCAGACAACATATTCGAGGAAACCATGAGTGAGTGCGAATTGCGAGCATGGACTGCATTCAGAAATATGGTACACAACTTTTTGGGGAACACGAAGGCTTCAAATTACACCACTTTAGTCGAGGACATGCTGGAATCCTATGAACTGCTTGGTTGCAACATGAGTGTCAAAGTTCACTTTCTTCATTCTCATCTAAATTACATTCTTAACAATCTTGGTGATTTTTCGGAAGAACATGGCGAGCGCTTCCATCAGGATATTAAAGTGATGGAAAAGAGATACCAAGGAAAGTGGACTGTACATATGATGGCCGACTATTGTTGGATGTTGAACAAAGACTGTACGGACGCACACCGAAGACAATCCAAAAAGAGGAAGTTTGAAAGGGAGCCCAGTGGCGAATGTTAGGTATGTTTGCTTTTGGATATGTATAAATGTTTATCTATTCCTTAAACAATCATTCCGCCCCTCCAGAGAACAGTTTTACACGTTACAAACGTTCCATATAGCAATGTCATTAAAAAATAACGGTTTCTTAAATTTTCACATTTCCGTCATTTGTGAAAAAACCTGAGGTGATATGGAATTTTGAAGGTCATTTTTGGAATCTGGAAAAAATCCATTTAGATACACCTATTCATTTGAAAACAACAGAAAAAAGTTGAAAAATTGCAGATCAGTGATATAGAACAAAAAGCGCACAGGTGAAACGTTATGGTGGGGAAAGGGGATGTCATGAGAGGGTTGGGGAATGCAAGTAGTTCATGGGCAGGTAAATCTTGTTACTGAAGAGGGAAATGTAGAAATCTCTGCCTGTTTACTGGTGGACAAATACCACATTTTTTTTTACCCCTGCTTATACCTGTATGGAAACCACTGGTTCATGCGAAGAACCCAAAGGTTCGTCTACAGTGTTATCAGGAACACCATGGTTGAACACTGGAAGACTGGTAAAAGGTCATGTGGTCCTACAAGTCGCGGTACACTTTGTGCTGTACTCACGGTAGGCAGAGAGTTTGGTGGGAGCCCCATGAAGCCCTGAAATCAGCTTGCCTTGTGAATACAACTCAAGGCTCTGGAGGTAGTGTTGTGGTGTAGTTCTGTTGCATCTTAGCACTTATTTGTCCTATTTGAAAAACTCTTTTTGCATTGGGAAGCTTGCCCACTAAGAATAAAGATCTATACCTCCTTGTCTTTCTTCGGTGCATAATCTTGCCGGTGAGAAACGTACACGCAGATACTACTGAATTCAAAATATGCTTTATTCCGCATTACTGCTCATAAAAATCCGTTTGATAAAATTATTTTCGCTGTGACGTATATTCTATTTTAACTTTAATTTTTAGCTCCTTTTCCTATGCAAATTTAAGTTTGTCCTCTTTTGCACTTTCCAAATTTAACGTGATATCTTCTCTCTCACATGAATGGAGGTTGGCAACACCATGAGGGACGTATGCATGTGATAAGAACATGACAAGATATACAACGTGTCCGAGAATTAATGGACACATTACAAAATTATGTACAAAAAAAAAAAAAAGACTATGAGCATTGTCTGTTTCTCTATGTCATGTATTACTAACACGGTTTCTATATTTTTGTTTTGCAGAATTGTTATTCCCAGAATCCGATAGATGGTGTTAGGTGTGGCATGATGAGGAATGTATGAGAAATACGCAATCAGTAGTCATGTCATCCGTACAGCAGAAGGCGATGTGTGTGTTATGACTTGCGGAATTAAAGTCTGTCATTAAAGTTAAAAGACGGTACCGTTTAGAGTATGGTTGTAATCCTCCGTCAACGAATTCAATTAAGCGGTTGATGAAACGGTTTAAAGAAACTGGCAATGTGGAACATCGTGGAGGAGCCGGTAGGCATAGCGTCAGCGGTGAGACGGTTGACCAAGTTAATGAAAGTTTCCGAGGAAGCCCCAGGAAATCCGTTCGTAAAGCATGCAGAGAACTGTGCATTCCGAAATCGACAGTTCACGATATCTTGCACAAGAAATTAAAGATTCCTTCTCATAAAACTCTAATAGTGCAAAAGATGCATGTAAATGATCACACTCTGTGATACGATTTCGCTGGGGAAATGCTGAATCGAGTAGAAAACGACGAAAACTTTCTCAGTACTGTAATTTTTAGTGATGAATCAACATTTCATGTATCAGGTATTGCGAATCGTCACAACTGTGGGATATGGGGCAGTGAACCGCCTCATGCTGCTATTGAACGGGAAAGTGATTCTCCAAAAGTTAATGTGTGGTGCGCCCTATCAAAAGGAGAAGTGATTGGCCCTTTCTTCTTCTGCGAAAAAACCATAAATGGTGACCTTTACTTGGATATACTAGAAAATTTCGCTATACCCCAGATCAAAAGATATGACAACGTCATTTCCCAACAAGACGGCGAGCCTCCGCATTGGTCAACGTGTGTACGTAAGTGCCTAAATGAGCATTTCCCCAATAGATGGACTGGGCGCGGTGGTCCCATTCCGTGGCCTCCTCGCTCTCCAGATCTAACTCGATTGGATTATTTCATGTGGGGTTATGTGAAGGATCGTGTCTATCAGACGCCTTGTACTGATTTTCAGGAACTGAAGCAGCGTATCACAGCTGCTATTAATTCCATAACTCCTCAGATGCATAACAATACATGGCATGAAAGCGAGTATCGCTTGGAAGTACTACGAGCAACCAAGGGATCTCACATCGAAATTTATTAACTTGTGTAGTTATATTGAAAGTTAGTACAGTCAGATTCTTTCTATCTGTTTAATGTTTTGTTTTAAATAATTTTGTAATTTGTCCAATAATTCTCGGGCACCCTGTATAATGGCTATGCAGGAGCTGTGAGAAGGGGGAATTTGAATGTGAATGTTTCAGTACCTTTTAGATACGAGACTGCTTAAGAGCCGTTAAAGTATTGTTGAAGGCTACGTATTGTACTTTAATGAAAGCGTTGTGTTTCGTAGTTAAGTAGTATTGTGGATATTAACTCAAGTTCCAGTGTTGTGTTTCATAATTAATTACCATTGGGGATATTAATCCACGTTTAGTAGTTCTCACCGTGTTGAAGTGAACATGATCAAGCGCTTATTAACAGCAATAAGGGATTAGCTGTAAGTAAAAACCTCTTGAAATTTATTTGGGTGACTCACATTTCACTTTAGGTGAAATTTTGATTTATGTAGTGTTTTTAGTAAGTCAACTACACACAAACGCTACATCACCTTCGATGTCTAGTCTCTTCAAATAATGTAAATACAGATCTTATATTGCTCGCTATCCCTTCATCTGATGAAAGTCCGATTTGAAAGAAAACATTCTGTGGATAGTGTTAATGGCAAATTACATGCAATTTCTAATTTTTCGTAGCGCAAAAGTTTTCAAGTGGCGTAAATGCGTATTTCTGTTTGCAACATATTTGGAGCTGCACCTGCACGTTAAATGGCCTGATTGAAAAATAATTTTTCAGCTCATATACTTCTTGCTACCGAAAAACAATTGTGCACATTTTCTGCACAACATAATGCACTGGTGTGCAAAAATTAAGGACGAAGAGAAGAAATTAGCATAACACCGGAACGAGCAGGCAGAACGGACCGAAAGACCACTCAGGAAATAGACTAGGGTCCGGTACGGTAGGGCATGCGCATATATGAAGCATGACGTGGGGGGGGAGTGTAGGAAGGATATAAAGCACACGGGCGGTGTACGCTCAGCAATTCGAGGGCCACGGGAGGGGCCTCAGCAGCAACGTAAGTGACTGCCACGGGAGGGGCCTCAGGTTCGATCCCAGGCAGGTACGAACGCTCGATCCACTAAATACCCGCCGTGCGTCGGATGGGCACGTTAAGCCATCGGACCTCGGGTACTGGCCCCCGGTAATAAATAAGGGCGTTTTCCTTCCCCTTTCTACTTCGCTTCCGTGTCACTTTCCTATCGGGCACTCTAGCCCAAATCTCCTAGCTTTCTATTTCTAAGGGTTGTTTAAGACCTGGGGTCAGACACTCCCTTCCTTAAATCCTCTACATCATGATCATGCTCAGCAATTCGGTGAAAGCTATTGCACAGTGTACATCGGTTTGAACGACGTCGAGTTGCTGCCACCGTGTGATATGGCCCACAGGCAATCCAGTACACGACATCTGGATGACTTTACCCGAGGTCGCGTTATTGGGAATTTGGAAGAAGGTCGAAGTAGAACTAGTGTGGCCGAGGAGTTCGGAATCGCTCACAGCATCGTTTCACGTGCTTGGAAAGCATTTCAAACGACAGGAACAACTGTCCGAGAGTTCAGCAGTGGTCGTCCCTGAGCAACAACGGCGGCGGACGACCGGTATAGTTTCCTACAAGCGTGAAGAGACAGACGGCACAGCGGGAGAAATCGCAAGGCACACGCAACAGACAACTAGACGTCCATTATCGCGATTTACCGTGGCCATGAGGCTGCACAAAGGTGGTCTATTTTCACGACGACCAGTACGGTGTGTGCCATTAACGCCTGCTCATCGGAGATGGCGGTTTCTGTGGTGCCAGGAACACAAGGACGGGACACATCAGCAATGGGGTCGAGTTCTCTTTACAGATGAGAGCCGATTTAGTCTGACGAGCCGTTCTGGACGTATACACGTCTGGAGAGAGCAGGGAACACACAATCACACCTCCAACATCATCGAAAGGGACCAGTTTGGAGGAGGCGGTGTTTTCGTTTGGGGCGGTATCATGCTTGGTGGCCGTACTGACCTCCACATCCATCTTACAAGGAGGTTCAGTCACTGGTGTCAGCTATTGTACCGAGGTTCTTCGGCCTCACGTGCGTCTGTTTAGAGGTACTGTGGGTCCTGAGTTCCTCTTCATGGACGACAACGCTACACCTCATCGTACAGTGGCTGTCGCAGAGCAGTTGGAGAGTGAAGATATTTAACGCATGGATTGGCCCGCAAGGTCCCCGGACCTAAATCCAATCGAACACGTGCGGGACCTTCTCGGAAGACGCTTGGCAGCACGTCACCAGCCGCCAGCAACGATTCCGCAGCTGCGATTGGCGCTACAAGAGGAATGGGCCTCGATGCCTCAACAGCTCCTTGACAACCTCGTCCTCAGCATGGACAGACGTTGTAAATCCTGCAACGCAGTCAGGGGTGATCATATCCCTTACTAAAGAAAGACTGGATTTTTCTCGGCAGCCGCCTGTCACATGGATGTTTTTGTTTTCTGTCCAGTTGTGCTCGAAGCTGCCTTCTCAATAAAGTGCCTTTGTATCCTTTGGATTCCTTGTTTGGACGGTTTTGCTCACTTGTCCCATATTCTTACATCTTGGGGATCTTATGGTATGATTTGAGTCGACGTGGAGCACTTCTGCACGACGTTATACATTCGAAAAACCGTCTCGTCTTTAATTTTTGCACGCCAGTGTATATAACTTTCTTCTTGGGTGCAGAATAAACGCGTATTTTATTTTTATTCGCAGCCCTGCTTCTAAAACTCAGATTTGAAAAGGTATTTTGTGAGTTCGTGGTCAAAAACACTGTCTTGTGAGATTTGATGGAATTAATTCACCAAGTACACGTCGGAAAACTTTTGGCAGACAGATATATATGATTACTCTTGTGCTGCCGCCCGTCGAAGATATACTTTTTGTCTTCATTCGTTTTTGCGTCGAAATTACTGACTGTGTAAGCATTTATGGCAGAACAGAAAGAAAACCGTAGCAGGCAGTAGTTTTGCATTGGTCAGTCACTTTCGTTCCCCATCGTACCTTTTGCCCCTGGTGAAATAGCATCATCGACAGAAGTGAGGTCTTATCAGTGGTGAGGCACAGACACTTATAGGTGATGTCTCACAAGAACTTGGTTACTAAGTAAACCCGATTCTCAGGTTATAGTGTTACGGTTTTTTTTCTTCTTACTCCTCTATAACAAAGAGAAACAGAAAAAGTTTTCTCTGAAGGTTTTCTGGTGAGAAACAGTTACTATCAGGTAAAACTTTTATCGCTTCTTTTGGAGTCAAAGTCAGAGCGAACCCTTTTCATAAACTACGTACTAACCACCGCAGTTCCTAATCATGATTTGCAGCCGAAATTATGATTTCTGAACATTCGTTTTTAACCATTTGAAACTATAAAATGTCGTAGGAACTCTCCTTACAATATTTTCATTGTCAATTTATGACGAAGTAAATTTCTCCATCATTTTTATGAGAGGGGCAGAATTCGAACCCACAACTCTCGGCTCCGGAGCTCAGAGTGCTATCCACTATACTACACTGGAATGTGCTCTCACTGCTATCTGCCTTTCTCTCACGTGCGTCCTGCGGGGCAGGCACGTCATAAGTTCGGCAGAAGGAAATGAAAATAAAATTATGTGTAACGTCTTTAAAGTACTGATATGCATAGGTTGTCCCAAAACAACTGATAATGTTTTTATTAAAAAATGTGCAATACTGCGTTCGACCTTAAAACGGTAGCCGTTGTAGTAGCGTGATAACCGGCCACGCCTGTTTATCACGCATGCGTCGTAGGTAGCGAGCAGTTTAATAAGCGTTATTTCGTGAGCCCTTAACAAGCGATTTCAACCTGTGTTTTTTTTTTTTTTTTTTAAAGAAATGGATGCGAAGGAGGAACAAAGATGTGCCATTAAATTTTGCTGTCGACTTAAGAAGTCTGTCGGAGAGACTTTCTGTCTTATGCAAGAGGCATATAAAGATGATTGTCTAGGAAAAGCAACAATTTACAGATGGCATAAAGAATTCATGGATGATCGAGAGTCGGCGGCTTTAATCGCACATAGAGGAAGACCTTCAACGAGTGTTACAAAGGCAAACATAAATACAATAGGTGCTATTATACGGGAATACAGACACCTATCGATTAGAGACATCGAAGATATGGTTCACATTTCAAAACCATCAATTTACAGAATTTTAACCCAGCATTTGGGCATAAAGCGAATTTATTCAACTTGGGTTCCCCATTTCTTTTTTATGTGCGGCCCAATGCAAGGCTGCGCATGTCCAGTTCTGTCGTTTCTTATTTGGAGAAAATCAATAGTAAGTTGATGCCCCAACCTGCATATAGTCCTGATTTGTCACCATGTGATTTCCGGTTGTTCTCCGTTTTAAAACAGACATTACGGGGACGACAAGTTGAGACTGATCAAGAACTTATTACAGCTGCGCAGGGGTGCTTCAACAGCATTTCAGAAAAAGGCATTCAAAAAATGCGAGGAACGTTGGGACACCTGAATTCGATACAATGGGCAGCATTTCGAAAAAGGTGACCACTTCCTTGATAATTAAGGCATGCATATTTTTTATATAAAAACATTCTCAGTTGCTTTGGGACAACCCTTGTATAATTTGTCAAACACACTGAAAGCATATACTAGATAGAAACTTTTAACCCTTTAACCGACTGGAACGTATTTACTCGGGGCTAGTAGAATGGGCTGAAAGAAGCTCGAATGAACATATTCGCCGTCTAAGAAGTGTTCCGAACGCGACTGGAACGAGCGAACTCACAAAGCGGTGCTTGCCTTTGGCTTTGTTATTCAAAATGGTTATTATATTTGGCTTTGTTACTCAACTTGTTATTGACGAATAGGATGGCTGTCGAACCTGTGCAATGCGGTGCTTAGCAAGAAACCGCTGCACAAGTTGCGATGCATCAGCAGGGGGTTGCATTGGTGGAGTTGTCACTCTCCGTTCTCATGCAGTGCCAGCCCTTTGCGACGAACTGCGTCCCTCAAACGCCGCAAAACTTGACAGTAGTACTTCTTGTTGATTGTCTGGCCTGAAGGAGCGTATTCATGATGCACAATTCGCTCATCTTAGCTAGAAACTGCTGCCCAAGTTGCGATGTATGGGCATGCACATTGTCACTCGCCACTCTCATGCAGTGCCAGCCCTTTGCGACGAACTGGGTCCCTTCAACGCCGCAAAACTTGACAGTAGTACTCCTTGTTGATTGTCTGGCCTGATGGAGCGTATTCATGATGCACAATTCCCTCATCTTAGCAAGAAACTGCTGCAGAAGTTGCGATGTATGGGCATGCGCGTTGCCACACGCCACTCTCATGTAGTGGCGGCGTTCTGCGACGAACTGCGTCCCTCAAACTCCGCCAAACCTGACAGTAGTACTTCCTTGTTGATTGTCTGGCCTGATGGACCGTATTCATGATGCACATGTGTGAAAAAACAAAACAAAAACGGGCAGCATCGCCTTGACATTGTCCCTCCTCTGTTCTGCTTTTTTGGGTATGGGAGAGTTTGGAGTCTTCCACTGTAAAGACTTTTTTTTAAGTGCGAATTTCCTTGCTGATATAAAGATGTAATAAAAGTAGATATTATTTCCTGGTTTTCCTGTACAGTGTCCCATTTATTAAATCAACTTTTAAATTAATTGATAATATGTAGTGGCGACAAATGTACTTACTCTTTCAAGAATGTGAATAGGTGTGTGTCTGTGTGTGTGCGGGAGGTAGAGAGAAGAGAGTGTCACCTTGTGCTGTGTTTAGGGCCCGATTCTGTATAAATCGGGCCCTGGATGTTGGCAGTGATGGGACGCCTATTGAGAAGCAGGCTGGAAGTGCATTACACCTTCTCTCAATATTCCACCAAACATACAATATTCATTTAGCTTTCAATTGTCCTGTCTTTGGGAGCTTAACTGGGATCCGCAAGCTTTTGCATTTGGATGTTTGCATTGCTGAAATGGATACATTTTTGATCGGTGCTACAATTTGCTCTACGAAACAACAGTCATGTGGATTAGCGAAGAGTTTCCTGAAGACGTTAATGCAACAATCGACTTGTTGAGTAATGTGGAACAGTGCGGCAACTTCTGGCTACCAAATCGATGCGATACAAATGCCGAACTGAAGTTGCTTAAGAGCACACAAACCACAACGAGATTCTGGAAGTCCTTATCTGTGGACTAACTTCAACAAAGTGGCACACAAAGTCGCAACAAATGAAACCTGGAATCGAAGCCACGTCCTCTCACTCCGGAGTAAGTTGCTCTCCCAACTAAGCTACACGGCCGGAATGTATCGCTGCAGATTTGTCATTTTGACACGTGCTTTACCTCTGTAGTACTTCACATTATCTCCCTCCTAATTTTTTATTTGAAGCGAAGTAGGAATTTTTCATTAATTCCATACGATGTGTTTCCACACATCACACATCACACATTTTTCGAAGAACCCAACAAGCAGTGCATCTATTTTTACGTTTGGGCGCCAATGTAAAAACACATTTTTGTCCGTGACGGCGATCGAAACCACGCCCCCTCACTCCTAAGCTACACGGCCGGAATGTATCGCTGCAGATTTGTCATTTTGACACGTGCTTTACCTCTGTAGTACTTCACATTATCTCCCTCCTAATTTTTTATTTGAAGCGAAGTAGGAATTTTTCATTAATTCTATACGATGTGTTTCCACACATCACACATCACACATTTTTCGAAGAACCCAACAAGCAGTGCATCTATTTTTACGTTTGGGCGCCAATGTGAAAACACATTTTTGTCCGTGACGGCGATCGAAACCACGCCCCCTCACTCCTAAGCTACACGGCCGGAATGTATCGCTGCAGATTTGTCATTTTGACACGTGCTTTACCTCTGTAGTACGTCACACTGCACAGTAATTTTTTTTTTTTTCACAAAACCCATTACCAGTACTTATTAACTTCACAGGGCGTATTGTAACCCTGTCAAGTTAATAGACATTATCTTTATAGACTCTCGTCTAGCAATAAGTATAGTTCTTTAGTACAGAAATGTTTGTATAATGGGCTATACCAAATTCAGTGTAGGACATTAATACTGTGAAAAACATATATACTGTACTTACAAGACAATTTAATTTCTTTTTGCAAGTCATACTTCGTTTACATTTGATATTTTTTTTTCTTTAGAATTAACTGCGCGAAGTTAGAATACCGTTAACATCCCTTGCTACATTATTCTGAAAATCTCTTTGCAAATGGAGACTGTTACTTTACGTTACATAATATTTTACATCGGTCACCGTTCTTTGGTTTTTTTCAGCGCTTTGCAAACATCGCCCTTACGGAGAAGGACATAACTGGAGAAAGGAAGAGGGGACGTTCTACGTACTACTTCGCGCAATGGAGAACCTAATGACGATTAGCATGAAGACTGATTTAACAGCAAGTAGAACTTTCTCGATGTCACCGGTGTGTGTGTGTGTGTGTGTGTGTGTTTGAGTGTGAGTGAAAAGCCAACGAAGTCAAAAATGCTGAGTGACTCTTATGCATTCATTCATTTGTATTTTCTCTTACGGAAAACTTCTTCCGGATAAGCAAAATCATTTCGTGAGGCTCCATGCAAAAATAATTTCAGGTACACTTCCTGTTATTATTTATTTAATTTTTGGAGTGAGCTGGTTTGAATAACCTTTTTATGGTGCGCAGCGCGGACATTCCAATAACTTCATGAGGGATCCAGTATTCTATTTGCGCTGCCGATGCTTGCTAAAGGAACCAATTCAGTATTATTGCTTTTATTAGACATTATTTTATTATTTTCAACATGGAAGTATAATGCATGAATAATAAAATACAAGAAGATCTTTTCCTGATGCCATGATGTAGTATTTTTCATTATTTCCGCTATCCATAGGTATAGATAGTGGACTATGCGTTTTATGTACCACGGCAGTGCGAGTTCCAAGACAGATGAGAAGTGTTCAGAAAAAACACCCACAGAAGTACTGTTTTATGTGATACAAATACGAAGTAAACTACCATCTGTACGGTTAACGTTTATAAAAAGTTGAAAATTTTTTTGCTGTGGAATGGTAATCCCATCTGCGCCTTCAGATTTCAGTCTGAGCATGCTATTATTAGACCACTGAAGACAGCTGTTAGCGGTTGGCATGGAGACCGAGCGCACAGCAACTAGAACTTTCGCGATTCTGCCATCTGTGTGTGTGTAAATAAAAATACACCGAAGTCAAAAACGCTGAGTGACTTATTTGTATTTAAACGTCTTCTCTTAGATAAAATTGCATCATGAGAAACGAAAGCATATTATATGGCTTGGTTCAACAGTAATTTTGCAGTAACTGGATCCTATCGGAGAGTAACCTGAACGAACTTCCATATTATCAAGGCGGCTAATTCTTAGCAGCAATAACTCAGTCAAATGAAATAGGTATTCGACGAAAGTAAAAATTTTCGTGCTATCTTCTTCGTGGAGAATCATCGTTGAAACGCTAGGGTCTTCGTTGTTGCAACGATGATTGAGAGTTATAGGCTATTTAGAAGAATTGAAATCTTCGTCTCAAACTGCTCCCGAGATATTCATAGAAAACAGGACATACGGATGTAAAGGGCAAAAGGACAGACACAAAGTGCAAACACTGTGTGTCACAGTCACGCCCGCGTCTTAAAAACCATCCAGAAAATTTCTTATCTATCTGAAAAGGCTCCCTACAGCCGAGTTATTTATCATAAACAGGTGAACGTACGGACAAACGGACGACAAAGTGCTAATGCTGTATTTGATGTAAAAGTTGCCTTTGCTGTTTCTAAAAGTCAGTCTGGAAATATCCATCAAAAATGGTCTCAAACGCTGCCACGTCAAGCTCGTGCTGTAATTCCCGACTAAGGCGTCCCGATGAAATACTAATTAAATGACCAGCCCATAATAATTTTGCTACGCAGTATCTATCTAATACGGAGACAATGAATCGACGTGTGTGTGCGTGTGTGTGTGTGCATTAAAATCAAAGGCGATATTTTCTGGACCCTCCTTTGTCAAAATCTTGGGTGCGCCTTGGGCAATTGGGGTGGCGTTGCAGCTTTGAAATCAGAACTGTCGGCTATGTGAGTCAAAGGTAATGAATACATAATTTTACATTTTGGTACAATCTATCGATGACACTGAAATAAATAAATGCTTTCATTCAATAAAGTGAACTTACCTGTAGGCGTCTGTGGCAGCCGTCTTCCGTATGGGTCATAGCGAACAGGCTGCTTCGAGTCCCCAGCGAAAGAAGACGGCGGCGAAATCCACCTTTTTTGCCCTCCAGAGTAGGGATAGTGTATCAGGTGCTGAATAGAATCATCAGGTAGCCCGTGACTTCCTTGACTATCCCTCCCTCCGCCATTTGTCTGTATAGCCTGCAGGAGTCCAACGGAGGAATCTCCAGAACTGTGACTTAGAGAGGAATGGAGGTAGGCGTGACCTCCAATTGTCGAATTGACAGCTTTGTTGAGCACAGGGAGTGAGGCGCCGACTGTACCGTTAGTGTTCGACGCCGAAGACGATCCAACCCCAATTCCTCCGCCGCAGGTTCCATAGTTATCCTGGTGATGCTGGAGTTTTGACAGAGGTATCCGCTGCACAGCGATGCTCGGTAAGCTGGTGGATTTGTCGGAGAGTCTGCTGTTTCGAGATAGTCTATGACTTAAGGAAGCTAGTCCTGCAGACGGCTTTCCATTAGTTACGTGTAATTGGCTGCTGAAGGCACAGCCCAATCGAGAGATCGGATCACGGTGAGACAAAGATCCAGGACTCTAGAAAGAAAAAGCAGAAGAAAGTTTCAAAAATATGATGAAAACCTACAAAGCAGAAGAAAATCGATTATGTTGATCAAAAATTAAGGATACAAGATCTACATATTTTACGAGTATATTTAATTGTACGAAATTAAACGTATTCATATAGTATTTGTCAACGCATTCGCCACAAACATCTAGGAAATTGGTGCTACATGCATGCCATCAGCTTGCTAATATCCTGATCACAAAGCTCTTGCTCGTGCTTACTGACACGAACAATGGTAAATTCATATATGGTAACAATCAAAGATGGAAACAGGTCAGCCGCCCCGGAGGAGCAGTGGTCTAAGCGATGGCCTCTGATCATTCGTCCGAAAGGGGCGCGGGTTCGAATCCCGGTGAGGCATGATGTTGTGTTTGTCTTACGGCACTGGCTCTCTCCCTTCCCTGGAACCAGTGACCCTAAATTAAGGACGGGCGACTGCTTATAGCCCATTGAGTTGCTCACGGTGGTCGCTAAACATCCAATAAAAAAAAACAACAGGTCACAGGTCAATGGGTCGACAATTTCTTGCGGATCAAGGTGTTCCTGATCCGATTCCGGCCCGGTTTTATTTTTTAAAAGAAAAAAAAACATTTAAAAAAAAATGCGTACTGTGGAATTTTGTGCTCGATACTGGTGCCAGTGGAGTGAAAAAAATGCCATACGAAAATGTTGCCGTCTCTTTCTTAAAGCAAAGAAAAATTCCACCGACCGACTGTACCGTATCGTAAAAACCATACATCCTTTGTGTTTGTTTTCAGTGCGATTGTCCGGATCAAGATACTGGCAAACGCCTGTCGCCTGCTTTTCTGATAATTCATCCTCTGACACCCCGCGTGTCACTTTGCACCTAAAACTGGCAGTTACTTTTCACATCGCATCTTTTACATTGAGCATTCAGGGGCTTTCGTTTGACGCGCTAACATCCCGTTCCATTGCCTGTTGTGTCGGAATAAATGCCTTATTTATTAAAATGGATGAATTCAATATTAAGGAGATTGAAAAAGGCGTCAAGGCAAACAAATATGTTCTTGTTGAAAATAAAAAGTGGAAGAGTGAATGCTGATGATTGTTTCGTCTCATTAAGAAACCAGAATATGTTTCACAGCAATACCAACTTTCACATATTCAGAAAACAGCAAAAACTGAAATTAAACATACAACAAGTTACTTAGTTCAAAACTTTTGACTATAGCACCATCAAATTTAAGTGGAACAGCCTTAACATTACCGCAGAGGGACGTTTTGACTCTCTCGGACGTGTTTGAAAACATATGTAAAAGGTTAAGTTATATGAAGGACGACAATTTCAACACTTTCTGTGAGTAAAATATACGTTTCTGTAATACTTTTGTATGATTTCTGTATAACCTACGATACGAGACCTTTTTGGACGCCCTGTGTGTATATGTGATTATGTACTATCATTCTATATGATCATGTACAGGGTGATTCAGAATAGCTGTTCAATAATATGCAGGAAGATCAGAGCCAAAAAACCAAGCAATAATAGCATAGGAACATGGGGTCGCAAATGCAAAACAGAGGCGCTACGCGGTCATAAAGACAGAGACAGTTATCACAACGTTGGATGAGCAAAATGATTTAATTCTAAGGCTACAAAAAATAAGACATGATTTTAACAGACTTTTTGACAGCAATTAACATTTCACAGTACCTTTACAGAAAGTGTTTGAAGTTGCGGTCTTGCGCAGTAATGCACGCTTCACAACGACGGCTCATGTGTTTTCAACACGAAGGAGCTCCTGCGCATTTCTCCAGCAATGTTCGCCAGTATCTGGACGCAACATTTCCGGGGTTATGGATTGGTCGTGGTGGACCCGTTCCATGGCCACCCCGTTCACCTGATCTGTCCCCCATTTACTTTTTTTTTGTGGGGTTATTTGAAAGGTATGGTGTATGATACCCCTGTTGATTCCGACATGGACCTGGTGGCACGAATCGTTGCAGCAGCTGAAATTGTTAGTGATACACCAGGCATGTTCGCCTACGTCCGCCGGTCGACGCGCCGTCGCTATGAACTGTGTGTTACTGCGCTAGGCCGCGACTTCAAACACTTCCTGTAAAGGTACTGTGAAATGTTAATTGCTGTCCAAAAGTCTGTTAAAATCATGTCTTATTTTTAGCCTTAGAATTAAATCATTTTGCTCATCCAACGTTGTGATAACTGTCTGTGTCTTTCTTTCTTTCTTTCTTTTTTTTTTTTTGATTGAAGTTTTAACGACCACCGTGAGCAACTCAATGGGCTATAAGCAGTCGCCCGTCCCTAATTTAGGGTCACTGGTTCCAGGGAAGGGAGAGAGCCAGTGCCGTAAGACAAACACAACATCCATGCCTGACCGGGATTCGAACCCGGACCCCTTACGGACGAATGATCAGAGGCCAGCGCCTTAGACCACTGCGCCACCGGGGCGGGGCGGCCCTATGTCTTTCTGACCGTTTAGCGCCTCTGTTTTGCATTTGCGACCCCATGTTCCTATGTTATTATTGCTTGGCTTTTTGGTCTTGACCTCCCTGCAAATTATTGAACAGTTATTCTGAATCACCCTGTATAATTATAAATTGAGTTTCGAATTTAGAATTCAAAGCAGGTTTTCCGGGTAAGGATCGGGTCGGGTCCGGGTCCAAAGTTTTTGATCTGCTTTCAACTCTAGTGACAATATCCTTTCAAATCATTCTTGAGCACGTGGTGAAAATCTCTAGGTGCGAGCTCCGAGATGTATGAAGGATTCTGAAGAAACACTGTTGCAATAAGTCTTGAGTTTGGGACACGACATGCGTTGCAATGGAGAAAAACTGCCTGGATTAGAAGACTGAGACATTCTCTCTTAACAGTCTTTCAAGAGCCTTGCAGTAGATATCAGCAGCGATGGTGCTTCTTCTGCATCGAAATTCCACCAAAAGTGCATTGTAAATGTCCGATGGAAGCATTTTTTCAGCAAAAAGTGTCACTTTAAACTTTTTCCGTGTGGGTGAGGAGGTATATTTTTACTCCAAGGGTCTTCATTTGCTAGGGTTTAAGCAACATAGACCCAGGTTTAATTTTCCGTAAAAAAGTGATAAACAAACTGGTTTGCATCTTATGCGTGACGTTGCAGTAATGTGACATTGGCCATCATACGGCTTCTTTTTTTGTCATCTGTTAATGCATATGAAGCAGACTACTACATGCTTAGCTATACTTTAACACTTTACGGAATAAATTTTCTCATCCGACTGATAGAAGTGACATCGAGACAAAAATAAAAAGATTGTTACCACTACCGAAAATTGGGCATTGTTGAGACCACGTGACATAATGAAAATGTGTTCCTACACTATTATCGAATATTTTATTTATTTTTTATTGGAGGTTTAACGACCAGCGTGAGCAATTGAATCGGCTAAAAACAGTCGCCGTCCCTAATTTGGGGCCACTGGTTCCAGGGAAGGGAGAGAGCCAGTACCGTAAGACAAACACAACATCTATGCCTCAGCGGGATTCGTACCCGGATCCGTTTCAGATGAATGATCAGAAGCCACCGCTTAGACTACTACGCGCTTACCGAATATTGTGTAGACATAGTGAGGAAAGCAAAATTTCCCTCACTCACCACTACCAAAAATTGGGCATTTGTGTAGACACCGGGACGAACATAAAATGTGTTTACGCGCCACTAACGCAAATGAGGCATATAACCAAGTAAATTTCTCCGTCATTTTTGGTCTACGCCGGGATTCGAACCCGGATCCCTCATTCCGGAATAAGTCGCTCTACCAATTGAGCTACGCGGACGTTTATTCTGATTGCAATCAGCCTTTATGTCGTGTGCGTCTTGCTGGCAGGTACGTCACATCTCACCCCCCCGAAAGAGGGCCGGGGGCATGGCCCACGGGTCAGCCGTGACCATGAATCGTTGCAGGCAGCCATCCACTTTAGAACGTGCATTTGAGAACTCCCAGTCAATCTGGTGTGTGGAATGCAACGTCACACACATTTATTTTTCGAAGCGCTGGAGAAGGGATTCTCTGATTTTTCCTATCTCGCGGTGTGGAAAGAACATCACACCATTGCGAGATTTTGAACGGTCGGGTCATCCGGATAGTTCGGGTGCCATTATAACCAAGTAAATTTCTCCGTCATTTTTGGTCTACGCCGGGATTCGAACCCGGATCCCCTCATTCCGGAATAAGTCGCTCTACCAATTGAGCTACGCGGACGTTTATTCTGATTGCAATCTGCCTTTATGTCGTGTGCGTCCTGCTGGCAGGTACGTCACAGGCATTGGATAGACATCCTGACAAACATACACCACAACTAAAAATTGGGCGTTTTGTAGATATTGTGAGAAGCATTAAAATACGTTTTCAGACCGCTACCAAAAATTGGGCATTACATGGACATCGAAACAAATAACAAAAGTGGATTTTTAAGTTCCACTCACTACCAAAAAATGGGCATTGTGTAGACGTGACAAGCGTTAAAATAGTCTACGCAGCCCTACCAAAATTAAGCATCATGTGGACATCGTGATAAACATATAGTTTGACTCGCAACTTACGCAATTCTTTTTTTTTTTTTTTTGAAGAAGAGTATAACCTTTAATATAAACCAAGACAGATCCACAACACACACACACACACACACACACACACAAAAGCCTAACAAACAAATGAAAACTATTGGGCGTTGTGTGCTCATTGAAACAAACACAAATATGGTCTTTTACGAACCATAACCGAAAACTGGGCATTGTGTAGACATCGTAACAAACAAAACTGCTTTCATGAACAGCTTCCGGTAATTGGTCTTTACAGAAATTCAAAAGCGTACAGCTCTCTCTTCGACAGTTAGGGTCACTCGATTATGGAAAAAAAAACGAATTTTTTCTAATCCAACAACTTATAAATGCTGTGATATAGTTTCTACAGGCGGACGAGAGACACCTGTAGAAGTTATGTCACAGCATTTTTTCGGACGGACAAAATTTTAAATATAAGTAAAGTACGTATTTTTCTTTTCAGAACGTGCTAAAATTTTCCACAGAAGTAGGAGAATGTGTCCGAGAAATTCTTTTCTAATAATACATGCAGGTATGCGGAACTGAAGCATTCGAAAACTTTGAACTGCAATTCCTAGGAATGAGTTTCGTCTTCAATTAAAAAAAAAAATCAAAATGTAATCATCCGAACGACACGGAAATTCGTCTCTGTATATGTATTGTACATACATATCATCGCAAGCTTATTTTTGAGGAGCTTAGATAAATGGTAAAACTTTATGTTAAAATATTCCGTGTGTGAATATATTTCACGCGATCTACTTCTCGAAATGGTTCAACAGTTACAGATGGTAAAAAGTACATTTTAAAAAAATTGTTACTGTTTGTTGCGCTTAGTTCAAGAAAAAGGTATAGTAATCAGAAAAGCATTTATTAAATTTTGTGATGTCTAGCTCCAAAAAAGAAAAAAAAAAAAATGTGATAGCAGAAAAGTGTCAAGGAAAACACTCTTTAAATATGGCACTCTTCAAAACTTCGAAGACAATACTGCAATAGATTAATCTGGCATCTTTTCATTACTTTATGTGTGCTCCATAAAAACTAAGAAAAATTCGATTCTCTGCGTCTTGTAGAATGTTGGCAAGGGAAACGGCCTTGCACACCAAAGTCGATGCCCTTTTGCCCTTTCTAAGACGAAAGACGACGCTCATGAATGCCTCGCATTCGAAGACCTGGCCTTATTGCTTTGGCGCCCCTATGCAAAGATGGACTTGGCAGCCCCTATTATCATTTTTGACTAAAAAATATGCATGGTTTTTAACGAATCGTTGAAAAGACTATTTTCAATCAGATTTGAATAAAATATCCTCAATGTACAAGAAACTAAATTTAAGACAAAAATGCCCATAAGTAGCTGAATATATGAACTTATGCAGGACCGTATTTATCAATTGGATTAGGGGACTACAGCTCAGGGTGGCATCATTTTGGGGGAAGCAAAAACAAAATAAAAACTATTGAAGAAAAAAAGAAAGAAGAGGTAGAACCTGAAAGACAGGAAAATATTCACAACAGATGTAGAATGAAAAATTTAATTACATATATACATATAAAAATTGGAAAGGGAGTGAGACAAGGTGACACCATATCTCCCAAGCTCTTTAATTCCACATTGGAAAATGTCATTCAATCAGTGAACTGGGAAAACAAAGGGATAAAGATTAATGGAGATTATCTAACTCACCTTCGTTTTGCTGATGACGTAGTCATTTTTGCAACTACCCCATCAGAGCTGCAGAGTATGATCCAGGAACTTGCTGACAAGAGTAAAGAACTGGGATTAAAAATGATATTTCAGAAGACAAAAGTGATGCACAATGCTTTTACAAAAAAATGAAGATTTATCGATTGATGGAGAAAAACTGGAGATAACAGATACGCACGTTTATCTTGGACAGCAGATATCAAGTGAGGGTCACATTGATGAAGAAATTAATCGGCGTACAAAACTTGCCTGGAGAGCTTTTGGAAGAAACAGCATAATTTTCAAGAGCAATATGCCATTATGTCTTAAAAGAAAAGTGTTTGATCAATGCATCCTTCCAGTGCTTACGTATGGTGCAGAGACGTGGACCTCAACTAAAAGAGACATACAAAGACTGCAGACAACTCAAAGCAGCATTGAGAGGTGCATGCTTGGTGTAACCAGGAGAGATAAGAAGAGAAACTCGTGGATCCGAAAAATGACAAGATTGGAAGACATCATCATCAGAGTTAAATCACTGAAATGGCAATGGGCTGGACATACTGCCAGAAGGACAGACCATCGATGGACAGCCGAAATTTTAGATTGGATTCCAAGGGACAGGAATAGACACAGAAAAAGACCACATGGGAGATGGGTGGATGAAATTCGAAAGTATGCGGGAGTGACATGGAGGAGACTGGCACAAGACAGACCGTTGTGGAGGAAACTTGGGGAGACCTTCGTCCAGCAGTGGATTGATAATGGTTGACAATGATGATGATGATATATATATATATTATAATAAAAATAAATAACACCCTAAACAGATAGACATTCCCGACTTCTACTTCCCCAAAATTCAACACAAAACTTAAAATTTCAAAAAATGACAAAGCTCCCTAGTTTTCAAACCTGAAATACAAAAGTACAAATAAAAACATTAATCACATGCATCAAATGCATCAACTAAAACACTCAAGCAACCCAGACCAATCTTCAGGGAAAACCATCTGTGTCACTTTAGAAAATACAAGAGTTCCGGTTTCTTGAGTGTGCTTTTTAATTTCTCATTTGCCAAATTATATTTTCAAAATGCAGTAACACAAAACTAAATTTTGTTGCACACTGCTTTCCCTACCTGAACACACAAATGCAAAACCAATAACAAATCAAATGCCTGAATTCCCTAAAGATATGAAATAGCAAGAATAAAATACACTGACGGAAAAAAATCCCAACACCACGAAAAAATAGTTGTAGAGGAATGAAATGGCGGCAATACATTTGTACAGGTAACATATTTAATCGATTAAGGTTTCAAGATCACAGCTTATTGTAAGCGCGAGAAGAGCCATTTTAAATGTGAAATGCTGGTACATTAATAACCGGTGTAACCGCCAGAACGTTGAATACAAGCACGCAAACGTTCATGCATTGTGTCGTACAGGTGCTGGATGTCAGTTTGTGGGATGGAGTTCCATGCCTGTTGCACTTGGTCGGTCAATACAGGGACGGTTAATGCTGGTTGGGGGTGACGCTGGAGTTGTCGTCCAATGATTTCCCATACGTGCTCGATTGGTGAAAGATCTGGTGATCTAGCAGGTCACGGCAACATGTAGAGCATGTTGGGTTACAACAGCGATATACGGGCGAGCGTTATCCTGTTGGAAAACACCCCTGGAATGCTGTTCATGAATGGCAGCACAACAGGTTGAATCACCAGACCAGCGTACAACTGTGCCGTCAGGGTGCGTGGGATAACCACGAGAGTGCTCCTGCTGTCATAGGAAATTGCTCCCCAGACTATAACTCCAGGTGTAGGTCCAGTGTGTCTCGGCCGCAGACAGGTTGGTTGCAGGCGCTCACCTGGCCTCCTTCTAACCAACACACGGCCATCACTGACACCCAGGCAGAACCGGCTTTCATCAGAATACACAACACATCTCCACTCCGTCCTCCAATGAGCACTAGCTTGACACCACTGACGTCGCAAACGGCTGTGGTTTGGAGTTAGTGGAATGCACGCTACAGGGCGTCTGGCTCGGAGCTGTCCTTTAAGTAACCGATTTGTAACAGTTCGTTGTGTCACTGTGGTGGCAACTGCAGCTCGAATTGCTGCCGCAGTCGCGGTACGATGCGCCACGGCCATACGCCGTACACGGCGGTCTTCCCTCTCAGTAGTGCCACGTGGCCGGCCGGAACTCGGTCTTCTTGAGGCAGTACCTTCCCTTGACCACCGCTGCCAACAATCATGCACAGTGACTACATTCCTGCCAAGTCGTTCTGCAAAATTGCGGAACGAAAATCCACCTTCTCGTAGCCCTATTACACGACCTCGTTCAAACTCCGTGAGATGTTGATAATGGCTTCTTCGTCTTCTTAAAGGCATTCTTGACTAACATCAACACACTACGTCGAATCTCAACGATAACTAGCGCTCACGAACGTTACACTTACAGCGCGTATTTACAGCAAACCTGCTTTGCATGTTCCGAGGGGCGCTACTAGCGCCACACGTATGCGCCGAGCGCGAAATTTGCATAGACGTCATCTTACAGATGTACTCTCACCGCCTGCCAACTGTCGTTTATCTAACACAACCCCTTCTTGGTGTTGGGATTTTTTTCCGTCGGTGTAATAATGAAATCCGTCCTCACAAGTAATTTTTAAACAAACTGATGGTTTACGGTTATGCCTTTTTAAAGGTACTTCCGTAAATTGTACAATATAAGACCAATCTGAGTCATACGAATGCCACCCTGAGCTGTAGCTAACCTGAACTCTTATATTTTCTCAAGTGACACGGATGCTTTTCTCTGAAGATTGGTCTGGGTTGTTTGAGTGTTTTAGTTGATGCATATGATTAATGTTTTTATTCGTACTTTTATATTTCAGGTTTGAAAGGTAGGGAGCTTTGTCATTTTTGAAATTTTAAGTTTTGTGTTGAATTTTGGGGAAGTAGAGGTCGGGATTGTCTGTCTGTTTTAGGTGTTATTTATTATTAAATTATCTTCTTCTAGTGCAGGCAGCTGCAAAGCGCAGCACTGAAATGGATATTGTACATATGAATATGATTTTATTTCATTTATTTCATAACTATATATTATATATATATATACATATACGGAATGTAAGGTCAAGTGATGCGTAACATCACAGCCTCTCCTTGACAAATGTCAACCCCGCCTTCTCGTGGTGCATCCTGTTCCCACTAAAGGGGCTCTGACGACCGCCCATAGCGGTATAACTATACCATCGGGATTAGAGGAAATTCTATCCCACACTCACCAACCCGCTTGGCCAGCGTGGTGAGTTATGGCCAAACCCTCTCAAAATGATTCCACAACTTAAATCTTGGCCCTCAGTCTCCGGCAGCTGGAATGTACCTGGCCAAGGCAGCGGCCAGTGCGACATGAAGGCAGAGGGTGCTAAGAATCCCCGGAGGACCGGACTAGGCTGCCATCTGATGCTGACCTTGGCTACTTACAATGGACGCTCCCTATCTTCTGATTCAAGGCTTCTTGAATTGGAAGAGGAACTACAAAGGATCAAGTGGGACATCGTGGGGCTAAGTGAGGTAAGGAGAAAAGGAGAAGATCTCATCGAACTGAAAAGTGGACATCTCTTCTACTATCGTGGGACAGATACTGGCAGAACTAGTGGTGTTGGATTTATAATAAACAAGAAACTGAAGGATAAAGTTGTAGAAGTTGAAAGTTCCTCTGACAGAGCTGCACGACTTGTTATCCAACTCTCGAAAAGATACCAGGCTCAGATTATTCAAACTTATGCACCCACCACAAGTCATCCTGAAGAAGAAATTGAAGAATTTTATGAGGAAATTTGTCATCTAAATAATAAAGGTAAGCAGCACTTGAAAATAATTATGGGAGATTTCAATGCAAAAATAGGGCAACGGCAACAGAATGAAACTTCAGTAGGTAAATTCGGTCACGGCAACAGAAACCAGCGTGGAAATACTCTCGTTGAGTTTGCAGAGGCAGAAGGGTTTTTCATCTTGAACTCCTTCTTCAAGAAAAAGCCACACAGGAAATGGACATGGAGACATCCAAATGGGACGACAAATGAAATTGATTTTATTATGTGTAACAAAAAATTCGTCATAGAAGACTGCAGTGTGCTAAACAAGTTCAACACAGGTAGTGACCATAGATTGGTGAGATGTAAGATGCACCTCAACACTAAACTTGAACGTGGCAAGCTCATAAGACAAACAAAATCTATTGACATAACCAACCTCAAAAACACCATAATACCTTCAAGTTAGAACTGAAGAACAGGTTCTCTGCTTTAGAAGGCCTAACATCGGAAGAAGTGGACATCTCTGAAGTTAACAGAAAAGTAACCAAAGCTCTTATGGAAACAGCAACAAAATTAGCTGGGTATAAGAACAAGTTGCATGTGAACAAATTATCAGGAAAAACCAAAATGTTGATGCAAAAAAGAAGAGAGATGAGGACAACTAAAGAAGATGTGACTTCCAAAGTGGAATATATAGAGCTATGCAAGACAGTAAGAAAAAGTATCACTGAAGACGTAAGGAAATTCAACTGTGAACTAGTGAGGAAAGCAATTGAAAACAACCAAAGCCTAAAGATAGCAAAGGGTCATCTCAGTAAGGGAAGAAAACAGATTATGGCACTGAGAAAAGAAGATGGTTCTGTAACAAGAAATAGAGGCGAAATTTTGACAAGAGTGAAAGATTTCTACTCCAAATTATATGAAAGGGATGATATATGCACTCCAGACATCATGAAAGATACCAGTACCAGAGTTCCTCCAGTCCTTCCAGCAGAAGTTGCACATGCAATCAAGAACATGAAGCGAGGAAAAGCTCCAGGAGAAGATGGAATTACTGTAGACATCATACAAGAAGCAAGTGGAGAAATCGAAACAGTACTCGCCCAAATTTTCACTCGATGCCTTAATGAAGGAAAGATTCCTGAGGATTGGAACACCGCTACAATGATCCTGCTACATAAGAAAGGTGACATTGAGGATCTCGGAAACTACAGACCTATCAGCCTCCTATCAGTAGTTTATAAAATCTTCACTAAAGTTCTTTCACACCGCTTGAAGGTAACACTGGACATGGCTCAACCGAGAGAACAAGCTGGATTCAGGAGTGGCTACAGCACAATAGATCATATCCACGTGCTGAGAGAACTAATTGAAAGAGCGAGGGAATATGAACTTCCATTGTGCATGGCTTTTATCGATTATGAAAAAGCCTTTGATTCGGTGAAATCATCAGCAGTTACAATGGCTCTGAAAACCTGCGGTATTGAAGATGCATACATTAATATTATTAATAGCATCTATGAAAATGCAAGTGCAAAGATTAGGCTGTTTGAAAATACAACACACATAAAAATTGGAAAGGGAGTGAGACAAGGTGACACCATATCTCCGAAGCTCTTTAATGCCACATTGGAGGGTGTTTTTCAGTCGCTGAGCTGGGAAAACAAGGGGATAAAGATTAATGGAGATTATCTAACCCACCTTCGTTTTGCTGATAACGTAGTCATTTTTGCAACTACCCCATCAGAGCTGCAGAGTATGATCCAGGAAGTTGCTGACAAGAGTAAAGAAGTGGGATTAAAAATGAACTTTCAGAAGACAAAAGTGATGTTCAATGCTTTTACAAGAAATGAAGATTTATCGATTGATTTAGAAAAGCTGGAGATAACAGACACGTACGTTTATCTTGGACAGCAGATATCAAGTGAGGGTCACATTGATGAAGAAATTAATCGGCGTACAAAACTTGCCTGGAGAGCTTTTGGAAGAAACAGCATAATTTTCAAGAGCAATATGCCATTATGTCTTAAAAGAAAAGTGTTTGATCAATGCATCCTTCCAGTGCTTACGTATGGTGCAGAGACGTGGACCTTAACTAAAAGAGACATACAAAGGCTGCAGACAACTCAAAGCAGCATGGAGAGGTGCATGCTTGGTGTAACCAGGAGAGATAAGAAGAGGAACTCGTGGATCCGAAAAATGACTAGAGTGGAAGACATCATGATCAGAGTTAAATCCCTGAAATGGCAATGGGCTGGACATACTGCCAGAAGGACAGATCATCGATGGACAGCCGAAATTTTAAATTGGATTCCAAGGGACAGGAAAAGACCCAGAAGAAGACCACATGGGAGATTTGTGGATGAAATTCGAAAGTATGCAGGGGTGACATGGAGGAGACTGGCACAAGACAGACCGTTGTGGAGGAAACTTGGGGAGACCTTCGTCCAGCAGTGGATTGATAATGGTTGACAATGATGATGATGATGATGATACATATACACTGGTAGAAAGTGAAAAAAGAACACCAACAAGGAATTGGCGGACGATCATGAAATTTACATATGTTAATGGGGTCGAGTTTACGTAGGTGTGATGTTAATTTCGGGACCCACCGGTGAGCGCTTACGCCACAGCACGGCATAATATGCAAATTATCGTCGGTGGTATTTAAGGAGTACGGCGAAGTGAATGTAATCAGTCGTCGGCGTATGGACACGTGCGAAGATCCTGAAGAAGCTGCAATGCCTGGACATGGAAGACGTGTACGATTTCAGCAGTTATCGGACTTCGAGCGAGGTCGTCTAGTCGGAATCCGCGAGGCCGGGTGGTCGTATCGTCGTATTGCGGAGCGAATTGGACGGGAAGTATCGGTGGTGGTACGATGGTGGCATAGATGGTCCGAGGAACATTCCCACACGAGAAGACGTGGAACCGGGAGTCACAGACGGACTGATGAGCGGACCGATCGACGCATAAGAAGAGCGGCGTTGTCAAGCAGAACATCCACTGCGACGCAAATCCGAGCTGCCGTTGCACCTGAGGTGACTGTGCGAACAATTCGCAACCGTCTACTGGATGCAGGACTACGTGCACGTGTGCCTCTGGCATGTGTACCTCTGACTCCAGCCCACCGTCAGGAACGGCTGCAGTGGTGTCGACAACGTCTGCACTAGAGAATGCAATGGCGATCTGTCGTGTTCAGCGATGAAAGCAGATTCTGCTTGGGAGCCTCCGATGGCCGTATGTGTGTTCGCAGACGCACAGGGGAGCGTCTCCACCCTTCTTGCATCCGCCAGCGACACACAGAGCCTACACCTGGTCTCCTAGTGTGGGGAGCGATCAGCTATCGCTCCCATACACAACTAGTGTTTGTACCGGGTACGTTAAACAGCACCTCCTACATCAACAACATCATTCAGCCCGTTGTTGTGCCATTTGTAAGGTCGGTCCATCGTGGTGTTTTCCAGCAAGATAACGCACGCCCACATACGGCACGTGCAACACAACATGCACTTCAGGGTGTGAGACAACTTCCATGGCCTGAACGTTCACCGGATTTGTCTCCCATTGAGCATGTGTGGGATTTTATGGGACAACGACTTATTCGGTCTCCACAGCCAGCCACGACCATCCCCGATTTACGCGTCCAGGTTGAGGATGCTTGGAACTCAATAACCCAAACTTACATCCAACATCTGTACGACAGACTCCATGCCAGAATTGCACAGTGTGATGCAGTTCATGACGGTTCAACCTTGTACTAACCATGTTACATGGAAATGTTATTTTTCAGTTTACCAGCAAATACAGCTGTATTTTGCCATAATGTTTTGATCACGTTATCCTCTGTATTCCGTTATTATGCTGTATAAATTTCATTGGTATCAGACGTCTCCTTCTTGGTGTTCTTTTTTCACTTTCCGCCAGTGTATATATATTGGCTAAACTTTTCTGGCTGCCTCATTAGAATTTTTAGTAGATTATGTATGCTTAGCAGCTTTATAACTTTTAATTCTCATTTAAGGACTTCATCCGGCCGAACTGGTGATATGTTCTTAAAGAAAATACGCTGCATGTTATTGATACTGCGATTTTTTTGAATCAAATAAGTTAATTGAAGCCATGAATAATCGTAAGAAGTACTGAATCATAAGAATGACCAGGAGGAAGTCTTCTTCCGGAAAAATGGAAACCGCCCCGAGCTTTTCAGATTCTTTGATCATAGACGATATGTCCTTTATCTCTCCATCAGACTGTCTTAATGCTCCCCGGAAGTAACTCTCCACCTAATTTGAAATGCCTGTACTGGATTTAATACCGTTTGGGAAATATAGGTAACAACTATACTAAATATCTTTTTATATCAGGTAACCACAAAAGTATTTACCGTTTTCGGAGACTGAGACAAAATATAACCCTTACGTAGTAGAAAAGCAATTTATTCATCAAAATACGAGTTACCACGGGCATCAACAAGGTTCTGCCAACTTGTTAACAACTAAATATATATGTAGCCCTGCAAAAAAATGCCAGATCATGGAAGAGAAAAAGTTTTGGAGCGCAGCCTGTAACTTCTCCAAGTTGGAGAAGTCGTACCCACGCAAATGATTGTCGAGTGAAAGAAACAAGTGGCAGTCTGAAGAAGACATATCGAGTTGAGTAAGCTGGATGACACAAAAGCTTCCAACCAAGTTCTTTGATAGTGCTTCTGATCAATGAAGCGAAGTAACAAGCGTTACCTTGAAGCAGCATAACTCTCTTTCTGTTGACCAGTGCTGTTTTCGGGGCCCAGGGTCAAGGGCCATACAACATTTTCGTAAAATTTACAGTTTTCAATTTAGAACCACCAAATTTGGTATACTATCTCATGGTACTCAAACTGATACCGTACACGGTTTTTGGAAGGGGTCGGGGCCCTCAAAAATTTAGTTCTTAAGTAAAAAATTTAAATTTTCTCAAAAATTTAAATTTTTTACTTAAGAACTGCAACACAATTCTGCACTCCAATACCCTATCTGCGGTCTAAGTTAGAGTACCATGAGATAGTATACCAAATTTGGTGGTTATAAATTGAAAACTGTAGATTTCCAACCTGGTTATACATGTTGGGTTGAACGATGGGATGAATCCATGATTTCAGCTGGGAACTGTTTTGAGTTGTACCATTAGAGGATTTCAATGTATTTGTATACTGAATTTCAGTAAAATATCTCAGTTAAGAGAGAAGTCCCCGGTGGCGCAATGGTCTAAGCGCTGGCTTATGATCATTCGTCCGTGAAGGTGTCCGAGTTCGAATCCCGGTGAGGCATGGAAATCGTTTTTGTCTAACGGCACTGGCTCTCTCCCTTCCCTGGAACCAGTTACCCTAAATTAGGGACGGGCAGCTGCTTATAGCCCGTTGAGTTGCTCACGGTAGTTGTTAAAACTTCAAAAAAAAAAAAAAAAATAAATAAAGAGAGAAAGAGGGAGAGAGAGAGAAGTCATTTGCAACGAGGAAAACTCTCGTATATAGGAATCTGAACAAATATTCAAATTCTTCTAGGTATGTATAGTTCCTCGACCACTCTACCTTGAAAACATACCCAGGTCACAAACTCTCAGTTCCTCAAATAATATCAACTCATACAAATGTATTATACATTCCAAAAGAAGATTTATACATAAATCAAAGTGGCCTCAATGGGGTCACCTCTATCAACTGTCTTAGCGGAAAAGATATTACGCCCGTTACAAACAGCGATTATCAGTTATACGTACGATGAATAAACCCAAGGTTTGGCCAGTGGCGGATCCACCGGAGACAATAAGGGCGATGCCCCCCCCCAACCCTAACGAAGTTTTTACGTGTAAAGTAGCGAAGATCGTAAATGATTAACTTTGCATATTTTTGTTTTCAGTTTTTCTAAAAAAATTGACAAATAAACTTAGTACGGAGGATTTAAAATACTTATTACATTGGTTTAGATTCAGTAAAAGAAGAAAGAGAAAGGAATAGAATAGAGAGAGAGAGAGAGAGAGAGCGAGAGAGCGCAAAAGATAAAGGGAAAACAAGGACAACGGGGGTAAAAAACATGTGGATATTCTTTGTTATTACTTTGCTATTGTCACATTATCTAGCATCTGTAACGTCTCGAAACAGGGTAAGGTAGAGCTTTGTACTGAAATCAGAGTAGGTGGGAGAAACTGTGAATAACAATCTGGTCTGCGTACGTATCTTAATTGGGTCATAAAGAATATTCGCAAAAATGTCCCCACAGCTTCCTCCCAGATGGCCTTTTTAGGACTTTTCTTACTTTTCCTGCTCTCTCACGCCTCACGGGCGCTTCCCGTTGTTCCACCCACTCCGATGTCAATCCCCGCTTGGGTGGGGTGGGCTGGCAGGGAGTAAAATCTGCACAAACAAGGTCGAGTAGTCTTCTCTCCTTTGCCTGAATCAGGTGGCTAATACGGGGTAATTTTCGCAAATATACACACATATATATACTAACGTTATATATATAAAAAAAAAAAAAACATTTCATAATGGCCTCTGCTTCCCTTTTTGTACCCGAAAACTCGTCCCCCTCCTAGAATAAACTTCTGGATCCGCCCCTGGGTTTGGCTCAGATACGTTGACGACATTTTCTTCTTCTGGACACATGGTAGACATGAACTTAATAATTTCTTCAATGTGATCAACAGAGCACTCCGCAATATTACCTTCACTATGGAAGTAAAAGAAAATGGAAAGTTGCCTTTCCTGGCTGTTTCATTGTCCAGAAATCTTAACCATTCTTTGGATTTTCAAGTAACCTACAGCTATACCTAACATCATTCCGCGCAGCTCCTCATGTCCAAGGTATTACAAAACTGCTGTGTTCAGATCATGGATGCCGAGGGTTCTGACAATATGCTCATCTGATATTTAAAAAATCAGGAAATCGCCAACATAATAAAGAAAGGAGTTTTAGCTGGCTTTCGTGAATGCGAACTTCGCAACATGTTCCAAAAAGGGAAAAGAAGCCTATTAAAGGACAATACCAAGAAAACAAACATGAAATTTGCAGGTAGCATTTCGTATATTCCACAATTCTCGTTCTATGTCAGGGATTTACTGAAGAAGCATGGTGTTGAGGTAGCGTTGAAGACACCAAAAACTATTGGTAAGATTTTAACAACAAATAACAAGAAAACAGACGTGGACGATGCTTCCGGGGTGTATGCGATTACATTAGAATTCTCGGACTGCTCTAATAAATTCCTACATCGGTATGACGAAAAGATCTTTATGTGTGCGACATAAAGAGCATATGAGAGACTTAAGAGAAGAAAGAGGAACGACTGCTTTAGCAAAAGAGGTGATTCACAACGCAGGAAAATAGTGGTCCCATTCACCACTTGTAAGAGTACTATGATCATTGAAATAGTCACAAGAAGCGACGTATGCAATGACGGGGTATCCACTGAGCTGCCACTACCGTGGACCTCAATTTTCAGAGGCTAGTATGGAATATGATTTGATGTTATATGTTGGTTTGCGTGATATCGGATTATGTAATTAGTTAGTGTAAACTCACGTGTTTCTAATGCATTATGTTTATTTTTAATACTCGTGCTATTATTTGATTTTTAAACTTCAAACGGATTGCTATTCTAGTTCGCCTTCATAAAGTTTCCCGTTGGATGGCGAAAGCTTGGCACAATAAATTAAATTCTGTTTATTCACCGATTCACGGATTTGTATGACTTTGTCAGCAACTTAATTAAATATAGCTAGCTTGTTTGCCTACAATACCACTTGGAAGATATTTCTTCATTCATTTCCGCGAGCTTATACAATATAATGACTAGCTGTAAAGCCCGTTTAGATTACAACGGGTTCCAGAAATCACTTATTGATATTCAAGTGTTTATTACTATCTTTTGCTGTGTCATCGTAAACAATGAGCGTGCATTGAAACATACCTTTGATGTGCTTCATAGTTCATGCATAGAAACACAAAATACAGAAGCGTTTGCTGGATGATAATCTACCATTGGTAAGGGACGTGGACTCCCTTTCGCGTGCTACCCCATGTTTTTTTTGGGTTTTTACGCTTTCCAACCGTAGGTTGAAGAAGCGTATATGCTTCAGCTTTGTCCGTCCGTCCCTCTGTCTGTCCGCACGATAACTCTCGTAAAAAATGGTTCGATTTCGATGAAATTTTAGTATATGATAGGGGATCAACTGGGGACGAACTCTATTGAAAATGGGCGAAATGAGGTCAAAGGTCAGGACATAAAGCGGGATGCATTCCATTGCCCTTATGCATCATAACTTGCGTAAATATGGTTCAATTTCGATGAAATTTTAGCATGTTGTAGAGGACCACCTGGGGACGAAGCCTATTGAAAATAGGTGAAGTGGGGTCAAAGGTCAGGACATAGGATAGGAATCCATTCCATTGCCTTTGTGCGTTATAACTTACGTAAAAATGCTTCAATTGAGACAAAACTTTTCATGTTGTTCCGGAAGTATACTTTACCGGTTCTGTTGAATATCATCGAAATGGGGGTCAAAGATCGGGTCATAGGAGCGAGATTTATTCTAAAGCCATTATCCTCATAACTTGAGTAATTACTATATTTCTGGTATGTTGGAAAGCGTAGCATAGTCAATGCATTGCATGATTTTACTAACTTGTTTTTTGTATTGCTTGTTTCTTTTATGATTTTTTTGCAACGTTCGTCTTTGCCTTACTCAGCGCCAGTAAAGTTAAACATCTTACAATTTACAATTGTGCTCTTCCACTTCCATCGCACCCGAAAAAACCCCTTTTACTTCGAACGAAAGAAGAAGAACGTAAACAAAACATTAAACAGGAACGGTTACAGATAACACGGTGTGAGCACCGAAATATGAATGTACGTCTTCTTTTTATAAACAGTGTTCGTAGTTGTTTGTTTATGGTTAAAAAAGGATCCACGTCACGTTGAAAGAGGTAAATTTATTTTTTGATGCGGCATAGGCGAGGTTTAAAACAACAGTCAAGTTCGCAAGGGACAGTAACGTTCGTCCTTGCCTTACTCAGCGCCAGTAAAGTAAAACATCTTACAACCTACAACTGTGTGCTTCCACTTCCATCGCACCCGGAAAAAAAACCCTCTTAACTTCGAACGAAAGAAAAAAGATGTAAACAAAACATTAAGCAGGAACTGTTACGGATAGCACCGTGTGAACACGGGAATATAAATGTTCCTCTTCTTTTTTTAAACATCGTACATAGTTGTTTGTTTATGGTTAAAAAGTGATCCACGTCGTCGCAAGTCTTACCTTTTGTATAGCAAGATGTGTACAGCTAATGCATTCTCTACGTTCACCTCACTTTCCACGGACTCTGTTCCTTTTCTACGCTTTCCAATCGTAGGTTAAAGAAACGTATATACTCCAGCTTTGTGCGTTCGTCTGTCCGTCCGCGCGATAACTCGCGTAAAAATGGTTCGATTTCGATGAAATTTCAGTATGTGGTACGAGACAACCTGGGAAGGAACCCTATTGAAAATGGGTGA
The DNA here is from genome assembly GCA_039090855.1 of Macrothele yani. NCBI lineage: Eukaryota > Metazoa > Arthropoda > Arachnida > Araneae > Macrothelidae > Macrothele > Macrothele yani. The sequence goes on along the minus strand of CM077027.1, from coordinate 129,428,087 downwards.
AATGGGGTAAAAGGTCAGGACATAGGAGCGGGATCCATTCCATCGCCCTTATGAGTCATAACTTACGTAAAAACGCTTCGATTGCGACAAAACTTCATCATGTTTTTCCGGAGATGTACAGAGCCGGTTCTGCTTAATATAATCGATATGGGGTCAAAGGTCAGGGCGCAGGAGCGAGATTTATTCCACAGCCATTATCCCCATAATCTGACTAAAAATACTTCTCTGCAACAAAACTTCAGCATGTTGTTCTGGAGGTATACTAAACCACTTCTGTTTAATATTATCGAAATGGGGTTATAGGTCAGATCACAGGAGCGATATTTACTCCACAGCCATTTTCCTCACAACTTGACTAAAAATGATTCTATTGCGACAAAACTTTAGAATGTTGTTCCGGAGGTATACTGAACCAATTATGTTTAATATCATCAAAATGCGGTCAAAGGTCAGGGCACAGGAGCGAAATTTATTCCACAGCCATTATCCTCATAATCTGACTAAAAATACTTCTATTGCGACAAAATCACATGTGAGTCTCGAGAATTCCAGACCGCTGTGACGCAGTGGTAGCATGTCCGGCGTGTAACTGGAAGACCCTGGGTTCGATTCCCGGTGGCAGCCGATGTGAATGTTTTCGAGACTCACTTATTAACGTGGAAATAACGATTATTTCTGTTTGGTGTTCCTGATAAACGTCGAGTGTTTGAATTAAAACTTTAGTATGTTGTTCCGGAGGCATACTGAACCAATTCTGTTTAATATAATCGAAATGGGATTAAAGATCCAGTGCACAGGAGCGAGATTTATTCCACAGCTATTATCCTCATAACTTGAGTAATGGTTTCTGGTATGTTGGAAAGCGTATCATAATCAGTGCATTGCATGATTTCACTAACTTGTCAAATGTCGCAGTACTTTTAGGAGCCGAATAAACAGTAGTGAAAACTTATCATACTAAAAATAAATTCAGAAATATTAAAGAAGTAAAACGATTTCAGTTACCGTTATGGCTTGTTTGGTGGCTTTTTTCTTCCTGTGCTTGCGAGGACGAGATGCCTCACTGCTGTTGATGCGGCTAATGATGTAATGCTGCCCCATGCATCCACAACCCAAAAGGCGACATCGTCTTGACAGTAGAAAAGGGGGAATGATCATGCTTGGTGACACGTGCAAGATCTCCAGAGTCGGATGCAACGTGTTCGTTGGATAACTAGTCACGGCGAACCACATCACTGAAGTAATTCAATTCTCCAAGTGCTTCCGTATAAAATAAATGTATTAACTATCGAAATGTTTCTGAAAATGCCTTCGATATCCCTGAGTATCTGGCATAATAACTACACACCATAACAACTCATCGTCGAATATTCCATTGATGAAAACGTCATTTCGCTTAAATCGCTATCTATTTTGCTCTAATCACGATAAACATTCGATTCATTTTCTCAAGATTCGGTTAAAAATGTTTCGTTGTTTAAAAAAGGGTAAAGTAAAGTATTATCTATATATCACAACACCATAATTTCTCTCTATGAATTGGGCTTATCTTTTGGTAGAGATCTATTTCAAATTCCGAAAGTAACAGTTTTTGTGCTTTCAAATTAATAATTGTGAAGAAATGCTCTAATAAATTTCACACTTCAATTTTTAATTACAATCGCTGCCTTCCACATTCTCTATAGAATTCAATTGTTTCCAGACTTGTAATATCTCTAATTTGATGTACTCGTTTGAACAAGCGATTTTTTTCCAAAAACAGACTTCGTACAAATCCATCTACAAGATCTAGTTTTCGACAACATATAAGAAATATCTTACCAGCTGCTTTTGTAATATAAACTTCGGTGCGATTACTATTAAATTTTCTTTCCAAATTTAACAAAATTATTCTGCGCGTTTTGTCCTTAGAAAATCAGAAAATGTTTTCCATAGATATGATTTTTTGAACGTTGATTTGAAAATAATGCTGAATCCATATATTTGGGAATATCTTTCCACGCCTCCACAATAACAAAAAAGAAGCCATCTGTTTGAAATTAAGCAGATGATTTAATCACGTACATCCGTTGTAAGAGATGCGTTTCTATTTATTATTTGCTGAGTGCAATATGCCATCGTGAACGTCTCTATATCGAATCGGGTGTTTGAAATTCAGCTCAGGTAATTTGTGAAGATATTTTTGCGCAATTATTTGTCTCCATGAAACAAGAACGCGCACGCATGTTTGAAAACAGGAATGTGCCAATTATGCTAAATAACACAAAGGAACGGTATTGCTTTAATGAGTTTCAAATAGCTCCAAATACATTTTGTGTTTCTCTTAGAGCATGCAAATATGAAATATTTCAGATTTAATTTGAGAGTTTGGTAAATCATACATTTGAAATGTTGGCATTGCATTCACGGTTGTTCGGTCTCTTTGCAAATAATCGTCAAGGGAGCAAAACTTTGTTTAAACGAACTGGAAAATGTTAGATTTTAATACCGAAGATTTAAATTCGTTTTCCTCTTTCATAAGAATGTCAAAAATCCTGAGACAAGCACATTTAAATCAATATCTGCGATTGAGAAATGGCGAGCTTGGAAATACAAATTTTTAAGCATATTTGAAGGCTCACATTATTTCATTCTGCATATTTCTCTAAACTTACAAGTGGCTTAATTCATTAGAAATTTATTATTTCGTTGCAATTGAGTAAATTCACATTATGAAATCCACATAACTAAGTCCTGTATATAGAACTATTTTGCAAAACTTAAGAAATTCTTTCTTCCTAAACAGCTGATTGGTGAAAACGAGGGTTTATAGTTGCAATCGCAGAAGCACACGTCAAAATGAAATCCAAGATTCTTTCAAAGTTTGTAGAACACTCTTCACAAAGCGCAGAACAAAAATCATCTAGGCCTACATGAGGTAACTTTAACGTAGAGCACGTTTTAATACGCACTTTTAACACCTCCTAGTACTGTAAGTGCCTTTTAAAACGCTCCATTCGTATCCAAAATTGGAAGAGGATAGGGAAATTTTTTCAAGAACTGTCAAGTATATGTTGATGTTATTATTCCCGATCCGTCAGGATGAAATTAAATTTCGCAAAAGAAATGCATTTACCTGCAGAATCAAGAGGAAATTTCGGAAATTGCGAGCATCACATTGTTTTAACCATCTTGTTGAAGATAATCCAAAATCCAAATGACAGATTTACGTCGGGGTAGGAAAAAGTGGATTTTAAACAGCACAGGGGGACTGCAGTTAAAACGCAGAGGTTGCAGTGATTATAAGTCGCTAAAAGTGTGTGTGTGTGTTTTCGTTTTCGACCTATTCTGCGCCATTTGGGAGCAACGTCACGGATATCCGGTGCCCAGTGTGTATGATTTCAGGATTTACGCTCTACAAACTGTGGTGGGTTCAAAAGAATGGCACCCCACCCCCTCCCCTCCCCTCCTCTCTTGGCCCTGCATCGCCATGAAGACGGGAGGAAAAAACCGACCAGTGAGACGGACCATGAGTTTGAACACAAGGATTTCGCGAAATAATGATGAAAAAAAAAAAAATCTTTCCTTCATTCAGTAGTCACACGTATGTATTTTATTCATGACTCAAAAGTTATTTCCCACGATTGTTTGTGGCGTGGAGGAATAAATGCCAAATTTTTTTCCCTGTTAGGCAGACATATCCCGCAGCAATGCGTAACACGTAAAGACGATTTAAATGTCAAAAATAAGAAAATAAATTCACAAATACGCATTAACTAAAGATTAGCAAGATATTTCATTCACCAACAAATCATGTACTTAATTAAGGTCCTTTGTTTCTTGCGGTGGTTAATGACCCATATGAGCATATGGGTCCATATGGGTCTATAGAATGTAGCTCGTCCCCTAGGAGGCTTCTGATTCCTGGGAAAGCCAGCGCTAGGATGCATGCGCTCCGCCCATACGGTGTTCCTAGACCAGCTTGGATGAATATCCAGACGTCCGCGCCTTTGACCACGCAGCCAACGAGGAAGGGGAAGAGGAGCTCTCTAATTTAAATCAGTGGTGTAGTTCTAAAAAAAAAAAATAATGCCCTAGCGGTAACACATCATCATCATCATCATCAACGTAATTTTAACAATCTCCCAGATCGTCTGTGTGTGGATACAAAATAGATAGATGGATGGATGACCACTTGTTGAGAATCTTTTTACGATCAATTCTCCAGATCTTCTTTTATGGCGTCACAAACACATTACATTTGCGCACGTGCCGATTAGGGGTAACTAGTGTTTCTTTCAGGCATACATTCGGGGGTGCGAAGCCCTCCTGGAAACGCCCCCTGTCCGCTAGACATTGAGACATTTAAGGTTACCGAGCCAAATGTTAATAAATTCAGGCTGTGATGAAAAAGAAATTTTCGTTTCTTTTTTATGCTACAAATATTTCTCCAATTATATAATTTTTAATATTTGTTCTAGTATTGTAGTTTATTTATTTTGCTAAAAAGTATATTACGACGCATGCTATTCTTCAAAATATAATAAATAATAATAAGTAAACTAATCATTCTTAATTGTCTGGGAATCATGATTCAGGATCAAGAGTGTGTTAAATGAACTTTATTAGATCAAAATTTCAGGCCTGCTTCCCCCCCCCAACCTCCTCTCGTTCAGCTGAAAAAAGTTTGTTAGAAATGTTTGAAAAAATAATTACTATATCAGGGGTACATACAGAATTTTTCTTCGGTGGGCTGGGGGGGGGCAAAAATGGAAGTTTGGGGGAATCCACGGGAACAAAATTAAAGTTAATGAAAAATAGAAGATAATTAAAGCATTTTTTTCTAATGTAAGTTGATACATTTTTATTAAATTAAGGCATTTTTTTCTAATGAAAGTCGCATTTTAACGAAAAACAAAAAAAAATTAAACACTTTATGGGCTTGGCCCCCCTGCCCCCTCTAAATGCACCCCTGTATGAGATATATAATAATTACTTTTATATCATCATCATCATTATCAACCATTATCAATCCACTGCTGGACGAAGGTCTCCCCAAGTTTCCTCCACAACGGTCTGTCTTGTGCCAGTCTCCTCCATGTCATTCCCGCATATTTTCGAATTTCATCCACCCATCTCCCATGTGGTCTTTTTCTGGGTCTTTTCCTGTCCCTTGGAATCCAATCTAAAATTTCGGCTGTCCATCTATGGTCTGTCCTTCTGGCAGTATGTCCAGCCCATCGCCATTTCAGGGATTTAACTCTGATCATGATGTCTTCCACTCTCGTCATTTTTCGGATCCACGAGTTCCTCTTCTTATCTCTCCTTGGTTACACCAAGCATGCACCTCTCAATGCTGCTTTGAGTTGTCTGCAGCCTTTGTATGTCTCTTTTAGTTAAGGTCCACGTCTCTGCACCATACGTAAGCACTGGAAGGATGCATTGATCAAACACTTTTCTTTTAAGACATAATGGCATATTGCTCTTGAAAATTATGCTGTTTCTTTCAAAAGCTCTCCAGGCAAGTTTTGTACGCCGATTAATTTCTTCATCAATGTGACCCTCACTTGATATCTGCTCTCCAAGATAAACATACGTATCTGTTATCTCCAGTTTCTCTCCATCAATCGATAAATCTTCATTTCTTGTAAAAGCATTGAACATCACTTTTGTCTTCTGAAAGTTCATTTTTAATCCCACTTCTTTACTCTTGTCAGCAATATATATATAAATATATAATAAGTAAAAATTATATATATATATATATATAGCAAATGGGATGTAAGGTCAGGTGATGCGTAACATCACAGCCTCTCCTTGACAAATGTCAACCCCGCCTTCTCGTGGTGCATCCTGTTCCCACTAAAGGGGCTCTGACGACCGCCCATAGCGGTATAACTATACCATCGGGATCAGAGGAAATGCTATCCCACACTCACCAACCCGCTTGGCCAGCGTGGTGAGTTATGGCCAAACCCCTCCAAAATGATTCCACAACTTAAATCTTGGCCCTCAGTCTCCGGCAGCTGGAATGTACCTGGCCAAGGCAGCGGCCAGTGCGACATGAAGGCAGAGGGTGCTAAGAATCCCCGGAGGACCGGACTAGGCTGCCATCTGATGCTGATCTTGGCTACTTACAATGGACGCTCCCTATCTTCTGATTCAAGGCTTCTTGAATTGGAAGAGGAACTTCAAAGGATCAAGTGGGACATCGTGGGGCTAAGTGAGGTAAGGAGAAAAGGAGAAGATCTCATCGAACTGAAAAGTGGACATCTCTTCTACTATCGTGGGACAGATACTGGCAGAACTAGTGGTGTTGGATTTATAATAAACAAGAAACTGAAGGATAAAGTTGCAGAAGTTGAAAGTTCCTCTGACAGAGCTGCACGACTTGTTATCCAACTCTCGAAAAGATACCAGGCTCAGATTATTCAAACTTATGCACCCACCACAAGTCATCCTGAAGAAGAAATTGAAGAATTTTATGAGGAAATTTGTCATCTAAATAATAAAGGTAAGCAGCACTTGAAAATAATTATGGGAGATTTCAATGCAAAAATAGGGCAACGGCAACAGAATGAAACTTCGGTAGGTAAATTCGGTCATGGCAACAGAAACCAGCGTGGAAATACTCTCGTTGAGTTTGCAGAGGCAGAAGGGTTTTTCATCTTGAACTCCTTCTTCAAGAAAAAGCCACACAGGAAATGGACATGGAGACATCCAAATGGGACGACAAGTGAAATTGATTTTATTATCTGTAACAAAAAATTCGTCATAGAAGACTGCAGTGTGCTAAACAAGTTCAACACAGGTAGTGACCATAGATTGGTGAGATGTAAGATGCACCTCAACACTAAACTTGAACGTGGCAAGCTCATAGGACAAACAAAATCTATTGACATAACCAACCTTAAAAAACACCATAATACCTTCAAGTTAGAACTGAAGAACAGGTTCTCTGCTTTAGAAGGCCTAACATCGGAAGAAGTGGACATCTCTGAAGTTAACAGAAAAGTAACCAAAGCTCTTATGGAAACAGCAACAAAATTAGCTGGGTCTAAGAACAAGTTGCATGTGAACAAATTATCAGGAAAAACCAAAATGTTGATGCAAAAAAGAAGAGAGATGAGGACAACTAAAGAAGATGTGACTTCCAAAGTGGAATATATAGAGCTATGCAAGACAGTAAGAAAAAGTATCACTGAAGACGTAAGGAAATTCAACTGTGAACTAGTGAGGAAAGCAATTGAAAACAACCAAAGCCTAAAGATAGCAAAGGGACATCTCAGTAAGGGAAGAAAACAGATTATGGCACTGAGAAAAGAAGATGGTTCTGTAACAAGAAATAGAGGCGAAATTTTGACAAGAGTGAAAGATTTCTACTCCAAATTATATGAAAGGGATGATATATGCACTCCAGACATCATGAAAGATACCAGTACCAGAGTTCCTCCAGTCCTTCCAGCAGAAGTTGCACATGCAATCAAGAACATGAAGCGAGGAAAAGCTCCAGGAGAAAATGGAATTACTGTAGACATCATACAAGAAGCAAGTGGAGAAATCGAAACAGTACTCGCCCAAATTTTCACTCGATGCTTTAATGAAGGAAAGATTCCTGAGGATTGGAACACCGCTACAATGATCCTGCTACATAAGAAAGGTGACATTGAGGATCTCGGAAACTACAGACCTATCAGCCTCCTATCAGTAGTTTATAAAATCTTCACTAAAGTTCTTTCACACCGCTTGAAGGTAACACTGGACATGGCTCAACCGAGAGAACAAGCTGGATTCAGGAGTGGCTACAGCACAATATATCATATCCACGTGCTGAGAGAACTAATTGAAAGAGCGAGTGAATATGAACTTCCATTGTGCATGGCTTTTATCGATTATGAAAAAGCCTTTGATTCGGTGAAACCATCAGCAGTTACAATGGCTCTGAAAACCTGCGGTATTGAAGATGCATACATTAATATTATTAATAACATCTATGAAAATGCAAGTGCAAAGATTAGGCTGTTTGAAAATACAACATACGTAAAAATTGGAAAGGGAGTGAGACAAGGTGACACCATATCTCCGAAGCTCTTTAATGCCACATTGGAGGGTGTTTTTCAGTCACTGAGCTGGGAAAACAAGGGGATGAAGATTAATGGAGATTATCTAACCCACCTTCGTTTTGCTGATGACGTAGTCATTTTTGCAACTACCGCATCAGAGCTGCAGAGTATGATCCAGGAACTTGCTGACAAGAGTAAAGAAGTGGGATTAAAAATGAACTTTCAGAAGACAAAAGTGATGCTCAATGCTTTTACAAGAAATGAAGATTTATCGATTGATGGAGAAAAGCTGGAGATAACAGACACGTACGTTTATCTTGGACAGCAGATATCAAGTGAGGGTCACATTGATGAAGAAATTAATCGGCGTACAAAACTTGCCTGGAGAGCTTTTGGAAGAAACAGCATAATTTTCAAGAGCAATATGCCATTATGTCTTAAAAGAAAAGTGTTTGATCAATGCATCCTTCCAGTGCGTACGTATGGTGCGGAGACGTGGACCTTAACTAAAAGAGACATACAAAGGCTGCAGACAACTCAAAGCAGCATGGAGAGGTGCATGCTTGGTGTAACCAGGAGAGATAAGAAGAGGAACTCGTGGATCCGAAAAATGACAAGAGTGGAAGACATCATGATCAGAGTTAAATCCCTGAAATGGCAATGGGCTGGACATACTGCCAGAAGGACAGATCATCGATGGACAGCTGAAATTTTAGATTGGATTCCAAGGGACAGGAAGAGACCCAGAAGAAGACCACATGGGAGATGGGTGGATGAAATTCGAAAGTATGCAGGGGTGACATGGAGGAGACTGGCACAAGACAGACCGTTGTGGAGGAAACTTGGGGAGACCTTCGTCCAGCAGTGGATTGATAATGGTTGACAATGATGATGATGATGATGATGATATAGCAAATGGAAAACTTGCCCCCTCTAAAGTTTCATTTTGCCCTCCCCCGGTCCAAAATTCCTGAAAGAAACACTGGGGGTAACCACCTGTGTTTTCAAGAAAGCTTGTCCTCCTCCTACCCTGGACGGGACTGATCACAGACAGAAGACACTGAAACTTCGTTGTTGAAAGCCTTCCTCAAAGGAACCGACTGGTTTCGACGACCGAATACGGACACTCACCCCCCCTCCCCTCTTTCCCCTCATCCTCTGACACCACGCAGACAGCCAATGTCAAGGCATCCCGCCGAACATTTCTAACATTTTGATCCTCGCAAACTTCTGGCGATCCCCGATGACTTGTTGCCACAGTGCAACTGACTACGCTGGTAAATTACGAAAGGACGGGGCAGTCAGAATCCCTGGTAATATTGTACCTTTTTGTTACACCCCTTTAAAGAAGTCCGGAAAGGAACGGGAAGATCCCGCGTCGAAGTGGGGGGGATGGGATAAACAATAGAGGAACCTCCGTCGTGGCGAGCGGAGAAGGGAGCAGGGTCGAGGTAATAAAACCGCTTAAAGTTGGCTGACTTTTAAGTAGTATTGATTACCGCTTTCCCTTAAAAAATATTAAAGCATTTTAAAAAAGCTCTAATACTTCTTAGATAAAAGCGCCCTAGTGGCGCTAGGACTCGACTACACCACATATTTGAATTAAGTCCTATGGATCATTCCTTACAATTAATTCCTCCTCCTTTTCTCCTCAACTCTGAGGCTGGTGGGCAGCATTGGTCATCATCCACAAAGGAATTCTTTCCTGAGCCATTGGCTTGATGTTCCGGTAGGGTCTTCTTTTTCTTATTTGTTTCATATATTGCATTCTTGGGCGTCCTCTTTCAGCTCTTCCTTCCATTCTACCTAAATTGGCATTTTATACCGAATTGGCAGGATTGCTGAGCTTTTCCTTCATTCTACCGATTTGGCAGAATTACAGAATGGTATTCCTTCCTTCGCCGAAGACATCGGAATCATTGTAGTAGTCGATGAGTAATTGTGGCACCCAGAAATTTCTTGTACGTATATAGTGTAAAATCTATTCTTAAGTTTCTGTCTAGCTGAACACTACCTGTGCTAAATATCAAGTTCACCAATAATGAAATAGGCGTTCACTCAACATAACGTCAAGGATTGGTACTTACAAATCTTTTATTTGTATCCAACATCAACATAGCATGGTATATTCCTACGTCGATACCTCACAACTGGTAATCAGTCAGTAGTATAACACTCACAACGTAGTTAGGCAGACGCCAATAAAAATATAACTTCACATTAGCTCTCGTACAATCAGTAAGCTCCGCGTTCTTATCAACATGCATACGTCACTTACGTACTGACCTCAGGGGTGCTGCCAAACCTCATTCATGTGAGAGAGTTAATATCACGTTAAGTACAAAATAGAACAAACTCAGATTTAAATAGGAAAAGGAACTAAAAATGAAAGTTATATTAAAATATACGTCACATACGGTTTACACTCACAGGTAAGGTTTAGACGCAACTGCCTTCGACCCATAGGAATTTTGTGCTGCGTATGAGAAACGAAGTTACATTAGATTGAACCTAGAGGCTCAGATACGAAAGAGGGTGGAGTGTGAGTTGACATAGCTGGGAATGTCAGACTATGACGTCACAACGAGCACTTCTAGAGGAAGAGGAGAGAACAAGGACGTAGGGAACGAACAGATGGCCTTATTTGTAACGGGGAGTCCAGTACCTCATTTCCCGATGGCTTAACGTGCTTATCCATTCCTAGGAAAAGCGACGCCCGGAGAATATTCAGTGGTTTCGAGCTACGTAACATGCCTGGGGCCGTTACCTAGCTCGAAACCACTGTGTTTCTGTGTGAAAGAAACAAAATCTCTCATTTCTGTCTATTTTTTTAATTATCTAGGCCAAATAGAAATCAAAGAATGGGCACTGAAGTGAGATTGGAATCTTGTCTACTATAGATCATCTTAAATTCTACTGTACTTTCATTTTTTGAAGAGAAAATGTGTACATTACCAGAAATCTCTTAAATTTGAGACAGAAACTACGCCTACCTACTAAGCTTCACCCCCAAACAATGTCATTGGTTAAAACGTAACAGCGCGTATTTTGTCTTTTCATTGTGGAGCCAACGAGAGACTGCTGCCATTCTGAATATGCTAAGGCCTTCAGTCATTCGCTGACTCCAACTTCGGGGACAATCCCTCAAGAAGTAAAAGCCACGCCCCAGGAGTGATATTTTGCGCCATCTATCGCAGGAGATGAAGCCTAACACTCATTCAAAGACAGCCTTAAGTGCGGCCTTTTGAGGGAATCCAAATTTTGCAGAATAAATCCTGCACCTTTCCTGTTATCTACCCGCCACTGTTTGCTTTTGTTCATTGTTACATAAAATGACACAATTTGACTTCCGAATAAAAGCAGTTCCCAATTTAGAGTGCATCGTTCTGCTTTGTTTACACGAAACTTGATCACACCCAACATGAGAGAAAGTAGTTCACGCAAAAACCTACTTATTCACTTTTTAATAAAATTCAAACTGTTTAAGAAATATATAAAAGAAAAAAATTATACAGTATAAGAAAACAAATGAAAATAAATAGCTATAAATTAGGTACCAATATCACTCTGGGGGCCAGTTCGCTACGATATCTTTCATAATTTCTGAAAATGGTTCGCCATTAGTTTACAATCTTTTTCGCCACATAAATTCACATAGGTACGAATCCAACATGCTCCCATGAATGCCCCAGCGAGTTTTATTTTTAAATTTCGCCTTTCCCCACATAGATTTTATTGATTGAGTATGGGCACCTATGTTGGAATTTACAAAGTCCAGTTAATGGTTTACCTGCAAGTGTAAATAATCGTCTTCAGAATGACGGTTGTACGCTCGCCATTCGTCAGATATTATCGTAGTCCCAGGACGTATGTATTGCTTAATAATTGGTATTAAAATACGACTACGTCGTACGGTTAAAAGAATATTCCTTCCGAATGACCACAAATAATTTTAAAGCGCAGATAAACGGTCAAAAGAACGTCATCACTGCGCATAAGTGGTATGCATAGAAAAGCACGTGATCACTGGGCATCTGCTGTCGAGGGCTCCGTGTTGTACTTCCGAAATGGGGAACTACTTGAAAGCGTTCTTATTCGGAAGTCAAATAGTGGCGGGCAGATAGCAGCACGAAAGGTCTCAAATCCTTTTATTTTTATTAATATATTTTTGCTCGTCTTTAATTATTTTTTATTTTAATCTTAAAATAACCGTACTTAAAATATCAGAGAGTGAAAGAAGATTCAACGAAATAATGCTCCCCGATCGACGGCCACAATTAAAACATTAGTAAGTCATATGAGCTATATTTTGACAACTGAAGTGAAGCAACAATAGTAAACTTCGTTGTTAGTCAACAGTATACTTTACTAAACTATCGCCGAACATTATTTCATCACGGTTTTTATAAGCGTAATATCTCATTTTAATCGGCGTAAATTACAAGAATCTGATGCTAAACGTGATAAAAGCCATTACAAAAATGCATTTTTGATGCTTTGAAAACGAAGCGCCGTAGCGAAATTTGGCTTCCTCTCCACCTTTCCAAGGGATGGGGTGGGGGGGTGGTCACCTGCTATTGATGAGAGCTTTAAAATGATGTATAACACGATGTAGACATCCTACAGCAAAAGCCCCAATTCCCCTCAGTAACACCCTTGCGATTCAGATTTTCTATCTATCTCGATGTCAGATTTTAGCTGCTGCGAGCGCAAACGGACTTCCGTAGCTGCAACACATTTTATCGGTGTCAGGGTTGTGACGTACTACAGAGGTGAAAACACGTGTCAAAGAACCTTGACGTGTCAAGACGACAAATCTGCAGCGAGGCATTCTGTCCGCGTAGCTCAGTTGGGAGAGCGACTTACTCCGGAGTGAGGGAACACCGACAAACTTGTGTTTTCACAGGGTCTCTTCTTATATTTGTCTAAATCTGAATATTAATAAAATAGTAATTTATAATATAAACACCCAGATCCGTCTCTCTACAACGCTTGACGTCACACCAACGTCTGCATTGTTGTGTCATCACTTATTGATAAATTCATGCGTGCTCTCGTGATATCAGAATGATTGTTTGTTAAAGCACGTGATCACTTTCAGATCTCAAGGTGATCGCGTACTAATTTGAAAACGTTGGATTATTTTTAATTATTAATGACTCGGGTCCTATCTTACCGATCTATAAAATTCGAATTGAATTTTTAATGTCACAGCAAGTTTAGTTTGCACGCGATCACATTGAGATAACAAAGTGATTGCGTGATAACTTAAAAACATTGGATTATCAGGACTCGAGTTCTATTTATCCAATTTACAAAATTCGAATTAAAATCTTAATATCACGGCAAGTGGCGTTTGTATATTAATTTAATTTAGCACAATTCGAATAATAATTTGCACGCTTTAATTATCTTTTACTTTTTTAATGTAACTAACTTTCCGAGTTTAGTGCTGATTATACTACACATTTTGCAAAATATCGATCTATGTAAACGATTTAATCTACAATTGAAAAACAACAACAAACATTTTACACAGAATGTTATTTATCTCGAGGTTTTTTGAAAAATGGAAATAAATAGCATATAATTTTTAGTTCTAACATGAATGACTTCTTACTACACTCATGTTGGTCACCCAAAATGCAACACAAAGAATGAAGCATCCGATTGGCCTGAAATTCGCAGCATACATCGCCCGCGAGAAGACATGCAAACGATTAGCATTTCAGAGCATATGCAAATCATTTGCGCCCGGCACGCCACCGAGAAACACTATAAGAAGAGTGCACAGAAGGCGGGGTGTAAGTAGTGGAAGTGTGTTGTGCTGCCGGACCTGTGCGTGGGAAGCTTCCTGACGCCTCGTCGCAGAATACAGCAGTCATTTCTAGCACGTTTCGGAGTTCGACAGAGGACGAATAGTGGCTTATCGCGACAGTGGTTTATCGAACCGAGACATCGGTGCCCGTGTGGGACGACATTCAGCCACAGTGAGGCGAGTATGGATTCGGTGGGTGCAGGAGGGACGGACGGACCGACGTGAGTGATTGCCGCAGCCGCACATCACCACCGAACGAGAGGACCGGCATGTTGTGCGGCGGGCATTGACGGCTCGCACTGCCACATCACGAACGTTAGGGCAGGAATTAGGGTGTGTTGCGCAATAACCTGTGCCAGCACGTACCGTTTGACGTCGTCTGCAGGAGCGGGGACTTGTCGCACGGCGCCCAGCGCTCCGATTACCATTGACGTTACACCACCGGCGAGTGGGGCGGCAGTAGGCCGTTGAACGCCGCACCTGGACCACGGATTGACACGACATTGTCTTCTCCGACAAATCCCGCTTCTGCCTGCAACACCACGATGGTCGAATCCGCGTGTGGAGGCACCGCGGCGAGAGACTGTATGAGGCCTGCATTATGCATCGCCATACCAGTCCGTCGCCTAGCGTTATGGTTTGGGGCGCAATTGAATATGACACCCGCACCCCTCTGGTACGCATTACCGGTACACTCAACAGCCACCGCTACATCTCCGACGATTTGGAGCCTGTAGTCCTCCCTTACCTGCAGGACCTTCCAGCGGCCACGTTTCAATAGGACAATGCGCGCCCGCACGTGGCACGCATCGCGCAACAATTCTTCATGGCCCACCAGGTGTCACTGCTGCCGTGGCCCGCCTGTTCTCTCGATATGTCGCCCATCGAACACGTCTGGTAGCTGATCGGCAACCGAGTGGCCCGGCAAGCACCACCCGCGGCTACGCCTGATGAACTGTGGCAACGTGTGGAAGAAGCCTAGACCGACATACCCCAAGCCCACATCCAAAGCCTCTTTCGTTCGATGCCGCGGCGTGTAGCGGCCGTTATTGCCAGCCATGGGGGCCACACGAACTATTGATGTCTGCGTGTTACGCAAGTCGCACGGGCCTGTAAGCTCAATCGTTTCATCTTTGTATCTGTTGTTATGTGTCCAGTAAATCTGGCTTTGCTATCTCGTGTACTTTTTGGTGTTGCATTTTGTGTGGCCAGCAGTGTATATAAGTTTTTACTATATTTCCTTACAGAAATCCGTTGTCTATTTGATTTGTTTTCAATATGCTTCAATTAAAATGTTCACTCCGTCATAGGACGGGCAGCATCCCCTTATATATTAATATTTATTTAAAGCTTAAAAACAACCCTCCTAGGACGGGCTATACGCTAGTAATAGTAATAATTTAAAAACAAATAAACAGTCTAAATATTTACTATTGCCGCCTCCACAGTTTAGTAAATATTTACTTTTATGACTCAGATATCTTCTTTGATTGGTTTACGACAATAACACTCATCAATCCATCTGCCTGAGTATCACTCAATGTCAGGAATTAGTAAACCCTATTATTTGTTGTTGTGATTTAATACCACTTAGTGTGTACCAAACTGTGTCTAAGTGTGATCGCGAGTGACGCGAATAAATGCAGTGTATTGTACGTACATAAATGTATACTCTCGAATCAGTCGTTTTATTTCACACCCACAAAGATCTTGGAATGCGAAAGATGTATAGCATAAATTATCTACAAAGACCACCAGAGTACTTTCTCGATTTTTTTTTTTTGTCAAGACTCCGAATTTTTGACATATATTTTACGAACGCATCTCTGTTATAACTAGGCATTGTTATGATTCTGTAAGGGAGCACAGAGGAGAGAGACGGAGAGACGGAAGGAAAAAGAAGAGAGAGAGAGAGAGAGAGGGGAGGGGGGCATTTAAACGCAGTCATTCATCTTCTATCAAGCAAATTCATCACTTCTAACGAAGAGGAGCAGACGTTCGCAGTTCTTTCACTTCATAACCCAAGGGAATGAAGAACAGAATATCTCTCGACGACACAAAGCGACTTCCAACATCTTTCTAAAAAGGAAAAGACTCCATTGAACTCAATTACTTTCCGAGGCGGCTTACTTAAGAAATTTAAATGCGAAGAAAGTGGTGAGCATGAATGTGAAGTGAAGCAAAAATCCCATCCACTCCATACTTAACGAAATGAAACGCTCATTACATAGAAGAAAGCCAGCCGTGGAGACACTGAAGAAAACCGATAATGCGCATGTCCCTTAGGGTAAAGACATTAACTGTGTGTCGAGATGGTTGTTAAATACCATTGCCTGAAGGCAGGCTTTATACTTGAAAGTGGGGAATGAGGTATTCTAAAATCTTAATTTTTTTCTGATACGTCGAAAAAATATTTAGCATTACGATGATGTTAAAACATACGAGAGTCGTAACAAAAGTTCTACACACGTTAATCTAAAAACAGAAGCGGATGATGCAATCGGCGAAATGATTGCGTCATGTCAAGGTTAGACTCTCAGCAACGTCAGAACGACACGCTATCATTTGCTGTGTGGACGTGGGAGGGTTTGGAAATGGAAACGTTCAGCTCCTCAGGTCGAATCACGGCGTTATACCAGCGCTCGTACGTGGAAATAGAAACTCTTGGGGGGGGGGGGGCTCCAACATAGATCCACACTGCCTTGCAAGAAGTTTGTGTGGAAGGAATTTTCGATCGAAGCTCAATTTTTTTCTAAGGACAAAGTTGAGACCGGAAATTCGTCAAAATCGTCCCAACTTGTTGTAAGCAGGAGCGAACTTGCTGCATGACAACGCATCGTGTCATGGTGCAGCGTCGGTATGGGGACTTTTGTCGAAATATGGCTGGGAAACTTTATCCCACCCACTATACAACCCTGATCTCAGCCCACCCGACTACGATCTTTTCCCAAAGTTAAAAAATCGGCTCCGTGGCATCCGCTACGAATCGCTGGCCGAACTGTTATTGGACGTGACCCGAGAAATACGACAACTGAACACCAAAGATGGCGTACTACGCGGCATCCGGGACCTACGTCACTACTGGCAAGCTGTCATTAGCAGCGGAGGGGAGTACATCGAACGGCAATAAGCTAAGTTTTATCCGTTACTTCACACTTTTCTCAAAAATGGGCAGTATGCTGAATTTTTGTTATGATCCCTGTATCACTCAGCTACCTTCTGAGATGCAGAGGTTAGCTCCTCAAAGAAAGTTCACTCCCCAATCATATTTACTGATTTTATTAGATTTTACTTACTGTTGACGCATCAAACGTCTCCATTTACAGTGATCATGGCACAAAACACAAGCTTCACTTTTATATACATCACGCATCTCATTTCGTACTTCACACTAATTTCCTTTTGTTGGGCTGGCGTTCCTGAATCTGGTCCTCCCATGATTTCTTCGGACTTACATTTTTTTGCTGCAACTAAGGCTGAATGAATGCATTTCGTTACTAAATATTTTGATATATTTATTTTTATTGTATGTATATTTTATATACAGAAGATTCCGATTAATTGGAACACATCGGAGATAGAACACTTAGGCCCAATTAGGCGTCCCCCCGAATTATGTGAAGCTTCATACCAAAGAGCTAATTTGGGATGTTCTTCAAGAATTGCCTCAAATAAGTGGATTAACCGAATCTACAGTATACATATAATAATAAGTATTTATATATTTTATCTATCTATCTATCTTTAGGTCTTAACGTCCGTATGCCTAGAAATAGTCCCAAAATCAAAATGGCGGCTTTTCTTCTTTTTTGATTGGAGGTTTAACGACCATCGTGAGCAACTCAGTGGGCTATAAGCAGTCGCCCGTCCCTAATTTAGGGCCACTGACTCCAGGGAAGACATGTGAGCAACTCAGTGGGCTATAAGCAGTTGCCCTTCCCTATAGTCAATGGCCCTAAATTCGGGACGGGACAGAGCCAGCGCCGTAAGACAAACACAACATCCATGCCTCACCGGGATTCGAACCCGGACCCATCTCGGACGAACGATCAGAAGCCATCGCTTAGACCACTGTTCCAAATGGCTGCTTTGAAACACGGCTTTGGAATACTGCCTGCTTGCATTTTTTTGCGAATTCTCCGACCGCTTCTAAACGACCTAGAGATATGAAAATTGGCATGGTGACAGGTCTTAAGATCCGGATACCTAAAAATGTTCAAAAAAAAAAAAAAAAAAAAATGGCGGCTTTGGAACTCGTCTGCTTGAATTTTTCGCGAATTGTTCGACCACGTCTAAATGAGCTAGAATTCTGAAAATTGGTATACTGATAGGTTTTCACGTCTATATACCTGAAAAAAGTCCGAAAAAAAAATCAAAATTGGCGGCTTTGGAACATTGTCTGCTTGAATTTTTCGCGAATTATTCGACCACTTCTAAATGACCTAGAGATCTGAAATCGGTATACTGATAATGATCATATGTAGAGGATTTTAGGAAGGGTGTGTCTGACCCCAGGTCTTAAACAACCCTTAGAAATAAGAAACTAGGAGATTTGGGCTAGAGTGCCCGATAGGAAAGTAACACGGAAGCGAAGTAGAAAGGGGGAGGAAGACGCCCTTATTTATTACCTGGGGGCCAGTACCCGGGGTCCGACGGCTTAACGTGCCCATCCGACGCACGGCGGATATTTAGTGGATCGAACCTGAGGTCCTTTCCGCGGCAGTCACGAACGTAATCCACTAGGCCACCCGCGGCGCTTGGTATATACTGATAGGTTTCCACGTCTATATATATACCTAGAAAAGTCCGAAAACCAAAAAAAAAATAAAAAAAATGGCGGTTTTGGAATATTGTCTGCTTGAATTTTTTGCGAATTGTTCGACCACTTCTAAATGACTTAGAGGTCTGAAAATCGACATGCTTAAGATCCGGGTACCTAGAAAAGTCCTACCCGACCCCCTTCCAATCAAAATGGCGGTTTTGGAATATTGTCTGCTTGAATTATTTTACCATTTCTACACCTAGAAAAGTCTGAAAACCAAAAAATTCAAAAGAGTGGCTTAGCTTTACTGTTCAAAATGCTGATAGGTTTAAAGATAATTATGGCAGAAATGTTGAAATGCTGTGAAAATTCTTTGAAATTTTGATTTAAAATTAACAGGAGCCGAAGCCTGCTTCGTTTTACGTCAAACCGTATGCATTGACGTCATGGCCCTGTTCTAAATCGTAAGACAGTTATCTGTTTTAAATTACTTTTCTTTCCCAAAATTACTTTTCATTTTCTTTAATTTTAATGCCAAAAAAATGATTGTATAGACTCATCGTTCGGAGAATGGGCATGACTGTTAGTTTTTATTATATAATCACAAATATTTTAGATTTTATTATGTAATCAGAAATACTTTGATGTGATTGGCCTTTTAATACGGCCAAATCACCTTAAAATATTTGTCTCTATCCTAGTAGCAACATTTTGCCTTACATTACACATGTGGAACACATCTTCTTTCTTCACATGATCAGAGCGTGCCTTGTCCCAAACTCTCGTCAGTAAAGCATCTCTCCAGCACACAAACGACTCCTACGTAGTGGTCTGCACGGGAAAGCCCGGCACGGCCCAAGCCGCACGTCCAAGGCCCGGCCTGTTTCAAATTTTTTAATGAAAGCCTGGCCCGGCCCGTATATTTCTCCTGTTTCCAAGGTCCGGGCTGGCCCTTAAAATTTCAACAATTACTAAAACACGAATTTGTCACCTGGTGCGCTTGGTCATTCGACTCCTGAAGAGTTTTCGTTTTCTTTATTCCTACAGGTATTCTGTTACAATACACGTTAATTCGGAATATTTCTCTGACTCTGTGTGACGTACCTGCCAGAAGGACGCACACGACATAAAGGCAGATAGGAATCAGAATAAAAAAACGTCCGCGTAGCTCAATTGGTAGAGCATCTTATTACGGAATGAGGGGATCCGGGTTCGAATCCTGGCGCGGACAGAAATGACGGAGAAATTTACTTCGTTATAATGGCGCCCGAACTATCTGGATGATTCGACCGTTCAAAATCTCGCAATGGTGTGATGTTCTTTCCACACCGCGAGATAGGAAAAATAAGGGCAGCACTTCGAAAACAAAACAACAAAAAAAAAAAAAAAAAAAAAAAAATAAGGGGGAGATGATGTAACGTACCAGGAAATGTGACGTACCTGCCAGAAGGACGCACACGACATAAAGGCAGATAGGAATCAGAATAAAACGTCCGCGTAGCTCAATTGGTAGAGTGACTTATTCCGGAATGAGGGGATCCGGGTTCGAATCCCGGCGTAGACCAAAAATGACGGATCTGTATAAGTCACGTGACGTCTGAGGAGGGGGGTCTTGTATACTAAAAAATATCGCATGTAATCGACAATTTTCATGCCTTTCAAATTTTCTGATTTTTCTAATTATCATTGCTTACCGGACCCGGAATATCTATGGAGATAAGGAAGGGGGGGGGGGTTAATTCGAAAAGTACGAAATATCCAGAATTATGAGTCCGATCGTTCTATTTTACATTGTCTACAAGCGTATATTCTCCGGTAGCGATTTTTTTCGCGAAAATCTTTCGCTTTCTTAAACTCCATAATAAGTATGGAAAAGCATTTATCAGCAATACTGAACTGAGCATATGCTAGCGAAAACAACGACAGACTGCCCAGCTAGCCAGTATCACAGAAGTTTTGAAAACGGCTGGGCTGGAATACCTACGGGTTCATTTGCCACCTGCTGACTCCTTGAGAGTCCAAATGGGAAAAATACGGCATAGATTTACACACAGAAGTAAGTTTTTTCCAGCCCATTTCTCCCCTTGCCATTTAAGACAACTTAAAAGCTTTTCACACATCTAGAGAATAAAGTGCCGCCGACCAGAACAATAAAAAAGATCGTCTGCGAGCGGGTGGCTCGGTTTATAAAGGCTGCAGTTATTAGCCTGCCCTGAAGCATGAGAGGAGGGTGGAAGTTAGAGAGAGAAGGGGTCACATTCACATTGAAAAGCTCATGGAGCTGACCCACTCCAACTGTTTTGAAGGAGGGGTGGATGTCGTAAAACTTCTATTTTTTCCAACAGCGGAAATTATTCAATCTTATCCTGCTGCTGTATGTTGTGAGATTTCCAAACGAGAAAGGCGCCGTACATTGATTGTTTTGCTCATGAAAAAAACAAAAAAAAAACAAACCCTGCTCGGCTCGTTCTCCCAACTTAGAAATAAGAAAAGGCCCGACCCAGCCCGGGCTCGTGCAGACCTCTACTCCTATGTCGCTATTGCTGTACCTAGGTTTCAGAAGTAGAATAATTACACTTTCATACACAGGGCCTCCCCTTGAGTGTGCTGTGCCTGGGGGAAGTATTTATTGCAGGATCCTTGTCTATATATACAATTCGGTTAAAAATGCATTGCAAAATTTGTGGGCCCATAAAAGGAATACTGATATATCGATGAAGATTTTAAAATACAGTTAGAGTATCATCATCGAATTGGTGTGCCAGAGTTGCATTTGTTCCTTCAGATATGTGAATTTGGTATGAATAATTTCTTTTTCCATCCTCATCGACACAATGCGGCAATTAAGTGTTTTGGAGAAAATTTTACGTTGTTTCTGCAATCTCAACGGCGTCTTTTGCGTACTACACTCGTGCATGTTTTTGGTCGGCTGACAAAGCATGCGGAACTAAAAGTTTTTTTGTTTTTTTTCCAAAATCTTGCGCTAAAATTTAATTAATCCTCTCCTTATTAATTCCTAGCTCACATTCCAGCATCCTCAAGGTCTCACAACGATCACTTTTTACCTTTTCGCGAAGTTTCTCAATGTGGGCAGTGAAAGTAGGCTTCTGATTCCTTCGTCATTTTCCAAATCTTTCCTCCCATCTTTGAAACGTGAATAGCATCGGAATATTTATACACGAAATAGGCAATTAGCTTTATACACATCACGTAATGATTCAACTGTCTCGGATGCAGTTTTACCGATTTTCAAACAGAACCGGATATTTGCTCTCTGCTTCATGACAGACCTGAGACAATGTTCTTCCACCGAATGACGTCATGCAAAGCTTAATTAATCATCTACGCAATTCGCACCCAGACGCTGCTGCCATCGCATAGATATTAAAGACTTGTTAAAGAACCATGATTTCACGACCAATATATTTTACCGAGATTTAAAAAAAAAAAAAAAAAAAAGCAGTCTCATTTCTGTCATTTTCTAAATTATAATTTTGTATACACAGCGCTGTGTCCAATTAAATCTTCATTTTTTAAAGAACAAGTAGTTGCAGGAGTTTCATCTGAGTTGTTTAAATCAAGCTTCCCTGATTGGAGAATGCCAAAATGTTGATAGCCCCAGCCTCTACACACATGCTAATTGTGACTGAGAGTTTGTTCATTTCCGCGTTCAAAGGAAGTTGCTGTAATGGTAATTGCCCTTGGGATCTACCTGATATTTGGAGACGTCTTTTGTCTACAAGTGTTGGACAATTCTCAGAACTACCTTCCTTTTTAGACTTTAATACTTAATGTTGCAGTTATAATCATGTTTTCAATTTGTCGCTCCTATCGTGGTTTAACCGCCGGGACAGATGGCGCGTATATCGCAAGATTCTGTTACGTTGATTGCTGTTCATGATCATATGTAGAGGATTTTAGGAAGGGAGTGTCTGACCCCAGGTCTTAAACAACCCTTAGAAATAGGAAGCTAGGAGATTTGGGCTAGAGTGCCCGATAGGAAAGTGACACGGAAGCGAAGTAGAAAGGGGGAGGAAGACACCCTTATTTATTACCGAGGGGCCAGTACCCGGGGTCCGTCGGCTTAACGTGCCCATCCGACGCACGGCGGATATTTAGTGGATCGAGCGTTCGTAGCTGCCTGGGATCGAACCTGAGGTCCTTTCCGCGACAGTCACGAACGTTGCCTACTAGGCAACCCGCGGCCCGTTGATTGCTGTTATGGCGCACTACAGATATTTATACTGAACGGTTTGGGAGATCCGATCACGCCTGATGATGGGGTGACTGTCGCTCTGAAGTGCTAAGTGTGTTTTAGAGTATTTTAATACACTGCTGGACAATTGATAAAGACGGATCATAAACGGCTATAGAGAGCATAAAAAAGTAAGTGTGGTTGGATGCCAAGTGAAATAAAATAATGTCAGAATGCCAGGATATTACAAGAAAGACAATTTATTGTGCTCTGAAATCCACGTGTTCAAGGGACAAACAAGCCATTTATTGCAGAATACGTAAACGTGAAAAAAATGCAATTACCGTCCGCAGGCGTTCCGGCGTAAGATGTCAATACGGGATATGGCCACCATGGAGGGCGATGCAAGATTCCACACGTCGTGCCATGCTTTGCACAACATTATCAAGCAGCTGTTGGGGTAATTTATCCCATTCCTCTGTCAGTGCACGGATGAGGGTGTCCTTGTTTATTGGAGGGCATTGGCGACCAGCAAGAGTACTCCCCAAAGCATCCCACACATTTTCAATGGGATTCAGATCAGGAGAACGTGCTGGCCATACGAGGCGTTGAATATCCTCGCTCTCAAGACACTCCTGGACAGCGACTGTTCGATGACATGTTGCTTTGTCGTCCACGAAAATGAATCTATCACCGACAGCACCACGGAACATGCGAACATGAGGTAGCAGAACATCATTAATGTATCGTTGGCCAGTCATAGTTCCAGTTGGAAGCACATAGAGGGACGAACGGCCATTGATCATGATGCCAGCCCATACCATGACACTACATGTCGGATATCGGTCCCTTTCCTGTATGTTTGCTGGACAATATGCAGTACTACTATCACGCCAGATCAGTTGTCGTCGACAATCAGACGATAGATTGTATCTACTCTCATCTAAGAAGAGGACAGCAGACCAGTCGTTATCAGTCCAATTACGATGTTGATGGCACCATTGCAAACGGGCGGTACGGTGACGTTTGGACAATGGGGTGCACACAACAGGACGGCGGGCGTATAGTCCTCCTTCATGCAAACGTCTGGCGACAGTTTTTCGGGAGATCCGCTTGCCAGTAGCAGCCATAAACTGATTTGCTACCTCACTAGCTGTGCTGCGCCGGTGTCTTTTTGTTGATAGCACCGTGTACCGATCTTTTGCAGGTGTCGTACTGCGAACACGACCTCCCCCGTGACGTTTGCTACACTCTCCATTTGTTTGAAATGATTTCCAAAGCCTTGAAACAACACTGTGGCTGACGTCGAACTCCCTGGCAGCATCTGTTATTTTTCGCCTTTCTTCAGTCTTGCCAATAATACGGCCACGCATAAAATCATCTAGGTGATGTCGGGAAGACATACTGAAAATTGCAAGTTCGTCAATTGATTCTTTCCCTTTCAACTTTGCGTTTAAACAACAACGGTCAATAAGCGTCAAATCCTTTATTTCTCTTATCAGCGCTATGACGTCACGAACAAGTTCGGCATTCCAAAATTTGCATACGCACAACACGTCTTACTGTATCCCGCACTTATGCTAATTTCCACATTTTCCTGCCTTCCATTTTACGGTTGCTATCGTTGCTATTGTCATCCGTCCTTAGCAATTGTCCGGCAGTGTGTATATATATTTCATAATTTAAGATCATTAAAATTGTGTGAAGACGTTATTCATCCTAATGGTTCATGTGCACGAATGTTTTTTCTGCATTTAAGCTTTATTTTCCTTTTCATTTTCGTGATTAGTAATTAAGTCTTCACTGATTGCAGAATTTAGTTCCTGCTCAAAGGATTCTACTCGCTTTGATTTGTTCTTGTTTTCAAAAATTTAAGCAGACCTCTTTGCAGATTTTAATATATTCAAAGTATATAATTCTTAGCACGTCTTTTGTAAAAAAAGATCGTGGTTATGTTACCGGTTTGTCCGTCCGTCAGTCCGTCCGTCTGTACCCACGCTATCTCTGCAACTATTGGTCCGATTTGAAAAATTCTTTTTGCATTGGGAAGCTTGAATTATGCGAATGATGATCCCCCCCCCTTTTTTTTACGATGTACACTTTCGCCGCTAGCGGACGTAAATGCAGATGATGTCGAATTCAAAAATACGTTTTATTCCACATATTTGCATCTAAACATCCGATTGAAATTTTTTTTATCTTTCGATTCCATTTATGCCGAAGAGTATTTTAGATATAGTTACTTTTCCAAATTACGCATAGATTTTCCGCTAGGGGGCGTAAAAATAAATTACATTTTTCCCGATAACTCTTCTTCTAAAACTCTGATCTGAAAACGTTTTGCTTCACCGGATGCACCTCGTGATGGAAACTCTTTTGCATATAATTTCAAATTTTTGGTAAGGAATTATTTAGCCACCAGGGGGCGTAAGTGTTAATTTTTGCTTCTGATGTATTTGCCATAAAATCTGAGCTTCTATGATATCGATTGAAAAAATTCTTTAGTGGACCGATGCCACTCATATCGGTAAACCTTTTTGGAATATTTTTTTCGTAAAATATTTCACAGTTTCTCCGCCAGGGGCGTAGATATATATTTTATTTTTGCCAATATCTCTACTTCTAGGAGTCCGATTTAAAAAATTCCTTCTTTGTTGGATAGTGTTTTCGTGTGACACGTTTTTCGTATATTTTCAAAATTTTCAAGTGATTCATGGACTTTCCGCTATGGGGCGTAGTGGTAAATTGGGTTTCCCCCTATATCTCTGCTTCTAAATCTCCGATTTGAAAAAATCTTTCGGCCCCAGATACAGCTTCTGATGGGAAATCGTTTGCACATAATTTCTAATTTTTGCAAAAAAAAAAAAAAATAGTTTGGACGCCAAGGGGCCGAAACCTTAATTTCCGCTTCTGATGTATTTGCAGCAAAATATGAGCTTTTAAATTTTCGATTGAAAAAAACATCGTTTGTAGACCGATAGTACTCATGTCAACAAACCTTTTAGAATCTTTTTCTTCTTAAAATAATGCATGGTTTCTACGCCAGGGGCGTAGATGTATATCTTATTTTTGTCAATATCTCTACTTCTAGGAGTCCGATTTGAAACATTCCTTATTTGATGGATAGCGTTTCCAGTGTGACATGTTTTTCATATAATTTCAGAATTTTCAAGTAATTCGTAGACTTTCCGCTAGGGGGCGTAAAGGTAAATTGCTTTCCCCCTACATCTCTGCTTCTAAATCTCCTATTTGAAAAATTATTTCTGCACCGAATACAGCTCTTAATGAGAAATCCTTTGCACATGATTTACAATTTTTGTAAAAAATGGTTGGGCCACCAGGTGGCGTAAGTCATAATTTCCGCTTCTGATGTATTTGCAGCAAAATATGAGCTTCCAAAATCTCGATTGAAAAAAGTCGTTTGTTGACTGATACTACTGATGTCGACAAACGTTTTAGGAACATTTTCTTCTTGAAATAATGCATGGTTTCTACGCCAGTGGGCGTAGATGTATATCATATTTTTGTCAATATCTCTACTTCTAGGAGTCCGATTTGAAAAATTCCTTCTTTGTTGGATAGTGTTTCCGATGCGAAATATTTTTCCTATAAATTCAAAATTTTCAAGTAAATCATAGACTTTCCGCTAGGGGGCACAAAGATAAAGTGCGTTTCCTGCGTTATTTCTGCTTCTAAAACTCCGATTAGAAAAATTCTTCCTGTATCGCATACAAGACCTGATGGAAAATATTTTTCACATAATTCCTAAAGTTTGGTAAAGAATGGTTTGGCCACCAGGGGGCATAAGTGTTAATTTCTGCTTCTGATGTATTTGTAGCAAAATCTGGTCTCCTGAAAACTCGACTAAATTTTTTTTTCTTAGACCGATACTGCTCGTATGGGAAAACCTTTTGGAATACTTTCTTCCTAAAATAATGCATAGTTTTCCCACCAGGGGACGTAAAGTCACACCTTATTTTTGTCGATATCTCTGTTTCTAAGAGTCAGATTTGAAAAATTCTTTCTATTTTGGAGGGCGTTTCCGGTGTGAAACGTTTCTCATATGAATTCATGTTTTTCTTAACGCACAAGTCTGCAACCATAGGGCGTAAGCTCACGATTCCGTTTACAGCAATAAATTTAGGAACATGAAATGAAGTAGAACTTACGTTTCAATTGTTGATACAAACTTATAACAATATTTTTGCTGCCCCGGTGGTGCAGTGGTTTAAGCGATGGCCTCTGATCATTCGTCCGAAAGGGGTCCGGGTTCGAATCCCGGTGAGGCATAGATGTTGTGTTTGTCTTACGGCGCTGACTCCCTCCCTTCCTTGGAACCAGTGGTCCTAAATTAGGGACGAGCGACAGCTTATAACCCATTGAGTTGCTCACGGTGGTCGTTAAAGCGAAAACAAAAAAATAATTTTATATTGAAACTTGCACTACACTTTGTTTTTTTTTCAATATTGTTTACGGAAGTTTGAACAGACTAAAACACCAAAAGCACAAAAAGTATACCTACGTGGATCCGTAGGTATAGAAATCTGGAATTTTATGATCTAAGACATTGATTGGCTTAATTGAAGTGTTTGCAGACGTTCCAATAAAAATAAGGTAACATTCGCTTGGTTGTGTAAGTCATTCATAATTACTTTGTTTTATTCCGTATATTGCATTTTTATCTAAAACTTTTGTGCCTATGATGAGCGGGTCCTTAAAAGTGCAGGGTCCGGGGCAGATGCTTCGTTTGCTCTGGTCTAAGGGCGGTCTTCTTCATAAACAGCCAATCAGGATAGTTTAGGGAAAAGATAAGTCCTGAGCTAAACATCCAAAAAACAAAAGAAAACTATAAAAAAAAAAGAATTCCTTCTAAATCTGCTATGACTCTGAACGTTGACTTTACTCTCCTGCTAGTTTCAACATCTACTCTATTTCTTCTTTCAATCATACTTCCTAAATGCCCAAACTCATTCACTGTGCACTTTTCAGGCAGATCTTGCTCTCAATTCTAACGGATCTTTGCTCAAATGTAGGGTTTTCACCCAAGGGAGGTTTAAACTCACTTGCCTTGGACCCAGGAGATATACGCTGCATACTATACTCCGTGTAAACATAACAGTGTACCACTCTTTAAGGTACGGAACAGCTACTTCCGTTTCGAGAAATAGTCCCCAGCATTTAGATCAAAAAGCAGCAGAATCGATTTTTGCTTGCTCAGATGTTTATCGGATAAAATTGCTACCGAAAACAAATTTTCCAAAGTCAGAGCTTTTTAAGAAACAAATTTGATGTGAGAAGTTACTTAATCAAGAGCCTCACACTTTCGGCTGTTTCTGTCCAGCTGGGAATAACTTGGAAAGGGAGGAAGGGGTGGAAGATGTCTTCCAACATTCACAACGCAGGCACAATAAATTGACAATCGGGAAAACTTGAGGGTAAGATTACTTAAACAGGCAATAGAAGAAAAAGTTTGGATTTCCACCTCCCCATTCACAATCCCCATTGCTTGTGTGATGTGTGAATGGGTTGGGAATCAGTGAGAGAGTAATTGCCTGACCAGCGGGAATGTACTGTAACGCGGACTGATACAGTTATTGCGTTGCACGGAAAGGTCGTGATAAGGCTCCCCGCCTTTAACAAAAGTACTCTCTTAGGTGACTTGGATAATAGAATTAGAAGTGAGGGACTAGACGTTCTGATGGGAAGGTGGGTTGACAGGAAGAAATTGTTAAAAAGTGCCATAAATTGAAGAGCAAACCGACATAGGGACAAAATGCATACCAGAATAGAGCGTGCACTTCGAGAGCGAAGTTTCGGATGACCATTTGTAACGGGGATCCAATACTCCGTGACTTCCGGCTTAACGTGCCCTCCGAAACACGGCGGATCTTTAGTGGTTGAAGCAATCAGACTGGGATCGAACCCTCAATGAACATAGTGACAGCCGATTTATCTTACCACTGTGCTATCGTGGCCCTCTAAAAACCAAAACTCTGGTTTTTACCCTTATACTAAGTTTGAATTTCATAGAAATTTGGTTCGAGTTAGAATACGGTGAAAGAAACACTGAAGTTCAAACTTTTCTTGTGCGCATCATTAGTCAGAAGCACGTTATACACAGAATTATTCCACCAGAGTAAAACATATTTTTGGTAGTTGTAACTGCAACTGCTTATTGAAAATAAGACTAACAGTCTTAATTACAAGAACTAGCAAACGTTATCGCGTAACTTTAAAGCGCGACAAGGGAAGGCAGCTGTTTTTTTAAATAACGTTCTTTACGAAAAAATACTTTCTTTTCAATCTTAAAGCTTTAATAGAAGTTTGTAAAATAATTGCTCTCGCGTTATTATCTGAGGAAACTTATACGTAAAAGTAGTTGTCGGATTAAATCCACCGCAGAAAACAAATTAGCCTTCAGCTTGAATGAGCACCATTTTACAAGTTGCACTAGATCAGTAATGAAAAGTCAGGTGCCAATGTTAAGCTTAGAAATTAATAACGTGGAAAAGAAACAATCTAGTAGATCGATTTCGTCTGCGCGAGGCGTCAAACAAATTAAAAAAAAAAAAAAAAGGATATGGAAATCGAGCAGAAAAAAATCAAACGTGCCATAAAAACGGAAGCTGAAAAATTAAGGAAAAGTTTAATCCAAAATTATTATTTTAGTTAACTAAAATATCAAACTATGTAGGCATTTAAGAGTGCAGTTTTTGTTTTACAGGTAAGCTTTTTTCGAAAATTGGGGCATGCTGAAAACCCGTAGCCGGTAGTATAGCTTCCGGACTTTGTGTGATTCGTATCTTCCTGTTGTGCTCGATTCTTTCTTGCTTTGTTTGTACAGTCCGTACATTTCAGTTTAGCTGTTCCTCTGTTATGTTTTTTTATCCTCGTAGCTCCTGCCCCCCCCCCCCACGTCATTCCTTCTTCGTACATCTCACACCAGAGAAATTTTGCTTTACGACAGTTTATGAGGTATATGAGCTGATTTAACTTTCAATTTCAGTTGTATGTTCCTACAAAGGGCATTCCATAAAATCTGGAAGTATTTTTTTGTTTGAGTTGGCAACAGTGAAAAAATAATCACGCAGACGACTAACCGAATTAAGGAAGTATCTATGGCAACAGTTATTAGTCGTAGCAGACGATTCTGGTTTTGTTATTGCGCAGTTGTTTGAGGTACGTCTGCATTTCGCCATACAGCTATGGAGGTGAGTGATTCATAGTTAAGAAGAAAAACGCGTTGTGCGATAAAATTTTGCTGTCGTTTGGGCAAAACGGCTCTAGAAAAAGTTGATTTAATGAAAAAAGCTTAGAAAGATAAATATTTGGGTGAGTCAACGATTTTTAGATGGCATCATGATTTCACAAAAGGGCGTTTATCGGCAGAACTGGCTCTTAGGCCTGGTCGACCTGAAAGTGTTGCTACGGAGCGTATTATTAACAGTGTTTGGGCAATCCTGCAAGAAGATCGGCGAATGACGTGTGAAGACATAGAGGCGTCAACTAATATTTCAAAAGCGTCGGCATTCCGCATTCTACGTGACAAATTACTGCTGCATCGTGTGTGTTCCAAATGGGTATCTCATCACCTGACGAGAGAACAATTGTTAGCCAGAGTTCAGGTGTGTCATGAGTAGAAACAAATGATTGTAAAGGATCCAAACTTTCTAAGCACAGTAATAACTGCCGATGAAACATGGGTCCACTATTTTGACCCCCTCACGAAGCGCGCAACGAGTTTCTGGAAACACACAGGCTCGCCTCCTCCGAATAAAGTCAGTCAAATCAAATCAGCTGGGAAGGTGATGATGATAATTTTATTTCATCATAAAAGTGTAGTCTACCAGCATGTCGTTCCTCCACAAATTTCTGTCAATACTAAGTATTACATTTCAGTCTTGAAGTGTCTGTAACGACTTATATCGATTAAGTGACCAGAACTGGTGGGCAAGTGGACCCTACACCATGATAACGCCCGCCTACATGTGGCTGCTTGTGTTCAAAAGTTCCCTACTAAATGCACTATTGAAATCATGCCACAGTCTGCCTGACGATTTCTGGTTGTTTCCAACAGTGAAGAGAAGTTGAGTGGCGCAATATTCAACACAGATGCTGACGTTATTCAAGCTGTACAGTGGTCGCTAAAGCAGCTTCCACAAAATGCCATCGCCGCATGCTTTGAAAAGTGGGCTGAACGACGTGACCGTTGCATATCCGAGGGAAGATATATTGAGAAAGAAAAACTTATATTTCACTGTACCTATGTTTCTTCATTTTGTGTGATTTTACTGTCGGTTTTTATGGAACGGCCGTCGTATTTAAAAATAAACATGTTACTTGTCTTTACCTCTTCTTACGTAATGTCATATCTTACGTTTATGAAAACTCCTTGCAGGCAGTCAAGTCAGTAAAACTTAAATGAAAGCATATTGTTTGAGCAATGGATGTGTCCTGTGCAATGCTACAATCCAGCTTGTGAACTGTTGCTATTTTGTCTACAGATGGTAATATTATAAGGCTTTAGTTAAATTTAATGTTGCAGTAGTAAGGTTTACGGTTTATGTGCTTTCTTACTCATACTTAATAACTAAAGGTAAAATCTTTGAAATAGTTCGCATTGCATTTTGTGAACATATGTACACAGTGGAGTCATATTATTGTGACCACCTTCTATTTTTGACGTCAACAGCTTGTAAACAATGAAAGAGGGCACGTGTCGTGAGTTGGCTTTGATTGTATATAAGGTGTGCTGTAGGGATTCTGAAAACATATCACTCGTTCCTGTCATGGATAAAAAGAGCGCTTTATCAGATTTGTAAAAAAGATTATTATCAGCTTTCGGGCCAAGGGTGTCAGTATATCTGAAACAAAGCAGTTTGTGAACTGTTCGCGTGCTGCTGTGGTTAAAGTGTATCGTGATTGAAGAAATGGCATCATTGCGAATAACCGATGTGGAAACTGCGGAGCACCACATGCCGTTGATGTGAGAGGTGAACGTCGGCTGGGAAGGTGGTTGAGGGCCGATCTACATGCTACAGTGGAGCAACTCACTGGCCGAAGGAACCAGGTGGCTACAGAAAGTGTGTCTAAAACGACAGTTCAGCGAACCCTGCTGCGTATGGAGCTCCGATGCAGACGGATGGTCACTGCGCCTATGCTAACGAAGGTGCATCAGCAGAAAAGGCTTATATTTTCACGGCAGTATCGGAATTGGACCTCCGCTGATTGGCAAAGGATTGCCTTCTCCGATGAGTCACGTCTTCTGCTTCATCGAACGGATGGACGTTGGCGTATAAGGCGAGAAGCATCGGAGAACAAACAATCTTCAATCATTGCTGGAAGAACACAAGCTGGTGGAGGCGGCGTTATGGTCTGGGGAATGTTGTCGTGGCATTCTCTGGGTCCACTCATACCTGTGGAAGGCACTATGGACAGAATTCGTTATAAATCCATCCTTGCAAACCACATACACCCATACATGCTGATTGTCTTCCCTGAGGTGGTTCGGATCTTCCAGAACGACAATGCAACTTGTCACACGACCAGAAATGTCTAAGAGTGTTTGGAAGAGCACAATAAATACTTCAAACTAATTCCCCAGCCTCCTAATACTCCACATTTAAACCCAATTGAGCATATGTGGGACCACCTCGATCATATTGTTCGATAAATGGATCCTCCACCACGCACCCTTCAGCAGCTGTCAGATACACTGCAGTCAGCATGGCTCCACATACCTGTGAACACCTTCCAGCACTTTACGGAGTCACCCCCAGCCCGTAGTGCTGCTGTTTGCCCTGCACGCGGCGGTTACTCTGGATATTAGCAGCTGATCACAAGAATGTGACTGGACCGTGTATATGTATTATAAAAATACAGAACTTCGACTGAATTTTTTCACGCTGAAGTCACACACACACACACACACAAATTTACATCAAATTTTTTGCCTCTACTTTGTGCTATTCTTCGGCAGAGTCACCACACGAGACAAATTGTCCTAAGATCCATAAAAGGCTTTAACAGAAGAAAGGAAAGCACAGGCTTTAGCAAGCCGATCTTCATCATCAAACTTTTTGTGATAGCGATGATTAGAATCTTGATTGCTAAAGCATTATAGCCCGCATTTCCTAATCGTGAGCTCAGTGACCATCTGCAGAAAAACTGGATTCTCCATGCACATGAAGAAAGATAGAGTATGTGTGCATGTGTGTGTGATTCATGTCTCCTAATTCATCCGGCAGATTTGATTCGCAACTCTAGACGCAGGTGGCCGTATAAGTCAGATGAATCTCCTGCAATGCGCAGAAGTAACAACAAAACCTCATGTGAGACGAGACAAATAAAAAGCAATTCGAAGGCCATATTCACTAGAGGAACTAGATGTCAGAAATATTTGAAGGTTGGAACAATACTAAACATTTCAACAGGGCCACCCCTAAAATATGTGGGACCCCCGGGGAAATATTTTTTTTGCTGAAGCCCTGTCTACATAAACAATTTGGCTAAAAAAATGTATTGCAAGTCATCTAATGTGTACGCCAAGGTTGCATTTGTTGCTTCAGAGATGTGAATAAGATACAAATAATTGCCTTTTTCGTTGTTATCTGTGATTCTGTAATTAAATCTTCATTTGCTAAAGAATAACTAGTTGCAGGAATTTCAATTGAGTTATTCAAATGAAAATATTTTTTTTTCAATTTCATCTGGTGTTTAGTAATTAGGTCTTCATCACTGTAGAATTTGGTTCTTGCTCAACAAGAGTCTGATCTCTGTCATAGTTTCCGGTTTTTTAAAATTTAAGGTGAACTCCTATTAAAAATATTCTATTTCTCTTTTCGTTTCAGCTTTCTTTTCTAAGTACTACTTTTGTATTTTTTTATTTATGTCTCGATATCGTCTTGTGATCATTTTCAATTATCTAAAGGATTAAAAATAAAATTTTGTTATACCCAAAGTATAATACATGTACATTTTTAATATTAGTTGTTGTGCAAGTAGTAAAAATAAACCAGAGAATGGAATGTTGATACACTCTTTGCATTTCATAGCGCCCTATTTAAAAAAACAAAAACAGAAAAAAACCCAGGTAAGCTTAGTTCTGATTGATTCGTCAGTTTGGAACGTAGGACTACGACTTGCAAATTGGAGTGTTGAAAGCAGCAAGTTCGAGATGGGTCGGGTACGGGTTCGATCGGTGTGTTGGATTTTTGTTTGGCGGCGGTTGCTTTCAGGTGTTCTCGATACTCTCTTGTTCGTTGGGCTGCAGTATCCTTGGACTCCTTACATTCTTCATCACTTGCTCTGCATTCTCCTTTTGATTTTCTCCATTTTTGCTTGCATTCATTATGCAAATTCCGTGGCATTGTCGAAAATGTTAACCCTTTCACACGAAAATAATTTTTAAATTTTTTAGCTTAAACCACTGCGATATGTTCTTTATATATTTGAACAGATCTCGTCGACAGCTTTGAAACGATGCCACGCACAGTCGTTTTGCACTGACGGTTGTGCAGATAAACCGCGTTATTGCCAAAAGTGTTCACCAATTCACAAGAAAGCAATTTTTAAACTGTTCAGTTCAAACCACTGCGAAATGTTCTTCATATAATTGAATAGATTTCATCGGGAGCTTTTAAAACGATGCCAAGCACAGTCGTGCTGCGCTCACGGTTGCCGAGAGAGACTGAGTCAAACGCGGCGGCACATTCAGAAATATTGCATCATCTCCCACGTACGCCGCCCCGGTGGCGCAGTGGTCTAAGGCGCTGGCCTCTGATCATTCGTCCGTAAGGGGTCCGGGTTCGAATCCCGGTGAGGCATGGATGTTGTGTTTGTCTTATGGCACTGGCTCTCTCCCTTCCCTGGAACCAGTGACCCTAAATCAGGGACGGGCGACTGCTTATAGCCCATTGAGTTGCTCACGGTGGTCGTTAAACCTCCAATAAAAAAAAAAAAAAAAAAAAAAAATCTCCCACGTACACAGGGAGCGAGGCGAGCGTCACGCGCACGATGCATTGCGCAGTACGCTAATTGGACTCCATACTGTTTACGAATATGCTAACACGATTAGTGTGTGGCACGTATTTTTAACACTGTAATGATTTCAATTGGGACTTATTTTTATCACAGGTTGTCTGCCGTATGTCGCCCCATACTATCCGTGGAGTTAGACGTACGATCGTGGCCAAAAGTCCTGCACCAGTAGACCGAAAGTCTAATTTTTGTTGTTTGAAGTCAACTTATACACTGAAGAGCAATTGAATTAGAGACAGCTGGCGTTATGCAAATGTGGCCCTTGCAGCGATGGTTTTACCGGATTCGATGTACGCAAGGTGCACCCGTGACAGGCTTGTGAAAATTGCAGTGCCTGCACGATTTCCGAGAGGGAGGGACCCATTCGTCGAATCTAGACAATTTTCCCACTATCAAATGCGCTTAGAACCTTCGTCTTACCCATACTGCGTCCGACTCTTACTGATTCTCGTCGCATCACTCCTTATATTGTCGGATCGCTGCATACGTCATGTCGGCTAGCTCGCATTGTAACAACGGATAGACGGGCCACAGTGCAAGAAATCACTCGGCAATTTAACGCTGGTGCACAAAAACGTGTAAGCAGCCACATCATCCAGAACCATCTCCTCGCTATGGGGTACAGAAGCCATCGTCTCACGAAGGTACCGCTGCTGACCGCACATCACAGGGTGCAAAGATTAGCATGGGCGCGGGAACATCGCCACTGGACCCTAAACATGTGGGAAAATGTTGCGTGGACTGATGAGTCGAGATTCACGTTGGTACATGCGGATGGCAGGATACGAATACGGCGCAAAGCACATGAAGCGATGGATCCTTCTTGCCTGCAGGGTACTCTTTAAGCTGGTGCGGGTGGCATTCTCGTCTGGGGACTGTTTACGTGGACTGAAATGGGACCCCTGCTACGTGTGACATCGTCCCTCACAGGTCAACGTTACCGGGATATCCTGGACGACCATTTGCTCCCGTTTGTGCGTCTTCAACATCCCACCGGGACCTCACCGTGCCATCGCTCCCGAATTGTTTCCGAATGGTTGGATGAACACTGCACCGACGTGACCTCGCTTTCTTGGCCAGTTAGGTCACCTGACCTCAATCCCATCGAACACATCTGGGATGCCATCGAGAGAAATGTTCGAGGCTCTGACCCCCCCCCTCCATCAAATCTTCGTGAACTGTGGGAGCTTTTTCAGCGGTCGTGGATCCGTATGGCTTCCCAACGCTT
This sequence comes from Macrothele yani, assembly GCA_039090855.1. NCBI lineage: Eukaryota > Metazoa > Arthropoda > Arachnida > Araneae > Macrothelidae > Macrothele > Macrothele yani. Next base: position 129,392,003 of record CM077027.1, on the reverse strand, counting down.
CCGGTGTCTTGTCGAGTCAATGCCGAGACGAATCGCCGCCGTCATCAGGGCGAAAGGTGGTGCTACACGTTACTAGACAGGTATCTCAAAATCAATTGCTCTTCTGTGTAGAACGTAATGGGAAAGTCAGGAATACATATTGTACATCATTTTAAAGTAAAGTTTATGCTGAATTCAAGTATTTTTACAGAATGTTATTACCAGTAATAGAAGTGAAGTTACAAGCAAAAGTACAGCGTTTAGTCATAAAAAGCAACAAATAGTGGGATTTGTGAAATTAGTGTACAATGCATTTAACGTAAAATTACTGTACAGTACATTATTGAAACTTGCAGGACAGTTGAAATAACTTACCAAGAATAAAATACGCGTTATTATTTAATTGGATAACCACGGTTACTTAGTAACAAAGTGCACCTTCTTGGCATGGAACTAATGATTTTCTTTAGGTGCCCATTGTTGATAACACGGGCCATGCGGCCCTTACAGACTCAATTAATGTCTTTAATTGAGTTTTTTACGATAATTAATGTCTTTAATTGAGTCTGTAAGGGCCGTATGGCACCATGTTATCACCAATGGTATGAGGAAAATTATATGAGTGATTACAAGCAAAGCATATTTTGCTTGTAATCATATGAGTGATTACAAGCAAAGCATATTTTGCTTGTTGGTAAGTTATTTCAAGGGTCCTGCAAGTTTATAACGAAGTAAATTTCTCCGTCATTTCTGTCCACGCCAGGATTCGAACCCGGATCCCCTCATTCCGGAATAAGTCACTCTACCAATTGAGCTACGCGGACGTTTTATTCTGATTCCTATCTGCCTTTATGTCGTGTGCGTCCTTCTGGCAGGTACGTCACATCTCCTGGTACGTTACAAGTTTCAATAATGTACTGCACATTAATTTTACGTTAAACGCATTGTACACTAATTTCACAAATTCCACTATTTGTTGCTTTTTATGACTAGACTCTGTACTTTTGCTTGTAACTTTACTTCTATTACTGCTAATAAAATTCTGTAAAAATATTTCAATTCAGCATAAAATATCCTTTAAAATGAAGTATAATATGTATTCCTGACTTAACCTTTACATAAGTTGACTTCAAGCACCAAAAATTAGACTTTCAGCTTACTGGTGCAGGACTTTTGGCCACGATTGTAGTCCTGTGTCAGAACTGTGTATTTCTTAAAATAAAAACAGTAATCAGTTTGTATTAAAGATGTACAGTTCATCAGAATTATAATTTAAGAAAATGAAAAGAATTGGAATTTACGTCTCTATTGTTGATACAAACTTAGAACAGAATTTATATTTTAAAAATTGCACTACACATTTTTTTTTGTAGTAGTATTTTTTACGATAATTTGAACACACACAAACACAAAAAGCAGGAACGGAGATCCGGGGATGTGGAAATTCGGAAAAAAAAATCCAAGACAAATGGTTGTCTTAATCCCATGCAAAAAAAGAGTAATTATTACGTTTTGTTCTGCATATTTCAATTTTATCTTAATAATTTTTGTGCCTATGATGGATGGGCTCCTCCAAGGTGCAGCCCTCCCCGAAGCGCGATGCCTGGGCCATGTGTTCACTTCCGTAGGTCTAAGGGTGGCTCAACATTTTAACAGCGTGCGAGATGAAGCAGGAAAATTCTATCCCTACTTTCTTTTTTTTTTTATTGGAGGTTTAACGACCACCGTGAGCAACTCAATGGTCTATAAGCAGTCGCGCGTCCCTGATTTAGGGCCACTGACTCCAGGGAAGAGAGAGAGCCAGTGCCGTAAGACAAACATATCATTCATGCCTCACCAGGATTCGAACCCGGACCCCTTTCGGACGAATGATCAGAGGCCATCGCTTAGACCACTGCGCCACCGGGGCGGCCTATCCTTCCTTTGCTTCTGTGCTATACATCATTATGTACGCTGTGCAAACAAAAGTGGTTACACACCACAAATATTGCGGGCTTAGAGACTGGGTGGTCTTGGGTGTAGGCTTCCAGTTCATCGTGAAAGTTGGACCCGCTTTCGCCACGGCGTCCATTTTTTTGAAATCAGTTAGAGTCAGGTGATTATAGCACGAGATTCCCACTGGTGCAGGGCAGGCAAGACCATCGGGGCAACTGTGCAAGGCGGCTGGACCATCCGGGCAACTGGGGCAGGGCGGACTGGACCATCCGGGCAATTGGTGTGATCATCCGGTCGCCCCGGGCACCGAGTCTTCACGGAACTCCGTAGTTTAGGAAATAAAAGCAAAATCATCTTCAGTAGAATATTTTATATTTATTAATGTTTTTTTAATTTGGGGCTCGAAGCCATTAAAAAGATATTTTTACGAGGGTTGTGCCGAAAGTATTACAAAAGTAAGCATAACTTTTTTATTAATTAACAAAGGTCGTTCAAATTGCACATGTTGGAAGAGTAACGCTATTCAAAGGCACTACTCAACATAGTCTGAATCACAAGTGATGTATTTGCACCATCGTTGAACCCAACTTTCGAATCCTCTTTGAAAAAATTCAGGTGTGGACTGTTGCACCCACTTCTTCACAGCCACTTTCACTTCGTCTGTGTCATCAAATCGTTGTCCCCGCATACTGTCCTTCATTGGACCGAAAAGGGGGAAGTAGGAGGGCACCAGATCTGAGCTGTACGGTGGATGGGGGACCACCAACCATCCTAATTTGCTGATAGCCTGATTTGTTGCCAAAGATGTGTGTGGTCTCGCATTGTCATGATGAATGTGGATCATTTTCACATTCTTGTTCGGTCTGTTAGTTCTTATGGCTTCTCTAAGCTTCTTGAGTGTCTCCATGTTTGCCCGCTGGTCACGGTACGGCCACGTTCCGGAAAGTCAAGGAGGGAAGAAATTTATTAGGTGATCCCTTGTAGGTATGAATGTTTCTGTAGTGGACCACAAGATAAAAATTAAGTTCTGTCTTCTTCGGTTCTATTTTTTTACTCCTGCCTTTATCGGTTATTCTTTCTCGCTATAGTGTTCGAGGCTAGCCTCTTCTCAGCGCGTACAACAGCGTAACCTCTTCTTAACCCTGCTCGAAAACTGTAAGCTCAGATTCTCGCCAAAAAATCATTTTTCTCCCACACGGAACATTGTGGAAACACCCAAACTGGCTGCAAAACAACGAACATAAAGTAGTCGAACTCTCTCTCTCTCTCAGGAGTTTCTTTTAATACTAGTTTTCAACTCCAAAAATCTAAAACATTCCCACAGCAATACTACTTTTTGACAACTAAATATCCGAAACTTTTTTAACGGCAGCTTACCATCTCGTAGTCATTTACCAAATGATGAACTGGCATTTTATCTTCAGCGGTAACACACACAGACAGTGGCGCTCCCAGGTATTTCTGTTGGAAGGGGCTATATCTCTCTCTATATATATGCTGTAGTATACGTACACATACGTACACAGGGATGTAAGGTCAGGTGATGCGTAACATCACAGCCTCTCCTTGACAAATGCCAACCCCGCCTTCTCGTGGTGCATCCTGTTCCCACTAAAGGGGCTCTGACGACCGCCAATAGCGGTATAACTATACCATCGGGATTAGAGGAAATTCTATCCCACACTCACCAACCCGCTTGGCCAGCGTGGTGAGTTATGGCCAAACCCCTCCAAAATGATTCCACAACTTAAATCTTGGCCCTCAGTCTCCGGCAGCTGGAATGTACCTGGCCAAGGCAGCGGCCAGTGCGACATGAAGGCAGAGGGTGCTAAGAATCCCCGGAGGACCGGACTAGGCTGCCATCTGATGCTGACCTTGGCTACGTACAATGGACGCTCCCTATCTTCTGATTCAAGGCTTCTTGAATTGGAAGAGGAACTACAAAGGATCAAGTGGGACATCGTGGGGCTAAGTGAGGTAAGGAGAAAAGAGAAGATCTCATCGAACTGAAAAGTGGACATCTCTTCTACTATCGTGGGACAGATACTGGCAGAACTAGTGGTGTTGGATTTATAATAAACAAGAAACTGAAGGATAAAGTTGTAGAAGTTGAAAGTTCCTCTGACAGAGCTGCACGACTTGTTATCCAACTCTCGAAAAGATACCAGGCTCAGATTATTCAAACTTATGCACCCACCACAAGTCATCCTGAAGAAGAAATTGAAGAATTTTATGAGGAAATTTGTCATCTAAATAATAAAGGTAAGCAGCACTTGAAAATAATTATGGGAGATTTCAATGCAAAAATAGGGCAACGGCAACAGAATGAAACTTCAGTAGGTAAATTCGGTCACGGCAACAGAAACCAGCGTGGAAATACTCTCGTTGAGTTTGCAGAGGCAGAAGGGTTTTTCATCTTGAACTCCTTCTTCAAGAAAAAGCCACACAGGAAATGGACATGGAGACATCCAAATGGGAAGAAAAGTGAAATTGATTTTATTATGTGTAACAAAAAATTCGTCATAGAAGACTGCAGTGTGCTAAACAAGTTCAACACAGGTAGTGACCATAGATTGGTGAGATGTAAGATGCACCTCAACACTAAACTTGAACGTGGCAAGCTCATAAGACAAACAAAATGTATTGACATAACCAACCTTAAAAAACACCATAATACCTTCAAGTTGGAACTGAAGAACAGGTTCTCTGCTTTAGAAGGCCTAACATCAGAAGAAGTGGACATCTCTGAAGTTAACAGAAAAGTAACCAAAGCTCTTATGGAAACAGCAACAAAATTAGCTGGGTCTAAGAACAAGTTGCATGTAAATAAATTATCAGGAAAAACGAAAATGTTGATGCAAAAAAGAAGAGAGATGAGGACAACTAAAGAAGATGTGACTTCCAAAGTGGAATATATAGAGCTATGCAAGACAGTAAGAAAAAGTATCACTGAAGACGTAAGAAAATTCAACTGTGAACTAGTGAGGAAAGCAATTGAAAACAACCAAAGCCTAAAGATAGCAAAGGGACATCTCAGTAAGGGAAGAAAACAGATTATGGCACTGAGAAAAGAAGATGGTTCTGTAACAAGAAATAGAGGCAGAAATTTTGACAAGAGTGAAAGATTTCTACTCCAAATTATATGAAAGGGATGATACATGCACTCCAGACATCATGAAAGATACCAGTACCAGAGTTCCTCCAGTCCTTCCAGCAGAAGTTGCACATGCAATCAAGAACATGAAGCGGGGAAAAGCTCCAGGAGAAGATGGAATTACTGTAGACATCATACAAGAAGCAAGTGGAGAAATCGAAACAGTACTCGCCCAAATTTTCACTCGATGCCTTAATGAAGGAAAGATTCCTGAGGATTGGAACACCGCTACAATGATCCTGCTACATAAGAAAGGTGACATTGAGGATCTCGGAAACTACAGACCTATCAGCCTCCTATCAGTAGTTTATAAAATCTTCACTAAAGTTCTTTCACACCGCTTGAAGGTAACACTGGACATGGCTCAACCGAGAGAACAAGCTGGATTCAGGAGTGGCTACAGCACAATAGATCATATCCACGTGCTGAGAGAACTAATTGAAAGAGCGAGGGAATATGAACTTCCATTGTGCATGGCTTTTATCGATTATGAAAAAGCCTTTGATTCGGTGAAACCATCAGCAGTTACAATGGCTCTGAAAACCTGCGGTATTGAAGATGCATACATTAATATTATTAATAACATCTATGAAAATGCAAGTGCAAAGATTAGGCTGGTTGAAAATACAACACACGTAAAAATTGGAAAGGGAGTGAGACAAGGTGACACCATATCTCCGAAGCTCTTTAATGCCACATTGGAGAGTGTTTTTCAGTCGCTGAGCTGGGAAAACAAGGGGATAAAGATTAATGGAGATTATCTAACCCACCTTCGTTTTGCTGATGACATAGTCATTTTTGCAACTACCCCATCAGAGCTACAGAGTATGATCCAGGAACTTGCTGACAAGAGTAAAGAAGTGGGATTAAAAATGAACTTTCAGAAGACAAAAGTGATGTTCAATGCTTTTACAAGAAATGAAGATTTATCGATTGATGGAGAAAAGCTGGAGATAACAGACACATACATTTATCTTGGACAGCAGATATCAAGTGAGGGTCACATTGGTGAAGAAATTAATCGGCGTAAAAAACTTGCCTGGAGAGCTTTTGGAAGAAACAGCATAATTTTCAAGAGCAATATGCCATTATGTCTTAAAAGAAAAGTGTTTGATCAATGCATCCTTCCAGTGCTTACGTATGGTGCAGAGACGTGGACCTTAGCTAAAAGAGACATACAAAGGCTGCAGACAACTCAAAGTAGCATGGAGAGGTGCATGCTTGGTGTAACCAGGAGAGATAAGAAGAGGAACACGTGGATCCGAAAAATGACAAGAGTGGAAGACATCATGATCAGAGTTAAATCCCTGAAATGGCAATGGGCTGGACATACTGCCAGAAGAACAGACCATAGATGGACAGCCGAAATTTTAGATTGGATTCCAAGGGACAGGAAAAGACCCAGAAGAAGACCACATGGGAGATGGGTGGATGAAATTCGAAAGTATGCAGGGGTGACATGGAGGAGACTGGCACAAGACAGACCGCTGTGGAGGAAACTTGGAGAGACCTTCGTCCAGCAGTGGATTGATAATGGTTGACAATGATGATGATGATGATACGTACACAATGTGTGTATGTATATATATATATATATATTGCACATAGTGTACGCCAATAGTTTATGTAAGGTTGTGACGTAAGTCGCTCTTAATCTCTTTGGGTCTTTGGGGAAGAAGACTATGTCAGACACCATGTAATTTTTTGAAAATGTAAAACACACTGCTGGCCACCCAAAATGCAACACCAAGAAGGAAGCATCCGATTTTCCTGAAATTCGAAGCATGCGTCGCCCGCGAGAGGACATGCAAACGATTAGTAATGCAGGGCATATGCAAATCATGTGCGCCCGGCACGCCACCGAGAAGCACTATAAGAAGGGTGCACAGAAGGCGGGGTGTAAGTAGTAGAAGTGTGTTGTGCTGCCGGACCTGTGCGTGGGAAGCTTCCTGATGCCTCGTCGCAGAATACGGCAGTCATTCCAGCACGTTTCGGAGTTTGACAGATGACGAATAGTGGCTTATCGCGACAGCGGTTTATCGTATCGAGACATCGGCGCCCGTGTGGGACGACATCCAGCCACAGTGAGGCGAGTTTGGATTCCGTGGGTGCAGGAGGGACGGACTGACCAACGTGAGCGATTGCCGCGGGACACCACCGAACGAGAGGACCGGCATGTTGTGCGGCGGGCATTGACGGCTCGCACCGCCACATCACGAACGTTAGGGCAGGAATTAGGGTGTGTTGCGCAACAACCTGTGTCAGCACGTACCGTTCGACGTCGTCTTCAGGAGCGTGGACTTGTCGCACGGCGCCCATTGCTCCAATTACCATTGACGGTACACCACCGGCGAGTGCGGCGGCAGTGGGCCGTTGAACGCCGCACCTGGACTACGGAATGGCACGACATTGTCTTCTCCGACGAATCCCGCTTCTGCCTGCAACACCACGATGGTCGGATCCTTGTGTGGTGGCACCGCGGCGAGAGACTGTATGACGCCTGCATTATGCATCGCCATACCGGTCCGTCGCCTGGCGTTATGGTTTGGGGCGCAATCGGATATGACACCCGCACCCATCTGGTACGCATCGCCGATACACTCAACAGCCACCGGACCATCTCCGACGTTTTGGAGCCTGTAGTCCTCCCTTACTTGCAGGAGCTGCCAGCGGCTACGTTTCAACAGAACAATGTGCGCCCGCACGTGGCACGCATCGTGCAACAATTTTTCACGGCCCATCAGGTGTCACTGCTGCCGTGGCCCGCCTGTTCTCTCGATATGTCGCCCATCGAACACGTCTGGTCGCTGATCGGCAACCGAGTGGCCCGGCAAGCGCCACCCGCGGCTACGCCTGATGAACTGTGGCAACGTGTGGAAGCAGCCTGGACCGACATACCCCAAGCCCACATCCAAAGCCTCTTTCGTTCGATGCCGCGGCGTGTAGCGGCCGTTATTGCCAGCCATGGGGGCCACACGAACTATTGATGTCTGCGTGTTCCGCAAGTCGCACGGGCCTGTAAGCTCAATCGTTTCATCTTTGTATCTGTTGTTATGTGTACAGAAAATCTGGCTTTGCTATCTCGTGTCCTTCTTGGTGTTGCATTTTGGGTGGCCAGCAGTGTAATTAATAACAAGGAACTGTACCCCAATTACCCTTAAAATAGTACTAGTGATCTGAATTTCTTGGCGTAGAACAAAAATCAAAGTTTCCAAGCTTTTGCACATCAACCAGATGACTTTTTCAAGGAAAGTAGACAGCTAACTGCAAACTGGATAATGAAACACTTCAACACTTTTATTTATATTCTGCGCCAAAAAATTCGGATCACTAGTACTATTTTAAATGTAAAATAATGTTTTTGAATGTTTGATTTTTGACGTACGTCGCTCTTAATCTCTTTGGTGCTTTGGGAAGAAGACACCATGTAATAGAATACACTGTGTCAGACACTATGTAATTTTTTGAACATGTAAAATAATATTTTTGAATGCTTAATTTGTGACGTACGTCGCTCTTAATCTCTTTGGGGCTTTCGGAAGAAGACACCATGCAAGTGAAAACACTATGTCAGACACTATGTAATTTTTTGAACATGTAAAATAATATTTTTGAATGTTTAATTTGTGATGTACGTCGCTGTTAATCGCCTTGGAGGGGGCATAAGCCCCCAAAGCCCCCTTTGTGGGTGCACCAATGCACAAAGACAGGCAGACACACACACACACACACACACACACACACACACACACACTTTCTTTTACGTTCTTTTGGATTTCACACATGTTTCCCCGAAAACGTAAGACATTTCTTTCTCCTCTGACGCTTAGCCCCAACAAGTGATCGGGCCACGTGGCAGAGCTGTTCGTTCTGATTCACGTCGAGAAGTTCTTTCTTTTGAGAAAAAGCACCGCTCGTTTTGTATCATTTCAAATTTGCGTTAAAATGTGTAATTAAAAAAAAAAAAAAAAAAAAGTTGAAGCAAAATATTTATGCTTATAACGAAATATCAAAGTAGTTTTCGTAAATCACCGGAAATAAAAATTTTGAGTATTGACAGCAACGTTCACTTTTCAGAGGGCTTGCTTTTCTTGCATTGGAGATGGGGGTTGAGCCCCTCCCGCCCCTTGCTAGATCCGTTAGGACGCTTTTCTTCTTCAGCATGTGACTTTCAGTCATTCCAGTCATGATCATTGGTACAAGTACTGGGATTACGCAACTCAAGTGGTCTGTACTTATTAGTATTGATTAGGAACTTCGTCTAGGCCAGTGCTTAATCCGTCCACATGAATGCTGTGCTTTTTCATACGTCATGTGTAACGTTAATGCATGTAAAAATGTAATTCAACTTCTACAGAGGGTGAGTCATAAATATTGATACACGCCAGAGTGTCGGTGATTTCTTCGCCCTCCCAGATTCCACAAACATATACAGTGTGCATAGGAAAGTACCTTTAGCCTGGAATAACTTGCGAAGGAAAAGTGGTACACTTATGCAGGTGAGGTAACGGTATAGTAAAGTGAATACGCCCGATTGAATGCAACTAATAGCAGCACCCCTAGTGGCGAAATGCGGAAGTTAGGCAGTGCAAATCGAAAACGAAAAGAGATAGAGCAAAATATCCAATCACAAAGTTGTAGAGCATCAATTAATTAGTACAAAACGACATTTGTTTTACACGGTTAAGATAAATTGTCACCTGAGTACCCTAAAATGTCCGAAATCGATGCGCGACGATTCGAATCTGCATATTCACATTTTGCAAATGAAGCCATATGCAAATGCAGATTTTGTCGTTGTACCGTACCTACGATATAAAAACCAGTAGGAAGATGTACCGTGATCAGAAGTTTAGGTCTATGTACGCTGTGTGAGAATGGAGAGCTTGAATTTCTGGGGTTACGTAAAAAATCAGGTGTATGCAACAGCGCCTACAAGTCTGCTGGATCTACGTCGTCGTGTTACATATGGTTGCAATAGTGTGGCACCTTCCATGCTGAGGAATGCGCATGCAGAGTTACTTTCACAAATACAAATGTGTATCGTGGGCAATGGCGAACTCTCCGAACATACTCGACATTAACTTTTTATCACTGTGCGCCAGTTTGCCTTTTTTGTTTTGTCTGACGTCATCAAACTGTGTTGACATTAGTACGCATTTATGCAATAAATTGTGTGTATTTGCTCATACCTATGCCTGTTCCCTTCAAACGTTCACACAAAAGGTCGCGCATTGATTTCGGACATTTTACGGTATTCAGGCGACAATTTATCTTATCCAAGTGAAACAAATGCCGTTTTATATTAATTAATTGTTATTCTACAACTTTGTAACTGGAAATTTTGTTCTATCTCTTTTCGTTTTCGATTTGCAATGGCTAACTTCCGCATTTAGCCACTAGGGGCGCTGCTATTGGTTGCATTCGATCGAGCGTAGTCGCTTTACTACGCCGTTTTCGCACTTGCAAAATTGTACCTCTTTCCGTTCGCAAGTTATTTCAGGCTAAAGGGACTTTCCTATGCACCCTCTATATTGAGATATCTGTATGTACTGAGTTACTGCCATGTTAGAAAAGTAGTCCTTCATGTGCATTAATTTGGTTTGCTGTTTCTCAGAGGTTACTGAAATGGAGAAACTAAATCACCTGATTTCGTCAACTTCTGTTGTATGAGTTCCAACTGGGCCACAACGCAGCGGAGTCCACCCGAAACATCTGTCGTGTAAAAGGGGAGCATGCGGTGAGTCGCAAAACCGCCAGAAGACTCAAATCTGGCAGTCTTGAATTGGAAGATCAGACTCACCCAGGGAAGCCAACTACCGTGGATTCTGAACCCCTACGTGAAGCACTGGTGGCCAATCCTACAACTAAAACACGAAGACTGTCCTGACAACTAGGTACTTCATAGTCCAGAATCGTTCACCATCTTCACAAGTTTGGGAAGACCAACAGAAGCTGCCGAGTAGTTCCTCATGAATTTACACCTGCCCAAGCTCACAGGGGAGTGGAGATTTGTCGTCAATTTCTTGGAAAACCCTACTGATGAGCTTTCCATCAGACATATTGTGACGTTTGATGAAAAATTGATCTTTTACCGCAATCCAGACATGCGGAACCAGTGACTAGACCTCGGCCAGATACCACAACCGGTCACCAAACGTGGAAGGTTCGAGCACAAGGTGATGCTGTGTGTACAGTGGAACTGTGATGGCATCGTGCACCATGAATTTGTCGCAAATGGGCGTGGTATCGCTGCCGATCTTTAGTCAGCCCAATTAGACGAGTGTAGGCTGTTCTCGCATAAAAATACTTTTCGGTTCTTCTGGGTTTTTTTTTTAAATACTGTCCGGTTCCATAACAAACCTCCACATGTGGCACGCTCAACCAAAGCAAAAATTCAGGAGCTTAGGGTAAAGAGCTGTTGCTCCACCAAACCTATACCCCGGACCTTGCATCAAGTGAATAACATCTGTTTCTCTCCGTGACTAACTTTTTTCATCAGACACTTGTGTAACCAAGCTGAAGTGGAAGCAGGGGTCAATGAATTCTTCGCCTCAAAAGACAAGGCATGGTATCATGCCAGAATCACACGTTTTTTTTTTTATTGATTGGAGGTTTAACGACCACCGTGAGCAACTCAATGGGCTATAAAGCAGTCGCCCGTCCCTAATTTTGGGTCACTGGTTCCAGGGAAGGGAGCGAGCCAATGCCGTAAGACAAACACAACATCCATACCTCATCGGGATTCGAACCCGGACCCCTTACGGACGAATGATCAGAGGCCATCGCTTAGACCACTGCGCCACCGGGGCAGCTCACACGTTTCGCACAACGTTGGCTGCAAACCATTGAACATAATGGCCTTATTTCGACTGATACTCCCTGTATTTTGGGTTAGCGCTGATCCAAATACATGTGTATCCCACTGCATCAATATTCATGACACACTCTGTGTACTTTATTATAAGTTTGTAGTGGTGTTAAATCTATTTCACTACGAGTTGTAGTTACTCAAGGAATGAACAAGTTGCCCGAAGAACTGAGTGTAAGTTAACTTAATGAATGGGCGTTCCTTAGTATACTTTTGAATCCTAAATCATCAAAATCACTCATACGAAGTTCAAGTGCGGGCAGGATAGAATAGATTTACCGCAGAATGACATCTTACTCTTCTTTGAAGGAGTACAAACCCGAACTGTACATGCACTATATTGACAAAAGCCACCGGACACCTAGAAGAGAAATACAGCATACCATTTATTGACATACATTAGTACGGTGTCCGTCCACCTTTGGCCTTAATGCATGCACTGACCCTTCGAGACATGCTTTCGATAAGGTTTTGGAACACAGCGATAGGTATGCGCTTCCATTCAGTACATAATGCTACCGCTAACTGTTGCTTAGTAGTAGGCCTTGGTTCCAAACTTCTTATGCGGCCCTCTAATTCATCCCATATGGGATTAAGATTAGGACTCTGTGCTGGCCAGTCCCTACACGATAAGGAATTATCGTCAAACCACGCAGTGACAGTCCTTGCTTTATGGCTCGGTGCATTATCCTGCTGGTACCAACAAGACTCGGCTCCATAGTATTGCCACAGAATTGGTAGGGCATAAATGTCAAGAATATGGAGGTAGACGTGCTGGTTAACAGGTTTGTCCTCGATAACCAATGGGCCGGGACAATACCACGAAAAACACCCCCACACGAATATACTGTCAGCTCCAAACTTGACCGTAGGAATAGTACACTGTGGTAAATAGCGTTCCCCCCGCTGCCGCCATACCTACACACGACCATCAGACTGATGGATCGTGTATATGGATTCATCAGTCCATAGGACCCGTTTCCATTGATCTACGGTCAACGATAAATGTTCTTTACACTATGCTAAACGACGAGTAGCATTCCGAGTGGAGATGAAAGGCTTATGAGCAGCCGTACGACCACGGTAACCCATGGAATGAAGTTCTCTGCGAATGGTACGTGTACATACCGAGGTTCCAGTATTTTTACTCACCTGTACACTGAGGTCTTGTGCAGTACTGCGCCGTTTAGCCGTAACGACTCTTCTGAGGCTTCGATGTCCTCTATCACTGATTCCCTTTGGTCTGCCGGTACGTTTTGCTGCTTCATGCACACCATGTGTCTTCCACTTTTTTCAGTACATCCAAAACAGTTGACTTGGGTTTGTTTAAACGCCTCTCGGTTTCTCTTATGGACAACCCACTGATATGATATCCAACAATCTTTCCTTTCTTAAAGTCAGTTCTATTCCGCCCCGACATTTTCACTCAACCTCAGAGTGCGATATGATCGCGGTTAACTGCAGCCTTGTTTTTATGCCGTTTGCAGCTGTACAGAGCATCTTAACAACGCAGCTGATCCGTTCATTAACTTTTGAAGGGGTTTCCGGTGACTTTTGTCAATATGGTGTATTTATTTTCAATCGATTTGCATTAGTGTCTCAAATGAAAATTGTTTTAATCATTTGAAGATTCAATCTTTATTCCTGTGATCACTTTTTATATTATCAGCAAATCTCTCCAAAATCAGATTTCTATTTTCGTTATGCATAGTTAGATACAGTAATATTGTACTTCGTGAACCATAGATTTAACAGACTGTGAATGAAAAAGGACTGATTCCGTTCCATCGGCATTTATTCATGTGTGTGAGCTGTACATGATCTCCCTTTCCTTTCTGAAACCTTTCCAGTGAATTAAAACTTTCTGACAGCTGGATGAAGAGGAGCTTCCCCTTTTTCTGTGCATAGTTGACCCTGAGCAATGCGTCTAAATTAGAACTAGGAATTCCGCGTCTAAAACCAGCTGAGTTGTCATTTTTTTTTTCACTTGTTCCCCGGAAGTGTGTTGAAAATACTGAACTGAAACGTCTCGTTCAGTAACGGATTTTTATTGTCTTTACCTCTAGATAGGGAGACAATCCATACCCGAAATTACGCTGTTGAAAGAAAAATTCAGCTTAGTTACTTCTCCTATTACTTTTTTTTCCCATTTTCATGATGTTAAATGCATAAAATGATGACTTTTGTAATGACTTCTAAATTATGACTTCAAAATTACTCTGCTGAAAGAAAAATTCAGCTTAGTTACTTCTCGTATCACATTTTCTTCCCATTTTCATGATGTTAAATGCATAAAATGATGACTTTCGTAATGACTTCTCCCAGTCTGGAATATATTATAGCAAATGCACTTCCAGACAAACAGCGTAACGCAGGTGGCCAACCGCCAGCACCTGGTATTCGGTAGGCGACGGTTGTGGGTTCGATTCCCCTTTGCGTCCATCCAATTCAAGAGTTTTCCGGGGCTTTCCGCAAGCGTAATGTAAGTGCGTGAATGAGTCCTCGAAAAACGTCCGGCTGAGGTGGTTCCCATTCTCCCCCATAATCAGGGGTGGATTGGAACTACCAAACCAGGCCGGGTATTTCATTCCGAGTCGTCCCACTTCCGTACGTGCTATTTCCGTACAAATTAATTTTAGTCCCATTTCCGTACACATCCAGATCGTCTATACTCCAATTTACCTTAAAAGTGTGCTACTGGGAAAGGCGGGAGAGCCTTATCACATCTCGTCGTGGAACACAAGAACGGTATCCATCCGCGTTAATGTGCTCTTCTACTGTTTCCTTTCTGACCCCCCCCCCCACACACACACATCTCACAAGCAGTGGAGATTGCGAGTGGGGGTCTGGTGGATGCCGAAGTGCTTCCCCTACTGCCTGTTTAAGTAACGCACCCTTCGAGTTTCCCCGATTATCAATTTATTGCCCCTGTGTTGTTAATGTTGGGAGAGATCATCCACCCCTTCCCCTTGTCCGAGTTGTATCCCAAGTGGGCAGAAATAGCCGAAAGTGCGATGCCACGCACAGTCGTGTTGCGCCCACGGTTACCGAGATAGACTGAGTCAAACGCGGCGGCACACCCAGAAATATTGCATCATCTCCCCCGGGCATAGGGAGCGAGGAGAGCGTCCCGCGCACGATGTATTGAGCCGTACGCGTATTGGACTCCATGCTGTTTATGAATATGCTAACACGATTAGTGTGCGGCACGTATTTTTAACGCTATAATGATTTCAGTCGGGACCTATTTTTGTCACCGGCGGTCGGCCGTAAGTCGCCCCATACTATTCGCGGAGTTAGACGCAGTCCTACGTCAAGAAAACATGAAAGACTTAAGCCCACATCAACCCAAACTTTGCTTAGCGCAAAAACATAAGAATCAGTCCAGAACTTTAAATGTGGAGTCATAGCAAAATATCCTGGTTAACTGGATTATGCGCCCTGTATATTGAGATATCTGTATGTACTGAGGGACTGCCATGCAAGAAAAGTAGTCCTTCATGTGCATTAATTTGGTTTGCTGTTTTTCAGGGGTTGCTGAAACATACATTGTCGTGTTTATACCGTTATTATTATTATTTTTTAAAGTTATGCAGCACTACATACAGTATATACAGGATGCATAGGAAAGTCCCTTTAGCCTGGAATAACTTACGAACGGAGAGAGGTACAGTTATACAAGTGAGATAACGGTGTAGTAAAGGGACTACGTTCAATCGAATGCAACCGATAGCAGCGCCCCTACTGGCGAAATGCGGAAGTTAGCCATTGCAAATCGAAAACGAAAAGAGATAGAGCAAAATTTCCAATTACAAAGTTGTAGAGCATCAATTAATTAGTACAAAACGACATTTGTTTCACACGGATAAGATAAATTGTCGCCTGAATGCCCATAAAATGTCCGAAACCGATGCGCGACCTTTTGTGTGAACGTTTGAAGGGAACAGGCATAGGTATGAGCAAATACACACAATTTATTGCATAAATGCGTACTTATGTCAATACAGTTTGATGACGTCAGACAAAACAGAAACAAAAAAGGCAAACTAGCGCACAGTGATAAAAAGTTAATGTCGAGTATGTTCGAAGAGTTCGCCATTGCCCACGTACACATTTGTATTCGTGAAAGTAACTCTGCATGCACATTCCTCAGCATGGAAGGTGTCACACTATTGCAAGCATCTGTAACACGACGACGTAGATCCAGCAGACTTGTAGGCGCTGTTGCATACACCTGATTCTTTACGTAACCCCAGAAATTCAAGCTTGCCATTCTCACACAGCGTACGTAGACTTAAATTTCTGATCAGGGTACATCCTCCTACTGGTTTTTATATCGTAGGTACGGTACAACGTCACAATCTGCATTTGCATACGGCTACATTTGCGAAATGTGAATATGCCGATTAGAATCGTCCCACATCGATTTCGGACATTTTAGGGTATTCAGGCGACAATTTATCTTATCCGTGTAAAACAAATGTCGTTTTGCACTAATTAATTGATGCTCTACAACTTTGTAATTGGAAATTTTGCTCTATCTCTTTTCGTTTTCCATTTGCAATGGCTAACTTCCGCATTTCGCCACTAGGCGCGCTGCTATTGGTTGCATTCGATTGCGCGTAGTCGCTTTACTATACCGTTATCTCACTTGTATAACTGTACCTTTCACCGTTCGCAAGTTATTCCAGGCTGAAAGGACTTTCCTATGCACCCTGTATAAATAATATTTCTACTCCATGCTTGTGGTTAAGTGTGATTTCAGCAGGTAGCGTTTGAAAACCTCTCAATCCACTGAAATTATATTTCACAGTACGGAAAAAGGTTAAGTGCAATTTTTGATATACTTTGACCCGGATAAATTTTAAGTCACTCTACGCCACTTATAATTCCGTATAAAGAAGATATTGTACGACAGCCGCTTGTTTCTGGGAACTGAAGTAATAATACTACACAACATTTTAATTTGTTTTGCTGTTTTTCTCTTCATAATTTTGTTTTTTGATTGAGACAACAAGTTAGTAAAATCACGCAATGCATTGATTATGATACGCTTTCCAACATACCAGAAATCATTACTCAAGTTATGAGGATAACGGCTGTAGAATAAATTTCGCTCCTATGTCCTGACCTTTGACCCCATTTCGTCCATTTTCAACAGGGTTCGTTCTCAGGTGGTCCCCTACCACATACTAGAATTTCATCGGAATCGGCCCATTTTTTACGCAAGTTATGACGCATAAGTGCTATGGAATGGATCTCGCTCCTATGTCCTGACCTTTGACCCCATTTCGTCCATTTTCAATAGGGTTCGTCCCCAGGTGGTCTCCTACCACATACTAATATGCAATCGAAATCGAACCATCTTTACGCAAGTTATCGTGCGGACAGACGGACAAAGCTGAAGCATATACGCTTCTTCAACCTACGGTTGGAAAGTGTAAAAAAGGGTAAGAGTTAGTTATGTGTTCCTCATAGAACTCTTTCCGAAGTCCGGTTAAAGTCCAAAGAAAACTACGCCAAAAGAAAAAAAGAAAAGATGCTCAAAAAATCTAGATTCAAACACTTGGCTACCCTACTTCTGACCTCTGTTCTGACTCAGTCATGGCGATGTTTCTTGAATTGTGTGCAAGAAAAAATTATTTTACGTCTGAAAGTCGCCTGTTCATGCAGAAAACTTCGTGACTGCACGCAAGAATGCATGTGGGTTTCCCTATCTGAGAACATAATTGAAGTAAAACTTCCCAGGAAAAACTTTAACGTTGAAAAGTTCAAAATTTTTGCTTTTTACAAAACTTCATCAAGTGAAAAGTATGAAAAGAAGAGGAGTGTTTACTAATTTATGATAGCCTTAAAGTACGAAACCACTTATTACACGTTTTCATCAAAGTTCTCACAACGATTTAACCGCTAAAGAAAACAAAACATTTAATCGCTAATTATCAATTTGATGCATATGGGTTTTATGCATTCTAAAAACTTCATAAGTAAATCCCTTGACAGGAAAGCCAGTGGAATAGTTTTGACATAGGGGGTTATATAATTAGATAAAATGTTGAAGTTTTCTTCGGTTGTTGTTTATTTCTCGATTTAACGAACTCCGTGAGCAACTCGAAGGACTATAATCTGTCGTTCGTCCTAAATTTGGGGTTCTAGGGTGGGAGTGATGTGTTATTCTCCCGCTTTGGGTTTCATTTGTTTGCAATTCATTTATCATACTAACAAGGCAACAGACACACTTGCAACTTTCTCAGGTGTTGACCCAAGTTATCTTACTTATGCAATTAATTTACGATGAGTTTACTTTCTATTTTCATTCGGTTATCCCGTCATGATTTCTTCTTTTAGGTCCTTCCGATACTTTCACGTGTCCAGAGCCAGGATCCTCCCAATTTTCCCTTCCTCTCTCTGGTAAACATTATCTGTCTCACCTAGATTCTTTCTTCTCCACCTATCTCTTTCCCCTTGCCCTGAAAGAAACGGCTAGCGACGCAGTAAGAGTTGTAAACTCATTACGAATTATCTGGGGCACTTTCGCTCTCTGCGTTGCAGTGGCCAGAGGCACAAATGAGTTCCTCTGACATAGAATGCTCGATTACTCTGAGAAAAGCTTTTGAACGGTCAATAATAATGATTAGAGTTGTTGATGCGCTCTTGATAGCCGTTGTGAATTCCCCTTCTTCCTGATTGTAAGATGAATATAAAGGGATCAGGGTAAATCAAAAGTTAGCCCCGTTTTCAGCTACGCATAATGTTTGGCTTCCAGCCCTGTTCGAAACTCATCCAGCTGGGTGCCGTGATGACGTGGGGCATATGGGGCTCATGACGTGCATCTGGAACGGTGCCACATTGCGTTATCATGTGAGCACACAATGGAGGTCGGTAAACGTACTACTCGGGGTGCTCCTACACCATTATTGAATAAAAAGCTTTAAACGCAGTAACATCAGCGGCGAGAGCAGTTAGTGAAGTCGAAAGCTGGGACACCAAAAATTGCCCGTTTTGTTATTATAGTTTTTGTTTCCAAGGAAATTTGAATTCCTTATACTCCACACCCAGAAAATCCGCGGCTTCGCAGTACTGTTCAACAGATATCTCCCGTTGTTTTGTAGCATGGTCAGTCAAATAAATAGAACCTAATAGATTGGCAAAGAGCATGCTACTTCAGGCATACAGTAGCCTCCCTCCCCTTATCCGCAGCGGATAAGTTCCAAGACCCTTAGTGGATACCTGATACCGCGGATATATATATATATATATACTTAAGAGCAAAACTGAAGACTAAGGAAAAAATTTTAGAATTTAAAACGAAGGGTGCAAAATAACCTGAAAATCAAAACGCGCAACGCAGCAGTTTTGAAAATTCAGAATTCACATTCTATTAAGAAGATACCTAAGCAAAAAAATACATATATAATTTTGACTCACACCTAGTACAACATAGAAAAGGTTATGTATCTACCTGTGCGAGTAAAAGGAGAAAAGATAAAAATATATATATATATATATTATGTTTTCTCCTATGTATGCATACCTATGATGAATTTTAATTTATAAATTAGGCACAATAACAGATTAACAAATAATAATATAATAGAACAGTTATAACAATATACTGTAGTAAAAGTAATATGAATGGGAAACTAGCACGAATTTCTTCTTCCTTCTTCACAATTTCACGGATAGAAGATTCCTTCTTATCGTAGATCTTAGCAACATCTCCATATGATTTTTTTTTTTTTTACAAAGGCACTAACGTGCCGATTGCGTATACAGCGTGGATACGCTGGACAAACGAATGGTTCACGTCCCAGGCGAGACGGAGCGGAACGGTGCGAGATTTCTTCAAGCTACTCAGAATGGCGCGCAGTTTAAAACTTGTGAATTATATGTGGAATTTTCCATGAACCATATTCGGACGGAGGTTGACCTCGGGTAGCTGAAACCATGGGCGCCGACAGGGAGGGAGGGGAGGGGATCAAAGGGGTCACTTGATCGCCTTGTAGAATCCCCCCCCCCCCGTTTATTTTATTTTATTTATTACTTCTTTTATTTTACACTCACAGAACTGGACCACAAGGAAACATGGAGTTTGAGGCGTTTAATTTAATATTCCAATTTTATTGGAAATTTGGAATTGGAAAAGGAAAACGTGAAAGCGGAAAACCTAGCAAACCGTAAGGTAGTACGCCCAAACGAATTCCGCTCAGGGTGGTGTGTGCTGAACTTAAAAGGCTTAGCGTGGCAATGCCATTATTTTGAAAACAGTTACCAATGTACATGATAATACATGACTATTACTAACATGCTCTTTCTTCAAGAGCAGCATCAATTAATAATAATAATAATAATAGTAGTAGTAGTAGTGTTCTAGTGCAGTAAGTAAGTAGTAGTAATAGTAATAGTATTAATCTTTCATTTTGATTAATCTTTCATTTTGACGAATTATTGTTTTCTACTTATTAGCCAAACCTTAATTAATTACACTTGACCCCCCTTGAAAAATTTTCAGCAAGCATCCCTGACTGAAACCGCGGATAAGGTGGGACTACTGTACATTTGAAACCACTATTGTAGGGAGTAGCTCGTTTGCTGGCGTGTTCGCTCACGAGTACTTAAGTTCGAAATCTTCAAGATTTTGATGTATCTTTAAAACTTTGTGCGGAATTTTCTTATTTAGTAGTTTTCTTTTCTTATTTATTTCTGTCCTCTGTGCTTTCGGTCAGGCCCTATATGACCTGGAATTTTCCTGTTTACTAGTTTTCTTTTACTTTTTCTCGGATATGAGAAGTTGCTAATTATAATTTGATGTTGAAAATTCTCACTTTGTACATGAACATTTTTTCTGCGTAATCTCTGCGAAGCTTTATAAATTTAAACAAACACTCTTGTTTTCCAATAGGAATACACAGTGTGGCAAAGAATTTTTAAGACTGGGTCTGTAAAATGAAATAGAAACAAGAAATTATAATCTGTTCTGGTTTGTTATTCAAAATAAGTCCCTCCGGCTTCAACACACTTGTTACATCCATTTAATAATGATTCGAATGCCTGTTCTAGTTCACTTTGCGGATTTGCCTCCAAAGCACACGTCGAAGATGTTTGCATGGTCGAAATATCACCAAAATAACACCCTTTTAACGTCATTTTAAGTTTTGGGAATAAAGAAAAGTCGCAGGGTGCTAAATCAGGCGAATACGGTGGATGATTTAACACACAGACGTTATTTTTCGCCAAAAATCTACAAACAAGAAGCGAGGTGTGACTGGGTGCATTATCGTGCAACAAACACTAACTTATTTCATCCCGATATTCTGGACGGATGCGACAAATTCTGCCCATCAAATACCTCAAAACGTTTAAATAAAACTCACCAGCAATTGTTTTTCCACTTGGAACAAATTCTTTGTGGATAATAATACCCTTACTATCGAAGAATGTTATGAGCATTGTTTTGATTTTCGATGGAACTTTTCTTATTTTTTTGGCTTGTGGTGAGTTTTTTGACTTCCATTCCGCACTTTGTCGCTTTGTTTTAGGATCATATTGAAAACACCATGTTTCATCACCTATAACAATCGAGTTTAAGAAGTTTGGATCATTTTCCGCGGCTGAAATGATGTCTCTGCAATGTGCACTTCTCCTTGATTTTTGTTCATTGGTTAACGTGTGTGGAACAAATTTAGCACAGACTTTTGTTTTGCCCAAATCTTCATGCGGGATGGTTCGAATCGTTTCTTTGTTGATGTTTAAAGACTCTTCCATCATTCTTAGCGACGCACATCGATTGTTTGCCACGAAATCACGTACTTTTTCAATAATCTCAGGTGTCCTAGATGAACTTGGTCTTCCGGTATGCTTATCATCTTCTAGCGTATCTCTTCCATCCAAAAAACGTTTGTGCCACAGGAAAACATTTGATCTACTTAAACAAAACTCACCGTAAACTTATTTCATCATTTGGTACGTTTCCGAGGTACTTTTACCAAGTTTTGCGTTAAATATAATAACAGCCCTTTGTTCCATATTAATAATTCAACATGAAAAAATTTTTATTTCTCTAATGAACGGCCATTTCGTTTGAGTTACTTTAACAACTGCGCAGTACTTTTGGCAGAAAGCAAGCAGATGGTCGCGGTTTATAACGCATTCGCGATTACACTGGTGGCGCCACCGTAGGCTGAAATCTAGCGCTAGTCTTAAAAATTCTTTGACGCACTGTGTATATTCACCGCTAATTCTTTTCATTCATAGATGGCGCTCCACGTTCAATTGATTCCCTTCGTTTCAGTTGTTTCAGAACCCCTAGTATTACGTTTGCCAGTCTATGATCGTCTAATGTCTTTGTGGCCAGTACACTGAAAGATACTGGACTTCCGGTGATGTCACAGCCCAAATTTCCTCTTAGTGACGCAAGTAAATTGCAAAGTAATCGAGGAAGTTGCCTTCAATGCACGATCTTTAATAACAAGAGTCACTCACAATACAAATTTAAATTCGTTGGCTGAATTTAAAGATTTTATTGTATAAGAACTTTCGGGTTTCCCTAGAACCCATCATCAGATATAGAAGAAGGAATAAGTTTAAATAAAGTGTTACGTGAACATAATATAGATATCAGATATTAGTATGACATAATGTCACGTGGCATCAAATTGTCAAACGACGTGGCATGTATCATGAAATAAAGAAAATAGAATGCAGGTATACATAAAATACTGCATTGTAAAAATAATATTTTACAATATTTATTGTAAATATTATTAAAAATAATATTTTACAATATTTATTTTTACAATGCAGTATTTTATGTATACCTGCATTGTATTTTCTTTATTTCATGATACATGCCACATCGTTTGACAATTTGATGCCACGTGACATTATGTCATACTAATATCTGATATCTATATTATGTTCACGTAACACTTTATTTAAACTTATTCCTTCTTCTGTATCTGATGATGGGTTCTAGGGAAACCCGAAAGTTCTTATACAATAAAATCTTTAAATTCAGCCAACGAATTCAAATTTGTATTGTGAGTCTCTTGTTATTAAAGATCGTGCATTAAAGGCAACTTCTTCGATTACTTTGGACTATTTCTGCACAAATTTGAATTCCCCTAATACAGGTAAAAAATTCCTTTAAGACAGTTTTTTTTTGAGGTTTAACAAAGTCGCCCGTCCCTAGAGCCAGCGCCGTAAGACAAACACAACATCCATGCCTCACGGGGATTCGAACCCGGGCCCATCGCGGACGAATGATCAGAAGCTATCGCTTAGACCACTGCGCCACCGGGGCGGCAAACTGAATTTGTACACACCAGTGACGTTCTGTGGTATCTGCAGATAGGTATGCTATTCAATTTATTTTTAAATATTTATGCCGGTTTCTTACCACTGAAACAATTATGCCATAGCAGGATTAAGTAACAATAATTCCATCACACAAATTAAATTGGTTATTGTCCGACAACTGGCCTCAACCCATCAAAAATGGCAAGTATGGAACAGAATCGAATGAAATTAATTAGACAACTGCTTTAAAGTCACACTTTAGGTAAATGTGGGCTGTTATGAATAAATACACGTCACCACCGTTAGCGACAACTGAGAAGTAAATATTTGTGACGTCACACTCAGCCTTTCGTGTTTTTTTGCAGATGTTCAGTTACTGGAAAATGCTTCCAGGATGAAATTATTGCAACGTGTCACGTAATATCTATAAATCGCAGGTAAGTTAATACGTTTCATGTATTATTGTCAGTGGTTATAATTAAATTAAATAAATATATAAAACCGCTCTTACGTCATGCAGTACTTGCAGCGCCATTTACTTATATCCAGTGGTCGAAATCGCAACTAAGCTCACCGCTATGGCACGATACGTAAAATGAAGGATAAATACCGGAAAATAAAATAAAGTTAGCAAGACAAACGACTTCATCTGTGGCAACACGCACGTGCTCGAACAACTGTCTGCGACGTTTGTTCTGTTACGTAGGTGTTATGTCTTGTTTTATTTTATTTTCTTCGCATTGCAGAGTAATTTCATAAAAAGGAATCAGCGTTATTTTATTTCATAAAAAAGAACAAGAAAAATTGTATTATAGTTATGTATATGTATTTTACGATTCGTGTTATAAAAATTTCAGTCACAGTTTTTTCACCCGGGCATGGCACGCGCTATGAGATTTAGACCACTGCGCCACCGGGGCGACACATGATGACTTCATTAACAATACATGTAAACCTTAATTTAACGTATTTTTTCACCACGAATCTTTTTTGAGGGCAGCTTCAGAAAAAGTAAAATAAAATACGTCGTTCATAATTATTTATAAATCCACGTGGATTTGTTAATAATTATGTTTTTTTCTTTACGATTTCCAACCGTAGGTTGAAGAAGCGCATGTGCTCCAGCTTTGTCCGTCCGTCCGTCTGTTCGTCTGTCGGCACGATAACTAGCGTAAAGACGGTTCGATTTCAATGAAATTTTAGTATATGGTAGGGGACCACCCGGGGACAAACCCTATTGAAAATGGGACAAATGGGGTCAAAGGTCACGGCATAGGACGGGATCCATTCCATTGCCTTTATGCGTCATAACTTGGGTAAATATGGTTCGATGTCGATGAAATTTTAGTATATTGTAGGGGAATACCTGGGAATGAACCCCATTGAAAATGTGTGAAGTGGGGTCAAAGGTCAGGACATAGGAGCGGGATGCATTCCATTGCGCTTGTGCGTCATAACGTGCGTAAAAATGGTTCGATTTCGATGAAATTTTAGTATGTGGTAGGGGATCACCTGGGGACGTACCCTATTCAAAATGGACTAAATGGGGTCAAAGATCAGGACATAGAATCGGGATCATTTCCATCGCCCTTATCCCATACTATTAAAGGTGCAATTCTTGTATGTATGTAAATTTTATTTTGAAAACGGCTCTAAGGATTTTGATGAAAGTCGTTACCGTACCGTTTTCTGGTACTAAAAATCTATTTAGCTTGATCTCGACTTTAGGAAAATTCGTTTAGTGTGTTAAATAACCACCTCGAATTACCACGTTTTTATTAGTGTCATGACGTCGTCCCATTAATGTTGCTCATGCTTAGAAATCTTATGACGCCACAATCTCGAGATTGAAATGTTGGCGCGCGGTTACGCCGTCTGTCTCATTAGGTCACGCGTTGAGTGTGAATCCTATTAAAGTTTTATGACGTCACGCTCTTTCGAGCAGATGGTCGCGATTCCCATCTGCTTCATTACTTCCCGCGTTGTGTGCGTATGCCCGTCCGCACGATAACTCGCGAAAAAACCTTTCGATTTCGATGAAATTTTAGTATGTGGTATAGGAACACCTAGGAAGGAACCCTATTGAAAATGGGCGAAATGGGGTCAAAGGTCAGGACATAGGAACGGATTAACTTTCATCGCCATTATGTGTCATAACTTACGTAAAAAAATCTTCGATTTGGATGAAATGTTAGTAGGTTGTAGGGGCCTGCCTGGGGACGAATCCTATTGAAAATGGGCGAAATGGGGTAAAAGGTTAGGACACAGGAGCGGGATCTATTCCATAGCTCTTATGCATCATAACTTACGTAAAAATTCTTCCATTGCGACAAAACTTTATCATGTTATTTCGGAGGTATACTGAACCGGTTCTGTTGAATATCATCGAAATGGGGTCATAGGTCAGGGCACAGGACCGAGATTTATTCCACAGCCATTATCCTCATAACTTGAGTAATAACTTTAGTAATGATTTCTGGTATGTTGGGAAGCGTATTATAATCAATGCATTGCATGATTTTACTAACTTGTTTTCGTTTAGGAGCGACAAAATAAAGCTAATATTCGTGACGTAACGCTTTCTTGTATTTAAAGCGTTGTGCAAAAAACTTTGATCCCGTGACGCAACGCAAGGTTCTGACGTCATACCAAAATGAATTTGGATGAGAAGACGTTAGAGTAGGAGCTGTGAAAAACCGAAGTAGCAAAGGAGAAGATTTGCGTTTTTAATTACTACGGAAATTATTTGGAAATTAAATCACAATGAGTGTACGTAAATCTGGAAAGCTCTGGGTAAAAACATCGCAATGTAAAATATTTTTGTGACGCATTTATCAAACTTCACAAACATGCCGTGACGTAAAAATATTCGTGACGTAACGTTTTCCCGTTTCTAAAATGTTGAAAAACCTTTGATGGCATGACGCAACGCGTAGTTCTGACGTCATGACAAAAAGCTTTGCATTAGATAACGTCACAGCAGCAGCTGTGAGAAAGTATTTTGTTGCTATGGTAACAAGGCACAAGATTTGTGTGCGGAATTGGAACTGAAATTATGTATCAGAATGAAATCAAAATTAACTCATGTAAATCTAGAAAGTTCTGGTAAAACACATCACAGTGTGAGATATTTTTAAGACGCATATATAAAACTTTACAAACAGGTTTTAAAAACACAAACAGACGTGCAACGAAGACTAGCATGTGTCCTTATTATACAAATTGTCACATTTTTCCGCTGAGAAAAAAAGTTCACCGCTCAAAATGGAAACTGCAATACAGGGAAAGAGCTTTCGCAAAGTTGTGAAAATTAAACGATGCGAATAGAAGCTGATGACATGTAAAAGAGCAGAAACCAAAATGTGAGAAGGTGGTTAGTATACCCCCTTTTATTCAGGATTGTGCAATACGCAGTTAGTCAGCCTGATGTACATAGGCCTGCAGATGAGGAGCATGACGTCAGAGAGATCCTCAATGCTGCGCTGTAGTATGATACTCCAAACAGCACCCATCTGGGCAATTGCAGGTCCGCTTCCGGAGGGAGTCGGCATAAGTGTCCCACACATGCTCGATGGGCGACAAGTCCGGTAAGTTTTCCAGCCACAGGAGAATGACTACACCTAGGAGATAGTCCGCTACAAAACAAGCAGTGTGTGACCAGGTGCTGTCCTACTGTATGATCCCGGCCGGCATCACGAATATTAGAGGTTGTAAGTCGGTACTGATGATGGCATTGACGTAGATTCTCGCCTTTACAATGTCCAGATCTGGACCAGAGATATCCAGCTGCCGTATCGGGTTGTAGCCACACATTAGTGTATCACGACGAGGCGTTGTACTGAGACTTACTAAAAACGCTTCCGCATGTCATGCACTGATAACGTTTGGAGCCATATATGTTCGTGTTCATCTGGTGCGCCGAAACAGAGCCTGGACTCGGCAGTGAAAAGCAAGCTTCTCTACACTATTAAAAATTTTGTGGTAGGTTGCACCAAAAAGTGATGCTACACCATCTGCACCACTTTCTTAGAGAAGATACACCATTCTGTGACGCAAAATAAACCCAACAACATAGTGCAACGTTGCACCATAACGTGGTGAAAAGTTGAACCATGCTGTTGGGTTTTGCTGCAAAACACGATGGCGTATCTTTACTCAGAAAGTGGTGCAGCTGGTGTAGCACCACTTTTTGGTGCAAAATACCACAAAAGTTTGTTACAGTGTATTCCATAAATCCACTGTCCCTTTCTATTTCTATTTACGCCATTCGCAACGACGGGTGCTCTTATGTGACAGCAATAAGAGGTTCCAGGCACAGTGTCCCATTCGTACACTGTTAACAATTTTGTGGAAGGTTGCACAAAATTTGAAACTACACCAGCTGCACCAGTTTCTGATCTGAGAAAAGATACATCATTGAGAGGTGCAGCTGTGTACCATAACCTGGGGCAAAGTTACCCCGCTTTGTTGGGTTTTGTTTGCAACATACAATGGTGTATCTTTTCTCAGAAAGTAGTTGAACTGGTGTAGTACCACTTTTTGGTGCAACACTACCACAAAAGTTTTAGCAGTATAGTCTCAAACGTCGTCTTATCTTTTTGAATGCAAGCCTGTATAGCTGTAGCAGGTCACGATCGCCGTCTACGGAGTAGGTGATCTTCACGTGCTATAGTCCGACATCTTGGCCCACTTCCTTCCCGTCGTGCCATTCGGTGCTCAGCGGTCATAGAAACATATGATTGTTGGATCAGCATAATTTTGGTCTACATATCTTTTATTGTCTTTATAAATATACCGAATGGAAACTTTCTTTATGTTGTAGATAGAAAGAATATTCAAAGCAAACAGAATGTAGATTCTGAATATGCTAGTACCACATTACTGGTAATCCATGTAACTCTCTCTCTCATCGCCCTGGAACGAAAATCGAATCCGCATCTCCCGATTTCCGTTGGAGTATGCTAACCGTTACACCACCCAGGACAATGAAGTTCCAAACAACTGAGACTGAGCAAACGTGGCTTAGGAATCTGAACATCCTCAGGATATTTCGCCAAAGCTTTTTAGGACTTCGTCGTAGCGTATCGATCACGAAGAGTGCCCGGAAGGAATACGAAAGTAACAGTTGGTCGTAGCAGTAAAATGAAAAATGCAAAATACGCAGCAAACAGAGAACAATTCAGCTGTTATATTTGCACCCCGTGGAATGGACAATTTCCGAAAAATACGTAAAGGAAATATTTATACTGCCCCCTTCATGGAAACCAAAGTCAATTAGTAAACAAGAAGAATGACACCGAATTTTCGAGTGTAATGAGCACATCTTTTGAATACGTTCTGACGCGAATTAAATTTATCAAAGCTATTCAAAATCAATTAAACCGGCATGGAAAACAGTACTATCTGATCGAAGAAAGACATTTTCCAATCGGGTTTTTAATCCTTCATATATTGCTGTGAACGGAAGCGTGAACTTACGCCCTCTGGTTGCACAATTGTGCGTTAAGAAAAATGTTTAAATATATGAGAAACATTTCGCAGCGAAAACGCTCTCCAACAAAGAATAAATCAAATCGGACTCTTAGAAGCAGAGATATTGACGAATATTAGATATGCATATACGCCCCCTGGCGGGAAAAACATGCATTATTTTAAGAAGAAAGTATTCTCAAAAGGTTTTACGATGCGAGCGGTATCGGTCCACGAAGGATTTTTTTCAGTCGAGTTTCCAGTAACTCAGATTTTGCTGCAAATACATCAGAGGCACAAATTAACGCTTATGCCCCCTTGTAGCCGAACCATTCTTTACCAAATATTAGAAATCATATGGAAAACATTTCCTATCAGGAGCTGTATGCGATACAAGAAGAATTTTTCAAATCGGAGCTTCAGAAGTAAAAATATTGTGGAAAACGTAATTTACCTTAACGCCCCCTAGCGGAACGCCTATGAGTTACTTGAACATTTTAAAATTATATGACAAACATTTCGCACCGGAAACGCAATCCAATGAAGAAGGAATTTTTCAAATCGGACTTTTAGATGTAGAGATAATAACAAAAGTAAGATATACATGTACGCCCCTTTGGCGGCGGAACCATGCATTATTTTAAGAAGAGTTCACAATGCAGGATTTGTCATTTTTATGTAGGACTTCCGTCCACAGGGAGTAGAGTTTAGGTCCCAGCCACCTACAGCGAGATCGCCTTTTGGGCAGGACGCAGAAACGGAAGGAATGAGAGCAAGTCTGGCGACTTTGACAGAACAGTTTGTAGTGAGATTAGAGTACAGTAGATGGCGCCACCGTACAAGTACGATATTGCACATAGATGGGTGAGAGAATTTTAGGGGGACATAGGAAAGGATACCCATTTTACCAGTGGGTCCAGCCTGGGGGCCGTCACTTTACGTGCTCGTCCGATGCACGGCGGATATTCAGCGATTGTTAGTAAATCACACCATCTCTGAAAGATCAGCCCAGGTTTGAACCTGGGGACCCAGCATCGACAGTCTGAAACACTAACCACTTAGCCATCCGCGGCTTATTTTAAGAAGAAAATATTCTGAAAAGGTTTATCGACGTGAGTGGCATCGGTCTACGAACGAATCTTTTCAATCGAGATTTTAGAAGCTCAGATTTTGTGGCAAATACAGCAGAAGCAGAAATTAAGGCATACGCCCCCTGGTGGCCAAAACATTCTTTACCAAAAATTAGGAATTATATGGAAAAGATTTCCCCCTTTTTTTCTTCAGCTGTATCCGCTGAAGAAAAAAAAATTTGAAATGGGTGAGTTTTAGAAATAGAGATATTGGGGAAAACGCAATTTTCTTTTACGCCCCCTAGCGTAAAATCTATTCGTAACTTGAAAAAATGACTATACCTAAAATACTCTTCGACATAAATGGAATCGAAAGGTAAAATAATTTTTTCATTCGGATGTTTAGAAGCAAATATATGGAATAAAATGTGTTTTGAATTCGATACCATAACATTTACGCCCTCTGGCAGCGAAATTGTACATCGTAAAAAAAAAAAAAAATGTATCATCATTCGCATATTTCCAGCTTCCCAATGAGAAACAAAGGATTTTTTTTTCAAATCGGACTAATATTTGCAGAGATATGATGTCCAGAGACGGACCGACAAACCGTTAGCATAAGCACAATCTTTTTTTACAAAAGTCGAACTAAAAACGCGCCGCGCCGAATTAGGGGAAAGAAATTTACCCGGATGCTTTGGAGGAATATTTCGCTGTGATATGCTCATTAGTATGATTCGGTATTTGTCGTTCAGTTGTTCAGGACCAGCAATATGATTGAAACGTACGTGGTAGCTAATGAGGAAAATCCATGCACTCTGTGCACGCAAATTCAGTGTGAACGCGTTCAATGTGTTATGCAAATTTGGAAGGCTGGAAGAAGTACGTAGGGTAATACTGCTCCTTGAACTTTTGACTAGCGTCTCGAGGTAGAGACATCCACATGTATCGAGTTATCTCATTGGCAGCAATACAACTGGGACCAACCAATTGGCGAACGGCATCGTAACGGCTTTAACAGTTTGGCGGTAATAATGGTGGATAATGGCTACTGCTACGCTGCGAAGAGGTAAGTTTGAGAGAATAAGTAAGTAGTTTTCTTTAAAACTTCTATCTAGTTAATAATTATATTTGGATGGATACTGCGAACAGGTTAAGTTGTTCGATTTGTACTGTTTCATTCGGGTAGAAATACAATTTGAGCCAGATATACGTCGTCGAAGTCGTGACACAGGTTGTTTACATCTTAGTTAACATTAGTTTCTTCGTTGGCGGTTGTCGATAGTCCTGTACAATTGATATTTTAAGGTGAAATTGGATTTATTTGATGTGCTTTTATGTTTTGCAGCTATTATCCACCATTATTACCGCCAAAATGTTAAAGCCGTTAAGATGCCGTTCGCCAATTGGTTGGTCCCAGTTGTATTGCTGCCAATGAGATAACTCGATACATGTGGATGTCTCTACCTCGAGACGCTAGTGAACTTTTGAGACAGCGGAATGCTTCAGTGCCTGCACGTGAACTCGGACGATTACAGTAACGAGGAATAAATCGAAATTCTTCCTATGTACGATGAGTGCAATCGAAACGCTGAAGAAACTGCAAGAAAATACGCACGTCGTTTTCCGACTAAAAGGCATCCATCTTCACGATTCGTCCGTTAGTTGGTGAATGGATTTGCAGATGTCCCCCATATGTGCGATTCGCGGATGTTAACACTGCACATAAACACTGCAGGTAAGCTGGCTTACGTTCAGTATTTCAACTATTGATATCTCAGCAAAATATTCGTCTAAAGCGTCCGGGTAAATTTCTAAATTTCTTTCCCCCTCATTTGGCCCGGCGCGTTGTTTACGAATTTACTTTGGTTTCCGTGGGGGACGTATAAATATTTAATTCTCGTATTTATCGGAAATTCCGGGGGAGGGGGAGGGGGTGTAACTATCATAGCTGAATTGTTCTCTGTTTGCTGCGTATTTTGCATTTTTCACTTTACTGCTATATTTAACTTTTCTTTTAATAATACTCAGATTGAGTTAGTTAATAATCTTACCTATCTGGGTATTGTTTTCCACAATGACTTAAAATGGAATCTACATATAGAAATTTTATCAAAAAAAAAAAAAATATCCAGAAATACACCCTGATTCATACAGTTTACAGATGCTGTGAAACAGTAACAGTTGAAGTCACGGACCACAACTGCGAACCGTTATAGTGCGTTGCATAAATATAGAGACAGAACAAATTCTCGAATAAAAAACAAACAACAACGAGCTGAAATGTATACCTCTATTTATAGCAAAAATAGCATAGGACACGCAGCTGCACAATAGTTTGACGGAAACATAACAATTCCAACGCCAAGTACAAGAAAAAAACAGAAACACGCTGTCTCAAAAATATAAGGACTTACTAGTTATGAGCACCTCCGGTACGAATAGTGGAGCCGTTGTTCCGAATAAGACTGAAAACCGGATTGGGCATGCTGTCCACCAAGTGATGTAAGTGTTCTCGACGGAGTGCGTACCAGCTTCGTTCAATCTGCTCTTTCAATGCCACCACACTTGAGAACTGCCGTCCATTCGCATACACTTCACGAGCTGGGATACCCCAGAGGTTCTCGATAGGGTTCAGATCTGGACTGCGTGCTGGCCAATCCATTACGGTCACATGATGAGTGTTAAACCAACTTTTCGTTCATGCAGACCGATGGGTAGAGGCATTGTCTTGCTGGTACAGATAATCAACACCCACTAGAGTTTCGGCAAACGGCAGAAGGTGGCTGCTGAGTATGTCCTAATACGTTTCGGAGTTTTGCCTGCCTTGCAGAAAAGCGATATCCTTTGTCCCATTGAACGCAAAAGCTCCCCAGACCATCACAGATCCCCCCTCCCTCCTTTCTGTCTGCTGTAGAAAGTGCGTGGCTCGCGTCGTGAATCATGCCAATAGCTGTTCCAACTGTCAGGGCCGTCCAGGTTGAACTATTTGTCATCGGAGAAAATAGTTGTGATCCACTCGTCCGTTCAGTGCATGTGGCTTCTTGCCCATAACAATCTAGCTTCCTTGTGGCGCCGCGCGAGGTGTGGCAGACGGCGCATTTTATGGAGCACAATGTTGCGACTTTCCTTGATTCGTCGATGAACTGTGTCCTTTGAGGCGGTGACACCAACAGTCCGGGAAACTAGACGTACTGACAACCTTTGGGATGAAACTAAACGCATGCTGGCACGATCATCGCGTTTGGTTGTTGTTCGAGGCCTTCCAGGCCGTTTTCTAGCAATTAACGCACCGCGTTTCGATAAAGTCTTATAACTGATTGCCCTACTCCTCTCCATGGCTTTACAAATTTTCGCTACAGGCAATCCATTTGTTCTCAGTCTCCAAATCTTCTGCACTTCCTCACCAGAAAGTTGACTGTTGCGTGACATTTCGGCAAATGAATGTCTGACGGCAGGTGGCAGGTCCGTTGTCTCTTGTAGGCTGGACTGAATTAAGGCCCATGCGCGTGCGTACAACATGCTAATTCGTACATCTAATTTGCATGTGGCTACTTTACATAGTTGTCTTTATAGTTATGAGACACCTAAAATTACATTATTTCACTTTGTGGTGTTCTTTTCACACAATCTGGTCATCTCGACGGATCGAAACGTTTGTTGTAGGGTTATGTCTAATTAGGTACCACTTCAGCTTCCTACCTATATTCGCATTGCGTTCATGGCGCAAAGTCGACTGCCTCTATATTTATGCGACGCACCTTAGGTAGATGTACTCATGAAGTTTGTGTCCCGCTACTGAGGGAAGTAACGTAGGCGATAGCGAGCGTGTCACGTGACTAGTCAGTCAAAATGGCAGCGTCTGCAGTGGAGAAGGCGTTTGGTGTTCTTGAATTGAGCAAAACAGAATCTGTAACTGTCGTGCAACGGCATTTTCGATCACGATTCGGAAAAGAACCTCCAACCAGGAAATTTATCTACAATTGGCATAAAAAAATTTGAAACTACGAAGTGTTAGTGCAAACTTAAAAGTCCTGAACGACCGCTTGTATCGGAAGAAGTTGTCGATAGTGTTTGCACTGCCATTCAACGAAGCCCGGGAAAATCAATGCTGAGGATGAGTCGTGCAGTGCAGATTTCAAAGCCCACTGTCTGGAAAATTTTGAGAAAGAAGCTGGAAATGATTCTATACAAAGCGCAAATGTTACAAAATCTCACTGACTTGACAAGACAAAGCGGTTTGAATTTTGTGCCGAAATGCGGCACCGTTTTGAAAATGACGATTTTGCCGATCACTTA
Source organism: Macrothele yani (assembly GCA_039090855.1). Taxonomy (NCBI): domain Eukaryota; kingdom Metazoa; phylum Arthropoda; class Arachnida; order Araneae; family Macrothelidae; genus Macrothele; species Macrothele yani. Next base: position 129,357,928 of record CM077027.1, on the reverse strand, counting down.
GTTTTCACCGATGAAGCTACATTTCACGTGAGCGGAGCCGAAACAGCGTATCACAGCCATTATCATCTTATCTCGCGTTTGTGCGGAGATGGATTACCGGCTCGATGTGTGTCGTGTGATTAAGGGTGCACACATAGAACATCTGCGACTGTCTCTGAAAAAAACTTGAAACATTCCCCTACAATTCTGTTACAGGTAACATAAAATATCTTGCTCTTGTTTTATAGTGCGTTGAAACTGTATACTTCTTTATGAATCACCCTGTATAGGAATAATTACTAATATTCTAACAAACCTATCTGTTAAGACATTAAAATTACTATATTATGTATTAATTCATCCATATTTTGATTACTGTTTACTATCCTGTGGTCAAACAACACTTACTAACATCAATCAATTACAGATTCTCCAACAATAAATACATTCGATTAATAGATCTTAAAGATAACTTAAATGGAGGCACAATGATGATGATGATGATGATATCATCATCATCATTGATCACTATACTGCTGTCGCAAGCACTAAGCCTTCCCTTTTTATACTAGCCTCGCCCTCTGGCGGCAACAGCGTGCAGCCATAGCTCATTTGTTTAAAACTGTCAGGTGGTCATAATAAAGCGGCCACTGAGTCTATATATATATTAATTTATTTATTTTTAAGGTTTTTTTTTTTTCTCAGTAATGTACTTTTTTTCTTTTTTTAAGATTTTGGGCTTATTCTCACTTGGAGTATTTTTGCCGGGAGGCTTTCACCAATGAACCAAATCCAAGGACAGCCACCACCACCCCCGCCACCCCCACCCCCGTTTAAGAAATATCTGGCCACACTACTAGACTGAGTGAGTGTAATGGTTTGTAAAAATTAAGATATCAAACATTTCAACACCTTAATTTTGGATCGTCAGGACTGGTGAAAAACGGCACTTAAATGCCCAGAGTAGTTTTATGCGCTTTTGTTACGCGTCTTTGTGATGACGTGAGCATTATGTGATAAAGAATCGGTACCGTCTGCTAATGATTATATCGCTCCATTGTTCTAGGGCAGGCAGATGCCAAAACATTTTCTGAAGCCCACCATATGCGGCGCTCAAGAAGGCAGATAGGTAGGTAGGTAGCTTTGGAACCATTACAACACGTGCTCGCTCTAAGCATCGAGAGCACTTCTATTCAGGTGCACAGAAGGCGGCTTTGTCTGCCTCAGGAGGATCCCCAGAAGTGCAGCCAATTAGGTCACCTGCATGTCATGGCCTGTGAAGCAGCCTTCCTCGCGCTTCGTCGGTGGCAACCTTGGCCTAACAACACGGGGCGTAGGAAACGCATTTCGGATGAGCAGTTTATTCCCTACCCACCCCTCGCCAGCTCTTTCTCTCCCGGTCTCCCTTCTTGCTGGTATCCCTATCAGAATCTGTTCTCCGAATCACGTTCTGTCTGAAGTACGATGAAACTGATGACTTCCTCCGATGCTCCAATAAGCACCGAAAGCGTTTAATGGGCCAAGGGCGTGGTACATCTTCATCGTAACTCGCGGACTCTGTATGCAGAAAGCAACTGGCCGCTGCTTTCCAGCGATGCATAAAAGGTCCCTTTACAATATGCATTATCTGTTTTAATAACCAGTGGGTTTCCTGGATCCCGACGCACATGCGTGACTGGTTTATGAAATTAAAAAAAAAAATCAATTTTCCCTTTCATTTGATGAAAAGGTACTTGATGAACTGCCTCCGGTTAACACATTCGGTATAAAGACTTCTCTAGAGTAATTTGATATATAGAATTCAATTTTGTTATTGTTTCTTAAATAATGAATTATTGCCTTATTTCCAATCAATATATGCAGCGCATACCTGTAACAGACTGGCCTTACTTTTTAGAACGTCTTTTGTATAAAAAAGGGGCGTGCTTATGCTATGACTTCGTCCATCCGTCCGTCTGTGGACACCATATCACCTTAACTAATGGTATGATTTGAAAAATTCTTTTTGCATTGGGAAATTTGAAATGTGAGAACGATTATCCTTTTCGATTTTTTCTCCGATGCTCAACTTCGCCGCTAAATGCAGATGCTATCAAATTCAAAATGCATTTTAATTCATATTGCTTCCAAATATTCAATTGAAAAAAAATATTTCTTCCCTTCAATACCATTGAAGACTTGGCGCAGTTTCTTTTTCAAGTAGTGCCCAGTTTTTTCGCTAGGCGGCGTAACGGGTAACTGCGATTTCCCCGATATCTCTGCTTCTAGAAGTTCGATTGGAAAAATTCTTTTTGCATAGGATAGAGCTCCTAGTGGGAAATGTTCGGCACATAATTTTTAGTTTTTGTAAGGAACGGTTTTGCCACTAAAGGCGTAACTGTAAATTTTCATTTCTAATCGTTCATCCCGAAAATCGTTTTGCGAATGCATCTTCTGCTTCAAATAATGCATAGTTTTTCCGCAAGGGACTTAGATACATATCTTATTTCTGTCTCTATCTCTGCTTCTAAGTCGGATTTAAAACATTCTTGCTTTGCCGGAGAGCCTTTTCTGGTGCGAAATGTTTTGCATCTGATTTCAAAATTTCCCTTAATGCACAAGTTTGACACTAGATGCCGTAAGATCACATTTTCGTTTACATCATTTTTGCAGCCCATGTGAAAACCTATTTAAAAAGTCCTTTTTTTTTTGGTCAGAAACTGATAACTACTGTAAGAGCGGAAGAATTAGTTATTCTAATGAGTAGAACGAATGGACATTATGCTTGGAATATCGTAAAAACTATCGTATTTTGTATAATTATTATACGATATGTTAACACCGCGTGACATTTTAATGATACTCGGAAATCATGCTTCATATGTACGTAGAGAAGAAAATTCTACAACTTTTGGAATTCATTGTGTGGTGGGAAGAGAAGCTGTTGTTCACCACACCCAGATAAGGGAAAACTCTTTTCACATGCTGATAGCATCAGCCATTAAAGAAATGACTTCCGCTGGACATTGTTGAACACAAGTAGACACCAGCCTGTCTAACGGACTACCATTAGCCATTGTATTCACATTATAGTATATATTGTGTTAATGTATTTTCAAAATAATGTAAGTCTGTCTATAGAAGCATTGAACCGAAGTACTCAGAAAGCTGGGCTCCGAAGGGGGTCAAGTAAAGCCGTAAGAGAGGTTAGATACGGTAGGCAGACATCGGGAGAAGGGACGCAGAGTCGCCACGGTGACCTAGGTAACTAGCAGCAGACAGGGCGAAGTATGCTTTGAAGGCAAGAGTAAGGAGGAAAGGTGACATGCCAGTGACCTAGGCATGAGAGAGAGGGAGGGGATGCGTTAGTTGGTGTATTCTTTGGTCAGTGTGTGTTCGGAACGAACGGAGGAAGGACTCTCTCTCGTAGCGCAGCTCAAGAGAGCTTGGGCGTGTTCGGAATAGGCCAGAGAGGGCCGAGTGCGTTGACCGCGTATCATGGGTTGCACGTTTCCGGGATATAGGTCCGAACCCAGCCCCCTTTCGCACGAATGATGAGAAACCATCGCTCAGACCACTGCGCCACCCACCCCTGGTTCCAGGGAAGGGAAAGAGAGCCAGTGCCGTAAGAAAAACACAACACCCATGCCTCACCGGGATCCAAACCCAGACCCCTTTCAGGCAAATGATTAGAGTCCATCGCTTAGACCACTGCGCCACCGGCCCCTGGTTCCAGGGAAGGGAGAGAGCCAGCGCCGTAAGACTAACACAACATACATGCTTCACCGGGATTCGAACCCGGACCCCTTTCTGACGAAAGATCAGAAGCCATCGCTTAAACCACTGAGCCACCGGGGTGGCAATAGGATAATTTTCATTATGATGAGTGCTTTGAACACATTTTCTTCTTTTCCGCTTGGGGGTGTGAAGTTATATCTTGTTCTCCTATGTATCACTTTTCCGCCGCCCCGGTGGCGCACTGGTCTAAGGCGTTGGCCTATGATCGTTCGTCCGTAAGGGGTCCGGGTTCGAATCCCGGTTAGGCATGGATGTTGTGTTTGTCTTACGGCACTGGCTCTCTCCCTTCCCTGGAACCAGTGACCCTAAATTAGGGACGGGCGACTGCTTATAGCCCATTGAGTTGCTCACGGTGGTCGTTAAACCTCCAATCAATCAATAAAAGTATCACTTTTTCTAACTGCTAGATTTGAAAACCCGCCTTGCCTTTGATATCTGTCTTTCGCTAATAAAAAAAACTTTTTGCGCTCAATTTGTTAATTTTCCGTAACATACACTTCAGGCGCTAGTACGTCTATGTAGCCATTTCTGTTTCTGGATGTTTTATGGATGGCAGAAATCCGGTTGATTTAAATTTTAACCGGTTCAATTGACTACGAATAACCCTGCTTACATTACATACTTTAAACTATGCTCAGTTTTCTCTTGAGTGTGTTCTCTCTTTTGCTGAATTTTTAGATTTCCCAAATATCTGTTTTGAGATCTGTTTTTCTAGCCGGAAGGGATTCAAAAGACGTGCACATGATAACCGAAAATTCGGTGTTATTTTTACTGTTTGTTTAAAAAAAAAAATTTTTTTTCTTATTTGAATGGATAAAAATGTGGTATTATACTTTTGGATTTTCTCGGAAATAGGTTGCCGTGCTCACAAATCATCAAGAAAACGATCGGCCTGAAACTACACAGCTTATTCCGGGCTAGTGACGTAGCGACTTGTGTTTCACCCCCCCCTTGGCGGGGAGGCCTGATACATAATTTGTGCCCTTGGGAAACAACAACACAGAAGAACGAGAAAGTGGTTTCGGGAAATGACTTGAGTATCGGTAAGCACCTACACAAAAAGAGCTGAAGAGCTTGTTCTATTTCTGAACTGAATATTTGCTGAGAGTTTATTCAAAGCAAAGTTAATTTCATGTTATAGAATAAAAGCCCACGTCCTGTATCAGCACCGGATCGAATCAAGGATCATAAAAAAACACACAAACATGAAAAAAAAAAAAAAACACCAAGGAAAACACCAAATCAAAAACAAGAAAAGAAAATTTGTCGCCACCCAGTGACAGAGCGGTCCGAGGTGCTAGTTTCTGACAAGGGCCTGATTTCTGCAGAGCCCTTTTCAAACATTGTTTCTAAAAATGATCTAATCGTTATTGAGATTTTCATTACTATTGTTATTATTATTCCAAAAAAAGAATATTTCATGTGGGATTTTGCTTCCCTCTTATAGGTCAGTGTCCATTGCTTTCGTTAAAGGAATAGTTTTAATTTTCACAAAACCGTTTGTTGATATTCTCTAACAAGAAAGTTGACACCGAATTTTCGGGTGTAATAAGCACGCCTTTTGAATCCGTTCTGACGCCAATTAAATTTATCAAAGCTATTCAAAGTCAATGGAACCGATATGGAAAACAATAGATCTGACGAAAGAAAGAAGATTTTCAATCGGGTTTTTAATCCCTCAGATATTGCTGTAAACGGAATCGTGAGCTTACGAACTCTTAGAAACAGAGATATCGACAAAAATAAGATGTGACTTTACGTCCCCTGGTGGGAAAACCATGCATTATTTTAGGAAGAAAGTATTCTCAAAAGGTTTATCCGTATGAGCGGTATCGGTCGAAAAAAAAAAAAATTAGTCGAGTTTTCAGGAGCCCAGATGTTGCAACAAATACTTCAGAAACAGAAATTAACACTTATGACCCCTGGTGGCCAAACCATTCTTTACCAAACATTAGATATTATGTGCAAACGATTTCCCATCAGGAGCTGTATCCGGTGCAGAAAGAATTTTTCCAATCGGAGATTTAGAAGCAGAGATATAGGGGGAAACGCAATTCACCGGTACGCCCCTAGCGAAAAGTCTATGAATTACTTGAAAATTTTGAAATTGTATGAAAAACATGTCAAACGGAAGACACTATCCAACAAAGAAGGAATTTTTCAAATCGGACTCCTAGAAGTAGAGATATTGACAAAAATAAGATTAACATCTACGCCCCCTGGCGGAGAAACCGTGGAATATTTTAAGAAGAAAATATTCCGAAAAAGTTTATCGATGTGAGTGGCATCAGTTCACGAAATAATTTTTTAATCGATATTTTAGAAGCTATGATTGTATGGCAAATACATCAGAAGCAAAAATTAACACTTACGCCCCCTGGTGGCCAAAGTATTTTTTACCAGAAATTTGAAATTATTTGCAAAAGATTTTCCATCAGGAGATGTATCCGCTGAAGAAATTTTTTTCAAATAGGAGTTTTAGAAGAAGAGTTATCGGGGGAAATGTAATTTACTTTTACGCCGCCTAGCGAATAATCTATGCGTAATTTGAAAAAGTAACTATATCTAAAATACTCTTCGATATAAATGGAATCGAAAGATATAATTTTTTCAATCGGATGTTTAGAAGCAAATATGTGGAATAAAACGTATTTTTGAATTCGACATCATCTGCATTTACGCCCTCTACCGGCGAAATTGTTCATCGTAAAATAAAACAAAATAAAGGATCATCATTTGCATATTTCAAGCTTCCCAATGTTAAAAGAAATTTTTCAAATCGGACTAATAGTTGCAGAGATATCGTGGGTACAGACGGACGGACAAACCGATAACAGAAGCACGATCTTTTTTTACAAAGACGTGCTAAAAATGCTACCTCCCTTTAAGATTGCAATCATTTTTGCTTTAGAATTTATATTATTAGATTCAGAATTAATTTTGTTTTAGAATTTAGATTATTAAATTGTTCGATTGTTACTTTATTAAAATGTATTAATACGAATTCGTAGACTATTAAACAAATTCTACGTATTTTCAACTATTACACAATCAAATTTCCTGTATAGGGTGATATATGAAACGGCTCCTTCATTTCATGCAAAGGTTAAATAGACATCGGAACAGTGTTGCCGAAGACTTTTGCCTGAAAACAGTACACTAAGGCTCAAAAAATCAGTAGAAATCAGTAGATCATATTTTTTTGCTTGAAATATGCACCACCTTACAAATGTTATGTAGCATTGGATGTAACTACTTCAAATGATAGCAGCACTCCACAAACTTCTATTAAAGACCGGAATAAAATTCAAACCAATACAATCCTGGGACACTTTTCTATAAAATATTACTGATGATCAGCTTCATAAAATAACGCTCATTGTTAAAATTAATGTTGGTGTAAATACAAAGACCGTTCCATAAAAACTTTTATTTTTGAGTTGGCAACAGTGTAAAGGGGCAAAATAACCACGCAGACAACTAACTGAATTAAGGAAGTATCTATGGCAACAGTTATTAGCAGTGGCAGATGATTCTAGTTTTGTTATTGCGCAGTTGTTTAAGGTACGTCTGCATTTCGCCATACAGCTATGGCGGTGAGTGATTCAGAGTTAAGAAGTGAAGTGCGTTGTGCGATAAAATTTTGCTATCGTTTGGGTAAAACGGATCCAGAAACATTTGATTTAATGAAAAAAGCTTAAAAAGATAAATGTTCGGGTGAGTCAATGATTTTTAGATGACACCATGATTTCAAAAAAGGGTGTTTGTCGGCAGAATTCACTCCTAGGCCTGGTCGACCTGAAAGTGTTGCTACGGAGCGTATTATTAACAGTGTTTGGGCAATCCTGCAAGAAGATCGGCGAATGACGTGTGAAGACATGGAGGCGTCAACTAATATTTCAAAAACGTCGGCATTCCGCATTCTACGTGACAAATTACTGCTGCATCGTGTGTTTTCCGGATGGGTAGTTCATCACCTGACGAGAGAACAATTGTTAGCCAGAGTTGAGGCGTGTCATGAGTGGAAACAAATGATTGCAAAGGATCCAAACTTTCTAAACACAGTAATAACTGCCGATGAAACATGGGTCCACTATTTCGACCCACTCATGAAGCGCGCAATGAGTGCCTGGAAACACACAGGCTCGCCTCCTCCGGAAAAAGTCCTTCAAACCAAATCAGCTGGGAAGGAGGTAATGATATTTTTTTTTTTTTTTTTTTTTTTTTGTATCATAAAGGTGTAGTCTACCAACATGCCGTTTCTCTAGAAATTATTATCAACGCTGAGTATTACATTGGATTTTTGAAGCGTCTGCAATGACACACATCGATTAATCGAGCGGAAGTGGTGGGCAATTGGTCCCAACACCATGATAACGCCCGTCCACATCAGCTGTTTGTGTTCAACAGTTTCTTGCGAAATGCACTATTGAAATCATGCCATAGCCTGTCTACAGTCCTGACCTCGTCCCGTGCGATTTCCGGTTGCTTCCAACAATGAAGGAGAAGTTAAGTGGAGCAACATTCAACACAGATGCTGACGTTATTCTAGCTGAACAGGGGTCGCTAAAGCAACTTCCACAAAATGCCTTCGCCACATGCTTTGGAAAGTTTACTGAACGATGGGACAGTTGCATGTCATCCGAGGGAAGATACTTTGAGAAAGAATAACATATATTTTGCTGTACCTATATTTCTTTATTTTGTGTGATTTTACTCTGAGTTTTTATGGAACGGCTGTTGTAATCATGTCATTTGCCTTTTTTTTTATGTAGTCGAAGTTGGATTAGTCCAACCTATTGTTTTCCTAAAAACAAAGAGATATAGATAGCCTTCTTACTAAACGATACCCAGATGTTCCCAAAGAATGTGAAATAAGTGCTATACCAAAAAAAGAAAAGTATCGTCAACACAACTGTCGTACTATAGCCTTTTTGTAATATGCTGCATTTTAACAAAACTGGGGGAAATCTTTGTATAACAGACTAATTAGTTATCTATAATAAGAGGATATTTCAGGACAACCAGTATGAATTAAAAAAAATAGGTTGCAGGTGTTGAATACTTATAGTGTTCATCAGAGAACCACGGGTGGCCTAGTGGTCAACGTTCATGATTGCCACGGAGAAGACTTCGGGTTCTCTCCCAGCCAGGTTACGAACGCTCGAACCACTAAATATCCGCCGTGCGTCGGATGGGCACGTTAAGCCTTCGGGTCCTGGGTACTGGCCCCCGGTGATAAATAAGGGCGTCTTCCTCCCCCTTTCTAACTCGCTTCCGTGTCACTTTCCTATAGGGCACTCTAGCCCAAGTTTCTTAGCTTCCTATTTCTAAGGGTTGTTTAAGACCTGGGGTCAAACACTCATCTACATATGATCTGATCTGATCTTCAGTGTTCATCAGAATTTTCTCTGCAGAGCAGTTCTGAGGTGAATCTTGCCATTTGGATCAGTAGATGGTGCTTAGACAGCATGTCCGTGAGTGTGTAGCTGATCTTAAAACAGAGGAAAATTAGTAGTTCACGAAATTCTATCAGTAGATTGGAATTAAAATCAGGAACTCTACTGATAAATTAGTAGAATGGCAACACTGGTTCGGAATGCCAAAATGAGACGCGATATCACGAATGTTCGGTCATAAGACAACCGAATTTTTGTAGCAGGAATATCATCAGGTGTGATCATCAGTTAAATTTACACAACTCGATTTCAAGTGCGAACGCCAAACATGCCCTTGTTTTTGCGACTCGATATGAAGGGCGAACGCTAAACATGTTTATACGACTCGATTTCAAATACAAACGCCAAACTTGTTTATAATACTGGATATGAAGTGCGAACGCCCGTTAGGTACTTCTTAAACACAAGTCCATTTGAATTGCGAACGCCCGTTAGGTACTTCTTAAACACAACTCCATTTGAATTGCGAACGCCAAACAGACACTTCTTTACAACTATCACTTTCAAGTGCGAACGCCAAACATGTTTATATCACTCGGTATCAAGTGCGAACGCCAATCACGTTTATATCACTCGGTATCGAGTGCGAACGCCAAGCATGTTTATATCACTCGGTTTCAAAGGCGAACGTCAAACTTGTGTATTCGACTCGATATGAAGTGCGAACACCAAACACACACTTATTTCCTCGCAGTGACGTCTCAAGACTTCGGAATCAGGGTGGGCGAGTATAATTTTGGCTGGGGCAAGTTTGATAGCAACTTTACTTACGGAACACTGAAAGAAAGAATTCGTAATTATTTTTACTACAAGCTGCAAAGGTTTTTGTGTAACCCTCCCCCTCACGCATACTCATGAATTTTGAAACTGTTTTGAAGTTTTTGCACTTTTTGGAATACAAAAGAATCCACAGTTTGGAGTTATTTTTTGCTAATGTTCCGTCCATCCACTTTTAATAAAATTTGTAAAACCTAAAGAGTTACATGCCCATATAATAAAACACGACACACGCCACCATGCCCTGATTAAAAGAAAATTTTATACCTAAGAAAAAAAAAAAAAGTCTTAAAGCAAATGTTTCCGTGGATTAAGGTTGAGGGAAATAAGGTCACGCAGTCAATACCGTTCCCCTCCTTAATTCCTTTCCTTCAGACCAGCAACCTTGTCTTGCACTCATCTCTTCCAAAGCAATCGTCAGCCACTGCCTGCTCCCTCATTGCCCTAGGGCAGGCTTAGGCGTCCTGATGTAGCTTTAGACTCCGCTTTCCTTGCTGAAATCCCCTACTTATTAATTATAGCACAAACGAACAGCAGAGCAGTTACTCCCAGCAAAAACAGTCTTGCTGGCCCAGCGTTATGTTGCCGCTGCCGAACTGTCAAAAAAGGTCCGGACGGCCAACAGAAGGGCCAGCAGCTGGCCAACAGTTGACACCCCCATCAGTTGTCATATGCCACAACAGGGCCATCAGTTATCCATCACAGGCAGTAGCTGCCACAGGTGGCCCTTCAGCGGCCCTGCAAGCACGTGCCATAAATGATGGCTAGCCTAATGTGGTCCGCTAGTTTCCCGGCAGTGGCAGCCGGCAATCACGTGATGTAATTGATGGCTTGCCGAATCTTGTCCGCCGATTTCCCAGTAGTAGCCATAAAAAAAAAATAATAAAGTATAAGCACACTTTCCCAAAGCTACAACGACTTCCTTTTTTCTTCTTACAAAACTTATGAGTTACAGCACAGCGCTGGGAAAATTATCTCACCAGGTCCGGAAAAATACCCGTTTGGAAATGAACCAAGGACTATCAACGTGGGAAGCGAGCGTTCCACCAACTTTACTGATGGGGCACGCACGAGCATGGCTTGAACCTCTTTTCTGCGGAATGTGTAACGAATTGTTCTCAATTTAATTTTACAATATTGCGAGGTATTTTTCATAAATGTCAGTTTCATATAATTCATAAATTTGTTTTTTCAACGTACTTTTTTTTTTTTTTTTTTTTTTTACCTTAATAGAACTTCACTTTTTCAACGAGTGTACCAACTTAAAGGCGCTTTCCAAAGTTTCGAGCTGTCCTTGTTGTCTTGAAAGGCAATTGTTGAATTAATATAATTACCCGTTCATGTCACATTTTGTTACATTTTTAACGTAGTATCTTTTTTTTCCGCTGTCCGAAGCTACATTTGTTTTAAAGAGGAAAGATATTTTATGTCGCTTCATTTTATTTTTAAAAGTGAATTCCTTCAGTCATGTGTATTCAATCCATGGATGAGTACATTATATCCACATAGCGTTGCTTTTTTTTTTTTTTGTCAAATAATTGATAAATTATGTACGCATATAATTCTTCTTTTTTTTTTTTTTCAACGTAACGCTTTTTTAATGTTTCCAGCACTTTTTTTCAAGTAGATTAGTGAATGTTAAAACGAAAGATTACACAGAAATTATTTCTCGTTATTCATAGGAATGTAGTGGGTGTATTTTACTGCTGTAATCTAGTATTTCATGGCTTAATTTGATATCTTCGTAGACGTGGCATTTCATTAGGAAATTAATTCACCTCTCTGAATATGCTTTTTTTTTTCTTAATATCCACGAAAATAACAAGATGGCGATAGCGTCGTCTTCAACTAACTGGTACCACGAGAGACACAGCCCGTGTTTCTTCTGCGCATGCGCAGCCCGTTGCTTCCACCTGGTGTTGGGGTTTCTTCGGCTGCCAGCTACGGGCCATTAGTGGTACATTAGTGTATGGGCCATTAGTGGTACTTGCTTGGTGGCCCGCAATTCACGGCGATGCTGCAGGGCCATCAATGGCTGCCAACTGATGGCGCTGCCACCAAACTAGGTCTTGAGCGGCAGATTTCAGCCATCAGTGACCCATCACTGCGAGCTGGTGGCCAGCAGTTTCCCAACACTTGTGTTTTTGCTTGGATAATGACCTCATGTGAATTCCTGTTCACCCTTCTCATTCGCCCCTAACTTGAAAAAAGGTTTATATTGAGGATCTGGACAAGGGGAGAACAACTGAATTTTCACGGCTCTGTAGATGCTATTTTGGGAGCCTTTCTACTGAGCAAAAAAAAAACGCACTTCCTAGAGGGAACTACCTTGGGCTACATGACGAAAAACATGGGAGATTTGGCAAAGTCCAGATTATGTTTTAAAGTTAAAAAGAATTAAAGTACGGCACCTTTTTAACTGGGTGGGCGGCAAGGTGGGCAAGACAATTTAGCCCACCCTCGCACCCCCTCGGCGACGTCCTTGTTTCTTCGACTAGATTTGAGATGTCAACGTTAGACTTGTTTTTCGACTCGGTATGAAGTGCAAACGCCAAACACGCCCTAGTTTTCTCGACGGAATTTCTTTAACGTGCGTAGTAAAAATATCCGTGGTTGCACCCATGGGCCACATCACAGTGTCTCCTCAACCATCGCATTCATGCAATTCCTCAGAAATTAAATGACTTCTTTCCCACCTACTTGTACGGCACGTTTCGTCAAATTTCGTATGCTTCTTCATGGTGTCATAGTTTCTACAATATATCGAGCAGTATGCAGTAGTCCCCCCTTATCCGCGGTCCGAAAATATTAAATGAAAATTTTCAGAAATAAATAATTCATAAGTTTTAAATTGCGCGCCATTCTGAGTAGTGTGACGAAATCTCGCGTCGTCCCGTGAATCACCACTTGCCCAGCATTGACGTTGTACACGCTACCCGCCCGTTAGTCACTTAGTATCCGTCTCCGTTATCAGATCGACTGTCCCGGTATCGCAGTACTTGTTTCGTGTAAACCTTATTTTTCTCAGTAATGGCCCCAAAGCTCAAGGGGCCGCCTCGGTGGCGCAGTGGTCTAAGCTCTGACTTCTAATCATTCTCCGAGATGGGCCCGGGTTCAAATCCCGTGAGGCATGGATGTTGTGTTTGTCTTGCGGCGCTGGGTCTCTCTCATTCCTGGAAGCAGTGGCCCCAAATTAGGGACGGGCGACGGCTTATAGCCCACTGATTTGTTCATGGTAGTCGTTCAAACCCCCAATCAAAAAAAAAAAAAGTTGAAAAAGAAATTCAAAAGTAGTAATGCTGGCAATTCAGATTATTCCAAAGAGAAGTCTGTGACGTACCTGCCAGGAGGACGCGCACGACATAAAGGCAGATAGCAGTCAGAACGAACGTCCGCGTAGTTCAATTGGTAGAGTGACTAATTCCGGAATGACGGTACCCGGGTTCGAGCCCCGGAGTGGACAGAAATGTCGGAGAAATTTACTTCGTTATAATGTCGCCCGAACTTCCCGGATGACCCGGCTGTTCAAGATCTAGCAATGGTGGGATGGTCTTTCCACACCGCGAGATAGGAAAAATCAGAGAACTCCAGCGCTTCGAAAAATAAATGTGTGTGACGTTGCATTCCACACACCAGATTGACTGGGAGTTATCAAGTGCACGTTCTACAGCGGATGGCTGCCTGCAACGATTCACGGTCACGGCTGACCTGTGGGCCATGCATAGCCCTCTTTCGGGGGGGCGGAGATGGGACGTACCTGCCAGCAGGACGCACATGGCATAAAGGCAAATAGCAGTCAGAACGAACGTCCGCGTAGATCAATTGGTAGAGTGACTTATTCCGGAATGAGGGGACCCGGGTTCGAGCCCCGGCGTGGACAGAAATGACGGAGAAATTTACTTCGTTATAAGTCCTAAAGTGTTTTCTTTAAGTGAAAAGGTGAAAGTTCTCAACTTAATGAGGAAAGAAAAAAATCGTATGCTGAGGTTGCTAAGATCTACGATAAGAACGAATTTCCTGTCCGTGAAATTGTGTAGAAGGAAAAGGGAATTCGTGCTGGTTTTGCTATCGCACCTCAAACTGCAAAAGTTATAGCCACAGTGCGTGGTAAGTGCTTCGTTAAGGTGGAAAAAGCATTAAATTCGTTGGTGGAAGACATGAACAGGAAACGTGGCCCGATCGACGACAACGTGTTGCGCCAGAAAGCATTGAGCCTATATGGAGCCTTCAGCAAGGGATCCCGTGAAACGAGGGACACCAAGCCATTTACTGTAAGTAAGAGATGGTTACATAGATTCAGAAATAGATTTTATGAAGATTGCTGGAGCGGCTGCGTCTGCCAATGAAAAAGCTGCTGCCGCATTTCCGGCAGAGTTGAAGTTCATTAAGGAGAAAGGATACCATCCAAGGCAAAACTTCAACCTTCAACTATCGAGGATCTCCAACCATCGTCTGTTCCTGACATCCACCCATCAACAGCATCTGTTTCTGACATCCAACAATCGATATCGTCTGCTCCTGATACCCCAACCATTGACATCGTTGATCCAGGATCATCCGAAGCAGATGGACCTCCTTCTCTCTCTCTTTCTCGTCCGCCCACGGAGGGTTGAGTTAAGCTATTAGGGGGTGATGGTTGAGTTCCACAAAGACGACAATGCGCCCTTGAGGATTACTGGCAAATTAATGCAGCCGGCTTGCCATTCCTTCCTCTGCTGCATACGGTTAAGCAACAATGTGCGTCCGGGACCGACTTCTCAGGGAACCATCTACGCATTCGCAAGTACAGCAGGGAGTCTGCCGAAAACGAACCTTCTTGTTGTGCCTCATTTATAAATTAAACCTTATAGTTATGGTATGTATAGGAAAAAACATTGTACTATATTTGTGGTTCGGTACTATCCGCGGTTTCAGGCATCCACTGAGGGCCTTGGAACGTATCCCCAATGGATAATGGGGAACAACTGTATTCCTGTAGAGAAGACGATCTCGCATTGAAATCTGCAAGTATTCCCATTCGAAGAAAAGTGCATTATCTGTTTTCAAACATGCATTTTCATGAATTAAGATCATAGTTGCTTAGTGCATCGGTATTTTTCTCTTTTTTAGTGGGGTGATTATCGGCTTCGCAGACTGTAATCAATTACCTAGTGCAGAATGCACATTAAGACTTAGTAACATAAAGCGTCGTTTACCCGAAGTCGCATTTGATGATCGGTGACGAGCAAGCGGATCGTGAAATCACGCCTACGTCACGTGACGCGATGTACCAATATCATTTACTGCCCATAAACGAATGTTAAAATATGCTCGCATTTGAACGTCGGAGCTCGTTCCCAACTCGAAGAGAAAACGTAATTACGTCGCACAGCCCATAAACACGCAATTACTGCTGAATCATATTATGTGCTCGCTTCGGCGTAATAAAATTTCAACGAAAGATCTGGGTATATTCCTGGAATGCCCTTGAACAAGACAAGACTCCTAAAACAATAATATCAGCCACCTACGTTAATGCCGGCAGAGTCATTTACACGAGTTGGAAAAATGACACAAATGTACCTTGCGAAATGTGTAATGACGCTTTTGACTAACAAGCATAACGTTTTCGGTTTTAAAAAGGCGACAGTGCACTGGAATTAAGACGACGCAGTTAACTGAAACGAAACTGGACTATCAACGCAACTCGGTCATGAATCTTAAAAATACCTGCAAAGATGGTTCCACGGTTTCCGTTAAAAGTTCACGCTATAACGGCGCGGATACGTAATACTTCTCTATTCAAAATACATCACGAAATTTCAATTTGAAAAATGCCACAAAATTCGAACTAGGTAAAAGCTGAGCGGTAGGTCCTTTACCTAAATCATACGTCGAGATTACTTTCAATACCGGTGCGTAGACAAAGGTAACAAGAAAGCTGACACCGAATTTTCGGGTGTAATAATCACGTCTTTTCAATCCGCTCTGACGTAAATTAAATTTATCAAAGCTATTCAAAGGCAATGGAACCGGTATGGAAAACAATAGTAGCTGACGGGAGAAAGAAGATTTTCAATCGGGTTTTTAATCCCTCAGATATTGCTGTAAACGGAATCATGAGCTTACGAAATCTTAGAAACAGAAATATCGACAAAAATAAGACGTGACTTTACGTCCCCTGGTGGGAAAACCATGCATTATTTTAGGAACAAAGTATTATTAAAAAGGTTTTTCCATATGAACGGTATCGGTTCAATAAAAAAAAAATTTAGTCGAGATTTCAGGAGCCCAGATTTTACTACAAATACATTAGAAGCAGAAATTAACACTTATGCCCAGTGGTGGCCAAACGATTCTTTACCAAACACTAGAAATTATGTGAAACACTTTTTTCCATCAGGTCTCGTATGCGATAGAGGAAGAATTTTTCAAATCGAAGTATTAGAAGCAGAAATAACGCAGAAAACGCAATTTGCCTTTGTGCCCCCTAGCGGAAAGTCTATGATTTACTTGTAAATTTTTGAATTTATAGGGAAAACGTTTCGCGTCGGAAACACTATCCAACAAAGAAGGAATTTTTCAAATCGGACTCCTAGAAGTAGAGATATTGGCAAAAATAAGATATACATCTACGCCCCCTGGAGTAGAAACTATGTATTATTTCAAGAAGAAAATGTTCCTAAAAGCTTTGCCGGCATGAGTAG
The DNA here is from genome assembly GCA_039090855.1 of Macrothele yani. Taxonomy (NCBI): domain Eukaryota; kingdom Metazoa; phylum Arthropoda; class Arachnida; order Araneae; family Macrothelidae; genus Macrothele; species Macrothele yani. Next base: position 129,341,250 of record CM077027.1, on the reverse strand, counting down.
TGTCGGTCGAAAATGTTCCTAAAAGGTTTGCCGACATGAGTAGTGTCGGTCAACAAACGACTTTTTTTGCAATCGAGATTTCAGAAGCTCATATTTTGCTGCAAATACATCAGAAGCGGAAATGAAGACTTACACCACCTGGTAGCCAAGCCATTTTTTACAAAAATTAGAAATTATGTGTAAAGGATTTCCCATCAGAAGCTGTATCCAGTGCAGAAAGAATTTTTCAAATCGGAGATTTAGAAGCAGAGATATAGGGGAAAGCAATTTACCTTTACGCCCTAGCGGAAAGATCTATGAATTACTTGAAAACTTTGAAATTATATGAAAAACATGTCGCACTGGAATATTATCCAACCAAGAAGGAATTTTTCAAATCGGACTCTTAGAAGTAGAGATATTTACAAAAATAAGATATACGTCTACGCCCCTTGACGTAGAAACCATGCATTATTTTAAGAAGAAAATGTTTCTAAAAAGTTTGTCGACATGAGTAGTATCGGTCTACAAGCGACGTTTTTTTCGATTGAGAATTTAGAAGCTCATACTTTGCTGCAAATACATCAGAAGTGGAAATTAAGATTTACGCCCCCTGGTGGCCAAACCATTTTTTAAACAAAAATTAGAAAATATGTGCAAACGATTTCCCATCAGGAGCTGTATCCGGTGCAGAAAAACTTTTCAAATCGGAGATTTAGAAGCAGAGATATAGGGGGAAACGCAATTTACATTTACGCCCCCTAGCGGAAAATCTATGAATTACTTGAAAATTTTCAAATTATATCAGAAACATGTCACAATGAAAACGCTATCCAACAAAGAAGGAATTTTTCAAATCGGACTCCTAGAAGTAGAGATATTGACAAAAATGGGATATACATCTACGCCCCCTGGCGGAGAAACTGGGAAATGTTTTAAGAAGAAAATTTTTGTAAAAGGTTTATCGATGTGAGTGGCATCAGTCCACGAAATAATTTTTTCAATCGATATTTCAGAAGCTCAGATTTTATGGCAAATACATCAGAAGCAAAAATTAACGCTTACGCCTCCTGGTGGCAAAGTGTGCTTTACCAAAATTTAGAAAATTATATGCAAAAGATTTTCCATCAGGAGGTGTATCTGCTAAAGAAAACATTTTTCAAATCGGAGTTTTAGAAGACGAGTTATCAGGGAAAATGTAATTTACTTTTACGCCCTCTAGCGGGAAATCTATGCGTAATTTAAAAATGTAACTATATCTAAAATACTCTTCGACATAAATGGAATCGAAAGATAAAATAATATTTTCAATCGGATGTTTAGAAGCAAATATGTGGAATAAAACGCATTTTTGAATTCGACATCATCTGCATTTACGCCCTCTAGCGGCGAAATTGCACATCGTAAAAAAAAAAAAAAAAACCGAAATGAAGGATCATCATTCGCATATTTCAGGCTTCCCAATGCAAAAAAATTTCCAAATCGGACTAATTGTTGAAGAGATTTCGTGGGTACTGACGGACGGACGGACGGACAAACCGATAACATAAGCACGATCTTTTTTTACAAAAGACGTGCTAAAAATGTAGGTGGGTGCCAACAGTTACAAAGAACAAACATGACACCGAATTTTCGGTTGTAATAAGCACGTTTTTTGAATCCATTCCGACGTCAATAATTTTTTTCAAAGTTAGAAAAAAACAAATTAACTAGATTTCTATTAGGGGTATGCAAAAGTTTCCGCCGTTTTAAGGAGAAAGGAGCCAGGAACAATCAGGAAACCAGTACACATTTATTCAACGAAATATTGGCCGTTATCATCAATGACCTTTTGCCATTTTTCAGGCAACAAATGAATGCCCATGTAATAGAAGGACTCGGGTTTTGAGCTGAAGAACGCAGTGACGAATTTTTCCACCTCTGGAACTGTGGTGAACTGCTGTTGAGCTAGAGCATGTTGTATAGAGTGAAACAGCTGAAAGTCTGAGAGTGCAATGTCCGGGGATTAAACCGGGTGCGATTAAACCTCCCAGTGTAACTGTTCAAGGGTTGATTTCGTGGTGTCACCGGTATGAGGTCTGGCATTATCGTGTAGCAGGATGACTTGGCGACGTCCTTTACCTGTCCATGGGCGTTTTTGCTCGATTGCGGGGTTCAGTTTCATCAACTGATCGCTGTTCAGTGATTGTTTTGCCCGGATTCAACAGTTCGAAGTACAGCACTCCATTCATAACACAGGTCGGGTGAACGACCTGTGTTATTGCTTTCGGAAAATGTGCCGTTAGTCTGATGTTTATTCTTGTGAATGTAATGTGATGTAATTGTCTTGTGATTAATTTGTGGATGTTATTTTTGCTCTCATGCTGGTCAACTTGAGAGATTGTGTGTCTTCCTATTCTGTATTTTTGAAGCACTATGATTATATTGTAACAATTTCAAATTTTAATTCTATTGCTTCATTTTATTATATTATGTTTATTTATTGAACCCTGAATTGTTAATGAGAGCCTTGATATTGGAAAATGTGTTAAGGTTTTGTTGTTCTTATTTTGAACTTTAATGTTTGTTTGTTTGTTTGCAATGTTGGAATCTTAGTGTATTTTTGTTTGTGTTTAATAAGAGATCAAGTTGATCCCTGTTGCTTGGCATCGGATCCCCAGTCGGGGGATGAGTAGGGCTGGGAGGACGTTAGTTTAATGTGTTCAATCTTTTAGTGACTTATATGCTGAGTTCAGGCGGTGCAGGCAAGTTTTCATCGGATCATGCATATCCCACACATACACACACACACACACGCACACACAGCACCCTTTTCCCGTGGACATCCCGTTTTGCAGTGGATGTAAATGGCTGTCCTGGGTCGACCCAGGATCGCTTGCGTACGGGGTTGTCGCAATAGACCCATTTTCTTCCCCGGTGACAACCTTCCGCAAGAAATTCTTCCCTTGAAACATCTTCAGCAACTACATGCAGATGTCCAATCGTTGACCAATATTACGCTCCGTTAAAGTATGGGGAACCCACTTACCTATCTTCTGGATCTTCCCCAAAACCTATAGATGCCTTACCACCGTCGAATGAGCCACTTTCAAACGTATCGGGTTTTTCTTTTGCATTGCTGCTTTTTCGTTAGGCAGCGTAAAGGTGAAAAATTTTTCTCGCTATCTCTGCTTCCGGGAGACGTACAAATTTGATTTTTTTCCTTAGCATAGCTTTTGCTATGAAGAATACTTTTTGCATATTTTCAACTTTTCCATTAGCAAAATTCTCCGCTAGGGGGCTTAGAGTTATATCACGAGTTTCCTTTTATATACACTGCTGGCCACCCAAACTGCAACACCAAGAAGGACATGAGATAGCAAAGCCAGATTTACTGGACACATAACAACAGATACAAAGATGAAACGATTAAGCTTACAGGTCCGTGCGACTTGCGGAAAACGCAGACATCAAGAGTTCGTGTGGCCCCCATGGCTGGCAAAAACGGCCGCTACACGCCGCGGCATCGAACAAAAGAGGCTTTGGATGTGGGCTTGGGGTATGTCGGTCCAGGCTGATTCCACACGTTGCCACAGTTCATCAGGCGTAGCCACGGGTGGTGCTTGCCGGGACACTCGGTTGCCGATCAGCGACCAGACGTGTTCGATGGGCGACATATCGGGAGAACAGGCGGGCCACGGCAGCAGTGACACCTGGTGGGCCGTGAAGAATTGTTGCACAATGGGTGCCACGTGCGGGCGCGCATTGTCCTGTTGAAACGTGGACGCTGGCAGGTCCTGCATGTAAGGGAGGACTACAGGCTCCAAAACGTCAGAGATGTAGCGGTGGCTGTTGAGTGTACCGGCGATGCGTACCGGAGGGGGCGGGTGTCATATCCAACTGCGCCGCAAACCATAACGCCAGGCGGCGGACCGGTATGGCGATGCATAATGCAGGCGTCATACAGTCTCTCGCCGAGGTGCTGCCACACGCGGATCCGGCCATCGTGGTGTTGCAGGCAGAAGTGGGATTCGTCGGAGAAGACAATGTCGTGCCATTTCGTAGTCCAGGTGTGGCGTTCAACGGCCCACTGCCGTCGCACTCGCCGGTGGTGTAACGTCAATGGTAATCGGAGCAATGGAAGCCGTGCGACAAGTCCCCCCTCCTGCAGACGACGTCGAACGGTACATGCTGACACCGGTTGTCGCTCCACACACCCTAATTCCTGCGCTACCGTTCGTGATGTGGCGGTGCGAATTGTCAATACCTGCCGCACAACATGCCGGTATACTCGTTCGGTGGTGTGCCGCGGCTTCGGCAATCACTCACGTTGGCCCGTCCATCCCTCCTGCACCCACAGAATTCATACTCGTCTCACTGTGGCTGGATGTCGCCTCACACGAGCGCCGATGTCTCGGTACGATAAACCGTTGTCGCGATAAGCCACTATTCGTCCTCTGTCGAACTCCGAAACGTGCTGGAATGACTGCCGTATTCTGCAACGAGGCATCAGAAAGCTTCCCACGCACAGGTCCGGCAGCACAATACACTTCCACTACTTACACCCCGCTTTCTGTGCACCCTTCTTATAGTGTTTCTCGGTGGTATGCCGGGCGCACATGATTTGCATATGCCCTGCAATGCTAATCGTTTGCATGTCCTCTCGCGGGCGACGCATGCTGCGAATTTCAGGCCAATCGGATGCTTCCTTCTTGGTGTTGTGTTTTGGGTGGCCAGCAGTGTATTTTCTTACTGTTCGATTTGGGAATCTGTTTTTGCCTCTGACATTTTTGTTCAACCTGTTATCACAAAAAAAAAAAAAAAAAAAAGATTTATATGTACATTTTTCCCCCTTTGAGAAAAACTTCAGGAAAACCTTTTGAGAATAGCTTTTGCTTAAAATATTTTCGGCCAGGCGGCGTAGAAGTAGGTACATCTTATTTTTATGTCGGAATCTCTGCCTTTAAGAGTCCAATTTGAAAAATTCTTTCTTTGTCGGAGAGCGTTTCCGGAGCTGAATCTTCTGCATATAATTTGAAAAATTTCTTAAAGCACAAATGTGTATTCAAGAAAATTTTCTAATTTTTTGGTAAAAAAGGGTTTGACTACCAGGTGACGTGAGTGTTAATTTCTGCTTCTGATGTACTTGCAGCAAAATCCGAGCAACAAAATCTCGATTGAAAAACGATACCATTCGCGTCGATAAACCTTTTAGGAGTATTTTCTTAAAATAACGCATGGTATGGGACGTAGGTTCGCGTTTCCTCTGACAGCAATATCTGCGGGTCTAAAAACCCGATTGAAAAACTTCTTTCTTCGGTCAGATACTGCTAACTATGCAAACTCTATGTGCATATTTTCTTACCAAAATAATGCACAATTTTGCTGCTATGGGTTTTCGATATCTCTGCTTCTACATGTGCGGTTTAAAAAAATCATTCAATACCTGATGCCATTTACCTTGTAGAACAGTTTAGGCTAGTATATGAGGAATTTTGTAGTTCACAGTTCTGTCGGTAGGTGGTGTTCGTGTACTTCAGTTTGCAGCTGTATCGCTGTTTCTAAAAACCCTATTGAGAAATTTCTTCTTTACTGTATGTCATTCGCTGCAATAGAGATGTGGAGCATTATCCTCTATATTAATGCAAAGATTTCCCGCTAGGAGGCGTAAAGGTCGAAGCCCCCTTTTTTTTTTCGTTATCTCTGCTTCCGCGATACGTATTTGAAAAGTTCTTTTTCCTTAGCACAGCTTTTCCCATGAAGAATATTTTTCGTATATTTTCAACTTTTCCATTATGCAAAATTCTTACCTTAGTAAACGTAGACTTATGTCGTGTTTCCTTCTACATTTCTTCTTTTAACTGCTCGATTTGAAAAATCTCTTTCTCTGATACCTTCCTTGTACTATGAGAAACTTTTTGTGCGCCACTTATTAATTTTCGTAACATGGTTTTTAAGCGCTGGTGGAACTAAGTAGATGTTTCTATTTGCATATGTTTGGATGTTTTCTCGATTGTAGAAGCCGGTTGTTTGTTTTCCTAAACGGTTCCATTGGCTCTGAATAGCTTTTATAAATTTTATTTGCGTCGGAAGGGATTCAAAAGACGTGTTCACTAAAAACGAAAATTCGGTGTCATCTTTCTTGCTTTTTTTCTAACGGGTTCCATTGACTACGAATAACTGAAAAATTTTATTCGCTTCGGAAGGTATTTAAACACGTGCTCGTTCCTACCGAAAATTGGTGTCATCTTTCGTGTTTAAAGTTCGTCACTGCACGGTATATCACTGAATGGAATAATTTCCTACTTATTTTATTATTTATTGTTTTTGGAGCATTCCAGATGCCTCTAGGATGGGCATCTCTATCAGCGACCCGGTGCCCGAGTGGTTTGGCCTCTGACTATTTCTACGAAATGGGCCCCGGTTGGATCCTCGAATAAGCATATTATGTTTGTTTGTTTTTTGGAGGACGTAGGACTACGTCTAACTCCGTGGATAGTATGGGGCGACTTACGGCCGACCGCGGTCACAAAAATAGGTCCCAATTGAAATCATTATAGCGTTAAAAATACGCGACGCACACTAATCGTGTTAGCATATTCGTAAAGAGCATGGAGTCCGATTCGCGTGCTGCGCAGTACATCGTGCGTGCGACGCTTCCCTCTCTTCCTGTGCATGGGGATATGATGCAATATTTCTGGGTGTGTCTCCGCTTTTGACTCAGTCTATCTCGGTAACAGTGAGCGCAAAACGACTGTGCGTGGTATCGTTTTAAAGATCTCGACGAGATCTATTCAAATATATGAAGAACATTTTGCAGTTGTTTGAACTGAACATTTAAAAAATTGTTTACTTGTGAACCGGCGATCAACAGTTTTGACAATACCGCGGTTTACCTGTACAACCATAAGTGCAAAACGACTATGCGTGGTATCGTTTTAAAGCTCTCAACGAGATCTATTCAAATATATAAAGAAAATATCGCAGTGGTTTAAATTAAATATTTTAAAAATTGTTTTCGTGTGAACGGGTTAACATTTTCGACAATACCGCTGAATTCGCAGAATGAACGTAAGCAAAAGTGGAGAAAATCAAATCCAGGTGCAAGAGCAAGTGATAAGGAATGTAAGAAGCCCAAGAGGGCAGAGCACCACGTTGGGTAATTCGTGTATCGATCTGCTGTGTGTTCGCAATGTATCCAGCATTATTTGTAAAAATTATGTAAGCTACTTTTCATATCATAGACCTGTGTTGACTGTAACGAATGAAACAAACGCTTTGAAACCATACTCGACTAGCTCATTTCAGCTCTCCGATCTGCAAGTCGTAGTCCTACGTTCGAAATTGACGGTTCAATTAGCAGTGAGCCTACCTGCATTTCTTTTTATATTTTGATTAGAGCTTTAACGACCACCATGAGAAACTACGTGGGCTATAAGCAGCCGGTCGTCCCTAATTTAGGGCCACTGGTTCCAGGGAAGGCAGAGAGTCAGTTCCGTAAGACAAACACAACATCAATGGCGCGCCGGGATTCGCACCCGGATCCATCTCGGAAGGAAGACCACTGCGCCACGGGGGAGTCCAGTGTATTTGTCCGATATCACTGGAAACGGTGGCCCCAAATTAGGGCCGGAAGACTCTATATCTCTAAGAATAGCTCATGGTGGTCGTTAAACCACAAAAAAAAATATAATAATAATAAAAAAAACACCGTCAGCGTTATACCTCCTAAAAGATTGCTTAATAAGATATGCTGTTGCCTCACCGAGAAAGAAATGTTGCGTTTCGAAACATTAAACTTGGGTGACTTTTCAAGCTAATTGCGTTGATTTATACCAGCAACATTCAAAATTACCATCGCTCTTCTTTCATGCAAATAAAACTATTCATTTCTCTACCCGTATAATCGCAGGGAATCTGAATACGTAAGAGCTAAAATTATCCAAAACGCAGTCTTCTCTTTCTTTCTTTCTTTCTCTTTTTTTTTTTTTTACCAGCGAGAAAGCTTGTCGTCGCAAGAGAAAAGACGCGAGTCAAGTCTTTCAACATGAAGTAGCGCAAAACGATCTTGAGCTGCTGCTTCATGCAAGGAAGATCTAATTTTGAACCAATCAACTATAAAGATCTTTTCTCCGGTAAAAGCTTCTCCCGGCGCTCCGTTCCCAAAGGCAACCTTTGCTGACGTCACAAGCATGAGTTCATATATGCATGACGTCATGGCTGCGTCAATACAGATGGTATTACAAAGAGTAGCGAAATGGCATTGGCATAATCCCTGAGCTTTCTGTACGACTTGCTAAGGTATCCTTTATGCTGGAGGACCCTCGGGTGTTTCTGCCAGCTTCTTCGTTTCGTGTATATGCCATGTAACTAGAGCACCCAGTTATTTTATTTTGAACTTGAAACAGAGAACACTTTATCAGCTTAAAAAATATCCAATTTTTTTTTTCTTAAGTAGGTCTTGTTTTTCTTTTAGAATGCATAATGCAGACATGCTGCGGGGAGTTTTTCAAATCGGTCTGGTATACCAGGTCTTTAATTAACGCGTTTATTAATATATTAACTGAAGTTAACAGCGTTTCATAAACATGTTTGATCGATGAATTTGATTGTTTCAGGAGAGTTTGTAAATGACACATAAAAAATAAAAAATCGAGAGCAAGTTTCATGGTACTCTTTGTAGATAATTTATGGTAAGTATCTTAACATGCCAAGATCTTTGTGGGTGTAAAACAAAATGAGTGATTCGAGGGTATACATTTATTTACATATAACACATTGCATTTATTCTCGTCACTCACGAACATACAGAGCAACAGTCCGATTCATACAAAGTAGAATTCAATAATAACAACAAACAACGAGGTTTACTAATTCCTGACGTTGAGCGGTACTTAGGGAGGTGGATTAATGAATGTTATTGTCGTAAAACCAATGAAAGAGGAAATGTGAGTCATAAAAGTAAATATTTACTAAACTATGTCGGCGGCATTAGAAAGTATTTCGACTTCAATTTTTCTAAAATAATATTTATTATTATTTACATATTAATTCTATAAGGTTTTTTACTGTGAGTCCTATTTTGAGAGAACGGCTGAACGTAAAGATATGGTTGAGGTATCAAAATAAAGGTCTTACCATGTAGATGAGCCAGTCGAAGAGAAAAAATGAGATTGGAGCATCGGTTCGGGCGTTGTGGGCGGCAAATTTCCCATTAAAGTCAATGGGAGAAGCGTACGATTGACATTCGATCGCCTGAGGTTGACTCACGCGCTGTTGAAGGCGGAAGCATGGGGCGGCTGAGATAGTCCAAAGTCGGAAGTCTCTTTTCTGAGCCAACCGTTGCGCAAAACAAAGCTGGCATGCATTGGTATCAAAGTTCTTCTCATCCGGAACAGCGAACACTCTCGAAGACCTGATTGCGTTATGCCGTTAGACTGTGTGACATATATAAAAAACAAAACCTTGACATTCGATATGTCAAACGATAATAAATGTTTAATTACAAAGCATATTATGATATATCGCTTTTTACGTGACTTTTAAGGTTGTTTGTTAAATAAATTCAGGACAAATAATTGTTGTTGTATTTTTGATTGGAGGTTTAACGACCACCGTGAGCAACTCAATTGGCTATAAGCCGTCGCCCGTCCCTAATTTAGGGCCACTGGTTCCAGGAAAGGGAGAGAGCCAGTGCCGTAAGACAAGCACAACATCCATGCCTCACCGGGATTCGAACCCGGACTCCTTTCGGACGAATGATCAGAGGCCATCGCTTAAACCTCTGCGCCACCCGGGCGGCAAATAAATTTAGAACAAAATATATACTGAAGTGGTCAACTCAAGTTATTCAAAACTTAGGGCGGGGCCTCAGTTGCTGGGCAACAATGACTCGATCATTGCAAAAAGTCATAGAGTTATCAAAGCTGGGTTATATATATATAAAAGTTTTTTCAAATTCTGGAATGAAACTGCTGACCATGTTGATAAGCATGTTTTTGCTTTGGTTCTGGACATTCTTAAACATATTCTTAAAGATAAAATTTCTCTTAAAGAATTTTCCAGTAATTTTGTAACCATTAGGTTTCTAAATAAAGCCTACGATAATCTCAATGTAAGGAAGCTGTTCTACAATAATGCAATTTTTTTCCCATCCACAGGCACCAGTCTATTGTAAGTTTTAAATATGTTAAGACCTTAGGGTCAATAGTTAAAAACTACAAACTTAACTCTTCGAGCTACATTCCTGTAATTACTACATGTTCTTGTGATGAACATAGAGAAACAGTTCACTATGATAAGAATTACAACCATATTATCACCGGAAACTTGAGTTTTGTTGAAAATGAAAAGCTTAGGAATTTATTAGAGTATGGCTCTAAATTCAGACCTTCCTTCACAATTTCCAAAGAAAGGATTCTTGAGAGCTTCACTCAAGATGTTAATAGGTACATCGTAAAAACCAGTTTAACGTACAATCAGCCTATTGAGGCCTTCGCAGAATGGAAATATAGTATAATCAATAGCGTCACCGGTGAGTTGGCAGGTCTGGACTTTTGTTTCGACAGAAATCTCTTTTTCTCTGGAGAAGCTAAAAGGCCACTCTCCAAACTACAAGACCAATTTATTTTTACCACTACGGATAAAGCTAGCAATAATTTTGCAATTATCTGTAAGAAGTTCTATTTTGAATTGTTAACTATGGAACTCAATAATAGAGTAACATACGAGCCCGTAAGTTATTCTACCAAGCAGTTAGAAAATCGGTTTAAGGCATTCTTCAAGAAACTTAAAATTCCACAAACTAGAAGATATGAGCCTGAATTTCCATTTCTTTTTGCAACGGTTAAGTTTCATAAGGATCCTGTGAAGTTCAGGTTCATAGCTAGTGGAGTAAGGAGTCATAAAAAGAAAATAGATCTTGCTTTTGAAGATGTCTTAAAGAAGGTTTTGAAACACATTAGAAACTGTACTAACTTGATGTACAGAGATTTTTGGATAATTAACAATAATGCAGAAGTAATTTCTACTATACTCAAAGTTTGTCCCCTAGATATTAATAGTTATGATTTTGAAAACCTATATACTAATCTGCCTCTATCAGATATAATCACTACCTTTAAAGAGCTGTATGCAGAATTTAAACTTAACCAATTTGTTAATGTAGGAACTTGGAACTCTTATCTCAATTGCTGCATAAAAAATAACCATATCCTATATAATAATACTCTCTATAAGCAAGTGAACGGAATTCCCATGGGAACATCAACGTCCACGAATATCGCTAATCTATTCCTGTTCTTTAAGGAATATAAATTCATTAAAAATCACCCCACCTGCTCAGATAACTACCTTTACACTTTTAGATATATTGATGATCTGCTGTGTATCAATAATTCAGAAGTTATAGAGAGTGATTTTGATAATATCTATCCTAGCTCTCTTAACTTATGTAAAACCAACCACAGTAATCAGGAACTTGAGTTCCTAGACTTAAGCATTAAGCTCAACAGAGGTAAATCATCTATTAGCCTCTTTGATAAAAGAGTTAATTTTCCTTTCAAAGTAATTAAATATCTACACTGGAATAATAACATATCAACCAAAGTAATTGAGAATGTACTAATTTCTCAGGTCCTAAGAATTTCAAGAATTTGCAGCAACAATTTGGACTTCAATTACCACATTAATATACTATTAGATAGTTTTCTAGAGAACGAAATTCCTTCTTCTTTCATCAAAAGAACTTTAAGAAAAATTATTCTGAATAATAGAGTAAGGTTGGCAGATCTGCTTTAATTTTCTACACAGTTAATAATATGATTCTGACCAATCAAAGCCGTAAGGAAGTTGGCTAGAGGATGCCTATTAACTACCTAAAGGAACCTTAGTGCTATGGATATGAAGGTCCTATTAAAACAAAAAATTAAATAATATAAACAAAATCACAAAAAAAAAAGCTTAAAAATCTGTTTATAAAAGAAAATAAAAACAAATAAAAAAGAAAACTAGTTATTCATCACTAGGATAGCTATACTAAAAATAGTAAAACCAACATTAAAATTAATAAGATTCTGATTAATCTATAGAAGCTCACTAAGGTGATTTAATACATGCAAAGATTATTAAATACACTACTCGTGTATTTTATAATATTTCTCATGTATTCTGGAGAGTTAATTCTGCTCTTTCTGATCATACAGATCCACAGTCTTAAGTTTATATATTTTTTTCTCTGGTTAAAATCTCCGTGAGTTGGTTTCTTTCTATATGAGGAGGCCATCAGCCCCACCCACACTGCCCCCCCAGCGACTAGGGAGTGGCGGAAGAGGTCAGCCATGTTTTACTCTTGTGAGGAGAAAGTTTCGTCGCACAAGAGGTAAGCTCTCTTCCTTGTATTTGGGTTTTAGGTTTTATAAGTTCAATGTTTGTACTTCATGTACTTTTTCTCTGTTGATTTTTTGCTTTTCAGCTTTTAGGCACTGGCTTGTCTGTTAACATTTTTGCGGGTTTTAACTCTTTCTTTTCTTTGTAACTTTGCGCGTCTTTTGGGGAACCTAGGAACAGCAGATGGCTAAGCTTGTTCCTTTTCTTTGCGCTGTATTTTCAAAGTAGTTAAGTACTTAATAACTAATTAATTATGAACTTAAAGCACTGCTGAAATACTTTGTACATATTGCAACTAACTGTTTAAGTCATATAACTTTCACAAAGTTTTCTTTAGTTAATTATTGTCTTTAACTTATTCTCGTTTTCGTGCTGTCATAAGTTGTAGAGTAGGGGTTTTAGACTCAAGTTTTCTTTCAAAAATCTGTTTTTCAAAATTAATATTTCCTTTTTTAATTGCAATGAAAAAATTTGGCTTTCTTTTGCATTGTTTTTCAGGTTTAAATTCTCTCTCAAACGAACTTGGCATTTCGTTATAGCTGAAAATTATTTCTAATTATTATGTCACTCTCACAGCTTGAGTTCTCTTTAATCTTCTTCTCTCTGTTTAATAGTAACAGATGAAGAGCATGGGTCGGGCCAGGAAGGTTCATGGATGCAAGCGAAATTGTTAACTAGTACTAGGTCATACAACTCTGCGGAGGACATGACATATATATATATTTTTTAAAACAATTTTAGGTGGGAATGTTACTTGCATCTATGGCCTTGCAGAAACCCATTTCCAACTAGGTCTTTGTGGAAGTGAGAAAATGCAGAGTTTTTGCTGGTCCTTGATAAAGCCAAGGCTCAGTATTCTCGACACCTTCTACATTCAGTTGTTTTATTTTATTTTTTTATCTTTTCTCCTTTTACTCACACAGGTAGATACATAACCTTTTCTATGTTGTACTTGGTGTGAGTCAAAATTATATATGTATTTTTTTGCTTAGGTATCTACTTAATAGAATATATATATATATATATATATATATTTCGAAAAATACTTCTGCTGAGGCTAGAGGCCCTCCCCGCACTGCGGGGGTTGAGGGGCTATCAGTACGCCCATGAGGCGTGGGTTCGAATCTCACCATCAGTAAGAAGGGCTTTTCTTCATATTGGCTCCCGAACGCAAAAATGAATCTCCTATCTGTGAGGTTCGGAAAATGTGTGCTGCTTCTTCCACACAATTCGTCGGGAATTAATGGGAATTTCTTCTTCAACGTTTCTAAAATGTGTGATGCTTCTTCCACACAATTCGTCTGGAATAAATGAGAATTTCTTCTTCAACGTTTCTAAAATGTGTGCTGCTTCTTCCACACAATTCGTCTGGAATAAATGAGAATTTCTTCTTCAACGTTTCTAAAATGTGTGCTGCTTCTTCCACACAATTCGTCTGGAATAAATGAGAATTTCTTCTTCAACGTTTCTAAAATGTGTGCTGCTTCTTCCACACAATTCGTCTGGAATAAATGAGAATTTCTTCTTCAACGTTTCTAAAATGTGTGCTGCTTCTTCCACACAATTCGTCTGGAATAAATGAGAATTTCTTCTTCAACGTTTCTAAAATGTGTGCTGCTTCTTCCACACAATTCGTCGGGAATTAATGGGAATTTCTTCTTCAACGTTTCTAAAATGTGTGCTGCTTCTTCCACACAATTCGTCTGGAATAAATGAGAATTTCTTCTTCAACGTTTCTAAAATGTGTGCTGCTTCTTCCACACAATTCGTCTGGAATAAATGAGAATTTCTTCTTCAACGTTTCTAAAATGTGTGCTGCTTCTTCCACACAATTCGTCTGGAATAAATGAGAATTTCTTCTTCAACGTTTCTAAAATGTGTGCTGCTTCTTCCACACAATTCGTCTGGAATAAATGAGAATTTCTTCTTCAACGTTTCTAAAATGTGTGCTGCTTCTTCCACACAATTCGTCTGGAATAAATGAGAATTTCTTCTTCAACGTTTCTAAAATGTGTGCTGCTTCTTCCACACAATTCGTCTGGAATAAATGAGAATTTCTTCTTCAACGTTTCTAAAATGTGTGCTGCTTCTTCCACACAATTCGTCTGGAATAAATGAGAATTTCTTCTTCAACGTTTCTAAAATGTGCGCTGCTTCTTCCACACAATTCGTCTGGAATAAATGAGAATTTCTTCTTCAACGTTTCTAAAATGTGTGCTGCTTCTTCCACACAATTCGTCTGGAATAAATGAGAATTTCTTCTTCAACGTTTCTAAAATGTGTGCTGCTTCTTCCACACAATTCGTCTGGAATAAATGAGAATTTCTTCTTCAACGTTTCTAAAATGTGTGCTGCTTCTTCCACACAATTCGTCTGGAATAAATGAGAATTTCTTCTTCAACGTTTCTAAAATGTGTGCTGCTTCTTCCACACAATTCGTCTGGAATAAATGAGAATTTCTTCTTCAACGTTTCTAAAATGTGCGCTGCTTCTTCCACACAATTCGTCTGGAATAAATGAGAATTTCTTCTTCAACGTTTCTAAAATGTGTGCTGCTTCTTCCACACAATTCGTCTGGAATAAATGAGAATTTCTTCTTCAACGTTTCTAAAATGTGTGCTGCTTCTTCCACACAATTCGTCTGGAATAAATGAGAATTTCTTCTTCAACGTTTCTAAAATGTGTGCTGCTTCTTCCACACAATTCGTCTGGAATAAATGAGAATTTCTTCTTCAACGTTTCTAAAATGTGTGCTGCTTCTTCCACACAATTCGTCTGGAATAAATGAGAATTTCTTCTTCAACGTTTCTAAAATGTGTGCTGCTTCTTCCACACAATTCGTCGGGAATTAATGGGAATTTCTTCTTCAACGTTTCTAAAATGTGTGCTGCTTCTTCCACACAATTCGTCTGGAATAAATGAGAATTTCTTCTTCAACGTTTCTAAAATGTGTGCTGCTTCTTCCACACAATTCGTCTGGAATAAATGAGAATTTCTTCTTCAACGTTTCTAAAATGTGTGCTGCTTCTTCCACACAATTCGTCTGGAATAAATGAGAATTTCTTCTTCAACGTTTCTAAAATGTGTGCTGCTTCTTCCACACAATTCGTCTGGAATAAATGAGAATTTCTTCTTCAACGTTTCTAAAATGTGTGCTGCTTCTTCCACACAATTCGTCTGGAATAAATGAGAATTTCTTCTTCAACGTTTCTAAAATGTGTGCTGCTTCTTCCACACAATTCGTCTGGAATAAATGAGAATTTCTTCTTCAACGTTTCTAAAATGTGTGCTGCTTCTTCCACACAATTCGTCTGGAATAAATGAGAATTTCTTCTTCAACGTTTCTAAAATGTGTGCTGCTTCTTCCACACAATTCGTCTGGAATAAATGAGAATTTCTTCTTCAACGTTTCTAAAATGTGTGCTGCTTCTTCCACACAATTCGTCTGGAATAAATGAGAATTTCTTCTTCAACGTTTCTAAAATGTGTGCTGCTTCTTCCACACAATTCGTCTGGAATAAATGAGAATTTCTTCTTCAACGTTTCTAAAATGTGTGCTGCTTCTTCCACACAATTCGTCTGGAATAAATGAGAATTTCTTCTTCAACGTTTCTAAAATGTGTGCTGCTTCTTCCACACAATTCGTCTGGAATAAATGAGAATTTCTTCTTCAACGTTTCTAAAATGTGTGCTGCTTCTTCCACACAATTCGTCTGGAATAAATGAGAATTTCTTCTTCAACGTTTCTAAAATGTGTGCTGCTTCTTCCACACAATTCGTCTGGAATAAATGAGAATTTCTTCTTCAACGTTTCTAAAATGTGTGCTGCTTCTTCCACACAATTCGTCTGGAATAAATGAGAATTTCTTCTTCAACGTTTCTAAAATGTGTGCTGCTTCTTCCACACAATTCGTCTGGAATAAATGAGAATTTCTTCTTCAACGTTTCTAAAATGTGCGCTGCTTCTTCCACACAATTCGTCTGGAATAAATGAGAATTTCTTCTTCAACGTTTCTAAAATGTGTGATGCTTCTTCCACACAATTCGTCTGGAATTAATGAGAATTTCTTCTTCAACGTTTCTAAAATGTGTGATGCTTCTTCCACACAATTCGTCTGGAATTAATGAGAATATTCTTCTTCAACGTTTCTAAAATGTGTGCTGCTTCTTCCACAATTCGTCTGGAATTAATGATAATGTCTTCTTCAACGTTTCTAAACTGTGTGCTGCTTCTTCCACAATTCGTCTGGAATTAATAGGAATTTCTTCTTCAACGTTTCTAAAATGTGTGCTGCTTCTTCCACACAATTCGTCTGGAATAAATGAGAATTTCTTCTTCAACGTTTCTAAAATGTGTGCTGCTTCTTCCACACAATTCGTCTGGAATAAATGAGAATTTCTTCTTCAACGTTTCTAAAATGTGTGCTGCTTCTTCCACACAATTCGTCTGGAATAAATGAGAATTTCTTCTTCAACGTTTCTAAAATGTGCGCTGCTTCTTCCACACAATTCGTCTGGAATAAATGAGAATTTCTTCTTCAACGTTTCTAAAATGTGTGATGCTTCTTCCACACAATTCGTCTGGAATTAATGAGAATTTCTTCTTCAACGTTTCTAAAATGTGTGATGCTTCTTCCACACAATTCGTCTGGAATTAATGAGAATATTCTTCTTCAACGTTTCTAAAATGTGTGCTGCTTCTTCCACAATTCGTCTGGAATTAATGATAATGTCTTCTTCAACGTTTCTAAACTGTGTGCTGCTTCTTCCACAATTCGTCTGGAATTAATAGGAATTTCTTCTTCAACGTTTCTAAAATGTGTGCTGCTTCTTCCACACAATTCGTCTGGAATAAATGAGAATTTCTTCTTCAACGTTTCTAAAATGTGTGCTGCTTCTTCCACACAATTCGTCTGGAATAAATGAGAATTTCTTCTTCAACGTTTCTAAAATGTGTGCTACTTCTTCCACAATTCTTCTGGAATTAATGAGAATTTCTTCTTCAACGTTTCTAAAATGTGTGATGCTTCTTCCACACATCGTCTGTTATTAATCAGAATTCTTTCTACTACAGCGACGATCTACTTCAAACATGATTTGCCGGCTCACCCGGAAACCAGAGATTTCTCGCCCCGCCTTTCTCAAGGGAATGTGAAATGCTACAAAAGTGAAGCACATGTCAAGATGAAAAGTAGCAGTGGTTAGGCCCTTGTCGGCATAGCTTCATTGGGAAAGTAGTCGGCTCCGGAGCAAAGAGGTGTGCGGGCTCGAGTCACGCCACTGGCAGAGAGAGGATTTGAATTTGACACAGTTTAGGCTTTCGACTGCAGATATAACTTTTTAAATTGGATAAATAATAAATACAATCGAATCCGTATATAACGAAGTTGAATGGAGAGTCGAAAACATGCGATGTATGCGAACTTCTTCATAAAAGGACGAGATAAAAAAAGGGGGGGGTATTTTGTGGATATTACATTATGTCAGGTTAAAACCAAGGTTAATAGACAGTAAGGTTTCCTCATCCCGCCTTCCTCCCAGACCAATAATAGTGACATCACCGTCCTACCATGTGAATCGTAGATCCGAAGGAAGATGTCTTGTGAACAATTTTAATAATTCAAACACAGAACAAAAGCTTATGCAAAAGCACATTTACATTAAATACAGAAGAAATTCACAGCCATGTGAATATTTTACTAACAAATATTTCAAAAATACCTCCCGCACATTTTTGTTACGTAAAGAGTTGGAAAACGGTTATACTTTTAAATGTTAATTTAGTTATAAGGGGAATTTTTGCTGTTTTTATATAAGTTTAGAAGGGAAAATGCACAGCAGGACATATTATTGTCATATAATAAAGAATTTCTTTATGGGGATTAGGAAAAAGATCTCTACAACATTCCCCATTATTTTTTTTATTAAAACACGCTGCTATGGTGCAGATACAAAGAAACATGGCGATTAGGTAGTCTTACGATGGCGATTTGGACAGTGACGTCACAGGGCAATCACCGGAAGCGCAGGATGAGCATAACTTTGTCATCTACTAATCTTGGTTAAAACTAGTCAATCCTAAACTGTTTATCAATTAATCGAAGATAAATAATACTTGTTAACTGAAAGCTGTAGCCACTATGAGGGAGATTTGCAATAAGCAAAACATTTAATGAATGTAAAAAATAAAGTAACTGACAAAAATTTGAAATTTCACCTCTTACAGGATACGTTGTACATATGAGCCAATTTTTGCTCGCTTTGTGGTTATCATGAGCGCTATTTTAAATGTTTTTCAACTTCCTCTGACATGTGATGTTTTTAGGTGCAAAATAAAGTCGAAACAGAGCAGAGATAAAATACAGCATTTGCCCAGGAGATATACATTTGGCAAGTGTGTATGTGTGTGTGGTGGGGGAGATAGTAAAATAGCAAGTGAATCATTTTTGTCTTCATGCGAACTGACCTATCTAACGGGAAACGCAGATTGTTGTCAACAGTAGGTAAATTTCTTGTTTTCTAGTGAAAGAGGAAGATACAAAAACTGGGTGAATTCCACTTGTTTTTTCTACTGATAACCATGCTGAACTTCTATATATGGAACTTCTCCAAAAATTATTGTTCGTAATAATATAAGGTTAAAATCACACGAGCGAACATTGCGAAGTCTAAGGGATTTATTAAAAAAATAAAAATACAGGTAGGCTCAGTTCCGATTGAGCCGTCAGTTTTTCTTTGGATTGGAGATTTAACGACCACCGTGAGCAACTCAATGGGTTGTAAACAGTCGCCCGTCCCTAATTTAGGGTCACTGGTTCCAGGAAAGGGAGAGAGTCCGGTGCCGTAAGACAAACACAACATCCATGCCTCACGGGATTCGAACCCGGACCCGCTTAGACCACTGCGCCACCTGGGCGGCGCCGTCAGTTTGGAACGTAGGACTACGACTTGCACATCGGAGAGTTGAAATTAGCTAGTCGAGTATGGTTTCAAGGCGTTTATTTAATTTGTTATAACCAACATAGGTTTATGATATGAAAAGTAGCTTATATAATTTTTACAAATAATGCTGGATACACTGCGAACACGAAGCAGATCCATACACGAATTACCCAAAGTGGTGCGCTGTTTTCTTGGACTTCTTACATTCCTCATCACTTGCTCTTGCCTTTCGTTTTGACTCCCCCCTCTTTTGCTTGCGTTCATTCTGCGAATTCCGCGGCATTGTTGAAAATGTTAACCCGTTCACACGAAAACAATTTTTAAAAGTTTTAGTTTAAACCACTGCGATATGTTCTTTACATATTTGAATAGATCTCGTCGAGAGCTTTCAAACGATACCATGTACGGTCTTTTTTCACTCACGGCTGTCCAGATAAACTACGACATTGTCAAAAGTGTTCACCAGAAAACAATTTTTAAAATGTTCAGTTCAAACCACTGCGAAATGTTCTTCGTATATTTGATTACATCTCGTCGAGAGCCGCCCCGGTTGCGCAGTGGTCTAAGCGATAGCTACTGATCATTCGTCCGAAAGGGGTCCGGGTTCGAATCCCGGTGAGGCATGGATGTTGTGTTTGTCTTACGGCACTGGCTTTCTCCCTTCCCTGGAACCAGGGGCTGGTGGCGCAGTTATCTAAGCGATGGTTTCTGATCATTCGTTGGAAAGCGGTCCGGGTTCGAATCCCGATGAGGCATGGATGTTGTGTTTGTCTTACAGCACTGGCTCTCTCTCTTCCCTGGAACCAGCGACCCTAAATTAGGAACGGGGGACTGCTTATAGCCCACTGAGTTGCTCATGGTGGTCGTTAAACCTCGAATCAAAAAAAAAAAAAAAAAGATCTCATTGTGAGCTTTAAAACGATACCACACACAGTCGTTTTGCGCTCACGATTTTTGAGATAGCCTGAGTCAAACGTGGCGGCACACCCGGAGATATTGCATCATGTCCCATGCGCACAGGGAGCTAGGGGAGCGTCGCGCGCATGATGTACTGCGCAGCACGCGAATTGGACTCCATGCTGTTTACGAATATGCTAACACGATTAGTGTGTGGACGCGTTTTTAACGCTATAATGATTTCAAATGGGACCTATTTTTGTTACCGGCGATCGGCCGAAAGTCGCTCCATGCTATCAGCCGAATTAGACGTAGTCCTACGTCAAAATTTCGGTTTGTTTGTTTAACGACCACCATGAGCTACTCAACCGTCGGTCCCTAACTTAGGGACACTGGTTCTAGGGAGCTAGGGAAAGTACATTCCCTAGTTCTTAGGAAGGGAGAGGACCAGTGACGTAAGACAAACACAACATCCATGCCGCGACCCATCACTGACGAATGATCAGCAACCAACACACAGGCCACTGATGCAGCAACTTCGGTTTATGGGAGGAACTTCGTATTATGCGAGCTCGTTATGTGTGGGTTCAATTGTCGTTGAAGAAACATGGTGTTCACTGACGTATGGATAGTGAGGTATAAGCATGTACTTTTTTTTTCAAAAGACTTGCTGAAAAGAGAGAAGACGGTGGTACAGTGGTCTAAGTGATGTCTTCTGATCGTTCGTTCGTACGAAAGGGGTCCGGGTTCGAATCCCGGTGAGGCAAGGATGTTGTGTTTGAAACATGGTGTTCACTGACGTATGGATAGTAAGGGATAAGCATGTACTTTTTTTCAAAAGACTAGCTGAAAAGAGAGAAGCCGGTGGTACAGTGGTCTAAGTGATGTCTTCTGATCGTTCGTTCGTACGAAAGGGGTCCGGGTTCGAATCCCGGTGAGGCAAGGATGTTGTGTTTGAAACATGGTGTTCACTGACGTATGGATAGTGAGGTATAAGCATGCACTTTTTTTTCAAAAGACTTGCTGAAAAGAGTGAAGCCGGTGGTACAGTGGTCTAAGCGATGTCTTCTGATCGTTCGTTCGTACGAAAGGGGTCCCGGTTCGAATCCCGGTGAAGCAAGGATGTTGTGTTTGAAACATGGCGTTCACTGACGTATGGATAGTGAGGTATAAGCATGTACTTTTTTTTCCAAAGACTTGCTGAAAAGAGTGAAGCCGGTGGTACAGTGGTCTAAGCGATGTCTTCTGATCATTTGTACGAAAGGGGTCCCGGTTCGAATCCCGGTGAGGCAAGGATGTTGTGTTTGAAACATGGTGTTCACTGACGTATGGATAGTGAGGTATAAGCATGTACTTTTTTTTTTTCAAAAGACTTGCTGAAAAGAGAGAAGCCGGTGGTACAGTGGTCTAAGCGATGTCATCTGATCGTTCGTACGAAAGGGGTCCGGGTTCGAATCCCGGTGAGGCATGGATGTTGTGTTTGTCTTACGGCATTGGTTCTTTCCCTTCCCTGGAACCAGTGACCCTAAATTAGGGACGGGCGACTGCTTATAGCCCATTCAGGTGTTTACGGTGGTCGTTAAACCTCCAATAAAAAAAAGTGAGAGAGAGATCTGTGTGCATTTTGCCTCCCAGAAAAAAAAAAAAAAAACAGATCTGAAGCCTCTTAGTGTATGTGTAAGGTATCTTTCGTATTAAAACAGTGATCAGGAATATCCTGTATGCAGGCGGATTTTCCCGAATTATTACGAACGCTTACTCACTTCGGATCAAAAATAAAAACGCCCATTCGCAAAATTTACAAGCCGAGCTAGCGGTCCAGTGGATAAAATCAAAAAGGAAGCGTTCTTTAACGCACCTGCTTGCTCTCGATGCCGTGTCTGGGTGTCACACTTAAATTTTAGGAACTGTCTTATGACAGATTTCCACGTCAGAATGATTTGGTTCGAGGGTTTTTACTCTCTTTTTTCTCAGTAAATCGGATGAAGGGGAATGTCTCCAAGCAATATCAACAAAAGTCACCATAGCAACTTTAAACGATAGATTCAGCAGAAGGTGTGGGGGGAGAAAAAGGAAGAAAAGTAGTTCCAAAACGCTTCCTACATGCCCGCTTAATGGGAAAACATAATTTGCATTGGAATAATATCGGATTACCTTCGGTTCTTCCGCTACGTAGAGGGCGCTAAACGACAGCGTTAGAAGCCAGGAACACAGAAACACTTATTTTATGGGTTTAAGAGCTTCTATTGTTTGCTCACGAAATAATTCCAGGGTCAAGAACGGGGGCAACAAAACCGTAGCTGCTGTAAGCAGCTTTTATGTTCGCATGTCTGAAATGCAGCTTCTACGCGGTGCTGCGAACTTGAAAAAACAACAACAAAAAAAAACACAGTTTAAAAAAAATGCAAAATAAGAACTAGCACATTATTTATTTTTATTATGATACAAGTAACGCAGTAACGATATTAGTTTAACTTACGTTAAACATGCATATGACAATTTTTAATAATTTAATTATTTTTAATTTAAAAATCACCCTAGTCTGTCGTTTTACTGAAATACACCGAACAGCCAAAAACATTATGATCACCTGCCTAATGTGATGTTCGTCCCCGACGTGTCGACAAAACAGCTCTTACACGGTGAGAAGTGGAAGCTAGAAGATTTCTAAACCGCCCCGGTAGCGCTGTGGTCTAAGCGCTGGCTTATGACCATTCTTCCAAGAAGGATCCGGGTTCAGATCCCAGTGAGGCATGGATATTGTGTTTGTCTAACAGCACTGGCTCTGTCCCTTTCCTGGAACCAGATTTGGAAACGGGTCAAAACTTTTGGAACCGGATGCCACATAATTTGTCCCGGACGTGACCTGACTCGGGCAAATCTGCTTTGAACTATAAATTTGAAACTCGATTTATAATTATACATAATCACACACACACACACACACACACACACACACACACAAATCCTCTCCGCAGTAGGTATCGTAGGTTATATAGAAACCTTAGAAATGTATTACGGGAAAGTATAACTTCTTCACTTACTTACAGAAAGTGTTGAAACTGTCGTTCTTTACATGACCTAACTGTCCCACTTAATTTTGGTAGTGCTACAGTCAAAATTTTTGAATTAAGTAACTCGGTGCATGCTTAATTTCAGTTTTTGCTGTTTTCTTGACAACATGTCAAACTTCAGAATATGTTTCACAGCAACACCAATTTTCACTAGCTTCTAATGAGTTGAAAGTTTCCAAAATTTGAATGTCGATTTCATCATTGCCCCTCAGAAGGAAGGAACACTCACGAAATCAACATTAACGTTTTGCAAACTTACAACTCATCAGAAGCTTGTGAAAATTGGTGCTGCTGTGAAACATATTCTGGGTTCTTAATGAGACGAAACAACTTCCAGCGTTCACTCTTCCCCTTTTTGTTTTCAACAAGCACGTATGTTTTGACCTCCACGCCTTTTTGAATCTCCTTAATATTAAATTAATCCATATTAATAAATAAGGCATTAATTCCAACACGACGTGCAATAGAACTGGATGTTAACACGTCAAACGAAAGCCTCTGAATGCTCAAAGCAAAAGATTCGATGGGAAAAGTAATTCTCAGTCTTACAGTGTGACACGCGGGATGTGAGAGAGTGAATCAGCAGAGAAGCAGGTGATAGGATTTTGCCTGTATCTTGCTCCTGACAAGCGCACTGAAAACAAACGCAAAGGAAGTGTCGTTTTATGATATGGTATCGGGGACTGCTAGCGTCTGAGTCGTATCGTTGGTCGGTGGAAATCTTCGTAGCTTTAAGAAAGAGACGACAATATTTTTGTATGACAAATCATTTTTCACTCCGCTGGCACCAGCATCGAGCACAGAATTCCACAGTACACATTTTCCTTGAAGTATTTTTTTCTTTTCAAAAATAAAACGGAATTAAAACCGGGTCGAAATCGGTTCAGGAACCTTGACCTGACTCGCAAGAAGTTGTCGACCCGTAGACCCACAGACCCGTGACCCGTTTCCATCTCTGCCTGGAACCAGTGACCCTAAATTAGGGACGGGCGACTGCTTATAGCCCATTAAGTTATGTACATGCTGTATAATTAGGGATACATACTGAGTGATCACTGAATCATGACCACCCCTGTGCAAAGAGAGTTAGGCAAAGGCCGCTTAGAAAATACGAGGCCAAGACATTAGATGGGTTTCCTCTTTTAGTGACGTCACAGTGAAACCACGGCTTCTGCTAGTTTCTAACACTGTCGTGTATGACGTCAAACACGACACCGACGTATCAGGCCGTGTAACACGAGAGTGACGTAACAAACGGAGGGAACCCATCTCTCTTATGTCATGGCCTCTTGTCTTTTAGACGGATTCGGTTAGAACCGATACTGGCGTAACGAAAAGGAGGGCTGTGTATGAGAGATTGGTGATTCAGTTGAGAGCAAAGTTACGGACGCCATGGCAAAACCAATTATTTATCGGAGTTTAAGAAAGGCCAAACTGTGAGTGTACGAAGTATTTTATGTACATTTTGAGCTAAATAACACACAGGGTTGTCAGCATCGCGTGAAGACTATGAGGAACTATCGTGGAAACTTTCGAAAGTTTGGAGATTACTTCAGAGAGCGGGGGTGGGGGGGTGGGGGAGTTACGAGGAATAATATGACACATCTGACCGATTTTTTTATTGTAATTAACGGTTTTCTAAATTTCCTCCTACAAGAAACACTCATTTTCTTAATATATTTTCAAACACTGATTTTTTTTAATATATTTACAAACGCTGAATTTCTATATGATTTTGATCAGAGCCGCTGCAGTTGTAAATTTCGTTTTTTTCAAAACGTTATAGCTGTATTTTTGTGATAAAGATGGAGTTCCAATATTTGATTTTCCCCTTAAAACGACATTATCGCTTTTTAATGCTTAACTTCCCTGTAAATGCATTATTTCACTCTGCGCAGTGACTTGTAGCTATACCAACAGAGAAGCATATCTCCTTTTGTTTACAGAAAAAACAAGAAAGATGACACCGAATTTTCGGGTGTAATAAGCACGTCTTTTAAATCCGTTCTGACGCAAATTAAATTTATCAAAGCTATTCAAAGTCAATGGAACCGGTATGGAAAACAATAGTATCTGACGGAAGACAGAAGTTTTTCAATCGGGATTTTAATCCATCAGATACTGCTGTAAACGGAATCGTGAGCTTACGCCTTCTGGTTGCAGACTTGTGCGTTAAGAAAAACATGAATTCATATGAGAAACATTTCGCACCGGAAACGCTCTCCAACATAAAAAGAATTTTTCAAATCGGACTCTTAGAAACAGAGATATCGACATAAATAAGATGTGACTTTACGTCCCCTCGTGGGAAAACCATGCATTATTTTAGGAAGAACGTATTCTCAAAAGGTTTTTCCATGTGAGCACTATCGCTATAAGAAAAACGAAATTTAGTCTAGTTTTCAGGAGCCAGATATTCCTACAAATACATCACAAGCAGAAATTAATACTTATGCCCCCTGGTGGCCAAACCATTCTTTACCAAACATTAGAAATTATGTGAAAAATATTTTCCATCAGGTCTTGTATGCGATACAGGAAGAAGTTTTCAAATCGAAGTTTTAGAAGCAGAAATAACGCAGAAAACGCAATTTACCTTTGTGCCCCGTAGCGAGAAGTCTATGATTTACTTGAAAATTTTGAATTTATAGGAAAAAGATTTCGCATCGGAAACACTATCCTACAAAGAAGGAATTTTTCAAATCGGACTCCTAGAAGTAGAGATATTGACAAAAATAAGATATGCATCTACGCCTCCTGGCGTAGAAGCCATGCATTATTTCAAGAAGAAAATATTCCTAAAAGGTTTGTCGACATAAGTAGTATCGGTGAACAAACCACTTTTTTCAATCGTGATTTTAGAAGCTCATATTTTGCTGCAAATACATCAGAAGCGGAAATTAAGACTTACGCCACCTGGTGGCCAAACCATGTTTTTACAAAAATTAGAAATTATGCGCAAACGATTTCCCATCAGGAGCTGTATGCGGTGAAGAAAGAATTTTTCAAATCGGTGATTTAGAAGCAGAGATATAGGGGGAAACGCAATTTACCGCTACGCCCCTAGCGGAAAGTCTATGAATTATCACACTGGAAACACTATCCAACAAAGAAGGAATTTTCAAATCTGACTCCTAAAAGTAGAGATATTGACAAAAATAAGATGTACATCTACGCCCCCTGGCGAAGAAACTGTGTAATATTTTAGGAAAAAATATTCCAAAAATGTTTATCGATGTGAGTGGCATCAGTCCACGAAGAATTTTTTCAATCAATATTTTAGAAGCTCAGATTTTATGGCAAATACATCAGAAGCAAAAATTAACACTTACGCCCCCTGGTGGCCAAAGTACTCTTTACCAAAAATTTGAAATTATATGCAAAAGATTTTCCATCAGGAGATGTATTCTCTGAAGAAAAAATGTTTTAAATCGGAGTTTTAGAAGAAGAGTTATCGGGGAAAATGTGATTTACTTTTACGCCTCCTAGCGGAAAATCTGTGCGTAATTTGAAAAAGGAACTATATCTAAAATACTCTTCGACAGAAATGGAATCGAAAGGTAAAATATTTTTTTCAATCGGATTTTCAGAAGCAAATATGTGGAATAAAAAGTATTGTTGAATTCGACATCACCTGCTTTTACGCCCCCTAGCGGCGAAATTGTACATCGTAAAAAAACGAAATACGGGATCATCATTCGCATATTTCATGCTTCCCAATACAAAAAGAATTTTTCAAATCGGACTAATAGTTGCACAGATATCGTGGGTACAGACGGACGGACGCACGGACAAACCGGTTACAAACACGATCGTTTTTTACAAAAGACGTGCTAAAAATGCGAAGTTCAAAATCGGAACTTTAACTCTCCGTCGCCGTCTTTCGTTCTCTGCAAAGCCGTTTTCTGCGCACATTCAGCACGCAATAGTGTTTCTGAACATAATTTCGTTTTCGAGAAATTAAGACATGCTTGCCTACATATTCTAAGGTAAGTTAAATATCAAAAAAAAAATTAATAACGAGGACAAAAATAAAATAGTAGGACGGTACTAGTAATCCGAATTTATTAGTGTGGAATAGAATTCAAAGAGTCCAAGCTTTCGCACATCAACTAGTTTGTCTACCTTTCTGGAGAAAGCCATCTGGTTGATGGGAGAAAGCTCGGAAACTTTGAATTCTACATATGTACGCCAATAAATTCGGATTACTGGTAAAGTTCTACTATTTTAATCAAACTTGTATTATTCTGGTGATTGTTTTTGAAGAAAAACTATTAGCACTATGAAAAATATGCATTTCATTAGAAGAAATGTGTAAAAAAATAGGAAGTCGCTTTTCTGTACTCAAAAATATAAAAAAAATAAGAACATAATCTGCAAGACTAATTGGCGGGGGAAGGGGGGGGGCTTCGTTAAAAAAATTCGAAATTCCGCCCGAAAAACGAAAATCATGGAACATTATCATCATCCCTGCTAACACAATTATTTTCCGCAGGCGGACGGCATGAAAATGTCGGAAAAATTCCAGAGTATAGGTAGTATTGTTATTTACTTATACTACAACTAAAACCCTAACATAACTTCACTGTAAAGCTTAACTTTGTAGCCCGGACAGCTCACTTAAACAACATAAAGCTCATTAGGCACTGAATGGCATTTACAGCCAGATGAAAACAAAAGTCTGCTTACAATGTCAGCAACTGGTTATTGGTCCTTGGTAAGTACTCTTAAATCAGCACAACATCACAGCAAATACACTGAGTTGGCTTTGCATTAGGGACACCTACTAATAATGCGCTGGTCCACCTTTCTGTGCAATCACAGCTCGCAAACGCCAAGGAACACATTCTACAAGGTACCTAACACCCTTCATACGTAACTTGACCTATGTCCACTGCAGAGACTCCGTTAGTTCACACTCATTCCGTGGAGGAGCAGCATTCCGTGAAGAGTTCTCATACTCCGTTTGAAAATTTCCCATAAATGTTCAATTGGGTTATAGTCAGGGGAGTTTGGGGGCCAAGGCAATGTGACGGATACGTTGTCGTGCTCCTCCAACCGCTCAGTAGTAATACGAGTCACATGACACGGTGCATTGTCTGTTGAAAGAAGACACTGTGCTCCGAGTAAAGCTCCTGCAGATATCGTTGGAGATGGTCTGCTAACAAGTCTCTGTAGCATTCAGTGTTTATGAGATAATAACCAACGGATCTAGGGTTGGCCAGGAAAGAGATCCCAACACCAGGTAGAACACCACCTGCACCTGCTTGTTGGATCCCAACCGTGCAACCAGGGAATAGGGCTTCATGCTGTTTGCTCCATATGTGAACCTGGCCATCAGCATGGTGCAGCAGGAAACGGGACTCATCACTCTAGACGACTTTCTTCTATCTGTCGAGGGTACAGTGCCGACTGCACCGCTGTTGTACTGGTGGGTGAGCTGGGTCACTGTAGCACGTCATTGACGAGATACCCGAAGCTCATCTCTAGGATCAACCGCACGTGACTGACCAATGTGAACCCTTCTGCGAGATGTTTGTGCAGGGTTGATCCAGTCCTAGTACACCCTTGATACAGCGGTACAGGAGCAACCAACAAGTGCCACTACTTGTGAAATACTGGTACCTGCCCTCCTGGCCCCAATATCTGGCCGCGGTCAAATTGTCTTAAGTGCCACGCTTCCTCAAACGCTTACTGATTGAGTACAAAGGATAGATATGCACGATTTATAGTAGACGCACGTGACGTTGATATCACGTGATACTTCGCTATAGCTCCGAACATGTAAAGCGGTGGTTGTTCCTAAAGCAAGCTGTGTATAATCCCAGCGAACTATCACTTCAATATCTGAACACAACATATGCTAGTAACACAAAATAAGAGCCTAGTCTTACTAACTCGACAACAATTTGAGACTTCGGTGATAAAGTCAGTATAACATTCAACGTGAGAGATTCAACCAATTTGTACAAAATCCAGTTCAAATCGTAGAACATCTCCGCAATCCGAACTCTCTCAGATTTGTATGAAACAACATCATTGTTGTCAGTCTCGATCACATACGTGGCTTAAGTAGTTGACCCAACATCAGGTTGCCAAACTAACATTTACCAAGAGAGAAAACGTGGCGTTAAGCTGGAAACTGCTTAAACAGAAGTGAACCAACATTTACATAAGAGTACAGGAACCAAACCGGAAATTTAAATTAGAGTATATGCTACAAAAGTCACGATATTAAAAATATTTAATCAATAAACAGTCCAGAAATAATTAATAAATGTCATAATCTCGAAAACATGAAAATAAACTTCATATAAATGTTGAATAATATTATTTCACTGAGATTTCTGTAGTATATTCGATGTTACCTTTATTCTCTAGTGGACCAACGATTGCCATAGTGACTACGCAAAATCCGTAGCACTTGTACTGTCTGTAAGCGTAATAAACAAAAAACTTATTATAGAAAAAAATGAACAAAAAACTCAAATTATTAAAACCTGGATTCCCGAACAGTGGGGTTCGACAACCGGACATAATTCTACTGATTGGGACTCTTGGCAGTTATCCCGTACTTAAGAAAAATTCATATGTAGATTTTTTCAGATTTGCAGAGAATAGCGTTAATTATGCAGATTCACTCAATTTTTCCGGAAAAGTAGTTGACAACTCTGAACACATTATTCTGTAAATTTGCAATTCCGAAATCAACTTCCTGCATTTTCATCAATATTTGATTAGTTCTTCTCCGAAAACTGCTTCCATGTTCAGAGAAAGTGCATATTACATCTTATTTAATCAGTTCCTAAGAGATTGGAAGCCGCAAGAATACGTTTCAGTGTATTTGCTACGAGACAGTGCATAAAGGATGATATGTAGACCGGTTTGGAAAGGGAACGAGTAATTACGATATTAGTTTGCAAATGCGTCGGATGAGCTGGGAACTCGCTTGTTTCCTCTATGACCAAATATCGTAATGCACTTCCTCCCTGCAGGGCGATTGTTACGTTGCCTTCCGTTGCATAATAACAATAGCCAGGCTGAGATGCATGTCCCCCCTGGATACGATAGAAAAGCCATCGATCCTTGCGCTGATCGCCATCGATCCGACTTTAGATGTCAGACATATTACGCAAATTGTTGTCTAGGGAAGGAGGAAGAACAGGATGCTCGCGCTCTCTCACTCACGGGATCTCTCACACGAGATTTTTCTATCGATGCTAAGGGAAGTCATCAACATTTCTGCCGCAGAAATAAAGGCAACCAAAGAAAAAATAAAGGAAAACAGTTTTGTTTTTACCTCAGTGCGCTCAACCATGGAGTAAAATCTGTCACTTTCTTTTCAGATCTGAAAAAATTATGGCCTCTTTATACCACTTTATCTGTCTTTTTGTAGGCACTGTATACTACGCTGCCAAAAGTATTCGAGCACCTTGCAACAAAGGCTTTTATTTCAAAATTTCAGTATGTAGAACAGTGGTCTGAAACTCGCGGCTCACAGGCCGCATATGGCTCTTCGACAACTGTTTCGCTGCCCGAATGAATGATTACAAAATAAAAATGAATCACCCTTTTTTCAAGTATATAATAATACCGGGTGCGCTGTATAAAAGAGGCCCCGTGGACAGACGTTGTTAGGCGGGTTAAAGTTGTTTCGCGGATTTCCAGTTAAAACCGCTTTGTTCCACTTCTAATCGGTTTCTGCTTGTACAGCTGCAAAGGAATTCTCCGGAGTAGTTAGTCGCAGTCACAGCAGTGTAGGTACGCGGTCATAAGTGTAAGTGAAGAGAGAACAAAGGCAACGAAAATGGTTTTAAGTATGGAACAGCGGATTTTTATTGTAGAACAGTATTTCAGAAATATCGCATACAAGGTTTTAAATGAGTTCTTTACCGAAAAATTTCCACATTGTCAGCACCGAAGAAATCAGTGGTACAGAAGTTAGTGCGGAAATTTCGTGAAACCGGCACGGTGTGCAACAGGCGAAGAAACAAACCCAAGACAATTCGTACTGAAGACAATATCAAGGATGTGAGCACAATGATGTTACAAAGCCCTCGGAAGTCGATTCGCCGATTATCGTCTGCATCGGGTATATCTGCCACGTCGCGCCGACGCATACTTAAGGCGGATTTGCATTTTCGGCCGCACTAAGTTATGGAGCTCCAAGAACTTAAAACTCCTGATTATGCAAAACGGATGCAAGTGGTTTCAGGAGACCATTGTCAGCGGTGAAATGGACCCAACACTTTATTACGTGACAGATGAAGCGTGGTTTCATCTGTCGGGGTAAGTCAATGCGCAAAACAGCAGGATTTGGACCGACACGAATACCAGATGGACAACAGAGACTCCTCTGTACGACCAAAAGATAGGCGTTTGGTGTGCTGTGTCTGCGTAGAGGACAGTCGGCCCATTCTTTTTCACTGACACCATCAACTCGGAGCGCTATGTTCAGCAACTATTCAACCCATTTGTTGCCGCACTTACAGAAGAAGAGTGAACATATGCTTTCTTTCAGCAGGATGGTGCAACGGCGCATACTGCGCAGAACAGTCTACGTGCTGTGAATGAAGTGTTTGGGGAGGACAAAACTGTATCGAAGGGACTATGGGCTCCCAGATGACCCGATATCTCCACCTGAGACTTTTATCTGTGGGGAATTGAAAGGGAAAGTGTACGCAACTAATCCGCACACCCTTGATGAATTAAAAGTGAACATTACGGATGCCATAGCCCAGATTACTGCCGATGAGTTATGGCGCGTTAAAACAACATGTTCCGTCGTGTGCAGTTGTGTCTTGATGTCGGAGGACAACACTTTCAGCGATTGTTGTAAACGCAGGTAAATTACTCCTGTTTTCTGTCATTTCAACTATTCTTTGCCATGTATAGTAACATTGCCTGACTGTTGTCGTTCATTACACTCGGGCCTCTTTTATATGACACACGCTGTATATTAAATATAATACAAACATAGTAATGCTTGGCAAAGCCATTCGCTTTATAAGTAAAAAGTTCATTTGCGAAGAATATAACTGTATGGAGGTCTGAATGTTTCAAAGACATGGAAACTATTTTGAATATATTCAAGTCTCCATTTTCCTTTAATGTTGACAACGCACCTGAAGAACATCAGCGTGAATTAATAGACTTTCAGTATGACTCCTTCCTAAAAAAAAAAAAAAAAAAATTGGCAGCTGCAGTCTAACATAGTTTTACCAGTTAGTTTCAAAGTACAAGTACGTAGACATTCATAACATAGCTGCACGTGTTATGTCTATGTTAAGAACGACATACTCATGTGAACTGTTGTTTTGAAAAATGAACTGAGCAGGGACGTCGCTAGATTTCAAGATCAGGATGGGCGACGAGTGGACGAGCATTATTTTTGTTGGGGCAAGCTTTATAGCAACGTTTTTTACGAAACATTGAAAGAACAAGTTTTTAATGTTTTTTTAGCATGTCTTTTGTAAAAAAAGATCGTGCTTATGTTATCGGTTTGTCCATCCGTCCGTCCGTCTGTACCCACGATATCTCTGCAACTATTAGTCCGATTTGAAAAATTCTTTTTGCATTGGGAAGCTTAAAATATGCGAATGATGATCCTTTATTTCGTTTTTTTTTACGATGTACAATTTTGCCGCTAGAGGGCGTAAATGCAGATGATGTCGAATTCAAAAATACGTTTTATTCCAAATATTTGCTCCTAAACATCCGATTGAAAAAAATATTTTATCTTTCGATTACATTTATGTCGAAGAGTACTTTAGATATAGTTACTTTTTCAAATTACTCATAGATTTTCTGCTAGGGGGCGTAAAAGTAAATTACATTTCCCCCGATAACTCTTCTTCTAAAACTTAGATTTAAAACATTTTTTCTTCAGAGAATACATCTCCTGATGGAAAATCTTTTGCATATAATTTCAAATTTTTGGTAAAGAGTACTTTGGCCACCAGGGGGCGTAAGTGTTAATTTTTGCTTCTGATGTATTTGCCATAAAATCTGAGCTTCTAAAATATTGATTGAAAAAATTCTTACGTGGACTGATGCCACTCACATGGATAAACCTTTTTGGAATATTTTTTTTCCTAAAATATTACACAGTTTTTCCGCCAGGGGCGTAGATGTACATCTTATTTTTGTCAATATCTCTACTTTTAGGAGTCAGATTTGAAAATTCCTTCTTTGTTGGATAGTGTTTCCAGTGTGACTTGGTTTTCATATAATTTCAAATTTTTCAATTAATTCATAGACGTTCCGCTAGGGGCGTAGCGGTAAATTGCGTTTCCCCCTATATCTCTGCTTCTAAATCTCCGATTTGAAAAATTCTTTCTGCACCGCATACAGCTCCTGATGGGAAATCGTTTGCACATAATTTCTAATTTTTGTAAAAACATGGTTTGGCCACCAGGTGGCATAAGTCTTAATTTCCGCTTCTGATGTATTTGCAGCAAAATATGAGCTTCTAAAATCTCGATTGAAAAAATAAGTGGTTTGTTGACCTGTACTACTCATGTCGACAAACCTTTTAGGAAAATTTTCTTCTTGAAATAATGCATGGTTTCTACGCCAGGGGGCGTAGACGTATATCTTATTTTTGTCAATATCTCTACTTCTAAGAGTCCGATTTAGTGTTTACGATGCGAAATGTTTTTTCTATAAATTCAAAATTTACAAGTAAATCATAGACTTTTCACTAGGGGGCACAAAGGTAAATTGCATTTTCTGCGTTATTTCTGCTCCTTAAGCTGCGATTTGAAAACTTCTTCCTGTATCGCATACAAGACCCGATGAAAAATATTTTTCACAGAATTTCTAAAGTTTGGTAAAGAATGGTTTGGCCACCAGGGGTCATAAGTGTCAATTTCTGCTTCTGATGTATTTGTAGAAAATTCTGGGCTCCTGAAAACTCGACTAATTTTTTTCTTGGACCGATACCGCTTATATGGATAAACCTTTTGAGAATACTTTCTTGCGAAAATAATGCATGGTTTTCCCACCAGGGGACGGAAAGTCACATCTTATTTTTGTCGATATCTCCGTTTCTAAGAGTTCGTAAGCTCACGATTCCGTTTACAGCAATATCTGAGGGATTAAAAACCCGATTGAAAATCTTTATTCTTTCGTCAGATCTATTGTTTTCCATACCGGTTCCATTGACTTTGAATAGTTTGATAAATTTAATTTGCGTCACAACGGATTCAAAGGACGTGCTTATAACACCCGAAAATTCGGTGTCATCTTTCTTGTTTTCTTTTGATGGAAGGTTTAACGACCACCGTGAGTAACGAAATGGGCTATAAGCAGTCGCAAGTCCTTAATTTAAGGCCACTGGTTCCGAATGATCATAAGCCAAAGCTTAGACCACTACGCCGCCGGGGCGGTTTTAATGCTTTTCACTACCTGCTACAAAAGAATTCGTGCAATCATGACACTTCCACCTAGACATACATACGTACATACACGGATCTGATTAGTTACGCCACTGGTGTGAGATACAAGTGTTGGTAGAATGTCGCCTTCAACTTTTTACTTGCTCGGAATACGTTAATTGCTTTTGAAATTTTGCATTTTTGCTTACGAAAATAGTACTGTACTTGAACAACTTATTTAAAAGAAAATGCCGTTTTGTTTACCTAAATCAGATTCTAACGTCGTGCCTCGAGACACAATACCTCCCCACTCCTAAGCTTCCTAACTTCCAGCCAGCGACTTTGCCTTGCACTCCTCTCCTACGAAGCAATCGTCTGCCCCTTTCTGCAATTTCACTGTCTCTGGGCGTTAGTGTAGCCATAGGTTCCACTTTCCGTGTTGGAACCTCTTATTTTCTAAAGAAAGCAAACAGAGCGATTTGTAGTAACCCCCTCAGTAAATTTCTATCCACCCTCTTCATTAGCCCCCTGGAGAGTGGGGAATAATTGAATTTTCGTGGCCCTTCGGATTCTGTTTTGGTAAACTTTTTTGGAGGCGTAAACAGCGCACTTCCTAAGGAAAAATACGTAGGGCTGCATGAAATAAAACATAAGACTTATTACTTTGCAAAGTGCAGATTATATTTTAAAGTTAAATATATTGAAAAATGGCACACTTTGAACTGGGTGGGGTACAGAGTGGGCAAGACGAATTTCAGGGTGTGCTCAGTCCCCCTTGGCAACGTCCCTGGAACCAAGTAAAATGTCTTGAAAAGAATAGGTTATGTGACAGTAACTTATGCTCACTTTTAAAAGTAGCATGTTCAAACGACATTATGCCAAATTTCGATGTTGGTGACAGAGAAGCGAGCCTAAGTTTCTGGTCAGAACATGCAATAATTTCTGTACCGTGTACCGTATTCAGTTGGTAAAATGTGATTGTTTTAAGATTTAAGTGAAAAATAATTGTGGCGTAAAAGTAATTGTTTTCAAAGATTGATGAAGCGTTTAAACGGTTTCCACTATTTACCAATAATTTGAAATAATTATTTACTATTATTATTTATAATTATTGGTAAATAATTATTTACCAATAATTATAAATAATATTCCAATAATTAGGAATAATTATTGGTAAAGTGGAATATTAACAATAATTAGAAATAATTTTCCATTCCAGGGTCAAGCCATTCATGTAGTTTTGTAAAGTTGATATTTATTCATAAGAAATTTATAAATATTCATGCGGCTCCTAAGTTCCTCCAAAAACTGGAAAGTGGCCCTTCCAAGGGTCTGAGTTTGAGACCACTGATATAGAAGGACAGCCTCTCTGACTTTAATTACAGCAACAATCCTTAAGGTAATGCTTTCTACTGAATTCCGGTAGATTTCGACGGGAATGTTCCTGCAATCTTCTTTTTTAAAGTTACTACGACAGGTGATCTCGAGAAAGGTTACTGTGGTCGAGATATGATTCGGCAATCCAAAGCTCCCAAGATTGCTTCATTGGGTGAAGTCCAGACTTCGAGCTGGTCAGTTCGATATTTTAAGGTTGTTCTCCACAAACTAGTCTCGTACACGAGAGATAAACACGGGCTGCTTTTTTATGGCCCGGGTCCAGCCCAGGCCTGGACATTTAAATTCCGGGTCCGGTCAGGGCCCGTTATAACATTATTTATGGGTGGCCCGGTGCGACCCGGTTTTGAACATTTGTGCAAACTTTCCCTATGCGAATAAAAAAAAAATGCAGCATACTGTTTTACTCCTATTTCTATTTTCGTCATCAGATAAGAACGTTAGGGCCCCCTGTTAATGTCGATCTCTCCTAAAAAGAGAGAGAGAGAGAGAGAGAGAGAGAGAGAGAGAAAGAAAGAGTTATTATTACGTGCATCATATTCTGGAAACAAAACGTCCTTCATTTTGTTTCCCAAGTGTATCAGTTAATTCGGTTACCTCGGCTCACCTTCAAGTTTTCAGCAAATGACCGAAAATTCAAATTTTCATATAAAAAATTTCATATTTCATATTTTCAGATATATTCCAATTTGTCGCTGAAAAACTTCATACCATCAGTTTTCATCGTATCTAGGGAATAATACATAGTTGTTACTTAAAACACTCACAGACACTTTTGAGTTACGAAATGCACCCGAAACACGCAATAAATAATAATTAAGAATTTAAGGCAAAGAACAAAGAGAGACTATATAGCCTAGCCATTCAGTTGTGCATTTCCCTTTGCGTTAATTAATTCGGTTAGCAGTGTTAAATAAAATGAATTAAAAATGGGAAAAGGAAAGTTAACTTGAGCCCGGGCACGTATGGGACCGGGCTTTAGTCAATGATTTGATATAAGAGCTCGCCCGGGCTTGGATCTGTCTCTGGGCGTTTTGTCATAGGCCGAGCCCGTGTTCATCTAGGCCTATATTGTGCATATCTTGCAGTGTGAGATGAAGCACGGCAATCCTTTTGGGCATGCACTTCACTTACTTTCTGTTAGCGAAATGTGTTCCTACTTAGTTGCATGATGTCCGTGTCAGGGGAAATAGACCCTACCCATCATGCCTTGGGACGTGGAGTAGAGAATAAAGGAATAGAAGGCAGCGCTTATCAGCAGTGACAGATTGATTTTCGATACTGGTGAGATAAGATGGGAAAAGGAATTGTTTCACAGTAGCTTTCGTAAAAACTTACGGCTATGGAAACAGTGCTGTTTGGGGAGCACAGGGAATTTTGGACACCCTTTGGTTCAGATATCTAAGCCCCTTAAAATGTGAAATGCACTTTTCCGCACTGACTGTTTCTATGGATCGGATTAAAGTAGAAGAACACAGCAAAATCCTTATAAATTTGATAAGCGTGGGTTGTCAAATTTTGGAGAAGTTATACCCAAGATCAGGAGATAACCTCTATCCGGGTGGAACTAGTATCATCATTTTTAAGCTTTCATATTACTGTAGTTGAAGAAAAACAACTGATGTCGTGCTCCTGTGCCTTAGATGGATTTTGTCTATACTTCGATTCACCCTAAGATGGCACTGAAGGGGAAGGTACGTGAAATCTATCTCCGCGACTAAAAGTAGTTCCCAACATTTCCCCTGAAAAACAATACATTTATTGCTCAGAATCATACTTTATTTTGTCCTAACTGTTTACTTATAAGCACATATAGTTAATTTAGACAAATCTAAAAATGTTCTATTTACAGAAATTAAGTTTTAAAATTAGACCAACATGCAGTGTTTGGGAGACAAGGATGTCAATGCGTTGATGGGTGAAGTGATTGACAGCTGCTAACAGCTAGACACGGTGGGGAGTGACGCGGATGAACACTACTCTCGGCCGTCCCCGAAGGCTTAGTGAGTGCGTAGGCTCTTGTACCTTAAACTGCAGTGTCGTCTTAGGGCGAATCGAAGTATAGTGTTCTACCGCGTACACGGTACACCCGGCCGTATTTTCATTTTCGGTAATTCCCATAACCCGGTAGTGGACGCTAGGAACACGGCCGTCTAGAAAACACAAAGCCATGATATTAGATAGATGAGTTCCCTCCGTTTGTGACGTCACTATCATGTTACAAGGCCTGATACGTTGGTGTCGTGTTTGACGTCACACGCAGCAGCGTTGAAAACCAATCGGAAGTCTTGGTTTCCTAGTGACGTCACTAGGAGAGTGAACTCATCTCTCTAATGTCATGGCCTTGTGTTTTCTAGACAGCCTTACTAGGACCCGGTGCGAGATTTTGCGACACCCATAAAAACAACTGGGCTGTAATAAAAACAAATTAAATCCAAGCAAATAGTTTACTTCCGCTTTTTAAACTTCAATAAACATTGGGAGAAACGATTTTTTTTAAACAATGAACATTTATAAAGGATATTTACCAATACAAAAAATAAATTTAACTGAACCACAAAAAAACACATATACCAGTCACTGAATCAGAAGATTTAATTCAATACCAAAATGAACCTCCTTTAGCCCGCATTACAGCACGTACGCAGTTTGGCAAGGGTTACACAAGATATTGGAGTGCATCTACGTTTACAGCATACCAGACGTTCTTTTACTGGCTTAGATTTTACGAAACAACTCCAGGATCTCATACATTCTAGATGGGGGTTCAGATCCGGGTTTGTGGTGTCCAGGGAAGACGATGAAGGTCCCTGTCACGCTCGCTGAACATATCTTGCGCGATGGACAGTAGTATTGTCATCCATGTACCGTCACCTGCTGGATAAAGGAATAAAATTACACGATGGACTTGATCGCTAACAATGTTCAGATAATTCTTGGAGGACACTCGACCTTCCAGAAATATCAGGGGACCCGTTCCGTACCAACAGAATGTGCCCCACACTATGACACCACCCCCTGAATCTTGAGTTGTGTTTACAAGACAAGCTCAGTTGATTCATATAGGGCTCTATAGCCAAACTCTCTGCCAACTGTTGGTACAAGACAAGACGCATCGCGACTCGTTATGTACCGAGTCGCGATGCGTCTCGACAGTTGGCGGAGAGATCTTGAGTTTTTTCCATCCTACCAGTGTCCAGTTACGATGTTTCCGACACCATCGTAGACGAACTTTCCGGTTCTTCGTAGAAATCAGTGGTTTCTGTACAGGCACGCGACTGCCAATAACGATACTCTTTCAATTTCCTGCGCATGGTTTGCTGAGATATGGGTCGGGAACAGCCTTCGATCAAATGCTGCGCATAGGAAATCCCGTTTCTCCGTACAAGCCTTCTCAGACGACGGCAATCTCGTTCCTGACAGATTGTCGTCGCGCCAGAGTTACGCCTTTTAGACAAGCAACGTGGGTTATTATTGCACTGATTAAAGACCCGGGATATCTCACCTTTTAAGAAACCTGTCAGCCCTGCTGCTTTCAAAATCGCCGCTCCAGCCAGACGCGCACCCACAATAAGCCGTTTATCAAACTCCGAAAGATCCTTTGTTTTTTTCCCATTGTGATCAACTGCTGACGATTACTAATGAGCAGTAGTATTAAATAGTTGCCTAGATCACGTGGTGACGCACGTAATCACGTATTTTGACGTGTCTTGTGTAAGTGACGTTTAAGCACTGATAAAGGTTTCTAATTCCGTAGCTATTGTGTGTAGTAAAGCAGATATCGCCGAACAGCTAAACTAAATGTTCGCCACTTGGTGGGAATGCTTCAGATAAAGAAAGGTATGAAATATGTTTGTAAACCTAATTATCGGATGCAGAATGTAGCTTTCAACAGTAATATAATAGGCAAAGATACTGAACTACGCTGCTGGCCACCCAAAATGCAACACCAAGAAGGACACGAGATACCAAAGCCAGATTTACTGGACACATAACAACGTATTCAAAGATGAAACGATTGAGCTTACAGGCCCGTGCGACTTGCGGAACACGCAGACATCAATAGTTCGTGTGGCCCCCATGGCTGGCAATAACGGCCGCTACACGCCGCGGCATCGAACGAAAGAGGCTTTGGATGTAGGCTTGGAGTATGTCGGTCCAGGCTGCTTCCACGCGTTGCAATAGTTCATCTGGCGTAGCCGCGGGTGGTGCTTGCCCGGCCACTCGGTTGCCGATCAGCGACCAGACGTGTTCGATGGGCGACATATCGGGAGAACATGCGGGCGGCGGAAGCAGTGACATCTAGTGGGCCGTGAAGAATTGTTGCACGATGCGTGCCACGTGCGGGCGCGCATTGTCCTATTGAAACGTGGCCGCTGGCAGATCCTGCAGGTAAGGGAGGACTACAGGCCCCAAAACGTCGGAGATGGTGCGGTGGCTGCTGAGTGTATCGGCGATGCGTACCAGATGGGTGCGGGTGTCATATCCGATTGCGCCCCAAACCATAACGCCAGGCGACGGACCGGTATGGCGATGCATAATGCAGGTGTCATACAGCATCTCGCCGCGATGCCGCCACACGCGGATCTGGCCATCATGGTGTTGCAGGCAGTAGCAGGATTCGTCGGAGAAGACAATTTCTTGCCATTCCCTAGTCCAGGTACGGTGTTCAACGGCCCACTGCCGCCGCACTCGCCAGTGGTGTAACGTCAATGGTAATCGGAGCAATGGGCGTCGTGCGACAAGTCCCCGCTCCTGCGGACGACGTCGAACGCTACGTGCTGATACAGGTTGTTGCGCAACACACCCTAATTCCTGCGCGACCGTTCATGATGTGGCGGTGCCAGCCGTCAATGCCCGCCGCACAACATGCCGGTCCTCTTGTTCGGTGGTGTGCCGCGGCTGCGGCAATCGCTCACGTCCATCCGTCCGTCCCTCCTGCATCCGCCGAATCCATATTCGCCTCACTGTTGCTGGATGTCGTCCCACACGGGTGCCGATTTCTCGGTACGATAAACCGCTGTCGCGATAAGCCACTATTCGTCCTCTGTCGAACTCCGAAACGTGCTGGAATGACTGCCGTATTCTACGACGAGGCATCAGGAAGCTTCCCACGCACAGGTACGGCTGCACTACACATTTCCACTACTTACACCCCGTCTTCTGTGCACCCTTCTTATAGTGCTTCTCGGTGGCG
Source organism: Macrothele yani (assembly GCA_039090855.1). Lineage (NCBI taxonomy): Eukaryota > Metazoa > Arthropoda > Arachnida > Araneae > Macrothelidae > Macrothele > Macrothele yani. The sequence continues at coordinate 129,300,022 of CM077027.1, read as the reverse complement.
TGCCGGGAGCACATGATTTGCATATGCCCTGCAATGCTAATCGTTTGCATGTCCTCTCGCGGGCGACGCATGCTGCAAATTTCAGGCCAATCGGATGCTTCCTTCTTGGTGTTGCAATTTGGGTGGCTAGCAGTGTAGATTCAAGTAAACATTTACGCAAATTCTCAAAAATATAACTTTGGTTCCCTATCGATACACCACGAAAAAAAGGAAAAGAAAATTGCACCGGAAATTTCTGCATCTGTCAAATGTGAGAAGTTTTGAAATACAACCTTCAGATGTGCAAAATATAAAAGTTCATGAATCATCATGTCTGGCAATTCTCCAGTGGGGAGAAAAAAGCTGCGAATCGGATACACAAGTATTGAGACATTGTGTCTACAGAAGGATGGGAGAAGGAAGGAGGAACAAACCGATATTATAAGTTTTTTTTTGTTGTTCATAAACGATGCTAAAAAAATGCTCTATTTATCACTCCACAGAGTGAAAGTAAGCTTTGTCTGTATGATGTCCATGGAAACACTGATATCCTTTCCTACGAGAAAGTAACTTAAATGGAATGTCGGTTTGCATTCAAACACGCGGGCAAGCGGGAGGATTTCGATCTCACCATGTCAGATTGTTAATAAAACGAGATGAGTTCAGGAAACCAGCTATACGCACGTACTACATCTGCAATCCGTACGCGTAAAAGCGGAAAGATTAGTATGCTGAACGTCCACCGTCGCTTATTCATCCATGCACGCGCAGGAAAGATCGAACCAAAAGATAAAACTCTTTTTTTTGAGGGGTGGAAGTGAAAAGACTGCATGACATGCACGCACAGATGAATTGGGCATCACCGATATGATAGAAGCCTATTTGTGAGATTGCCGATAGCTTACAAATTCTGAGTGTCGCTTATTGGTAACAGAATGCGACAAATCTTCGAAACGGTGAAATTTCCAACTTTGCGAAGGAGTGCAATTCGGGTTCCACCGCGATCCAGTGATATCTGCGTGTACTTTGATCGCTAACGCAAACAATCTTTTAATTGTTTTTCTGACACAAAAGAGAAAATTTATGGAAAGTTTCTCTTTGACACATCTGACGTCACGATTCCAATGATTGTGGATACAATCCACCCTGAGATTGCGAAATTCTACACTTTACTCTCGGTTATCCGAAGTAATGGAGGCATTGCTCGGGTAACTGAAAAACACGGATGATCGGAAATTTATATTTTATTATGTTTTAGACTAAGAATAAGTTATTAATTTTTTAATCGTATAAGCGCTAATTTTGGTTTGTTTTGGTTAATCCTTGAGACGCTTTCTAATGATCCTGATCTTTACATCTACAATATCGCTACACCCAAAGTTTCACTCTCTCACGTATAGGGGTTTGACAACATTATGTGAACGCCTGGGAAATGGACAATAAGTCTTTATTAATAAGGTGTTCATTTGCGTTTAATAAAGCTTCCAACCTTCTTGGAATAGATTCATACAGCTTTTGAATAGTCTGCAGTGGAATGTTGTACCATTCATCGATCAACAGCCAACTGCTGCAGTGATGTCGGAGGAGGGATTCTGCTGCTCGCTCTGCTCTGCAAAACTGCCCACAGCGGTTCAATGATATTGAAGTCAGGTGATTGAGCTGGCCAGGGCAGAAGTTCATCTTGGTGCTCCTCAGACCAAGATTGAACTGTTCTGGCTGTGTATATGAGCGCATTATAATCTTGAGATGTGGTACCATTGTTGGGAAACAACATTTGGACCATGGGGATGCAACTGACCACCTAGAATGTCCAAGTACTCGCTAACAATACTCGACCATGTAGGGTAATGATGGGGTCAGTCGAAATACTAAAATATGGCCGCCGAAATCGTCACATATCTAGCTCATGTTTGACATTGGAACCAGACATTCAGAATTGTGCGCTTCCTTGGGGAGTTTTCCATGCATAATCCGACCCACTGTTGGAAATAACGCAAATGATAACTCATCGGACCATATCACACGTTTCCGGTCATCAGCTGTTCAGGTTTTATGCCCATGACACCATCTTTCCAGTCATCAGCTATTCAGGTTTTATGCTCATGACACCATCTTTCCAGTCATCAGCTGATGAGGTTTTATGCTCATGACACCGTCTTTCCAGTCATCAGCTGTTCAGCTTTTATCCTCATGACACCATCTTTCCAGTCAAAGCGATATTCGATTTCACGCCATGTTTTGTTTAACATCTCAGAAGAGACAGAACCAATGACGTCTGTTATTTTGCTCTTCAGCGTCTCGACATCCGGAACACTGCTAGAGTAAATTTGTTCTTCCACATAACCCCACAGGAAAAAGTCTAGAGGGGTAATGTCGGGCGATCGAGGTGGCCATGTCATGGGACCGTCGTTGCCAATCCATCCGTCCGGAAATGTAGCATTCAGGAACTCACGAACCATTATTGATCATTGTGGTGGGGCACCGCCTTGTTGGAGAACAACCGAAGGCATCTGAGGTGCTGCAAAAAATTCCAGCATGTCCAGGTATACGTTACAGGTTACTTTGGACTCTGTAAAAAAAGAAGGGTCTGATGATTCTGTCATGCATCAGGCCGCACCATACGTTAACTTTCGGGCTAGCCATCTGTTGTTCGATGACATAATGGGGATTTTCTGATCCTCAGATTCGCACATTGTTCCTATTTACTGTACCAGAGATGTGGAATATGGCTTCATCTGAGAAACAGACACGGTGCAGATAATCACTATCGTAAGCTATGCGCTGCAACATCTCCGTCGCAAATGCAGCACGACAAGGCCGGTCATCAGGCTGAAGAGCTTGAACGATCTGTACCTTAAAGCATACAGAAGAAGACGTTTATGTAAAATTTTGTGAACCGTGGCACGGGAAATCCCAGTTTCCAGAGAAGCACGACAAATGGATTTCCTGTGGCGTCTCAGAAATGTTTCCTGAGCAGCTGCAGCTGTCTCTTGTGTAACAGGTGGTCGGCCCGCTGGAGGGGGGGATCGCCAACACTATCTGGCGGTTTAAACTTTTTATACCAAGCTTTTATGCTTTTTGGTCCGGTCGTGATCATCTGTACTCTTTTCTGAAATGACGCTGGAGAGTAACCGTCGATTTGGTCTCATGGAACCACAACACGCATCCCGCTTTTACTTTCGCGGAAGCCATTATTGATGAATTGCTCCTCTTATTCAGCAGCAGCGCTCACCTAAAGAACAGAAGAATAAACTTTAAGTTATATTCTGTTGCCAATCATTTTTTTAACTTACATAGATTTTTTTTTATATTCATTTTTGTAATGTGGGAAAGACATTATGGACACCCTGTAGTTTGTAATTACTCTGTCTAATTAGTTAACTTCTAGCTACAGATGTTTGAAAATAAAATATTGTACAGATCTCTTATGTCGAGAAAAGCTCTCTTTGATTGAAGTCCTATCATTTGCATAATATCCTTCCTAACACGCTTTTACGAAAGATACAAACGATAATGCTTTAAAGAGCATGTCAGCGAACTGAGAAACGGGAGATGGTTTCACGTGATAGAACGCCAAAGCTGGCAGTACAGCCGCCGAGATGTGCTCCGATAAGTAATGATATGGATCCATTACCATCTATATGAACAATTAACTGACGATTTCGGGATTCTAGATTTCACTCTCGTAGGATATCGTTCAATACATCTTCCTCCACCACGGACGTCAAAGGACTGACCGGTGCATATAGAGTCCGCATTCACAGCACTAGTGGGTTCGGTGAACGTCGTTTTCCGTTATGAAGCCCGATTTTGTCCAAGGTACTCACGGAAGCATGCATGCGTGCCAGAGAAATCAATCACACACAATTCTTAGCCGCATTCAAGTCACACTGCGCCCCTACATTGGCATGAGGGCATAAAGTTCTGGCTATGGCGTCCATTACAACACCACAGATTTCAATTAAGAAGTTGTTAATATAAACATCAATTATACAGTGCAATTTTATGCTTTTTGGGCGAAGGGGAAGTAACATTTCGGCATGATTTGCCCATAATTTTCTGACACTAAAAATTCGTGATATGAAAAATATTATTGCTGGCGATTTTTTAGAAGTCCGTTCATTGTTTTGAGGGTTTGAAGTACCGTGTACCAACGTGTACTTCGAGAAGGGATGCATTTGTGTAGTGTTGAAAAGTTGTGAGTTTATCTTCTAATTTGTTTGCAACTTAATACAGACATAATAGGGATAATCTAAACATATGTAATTTCCTTTGTCAGAACGTTTGTTTCATTTTGTTGGCGCCTCCTGGTGCTTGCCTGTTTTAATTGTTGAATCTCTGCCTCAAACAATACACTTTTTTATTGTTATAATGTTCATATTCATTTTTGTATTATTCATTGCTTAACATTTGAAACACATCTATTTCAATTTGACGAAACATTGTTTCGTGTAATTTTGTGACACTCCATATCACGGTACGATTCTTACAACGATAAAATATAGCCAATCAACACAGCTCACGCGTGTACCACTTTGTTTTGTTGTCATAGCAACAAAAACCGATTTTTCACAGTTGTTGGTGTGACTTCATCTCGTCCAAATTATTCTGATATGATGCCAGAGATGCGTTACGTCACACGATTAAAATCGTTTCGGCAACTCTTTAGAAACAGGAAAATGTTACGTCAGGAATTGAGGAGCTTGCAGCAAAAGAGGACAGCTCCATTTTTGGTCGATTTTTACTTAACATGTTTACTAATCTAAGAAAAATATGCCGGATCGATTGGTGCAAGAACCAGGCAGATACGATGATAAATGGGTGAGATATTATTGTTTTGGGAGCTGCTCCCATCACCGTTTGGTGCAAGCACGATGCAGGCTAATAAATAAAATTGAAAATTTTTATTTTTTTTCACATAAAGATATTTGCAAAGTTGTTTAGTGATCATTAAACACATTTTATTAACATCATTTATTTTTTCTATCCTTTACTAAATGCGAAATTTAATTAAATTTATGACATTTTGGTGCAAAAAAGGAGCAGCTCCAATTTTTTTATATTTATCATGTATTCATTTTAGGGACAAAACGTTCACAAAATACATGTATTTATTAGAGATAATGTTATCTTCACAGTGGGGAATTTTTTTGCCAACCTTAGTTACACCGTAATTTTTGTAAACAGTTTTTTCTTATTTCCCAGAAAATGTCGAAAAGGGAGCTGCCCCCTTTTGCTGCAAGCTCCTCAATTTCGGTTCCGCGTCCTTCGTTAACGACATGCAGAATTTTTCATTTGGAACCGTATCGTATGAAATTTAATTTTAAGATTCCCCTTGCGAACCTAAAATGATTATATTAGATTGTCAAACCAGTTTCTTTTTTCATTTAAGTCTAAAAATTGAAAGTTCCAATAGAGTAGGTAATAGTGCGTTATTATTATTTCATGCGCATGCTGAAGGAATATGATTTGGGAACTTTCTTTTTCCTTAAACCACAAAATTCTCAGAATATAACTACATTGTTTTTCGCAGAATACAACCAGGTATTCTTTTATTTATAGCTGTAAAAAAAAAAAACGAAAAAGAAAGGAAAAAGAAAAAAAAATACCGTTTGTGCTTCTGCGCATGAACTACCATAACATTTTAACATTTGCAACTGCGTAATTCTAAGTTTACAAACAAAAAGAAAATATTTGGTTATTAAAATATTACACTACATATCTCACTTTTCCCCGTCATTGTTGACGGGCTTAAATCCTAATAAAGACACAATAGCTCATCATTCGAAAATACTGCATCTACTTCGAAATGAAAATTAAAGAATTAGATAGAATTCCATTGTATCGCACAAGGCGCCGGCTTCTGACTTCTCGTATTGAAGGGTCTGGGTTCTAATCCGGGCCTTGGCATGAATGTTATGTTTTTTCATCCTGCTCTGGTAAACTCCTGGAGCTCGTTAAACTGAGGAAAAATCAAAAGAAGTATATTCCTGTAGGTAGTTCCAACTTAACGTATTTCTAATTAATAGCGAGGAACTGTACACCAACTATACTTAAAATAGTAAAACTATACCAGTAATCTGAATTTATTGGCGTGAAATGAAATTTAAAGTTTCCAAACTTTCGCACATCAACCAGATGGCATTTTTCAAGGAAGGTAGACAACCAACTGCTGCCATTAGTTTGTTGTCTGCCTTCCTTGAAAAAACTGCTGCAATTTACTGTCTACCTTTCTTGAAAAAACTGCTACCATTAGTTTGATGATGTCTACCTTCACTGAAATATCCATCTGGTTGATGTGCGAAGCTTAGAAACTTTGAATTCTATTTTACTTCAATAAATTCGGATTATATTAGTGTAGTTTTACTATTTTAACGTATTTCTATGGTATCTGATACATTAAATCTATTTTTCTAGATTCCTCTGGAACAAGGGGTTCTAAATTAGAGATGGATGGCTTCTTACTCAGATGCTTATAGAGCTCGTTAAACTTCGAAAAAATCTAAAGAATTATATTGTTGTAGGTGTTACGGTTCGCCTTTGCTTGCTCTTTGCGGTGCGCAGATTTCAGAGCCATGACGTCACTTCATCACGAGCAGCAGCATCAACAAACGTTATCCTGCTTGGCCTCATCCTTCTTCTTGTGGTGCTGTTTCAGCTCTTGTGGTGGTCGTGTGTTATTCACCTTGTCGCAAAGAAATGCAAAGAAGTCTTCTGGGTGTGTGCTTCATGTAATATATATTGACTTCGAGACTTGATCCTGTGTTTTTCTTCTGGATACTACAAGAAATGTGAATAACATTTTTTGTTATGGTACTACTACCAAGGAGTAACAGCCTCTTGCTCCACGATGAGCGTAAACTGTGATTGTTTCAAGTTATGACCCTGCGAAAATTCATTACGATACCTAAATCTCCTTGTATCATATTTCCTTCAAAAAACAGAACTTAGTTTGTAACAATGTGCAATGACTTATTCCTACATGACGCGATTTCGTTCTTTTTTTAAACCAAAAATGACTGCGCACCTTTTATTCTACCACAGGAGGTCATAATAGCTTAACGAATGTCTGTGGTGTTTGATTTAACAAATGCCTTCTTTTTTAGTGATTTCGTTTATCTTTGTAATTACCATACGATACGAAAGCGTTAAGCTCACTAAATGTGCCAGATGCGCTTTAAATGTTTGATGCATACAGTTTATGCTGCGACTTCATTACCGTTTAACGCTTTATATGTTACAACGCTGCATAGCTTGTATGGTCATAATACATATCGTGGTGCTATGCTTGTATGGTCAAAATACATAGCCCAGGTGCTGATGGCATTGCATACCGTCATGATTCCAGCTTCATCTGTTCAGTTTTCAGTATACTGTGCTTAGATTTTTCAGTGGACCACACGTTTTCAGTAGACTACATTTTTACCTGTATAAGAATCACAAACACGTTCGATGTTTGTGGGCGGCCACCGTAGTCGCAGCTGCAGGAGGGGGGGGTTACAGGGGGACGTGCTCCCCTGCTTTTGCAACGAAAAGAAGAAAAAAATGGCATTTTAATCGTACAAAAAATTTCATTCTGAACTTTTTCTTTCTCGTTTCTTTTAAACGTATAATAGTAGGACTAAAAGACAAACACGAAGATTAATCGTAGATTGCGTTTGACTGGTAGAAAGTGCATGACATTGACGGAATGGCTGCACAAGATTACAAGCTAAGGGGGATGTTTCCTTTGTACCAAATCAGATCAGATCATATGTAGAGGATTTTAGGAAAGGAGTGTCTGAACCCAGGTCTTAAACAACCCTTAGAAATAGGAAGCTAGGAGATTTAGGCTAGAGTGTCCCATAGTAAGGAGCCCTTATTTATTACTGGGGGGCTGTACCCGGGGTCCGACGGCTTAACGTGTCTGTCCGACGCACGGCGGATATTTAGTGGTTCTAGTGTTCGTACCTGCCTGGGATCGAGCCTGAGTTTCCCCCATGGCAGTCGCGAACGTTGACCACTAGGCCATCCGTGGCCCCCTTTGTACCAAAGATCATAAGATAAGATCATATGTAGAAGATTTTAGGAAGGGAGTGTCTGACCCCAGGTCTTAAACAACCCTTAGAAATAGGAAGCTAGGAGATTTGGGCTAGAGCGCCCGATAAGAAAGTAACACGGAAGCGAAGTAGAAACGGGGAGGAAGACGCCCTTATTTATTACCGGGAGGCCAGTACTCGGGGTCCGACGGCTTAACGTGCCCATCCGACGCACGGCGTATATTTAGTGGATCGAGCGCTCGTACCTGCCTGGGATCGAACCTGAGGCCCTTTCCGTGGCAGTCCCGAACGTTGCCCACTAGGCCACCCGCGGCCTCCTTTGTACCAAAGACAACCGCTTCTGGCTTTAAACGGAGTGGGAGGGCAGAGGGCAGGGTAGATAAAGTTCGCTTAAGGAGGGGAGTGGCCGAGTGGGGGTGAAATGAACGCTGACGAATTCCTACGGGGCAGAATCGAATGGAGCCGGGCGGCAGGGGACTAACTTCCCTCCCTGTCTGTCTGTCTCAACCCCAAATACGAAAAAAAAATTCAAGGTGTCAGTCGCCGCACCCGAAATGACCGCTTCCCTATATCCGGTCGTAGTCTGTTTCAGACTTCGGGTCACACGGGAAAGAAATTGTTTTCTGGCGTCTGGCGGCGAACGTACAAAGCGGTTCCCTCATGACGAAATTGTTCATTTAAACAGAAAACTGCATGCAGTTTTTGTCAAACATTAGTTCTTGTCGGCGTGCCTGGGTCTGGCCCTACAAGAGTTTCTAATCAGGATTTCGTGGTTATTCGCTTTCGTGTTGTGTTGTAATTTACATGTCTTTAAAATGAAAAGAGGGTAAAAAATTTTGGATGATTGGTTCTCGAAACCTAAAAAAAAATTAGTTGAGATTGAGTACGTTCAGGATACAGTTGAATGTGCTCCTGATTCAAAGAAAGAAACTGAGCCGAAGATTTTGCAGCCGAAGATTTCTCTCGATGATCTGATAAAGGAAAGTATTTCATCTACCCAGCAACCATATCACTGCGATCCGGAATTTCTTCCAGTCCAAACCAGAGTTTTGACTCTTCAAACCCATTGGTATGTAAAATTTCCGTGTTGCACTCAATTCAAACCCATGGTGTTGTGTGCTATTTCTGCGCAAAACATTGTGAAAACAATCTTAATGCTGTTCTTCCCAAGTCACAAGAAACCACTTACAGGACAACTTTTTTTAGTAATTGGAAAAAAGCTATCGAAGAATTCCACGCCCACGAAGGAAGTAAAGCACATAAATCTTATGTTTTGCAACTAACGGAACCTCAAACCTGTAAAATCACTAACTGAACTGCAGTTAACACTAAGAGCCAAGCCAAGTAAGTGTTTCTAAAATTGATTTTTGTTTAAGAAACACTAGTTAAAAACCCCATAAAATAAAATTATGAGATCACTCCCCTCCCATAAAACTTGTTGCATCACTCCACTCATCTCTATTACTCAAAAGTTATCTAAAGAGGAAATTGTTAAAAGGATATTTAAAGAAAGGGCTTGCAATACGCATACGGACTGTAAATTGATTAGCTGTTGACTTAAACCAGACATTTCTATAAAATGGAAGATATAAAATTTTGAGCGAGTTCTTAGTAAAAAGATTAAAAAAACTGCAATAAAATAAAAGCGTGTTTTCCTTTTTGTGTGTGTGTGTTCCCCTATCTTCACAATCCAATTGCGCCAATGGCGGCCACTACGATCTTGATCTAGCACTGACCCAGTCCCCATGAATTTCTGGCGCCATTGGTGGATACTAGGACGAGATGGTGGATACTAGGACGAGAAGGCGGATACTAGGACGAGATGGAGGATACTAGGACGAGACGGCGGATACTAGGACGAGACGGCGGATACTAGGACGAGACGGCGGATACTAGGACGAGATGGAGGATACTAGGACGAGACGGCGGATACTAGGACGAGATGGTGGATACTAGGACGAGATGACGGGGTTTTTCCATACTTAGTCCGGAAATGTCGTTGTGTTTGTGTATCAGATTTTATTTCGATGAACCAAGCGACGCACTCTTTTGGGGACCACATTTCCATAGAACAGCACCTGCTACGTCAGTGAGGGGCCTGTAAAAAAAAACGATAATGTCAATTAAAACTTTTATGATGAGTGGAAGTTTTTGTCGTGCTAATTAAGACCTTGTAGTACGGCGCATGCGTTGTATCTTGCTGATGCACAGAGTTGCGTATATAAGCCAGCGTGCCCCGTGAGAGTTTTCTTGTTGTGCCTGAGGATGGGTCTGTAAAGACAGACCCGAAAGATCTCGCACATTGTTTTAATCATTTTAACCTTTTAAACAAGTTTTAATTCTCGTAAGCAAAAAAAAAAAAAGTTTTCACAGCTTACGATGATTTGACCTGGTTTATTTCGTGTTGAAATGGGTTATGTCTTGTTCTTCGTGCTTAAGACAGCAATATGGTCTACTAGTAAATAAAACTTTTATATTTACAGTACAACAAATACCATAAATTTGCATAGCACCAGGTGTCCGTAATAAATATGCCAAGTTGTAAAGAGTCTTTGTCGGCCCCTGTGTATGGGTTGCCCTACAGTGTAGTAACTCAGTTTGTTTTTTTCTATCTTTATTTTTGGTCGAAGATACAAACTCTCCAACGATGCATTTTGATAAATGTTTGGACTTCATTTATCTGTTTTTTGGTTTATTTATATATCCTAACAGGATGCATAACCCAATTATAGAGATGAGATGACTGGAACAACGTGAAAAATGAAGAAAAAAATTTTAGAAACAAAATAAATAGAACGACAGTAGAGGAAAGCCAAGTAGTGAATCTATGATAACAAGCAACTCTGCTAACTTTTACATTCGTCTCATGGAATACGTCGTCGGCGAACGTCACCCCTGATAGTTTTGTTTATAGGCGAGACATCATTTTTTTGGATAAACTCTTTCCAGGAGCCTCAAAAATGCATTTTTCGAATTGTTGCACTCATGTCAGTAAGCTTTGCGCTATTTTTTTTTTTTTTTCTCAGGAATGCCATTTGCTTTTATGTTTAATTGGTAAAGGCAGGCTGTTAGATTCACGTTTAAAAGAAAGAAGAGAATGGGAGAGGGGGAGGAGGAATAACATGATCGAAAAATCTGTTCCATGTATTGTATGAACGATTGCAAGATGCCGGAGATTTCCCCCTCCCCTCCCCCTCCGTACGTACATATAGAAGCACGCGGCGGCGTCGAAATTGCGATTCGGAGCACAGAACGAAACTATATTGTGTAATTATTATTCCCGATGTCATGTTTTGCCCAGAAGTGGCTATTTTTAGGGCATTGCCTAAGAAGGGGCTGGAAAAATAGGATCGTTGCTCCCTTGCGCAGAACAGGGCAATTAAATGCGTGCCACGGACCTTAGAACAAGAAAGAGCGCGCGGTATACTTTCTTCTTCCATGACTCAATGCTAGCTAGCTACAAACCAATCTCCAACAGTTTTTGTTTTTCGTCTATTTTTGTCAAGAATTCCCGCCGCAGAGAGGAGGGCGGGAGACGGAAGGGGATAGGGGAAGCTGAAGGCAAAACCAAAGGATTTCTTTCGACAGAGAAATGAGTTTCTTTACCAGCTTTCTGAGTAACAAAGATCTCCTGATTTCTTCAAGAATCCCTTACATCTGGAACAGAAACTGTGGTCCACTCATGGCTGAGGACAGAAACCTCGAAGTTACAGAAAGCTAAGACATTTTAGTTTTCGAAGAAAAACGCTGAAAATTCTCTCTTCCGAGATGCGATTTCAAAGGTAAAGCATCAAATTCCTGGGTGTAGTGAGAAATATTTTGATAAAAGTACTACCAGAAAAAAAAAAAAGGAATTTCCAGGCAAAAGATATTGCAAAAAAAAAAAAAAAAAATCATGTGCAACTTGTGACGTCAGAGGTAAGGAACGTGTCAAGACGACAAATCTGCAGCGATATATTCCGTCCGTGTAGCTTAGTTGGGAAAGCAACACATTCCGGAGTGAGGCTTCGCGGATTCGATCACCGTCACAGACAAATTTGTGCTTTCACATTGGCACCCGAACGTAAAAATGTATGTGCTGGTCGTTGGGTTCTTCGAAAAATGTGTGATGTTTGTTCACATCGTCTGGAATTAATGAAAAAATCCTACTTCGTTTCAAAAAGATAAAAAATAATAATAAGAGGGAGAGGATGTGACATACAGAGATAAAGCACGTGTCAAGACGACAAATCTGCAACGATATATATTCCGTCAGTGTAGCTTAGTTGGGAGAGCAACTTACTCCGGAATGAGGGGGTCGCAGATTCGATGCGCGTCACGGAAAAATCTGTGTTTTCACAGACTGACGTTGTTGAACGTAAAATATTGTAAGATACATACATATTGTGACGTGCCTGCCACGAAGAACGCACATGAGATAAAGGCAGATAGCAGCGAGAGCATACGTCCGCGTAGCTCAGTTGGGAGAGCGACTTATTCCGGAATGAGGAGGACCCGGGTTCGATGCCCGGAGTGGCCAAAAATGACGGAGAAGTTTACTTCGTTATAATATCATTAAGCTGTTCTCTGAGATTCAGAGTTTTAGCTCCCCAAAGAAAGACCATGTGCCAAGTAAGCATTTAACTGATAGAACTAAAATTTACTTACTGTTGGTGTATCAAATGTCTCCATTTACAACGATCTCGGCACACAGCTCGAGCTTCATTAATATTCAACACACGCCGCACACAAGACCTTTTGTACTTCATACTCATAATCTTTTTCTCAAGCAGACATTCCTGAATATGGTCCTCCCATGATTTCCTTGGCCTTCCTTTACCTTTCTTTCCTGTCACTTGGGCTGAAAATTTTTTCTTAGTAAGCATCTCATCACTCATTCTTTCAACATGGCCAAACCACCTAATATTAATCTCCACCTTACTAACAACATTTTGCCTCACATTACATACCCCCAACACATCCTCATTCCTCACATGATCAAATCTTGTCTTGCCACAAACCCCCTGAAAGTAACGCATCTCCCCTGCACACAAACGACTCCTATGTCTTTTCTGCAGCACCCAGGTTTCACTGCCATACATCAGAGTAGGAACAGTTACACTTTCATACGCAGCCATTAGGAACTTCCTTGAGAACCCATCATTCCTGTGGTCCTCCTAAGGCAGCTATGACTTTCAATGAAGAATTCACTCACTTACTAGTTTCGCCATCTAATTTGTTCTCACTGTAAACATACTTCTGAAATATTGTGACGTATATTCTAAATTAACTTTCCTTTTTAGTTTCTTTCCCTATGTAAATTTTGAGTTTGTTCTCAGTTATTCTTCACTCTTGACGTAATATCTTTTCTCTCAAACGAATACGTTTGGCAACACAATTGAGGTCAGAATGAACGGGACATGTAACTGTATGAGATGAGAACCATAGATAAAAACTACCATACAACAGTTGCTCGTGTGGGGTGTTGGATGTGTGGCGGATACTGATTTCTTAAGTAAAATGTGAAGTGCTATGTTGTGCTGATCAAATAATTCTGGAATAAAGCCAATTTCCGTAAGTTTGACTTCTGTTTAAATGTTTCGCCTGGCCGTTAAGGTTTAATTTAGGAACTCTTTCATCGTATGGTTATGTTTTAAAATAACGTAAGAAGAGCGATAAAAGTTCAAGCGCGAAAAGAGGTTACGTTATAATATACAAACTCATTTACTTGGTCAATCACTGTGCCTTTGAGACTTATCTTGCATTCAGTACCAACAGTTCCTCGACCCAAAACCATAACTTTGTTTTGTTTTTTCTTATGTATACTCAGTTTGAATTTCATGCAAACTTCGTACATCCGAGACAACATACTCTCCAACTCACTTTTGCTCTTTGCCAACAGGACTGTGTCATCAGCATAGAGCAATCTGCACATGCGCATATTACCACGACATAAACCAGTATTATCCATTTTGGCATGGATAATAATGGTTTATGTCTTAAAGATATACCAGCTAGCTCTGTATGACATCGGCAAAAAGACCCCAACTCACTGGGTTTTGTTTCAGAATGCAACTAGAACCATTAGCTGTGGGCTGATCACCCACACTGATGTTCTTTTATGATTTCTATGACTCAAAGAGAGAATATTATAAGATCCGGTAGAATATTCAGTAATATGGATTAGAAAAAGCACATTAGTGAATTTTTATTATCATTTTCGATATGCTATACAATAATATTCATATCTATACCCAGAGTCGTAAATAGGGCGGAGCAGACGGGGCCGGCTGCCCTAAGTGCAGTTCAAGAGAGGGCGCAAAAATCACTACTTGCGACCTAATTAAAATTGGAATTGAAATAAATCTTTCCGCCAGTTTTTGGTGCACTTAAAATTCGAATTCCTTCCTCAAAATGTTCAAGGGATGTTAGTTGTTGACATTCTTAATGAAGGTGAGGTTGTATAGTCGGCCCAACTAAATAAGAACCACAGCTTTCTTTGACAACAATGGGGCCTGTGGGTTTTCTTTAGTGGGATGGACTAAATATAAATGCGGGATAAAGATATCGTTCACATCGCTGAAGATTATCTGGGGACTATTCGATCGTTACTGTGGATGTATAAAAGATAGAAGGGCAGATGAGGGCGCAATATTTTGTGTTTTGCCCCGCGCGCAGAGATGCTTAGTTACGCATCTTCTGTACCACAAGAAAAAAATTACTTTTTGAAGGTGTAGCTGCCCTCTAGTAGGGTAAGTGGTTTCCTCGAACGGCCAAGACTACTGCACATCTGTGTGGCATTGAACTGATGAGATTATCCAGAAGGTTTTAGGCATATCTTCTCCACTCCTCAATGAGAGCAGTCTCCAGTTCACCAAGAGTCAATGAAAGTGCAGGTCGAGCTGCAATGCAACAGCCAAGTGCATTGCAGGCAGGCTCAATTGGATTTGAGCATCAGGGGAACATTCTGGTCAATCCATACGCTCAATTCCTCCTCTTGAAGCATGCTTCCCCCAAGCGAAGCTCTATGAGGTCGAGAGTTATCGTCCATGAAAAGGGACGAATCACCGATCTCTGCAGCTTGCGGCATGACAAAAAGTCTGAGAATCTCGTCTCTATATCTTTGGGTCGTCACACTGCCGTTTCGGATGACGTACAGGTCCGTACGTCCTACGATACTTATGCCTGCCCAGACCATCAATCCATGTCCGCCGTAATGTGGTGTTCCCTGCACAAAAGCTGGATTACTTCATGTGTAGGGTTCCCTTCAGATAAAATCTCGTTGATCGTTAGACCCTAGACTGAATTCTAGACTCGTCGACTCCACTTGTTGTGTCCCCAACACGATGTTCCTTAGTCCCGGTGTCGCACGATTGGTCGACACAACGATTGGTAGAGATAACCATTGGTTCAGAGGATAATGGTTTACATTCGCAGCGGTACCTCTCAGAACGTACTGACCTCTCAAAACGTAACGTTCCTTTTTGGAAATAATATCTTTTAGAATGTAGTCTTCAGAACGTACAGCATTTTAACATATTATTTCCAAATAGGCCCCCGTGTCATCTTTTGTACTTTAAGTGAAATCTATATAGAGGGCCTTCCGAACGATGTTATTTCCGAAATGGCACCGGGGCACTTTAGGCATAGGCAACCTTGGGGAAACTGCCACACATAATTCGGAAACTCGGAAAATTGCCACACATTCAAAGCGTTTCTCGGACGAACAGCGATTTGCGCTCGTCCCCTTAATTAAAACCGTGTGGAAATTTTCCGGTGGGGCAATTTTTCTGTGTGTGGCAATTTTCCGGGTTGCTAAAAGATGTGTGGCAATCTTCCGATGGGGCAATTTACCGCCAAACTGTTTCAACTTATTCAATTCTTTTTTCCAGTTCCTTTAACCATTTTATGACGGCCAATGTCGACTAATCGTTATATCGACCAGTCGTTACTGTCGACCAATCGTTACTGTCGACTAATCATTACTGTCGACCAATCGTTATGTCGACTAATCATTTCTGTCGACCAATCGTTATGCCGACCAATCGTTATGTCGACCAGTCGTGTGTCGGCCAATCGTTATGTCGACCAAACGTTTGTCGACTAATCGTTACATACCCCCTTAGTCCAGTTTCTACGGGCCGTACGGAGTCGTGAGGTAAAAGAGACACACACACACCTTTGGTGTAAGTGTATAAAGGCCGCCTTGGTGAAGGCAATTGTTGATACAGGGTGTTTCACTCGCAACTTTCCCCGGAATTTTTGCGATAACTGCAAGAGGAATGAAGAAATCGTAACAAAATTTGTACTGGACTTACCTTAGGCTGTGAGAAAGGAGATGGCATCATAACATGTGTTGGAAATGGTCACCATTTGCGTCCAGGCAGAGCTGAACACGACGCTCGATATTTTGGAAGGTTCGGGTCAGCATGTCCCCCATGAATTGCCTGAATTTCTTGAATGATGTTGTATTTCAAAGCGGGGATGGATCGTAAATTATTGCCGTAAACTATACCTTTCAGATAGCCCCAGAGAAAGTAATCGAGAGGCGTCAAATCTGGCTACCGCGGAGGCCAAGGTCCCTTCGAAATGACTCTGTTCTCGAAAAAGGACTCAATTTCGGCCATTCTGGCACGGGAAGTATGGCATGTTGCTCCATCCTGCTGGAAATATCCAATGGATAATTCCACATCGTCCAACTGATTCGCGAAGGTCTGAAAAATTTCCACGTAAGCTGCTGTCGAGATGGTTGTTTCGAAGAAGATCGGCCCAACAATGCGCCGCTGTGACGTCACACACCAAACACCAATCTTTGGTGAATATAGGGGTTCTTCGTGTGTCGCGTGGGGATTGTCAGTTGCCCCAAAACGGGAATTTTCGGCATTGACATATCCAGAAAGATCAAACCAGGCCTCATCTGTAAAGCAACAGACACCCGCTCATCCGGTAGACGATGAGTAGATGCGATACACTAGCGCCGCCACTTCTCTCTGACCACGCCCACAACGCCGGCCCAACTACACGTCTCTTCCGTTTGCTTTCTCACAGCCTAAGGTAAATTCAGTTCAAATTTTGCAATAACTTCATTCCTCTTACAGTTATTGCAAAAATGCCCGTCGCATGAAACACCCTGTAGTTTGAGTTGAGAACTTTCATCCTGTTGACACGAGAAGCTCTCGTTGGAGCTGAGCAGCATTTTGACGCCTGTTCCGACGGGCTGTGAACAACAGATAACGGTCGTTCCTTGCTGTAGCTACTCGTGAACAGCCTTGACCTTGCCTTCTTCGAACACTTCCCGTATCATGGAATCGTGTCCACAGTCGGGAAATGTCCTTTCGTGACACTCCAATGGCATCTTATACCACCCGCTGTGTCTGACCTGCTTCCAATCTGCCAATAGCTCTGCACGTCATTAATTCCGATAAATCATTTTGTTGAGATATCGTCCGAACCGAAGACTTCAAGAAACCAAGTGTCACAATAAACGCGACAAAATCAGGGAGTTCCCGGAAAAACCTTCGTTTTTATCCCAGTGTGTGGAGTTTTCGCCTTCTAACATCACAGACGCCAATTTTCATAAGCGTGATTCTGCTGTCTACTTCCCACTCGACTTGCATTTTCCACGTTTCGGAAAGTTTAATATTTTTCACTTGATTGGCTTGCAGAATGTCGCAAAGTTACATGCTTCCGTTATTTTTTTAAATATCGCAAAGTTATATGCTTCCCTAATTATTTTAAACATCGCAAAGCTACATGCTTCCCTAATTATTTTGAGCAGTGTATATACGGGCCACAACCCGTCAGAAGTAGTGGGTATAAAACAAAATCAAATTAAACTGATTCAACGTCTTCTTCCAACCCTTTTTATAGCCAGTTGTGGCTATAGGTTTTCCTCATTTGTTTCCAAATGCTCCTGTCTTGGGATTTCCACAGCTTTCCTTCAGTTTCGTTTATATCCTCCATCCATCTTCCCTTTGGTCTTCCTACTCTTATCTCACATTAAAAGGTAAAATAAACACTGAATCGCTTCACACGTGTGGTCACCTTCCTTTCTTAACAAGTTGTTACTACGACATATAGGGTTGTCCAAAACCTTGAAACAATAAGTGTTACACACCTAATATAGTGTGGGAGCACCCTTGGCATTTAAAGCTGATTGAATCCTCCTTGGAATGGACGCATACAAGTACTGGATGGTGGTAAGTGGTATGTTGTACCATTCTTTCTGCAGAAACTGCTCCAATTCCTGGAGAGATGCCGGAGTAGGATAGCGGGACCGCACTCTGTTTTCCAACACAGACCACAGAGGCTCAATGTTGTTTAAGTCCGGTGATTGTGCAGGCCAGGGAAGGTGTGAAACTTCATCCTCATATTCCTCAAAGCATGATTGAATCTTGGCATTATCATCTATAAAGGTGCAATCCCCTAAGGGAAACAATGTCTGCGCTATTGAATGCACATGGTCGGCCAAAAGAGTGACATAGTCACCGCTAGTGATCCGCCCGTGTAAGGTGATAATGGGACCTGCTGCAAACCACGAGATCACAGCCCAAACCATTAAGGAACGCCCCCATGCAGGCCCTGATTTACGGGAGGGCACACGGGGCACGTGCCCAGGGCCAACGAATTTGGGGGCCCCCAAATTTGAATTAAATGTGTACTTAGTTAATGGGAATTTTGTGTGTGTATATTTAAATTTTTTTCTTTTAACTTTTGCATAATCATGAGTCATGTGTTTAGAGATGTGGTACTTACACGCAGTGAGTTTGAGTTTCGAGTTTCACGTAAACATGTGGCCATTAATGAGTTTCAGTGGTTTAATAACCTTCAGGTGGCCATTGAGAAGGAGGATCACTTCCATTGATTCACGTGACCTTTTCTTGCTTCTCCGAACGCACCTAAACTCAACTGATCCTTCAACTTCCTGCACACGGCTTGTCATTGTCGTAACTGTAACCGCGAATGCGATCGCTTGGTTGGTTGTATTTTGCGTTGCGTTTCTTGTAGTCTGAAACGCAGCGCAAAATACAACCAACCAAGCGATGTTGAATATATGTTAATTTTATATATAATCAAATTTAGTTAATTGTAACAATATATTTAAGTTGAATTATTTAACAGTTAAATTATGTCAAAACGAACATATTTATCAGGCAGTGCTAAACGGAAAGCCAAACAATTGAAACTGAAGGATGATGACCTGCAGCATGGTAGCATTGAACGTTTTGCCATTAAAAAATTGGATATTTCACTTGGTCCCAAAAGTTCTACAAATTCCTCTAATTTTACTACTGGCGAGTCTCTTGAGTGTAATTTGTCTTTGGAAGCCAGTAATCTGACTTCAGAATCATCTAACATCACAGATGCTCCTAATTTGGGAAATCTTTTGAATTCATCTAATGAAGAGAGCACAAGTTCCACAATGAATGCAGTGCATCCTGCCTTATGGGGAGAAATTACAGAAGAAATGCGCAAATGCTTTTGAGCAATCCACCAGTACAAGATTTGAAGTTGCTGGCATTCACAGGGAAGGATATATGTGGTAAAAAACGTTTCCTAACAGAAGGTAATTTTTTCAGAATAAAAAAAAATAATGAGAAAGTAAAACGTGACTGGCTTCTTTTATCCCCATCAACTTGTTTACTATTCTGCTGGATATGCAAATTGTATGCTAGGAGCACTACAGCATTAGGATCCACAGGTTTTTCTGACTGGAAGCATGCAAGTGAACGTCTTACAGAGCATGAAAATTCACACATACACAGGCAAGCAGTATGTGACTATTCATCACGCATGAATGCTTCTGCACGCATTGACTGTCAGATAGTTATGCAGTATCAGAATGAATCCAAGTACTGGCTAGATGTTTTGCATAGAATTGTTGCAACAGTTAAGTATCTCTCAGTTCGTGTGTTGCCAATGTATGGTGATGATGAAACAATTGGATCAGTTCAGAATGGAAATTTCCTGGGCTGCTTAGAATGAATTGCAGAATTTGATCCATTTTTAGCTCAACACTTGGAAAAATGTGGGAATCCAGGAAGTGGTAACACCAGTTACTTATCTTCAACATTTGTGGATGAATTTGTTGAATTAATGGCTGTACGTGTTTTTAATGCCATCACTGATGAAATAAAAATGTCAAAATATTTTTCTATCATAGTTGACTCTACTCCAGACATTACACACATAGATCAACTGGCTTTTATCATAAGGTATGTCAACAAAGATTGTGAAGCAAAAGAACGGTTTTTGACATTTATTCCATTCCATGGACATACTGCAGAAAACATTACAAATACCATGATATCTTTTCTACAGGAGGCTAGCTTGGATATTATGAATGTCAGAGGCCAAATCTATGACAATGCCAGCAACATGTCTGGGAAGTATTCTGGTGTTCAAACACGCATTAGGGAAATCAATCCACTAGCGGAATATGTGCCATGTTCTGCTCACACTTTAAATTTAGTTGGTGTGAATAGCATAGATAGTTGTGTTAAAGTTCTTTCTTTTTTCACATTTTTGCAAAAAAACTCGTATACTTTTTTTTTCTGCATCAACTCACCGTTGGAAGATGCTTCAGGAGAAAGTCCAGGAAGCACATGGAAATTCATCACTCACATTGAAGAGTTGGTCAGTTACCAGATGGTGTGCAGATGCAGCTACACGATCAGTGAGGAAAAATAATCGTGAAATAGAGAAAGTTTTAGTATTTCTGTCAGAAAATGTAGATGATTCTCCACAGACAAGAGATGAAGCAAAATCACTGCTGAAGAAAATGCGAACAATGGAAATATCGATCAGCACAGTAGTTTGGGACACAATACTTCAGAGATTAAACTGTGCAAATCAAACTTGCCAGAATCCAAAAGGAAATATTTCTGAAGTACCTAAAATTTTCCAGTCGTTAATTGAATTCATTCAGTTCGTGAGGGAAAATTTTGAAGTCTATGAAGACGAAGCTAAAACATTAGTGTCTGAAAATGTGCAATACCATAGTCATGATTCCAGAAGAAAGAAAGTGCCCAAGAATAAACACCTAGATGAATGTAACAGTGAACATATAGAACTCGGTGCAAGGGATATATTTAGAACTCAGGTTCAGTATGTGCTTTGTGATGCTTTAGTCACTCAGCTTTCAAGCAGAAAAAGTGCTTATGAAAATATAATGAGAAAATTAGAATTTTTTACAAAAAAATCAAGATCTGAAATTTTTGAAGGGGCAAAAGCATTGCACGAATACTATAACAATGACCTTGACGACCAGTTTGCAGATGAGTTTTTGCAATTTTTTTTCTCCTCAATGATGGGGGAGCATGCAACCATTCACCAGATGCTGCAAACTTTGAAGGTAAACAATTTAGAAGCCACATTTCCAAACACTGAGACTGCACTTAGAATGTTCATGACATTACCGATTTCAAATTGTACAAGTGAGAGATCATTTTCTTTGCTGAAAAGACTTAAAAATCCCTTACGATCAACCATGCAACAAACAAAACTGGCATCGTTAGCTCTGCTTTCTTTGGAGAGTGATGTGACACAGTCTTTAAATTATGATTCTCTGTTACATGACTTTGCATCTAGGAAATGTAGAAGAAAAATATTCAACCCAACTGTTTCGTCCTGATATAGGAGATAAATTTTCAATTCTTTTTCTTCATTCCTAAAAATAAAGAATAGTAACTGAGTTATTACAAATAAACAGATCTGGTGCCCAAGCACAGCACTTTGTCATCGTATTGTCAGTTTTGTTTGACACTGGACAATTTATGCAATATGTGCTCATTAGGTTTTGGTAAAAATTGGGTAAATGCGTAGTTTAGTGTCCTAAATTATTTGGTCGGAAAAGTTGTAAAATTTCTAAAAAGTGTGACGTACAGTTCCTAAAATATGCAATTTAAGGGGAAATGGTAAAAAAATTTAATCGTTACAATGAATATTAAAGATGTTTACCGAAAAACTTGAACTCCAAGTATGACGAGTCAGTAGATGCTGCAGGAGGCCTTAAACAACGCTGAGGCGTTGACATGAAGCTGTGCTCCGTTGAAAGGAAGGATCGCTGCAGCCAGGACATTCACGGGCGGAATAGTACAACAGGAACCGGGTACGCTGTTGTCAGGAAAGAGTGTAGTGCTACGCTACAGAAAATAGTTAATTTCGGTGTCAATTCTTGGCATCGCAATCGGACAGTTTCTTGTTTTTTTCACATGGGATTCTTTGATGCTGAATGTAGGAACTAATTTCTCAGTGGAA
Source organism: Macrothele yani (assembly GCA_039090855.1). Taxonomy (NCBI): domain Eukaryota; kingdom Metazoa; phylum Arthropoda; class Arachnida; order Araneae; family Macrothelidae; genus Macrothele; species Macrothele yani. Next base: position 129,277,766 of record CM077027.1, on the reverse strand, counting down.
GCTTTTTTTTTATTTAGTAATCAAACTTACACTTTGAGACTTGCCATCTAACTTCCGTTAGAGAGAATGCGACACCTACTCTAACGCTTTTCTAGAAACAAGAAAGGCATGTGCATACTTACTATTTCGTATCACAGAATCACATGCCAAAGAACGAAGACAATCTCTGCATGTTTCTTTAAAAAGTGAGACAGAAATTACAAACTACATTCTTTAGCGTAGCAGTATATTCTGTTACTCTTTCCTGACAAGAGCGTACCTGATTCCTGTTGTACACTTCTGCCCATGAATTCTCCGCCGCAGCAAACCTTCCTTTCAACGAAGCAAAGCTTCAGGTCGTCGCTGCAGCAAACCTTCCTTTCAACGGAGCAAAGCTTCAGGTCGTCGCCGCAGCAAACCTTCCTTTACTCATCCTACTTGGACTACTTGGAGGTAAGTTTTTCGCTAAACATCTTTAATATGCTTTTTTTTTTTTTTACAACTTTTCTGACCAAATAATTTAGGACGCCGAAGTACAACACATTTACCGAAAATTGAACCGGACTAGGTGTTCCCCTCAGCTTTTCAGATTATTATAATTATGTTTTTTTTTTGTATAACTCAGACTCTTCCTCATCAACACAAAATTTTATGTTTTACAGTTTTCCGATATATTGATCATGATGCGCTGATTTGGCCGCCCCGGTGGCGCAGTGGTCTAAGGCGTTGGCCTCTGATCATTCGTCCGTAAGGGTCCGGGTTCGAATCCCGGTCAGGCATGGATGTTGTGTTTGTCTTACGGCACTGGCTCTCTCCCTTCCCTGGAACCAGTGACCCTAAATTAGGGACGGGCGACTGCTTATAGCCCATTGAGTTGCTCACGGTGGTCGTTAAACCTCCAAAAAAAAAAAAAAAAAAAAAAAAGAAAGAAAGAAAGATGCGCTGATTTGATCTTGGTAGAAACCGGGAAGCTGGAAGTAGGAGTTCCCATAGCACTTTTTCAATTTTTTATGCAGCTTCACATCTCTATTTATGAGGAAGTCCAGTGAAGGTCACCATGGATTTTTTTTTCTTGTTTTAGTTCACATTTTTTGTTGAATGCATTGTTCTCATGTTCTAGATGCAAGAATCAGTACATTGCAAGACCACAATATTCACTAAAATTAAGATGTCCATCCATTTTGTCATAGATATATTGTTATAGTTAGAATCTATGGGGGTCATTAACACCACAAACAACTGATCAACCAGTTGTCCCCGCACAGCCAGAGTTGTATAAAAATAAAATGTATCTGCGTACACAGCTATTGGAACAGAAAACTCGCTGCCAACCTGCAAACCATGATAACAATAGAATAAGATAATTTAAAGGAAAATTAATAAAACAAATAATTATTAGAACATTACAGATTCCAATGAGGACAAAATACAATGTAGTACATTCTAATTGAATGTGCAGCAATGAGTGTAAAATGGACTTTTATGGCAAAATATTGGACTACGAACCTGATAAAAATAAGAGATTAGTTAAAGAAAGTTTTTATATCCAGAAAAACAGTTCTATCAATGAACCTTCAAAAATTATAAATATGATTTTCAACAAGTTAATTCAAAAATACTGGACTTACAAAATGCATAAGGAAATTATTTTTATTTAATTGGCAACTGAAAGAGGAACCTGGCAATAAAATTTAAATTCTGTGTAAACAAAACTTTTAATACAGTTCGTATACATTGAGAACAGGCCTTGATAAAATCTAGAGGCCAGAAATGTCTGTAAAAACAAAAGAACTCAGAAGATGTGAAAAATAATTAAGTTCTTCAGTTAAAATAGAATTAAGTATATTATTCTAAGTAAAGCGTTGAGTAAGTGTTTTAATTGCTGTATATAGGCCTAACATTTTTATTTTTTTAATCTACATGCAAAAACTATCTGCAAACCTGCTAATGATTTGGAAACTATCAGCGTACTCATGTACGTCTACATTCTGCTACTCTGCACACAGTGACTATTATTTGGTCGATAGAGAATAAGGAGGGGGGCCCCGGAAATGTTTTGTGCCCTGGGCCTCGCATGTAGTAAATCGGGCCCTGCCCCCATGCTTCGCTGTACGAAGGATACAGTCTGGGTTGTAGGCTTCTGCGGGGATTCTCCACATGTAAACCCGTCCTGTGGTGTGGAATAGTGAGAAACTTGATTCGTCGGCAAACAAGACATGTCTCCATTGATCCGCAGTCCACATTTTATGTTCCTTGCACCACTGTAGTTTCAGTTTCATATTCACCTGTGACACCAGGAGTTTTGCAATCGCAGCTCTGCCGTAAATATTGTGCTTATGCAATTCCCTTCAAACGGTATGGGTCGACACTGAGTTTTGGAGATGTGCATTAAGCTCAGCAGTCACTTTCGTTGCCGCGGTCTACCTCCTTGTGGTCACAATCCTTTTTAATGTCCTCCTGTCTCTCGCACTGAGTTTGGTCTTCCTTCCACAGTTGTGTCTCGCAGATGATGTTGTGCCGTGTACATTGTGTGCTGTCATGACCTCCGACACGGTACCTCTCGATACCCCCAATACCTGGGCCACTGTGGTTACCGACGCACCAACCAGACGGGCTGCTACAATCTGCCCTCTTTGGAACCCCGACAGGTCACTCATTGAGCCTTCACCTGGAATGAAATTATGCAAACACAGATTTACAATGCCATCCCACAGACCCTTGAGACAAAGCAACATTTTTTACAAAAACAATTTGTAGCTACATGTTCGTTTTACTCAAAAAGCAGCACATACCAAAGTCACTGTTTTCAGCGAGGTGTTTTCATTATTTTGGACAACACCTGTAAATCTCATAGATGCAGCTGCAATTTTTAATGGTGTTCTTTTTTCACTTTCCGGCAGTATATGTATGTAGTACCGGGAACTATGAATACGAATCTCCATGGCAAGTTACTTTTAATGAATTTTCATTTGTAACCTGACAACGAATATCACTCTCTCTCTCTCTCTCTCTCTCTCTCTCTCTCTCTCTCTCTCTTTCTCTCTCTCTCTCTCTCTCTCTCATCTTTTCAACGTATAATGCGGCTCGGAGTACCCCCTCTATTTCACAGAATGGTACAATACTAAATTTAACAAAAAATTCCTTTAATATAACAAAATTTCTGTGAATTCAAAAAATTCACGTACGTTTACCGAAGCTTCCAGAAATCTTAAACGGTTGCACTCGCGATGTGTTCTAATTGCTTAAATATGGGGGGGGGGGGGGGGGGGGTGAAGGAGGACTCAAAGGAAAGTCGGGTGCGCTGAAGCCCACCTGTAGCGTGTCGCGTGTGGATATAAGTTATGTTTCCATTTCCATACATTCTGCATTTTTATAACGTGTAAATATGACGTTGGGGAGCATAAGTGGACATTTCTGTTTTCAACTATATCTCCGTTTTCGAAAATCCGATTGAAAAAATTACTTTTATGCTGTATTCCATTTTCTACTGTAAGGATCTCGAACAATTTCCACTCCAAACGATGCAGATTTATTCCGCAAGGAAGGTGCATATGTAAACTTTTTTTTTTTTTTTTTTTTTTTAGTTATCTCTTCTTCTAAAAGTTGAATTTGTAAAATTCCTTTTCCATAGCAAAGCTACCCCTACGAAAAACAGTTTACGTACATTTTGTACTTTTTCACAATGCACAGTTCTCCCACTAAGGGACGGTAGCGTATATTTCTATTTTCAAGAATATTTTCCATTCTAAGAATCCAAATGGGGAAAAAATTATTTTCGGGTAGCATAACCTCCGCCATGAAACATTTTTGCGTTCATTTTCGTCTTCAAATAACACACACTTTCCCAACGCTAAATGAGCTAAAATTGTATTACTTTTTTTTTGTTTCCCATATCTCCGACTGGAAAAATTTTTATTTTTTTTTTTTCGTTGTGATATCTACCGGTATGTGAAAGATTTTGAGTACGATGTGACATTTTTCGTAAAGTACGTTTCTAACGCTGGAGGTAGTACATTGGTATTTGTGTTTGTAAATGTCTTGTCAGTTCTAGGAATCCGGTTGTGAAAATTATATATATATATATATATATTTGTAACTGGTTCCAAAAACACAATGTTCTCTTAAATCTGCGCCTTAAGAGAACATTGTGTGTTTCTCCTAAGGCGCAGTTTTCAATGTAAACCCCTTTTCTTTGATTTTCTATACGGGTCGTCTAAATTAAAAGTGCTCTGAGGACGCGGTTTAATACTGGTTTATTAGGTTCATCCAGTTAAAGTAGAAAGGACAAGGTTCCTGATCAAAGGAAAAGGTGAGCATGAACTTGCCTGTACTAGAGGAGATAGGGCTTTGTACGGTGGCGTTGGCGTAGCATACTTTCACAGTATAGGCACACGTTTCGTCGCTGGTTCGAAATGGTGACGGATCACTTTGTCTGTGCTCATTTCGTCCACGTTCACTTGGTCCAGTTCATTTCGTCCGCGTTCACTTTGTCCGTGTTCATTTCATCCACGGTTCATTTTTTCCACCGTTCACTTTGTCCGCTGTTCATTTAGTCCACTGATATTCAATGGGTGACGAATCACTTTGTCCGTGCTCATTTCGTCCACGTTCACTGTGTCCGTGTTCATTTCGTCCACGTTCACTTTGTCCGTGTTCATTTCATCCACGGTTCATTTTTTCCACCGTTCACTTTGTCCGCTGTTCATTTAGTCCACTGATATTCAATGGGTGACGAATCACTTTGTCAGTGCTTATTTCGTCCACGTTCACTTTGTCCGTGTTCATTTCGTCCACGTTCACTTTGTCCGTGTTCATTTCATCCACGGTTCATTTTTTCCACCGTTCACTTTGTCCGCTGTTCATTTAGTCCACTGATATTCAATGGGTGACGAATCACTTTGTCCGTGCTCATTTCGTCCACGTTCACTGTGTCCGTGTTCATTTCGTCCACGTTCACTTTGTCCGTGTTCATTTCATCCACGGTTCATTTTTTCCACCGTTCACTTTGTCCGCTGTTCATTTAGTCCACTGATATTCAATGGGTGACGAATCACTTTGTCCGTGCTCATTTCGTCCACGTTCACTGTGTCCGTGTTCATTTCGTCCACGTTCACTTTGTCCGTGTTCATTTCATTAACGGTTCATTTTTTCCACCGTTCGCTTTGTCCGCTGTTCATTTAGTCCACTGATATTCAATGGGTGACGAATCACTTTGTCAGTGCTTATTTCGTCCACGTTCACTTTGTCCGTGTTCATTTCGTCCACGTTCACTTTGTCCGTGTTCATTTCATCCACGTTCACTATGTCTGTGTTCATTTCGTCGACGTTCACTTTTCCCATGTGCATTTCGTTCACGTTCACTTTGTCCGTGTTCATTTCGTTTACGTTCACTTTGTCCGTGTTCATTTCGTCCACGTTCACTTGGTCCAGTTCATTTCGTCCACGGTTCACTTTGTCCACCGTTCTTTTTTTTTTGTTTGTAGGTTTAACGACCACCGCGAGCAACTCAATGTGCTATAAGCAGTCGCCCGTCCCTAATTTAGGGTCACTGGTTCCAAGGAAGGGAGGGAGCCAGTGCCGTAAGATAAACACAACATTCATGCCTGACCGGAATTCGAACCCGGACCCCTTACGGACGAATGATCAGAGGCCAGCGCCTTAGACCACTGCGCCACCGGGGCGGCATCCGCCGTTCACTTTGTCCACATCCATTTCGTCCTCAGAATGGATAGAATACCGTGGAAATTTTCCGTTTTGATGGAATTTTTGTTACAAGACAGAAAAAAAGAGGTTACCGGACATTGCTTACATGTGATTTTTTCTTGTTTAAAATTTTCGATTAAAACGATTTTAAATGTCATTTAAAATAAAACGAGGAATTGAACTTGAAGTGTTTTTTACCTCTTTTGTGTGGTAGGATGTCAATCACTATGACATAAATCAAAGTTCTCCAAAAATCTTTTAATCTTGTAGTTCTTAGATTTTCAGTATATTTATTTTTTATTTTGATTATTAAATATCTACAATTTCTATTTCACTAATTTTCATACGAATGAACTATTTGTGTCATAGCTTTTTAACGTGAGACAAAAACTCCATAAAAGTACAATTGTGGAAAAAAGTTCAGATTGTTTTTACTGTGAATCTGCGGTGTGGGAGAAGGAAAATAGGGACTTTGAAGGGGGTGTACAATTTTCCTCTTCAATCCAACACATTTATGGCCATAGGAATAAACTCCGATTTATGTCATAGTGACTGACATCGTAACACACAAAAGAGGTAAGAAGTTCTTCAAAGTTCAGTTCCTCGTTTTACTTTAAATAACATCTAAAATCGTTATATTTTAATAGAAAAACTTAAACAAGAAAAAACATCGCATACAAGTAATGTCAGGTAACTTTTTTTCCGGCCTGGTAAAAAAATCTCATCAAAACAGAAAATTTCCACGGTATTCCATCCATTCTGAGGACGAAATGAATGTGGACAAAGTGAATTGTGGGCGAAATAAACAGCGGACTAAATGAGCAGTGGACGAAGTGAACCGTGGAAGAAATGAACTGGATCAAGTGAACACCAACAAAGTGACAGAGAACCTTCGAAATGGTGTCACCAGGTTTCATCGCCAGAGATAATTCGCGACAGAAACTCGTCTCCGGTAGCGTGTAAGGTGTTCCAACGCGACACCCACACTCTCTGACTGTGTACACATTTCGATAGCAGAGATGATCGTTGGTGATAGTGTTGAGAGATTCGATGCTGATGAATAGGTTCTAAGCTAGTTGCCGAAAGGACATTCTGCGGTTTGCCATCGCTATAGTTTTCCATCATTCCAATGGTTTCTTGCATGATGCTGCGGTGACATCTCCCATATCTGTAGAAGTTCCGTTGCCCTTCCATGTCCTACTCAAAATTATTTTCACCAATTAAACACCGTATGGCGTGCTAAGTATGGTCCTCCGTATACTTCCTGCAAGCGATAAAAAATCCCGTCTTGCCTAGCGCCTTCATTCGTCAGAAACTGGATCACTACGGGTTATGCTAGCTGGGACGTATCCATGTCACAGCGAGCATCAAATAGCTTCCTGTTGCATCCTCCAGCTGTGTTACAACAGCTGACCACCTGCCTTGGCACACTGCTCTTACCTTCCTTTGTACAGTGCCATTAGAGGCAACGGTCATGTCGACTGCAATATCGCCACTTCCCGAGTCTCGTTTTACTTGAACTACACTTATACTCCTCTAGCCTCGCCGGTAACCGGGTAGTCAGAGGCATGGGTTTCTGGCTAGTCGCCCGAGCTGGACTCTTTGAGTCCCACGTGATGCATAGGTAGGGTGGCTGATTTATCCCTTTCCTGTAACTAGTGGCCCGACATTAGGGACAGGCAACCTCTAATAGCTCTCCAAGTTCTTCATGGTGGTCGTTAAACCCCGAAACACGAAATCCCGCTTCCACAAACTTGTTTCGTCTCGGAAAGGATCAAAAAGTATTCATTATTTCATTATCATTCACTGTATTGGTTTTGCTCTTCTTGGAGTGAAGATGATGATAGCCGCATTAAGCAATACAGTGTGAGTGAACATTAAAGTTTGTGAGTTCAGGGAGATATTTTGGACCTTCTGTAAATGTAAAGGTTCCCTTGAGAAGTCCTAAGCAGACGCTTAATTCACTTACCCATAAATCCTTCTGTATGTCGAAGCGTGTCAACTAGCACAAAATGTATCCTGCGTCTGCGAACAACTGACGCAAAATTCTTCGGAATTTCCTACTTACCAGCGTTATGGCATTTTGCACCTTTTCATTCAAGAAATCTTCAAAACGCTGTGATAGACTAGATTTCATGAAAAACGAAGCTTGGAAAACATTTAAAGAGATGAGTAAACTACATATTTTTGAACAATCAGCCACATCTTGTCATTGCCTAATTTGTTGCCCATCCAGGATTCGCGAGCTTGAGTTCGACATCACCAGGTTAAGAACGTTGTAACGCTCTCTTCAGGTTGAGAATTTCATTAAAGAGGAAGTTCCGAGAATCTTCAAGTGAATACTTTTGCACAGGGGAACACCAGTGAATCAAGTCCGAAAATGTTTTCCTTATACAAATTGTATCTCATATTTACTTATTTATGCATCCTACATATACATTGCATTATCAGATGTTGCAAAAATTAACCTCAAGAAGTTACAAGAATCAACCTCCCTTCGTTTCTTTCATAGTTTTATCTATATTTGCTCCCGATTTAAAATTAAGTGAGTAATCCATTTATGTGGAAAAGGTCATATACGTCGATAGAGCGCCAAACATATGACCGGTAAAGTTAGCATTCAAAACTAGAAGTGGTTACAACTCCGTCCAATTGACAAATAGCATTTAAAATAAAATCGTTGTGTTATGAATGCTATCTTGACACAGTTAGTTTTGGAGTTTTATTTGTGGTTGTACTGTACTATACGAAGAGGCATTATCGACATGAAGAAGGAGAGGTACCGTGTATCAAAGGAGGTTTAGAAAGCGATAATTGAAATTCTACTTTGAGAGGCAGACCGGTACGAGGGTGAGTTAATAATGATCCACAGTGTGTTTCCTTCTAATTTCCTTTCGTTTGGCTGCACTGCTTGTTGAGTGCGTATGTGTAGACGTGGTATTGTCGTTAATGTGGTGGCGATTTCAGAGATATATGTAGAATATTTAAGGAACGGAGTGTCTGACCCAGGTCTTAAATAATCCTTTGAAGTAGGAAGCTAGGAGATTTGGGCTAGAGTGCCCGACAGGAAAGTCACACGGTAGCGAGGTAGAAAGGGAGAGAATCAGGCGCCTTTAATTTTATTACCGGGGGAAAGAGGCCATACCCGGAGTCCGCCGGTTTAACGTGCTCGTCCGATGCATGACGGATATTCCGTCTTTGGAACATTTCTACCTGATAAGGAACGAACCGAAGTCCTTTCCGTGACAGCCAGAAGCGCTGATCATTATGCCATCCGTGGCACAGATGGGGGTTTGAACTTAACTGTTCAGTTCTTGAGTTATTATCGTGATTTTAACCCGGCGCCGCCCCTTTCCGTGTCCACCAAAGCAGAGCAGCGAGCAGTGATCTATTTTATTAATTTATTTATTATGGGCTGAAGGTGTACTCGGGGCTGAAATTCATCGAAGGCTTTGAGAACAGTGTGGGAATAGTGCCTTGCTGTGGAGTATATATAGTGTCTACTATCTATGAATGAATTTCCAACTTCAAAAATGATCGCACAACTGCAACGTCTGAAAAAGCATCGGGACGCCCATTCCAATGCTGGTGACACCGCTGAACCATTCGGTGCCACAGTTTCCACAAGGATACGAGTATCATATGCAAATTAATCATGGTTCTGCCCTTGAAATCAGCTGCAACGAACTAAATTTTTTTATTTAATCACTGTGAAAAACTCACTGGGTTATAAGCAGATCAGATCATAGGTAGAGGATTTCAGGAAGAGTCTCTATCCCCTTGTCTTAAACAACCCTTAGAAATAGCAAGGAGATTTGGGCTAGAGTGCCCAACAGGAAAGCCACACGGAAGCGAGGTAGGAATGGGGACGAAGACGCCGTTATTTATAACCGGGGGGGGGCAGTACACGGGGTCCGACTGCATAACGTGCCCGTCCAACGCATGGCGAATATTTATCGGTTCCAGCGTTCGTACCTGCCTGAGATCGAACCTGAGATTTCTCCGAGGCAGTCATGAACGTTGACCATTAGGCCATCCACGGATTGTAACTGGGAGTGAACATGTACTTTATATTCCACGACAGGGGGGGCGGTGTTCTCTGATGGAAGATCAAGCTGTGAGGGAAAAGGTCAACCTGAACGATTGGTGGACAGGGCGCGAGTTATGCACCTAAAAGAGGCTAGAAAGAGGATTCCTGAATCTCCACCCCACCCTCCCGAAAAAACAAACAAAAGATGTATTGAAATAGATTTTGACTATGTCATTAACAAATCTGCAAAACATTTAACTATCGGAAAGTCGAGTTAATTTAATTTATATTTGTTTCAGTAACGCACACTGAAATAGCAATAAAGTACTTTCATTACTAAAGACTATTGTTTATAAGAGGAAAATGTGATTTTACACAGAGCGACAATTAAGTAATGAGGCTGATTTAAAAAAATCTCGGTGAAACACACGTGTCGGGAAGAAATGGTTCTTTGATAAGTCATTTATTAGCTATGCGGTGGCAGCAGCGCATGCGTGAGAATTGGCCAGATGATTATTTATGCTGTGCATGACGTCATTCGGTGAAAGAACATTGTTACAACTCTGTCATGGAGCCGAAAGCTAATATCCGGTTCTCTTTGACAGTTGGTAAAACTGCATCCGATACAGTTGACTTGTCGCGTGATGTATATGGGGATAATTACCTATCTCGTGCACAAATATTCAGATGGTATGCACGTTTAAGGATGGACGGGAAGATTTGGAAAATGACGAAAAGTCCGGACGCCCGATTTCAGTGCGCAGGTCTGAACTCATTGAGAAAGTTCGAGAAAGGATAAAAAGTGATCATTGTGTGACCTTGAATGTGCTTGAATGTGAGCTCGGCGTTAACAAGGAGACGATTGGTCAAATTTTCGTGCAAGATTTTTTTTTGGGGGGGGGGGGATAAATTTGTGGGCGTTTTGTTCCGCATGATTCGTCAGACGACCAGAAACCTACACGAGTGGAGTACGCAAAAGACATCCTAGATTCTGCAGAAACAATACAACATTTTCTCCAAAGCGTTGTGGCAGGTGATGAGACGTCGTGTTTTCGTTATGACCCTGAAACAAAGCATCAAAGTGCTCAATGGAAGTCGATATAGTCACCCAAAGGAAAGAAGATCAGGTTTCAGAAGTTCAAAATCAAGACGATGCTTGTTTGCTTTTACAACAGCTAGGGAATTCTGCATCACAATTTCATTCCTTAAGGAACAACTGTCACTTGCAATGCTTACACATCCATTTTGGAACGACTGTGCAAGAGGATTATTCGTCTCAGGCCTGAGTACAAAAAAAAAATAATTAGTAAAATCATGCAATGCATTGATAATGATACGCTTTCCAACATACCAGAAATCATTACTAAAGTTATGAGGATAATGATCATATTCAACAGAATTGGTTCAGTATATTCCCGGAACAACATACTAAAGTTTTGTCGCAATAGAAGTATTTTTAGTCAGGTTATGAGGACAATGGTTGTGGAATGAATCTCACTCCTGTGCCCTGACCTTTGACCCCATTTCGATTATATTCAACAGAATTGGTTCAGTATACCTCCGAAGCAACATACTAAAGTTTTGTCGCAATGGAAGTATTTTTATCCAAGTTATGAGGATAATCGCTGTGGAATTAATGTCGCTCCTGTGCCCTGACCTTTGACCCCATTTCGATGATATTCAACAGAATTGGTTCATTTCGCCCATTTTCAGTTGGGTTTCTTCCCAGGTTGTCGCCTACCACATACTAAAATTTCATCAAAATCGTACCATTTTTACGCAAGTTATCGTGCGGACGGACGGACAAAGCTGAAGCATATACGCTTCATCAACCTACGGTTGGAAAGAGTATAAAAGGGCAATGGTTTTCTTCACGGTAACGTACCGGCACACAGAGAAGTCAGTGTGCAGCAATTTCTGGCACGAAAACGAGTGTGTGTACTCAACTATCATCCTATTCTCCAGATCTGTCACCGTGTGACTACTTTCTATCACCTAAATTAAAACTGCCTTAAAATGGAAAATTTTTCAAGGCATTGAACACATGCCAAGAACTGTGGCATCAGCTCTTCACTCCATACCAAAAGATGAGCTCTGCAAGTCTTTCCTTTCGTTGGCTGATCGTGCCCCTTCTTGTATTAAAGCAGGAGGAAAGTACTTCGAATAAAATATGTTCACGTAAGTTTTCCTGATTTTCTACTTTTCAAAAAAACAGTCTTATTACATAATTGCCGCATTGTGTACCTTTTGTACCAGTGTTACCTTTGTTGTAATTTAATGATAATTGAATTTTAAATTAATACTTTTCCCCCTTAAGGCGCGTTCTTAATGTATGGCCATAAGCAACCATAATCCGAAGAACGGCTCTGTGGATAATAATTAAATCTTCCTCGTAGACAGATACACTGTAAAAAAATTCTGAAATTAACAGCCATTTTTGTGACTCCTTTCGCAAATTAACGAAGCATTTTTCGGATAAAACCTTTTGCGTAAAATGAGGAAAAAACCCCTGAATTTCACAGATTTTTCGTACGCCAAAAAATTCAGAATTTCAGAAACCTTTCCGCAATTCTTTTCTTACATTGACGGTAAATTGCCGTTTCTAAGACGCATTAACGGAAAATTCTGAATTTTCAGAAACCTTTTCCACAATTCCTTTCTTACTTTGACGGTAAATTGCCGTTTCTAAGACGGCTTAACGAAAAATTCTGAATTTTCCGAAACCTTTCCGCAATTCCTTTCTTACATTGACGGTAAATTGCCGTTTCTAAGAGGTGCTAACGGAAAATTCTAAATTTTCAGAAACCTTTCCGCAATTCCTTTCTTACATTGACGGTAAATTGCCGTTTCTAAGAGGTGCTAACGGAAAATTCTAAATTTTCAGAAACCTTTCCGCAATTCCTTTCTTACATTGACGGTAAATTGCCGTTTCTAAGAGGTGGTAACGGAAAATAAAATTCTGAAATTTCAAAAACCTTTCCGAAATACCTTTCTTACTTTGACGCTAAATTGCCGTTTCTAAGAGGGTGGTAACGGAAAATTCACAATTTTCAGAAACTTTTCCACAGTTCCTTTCGTATATTAACGGAAAATTCCGTTCTCACTTTCTCCGTAACAACATGACGGAAAAATAAAAAAATCCAATAATAAGAACAATTCGCGGGAATTCTTGAAGTTTAATTAACGATTAAGTTTATTGTATGATGTGTATGTATCAGTCTGTAGACCACTTAAAACAAAAGCTATTATACGTTGGTGAACCAAAAAGTCATCTGGAGTGGGATTGCAGTCAGACCGTGTGTGCTTGGGAGGGAAGTAGACATTACGTCAGAGCTGTTGACGGGAGGTGTTTTAGTTCAGTAACTGCATAAGGTGTGTGTAGGAGGAGGCAGTTGGTAATAGCGCGTCAACTGGATTCTTACTCCGAATTGGAAGTGCGAGGAACCATTCAATTTTTTTCGGGCTGAGCTCCTAAATTGCACTGACTTTCATCGTCTCGCCCGGCCATGGTAAAATGGTGCCAACAATTTGAAAAGGTCGCACAAATTTGATGAACGAAAACCACGAAGGCAAACAACCAATATCCAGCACTTCGGAGTATGTTGCCGCCGTTGACGACATGGTACGGAATAAGAGGCGTATCAAAATCAAGGGAATTGCCAGTACGTTAGACATTTCATACGGGACTGTGTTTGCACGAGCAGCTGGGGTTTCGGAAATTATATGCGAGATGGATGCCACCCCGACCAGCACAGAAACCAACGTTTCCTGTCGTATTTCGCTCTTCCGCATCGGTATTCTGCTGAGGGTCACAATTTTTCGCATCGAATCATTACAGGTGGCGAAACGTGGTTTCGCCATTTCACCCTGAAACCAAACGATCGTCCGTGGAATGGAAGCATGTCACCTCTCCAACAAGGAAGAAGTGCAAAGTCCACCCGTCTGCGAGAAAGGTCATGGCGATTGTTTTCTTGAGTGTGAAGGTGTTGTTTACACAGAATTTCTGCCAAAAGGAACTACAGGGTGTCCCCACTTTCTACCGAACCCGGCATTTTTTAAATAATTTTAACACCAGTGAAGATATTGCAACGAAATTTGAAGTTGACTTGCCTCATTACGTGCGAAAGGTGATGACATCACAACATGTGCTGGAAGTGGCCACCATTTGCGTCCAGGCAGCATTGAACCCGGCGCTGCCGCCAGCCAGCCAGCCAGAATGCTCCTGGCAGACACATTCCTATGTGTGGCGCCACTATCCGGATACGTCAATTCTCAAAATTCCCATATTTGGGTCAGTGAAAATCCTAACGCGATACACGAAGAACCCCTTCATTCACAAAAAAATTGGTGTGTGCTGTGGGATGATCCGGCGCTGCATGATGGGTCCCGTCTTCTTCGATACAACCATCACAACAGCTGCGTATATGGAAACCTTCAACACCTCTGTAAATCAATTGGACGACGAACTCTCCATTGGATAGTGCCAGCATGATGGAGCGACATCACACACCAGCATGGCCGAAATTCTGTCCTTTTTCGGCAACCGCGTCATTTCGAAGGCTCCATGGCTACCGCGCTCCCCCGATCTGATGCCTCCTGATTACTTTTTATGGGAATATCTAAAAGGGAGAGTTTACCAAAAGAAACCGTGAACCATAGATGCCTTGAAAGTAAATATCACCGAAGATATTCAGGCAGTGACGGCGGACGTACTGGCAAGGACTTTCTGCAATATGGTGCGCCGGGCTCAATGCTATCTGGACACAAATGGTGGCTACTTCCTGCACATGTTGTGATGTCATCACATTTCACAAGAAACGAGGTAAGTCTATTTCAAATTTCGCTGCAATATCTTCATTAGGGTTAATATTATTAAAGAAATGCCGGGTTCGGCAGCTAGTGGAATACCCTGTACTATAAATGCTGACTCATATTGCCAAACGCTACGAAATCTGCGAAAGGCAATTAAGGACATACGCCGGGGTAAGTTGAGAGAAGGTGCCATTCTGCCGCACGACAACGCCACGCACCACATAGCACGGAAAGCAAAGGAATTGCTGCAGTCATTCCAGCGGGAGGAGTGCCAACCTCCACCGTACAGCCCCGACTCATCCCCGGGCGATTACCATTTGTTCGTTAAAATGAAACAGAACCTCAGTGGACAACGATTCCAAACTGATGAGGATGTGAAAACTGCGGTCCTTAACTGGTTGCACCAAACTGGAGAAGACTTTTTCTGTACAGATATGGAAACGTTAATCACACGTTCCAATAAATGTTTACAATCCTTAGGTGACTATGTCGAAAAATGAATAAATGTTGTGCCCTTAAACCAGCATGCATCCCCTGAGTATATTTCTTCATATTTTTTTTTATTCAACAGTGTAACTAACTTTCTGATCAGCCCCCGTAGCTATCAAGAGTAAGTTTTAAATGTAAGAATTTTGTAAAATAATAGTCTACAGCAGTACACTTGACCTTCTTTAAAGACAATGGAAAGTCATGCTAAGTTTAAAAAAATCTCGAATTCTAAAGCATTCTATTATTTCGAAAAATCAAGACGAAAAAAAATTCGTAATTTGTAATAAGTTTTCCTACAGAAAAAATAAAATTGTTATAAACCTATTCAGAAAAATAATAAGCTTCAAAAAAAAAAAAAACTAATTCACCCACATTAATAACAAAACAAAACAAGAAAGATGACACCGAATTTTCGGGTGTAATAAGCACGTCTTTTGAATCCGTTCTGACGCAAATTAAATTTATCAAAGCTATTCAAAGTCAATGGAACCGGTATGGAAAATAATAGTATCTGTCGGAAGAAAGAAGTTTTTCAATCGGGTTTTTAATCCCTCAGATATTGCTGTAAACGGAATCTTGGCCGCCCCGGTGGCGCAGTGGTCTAAGCGATGGCCTCTGATCATTAGTCCGAAAGGGGTCCGGGTTCGAATCCCGGTGAGGCATGGATGTTGTGTTTGTCTTATGGCACTGGCTCTCTTCCTTCCCTGGAACCAGTGACCCTAAATTAGGGACGGGCGACTGCTTATAGCCCATTGAGTTGCTCACGGTGGTCGTTAAATCTCCAACCAAAAAAAAACAAAAAAAAAACGGAATCTTGAGCTTACGCCCTCTGGTTGTGCAGACTTGTGCGTTAAGAAAAACATGAATTTATATGAGAAACATTTCGCACCGGTAACGCTCTCCAACACAGAAATAATTTTTCAAATCGGACTCTTAGAAACAGAGATATTGACAAAAATAAGATGTGATTTTACGTCCCCTAGTGGGAAAACCATGCATTACTTTAGGAAGACAGTATTCTCAAAAGGTTTATCCATATGAGCGGTATCGGTTCAAGAAAAAAATAATTTAGTCGAGTTTTCAGGAGCCCAGATCTTGCTACAAATACATCAGAATCAGAAATTAACACTTGTGCCCCCTGATGGCCAAACCATTCTTTACCAAACATTAGAAATTATGTGAAAAATATTTTCCATCAGGTCTTGAATGCGATACAGGAAGAATTTTTCAAATCGCAATTTTAGGAGCAGAAATAACGCAGAAAACGCAATTTACCTTTATGCCCCCAATCGGAAAGTCTATGATTTATTTGAAAATTTTGAATTTATAGGAAATACATTTCGTATCGGAAACACTATCCAACAAAGAAGGAGTTTTTCAAATCGGACTCTTAGAAGTAGAGATATTTACAAAAAATAAAATATACGTCTACGCCCCCTGGCGTAGAAACCATGCATTATTTCAAGAAGAAAATGTTCCTAAGAGGTTTGTCGATATGAGTAGTATCGGTCAACAAACGACTTTATTTTCAATCGAGATTTTAGAAGCTCATATTTTGCTGCAAATACATCAGAAGCGGAAATTGAGGCTTACGCCACCTGGTGGCCAAACCATTTTCCCCAAAAATTAGAAATTATGTGGGAAGGATTTCCCACCAGGAGCTGTATCCGGCGCAGAAAGAATTTTTCAAATCGGGCTAATAGTTCCAGAGATATCGTGGGTACAGACGGACGGACAAACCGATAACATAAGCGCGATCTGTTTTTTCAAAAGACGTGCTAAAAAGTTATAATCGAGCAATTACAGTCGTACCTAGAATTTCTGTCTCAGCGGTAAGACAGACGCGCCGCACCGATGGCGCAGTGGTCTAAGCGGCGGCTTCTGATCATTCGTCCGAGAAGGGTTCTGGTTCGAATTCAGTGAGGCACGGATGTTTGGTTTTGTCTTACGGCACTAGCTCTCTCCCTTCCGTGGAACTAGTGGCCCTAAATTAGGAACGGGCGACTGCTTGTAGCCCATTGAGTTGCTCACGGTGGTCGTTAAACCTCCAATAGAAAAAAAAATCCTACCAAGGGGGGATTAGGAAGGGTTCATTGTGTTATTAGTACGTCGGAAGGGAAATTGACCGAAGAAGTCAGAACTGAAAATCTTACGAAATTTCAGTAAAAATACGGAAACCCCCAAAACGTGTTTTAATAAATGAAATTACTGAAGTTAGAAAAAACGGAAACTCTTTAAAACGGAAATTTCGTTGAAAGACGGACACCTACTGACAACTTTGCTGCACATTATTTTTAGAAATTTTCCGTGAATTCACGCCACTTACTTTTAACAGTGTAGATAGATAATATTTACGCCCTCCCCCTTTTGCGCTTTATATTCTTTATTGCTTTTTTTTTTCGTTGTTATCTTAAATAATCTGCATCCTCCTTTTAAGGATTCGCGTAGTACAGAGAATTGAGGTCGAATGTCTCCCGCAGTAAAAGCCTAAAATGAGAGCTGCTCATATTGACGTCGTAACAACAAATGGTGAAAGGAAAAGGGTAATTTCAGTTGGCCCGGTGCGGCGGTTGTGTATCTAAGCTTAGAAGGCCTAGTGGAATAATAGTCGATGAGCTGACATCATGTTATAGGTCAGCGTGTTCTGTGCAGACATTGTTGGCTTGAGTTAGCAGTGGGTCACCAGAACACCTGTATTTAGCAACAGTCATTACACCAAACCAAAACAAAGGCAGACGGTGTACATATCTCGACTTCATTGTTTAAATGTCTTTCTCTTCATCATCTAAACACCATCCGTGTTAATGTGTTAGGCAGGAGCCTACTTAAGTCCTAGAATAATTTTTATTTTATTTTTGGAATGATTTCATGGGGGACTTGGTGGCTAAATCTTTCGGGCTCTCATGAACCCTCCTCAAAAAAAAAAAAAATAAATAAATAAATAGGAGAAATGCTTTGCGTTTTCTTTCGTAGTCACAGAACAAGCCTTTCTAGGTTTGTGTCCAAAGCGGAAATACAAGTTACTGTGCCAGCTTTTTTTCCGTAAGTAGGAGTACATATAAAGGACTCGATTCTGGAGTTGAAAAAAGGGTGAGTGACAAAGAAAGACCACAGAAACTAGATTTCGATTACAAACTTAAGGCTGTATGCGCCTTAAGAGAAACGCTTTCGGCAGTCGGTCACATGACAAGAAAATTAAAAAAAATTTAACGCGAACTAAAAAATAATTTTTAATGACAGTCTGGGTACTCAAGAAAAAAATGAATAATCGTTCATGCATGCCACTAGGACCTGTGTGAAAACAGAAATTTGCCGTCGAATCCACGCCATAGATTCATAAGGGCGATGCCCTCCCGGAAACGACCATCCCCCCCCGATACATTTTAGGTTTCCGAACCAAATGTTAATAAATTCAGGCTATGATGAAAAAGAAAGTTTCGTTTCTTTTTATGCTACAAATATTTCTCCAATTATATTTTTTTAATATTTGTTCAAATGATACTAGTTATAGTTTATTTTATTAAAAAATGTATTACGACGCATGATGATATTCTTCAAAATATAATAAGTAGACTAATCATACCTAATTGTCTAGAAACCGTGATTCAGGATCAAGAGTGCATATAGTGCATTTTAATAGATAAAATTTTCAAGCCTGCGGACCCCCCCCCCCCCCGTCCTTTAGCTAAAAAAAGTTTGTTATTTTGTTATTCCTGAAATGTTTGAAGAAGTAATTACTACTGTATATCAGGGATGTATATAGAATTTTTCTTCGGGGGGGGACGAAAAAAGAAAGTTTTTGAAATCCACCATCTGGAACAAACAAAATTAAAGTTAATGAAAAATTGAAGAAAAATTAAAGCATTTTTTTCTAATGTAAGTTGATACATTTTTATAAAATTAAGGCACGTTTTTCTAATGTAAGTCGCATTTTAACCAAAAAAAAAAAAGTTTTCCGGAGGAGGGGGGGACAAAACCCCATCTAAATGCGCCCCTGTGCTAGATATATAGTAATTACTTCTCTATATATAAATATAGTAGTTAAAATTATATATATATATATATAGCAAATGGAAAACTTGTCCTCTCTAAGGTTCCATTTGCCCCCGGCCAAAAAGTCCTGAAAGAAACACTGCTCCTTGCTCCGGAGCCAATTGTTCTAACCGACTAAACTCCACCGACATGATGTATCGCTGCGAGCTTGTAATCTTGACAAGTGCTTCACCTCTGTAGTACGTCACATCTCCTCCCTCTTAATTTTTTTTTAAACGGAGAAGGAATTTTCATTAATTCCAGACGATGTGTGGAACAAACCTTACACATTTTTCGAAGAACCCAACGGAACAGTTAATCTGTTTTCCACAATCGGGCTCCAATGTGAAAACAAAAATCTGCCAGTGGTAGGAATTCGACCCCACCCACGCCTCCTTGTTCAAGAGCCAGTTGTTCTAACCGATTAAAGCACACTGGTGGAACGTATCGCTGAGGATTTGTTGTCTTGACACGTGTTTCACCTCTTAGTAGGTCACACCAGATTACCACGGACCCTCGTTTAACAGGGCCCTATTTTTTTTTTTAAGTTATTTCTAAAAATGTCTTAATCGTTGTTTATCTTTTTGTTATTATTATTTTTGTCGACTTTCTCGGCCGGGACCGACGAGCAAAAAGCGGAGATATTCGTATCCGACCTGGAAATTTAGGAGTTATCTAGCGGTGTGGCAGGTCTAGAGAATAACTGCGTTTGAATTGGGTGAAGCACTCTCTGTGGCAATCGTAATTCCTCGAGATTTCTTAAAAAAGTTATTTGGTACCACTGCGGTTACCGAGATGACGACTGGTACGATTTGCGTCATGCAGTTATTCTAGTAGACCTGGATTTCCAATCTCAGGTTCTTATATGGTTCTTATTATGCAGTTATTCCAAATATTTTGGATATCCATTCGCAGGCTATATTTAACAATCTTAAAATATAACCAGGTTATTTTGAGGTAATCTTAAAATATAACCTTAAATCGAAATCCAAAGGATTTCCATTCGAAGGCTATATTTTAAGATTATCTCAAATGCTGTTCCTTCAGTCTTTCTGTAAGCAAACCATTGCATTTGTGTCGTCTTCAGTTCTTATCTACAGTGTCAGATGGATTGTGGTCAATGGTCTTGTCTGTAATGATAGGTTTGTTCCAGTACAGAATTATGACTTTCGAGAATGGGTTCGTTTTGGTACAAACCTTAGATTAGGCTGTATTTAACGCCAAACTATTATTGTTATTACTAGCGTATATCCCGTCCGAGGACGATTGTTTTTAAGCTTTAAATAAATATTAATATATAGGGGATGTTGCCCGTTATATGACAGAGTGAAATTTTTAATTGAAGCAAATTGAAAACAAATCAAATAGACGCAGGATTTCTGTAAGGAAATATAATAACATCTTATACACTGAGTGGTCACTTTACTATGGCTACCTGACAGTTTTAAGCAAATGAGCTATGGCTGCACGCTGTGGCCGCCAGAGGGCGGGACTAGTACAAAAAGGGAAAGCTTAGTGCTTGCGACAGTAGTAGAAGTGAGTTTTGGGTGACGAGATGGGTAAAAAATGCGATTTGACGGACTTTCAACGTGGGGTGATTGTAGGAGCTCAGAGCCATGGAGCGAGTATCACCGAAACCGCCACCGCATTCGTGAAATGTTCCAGAGAAGCTGTTGTTAAAGTCTTTAAAGACTGGACTGTCAGCCAAAAAACTGGGTCTCTACGTGCAACGTGTGGTCTTCATCGACTAGTGACTGCTCGGGCGGAACGGAGAGTGTCCAGACTGGTAACAGACAACAGAAGGGCAACAGTGCAGCAAATTACAGACCATCTTAATCAAGGATCCCCTCAAATGATCTCTGCACGCACTGCTCGCCGTACATTGCATCGGATGGGATATGGCAGCCGAAGAAGGCCTGTTCGAACACCTTTGCTGTCTGCAGTTAACAAGAGAAAACGTCTCCAGTTCGCACAAGGATTGGACAGTCGATAATTGGAAACAAATTATTTGGTCCGATGAATCACGTTTTCAGTTGCACTATGCCGATGGCCGAGTGAGAATTTGGCGGAAACAGCACGAAAGCATGGAACCCAAATGCATTACTACAACCCTACAAGCTGGTGGAGGCAACGTTATGGTTTGGGGAATGTTTTCCTGACATGCTTTGGGCCCTTTAATTCGTGTCTGAGTGGCACATCGTATCTGAACATCGTTACGGACCAAGTGCATCCTGTCATGTTCTTATATGGTTCTTATTAAACATATAAGAACCATATAAGATGTTTAGATAGGTTTATCCCAATGGCGATGGCTACTTTCAACAAGATAATGCGTCCTGCCGTAGTGCTCGTATTGTACAGGATTGGTTTCAGGGACATGCCAGTGAGTTTACTTTGCTCAACCCCATTGAGAATTTGTGGGATGAAGTTGAACGAGCTGTCAGACAGCTGGGATCCACAACCCTGCAATCTGACACTACTGGAAAGTGCTATTCATCAAGCATGGTCTCAGATTCCACAAACCACCTATCAACATCGCGTGGAGTCCATGCCACGAAGAATCGACGCAGTATTAAAGGCAAAAGGTGGCCCAACGAAGTACTGAGGGCGTGGTTATAGTAAAGTGGCCACTGAGTGTATAGTAAGAACTCATTTATGTTAGAACTAAAAATTATATGCTATTTTATTTCCGTTTTTCAAAAGACCTCGCGATAAATGACATTCTGTGTAAAATATTTGTTGTTTAACAATTGTAGAATAGAGCGCTTTGATAGACTGATATTTTGCAAAATGTGTAATATAATCAGCCTTTAACCCGGAAAGTTTTTTTTTTTTTTTCGTGTAAACTTACCTTAAAAACTTTTACTTTGATTTTTCGCGTTAAATTACTTTTTCTCCGGCACACTTATTATTTATTTCCTTCACGGCTTGTTTTAGACTGCTCTATTCGATGGTTAGTTTGAAACTTCACACCAAAGCTTTTTCTACAAAACAATGCGACATCTGGTATTACAAATCGGAACTATCTGAATTCTCGACAATGTGCTATTGTGGCGACATCTGCTTTTAGATGCAATCTTGCTCACTTGACATTTCAAGATTTCAGTTTTTACTGTAGGTTAGAACGTTTAGATAGATCGATATTTTGCAAAATGTATAATATGTATAATTAGCACTAAACTTGGAAAGTTAGTTAAATTAAAAAAGTAATTAAAGCGTACAAATTAATATTCGAATTGAGCTAAATTAAATTAATATACAAATGCAACCTGTAGTGATATTAAGATTTTAATTCGAATTTCGCAGATCGGATAAATAGAACTCGAGTCACTGATAATCCAATGTTTAAATTAGCACGCGATCACCTTGACATCTAAATGCGATCGCGTGCTATTATATATCAGGCAATGATTTTGATATCGCGAGGGCACACACGAATTGATCGATAAGGGATGGCGCAACAATGCAGACGTTGCTGTGACGTTAAGCGTTCCAAAGAGACCGACAGATAGATCTGGGTGTTTATATTATGAATCGCTGTTGTTATCATTGTAAAAGTAATATTTTATGTGGAGTTTTTTTGCACCCTCTTATTGGAGAAACTCCAATGCTTCCGTTAAAGAAATAGTTACAATTTTCACAAAACCTTTTATTACCCTTTCCTGAAATTGTTTCCTCACTTCAAGATCAAAACCAATTTAGTTTTAGAATTAATTACAGATTCTAAGAAAATTAAAAGTTAATTTTACAAATTCGTAGATTATTAATCAAATTCTGCGACTTTTCATTCATTACACAATCAAATTTGCTATGCATAAAATAGTAAAACTATACTAATAATACGATTTATTGGTGTAAGAATACAAATAAAAGCTTCTAAGCTTTTGCACATCAGCCAGGTGACCTTTCAAGGGAGTTATACAAAAAACTGCAATCTGGGTACAGAACGTTTCAGCATCTTGAATGTGGTGCCTTGACGATAAACCAAATAAGTAGGACGTAATTTTCATTCAAAGACACGAGGCGTCATGTTGGTTGAGCACGCGGTATCTTGGAAGAAGAAAAGGCGTTATTTGAAGAACTGGTTCCAAATTCGTGGCTACTCTGGAGAGATGCTATCATTGCAAGTAATGGTCTTCAATGTTTTGCTGTAGATTTAGGTGTGAGTAGTTAGCTAATTGTAGTTAGAATTAGCTAATTACTCACCCATAAATAAGTAAGTAAGTTAGCTAGAGTAGTTAGCTAATTCCTTTGTATCATCCCACATAGGAGTAGCGGACTTGAATTTGATTTCCTTGCATAGAGCTGTGGTTACTTTACCGTCTTTTGTGTCTCTTTTATGCTCGTTGATTCTGATTCTAAACGAACGCTTAGTCATTCCAATGTAGTAACGTCTGGAGCTGTTCCGATATTGTAGGGGATCGCATAAACACCTGCCTTGCTAGAAAGAGGAGGTTTGAGAGTATTTCTCTTAAGTACGGCATATGAAGTGGCAGGAGACATTATACCGACACTTTATTTCATCTTCTTGAGAGCTTTCTTGAGCTTGTAAGACACAGTTGGTATGCAGGGAATTGAGCCCAGGTAGCGAAGTTGCGGTATAGGAAGATTAGAACACTTCTCGTTATTAATATAACTTAATCAAATTTGCTATAAAGAATAAAATCTGAAATAGCTCCCACGTTGTGTGTGTGTGTTTGTGTGTGTGTGTGTGTGTGTGTGGTGCAAAGTTAAATAAAACGCAATGTGAGTAAAAATATATAAATACAGTGAGTGGACATAAATGATGGGGTACCTATCTAGTAGCGGTAGGCCCTGCATTCAGAAATTGATACCGCTTGGAATTTTCATCAGCTTGCTGTATCGATGCCAAGCAAAACAAAAAGAGCTGGCATGTCAAAATGGGAAAACTGCTACCGTACTGTGCGACCCGAAGATCTGTACACAAATGATAAATTAGAGAGATTTAATGTGCAAGAGACATATGAGACCAACGAGCGACAGAGGAGTTAAAAAAGTAAGAATAGCAGTAACTACAGACCTTTTCATTACTATAGATATTGTTACAGGGCTTGGTGCTGAGTTTTATTACATAGCCCTGTGTGGAGGGTTCGTTTGATGCTTAGTTTGCAGTAAGTTCGGTATCGGTGGTTTAATCCGTAATTCTCCCAACTGTAGCAGATAAATACAATACAAAGCATAGAAAAGTGAATCGACTGAGGCTAAATTTTGCAGTGAGGAAAACTTTTATTGAGATGTTACGGGGAATGTCATCAAGCTTTTGTCCCTCATTTATTTTAGTTCTCCCTCGGTATCCTACACGCCGAATTCTGCTTATCTCTCCCCGGCCATTCAAACATCTTCCTCCATCCGTTCCGACAAAACCCCGGAGGTTTTCAGAGCTTCCAAAAATATTCTGCCCCTCTCTCGACTTTTCGCCACCGAGTCTCCCCTCTCTTGCCCTGAGAGAGAAACCCCCTCAAAAAAACTGTCCCCTCGTCCGACTTATTCCAAGATAGCGCGGCCACGCCTTCACTCTCAAAACCCTATGTTCTTAATTGCTTAGCGGCTCCCTCTGCTGCGACGCGTAGGAAAGGATACTTTGCCTGTTGCTGCAATTCCCATCCAAATGGCGGGAAATGAAAGAAAATGACTACAATTCACTATATCTGAAAATGGCTACAGAATCTCGCTTCTGATAAATATGGAAGTCCCGGTTACAATATCTGCCAATTGAAAAAAAGCAATAACAGGTGTTCCCTATAGACGACACATTATACGTATAATTTGCACATACATACACACGCACACGTAAACACTATGAGAGACGTCACTCACACATTCGCAAAACTCGTTGTGAAAGACGACAAGCAAACATTCATGTTCTAAAAGGGCACCACAAGTTTGTGAGAGAGCGTTGTTGAGAAACGAAACATACACATGAACACCATTATAATGCACCACGCACGCGTAACCAAATACTGTAAGAAACAAACCGCTTTACTTGTAACAACAGACGAAACGATCATTTTAAATAACGACACGCAAAATTAGTAATATCTGATGAGAGAACACAAAGGAGTGCCCTACATCAGGAGTCGGTAACCTTCTGGCACATTCGGGCCACATTTGACTTTTAAGTTATAGTAAGGGGCCGCAAGTGCAGTATATAATACACATTTATTTATATCGCGGTAAAGGTTTATTCAAACTTAGCAAAAGTTTAAAACACAAATATAACTTTGTGGAATCATAACAGCAAAATATTAGTTAGAAAAAAACAAAAAAATATATATGACAGAAATATATGCGAAAAAACAACACTGAACTAGAAAAGAAAATGTACAAACTCATTCGCCCTATTTAATGGGATTTCTGGGGTTGTATGTTCTTTACTAACTTTTCAGTGTCTGCTTTAAGACTTGAAAAAATACGCATAGTCTCATGTAAGTGTTCATCACTCAGTCGATAACAAAATTTCATCAACAATTTTACGTTTTTTGATGCCATGTTCCAAACTATTTTTCACTCAACATAAATGTACAACTCAACTCAGCACATTTAACGTCCGCCACCACTGAATACTGGTTTATCACGTCACGCTCTTTCCAGCTCGCGTCCTCCGCAGCAGAAAAAAGTTATCACGTGCCAACAACCAGCTGGAATCGTACCCAGTGCGAACGAAGGTCACATCTCTCTTTCATCACAGCTTGTCTCTTTTTCCCACAGCCGGATATCCAATTGCCCAGCTCTCCCACGCACCATTACTGTTTGTACGCTGCAGGTGTTGGCTGTTAATTCACGCATTCTTACATGACAAAGGTTAAAAGGTGTAAAAATCTGAAGTCGAGTGGAGCCCACTTCCGATTTTTAGCTGTTTTTATAGCACAGATAGGTCATTTTAAAATAAAAAATAAGGTGATTGGTAAGGAGTCCGGGGACCGCATAAAAAGACAGGGTGCGCCACATGCGGCCCGTGGGTTGCCGAAACCTGCTCTACACGAAATAATACGTACAGAAAATGTACGCCATACGCATGGGCGGATTGGCCCACCGGGACACTGGGACATTTCCCGTTGGACCACTGGAGAAATAGCCCAATTTCGCGTATTCTTTTCGCCCGGATTTTTGAAACAAATGAATAAATGTGTTTGGTACTTATGAATGATAATCTTTAACTTCATTTCAGCTTCATTTCTGTCTGAAAAGTTACTTCCTTAAAAAAACTTTCCTTCCCATCTATCTCTCTTGTGCGTTTGTTCTAATATGGCATAGCAAAGGTACCTGCACTTATATGAGAAAAGAACTGCTGGGTCCAGCATGTTGTCCTAAATTAATTAAGCTAAAGCTTACTACAGATAGATGTAAGTCATTGGACTTAGAGAGCCCAGACCATTGGCGTGCTCTACCCTTTTTTGTGATCTTGGAGGACACACTACTACCCATTGTGATTGCCCACCATCTCTAAGCCCTTATCCACAGACTGATCTCTAACCCCTTATCCTCAGAATGATATCTGACCTGTTATCCACAGACTGATTTCTAACCCCTTATCCACAAACTGATCTCTAACCCCTTATATACAGAATGATTTCTAACCCCTTATCCACAGACTGATCTCTAACACCTTATCCTCAGAATGATATCTGACCTCTTATCCACAGACTGATTTTAACCCCTTATCCACAAACTGATCTCTAACCCCTTATCCACAGACTCATCTCTAACACCTTATCCACAGACTGATCTCTAACCCGTTATCTACAGAATGATCTCTAACCCCTTAACCACAGACTGATCTCTGACCTCTTATCCACAGACTGATCTGTAACCCCTTATATACAGAATGATCTCTGACTTCTTATCCACAGACTGATTTCTATGCCTTATCCACAGATTGATCTCTAATCCCTTCTCCACAGACTTACTTATAACGAAGTAAATTTCTCCGTCATTTTCGGTCTACGCCGGGATTCGAACCCGAGTACGCTTATTCCGGAACAAGTCGCTCTACCAACTGAGCTACGCAGACATTTGTTCTGATTCCTATCTGCTTTTATGTCATGTGCGTCCTGCTGGCAGGTACGTCACATCTCCCCCCCCCGAAAGAGGGCCGGGGGCATGGCCCACGGATCAGCCGTGACCATGAATCGTTGCAGGCAGACAACCACTGTAGAACGTGCACTTGAGAACTCCCAGTCAATCTGGTGTGTGTAATGCAACATCACACACATTTATTTTTCGAAGCACTGGAGAAGGGATTCTCTGATTTTTCCTATCTCGCGGTGTGGAAATAACATCACACCAATGCGAGATTTTGAACGGTCGGGTCATCCGGGTAGTTCGGGCGCCATTATAACGAAGTAAATTTCTCCGTCATTTCTGGTCTACGCCGGGATTCGAACCCGAGTACGCTTATTCCGGAACAAGCAGCTCTACCAACTGAGCTACGCAGACATTTGTTCTGATTCCTATCTGCCTTCATGTCATGTGCGTCCTGCTGGCAGGTACGTCACAGACTGATCTCTAAACCCTTCTCCACAGACTGATCTCTAAACCCTTATTCACAGACTGACCTCCAGCCTCTTATCCACAGAGTGATTTCTAACCCCTTATCGACAGACTGATCTTCAACCTTTTATCCAAGGACTGACACATGTAAGTTGTCCATGTCTTTAAATTGATAAATCATGTTTTTAAGAACCATGACGTTAAGTTGTCTATACTTGTGTCTTAAGTTGTCTATACTAACGGACATGAACCATGGCCGGAAGTATTCTTAAGACAAATAGACAACTTTCGAACATGGTTCTGAAATACCATGTCAGAACCACGTTCGGGCATGGTTGTTGAAGAACCCATGGAGTTCTTTAGTGCTCAGAGTAGTCTAAACCGCAAAACAAAACAAAAAACAAAAAAAGTTCTGTCGACTCAGCGTAGTTAAGGAATCAGTCTGAAACTTTTGAGAGTTCCACTTCTTTCTCCCTTTCTCACTTCTTTCTCCCTTTCTCACTCCTTTCTCTCTCTCTCTCTCTCTCTCCCTTGCCTTCGACTCTTCCACTCGCACATTCTTTTACATATTTTTATGTGTTTATGTGTACAAAATGAAATAGCTACAATGTAACGCAGCGATTGTGGAAAATAAAACATAGGTGCAGAACAGCAGCATTACCACACACTCTTCATCTCTAAGAGAATGTTCCTAAATATAGAACTTCTTAATCAATAGTTTAGTTGTGTAAACACGTAGAAAAGCGTGCGAACAAAAATCGTAAAAACATCTAAGTTACACAAGATAACTGTTTGAGATCAAGACATAGATATATCTGTGGGTAAAGTAAAAGTAAATACATCGAAGAAATGTGTTCAATCACGACGAAAAGCGTAAGTGGATACCAAAGTTATTAAAGTTTGCTCAGAGCAGATGGATAGATTTCGTGACGTCGTGAAAAAAAAACGAAAAGAAAATTCGCGGAAAGTAATACAAGAGAGCTATATAATGTTACATACACTGCGAAACGTAATCACCGCAACCTTCATAAATCAAAGCTTAGAAAATGTATTGCTTCCTTAATTTTATTTACATTCTTTAATAATCATCATTTCCATTTTTCTTAAATAACTACAACTCTTGTCGTATTTTTGGCTATTCGAAATAAAACATTCAATGTATTTGACCAAATTAAAATACACTAGAAGCCAAAATTGTAGAAACCTTTATAGGAAAATGTGTATGTCTAAGGTTTGATGGCTCATAACATCAGCCGTTTGCAGAATAATACCATAAAAGCAGGTATCATTAGAGAGATAATTTAATGCCGAATGTAATGCAACAAACTCTGTCGAATTTTCTTCGTTCTATCAAAAGCTATAGCCAAATAAACAGAAAAAGAAAATACAGCTGCCTCGTGTAACAAGAAGTGGATATCCATAACTCAAAACTGACCAATAAAACTAATTGTTCTGAGAGCCAATTAGGTGTTATTATGACACAGCGCGGAACCGGTAAGGTGTTAGTAAGAGTTAGCTCTCATTTCCAAGAATCAGAGCTAACAACAGTACTCCTGTTCAGTTGCGTAAGTGTCATCAAGTTGGCCACTGGTTTTTTTCACGGATTTTTCTATTCCTTGATAACTTAGTAATGTTGTGGGGGTAAGGGAGGAAGAGTAACTTAGATTAAATTGTACTGATGAAAATTAACTTTAAATTTAAACAATTTCTTCCAGAATGTGACTTTTAGAAAAAAAAAAAGAACAATAAATTTGATTTATTCCCACAACTGTGATAAAACTTTCCAAAGAAAATAGTTGTTGAGGGACAAGATGATTATTTAATATTTATGGCCGGAAAAAAAGAGAATCAATTTGTTACTTAAGGTCTATTGCGGTTTTTCGTGCAAAATAAATGAAAAAGCTCCAAATAAGGTCCACCCACAAGGCTAGTGTGGATACATGCCATTGACTAACAGATACTAAACACACAGCACATTATAACACTCAAGAATGCAATTTTGAAAAGACCAGTTGGTCTGCATTTATTGTAAGTAACTTCAATGATGGGTGTATTTTTTTTTCTTCTCCTCGGACACTCAAGTGAGAACTATATTTGGCAAGAATTTGGCAAAACAATATAAAAAATATCTTTAGACAAATTTATTATCACACTACACATCACAAAACCCACAAAAATCACAAGAAAAAGCATTAATACATGCAGCAAACAAATGGGTAATCATTGGAGACTCTTGAATATGGCCCATTTTGAACGACAAATTCGCTCCGAGCGAAATACAAACAACGCGGTATTGTAACCCACGAATCAATACATATCATATCCCAAAATGACCCGATTTGGTCCAGCAGAAAAAAAAAAAAATATGGTCGAAAAAGTGTTTTGCCAAATACTTTTGTTCGCTACTGTATGTATTGTTATAGTGATAAAACGTTTAGTGGAATTAACAAAATATAGCGAACGAATTAATTTTGTGTTGCGAACAAAACAATTCCGATGTAGTTTGGCTAAAGCAACAAAATAAATCGACAAAACAGCTGAACAAAACTATTTTGGTGTTTCGAGCAAACTTTTTTTCTCAGTGATAGCGTAGACTAGTGGGTGGACCTTACGTGGGACTTTTTCTTTTTGTTTTGCACGTAACAAACCGCAATAGTACTTTAGTAACGAAACTTATTCTTTCTCTTTTTTTCCGGCCATAAATATTAAATAAGCATCTTATCCCTCAAAAATTGTTTCCTTTTTTTCTTTGGGAAG
The DNA here is from genome assembly GCA_039090855.1 of Macrothele yani. Lineage (NCBI taxonomy): Eukaryota > Metazoa > Arthropoda > Arachnida > Araneae > Macrothelidae > Macrothele > Macrothele yani. Next base: position 129,247,453 of record CM077027.1, on the reverse strand, counting down.
TTTTATCACAGCTGTGGGAATAAATTAAATTTGTGTTTGTTTCTTTGTTTCTATTAGTCACATTCTGGGAGAAATTATTTAAATTTAAAGTTAATTTGCATCAGTAAAATTCAATCTAAGTTACTCTTCCTCTCCCACACACGCAAAAGTAAGATAGCAAAGAGAGTGGAAAGACTTGACTGGTCATCTAAAAAGCGATGTAAAATGCCAACTTTGCGTGAAGAAGGCTACATTTATGAGGACATCATAAGAGAAGTAGGCGAAAATCTAACGAGGAGTGACCTGTGTGCAGGCGCATTGTCGTGCAGGTGCATTGTTGTGCAAGTGCACCCACGATTGATCGCCCCGCAGTTGAGGCCTCTTCTTGCGGATCGACTCAGGTAAACACCACATGATGTCCAGATAGAGTTCCTTGTTCATAGTGCGTCCTTCAGGTATAAATTCGAGATGAACAATACCCTGGATGTCGAAAAAGACCTCTAGCGCGATCGTGCCTTTGCTGCGATCTCGGCAGAATTTCTGCTTGAGTGGAGACAATGTTGATTTCCACGTAGCTGCTGCCAGCTTAGTCTGCGGGTCGAAGAGGAAGCACCATTTTCACCCCCGTTATGATTATTCTAAGAAATTGTGAGTCTTGGTCGGCGGCGGTTTCGAGATCGCCTGCCATTTCCGTCCGTATGGCCCACTGATCTTCAGTTAACATGCGTGGGACAATGGGTTGACACACACGGTGCATCTCCAGATCATCTGTGGGTGGGTATCCGTTAACATGTAGTCTCCGATATCCCAGCAGCCTTTGCTTTTTGCTTGATCGTCTGCTGTCTGTTGGTGCATACGATTGCCTCAACCTTTGAAATGTTTTCACCCGTGCGAGCTGTCACTGGCCTCCCGTTTCGTTCTGCGTTTTTGAACTCCTGTCTGCCTTCTCTGAAGCGTCGATGCCAATCGAATGTTTGTGACCCCGACAAGGAGTTTTCGTCATAAACTTGCTTCAACATCTCGTAAGTTTCTGTGACTCTTGCCCAAACTAACGCAAAACTTCATGTCAAGGCGCTGATAAAAAAAACGCAATTTTTCATCAATTCCCGAACACTGCGTAAGCTGCTCGCAATACCCGGATGTACCGCAGCGAGCGCGTCACGTACACGGATGAAAACAATTTCCCCGTGAGGGAGAAAAATGTCGTTACGTAATCCAATAATCACCGTGAGTATGCGATACACATACTTTGCCGTACAGGCGCAGTCCGGGAACTTTTGGATCCTACTCGGTACATATACGTATTTACGTATATATGTATATATACATCAAAAGTCACCGAACACCTCGAAAAGAAATACAACATAGCATTTATTGACATACGTTAGTACGGTGTTGGTCCACCTTTGGCCTTAATGCATGCACTGACCCTTCGAGACATGCTTTCGACAAGGATTTGGAACACAGCAATAGGTATGCGCTTACATTCAGTACATAATGCTGCCTCTAACTCTTGCTTAGTAGTAGGCCTTGGTTCCAAACTTCTTATGTGGCGCTCTAATTCATCCCATAGGTGCTCTATGGGATTAAGATCCAGGCTCTGTGCTGGCCAGTCCACACACGACACTAAATTATCGTCAAACCACGCAGTAACAGCCTTTGCTTTATGGCTCGGTGCATTATCCTGCTGGTACCAACAAGGCTCGGTTCCATAGTATTGCCACTGAGTTGGTAGGGCATAATTGTCCAGAATATCAAGGTAGACGTGCTGGTTAACAGGTGTGCCCACGATAACCCATGAGCCGCGAAAAAATCACCCCTACATGAGTACACTGCCAGCTCCGAACTTGACCGTAGGGACAGTACACTGTGGTAAATAGAGTTCCCCGGTTGCCGCCATACCCACACACGGCCATCAGACTGATGGATCATGTATCTCGATTCATCAATCTATAGGACCCGTTTCCATTGATCTACCGTCCACGATAAATGTTCTTTACATCATACTAAAAGACGAGTAGCATTTCGAGTGGAGATGAAAGGCTTATAAGCTGCCGCACGACCACGGTAACCAATGGAATGAAGTTCTTTGCCAGTATAGTACATGTACATTCCGAGATTCGAGCATTTTAACTCACCTGCACACTGAGGTCTTGTGCAGGACTCCGTCGATTAGCTGTAACGACTCTCCTGAGGCTTCGACGTTCTCGATGACTGATTTCTGTCTGCCGGTACATTTAGCTGCTTCAGGCACGCCATGTGTCTTCCAGTTATTCAGTACATCCAAAACAGTAGACTTGGGTATGTTTAAACGGCTCGCGGTTTCTCTTATGGACAACCGACTAATATAACACTCAACAAACTTTCCTTTCTCAAAGTCAGTTCAACGACATTTTTATTCAACCTCACAGTGCAATATTATCGCGGTTAGCTGCAGGCTTATTTTTATACAGTTTGCAGCTGTGTCGTTGATCCTTAATTTTTGGACATGAGTGTGCTCATACATATTCACGGGCAATGAAATTTGGGCACCAAAGAGGAAGCATCGGATTGAACTGAAATTTTATGGACGTAATGATAGAGATGAATGATACACATGATGGCAAAAACAGAGCTGCAGGGCAATTACAGAAGGATCTGTGGCACGCAGTTCGGTCATCTTCAACAGCGCGTCGTAAACCCTCGTGCGGCGATACATTTTGCAATACGGAACCGGCATGGAGGCGAACGGACACCTGGTATTGTCCTGCGGCAGACTGGACCACCCGTGTTGGACCGTGTGCTCCAAATCCCAGATAGGGCGGCAGGGTGGCAGCCGGCGTTTCAACTGGTCCCACACATGCTCGATAGCGGACAGGTCCGGGGAGCAAGCAGGCCATGAAAGTACCTGGACATGACCCAGGCAGTCCTGGGCAACCCAAGCGGCTTGTGTACCGGCCAGGAATGGGAGCACATGGAGCCGTAGGATCTCATCCACATTCTGCTGCCCGTCAATGATCCACATACCACTACTAAAGCTGATCGGCTATCGTAGGCAATGGCTCCCCAGACCATAATGCCTGTAGTGGGGAAGGTGTGGCGCTCAATCGCGAGGGTGGGATTGTGCCGTTGACTCGAGAACCTCGACACCCGGACACGATGATTATCTCTCCTAAAAACGAAGCGGCACTCATCGGTAAACACCACACGTTGCCAGTATGTGGCGTTCCACGTCGCTCTGGCCTGGCACCACTGCACATGGAGTCGGCGATGTTCCGGTGTTAATGGCGCTCGGTTCTGCTCATGGAGACGCCGATGTTCCGGCGTAAGGGGCGCTCGGTTCGCAGATTCGCTTCCGCCAGGAGTCCGGAAATCGTTCGTGGGCACACAGGAGCCGCTACATCTGCCTGTATAGTGGACCTGGCCCCCGTGGGATCCGTTTGTGTCTGGCGCACGATCCGTCGATCCTCTCTACCGATGGTCCTCCTGGCCCGTCCGGAGCCGCTCCGCCGTGTGGCAGTGTCGTCACGTGTTCACTGCTCCCAACACAGTCGAACGGTATGGTTAGAACGATCCACGTGGCGGGCTATACGGCGCGCCGACCACCCTGCGGTTTTCAGCCCGATGATCAGGCCTCTCTCAAAGACCGTAACTTTGGTAAATCGACGTCTCTGGCGTCTACTCGGCATTCTTGTCACTCTGTACTCTTGCTTGCGTCGACCGGTGCTTTTAGCTTTCATGGCGCATCGACTACACGCCGGTTTACAACGCTGCCGGTTCGTGCTTGAAACGCCACCACAGTGTGACCGCAATCACAGCAAACGTGGATAATTGCATACCAGCACGCACTCTAGCTATTTGCAAAGTTTCGCGGTAGTAGTATGTTTTCTTCTAGGTGCGCAAATTTCATTGTCCGTGAGTTAGTTGATACAGTATATATATATATAGAAATTAATCGTCGTGAAAAACTTGATTGGAAAGCTTTTGGAAGAAACTACAGTTTTCAAGAGCAGTATATGATTATCGCTTAGAAGAAAAGTGCTCAATCAATGCATCCTTCCAGTTCTTACATATGGAACAGAGACATAGACCTTAAGTAAAAAAGACATACAAAGGCTGCAGACAACCGAAAAAGCATGGAGAGATGCATACTTGGTGTAATCAGGAAAGATAAGAAGAGGAACTCGTGTATAAGAAAACTGACAAGAGTGGAAGACATGATCAGAGTGCAATCCTTCAAATGTCAATGGGCTGGATATATTGCCAGAAGAATGGACCACTGATGGACCACTGATGGACAACCGACATTTTAGACTAGATACCTAGGGGAAAAAAATAAAAAACCACGTGGGAGATGGGTGGATAAAATTCGAAGTCTTGCCGGAGTGACATGGAGAAGAATGGCTCGAAGCGGACCGTTGTGGAAAAAGCTTGGGGAGACCTTCATCCAGCAGTGTATTGATAATGGTTGACAATGATGATGACGATATGTAAAAAAAATAAAAAAAATTAGAAAATTTCAGCGCCTTTTTTTCCCCCTTGGCGAGTTCTTTCAATTTGTCCATCATAACAGGAAGTGGTAACCAAGTAAAGCATATTTTCTCCAATTAGGAAAGAACTCGTACCCAGAAAACAAGGAAACTAAAAAGAAAATGTAGGCAATTTTACGAAAAATAAAAAAAAAATTCTTCCAATCGGGCGTATAAGAACGTACATATCACACGGACGGCCATAAATGTGCCAATTTTAGCAGCCAATTTTATCGAAAGAATTCTTTCGGTGAAATGTGGGAGAAAATACGAAGAAAATATACTGCTGCGCACTGTCTTGTACAGAATTAATATCGATTGTTTCTTGTCTTACTCCTCAAACGATTTGTTTTTGATAAAGCTCAAGAACTCTTTTCTAAAAAAATACATTATTTAAATTTGTGATTGGACTTGACGATTAATGAAAAAGAAAAAAAAAAGTAAAATTCAGCATGGTTAATCTCAAATTATATTTTATCTTAAATGAGTTGCCGTTGATAGAGGAAATATTTGCTTTTTTTTCTTTCTGGCTTCGAAATCGTCTCTTGCTGCCGCTTCCGGGGCGTCCAGCAAGTTATTTGAAGGACAGCGCGTGTTTGTTTATACGTGAAGTGCCGTCTGTGCAACAGTGTCAGACGCAAGCGGATAGAATCAATGGGAAAGCTCTGCAAACAAACAGCTCCCACAGCGAAAGGGCTTCCTTGCAGTTGACGTATTTCCCGTTTTTACCTCTCCCCCCCCTTCTTTTTTCTTTCATTTTTGTATAAATAATCCGCTAGTTTGCATGTTCAAGTTGTCATAGCAACGGGCGGAATCAATCGTTCGCCATTGCTTGCGTTGCCCATTTTTTTTTATTTGTTTCCAAATGCCATTTGTAGGTGGCGCTGTCTTCTCCGCTTTAAGAAAATGGTTTCTTACCTAGAAATTAAAATCTCATCATGTTTATAAATAAAAAAGCGAAGGGAATCCATGGTAACGTTAAGAACATTTCTTTTGGGATTAAACAAGGTGACGATCGTTCCCTTCAAAACAGGAACAGTTCCCCATCCGCTCGTTTTTTGTTTTTGGTTTTTTTCTCGCAGTTTCTGCTCTTTCTTACTCGTTCGTCGAAGAACACTGAAATTTAATTCACGTGGTTGTTGGCATGGCGCTAGTGAAATTAAATCAAAAGAACTTGATGTGAACATATTTAAGGATTTATTATATTTGCAGCAATCATTGTTAAAGGCTTTTCATTACTTCCAAAGGGTGGTCGTTCGAGAAATGTACGATAATGTTATTAATTGTCGCAGTTAAGACAAGCTTCCCATTTTCAAGAAAAGACATAATTATAAACTATACCATTTAAAGATGCGTCATTTCCCTTAATTTGTGAGAGATTTTGCGACGACCGCTGTTGTTTATCTAATAGCGTTTTTCTCAGCATTGCTGTTTTTATTAAGAGTTTAAATTTATCCAATTTGTTATCCACAATTTTTCTATTTTGGGAACCCCCATTCATTGTTATATATTAGCTTTTTTCAACATCCATTAATTTTTTTTCAACATCCATTAATCCAAAATGGCTCAAGAAAAAAAAAATCAATTCACTCGAGTAGAAAGACTTGTTTATACAAGGAAGAATATTTCCCATGCTGCTTTTTTCTTTTTTTTTTTTTTTTTTTGCCACAATTTGCCTTCTCTAATTTTATCGTCTGAAAGTCTCAGCCAATTTTTTAAAGAGATTTTCCAAGTTTGCGATTCATGGTATTCAAAACATTCAGTTCATTAAAAATTATTTTAGCAGTATGGGTAGTTTGTTTAACTTCTGATATATATGTTGCTGAAGTCAAATTTCAGCTGAAGAAATTATGAATAGTACTCTATTTTTGCACCGGTATAAAAAATCTTACTGCCTCAAAATATCTACGAAGAAATTCACAAAATATCTCTGCTTATTAAGTTTTCACAAGAGTTGGACCACATAGATGCAAATTAGTTCCGGCATCTCTCTGCCAAGAAATAAAACATAAAAGTTTCACGTCTGCACTTTTCTAGTAAGCACACACAAAAAAAAAAAAACTGACAAAATGCCAGTCTTTCTTAGAACATAAATGCTTTGACAGGGGAATACTTGTGAGACAGAGACTTGCAGGCATCATTTATTGCAAACACACGAAATAAACTCAACAAACTATTTCAGAACAATTAGCTTGAGACCACTTCTAGTTTTTATCCATATTGAAGTCTTTTTGGCATTCGGAAAAATTAACAATAGCGTTTTCATCTGAATTTTGCTACATATAAACATTGCAAGTGCATTTCGTCTTAGGAAATCGGTAATAAAAACCAGAAAATCGAGAATATTTTGCAAAAGAAGTAATAAATATAAACTGAAACAAAGAAAGTTTGTCACACAAGCGGCGCTTATGTCAAATAACTTGAGGTATAAACAGCTATTCGGATTGGAGAATTAATGTAAAATCAACTTCTTAAAAATCGGAATACAGATTGCAGTGTAGTCGAAAGTATGAGAACATGAATGGTTTTTTTGGGGGGGTGAGGGGGTGGATTGGTATCAGCAAAGAGCGTATAACAGCATTTTTGAAAAATTAAAGGTTGCTTGAAAAGAAAAAAAAAGGCTATTGCTCTTGTTTTTCTGCTGTCTTCCTGCTTTACTACAAATATGTTACTGCACGGTTGAGAAGCATTCCGGTGCAGTAAAACCTCTGGTGTATAATGAATTAGCTTTATTTTGCTTTCCGCTAAGCTAATTATAATGAATAAGCTCTTTCTACCAGCTAGCTAATGATAATAATGAAGCTTTCCTACTGAGCTTCAAATAGTGAATTCAAATGGTTGTTGTTACTAGTTAATTAAGAACATGAATAAAGTCTCCTGCTAGTAGTGTAGTAATTAGAATGTATAAAGTCTTAACGCTGGTTGTTAATGGTAATAAACTAACGATATAAACCTAACAGCCAGACAGAGGTCTGACAAAAACTATTAATTGAGAAAGACGTACTTACTCAAATCTTTTTTTATTATGCGACTCTTGGTCGTCCAAAGCACACACACACACAACTTGTTTCACAATAATGAAGAATCCAACTAATGGCATAGAACGAAACTCTCTCCTCTAGTATAACAACAAACGATCTCCTTATAACAACAAAATCTCTCCGTACAACACCAAACGCGCTTCTTCGCTATCGATGAACGCGCCTCTATACTAGCTACCACCACGTCATGACTTACACTCATTGCCAGATCTCATTCATCGGGTGAAATAATATTTCGTTCAGTAAGAAGATAATTTACATAGTAAAATAAAATAACCAGAGATAGTAAAATCAAAAGGAAAGTGAATATAGAGTATACGTTACAGGTGTTAAACTGGGAATGGAGTGACTAGAGTTCGAAACGTTTGGAGGCCAGTTCGCTGACCTCCGAAAATAAGAAACTCTAACTTCATCAGAGATTTTAGATCTCTAACCCCGTCAGAGATTTTTAGATATCTAACCTCATCAGAAATTTTGGATATCTACCCTCATCAGGGATTTTAGATCTCTAATCTGATCAGATATTCTGGATCTCTAACCTTATCAAAGCTTTTGGATCTCTAACCTCATCAGAGATTTTCGATCTCTAACGTTATCAGAGATTTTGGATCTGTAACCTCATCAGATATTTTGGATCTCTAATCTGATCAGATATTTTGAATCTCTAATCTGATCAGATATTTTGAATCTCTAATCTGATCAGAGATTTTGATCTCTAACCTCATCAGAGATTTTGGATCTCTAACCTGAACAGAGATTCTGGATCTCTAATATCATCAAAGATTTTGGATCTCTAACCTGATCAGAGATTTTGGAATCTTTAACCTCATCAGAGATTTTGGATCAAGGTCTAACTTATTCTGTAGTAACCTGTAACACTGACTCCCTTTCTTACTCGCTTGAATCCCACAGAGGAGCTAATCATGTTATCAATGTTTCTCACTCCTCCTCCTTCTGTTTCTTTTGTAATGGTTGAACAAGTTACGTGGTGAAATATAAGTGAGATATGTCATATTTGCAACAACGAACTGGGTAGAATCACTACTGTTTGTGAAAATTGAAACACGAAGAAAGAATCGCGCTATTCAAATAAAGTTTATGTCGCAGATGCCTCATGCTACAGGAGATGACTGATTACATTTGTAGAGCAATATACATTTTTTTCTCTTCAAAACTCAGCATCGTGTGAAGCTGCCTCGAGCAACAATCACAGCCTCTATACGGTGTGGCGTTGAATGGAAAAGGTTTTTGATACCATCCTGGGAAATAGTCAGCCAGGCTGCTTCTATGGGAGATCAGAGTTCATTTGTGGTGACTGGTGGAGGCGCTTGAGGGGCCAGTCGCTTAGATATCATGTCCCGGACATGACTGTTTGGAGACATATTTGTCGGACTTGCAGGACCGGGAAGAAGCTGTATCTGCCGTGCATGGAGGAGATCATGGACATTCCAGGCCGTAGTGCCCGAGCATTGTCCTGCTGGCATATGGCGCCAGGTCAACTCTGAAGAAGGGCTATCACCTATGTCTCTCAAATATGCTTGATGTATCACTGGCTGTTGAGGGTTCCCTCAATTTCTATCAGGCAAGATCGCGAATTGAACTCAATGGTGCCGCAAACCATGTCTCTTGGCGTTGGGACGGTATGACGCTGCAAGGTGCCATTCACAACAATGTATTCGAACACGTATGTGATCATGGTGCATCAAGTTGAATTATAACTCTTCAAAAAACACGACCAGTTGCCAATCAGAGCACCAATATCTTTGTTCGACATCCCATTGCAGCCTGAGGCATCTGTGATTGAGGGTCAAGTGAATGCGCAGCAATGGGCTGCAGGCGCGACCAGAGTCCTCTGTTATTAAGCAGATGAGGTCGAGCTGTGATGAAGGTCAGAGCTTGACCTGTGATAGTGCTGCGCTAACACCGCGGATATCGCTGTACGATCGGTCACTGCAATGAGGTAGATGTGTCTGTCATCTAGTGCAGTCGTGAGATTTTGCTGTCCATTTTCCGAATTTATGTGCGTCCGAGGCGCATCTGTCCACTGATGCGTTCGCATCACTGTACTGACGTTTCAACTCGTACGAGTGGCAATTTCGCAGTAGGAAAATCCAGTTTCTCTCATCCCAACAATTCTTCCTCGCTCACAGGTGTTCATAATGCGACCTCCTTCGGCGACGGGGAATAGTGAGACACAAGAAGCACTCTTTCGACTCTATGTCGGCTCTTCACTGACTGCAAAATCTGTTTTGAGCCAGCCTTTTATTCGTAAGGCCACGCTTCAGATGGCGCTGCTGCGGAACCTCATGCGCATTTTCACTAACATTTCAATCATTTACATGTCCCCACCTGTTGTGCGTACCCTGTAAGTTTCAAGCTAATACCAGCAGTCCTTCATGGTGTTGCGAATTTCAAAAATAGTAGGTTGAAACTGTAAGTAGATCTCTTGACGTATTGAGGCATTGCATGTTTGAATTGGCCATTAAGTTCAGCTATCTGGGATTAAACGAAAGCTAATCTGTTACGATAATTCATCTGTGTTGGTGTTCTAGGGAAACTGACTTTTCGCGTATGTTTATATTTTTTAAAACCGAAGAACACCGCGTTTCTTTACTTTCAATCACAACTCCTACTCAAAGTAAAGAAACAGAAGGAGGAGGAGTGAGAAACATTGATTACAAAGTACTTGCGACCACAACCCAGTAACATCCAGAAGAACATTTTAAATAAAACGCCATCGATGATGTAGTTATAGATCGTTTTGATTAACAGCAAAATGCCTTTAGCCATCGTACAATGTTTGCTTAAGTGGACGGACTAGCGGATAGTTGCGTTCACGATCTACATGACCAGTTTCCACCCGTACCAGAGTTTGCAGAGGCCGTACGGACAAAAGCCTGTTTTCTCTTTTGGCTGTTTTGCAGAGAATGTTTAGCAGTTACTGACCTCTACAGAACGCATGCGTCTAATATACTGTCATGCCAGACAAAACCGAGGGCTTTCCGCAATGACATGGGGTAGAATTTCTCAATGAATCAAAATTCTGCCCAGATCGCAGTTGGTATGTTTTTCGCACCCCGAGAACAACACTGCCTACTTTCTTTACGTCTGCGTTGATCCCTGTGGCCTATTTATTTGCAATGGCCCATTTATTTGCAATGGTCTTTGCATCCTGGCCACAGATCATCGGTTTCCGTGATGACTGTGGATCAGAGATTTTAGATCAAGGTTTGGTGTTCTAGGAAAAATTTACATCAAGGTTTGGTGTTCTAGGAAGATTTTAGATCAAGGTTTGGTGTTCTAGGAAGATTTTAGGTCAAAGTTTGGTGTTCTAGGAAGATTTAAGACCAAAGTTTGGTGTTCTAGGAAGATTTAAGACCAAAGTTTGGTTTTCTAGGAAGATTGGTGTACTAGGAAGATTTTAGATCAAAGTTTGGTGTTGTGGGTTTGGTGTTCTGTGTTTGGTGTACTAGGAAGACTTTAGATCAAGGTTTGGTGTTCTGTGTTTGGTGTACTAGGAAGACTTCAGATCAAGGTTTGGTGTTCTGTGTTTGGTGTACTAGGAAGACTTTAGATCAAGGTTTGGTGTTCCAGGAATATTTTAGTTCAAGGTTTGGTGTTCTAGGAAGATTTTATATCAAGGATTGACGTCCTAGGCTTGGTGTTCTAAGAAGATTTTAGATCAAGGTTTGGTGTTTTGTGTTTGGAGTACTACGAAGACTTTAGATCAAGGTTTGGTGTTCTAGGAAGATTTTAGACCAAGGTTTGATGTTCACCCTACCATTGCCCCAAATATGTGCCTCTCACTTTGCTCCAGCTGTACACATGGCAAAAGTTCAAATTGTATGATTGCAGTTGTACTTTGAATCTATAGAAAAGTGTTTTCAGTGACGAACGCTTGTCGCAATGCGCCAACAACCCTGTTCTTCTTTAGACTCCATGTATTATTTTTTCCAGTTGTAGTATTGAGTATTACGTGCGTGAGTGGATGTGTGTGGTGTGCATAGATTACCTCTAATGCATGATGATTTTTAACACATGCTAGAAGACATGCATAAAATTAAATGTGGGAACATGATAACGATCACTTCTTGTCCTAATTACGAAGGTCGTCGTAAAAGTAATGTTTCTTTGCAGTTGAGATATGACAGGTGTACAAATACATGGAAGTATGCTCAATCTAATGGTACTACTCAAATTAACCCCCCGTTTAAATCAGGCATTTACAGTTTCAACCCAACGTGTGAAACCAGTTTGGAAAAAAACATAGAGGTCGCTGGTGATGTGAGCTTTCTTTCAGTCTACTCCTTTTTCCCACGCTTAAGATAGTTTTTGTTTAGACTTACGCTGTGCGTTCGCTCGTAAACCAAAGAATTCAAAGCGAGCCGGTTGATTTTGTCACTGTTACAAGCGAGACGGTGACTCGCCGATCCGTTACGCTCTGTCATCCTCGTCGCAAACAATAATTTTATCACTGTTAGGAGTAAGACGGTGACCCGCGGGTCCGGCTTGCTTATACATCTATTGCCACTTTCGTAAAGGGTGATTTCGTCACCGTTAAAAATACTTGTCTCTGTTAAGTCATCGTTACTTCCGTGGAACTGTCACCGTTATCAATATAACAGGAAAATCCCCGTTAAGCTCACTTCTAGTCAGAAGATTCCAAATCAGGCCTGAATGGCAGATGTGGGATTATTTACTGTCCAGCAAAGGGCGTCGCCGGACTAATAACAGTGTGCGGGAGCGGGGCTGAACAGAGCTTAATTTTTTTCGCAACTTCGTACTCACTTCATCATCCCCCCCCCTTGCGTAATAAAATGGAAGTGCGTAGTTTTAATTTTTTCAATTTTTTGATTGAAATTTTAACGACCACTGTGAGCAACTCATTGGGCTATAAGCAGTTGTCCGTCACTAATTTAGCGCCACTGGCTCCAGGGAAGGTGTAGAACCAGTGCCGTAAGAAAAAACCAGCATCCCTGCATCACTGGGATTCGAAACACGGACCCATCGCGGACGATCGACCAGAAGCCAGGGCTTAGAGAACGGCGCCTATTGAAAAATTGATAGTTGGCACTTTTAATTGAGCATTGCGATTAAAATAAATAAAAAAATTAATTTAACTTTTTTTTTATTGGAGGTTTAACGACCACCATGAGCAACTCAATAGGCTATAAGCAGTCGCCCGTCCCTAATTTAGGGTCATTGGTTTCAGGGAACGGAGAGAGCCAGTGCCGTAAGACAAACGCCCCATCTATGCCTCACCGGGATTCGATCCCGGACCCCTTTCGAACGAATGATCAGAGGCCATCGCTTAGATCACTGCGCCATATGACATATAAATCGAATTGCTGTCACCCTCCTCAAAAAAACTTCATCTTTCTAAGAATATCACTCTTACCTACCGATCCCCCCCTACCCCCTTCCCCGGCTTAATTTAATTTCACTTACAAGTATTGTAGTCTCTAGATCTATAGGTTTAGTACAATAATTTCAGCGCAGCAGCAATATTATTTAAATGTTCATTTTATCTCTATCATCAATGGGATTTTGAGAATATTTAGAAGACTTTTGCTGCGGTGAGGAATACTGGGCAATGTTTCGGTTGCTCACTTATGGAGAAACAGAAGAAAAGCGAGCCGTGCCCGTGGAGGCTGCGGCTGACCTTTATCCTGTTTAGGAGGTCTTATTTGTGGCCTCTGTTAGGGCGACCAATAGATTTTGTATGGAAACCAAAATTTTAGCTTTAATATTCCCGCATTTAAACAAGGGACAGGGTGAATAGTGGATCTTATGTGTTCTCTGCGTGCTGGCTGGGTGATCTGCTTTATTAGGGTGGCAACGCCACGGGATGCCAAGCTTCGGAGACAGATAAAGCATTCTGAGTTCAGGGTAATTAAGACCGACAAGGAGAGAGACCGCACTGTAGGGCAAGAAAACTAGCCCTGCAACACCAAATTCAGCGTACCAGACTCAAAAACTCTGAGCGTCAAATTGATGTCCATGTTCACCAGACGCATACAGTGTTGTCAACTCTTGAAAAGAGCCTATGACAAAAAAAGTACAAAATAATTCAAGTGGAAGTAGACACTCGACGATCCTCGGGGCGTGCAGTTAAGCAATAGGCGGTTCCTTACGCATCATTCTGTTGCATGTAATGATCAAATTTAAATGTGTCTTTCTTTCTTTTTTGTTTTTGTTTTTTTGTGATTGGTCATTGATTACAGTATATAATAACATTCCGAACATGGTAAAGGTTTAGAAATTATTGATTTTAACTTAAACTAAGAATTTATTTCGAGACTATTGGCGGGGGCATCATCACCCCTCTGAAATTATCTAGTGACACCCCTGTGTCCGGCCCATTTTATCAAAAGCCCAAGATGTTTCAAGTGATGTCGGGTGTTGTCGCAGTGCAAGAGGAGAGAACGGAGAAGCATGTCCGGTCTATTCTCGCGGATATCTTCCCTGACAGGGACACTTTGTCAAAGAAAATCAATAATACATCCTAGAAAAATATCGCCATCACATTTTTTGTTTAACGCTGTGTTTTGAAATTCTTATGCCTAGGTCAAGTCTTGTGTCATCTCTCCGTAGGCTACTTTTTTTCTCTGTGTTATAGAGGAACACCCAGGATCTCCAATAACCACATTGGAAAGAAATGTAACCACGTTCACCTCGAACATCCCTAACACATCTTTATTTTTCTCGGTAATAAAGAAGCGCTCCAGTTTCATGTACAGTAACAACATTGCAAAAAAAATTTGTGCTAGTTTGCCTTAAACATGCCCAACAGATATTTGCTACTCTCTTTTGGTCATGAAGGAATGCCCAGGTTTCATCTCCAGTATCCACATTGGGAAGAACTGCGTCCTGGTTCCCCTCAAACATCCACGAGAGATCTCTACTTTTGCATCTGGGTCAAAAAGGAATGCCCAAGTTTCATCACTAGCAACCACATTGGGAGGAAATGTCTCCTGGTTCGCGTCGAACTTCCCATACAGATATATGCTTTTGTCTTTGGGTCATCAGTAACCACACTGGAAAGAAAGGTGTCATGGTTCGCCTCAAACATCCTCCCAACAAATCTCTGCTTTTATCTCTTGGTCAAAAAGGAATGCTCAAGTTCTATCTCCTGTAACCACATTGGAAAAATCGCATCCTGGTTCGCTTGAAATATCACTAACAAATGCAGATTTTATCGAATTCAAAATATATTTCTTTTCTATATATCATTGCTTTTAAATATCTTATTGAAAAAATGTATTTGACGTCTTTAATACCATTTGCAAAGAACATAATTTTGTAAAGTTTCGTTTCCCAACCATGCACAGTTTTCCCACTAGACACCGTAAATATAAACTATGTTTCCCACGATATGTCTGCTTCTAAATGTCTGATTTAAAAAAAAATTTTGCGTCAGACAGAATTCGCTTTTGCGTGTAATTTATAATTTTTCTTAACGCATAATTTTGCCATTAGAAAGCGCAAGTTCATATTTTTGTTTACAACATATTTACAGAAATACACTAACGGACAATGAAGTTTCTGCACCTAGAAGAAAACACGCTACAACTGCGAAACTTTGCAAATAGCTAGAATGCAAGCTGGTATGCAAATGATACATGTTTGGTGCCAGTGCGCGTGACCGCACAACCTGTGGTGGCGCTGCAAGCACGAACCGGCGACCTTGTAAACTGGCGTGTAGTCGATGTCCCATGAAATCTAAAAGCACCGCTCGACTTAAGCAAGAGTACAGAGTGACAAGAATGCCGAGTAGACGTCAGAAACCTCGATTTACGCAACTTTTGGACTTTGAGAAAGGCCTGTTCATCGGGCTGAAAACCGCCGAGTGGTCGGCGCGCCGAATAGCCCGCCACGTAGATCGTTCTGTCTATACCGTCCGACTGTGTTGGTAGCAGTGGACACGTGACGGCATAGCCACACGACGGAGCGGCTCCAGACGGACCAGGAGAACCACCGGTAGAGAGGCTCGACGGATCGTGCGCCAGACACAAACGGATCCCACGGAGACCCGGTCCATTATACAGGCAGATGTAGCGGCTGCTATGTGCCCACGAATCATTTCCGGACGCCTCGCGGAAGCGAATCTGCGACCCCAGCTCCCCTTACATGTACTGCCATTAACACCGGAACATCGCCGACTCTGTGTGCAGTGGTGCCAGGCCAGAGCGACGTGGAACGCCACAGACTGGCAACGTGTGGTGTTTAGCGATGAGTGCCGCTTCGTTTTGGGGACAGATGATCATCGTGTCCGTGTGTGGATGTCCCGGAGTCAACGGCACAATCCCAACCTCGCCATCAAGTGCCACACCTCCCCCACTGCAGGCATTATGGTCTGGGGAGCCATTGCCTACGATAGCCGATCAGCTTTAGTAGTGGTACGTGGATCATTGACGGGTCAGCGGTATGTGGATAATATCCTACGACCCCATGTGCTCCCATTTCTGGCCGGGATTGCAGGCGCGCTGTACCAGCAGGATAATTCCCGCGCACACGTGTCGGGTTGCCCAGGACTGCCTACGTCGTGTCCAGACATTTCCATGGCCTGCCCGCTCCCCGGACATGCCCCCATAGAGCATGTGTGGGACTAGTTGAAACGCCGTGCCGCACTATCTAAGATTTGGAGCACACCGTCTGCCGCAAGATAACATTAGGCGTCTGTTTGATTCCATGCCGGACTGTATGGCAACATGTATCGCCGCACGAGGCGTTGCGACGCGCTTTTGAAGATTACCGGACTGCGTGCTCCAGTAATTGTCCTGCAGCTCCGTTTGTGGCATCATGCGTATCATTCATCTCTATCATTACGTCCATAAAATTTCAGTTCAATCCGATGCTTCCTTCATGGTGCACAAATTTCATTGTCGGTGAGTGTACATTGGCAATGATTATTGCCTGAATTTCGTGCAATCTCTGCTGATATGGTGAATCGTTTAATCAGCATGAACGAATTAAATCTGGGTTAGCAAAATGGGCTACAATCAGCACGAACAAATATAGAGCGTGTCTACACGGAAGGTATCCAAAATAAAAAATATATATCTTGGAAAATATGTGTATATTCACTTCTGGTTTGTACCATCGCAAAGGAAATCTTTGAAATTTTTCCCCCATGCGCGTGAGCAGCGCATGTGCCAACCAGTGTCGGCAGCCCAACTGGACCGCAAACGAGCTCAGTCCGAATGTCGACACCGCAGGAAAAGGATGCATCGTATTGTGGCTTGCCGAATTAAAGTCTGTTGCTGCTGTTCACCGTGGTTTCAGAACTGCGCTGAACAGGGCCCAATTTTCTCCACCAAAGTGTGCTTCACGGATGAAGCGGTCTCTCATGTGATTGGGACTATGAAACGGCACAACTGCTGGATTTGGGTTAATGAAAACTCACATATCACATCTGAGCTACAGAGAGGCAGCACCAAAGTTAACGTCTGGGTCGGCTTGATGCACGATAAGTTCATCGAACACTTCTTTTTTTCGGAAGAAACTGTCACCGGGATCTCGTACCTAGACATGCTGGAACTCCGTTTGCGCTACGCCAGATACCACCTGAAATTGTCTTTCAACACGACGGGGCACCGCCACATTTCAGCCTCATCATTAGGGATCACCTGGATCGCTAGATGCCTGGGAGATGGATCGGCAGAGGCAGATCAATTGAAAACATTTCCCCACATGCATGCGATAAATGGTATCGTCCGCAAACGACGTATATATAGAGGCAGATATCTCCGCAAGGTCAAGTAGTAGCATTCCGCAGTTCACACGGCAGCTTGTCAGGATTTAAGCGATTTCGAATGTGGTATGACAGTCGCCGCCCGGGAGATGGGTCACACCATCTCGGAAATTACCACGAAATTTGGATTTAAACTATCAACAATTTCAAGGGTGTTCCTGTCTACACAAACTCGGGGGGATCGAGAGTGCGAAACCGGTGTGACCGTAGAAAAGTCATGGACGATCGTGGGCAGCGGCGTCTGATACGCATAGCAACATCACTCCGGCGTGCAACATTGCCGCAAATCACAGAGCAGTTCAATGCTGGGGCCAGTAGTTGCATCAGCATTCGGACAGTGCATCGTTTCCCGTGTTCTACGGGGTTCCGGAGATGACGGCCGACCTGAGTGCCATTGCTGACCTGACGACACAAGCTTGTGAGCCCTCGGCTGGGTCTGGAATCGGGAACACAGCCATTTGATACAAGATGACTGGAAACGTGTAGCCTGGTCCGACGAATCGCGGTACCAACTGTTTCGGGCAGATGGCCAACTCCGGAAACCACCCCATGAGGCAATGCAACCCCCATCCCTACAAGGGACAGTACTGGCTGGTGGTGGTTCTGTTTTGGTGTGGGGTGATTTGAGCTGATGCGCATTAGGGCCCCTCATGTGTCTGCAGACCGCTCTGACTTGTGGAGGCTACGTAACCATTCTTTGGGATCATCTGCACCCGTTCATGTCATGGAACCCCTCCGACGGGTGTAACCACTCCGACAATGCGCCACCGCACAGGTCCACAATCGCCCAATTATGGCTGGAAGAACATTCCACGGAGTTTGGTATTCTTTCTTGCCCCCACCATCTCGTTTGCCGGATTTAAACGCTCTTGAAGTCATTTGTGATTCTGTTTAACGGCCGTCAATGAAAGGAATCCTACAAAACTGTGAGACGCTCGTCAGGAAACATGGGGTGCACTCTCTCCACAGTACTACAGAAAACTCGTGGAGTCCATGCCTCATCGCGATGCTGCCGTTATCCGACCGGGAGGAAGACCAGTCCGGTATCAGACAGGTACCTCAGTGTTTTTGGCTTTTCAGTGTATTGCTAGAAGAAATAACCACCGTTGGACAACTGAAATAATAGACTGGATGCCAAGGGAAAGGAAAAGACCCAGAAGAAGACCACCATCATGATCAAAGTAAAGACCCTCAACTGGCAATGAACTGGACATCTTTCTAGAAGAACTGACCACCATTGGACAACTGAAATACTAGACTGGATACTAAGTCACAGGAAAAGATCCAGAAGAAGACCACCGTCATGATCAAAGTAAAGACCCTCGAGTGGCAATGAGCTGAACATATTGGTAGAAGAACTGACCACCGTTGGACAACTGAAATACTAGACTGGATACCAAGGGAAAGGAAAAGACCTAGAAGAAGACCACCATCATGATCAAAACAAAGACCCTCAAGTGACAATGAACTGGGCATATTACTAAAAGAACTGACCACCATTGGACAACTGAAGTACTAGAGGATACCAAGGGAAAGGAAAAGACCCAGAAGAAGACCACCATGATGATCAAAGTAAAGACCCTCAAGTAGCAACGAGCTGGACATATTGTTAGAAAAACTGACCACCGTTGGGCAACTGAAATACTAGACTGGATACCAAGGGAAAGGAAAAGACCCAGAAGAAGACCACCATCATGATCAAAACAAAGACCCTCAAGTGACAATGAGCTGGACATATTGCTAGAAGAACTGACCACCGTTGAGCAACTGAAATACTAGACTGGATACGAAGTTACAGGAAAAGACCTAGAACAAGACAGGGTGAGAGATGGGTGGATGAAATTCGAAAGCATTCTCAAGTGGCATGAGAGGAACTGGCTCAAGACAGACAGTTGTTTAAGAAACTTGGGAGATCTTCATCCAGCAGTGTATTGATAATGGTTGATTACGATGATGATGATCATCATCAACAGTTATCAATACACTGCTAGATGAAGTTCTGCCCAAGTCTTTTCCACGACTAATATCTTGAACCTTTCTCTTTCATGTCACTCTAGTATGCTTTCTAATTTCATCCACACATCTCCAACGCTGTCTACTGGGTATATTTTAATCAGAAAATAGTGCAATATTTTGTTTCACTCAGACAACTAAAGAGCATAAATGCTTAAACTGCAGGGTAAAAGTAATAATTAAAAACTGCAGCATGCGATCTTTCACTGCGGTTAACAGTGGGAAGATCATTGCACCCAGGAGCTTATTGAATAGCATTACATAAAATATGAGGGTCATTCTGGGTCTGCAGTTTTCATAAGACATCTAGAGCAAGCAAGGAGGATAAGGAAGAGTTCAAACTCGGACCATGTCCTCCCCACCCACATCATCCAACAAATCCCTTTCCCATGTTATTACATTACACACATTGATATGAAGACAAAAACAACCTCACAGCGATACATTTGGTATCAGAAAAACCTAGTACTCAATTTTTCTACGTTTTAATTTAAATTCTAAAAATAATGAGCTTTTGAAATCGAAAAATTTAGGGAAGCACAGTGCGTTGGTTGACAAACTATAGCCAAAAGTTCCGATTAAGAAAACGTAGAGGGGGGGGCGTGTCCCCTGGTCCCATAAGATTCTACATGCATGTATGATTCTGATACAAAAGTTTCTTCCTTTTTTCTTTTGTTTCAACCCCTTCTTTTGAAAAAAACAGATGCGTTTACAAAATGAAAGTGTACATTTTCAACATGTAGCGGGAAAACTCCGCTCTGGATAAAGCTGGACATGCTTACACCTGTAATGTTTAAGAGTTTTCCGGATCCATCTTCTACAAACAGAAGTATTGGAGAAGTCAAACGTACGCTTAATAAAGCTAGAGGGGAATACGGAACACCAGAAAATGGGGAAAACTTATGATTAATTTTGTTCATGCTTGCCTCTGTCAGATCTAAATCCTAGTTTTATAAGGTGGCGGGCTTTAATGACCCCATGAGCCTTCAGTACCAAAACTGCGCAATAGCCCAAGCGTTGGCTTCCGATCATTCGTCTGAGTTAGGTCCCTGTACGAATCTCGGTGTGGTATGGATTTCGTGTTTGTCTTACCGCACTGGCTCACTCCCTTCCCTGGTACCAGTGGCCCTAAATTAGGGACGGGCGACTGCTTACAAATCGCCGAGTTGATCACGGTGGTCGTTAAACCTCTACATATAAAAAGAACCTAAGATGTGTAACGTACCAGGAGATGTGACGTACCTGCCAGAAGGACGCACACGACATAAAGGCAGATAGGAATCAGAATAAAACGTCTGCGTAGCTCAGTTGGTAGAGCGACTTGTTCCGGAATAAGCGGACTCGGGTTTGAATCCCGGCGTAGACCAGAAATGACGGAAAAATTTACTTCGTTATAATGGCGCCCGAACTATGCGGATGACCCGACCGTTCAAAATCTCGCATTGGTGTGATGTTCTTTCCACACCGCGAGATAGGAAAAATAAGAGAATCCCTTCTCCAGCACTTCGAAAAAAAATATAAAAAAAAATGAGGGGGAGATGATGTAACGTACCAGGAGATGTGACGTACCTGCCAGAAGGACGCACACGACATAAAGGCAGATAGGAATCAGAATAAAACGTCCGCGTAGCTCAATTGGTAGAGCAACTTATTCCGGAATGAGGAGACCCGGGTTCGAATCCTGGCGCTGATAAAAATGACGGAGAAATTTACTTCGTTATACATGGAAAAACAAACACAGCATCAATGTGTTTTCGCGAGATTGGAACTCAAACAGTGCAACACGAGAAATACGAAATCCGTGCACCCGTTAATCAGTCTTGATAATCGAATTTACGTTTTAAAAATACAGAATCGTTATAATTTTCTATCAGAAATTCGTACGTAAAATTTTTCAAATCTTCGGAAAAAATTTATTGCTGTCTGATGTAATTTATTTTTTCTGATTCGTCTTCTAAAAGTGGACATATGCGGCTGTGGAGAAATGAAAGGATAAAACACTGTTATCAGCTAGTTTTTTTCATTTGAATTGCGTATGCATGTGTGTGCTAAAAGAAACAAAATATAAAATCTAATAATGCATCTACGCATTTTGGCCCAATTAATGTAGCATTAGCTATAACATGGTGAGTATAACGGCAATTTTTTCTTCCGGTTGTATTAATTTTGACACATCACCGTGGAGATAGAATCTGACACATTCCGACTGCTTTTACATAATTGCCGTCGTGTCTTCTGATCGTATCGAATGTAGCAAGCGAAACAGAAAGCCGCGGCCGAGAAGTAAATTCTGCGACATTTTGTCTTTCCGTGGGTCACAATGGGACAGATGGTATCTAACCACTTGTTGTCTGATCAATGCATCTGTCGTGCTTGGTAACTCTTCTGTTATGGTTACGGTTCGTTTGACGCATGTATATCATTGATCCTCGAACGTAAAATGAATAGAAAGGGGTTTCTGTTATGTTTCCAGGGGATTGACTTTCGTAGAATTTTCGTGTCGCAGTAGTCACGGGCGCTGAGGTTTGCTCATAACTGTGATCCTTCAACTTGACATTGTTCCCACGAATTCGATTCTTCCTGTTTTCTGTTTCGCTTGCCTTGTATGCAAATATGAACGCTGTCTGGCTCCCGGAACATATTCATGTGTGGCCCAAACGAGAAATCGTTTGCCTTGAAGCATCCAGAAAGCGACAAATATATTTCTGTTTACTCTGTTTTTAAATTATCCAGCTGCACCAAATATAACAAAAGCCGATATAAAAGTACTGAACATTTCTTAACGCGATGATTTTCAGAAATGAGATTTATGAATCCAAAATTTCTGTGAAAAGTTGCCAGCATTTTTTCTTTGTAGGTTTTCTTCGGGTACCGTCTTAAGGAATTCAAATAAGCCGCACTCTTTATAAGGCAACAGTTTCCCTTATGTTGTAATGTATAATAGATTATAACATACCTACCTCAGTGGGTACGTATAACCTAAGACGGCAACATGAGCTTTGTCGGTGTAGTTTAACTGGTAAAGCAGTCGACTCCGGAGGAGAAAGATGTGCGCTCGAATTCCATCACTGAAAATGGGCTGATTTCTCTGTAATGGCGCCCCGAACGCAAAAATGAATCGCCTGGCCATTGGGCTCTTCGAAAAATGTGTAATGCTTCTTCACACATCGTCTGGTATTAATCCAAATTTCCTCTACTGCAGAGAGTTCCTTCAATCATGGTTGTCGGCGGACGCGAATCCTCCTACTTCTTGTTCTCGCCTTTCTCAAGGCGGGGGGGGGGGTATACACCGAGAGATCACTGAATTATGACCATCCCTATCAAAAGTGGTTGCGGGCCGTTGACCACGTGATTTCCGAGAGGGCGCGATTAGTTGACCGATGTAGCATATACACTATATTGACAAAAGTCACGGAACACCAAGAAGAGAAACGCAACATAGCATTTATTTACATACATTAGTACGGTGTCGGTCCACCTTTGGCCTTAACGCACGTACTGACCCTACGAGACATGCTTTCGACAAGGGTTTGGAACACAGCGATAGGTATGCGCTTCCATTTGGTACATAATGCTGCCGTTAATTGCTGCTTAGTAGTAGGCCTTGATTCCAAACATCTTATGCGGGGCTCTAATTCACCCCATAGGTGCTCTATGGGATAAAGATGAGGGCTCTGTGCTGACCAGTCCACACACGATACGGAATTATCGTCAAACCACACCGTAACAGTCCTGGCTCGGTGCATTATCCTGCTGGTACCAACAAGGCTCGGTTCCATAGTACTGGCACAGAGTTGTTAGGGCATAATTGTCCAGAATATCGAGGTGGACGTGCTAGTTGACAGGTTTGTCAGTAGTACTTACAAATACCTTTATTGTGCTTGCATGGGTTGACTCCACACTCACATATGATTTACTGGCTTACTCGATAGAATACCAGTGATTTAACATCCAAACACAATATAACAGCACGTCTGTCCTCACTAACATCAATCCCCCTAAACAGATCAGATCAGATGTAGAGGATTTTAGGAAGGGAGTGCCTGACCCCAGGTCTTAAAGAACCCTTAGAAAGTAGGAAGCTAGGAGATTTGGGTTAGAGTATCTGATAGGAAAGTGACACGGAAGCAAGGTAGAAAATGGGAGGAAGACGCCCTTATTTATTATTCGGGGCCCGACCGCTTAAAGTGCCCATCCGACGCACAGCGGATATTTATTGGTTCGAGCGTTCGTACCTATCTGGGATCGAAACCGAGGTCCTCTCCGTGACAGTTACGAACGCTGACCACTAGGCCATCAGCGGCCCATCTCCCTAAACAACTGCTGTATTGTCTTTTTATCTATCGTTCTTATCCGGCCACACATACGCCACTCTTGTTTCGACCTCAGGGTGTTGCCAACATTATTCTCGTTTGAGGGAAAAGACATAACGTTAAAGATTGAAAGAAAACAAACTCAAATTTACAGAAAAAAAGAAACTCAAAAGGAAAGTTAAAATAGAATATACGTTACAACTCATGGCTCAGGAAAAGGACAATAGTTAGCGATATCGTGATCAAAGTAAACAACCTCATGTGGCAATGAGCTGGACATATTAAAAGAACTGGCCACCGCCGAACAACTGAAATAGTGGATTGGATACCAAGGGGCAGGAAAAGATTCAGAAAATCACGTAGCAGATGGTTGGATGAAATTAAAAGCATTCTGGAGTGAGTGGAAAGAAAGTGGCTCAAAACAAAAACCTAAGGAAGAGACTTCGGGAGACTTTCATCCTGCAGTCCACTGGTAATGGTTGGTGATGATGATTATGATATACACTGAATGATCACTGAATTATGACCACCTACCTAATATTTCGTAGGTCCTCCTTTCGCCCTCAATACAGAAGTTATCCGACGTGGCATCAATTCAATGAGATGCTGGAAGCAGTTGAGAGGTATGGCCAACTAAGATGTGTGTAAATGGGCCTTCAATGCAGGAATAGAGGCTATTGGTGTATCCAGATGCCTGCTATGTCGTTCCATAGTGTCCCACAAATGCTTCATGGGATTGATATCGGGGGAGTTCGGAGGCTAATTGATATGGTGAAAGTCTGAAATGTTCCTCAAACCATTCCTGCTCACATTGGTCCTGTGGCTTGGCGCACTGTCATCTTGGAAGACACTGTCGCCATTCGGTGAAAAGTGCAACGTTGCTGGGTTTACAGAGTCATCAAGCAATTCACGATAGTATAAGCACCAGTCTTGCATTGTTCCACATGCACCAGGGGTACAAGTTCCTTCCAGGGAAACATGCCCCACATCATACAACTGCCTCCATCGCCTTGCTCTGTGGAGACCATGTAGGATGGAACGAGTGTCTCATGTTGTTTGCGCCAAATACTTACACCTCGATACCCGAAGTGGAGTAAAAAACTCCACTTGTCAGATCAACACACTTTTTTCAGTCATCCGACGTCCAACTTGTATAATCTTTGCACCAGGCGAGTCTTTTGCGCCGATGAACCATGGTTAGTTCGGGATGCCGACGGAGTCGTCTGCTGCTATAGCCCACACGTGCGTGCACGCGACTCGTGGTCATAACAGATACTGTTCGGGGTTGACCTTTGTTGTATTGTGTATTCAACTCTTGATCAATACCGCGTCTGTTGGGCTGTTCGAGTCTTCGGTTCAGGCGCTTACCTCTCACATCAGCCTTTCGATACCCTGAGAAGTTTTGTCTCTGGGTCGTTTTTTGACCATTTTCACGCCAGTCCTGATACACTTTAACTATGGTGGCTTGCGAGAAAACCCCTAGTTCATCCGTTTGGGAAATCATGGCACAGAGTCTCCGAGCTCCCACAATATGTCCTTTCTCAAAGTCCGATTAATTCTTCCGTTCACCCATCACGTTCCGAATTTTACTATCTACTGCTCCACTCACACCCTTGCGAAAACACAGTTTCGTCCATGCAGGGCATCGAATCGGGGCTCCCTCACTCCGGTGTAAGGCGTTCCCCCAACTGAGCTACGCGGACATGTGCTCTCATTGCTATCTGCCTTTATCTCATGTGCGTCCTGCGGGGCAGGCACGTCATATCTGCTCCCCCCCCCATAAGAGGGGCGGGGCATGTCACACGGGTCATCCGGGACCATGTGTCGCTGTAGGCAGCCATCCCATGAAGAACGTGCATTTGAGAAATCCCAGACAATTTGGTGTGTGGAATGTAACATCACACTTGTTTATTTATTTTTTCGAAGCACTGAAGAAGGGATTCTCATTTTTCCTGTCTCGCCGTGTGGAAAGAACATCGCATCATTGCGAGAAACTTAACTGCCGGGTCGTCCTGGAAGTTCGGGCACCAATGGAAAACACAGATTTGTCCGTGCCATACATCGAATCCGGGTTCCCTCACTCCGGAGTAAGTCGCTCTCCCAACTGAGCACCACGGACATGTGCTCTCATTGCTATCGGCCTTTATTTGATGTGCGTCCTGCGGGGCAGGCACGTCACACCCTATATATGCAACGGCGGTCGACTAATCGCGCCCTCTCAGAAATCAAGTGGGCCGTATCCACTTTTGATAGGGGTGTTCATAATTTAGTGATCACTCGGTGTATATTTTGTCGGTAGATTCCCCCTTTTATATGCATGTCTCATTTCTTCAAATTAAATAGTCGATATGCACGCAAATAATTTACGCGATATAATACCAAATCAGTTAAACTTTTCTAGCGATTCTGCAAAACACATATGTATAACTTATGATCTATAAATACTCTTGAAAATTCGGTCCACTGAAAAATTGAAGTAAGCAAATAAATGCGAAAAACAAATAAAAATGTAAGAGACAAATGTGGAAGCACAACCAATCCATATTCAGACTCCATTTTTGCAGTTATCTTACGAGCTGCAAAATGTAAGAAAGGTTTTGGTTTCAAAATCCATATTTCCGAGACTGTCTCCATCGATTTTGTCGGGTCTTGTATCGATTTCGACATCTTTTTAAACAGCAGGCATAAAAGTAAGAACATTAAATGGTTAGTTGTATTAAAAATAGAGTTCCGGCTTCTTGGTTGTTTTTCGGAAAAGATTTCAACTCCTAACACATTTCTCACCGCATATAAGAAAAATGAAAAAGAATATTCTAACTCGAAAAGCTTTGAACTATTTCTTTTTTGTTCGGTTACCTGAGAAAACTTTCTCGTACATTTATTGCAATGTTCCTGCGGAGAGCGTATCTTCAAAACCTTCATCTCACTGACATCACATAAATTTCGAAACCCTACGTGCTTTTATGATGCAACACAAGCTACCGAGTGAAAATTGTTTCAAGATGCACAAACACACCAAATTCGAGTATAACACACTCAAGTTTGAGCATAAAATAATATTTGAACGCAATCTAAGTAATGAAACCAATTTCTATAACTTAATTTAGGAATTTAGTTTGTTACAAAGCAGATTCAAAATTAAATACGACATACTGAAATTAAATAGAAAACTTTAGTAAATTTAATGACGACAGAAATAGCATGCCCCAAAGCAGACGTCTTCATTGAGTGCATAAGTGCTATTTGTGCTCTATACTCCTAAGTGGAAAGCACTATCGCCGGCAAACTGGAAAATCTTATGCTTGTTTTCTTCGGTTCTGTGCAAAGTCCACTACTACTTCTGAAAGAAATGTCTTTGGATGGATGAACGTATGAGCAAAGAAACGGTTCAGCGGTTATGACGCATGTTCTAATTTAGTTTCTTTCCGAATGTAAATTTTGAGTTCGTTCTCTTTAAGCGCTTCAGTCTTTAAGGTGAATCCACCTCAAAACTCTGCCTTATGTTTTCAATGGCAAAAACTTCGGTAAACATTTCTTACCCAATTAATATATTCCCAAGGATGAAAATTTGCACATCGATAAAAAATAACTTTATGTTGCATTTAGTATACTTAATCTCTCTATAAAGCAGACTCTGTGTGTGCCTGTCCGTCGGATTTCACATAGAATTAGACGACCTAGAGCGACGAAATTTGTTATGAAGATACCTGTAGACATCTTCTGGTGCACCTGGAAGCGATGTTTTTAAAATTTGAATTTGATTTTCACTTATTTAATGTTACGCGTTTCTACCCGATCTGAGTGTGTCTTTTCGCTTTGTTGACATCAACAAAGTAGTGTATAAAAGGGCGGTTCTGGGCCAGTGGAGGATCAATGTTAACCTATGGGATCCTCCACTTTAGTGGGTGGAGGATCATGTGGTAGGGGAGGATCAGACCTTCCGCCATCTTGGGTGACTGATAACATCATGGGAGTGCAGAATGGGGTTGTGAGATAAGACTGCGCCATCTTAACATGACATCATAGGGACGGGGAGTTGGCGTTATGGTTAAATTAGTATTTCGCAATGCTATCTCGGTACGGAGGGTGGATGACGTTACAAATGTTCCAATTTTTTTTTTATCTACACGTGTTTGTGGAAACTTTTCTTTCAATCTCCCATCTTGTGAATTTTTCTTTCTATTTCCTTCGGGTGACTTTTATATTTTGAATGTTTCTTTTCAAATAATTTGTTTTTCTTTGTGCATTTTTTAAGATTCTTTACAATTCTTCGATAAATAGTTTTATGTACGTTCTAGATTGCTGTTCTGGTAAATTAAATGTTTCTACGTTAAGGCGTGCAGAAAAGTAGTTCACCATAAATTTTAGGCGTTTCTTTTTTAGAATTCCGTTACGACTATTTTCATTCGTAAATACATTTACTACGCATTTTTTGTAAGCGTTGTTTGCCGATTGTATTATAACCTTGATGGCGGAGAAGAAAAAAAGAAAATAGAACATAGTTTTTCAATCTGCGTTATTATTTCAAAAGTGTCATACGTCAGAAGGTCATCATACTGTGACGACGTTGTGAGCTAGAAAATAGAACGTTGTTTTAACGTAATTCTAAAAAATAAATAGCTCAAATTTATCGTGAACTACTTATCTTCGCGCCTTCGCGTTGGGTGTGATCAGGTTGCATGTAAAAAAGCGGTAAATAAACAGAATACAGACGATGCAGTCAACTACCCAACAGAGTTTCTTAACTCTTTGGAGCCACCTGGAGTACCTACACATATTTTAGAGTTGAAGATTGGTGCACCTATTATGCTTCTCAGAAATTTGGATCCGCTTTCACTTTGCAACGGCACGAAATTATCTGTCGAGAAACTAATGAAGAATGTTATTGAAGCCACTATAATGACTGGACATGCAGCAGGCAAAAACGTTTTTATTCCAAGGATCCCGATCATCCTATCTGATGTCCCGTTTCAATTTAAAGGTCTTGAATTCCCGATTCGTTTGAGTTTCGCCATGAGCATCAATAAAGCACAAGGGCAGTCTCTAAAAGTTGTTGGACTGGATCTACAAAGTCCATGTTTTTCCCATGGTCAACTGTACGTTGGTTGTACCAGAGTCGGAAATGGAGAAAATCTTTACATCTTTGCCCCGAATGGAAGGACTGTTAATATTGTTTATCCCGAGGCTCTACAAGAATAAGGTACTTTTCATCTCAATCAGTTTCATTGCATAAGTATTCTGCTTTCAAACTTTTTGAATTATTTACATTGGACGTGACAACTACTAAATAATTGAAATACATTTTTTATCCTAATATTCTATTCCGGGAAGTTCTACTACAAAGTTGTATAAACCTTGATTTACCAGTCTTAATTTAATTGCCGATATAGCTTTTACTTTATACTATCACTAGCCCGTCAACGACGGGTACAACAGGCTAGTATTTTCTAAAACTTAAACATAATTACGTAGGTCATTTTAAAAGTTTCTCACACTACGCAGGCGCTCCCCGTAGGATGATGCAATCGCTCCAATCGTTGCGCCAGTTGCGAGTCAGACTTCAGTATACAAAGTTGTGTCTACGTTTGATGGCTAATTTGTTCCTGTTCCGAAAAATTCTTCCTAGAAATTGAGGAAGAAAGTGAGTCATGTCAGATCTTGTGTAGTGACCAGCGATCCTACATTAAAATTGAAACTTTGCGAGGAAATTCCTCTACCGAAGTTCATAAAACTTTGTGTGAATTTGTGGGGTCAGTGTAGTGGATCGCAGCACAGTGTCATGGTGTGTTTCTCGTTTCCGCCAAGGTCGGAAAAGCATCGAAGACGACCCAAGAAGCGGACGGCCATCAGATGCAGCGGACGACACTTCTGTGGTTATCGTCAACACCATTTTGGAAGACGATTGAAGGAAAACATGTGAAGAGATTGCATATGAAGAAAACACTGTCTACCGCTTCGGCTTTCGGAATCCTAACTGAAAAATTACAGAAGAGAAAAGTGGCTGCCAAATGGGTTCCGCATAATCTGAGTGAGGAGCAGCAAGCAGTTCACATAGGGTTCGCAGAAGAATTGCTTCAATGGTAAAAGACAATAAGGCGAGCAGTTTTTGGACAGAATTGTTGCTATAGACGAAACCTGGATAATAGGTTTTGAACCATAACTGAAATCTCAGTCCGCTCAGGAGAATCATCCAGAATCACCTCGCCAGAAAAAATTCCGCCATCAACATCCTAAGGTTAAGCTGATGATGATGATTATGACCTATGATAAAGTTGGAGTGATAGCAACAGACGAGTGCCCTAGGGAATCACTGTAAAAACAAAATGCTACAGAAGGTTTCTGCAAAATGTTTTGCGTTCAAAAATTTGCCAAAGAAGGCCCGACATGCTTTAAGCTGGTGTCACCATTTCGCACGACAACTGCGAGGCTGTATGTTGTCCGTACAGTAGGAGACATTAAGGAAAAGTATGGACTGGAATTCCTTACCCACGCACCACGCAGTCCTGACATAAGCCCACCTATGATTTGTCCCCAGAACTGAAGGAGCCACTCCGCGGGAAACGATTCAGGATGTTTCTAATGAGGTGACCCGAGTAATCCGATGCCTCAAGAATGGAGGTATCCTGACTGGGATACAAGACTTGCCAAAACGTTGGGACGCTGTCATAAAGAAACATGGAGATTACTTCGAAGGTCTGTAAAGGTATGTTGTGAAATAAATTCGTTTTTTAAGAGATAACCCACAGTGTGCAAAACTTTTGAAATGACCGTATATTAAGAATCAATCACTTTTCCTTTAGTGATGTTGGAACCTGCAAACAAATGGCGCCACATGTACATGTAACTTGCCAAATGCAATCAAGTCGCTTTTGTTTTCAATAATTTATTGATTTTCTGAATTGAATTAAAATTTGAGTCTATCCATCTATCCATGCGATAGTCTGGAATGTTAGGAATGATTTGAGCCACTTAAATGAAATGTTCTGACAATAATATAACTGAAAATGCTAACGAACTTTAGGTTTGATGTTTAATTCCGAAATAAACCTGCGACATTTTCAGCTAAATTATTGTCAGAAAATTCAATCTAAGTGGTTCAAATCACTCTAAATATTCTAGAATATTGCATGGTTAGACTCAAATGTTGCTTCCTTTACGAAAATTAATAGAATTATTGAAAAAAAAGCGACATGATTACAAATAGCAAGCGATTTGTATAGGTGGCGCCATCTATTAGCAGATCTGAAATACTGTCCAAGGAAAAATGATTCATTTTTAGGAGAAGTATGGTTAAGGTTTAGCAAATATTAAGTATACTAGGCTATAATTTAAAGTTATTTTGTTTGATGTGCAAATTTTCATCCATGGGGATACATTACTTGCGCAAGAAATGTCTGCAGAAGTTTTTGCTATTGGTAACATGGGGCAGAATTTTTAGATGGATCCACCTTAACGTTATATTTTCTCACTCACCTAATGTTGTTTGGCAACAGTCTTGAGGTTAGGTCTGAATGATGTGTGTATGGTTTGACAAGAACTATGTATATAATGTGTGGAGCGAGCAGTATTAAGTGTGAGTAGATTAGTGTAGCCTGATGTTGTAACCGCTGTATCTTCAAGATCAGCTTTTCGGAAATTTTGTATGTAAATACATATTTTTCAAAATTCCGTAATAAATGCAATGATTTGCATGTTTCTTCCATTTTTTTTTATTTTCGAGTGTAAATAAACCCAAAGTAAAAAATTCAGCAAAAAAGGAAAAAAAAAGGAGTATTGTAATGAGCGGGTGGAATTTACGTTCCTCTTTCCCTCCAGGAGGACTCGTTTTATCGGTGCCAGTGGGTTGGCGAATGCCGCCTTCTCCTCCCTCTCGGAGTAGCTAATTCAGAAGTTTTCTCGTGCACACAAAGGCTTAGGCAACACATGGGGAAGTCTCAAAGACCTGTACATAGAGTATATATATATATATATATATATATATATATACACTGCTAGCGTCGTTGTTGTTGATGCGGTTCTGTTGAATTGCTGCTGTCAGCATGTCCTTTCTGCGATGTTATTCTGCTTCCATATTTCGTGCTAAATTGTGGGTGGTTGTAAAGGTCACTTAATTGATTGTTTTTGGAGCGGTGCAACCTAACACAAGCAGACCAGGGCCCATTTGGAACGAATTATCAAAAGTCAGCATCTCAGACCACTCGGCCATAAAAGTGGCATCTCAGCTTCATCCCAGTTGTGCTTATAAAAGCTCTACTCAAACTGACGTGTTTTTGCTTGTTTGTTTGTTTGTTTGTTTGGAGGTTTAACGACCATTCTGAGCAACTCGACGAGCTATAAATAGTCGCCTGTCTCTAATTTAGAGCAACTGATTCCACAGAGAGAGAGAGAGAGAGAGAGAGAGAGAGAGCGCCAGTGCCGTAAGACAAACACAACATCCATGCATCCATGCCTTACCGGGATTTCAACGTGAACCCATCTCGGACAAATGCATCGCTTAGACCACTGCGCCACCAGAGCTGCCGAAGACGTGTTCTACGGCCCTCAGTGATGAAAAACTTTCGTATGAACACTGGATCGAAAGTGTTTCTCATCCGGGTTATACCGCACGTTGAGAGTACAAGTAACAAAGCGTATGAAATTAATTTGTTTTTATTTCAATTATTACAGGAGCGACCGATAAGAAGAATTGCGTAAGTCATCAAAGTATGTGTTCAAAATGGCCTCTTAAGAGCTGCAGCAATGCACGATTCACGGTGTCTTCTTACCTATATAGCCTAACACGTTCTAAAATTTCCGGAATGTTTTAAATTCTTTGACCATCCATGATCCGTTCGCGCACAGCTTGAGTATTAGGAACCTGGAGTAGCGCAAATATCAGCTTCAAGGCGTATCTTATGAGACGAAATAATGGGCAAAAAACTGGAGAGCGTGTAGGCCATGCAATTGGTCCACCTCTACCAATCCAACGGGCGGGATACGTATAGTTGAAATACTCTCGAGGCTACAATGGGGTGGAGCACCTTCATGCGTGAACCACAAGAAGTCGCGTGCCTCTGATGGAAAGTCTTTCAGCAATGCAAGTTAGCTCCGACTCCAAGGAATGCGTGGACTCAGAGTGGCAATTCGAACACGTGATCTCATGTTGAATCAAGTTAACTCTTCTCACCAATCACTTGTAGTAAGTTGAGGTAACTGCAATAAAGCTAATTAATTCCTTAGGCTTGCTTTCCTGCACTCTCAAAATGGGCTGTCACTTGGAAAAGAAGCTAAAAAAAATCAATACAATATGGATCAACAAGAAACAATTTTTTTTTTTTTGGTTGGAGGTTTAACGACCACCGTGAGCAACTCAATGGGCTATAAGCAGTCGCCCGTCCCCAATTTAGGGTCACTGGTTCCAGGGAAGGGAGAGAGCCAGTGCCGTAAGACAAACACAACATCCATGACTCACCGGGATTCGAACCCGGACCCCGTTCGGAGGAATGATCAGAGGCCATCGCTTAGACCACTGCGCCACCGGGGCGGCCAAGAAATAATGCCTCGCGTGACTGTGCGTCACACATTGGCACGGATGAGAAACAAGCGCAGACGCTTTATACGCCACCCTCACCTAACAATAGTCTATCGACGTATGCGATTCTCCTGGAGCCAACAGCATGCAGATCGGACGATAAAAGATCGGAAATACACTTTAAAAAAATAAGTGGTGTGAATAATGCTGGAAATAATGTGTAGCAATGTTGCCGATAGGTGTCCGTGTTTTGATGAAATTTCCTTTTTGAAAAGTCCCCGTTTCTTTTAACTTCCATATTTTGACAGATTTTCCGTAGTCCGTATTTACAGAAAAATCCGTTTCAAGTTTTTCCGTATTTATACAGAGATGTTGCAAAAAATTCGGTCCTTTCAGACATTTTACGAAATCTCTCCCTTTGCCCCCGGGTGGATTTCGAACAAACGACGTGTACAACGGGAACCGCGTGGGTTTACCACTGAATCAGAACATTGCGTAATGGGAAGGCTCGTGTAAAGTGGAACTTGAAGTGCGCGATGATGGTTTTTTTTCTGTTATTAATGTGCGTGAATTAGTCAGTTTATTTTCTGTTGGAGCTTATTACTTTTCTGAATAGCTTTATTATAATTTTCTTAATAGCAGGACTAATTACAGTTTAAGTATTTTTTAAATCGTGATTTTTCGAAGTAACAGAATGATTTGGAACTTCAGAACTTTTTAAATTAACAATGACTTTCATTTATCTTTAAGAAAAGGTGAAATGTGCTGTTTTATAGTATTACTTCACAAAACTCCTAAATATAAAATTTACTTTTGATAGCTATAATAGCTTTTGTCTTAAGGGATCCACAGACTGATACATAGACTGTGAGATCGTATTTTAACTTTCATTTTTAGTTGCTTTTCCTATGTAAATTTGAGTTTGTTTTCCTTTGCACTTCCAAACTTGACGTGACATCTTCTCTCTCGCATGAATGGAGCTTTGGTTGAGGTCAGTACGCAAGGGACGTATGCATGTGATAAGACCAAGACGAGAGATATACACTGCTGGACAATTGCTAAGGACGGATGACAATAGCAACGATAGCAACCATAAAATGGAAGGCAGGGAAATGTGGAAATTAGCATAAGTGCGGGATACAGTTAGACGTGTTGTGCGTATGCAAATTTTGGATTGCCGAACTTGTTCGTGACGTCATAGCGCTGATAAGAGATATAAATGAATTGACGCGTATCGACCGTTGTTGTTCAAACGCAAAGTTGAAAGGGAAAGAATCAATTGACGAACTTGCAATTTTCAGTATGTCTTCCCGACATCACCTAGATGATTTTACGCATGGCCGTATTATTGGCAAAGAAGAAGAAAGGCGAAAAATAACAGATGTTGCCAGGGAGTTCGACGTCAGCCACAGTGTTGTTTCAAGGCTTTGGAAATCATTTAAAACAAATGGAGAGTGTAGGAAACGTCACGGGGGAGGTCGTGTTCACAGTACGACACCTGCAGAAGATCGGTACATAGTGCTATCAACAAAAAGACACCGGCGCAGCACAGCTAGTGAGGTAGCAAATCAGTTTATGGCTGCTACTGGCAAGCGGATCTCCTGAAAAACTGTCGCCGGACGTTTGCATGAAGGAGGACTACACGCCCGCCGTCCTGTTGTGTGCATCCCATTCTCCAGACGTCACCGTACCGCCCGTTTACAATGGTGCCATCAACATCGCAATTGGACTGATAACGACTGGTCTGCTGTCCTCTTCTCAGATGAGAGTAGATACAGTCTATCGTCTGATTGTCGACGACAACTGATCTGGCGTGATAGTGGTACTGCATATTGTCCAGCAAACATACAGGAAAGGGACCGATATCCGACATGTAGTGTCATGGTATGGGCTGGCATCATGATCAATGGCCGTATGTCCCTCTATGTGCTTCCAACTGGGACTATGACTGGCCAACGATACATTAATGATGTTCTGCTACCTCATGTTCGCATGTTCCGTAGTGCTGTCGGTGATAGATTCATTTTCATGGACGACAGCGCAACATGTCATCGAACAGTCGCTGTCCAAGAGTGTCTTGAGAGCAAGGATATTCAACTCCTCGTATGGCCAGCACGTTCTCCAGATCTGAATCCCATTAAAAATGTGTGGGATGCTTTGGGGAGGAGTTTTGCTGGTCGCCAATGCCCTCCAATAAACAAGGACACCCTCATCCGTGCACTGACAGAGGAATGGGATAAATTACCCCAACAGCTGCTTGATAATATTGTGCAAAGCATGACACGACGTGTGGAATCTTGCATCGCCCTCCATGGTGGCCATATCCCGTATTGACATCTTACGCCGGAACGCCTGCGGGCGGTAATTGCATTTTTTTCACATTTACGTATTCTGCACAAAATGGCCTGTTTGTCCCTTGAACACGTTCCAAAGCCTTCTGGATTTCAGAGCACAATAAATTGTCTTCCTTGTAATGTCCTGGCATTCTGACATTATTTTATTTCACTTGGCATTCAACCACACTTACTTTTTTATGCGCTATATAGCCGTTTATGATCCGTCCTTAGCAATTGTCCAGCAGTGTATAATGGCTACGCGCACTTTAAGTTCCACTTTACATGTGCCTTCACATTACGTAGTGTTCTGAAGGATGATTTTGATGGTGAACGTTAACGCTCCTTTTGGATACGAGACTACTTAATTGCCGTTTAAGTATTTTGAAGGCTACGTGTTCTACTTTAATGACAGTGCTGTGCTACGTAGTAAAGTGTTATTATGGATATTAGCTCAAGTTCCAGTGTTGTGTTTCATAGTTAATGGACCTTATTCACCTTGCATTGCATCATGGGATAGCTTTTCCGTGGCCGCGGACCAACAATAGTTTGTTTACATGCGTTTTCCCATTGCTTAACAAGGCGTTACGTTGCAGGGATTCAGGAAAAACGCAATTTCCGATTTACGAAAATTCTCATCGTATGGTTGTGCTAATAAATCCTGTCACTTAAAGGTAGACGTCAAGTAATTTTGTTTCCTATACTTCTAATGGAAAAACTTCTGTACACATTTTCTTCACAATTAATGCGTTCCCAAGGATGAAAATTTGAACATCGATTAAAATAGCTTCATTTTATAACTTGGAATACTTAATATTTTCTAAAACATAACCATAATTATGCAATCCAACATTTGTTTGTCTATTGATGTCATCAAATTACAGGTCGCGCCATCTTTTTTTTTATTCAACACTACCAAAGAAAAAAGTTATCGATTTTTAATATAATTATGGTTATGTTTTAGAAAATATTAAGCATTTCAAGTTATAAAATGAACATATATTATTCGATGTTAAAATTTTCATCCTTGGGAACGCATTAATTGTGAAGAAAATGTGCACAGAGATTTTTCCATTGGAATTATAGGAAGCAAAATTACTTGACGTCCACCTTAAAATGTACAGAAGAAGGAATAACTTTCCATAATTTTCAACTGAAAAGGCCGAAATTGATAAAAAAAATAGCTATGTAAAATAAAACGCGACGATTTTCATCCCAATATGCATCCTTGAATATGTTCTCCCCATTTGGACGAGGAAAATTTTGAATATCATAGCACTGAGAACAGAAGGTGGTTGAAACTTGGTAGTATTCCTTCGATATTTAATTTCCAAAAAAAAAAAAATTGTGAACAAGTTAGTAAAATCATGCAATGCATTGATTATAATACGCTTTCCAACATACCAGAAATCATTACTCAAGTTATTACTCAAGTTATGAGGATAATGGCTGTGGAATTAATCTCGGTCCTGTGCCCTGACCTTTGATCCCATTTCGATGATATTCAACAGAACCGGTTCAGTGTACCTCCGAAATAACATGATAAAGTTTTGTCGCAATCGAAGCATTTTTACGTAAGTTATGATGCATAAGGGCTAAGAAATAGATCCTGCTCCTGTGTCCTAACCTGTGACCCCATTTGCCCATTTTCAATAGGGTTCGTCCCCAGGCAGGCCCCTACAACATACTAACATTTCATCCAAATCGAAGCATTTTTACGTAAGTTATGACGCATAATGGCGATGGAAGTGATTACGCTCCTATGTCCTGATCTTTGACCCCATTTCGCCCATTTTCAATAGGGCTTGTCCTCAGGTGGTCCCCTACCACATACTAAAGTTTCATCGAACTCGAGCCTTTTTTACGTTAGTTATGACGCATAAGAGCAGTGGAATGGATCCCGCTCCTATGTCCTGACCTTTGACCCCATTTCGTTCACTTTCAATATGGTTCCTTTCCAGGTGTTCCGCTACCACATACTAAAATGTCATCGAAATCGAACGATTTTTACGCGAGTTATCGTGCGGACAGTCATACGCACCCAACGCGTTACGTAATGAGGCAGATGGGAATCACGACCGTCTATTCGCAAGAGTGTGACGTCTTAAAACTTTAATAGGATCCACACACAACGCGTGACGTAATGAGACAGATGGCGTGACCGCGCGCCAACGTCTCAATCGCAAGATTGTGACGTCATAAGATTTCTAAGCATTGGTAACATTAATAGGACGACGCCATGACACTAAAAACGTAGTAATTCGGGATGGTTATTTAACGCACTAAATTAATTTTCCTAAAATCGAGATCAAGCTAAATCCATTTCTAGTACCAGAAAATTATAGGTTAACGACTTCATCAAAATCCTTAGAGCCGTTTTCAAAATAAAACTTACATACATACAAGAATTGCTCCTTTAAAAGTGTGGGATAAGGGCGATGGAATGGATCCCGATCCTATGTCCTGACCTTTGACCCCATTTCGTCCATTTTCAATAGGGTTCGTCCGCAGGTGGTCCCCTACCACATACTACAATTTCATCCAAAATCGAAACATTTTTACCCGAGTTATCGTGCAGACAGACGGACAAAGCTGGAGCATATACGCTTCTTCAACCTACGGTTGGAAAGCGTAAACAAGAAAGATGACACTGAATTTTCGGGTGTAACAAGCACATCTTTTGAATCCTTTCTGACGCAAATTAAATTTATCAAAGCTATTCAAAGTCAATGGAACCGGTATGGAAAACAATAGTATCTGACGGAAGAAGGAAGTTTTTCAATCGGGTTTTTAATCCCTCAGATATTGCTGTAAACGGAATCGTGAGCTTACGAACTCATAAAAACAGAGTTATCGACAAAAATAAGATGGGACTTTGCGTCCCCTGGTGGGAAAACCATGCATTATTTTAGGAAGAAAGTATTCTCAAAAGGTTTTTCCGTATGAGCACTATCGGTCCAAGAAATCAAATTTTTGTAGGGTTTTCAGGAGCCCAGATTTTGCTACAGATGCATCAGAAGCAGAAATTAACACTTATGACCCCTGGTGGCCAAACCATTCTTTACCAAACATAAGAAATTATGTAAAAAATATTTTCCATCAGGTCTTGTATGCGATACAGGAAGATTTTTTCAAATCGGAATTTTAGAAGCAGAAATAATGCAGAAAACGCAATTTACTTTTGTGCCCCCTAGCGGAAAGTCTAACTAAAAAATGAAAGTTAATTAGAATATACGTCACAGTTCCTGAGGGAGGACGCAAGCCCCTACGCATCCCCTCCTCCTCTGGAGCCGCCCCTACTGTGAGGTGCCATATCACGGCACTCCTTAGGGTCATCAGTCGTTCTGAAGTGTAGTGTAGCATCTGCAACGCACGAATCCATTCTTGAGGACCGATCACCTGTACCCAACGTTGCAAGCATTGTTTCCTAATAGCCGTTCCTGATTTCAAGCAGATAATGTCGTCTCTGGTAATGGCCGTCTCTGATTTCAAGCAGATAATGTCGTCCCTGACAATGGCCGTTTCTGATTTCAAGCAGATAATGTCGTTTCTGGTAATGGCCGTCTCTGATTTCAAGCAGATAATGTCGTCCCTGACAATGGGCCGTTTCTGATTTCAAGCAGATAATGTCGTTTCTGGTAATGACCGTCTCTGATTTCAAGCAGATAATGTCGTCCCTGACAATGGCCGTTTCTGATTTCAAGCAGATAATGTCGTTTCTGGTAATGGTCGTCTCTGATTTCAAGCAGATAATGTCGTCCCTGACAATGGCCGTTTCTGATTTCAAGCAGATAATGTCGTCTCTGATTTCAAGCAGATAATGTCGTCCCTTATAATGGCCGACCCTGATTTCAAGCAGATAATGCACAAGTGCTTTGTGCAAAGCGTGTAACGTTGTATTTTGCAGAGCACGGGGATGAAGTGCAGTAGGTACCCTTGCCGCCTGAATCTCAAGACGTAACTATTATTGAACATTTGTGGAAATATCTGGAGCGAAAGGTCAGATAACACTTTTCCACCTCCGACATCACTGGCACAGTTAGGACATATTTTACAGGAAAAAGGATCCCAAATCTCATTTTCGTATGTGCATGACTTGCAGGGCGGGCCAATTCTAGGGGACGCGGATTTTAATCATATATCGATTTTTTGTCATCATACAATTTCTAATCTGTATTATCTTTAAAAAAAGAAAAAGAAAATCACTTAAAAGATAAACAATCAAAGTACGCATTTTCTCTTGTCCCACTAGTTTTTTGGGGGGAAATGCCGCTAAGTGAATCTATATAAGAACAGCTGTTCCCTTCTTGATGCTTTGCCGTGAAGTTTAGTTTCTTTTCCTCCGGCTTTACATAAGAAGCGGTAATAACAAAGGAGGAATGTATAGGTAGTAAACAAATCGACAGACTAAATTTTACGGAGTTCAGTGAAAAGCAGAACATCTGGGATTTGCTAATTTAACCAGATTACAGTTCCCACACTTCTGATTACAGTAGATCGTTTGACTAACGTAATTTTAGCAAATTATAAAATTTATTACACTCTAAGAAAGCATTTTTTTTTCTCGTTTGAGTTTTCTGCAACAGTTGTAAACAGTGTGACTAACGTTAAAACTTAAGTTGTGTGACCAAAAGTTTATGCAGGAATAATCACGAAACAGCACGCTACAATG
The DNA here is from genome assembly GCA_039090855.1 of Macrothele yani. Lineage (NCBI taxonomy): Eukaryota > Metazoa > Arthropoda > Arachnida > Araneae > Macrothelidae > Macrothele > Macrothele yani. Next base: position 129,207,329 of record CM077027.1, on the reverse strand, counting down.
ACATTACAAATAAGCTTATTGTCGGCAGAATTCGGAGAAGTTCAGAAAATTTCAGGTAAGCCTTAAGTTCATATACACTATCTACCAACAAGTAATTGGACACCTGTGATAGCAAAGGAAAACGTTGTTTATTCACCTTCAATAGTTGGTGGAGCCTCCACGAACGGAGATTACAGTTGCGACCCTCCGGGGCATACTCTCAACCAGGCGTCGTACGACGGCTAGCGGTATTTTCTTCCACTCCCCAGCAAAAACACAAGTGCCGGGAAACTGCTGGCCAACAGCTGGCAGTGATGGGCCACTGCTGGCTGAAATCTGCCGCTCACGGCTCGGTAGTGGTCCGTTGGTGGCAGCGCTATCAGTTGGCGAGCCATTGATGGCCCTGCAGCATTGCCGTGAATTGTGGGCCTTCAAGCAAGTGCCACTAGTGGCCCGTTGCTGGCAACCAATGCAACCCCCAACAGCAGGTGGAAGTAACGGGACTGCGCATGCGCAGAAGCAACACTTGTTGTGTCTCTCATGGTACCAGTTAGTTGAAGACGACGCTATCACCATTGTGTTATTTTAGTGGATGTTAAGGAAAAAATCCATATGTAAAAAGGCGAATTAATTTTTTTTTTTTTTTTTTTTTTTTTTTTTTGATTGGAGGTTTAACGACCACCGTGAGCAACTCAATGGGCTATAAGCAGTCGCCCGTCCCTAATTTAGGGTCACTGGTTCCAGGAAGGGAGAGAGCCAGTGCCGTAAGACAAACACAACATCCATGCCTCACCGGCATTCGAACCCGGACCCCGTTCGGACGAATGATCAGTAGGCCATCGCTTAGACCACTGCGCCACCGGGGCGGCGAATTAATTTCCTAATGAAATTTTACGTCGACGAAGATATCAGATTAAGCCGTGAAATACTAGATTACAGCCATGAAATACACCCACTCCATTCCCATGAATAACAATTCATGGAATGGAGTTCCCATGAATAACAATTCATGGAATGGAGTTCCCATGAATAACAATTCATGGAATGGAGTTCCCATGAATAACAATTCATGGAATGGAGTGGATGAAGAACAAGAAAAAATTTGAAACCGCTTGAAACAAATGTCCTGGAAAACCATTAAAACAACGTTTGTTGGGGGGGAGAAAAAAGAATTATACGCGTGCAAAATTTATTAATTATTTGAAAGAAAAAAAAAGCAACGCTATGTGGTGTACTCATCCATGAGTTGAATACACAAGACTGGGAGGAATTCGCTTCTAAAAATAGCGACAAGTAAAATAAAATATCTTTCCTCTTTAAAACAGATGTAGCTTTGGACAACGGAAAGGAAAGACACAACGTTAAAAATGCAACAGAATGTGACATGAACCCGGGTAAATATATATTTATTCAACAATCTCTTTTCAAGACGACAAGAACAGTACAAAACTTTGGAAAGCGACTCTAAGTATGTACACTCCTTGAAAATGAGTGAAGTTCCCCTAAGGTAAAAAAACAAACAAAAAAACTATCGTTACGTTGAAAAAATCAATTTATGAATTATATCAAACTGACTTTTATGAAAAATACCTCGCAATATTGTAAATTGAAAGAGGGAAGCATTCGATTACACATTGCATACCAAACATACGCGCCAGCACGGCAAATTAGTCCGGTCGGTAGTGTTCAGCTATCACGCGAACGGCCCTGCTTCAAATCTACTCAATGCAAGTGGGCGTTTTTCTGGTTAGTTGAGACATTTTCCCCAACGCACTGCGTTAATTCACAAGTTTCGTACGGGTAAGAAAAAATGTAGCTTTTGGGAACGGCGGTTGTCCCTCATTTTTTTTTTATGTCTACTACTGGGAAATTGGCGGACAAGATTCGGCAAGCCACCAGTTACGTCACGTGGTTGCCGGCTGCCACTACCAGCCCACTAGCGGACCACATTAGGCTAGCCATCATTTCTGGCACGTGCTTGCAGGGCCACTGAAGGGCCACTTGTGGCAGCTACTGCCTGTGATGGACCACTGATGGCCCTGTTGTAGCATATGAGAACTGATGGGGTGCCAACTGTTAGCCTGAACTGCTGGCCCTTTGTTGGCCTCCCGGACATTTTATTGACGGTTCGGCAGCGGCAACATAGTGCTGGGCCAGCAAGACTGTTTTTGCTGGGTCGGCTTGGAGAAGACAGGTCAGTTCCTTCACCGATTTGGGACGGTGGGGGCACCCCTTAAGTTAACGCTCCAACTCGTCCCACAGGTGCTCGATAGGGTTAAGGTCCGGGCTCTGCGAAGGCCAGTCCATTCGATTAACCCCATTGTCACCATACCAAGCCATAGTGGACCTCGCAACATGACAGGTGGCATTGTCATCCTGAAAGTAACATGGGTCCACCCCGTAAAACTGCCACAACGTACGAAGCGCATGGTCATCCAAAATGGTGCAGTAGGTCTCGGCGTTGAGTCTACCAGGAATTGCGACCAAAGGTCCCGTGCTATACAAGGAGAAACACCCCCATATCATAATTCCACCGCCGCCGAACTTACACAGTTGGCACAATACATTTCGGCAGGAGGCGTTCTTCAAGCAGACGCCAAACACAGACCCTGCCATCCGAACGGTAGAGTGTGAACCTTGATTCTTCGCTCCAGAGAACCTGTTTCCACTGTTCAAAGGTCCACTGTTGACGTTCTTTGCACCACGTTAGCCGAGCAGCGCTATTGGACTTGGTGATCAAAGGCTTGTAGGCGGCAGCACGCCCATGATACCCCAGGAGATGGGCTTCCTTACGGATAATGTTCATCAAAAGAACACTCCCGGATGCCTGTTGAAATTCCTCGCGGATGTTGCCCATCGATTTGGTGCGGTTCTTTCGAATTTCTCTGGCCAGCACCCGTCGGTCTCTAACTCCCAGTTTTGTGGGTCTACCGGGTCGGGGCACATTCCGACAGTCACCTTTCATCTTCCACTTGCCAATCACGTAGGCCACTGTCGGTTTTTGGGTACTTCAACTCGCTGGATATGTCACGTATGGATTGGCCATTTCTGTCATACCCGACGATTACACCTTTCTCGAAATCAGAGAGCTCCAAACTGCGTGGCATCTTGCATGCGACTGGTTGCGTTGTTGTTTCCCACACGATATTTAACGGCGGCGGCCGTGACGTGTATCAGGACCACAGATATCGTCGATTGCAGGGGTGTCCAATTACTTGTTGGTAGATAGTGTATATTTAATAACAATTTTGTGCATTTTTTTAAAATTTGAGTTTCCTGTCATTGAGGGAAAAATACGTTACTCAAATATGATTGAAAACTGATATTTTAACAATTAAGCATCATGCATGTTTTTCAGTTAAAAATGTTATTAGGTGCCGCCGAAGTGAATCTTTGCATAGGGCCGCCGAAGTAAATCTTTGCGTTTGACCGCCGAAGTAAATCTTTGCCTAGGGCCGGCGAAGCAAATCTTTGCCAGGGCCGTCGAAGTAAATCTTTGCCTAGGGCCGTCGAAGTAAATCTTTGCCTAAGGCCGTCGAAGTAAATCTTTGCCTAGGGCCGTCGAAGTAAATCTTTGCCTAGGGCCGTCGAAGTAAATCTTTGCCTAGGGCCGTCGAAGTAAATCTTTGCCTAGGGCCGTCGAAGTAAATCTTTGCCTAGGGCCGTCGAAGTAAATCTTTGCCTATGGCCGTCGAAGTAAATCTTTGCCTATGGCCGTCGAAGTAAATCTTTGCCTATGGCTGTCGAAGTAAATCTTTGCCTAGGGCCGTCGAAGTAAATCTTTGCCTAGGGCCGTCGAAGTAAATCTTTGCCTAGGGCCGTCGAAGTAAATCTTTGCGTAGGGCCGCCGAAGCAGTAACGCCTGCCCTGATGACTTGTATAAGTCTGTCGGATTGCTTCTTTGGTGGGCCTACCGGTTATTAATAAAAAAGTTCTCCACAAGCAGTGTTTCCATTATTTTGATAAACCTCTGAATATGTTTCGTACATCCAAATGTTCCGCGTGTTATACGATCCCAAGAAAATCATCCCATTATTCGGAGGATCCTGGTCTTATAATGAAATATATAATGACAATACGCAGTAGACAATTTTCAGGTTAAGACAATGACGATTAAAATTGGTATCGGGCGAAAAGAAACCCCTCATCGTCAGCCAACATTGGGCCATTATTTTAACAAAATGCTGTCGTTTAGAGACTTAAGTAGTCGACTAGCAAAAATGGTAATAAACCCAGCCGAAATCGTTAACACGAGCCTTTCGTTTTTTCCATTTTTTTTTATCCTGTACTAGAACGGCTGTTCAGGTGCACACAAAGAGATTCTGTCTCGAGATGAGAAATTGAAATTGTAAGGGCGGAGGTCAGAAGTGGGTCTTGATTCATTATTCTACGGAGAAGCGTAAATTCTTCTTAGTTCGTGAAAATATTCCTTGGGCTCCAGGTGAAAAGAAAATGGGCTATTGAATCCATCACAATGCTCCTACTCCACCTCTCGAAATCAATTTCCTTTTTGGATGAGATGAGAGAGATCTTGGACGCAGCGACATCATCTTCGATCTCTTCGGATATAAATAGCGACAGGAAGTGAGCAGAGAATAGTCGGGATCGTGGTCTTCTATTGCTTAAGCTCGGGGTAATATTCTAGAAGAAAGATTACTTCCGTAGAGCTGCTCATCTTTTAAGACAAAAGTGTTCTTTGATCGACTTGTGGACTTTAGTATTCCCAACAAGAGTAACCGACCGTTTCAATCAGAATTCATAAATTTTAAGCATGATTTTCTCAGAAAATTCCAACATCTGAATTTGCTTTCGGTAAATCTCTTGTCTTCGCCATCGTAGGTTTGTTTCCTATATACTACAATATTTAATCAAAACCTACGCGTCTTCTATTGGCTCTGTCTGGTTTTGTATTATTTATTTAAATGATGCCGTATTTTCGAGAAGGATGTTGCAGGTAGATTTTCTATACCTTCAAATTTTCTTCTTTTATGTTTTTACATAAATTATGGTACCAAGACTGTTCAAATTCTCATATGCAACAAAAATGGCATTACGATTAAATAAAATGAAGAACTACGTTCATAACACATTTTGAAGAATCTAAAAGTTTTACCGAAGTCTTATACGTAGAACCTTACCTAAACTACTGGAATCCAACACCAAATACACACACGCATACTACTTCTTCATATTTCTTGTATTATATGTCGTGAAGATTGTTTTTCTTCAAGATTTAACAACAACAATGAGCAGCTCTTAGGGCAATAAACTGTCGCTCGTCCCTAAGTTAGGGTAAATGGTAACTGGCTCTAGGGAGGTGACAGAGGCAGCACCACCAAACAAACAAACAGCGCATGCGTCATGCGGAACTCTGGTCAGAAGCCGGCACCCCAGACCACTTGGACAACGGGGTGTCGATCTTTAAGATCCATCATCGCCGAATAAAGCATATTAGGTGGGTGGCTCAGTGTTGATTGAAGTATACGGATCCCAGGGGCAACTGATGGAACTGGCTCAGTTGTTCAGGGATGATTTTCGCGGACTCATTCGCGTTACTTTCGGGGAAATACCCAAACTGGATGGGCGGTAATGGGGAATCAAGCCCACAACTGTTGCCTAGCACACAGACACGCTGCCGATAATTAGGCAGCTCCGCAGCGCCTGTAATTCGCACACACAATATGTACGCCTTATAAAAAATTCCCCACCTGAAGAAGTAGAACTACGTGATGCAAATTAGTATAAAAGTGCAGGAAACTGATACATGGAAATCAAGAGGAGATCACCGGTTTGGCTACACTTGTAACATGCAGAGTGATACGAATGACTCAAACCTGATTCATTTCTGACGAATGGGCAGAAGCCAGCGCTGTAAGACAAACGCACCACACATACCTTATTCGGGACTCGAACCTGGGCCCATCTGGGACGAATGGTCGTAAGCCAGCGCTGTAAGACAAGTACACCATCCATAGCATATCCTGGGTCCATCTCGGACGAATGGTCAGAAGCTAACGTTGTTAGACAAGTGCACCATCCATAGCTTATCCTGGGTCTATCTCGGACGAATGGTCAGAAGCTAACGTTGTTAGACAAGTGCACCATCCATAGCTTATCCTGGGTCCATCTCGGACGAATGGTCAAAAGCGAACGTTGTAAGACAAGTGCACCATCCATAGCTTATCCTGGGTCCATCTCGGACGAATGGTCAGAAGCTAACGTTGTAAGACAAGTGCACCATCCATAGCTTATCCTGGGTCTATCTCGGACGAATGGTCAGAAGCCAACGTTGTAAGACAAGTGCACCATCCATAGCTTATCCTGGGTCCATCTCGGACGAATGGTCAGAAGCTAACGTTGTAAGACAAGTGCACCATTCATAGCTTATCCTGGGTCCATCTCGGACGGATGGTCAGAAGCCAACGTTGGAGGACAAGTGCACCATTCATAGGTTCTCCTGTGTCCATCTCGGACGAATGGGCAGAAGCCAGCGCTGTAAGTCAAGCGCACCACACGTACCCTATTCGGGACCTGAACCTGGGTCCATCTCAGACGAATGATCAGAAGCCAACGTTAAGACAAGTTCACCATTAATAGCTTATCCTGGGTATATCTCAGACGAATGGTTAGAAGCCAACGTTGTAAGGCAAGTGAACCATCCGTAGCTTATCCTGGGTAAATCTCGGACGAATGGTGAGAAGCCAACGTTGTAAGACAAGTGCACAATCCATAGCTTATTCTGGGTCCATCTCGGACGAATGGTCAGAAGCCAGCGTTGTAAGACAAGTGCACCATCCAGAGCTTATCCTGGGTCCATCTCGGACGAATGGTCAGAAGCCAGCGCTGTAAGGCAAGCGCACCACACATATCTCATTCGGGACTCAAATCTGGGCTTATCTCGATCGAATGGTCAAGAGCCAACGCCTGAGAACCCTTGATAACTGGGCCGGAGAAATGAGACATCACCTCACGTTTTAAATGCTTGCACCGTTCACAGTGTATCATGCTATAACGCACAAGATGGCAGAGACGGTATTACCGTACATGGTACTATTCACTGTAATGAAATTCACCCTCTGCTAAGGTTGCCCTTTGTCCAGATACTATAATCTTCAATAGGGATGACACGCAGGTATTCTGATTTAAATCTAAGTCCAGGTGCCTTTCGAAAATTGTTATGGTGAAGAGCTAATAAGATCCAATGGTATCTATCTATTGATTACGCAAGAATATACATACGATAGACTATCCAGCCTATTTAAACACTATTGTCGTTGAATCTTTGGAGTTTGTTACGATGAGTACGATGATGCTATCCTTCGCACACTACAAATCAAGTATCGCTTTGATATTTGGTTGAGAAAATTATTAGTGCCCGACACCATTAGCTGTGTCCAAGATATACGTATATACGGATGCCAATCACTTAACTGGGCATCACCAATACTAGAATTATTGGTGGTGTCCAGTTAAGTGATCGCATAGCACGATGAGTACAATAGATTCCGGTTAACTGGGATACGTCGGGGCTGGAACACTTTGGCCTAGTTAAGCGCCTGCCCCAATTATGCGAAGCTTTACCTCAAAGAGCTTTTTGGGATATTCTTCAAGAATTATCACAAATAAACGGCTGTCCCGATTAACCGATGGCCCAATTAACAGGAATATACTGTATATATTTGTCTTATTTATTTTCACGCGCGCAACTGAAGTTTTGTGCTTCACCTGTTTGGAGCAGATATTGCCTTCACCTATATTATTTTGCTGCGATTAAACACATCTCACTACTTAAAATCTGTGTATAAAATTTGCGCATACATCCCGTAGAGGGATTAAAAATTATCTGGTTGCGTTTTTATTACAGTAACATGCTTATGTACTGTGTATATATAGAAAGGCCGTTCTGTAAAAACTGAGAGTAGTTTTTTTTTGAGTTGGCAACAGTGTAAAGGGGGAAAATAACCACGCAAATGACAAACTGAATTAAGGAAGTGTCTATGGCAAAACTTATTAGCCGTGACGAGCGATTCTGGTTTTGTTATTGCGCAGTTATTTAAGAAACGTCTGCATTTCGCCATACAGCTATGGAGGGGATTGATTCAAAGTTAAGAAGTGAAATGTTTTGTACGATAAAATTTTGCTATCGTTTGGGTAAAACGGCTCCAGAAACAGTTGATCTAATGAAAAAAGCTTGCAAAGATAAATCTTTAAGTGAGTCAACGATTTTTAGATGGCACCATGATTTCAAAAAAGGGCATTTGTCGGCAGAACTCGTTCTAGGCCTCGTCGACATGAAAGTGTTGTTACGGAGCGTATTTTTAACACTTTTTGGGTAATTCTGCAAGAAGATCAACGAATGACACGTGAAGACATAGCGGCATCAACTAATATTTCAAAAACGTCCACATTTTACGAGACCAACTACTGCTGTATCGTGTGTGTTGCAGATGAATACCTCATCACCTGACGAGAGAACAATTGTTAGCCAGAGTTCAGGTGTGTCATGAGTGGAAACAAATGTTTGCAAAGGATCCAGACTTTCTAAACACAGTAATAACTGCCGATGAAACATGGGTCTACTATTTCGCCCCCCCTCCTACCCTCACGAAGCGCGCAACGAGTGTCTGGAAACACCCAGGCTAGCCTTCTTCGAAAAAAGTCCACCGAACCAAATCAGCTAGGAAGGTGATGATGATAATTTTCTTTGATCATAAAGGTGTAGTTTCCCAGCAAGCCGTTCCTCCACAGATTACTGTCAACGCTGAGTATTACATTTCAGTCTTGAAGCGTCTGCGACGACAAATATCGATTAAGCGACCGGAACTCGTGGGCAAATGGACCCTATATCATGATAACGTCCGCTCACATGTAGCTGCTTGTGTTCAATAGAAATGCAGTATTGAAGTCATGCCAAAGCCTGCCTACGGTCCTGACCTCGCTTAGTGTGATTTCTGGTTGTTTCCAACAATGAAGAAGTTCCATGGCGCAACATTCAACACAGATGCTGACGTTATTCAAGTTGTACAGGGGTTGCTAAAGCAGTTTCCACAAAATGCCCTCGCCACATGCTTTGAAAAGTGGACTGAACGATGGGACCGTTGCATATCATCCGAGGGAAGATATTTTGAGAAAGGATGACATATATTTTGCTGTACCTATATTTCTTCATCTTGTGTGATTTTATTCTCAGTTTTTATGGAACAGCCGTTGTATAAATGTTTAAATCAAAGCTCAATGTTCCCTAATGTGATTTTTTTTATTGGAGGTTTAACGACTACCGTGAGCAACTCAATGGGCTATAAGCAGTCGCCCGTACCTAATTTAGGGTCACTGGTTCCAGGGAAAAGGGAAGAGAGCCAGTGCCGTAAGACAAACACAACATCCATGCCTCATCGGGATTCGAACCCGGACCCCTTTCGGACGAATGATCAGAGGCCATCGCATAGACCACTGCGCCACCGGGGCGGCTCTCTAATGTGGAAATATTTCAATTTATTGTTTTATTACTCGGGGATCACTACCTTCCAACGTGAGCAACTCTATGGGCTTTAAGCAGTCACAGTCTTTAATTTAGGGCCACCAGTTTCAGAGAGAGAGAGAGAGAGAGAGAGAGAGAGAGAGCCAATGCCGTAAGACAAACACACCTTCCATTCGCAACCCGGAACCATCTCAAATTAAAGGTCATAAGCCAACGCTTATACCACAGCACCACCGGCGCAAGTAATGTGGAAAGTTACAAATACGACCATTTTTCATCATAACATATTCATTGTTTTGTTTTGCCTCTAGTACGTACAAAAATTCATATTGGATTAATATCTACTCTATAAATTTGTATACACATGATATTGATTCCTTACTGAACATACAGGTGTAGGACAAAATAACGTGAACACCGCGCTCAGAGACATGACTTTTAATGCAGCTGCGTACGTCGCAATATGTAAAGATATCCGCGCCGCCCCGGTGGCGCAGTGGTCTAAGGCGCTGGCCTATGATCATTCGTCCGAAAGGGGTCCGGGTTCGAATCCCGGTTAGGCATGGATGTTGTGTTTTTCTTACGGCACTGGCTCTCTCCCTTCCCTGGAACCAGTGACCCTAAATTAGGGACGGGCGACTGCTTATAGCCCATTGAGTTGCTCACGGAGGTCGTTAAACCTCCAATCAAAAAAAAAAAAAAAAAAAAAAAAAGATATCCGCCACTTCTTGGTTATAATAGCTTTGTTTAGAACCTCAAGGTCCTGTTTAAGTGCATTTAAAGTGCCTTAATTTCTTTCAGGCCGCCCCGGTGGCGCAGTGGTCTAAGGCGATGGCCTCTGATCATTCGTCCGAAAGGGGTCCGGGTTCGAATCCCGGTGAGGCATGGATGTTGTGTTTGTCTTACGGCACCGGCTCTCTCCCTTCCCTGGAACCAGTGACCCTAAATTAGGGATGGGCGACTGCTTATAGCCCATTGAGTTTATAACGAAGTAAATTTCTCCGTCATTTGTCCACGCCAGGATTCGAACCCGGATCCCCTCATTCCGGAATAAGTCACTCTACCAATTGAGCTACGCGGACGTTTTATTCTGATTCCTATCTGCCTTTATGCCGTGTGCGTCCTTCGGGCAGGTACGTCACATCTCCTGGTACGTTACATCATCTCCCCCTTATTTATTTATTTTATTATTATTATTTTTTTTTTCGAAGTGCTGGAGAAGGGATTCTCTTATTTTTTCGTATCTCGCGGTGTGGAAATAACATCACAATAATGCGAGATTTTGAACGGTCGGGTCATCCGGATAGTTCGGGCGCCATTATAACGAAATAAATTTCTCCGTCATTTCTGTCCACGCCAGGATTCGAACCCGGATCCCCTCATTCCGGAATAAGTCACTCTTCCAATTAAGCTACGCGGACGTTTTATTCTGATTCCTATCTGCCTTTATGTCGTGTGCGTCCTTCGGGCAGGTACGTCACATCTCCTGGTACGTTACAAGTTGCTCACGGTGGTCGTTAAACCTCCAATAAAAAAAAAAAAAAAAAATTCTTTCAGGGTGAGGACGAAATGAGCGACCTAACGGACTTCGAAAGAGGGCTAATTGTTTGTGGCCGGCTAGTTGGTGCCTCCGTGACAACAGTTACAGGGTAGTGGGGGATATCGAGAGATACTCTGTCTAGCCTTGTGACAGCATACCGTGTTCGTGGCAAAACCTCGTCTGCGAAACACAAGAACGGCCGGAAAAAGGACCCTGACTGATAGAGACAGGAGAGCATTAAAGAGATTGTTACCCGTAATACGAAGACCACGGTGCCGAAAATTAGTGCGGAGCTCAATCTGCGTCTCTAGACCCCAGTATCAACGAAAACAGTGCACAGGGAACTGCATGAACAAGAATTTCGTGGCAGAGCTGCAATTGCAAAACCTCTGGTGACCCGGGTGAATGTAGAACGACGACGGTGCTAGGAGAATACATAGCAGACTGCCGATGCATGGAAGTGCGTAATGCCGCCCCGGTGGCGCAGTGGTCTAAGCGATGGCCTCTGATCATTCGCCCGTAAGGGGTCCGTGTTCGAATCCCGGTGAGGCATGGATGTTGTATTTTTCTTACGGCACCGGCTGTCTCCCTTCCTAGGAACCAGTGACCCTAAATTAGGGACGGGCGACTGCTTATAGCCCATTGAGTTGCTCACGATGGTCTTTAAATCTCCAATCAAAAAAAAAAAAAAAAAAAGACATGTACAGATGAATCTACATTCACACTATTCTCCACCGCAGGATGTGTTTACATATGGAGAACACTGTCAGAAGCGTACAACCCAAACAGTCTGCTGCCAACAGTGCAGCATGATGATTCTGTCATGCTCTGAGCGGTCATATCGTGGTTTTCAGCAGATCCCCCGATCACCTTGAAAGGGCAGATAACTAGCAGGGCGTATAAAAACATTTTAGCCGAGCAAGTTCATCCAATGGCTCAGGGTATGCCATCTATCAAGATGATAACGCCCCAATTCACAGAGCTCGGAGTGTCCAATCTTCGTTTGAGGAACACGAGGACGAACTTTCACATCTTCCTTGGCCTTCCCCAATCACCAGACTTAAACATCATCCAGACAATGTGGTCTGTGTTGGAAAACAGTGTAAGATCTTGTTATCCTCCTCTTGTATCTCTCAAGGATCTGGAGCAGTTTCTGCATGAAGAACGGTGTAACATCCCACTAACCACTACCTTGGATTTATCGTTCAGCATACAGGAGAGAACTGAATCTCTCAAAAATCTCCTACTGGAGAAAACTGTGTGAGTTTCAAACTCCGGCTGACCCTTTCGGGATCCCCTATAAGATCTCGAGGGGATCCATAACCGAACCGCTAAAACTGGCAGCGGTAGAAAGGGCAGACGGTAGCCTATCAAAGACTCTTGATAGTACCGTAGAAAGTCTCTTGGATTACCACTTCCAAGGAGACGAGGGAGAAGGGGACTCCCCTCAACAAAAAGAAATAAGGGAAGAATGTCGGATCCCGCCGGACACTGGTGAGGACCCACCCTTCACGAGAGACGAAGTGGAGAATGCCCTCTCCAGTCTAAATACGGGCAAAGCACCAGGCAAGGATGGGTTCGACCTCAGCATAGTCAGAGAAATCTACTATGCAAATCCCGGGTATTTTGTGGCGCTCCTAAACGAATGCCTCGGGAGGGGAATCTTCCCAGACTTGTGGAAAACAGCGGTGCTAGTTCTTTTCAACAAGACCGGAAAGAACAAAAATGATCCCGCAGCCTATAGGCCCATCTGCCTCCTCTCGGCGTGGAGCAAGGTGCTGGACAAGCTCATAACGAACAGAGCGCTTGGCTTTCTCATGGAGCAGGGAAAGCTAAACAGGAACCAATTCGGTTTCCTTCCGGGGCGTTGCGCAACGCAGGCAATTAGCAGCCTCCGAGAGAGGGCAGAGAGGAACAAAGCGGAGGGGCTCCATACCTGCTTCATCTCACTAGACGTGAGGGGGGCATTCAACTGTGTCTGGTGGCCAATGGTTTTAACCAGACTTAAAGAACTTGGCTGTCCAAGGAACCTGTTCAAACTGATCAGCAGCTACCTGTCTGATAGAAGAGTCGAGTTCGAAGCGGGGAATGGGCAATCCTCGCGTTCGTAGCAAAGAGGGTGTCCGCAAGGATCCAACTCCGGGCCGCTCTGGTGGAATATAGTTGCTGATTCAGCACTGAACCTAGACCTGGGGCCCGCAGTGGAGATTCAAGCCTATGCGGACGATTTCGTTCTCGTGGTCTCCGCCTCAGGGAGACACGTGATCGAAAGAGAAGCACATAGGGCCTTGGATGTGCTAGAAAATTGGAGCAGAGAAAGCAAACTGTGCTTCGCTCCTGAGAAGACTACTCTGCTAGCAATAGCTAAGAGAGGAGTAATGAAAACACCACCCCAGTGCAGATTCCAAGGGTGCACTATCAAGGCGGTGCGTGAAATGAAATACTTGGGTGTGGTCCTGGATCAGAGTCTATCAGGGCTGCCACACCTGAGGCACCTTAGAACAAGGTGCACGGTGATTCTCAATAGATTTAATGGCATGAGGTTAACGGGCAAAACCAAGAAGGCCATCTATCAGAGAGGAATTGAAAGAATTCTGACGTATGCAAGTGGAGCATGGTGGACTCCCACAGTCAGAATGAAGAAGGGGATAAACTAAATCCAAAGGTTGGCCCTACTAGGGATAACCGGTTGTTTTCGCACAACGTCGACCCTAGCACTCCAAGTGCTGGCGGGGTGCGAGCCGGCAGACCTAGTAGTGGAAAGGGAGGCAGCAATGCACTGCCTAAGGTCAGGCGAGGACGCCTACCTTCTCGGTGCGCCGCATCGAGCCTCCGACATGGAGATGGAAAGCGTGGACTGGCAGATCCACCCTGCCGAGAAAATTTGCCCACCGTGGGACAAGGAGAAACCCACGGGAGTTGGGCATGAGCTGTTCACGGACGGCTCAAAGTTGAAGGGACAAGTGGGGGCAGGCTTCTGTGCGTTCTCGGACGGGAACGAAGCCACTGCAGGAAGCGTGAAATTATCGCAGAACGCTTCTGTCTTCCAGGCAGAACTTCTGGCGATAGAGACGGCACTCACTTGGGCACTCCCCAGGCGTAGTGAAGAAAGAATAAAACTCTACTCGGACAGTGAGGCAGCACTGCAGGCTCTGAGTAGATTCAGGGGAAGAAACCCCATCGTCCAGAGGATCAAAACCCTCTTGAGGGCAGAGGGAGATGGGGCAGTTAGTTTCCACTGGGTACGAAGCCATGTCGGAACCCTAGGAAACGAAAGGGCAGATCAGCTGGCGAAGGCAGCCACGCTGAAAGAGACGGTCGACGTGCAATGCAAAACGCCGCGAAGGTGTACTCGCGCAGCATTAGCACGTCGGACCATGACCGAATGGCAGGTCAGATGGGACACGGGAGAGACAGGGCGGAAGACACACAGAGTGTTTCCGAAGGTCTCGACCAAACGAGCACAGACAAATAAGTTCCTGAATCAAGTACTCAGTGGCCATGGCATCAGCCCTGAATACCTAGGCAGATTTGCCATCAGGAACTGCACTTGTCCCTGTGGAAAGAGAACGGCAAGCATAGAACACTGCGTACTTGAATGCAGTGGCTTCGCCGAATGGAGAAACACACTGATCCCAGGTGTGCAAAGAACGCGAAGATTGGATCTGCTCATCCAATCTTCCGTTAACAGGAGGGGGATAATAGCCTTGGTTGAAAGGCTAACCCTCCAGCAACATACCATCTTCCCCAATCAAACGGGGACCGAAACGCAGGAGGTGAACGTGCACACCGAAAGCGATTCGGAAGATGAATGAGGGTAGAAGTCTGTGGGAAAGCAGACGAAGAGACCACCAATGTAAATATTCTGTAAATAAATTTTTTGCTATCTCTTGATGTTGTAAGTCCTAAGCATGAGGACAGTGCATACATGTGTGTAGATGTTTTGAAAAAGAAAATAAAGGGAAATTATTCCCCAAAAAAAGTTCGAGGGCAAGGAATCTTCCAGTCAACGATAAAGTAAGAAACGACCTATCCCGCCAGACAGAGCGGGAACCCAGACAAGGTATACTAGGTCGCCTGCCAGCACGCCACCACGGGCTGGTCTCTAGGCCATTGGGGTGGCCAGGGTCCGAACCGGCGTCTCAAGGCAGGATAATTGTCGCAACATGTCAAAATAACATCCAAGGTGCTCAATAAGTCCCCGTGGAGCCAAGTCAGATTGGCGGAACGGGACAATGAAATCAGTATATTACCTTGGATTTATATGTGTCCATTCCAAGAGAATTCGGGTGGTTTCTAATGCCGAAGGTTGTTCCATATGCTATATGAGGTACGTAAAACCTTCTTTTCCTGGGTGTTTACATTATTCTGTCCAATTCCTGTACTTCATATTTCTCTCCTCCCATTTAGAATTACATGGGGTTTTTGTTATGTAAAATTCTCCTGTGATTCTTTTGGTTCTTTCTTGCCTCTCTTTTAGAGGGTTCATGGAAATTTTGTTAGATCACAATTTGTAAGCACCAGTTCACTAACGTCCCTACTCTCGCACGGCGGGGGAAACGCTATGTCCAAACAAACAAAGAAATGCTGTTTATATAAACAGACGAATGAAGATTTCATGTATTACCTTCTACGTTTACATACCATGCATGTTGTGACGTGCCTGCCCCGCAGGCCGCACACGACATTAAGGCAGATAGCAGCAACAACGAATATCCGCGTAGCTCAATTGGTAGAGTGACTTATTCCGGAATGAGGGGACCCGGGTTCGAGCTCCGGCGTGGATCAAAAATGACGAAGAAATTTACTTCGTTATAATGTCTAAAATTGACTGAAACTTCTTTGTCAGCTTCTCTTGTTTACCTAATTTCGCATCAAGAATGTTTCAGAACGTCCAAAGAATTTTGATTCACATTTAATTAAATTTCTTCTGGGATGTAGAAACATCACACCTGCTTCATAGGAATTAATGGAAACTAATCCCTTTGAATATCCTATTCTTCACGATGACATAGGAATGCACTCATCGGCGTAAAAGATACCAAGGAAGCTCAGTGGTCTAGACGTTGGCTTATGATCATTCGGCCAAGTGGTTCCGGTGAGGCATGGATGTTGTGTTTGTTTTATAGCACTGGATCTTTCCCTTCCCTGGAACCAGAGGCCCTAAATCAGGGACGGGCGACTGTTTGTAGTCCATTCAGTTGCTCATGGGCGTCTTTAAAGCGCCTAAAATACACAACCTTCCGTTTTATTAGCCTTTCACTTATGCAAATTTTAACTAACTCCTTTTATGTTTTCCACACTGAACGTCATGTCTGAACTCCCATGAGTTTTGCTCTTTTTGGGGCATGACTGGCGATCAGTTAACTCGTGCATACTGATAGAAATACAGGGACAATGCAAAAAAACGGTAGTTAGTTTGTATTAGTGTCCAATACGCGTGGCTAAATCCTGTACTGGCAAATCCTTCTCAATATATTGTTGTTATACATTGTTAAGGCTGCATGACTGGTTACAATGGTATTAATTAAGTCTTTGATTGAGTGCTGTTTTAAGCATAGAAATCTGCGTCTTTGAAGACCTGACTTAATCAGTGATTTAGCGTGCGTTTCGAACTCTGAAATTATCACACATAAAGTTCATTCCTCGAAAAGCAATTCCTGTGGGCAACTCGTCACGTGAAATGAATATAGTAAGGTCATGCAAAAACGTAGGAATAAATGCATTCCTTAATAAACGTTTGATATTTTTAGGTTGCCGTTGTTGTTGAAATTTCTTGAAAAAATCCACTTCTGAGAAATGAGGGCGGAGATAAAGAATGGGCTGGATTTTGCAAACGGTACCTCGCATGATGCTTAAGAAATTTAGTGTTAAACAAAACTAATTGTCATGCGGTAGTGGAAGGCTAAAGACGGATTTGTCTTCTGCTGTTTTGTGATGACGTCTTGCCAAATAACAAAGTTGTTGAGAGCCAAAATAGACCTCAGAGGAACGGATAACTGAAAAACAGAAAAAACTGAGGCAATCGTTGTGGCATCGCTTGCAAAACTCACCACTGAAGAACCAGTCGTTATAATGGGTAAGGTTGAAAAAAAACATTTTGATTTGTAAGCAGCGCTTGTAACACCAGTTGTGGCATTCGGTTACAAGGGTCCTTACCTTTCTTCCTACTGCGACAATAACACGATGAAATTTAATTACGTACAGAATTTTATATGTTTACATAATCTTCAAGTAAAAATCAAATACATTTATGAAATAATTTACGAAGATGATGTACACAAAGTCAACTAAAGCAAAAATGAATTTGATGTGCTTCCACACGGATGAGTCATTACATTATGACCACTCCCAGCCTGGAGACCTAACGGTGGCACAGGTGAAGTTCGGAGAGCAGTGTATATACAAACCGACGACTAGCTTTCGGTTAGTACAGTGTTTGGAGTCAGAATGTGAAAAGCTGCCGTTTTATTGGAGTTTGATAAATAACAGCTTTCGGTTAGTACAGTGTTCGGAGTCAGAATGTGAAAAGCTGTCGTTTTATTGGAGTTTGATAAATAACAGCTTTCGGTTAGTACAGTGTTCGGAGTCAAAATGTGAAAAGCTGCCGTTTTATTGGAGTTTGATAAATAACAAATTGTAACGGCACAGCGCCTCCGAACTGCGATCTCGAAAACGGCGCGGCTTGTGGGTTGTTCACGTGCCGCTGTAGTGAGTACGTATCAAAAGTAGTTAACAGATGGCCAAACGATGAACCGTCTTCCACAGCTCATTGATGTCAGAGGGGAGCGCAGAACTGTCGCGCATTGTTTGCAGCGACCGTAGGGCCATAGTGCGACAAATAACCCGCAGCTACAACAGTGGTAATCAGGACAATGTGTCACAGCACATAGTTCATCGCAGCCTTCTGCGCATGGGCCTGCGTAGCAGGAGACCCAGTCGGGTCCCCATGCTCACTGCACGTCATCGCCAACAACGCATGAAATGGGTCTAAGACAATTGAGATTGGACCGTGGATTATTGAAAGAAAGTGGCCTGGTCTGGTGAATCACGATTCCTGGTGCATCACGTAGATTGCCGAGCGCGGAAACGCCGTTTACCAATGGAGGCTATGGGATCTGTATGCACTGTTGGGCGAAAACAGGCCGGAGGCTACGGTCTTATGCTCTGGGCGATGTTTTCTTGGGACACTTTAGGCCCCATTATCCCAATAGTACAATCCCTGACAGCTGTCAGGTATCTGAACATTCGTTGCTGACCAAGTTCATCCATTCACGGCAACTGTGTTCATTGCTGGTGATGGCCATTATCGACAGGATAATGCGCCATGCCACACTGCCAAAATCGTCAAGGAGTGGTTCGAGGAACATGCTGGTGACTTTCTGTTAATACCTTGGCCTCCGAATTCACTTGATATGAACCGAAGTGGGCATTTGTGGTTCGACTTTGAATAGCAAGTTCTCGCTAAATCACCAGAATCCCGAAATGTACGGAAACTGGAAGACCTGTGGTTGACATTATGGAACCAGATACCTCAGGATACGGCACGTGGTTTAGGATCTCTTGGTGCAAAAGTGCAAGTGAATTCTACAGCAAGTGTGGGACACTTTGCTGGAGAATTCCTTTGCGCAACACGTCTCCCCAGAGAGTCCCATGCGTGTTCGATTCGAATGACATCAGAGCAGAGTGCTTGTCACTCCATCCGACGGACATCCTCACTAGACAATACTTCATCCTAAGCTGCTGTTCTGTGAGGACGGGCGTTATCGTTCATAAAAATAAACTCTGCGCTCACAGCACTACGGAACAAACAAACATGGCGAAGAACCAAATCACTGCAGTACCGCTGCCCGATGATTCTCCCTTAACCCTTCACCTGCAGTTCGGTATGTCCATTGACCATGATACCGGCCCACGCCAAGACGGCACAATCGCCATGTTTGTCCCATTCACAGATGTTCCCGACATTATGCACAATCCCATGATCCCACCAGATCAATTGCAGCTTAGAATACGACGAAAGACAGAAACTGCCTTTCATCTGTACACATTACCTTGGCTCAATGAAATATGGGATTACACCATTGTACAATACAAATTTTGAAGTTCTGAATCCGTTTATTGGTGTAAAAATGACATGAATGGTAAGTCAGATAATATCCAAAAACTTCATAATTTCGTCGTCCTAGAGCGGGAATCGAACCCGCGTCTCCCAGGTAGTGCCCAGGTATGCTAACCACGCAGAACGACAAAGTCTCTCAAGTTTCCGATTAATTTTAGTATAACCATCATTGTATTGTACAATGGTGTAATCCCGTATTTCATTCATTGATACTTAATACAGACATTTTAACGTGGACCAGGAACATCAAACAAAGATCTTCGCTCTTTCCAAGTTTATAAGTGAGTCACGGAAAAATTCTCATTGGACGCCACCGGGAGTCGAACCCAGGGTCTTCCAGTTTCGTCCCGGATATGCTTCCACTGCACCACAGCGGCCTCGAATTCCTCCAGACTCACACACGCTAACTGCCAAGCCAATTTGGCAGGTTATTTCTTGGAGCCCAGCGCAATGCTGGGGATTCATCGAAGATGGTAAACAGCAACTGAAGAAATAATTAGAAGGCGAATGAATAATTAACACAGACATTTAACGTGGATCAGGGACATCAAACAAAGATCTTCGCTCTTTCCACGTTTATAAGTGAGTCACGGAAAAATTCTCATTGGCCGTGCCACCGGGAGTCGAATCCAGGGTCTTCCAGTTACGCGCCGGATATGCTTCCGCTGCACCTAATTATTTCTTCAGTTGCTGCTTACCATCTTTGGTGAATCCCCAGCATTGTGCGGGGCTTCAAGAAGCAACCTGCCAAATTGGCATGGCAGTTAGAGTGTGTGAGTCTGGAGGAATTCGAGGCCGCTGTAGTGTAGCGGAAGCATATCCGGCGCGTAACTGGAAGACCCTGGGTTTGACTCCCGGTGGCGGCCAATGAGAATTTTTCCGTGACTCACTTATAAACGTGGAAAGAGCGAAGATCTTTGTTTGATATTCATTGATATTCTGCTCCTCCGGGCAATCACGGGAATGAATTCTAATCTTCCAGATTCGCTCGATATGAATGCCGGTTGCTTCGACTATAGCGAATCCTGTGATGGTTATATTCAAATTAATCTAAAACTTGAGACTTGGTCGTTCTTGGTGGTGTAGTGGTTGGCATACTCGCGTGCTAGCCGGGACACGCGGATTCGATTTCCGCTCCAGGACAACGAAATATTCGAGTATTCCGATATTATCTGACTTACCATTCATGTCATACTTACAGCGATAAACGAATTCATAACTTCAAAATTTGTATTACCTTGATTCATTGCTCTGAAGAACAGTCATTATGAGATATATCTCACTGATGGCTGGCTGTATCATGTGCCCTGGGTAATGGTAAGCAGTATACGGGTTTCCATTCATATAGTTGTGCGGCATTTAGAAATCTTGACTCGGTCTGTGGAGAAATTCGTGCATCCGTGTTTTCTTGAAGACGATTAGGCAACTGACCAGCGGTGCTTTTCCGACTCCGTTTTGCCGTTTCAGACAGGTAATAATCATCGCCCTGGTTCATACAGCGTGAATGTTGGCGGTCACCTTCTAAAAGTTACTTCCAGGAAGATTTTTTCGCGCTTCTTCTTAGACGAACCCGGCTAACTGTCAACTTCTCTTTGTGTGGTTGGAGACAATCTTTTAGGGCACACTCTTCCGAGGAACATTAAGCTGAAGCAAATCCCTTTCCTGAACACTTATGGAAATAATCTAAGTGTCCAAGAAATTAAAACTTGAAATATCATCTCTTCATATGTAGAGGATTTTAGGAAGGGAGTGTCTGACCCCAGGTCTTAAACAACCCTTAGAAAAAGGAAGCTAGGAGATTTTGGATAGAGAGCCCGATAGGAAAGTGACCCGGAAGCGAAGTAGAAAGGGGAGGAAGACGCCCTTATTTATTACCGGGGGGCCAGTATCCGGGGTCCGACGACTTAATGTGCCCATCCGAAGCAAGGCGGATATTTAGTGGAACGAGCGTTCGTACCTGCTGGGATCGAACCTGAGGTCATTTCCGTGGCAGTCACGAACCTTGCCCACCAGGCCACCCGCGCCCGAAAATATCATCTGGTAACAGCTGCTTCATTTGGCAGTAACGATTATCATAATTTTCTGATTGTGAATGTGGTTTAAAGAATCAAGGGGAGGCAATGCTTGCCACGTGCCACCAAAATCTTTTTTCCGTGCCATAGGTTCCGCACTCCTGCACTGTGGAATTAGACGCTCGTGGAAAACTTCAAACCGCGAAATAAAATAAATTCCTTCTGGGTCAGAATCAGTTTTTTTAGGACAAATATCCTGTTAGTTACCATAAACCTTCGTTCATAAGATTTCATGCGGCGAGAACTCTTTGATCATTACTACATTTTGCATTATCAAAAATGCAGTTTGATAATGCAAAATGTAGTAATGATCAAAGAGTTCTCGCCGCATGAAATCTTATGAATGAAGGTTTATGGTAACTAACAGGATATTTGTCCTAAAAAAACTGATTCTGGCCCAGAAGGAATTTATTTTATTAATGTTCAGCCGAAAAGTTTACGGCATTCCACCCTTCTTGTTAATGATCCAACCTACGACGAAAGCTGTTCTGTTGCTCTATCTGGAGATGCGCCAGCAAAATGAGTCTTGCACTAACAAAGTTAGCCACCAAGGTTGCGAACGTCGTAACTTGACATAAATCATAATGCGTCGACATGATTATGCAGAGAGGTCGGGAATATGGGCTCTAAATCCAATTTTGTCTGAACCGTTGCATGCGCTTTAAGTCCTTACAAATCTTTTTTAAGTTCTCCCACTGTTTCACTTTGTTTGGTCAGGAAAAGAGTGACATCTTCACTTTACCTTGAAGATAAGTGATTTTACAATAGTTGTTTACGAAATCAACAGTTATGCTCGGAAATCGTTTTATTCTCGCAGTTTAACGATCAGTGCGGCAATTAAGTTATGGGACTGACCTTTTTTTATATGACTAGGGGCTGCGCCTCTATAGGCTCGCTACGCTCGTTTCCAGAGTAGCGCTCGGGACCTGCAGCCCGATCTCCAAGTACATCACATGAAATAAAAACCAACTGGAAAATTCATATAAATTTCAATTTTTATTGCATGTCTAAGCACCTAAGGCTTGTTATTCCGAAATTTCAGAGTTCTTTTTACTGTCGTTAATTTTTGGAATGTCGGACTTTTGTCGTTTGAACTTATAGCACTTACTAAATTTACCACTAAGGAAAACAAAAGCGGTTCAAAAAGCATTTCTGTAAACGTAAACCGTTATGCTAAACCGTTAAGGTGGACCTCAAGTAATTTTGCTTCCTATACTTCTAATGGAAAAACTTTTGTACACATTTCCTTCACAATTAGTGTGTTCCCAAGGATGAAAATTTTAACATCGATTAAAATAACTCCATATTATAACTTATAATACTTAATACTTTCTAAAACATAACCATAATTATATAAGATATCAATAACTTTTCCTTTGGTGGTGTTGGGACCAGAAAAAAGATGGCGCGACCTGTACTTTGATAACGTCAGTAGACAAACAAACTTTGGATTGCATTATTATAGTTATGTTTTAGAAAATATTAAGTATAGCAAGTTATAAAATGAAGCCATTTTAATCGATGTTAAAATTCTCATCCTTGGGAACGCATTAATTGTGAAGAAAATGTGCACAGAAGTTTTTCCATTGGAAGTATAGGAAGCAAAATTACTTGACGTCCACCTTAAACAACTGAGATACCTTTACCAACAAAACATATGCATAACAAATTCTCTGCGTCACCATGGCAGCAGGTCATGGGACCAGAACGTTCATCTGTGGTTATCGTGAAGACAGACTCATTTCTTTTCTTTGCAAAATCAGAAAATGACGTTTTCTTAATTTTTTTTTTTTGTAAAAAAGGGACGACAGTTGTAAGTTTATGCTGTAAAAATTGCAATGCGTTATGATTTATAGTTTGCCATATATCAGTTTTTTTTTTTTGGTTCCCATCGCGAAATAGAGGATTTTGTGAAATTTAGAAATTTAATTTTTCGTAAACTAAATCGAAATTCAAAACAAGTTAGTCAAATCATGCAATGCATTGAATTTGATACCATTTCCAACATACCAGAAATTATTACTCAAGTTATGAGGATAATGGCTGTGGAATAAATCTCGCTCCTGTGTCCTGACCTTTAACCCCATTTCGATGATATTGAACAGAACCGGTTCAGTATACCTCAAGAATAACATACTAAAGTTTTGTCGCAATAGAAGCAGTTTTACGCAAGTTATGAGAATCATGGCTGTGGAATAAATCTTGCTTTTGTGCAATAACCTTTGACCCCATTTCGTTGATATTCAACAGAACCGGTTCACTATACCTCAGGAAGAACATGATAACGTTTTGTCGCAATCGAAACATTTTTAGGTAAGTTATGATGCACAAAGGCAATGGAATGGTTCCCACTCCAGTGTCCTGACCTTTGACCCCATTTCGCCCACTTTCAATAGGGTTCGTCCCCAGTGGCTCCCTACCACATACTAAAATTTCAACGAAATCGAACCGTATTTACGCATGTTATGACGCATAAAGGCAATGGAATGGATTCCACTTTTATGCCCTGACCTTTGACCCTATTTCGCCCATTTTCAACAGGGTTCGTCCCCAGCTGGTTCCTTACCAAATACTAAAATTTCATCGAAATCGAACCATTTTTACGCAAGTTATGACGCATAAAGGCAATGGAACAAATCCCGCTCTTATGCTCTGCCTGACTTTTGACCCCATTTCGCCAATTTTCAATACGCTTCGTGCCCAGGTGGTTCGCTATAACATACTAAAATTTCATCGAAATCGAACCATATTTTCGCTTGTTATGACGCATAAAGGCAATGAAATGGATCCCGCTTTTATGCCCTGACCTTTGACCCCATTCCACCCATTTTCAACAGGGTTCGTTCCCAAGTGGTTCCTTACCACATACTAAAATTCCATCGAAATCAAACAATTTTTACGCAAGTTATGACGCATAAGAGCAATGGAATGGATCCCGCTCCTATGTCCTGACCCTTAAATCTGTTTCGCCCATTTTCAATAGGGTTCGTACCCAGGTGGTCCCCTACCACACACTAAAATTTCGTCGAAATCGAACCATTTTCACGTGAGTTATCGTGCGGACGGACGGACGGACAAAGCCGGAGCATATACGCTTCTTCAACCTACGGTTGCAAAGCGTAAAAAAGGCGACGAGGTGCAAAAATTCGACCATCGCACTACATGCCTACAACGTTTCGTCGTTCTGTTGCCGTTAGTGTGTCCGGAACGCGACCTGATAGCACATTTTTGTTTACCTTAATTTTGAAATACAATAGCTCTTGAAGTATCGCTAGAATCGAGAAACGGTTTATTTCAACATATTCTCCAAACAATTCTCTACAAACGATGTAAATTTAATATTTTTGTGTTCAATACGTTTTGCGCTGCGAGCTAGGAAAGCAAGAGTGTCGCGAAATTTCTAAAACAGCGGCAGCAGCAGCGGCGGCGGTTACTTTTTCTTAGAATAGAGAGAAAATGGAAAAGCGGGAAAACTTACATGAATATATTTTATTCGAAGTACATTCCTCCTGCGTTTATACAAGAAGTGGAACGATCAGCGTACGATATGAGGGAGTTGCAGAAGTCGCCGCCCCAGTGGTCTAAGCGCTGGCTTGTGACCGTTCCTGCGAGATGGGTCCGGGTTGGAATCCCGGTGAGGCATTTTTTTTTTTTTTTTTGATTGGAGGTTTAAGGACCACCGTGAGCAACTCAAATGGGCTATAAGCAGTCGCCCGTGCCTAATTTTTTTGGGTCACTGGTTCCAGGGAAGGGAAAGAGCCAGTGCCGTAAGACAAACACAACATCCATGCCTGACGGGATTCGAACCCGCACCCCTTACGGACGAATGATCAGAGGCCAGCGCCTTAGACCACTGCGCCACCGGGGCAGCCCGGTGAGGCATGGATGTTGTGTTTGACTTACGGCACTGGCCCCTCCCTTCCCTAGAACCAGAGACCCTATTATTTTTTTTTTTTTTTTTTTTTTTTTTTGATTGGAGGTTTGACGACCACCGTGAGCAACTCAATGGGCTATAAGCAGTCGCCCGTCCCTAATTTAGGGTCACTGGGTCCAAGGAAAAGACAGAGCCAGTACCGCAAGACAAACACAACACCCATGCCTCACCGGGATTCGAACTCGAACCCCTTACGGACGAATGATCAGAGGCCATCGCTTAAACCACCCCGCCATCGTGGCGGCAAACTGTAAATTAGGGACGGGCGACTGCTTAAATCCCATTGAGTTGCTCACGATGGTCGTTAAACACAAATAAAAAAAATTGCAGAGGTAATATTTTGGTATGGAGAGAAAAGCTGATGACACAGTTGTCTTCAATGCCTTGAAAAACTCTCCCTTTAAAAAAATGCTTTTAATATCTTTTAAAACTTTCCCTTTGAAAAAATGTCTCAATGTCTTGAAATTTTTTTTTTCAGATATGTATAAAATGTCTAGAATTTTGTTTTTAAATATGTCTTCAATACCTTGAAAAACTTTTTCTTTTAAAGGCAGCTTTAATTCAGGAAATAGAAAGTAGTCACACGGTGACAAATCTGGAGAATAGGGGAATGGTTGAGTACAAACGCTTGTTTTCGTGCCAGAAATTGCTGTACCCTGACTACTTTGTGTGTGGGTGCGTTATCGTGAAGCAGGAACCATTGCCCGTTTTTGTACTCAGGCCTGATTCGAACAGATGTCTTCTATAGTCCTTCAAACTTTCCAAAATGGGTATACACTCAGTGGCCACTTTATTATGACCACCCCCTCAGTACTTCGTTGGGCCACTTTTTGCCTTTAATACTGCGTCGATTCTTCGTCGCATGGACTCCACGAGATGTTGATAGGTGGTTTGTGGAATCTGAGACCATGCTTAAAGAATAGCACTTTCCAGGAGTGTGAGATTGCAGGGTTGTAGATCCAGCTGTCTGATGGCTCGTTCAACTTCATCCCACAAATCCTCAATGTGGTTGAGATCTGGAGATTGTGGGGGCCACCAATGCAAAGTAAACTCACCGGCATGTTCCTGAAACCAATAATGTACAATACGAGCACTATGGCAGGACGCATTATCTTGTTGAAAGTAGCCATCGCCATTGGGATGAACCATCCACATGACAAGATGCACTTGGTCCGCAACGATGTTTAGATATGATGTGCCAGTCAGACGTTGATCAACACGAATTAAAGGACCCAAAGCATGCCAGGAAAACATTCCCCAAACCATAACGTTGCCTCCACCAGCTTGAAGGGTTGTAGCAATGCATTTGGGGTCATGCTTTCGTGCTGTTTCAGCCAAATTCTCACTCTGCCATCGGCATGGTGCAACTGAAAACGTGATTCATCGGACCACATAATTTGTTTCCAATTATCGACTGTCCAATCTTTGTGCTCCTGTGCGAACTAGAGACGTTTTCTCTTGTTAACTGCAGACAGCAAAGGTGTTCGAACAGGCCTTCGGCTGCCATATCCCATCCGATGCAGTGTACGGCGAACAGTGCGTGCAGAGATCATTTGAGAGGATCCTTGATTAAAATGGTCTGTAATTTGCTGCACTGTTGCCCTTCTGTTGTCTGTTACCAGTCTGGACACTCTCCGTTCCACCCGAGCAGTCACTAGTCGAAGACGACCACACGTTGCACGTAGAGACCCAGTTTTTTGGCTGAAAGTCCAGTCTTTAAACACTTTAAGAACAGCTGCTCTGGAACATTTCACGAATGCGGCGGTTTCGGTGATACTCGCTCCATAGCTCCGAGCTCCTACGATCATCCCACGTTGAAAGTCCGTGAAATCGCATTTTTTTACCCATCTCGTCGCCCAAAAATCACTACTACTACTGTCGCAAGCCCTAAGCTTTCCCTTTTTATACTAGCCTCGCCCTTTGGTGGCAACAGCGTGCAGCCATAGCTCATTTGCTTAAAAGTGTCAGGTGGTCACAAAAAAATGGCCACTCAGTGTATGAGCATTGCCAGTGAGAGTAATACCTTCATTAATGAACTGGTGATGCAGAATTCCCTTGGTGTCGTAAAAGCACACACGCATCGTCTTGATTTTGGTCTTCTGAAACCTGATCTTCTTTCCTTTGGGTGACTGTGTCGACTTTCACTTAGAACTTCGACACTTCGTTTCAGGGTCATAACGAAAACACCATGTCTCGTCAATTGCCACAATGCTTTGGAGAAAATTTTGCATTGTTTCTACAGTCACCAAGATGTCCTTTGCGTACTCTACTTGTGTATGTTTCTGGTCGTCTGACAAAGCATGCGAAACAAAACGAGCAAACCCCCCCCAAATCTTGCACTGAAATTTGACGAATCGTCTCCTTATTAACACAGAGCTCACAATCCAGCATCCTGAAGGTAACACAACGATTACTTTTCATCCTTTCGCGAACTTTATGAATGAGTTCAGGCATGCGCACTAAAATCGGGCCTTTCGTCGTTTTCCAAATCTTCCCGCCCATCCTCAAAACTTGCATACCATCGGAATATTTGTGCAGTAAACATGCAATTAGCTCCATAGACGTGGCGCAACGATTCAATTGTCTCAGATGAAGTTTTACCGATTTTCAAAGAGAACCGCTCTTTGCTCCGTGACAGAGGGGTGACAATGTTCTTCCACCGAATGACGTCACGCACAGCGAATAATCATCTACGCAATTCTCACGCAAATGCTGTTGCCACCGCATAGCTGATAAATGACGTATCAAAAAACCATACCTTCGCAACCTCTGTTTTACCGGAATTAAAAAAAAAAAAAATTCTTGATTACCTCACTGTGTATTTTTATAAAGTCCAGTTGTTTGCTTCTTCCTTTCATTATTTTATTGTTTATTTATTAAACATCTATTTGCGCCCTCAAAGAACATGAGGAACATGCATTACTAATGTAGTGTTGAGAACAGGAAGAGCCGGAACTAAAGTATCACAAGAAGGCTAAACGAAAGATCTGAAGAAATAAATTTTTCTTACCGAAGTGGAAATCATCCAAATACGTGGCATCAGTGAATAGACTAAGACATCGCTCTTTCCACGTTTTAGCAACACACAGCAGCCGGAAAATTGTTATTCGGTCACCGTTAGGGAATTGAATCGTGGTTCTCTCGATATCTAGCCGAACGTGTTAGCCTTACACCACGGTGGCCAACAATCCACGGCGCTATGAGTGTTTTTCTGTCAGCTTCTGACATCATAAATCCGTACACCCCACCAGATGGAGACGTTTCAGTTGCTGAGAACATTTTACAGATTTATGATGTCAGTAGCTGACATTAAAACAACGTAGCGCCGTGGATTGTTGGCCACCGTGGTGTAAGGCTAACACGTTCGGCTAGATATCGGGAGATCCGGGATTCCATACCCTGGCGGTGACCGAATAACAATTTTTTCGTTGTTGTGTTGCTAAAGCGTGGAAAGAGCGATGTCTTTGTTTATTCTTACCATTTGGCTGAACGAAGCAAAGCTTCCAGACGTAATCTTAGTGACATTGTGCAGCTGAGGTAAGATAAAAATGTTCCGCCCTGGTGACCGAATGGTCAGATGCCTAGATTTCTAACTGATCTTTCGAGCTGTTCCTGATAGAAACTATCGGGTGAGATACGGGTGGTGCGTTTGTCATAACATTTTTTTTTTTAATTGGAGGTTTAACGACCACCATGAGCAACTCAATGGGCTATAAGCAGTCGCCTGTCCCTAATTTAGGTTCACTGGTTCCAGGGAAGGGAGAGAGCCAGTGCCGTAAGACACACACAACATCCATGCCTCACTCGGATTCGAACCCGGACCCCTTTCGGACGAATGATCAGAAGCCATAGCTTAGGCCACTGCACCACCGGGGCGGCGTCTTAACTTTTCATCCGGCTGGAACGAATCAACTCGGGGTTAGCAAATTGGGCTGAAATCAGCACGAATGAATATATTCGCTGTCTAAGAAGTGGTCCGAACGCGACTGGGACGAGTGAACCTGAGCATCAGATAGCTTTGCTTTCCCTTTTAGCTTTGTTATTTAAAGTGGTCTTTTATGAGGTTGATTGACATTAATACCCTCTGACCAATTACCAGCTAAAAAGGCTGTAACATTGGCTATGAACCTAAGAAGATGTTTAAATCCCTTGTTTCTGCGCAGTGGCATAATGTCCGTATCAGGAGGACTAGCACTTTCCCATCATCCTTTGGGCCATGGAGTAAAGAATAAAAGACTAGAAGGAAACGCTCTCAGCAGTGACAGGTTTTATGGCCGGTACTGCTGAGATGAGAGGGATAAAAGGAATAGTTGTTTCGTAGGTTTCGCAAATTCCGGCTTCTTTGTGAGCATTTACCGTTTGTGGAGAGCAGAAAATTTTGGGCACCATTTGATTTTGTTACATCGGCCACTTAAAGGGACAAAGCGCTCTCCACTCCCTGGTGCTTTTTTGCTAGCTATATATATATTTGCTAATTAACTGTTTATTAATTACCTTCAGTTAATTGAAAAACAGTTTATGATTGAGTAGTTTAAACCTGACATAACGTAATATGTCAAAAATAGCCCCCTTTGTTTTATTTTTCCAGTTATAACGAAGTTCGCATATATCGAATGATATTAACTCTCCCTTCGACTTCGTTATATACGGGTTCGGTTCAGAGATATAAACGGGTCACGGATCAATGGGTCGACACTTTCTTGCGGGTCCAACGGCTCGGCTCAAGGTGTTCCTCACATGATTTTGACCCGGTTTTATTCCCGTTTTATTTTTGAAAAGAGAAAAATATATTCCAAAGAAAAATGCGCGTTGTGGAATTCTGCAGTCAATACTAGTGCCCACGGAGTGAATAATGATTTGCCATTCAAAAATATTGTCGTCTCTTTCTTAAAGCAGCGAAGATTTCTACCAACCGACGTCAGACACACTGACACCATACAAGGTACAGGCAAACGCCATTCGCCTGCTTCTCAGCTGATTCACTCTCTCCGTGCGAAGTTCGCTGTATGACGAGTAACTTTTCACATCACATCTTTTACATTGAGCATTCAGAGGTTTTCCATTTATGTGCTAACATCCCGTTCCCATGACATTTCATGTCGAAATTAACTCCTTATTTGTTAATATGGATGGATTTAATATTAAGGAGGTTGAGAAAGGGGTCTGGTACGATTCGTCCAACGACGATTGGTCCAGTGCCGATTCGTCCAATGGACAATTGGTCCAAAGGTACGATTCGTCCAATGGTACGATTGTTCCAATGCCGATTCGTCCAATGAGACGATTGGTCCAATGCCGATTGGTCCAATGAGACGATTGGTTCCAATGCCGATTCGTCCAATGAGACGATTGGTCCAATGCCGATTCGTCCAATGAGACGATTGGTCCAATTCCGCCCTATCTGTCCAAGTGCTACTCGTGCTATAAAAGTCTCATCTGTTCTGATTCTATCTCCGATGTTATACGAAAGTACAGGTAGTCCGAAGAATGTAAAATAATGTTACATTTCATGCGTAATAATGTGGTTACAGATTTCTTTTTTTTTTTTTTTTTGGAATCGCGTTTTCTTGTTATACTGCCCTTGCTGCCGTATGAAGTTACTGATGTACGAGCCGTTCTATCAACTTCAATGTTTCTCTTTTGCATGAAATAATATAAAATGCTAATGTTCCGTTTCTGTTTGCAGAATGCAGTGGGGTTTTCCGCCAACTGCTCAATGGAAACAACTGTTCGGGGTTTGGACAGAGGCCTTTTCAGCAGTTTTTATTCCAGCGATGTCATATTCATAACGTTTACGTATTAAATCAAGTTAATAATATTGCGCTTTTACTTAAGCACGAAATATTAATTCATAGGCCTGCGGCCTAGGTACCTTGCAAAGACCTCAGAAATGATACGATGAATGTCTTTTATAAAGTTTTATAAAATGTTTACAAATACCAAATATCTAGGTTTTAACTAAAAATCTTCTAAAAAGGCCCGCGACCTAGGTGCCTGGTAGATAGCTGAGAAATGATTAGTTGAGTGCCTTTTATAAGGTTTTATAAAATGTTTACAAATACTAAATACCTAGGTTGTGACTTAAAATCTTTTAAAAAAGCCCGCGGCCTAGGTGCCTTGTAAAAACCAGAGAAATGATACGATGAGTGCCTTTTATTAGGTTTTATGAAATGTTTACAAATACCAAATATCTAGGTTGTAACTTAAAATCTTCTAAAAAGGCCCGGGGCCTAGGTGCCTCGTAAAGACCTGGGGAATGATAGGATGAGCGCCTTTTATTATAGGTTTTATAACATATTTACAAATACTAAATATCTAGGTTGTAATTAAAATCTTCAAAAAATGCCCGCGGCCTAGGTGCTTTGCAAACAGCTGAGAAATGCTCCATTGAGTGCCTTTTACCAGGTTTATGTAAAATGTTTACAATTACCATATATACGGAAATTATCTTTCAAAAGGATATAAAGAGGAGAATAATTTAAATTATTATTCCTTTCTGGAAAATAAAAAAGTTTACCGTTGGTAAGATGATACCATTGGACGAATCGGCATTGGACCAATCGTCGTTGGACGAATCGTCCGGGACCGTTGAGAAAGGCGTCGAGGCCAACAAATACGTGTTTGTTGAAAACCACAAGGGGAAGAATGAATGCTCGAAATTGTTTCGTCTCATTAAGGAACCGGTGAATTGTTTGGTCTTGCTTGTTGTTCAAAATGTAGAAAGTGTATAATTACAAAGAAAGATGTCGACGGTGTAATAAAAGATTGTGGAATCAAAAAGTCTAACGGGCCATATGAAAGTATGCGCACCTCCATCAAAGCGTGGAAAGAGCGAACAATCTAAACACATTAAAAAAAATGCATTTGTGTAATCGGAAATAATGATTCCCATTTGTAATATACTCCATGGCCACGGTCATATAGTCAACCATTAGTTCTGGATTACGCAAAGTATTGGCACAAAAAATGGCACTGAAATTTAGCAAGTAACCAAATTTTATTATTAAAAAAGGATTTCAGTTATTAAATATCAAGCAGTTATTGGGATGAATGCATATATTACGTTTATATGTACACATATATAAATTGAGTTTCGAATTTATAGTTCAAAGCAGATTTGTCCGGGTTAGTTACGAGTCCGGGTCGGGTACGGGTCCGAAATTTTTGACCCGTTTCCAACTCTGTTTCTGTTGTATATCCAAGAAATTTTGGCCATTATGTTGCGTGAATAAATTAGTCTGCTCAGAAGATGGGATGGTATGTTTACATAATCCTCAAACGAGTAAGCTTGTAAATGAAGGCTATATGCGATTCTGTCTATCCACGCTCCTTTTCGCCCATGTGGTGAGAATTAGAAAGAACAGATACATACATAGATAGCTCGAACATGAGCCGTCGTTGAGAATCTCCATCCGGGGACGTGACAGAAATAAATACAACGGCGGGAGTCTGAAACATTAAAAAGTGTATGAACTTAAAGGTGGGTGACTCACATCATCAGAGATATGTGTGTGTGTGTGTGTGTGTGTGTGTGTGTTCCATCATCCGTCGCCATAAGCCGTCAAAGCCCATAAAAGCATCAAAACAGCTTCCAGGAACATATCTAGATGAATTCACCCCTGCCATAAATCGTTCTCCCAGGCAAAGAAAAGTAACTCTTCGTCCCAGAGAGAGGGAAACAGGAGAGAGAGAGAGAGAGAGAGAGAGAGAGAGAGAGAGAATAAAAAAAAAAGACTCTCCCAGAAACCTTACCTTTCGCGGAGCGTCATGTTGTTATTTCTGTGGAATACAAAACTGCAGTTACTTTCATGGAAGGCTTTGGGTGTGAGAAACTTCGATATGATTACTTCATGAATGCAGCGAATTTTTAGTTGCAACAGTGCGGCTTGGAAAAGACATTTCCTCGACTGGCTTCTTGCCGAAAACGAAGCGACGATATCTGGGACGGGAGCCAGTAAAATCAATGTTGAAAGCTGGGGTCGGAGATCTTTGAGTCCCCGTGCAATAACCTTGAGTTTCTTGTCTTGTTTAGATATTTTTCTTCTTAACAGCGTTTCCGCGGCAAATAAAACCTTACACAATAACATCAGCCAAAATACAACCTGAAATATCTTCATTTTCGGCACCGTGCAAGCACAAAAGTTCTGCCCTGACCACTTTAATTACCTTTCTCGCCAAACTAATTAATGCACCAATTAATCTACACACTGGATGGAACTACTTGCAAGCTAATTAATATGCCAGTTTACGCTGTGAAATAATAAATCACGTGACTTTATCAAGAAATTCATTTCAGCCTGTCAAAACTGAAAATTACAGATTTTCTTTTCTAGAAGCCTAAGATTCTAAGTTAGATCATTGGAGCAATACGGAGTGAAAATACACTGAAGTGCCAGAAAAACTGGTACAGGCGAGCTTATGCAAAATACATAGCAACGTCACCTATGCGCGTACTCGGTTGCATCCGCCAGTGTGTATATATAAAGCGATAGACATCCTTGCCAGCTGTAAGAGCTATTTTCGGCATGAGAAAGACAAGTAATAACGATTTAAGCGATTTTCAAGGCGGTGTCATAGTTGGCACTCGTGAGATGGGCCATAGTATTTCGGAGGTAGAAACGAAGATCGGATTTTCACTGACGACCGTTGCAAGCGTGTAAAGTGACTACAAGAATTCCGGCAAAACCTCCAACCTACGATACCAGTGTGGCCATAAAAAGACATTGGGTGAACGTAACCATCGTCGGCTGTCAAGAATCGTTTCACGCGATAGGCGTGCAACACTCTCTCATGTATCATCGGAATTCAATGCTGGAGCCTCAACAAGCATCAGCGTCCGGACTGTGCAACGTTCCCTGCACGATATGGGCTTTAAGAACCGACGCCCAACTCGAGTCCCCTTGATGGGTGCACGACACAGAGCTATGCGCCTCGCTTGGGCACGACAACACCGCCACTGGGCACTTGATGACTGGAAACAAGTAGCCTGGTCTGACGAGTCGCGTTTCCAACTGTATCGGGCAGATGGAAGGATTCGTGTGTGGCGCAAACCCCATGAAGCCATGGATCCCTCCTGTCAACATGAAACTGTACCGGCTGGTAGGGGTTCTGTAATGGTATGGGGTGTGTTTAGCTGCTGGACTTCACTGGGACCCCTGGTACGTCTACAAACGTCTGTGACTGGCCAACGCTATGTGCGCTTCCTTTCTGATGAGGTACACCCGTTCATGTCCGGCATTCATGCTGATGGGTTGGGCCTGTTCCAACAGGCCAATGCACCTCCATGCAAGTGTCGGAACGTCACATTATGGTTAGAGAAGCATTCATCTGAGTTTGGGGTGTTGCCATTCCCACCCAAGTCTCCTGATCTGAACGTGATAGAACACATTTGGGATGCCATGCAACGCGCTATCGAACACAGGAATTCGAGACCTCGGAATACACCCGATTTGTGGAACGCTCTGCAGGAAGTAGGGTGTGCATTACCTACAGCATATTTCCAGAAGCTAGTGGAGTTCATTCCCCGTCGTATTTCTGCAGTCCTGCGCTCCCGTTGGGGACCTACCAAGTATTAGACTGGTGTACCAGTTTTTCTGGCACTTCAGTGTATATGGATGTTTCACTTTTCTTTCTTTCTTACCTTTTTTTCTTTTTTTTTTTTTTTTTTTTTTTGCTTGCGCTCTATACAAACCACGGTGAATAAAGTTTGCAGCTGTTCGCCCGTGGGCCCGAGTTCGAGTCTCGGATAAGGCATGATTGTTGTGTTTCACTCACGACACTGGTCCTCTCCCTTCCCTGGGAACAGTGGCCCTGAATTAGGGACGAGCGAAAGTTCTGAACCTCCCCCAAAAAAGCGAAAAAAAAAACAACAACAACAAAACGAAGTTTACAAAACAGTTCACGAATGTATGAAAAAAAAAGGTTGACACCGAATTCTCGGGTGAAATGAAAAATGCGTGGTAACATAAGATGTAATATTCCTTTGGGAGGGAGGGTACTGTGACGCAGATGACGCGCTACTGAGGTGATGCATGAGTCAAATGGGCAATGAAGCAGTAGTAAGCCTGCCAGCGTAGTTCAGTTGAGAGAACATCCTCTCCATACTGCAAAGGTGTAAGTTCAAATCACGCTGTTGGCAAAAGAAAGGTTACATCGGCACCTGAAAGAAATCAAATTCTCAAAGAGGTTTTTTTATTCTTTAAAATTCCTGATGGATCAGTAGGAAGAGAGAGAGAAAAAAAGAGAAGTTTTTGAAATTCCGGAAATCTTGTGTTACGGTGGGACAAATTTTCCTAAAAAACACCACCACCTTTTGGGACTTTCAGGCATCAACACTAAATAAAATGAAGGTGTCAAAAGTAAATTCTTACACCAAACGTTTTATTTTCGTCAGGGCGTATTTAGAGGGGACCAGGGGAAGCCTTGCCCACCCGAAAGTGTTTCATTTTTTTAAGTTTTTGGTTAAAATGTGACTTGCATTAGATAAAAATGCTTTATTTTTTTCTTCTATTTTTTATTAACTTTAATTTTGTTCTGATGGATTTCAAAAACTCCCATTTTTCGCCACCTTCCCGGAAAAAAATTCTAAATTCGCCCCTGATTTTAGGTTTCCAATAATGAACACCGTCGTGAAGTAACTGAAGACATTTATTTCGTAGATGAAAACTGATGACACTTCCACAATAACAACTGCAATAATGATATTAACCGCATGATTTTTTGTTGTTGTTGTTTCGGGATTTTACCACCACCATGAGAGGTTCGAAGGAAACCATGGAATGAAGTTCTCTGCGAATGGCATTTTTGCTCACCTGTACACCGAGGTCTTGTGGTGTACTCCGTCGGTTAGCTGTATGTAACGACTCTTCTAAGGTTTCGATGTCCTCTATCACTCATTTTCTTTGGTCTGCCGGTACGTTTTGCTGCTTCAGGCACGCCACGTGTCTTCCACTTATTCAGTATATCCAAAACAGTTGACTTGGGTATATGTTTAAATGCCTCTCGGTTTATCTTATGGACAAATCACTAATATAACACCCAACAATCTTTCCTTTCTCAAAGTAAGTTCTCTCCAGCCGCGATATTTTCATTCAAACTCACAGTGCGAAATAATCGCGATCAGCTGCAGGCTTGTTTTTATAACGTTTGCAGTTGTACCACGCATCTTAACAACGCAGCGGATCCGTTCATTTGCTTTTGAAGGGGTTTCTGGTGAGATTTTTCAATATAGTGTACATTCCTGTGCGAAACGCGCGCCAACGTTGACTGGGTGCTGTGATGACGTAGAGCACACGAGACTGACCACGTGCATTTGGCACTTTGCCACATCGCGTTGTCGTGTGAGCAGAGAATGGAAATTGATAAACTTACTGTTCGGGTGCTCCTACGCAATTAAAATAAGGGTAAAGCGGGGTGGCATCAGCGAAAAAAGTTGGTGGACACCCGCACTGCACGAAAATGGTTCTGGTGTTTCAATGCAAGGGAGCACCAGTTCCGAAGGCAAATCGAGGTCAGTACGTCCAACGACTACCCACACCTACATCCTGTTCCTGTGACAAGAACCTATGACAGCGATCCTCGATGTCACTACACTACAATTAGCAGCTGAGGTTGATAGGGTATTTCCAATCCACCATCGTTCGTCACCTCCACCAGCGTAGTCTCTCCTCCAGTCGCCATCAAGCGGTTTCCTTTGAATTGACACCCCAGCACGCGAAATAACGTGTCGCTCTCTATCACAGGTTGGTGTCAAATCCGCAAGACGATAGGTTTTTGGAGTTTTATCGTCACGGGTAATGAAAATTGGAAATCCTACGTGTTTCTTCTACTGGGAACCAGCGGATGAGGCCATGCCAAGAAGTACTGATAGTGATGCTAAAAGGGTGGCTCAAGGAAAAGTAGTGTTGTGCACTTGGTAGACTTGTGAGTGTCTTGTGGTAATTCGAGCCACATGGTCAGGCTATGGCCGGGAACCTCCATGCCGAACAACCACAGCAGGTCCATGTTGCTCCACGCCAAGGCTACCCGGCGCTCATCAGTAGGAAGCAGGCGTTGCTTCAAGTGTCCCAAGTCACACCTATGGTCCTCCGAAAAGTACAGCAATCGGAAGGGGTTGAGAATCTACTACATCCTCCATACAGTCCTGGCCTTGACCCATCCGACTAAAATAAGAGAGTGATTTGAGATGAAAGTCACGCTGTGCATTTGGGGGATTATGAGTGGCCTGTGCAGAACTCGTGCCAGTTGGTTTGGCTGTAGACGGAACCTTTATGCCGAACAACTGCAGTGTGGCTCATTACGCTTTTGCACCAACGCTCCTCAATAGGAATCGTATATTTCTTCAACCGGACAATTTCCCAAGTCACACCTCCAGAGTGGTCCATGATGATCTGCGCCAACGCTACCCAGCGCTCATCAATAGGAAGTGAGCGTTCCTGCAAATGGATAATGCCCCAAGTCACACCT
This sequence comes from Macrothele yani, assembly GCA_039090855.1. Lineage (NCBI taxonomy): Eukaryota > Metazoa > Arthropoda > Arachnida > Araneae > Macrothelidae > Macrothele > Macrothele yani. Next base: position 129,169,739 of record CM077027.1, on the reverse strand, counting down.
TCAGAGTAGCCCATGGGCCTGCGCCAACGCTAGCCAGCGCTCATCAATAAGAAGCAGGCGTTGCTTCAAGTGTCCGAAGTTACACCTATGCTCCTCCGAAAAATACAGCAATTTGATGAGGTTGAGAACCTACTACATCGTCCATACAGTCTTGACTTTGACCCATCCGACTAAAATAAGAGAATGGTTCGTGAGGAATGTCACGCTGTGCATTTGGGGAATTATGAGTGGTTTGTGCAGAACTCGTGCCAGATGGTTGAGCTGTGGACGGAATCTTTATGCCGAACAACTTCAGTGTGGCCCATGATGCTTTGCTCCAACGCTCATCAATAGGAATCGTGCGTTTCTGCAAGTGGATAATGCTCCAAGTCACACCTCTCAGCCACCATTCCGTCGGGAGCTTGCCCCATTCGACTACCACTTGTTTCGGTTCATTGCCCATTTCCTCTCTCGCATGCCAGATTCCACATATACCATTGAGGTGAAGTTATACCATTGAGGTGGTACTTCACCTCAATGGTGGATGTGGAATCTTTCATGGGAAAGTTTCTGACCTCGAAACCTGCTGAGTGGTATCGCTGTGGGATCGCGGTTCTGGTGGAACGGTGGCAAAGGACAGGAGAAAACAACGGAATAATGCACTTTGCAAAATGAGATCAGCATGTATGGCTTCTTGCATCACTAAAGACTTTTACCGTAGGACTAGGAATAACTCCTCGGATAGTGCGGGACGACTTACGGCCGACCGCCTGTGACAAAAATGGGTCCCAATTGAAATCATTATAACGCTAAAAATGCGTGCTAATCGCGTTAGCATATTCGTAAACAACATGGAGTCCACTTCGCGCACTGCTCGACACATCGTGTGCGCGAAGCTCCCCTCGCTCAGCATGATGCGATATTTCTGAGTGTGCCGCCCCGTTTGACTCAGTCTATATCGACAACCGTGAGCGCACCACAATTGTGCATGGTATAGTTTTAAAGCTCTCATAGAGATCTATTCAAATGTATGAAAAGCATTTCGCAGTAGTTTGAACTGAGCATTTAAAAAAAATTGTTTTCTTGTGAAACGGGGAACACTTTTGACAATAACGCGGTTTATCTGGACAACCGTGAGTACAAAACTACTTTGCGTGGTACCGTTTTAAAGCTCTCGACGAGATCTGTTTAAATATATAAATAACATATCGCAGTGGTTTAAACTAAAATTAAAAAAAAAATGTTTTCTTTTGAACCGGAGAACACTTTTGACAATAACGCGGTTTATCTCGACAACCGTGAGTACAAAAGTACTGTGCGTGGTACCGTTTTAAAGCTCTCGACGAGATCTGTTTAAATATATAAATAACATATCGCAGTGGTTTAAACTAAAATTAAAAAAAATTGTTTTCTTTTGAACCGAAGAACACTTTTGACAATAACGCGGTTTATCTCGACAACCGTGAGTACAAAAGTACTGTGCGTGGTACCGTTTTAAAGCTCTCGACGAGATCTGTTTAAATATATAAATAACATATCGCAGTGGTTTAAACTAAAATTAAAAAAAATTGTTTTCTTTTGAACCGGAGAACACTTTTGACAATAACGCGGTTTATCTGTACAACCGTGAGTACAAAACTACTTTGCGTGGTACCGTTTTAAAGCTCTCGACGAGATCTGTTTAAATATATAAATAACATATCGCAGTGGTTTAAACTAAAATTTAAAAAAAATTGTTTTCTTTTGAACCGGAGAACACTTTTGACAATAACGCGGTTTATCTGGACAACCGTGAGTACAAAAGTACTGTGCGTGGTACCGTTTTAAAGCTCTCGACGAGATCTATTTAAATATATAAATAACATATCGCATTGGTTTAAACTAAAATTTAAAAAAAATTGTTTTCTTTTGAACCGGAGAACACTTTTGACAATAACGCGGTTTATCTGGACAACCGTGAGTACAAAACTACTGTGCGTGGTACCGTTTTAAAGCTCTCGACGAGATCTGTTTAAATATATAAATAACATATCGCAGTGGTTTAAACTAAAATTAAAAAAAATTGTTTTCTTTTGAACCGGAGAACACTTTTGACAATAACGCGGTTTACCTGGACAACCGTGAGTACAAAAGTACTGTGCGTGGTACCGTTTTAAAGCTCTCGACGAGATCTATTTAAATATATAAATAACATATCGCAGTGGTTTAAACTAAAATTAAAAAAAATTGTTTTCTTTTGAACCGGAGAACACTTTTGACAATAACGCGGTTTATCTGGACAACCGTGAGTACAAAAGTACTGTGCGTGGTACCGTTTTAAAGCTCTCGACGAGATCTATTTAAATATATAAATAACATATCGCATTGGTTTAAACTAAAATTTAAAAAAAATTGTTTCCTTTTGAACCGGAGAACACTTTTGACAATAACGCGGTTTATCTGGACAACCGTGAGTACAAAACTACTGTGCGTGGTACCGTTTTAAAGCTCTCGACGAGATCTATTTAAATATATAAATAACATATCGCAGTGGTTTAAACTAAAATTAAAAAAAATTGTTCTCTTTTGAACCGGGGAACACTTTTGACAATAACGCGGTTTATCTGGACAACCGTGAGTACAAAACTACTGTGCGTGGTACCGTTTTAAAGCTCTCGACGAGATCTATTTAAATATATAAATAACATATCGCAGTGGTTTAAACTAAAATTTAAAAAAATTGTTTTTGTGTGAACGGGTTAACATTTTCGACAATGCCGTGGACTTCGCAGAATGAACGCAAGCAAAAGTGGAGAAAATCAAAACGTGAGGCAAGAACATGTAAGAAGCCCAAGTAGACTGCAGCCCACCGAACTAGAGAATATCGAGAACGCCTGAAAGCAGCAGCCGCCAAATAAAAATCCAACACGCCGATCGAACCCGTACCCGGCCCATCTCGAACTAATATGCGGCATTATTTGTAAAAATTAGATTAGCTGCTTTTCATATCAGACCTGTGTTGGCTATAACAAATTAAATGAACGCTTTGAAACCATACTCTACTATCTCATTTCAACTCTCCGATCAGCAAGTCGTAATCCTACGTTCCAAACTGACGGCTCAATCAGAACTGAGCCTACCTGTCTTCTCTTTTTTTTTTTTTTTTTTGTTCCAAACGTGACGAACTTTTAACTCTACGTGGTATAATACACCAGCATTCCGATGTCAAATTGGACAACGTTTCATTCCTTAAGATCCAAAATGCACATTGCACAAGTCCTGTAAAATATTTTTCGTCAAAGCTATATAACTTATGAAACAATACAAGGTGTTTCACGAAAGGTGTCCGGATTTTCGTATTTAATGTTCATTTTTGTATTTTTCGGAAATTATCCATTCGGGGGTGAGCAGCTCTCACAGCAGAATTGTTCTCTGTTTGCTGCGTATTTTGCATTTTTCACTTTAGTGCTACGACCAACCGTAACTTTCCTATTCTTTTCGGGCACTCTTTGTGAAACACCCTGTATACGAGGACGGGTAAAGGAATGGTAACGACCTGTAGGAACTTTTGAATTAAATACAAGAATATATTAAATAAAATAAAGCAGAATAGAAATAGAAATAGTAATAAGAATTTGAAAATTATAGATAGCTAGAAAAGGAAAAGTCCTGATTTCAAAGGCTATGAATTAGATGCATTTGAGTCTACAAACTAATTACGTTTCAGAAATGTTGCGAAACTGTTTCGATCATATATACCTCACATGTAAGCCAAGGCCTTTTCCCCCAGAAAACTACGATTTTGGATGAAAGCGATGATTAACATCTGTGTTCTAGTTCTTTTTTTTTTTTTTTTTTTTCCGTTTCTTAGTCACCATGGCAATCATAGCAGGCGGTAACGGGATGTTTCCTGGAATTTCTGCGGCCTTGATTAACAACAGCATTTTTCTCTCTACTCAATACTTTTTTTAAGTTAAGAAAGAATATTCTTCTTTTCTTCTTAGCCTGCTGGCACCCACTGCAGGTATAGGCCTCCCTAGTTTTTTCCAACTTCCTGGATCCTTAGCCACAGTTCACCATTTAGCGCCACTAAATTTCTGAAGGTCATCTCTCCATCTTGTTCTCTGCCCCCCCCCCCCTTCGTCTTTTCCCATCTCACAGTTGCCATTCTGTCATTAATCATGTCCATCTTTCAGTCTTCCAACATATCCAGCCCGTCTCCACTTTGATTCTTTTATTATTTTTATAATATCTATTATTCGTGTTCTTTCTAACCGATACTCTTATTTTTCCACATTGTCGTTCTGTGATACTCCACGTTTCCCTTCCATAAGTAAATACGGGGTTAATACATATATTGAAGGTTTTTCTTTTTAAACACAACGGAACGTCGCCGGTGAAATAGTCTTTAAGTCTCCAAAAGGCTCTATTACTTTGGATAATTCTTCTATTGATTTCTCTTTCTTGTCTTTCTTTGAAACTGATTACTTGACCTAAATAAATGTATTCATCTACTTTTTCGATTTCTTTTCCTTCTATCAAAGTCTTCAACGCAAATAAATGAACCATATTTTATGGATACGGGTTTTGGGAAATATGGCAAAGATCATTTTATTTATCACAAAACCCATTGATTGAAATATTATGGAAATGAAAGAATTCTATGGAATTTACTTTTCTTTTTTTCTTTTTCTTTTTTTTTTTTTTTTGATTGGAGGTTTAACGACCACCGTGAGCACTCAATGGGCTATAAGCAGTCGGCCGTCCCTAATTTAGGGCCACTGACTCCAGGCAAGGGAGAGAGCCAGTGCCGTCAGACAAACACAACATGCATGCCTCACCGGGATTCGAACCCGGACCCGTCGCGGACGAATGATCAGGAGCCATCGCTTAGACCACTGCGCCACGGCTGGAATTCACTTTCTTCAGTCTTCATAAAAAAAAAAAAAAAAAAAGACTTCAATTTAGTTTTGCTGCATGGTTTGTGACAAAGAATTAAAATAAAACAGTTACGAGAAAGTGTGACGTAACTGTAATTCCATTATGACCCAGTTTATAGACACATTAAGAAAATCCTCGTAATCTCTCCCACCATATTTTTGTTTACATACATTCTGCGGCATTATAGAGAATGTTCACCCTTTTTTAGAACGCTTTTCCAAATAAAACTATTAAAATAAAACTATTTTTTTTCTCAAATGTTCTATCTGATAACCCTTTCTCTGGACTATGAACCTACATTCTGATTTCCAAGATAACAGGGCACTTCTTAAAATTGGTATTTTATAATCATTATTTTATTTCTGCATTTAGAAAGCGCTCTTTGTGTCAGTCCGAAGGCAAAATACTCCATTGGTGACACATCAGGGGACTTTGAAGGAATATCAGCACAGGTATTTGATACGTGTGTCTTTTTTCATTTCTTCAAGAAACAGAGTGGTAGATTTGGATGTAGCCTATAATATGATTGCCTTATCCTAATGGCGTTCTACTCTTTGAAGGCTCTGTGGATAAAGGAATGGTATCTACTCTTTAAATATAGAAGTTAAGGCATCTTTTTATTTATTTATTGGAGGTTTAACGACCACCGTGAGCAACTTATAATGAATAAACTCTTTCTACCAGCTAAGCTAATTATAGTGAATAAAGCTTTTAACTAAGCTAGTAATGTTTTATAATGCTTCTACTACTGATTATATGCTTGTACTAAGCTTCTAATAGTGAATTCAAATGGTTGTTGTTACTAGTTAATTAAGATCATGAATAAAGTCTCCTGCTAGTAGTGTAGTAATAGTATTGAACAAACTTATAACTGGTAGTAATGTTGTAGCAGTAATTAGGATGAATAAAGTCTTAACGCTGGTTGTTAATGATAATCAACTAATAACATAAACCTAACAGCCAGACAGAGATCTGACAAAAACTATGAATTGAGAAAGACGTACTTACGACAAAGCTCTTTTATTATATAACTCTGGAATCATCCAACGCACACACACAACTCGTTTCACAATAATGAAGAATCAAACTAATCACATAGAACGAAGCTCTCAATACAACAACAAACTCTCTCCTTCACATAAACCAACGCTCTCCGTACAACAACAAACGCTCTCCTTGGGTATCGTTGAACGCGCCTATTTATACTGGCTACCAACACGTCATGACTTACACTCATTGCCAGATCTCATTCATCGGGTGAAATAATATTTCGTTCAGTAAGAAGATAATTTACATAGTAAAATGAAATAACCAGAGATAGTAAAATCAAAAGGAAAGTGAATATAGAGTATACGTTACAAACTCAATGGGCTGTAAGCAGTCGCCCGTCCCTAATTTAAAGCCACTGGTTCCAGGAAAGGGAGAGAGCCAGTGCCGTAAGACAAACACAACACCCGTACCTCACCGGGATTCGAACCCGGACCCCATCCGGACGAATGATCAGAAGCCATCGCTTAGACCACTGGGGCGGTGTATTATTTTGGTAATATGTAGAATTTGTTTTAACATTCTTTTAAACTTTTCGTAACTTCAGTTACCCACTGAATGAGAAACCAACAGTAATCATGAATCCGTTACTGAAACTTTCTTTGGATTCTTGAAACCAAATTTGTAAGTCTTTTTCTGCACTTTCGCGGTAGTAAATCGACCTTTTTTGTTACACTCGTTTAGGTGGATCCATGTTTCATCAGTAGTCGCAATAAATTTCCATCTGTCTGCGGCTAAATGATTTTCATAAAGAAGTCTACAATGCGTTCTGCGCTCAGTCACGTGCTTAGACAAAAGGCGTGAACGTTATACTTTTTGTGGGATTTTTCAGATTCGAATCTTTGTTCATCACCTTGTTTGTAATTGACACAGAGATTTTTAACGACGTAGCGATTGCTTTTTGGGCCGGTGGATTTTCTTTTAAGACCAGAGACCTTACTCTCGAAATAGTCGTAAAAGTACCTTACTTTTGAAATAATCATAAAAGTTCTTCCCATATTTATTTGGTGTTCTTTTTCCTGTTAAAAGCAATGCTTGACGATTTCCCCCTCAATTCTTAATAATACTGTTTATTTTACATTTAGAAATGCTAATTCCATGATTTCACAGCGTTCTTTAATTACAGAATAAGAATATTTCTCTTCGTAAAGAGCAAACACATAACCTTCTATCCCCAGCTTGTTAACGTGCACCATATTCTCAGCATTCGATATTTAACTGCAGCAGATGTTTATTTCGTGTTCATCTAGCACGCTGTTGCCAGTTTCAATTCTTTGAACTTCTTTTATTTCCTGTAATTTCTTATCAGAAACGTTCTAAAAATGTGTGAACATTCTCTGTGTTTTGCTCCAAAGAGATCTTGTGCGGTTAATACAAAGCGGTGTTAGTTCATAGAATAATTTCGTTTGTATAAAAAATAAAAGAAATGGAGAAAAAATTGCAATTGTTTTACACATATTTGTGGAAAGAATCTCAGGCTACCATCTATCGTTTTCGAATTTTAAATATAAACACTTACCTACAAAGTATTCGCCAGAAATTCATGCTCAGCAACAGATTTAAAACGTTAAAACGGAATATGGCAGCTCTTCCTCTGTTTTTCTCATTTTTATTTTTCAGTATACGTATTCACTTTTTTTCCGTTTTCCTTCTTCTTTCTTTGTCTTTCTAACTAATTCCTTTTCCTTTTCTCTCGTCTATTGTACCTCTCTTTATCCGTTCTTCGTGTATAGCTTCACTTTCTTTTTGTATTAACACACAAAGAGCGTGCGCGCACACACCCCTACGCACATACCTACACGCACACCCACAAGCATCTGCTATAAATAACTTATGTATTCTCTTTTTGGTTCTTGTACATCTTTATCGTTTTTTATATTATTTCCCGTGTCGTGCGTTCTTTTCACCTTATCATTCTTCCCTACAATCTCATTTCCTTTCTCCCTCCATCTATTTGTACAAAATTCTACTACCATTTATTCTTTGCACTTCTCTTGCCCCCATGCTCTCTGTCCTGTTACATATCTCCCTAATAATCACGATAGCATCAATAATTTTATTTCCGCAACAATGTAACATGGAGTAATGATAACGAAGAAACTGAGAAAAACATGTGGAAAAGAGGGACAGAAAGCAGTCTTTCTCCTTCAAATGGTTTGATTATCACGGATAATCTCTCCCTCCAAAAAAAAAAAAAATATAAATAAATAAATCAGCTCAGCAAAGAAAAGAATACATCATGTGAATTGTGACGTATTACAGGAGTGAAAACATGTGTCAAGACGAGAAATCAACAGCGAGACATTCTGTCCGCGAAGCTTAGTTGGGAGAGCGACTTACTCCGGAGGGAGGGGACATGGCTTCGAATTCCGTCGCGGACAAACTTGTGTTTTCACATTGGCTCCCGATTGTGGAAAATGGATCCACTGGTCTTTGGGTTCTTCGAAAAATGTGTAATGTTCCTTCCACACATCGTCTGAAATTAATGAAAAATTCCTACTTCGCTTCAAAGACAAAAAAAATTAAGAGGGAGATGATCTGACGTACTACAGAGGTGAAAACATGCGTCAAGACGACAAATCTGCAGCGAGATATTCTGTCCGCGTAGCTCGGTTTTTTTTTTTGTTTTTTTTTTTTTTTTGATTGGAGGTTTTAACGACCACCGTGAGCAACTTAATAATGGGCAATAAGCAGTCGCCCGTCCCTAATTTAGGGTTACTGGTTCCAGGGAAGGGAGGGAGCCAGTGCCGTAAGACAAACACAACATCCATGCCTCACCGGGATTCAAACCCGGACCCCTTTTGGACGAACGATCAGAGGCCATCGCTTAGACCACTGCGCCACCGGGGCGGCGTAGCTCAGTTGGGAGAGCGACTTACTCCGGAGTGAGGGGACACGGACAAACTTGTGTTTTCGCAGAATATTAATTCTGGGTCATTGGATAAAGGTTAAATGGAAGAAACGGGATAGTTTACATGAGAGAACAAAAAATTGGTAAAAGAGCTGGGAAGCGGGGGAGGGGGTGGGATGGAACGGCTTACTCGAGCAACTCTAAGGGCAATAAGCCGTCACCCATCTCGAATTTGGGCGCCTTTCTTTGGTTGGTGGTTTAACGACCACCGTGAGCAACATGATAGAATGTAAGCAGTCGTCTGTCCGTAATTTATGGCTATTGGTTCCAGGGAAGATTGTTTTATTTTTTATTGGAGGTTTAACGAACCCCGTAAGTAACTCAATGGTCTATAAGCAGTCGTCCGTCCCTAATCTAATTCGGGCCACTGGTTCGAGGGAAGGGAGAGAGCCAGTGCCGTAAGACAACAACAACATCCATACTTCACCGGGATGTTTTTTTTTTTTTTTTTTTTTTTGATTGGAGGTTTAACGACCACCGTGAGCAATTCAATGGGCTATAAGCAGTCGCCCGTCCCTAATTTAGGGTCACTGGTTCCAGGGAAGGGAGAGAGCCAGTGCCGTAAGACAAACACAACATCCATGCCAGACCGGGATTCGAACCCGGACCCCTTACGGACGAATGATTAGAGGCGAGCGCCTTTGACCACTGCGCCACCGGGATTCGAACCCGGACCTGTCTCGGACGAATGGTCATAAGCCATTGCTTAGACCACTGAGCCACCTGGGTGGCAGGAAAGAGAGTGAGCCAGTGCCGTAAGACAAATACAAACCCATGCCCCACCGGAATTCGAACCCGGACCCATTTCATCTCAGATGAATGATCAGAAGCCAGCCCTTAGACCACTGCGACACCGGAGCACCCATTTCTGCGTTAAGAAAAGACGAATAAGTTTTCTTTCAAAGGAAAAGTAGGTCAAGTTTCTGATGGAGCTGTCAGTAGAATTCCACAGTGCAATTAAACCATTATGTTTTTAAATTGTACTTTGCTAACTACCCAGAAGATTTGTTTTACCTTACAAGAGAAGAAGCTCTTTTAGGTAATTTTCCGAGGGGTAAGCAATCCCTGCGACTTAAAAGTTAGCAGTGTATGCTAATGGAAGCATTATTTTTTAGTTTTCATGTGGATACTGTGAGCAACAGTAGAATAACGATGAAAAAAGGAAATTTGCATTTACAGTCTTATGAAAGGTAAGGAAGAGAGCATAATTAACAAGAGAATGAAAAAATGACTATTCATTAGTCAAAGCTAATCTCAAAGCTACTTTTTTTTCTCCTGAATTAAACGGAACTCACAGGCTTACGTACTCTGCATTCCACAGTGAGCTTCTTCAAGCATGGTTTACCGACTGAATTGGAAAACTACGATTTCGTCCCAACCCTTTCTCAAGTGCTTGTGACGAACCACTGAGGTGATTGATACCAGTCAAAACTGAAAGTTGCAGCTATAAGACAAGGTTGGTGTAGTTTAGTCGGGACAATAACTGGCTCCGGAGCGAAAAGACGCGGCTTTCAAACAAAAATGAAGCCCTTTTTGCCGGTGGTGACCGGCAAAAAGGGCTTCATTTTCACAGAGGATTAACATTTAAAGGCCCGAAATTTGAAGGAAAAACTCCCTTATTTTTGTTTAAAAAAATCAAATCTCAAAATACGTATAAGACAATTTCCGAAAACAAGATTATCACAAATCGATTTTTGATAATCTTGAAAATCCTGAAAATAATTTTCTGCACTTTCAGAACTTTGCAGAGATCTATATAAAAAAAGTTGCTTAATGAATGTAAACTCCCTGTGTGGTAAAAGAAAAGTCTTATTGTATTTAAATTGGATGAAATGAATATTAAATTGTCTGCGTTGAGGATATCCGACAGGTATATTATTCATTTTATTGAAGTGTTCTGGAAAGGATATTTCTTGTGAACAATTCCGTGCTGAACAGAAATTTCAATGGAATTTTATATTAGTATTGTAAACCTGCAGCATAAAATATGAAATAGTCTATTAACTTTTGTTGATTTACCACCTATTAACGAAATTTCATCTTTTGTTTTCTGAATGTCAATATGAGAAAATTGTTTTGATAAAAAATCGGTACTGATAATTAGGAATTTTGTTTTGATCGTAAAGCACAGAGAATGCATTGTTTGGAACGGTAGTAATACAGGTGTGATTTTTTGTAAATTTCCGAGGGGGATTAGTCTCCTGTCTCGAATGATGCCCGTGTTTCCTTTTAAAATAATGTGGAAAATTGAACGGGTAATCATTTTCAATTCGACAGATTCCCTGGAAAAAGTAAACAAGAAAGATGACACCGAATTTTCGGGTGTAATAAGCACGTCTTTTGAATCCGTTCTGACGCAAATTAAATTTATCAAAGCTATTCAAAGGCAATGGAACCGGTATGGAAAACAATAGTATCTGACGGAAGAAAGAAGTTTTTCAATCGGGTCTTTAATCCCTCAGATATTGGTGTAAACGGAATCTTGAGCTTACGAAATCTTAGAAACAGATTTATCGACAAAATTAAGATGTGACTTTACGTCCCCTGGTGGGAAAACCATGCATTATTTTAGGAAGAAAGTATTCTCAAAAGGTTTTTCCATATGAGCGGTATCGGTCGAAGAAGAAAAAAAATTAGTCCAGTTTTCAGGAGCCCAGATTTTGCTACAAATACATCAGAAGCATAAATTAACACTTATGACCCCTGGTGGCCAAACCATTCTTTACAAAACATTAGAAATTATGTGAAAAATATTTTCCATCAGGTCTTGTATGCGATACAGGAAGAATTTTTCAAATCGGAGTTTTTGGAGCAGAAAATGCAATTTACCTTTATGCGCCCTAGCAGAAAGTCTTAAAAGATTTACGTGAAATTTTTGAATTTATAGGAAAAACTTTTTGCATCGGAAACACTATCCAACAACGAAGGAATTTTACGAATTGGACTCTTAGAAGTAGAGATATTGACAAAAATAAGATATACATCTACGCCCCTGGCGTAGAAACCAAGCATTATTTCAAGAAGAAAGTTTTCCTAAAAGGTTTGTCGACATGAGTAGCATCGGTCAACAAAAGACTTTTTTTTCAATCGAGAATTTAGAAGCTCATATTTTGCTGCAAATACATCAGAAGCGGAAATTAAGGTTTAGGCCCCCTGGTGGCCAAACCGTTTTTTTTTTTTGTTTTTTTTTTTACAAAAGTTAGAAATTATGTGCAAACGATTTCCCATCAGGAGCTGTATCCAGTGCAGAAAGAAGTTTTCAAATCGGAGTTTTAGGAGAAGAGTTATCGGGAAAAATGTAATTTACTTTTACGCCCCCTAGCGGAAAATCTGTGCGTAATTTAAAAATGAAATTATATCTAAAACACTCTTCGACATAAATGGAATCGAAAGATAAAATATTTTTTTCAATCGGATGTTTTGAAGCAAATATGTGGATTAAAACGTAATTTTGAATTCGACATCATCTGCATTTACGCCCCCTAGCGGCAAAATTGTGCATCGTAAAAAAAAAAAAACGAAATGAAGCATCATCATTTGCATATTTCAAGCTTCCGAATGCAAAACGAATTTTTCAAATCGGACTAATAGTTGCAGAGATTCCGTGGGTACAGACGGACGGACGGACAAACCGATAACAGAAGCACGATCTTTTTTTACAAAAGACGTGCTAAAAAAGGAAAGTACATCTCATAGTCTAGTATAGTTGGAATGATTTTAGCAATTTTACGTTTCAATATGCATTATGCTATAAAAGTATGTATTCAATTAGCCGAATTTTAGGGGATCTTGACTGATATGGTATAACTGCTGTTTCGTAAAAAGTCTTTTACGCATCCCTAAATTTTTTTATTTGTATCCACATATTTTATGTTTAATAAAATATTTTTGCTTTTAAAGTTCTAGAGATTAAAAAGAAATTTTAATAACAATGATAACATAGTAGCCTCTAATTTTTTTAACAAAATATATAGGGTGTCCAAGAATTATTGGACACATTACAAAATTATATAAAACAAAACATTAAACAGATAGAAAGAAACTGACTGTACTAACCTACAATGTAACGACACAAGTTAATAAATTTAAATGTGAGATCCCTTGATTGCTCGTAGTACGTCCAAGCGATACTCGATTTCATGCCATGTATTGGCAAGCATCTGAGGAGTTATGGAATTAATAGCAGCTGTTATACGCTGCTTCAGTTCCTGAAAATCAGTACAAGGCGTCTGATAGACACGATCCTTCACATAACCCCACATGAAATAATCCAATGGAGTTAGATCTGGAGAGCGAGGAGGCCACGGAATGGGACCACCACGCCCAATCCATCTGTTGGGGAAATGCCCATTTAGGCACTTACGTACACACATTGACCAATGCGGAGGCGCGGCGTCTTGTTGGAAAACGAAGTTGTCATATCTTTTGATCTGGGGCATAGCGAAATTTTCTAGCATATCCAAGTAAATGTCACCATTTATGGTTTTTTCTCAGCAGAAGAAAAGGCCAATCACTTCTCTTTTTGATAGGGCGCACCACACATTAACTTTTGGAGAATCAAGTTCCAGTTCAATAGCAGCATGAGGCGGTTCACTGCCCCGTATCCTACAGTTATGACGATTCACAATACCTGATACATGAAATGTGGATTCATCACTAAAACTTACAGTACTGAGAAAGTTTTCGTCGTTTTCCACTCGATTCAGCATATCCACAGCGAAATCGTATCGCAGAGTGTGATCATTTACATGCATCTTTTGCACTATTTGAATTTTACAAGCATGAAACTAATTTCTTGCGCAAGATATCGTGAACTGTCGATTTCGGAATGCACAATTCTCTGCTTGCTTTACGAACGGATTTCCTGGGGCTTCGTCGGAAACTTTCATTAATCATGAAAGAAATACGGGATTACGCCATATAATACAAATTTTGAAGATGACAATCCGATCCTTGGCGTAAATGCGACAAGGATGGTAAGTCAAAGCTGGGAGACGCGGGTTCGAGTCCCGCTCCAGGACGATGAAAATTTTCAAGTTTTCGGATATTATTTGACTTACCATCCTTGTCGCATTTACGCCAAGGAACAGATTGTCATCTTCAAAATTTGTAACGTTCATTAACTTGGTCAACCATCTCACCACTGACGTTAGGCCTACCGGCTCCTCCACGATGTTCCACATTGCCAGTTTGTTTAAACTGTTTCATCCACCGCTTAATTGAATTCGTTGAAGGGGGAAAACAACCATACTCTAAACGGTACCGTCTTTTAACTTTAATGGCAGACTTTAATTCCGCAAGCCATAAAACACCCACATCGCTTTCTGCTGTACGGATGACATGACTACTGATTGCGCATTTCTCATACATTCCTCATCAGGCCACACCCAGCGCCATCTATCGGATTCTGGGAATAACAATTTTGCAAAACAAAAATATAGGAACCGGGTTAGTAATACGTGACATAGAAAAACAGACAATTCTCATAGATTTTTTTTTGTACATAATTTTGTAATGTGTCCAATAATAATCGGACACCCTGCATAATAACGATCAGATTAAATCATATGTAGAGGATTTTAGGAAGGGAGTGTTTGACCACAGGTCTTAAACAACCCTTAGAAATAGGAAGCTAGGAGATTTGGGCTAGAGTGCCCTATAGGAAAGTGACACGGAAGCGAGGTAGAAAGGAGGAGGAAGACGACCTTTTTATTACCGGGGAGCCAGTACCCTGGGGCCGACGGTTTAACGTGCCCATCCGACGCACGGCGGATATTTAGTGATTCCAGTGTTCGTACCTGCCTGGGATCAAACCCGAGGTCTTCTCCGTGGCAGTCACGAACGTAAAATATATAATAAATTGAATCTAGACTATACTTCAAAAACTAAATATGAATAATATACTTATATTTAATTTTTTAAATTTATTGAACAAATATTAACTTGCCCTACCTTTAAATACCACTATATCTATTTAAAAATACATATTGTCATTCTGAAACGGTCCGTTTGGATACGTTATTACGTATTTGAATACCCATTTGACATTTTCACATTTTTGGTGCGACATTATTTTCTTTATTATCTAGCATTTTCGCCTTGAATTCAACTGTAGAAGTTTTAAACTATAAAAATTTTAGGAAGGTATAAAAGTATAAGCATATTGTTTGTGTAGTATAATAGAATTATATTTATTAAAGTTTTGCAAGAGGAAGACATGTTCCTTTGCTGAATTCAAGGGCGAAGTGCCAGATAATAAGGAAAAACATGTCACATCAAAAATGTGAAAATGTCAAATGTTTATTCAAATACGTAATAACGTATCAAAATGGACCATTACAAATGGCAATATATATCTTTAAATGTGTATATGGTGTGTAATATGAAATGCAGATGCCTAGTTAAAGGACGGGTATATATATATATATATGACGACCGCCCATAGCGGTATAACTATACCATCGGGATTAGAGGAAATGCTATCCCACACTCACCAACCCGCTTGGCCAGCGTGGTGAGTTATGGCCAAACCCTCCAAAATGACTCCACAACTTAAATCTTGGCCCTCAGTCTCCGGCAGCTGGAATGTACCTGGCCAAGGCAGCGGCCAGTGCGACATGAAGGCAGAGGGTGCTAAGAATCCCCGGAGGACCGGACTAGGCTGCCATCTGATGCTGACCTTGGCAACGTACAATGGACGCTCCTATCTTCTGATTCAAGGCTTCTTGAATTGGAAGAGGAACTACAAAGGATCAAGTGGGACATCGTGGGGCTAAGTGAGGTAAGGAGAAAAGGAGAAGATCTCATCGAACTGAAAAGTGGACATCTCTTCTACTATCGTGGGACAGATACTGGCAGAACTAGTGGTGTTGGATTTATAATAAACAAGAAACTGAAGGATAAAGTGGTACAAGTTGAAAGTTCCTCTGACAGAACTGCACGACTCGTTATCCAACTATCGAGAAGATACCAGGCTCAGATTATTCAAACTTATGCACCCACCACAAGTCATCCTGAAGAAGAAATTGAAGAATTTTATGAGGAAATTTGTCATCTAAATAATAAAGGTAAGCAGCACTTGAAAATAATTATGGGAGATTTCAATGCAAAAATAGGGCAACGGCAACAGAATGAAACTTCAGTAGGTAAATTCGGTCACGGCAACAGAAACCAGCGTGGAAATACTCTCGTTGAGTTTGCAGAGGCAGAAGGGTTTTTCATCTTGAACTCCTTCTTCAAGAAAAAGCCACACAGGAAATGGACATGGAGACATCCAAATGGGACGACAAGTGAAATTGATTTTATTATGTGTAACAAAAAATTCGTCATAGAAGACTGCAGTGTGCTAAACAAGTTCAACACAGGTAGTGACCATAGATTGGTGAGATGTAAGATGCACCTCAACACTAAACTTGAACGTGGCAAGCTCATAAGACAAACAAAATCTATTGACATAACCAACCTTAAGAAACACCATAATACCTTCAAGTTGGAACTGAAGAACAGGTTCTCTGCTTTAGAAGGCCTAACATCAGAAGAAGTGGACATCTCTGAAGTTAACAGAAAAGTAACCAAAGCTCTTATGGAAACAGCAACAAAATTAGCTGGGTCTAAGAACAAGTTGCATGTAAATAAATTATCAGGAAAAACGAAAATGTTGATGCAAAAAAGAAGAGAGATGAGGACAACTAAAGAAGATGTGACTTCCAAAGTGAAATATATAGAGCTATGCAAGACAGTACGAAAAAATATCACTGAAGACGTAAGAAAATTCAACTGTGAACTAGTGAGGAAAGCAATTGAAAACAACCAAAGCCTAAAGATAGCAAAGGGACATCTCAGTAAGGGAAGAAAACAGATTATGGCACTGAGAAAAGAAGATGGTTCTGTAACAAGAAATAGAGGCGAAATTTTGACTAGAGTGAAAGATTTCTACTCCAAATTATATGAAAGGGATGATACATGCACTCCAGACATCATGAAAGATACCAGTACCAGAGTTCCTCCAGTCCTTCCAGCAGAAGTTGCACATGCAATCAAGAACATGAAGCGAGGAAAAGCTCCAGGAGAAGATGGAATTACTGTAGACATCATACAAGAAGCAAGTGGAGAAATCGAAACAGTACTCGCCCAAATTTTCACTCGATGTCTTAATGAAGGAAAGATTCCTGAGGATTGGAACACCGCTACAATGATCCTGCTACATAAGAAAGGTGACATTGAGGATCTCGGAAACTACAGACCTATCAGCCTCCTATCAGTAGTTTATAAAATCTTCACTAAAGTTCTTTCACACCGCTTGAAGGTAACACTGGACATGGCTCAACCGAGAGAACAAGCTGGATTCAGGAGTGGCTACAGCACAATAGATCATATCCATGTGCTGAGAGAACTAATTGAAAGAGCGAGGGAATATGAACTTCCATTGTGCATGGCTTTTATCGATTATGAAAAAGCCTTTGATTCGGTGAAACCATCAGCAGTTACAATGGCTCTGAAAACCTGCGGTATTGAAGATGCATACATTAATATTATTAATAACATCTATGAAAATGCAAGTGCAAAGATTAGGCTGTTTGAAAATACAACACACATAAAAATTGGAAAGGGAGTGAGACAAGGTGACACCATATCTCCAAAGCTCTTTAATGCCACATTGGAGGGTGTTTTTCAGTCACTGAGCTGGGAAAACAAGGGGATAAAGATTAATGGAGATTATCTAACCCACCTTCGTTTTGCTGATGACGTAGTCCTTTTTGCAACTAGCCCATCAGAGCTGCAGAGTATGATCCAGGAACTTGCTGACAAGAGTAAAGAAGTGGGATTAAAAATGAACTTTCAGAAGACAAAAGTGATGTTCAATGCCTTTACAAGAAATGAAGATTTATCGATTGATGGAGAAAAGCTGGAGATAACAGACACGTATGTTTATCTTGGACAGCAGATATCAAGTGAGGGTCACATTGATGAAGAAATTAATCGGCGTACAAAACTTGCCTGGAGAGCTTTTGGAAGAAACAGCATAATTTTCAAGAGCAATATGCCATTATGTCTTAAAAGAAAAGTGTTTGATCAATGCATCCTTCCAGTGCTTACGTATGGTGCAGAGACGTGGACCTTAACTAAAAGAGACATACAAAGGCTGCAGACAACTCAAAGTAGCATGGAGAGGTGCATGCTTGGTGTAACCAGGAGAGATAAGAAGAGGAACTCGTGGATCCGAAAATGACAAGAGTGGAAGACATCATGATCAGAGTTAAATCCCTGAAATGGCAATGGGCTGGACATACTGCCAGAAGGACAGATCATCGATGGACAGCCGAAATTTTAGATTGGATTCCAAGGGACAGGAAAAGACCCAGAAGAAGACCACATGGGAGATGGGTGGATGAAATTCGAAAGTATGCAGGGGTGACATGGAGGAGACTGGCACAAGACAGACCGTTGTGGAGGAAACTTGGGGAGACCTTCGTCCAGCAGTGGATTGATAATGGTTGACAATGATGATGATATATGGGATGTAAGGTCAGGTGATGCGTAACATCACAGCCTCTCCTTGACAAATGTCAACCCCGCCTTCTCGTGGTGCATCCTGTTCCCACTAAAGGGGCTCTGACGACCGCCAATAGCGGTATAACTATACCATCGGGATCAGAGGAAATGCTATCCCACACTCACCAACCCGCTTGGCCAGCGTGGTGAGTTATGGCCAAACCCCTCCAAAATGACTCCACAACTTAAATCTTGGCCCTCAGTCTCCGGCAGCTGGAATGTACCTGGCCAAGGCAGCGGCCAGTGCGACATGAAGGCAGAGGGTGCTAAGAATCCCCGGAGGACCGGACTAGGCTGCCATCTGATGCTGACCTTGGCAACGTACAATGGACGCTCCCTATCTTCTGATTCAAGGCTTCTTGAATTGGAAGAGGAACTACAAAGGATCAAGTGGGACATCGTGGGGCTAAGTGAGGTAAGGAGAAAAGGAGAAGATCTCATCGAACTGAAAAGTGGACATCTCTTCTACTATCGTGGGACAGATACTGGCAGAACTAGTGGTGTTGGATTTATAATAAACAAGAAACTGAAGGATAAAGTGGTAGAAGTTGAAAGTTCCTCTGACAGAGCTGCACGACTCGTTACCCAACTATCGAGAAGATACCAGGCTCAGATTATTCAAACTTATGCACCCACCACAAGTCATCCTGAAGAAGAAATTGAAGAATTTTATGAGGAAATTTGTCATCTAAATAATAAAGGTAAGCAGCACTTGAAAATAATTATGGGAGATTTCAATGCAAAAATAGGGCAACGGCAACAAAATGAAACTTCAGTAGGTAAATTCGGTCACGGCAACAGAAACCAACGTGGAAATACTCTCGTTGAGTTTGCAGAGGCAGAAGGGTTTTTCATCTTGAACTCATTCTTCAAGAAAAAGCCACACAGGAAATGGACATGGAGACATCCAAATGGGACGACAAGTGAAATTGATTTTATTATGTGTAACAAAAAATTCGTCATAGAAGACTGCAGTGTGCTAAACAAGTTCAACACAGGTAGTGACCATAGATTGGTGAGATGTAAGATGCACCTCAACACTAAACTTGAACGTGGCAAGCTCATAAGACAAACAAAATCTATTGACATAATCAACCTTAAAAAACACCATAATACCTTCAAGTTGGAACTGAAGAACAGGTTCTCTGCTTTAGAAGGCCTAACATCGGAAGAAGTGGACATCTCTGAAGTTATCAGAAAAGTAACCAAAGCTCTTATGGAAACAGCAACAAAATTAGCTGGGTCAAAGAACAAGTTGCATGTAAATAAATTATCAGGAAAAACGAAAATGTTGATGCAAAAAAGAAGAGAGATGAGAACAACTAAAGAAGATGTGACTTCCAAAGTGGAATATATAGAGCTATGCAAGACAGTACGAAAAAGTATCACTGAAGACGTAAGAAAATTCAACTGTGAACTAGTGAGGAAAGCAATTGAAAACAACCAAAGCCTAAAGATAGCAAAAGGACATCTCAGTAAGGGAAGAAAACAGATTATAGCACTGAGAAAAGAAGATGGTTCTGTAACAAGAAATAGAGGCGAAATTTTGACAAGAGTGAAAGATTTCTACTCCAAATTATATGAAAGGGATGATACATGCACTCCAGACATCATGAAAGATACCAGTACCAGAGTTCCTCCAGTCCTTCCAGCAGAAGTTGCACATGCAATCAAGAACATGAAGCGAGGAAAAGCTCCAGGAGAAGATGGAATTACTGTAGACATCATACAAGAAGCAAGTGGAGAAATCGAAACAGTACTCGCCCAAATTTTCACTCGATGCCTTAATGAAGGAAAGATTCCTGAGGATTGGAACACCGCTACAATGATCCTGCTACATAAGAAAGGTGACATTGAGGATCTCGGAAACTACAGACCTATCAGCCTCCTATCAGTAGTTTATAAAATCTTCACTAAAGTTCTTTCACACCGCTTGAAGGTAACACTGGACATGGCTCAACCGAGAGAACAAGCTGGATTTAGGAGTGGCTACAGCGCAATAGATCATATCCATGTGCTGAGAGAACTAATTGAAAGAACGAGGGAATATGAACTTCCATTGTGCATGGCTTTTATCGATTATGAAAAAGCCTTTGATTCGGTGAAACCATCAGCAGTTACAATGGCTCTGAAAACCTGCGGTATTGAAGATGCATACATTAATATTATTAATAACATCTATGAAAATGCAAGTGCAAAGATTCGGCTGTTTGAAAATACAACACACATAAAAATTGGAAAGGGAGTGAGACAAGGTGACACCATGTCTCCGAAGCTCTTTAATGCCACATTGGAGGGTGTTTTTCAGTCACTGAGCTGGGAAAACAAGGGGATAAAGATTAATGGAGATTATCTAACCCACCTTCGTTTTGCTGATGACGTAGTCATTTTTGCAACTAGCCCATCAGAGCTGCAGAGTATGATCCAGGAACTTGCTGACAAGAGTAAAGAAATGGGATTAAAAATGAACTTTCAGAAAACAAAAGTGATGTTCAATGCTTTTACAAGAAATGAAGATTTATCGATTGATGGAGAAAAGCTGGAGATAACAGACACGTACGTTTATCTTGGACAGCAGATATCAAGTGAGGGTCACATTGATGAAGAAATTAGTCGGCGTACAAAACTTGCCTGGAGAGCTTTTGGAAGAAACAGCATAATTTTCAAGAGCAATATGCCATTATGTCTTAAAAGAAAAGTGTTTGATCAATGCATCCTTCCAGTGCTTACGTATGGTGCAGAGACGTGGACCTTAACTAAAAGAGACATACAAAGGCTGCAGACAACTCAAAGGTGCATGGAGAGGTGCATACTTGGTGTAACCAGGAGAGATAAGAAGAGGAACTCGTGGATCCGAAAATGACAAGAGTGGAAGACATCATGATCAGAGTTAAATCCCTGAAATGGCAGTGGGCTGGACATACTGCCAGAAGGACAGATCATCGATGGACAGCCGAAATTTTAGATTGGATTCCAAGGGACAGGAAAAGACCCAGAAGAAGACCACATGGGAGATGGGTGGATGAAATTCGAAAGTATGCAGGGGTGACATGGAGGAGACTGGCACAAGACAGACCGTTGTGGAGGAAACTTGGGGAGACCTTCGTCCAGCAGTGGATTGATAATGGTTGACAATGATGATGATGATGATGATACGGAATATATATATATATATATATGAAATATTAGATCACTATATCTAATAATTATCATTTTCCTTTAAATATAACAAATAATTTTTGGATAATACCTTTAATACTTTTGCATCTTCTTTTATATTTCTGGTTTGATCCTCCTTCTCAGGGTATGGTCAAGTATATACAATGTACAATCCCCCATACTTAAATGTACAATATGCTATGTACAATCGTCCATACAGTGTATGTACAATCCCCCATATGCTATGTACGATCGCCCATACAATGTACAATCCCCCATACCTAAATGTGCAATATGCTATGTACAATCGCCCATACAATGTACAATCCCCCATACATAAATGTACAATATGCTATGTACAATCGCCCATACAATGTACAATCCCCCATACATAAATGTACAATATACTATGTACAATCGCCCATACAATGTATGTATAATCCCCCATATGCTATGTACAATCGCCCATACAATGTACAATCCCCCATACCTAAATGTACAATATGCTATGTACAATCGCCCATACAATGTACAATCCCCCATACATAAATGTACAATATGCTATGTACAATCGCCTATACAATGTACAATCCCCCATACCTAAATGTACAATATGCTATGTATAATCCCCCATATCTAAATATACAATATGTTATGTACATACCTATCTACAGGGTGATTCATAAAGAAGTATACAGTTTCAACGCACTATAAATCAAGAACAATGTAAGATATTTTATGTTACCTGTAACACAACTGTACGGGAATATTTCTAGTTTTTTAGACACAGTCACAGATGTTCTATGTGTGCACCCTTTGTCACACGACACACATCGAGCCGGTAATCCATTTCCGTTTCCAGTTTCCAGATGCTGCAAAACAGTAACAGTTCAAGACACGGACCACAATTGCGAACCTTTAGTTAGATGCACTCATAAAGTTTGTGTCCCACTACTGAGGGACGCAAACTCTCTTTCCTGTTGATCTATCGGAGCTGAAACAGCGTATCACAGCCACTATCACTGCACTTGATTCAGATACCTTACCTCGCGTTAGGGCGGAAATGGATTACCGGCTCGATGTGTGTCCTGTGACTAAGGGTGCACACATAGAACATCTGTGTCTTTCTCTAAAAAAACTTGAAACATTCCCCTACAATTCTGTTACAGATAACATAAAATATCTTACATTGTTCTTGTTTTATAGTGCGTTGAAACTGTGTACGTCTTTATGAATCACCTTGTATTTCATAGAAAGCTCATGAAATATAAAATTAAGGTAGTTAGAAGTGAGATGATTTCATTTGAAAAGCGAAAAATTTCTGCTAGTTCTAGAGGACACGTGTTGTATAAACCAAATTATTTATTCATTTTAATCTTGATTTTCTGGAAATCCCTCACGTACGGATCAACATTTGTTCAATGTATATTAATATTAGTAAACACAAACGGTGCGTTGTTCTTTCTAAAAGAACAACTTTGTACTTGTAAGGTATGAACATTTCCATGTTAATTCTGTCTCCTCTTTTGAGTATATGACTACTCCTTTCCTTCGTCGATATTATTCTAAAGGGGTTTATGTGTTATATGCAATGAATTTCAAGACTCTAAAGACCAAATTTGGGTGATTATCTTCAGAAGCTGGAATGGCCGAATTTTCCACATTTTTGAATCGTAAGACATAAATGTCATGGGAAAAATGAGTGACCAATTTTGTGTTTATGTATTCCTTATATTCCTACAAAATGGGGACCGTCCCGGTGACGTAATGGTCTAAGCGCTGGCTTCTGACCACATCCATGCCTCAAGGGTTCGAATCCCGTTGAGGCATGGATGTTGTGTTTCTCTTACTGCACTTGCTTTCTCCCATCCCTGGAGCCAGTGACACAAAATTACGGGGACTGCCTGTAGCTCATTGAGTTGATCACGGTGGCAGAGATGGAAACGGATCAACGGGTCGACAATTTTTTGCGGGTCCAACGGGTTGGGTCAAGGCCGATTTCGACCTGGTTTTATTTCCGTTTTATTTTTGAAAAGAGAAAAATATATTCCAAAGAAAAATGCGCGTTGTGGAATTCTGTAGTCGATACTGGTGCCCCAGTAGTGAATAATGATTTGCCATGCAAAAATATTGTCGTCTCTTTCTTAAAGTAACAAAGATTTCCACCGACCGACGTCAGACCACCGACACCATATCGTAAAAAGATACTTCCTTTGCGTTCTTTTACAGTGCGACTGTCCAGAGCAAGGTACAGGCAAACACCATTCGCCTGCTTCTCAGCTGATTCACTCTCTCCGTGCGAAGTTCACTGTATGACTAAGAGTTACTTTTCACATCGCATCTTTTACATTGAGCATTCAGAGGTTTTCGATTGACCCGTTTCCATGACATGCCATGTCGAAATTAACTCCTTATTTGTTCATATGGATGGATTTAATATTAAGGAGGTTGAGAAAGGCGTCAAGGCCAACGAATACGTGCTTGTTGAAAACCACAAGGGGAAGAGTGAATGCTGGAAATTGTTTCGTCTCATTAAGGAACCGGTGAATTGTTTGGTCTTCCTTGTTGTTCAAAATGTGGAAAGTGTACAATTACAAAGAAAGATGTCAACGGTGTAATAAAAGATTATGGAACCAAAAATCTAACGGACCATATGAAATTATGCGCACCTCCATCAAAGCGTGGAAAGAATGAACAATCTAAATACATTTAAAAAAATACATTTGTGTAATCGTAAATAATGATTTTCATTTGTAATATACTCCATGGTCACCGTCATAGTCAGCCATTACTTCTGGATTACGCAAAATAGTGGCACTAAAAATGGCACTAAAATTTAGCAAGTAACAAAATTTTATTATTAAAAGTGGATTTCAGTTATTAAATATCAAGCAGTTATTCGGATGAATATATGTATTACGTTTATATGTATATATATAAAAATTGAGTTTCGAATTTATAGTTCAAAGTACACTGCTGGCCACCCAAAATGCAACACCAAGAAGGAAGCATCCGATTGGCCTGAAATTCGCAGCATGCGTCGCCCGCGAGAGGACATGCAAACGATTAGCATTGCAGGGCATATGCAAATCATGTGCGCTATGCACGCCACTGAGAAGCACTATAAGAAGGGTGCACAGAAGGCTGGGTGTAAGTAGTGGAAGTGTGTTGTGCTGCCGGACCTGTGCGTGGGAAGCTTCCTGGTGCCTCGTCGCAGAATACGGCAGTCATTCTAGCACGTTTCGGAGTTCGACAGAGGACGAATAGTGGTTTATCGCGACAGCGGTTTATCGTACCGAGACATCGGCGCCCGTGTGGGACGACATCCAGCCACAGTGAGGAGATTATGGATTCGGTGGGTGCAGGAGGGACGGATGGACCGACGGACCGACGTGAGCGATTGCCGCAGCTGCGGCACACCACCGAACAAGAGGACCGGCATGTTGTGCGGCGGGCATTGACGGCTCGCACCGCCACATCATGAACGTTAGCGCAGGAATTAGAGTGTGTTGCGCAACAACCTGTGTCAGCACGTACCATTCGACGTCGTCTGCAGGAACGGGGATTTGTCGTACGTCGCCCATTGCTCCGATTACCATTGACGTTACTACGGAATGACACAACATTGTCTTCTTCGTCGAATCCCGCTTCTGCCTGCAACACCACGATTTTCGGATCCGCGTGTGGCGGTACCGCGGCGAGAGACTGTATGATGCCTGCATTATGCATCGCCATACCGGTCCGTCGCCTGGCGTTATGGTTTGGAGCGCAATTGGATATGACACCCGCACCTCTCTGGTACGCATCGCCGGTACACTCAACAGCCACCGCACCATCTCCGACGTTTTGCAGCCTGTAGTCCTCCCTTACGTGCAAGACCTGCCAGCAGCCACGTTTCAACAGGACAATGCGCGCCCGCACGTGGTACGCATCGTGCAAAAATTCTTCACGGCCCACCAGGTGTCACTGCGGCCATGGCCCGCCTGTTCTCCCGATATGTCGCCCATCGAACACGTCTGGTCGCTGATCGGCAACCGAGTGGCCCGGCAAGCACCACCCGCGGCTACGTCTGATGAACTGTGGCAACGTGTGGAAGCAGCCTGGACCGACATACCCCAAACCCACATTCAAAGCCTCTTTCGTTTAATGCCGCGGCGTGTAGCGGCCGTTATTGCCAGCCATGGGGGCCACACGAACTATTGATGTCTGCGAGTTCTGCAAGTCGCACGGGCTTGTAAGCTCAATCGTTTCGTCTTTGTATCTGTTGTTATGTGTCCAGTAAATCTGGCTTTGCTATCTCGTGTCCTTCTTGGTGCTGCATTTTGGGTGGGCAATAGATTTGTCCGAGTCAGTTACGGGTCCGGATCGGATCGGGTCCGTGTCCGAAATTTTTGACCCGTTTCCAACTCTGAACGGTGGTCGTTAAACCCCCAAACAAAAAGGGGGCGGAAATGACACAAGCAGCATGCAAACAAAAAATTCTGAATGAAAACTTTCTTTCCTTCGGCTTAAGGTACTACGATAAAACCTGAAAAGGTTGGGTAAATGAAAATTATATCTTGTTTTGCTGGACATCCGAATTTAGATAGAGTGATAAAACTTGGATCCCACAATGCTTACAAACAGGAGGGAAATAAAAATACGTTTGAGGAGTCTGCAACAAAATGGGGGGCAGCTCCATTTTAGGTCGATTTTTACTTAACATGTTTACTAATCGAAGAAAAATATGCCGGATCGATTGGGGCAAGAACCATGCAAATCCGATAATAAATTGGTTGTGGATATTAATACTGTATTTTGGGAGCTGTCCCCACCACTGTTTGGTGCAAGTACGATTCAACCCGATGAATAAAATTTTAATATTTTATTTGTTTATTAACAAAGAGATTTGTAATATTGCTTAATGACCACACATTTTATTTACATTATTTAGTATTTTTGTCCTTTACTAAATGCGAAATTTAATGAAATTTATGACATTTAATGCAAAAACGCGGCAGCTCCAGTTTTTTTTGTTTGTTTTTTATCCCATATTCATTTTAGAGACAAAACATTTAGGAAATACATGCATTGATTAGAGATAATGTTATCTTTACAGTGGAAAATTTTTTTGCCAACCTCAGTTAAATCGTATTTTTTATAAACAGTTTTTTCTTTATTTCCCACAAAATGTCAAAAAGGGAACTGTCCCCCTTTTGCTGCGAGCTCCTCAATTTCATTTGAATTATTTTTCTACTTTATAACTAGATGAAATTACTCTGAAATGAAAAATAAAGCACACGCGCATCTAATTTATGACACTCTCTAGTCCGCTGAGACCTTTGTGCGATTAAACATCAAGCAACAAACCACATCTAACTTGAGTAGCAGATTTCTACGGAAAAGTATCAAAGTTCAAATAATTCTTTTTCAGCAGCTTTCTACGGAAAAGTATCAAAGTTCAAATGATTCTTTTTCTTCTCACTTCCATAGATGACAAAACAATATTTATGTCAAATAGAGAAATGCCCAACGGATGCATATCTTATAAACTCATTTATTTATTTATTTTTAGTTCGAGTTCGAGACTATAATTCTGAGAAAAATACCGGAAATAAGTAAAACCTGCCAAATAACTATTTGATAAATTTATCGTTCAATCAGTTTGAGCGAACACATGGTTTTGATTTGGAGCCAAGCAGATTTAGATTTTATTTGTTTTTTCCAAATGCAAACACAAGAGTGCAAACATAAGCTAAAAGCATATTTCCAGGAAACCCCAAAACAAAGGAGCATAAATAAATGTTAATTTCTAAACAGTAAACTTCAGGTTCATAAGTAGAAGGTGGGAAGTTGCCGTAGAATGGACAAGAAAAATATAAATATATCAGTAGTTTCTAAAACCTAAAATAAAAAATTAATGAATATGTTCATTGTATGGAAAAAAAACAAAATTTTAATACAATATGATCTAAAAAAATGCGATCAATTTTATTAGAACAAAATATACAACTAGGAGAATTACTACGTTTATAATAATATATTTTGCTATCATAACTAAAAAACATAAACTCATAGTAGAAAAAATTTAATAATTGTGAAGAAGTTTGTGGAATATACTGTATTAAAACACTGTGCAATGGGTAAACTAGTCAACGCTTTAAAAAAGCGTCGCAGTTAATTCTACCAGGCATAAAAGACATATTTTAAAAACATCAGGTACATCGTTCTATATTTCATAAAAAAAATTAGGATGTTTTAAGTCTTCGTTTTCTTAAATTGTTCAGACACTGAATTAAGATATGTTCCCTTTAAAACTGTATATTCATCTCCCATTCATTGCGAGGATGCCTATGTTATAGAGAAATGTCATTTTTCATGCGAACGGAAGGATCTTTGTCAACTGTTATGAAACAAGCGGGAATTTGCAGGGTTTTTTTCCTTTCCATCCGTTCTTTTTGGTGTAAGCGAACTGTACTAAAAATATACCGACGACAATATAAAAAATGAGAGGAAAACAACGAATGGTTCGCCCCCCCCCCTTCATTACAACAGTCTGCTCTTTCTTACTATCTCCCCATGCATGTTTAATTCTCCTTCTTATATATATTTTCCTCCGCGTAGCTGCGAAGTATCTCTTTTTTTCTCTCTCCCACTGACTAACTCATCTATTTCTTTCAGTTTTTCTGAAAATTGAAAGAAATAGGTGAGTTAAACAAACAGCCTCTTAAACTCCATCTCTCTCCCCTTAAGTCTAACTCACTCTTTCTTGCTTTCTCGACTCTCTTGCTATGCGTGTGTGTGTATATATATGTATGTATGTATTTACATATAGACACACACACACACACACACACACACACACACACACACACACACACACACACACACACACACACAGATCAGCATCAGCATCAGCATTTTGAACCATTATCAATCCACTGCTGAATGAAGGTCTCCCCAAGTTTCTTCCACAATGACTTGTCTTGTCACTCCATGTCAATCACGCATGCTTTCGAATTTCATGCACCCATCTCCCATGTTATCTTCTTCTGGGTCTTTTCCTGCCCCTTGGAATCCAGTCTAAAACTTCGGTTGCTCATCGGTAGTCCGTCCTTCTGGCAATGTGATACACACGTACATATATGCACACCTATTTCTTTCATTTTTCAGAAAAACTGAAAGAATCAGGTGAGTTAATCAGTGGGAGAGAAAAAAGCTGCTCGGCAGCAAGGCAGAGGATATGGTGCTAAAGAAGGAGAATTAGGAACACATACATGGGGAGATAGTAAGAAAGAACAGACGGTTATGACGGGGCGAAAAACCTTTCGTTTCTTTCCTCTCGTTTTTATACTGTCGTCGTTATATATACTCTTCTTTCCCTAAATTTCTCCTCCCCTTATAATCTTCTCTCTTACTCATTCTTTCCCATTCTCTGCTTTTCCCATTATATTTCTCTCACTCTTTTTATTTCTTTATTTATCCGTCTTCTCTTTCACTCGGTTTCCCCCCTTTCCTTTTTCTTTCGTTTTCCCCCCTTTCCTTTTCCTTTCGTTTTCCCCCCGATGTTTCGGTTCATCTCTTTCCTTCTTTCTTTCTCTGCTTACCTCACCAAATCTTTATCTTTTTGGTCTCCATTTCACATCACACATTTCTCTTCTACTCTTTGTGTTTCTCTCAACTGTAAAGTTGCACGCGTTTCCTGAATTCGTAAGAAAATAGTGCGACGAAACTCACCATACAGACAAAAATCGAGAATAAACATTTTAACTATCAGTTACATTTAATTTATTTTATGTGTATGTGGGTGGGAGTTTGGGTTTATTCGCAGGGGAAAATTTTCAATCAAAAATGAGTTTTGGGGGGCTCTGACGGGGTCACTGTCCTTGATAAAAATGTTAAATGTTGTTTGACCAGAAGAACTCTTTGATTTCTTCGAAGACATGTGAGAGTGAGTAACTGGCCTCATTTTTATCCAAACACAGTGTTTCATTGAAACGTTACATAAAGGAAATCGCTTTCGCTTTACGTAATTTTTCTAAGCGAATCACAGAGAAAAGAACATGCCTTCAGCAACTTAAGAGGCTTTAAATGATGTCGTGAACTGTTATCATTGCCATTACCGGGATAATGATGCGGCTAGAGGAGTATTTTGGGTTTTCCATTACGAAAGGTGAGCCATGAGTTAGTAGTTCTTACCTTGAGAAGAGCATCCCTGGGAATATGAGGTAATTGCCTCTCGGAACAGAGTTCCTCGGCCATGAGCATGCACACACACACCAACAACAACAACACAGAGCCACACCAAATATTAATCCCCTGTTCTAGATGAATCACAGATGAAAACGCGGATGCAGACGATCAGCAGTACAGATGATGAAGAAGATCATCATTCACGGGCTCTCAGCTGCAGGGAATGTTTGCCGCAGAGTCCAGTGAACCTCCTCCCCAGTCAACGAGTCAGTCAGCAGTGGATTGCTACGAGAGCGGGCGAGCGAACTAGCGCTGGAAGCAAGCCAATCCGTGGGAGCGATGCCCCATGCAATACAGCGCCGCACCCTTACTCTCCTCCCTTCTTACGGAGTTCCCTCATCTTCGGCTGCTGACTCTTCTCTTCTCTGTTGATGGTTTTCTTTTTCTTTTACTGCCTGGCAGCATCTCTCATCAGCCGAACACGTGAGGTTTTGCAGCCAACTTCGAACAAGTCACCAGCTCAAATAGAGCACTGGAAGGAAAGATTATTTCTTTAGTTTTAACAGTCAATCTCTATCTACCTCACCGATAGACCGCATATGTAAGTATCTGTCTATCTTACGGGTAACACACATTTCTACCCAACTGTCTCAAAGATAGACTACATCTGTAGGTATCTCTCTTATAACCCATATTTCTGTCTATCCATCTATCTATCTATCTATCACCTCACCGATAGACAACATCTATGGGAATCTGTCTATCTCACGGGTAACTCACATTTCTAGCAATCAATCAATCAAATCGATCGATCTATCTATCAACTATCTCACCGATAGACAACATCTATATGAATCTGTCTATCTTACGGGTAACACACGTTTCTACCTAACTGTCTCACCGATAGATCACATCTGTAGGTATCTGTCTTCTAACCCACATTTCTGTCTATCTATCTATCATCTCACCGATAGACAACATCTGTGGAAATCTGTCTATCTCACGGGTAACCCACATTTCTAGCAATCTATCTATCTATCTATCTATCTACACCGATGAATCATTACATTATGACCACTCTAGCCTAAAGAAATGAGCGCGCCTGGAGACCGAACGGTGACGCAGGTGAAGTTCACGGAGCAGTATATATACTACCCGAAGACTGGCTTTCGGTTAGTAGAATGTTTGAAGTCAGAATGGGAAAAGCTGCCGATTTATCGGAGTTTGATAAAGGACAGATTGTGATGGCACGGCGCCTCAGAACTACGATCTCGGAAACGGCGCGACTTGTGGGGGGGATTGTTCACGTGCCGCTGTAGTGAGTACGTATCAAAAGTGGTGCACAGGTGGCCAAACGACGAACCGTTCGTCGTCCAGGCGTGTTTCGTCGCCAGCTCATTGATGCTAGAGGGGAGCTGAGACTGTCGCGCATTGTTTACAGCGTACAAATCGCCCGAAGATACAACAGTAGTGATCATTGCAATGCGTCACAACACACAGTTCACCGCAGCCTTCTGCGCATGGGCCTGCGTAGTCGAAGACCTAGCTGGGTCGCCATGCTCACTGTACGTCATCTCTAACAACGCATGAAATGGGACCAAGATCATCGTGATTGGAACGTGGATGCTTGGAAGAAAGTGGCCTGGTGTGACAATCAAGGTTTCTGGTGCATTATGTAGACGGCCGAGAGCGGATACGCCGATTACCAACGGAGGGTATAGCACCTGGATGCACTGTTGGGCGGAAACAGGTCGGCGGCGGTGGTGTTATGCTGTGGGCGATGTTATCTTGCGACACTTTAGGCCACATTATCCCAATAGCACAATCCCTGACAGCTGTCAGGTATCTGAATATCGTTGCGGACACGTTCACCCATTTGAAAACACAAGTTTGTCCACGACGGGCATCGAAACCATGACCCCTCACTCTGGAGTAAGTCGCTCTCCCAACTGAGCTAAACGGACAGAATGTCTCGCTGCAAATTTGTCGTCTTGACACATTTTTTCACCTCTGTAGTACTTCACACCTATTCATGGCAACTATGCTCCCTGCTGGTGACGGCCATTACCAACAGAATAATGCACCATGCCACAATGCCAGAATCGTCAAGGAGTGGTTCGAGGAACATGTTGGCGATTGCCCTGGCCTTCAAATTCACCTGACGTGAACCCAATCGAACATTTGTGGTTCGACTTGCAAAAGTGGGTTCGCGCTAAATCACCACCATCCCGAAATGTACGGGAACCGGAGGACCTGCTACTGACATTATGGCACCAGATACCCCAGGATACCAATCACCAACTCATCGAATCGATACCTCGCCGAGGAGCCGCTGTTTTGCTGGCTAAAGGGGGTCCTATAGTTTATTATGTAGGTGGTTATAATGTAATTGTTCATCGAAATATCTATCTATCTATATAGATAGATAGATCTATCTATCTCACGAGCAGCTAACATGTACACTGAAGTGCCAGAAAAACTGGTACACCAGTCTAATACTTGGTAGGTCCCCCACGGGAGCGCAGGACTGCAGAAATACGACGGGGCATGGACTCCAATAGCTTCCGGAAATATGCTGTAGGCAATGCACACCATACTTCCTACAGAGCGTTCCATAATTCGGGTGTATTCCGAGGTCTCGGATTCCTGTGTTCGATAGCGCGTTGCATTGCATCCAAAATGTGTTCTATCACGTTCAGATCTGGGGACTTGGGTGGGAATGGCAACACCCCAAACTCAGATAAATGCTCCTCTAACCATAATGTGCCGGCGTCCCGACACTTGCGTGGAGGTGCATTGTACTGTGAAACAGGCCCAACTCATCAGCATTAATGCAGGACATGAACGGGTGTACCTCATCAAAAAGGATGCGCACATAGCGTTGGCCATTCACAGACGTTTGTAGACGTACCAGGTGTCCCAGTGAAGTCCAGCTAAACACACCCCATACCATTACGAACCCCCCACCAGTTCCCTGTTGACAGGCGGGATCCATGGCTTCATGGTGTTTGCGCCACACACCAATCCTTCCATCTGCCCGATACAGTTGGAAACGCGACTCGTCAGACCAGGCTACCTGCTTCCAATCATCAAATGTCCAGTGGTGGTGTTGCCGTGCCCAAGCGAGGCGCATAGCTCTGTGTCGTGCACCCATCAAGGGGACTCGAGTTGGGCGTCGGTTCCCAAAGCCCATATCGTGCAGGGAACGTTGCACAGTCCGGACGCTGATGCTTGTTGAGACTCCAGCATTGAATTCCGTTGATACCTGCGAGAGTGTTGCACGCCTATAGCGTGAAACGATTCTTGACAGCCGACGATGGTCACGTTCACCCAATGCCTTTTTAAGGCCATACTGGTTTCGTAGGTTGAAGGTTTTGCCGGAATTCTTGTAGTCTCGGTACACCGTTGCAATGGTCTTCTGTGAAAATCCGAACTTCGTTTCTACCTCCGAAATACTATGGCCCATCTCACGAGCGCCAACTATGACACCGCGTTGAAAATCGTTTAAATCGTTATTACTTGTCATTCCCATGCTGAAAACAGCTCTGACATCTGGCAAGGATGTCTATCGCTTTATATACGCACTGGCAGACGCAACCGAGTACGCGCATAGGTGACGTTGCTATGTATTTTGCATAAGCTCGTGTGTACCAGTTTTTCTGACACTTCAGTGTATAAGAATCCACAATGGTGTCCAAATTTAAAGTCCGAAAGGCATGCACGGGATTTACTAGAAAAACACTTAACAGCAGATGAAGACATTCGGCATGATGTGAAGAGACGCAATCATAGGGGTGCTCATGGGATAGCCAACATCTGTAGGAATGTACATTGGTGCCCAAAATTAAAGTTTGGTAGGCATTCGCTGGTGTAGCGTTCTTTACTGTTTACAAGCTGTATATATGGCTTACTGAACACTACATAAAGTTTGTTATTAAGTACTTCACTTAAAGTGAAGTAGGAGTCACTCAAGAAAACTTCAAATAAAAGATTACTTACAGTTCGTCTTTATTCAGCCAAAACTCCGTTGACAGTTCACTAATGCAGAACTACAACTCACTGTTCAACAGTATTATTAACTTAATCCAATTAAGAAAACTTGACTAAAAAAAATTCAGAAAACTTAATCCAAACAGAAAAAAATAAATTAAGAAAACTTAATCCAATTAAGAAAACTTGATTAAAAAAATTTAGAAAACTTAATCCAAACAGAAAAAAATATAAGAAAACTTAATCCAACTAAGAAAACTTGATTAAAAAAATTCAGAAAACTTAATTCAATTAAGAAAACCTGACTAAAAAAATTCAGAAAACTTAATCCAAACAGAAAAAAAAAATTAAGAAAACTTAATCCAAACAGAAGAAAAATAAATTAAGAAAATTTAATCCAATTAAGAAAACTTGATTAAAAAAAATTCAGAAAACTTAATCCAATTAAGAAAACTTGATTTAAAAAATTAAGAAAACTTAATCCAAACAGAAAAAAAATTAAGAAAACTTAATCCAATTAAGAAAACTTGATTAAAAAAATTCAGAAAACTTAATCCAATTAAGAAAACTTGATTAAAAAAATTCAGAAAACTTAATCCAAACAGAAAAAAAAATTAAGAAAACTTAATCCAATTAAGAAAACTTGATTAAAAAATTCAGAAAACTTAATCCAAACAGAAAAAAATTCAGAAAACTTAATCCAAACAGAAAAAAAATCAGAAAACTTAATCCAATTAAGAAAACTTGATTAAAAGAAATTCAGAAAACTTAATCCAAACAGAAAACAAATTCAGAAAACTTAATCCAATTAAGAAAACTTGATTAAAAAAATTCAGAAAACTTAATCCAAACAGAAAAAAATTAAGAAAACTTAATCCAATTAAGAAAACTTGATTAAAAAAATTCAGAAAACTTAATCCAATTAAGAAAACTTGATTAAAAAAATTCAGAAAACTTAATCCAAACAGAAAAAAAAAATTAAGAAAACTTAATCCAATTAAGAAAACTTGATTAAAAAAATTCAGAAAACTTAATCCAAACAGAAAAAAATTCAGAAAACTTAATCCAAACAGAAAAAAAATCAGAAAACTTAATCCAATTAAGAAAACTTGATTAAAAGAAAATCAGAAAACTTAATCCAAACAGAAAACAAATTAAGAAAACTTAATCCAATTAAGAAAACTTGATTAAAAAATTCAGAAAACTTACTCCAAACAGAAAAAATTAAGAAAACTTAATCCAATTAAGAAAACTTGATTAAAAAAATTCAGAAAACTTAATCCAATTAAGAAAACTTTATTAAAAAAAATTCAGAAAACTTAATCCAAACAGAAAACTTGATTAATGCAAACTCCAACGCTAAATACACAGTCGAGCCACATTATTGTGACCACCTCCTACTTTTGACGTCAACAACGAGTAGCCAATGAATGAAGGACACGTGTCGTGAGCTGGCTTTGAGGGTATATAAGGCGTGCTATAGGCATTTCGAAAACATATCACTCGTTGCTGTCATGGATAAAAGGAGCGACTTTTCAGATTTGCAAAATGTGATGATTATCGGCTGTCCAGTCAGGGGTGGCAGTACTTCTGAAACAGCGCAGTTTGTGAACTGTTCGCGTGCTGCTGTGGTTAAAGTGTATCGTGATTGGAGAAATGGCACCATTGCGGATAACCCACGTGGAAACTGAAGAGCACCGCGTGCCCATTGCTGTGAGAGGTGAACCTCGGCCTCGAAGGTACGTGAGGGCTGATCGACACGCTACCGTGGAGCAACTCACTGTCCGAATGAACCAGGGGGCTACCGGAAGTGTGTCCAAAACGACAGTTAAACGAACCCTGCTGCGTATGGTGCTCCGATGCTGACGGATGATCACTGCACCTACGCTAACGAAGGTGCATAGGTAGAAAAGGCTTACATTTTCACGGCAGTATCGGAATTGGACCTCCGCTGATTGGCAAAGGATTGCCTTCTCCGATGAGTCACGTTTTCTGCTTCATCGAACGCATGGATGTTGGCTTATAAGGCGAGAAACATCGGAGAGCAAACACTCTTCAACCATTTCTGGAAAAACACAATCTGCTGGGGGCAGTGTTATGGTCTGGGGGATGTTTTCGTGGCATTCCCTGGGTCCACTCATACCTATGGAAAGCACTATGAACCGAATTCGTTATGAATCCATCCTTGCAAACCACGTACACCCATACATGCTGATTGTCATCCCTGGGGCGGATGGGATCTTCCAGCACGACAATGCGACGTGTCACACAGCTAGAAATGTCCGAGAGTGGTTGGAAGAGCACGATGATGACTTCAAAGTACTTCCCTGGTCCCCTAATTCCCCATACTTAAACCCAATTGAGCATCTGTGTGACCACCTCGATCGTGCTGTTCGCTCTTGTGGATCCTCCACCACGCACCCTTCAACAGCTGTCAGATGCACTGCAGTCAGCATGGTTCCAAATACCTGTGAACACCTTCCAGCACCTTACTGAGTCACTCCCAGCCCGTCTAGCTGCTGTCTGCGCTGCACACGGCAGTTACTCTGGATATTAGCTTGTAGTCACAATAATGTGACTCGACCGTGTATATAATAGCACCACCACTTGAATACGCATATGTCTAGTAAACTCCACGATTATAACATCACACCACCACAAACACAATTTTAGCTGCTGCGTCAACATTATATATCTCTAGTTCATATCTGTCACATGCATACGTCCTGCTCTCTGACCTCAGAACTGTTGCCAACCTCATTCGGTGAGAGAGAAAATATAACGTTAAGGTTGAAAAGCCTAAAAGAGAATGAACTCAAATTTACATAGAGAAAGCAACTATAAATGAAAATTAATTTAGAGTATTCGTTACACAGGGATAAAAAGGAAAACACGTAACAGCAGATAGAGACGTTTAGCATGAAAAGAGACACAGTTATAAGGGTACTCACGAATTGGCAACATCTGTAGGAATCTACATTAGTGACCAAAATTGAAGTTCGGAAGGCATTTGCGGGGATAAAAAGGAAAACAAGTATCAGCAGGCAAAGACGTTTGCCATTTAAAGAGTCACAATCACAAGGGTGCACACGGATTGATTAGACACAGTCATAAGAGTAGTAAGAATTTTATAACAACAGACACATTTTGCGTATACGGGATCACATCCGCAAATGTCACGAAGGTATGATGTAAGAATTGTGAAAACACAAGTTTGTCAGTGATGGATATCGAAACCACGTCCCCTCACTCGGGAGTAACTTGCTCTCCCTACTAAGCTACACGGACGGAATGTATCGCTTCAGATTTGTCGTCTTGACACGTGCTTTACCTTTATAATACGTCACAACTTCAGCAGTACGTCACAGAATGTAACTTAAAAATGTTTTAATACGGAATGTGATCACCTCGTATTTGGTATACAACTCTCGCAACGACAATACATACTCATCACCAGTTCATGGATTCTGGAGCTAAAGAATTCCATTTCCGGATGAGCCCTTCCAATTCATCTGCTTTGGAAAATTGGGCGGGAAAGGGATAACTTTCCAAGACCAAGTGCTTTTTTTTCGTGTTTGGGTTACCATGATGATTTACTACCAACAGAAGAGTTGATTACTGGTCAAATGGTCTAACAGGGTGATGGAAAATACTTTTTGGTTTCCTGGACTACTACATCTGGGAAAAATTGAAGCTGTGTTCTTTCTTCCATAGTGCCGGATCTGTGCGAGCCTGGAATTTTGAATTGCGACATTTGTGCTGCCAAAAAGATTTCTTTTATCATACTTCACGGTATTATAAGAGAAGTTTGGACTAATATAGTGTTTAACGTCAGTGTCATATCCATCAGATCACGTCTTTTACCATCATTTTTTGCGCAATAATGTCTGCATGTCTTCAGCATTCCCGTTTTCATCCGATTCAGCCATCTTGGCATCAGCAGCATCTGCGGGATACCTATTTTGCATAAAATGGTCTGGTGGTCATAAAAATTTGGCTACTCGGTGTAAATATAACTTTGGAACGCCAAATCATTCTGAAATGCTAAAACAAGCTAAAAAAATGTTTTATCTTCCTTAGTCTTGGAATAATATCATTTAAGAGAGGAGCAATGACTGAAAGAGAGAGCGAGAGAGAGGGGGGAGGATAACACTGGAATAGTAACACCTAAATGGCAGTACGGGAGACAAGAAAAGCACGACTAATTTTTCAAAACTAATGAGCAGTTTCACTACCTGAAAAATAATTCACACCAGTAAGGGAGACAAACCAGATCTGTTGGTATTGCATTTAACAATACGTCATAGTATTGAATAAATACACCTGGTCTTGCAGGGCGGCCGTTGACTGCTTTGGTTCTAGGTGGGTGTTGAGATACCGTCCAACCATGTCTAATACATGCTCTATTGCGGGCAGATCAGGTAATCTTGGGGGCATTTCAGGACGTTAACAGAGCGAAGACATTCCCTGATGGTATTTGCTGTATGCGGACAGCCATTATGTTGCAGAAACCAGGTTCCACCTTATGAAAAGGATAGTAATAGCATACAGAATATTCTCCATGTACCGTGGAGTTGTCAACTTGCCTGTGATGAACACTGGAGATCTTTGGCTGTTAAGAATTGCTTCCCAGACCGTGACACCTCCCCATCTCCCTGTATGCCGCTGGGCAATTTCTCTTGAATTAGTCTGTCCTCTCTCCGTCATCTCCATAGGTGAACTCGCGGATTATCGGACACCAAAGCAAAGCGAGATCCGCCGATGTACATCACATAATACCATTCTGCTTCACTCGAGAACCACCCCAGACGTTGTGATCATTTTATAGGCTCAAGCGAACCACTGGTCACCGTACA
Source organism: Macrothele yani (assembly GCA_039090855.1). NCBI lineage: Eukaryota > Metazoa > Arthropoda > Arachnida > Araneae > Macrothelidae > Macrothele > Macrothele yani. Next base: position 129,131,153 of record CM077027.1, on the reverse strand, counting down.
TGAAGGCACCATTCTTCGAGATCTGACGGAACAACTTAAAGCAACATATACCGCTCTCCCGATGATACAGGGAGAGGATGTATGTGCGACGGAAGGCGATTGCCGGATCTAAAGGTCTTCCTCTGGTGGGATCGTTCTCCTTGCTGTAGTTCCAAGAAGACGAGAGGTCGTTCCCTCTCTCAAAAACTCTTTTGATGATACAAGGAGTGGATATAGGTAGGACGGAAGCTTGCCACCGGATCAAATAGCATTCTTGTGGTGTGGTCTTTCTCCTTGCTCTAGTTCCAGGAAGACGAGAGGTTGAACCCTCTCTCAAAAACTCTTTTGGTGATACAGGGAGGGGATATAGGTAGGACGAAAGCTTGTCGCCGGATCAAGCGGTCTTCCTGTAGTGTGGTCGTCCTGCTTCTGTAGTTCCAGGACGATGAGAGGTCGTAACCTCTCCTAAAAACGCATTTTGGTGATACAGGGCATGGATGTAAGTGGGACGGAAGTCTGTCGCCGGATGCAATGGCCTTCCTGCGATGTGATCGTTTTCTTTGCTCTAATTCCAAGTAGACGAGAGGTCGTACCCTTTCTCAAAAATTGCTGCCAGCATTGACGCATTTTTGCGTCGCCACGAAGCAAGTGCTGTGCAGTATGGCGAATCGACACTCTGTCCTCCAGAAGACCAAACATCCCACCCTTCTCAAATGCCCTCAACTGACGATATGGTCTGGGAATTGGTGCCTTGGCATTTTGTCCGAAGTTCGCCTTCTCCTAGAAATCGCAGCTTGAAGAATTACTCCTCTTACGAGCAAAAAAGAAAAAAATCTTAATTGTAACATTACGGTAAAAAAGTTCTTGGTTGTATCGGTAAGCGATGCAATCTGTTTGGTACGATGTTTTAATCATACGCATATCTCAACTCAACTTATACGCCCTTTGATTTGCACGCACGTCCGATAGCTCTTTCAGGGTGTTACAGGGCGTATTAAATAACAAAGGAATTACGTTGAGATACACCTTCAAATAATCTATTTATTAATACATTTGCACAACAAGTACAATTTCCGTTTCTAGGTGTAATACACTACGACATTAAAATTGCATGCTTTCGCTGCTACGGGCAGCTTTTTCAGGCTGAGGAACATAAACAACAACAGGAAAGCGAGATCCAAGGCAACGACGAAAATGACGCGCATCAGACCTGAGAGACCAGAAAGATTCTTGGGGTCAATCCCTTATGTCCTGAGCATATCCTATACGCTAAAGAATGCCCTAAAGAGGCATAATCTTGGCGTTGCGCTTAGAACCACCTCGAAACCTATGGCCGCTCTGCTATCGGCGACATGGGAGAAAATTGAACTGGCCAATCAAGCAGGAGTACATGGGATTCCTTTGGAATTTCCAGACGCATCCAGGAAGCTATATATAGGAATGACCAAACGGTCTTTCAGGATCCGCTTGCTAGAGCACCAAAGAGACGTTAAAAAGAAGAAGAAAACCACAGCTGTCGCCAGAGACGCTACATCTAGAGGGATCACTCCTCTTTGGAGCAAAATGCGGAAGCTAGCTCCCTATGATAGGCCTAGAGCTACAGCCGTCAGAGAGTCCTACGATAGGCCTAGAGCTACAGCCGCCTAGAGCTACAGCCGTTAGAGAGTCTATAAAAATTTTAACGTACGACGATACGTCGGATACGGAAGTTACCACAGACATCTCCCCTATCTGGTACAAGATTCTCAACATCCAGCAAAATCCTTTACGGCGCGAGCCATGATAAAATTCAAGCTGCCCGTGGCAGCGAAAGCTTGCAATTTTAATGACGTAGTGTATTACACCTAGAAACGGAAATTGTACTTTTTATACAAATATATTAATAAATAAACAAAGGAATTAATTTACTTATATATAAAACCAATTAAAAGCGCGCGTTTTATAACCTGAATGCGGAGTCATACGCTTGATATACACCGATTAGCCATTATATTATGACCACCTACCTAATAAGCTGTAGAACCTCTTTTAGCTAACAAAACAGCGGCCACTCGGCAAAGCATCGATTCAATTAGGTGGCGATAGGTATATTGGAGTATCTGGTACCATAATATGAACAACATGTCCTCCAGTTCCCGTATATTTCGGGATGATGGTGATTTAGCGCGAACCCGCTTTTCTAAGTCGAACCACAAATGTTCGATTGTGTTCGTGTTAGGTGAATTTGGAGGCCTGGGCATTAACAGAAAGTCATCAGCATGCTCTTTGAACCACTCCTTGACGATTTCGGCAATGTGGCATTGTTCTGTTGGTAATGCCCATCACCAGCAGAGAACACAGTTGCCATGAATGGGTGAACTTGGTCCGCAACGATGTTCAGATACCTGACAGCTTCCAGGGATTGTGCTATTGGGATAATGGGGCCTAAAGTGTCCCAAGAGAACATCGCCCTCAGCATAACACCGCCGCCACCGGCCTGTTTTCCTCCCAAATCTTGCATCCAGGTTCCATAGCCTCCGTTGGCAATCGGCGTATCCGAGCTCGGCAGTCTACGTGATACACCAGAAATCTTGATTCATCAGACCAGGCACTTACTTCTTCCAATCATCCACGGTCCAATCTCGATGATCTTGAGCCCATTTCATGCGTTGTTGGCGATGACGTGCAGTGAGCATAGGGACCCGGCTGTGTTTTTTGTTACGCAGGCCCATGCGCAGAAGGCTGCGATTAACTGTGTGCTGTGACACATTGCACTGATCACCATCACTGTTTTAGCTGTGGGTGATTTGTCGCACTGTGGCACTGCGGACGCTGTGAACAATGCGCGACAGTCTCCACCCCCTCTGGTATCAATGAGCTGCGGACGACACACAGCTGGACGACGGTTCGTCGTTTGGCCATATGTGCACCACTTTTGTTACGTACCCACTACAGCGGCACGTGAACAACCCACAAGCCGTGCCGTTTCCGAGATAGTAGTTCCGAGGCATCGTGCCCTTACAATTTGTCCTTTATCAAACTTCGATAAATTGGCAGCTTTTCCCATTCTGACTCCGAACACTCTACTAACCGAAAGCCGGTCCTTGGTTTGTATATATAATGCTCTGTGAACTTCACCTGCGCCATAGTTCGGTCCCCAGGCGCACTCATTTCTCTAGGCAGGGTGTCGTCATAGTAGAATGCATCATCGGTGTAGACAAATACAGAATTTGTAAAACGCCTGCGTCGTGAACGGAAGAACCAGTTCTAACTGTAATAAAAAAAAATAAGAAACTAGCAAATCAAAGGAACGATTGTAGGTGGAGCTTCAAATTTACGAAAAACATTAAAATCTGAACATTACGTTGACAGTTGAAATATTCATTAAATATTTGCTTATTTACATATTCTTGTATAAATCAAGAATAAATGGCAGTGAAAACAAACAAAGATGGGAACTGTATGTTTGCGTGGGAAATTAAGTGTTGCTTACACAATTTGCGAGATTCTATAATAGGTACTTGAAGCGGAAAAACAGTGGGAATGAAAGTTTTAAGCGGAAAGAGAAGTGGAGAAATGCACACAAGCCGGGAAGAATGTCGATTGCGATGCATTTGCAAATAAAAGATAAAATGAAGCCAGGTGTTGGTTGGAATGTGTAATTAGATAATAAATTACATCTACTAAAAAAGATGTTTGAAATTAGCATACATTGGGTCGTCGATTATACGATTCCATTTTGCAAATGGAACAGACGACTTTCTGTAAAATATTTTTCTGGCATACGCGATTAGTTAAAACTTCAATTTCACTTATACGTTTTTCTCAAGTTTAACGTCAACTAAGCTGCATTCGTTCTAATGTCGGACGAAATATTGCTGAGAAAAAAATAAAGACCTCCGTTGCAAAGAGGTGAGAAAAGGTCGTCGCCGTGTCTTGAATGCTTTGCTCAATTGCTCGCGTTAGGAAGAGTATACGTGCGTTACGAACGAAGTGTTTGAGAGTAAGGATGGTCTTTTTATTTTTTTCACCATTTATTTGAGTGCTGTTAAACTATGTCTACAGCTCACAGCAGCGTACTTTGTGCAGTTCTGGAAATTTCGCTCAATTTTCTGCGCATTTGTCTCCGCAAATTCTTTTTTTTTCTTTTAAACATAAAAACCGTATGTACCTCGTGCCCTTAAGAAATAGTTGTGTGGAAACCGTAAATGTTAGGGGAGTAGTGCACACATGATTTATAAGTTCAATTCTTTAAAGTATGGAAATGAAGCCTCAGATCATTCAACTAAAGATTTCTGTAATTTTTATTATACACTGAGTGGCCACTTTATTATGACCACCTGACAGTTTTAAGCAAACGAGCTATGGCTGCACGCTATTGCCGCCAGAGGGCCAGGCTGGTATAAAAAGGGAAAGCTTAGTGCTTGCGACAGTAGTAGTAGTGATTTTTGGGTGACGAGATGGGTAAAAATGCGATTTGACGGACTTTCAACGTGGGATGATTGTAGGAGCTCGGAGCCATGGAGCGAGTATCACCGAAACCGCCGCATTCGTGAAATGTTCCAGAGCAGCTGTTGTTAAAGTGTTTAAAGACTGGACTGTCAGCCAAAAAACTGGGTCTCTACGTGCAACGTGTGGTCGTCATCGACTAGTGACTGCTCGTGCGGAACGGAGAATGCCCAGACTGGTACCAGACAACAGAAGAGCAACAGTGCAGCAAATTACAGACCATCTTAATCAAGGATCCCCTCAAATGATCTCTGCACGCACTGTTCGCCGTACACTACATCGGATGGGATATGCAGCCAAAGGCCTGGTCGAACACCTTTGCTGTCTGCAGTTAACATGAGAAAGCGTCTCCAGTTCGCACAGGAGCACAAGGATTGCACAGTCGATAATTGGAAACAAATTACGTGGTCCGATTAATCACGTTTTCAGTTACACCATGCCGATGGCCGAGTGAGAATTTGGCGGAAACAGCACGAAAGCATGGAACCCAAATGTATTGCTACAACCCTTCAAACTGGTGGAGGCAACGTTATGGTTTGGGGAATGTTTTCCTGGCATGCTTTGGGCCCTTTAATTCGTGTTGATCAACGTCTGACTGGTACATCATATCTAAACATCGTTGCAGACCAAGTGCATCCTGTTATGTGGATGGTTTATCCCAATGGCGATGGCTACTTTCAACAAGATAATGCGTCTTGCCATAGTGCTCGTATTGTACAGGATTGGTTTCAGGAACATGCCGGTGAGTTTACTTTGCTTAGGTGGCTCCCACAATCTCCAGATCTCAACCCCATTGAGAATTTGTGGGATGAAGTTGAACGAGCCATCAGACAGCTGGATCCACAACTCTGCAATCTCACACTCCAGGAAAGTGCTATTCATGAAGCATGGTCTCAGATTCCACAAACCACCTATCAACATCTCGTGGAGTCCATGCCACGAAGAATCGACGCAGTATTAAAGTCAAAAGGTGGCCCAACGAAGTATTGAGGGGGTGGTCATAATAAAGTGGCCACTCAGTGCATAAGGGTCGCCCAAATGAAACTGAGGCTGTCGGTTTTTTTGCCGTAAGGGTTCATAGGTTGGAATATGTGAACATTATACAGGAAGTAAGAGTTATACATGGGCTACATACCCGCTACACATGGTCGCCTCGTCGGTTCAAGCAAGTGTCCCAACGCGGCACGAGATTTTGGATACCCTGAGCGAAGAACGTCCGTGGTTGCTGTGGAATCAGTCTTCAACGGCGTCCTGGACTTCAGCGTCGTTAGCAAACCGGTGGCCCTTGAGAGCTTTTTTCAATGGCTCGAAGATGTAGTAGTCGCCGGGCGACAGATTAGGGTTATAGGGAGGATGGTCGAGGACCTCCCAGGGTAAGCTACGCAGCAAATCTTGGCAAAGTGTCGCCACAGGCGGACGTGCGCTGTCGTGCAGCATAATAACCCCATTTGGCATTATACCGGGGCGTTTACGCTTGATGGCCGTTTTGAGGTTGGGTAACGTATTACAGTATGTGATTGCCTTGACCGTACTGCCTGCATCCAGCCAATCCAACAGCAATGGGCCATTCTCATCGAAGAAAACCGTGAGCATCACTTTTCCAACTCTTAAGGAAGACTGAGCTTTTTTTGGGCTTGGAGAGTTGGGATGCCGTCATTCCATACTCATCCATTTTGTGGCCTGACCAAAGTGGTGGCACCAAGTTTCATCTGCGGCCATAATCTTGGAAAGAAACTGTCCTCCCTCTGTGTGGTAACGATGCAGATGCTCCACGCAAGCACTCATTCGCCGAGTCTTCTGATCCTTCTGGAGATGCTTGGGGACCCATTCGCCGAGTCTTCTGATCCTTCTGGAGATGCTTGGGGACCCATTCGCCGAGTCTTCTGATCCTTCTGGAGATGCTTGGGGACCCATTGTGCGCAAGCCTTGCTGTATCCCAATCGGCGATGGAGAATGGTGTTTACAGTTCCTTTACTCACGGACAAATTTGCAGCAAGATCGTGTGTGGTGATTCGGCGATTCTCCTTCACAAAGTTGTTCACGGCAGCAATCGATTCCATGGTGATGGCCACGTGTGCTTGCACAGGTCTCGGCATGTCTTCCGTGCTAACACGTCCTTTACGAAAGTCACTACACCAGCGGAACACTGTACGCCGTGACTGCCACTCATTTCCATACACATTCTTCATACGAAGATTAATTTCGGGAACACTAACACTTCCTGCCGTCAAAAATTGCATAACTACTCGCTGGGCCTGTTTGGACGAATCCATGTCACGACCCTACGTAGTCAACTTGCCTCCGCACGTGCAAAAAGCACACTGACACGTGACGACGATAACAAAGTGCTTCCTGATATGACACGCCATCTACCGGCGCAAATTCACGGCTCTGTGTAATTATACAACGACGCTATTACACGAGTCTCACTTTCATTTGGGCGACCTTCATAACATTCATTTAATTCAAATAGACGAGTTTCTTCATGGGATGAAGAATTGGGAGTTATAGAATAAAAACAAAATTTCCACTGTTCTTTAGTTTTGCAGCAATAAGTATAAATTTTTCCATTTTTTTTTCCATTTTTTTTTTGAGGGCGGTGAGATTGCTGTTAATTTAAGATTAAATATTCATTTTGATTGCGGTGGTTCTAACCACCTGACTTTCTATTCCATGAAAGTCCCTATTGAAAGGGATCTAAAAGTTCTGGGTTCAAGTCCAGCTGAAACACTAATGGTTAGCCGAGGTTCGGAAGTCTTGTTAATCCGTTGGTCCCAGGGTACAGACTCCTCGCTATAAACAAGTCTAATCCTAGTCTTTGATGTAGCATAAGTAATGCCCGCTGGGGTCCCCAAACCAACCAACTCTAATCGACCTCCATCACTTCTGTTATGGTGCAATAGTATATTCCACGGCATTGTTAATTACATTTTCAAACAAAGGAATTTCTCTTCCTGTGATTTTTTTTTTTACTTTTTCAGTTTTGGAGATTTTCTGGCGAAGATATTTTTTCCGGAGAATTTTTAGCTAAAATTGAGTATGCCGGTACTTCGAAATTTCGAGCACTGATGCTCACATATCGTAAGCAAAAACTCTATCTTTAGAAGAACAGTAGGCAATTTTTTTTGGATAATGTAAACTAATACAGATACAAAGCAAACAAAACATAACGAAGAAAGAACACTATACAAATTACTAGCTTTACTAACCGGCTTTGCCCGGGTTTTAGGCTTAGTAATTTCATATTCCCTTATATGTCACTAAAAAAATCGGGAAAAAAATTGATGCTTGCAAGAAAGAAAAAAGCTGATTTCACAATCGGTCATTACAAATTATTTATTCGTAGTGTGATTATTTCAGCACTTGGTCGTACATTGCTGTCACAAATATTTGTCGAGAATTACTAAGATGCATACCGATAACAATTACCTTATTTCTCAACATAGTCCTCCTGTCGTTCAACGCATATTTTATATCTGTCTACAAGCTTCTGTGTTTCTGCTGAGAAGAATGTTTATTAAAGCAACGAAATGTACAGATGTATGGAATCTGGGGAATCAAACAGACCAAAAGCGTTACGAATTATTTAACACGCGTCTAGGAGACACAGCATTAGAACACTGACAGAAAAAATTCGTTAACAATTTTTTATCGACGATCAAATGCATCACGTGCTTTCAGTTTCAGACGTCTTTGAGGGGCGAATCTCTGTGATAAAAAAGTTAAAAACGTATCTTTGTTTCTGAGTATACATTTCTGTTTACCGATGAATTAAAAATTTCATGCCTATTTTAAAAAGTTTTGACCGGGTTCCGGTGAAATTTTGAATGACTCCTCTTATTAGCAATATATGGAGTTGATAAAAATTTCAGCCCGTTTCGTCAAGATTTTGCAAAGTTCGTTTTTGCATTTTTTATGCACAGTTCTCAAAGAATAGAAACACCTGTGGATGTGTCGCTGCGATTAATGCAGTCACGTGCTTTCAGATTTGGAACAGGATAACGATGACGTAGCAAACGACGCTGACTTTATTGATTAGCTTATTAATTAATTCATAACTCGCGAACCGAACAACGTAGATATCTTAAAATAGTTGCGGTGACCTAGAAATTCCAGTATTAATAAGCTATGCAAATTTCACGATGTTACAGATCGGCATTCGAGAGTTTTTGCTGCTTCAGACAAACAGACATTTTGTGTTTTATATACACTATCTACCAACAAGTAATTGGACACCCCTGCAATCGACGATATCTGCGGTCCTGATACACGCCACGGCCGCCACCGTTAAATATCGTGGGGGAAACAACAACGTAACCAGTCGCATGCAAGATGCCACGCAGTTCGGAGCTCTCTGATTTCAAGAAAGGTGTAACCGTCGGGTATCACACAAATGGCCAATCCATACGTGACATATCCAGCGAGTTGAAGTACCCAAAATCGACAGTGGCCTACGTGATTGGCAAGTGGAAGATGAGAGGTGACTGTCAGAATGTGCCCCGACCCGGCAGACCCACAAAACTGGGAGTTAGAGACCGACTGGTGCTGGACAGAGAAATTCGGAAGAACCGCACCAAATCGATGGGCCACATCCGCGAAAAGTTTCAACAAGCATCCGGGAGTGTTTTTCGATGAATACCATCCGTAAGAAGCCCATCTGCTCGGTTATCATGGACGTACTGCCGACCACAAGCCTTTGATCGCCAAGTCCAATAGCGCTGCTCGGCTAACGTGGTGCAAAAAACGTCGACAGTGGACCGTTGAACAGTGGAAACAGGTTCTATAGAGCGACGAATCAAGGTTCACCCTCTACCGTTCGGATGGCAGGGTCTGGGTTTTGCGTCTGCCTGGAGAACGCCTCCTGCCGGAATGTATTGTGCCAACTGTGAAGTTCAGCGGCGGTGGATTTATGCTATGGGGGTGTTTCTCCTGGTATGGCACGGGACCCTTGGTCGCAATTCCTGGTAGACTCAACGCCGAGACCTACTGCACCATTTTGGATGACCATGCGCTTCCTACGTTGTGGCAGTTTTACGGGGTGGACCCATGTTACTTTCAGGATGACAATGCCACCTATCATGTTGCGAGGTCCACCATGGCTTGGTATGGTGACAATAGGGTTAATCGAATGGACTGGCCTGCGCAGAGCCCGGACCTTAACCCTATCTAGCACCTCTGGGACGAGTTGGAGCGTCGACTTAAGGGGTGTCGCCACCGTCGGAAATCGGTGAAGGAACTGACCTGTCTTCTCCAAGCCGAGTGGAAGAAAATACCGCTAGCCGTCGTACAACGCCTGGTTGAGAGTATGCCCCTGAGGGTCGCAGCTGTAATCGCGGCTCGTGGACTCTGCACCAACTATTGAAGGTGAATAAACTTCGTTTTCCTTTGCTATCACAGGTGTCCAATTACTTGTTGGTAGATAGTGTATAAGATATACAAGCAGATCTCAGCCGCCATCTCAAAAATGTTGTAAGTGTTGGAACAACAGATAGGATAAAATATATATATATATATATATATATATATATATATATATATATATATATATACAGGGTCTAACGTACACCGTCAGAGTTAAGAGTCATAAGTATCTGATGAGTGGTGAAAGCAAAAAAAAAAAAAAAAAAAAAAAAAGAGAACAGAATAGCAGAGCGGAGTACATTGTTCTAAACCGAATTTACGGGTAGTGAATGATTAAAACAACAGCAGTTGAACTTTCTCATTAGCTGTCGAAAGCCAGCCTTAGCTTGGATCTCAGTTAGTGAAGAAGGTTTAAAATGAAATGAGCCGCGGTTTCCTTTTGACTACAGCCTAAATTCTTAAGGAATGGGATGTTCTATGCTGGAGATGACAATCATTTGCAAGCGAGCAGATCTCAGAGAAACACAAATGTCTGTAGACCATCAGCATGAAAGAACAAGTTAGTAAAATCATGCAATGCATTGATTATAATACGCTTTCCAACATTACAGAAATCATTACTCAAGTTATCACTCAAGTTATGAGAATAATGGCTGTGGAATAAATCTCGGTCCTGTGCCCTGACCTTTCATCCCATTTCGATGATATTCAACAGAACCGGCTTGGTATACCTCCAAAATAACATGATAAAGTTTTCTCGCAATCGAAGCATTTTTACGTAAGTTATGATGCATAAGGGCTATGGAATAGATCCCGCTCCTGTGTCCTAACCTTTGACCCCATTTCGCCCATTTCCGATAAGGTTTGTCGTCAGGTGGTCCCCTACCACATATTAAAATTTCATTGAAATCGAACCTTTTTTACGTTAGTTATGGCGCATAATAGCAGTGGAATGGATCCTTTTCCTATGTACTGACCTTTGATCCCATTTCGTTCACTTTAAATAGGGCTCCTTCCCAGGTGATCCCCTACCAGATACTAAAATTTCATCGAAATCCAACGGTTGTTACGCGAGTTATCGTGCTGACGGACATACGCACACAACGCGTGACGTCATAAATCTTTAATAGGATCCACACACAACGCGTGACGTAAAGAGACAGATGGCGTGACCGCGCGCCAACATTCTCAAACGCGAGTTGTGACATCATAAGATTTCTAAGCATTGGTAACATTAATGGAACAACGCCATCACTAAAGACGTTATAATTCGGAGTGGTTATTTAACCCACTAAACGAATTCTTCTAAAGTCGAGATCAAGCTAAATCGATTTCTAGTACCAGAAAACGGTAGGTTAACGACTTTCATCAAAATTCTTAGAGCCGTTTTCAAAATAAAATGTACATACATACATACATACAAGAATTGCTACTTTAAGGTGGATGCCAAGTAACTTTGCTTCCTATACTTCAAATGGAAAAACTTTTGTACACATTTTCTTCACAATTAATGCGTTCCCAAGGATGAAAATTTGAGCATCGATTAAAATATATTCATTTTATAACTTGCAATACTTAATATTTTCTAAAACATAACCATAATTGTGCAATTCAACATTTGTTTGTCTACTGACGTCATGAAAATACAGGTCACGCCATCTTTTTCTGGACAATTAATGCGTAATTATGCAATCCAACATTTTTTTGTCCACTGACGTCATCAAAGTACAGGTCGCGCCATCTTTTCTCTGGTTTCAGCACCACCAAAGGAAAAGTTATTGATTTTTAATATAATTATTTTTATGTTTTTGAAAATATTAAGTTTTCCAAGTTACAATATGAAGTTATTTTAATCGATGTTGAAATTTTCATCCTTGGGAACACATTAATTGTGAAGGAAATGTGTACAAAAGTTTTTCCGCCGCCCCGGTGACGTAGTGGTCTAAGCGATGGCCTCGGATCATTCGTCCGAACGGGGTACGGGTTCGAATCCCGGTGAGGCATGGATGTTGTGTTTGTCTTACGGCACTGGCTCTCTCCCTTCCCTGGAACCAGTGACCCTAAATTAGGGACGGGCGACTGCTTATAGCCCATTGAGTTGCTCACGGTGGTCGTTAAACCTCCAATAAAAAAAAAAAAAGTTTTTCCATTGGAAGTACAGGAAGCAAAATTACTTGACGTCCACCTTAATAATATGGGATAAGGACAATGGAATGGATCGCAATCCTATGTCCTGACCTTTGACCACATTTCGTCCATTTTCAATAGGGATCGTCCCCAGGTGGTCCCCTACTACATACTGAAATTTCATCGAAATCGAACCATTTTTATGCACGTTATGACGCATAAGGGCAATGGAATGCATCCCAATCTTATGTCCTGACCTTTGACCCCACTTCACCCATTTTGAATAGGGTTCGTCCCCAGACATTCTCCTACCACATAGTAAACTTTCATTGAAGTCGAACCATATTTACGCAAGTTATGACGCATAAGGGTAATGGAATGATCCCGCTCCTACGTCGTGATCTTTGACCCTATTTGTCCCATTTTCAACAGGGTTTGCCCCTATGTGGTCTCCTACCACATAGTAAACTTTCATTGAAATCAAACCATATTTACGCAAGTTATGACGCATAAGGGTAATGGAATGATTCCGCTCCTACGTCATGACCTTTGACCCCATTTGTCCCATTTTCAATAGGGTTCGTCCCCGGGTGGTCCCCTACCACATACTAAACTTTCATCGAAATCGAACCATTTTTACGCCAGTTATCGTGCGGACGGACGGACGGACAAAGCTGGAGCATATACGCTTCTTAAACCTACGGTTGGAAAGCGTAAAAAAGCGTAGACATGAAGGTAAGCTCTCGAAACTCTCGAAGAATTGTGGTCAAAGAGCCTTGAATCACCCTTTCTACGCACCTGTGGCGACGCCATTAGTTTAGAAAAAGGGGGAGGGGTAACGACCAATAGGGGAGCTAAGTATCGTATAGGAGAGCACAGAATTCGAAGTGCGTGGCTGAAGGTTTGCCGAAAATTTCCGTTCATGTAGATTTAACTCGACGCTGTTGATGTTATCACCAGGCACATACGTACTATATACATAGTATTTACTAAATGCATACAGTACTGAGAACCATAGGTACGAAACTAGATTGGTTTTAACAAGCTACAATTTTTTATTGAAAATGTTTTACAATTTTAGCTTACTTCCAGGGGCAGATTTCCGACTAGGCGCACTAGGCGCGCACCTAGGGCCCCAGAGCTTGAGGGGCCCCGAAAACATAGCGATCTATTTTGGTTTTCATACCCCGAAAACATAGCGATCTATTTTGGTTTTCATACCCCGAAAAAAAAATCAATCCTTAAAGCGACCACATTGTTCGTATTGTCAATTGATATTTCACTTTCTGATATTAGTAACATATATTTTTTCGTGCCTTGTTGAGACTCCAAATTTTCAAGTTCTTATACATTTACTCGTTTTGAAAGGAACAGTTAAAATAAATTAGCCTTCCTTTTAGTGGTAGATGCATGAAGGATTCACGTTTCCCTCACTTTTCATTATTTAAGGCGAATACTTAACTGGCCTGCTGTTATATAAATTACTTTCATGCTACTTCCACGGATCTTCAGTACTTAATACTTATGCTTCAGTTTCTGATAACTGCAGAGCAGGTATTAAAAAATCCCACGCATCTTTTTGACAGAATAAAAAAAAATGCCGACCTTGTCAATTTTCCGATGAAAATTATAAGAAAAAGGCTTTCAAGAAGCACATTCTCGCTTTCCTGCACTGACTGATGAAATTCTTACAGTCCAACTTTCTTGATCATTCCTCTATGCATGGGCGGTTTAATCTCTGTGGTTTAAGAAATTGTTCGCCACAGAAAAACTCCTTCACGAAAAATCATTCACAAGTGAAGTATTGTGCACAAATTGCATTTTACCAGAATTTTCTAATGTGGCTTTTCCGGTTGCCAATGTCTTCAAGTATTTCATTTTTGATTGATACCGTGCTCGTTGCCTACTAATTGGCTCATAATGTAAAAACAAAACGATTTTCTAAAGCTGAAGCAATGCAAAAAGCAGGTTTTGTAATTGAAATCCATTCCAATTTTATGACAATTTATGTGCAATGTACTGATAAATTTAGAGAAATCTATTTTCAGCGCCCTGAGCGTTATTTTTGCCAAATAATTTGCAACTGAAAAGGTGCTAAAATAATCAGTTTTGCCTATAACGTACCAAGCACAAAAATAACTTTTGCTGTAACTGAAATGGTCTCTAGAATCAGTGTACAGCTAGAATGCACTAAATTTTCACTTTGGAAACCAGCGGGAAATTTATGAACTAGTAGTGAAATTTAAAATGGGCGAAATTTGATGAACGTTTATGTCCTGTCATTCGCCAAAATAAATAATTTTTGAAAAATGTGTGAGAACCAAAGTCTTTGGACTTAGCTTTTATAGAAGGAAATCAATGATCTAATTGGGAAATTGAAATATTTGAGAAGGAACAGTTAAGTCTAATCTGAGAGACGCAAAAATATTTTTTCCCTCTAAGTTGAATAGTTTCTTCACAATAGAAGTTTAATTTTTTGAATTTTCGACTTAACAGCCCTCACGGTAAATTCATGAAGTGTATAGGGTATTTAAAGTGCCAAACTTAATTTCTTTCGATTTCCTATTAGCGGCAAAAATAATTTTTGAAATATCTCTAAAAACAGAAAGTTCGATATGCCCGGACAGATAAAGTGATTACACTAGCACTGTTTCTTACAGAACGTTCTAATGAGAGGAAGATAGAATGGTATTTTAAAAAGCGCAAAAACCTTTTTCTTGACTTCACTTTCTTTTTTGTTAATCTGACGGATGAAAATTTCTGAGGTGGTAAAGAGGGCCCTGAATCTTTTAGCGCCTAGAGCCCCAAAAGACCTAAAGTCGCTTCTGCTTACTTATGTCACATTTTGACGTAGGACTACGTATAACTCTGCGGATAATATAGGACGACTTACGGCCGACAGCCTATGACAAAAATAAGTCCCAATTGAAATAATTATGGCGTTAAAAATACGTATAGCACACTAATCGTGTTAGCTTATTCGTAAACACCATGGAGTATTGCGCGTACTGCGCAATACTTCATGCGCGCGGAAGAGATGACAAAATATTTCTGGGTGTGTCGCCGCGTTTGACTCAGTCTATCTCGGCAACCGTGAGCGCAACACGACTGTGCGTGGTACCGTTTTAAAGCTCTCGACGAGATCTATTCAAATATACTTCGCAGTGGTTTGAACTGAACATTTAAAAAATTGTTTCCTTGTGAACCGGTGAAAACTTTTGACAATATCGCGGTTTATCTGGATATCCGGGAGCCCAAAACGCCTGTGCGTGGTATCGTTTTAAAGCTCTCGACGAGATCTATTCAAATCTGTAAAAAAATATTGGAGTGGTTTTTACTAAAATTTTTAAAAATTGTTTTCGTGTGAACGGGCTAACAGTTTCGATAACGCCGCGGAATTCGCACAATGAACGACAGCAAAAGTGAAGAAAATCAAAACGAGAGGCAAGAGCAAGTGATGAGGAATGTAAGAAGCCCAAGAAGACTGAAGCCCAACGCACCAGAGATTATCGAGAACGCCTGACAAGGAATATCTCTCTGCCTTCCACCGATCGTAGTCTACGTTTCAAACTGACGGCTCAATCAGAACTGAGCCTACCTATTTTTTTAAATACTATTTGCTGTCGTAAGACTGTTTATGAGTTATAGTTTGTAACCCGACAAGGAATATCTCTCTGCCTTCTACCTCTATCTCTCTCTCTCTCTTATCCCCCTCCCCTCTCCCTTTTACCTTTTAAAACTATATAATTACAAAAATGGTTTCTTTCTACAACTCTCTTTGACATTTTCTCAGATGACTCCCTCTGTTTCACGGAATAGTACACTAAATTTAACGAAGAAATTCATTTTACACAGGGTGTTTTACAAGGGGGTACACAACTTTGCAGGGGTACAAAGCATAATAATTCGAAAGACATGCGGAAGCTGAGTCATTCGCACAATGTTGTGAAACACAGCAAGTTTCTGTCACGTCATCGGATTACCAAATTTCCCCACAGGATGGCGTTCCACGTCAAACGCTTGCGAATAGTTAACATTCAAAGGCATAGAGCGAGCTTGTTGTGAGTTTTGGTTCGAGGAAACAAAGTCTGCGACACAAGTTCAGAGTAATTTTCACACGCAACACGGCAAAGAACCTCCGAGTAGGCGTACGATCTACGCGTGGCACAATAATTTTGTGGAAACAGGCTGTTCTATTCGTCATCCGAATTCAAGCGGTCTGCCACGTGCCTGCGATGCTGTTGTGGACAAAGTGTGTGAGAGCCTCGTTAGAAGTCCTGGAAAGTCAGTGAGACCTGCGTCTCATGAAACTGGCATTTCACTTGTGACTTTACCGTCTGCATTTCAAGTCTTACAAATTTACCATCGTGCATCAGTTGAAAAAAGACGATGGTAAGCCACGCAAAGATTTTTGTACGAAATGATCAGTCGGATAGAAGAAAATAAGGACTTTCTGGAGTCGATCAGTTTTAGTGACGAGTGCACTTTTCTCGTAAGTGGTCAAGTCAACATCCATAACTGCAGAATTTGGGGAAGCGAACATCCACACGCTACCACAGAACATGTTCGTGAAAGCCCAAAACTTAATGTTTTTTGCACCATGAGCATGAAGAAAGTGCACAGACCCTTCTCTTTTTTTATGTGTCCACCGTTATTGGTATTGTGTATCTCGACATGTTGCAACAGTACCTCATCCGGCAATTAGACGACGATGATCACGATGGGCTCTTACACTTCTAGCAAGATGGAGCATCTCCGCATTACCTAAACACCCGTTTTCCAGGTAGATGGATTGGTAGAGGTGCTCCTGTAGCATGGCCATCTCGTTCCCCGACCTTACACCCCTAGATGTTTTCTTGTGGGGCTTTACTAGAGATCGTGTGTGATCGTATGTGTGAATTTCGCTTCCCCAAATTCTTTCCTACCACTAATAACAAATATCGATGAGCTGCGCACAAGAATTACTGCCGCCATTGCTGCTGTTACGCCTGATACGCCATACCGCGTGTCGCAAGAAATTGACTACAGGTGGGACGTCTGCAAAATTACTGGACGCAGTCACATCAAAATTTGACTAGCTGTGTTGAAACTTTAAGTGTTATTCTACATTTGCACAGTAACACTAATTGTTCATTTTTTAACATTTCCTTTCTATTGTCTTGCAAAGTTTCGTAACCCTTTTTGAAACACCCCGTATAAAAAACTTTCTTTGCAATTCGACAAATTCACATACGTTTATCCAAATTCCCTTAAATCAAAGATGATTGGCTTGCAATGTGCTCTAATTGCTTAAATATATTTTTGGGGGAAGGGGTGCCTCAAGAATGGGTTTAAAAAGAAGTTGGGCCTAGCCCAGCCGTAGAGTCGCGCCTTCTACGCATTCAGTGCTAAACGGTGCAAAGCAAAAATGTGCAGAATCAGCGAATGAAATCGTAAATTAAAATAAATACAAAATAACAGGTACTCTTTGGAGTTGAAAGAAAACACCCTTTTTTTCATTCGGGATTTTAAAGACCACCATGAGCAACTCTGACGCTATACTAGTTAAAGAGCCAGCGCGCCGGGGCGAGCACACCACTCATCCATCACTCGAACTAGAACCTCTTCCCATCTCAAACAACTAGCCAGAACCGAAGACCCCCGTCCGGGTCTTGAGCCTGGGCCTATCTCCAACAACTATCCAGTGGCCGGGGACCCTCGTCCGGGACTTGAGTCTGGGCCTATCCCCAACAACTATCCAGAAGACAGCGCCGAGGACCCTTGTACGGGATTTGAGTCTGGGCCTATCTCCAACAACTAACCAGAAGCCAGCGCCGAGGACCTTCGTCCGTGACTTGAGTCTGTGCCTATCTCCAACAACTATCCAGAAGCCAGCGCCGACGACCCTCGTCCGGGACTTGAGTCTGGGCCTACCTCCAACAACTATGCAGAAGCCAGCGCCGAGGACCATCGTCCGGGACTTGAATCTGGGCCTATCTCCAACGACTATCCAGAAGCCAGCGCCGAGGACCCTCGTAGGGGACTTTAGTCTGGTCTTATATCCAACAACTAGCCAGAAGCCAGAGACGAGGACCCTCGACCGTGACCTGAGCTTGGGCCTATCTCCAACAACTATCCAGAAGCCAGCGCCGAGGACCCTCGTACGGGATTTGAGTCTGGGCCTATCTCCAACAACTAACCAGAAGCAAGCGCCGAGGACCCTCGTCCGGGAATTGAGTCTGGGCCTACCTCCAACAACTATGCAGAAGCCAGCGCCGAGGACCCTCGTACGGGACTTGAGTTTGGGCATATCTCCAACAACTAGCCCAGTGCCGAGGACCCTCCTCCGGGACTTGAGTCTGGGCCTATCTCCAACAACTATGCAGAAGCCAGCGCCGATGACCCTCATCCGGGACATGGGCCTGGGTGTATCTCCAACAACTAGCCAGAAGCCAGCGCCGAGGACCCTCCTCTGGGGCTTATCACCAACAAGTAGCCAGAAAACAGCGCCTCTGATCACTCAGGTACATGGGCGGTTTAACAGAATGTATGTTGGCAGGTAAGTTTTCGTCGGGGTTTTGTATCTGCGGTTACACATATAAAGACGTAAATTCTACAGGAAACTAAAAGGGCAACGACGAATTCATTTTTAGGTTCTTGCAAATTCTGCGAAACTCTTGGGGTTATGTAAAAAAAAAAAGAATAAGAGATAGAAAGAAAAGTGAAATACATCATCGACGTTTCCAATTATTACGTTGTTTCAGATAAAATGTCGGAATATTGGTGGGAAATTAAACACCCGTCACACGGTGGAAAATAATCACACCACAAGCAACGTACTTTCGCCAACGAGATACAAATTTCTGCATGCCATGGTGAAAAGAAAAAAAAATCGAGAAAGTACTCGAGGACTCTTTGTAGATAATTTATCAATGAAAGAAGAAATATTCTTCATAATACATGGAAAATCGACAGACTATTCAAGCAAAGCAAACTGAATTTGCTTGTACCACTTACTAGTCATAAATGTAACACTTCTCAGAAAACTTGAACATTTCATCGTCCTGGAGTGCGAATCGAATTCCATATCTCCCGATTACCGGTCAAGTATTCTAACCATTACAACACCCAAATTTTTGCGGGAGTGAAATGCAACGCGTAATTCTTGAGCATACCTTTATTTGCGTCACTCACGACCACACCGAGCCACAGTCCGGTACATACCAAGTGGAATTATATCATAACAGCAAACAACAACACATTCGCCTCACTCACGACCACACCGAGCCACATTCCGGTACATACCAAGTGGAATTATATCATAACAGCAAACAACAACACATTCGCCTCACTCACGACCACACCGAACCACAGTCCGGTACATATAAAATGGAATTAAATCATAACAACAAACAATAACAACACATTCGCCTCACTCACGACCACACCGAGCCACAGTCCGGTACATACTAAGTGGAATTAAATCATAACAACAAACAATAACAACACATTCGCCACACTCACGACCACACCGAGCCACAGTCCGGTACATATTAAGTAGAAATAAATAATAACAACAAACAATAACAACACATTCGCCTCACTCACGACCACACCGAGCCACAGTCCGGTACATACTAAGTGGAATTAAATCATAACAACAAACAATAACAACACATTCGCCTAACTCACGATCACACCGAGCCACAGTCCGGTACATATTAAGTAGAAATAAATCTTAACAACAAACAATAACAACACATTCGTCTCAATCACGAGCACACGGAGCCACAGTCCGGTACATACTAAGTGGAATTAAATCATAACAACAAACAATAACAACACATTCCCCTCACTCACGACCACACCGAGCCGCAGTCCGATACGTACTAAGTGGAATTAAATCATGAAAAACAATAAGGCTTACTAATTCCTAACATTGAGCGACACCGATAACATTTCATCGGTGTCAGTGTCGTTTTTACGTTAGTCTAAAAAACACCGATGAAATTGATTAATGAATGTTAGTGTTGTAAAACCAATGAAAAAAAAAATGGGCGAGTCATAAAATTAAATATTTACTAAACTATGGAGGCGGCAATAGTATTTCAAAAACACATTTTTTTTATTATTACTATTATTTTTATATATTATACAGATTTAGACGAACGTAAGATACGACCCTGACACCGATGAAATGTTACGTAGGTACGAAAATCCATCGGCGCATGCGCAAGCTAAAATTTGACCTTAAGATAGAAAGAAAAGCTGAATCGCAAGTTTGTTAGTGAGAGGGATTGATAACTTTTGGTTTAGGATATCTACAGGTTACATCCCATCGCGTTATACATCATTTTAAAGCTCTCGTCAGTAACAGGAAACTTCCCCCTTCCCTCCCCCGAGTGGGTAAAGAAGAAGCCAAATTTCGCTACGCCGCATACTTTACTACTGTCGAGAAAGGTGCATAGCATGAAAACGCATTTTTGTAAAGGATTTTATCCCATTTAGCATGAGGTTCTCGTAATTTACAAAGATTGCAATGAGATATTGTTACGTTTATACGAGTATATAAAACGTCATGAAATAACGTTCGGCGATAGTTTAGTAAAATGTATTGTTGAGTAACATTAAAAGTAACTGTTGCTGCTTCACTTCATGGGATAGCATTCAAAAATCAGATTTCAACAATGGTTTTGACAAGTTCCGTTACCCATTTTCGTTACATCGAAATTTTTTACTTGGGGTTTACTTTACTGCTGTCGGGAAAGATGCATAGCAATAAAATACCGTGCTTCGAGATGCAACGAATTAATGGAATGAGGTTTCATTTTATGTTTGTTTAGGAAACGATTTACCCTGTAGCAAGGTGTCCAGGTGCTTGAAGAAGTGATAGTCCATAGAAGACAGATCAGGCGTATAAGGCTGATGAGGTAAGGCTTCATACATCAACTATTGCAGCTTCTGAATCGTCTGGCGTGCAGCGTGGGATCTTGCGTTATCATGGAGGAGTATGGGCCCATGGGGAGTGACTAATGCTGGCTATTTAGTAGACAGCTTTCCTTAGGGAAGAGATCGGATGAACGCCGCGGATGTTTCTTACCTCATCTAGTGCAGCTTCTGGATCGTTTGTCGTGCAACGTGGGGCCTGGCAGTATCATGCAGAAGCATAGGTCCATGTTGATTGACTAATGCTGGCTGATTAGTGGACAGTTTTCCTTAGGGGACAGATCGGGTGAATAAGGCGGATGAGCATGTTTCGTACCTCAACTGGAGCAGCTCCTGGATAGTCCGGCGAGCAACGTGGGGTCTCGCGTTATCATGGAGAAGTATGGATCCATAGCGATTGACCAATGCTGGCTTTTTAGTGGACAGTTTTCCGCAGGGGACAGACCGAGTGAACAAGGCTGAAGATGTTTAGTACCTCAACTGGTGCAGCTTCTGGATCGTCTGACGTGCAACGTGGGGCCTCGCGTTATAATGGAGAAGTATGGGGTCCATAGCGATTAACTAATGCTGGCTGATTAGTGGACAGTTTTCCTTAGGGGACAGATCGGGTGAATAAGGCGGATGAGCATGTTTCGTACCTCAACTGGAGCAGCTCCTGGATAGTCCGGCGAGCAACGTGGGGTCTTGCGTTATCATGGAGAAGTATGGATCCATAGCGATTGACCAATGCTGGCTTTTTAGTGGACAGTTTTCCGCAGGGGACAGACCGAGTGAACAAGGCTGAAGATGTTTAGTACCTCAACTGGTGCAGCTTCTGGATCGTCTGACGTGCAACGTGGGGCCTCGCGTTATAATGGAGAAGTATGGGGTCCATAGCGATTAACTAATGCTGGCTGATTAGTGGACAGTTTTCCTTAGGGGACAGATCGGGTGAATAAGGCGGATGAGCATGTTTCGTACCTCAACTGGAGCAGCTCCTGGATAGTCCGGCGAGCAACGTGGGGTCTTGCGTTATCATGGAGAAGTATGGATCCATAGCGATTGACCAATGCTGGCTTTTTAGTGGACAGTTTTCCGCAGGGGACAGACCGAGTGAACAAGGCTGAAGATGTTTAGTACCTCAACTGGTGCAGCTTCTGGATCGTCTGACGTGCAACGTGGGGCCTCGCGTTATAATGGAGAAGTATGGGGTCCATAGCGATTAACTAATGCTGGCTGATTAGTGGACAGTTTTCCTTAGGGGACAGATCGGGTGAATAAGGCGGATGAGCATGTTTCGTACCTCAACTGGAGCAGCTCCTGGATAGTCCGGCGAGCAACGTGGGGTCTTGCGTTATCATGGAGAAGTATGGATCCATAGCGATTGACCAATGCTGGCTTTTTAGTGGACAGTTTTCCGCAGGGGACAGATCGAGTGAACAAGGCTGAAGATGTTTAGTACCTCAACTGGTGCAGCTTCTGGATCGTCTGACGTGCAACGTGGGGCCTCGCGTTATAATGGAGAAGTATGGGGTCCATAGCGATTAACTAATGCTGGCTGATTAGTGGACAGTTTTCCTTAGGGGACAGATCGGGTGAATAAGGCGGATGAGCATGTTTCGTACCTCAACTGGAGCAGCTCCTGGATAGTCCGGCGAGCAACGTGGGGTCTTGCGTTATCATGGAGAAGTATGGATCCATAGCGATTGACCAATGCTGGCTTTTTAGTGGACAGTTTTCCGCAGGGGACAGATCGAGTGAACAAGGCTGAAGATGTTTAGTACCTCAACTGGTGCAGCTTCTGGATCGTCTGACGTGCAACGTGGGGCCTCGCGTTATAATGGAGAAGTATGGGGTCCATAGCGATTAACTAATGCTGGCTGATTAGTGGACAGTTTTCCTTAGGGGACAGATCGGGTGAATAAGGCGGATGAGCATGTTTCGTACCTCAACTGGAGCAGCTCCTGGATAGTCCGGCGAGCAACGTGGGGTCTTGCGTTATCATGGAGAAGTATGGATCCATAGCGATTGACCAATGCTGGCTTTTTAGTGGACAGTTTTCCGCAGGGGACAGACCGAGTGAACAAGGCTGAAGATGTTTAGTACCTCAACTGGTGCAGCTTCTGGATCGTCTGACGTGCAACGTGGGGCCTCGCGTTATAATGGAGAAGTATGGGGTCCATAGCGATTAACTAATGCTGGCTGATTAGTGGACAGTTTTCCTTAGGGGACAGATCGGGTGAATAAGGCGGATGAGCATGTTTCGTACCTCAACTGGAGCAGCTCCTGGATAGTCCGGCGAGCAACGTGGGGTCTTGCGTTATCATGGAGAAGTATGGATCCATAGCGATTGACCAATGCTGGCTTTTTAGTGGACAGTTTTCCGCAGGGGACAGATCGAGTGAACAAGGCTGAAGATGTTTAGTACCTCAACTGGTGCAGCTTCTGGATCGTCTGACATGCAACGTGGGGCCTCGCGTTATAATGGAGAAGTATGGGGTCCATAGCGATTAACTAATGCTGGCTGCTTGAGGGACAGTTTTCCATGCATAACGTAAAGTTCTTGACAATATCTGTCCGCTGTGACGGTTTGACTCTGTTGTAAGGAGAAAGATTAGACCACACCAGCTGGGGACAACCAAACACTGATAATTGTCTTCATGGAATGGAGTATCGGCTTCAGGATGCGTTTCGGGACTTCACCGCGGTCAAGTTATTGCGCCAAACGTCAGAGATTGTCGCGCAGCATCCTTTATCATAACACGTGACGAAGAGTGACAAAATGCCATTCGTTTGGCTGCGGATGAGCACAGAAGAGTAGACATCGGGTCGACCTGTTTTTGCTGTTTCATCAACTCATGTCAGGCCCATTTATCCACTTTCTTCACTTTGCCTATGGCCGTTAAATGTCAGAAAACGGTTGCGCAGAGTTCTCAGAGTTTCTCGTCAAGTTCTACTTCTGTTTGACGTGGATAAGATTCAATGAAGATCTCCAACTCGGCATCATTGATAGCTCCTTCTGGTGTATCGCGTGGTTCATTTTTGAGGTTCATATCGCCGGACTGGACTTTCGTAAACCAACGCTGCGTCTTGCGTTCAGGAACGGTGCCTTCGCCAAATACTGTATTGATGTTGCACGCTGCCTCCGATGCACGATGTGCAAGCTTAAACTCATATACGTAAGAAAACAAGTTAGTAAAATCATGCAATGCACTGATTATGATACTCTTTCCAACTACCAGAGATCATTACTCAAGTTATGAGGAAAATAGCTGTGGAATAAATCTCGCTCCTGTGCCCTGACCTTTGACCTCATTTCGATGATATTCAACAGAACCGGTTCAGTATACCTCCGGAATAACATACTAAACTTTTGTCGCAAAAGAAACATTTTTAATTTTTTTTTTGGAGGTTTAACGACCACCGTGAGCAACTCAATGGGCTATAAGCAGTCACCCGTCCCTAATTTAGGGTCACTGGTTCCAGGGAAGGGAGAGAGCCAGTGCCGTAAGACAAACACAACATCCATGCCTCACTGGGATTCGAACCCGGACCCCTTTCGGACGAATGATCAGAGGCCAACGCCTTAGACCACTGCGTCACCGGGGCGGCACATTTTTAATCAAGTTATGAGGATAATGGCTGTGGAATTAATCTCGCTCCTGTGCTCTGACCTTTGACCCCATTCGATGATATTAAACAGAATTGGTTCAATATAATTCCGCAACAACATGATAAAGTTTTGTCGCAATCGAAGCATTTTTACCTAAGTTATGACGCGTAAGGGCGATGGAATGGATTCCTCTCCTATGTCCTGACCTTTGACCCCATTTTCCCCATTTTTAATAGGGTTTGTTCCCAAGTTGTCCCCTACCACATACTAAAATTTCATTGATATAGAACTATTTTGACGGAAGTTAAGACGCATAAGGGCAATGGAATGGATCCAGCGCCTATGTCCTGACCTTTGACCCCATTTCTTCCATTTTCAATAGGATTCATTCCCAGGTTGTTCTCCACCACATACTAAAATTTCATCCAATTCGAACCAATTTTACCCGAGTTATGACGCATTAGGTCAATGGAATGGATCCCGCTCCGATGTCCTGACCTTTGACCCCATTTCGTTCATTTTCAATATGGTTTATTCCCAGGTGGTCCCCTACGGCATACTAAAATTTCATCAAAATCGAACTATTTTTACACGAGTTGGAGCATATGCGCTTCTTGAACCTAGGGTTGGAGAGCATAAATGACACGAATTTGGCTTTGATTCGTCGCTCTCTTGTCTCTTCACTGTAGTACAGTTCCTTTAGAACTGATGCCACTGAGGAGATGAGCAGTGCCTTGTAGGGAACAGCCTTGACACTTTAAATTTACATATCACAAGTCACATCGCACGATGTATTAATTCATTAATTAGTCGCCAACTGTACGAGTCTTCAAAATCCAACAATTAATCTGCAACAACCTAATAAAACGGATCACCAGATTAAAAGAAAATTCGCCGCTTCACAAGGTAGATAGAAGATACCACTCGTCACAGAGATTTTTGTGAGAGGGTTGTAGATTAATAACTATTACGGACAAGAACGGCTACGTGGAATGCCTCATACTCAGGGGCGTACTACTGATAGGCCTCGTAACCCCTCGCGTAGCGCAGGGTGGTGTTCCTCAATGCTAAGAGGACTCCAACCACCTTAGTAAAAATATTTTACAAAAATTGGTGATCATGCACTTAATATGAAACTGCTCAAACAAACAGCCAGGAATTTCTGACGGCAGCTCTGAATAAAGTACGTGAAAACAAAAAAATTTCAGCGACGAAGATGGAAAGCGCGCCTTCTCGCTCCGGAGCCAGTTGTTCTAACCGACTAAACTACACCGACGAATGTATCGCTGCAAATTTTTCGTCTCGATACGTGCTTCACCTCTGTACTGCGCCACAAATATTAAAAAGAAAAGCAATTTTTGGATATATATATATATTTATTTTACAGTAAACATGTAAAAAGATTACAAATCATTTTTGCGCTTTTAGAATTTGTGAAAACTGAAGCAGCTACTCCAGAGGGCTTGAGGCCTCTTTTCCTAGCCACACCAATCGTTCTCACATACTGGGTGTTCGTAAACTGCTTTGATAAAAGAAGAGGGGTGATAGTACCCATCAAGACGAACAATATTTACAATGGAACCTAGGGTCGCATTCCACTCTGAGTGTCAGAAAAGAGTAACTTTGAAATACGTCCAACAAGCACAAGTCGTCACCTCAGACGTCATTTCTTTCGTGCCGGAGAAGTAGCACATCGCCAGAACATCACCATCAAGCATTTACCGTATGCAAATAGCCAGAGAAAAGACGCAGCATCGACAGTTGCAGCAGATTGGCTTATCAAGGTGCAGTAGACACTTCCTGAATGCCACATATCCCGCATGATGGATTGGAAGTGGCGGACCTGTGGCATGGCCTCCACGCTCACCGGACTTAAACCCACTGGACTTCTTCTTCTGGGGGCACATGAAATCATTGGTGTACGAGACGCCTGTGGACTCCATGGAAGATCTCTTCGCGAGAATCGTTGTTGCAGCGGACAGGATAAACACGATACCAGGAGTCTTCGAGAGGGTGCGCCAGTCTTTCATTCGCCGGTGTGAATTGTGCAACGGCACCCGTGGCCGCCACTTTGAGCATCTGCTTTGAGTCTGTCCCTGATCTCCATAAATGGGATTGTGCAACTTATGATGTCGTTAATTCTCTTTCTTTGCACTGTTGAAAGTTCAACTTGGACATCCAACTTTACTCTTTTGTGACACTCAGTGTGGAATGCAACCCTAGGTTCCATTGCAAATATTGTTCGTCTTGATGGGTACTATCACCCCTCTTCTTTTGTCAAAAAAGTTTACGAACACAATGTATGAATGTTTCTAAGAGAAATTCAAGATGATATCAGTTCAATGAATGACATTTTTACACTTCTGAGATATTTTACACTTATGATTTTGTGTTGTGTATTACAGCTGTTTGCACATAACATTTTGTGCTGTGTATTATAGTTGTTTGCACATATAGAATTTTTTTTTTCGGGGGCCTACGAAAAATGGAAATCCATCAAAACCAAATAAAAGTTAATGAAAAATAGCAAAACTAAAGCATTAAAAAAAAAGTGTAAGTTGATGTATTTTTATTAAGGCATTTTTTTAACGTAAGTCGCATTTTAACCAAAAACATAAAAATGAAAATTATCACTTTCGGGGGGTGAGACAAGGCCCTCGAGGCCTCCCCCTCCCCCTAAATACGCCCCTGCACATAATCATGCATCCTTCAGAATATAATGAATGGAAAGGTATTCCTTACGCGAACGAAGAAACAGAGACCTATGTAACAGAGTCGAGGACAATTTTTACTATGTGCAAAACATTGTTATGCAAGATTGTTTTTTACGCTTTCCAGCCGTAGGTTGAAGAACCTTACATGCTCCAGCTTTGTTCGTCCGTCTGTTGGCACGATAACTCGCGTAAAAATGGTTCGATTTCGATGAGATTTTAGTATATGGTAGGGGACCACCTGGGGACGAACCCTATTGAAAATGGACGAAATGGGGTCAAAGATCACAGCACAGGATCGAGATCCATTCCATTGCCCTTATGCGTCATAACTTGCGTAAATATGGTTCGATGTCGATGAAATTTTAGTATATTGTAGGGGACCACTTGGGAATGAACCCTATTAAAAATGGATGAAACGGGTCAAAGGTCAGGACATAGGAGCGGGATGCATTCCATTGCCCTTATGCGTCATAACGTGCGTAAAAATTGTTCGATTTCGATGAAATTTTAGTATGTGGCAGGGTACTACCTGGGGACAAACCCTATTGAAAATGGACGAAATGGGGGTCAAAGGTCAGGACATAGAATCGGGATCCATTCCATCGCCCTTATCTCATACTATTAAGGTGGACGTCAAGTAATTTAGCTTCCTATACTTCCAATGGAAAAACTTTTGTACATATTTCCTTCCCAATTAATGTGTTCCCAAGGATGAAAATTTGAACATCGATTAAAATAACTTCATATTATATCTTAGAATACTTAATATTTCCTAAAACATAACCATAATTAAGCAATCCAACAATTGTTTGTCTACTGACGTCATCAACGTACAGGTCGCGCCATCTTTTTTCTGATCTTCAACACCACCAAAGGAAAAGTTATTGATTTTTAATATAATTATGGTTATGTTTTAGAAAATATTAAGTATTCCGAGTTATAATATGAAGTTATTTTAATCGATGTTCAAATTTTCATCCTTGGAAACGCATTAGTTGTAAAAAAATGTGTACATAAGTTTGCCCATTGGAAGTATAGGAAGCAAAGTCACTAGACGTCCACCTTAAAGAAGCAATTCTTGTATGTATGTAATTTTTATTTTGAAAACGGCTCTAAGGATTTTGATGAAAGTCGATAACCTACCGTTTTCTGGTACTAGAAATCGATTTAGCTTGATTTCGACTTTAGGAAAATTCGTTTAGAGCGTTAAATAACCACCCCGAATTACCACGTTTTTAGTGACATGACGTCGTCCCACTGATGTTATCAATGCTTAGAAATCTTATGACGTCTCAATCTCGCGATTGATATGCTGACGTGCGGTCACGCCATCTGTCTCATTACGTCACGTGTTGTGTATGGATACTATTAAAGTTAATGACGTCACACTCTTGCGAGCAGATGGTCGCGATTCCCATCTGCCTCATTACGTCACGCGTTGTGTGCGTCCGTCCGCACGATAACTCGTGTAAAAATCGTTCGATTTCGATGAAATTTTAGGATGTGGAAGGGGAACACCTGGGAAGGAACCTTATTGAAAATGGAAGAAATGAGGTCAAAGGTCAGGACAAAGGAGCCGGATCCATTCCATTGTTTTTATGCGTCATAACTAACGGAAAAAAGGTTCGATTTCGATTAAATTTTAGTATCTGGTAGGAGACTACCTGGGGACAAACCCTATTGAAAATGGGCGAAATGGGGTCAAAGGTCAGGACATAGGAGCGGAATCACTTCCATCGCCATTATGCGTCATAACTTACGTAAAAATGCTTTGATTTGGATTAAATGTTAGTATGTTGTAGGGGCCTGCCTGGGGACGAATCCTATTGAAAATGGGCGAAATGGGGTCAAAGTTTAGGATACAGGAGCTTGATCTATTCCATAGCCCTTATGCATAATAACTTACGTAAAAATGCTTCGATTGCGACAAAACTTTATCATGTTATTTAGGAAGTATACTGAACCGGTTCTGTTGAATATCATCGAAATTGGATCAAAGGTCAGGGCACAGGACCGAGATTTATTCCACAGCCATTATCCTCATAACTTGAGTAATGATATCTGGTATGTTGGAAAGCGTATTATAATCAATGCATTGCATGATTTTACTAACTTGTTTTTATATTGAACAGTACATAATTTAATTTCTTCTTGAGCCACAGCTCTTAATTGCTATTTATTTATTTTCTACATTTTCGTATACATATTGGAAGAGGTCTATATTAGTATTTTTTTTTATTGTAGGTTTAACGACCACCGTGAGCATCTCAATGTGCTATAAGCAGTCACCAGTCCCTAATGTAGGGTTACTGGTCCCAGGGAAGGGAGAGAGCCAATGCCGTAAGACAACCACAACATCCATGCCTCACCGGGATTTGAACACGGACCTGTTTCGGACGAATGATCAGAAGTCAACACTTAGACCACTGCGCTACCTATTAGTATGATAACGTCGCAGTGTTAGGTACCGGTATAATGTAAATAATTTCTATATCATTGTCTCTACAGTGGAAGCCTGTTGCAACGTGGGTATACGAAGACAAAGCGATAACCGCGTTATACAGATACCCGCGGAAAATCTGTGTATGTATTTTGTTTGGGGAACACGATCGGACCCGCGTTATATCCGATTCCGCGGTATAACCAACCGCATTATATCCGGCTTCCGCTGTATTTCTTTTTTGGCGTGGGGGATAACCACCCCGTGAGCAATCCTACCGACTATAGGTGCTCGCTTGTCCCTAATTTGGAAAAACACTGTTTAACAGTTTAGTATTGCTATTTTCGAATTTAATTATGTAATAATTCAAATATCCACAGATGTTAAGTTATTCATCCCCTTTTAATTTTATTTTTTAACCGATGAACATTATTTAGACTTGTACAGACTAATTTTTTGGGGGTAAGATGAACTTCCATGTAGGTGATAAATCACCTGTGATATGTTCAGTATGTACAATAATTTTAGTAACAGAGGAATGATACGTATATGTGAGCAAACATGCATAACTGGATAATTCTCACATTCATAAGAGCACATTATTCAGCTCATTCATTCACTTAATTGTTTTTTTAATTGGTGGTTTAACGACCACCGTAAGCAACTCATTGGGCTATAAGCAGTCGCCCGTCCCTAATTTAAGGCCACTGGTTCCAGGGAAGGGAGAGAGAGCCAACGCCGTAAGATAAACACAAAATCCATGCCTCACCGGGATTCGAACCCGGACCCATCTCGGACGAATAATCAGAAGCCATCGTTTAAACCACTGCGCCACCGGGGCGGCCATTTAATTTAGACCCAAGCAATTTTGAAATCTGATACTTTACAATATGAAATATTCAAAGCTTCGACAAAGTGTCTTAGTAATGCAAAACCTCTCTTAAGAGCCGTATAGTATGTCTATATAGGAATATAGCATATTTATATTTCATCTGCAAGTTTCAGATGAAAAGACCTGCGATATTCCTGGCTACTCTTGTTCTGATACAACATGACGTCACTGAGCTGAAGTTTTTTTTTTTTTCTGATTGGAGTTTTACCGACCACCGTGAGCAACTCAATGGGCTATAAGCAGTCGCCCGTCCCTAATTTAGGGTCACTGGCTCCAGGGAAGGGAGAGAGCCAGTGCCGTAAGACAAACAAAACATCCATGCCTCACCGGGATTCGAACCCGAACCCCGTTCGGACGAATGATCAGAGGCCATCGCTTAGTCCACTGCGCCACCGGGGCGGCGAGAGCTGAAGTTGAAATGACGTGGTAGTGAAAGAGACTAGTAAAAACACCGGTGTTAATCTTCATTTCAGGTGAAAAAATTCCATTCATATTAATTAATTAATAATTTTTTATTTTTTGCATTGCGATTCCGGGGCCCTAGGTGTAAATCAGGCACTGCCACCCATGCCTCATCCGAAGCTCGCTGACGAAAAGCCGAAAGCCATGCTTAGACCCAAGGTCGTCTAGAAAATACAATAATTTTGTTGACGTTAGAGAGATGAGTTCCCTCTTTTAGTGACGTCACGTGAAAACCAAGGAGCCGCCCCGGTGGCCTAAGGCGATGGCCTCTGATCATTCGTCCGAAAGGGGTCCGGTTTCGAATCCCGGTGAGGCATGGATGTTGTGTTTGTCTTACGGCACTGGCTCTCTCCCTTCCCTGGAACCAGTGACTCTAAATTAGGGACGGGCGACTGCTTATAGTCCATTGAGTTGCTCACGGTGGTCGTTAAACATCCAATAAAAAAAACAATAAAACAAACAAACAAGGTTTCCAATTCGCTTCTAACGCCGTAGTGCATGACGTCAACACGACATATCAAGCATCAAGCCGCGGAACACGAGAGTGACGTCACAAATGCAGGGAACTTATCTGTCTAATGTCTTGGCGCTGATCTTTCTAGATAACTATGTTAGTTAGACCATTATAACGCAAAGTATGCCCTTCAAAATGAAAACAGTTTTTGCGGAACTGCATATATCGGCTCAATGCCGGGGAGCAAGGAAAAACTGTCACACGGCAGTTACGTACACTGGTGTGCAAAAATTAAGGACGAAGAGGAGAAATTAGCATAATAGCGGAACGAGTAGGCAGAACGGACCGAAAGACCACTCAGGAGTTGACTAGGGCCCGGTACGGTAGGGCATGCGAATAAATGCAGCATGACGTGTGTGTGTGCTTGAACGACGTCGAGTTACTGCCACCGTGTGATATGGCCAACAGGCAATCCAGTACACGACATCTGGATGACTTTACCAGAGGTCGCGTCATTGGGAAGTTGGAAGAAGGTCGAAGTGTGACTAGCGTGGCCGAGGAGTACGGGATCGCTCACAGCATCGTTTCATGAGCTTGGAGAGCATTTCAAATGACAGGAGCAGCTGTCCGAGAGTTTAGCAGTGGTCGTCCACGAGCAACCATGGCGGCGGACGACCGGTATGTTGTCCTACATGCGAGAAGAGACAGACAGCGGGAGAAATCACAAGGCACATGTGACAGACAGCGGGAGAAATCACAAGGCACATGTGACAGACAACTGGACGTCCGTTATCGCGTTTTACCGTAATCCAGAGGCTGCACAAAGGTGGTCTATTGCACGACGACCAGGACGGTGTGTGCCATTAACGCTTGCTCATGGGAGACTGCGGTTTCTGTGGTGCCAGGAACACAAGAACTAGACACCTCAGCAATGGGGTCGAGTTCTATGTACGGATGAGAGCCTATTTAGTCTGACGAGCGATTCTGGACGTATACACATCTGGAGAGAGCAAGGGAACACGCAATCACACCTCCAACATAATCGAAAGGGACCGGCTTGGTGGTGGCGGAGTTCTCGTTTGGGGCGGTATCATGCTTGGTAGCCGTACTGATCTCCACATCTTCCAAGGAGATTCAGTCACTGGTGGTCGCTATTGTACCGAGGTTCTCCAGCCTCACGTGCTTCTGTTTAGAGGTGCTGTGGGTCCTGAGTTCCTCTTCATGAACGACAACGCTACACCTCATAGTACAGCGGCTGTCGCAGAGCTGTTGGAGAGTGAAGATATTCAACGCATGGATTGGCCCGCAAGGTCCCCGGACCTAAATCCAAACGAACACGTGTGTGACCTTCTCGGGAGACGCTTGGCAGCACGTCACCAGCCGCCAGGAACGATTCCGCAGCTGCCACTGGCGCTACAAGAGGAATGGGCTGCGATGCCTTAACATCTCCTTGACAACCTCGTCCTCAGCATGGACAGACGTTGTAAATCTTGCAACGCAATCAGGGGTGATCATATCCCCTATACTAAAGACTGGATTTTTCTTGGCAGCCGCCTGTCACATGGACGTTTCTGTCTTCTGTCCAGTTGTGCTCGAAGCTACCTTTTCAATAAAATGCCTTTGTATCTTTTGGATTCCTTGTTTGGACGGTTTTGCTCACTTGTCCCATATTCTCACATCTTGGGGATCTTATGGTGTGATTTGAGTCGATCTGGAGCACTTCTGCACGACGTTACATTCGAAAAACCGTCTGGTCCTTAATTTTCGCACGCCAGTGTAGAATGAAATGAATCATATACAGAGTGAGATTATATACAAATGATAGGAAGGCCCTCAAGGTCCTCTCCTAATCACAGCAACAAGCTGAAAGCACAGAAGCAGTAAATACGAACAGCAAATCAGAAGACACGGAAAGAAAACACAAAGCATTAGAACACTGTTACAAAAATCTACTTAAAAACGAGAAACTGAACCTACACGTTTTTTTTAAGTGCAATCGTATCGTTAACGAGTACATGACACGCTTAAATACAATGGCGTGCAAAAATTAAGGACGAGACGGTTTTTCAAATGTAACGTCGTGCAGAAGTGCTCCACATCGACTCAAATCATACCATAAGATCCCCAAGATGTAAGAATATGGAACAAGCGAGCAAAACCGTCCAAACAAGGAATCCAAAGGATACAAAGGCACTTTATTGGAAAAGTAGCTTCAAGCACAACTGGACAGAAGACAAAAACTTTCATGTGACAGGCGGCTGCCAAGAAAAATCCAGTCTTTAGTAGAGGATATGATCACCCCAGACTGAGTTGCAGGATTTACGTCTGTCCATGCTGAGGACGAGGTTGTCAAGGAGATCTTAGAGCATCGCAGCCCATTCCTCTTGTAGCGCCAATCGCAGCTGCTGAATCGTTGCTGGCGGCTGGTGACGTGCTGCCAAGCATCTCCCGAGAAGGTCCCACACGTGTTCGATTGGATTTAGGTCCAGGGACTTTGAGGGCTAATCCATGCGTTGAATATCTTCACTCTCCAACAGCCACTGTACGATGAGGTGTACGATACACTGTACGTTGTCGTTCATGAAAAGGAACTCAGGACCCACAGCACCTCTAAACAGAAGCACGTGAGGCAGGAGAACCTCGGTACAATAGCGGACACCAGTGACTGAATCTCCTTGGAAGATGTGGATGTCAGTACGGCTACCAAGCATGATACCGCCCCAAACGAGAACTCCGCCACTTCCAAACCGGTCCCTTTCGATGATCTTGGAGGTGTGATTGCGTGTTCCCTGCTCTCTCCAGATGTGTATACGTCCAGAATCGCTCGTCAGACTAAATAGGCTCTCATCCGTACATAGAACTCGACCCCATTGCTGAGGTGTCTAGTTCTTGTGTTCCTGGCACCACAGAAACCGCAGTCTCCCATGAGCAAGCGTTAATGGCACACACCGTCCTGGTCGTCGTGCAATAGACCACTTGTGCAGCCTCTGGGGCACGGTAAAACGCGATAACGGACGTTCAGTTGTCTGTTACATGTGCCTTGCGATTTCTCCCGCTGTCTGTCTCTTCTCGCCTGTAGGACAATATACCGGTCGTCCGCCACCATGGTTGCTCGTGGACGACCACTGCTAAACTCTCGGACAGCTGCTCCTGTCATTTGAAATGCTCTCCAAGCTCATGAAACGATGCTGTGAGCGATCCCGAACTCCTCGGCCACGCTAGTCACACTTCGACCTTCTTCCAACTTCCCAATGACGCGACCTCGGGTGCAGTGCCTAGAAGAATTAGTGTGTCGTGCTCGCAGAAAAATTTGCTGCCCGCAATCATGAAAGCGGTAGATGGCGCTGCCATCGGATGTCACGTCGCTTTTCAGGGAGGAAGGACGACGAAAACGCACATCTTTCTATGACACACACCCAACTCGTCGGTATTATGTGTACTCCTTGAACGATATTTTATAAGCAGATAACTTAAGTATATACGAAATAATCGACACACCTCTTTCACCCCCCCCCAAAAAAAGAACGAACGAGGTGCTCAAGATTCATTAATAAGGGTATCGTAGTTTAAGTTAAGCTTTGCATTGTGCTAACGTCAACATTAATGTTAGATATTTCGGAAGTTTTAGAAGTCACACATGGGTTACATTATGCAAAAACACTGGAAACCAATATGCAGTTTACAATCACTAAACCACCAACTTACAGTATAAAGCAAAAATTAAAAAAAGAAAGAAAATGTTTTGCCCCTCAAAACCTTACCGGAAAAAAAAAGGGGGAAATATTTTCTCAATGAGACATCTTTATAATTTGCATTCCAATAATGTTTTAAAATTCAGTAACCTAAGAACTTTATAAATTATTTAATAATCTACTTCATTTTTCAGCAATGAGTGACTAAATTTCTTGGTAAGGACATGGGATCAAAATAAATATTGAAACTTTCCATTTAGTTGGCTTTGAAAATAAGCCTTTTAATGAAATGAAAATAGAATACAAAAAATGCGATTACTATTTTTGAAATTGGTCTATTTTCTAATAATATACTAACTGTAATCCATTTATAAAAATCCTTTCTAAAAAAACTTTGCCTGTGATACGATAAACAAAATGAATCACACTGGACAGAAGTAAATATACAAAAACTGAATGTATATGATGACATTCTTTTAAAGAAAATTAATTATAGCATTTTCTTTACTTTTCTTTACCTTATAATAATTATGTGATTAAATTTGCTATTCAAATGGGTTTGCAGTGAAGAGAGGAAAGTTCTTTTGCACCTTAAGTAAAAAGTTTAATAAGGTAAAAATTAAGAAGTGGGTGTTCATGGAGTCTGTCTAAATGGGATAATTCTATGCAGTTCCTGTAAACTATTTTTACCCTTAAAAATAAGGAAATTATTAATGTAACATACACACAGGCGTAACGTGGGGAAGGCACAGTAGGGCATGCCCCCCCCTTAAAAATTTGAAAAACTAATTAGTCATTCGCCTTTTAAATTTGGGAAAATAGTAGGTTTGTCGTCAGGCTTGAGTAATGGTTTGTCTCGGCATGTTAGAACTTCCTTACCTTGAATAGTGGAACGATAATGCATCTCCATGAATTTAGATTCAAAGTGCAAGGCACATACAACACAACTTTCATCAAGTTTCTTATCAGCTCTGGAAATTACCTTATCCCATTTGCTCAACATATCAGGAATTTTGGGGACAGCAAAGAGTGATATTTTATTTTTGCAGAATTAATAGCCAGTATTACATCCTGGCACAAAACAGCTGCTTTGCCTTTTCCATTTTCTATGTTTTTTTATCATTTGCTAATGCAGAATTTCCCAGTCCTTTCATAGCTGACATTATTTCCCTATGATCTTATAACTGTTGCAGTCGTTTTCAGTGCTGCACTTAAGTTTAACGCGTGACAGCCAATACTTGATCAACTTCTACATCTTCACGAATCAAAAGTTACTAATTTCGGAAATAAATTTCGTTATAAACAATCCACAGTTGAATAAAACTAGCACACTAACACTCGAATAAGCCTATTGCGTTTTAGTGATCAACTATTGAATTACCTAGTGTATTACTGTTATGATCGAGCTACAACGAATTAGCAAAGATACTGCCAAAAAGATTTCCCTCCACTAACCTTTGTTTTGTGAAAATTTGAAGTTTCGTAAGGCAGCAAATCCTTGACAAACAAACTTCCCACCATTGAATAGCATGAAGCCGATGAAGCATCCTAACGTAACTTCCGATGCCAGCGCCCTCTGTTATTTCATGACGATTGGTCACAAAACCGTGAGGGACATCTTAGGGAGCACGTCACACTAATTCTTCTAGGCACTGTACCTCGGGTAAAGTCATCCAGATGTCGTCTACTGGATTGCCTGTTGGCCATATCACACGGTGGCAACAACTCGACGTCGTTCAAACCGGTGTACACCGTGCAATAGCTTTCACCGAATTGCTGAGTGACACCACCCGTGTGCTGTATACCCTTCCAACCCCCCCTTCTCTGCGTCAGCTGCATATGCGTATTTCGTACCGTACCGGACCCTAGTCTATCTCCTGAGTTGTTTTTCGGTCCATTCTGCCTGCTCGTTCTGCTGTTATGCTAATTTCTACTCTTCGTCCTTAATTTTTGCACACCAGTATATTTTGTGCGTGTGATCACGCAGCATTTCAAAGAGATGCC
The DNA here is from genome assembly GCA_039090855.1 of Macrothele yani. Lineage (NCBI taxonomy): Eukaryota > Metazoa > Arthropoda > Arachnida > Araneae > Macrothelidae > Macrothele > Macrothele yani. The sequence continues at coordinate 129,094,023 of CM077027.1, read as the reverse complement.
TTACTTCTCTAAAGAATAAAATATTTGCATTGTATGATTAACTTTGACGTAAGTACTTTGCGTTGATGTAAAACAAAGGTAATCATTTCAGTTACAAGTGCGCAATAAATTAGGTTTTACGAAAACTATATGTAACTTCCTAAGAATTTGAATTAAAACAAGGAAGATGACACCGAATTTTCGGGTGTAATAATCACGTCTTCTGAATCCGTTCTGATGCAAATTAAATTTATCAAAGCTATTCAAAGTCAATGGAACCGGTATGGAAAACAATAGTATCTGACGGAAGAAAGAAGTTTTTCAATCGGGTCTTTAATCCCTCAGATATTGCTGTAAACGGAATCGTGAGCTTATGCCCTCTGGTTGCAGACTTGTGCTTTAAGAAAAACATGCATTTATATGAGAAACATTTCGCACCGGAAACGCTCTCCAACACAGAAAGCATTTTTCAAATCGGACTGTTATAAACAGAGATATCGACAAAAATAAGATGTGACTTTACATCCCCTGGTGGGAAAACCATGCATTATTTTAGGAAGAAAGTATTCTCAAAAAGTTTATCCGTATGAGCTTTATCGGTCCAAGAAAAAAATATAGTCGAGTTTTCAGGAGCCCAGATTTTGCTAAATACATCAGAAGCAGAAATTAACGCCTATGCCCCCTGGTGGAAAAACCATTCTCTACCAAAAAAAAAACAAACAAAAAACATTAGAAATTACATGAAAAATATTTTCCATCTAGTGTTGTATGCGACACAGGAAGAATTTTTCAAATCGGAGTTTTAGAAGCAGAAATAACTCAGAAAACGCAATTTACCTTTGCGCTCCGTAGCGGAAAGTTTATGATTTTCTTGAAAATTTTGAATTTATAGGGAAAACATTTCGCATCGGAAACACTATCCAACAAAGAAGGAATTTTTCAAATCGGACTCCTAGAAGTAGAGATATTGACAAAAATAAGATATACATCTACGCCCCTGGCGGAGAAACTATGTATTATTTCAAAACGGAAATTTTCCTAAAGGGTTTGCCGACATGAGTAGCATCGGTCAACAAACGACTTCTTTTTCGATCGAGGTTTTACAAGCTCATATTTTGCTGCAAATACATCAGAAGCGAAATTAAGACTTACACCAACTGGTGGCCAAACGATTTTTTACAAAAAATTTGAAATTGTGTGCAAAGGATTTCCCATCAGGAGCTGTATCCGGTGCAGAAAGAATTTTTGAAATCGGAGATTTAGAAGCAGAGATATAGAGGGGAAATCAATTTACCTTTACGCCCCTAGCAGAAAGTCTATGAATTACTTGAAAATTTTGAAATCATATGAAAAACATGTCACACTGGAAGCAGTATCCAACAAAGAAGGAATTTTTCCAATCGGACTCCTAGAAGTAGATATATTGACAAAAATAAGATATACATCTACGCCCCTGGCGGAGAAACTATGGAATATTTTAAGAAGAAAATATTCCGAAAAAGTTTATCGATGTGAGTGGCATCAGTCCACGAAAGAATTTTTTTTTTTTTTTTTTTTTTTTTTTTTTTGATTGGAGGTTTAACGACCACCGTGAGCAACTCAATGGGCTATAAGCAGTCGCCCGTCCCTAATTTAGGGTCACTGGTTCCAGGGAAGGGAGAGAGCCAGTGCCGTAAGACAAACACAACATCCATGCCTCACCGGGATTCGAACCCGGACCCCTTCGGACGAATGATCAGAGGCCAACGCCTTAGACCACTGCGCCACCGGGGCGGCAAAGAAAGAATTTTTTCAATCGATATTTTAAAAGCTGAGATTTTATGGCAAATACACCAGAAGCAAAAATTAACACTTACGCCCCCTGGTGGCCAAAGTATTCCTTACTAAAAATTTAAAATTATATGCAAAATATTTTCCATCAGGAGGTGTATCCGCCGAAGAAAACATTTTTCAAATCGGAGTTTTAGAAGAAGAGTTATCGGGGAAAATGTCATTTACTTTTACGCCCCTAGCGGAAAATCTATACGTAATTTGAAAGGTAACTATATCTAAAATACTCTTCGACATAAATGGAATCGAAAGATAAAAGAATTTTTTCAATCGGATGTTTAGAAGCAAATATGTGGAATAAAACGTATTTTTGAATTCGACATCATCTGCATTTACGCCCTCTAGCGGCGAAATTGTACATCGCAAAAAAAAAACGAAAGGAAGGATCATCATTAGCATATTTCAAGCTTCCCAATGCAAAAATAATTTTTCAAATCGGACTAGTAGTTGCAGAGATATCGTGCTTACAGGTGGACGGACAAACCGATAGTATAAGCACGATCTGTTTTTACAAAAGACGTGCTAAAAATGTCCAGAAAACCTACACAATGATACGGAATTTAAAAAACTTTTCAGTAATTGAATGCTAATAGATTTTCACAAAAGGGCCTCGAAAATAATTTTCGTGGGGGGGGGGTCAGCAACGCCACTGCTCATACTATTTTAAAGTTACCGTTTTTAAAGAAAGAGAACCAAAACATGACATAAAAATCCATTTATTACTTCATTTTGAACTCAGAAACTCAGGTACTCCAATAATGATCAAGAACACAACGCAGGTTGGGAGGGATCTCCTATCATAAATATCGCCTTATTATCAAGAAACCAAGAGAACAGAACGGCAGTTAAGCACAATATCTGCCTGAATGGATGTTGTGCTATTCGTAAGAATATGGCTTCTAAACGCCTCAGCCACGAAACGCCTTCTTTTACATTATAACTAAAGAATTATGTCTAAAAACGAAAAAATGTGAAAGGTTCTCCAGTAGAAGAAAACTGCGTGTATCGGAATGGACAAAAAAATAATCTGAAATGGTTTGTTCGCTATAAAATGACAAAACGGAAACCACGCATGGACAAAAATTTATGTTATATCACATCTTTGACTTATTTTTCCCGGAAAAAAACATAGTGTGGTCCTACACCCTGTAACACACCAGTGCGGGGTAATTAAATCTAAAGAGTAAACAATGATTAAGGTGGACGTCTAGTGATTTTGCTTCCTATACTTCCAATGGGCAAACTTATGTACACATTTTTTTACAATTAATGCGTTTCCAAGGATGAAAATTTGAACATCGATTAAAATAACTTTATATTATAACTCGGAATACTTAATATTTTCTAAAACATAACCATAATTATATTAAAAATCAATAACTTTTCCTTTGGTGGTGTTGAAGATCAGAAAAAAGATGGCGCGACCTGTATGTTGATGACGTCAGTAGACAAACAATTGTTGGATTGCTTAATTATGGTTATGTTTTAGAAAATATTAAGTATTACAAGTTATAATATGAAGTTATTTTAATCGATGTTCAAATTTTCATCCTTGGTAATGCATTAATTGTGAAGAAAATGTGTACAGAAATTTGCCCATTGGAAGTATAGGAAGCAAAATCATTAGACGTCCACCTTAAAATCATAGAAAATCTAACCGAATCTACCGATACTCATCTAGAACATCCAAATATTTTTTAAATGTCCTGGGCCGCCTCGCTGGTGCAATGGTCTATGCGGTGGCTTCTGACCATTCGTTCGGATTCGAATCCCAGTTAGGCATGGATGTGTGCCTTACGGCATTGGTTCTCTCCCTGCCCTGGAAACAGTGGCCCTAAGTTATGGACGGGTGATTGCTTATAGCCTACCGAGTTGCTCACGGTGGTCGTTAAACTTCCAGCCCCCTAACCGCCCAAAAAAAACCCTGATCTACATAGAAAATTCTACGCCAGGAAATATTTCACGAAACAACATGCAAATTTGTGCGCATGTGCCGCCAGATGGGTTATGTAAATGATAACAGTTGCGAACAAATTCCACGATAGCTGAGGGAGATGGAAGGACAAAACTGCTTGGCGTAAGTTTGGTCATCCTCCCTTGAGCGTATAGACTACTGCATCGGAATGATCTCGGTGGCGAAAGAACGTGTGAGCAGAGAGAACGCAGGGGAGGCATCACCTGGAATTCTATCATCACAATGACACCTTTACCAGAGGCTTCATCATAGGGCAACGTACGGCTGGTTGGACCCTGCATTGTATCATGGTGAAAAGGCATCGGGATTCAACAACTTGCGGCCGAATGTGGTGACAGTGGTTGGAAGAATGTAACGTGCATCGCCGTAGGCAGACGTCCGAATGCTTTTGTTGCCGCATTCGATGGTAAGCCATTGCAGCCCCGCAACCCACAGTAGACGACATTTGAAGAGGTGTACATGCAGTTTTGGACATCCCCGTATCCACACAGAATGTAAATCGCTGATTAGCTGAGAAAGGTTTGCGCTCTCTACCTCCATTGCAACGATTACCACTCACCGCAGCAAATCGTCGCGCAAGGTTGCAGTGGTGTAGTACTCGAGATAGCGGGACTAATGGATCAATGTCGTCTACAACCACGAGTTTCACTTCTGTCTCAGCGGCGATTGAGAGTTTGGAGACCATGGGATCACCGATTTCGTCCTGCTGCTATCCGTGCGCAACATATTACATATAATCCTGGTGTCGTGGCCTGAGGCACTCTCATCAGCCGTTCGCCGCTCATGTGCGTAGTAGGTACAATGACAGTATGACGATTAGGTGCTGCAAACCGTTTTGTTGCCGTACCTCCGGCGTACCTCTGACGACCAGTTTCAACAAAATAACTTCTAGCCGCACACGGCCGGTATCAGCGAACAGAGCCTACAAGTTGTTTTAGTGCTGTCCCGGCCTGCGCGATACCCAGACTTCTCCCCAACAGAGAACACGTGGGAAATGATCATAGTATGTAGAGGATTTTAGGAAAGGAGTGTCTGACCCCAGGTCTTAAACAACCTTTAGAAATAGGAAGCTAGGAGATTTGGGCTAGAGTGCCCGATAGGAAAATGACACGAAAGCAAAGTAGAAAGAGGGCGCTCTTGTTTATTACCGGTGGGCCAGTACCCGGGGTCCGACGGCTTAACGTGCCCATCCGACGCACGGCGGAAATTTAGTGGATCGGGCGTTCGTACCTGCCTGGGATCGAACCTGAGGTCTTTTCCGTGGTAGTCACGAACGTTTCCCACTAGGCCACCCGCGGCCCGAGAACACGTGGGATGTCTTTGGCAGACGATTTAACTCCTTTGCACGACTTCCTAGAAGTGTCGAAGAATTTTTATACAGATCAATGACGCATGGTCAGCGATACCTTGGGACACCATCCGGGTACTTTCCCACTCGATATCCTTCCATGTTGCCGAATGTAAGAGGGCTGCTCAGAAAGTTGAAGTCCAAGCTGTTACGAGACAAATGGTTTAGAGACCAACTTCAATAGTTCTGCAGAAACGTTTTCGAAAAACTTAGCGGTGTTGCATCGAACAAGGAGATTACATGAGGGAAGAAGTAAGGTATAAAAACAAACTACACATACGGATTTGTATATTGCTTTTTTATTTCATTTTCCGAAACCTTTTTTGGTGATAAAGCTACAGACATGCGAGGTTTTACTTTTTGAACACCCTGCGTATATCCGGGCATGGCTGTCACATGACCTACTGATTCAATTCACATTATGCTGTCTTTTCGACCATCTCATTAAGATAATCTCTCAGAAACTAAATTGCTTCTTTCCCACTTACTTAATGTCTACATGTGTGGTAAGTTTCGTCTCATTCTGTGCATTCCTTCTTGGTGTGACACTTTCCACGTCGAACAATGTACTAGTTGCACTGGAGTTTTTGTACTGACAGTATAGCTTTGTATACACTATATTATCAAAAGTATTCGAACACTACTAAATATACGTATTAGTACAAAGAACGGTTGCGTAGAAAGGTGCGCTGTGATTGGAAAGGTACGTATTTAAAGCTGAGATGTTCTGTCGCGTTATCAGTAACTTTGAAGCGGATATACCGCGTGGACGTGAACTTTCCAAGTTCCAGCGTGGGCTGGTCATAGGATGTCATTTGAGTAACGTTTCCATACGGAGCATTGCAGATAAACTAAACATATCAAAATCGACTGTAAGTGATGTCGTGAAGAGATGGAAGCAGGACGGTGCAATTACAGCAAAAAAAAAAAAAAAAAACGTTCAGGAAGTCCGCACAACACTGACGAAACGTGACAGAAGAGCCACAGTAAGAAATCCTAGTCTTCCTCTGCCGTTTCCATCGCTGATGAAGTAGGACATGCTTGTAATGGCTTGTTTAGTACCATAACTATCCGCAGAGTGTTGCCCAGTGTGGGTTATTATACACTGCCGGACAATTGCTAAGGACGGATGACAATAGCAACGATAGCAACCATAAAATGGAAGGCAGGAAAATGTGGAAATTAGCATAAGTGCGAGATACAGTAAGACGTGTTGTGCGTATGCAAATTTTGGATTGCCGAACTTGTTCGTGACGTCATAGCGCTGATAAGAGATATAAAGGATTTGACGCGTATTGACCGTTGTTGTTCAAACGCAAAGTTGAAAGGGAAAGAATCAATTGACGAACTTGCAATTTTCAGTATGTCTTCCCGACATCACCTAGATGATTTTACACGTGGCCGTATTATTGGCAAGGTTGAAGAAGGGCTAAAAATAACAGATGTTGCCAGGGAGTTTGACGTCAGCCACAGTGTTGTTTCAAGGCTTTGGAAATCATTTCAAACAAATGGAGAGTGTAGCAAACGTCACGGGGAGGTCGTGTTCGCAGTACGAAACCTGCAGAAGATCGGTACATAGTGCTATCAACAAAAAGACACCGGCACAGTACAGCTAGTGAGGTAGCAAATCCGTTTATGGCTGCTACTGGCAAGCGGATCTCCCGAAAAACTGTCGCCAGACGTTTGCATGAAGGACTATACGCCCGCCGTCCTGTTGTGTGCATCCCATTGTCCAGACGTCACCGTACCGCCCGTTTGCAATGGTGCCATCAACATCGCAATTGGACTGATAACGACTGGTCTGCTGTCCTCTTCTCAGATGAGAGTAGATACAGTCTATCGTCTGATTGTCGATGACAACTGATCTGGCGTGATAGTGGTACTGCATATTGTCCAGCAAACATACAGGAAAGGGACCGATATCCGACATGTAGTGTCATGGTATGGGCTGGCATCATGATCAATGGCCGTACGTCCCTCTATGTGCTTCCAACTGGGACTATGGCTGGCCAACGATACATTAATGATGTTCTGCTACCTCATGTTTGCATGTTCCGTGGTGCTGTCGGTGATAGATTCATTTTCATGGACGACAACGCAACATGTCATCGAACAGTCGCTGTCCAGGAGTGTCTTGAGAGCGAGGATATTCAACGCCTCGTATGGCCAGCACGTTCTCCAGATCTGAATCCCATTGAAAATGTGTGGGATGCTTCGGGGAGGAATCTTGCTGGTCGCCAATGCCCTTCAATAAACAAGGACACCCTCATCCGTGCACTGACAGAGGAAAGGGATAAATTACCCCAACAGCTGCTTGATAATGTTGTGCAAAGCATGACACGACGTGTGGAATCTTGCATCGCCCTCCATGGTGGCCATATCCCGTATTGACATCTTACGCCGGAACGCCTGCGGACGGTAATTGCATTTTTTCACGTTTACGTATTCTGCACAAAATGGCCTGTTTGTCCCTTGAACACGTTCCAAAGCCTTCTGGATTTCAGAGCACAATAAATTGTCTTTCTTGTAATGTCCTGGCATTCTGACATTATTTTATTTCACTTGGCATCCAACCACACTTACTTTTTTATGCGCTATATAGCCGTTTATGATCCGTCTTTAGCAATTGTCCAGCAGTGTATTAGTAGTGCAACAGCAGCACACAAACGACACATCACTATTGTGAATGCGAAGCGCCGTTTGGTGTGTGTCTCCCGTCGTTCCAGGACTTGGGCATCTGGAAAGCTGTTTTTTGGAGTGATGTGTCACGCTTCTCACTTTTCCAATCTGAGGTGTGTGTTTGGATTTGTTGACAGCCCGGCGAACGCTTTTCATCGGACTGTGTTCGCCCAACTGTTAAGTTCGGCCGTTCAATCATGGTATCGAGTTGTTTTTATCATGGTATGGAGTTCAATCATGGTATGGAGTTGTTTATGGCATGGAGTTGTTTATGGCATGGAGTTGTTTTTATATGGAGTTGTTTATGGCATTGAGTTGTTTTTATATGGAGTTGTTTATGGTATGGAGTTAACTTTATCATAGCATGGAGTTCAATCATGGTATGGAGTTGTTTACGGTATGGAGTTGTTTATGGTATGGAGTTGTTTTTATCATGGTATGGCGTTCAATCATGGTATGGAGTTGTTTTTCATGGATGGGACTCAGCCCGTTGGCTATTATACCAAAAACTCTGAAGTGTACCTTGACGTTCTCGATAGCTCTTCCCTACCAACAATGTGGCAGTATTATGGAAACGACCGTTGTCCCTTCCAACATGACTGAGATCTCTGCCACACTGCAGGGCATGTGCAGGACTGGTTTCTTGAAAATGAGATGCAGTGGTCAGATTGGCCTGCTTAAGGTCATGATCTTAATACCTTTGAATACCTCAGGGTTTAACTGGAGCGACGGATACGAAACCGTCCACAATTTTTGAACTAACAATGGTCCCAGACACTCTGCATTCGGGAGAATTCATATGTTCACATAAAACTCCCGTGAGTTTTACTTTAGCTGTTTGCATTGGGTAAGAACTTGATTTCAAAATTATAACATTTCTGCAAATCACATACGTAATGAAATGTTTTCCATTAACAGGCACGATAGACAGTTCTTACTGGAAAAAGCAATAGTTTTTCAGCTCTGTGTTTATCTCCTTGATCTTATTTCTAAGTGAGAGAGCGATTCTTTTTCTTCATTTGAGCAAGTGTTTGCTTGAAGTGTTGGTTCTTTGGTTGTTTGCATTTTTTTTTTTATTGGAGGTTTAACGACCACCATGAGCAACTCAATGGAATCACCCATCCCTAATTTAGGGCCACTGGTTCCAGGGAAGAACCAGGGCTGTAAGACAAACACAACATCCATGCCTCACCGGGATTCGAACCCGAACCCCTTTCGGACGAATGATCAGAAGCCATCGCTTTGACCACTGAGCCACCGGGGCGGCTGTTTGCATTAGGTGGCACAAGAGTGTAAGCCGACCAACGGATGCCAATTGCGAAGGACAAAAGAGGATTCTCCGTTAATACAGGACATTTAATGGTAACTGTACAGTTTAGGAGGCACCATCCCCTCCCCCTTCCCCCCAAACACCTGTTTCTAGACCACTGTGTAGGATACTTTCATATTTAGAATGTAGAACAGAAAATTTATAGTGGTTTTCAACAAATTCTCCCAGCATGCAATTTGTTTTAGAGTACAAAAAAAAAAAAAAAAAAAATGGCATTTCTACCTACATGTGTTTGCCATTAATTCGTGGCTAGTGCCATTTGCAATTTTGAAATGTAATCATCGCATACTGCTCGATTTCACACCTTATGTCATCGGCATGGAGGGTGACACCCGGCAATCCAGTAGAAAGGGTCAAAATGTTTGCACCAAAATTTTCACAAGCACAAAGTCACATGTAATCAATGTAGAGTTCGCAAAGGCGCTGAGCTGAGCTCCCCCTTGGCTTTTGCGCACAGCACTCTCAAATAACTGTACAGGAAATCACGTGACAAAACTCCGCCTCTGTTGGCGGGGGAAGTCAGAACATCGAAGCGGTAAAAAGCTTTTTTAGACAAAAAGACGGTAAAAAATAGAAAATTGCGTAGGCTTTTCCGTAGTTTTTGGGTGACTTCCGTAAAACCATAAGATGGAGTGAAAATCTGTACAAACTACGGAAAGTCCGTAAAAGTTGGCATCTCTGAACACCTATGTATGCTTTAGAAACAGAATCATTGTATCCTACCATGGGAGAGCAATTTTCAGTCATCCTCCGCGTCAATAAAATAGCTAATGAGTGACCTTACGCTGTATTTACTTAATCTTGCCCGGAACAAAATAACTGTGCCATCCCAAAGAGCAGGGAACAACAAATAAACAATTTCAATTGCACAACCCTCCGAAAGACCACCAACCAAATCATCTGTAAACAGTCATCAAGATTTCATAACGTACAGCAGCGTTTCTCCTACATACCACGTGATTACAACAAAACTCCTCCTCCATAAGCTTCATCTACATCGCAAAACCTATTTGTCACTTATGCTGAAAAAACAACGAATTAGAAGGTAGGTGAAAAACATTCCAAAATGTTGGGATTGGAGGTGTGTTGATTAAGCGTCATCATACGTTTAACCAAATTACGTGTAGACCTTAAGAAAGTGTCGTTCGATTCGCCGTATAAAAAAGCATTTTTTGCTGTGAAAACATTTGTTTAGCTCGGCAGATTTTGCTGGGGATTGCCGTTTTGGCGCAAATATTAAATTTTTTTCATAATTTGTAGCAGTTTGGCGCAAGATAATAAAATTGCTGCAGTTCGGTGCAATTGCTGCAAACTTTCTGCCACTGCAAACCACATGGCACGTTGCTTCTTGGAGCCCCGCACAATGCTGGGGATTCACCAAAGATTCTGTGACTCACTTATAAACGTGGAAAGAGCAATGATTTCTGTATGATGTTCTTAATCCACATCAATTGTGTGTATTAATTATTCATTCGCTTCCTCGTTATTTGTTCTGTTGCTGCTTACCATCTTTGGTGAATCCCCAGCATTGTGCGGGGCTCCAAGAAGCAACCTGCCATGTGGTTTGGCAGTTAGTCATCTGTGAGTCTGGAAAATTCGAGGTCGCTGTGGTGCAGTGGTAGCATGTCTGGCACGTAACTGGAAGATCCTGGGTTCGATTTCCTGTGGCGGCCGATGAGAATTTTTCCGTGACTCACTGATAAACGTGGAAAGAGCAATGATTTCTGTTTGATGAACTGAGCATGATACATGCTGAGTTAAGCTAATTATTTGCCACACTGAAATAAAAAAAACAACGAAATTCTACAGAATAATCAAGACAATATGACCTGACAAAATGAAAAATATAAGGAAATTCACACAATATCTTTTACCATTATTTATTAAAATCACATATTTTGACTTTTGAAATTTCATTTTGGAAATTTATTGCAACATAAACAGAGAAATAATGCTGTACAGATGAAATACTAGATAATTAATAGATCTGAATATAAAATATCTTACAAATCTCTATACATTTTTAACAGAGAGCAAACCTAATGAGTGTATCTTTATGCAAGTTTTGCTGGAAACGTCTTGTTCCGCAATTAGGAGAAAAAATTTACAGAAAAGTCTCTTGATTTCAGAGCTAAATGTTTAGAACAATAGCATCCATTTCATAAAAAAGCTGGTGAAAATTTTAACAAAATACAGTTTGCAGAACAGTGGTCACAGACAATAATACTTGAACAAATGCAGTTCTTTTAAGCTGGCTGAGCTAAATTACTTTTTATGAGTTCATCATGAACATAAACATCAAGGCCTGGATCTGAAACATCAACAAGGACAAGTTCAAGCAAATAAATTGACAAATGATCTTCTACTTTCAGCTGCTTACTTTCGACAATGGATGCAAACGGTTTTTCTTCAACCATTTTTCTGAATTCAAAGCATTGCATAGGTTCCCAGTCATGGCCGTTTGGTTTCACACCTAATAAACAAAAGATCAATGATGAAACAAAAAAAAAACAAAACAAACAAAGAACTCTTAATGTCCACATACCAAAAAAAAAAAAAGAAAACACCTCAATTTCTTCACCTTCTGGAATATTTCTTACTCCCTGTAAAAGTTTTCTTGTCTATTCTTTTTATGAATGATATAGTAATTTGGATGTTTTAATTGGTGACTAAACATAGAATTTGAGTATGCAGAGATGCCAACCTGTTTCAGACATTTTCAGTAGTACTCGTACAAATATTCAGTAGTTTTAGCCACTTTTCACTAGTCATTCCAAAAAGAATAATTTTAACTGAGGAAAACATGGTATTACTCATTTAATTTAATTAGTATTTTTTACTTACTTATTCATTCATATACATGAAAATCTGTATCAAGATATTCCAAATTTTTCAGATGGAAAATAATTACACCATGACTGATACATTTTTTTTACAAAAAAAATAAAAAAAAATTGATTAAACAGCTTTCTTTAGTGATTTCGCTGTACATTGTTTTGCAGATTTGAGTTCCTCAGCAGAAAATATTTTTTCATAACACACTTGCCCAGAGGAGAACATATTCATTTTTGCAATAAAAAGTGCTTCTACAGTTTCTAAACCTAAATGAAGAGCTTATTTCCAAAAAGGCTGTAAGTCATTTTTTTTTCGATTCTTCAGAAAACGTGAATTTTTAATTTATGGTTTATTATTAAATTTTAAGAAAAGATACTTTTTACCAATAATCTATATATGATTCCTGTACATATGCTACCAACTATCGCATCAAAAAGTCAATTTTGCTCATTTTTGACTTAATGCCTTTTGGAAATAAGCTCTTCAAATTAGGTTGGAAATGGGCTGGATTTTTTCACACTAAACTCTCTCACTCACAGCATTTGAGTGTGGAACTACAAGTATTGCAAACATTACTTTCGAGAGAATAGTATACTTAACAGCTTCATTACAGCCTCTTAATTTGTCAGCTTGATAATAAGCAATTCCGCTTCCAATATATCAAGGGCATTTTCAGTTATTATAAATGGAAAGTGCTTGACTATGTATAATACAGAAGTAAATGATGTTCTGGCTTTAAGTGAAGGATCTGCTACTTCTGCATGTTTTAAGAATTCATCATAGATCAGTATCTTTTCTTGAATATAAGATCATTCTTCAATGTAAAATTTTCCGACAAATGTATAGAACTTAGAAAGTTCATTTTCATTTAAAATGATTTCGCTTAAATAAATTCTTGTTTTTACTCCAATTACCAGTTGTGTCCCCCTCTGATTTTTTTTGTTTTGTTTTGAAAAACTGTTATTTGAAAAAATTAAGCTCAATATCACCATCAGCTACGACAGTAGGCTTCGCAAATCCCTTGGATGACAATTTTATCCATCATGCTGAAAGAACTTTCAGTTTGAGGACCATGAATGCATGATAGCTTTCACTATTTTAGATAAAAGATAGTGTAACATGGAGAATATGAATGCTTTTGAATATCATGCACCAATTCTTACAAATTTTTCAGCTTCGTTACTTTCGTTTTCGGACTTTCCCCCTTTTATCAAGCTGAAATGCAAACTTTTTTGGGGATTATTTAAGGATACACGTTCGGAACATCGTCGGGAAAAAAATTACAGTTACGGGAGAAACCTTTGCTACGTCCGATTTCGGACATTTCCCTTTCATTTTCAAGGTGAAATACAAATATTTATGAAATAAAATGAAATTTAACAACAATACTAGGCAGAGGAAACATCGCGTGAAAATTAAAATTACGATTACGGGAGAAATCTTCATTGTTTCTGAAAGTTTTGAAAGACAAAATTTCCGTTTTCGGAAGTTTCAGGCGGAAAGCATCCGTCACCACTACCAATTGCCCCAAACATTTCTGTTCAGTTATGCATCGATCTCGAGGGTAACCCAAATTATGACGAAAAAGCAGAAATTCCTCGAAGCTCTTGCCTGAAGATTACACGGGAATTTTTGCGCTGTCGAATTTCCGTTTTCGGAAAATTTCCCTCCATTTTCAAAGTGAAATACAAAGATTTATGGAATAAAATGATGCTTAACAACAATACTGGACAGAGGCAACATCGCAAGAAAACGAAATTACGATTACGGAAAAAATCGTAATTTCGTTCACTTCCCTTTTTGAAAGGCGAAATGCTGTCCCGATGCGTAGTTTTACGCGTTTCTAGATGCGTGTTTTTTACATGTTTTTCGATGCGTATTTTTACGTGTTGATGAGTACTTTACGCGCTTCTCGACTTGTATTTCTACACGTCGCGAAAAGTTCCCGATGCATATTTTCACGCGTTGGTAAAATTTAGATGCGTACTAGACTCGTAATTACGCATTTTTGGCGAATTCTGCACATAAGAACGAAACCCAAGCATACTTTTCTGCAATGCAAGAAAAAAACTTCAAAATATTAATTACTGACATAAATGGCCGACGCACGCTTTAAAAAAAAACCTCCGATGCCAGGCAATGACACTCACGTTCTGCACCAAACGATTTTCAAGAGCTTGTCGCTGAACTGCGAAAGAGCTTCAGGCCGAACCCCACATACGCCCACCAAAGCGAGCTACGGCTACGCTCAACCAAAGAATATCTAACGCTTAAAGAAGGTCAACTCTCATAGAGATAACGTAAAACAGTCGGAAACAGCGCTACCACATCTTAAGAGATAATATACTCTGCGGGAAAGTTAACATTCAGGAGCAATACACATTAGGGGGGGACTACGGCAGTGAAGCTTTTCTTTAATCCACGATGGCTATTTAAATTAAATTTCAGCAATATTGCAGTTAGGCCTGAGGGTCCATACAAAATGCAGACATTCCCTAGTATTTGGCATTACTGAAAATATTTCCAAAAAACCGAAGAACAAACAAAAGCCTTAACTAACCCGGGTGGCGTAACAAAACTAACATATCCGATTTGCGAAGTGATTATGCTACCAAGAAGGTTACAATCACGTGCTGTGAGTGTGAGTAGCTCGGCTGACGGCTGGCTGTTCTTCACCCAAAGAATTGAAGTCAACAGAAATACGCATGCGCAGTCTGCTCCGGCATCAGTTGATCAGCCTGTATGTTGGCTTCTGTGCACTGCATGTTTTCCCTGAAAATATGGCTGCGCTAGTTACGTCTCGCCGAGCCTTAACTTCTTCTCGTTAGATATTCTTTGGCTCAACGTCCCCAGAATGTTGAATGCTGGAGGAGGGAGGGTTTATGCTTAGAATGACTGAGTGCAAGGCCACACTCATCGAGTGGCGGTCGCTCGCGCTAAGATCCGAGCAGCTCTGAGTGGCAGAACTGGAGGCAGCATCGCAAGCAAGATGAATGACGGATCGTCAAGTGGCCGCCGTTGCAATGGGAAGGGGAACAAGCAAAATAAATAATAACTTCTGTTAATTTTCCGTAGAGAAATCACGATTTTCCGTATTCCGTAGCACAAGAGCGATTTCATAGGAACTACGGAGATTCCGTAGTAGTTGGCAACTCTGAGTATGTGATTACGAGATTACAAGGGTAAAATTTTGCGATTAAATCAAAATTGTTTAAAATAAAATTCAAGCAAATAGATAAAAATTCTTGTCAATAAGCTTGCATTTACTGAAAAAAAAAAAAAAAAAAAAAAGATTGAATGTACAGCAATACCCTGCTATAGAAAGCATTAATTATTGCCAATGAAACCTGTGCATTAAGTGAGAATAGGAATTGCACTTTTAAAGGTTCAGGGTACTCAATACTCAATGTTTGATACACTTACTTAGACTCCTATTGTATTCACCGAATGCTACTCAAACAATAGAAAACATTAATTATGACCTACATACACAAAAAACTAACTATATAATTACTTGAAAATATTATTAAACAAATAAAAATATTTAAAATAAAATTGATTGAAATTCAATCTTATCTAAAAAACAAACAAGCATCACACTCTTACAAAGCATTCAAATTACTAGGCCATTGACGAAGCACACTTAGCATCAGGATAACAAACTTAAATTTTATTAACAGGCTGTTCTACGATTTTGAAAGTTTCATTGAGTTGTTTGTCAGCAGTGAGTTTTTTTCTTCATGGAGTTTCTTCCATTCATAAATTAATGTGTCACAATTTCACATGAACTATCAATGTTCAAAATTAGACACAAAATTTAATAGGCATGGCTCAATTGCTAAATAGTTGCCATGTCTTTAATAACTGTTACTAAAATATGCTGTTCATAGGTCATGGCATGAAGTGGGTGTGCTTCAAATGTGGCAATTGCTACTTGCTTCATAGGTTGAATTTAAAGTGTAGTGTTAGACAGTAAAAAACATTTTTACAGTAGAGTTATGGTCTGTTAAATATGTGTGATGGCTAAAAGCATTCTACAAGCAATTTCATAAAATTAAAAAAAAAATTGAGTTTCAGAATCACCAGCCTTATATCTATTATGTCCACTTTTTCCTGTAAATATTTGTATTTATTTCCGTTTGTTGTTCAGAGATTTATGTTATATAACTATTAATAACTTCAATTAAGTTATTAATAGTTTTTGTATTTATTTCCGTTTGTTGTTCAGAGATTTATATATATAACTATTAATAACTTCAATTAAGTTATTAATAGTTTTTGTTGAGTATCCAAAATCTCTAGCCAAATTTTTAAAAGATAAAAGTTACAACAGACTTAGAACAAAATAACAAGCTCCCTTTTTTAGACATCCTGATATCAAAAAATAATAATTTGGAACTATCTTTTCAAGTTTACAGGAAACCTAACTTTACAGCGAATATAATCATCGAGAATAGCTACGAATTATCCCCATTTAGAGCATATATTAATACAGCATTTTAACATTCATCAAATTCTGAGTACATTCAAGAAGAACTTGACTGGAAGAAAAAAAAATTTGGCCAGAGATTTTGGATACTCAGCAAAAACTATTACTAACTTAATTGAAGAACATATTACAAAAGATAACATAAATCTCTGAAAAATAAACAGAAATAAATACTAATATTGTGGATCACTACCATATATACCAGAAGTCAATAATATTTTGAAAAAAACATGTTTAAAATGTAATCTGAACTTTGGCACTCATGTACAAGATATCAAAGTTGTATTAACATCAAAAGGAAAAACTGCTCAATTTTGAAGAAAGCCGGAGTATATTCTATCCCAATTGTAGATCAAAATAATATAACAATTTCACAGTATATAGGAAGTACAAAAAGGAAATATTAAATTAAGAATGATGGAACATCTTTCAAAGTGGAACAAAAAAAAATATAAACATAATTATTAGAATTTTGCATAGAAAATCAAACTACACCATCTTGGGAAAATATAAGTCTTCTAGCTCAACAAAAACCATGGAAATCCATATTAATGGCAGAGGCTATACTTATCGAAAAAACAGAAAATTGCAATAATAGCAAACCAATAATCTTACCAGACCCATGGAAAAATATAATAGTAATAGAAAAGAAATTAACTTGAAAAACTAAAAATAAACATAATAATATCAAAAAGAAACAAAACTTGGAATCAACTTATGAAGATCACCAACAGATGAAAGCACAGGGCAAGGGAACAGACTGAACCTCTAGCGCAGGAATACATCTGTCAAGTTTGAATTCGATCGATGTGAGTTGACACCAGTTCTGCTGAAGATGCCATGGTAGCTACACGAGCGAAATGCATCCAATGCGTAGGCCTACGTTGGTGGGAGCTGATGTACAGTGGTTTGTTGGGATATAGAAATGCGTGAGTCTATGTAACATCTACTAAAACAAAAGTTCTATATGTCATGAAGATTATGAAGAACATTGAGATGAAGTTCAACGCCTACAGGACTTTGGTCATATGAAATTACTAAGAATACCGACACAATGACAACATGCGTGTACATACAGCTGAGGTTAGCAACTATGGTGTGAAAATGTGTTTTTCCAAGTCATTTCATTTCCTCATAGTGCATATTTCAATGTAAATAACCAAAAAATTTAAACTTTCTCTTAACTTAAAAACTTTTAATGACAGCTAGATGCAAGTATTATGAAGAATTTTTTGAAGACACAAACTACACCTTCCATTGACTTCAGCAGACAAAGCTGTGTGATTATGAAGTGTTTTAACTACAATAGGAAGATTTTAACTTTAAACTTAAGCATTTTTTCACAAAGTGAATAAGCTGAAACACTCTTTCTTTTAAATATTCTAATGTCTTCATGGAATTAGTAAAGTATGTACGAAAGATATGTCCTTCAACAGAAATGTATGGCGTTCATCAAATTGATGGCGTACATAAAGAACTAAGAACAACAAGAAGCAAGACTCAAGGTAAATGCATTTTCTTTATTTAAGACAATAACAACATATGAACAATAAGAACTAACAAAAATGTGGAGCTCCCCTAACAAAGGTTTAAAGAAACATGATGGACAGAATAATTTATGACAGCTTATGTCACAATATTAAAACCTATATACCACGTAATTGAAATACAGTCGAACTCTGTTAAGACGAGCTGTTCGGGACCCAACAAATTGCTCGTTATAGCCGTTACTCGTATAATCCGGGAAAGACCCAAAATATCAAGGAAATCATTCAAAAAATAAATTTCGTTACCAAATATAGTACATACAATGTTTAATGTTGAGAAATATATAGTACTTACGTTTAGTTGAAATTACCGTACAATATTTCGGTTAGTTATGGAATTCTTGAAAAATGTGTACGTACAGTACTACATACACACAGAACTATACGTACCATTATACATACTGTAGTACATACATATGTAAGTACGTACGATGTGATGCAAATTAAGTTGAAATTCTTGAATAACGGACATGTAAACTACATACGTACTGTATGTAGCGTAATTTTTGTACCATACAGTACTTAGATAAAATTAAGCACAGGTACAGTACTATCTGCCCAAAGCACATGTCCTCTTTATTTCGTATGAAAAAATTTGGTTAATTTTAGATGTGTTGTCCTTGACTTCAACCGAAAATCCATCAGATTACGCTTAACAACTGATAATGCACTGAACACACACTCATTGCCAGAATTAGTTCCATAAATTCTTGTGCTTGATTGTAAGTCACAACTTCTTGTGTTTCTATAATGTTTTAGCCTTCACTGTCGGTTTCAGTTTCTTCATTCATCGCAAGTACTTCTTGCACAATTGGTTCCTCCGTTAAAATTCCAGTTGTTGGGACCGCAGCGTCAATGTCGATAAAATCATCAAGGGAATTGCAATTGTTAAAGGTGCTTAAATCTCTACTTTTTAACCATTCTGATAAGGGGAGATCATTGTCATCAATCACTTCAGTGCTTTCTACTAAAGTCTCCTTTAGAAGACCAGCCTTCCTATAACACTTTTTAACTGTTGTCAGAGTGACACTATCCCAAGCTTCTTTCATAAGATGAACAGCATCCAATATGGAAATCTTAATTTCTAGCTTCTTCTCCATTTTCTGGATTAGTTGCAAGGTTAGAAATCGCCGAAAATGGCACTTAAAGCTCCTAATAATCCCTTGGTCCATAGGCTGTAGAATTGATGTTGTGTTTGGTGGTAGGAGCACAAGTTTGATATTTGTCAAGTTTTCTACTTAGGGATGTGCTGGGCAGTTGTCTATTAACAGCAAAATGTTTCTGTTATTCTTTCGTATGTTCACGATCCCATTTATGAAGTTATCCCGTAAATATATCTGATGTCATCCACACCTTTCTGTTTGCTTTATAATCAACCGGGAGATGCTGAACATTATTAAAACATTGAGGCTTTAACGATTTGCCAATCACCAATAATTTTCTTTTTTCATTTCCTGCCAGGTTCGCACAATTTACAACGGTTAGCCGATCCTTTGCCAATTTACCTTTAATGCATTTCTTGCCTTTAAAAGTTAAAGTCATGTAAGGGGTTACCTTGTAAAAAATGCCCGTTTCATCAGCATTGAATATGTTCTGCTCACTGAATTCAGAAATGTAGCTGGGCCAAACGCTTTTTAGCCATTGACTTACAGATTCCGTATCCGCAGACATCGATTCCCCTGACATTTTTGCGTAAACAATATTGTGTCTGTTCTTGAAGCGATCAAGCCACCCATTACTGCATATAAAATTCTCATGACCGAACTGTACTGCAAAATTTTCCGCTTGCACATTTAAAATCGGTCTATTGATAGGAAAACTAGCATCACGTTGAACTTTAAACCAACAAAGTAAAGCTTCATCAATATCATTTTTTTTCACACTTTTTCATTTTTTTTGCAATCTGTAAGATTGTTTTCAAATGCTGACAAAACTGCATCTTTGTTCTTCCACAATGTAGATATGGTAGATGATGAAAGCCCATACTTTTTGCAAGCAGCTGAATTTTTCTCGCCGTCTTGCAGTTCCTGAATAATATCCATTTTCTCCCTGATGGAGAGAGCCTATTTTTAACACCAACCATTTTGCTCAAAATATCACACTTAATAAAAAAATGGAAGGGAAAGCATAAGTGATGTCGCAAGAGTAACCTTATTAAAAAAAAGGTTGCGATATGTCCGGTGCAAAGTTGAAATACTGAATGCACTAAGAAAACATGCGTGGGGTTAGACCATAGCAGCCGATGAGAGAAAGCGAATTCCAGGAACCCTCTTGTAAACAGTGGCAAAGGAAAGGCTGGAAAGCTTTCCCACACAAAATGACAAAATGCCGCCCCCACATACCCTTGGTCTGAAATGCAAGACGTCATAAAACACTCCCCGCTCTTCTCTCGGAGCAGGTGACACACAGACGGTCTTTTTGGGTAACAGGTGGCTAATTGACGCCACCTTTCAATGCTGCGCTATCTTTACGGGGTTTACAATAAAAATCTGAAATTCTTGCAAATTTGCTTGCAATAACAAAGTTGATACTCGTAACAAGCGGGATAATTTAACACTAATTGCATACGAAACCAAACTTCTTCTGGCATTTACTCGCTATAGCCAGGACCTCCTTATACCCGAGCTCGTCTTAACCAAGTTCAACTGTACTTAATGAGAGTAACAGATAAGTATTTCTCATAGAGGTATACACAATAGTTATATTTTCTAGTTTTTTTCCAACTAATATGGGCTCAATGTACCTAATATTTTTTTTGTTAGATTGTTTGCATACCAATTCAATAATATAAAAGTTCAGAGTTCTACTGTTTTTATTATAAAATTCACCAGGAATCACAACATGGATTCCAAGGTATGATAGCACACGTAAAGTTGAACTTTCATACATACATACACTGAAGAGCAATTGAATTAGGGACAGCTGGCGTTAGGCAAATGTGGCGCTGTGGGTGGCCCTGTAAACAAAAACGACATGAGGTACGCAGCGATCCGACAATATAAGGAGTGATGCGACTGGAATCAGTAAGAGTCGGATGCAGTATGGGTAAGGCGAAGGATCTAAGCGCATTTGATCGTGGGCAAATTGTCGGGGCCCGACGGATGGGTCACTCCATCTCGGAAGTCATACAGGCACTGGGATTTTCATGAGCCACTGTGTCACGGGTGCAGCGTGAGTACATCAAATCCGGTAAAACCATCCCTGCAAGGGCCAACTGCTGTGGACAACAGCGTGTGGATGAGCGGGGTCATCGTCAGCTAGCTCACATTGTAACAGCGGACAGACGGGCCACAGTGAAAGAAATCACTCGGCAATTCAACGCTGGTGCACAAAAACGTGTAAGCAGCCACGCCATCCAGAACCATCTCCTCGCTATGGGGTACAGAAGCCATCGTTCCACGAGGGTACCGCTGCTGACCGATTATCACAGGGTGCAAAGATTAGCATGGGCGCGTGAACATTGCCACTGGACCCTAGACATGTGGAAAAATGTTGCCTGGACTGATGAGTTGAGATTCACGTTGGTACATGCTGATGGCAGGATACGAGTACGGCACAAACCACATGAAGCGATGGATCCTTCTTGCCAGCAGGGTACTCTTCAAGCTGGTGGGGGGTGGCATTCTCGTCTGGGAACTGTTTACGTGGACTGAAATGGGACCCTTGGTACGTGTGACATCGTCCCTCACAGGTCAACGTTACCGGGATATCCTGGACGACCATTTGCTCTCGTTTGTGCGTCTTCAACATCCCACTGGGGACCTCATCCTGCAACAAGACAATGCACTGTGCCATCGCTCCCAAATTGTATCCGAATGGTTGGATGAACACTCCACCGCCGTGACCTCGCTTCCTTGGCCAGCTAGGTCACCTGACCTCAATCCCGTCGAGCACATCTGGGATGCCATCGAGAGAGATGTTCGAGGCTCTGACCCCCCTCCATCAAATCTTTGTGAACTGTGGGAGCTTGTTCAGGGGTCGTGTATCCGTACGGCTTCCCAGCGCTTCCGGTGTTTTGTCGAGTCCATGCCGAGACGGATCGCCGCCATCATCAGGGTGAAAGGTGGTGCTACACGTTACTAGACAGGTATCTTTAATTCAATTGCTCTTCAGTGTATATTAGGTGTGCAACTAACACATGGCCCCTAACCGCAAGCGATCATAGAACGTCGGCAAATGCAAATAGCTGTGTGCGATAATGGCCGATTGCAGCACCATCCGACAGCTTTCCAGACAAACGTAACCGCTCACAGCAGTAGTGACAGAAGGGACGAAAGTTGACGGTGAAAGCAGTGTTATTCGAGAAGCAACATTTGAGGCACTGCCTCCTGTTCGCGTTTCAGCTGGAAAAAGTGTCACGAAAGCCCAGCAAATGATCTGTGCTGCTTTGCGCGAGGCTGCTGTGTCCTACAGTACATGTACAAAGTGGTTAGCAGTTTAAGCAGGGAAATTTCGATCTCCATGATGCAGAACGTCCGGGACAGCCACAGAAAGTTGACGATGAGGAACTGGAACAACTGTTGGATGCAGATCCCTGTCGCACACAGTCAGAGCTCGCCCAGGAACTCGGAGGAACACGGCAAGCCCTTGCACAGCACCTGCACAAGTTTGGACGGATTCACAAGAAGGGCCGTTGGGTGCCCCACCAACTCACAGCTGCGAACAAGTCTAGGCGCTACGATATTGCTGTGTCCTTGCTCTCCACATTTAAGAAGAAGGATTTCCTCTACAAGATTTGGACCTTGATGAGAAGTGGATCCTCTATGATAATCCTAAGCAGTGCAAATTGTGGGTTTATACAGGTCAGCCTACCACCAGTACCGCCAAACCGAATATCCATGCCAGGAAGTTGTTGCTGTGCATATGATGGGATTAGAGTGGTGTCGTACACTGTAAGTTGCTCAAACCTGGTGAAACGGTCAATGCTGAGCGTTATTGTCAGCAACTGATTCATGTGAGTGACGCAATAAAGGCCAGAAGGTCAGTCATGTTGCTTCGGGATAAAGTGCGTCCTCACACCGTGAAAACTACTTTAAACACAAGCACCGACCTGGGATGGGAGATTTTGTCCCACCCGGCGTATTATCCAGACTTCGCCCCGTCGGATTATCACCTCTTTCGCTCCCTGAAACATCACCTGAGGGATACGCACTTCACTTCTGTCAAGGAGGTCCACACAAGTATTGATGACTTTATCAACTCAAAACAGCCCTCTTTTTCCCAGAGTGGCATTCGGCAGCTCCCTGACCGATGGCTCAAATGTATCCAACAAGGGAATTATTTTCCTGTTTAGGTACGTATTCGATTTGCTATAATTTGCTGTCGACGTGTCGTGCCTGTGGCCGTGAATTAAGTTGCACACCTAATATATATATACATGTGTTCACTCTTGTTCCAGATATACTGAAATTTATTCTCAAAGATAAAATCACACCCAAGTCAACTTCCAAAAGCTATATTACTATTAGATTACTAAATAAATGCTATGATTCACTCAAAATTAGAAAATTATTCTATAATATTACTGGCAGCTACCTATTCCTTATCACCTAACAGTAGTAAGTTACAAATATGACAAAATGCTAGGTTCATATGTTAAGAATTACAAATCACCTTCTAACCTTACTAATTTAGCTTATTTTAGCTATAATTGTAATGCTTATCATGGTACTGTTTTTTATAACTTTCATAAGCACATAATTACTGGTAATTTAGATTTTACTGATAATCCTGATTTAAGAAGGAGCTAAGTTCAGGCTATCTTTCCAACTCTCTAAAGAAAGAATTACATGTTTTTTTATCAGAACTTAGATAAATATATCGTTAACACTAGCTTAGCCTACAATTTGCCAATCGAGGCTTTTGCTGAATGGAAATGCAATATTATTCAAGAATTTAAAACGAATTTAGCAGATCAAAATATTTTTACAATAACAGCATAACTCTTTCCCCTGAGTTGAAAAAATCCCTTTCCAAATTACAAAAAGAATTTATTTTTACCACTACAGATAAAGCCAATAATAATTTTGCAAATTATTTGCAAAAAATTCTATTATGTATTAATTTCTCAAGAGCTGCACAATAAAGTTACATATAGGCCAACTTCAGTTTCCAGTAAAGAACTTGCTAATAATTTTAAAGCATTTCACAGACAGCTAGGGCTTAGAATGGCAAATAGTTATGAGCTTGAATTTCCTTATCTTTTAGCTATTGCAAAATTTCATAAGGAACCGGTGAAATTCAGATTCATAGCTAGTGGAACTAAAAGTCATAAAAAAGGAATAGATCAGTACTTTGAATCTGTTTTGAAGAAGGTTTTAAACCTAATTAAATCCAAGGTAAACTTAACATGTAAGAACTTCTGGATTATTAAAAGCAATGCTGAGGTCATTTCTGATATTCTCGATATTATGCCTGCAGAGGCCAATAGCTATGACTTTGAAAACCTAAACACCAGCCTCTCAATTGAGGACATTATCAGTACCCTCAAGTTACACTTTTTTGAATTTAAAATCTCCAATATCATTTCGGAAAATCCTTGGCATACGCTTCTAAATTGCTGCATTAAAAATAATTTTCTCCTCTGCAAAAATAAGTTTTACAAACAGGTTAATGGTATCCCTATGGAGTGTTCACATTCCACAAGTGTATGCAATTTATTCTTGTTCTTCAAAGAATATCAGTTTATGAAGTGTAATTCTTCCAATCAGGATAGTTACTTACATATTTACAGATACATTGATGACCTTCTTTGCTTAAATAATTCAGGAATTGTCGAAAAATACTTTGCAGCTATTTATCCTAAATGCCTTAAACTAAAGAAAACCAATGACAATCATAGTCAGAAGAATTGACAGGAAAACACGCAACACACAAAACATTAAAATAATTCTTGAAATCGTCATCACACGCGTAAGTTACGTTGAAAATTATAAGCGGGACGTTTCGTTAGCGACTTCTACCTTCATCAGCCATGGAATGAGACATGTGGTAAAAGCGTCAGTTGTTCCCAGATTTCAAAATCACTTTCCAAATAATAGGGATATTAAAAGGTGCATCAGTATTGCAGGTGTTAGGAGTAAGGTAGATTTCAATGCTTTCACGGTACCTGAGGGCATGCTGATTGCTGAACGGGGCGATCTGCTTAACATTGTGCCAATCGGGAACAGCGGACATATTGCTGATGGTTAAAATTGAAAGGGAGGTGGAAGGGATGCCTTTCTTAACATCAGCGATATGCTCCATCAATCGCCGGCTTATGCTGCGGTAAGTACCACCAATATAGTGGGTAATGCCTGTGGAAGTGTTGATAGGGATAGAGTAGACATCTTGTAACTCTAGGGGTTTATTGAGATCTCTGTCATTAAGGATGAGGTTGAGAAGATGTAGAGGTGGTTTGATTGCAATCCTGTAGTCAAAAGACTTGAAAATAGAGCAAACTTTATGAGTGAAGGACAGGCTAAAGGGCAAAGTGACAACAAACTTATGGGTGGTGGAAGGTTCAGGCCGTAAACTAGATCTATTCTGTGATTCAAAACTCTTGATTAGTCTATGTACTAAGTGGGGAGGAAAGCCATGCAATTTGCCAATGTTGATGATGCTCTGATTTTCTTGTTGAAGAGCAGAATGGCTGTTGCAAATAAGGTTGGCACAGTGAATATATGTGACGATGATGGGCAAAACACGTAACAATATTAACAAATAAAGGTAACTTGATAATGCTAGTTACATTAAATGAAAACTTTTACAAAAAGTTCGTAAGTTGGAAGCTTTTGACCTTATCTTAGGTCTTCATCACGCCAATGGAGGACTAACATTGTTGCCAGATTCTACATTTGAATTTTTCCTATTTTTGTTGCCAAAACTTAGAATTGATCTCCAGATCATCGGAATGTAGAGAGGAGATTCGGAATTGCAAGTCATTGAGTTGAAAATAATTTCCAGGCTTTCACAGTAACGGAGGGCAAAACGATTGTCAAAAGAAGCAATTCGTTTTGCTTCGTTCCAGTGGGGAACTGCAGATGTGTCTTCCATTGTCAAAATAGACAAGGCAGTATTAGGATTGGCTTTCAAAACATCTTTTTTATGTTCTAAAATTCTATGGTTAATGCTCCTGTATGTGCTTCCAATGTATAAGTTATCCCCAGTAGAAGAAGATATAGGAATGCAGTAAACTCCTGGGAGGTTCAGGCTTTCAACCTTGTCCCTATCCCTTTGTAGAAGTTTCAAGATGTTTGGGGTAGATTTAATGGCAAGATGGTAACCAAAACTTCTAAAAAGAATCTGTAACTTATAAGCATAGGAAGGATGGTAAGGAACAGAACCACAGAATTTCAGGTTTTCTTTCTTTTGAGGAAGCAGGCATTCAATTTTCGAATGGTTTTCAAATTTCTTTATGAGGGAGTTGACTGTAAGAGCAGGGAAACCATGAGAGAGGGCTATTGTAGAAATTTTGGAGAGTTCTTCTTGAAGAGAGAGTTGGTTGTTGAAAATGATATGAGCCCTGTGGATGTAGGACTTCAATGCTGCAAGCTTGTAGAGATGCAGGGTGAAAGATTTGTAGGGAATGATGTTAGTGGCCGCAGAAGGTTTACGATAGACGGAACGAGTAATGGAGAGATCAGCGTTTCTGCAGATAGATACATCCAGGAAATCAATTTTGTGGTTTACTTCCTTAGATATAGTGAGATTAATGGAAGGAAATTTTTCCGGAGTTGATCAGTGTTTGTAGTTCAGACTCGGTATGTGGCCAGCTAATGAAAATGTCGTCTACATATCTTAACCATAGGGAAGGTTGAAAAGGGTGTTGAGGAATGATGGAAACTTCAATATGTTGCATATAGATTTCTGCAAGCAGAGGGAAAAGAGGCGAGCCCATGGGGAGACCAGATTGTTGCCTATACACAATTTTGTTGAAAACAAAACAACTGTGTTGATGAATTGTGTGGAAACAATCATAAAGATCTTTGATAAGAGTACCTGGGGGTTCAAAATGAAGAATCAATTTCTTCATGAGGAGCATGTAGGACTCAAAATTTGGTACGTAACTAGCGTGATCAAGTTACCTTTATTTGTTAGTGAATATATGACTTTAGAGCAGACAGTTTGTATTTTCCAAAGGTGCGAGAATGGTAAGGAATGATATTATGGGTGGCAGAAGGTTTCCTGTAAACAGAGAGGCCAAGTGAGAAGTCTGTGTTGATGTTGATGTTAACATTCAGAAAACTAATATTATTGTCGATCTGTTCTTGAGAAGAAACTTTTATATGCGGGAATTTTGAAGTTATGGAGGACAAGAGTTCAAACGGAGAGTGTTTCTGGTGTGGCCAAATAATGAAGATGTAGACCACATACCTTAACCAAATGGTGGGTTTTAAGAGGGATGGGGCAACAATTAATTTTCAATATTCTGCAAATAAATTTCAGCAAGTAAGGGGGAAAGAGGAGAGCCCAAAGATACGCCTTTATCCAAAAACTCCCTTCTTCCATCAATCTTCAAGATTTCCTGTTCACCTTTGACGTGGATTTATTGTTTTCTTCTGTTCCTTTCTTTGATGCCTACTTGCTCGTGGTCAAAAAACTAATGGAGCACCAAAAACTTCCTGGAGAACTGATCAAAGATCTTTACGATTGTTTTGATTCATTGGAAAAGTATTCCTGTTTTGTATAAAATGGTATCTATTACCAACAAAAACAAGGCATACCTGTGGGCTCTCCTCTTTCCCCCTTACTTGCTGAAATTTATTTGCATAATATTAAAACATTAATTGTTGCCCCATCCCTCTTAAAACCCACCATTTGGTTAAGGTATGTGGACAACATCTTCACTATTTGGCCACACCAAAAACACTCTGTTTGAACTCGTGTCCTCCATAACTTCAAAATTCCCGCATATAAAAGTTTCTTCTCAAGAACAGATCGACAATAATATTAGTTTTCTGAATGTCAACACAGACTTCTCACTTGGCCTCTCTGTTTACAGGAAATCTTCTGCCACCCATAATATCATCCTTTACCATTCTTGCACCTTTGGAAAATAGAAACTGTCTGCTCTAAAGTCATACATTCCCCATACCAACCTTATTTGCAACAGGCATTCTGCTCTTCAACAAGAATATCAGAGCATCATCAACATTGGCAAATTGCATGGCTTTCCTCCCCACTTAGTACATAAACTAATCAAGAGTTTTGAATCACAGAATAGATCTAGTTTACGGCCTGAACCTTCCAACACCCATCAGTATGTTGGTACTTTGCCCTTTAGCCTGTCCTTCACTCATAAAGTTTGCTCTATTTTCAAGTCTTTTGGCTACAGGATTGCAGTCAAACCACCTCCACATTTTCTCAACCTCATCCTTAATGACAGAGATCTCAATAAACCCCTAGAGTTACAAGGTGTCTACTCTATCCCTATCAACACTTCCACAAGCGTTTCCCACTATAATGGTTGTACTTACCGCAGCATAAACCGGCGATTGATGGAGCATATCGCTGATGTTAAGAAAGGCATCCCTTCCACCTCCCTTTCAATTTTAACCATCAGCGACACATCCGTAGTTCCTGCTTGGCACAATGTTAAGTGGATCACCCCCCCCTGTTCAGCAATCGGCATGCCCTCAAGTACCATGAAAGCATTGAAATCTACCTTACCCCTAACACCTGCAATA
Organism: Macrothele yani; assembly: GCA_039090855.1. Taxonomy (NCBI): domain Eukaryota; kingdom Metazoa; phylum Arthropoda; class Arachnida; order Araneae; family Macrothelidae; genus Macrothele; species Macrothele yani. The sequence continues at coordinate 129,065,344 of CM077027.1, read as the reverse complement.
CTGATGCACCTTTTAAGATCCCTATTATTTGGAAAGCGATTTTGAAATCTGGCAACAACTGACACTTTTACCACGTGTCTCATTTCATGGCTGATGAAGGTAGAAGTCGCTATTGAAACGTCCCGCTTATAATTTTTAACGTAACTTACGCATGTGATGACGATTTCAAAAATTCTTTTAACCAATGACAATAACTAAATACTTGAATTTTTGGATTTAGCTATTAATCTTAATTCAGGCAACCCTGTCATTAGCCTTTATGATAAGATAAATCAATTTAACTTTAAAATAGTCAAATATGGTATGTGGTGGAGCAATGTTTCCAATAAGGTAATTGAAAACGTGTTTATTTCGCAAGTCTTAAGGCTCACTAGAATATGTAGCTTAAATTCTGAACTAGGGAAACATGTTCAATCAGTTTATCAATAACCAAGTGCCTAGAAACTTCTTAAAAGTTGCATTAAGAAAAATAGTTCTCAAACATAGAGTTAGGATGGAAGACTTAATTTAATTTAAATCTTGATGACCGAATGAATTGTCTAAATTAAAGCCATTTTTAAAGGTTTAGATGATGATGTGGTCAACTACCATTTTAGGAACCTATAAAATACACTATTTTTTCCCTCTCCTTTGATTAAAAAAAAGTTTACAATTAAAAATATACATAAAAATAAAAGCAAGAAAAAATAGAAATATATAATTATAAAGGTTTGGGTAGGATACTGATATTTGGGTTATTGAAATACTATTAAATCTTCTGGGAGCAGAGATATAAATTACTCTACTCCCAGGAAGTGCTTATTAGTATTCTGGGTTGCTCTGAAAATGTGTTGCAGTTTTTTTAGCATAATAATTCTGGAGTAGTAGGAGGGGGAGGCTTCATAAGGGAACCACCTTACTTTTACTTCCCAGGAAGGTTCTATACTTGGCCCCTCGGTCGCGCTGCGACAGGAATGCCCTTTCATTTACACTTGTGATCTGTAGTGCAGAGGTGGATCTAACTGCTGCATTAGTTTGAATCTTTTATTTTTCATTTATCTTTTTTTGAGTTCTTTATCAAACTCTTTAGAAGTTCGATTTTCGTTTAGGGAGTGTTTATAGTTTTTTCGTGGGTTTTCTGGTCAGCGGTTTTGGGTTTCTTTGTTGCATTAACCAGAATTAAGTTACAAGTACAATGCACTGTAGGCTTAGGGCCTTCCTGATGGTATTTGACTAATTAGAACAATATTATTGTAAATAGTTTACCTTGTATTAGCAACACTCTGTATTACATTTTATTTTTGGTTGTTCTTTTCTATTTTAGAAGTGGTGTGCATATTTGTTAATTCTAGGTGTGCTTCTTTGGTAATTTTTATGTGTGTATTGGGCTTCTCTCTTGCTTCTCTGAGATTTGCACCTTAGTTCTATGGATTCAATCTCTCATATTACCATAGTGCTTTAATACTAGTGCACAATTTGCTAGTGTCTACATTAAATATATATATATTTTCAATATTTCAAAGTTTTGGGACAAATGTTACTGTGTATGTTTACCTTTTATTTTGGCTAAGATCTTCATTTTTTTCATAAATTAATTTCTTCTCTGGTCTTGTATAGTAAGGGGGTGTTTGTCCTCCTTTCCAAAAGTGTAGTTAACTAGAATTCTCTTGGACTGGTTATTTGAGTGTGTGAGTTGGGCAATGTGGTTTAGTTTGCTGATTTTGGGTTATATGTCCCTTTTAACACCTATTGAATTTAACCTTATAGCAAACTAAATTAGCAGAAACCCACACTTTTCTGGTCTCAGTAGATGTGTGGGTGATTTTCTTCATTCTTGCCCCTCACGAAGCCATAAGAGAATCAGTCATTGATCTGCTATCCCTGTGTTCTTCTGGTTTTCTTTTCCTTGGTCTTTGCTTTCTGTTTTTTTTATTGCTCTGGAGTTAGTTTGCTTTGGACGTTTGGGGTGTGTTTTGTTTTTCTCAGGTTTGTTCTTGGTTTTATTTTTTCCTCCTTATTTCTTCTTTTTTTTTTTTCTTGCTTCAGGTTTTGCATTATTTCTGTATCCATGTGTATATATACACTGAAGAGCAACTGAATTACAGTTACCTGCCTAGTAATGTGTAGCACCACCTTTCGCCCTGATAATGGCGGTGATTTGTATCAGCATGGACTCAACAAGACACCGGAAGTGTTGGGAAGCCATACGAATCCACGACCTCTGAACAAGTTCCCACAGTTCACGAAGATTTGATGGACGGGGGTCAGAGCCTCGAACATCTCTCTCGACGGCACCCCAGACGTGCTCGATGGGATTGAGGTCAGGTGACCTAGCTGGCCAAGGAAGTGAGGTCATGTTGGTGGAGTGTTCATCCAACCATTCCGATACAATTTGGGAGCGATGGCACGGTGCATTGTCTTGTTGCAGGATGAGATCCCCAGTGGGATGTTGAAGACGCACAAACGGTCGTCCAGGATATCCCGGTAATGTTGACCTGTGAGGGACGATGTCACACGTACCAGGGGTCTCATTTCAGTCCACATAAACAGCCCCCAGATGAGAATGCCACCCCAACCAGCTTGATGTGTACCCTGCTGGCAAGAAGGATCCATCACTTCATGTGGTTTGCGCCGTACTTGTATCCTGTGCATGTACCAACGTGAATCTCGACTCATCAGTCCAGGCAACATTTTCCCACATGTCTAGGATCCAGTGGCGATGTTCCCGCACCCATGCTAATCTTTGCACCCTGTGATGTGCGGTCAGCAGCGGTACCCTCTTGGGATGATGGCTTTTGTACCCCATAGCGAGGAGATGGTTCTGGATGGTGTGGCTGCTTACACATCTTTGTGCACCAGCATTAAATTTCCGAGTGATTTCTTGCACTGTGGCCCATCTATTTCTAATGGAACAAATAGTTACAATAATCAGGCTAGCAATTTTTTTTAAAAGCTGCTTAATATTATATACTACAATATTTCTGAAACATCTTGGATTATTGTTAACAACAAAAAAAAATTGGTTTTCATTGTCTGCACAGATACCACCAATTTAGAGATTGCCATGTATGATTTCTCAAATCTGTTTACTTTAATTAATTTAGAAGACTTGAGGAGAGTTTTGGATTTTTATTACCTCCAATTTTGTGATCAGTTGGGTGTGGAAGGGGATTACTGTGTAATTTTTGTATTTCACATAATTATGTTTATGATTCTAACCACATGAATGTTCCGATACAGGGAGTACCTATGGCTAGTTGTTCTAGTTTGTTGGTTAACCTTTATCTTTACCATTATGAGTGTAAATTTGGTTCACTTACTTTTTTTCCTTTTTGGTATGTTGGTGATTTAATTATTTTTACGTTCAAAGGCTATTTTATTGACTTGAAACGCGTTTACCCTCCAGAACTGTTGTTATGTAAAACCAGTTCTAATAAAAATATTCATTTTCTTGATTTGGATTTCTGTATTCGCAAACATGGTATTGAAATAGATATTTAAAAGAATTCATTTGGGTTTCATCTCCAATGTACTGAGCAGCTGGCATTCAAATATTTCAAATTGTGTTCATAGAAATATTATTATTTCTCCGTTTTTAAGGATAATAAGAATCTGTAATAATAAGTTTAATACTATTAAGCAATTAAGAAATCTGTTTTAATTTTGCGTTAGAAATCACTATCCAAGAAATTTTGTCTTTTTTATTTTAAAAAGTTACTGTCTTATTATAATGATATAAATATTTCAAAAATCAGGCTTTGTAATATCGTTTTAACCTCTTCAGTTAAATAACCATTTCCTTTGGGACACAATTTATATTAACTTCTTCTGAGACACCCCAGAAAAATAACACAAAAATCTTTACATACACTTCCACGTACACGTTCTGTTTTCTTTACTATTATAATTTGTTAGATGTTGCCACTTTCGTTTATATCTATTTTCATTTAAATTGCTTTTATCTTAACAGTTATCATGAAGTGGTTAGGGGTGCACATGTACTTGGAAGTGTTGTGTTATTTTGGTTCTAAACATAGTTGTTCTGCTTTAATTAACTTTCAAGGTTCTCTTTATTTAAGGTAAGGGTATGTTTGGTCTATGTGAGTTTTTCTAAATTCCTATTGTTCAGTTAGGAAAAACCAGGTATTTTTTCCAAATTTTAACAAAATTGCTAGCCCTTGTTTGGAACTTATTGGTGTTAATAATACGCCTGCATGAAACCTGAACCAGAACGGAGTCTGGGGGCGTTTTTCCCTGAAGATTGGTTCCCCGCCCCTGTTCTTTTTGTATTTTGTTTTGTTGAAGTAGGTGGTATTACGTTTGTATTTATTATTCTTAGGATTAATCTGTAATTATTAGTTTTTCAGTTAATTTGGAAAGTGTGTTTCTGTTCCATTTTTTTCAAGTACTTAAGAGTATTGGGAAGGTTTTTTCGTTTTTATGTTGAATGAACAGGAGGGGGGGGGAGAGTTGATTTTTGTCTTATGCAGGTTTTTTTTGTAACTATGCGAGTGGTTATTGCTTATAGTTCTGCCCGTGGTTCCTGCAGCTTCGCGCGGTTCCCAGAACAGATATGTAGTACACCAATGCAAGTTTATTTACTTCCTTATTATATACTCACAATCAACGAAGAACACCCCAAGGAAACGCCCGAACCTCCCGTAAACTAACGAACGTAAACCAAAAACACACACTGTTACAAATATGCACACAAACATAGCCATAACTAAGATACAATGAAAACAAACACATAAGGTCGGACACCAGGAGCCAGATGAGGCAGCGGGTCTAAATTTGGTAAGCAAGCTACCGGCTCCATTTAAGTTTTTTAAAAAATAAAAGGTATTAATAAAAATAAAAAAATCGACAAAATTAAGAAAAATGTTGCTTTGTTGCTTGCTTTTATTGATTGGTATTTGGGATAATTTGGAGTTTTGTGAAAATACTGGTTCAGCCTCATTTGAGTATAATTATAGTTTCAGTAGATGTGGTGATCCAAGGTGCAAAACCTGTGTGGTTATGTGTGCTGATCAGTTGGATGAATGGGGGACTTCACCAATTTTTTGCAAGGTTAAAAATTGTATTTATCTTATCACCTGTAATGTTTGCAATATAAAATACATTGGTCAAACTTCAAATTGTCTGAATCTAAGGATTAATTGCCACAGGTCGGATGTGAATAATTTTAATAACGAAAAAGGTATTGAACTTATACATTACCAAAATCATGACTTTGGAAATATTACAATCACCATATTAAGTACAGAACCTAAAGAAAAAATAAGACTATGGATGGAAAGTCACCAAATGTTGTTACACAAAAGTCTGTATGCTTATGGACTCAACAACATTTTCAGCAATAAAAGAATAGTCCCCCTATGATATAAAAATAAATGTTCATACTATGATGATTACACCGCAAGGCCTCAGGACGTTGGTTGCGAAAATAGGAGAGGCAATAGAGGTAATGGTTAAAAAAAGCAAACATTTTTTTAAAAAAAGCAAACATTTTTCAGCTTTGTTGACTTCAAAGAACTTGAAGCTATTGTTGAAAGCCCTTTTGGTATTTGTAAGGTTATTGCAGCTTTACATTCCTTAAACAATAGGAAAATTAAAGCCCTCTTGAAGGAAATTACAAAAATGAAAATTTCTAACTGTTGTGTCAGGGATATTATCCTTGATCAATGTAACTTCCCACTGAAGGCTGCTGCAGGTAAATCATCATTACTTCCCAGGAAATTTTGTGCTCTGAGTTTCCAGGCTAAGTGGTTCGACAGAATTCCTTTTAAGAGGATATTTAATTCTAAAGCAGGGTTGTTTCCCCATGGGGAGTCCTTTCAAGTAGTTCCATCCTTCACTTATGTTTTACCTATGGTTAGAAGGGTGTTTAATTATAACGACTTTTGTAAAAATCCTGGAGTTTTCGATGCTGATGATTTACTGTGCTTTTGTGAAGATAGATCGTATAGATGTTTTATGAATGACAGTCTTGGACATATTATAACTGGAGACTAGGGAATTAAGGAGATAGTTACTGAGTTTTGGTGCAAATTTTAGACCAAATATCTTTGTTCCAGTAAGGGTCATAAAAAGAACTTTGCATAGGGACCTCCTTGGCTTTGTTTATGAATGGTCTGACAGAACTGGCACTCCAGTGGAGCTATTCTTTCAATGGTTGAGTTCAATTCAGGAGGAGGTGTATAAATCGGTTGAAAAAAACGTTCGAAGACATGGTTATCATACATGAGACTGACAAAGGAAAAAAAAGCTGAACTTTTTAACCGCACGGGTGAAAAATAAGAACGTGCTGCGAAACAGCGTGAATATAACGTGCCGTGAGCAAGAAAAAAATTGTTCACTGAAATTTGTTATGTAAATATTAAGGTGGAGCACATCACTGTATTCAAAATATAATTATTTTTATTTTTTACGTTTAACAGCAACACAGGATAAATGTAACATCGCGGAGAAAAAATTTATGACTACCGTCAAAATCTAAGCACTGACAGACTTCTGTTTTAGGGAAGTTTTCCTTCATTTTGAAGCTGCAAAACAAATATTTATGGAATAAAATTATATTTAACACTACTACTGGGTAGATGAAACATTGCGAGAAACAAGGATTACGATTACAGGAGAAACCTTAACTCAGTCTAACTTCTGTTTCCGAAAGTTTTAAAAGTCAGAATTCCAACCACCGACGGAAAACGACCCCACCACCAATCCTTCCAAAAAAAAAATTTTCAGTTCTGCATCGATCTCGAGGACCATCGAAATGACGATGGAAATGGCGGAATTCTTCAAATCCACTGCCTGAAGATCACAGGGAAAATTTTGCACCAACTTCCGTTTTTGGAATTTTTCTTCCATTCTCAAGCTAAAATGCACATTTTTATGGAATAAAATTATATTTAACAATAATACTGTGCAGAAGAAACATTGCGAGAAAAAGAAATCACGATTACGGAAATCTTTTCACTCCGTTTAACTTCCGTTTTTGAACGTTTTGCAAAACAAAATACCAGGCCCAGATTAAAAAACGACCCCCCTCCCAACTAATCCTCCAAAATTTCTCTTCAGTTTTGCATCGATCTCGAGAATAACCCAAATGATTACAAACAAAACGGAATTCCGCGAATCTGCGGAAGAATCTCATGTATGGGTTATGTTAAGAACTGGAGGAGAATCAGGGCTCAAATTAAAGAAATACAGGATAATTTCATAGTTACACCCATAGATAAAAGTAATAATAATTATGCCTTTATTTGCAAAAAATATTATTACCAAGTGCTTGAATCAGAATTATCAAATGAAGACACTTATAAAATAGTTTCAAATTACAATCTAAATACATTAAAAAAGAGGTTGATTGGTTTCAATAAACTATTAAAAATAAATAAAATACAATTTCTTTATATTTTTACAATTCCTAAATTTTATAAGCAGCCAGTAAAATTCAGATTCATCACTTGTGGAGTTAATTGTTATAATAATATCTCAGCTACTTCTTGGATTAATAATAATAATAAAAAAGTTTTGGAATTTTTTGACTTTATTAATTCTACTGATTTAGAGATTACTACATGATTTTTCAAATTTATTTACTTCAATCGATTTAAGAGATTTACGTAGAATTCTGGATCTTTATTTTGATCAATTTGGTCACCAGTTGGAAACAGAATTTGAATATTGGACAACTTTATGTAATTTTTGTATTTTAAATAATTATATATATGATAGTAAACAATTATATGTTCAGGTGAGGGGTGTGCCAATGGGTGCTTGTTGTTCCAGTCTGCTGGCAAACCTTTACCTCCATCAATATGAGGAAACATTGTCCATTTGCATTTTTTCCATTCAGATATGTAGATGACTTAATTACCTTTACCTTTATAGTCTGCCTTCTGTTCCTGTGAATGAAATTTATCCTCCAGGGTTGATACTGTGTAAGACGATTACTAAGGATCACACATATTTTCTTGATTTGGACATTCATCTGCATAGTCAGGGAATTTGTTTAGATGTTTTTGATAAAAGAGTATATTTCAACTTTAACACCAATGTTATGAGTGATTGGCATTCAAATATTTCAAATCATGTTCTTAGGAATCGTTGTCTTTCAATTTGTTAGAGTCACAAGAATTTGTAATAACAGATCTAACATTACAAAACAACTAAAAATACTTTTCTCCTCTTGCTTAAAAATAATTATCCTTTGAAATATTCAATTCCACTTAGTAGTTCTAATTCTGACTATTATATAGCTCTAATTATTGTACTATTCTCTTTTACGTGCGATATTTCAAAGTAACTTGTACAAAAAAACTAGCGGATAATGCTTACCTTGGCATTCCTTTCTAGCGACGGGAACATTTCACGCACGTGTTTTCCGGTCTTTGTTGATGTTATTGTCCTAAAGTCCGTTGTATGCGATGACTGGCTTTACTTCTCACACTTTTCGCTGGGTATACTCATTGGATCTTTGCCTTAGGATTCAAACATCAATTTTTACTGTTCTTTATACTCGAAATTTTCGCCCATACTCCGGGCATCTTCAGGAGCGTGGCGACTTTACCACCGATGTTCGTGGTTAACTTTGCGCAAATGGAGTCCGATACTTCTTGTTGCCATTCGTCGGAAAAACTTTCCTGGATATATTTCGTTATCAAGCCCGGCTGGCGCCATCTATGTTTCATTAAGAACACTTTTTTTTCCTCGTATTTTTTTTTTTTTTTAATTTTCTTCTCCTATCCTGGTTTTCTTGTCTTTTTTTGCCTGTTTTTCTTTTGTTGTTGTTTTTCTTGTCTTATTAGTTCTTTCCACAGGCCCGATAATGTGCTAGAGTCATTCTGGTTACATACCCTTGCTTTATTTTTGTAGATTAATATTGCTTCTTCCCTCCTCATTTGCCTTTCCGATTTTTTATTCTTTTTTAGCATTTTAATTTCATCAAACTTTGGGAATGTCCGGTTTTCCAAGCAGAATTGCACTAAAGCAGTTTTGGCTTCTTTTTTTGCCAGTTAGATATGTGTTGTTTAAGTCTTTTTTTAATCTGTTTTTCGTACTTCCAATGCACGATATTGGGGGTATGTGTGCTATTGGAATTTCGTAGGTTCCTGATTCTTCTAGCATTTTTTCCTCTGTTTTTTTGTTGACAGTCATACTTTTCACGGTGTGCACTGAGCTTCCTAGTTGTAAGTCATATTTAGCACAGTGCCTATTGATTTCTTTACTCACTCCTTCCAGGTATGGGAAAGCTCCAATGTATTTCAATTTTTTATTTCTCATCTTCCTTTGGTTGTGCACTTCTTGGCCTTCTTTACTCTGAGTCATATGCTTTTTACTCTCATGTATCCATTTATTAATTAGCTTGCTCGGGTACCCATACTCTTGTGATATTTTCGAGATAAACACTAGCTCTTGATTTTTTAGCCTGTTGTTAGATGTGTGTGTGTACGCTCGCCGTATCAAGTTTACTATGCTGTTTTTTTTATGTATCACTGGATGGTGCGACGAGTATGGTATCAGTACAGGTATGTAAGTTGCCTTTCTGAACACAGAGTATTCAAAACTATTTTTGTTTTTCTTTAGTTGAATGTCCAGGAAGGATAGGCAATTATCCTCTTCAAACTCAATAGTTAGCTCTATGGTGTTACAGATTTTGCTAAACTGCTGTGCTAGATCTTGTAGCTCGGCTTTGTTAAGTTTAGACATTATAATAATGTCGTCTACATATCGAGCATAAAGTATTGGTTTTTCAGGTAAATTTTGAATAATTTCTTTTTCGAGGTATGCCATAATCACTTCTGCGTATAATGCCGATAATGGGGATCCCATAGGGCCACCTTGCATTTGTTTAAATATATTTCCTTCAAAATGGAAGATGTTGTTTTCCTTGATGAAATATAAGGTATTCTTTAGCTCTTTCAGTTGTGACAAGTTTAGTTCTTTGTTGATGCTTAGTTGTTGCATAATCAATTCGATGGCTAGCTCGACAGGAGTGTTTGGGTATAACGCCTTAACATCCATGGAGGCCATAGTTATTTGCTCTAGGTCTTGATTAATTAATTTGATTTTTCTATAAACTCATAGCTATTCTTTAATGTATATTGATTCCTCATGAATATTGGGGATAGATAGTTGTATATCTTTTTTTCTAGGTTGATGAGTGGTGAGTTTTTTTTTCGATAGAATCAGTATTAAAGGTGTGTTTTCTTTATGAGTTTTAATTTTCAAGAATATTTTTGGCATCCCTGCTCCCATTGGAGGGTTTGCATTTTTTATTTCTGTTGGTAATGTGCTGTGGTTCCTTATATTAGCCAGGAAGGTAAGTTGTTTGTCGGGGTGGGATCTTTGTTGATGCTATCGCACTGTAGCTCTGAGATGGCCGTCCGCATTTTATCATTATATTCCAAAGTGTCCATAATAACAATTTGCCCTGTTTTGTCCGCTTCGCAGAATTTGATCGTGGGGTCTTTGCAAATTCTCTTTCCATGATCAAATTCTGCGAAGCGGACAAAACAGGGCAAATTGTTATTTGTCCGCTTCGCAGAATTTGATCGTGGGGTCTTTGCAAATTCTCTTTCCACGATCAAATTCTGCGAAGCGGACAAAACAGGGCAAATTGTTATTATGGACACTTTGGAATATAATGATAAAATGCGGTTGGCCATCTCAGAGCTACAGTGCGATAGCATCAACAAAGATCCCACCGACAAACAACTTACCTTCCTGGCTAATATAAGGAACCACAGCACGTTACCAACAGAAATAAAAAATGCAAACCCTCCAATGGGAGCAGGGATGCCAAAAATATTCTTGAAAATTAAAACTCATAAAGAAAACACACCTTTAATACTGATTCTATCGAAAAAAAACTCACCACTCATCAACCTAGAAAAAAGATATACAACTATCTATCCCCAATATTCATGAGGAATCAATATACATTAAAGAATAGCTATGAGTTCATAGAAAAAATCAAATTAATTAATCAAGACCTAGAGCAAATAACTATGGCCTCCATGGATGTTAAGGCGTTATACCCAAACACTCCTGTCGAGCTAGCCATCGAATTGATTATGCAACAACTAAGCATCAACAAAGAACTAAACTTGTCACAACTGAAAGAGCTAAAGAATACCTTATATTTCATCAAGGAAAACAACATCTTCCATTTTGAAGGAAATATATTTAAACAAATGCAAGGTGGCCCTATGGGATCCCCATTATCGGCATTATACGCAGAAGTGATTATGGCATACCTCGAAAAGAAATTATTCAAAATTTACCTGAAAAACCAATACTTTATGCTCGATATGTAGACGACATTATTATAATGTCTAAACTTAACAAAGCCGAGCTACAAGATCTAGCACAGCAGTTTAGCAAAATCTGTAACACCATAGAGCTAACTATTGAGTTTGAAGAGGATAATTGCCTATCCTTCCTGGACATTCAACTAAAGAAAAACAAAAATAGTTTTGAATACTCTGTGTTCAGAAAGGCAACTTACATACCTGTACTGATACCATACTCGTCGCACCATCCAGTGATACATAAAAAAAACTATTCAAAATTTACCTGAAAAAGAAATTATTCAAAATTTACCTGAAAAACCAATACTTTATGCTCGATATGTAGACGACATTATTATAATGTCTAAACTTAACAAAGCCGAGCTACAAGATCTAGCACAGCAGTTTAGCAAAATCTGTAACACCATAGAGCTAACTATTGAGTTTGAAGAGGATAATTGCCTATCCTTCCTGGACATTCAACTAAAGAAAAACAAAAATAGTTTTGAATACTCTGTGTTCAGAAAAGGCAACTTACATACCTGTACTGATACCATACTCGTCGCACCATCCAGTGATACATAAAAAACAGCATAGTAAACTTGATACGGCGAGCGTACACACACACATCTAACAACAGGCTAAAAAATCAAGAGCTAGTGTTTATCTCGAAAATATCACAAGAGTATGGGTACCCGAGCAAGCTAATTAATAAATGGATACATGAGAGTAAAAAGCATATGACTCAGAGTAAAGAAGGCCAAGAAGTGCACAACGAAAGGAAGATGAGAAATAAAAAATTGAAATACATTGGAGCTTTCCCATACCTGGAAGGAGTGAGTAAAGAAATCAATAGGCACTGTGCTAAATATGACTTACAACTAGGAAGCTCAGTGCACACCGTGAAAAGTATGACTGTCAACAAAAAAACAGAGGAAAAAATGCTAGAAGAATCAGGAACCTACGAAATTCCAATAGCACACATACCCCCAATATCGTGCATTGGAAGTACGAAAAACAGATAAAAAAAAGACTTAGACAACACATATCTAACTGGCAAAAAAAAGAAGCCAAAACTGCTTTAGTGCGATTCTGCTTGGAAAACCGGACATTCCCAAAGTTTGATGAAATTAAAATGCTAAAAAAGAATAAAAAATCGGAAAGGCAAATGAGGAGGGAAGAAGCAATATTAATCTACAAAAAATAAAGCAAGGGTATGTAACCAGAACGACCCTAGCACATTATCTGGCCTGTGGAAAGAACTAATAAGACAAGAAAAACAACAACATAAGAAAAACAGGCAAAAAAAGACAAGAAAACCAGGATAGGAGAAGAAAAAAAAAAAAAAAAAAATACGAAAAAAAAAAGTGTTCTTAACGAAACATAGATGGCGCCAGCCGGGCTTGATAACGAAATATATCCAGGAAAGTTTTTCTGACGAATGGCAACAAGGAGTATCGGACTCCATTAGCGCGAAGTTAACCACGAACATCGGTGGTAAAGTCGCCACGCTCCTGAAGATGCCCGGAGTATGGGCGAAAATTTCGAGTATAAAGAACGGTAAAAATTGATGTTTGAATCCTAAGGCAAAGATCCAATGAGTATACCCAGCGAAAAGTGTGAGAAGTAAAGCCAGTCATCGCATACAACGGACTTTAGGACAATAACATCAACAAAGACCGGAAAACACGTGCGTGAAATGTTCCCGTCGCTAGAAAGGAATGCCAAGGTAAGCATTATCCGCTAGTTTTTTTGTACAAGTTACTTTGAAATATTGTCTATTCTATTTTAAAAATCTGTTGACTTCTTTTAATTTAGGAAATTTTTTCAAAATTAGATAATGCAATATTGCCCAGCAAAAACACAAATGTTGGGAAACTGCTGGACACCAGCTGTCAGTGATGGGTCACTGCTGGCTGAAATCTGCCTCTCACGGCCCAGTAGCGGTCCGCTGGTGGCAGCACCATCAGCTGGCGAGCCATTGACAGCCCTGAAGCATCGCCGTGAATTGCAGGCCTCCAAGAAAGTGCCACTAGTGGCACGTAGCTGGCAACCGATGCAACCCCAACAGCAGGTGGAAGCAACACGACTGTGCATGCGCAGAAGCCACACGTGGTGTGTTTCTTGTGGTACCAGTTAGTTGAAGACGACGCTATTGCCATCAAATTATTTTAGTGGATGTTAAGAAAAAAAAGCCATATGTAGACAGGCAAATTAATTTCCTAATAAAATGCTAGGTCGACGAAAATATCAGATTAAGCCATGAAATACACCCACTTCATTCCCATGAAAAACAAGAAATAATTTGAAACCGCTTGAAACAACAGTTTCAGAAAAACATTAAAAAAAACGTTTGTTGGAAAAAAAAAAAAAAAAGAATTATATGCGTACAAAATTTATCAATTATCTGAAAGAAGAAAAAAAACAAAAAAAAAGCAATGCTTTGTGGATATAATGCACTTATTCATAGGTTGAATACACAAGACTGGAGGAATTCACTTCTAAACATAACGAGAAGTAAAATAAAACATTTTTCCTCTTTAAAACAAATGTAGCTTTGGACAACGAAAAGGAAAGATACAACGTTAAAAATGTGACAGAATGTGACATGAACGGGTAAATATATTAATTCAACAATTGCCTTTCCAGATGACAAGGACATCATGAAACTTTGGAAAGCGTCTTTACTCTTTTTCAACGAGTGTACCAAATGAAAGTTCCCTTAAGGTAAAAAAAAAAAAACTATCGTTATGTTGAAAAAATAAATTTATGAATTATATGAAACTGACATTTATGAAAAATACCTCACGATGTTGCGAAATCAAAAGAGGACCATTCGATTACACATTTTGCAGGGAAAAGACTCAGCTCCAAGCACACGTTCGTGTGTGGCAAATCAGTCCAGTCAGTAGAGAGCTCGCCACCCGCGGCGACAGCCCTGGTTCGTTTCTACCCAGATCCAAATGGACGTTTTTCCGGTCTGTTGAGAAAATTTCCCCAGCGCAGTTCTATTATTCAGAAGTTTCATAAGGGCAGGGGAAAAAAAGTTGTAGCTTTGGGAAACTGCGGTTGTCCTTGAATTTTTTTATGGCTACTACTGGGAAAATGGTGGACAAGATTCCGCAAGCCCTCAGTTCTGTCACATGATTGCCGGCTGCCACTGCCGGGAAACTAGTGGACCACATTAGGCTAGCCATCATTTATGGCACTTGCTTGCAGGGCCGCTGAAGGGCCACTTGTGGCAGCTACTGCCTGTGATGGATAACTGATGGCCCTGTTGTGGCATATGACAACTGACAGGGGGGACAACTGTTGGCGGGTGCATATTTGTAACAGTATGTGTTTTGGTTTACATTCGTTAGTTTATGGGAGGTTCGGGGGTTTCCTTGGGGAGTTCTTTGTTGATTGTGAGTAAAATTTTGTTTATATACTCCACCCGTGCTTCTTGTAGCTAGGCGCAGTTCCCTGGTGAGTTGTACAACTTCGTAGTACACGCTTTTAAGTATATTTACTTATATATATATACATATAGGGATGTAAGGTCAGGTGATGCGTAACATCACAGCCTCTCCCTGACAAATGTCAACCCCGCCTTCTCGTGGTGCATCCTGTTCCCACTAAAGGGGCTCTGACGACCGCCAATAGCGGTATAACTATACCATCGGGATCAGAGGAAATGCTATCCCACACTCACCAACCCGCTTGGCCAGCGTGGTGAGTTATGGCCAAACACCTCCAAAATGACTCAACTTAAATCTTGGCCCTCAGTCTCCGGCAGCTGGAATGTACCTGGCCAAGGCAGCGGCCAGTGCGACATGAAGGCAGAGGGTGCTAAGAATCCCCGGAGGACCGGACTAGGCTGCCATTTGATGCTGACCTTGGCAACCTATAACAGACGCTCCCTATCTTCTGATTCAAGGCTTCTTGAATTGGAAGAGGAACTACAAAAGATCAAGTGGGACATCGTCGGGCTAAGTGAGGTAAGGAGAAAAGGAGAAGATCTCATTGAACTGAAAAGTGGACATCTCTTCTATTATCGTGGGACAGATACTGGCAGAACTAGTGGTGTTGGATTTATAATAAACAAGAAACTGAAGGATAAAGTGGTAGAAGTTGAAAGTTACTCTGACAGAGCTGCACGACTCGTTATCCAACTATCGAGAAGATACCAGGCTCAGATTATTCAAACTTATGCACCCACCACAAGTCATCCTGAAGAAGAAATTGAAGAATTTTATGAGGAAATTCGTCATCTAAATAATAAAGGTAAGCAGCACTTGAAGATAATTATGGGAGATTTCAATGCAAAAATAGGGCACCGGCAACAGAATGAAACTTCAGTAGGTAAATTCGGTCACGGCAACAGAAACCAGCGTGGAAATACTCTCGTTGAGTTTGCAGAGGCAGAAGGATTTTTCATCTTGAACTCCTTTTTTCAAGAAAAAGCCACACAGGAAATGGACATGGAGACATCCAATTGGGACGACAAGTGAAATTGATTTTATTATGTGTAACAAAAAATTCGTCATCGAAGACTGCAGTGTGCTGAACAAGTTCAACACAGGTAGTGACCATAGATTGGTGAGATGTAAGATGCACCTCAATACTAAACTGGAACGTGGCAAGCTCATAAGACAAACAAAATGTATTGACATAACCAACCTTAAAAAACACCATAATACTTTCAAGTTGGAATTGAAGAACAGATTCTCTGCTTTAGAAGGCCTAACATCGGAAGAAGTGGATATTTCGGAAGTTAACAGAAAAGTAACCAAAGCTCTTATGGAAACAGCAACAAAATTAGCTGGGTCTAAGAACAAGTTGCATGTGAACAAATTATCAGGAAAAACCAAAATGTTGATGCAAAAAAGAAGAGAGATGAGGACAACTAAAGAAGATGTGACTTCCAAAGTGGAATATATAGAGCTATGCAAGACAGCACGAAAAAGTATCACTGAAGACGTAAGGAAATTCAACTGTGAGCTAGTGAGGAAAGCAATGGAAAACAACCAAAGCCTTAAGATAGCAAAGGGACATCTCAGTAAGGGAAGAAAACAGATTATGGCTCTGAGAAAAGAAGATGGTTCTATAACAAGAAATAGAGGCGAAATTTTGACAAGAGTGAAAGATTTCTACTCCAAATTATATGAAAGGGATGATACATGTACTCCAGACATCATGAAAGGTACCAGAGTTCTTCCAGTCCTCCCAGCAGAAGTTGCTCATGCAATCAAGAACATGAAGCGGGGAAAGCTCCAGGAGAAGATGGAATTACTATAGACATCATACAAGAAGCAAGTGGAGAAATTGAAACAATACTCGCCCAAATTTTCACTCGATGCCTTAATGAAGGAAAGATTCCTGAGGATTGGAACAATGCTACAATGATCCTGCTACATAAAAAAGGTGACATTGAGGATCTCAGGAACTACAGACCTATCAGCCTCCTATCAGTGGTTTATAAAATCTTCACTAAAGTTCTTTCACACCGCTTGAAGGTAACACTGGACATGGCTCAACCGAGAGAACAAGCTGGATTCAGGAGTGGCTACAGCACAATAGATCATATCCACGTACTGAGAGAACTAATTGAAAGAGCGAGGGAATATGAACTTCCATTGTGCATGGCTTTTATCGATTATGAAAAAGCCTTTGATTCGGTGAAACCATCAGCAGTTACCACGGCTCTGAAATCCTGCGGTATTGAAGATGCATACATTAATATTATTAATAACATCTATGAAAATGCAAGTGCAAAGATTCGGCTGTTTGAAAATACAACACACATAAAAATTGGAAAGGGAGTGAGACAAGGTGACACCATATCTCAAGCTCTTTAATGCCACATTGGAAAATGTCTTTCAATCACTGAACTGGGAAAACAAAGGGATAAAGATTAATGGAGATTATCTAACCCACCTTCGTTTTGCTGATGACGTAGTCATTTTTGCAACTACCCCATCAGAGCTGCAGAGTATGATTCAGGAACTTGCTGACAAGAGTAAAGAAGTGGGATTAAAAATGAATTTTCAGAAGACAAAAGTGATGTTCAATGCTTTTACAAGAAATGAAGATTTATCGATTGATGGAGAAAAACTGGAGATAACAGATACGTATGTTTATGTTGGACAGCAGATATCAAGTGAGGGTCACATTGATGAAGAAATTAATCGGCGTACAAAACTTGCCTGGAGAGCTTTTGGAAGAAACAGCATAATTTTCAAGAGCAATATGCCATTATGTCTTAAAAGAAAAGTGTTTGATCAATGCATCCTTCCAGTGCTTACGTATGGTGCAGAGACGTGGACCTTAACTAAAAGAGACATACAAAGGCTGCAGACAACTCAAAGTAGCATGGAGAGGTGCATGCTTGGTATAACCAGGAGAGATAAGAAGAGGAACTCGTGGATCCGAAAATGACGAGAGTGGAAGACATCATGATCAGAGTTAAATCCCTGAAATGGCAATGGGCTGGACATACTGCCAGAAGGACAGACCATAGATGGACAGCCGAAATTTTAGATTGGATTCCAAGGGACAGGAAAAGACCCAGAAAAAGACCACAAGGGAGATGGGTGGATGAAATTCGTAAATATGCGGGAGTGACATGGAGGAGACTGGCACAAGACAGACCGTTGTGGAGGAAACTTGGGGAGACCTTCGTCCAGCAGTGGATTGATAATGGTTGACAATGATGATGATATACATATATATACACTGGTGTGCAAAAATTAAGGACGAAGAGGAGAAATTAGCATAACAGCAGAACGAGCAGGCAGAACGGTCGGAAAGACCACTCAGGAGATAGATTAGGGTCCGGTACAGTAGGGCATGCGCATATATGCAGCATGACATGGGGGGTGTCGGAAGGGTATAAAGCACATGGGCGGTGTACGCTCAGCAATTCGGGTGAAAACTACTGCACGGTGTACATCAGTTTGAACGACGTCGAGTTGCTGCCACCGTGTGATATGGCCAACAGGCAATCCAGTAGACAACATCTGGATGACTTTACCCGAGGTGGCGTCATTGGGAAGTTGGAAGAAGGTCGAAGTTTGACTAGTGTGGCCGAGGAGTTTGGGATTGCTCACAGCATCGTTTCACGAGCTTTGAGAGCATTTCAAACAACAGGAACAGCTGTCCGAGAGTTTAGCAGTGGTCGTCTACGAGCAACCACGACGGCGGACGACCGGTATATTGTCACACAGGTGAGAAGAGACAGACGGCAGACAGCGAGAGAAATCGCAAGGCACATGCAACAGACAACTGGACATCCGTTATCACGTTTTACCGTGGCCAGGAGGCTGCACAAAGGTGGTCTATTTGCACGACGACCAGTACGGTGTGTGCCATTAACACACACCGTACAGTTCGTTGTGTTTCTGTGGTGCCAGGAACACAAGAACTGGACACATCAGCAATGGGGTCGAGTTCTCTTTATGGATGAGAGCCGATTTAGTCTGACGAGCGATTCTGGACGTATACACATCTGGAGAGAGCAGGGAACATGCAATCACAACCCCAACATAATCGAAATGGACCGGTTTGGAGGTGGTGGAGTTCTCGTATGGGGAGATATCAAGCTTGGTAGCCATACTGACCTCCACATCTTCCAAGGAGGTTCAGTCACTGGTGTCCGCTATTGTACCGAGGTTCTCCTGCCTCACGTGCGTCTGTTTAGAGGTGCCGTGGGTCCCGAGTTCCTCTTCATGGACGACAACGCTACACCTCATCGTACAGTGGCTGTCGCAGAGCTATTGAAGAGTGAAGATATTCAACGCATGGATTGGCTCGCAAGGTCCCTGGACCTAAATCCAATCGAACACGTGTGGGACCTTCTCGGGAGAAACTTGGCAGCACTTCACCAGATGCCAGGCACAATTCCTCAGTTGCGATTGGCGCTACAAGAGGAATGGGCCGCAATGTCTCAACAGCTCCTTGACAACCTTATCCTCAGCATGGACAGATGTTGTAAATCTTGCAACGCAGTCAGGGGTGATCATATCCCCTACTAAAGACTGGGTTTTTCTTGGCAGCCGCCTGTCACATGGACGTTTCTGTCTTCTGTCCAGTTGTGCTCGAAGCTACCTTTTCAATAAAATGTCTTTGTATCCTTTGGATTCCTTGTTTGGACAGTTTTGCTCACTTGTTCCATATACTTACATCTTGGGGATCTTATGGTAATATTTGAGTCGATGTGGAGCACTTCTGCACGACGTTACATTCGAAAAACCGTCTCGTCCTTAATTTTTGCACGCTAGTGTGTATATATATATATATGTGATGTACAATGCTTTTACAAGAAATGAAGATTTATCGATTGATGGAGAAAAGCTGGAGATAACAGACATGTACGTTTATCTTGGACAGCAGATATCAAGTGAGGGTCACATTGGTGAAGAAATTAATCGGCGTACAAAACTTGCCTGGAGAGCTTTTGGAAGAAACAGCATAATTTTCAAGAGCAATATGCCATTATGTCTTAAAAGAAAAGTGTTTGATCAATGCATCCTTCCAGTGCTTACGTATGGTGCAGAGACGTGGACCTTAGCTAAAAGAGACATACAAAGGCTGCAGACAACTCAAAGCAGCATGGAGAGGTGCATGCTTGGTGTAACCAGGAGAGATAAGAAGAGGAACACGTGGATCCGAAAAATGACTAGAGTGGAAGACATCATGATCAGAGTTAAATCCCTGAAATGGCAATGGGCTGGACATACTGCCAGAAGAACAGACCATCGATGGACAGCCGAAATTTTAGATTGGATTCCAAGGGACAGGAAAAGACCCAGAAGAAGACCACATGGAAGATGGGTGGATGAAATTCGAAAGTATGCGGGAGTGACATGGAGGAGACTGGCACAAGACAGACCGTTGTGAAGGAAACTTGGGGAGACCTTCGTCCAGCAGTGGATTGATAATGGTTGACAATGATGATGATGATGATGATGATATATATATATATTTTATTGAATGTTCTGATCAACCTTTAATTATCAAACGCTCTTTGTTTACTGAACAGCTCCACTCTACAGCAACAATCCCATGAAACATTATGAGTAGTAACAGAACTATTAATACACCAATATTCATTTATTGGCATAAGAAATTAAACAGACATTTTGCCAAGCTTTTGCTCGTCAATGGATAGCTTTTTCAAGGCTTAACAGCATAGAACCAACTGAGATACTAGAACGTTAAATATGAGTATGATTAAACAAGTCAAATAAAGAATCATTAAATGCATAACATGTTCTAAATTTGAAGTCACAAGATGTGTTGGTTGGCATGTTGCGATTTGGAGGGGGAAAATCATTTAGGCATTGGATCCAAATTTTTGGCAACTCCAGGGGGGCACTGCAATAAGTAATTGCACATGTTACAGCTAGTGATGACTTGGAATGCTGTTGCTTTTAGGTTGGAGAAGGAGGCTAATTTTTTAATGCTGTGCCATATATGAACTGCAGACTTGGACTCACTTCTCAGGAGAGAGCTGTGGATGATCTTCTTTCCTTAGCATCTCTTTGGTGTTCACCGATTCTGGTCCTGAACAAGCATTTAGACATTCCAATGTAACATCTTTGAATACCATCAGGGTGTGATAGTGGCATAGCATAAGCACCAGCCTCACTGGCGATTGGAGGTCTGTCTGAGCATCTTGTAAGCATGGCATATGAGAATGTCGAAGCTCTTATGCCTGCACCGAGTCCTATCTTTCTTTGGGCATTTTTGAGGAAGTAAGAAATGCCTGGAATATGGGGTGTTGTACCTAGGTATTGTAGTTGAGCTGGCAAAGTACTGCCTTTTTGACATAGGCTATTAGCCTTGAAAACCTCATTCATTGATAGCGAAAGCATGGGAAAATGTATGTTTATTTCCTCATGCCCAAAAACGAATAGTTACTTTAGTTTTGTTATGAGTAGTTTCTGCACAACCCTAAAAAATAAACATGCCTCAGTTCTACTATTTATGTTCTTTATTAGAATAACAATATATTTTTTCTGCTCAATTCTTTTCTTCCTTTCTTTTTTTTTTTTTTTTTGTTATGCGGATGGTCACAGACTGACAAAACTGTTTTCACTCACATCAACAGGGACAATATAATTCTTTTGAATTAGATAATCCAGAACTACTGTAATGCATGAGGTCCAAAGTGGCCAATTTAACATCACCACAGGTGAAAGGCCAGATGATCCTCTGACCATTTGTTTATGAAGTAAGGACCCTGAATCCAGATGTACTGTATACTGGAAAATTAAAAAGGCCCAGCATGATTGCTGGACACCTCTCCTGGAGGCAATGCACCAAAACCAATATCAACAACTTAATGTGCAGTTTGCTGTTTCTTGCTATCATACAAGGCTGACCATTAGGGGCAGGGGGGGGGCAAAAAAAGCTTAACTTTCCAGAAAATGCAGTGAGGTTACATTAATACAAAGCATACAATATTAAGGTAACATGAAAGACGGAATTATTTGTTATAATTTACATATGTAAACATTAGAGGGGGCATTACTGTATTCAAAACACACAATAACTGAATTTGAAAGAAAAGAAAATGCAGCAAACTCAAAAATGAAATTAATGTGAATTAAATTGTTATATCCTGACATGAAAATTTGTTGCCAGGACAATTTTGTGCATTTAGTAAAGCAATTTTAGAAGCTTGAAGGAATTAAAATTACATATCCACAGATTTGTTTTAGCCAACCATTGCAATACAGGAGATAACAAACTGTTTCGTTGGCTTAGAAGTATGTATTTTAATATATTAAACTTTTCAAAAAAGAAAAAAGTTTGCTAAGTATGTCTCAAGAATTAATATTTGTAGCAAGTAACTTGAATTTACTGATTGAATGATAAGTTAAATATTAAATAGGTACAAATGAAAAAAAAATTAGACAAAGATAGCTCTATGGGTTTTAAAGAAACTGCATCAAAAACACTTTTTCTTTCATTATACCAAACCTTGCTTTCCTCTCAGCTGCAAAGCCATATTTGTCTTGTGCTGACTCTGTAGCTAAACAGCATATATTGCAAACTTTCACTTTTGCTGATAACATAAATTATATTACTTCCAATTTCTTCACTGTTGCTTCTTTTTTCATGTTCTCAGATTTTGACAAAGGGTGGGGCATGAACTACAATACTTCTCCCAAATAATCTTTTTCACAGAAGAAATGAACAGCAGACTTACTTTGCATTGTAACTTGACACTTCACAGTTTGCATAGTCAAATAGGTTTCACTGTGCATTTCCCCAACTTCTTGTCTGTACTTTTAGCCTGAAGATCATGAAAGCATGATATCAAGGCTTTTACTGTTTTAAATAACAGGATGTACTCGGAGAGGAAGAAGACCTTTGCCAAATGCATCACTTGATACAAAGTTTCCAACTTCGCCATTTCCGTTTTTAAAACATTCTTCCTCCCTCTTCAAGCTGAAATGCAAACATTTATGGGGGAAAATGGCATTTAATAAAAATACAGGTCAGAAGAAACATTGAGAGAAAAAAAAATCACATTTCTTGGTGTTCTCACTCTGATTCTTCCATTTTTGGAAAACTTTTTCCTTGCTCTTACAAACTGAAATACAAACACATATGAATTTTTTTAAAACTTATCAGCAATAAAGGGCACAGGGGATGTCACAAGAAAAAAAAATTATGATTACAAAATACATTAATGCTCTATGTAACTGTCTCTGAGAATTTTTGAAAGACAGAAAACTTTCCCCCATGGATATACATCCATACACTTGCAAGAAGAAAAACCTGCAAAAAAAAAAAAAAAAACAACAACAAAAAAACAGGCAGCTACTCTCAAAAGTTAGCCAAAGAAATTTTGCCACATAAGCATCACAGCAAAAATGTGAGAGATTAAGAAAGGAAGGTGGGAAAACTGATTTAAAAGAGCAGGAGGACTGGCTGGTATGTTATTCATACAATTACATTCAACTACTCTTTCACACAGCCCAGGTTGTGAGAAAGGATTTTTCTGTAGGATGAACATAAACATTCCCTACCCAACTTCCCCAAAATTTATGTTCAGTTTTGCATTGATCTCAAGAATGATTTAAATGATGTTGAAAAGAAGCATAATTCTGCAACTCAGTAGGAAAATCTCAAGAGAGACCTTGGTGCCACTGGCTACATGCTTAAGTGAGGGTTATAAAAATGCCTTAGAATATCTAGCTGATTTGCCGTCATGGAACAAAATTTTTTGGCAAACTCATTTGCCATGTATTTTATGGTATGAGAAAATTTTAATTTTTATTAACCTAACAATCACCATTTTCAGCAGATATTTTTGCCCTCATCAAGGTCAGTCTCTCGCACTGAAGTTCAAATCAAGTTTAACGGACTGTTGAATTATCAAGAACAAATAATTAAAAACCACTTTTCATGTCTTATTATTCACTGGATTGAAATTATAAGAATATATAATACATGGAATTATGAAAAAATTATTAATTTTCAAACAATTATCTTTGTATTTGAATATTTTAAATTTCAAGGTATTTTGACCTTCTACAAGCCATGCCATATTTATTTATTAGGATTGATTCCATTTATGTGTTCCAGTATGTCTTCTTGAAGATACTTTTCATGGAAGGACCTTCACATCGGGAATTCTGATGACAAATTGCTTATGTATTCAGAATTAATAATTTGATGTTAAATTTGTCCAGTTTACCTTACCATAACATCAAAGGTGAAGAGACTTAGAGTTATTAAAGTATGTATTCAATATGTACTTTACAAAAAAAAATCCTATTTTACAAAATCCTTTATTCTTCTTCAGTGGGACTGAATGTTTCCTTTCTGTCTTTCTTTCTTTCTCCCCTACCCACAGCACATCGGACAAACTCACACAGGTTTCATTGTATTGTATTTGTGCCACAGATCAAATAAAAACAAACTACCTCATTCAGAAACATTACTGATTTCTGGTACACCTGATTTGAGGGGCAGAGGGAGAAAGCAAAATTCTTTAAGTTGAATGATGCAAGGATTGAAAAAACTGAGGTACATTACTCTTATCAATTTTGGTTAATTTTCTTGCTATAAAAGTAAATTGCACAAGGAGACAAATTTAGCTTTATGAAGAAGACTAATACTACATTCGTTTCTCAACATTAAAAAAAAAAGGAATTAAAAAATGAATTTTCTGTACCTTTCAACGATGCTTTCATACACTGACAAGGCAAAGACTTGAACTGCTCAAACAGAGGCTGAAGATTTAGTAATGGCAAAATCATCATGTCACCAAAATCCACATAATACACAGACACCTGGACAAAATACACAAATGCAAAGAATTAAAACATAATTCTTCAGGAAGATGCTTTAACGTCTGTAAATTCTGTTTTACATGTTCTGTAAAGTGGATACAGTCTGTGGTGGTGCATTAACTTATTCAATTAAAATATAAATCGGTTAGAAGTCCTAAAGATGTTACTCACGGAAGTGCGTGTTCAGTCCAACGTCAGTAGTTCTTGAGTTTCTTTGTCCAAAGTTGTATCTTGCTTCAATATGGTCAGCTGTTAGGGTTAGTTCGAGAGCCATTTCGTTATAAGTTGTACCCTACTTCGGATATGTCCAGATGTTAAGGTTAGCTCCGTTCTGGCTGTGTCAACATCATATTGAATGGGTTAAGGTTTCCGGATAATAATTAAAGATTCTTGAGTTAAGAGTTACTATTTACATACAACTTGAAGTTCCTCGTCGTACTTGGCCTTTAGGGCTATCTCGTCAATGCTGCACTCTCTTGGAAATGATGAGGAAGTCTTCAAAGTTTGGTCAGGTTCATAAAAACTTTAAAAGCTTTAAAAATTCCAGTTAAAATCGTTATATACACCACCTTGTACCGTCCACAGTCTCAATCACCGGACGCGCGTTTCACTTAGGCTCTACCCTGGCGTTTTCAACGGAGACTTCACACCCTCTGTCGAAGTCTGCTATCTGAAAGTCTCGTGTCCACAGTGTGCATGTTCCTCATTTAACCCATTGCCAATGCCATCTAGTGTCAGGTCACATCAACTTTATCTTCATCTACGTCATTCTCACTCTTCCTTTTTCTCTTCTTCTCTCTCCTCTCCCTATTCCATTTCTTCTCAGTTTCGATCAGGTTCTTCCAAGCGTATGAAAGGTCGTATGGACTGTTATTATTGCAGTTAAATGGTTTGGTCTTATTTATTATTACTGCCTCTGCTATTTGTATTGTTCTCATATTATTCTGCTGGTTTAATATTGTAATTCCTTCCCAATGGGGTATACATTGGCTATTCAAACAGAAGTCAATAAGTGCTGTTTTATTCTCTCTTCTACTCCAGTTCTTCATGTGTTCGGTCAATCTGATTTTAATATTTCTTTTTGTACTGCCTATATATTGGTTGACGATTTTATTTTGATTATTTATTATTGGTATAGAGTAGACACCCGCTTTTTGTAAAATCAGGGTCTTTCTGTGATAGTTACTAAGAGATTTCGTTATATCTCTCGTTTGTACACCAAAATCTAAGTCATATTTTTTACATGTTTTCTTCATAATAGTTGTGATCTCCGGTATATATGGTAATGATCCACAAAAATGTTTTACCTGTTGAGTCTGTGTACTCCTTTTTTGTTTATTTCTAGGGTTGCATCTATTAATAAGGTTATTTAGTTTCTTCACATCATAACCGAAGTTTATTGCTGTGTTCTTTTATCCAATTCAATTCATTTTTTAGTAGTTGGGCGTTAGATGTATGAGTAAACGCTCTGTTGATATATGATTGGAAAGCTGCAAATTTGTAAGATGCTGGATGGTGAGAGTTCTCAGGAATGATATTAGTGATGTTGTCAGGTTTTCTATATACTTGGAAATCGATGTTATTTTGTTTATGAGATAGTAATATGTCTAAGTATGGTAAGATTCTACCCTTTTCTCGCTCCACAGTAACTTTAATTGTTTCGCAACAGCTATGATATTCATCTATGTACATCTGTAGCTGGTTATTATCATGCTGCCATACGATAAGGATGTCATCCACGTACCTGCTAAATATCAATGGTTGTGGTATATCTGTTTTCAGTCTCATAGATTTTTCGATGTTCTGCAAAATCACCTCTGCCAACAAACCCGAAATCGCGATCCCATCGGTGCTCTCGATAATTGTCGATATATTTTGCCTTCATAACTGAAATAATTGTTTTTATCAATATAAAGAAGTGCTCTTCTTATGTCTTCAATTTACTGTGTTGGTATTTTATTTTCACACAACCTTTCAACAATGACCCATTCAATATGATGTCGACACAGCCAGAACGGAGCTAACCCTAACATCTGGACATATCCAAAGTAGGGTACAACTTATAACGAAATGGCTCTCGAACTAACCCTAACAACTGACCATATTGAAGCAAGATACAACTTTGGACAAAGAAACTCAATAACTACTGACGTTGGACTGAACACGCACTTCTGTAAGTAACATCTTTAGGACTTCTAACCGATTTATATTTTAATTGAATAAGTTAATGCACCACCACAGACTGTATCCACTTTACAGAACATGTAAAACAGAATTTACAGACGTTAAAGCGTCTTCCTGAAGAACCTTGTGGTCACGTAATTGTATGTGAACTTTATGATAGAATCACATGAGATATAATGATTAAAATATAAGTTTTGCAGAAACAACATAGGTCATAATACTATTTGGTTGGTGCGAATGAAATGTCAAGCGTGAACGAGCAGTGGAGACAGGCCCCCACCATAGCGGAATGGAACCACCCACAGGTGTTGCGGGCATTACGTCACAGAGTTACTATAAATAGCTAGCACATGTGCGAAGAACAAGGTTCAGGTGTGGCTTGTTTGGATTTAACGTGGCTTGCAAAGGAAACGTGCAGACGCCGGATTTGAGAGTCATCATCCAGTACGAATTTAAACTGGGCCATTCTGCAGGAATTGCAACTCGAAATGTTAACAAAGCATTTGGGGAGAATACAGCCAATGAACGAACCATTCGGCGATGGCTTGTGAAGTTTCGAAGCGGAGATACAGGTCTGCAAAGTGAAGCACGTGGTCACTGACCTGTTGCTGTTTTTGACAATGTTCTGTTACGTGTGGTTGAAGCGGACTGTCGAAAAACGTGTTGTGAGATAGTGGCAGAGGTAGGTGCTTACCAAATGACAGTTGTTCGGCATCTGGCTGCGCTGGGTAAGGTACAAAAGCTGGACATGTGGCTGCCACATGAGTTGACAACTGCCAACAAGACTAGGCATTTGTAAGTCCGCATGTCGCTACTTGCCAGGAATAAACAAGAACCTCTACTGCAATGAATCGTCACCTGCGACGAGAAGTGGGTCCTTTATGATAATCGGAAACTATCTGCACAATGGTTAAGTACGGCACAGCCTGCTGGACGGCATCCTAAGCCACCCTACACACCCAGAAGATGATGCTCCTTGTCTGGTGGTCCACAACCAGGATAATTCATCAGAAGAACCTCAACTGCAATTAATCGTCACCTGCAACGAGAAGTGGGTCCTTTATGATAATCAGAAACTATCTGCACAATGGTTAAGTACGGCACAGCCTGCTGGACGGTGTCCTAAGCCACCCTACACACCCAGAAGATGATGCTCCTTGTCTGGTGGTCCACAACCAGGATAATTCATCAGAGTTTCTTGGCAAGAGGCCAAACCATCACTGTGGAACGTTATTATGCTGAATTACACCAGATGCACTGGAAATTGCTGCAGAAACAGCTGGCTTTGGTCAACAGACATGGTGTTGTTCTGCTCTAAGACAATGTTCGCCCTCATGTCGCACAACGAACGATGCTGACGATAAGTGCCTTGGGCTATGAAACACTGCCTCATTCTGCCTATTCCTCTTCCTGTCCGGGAAACAGTTTACGACAGACAACGAAGTTAAACGTGCAGTTGATGACTTCAGGGATCATAGCATACTTCTGGAAAATTTTAGGTCGGAATTTTAGGAATTTTAGGAATTTTTAGAAAAATTTTAGGAAAATTTTAGGAGTGTATTTCAATAAAAACTAGATGTATATTTGTATACATCTAGTAAAACAACTTTGTATACATTGTAAAGAGTTTGCTTCACACCCTTCAACCATATATACTGATAGACTGCGCATGACATCAAAATTTCTGGCTCAAACATAAAATCACATGACAACAGTCAAAAAAATGGGTTACACCTGCTGTGCTTATGGTTGCTCTGAGCGATATAGTAAAGAAAGTTCTATGATTTTTCATGGGTAAGAAACGAATTAAATACCTAAGTCAATAAAGTTCAATTACTTAACCAGAAACTTGCAGCTATTGATATAAAAATATAGTAACTTAAGAAAAAAAATGGAATGCATGTTCCAAATTCTTCGCAAATGTTCATCACATTATAAATCACAAAATGTAAACAACCCGATCATGCATGTATATAGCTCATAAGTAAACTTACCTGAAGAGTTTTCATTATATATGAGGCGCATTCACATAATACACCGAAAACACTGAAGTTCTGCAGCGTAAATTAGTAATCATAACAGCATTTTTTTACACGAAATTTGGAGTCTGATGATGACGTGCCCAATGTTTGAGCCATGGCGGCTTTGATGCAGCTATTGCCAATGTGCAGTCCATTAGTATATATGGTCGAAGTTAACACCCAATTTTTTTGCATAACGTCTAATGTCTAAAGTTTAAGTATGATTTACTTCTAATGTTCAGTTCTTATCTTTTCACGTGTTATTATCATATTCAAGTATATTTACCACATTCAAGTTTCACTTTGAACATTAATATGCTGTTGAACCAGAAGCAATTCACGATTTTCACAGTAAAATTTTCAGGTTTCACATTAAATTATAATATCCTAAAAAGGTAATTGAAAACCAAGAACTATGTACAATTGTTCACTGAATTACTTTTTTCATATTATTGTTTTAACCTTTTCCTGATTAGATTATCTTTTTCTGCTTCTACCACAACTAATTTACTTTCAGTTTTCTTTATTTCAGCTGAACCTTGTATGATCAAGTTAGAGGCAACTGCTATTTCAACAGTATTTTGTTTTTCTACAGCTTTTCTCATTCTTTCTGTTCCCTCTTGAATTATTGCTAGGGAGGCTTCTTTATCGTTTTTAAGTCTATTTATTTCTGCATCATTTTCTTTTATTTTGTCATCAAACTCAGCTTTTCTTTTTTTCTCTAGCTGCTTTTCCTTATTTTCCCTCTCTTTCTGCTTCCTTTCTTTTACCTTTTTTGATTCTTCTTCCTTCAGCTTATCAACATACTCTTTATAAAATTTATGTGAATCACAAACACTATTTAACAAATTTCTTGTTATGGGAACTTTACTTACACATCCATAGTGTTTAATGGCCCCTTTAACTATTCTTAATGATGTTATAGTTGAGTCTTTTAAGTTAGCCTTGTCCTTCCTTAACAGAGCAGTGTTAACCGAAAATCCCCTTTCTGCATCAGCATTACCATGAGGTAAAACTAAAATTGACTTTATGAGTTTAGCAAGATTTGAGTATTTTTCTTTTCCGCTAGAGTCTTTAATACTAAATATATTACGCCAGTAATGATCAATCCGCACTGGAATATGCCCTTCCTCTGAAAATTTCACTAGTTCATCTAGAGTTGGCTTATCGCAATTTAAAAGTTTCCACTCTTCTCTTACTCTATCAATTTGTTCCTCAGAAAGATGCAAAACACTTGAAATTCTGGTTATTTCCGAAAGTCCTTCAGTGACTGAAAGTTGAGTTGACTCTTTCTTTGGTTCTTTTACCTTTAAAACTTCTATGTCTCTTAGCTTTTGATTGCAGAATGGCAAATTTGACTTTAAATATTTTGTGGTTGCAATTAGTGATGATCTTACATCTAAGAGAAATAATTTCTGCCTGGTCTCCTGAACATTCCTGAGGAGATTTTTTGTCTTCATACCAACTTCTAACTCCCCTAGTTTTTTCCATGAATTTTTGTTTTCAAAATCTACATTCTTTAGGTCTTCTCCAAATTTCCCTGCTATAACATCATCTTGGATAAACTGAGCCATAACATTCCTCATTAAAGTATTTAAATCAGAATATAACTGGTGTATTTTTGGTTCTTCACTCTGATAACATAATGAAAACTTTTCAAAATTTTGGTGTGAAAATGAAATTAATGCTAAATAGCAAGGAGTAAGCTCATTTTTCAGGAAACAGTGAATTCTTTTATACCTTGCCGAATTGCGCAGTTGTTTTTCAAATATTTTTTGAGATGGCAAGAAGTTTAAAAAATATTCTGTAATATTTAGCCATTGATCCAAGAGCCTCTGGGCTACAGAACCAACGGTTAACCATCTGTTGCTGACATGACGCAAAAGAAATTTGGCAGTGACCAATGTTATATCCTCGACAGATTTATAATCCTCTCGTCTTGCAGCACTACTCTTTAAAAAGTAATGCATATCAGTAGCAAATTCGTCAAAATCTATATTTAAGCTTGTCAAAAAAATTTTAAATGCATTACTAACAACATGCAGGTTGCAAAAACCTAGTTCCAAAGATTTCTGGCCTGTTTCTTGTTTTACAACTTCATTGAATTTGCGTAAAAAGCACTTATTTACATTTGGGCTGTCCATGGATACACAAATAATTCTGTTCAACAAAATATTGAAGGATGATAACACATCAAGAATTTCTTTTAGCAAAATATCTGCTGTTGCATGACCCAGAAAAACGCTTGTTAGGTATCGGCAAGAAACTGAATTTATTTCTGAAGACCAGTACCTGAGATACACATCCAACTGCCGTTTCACTTGTGTATTTGTAGTTTCATCAAATGCTATAGTAACCTTTCCTGGGCTACTAGATGCAATGTCTTTTTTCAAATCCTCTTCAAAATATTTTGACAATCCATGTGATATCACATAAGCAACTTTTTTTTCTTTAAGTTGCATTTTGGCTGCAATAGCAGAATCAGGAAACATTTCTTTGAAAAGTTCAACTGTTTCAGTGCATGAAACAAAAGACATATTGTCCTTAGCAACTTTCATGGCCCATAATGCTTCGGCTTTAGCCAACTGTAAATCATGACTCAGTACTTCACTAATATTTGTTTTGGGCTGAAGATCCCGTCCTCCAAAGGCTTTCAGGATGGACTTATTTTGAAATTTACTTTGAAATTTCTGCAAATGTTTTTTTCTTTATGATGCGCTTTTACTTGTGAAAAGCCACTATTAGAAATGTTGAAAATTTCTGAACACAATATACACTTAGCAGAAAATATTGTTTCAGTTGCAGAACACCATTCTTTCAACTTCACTCCGTCCAATTCTTTGGCGAGCCACGCATCTTGAAATTTCGTTTTGGATTTAGGCATCTTAAACACTTGTATTACTAACCAGAAAATGAAAGGGAAGTACAAAAACACGTTCCAATATTGCAAAACCAGACAACTTCCCGAAATTTGGCTGCGAGGATGTCAGAAGATATGGAAAAAAAAAAAAAAAAAAAAAAACAGGTCACCACTAGAGAACTGAACCTGCACACAGCACAGAGAACACCATAAAAGACGTAAAACTAGAAACTATCATACGCATCTCACGCAAGTTCAGTCAAAGCGAGTCGGAGCCGAGATATATTGCGCATCGAAGGTCGCTGTCGCCGACGCATGATCGAAGGTCAATGATCACGTGCTCTACTGCCTGCCAAGATAATACTTAGCTACCATCCCATCGTCATTACCGGAGGTTACGGAAGGAGACCACATGTTTCCTCTTTGCTTCCACCCACCTGCGGTTTACAATAACAAAACATCAGCAGAAAGAGGAGGTTCCACAAGGCATGTACAAAAATAAAGTATGATCTTCTGCGTGCCACGGAGTTCGTCTGCAAAGCGCAAACCAGGGGTGAAAATGACCCCTCCCCTTTTCCCTTAGATCTCTTGTTACTCTCGAAAACTGTTCGAAGGCAAAAAAATGGAACGCCCGCCCCGAAGCAAGTGCATCTCGATGGCGTCATTTTTCCCTCCCTTCAGCAGCAGCACAGCATATAGGCTGTGTTTCTACAATAACAGGTCTTTTTACCTTACCGTAATAGTAAATTTATTGGCGTTAATAACGGTTGTGTTTTTAATAAAAATAAGCTTACGAAAATTTTAGGATGAATAGCAAATTTTAGGTCTAATTTTAGGAATTTAAGGAGGGTCACAAAATATTAGGAATTTTAGGAATTTTAGGAGGAATGCGATCCCTGTGACTTCTTCAGGTCCCAGCCACAAGACTTTTTTAGTTCCAGGATCATGGCCTTGCCAGACAGACGGCAAATATGTGTCAATACCGAGGGGATTATTTTGCCTACGTAAGTTGTCCTACTTCTCTGTTCTTGCCGTCCACATGTGCTGGCCCTTTGCCAGACATTTCATTCCACCAACCCAATAAAAGTGAAAGAAAGATTTCCCAGCAATGTCTTATAACATGGCAATTAACATTTGGTGAGCATCAACACAACTGATTAATTAATACAGTATCTTACATGTATCTATAGATTAGTCAACCAAAAATTTGTTTCTTACCCTTTCCATGGCATGTGTTCTTATTATTTTTCAAGTACTTCTAAGATTGGATTTCTTTAGTAAAAATCCGCTATTGAAGGTTAATTTTTTTGACTTTTATTAATGCAATTGCATTTTGGACTTACCGTTAAATTGGCGAAGTTCCAAGTTGAACACTTCCAGCACGTGGATCTTGGCTTTTTCCCCGTATTTCCGTTATGTAGATGCGGCATGGGAGGTTTTTCATTCAGTTGCTGGTCCCCTTCAGTTTTTTACCCCGTTGGTTTTTAATTGGCCTCGTTACTAAATGAATTTTTTCCTTTGCTGCTTCCACATATACTTCTATACGTTTTTTTACCCGAGTACTTTCAGTAACACTCCGTTACTGTCATCTAGGGGACGTTTGCTCCGACCAGCACGGACCGTGTCAGTAGAGCTTTTGGGTGGTTCTCGCAGGATGCATCAGTTAACGGCTATAGCTTCCTCTTGGGCGTTGTGACGCCATCTCTTGTTGGTCACCGATCTCATTTTTCAAAATTTTCCATTTTTTTGCTCAATTTAAATTAAATTCCTTTAACTGTTTCTTAAAATATTAGGGTCATTATGGTTGCAAACTTTTGCTCTATTTTTTTCTATCATTACCGACTCTGCTATTCTGAGGTGTTCTTAATATGTTTTTAAAATAAAATACAGTAAAACTTCCATTAACGTACACCTCCGAACAATGAAACCTCTTAACAATGGTCAATGGACACCCCACTCAGCTTGGAAGGAGATCCAATCGACACCACATTCCTTAGATTTTATGCAGTTCCTTCAGTACTTTTTTTTTATTTGATTGGAGGTTTAACGACCACTGTGAGCAATTCAATGGGCAATAAGCAGTCGCCCGTCCCTAATTTAGGGTCACTGGTTCCAGGGAAGGGCGAGAGTCAGTGCCGTAAGACAAACACAACATCCATGCCTGACCGGGATTCGAACCCGGACCCCTTACGGACGAATGATCAGAGGCCAGCGCCTTAGACCACTGCGCCACAGGTGCGGCCTTTTAGTACTTTGCCAAGAGGGATAAGATAGGGACAAATAATGTTTGTTGCTAAAGGTATAATGGGGTGGATTACGGCTGGTACAGTGATATGCTTAGTGAAAAGAAAGGAGTTAAAGTTCAGTTTTACATGAGATGAGCTTCAGCTTTCATGTATGTTTCAATGCACTTGAGGGCTGCAAGTTGAAGAGATGTTTTTTGGTTTGATCCCTGGGAGCTCTGTTCTTGCTTTACCCTGTGTGGCCAGCTAATTATGCAGTTAGGCCTTCAACCAGCAGAAATCCCCAAAAAATCAAGGAAGTGCGCCAAATAGTGATGGAAGACCGTACAGTAACAATTAGAAAGATTGAGAGCAAAGTAGAATTTCATTTGGTACAGTGCAAGCAATTCTGACTGACGATCTTTACATGCAACATGTCGCCGCAAAATTTGCTCCAAAACTCCTCACAAATGATCAGAAGGAAAAATGTCTGCAAGTTACGTGTGACATGCTGGAATGCGTCAATGCTGGCCCTGATTTTATGAAAAAATCTAAGTCCTGGGTCTACGGTTAAGACCCTGAGACAAAGGCACAGTCATCTCAATGGAAAACGCAAGAGTCTCCATGGCCAAAGAAGGCATGCCAATCACGAAGTCATTTGAAGGTCATGGTGTCCGTTTTCTTTGTTTACCAGGGTGTAGTACATCATGAGTACGCTCCACAAGGGCAGAACATCAACAAGGAGTACTACCTTTCTTTTCTCCACCATCTAAGAGATGCTGTTAGACGCAATGATTGGTTGATCCATCATCAGATCTGCCAACTTTAAAAAATTGAAATCCGTAAAAAAAAGTTTTAGTGAACGTTTAATTGATACGTTTCAGTTACTGATATACGGACCATATTGATTAAAAGTCGATTTGTCAAGTAAATTGTCTATTTTACTCAATTTGATTTGCCATAATGAATATACAGTATTTGGCACTACTTCACGCATACAGCTATTAAAATGCAATCAATATACAAGTACAATCACATCCTTAATACACTATCTTTAGGAAACAAAGACAGAAAAAAATTCATTTGTAACTGCTAAATTATTGCAATATATTGCAGTAACTTTTTACTTTAACTTAATTGTGATTGACATTACATTTTTGTGCCAACATGTTGGAATAACTTTAAAAAGTACAATTTTGTGTCTTATGCGAGGTATATATTCTTAAATTCTCTCTCTCTCTCTTTTAACAATTACCGCTAATCTTAATCCTACAATGTTAACCCAGTCTTTTCTGCTATGCTGTGAGAGCGAGAGGGCTCAAGACGTAGAAGTGGGTGACACTGTGATCACACAAATCAGAATATGCAGGCGCGGTGGTCCTTGGGAACACTTATTCCCCCCCCCCCCGGAATTGAACTAACATAGAAAAAAAAATGTAAATCTGTAAAATATGTTGCCTGTAAAATCACTGTAAAACAAGTAGAATTTCCGTGAATTTTACGGGTAAACCATAAAACTTGGCATGTATGCATTATGATAATGCTTCAGCCCATGCATCACACCTCATCCAGAACTTTGTAGCGAAACACAGCAGTACACAGGCTCAGCAGCCTCCCTACTCCCCAGACATGGTCTTGTGTGACTTTTGGCTACTTCCCAGACTCCAGATGCCACCCAAAGGAAAGAGATTTCAAGACACAGAAGGCATCAAGACGAAGCATCTCATGAACATTCAAAAAATGGACTTTGAAAAACGTTTCCAACAGTGGGAACACCGCTGGGAGAAGTGTGTGAACTCAGAAGGTTCCTATTTTGAAGGAGATTTGTATTTGAATTAAATATGTGAGCTAGATTTTTTTTCCTGGCCTAAGGTCGGATACTTTTTGATCAAACCTCATATTCAACAGTCAGCATTTGAAAAAAGCACTGCAATGCTTCAGTTATTGTGCATAAGCTTCATATATTTATTTTGCTTTTGTAGAAATGTAACGGCCTAGCAGTGTTAACTAAGGCCAACCTCCAAACAACGGTCAATTTTCCCTGGTTCAAGCAGTGACCATTATTCGGAGGTTTCACTGTATATGTAGGTGGTTTAAGGTCGATCTGCACAACTTTTTTTTTTTTTTTTTGTACAAAAGAAACAAATAGAAATACACTTACCAAACCTTTAGTTTTTGCTAGATGCTCTCCCTTAAAATTAAAATACAGTCAGATTAATTTATAACAAGCATGGTTATAATGAGATCTCAGCTATTGATAGTAAACAGAGAAGAGTTGGTTGGAAATGATGTATTTTATGAGCAAAATTTTATGGATAAAGTGATCACGATAGCTGACAACTTTACAAGTATTTATAAGAGCAAATCATCAAACCACTGATATTGTTTTGTTTATTACATGATAAGACAGACCGTTGTGGAGGAAACTTGGGGAGACCTTCGTCCAGCAGTGGATTGATAATGGTTGACAATGATGATGATGATGAAGTGAAAAATCTGATGATGTAAACAAAGTTAGTAATGGCTGAATTGACAATGTGTGCCCAGGCATAAGGAAAGGCCTCTATGAAAGTTCTATTCTCCAACCTATGGATCAAGTTGTTATCAGAAGCTCCTAAATGCCATTTTAGGAACTGTAGAAGCCACTGAAAGAAAGGGACAAATTCAAATTTCGGTTATTGATGCCATTCAATTCATGGGCAAGACACAGGATAGCATCACAGACCATCAAAAACTATTTCGATAAGGCAGGACTAAAGATCATAGAAGTTGATGAAGACACTGAAGAAAATGAAGACAACATTCCATTATCAAATACGACTGAAGAAACATAACTTGGATATGGGTGTGGCAAGTGTGGTTGATTACAAGACCATGGAAAACAACCTCACTAATGCCGAAACACTAACACACGAGGATATTCTCAAAGACATCAAAGGAAAAGAGGCATTTGAAAATGACGGTGAGTGTCAAGTTAATGCTGTGTTGAGTGTAGATTGCACAAACTGCTTTAAAAACTCTTTGTTTCATGAAACCAATCGTATCAATTCACAATTAGGATTTTATCTCAATTAAATGAAAAACATTACTTATAAATTTCACCTTAAAAGAAATTTGAAACAGATGGCATTGGAAGACTTCTATAAAAAATAAAAATATAATACTACAGGTAAAGCTGTTCATCCAGAACTTTTTAATTATGAAATTACATATGTATGCATTTTTTGTGAATTAACTATGTACTGCACAAACATGCAAATATCAAATACTTATAGAAATTGTTAATCAAGTAATAATAGGCTATGTTTATTAACTGTTCAGGGTTTCCCACCCTTAGCGTTAAAAAATATAGGACATCTTTTGAAAATTTATAGGACATCTCTTGAAAATTTATAGGACATCGTTGAAAAACTTATAGGACACTTTTCACACGGTACACTTACAATACATGATAATGTATGGAAAATTACCAAATTACGTATACAAGTAAAACAAGACATGACCAGCCTACTCTCCATGTAGCAGATGTGTCTAAATTGACTCCTCCTCTAACATATCAGAGAAAATAATTCAGGGTGCAGTGAAGAAATGTATGGAAAACAGAATGACTGGAGTAAATTATTTATGAAAATCAGTAAGTGTTGTAAACTTTAAGCAAATCAGTCCAAAACACACACACACACACACACACACACCTCTGCCTCACCCAAACCTACGCTATTTAACTTGTTTCATATTTCTTTTTTGTTTATTCTACTCCAAAACATTTTCTTTACATAAGTAACATTGCAAAAGATAAGCTGCAAAATTATAAAAGTTGCTTATTTACAAAAGATGTTAGTAAATAATTATACTAAAAAGTACACAAAGTCATTTTGGTTCATTAGGAAATAAGTTCAGCATAAAAATAGATGGCAAACATACAATTGTAGACAAACTCTTGCAATCTGTCATAAGTGCTTGACCTAGCCTACTTCTTTGACTTCTTGGAGATTGAGGATATTTCTTCTTCAACCTTCATAAGTTCTCCTGTGTGTTCAGTTAATTGTGTATGTCCTGATTTTAGAAGTGACTGCACTGCAAATATTTTCTGCATATTTTTGTTTTTACAGACAGACGAAAGTCACCTATTTGCCTCCCCAATCAAGTGATGACTTGTCTGAATACCTTTTTGCAAAACCTCCCCTCCCCCTCTTCAAGTCTTCTGATCTTCCTGTTCTCTCTTTCCTTTTGGATGCATGCCATGTTCTTCAGCTTTCTTCTTCTTCTTCTTTTTTTTTTTTTTTTGTAGGCTTTTAACAAGCCTTAAAATTAAAAGTACAAGGTATTTTTTTTTTTAAAAGCTGATTTGCCACTTTTTTCTTAATAGAATACGGATGATAGAAATTGAAATCCAATAATCTATTTGTATTCAAAGGTTTCTTATAAAATTTTGTAAGGAATTTTCCATCTTCATTATAGATTCTAATATTTAAGAAGTTTATCTTTCTTTCTTTTTGAAGATCTGAAGAACTTGAGGGAATAATCTAATTTATTGAATGAGTCAAGAATTTTTTCTGGAAAATCTTTTTCTGAGCTATCTATTATAAATAAAATGCCATTCATATACCTACTACAGTATACAGGCAAAAACACGAGGGTTGTATTAGGACTTTCTCTTCGAAGTTTTCCATAATTTGCTAAGAGTAGGGAGCCCACAGAAAGTCCAGATTTTTGAATGAAAAACTTCTCAAATTGAAAGTGTAATCATTGGCACAAATGTGCCATATTTTCACTGTCTTCATGTAGCAACTCCTTCAGAAACTTGAAAATTACATTGACCCAGAGCAGGAATCGAACCCACATCTCCTGATTTCCGTTTGAGCATGCTAAGAGCAGGAATCAAACCCACATCTCCTGATTTCCGTTCGAGCATGCTATCTGTCACACCACCCAGGACAAGGAAGTTCCACGCAACTGAAGCTAGGCAGATGTAGCTTAGGAATAGCTTCAACTTCTTTTAAATCGGCAGCTCAAAGTCACCATTTCCCTCCCTACTATCGCTCGTAACCATGATAGGGTCTTGGGGGGATCGACACACTGAACTCGTTTTCCCCTACTTCACTTTAGGTTAGAGATTTATGTGTGTAGGCAGTGTGCGTTTTCCCTTTTTTTACGAGAGATTCAGCTACGCGACGAATAGACGAACCAATATAAGAGCTGTGGATTATGAATTACTAAAAAGGACCAGGTCTAGTGCTTCATAATGTAAGTTTTGAGCCAAAGTAGAAGAAATCAGAAGGGCAATTTTTGCTCGTATATATACCTTTAACGCTTTTATGTTGTGTAAGTTTTTTGGGTAGCCAGTTCTTCGTTTTGTCGTTTGGTCAGAAAATCATAAAAAAACATTTTAATTTCTTAATGATAATGAGATATGAAAAACACTTTTTTGTGCACTATAGTTTTCCAAATTGAAGATAATACAGCAACG
This sequence comes from Macrothele yani, assembly GCA_039090855.1. NCBI lineage: Eukaryota > Metazoa > Arthropoda > Arachnida > Araneae > Macrothelidae > Macrothele > Macrothele yani. Next base: position 129,026,019 of record CM077027.1, on the reverse strand, counting down.
TTACATATGTACAATGTACACATATAAACTGAAATAGTACAGTTTTAAGAACACTCAATAAAAATAAGACACGTGCCATCCTCACATGTGTATGCAACTATGACGTTGGCAAGCAGATGTCAGCATCTTAGGTACGGCAAGAAGTATATTACATTCCTTGTGAAATCATTTCACAGAAGTGTTAGGCTCGATTACCTCCTCAGGCGTCAAGTGACGCAACGCAAAGCACAGAGACGATACATCCATCACGATTGGAGTATGTTATTTATTGATTTGTTATTTCTCTCTTGTCGCGTCTCTTGGTGCTGAGGTGTACATGATGCAAAGTTACATATTACTTGATATATATAACTTCTTAATGATAATGAGATATGAAAATTATTTTGTATCACTGTATTTTCATTACCATTCTGCTACACATAGTTAAGAAATTTAATTAGATTTTTAATAAAAAAAAAAAACAGTTTACCAGGTAAGAAGGTTGGAATCTTCAGCTAATGTATAAAATTTATCATTTTCCATTAGGAGAATAAACTGATTACTGGCAAAACAACAACAACAAAAAAACATACTTGAGTAAGTTTTGATAATTTGCACATTCTTTAGAGTTAGAAGATATTTCTCTTAGGTGCACAAGTTTAGTTAAAAACTGTGTCCTGAAGGTTTGTTAAATATAGTAAATGCAAAAGTGAAGTTCTGAATAAAAATGGGAAAGATATACATTTTAATAACAGTAAAGTTTCTTTTAGTTCATAATAATTTTCCCATAATAAAAGCATTTTGAAATATCAGAAACATCAATAATAATAATAAGCACTGCACACAAATACATTGATGTTCTAACTGTGGGTAAACACTAAACAGCACCCAACTCTGAGCAGTTGTATAATCTTAAAATGCAAAAATTCGAGATCATTTAAACAGATTCGCGCTTGTCTGCGTACCTTGCTTTAATTAATTTTTTTTTTTTATTTCACATGTGCTGTAAGTTTAACTTTGGCAGTACAAACAAACACCTGCCCTGCATTGCCTTGTATTGCTTTTCTGCCTGTAAAAATGGCTGACAATTTCCGGAAGGAAAAGTGGTTTTATCTGTGACCAAACGGGGATTGTTCTTACTCAAGCTTATCCTAAACTAAAGTGGAGAAAGTGAGTTTTCCGTCTTGAGTCCCCCTCCGCAGTACATGCTAGCATGGTTACGAGCGAGGGTAGGGAGGGAGCTGATGACCTTGAACCGCCGATTTAACAGAAACGGAGTATAGTGCAAAACTGAACTGTTCTCAGATTTCTAAGCTACATCTGCTTAGCTTCAGTCGCTTGGAACTTCCTTGCCCTGGGGTGTAATGGATAGCATGCTCAACCAGATTACAGGAGATGAGGGTTCGATTCCCGCTCCGGGTCAATGTAATTTTTAAGTTTCCTGAAGAAGCTGCTATATGGGAACAGTAAAAATATGGCACATTTGTGCCAATGAATACATTTGTATTGCCTTCCATGTATTTGTGAAAAATTATTTCTTCAGGGAAATGCATTTCTCACTTATGTATGATGCAAATTCAAAGCATTTGTCAAAATGCTCATAAGAGAAGATAAATAAATAGATAAATAAAAACTTATTTCCAACTGTTTGTAGAATTCATCTTTGTATTGTGTTGCATTTTGTTATTATGAACACATTCTTCGTAATTTCTTAAATGTGCTATCTCTTCTGAAAATTATGACATGTTTTTTTTAAATTAAAGTGCCACAAAAACATTTTCTTCCCTTTTTCTTTTTTTAAACTGGTGCATTATCTGCATCATCGCACAATCCACAGAACCTGATTTTACAGATAATCCGTGGATTATATGATGAAAATTATGGTAGTTATTGCCAATCCTAATCTTAAAGTGTTTTTACCAAGCCTTTCTTGCTAGGCTGTGAGCATAGAGAGTTTGGGGATGAAGAAGCATGTTAAATTGTGATGAGGTAAATAAGAATATGCAGGCATGGTGGACCTTAGAGACACTTATTTTTTCCCTTGAAATTGCGCTAACCTGGAAAAAAACAACAACTGAAACAAGTACAATATACTGTCCATAAAATAACATTAAGATCAGCAGAATTTCTGTAAATTTTATGGGTAAACCATAAAACTAGGCAGGTATGTAATTTGGCCATTGAGTTTAATTGGTAGCATGCAGAAAAGAAATAATTTTACAATTAATAACTTATTTCACAAAGAATAATTACCTGAAGAGGATCTTCACTAACAATGCTCTGTTTGCGAACTCTATACCAGTTACCATCGACGTGTTTTCCTGCAAAAAACTCTCTCTTTTTGACCACTACACTATGCATTTCACACAAATTTTCCTGAAATAACAGAAGCATACACACAATATAAAAAACCTATACACAAGAAGTTGCCATTTGATCAAAATCAGTTGCAAACAAAGTTATAAGGACACAGAAAGAATTCAAAAAATGCTGTACAACCAATGCTTTAAAAAAGTAAATACTGTTGATCCAACACTTGTAAAACCAATATTAGTACATATTATTTAAAAAAAAAAATGCATGGAATCATGCCACTGTTGACTTCAATGTGAAATTCACCATTCAGAGTATATACACTTGAACAGAAAATAAATTCTAGGGCTTTTCCAGGAGTTCATAAAAAAAAAAAAAAAAAAAAAAAATGCCAGGAGCTCAAATTTTTGATAGAATCATAGTGTTTTGTTTTACATTTTTCAAATTATGGTGAAGTTTACTACACATTCTCCCCCTCCCCCGTCTCCCAATGTTGGGGTTTAACGACCATCATAAGCAACTCATGAGTGCTATAAGCGATAAACTGTCACTACTTTAGGGCTACTGATTCCAGGTTCCAGGGAAGGGACAGAACCAGTGCCATCAGATAAATACACCATCCATGCCTGGTTCAGACAAATTTGGCCACCATGGCAGTGCTACTAATTTAAAATACAGCGACTGAAAAACAAAACAAAACAATAATAATACATTATATACACTGGTGTGCAAAAATTAAGGACATGCAGCATGACGGGGGGGGGGGGGTATCTGGTACCATAATGTCAACAGCAGGTCTTCCAGTTCTTGTACGTTCCGGGGTGGTGGTGGTTTAGCATGAACTCACTTTTCCAAGTCGAACCACAAATGTTCAATTTGGTTTAGGTCAAGTGAGTTTGGAGGCCAGGGCATTAACAGAAAGTCAGCAGCATGTTCCACGAACCACTGCTTGATGATTCTGGCAGTGTGGCACGGCGCATTACATCACCAGCAGGGAACACAGTTGCCATGAACAGCTTTCAGGGATTGTGCTATTGGGGCCTAAAGTGTCCCCCCCCAACATCACCCACAGCTTAACACCGCCATCGCTGGACTGTTTTCGCCATAGCTTCAGTTGGTAATTTGCATATCCACGCTCGATCGTCTATGTGATGCACCAGGAATCTTGATTCGTCAGACAAGGCCACTTTCTTCCAATCATCAACAGTCCAATCTCGACGATCTTGAGCCCATTTCATGGGTTGTTGGCGATGACATGCAATGCGCATGGGGGTACGCAGGCCCATGCACAGAAGGCTGCGATGAACTGTGTGCTGTGACACATTGCTTTGAGGCCCTGCGGTTGCCGTGAAAAGCGTGCGACAGTCTCTGCTCCTCTCTGGCATCAATAAGCTGTAGACAATGCTTTGTCATTTGACCATCTGTGCACCACTTTTGATTCGTACTCACTACAGTGGCACGTGAACAACCCACAAGCCATGCCGTTTCTGAGATCGTAGTTCTGAGGCGCCGTGCCATCACAATTTGTCCTTTATCAAACTCCGATAAATCGGCAGCTTTTCCCATTCTGACTCTGAACACCATGTACATTATTTTTGAATATATATTAACTGGTGCATTTGATCCAAAAGAAGGTCAGTTTGTACCTGCAGATGCAAATAAAAAAAAAAATAATGTGCCTGCAGCCTCTAAATGAGATCAGAATAAAAGATGGAAATCGTGAGTACATCACATAGTTTTTATAATATTTGCTTATGTTTATTCATACTAAATTGCACAGAACATGATATGGGCAGGTTTGCAAATCTACTCACACAAATTCCTGCTAAGCATACATAAAAAGCTTGGAATGTATTAAATAAAATGATTCATGAATTTCAGTTAACATCTTTAGAATATGCACAGTAGTATTAATAGTAAATATGTTTAAATAAAGTTGAATATACCAAACACTTATTAGAAAGAACAAAAATTAGCAACTTTTCTCACAATAAAATGTGTATTATACATTGACTATAGTTTCGCAGAGCATTTGGCTCCACATGTTCAGGGCGAATGGAGCGTAAACATTCAAATCATTGTGACATCATCAGAGTTCTGACGGTTATGGATTTTGGCGAGTTGTTTCCACGCGCTTGAAAGAAATGGAGTCGACGTCATGTTGTTGACAATCTGTGACGAGTTCAATATATAATGAACATTTTATTGAGAAAAGTAGCTAATTTTTATTCCATCTTAACACCACAAGCTTAGTAGTCATAAATTATACATAACTTATTAGAAAGTTGGAAAACACTACTCTCTCTCTCTCTCTCTCTCTCTTAACACTGCTGCACCACAATAGTGCAGCCAGGATCTCTGGCTTGGAGGGGTGCCCAGCCCAATTGGAATCAGGACCACATTAAGAGAGGGGCTAGGGGAGATGGCTGAGCCCATCTTCCATATATATTCCATAAAACTTTCAGAAAGTGGAATGAGTAAGGAAAAAAAAAAAAACCTGGGCACATGGAGCTTTGCAAGAAAAAGAAATTATGATTACAGGGAAAATATTACGCCATTTAACTTCTTTTTTTGAAAGATAAAATATGAGGTCCGATCAAAAAGTTCTGAGACTAGGCCGATATACAATAAAGTACTTACGTTACTTAAGTCTGGCTATGATCTCCCTCAAAGTAGTCTCCTTGGGCAGCGATACACTGCTGCCAGCATTTTTTCCACTGTTGGAATGCACCCTGGAAGTCCTGTTCACGAATTGTGTCAAGCACCGTCTGCGGTTCGCATTGGATCTTGTCCATGGTTTCAAAATGGTGACTCTTAAGCTTTAGCTTCGGGGAAAGAAAGAAGTCGCAGGGGCCCAAATATACCAAGTAAGGTGGTTGAAGAAATGTAGTCATGCTGCTGCAGCTGCAAGACTGGCGTGTTGCTAACGCTCTGGGAGCTGCTGCATTGTTGTGATGGAGCAGGAAATTGCCCCTGTGCCACATTTCAGGTCATTTGCGGCGAATGTCCTCCCTAAGATGCAGCAGAACATCGCAGTAAAAAAAGGGCAGTGATGGTCTGGCCCTGGGGGACGAATTCACGGTGCACCCCCCCCCCCGAATGTAGAAGAACACGATGAACATGCTTTTGGTTGTGCTCCGGACCTGTCGGGCCTTCTTCAGTCGTGGAGATGCCGGGCTCTTCCACTGCGACGACTGTTGTTTGGTATCCGGGTCGCAACCATAGACGTCTCGTCCTCAATGGTGACCTGCTGATGAAAATCTTGACAGAGTTCGACACGGAGCGCCTTCTGTTTGGGGTTCAGAATCTTTGGCACAAACTTTGCAGCAATGTGGCGCATGTTCAAAACAAACGTCAGAATTTCTTGCACTCTTCCGTATGACACATTGACGATGGTAGCAATGTCTTGAATGGTTCTCCGACGATCCTCATGCACCATTTCCCTAATTTTGTCTACATTTTCGGGGTTTCACTTGTGGACAGTCGCCCTGATCTCTTGTCGTCTTCCAGTGCCGTTCTGCCGCTCTTGAAGCGCGAGTGCCACTCAAAACACCACGCATGGCTGATTGCTTCATTGCCATAAGCTGCCACATTTCATGCATCTCCGTTCCTGATTTGCTGAATTTGATGCAGAATTTGATGTTCGCTCGCCGCTCTAGTTTGCAGTCCATACCGAAATTGCAGCTGTGTTCTGCACGTGGACACCATATATCGTGTAGCACAGCTCCCGATGTACACAGAATGACGACACTAGGCATAATGACTCATGAAGGTCACTGCCCTCGACTGCTTCTCGTGCATCTGACTACTGCCATCTGTTGGCGTGCTATGTACCTTGTCTCGGAACTTTTTGATCGCACTACGTATCATCCCCCTGACAGAAAAGGAATATCTCTGCTAACTAATTGCCCCAATTTTCTCTTCAGTTTTGTGCTGATCTCAAGAATGGTCCAATTGATGACAAAAAAGGCAGAATTCCGTGGAAGAATCTCATGTATGGTTGATGAAAAGAACTGTTTGGCCACAGGGTCTGGGAGGGGAGTGAGGACTCTGGAGGCATATTTATTCTTGGCGTGGGTATCAAATGTCATAGGCCACCCATTAGTGGATTTCTGTGGAGAGGGAAAAAGCTCCTTCAAGAACTACACATACTACATAGCATAGTGACGAAATTTTACCTACTAGCTCCACATAGCAGCTCCCTTCTTATTCTGTTGAGCAAAGTGTGCAGATTGCAGCACCTCCTGACCTTTCCGGATGTCCAGATAGCTAAAACGTTTTAGAAGAATGAATGGTCATGCAGCTCTACTTTAGGAACAGATAGACGTCCCATCCCCACTCCCCAGTTGAGAAAGAGATCAGTTAATTGCAGAGGAAGGTGAGTGTGCAGAAATCTGAAGAGGAGATATTCTTTTTTTTAATGCCTCAACAGGTCAGTCATAGTTTTTGCACTCAACTGGGCACGGGTTCCACCTTACAGTCACAGGCACCCATAGCTTAGGAGGGGGCAAACAGAAATTGTAAATACAAAAAGCATATGCAAATTTCCACTGTGCCTGTTTTTTATCAAAGCATTTTTACCACACTCTCAACACAAATTTATTTGGGAACCATAAGACCCAAAAACTACACAAAAAAATGAATGAAATTAGACAGCATGTTAGGACAACAAAAAAATATATTTGTCGTTCATTTTGATTCTTTCGGCCATGTCCCTGCGCCACGAAACAGAAATCACTCAGCTGGTCACAAAGAATGGAAAAATTACCTTAAGACATTTCTGGGAAATATTTCAAAAGATCTTTATCCAGCAGTAAATATGTACTACAGAGGATGCTGTATTTTTCATTTTTTTGCGTTTCATACTTTTCCACACTGTATGTACACTGTTCAACAGCAATACAAAATTTCATTACTTCCTATAGTAACTTTTTGCTTCTATTGGAAATTCCTAACGTTTATCCTATTTTTACTCAATACACATGCATTAGTAAGTTCTACAGAAAAAATAGTAATCAGAATCAGTGTTAACACAAACTAATTAAAGAAAGTTATTACATTAAAAAAACAGAGCCATCAATGAGCTTTCAAAACTAATAAGTGGTGTCTTAAACAACTTAATTACAACAACAACAGAATTACAAAATACAAGATGAAAACGTTTCTGTTTGGTAACTGGCAACAGTGTGAGGAACTTGGAAACAATATTTAAATTCTTCAATAGTAAACAAAATTTTTGTTAAACCTTCTATACATTGAGAACAGGTCTTGACTAAAATCAAGAGGCCAGAAATGTCTGTAAAAATCCAAAAGAATTCAGAGGGAAGGAAGATTAAACAAAATTTCTTCAACTGGAACTAGAACGAAATGAATATATCTGGGTAAAGCCTTGAGTGATTTAATTCATGTTATCACAAAAATCTCTAATACTTTGCAAGGACAGAAAGAGCAGGGCCCGATTTCCAGGGGAGGGCAAATGCCCCCTCTTGCCCTCCTATTTAAGTGCCCATGCTTACAATATAAAATTTAGGCTAGGGTTGATAAAACTGAGCCCAAACTCAACACTGATATAAGTCCCCGTGTCCCTTGTCCAGTACAAATTGTCTGGTGACCAGTAGTTCTCATTACATCTGTTCCCTACACCATCTTGTGACCTCTTTGCCCATAAGATGTTTGACAAGAAATCTGGTTCTTCTAATGTATTCATTGCAAAGTTACAAAAACTCCAGCCATTTCACCAGATCTCCAGTGTGAAATGCCTGATGAAAATGACACAAACAAGGATGCATGTGGTGCCGCTGCAAAATTTGTACATTCACTGGTGACTCGATATACTTTCCTTGTCAGCTTATTGACCACTGTAGTGGGGTTGTGCAAGCACTTCTGTCAGAACATCCCTGTGACCAGCAACACACACTGCCAGTGTCACATAATTAATGAACTACTGATGGTCTTATGATCAGGATGTTTTGCATTAGGAAATGGTTGTGCATACACCCATTCCCTGCATCAGGATCCTGACTGCTTTCATCATAAATGCAATCCATTTCACAAAACTCCATTAATAAATGAAGACATTGTTCACACATAAATCACAATTGTACGCATTAAACCTATGCCCAAAACCACAACTTCAGAGAATTGCTGCTTTTAAGCATTAGAAATTGAATGGCAGCATTGGGTTGATCGCACACACACCATTAAATATTGTGCTGAATAAGCAGGTCTCACGAAAGTGGAATGCAAATTTGCCAATAGAAGGAATCCCACAGCTGCCTGATTGTGCTAACATTTGAGGAGTTCCTTTCCATCTTTTGTTTTGGGACAGATACATTATGTACCATTTTTCTACAATCTAAAACTTGAATTCAACTTTGTTCCCCTGTTTCCATAGGAGGAAAAACAGTCCCCTTATCTCCCCTCATAATGGTGAAGTGATCCAATGTTGTTTCATCATACAGTGCCATAGAGATTTCTTATACTATTGCACAAAAAGCAGAATGCCATTTTATTGTATATATCTGTCAACTATATAGTTGTGACTAACAAAATGCTGAAATTGGTTTTTGTTGGTGTAATAGTAAAAAGTAGAACAAAACGCTGGCTTTCACCACCACGGATGGCTTCTTCAGGCAGAAGTATTATTCAAACAGAGTTCCAGTTTTTTTCCCCCTTCTGGAACTCTGTTTTTGTTTTTGCTTTTGAATAATACTTCTGCTTGAAGAAGTCACCCATGGTGGCAAAAGCCAGCGTTTTGTTCTATTACACCAACAAAAACGGATTGCAGCATTTTGTTAGTATTTACTGGTGTATTCTACCCAATTTTTCTGTTATATAGTTGTGGTATTTTGTACTGTTTCTCACGTATGAATATCAAAGCTTTTGCTGGAAACTCATTCATCTTCGTCTAACAGTGAATCATCACTGTTGAATGCTATTGAATATTAAAAATCATGGTAAAGTACTATATAAATGAAAGTAGTTACTCACATCTTCATTTTCCTGGTAAAAGTCTGAATACTAAACTATTTTCTTGTGTTCCTCAAGGTGTTCCACATGTCAGAAGCATAAAATTTACTTTGAAGCCATCTGTTAAAATTTCCAGTGGTCACTTCATAAAGATACTCTAAATGGTGAGTTGATATAGGTGTGTAATTAATCTTCTAAATTAAATTGGGCTTTATTTGGTAAGCATGACCCATTTCAGGCATTAGATACTTAGCCCAGCACAGCCCATCAATTGCAGCTATTATTTAAGCCTGGTCTGGCCTGTGATAAATCATTTTGTCTTTCTATTGTATTTTTATCAAATTGTGAAAACACACACACACAGGGTTGAACCTTTTTGTTGTCAACAAGACCCAACGTGTTTTTACCATCTTAACATCTACAGATGGCAACACTGTGTGTGCCTCTCCTCATCTCTGTGATTATGTCCTAGGCTATGTCATGAAAGTAAGTAAAGCCAGCCAAACAGACCAAGAACCCTGTGTGTGCCTCTTCTTGTCTCTGTGATTATGCCCTGAGCTATGTCATGAAAGTAAATAAAGCCAGCAAAACATACCAAGAAATCAGGAAACATGACTTTTTTCGTCTTTACCACTGCGATAAAAAGAATGGGTTGACTTGGCCCTGCCCGACCTGGCCAGAAATGTCTGGGAAAAAGCCATCCCCAGCCCATTGCTTTGTTCTCTAAACTAAAAAAAAAACCCGACCTGGCTCGTGCAGACTTCTATCCCAAACTGCCGGTGAAACCAGGTATTCCTGAGTGGCACAAAGAAACACTCAACTTTGGCCCAGAAATGTAGTTTACAATTTGAATGCGATTTCACAGTTTTGCTAGCTTTTGCATATAATGGAAACTTGGGGTTATGTGAATGTTAAAACACACTATATTATCAGCATTAGTTTCATGTACAACTGTACATACAAAAAAAAACAACAACAAAAAAACCCTGCACTATACAGAAATAATGGCACAAAAGTATGGATTCACGAGGACAAAGCATCCAGACATATATAAGATTTCACTATCTCATTGATGCAAGAAATGAAGACTGGAATGTATCTTATCCCCTTTAGTAACATTCCAGTGAAATTATATGATACAACATCTTTGGATTTTAGTGCCTCTGGACTGCTGAAACAGACTGCTGGAAACTGGTTACCTTACACAGCCAATAGATCACAAAAGTCATGTTGCAAAGAATGTGATGAACTTGATGGGACTGTTCTGCACCACATACCTTTACAATGGAAATTACACTGCAGATTTATGGTTCATGTGTAGGAAAAGCATACTAAGCTCCATTCCTGGATTTTATTAAGAAGGTATGGCTTGAAAACTCATTTTTATAAAATTAAACAATTTCAGTATTACCCTAATTTTGACTTACTTCGTTGGAGTAAAACGACTGCATTTCGGAAAACAACTGATCTAAGTCTTTACTTGACTTTAATGGTTGACACTAAATCAAGGAATAAAAAATAGTAATTGTTAATAACAAAAGATATGAAAAAAAAAACTGCAGCAAAAAGGCATACACTGCAGCTACAATTAACAAGAAACTGAAAAGATAAACACATTTGAAAGATGTGAATCCATTTATTGATGTAAATATTACATGGATGTTAAGTCAGAAATTATCTGAAAACTTGACATGGATAAATTCATTTTGTGTTACATAACTAAATATATATAGGAATCTGAATGAATGACTATTTAAGGAGTTTGACATGTTTATGCAAAATTACATTATGATTAGCTACTTATGAGTGTGATGGGCTGCATTTTGCCACAATAACCACTTGTACTGTCTGGCATTGATTCCACTAGACCATAAAAGGTGCCCTCATGTATTCTGTGCCAGATGGACAGAATGATGTCCCAGAGTTCAGCTATGGAATGAGACAGTGGCCTATCAGTGAATGTTGTGTTTCACTGCATTACACATGCGCTCCATGGGACTCAAAGTTGGGGAAATTCGGGGATCAAGGGAGCATAAGAAAAGTGCAAACATGATCCTCGAACTATTTCTGCACAGTTGCGACATCAGACATTGTCTTGATGAAATGTCATCTAGAAACAGAAGACCATGAGTTGAGACTCCCCTGAGTACAAACATCCATATCACTAAGCTGTTCTATAGCAATTCAGAGGTTAGCTGGCTTTTTCAAATAAAGCTCATCTGCTAGGTCTTCAAAGGAAGCTCATCTACTTATGGTGTTACATTTTACTATTGGTGTATGAAATTACTCTATTTACAGGGGTCTTGGCATCAGAGCTGAGACAGGCTGAGTCTGAGCCCGAAACAGAGCCCGGGTCCAAATTGGGCTCGGGCTGTAGAATATTTACTGAGGTTCGGGCTCGGGCTCTTAGAGAGAGGGAGAGCGAGATAATTTTTTTTATATATAAATGTGATTTTTTATGATTTAGCAAATGAGACACTTTATAATTGCTAAAGGTAATTCTTCGGCAAGTGGTTCTGGTTAGGGAACGGGCATTCGAGATGGCTATTTATGCCGGGCTTGCGTAGAAAATGTCATAGGCCGTGCATTAGTGTGTTTCTGCAGAGAAGAAAAAGCTTTTTCAAGAACTACAGATATTGCATAGTTGATAGCATGCCGACGATACTTTACCCCTTATCTCCACGCAGTAGCTCCCTGCTAATTCTGTTTAGCAACATACATATTGCAGCGCATTATGGCACGATAACATTAGCATTATTAGAGCAACATACAATTGCAGCACCACCTGATCATTTTGGATGCCCGCCCACCCTCCCGTAGCACTTCAGGTGGAAATGAACGGTCAAAGAAAATCGTACAGTTACACTGTAAAAATAAACAGAGGTCCTTTCCAACTACTTCGCAATTACGAAATACATTGGTTAATTGCATGAGGAGGAGAGAGTGGAAGTGCGGGAAAGAAGATATTTTTTTATTAATGATTAAAACAGGTTAACCAGTTTTCAGGCTTGTTCAGGCCCGGGCTGTATTTTGCAATATTAAATTCAGGCTAGGGTGGGCTCCGGCTGATATGCCATTGGCTCGGGCTCCAAAAATTGAGCCCGAACTCAGCTCTATTTGGCATACAACTTGAGCTTCATTGACATCCATCACACATCTCACACAAGTCCTTTTGTACTTAACACCCATCTTTTTGTCACGCAGATATTTCCGAATCTGGTCCTACCAGGATTTCCACGGCCTTCCTCTACCTTTCTTTCCTGCCACTTGGGTTTAATAAATTCTCTTAGTTAGCACCTTGCCACTTTATACTTTCAACATGGCCAAATCACCTCAAAATTTTAGTCTTCATCTTACTAAAAACATGTTGCTCCACATTACACGTCTCCAAAATATCTCTGTCACATGATCAGAATGTGTTTTGCCAAAAACCCCTTATAAGTAACTCACCTCTCCAGCACACAAATGGTTCCTATGTCTCTTCTGCAATACCCAGGTTTCATTGCTGTGCAATGAAACCTGGGTATTGAATATATAGGAATAACTGCACTTTCATGCACAGCCATTCCAGACTTTTCTGACAACCCATCATTCTTGTGAAATCGTCCTAAGGCAGCTATGACTTTCCAAGAATTCTTCTCTAAGTACATTGCTGCATTAAATAATTTTAATTCCCATACACTTTTGCATTTTATCCTGACTCTACCAGGGTTCCCACAAAAAAGAAAAAAATTCTCCAGGTGGTATTGAACATTTTTTCAGAGTGCCAATCCAAATAACACTGGGGTGAATTATTGAATTACTACATTTTTTTATTCTTGCATTTTCTCACCATAGCAAACATTTGTAAATTCTTTAAATAACCGATCTTTACACAATTATCGATACTTGTTTTTTTTTCAATAAAAATTAAATGCATGAGGCACGATTTTTTTTTTTTTTTTTTGGCATCATGATTCCGTGACATTTTGTGAACCTGAGTGGTATATTGCCAGCACAGATTTTTTTAATATATTCCTGTAGAAACGATTCATATGTAAGAAAAATCTGTCAGTTCATTACTTTCAGTTTTTCCTTTGTCTAAAACATATTGCAGCTATGCTTCAGAGAAAGACACTGCAAGGGAACCAACCCAACAAAGAGCTTTGATCCATTGGTTAGTTGGTTCTCTTGTGATGTGTTTTTCCAAGCCGGAACACATCAGGCTCATTGTACCTGATTGTTCCATGTTGCACAAAGCAAACTGCCTGCGGAAACAATGAAAAGCCTAGTAATAGGGAGTTTTTAAAATTCAGTTTGGATACTTTTTTTAGAGAATTAAGGAATATTGTACTATATTGAAAGTAAGATCTTTCAAATTCTAGGCAGGTAAGAACTGCAAAATGAGGCTGTAAATCTGAAAAAAAAAAAAAGTTTTTTTGGCAAAATAAAAAAACCCCTGATAACCTCTCCCCAATTAAAAAAAAAAAAAAAATGCAATGTTTCCTTAAGCTTTCCTTGATTTTTGGAACCATTTGCAAAATTCCTGGGAATTCCAGGTTGTACAGGAACCAGTCCATGCACTTTTTAGCATAACTGGTTCATTTGTGACTCCAGAAACAGAAAAAGGGGGAAAAAAAAAGAATTAAGATGTGACAAAAGAACATTCACCCCTAAAAGTTCAGCAAGCTCAGATCAAGATATCATGTATGGATATTTTTTTATTTTCTTCCCTCCTTTTTCCTTTATCAAGTACAGTTTTGAAAATTAATTCATTACATTGTCTCCTAAAAATGGATTAAAAGTTTGGCATCTTTGGGTATAGAATTTCGTAAACCAATGTTTTCAAAATTAGCGAAGGATTTTCCTTCTGTTGAAATAAAAAGCAATGGATCCACAATAACAGTAAAAACAACAGTGAAAAACCAGTTTTACTCAGCATAATTTTTTATCTCTAAAATGAAATAAGCAAAACTGACACAGGCAGTAAGGGGAAAAAAATTAACAGGAAATAAAACTTACCATAAAGTTAAATGGAGATGCTGCCATTGTCACAAACACATTGAAGAGGCTGCCATTTTCAGGCACATCAGGAGGATACAGAGGAGGAAATTTTTCAGAGTCATTCTCACACTCACTAGTAGTGGCAGGCACCCTAAATACATAAGTAATTTAAAAGCCCAAGCAACACACAGGTGCAATAATGGCATGTGAAAAAGCATATATTTCTGTTTCTAACAAAGTTGCTAGCAAAACATGAAGAAACTGAGCAATCTCAAAAATAATCTGGAAAAAAATTATGCATTACTTTTCCAAATGATAATTCTGACAAATCATGCCTACACAGCTCCTTCAAGTTGTAGTTTTAAAACATAAAAATAAATAAATTTATTTATATTTTTTTTTTTACTGTATGCTTGAAAAGAACCCAATTAATAACATCAATGGCAAATCAAGCAGAATATTAGAAAATATTTGGAAGTTCATTCTTTGCTACATTCTCACACCTTTGTTGACTTCACTCTGAATTCATGTAGAACCCAAATCTCTGGAGGGGGGGCAGAAATATATACTCATATTATTTCTTGTAAATGCCTGAACACAAGATGACGATTTTCACTTTTATACATTAAGAATCATCCCTTGGCTGCAATTTATATCTGAAATGGAACTGAATGACTAGCATAATATGAACTTCAAGTAGCTGATCAAGGAAGGCTGATCATTCACCGAGGCTTCTGCTATTTTAATGAAAGATGCATTCAAGAAGATTTATTCATAAACACACCTCAAGTGAAATATATGCACAATAAGAAATGATATTCAATACAAACTTTCATTTTTGTCTGTCTTTGAAAATACAGGCCAAACACTTTAAGTATCCATTCTTTAAATTTACAGCTCAAATTTAAACACTTTGCCACACATAAACAAATAAAACTTTTCACTGCAGCACGAACTATCTCTGTGAGAGATTCTGAACCAATCGTCTATTGAATGAAAGAAAAATTTGAAAACTTTTGTTTTTTCCCTATCTGCCTCTGTGAAAATCATAAAAAATGCTTTGGCAATGAAAGCCCATGATTGGTTAATACTTTAGCATCTGATGCGTCAACTATATGTGACAAATTCCTACTATGGAGATATCACCTAACACAGAACAAGATCACGAAAGTGGACCACCATGTGTCTGAACATAGATATTCATGGTTCATACACTTATACAATCGCAGAGTTCCTGGACTTTTCAACTTCTTTCCAGAACATGCAATCCAAACTCTCCTATTTAAAATATAGTGAAGCCATGGTCTGTTCAACCTGTAACTCTGATTATGGTGATTGACTGGGGAGGGGGGAGGACCTTCACAGTAGTGAAGATGAATCATCAAAAATTAGGAAGGATGGAGAGAAGACCCCTGAAGACTAAAATGTTACGGGTGTGAGTTTGGTTATGAAGAATGGTTACTAAAAAAAAATAGGGTGGAGGAAGTGAGACCATGGGCGAATATCATGAGGATAGCTGCGTAAAAACCCTGAGGACTTGAAAGATATACTGAATGCAGAATGCTGACTTACTTACAGCTCCCAACTTACGAATTTTATTGTAAAAGTTTTTTCATGTAACGTAACTAGCGTGATCAAATTACCTTTATTTGCTGAAAATGATGTCAACTGTAGCTAATAAGAAACTTAGAATCACATAAATACTGAAATACCAAAACTTTCACTGAAAATGTAATCAGGTTTAATTTCTACAAAACTTTTATATACATTATAGAATACAGAGGTGCCAATTTTTAAAAATAAAAAACCAGGACATCAGTGCTCATTTAGCGGTGTGCGAATTTACAGTTTACAAATAATAATATATTTACAATAATAATATCAGTTTTATAATAATACTATATTATAAGTTTAAGACCCCCCCTGCCTTCCCAAAAGCTTCTTTTCAGTTTTGCATCGATCTCAAAATGACTCAAATGATGGCAGAAAAATTGGAATTCTGCGAATCCACGGAAGAATCTCATGTATGAATAAGAGAATGAAAAACACAAGTTTTATGAAAAATTAAATGTGAAAAATCGATACTGCATTGTTACTCTGCCATGAAACTATTTTACAGGGCACGGAAATGGGGCAAATTCCACCACGGACAAATTAAATACTGATCTAAAAATTTAATTACATTTAATAAAAGGGAAAGGGGCAAAAACGATTGCTCTCTATTGATTAGGTTTGAAGAAGTATATATTAGAAAAAGGGAAACAGGCATCTCGTTAGAAAAAAAATCTTAAAAACTACGAAGTCGCTCCTTTTCACTATTACTGAAGATATTAAAAATGGGGGACATGATCACACACGCACGCAGGCAGGCACGCACGCACGCAGGCAGGCACGCACGCACGCAGAGAAAACATCAATAAATAAAAATATAATCAGGCAGATAAAAAAAAAATCGGAAATATTGTAATATGCGGAAACAAAAAACCACGTGACATTCTCTTCGCTGCTACAGCAGTAATTTTTGGTGCGATTACGAACATTTGCGAGATTAGCTGACACTTTTCCGGTTCTTTTTTCAATTGAAACATCTAGAATATATGAAAATAAACTTTACACAGATGTTTAATAATATTATTTCACTGAGATTTTAAATTTTCATAGAATACCAGATGTTTTTCGTAGTCCCTAACGGGCTGATGATTTCTATTGCAAATAAATACAGTCGAACTCTGTTAAGACGAGCTGTTCGGGATAGAGCAAATTGCTCGTTATAGCCATTACTCGTATAATCTGGGAAAGACCCAAACTATCAAGGAAATCATTCAAAAAATAAATTTTGTTATCAAATATAGTGCATACAATGTTTAATGTTGAGAAATACATAGTACTTATGTTTAGTTGAAACTACCATACAATATTTCGGTTAGTTGGAATTCTTGAAAAATGCGTACGTAAAGTACTACATACACACATAATTATACGTACCATTATACATACTGTAGTACATACATATGTAAGTACGTACGATGTGATGCAGATTAAGTTGAAATTCTTGAATAATGGACATGTAAACTACATACGTACTGTATGAAATACAATATGTACTATACAGTACTTAGATAAAATTAAGCACAGGTACAGTACTATCTGCCCAAAGCACTTATCATTTTTATTTCGTATAAAAAATTTGGTTAATTTTAGCTGCGTTGTCCTTGACTTCAACCGAAAATCCATCAGATTACGCTTAACAACTGATAATGCACTTAACACACACTCATTGCCAAAATTAGTTTCATAAAATCTAGTCAAAACATCCAAGGCATCTTGTGCTTGATTGTAAGTCACAACTTCTTGTGTTTCTGTAATGTTTTCGCCTTCACTGTCAGTTTCAGTTTCTTCATTCACTGCAATGACTTCTTGCACAATTTGTTCCTCCGTTAAAATTCCAGTTGTTAGGACCGCAGCGTCAATGTCGATAAAATCATCAAGGGAATTGCAATTGTTAAAGGTGCTTAAATCTCTACTTTTTAACCATTCTGATAAGGGGAGAACATCGTCATCAATCGCTTCAGTGCTTTCTACTAAAGTCTCCTTTAGAAGACCAGCCTTCGTATAACACTTTTTAATTGTTGTCGGAGTGACACTATCCCGAGCTTCTCTCATAAGACGAACAGCATCCAATACAGAAATCTTAATTTCTAGCTTCTTCTCCATTTTCAGAATTAGTTGCAAGGTTAGAAATCGCCAAAAATGGCACTTAAAGCTCCTAATAATCCCTTGGTCCATAGGCTGTAGAATTGATGTTGTGTTTGGTGGTAGGAACACAAGTTTGATGTTTGTCAAGTTTTCTACTTTGGGATGTGCTTGGCAGTTATCTATTAACAGCAAAATGTTTCTGTTATTCTTTCGTAGTTCATGATCCTATTTATGAAGTTCTCCCGTAAATATATCTGATGTCATCCACACCTTTCTGTTTGCTTTATAATCAACCGGGAGATGCTAAAACATAGAGGCTTTAACGATTTGCCAATCGCCAATAGTTTTCTTTTTCATTTCCTGCCATGTTCGCACAAATTAGAACAGTTAGCCGATCCTTTGCCAATTTACCTTTAGTGCATTTCTTGCCTTTAAAAGTTAAAGTCATGTAAGGGGTTACCTCGTAAAAAATGCCCGTTTCATCAGCATTGAATATGTTCTGCTCACTGAATTCAGAAATGAAGCTGGGCCAAACGCTTTTTAGCCATTGACTTACAGATTCCGTATCTGCAGACATTGATTTCCCTGACATTTTTGCGTAAAAAATATTGTGTCTGTTCTTGAAGCGATCAAGCCACCCATTACTGCATATACAATTCTCATGATCGAACTGTACTGCAAATTTTTCCGCTTGTTAAAATCGGCCCATTGATAGGAAAACCAGAATCACGTTGCACTTTAAACCAACAAAAGTAAAGCTTCATCAATATCATTTTTTTCACACTTTTTCATTTTTTTTGCAATCTGTAAGATTGTTTTCAAATGCTAACAAAACTGCATCTTTGTTCTTCCACAATGTAGATACGGTAGATAATGAAAGCCCATACTTTTTGCAAACAGCTGAATTTTTCTCCTGAATAATATCCATTTTCTCCCTGATGGAGAGAGCCTTTCTTTTTACACCAACCATTTTGCTCACAATATCACACTTAATAAAAAAGGGAGAGGGAAAGCATAAGTGATGTCACAAGAGTAGGGCTGCATGTGACTTTCTGATTAAAAAAGGTAACCATATGTCCCATGCGAAGTTGAAATACTGAATGCACTAAGAAAACATGCGTGGAGTTAGACCATAACAGCCAATGAGAAAAAGCGAATTCCAGGAACCCTCTCTTAAACAGTGGCAAAGTAAAGGCTGGGAAGCTTTCCCCCACAAAATGCCGCTCCCATCTACCCTTGGGCTGAAATGCAAGACGTCATAAAATACTCCCCACTTTTCTCTCGGAGCAGGTGACACACAGACAGTCTTTTTGGGTAGCAGGTGGCTAATTGACGCCACCTTTCAATGCTGCGCTATCTTTACTGGGTGTAAAAAATAAATAAATCTGAAAGTCTTGCAAATTTGCTCGCTATAATAGAGTTGTTACTCATAATAAGCGGTATAATTTAACACTAATTGCATATGAAACCACACTTCTTCTGGCATTTACTTGCTATAGCCGGGACCTCGTTATACCCGAGCTAGTCTTAACCAAGTTCAACTGTACATAAAATCCATAGTACTTGGAATCTCTTAATCTTTCTTCCCACCACATGGTCTTACTCAGTGTCAAAGGGTGTGCATGGAGAATTTACTTTGCCGAAGTCCCAACGATGATGACGGGGCAAGGCAGTTCTGGCGCACAATGGCACAAAATCTGCCTTTTGTATCAAGATTGCGCCTGATTTTTGTTTTGGTGCCGAATTCTCATCACTGCACGAGGCACCGCACAAGCGCCATGGATGTGACGTCATAAACCAGTACTTCAACTTTCCAAGTCACTGACTGTCTTGCTACCATCACGAGGCTCACGGACCTGGGCGCTTGAAGTGCCGTGGATTAACAAAAAGACATTTGTCTCCATTCTGTCATTACCGACTCCCACATGCCAGCATTGATGCTGAAGAAAAATAATCGCTGATATCATTAACGAGGGAAAAAAAATGCCATGCATAATAAATAAATAAAAAAAATATATAAGAAAACCACAAAACTAAATTTTTTGTTGAAAAATTGGATTTCCGGAAAATATTTTTGAAATCGGACAGAATCTGGGTAAACCGGGACACTTGGCAGCTCTGCATTATACTATATTAAATCTACTTTGGCTTTAGTTTAATTATTGAAGCAAATTATAGAATTAAACAACAACAACATAAAACTAAAAAATATACAGGTATAAAATATATAGTTAGAACGTAAATGCGGCATTACTCTTGAAATGCTTTCATATACCACACAATCAATACATAAAATACTATTTACATTTAATTATTTCGAAAGAATGCTTACATTGAAAATTTAAGGATAAGGAAAGGTGAAATATTTGAAACTTTTTCAAAGGAACAAAGGGATTATTATTTCTTAAACAAATATTCATTGAAGCAAGGACTTGTGTTACATTTTACTTAGAGAAGGAATTTCCAACATAATATTGATGCTGTAGCTATGTTTTAAATTTGTACTTACCAGCAAACAAAGTATGCACAAAAATTTCCAAAATGAAACAAAAGAGAATAACGGAGAAAACCTTAAGTCCAAGGGCTATGTGTACGGCTGCATTCATCAGTGTTCAAGACAATTTAACTGTGCATGATTAGAAAACTAATTAGAGAAGATGGAAAGGGATTAGTAAGCTCAGAAAATACTAAGAAAAACTAGATTTAAGTTTCTGACATTAGAAAGCAATCTGATTTTATGCCAAATTTTTACATGAAGCATTCATTAGCAAATTTCAGTAAAGATCAAAATAAGCCTCAAAAAATAAAAACGTTCAGCTACTTATAAAACATTAGCTACTTACTTCCACCAGTGGCTAAAAAGTTTGTTACGAAGATTAACAAATGGCACAAAAAAACGTTTTCTGTAGCAGAAGGAAAGTATTGGAGACAAAAAGATTTTCAAATCAAACAGTTAAAAGAAGAGATATAAAAGAAAACATTATATAACTCTATGCCTTTTAGTGGAAGAATTTTGCATAAGGGAAAAGTTGAAAACAGGCAAAAAGTATTCTTCATAACAAAAGATATGCTAAGGAAAAAGAACTTTTCAAATACGTCTACCGGAAGCAGAGATAGCAAGCAAAACGTTTTGACCTTTACAACCCCTAGTGGGAAAGTTGTACATTATTTGAAGAGGATCTTCTTATTGTAGCAAAAAACTTTTTTACTCTCCATCTTTATTATAGTGCATGGCATACAAGAAAAAAAAAATTAATAGGGTTTTTAGAGGCAGAGATAGGCTGCAATGGAAGTACACAAACACCACCTAGTGACAGAATTGTGAACAACAAACCTCCTCAAATACAAACCTTTTAAAGTGTTCCATAAGGTAAATGGCATCTGGTGTTAAAATAATTTTTCAAAGCGGATATATTTAGAAGTACAGATATTGAGAAAAATAGATTAAATATCTGTGCCCCCTAGCGCCGAAATTGTGCAATATTTTGGGAAGAAAATACACCCAGTTTTCATAGTTAGTAGAATCTGATCGAAAGAAAATATTTTTCAATTGGGTTTTTAGTCCCACAGATATTGCTGTAAACTGAAATGTGAACTTATGCCCTCTAGTGGTGCACTTGTGGGTTAAGAAATATTTGAAATTACATGAGAAACATTTCACACTGAAAATGCTCTCCAACAAAGAAAGAATTTTTGAGATCAAACTCGTAGAAACGGAGATATGGACAAAAATAAAATATACATGTATGCCCCCTGGTGGAAAAATTATGCACTATTTTAAGCAGGAGGTATTCTCAAAAAGTTTTTTTAGGTGATCAGTATCGGTCCATGGAAGAATTTTCTCAATCGAGTTTTGAGCTCAGATTTTGTTGCAAATACATCAGAAGCAAAAATAAACACTTGCGCCCCTGGTGGCCAAACCATTCTTTACCAAAAATACCTTATATGCAAAACATTTTTCATCAGTAAACGCAGAAAGAATTGTTCAAATCAAACTTTTAAAAATGGAGATATCAGGAAAATTGTGACACACCTTACGCCCCCAAGTGGAAAATCTATGAATAACTTGAACAAGGGACTGTAACTAAAACAGTCTTTAATATAAATGGCATCAAAAGGAAAATAATTTTTTCACTAGACATTTAGAAGCAAACATACGATGTATTTTGAATTTAATGGGGTCTGCATTCACTTCACGCACTCTAGCGGCAAAGTTTTGTATCTAAAAAAAAAAAAAAAAAAAATGCAAGGCTTATTATTCTCACATTTCAAGCTCCCCAATACAAAATATATATATATATATATAAATTGAACTAATAGTTGCAGAGATATGGTGTCCCTGGCCAGACAAAGTGATAACATAAGCAGCATGGTCTGTTTTTACAAAAGACATGGTAATAAAGCAGCTTCAGTACTGCTAACAGACAGGAAAACCAACACCCCCTCCCACATTTTGCAGGGAGTGGGGAGGGAAATTTGTCAGACACAAGTTACAATCATGGCCAAATGTCCTGCACCAGTAGACCGAAAGTCAATTTTTGATGTTTGAAGTCAACTTATGTAGTGTAAAGTCAGGAATACATATTATACATAATTTTAAAGGACATTTTATGCTGAATTCAAATATTTTTACAGAATGTTATTACCAACAATAGAAGTGAAGTTACAAGCAAAAGTGCAGCGTCTAGTTATAAAAAGCAATAATTAGTGGAATTTGCGCAAAATTAGTGTACAATGCATTTAACGTAAAATTACTGTGCAGTACATTATTGAAACTTGCAGAACTTTTGAAATAATTTACCAACAAGCAAAATATGCTCTAATATTTAATTGGATAGCAATGCTTACTTGTAACAAAGTGTGCCCTCTTGGCACGGAACTAATGAGCTTCTCTAGTTGTCCATTGGTGATAACACGGTGCCATACGGCCCTTACAGACTCAGTTAATGCTGTTTTAGATGTGGTCCTTGTT
Source organism: Macrothele yani (assembly GCA_039090855.1). NCBI lineage: Eukaryota > Metazoa > Arthropoda > Arachnida > Araneae > Macrothelidae > Macrothele > Macrothele yani. Next base: position 129,003,107 of record CM077027.1, on the reverse strand, counting down.
GAAGGATCTTTTGCGCTAATCTCACCCACAGATTTTCTATAGGATCAAGATCCAATGACAGTGCTGGCCACTGAAGTTTTCTTATAACTTTTCGATTAAACCACTTGTCAACCAACTTTGACCGATGACATGGCGTGTTTTTGTCCTAAAAGATAAAATTCCGTAAACCCATGTTGTGTTCAGATCAGTTTGGAATCCAAAATATCCACATATTTCGATCCATTCAATGTGCCATCCACAACGTGCAGATGGCCAACACCACTGGCTGAAATAAAGGACCATAACATCACCGAATGTGGGTGCTCGATTGTTGGCTGGGTGCAGCATGCCTTATAACTTTCACCAGCCAGATGACGTACATTATTATTTCCATTATTAGCAGAAATAGTAACAGTTGTTTCATCACTGAAAATAACATTTTTCCATTCATCAACAGTCCAATTCTTGTGTGCCTTGGCTTAAGCAATTCTTTTGAGCCGCTGTTGTTTAGTAAGGAAAGGTTTTCGTGCAGTCAGTCCATTTTCTTGTAGCACATGACAAACTGTACATGCAAATGCAATAAAGCTTACTTTATTCTCCCACTCATTTCATAAATCAGTGGCTGTTTTTAACATTGATTTTAAGGAACGGCGAATTAACATACAGTCATCATGTTCAGTACACAGCCTTGGTCGACCTGTTCTTTTCCTGTTTTTCACACATCCCATTTCTGCTACTCTTTTAATGGTGCGCAAGACAGCGGAATGATCACCGCCACATTTAACAGCAATTTTACGACTATTGAATCGAAGTTCATGCAAAGTAATTTTTGCCCTGGTTTGAAGAGGCGGACCAATTTTCGGGTCTTTGACATTCCGAAATTCAAATATCACCAGGAATTTTGCATAAACTTCCATCAACTGACTACAAGCAGTGCATTCTAATCTCATTAGCGGACGTCGGAGAAAGCTATAGTGAATTAGAGGGGCGCAAACACTTTTTCAGAACTGGATTTGTGTTTCCTCACTTGCACCTTTTTGCTTGTAACTTCACTTCTACTATTGATAATAACATTCTGTAAAAATATTTGAATTCAGCATAAAATTTCCTTTAAAATGATGTATAATAGGTACTCCTGACTTTACCATTACCCTGCATAAGTTGACTTCAAATATCAAAAATTGACTTTCGGTCTACTGGTGCAGAACTTTTGGCCACGACTGTATATCAATAGAAAAATCCAACTACAAAACATCGTGCAGGGACAAAAAGGAAGAATGAATAAATTTCCAGGACATGTAACAGAATCTTAGAACATTTCCAGGACTTTTCAGGATTTCCAGGATGTGTACGAACCATAGATATTGCAAATTATTTGTGATATAATCCAAATGAAAGTTCTAAAAGCAGCTTTCAAACTACAATTAGTGAAAATTCATCTCAGATAAGCATGGGACAGACCATAAGACTAATTAAATGGGATGGCTTTTCACTTATACAGCTGCACAGCATTTACACAGAAATTGCTGTTTCTGAACAAAAATTAATCACAGTTAACATGGCAAAACATTGTAGTTATTCATCATAGAAAATACAGGTGAACCTGCAGTTCATCTTGTCATGACTTAACTATATATTATCAAAACTGGCGAACCAGAAAATTCTGGGAATTGTGAAATCTATTGAGCAAATAAAGATTTTCAAATCCTGTTTTCTGTTATTCTTCTGTGTTATCTTCCATGATCCCAAGGGGGAGGGGGGAGACATGTCATATGAATTAAATTCCCAAATAGTAGGAAACAGTGTGGAAAAGACAACATGCAGCATTTTGGATAACACCCATGGTTTACAACCAGACTTGCAAAATTATCTATGCAGCAGAAAGTCTTTTTTCCATGCAACATCAAATGTGAATAGACTCCTGATGAGTTGCATCAGTGAATTGTTTCTAATAAAACCAGGTTGAACATTTTCCTGCCATTTTGATCATGTCTTCTAAAAATAATTTGTTTCTAAATCTTTAATGTAAACTTTGCTATTGAGAAACTTAACAGTGCAAAATATTGATTACCTGTTATTGAAAGTGAAGTAAAGCATAGATTAAGGGATCGTAAATTTCAATCTGTCTTCAGTTTCCGTTGCCATGATTGCTTATGTCAGCATAAAGGAAGAAATAGACAACATGGCTATTATTTGGTCAGTTAACATTCGCTTTTGTCAACAACATTTGTCACAGAAATGTTTAGGGGATGTTACATCCACTAGTCGGTCAACTAGCTCCGGAGCAAGGAGGCAGTTGTTCTAACTGATGTGGTGTCGCATACCCATTTTGGTTGGGTATGTGCTGTTACGGGAGAGGGGAGGGCACACGCAAAAATTTCACTATGTAACCCGAGCTGAAATTCCATCATTGATTTTGAACATGCAAAAGCACTTTTTTATTTAGCAATCAGTAAAAAAAAAAAAAAAGAAAAAAAAAATGAATTTTTGTTATCCCATCCTACACGGATAACGAAACTTCAAATTCTGTGTTTAAATCTGTGCTTATAAACACATCGATTTGCACTGCGACGAAAAGACAGAGAAACTGCAATTAGTGGTAGAACTTTGAATTGTATTTATGACTCCATGTGATTCCAAATACAAACTTATGACCAATAGTGCTTTTTTAGGAGATCACACCCTGGAAGTTTAGCCTCTGTGGAAATAGAAACGCGACCTGCAGCACCTTTACACGCCTCAGATGTTCACAGGCCAAACAGCACACCTATGGATGCAAATACTATAAAACTATGTTTTGTTTACTCAATGAAGCAACAAGCCTTTTCCACTTTACGAAAACATTGTACAAGGAAATTAATTTTAGCCACCACGTGAAGCCTTAGGACAAACTTTGGTGAGTTTTGTTATCCAAAAACATAATATAACAGCAACTCGTATCACAACATTTAATTATGTTGCTCCATGTGATTGCAAGCGGTGCTCTATTTGGCCAGCACACCTTGAGAGATCAGCTGTATGTTTAAAACCATAGGAAAATAAAAACATGATCTGCAGCACCATCTAGGGAGCTCTTGTACCACAGTTGCTTGAGCATCATCGGATCGCAAGCAGTGCTCTATTTGGCTGGCACACCCTGAGATCAGCTGTAATGTTTGAAACCACAGGGAAATAAAAACATGACCTGCAGCACCATCTAGGGAGCACTTCAGGGTGTCTACTGATTTCCAATGAACCAAATTCATGACTTTTTCATGACATCTTCAGTTAAATTCATGACTTCTCGACAATGCATGGCACAATGACAACCATTCTAGACTCCTAATCTAGTACCCTTGGCTTGAGATCCCAGGGTTTTTTTTTATTTTTACAAACACTGAAATTAATTCCATGCGACAATAGTTTAGGCAAAACTGATGTGTCTATAATATTGCTGCAAAAATGGCTATACGGGAAAGGGGGGTAATTAACCCCTACCCGAAAGCCAGTTCAGATGAAAGCTGAACGTAATTCTTATTACACTAAACTTGCTTAACATGAATAATGTAATTATGTATGGCTTGCACTATGCCATTCACCAAATTCTATGTGTTTAAAGGAATAAAAACATTCAACTCTCATCTAGGATGGGATATGGCTATTTTCCTATTTTCAGAAATATTTATCATTACATCTATTAATACACAAATTCTTTTAACATGGTAATCCTGTAAAAATTTACAAGTTTTTATTACAAATTCTTTTAACATGGTAATGCTGTAAAAACCTACAGGTTTTTATTAAGGCAATATAAAAACTATGAATGTTCAAAACTTATGGAGACTGAAATTTCACAGTGAAAGACTCAGTGTTTAAGTATCTTAGCTAAACTTGCTATCTCAGAATCTAGAACTTCAGCTTCTTCTTTTGCCTTTTCTATAAGCTTTCTTTTCTTATCTTTGAGTTTTTTTAGTTCTTGGACTGTTCTCCTTTTACAATTGGCCACTTCATCAGATTTCTTCTTCTTTAAGGCTTCTACTCTTTTTGATGAATCATTTTTGACAGCTAATATCATTGATTTTGTGATGTCCACATTCAGTTTTTTCTCACTATTAGCTAAACCACCTAACGATAGTATTGCACTGTAAACACTTCTTTCTGCAACAACTGCATCTTCTTCTAAGTTTTCAATTAAAAGTTCTTTGTTAGCACAAAAGCCTCTTTCAACTGCAGCATTGCCATGAAACATGCATAGCAGCTTCTGTAAGAACTTGATAGTCATGGTTCGCACTTGGTAGTAAACTCATCAAGTGATCAAGTTTGTCCTCCTTAGGATTGAACTGTTTCAGTTGTTTTTTTTTTAGAAGATTCAGAAAATTGCAAATATTCCCTCTTCACAACATCAGCTTTTGATGAAGCCATATGTTTTTTTTTTATATATATATGTCATGGGGCATCGACTACATACCGGTTTATAAGGGTGCCGGTTTGTGTTTTCCTCTAGGTGTGCAAACTTGTCTTCATTCAGGTGCTGATACAAGAAAAAAAAATTCATGACCACCAACTCAACTTCATGACTTTCATGACCACTAGACATCCTGCATTTGTACCACATTTGCTTGAAAACCGTTGGATGTCCTCAGGATTTAATCAGCACAAATGTGATATTATGCTTAATGAATGAACCTACCGTATATACTCGCGTATAAGTCGAGAAATTTGGGACAAAATGAGAGCTTCAAAGTAATGGGGTCGACTTATACGCGGGGTCTGAAAAAATCATAAGTCCAAAAGTTCTTCCCGTGAGGCAAAAGGCAATCCACCCCCCCAAATGCCGATGCGGTATTAATTACGAAATCGCAACCCTCCAAAAGAAAAAAAAAGAAAGAAAAAACGCAGATGTGGTAGAATTACGAAATCGCAAACCTAAGAATTTTTCCGCGCTTTGAGAAGTCTCTCTCCTGGCTTTGCGTAACCACAGTGCAGTCACAGCCGCGCATAGAAAGCTCCGCCCTTTCGACTACCAGTTGATTGCACTGATCTTCGACGTAACGGCAAAGAATATCGCGCGAAGCGTTTTTCTTTGGTAACGGAGCCATGCGACAGCCAGTGTTAGGTGTTGCTTGTTCTTAATCGCACGTGTCTCGCTTCTCCTATTATGGGTGACACGGATTGTGTAAAGAAACGTGATGTCCTATAATGCAGGATTCAAGTTGAAAGTGGTTTCTTTTGCAGAAAATACTAACAACTGTGCTGCTTCACGTCAATTTGGCATTAACAAAAAACTGATTCCAGATTGGCGTAAAAAAAAAACCGGACTTGGTGAAAATCCCAAAATTGCAAAAGGTGCTGCGCCGTGGAACGACATCTTTCCCAGAGCTGGAAAGTGTCTTGAATGATTGGATTGTGGGCTGCAGACAAAATGGTTACATTGTAACGCGAACTGGTATACGTTTGCGAGCAATGAAGCTCGCAAAAGATGAAAAGTTTGCAGCCGCAAATAACACTTTTCGTGCCTCACCAGGTTGGTGCACAAGGTTCATGAACCGCTATGGGTTGTGTCTACGCCAGCGCACCAAAATTGCACAAAAGTTACCTCGTGACCTCGAAGCAAAGATAATGGAATTTCAAAAGTACGTAATTCAAAAGAGAAAAGAGACTGCTTTTAAACTTTCCCAAATAGGGAACATGGATGAAACCGCCATGTGTTTCGACCTTCCTGGAAATAAGACGGTGAACCAAAAGGGCGAAAAAATATCTTGATCAAAACGACTGGCCACGAAAAATCCAGTTTCACGGTTGTTCTTTCCTGTTTGGCCGACTGCAGTAAGCTACCTCCGGTAATTATTTTCAAACGCAAAACTCTGCCGAAAAGCGTTGTCTTTCAGTCTGGTGTGCTCGTTCGTGCCCATGAAAAAGGATGGATGAACGAATCCGGAACAATTGACTGGTTACAGAATGTGTGGAACAAAAGGCCAGGTGCACTTTTGAGGAAACCTTCTCTTTTGGTGTGGGATATGTTTGTTGCACACCGTTGTGCAGCAGTGAAAAAAACTGCAGAAAATTCAAAAACAACTCTTGCTGTCATCCCAGGTGGGTTGACATCTATCTGTTCTTCAACCACTAGATGTCTGCCTTAATAAGCCCTTCAAGGACAATGTGCGGAGGTATTGGGCAGATTGGATAAGTTCCGATTTGCCGACTGAAACCAAGGGCGGAAATCTAAAGAAGCCGGATATCGTTTTGATTGCGCGATGGGTCAAGGATGCTTGGGATGCGATACCTGCGGAAATGGTCGTGAAATCATTCAAGAAATGTTGCATTAGTAACAAATTTGATGGCACAGAGGATGATGAGATTTTTATGAGTGATGATGACAGTGATTCTGATGACACAGGCATAGATGGGAATACTGATGTTTATGATGACGCGCCGATGACGGAGAAAGACTTTTTTGAACTGTTTTGCGAGTCTGACTCTGAATCGGATTTTGAAGGGTTCCGATGAAGTTTTTGGGTATGCAAATTAAATTTAGTATTATATATATAATTTTTTTCGTTTTCAAATGTTTTTGAATAAATTCATTGAAAATTTTTTTCTCATTCCGGGATCGACTTATACGCGAGTTTCCGATTTCTTACGATTTTTTCCTCTGAAAGTGGGGGGGGTTGACTTATACGCGAGTATATAGGTACTCCTCTTTATGATAACATTGTGTGGGGGAATTAATTTTAGCCCCAACTCGAAGCCTTAGAACAAACTCTGGTGAGTTTTATTAGAAATAAATCGTAAAATGTAATGTTGGTAGTATAGGTTAAATAAATTGCGACGACTCTGTGTGAGCGTGCGCCGCACACCTAGCAAACCCCGGATAATCGCCCCTGATGTATATATACATACATTCGTTCCACATGGCATCGAAAAAACACGGCACGTGGAGCCAAGGGAACATGCCAACCTTCAAAATCTTAAAATCAGTAGCATTTTACAGCTCATAAAATCACATGAGCACTATTTTTTATAGACATTTTTCAGATGTAGGAACAATTTTCCAGAAGTAGTATTATTGGTCCACTAAAAGTTCTGGAGAAAAAAACCCTGCAAAAATAAAAAATTCAACACCCCCTCCCCATATTGAAATTCGTTTTCAGGTACGTCGATTCCGCAAGATAATGAAAACAGAAAATGGCCCACATGTTGATTTTTTTATGAATAAAATACAGTAAAGCACTGTTTATATGCCTTTCAAGGGACCGTTCATAAAAGACGTATAACTGAAATTAAAGTTTAAAATGCGAAGCAAATTTCTTTAGTACATGCATATAATATGTACAGTACTACTGTAGTACCTGTTACGTATAATGAATATATATTTTGTTATGTATAAATATTCACATTTATTACGTTATTTATACAGTATTTTAAATCTCTACTGGATTGACTAAAATAGAGATTTTGCAATCTCTACTTTAGTCAATCCAGTATTTTTGTCAAATTCCTTTAAAATTTGAACTTTATCTGTTAATGAAAATGTCTTTCGTTTTCTTGACATTTTTTTTACCAACAATCATAAAGGCAGCAACAAGCAATTGTAGAAAGGCAATTACCCAAAGGCACCTGAAATGGATGTGCCGTCTGGAGGGTGTCTTATCAATAAACCGCTCCAGTGAGGTAAAAAATCTGTCCATTCTTTTCCGACCCCCCCCCTTCGACCCCTCGTATTTTCCGGCGATGTCCCTGGTCCTTCAAAGAAGGAACCTATGCTTGCTGTTGCTGGTGGGTAGCAATCTGATCCCCCTCATTCAGGGTCTTCTGACGGAAAAGCGGAGCCCTGAACCTTCACGTATACCCCCATCTTCTTAGCCCTCACTGGTCAATGGACGGTTCTTGTCTCTACTGAAGAAACAGGCCTCGAGTCTGCGTTCGAAAAGGGTGTCAAAGAATGACTCAGATAAGAAATATTCGACCTCAGTGGCGAACTTCGACTGACGAATGAGGGAAAAAGACGACGTATAATCGAAGTTATGCGTCATATAAACAAAATGTTTTACAATTAAAATGAATAGGAATGAATCGAGACCGACCTGAAACGACATATAAATGTAAAAGACATATAACGGAGAAACATATAAACGGTGCTTTACTGCAGCAGCCAATTGTTTTTCGTTTCTTCTTTAAGTTGTGTGCCAAGGTGAAGATGACAAAAAGCATCGTACTAACATCGCCTTTCGTTACAAGGCGAGGCCAACTGTAACTACTCCCTTTTGTCATTAAGCAGGGCTCCCACCTACTCGAGTAAAAAAAGTAGGACAGCTTTAGGGAAAAAAGTAAGACAATTTTTTAAAACAAAGTAGGTCAATTGCAATGGCGATAGTTACTATAATAAAGCCACATGGACCCCCCACCACCCATGCAATGTGTACTAGTGTAATAATACATTTCAGAGGTAGGTCTAGTTGACTTACTAATATACAGGGTGTCCGAGAATTATTGGACACATTACAAAATTATGTACAAAAAAACTATGAGCATCTTCTGTTTTTCTATGTCGCGTATTACTAACACGGTTTCTATATTTTTGTTTTGCAAAATTGTTATTCCCAGAATCCAATAGATGGCGCTAGGTGTGGCCTGATAAGGAATGTATGAGAAATGCGCAATCAGTAGTCACGTCATCCGTACAGCAGAAGGCGATGTGTGTGTTATGGCTTGCGGAATTAAAGTCTTTCATTAAAGTTAAAAAACAGTACTGTTTAGAGTATGGTTGTAATCCTCCGTCAACGAATTCAATCAAGCGGTGGATGAAACAGTTTAAAGAAACTGTCAATGTGGAACATCGTGGAGGAGCCAGTAGGCCTAGCGTCAGCGGTGAGACAGTTGACCAAGTCAATGAAAGTTTCTGACGAATCCCCACGAAATCCGTTCGTAAAGCAAGCAGAGAACTGCGCATTCCGAAATCGACAGTTCACGATATCATGCACAAGAAATTAAAGTTTCATGCTTATAAAGTTCAAACAGCGTAAGAGATGCATGTAAATGATTACACTCTGCAATATGATTTCGCTGTGGATATGCTGAATCGAGTGGAAAATGACGAAAACTTTCTCAGTACTGTAATTTTTAGTGATGAATCCACATTTCATGTATCAGGTATTGTGAATCGTCACAACTGTAGGATATGGGGCAGTGAACTGTCTCATGCTGCTATTGAACTGGAACGTGATTATCCAAATGTTAATGTGTGGTGCACCCTATCAAAAAGAGAAGTGAACTGGCTCTTTCTTCTGCGAAAAAACCATAAATGGTGACATTTACTTGGATATGCTAGAGAATGTCGCTATACCCCAGATCAAAAGATATGACATCGTTTTCCAACAAGGGGGCATGCCTCCGCATTGGTCAATGTGTGTACGTAAATGCCTAAATGAGCATTTCCCCAACAGACGGATTGGGCGTGGTGGTCCCATTCCGTGGCCTCCTCGCTCTGCAGATCTAACTCCATTGGATTATCTCATGTGGGGTTATGTGAAGGATCGTGTCTATCAGACGCCTTGTACTGATTTGCAGAACTGAAACAGCGTATCACAGCTGCTATAAATTCCGTAACTCCTCAGATGCTTGCCAACACATGGCATGAAATCGAGTATCGCTTGGACGTACTAGGAGCAACCAAGGGATCTCACATCAAAATTTATTAACTTGTGTAGTTACATGGTAAGTCAGTAGTCAGTTTTCTTCTATCTGTTTAATGTTTTGCTTTACATAATTGTGTAATGTGTCCAATAATTCTCGGACACCCTGTATATATGAGACAATAACATTTACTGTAAAGGAATAGAATCTAAAACATAATTAATGACAATATATTTTACTATATGATTTCTTTGTTACAGGCAATAAAGTGCATTTCTGAGAACTCCTTTTTTGATTTTCATACACAGTGTAAAGAAAAGTATTAAAATAAATCAAATCCAGCATATACAGAGGTTGACTGTCTAGTCAAAAAAAAAAAAAAAAAAAACTAATACCAGTATTTTACTGGTAACCACAGTCTATCCTATTACTTCAGGTTTTTCTTTTTTCGTGTGAGATGAGAGCATCATCCATTTGTTGCAGTCTTCTGGTAGATATGTCTATCATATCAGATGCTAGAGATGCTTCACTAAAATCTTTTCTTTTTAGTGCTTCATGCAAATTTTTCTTCTCTTCGTCCAATAGTTTCTGGGCAGCTGTCTTTTCTTCGAATGCGTTTTTGTTAGAAAGACCCTGTTCTTTTTCAGCTTCAGATTTCTTTGAAACTTTTGATTCTTTCTGTTTTCGATTTTCAAGCCTTTGCTTTTCCAAGGCTACTTTATATTTTCCATTAGAAGCCCTTGCTGCCTCTAACATCTTTTTGGTGATAGGTATGTTTTCAATCTTTCCTTGAACTTGCAAATAATCTTTTACTGCTCTTACACCTTTGATGCTATTTGCTGTCAAAGCATTTCTTTCAGACGTCACCAATGTGTTATTCAAAGAAAAACCTGTTTCCACATCTGAATTACCATGTGCTAGAACCAAAAGGGAAAAAAATTATTTAGCCAGAAGAGGATACCTGCATTTACCATCTAGAGATTTGATCTTGAATACTTGTGTCCAATAGTAATAAATTCTGTGATACTTAACTTCACCATTCTTTTTTTCCTGGATAAAACATTGTTCTTTAATGTTATCATCTACCTGGTATCATCACCATTCATCTATAACTTTGTCCCTGTTGCTGTCATTCAGAGCATGTGGTACCGGAGTTGTTAGCCGCCTAAAAGATTTACAGCTCTCTTCCTCAGTGCGCAACAAACCACGAAAACATTGCAGGTTTTTTAGGATCCTATTTTTGATTGGCAGCATTGTAAAAGCTTAGTTACTGTTTTCTTATAAAAACATAAGACTGCTGAGTTATACTCAAGTTTATCCCTGTCCTACATTACAAACAATGTCAAAGTATGCTTTGCTTCAGTTTCTACTTCCATTTTGTGCAAAGGCAGCAGGTTTTCACTCGTGAAATTTATTGCGGAGAGATTACCAGAGAACTCCTTCACAACACGTGGTTTCACAAATTTCCTCAACAGCATCTTTAAAAGTTGACATAACTCATCATACAAAATATGAACAAGTGGCTGCTCATTCTGAAAAGTGCAAAGGAACTAAGAAAACAACTCACTAATGTGAACCAAAAACTGCATCAAGGGAAGGAGCAATTTGTTTTTCAGCACACTAACAATGCTGCTATATCAAGTGTTATTTACACACACAGAATTGTTATGTTTTGGCATGATGAACTTTAAAAAGTAATGTTGCAAAGCTTCGTGTTGTTCCATGAGCCTTCTCATTACTGGAGCAAGAGTAAGCCATCTATAGCTTATAAACTGCAAAAAGTAATTATCCGATACAGCTAACAATTCTTGCAATGCTTTAAAATCTTGTCTCCAAGCAGCAGATTGTTTGAACCCCTTATATACATCATGAGCATAATCTTCAATCATATTAAAAGGAACTTCTTTGAGACCACTGCCACAACAAAAAGTGCACGATGTGAAAGTTACAAGACCCAATGTCGATAAGTCCAGGGGAACCAGACAATTTTACTGCATTGTCCATCTTTTTCCAAAGGGAGTTGTTTACATTTGGACTGTCCATTGCTAGCATGATCATTTTAGACAAATGAAGCCCTTTCATTTCAAGTTGTTTACAGATCTCTGTAAACATTGTTTCTGCATCTGCATGACCTAAAAACACTGAAGACAAGTAGCGAAATTGGACTGGCTGGGTAACATTAAGACTCCAAAACCGGACGTACATATCCAACTGCTTTTTCACTTGGGCTGTTGTTGTTTCATCTACACAAAGTACAAACCAGAACTGCGAATGATTGACGTCAGTTCCTGTACAATGAATAGTAGGAGGCCATAAGTTATTAAGTATGACACTTTTGTTCTGTCCAGACTGAAGCTTTTAGCAACTTCTCCAAACACTGTTACAAAAAGAGCCTTTAAACCCTTACATTAAGCAAAAGAAAAATGAGAATCAATTACTTTAAAAGCCCATAGAATTTCAGCTTTGTGGCAATCTGAATCATTAAGTGCAACACAATCTGTGTTCTTCGATGATGTCCCGACAACTGTCCCTTTATTTACAAAAAGTTTACTCTGGCTGGTACAATATACTACATTTACTTTGGCAGAATGTTTTTTCATGTCACTGTGTTTTAAAAGATGGCCTTTCTCCCTATTCGCACGTGAGAAGTACACATTACACAATGAGCAGAAAGCTTCAGTTTCATTTCTCCCCTTACTACACCACAAGTTCATAACATGGTTATTTCTGTCCAATTGAAGCAGCCACTCTTCACTAAAATGTGTTTCACGAGGCATTTCTCAGGATCTCAGGATAAAATTCTAATTGATTTTCCCCTGCAAAAACAACAAATAATTAGTGTTAAAAATTAGTGTTATGAATTAAAAACAGTATTTCATTAGATGAAACTATTATTTTTGAAGTGTGACATTATTTATGGGCTGCGTGAGAGAGAGAAAGACTTTTGTTAAAAGGATTTTGTTAGAAGTATGAAAAAATAGGACAAAAACTTGAAAGTAGGACAAAAGTAGGACATTTGACAAAAAAGCAGGAAAAGTAGGACACGTGGGAGCCCTGCATTAAGTCAATTCGCCGCAACTCAATTGTTTATCATCACTTGGAATGCGCGCAGCTCTGTTGAGGTGAGGGGTTGAAAGACTGAACTGCAAGGAGAAGACAGGGAAGCTCCCATCTGTCAATCAACTACTGACCCTCCCTGGCATTCTAGTGCCAGAGTGGGTGAACTCTTTGCTGAAGGTGCAGTATGACAATCGGACTGGGAGAATTTTTTTAAAGCAAATTTTTTCCAACCCATTCCGGATGATTTGTCAGAAGTCAGCGCTTAGACCACTACACCACCAAAGCGACTTTTTTTTTTTCAGATAGGAGGAGAGGAAAAGTACGAAACTGATGAGATGAGTAATGCCACTTTGCATCGAATCAGAAAGAAAAAAATTCACAAGCAGTTCGAAATCATGGTGGTTGATGGAATTTCGACTATCCTAATGGTTAATTCTTGATGAAAATCGGAGAGTTTGACATTCATCCAGAGGGCAGGAGGAAGGGATGAAAATCTGGAGTCTCCCGCCTAAATCTGGAGAGTTGGCACATCTGCCATGGGAGTATGCAGAAACCCCCTTTTCGAATGCCAAGTGGGGTGGTTTCTGCCATATTTCCACTGTTCCACATGGCATCGAAAAACATGGCACATGGAACCACGGGAATATGGCAGAAACACCACTTGGCATTCGAGGTATTCACAACTTGAAGAAACATTCAGTTGCATACCGGCAAGTTGGCCTAAAGACGATACATGTCATAACATAATACACAACCATTTCAGCTTCTTGGCAGTTTTTTGCTTCAAGAAGTTTATTGCAATTCTGATGATTTTAACATTTTATTCTTTTAGTCTTTCATTCCACCTCAGTTTTTATGAATCTGACTGCAACCATTTGTGGATTTTACTGGTGAGTGACAACTTCATCATTAACGTAAATGTGTTGCAATTGTCTTCTTGTTCTTGAATCAGAATAAGGCTATTTTCTTTGGATGAACGTGCATAAAGTTTTAAAGGAATTTTTGACTTTCTATGATTTTAGTCATTTAAGCTAAACATATTAGCCACTTAAGCATGTTTTATGGTGAGAGCTTGTTTTCACAAATGTTTTTAAATATTTATATTTAGCTTTACATTCACTTAGCCTTTAGGTTTATATTACCAAATATATTTTATAACATAATTTTAATGCACTCTTTTTAACATTTACTTAAATATTTTAGCCAAAATATCAGCAGCTTTCAGAAATTAGCTTTAAAACAGAGGTGTGGCCAAGGGAGGGGGTCCTCGGGTGGGAGGGGTCTAGACCCCTCCCCCAGGAGAACTGAGTAAGAGTTTAAAGTGATACCCGCCCAAGCGCAAGAATTTACAGTGTACCCGTCCAAACGCATCACAGAGTGTACGTGACAAGGATGACCACACAAAGATATAAGCAGCCATCCAGGACACATGAGCCATAATGCATGGCATGAGCACAACGGGCAGAAGGAGGGATTTGACGGATGTTCAAAAAGGAATGATCATCGGCTACCGCGCCAAGGGTGGAAGCATCGCAGAAACAGCAGACATCATGGGCTGCTTGCAAGGCTGCAATAAGAGTGTACCAAAAATGGACAGCTGGCACACCGAGTACCTCCCATCATCATAACTGTGGAGCCCCAAAGAGCATCGACCCCAGAGGAGAACATCGCCTCTGTAAACTGATGAAGGGCAATTGACGCACAACAGTGCAGCAATCGACCGTGCAAATGAGCACTGGGGCACCCAGGTACATGTCTCCAATAACACTAGAGCGAACCCTGTTTCGTATGGGTCTCCGAAGTTGACACTGCGTCAAGGTGCCCATGTTAACCCAGGTCCATTGACAACAACGCCTGCAGTTCCCATGGGGCTAATGTCATTGGGCAGTGGAAGATTGAAAAAGGTTGCCTTCTCCAATGAGTCGAGGTTTCTACTCCACAGAAGTGAAAATGGAGTCAGACACACGAGAACCAGCAACCGGACATGCTTGTCGATCAAGTACAGGCCAGCGGTGGCAGTTTGCACATCTGGGTCTCTGAATGCCAATGGCTACCTACCTGTCCATCCTTGCTGACCACATGCATCTCTTAATGTTGGATGTTTACCCTGATGGTGATGCAGTCTACCAGCAGAACAATGCACCTACCACGTTGCTAAGGAGGTGCGAGACTGGTTCCAGGAACATGACAGCGACGTCTCCGTTCTCCCTTGGCCGGCGAGATCGCCCAATCTCAATCCCATAGAGCACTCGTGGGACTATTTGGATTCACAGGTTCGACGTGCTGACCCACAACCACATCATCTCTGGGACCTCCGTGCTCTGCTGCAGTCCGAATGGGCACGTGTGCCTCAGGCAGCCTTCCAGGGCCTCATTGCGTCCATGCCATGCCATCTTGCTACTGTCATTTGGGCCAAGGGTAGTTATTCCTATTATTAGGTAAGAGGTCATGTTATTCTGATATGACTGTGCATATATATGAGACTTTCACCAATGAACCAATTCATGGACTCTTCCCCCTTCCATTTATGAAATTTCTGGCTGCATCGCTGGTTTAAAGCAGTAACATACACTTTAATGTCTGCCAATCTTTGGAACCTCTCTGATGCAAGTTTTGCAAGCAGAAAACCTTTTAGACTGCCACAAATCTACTATTAAAAAAAAAAAAAGCTTTTCTGCTAACAAATGACTAAGCACAAGAAGTACAGTGATGATAGAACACCTGGGTGAAAGAGGAATCATCACAAGAAAGAAAGGAAAGATATATGTCAATTATATGCAGTGGTAGCAAGGTTTTTTGAGGTTTCACTTCCAAATTCTGGTAGCAATTCCAAGAAATTGGAACACATTACCAAAAACCTTTACATATATATAAAAAAAAAGGTGAACGTCATCCTATGGAAGCAGCTCCATGGAAGAATTAATGTTCAGCAGTAATAGCAAAGTGCAAATGACTCTTTGAAGTCCTCAGCCCTCACAGCAGCCATAGGCTATCACCAGGCACACAAGTAGGAATTTTTTCAAGGAGGGATTATGATATTGATAAAATCTATATAAAGAGCATGCCAATAATTCTTCTGCAATATCGATATATTATTGATATCTTTGGGGAAAAGAAATGTTTGCACCAATTAGTATCACTAGATATTTAATATTTGAGAACTTATAATAAAAAGATGAAACTAAATTTCCTTATGAATTTATTATGAACATGACTAATATAAATGTAATACATTGAAGAAATTTCCCTCGCACATCTGGGATATGTTCTGTCCGAATGAACAACAGAGACTGCATTTTATTTTTATTGTTTTTGTGGAACTGTTTCATTGAATGCTCAGTTACTTCCAGAAAAGGACAATGCTGGTCATGGACTCGGAAGCATGACCATAGACATGCATTTTGCCAGAAATTTAGTGCTGAGCAGCCATTAACAGAAAATCCTGAAATTCCTTCATCCTATACCCTACCATAGGAAGTTAGAACTGCTAAGGGTAAGAGGTCATACTCTAGGAGGTTAGAACAGTTAGGGACAGGGTTAATATCCTAAGAGGTTATACCTACCTCAACCCTCGTTAGATGGCTTCAGAAGGACAAGTTTATCCCACTTTTTGTCCCAATGGGATATATGGGCAGTGGAAAAAGTAAGTAATTATGTCATCTGTGCTCTTGAGTCAGGTTACAGATAAAAAGCCTGACAATGTGCCCACATTGTCTATCACAATCTACCTCTCAAGGACTTAAACAGAAATATTATCATGTATGTAATTTGGATTTCAATAATTTGTTCTCACAAGTGAGCTCATATAAACTAGAACCAGTTAATAGAAAGATTAACTAATGGAGTTATGTTTTGTCCTCTCTTCGAGTCCAGAGCCAACATGGACAGTGACTCTCAACAGTGTTGCATCTATGGGAGAATGTAGGGCATGACATCATTTTGCCATCATATTGGAAAAAGCACAGTTTGGTGGTGGTAGAATTCTGGTTTGGGTTGGCATGACGATGGATGGGTGTACACTTTATTACATCAAGGTTTGGATGGTGACTCATTCCGTAAGACAACACTGAGGCAAGATCTAAATCTTCAAAAGATTTCATTTTTATGAAAAACTTCATTTTTATGGGTGTCCATGCACACCCTTATAGTACTAAGTTGACTGGCAATTTTCTTGAAACTGAAGATATTGACTGAATATAGCGGCCAGCCAAGTCCTCTGACCTTATCCCAAGCGAACACAATTTGAAAACTCTATGGCGGGAGAACAGAAAGTTATTGCACTTCTCCATGAGTTAAGGTCTTTACAGAGGAATTAAATATATATATTTTTTTAATGAGCTCCTACATAATCTTGAAAGTTATTTGAGAAAGTTTTAGTATGATTCACATATGTGTGTGGCTGAGGAGAAATTGTATATCCAACTGTATGTTTTGCACTTTTGAAGTACACTGCCTAAATACATTTTTACACTTTTGAAGTACACTGCCTAAATACATTTTTACACTTTCATAATTCCTCATTAATGCCATGCACAATGAATTTAGTGAATCACAATTATTTATAAGGATGGGGAAAACATCCTTAATAAGTAAAAACATGTCAAATAAAAATTAATTAAACACATGATATCATAAGAATATGAGCATAACTCACCTTCTTGATCTATTCATTTTCCCATATTTATAGCGCTTTACTTCCCCCCCCCCGACAGTCCGTTCATTTTTTATGTTCATCAGGGAGGGAAAGGCTCTTGTACATTAAGTAGTAAATATATACTTGAACAATTTAGATTATATTTTCAATGTTTTCATTAATTTTATAATCGATTTTTGACAAAGAGCAAATTGTTATGTTAGCCTTTTTCTTTTTAAATAGGAGTTTACTAAAAAAAAGGGTTATTTTTAAAAGTCTAACATAACAATTAGCTCTTTGTTAAAAATCGATTATAAAATTAAATAAAAACACAAAATATCCTAATATAAAATGATCACATACATATTTACTACTTAATGTATGAAAGCCTGTCCTTCCCCGATGACATAAAAAATGAACAGTCAATCAGAGGAAGTAACACACTAAAATCACTAAATGTGGGAAAATGAATAGATCAAGAAAGTGAGTTATGCTCATATTCTTACAAGAATATTTGTTTAAATGAATTTAGTTTTTCTTTCACTTCATTTGTAATTTACAATTGTGCATGGATATAGAAGCTTACACAAATAAATATATATAGCAAATGCAAATTATGTGAATAAACAAAAACCTTTGAACAAATTTGAAATTCCGTAGTGCCAGAGGCTGCATAAGAGAAAGATAAAAAAAAAAATAGCGTAAAACAAAGCAAAATTTTGAACTAGAAAAACAAAAACAAAAAAATAAATAAAAAGATCAGCAATCACCAAATCCATTACCCAAACCATGCTAGCTTCAAGCGATGAAAAATACCGAACATAAGAATGCAGGGAAGCATATTAATGACTGACTCCTTGTTGGCTTCGTCAAGAGCAAGCAACAAGAAAATCACTCGCTAATCTACTGAGACCAGAGGGTGATTGAAACCATGCCCTTTGGTATATTCATTTAAATTTATATTTTATTTTTATTTTATTTTGCAGAATAATTTTTATTAAGCTTTTAGCTGTGGGTATTGGGTTTTTGCTTTTCAACTATGTGACATGCAACTTAGTTTTCTTGTTCACTCTTGGAGTTACAACTGTATATTGCTCCTTGGGATTTTTGTAAATCCTTTTTCCTAAAATTGGCTTTTGCTTGCTTTTCAATTTGGTTGGTTGCATTTTCTGGTTTTATTTTTATTTACTGTTTATGATTAATTTTTTTTTTTAATTTTTGGTACTTACTGGTTATTTTTTGGCTGGTTGTTTGATTTCACCTTTTTTTTGTGTGACAAGTTTAAAGTATCCCTTGGGTACCATTTATTGGTAGGGTTTTTTATTAACTGGATTTGTGTTAAGGGAGTTTGGCTCCCTTTCTTCATTTTATTAATTTTTGTTGTGAGGTCGGGCAAATGTGTTTTAGTTTGCTGGGTTCGGGTTTTTATTAGTAATCCCTTTTATTGACATTATTCCCCTAAATTTAATTGGTTCTTTTAGCAAACTAAAATAGAAGAAAACCACGATTCTCTGGCCTCAGTAGATTAGTGAGTGATTTTCTTGTTGCTTGCCCTTGACGAAGCCGATATTATTTATTTTTTTGTTTTTGTTTTTCTAGTTCAAAATTTTGCTTTGTTTTACACTGTATATATATATCATCATCATCGTCACCCATTATCAATCCACTGCTGGACGAAGGTCTCCCCAAGTTTCCTCCACAACGGTCTGTCTTGTGCCAGTCTCCTCCATGTCACTCCCGCATACTTTCGAATTTCATCCACCCATCTTCCATGTGGTCTTCTTCTGGGTCTTTTCCTGTTCCTTGGAATCCAATCTAAAATTTCGGCTCTCCATCGATGGTCTGTCCTTCTGGCAGCATGTCCAGCCCATTGCTATTTCAAGGATTTAACTCTGATCATGATGTCTTCCACTCTTGTCATTTTTCGGATCCACGAGTTCCTCTTCTTATCTCTCCTGGTTACACCAAGTATGCACCTCTCCATGCTGCTTTGAGTTGTCTGCAGCCTTTGTATGTCTCTTTTAGTTAAGGTCCAAGTCTGCACCATACGTAAGCACAGGAAGGATGCATTGATCAAACACTTTTCTTTTAAGACATAATGGCATATTGCTCTTGAAAATTATGCTGTTTCTTCCAAAAGCTCTCCAGGAAAGTTTTGTACGCAGATTAATTTCTTCATCAATGTGACCCTCACTTGATATCTAGTGTCCAGGATAAATGTACGTGTCTGTTATCTCCAGCTTTTCTCCATCAATCGATAAATCTTCATTTCTTGTAAAAGCATTGAACATCACTTTTGTCTTCTGAAAGTTCATTTTTAATCCCACTTCTGTACTCTTGTCAGCAAGTTTCTGGATCATACTCTGCAGCTCTGATGGGGTAGTTGCAAAAATGACTACGTCATCAGCAAAACGAAGGTGGGTTAGATAATCTCCATTAATCTTTATCCCTTTGTTTTCCCAGTTCAGGGATTGAAAGACATTTTCCAATGTGGCATTAAAGAGCTTCGGAGATATGGTGTCACCTTGTCTCACTCCTTTTCCAATTTTTATGTGTGTTGTATTTTCAAACAGCCGAATCTTTGCACTTGCATTTTCATAGATGTTATTAATAATATTAATGTATGCATCTTCAATACCGCAAGATTTCAGAGCCATTATAACTGCCGATGGTTTCCCCGAATCGAAGGCTTTTTCATAATCGATAAAAGCCATGCACGATGAAAGTTCATATTCCCTCGCTCTTTCAATTAGTTCTCTCAGTATGTGGATATGATCTATTGTGCTGTAGCAGCTCCTGAATCCAGCTTGTTCTCTCGGCTGAGCCATGTCCAGTGTCACCTTCAAGCGGTGTGAAAGAACTTTAGTGAAGATTTTATAAACCACTGATAGGAGGCTGATAGGTCTGTAGTTCCCGAGATACTCAATGTCACCTTTTTTATGTAGCAGGATCATTGTAGCGTTGTTCCAATCCTCAGGAATCTTCCCTTCATTAAGGCATCGACTGAAAATTTGGGCAAGTACTGTTTCGATTTCTCCACTTGCTTCTTGTATGCTGCCTACAGTAATTCCATCTTCTCCTGGAGCTTTTCCCCGCTTCATGTTCTTGATTGCATGTGCAACTTCTGCTGGAAGGACTGGAAGAACTGTGGTACTGGTACCTTTCATGATGTCTGGAGTACATGTATCATTCCTTTCATATAATTTGGAGTAGAAATCTTTCACTCTTGTCAAAATTTTGCCTCTATTTCTTGTTACAGAACCATCTTCTTTTCTCAGTGCCATATTCTGTTTTCTTCCCTTACTGAGATGTCCCTTTGCTATCTTTAGGCTTTGGTTGTTTTCAATTGCTTTCCTTACTAGTTCACAGTTGAATTTCCTTACGTCTTCAGTGATACTTTTTTGTACTGTCTTGCATAGCTCTATATATTCCACTTTGGAAGTCACATCTTCTTTAGTTGTCCTCATCTCTCTTCTTTTTTGCATCAACATTTTGGGTTTTCCTGATAATTTGTTCACATGCAACATTTTCTTAGACCCAGCTAATTTTGTTGCTGTTTCCATAAGAGCTTCGGTTACTTTTCTGTTAACTTCAGAAATATCCACTTCTTCTGATGTTAGGCCTTCTAAAGCAGAGAATCTGTTCTTCAGTTCCAACTTGAAGGTATTATGGTGTTTTTTAAGGTTGGTTATGTCAATACATTTTGTTTGTCTTATGAGCTTGTCACGTTCGAGTTTAGAGTTGAGGTGCATCTTACATCTCACCAATCTATGGTCACTACCTGTGTTGAACTTGTTTAGCACACTGCAGTCTTCTATGACGAATTTTTTGTTCCACATAATAAAATCAATTTCACTTGTCGTCCCATTTGGATGTCTCCATGTCCATTTGCTGGGTGGCTTTTTCTTGAAAAAGGAGTTCAAGATGAAAAACCCTTCTGCCTCTGCAAACTCTATGAGAATATTTCCACGTTGGTTTCTGTTGCCATGACCGAATTTACCTACTGAAGTTTCATTCTGTTGCCGTTGCCCTATTTTTGCATTGAAATCTCCCATAATTATCTTCAAGTGCTGCTTACCTTTATTATTTAGATGATTAATTTCCTCATAAAATTCTTCAATTTCTTCTTCAGGATGACTTGTGGTGGGTGCATAAGTTTGAATAATCTGAGCCTGGTATCTTCTCGAGAGTTGGATAACAAGTCGTGCAGCTCTGTCAGAGGAACTTTCAACTTCTACAACTTTACCCTTCAGTTTCTTGTTTATTATAAATCCAACACCACTAGTTCTGCCAGTATCAGTCCCATGATAGTAGAAGAGATGTCCACTTTTCAGTTCAATGAGATCTCCTTTTCTCCTTACCTCACTTAGCCCGACGAAGTCCCACTTGATCCTTTGTAGTTCCTCTTCCAATTCAAGAAGCCTCGAATCAGAAGATAGGGAGCGTCCATTATACGTAGCCAAGGTCAGCATCAGATGGCAGCCTAGTCCGGTCCTCCGGGGATTCTTAGCACCCTCTGCCTTCATGTCGCACTGGCCGCTGCCTTGGCCAGGTACATTCCAGCTGCCGGAGACTGAGGGCCAAGATTTAAGATGTGGAATCATTTTGGAGGGGTTTGGCCATAACTCACCATGCTGGTTGGTGAGTGTGGGATAGCATTTCCTCTAATCCCGATGGTATAGTTATACCACTATTGGTGGTTGTCAGAGCCCCTTTAGTGGGAACAGGATGTACCACGAGAAGGCGGGGTTGACATTTGTCAAGGAGAGGCTGTGATGTTACGCATCACCTGACCTTACATCACATATATATGTATATATAATTTTTTTTAGACATATATTTAAAAAAACTGAAACTTTGAGTTTTGCACATCTGCATATATTCAGCTTCCTCTATAACACTGCTTTCGGGATCAGTAGTGAAAATGTTTACTATTATTTTCCATAATATTTTTTCCTAGCAGATGAAAATTAACCCCTTTTAGAGGCTTTAATTTTTTTTATCTCTCTATGCTTCCCCTCTTTCTATACTATCACATAAACTGCACCCATTCCTGTGGTAATCCCCTAGCTTTGAAGAACATCCTGTATACATTTACACAAGTTTTTTGTTATTTTGTTTGGAGGTTTAATGACCTGGTTTAACACCTAATGGTCGCTAAGCAGTCATCCACCAGTAATTTAGGGCCATTGGTTCCAGGGAAAGGAGAGAGCCAGTGAAATAAAACAAATACGCCATTCATGCATCACCCAAGATTTGAACACGGACCCATATCAGAAGAATAATTAGAAGCCAATACTTTGTACCACTTGGCCAGCAGGGCAGAGTGTGCATAAGTTCAAGCAGTACATAATCTAATATGATGTGCTCATGTTAGGTCAGGTGAAGTTATCTACAGGAAGATTTGAATTAAACTTTCTTTTATATCAGAAATCATTAATGCAGGATGAAATCCAATATCATTTCCACGAAACTTCTTTTATACCAGAAATCATTAATGCTGGATGAAATTCAATATCATTTCCACAAAACACAAAAATGCATGATGAAATCTAATATCATCACACAAAACACAAAATTTGTGCTAACAGTTTAAAAATAAATAGAAATTGAACTTTTCCTAATTATTAACATTCTATTTTTTGGCACAGAGATTCCATATTCAACTGTTTCCAAGCAGCCAACTCCTCAGAATACTTCAATTTTCAAGGTTCGCTTTTTCTTTTTTAGGAGTTTGCTATACGATAACAGTTAAATACAGCATTTCAATGGCAAAAAAATAATGGTTTTATTTTTTGCCATTGAAATGCTGTATTAACTGTTTAGAAAATTAATAGTTAAAATTGAAAGTGAATATTCATAAATGCCAACTATTTATGAATATTCACTTTCAAATTTAACTATTAATTTTCTGTTTGCTTTATGAATTCCAAGATGAAATTTCCATTTGTTACATAACTACTTTGCTTTGTTGTCATAGCAACAAAGTCCGATTTTTCACAGTCGCTGGTGTGACATCATCTCATCCAAATCATTCTGACAATGGCATCAGAGATGTGTTATGTCACACGATCAACTCCATTCATAAACAACATACATAATTTTTCATTTAGAATTCTATCATATGAAATTTATTTTTAAGATTCCTCTTGCAAACCTGAAATGATTATTTTAGATTGTTAAACCAGTTTTCTTTTCTCATTCAAGTCTAAAAATTGAGAGTTCCAATATAGTAGGTAACATTGTATTATTATTCCATGTGAGTGCTGAAGAAATATGATTTGGAAACTTTTTTTCCTTAAAACACAAAATTGTCAGAACTGCATTCATTTTTTTTTTTTTTTGCAGAATATAACCAGATATTTTTTTAATTTATATTTGCAGAATAAATGAAAAAGAAAAAGAAAATATACTGTTTGTGTTTCTGCACATTAACTACCATAACATTTGCAACAGCTCAATTTTAAGTTTCTGAAAAGGTCTTTCCTACATAAACACTTTTCTGCTATCTGGCAACAGCAAGAACAAGTGCACATAGTTGTTTGCCATCTGTGTGATTCCCCCCCCCACCCACCCAAATAAATGAAACAATGTGTGCTTTAGGGCCACTATGCATGTTTTGAGGGGGTTTTGAAGGATGGAACCACTGACAAGTCTTGCTTTCCAACAATTTCATAAAACAATGTCAGAAATACTAAGACTGGCTGCTGCGTTGGGTTTTCGATATTTCATCAGCTGACTATAGAAACATCTGATGTGCGGCGAATGAACACTGGGAAAATGCAAGCACTTGCCTGTTGTATATGTTGAATCCCTCCCTCAATCAATGTACTTCCTTTCTTTTCCTAATGGTGTAATGTTCATGAAACATACTTTCACATTTGGACATTACAAAAAAAAAAAAAACAGCCTTGTTTTTAAAAACTTACTCATCTTATTTTCCTGTCATTATTGATGGGCTTTCAGCTAGTTATTTATATAAAAGTGAAAGGATATTTATAGTCTTGTGCATGTGAACTTTGCAAAGTATAGAAATTAAGGAGATGCCATGGTAGTCCACAATCTCCTTCTTGTAATTTGGCATGACTGATGGACTTCTGTTCTTCAAATAAAAAAAAACAACCTGTTGTTCTGTGCTGCTTCAGTTTAATTGCATCCAGCTTTGCAGCCGTACTACACAGTTCAGAGATAAAACAAGACTTATTAGTTCATAAGCAGTTAAAATCATAGCCACCTGTCACTTATCCCTGGATTTTTATTCCATGAGGCTTAAATACATTCACTTCATTTATTCAGTAAATCTTCCTATGGCTTTATCAGCTGACTATCTTTGACAGGTAAATCTGGAGCTACATATGACCTACGCTTTCTCAGTCATTTCAAACGATTAAAATATTTGTGAGTCAATTATTAAAAGTTCTTCCACAATACCTGAAATCTTTCCAAGGTTTAATTTAATATCTTTAACATGCAATTTTGCCCCTATACAAGCAAACATCCCAGTTATCCCCAGACCTACAGCATAAGAATTTGTATGAAACAATTGTTTTGCTTTGACAGTTTTTCCAGTCTGTCAACAAATTCTGACCTTCGTGTTTTACATGTCACCATATTCCAGTTGTCTTGTGACCTACGGCATAAGCACCTTTCTTTTTAAAAAACTGCTTTGCTTTGACAATTTCTGCTGTCGTCAACAGATTCTAACCTCCCTGTCTTTACATACCACCATATTTCATTCTTTTCTTGAAGTATGGACTACAAAATCTTTCTGCTAATGAAAGATTCCACGGCTATTCATGTTTGAAATATTAATGGTCAAAAGCTTCATATTGGCGTTTTACTAAATTTTAAAATTTTAACAAAGAAAATTTTTTAAAATGGATACCACTTTGTCATTTACTTATGCAGCAGTTAAGGCTAACAACATTCTGTGATGGTCATAGTTAATAGTTTTTTCAGTCTGCTTCAGTGTGTTATAGCAAAGAAATGATTTGGTCCCATGATTTAGAATCATTGATTATGGATTATTTTTTATCTATTCAGAGTCTTTCCTATAATTTAAGAACTTGTGATCCATGGCTAGTAATTTTTTTAGAGATTGCAAATTCAATACATGTCCAGGATCTCTTACATGTCGATCTAATGCTGTTTATATTGACAATTTGTGTTCCAACAGTGCACTTTTCAGTTATCTACTAGTCTCCCATGTGAGTAAATCTACAGTTGAAATTGATGCTGCAAATTGCTTCTTGCTGAAGCAAAATTCTTTACTTAATATATTGGAAATATTTTTCTTTCGAGTCTTTTAATCGGAGAAATAGGATACTCCTGTGGAAGGCACTGAATAATTATGGTATTACTGGGAATCTACTTAATAGTGTGAAAGCAGTGCATGCTGGCACTGCTTTCACACTATTAAGTAGATCCCACAGAATGCGAAGTGCAGTCAGTTATTCATTTCCTGAATGCAAAAAAATTTTCAACTGACTGAAATTTATTGTAAACTTGTTGCGGTACATGGTGAGGGAGTAATGAAACAGTCAGTTTGAAGAAATGGTGTTTAACATTTAACAATGGGAGAAGAAATGTTCATGATGAGGACAGATCTGGGCTCCCCTCTCTTGTCACTATTGAGCTGATGGAATAGATTGAATACATTTTTAAACCACATGTTCTAAAGTATATTTATCCTTAATTCATGAAATTATGAGCAAACATCTTGATTACCACAAAATTTGTGCATGATGGCTTATGCTAACAGATGAGCACAAGAAACAGAGAATGGGTGTTGCATTGATATTTTTGGTGCATTATCAAAAGAATGGTCGCTGAGCTTTTGGGCCACATTGTTACTGGGGATGAAACCTGGGTCTCATGCTATACCCCAGAGAACAAACACCAATTTCTGGAAGAGCATCATACTCATTCACAAACAAAGAAACAAACAAAAAAAAAAAAACCAAAAAAAAAATAACGTTGACTTTATCTACCCAAAAAGTCACGACTAGTCTATTGGGATTGTAAAGACATCATACTGGCGATATTCATGCCTCAAGGAACAACTGGTAATGTGAATGCCTATTGCAACACTCTATGAAGGCTACAATGCGTTATTCAGAACCGCTGCAAAGGTCTACTCTCTGGCAGAGTTCATAGTCATGACATTACCCACCTAAACACTGCTGCCAGGACACAAGCCTGCTCAACAACTTTTGCTAGGAAATTTCTGAACATCCACCATACAGCCTGGACCTTGCTACATGTGACTACCACTTTTTACCCATACATGAAAGACTATCAGGTGGGAAAATAGGTAGAGTTATGACAAACCAAATAAGATGGTCAAAGACTGGTTAAATGCACAGGCGGCTGAATTGTAAGATGAGAGGATAAAAAAACTTGTCACGCGATATGAAAAATGTGTGAATACCAGTGGTAACACTATCAAAAAGCAGGTTATGGTACGTATCAACGCTTGTCAATAAACATTTTCTTATATTTTCATGTGTAATGACCAAACATTCTTTACTTTCCGGATGGGCTTCATATTAATAACTGTTCAAGATAATTATTTTCTGAAAAGATTATCTTCAATTTTTAATTATCACGCAGAACAGCAACAAGAACCTCTGTGAATCTTGGAGAGGTAACAACTAGTTCTTTGTGACATTGGAAAAAGACGCCAACTCGGTGGATTATGTTCCAGAACCCTTAGGTGGAAAGACCAACTGGAACCATTAGCTGTGCGATGGTCGCCCACACTGATGTACCTTTATCATTTTTTATGACTCTACGAAAGAACAAAAAGGCCTCGAGTGTGGGATATGGTGGACCTACCACACTTAAGAAGGACGGTCCACCATGGAAACAATACGGAATGGCATAAGGCACATGAGAAAGAGATCTTGGCTGAGTGAGTGTAAAACTAGTATATGGAATACTGGAGATACAAACGGAAAGATAAATGAGGTGATTGAAGAAATGAACAAGTATAGATTGGATGTGCAGTGTGTAAGTGAAACTAAAAAGAAAGAAATTGGGATTGAAAAGATGAATGGAATGGTGAGTGTGTGGTCTGGAGTGTTGGATAATGTGAGAGAACAGGCTGGCATAGGTGTGATTTTAAGTGAAAGATGAAGAACAACTTGATCCATTACAGCTGCATAAGTGCGAGAATTCTTTGGATATGTCTGAAAGTGAAACTTCAGAGAATAGTGATTGTTGTAGTGCATGCTCCTTGTGACTCAGAACCTACTGATAGGAAGAAAAATTTTTGGAATGAGCTAAAGACTGTTTTGAGCCAGTTTATGCTAATGGAAAGTTATAATAGCAGGGGATTTAAATACTAGAGTAGGTGTTCAGAATGGGATTTCTGATAATGTTTTGGGTAAGTTTAATAATCCTGGTGTAAATGATTATGGTGAAAGATTAGCTGAACTCTGCATTGAAAATGGATTATGGGTATCCAATAAATTTTTAAACCACAAGTAAATCTACATATACACTTGGGAAAATCGTACTCTAGGATTAAAGAGTGTAGTATATTTTGTTGTTTATGATCAATGCCTGAAACACTTAGTTGTTGACATTTGTGTGATGAGAGGTGCTGAAGTTAGCTGTGATCATTACTTGTTAGTGTCATGAGTGAAATTGAATGTTGGCTGGAGAAAGAGTAATAGGTAGAGACCTGCGATGAAAAGAATATAGGCTGAAAGGCTGCCTGAAGAACATCAACATTTATTTTATTCACTCAGAGAACAACTGAATGAGCTGAAGTCTTGCGAGAGGGATGTAGACAAGAAGTGAACATGTTTTAAGAACGGTGTTCTCACTGCCGCTGAAGAGGTATGTCGTACTGCAATGGTGGGTTACAGAGGTGATGCTTGGTGGAACAGCGAGATTAAAGAAGCTGTTAAGGGAAGGAAAGAAGAATATTTGGAGATGTTGCAAGGTAGAATTTTTGAGCATGAATATCACTGTAAGAAGCATGAGGCAGCCAAGATGGTTCACCAGAGTAAGGCAAAATATAGGAAAGAACAGGTGGAAAGGCATGAATCAGCTTTTTGGAAAGATATTGGGTTGGTGCGAATGAAATGTCCAGCGCGAACGAGCAGTGAAGAACAAGGTTCAGGCGTGGTTTGTTTGGACGTAACGTGGCTTGCAAAGGAAACATGCAGATGCTAGATTTGAGAGTCACCTTTCTGTATGAATTTAAACTAAGTAATTCTGCAGTTATTGCCACTTGAAACGTCAAAGCGTTTAGGGAGAATACAGCCAACGAACGAACCATTCAGTGACAGTTTGTGAAGTTTCGAAGCGGAGATGCGGACCAGTAAAATGAAGCACATGGTTACCGACCCGTTGCTGTTTCTGACGATGTTCCGTTACGTGTGGTTGAAACGGACCCCCGAAAAACATGTTGTGAGATAGTGGCAGAGGTAGGTGCCCACCATGCTGCTGTTGTTCGGCATCTAGCTGGGCTGGGTAAGGTAAAAAAAGCTTGACATGTGGCTGCCACATAAGTTGACAACTGCCAACAAGACTAGGCATTTGAAAGTCTGCACGTTGCTGCTTGCCAGGAATAAATAGGAAGCTCTACTGCATCAAATCATCACCTGTGATGAGAAATGGGTCATTTATGATAGTCAGAAACAATCTGCAAAATGGTAAAGTAAGGCACAGCCTGCTGGACAGCATCCTAAGCCATCCCTACACACCAAGAAGATGATGCCCCTTTTCTGGTGGTCCACAGCTGGGATAATTCATCGGAGCTTCTTGGCAAGAGGCCAAACCACCACTGCAGAACATTATTCTGCTGAATTACACCAGATACACTGGAAATTGCTGCAGAAACAACAGTCTTTGGTCAACAGACAGGGTGTTCTTCTGCTCCAGGACAACGCTCACCCTCATGTCGCACAACGAACGATGCTGACGATAAGTGCCTTGGGCTGTGAAGCACTGCCTCATCCTGCCTACTTGTCTTCGACAGACTATCATCTGTTTCGTCGCGTGGATCACTTCTTGTCCGGGAAACAGTTCACGACATACGAGGTTCAACGTGTAGTTGATGACTTTTTCAGGTCCCAGTCAAAAGACTTTTTTTGTTCCGGGATCATGGCCTTGCCAGACAGATTGCAACTACGTATTGATGCAGAATGGGATTATTTTGCCTAGGTAACTTGTCCTACTTTATCAGTCTCATCGTCCACGTGTGCTGGTCCTTTGCCGTTCATTTCATTTGCACCAACCAAACAGAAAATCTTTCTGAAAGTACATAAGACATAAGAAAAATAGGAGAAATAAAATTCTAAGTTGTGTAAAGAACAGGATAGGAGAAATGATATCAGAGCCAAATGAGTTAAGTGAAAGATGGGGTGATTACTTCTGTGAGTTATTAGAGAATGAAAGCAAAGGTCATTATGAGGCAGAAGCAGATGACGTCACAGCGAGAAACAGAACTACAGGAAGGATCAAGAGAAGTGGTGTGTAAAGCTATAAAATCTCTTCAGAATGGCAAGGCTCTGGGAGTGGATGGCATAACTGCTGAGATGCTAAAATATGGTGGTCACTCTGCAATTGCCTGGTTAACTGAAATTTGCCAGTTGTGCTGGGAGTTAGGAACAGTCCTTGTTGGAGGGATGCTATCATTGTTTCCTTACATAAGGAAAAGGGTGATCGGGCTGAATGCAAGAATTTTTGTGGTATCAGTTTGCCGAGTGTGCCAGGGAAAGTATTTGGTAAGGTTGTTATTGATGAAGTACGAGGTCTCACATCAGAGAAAGTGTGTGATATAAAGAGTGGTTTTATGCCTGGTAAGGGCTGCACTAACCAAATTTTTGCTTTATGTTTGTTGATTGAAAGGTATCTGTCTGTTGATAAGATTTTGCTGCCTTCATAGATTTAGAGAAAGATTTGAGTAAATAGGACTCTTATGTGGAAGATACTGAATAAATATGGTATCATGGGGAATCTACTGAATAGTGTGAAAGCCATGTATGCTGGCAGTAGAGCATGTGTATAACTAAATGGTGTATCGAAATGGTTTTTTTTATTGGAGCCAGAGTCAGACAGAGCTGGGTATTGTAGAATAAAAATACCAACGTTTCTCATAATGATATGTTTATTTTACATCGACTATAGTTTCACAGAGTGTCTGGCTCAGCTTCGTCAGAACAAATGGAGCGTAAACATTTAAATCATTGTGACATCATCAGAGTTCTGATGGTCACAGATTTTGGCAAGTTGTTTTCGCATGCTTGAAAGAAATGGAGTCGATGTCATGTCGTTGACAAGGCAAGAAGAGTTCCGACATAGATTCCTGGGAAATTTATCAGATACCTTGTGAATGTGGACTTTCATATATAGGACAGATGCACAGGGCTTTAAATTTTCGCGTGAAGGAATACAAGAACTATGTACGGAAATGGAAACTGAAGAAGTCATCTATAGCCCAACATTGTCATGAAAATAACCATACATTTTTGTTTGGAAACACCACACTTATTGATAAACCTGATTCGACTATCAAGCTTAATATATATTAGAAGCTTTCCACATATACCGGAACTCTTCACGCCTTTGTCAACGACATGATGTCGACTCCATTTCTGTCAAGCGTGCAGAAACAACCCACCAAAATCTGTGACAGTCAGAACTCTGATGATGTCACAATGATTTAAATGTTTACATTCCATTCGTCTCGATGAAGCCGAGCCAGACGCTCTGCAAAACTGTAGTCGATGTAAAATAAACATTTCATTGTGAGAAACATTGGTATTTTTATTCTATATTAACACTGCAAGTTTAGTAGTCATAAATTATACAGAATTTGGTATTAAATATATTAAACAGTCACCATGACTGTTGAACATATTTATGGATGTGTACATGCGTGATATTATTAATAACATCTATGAAAATGCAAGTGCAAAGATTCGGCTGTTTGAAAATGCAACACACATAAAAATTGGAAAAGGAGTGAGACAAGGTGACACCATATCTCCGAAGCTCTTTAACGCCACACTGGAAAATGTCTTTCAATCACTGAACTGGGAAAACAAACGGATAAAGATTAATGGAGATTATCTAACCCACCTTCGTTTTGCTGATGACGTAGTCATTTTTGCAACTACCCCATCAGAGCTGCAGAGTATGATCCAGGAACTTGCTGACAAGAGTAAAGAAGTGGGATTAAAAATGAACTTTCAGAAGACAAAAGTGATGTTCAATACTTTTACAAGAAATGAAGATTTATCAATTGATGGAGAAAAGCTGGAGATAACAGACACATACATTTATCTTGGACAGCAGATATCAAGTGAGGGTCACATTGATGAAGAAATTAATTGGCGTACAAAACTTGCCTGGAGAGCTTTTGGAAGAAACAGCATAATTTTCAAGAGCAATATGCCATTATGTCTTAAAAGAAAAGTGTTTGATCAATGCATCTTTCCAGTGCTTACGTATGGTGCAGAGATGTGGACCTTAACTAAAAGAGACATACAAAGGCTGCAAACAACTCAAAGCAGCATGGAGAGGTGCATGCTTGGTGTAACCAGGAGAGATAAGAGGAACTCGTGGATCCGAAAAATGATAAGCGTGGAAGACATGATCAGAGTTAAATCCCTGAAATGGCAATGGGCTGGACATACTGCCAGAAGGACAGACCATCGATGGACAGCCGGAATTTTAGATTGGATTCCAAGGGACAGGAAAAAGACTCAGAAGAAGACCACATGGAAGATGGGTGGATGAAATTCGAAAGTATGCGGGAGTGACATGGAGGAGACTGGCACAAGACAGACCGTTGTGGAGGAAACTTGGGGAGACCTTCGTCCAGCAGTGGATTGATAATGGTTGACAATGATGATGATGACATGCGTGATGCCAAAACGGACAATACTGGTTTATGTTTTGGTAATGTCCGTGTGTGTAGATTGCTATACACTGATGACACAGTCCTGTTGGCAGAAAGTGAGTTCAGAGTATGCTGGTTCGAATGTACGAAGCTTGTATAAATTTCAAACTGAGTATAAATAAGGGAAAAACCAAAGTTATGGTTTTTGAAAGAGGATCTGTTAAGTACTGAATGCAGGATAAGTCTACATAGCGCAGTTATTGACCAGGTAAATGAGTTTGTATATTTAGGAGCATGTCTGACAGAGAAAACAAATTAGATAGTAAAATTAGCCCAGGAGCAGAATTACATTCAGTGTTCTGCAGCATGACTTCCAAAGACTGTAAATGTTCTGCGGGCAAAGCGCGAAAAACTTTGACCAAATTTCATAAAAAAAAAAAAAAAATTAAGTGAATAAATCACAGTAAAACAAATCTTAAAAAATTACCATCAGTTGAAACCCCTACTTAAATATAACAATACATAAACCTGTTACTTAAATCAAATAAATTTATTTAGAACCAGGGTATGTATTTAGAATTTGATATTCTGTTAATAACTTTTGAAGTTAAATAGTGTGCCATTGTTGCACATGAATTATTTACAAAGTGTTTGTGGTAATTTGGTTCACACATTGAAAGTAGGGCAGCTTTAAGTATTTTTTGGACTGACTTATGTCCAAACTGTGCTCTGTTTGACATTACAAACAGTCATTTATCATTTGTTCCAACTATAACATAATATCCATCATTAGTATTGGGCCTTTTACTTATACAATATATCGATTGCTGAAACCCAGGATTCACAATTTGCCTCTGAGGCAGGCAGAGAAAGAATAAAAGCAAGTTACTTAATAAATTTTGAAATATCTGCTTTCATTTTATTTAGAGCTTGTTTTGAGAGCTTTAATTTGAAAAAAATGTTCCACTTGTCCTACTTTCTTGCATATTTCTATAGATCCAAGTGACAAAAACAGTGTACCAAAAGAATAAATCTTTTATTTTTTTTTCCTTCAGAGTAAGGAACACATAGAAAAACCTTTACAAATTCAATGAAATTGGAAAGATCTTCCAATTCTTTCTTCTGCTCAGAACTGACACAAATTCTTGGAAACGTTAATTATTCAAATTTCAATAAACTACCTGCTCTTCTTATAATTATGTAAACAATTGCCTCATTTTCAAATATACAACTTATTATTCAATAGATCAGCTATGTAGCCTCTTATCTATTCAATATCACAACACAAGGGAGCAATATCAGAGTTATTGTGAGTAGAGTGCAGTGTTTTCGAACTCTTCGCTCAGTACGATTTCCATTTTTGGAAATGTTTCTTCTATTTTGAAGCTGAAACACAATCATTTATTGAACAAAATCATATTTTACATTAATACTGAACAGGGGGAATCACGAGAAAAATCGTCACTCCGTCTAGCTTTTGTTTTTTGAAGACAGAATTCTGTTTACATCCAGACAATGCACCCCCCCTTTCCAATTCTCTTTGCTTTTGAGAATGATGCAAATGATGACAATAAAGGCAAAATTTCCCAAATCCGTGAGAGAAACTCATGCCTAAAGATTACAAGGAAATTTTAGCTACGTCGAATTTACGTTTTCAGAAAATTGTTGCCTACAGTTTAAAGCTGAAATGCAAACATTTATGCAATAGACTGATATTTAGCGACAATACTGGGCAGAGACAACTTTGCAAGAAGAAGAAATAACGATTACGGGAAAATTTTTAAGTTTTGAAGAATGGAATACTGTTGTTCCCAGATGGGAAACGACCACCCACACACATATTAATCTCCTCTCCCCAAATTCTCTTTAGTTTTGTATTGATCCCAAATAATCAAAAACGCGGAATTCCGCTAAAGGATCTTGTGCCTGATTTGTAACAGTTGGCGATATGCAAAATGAAATTGTCCAGGCTGATACGTATGGAAGCCGGTTCACGTGTCCATAAATTGATTATATGCCCAACATGAATGATGTATTCGACTGCATTTTCATAACTCAGGGAAAGATTCGTTTTTAACGCACATAATTTTATGAAGGTTACGTTTTTAAAGCTTGAATTTTGTGATTGATTAAATAAAAAAAAATTTCCCTTAAAATTTTCTAAGGTGGAAGACCCTTTCCTAGCAACTTTACTTTGGCAGGAGTTTAATACTCTGGGCGGGAATCCTGCGTGTTCTGCTGTTGTTGACTTGAGGTAATTTTTTACAAGATGGACACCTAACAAACACTCTTCTCAGGAATATGTGGTTTAACACGGCTTGGCTCCTCCCACTTTCACAACATACTAGCAGGGAGGGAGAAAAGGGTTTTTCAAAAAGCTCAGGGAGAAACAATCAGCTACCATCCCAAATGGTAGGGGTGGGTGGAGGATGTGTGGGGGAGGGGGATTGTTTGTTGCTCTGGGTAGAAGGCAGGGAGTATAGATAAGAGGATTTACCGGCAGATTGGGCGCACGCGAGTGAGCGCTGCGCTCGCAAATTTAAGATAAAAAAATGTTCTGCAAGGGATTAAAATTTAAGATTTAACAAAATATGTTCTACAAATAAAAATAGCCTACAAGGAAATTGAAATGTAAGATTAAAAAAGAAAATGCTATGCGGGGGGGCTTTTTCTGCGACGCATGTCACAGTTTTAAGTACTTTCTGCTCCTGGGGAAATTAGTAGGCGAGTGAACTCTTCATGGAAAGCCATAGCTGCCTTAGGAAGATTTCACAGGAATGATGGATTCTCAGGAAAGTCCCAAATACTTGTACACGAACGTGTAATTGTTCCTACTCTGATGTATGGCAGTGAAACCTGGGTTCTGCAGAAAATACATAGGAGTCCTTTGGTGTGCAGGAGAGATGCATTACTTACAGGGGGTATGTGGCAAGATGCACTCTGATCATGTGAGGAATGAAGATGTGTTGCAGATGTGTAATGTATGGCAAAATGTTGTTAGTAACGTGGAGACGAATATTCTTAGGTGGTTTTGGCCATGTTGAAAGAATGAGTGATGAGATGCTTACCAAGAAATTTTTTAAAGCCCAAGTGGCGGGAAAGAAAGAGGAATGCCAAGGAAATAATGGGAGGTCCAGATTCATGAACACCTGAATGAGAAAAAGATAATGATTATGAAGTACAAAAGGTCTGGCATGTGGCGGGTGATGGATGTTAATGAAGCCTGAGTGGTGTGCAGAGATCATTGTAAATGGAGACGTTTGATACAACAACAGTCAAGTTTTCTGTAAGGAGCTAACCCTTGAATATCAGAGAGCAGCTTAGTTACATGTATGTATGTATGCATTTTTAATTATCCTGAATCATTTATGAATAAATTGTTTAAAGAAAGTGAGAAACCATTAAAAAAGAAAAAGAAAATTCTCGAGATCAACAGCTTACTACACAGAGAACTTCTCACCATAAAATAAAAAACAAACTGCAAATAAGGTTTGCATTAGGGCTTGCTAACAGCATAAAACTTATTTCCCAGATATTAGACAAAAAGAAGAGTAATTTTACTTCAGAAAAAAGGAGAAATTTGCAGTGCAAACTGTAACTTTAGATTTAATAAGTAGTTATCATTTTTCAGTAGTATCCACTCTTACAGTCAGTTGTCAATTGACTACTTCAATTCCACTGAGTGACATCTAAAATTCATTAGGACAAATAGGGTGATTTATATTTTGTCTATTAAGATTAGTCCTAGTGATTTTGATGGCCAAATGGTATAATCTTAACTGACAGAATACAACCTGTCCTGATGATTCTCAGTCACCTAGCAAAACTGAAATAGACAGGTTAATCCACCTGTGTCCCAAAACACTGAAAGTATACATGAGTTGGACAAAATAATGTGAGCACCATAATAACAGGGGGTTAATGCTTTTCATGTAGGTTTGGTTCAAGATGACTGGTAGGAGTCAGTCATTGTACCAATTTTTAAAAAGAAAATTGAAAGTAAGAACCTGGGATCTTATTTAGGGTTTATTTCAACAGTTACACAAGCATTTTGTGTAAGAAGTTGAAAAAGGGGGTGGAAAAAAATCAGCTGTGTAAAGTACAATTTAACTTTAGAAGGAGAGTGGATGACAGAATAACATAGCTCTCAAGCAACTTCCTGAAAATATCCATGAGGTGAATGAAGATTTGCAAATAGTGTTTATTAATTACAAGACAGCTTAAAAAAACTGGGTACCTATGAATACATTGAGTGTGTGAAAAAAATTTGCATCAAGAGGCAAACTATCAAAATCAGTCACAGCCTTTACACCAAGAGTTATATTACAGAGAAACGAAACACTAGTAAATAGCCTGATAAGAACTATAGAGAAAGACATGGATGAAGGCTGTCCTCATTTTTGTTTGTGATCTAAACTGACAAACTGCTTAAAGGAAGTAACTTGGTTTCATTTGTGGAAGCAAGTGGTTCGAACATTAGCAGCTTGCCGCATGACGATGACTTAGTATTAATCACTAGGAGGGCAAACAAACTGTACTAAGACCTTAATCAGTAGATTCAAGATAAATATTAGTGTCTAAAACAATGGACAAATGCCAAACTTGGAAGTTTATAAACTGTGCAGTATAGTGAACCAGATAACATATCAATAAGATGATTATGAATACTGACGGTTGTAATGATCTTGGTAAAATATGCAATATAAATATATATCAACCACTATGAATCCACTGCTGAATGAAGGTAACCCCCCTCCCCCTGTCTTGAGCCAGTCACCTACATGTCACACCAACATTCTTCCATTTTTTTTTTTTTATTAAGGTTCTATCCACTTATCTCCTGTGTGGTTTTCTTTTGAGTCATATTCTGTCCCTTGGTGTCCAGTGTAATATTTCAGTTGTACAATGCAGTTCTAGCAACATGTCCACCCCATTGCCATTTCAAGGTTAAGACCATGATGACATCGGCTCTTGTCATTTTTCTGATTCACAAGTTTCTCTTCCTATCATTACTAATTGCAATAAGCAATAATCTCTCCACATTCTGTGACTTGTATGCAGCTTCTGTATGTCTTTTTTAGTTAAGGTCCATACCTCTGATCTGTAAGTAAGAATTGGAAGGATGCATTGATTAAAAACTTTTCTTTTAAGACATAATAGTAAATTGCTCTTGAAAACTGTGCTGTTTCTTCCAAATACACTCCAGTCAATTTTTATATGCATATGAATTTCTTTTTCAATGTGGCCCTCACTTCACATGTTTTACAAGGCAGATGCAGAGATCAGTTACTCTTCTATATGTTCCATTTTCCTCTACATCTTCAGTTCCTCTAAAAGCG
Organism: Macrothele yani; assembly: GCA_039090855.1. NCBI lineage: Eukaryota > Metazoa > Arthropoda > Arachnida > Araneae > Macrothelidae > Macrothele > Macrothele yani. The sequence continues at coordinate 128,965,624 of CM077027.1, read as the reverse complement.
TTAAACAAAGTTGGTGTACATGCTTTTATTAGAACTTTTACAAGAACTAGTTCATGGGGCAAATCTAGAAGTAACTGATGCACGCATTTACCTTGGACAACAGATATCAAATGCGAGATACATTGATGAAGAAACAAATAGGCATATAAAACTTGGTTGGAAAGCTTTTAGGAGGAACAATACAATTTTAAAGAACTGTTTACCATTACGCATTAAAGGAAAAATTTTTTATTAAAGTATATTTCTAGTTCTAACTTATGGATCAGAGATCGGACCTTAACTAAAAAGGAAAAAAGCATGGAGAAATGCATGCTTGATGTAACCATAAGATAGGAAAAGGAACTCTTGGATCAGGAAAATGACAATAGTTGATGATACTGTAATCAAAGTAAAGGCACTCAGGTGGCAACGGGCTACGACAGTGTTTCACTAGGCAGTCCCCGAAAGAACATAGAAACACTACCTTTGGTTTACAAGTGCCCTTGATCCGTGAGAAACATGCGGGAGTGAACTTCCTGATATGGAGATTACTCATTGCGACGTTACCCCACCAGATGGACGGGAATGCTAATTCTGTCTGGAGGCAATCTGCACATTTTAATGTGTCATTAAATGTTGTTCAGGATGGCTGTGTATACCGTTGTGGAGCAGGTGTTTATTGTGAATTGTTGGATAATGAAGTTTATAAAGGTAACACAGTGTGAATTCCTGGAGAAGTTTGGGAGAAGAAAAGCACCTGACAAATGTTACATTGCCAGGCTAGCGGATAATTTGACACCAGGGGCAGTGTTTTGAACCAGTACAGTGGCAGACATCCTCCTTTAGCGGAAGAAAAATCGAAGAGGTGAAGCACAGGCTGCTGGCATCACCGAAGAATTAACTATGACTTTCGACACAAGAAACTGAGAATTCTGTTTCCACATGCCAAAGAGCTCCGAAGAAAGCGTTGCTTCATCCGTACCATGTGACAGCTGTGAAAGAGTTGCACGAACCGGATCTTGAAATGTGTGCGTCTTATTGTCACTGGTTCCTGACATTTCTATGTGCAATTCCAAAAATTTTGGATTTCACATGGTTCACTGATGAAGCACGATTTCATTTGGATGGGTATGTCAGTTCCCAAAAACTCTTGCATCTAGGCTACAGATAATCCACACTGATTACACAAAACCCCATTACATCCTGCAAAAGTCGGTGTCTGGTGTGCTGTGTCCCAAAGGAGAATAATTGGATTAATTTTCTTTAGGATCACAGAAACTCTGTCCTATACGAACATTTTCAGAGAATTTGTGGGCCAATTAACTGACATTGATTTGACAATGGGGTACTTTCAACAGGATGGAATGACATGCCTTATGTCCTGTGTACGCACGAGTGAAATTTCCTTTTTCTTCGGTGACCAAGTGATGTCCAAAGAACCGTGGCCACCTCGTTCATTTGATTTGACTCCTCTCGTTTTTTTCTTATGGGGATATTTGAAGTGTTGTGCTTACAATGATAAAAGCCTTGCACGTTAGAATATTTAAGAAGCAACATCAGTGCAGCAATGTGTGCCATTGACAAGGGCATGCTGCAGAGGACCTTTGATAACATGCATTATTGCATTTGAGTGTGTTTAGATGTTGGTAAAGAACATTTTCAGCATTTATTGTGAATGGTGGTACCACTGCCATGAACGAAGGTAGGTGGTAAACCACATGTCATGTTTCTAAGTACAGTGTGTTTCAAAATGTGACCAATTCTTTGTAGGGACTACCTAATGAAACACCCTGTAGATCTGACCACTCAAATACTGAAAGACTACACTGGGTATCAAGGGACAGGAAAAGACCCAGAAGATAACCACACGGAAGATGGGTGGATGAAATTCGAAAGCATGCTGAAGTGACTTAGAAGAAGCTGGCTCAAGACAGAAAGCTGTGGATGTGACTTTCAACCAGCAGTGGTTTGATAATAATTGATGGGGATATCAAAGATGCCAACCTGAGAAAGGGGTCATCAGTAAAAAAAAAAAAATCAGAATTTTTTAGTAAGACCACTTCGACCTTCAGTAAGATTTTCAGTATATCAAAAATATTTATTTTAAAATCTCAGAATCGTTTATAACACTTTTTAATGAAATGAATAAGTTTCAAAACATAGTTTTATTTAAAAATTATATATATTTCTGCAGTAGAGGCCACAACTTAGCATTGAAAGTTCAGCTTTGGCCTGCCAAACATGACATACGAGCTATAGGCATGATCGGCATAGCGGGCGACACCCGACCTATTCAGCGAAAAAGAAATGTCTCACGAGTGTCGATGTGCAAGCTATAGAGGCGTCATAGGCGTGGCGGATGACACCAGACACACCAGATATTCGGAGAAAATGAAATGTCTCGCAAGCTCCGACATACGAGCTATAGAGGCATCATCAGTGTGGCGGCTAACAATCAACCTATTCGGTGAAAAAAGAAATGTCTCACAAACACCAACAATCTAGCTATAGAGGCGTCATCGGAGTGGAGGGTGACATCCGCTACGAGAGTTATTCAGCGATATCGTAATGTCGTGTGTGACTCGACAGTTGAGCGGAAAGGGTTAAAACATTTGCACCGGAATTTATCAAAAGCACAAAGCCACTTGTAATCAATGTAAAGAGTTCACAAAAGGCACCGAGCTGAGCAGCTCTCTCTCTCTCTCGGCTTTAAAGCACAGCACTCTCAAATGGCTGTATGGGGAATTACATGGCAAACGGCATATGAGGAGAAGCTCCACCTCCATTGGGGTTGGAAGTCTTAATGTCGAAGGCGTATATAGGGACTACCTGTAATGTTTTTTTTTTTTTTTTTTTTTTTTATCAAAAGATGGTAAAAGATAGAAAATTGTGTGTGGGGGCTTTTCCGAAGTTTTTTGGGTGACTTTCATAAAACTGTAAGATGGAGTGAAAATCCGCACAAACTACGGAAAATCCGTAAAAGTTGGCATCTCTGGGATATGTGTGTGTGCATGCTTTTAGACAGCTGCATACAAACTTTTTCACAGAGAGATAAGTTGGTCAGAGAACTAAACCAGCTGTTTGATACAGTATTTAGATAGGCTTTCTTTACGGCGGAAACATTTGGGTTAGAAGAAAAGAGCTCTGTAGAAGGTCGGAAACTATAGACATTAGAGATGTAAGATGACTACTGGGAGGGGGGGGGGTAGGTGAATTCAATAGCAATATAGAAATAAGAACTAAACTGAGTATTTTGACTGAATAAATATCTATACATGCACAGTACAACCCTCTTAACGGACACTTGCAAACAGTGGACAGTTTTGTGATCCCCTGTTGAAAAGTTTATATGGTTCTCTGCATTTGCCTCCACATTGTGGATCCTCAGAATAATGGACAGTTAAAAACATGAACGTTTGGGTAGGGGAAGCGGCAAATTTTTGCCCGGAAGATTTTGTTTAAATTTTGTGGAACAAATATTCTTCTCACAATACACGGAGAGGAGATAGTCAGAATCGTCAATACAACAATCAGACATTTCCAAATTGCCTGTATTTACTGTTCTTCATGTTACATTAATCACATCAGAGAACTTGAAATTTGCATCATTCCAGAGTGGTAATCGAACCCGCTTCTCCTTACTTTGCATTCGAGCATGCTATCTGGTGCACCACCCAGGACGACCAAGTCCCAAGTACCTGAGTGTTAAGTATCAGAACCAGGGCACGAAAAATCTCGGAAATTTTACCCATCCTCGAGGACGATTTGTCTAAAAATGTACCCATCCTACTTTGAAAGTAACCCGTCAGACTCTTATAAATACCATAACTACGTAGAATTTAAATATAGTCCTTTTTCAGTTAAATCCATTCAATAGTGGTTTAACTATTGGAACTTTTTACATGTTGTAGTTCCTTTGTGTGAAATGCAATTTCTCAGTTGGAAATTATAGTATTTACTGCGAACAAATACCTTGGTAATCAAATGTAATTCAAGGAAAAACTTTTCACATACCTCTCAGTTGTAAGTGGTCAATGTTCGAATCTTTGTATGGCTGTTCTCATCAGGCTCTTGAGGTTAAACTTAAGAATTTAATAGACACATTTTCTTCACGGGTCCCGAAATTTGATAGACAAATTCATCGAACAAATTAATTTGTCTGTCTAATTTCGGAACCCGTGAAGAAAACGTGCCGATTAAATTCTTAAAAGTCTAAACTCAAGAGCCTGATGAGAACAGCCATACAAAGATTCGAACGTTGACCACTTACAACTGAGAGGTACGTGAAAAGTTTTTCCTTGAATTACATTTGATTACCGAGGTATTTGTTCGTGCTAAATACTAATAATTTCCTACAGAGAAATTGCATTTCACACAAAGGAACTATAACATGTAAATAGTTCCAACAGTTAAACCACTATTGAATGGATTTAACTGAAAAAGAATAACGTATATAAAACATGTTTTTTAAACTCGATACGTTGAGAAATACATGCGTATTAAATATAGTCACTTTACTGAAAAAATTTGTTTATGTACATACAGAAAATAAATACATTTCTGCTTTCATAGCAAAAAGCTTGTTACATGGAACCCAGAATTTTTAACTGCAAAATGGCAAAAGATGAGAGATAGAACATGTGCGGCATTAGGTATAACCGTAGTCAAGGATGCCAGGAAACATGCTGAAAACGGTAATGCACGGGAAGCCAATATTACGGCGAGCATCACACGTGAAGGGAAGAAGCAACCGTTGTTTAGTTGCATTTGTTAATACTGGGTCACTCCAGTATTAACAAATGAAACTAAACAAGGGATGACTAGGGGGACGGAGGTAGACGAGAGAGAAAGAAAGAAGAAATGCAACTGCAAAGTCGCTATCCTTACACCCTCCCGCTTTAGGCGTAAAATTCACGGGAAAGCTTTGTGAGAGGAAATGATAAAGCAGGACATTGGCTTAGTACGTTAACATTTTGGAACGGAGGGTGTCGCCACGGAACTATTTCGCCAAAACAATAATTTCGTAAAACTGGCACTTGGCATGTGCAAATTTTAAATTGGGAGAAAAAAAAAGGTAAAATAAAAATGTTTTAATCACAAGCATACAACAAGCTTACGGAAAAAAGGGCCGTCCGTGCAGACGTCGTGGTCGGGAAATTAATCGTCCGCAATGAATTCTTGACCGCCGCGGACGGGCGGTTTTGCGTGCCCTGATCAGAACTTTCTCTGGGGTTTGCCAGTTGAAGCAAATTCTGCTTCCTTGTGTTGTTAAGTAAATCACCAGTTTGTCAAGTAAATTCCACGGAAGAAATATTTTTCTCCCAATACATGGAGATACGTCAGAATTGTCAATACAACAATCAGACACATAGTAAATATATGCAATTCAGATGTCTGATTGCTGTATTGACGATTCTGACATACCTCCAGGTATTGTGAGCAGAATATTTGGGTGCACTTCCATCTGCGGCACCCCGTTGACTGCTACAAGAAAGTAACATGGAATAACGGGAGATTACGTTTCCCGATAGGTGGCGCTTCCTCTCCTTCCTCCCAGTGCTGCTGCCTCTGTTACATCATTACTCTTTGTTTGCTCCATGAGCGTTACTTGTGTTCGCCCTATTCCTGCAATCGCTGCCTTCTGTTTTTTCAGAGTGCGTTGCGATTCTCTGAACCTTGACATGTGGAATTGGAAGCATTTTTCCAAGGAAGTTGTGAAGGATGAGGATACATGCATTGGTTGGTGTGAGCAGAAGGGATTGCCTCCAACCATATGAAGATGTCCAGCAGGTCATCCAATGACTCAGAGTTTATATGTATTATTGTTTTAGACAATTCAGGTGTCGGAAGAATCACGCTTCAGGAAAATCTGAGCAGTGTTCCCGTGCACTTGGGACGTGGTTCGAGAATGTTCCCATTCTTATTGATACGGTGATGACTCTTGTATATTGTTTTGCCAAAGAATTGTCCTACGACGATGCAATTGAGGAATCTTCACAGGATGGTGTTACCACTTCCTCTGAGACAGTCAGCACCTATAATCAGGATTGCAGAGAACTAGTCACAGAGTTCTCTGTAGCTTCCCAAGAAGACAAAGAAAAGCTTGGTGGCACAGGAATAACCGTTGAAGTGGATGAGACCAAGGTTGGAAAGCGAAAGTACAACTCGTCATCTCATTGAGGGTACCTGGATCCTTGGTATCTTTGAATGAGATACCAAGTGATTCAGGGTGGAAATCTGCCATGAGAATGACCGGTCTGCGCAGACATTGCTGCCCCTCATACAGAAACATATGCAACCAGGAACTACTATCATAACGGATTAGTGGGATGCGTACTGTGACCTGCCTAGCTGTAGATTCTGACATCTGACAGTAAATCACTCTCTCAATTTCGTGGATTCTAGTACTGGTGCTCATACTCAAGGTGTAGAGAGTGATTGGCGGCCCCTGAAATGCACACTTTCAGATGGGACTCACAAAAATCATTTGGCAGACCCCATTCTGGAATATTTATTCCGGCGGAATTGTAGTCTTTCCTCAAAACACTGCTTTGAGGTGATGATTCGCATCAAACAGTTCTTCCCTGGTAAGTAATAAATTTAATTTAATTACTGTACCAGAATGACAGGTTTTCATTCTGGAGTAAACATCTTTTCTGTTCCAGGAAATTTTTTCAAAATAGGTACACAATTAACTTTCAATAAAGGCCCTTTTAAGGGACAGCCAGAATACTGCACAAACACATTCATTCCAGAAATAACCCACAGCGCATATTTCATGTCGCCCGATAGATGGCAGCACGTTATAGCACTGCATCTCTTGTAGCAGGCGGTGGGGGAAGCAGATGGAAGTGCATCCAAATGTTTTCCCCACAGAATTTACCTGACAAACTGGTGATTTACTTAATGCTATGAGGAAGCAGAATTTGCTTCGACTGGCAAAACTTACAGAATGTTCTGATACTTACTCTTGACTTGAACTACGATGAGAAATCATCATAAAATCTTGCTAGTATTTTGTTCTTCACGTTTTTTTAACAAGGCTGTTGAAAATCGCAATGTCCGGACCCCACGACAATATAATTATTCACCGGGCATCGAACTTAAAGTAGCGCAAACAATAAAATAAAAACCAAATATAAAGTAGCCCTTGAAAGTGAGAACTAAATAGAAAGTTACCTTTGGTCGGTTAGTAAAATCTTTACTGGCCAGACCCATTAGGCGAAATTTCACTATTACCATTCACATTCAACTGACGCACGTTCAACAGGAGCAACCTAAGTAATTATGAGAGTTCATGAGCCTGAAGTATCATTTAGGCAGTATGTAGAAAAAAAAAAAAAAAAAGGAGGGGGGTTGTAGACATTTCGCTATGAATCACAACTGATGACATTATTAAAATACTCGTGATAGCTAAAATCCGTAATAACTAAAAGCGAAAATCCTACCTTCCAATAGGGACATGAACAACCAATCCAAGAGAATAAAATAAAATCTATCTGTCCAATACCATATAGTCAAAGGCTCGTAATGGTAGCTTGGTGACTAGTAGCATTAATATATCTTGGCACATTTCAAACCAAGATTATATATAAATGATGCAATCAGCTTGCACAAGATGTTGTAAACAGTTCAATAGTAAAAAGGGTTCCTCCAGCTTTGAACAGTTCAATAGTAAAAAGGGTTTCTCCAGCTTTGAACAGTTCAATAGTAAAAAGGGTTTCTCCAGCTTTGAACTGTTTACATCTTTTGTAAGCTGATGGTATCATTCACATATAATCTTGGTTTGGAATATGCCAACAGCTTGTGGAGAGACCTGGATTAATGCTAGTCACCAAGCTACCATTATGAGCCTTTGGCAATACGGGGACAGATGGATTTTATTTTATTCTCTGGGGTTGGTTGTTCGTGTCTCTATAAGGAAGGTAGGATTTTTGCTTTTAGTTATTACTGATTTTAGCCATCATGAGTATTTTAATAATGTCATCAGTTGTGATTCATGGCAAAATGTCCCCCCCTCTTTTTTTTTTTTTTTTTTTTTTGCTTCATACTACCTGAATGATACTTCAGGTTCATGAACTCAGGTTGCTCCTGTTGAACGTGGGTCAGTTGAATGTGAATGGCAATAGTGAAATTTCGCCAAATGGGACTAGCCAATAAAGAACTTCTACTGACCGACGAAAGGTAACTTTCTATTTAGTCCTCACTTTCAAGGGTTACTTTATATTTGGTTCTTATTTTATCATTTGTCTTACTTTAAGTTTGATGCTCGATGAATAATTATATTGCTGTGGGGTCTGGACATCGTGATTTTCAACGGCCTTGTTAAAAACGTGAAGAACAGAAGAATAGCGAGATTTTATGATGATTTCTCATCATAGTTCATTATATAAGCCACATAGTGATGTTCAAGTTGTTAGGATCGTCATAATTTGGACCGATGTTAGTATTATTTAACTCTTGACTTGATCATCCTGGATGATGTATCGGATAGCGTGCTCGAACGAATATCGGGAGATGCAGGTTCAATTCCCGCTACAGGACAATATAATTTTTAAGTTCTCTGATATTGTTAATGTTATGTTAAGAACAGTGAATACAAGGAGTTGAGAGATGTCTGGTTGCTACACTGGCGAATTAGATTTTTTAGCTTCTTTGGAAAGAAATGGGTACTTTTTGTACTCCAGATCCTCATTACCAAAACTACCGGTTTGTGGTTTCAATATGGTAGATCTTTTCTTAAAAGTGGGAAAAACAAAAACGGCTTCTTTCAAACAGAATGAGGTATTCATTGGAAATTCAGAAGAACAAGAATTTAGACACCATTTTTGAACTAATTACATGTCTAAACAGTGGAAGAAATGCAAAAGATTTCATTACAGTCAATGAAGATCTATATGTCAAAGAGGCAACAAATAATGTGCACCAGTTCGTTGCTTTGAAAACATCAGAAGAAAACAATTCGATTGAGGAAGCATTTGACGCAGCAGTAGATGAGGTGTGCGATTTTTTTTTAAGGACACTGTAAAGTGTAGTGAAGAGTTACAAATTTTTGTTTTGTAAACAAAGGGGTTATGTAGGAATTAACATTTTTTTTTAGGAAAAAAATACATTCTATGAATTGGCCCCCCCCCAAAGCTTTCGTCAGATTTTTTAGCAGTTAAAAATTGCTGACTGAATTAATTAAGTAATGAGTTAAGTACTCTGTTTTAAAATTCACGCTGTATCATATTTTATTGTTGCATATGTATGTTTAAACACCCATAGAAATACATATATTGTATGTACTGCATTTTAAAATGAAAATACTGTACATATTGTGTGTATCCACATGTACTGTACTGTTTTTCACTGTAAAACAACATCAAAAAGATATTTAATTAAAAAACATCATTCTAATTATATAATGGTACACATGTACAGTTATTAATATAAATTTTTTTTTGTATTGTGAGTATAGTTGGGTGTTATAGTTGTTTGTACTGTGAGTATAGTTAACTCACAAATAGCAGACAAATGTTGAAGTCCCAGGTTGCCTGCTATTCAGAGGTTTTGCTGTGTGTTTGTTTCAATACTGCATCCAAAATTAGACTGAACAACATACTAGTACACAGGCATAAAGCTGATAAAAGACTGGGCCTATTAAATCAGAGCATTTATGCTTCTGAGCCACACTTGTGACAAAGAAGACAAGAGAACCCATGACATTCCTGCTGTACCATTCAAGGAAGTTGGGGAGGAAGGGGGGGTCAAAGTAAATATTAATGGTAGCTAGATTTGTAGTAATGGAGGTAGTAAAAAATGCACATCAGCCCTTTCCATTCAACAAAAATGGGAGTGCTTCTATCAGTAGAGTAAGGCAGTGTTATCTGATGGCCATTCAAAAGAACAATCTTCCATTTTCACAGGTTTTACGCAACAGATTATACAGAATGCCGACTGTTATATATTTCTGTGCTTTCCCTTTCATCAAAGATTCTATTTTTATATTTCTCTTCTCAATGAGTGGCATTTCTCATATTGGGTATGCCATATTCCTGCATTAGACACCAGTACAAATATAAAAAGGATTTGGTGTGTGCCCATTTAGGAAACTGCAACACTTATGGGGTTTTTGAGGGCCTCAGTGGTTAATGGTTAATCCAGGAGTGGTTCCAAAATGGCAAAACAACCAACTTGCATCTCAAGTTGGTGAACAACGGGTACATAGCCTTGTGCAGGGTAATTGGCACAATGCAGTTTCACAGTTGATAGCCCAATGCAGTCCCAGTCATTCAGAAACAATATTCTGCAGTACTACGTGTCGCACAATGGCTGCAAAGGCAGATGCTGTTTGTGTCACTCTCTCTTAAAGTGGGATTGTAGGGCCAAACAATTTTTTAATGAAATTTTTTGATTTTTTAATGTTAATGAAAATTCAAAATCTTACCTTTAAAATATTATTAACAAACAAACTGAAGTATTGTTTTTTCTTTTTTAAAAATATCTTACCTTGCGAAATTTGCAAAGGGGTATGGTCGATCTCAGGGTGTCATTGTTCTTCCTCTTGATTCTTACCTCCTTGTTTATTATTTACCAAGATTTTTATGTGTTGTGGCAACAGCAAATGTTTATTAGCAATGTCAAGCCAAGTCTTTCACAGAAATGTGTTCATGGGCAGATACAAAACCCAAATGAATGCATGAATAGTGTCATGTGGGTGTGTATACATACCCAAAGCAGTGTTTGTTTCTTTAGTAGCACTAAAATTTGGGGTTCATGAAGCTGTTGCAAGCTTCAATGATGGGCGTATCACTAAATGTAGAATTTTGAAAGCTGTTGGTACGACTCCAAGAGTTCACTAAGTGAATGCCTTGAATAAATCGAATCAGTGGTGAATAGCTGAAGCAAACTGAAGATTGAGTGATTACAAAAAGAAGGCTAGAGACAAGCGAGAGGGGGGAGAAGACAATCAGATCAGAAACTGATATCGAAGAGGCAGAGGATGTAGATGGACCTTCTTAGGTGCTGGATTGTGTAACTGACTTGAACCAGGTGAAGAATGCAAATTTACATTTAAAAGCTGTTTTTCTCAAAATTCTTGCTTTTTAAACTTACATACCTTTTTCTCAAAAACTACATAAGATATTGCTCTGAAATATTTAAATGTTATATGCCATATAAAGATAATAAAGATACACTTTAGTAGAACATTTTCATCCTAATTTTTTTTTTTAGCCTGATGAAATTTTATACAGTTAATTTTAGTACAATTTTTTTTTTGGTTTTTTAAATAATACAATTCTTTGTAGTTTTTTTTAATACAATTTTTTTGGGGTTTTTTAAATAATACAATTTTTTGTAGTTTTTTTAATAATACAATTTTTTTGTTAGTCTGAAGAATCTTGATACAGGGTGTTCACAAGGTAGTCCCCCAAAGAACCATGTATTTTTTTCTTCCCACTATACATAGAAACATGACCTTTAGTTTACAAGGGACATTGACTCATTGTGACGTCACCCCACTACATGGCGGAATGCCAATTTTTTCTGCAGGGAATCCACGTGTTTTACTGTGTCGCTGAATGACATTCAGGATGGCTGTGTATACCGTTACAGAGCAGGTGTTTACTGTGAAAAGTTATTGGATAACAAAGTCTATACAGGTAACACAGTGTGAATTCCTGGAGAAGTTTGGGAGAAGAAAAGCACCAGATAAATGTTACATCACCAGTCAGCGAATAAATTTGAAAACACAGGCAGTGTTTTGAACCAATACAATGGCAGACATGCCCCTTTAGCAGAAGAAAAACAATCAAAGAGGTGAAGCACAGGCTGTTGGCATCACCAAAGAAGTCACTATGACGTTTGTCACAAGAAACTGGGTATTCTGTTTCCACCTGTTAAAGAGCTGCGAAGAAAGTGTTGCTTCATCCATACTATGTGACAGCTCTGCAAGAGTTGCAAGAACCGAATCTAGAAAAGCATGTGCTTTATTGCCACTGGTTCCTGACATCTTTACTCACAATTTCAAATACTTTGGATTTCACATGGCTCACTGACAAAGCTTGGTTTCATTTGGACAGGTATGTCAATTTCCTAAACTCTTGCTTCCGGGCTACAAATAATCTGCATGAATTACACAAAACCCCATTACATCCTGCAAATGCCAGTGTTTGGTGTGCCATGTGCCGAACAAGGACAAAGGACCCATTTTCTTGAGGAGCGTAGAAAACTCAGCACCATATGTGAACATTTTCAGACAATTTGCTGACCAATTAACCAGAATCAGTTTGACAATGAGGTACTTTCAACGGGATGGGGCAACATGCCACATGTCCCATGTGAGCACGAGTGATATTTCCTCTTTCATTGGTGACCAACTGATCTCCAAAGGAATGTAGCCACCTCGTTCACCTAGTTTGACTCCTCTCAATTTTTTAGTAGAGAGATATTTGAAACGTCGAAGACTAGACTCGCATGTTAGAAGACTTAGAAAGCCACACCAGTGCAACAACCTGGACTATTGATGAAGACAAGCTGTGAAGAACCTTTGATAATATGCAGGGGTCGATTTCGAATGTGTTTGGATATCGGTGGAGGACATTCCCAGCATTTATTGTTAATGGTGCTACATTCCCATGAACTAAGGTACATTGTAAACCACATAATATACTTCTAAGTAGAGTGTGTTGCAAAATATGACTGATTCTTGAGGGGGGGGGACTACCTAGTAAAACACTCTGTATAAATACCCCATGTCATTAGGCCCACCTGATGCAAGTGTGGTACAACACACACATTGCCGATACGAGACATCTTGAATGGCCCCCATACTTTCCCGATCACAATCCAATTGAACACATGTGGGATGTTTTGGAATGCCAGGTGACACAGTTCAACACCCCATCCTACTCCATACCAGAACTGTGGACTGCAACAGAAACAGCTTGGTTGCAGAGCCCAACACAACTGTACAGGAGTTGATGCCACACCAGGTTGTGGCCATTTTGTAGGTGAAAGGAGAACCCATGAAGTTTTAGGTAGGTGGGTGTAATTCAGTTAGCAATCAGTCTATGTCTGAATCACAATATAAATACTAAGAATTTCCAGTTCTCAAGTGGAACAGTAAACATTCTTTAAAATCAGTCACATAATATTTTATGGGTATTTGTGTATGAATCAAAGCATACCAAAGTGGGGTCGTGCATAAGCAGTTAACACCTACCCGGAACTCTACAAGAGAATAGTCAACCACAGACCACAACACACAAAACCACAAGTCCACCCCCTCTCCCATAACTCCCTGCACCAAAGCATCCAACCCCCAAGACAAGCCAAGCCAAGCCAAGCCAAGCCAAACCAAACCAAACCAAACCAGACCAGACCAGACCAGACCAGACCAGACCAGACCAGACCAGACCTAAACAAACCGAACCAAGACACTAATAAAAATGCACCCATCCCTTGAACTAAAATCCCAAAAGGCCTAAATTCACGCCATGTAATATAAATCACAAGATAACATGGAATTACACCCAAACTTAGTAACAAAGTAGTAAATCATACATACCTCAAATCACCAAATATAATAAAAATCCCACACTGAACAACAAACAAGCAGAATGAGTTAATACATAAAAAGATGTATGAGGCAAATAAAACAACAAATCCTAAAACAAGTACACAAAACTCACCCCACATGAAATGAACCAAGACAGGTAAGGTACATGTCGTAACTTATCAAGGGAACACCGACATGTGGAATGTGGCTTTTCGTAGATAGCAAAGGCTGCGAAATGCAAAACCTGCTATCGTCATATATCGTTGTTCAATTTTCGCTAAGTTGCGATGAACATACTTTTTATGTGGCTACGATATTTTAATTCGGTTGACATTAAATGTCTGTAAATACTGTTTCACACGTTATGCAAGTTCAGCTATCGGGAGATTGCAAAAGGACGTTAACATAGTATTGGCAATTGAAGTCAAGTATAATAATAAGTATCTGTACTTACAATATTCATAGTGGCTGTCGGGGCTTCATATGTGCGTCATCTAAGAATGTGAATTCTTTCAATTGTGAAGTTAAAATTCATGATATTGTAAAATCTGCACCAGATAAAATTAAACAAGATGAATTTTTTACAATGCAAAAAAATCCTTTAACTTCGATGAAATAAGAAACTGAATTAAAACCTTGTTGAATTTTTTAAAAACGAACTACAATCCCGAAGAGGAGACAATCTTGACCGCGAAGCACCCTGATACATAATGAAGACTGAAGATGAATTATACTTTTGCCAAAACCTCAAAAATAACCAATCTTGAAAAAGAAAATACAAACATACAAATCTCCCGAATGCGAAGCACCAAACTAGTTTCTGCTAACATTTATAGCCATCATCAGTGGTAGGTGCACGGACATTAGGATTACCGTACTCACTCGCTCAGGTATGCAGCTTAACCCCAATGCATGTTCAGCCCTGTCATGTAGATATTTGCGCATCATGATTTGGGTTCCACTGCACATATCAATGGTGTCGCCATCTGTAGTCAAACAAAAATATACTAGTAGCTTTTACGTAGAAATATTCAACTGTATTTTTAAGTAATATTTGATGTCACATGTTTTTTGTTAATGTTTTTCCTCTTGAAATGTTTTCTCTCCTGTTCAATAAGGTACCTCCATGCAAACTGAAGCTCTACTGGACTATTAACGTTACAGTTGTATCCTTTGGTTTTCTCAATGACTACAGCCTCGGAGGTTAGAATCTGGGCATGTGATCTATGTGATGTTAGAATTTTAGTGTTAGTCCAATCAGGAGTTACATGATTTTTGATACAATGTTGTATTAATGAAGTCTTTTCATCTTTTCTTGTCCAGTTCGTAATATGTTCATTTAATCTAGTCAAAAATCTTCTACGCATACTTCCGATTTATACTTTGTCTTTTTGGTTATCATCCGTAACTGTTGGAATGACATAAACACCAGATTTATTTAGAATTGATCTATTATTAGTAGTAGTAAGTATGCTTCCATTGTCAATAACTGTTTCTGCAATGTTAATATTGTTGTTGTAACATTCTTTTTTAAAATAGTACTAATAGGAGGTAAGTATGGAAATTTTCCATAATATTGCTGTATTTCTTTTTTAATGTTATTATCGAAACGATGTATATTGGCCGTAATGTGTTATATAAAGATTTGACTAATCCTTTACTATATCCAAATTCTTCTGCAGTTTTTTCAATCCATTTTAGCTCTTTGATCTCCAATTCTTTATTGGATGAGTGTGTTATTGCTCTTTTAATATAAAAGCGGAATGCTGCAGTCTTATATTTCCAAGGGTGTGTAGAATCTCTTGGGATAATTGCCTGTACATATGATGGCTTCCGGTATACAGAATATTCTATAATTCCGTTATCCTTTTGTATAGATATATCCAAGAAGTTTAGCTGGCCATTAACCTCAATTTCTTTACTAACCTGTATAGATTGATAACAATTGTTAAATTTAGCAATGAAATTATCCATTTCAAGATTGGAGTGCTGCCAAAACAGTAAAATATCATCTACATATCGGAGATATACATATGGTAAGTATATATTAGAATGATCTAATATACAGTTTTCAATATCTTGCAGAACGACTTCGGCCAGTAGCCCTGAAATTGGGGACCCCATAGGGGTGCCATATTGCTGTTTATAAATTATCACATTAAATGTGAAAATATTATTATTTGCAACAAAAAATAATGCAGATACAATACTGTTTCTGACTTTATCAGTAAGATTTTCTTCATCCAATCTGGAATTAATTAAGTCAATAGCGACATCTGTTGGAGTATTGGGATATAAAGAGATGACATCTAAACTGGCCATTGTTAAATTGGAGGTTTTAATTGTTTTTAACTTGTTGATAACTTCAGTAGCATTAGTAATACTGGCTTCATAGCTATTGTAGAATGGTTTGATGTAGTTAAATAGTGCTCTCTCTAAGTTAATAGTTGGATATAAATTCTTATTAACAATAGGCCTAATAGGTTCGCCAGTCTTATGTGTTTTTATTTTACCAAAAATATTTGGTGTACAAGCACCTACTGGTGGAATACATTTGCTTTTAATAATTGTAGGTAAGTCACTGTGATTTTGGAAATATAAGACTGCAGCATTCCGCTTTTATATTAAAAGAGCCATGACACACTCATCCAATAAAGAATTGGAGATCAAAGAGCTAAAATGGATTGAAAAAACTGCAGAAGAATTTGGATATAGTAAAGGATTAGTCAAATCTTTATATAACACATTACGGCCAATATACATCGTTTCGATAATAACATTAAAAAAGAAATACAGCAATATTATGGAAAATTTCCATACTTACCTCCTATTAGTACTATTTTAAAAAAGAATGTTACAACAACAATATTAACATTGCAGAAACAGTTATTGACAATGGAAGCATACTTACTACTACTACTAATAGATCAATTCTAAATAAATCTGGTGTTTATGTCATTCCAACAGTTACGGATGATAACCAAAAAGACAAAGTATAAATCGGAAGTATGCGTAGAAGATTTTTGACTAGATTAAATGAACATATTACAAACTGGACAAGAAAAGATGAAAAGACTTCATTAATACAACATTGTATCAAAAATCATGTAACTCCTGATTGGACTAACACTAAAATTCTAACATCACATAGATCACATGCCCAGATTCTAACCTCTGAGGCTGTAGTCATTGAGAAAACCAAAGGATACAACTGTAACGTTAATAGTCCAGTAGAGCTTCAGTTTGCATGGAGGTACCTTATTGAACAGGAGAGAAAACATTTCAAGAGGAAAAACATTAACAAAAAACATGTGACATTAAATATTACTTAAAAATACAGTTGAATATTTCTACGTAAAAGCTACTAGTATATTTTTTGACTACAGATGGCGACACCATTGATATGTGCAGTGGAACCCAAATCATGATGCGCAAATATCTACATGACAGGGCTGAACATGCATTGGGGTTAAGCTGCATACCTGAGCGAGTGAGTGCGGTAATCCTAATGTCCGTGCACCTACCACTGATGATGGCTATAAATGTTAGCAGAAACTAGTTTGGTGCTTCGCATTCGGGAGATTTGTATGTTTGTATTTTCTTTTTCAAGATTGGTTATTTTTGAGGTTTTGGCAAAAGTATAATTCATCTTCAGTCTTCATTATGTATCAGGGTGCTTCGCGGTCAAGATTGTCTCCTCTTCGGGATTGTAGTTCGTTTTTAAAAAATTCAACAAGGTTTTAATTCAGTTTCTTATTTCATCGATGTTAAAGGATTTTTTTGCATTGTAAAAAATTCATCTTGTTTAATTTTATCTGGTGCAGATTTTACAATATCATGAATTTTAACTTCACAATTGAAAGAATTCACATTCTTAGATGACGCACATATGAAGCCCCGACAGCCACTATGAATATTGTAAGTACAGATACTTATTATTATACTTGACTTCAATTGCCAATACTATGTTAACGTCCTTTTGCAATCTCCCGATAGCTGAACTTGCATAACGTGTGAAACAGTATTTACAGACATTTAATGTCAACCGAATTAAAAACCTGCTATCATGTTCTCGAAGCCACAAAACCAGAACAAAATCCAAAGCATAAACACCACCATCAAACAACAATACTCGAAACGAAAAAACTGGCCCCAAAGCGACCACACACCTCCAAACTCAAAGTTGACTAAAACAAAATCCAATGAATTAACATGACCAATACAGCAAAATCCCAAGTCATGGTTAAATATCTATCAGTATATTATCAACATCTATGAAAATGCAAGTGCAAAGATTCGGCTGTTTGAAAATACAACACACGTAAAAATTGGAAAGGGAGTGAGACAAGGTG
Organism: Macrothele yani; assembly: GCA_039090855.1. NCBI lineage: Eukaryota > Metazoa > Arthropoda > Arachnida > Araneae > Macrothelidae > Macrothele > Macrothele yani. Next base: position 128,947,750 of record CM077027.1, on the reverse strand, counting down.
ACACCATATCTCCGAAGCTCTTTAATGCCACATTGGAGGGTGTTTTTCAGTCGCTGAGCTGGGAAAACAAGGGGATAAAGATTAATGGAGATTATCTAACCCACCTTCGTTTTGCTGATGACGTAGTCATTTTTGCAACTACCCCATCAGAGCTGCAGAGTATGATCCAGGAACTTGCTGACAAGAGTAAAGAAGTGGGATTAAAAATGAACTTTCAGAAGACAAAAGTGATGTTCAATGCTTTTACAAGAAATGAAGATTTATCGATTGATGGAGAAAAGCTGGAGATAACAGACACGTACGTTTATCTTGGACAGCAGATATCAAGTGAGGGTCACATTGATGAAGAAATTAATCGGCGCACAAAACTTGCCTGGAGAGCTTTTGGAAGAAACAGCATAATTTTCAAGAGCAATATGCCATTATGTCTTAAAAGAAAAGTGTTTGATCAATGCATCCTTCCAGTGCTTACGTATGGTGCAGAGACGTGGACCTTAACTAAAAGAGACATACAAAGGCTGCAGACAACTCAAAGTAGCATGGAGAGGTGCATGCTTGGTGTAACCAGGAGAGATAAGAAGAGGAACTCGTGGATCCGAAAAATGACGAGAGTGGAAGACATCATGGTCAGAGTTAAATCCCTGAAATGGCAATGGGCTGGACATACTGCCAGAAGGACAGATCATCGATGGACAGCCGAAATTTTAGATTGGATTCCAAGGGACAGGAAAAGACCCAGAAGAAGACCACATGGGAGATGGGTGGATGAAATTCGAAAGTATGCAGGGGTGACATGGAGGAGACTGGCACAAGACAGACCGTTGTGGAGGAAACTTGGGGAGACCTTCGTCCAGCAGTGGATTGATAATGGTTGACAATGATGATGATGATATTATCAAAAGGTGTATTCATGTAGAAAATAGAAGTGCTTAAGCACTATTAGTAAGTATGGCGACCAGTAGCACTTAGCACTCTAACACATTAGGGTGCTAAGTGCAGGGGTGTTAGTGCCCCTACCATGTTTTGGAGCAATTCTTGGAGCAGGAAAATATGCAATTTAAAGCAGAAAAGTTGGGTTTTGGAGCGAGAAATTTGCATTTTGGAGCAGAACTCAGGTTTTGGAGCAGCTAATGATAGTATTTTTAATTGTTTTAAGTCCATGCTGTGCTTTAAGTTATGTTTATATACTGAATTACCATTATTTTATGAACTATGAAAAAATGTTATATTTCCGGTTTGTTAACATTTTACTGCTTCTCTTACGACTGTTAATTAGCATTTCTGTCGTTCCTACAGTGAGGTAAATAGGAAAACAATTATACTACCCACGATTTATTGAAAACTACAATGACCTGCAATATTTTAAGTGTTACACAATAATATCAAGGATTTTCTTCTGAATGCATTTGTTTTGCTGTATTACAAATAGGATGCTGCCGCGTCCAAGAACTGTTGCTATTGATAGTGAACGCTTGAGAATATACACTTAGGAAGAATAAATAATATATAATTACTGTTTGTTGTTTGGTTGATTTTTAGCAGCATATTTTTTGAGATTCATGACATTCAGATTAAAATACATTATTTCTGAAACCAACCAACTGGCAAGCCACGCATACGTGGTTTGAGTGTTCACCACAAACTCCTAAGGTTTTCTAAAGGAAAGCATACCTTCGATATAAAAGGAAAATTAATGTAAGATTAAATAATCAAATTGGAACCAAAACTATAAGATAACAGTGAAAACTATATGCATCATTTTTAAGCAGTTGCACCATGATACTCTTCATACAATGTTTTTTATCAAGTAATTATCAATGTCAAACTTTTGTTATTGCTGTGAACAATTACAACTGGAACCCAAACTATAAGATGATAGTGAGATTTAGTAAACTTGGTTAGATAAAAGCTGCTTCTATCGCTTAACGCTTGCACAGTGACATTTTGGCATGAGACCCCCCCCCTTCTTCAGCAGTAGAATCAGTGTATAACTTTTGTTGTTGTTGCTGTCTGAAAGAGCCACTGTTTTTGCATACATGGGATCCTGCATGTATGGACATGGACATTAAGCAGACGATTGCAAGTTAGTAAGTGGTTCAACGCACCTTCCGTCTGGAAAAAGAAAAGTGTGAGGGTGAAGATATTCCCCAAGGTAGATCAAAATGAGAAAAAGAAAACCTCCTAAAAATTCTGATCCCTGAACGTACGGGGCGAAATTCAGACTTTAAGTAAGAACCAAAAGATCAGTATTCTTGATAATTGATTACAAGTTATGCGATATAAACAATACTTTCATTTACCCATAGCGCTCGTGAGTGATTTTAATTAACATACATGAGACTGACGAAGGAAAAAAACAAAGCTGCACTTTTTAATTTGGTGAAAAACAAAGCTGCACTTTTTAATTTGGTGAAAAATCAAACTGCACGGTGAGAAAGTGTGAATATTACAAAGCATGAACAAAACTGAATCGTTTACTGTAATTTATTTATGAAAATATTTAACTAGATCACACCACTGTATTCACAATTATAAAATTAGTGAATTCCAAACAAAATAGGGTGGTTTTGAAAGAGAGCTTCAAACAGTTTTTTTTTCCTGGTTTTGTTCTTGTACTTGCTAAAACATTAGCTCTGGTTTCCTCTTGCAAGCAAACCCTACTTTCTTCTCAGCAAGTTCCACGGCCATATTTGTCTTTTGTTGACTGCCACTGCACAGCATCCGCTTTTTTTTTTTTTTTCTGCTCAGTTTTCCCTTTACCATTTTTCTTTGTTACTTTTCTTTTATTCCCTCACATGACAATTTTATCTATCATGTTTAAAGAACTTTCAGCCTGAGAACCATGAATTCTGATATCAGAGCTTTAACTATTTTAGATAAATGGTGTAAGTTTCAGAGAATGAATACTTTTTTTTTTTAATGCCATACATCAATTCTTACAAATTTCCAAACTTCATCACTTCTGTTTTTGGAAATTTCCCCCACCCTTTTCAAGCTAAAATGCACACACATTTATGAGGGTGATGACATTTAACAACTACATAGGAGTGGGAACATCGCGGGGAGGTGCGATATAATTACGGAAGAAATCTTCGCTCCGTCTGACTTCAGTTTTCGGAAATTTATCCAACATTTTCAAGCTGAAATACAAATATTTATAGAATAATATGATATCTAACAATACTGGGTAGAGGAAACATAGCAAGAAAAAAATTACGATTACCAGAGAAATCTTACCTCCGTCTACTTTTCGTTTTCGAAGGATGAAATTCCGTCCTCCGATGGAGAAAACACGAACCCCCCACCACCCCCACCAATCCTTCCAAAATTTCAGTTCAGTTATGCATCGATTTCGTACATGGTCCAAATGATAACAAAAAAGACGGAATTCCTCGAATCAGCGTGAGAATCTCGTCGCCGAAGATTACGGGGAAATTTTCGGGCGGCCTAACTTCCGTTTTCGGAAATCGTTGCCTACAATTTCAAGCTGAAATTATGCAATGAAATTGTATTTAACAATACTGAACAGAAACAACATCGCGAGAGACAAAAATATGATTACGGGAAAAATCTGCACTTCGTCTAACTTCCGTTTCCGAACGTTTAAAAAGACAAAACAACATCCCCAGACGGAATACGACCCCCCACCCCCAACTAATATCCTGAAAAAATTTTCACTTTTGCATCGATCTTGGAGAAAAAAAAAAAAAAAAAAAACAGAGGGGACTCGCGAACCCGCGGAAGAATCTCACCTACGAATTAACCGCTGAATCGATTTCTAATGTCGTAAGATAACACTAAAATATCGATGACCAGTAAATTTTAACTTTTGGAGCAAAATTAGCGCAGATTTCGTCGAAATGGCGATTTTTTTAGCAGAATGGCGCGAGAACAACATTTTGGCGCGGGCTGGTGCAATTGGCGCAGGTCTGGCAGCCCTGTAAGTGCTACAAGCACCCTAACACATTATCAAGTAGCACTTAGCACCCTAACACATTATCAAGTAGCACTTAGCACCCTAACACATTAACTTTGTTGGATCCTTTGTTAATTATGGTGATGCATTAAATTTTAATATACTAAAACTTCACAAAATGAACAATGAAATTTGTCTTGGACATGTTTCTCTTGCAGAAATATGTGATTCGGCTCACAGGCATAAACTTTTTTAAATCTCAGAGCATGCCCGAAAAAAAAAAAAAAAAATGTGCAGTGAGAGTTTTATGCACTAATTTTCTTCACAATAAATAATTAAATAAATATGTGCTATTATTAACTATTATCCAGTAGTCAAGTTTTGAATAAGTTTGATACTGCTCATTTTTCATTGTCCTCATGCTTGTGAGTAAATTTGAACATATTGCGGGCCAGAAAAAAGAACTTTTTTTTACTTTTGTTTGAGGGATTTAAAGATCACAGTGAGCAGTTCTGCCACCCGTCCCTAATTTGGGACTGCTGATTCCAGAGAAGGGCGAGCTCATGATATATCTTTTATGCTTCCCCAGCATTCAAAAAACATGACCCATCTCGAAAGATTGATTTGTAGCCAACGCCTCATACCAATCGGAAACTGAGGATTCTTGCGTTCCTTCTTATTTTTCTTAAATGTTTCATTTCTCAATCGCAATAGATTTGAAAACTGTTTGTTTGCTGAATTAAAACAAAATTATGTAACATATTTCAGAATTATTTATATTGAAATAAAATATTCAACGTACACAATTTCAAAAGTATGTTTATCATCATATCACTAAGCTGTTCTTTGAGATTCAGAGGTTAGCTCAAAAAAAAAAAAAAAAAAAAATACGAACTACCAGATATTTTTACTTACTGTTGTCAAAAGTATGATGAGTGTATTAATTTTGATTTTTAATCTCTTACTGATATTAACTGAAAGAAACATCTATTTCCACAAGTTTTAATAACAATATACTAATTGTTGCCAAAAGATTATTCTGAGGGGCCATGGTTAAGCAATCTAGCATGTTTTTTGTCACCGCATATAATTCGGCTTCAAGCAAGTTACCAAATCACCAATTCAGTGTCATGCAGTGAAGCCAAAATTAGAAACGTGTGGCAATTTCACAGTGAAAGACCGGTTTTTGCAGTTACCAAATCACCAATTCAGTGTCATGCAGTGAAGCCAAAATTAGAAACGTGCGACAGTTTCACAGTGAAAGACCGGTTTTTGCATTGGCGGAATTTTTCGCTTTCACTCGTGAAGTGACAGCCATTTTTGAAGCAGCTTTTACGTATCCCAGTAGCGTTTTCAAAGCGGCAGAATCAGATTTCATTAGCCGGTCAGAGGGTTAACAATATTATAAGAGAAGAATGTCACACAAATGGCTTGGAGATGCAAGTCCTGGTAATGCAAGTTTCTTAACCAGTGACTCAAACCAAAGATCGATATTACAAAAATCTGGTCTATATATGATTACAAAAAATCTGGTGTATATATGATCCCGACTAATAACAAGAATGATGAATGTGATTAAATGTACATTGGAAGTATGAAGCATCAATATGAGACACGATTGTCTGAACATATACATTGTTGGGATAGAAAACAAGAAAAGAGCTCTCTTGTTCAGTATTGTTTAGCACTGGGTTCGAGTCCAGATTGAGCAAATTCAGATGTGCTTACAACACACAGAACGCAAGGATAGATATGGACATCTGAAGCCATCATGATTGAAAAAAACCCCGCAAAAATTCAGCTGTAACAGCAACGAACCTATGAAAATTTTCTATGCTTGGAGGCATTTGATTAATCAGGAGATGAATTTTAGGGGAAAGATGAAAAAGAGAGAACCTTGAATATTCTAAGAAATTTATGGATAAGGGAAGTAACATCCAGAAACCCGCAAGAGGGTGCGGATTCACACATGCATATGAGAAAATGGAAGTTCCATGCTGGGGATGAGTTGGAAAAAGGCACTAGTTTACAGATTGTAGGAGGTCCAGAATGTGGTGCATTTGCTACTGAAGATGTCTACAACCATGTCGTATGAAACTAGTCTGGCAGATAACATGGGTGCTTGACATTGCTTTTACAGTTCTTAATTGAAGTTTTTATTTGTATTGAATAATTTTTAGTTCTTCATCCATTAGGAGGTTATTTTGCTTAGTCTCTGCTCGTTTATTTTCAATATTTCTTTTATTGGTGTCTTATCATGTTTCATTTCTGGACACATGCACTTGACTATTCATTTGGTGTTGTCTCAATATGTTCCATCTTAGTGCACATGTACTTAACTAGAGATTGGGGGTGAACTGCAGGTGAGTCTAACTGCATTATTTTCATTTTTTTGTATGTTGTATTATTGATATCAACAGTTTATTCTTTGACACTCTTATGCATGCCCCCATGGGGTCTCATTTAAAGTGCAAAACAGTACTTTGAGCTATTAATTTAGCAGCAATACACTTATTTTGGAATATATTTTTTTCACATGTGAAAATGTATCCCAGTAACAGGCATAAAAGTGGTCATGGCAGAAAAAGGCTGAACTTTTCTCACATAGGAATATGAAAAAAATAATTAACCTTTCAGCATTTATTAACTAGCCTAAGCACCATATATGCAAATATAAATGCCATAAAATTGTCAAACATTTCTTTAGGAATGAATAAGAATTTTATCTTTGCTAATGTGCTTACACCAAACCAATAATGTCAATTCCATATTTATGTTGACTCTTTTCTTCTCAAACTCTCTAAAAACATTGGAGTTATTAGCCTGATATTTACAAACCTTACCTACAAAACACTAATTCATTTATATTATACCATGTTCCAGACTCATATTAATTATGCTATCTTATCATGGGGACAGACAACTAAATATAATTTCAAAAAACTTCAAATTCTTTAAAACAAATATATAAGATTAATTGACTTAAAATTTGATAGAAATTCACAACTAACACTATATAATATTACAAGAGTTTTCCCAAATAAATATATTCTAACAATTAACCAATTATATTACTACAATATTGGGAAAATTATGTACAAGTGCATTAAGAATAATTTACATTCCAATATTATACATATTACACCTCAGATGCACACGCATTACCTACACACTAAATCACATATTAGGCCTATTCTTCTGAAAACGGAAGCCATGAAGCAAAGTTTAAACTACATTGGCCCACATTATTGGAACTCATTTCCCATGGAGCTAACTTCTTTAAATAGCTTCAACCTTTTTTTAAAAAAATTAAAAAACTTTGTAATGAATTGTGGCACCTCCACTTGGTGATCACACTGGATGGGAACTATATTTAACATAATGACTTCTATATGGAGATGTGATGCATTTTTTTTTTTTTTCATTGTTTGATTTTTTGGTTGTTTGATTCTCCTAATAATACCTTCTTTATTGTTTGTAATTTAAAACTACTGTCCTCATTTTAAAACTGATCTAAGGAGCATGGGACCTTGTCAGGCCTGGCTGGGCATCGTTTCAACTGATTTATCTGTGGTACTGTTCTTTTGTTTTTCGCTCAGCAAAATAAATTAATTGAATTGAATTACTGATCTAATTTGTTTTATTGCAATTATTGCATTTTTACATCTATATCAGGAACTCCTCAGATGACTTCCAAAAAGGAGGAATTCCTCCTTTTGGCAGAACTCTTTCACCCCTGCAGTAAACACTATTACAGCTATTTTTGTAATTTCATGATACAAATTAAGTTTTAACTAGTATTTTATTACGAATTAGTTACACTATTTCATAAGTTAGTAATTATCCTACCTAATCCTCTCATATTGCTATGATTAGAACATATCGCTACAATAGCAATATTCAAGCATTCAAAAATAACAACATCAGAAATCAAATCCATCTTTACTTTTAAAAGTACATACTTATATCGTTCAGTTGAAATTTGGTAGGTGAGCTTACTTCAGAGGTTAGCTCCTCGAAGAAAGCTCACTTAAAGTGTAACACTGATCACACATCTTCATTTACAATGATCTTGACATACAACTGGAGCTTCACTGTCGCACATCTCACACAAGACCTTCTGTACTTCGTATTTCTCATACAAATATTTCTGAATCTGGTCCTCCCATGATTTCCTTGGCCTTTCTCTACCTTCCTTTCCTGCCACTTTGGCTGAATAAATTCTCTCAGTTAAAAGAAGATCAGAGGACTTGTCTCTAGCCTAATAATAACAATTTGCTTCATTCACATTACATATTTGCAACATACCTTCACTCTTCACATGATCAGAACATATCTTCCCACAAACCTCTCTTAAGGAACACATCTCTCTCCAGCATACAAAGTACTTCTATGTTTCTTCTGTAATACCCAAGTTTCACAACTATACGTCAGAGTAGGAAAAATTACTTTCATACACTGCCATTCTGGACCTTTTACAGAACCGTCAGTCCTGTGATACCCTCCTAATATAGATATGACTTTTAAAGATGAATTCACTCACCTACTAATTTCAGCATTTAATTTGTTTTCTCTGTCAAACATGCTTCCTAAATATAGAGATGCATTCACATCTAAACTGAGTTAATCTTTTAAAAAAATTAAACTGCCAAATTCAGATTTTTACTATTGCTTTCTCAGAAATTACCAAGCTCTATAAAGAATGTATGCAGATGCATGTGCATCAGCATACATTCTTTACAAATCTAAGCATGATCATGAACTTGTCCAAAAAAAAAAAGTCATTCAAGAATTCAAATAATTATTAGAAAAATAATTATTTGAATTCTTGAATGACTTTTCATACCTAACAGATTTATTGAATGATTCTTCATAGTGAGAAGAATTGGCAGGAAAACACGTAACACACAGAACATTAAAAGAATTCATGAAATCGCCATCACACGCGTAAGTTACGTTGAAAAATTATGAGCAATATTATTTCAAAATCGCTTTCCAAATAATAGGGATGTTAACATCCCTATTATCATCCCTATATCCCTATTATTTGGAAAGCGATTTTGAAATCTGGCAACAGCTGACGCTTTTACCACGTGTCTCATTCCATGGCTGATGAAGGTAGAAGTCGCTACCGAAACGTCCCGCTCATAATTTTTCAACGTAACTTACGCGTGTGATGGCGATTTCATGAATTCTTTTAATGATCCTTCATACCTAACAGATTTATGGAATGACCCTTCATATCTAATAGATTTATTGAATGACCCTTCATGCCTAACAGATCTGCTGTCCAAAGAAACCTTGATTTGAATGCTGAACAAATATCAACATCAGAGAGTGCAAAAATTTCAAGTCATACACTGTTAACAGTTTCGGTTATTTTTTTGCAAAGCAACAATCTAGTTTTGGCTGCTCAATTGTGGATATCTTCAAAAGTCAAGACAAATGCTTTGAACTATAAGTAATTTATTAATTTCACTTGTACAGTGATGCATTTCAATTCAGTGAGAAAGGCATTCCTCTGAGACAATATTTAAGGCAGTTGCTGTTGCAAAATATAGTTAACATGTTCATGTAGGCACATTATTGTTAATAATTAAAGACATTTTGGGAAGACAAAATAAGGATTACCTCACTGATTAAAATAGTGGGCAAAGATACATAACTATGAAAACATGCTTTTAAAACATTAACACATCTTTAAACTGAAAAAAAAAAAAAACACTCAAATTTTAATATTTTCCCAGGCATCTTAAACACTAGCCTGACTGGTTATATATACAGTTCAAGAATGTTATCTTATTATTTTGATTTTTTTTTACAGCAGAATGCAAGTAGATTGAAGGTCATCCAACGAGTTTTTTCATTATCTCCTTTTCTAGCCGAAACATGTTTGCAACACATATGATAAACCCTACTTTTTTTCGAAGTCCCATTTTAAACTTCTACTTGACTCAAATATGTTGATGTCTAACACTTAATTTTTTTATCTTGATCGTTTGAATTATCCATTTTTTCCATTCTTGAATGAAAGAGTTTCTGAAGATGTTTCCAGTCTTTTCAATACTTGGATCTACCAAAAGAAATGTTTCAGTCACTTTTTTTTATCATGTTTGGGAGGTGGCTCCAATGCATTATCAACTATCAAAGAAATTAACAGTTCATTTTTTCTAAATTACACTTAATCGAAGTGGTATCTGAACATATTAAAATAGCATAGCTATAAACATATAAAAATAATAAAAATACATACCGACGTGAAACGACATATCAAAAAGTGGGATGGGAGTAAAGCTGTTTTTGCAAAATCAAATATTCAATAAATTTATAAAAATAGTGCAAAAATGTTTCAATAAAACTGTGCAAAAATAGCATAAAGGTAGAATTTCATGGGAGTTGAAAATGTTCACATATTTTTTTCATATATTTGTGTCATTTTATGGACATTTTTTATGAAAATTTTTGAACAACTTGATTCTCTGTTAACAATTTGGAGAAACTTAGACCCACTACTATTGTGCACGTCATGACCATTTGAAGTACTTTCCAAATGTTCTTTGCTTTCAGGTACTATCAAATTCAGTATACCAATACCTTTGTTCAATAACACTGAAGCAAAACTACACAAGTTAATAAAATTAATACTACTGATTACTGTTATCATAGGCAGAATGTTTTTGATAAAACACAATATTTTACTCTGAAAATTTTACACTTGAAAAACATTGTTTTCAGTATGTTTGTGATTACCTACTTTCGGGATACCAATTTTTTCCAACCAATGCATAGAAAACATTTTTCAGCACCAGGGGTGTAAAACTGTAAACATAACAGAAGTTATGACAGATAATACACAAAAGCACCAACTTGTGGGCACATGATGAATAAGCTACATTTGTTTTGGTATGAAAAATTATAACAAATAACTGAAGAATAACTTTATTCTCCAAATGCACTCCTGAACTGATTAATTTCGTTATAGGCATAGCTTCTAATGCCTAATATCAGTTAAAAATTACTCACTCACTTAAAACATCAAGTTCCAGATACACGAAAGCACTGCAACTTCCTGAAACATGTTTCTAATTCAAACACCATACATGAGACTGATGAACGGGGAAGGTGAACTTTTTCATCAGATAAAAAATCAGAATGCGTGGCAAAACAGTAGGAATAAAACATAGCATAAGCAAGACAGACAGAAGTGTTCATGTTAAGTTATTTTTGTAAATATTAAACTGAAACACATGACTATTCAAAATATAAAATAACTGACATTTAAAAATATATGAAATTATTAACACAGGATAGAGGAAACACGGCAAGTAATAAAAAATAAAAATAAAAATCATAGGCGAAATCTTTGCTCCGTCTGACTTCCATTTTTGGAAAATTTTCTCCGATTTTCAAGCTGAAATACAAATATTTATGAAATAAATTGATATCTAACAACAATACTGAACAGAAGGATATTGCGAGAAAAAATTACGATTACAGAAGAAATCTTCACTCCGTCTTTCGATTTCGATAGTAGTCATTCCGTCGTCTGACAGGAAAATGACGACCCCCCCAATTCTGTTCATGCACCAATCTTGAAAGCCACGCTAACTGAAGAACCTCATGCCAGAAGATTACAGGGATATTTTTGTGACATCTAACTTCCCTTTTCAGAAAATTTTCCTCTGTTTTCAAGCTGAAATACAAATATTTGTACAATAAAATAATATTTAACAACAATACTGGGTGGAAGGAGCATTGCTAGAAAAGGAAAATTACAATATTATGGGGAAAATCTTCACTCCATTTAACTTCCATTTCCAAAAGTTTTGAAAGATGAAATATCATTTCCAGACACAAAACGAACCCCCTCCTCTGCAGTTTTGCATCAATCTGAAAAAAAGTGGAACACGAATTCGTGGAAGAATCACAACGTATGAAACAATTTGTTTTTATTATATAAAAAACATCTGATAGTTCTTGAAAAACAGTTAGGACCCCCATCCCATCTTTTTGGTTTAGGTGATTATCACATAACTTACAAAACATTAGTAACATTCCTGATACAGAGACTTTCTCTGATGTGTCTTTTGTTGATCACAGGTTCATAAAACAAAACTTACACATTTAGGACGAAAAAAACTTCACATATTTCCATTACACAATTACACTGTGTTACGGGGTTACTTTCCAAAATAAATAATATATTCTTTAATTCCTGTTCCCAAAACACATATACACTGAAAGGACAATTAATTCTAGTAATTAATGACTTCATGGCTTCCTCTTATTACTTTCAGTATTATAAATATTTAACGGGAATTATCGAGGATAAATTTATTAGGTACATTACCTCTCAAATTTTCGATCTAAACACTAGATCTTCGTCAGGAGGAAGCAAAAACTCCTGACGAAGATCTAGTGTTTAGATCGAAAATTTGAGAGGTAATGTACCTAATAAATTTATCCTCGATAATTCCCGTTAAATATTTATAATAATGAGGACAATTAATTATACCTACCGAATTAATAATGTTTGTGCCCAGCTTTTGCTCTCACAACAGCAGTGAAACATGGTGTCATAGACTTTACCAGGTGTTCGAATCTCTTACATGACATTGTGGCCGATGGTTTTAGGACAGCCATCTTTAAAGCACTTAAGGAGTTGCCGGTGACTAGTATCAGGATTGAACGTACCATTTGAATTTAAAGATGTTCAATTGGGCTCAGATCCAACAAGAGAAACGGCCATTCGAAGGTTTCAAACTCAATGGAATGCTCCTCCAACCAGCCCTTCACCAAATGATAGCGATGTGACAGGGTATTGCCTTGTTGAAAGAAGGAATGATGCTGTGAAGAGTGAATAGTTATGAAAAGGTCTAGGTGACAGTCAAGTATGTCAACACAGCTTTGTGTAGTTATGGTAGCATTAATGGGCACAAGGGGCCTCAACGTGGCTTACATAAACACACTTCAGAACATCGCACTGCCTCCACCTGGAACATCCTGATTTGACAGTTGGTTTTCATGGCCTTTATATGGTCTACACCAGACATGCACCCTTCAATTAGTGTGCTGTAGTTGGAGCCTTGATTCATCAAACAAAGCTATCCATTTCCAGGCTTCTACAGACCAATGGTGCTGCTCCTTTGCCCACTACAGCCTCATAGGCCATTGATGTGTTGCAAACAAGGGTACTCAAATGTACATTGCCTGCCATGTCCCAGTTGTGAAATAATACATTGAAATGCCTTTGCACAAACCTCCATTAGTGACCGGTCACTGAATGTTGACATTATCCTCTGTTCCAAGGTTATATGAGAGAGGAGGCACTAACTTCAAACACCACCCCACTCACTCCTCCTCCCCACCCAGTGCAGCTAGTTTTGCAGGTTTCAATGTAGGCCAGCTAGTTTTGCCAGTTTCAATGTAGTAAATTAGGTGCAGAAATCCCAGACATTATGCCTCATGAAATTGAGCACCTATCTTCCTCACACCAGCTTTTATTCTATTTTTCCTACTGTAAATGGAGCTGTAATAACAGCCTTTGAGTTTCTAAACTGTTTATTAAATTACACTGTTTAATTTTTCGTACTTTATTAAAGGGAGGTACTCTAAATATTCCTGTGTTGATTGCTTGGTTTTTAAAATTTTTTGGTACAAGGTTTTTTTTTTTGGGGGGGGGGGGGGTTACACTGAAATGAGACAAGCATAATGAATCAGAGAAAATAAACTTCTTGGGCTGGAGGAATAATAAAGCAAAAAGCTGATCCCATTTGTGCAGGATTAGCTGCTATTATTCATGGGCTTTTTACTGGCTTGTGACTCCCTCCCCCACTATTTTTTTTAATATTTCACCTCTGTAAAGGAGTGCTCATTTATTTTGTTGGCTGATTTATGAATCAGTTTTTTTTTTGTAAAATAAGAAAAGTTTCTATATTACCCCCCCCCCAAAAAAAACCAGATCCATATATCACCCAACACCCCCCTAATTTGCTATTTGAATTATCAGGAGAAAAGTTAATTCAATAATGCATAGCAATCATCATCTTGCAGTGTTTCAATTAGCAAAAGTAATACCAATATACTCAGAAACTTTTATTATGAATAATGAGTATTCTATCTTGTAAAATATTCTGCTTAGAGCTAGCTGTTCTATATGCTGTACTGTAAATATCTACTTAAGGTGTTTTTTTTTTTTTTGTTTGTTTTGTTTTTCATCCTGAACTTTCACAGTTAAAACAGTTTCCTACAGAAAATTCCTGTAGATTCACTTTTCCTGTTGTTTCATCCCTAATAAAGTTTTCTTGTACCACAAATAAATAGCATTTGCATAATTAAATTCCACATCTGAAAGTTTTTCATCTGCACAATTTTGAACTGCCATTTATATCTTTGAATTCAGACTTTTAAAAACTACCATGATTTCAAATTCCTTAGTCAGTTTTAAATAAATAAATTAGAAAGGGGGGGGACATGTTTCAGATTAATTACATGCATACTCTTCAATTTTGATTATTTCAAAATTTTTTTAGTACAGACTTTCAACTACCTTCAATAACCTCCTTTCCATTCCACAGCTTTGCAACAGACTGAATGAACCTTTGCACCTCAGAAATCTGCCAAAATTCTTTTCATACACCAGATTCTTTTAAACATTTTAAAAACCTGTCAGAAAATAATTATGGAATACCATCAGCAGCTCGTAGCAGTTCTTAGCCACACTGTTTCCAGCTTTCCAATTCCTCCCCATATTTCTGAGTTTCTCCCTCACTCTACTAGAATAATAAACTTCACAAGGAGCAAACTTCCTGGTTCCTTTACCTATAATATTGGAATGACAGGACTACTGACTTCAGACAGTCATGTGGAACTAAGCTGCTTTCCTATGAAAACTGACTATCCATATAACTGAAAACACTTTCTACTCTACTGTGTCACACTACAGTGAGAGTGCTCACTGAATTGCAATCACCAACTTAATACTTTGTGAGCTATCCTTTCCCCTGGAGAACAGCTGCCACCTAGTGTGCCACTGACTCCACAAGGTGTCAGTATAGTTAGTTATGTGTGGTCCTACGAGCTCCTTGTATGGTAATATATGCTTCCAGTATCTAGCAGGGTGGTGCATTCAACCGCTTCATTAGGCATTCTACAACATCCCACATATGTTCAATTGGGTGATCAGGTGAATTAATGTGCAGGGAGAAGCCTTTGAAATGTCTTTTATCATCATTCTGTTTGTCAAACCATTCCCATGTGACACAGGACATTATCATCTTGAAAGAGCCTATCCTTCTCTGTGGGAAGGTACATCATTGTAGAGTTGGCATGGTCCACAGGCAAATCTCTAGTAGTAGCAAATGCCCATACACAGATCCGCATACACCAGGGGTCATAGTTCATGCTAACTAAACATGCCCCATATCGTAAAACAGCTCAAACTGCTCTGAATAGTTGACCCATGTATGAGAGATACCCTATAGCAGAAAGTTCTTCATCAGTCTGTGCCAGATATCATGGTAAGTGTACCACAATACATCTGCAGGTGGTCATTGGGCGAGATAACTACTAGATGAGAAAAACAATAAAAATTTGCACAGGTACAGATTTTAAAGAAAGAATGAAACTGTCCACCTCATATGTCTTCTACCTAAAATAACAAACAACAACAACAACAAAAAAAAAAAAAATCTGGCCTAGGTACTACAGCAATTGCAATAACTATGATCAAGAATGCCCGGCCCTTTGTGTCTAGAATTTCATCTTGATGTTCAACTTGAAACACAAAGATTTACGGAATAAAATTATATTTAACAAAAAATACCTAGAATTTCATCTCGATGTTCAACTTGAAACACAAAGATTTACGGAATAAAATTATATTTAACAAAAAATACAAAATAGGTGGAACATCGCTACAGAAAAAATATTACGGTTACGGGAGAAATCTTCACTCCGTCCTACTACTGTTTTCTGAAAAAGTTTATCCATTTTCGATCTTAAATACAAACATTAATGTAAGTAAATGTTACTTAAACAATACAGTACAGGAAAAACACCACGAGGGAAAAAAAGATGATTACGGGAGAAATCTTCGCTCCGTCCCACTTCCGTTTTCGGAATTTTTTTTCCATTTTCAATCTTAAATACAAACATTAATGTAAGTAAATGGTACTTAAATAGTGCAGAGAAAACACCGCGGATGGGGGGGTGCGATTCCTGGAGGAATCTTTGCTCCGTCCTACTTCCATTTTCGACCTTAAATACAAACATTGATACAGTATAATAAAACGAAGTTTAAAAACTATACAGGGTAAAGGGAACATTGCGAGAAAAAGAGTTTAAGATTACATGGCTCCGTATAAGCTTCTGTTTTCAAAAATTTGTCTTATAGAGGTTATTATTCATAAAAGTTGGTTGTCAAATCTACTCCAGTGACGTAGTCTTGATGACGAACTAGGCTTTAGTTCAAAAATTTGACAACCAACTTTTATGAATAATAATAACCTCTATAAGACCCGTAAAAGTTAATTCCACAATAAACATTTATGCAATAAAATAAAGTTTAATGAAAATACTGAACAGACGAAACACCACAAGAAGATGAAAAAGAAACCTGCGATTACGGGATAAATCTTCACTCCATCTAACTTCCATGTTCAGAAAGTTTTGAAAGAAGAGAAAAAAGAGTGGATCTAATAGGGGTTTGGGGATATCGTTTCTGTCTGCAGGATCAAAATGAAATCTGCGACGTACATTGCCGCGATTCTGCTACTAGAAGAGATACATAGGCTCATGCTACGGACACCAAATACAGACTCAATCATCGTCAGAATGGAGAACATATGAGACATCAGACCAGCGCACTGGTTTTCAATCTTCTATCATCCAATCAACATGTTGTTGGCACTGGGAGAGAGAGAGTCATTTATGTTAACAAACTTTGTTAGTACAGGGTAGGGTACAAGGTATCTGCTCTTGTAACTCATCCATGTCTTCATGTGACACGCAATCATGCAGGATCTTGTTCTAGGTTGACCAATACTGAACTGAGTTGTCAAATGTGAAACTTTGGTGAGCCAGTTGTCCTGTACAAGGCAAGACAACCATCTTTCACCTCTGGCATCCACCTTTCACTGTCCTTTACAGTTATGCCACTGGTTGGTTGTTTCATCATTTTGGCACCACTCCTGGTGCACTTTAACCACAAAGAACCACTCCTGGTGCACTTTAACCACAAAGGATCACTCCAGGTGCACTTCAACCCCAAAGGATCACTCCTGGTGCGCTTTAACCACAAAGGACCACTCCTGGTACACTTTAGCCACAAAGGAGGCCCTCAAACAATCCATAAGTGTCACAGTTCATGAAATGGATGCACCAACCAAGCCTTTGTGTGCCAACAATTTTGTCTTTTACAAGCTACAATAAGTATTTGGATTTACCCATCACATAAATAACTTCACTATCAGCTCGTTATATACACTCCTTAAGCCAACAGACTATGATGTTCGCCTTGTAGTGCTCACATCAAGTAAAAATCATTTTGCATGGGGGGGGGGGGGTCCTACATAACTCGGTGTATTTCTGGAATGGTTTTCACCAAAATCTTCAGTTCTGTTAGTTCTTCGGATGCAAAACAACATTACTTCGCAAACACTAATGGCCATTGCAGGGTGCCCACTCTTTTTCAGGGAAGACATTCAAGGACTTTCAGGAAAAAATTCAAGGATGGATTTTTCAATGTCCTAAACTGCAATGAATATATATATATATATAAGGAATTATATGTGTTGTATTATGATACTCATTATTTTCATAAAACGACTATATGCATCGCATTAATTCTTTCTGTATGTTCAAAACTCTCAATTTCTCAAACACAAAATTATCATAACAATAAAACACTTAATATCTATTTTAGAATTATGTACAGGTATGGTGTCTGAAAAATTTAAATGCATTTTTCAGACACCATACCTGTACATAATTCTAAAACAGATATTAAGTGTTTTATTAAATGAATGTTGGTACCACATATGAACCGGAATGAACGGAGTTCATTCTGGTTCATATGTGGTACAAATGAATGGTGTCTGAATTTTTTTAAATTCCGTGATGAGAGGGGGGAGAATGCACCTATCAATAGTATTGAATGAATCTGCTTTGAAGCAGATAAAGAAGAAACAAGAAGGGGAAATCCCCGCCTTGCCGTAAGGAAAATGAAAGAAACGATACGATAGTTTTCCTGTCGCAGAACAAGTGCTCTGGGGTAGCAAACACTGAACTCCTCTCACAGTAGATGAGGGGGGGGGTCCAATCTTGACCTACTTAACTCCCCGTCAGACTGCAGTGCACCCTTTCTCCCAGTGACGCAGCTGCGTTGAAGTTCACTTTTTTACTTCCGATGTCAATGGGGGATTGCAGAAAAAAAGTTAAAATTAACAAAAAAAAAAAAAAAAGATCGGAAATTTCGATCAAAAATTTTCAGCTGTGGGATTTTAAAATTCAAGGACTTTCCCAGGCTAATGAAATAAATTCAAGGACATTCCAGGCTAATGAAATAAATTCAAGGACATTCCAGGCCTTGAATTTTTTTTGAAATTCAAGGACTTCCCCGGTTTTCAAGTACACGTGGGCACCCTGCCATTGTAATCCCATGTTTATCAGCAACATTTAGCTCATTAACAACCTGCCACAATGTACCTGGATTTTCATTTTAGATTGCACCAAATATATACTCATTCCACATACTCCAACCTACATTTTGTGATGTCCATAACCGGTTACCTATGTAAAGTAATTCCTCGGCTACTCAGCTTCTACACATTATTGGCTGCTTAACAAGCCTTTAAAATACACAAAGTGGATAGAAGTCATCGGATACCTAGGTAGGCCTAACTTTCACCCAGATAAGGGCAGTCACAAAGTGAGGCATTGAGTCCACTAATTCACAAAGGCATTTCACAGCTATCTCCACCAACACTTGATGCACTGCTGTCCATAATTCTGTCACATTACTGGATGAAGGATCCAAAAATCAAATGGACCTTTCCAAACATTTTTCACCGGGTTTATATGTCCACCAGTGAGCAGGGAGGCCATTCCAGGGTGGGAACTTCTGTGGAATGCTTTTCTAGCCATGCTCTTGTAACCACAGCTCTGTGAGGAGGTGCATTGTTCTGTAGGTGCATAACGACCATGAATGGGAACAGATGGTTTGCAAGAATGAACACATAATGGGGACTGTTCAGAGACACATCTAAATTGTATAAAAAGCCCCAACATGCCAGTTGAACCACACCAGATCATAACCAAGCCTCCATCATCCTTGTTAACATGCCTGGTCTGTAGCTCTGTGTGGTTTCTGCCAGATCTAAACCCTCCAGTCTGCACAAAATAACAGGACTCATTGGCCATGGAGCCCTGTCTCCAATCATCCAAGGTCCAGTGCTGATGTTCTTTTGCCCAGTTGAGGCATACAGTCTGGTAATGTGGCATTAGCAATGGGACTCATGGGTCGGTGGCCCCCCTAAACCTATTGCTGCTAATGACTGCCCAATAATTTTGGTGGACATGTTTCTGGTACCTCCCTCGTTGAAGTCGCTGGGGATCTGTGTGTCTGCGACTCTCTAGTGGGTTGCAATGATGTAAGTTAGACATTGACAGCCATGTCCATCCACCACCATTCTTCCCCCACAGCACTATCCACAATGAAATGTTATTCTGGAAATGGCATATTCCTTACACAATCTTGATACTGTCAAACAGGGATATTGAAATTCCCATTCCACCTTCACAATAGATTGACCCATGTGCCTGACACCCACAATCATCCGTCTTTCAAATCCTGTTAATTCACAACATTCATCCATACTGACATTGAATTACCATCCACGTGAATGTAGTGATGTCCTGTTACCTATACATTTGCCAAGTGGTTGGTCTACTCATTAGCGAGAGGGGTGTCAGCATTAAATTGCCCAGGAACTAGGTATCACCTGATTTTTGGCCTTTCAGTGTACTATGGAGTCATTTTAATAGTTTCCTTCTGTATAGCACTTAATTGGTTTTTTCATGACCTTAATCTTAGCATTCCTAATACAGAAATTCACATTACATTACCCTATTTATTAGCCTGTGATTTACAACCTAATTAATAGGTTTGCTTCAAGTTTTGCCCATGCCAACTGTGAAGTTAACTTTCCTGTCAACACATGCCATCTCTGCAGAATCAGGAACTAGTTTACCACTTCTGTGCACAGAGATTTAACTTCAAATATAGCCTTCTACAATTCTGTTCTGTAAATTCGGCCTAACTGCAATGCCTAATTTGCCTCAATATCTTTAAATGACTTAAGACTACTTTGCAGTTAACTTTAAAGGCAGATGTCACTGAAGACAAACTGACTTCTGCTTATTTCATAACTTTAGAAAACCCCACTGCTTTAAAATGTACAAGACTTTCAACAAGGCACACATTTCCTCTCTTGCAATCCTTTTCTGAATTCATAATGAACCTGAGCTTTCATTAAAGTGCACCTAAAAATGAAGTTCGTAATTAAAATTTATTCATTTAGAAACAGATAGTACCTATCTGTGTCTGAATGGAAAATTGAAAAAAAAATGTGCTTGACAAACATATCTTGTTATTTTTTTAACTTTTCCTGATGAAAAACTTTCTAAGGGTTGGTACTATACTACTATAGATACGTAACTTATTATAACAGGGGTCACGCTGTTGATCTCATTCTTCACAATTTGAAAACAAAAAATCGTTTGAGCAACGGGGAAAAAAGTTCTGGTGTAAATATTGGTGATTACCTTTTTGTACTATCGTAACACTTTAGCGAAATAAAATTGAGTTTGGTGAAAACCTTCAAGAAGCCAGAGCAACTGCTGTATTATATCTATTTTACAGAAGGACTAAAAATATACTTTTTTGTAAATCCACAGGATATTAATGTTTTTTCATAATATGGAATTTTCACACAACACAGTGCCCAGAATAATTCTTTTCACTTTAGGATTCTTCAAATGATTTTGGACGATTTACAAGAGTGGTTGAATATCATAATTTCTTTTATTGTTACTTATCTTTGAAGATCTGATTTGATAGCCAAGACATCACAACAGTTGGCTAATCACATAATGCACATTTGTATGTGCTATATTTAAATCCATTTTTTACAAAAGCTAGCAATCTCATTGTAATAGAACACATGTGGGTCTTTTATGAAATGGATAAGTTACTGGAAAAAACACCTAAAAAGCAATTATAAAGGAAAACATAAATTTACCAATTTCCCTGCTTTTTAGCTAGCTCCTGTTTCGCAGAAACACAAACGTCAGGGATTGCATTTGAAAGTTTCCCTTCCTCCTCACTGACTGTGCCCCCGATTGGTGAAGCAGCCATATGAGACCTAAGTTCTGATGGTGGTCCTGGGGTGTAATCTGTCTTGTTGAATTCAGGAAGGAATTCTTTAGCCCATGCAGGCAGTCGATCATGCCTCTCATTTGGTACGTTGCTATAAAAAAGAAAAAAATCAACACTGAATACGATACAAAAACAAAACTTGCAAATACATATATAGCATGCGATTAAATGACAATGTGTAAATTTTTCTGAGAAGTAATGATTTAGTGATGGGCCATTAGTGAACGATTCATTCACAACGAATCACTCTGCACCATGAATGGTTTGCTTTTGCCACTGCGAATGATTATTCAATCCACCATTATTGTGACACACACACTGAAGTCGCAGCATATTTAACTTTCTATTCCCCGTATGAGTCTAGAAACAAATTTCCATTAAGAAAAATGTCAAGAATTAATTAGTGTCAACCATTAAGTGAGTGAGCAATCAGCAATTGGCTAGGAAATAATGGTGAAACTTAAGAATGCGAATGATACGTGAATGCCATTCATTTGAATGATGTGCCTGAATCATTTGCCATGATTTGGCTTGTGGAGAACATTCATGTGTACGATGTACAGCTCGTGCTCTTTTGGGCGGTTTGCCCAAAAGAGCACGAGCCAACTTTCATCACTGCGAATCGAACTCGCATCTCTTGAAAGGAAATCAGGAAATGCGAGTTTGATTCCCGTTGCAAGGAAATGTTATTTTCTAGTTTTCTGATGTAATTAATATTACGTGAGTGACAGTAAATATGAACAATTCAGATATGTCTGACTGCTATGTAAATTATATTGACAATCCAGTTTTCCTTTCTAAGGTTGTTACTATGGTTGAAAGTTGGTTTTATGTGTATGACCCTTCAACCAAACAACAATCATCACAATGGAAGTCTCCCAGTTCACTGCGACTAAAGAAAGCTCGACAGGTGAAAAGCAACATTGAGTCGATGCTGATCTGTTTCTTTGGCATAGACGGAATTATTCATAAGGAATTTGTTCCAGTTGGTCAGTCTGCCGACATCTGGTTTAACTGTGGCATCTTGAGATGTCTGATTGCAATGTAAATTGCAGTGACAATCCAGTTTTCCTTTCTAAGGTTGTTACTAAGGATGAAAGTTGGTTTTATGGGTATGACCCCGAAATCAAACAGCAATTATTACAATGAAGTCTCCCAGTTCACAGCAACAAAGGAAAGCTGGACAGGTGAAAAGCAACACCAAGTCTATGCTGATCTGTCTCTTTGACATGGAAGGAATTATTCATAAGAAATTTGTTCCACCTGGTCAGTCTGCCAACACCTGGTTCTACTGTGGCATTTCATAAAATGACAGTTGTCCCTCACCTGCCAGATTTAGCTCTCTGCAACTTCTATCTGTTCCCTGAAATGAAAATTAAACTTAATGGGAGAAGATTTGACACCATAAATGAGATCCAGGCAGAGTCACAGGCAGTGTTGAACACGCTAACAAAAGACTACTTTGGCAAGGCATTCCGAGCTTGAGAAGGCCTCTGGAATTGGAGTATACACTTCAGGGAACTATTTTGAAGGTGAAGGCAAACAAAGTGTGATATAAGTTAATATATTTTTTAAATTCATTTCACTAAATTTCGGATAGCACCTTGCAATTTCATCTTATAGGCCACAAGAAATATTTGTTGAATGCAAAAATCTGTTTATGTGAACTTTTACTTAAATAAATCCTGTCCAATTTGACCTTTGTTTTCACCATGTAAGTAAATATTTAAACAGTTCAAAAGTACCACTATGAATAAACACTGATGGGAAAATTAGCATACATTTAATCTGCCCTCTATCGCATCATGGAAAACCAGCAAATTTTGAAATTGCAGTAATTTTTTCTCCCCAAATCAACTGCCAAAGCAAGCTCAGTCAGGGAGACTTAGTTGTTTTTAGCATTTCTAGTGGAGTTACATAATGGATATTGCATTCAGGAATTATTTTTTCATTCCAAGACACCACTAGACAATTTAAAGTTGGACCTCAAAAGCTTACACTGACTTCACAAACATCTCACCACAGACTGAATAGTTGGTGGGACTGAGGAGAGGCTGAAAATAAGTTTTGGTGTTTAAAACAAGATGAGGAAAATGCCTCAGCCTGTTAAAACTATGATATTATACCAACTTCCAAGTACATGGTGGATTTGATTATATATATATATATATATATATATATATATATATATATATACTTAAGAGCAAAACTGAAGACTAAGGAAAAACTTTAGAATTTAAAACGAAGGTTGCAAAATAACCTGAAAATCAAAACGCGCAACGCAGCAGTTTTGAAAATTCAGAATTCACATTCTATAAAGAAGATACCTAAGCAAAAAAATACACATATAATTTTGACTCACACCTAGTACAACATAGAAAAGGTTATGTATCTACCTGTGTGAGTAAAAGGAGAAAAGATAAAAAAATAAAATAAAACAACTGAATGTAGAAGGTGTCGAGAATACTGAGCCTTGGCTTTATCAAGGACCAGCAAAAACTCTGCATTTTCTCACTTCCACAAAGACCTAGAGGACATGACATATATATATTTTTTAAACTATTTTAGGTGTGAATGTTACTTGCATCTATGGCCTTGCAGAAACCCATTTCCAACTAGGTCTTTGTGGAAGTGAGAAAATGCAGAGTTTTTGCTGGTCCTTGATAAAGCCAAGGCTCAGTATTCTCGACACCTTCTACATTCAGTTGTTTTATTTTATTTTTTTATCTTTTCTCCTTTTACTCACACAGGTAGATACATAACCTTTTCTATGTTGTACTAGGTGTGAGTCAAAATTATATGTGTATTTTTTTGCTTAGGTATCTTCTTTATAGAATATATATATATATATATATATATATACAACATAAAATATATTAAAAACATAAATCCAAAAATATTCAATTCACTTACCCCATCAAATGAAATGCAATAGCAAAAAGAAGTAATGAACCCAAGAAAATTATCAAAAATATAAAAAAATTTTTTTAGCTGTTTCAAAAATGTTATGATAAGAGAAGAAACTATATTTCATATCAATTATTACATAAATTGGCATTCTAGTGTATTAAGTAAATTTGTAGAAATCCTGTCATATCTAGGATCCATAGGCTGTTTGAGATTTGCAATAAAGTAGATGTACTAACTAAGGAACTCATACAGTTGTGGAACATTTTGAAGAAAAATGAATACCCGCTGCAATATGTTAAAAAATTATTTTTACAGTTATTGCACGAGTCAAAAGCTAAGAATTTTAACATAAAGCATAAAATGCCACTCAATATACTTCTTGTGGCTGAAGACTGAGCTAACATCTATCTATCTATAATCTTTTTTGTCATTCATTATAGATATATACCTCACTGCAACTGTGACGTCATGTGTCACTCATCTACTGCACAATTGTCACAAGGTTGGTCATTTGGATTTCTGTCAAAGGCTGTTGAGTTGTCTGATGGTTTGTCTCCTGTTCTTGGTGCATCTTTGGATTGTTGCCTTTTTTTTTTTTGTCCTATCTAGGTCTATTGTTGTTTCTATTTATGGTCTAAGGAACCCACACACCAGGTATTGACTTTGTGTGCCTTTGCTGTCGTTTTGAAAGGCCATATATTTAGCTGGGGTCTTCCTGATGATGACAGCTAAAATTTAATTTTTTTTTATATTTTTCTTGGGTTAATTATTTATTTTTGACATTTCTCTTGGGTTCATTACTTCTTTTTGCTATTGCGTTTAATTTGATGGGGTAAGTAAGTTGAATATTTTTGGATTTATGTTTTTAATATATTTTGTGTAGTATATCAGAACATGGTTCAATCTGCTGCATTTGCGTGTCTGAGCCTTTTTTCATATTACTTTGCAATTCTTGGTGTCATTCTCTTGTATGTTGAGTGTATATAGTCCTTTTATTCAAAGTTTTAATATATATATATATATAGAGAGAGAGAGATACACACACACATCGATCAGCCATTGCATTATGACCACTTACCCAATATGCTGTAGGACCCCCTTTAGCCCACAAAACAGTGGCCACTTGGCAAGGCATCAATTCGATGAGGTGGCGATAGATATCTTGGGGCATCTGGTACCATAATGTCAAAAGCAGGTCCTCCAGTTCCCGTACATTCTGGGGTGGTGGTGATTTAGCATGAACCCACTTTTCCAAGTCGAACCACAAATGTTCGGTTGGGTTCATGTCAGGTGCATTTGGAGGCTGGGGCATTAACAGAAAGTCACCAGCATGTTCCTCGAACCATTGCTTGATGATTCTGGCAGTGTGCCATGGAGCATTATCCTGATGGTAATGGCCATCACCAGCAGGGAACACAGTTGCCATTAATGGGTGAACTTGGCACCCAACGATATTGAGATACCTGACAGCTGTCAAGGATTGCGCTATTGGGATAATGGGGCATAAAGTGTCCCTAGAAAACATGACCCACAGCATGACACCGCCGCCACCGGCCTGTTTCTATCCAACAGTTAATTCAGGTGTTATAGCCCCCGTTGGTAATCGCCGTATCCGCACTCGGCCATCTATGTGATGCATCAGGAATCTTGATTCATCAGACAAGGCCACTGCTCTCCAATCATCCAAATTCCAATCTTGATGATCTTGGGCCCATTTCATGCATTGTTGGGGATGACGTGCAGTGAGCATGGGGACCCCCACTGGGTCTTCGGCTACGCAGGCCCATGTGCAGAAGGCTGCGACGAACCGTGTGCTGCGACACATTGCCCTGATCACCACGGTCGTAGCTGCGGGTAATTTGTCACACTGTGGCCATGCAGTTGCTGTGAACAATGAGCTGCAGATGACACCCAGCTGCACAACGGTTTGTTGTTTGGCCATCTGTGCACCACTTTTGATACGTACTCCCCACAGCAGCACGTGAAAAATCCACAAGCCACGCCGTTTCCGAGATCGTATTTCCGAGGCACTGTGCCATCCCAATTTGTCCTTTATCAAACTCTGATAAATCGGCAGCTTTTCCCATTCTGACTCTGAACACTCTACTAACCAAAAGCCGGTCCTGGGGTTGAATATATACTGCTCTGTGAACTTCACCTGCACCACCGTTCGGTCTCCAGGCATGCTCATTTCACTAGACTGGGGGGTGGTCATGATCTAATGGTTCATCGGTGTGTATGCAGGTTTTTTTTTTTTTTTCTAAAATAAAGTTTACAGGTACTCTCATCTCATCCTCTTGCGCAGCTCTATTGTTTTCCCTGGTAATATGTAAACGATAATAATAAGAACAACAACAAACATGAGTACCTTTTATCAAAGAAGATTCCCAAAAGCCATTAATGCATTATTACTGCCAGTTTCACGTGTTTGTGCCTTGCTCTTAGTTGTCAGTTGCTAGACGTCTACTTTTTAAGAACCAGGAATTTACGTAAGGCAAAGGCCAAAACACGCATAGAAGAGGAACAACAAGCTAAATGAGCATCAGTGAACTTACAGTCTTTAGGAGTATTGATGTCCTTGTCATGTTACAATAAAATTCATTTGATTGGCTCAAATGGCATGGAATTGCGTATCGGTCTAATTTTCTGCTGCTTAGAGCTAAGCTTGCTAAATTTTCTGAAGTATTAATGCCTTCCTTGAACAAGTTTACCGGTGTGTGTACCGGCACATACCGGCTGAAAAAAGCCCTGAATGTATACATACATATTTTGTATACTTGCTTTAAAATCAACATGTTTAAAAGTTTCAGTGGTGGTTCACAATTTTTTTTCTTCGCAGACAGAAAAAGTAAAAGCTTCAGTATCGCATCAGATGCTGGAGTATTCTCATTTTCTCCTCCTGTCTTCTCTTCCACACTCTCAGAGGTAGATCTTGTTACCTTCCTTCAGTCAGCCTTTTATGAATTTGCAGCCTGCCCTCGATCCTTTGTTTTCACTACATCAACAATTAGGCTTATTTTGCTCAGTTTCCTTTCAGTGTGTGAGACAACAGACACACATCATTCATCAGTTAACTATTCCTTCCCACTTTCTCTTCAAAGAAAAATCCTAGCAATGAGAAAATATTTATCATATCTGGAAAATTAGGTGACTAAAACTTCCTGCAAAACACAGATGAGACACAGACAGAAATAAGAATTTTTAAAATATGGAAATCTGTCCCACAGACAGAACTCTTGATCCCATGGTAATACCCCAAACACATCCAGAGCAGGGAATAATCTGAAAAAACAACAACAACCCAGCTGTTCCTGCAGATGCATATAAATTGATTTTAAGTCATGGCTACAATAACGTGTTACACATCTAAACATTCATGTACCGTATATCACTAAGCTGTTCTCTGAGATTCAGAGGTTATCTCCAAGAAGAAATACAAACTCCCAGATAATTTTTACTTACTGTTGCCATATCAAACTTCTCCATCTACAGCGATCTTGACATACAACTCGGGCTTCTTTTTTTTATTTTTTTTTTTATTGGAGGTTTAACGACCACCGTGAGCAACTCAATGGGCTATAAGCAGTCGCCCATCCCTAATTTAGGGTCACTGGTTCCAGGGAAGGGAGAGAGCCAGTGCCGAAAGACAAACACAACATTCATGCCTGACCGGGATTCGAACCCGGACCCCTTACGGACGAATGATCAGAGGCCAGCGCCTTAGACCACTGCGCCACCGGGGCGGCCAACTCGGGCTTCACTGACATCCATCACATGCCATACACAAGATCTTCTATACTTCATACTCATAATCCTTTTCTCATGCAGACACTCCTGAATCTGATCCTTCCATGGCTTTCTTGGCCTTCCTCTGCCTTTCCTTCTTGCCACTTGGGCTAAAAGATTTTCTTAGTAAGCATCTCATCACTCATTCTTTCAACATGGCCAAACTATCGAATCATATTAGTCTCCACCTTGCTAACAACATTTTGCTTCACATCACACAACTGCAACAGATCTTCATTCCTCACACAATCAGAACGTGTCTTGCTACAACCCCTGTAAGTAACGCATTTCTTCAGCACACAAACAACTTCTATAATTCTTCTGTAGTACCCAGGTTTCACTGCTATACATCACAATAGGAACAATTACACTTTCATACACAGCCATGCAGGACTCTCTTGAGAACCCAACATTCCTGTGAAAACCTCCAAGAGCAGCCATGACTTTCAATGAGGAATTTACTCACCTACTAATTTCACCATCCAATTTGTTCTCTCTGTCAAACATGCTTCCTAAACACACAAACTCACTCACCTGGTCAATCACTGTGCCATTTAGATTTATCTTGCATTCATTAATTCGTGTACAGAACTTAACAAATTTTGATAATGCAGAAATTGTGTGCACTGCACATATTGAGAAATACCTAGAAGCCAAAAATAACTCATAAAATTCTGAATCAACTCAAGAGTTTTAAAATATGTTTAAAAAATTTAGCAATCACCTCAGTAACCTAACCGATCACTCATGAATTCCTGAGTAAAGTAAATGGTGTTTCTGCACATGTCAAATGTTTTGACTCATTTATGTTTTTACATGTACAGTGGATTCAGCTGTAATTGTACAATGAGAAGAGGAAACTGACACAGATTCAGAGATACAGAAGATGGATAATGAAATATTGAAGTCTTATACAGAAGACAGATGTTGTCAACAGAACTCGACACAATGACCACATTCGGAGAAAACATGGTGTGACAGGCAGAAGCTCTCACTAGAGACAACAAAAGCATTACAGTGAGAGAACTCACCCACCAACTGAAAATTTCAGCAGATGGTGTCCACAGTGTTGAGTGTGACCAACTAACTGCATTACTGGAAAGTTTACTTGAGGTGGGTACCTAAGTATCTCATAATACAACAGAGCAAAATGAATGGGCCTCCCTCATAAATTTCATATGCTATCAACAAGGTGAGGATTTCTTGCAACACACTGTCACTGGAAACCAAATTGACCATTCAATACCAAAAAGAAGATGAGCATTCATGATGTAAGCTGCCATCCAGCTGAAAAAGCATAACAACTGTCTTTTGGGATTGTCAAAATGTGCTTCCGATTGATTTCCTGGTCTGTGGTACAAGTGTGATAGTCAAAGAGTACTGCCAGACCCTAAATGCCACATCATGCTATTTTCTGTAAAAGACCTATGCTGTTGCTGATGATACGAGACCACGCTGTTGCCCAATGCATGGCCGAGTGTTTTCTGCAAAACGGTTGGGAAGTTTTGGAACATCCCACATACAGACCTAATCTAGCACCTAGTTACTTCCATCTGTTTAGTTACCCTCTAAAAAAATACTTGGCCTGCAAGCATTTTGCTGTAGATAAAGATGTGAGATAGGCCATAACAGCATGGTTGCCCAACATGATCTTGATTCCTTCTCTGCTGGAATACATGTCTCAACATTGCGATAGGGCATTTGTTTAAATCATTCTTGTCTTTGTGGAAGATTCACTATCATCACCCCCCCCCCCCACACACACACACCAACAGAGTTTAAGGCATTACTGTGCCTTTGTGGAAATCTCGCCCCCTCCCATTACCACCACCACACACCAACAGAGTTTTAAGTTTTAAGAAACAATTTTTAAGTAATGCCATTCAGCACAGGGCATATACACTGGTGCTCATAATTAAAGAATAATTTACAAACTCGTACATAACTCGAACTATTTATGAAGAAATTCAAGGAAATCTGGTATAGAAGTTTATTATTACATTACTTATGTAACTCAAGCAGAAGAAAACCATAATCTTATGATTTGCATGTGTTACTATCATAATTTTGTAATTCACAAGAAACAGCAATGGCGGCAGTACCAGACTTTTTGTCTGTGTAGGCCAGCCAATATTTAGGTGGGTCATGTTTTTTGAAGTACACAAAGTAGCCATGAAAAAGTACTAACCTCATATAGTAAAAACTAAGGCAAGTAATAAACACTGCATTTTATTTCATTAGGTAGATTAAGACTAGGTACTTAAGTTTTCATTCATTTCAAGTTAAGTGTCCATTCATTTTCATGGAAGTCACACTGAAAATACTGAGTCAGTTTCTACACTATAGTCTACCCATGGGTAGAGCGTGCACCTGCAGGCTGGAAGCTACCATTTCTTGCACAGAATATTTTTACAGGAAAGATTTTTAAGCAGGGTTGTGGCCATCCGCAATACCTGTGAATATGTCACTTGGTTTTGTAACACTGACAGCCCCATGTCATCACACTCATTTCCAAAAGAATAACTGAATTGTCATTAGTAACTTCACAATATACTTCATCTTCAGAGACATTTTCTCTATGATTGCCTACAACATTAGTTTATTGCTCACTGCCATCAGTCGTGAGTTTATGCTCAGAGTTTACCACACTTGTGCCTGGTACGTTCACTTCGAATTTCTTTTGTTTTCCTTCCACACGATTCGAAAAAATACACCGTAATTGTACTTGTGTATGTTTTGGCAAATCAACCATCATTAAATATGCTAAACATAGGCCAACATACACCACACACAAATTGTTAACTGGACACAGAATAACTTATTCAACAGAAAGTTCTGCTCAAACTGCTGCTAAAACATCATGTACAGTGAACAGCGCCAGCTACTTAATTTAGCTATTGTCACCCTGCGCCGCTCCTGAAAAACGATATGCTGCAACAACTGCCATCTGACCTGTAACCCACTTTCAACTTTCTACCTCAAAGCATTCCCCTGCCCTGTATGAACACAAAGGCAAATGTCGATTCTTGGTGTTGTCACCCATGAACAAATCTTCGTGGGTGTCAAATTCTCAGCACGAGTACACTGTGCCTTAGTTTTCTGGTTCTCAGAACACATAAAAAACTGAGTCTGCGTTAGCCGTGAAACATTGGCTCTATATTAGACTAGCATACAAAGTTAAGTTTTTTGGCATCAGATTTTTCCAAGTGGGCTAGGCAAGTTATTGCCCACCCAGACCCCACCCGTGAACAGCAGTCCATGGAACATTAGTTGAAGTCTTTTGCTTAAGATATATTTTTATAGAGTAAGACCTCCCCTGACAGCAATAAAAGCTGAAGCAATGAAACCTAACACTGTTTATGGTCCTAAGAGATTAACGACCACTCCTTAACAAGAGCTGTTGTGAGTTCTTGAAGTGTTCTGAGAGGAAGATGGCAAGCTCTAAAGCACCTTCCTAGAGCATGTCATACATGGTCAAGGAAGATGGATTAGGTCAGGGATCTGGATGGCCACCCAGATCCCCTGACCTTAATCCCATTGAGCATGTCATACATGCCCAATGGGATTAAGGTCAGGGGATCTAGGTGGCCATCCTATTTGGCAAATATCTTATTCTTTCAGAAAACTACTGTCCAAATGAGCTCAATGTGGCTGGGCATTATCATCCATAAGAATAAAATCTCTACCAAAGGCTTCCCTGAATGACCTGAAATACGGGCTCCGGATCTTGTCACTATACCTCAGAGTAGTAACAGAGCTGCTTCTGAAAGATGTGTAGGTCTGTGTGCCTATTTGCCATGATTCCTGCCCAGACCAACACACCCCATAGTAGTCCCTTTCTCTGATGTCAGAAGGACTGTTGCTGGTCCCTGGTTCCCTCCAGATGAGATATATATGTTGCAAATCAGTACTTAAACTGAATCATGATTCATCTGTGAAAAGAACATTCACCCACTGGTTTAGACTTGGTGAGTAAAAATTTCCAGAGCCTCGAACGCTTCCCAAATATCCTGTCAAGACTAGAGATGGTTTCCATAGACAGGAGTAATGTTGGCTATTCCTCGTTTAATGAGCTTGTCTAGTGGCAGAAGTTAAGACACAAATAACTGGCCTCCTTGCATAAAGGCAATGCTCGCAAAGTCTTCTATAAACAGTGCCTTGAAATCCTCATTACAGTCGCTGCTGGAAGGAGAGCTGCCTAGCAGACATCTTTCTGTTCCGTTTGGCAGTCATACTCATACAGCAATCACCTGCAGCACTCGTGGCACAGGGATGGTCTTGTCCTGGTCGACAATGAACAACTCCTGTCTGTTGAAGCCATCTCCAGTCTTGACAGGATATTTGAGAAGCATTCAAGGCTCTGAAAATTTCTGCCTGGGATTCATCTGCTTCCATCCTTACAATCCTCTCCACGGGAAAATTCATCTACATGATGCTTTCGTTGTATAACAGCTTGATGTGCTACTGAAGTGAAAGCAAGAGTTGCCTAGAACAGCCACAAGATGCATCTTCTTGATGCAAACCAAATTTGCGCATTCGGAATTACAGCAGAAATAAACATGGTTTAAAACTCAGGCTTCACGCGACAATAACACATAAACATAGAAAACAAGCAAAAACACACAGAGTCACGTATAGTAAAAGGTTCATTTAGCGGTAGCTTTCGGTCGTCCTACGACCTTGATCACCCGCGATCGACTGGATGGGCTGGTTGCCAGAACTACAATTTGAAGTTGGGGTGTTGGAAATGTTGCAAGATTTTAGAAGGGAGATCCAAATAATTGGGATTTGGTGAGGGGTCTCTGCATTGCAGTTTTTGGTGAACAAAATTTCAATGCTTTCTTGGCACAGGGATGGCCTTGTTGATTCCCTGTGCCAAGAAAGCATTGAACAAACAAAGAAATAAACAAACAAAGGTTAGTCTTCTGCATAGTAAAATTTGCATGTTTCCTAGTTTTGGATGCATTAATTTGCATACATTGGCAGATATCTACATTTCTCTAGATTATTCTTTAATTTTGAGCATGTATTTTCTACTTCTATTGCCAAGCCTTGTGTAATGCTCTAAGAAACACTGTGTGCTCAAGAAATAATTTTCATATTTCTTATCTTATTGAAGCAGGTTATTTTCTGATTTCCATAGAAGTCATCTCAATGTATGATAACTCCCACAAAGAGGTAGTTCTTCTAGCTGATTAATCAGCTAAAATTAATTTAGCTGCTCAAGAAGCTTTCCCACAGGTAGTATATTCAGCCTCAGAAATCAAAAGATGCAGGTTCAGCCCCTGCTCCATATCACCACAATCACCATGTTTTCTGAAGAGCTCTTTATATATAGATTATAGATGATGATGAACTCCCTGCTACACCTGATATAATACTCTGTGAATTATCATGTGTTTGTGAAAATTAAATAATCAATTTTGTTGCAGCTTCTTCTATTCTTGCCTATTCTAACCAACCCTATGTCTAGTCAATTCACAGAAAACAAAATTCAACTTACCTAAATAAAGATACAGAATGTAGCAATGTCTGATTTACGGATACAATTAAAGAGTGATCATTACGGACAAAAAGTTCTACTTCTGGCAAATCATTTTCTGTTCCTGGTTTCTGTACCTAAAATGACATGATACATATTAAAATCTCTCAGTAATGTTCAATAAACACTAGCTCATTGATACAGACTAAACAGAATAAAAACTACAATACTTTTTAGAGTATCAAGGATTTCCCCACCAAACTTGCATTACAACCCCTTCTCTCAATTTTATCTACAATAAAATGTAAAGAATCAAAATGGTTTTTAGAAATAGTTTTGCACCAAAAAATTAAGTTAACAGGAACAAAGCTGAACAGTTTTCCAGACAAACCTCTGAGGTTACAATTTCAATTTTTCTTTCCATTGACATTAAGTACTTTCTGCTCAGAGGGTGAAATCGAACTTCCAAGGACAATGAACATAACAGCTACTAACAGTTCAGCATTAGATTAACATAGATTTTCACACATTGCTGCATTTTTGTTTAGATTTTAATGTCATTATATTCCTTCTGATGGGCTTAGTGAAGCTAATATTTTCTTTTACTTCAGAAACAGAAAAAAAAAAAAAGTAAGCAGATTGTGTACTTCATCTTTACAAGCTACAAGGCACGTGAATCCTTGCGCAAACTTTCTCAGTGTCTCTCTCTCTATATATATACAGTATTTTTCAACCTATAAGTCCAGACTTTTTTCTTCAAAAGTACACACAGGACTCAATTTACATTCCACATCGAGTTATGTATTGAAATTTCTCAATGAGAGAAAAAAATGAAACAATATTGTGCCTTACATTCAGTCATGATCAAAGCACTTTGAAAAGCAATATCATACCTGCCAAGTTGTACGGTTTACCCGAAAAATTTACGAAAATTGTACTTGTTTTATGGTTATTTTACAGGGTCACACATTTTACGGATTTTTTTTTCAGAATAGATTAGGGTCATATATATATATTACCTAAACATATTTTGAAGAGAGAATAATTTATCTCCAAGGACTACAGCACCTGCATGTTTCTGATTGCCCTGATCACAATTTCTTCCAACCCTCTTTATTACATCCAATTTGAAAAGACTCTGAAATAAATGTTGTAAGATTAAGGTGTGTGTGTGTGTGTGTGTGTGAGAGAGAGAGAGAGAGAGAGAGAGAGAGAGAGAGAGAGAGAGGGGGGGAGGGGGGTTTGTTGCTTTTTTAAAGGTATTTTAGCACACTGACACAAAAATTTTAAGTTCAAAACCATATGTAACTTAAAGCAGAAAGTCAGTACAATATATTGCTTATAGCTATAACTTGGGGTTACAAATGAATTATTTTTTTGTATATGTAGCCTAATGACTGTATACTGATGACTTAATTATGTTTTGACTGCATTTTAATCGTTATAAGTGAGAAATACAGCCAAACATTTTATTTGCATAGCATATGAAATGGACATATATGATTAGGAATAGATTTTTAATCGATATTCTCGATGCATTTCATCAGTACGTTCGATACATTAGTAAGTCTGAGATATCTATTTAGCATTCACTGAACTTTTTTTTACGGATTTCAATGGATTTCAATTCTTGAAAGTTGGCAGGTCTGCAATATTATGTTCTTAAGAAACCAGTCTGAAAGTATACCAATGAAATTCACTAAGAACTTGTTTAGAAGCTGCTGAAACGGATATTTCCGTTCAACAAAAACATTAAAACTGTGACTGATTTGGAGTGGCAGCTGTCATATGTTAATTGCGTCCCCCCTTGTGATCCATCCAAGACCCCAGGGTAGCATTCACCTCTGGTTTTGCAAAGCTGTCAGAACTACAATGGATACCTCTCACTTACCTCACAATGATTAAACCTCTGAAACATGTTGCTGACATGCAGCCAATTGGCTGGTGACAACTGTGTTGACAGGTGAAGGCGCAAGCACTTTAAAAACAGCAATGACCAGCTACTGCTAGCTGTATCTCTAAACTGAATTAAAATCAACTATTTCTTTCATTTATTATACTTAATTTATTTCATGCTTTCCAATTGAAATCAAAAGCTCTTCTGGTTTTTGATTTCAACCAGACCCTGTACAAAAGCAGTGAACCATAACTCGGCTATAAGCATCACTCTTATCGGCAAACTTGTGTGACCTTATTTTGTTTTCCCCCACCTTTGCACGGCAGCTTCTCTGACTGTTCAGTTGGAAGAAAGGGATGCAGTAGCATCAGGTCATAAGAAAAAATAAACTTATAAAATTCAAGTTTTTCCCAGAAAGAAGTGTGGAAGTTTCCTTACTTTCTCTTTCTTTTTAATACTTTCTAAAACAGTAAAAATATAGCTACAGAATTTTGGAACACTAACTGCATTTGTTCTAGTCTCGTCTTATACTCAGGATTAACTTATGTGAGAATGAAGATAAGGAAATTGAGAAATTTAACCGATTTCACTTCTACTGTTTGACACTTCCTGACTGTTTTTAGTAAGTGCACTCATACCAGTAGAGTAAAGAGAAAGGTTGCTTTGGTTCTCGACCAAGCTTTATTGAAGATAATGCATATGACCGAGGATGATGATAGCAACATGGTGCCAGAACACAGAAGTTGGGAGCAAAGAAAATCTACCTGTCAATCAGTCACTCACCTTATTCTATCTCACCTTTATTTTATTTTTTTATCTAAGTTTGCCATTGTATTCTCCGTGTACTCTCAATGATACATTCCTTGAGCACCCTTGTTTGTCTCTAACATCCACCTCCCAATAAAATGCTATGTATAGGTAGGTTCGTTCCCAAATGGAGACAATACGTAAAACTCTATTTGGGTACAAAGTTACTGGACTGTCAATTGACTGCTGTTAAGTAGTCCCATTGTTTCTATATTACCATGAATAGTATTACAGATCCTACCACAGCTGCTTTCTACCAACAAAAACTTGCTGCTGTTGGGAGATGTCTGTAAATGGAAGTTTCACTGCATATAGATTTCATCGGCATTCTACTGCAACAAAAGTGTTTTTGGATAACATTTTTGCCACACAGAGATTTATAAAGCTGTTAAGTCACACTTTTGGAGTACAAGTAAAAGTTACAACGGTGTGCACTGATCCTTAACACACTACTTTTATTTCAGACATTATACGTAAGGGAAACACAGAATGCAGAAGAACTAAAATACACAAAATTTTAAAATGTACTTCCTAAAGTAGAAACACTGAAACCTTAGGAACCCAACATAGAATGTGCAAAAACATTAAATGCAGGCATTTTAAATTAGAATTCAACGCTTATGAAATGACCTTTAACTGACTTAAAAGAAAATACACCCTCTGCAAATAAAGTACCTGCATTAAGTGAACTTAAAATGTTAGTTTTGACAACAGTTTTCTTTTTTCATACATGAGACAAACGAAGGAAAATAAAAAAAAAAGCAGAACTTTTTAACTCGGTGAAAAATCAAAACTCACGGCAAGAATGCGGACTACTTCTGTTTGTCTTTTGTTGACACTGGAGCTGTACAGTATCCATTGCTTCATTTTTCTTTCTGCTGATATCTTTCCTCCCCACTCCTCCATTGTCACTTTTCTTCCTTTAATTTTATGTTTTGCCCTCTGATCACAATAATTTTATTCGTCATGCTGAAAGAACTCTCAGCCTGAAGACTACGAGTGTATGACGCCAAAGCTTTAACTATTTTAGATAAATGATATAACTTTTGAAAATATGAAATACAAATACTTATAGAATAAGATGATATTTAACAACAGTACTGGGCATAAGGAACATCACAAGAAAAAAAAAATTATGATTACAGAAAAAATATTCACTCCGTTGACCTTTCATTTTCGAAAGTTTCATAAAGATGGAATAATATCCTCTGAGGAACCTGCCAACCCTCTATGTTCAGTTGTGCATTGATCTCATGAATGACCAAACTGATAACGAAAATGGCAGATTTCTTCGAATATGTGGAAGAATCTCATGCCTGAAGATTACATGGTGTTTTTAAAGCTGTCTAACTTCCGTTTTTACAAATTGTTGCATAGTTTCAAGCTGAAATGCAAACATTTATGTAATAAAATGATATTTGACAACAATACTGGACAGAGGCAATATCGCGAGAAAAAAATTACAATTATGGGGGAAATTTTCACTTCAGTTAACTTCTGCTTTTGAAAGTTTCTAAACAAGAAATACTGTCCCAGATGGGAAAGGACTCCCCCCCCTTCTCTACGAGAAAGATTTATTTAGTGAGCATATTGACAAGCTGGAAGTTGGATCATTCATTTTGAATTATCATTTGAGACCGACTCTTTGGCATAAATGAATTTCCAAGGAATGATTCATGTGATCACTATGTTGTGTTCATAATAAGTGATCAAAATAACAAGGGAGATTATTAGTTATTATGAAGTTCAAGAGAACTATTAAAACTTTGATTTATGTAAAACTTCAAATCGTACAAGCTCGTTACATCTGGGTTTGATTGCACTGTGTTGCGGCGGAATCTCAAGGCTTGAGATTTCCGCCACAACAACTGCATGCTTTGGTGTTTCATCCTGCCTAATTTTTGTACAATTTTCTTCTATATGTACAATTTATTTACTTTAAACTACTGACTTCCAACTGATATGCACATAAATAAGGCACACTAAAATATAAAAAACGAAAACAGCACTGTACCCGCACAATGAGTTCCTTATCAAATGGAGTTAGTTCTGACAGTCGTTTTACTGACTCAGGACTCCAATAAAGACCATTTGGTGGTAGTTCACTGAGCTTGCATCTCACAGCCTATAAATTTACACAAGAAATGCAGAAATTTTAAATACACACACAAATTCACAAATGCATTTTTTTTAAATAAAAGAAGGGACAATCATTTTGTTATACAAAAAATATATAGCTTCAGCAGTTCCACAACAATACAGCATAGCCTACATACCTTAAACAGTGTATTTTTGCTTTCTAAATTCCATATTTGATTTTGTAAGTCAAAATTTTCTTATAATTCTAATTATATTTCTGAACTCTAATTAAAGCGAAAAATTTCTTTTTAAAATCCCAATGCTACTTAGAATTTACAAAAATAATAAAAGCAGAAAAAAATGCTTATCCATTTCTTTCAGCTCATCGTTTTTCTTTGTCAGTCTGAAAGTTTCTATAAAAGTTTTAGAAATTTTGCTGTTTTTTGATGCTATTTTCCACTTCCACTGCCAAGTTTTAATCCAATTAAAAACAGACTCACCCAGTATGATGGTATGAGCCTTTAATTATGTGACTATCCTTACGAACTGCAAATGTTAATGCCACCAACCCAGGATCCTGGCAGCAGCAAGAGTAACGAAATTTTCTCGTAATTGTTTGTGCCAGTATGTGTTATCATTTCTATACACTGAGTGGCCACTTTATTATGACCACCTTACAGTTTTAAGCAAATGAGCTATGGCTGCATGCTGTTGCCGCCAGAGGGAGAGGCTAGTATTAAAAAAACTTAGTGCTTGCAACAGTAGTAGAAGTGATTTTTGGGGGACGAGATGGGTAAAAAATGCGATTTGACGGACTTTCAACGTGGGATGATTGTAGGAGCTCGGAGCCATGGAGCGAGTATCACCGAAACCGCTGCATTTGTGAAATTTTCCAGAGCAGCTGTTGTTAAAGTGTTTAAAGACTGGACTGTCAGCCAAAAACTGGGTCTCTACGTGCAATGTGTGGTCGTCATCAACTAGTGACTGCTCGGGCGAAACGGAGAGTGTCCAGACTGGTAACAGACAACAGAAGGGCAACAGTGCAGCAAATTACAGACCATCTTAATCAAAGATCCCCTCAAATGATCTCTGCATGCACTGTTCGCCGTACACTGCATTGGATGGGATATGGCAGCCAAAGGCCTGTTCGAACACCTTTGCTGTCTGCAGTTAACAAGAGAAAACGTGTCCAGTTCGCACAGGAGCACAGAGATTGTACAGTCGATAATTGGAAACAAATTATGTGGTCCGATGAATCACATTTTCAGTTGCACCACGCCGATGGCCAAGTGAGAATTTGGCGAAAACAGCAGGAAAGCATGGACTCCAAATGCATTGCTACAACCCTTCAAGCTGGTGGAGGCGTTATGGTTTGGGGAATGTTTTCCTGGCATGCTTTGGGCCCTTTAATTCGTGCTGATCAACGTCTGACTGGTACATCATATCTAAACATCGTTTGGCACATCATATTTAAACATCGTTGTGGACCAAGTCAATCCTGTCATGTGGATGGTTTATCCCAATGGCGATGGATACTTTCAACAAGATAATGCATCCTGCCATAGTGCTTGTATTGTACAGTATTGGTTTCAGAAACATGCCGGTGAGTTTACTTTGCTTAGGTGGCCCCCACAATCTCCATATCTCAACCCCATTGAGAATTTGTGGGATGAAGTTGAACAAGCCATCAGACAGCTGGATCCACAACCCTGCAATCTCACACTCCTGGAAAGTGCTATTCATCAAGCATGGTCTCAGATTCCACAAACCACAGATCAACATCACGTGGAGTCCATGCCACGAAGAATCGACGCATTATTAAAGGCAAAAGGTGGCCCAACAAAGTACTGAGGGGGTGGTCATAATAAAGAGGCCACTCAGTGTATAAGCCTTTAATTTTCACTTGTTTAAGTGATGGTGGTATCATCTCTTGACTACAACTGTACAATGCCAGGCATTTTTTTTATTTAACTTTTTTACTGTTTTCGTGGATAGCAGCGTTTTGGAGAACACTAATAATGCACTTTCAATATTGTGGTTTGTTTTGTTTTTTATTCTTATGCTTTCTAAAAGTCTTAATTTTTTTCCATTATTATGGGACCATTTTTTACTACAAACTAAAAAAACTTAAACACCTATAATTTCACCATCTGTGAGCTAAATAATTATTCAGCCTCATGTCATGTTTGGCACGAGGGGGAAGGAAATAGGAGTGCCCCTGAAATTGAATCTTGCATCTTAAAATTTACTGAGGAAACAACAGCAAGGAAAAGCAGTGTGGTAGAGTTTATTTTTTACTCTGACAATTGCTGTGGCCAGCAGAAAAACAAATTCATTGTGTCAACATAAATGTATGCAATGCTGTCAGCAAATATCCAGTTGAAGCTATTATACACAAATTTCTCATCAAAAGTCAAACTCAAAACAAGTTAGTAAAATCATGCAATGCATTGATTATGATACGCTTTCCAACATACCAGAAATCATTACTCAAGTTAAGAGGATAATGGATGTGCTCCTGACATTTGACCCCACTTCGATGATATTCAACAGAACTGGTTCAGCATATTTCTGGAACAACATGATACAGTTTTGTCGCAATCGAAGCATTTTTACATAAGTTATGATGCATAAGGGCAATGGAATTGATCCCGATCCTATGTCCTGACCTTTGACCCCATTTTGCCAATTTTTAATACAATCCATTTCAAGGTGGCCCCCTACTACATACTAAAATTTCATTGAAATCGAACCATTTTTACACAAGTTATGAACTATAAGGGCAATGGAATGGATCCTGCTATGTCCTGACCTTTGACCCCATTTCCAATAAGGTTCGTCCCCAGGTAGTTCCCCGCCACATACTAAAATTTCATCAAAATCAAATTATTTTTACGCGAGTCATCGTGTGGACGGACAGACGGACAAAGCTGGAGCATATACGCTTCTTCAACCTTCGGTTGGAAAGCGCAATGAGGGCAACAATGTTCATTTCATGACAGAGAAGCAAGTCACGAAATCATTGAAATTTGGAGCCATATCTCATCCTGATCACTACATTTCTCTGATCTGGACTGCCAAAAAGACAGGAAATCCTTATAGTTTCTGAACTTTGTGGCACTGATTTTTTAGACATGAAACATTTAAGCAGCCAAATTGGAACTAATTTTAAGGACTGTGACAGAGAGGATGCAAAAATTGAAGATATCAAAATACTTCATGTGTAGAAAGAAGATCCATTTAAAGTGAAGTGCAAAACAACCCATCAAGAAAGTGAGCCCAAGATAGTTGATGTAGACAAATCTCTTCAAGGAACAAATAATATAGTTGTTCAGACATCAGCCTCAAACCCTTGCAAAGACAACGGCATAAAATACACGAGAAAGAAAGAAAATTTGCTGGACTTACTCAAAAAGAACATTCTGAGCTACTATGCATCATTTTATAAAAAATTGTAATGTATTAGGAAGAAATCTTATTTTTTTTGCAAATTTCTGTTTTTCTGTAGCTTATGAGTTATCAAGAAACATCTTTTTTATAATTTTGCCGTGATTAGTTAATTTGTGAACATAAAATCTTTCTAGTTAATGATTTTTCAGAAAATACTGTCAATTTTTGATTTCTTGTATTTATTTTTGTTATGTTGTGTTAACAAGAGCGTATCTTTTTTTTTTTTTTTTTAATTTGAAGCATTTTATTTTCGTTTGGGACATTTTGAATTTGATGTTTTGTAGTAAAGTAGATAGTACTTTAGAATAATTCTTGATGTTGACATATCACGCATAAGTTACATACAAATTACAAGTGGTGGGACGTTTCGGTAGCGACTTCTACCTTCATCAGCCATGAAATGAAACACGTGGTATAAGCATCAGTTGCCAGATTTCAAACTAGCTTTCCAAATGATAGATATATGTTAAAAGGTGCATCTGTATTGCAGGTGTTAGGAGTAAGGAAGATTTCAATGCTTTCACGGTACCTGAGGGCTTTCCGATTGCTGAATGGAGCAATACGTTCAGCAATACTTCTATCTTCATCACGGCTGATGAAGGTTCAAGTCACTGCTGAAATGTCCCATAAGTACATCATCATTGTCAACCATTATCAATCCACTGCTGGACGAAGGTCTCCCCAAGTTTCCTCCACAACGGTCTGTCTTGTGCCAGTCTCCTCCATGTCACTCCCACATACTTTCGAATTCCATCCACCCATCTCCCATGTGGTCTTCTTCTGGGTCTTTTCCTGTCCCTTGGAATCCAATCTAAAATTTTGGCTGTCCATCGATGGTCTGTCCTTCTGGCAGTATGTCCAGCCCATTGCCATTTCAGGGATTTAAATCTGATCATGATGTCTTCCACTCTTGTCATTTTTCGGATCCACGAGTTCCTCTTCTTATATCTTTTGGTTACACCAAGCATGCACCTCTCCATGCTTCTTTGAGTTGTCTGCAGCCTTTGCATGTCTCTTTTAGTTAAGGTCC
The DNA here is from genome assembly GCA_039090855.1 of Macrothele yani. NCBI lineage: Eukaryota > Metazoa > Arthropoda > Arachnida > Araneae > Macrothelidae > Macrothele > Macrothele yani. Next base: position 128,904,956 of record CM077027.1, on the reverse strand, counting down.
AGGTCTCTGCACCATACGTAAGCACTGGAAGGATGCATTGATCAAACACTTTTCTTTTAAGACATAATGGCATATTGCTCTTGAAAATTATGCAGTTTCTTCCAAAAGCTATTCAGGCAAGTTTTGTACGCCTATTAATTTCTTCATCAATGTGACCCTCACTTGATATCTGCTGTCCAAGATAAACGTATGTGTCTGTTATCTCCAGCTTTTCTCCATCAATCGATAAATCTTCATTTCTTGTAAAAGCATTGAACGTCACTTTTGTCTTCTGAAAGTTCATTTTTAATCCCACTTCTTTACTCTTGTCAGCAAGTTCCTGAATCATATTCTGCAGCTCTGATGGGGTAGTTGCAAAAATGACTACGTCATCAGCAAAATGAAGGTGAGTTAGATAATCTCCTTTAATCTTTATCCCTTTGTTTTTCCCAGTTCAGTGATTGAAAGACATTTTCCAATGTGGCATTAAAGAGCTTTGGAGATATGGTGTCACCTTGTCTCACTCCCTTTCCAATTTTTATGTGTTGTATTTTCAAACAGCCGAATCTTTGCACTTGCATATTCAGAGATATTATTAATAATATTAATGTATGCATCTTCAATACCGCAGGATTTCAGAGCCATTGTAACTGCTGATGGTTTCACCGAACCAAAGGCTTTTTCATAATCGATAAAAGCCATGCACAATGGAAGTTCATATTCCCTCGCTCTTTCAATTAGTTCTCTCAGTACGTGGATATGATTTATTGTGCTGTAGCCACTCCTGAATCCAGCTTGTTCTCTCGGTTGAGCCATGTCCAGTGTTACCTTCAAGTGGTGTGAAAGAACTTTAGTGAAGATTTTATAAACCACTGAGAGGAGGCTGATAGGTCTGTAGTTCCTGAGATCCTCAATGTCACCTTTTTTATGTAGCAGGATCATTGTAGCGTTGTTCCAATTCTCAGGAATCTTCCCTTCATTAAGGCATCGAGTGAAAATTTGGGCGAGCACTGTTTCGAGTTCTCCACTTGCTCCTTGTATGATGTCTACAGTAATTCCATCTTCTCCTGGAGCTTTCCCCCGCTTCATGTTCTTGGTTGCACGTGCAACTTCTGCTGGGAGGACTGGAAGAACTCTAGTACTGGTACCTTTCACTGGAGTGCCAGTACTAGAGTTCTTCAAGTCTGGAGTACATGTATCATCCCCTTCATATAATTTTTACTGATGTCTGGAGTACATGTATGATCCCTTTCATATAATTTGGAGTAGAAATATTTCACTCTTGTCAAAATTTCGCCTCCATTTCTTGTTACAGAACCATCTTCTTTTCTCAGTGCCATAATCTGTTTTCTTCACTTACTGAGATGTCCCTTTGCTATCTTTAGGCTTTGGTTGTTTTCAATTGCTTTCCTCACGAGCTCACAGTTGAATTTCCTTACGTCTTCAGTGATACTTTTTCGTACTGTCTTGCACAGCTCTATATATTCCACTTTTGGAAGTCACATCTTTTTTAGTTGTCCTCATCTCTCTTCTTTTTTTCATCAACATTTTAGTTTTTCGTGATAATTTGCTCACATGCAATTTGTTCTTAGATCCAGCTCTATATATTCCACTTTGGAAGTCACATCTTTTTTAGTTGTCCTCATCTCTCTTCTTTTTTGCATCAACATTTTGGTTTTTCATGATAATTTGCTCACATGCAATTTGTTCTTAGATCCAGCTAATTTTGTTGCTGTTTCCATAAGAGCTTTGGTTACTTTTCTGCTAACTTCCGAAATATCCACTTCTTCCGATGTTCGGCCTTCTAAAGCAGAGAATCTGTTCTTCAGTTCCAACTTGAAAGTATTATGGTGTTTTTTAAGGTTGGTTATGTCAACACATTTTGTTTGTCTTATGAGCTTGCCACTTTCGAGTTTAGTGTTGAGGTGCATCTTACATCTCACCAATCTATGGTCACTACCTGTGTTGAACTTGTTTAGCACACTGCAGTCTTCTATGACGAATTTTTTGTTACACATAATAAAATCAATTTCACTTGTCGTCCCATTTGGATGTCTCCATGTCCATTTCCTGTGTGGCTTTTTCTTGAAGAAGGAGTTCAAGATGAAAAACCCTTCTGCCTCTGCAAACTCAACGAGAGTATTTCCACGCTGGTTTCTGTTGCCGTGACCGAATTTACCTACTGAAGTTTCATTCTGTTGCCGTTGCCCTATTTTTGCATTGAAATCTCCCATAATTATTTTCAAGTGCTGCTTACCTTTATTATTTAGATGACGAATTTCCTCATAAAATTCTTCAATTTCTTCTTCAGGATGACTTGTGGTGGGTGCATAAGTTTGAATAATCTGAGCCTGGTATCTTCTCGAGATTTGGATAACGAGTCGTGCAGATCTGTCAAAGGAACTTTCAACTTCTACCACTTTATCCTTCAGTTTCTTGTTTATTATAAATCCAACACCACTAGTTCTGCCAGTATCTGTCCCACGATAGTAGAAGAGATGTCCACTTTTCAGTTCAATGAGACCTTCTCCTTTTCTCCTTACCTCACTTAGCCCGACGATGTCCCACTTGATCCTTTGTAGTTCCTCTTCCAATTCAAAAAGCCTTGAATCAGAAGATAGGGAGCGTCCATTATACGTAGCCAAGGTCAGCATCAGATGGCAGCCTAGTCCGGTCCTCCGGGGATTCTTAGCACCCTCTGCCTTCATGTCGCACTGGCCGCTGCCTTGGCCAGGTACATTCCAGCTGCCGAAGACTGAGGGCCAAGATTTAAGTTGTAGAGTCATTTTGGAGGTGTTTGGCCATAACTCACCACGCTGGCCAAGTGGGTTGGTGAGTGTGGGATAGCATTTCCTCCGATCCCGATGGTATAGTTATACCGCCATTGGCGGTCGTTAGAGCCCCTTTAGTGGGAACAGGATGCACCACGAGAAGGCGGGGTTGACATTTGTCAAGGAGAGGCTGTGATGTTACGCATCACCTGACCTTACATCCCGTAAGTACATACATACATACATATACACATACATACATATATACATATCACTAAGCTGTTCTCTGAGATTCAGAGGTTAGCTCCAAAAAGAAATACAAACTACCAGATATTTTTACTTACTGTTGTCGTAACAAACTTCTCCATTTACAGCGATCTTGACATACAACTCGTGCTTCACTGATATCCATTACACGCCGTACACAAGATCTTTTATATAATCTTTTTCTCATGCAGACACTCCTGAATCTGATCCACCCATGTCTTCCTTGGCCTTCCTCTGCCTTTCCTTCCTGCCACTTGGGCTAAAAAGATTTTCTTAGTAAGCAACTCATCACTCATTCTTTCAACATGGCCAAACCACCGAAGCATATTGGTCTCCACCTTGCTAACAGCATTTTGCTTCACATCACACAACGGCAACACACCTTCATTCCTCACACTATCAGACCGTGTCTTGCCACAAACCCCACATAAGTAACGCATTTCTCCAGCACACAAACGACTCCTATGTTTCTTCTGCAGTACCCAGGTTTCACTGCCATACATCAAAGTAGGAACAATTACTGTTTCATACACAGCCATGCGCGACTCTCTAGAGAACCCATCATTCCTGTGAAAACCTCCCAGAGCAGCTATGACTTTCAAAGAAGAATTCACTCGCCTACTGATTTCACCATCCAATTTGTTCTCTCTGTCAAACATGCTTCCTGAATACACAAACTCACTCCCTGGTCAATCACAGTGCCATTTATACTTACATTACATTCAGTGCTACCCGTTCCTCTCTCAAACACCATAACTTTGATTATTCCCTTATTTATACTTAGTTTGAATTTCATGCAAACTTCGTGCATCCGAGTCAACATACTCTGGAACTCAATTTTGCTCTCTGCCAACAGGACAGTGTCATCAGCATACAGCAATCTGCATACACGGATATCACCATGACATAAACCACTATTATCTATTTTGGCGTCAGGCATGCATGCGTTCATAAATATATTAAACAGCCATGGTGACATTACACAACCTTGTCTAACTCCTGCACCAATAGAAAACCATTTTATTAAAACACTATTCACTCATAGACAAGCTCTACTACTCGCATACAAGGCTTTTACACTATTAAGTAGATTCCCAGTAACACCATATTCATTCAATACCTATCACAAAAGTGTCCTTTTTACTCGGTCATAAACTTTCTCTAAATCTATGAAGTCAGTAAAAACTTTCTTCCCAACAGCCAGATACTTTTCAATCATCATGCGTAATGCAAAAATCTGGTTAGTGCAACTTTTACCAGGCATAAAACCACTCTGAACATCCCACACTTTCTCTGATGCAAGACCCCGTACTGTTTCAATTCCAACCTTACCAAACACTTTCCCTGGCACACTTAGTAGGCTAATACCATGATAATTCTTGAATTCAGTCTGATCACCTTTTCCCTTATACAAGGGAACAATAATAGCATCCTTCCAATCCCAAGGGACCATTCTTAACTCCCAGTACAACTGGCAAATTTCAGTTAACCAGTCAATTACAGAGCCACCACCATATTTCAACATCTCTGCAGTTATGCCATCAACTCCTGGAGCCTTACCATTCTGAAGAGATTTTAGAGCTTTACACACTTCTTCTCTTGAGATCCCTCCTGTGCTTCCATCCCTAATTGTGACATCATCTGCATCTGTCTCAGAATCATCTTTGCTTTCCTGATCTAATAACTCACAGAGGTATTCATCCCATCTTTCATTTAACTCATTGGGCTCCCAAATCATATCCCCAACCCTATTCTTCACACAACTTAACACTTTGTTTCCCCTATTTTTCCTGAGTCTCATGTACTTCCAGAAAGGCTTCCCATCTTTCCAAAAAGCCAGTTCATGCCTTCCCACTTTCTCCTTCCTATCTTTTGCCTTACTCTGGTGAACCAGCTTAGCAGCTTCTGGCTTCTTTGAGTGATATTCATCCACAGAGACTCTACCTTGCAACATCCCCAAATAGGCTTCCTTCTTTCTCTTTACTGCCTTTTCAATCTCACTATTCCACCAACATCACCTCTATTGTTACCCACTATTGTGGTGCCACAACGTCCTACCACTTGCAATTTAAGTAACTTATGCGTGATATGTCAACATCAAGAATTATTTTAATGTTTTGTGTGTTACGTGTTTCACTGCCAATTATTCTCACTATACATTTTCATTAAAAATTTGTAAAACATTTTTCTCTAATTATTTTGACTCACACTGTGTCACATTAAGCAAGCAGCCCATTCATTATTCAAGAAAAGTGACACAACTAAAAAAGAAAATATATATATATATCATCAACCATTATGAACCCACTGCTGGATGAAGGTCTCCCCAAATTTCTTCCACAATTGTCTATCTTGGGCCTGCCTTCTCCATGTCACTCCAGCATACTTTCGAATTTTATCCATCCATCGCCCATGGGGTCTTCTTATTGGTCTTTTCCTGTCCCTCAAAATCCAGTCTAAAATTTTGGTTGTCCATTGGTGGTCCGTTCTTCTGGCAACATGTCCAGCACATTGCCATTTCAGGGATTTAACTCTGGTCATGATGTCGTCCACTAGTGTCATTTTCCTTATCCACAAGTTCCTCTTCTTATCTATCCTGGTTACGCCAAGCATGCATCTCTCCAGGCTTCTTTGAGTTGTCTGCAGTATTTGTATGTCTTTTTTAGTTAAGGTCCATGTCTCGGCTCCATACGTAAGCACTGGCAGGATGCATTAATTAAACACTTTTCTTTTGAGACATACTGGCATACTGCTCTTCAGGGATCATAGCATACTTCTGGAAAATTTTAGGTAGGAATTTTAGGACTTTTTAGAAAAATTTTAGGAAAATTTTAGGAGTGTATTTCAATAAAAACTAGATGTATATTTGCATACATCTAGTAAAACAACTTTGTATACACTGTAAAGAGTTTGCTTCACACCCTTCAACCATATATACTGATAGACTGTGCATGACATCAAAATTTCTGGCTCCAACATAAAATCACATGACATCAGTCAAAAAGATGGGTTACACCTGCTGTGCTTATGGTTGCTCTGAGCGATATAGTAAAGAAAGTTCTATGATTTTTCATGGGTAAGAAACGAATTAAATACCTAAGTCAATAAAGTTCAATTACTTAACCAGAAACTTGCAGCTATTGATATAAAAATATAGTAACTTAAGAAAAAAAAATGGAATGCATGTTCCAAATTCTTAGCAAATGTTCATCACATTATAAATCACAAAATATAAACAACCCGATCATGCATGTATATAGCTCATAAGTAAACTTACCTGAAGAGTTTTCATTATATATGAGGCGCATTCACATAATACACCGAAAACACTGAAGTTCTGCAGCGTAAATTAGTAATCATAACAGCATTTTTACACGAAATTTGGAGTCTGATGATGACGTGCCCAATGTTTGAGCCATGGTGGCTTTGATGCAGCTATTGCCAATGCGCAGTCCATTAGTATATATGGTCGAAGTTCACACCCAAATTTCTTGCATAACGTCTAAAGTTTAAGTATGATTTACTTCTAATGTTCAGTTCTTATCTTTTCATGTGTTATTATCATATTCAAGTATATTTACCACATTCAAGTTTCACTTTGAACATTAATATGCTGTTGAACCAGAAGCAATTCACGATTTTCACAGTAAAGTTTTCAGGTTATACATTAAATTATAATATCCTAAAAAGGTAATTGAAAACCAAGAACTATGTACAATTGTTCACTGAATTACTTTTTTCATATTATTGTTTTAACCTTTTCCTGCTAAGCCTATCTTTTTTGCTTCCACCACAACTAATTTACTTTCAGTTTTCTTTATTTCAGCTGAACCTTGTATGATCAAGTTAGAGGCAACTGCTATTTCAACAGTATTTTGTTTTTCTACAGCTTTTCTCATTCTTTCTGTTCCCTCTTGAATTATTGCTAGGGAGGCTTCTTTATCTTTTTAAGCCTATTTATTTATGCATCATTTTCTTTTATTTTGTCATCAAACTCAGCTTTTCTTTTTTCTCTAGCTGGTTTTCCTTATTTTCCCTCTCTTTCTGCTTCCTTTCTTTTACCTTTTGTGATTCTTCTTCCTTCAGCTTATCAACATACTCTTTATAAAATTTATGTGAATCACAAACACTATTTAACAAATTTCTTGTTATGGGAACTTTACTTACACATCCTTAGTATTTAATGGCCCCTTTAACTATTCTTAATGGTTATAGTTGAGTCTTTTAAGTTAGCCTTGTCCTTCCTTAACAGAGCAGTGTTAACCGAAAATCCCCTTTCTGCATCAGCATTACCATGAGGTAAAACTAAAATTGACTTGATGAGTTTAGCAAGATTTGAGTATCTTTCTTTTCCGCTAGTCTTTAATACTAAATATATTATGCCAGTAATGATCAATCTGCACTGGAATATGCCCTTCCTCTGAAAATTTCACTAGTTCATCTAGAGTTGGCTTATCGCAATTTAAAAGTATCCACTCTTCTCTTACTCTATCAATTTACTCCTCAGAAAGATGCAAAACACTTGAAATTCTGGTTATTTCCGAAAGTCCTTCAGTGACTGAAAGTTGAGTTGACTCTTTCTTTGGTTCTTTTACCTTTAAAACTTCTATGTCTCTTAGCTTTTGATTGCAGAATGGCAAATTTGACTTTAAATATTTTGTGGTTGCAATTAGTGATGATCTTACATCTAAGAGAAATAATTTCTGCCTGGTCTCCTGAACATTCCTGAGGAGATTTTTTGTCATCATATCAACTTCTAACTCCCCTAGTTTTTTCCATGAATTTTTGTTTTCAAAATCAACATTCTTTAGGTCTTTTCCAAATTTCCCTGCAATAACATCATCTTGGATAAACTGAGCCATAACATTTCTCATTAAAGTATTTAAATCAGAATATAACTGGTGTATTTTTGGTTCTTCACTCTGATAACATAATGAAAACTTTTCAAAATTTTGGTGTGAAAATGAAATTAATGCTAAATTGCAAGGAGTTAGCTCATTTTTCAGGAAACAGTGAATTCTTTTATACCTTGCCGAATTGCGTAGTTGTTTTTCAAATATTTTTTGAGATGGCAAGAAGTTTAAAAAATATTCTGTAATATTTAGCCATTGATCCAAGAGCCTCTGGGCTACAGAACCAACGGTTAACCATCTGTTGCTGACATGATGCAAAAGAAATTTGGCTGTGACCAATGTTATATCCTCGGCAGATTTATAATCCTTTCGTCTTGCAGCACTACTCTTTAAAAAGTAATGCATATCAGTAGCAAATTCGTCAAAATCTATATTTAAGCTTGTCAAAAAAATTTTAAATGCATTACTAACAACATGCAGGTTGCAAAAACCTAGTTCCAAAGATTTCTGGCCTGTTTCTTGTTTTACAACTTCATTGAATTTGCGTAAAAAGCACTTATTTACATTTCGGCTGTCCATGGATACACAAATAATTCTGTTCAATGAAATATTGAAGGATGATAACACATCAAGAATTTCTTTTAGCAAAATATCTGGTGTTGCATGACCCAGAAAAATGCTTGTTAGGTATCGGCAAGAAACTGAATTTATTTCTGAAGACCAGTACCTGAGATACACATCCAACTGCCGTTTCACTTGTGTATTTGTAGTTTCATCAAATGCTATAGTAACCTTTCCTGGGCTGCTAGACGCAATGTCTTTTTTCAAATCCTCTTCAAAATATTTTGACAATCCATGTGATATCACATAAGCAACTTTTTTTTTCTTTAAGTTGCATTTTGGCTGCAATAGCAGAATCAGGAAACATTTCTTTGAAAAGTTCAACTGTTTCAGTGCATAAAACAAAAGACATATTGTCCTTAGCAACTTTCATGGCCCATAATGCCTCGGCTTTAGCCAACTGTAAATCATGACTCAGTACTTCACTAATATTTGTTTTGGGCTGAAGATCCCGTCCTCCAAAAGCTTTCAGGATGGACTTATTTCGAAATTTACTTTGAAATTTCTGCAAATGTTTTTTTTTCCTTTATGATGTGCTTTTACTTGTGAAAAGCCACTATTAGAAATATTGAAAATTTCTGAACACAATATACACTTACAGACTTGCCAACGTTAAGAAGAGAAAAATCCTGCAATCTTCTATGAAAATCCTGCAAGCTTATTTTCGTATGTTTGAAATAATTTTTTTTTTTTTATTGGAGGTTTAACGACCACCGTGAGCAACTCAATGGGCTATAAGCAGTCGCCCGTCCCTAATTTAGGGTCACTGGTTCCAGGGAAGGGAGAGATCCAGTGCCGTAAGACAAACACAACATCCATGCCTGACCGGGATTCGAACCCGGACCCCTTACGGACGAATGATCAGAGGCCAGCACCTTAAATCTTGGCCCTCAGTCTCCGGCAGCTGGAATGTACCTGGCCAAGGCAGTGGCCAGTGCGACATGAAGGCAGAGGGTGCTAAGAATCCCCGGAGGACCGGACTAGGCTGCCATTTGATGCTGACCTTGGCTACCTATAACGGACGCTCCCTATCTTCTGATTCAAGGCTTCTTGAATTGGAAGAGGAACTACAAAGGATCAAGTGGGACATCGTCGGGCTAAGTGAGGTAGGGAGAAAAGGAGAAGATCTCATTGAACTGAAAAGTGGACATCTCTTCTATTATCGTGGGACAGATACTGGCAGAACTAGTGGTGTTGGATTTATAATAAACAAGAAACTGAAGGATAAAGTGGTAGAAGTTGAAAGTTCCTCTGACAGAGCTGCACGACTCGTTATCCAACTATCGAGTAGATACCAGGCTCAGATTATTCAAACTTATGCACCCACCACAAGTCATCCTGAAGAAGAAATTGAAGAATTTTATGAGGAAATTCGTCATCTAAATAATAAAGGTAAGCAGCACGAGAAGATAATTATGGGAGATTTCAATGCAAAAATAGGGCAACGGCAACAGAATGAAACTTCAGTAGGTAAATTCGGTCACTGCAACAGAAACCAGCGTGGAAATACTCTCGTTGAGTTTGCAGAGGCAGAAGGATTTTTCATCTTGAACTCCTTTTTCAAGAAAAAGCCACACAGGAAATGGACATGGAGACATCCAATTGGGACGACAAGTGAAATCGATTTTATTATGTGTAACAAAAAATTCGTCATCGAAGACTGCAGTGTGCTGAACAAGTTCAACACAGGTAGTGACCATAGATTGGTGAGATGTAAGATGCACCTCAACACTAAACTGGAACGTGGCAAGCTCATAAGACAAACAAAATGTATTGACATAACCAACCTTAAAAAACACCATAATACTTTCAAGTTGGAACTGAAGAACAGATTCTCTGCTTTAGAAGGCCTAACGTCGGAAGAAGTGGATATTTCGGAAGTTAACAGAAAAGTAACCAAAGCTCTAATGGAAACAGCAACAAAATTAGCTGGGTCTAAGAACAAGTTGCATGTGAACAAATTATCAGGAAAAACCAAAATGTTGATGCAAAAAAGAAGAGAGATGAGGACAACTAAAGAAGATGTGACTTCCAAAGTGGAATATATAGAGCTATGCAAGACAACACGAAAAAGTATCACTGAAGACGTAAGGAAATTCAACTGTGAGCTAGTGAGGAAAGCAATTGAAAACAACCAAAGCCTAAAGATAGCAAAGGGACATCTCAGTAAGGGAAGAAAACAGATTATGGCTCTGAGAAAAGAAGATGGTTCTATAACAAGAAATAGAGGCGAAATTTTGACAAGAGTGAAAGATTTCTACTCCAAATTATATGAAAGGGATGATACATGTACTCCAGACATCATGAAAGGTACCAGAGATCTTCCAGTCCTCCCAGCAGAAGTTACTCATGCAATCAAGAACATGAAGCGGGGGAAAGCTCCAGGAGAAGATGGAATTACTATAGACATCATACAAGAAGCAAGTGGAGAAATTGAAACAGTACTCGCCCAAATTTTCACTCGATGCCTTAATGAAGGGAAGATTCCTGAGGATTGGAACAACGCTACAATGATCCTGCTACATAAAAAAGGTGACATTGAGGATCTCAGGAACTACAGACCTATCAGCCTCCTATCAGTGGTTTATAAAATCTTCACTAAAGTTCTTTCACACCACTTGAAGGTAACACTGGACATGGCTCAACCGAGAGAACAAGCTGGATTCAGGAGTGGCTACAGCACAATAGATCATATCCACGTACTGAGTGAACTAATTGAAAGAGCGAGGGAATATGAACTTCCATTGTGCATGGCTTTTATCGATTATGAAAAAGCCTTTGATTCGGTGAAACCATCAGCAGTTACCACGGCTCTGAAATCCTGCGGTATTGAAGATGCATACATTAATATTATTAATAACATCTATGAAAATGCAAGTGCAAAGATTCGGCTGTTTGAAAATACAACACACATAAAAATTGGAAAGGGAGTGAGACAAGGTGACACCATATCTCCGAAGCTCTTTAATGCCACATTGGAAAATGTCTTTCAATCACTGAACTGGGAAAACAAAGGGATAAAGATTAATGGAGATTAGCTAACCCACCTTCGTTTTGCTGATGACGTAGTCATTTTTGCAACTACCCCATCAGAGTTGCAGAGTATGATCCAGGAACTTGCTGACAAGAGTAAAGAAGTGGGATTAAAAATGAACTTTCAGAAGACAAAAGTGATGTTCAATGCTTTTACAAGAAATGAAGATTTATCGATTGATGGAGAAAAACTGGAGATAACAGATACATATGTTTATCTTGGACAGCAGATATCAAGTGAGGGTCACATTGATGAAGAAATTAATCGGCGTACAAAACTTGCCTGGAGAGCTTTTGGAAGAAACAGCATAATTTTCAAGAGCAATATGCCATTATGTCTTAAAAGAAAAGTGTTTGATCAATGCATCCTTCCAGTGCTTACGTATGGTGCAGAGACGTGGACCTTAACTAAAAGAGACATACAAAGGCTGCAGACAACTCAAAGTAGCATGGAGAGGTGCATGCTTGGTATAACCAGGAGAGATAAGAGGAACTCGTGGATCCGAAAAATGACGAGAGTGGAAGACATCATGATCAGAGTTAAATCCCTGAAATGGCAATGGGCTGGACATACTGCCAGAAGGACAGACCATAGATGGACAGCCGAAATTTTAGATTGGATTCCAAGGGACAGGAAAAGACCCAGAAAAAGACCACATGGGAGATGGGCGGATGAAATTCGTAAATATGCGGGAGTGACATGGAGGAGACTGGCACAAGACAGACCGTTGTGGAGGAAACTTGGGGAGACCTTCGTCCAGCAGTGGATTGATAATGGTTGACAATGATGATGATGATGATGATATAAAAAATGTAAAACAATGTCTGTTAACAAATATTTAAAAAAATTATGTTAAGTTATGCATCGATCTGGAGAATAACTCAAATTAAGACGGAAAAGGAGAAATTCCTCGAAACCATCGGATTCTCATACCTAAAGCAAAATTTTTTTGCCGTCGAATTTCCGATTTCGGAATTTTTTTCTCCATTTTTGAACTGAAATACAAATATTTATGGAATAAAATTATATATAACTACAATACTGGACAAAGGCAGCATCACAGGAAAAAAATTATTGATTACGGGGAAAAACCTTTATTTCATTTACTTCCGTTTCTGTACCGTCCCGATGCGCATTTTTATGAATTGGTAAAATTATTCGATGCGTAGTTTTACGCGCGAGAAAAAAGTTCCCGACGCATATTTTTACGCATCGAGAAAAATTCCCGATCCGTATTTTTACGAGTTGGTAAAATTTCAATGCATACTAAATGCGCAATTACGCATTTTGGCGAACTCTGGTCAGCACATCACTTGAGCACTCTACCGCACGATGTCACAAAGCCAGCGAGTCAAAGATGACATCATCGCGTGACACAGCGCTCGTAAGGTCTGTTAGAAAATCTAATTAGATGGTTGCAGGGGGTTGAAATATTTCGATTAAGCAATCTAAATATTAAAAAAATCTGTTAAAAAAGACCTCTATCCGTAAATCAGTAAAATTTTACGAGTAATCCATAAAAGTTGGCAAGTATGCAAGTCTATTTTAAAAAATTTCCCCATTTCGGCAACAACGCACGATGTTTTTGTCCTGTTACACAGGCATGTGTTTTAAATGTTTCTATCTGGGAACATTTTCTTGAAAAGCACACTTGCATGGTCAGCACAGCTTAAAAGTAAGTTATGTTACACGAGGAATGAAGTAACCAATTGGCCACGTGTTTTGCGTAAGAATGTGATTAACAATATTTCCTTTGCCCTTGCGGACAACGAAAAAATCACACCTACAAATAGAGCAAAATGCAAATCGTTGGCGGTTCCTTGATTTCGATTATACACGGATAATCTGTCGTATACTTCTTAAAAACAGACTGATATTTTCTACCAGCCATCGCTTGATTAAACGCGTGCACAAAAAATTCTCAGAAATTCCTGTTAAGACAGACGAAGTACATGAAACAAACCAAAACACTACTGCGCGCTTACAATAGAAATCTGCGTCGGTACGCGCCAAGGCCAAGCCCGCTCCTACTCCGTGCGTGCAGTGCCAGAGATCATTACCGGACAGCGCCAGAGATCATTACCGGTCGGAGCCGAGATATATTGCGCATCGAAGGTCACTGTCGCCGACGCACGATCGAAGGTCAATGATCACGTGCTCTACTGCCTTCCACGATAACACTCAGCTACCATCCCATCGTCATTTACCGGAGGTTACGGAAGGAGACCACATGTTTCCTCTTTGCTTCCACCCACCTGCGGTTTACAATAACAAAACATCAGCAGAAAGAGGAGGTTCCACAAGGCATGCACAAAAATAAAGTAAGATCTTGTGCGTGCCACGGAGTTAGTCTGCAAAGCGCAAACCAGGGGTGAAAATGATCCCTCCCCTTTTCCCTTAGATCTCTTGTTACTCTCGAAAACTGTCCGAAGGCACAAAAGTGGAGCGCCCGCCCCGAAGCAAGTGCATCTCGATGGCGTCATTTTCCCTCCCTTCAGCAGCACAGCATATAGGCTGTGTTTCTACAATAACAGGTCTTTTTACCTTACCGTAATGGTAAATTTATTGGCGTTAATAACGGTTGTATTTTTAATAAATAAGCTTACAAAAATTTTAGGAAGAATAGCAAATTTTAGGTATAATTTTAGGAATTTAAGGAGGGTCACAAAATATTAGGAATTTTAGGAGGAATGTGATCCCTGGCTCTTAAAAATTGTACTGTTTCTTCCAAAAGCTCTCCATTCAAGTTTTATATGTCAATTAATTTCTTTATCAATGTGACCCTCACTTGATATCTGCTGCCCAAGATAAATGCAAGAATAGGTTGCCTCAAGATTTTCTCCATCAATCGATAAATCTTCGTTTTTTGTAAAAGCATTGTACATCACTTTTGCCTTCTGAAAGTTCATTTGTAATCCCACTTCTTTATTCTTGTCAGTAAGTTCTTGGAGTATATCTATATATTTTGTACAGTTTGGAATCACGTAACAAACTGAATCAATGTTACAGTCATGAGGGGCAGTCAAAAAGTTAGTTGCACTCCTCCGTAAAACATTTTGATAAAAGGATATTTTGTTGGCACTTTGTGGCAACACTGCTGGCATTTATCTGCAGCATGTGCCCCAGTTGCTTCTATGCAGTAGTTTTAGTTCGCTTGCTAACAAGTCGTGAACATGCCTCGGCAGCTGCTGGTGGCGTCCAAATTGGAACTGCGTGCAGTGATTCGTTTTTTGTGGGTAAAAGGGTGTAACTGCACTGAAAATTTTCTGCAGTTGAACGAAGTGTACGGTGAGAACGCAATATCGCGTCAAGCTATTGCAAAGTGGTGCATCTTGTTCGAGAACAGACGTACTGATGGCGAGGACGATTCCGCAAGGGAAGACCATCAACTTCGACAGCAGCCGAGAACGTTGCGCACGTGAATGAACTCATTCTTGCAAACAGAGGAGTAACAGAAGACAAAATCGCAAAAGAACTGGATATTTCATGTGGAAGTGTGCATACGATTATTGTGCAGCATCTTGAATTCCGTAAAGTTTGTGCTCGATGGGTGCCTCGTCTATTGACTAAAGAACACAAAAGGAATCGTTTTGAAAGTGCCTTTGCATTCTTGAAGCATTATCAGCAGAAAGGAAATTAGTTTTTGGACAAAATTGTGACCGGAAACAAAACATGGATGCACCATTTCTCACCAGAAATGAAACGCAGCTCTCTCGAGTGGAAACATTCCACTTCCCCGACTCGAAAAAAGTGCCGAACAGTTCCATCTGCGAGGAAGGTGATGCCGATGCTGTTTTTCGACAGAGGTGTGGTGCATACCGAATACATGCCAAAGGGTGCCACGATTACAGCATCATCTTATTGTGAAACCCTGAAAAGATTGTGCAATTCACTTAAAAATCGACGGCCAGGTAAACTTTCAAAAGGCAATGTGCTCCTGTATGACAATTTTTTTTTTTTTTTTTTTTTTTTTATTGGAGGTTTAACGACCACCGTGAGCAACTCAATGGGCTATAAGCAGTCGCCCGTCCCTAATTTAGGGTCACTGGTTCCAGGGAAGGGAGAGAGCCAGTGTCGTAAGACAAACACAACATCCATGCCTCACCGGGATTCGAACCCGGACCCCTTCGGACGAATGATCAGAGGCCAACGCCTTAGACCACTGCGCCACCGGAGCGGCCCTGTATGACAATGCGAGACCGCATGCGGCGAACCTAACGAGGGACCTTCTGAAAATGTTTAGGTGGGAGGTGTGGAACCCCCCCCCCCTTGTAGCCTAGATCTTGCGCCACGTGACTTCCACGTCTTCGGTCCCATGAAACAAGAACTTGCAAAGCGACGATATCACTCGGATGATGAGGTGAAAGCTGCAACTCAGCAATGGTTATCGGACGTTGGACAGAATTTCTTCGCAGAAGGCATAGAAAAACTTGTGCCATGCCTCGACAAATCTTTCAATAAACTAGGTGATTACTTCGAGAAGTAACTTTTGTATGAAACTTTCAGGTACATATAAAATTTTTCTGTAATTTCGATCTTGTGTTCTTTTATCAAGCAGTGCAACTAACTTTTTGACTCACCTACGTACATCCCAGCTCTAGTTGTAATATTCTGGTAAATTTATGTAGTTCTGGCCTAATATTTATTTGGTGATATAAATCATTAAAGATATGAGCAATTTATTTTTTGCGTTCCTATAAAATTATACTTTTTTGACTTGTGCCACTTTTCTCGCAAAGGTGCGATATGTCACATATGATCTGGCTGATTACACCACATTTTTGGAAATCTCATTGTCATAAAATATTTTCCTCTATTCTGTCATCAACATTTTTAGTATGAGTACTCACTAAGATATTTACTGACAGAATGTTGCACCACCTATAAAAAAGAAAAAACACAGACATTTTCAAAATTTTAGTTACTCCACAGATGACTTTATGTTTTTTAATGGTTGTGGTGTGTGTGATACTGTAGGTATTAGCAGTGACACTTGATTAAGATATCATGATGCACAAAGATGTCTAAGAAACAGTATTTCAAAATTTCAAATGGTTCCAGTATTCAACAACTAAAGAAATAATTCATCATAGAGAAGAAATGGAATTCAATGTTGAAGAGTATTAAAAACATAATACATAAAACAGATATTACACATAACTCCACCATATGTGCACACATGCACAGTTGTGAAGAAAGGTAAATAAGCAAAAAAAGTTACAACAAAAACATATGTGCCAAGTCACTAAAAATATTTAATCCACAGAAATCACAGTATGATTGTGTGACACATAACATATACAGTACAATTCCGAAAATTGGCGCTCCTAAAATCCGCATGGATTCGAACACCGGTCACAGTTACAGTTAGTTAACAGACTGGTAAAAAAAAAAAGAAGTTTCAGAAATTGAAATTTTTTATTTTTCAGCTGACATAAAAAAATGTTTAAGATCTTTTTATAAAGGTTTTTAAAATCTGTTTTATGCGTTTTCTCTATTTGAAAAATATTACTAATGACAAACTCTTTTTGATCAAAAAATGAGGGTACAGTATTGAGAGAGTGAAGTTCAAATAAAGCACATATCAAGCAGGCAATCTGGCAACTCAGCATTGCGTGTTTACATTTTTTCCTGGTACACGTGCTGTGAGAATCTGTTTTTTTATGTCTGGTTTCACGTCTTAAGGTGAAATTTTTTGAATAATTGTTTGGAAATTTGATAAAAAGGCAGGAGTGAAGAGAAAGCACAGCTCTTTAATGATTCTACAGAAAGTGGACTTGTTGCAAAAACTTGATAATGGCAGTGCACCAAAGCATGTTGCGGATATTTTTGGTATTGCTGTTCAGACTGTGTACGATATTAAGAAAAACTGAGACAAGATATTGCAATTCTATGCAATGAGTGATAGCAATTCTGTAATTGCTGATCGCAAAACCATGCATGAAGCCAGAAACTCCACCCTCGATGCTGTTGTTTACGATTGGTTTCTGCATAGGCGTAACGATGTTATGCCAATTACAGGTCCACTCTTATGCGAAAAAGCCAAGCTATTTCATCAGCAATTGAAGACTGATGAGCCTTGTAATTTTTCAGTCGGATGGCTATCCCGCTTCAAACAAAGACATGGAATTTGTTACTTGAAATCCTGAAGAGAGCAAGAATCAGCAGATAAGGTGGCTGCAGAAGAGTTTCTGGATGTGTTTGCCAAATTTGTCCAGGAAGAAGCTCTTTCTCCTGATCAAATTTATAGCATGGATGAAACTGGACTTGTCTGGCATTGTCTACTAAGACATACTCTAGTGTGTGCTGATGAAGTAGGAGCTTCCGGTGTTAAGGAAGGCAAAGAAAGAGTAACAGTTGCTCTTTGTTCCAATGCCTCTGGAAATCATAAATGTGCGCCATTTGTGATTGGAAAAAGTGCTTGTCCTAGGGCTTTGAAGGGCTTTAAAGGTCTTACCTGTGATCTACCGCAATAATAAAAAATCATGGATGACCAAAGAACTCGCTACAGACTGGTTCAATAATCACTTTGTTAAAGACGCCAGAAGGCACTGTGTGGAGGTCAAACTTGCTCCAGACTGTAAAATTTAGTTGGTATGGGGACAACTGCATGGCACATCCTAAAGATTTAACTTCAAATAATGTTACAGTTATGTTCTTACCCCCAAACACAACTTCATTAATTCAGCCCATAGAACAGGGCATAGTTAACAGTTGGAAGTGCGACTACAAAAGAGAATTCCTAAGAAAACAGTTGAACTCTGATAAAGCGTTTCAAACATTCAAAATGTTCATTAAAGATTTCACAATGAAGGACTACCTGTACTCAATAGCAGGTTCATGGAACAATGTGAAACGTTTTACTCTGATAAATGCATGGCATAAGATATGGTCAGCATCAATATTTATTGACTCTGAACCCGAGGATTACAAGTTCAAAGGTTTCACAGCTTTGAAGGCCAAATCAAAGGCTACGGAGCTTCTAGCATATGCCAAACAAGCAAATGTGTCAATGATGAGTGCGTTTAGAGAAGAAGATATAGTTGAATGGATGGAATCTTCAAACAAGGGTGAAGTCCAAACGATGACTGATGATGTAATCATAGCTAGTGTGATTAATCCTAATGCAGGTGATTCAGACACTGACTGTGAGGATTCTACTACCAAAAAATATCCTTAGGTGATGGAATTTTGTTAGAAGAACAATACACTGATGTTTTAGAACAGCAGAAATGTGTTTTAGCACAGGAAATAATATGATTTATAAACTTCAACGAGAGAAACCAAATTTAAAACAATTGACCATTGATGGAATGTTTGCCAGCCAGAATGTTTGATTGATATATACTTATTAAATACTATATATATCTATATAAATTCCAAATACAGTGGATCCCACTTAAGAAGTTTTATTTTTAGAGTCCCAATTTTTTTCCATAGTGCTAATGTTAATTTTTCCCACTTAAAAAGTAACTATGTTTCAAGTTTTCCCACTTAAGAAGTTGTAAGTGTCACAAGTTTCTAAGTAAAAACATACGATTTTGGAACTCGTCCAGCAGATAAGTACATGTCAAAGAAGTTGGGAGGAAACGTTTCTTTGTTCTCCCCGTACATGTAGCAAGTGAAGCCCCTGCTGGCTTCCCGCAGTCAAATCAGGGGGTCATGTTTACTCCCCCCCTTCTTCTGCATCTGCCCTTTGCGTACCACAATCGCCTTATCTTTGGGGCTGGGGAAAGGCTAAGAAAGGAAACACCTGCTGAAAGTGAGTCATGCTGTCAGAGTTAGGCTCAGATGTTGCACCTCGCATACGTGGAGTTAAACGTTTAGTTTTATTGTTGAAATGCGTAGCTAGAAATATGGCGTCTAAAGGCATCAAAAGAAAAGCTATATCTGTGGCCGAGAAACAAAACATTATTACAAAAGTTGATGAAAACCCGCATTTAACTAGGGTGTAGCAAAAGAACTAAATTTACCTGTTACAACCCTTAATGATATAGTGGCAAAACGGGACACTGTGCTTGCAAATGCTTTCCATTCATTAAAAATCAAAAAGGGTTAAGAAGGGTAAATACGAGGATGTTGAAGAAAACGTTCTTGTGTGGTTTAAACAAACAAGAAACAGCAACATTCCGATCAACGGGACAATTCTTCATGAGAAAGCAGAATAGATTTCCAAGAAATTAAATGTTGAATTTAATCCTTCCAATGGATGGATCGACCGTTTTAGGAAAAGAGCAGGACTGACTTATAAAACTGTTTGTGGAGAATCAAAAAGTGTTAATGTCGAAGAAGTGGATGATTGGAAATCTAATGCTTTAGCAGAACTGTTATCAGCATACGAAGCAAAAGATGTTTTCAACGCTGGTGAGTGTGCTTTGTTTTACAAACTTATTCCTGACAAGACCTACTTTTTCACAGGAAATAGCAGCCATGGAGTCAAAGTAAATAAAGAAAGATTGACAGTTCTGGTAGGAGCTAATATGGATGGAACAGAAAAGTTGCCTTTATTGGTCACTGGAAAATCGAAGAATCCGAGGTGCTTCAAAAATGAGAAAACTTTTCCATGCAATTACAGAAATAGGAAAAACGCATGGATGACAGTTCAGATTTTTGAAGATTTTTTAATGGAGTTTCAGAAGAAAATGGCCAAAGAAAATAGAAAAGTTTTGTTATTTTTGGATAATTGCACAGCCCATCCAAAGAACATGGATCATCTGGAAAATGTAAAAGTAGTTTTCCTGCCACCTAACTCGACTTCAATGTTACAAACCAATGGACAAAGGAATAATTAAAACCATGAAACAATTCTACAGGAAACATTTAGTTTATTGGCTACTGCAGAAGCTTGAACCAGACTCAAGTTATACCAGATGTAAACTGAAATTGAATTTATTAGATGCTATGCATTTTATTGTTTCTTCGTGGGAAAAGATATCTCCAACGATCACAAATTGCTTCAAGGAAGCTGGTTTCAATGCTGATGAGCTTAGTTTTTTTCTGATGAAGAAAACAGTCATGACAACAATGAAGCTTGGGAAAGCTTGCAAAAAAAGCTAAACTTCAAATCTTTCTTTGAAGAGTTTGTAAACGTTGATCCCACTTTTGAAATGCAAAATATCGGCGACATCTGCAACATCGAAACGCAAGAGGACGATGAACCAGGAACACAAGAAGAGGAATGCAAACCAATTCCAACAACTTTTCGCCACTTTATAGAAAGCCATAAACGTGTTCCAGTGGACATAATGAGAAATTTGATGGAAATGGACACATAATTTGTGAATCTAGTGGAAAAAAGGAAGAAACAAATGCTTTTAGATCAGTATTTTTGTAATCCTGTAGCATAATAAATGTAGCTTTCAATTCTCGTATTAAAATTTGAATGGGTAAATTGTGAAACTTTTTATGTTACTTTAAAATGAATTAAAATGTAATTTCTAGATTTAATCTATGCAACATTTTTAATCGCTAAAGTCTTACAAAACCCAATCAGACACTTTTCGTTTAAGAAGTTTTCCCCGCTTAAGATGTTTTCATCGCTTCGTCCCAACGAAAAATTCATAAACGGGATCCACTGTACTACTAATTACAGTATTAAATACATATCACTAAGACTAATTCTTACATACATACCATCCTATTTGAACTAGTATTACACAGTATGTATGTATGTACTAGTAAACACACACAGGTTCTCTAAAATCTGCAAAATTCTACAATCTGCACAACCTCAGGAACCAAGTTGTGCAGATTTTTGGAATTGTACTGTATCATACTGTTAAAAGTTACCTACTTTTTTCATAGTCTTAAGTTAAGCAACATTACTCACATCAGAACTGACTGCAATTTTCATGGGCAAAGTCAGGAAAATGCAACTGCGCAGGACCCTGTATATATAAGTTCTCTTCAAAAGCACTTATGAATTTGGGTTTTGTGCAGTTGTGTTTACCTTACCACACCCATGAAATTGAAAGTGAGATCAACTCCAATCATTCCATCATGTATTAGTATAATGCATATGGGACTTCATGCATGAGCAAAGGACTGGCCCTGATGGGATAGATTCTGGGATGTGGAAGCATTCTTTTTAGCATTCATATTTTAAATCATAGTTTATTTAGTATGCATAAAATAATAGTTAATCTTAATATTATCTTTACCATTTAAACATAATTTTATGCCCCAACATTTAATATTGCCTGAGGAATATTTCTTCCTTAATTTCTATAGCGTAGATAAGTTTGACAATTATGTTAAGTACCAAATTTTTTTTGTGTACAGTTGAGTTTTTTCAGTTCCTTCTAATTTGTATTTTAACTCTAAAACAGTTAGTAAAAATGTGAAGTTCTTATGGCCAGGAGGATCTAGGAGGTAATAGTGTGGTACATGAACTATGTCTTCAACAAAGCAGTCTGCTCTGAGGTGAGCAATGTTGCTCAACTCAAAATACTATGAAAATAATATAGTTGTAGCACATTTAGATAATTTTTGGACTTGAAAAAGTGCCAAATTTTGCATGTTATTAGTTTCTTTATTTCAGTGATTAAGAGAAATAAATGTTAATTTTACCTGGAATGGTAACTCTGCAAGATATTCAGAGATGGGTTTTAACTCACATATAGCATTAAGAGGCACCCGGCTAGTATTGCCAAAATCAACATACAGTACCTCAACCTAAAACAGAACGCATAAATTCACATATAGACACAAAAAGTCATATAGACATAATGTGTGTTAGCATGTTGGTATAAGATGCATAACAAATAATATACAATCAAACCTTTCTTACTGTGAATCTTAACACATTCAGTTGATACAGCTGCATCAACTGCTAATAAGTGAAAGAGGCATACAACTACTACACAAGATAATGAAATTTTTGTACTTCACATACACATAATTTACTTTATGATGTTTAGTAACAAAAAGAACTTCACATTTTTTGATCAAGAATGATTACTGTTTCTCAAAACATGCAAATAAAAAGTCAAACACCAGACTGCATTAACAAAAGCAATTGTGTTCTGTAAGGAAATATTTCTCCTACTATTATTCAAAAATCTTTCATTAATAATATGTTGCTGTTAGTTTAACTTAAATTTACTAAAATTTAAGTTAAACTGACAGCAGGAAATCTGACCCTCTGGCTTACATTTACATTAACAGTATTAGTAAATTTTCGATGCAACTGCAACAAACATGGTTATTTTCCCCACGGTTTAACACTTTTACCGCTGCGTGATGATGAACAGCATCATACAATACTTGCCCCAGGTGCTGATGACACCAAATGGCATAGCATCATGATTGTGGCTTAATATTTCCTTTTCTGAAACCTTTGGTACTTGAAGAGAGTTACCTACATTGGCACTGACAATGAGTCTCTAACTGTACGAAAATGACCACAGTTTTGGGGTAGTGGATTTTTTCCACGTGGTTTAGGGAAGGAAAGTAAGAAGACTCCTCATAGACAAAACACAGCATTCGCTTTTCACTGCAATGTTTATTTGCCTTTGACTGTCACTGGCTTCATGGTGAAGGGAACTATCAATAAATAAATGCTCGAGTGGCAATAAAAAACATTTGCTACTTAGGGTTTATATGTAACAGGGCAGCCTATTCGGGAGGCTAATTGTATTTCAAGGAAACCCATATTGACTTCAACACTTAGTTTTGTGGAAACAATAGGTAAATTTGGACATGCGAGAAACTTTTGGTTGAGAGGGACCGGCGACAGCGCCGGTCCTTCTCGATCAAAAGCTCCCCAATATTTTGTCATCAAGAAATGTATTCCTTTAATAGCTGTTGTACAACCAGCAGTGAAAGTGAAAATGAAGAACGCTATGTTCTCTCTCATACTCCATCTCAACAGATTTTGACCACACACTGGTCTGATGGTTCCAACGTCACGAGAAGAATTCTGTTCATTGGTGTACCAGGATTAAAAATTAATATGACAGGTATTGAGCCAATCAATTTTTTCAATCTTTTTGCAACTGATGGATTCCATTTCAACTCAGGCAGGGTCGTACCATCACGGTCTCAGATTTCTCTAAAAAAATTAAGGGTTTTTTTTTTTGACCACACACTGGTCTGATGGTCACAACGTCATGAGAAGAATTCTGTTCATTGGTGTACCAGGATTAAAAATTAATATGACAGGTATTAAGCCAATCAATTTTTTCAATCTTTTTGCAACTGATGGATTCCATTTCAACTCAGGCAGGGTCGTACCATCACTGTCTCAGATTTCTCTAAAAAAATTAAGTGGTGTTCCTTGACTAAAATAAGGAGACCCATATTTTTTCTTTCGGCAAGAAAAAATTTTCCCCTTCGAGATAGAGGGTTTCCAATCTTGCACCGTCAAACAAGCTCTCTAGAAAACGGTTATTTTTCCTAACTTCAGCGAGTCATTGCAGCAGAGTTAAAAAAGATATCGTGTTCTTGTATTTTTTTACATTGTGTGTATAACATATAATAATATATGGTGCTAATATTTGCTACACATCGTATGATTAAAATTTAAAAAAATCGTAAACTTTGTGATTTTTAAAAAAAATTGAATTTTTTAAGGTTTTTTTAAACAGGTTTGGATGGAGTTTTTTCTATATACGTATTTTTTTCGTTAAAGACATACAAATGTGCACTTTATTTGTAATTTTTTGTGTATCTGGGAAACTGCTAGTTTCAGCGTTTCGGCAGCGTTAAAAACAGCCGATTTTGAAAAATCTCTAACTTTGCCAACGATTTTCTCAAAAAGGCCATTTTTTAAAATTCTGAAAATTAAATCCCTGTTTTATTATCAACAGGAGAATATCTGTGTAAATTTTCATGAACCTAAAAACGCCCGTTTCCGAGTTAGACGCGTTTGAATTCGGTTTGAAAGCCTACGATTTCCTGTGTTCTAAAGGCGCCATTTTGGAAAAATCTCAGGCGCAAAGTACGTACGTTATCTCTAACCCGAATCAAAGCATTAGATATTCTTTGCCCGAATGATGGAATGAGAGCTTTGGGTCAGCTGGCCCTGGTTGGATACATCCACCTCACCCTTCCCCGAGTGATGACTTGCCTATAAAACTGTCGGGGGGGATAAGCCAATACATAAAGAAAATGATTGCTGCTCCACTAACAAAGTTGAGATGCGAAAGACAGCAGCAGTTGTTTGTTTGTTTACGTATATACTTAAACATCGCATAAGAAAAGACTATGAAAGAGTAGAAAACTGTTGTGAAATAATTTTAAGAAAAAGAGTGCAGGCACGTGTACTGTAAGTTAATTTTCGATGGCTAAACAACCTCGAGTTTTTCTGGGAGTTGCTAATGTACGCTACTGTCAGAAGAGCAGTTGCTGTTTTGTTATAGTTGCTAAAGTTAACCTCAGTTTTTCGTAATAGTAAAATATTCGCGCAGGAGAGTTTTGTCCTCTGCGAACGGGGGAGAAGGTGCAATGCTCTTGCCCTGGCTGCTGGGTTGATAGCGCTGGTCGCTACCGAAACTCTGCTTACCTCCTCTCCAAAACGTAATGGCAATTGTCTAATCTACTAAATAAATAACACATACGCGTGCAGGCTTATTCATAAAATGTAAGTTGAGTATATTTCCTGTTCAATCAGCTGATTTTACAAGTAGAATTCATATACAACTTATGCGCTTATAATGGTGTTAAGATTTTTATCTATTTAAAACATATTCAAAGATTTCAATTTTTTTAAAGAGGGAAGGGGAGACTGTGTTCGTAGTGATCTCCACTTGGGCCACGATAAACCATGCACTGCCCATGTCTTCTGTTCCCTTAGAAGATAATCCTGGATCGATGGGAGACCAGCGGAGTTTTGAACCCCCCCCTCTCACGTGGTGGTGGTGAGGTGTCTCAAAGCCAGGTAGCTTTCAAAAATGTTTCAACTTAGTTGGCTGGTAATAAGAGAGGGATTCCATTTCAACTCTGGCAGGGTCGTACCATCACGGTCTCAGATTTCTCTAAAAAAATTAAGGGGTGTTCCTTGATTAAAATAAGGGGACCCCATATCTTTTCTTTCGGCAAGAAAAAATTTTCCCTTCGAGACAGAGGGTTTCCAATCTTCCACCGTCAAACAAGCTCTCTAAAAAACCGGTTATTTTTCCTAACTTCAGCGAGTCATTGCAGCAGAATTAAAAAGATCTTTTGTTCTGGTATTTTTTATTACATTGTGTGTATAACGTATAATAATATTTGATGCTAATATTTTTTACACATCGTATGATTAAAATTTTTAAAAAATCGAAAACTTTGATTTAAAAAAAAATTGAAATTTTTAAAGATTTTTTTTAACTGGTTCAAATGGAGTTTTTGTTTTCTATACTCGTTTTTTTGTTAAAGACATACAAATGTGCACTTTATTTGCAATTTTTTATGTGTCTGTGAAACTGCTAGTTTCTGCAGCGTTAAAAACAGCCGATTTTGAAAAATCTCCAACTTTGCCAACGATTTTCTCAAAAAAGCCCTTTTTAAAATTCTGAAAATTAAATCCCTGTTTCATTATCAACAGGAGAATATCTGTGTAAATTTTTACGGACCTAAAAACGTCCGTTTCCGAGTTAGACACGTTTGAATTTGATTTGAAAACCTACGATTTCTCAGTGTTCTAAAAGCGCAATTTTGGAAAAATCTCAGGCGCAAAGTACGCATTCTCTTACCCGAATGAGAGCATTGGATCCGTCCACCTGACCCTACCCTGGGCGATAACATGCCTAAAAAACGATCTTGGAAAAAAAAAAAAAATAACAAATCTATATATATAGAATTGAATGTAGGTCTGCTAAACAAATTTACAGTTTTCAATTTAGAACCACCAAACTTGGTATACTATCTCATGGTACCCTAACTTAAACCATAGACGGTTTTTGGAAGGGATCGGAGCCCGGGGTCAAGGGGCTCCACACAAAACTTTTCATAAAATCTAGTTTTCAATTTAGAACCACCAAATTTGGAATACTATAGCATGGTACCCTAACTTAGACCGCAGACTGTTTTTGGAAGGGGTCGGAGCCCTGGGTCAAAGGGCCCCCACACAAAATTTCCGTAAAATATACTTGTAAACTATAGTGCCCTAACTGAGACCGTAGATGGTTTTTGGAAGGTAGGAGCCCGTGGTCAAAGGGCCCCACGCAAAATTTCCGTAAAATCTAGTTTTCAATTTAGAACCATCAAATTTGGTATACTTTTTCTTGGCACCCTAACTTTGTAAAATATTTTACGAAAATTTTGTAGGGGTGGGGGGCTTGACCCCGGGTTCCGACCCCTTCCCAAAACCGTCTAGTCAAAGTTAGGGTGCCAAGAAAAAGTATACCAAATTTGATGGTTCTAAATTGAAAACTAGATTTTACGGAAATTTTGCGTGGGGCCCTTTGACCCGGGACTCCCCTTCCAAAAACCGTCTACGGTCTAAGTTAGGGTACCATGAGATAGTATACCAAGTTTGATGGTTCTAAATTGACATACATTCAATTCTCTCTATATATAGATTTGTTATTTTTTTTCCCCAAGACCGTTTTTTAGGTATGTTATCGCCCAGGGTAGGGCGAGGTGGACAGATCCAACACTCTCATTCGAGTAAGAGAATACGTACTTTGCGCCTTAGATTTTTCCAAAATGGTGCCTTTAGAACAGGGAGAAATCATAGGGTTTCAAACCAAATTCAAACGCGTCTAACTCGAAAAGGGCGTTTTTAGGTCCGTGAAAATGTACACAGATATTCTCCTGTTGATAATAAAACAGGGATTTAATTTTCAGAATTTTAAAAAAGGGCTTTTTTGAGAAAATCGTTGGCAAAGTTGGAGATTTTTCAAAATCGGCTGTTTTTAACGCTGCCGAAACGCGGAAACTAGCAGTTTCACAGACACATAAAAAATTGCAAATAAAGTGCACATTTGCATGTCTTTAACAAAAAAACGAGTATAGAAAAAAAAACTCCATTTGAACCAGTTAAAAAATCTTAAAAATTTCAGTTTTTTTAAAAATCGAAGTTTACGATTTTTTAAAATTTTAATCATATGATGTGTAAAAAATATTAGCATCAAATATTATTATACGTTATACACACAATGTAATAAAAAATACCAGAACAAAATATCTTTAATTCTGCTGCAATGACTCGTTCAAGTTAGGAAAAATAACCGTTTTTTAGAGAGCTGGTTTGACGGTGGAAGATTTGAAAACCTCTGTCTCAAAGGGAAAATTTTTTCTTGCCGAAAGAAAAGATATGGGTCTCCTTATTTTAATCAAGGAACACCCCCTTAATTTTTTTAGAGAAATCTGAGACCGTGATGGTACGACCCTGCCAGAGTTGAAATGGAATCCCTCTCTTATTACCAGCCAACTAAGTTGAAACATTTTTGAAAGCTACCTAGCTTTGAGACAATTCACCACCAAGTGAGGCGGGTGGGGTGTGTGTGTCAAAACTCCGCTGGTCTCCCATCGATCCAGGATTATCTTCTAAGGGAACAGAAGCCATGGGCAGTGCATGGTTTATCGTGGCCCAGATGTAAATCACTAAGAACACAATCACCCCCCTCTTTAATCTTTAAAAAATTGAAATCTATGGATATGTTTTAAATAGATGAAAATCTTTACACCATTATAAGTGCATAAGTTGTATATGTATTCTACTTGTAAAATCAGTTGATTGAACAGGAAATATACTCAACTTACATTTTATGAATAAGCATGCATGTGTATGTGTTAATTGTTATTTATTTAGTAGATTAGACAATTGCCATTACGTTTTGGAGAGGAGGTAAGCAGAGTTTCGATAGCGACCAGCGCTGTCAACCCAGCAGCCAGGGCAAGAGCATTGCACCTTCTCCCCCCGTTCGCAGAGGACAAAACTCTACTGCGCGAATATTTTACTATTACGAAAAACTGAGGTTAACTTTAGCAACTATAACAAAACAGCAACTGCTCTTCTGACAGTAGCGTACATTAGCAACTCCCAGAAAAACTCGAGGTTGTTTAGCCATCGAAAATTAACTTACAGTACACGTGCCTGCACTCTTTTTCTTAAAATTATTTCACAACAGTTTTCTACTCTTTCATAGTCTTTTCTTATGCGATGTTTAAGTATATACGTAAACAAACAAACAACTGCTGCTGTCTTTTGCCACTCAACTTTGTTAGTGGAGCAGCAATAATTTTCTTTATGTATTGGTTACCCCCCCCCGACAGTTATATAGGCATGTCATCACTCGGGGAAGGGTGAGGTGGATGTATCCAACCAGGGCCAGCTGACCCAATGCTCTCATTCCATCATTCGGGCAAAGAATATATAACGCTTTGATTCGGGTAAGAGATAACGTACGTACTTTGCGCCTGAGATTTTCCCAAAATGGCGCCTTTAGAACACGGGAAATCGTAGGCTTTCAAACCGAATTCAAACGCGTCTAACTCGGAAACGGGCGTTTTTAGGTCCGTGAAAATTTACACAGATATTCTCCTGTTGATAATTAAACAGGGATTTAATTTTCAGAATTTTAAAAAATGGCCTTTTTGAGAAAATCGTTGGCAAAGTTAAGAGATTTTTCAAAATCGGCTGTTTTTAACGCTGCCGAAAAGCGGAAACTAGCAGTTTCACAGACAGACAAAAAATTACAAATAAAGTGCACATTTGTATGTCTTTAACGAAAAAACGCATATAGAAAAAATCCCATCCAAACCTGTTTAAAAAACCTTAAAAAATTCAATTTTTTTTAAAAATCACAAAGTTTACGATTTTTTTAAATTTTAATCATACGATGTGTAGCAAATATTAGCACCATATATTATTATATGTTATACACACAATGTAAAAAATACAAGAACACGATATCTTTTTTAACTCTGCTGCAATGACTCGCTGAAGTTAGGAAAAATAACCGTTTTCTAGAGAGCTTGTTTGACGGTGCAAGATTTGAAACCCTCTATCTCGAAGGGAAAATTTTTTCTTGCCGAAAGAAAAATATGGGTCTCCTTATTTTAGTCAAGGAACACCCCTTAATTTTTTTAGAGAAATCTAAGACCGTGATGGTACGACCCTGCCTGAGTTGAAATGGAACCCATCAACTGAAGAATTTTTACAATCTATTAGTTAGGGAAAGAAATGCATATGCTGTAGACGTGTTTATTTCTGGAGTTACTGAAGGCTAGAATTAGGAATATCAATAACAGATAAATTTTCTAGTATATTAGAATAGCAGATAAATTTTCTAGTATATTAGAATAGCAGAGTCATGCAAAGTTACGAGATTCGAACACGCACAGCTAAATTGATCTAAATCCATAAAAGCTCGTCCATGGTGTTACACGATGACACAAGGCATCACAGGAGATTTCACCAGGTTTCTTACTGGCTCTACATGCTTGCCTCTAAAATAGCACAGTGGCGGTGAACATATTAATGACCTTCCCCTTCCCCCATCAGCAACTCTTTGGATTATAAGCAGTCGCCCATCCCTAATTTGAGCCTGCAAGTTCCACGAAAGGGACAAAGCCAGTGCCATCAGACAAAAACCACCACCCATGCCTCATCTGGGACTCAAAACCAGCAAAAAGAGTGGCAGGCATATGTTCATTCCTTGTTAGTGTCACGAGTGAAACTGAATGTTGGCTGGAGAAAGAGGAATAAGAAGAGGCATGTGATGGTTGGTTGGTTGTTAAATTTTTATAGCACAAGGGCCATGTGTGGCCAAAGAGTGCCAAACACAAAACAATCAGACAAACAGTATTAAAAAACATGGTATAATGATTAAAATCTGGCCGATTCAG
This sequence comes from Macrothele yani, assembly GCA_039090855.1. NCBI lineage: Eukaryota > Metazoa > Arthropoda > Arachnida > Araneae > Macrothelidae > Macrothele > Macrothele yani. Next base: position 128,874,657 of record CM077027.1, on the reverse strand, counting down.
TAAAAGTGAAAATTAAAAATGATGGAAGGGCTAAAATCTAGATACGTTTAAAAAAGTCAATTTGTTTTTAAAATGAAACGACAGTGACAGTATCGCAGTGGTCATCCAGGAGCCGCTGCAGCGTAGGGGTGTCCTCAGTCAACAAATGAGAATGAAAGAAGTGAAAACGCACATCACGAAAATGAACACAACTACACAGAAAACAAGTGACAGTGAGTCGGCAATTGCGCGTCTCACACATCAGCGCAGTGTCGCCACACAGCAAAAAGCGGTGAGTGAAACGACAATGCCCAATGCAAAGACGCGCAAGCACTGCTTCCTCCCTACGGTTTCGACGATATGAGAATTTCCAGATTCCAAGAATAGGTTTAATACAATGCAGTCTATTTCCCACTTGTTGGTCCAACAGACCCTTCCATGTTCGCTTGATATGATCCTGAACAGGAAAGCGGAAATCTTGGTGAAACAGTGGCAAGGGTGTGACGACCAAAGAGGAAGCAGATCTAGCAGCCGCATCAGCACACTCGTTACCTGAGATTCCAACATGCCCACGAATCCAGCGAAAAAGAATCTGAAAACTGGCCTTGAGCAAATGACAAAGCAACCATCTTACATCCAAAAGAAAAAGATAGTCAGGGCAATCAGCAGATGACAAAGACTGCAAGACACTTAAGGAATTCGTATAGAGCATAGCACGATGATGAGAACTCCACTGAACATGGAGAAGGATGAGATACACAGCATGCATCTTCGCCGAAAACAACTAGGCCTCAGCTGGGATCCGTGCTACAGAGACACCATCAGCACAAACAGCCATGGATCAAACGAATCCATGCATCTTGGAGCCATCAGTGAAAATTGGAGTGTATTCAGAATTGAGGGAACGGTGCTCAGTGAAGATCTGCTGGTACACGGAAGCAGGGGTTGAAAACTTATCAAAAGAAATAAAGTTGAGATCAGTGACAACCTCAAAAGGCTGCCACGGTGGGTCCCCAACGACCTTGGTCTCTCCAACAAGTGACAAGTCAAGCCTTACATTACGAGCTACGGCTGCCATACGAAGACCGATGGTCGGAATGCACGAGGGCCGGTTCTCAAATAAACGAGCATGCTGGGGATGGAAAACTACATCGTACAAAGGATGGTCTGGAAGAGATCGAAGTTTCATGTAAAATTGAACAGACAGCTGCAGATGGCGTAAGGCATGTGATGAAAAGAATAACGGTTGAAATTCTTCATGAAGAACAGGGTTACTCTAAATTACTCAGAAAACAACTGAATCATTTGAAGTTTTGTGAAAAGGATGTACAAAAGAAGTAGGCATATTTTAAGAACTATGTTGTCACTGTTGCTGAAGAGGTCTGTGGTACTGCTATGGTGGGTAACTTTAAAAGTGATACTTGGCGAAACAGTGAGATTAAAGACGCAGTTAAAGGAAAGGAAGCATATTTGGGAATGTTGCAAAGTAGAGTTTGAGGAAGAATATTGCTGTAAAAAGCACGAGGCAGTCAAGCTGGTTCGCCAGAGTAAGATAAAAGATAGGAAAAGTGGAAAGGCATGAATCGGCTTTTTGGAAAGACAAAATCTTTCTGGAAGTGCATAAGACATAGGAAAAATAGAGTAAATAAAATTCTAAGTTGTGTGAAGAACAGGATTTCAGAAATGATATGGGAGCCCAATGAGTTAAGTGAAAGATAGAGTGAACATGTCTGAGTTATTAGAGCATGAAAGCAAAGATGATTCTGAGGCAGAAGCAGACAATGCCACAGTGAGAGATGGAAGTACAGGAGGTATCCCAAGAGAAGATGTGGGTAAAGTTCTAAAATCTCTTTCAAATGGTAAGGCTCTGGGACTGGATGGCATAATTGCTGAGATGCTAAAATATGGGGTGACTCTGTAATTGACTGGCTAACTGAAATTTGCCAGTTGTGCTGGGAAGTTAGGAATCATCAGTCAGAATTGGACATATGCTATCATTGTTCATTTGTATAAGGAACGTGTAATCAGACTGAATACAATGACTCTTGAGGTATCAATTTGCTGGGTGTGCCAGTGAAGTATTTGGAAAGATTGTTATTGATAAGGTATGGGGTCTTACATCAGAAGTGTGGGATGAGCAGAGTGGCTTTATGCTTGGTAAGAGCTGCACTAACCAAATTTTTGCATTACGTTTGATGATTGAAAAGCATCTGGCAGTTGGTAAGAAAATTTCTGCTGCTTTCTTAGATTTAGAGAAAACTTATGATCGAGTAAATAGGACTCTTCTGTGGAAGGTACTGAATAAATATGTATCACTGGGAATCTACTCAATAGTGTGAAAGCCATGTATGCTGGCAGTAAAGCATGTGTACGGATAAATGGTGTTGAATCAAAATGGTTTTCTATTGGAGCAGAAGTCAGACAGAGTTATGTAATGTCACCATGGCTGTTTAATGTATTTATGGACGCGTGCATGCGTAATGCCAAAATGGACAATACTGGTTTATGTCTTGGCAATATCCATGCGTGTAGATTGTTATATGCTGATGACACAGTCCTGTTGGCAGAGAGCGAAAGAAAGTTGCAGAATATGCTTGCCCGGATGTACAAAGTTTGTATAAATTTCAAACTGAGTATAAATAAAGGAAAAACCAAAGCTATGGTTTTGGATCAAGGAACTGTTAGTACTGTATGCAGGATAAGTCTAAATGGGCACCATTACTGATCAGGTAAATGAGTTTGTATATTTGGGAAGCATATTTAACAGAGATAACAAATGAGATGGTGAAATTAGTAGGCCAGTGAATTCTACATTGAAAGTCATAGCTGCTTTAGGAGGATTTCATAGGAATGATGGGTTCTCAAGAAAATTCCTGAATGGTTGTATATGAAAGTGTAATTGTTCCTACACTGATGTTTGGCAGTGAAACCTGGGTCCTGTAGAAAAGACATAGGAGTTGTTTGCTGGGGAGATGCAGTACTTACGGGGGGTTTGTGGCAAGACACACTCTGCTCATGTGAGAAATGAAGATGTGTAATGTGAGGCAAAATGTTGTTAGTAAGGTGGGGACTAATATTCTTAGGTGGTTTGGCCATGTTAAAAGAATGAGTGATGAGATGCTTACTAGGAGAATTTATTCAGCCCAAGCGGCAAGAAAGAAAAATAGAGGAAGGCCAAGTAAATCATGGGAGGACCAGATTCAGGAATGTCTGCATGAGAAAAAGATAATGAGTGTGAAGTGCAAAAGGTCATGTGTGCAGTGTGCGATGAATGTTAATGAAGCTCAAGCTGTGTGCCAAGATCACTGTAAATGGAGATGTCCGATACATCAACAGTGAATTTTTTCTCTGAGGAGCTAACTTCTGTATGTAGTTCTATGGAAGGGACAAAGCCAGTGCCATTAGACAAAACCACCACCCATGCCTCATCTGGGACTCAAATCCAGCCAAAGGAGTGGCAGGCATATGTTCACAAACAATGTGTTATGATATCAGTCATGCACATGCTTTTCATAACTTAAGTAATGTATGAGAAGAAAATCTCCGCTTCAATGAAGAAAATATGTCCTTTAAAAACTGCTACAGGGCAGTTAAGAATTTTCTAATTAAAATTTCAGATGTTCATCAAAAATTAAAAAAGAAAATCTGCAACAGGAATGTTGCCAAAACTGTCAGTATTTATCATTTTCTCACACATGCATACTTAGAGTTTAGTCATATTACAGGCAAAGAAAGAAGGAAATAATTCATATAAATTTCCAGCTAAAATTTTTGCCCACAATATCTTGTTAATCACTTTTTTTCTTTGGTAGATCGTATTCTAAAGAAACCATTAGGAAAAAGATCTCAAAAAATAATTAATATAAATTTTAAGCTAAAATTTTGCTCACAATATCTTGTTCATCACTTTTTTTTTTTTTATTTTGGTAGGTCATATTCTAAAGAAACCATTCAGAAAAAGATCTCATACATTAGTTATACATTACAGAGTACATTTTAAAATATACATAGAGCATAAAATGATTTTAAAATATTCCTGGTTCACCCTCATTTGATTTCAGTCCATTGTTGTTGATGAATTAGTCAAATTATGTTTTCCTGGTTGAGCTTATCATATTTAACAGTCATTACATTGTTCATGGGCAAAAACAACAACAAACAAACAAAAAAAGAAAAAAAGAACTAAGTTCTGGCAGTGATGTTTCACAGAGATTTCAGTAAAAACTTCTGTTGATAAAAACACCAATTTGTTAAACACAACTGGGTGACAAAACAAAATACAACTGGAAAGAGGATGGGATGGGTAGGTTGATTGACCTCGAATTGGTCTAAGTAAAAAAAAAAAAAATTAAATGATGCCAATTGGTCTCCTATCTTCTGAAATTTTTTAAGTCTTGGACTACAATTTGAGATCAATCCACCTCATTTGTTTGTCCACTGATATCATCAATGTACAAGTCATGTTATCTATTGGCAAATCTCAACATTACCAAGGAAAAATGACTGATTTCTAATATAATTATGCCAAGAAAAATGACTAATTTCTAATATAATTATGGTTAAGTTTTAGCAAATATTAAGTATACTAGGCTATAATTTAAAGTTATTTTTTCCAAAGTGCAAATTTTTATCCTTCAGAATATATTAATTTTGAAGAAAATGTCTACAAAAGTACACCCCAGAAGCACTTACAGGGTAGTAAATCCGTTTATTTATTGGTGTAATACGCACACAGATTTGCCAAGTTTTTGCACTCCATTGGGAGGCCTGCACCAGTAAATAAATGGATTTACTATGCTATAAGCACTTCTGGAGTGTGCATGGTCTGGTGTACTTTAAAAAAACATCTACAGAAGTTTTTACCATAGAAAACATAGGGCAGTCTTTAAGTGGTACCACCTTAAACTTCCGTTTTCAAAAGTTTTGAAGGACAAAATACTGTCCCCAGAAGGATAACTACCAACACACACACACACACACCAAAAATTTTCTTCAGCGTTGTGTCAATCTCAAGAATAACCCAAATGATGATCAAAAAAGCAGAATTCCATGAATCTGCAGAAGAATCTCACACCTGGTTGGGGGTGAGATGCTCCTTCCCCAAATTTTCTGGGAATGTGACAAGCACGATGAGCCATCTTTATATTCTACAACTTCATACTGAATTTAGCACTTGAGATATGAATCAATTATTTTTGCATGTTGACAGCCATCCACAATCTCTTTTGGCAGACATAATCTGTACTTACAGAGTCCTCTCAAAATCCTATGGATAGCATATCCGGCGCGTAACTGGAAGACCCTGGGTTCGATTCCCGGAGGCGGCCAAAGAGAATTTTTCTGTGACTCACTTATAAACGTGGATAAGGCGATCACCTCTGTTTAATGTTCCTGGTCCACATCAAATGTCTGTATTAATTATTCATTCGCCTTCTAATTATTTGTTCAGTTGCTGCTTACCATCTTTGGTGAATCCCCAGCATTGTGCGGGGCTCCAAGAAGCAATGTGCCAAATTGGCTTGGCAGTTAGTGTGTGCGAGTTTGCAGGATTTCGAGGCCACTGTGGTGCAGTGTAAGCATATCCGGCACATTACTGGAAGACCCTGGGTTCGATTCCCGGTGGCGGCCAATGAGAATTTTTCAGTGATTCACTTATAAACGTGGAAAGAGTGATGACCTCTGTTTGAAGTTTTCAATATTTTCCCATATAATTTAAGTCTGTGGATGTAATAATTAGAATTTATGCAATTTAAAAGAGTTCTGCTGGTTAAATCAGTTTTCCTACCTGAGAGAATAATCACATATGCAGTAAAGTCAGGGATGATTTTGTGAAGTGAAACACAGTGTGCCAGAAATCCTTCAGACATTGCATTTTTGAAGTCAAATTTTGCATTTCATATTATAAATTATTATTTGGGAAGTCTATGGAGATCACCTCAGTTCTGGAAGCCTACAGGGATTCCCATTCAATTTCTAAATGTTCTTATGTACATTGGATTAACCATGAATCCAATATAACCAAATTATTTGATATACTCGTAGATACAAAATCCAAAATGATAAAAAAAAACAAAAAAAAAACAACCCTTCCTTTCAGCATGCTGTTATTTTGATAGTTTGTTTGATAACAAAACAAACTCTCAAGGTGTCACAAATTGTATACATTCACCATCTGCATGAAAATACGGTGTTTTCAATCAAACACTGTAATTCTCAAAGAAAATGGGCCTCGAAAGGAACTTTTAGTTATCATTTCATAGCATTTTCAGAAATAAATGAGGAATCTCAAATTCTTTTGAAACTTAAAAACCCGGACTTCCAGGTTAAGGATGTGACTAAACCCCGGAATTCCAGGCTACACTCAGATTACAAAGAGGTCAGTGCAGTGTATGTAAACAGTAAAACTGCAGCTAAAGTTATGAGTTCAAGATTTGAATTTTGTACATAATCATCTCATGGTAAGTCATGGGAGGATCAGATTCAGGAGTGCCTTCATGAGAAACAATTATTGGTATGAAGTACAGAAGAACTTGTGTACGGCGTGTGATGGATGTCAGTGAAGCCCAAGTTGTACATCAAGATCACTGTAAATGGAGAAGTTTGATATGGCAACAGTAAGTAAAACTTATCTGTTAGTTTGTATTTCTTTGTGGAGCTAAACTCTGAATCTCAGAGAACAGCCTAGTGATATGTATATACACTGGGGGAAATTTAAAAAAGAACACCAAGAAGGAATTGGCAGACGATCATGAAATTTACATATATTAATGGGGTCAAGTTTACGTAGGTGTGATGTTAATTTCGGGACCAACCGGTGAGTGCTTGCGCCACAGCATGGCATTATATGCAAATTATCGTCGGTGGTATTTAAGGAGTACGGCGAAGAGAATGTAATCAGTCATCGGCGTACGGACACGTGTAAAGACCCTGAAGAAGCTGCAATGTATGAACATGGAAGAGTGTACGATTTCAGCAGTTATCGGACTTTGAGCGAGGTCGTCTAGTCAGACTCCGCGAGGCCGGGTGGTCGTATCGTCGTATCGCGGAGCGAATTGGACGGGAAGTATCGGTGGTGGTACGATGGTGGCGTAGATAGTCTGAGGAACATTTCCACATGAAAAGACGTGGAACCGGGAGCCACAGACGGACTGATGTGCGGACCTATTGACGCATAAGAAGAGCGGCATTATCAAGCAGAACATCCACTGCGATCAAATCCGAGCTGCCGTTGCAACTGAGGTGACTGTGCGAACAATCCACAACCGCTTACTGGATGCAGGACTATGTGCACGTGTGCCTCCGACTCCAGCCCACCGTCAGGAACGGCTGCAGTGGTGTCGCCAACGTCTGCACTGGAGAACGCAATGGCGATCTGTTGTGTTCAGCGATGAAAGCAGATTCTGCTTGGAAGCCTCTGATGGCCATATGCGTGTTTGCAGATGCACAGGGGAGTGTCTCCACCCTTCTTGCATCCGCCAGTGACACACAGAGCCTACACCTGGTCTCCTGGTGTGGGGAGAGATCAGCTATCACTCCCGTACACAACTAGTGTTTGTACCGGGTACGTTAAACAGCACCTCCTACATCAACATCATCATTTAGCCCGTTGTTGTGCCATTTGTAAGGTCCGTCCATTGTGGTGTTTTCCAGCAAGATAACGCACGTCCACACACGGCACATGCAACGCAACATGCATTTCAGGGTGTGAGACAACTTCCGTGGCCTGCACGTTCACCGGATTTGTCCCCCATTGAGCACGTGTGGGATTTTATGGGACAATGACTTATCCGGTCTCCACGGCCAGCCACGACCATCTCCGATTTACGCGTCCAGGTTGAGGATGCTTGGAACTCAATACCCCAAACTTACATCCAACATCTGTACGACAGACTCCATGCCAGAATTGCACAGTGTGATGCAGTTCATGGCGGTTCAACCTCGTACTAACCATGTTACATGGAAATGTTATTTTTCAGTTTACCAGCAAATACACCTGTAGTTTGCCATAATGTTTTGATCATGTTATCCTCTGTATTCCGTTATTATGCTGTATAAATTTCGTTGGTATCAGAAGTCTCCTTCTTGGTGCTCTTTTTCCACTTTCTGCCATTGTATATAATCTCATGGTTTAAACAGCAAAACCAAAGTCAAAAAATTATGTGTTCAAGATTTCAATTCTGCGCTTAATTTTCTCATGGTATAATTAAATAATTGTTATTTGAACATACAAAAGTGAAATGTTGGAACCAAGAGATGGTGATGGGGCCTTAAGGTGGAATCTATTGGATGTGCATAATTTAGCCAATTGTGCTTCACTTTTTTTTCAGCAAATGACTTATCTTGCACTGCCCGGTGCTCTTCCATGGGTTTTCAGCTGAGGTCACATGGCATTATCATCAACACAGCTGAAGTTCGATCTAGACACTGCATCAAACTTCTGGATTTGTCCAAAGAAAAAATACCTTTTTAAGTACTTTTTAGCCATTTTGGCAAAAAATAAGGACTACTCAAGCATACTTAAAAAAAAAAAAAAAAAAAGTAAGCACTTTTTAAGAGATTTGAAAGCTTTATAAGGCCTGTGGGAACTTTGTTTTCAACCATGGTTATGCATGCACAACAAATATTCTGAAAGCAACTTACCTGGTCTTTTTCTGGGGTGGAATCAAGTATCACAGCTCTGTACCACCAAGGATCAGAGTCATATTGTGCACAATATATGCAGTCTTTTGATGTATCACAGCCTAGCTTAGCCATTTCCTTCAAAAAGTTATGAAATTACATGAGAATATTCATTTTCAGAAAATGTAAATTCTAAACAGAAAAAATTAAAATGACAATAATCTGTTTATATATTAGAATGTTTTAAGTATCATAATATAACCTCTTTCTGTGTTGTAAAAATTAATCCTATGCAACGAACAATTAATACTTGAAACATCAAAATTCAAAAGGGTAAGTCATTCACAGCTGTCTATGAGTACTATTATAGTTTAGACACAATTTAAAAGATCAGGCATAGAAACAATTTCTAGCGAAATATAAACAAAACTTAATCAACGCAAAGAAATATTCTCTGCAAATGAAATGCATAATAAAATTATACTACCTTAATCACAACATTATATACTAAAACACAGTAGGTAATTTTATACAATTGCAATACAGGACAAAATAACAATACACTGAGATTGCAGAAGTAAAAGCAAGGCTGAGAATTTTCTGCAAAATACCAAACACTAAGTTCTAGGTAATACAGAAAACTTTAACTTTCATGAGATTTAATAACTGACTGAATGAAAGATGTGAATAAACACATTTCTGAAACTGCAATCTTCTTTTAGAGTTTCAGATTTTTATTTTGCAGTAACCAACTGACTCACACATGCAACAAATTGAGTAGCAAACCATGTGTTGAGTCACAAACAATACGTTAGAAATCTCTGCTAAAGTGATAACTTTTTTCTGAACAATGTTGTAGGACCACAATGAAGCCATTATTTTAATGGCGAAACAATTAACTACAGCTTTCATTATGGAAATAATTTGATAAGGGGAAAATTCACCACGTAAAGAAACAACTTTGCAAAAAACATTGAATATTAAAACAAAAGTATTTCTAACAATATGAGCACAAGAACAGAGCCTCGAAGTTACAGACAAACTACATGCAAAATAAATTACAACACTCATCAAAATAAACATGTTGATACTCAAAAAATAAAATTATCAATTTTCTTTTCGAAATACAAAACTAAAACTAAGTAGACTTTGAACAGTGTGGACTCACTATCTCCAACTTACATGAACAACAGCAAAAAAGTTAGTATAATTAATGTCTCAAATAACCATAAGCCACAATTCTCCAGTAACTTTTCCAGCTCCATCACAAAATCTGCACGAATTAAAAGTCGCAATAGGCATTGGCATGTCAAACGTAGAATTTTCCAGTACTTACTGAAATTAACTTCTGCAATTAGGAATGTGATATGGCATTGTGTTGTTGAAACAGAGCATTCTGGTGTGGGAAATGGATAACCACGCACGCACAAGTACACCACCTTGAGTAGTGATGGGTGTATCAATAGCTACAAGGATACAAATCCCAGAAAAGTACAGAACCTCTACCTGGCTGCAACACCCTGACCTGACAGGTGGGCAGCATGGCACCATATGTTTGATAGCACACATGCACCCTCTTGTTGGCACATTGCTGTCGAGTCTTTCATGATCGAGCAGCAATATTCTTTTGCCTACATCAGCCTGAGAGCCCAGTGAGGTGTTGTTAACAAACGTAAGCTCAATATGGTTATCAGCTACCACAGCCCAGTCATGCAAATTGTATGTCAAATGGTCTTTGCAAAAAAAAAAAAAAAAAAAAAAAAAAAAACTATTGGTGCCCCATTGACATTATGTTCTCTATGGTGGCCCTACATTCTGATCCAGGAGAGGCAGCACTCGCCAGAAACATCACCGACCCTTTTATAGTCACATTTACTCCACCTCGGGCAGCTTCTAGTTTTGATGTAGTCTTGTCACACGTAGAAACCCCAGATGTTTTGCAGTCATGGAGATAGACAACTCCATCTTCCTCAAACAGATTACTCCCACCTACAATTAAGCTTGCTTGGTTTACCCTCCAATGAATTCATAAGCTGGCCATACCGATTATAGAGAACAGCGTTCACATCAAACATCATCTGCCCCTTTACGTTACGTTTCCCCTTCCTGGCTGGTAGTTTTGATGTAGTCCTGTTACACATTTTGAGACAATCACATGTAGAAATCCCAGATGTTCTGCAGTCAGACATGGGACAACCAATCTTCCTCACACAGACTACCCACCCGTGATGGAACTCACTCGGTTCACTGCACCGATCTGGGAGAAGTGGCACTCATCCGGGACATCACCAACCTTCCTATGCCCCACCCCGTGGCTCCTAGTTTTTGATGTAGTCCTGGTACACATGTGCAATGGTTGCATGTAGATATTCTGTAGTCATGGAGATGGATTATCCCATCTTCCTTGCACAAATTACAGTAAAACTTCCAAATAGCAGACACTGAAGGGGAAAAAAACTGTCAGTTATTTAGAAGTACCCGCTATTCGGAAAATCATGCTTTATATGACAGTACTAGCTACCTAAACCGGCCCGGCCAGGCCTCGCACGGTAGCAATTTAAAATTTACAGTGAAATGTTTTTTCACAGAGATGTCATAAGATTTCCTTGTAGACAACATTGGTCGTTTTTCCTCCACACGTGAGCACGAAAAGGTTTCGTTTTGTCGTGGCACGCGAAACAGCCACGTAAAGTTGTCCATGAGTAAAACATTCTTCACTTAGGTCAACGCCAGCCACACTCAGTGTCTGACCCTGTGCTTTATTTATTGTCATGGCAAAGCAGAGTGTTACTGGGACTTGGATTCGTTTGAAACGAAACAGCAAATCTGATGGAATCATTGGGATTCTCGGTATTAAAACTGTTTCTGCAGTGCCACAGCCAGTTAAAATGGTAGCTTCAATCAAAAAGTTTTTCAAAGTTTTTATTTGCAATCGCGACCCATTGCATAACTTCGGTGGGTTTAGATTACGCAACAATATAATAGGAGCTCCCACTTTCAAAATCAGTTTGTGTGCTGGCATGCTGGAAGGATGTAAAGAATTTAGAAATTCTGCAGGGTAGTGAACGGCCTCTTCAGTGTCCACTACCGTGTCTACTGAGTAATAAACTTGAGTTTGGGCATTGAATTTGGAGAGCACCAAGTCGTTAAGTTTCCGAACTTGTGCATTTGTCGGCGATAACATTGCTCTTTCTTCAAACCACGAAAGTGACTTATTTGAAAGGTCATGGACTTCGGGATAAACATTAGTAATCAATTCTTGAATGTTGCTGACTAAAACACATAAATCATGATTGAGTAACTTGTACAAAATTCTAGCGGATAATGCTTACCTTGGCATTCCTTTCTAGCGATGGGAACATTTCACGCACGTGTTTTCCGGTCTTTGTTGATGACATTATCCGCTAGAATTTTGTACAAGTTACTTTGAAATATCGCACGTAAAAGAGAATAGTAGAATGATTAGAGCTATATAATAGTCAGAATTAGAACTACTAATTGGAATTGAATCATGATTGAGGTTAATTTTACCTTCATTCATAGATAAAAAATCTCCATTCCCAACTTTAAGTAACATTTCAGCAAAAAGACTATTATCTTCTGAAGATAAGAGTACTCTTATGTTAGTTTTGAGTGATAATTTAGTTACATCCGGCCAAATACAAGATCTTTTTAAAGAAGCGTTTACCTCATCAGCTCTCGTTCCTCACGTCACAACTGGTAAGATTTGATGAAAATCTCCGGAGAACAGAACTGTGCATCCACCCAGATGTCTGTTTGTATTCCTGAGATCATGCATGGCCCTGTCTATGGCTTCAACTAAAGTTTTGTGCAACATTGTAGCCTCATCCCAAACTATTAATGCACAGTTTTGGATTAATTTGGTGGCGTTGCTTTGTTTTGAAATATTACAAATGCTTGTATTATCATGACAGACTTTTAGAAGAAGTTTAAATGTGACATGTGCAGTTCTTCCCCCTTTCAAAAGAGTGGCTGCAATTCCAGATGATGCAACGGCAAGAGCAATATTACCACCAGACCTCACTTTGGCGATCAACAAATTTATCAAGAATGTTTTACCTGTGCCTCCAGGGGCATCTAGGAAAAACATCTTACCTTCCTTGTTTGTTATGCTGCAAATTGGGGTGTCATAAGATTTTTTCTGATCAGTGTTCAGATGGTGTTCTTCCTGAGTGACGGTATGTAACAGCCGAGATCGATCATATGACATTTCCCTTAAGTAGTCACTGTTGTTCGACTGTAAGCTATTGTTATCTAGCAAAGGAAGTCCAACCTCTTTGATAGATTTGTTTGTAAATAACTGTACTATTCTGTTGATTTCAATCAATGCTTCATGTAACACATTTTGGTCATAGTTGAAGTCTTCTAATGCTAGCTCTGTCTCTTTTCGGTGCAATATATCTTCAGAAATGTTTTCACAGTGATTATTCCAAAGAGTCAACAGATCAGAAACTTGGCAAAAAACAATTATGATGGAAAATAAATATCTAAGGGATAATGCAGAACTACATAGTGCAGCTTCCAATAATGTATTTTCCCAGAGTGTATTGTCTTCCAGCAATCCCATTGCTCTGCACGGCGCTTGAAATGTGTCGTACGTTATTCCTGCCACAGTTCTTAAATATTCAAAAGAAGTAGGTCCTTTCATCACATGAAGTAATATCCTTAGATGAAAACATTCAGTGTTGTTGGGATGGACTACATACACTCGGCCAAGCGCATCTGTTTTTTTAAATGTCGCCATAGCTCTCAACTGGCATTCCTTGTTTCCTCCGTTGAAATTTCTTGTTACTTAGATTCCAAGTATAATAAACCTGGAACTTTGTCATAAGTAAGATTTTTTGCAAAGTCATCATCTGTACATAATTTAAAAAATGCTGTTAGCATTGTATCACATGGATTATTTACGATATCATTGGCATTACTTTCAGTGTAATACACGCTTTGCCCATTTTCTAAATGTACTGCAACGCGAGTGATTGTAGGCACTCGTTCGTGTACACTGTAGGATAAAATTCGCCACACTGTCTCCGAGGTGCAAATATATCTTCCAGACTGATATTGTTGAACCTCATTTGTAGATTCTATGGTGAAAGTAGCTTCATCGCTGCCTTTATTTATGTACTTACACACATATTTAATTGATTTGACAGAACTACATAATTAAACGTTGATGTGAGCATAAAAAATCCTAAGGAGAACCGGATTATACGGTACAACCCATTCCTTATGTATTTCATGATTCCGGATAGTTACAGTTTCTCCGCCATTATGAGGTAACAACCTACAGTATTTGGGATACCCATCATCACCAGTAGATGTATAGCTTTGGAAATGTTTTGAATATTTTTTGCTGCAAAGTCCGTCATGCATGCAAAGCAAATTTGCTTTGAAAGTGTCACATGAGCCATGAATCATTTGCTTTGACACAATATAATGTAATGTTGGTTCTGTCTGTTTATTTGGTAATTCTGCTGAAATTATACTATGTGGTCCAAAGAAATTTTGTCCTGCAACCATAACAGAATATGTATGTGAGGCAGTCCACGTTTCTGCCATTCGACAGTGTACATGTGGCAGCAAAGCGGACCAAATATTTTCGCTTTATTAATGAAGAACATCATTTTTTTTAATTTTCAAATGAAATACTCTGTTTACTATGTCTTACCTGTCTTGTGGTGTTGCATTGGCATATAGGTTTTCCTTAATTTCATTCCACTTAGTATTTACACATAAATGTAATAAACAAATCAGGTTTGCCATAATTCCTGACATAAGTCATCGCATTTTGTGTTCGTTCACAAAAATATCTTGGCCCTCCTGTAAAAGACTATGGTAATATGACCAATTGGCCAATATCGCCAACATGCTCGTTTCCTCGCAAAGCATCTTGCAAATGGATATAATTTTCCATTCACAGTTTTGTCTGATTATTTCGGATGTAAGCTAAACGTTCCAATTCGATTTTAGCATACTGATCTACCAAATACTGGTTCAGTAGCATTCCAAATCTAAGTATTGTATTAAAGTTATTGAGCCTTGTCATTATTCAGTAACAATAATAATTCATACATGACACCGTTTTACGTAGCGGTGCCCCAGTGGCCAGGTCAAGTTGAGAAATATTTATCGAATAATCATCTTCGCCTCTACATAATATTAAAGGATATTGCAAACTATCATAAGATCTGTGAATTTCAGCAATTTTTTGAAGGTTGCCATCTTGACTACGCGATACAATGTCTCTTCTGTGAAATTCTTGCCTAGCTATCACAACAGCTACTTTAGTCGTAGAAGGGGCGTTATAGCGGCCACAATGTTCACCGACAGGTACTTTATCAGCATGGATAACGATATTGAAATCCGGTACGTTTGCTGGCACACTATCAATCGCAGTTTTAAAAGATTGAACATAATTATTATGACAGTGTAACATTTCTAGCAAAGACCTCACCAAGAAAGTATCAAGAGCTGGTCAATTGATGTTACACTGAATTGAAGCTTGTGTTTCAGGGTCCACAATAAAATAAATCTGTAGGAATTTCTGCTCATTAGGATCAGAAGGAAACAGACTACCGGCCAAATGGTATACTTGTCCTTGTACCTTAATGTCGGCATAAAGTAACATTCGATTACTTGTGTACTCATAAATGAGGTCATTTGAAATGCATTATTATACTGACATATGTGTTTCATAAATTATTTAGAGTTTAGATAATCACCTGTAAGAAGAGAATTTAATGGTTTGGGAGGGGGAATGATTTCTTCTAGTTTAATTTTCCCCTGCAAACAACACATACCTTTTCATCTGTCTTTCTATTTCTGAGCTGAACAATATTGACAGATAATAGACATAGTATCTATAGAAACAGAACTATCATTTTTATAATTTATGGATGAATCATAATTCATAGCGGAATACTCTTTATCGGACCATAGACCACGAACGTTTGCTCTTTCAGTTCGACTTACACGTCTCCTCTCTCTTAGATTAACATGTCTGGTCTTGTCAGCATATAGACGATTGTTGCACTGAACATACGATTCTCTTTCTCTCTGAGAATTATGTCTACTTCGATCTAAAGAGAGACAATTATTATGTTCAACAGGAGACTGTCTGTCTTTGTCAAGCCATTCTTTGCCTGTCATTTTCCAATCAAGATTCTGTTTCTAGGAAAGTTTCATCATGATGGGATAAACAAATTCTTTTAGTGTCCGATGTACTACGACCTATATTTGATTTTCGTCTCTGAATAATGTTAATAAAATATTTAAATTTTAATTAAAGAGCTACTGAAAAATATACATACGTGTGGAGGAAAATAACTATGGATTTAGTCTGTGCGAGTGCTGATAAACCAATTCTTTCAGCCTTTGATGTAACTACGCATTTAGTCTGCAGCCATACATGCTCTGTCAGGCCGGCCGTTGCGCATGCGCCTTTTTTCCAATGAGCAAAAAGTTTCGTAAGCCGGTCGCCGCGCATTGTTGTTTAGGCAGTGAATGCCACGAAAGAATGCGAACGGCATTTTTTTCTTTGACTTGTCACTAAAATTGTTACTGCTTGGCTCCCTTTTGTCGTAGATTAACGTTTCATACACCTAAACCTTCCTCAACAAATGCTCTATGGAATGGTGAAAACCGCACCAAAATCCGTCCAGCGATTCTCGAGATTAGCTCGAACAAACAAACAGACTCCTACCTGGGACTTTATTTTATGCTATGTATAAATACATGTACTATGTTTATAATGTAAAAGCAGTTTAAAAGATAAGTAAATATAACTATGTAAATGCAATACATACAGCAAACTTGAACTAACTTTATTAAAAAATATCCTTCAAAACCTAAGAAGCAAAATATTGTTATTGTTCTATTACATTCTTGTGAAATTTTGTCTTCTAAATAAATTTCTAGCCAGCCGCATGAAGCTTTGAATTCTGTGAATCCTAACTCATTTGCGATTTGAAAAGCCTTTTGATGAATTAAAGTCCGTGATAAAGGAATATTGTTGGCTCTAGCGCTGCAAAGCCATTCATAGGTAAGAGTGTCCACAGCTAAACCATCAGTTGTAGGGAAAGCTCTCTTAATTTTCTGGTTGCCATTACAATTTTGCCAAGACTTCAAGATTTCACTCACTTGCGTTTTTCCAATGCCCATTTTATCTTCTGAAACGCACACACTTAATCTTTCCTTTTTATTCAGCTTCACTATTTCAACTTTTTCTTTTATACTCAAGTGCTTATGTTTGTGCGACATTTGAAAATCAATGTTCGAAAAATCTTTGCTTCACAGCTCTCTTGATGAGAAAAACCTACATGATTGTTGCAAAAAAATGTGATTTCTAGTAACTTTGACTTGAAATTGATCCCTGTGCACAGGCCTTGACCTTACCAAACAACAAAAATTGAGTCACTCCCACCTACACCTGAATTGTGTTTGCATGTGTTTCAATCCAAACACTGTTCCCGAATTTGCCGGCCATGGGCGCTGGTTCCCATTTCTGAGGTTTCACCCCATTGGGAGCACCTGAAGAGCTAGAAGGCAGTTTATCCTGATCAGATGAACGTATTCAAGGGGAGGATTGGACAGTCTGGAGAGCACGGACGCTAATCCTTTTTCCAGCAATTTCAGTGGCTTACCCGGGGTACATAGCACTTACTTAGCATTTACTAGGCCTCGGGAACAATACAGTTAAGATATAGAACGAGGAATGGTAAAATAACAAAAAGGAAATATTTTGCGAGTTTGGACGAATCCCACCCCTAGGAATTCCTAGAATAGAAAGCAAATTGTCCATTATATTGTACTTTATGTGTGTCCACGCCCGTTATTTAGAATGTCCGCTATTAAAAAGTGAATGTCCTATAAGAAGCCATGAATTTCTGCAGGGGAATAAAAAAATGTCTGTTATAGAGAGATGTCCGCTATTAAGAAGTATCTGTAAATGGAAATTGCACTGTACCTACACTCGAATGAATGCAGTCACTGTGAATAAACAAAGACATTGCTCTTTCTATGTTTTAGAAACACACAGGAACCGAAAAATTATTTTGTCACCGCTGGGAATCCGAACCCAGATCTCTTGATATCTAGCTGAGCGCGTTAGCCTTACACCACGGCGGCCAACAATCCACGGCGCTATGTGTCTTTTTCTGTGAGCTTCTGACATCCTAAATCCATAAGATGGGCTCAGCTACTGAGACGTCTCCATCTGGTGGGCATTAACGGCACTGGCTATATATTAATTGTAGCAGTTAAATCCAAAGGGCGAGAGATTCCAAAGTGAAAATCCCCCAAATACGTGGCGTCAGTGAATAAACAAAGGCATTGTTTATTCACTGACACCACGTATTTGGAGGATTTTCACTTTTGCAGTTCACCGTGTTTACCCAGTATTCAATTTGTAGGTATGCCATACTGATCCAGGAGAGGTGGCACTCACATCGGACATCACCGACCCTTTTATGTTCACCCTCCATGGCTGCTAGTTTTGACGTAGCCCTGATTCAGATGTGTGACAGTTGCATGTAGAAATACCAGGTGTTCTGTGGACATGGAGATGGACTACCCTATCTTCCTCAAATAGACTATCTGTCCATGATCAAACTCATTCAGTTTGCCAAGTTTACCCACCACTGAAGTTGCAGGTACGCCATACAGCTGATAGGTGTTTGACCTATTTATATCTCACAAGGAATCCCAGCACATTGTTTTTGGTGAGGAATTGCAAGTTTGTGGATGGGAGTGATGTGTATAGTAAATTGTACATTCAGTTTAATGTGAAGCACTAATTGCTGGCTTTGGGGGATTTCAAAGCATTTTCTTCTCTCGTTAATTCTGGTATGATTAGTTTCCGATTGTAAATAAAGATTTGGAAGCTTGCAATATGCGTCTCATACTCTCCATTTTTTGTTCTTTATGTTGTTTTGCTTGGAAAAAGAAATGTCAGATTCTGAATACCAGTTCAGGTTAAAAAATAAAAAAAAAAATAAAAGAGAAAATTTAAATACCTTAGAAATATCGAAGAGATAAAATTCAAGAAATTGGACGAAAGATTAGAACCTTTTGAAATAACGAAACCACCATAAATTACACTGTACCATACAAATAACATCCTTACTGATCTGCACTTCGTTGGCATTTTCAAAGGCATTTGGCAGACTATTGCATATTACTGATAGGGCAGGGACGGCGAACCTATGACATGAGTGTCACTTGGTGGCACACAAACATGTTATATGGATGGCACAACGGTATGACAACATTAACATTAAATAAAAATTTAGATTTTTGCGAACAGTAATTTTACAACGGCATGTCTGTAGTGTGTTCTTGCTGATAACCCCGCTCTGACATGAAAATTAATCTAATCAAGAAGTGTTCTCCAAAGGGGTAGCAAAGCAGCCTCACTTTATTTAATTGCCTTGCGCATTAATTCCCAAAAGCAAGATGCACTTAAATCTGAAGCGTCTTGTTTCACACTTAAATTCATCTTACGTATTGTTGCAGAAAACAGGTTATCAACCAACATAAATGCCTTGGCTAGCAGCATTCAGCAACAAGTTTCACACCAATGTAATTATGATTTTTCAATTATTTTCTCACGCATTAAATCAGGTTTAAATTGAAATTGTCTTGATCTTAAAACTAACTTACTCACCTATTCTGTTAAAATCATTTTTATGGTATTGGCATAAAAAGTTTCATGACAAAATATTAATTAAAAAAAAAATGCGCACGAGAGGTGGCACACACTAAAAGCAGTAGAGCAAACTTCAAGTGGCACACTAGTTGGAAAAGGTTCACCATCCCTGTGATGGGGAATGCATTATGGTTTCTTGATAACTGCATTGTTTGTCATCACTGGGCCAGAAGTGTGATCTATGCTTCTGTGTTGCCCTTTCCTTATATTATCTCTGTTACCTTGACTTTTCCATTCATTTATATTTTGCAGTTCTGCAATAATATGCCTCTATGCCTAAGATAGTGAATAAGGGGTACCAGAATTACAATTGGAATTCCTTGATTTCTCAATAGTGACTGCTTCCGCATTAATATCCTGTGCCATTTACTATGCTGTGCAGTTATAGCTACATTATTCCAATTACTTAATAATTTTTCCCATTTGGATATTAAAAGAGATTTTAATTTTTCAGTTTGCCAGTATCATTTTCTCACTGCAAATAAGGTGTTACAAAAATAAATCAATAATAAAAAGTTAAAATGTTCTCCACCAAAATGAAATGCTCCGAGCTGTGTTTTGCTACAATTACTTCCCCTGCTAATTCTTCTCTCTGGCAATTAAAACACCTCACTACTGAAAGATACAGAGCAGGTTTCCCCGACTGCACAAAGTTTGTATGGAATTCAAACTGAGTGGAAATCAGGGGAAAAAAAGTTATGGCTTTTGGGTGAGGAACTGTTAGTATTGAATGTAAGATCAATCTAAACGGCATAGAGATAGAACAGGTGGATGAATATGCTTATTTAGGAAGCATGCTTGACACAGAAAACAGATTACATGATGAAATTAGAACACAAGTGAATTCCTCATTGAAAGTCATAGATTGTTTAAAAGCATTTCACAGGAATGACAGGTTCTCCGGAAAGTCCTGAATGTCTGTGCATGAAAGTGCAATTGTTTCTACTCTGGTGTACAGCAGTGAAACCTGAGTACTACGCAAGAGATCTAGGGGTCTTTATTTTTTATTGAAGGTTTAATGACCACCATGAAACATAGGGGTCATTTGTGTGCTAGAGAGAGATTACTTATGAAAGTTTTGTGGCAACATATGTCCTAATCATTTGAAGAACAAAGATGTGTTGCAGATGTGTAACATGAAGTAAAATGTTGTTAGTACTGTGGAGACAAACATTCTGAGGTGGTTTAGCTACGTTGAAGGAATGGTAATATGGTTACTAAGAGAATTTGTTCAACACTAGTGGCAGGCAGGAAAGTGAAGAAGAGGAAAGCCAAGGAAATCATGGGAGGACCAGATTCAAGGAAAGTCTGCATGAGGAAAAGATGAGTAGAAAGTATGCATGTCACTGAAGTGCAAGTTGTGTGACTAGATCGCTGTAAATGGACATGTTTGATACAAAAACAGTATGCAAAAAGTAGTGCCACAAATTTTAAACTTAAATCTGACAGATGAGCAAACCTCTGCATCTGAGAGACAGTTGAGTGGTAAGTATGTATGTACTCAGTTTAAGCTGGCTAAAAAAAGTTAAAGAAAGTTACCCACTTTTGTTGCTCCGAAAATCGTAACATCAAGTGAATTGCTGACACCAACAATGCTTTTGATATCAGAGGAAAACTAATGTTTATGGCATTAGGGGAATGCCATAGATGTCACAGCTGACTCTGGTTTAAACTTGAACTTTGAATAGGAGAAGGGGTCTAATCCCTCTAACCTCTGTAATCTCACTTTGCAACACCCTTTATGGAGTAATCTTGGGTCTATACTCGGCGCAAACTTAACCTGTCGTTGGAAGGAAGGCTACAGAATGTATACTTCCACTGCATAAAATAGTTCCGGTCTAAAAGCTCGTACCCCAGCTTCAACTAGCACATAAAAAGGACACAGATGTTCAGTATGTTGTGTGTGTGTGTGTGCATTTAAAAAATTCAGATCTCAGTTTCAGCAGCATTTCTAAAAAATGCAGATATTCGTGCTTTGGTGACGTCACTGATGGCTCTCTGTCACAGCATTCTTGTTTGGGTCAGAGTTAAGCTGTCAACCCAGGGGATATTTATTGCTGGGGGAGGGGGGTGTCATTAGCGAAAGGATGAGGGCGAGAAAAGTGTTTCTGAGGGTATTTCGCGTTTCTCCCCTGGTTTCTCCTTCTTGATTGTAGTTTTAAAACACTTTTCTGTCTTTTCGTTTTTTTCCAATGGCATCTGCCGGTCACTCGAGTGTATTTCAGCCACACATAAAGCTTGGAAACCATTATGAAGCTCTGCTAAGGTGAGCGTTACGAATGTTTTCACTAAACTGATGGAAAAATATTATTATAGCAGTTCTTACGGCAGAACTCACTGGTGTTTCAAGTCGCACCATTGCGAGAATGAAGGCTGAATTAGACGCAACAGTGCGTTTTCTACTCCTGGGAAAAAACGTCTGTTAAGGGCTAAAACCTAAACACAGCTGTAACGGTACGACAAAATTACTTTAACCGCAGTTTGTCAGAAAGTACACAGTTTCTTCTTCCGGAATGAAATTCCAACAGCAATCAAAGTCATGTCGGCTGTTAATGAAGATGATGAGCTGTCTACAGTTTGTGTTAGAACAGTGAGGAACATTATGAAAGACTTGGGATTCAAGTACAGCAAGCGGGAACGGATATCAATGTTGATCGAGCGTGACGACATCCAGGAATAGCATCGGAGATATACAAGAGAAATTCAGTATCATCGTTCTTAGGGTAGGTCCATATATTACACCGATGAAACATAGGTAAATTTTGAGCACACGAAAAACACAGTTTGGCAAGACACAACTGTTAAATCCAGCGAAGAGGCATTTCTCTGCGGCCTTTCACCTGGCTTAAAAGCTCCTTCTGGAAAATGCCAGAGGCTAATAATTATTCATGCTGGTAATGAAAAAGGATTTGTGGGCAATGCATGTGAAATTTTCCTTGCTAAAAAAAACCACAGGAGACTACCACGGGGAAATAAATGGTGAACATTATGAAAACTGGTTCATCAACAAATTATTACCAAATATCGAACCAAACAGCATTATTGTTTTGGATAATGCCCCTTATCACAGCGTAGACGTTGAAAGTATACCGACAAAATCAATGAAGAAATCCGACATCCAGGAGTGATTGACTGCAAAACAGATTCCGTGGGATTCGGAGATGTTAAAAGCTGAGCTCATGAAGCTTGTTTCGAATGTCCGTAGTAGCTACGAAGGATACAGCATCGGCAGCATTGCTCAAATACATGGACATAAAATTATTCACTTGCCTCCATATCCCTGCGAGTTGAATCCAATCGAGCATGTATGGAGTCAGGTCAAAGGATTTGTGGCAACTGAAAATTGCACATTCAAAGCTGCAGAAGTTGAAAAACTGACTTATGAAGGCTTTAATCGAGTGGCGGCTTTAAATTGGAGTAATTATGTCAATCACATAATCAAAGAGGAGGATAAGATGTGGACTTCAGACGAGATGGTAGACAGCCGTGTTGAATGCCTTAAATTTACTGTTGCAGAATCCAACACTACAGTTTATTCAGATAATTACGTCGATGGGATTGAACCGTTGCCTTCTTCCGAGGAACCGGCGGGGAACATGTCAGTGAATTATGCTTCAAGAACTAAATGTCAAGAAGAGGAAATATGTACATGAAAATGTAAGTCTTTTTAATATTTTGCTCATTTTTCAAACTTTAATTACCAGCAATACAACGAATAGTTTAAAAAAATTACTCAGATTATACTTTATATGTACTTAAATAATATTCGTACAGTGGATTTCATTTATTCACAAAAATGATTTAAACCTTTAAACAATAGCTAAAATATGGTTGCCGGTAAATTACCACACAGGAACACTGCCACACAAAATTCAGCAACTCGGAAAATTGCCGTATGTTTTTCACTAAGGGGCCGGGCACAAATTTCTGTTCCTCCAAGGAACACATTGAATGCGTGGCAGTTTTCCAAGGTGCCTAACGACGGAAAGGAGCTCTTTTTTTGTTTGTCGGAATTTTCATGCCGGTTTATACAAGTTTAGGGCAACTGGCCACAGATGTTCATGGGTGAGCGGGGGCTATAAAGATTGCCGTTTCTTGGCCTATATTGAGAACTGAATTGGGAACTCCAAACAGATTTCGAGAAAACGTTCTATGTAAGCCAAGCAAGAAATGGCCGAGGCATCCGATGTGCTTTGGTTGGGGGACTCTACCCCCAACTTCCGTAATTTTATATTCTGGACCGCTAGAGTCGGTCAGTGTATCCAGTATGTTCCCCTTGAAGCGTACGCGAGCTTCCCCTCAAAATGTAAAAATGGACGTAGAGCTGTAAACATTGGTACCATGCTTTATATAATGATTTTGTACACAAATTTTCAGGAGGGTGGGGTGAATTCACCCCCCATCGTGTTTCTAAGAGCGCTTCAGGGTGAACATCCTGGATACACTGACCGACTCTAGTGGTCCAGAATATAAAATTACGGAAGTTGGGGGTAGAGCCTCCCAACCCAAACACCTCGGATCTCTTTTACAGACTTCACCACACCTTGTCTCCGCTCTTAGAAAGGAGGGGAGGGGGGGGGGAGGTTAATTCACCGAACCCTTCTGAAAATTTGTGGCCATGTACAGAATCATTATATAAAGCATGGTACAAATGTTTGCAGCTCTACGTCCAATTTTATATTTTGTGGGCAAGCCCTCCCACAAAGCTTATGGACATCGCAGAAGCTGCAAGGGGAACATCCTGGATACACTGACAGACTTTAGCGGTCCAAAATATAAAATTACGTACGTTGGGGGGGGGGGGACTCCCCCAACCCAAATACCTCAGATCTCTCGGCAATTTATTTCTTCAAATTAAAATACTATTCTTGCTTGGCTTACATAGAACGTTTTCTTGAAATTAGTTTGGAGTTCCCAATTCAGTTCTCAATATAAGCCAAGAAACGGCTATCTTTTCCTTTTGAACTTCTGTGCGCAGTTGCCTTAAACGCGTATGAGCCGGCATGGAAATTCAGACAAATGAAAGAGTTCCTTCCCGTCGTTAGGCACCTTAGAAAACTGTCACACATAATTCAGAAACTTGGAAAATTGCCACACATTCAAAGTGTTCCTCGGAGGAACAGCAATTTGTGCCTGGCCCATCAATGAAAAACATGTGGCAATTTTCCAAGTTGCTGAAAGATGTGTGGCAGTTTACAGTGAACCCTAAAATATCATTAATCACAGAGCTCTTGTCTAGTACTTATGGCAACACAGGGTAATTAAAAATGCATACACATTTAACGAGTATCTGTTATAAAAAAATCTAATCAATGCAAAATTTTGGGAAGAACAAAATTTTACGCATAACTGATGACATGGTAAAAATACTTTTAATTAAATCCCGCAGTTGGTAATCTTTAAGCAGTAAGTATAAATAAATGAAATATATAAAAAAAAAAATAGAAAAATATGTGAAAACAAAATTAGGCCACTTAAGACTTCTTCCCGTGTTTAGCAAAGATAATTTCATTTTAAAAGAAAGAGAAAAAAGATAAATAGAGAGAGAGAAATAAACAGCTTGTCTACCGGTACGCAACGCGCGCTGGGGGTTGGGGGACTACTGGGGACATGGTGTTAAAATAGAGGGGTTCGGTATCCGATCACGGTAACAAACAGCCAGCCCTGAGGGCTTGTGGGAGAAGTTTTCCAAGTGAAGGTTAATTACACACCATTAGTGCAGAGTAATACTGGGAGTGAAAACATCACCGTAGCTTCGGGGCCTCATTGCCAGGATAGCTTTGCCTTGAGTATAGAGTGTATGGAAGGGGGAGGGGCATGACTAAGCCAAAAGGTGCTGTGGGAACATACTTTTAAGAATTAAGAAAATGACACTAGTGGAGTGCAAATTGCTGCCAGGATTTTGGAAACTTTTCACACAGATAGAATAGCCACACCATAATCTGCTGATGGGTTGATATTTAAAAAATGGCAGGCACCATTTTGCAACTGTCACAAATTTTTCTCTTGCATTTTTTGATTAACTGATTGTGTTTCACGAAAATAGCGAATGTAGTTTAACATCTGTATGTATTACTGAAACCCAGTTTGTTGATTTATGGTATGACCATGTGATATACAAAAGCCACATTCACCATACCTGAAAAATCATTATCAACTTTACTTGCTGCTGAATTGTAAAATGCTCAGAACAACATTTTCAGTCTGTCAACAAACTGCAAAAAGCTACATTAGTCTCTTCATATCAAATGAACTAACAATAATATTCACTTTTCGAGAGTTGCACAACAATTTTTTTTTTAATTTCTTGGTATAATCACTTTTTTCATTATAAGTTGTGGTGGAGGTGAAAAGCAACAACAACAACAACAACAACAACAACAACACACACACACACACACACACACAAACCCTGCCCCCATACAATGTTTTTATTTTTTTCCCTACAGTCATATCTCTAATGAAAGAGACCCATTATGAATCAGTTACTGTGGCGAAGAAGAGAATGACCAAGCTTCTCAAAGTGATCACATCATATGAGTTCCTGCTGTGCCCATGCCACTTTTTTCTTTTCCCTAAAGTCAAATTTGTGCTCAAGGGGACTCCTTTTGGGTCAGCTACTGTGATGAAGAAGATAATGACCAAGCTTCTCAAAGAGATCACACCAGATGAGCAACAGTATTGCTGTGCCCATGCCACTTTTTTCTTT
Organism: Macrothele yani; assembly: GCA_039090855.1. Taxonomy (NCBI): domain Eukaryota; kingdom Metazoa; phylum Arthropoda; class Arachnida; order Araneae; family Macrothelidae; genus Macrothele; species Macrothele yani. Next base: position 128,848,624 of record CM077027.1, on the reverse strand, counting down.
TCCCTAAAGTCAAATCTGTACTCAAGGGGACCCGTTTTGGGTCAGTTATTGGGGTGAAGAAGGGAATGACCAAGCTTCTCAAATAGATCACACCAGATGAGCAACAGTATTGCTGTGCCCATGCCACTTTTTTTCTTTTCCCTAAAGTCAAATCTGCACTCAAGGGTACCCCATTTTGGGTCAGTTATTGTGGTGAAGAAGGGAACGACCAAGCTCCTCAAAGATATCACACCAGATGAGCAACAGTATTGCTGTGCCCATGCCACTTTTTTTTCTTTTCCCTAAAGTCAAATCTGCACTCAAGGGTACCCCATTTTGGGTCAGTTATTGTGGTGAAGAAGGGAATGACCAAGCTTCTCAAAGAGATCACACCAGATGAGCAATAGTATTGCTGTGCCCATGCCACTTTTTTTCTTTTCCCTAAAGTCAAATCTGCACTCAAGGGTACCCCATTTTGGGTCAGTTATTGTGGTGAAGAAGGTAATGACCAAGCTTCTCAAAGAGATCACACCAGATGAGCAACAGTATTGTTGTGCCCATGCCACTTTTTTTTTTCTTTTCCCTAAAGTCAAATCTGTACTCAAGGGGACCCGTTTTGGGTCAGTTATTGTGGTGAAGAAGGGAATGACCAAGCTTCTCAAAGAGATCACACCAGATGAGCAACAGTATTGCTGTGCCCATGCCACTTTTTTTCTTTTCCCTAAAGTCAAATCTGCACTCAAGGGTACCCCATTTTGGGTCAGTTATTGTGGTGAAGAAGGGAATGACCAAGCTTCTCAAAGAGATCACACCAGATGAGCAATAGTATTGCTGTGCCCATGCCACTTTTTTTCTTTTCCCTAAAGTCAAATCTGTACTCAAGGGGACCCGTTTTGGGTCAGTTATTGTGGTGAAGAAGGGAATGACCAAGCTTCTCAAAAGGGATCACACCAGATGAGCTACAGCACTGGTCTGCCAAGTGGAAGATCATAATGCAATGGTGTGTTGATGTGGAAAGGTAGTACATTGAAGGAGATGGAGTTAAAATTTTATGTTTCTTATTTAACTTAAGATACAGAGTCAGTCACATTATTCCATTGCCATATCTTGTATATATAATTCCAGTAACTAATGACAAAATCCAAATGGTATATTGACATGTACTGCAAAAGCATCGGAAATCAAGAAATATCACTAACATATTATATGCATAGGTTTACACAAAGAAAACACCAATATTCAAACAGCCTAGGCTGTAAGAGTTTTCACAAGAAACAGCATGAATAATAAACTCACTTGACACGTTGGGGTAATCCTATCTAATTCTTCTATCAAAAGATTGGTAGTAGATGGATGATTGAAAGTTAAATAAACAGTTCCACAAGAAGATACATGACTCAAGAATGCAACCGAGGTTGCACCACACTGAAACAAAATATATGACAGAGTAATACAAAAAATCACACATTTTAAAATTTTACATCACAAAAATTCTTTTGTTCAACTTTAATGCAAGAAATTAATTCCATACAATATTGATTTTATTGATTATGAAAGTTGCAACAATCTGGATCACTAGTTGGAAACTAGGCTGCTGACCAAAAGTTAAGGTAAAACATGAAATCTGATTATTACAGAACACTGTGGAGCTAGAAGAGTTACCTAACATAACCACACTAGTGTGGTGCGACATTAGAAGACATTCCATGATGCACAGCCTCCAGGCAAACAGGCTGTGATCACAAAACATCATATTTGCTTGCCATACTGCCCGGGCAGGAGGCTGAGTCAAGTCTCACAGGAGTTCATTCTGCTGAAACATGTGTTTCAGTAATGGAGTAAGAAACTGCATGTCTGAGGTAACAAAATGATATCTTGCACATATCATATGGATGGTTTTATTGGTCTTAATTATTAGCAAACACCAAGAAGGCCAGACTTTGACCAATATCACCAGAGAGTTTGGAATAACACAGAGCAAAGTGGCATAGCTTTGGCCAACGTTCGTGAGACACAGAACTGCAGCTGCCAGATGTTTCGTTGAAAGCCACCCCCTGTACAAGCCACAGATAAGAGTTATATGGCCATAATGGCAAAATAGAATGAAAAAAGTGCTGTGGGCTGGTTGGCTTAGGACTTGGAAAAATATCTGGAAAGTTACATGTCCGGCTGGGCATGTGCAGAAATTATTTACTTGCTAAGGTAGCAAAAGCTGAATGCCTGGGAAATTTACATTTCGAGATAACGAATCAGAACCCTAATTATTTTTTACATTACAAAACATGAACTTATTTTAAAGGTTTTGCATTTCCGTTTTAAGGGTCTGTATTAAAAATGTTAAATGCACAAAAACGTATATCACAAATTTTGGGACGAAGATGCTGAAATTGGCATTTGACTAATTTAGTGATTCTGTCACGCTCCTTTTGTCAGGCACAAAAGTAGTTATGGCAGAAAAAGGTTTAACTTTTCCCACATAAGAATATGCAAAACTAATGAACTTTTCAGCATTTATTAACCACCCTAAGCACAATATATGCAGATATGAAAGTCATAAAACTAACGTTTCTTTAGGAACGAAAAAGAATTTTATTTTAGTCAATGTGCTTACACAAAACCAGTAATGTTAATCCCATATTTATACTTCAAATAGTTGAAATACCAGTGAACACTTTATTTTTCATAATATATTAAATCTGCAGATAAAGTGCACAGAACTTTCCCACATACATCCACTTTCTTGACATTCTCCAACGGTTAATACACGCGTGCTCATTGCAAACTCTGAACTGCCAACTAGACTACAAAATGATTATGATAATGATTAATGAACTCTTTGTACTGCATCTTGAAAAAGCAGTTACCCGATCCCCTGTTGCTACGTAGAAAACCGCAGTCCGCGCAAAGTGAGTGACGTCTTGCATCCACGCTAGTGTCACGTCAATCAGCTGTAAGACCAAGCCTTCTCCAGGGAAGCCCCACCTACTGCCTTCAGGCATGAAAGTGGGCAGTGATAGAAAAAGATGAACTTCCACCCACGCCGGGGGTGGGGGTAACAAAGTGTTGAATCTTGCATTTCACTCTAATGTATACAACCATGACATTTAGGTATTGGTCACATGCCTGCCAACTAAATAGATTTAATGTATGTATTTTGTTTCAAGAAAATTAAATATATAGTACAATATAATGTAAGGGGAAAAATTGCTGATGTGGTCATATGCATAGAAAATCACTCACCTTAGTACAGAACGATATCTTTAATCAAATGAGGAAATTAATCAAACGTCTTTATAAGATAACAACGTTGTATGGAAATGAAATCTTGAAGGTTTGGAAAACTTCAGACATGTTTGTTGATAAGTAATAAAAGTTTGATAAAGAATAAATATTCATTCTTGATTTGAAACAAAATTATTAATGAAGAAATATGATAAATGCTTGCAAAAACGTTAGGCATTTTGTAGATAAATAATCAGTCATTCACAACTAATGAAATTTCATTTTCTTAAGTTGTTTCTGTCTAACAATTTGTTCTAACCTTTTATGAATTAGCCGGATACAGTTTTCTTTCTCTTGAACCAATTCATTTTATTTTAATTTGCTGCGTAAGTTATTAGAGAAATTTATCTCCTTTCATCTTCTTTTTCATTTCTTCTTCCTTATATTCTGAATATGATTTCATATTTTGGCATAAATCTCTATTTACAGGGTCATGCAAATAATTGGTTTTCTTAAAAAAAAATTTGAAGGCTAAAAATTCCAAAAAATTCCTTATCCTGATTCAGTAGCTTATATTTCATGGTTTGAACACATGAAAATGTTTCAATTTTCATGTTAATGGATTCTTTATCAAGTAAATCCCCCATCATACAAAAGGAATTTTCCACTTGAGAGCCATGAAACAACTCAATCATGCCTTCATTATTTTTGAGAGGGCACTGAATTTGTTTAGCTTAAAAAGTGCATGTTTTGGAATTCACTGAAATTTATTTATGTAAATATTAAACTGGAGCACATCACTGCATCCAAAGTATAAAATTACTGACATTTAACAACAACACAAAGTAGAGGGAAGGTCGCGCGAGCGGGGATTACGATTGCTGGCGAAATCTTCGCTCCGTCCGACTTCCGTTTTCGGACATTTTCCCTCCATTTTTCAAGCTAAAATACAAATATGTATGAATTAAAATGAAATTTAATAATAATTCTGGGCAGAAGAAACATCGCAAAAAAAAAAAAAAAAATAGGATTATGGGAGGGGGGGGTAACTTTACTCCATTTAACTTCCGTTTTCGAAACTTTTGTTTGAAAGATGAAATACTGTTGCCAGATGGGAAAGACCCCTCCCTTCCCACCAAAAAACAGCTTCTTTTCAGTTTTACATCGATCTCGAGAATGACCAAAATGATGACAGAAAAAGCAAGCGGAATTCCGCGAATAAACGAAATAATAACATGTAGGAGTAAGAAGTAACTAAGAAATGGAAAAACACGAATTTTATGGAAAATGAAAGTGAAAAATCGACACTGCGTTGCTCACTCTGCCGTGAAACACTTTTACGAGACACAGAAACGGCGCGGATTCGGCTACGGACAGATTAAATACCGATCTAGAAATTTTATTTCGTTTAATAAAAGGGAAAGAGGCGAAAACGATTGCTCTCTCAGATTAGTTTTGAAGAAGTAAGTATTAGAAATAGGGTAACATGCATTTCACTAGAAAAATTTCTTAAAAAAAACAAAAAACGAAGTCGCTCCTTTTTACTATTACAGAAGATATTAAAAACGAGGAATATGACAAGAAATCATCAAAAATAAAAAGGCAGAAAAAGAAAGGAGGGGGGGGGAGCTTGGTCAAAAAAATTTAATATGAGGAAACGGAGAACAACGTGACATTCTCAACACCCAAGAAACATTCCCGAAAATATTTAGCAAGTGTTAGAATCTTGAAAACAGGAAAAAAAACTTTACACAGATGTTTAATAACGTTATTTCACTGAGATTTTAGATTTCCGTTGCATGCTCGGCGTTTTCCGTCGTCCATAGCGGACCTACGATTTCCATAGCACACTCTATGCTTTCCGTCGTCCGTAGCGGACTGACAACTTCCGTCGATGATTTCCATAGTAACTACATAAAATTCCTAGTACTTGGAGTCGCTGAATAGTTCTTCCCACCACATGGACTTACTCAGCGTCAAGCGCAAGAGTGAGCACGGAGACTTTACTATACCGAAGTCCCGACGATGACGACGGGGAAACAGAGGTTCTGGTGCCCAATGGCACAAAACCTGCCTTTTGTAGCAAGACGGCGCCAGACTTTTGTTTTGGCACACTTTGGCGCAGAATTTCCATCCCTGGAAGAGGTGACGTCATTCCCAGCCGTAACCATCCCGTCGTTCGAAGTCATTACGTTTTTGCTTTCCACAAGAGGGAGGCATACCCCGCCCCCATAAAAATTTTATTGCATTTTCGGAATAATATCGGTAACACCAAAAACGGAACAGAAAAAAGCGGATTTCCGCGTTTTCGCGGAAGTCTTTCATGCCTGTGCCTTTGAAGTTGGCAAGCTGCAGCCAATCACAGTCAAGTTCTCCAGCATAGAAACTTCTGGGCTGGAGAACTTGATGCTGGTGTTGCTCAGTGTTATAACTCTTCTTCCTGATCTTCGACAGCTTTATCTGTCTCCATCCAGCTTTGCGAGACAGTTTAAACAGAACCCCCCCCCCCACACACACACACACACACAAAAATTATTGCATTTCTGCATTGACCTCAGAAACTCCCCAAAATACTTCCAAAAAGACGGAATTTCGCCTTGTGGCGGAACTATTTCATCCCTGTTTTGTTTAGGTTTTCGCGCTTTGTCACTAAATACTGGAGGCTAGTTCAGTTCCATCAGGGGCATGCATCCTGTCACTGACTATAAACAACATTTCAAGCAAAACTAAATATGGTTCCAATTTCTGGACCTAGAGCAAAACATAATTAAAGAAGTGACATCCTTCTGTCCGTGGCACTGTAACAATAATACAACTTCCAGGGATTGGGAGTGAAATAAAACACAACATAAGATGAATGTATTTCTTCTTGTAGTAGGAAATCCTATTCCAAATTTCATTTTTAAATCTAAGTGCTTGGGTCGGGTAACTAGATTTTAAATTTACCTGCCCAGGACAATAATTTATAAATCTCGGGCATGGTATTTTTCAAGCCCTGTGGCTAATAATCTTCAAACAAGCACAGATGAGGGAATTTCATGCCAAAATGTGTCAACATGCCTAAATGCAGCAAAACTGTATGTCCATGCTAGCAGTCATACCTGTTATCTGCACTGCGATTCTATAAAATCATTTTTTGAACAAAATTAAATAACGGGAAAAGTAATTTAAGCAGAAATTTTTGTTTAATATTCATCCTTTCTTTGTCTTATCTGTACACTGTGATATTTTCTTGTATGGCCTTGAATTGAACTTTGCGAGCATTGGCAGATTTTCAGTCAGCTTGGATTACAAGGGTGAAGTTGCCAGTTTTTTTATTATCACAGTTTGGGGAAGGCTAGTTTGTAGATCCACAACTGTTTTACGATTCAGAACAGGGTTGCGATGTCAATGCATACGGTTTGACGTAAAACGGTAACAGGTTTTGACGCCCCTTTATATTAAATCAGAATTTCATGGAATTTTTACAGCATTTCAATGTTTCTGGTATAATTTTCTTTAAACCTCTCAGCATTTTGAACAGTAAAACTAAACCACTCTTTTCAATTTTTTTGGTTTTAAGATTTTTCTAGGTGTAAAAGACAAATGCAAGTACACAATATTCCAAAGTTGCCATTTTGATTTTTTTGGTTTTCGGACTGATTTAGTTATTCAGGCCTTAAGACCAATCAACATGCTAATTTTTAGATCTCCAGGTCATTTAGAAGTGATCGAACAATTCACGAAAAATTCAAGCAGACAATATTCTAAAGTTGTCATTCTGGTTTTTGGACTTTTCTAGGTATATGGACCTTAAGGCCTATCAGCATACGGATTTTCAAATCTCTAGGTCATTTAGAAGTGGTCAAACAATTCGTGAACAGACGTACTCGCACTTCCCCACTTTGCTTTTATAAATACAGAAAAACATACTCTGCCTATCATTATCCATGATGCATCACACAGCCCACCATCAGTAGTGTATACGACATGTTGACTAGTTTTCAGATCAATGGGTCACGGCAAAGTTTACAGATGACAGCCACTTTAGACTTTCATTAATTCTATGCACATACTGATTTGGAGGGAACTCAAGACTGTGTATGATAACAGGAACACCATTGAATGGGGCAGATATGGTGGTTGCTGCATCATTGTCAATGGACATACCAAACTGCAGGGGATGGATCAAGGAGGCAGCCACTTGGCAGTGGTGTCACAGGTTTCATTTTTATGGACAATAACACCCACCCTCACTGCACAGAAGCTGTGGATGAAGTATTGGCTAATAAGAATATTCATCATTTGGAGTAGCATGGTCTCCTGATTTCAATCCAATTGGACACTTATGAGATGCTCTGGGAAGACATGTTGCATAAAGGAATTCCCAACCAGAAACCATTCTAGTATTTATTAGGGTTTCAAAGCAGGAAGGGAACAAATTTCCTAAACCACTTGGTGCTAAGCATGGGACACCAGTACCAAACATGTCTTGTGGTGTGGGGTAGACATAATATCCCCCAACCGAGGACTTCATCCTATAGTATTTATGCAGCTCTGATGGAAGACTGCCACTGGATGACAGGTGAACCTGTACCTCCTTCATAGAATTTAGTTCTGTTTCAAACTCTATTACATGTGACTTGTTTCAAGGTTTAACAACCACCATGAGCAACTTGACAGGCTATAAGCAGGCACCTGTCATTATTTAGGGTCACTGGTTCTAGGAAAAGGAGAGAGCCAGTGCCATAAGACAAACACAACATCCATGCATCGCCGGAATTCAAACCCAGACCCATCTTGGAAAATACTCAGAAGCCAGAATCTAAACCACTGCGCTACAGGGGCAGCTTACATGTTACTCATATTTTTTTGTGCCCATTTCATTTTACAGTTGCTATTGCCACTGATACCACTTACAGTTGTGTTGGGTTGTCGGAAAAGTCATGACGTAAATTTGGCATGCTTTGCAAAGGTCATTTATTGATAGAAAGAACAAAGATCAATCAATGATATAATGCCCGTTTTGTTCAATAACCTTTTGCCATCTTTCAGTGAGCTACAGAATGCCTCGCTCATAGAAGGACCTGTTTTTCATGGCGAGAAACTGTACAAGGTGCTGATTTACAGCCTCATCTGAATTGAATGTTATACCATGCAAGGACTGTTGAAGAAAACGAAACTAGTCAAAGTCTGACGGCGCAAGGTCAGTCGAGTATGCTGGGTGTGGCAACACATCCCACCCAAGCTCTAATAATTTTTGGCAAGTGATCAAACTTGTGTGTGGTCTCGCGTTGTCATGATGGAACACAACACCTTTACCATGAACGAGCTCTGGACGTTTCTGGATGATGGATTCGTTCAAACTGTCCAATTGCCGACAGTACACATTCGAATTGATTGTTTGGTTCCATGGTAGGAGCTCGAAAAACAAGACACCTTTAAAGTCCCATCACACTGTGACCAGAACCTTTCGCTGATGAATGTCTGCTTTGGATGTCGTTTGACGCGAAGCAGCACGTCTGGACCAACAGGATAAATGTTTTGGTGAGTCAACGATTTTTGATGGCATCAGGAATTTCAAAAAGGTCGTCTGTCGGCAGAACACACTTTTAGGCCTGGTCGACCTGAAAGTGTTGCTATGGAGCGTATTATTGTTAACACTGTTTGGGCAATCCTGCAAGAAGATCGATGAATGATGTGTGAAGACAGCGGCATCAACTAATATTTCAAAAACGTCAGCATTTTGCATTCTACGTGACAAATTACTGCTGCATCGTGTGTGTTCCATATGGGTACCTCATCACCTGACGAGAGAACAATTGTTAGCCAGAATTTAGGTGTGTCATGAGTGGAAACGAATTATTGCAAAGGATTTAAACTTTCTAAACACAGCAATAACTGCCAATGAGACATGGGTCTACTATTTCGACCTCCTCACAAAGCATACAACAAGTGTTTGGAAACACACAGGCTCACCTCCTCTGAAAAATGTCCATCAAACCAAATCAAATCAGTTGGGAAGATGGTGATGATAATTTTCTTTTATCACAAAGGTGTAGTCTACCAGCATGCCATTCCTCCACAAATTACTGTCAATACTGAGTATGACATTTCAGTCTTGAAGCGTCTGCGACGACACATATCGATTAAGCGACTGGAACTGGTGGGCAAGTGGACCTTACACCATGATAACGCCAGCCCACATGTGGCTGCTTGTGTTCAAAAGTTTTGTACGAAATGCACTATTGAAATCATGCCACAGCCCGCGCCTACAGTCCTGACGATTTCTGGTTGTTTCCAACAATGAAGGAGAAGTTCCGTGGTGCAATATTCAATACAGATGCTGACTTTATTCAAGCTGCACAGGAGTCGCTAAAGCAGCTTCCACAAAATGCCTTCGCCACATGCTGTGAAAAGTGAACTGAACGATGGGACCATTGCATATTATCCGAGGGAAGATACTTTGAGAACGAATAACATATATTTTGCTGTACCTATATTTCTTCATTTTGTGTGATTTTACTCTGTTTTTATGGAATGGCCATTGTACTTTTTTCCTAAATTTCAGTTTGGGAATTACGATAAGATTTTTTTTACCCTTTTGAATTTCATGAAGAAAAATAATGAAATAGTTTAAACGTGCAAAAAATTTAACTTTAGTAAATTGTGTTTTAATACAATCAAAATCAAAGGTTATCATTTTTTGAGAGCAGTAAGAAGAAGTACAGGAGAAGAAAATTATGGGTCAAACTGTTATTTTATTCAGCAATAAGCTTTTGGTAACAAAAACTACCATGAAATACACTGCATTATTTCTTTTGTTCTAGTATCATCACCATACATTATGTTTATGCATTATTCTTTGAAATTAGAATTTGTTTCACCTGGATCCTAGATCTGGAACATACTTATTTACTGCTTTGACTATGTTGTTTCATCACAACAAAGATGATACACTTTTTTTGCCTGTGGCACCACAAAAGTGGGTTACAACAGAGGTGATGCTTGGTGGAATAGTGATATTGAAGAGGCAGTAAAGAGAAAGAAGGAAGACTGGCTATTTGGGGATGCTTCTAGGTAGAGTTTCTGTGGATGAATATCGCTGTAAGAAGCGTGAAGTCGCTAAGCTGGTTCGCCAGAGTAAGGCAAACGTAGGAAGGAGAAGGTGAAAAGGCATGAATTGGCATTTTAGAAAGATAGGAAGACATTCTGGAAGTACATGAGAGAAAAATAGGGGAAACAAAGTGTTAAATTGTGTGAAGAATATGGTGGAGGAAATTATATGGGAGCCCAATGAGTTAAGTGAAAGATGGGGTGAGTACTTCTGTGAGTTATTAGATCTGGAAAGCAAAAGTGATTCAGAGGCAGAAGCAGATGATGTCACAGTGAAGGATGGAAGCACAGGAGGGATCTGAAGAGAAGATCTGTGTAAAGCTCTAAAATCTCTTCAGAATGGTAAGGCTCCAGGAGTTGATGGCATAACTGCCGAGATGTTGAAATATGGTGGTGATCCTGTAATTCACTGGTTAACTGAAATTTACCAGTTGTGCTGAGAGTTAGGAATGGTACCTCGGGGTAGAAAGGATGCTATTATTGTTCCTTTGTATAAGGGAAAAGGTGATCAGACTGACTGCAAGAATTATCGTGGTATTAGCCTACTGAGTATGCCTGGGAAAGTGTTTGATAAGGTCATTATTGAAAAAGTACAGGGTCTTACATCAGAGAAAGTGTGGGATGTTTAGAGTGGTTTTATGCCTGGTAAAAGCTGCACTAACCTAATTTTTGCATTACGCATAATGATTGAAAAGTATCTAGCTATTGGTAAGAAAGTTTTTGCTGCCTTCATAGATTTAGAGAAAGCTTATGACCAAGTAAATAGGACACTTTTGTGGAAGGTATTGAATGAATATGGTGTTACTGGAATCTACTGAACAGTGTAAAAGCCATGTATGCTGGCAATAGAGTTGTGTACCAGTAAATGGTGTTTTATCAAAATGGTTTTTTATTGGTGCAGGAGTCAGACAAGGTTGTGTAATGTCCCCATGGCTGTTTAATATATTTATAGATGCGTGCATGCATGATGCCAGAATAGCTAATAGTGGTTTATGTCTTGGTGATATCTGTGTGTGCAGATTGCTGTATGCTGATGACACTGTTCTGTTGGCAGAGAGCAAAAAGTGAGTTGAACAGTATGTTGGTCCCAGATGCACGAAGTTTGCATGAAATTCAAACAGAGTATAAATAAGGGAAAAACCAAAGTTATGGTATTTGAAAGAGGAACTGGAAGTATTGAATGTAATATAAGCCTAAATGGCACAGTGATTGACCAGGTGAATGAGTTTATGTATTTAGGAAGCATGTTTGACAAAAAGAACAAGTTGGATGGTGAAATTAGCAGGCAAGCGAATTCTTCATTGAAAGTCATGGCTGCTTTGGAAGGTTTTCACTTTTCACAGGAGTGATGGGTCTCAAGAGTCCCGCATGGCTGTGTATGAGAGTGTAATTGTCCCTACTCTGATGTATGGTAGTAAAACTTGGGTAATACAGAAGAAACATAGGAGTCGTTTGTGTGCTGGAGAAATTTGTTACTTATGGGGGGGGGGATGGCAAGTCACGCTCCGATCATGTGAGGAATGAAGATATGTTGCAGTTGTGTAATGTGAAGCAAAATGTTGTTAGCAAGGTGGAGACTAATATTCCCAGGTGGCTTGGCCATGTATAAAGAATGAGTGGTGCGACGCTTAAATTATGTATAAAGAATGAGTGGTGCGACGCTTAAAATTTTTTTTTTTTTTTTGCTCAAGTGGCAGGAAGGAAAGGCAGAGAAAGGCCAAGGAAGTCATGGGAGGATCAGATTCAGGAGTGTCTGCATGAGAAAAAGATTGCGAGCACAAAGTATAGAAGGTCTTGTGTACATCATATGATGACTGTCAGTGAAGCCCGAGTTGTGTGTAAAGATCGCTGTAAATGGAGAAGTTTGATACAGCAACAGTAAGTAAATAATCAGTAAAAAATTTAACCTCTGAATTTCAGAGAACAGCTTAGTGGTATGTATGTAACCCTGAAACAGATTTTGCTGAATACCTGCACATTGAAAATTCCCTCAATTATGCTGCCCACCAACTGCCCACACACTGAGAGCCCCAAATGTTTTCTAAGTGTGTTAAACACCCTTTCTAAACTGCCATCTACGCAGAAAAGAATTAAAGAAGCTTAACAAATGTACCTTACATTTTCCATTCAAAGAACCTAATTTTCATTCTTACTATTTCTAGAGCATGGAATTTTCTATGAAATTTAGCCACAGGCATTTTGTCTTATCTCGCCCTGCCACATGTCTATTGGCATTTATTTTTCACTTTGCTTGCAAGAGTGGATTACTGTACAGAAGCACATAAATTATTTGAAGCTGCCTGGCTATTAACACATACGTACGTGTTAACATCTTACGTATCAATGGAAAATGACACTCCCTGAAGAAATAACTCTTCACATATGCGCAGTCATATTTAGAATAATATGACCCACCACAGAATCACATTGTACCCGCCCATGAACATCACAGAGTGCACACGACAAGGTCGACCACACGGAGATATAAGCAGCCAGCCAGGACAGATGAGGCACAGTGCGTACATGAGTACAATGGGCATAGGTAGTGATCTGATGGTTGCCCAACAAGTTAGTAAAATCATGCAATGCATTGATTGTAATACGCTTTCCAGCATGCCAGAAGTCATTACTCAAGTTATCACTCAAGTTATGAGGATAATGGCTATGGAATAAATCTCGCTCCTGTGACCTGACCTTTGATTCCATTTCGATGATATTCAACAGAACCTGTTCAGCATACCTCCGAAATAACATGGTAAAGTTTTGTCACAATCAAAGCATTTTTACGTAAGTTATGATGCATAAGGGCAATGTAATAGATACCGCTCCTGTGTCCCAACTTTTGACCCCCATTTCACCCATTTTCAATAGGGTTCATTCCCAGGTGGTCCCCTACCACATACTAAAATTTAACCGAAATCTAACCATTTTCACGCAAGTTATGAGGCATAAGGGCAATGGAATTCATCCCGCTCCTATGTCGTGACCTTTGACCCCACTTCACCTATTTTCGATACGGTTCATCCCCAGGTGGTCCCCTGCCGCATACTAAAATTTAATCGAAATTGAACCATATTTATGCAAGTTATGACGCATAAGGGCAATGGAATGGATCCTGCTTCTATGTTGTGACCTTTGACCCCACTTCACCCATTTTCAATAGGGTTCGTCCCCAGGTGGTCTCCTACCACATACTAAAATGTAATTGAATCATGAAAGAAATACGGGATTACGCCATATAATACAAATTTTGAAGATGACAATCCGATTTTTGGCGCAAATGTGACAAGGATGGTAAGTCAGATAATATTTGAAAACTTGAAAATTTTCATCGTCCTGGAGCGGGATTGTCATCTTCAAAATTTGTATTATATGGCGTAATCCCGTATTTCTTTCATGATTTATCTGCTTCTCCGGGCAATCATGGGATAGGATTAGTAACCTCCAGATTCGCTAAACATGAATGCCGGTTGCTTCGACTAGCGAATCCTGTGATGGTTAAATTCAAATTGATCGGAAACTTGAAACTTGGTCGTTCTGGGTGGTGTAGTGGTTAGTATACCTAGGCGTTTTCTGGGAGACGCGGGTTCGAGTCCCGCTCCAGGACGATGAAAATTTTCAAGTTTTCAAATATTATCTGACTTACCATCCTTGTCACATTTGCGCCAAAAATCGGATTGTCATCTTCAAAATATGTAATTGAAATCGAAATAATTTTACGTGAGTTATCGTGTGGACAGACGGGCAAAGCTGGAGCATATACGCTACTTCAACCTACGGTTGGAAAGCGTAAAAAAGGAATGATCATCAGCTACCGTGCCAAGGGTGGTAGCATCTCAGAAACAGCAGACTTCGTGGGCTGTTTGCAAGGTGCAGTAGTAAGGGTGTACCAAGAAAGGACCACTGGTACACCGAGTACCTCCTGAAGTCATAACTGTGGAGCCCCAATGGCCGTCAACCCCACAGGAGAAAATCCCTTCCATCAACTGGTAAAGGGCATTAGCCACGCAGCAGTGCAGCAATTGACCACGCAAACGAATGCTGGGCCACCTAGGTACATGTCCCCAATAACAGCAGAGTGAACCCTGTTACGCACGAGTCTCCAGAGTTGACGCTGCATCAAGGCACCCACATTAACCCAGGTCCATTTGGCAACGATGCCTGCAGTTCGCATGGGACTACCGTCAATGGAGAGTAGAAGAGAAGGAAAAGGTTGCCTTTTCCGACGAATCGAGGTTTCTACTCCACAGAAGCGACGGCCAGTGGAAGACACACAATAACCAACACCCAGACATGCTTGTCGGTCAAGTACAGACCAGCGGTGGCAGGTGCATGTCTCAGGAATGTTTTCCTGGTATGACGTGGGACCCCTGATACCACTGGATGGGTCTCTGAATGCCAATGGCTACTTGTCCATCCTTGCTCTTCATGTTAGATGTTTACCCTGGTGGTGATGGTGTCTACCAACAGGACAATGCACCCTGCCATGTCGCTAAGGAGGTGCGAGACAGGTTCTAGGAACAAGACAGCAATGTCTCTGTTCTCCCTTGGCTGGCGAAATCGCCAGACCTCAACCCCATAGAGCACTTTGTGGGACTATTTGTATTGACAGGTTCGACGTGCCGACCCACAACCACATCATCTCCGAGACCTCAGTACTCTACTGCAGTCCAAATGGGCACTTGTGCCTCGGGCAACCTTCCAGGGTCTCACTGCATCCATGCCACGCCGTCTCACCGCTGTCATCCAGGCCAAGGGTGGTTATTCCCATTATTAGATAGGTGGTCATATTATTCTGATATGATTTTGTACATGGAAGGTAACACAAATATCACTGTCAACATAAATGGATAGTATTTTCACTGTTTCCCATGTAGACAACTCTTCAAAAACTTGAAAATTACATTACCCTGGAGTGGGAATTGAAGTTTGAGCACACTATTTGTTATTTCTTCAGGAAGATTTGTTTTCTACTGACATGTGCATACACAAGACTGATGAAGAGAAAAAAAAAAAAAATAACAATTAAAATTTTTAACCGGGTGAAAAATCAGAACATGTGGCAAAAAAATGTGAATATAATGCAGCATGGGCAAGACGTAAATGTTAAACTAGAGCACATCACTGTATTCACAATATAGAGCAACTGAATTCAAAACAAAATAAAATGGTTTTAAATTACATTACTGCAAACACATTTTTCTATTTTGTTTTACTTGCTAGAACATCAGCTCAAGTTTCCTTATGTGAGCAAGCTTTGCTTTTCCTCTAAGCAAGTTCCACAGACAGGGCCGGCTGGACCATAGGGGCAACCGGGGCGGTCGCCCCGGGCCCCGTGCCTTTAGGGGGCCCCGCAGTTTAGAAAACAAAATAGTTTTCGGTAAAAAAAATTTAAGTACATTTTTTTGTAACTTTTGGGGCGCAATGCCCTTAAAAATATATTTTTGAAGTTTTTTTGTTTGTTTCCAATCTCCCCATTTTTGAATACGTTATCCCCCTGCTCATCGTATGGACACTGAGATTTGAAATGATTTTTGTAACCACCTTAATCTTTTCCGCATTTATGAAATAGCAAATTAAATTTCATCATTTTGTGGTAACCTATTTTCACATATCCAATAATTTGTGTGAAAACCTGATACTTAAATTTAAGGAAATAAAAAGAACAATATCCAAGTTACTTTCAGACTACATATGGAGGCCACTTTTCCAACATTACAAAAAATTAAAAAAAAAAAAAAGGCAACTTTCATATATGAATGCGTATAAAAGTTTAGAATGTCACTAATTTGTCAGTTACTCCACTGTGCATTAGAAATCAATCACTAAACATATATCAGGGAAAAAAACTGTTTATACCAATTTATTTTAGAGGGATCCTTATTATATTTCCTATACAAAAATATTCCCAATGAGAAAATATTTGCTAAGCAGGTATCTTTTTATCATTTTGTGAATAAGCTGTTATAAGAGTCACAATGCAACCTAAACCTCTTTCTCCCGGGAAAGGAAATCGTAGATTTTAACACTTTTTACTTTCTTTCTCTCTCTCTCTCTCTCTCTCTCTCTCTCTCTCTCTCTCTCTCTCTCTCACTCTCTATATTTCTCTCCCTTTCTTTCTCTATCTCTCTTCCTCTTTCCCTCTCTCTTTTCTCTCTCTGTCTCTCTTCCTCTTTCCCTCTCTCTTTTCTCTCTCTCTGTCTCTCTCTCTCTGAACTTTCAGTCCATATTATGGTCTTTTTCTTAAGCTTAAAGCAAATACTTCTTTGAGATAATTGTTTTGTCTTTACGGTAGTGTTCGTGTGTCTTCCTCACGAACGATAATTTTCAGAAACGACTTTATTAAAATATGAGATTTATTTTTTAGTGCCCACAATAAAATTTTGCTCTGGGCCTTCTGGGCCATGCAATGAAATTTTGCCCAGGGCCCCACAAGAGCTTATTCCGGCCCTGTCCACAGACATTTGTCTTTTGTTAACACTGAAGCTGCACAGCATCCATTGCTTAATGAATGAAATACGGGATTACACCATTGTACAATACAAATTTGAAAGATGTGAATCTGTTTATTGGTGTAAATACAG
Source organism: Macrothele yani (assembly GCA_039090855.1). Taxonomy (NCBI): domain Eukaryota; kingdom Metazoa; phylum Arthropoda; class Arachnida; order Araneae; family Macrothelidae; genus Macrothele; species Macrothele yani. The sequence goes on along the minus strand of CM077027.1, from coordinate 128,831,744 downwards.
GGTTCGTACTCTTTTTGGGGGAAAAAATTCAAGGACTTTCCAGGCCTTTTCCAGGCCATATACAAAAAATTCCAGGATGATTATTACGCTTTACAGTATCATGCTCAAATTATTTTTTAAAAGCAATTTCAGTTTTAAGTAATAAAAATGATGAAAGATGCAAATGGATGATGCAAATGGAAGGGAATATAACTGTCCGTAATTAGCATGTTCTCGTTGCGCTAGGCGCTTAAGCACTGCTGAATTCCGTCAGACCCCCAATGGTCAAATGATTGAAATGTGCTGATGTTCATGGAATGAAATGGTTGATCAGCTATGATAACCACATAAAAGTTCGAAGGGGGAGGAGGGGGGCGATTTTTTTTTACTTTATGCAACATTCTACATTACTCCAATATTTATCTTGTCATCATCAACAATAGCAATGTAACTACCACTTACGATCGCGGATATCGGCCAACTGAAAATCTGCCATACAACTAAGGGATACAACACACAGGTATCCTGTTACAATGTATTGTAATTGAAAAAAAAAAAAAAAGGTTTCAGAAATTAAAATCGAAAAAAAAATTTTAGAAATTAATATCATCAAGTCATGGTGTTTCAAAAATCCGCTTTCCTTTATAATGTTTAAAAACATGTAATGTTTTTTCTTTTTTACCTGTCGTGTATAATAAAAGTGGGTTGATTTTTTTATGGAATCAGACGTCCATATGTCTGATTGTCTTTGTCTGAGTTCACACGTTAGCTACTGTGTACAAGTAGACCTATTTTTTCAGCTCAAAAATATGTAGTTTTGTATGTATTCACAGTATAACTCATTCCGTATTCCCACAGAACAAAATTCAGCAGATACAAATGAAGAACATCAAGACCCACCCAACACCATGTTTCCGATTGTCTGCAGTTCATATTCAAGAAATGCGAATATGGATCAATGGTGAATGCAGCAACTATGGTTTTTATTTATTACCAAGAAAAAAAAAAGGAGCCTGAAAGCTGTAAAGCTGAAACCGATATTTCTCCCCCTCCCGAAAACATTCCGATTAAGTTCAAACAGCAGGAGCACGCGTCCACGCACACTCAACCTCTGGAATGTCCTGATGGAACGGAACGGCTTCTTTTCATTTGGCACATCGCCATAAATCACCACCTGCAGCTCACTGAAGTGTCTTCCTCCTTCACCCTAACTATAGGAGAAAACGTAAAAAAAAAAAAAAAAAGCTGCCCAATTTCCGACAAAATGACCAAATTTACGTCATAACACGTTGCAATTTACTAAAATACGTTTATCTGCTGAATTTCGCCAAAATCCATTGAAAACTTTTTAATTATAGATTTTTTTATTAAAACAGTAACTCAGACATCTGAATAAAAATGTATGTTTGTAATTAAAATAGAGTCCATATCATCACAGAAACAAAATTTAAGGATCACTCTGTTTAAATAAATCATGGCATCTAAAAAAAATAATTTGCTTGCTTTTCCCGTAATTTATAATTGCAGTTTCTTTTTTTCAATCCGGTTTTGCAACGGAAGATTTCTTTTTTTTTTTTTTTTTTTGCATCTGCTAAAGTTTCAAACGGAATTTGGCGAAATTTGCACTAGAACTTTATTGTGATGTATTTTAACCACTGTAAAAATTTTACTGTGTTATTTTCAAAATTCCGAAAAATGGATTTCTGAAAATACCTCTTAGTCCTTTTGAGCCGTGGAAGTGATAAACAGATGTTTGCTTTCTTCCCAACCAAGGGCTTCGGATCAGCGCTCCCAGCTGTCAATCAACCGTTGCTATGGTAACACACTTTCTGCTCAAGGCTCATTGTCTAAAGAGGCACACATAATAAAAATTTCCAATGCTAACTTTTTAAGTTTTAAACCGATTCAAATGGAATTTTGGGAGTGAGCTTCTGTAATCCAATTATAGTAAATGTAAAAATTTCAGCCACTTTTGTGAAAAATTCGCAAAGATAGTTTTCTTATTTTTTATCATAAGTAGCCGAAGTCTCTTGAGGGGTGGGCCGGAAGCAAGCGTCTTAATGCAATAAACAAGGAGCAGATGAATGTGTTGTTCAGGCATACTCTTCACTGGTGGATGCCAGCTGACTTGGTAAACACGCGACCCCCTTGCAAATGCTAAATGTCTCTTCTTTCCCCTTCTGTTGTTCTCAGTAGTTGTCGGACGGACATCAAGCTCAGGGCTAGAGAATGCATCAAGCTCCCCTTCCCTAACAGACCTGCTAGTAATCATCCAATTTTATTGCACTGGAAGTAGTGCTTCCCCCCCCCTAGCCAAATTAGGATTTGGGCACATCCGAAACACCACTGTTGCCGGCGGTTTCTTTGAGAACAGAGGAGAGGAACTTAAAAAAATGAAGGGGTAACAGTCAGTAACACGATTTCCTAAAAGGGCATTTTTTTTAAGCACTAATTTCAAATTTCAAGGCTTTTCAAGACAGCATTAAAAAAATACCGTTTTTCCAGGATATTCCAGGCCTTGAAAACGTAATCATGATTTTCCAGGACTTTCCAGGTTTTCAAGCACGCGTGCGCACCCTGTAAATATGACATGGATGTTTAGCTAGATAATATCCGAAAACTAGAAAATGTTGTCGTCCTGGAGCGGAAATCGAACCCCATACATGAGACCGGCTGATGAGAAAAAAATTTGAACTTTTTAACTGGGTGGAAAATTGGGACACGCGAACGCGCAGCGCGAGCAAATTCAAATACAGCATATACAATATTTAAAATTGCACAAGCCATATGGAATTATTTTCTGTAAATTATGTAAGTAAATATTAAAGTGAAGCACATTATTATATTCACAATAGAAAAGCGGGGAATCAAGAACAAAATAAAATGAAATATTTTAAAAAATCAGATTAAAACATACATGTAAATCTTTACTAGCTAAATCTGAGGTGAAAAGTATTTGTCTAGAAAAGTTTGTGCATTTAGCCAAGCAATTAGAAACTTGCAAGAATTAGAAACATCCACAGATTAGTTTTGGTCAAACATCATAGTACAAGAAAGTCAGTCTTGTTGGCTTAAATAGCACTCTAATGTACCAAATTTTTCAAAAATGAAATGTGTGTGGAAATAAGTTAAATTCACAGATTCTTACTAAATGATAATTGGAATATGTATTTGAATATGAACAAATTAAAAAAAACATGATTAGAAGTTATGGTTTTTAAACAGGTTGCTTCAAAGATATTTTGCCCTTTTTTGTTGTACTTGCTTGCACAACAATTCGAATTTCCTCTTCTGAGCAAGCCTGGCTTTCTTCTCAGCAAGCTGCACGGCCATATTTATTTTATGTTGACTCTGCAGCTGAACAGCATCCATTGCTAACTTTTTCTTTTTGCTGATAATTCCTTTTCTTTTCCTCTCCATTTCTTTGGTATAACTTGTTTTTGATATCCAAAGATTTTGGCAGAGGTTGGCATCAACTGCTTCTTGCAAAAATTTTCTTTACTGAGAAATTAACTGCAGACTTTACCCTGTGCTTTAAGTTTATACTACACAGTTTGTATAGCTGAATATGTTTCAATGTTCATTCTTCCTGATTTTATATCTATGATTTCAGCCATCATGCTAAAAGAACTTTCAACCTGTGGACCATGAAAGCATGATATCAAGGCTTTTACTATTTTAGATAACATAGTGTACTTGTAGAGGTTAAACACCAACATAGTGTACTTGTAGAGGTTGCCCACCACGCATCATTTTTTACAAAGTTTCCAACTTCATCAACAGGAGATGGAAGTCGTGATTCAAACTGATACTGGTGAATTTCTAGAGCATAGCTTTCCATTTCCTCTGAATTCAATATATTTCAAAGGAACTGTGGAAGTTTTTCAGTCTTTTTAAAGTTAGATTATGTCCCCTTGTAGAATGATCAATAGCTGATATGTACATTAAAAGATCACTACATAATGGTAGTGTCTTTTGCATGCATTTTGCACGCTGAATATAAGCTTCAGCAGCCTGGCTTAAAAAAATTCCACACAATGTCATTTGATTTGCTTTTCAAAATAATGTTCCTGATCCAAGAATCTTTCACAGGTTTGCCTTATCAAATCTTTCATAGGTTTGCCTTTCAGTATCTCTTGTTTTAAGAAGCAAGCTAAGAAATCCAAGAATAGTTGCTTCTGCTCATCAAAAACTTTATGAATTAATGGCTCCTTTGTTTGAAATAAGCATACATATTTTTTCAAAAGAGGTAGAGCTGCAACATAAAAATTTAATATAAGCAAGTTTTTTTTTGAGCTTTCAAATAATTTTGCAACAATTCTAGATTTCCATTTTCTTCCATCTTCTGTTAGATTTTTTTCCCCCGTAATTTCTTCCAAAGCTCTTGGAATTTTAACTTTTTCTTTCTAATCTTTACATATTTTATTTATCACATCCATGTATATTGGTCTTTCATTAGGCTGCACAAATCCATAATACAGGAGCAAAAGGGCATCATGGATATGTAAACTGTTTAATGCCACATGATAGAATGACATCCACCTGCGTTGCACCATGTTCTTAATTTCAGTGAATTTTAGCCCTATAATTTCACAAATTTCAGAATGGGCTTCGTGTTGATCTGCCGACCATTTAAAGTCTTTGAAGAAGTCAATAAAGTATTTCTCAATGTAAGCCTAAAATGGCTTGCAAATTTTTTTACTTGCATTGTGAATATGGTGACATGAATCTCCATCAATGTCAAGCAAGTGGGGAGATTTTCTCTGCCGAATTCTTGTTTTTAACCCTGTTTTTGAGCCTCTCATGACACATTCTTTCCACTTAGCTTTCAAACAAGCAAAACAAATTCCTCCTCCTCAGAAAGAAAGAAAAAAAAAAAAAAACGGAAAGCTGCGCCACGAACTTTGTTTAGAAGGTTCGAGCCGACGTAATACTGGCCCGAAGCCGTGTTTTTTTTCCCACTTAGCTTTCAAACATGCAAAACACATTTTTCTTTAGGAAAAAACGAAAGAAAGGAAAGAAACAGGGTTGCGTCACGAACTTTGTTCAGAGGCTTCGGGCCAACGCTATCCTAGCTGGGCGCCGTGCTTTCTTTCCATTAAGTTTTCAAACAAGCAAAACACATTCCTCCTCCTTAGAAAAAACACAGAGGTGCGTCGCGAACTTGGTTCAGAGGCATCGGGCCGACGCAATTCCGGGCCACAGCGAAAGAAGCACGTCCGAGCCAACGTAATTCCGGATCACTGCAAAAGAAGCACGCCAGGCCTACGTAATTCCGGCGTGGCGCCGCGCTTCCTTTCCACTTAGCTTTCAAACAAGCAAAACAATTCCTCCTCCTCCTCAGAAAGAAAAAAAAAACAACAACAGAAAGCTGCGTCACGAACTTTGTTTAGAAGCTTCGGGCCGACGTAATACTGGCTGGGTGCCATGCTTTCTTTCCGCTAAGTTTTCAAGCAAGCAAAACACATTCCTCCTCAGAAAAAAAGAAAAAAAAAACAAAACAAAGAGGTGCGTCACGAACTTGGTTCAGTCCGGGCCACAGCGAAAGAAGCACGTCCGAGCCAACATAATTCCGGATCACGGCAAAAGAAGCACGCCAGCTACGTAATCCCGGCGCGGCGCCGTGTTTCCACTTGGCTTTCAAACAAGCAAAATAAATTCCTTCTCTTTGGGGGGGGGGGTTAAGAAAATAAAGCTGCATCACGAACTTTATTCAGATGCTTCAGGCCGACGTAATCTCGGGCCACAGCAAAAGAAGCACGTAATAACGGGTCATGGCGAAAGAAACACGCCGGGCTTATGCAATCCTAGCGCCGTGCTTTTTTTTTTTTTTTTTCACACTTTCGAACAAGCAAAGCCAATTCCGCCATCTCAGAAAGAAAAAAAAAAATACAAAGGGCTGTGTTACGAACTTTGTTCAGAGGCTTTTACATCGATTATTTACAAAACCATTAAAACTTTCTTTATAACAGCAAAAATCTGAATATCCATAATTTTTTGTTAGTCACCCGTAATCCCGGGGAAATCTGTAATAATTACAGAAATTCCGTAATCTCTGTGCGTCCTTCATAGAAAGAGTTTTCACTAGAGCTTCGATTCTCGAACAATCTCAGAAAAGCAGGAACGCATTCGGATACATCGCAAATTACAAGAGAGAGAGTTCCTGGCGATGACGTCACGGATAGAATGCAGAGTGGCGATTTCCCGCAAGACATGGAATGGCTGTCTCCTCGTGGGCTGCGGCAGTTTCCCTAAACACGAAGTAGGCGGAGCTTCCACCCTTCGCGCTGCGATGCTCAAGTGACTGACATCCCATCCATTGTTGACAGCAGTAAATGAATTGAGCTCCTGACTCCACCCTCCAACATTTCTTCTTGCCCCCCAGTGCCCTGCTGCATAAAACAATGCTTTTAGCTAGAAAGCGCTTAGTTCTTTTACTCCACAAAAAGCGGAATCACGGAATTCCGCTTTTTCAAGGATTTTTCTGTAGAACGACGACCCCCCCCCCCACTAAAAATTCAGAAAAATTTCTCTTCATTTTTGCAATGACCTCGAGGATGACCAAAATGTTGCCGAAAAAGCGGAATTCCGCGAATTCGCGGAAGAATCTCATGTATGAAACCCGCGTCTCCCAGATAGTGCCCGAGTATTCTAACCACTACACCACCCAGAACAACCAAGTTTTCGATTAAACTTGAATATAGCCATATATTTGGGAATGAATTCTAAACCTCTAAATTCGCTATATATGGATGCCAGTCACTTCGACTAGTGAATCCTGTGATGGTTATATTCAAATTAATCAGAAACTTGGTCGTTCTGGGTGGTGGTGTGGTTAACACACTCTGGCACTACCCGGGAGATGCTGGTTTGATTCCCGCTCCAGGACGAAATTTTTAAGTTTTTGGATATTATCTGGCTTAACATCCATTTCACCAATAAACGGATTCACGTCTTTCAAATTTGTATTATCCATTGCTTCATTTTTCTTTTTGCAGATATATTTCTCTTCCCATTTCGTCATAGTCACTTTCCTTTCCATTTTTAGCACGTCTTTTATAAAAAAAGATCGTGCTTATGTTACCGGTTTGTCTGTCCGTCCGTCTGTACCCACGATATCTCTGCAACTATTAGTCCAATTTTTAAAATTCTTTTTGCATTGGGAAGCTTGAAATATGCAAATGATGATCTTTCATTTAGTTTTCTTTTTAACGATGTACAATTTTGCCATTAGAGGGCATAAATGCAGATGATGTCGAGTTCAAAAATACGTTTTATTCCACATAATTGCTTCTAAACATCCGATTGAAAAAATTCTTTTATCTTTCGATTCCATTTATGTTGAAGAGTATTTTAGATATAGTTACTTTTTCAAATTACACAGATTTTCCACTAGGGGGCGTAAAAGTTAAATTAAATTTTTCCCAATAACTATTCTAAAACTCCGATTTGAAAATTCGGCGGATACACCTCTTGATGGAAAATATTTTGCATATAATTTCAAATTTTTGGTAAAGAATACTTTGGCCACCAAGGGATGTAAGTGTTAATTCTTGCTTCTAATGTATTTGCCATAAAATCTGAGTTGTAAATGAATTTATGGCACCTCTATTCATAGTGTACTGTGGAATTAACTTTTTACGGGTCTTATAGAGGTTATTATTAAAAAAAGTTGGTTCTCAAATTTTCGAACTAAAGCCTAGTTCGTCATCAGGACTACGTCAGAGTGACATAGTCCTGATGACAAACTAGGCTTTAGTTCAAAAATTTGACATCCAACTTTTTTGAAAAATAACCTCTATAAGACCCGTAAAAAAGTTAATTCCACAATAAAATCTGAGTTTCTAAAATATCGATTGAAAAAATTATTTCGTGGACTGATGCCATTCACATCGATAAACCTTTTCGGAATATTTTCTTCTTAAAATATTTCACAGTTTCTCCGCCAGGGGCGTAGATGAATATCTTATTTTTGTCAATATCTCTACTTCTAGGAGTCCAATTTGAAAAATTCCTTCTTTGTTGGATAGTGTTTCCAGTGTGACATGTTTTTCATATAATTTCAAAATTTTTAAGTAATTCATAGGCTTTCCACTATGGGGCGTAGAGGTAAATTACGTCCTCAAACCCCCCCCTACATCTCTGCTTCTAAATCTCCGACTTGAAAAATTCTTTCTGCACCGGATGCAGCTCCCAATGGAAAATCGTTTGCACATAATTTCTAATTTTCGTAAAAAAATGGTTTGGCCACCAGGAGGCGTAAATCTTAATTTCCGCTTCTGATGTATTTGCAGCAAAATATGAGCTTCTAAATTCTCGATTGAAAAAAACGTTGTTTGTAGATCGATACTACTCATGTCGACAAACTTTTTAGAAACATTTTCTTCTTAAAATAATGCATGGTTTCTACGCCAGAGGGCGTAGATGTACATCTTATTTTTGTCAATATCTCTACTTCTAGGAGTCCGATTTGAAAAATTCCTTCTTTGTTGGATAGTGTTTCTGATGCGAAATGTTTCTCCTATATAATTCCTAGTTTGAAAAGTCACAGTATTACTATAACCATTCAAATATTTACATGCCTACAATTACTTTAATGAGAGTAATGAGAAACTTACCTTTACTAGAAGGTCTGTTCTCCTTGAAAAAGATACATTTCATTGCAAGCTTTTTCCCCTTTTAAGTTCTACGGTTGGTTTGGGCTTCTGGTGCGGCGTTTTATGTTGTCTTCAGCTTGTTCTTTATTTGACTGAGTGAGTAATTTATTAATCCATACTGCTGCAATGATACTTGATCCAAGAAAACTCTTTTACTTAAAAACTTAAAAGGTTTTTAAAGGTTTCAAGTAAAGGTTTTTAAGTAAAAAAAAGTTTTCTTGGATCAAGTATCATTGCAGCAGTATGGATGAATAAATTACTCACTCAGTCAAATAAAGAACAAGCTGAAGACAACATAAAACGCTGCACCAAAAGCCTAAACCAACCGTAGAACTTAAAAGGGGAAAAAAACGTGCAATGAAAAGTATCTTTTTCAAAGAGAACAGACCTTCTAGTAAAGGTAAGTTTCTCATTACTCTCATTAAAGTTTCTCCTATAGATTTAAAATTTTCAAGTAAATAATAGACTTTTCACTAACTAGGGGGCACAAAGGTAAATTGCATTTTCTGCATTATTTCTGCACCGGACACAGCTCCTGATGGAAAATCATTTGCACATATTACTAATTGTTGTAAAACAATGGTTTGGCCACAAGGGAGCGTAAATCTTAATTTCCCCTTCTGATGTATTTGCAGCAAAATATAAGCTTCTAAGATCTCGATTGAAAAAAAGTAATTTGTTGACTGATACTACTCATGTCGACAAACCTTTTAGGAACATTTTCTTCTTGAAATAATGCATGGTTTCTAAGATGTATATCTTATTTTTGTCAATATCTCTACTTCTAGGAGTCTGATTTGAAAAATTCCTTTTTTGTTGCATAGTGTTCCGATGCGAAATGTTTCTCCTATAGATTCAAAATTTTCAAGTAAATCATAGACTTTCCACTAGGGAGCACAAAGGTAAATTGCGTTTTCTGCGTTATTTCTGCTTTTAAAACTGTGATTTGAAAAATTATTCGTGGATCGCATACAAGACCTGATGGAAAATATTTTTGACATAATTTTTAATGCTTGGTAAAGAATGGTTTGGTCACCAGGGGGCATTAGTGTTGATTTCTGCTTCTGATGTATTTGTAGCAAAATCTGGGCTCCTGAAAACTCGACTAAATTTTTTTTTCTTGGACTGATACCGCTCATATGGAAAAACCTTTTGAGAATACTTTCTTTCTAAAACAATGCATGGTTTTCCTACCAGGTGACGTAAAGTCACATCTTATTTTTGTCGATATCTCTGTTTCTAAGAGTCTGATTTGAAAAATTCTTTCTGTGTTGGAGAGTGCTTCCGGTGCGAAATATTTCTCATATAAATTCATGTTTTTATTAATGCACAAGTCTGCAACCAGAGGGCGTAAGCTCACGAGGGATTAAAAACCCAATTGAAAATATTTGAGGGACTAAGAACCCGATTGAAAAACTTTTTCTTCTGTCAGATACTATTGTTTTCCATATCGGTTCCATTGACTTTGAATAGCTTTGATAAATTTATTTTGCGTCAGAACGGATTCAAAAGGCGTGCTTATTACACCTGAAAATTCGGTGTCATCTTTCTTGTTTCTGATACTTTTCAGATGACAATTTCATCAATCATGCTGAAAGAACTTTCATCCTCAGGACCACAAATGTATGATATCAAAGCGCTCACTATTTTAGATAAACGGTGTAACTTTTAGGATATGAATACTTTTAAACACCATGCATCAATTCTTACAAATTTTTGCAACTTCTGTTCAAGGGAAATTTTCTCCCACCCCTTATCAACCTTAAATGCAAACATTTACAGGGGGTGGGGATAACATTTAATAGCAACACAGGACATTGGGAACATCGCGGACAAAATGTTACGATTATGGCAAGAATTCTTCACTCCATCCGCCTTCCGATTTTGAATTTTTTTCTTCTTTATTTTCAAGGTGAAATACAAATATTTATGGAACAAAATTATATTTAACAACAATACTGGGCAGAAGAAACGGCACATGAAAAAACAACAAATTATGATTATGGGAGAAATCTTCACTCTGTTAACTTCCGTCTTTCAAAGTTTTGAAATACATAATACTACTGTCCACAGACAGAAAACAATACCTCCCCTTCCCCAACTAATCCTAAAAACATTTCAGTTTTGCATCGATCTCAAGAATGACTTAAATTATGACGGAAGAAAAAAAAAACGAATTTCGCAAATTTGCAGAAGAATCTCATGTATTGGTCCTCAGATCAATAAAATGGTATAACTGAAAAGTTTTAATTACATGTAGACACTCTAAATGCCTTGAAGTTTTGAAATTTTTTAAAAGGTCTTTATCACATTTATCTCTTAGAAGTGAAGCTACAAATCAGAGGAAAATTCTGAAACATCTTTTTGTGCTGAATCAAGCAAATAAATGTGATGACTTCTATTGGAATGTGATGTCTTATCATTCTGTGAACCCAAAGAATTAAATAAAAACACATTTCACTATTCTATTGATCTCAAGACTTATAAATACAACTCAGCATGCGTTCTTCATTTTAAGTTAGTACGTTATACATACCTGTCAAGAAGTTTACAATGTGATAGTTATATAAAAGTTTTAAGCAAGTGTTTTTATGTATGAAATCTTACTAACTTAAAATGTGTAAAAAACAACAACACAATTTTTCAAATTTGTCACATAGAAACCAAGATTCACAACACATACACATATCCCACCCACTCAACTGACACTTACAAGTTCTCTAAATTTTATTTACATGGAAAGTTTTACAAGGCACCTTCTGAAATTATTAAAAAGGAAAATTTTAGAAAACCATACAGCTACTATTACTTTACTTACATAGCAGTATAATAATATTATGCACAAAATGTTATTCAAGATTTACTAAATAAATTCCGAAAAATATACTTGTGCAACTCATAACAACTCAACATTGTGAAAACTGCATTACATGACATCTACAAGGTAGGTTCAAAAAGTTTTCTGGAATTGTCCCCAACAATGGCAATGAAGAATCACTCTGGGAATTTTTCAGTTTCAGAGGTTGGTAGCACCCATAATATCGTCTGATGGCCAGTGGTTCATCCCATTTCCTATCTGTGTGAAGCACTGAAGCATCAGTAGTTTATTTGTTTATTGTGCATTTAGTAATGTTGCAGTTCAAAACTTCAACAACTGAGCAACATGCAAGCATGAAATTTCGTGCCTTGCTTTCAAAAATCTCCATTAGAGACATTAGCCATACTTCAGCAAAAATATGGTAAAATGGCAATGAAGAGCTCAAAGTTTACATGTGGGATAAGCATTTTTGTGGTGGCAGTGTGAGTGATGATGGAGGTCCGTGCAACAAATGTCTGTGTAGTTCTTCAACTGCCATAAAGTCTGAGCATGTATGCAACTGTCAAATGTGACTGAAGAAAAACTATTGAGGAAATAGTGTCACAGGTAGGAATATTGGTTGGTCACAGCATTTTCCACAGTGATTTGATCATCATGCATTAATTATGTTTGCCAAAAATTGGTTAAAAAAAAAAAAAAAAAAAAAAAGCAAACTCCCAAATACAAAGAAATATTAATTACCCTTGCTGGACACCTAATCACTATAACTGATCAAGGAGGCAATTTTCTAAGCAACATAATCAAGGGAGACGATACATGGTGTTTTCATAATATCAACAGATGAAACGTCAATCCTGTGAAAGGAAATCAACATCATCACCATTCTCTGTTGCCTCACGGATGCAATCCAATGGCAACATAGTAGAAACCAAAAATTCATGCTGGATAACAACAAAAATGAGAAATGCTCGTCCCCCAACCCTGGCTGAACTTAATGAACGAGTTCGACCACATCACCAATGTTATATAAAACACTAAAGTTTCACATTGTTCAATTACTATTTTTATACATGATTACAGATTATCCGTTGGCAACATGTTACTACTTCCCTGGCAGGGCATGATGGTCTACTTTCAACTTGTATATAAATGTTCATGTGCGCGTTTCATTCTGGGTCACTCGACCGGAAGATGGGAGCTTTAGAAACCCCGAAAGATCTTGTCACTGATTTTTGGTGTGGTGTACATCTTTTAAAATGTAAATAAATGTCATCTTTTAGTAACTGACACCTTGGTGTTACTGACCATGATACTCATCGTGCTTCAACAGCCTGTTTTCTCATTTTGCCAACGGTAACATCTGGAAAATGGACAACAAACAGTTGCTTTTTTCTTCATGAAAATCATTCCCTAATGGTTAAACACTACCTTGCAAATCACAATGTGAGGCCACTGGAGCATCCTCTATATTCTCCTGACTTGGCATCACCTGATTTTTACTTGTTTCTGTGACTGAACTCTGATTTTTACTTGTTGATGGACATCCTCGAAAAGGCAAAATCTGCCAAGTTTAGAGGGCAAAACTGAAAACTAAACGAACGTGCTGAAAGAGGTTTCAAAGAATGGATTACAGTAATGCTTCAAACAGTTTTATGTACATCAGCAAAAATATTTAGCTTCCCAAGGAAACTGTTTTGAAAGAAATGAGGTGTAAATATTGGTAATGTTATTGCTTCTGTACAAAAAGGAATTTCCAGGAACTTTTTGAACCTACCTCAGATGAACTCCACACTTGGCACATTTTGGCACTGATTTAATTTTTGCCCTCAGCCCAGTGAAAAAATTATACCACTCCCATAATGTTTTACTTTTCAATCACCATGAATTTCCTCGTGATAGGAGAGAATAAAGCAGGAGAGAGATGAATCAGGGAAACTATATGCATTTCAGATCTAAAGGCATCTTCATCCACTAGATACTTTACATTACTAAGAGTGAAAAAGTAAATTCAGGCTTAACAATAAAAATATATATATACATGAAAAAGAAATTCAATTCATACCTCAGGCAGTGTATAACTCAAGCTCTCAGCAACTGTTTTTTCAAATATTATACGATTTAGATTTATATCGTCATCTGTTGATGTATCATAGAGGATAACAGAGGTTCTATCACTAGAAAAAAAAAAAAAAGAAATTACACACTGTTGACATCCTAACACTTTTACACAAGTCAGTGTTTTGAGAATAGATTTTGAGGAAATAAATTTTCAACAAAACAATATCTCTTCCTTGATAGAAACAATGCACCTGAATTTGACAAATTCAAATTTCAGAAAGGCAATACAAAATAATAATAATAATAATAATAATAATAATAATAATAATAATAAAAGAAAACACATACATATCACTAAGCTGTTTTCTCAGATTCAGGGCTTACAGGGGCTGGGCAAAACTGAAACACATGCGCAAATAGCTACCCACATGTCACCAGCTGTACGCACTACCCAGTGGGCAGCCTGCATCTATTTCACAGTCGATCAATGAGAGTGGAGTGTGAACGTTGCATTAGCAGAGCAGTAGCACAGCTGGAATTAAAAAAGTGCAATCCATAAAACATAACGGGAGAGTTTTAAAGAGGACAGATTGTTGAAGAGTTTTAAAGAGGACAGATTGTTGATGCATATCTCGCTGGTGCATCTGAGTCAAAGAGAGCAAGTCTTGGTGGTGTCCCATCAACAATGGTATCCAGGGTCAGGTCGGCATACCTGCAAGAGGTAAGAACCATATCCAGTAGGAGTAACTGTCAAAGTAAGAACACACTGACAGGGATGCCTGGGTGATAACACAAATGGTAGCCAAAAAAAACATAAAACCACAGCTGCCTGACTCACCGCAGAGTTGAATATGCACTGTGACTCACCTGTTTCCAACAAAACTGTTCGTCGGGAGCTTACCGGGTCAAAATCCATGGTCGTGTTGCTGCCGCTAAACTTTGGATAACTAGTGTCAATGCCAAATGTCGGTTGCAATGGTGCCAGCAGCGCAAATCACTGATGTTGGACGTGAAATGTGCATTGTTCTCCGATGAATCATCCTTCACTGTCTTTCCCACAACTGGGCGAGTTTATGCATGGAGACATTCCTCACAGGCTTACCACCCGGACTGTTTATTGCCCATGGTGAAGCACTGAAGTGGATAGGAGATGGTTTGGGCAGCAATATCATGGCAGTCTGTTAGCCCGCTGATTGTTCTTGAGAAGGCACGTCACTGCCAAAGATTATGGACAATTCTGGAGGATCAGGTGCACCCAATGCATCAAAACATTGTACCCTGATGGTGGTGCTGTGTATCAAGAAGATAATGCACCGATACACAGAGCCAAACTGGTTGAACAGTGATTTCCTGAGCATGAAAGTGAGGTTGAACATCCGTCATGGCCTTCACAGTCGCCTGACTTGAACATTATTGAGCCACTCTGGGATGTTCTGTAGAAGCAAGTCAGAACACCTTTTCCTCCACCAGCTTCACTTCATGAACTAACCACTTTTGTGCAAGAGGAATGGCTTCAACTTCTTCTGGCCACTGTACAGGACTTGTATCGGTCCTTCCCACGACAAATTGCAGCTGTATTGGCCTCCAAAAGAGGCCTTGCACTGTACTAATAAATTGTGGTGTCCTAAACCCATGTGTTTCAGTTTTGTTGTCCACTCCCTGCAACTTCTCAATTAAAACTCATCTCCTGGAATAAAGATTAAAACTGATGGTGATGTATTCTACTAATGGTTGACATATCAAATGTCTCCATTTACAGCAATTTTGGCACACAACTCGTTCTTCACTGACATCCATCACAAGTCTCGTACAAGACTTTTTGTACTTTATACTCATTATTTTTTTCTTATGCTGGCATTCCTGAACCTTGTCCTCCTAATGTTTTCCTTGGCCTTATTTTACCTTCCTTCCCTGCCACTTCAGCTAAATAAATTCAAAACTGATTATGATACTCCAATTAGTTAGCCACTTAGTCGTTCAACATGGCCAAACCTCAGAATATTTATGTCCACTTACTAACAACATTTTTCTTCAGACCTTGTCTTACTCCCTTTCCAATTTTTAAAGTGCAGTATCCTCAAATAGTCAAACCTTTGCAATTGCATTTTCGCAGAGATTTTTGATAATCTTTAATGCATGAACTTCAATACTGCAGGATTTCAAAGGCATTATATCTATTGATATAAATAATATAACATAATATAATATAATATTCACTGCTGCTCATGATTACATGGACAGTCGTATTTTGCAGATAAGTACACAGGAATCACACATTGACAGATTATGCACATGTGAAATATATCAAACCTACATGAAATTCAAACGTGAGATTTGGAACTTTCGACACTTTTTATGAAGATAGTAAATTAGCTTTTACATTTTTTAAAGGTGTTTATGAATATAAGGACAAGAAAAGAAGTTCCAAGAAAAATGAATAAGTGTCCATGACATGCATGTGTTATGCAAATAAGAGCAATGTCTGCGTAGGTGAACATGTTCTCGAAAACGCTGCGTATGTCGCTTTGTGTAATAACAGAATGCCAGGTGGAAAGGAGTTAACTGCAGTAGAGGTTTGAAAGATATGGAAACTTCATGGTGAAGGGAAGTCATATTGTGAGATAGCTGTTGCAATTAAAAAGTCAAAAGGTGCGGTACAAAATGCAATGAAAAGTGGTATCAAGGGATCCGTTAAAAAGTGTTCTCATCGCAAACGAAAGTTGTCGTTAAGGGATATTCGACGCATCATGGTCATGGCAACCAGGAAAAAAATGTCTTGCAAAGAAATTGCTGGCTCCATACCCGTCAAACTGCTTCACGTATGCTGCACAGCTCAAGTGTCTAAGAACATTCCAGGGGGATTATCTCCCTTCAATGAGCTAGAAGAAAGCTCCCCTGGTGAATGGGTTAACATATTTACAGACTCACAAACAAAAACAGCGGCAGCGTTGTGATGCCCATCACTGCAGCGCAGAAACAAGACAGGGGGAAAAATATAAGAACTTCTTTTAAAAAATAAGGACTTTAAAGGGCCTTAGAAATGGAAATCAAAGATAACGAAATCTTAAAGACTTTTAAGGACCGTATGAACCTTGTAGAGAAAGCTTATGGCAGCATAAATAGGACACTTTTGTGGAAGGTATTGGAAAGATATGGTGTTATTGGGAATCTACTTAGTGTAAAAGCCACTAAGTACTGGATGTTGGCAGTAGAGCTTGTGTACGAGTGAATGGTGTTTTATCAAAATGGTTTTCTATTGGTGCAGGAGTCAGACAAGGTTGTGCAAGGTCACAATGGCTGTTTAATATATTTATGGATGTGTGCATGCGCGATGGCAAAATAGATAATACTCGTTTACATCTTGGTGATATCCTTGAGTGCAGATTCTTGTACGCTGATAGCTAAACTGAGTTGCAGAGTATGTTGTCCCAAATGTACAAAGTTTGCATGAAATACAAACTGAGTATAAATAAGGGAAAAACCAAAGTTATGGTTTTTGAGCAAGGAACTGGTAGTACTGAATGTAATTAAGTCTAAGTGTCACAGCGATTGATCACGTGAATGAGTTTGTGTATTTAGGTACCACGGTTGACAGAGAGAACAAATAGCATGGTGCAATTACACTGAAGAGCAATTGAATCAAAGACAGCTGGCGTTATGCAAATGTGGAGCTGTGGGCGGCCCTGTAAACGAAAACGACATGACGTATGCAGCGACCGACAATATAAAGAGTGATGGGATGGGAATCAGTAAGAGTCGGACACAGTATGAGTAAGACAAAGGATCTAAGCACATTTGATTGTGGGAAAATTGTCGGGGCCCGACAAATGGGTCCCTCCATCTCGGAAGTCGTGCAGGCACTGGGATTTTCACGAGCCACTGTGTCACGGGTGCACTGTGAGTACATCGAATCCGGTAAAACCATCCCTGCAAGGGCCAACTGCCGTGGACAACAGCATGTGGATGAGCGGGGTCATCGTCGGCTAGCTCACATTGTGACAGCGGATAGACGGGCCACATTGCAAGAAATCACTCTGAAATTTAACCCTGGTGCACAAAAACGTGTAAGCAGCCACGCCATCCAGAACCATCTCCTTGCTATGGGGTACAGAAGCCATCGTCCCACGAGGGCACCGCTGCTGACTGTACATCACAGGGTGCAAAGATTAGCATCGGCGAGGGAACATCGTCACTGGACCCTAGACATGTGGGAAAATGTTTCCTGGACTGATGAGTCCAGATTCACGTTGGTACATGCGGATGGTAGGATACGAGTACGGCGCAAACAACATGAAGTGATGGATCCTTCTTGCCAGCGGGGTACTCTTCAAGCTGGAGGTGGGGTGGCATTCTCGTCTGGGGACTGTTTACGTGGACTGAAATGGGACCCATGGTACATGCGACGTCGTCCCTCACAGGTCAACGTTACCAGGATATCCTGGACGACCATTTGCTCCCGTTTGTGTGTCTTCAACATCCCACTGGGGACCTCATCCTGCAACAAGACAATGCACCGTGCCATCGCTTCCAAATTGTATCCGAATGGTTGGATGAACACTCCACCGACGTGACCTCACTTCCTTGGCCAGCTAGGTCACCTGACATCAATCCCATCAAGTACATCTGGGATGCTATTGAGAGAGATGTTCGAGGCTCTGCTCTGATCCCCATCCATCAAATCTTCGTGAACTGTGGGAGCTTGTTCAGGGGTCGTAAATGCGTATGGCTTCCCAACGCTTCCACAGTGTCTTGTCAAGTCCATGCCGAGACGAATCGTCGCCATCACCAGGGCGAAAGGTGGTGCTACACGTTACTAGACAGGTATCTCTAATTCAATTGCTCTTCAGTGTAGTAGGCCAGTGAATTCTTCATTGAAAGTCGTATCGGCTTTGGGAGGTTTTCATAGGAATGATGTTTTCTCAAGAGAGTCCCGCATTACTCTGTATGAGAGAGTAATTGTTCCTACTCTGATGTATGGCAGTGAAACCTGGGTAATACAGAAAGAAAATAGGGAGTTATTTGTGTGCTGGAGAAATGCGTTATGTATGGGGGTGGGGAGGGGTGGCAAGACACGTTCTGATCATGTGAAAAATGAAGATGTGTTGCAGTTGTGTACTGTGAAGCAAAATGTTGTTAGCAAGGTGGAGATTAATATTTTTAGGTGGTTTGGACATGTTGAAAGAATGTGTGATCAGATTATTACTAACATTTTTTTTTTTTTAACACAAGTGGCAGGAAGAAAAGGCAGAGAAAGGCCAAGGCAAGGAAGTCATGGAAGAATCAGATTCAGGATTGTCTGCATGAGAAAAAGATTACGAGTATGAAGTTTAGAAGGCCATGTATACGGCGTGTGATGGATGTCAGTGAAGCCAGAGTTGTATGTCAAGATCGCTGCAAATGGAGAAGTTTGATACAGCAACAATATGTAAATAATCAGTTAAAAATTTATCTGGTAGTTTGTACACTTACGGGCAATGAAATTTGCACACCAAGAAGGCAGCATCTGATTGAATTGAAATTTTATGGATGTAATAATACAGATGAATGTTACACATGATAGCAAAAACAGAGCTGCAGGATACTTACAGAGAGATCTGTGGCACGCAGTCTGGTCATCTTCAATAGCGCGTCACACCGCCTCGTGTGTCGATACATGCTGCAATATGGTCAGACATGGAGGCAAACAGACACCTGATGTTGTCCTGCAGCAGACTGGCCCACACGTGCTGGAAGGTGTGCTCCAAATCCTGGTTAGTACCGCACGGCAGTAGCCAGCATTTCAACTGGTCCCACACATGCTCGATAGGGGACATGTGCGGGGAGCAGGCAGGCCATGGAAGTGTCTGGACATGACCTAGGCTGTCCTGGGCAACCCGAGCCGTGTGCGGGTGGGCATTATCCAGCTGGTATAGCACACCTGGAATCCCGGCCAGGAATGGGAGTACATGGGGCTGTAGGATCTCACCCACATACCAGCACTAGAGCTGATCAGCTATCATAGGCAATGGCTCTCCAGACCATAATGCCTGCAGTGGGGGAGGTGTGGCGCTCGATAGTGAGGTTGGAATTGTGCCGTTGACTCGGGGACTTCCTCACCCGGACACGATGATCATCTGTCCCCAAAATGAAGCGGCACTCATTGCTAAACACCACAAGTCGCCCTTCTGTGGGTTCCACGTCGCTCTGACCTCGCTCCACCGCACAAGGAGCTGGTGATGTTTGTGTGTTAACGGCAGCACACATGAGGGATGCAGGGATTGCAGATTTGCTTCTGCGAGGGATCGGAAAATGGTTTGTGGGCACACAGAAGCCGCTAAATCTGCTTGTATAGTAGACGGACTCCCCATGGTATCCGTTGGTGCCTGGTGCACGATCCGTCATTCCTCTCTATCGGTGGTGGCCCTGGTCTATCTGGAGCTGCTCTGCCATGTGAAAATGCCCTCAAGTGTCCACTGCTCCCAACACAGTCAGACGGAATGGTCAGAACGATCCATGTGGCGGGCTACACTGCGTGCCGACCACCCTGCGGTTTTCAGCCTGATGATTTGGCCTCTCTTAAAGTCCGTGTGTTGCGTAAATTGAAGTCTCTGGTGTCAATCCAGCATTCTTGTCATTCTGCACTCTTGCTTGCATCGGTCAGTGCTTTTCGCTTTCATGGGGCATTGACTACACGCCGCACTCACACCAAACGTGGATCATTTGCATACCAGCACGCGCTCTAGCCATTTGCAAATTTCGTAGTTGTAGCATGTTTTCTTCTAGGTGTGCAAATTTCATTGTCCGTGAGTGTATTTCTTTGTGGAGCTAACCTCTGAATATTTGAAAACAGCCTAGAGATATGTATGTATGTATGTATGTATGCAAGCCAGAGTTTCTGAGGATGAATATCACTGTGAGAAGCGTGAGGAAGCAAAGCTGGTTCGCCAGGGTAAAGTAAAAGACAGGAATGAAAAGGAGGATAGGCACAATTTGGCTTTTTCGCAAGATAGAAGAACATTCTGAAAGTACACAACACATAGGAAAAATAGAGGAAATAAAATCCTAAGTTGTGAAAAGAATAGGGTCAGAGAAATGATATGGGTGCCCAATGAGCTAAGTGAAAGATGGGGTGAGTACTTCTGTGATTTATTAGATCATGAATGCAAAGGTGATTGAGGCAGAAGCAGATGATATCATAGCCATAGTGAGAGATGGAAGCACTGGTGGGATCTCAAGAGAAGAAATGCATAAAGTTCTAAAATCACTTCAGAATGATAAGGCTTCAGGTGTAGGTGGCATAACTGCTGAGATATTAAAATTAGGGTGGTGATTGACTGTTTAAACTGGAATTTGTCAGTTATGTTGGGAGTTACAAATGGTCCCTCAGGATTGGAGGGATGTTATTATTGTTCTCTTGTACAAGGGAAAAGGTGATCAAACTGACAGCAAGAACTATCATGGTATCAGTTTGCTGAGTGTGCCAGGAAAAGTGTTTGGGAAGGTTATAATTGATAAGGTAAGAGGTCTTACTTCAGAGACAGTGTGGGATGTACAGATTGGTTTTATGACTGGTAAGGGCTGCACTAACCACATTTTTGCTTTATGCACAATGATTGAAAAGTATCTGTCTGTTGGTAAAAAAGTTTTTGCTGCCTTCATAGATTTAAAGAAAGCTTATCACGAAGTATATAAATAGGACTCTTCTGTGGAAGGTACTGAATAAGTATGGAATTACTGGGAATCTACTTAAAAGTGTGAAAACCATGCACATCGGCAGTAGAGCTTGTGTACAAGTGAATGGTGGTGTAATAAAATGGTTTTCTACTGGTGCAGGAGACAGGCAAGGTTGTGTGATGTCACCCTGGCTGTTTAACATATTTATGGATGCATACATGCATGATACCAAACTAGGTCAGGTGATGCGTAACATCACAGCCTCTCCTTGACAAATGTCAATCCCGCCTTCTCGAGGTGCATCCTGTTCCCAGTAAAGGGCTCTGACGACCGCCAATAGCGGTATAACTATACCATCGGGATTAGAGGAAATGCTATCCCACACTCGCCAACCCGCTTGGCCAGCGTGGTGAGTTATGGCCAAACCCCTCCAAAATGATTCCACAACTTAAATCTTGGCCCTCAGTCTCCCGCAGCTGGAATGTACCTGGCGAAGGCAGCGGCAAGTGCGACCTGAAGGCAGAGGGTGCCAAGAATCCCCGGAGGACCGGACTAGGCTGCCATCTGATGCTGACCTTGGCTACGTATAATGGACGTTCCCTATCTTCTGATTCAAGGCTTCTTGAATTGGAAGAGGAACTACAAAGGATCAAGTGGGACATCGACGGGCTAAGTGAGGTAAGGAGAAAAGGAGAAGATCTCATTGAACTGAAAAGTGGACATCTCTTCTACTATCGTGGGACAGATAGTGGCAGAACTAGTGGTGTTGGATTTATAATAAACAAGAAACTGAAGGATAAAGTTGTAGAAGTTGAAAGTTCCTCTGACAGAGCTGCACGACTCGTTATCCAACTCTTGAGAAGATACCAGGCTCAGATTATTCAAACTTATGCACCCACCACAAGTCATCCTGAAGAAGAAATTGAAGAATTTTATGAGGAAATTTGTCATCTAAATAATAAAGGTAAGCAGCACTTGAAAATAATTATGGGAGATTTCAATGCAAAAATAGGGCAACGGCAACAGAATGAAACTTCAGTAAGTAAATTCGGTCACAGCAACAGAAACCAGCGTGAAAATACTCTCGCTGAGTTTGCAGAGGCAGAAGGGTTTTTCATCTTGAACTCCTTTTTCAAGAAAAAGCCACACAGGAAATGGACATGGAGACATCCAAATGGGATGACAAGTGAAATTGATTTTATTATGTGTAACAAGAAATTCGTCATAGAAGGCTGCAGTGTGCTAAACAAGTTCAACACAGGTAGTGACCATAGATTGGTGAGATGTAAGATGCACCTCAACACTAAACTTGAACGAGGCAAGCTCATAAGACAAACAAAATGTATTGACATAACCAACCTTAAAAAACACCATAATACTTTCAAGTTGGAACTGAAGAACAGATTCTCTGCTTTAGAAGGCCTAACATCGGAAGAAGTGGATATTTCTGAAGTTAACAGAAAAGTAACCAAAGCTCTTATGGAAACAGCAACAAAATTAGCTGGGTCTAAGAACAAGTTGCATGTGAACAAATTATCAGGAAAAACCAAAATGTTGATGCAAAAAAGACGAGAGATGAGGACAATTAAAGACGATGTGACTTCCAAATTGGAATATATAGAGCTATGCAAGACAATACGAAAAAGTATCACTGAAGATGTAAGGAAATTCAACTGTGAACTAGTGAGGAAAGCAATTGAAAACAACCAAAGCCTAAAGATGGCAAAAGGACATCTCAGTAAAGGAAGAAAACAGATTATGGCACTGAGAAAAGAAGATGGTTCTGTAACACGAAATAGAGGTGAAATTTTGACAAGAGTGAAAGATTTCTACTCCAGATTATATGAAAGGGATGATACATGTACTCCAGACATCATGAAAGGTACCAGAGTTCTTCCAGTCCTCCTAGCAGAAGTTACACATGCAATCAAGAACATGAAGCGGGGAAAAGCTACAGGAGAAGATGGAATTACTGTAGACATCATACAAGAAGCAAGTGGAGAAATCGAAACAATACTCCCCAAATTTTCACTCGATGCCTTAATGAAGGGAAGATTCCTGAGGATTGGAACAACGCTACAATGATCCTGCTACATAAAAAAGGTGACATTGAGGATCTCAGGAACTACAGACCTATCAGCCTCCTATCAGTGGTTTATAAAATCTTCACTAAAGTTCTTTCACACTGCTTGAAGGTAACACTGGACATGGCTCAACCGAGAGAACAAGCTGGATTCAGGAGTGGCTACAGCACAATAGATCATATCCACGTACTGAGAGAACTAATTGAAAGAGCGAGGGAATATGAACTTCCATTGTGCATGGCTTTTATCGATTATGAAAAAGCCTTTGATTCGGTGAAACCATCAGCAGTTACAATGGCTCTGAAATCCTGCGGCATTGAAGATGCATACATTAATATTATTAATAACATCTATGAAAATGCAAGTGCAAAGATTCGGCTGTTTGAAAATACAACACACATAAAAATTGGAAAAAGAGTGAGACAAGGTGACACCATATCTCCGAAGCTCTTTAATGCCACATTGGAAAATGTCTTTCAATCACTGAACTGGGAAAACAAAGGGATAAAGATTAATGGAGATTATCTAACCCACCTTCGTTTTGCTGATTACAGTCATTTTTGCAACTACCCCATCAGAGCTGCAGAGTATGATCCAGGAACTTGCTGACAAGAGTAAAGAAGTGGGATTAAAAATGAACTTTCAGAAGACAAAAGTGATGTTCAATGCTTTTACAAGAAATGAAGATTTATTCGATTGATGGAGAAAAGCTGGCGATAACAGACACGTACGTTTATCTTGGACAGCAGATATCAAGCGAGGGTTACATTGATGAAGAAATTAATCGGCGTACAAAACTTGCCTGGAGAGCGTTTGGAAGAAACAGCATAATTTTCAAGAGCAATATGCCATTATGTCTTAAAAGAAAAGTGTTTGATCAATGCATCCTTCCAGTGCTTATGTATGGGGCAGAGACGTGGACCTTAACTAAAAGAGACATACAAAGGCTGCAGACAACTCAAAGAAGCATGGAGAAGTGCATGCTTGGTGTAACCAGGAGAGATAAGAAGAGGAACTCGTGGATCCGAAAAATGACAAGCGTGGAAGACATCATGATCAGAGTTAAATCCCTGAAATGGCAATGGGCTGGACATACTGCCAAAAGGACAGATCATCGATGGACAGCCGAAATTTTAGATTGGATTCCAAGGGACAGGAAAAGACCCAGAAGAAGACCACATGGGAGATGGGTGGATGAAATTCGAAAGTATGCGGGAGTGACATGGAGGAGACTGGCACAAGACAGACCGTTGTGGAGGAAACTTGGGGAGACCTTCATCCAGCAGTGGATTGATAATGGTTGACGATGATGATGATGATGATGCCATGCATGATACCAAACTAGATAATACTGGTTTATGTCTTGGTGATATTCATGTGCGCAGATTGCTCCATGCTGATGACACAGTCCTGTTGGCAAAGAGAAAAAGTGAATTGCAGAGTATGTTGCCCTAGGTGTACGAAGTTTGTATGATATTCAAACTGGGTATAAATGAGGAAAAAACCAAAGGTATGGTTTTTGAGCAAGGAACTGTTAGTACTGAATGCTAGGTACATCTTAAAGGCACAGAGATTGACCAGGTGAACGAGTTTGTATATTTAGGAAGCATGTTTGACCAAGAGAACAAATTAGATAACGAAATTAGTAGGCTAGTGAATTCTTCATTGAAAGTTAATTGCCTTATGAAGATTTCACAGGAATGATGGGTTCTGAAGGAAGTCTTGAATGGCTGTGTATGAAAGTGTAAGTGTTCTTACTCTGATGTATGGCAGTGAAACCTGGGTACAGCAGAAAAGACATAAGAGTCATTTGTGTGCAGGGGAGATGCGTTACTTACAGGGGGTTTGTGGCAAGACATGCCCTGATAATGTGAGGAAGTGTTGCAGATGTGTAATGTGAGGCAAAATGTTACATAGTAAGTTGGAGACTAATATTCTTAGGTGGTTTGGCCATGTTGAAAGAATGAGTGATAAGGTACTTTCTAAGAGAATTTATTCAGCTCAAATGACAGGAAAGAAACGTAGAGGAAGGCCAAGGAAATCATGGGATGCCCAGATTGTAGGCAGGCAGGCAGGCAGGCAGGCAGACAGACAGACAGACAGATAGATACAGATAGACAGATGGATAGATATGTATGTATGTATGGTGACATCATGATCAAAGTAAAGACCCACAGACAGCAATAGGCTGAACATTTTATTAGAATTGATTACCTCTGGAAACCAAGGAGATGACCACATGGGTGATAGGTGGATGACATTTGAAAGCATGCTGGAGTCACATGTAGGAAACTAGCTCAAAACTGACAGTTGTGGAAGAAACTTGAGGAAACCTTCATCTAGCAATCGATGGAGAATGATGAGAGATGTGTATTAACGGTCACACTATCAGTTGGTATATGCACCAGATGCAAGAAAAATTAAGGCTTCACAATTGCTTGTTTCAGTTGGCGAGTCCCAGTAGCTATATAAAAGAAACTAGTGGAGATACCCGGCATTGCCCGGGATAGACATAAAGTTTGTTTTCAAGTAACAATGTAAATTGCACTATTAAAAAAAATCCTACCAGGATGAATAACGCTCAAGTCGGGCATCACGCTGTTCCAAGGTCTCCACCACCCTGTAGATACACTGGCTCTTTCTTGCTGATCCACAAGTCTTTGATCACATTGTTCGGTTGTCTCACTCTCTTGAATAAATTTTACTTTCTTTGCTTACAGCTGAACTTTTTTTTTTTTTTTTTTTTTGATTGGAGGTTTAACGACCACCGTGAGCAACTCAATGGGCTATAAGCAGTCGCCCGTCCCTAATTTAGGGTCACTGGTTCCAGGGAAGGGAGAGTGCCAGTGCCGTAAGACAAACACAACATCCATGCCTCCCCGGGATTCGAACCTGGACCCCGTTCGGACGAATGATCAGAGGCCATCGCTTAGACCAATGCGCCACCGGGGCGGCACAGCTGAACTTGTCCGATGGGTTTCAGTTTTTTTTTTTTTTTTTTTTTTTTTTGGAGGCATTTCACCACACTTGATGAAAATTTTATTATAAAAATCACAATTTATAATAATGGCCATTCTGAGCCCTAAATTCTTGAAATAGCAAACATGCACAATAATGCACTTCCTGCACTCCGCTTTCTGGAGATTAGATATACAACCTGATCACACCCGACGCAAAAGAAAGTAGTTCACGATAATATACAGAATTTTTTTTGCTAATCTTGAAAACTACCCGATTCAGATAATTCTTTCACCGTTGCGAAGCTTTCCGGAGCACATAGGCTATTTCATTTATTTATTATTTTTTATTACTTTTTTGGCTGTACTATCTAATAACATTGCTTTCAAGTAGTTTCCAATTTCCAATGTATCGTTCCATTTTGTTTACATACAACCTGACCACACCCAACGTGAAAGAAAGTAGTTCACAATAATATACAGAATTTTTTTTACTAATCTCGAAAACTAAACCTATTCGGATAATTCTTTCACCGTTGGGAAGCTTACTTCTTTCCGGTGGACATAGGCTATTTCTTTTATCTATACTAATACTATTCCTGTATTTAAATTTTATGTATGAAGAAGACAGTCTGTTTTAACTTCAACTTAACCTTGATGCTATTTGAGAGGACCACGCCTATTGGTGGGAATCTGTAGCTCCACACATATTTGAGACTTCTGCACCAATTGTTGGGAGTCTAATGAAACCTAATCCTTACAAAGAAAATGCCATGGTAACATAAACAAAACAAAAATACTTATGACAATACGTTCCGCCGGTACATTGTGTTTTCAAAAATTGGACTCTTTCCCGTATGCCTGAGAGGAGTGAGGCGTCACCTGATGACCGTTGCTCTGACATGCGGAGTAATACCGCAGCAGCCGACTTGCACCCAGTCTATAGAGGGCCTCATAAAAACACATTTGACTCCCCTTAGGGATGGAATTTCTAAAAATTGTCCCGCCTATATTTTAATCTGGGTGATGAAGGGTATGTATGCTAATTTTGGTGCAAATCCATCAAACCGTTTAGGAACGTATGCGGAACAAACATACTAACTTTCACTTTTATATATATCATCATCATCATCATTGTCAACCATTATCAATCCACTGCTGGACGAAGGTCTCCCCAAGTTTCCTCCACAACGGTCTGTCTTGTGCCAGTCTCCTCCATGTCACCCCTGCATACTTTCGAATTTCATCCACCCATCTCCCATGTGGTCTTCTTCTGGGTCTTTTCCTGTCCCTTGGAATCCAATCTAAAATTTCGGCTGTCCATCGATGATCTGTCCTTCTGGCAGTATGTCCAGCCCATTGCCATTTCAGGGATTTAACTCTGATCATGATGTCTTCCACTCTTGTCATTTTTCGGATCCACGAGTTCCTCTTCTTATCTCTCCTGGTTACACCAAGCATGCACCTCTCCATGCTTCTTTGAGTTGTCTGCAGCCTTTGTATGTCTCTTTTAGTTAAGGTCCACGTCTCCGCACCATACGTAAGCACTGGAAGGATGCATTGATCAAACACTTTTCTTTTAAGACATAATGGCATATTGCTCTTGAAAATTATGCTGTTTCTTCCAAAAGCTCTCCAGGCAAGTTTTGTACGCCGATTAATTTCTTCATCAATGTGACCCTCACTTGATATCTGCTGTCCAAGATAAACGTACGTGTCTGTTATCTCCAGCTTTTCTCCATCAATCGATAAATCTTCATTTCTTGTAAAAGCATTGAACATCACTTTTGTCTTCTGAAAAGTTCATTTTTAATCCCACTTCTTTACTCTTGTCAGCAAGTTCCTGGATCATACTCTGCAGCTCTGATGGGGTAGTTGCAAAAATGACTACGTCATCAGCAAAACGAAGGTGGGTTAGATAATCTCCATTAATCTTTATCCCCTTGTTTTCCCAGCTCAGTGACTGAAAAACACCCTCCAATGTGGCATTAAAGAGCTTCGGAGATATGGTGTCACCTTGTCTCACTCCCTTCCCAATTTTTACGTGTGTTGTATTTTCAAACAGCCTAATCTTTGCACTTGCATTTTCATAGATGTTATTAATAATATTAATGTATGCATCTTCAATACCGCAGGTTTTCAGAGCCATTGTAACTGCTGATGGTTTCACCGAATCAAAGGCTTTTTCATAATCGATAAAAGCCATGCACAATGGAAGTTCATATTCCCTCGCTCTTTCAATTAGTTCTCTCAGCACGTGGATATGATCTATTGTGCTGTAGCCACTCCTGAATCCAGCTTGTTCTCTCGGTTGAGCCATGTCCAGTGTTACCTTCAAGCGGTGTGAAAGAACTTTAGTGAAGATTTTATAAACTACTGATAGGAGGCTGATAGGTCTGTAGTTTCCGAGATCCTCAATGTCACCTTTCTTATGTAGCAGGATCATTGTAGCGGTGTTCCAATCCTCAGGAATCTTTCCTTTATTAAGGCATCGAGTGAAAATTTGGGCGAGTACTGTTTCGATTTCTCCACTTGCTGCTTCTTGTATGATGTCTACAGTAATTCCATCTTTTTCCTGGAGCTTTTCCTCGCTTCATGTTCTTGATTGCATGTGCAACTTCTGCTGGAAGGACTGGAGGAACTCTGGTACTGGTATCTTTCATGATGTCTGGAGTGCATATATCATCCCTTTCATATAATTTGGAGTAGAAATCTTTCACTCTTGTCAAAATTTCGCCTCTATTTCTTGTTACAGAACCATCTTCTTTTCTCAGTGCCATAATCTGTTTTCTTCCCTTACTGAGATGTCCCTTTGCTATCTTTAGGCTTTGGTTGTTTTCAATTGCTTTCCTCACTAGTTCACAGTTGAATCTCTCCTTACCTCTTCAGTGATACTTTTTCTTACTGTCTTGCATAGCTCTATATATTCCACTTTGGAAGTCACATCTTCTTTAGTTGTCCTCATCTCTCTTTCTTTTTGCATCAACATTTTGGTTTTTCCTGATAATTTGTTCACATGCAACTTGTTCTTAGACCCAGCTAATTTTGTTGCTGTTTCCATAAGAGCTTTGGTTACTTTTCTGTTAACTTCAGAGATGTCCACTTCTTCCGATGTTAGGCCTTCTAAAGCAGAGAACCTGTTCTTCAGTTCTAATTTGAAGGTATTATGGTGTTTTTTAAGGTTGGTTATGTCAATAGATTTTGTTTGTCCTATGAGCTTGCCACGTTCAAGTTTAGTGTTGAGGTGCATCTTACATCTCACCAATCTATGGTCACTACCTGTGTTGAACTTGTTTAGCACACTGCAGTCTTCTATGACGAATTTTTTGTTACACATAATAAAAATCAATTTCACTTGTCGTCCCATTTGGATGTCTCCATGTCCATTTCCTGTGTGGCTTTTTCTTGAAAAAGGAGTTCAAGATGAAAAACCCTTCTGCCTCTGCAAACTCAACGAGAGTATTTCCACGCAGGTTTCTGTTGCCATGACCGAATTTACCTACTGAAGTTTCATTCTGTTGCCGCGTTGCCCTATTTTTGCATTGAAATCTCCCATAATTATCTTCAAATGCTGCTTACCTTTATTATTTAGATGACAAATTTCCTCATAAAATTCTTCAATTTCTTCTTCAGGATGACTTGTGGTGGGTGCATAAGTTTGAATAATCTGAGCCTGGTATCTTTTCGAGAGTTGGATAACAAGTCGTGCAGCTCTGTCAGAGGAACTTTCAACTTCTACAACTTTGTCCTTCAGTTTCTTGTTTATTATAAATCCAACACCACTAGTTCTGCCAGTATCTGTCCCACGATAGTAGAAGAGATGTCCACTTTTCAGTTCGATGAGATCTTCTCCTTTTCTCCTTACCTCACTTAGCCCCACGATGTCCCACTTGATCCTTTGTAGTTCCTCTTCCAATTCAAGAAGCCTTGAATCAGAAGATAGGGAGCGTCCATTGTAAGTAGCCAAGGTCAGCATCAGATGGCAGCCTAGTCCGGTCCTCCGGGGATTCTTAGCACCCTCTGCCTTCATGTCGCACTGGCCGCTGCCTTGACCAGGTACATTCCAGCTGCCGGAGACTGAGGGCCAAGATTTAAGTTGTGGAATCATTTTGGAGGGTTTGGCCATAACTCACCACGCTGGCCAAGCGGGTTGGTGAGTGGGGATAGCATTTCCTCTGATCCCGATGGTATAGTTATACCGCTATGGGCGGTCGTCAGAGCCCCTTTAGTGGGAACAGGATGCACCACGAGAAGGCGGGGTTGACATTTGTCAAGGAGAGGCTGTGATGTTACGCATCACCTGACCTTACATCCCTTTATATATATAGTCATGGCTAAAGTAATAATAGCTAAAATTCAAATAAATAAAAAATATGGCTTGCATATAATACTTGCCTATCAACTACTTGAGCAACTAAACTTTTTCCTAGCAAGTACTGTTTCAATGTCTGATATTTCACATATTCAGCATAACTGTCAAGTTCTGCCAACTTAAAGGTAACGGCCTAAAAGAAGTAAGCACCAAAATGTCTGTTAGTGTATCATTTAAAATGAAATAGAAGGAATGGTATTCCATTAAAAACACATACAGAAACTAAGAGATTTATACATGTAAAGAAGTAGGATCATAATTGTTACATAAATATCACTTAGCTACTCTCTGAGAATCAAAGGTTAGCTCCTCAGAGAAAGCTCAACTGCCAGATTAAAATTTAAAACTGATAAAACTAGATTTTTTTAGTGTTGATATATCTAAGTCTCCACTCACAGTGATCTTAGCACACAACTTGAGCTTCACTGACATCCATCACATGGCTCAGAAGACCTTTTGTACTTCATACTCATCTTTTTCTCATGTGGACATAAAAAGTCTGGTCTTCCCATGATTTCTTGGCTTTTCTCTATCTTTCTATCAGGGTTCATACTCTTTTTTGAAAATGGAAATTAAAGAGTTCTTAAGGACCTTCAGGCTATTTTTAAGGACCTTTAAATATTTTTTAAGGACTTCATAATCGCTGCATGCAAATATACACAATATACAAAATGTGAGTTAACTATTACAACATAAGTCATTTTAACACAATAAATCAATTTTGTTGAAACTAATGAATATTCCATTGCACAAATATATGAATTAAAATTAGTTCTACTAAAATAAACCTAAATACTCCAACAGAAAAACCAACTAACTTAAAAGTTCCTTATATACATTACTTACTGGTAATACTGGGGATCCATTATTTGTCCTGAAGCATATCTTTGCATCTACAGAACTAACACTCTGCTTCTTCGTATTGTGGTGTGAAGCATAAAATTTATTTACTTTGGAATTTCAATTTTCAACAAATTTTCACCCATTAATTGTGATTATAGCCTATCTTTGTGGTTTCGGAAACTTTTTAAATGTGTATTTGTTTTTCCTTCAAAGTTTATCCGAATTTATATTTTTTTATTAATTTACAAATTCATTTTAACAAAAACAGTATTACAAATACAGCTTAGAATTTCATATGGCTGTGATTGTCAGTCTTTAAAATTTTTGGTATCTTTACCTTTCCATTCAATAACTTAATTCCTTCCATTAGAATTACTTTTACAAATATGTATGGACACAGGCTAAGAAACTAAATGCATTAATTCTGTGGGGGCATCACTACAAGTGCTGCAGCTGGAAAAAAAACACTTTTATAAAAAGGCAGCAGAGCTTGTTAGACCTGTTTTAGGTTAATGAAGCAAGTAAACACACTATCTAAATCAAATTGAAACACACAAGTTCATCATAACTTAAATCATATCATCAGAATTGAAAGCCCTAAGTACAATAAAAATGCTTGCATAAATTTCAAAACTACATTGGCAGAATTCAAAGAATCAAAACTGAACAGTGAAGCATCACTTTCTTTTAAGTGTAGATTTATTTATTTTCTTATTTACTACACAGCTTCTGAATTCCCAAATCAGGAGAAAAATTTGGTCTTTGTAGATTTGGATGAATAACACATTTTTGCTTGTGTAACTGTTGCATTTTTTTTTAATTCTACAGCTGTAGCACTTGTAGTAACTTCTTCCATACACTTAATGCAGGTTGATTTTCAACATTTGGCAATAGTGCATAGGTGTAAAAGCTAAAACAAACTGCAGTAACAAGACACCTATGAAATTTCCTTCAGAATTTTTACTTCTATTATACATCTTTTTTTGCTCTTAAACAAGAAAGATGACACCGAATTTTCAGGTGTAATAAGCACATCTTTTCAATTCGTTCTGACACAAATTAAATTTATCAAAGCTATTCAAAGGCAATGGAACCGGTATGGAAAACAATAGTATCTGACGGAAGAAAGAAGTTTTTCAATAGGGTTTTTAATCCCTCAGATATTGCTGTAAACGGAATCATGAGCTTACAAACTCTTAGAAACAGAGATATCGACGAAAATAAGATGTGACTTTACGTCCCCTGGTGGGAAAATCATGCATTATTTTAGGAAGAAAGTACTCTCAAAAGGTTTATCCATATGAGCGGTATCGGCCCAAGAAAAAAATAAAAAATTTAGTCGAGTTTTCAGGAGCCCAGATTTTAATTCAAATACATCAGAAGCAGAAATTAACACTTATGGCCCCTAGTGGACAAACCATTCTTTACCAAACATTAGAAATTATGTGAAAAATATTTTCCATCAGGTCTTATGCGATACAGGAAGAATTTTTCAAATCAGATCTTTGGGAGCAGAAATAACGCAGAAAAGCGCAATTTACCTTTGTGCCCCATAGTGGAAAGTCTGTGATTTACTTGAAAATTTTGAATTTATAGGAAAAACATTTCGCATCGGAAACACTATTCAACAAAGAAGGAATTTTTCAAATCGGACTACTAGAAGTAGAGTTATTGACAAAAATAAGATGTACATCTACACCCCCTAATGTAGAAACTATGCATTATTTCAAGAAGAAAATGTTCCTAAAAGGTTTGTCGACATAAGTAGTATTGGTCAACAAATGACGTTTCTTTTCAATCGAGATTTTAGAAACTCATATTTTGCTGCAAATAAATCAGAAGCGGAAATTAAGACTTACGCCACCTGGTGGCCAAACCATTTTTTACAAAAATTTGAAATTATGTGCAAAGGATTTTCCATCAGAAGCTGTATTCAGTGCAGAAAGAATTTTTCAAGTCGGAGATTTAGAAGCAGAGATATAGGGGGAAAGCAATTTACCTTTACGCCCCCTAGCGGAAAGTCTATGAACTACTTGAAAATTTTGAAATTATATGAAAAACATGTCACACTGGAACCACTATTCAACAAAGAAGGAATTTTTCAAATCAGACTCCTAGAAGTAGATATTCACAAAAATAAGATATACATCTGCGCCGTCTGGCGGAGAAACTGTGGAATATTTTAAAAAGAAAATGTTCTGAAAAGGTTTATCGATGTGAGTGGCATCAGTCCACGAAAGAATTTTTTCAAACGATATTTTAGAAGCTCAGATTTTATGGCAAATACATCAGAAGCAAAAATTAACCCTTACACCCCTTGGTGGTCAAAGTATGCTTTACCAAAAATTAGAAATTATATACAAAAGATTTTCCATCCGGAGGTGTATCCGCTGAAGAAAAAAATTTTAAATCGGAGTTTTGGAAGAAGAATTATCGGGAAAAATGTAATTTACTTTTGCGCCACCTAGCGGGATATCTATGCGTAATTTAAAAATGTAACTATATCTAAAATACTCTTCGACATAAATGGAATCGAAAGATAAAATAATTTTTTCAATCGGATGTTTAGAAGCAAATATATGGAATAAAACGTATTTTTGAATTCGATATCATCTGCATTTACGCCCTCTAGCGGCAAAATTGCACATCATAAAAAAAAAAAAATGAAATAAAGGATCATCATTTACATATTTCAAGCTTCCCAACGCAAAATTAATTTTTCAAATTGGACTAATAATTGCAGATTTTGTGGGTACAGACGAACGGACTGACGGACGGACAAACCGATAACATAAGCACGATCTTTTTTTACAAAAGACGTGCTAAAAACAGTAATGCAATTTAAAAATGACTGCAAGGAAATTATATTATGTACATATTCACCTTTTTGAGGTCAAACAAAGGATGTAGGCCTACAATGAAATCTATTTTTCAGCTCCTTTTCTGCAACTACTGACATGGTAATTTCTGCCAATTCTTCATTTTTTTTCATTTATTAATTTTTAAAAACTATTTGATTGAAGGAAGCAGTTCATATCTCTCATCAATTCCCCTTGGGCGGCAAGGTCATCTGCACGTTTCCTCTAATTCGGCAATATTTTTTCTACTTTCAGTTTTTTTCGTACTAAGCATTTGCAATTCCTCCTCAATCAATTTACGTTTCCTCCAAGATGTTGCTTGGCACATTTTTTTTTTTTTTTTTTTTCGGTATCTAAATATTGAACATATTTCTGTCTAGCTGAAAAGACAGAAGCTCTAAGTTCTTTACTTAGTACCACATTCTCTAATAAATAACAGAAGATAACGATCTGAACTACACGAACCCCGCGCAAAGAAATCAAGAGGCCAGCAATAAATCTAATCTAAACCAAAGGGATTTGAAGGTAGCTGGTTGGCAAACTGCCAAAAGCAATACAGAACATGGGTAAACTTTTGCAAAATGCGATCTAGTGGGTCTAGTGACGTAAAACTATCATCAGTACGCTAATAAAACCAGCTGGCCTGTGTAACGCCTGCATTTCTTTGGTTAAAAAAAATGACCTTTTTAACGACCTTATATAATATAATTACGGTGTTTTTAAGGACTTTTTTAAGAGCTCTTAAAAACAGAACAGAAATTAAGGAGTTCTTAGGGCCCTTAAAAAAGGTAAAATGGAAATTAAGGAGTTCTTAAGGACTTTTTAAGGGCCCTTAAAAAGGCAAATGGAAATTAAGGAGTTCTAAGGACCGTACGAACCCTTTTAAGGACCGTACAAACCCTGTCTATCCAGCCACTTGGGCTGAATAAATTTTTAGTCAGCAGGTCAGCACTCATTCTTTCCCCATGGCCAAACCATCTCAGAATATTTCTCTCCACCTTACTAACAATATTTTGCTTCACATTACACATCTGCAACACATCTTCGCTCCTCACATGACCACGATGTATCTGGCAACAACTCTCTGTAAGTAATGCACCTCTCCAGGCCACAAACAACTCCTATGTCTCTTCTGCTGTACCCATGTTTCACTGCCATATACCAGAATAGGCACAACTGTACTTTCATACAGCCATTCAAGACTTTTTTGAATACTCATCATTCCTGTGAAATCCTCCTTAAACAGCTATATGACTTTCAAAGATGAATACACATCACATGCCTACTAATTTCACCGTCTAATTTGTTTCCACTGTCAAACATGCTCTCTAAATATATGAATTCATTCACCTGTTCTACCTCTGTGCCATTTAGACTGATCCTGCATTTAGTACTAATGGTTCCTCACTGCTCGAAAACCATAACTTCATTTTTTCTCCCTTATTTATACTCAGTTTGAAGTGAATATAAATTTCATTCATCCAGGACAGTATACTCTGCAACTCTCTTTTGTTCTCTACTAACAGGACTGTGTAGTAAGCATACAGCAATCTGCGCACACAAAAATTACTGAGACATAAACCAGTTTTGTCTATTTTAGCATCATGCACGTGCACATCCATAAATATATTTAACAGCCATGGTGGCATTACACAATCTTGTCCGACTCCTACACCAATAGAAAATTATTTTGATAAAACACCATCCACCCAAAGACATGCTCTGCTGCCAGCATACATAACTTTCACACTTTTAAGCATATTATCATTTATATCATAATTATTCAAGGCCTTCCATGGAAGTATCCTGTTTACTTGGTCATAAGCTTTCCCTAAATCTATAAAGGAGGTAAAAACTTTTACCAACAGACAGATACTTTCCATTCATCATAAAATTTTGGAAGTGCACCCCTTACCAGGCACCACTCTCTACAGTATCCCACACCTTCTCTGATGTAAGACCTACTACTTTATCAATAATGACCTTTCCAAACACTTTCCCTGACACATTCAGCAGGTAGATATCAATAGTTTTTGTGTTCAGACTGATCATTTTTTCCCTTATACAAAGGGACACTAGTAGCATCCATCCAATCCTTGGGAACTGTTCCTAACTCCTGGCACAAACAACTTCCAAATTTCAGTTAAACAATCAATTACGGATTATCACCATATTTTAACATCACAGTTATTGTGCCACCTATTCTCAAACCTCTACCATTTTGAAAAGATTTCAGAGCTTCACAAACCTCTTTCCTTGAGATGCCTCCCATGCTTTCTGCTCTTACCGTGGGATGATCTGCTTCTGCATCAAAATCTCCTTTGCTTCTCTCAAAATGACAAATGAGAATATCATTTAGTCAAACAAAGAACAATGGCAATTAAGGAAATGTTGAAAGCAGCAAAAAAGATACCACAACCTTTTTCATGAACATTTGCACTTCAGAAGAACTTTTGAGCTTCAAAAAATTTACAATTTTATTCATCATAAATCAATGTTCCAGAGAATATGTGCTCCCAAATGCATTTTTTTTTGTAAAAAAAAGTGATTAAATAATATCTACAGCTACAAATTTCCTTTCTTCTATAAACACAGATGTAAAAATAACAGTTGCAAGTAAAGTTTTGATTTGACAATTGTATTACATGTATATTTCTATTATTTTTACTTTATAATAAGAAAAGTTCCTTAAATTAAGATTTTTGATTTGAAATTTTCAAAATAAATGCACAATAAATTTGAAATTTTCAAAATCACATAAATTAGAAATTTTCAAAATCTACTGCACAAATTGTTTGGTAAAATGTCAAATTCTGTTTTTATGGAATATTTCAGCAGCAGTCCAATGAAGTTCATTCTAGCAGGCCTTGATATGTATTTCAAATATTTTTCCTTTAGCATCTTCTAACTGATAATAGTCAAAAAGCTGAGTTATAAGAATCCTACTTCAATACAATGACTGTTTCAATTTAATGTATACATATACCCATAATCATGATGTTCCTTCAGGCTGTATCAACTCCTTTATTACCACACTGCATGAACATTGTAGAAGTCAAAACTTTTGAATATTTTATAACTTATTATTAAAAATCCTTATGTAACTTTTCTTTTTTTTTTTTTAATTAAGACAAATGTGTGTGTGCCTGAACCATTTAGTCACACCCTAAAACTGTTACAAACACATGTTAGAAATTTTAGATACAATTAAAAAAAAAAAAAAAACCCACAGAAGTTCAAACACTGAAAATCACAAAATATTAAATACACACAGTCCATACACCTCGGTCAAACATTTTTAACTCATTCTGAAATCTTTTGTCCTAGACTAGGATAACAGCAGAGCTGGCTTCTCCTCCTTGATGTCACATATACCACTTGTATTGACCCTGAATGCAGTGCTGGAGTTCAACTTATTTTTGTCAAAGGTCTAGCCAAATTCTACTGCACAAATCTTACTTATGTATTACTGATTTTGCTCTAAATGTCATGTGCCCTCTTACTAATGAAATCACAAGATCATTTATTTTTTTATTTTTAACGACGACTTTGTTTTAATTAATATTTTTATTGGCAGCGCAAATGAAGTAGGATCGTAATTGTTACATACTGTTTCTTTCCCCCTATTATTAACATTGCTAGCACATTAATAATGTAAGATATTTTTGACTTTCACAAGCCAAAATATTGAATTAATATCTTTCAACTGTTTTTCCCAGTAGCAAAAGAAGAACCAAAAATAATACTTTCCTTAACATCCCCCTGCGCGAACCAAATTTTTAAGTTACGCGGGCTTCCTATTCCATGGATCTAAACTACGTAACTCTACCAATTGCTCTGGCAGGAACCTATCTTATATTTCCTTTTAAAAAAAATGCTATTCTCTTACAGCAAAATATGTGTTCACAAAGCCTTCTGTAAGAATTTTAAGCCCATTTACCAATTTTGCTCGCAATAAAACCACATCTTCAGCTTTTAATCATCTTTACCCTCCCCCCCATCTTTTTTTAAGCTGGCTGGTTCTCCAGGGGCGGGGGCAATTTAACTGATAATGAAATTGCCTTAGGGAAAACTTAACCTCTAGATCACACACACAAAAAAAAAGTCAGTCAGTCAAGAAGAGCAACTTTCTCACCTGTCCTCCACAAATTTATCGCAGTTTCTTTCTTACAGTTTTATTGTTGCTCTATGTTGTATTAATGTGGTAAAAAAAATATTATAAAACTAGATTTTAAAAAATTGGGCTAGTTCTTTATAGTTAGGCTTTAACTTCATGACAAATGGGACATGAAATTTGATTTCATAATTTTGTCTGTTTCTAGTTCATTATAAGTTAAAAAAGAAACAGAATGGCCCAGCTATGATTCCATTTCAAATTTCCATGAAGAAAGCAACACAACCAATGAAGCATATTAATGCAATGTTTTATACACTAGTAATATTTGCAAATATAAAGTTTCAAAAACACTTATGCACACCTGAAATGGAAGATAAAGGAAACTGGGATCCATTTCTTGTAAGCTGCTAATGTCAACTTCTACTAGATCTCCTTCATCAACTAGCTGACACACTGCCTACAGAACAAAAACAGAACAAAATAAGTCAACCCTTAAATGTTTTTTACATGAGATTTTTACGTGTGCACACACACACACACACAGAACCCCACTATACACCAGAGATGCCAGGGAATGTTACTGTAAATTTCAGATTTGAGTATAACTTCAGGTGTGCTGTTGTAACTAACATTTCATGCAATACTTACACAACTAAAGTCTGAAATGCTTAAAAAAAAAAAAACAGGGTTACAACTTAAGAAAAATAAAGCAATGTTTACACCACTGCATATGGTTTTTGCTGTGTCAAGAAAAGAAAGTGGGATGTATTTTTCTCCTTTTTTTATTTTTTTTATTTTGTGAGTACAGAATTTTTTTTTTTTTTTTTTTTGATTGGAGGTTTAACGACCACTGTGAGCAACTCAATGGGCTATAAGCAGTCGCCCGTCCCTAATTTAGGGTCACTGGTTCCAGGGAAGGGAGAGAACCAGTGCCATAAGACAAACACAACATCCATGCCACACCGGGATTCAAACCCGGACCCCTTTCGGACGAATGATCAGAGGCCATCGCTTAGACCACCGCGCCACCGGGGCGGCAAAAGTACAGAAATTGAAGTTTAAAATTTGAACTCTCTGTTGATGCCTTTTGTTACCCATAAAATCATTCACTTTGCAAGTTGACTAACCAGTACCATTTTTTAAATTAAATTTTGCTTTGAACAAAAGGAAAAGTGCTTGCTATGTTCCTTGATACAGCAAGAAAAACTTAATGAATGGGAAAACACGGATTTTAAGAAAAAAAATTAAGGAAATCAGAAGTGCCATTACTTGCACAGCTGCGAGAACAATTTTTTGGTAATCTAAATGACACAGATGGCATCATAAACAGGCTAAGTACAAATTTTTAAATTGGATTTTATTTTAAAAAATGTGAGAGGGCAAAAATGCTTGCCCTCCTGATTGATTTTGAAAAAACTCTTAGGAACAGGAAAACATGAATTTCATTAGGAAATATTCTTAAAAAATACAAAGTAACTATTTTGTATTTATTATTACCAAAAAGAAAAACATTATCACAAAAATATTAAAAATAAGGAATACAACCAGGAAAATAAAATAAAAAAAGCATAACCTTGTGAGAATATTCAAAATGCAAAAGGTCAACAGCTGTATCATTATTACAGCTGAGTTTTTTTTTTTTTGCTTTTTCAATATAGACTACTTCAGTTGTTAATATTTCCTCCAGGGTCATTCCTTGGAGATTCACCCAGGTGTTGTGTGTGCTGCATGTTTTTATAAAAATTTGAAACTTTGCTCATTTATTTGTGTGGTTGAATAATGGCCAAAATTTAAAAAAAAAAAATGTTCACCCCCCCATATAGGTTGCTTCAAAGACAGCAGCCATCACAATTTTTAGCATATTGAAGCCTTTCCTATATTTCTGATATCTCCTGAACCAATACAGATATTGGAATGATTCAAAAAAGGTTTTGTTAAGCATTAAATGAGTATTCTGTAACACTAAGAAAATGTTCAGAAATCAGTCACATTTTTTACTTAACACTTTCACTGCCGAACGGCGTCATACAATTCTTAGCCCAGGTGCCGACGATGCCGTACGGCATCATAAGCATGGCTTCATATTTCGCTTCCTAAAACCTTCGGCACTTGAAGATAGTTATCTATTTTGTTACTGGCACTGAAAATGAGTTTCCAACTGTCTAAAAGTGACCGCGGTTGTGGGATAGCAGATTTTTTCCCACATGGTTTAGGGAAGGGAAAGTAAGTTGACTTCCCATAGACTTAACACAGTGTGCACTTTTCACTGCAATGTTTATTTTCCTTTGAACGTCACTGGTTTTGCGGTGAAGGGAACTATCAATAAATAAATGCTTTAGTGGCAATAAAAAGCATTTGCTACTTAGAGTTTATACTTCACATGGAGGCT
Organism: Macrothele yani; assembly: GCA_039090855.1. Classification (NCBI taxonomy): domain Eukaryota; kingdom Metazoa; phylum Arthropoda; class Arachnida; order Araneae; family Macrothelidae; genus Macrothele; species Macrothele yani. The sequence goes on along the minus strand of CM077027.1, from coordinate 128,790,959 downwards.
AAAGGGATTTCAAAGAAACCCATATTCACTTCAATACTTAGTTTTGCGTAAACAATGGATATATTCGGAAGTGCTGTCGCTGGTCCCTCTCAACCAAAAGTTCCTCGGTGGGCACATTCTTCCGTGAAAATAGGAGATGATGCCGATAATCTGTCATCAAAGTACAGAAACATTCTTTTACTAGCTGTAGTACAACCGGCAGTCCAAGTGAGAATGAAGAATGCCGAGTTCTTTCTCATACTCCGTCTCAACTGATTTTGGCTATACATTGGTGTGATGGTCCCGACATCATGAGAAGAATTCCGTTCACTGGTGTACCAGGACTGAAAATTAATATGATAGGTACTGAGCCAATCGATTTTTTTAATCGTTTTGGAAATGAGAAATTTTACAGTCTATTAGTGAGGGAAAGTAATGCATATGCTGTAGAAGTGTTTATCTCGGGAGTTACTGAAGGTTCACGAATAAATGAATGGAAGGATGTGTCGGTAGATGAGATGAAAGTTTTTCTGAGCCTTCTGTTTCATATGGGCATTGTACAAGTGCCCCACCTCCAAGATTACTGGAAAACAGATCCATTATTCAAAATGGACTGCTTTTCTTCAAATATGAGCAGGAATCGTTTTTTTCTGATTATGCAGTGCCTTCATTTTGCAAGAAATCCTCAACCTGGTGAAGCGATTACAACCAACCGCCTTGCTAAAATAATGCATTTACTGGATTTATTTAATGATACCATAGAGAGTATATGCTACCCTGGAAAAGAACTTACGATTGATGAATCAATGATTTTACGGAGAGGTCATTTGATATTCAAACAGTACATGAAAGGAAAACGTCATAAATATGGGGTGAAACTTTATACGCTAATGGAACCAAATGGTATGATTCTAAAAGCTTTGGTTTACACAGGGCAACTGGACTCCCTGGGGGGAGGGGGGAGGTCATGCTGCTAATGTAGTTTTAAAATTGATGGAAGGGAAGCTAAATGTTGGTCATGCTATTTATATGGATAATTTTTTATAATGGTTACAATCTCGAATTGCAGTTGTTGAACAATGACACTTATTGCACTGGAACTCTCTGCGCAGTCCGACGACATCTTCCCAAGGATGTCACGAAAGCTAAACTTTTGAATGGGGAACAGAAATGCCAATATTCCAATGCTGTTGCAGTGTGCAAGTGGAAAGATAAAAGGGATGTTCACTTCATTACCACAGAGTTTGAGGATGATTTAGTTCAAACTGTAAATAAAAGGGGACAGATAAAAGAAAACCCAAAGGTAGTTATCAACTAAATTTATGTCAGGGGTAGATTGTCAAGATCAAATGCTAGCATACTATCCTTGTGAAAGGAAAACCATAAGATGGCACAAGAAGCTAGGAATACATATATTTCATATGATGATAATCACTTCCCACAATTTGTATAATGAATTATCAGGGAACAAGATAAGCCTCTACGATTTTAGGCTATCCATTGTACGCCAACATTTGAATCAAGAGCCATCAACTTCCCGAGCGAAGATATCTAAATCATTAACTATATGTCAACAAAATAGTTTCCATATCATCTACTGTTTCGCACGTTACTAGAAATTCGAGCATGGGAAAACGCCAATATAATAAAAAAAATTTATTTCAACTTGTCACTAATATTCCTTTTTGATGTTCCTTATAATAGTTTAGAATTTTATTATATGAAGATTACAAATTCATATGAAAAAATGTTTTTATATGTACAGTCATATGCATCATAAGTTGTCAAAGTCCACCAATATGTAGAGACAATATGTATTAAATGATTAACATTATTCCAGTTTTTTAACTCATGATTCACGAAATTAATACAATAGAAAAGAACTTCCGAACCTTTTGATTATGATGCGTTGAATCAGCAATAAGCCATCTTATTTTGTCTTCCTATTGCTAAAAAAAAGTATGTTCCAAGTCAAACTGCATGTTTGTGTGCGAGGGATTTTTACCCTACCGAAATCAAAATGTATGGATTTTGTATTTATCCAGTTATGCATCATGGCACTATTTATGGAATTCTTTGGCATTTGAAAGTATTATTTCTCTTGTTTTATATGCAACAATGTTCGAAATATGTATCCAGTAAATGTCTTCTTCAATATTGGAATAATATTTTATTGCTGGCAGAATTATAATTACGAATATCAATTATGGATAAATTTTCTCGTATTTTAGAATTGCTAAGTCATGCAAAGCTATGAGATGCTAACACACGGCTGGTTGGTCCAAACGCATAAAAGCTCAATCATGATGCCACACGACGCCTTGTGGCATAGTGGGAGATTTGCACGGGTTTCATACCTGCACCGTGTGCTTGCCACTGATATAGTACGGCGACAGCGAACGTGTTAAAAGCCCTTTAAACATTGATGCAATTGGAAGCTAATTTTGTCTTACTTTGAGATTTTTTTTATGAAACACAGGAAACATACACAAAGTTACAATTCATACTGTAGAAACCTTACCTTGTCCCTTGAAAACACAAAAAACAAATCCTGAAATTAGGTACTCCTTCGTGCCCCCCCCCCCCCGAAATTTGAGAAAGAACGCACTTTCCCAATTTTTCAGGTCTTATATCTCTGGTGGGGTGAGATACAAAAATCAGAATTTTTGCGTACATAACCACCTACATAATGGCTATATCAGGATTAGAGGAAATGCTATCCCACATTCACCAACCCGCTTGGCCAGCGTGGTGAGTTATGGCCAAACACCTCCAAAAATGACTCCACAACTTAAATTTTGGCTTTCAGTCTTCCGCAGCTGGAATGTACCTGACCAAGGCAGTGGCCAGTGCGACAAGAAGGCAGAGGGTGCTAAGAATCACCGGAGGACCGGACTAGGCTGCCATTTGATGCTGACCTTGGCTACTTACAATAGACGCTCTCTATCTTCTGATTCAAGGATTCTTGAATTGGAAGAGGAACTACAAAGAATCAAGTGGGACATTGTCGAGCTAAGTGAGGTAAGGAGAAGATCTCATTGAACAGAAAAGTGGACATCTCTTCTACTATCGTGGGACAGATACTGGCAGAACTAGTGGTGTTGGATTTATAATAAACAAGAAACTGAAGTATAAAGTTGTAGAATTTGAAAGTTCTTCTAACAGAGCTACACGACTCGTTGTCCAACTCTGGAGAAGATATCAGGCTCAGATTATTCAAACTTATGCACCCACCACAAGTCATTCTGAAGAAGAAATTTAAGAATTTTATGAGGAAATTCGTCATCTAAATAATAAAGGCAAGCAGAACTTGAAGATAATTATGGAAGATTTCAATGCAAAAATACGGCAACAGAATGAAACTTAAGTAGGTAAATTCGGTCATGGCAACAGAAACCAGCATGGAAATACTCTCGTAGAGTTTGCAGAGATAGAAGGGTTTTTCATCATGAACTCCTTTTTCAAGAAAAAGCCACACAGGAAATGAAAATGGAGACATCCAAATGGGACGACAAGCGAAATAGATTATATTATGTGTAACAAAAAATTTGTCATAGAAGATGGCAGTGTGCTAAACAAGTTTAACACAGGTAGTGACCATAGATTGGCGAGATGTAAGATGCACCTCAACACTAAACTCGAACGTGACAAGCTCATAAGACCAACAAAATGTATTGACATAACCAACCTTAAAAAACACCGTAATACCTTCAAGTTGGAACTGAAGAACAGATTCTCTGCTTTAGAAGGCCTAACATCGGAAGAAGTGGATATTACTGAAGTTAACAGAAAAGTAACCAAAGCTCTTCTGGAAACAGCGACAAATTTAGCTGGGTCTAAGGACAAGTTGCATGTGAACAAATTATCAGGAAAAACCAAAATGTTGATGCAAAAAAGAAGAGAGATGAAGACAACTAAAGAAGATGCGACTTCCAAAGTGGAATATATAGAGCTATGCAAGACAGTACGAAAAAGTATCACTGAAGACATAAGGAAATTCAACTGTGAACTTGTGAGGAAAGCAATTGTAAACAACAAAAGCCTAAAAATAGCAAAGGGACATCTCAGTGAGGGAAGAAAACAGATTATGACACTGAGAAAAGAAGATGGTTCTGTAACAAGAAACAGAGGCAAAATTTTGACAAGAGTGAAAGATTTCTACTCCAAATTATATAAAAGGGATGATACATGTACTCCAGACATCATGAAAAGTACCAGTACCAGAGTTATCCCAGTCCTCCCAGCAGAAGTTGCACATGCAATCAAGAACATGAAGCAGGGGAAAGCTCCAGGAGAAGATGGAATTACTGTAGACATCATACAAGAAGCAAGTGGAGAAATCGAAACAGTATTCGCCCAAATTTTCACTCGATGCCTTAATGAAGGAAAGATTCCTGAGGATTGGAACAACGCTACAATGATCTTGCTACATAAAAAAGGTGACATTGAGGATCTCAGGAATTACAGACCTATCAGCCTCCTATCAGTGGTTTATAAAATCTTCACTAAAGTTCTTTCACACCGCTTGAAGGTAACACTGGACATGGCTCAACCGAGAGAACAAGCTGGATTCAGGAGTGGCTACAGCACAATAGATCATATCCACGTACTGAGAGAACTAATTGAAAGAGCGAGGGAATATGAACTTCCATTGTGCATGGCTTTTATCGATTATGAAAAAGCCTTTGATTCGGTGAAACCATCAGCAGTTACAATGGCTCTGAGATCCTGCGGCATTGAAGATGCGTACATTAATATTATTAATAACATCTATGAAAATGCAAGTGCAAAGATTCGGCTGTTTGAAAATACAACACACATAAAAATTGGAAAAAGAGTGAGACAAGGTGACACCATATCTCCGAAGCTCTTTAATGCCACATTGGAAAATGTCTTTCAATCACTGAACTGGGAAAACAAAGGGATAAAGATTAATGGGGATTATCTAACCCACCTTCGTTTTGCTGATTACAGTCATTTTTGCAACTACCCCATCAGAGCTGCAGAGTATGATCCAGGAACTTGCTGACAAGAGTAAAGAAGTGGGATTAAAAATGAACTTTCAGAAGACAAAAGTGATGTTCAATGCTTTTACAAGAAATGAAGATTTATCGATTGATGGAGAAAAGCTGGAGATAACAGGCACGTACGTTTATCTTGGACAGCAGATATCAAGTGAGGGTCACATTGATGAAGAAATTAATCGGCATACAAAACTTGCCTGGAGAGCTTTTGGAAGAAACAGCATAATTTTCAAGAGCAATATGCCATTATGTCTTAAAAGAAAAGTGTTTGATCAATGCATCCTTCCAGTGCTTACGTATGGTGCAGAGACATGGACCTTAACTAAAAGAGACATACAAAGGCTGCAGACAACTAAAAAAGCATGGAGAGGTGCATGCTTGGTGTAACCAGGAGAGATAAGAAGAGGAACTCGTGGATCCGAAAAATGACAAGAATGGAAGACATCATGATCAGAGTTAAATCCCTGAAATGGCAATGGGCTGGACATACTGCCAGAAGGACAGACCATCGATGGACAGGCGAAATTTTAGATTGGATTCCAAGAGACAGGAAAAGACCCAGAAGAAGACCACATGGAAGATGGGTGGATGAAATTCGAATGTATGCGGGAGTGACATGGAGGAGACTGGCACAAGACAGACTGTTGTGGAGGAAACTTGGGGAGACCTTCGTCCAGCAGTGGATTGATAATGGATGATGATGATATACCTGTATATACACTGGTCACAAAAAGTAAGGGATATTGCATGAAGTGAAGCTACGTAACATAAACAACAGTGTGTTTACAAAAAACAATTTAATGGGCAATTTCTGCACACAACAATTAGTACCACAATATAGACAAAAGTGTACATTCAGAGAATGTCCATACCTCTGGACTTCAGTATTCAGTAACACTACCTATGTGTTGAAGAATGTCTTGACACCTACGAAGCATACTTGCAGTGACATTATTGACGAGTGTCTGGTGCAATTAGTCCCATATTACAGTCAACACATTACAAAGGTCTGCCAGTATACTGGGGTATGGAATGTGGTTATCTAAACATTGCTGTATAGATTCCCAAATTTTCTTAATAGGATTAAGGTCAGGAGACCTGAGGTAGCTGTAATGATTCGATTTTGTGGTTTTCCAGCCAGGGCCGGTCCAAGGGGTAGGCCAGATGGTAAATGTGTAGATTAGCGTCCTAAATTATTTCGTCGAAAAAATTTTAGTAACTGTAAAAAGTGCGATGTACAGATTTTAGTGTATGGAAATTAATGGCAAATGGTGCAGAAATCGCATATTTTAAATGTGTTTTAAAGATTGTTTTTCGTAATATTGACCTGTGAAGAGAAGCTGCAGTAGGCCTACTGCATTGCTCCGGCAAAGATGTGAAGCTTTGGTCCTTTAAAAGGAAGGTTCGTTGCTGTGCCAAAATGACGGGCGGAAGAGTACGAGAGAAAGAGGTTACATTGTTGGCAGGAGAGCAATAAATGTAGTAATACGCTACAGAAAATAGGTCCATAGCATCCGCTCTTTATTTTGTTGTATCCTGTACGTTGTTGGCAGGAAAAACCAAATAAACCCTCTTCGATTTGCAAAAGATACGTATGAGTAAGACAGAAACTGACCTGCGAACAAGCTATTAGCACGAGAACCAAAAGTGCAGTGACAGCAAATCAGCTATGAATGGAAGCTGTTTAAATCAGAACCGAACGTTATAGTTCCCCAGTTTTCTGTACAACATAGAAAAGCATATTAGTACTTTCTATTTTGAATCAAGGAATCATATGCGAAAGAACGAAAAATTTCTCAACATCCGCTTTAAAAATTATGACAAAACATGAACGAACTATATTGTGTGGCGTATGAGTATAACATGGCTCGCTCTCCAGGCAAGAAGATAAGCACTTGGACTTGTAGTCGTCGGCGCGTGAATTCATGCCGCAGCAAATCTTCCTTTCAACGAAGCAAAGCTTCACATAGTTGCCGTAACGATGCGTTATGCCTACCACAGCGTCTCTTCACAGCATCACACGCACAGGTCAATATTATGATAAAAAAATCTTTAAAACACATTTAAAATATAAAATTTCTGCACAATTTGCCATTAATTTTCGTACTCTAAAATCTTTACGTCACACTTTTTCCAGGTACTGACATTTTTCCGACAAATAATTTAGGACATTAATATATATATTTACCGGCCAGGTAGGCAGCCACCAAATGGAAGGGATACCAAATTAGCCCATGGATTTCTAAATTTCTTACATAGTAAAATTATCCACCAACTTTTTTTTTTTCTTTTATGAGCTAGTCTGTATTTGCCACAAAAATGAAAGCTGAATACTCCTTTGTTGTTTCTCTGGCACGTGCAGAGTTCATATATATATACACCGACAACAAGAAGCATTTTCAATTCGTGTGTTGTGTGTTTCTTCTGAGAATTCTTCTCTGCTGCTTTTACACATTTGGGTTTTCGGGGGGGAGGGGGAGGGGGATTAAAAATTATTTTTTTCATTCTTGATGTTTGTTGACACTTATATATATAACAATAAGGCTTGAGTGACAAGCTTTATTGTTATGTACATCTTGGAAATAAATCCCAAATTCCCAAGGTGGAAAAAAACACTTTTGACTATGAAAACTGCAACAAAGCTCCTACAGATTGCGAAACCATTTATAAATCAACGGTTTTCTATCCAGTCATTGATAGTGCATTGTTTGCCATTCAGGAAAGATTTACTCAGTTGCAAAAACTTTCCAATGCTTTGGGTTTCCTTTATAATTTGAAGAAATTGCCTGACAAGGGATTCTTTAAAGTGCATGCAGTTAGAAAAATTCCTTAAGGATGCTGACAGTGAAGAAAAAGATATCGACAGGGAGCAACTGTTCGAAGAGCTGCGGCATTTGCAAGCACTTATGAGCAAATGCAGCTCAGCTACTACAATAGAAGCTCTAAACTTCATATTCCAGCATGATATGATTAATTGTTTTCCCAACAGTAGGATTTGCTTTCGAATATTGCAGTTCCTGTCTCTGTAGAAAGCGGGAAAAGAAGTTTTAATAAATTAAAGGTGATAAAGACTTCTTTGAGATCTACGACGACACAGGAATGGCTATCAGCTTTATCCATCATTTCTATTGAAAACACTGTTGCACAAAAAAAAAAAATTCTGAAGCAATGAAGAGGTTTTGGCAAAATAAAGCCAGACATGAACGTTTCATGTAAATACACTGGCATGCAAAAATTAAGGACGAGACGGTTTTTCGAATGTAAAGTCGTGCAGAAGTGTTCCACATAGACTCAAATCATACCATAAGATCCCCAAGATGTAAGAATATGGGACAAGTGAGCAAACCCTTCCAAACAAGGAATCCAAAGGATACAAAGGCACTTTATTGAAAAGGTAGCTTCGAGCACAACTGGACAGAAGACAGAAACGTCAGTGTGACAGGCGGCTGCCAAGAAAAATTCAGTCTTTAGTAGTGGATATGATCAGCCCTCACTGCGTTGCAGGATTTACAACGTCTGTCCATGCTGAGGACGAGGTTGTCAAGGAGCTGCTGAGACATCATGGCCCATTCATCTTGCAGCGCCAATCGCAGCTGCGGAATCGTAGCTGGCGGCTGGTGACGTGCTGGAATTAGGTCCAGGGACCTTGCGGGCCAATTCATGCGTTGAATATCTTCACTCCCCAACAGCTCTGCGACAGCCACTGTTCGATGAGGTGTAGCGTTGTCGTCCATGAAGAGGAACTCAGGACCCACAGCACCTCTAAACAGACGCACGTGAGGCAGGAGAACCTCGGTACAACAGCGGACACCAGTGACTGAACCTCCTTGGAAGATGTGGAGGTCAGTACGGCTACCAAGCATGATACTGCCCCAAACAAGAACTCTGCCACCTCCAAACCGGTCTCTTTCGATGATGTTGGAGGTGTAATTGCGTGTTCCTTGCTCTCTCCAGATGTGTATACGTCCAGAATACCTTGTCAGACTAAATCGGCTCTCATCCATAAAGAGAACTCAACCCCATTGCTGATGTGTCCAGTTCTTGTGTTCCTGGCACCACAGAAACTGCAGTCTCCGATGAGCAGGTGTTAACGGCACACACCATACTGGTCGTCGTGCAAATAAACCACCTTTGTGCAGCCTACTGGCCATGGTAAAACACGATAATAGACGTCCAGTTGTCTGTTGCATATGCCTTGCGATTTCTCCCGCTGTCTGCCGTCTGTCTCTTCTCGCCTGTAGGACAATATACCGGTCGTCCGCTGCCTTGGTTGCTCATGGACGACCACTGCTAAACTCTCGGATAGCTGTTCCTGTCGTTTGAAATGCTCTCCAAGCTCGTGAAACGATGCTGTGAGCGATCCCGAACTCCCCGGCCACACTAGTCACACTTCGACCTTCTTCCAACTTCCCAATGACGCGACCTTGGGTAAAGTCATCCAGATGTCGTCTACTGGATTGCCTGTTAGCCATATCACACGGTGGCAGCAACTCGACGTCGTTCAAACCGATGTACACCGTGCAATAGCTTTCACCGAATTGCTGAGCGTACACCGCCCGTGTGCTCTATACCCTTCCGACCCCCCCCGTCATGTTGCATATATGCGCATACCCTACCGTACCGGACCCTAGTCTATCTCCCGAGTGGTTTTTCGGTCCGTTCTGCCTGCTTGTTCTGCTAATTTCTTCTCTTTGTCCTTGATTTTTGCACACCAGTGTAATGCAAACAGCTATGTATGATTCCGTCTTTTTGTGAGTAAAATTATCATTATTATATTGGACTATTTATTTGTAGCATAGCATATAATAGTGAGTTAGTGACATATCTACTGAGCATACTAAGTTGAGAATAAAGCTATTTGCTGTGTTTGGGTGCTTAGCGCAAAAAAAAAAAAAAAAAAAATCAGGGGGGGGGGGGGGGGTGTGCCTAATATTTGTACTTACCCTTAGACCTGCCCTGTTTCCAGCTCCTGAAGCATGATGACTGACTGCACTGTCATTAAGAAGCCCAGGTGGGTTTTATTGCTTTTTTTTGTTTTAAGTTTAACATGGTTCTTCAATAATTTAACATTGATAGGAAAATTACATGTGTTACTTATATGAAATGCTGAAATAACCATGAATATATACTAATTTGAGTTGTGTTTTGGACAACATAAAATAGGCACCAGTATGCTTGGCTGGGTGTCAAGAAGAAATCGTCCTCCCTACTTAATGCCGCTGTTACATGTGTTAGCACACATGGCATGTATGTGTGTACCCATACCTGCCAACATTGGGTAGAGCGTTGTCAGTAGTAATTGGTATTGTTGCGCGGCATAAATAGACTTTTTTATGAAACGATTCATCTCTTTGTAAAAAAGAAATACCCACCACAACAAAATGTTACAACAAACAAGGACTCTAATGAAACAAACTTAACTCATGTGAAACGCAAAGTTGATTCCCCTGCTGGCAAGGGCATGATAGGTAACATTGCAAGATTTAAGTTCGAAACTTCCACCAGTAAAAATCAGTCAGATGCGTTAAGAATTCCACAACACTCGACAAATGGGAAATCCAAGCAAGTGAATGTGCAGCATGCGAACCTTCACTCACCATATGATCATACTGCCTCTAAAATTGCAGTTAATGGCAAGATAAACCAAAGAAGGAAAAAAAAAAAGAAAGAAAAAAAAAGTTGGACGCTTTAACTGGGTGAAAAATCAAAACACACAGCAAGACTGCAGACCACTGTCAGTTTGTTTTTTGTTGACCCTGCAGCTGCGCAGCATCCATTGCTTATTTTATTTCTATTTTTTTCTGCTGATATCTTTCTCTCGGGTCATTCCACATCACTTCATCCAGGCCATGTAACCCACCATCTCAGATTTTGATGAAATTTAGCATGGAGGCATACTCCACCAAGATATAGAAAATGACAGAATTTTAACTTCCTACACCTCATAGTTTCTGAGATACAATGCTCTAAAGTTTCACTGAACATCAATCTCGCACGTAGAGCAACAGAGTACCACTTTTCACAAAATGCTGCATAACTGTAGTGCTATTTAGTTTAGAAGAAATAAATTTTGTACCCTTATGCAAAAGAGCTTTCAGAACAAGAAATAATTTTAAATTTCATTGAAAACACTGAATAAATAAATGAAATATAGTGGTAAAGTGAAAATTTAATAAAAAATCTTTCTATTCTATATTAGGCTCTACAATAAATAGCAGAGGTATGAAGGAGCTCTTTTTTAATGTATATTGGTCTTTGATATATATTGTCACATAACAAGAAAAAAAAATAGTGGCTTTCAGCTTGCTTTTGGAGATATGTGCAAATATATGAAGCGCGTGCGTGGTTCCACTTCGTCAATTCAACCACCTTTTTTTCTTATTAATTATAACTTATCTCTGACATTCAAGAAATTTCACAAGGAGATATAACTAACAAGGACACAAAAATATGTTTTCTTACACCATATAGTTTCGGAAATACCATATTAACAAATTTGACGAAATGGCTAGTTCAGCTTTACCCCATAACAAGTTAGGTGAGCATACGCAACAAACTGCTTAGTCATACTCACCTATGGTACATAGATCTATTTTTTCATAATTAGTTTTGACTTGAAAAAAGAAACACAAGCAAGTAGTTTTGCACTGTTCACAAATATTTACATTGATGTTTTTAATATGCTATGATCAACTCTTGAGGATGGAGTCCTTATAATTCAGCCACTTAGTTTGACAGGTTTTCATGTTCAACTTGGAAAATACATATGTTCTACCAGAACTTGTTGTCATGGGAGCGTCAATTAAACATAAAATGTGTCAAAATGGAATATTGCACTCATCTTTAAATGAAGGCCAGTAGAAAGAAACTGCAGAACTGTTTAGGTGCATAAATTTTACAGATGCATCACTTACTTCATAATTGATTTTCTCTATTATTCCTAGAAACCAGTTAGAATCATATACACATGCTACATAACAATGTGTAGATAACTAACTGCCTTTGTATTCCTAGATTTTTACAGCCAAAATCAAAAAGTAATTTTCATCCAAGCTTGTTCCCTTGGTTGCTATTTTAGATGTTGATAATGAAATAAAGCTGTGGAAACTCCGTGTATCAGGTATTGTTTGAACATGAGAAAATCTTACTTGACACTCATTGTGCACAGCATTCATATCACTTTTCAAAATGAAACTCTATTTTCATGATATTTTTACGACAGTTAAGTCAAACATCTCCTGTGGAGTGGTTATTTGCTCTTTCAGTAAATGTTGGAGACTTGCTTTTGCAGTGATTCATTTAACAGTTCCACCTATGCCATCACAAGGAGACTTCATGTTGCTGGTGGCAAAGAAAGACCATGAAGCTGTCACTGCAAAATCATTAATGTGATGACATAGATTTATAGTTTTTGTACTGAGCAACACAACCATCAGTAAAATAATGTACTTCTTTTACTTGTTGGTAGTTCTTTTTAAAGAAAGTTATTATTGCACTCTGAATCTTGTACACCATAGCAACATCATGATCATGATGATCAGAAATGAAACAGTGACTTAATGCAGAGGTCAAAGAGTCAGAATTTTTTTTACAGTAAGTAACAACAGGGCATGCATGGCGAGTCCAATGATACCATTGTGCTCCTTCCTGAACTACAAATGCATAATTTTCACTGAAGTCCATCAGTATAATGGTAGATTCTGGACCAATTGTTCCTTTCAACTTACTGAAAAATGAAGACTGTGCTTTGGTAATGTATGAATGCAGAATGAGCTTCTCATCTTTTGGCACAAATAATTCAACGAATTCCTCAACTGAAGAAGAAAAGTTTTGAAGCTCCATTCTGTCTGTAGACACCCACTGGTGATATTCGATTTCATCAATGGGATCACAATTTTTAAATTTCTGCAGCAATAACTGATTCAGATTTGTACTTTTTGGACACTGAACAACACCAAAGCATGCACTTTGAATCCTTACTGCTGCAGACAAGACTACTGATAAAGCCCTGATGTGATTTTTCAAAGTGTGCTGCACTAACCAAAAGTTAGACATTTTGATGTATGGTGCACACAGATACAGAATGGGTTCCAGAGGAGCCCGCAAGAATGCACCATATTGGATGAAGAGCACAAAATTTAGAAAATCCTACCTTTTCATTAGTATGTCTTTGTTTAAATTGTTGATATAATTCTTTCAAATTGCACAGAATAAGTCTTTTCTGAGCATGGACATTTTTAGCACCACTTACTTTGTCCTTCATTCCTGGCATTTGCCTAGAATAGTTATCTTCATAAAATTCTATAATCTGTTTTATGGCATCTTGTGAATTCTTACCATGGCAGGGTTTGGGAACTGATATAATGCCTTTATCTTTTGCTAATTTTCTTGCCTGATGTACTGTGTATTCTGAAACTTCAAGCTGTTGTGCTACTTTTTTTCTGGACCATGATGAGAGAGCCATTGTTAATATCTGCATTTTTTTTAATTTTTTTTTACGACAAACAGTAGGTATCTTTTCTTTCATTAAAGCAACAAGTTCATCCAAATCATGAGCTTTTAGTTTTAATTCATCTATGGAGTGTTCATCATCACTGTCTCTAGTAGAAGATTGAACTGTAAAGCCATACTTCAGAACATAAGATATTTTACTCTGCATAGCTAACTTTGCTTGAAGAAGTTTTCTTTTTCCATATGCTAGTTTACTATGGGATGGCAAGGAATGTAATTTTAACGGTGACAATTCTAAATCAGATAAACTTTCATTTACTTCTTTAGCAGCACATTCTTTAATAATAAAATCATCAGGGACCATTTCACTATCATCAGTCTCACTTAAAACTTCATCTTCTAAGGTCGTCCTAATTTAGATGCTTTCCCATGACACTGAGGACATAATTTCTGGCCTGGGCATACACTGTGTTTTTAGATTGCAGTTGTTGGGCTATTTGTATACTGACTTGATGCAGGGACCTCTTCAACAGGTTTTTTCACATCATGGTCACCAAAAGGGTTGCAATAAGTTACTTGGTAGGTTTCATATTTTTTCAGATAATAACATTTGTGATGTAAACATACTGAGATTATATCTTTATGTGGAATATTAAGTTTTAAAGAAATAAGTTCCGTGTCAGCAACAGAAAATTATTCACTACTGAGAAACCCTTTTGTCTTCACATAACTTGATTTATTGCATTCCGTATTAGTAAGTGATCCAACACTACACTGGTCCATTATCTTTTTCCATGATTGAGGTTGACAAACTTGTCCCAAAGTCAGATTAACACAGAGCAGCTAATACACAAAAAGAAAATATTGGAAGCAATATACAGTACAACCTCGAAAATCCGGAATCGTCCGGACTTTGCCGATTCCGGATTTTGGAATTTTCCGGATTATAGAGAGTTTGGATAAAATTAAAACTTAGTATTAAATAAATACACTATTTTTGTAAAAGTAATGACAAAAATCAAGTTAACCAATTAAAATATATTATTTAATATAAAATAATAGAACAGGAGAATTTTTAAGAAAAATATCAAAATACAAAAAAAGATTACTGTAATTTTCGGACTAAGAGTCTCAGGTGAGAAATTTTGCAATCTTGGAAGCAAAAGTTGCCGTAAGGGCCGCACCTGTGTCGAAGTCGTGGTGCTGCTCAGAAAACTAAATTGTCTTTCTTATTTTCATGAATTAACTCACACCTAATGTGATTATATGTATACTTCAAAGGCTAATTCTGCAACTCAGTGTCGATCTGCTTTATGCACTTATTTTTTCACACTGGCAAACATTTTTATTTATACATTTTTATTAATCATGCTAATGTTTTTTTGTTTTCCTTTATTAAATGCTGAAAACCATTTATGTAATCAATATAAATCACAGTTAAATCTTAAGACTCCCGTCAGAATATCGCATTGCTCGTAAAACCGCACAATTGTCTAAATTCCATTCAATGTGGATGTCTGCTACAGGATAGTTCTCTGTTCACCGCAATAGAATCCGTCTTAGAAGTAATTAACTTATAAATTGTTGCTTGCAATGCTTTCGATTAATGTTTTCTTTAATATGTTCCTTCTATGTTTTATGATTTTTTTTCTCATTTACAGATGTTTTTGTTAGAATGAAGTTGCTTTATGCTTCCTTTTACCAGCTCCCTCGCACGTGTTCGCGGATCTCGCTGCCAACACTTCGAAACAGCGGTGATGCTTTCTCTCTTTCAAGTGGTTTGACCTACTTTCATTTACTGCACACTGAGCCTTCGCGTTGAGCTCCGCTTTTATATGTATGAATGGGAAAGCTCTCCCTTTTTTTCTTTTGCATTTGTGAAGATTTTATCTTCAGCCAGGTATTAAATTAATTACCCATTGTTAACATCAGATGATGATGCTACAGCGCTTATTAGTGAGAAAGCATTTCCAGCCGAAGCCTTCAACTTCCACTATCGTCAGTCAATAAAAAAAAAAATTGAAATCAAAGCAAAACTCAGGAGCACAGAGCCAAGAAACACCTGTATCGCATGCCAGATTGTTCATGTTCTTAAGCTTTTGTTCAGGGAAGTGCCCATCAAACCGGTCTCCCCACCCCAGTGAAAATCAATGTTCCTTCTCTTGGTTGCATCGCACCTTCCTGCATGATGTGTGCTGCAGCCAAAGAAAGAGATACCCTGGGCGCGCTATCCACAGGAGCCTCGGACGTCACGCTACTGGTCTGTGTGTGCTTATGTCCCCATTCCATCCTCCATGCAAAGGGCATTTGAGTCAGGCATTCCTTTCACAAACAAACCTCCTAACCTTAAGACCTACGTGAGCATTTCCCGTCCTCCCCCACTTTCCCTCCTAAACCAACATCAGGACAGCGGAGTTATTGTTTAAATACATGTGTCTAACGAATCGCGACATCATATCTATAAATTTCTGTAAAAATTTTATTGCATCTTTTTAGTAAATAATCAGTATATTTGTTTTTGAAATATCATTATATGCATAATCTTACCTGTTGTTTTAAATTCGAGACCTCGGCAGTCCGGAAGATTTAAAAAAAAAAAAAAAAAAAAAATCCGGAAAAAGTCCGAATTTTGGAGGTTTCCGGAATTTGGAGGTCTGGATTTTCGAGGTTGTACTGTATTTCACAGCAAAATGTAAGAGACTTCTGGATAGCCTGCCCACAGTGAAATCAGCATGAACATCTGAACCATTGTTTTCTTAACTGGGAATCAGGGACTGAAATCTTATTTCTCTTTAGCTGGAGGGCATCTCTAGGAGAGTGAGGTGAGAAAAGAGAAATCTTTTTCATTTGACCCTCATCTCAGAGCACTTGGGGAGTTTTACAATGTCATAAAACTTACCCCCATTTGAACTGGTAGTCAGTTGAGCACAGGATCTGGGATGAAGTCAAAATAAATTCATATGACCTTAAGGAATTATGCTGTATCCTTTGCTCTATGCCACATTTTCTTTTAAAAGTGCTCTCTGACAAGTTGCAATTATTTCCTAGTGTCCATCCATTGCAAGCTTACTTTAGTGTATTATCCAGTCATGCACATATAAAAACTGTTTATATCCTTCGTGGAAATGTTAAATTTTTTTTTTGAGGGAGGGGGGGGTAAATTTCCAAAATTCTGTTTTAGGGAGATTTATCAGAGTAATTTTTTTTCAGTAATTTTTGCAATCAGCGATAAGAAAAAAACAAACAGATATTTTGAAATGACTGAAAAACTTTAAAACCTCACCACGCTTGTTGTGGGGTGCAGCTGAACTAGCCATATCGTCAAACTTGTTAATTTGGTATCTCCGAAACTATATGGTGTAAGAAAACATCTTTGTTCACCAAGTCCAATAATTTCTTGAATGTCAGAGATGAATTATGAATTACCAGAAAAAAAAAAAAAAAAGTGGTTGAATTGACGAAGTGGAACCCCGCACGCATTTCAGATATTTGCACATATCTCCAAAAGCAAGCTGAAAGCCACTATTTTTTTTTCTTGTTATGTGACAATATGTATCAAATACCAATATACATTAAAAAAGAGCTCCCTCATACCTCTGCTATTTGCTGTAGAGCCTAATATAGAATAGCAAGTTTTTTCCTTAAATTTTCACTTTACCACGATATTTCATTTATTTATTCAGTGTTTTCAACGAAATTTGAAATGGTTTCTTATTCTGGAAGCTCTTTTGCATAAGGGTACAAAATTTCTTTCTTCTAAACTAAATAGCACTACAGTTATGCAGCATTTTGTGAAAAGTGGTACTTCATCACTCTACGTGTGCGACTGGTGTTCAGTGAAACTTTGGAGCACTGCATCTCGGAAACTATGAAATCTGGTCATTTTCTATATCTTGGTGAAGTATGCCTGCATGCCAAATTTCATCAAAATCTGAGATGGTGAGTTACATTTCCCAAAAAAATTGGATGAATTGATGTGGAATGACCGATCCCCATTTCTTTATTGTTGATTTTCTTTCTTTTCCTTTTTTTATTTCTTTTGATAACAATACTTTCTTCTAGCATGCTGAAAAAACTTACAGCTTGAGGACCATGAGCGCATGATATCAAAGCTTCAACTATTTTAGATAAATGGTGTAACTTTGAGGATAACACTTTTGAACACTATGCATCAATTTTTATACATTTTCCAACTTTGTCACTTCCGTTTTTGGGAATTTACCCCTCCCTCACCAAGCTTAAATGCAAAAACTTATGGGATGGGTAATATTAACAATGCAGAAGAGTGGAAACATCGCGGGGGTAGCAATTACGGCGAAAATCTTTGCTCCGTATGACTTTCAGTTTTGGAAATTTTGCATATAATTTCAAGCTGAATAACAAATATTTATGCAGTAAAATGGTATTTAGCAATAATACTGGGCAGAGTCAGCACTGCGAGAAAAAATAAATTACGATTACAGAAAAAATCTGAATTCCGTCGACCTTCCGTTTTCGAAAGTTTCGTAAAGATGGAATTCCGACCTCCGATGCAAAATCCCCCCCCCCCCCATTCTCTTCACTTGTGTATTGATCTCGTAAATGACCAAAATAATAACGAAAGGGCGGAATTCCTCGAATTCGCAGAAAAATCTCATGCCTGAAGACTACGGGAGAATTTTCGCGGCGTTCTAAGTTCCGTTTTTGCAAATTGCTGCCTGCAGTTTCAAGCTGAAATACAGACATTTATGCAATTAAATGATGTTTAACAAGAAAAGTGGGCACAAAGGCAACATTGAGAGAAAAACAAATGTGATTACGGCAAAAATGTTCACTCTGTTTAACTACCGTTTCAGAAAATTGTAAAACACTAAATACCGCTTTCGAGGACGATCAACTTGATGACATAAAAAAAAAAAAAAAAGCGGATTCACACGAATCACATGTATATATCATGAAATACTATGAAATCTGGTCATTTTCTATATCTTGGTGAAGTATACCTGCATGCCAAATTTCATCAAAATCTGAGATGGTGAGTTACATTTCCCAAAAAAATTGGATGAATTGATGTGGAATGACCGATCCCCATTTCTTTATTGTTGATTTTCTTTCTTTTCCTTTTTTTATTTCTTTTGATAACAATACTTTCTTCTAGCATGCTGAAAAAACTTACAGCTTGAGGACCATGAGCGCATGATATCAAAGCTTCAACTATTTTAGATAAATGGTGTAACTTTGAGGATAACACTTTTGAACACTATGCATCAATTTTTATACATTTTCCAACTTTGTCACTTCCGTTTTTGGGAATTTACCCCTCCCTCACCAAGCTTAAATGCAAAAACTTATGGGATGGGTAATATTAACAATGCAGAAGAGTGGAAACATCGCGGGGGTAGCGATTACGGCGAAAATCTTTGCTCCGTATGACTTTCAGTTTTGGAAATTTTGCATATAATTTCAAGCTGAATAACAAATATTTATGCAGTAAAATGGTATTTAGCAATAATACTGGGCAGAGTCAGCACTGCGAGAAAAAATAAATTACGATTACAGAAAAAATCTGAATTCCGTCGACCTTCCGTTTTCGAAAGTTTCGTAAAGATGGAATTCCGACCTCCGATGCAAAATCCCCCCCCCCCCCATTCTCTTCACTTGTGTATTGATCTCGTAAATGACCAAAATAATAACGAAAGGGCGGAATTCCTCGAATTCGCAGAAAAATCTCATGCCTGAAGACTACGGGAGAATTTTCGCGGCGTTCTAAGTTCCGTTTTTGCAAATTGCTGCCTGCAGTTTCAAGCTGAAATACAGACATTTATGCAATTAAATGATGTTTAACAAGAAAAGTGGGCACAAAGGCAACATTGAGAGAAAAACAAATGTGATTACGGCAAAAATTTTCACTCTGTTTAACTACCGTTTCAGAAAATTGTAAAACACTAAATACCGCTTTCGAGGACGATCAACTTGATGACATAAAAAAAAAAAAAGCGGATTCACACGAATCACATGTATATATCATGAAATACTAGAAAAATGAAAAAAAAATCCAAACAAAATGAAAATTCATAGTATCCGTAGTTTCGACAGCGATGTCCGTAAGTCAGACAACTAAATCCGTAGAAACTACGGACATTCCGTAGTAGTTGGCAGGTATGTGTACCTATCTGTGTATTTCTGGCTGTCGGGGGAAAAAAAAAAAAAAACACAGAAAAAGTTTAATGCCATGACGACAGCACCTTCAATAGGTTTCATCAGTGGTTTAGCTTTTTTTTTTTTTTTAATTTTCATTCCAGTTAATTGTAACTGCAGCTTGTGCTCATTTTGGCTTTTCACTTTACTAGTAACTTGTTTTTCGGTGTTTACTTCCCTTTTTGTTTCTTCTTGCTCGATTCTTAATATATATAAAGATAAATTAAAATTTGGGGGTATATCTTCATATAATTTTACGAGCATAATTTAAAAAGTTTCTAGCACTAATTAGGGCAAACTTTTCCATGTGATTTACATTAAGAAATAATTGGGCATTCAAAACAGTTGAATTATCTAAAAAATTTGCATAAATGTTTTTTTCTTTTTTTTAATTTTACTCAGGTTTGGTTATTCATGGCTCTAGTTAGGAAAGTTAGGGATGTTATGCAAAACACAGGTGAGTGTAAATTAAGTACAACCTCCTGTAGCTTTAAAACTTGAGCTTATATCCCTCAGTTCAGTATCTCCACTCCTCCCAGTAGATCTTCTCTCTGTAGAGTACAACTGGATCACCCTGTGAAAGTCAACCAACTTGGTGACTTCACCAAGTTGGTAAATATAATATTAGTGGAATTAAAGGATTAAACCATGTGTGAAATTAGAATAAATAAGCAACATTTATCACAATTAAATATTTTATTTTAAGATCTACTATAGTTTTGTTGAGCCTTTAGCTTGGCTTCATCAGGACAAAAGGAGCATAAACATTCATATGTGACATCATCAGCTATCTGACGATCATGGATTTTGGTGAATTGTCTCCGTGCAATTGAAAGAAATCAAGTAGGTGTCATGTTGTTGACAAGTCATAAAGAAATGTTATGGAAACAAATTGGTGTTTTCTACACATGTATATCGTGCAGTACATCTACACATAACAGAGGATTCCTTGCAGAAAAAGCTAGATTTCTACTGTCCCAGTGGTCTAAGCACTGACTTAACACTATTCGGTTCGTCCAAGTGGGTTGGGTTCGAATCCCAGTGAGGCATGGATGTTGTGTTTGTCTAACGGCACTGGCTCTCTCCCTTCCCTGGAACCAGTGGCCCTCTATTAGGGACAAGCGACTGCTTATAGCCCATTGAGTTGCTCACCATGGTCACTAAAAAAAAAAAAACTCGATTTTTTTTTTTAAGAAATTGCAGCACACACAGGATATAGTCCTTTCATAGTAGATAAAGCTGTCCAGAAATTTAGGAACTTTCAAAAGTTTAAATTTCAAAGTTATTTTCAAATCTATAAACAAGGCAAATTTTTATGGATCATAAGACTACGTTGAAGACATAAATTCCTGGGGAATTTATCAGATTGCTTGTGAATGTGGACTTTAATGTATAGAACAGACCCTAGGGCTTTTAAATTTTTGTGTGAAGGAACACATGACTTACGAATGGAATTGAAGAAGTCGTCTACAGCCCAACATTGCCCTGAAAATAACCAGTATTTTTTTTTTTTAAATGCTACGCTTATTGATAAACCTGATTTGACCGTCAAGCTTAATATATTACAAGCTTTCCACATATAGTGCAACTGCTCATGCATGGCTTGTCAATGACATAACATCTACTCTATTTCTTTCAAACACGTGGAAACAACTTGCCAAAAGCAGTGACAGTCGAATGCTGATGATGTCACAAAGATTTGAACGTTTGCACTCCATTTGTCCTAATGAAGCAAAGCCAAATGCTCAGTGAAACTCCAATAGATAAGATCTTAACAAAAAATATTTAATTGTGAATAAACACTGCTCATTTATTCTATCTCAACATCACAAGTATTGTAGTCATAAAATATATTTGGGAATTAATTGGAGCAGAAACATACCATACAAGAGCATTAACCAGAAAAGAAATCATGTATTGCTTCGGAAAAAAAAACAAAAAAAAAGTCCATTGGGTGTTATTTTTTTAAGTGCCCCCCCCCCTTCACACACACACCTGTTTGAGGGGGGTGTCAAAACCCTGCTTGATCTGCAGCATTTCCATTCGGTAGAAATTTCGTGTGTAGCTGGCTTGCAAAACTCCTAAAGCAGCAACTGCATCAATCTGCCATACACCTGCTTGTAACACGTCAACAGCCCTATTTCTGTTGTCAATGCTTAAACGTCGTCTGGACATCTTTTCAAGTTAATCCTACTCTGAAGGAAATGCATTCAGCAAACTTGTAGTCCAAGCAGTGAGACGACCTGTTTTCCACCTTCTCGGAAGCTACTTTTATCGGAGCTCACACACACACACACACACTGCATGCTGTGTCGTCATGATGCTAATTTATGCTGATAACCTACCTCCTGTAGTCACTAAATATGCATAGCACCATGTTTCCCCTTTGAAATCATAATATCCCAAACTTTTTGTGAGCACTGTGTGTGTGTGTATATATATATATATAAGGTCAGGTGATGTCATATATATATATATATATATAAGGTCAGGTGATGCGTAACATTACAGCCTCTCCTTGACAAATGTCAACCCCGCCTTCTCGTGGTGCATCCTGTTCCCACTAAAGGGGCTCTGACGACCGCCAATAGCGGTATAACTATACCATCGGGACCAGAGGAAATGCTATCCCACACTCACCAACCCACTTGGCCAGCGTGGTGAGTTATGGCCAAACACCTCCAAAATGACTCTACAACTTAAATCTTGGCCCTCAGTCTCCGGCAGCTGGAATGTACCTGGCCAAGGCAGCGGCCAGTGTGACATGAAGGCAGAGGGTGCTAAGAATCCCCAGAGGACCGGACTAGGCTGCCATCTGATGCTGACCTTGGCTACGTATAATGGACGCTCCCTATCTTCTGATTCAAGGCTTCTTGAATTGGAAGAGGAACTACAAAGGATCAAGTGGGACGTTGTCGGGCTAAGTGAGGTAAGGAGAAAAGGAGAAGATATCATTGAACTGAAAAGTTGACATCTCTTCTACTATCGTGGGACAGATACTGGCAGAACTAGTGGTGTTGGATTTATAATAAACAAGAAACGAAGGAAAAAGTTGTAGAAGTTGAAAGTTCCTTTGACAGAGCTGCACGACTCGTTATCCAACTCTCGAGAAGATACCAGGCTCAGATTATTCAAACTTATGCACCCACCACAAGTCATCCTGAAGAAGAAATTGAAGAATTTTATGAGCAAATTCGTCATCTAAATAATAAAGGTAAGCAGCACTTGAAGATAATTATGGGAGATTTCAATGCAAAAATAGGGCACCGGCAACAGAATGAAACTTCAATAAGTAAATTCGGTCACGGCAACAGAAACCAGCGTGGAAATACTCTCGTTGAGTTTGCGGAGGCAGAAGGATTTTTCATCTTGAACTCCTTTTTCAAGAAAAAGCCACACAGGAAATGGACATGGAGACATCCAATTGGGACGACAAGTGAAATTGATTTTATTATGTGTAACAAAAAATTCATCATCGAAGACTGCAGTGTGCTAAACAAGTTCAACACAGGTAGTGATCATAGATTGGTGAGATGTAAGATACACCTCAACACTAAACTCGAACGTGGCAAGCTCATAAGACAAACAAAATGTGTTGACATAACCAATCTTAAAAAACACCATAATACTTTCAAGTTGGAACAGAAGAACAGATTCTCTGCTTTAGAAGGCCTAATATCGGAAGAAGTGGATATTTCGGAAGTTAACAGAGAAGTAACCAAAGCTCTTATGGAAACAGCAACAAAATTAGCTGGGTCTAAGAATAAGTTGCATGTGAACAAATTATCAGGAAAAACCAAAATGTTGATGCAAAAAAGAAGAGAAATGAGGACAACTAAAGAAGATGTGACTTCCAAAGTGGAATATATAGAGCTATGCAAGACAGTACGAAAAAGTATCACTGAAGACGTAAAGAAATTCAACTGTGAGCTAGTGAGGAAAGCAATTGAAAACAGCCAAAGCCTAAAGATAGCAAAGAGACATCTCAGTAAGGGAAGAAAACAGATT
Organism: Macrothele yani; assembly: GCA_039090855.1. NCBI lineage: Eukaryota > Metazoa > Arthropoda > Arachnida > Araneae > Macrothelidae > Macrothele > Macrothele yani. The sequence goes on along the minus strand of CM077027.1, from coordinate 128,767,320 downwards.
ATGGCACTGAGAAAAGAAGATGGTTCTGTAACAAGAAATAGAGGCAAAATTTTGACAAGAGTGAAAGATTTCTACTCCAAATTATATGAAAGGGATGATACATGTACTCCAGACATCATGAAAGGTACCAGTACCAGAGTTCTTCCAGTCCTTCCAGTAGAAGTTGCACATGCAATCAAGAACATGAAGCGGGGAAAAGCTCCAGGAGAAGATGGAATTACTGTAGACATCATACAAGAAGCAAGTGGAGAAATCGAAACAGTACTCGCCCAACTTTTCACTCGATGCCTTAATGAAGGGAAGATTCCTGAGGATTGGAACAATGCTACAATGATCCTGCTACATAAAAAAGGTGACATTGAGGATCTCAGGAACTACAGACCTATCAGCCTCCTATCAGTGGTTTATAAAATCTTCACTAAAGTTCTTTCACACCGCTTGAAGGTAACACTGGACATGGCTCAACCAAGAGAACAAGCTGGATTCAGGAGTGGCTACAGCACAATAGATCATATCCACATACAGAGAGAACTAATTGAAAGAGCGAGGGAATATGAACTTTCCATTGTGCATGGCTTTTATCGATTAGGAAAAAGCCTTTGATTCGGTTAAACCATCAGCAGTTACAATGGCTCTGAAATCCTGCGGTATTGAAGATGCGTACAATAATATTATTAATAACATCTATGAAAATGCAAGTGCAAAGATTCGGCTGTTTGAAAATACAACACACACAAAAATTGGAAAGGGAGTGAGACAAGGTGACACCATATCTCCAAAGCTTTTTAATGCCACATTGGAAAATGTCTTTCAATCACTGAACTGGGAAAACAAAGTGATAAAGATTAAAGGAGATTATCTAACCCACCTTCGTTTTGCTGATGACATAGTCATTTTTGCAACTACCCCATCAGAGCTGCAGAGTATGATCCAGGAACTTGCTGACAAGAGTAAAGAAGTGGGATTAAAAATGAACTTTCAGAAGACAAAAGTGATGTTCAATGCTTTTACAAGAAATGAAGATTTATCGATTGATGGAGAAAAACTGGAGATATCAGACACATACGTTTATCTTGGACAGCAGATATCAAGTGAGGGTCACATTGATGAAGAAATTAATCGGCGTACAAAACTTGCCTGGAGAGCTTTTGGAAGAAACAGCATAATTTTCAAGAGCAATATGCCATTATGTCTTAAAAGAAAAGTGTTTGATCAATGCATCCTTCCAGTGCTTACGTATGGTGCAGAGACGTGGACCTTAACTAAAAGAGACATACAAAGGCTGCAGACAACTCAAAAAAGCATGGAGAGGTGCATGATTGGTGTAACCAGGAGAGATAAGAAGAGGAACTTGTGGATCCGAAAAATGACGAGAGTGGAAGACATCATGATCAGAGTTAAATCCCTGAAATGGCAATGGGCTGGACATACTGCCAGAAGGACAGACCATCGATGGACAGCCGAAATTTTAGATTGGATTCCAAGGGACAGGAAAAGACCCAGAAGAAGACCACGTGGGAGATGGGTGGATGAAATTCGAAAATATGCGGGAGTGACACGGAGGAGACTGGCACAAGACAGACCGTTGTGGAGGAAACTTGGGGAGACCTTCGTCCAGCAGTGGATTGATAATGGTTGACAATGATGATGATGATGATGATGATGATAGATATATATATACATATATTCTCTTATGATTCAGAATACATGAATTGTGTTTGAAGCCTATGAAAATAATGAAATGAATACATGAATTGTTCATTTGTTTCATTATAACTTTTTGTGACCACCTATGAATTGAAACAGGAAAAGAACTTATACATTTTAAGAACTTGAAGTTAATGTTAGGTACAGAAATAGAGAGAAGAGCACAGCGCATTGTCAGAGTACAACAGGAAATGGCATTAATGAGCAACCAATAGAAGAAAAGATTTTTTTTTCTGGTTAGCCAAACAATGCAAAGGGTTACTCTTGAAATGAGTATATATGTATGAGTAGCAACAGAATTGAACCCAAGACACAACAAACTAGATTGGGAGGCTGTTTTCATATCTTATTTGCATACAAATTTTTCGAAAAGGTGTTTTAACATGCATAATCAATTCTTACAATTATTTATATGCTACGTACTGTGACACAATAGGACCCTCAAGCGGAAACTAAAAATTGCAATTCCTAAGCACAAGATGTAAACTATGGACATTACACTAAACAAACTTCCTCAAATAATAAGACAATTACAGCCAAAAAAAATTAAGTCTAAATTCACAAACTGGTGAAAAATATGTTTTAAGAACCAAATACACAAGGGTTGGAAAAATACAAAGCAACTAACATACCAAAATCAAAGGCTCCTCGGTAAAAATACAGAAAAAATTATAAAAAAACAAACTGAGATATAAATAAACAGATCTGCAGCAGGAACACAGATAGCCTTTAGCTACACCTAAAAGAAAAATTAAAAACAAAGCTGTGAAAGTACTACTTGATTTATCTCCCAGCATTATTTCACCTCACATTTCTAATAATCTATCAGCAAAATTTCAGATTTGTCCGAAAAACTGTCTTAAATGACAACACAACTGACTCCGTTTTAAGTTGCAATAACTTAGATGTTAGTGGCATTAAAATATCTGCTTTATGTTACAGGAATTTTCCGTCGTACGAGTTAAATATGAGCAACTGAATTCCCAAGAAAATTGCAACAGCCAAGACGAAGCCAGTGAAATGGACTTCTGGAGTCAAAACATAGTTTACGAAGTCGTATACCTTGTGAACAATAAATATACAGAGTTTCAAAGAATTATTGGACACATTACAAAATTATATAAAACAAAACATTAAACAGATAGAAAGAAACTAATTGTACTAACTTACAATGTAACTACACAAGTTAATAAATTTCGATGTGAGATCTCTTGGTTGCTCGTAGTATGTCCAAGCGATACTCGATTTCATGCCATTTATTGGCAAGCATCTGAGGAGTTATGGAATTAACAGCAGCTGTGATACCCTGCTTCAGTTCTTGCAAATCAGTACAAGGCATCTGATAGACACGATCCTTCACATAACCCCACATGAAATAATCCAATGGAGTTAGATCTGGAGAGCGAGGAGTCCACGGAATGGGACCACCACGCCTAATCCATCTGTTGGGCAAATGCTCATTTAAGCACTTACGTACACACATTGACCAATGCGGAGGCATGCCATCTTGTTGGAAAACGACGTCATATCTTTTGATCTGGGGTATAGTGAAATTTTCTAGCATATCCAAGTAAATGTCACCATTTATGTTTTTTTTTTTTTTGCAGAAGAAAGGACCAGTTCACTTCTTTTTTTTATAGGGCGCACCACACATTACCTTTGGAGAATCACATTCCAGTTCAATAGCAGCATGAGCCGGTTCACTGCCCCATATCCTACAGTTGTGACGATTCACAATACCTGATACATGAAATGTGGATTCATTACTAAAAATTACAGTACTGAAAAAGTTTTCGGCGTTTTCCACTTGGTTCAGCATATCCACAACGAAATCGTATCGCAGAGTGTGATAATTTACATGCATCTTTTGCACTATTTGAATTTTATAAGCATGAAACTTTAATTTCTGGTGCAAGATATCGTGAACTGTCGATTTCGGAGTGCACAGTTCTCTGCTTGCTTTACGAACGGATTTCCTGTGGCTTTGTCGGAAATTTTCATTAACTTGGTCAACCGTCTCATCGCTGACGCTAGGCATACAGGCTCCTCCACAATGTTCCACATTGCCAGTTTCTTTAAACTGTTTCATTCACTGCTTAATTGAATTCGTTGATGGAGGATTACAACTTTACTCTAAACGGTACTGTCTTTTAACTTTAATGACAGACTTTAATTCCGCAAGCCATAACACACACATCGCCTTCTACTGTATGGATGACATGACTACTGATTGCGCATTTCTTACACATTCCTCATCAGGCCACACCTAGCGCCATCTATCAGATTCTGGGAATAACAATTCTGAAAAACGAAATTATAGAAACCGTGTTAGTAATACATGGCATAGAAAAACAGACAATACTCATAGTTTTTTTTGTACATAATTTTGTAATGTGTCCAATAATTCTCGGACACCCTGCATAATGGTGAGAGATTGTGTTGCACTAGTAACTGTGATAGAAATGCTTTCTTTTTTATAACCTTACTCTCCTAACAAAGTCATCCTTATAATGCTTCATCAAAAATAAGTGATTGAAAAATAACTTTTAGGAACATGAAAATCTTTGTGAAGGGGCCTTCATATGATGAAACTGATTTTTTATGATATGATGAAAATGATTTTTTAGGTTAGCTAAGAACTTCATTTATTTAACCCTAAACATTTGTAGACTAGGTAACCAGACTTTGTATACAACAGATTATCATGATAGCTTTAAGATAAGCATTACCGTACGTCACTCTCATGGAGTACAAATGTTGCTAAAACAGTTTTGCTACATTATGGAAACGTCGCTTAAACGTTTGTTTTTAACTTAATATGCAAAGCAGAGGATTTAAAGAACGAAATATGAACGTTGATAAAACGTTGTTCTAACGTTTTGCAATGGCATAGGTAAAGCCATAAAAGTCTTAAAACCGGAATAGAACCTTTGATAAAACATTGTGGTAACGTTTTTTATGACGTTTGAAAATGTTGTTTTGAAGTAATACACAAAGGACAACAACGTTTAATAGAGAAGATTTAGACGTTGATTAACCGTTGCTGTAACGTTTACTAAACGTAATACAGAAAGGAAAAGTATGTTGTAAAATCAAAATTTCAACGTTGATTTTTGTTCAAACAGTTTCTCAACGTAATAAAGAAAGGGATGTAACGTTTAAATAACAACATTTAAACGTCGTGAAAACGGTGATACAACGGTTGAAAACCCATTGAATCAACGAGACATATTAGCGTTTTTAAAACGTGATATTGCGCCGTTGTTTCAACATCATTCTGAACTGGCATTAAAACGTTTTTGTGCTACTTGGGTCATCATGTTTATGGGGTGGGTTTGGGGAAAATTTCCCTTCCCTCATCATTTATGGGGTGGGCAACATTTAACAACAACACATGATAGTGAGATCATTGGGGGAAAAAAATACAATTATGGGGAAACTTTCGCTTCATTCGACTTCTATTTTCAAGAACTCTTCCCCCTATTTTTAAGCTGCAATACACATTTTTATGGAATAAAAGGATATTTAACAACAATACTGGTCAGAAGAAACATCATAAGAAAAAGAATTGCAATTACAGCAGAACTCTGCACTCCCTCTAACTTCTGTTTTCAAAAGTTGTAATTCTGCCCTCAAATGGAAAACAAATCTATGCTTCTCACCATCACCACCAGTTTCCAAAAAAATTCTGGTTCAGTTGAGCATCAATTTCGAGAATGCCCCAAATGATAACAGAAATCTCAGAATTACTCAAATCCACAGAAGATCTCGTGCCTGAAGATTATCTCTTTGCACTGTCTTAACTTCCATTTTCGAAAACAACTGCCCGAAGTTCCATGCTGAAATTTAAACATTTATGCAGTAAAATGCCATGTAACAACAACACTGGATAGAGGAAACATTGTGAGAAAAAATAAATTATTGTTACAGAAAAATCTACACTCCATTTAATTTTAATTTTTGAAAGTTTTGGAAGACTATCTTCTTCCCAAATGAAAGATTATCCCTCCAACCTCCCATTAATCCCCCAAAAACTTTCTCTTCATTTTTACATCGATCTCACGATTTACCCAAATGAAGACACAAAACACAGAATTCCATGGATGTATGGAATAATCTCTTGCATGTAATCTTCATTTTAAACCCAAACTATAAAAAATTAATTTTATTAATCTTATAAATATTTGCGATCTTTCGAAGTATTGGTACAATGTGCAAGGATATAAAGAAGGAAAATCAACACAAGTTCCAGAAACTAGATAGGCCTATACCAAGATTTTTAACTGCTTTGCAATATCTCTCTCTATATATAAATGAAAGTATGTTTGAATATTTGTATGTTTGTTCCATATATGTTTCTAAACAGTTTGATGGGTTTGCACCGAAACTGGCATGCATATTCTTCATCACCCAGATTAAAATACAGGTGGGACGATTTTTAGAAATTCCATCCCTAACTAAGGGGGTCAAAAGGGGTCAAATGTATTTTTACGGGGCCCTTTTACGGGGGCCTCTATAGACTGGGTTTAAGTCAGCTGCTGGAGTATTACTCCGCATGTTAAAGCAACAGTCGTCAGGTGATGCCTCTCTCCTGTCGCAAGCTTCTGGGTTCAAGCATACAGGGAAGCGTCCGATTTCTGAAAATTCCTAAAAAAATAAAAAAATAAATAACACTGGCGGAAGAGCGATGTGTGTTAAAAAAGCCGAGATATCGATTTCCGAGAGAATGTAAACAATGACCAAGGTCCAATTTTGGAAAATTCATTAAAAAAAAAAAAAAAAAAAACCTCACATTTCCCCAATGCGGGGCTGCAGGAAGTGCATTGTTATACACGTTTGCTATTTTGAGTTTTTAGGTTAAGTTAAAGTGCGCAGTTCCATCCCTAAGGGGGTCAAAAAAGGTCCAATGTGTTTTTACAGGGCCCTCTATAGACTGGGTGAAAGTCGGCTGCTGGTGTATTACTCCACATGTCAGAGCAACAGTCGTCAGGTGACGTCTCACTCCTCGCAAACTTCCTTGGCTCAGGCATACAGGGAAGAGTCCAAATGGTTATGCATCATTTTCAATGGTTTGACATTATTTACTAGAAAGTGCCTTATCTTGTTTGTACATGTTTGCTATTTCCAGTTTTTAAGGCTCAGAACAGCCATTGTAAATTGTGATAAGGTGTTGTCAGAACGGCAGGTGCAAATAAAGTACTGCTTTGTGATTCAGTGTGGTGCATAATTTGGAAGTGCTCTTTTCATCAAGTGTTGTGAAATGCCTCCAAAAAAAAAAAAATAAAAAAAAATACGGAAACCCATTGGACAAGTTTAGCCGAAAGCTAAGAAAGTAAAATTACTTCGAGCGAGTGAGACAACTGAACAATATCCCATACAGCACAAAATATTTCAGACATGTATTAGTAATGTTACAATCTCTCATTTTCGTTACACTTTCAGAGATATCTTACAATTACGTTTCAGCAACATCTATTTTGGAACATAACTCTTTCTACATTACGGTTACGTTAAAAATAGCATTCACCGATACTACTGTTGTATAGTTTCCATTGTACATAATTGCTACCTTGATGTTACATTCCGGCGAAATTTGAGATTTTTGATTTGGCAACGGCGTGGATACGCATGCGCATTTATGCCATTTCATCGAAGCACTCTCGTAGTCGTTCCACGTTGTACTGGGATATTCTTTGGTGATACTGTCGTACTCGAGTTAGCTGGGTGTAGGAGAACTAGCCACCGGAGGAGTAGCCATAAAAATTTTAAGGGGCAGCACAAAAATTGCGTTTTTGACCTCTTCGAGTCCACGACCCCCAGAAGTTGGTCATCTAAATCATAAAAAGTTTCCATAATTTCGTCTTCTCTTAATTGCGATTATTAATGTAATTCTTTTTTTAAAAAGTTTGTGATCTACAACTCAACAAAAGCTTTTAGGGTTTACAAACTACAAGACTGCAAATTATCTGAGGGCATGTGTTGCCTCAGGAAAACTGTCAAGTGGCGGGGATACTAAAAGTGTAAAATATAAAGAATTCCTGGTCCAATCGGGAGATTTTCAGCATTTACAACCTGCAAGTCAACAAACTCTCTGAGGGCATGTGCTGACTCAGGAAACCTCTCGGGAGGGGGGGGCTAAAATATAAAACAAAGTATTTCTGGTCGTAAATACTGAAAATCTCCCAATTGGATGAGAAATTCTTTGTATTTGACACTTTTGATATTACCCCTCCCGACAGGTTTCCTGGGAGATAGGCACATGCCTTCAGATAATTTGTTGAGTTGAAGCTTGTAAACACTGAAAATATCCCGATCGGACCAGAAATTCTTTATATTTCATATTTTAGGTTTTAAGAACACCCCTCCCCTCCCCATAAGTTTCCTGGGTTTGCACATACCCGCAGAGAATTTGTTTAGCTGTAGTTTATAAACCTTGAAAAATATCGTAAAAAAGAAAATACGAAATTACGGAAATGTTATGTGTGTCAGATAACCAATCTTGGGAGAGGTATCCACGGAGCAGCCCAGAACGCAATTTTTGTATGGCCCCTTAATATTTTTGTGGGCAGTTCTTCGGTGGCCAGTTTTCTCCTTTGTCTTTGGCCTGAAAATCATGGAAATGACTAAATTTTTTACTGAAAATGAAATATTAAAAAAAAAAATTTATGAACAACAGTTGCTCAAGTAGTGGGGAATATAGCCACACAAAATGTGTTTGTGCAGAACAATTTAATGGCACTGAAATTCCAGTGTGTTCGGTTCTCCGGTGGCCACTTCTCCGTACCAGGAGTTAGCCAGTTGGTGTACACTAGTGTCTATCCTAAGTTTTCCACGCCAGTGAATATCTTAGTATGTTTGTTGGTTTTGAATCTTGAAAAAAAGTCTCAATTTTTTTTTTTTTTTTTATTGGAGGTTTAACGACCACCGTGAGCAACTCAATGGGCTATAAGCAGTCGCCTGTTCCTAATTTAGGGTCACTGGTTCCAGGGAAGGGAGAGAGCCAGTGCCGTAAGACAAACACAACATCCATGCCTGACCGGGATTCGAATCCAGACCCCCGATGGACGAATGATCAGAGGCCAGCGCCTTAGACCACTGCGCTACCGGGGCGGCAAAAAGTCTCAATAAAAGTAGTTGTTAGTTTGTAAAGGTAGAAAAAAAAATAATGTTGATATATTGAGAAGTTTAACGAGTACGCAAGTCTTGAAAAAAAAGGGGGGGGGTAAGATATACATTAAAAGGTACATTTCGTTAATTAATCATGAAGAAAGTTAAATCATCCTACAGAAAAATAAAATGATCGATGAAAAAAAAATGTATTTCTATTAAATAACGTATTCACAAAACATTTACAAAAAAACAGATTAAGATATACACTATCTACCAACAAGTAATTGGAAACCCTTGCAATCGACGATATCTGTGGTCCTGATACACGTCACGGCTGCCACCGTTAAATATCATGTGGGAAACAACAACTCAGCCAGTCGCATGCAAGATGCCACGCAGTTCGGAGCTCTCCGATTTCGAGAAAGGTGTAATCGACGGGTATCACAGAAATGGCGGATCCATACGTGACATATTCAGCGAGTTGAAGTACCCAAAATCGACAGTGGCCTACGTGATTGGCAAGTGGAAGATGAGAGGTGACTGTCGGAATGTGCTCCAACCCGGCAGACCCACAAAACTGGGAGTTAGCAGCCGACGGGTGCTAGCCAGAGAAATTCGCAAGAACCGCACCAAATCGATGGGCCACATCTGCGAGGAGTTTCAACAGGCATCCGGGAGTGTTCTTTTGCTGAATACCATCCGTAAGGAAGCCCATCTGCTCGGTTATCATGGACGTGCTGCCACCCACAAGCCTTTGTTCACCAAGTCCAATAGCACTGCTCTTCTAACGTGAACGTCGACAGTGGACCTTTGAACAGTGGAAACAGGTTCTCTGGAGCGACGAATCAAGGTTCACCCTCTACCGTTCGGATGGCAGGGTCTGGGTTTGGCGTCTGCCTGGAGAATGCCTCCTGCCAGAATGTATTTGTGCTAGCTGTGAAGTTCAGCAGCGGTGGAATTGTGCTATGGGGGGTGTTTCTCCTGGTATGGCACGGGACTCTTGGTCGCAATTCCTAGTAGACTCAACGCCGAGACCTACTGCACCATTTTGGATGACCATGCGCTTCCTACGTTGAGGCAGTTTTACAGGGTGGACTCATGTTACTTTCAGGATGACAATGCCACCTCTCATGTTGTGAGGTCCACCATGGCTTGGTATGGTGACAATGGGGTTAATCGAATGGACTGGCCTGCGCAGAGCCCGGACCTTAACCCTATCGAGCACCTCTGGGACAAGCTGGAGCGTCGACTTAAGGGGTGCCCCACCGTCCTAAATCGGAGAAGGAACTGACCTGTCTTCTCCAAGCAGAGTGGAAGAAAATACCGCTAGCCGTCGTACAACGCCTGGTTGAGAGTATGCCCCGGAGGGTCGCTGCTGTAATCGCCGCTCGTGGAGGCTCCGCCAACTATTGAAGGTGAATAAACTTCATTTTCCTTTGCTATCACAGGTGTCCAATTACTTGTTAGTAGATAGTGTACATTGAAAGGTATATTTCGTTGATTAATCATGAAGAAATTTAAGTCATCCTACAGAAAAATAAAATGATCTATGGAAAAAATAATGCATTTCTATTAAACAACGTATTCGCAAAGCACTGGCCTTCTCATTAGTTCCTACAGAACACTGTAATCGTGAAGCATCCCATGGTCGAGTGGGATAATGCACCTGCCTAGAAACCAGCAGGGCCGGGGTTCGAACCTGGCATGACTTTGAGGATTTGTTTTCCCTCGGAAAGAAAATTTCCCTAGCGTCGTGAAATCTCACAGTAAAATTTCCTGACATATCATTAAATAGCCAATCACTTAACCAAAAATTCTTGGTCACTTTTTTTTCCTTTGCACTTCAAGCACGTCAATTATAATTGACACTTCAAGCACGTCAATTATAATTGACGTGCTTGAAGTGTAAAGGAAAAAAGTGACCAAGAACTTTCGGGTAAGTGATTGGCTATTTAATGATATGTCATTAATGATTTGCACATAAATATGCGCACTTTGCTGGGGTTTAATACCTTAAAGGTGCAAATATTATGGTAAAATTTTCTGATGGGGAAAAACAAAAAGGCGTACAAAAGATAACGCTGAGACCATGTGGGGAGGTAAAAAAAAAAAATTGGCAAGCAAAACATGTTTGGTAGGACCATGTGGCACACAAAATGTTATGGTTGAACACAAAGAGAAAATGGCGGACAAAAGATGGTCGGGAAGATCACGTGGAAAAACAATGGCTCTGACTGACGTCATGATTGACCAGGAATTGACCACATGCGTCCTTGAAGCAGAACGTGGACGGTTTTACAAAAAAACCCTATTATCACGTAACAGTAATGTAACGAAGTTGCAAATATCTTTCAAACACGTAACAGTAACATGAAGTTGGTATCTCGAAGTTACAAAGACCTTTCACTGTAACCTATCACTTATGTTTCAAAGTTATGTAATGTTTGCAGACATTTTGACGTAATCGTAAGGTTTGTGAAACATTACTGTCACATTGTGCAACGTATCTGAAAAGTCTCAATGTTACATACCTGTCATCATCATCATCATCATCATTGTCAACCATTATCAATCCACTGCTGGACGAAGGTCTCCCCAAGTTTCCTCCACAACGGTCTGTCTTGTGCCAGTCTCCTCCATGTCACTCCCGCATACTTTCGAATTTCATCCACCCATCTTCCATGTGGTCTTCTTCTGGGTCTTTTCCTGTCCCTTGGAATCCAATCTAAAATTTCGGCTGTCCATCGATGGTCTATTCTTCTGGCAGTATGTCCAGCCCATTGCCATTTCAGGGATTTAACTCTGATCATGATGTCTTTCACTCTCGTCATTTTTCGGATCCACGTGTTCCTCTTCTTATCTCTCCTGGTTACACCAAGCATGCACCTCTCCATGCTTCTTTGAGTTGTCTGCAGCCTTTGTATGTCTCTTTTAGCTAAGGTCCACGTCTCTGCACCATACGTAAGCACTGGAAGGATGCATTGATCAAACACTTTTCTTTTAAGACATAATGGCATATTGCTCTTGAAAATTACGCTGTTTCTTCCAAAAGCTCTCCAGGCAAGTTTTGTACGCCGATTAATTTCTTCACCAATGTGACCCTCACTTGATATCTGCTGTCCAAGATAAACGTACGTGTCTGTTATCTCCAGCTTTTCTCCATCAATCGATAAATCTTCATTTCTTGTAAAACCATTGTACATCACTTTTGTCTTCTGAAAGTTCATTTTTAATTCCACTTCTTTACTCTTGTCAGCAAGTTCCTGGATCATACCCTGTAGCTCTGATGGGGTAGTTGCAAAAATGACTATGTCATCAGCAAAACGAAGGTGGGTTAGATTATCTCCATTAATCTTTATCCCTTTGTTTTACCAGTTCAGTGATTGAAAGACATTTTCCAATGTGGCATTAAAGAGCTTCGGAGATATGGTGTCACCTTGTCTCACTCCTTTTCCAATTTTTACGTGTGTTGTATTTTCAAACAGCCGAATCTTTGCACTTGCATTTTCATAGATGTTATTAATAATATTAATGTATGCATCTTCAATACCGCAGGATTTCAGAGCCATTGTAACTGCTGATGGTTTCACCGAATCAAAGGCTTTTTCATAATCAATAAAAGTCATGCACAATGGAAGTTCATATTCCCTCGCTCTTTCAGTTAGTTCTCTCAGTACGTGGATATGATCTATTGTGCTGTAGCCACTCCTGAATCCAGCTTGTTCTCTCGGTTGAGCCATGTCCAGTGTCACCTTCAAGCGGTGTGAAAGAACTTTAGTGAAGATTTTATAAACCACTGATAGGAGGCTGATAGGTCTGTAGTTCCTGAGATCCAAAATGTCACCTTTTTTATGTAGCAAGATCATTGTAGCATTGTTCCAATCCTCAGGAATTTTCCCTTCATTAAGGCATCGAGTGAAAATTTGGGCGAGTACTGTTTCGATTTCTCCACTTGCTTCTTGTATGATGTCTACAGTAATCCCATCTTCTCCTGGAGCTTTTCCCCGCTTCATGTTCTTGATTGCATGTGCAACTTCTGCTGGAAGGACTGGAAGAACTCTGGTACTGGTACCTTTCATGATGTCTGGAGTACATGTATCATCCCTTTCATATAATTTGGAGTAGAAATCTTTCACTCTTGTCAAAATTTCGCCTCTATTTCTTGTTACAGAACCATCTTCTTTTCTCAGTGCCATAATCTGTTTTTTCCCCTTACTGAGATGTCCCTTCGCTATCTTTAGGCTTTGGTTGTTTTCAATTGCTTTCCTTACTAGTTCACAGTTGAATTTCCTTAAGTCTTCAGTGATACTTTTTCGTACTGTCTTGCATAGCTCTATATATTCCACTTTGGAAGTCACATCTTCTTTAGTTGTCCTCATCACTCTTCTTTTTTGCATCAACATTTTGGTTTTTCCTGATAATTTGTTCACATGCAATTTGTTCTTAGACCCAGCTAATTTTGTTGCTGTTTCCATAAGAGCTTTGGTTACTTTTCTGTTAACTTCAGAAATATCCACTTTTTCCGATGTTAGGCCTTCTAAAGCAGATAATCTGTTCTTCAGTTCCAATTTGAAGGTATTATGGTGTTTTTTAAGGTTGGTTATGTCAATACATTTTATTTGTCTTATGAGCTTGCTACGTTCGAGTTTAGTGTTGAGGTGCATTTTACATCTCACCAATCTATGGTCACTGCCTGTGTTGAACTTGTTTAGCACACTGCAGTCTTCTATGACGAATTTTTTGTTACACATAATAAAATCAATTTCACTTGTCGTCCCATTTGGATGTCTCCATGTCCATTTCCTGTGTGGCTTTTTCTTGAAAAAGGAGTTCAAGATGAAAAACCCTTCTGCCTCTGCAAACTCTACGAGAGTATTTCCATGCTGGTTTCTGTTGCCGTGACCGAATTTACCTACTGAAGTTTCATTCTGTTGCCGTTGCCCTATTTTTGCATTGAAATCTCCCATAATTATTTTCAAGTGCTGCTTACCTTTATTATTTAGATGACAAATTTCCTCATAAAATTCTTCAATTTCTTCTTCAGGATGACTTGTGGTGGGTGCATAAGTTTGAATAATCTGAGCCTGGTATCTTTTCGAGAGTTGGATAACGAGCCGTGCAGCTCTGTCAGAGGAACTTTCAACTTCTACAACTTTATCCTTCAGTTTCTTGTTTATTATAAATCCAACACCACTAGTTCTGCCAGTATCTGTCCCACAATAGTAGAAGAGATGTCCACTTTTCAGTTCAATGAGATCTTCTCCTTTTCTTTTTTTCTCCTTACCTCACTTAGCCCGACAATGTCCCACTTGATCCTTTGTAGTTCCTCTTCTAATTCAAGAAGCCTTAAATCAGAAGATAGGGAGCGTTCGTTATACGTAGCCAACGTCAGCATCAGATGGCAGCCTAGTCCGGTCCTCCGGGGATCGCTTGGCCAGCGTGGTGAGTTATGGCCAAACCCCTCCAAAATGACATACCTGTAACATATACGAAATATTCTGTGCTGTGTGGGATATGATCGACGACTTATGGATCAGCGGAAAACAGCCAGTGCATCAAGGACACACGGCAGAGACCTTGGAACAGCGTGAAAAAACCAATGCCCAGAGAAAAAGGGATAGAAATGCAAACAATATCTCATAAACACTGAGCGTTGTTCATCATGGTAGGAATTTTTTTTACAGTACAAATTACATTGTTACATGAAAACAAACTTTATGTCTATCCTGGGCAATGCCAGGTACCTCTGCTAGTATTATAAATAAAAATCTTCCAACGTAAAAAAAGCGGTGCATTCGGAATATCTTTTTTCCCAAACAAAACATGATGTGCAGGACAGAATAAAATAGTATGAAATGCATATTACAATCCTGAATGAAAAATACCCTGCATTTTAGCTGTTTGAACAGCTAAAATCATGGTATTAAATCATCAAATATATTGAATAGTCTGAATCCATATTCTTCTACTGGCAATTTGTACTTCCATATTTTCATCAAAATACCAGAAGGACTCTGGAATGGTTGGCATCTCTGGTACAACATCCTCAATGAACGAAAACCTCTAAATTATGGAATTATATGATTAAATGCTTCCATAACTTTGCATGCAATTCAGTTTTTGTTACATATGTTTTAACGTGCACAGATTTAGTACTGTTATTTAATCAAATAAAACCAATTAGTAATATCATTCAGCAGTATAAAATCTGTAGACATCACTGATTATCACACCCTAGGGCACACATAGTAAATTGTAACAAATCAGAAGTACAAGAAACATTAAAACTTGAAATGCCTGCACACCCAACACAAGGAAAATCTGTTCAAAAAGACAAAAAAAAAAAAAAGTGTGATTTTTTTTTTTCATTTTTGTTAGTGGAAACATTTTTGAATCTATGGGTCTGAAGAGGTTCTCAAAGTATGGCATTAGTAATCCCTTCACTATTTTGCAGATACCATTATTTACTCTTCCAATGAGAATACATTTCAACAAAGGGTTGTTGAAATATATTCTCATGCCAGCTGCTGTCAGATAATTCATCTTGCAACCCTTTATGTGCATTAACTTACCACAAGTACCTGGACACCAGCACTGTTGTGAAAAGAAGTTACATAAGAGCATTTCAAAACTCAGTATTAGCTAAGCCCAGTTTTTGCCTGGGTAACAGAAATGATCTGTTTTAGACCACTAAACATGATTAAAGGCAAAAATTATGAGAATTATAAAACAACAACATATATATCAGGGCTTGAAAAATATCTTGCCCGAGATGCCCGGGGCATGTAAATTATTGGCCTGGGTAAGTAAAAATGAAATCTGGTTGCCCAGTCGAGCAACTAGATTTAAAGAGGAAAAAAAGTTTGGAATGGAGAATTTTCTACTCTAGAAAAAAAGACGGTCGTTGCGTGTTTTTTATTTTATTGCAGTTGTATTATTGTTACGGAATGAGTGCCAAGGCCAGTACAATAGCGCTTCTTCAATTATATTATGCTCTATGTCCAAAAATCGGGGCCACACGTAGTTTTGCTTCAGATGTCGTTTACAGTTAACGACGGGATGCATGCCTCGGATGAAACTAGCCTCCGGTGTTTAGTGAAAAAAGGTGTAAACTGCCATGAAACAAAAGGAGACTGATGGGCAAAAAAGCCGTGCTTTATAGGGAGGGAGGGAAGGAGCATCTTTGGGAGGAAGAGTCACAATGGAATACTTATTGCACCGCCCTTGTGGGGTTGGGTCTCTGATATAACTTGTGTGAGTGAGGGAGGAAAAAGTGGAAGCTTCCGCAGGCGTGCGCATCCACACACACACACATGAACTGATAGTGGTACAACTGAGACCAAGCAAGTTTTGTTTAAGAATGAGCCTGCGCAATGCATTCCACTTAACCGGTAGAAGAGCGAAAATTACTGACGCCGATAACTTGGTTTATCTACGAGAACAGTAGTTCGTGTTAGCTGCAGATACAAGTTGTATTTAGTAACGGATATACGATGGGGTTTTTTTGGGAAAAAATCCAGCAATCCAAGTATATCTCATAGTAAGCAATTATGTGAAATTCCCGATATGTCAGCAATAGTTACAGTTTCGTCATCCGCATTGTTGAGTAACGTAATTTCAGAATTGGAATCTACATCATTGGCAAGCAAAACTGAAACTTACACAAGCGGACTATGATAAAGCATACAAAAAAAAAAAAAAAGTGTTGTCACACAGTTGAGGAATCTTGGATAAAAACATTTCATTGGCTAAAGTCAAATGACAAGGATTATTATGTGGAGCACTGTTTGCAAAAACCGTCCTAAAATTGGCAATACCACCAGCAATCTTTTCAAGGAATGTGGGGTGTCAGGTGATAATATAGTTTAATAACTAAGTGCACACAACAATAGTCCAAAACATAAGATTTGCCTTTGTTTCTAAACAACAATTCTTGGGATATTTTATGATGCAAAATCATTTCTCTTTGCACAAGAGAAAAAGGTAAATAATTTTTACATTCAAAATTGTAGTTAAAAACTACTTAAACTGCTATACAGTTAACTAATTCTTTTGCAAAACACAGGACATGTATTAAAAATTCTTGAACATGACATCATCACTAAATTTCTCAAATGCCATCGATTACCTTTCTTAAAACTTGAGATATATGCTTTTGTGTATTTTGAATACAGACCACTTTAAAATGGTGATGCAAAAGATGTATAAAAAGTTTATCATAATTTTTTACTTTAAAAAAATGAGGCTTCTGTTTTGTTATCTTAGATAAATTTTTCTGGGCATGTAGATTTTATTTCTGGGCAAGTAAATATTTTCTGCACATGCCCAGCTGGGCATGTAACTTTTCAGATATTTTTCAAGCCTGGTATATGGATTTCAGTTCCCATTCTGAATCGGACGTTGGTTTCCCCCATGCATTTTTATCAATTTAATAAAATTTGGCATACTCTTTTCAAATTTTCTTTGCAAGTATACACTCCACAAAACAAATTGGAGTGTGTTATTTTTTATTGAGATCTTGTTTTTCGCAAAACTTTTTAAAAATTGAAAGTGAATATTTTTTAAACTCCTAAAAATATTTAAAGTCTTTCCTGACGTCTCACTTTTTACAGAGATTTAAAAACATTTAAATGCCTAAAAGGATTAAAACTTATCTGAACATTCAAGTATATTTCACCTGCCCATAAAACTTTATAATGTTCTGTGCTGTTTCAAAATGTCCTGGGGGAACTGAACTGCAAGATATTGGAATGTGATGCTGCAAAGCAATGCACAGAATAGCATAAGTTTTATGAACTGGTGAAATATATCTAAAGACGCAAATAAGTTTTAAGCATGGTCTTAAATGCTTTAACTCCCTATAAAAATCAAGACATCAAGAAAGAATTTAAAAGTTTTTACGAGTTTTAAAATTTGTTATTCATTTTCAATTTCTAAATCTGTGAAAATCAAAAACACAGAAAAATTTGGTGCAATCCAATTGTTTTGCAGAGTATGTCCGTGCAAAGAAAGGCTAAAAAAATCTAATAAAATTTTCAGGCAGAAAAAAGTTATTTTTCTTTCCACCAGTCACTCAGTTTATAGACATAGTAGTGCGTAACTTCAGTTTTTCATGTGAGGGCACATGCTTTTCCAAATGTATGCATATACTAGAGGAGGTACTCGGCATTGCCCGGGATAAACATAAAAGTTTGTTTTCAAGTAACAATGTAAATTGTACTGTAAAAAACAAATCCTACCATGATGAACACTCAGCTTTTATGAGATATCGTTTACATTTTTACCCTTTTTTCTCTGTTGGAATTGGCCTTTTTCACGATGTTCAGAGCTCTCTGCCGCCCTTGATACACTGGCTGTTTCCCGGTGAATCACATGGATCACATTGTTCGGTTGTCTCACTCCCTCAAAGTAATATTACTTTCTTTGCGAAAATCCTCCAAATACGTGGCGTCAGTGAATAAACAAAGACATCGCTCTTTCCACATTTAGCAACACACAGCAACCGAAAAATGTATAAGGCTAACGCGCTCGGCAAGATATCGAGAGATTCAGGATTCATTTTCCCGGCAGTGGCCAAGTAACAATTTTTCGGTTCTTGTGCGTTGCTAAACGTGGAAAGAGCGATGTTTTTCTTTATTCACTGGTGCCACGTATTTGCAGGATTTTCACTTTGGATCTCGCCTTTTGGATTTAACCGCTATAATTAATATATAGCCAAGTGCCGTTAATGCCCACCAGACGGAGACGTCTCAGTAGCTGAGCCCATATTATGGATTTAAAATGTCAGATGCTGACAGAAAAATGCACATAGCGCACTGAATTGTTGGCCCCCATGGTGTAAGGCTAACGCTCTCGGCTAGATATCGAGAGATTCGGGATTCATTTCCCCGGTGGCGGCCGAATAACAATTTTTTGGTTGCTGTGCAATGCTAAATGTGGAAAGAGTGACATCTTTGTTTATTCACTGACACATATTTGGAGAATTTTCACTTTGGATTTAACTGCTATAATTAATATATAGCCAAGTGCCGTTAATGCCCACCAGATGGAGACGTTTCAGTAGCTGAGCCCATCTTATGGATTTAAAATGTCAGATGCTGACAGAAAAATGCACATAGCACCGTGAATTGTTGGCCACCAGTAAAGCTAACGCGTTCGGCTAGATATAGAGAGAGTCGGGATTCATTTCCCCGGTGGAGGCTGAATAACAATTTTTTGGTTGCTGTGTGTTGCTAAACGTGGAAAGAGCGATGTCTTTGTTTATTTACTTTCTTTGCTTTCGGCTGAATTTGTCCGATGGGTTTCAGTTTTTTTTGGAGGCATTTCACCACACTTGATGAAAAGATCACTTCAAAATTATTTACCATGCTGAATCACAAAGTAGTACTTTATTTGCACCTGCCATTCTGACAACCCTTTATCACAATTTATAATAGCCATTCTGAGCCCTAAAAATTGGAAATAGCAAACATGCATTCCACATGTTTGTACTCCTGCACTCCGCATTTAGCTTTCTAGAGTGTAGATAAGGCACTTTCTAGCAAATTGCTTAGAAAACCGTTGAGAATGATGCATAACCATTCGGACTCTTCCCCGTATGCCTGAACAGAGGAAGCTTGCGAGGAGTGAGGCGTCACCTGACGACCGTTGCTCTGACACGCGGAGCAGACTTTCACCCAGTCTATAGAGGTCCCCGTAAAAACACATCTGACCTGTTTTGAACCCCTAAGGGGTGGAACTGTGCACTTCAACTCGCCCTAAAAACTTCGAAATAGCAAACATGCATAACAATGCACTTCCTGCAACCTCGCATTGGGGAAATGTGTCTTTTTTTTTTTTTTTTTTTTTTTTATGAATTTTCCAAAATCGGACCTTGGTCATGGTTTACATTCTCTCAGAAATCGATTTCTCAGCTTTTTTTTTAACATACACATATATCGCTGGGAATGGGGTTTCCTTATGTTCCGCCAGTGGCTTTTTTTTTTTTTAGTTTTTTTTTATGAATTTTCAAAAATCGGACTGTTCCCCGTATGCCTGAACCACAGAAGCTTGCAAGGAGTGAGGCGTCACTTGACAACCGTTGCTCTGACACACAGTGTAATACCCCAGCAGTCTACTTTCACCCAGTCTATAAAAAGGGCCCAGTAAAAACACATTTTACCCCTTTTGACCCCCTTAGCGATGGAATTTCTTAAAAATCATCCCGCCTGTATTTTAATCTGGGTGATGAAGAGCATGTATGCCAATTTTGGTGCAAATCCATCAAAACGTTTAGGAACGTATGCAGAACAAACATACAAATATACAAACATAATTTCACTTTTATATAGAGAGAGATTACTTTTCTAATTTCAGTTTCTCGTGATAAAAAAAATTACACAATTTTATTAAGTAAATATTCAAATGTTTTAAATTTAAATGCTTCTTTACCTGCACGAAAAGAAAAGGCATTTTATCTGAACTATACAAATAGTTTTCATTAGCATTATTAACTTTATTTTGAAAATGTTTATAACTGTATGTTACTACTACAGAAGAAAGTGTTTGTGCTATTGAATTAAAGTGGTTTTAATTAATACTTCACCAAGGTAAAGGAAAAGGCACAAATCAAGTAGTCTAAAATATAGCAATTACATGTAGCACTTACCGAATGGACGATATGGTCAGAATATTAGTTTTACAAAAATACTTTTCCTAGGAACACTTCGGAACACAAAAGGTTCTAGTTACATCATCCAGTTCCACTGCATCTAGTTACATCTGCCACCACAAGAGAGGAGTTCTCCTTTTCACAGACAGTGTTAAACAATGATACTTCAGAGTGATGGAATTGTTTTATGAATTTTTGGCACATTTTAGTCTTATTGTAACAGAGTAACATAGTAGAATGTATACACACTCTGTGAGGGAGAAATGTCTGTCATTCCCTTAGAGTGAAGTAAGCTTTCTTTCCTCTGCCACTCTGTTGTAGTTGAAAATGCAAGAAATGGATAATTAATTTATGGGCATATCAAGGGCATGAGCACAGATAAGGGCACACTAGCAGATGCGGTACTGTAGTGTGTGTTACAGAGAGGACTTTTACTTTAAGTTTTAGGCATGCAGGTGAGTATGCATACACAAAAAACAAGGTGGGTTTGGTATAGCATTAAGAGAATTCCTAAAACATGTTGCTGTTTCATTTGGTGCAACCACAGGAAATAGAAAATGAAAACAAACATGATGTTCACTAAGTATCTGTGGCTTATAAAACCTGTGTGGGAGCATATGCCCCCCCCCTCTTCTAACAAATAAGGTGCCACTGTTAAAGAGCCATGCCTCATGAATAAGCACAACATCCATGTCTGACCTGAGATTCAGGCACAACTCAACATGTTACAAAACTTCACAATTGAGCAACCTTTATTATGTTTCTGCTTACGGAACTATGATCATAATAGCAACAGGAGTACTGGACTAATCATGCTCCAGTAATCCAGCTCACTTAAAGAAAAGTTACAATCCAAAGTATGGTTGGCTATATGAAGGCAGATTTTTTTTTTCCCCCTGCAAATATGCAACAGCTAGTTCTAAAAAAATCCTCAAGTGCACTTAGTCAAGAAACTCACTTAGCTTTTAGGTTATGCTATTCTACATGGGTTTTCATTATAACAAAAATATGTCATGGTACATTTTATGGCTTTTTCTGTACTATATAAGCATTTCATTTACTTTTACATGTTATGGTTTACTTATTAAATCTAAAAATAAATAATATATCTGCCAAGTTTTTCAGAAAACTTTATGGGCTAAGTTTCTCAAGCTAATCCAAGAAGTTGTTCTTCATTTACCTTGACAAATATGCTGAAGGATTATGGCCATTCTTTATATCAGTTAAGAATGTTCTAAATTTCAGTCCAGCAGTGTCGAATACAATGTTTTTGGTTGATGTGTGTTAATTAAAGAAAAACATGGAAAGAGCGATGACTTTGTATGTGCGAAATGGCTAATACTGCATGAAATTTTAAACTTTTTGGAAATTTTGATAGATACACAGCGCTATGCCAGTTCTGTTACATATTTTCATGCCTTTCACTGCTTCATCATTATAGATATGTCCTACTTTTCGTATTTATGCAACAGTTTTAATATGTAAGTTATGCATTATAAGTTGATTTATCACAGACAGAAACAAAGAGCTGACATTTTAAATTGGTCACAAATAATTTATAAATTTTGAAAGTTCCCATATCACAAAGTAAACTTAAACTTCTAGATTAATCACAAATCCATGCCTGCTAATTCTGCAAATAACTTTCTGAAAATATCACACAACATGAGCTATTTTCTTACCGTATCACCTTTCACTTCTTCAACCAAACCTCGGTGCCACAGTCCTTGCAGTAAAACAGCATACAGCTTATCACCACTTATACCTTTTACAGGATATTTATTGTTTTCATAAAATAATTTCATTTTTTCAGACAGTGCTTCAAATTCTTCCTGAAAAAATATATAATTTTTACCACTATTAGGTTCATAAAATAACAATGGTAATGAAAGAAAATTGCATGAAATGTATGTTTATGAAATATATATACAGGGTTTCATACACATTAACAGAAAATAAGTTCCAGAATTTTTTCATGGGTTTTTCAGTATAAAAAATTTCTGCAGCTTGAATTTTTGTTAGAATCATTGTTTTACTTTGCATTTTGCAAACTGGGGTGAAATTTGCTATGCACTTAAAATTCTCACAAAGTCTTATGGGTTCCACTGTTACAGAGTGTTCCTCAGTTTGTGTTACATCTTCAATGAAGTGGAAAATTTTCCCTGTATAAAAGGTGCTCTGTATGAAACTTATATTGAAGCAATCTCGAACTTAACACAATGATAATACAAAGCCATTTTGCCATGGCACGGAAGATCCCCGATTTCCCAGTCATCTATTCCCATGCATATTGGCAGCAGGGAGACCAGATTTCAATCTCCTTCAGTGAGGAAATTGCATGCTAGAAGGAAAGTCCATTTTGGGCTCGTGAGAAGCTTTCCACACGCTGTTGCAACTTTTTTTTTGATTGGAGGTTTAACGACCACCGTGAGCAACTCAATGGGCTATAAGCAGTCGCCCGTCCTTAATTTAGGGTCACTGGTTCCAGGGAAGGGAGAGAGCCAGTGCCGTAAGACAAACACAACATCCATGCCTGACCGGGATTCGAACCCGGACCCCTTACGGACGAATGATCAGAGGCCAACGCCTTAGACCACTGCGCCACCGGGGCGGCTGTTGCGACTTTAAATTGCATGAAACTGCTATACTGCAAACCAAGGTCGCTGGAAATACAGCAGTCAAAAATCTTGAACTGCAGGGTCACACGAGATGATATTACGTCTCCACACTCCATGGGAGAAAGTGATGTTGTCGCGAGCAGAAAGCTAGAACAAGGTGATGCAATCAATCCAAACATTTCAACCAATTTTTTTTTTCATTGCATGAAAAAATTCCAGGACTATTCCAGAACCTTTTGTAAACATATGAAAACTCAAGGACTTTCCAAGACCTGGAAAAATACACAGAAGAAAGAATTTCATCAATTTTTACCACAAATAAATCAAGTAACATGGGGTGGGTTACCTTGGCAAGCAGCTGGTACCTTGTGTAGCACAATAATTCAT
The DNA here is from genome assembly GCA_039090855.1 of Macrothele yani. Lineage (NCBI taxonomy): Eukaryota > Metazoa > Arthropoda > Arachnida > Araneae > Macrothelidae > Macrothele > Macrothele yani. The sequence continues at coordinate 128,743,848 of CM077027.1, read as the reverse complement.
TGTTGGTGATACTGGAATGAAGATCAGGGATTGTAGCTGATAGAGAACAGATTTTTAATGAAATTCTTTCTTTTGTGAATCTTCAAGAATCTGAATGCCTATCTCAAAAGTTCAACTTCCTTCTTTCAAAGCAACAGTATGCTCATCACTCTGCTTCAGCCAGTGCGTCGACTGCCAATAGTTTTCACTACGTAAATCCATCTTCAATTCCTGTGCCCCCTTCTGCTGAAGAGTGCCTGTCTAATAAGTCAAAATTTTCTCTAGCACCAAGAGTAGACTTGCCTAATACTATTTCTCTCCTTTAAGCAGCTATTCAAAAAACCGATACAGTTCATCAACCTTTCGTTAGGGCTAAATCTGCCATTGGTCTTTCTTAATGTGCCAATAAACCCCTTTCTGCTACTCTTCTTCTCAAGAATATCAATTAATTTATTACTTCTAATTGCCTATATGTGTAAAGCTGATAAAATCTGATGCACTGTTATTCTGAAGAAGTGTGGTCTTGATTTAAAAGTAGCTGAATTCCTTCCTTCCACAAACTGCAAACTTCTGAAACATCAAATCCTACTGAATCCCTCAAGAACTACATTGGCAGATTAAATAAAAAGGATACCTTGAACTCTTTCCCCTGCAACTTTGCTTCTCAATCTAATTACCATACTCCTTGTCTTTTTGTGCAAGTCAAGCTTCATAAACAAGGATACTCTATTAGACCCTTGGTTGAAAACATATTTTTCCTGGTTTCTACTCTTTGAAGCCACTACAACAAAAAAGAAATTGGTTTTAAAAGTGTTCCTCCTTAATAAACAACCACCAGTACTCCATCTCATCTACTAAGGAACTTGTCAACCAGCTGCCAGATTCATTAGCACTCAATGAATACATGTTCATTCTGGATGTCATTTCTCTGCTTCCTTCTATGCCACTGCTTGAAACTCATGCTTCTGGTTCACAAACTCAAGGACTGAAGTATATCTCTGGAACCCTTTCCAGGGATCTGTATGACTGCTTGTGCATTTTAAGGTATAATTTTGTCACTTCACCTAAGACAGTAAATTCTATCTTCAACAACAAGGACTCCCAACTGGATATCCACTTTCACTCCTTCTGACTGAAATCTTCTTGCAACTACCATACTTCTTGAATTAGTTATATGTGTTTCATGTGCAAGCATGCTCAAATTTTCAAGTCACTGAGGTAAACTCTAAACTCACTCTTTTTCTAATCAGCAGGAAGTGATGCTATGCCCTTGAGCATCTGAAGAAAATAAAGTTTTTTTCAGAATGCTTTGAGAGCAAAATGAAAGGCCTAAACACATCAAGGTCCAGCTGACGTGGGTTGGGACAGAGGTGAAGTACAAAACTGTTTTTACTGCTGGATTTGAACATTTCTATGTTTCAAATTGACAACATATTTCCTGTTTTCAACTTTTTTAGTAAGACAACAAAGATATTTGTAATTATGTAGATACCTTAAAACTTAACCTCATGATAGTGGGATTTTCAATAATGAAGTTATGTAAATACAGTAGTGGAGTGAATGTGGTGATACATTAGTAATTTCTTCCCATTAGAACACTGTAAATTTTCTTAAAATTGATGTAATAACCAAAACCTAATGTTTAAAATAAAGTTTTTTTTAACAGTTTAAAAGAGTTAAGATCGGAATCGACTTTTTTTTTTTTTTTTTAAGGAATAGGCTTATATGAAACAAATGCATACCTGCCAACCTGAGAAAATTCAAAGGTGTAAAATTGCACGCGAATGACATTTCTAATGATTTTTTTTAAACCATACGCGAACAACATTTATAATGATTTTTTAGCACATCTTTTATAAAAAAAAAAAAAAGATCGTGCTTATGTTATCTGTTTGTTCGTTAGTTTGTCCGTCCGTCTGCAGACACGTATCTCTGCAACTATTAGTCCAATTTGAAAAATTTTGTTTTTGCATTGGGAAGATTGAAATATGGGAATGATGATTCTTCATTTCGTTTTTTTTTTTACGATGTACAATTTCGCCACTAGAGGGCGTAAATGCAGATGATGTTGAATTTAAAAAAGGCTCTTATCTTTCGATTCCATTTATGTCGAAGAGTATTTTAGGCATAGTTACTTTTTCAAATTACGCATAGATTTTCTGCTAGGGGGCGTAAAAGTAAACTACGTTTTCCCCAATATGTCTTTTTCTAAAACTCCGATTTGAAAAATGTTTTCTTTAGTGTATACAGCTCCTGATGGAAAATATTTTGCATATAATTTCTAATTTTTGGTAAAGAATATTTTGGCCACCAGGGAGCATAAGTGTTAATTTTTACTTTTGATCTATTTGCCATAAAATATGAGCTTCTAAAATCTCGATTGAAAAAATTCTTAAGTGGACCGATGCCACTCACGTCAATAAACCTTTTCGGAATATTTTCTTCTTAAAATATTACATGGTTTCTCCGCCAAGGGGCATAGACGTTTCTAACCTGATGCTCCGCAGCTCATTCTGCCCCGCTGACTACAAAACAGCTTTATTCTGTTCTCGAATCCGAAGAGCCTTTGCAGTCTCCTCATATGTTCCTTCTAGGCAATGCAAAGTGAGAAATGTCGTCAAGTTGGCCACTGAGGCAGGATACACCCCGAACCTGGTACATCGCTACATCGAGAAAACCTGAACCAGTCGTACTGATATTTCTATGCCACAGCTACGCTACCTGGGCTCAATTCCCTATATACCAAATGTTTCCTATTAGCTCAAGAATCCGCTGAAGAAGACGAACCTAAGTGTTGGCATCAGGTCTCTAACGTCTTTATCATGCTTAAGGGAAGCACTGACAAGAATCCATCTTCCAGCGAAGCAGGTGTTTATGCCATTCCTCTGCTATATCCAGACGGCTCCAAGCGATGCTACATTGGAAATTCTAAACGTTCATTCAGAATTAGAGTAAAAAAAAAAAAGGACATAAAGAATGGCAAAGAAACCACAGCCCTATCTAGAGAAGTCAAGTTCAAGTCTGGACGTAAAGAAATTAGCTTCCTACTCCACCCCAAAATCTACTACCATATGCAAAACTTTGGAGATCATAACAAACAGTGAGTCGTGCAATGATAGCGTCGCACTGGAGTTGCCACGAATTTGGAACCATTTCTTCAAAAAGTGATTACCTCTTTATTTTCCTTCAATGATTCTGCATGCTAAATGAGCATAACGCCTCATTCTTTGAATACCTGATTATGTTCTCATCTCTTCGTTATTGTCAAGTCACCGCATTCAAATTGTTGAAGCGTTCTATTATTCAGTTTGCAGTCTACCTTCCTTGAAAAAGCCATCTGGTTGATGTGCGAAAGCTTGGAAATTTTGATTTCTATTCTACACCAAGAAATTTCGGATATCTTGTATAGTTATACTATTTAAACACATAGCAACTGAAAATTGTTTTTCAAATATATTCAAGCTTTTGCTCTCCACTGGGAGGCTTTTTTCAAGGCTATGATTGACATTAAATGTCAGTCATTGTCTACCATGAAGACAATGAACACAGAAGCACTTTCAACACCATTGAGTTTTGTATCACCTGTAAATAAACAGAGCAAGACTGGTTTGCCAGATCTTCACTTCCAAGTTTTTCATTTTGAATGTTGCCAAACAATAGGAAAGATTTCCAAATGAAAGGAATGAAACACAGACTATTGGAATTGCAGTTTGAAGAAGTATACATTTCAATGCTCTGACAAAAATAAAAATGCAAAGCCGTTTTGTTGAAGAAAGGAGAAGTTTTCTCAATTTTTTTCCAGAGAGGCACTGCTGAAGTATCTGAGAGAGGTAGTAACGCTAAGGAAGAATTAGATCTATTTTGAGAGACATCCTTTTGTGCAATGATAGACATATCTACCAATGTCTAAACATTTTATGTCTACCATTGCCATGAAAAAGCCTCCCAGCGAAGAGAGAAAGCTTGGCAAATCTTTATACATATATTACACCACTAAATAAACAGATTTATTACATTATAAGAACTTTTTGAGTGTACACGGTCTGGTGTTCTTTGAAATAACATGATCATTCTTGATCTCAAAGACTGATCATGCTCATGTTTGTCCTACAACATATACTCACAGTAACTTTTGCCTATCTGACTTAAAAGTTGTTGATCAATAGTTTAATAACAGACTTCAAGCAGTTAGTACCCACTATTATCCACTATTTGTTAAATATTTTCCGTTATTTTATATTTTGTTATTAAATTATTGATCATGTTTGTCCTACAACATATAATACTCACAGCAACTACTTGGCATATGTGCTTTAAAAGGTGTTTATCCACTATATGTTAAACGAATTTACAGAAAATACAGATCTGAGAAACAAAAAATATATATATATAAGCACATCTTACAGCATAATCAACGAGGCGAACAGCAACATAATGAGCATCTTGCACATTGCTAACAAAAACGCCGAACTGATCTGTTTCAGGCAACTCCAAAACTGGAACTGAGACACTTAGACTAGGGAATTTCCTTTCCAGATCTTCCAAGGAATTTTCATCATCTTGGTTACTCTATTAAAAAAAAAAGATACCTTAAAAAAAAAAAACCTTCAGTGATCTTTCAGTTTTGTAACAGAAAGCACAGTTCTTTTAATTTCAGTTATCTAAAATCATGGCATTTTTACGAAAAAAGTTTTCGAAGTACAGTATGGCCAAAATTGTGAAAACCTTTGGGAAAAATTGTATTTCTAAAGCTAAAGTGCTTATAACATGGAACTTTTTTAGTATAACACCATAAAATTATTTAACATTGGCAAGATAATGTAATGCAGAATGTAATGCTCCAACTAACTGTGTTATCTTCATTCTATCAAAAGTTGTATCCAAATAACAAGAGAAAACACAACTGCCTTCTGTAACAAGAATGGGATTTCCTTAACTCAAAACTGACCAATGAGACCGATTCTTCTGAAAGCTAATCAGGTGCTACTGACACAGCATGGAACCAATAAGGTGTTAGTATGAGTCAGCTCTCATTTCCAAGTATAAGAGCTAATAATAGAACTCCTATTTAGTTGTGAGAGTGTTATCAAGTTGGCCACTGGATTTTCCTACTTTTTGGTAACTTAGTGAGCTGTGTAACTTAGAAAGATGACAAAAAGAGTGAAAAGAGTTGACTGGTCACAGAGAAAGCAATGTAATACTAGCTTTGAATGAAGAAGGCTACACTTATGAGGAAATCATAAGAAAAGTAGGTGGAAATCTAACCAAAAAGAGGTATTTCTAAACTGTGCAAGAGGTATAAAGCAGGCTCTATCAATTCAAAACCGAAATGAATAAAAAAAAAAAAAAAAAAAAAAAAAAAAAAGACTAAGTGACAGAAAAAAATTATCTGAGTCAAGTAAAAATTAATTGCATCAATATGGTTTCAAGAGGAGTGCTAGGACTGTTAGACGCAGGCTCAAAAGACTTTGATTTAAATTCTAGAATTTCAAGGAAAAAACCATTTCTAGCTCCCAAACAAGGAAGGAAGAGGTAAGAATGAGCTAAAACCCCTGTTAATTGGTCTGAAGAACAATGGGACAGTAGTCCAGAATGATGAGACTAAAATATCCATATATGGTACCGATAGAATAATGTATGTAAAAGAGAAATGGAGAAGATTTGCTGTCTGAATGCATTACACCTATCATGAAGCATCCACTAAGTGTTATGATCTGGGGTTGTACGACATCAAAAGGTGTGGGCAGAATTTGTGAGATTAATGGTATTTTAAATGGCAAAAAATACATTGATATACTAGAGCCAAAACCGAAGCCTTCAGTAAGTGATCTTTCCCGGGATAATGAAGCTTGTATATTTCAACAGGATTCAGCTGTTGAAATATACAGGCTTCTTATGATTTTGCTGAAGCCATTTTTTGCTGTGTGCAAAAAATGGCTTCAGCAAAATCCTATTACACTGCTAGAATGGCCAGGTAAGGACGCCTATATATTTAGATAGGATTCAGTTCCTTGTCATGTTGCTGCTGGGTGCAAAAAGTGGCTTCAGGAAAATCACATGACACTGCTAGAATGGCCAAGTAATGAAGCCTATACATTTAGACAGGATTCAGTTCCTTGTCATGTTGCTGCTGGGTGCACAAAGTGGCTTCAGGAAAATCATATTACACTGCTAGAATGGCCTGGTAATGAAGCCAATATATTTAGATAGGCCTCAGTTCCTTGTCATGTTACTGCTGGGTGCAAAAAGTGGCTTCAGGAAAATCATATTACACGGCTAGAATGGCCAGGTAATTAAGCCTATACATTTAGACAGGATTCAGTTCCTTGTCATGCTGCTGCTGGGGGAAAAAAGTGGCTTCAGGAAAATCATATTACACTGCTAGAATGTCCAGGTAATCACTACATTACACTGCTAGAATGTCCAGGTAATCACTATATTACACTGCTAGAATGTCCAGGTAATCACTCTGACCAGAGTTGGAAACTTGTCAAAAATTTCGAACCTGGACCTACTATTACTGGACCTGACACAATCCTGACCCGTAAGTGACCTGGAAAAATCTGCAAACTATAAATTTCAAACTCAATTTATATACATATACACGTAATTTATACACTATATTGAAAAAAGTCGCCGGACACCTAGAAGAGAAACACAACAGAGCATTTATTGGCATACATTAGTACAGTGTTTGTCGACCTTTGGCCTTAATATGCATGCACTGACCCATTGAGACATGTTTTCGACAAGGTTTTGGAACACAGTGATAGGTACGCGCTTCTAATCAGTACATAATGCTGCTGCTAACTGTTGCTTGGTATTAGGCCTTGGTTCCAAACTTCTTATGTGGCGCTCTAATTCATCCCATAGGTGTTCTATGGGATTAAGATCAGGGCTCTGTGCTGGCCAGTCTACACAAGATACAGAATTATCGTCAAACCACGTCGTAACAGTCCTTGCTTTATGGCTCGGTGCATTATCCTGCTGGTACCAACAAAGCTCGGTTCCATAGTATTGCCACAGAGTTGGTAGGGCACAATTGTCCAGAATATCGAGGTAGACATGCTGTTTAACAGGTTTGTCCACGATAACCAATGGGCCAGGACACCACCACGAAAAACACCCCCACGTGTGTACACTGCCAGCTCCAAACTTGACCATAGGGACAGTACACTCTGGTAAACAGCATTCCCCCGGGTGCCCCATACCCACACGGGACCATCAGACTGATGGATCATGTATCTGGATTCATCAGTCTATAGGACCCGTTTCCATTGATATACTGCCCACAATAAATGTTCGTTATACCATGCTAAATGACGAGTAGTATTCCAAGTGGAGATGAAAAGCTTATGAGCAGCCGCACAACCTCGGTAACCCATGGAATGAAGTTCTTTGCGAATGGTACGTGTACATACCAAGGTTACATGCCTGTACACTGAGGTCTTGTGCAGTACTCCGTCGATTAGCTGTAATGACTCTCATCCCAGGCAACATACCCTTTCAATTTAACATAGGCGCAATGCCGTGCCACCGCATTCCATTCCCAATCTCGTAGGCAAGATGTCAACATTGAATGTCGACGTAAAGCCAACGATTTTCTAACTGATGCACTATCGAGGGGCCTTTGGCATTTGGGTAATCCAATTACAGTCAAGCGCAAACGAAGCTTCAACCACAACCAGTTCCCCTGGGAGTCATCAACATGGAGGAAGACTGCGCCTGGAGGCTGAAGCAACACGTGACCACCTCGACCTTGTTCCACCATTGCTCACAGAATGCATGCTAACTGGAACTTTTACGTAAGTAGAATAAATCTTATTCGACTTTTCTGCATGTTTTTATCATACAAGAATTAATTTTAAAATAGCTTTTGCCAAATTGTAATGGCATATTTTTTATAGATGTTGCATTTTTATTGCTGCTTTATCTGCAACACATAACTGAAGTTTGGAAGTTAACTACATCCTATCTAAAACAACTAAAAAATCTGCTGTTGTTCATCCCATGGTTATTTTTTGTTACGTAAATGAAGTAAAAAACTGTGACTGTGTGGATGAGAGTTGTTTTGGTGATTTGTTCACGATGTCAGAATGAGCTGGAAAGTTACGAAATGTTATTAAATAGGTAAGTTTGTTAACAATATAACTTTGCAGTGATGGTAAAAAGTGTGTTTAAACTACTTACTGGCTAATTACAAATGCCGAATTAACTAGCTTATCCTCTCAGATTAGACATGTGAATTTATGTAAACGAGCGATGAACATTCCCATAATTTAAAATTTAATATTCCAGAATTTCAGTACTGTGTACCTCAAAAAATATGTGTTCGGTAAAAAACTGCAAACGTAAACATTGCAGTAAATGTTAGGTTATGGTGTGAAGTGATTTCATTGTGTTTTCTTCTGAAAGATTTCTCGTAAGATTGCCTTAGTTAGAGAGATTTACATTACTTTTATACTGTTAATGACAGTATAAGTGTTGTTATTTATTTTTCTGTGTTGTCACTAATATCAAAACCTTAGAATGAAAATTGATTTTCTCTGGTATTTTACACTGACCTTTGCTGTCTCTCTCTCTCTCTCTTTTTTTTTTGGGGGGGGGGGGAGGCCAGACATAATAAGTTTGATCAAGAGGTTACACTAGATTTTCATGCAGAGGTGACCTGGATATATTGTAAAAGTAATGATATTTTTAATAGCACCTATCATTAAAAGTGATACGAAACTATGGAAACATCACAATTTTGCAGATATAGTCAGAATATTTTGATTTGTGAAGTGAGAATGTGGAGCATATTGATGTAAATAAAAATATATAATGGCTGTATGAAGCAGATTTAAGCTAATGAAGATCCTTCAAAAAGAACAGTGAATTAAGCAAAACAATGTGCCATTAAAAATGTTACTCACTGTTGCTGAGATAAAAAGATTTACTGCTGTGGTATATTTTGATAAAACAGTATAATAATAAACTGTGAAGATTTGCAAAAAGAAAATATGTTTTTAGATTAAAGTTTACTATTGTGAATTATTACTATGGTAAATTGTAAGGTTAAAATTACTACTATGCTAATCCCTAGTGGTTGCTTTTTTTGCGTGCATTTATTGCTACATATGCTTAACCATTCCAAAATTAGATTCTTAATGGATTGAATGACCAGTGAACATTTGTTAACATTATGAACTGTGCTGCATTACTTATTTTTGGTGTGTGTAGTGAGGGTGGGGTGGGGATCTGTCAAAATAAACAAAATATTTCTTGCCAAATGTTCTTTTTCTATTATTTTCTGTTCAGCAGCCCTGATGGGAAGAAATATTTATCAGAGAAAAAAAAAACTGAACCCTTTGAGTTATTACCCATGAATTTTTCTGTAGGAAATTAACCTAAAAATTAGATTTCTGATACTTTGTTCTGGTAATCAGTGTAAAGAATTTTCAAACATTTTCTCTGTAGCTTTTTTTATAATGTCATCAATAAAGTATAGCAATTGAGGTTCCACAGAGCATATGAAAAGATCTGTACATTAATTAATGGAACCTGACCACATTTAATGACTACAATGTGAAAACAAAAGAAGCTCAATTTCAAAACCATTTTAATGGCATTTGTCTCTATATGCATCAAATTGTAACAATCTGTTTGTAACATCTGGTTACTGGTAGAATACATATGCCATTTTCTTATATTGTGCAAATGAAGGCACGAAATGGAATAATAGTGAGAGACTTGCTTTATTAAAATGCTACAAAAAGCTGTGCTGAACTTAGCTATGTATAAAATGTAAAGCACATTTTCTTTCCTTACACTTGTTCAGATTAAGAGTTTGAAAGCTCTAAAATTATATCCACTTGTTCCCATCGTAAAATACTTGATTGTTGTTATGTATTTTTCACTAATGCAATTAAAAGAAGCATCTATGAAATAATTCGTTTCAAGGAAAACATTTCATGCTGCACCACAGGGCAAGCACTCACAGACACTGATTAGTTGCTAATTGTATGAGCTGGGCTCAGGTTTGAGTCTCAGATGAGGCATCGGTGGTGTGTTTGCCTTGCAGCACTGGTTCTCTCTCCCTCTCCTAAAAGAAGTGACCCAAAAGTAGCCAAGGAAAAATGTTTATAACTCTCAGAGTTATGTGGTTGTAACAAAACCCCGAAGCAAAACCAAAAACATACAGCATCATAATTAATGTGTATCTCAAACCTGAAAGTGGCTAATTTTTCTTCTGTTTTATATGTACACTTAATTTACTTTCTATATTAACTCTTATGACACCACATAAATACGCAAAATTTACTTAAATGAAAATACTTTTATTTTTGCATATACTATTACAATACTTTTTGTCTTGTTCTACTCTGGCAATATGTTCTGTTGCTGATGAAAAGGAGTGATATGGTAATCAGCTTGGCATTGTTATAGTACCAAACATACTCATTATTAAGGGTGAACGCCTTTGTGGAGCCAAACCATTTCCTGCTGCATAATGTGTAAGTACTTCATTAGTTATTGTTTTTCTGTTTCAAAATCTATTATGATTCTGCCACTTCATAATGTGTAAGTGCTTTATATTTTTTGACATGTTTAAAATTTATTCATCTCTCTCTCTCTCTCTCTCTCTCTCTCACTGAGCTAATATTATTCATGATTATTTTTCTGTTTCAAAAACTGTAAGAAAATTACAGTGATCAAGATAAGCAATGCTTCTGCTCGTGAATTCAGTAGAATAATTACTGTATTGCACAACAGTGTAAGTTATATGAATTGAAATATGCACATTCCTTAGACCATGATAGTAATAACACTATAGTTCTCTAAAAAATAATGCAGCAAATTTTTTTCTAGAGCCAATTTTGAATTTCTTATGAAAAAAAAAAAAAGTAGTAAACGTATTTCCGTGTGGTGTATGTGATAAAAGGATAGAGAATCAAAATAAGCAAAGTTTCAGATACTATAATATTTCAGGAGCACAATTTAACTGAACCAATAAAGCTTCAGATATGTAAACAGAAAGCTTCACATACTGTACTGAACAGAATGCATGTAGTGAGGGTGCTCAGAAAGTAATGTCTCCATATTTATATAAAATCCCAGTGGCAAAGAATCAAATTGAAACAAAAGAAGAACAAAGTTCAGAATTTCTACTTCAATTCAAATATTTTATTTCTCTACATAATTCCTCTCATGCTCAACATAGATACACAAACGTTTAATAAGTTTTTTAAACCCGTCTCTGTAAAAATCTTCAGGTTCTTAGAACCATTTCCTCATAGCAGCTTGAACATCTTTGACACAGGTGAACTGAGTTCCTTTCAGATATCTCTTGAGAGCAGAAAATATGTAGGGAGTTCAGAAGTTTGGCAGCCCCAAATATGGGCTATATGTAGAGAGCTCAAGAACTTGAAACCCAATTTTCTGTATAGCCCCTGAAATGAAAGCACTGTTGTGTGGTTGTCATATTGCAGAATCATTGGCAGCCCTCCCCCATGAACATGGTTTATTCTTTGCTTCAACTGTTTTTAAGGTATGCACATAGCCCTCAGAGTTGATAATCGCACAGTCTTTGACCATGTACTCCTGACGAATAATGCCTCTGCAGTCCCAGAGAACACAGTGAGCATGCACTTACCGGCAGAAATTTGAGTTTTGAATTTTTCGTTGGAGAAGATGGATGTCTGTATTCCAGCCGTTGAATTTTCAATTCTGTGTCACCACCAGTCACAATGCTTTGAAGAAAATCACTTCCATATTTTTCATAGCGAGCAAACAGCCTTTGGCATGTTTCGTCTTGATTTTTTCATGTCAGTCATTAGGTCAGGCAGTATCCAATGCGCATTGTATCCTAAAACGTTATCGATGTCATTGACGTTACCTACTAATGTTCAGTGTACCTGCTATGATTATCTGAGTTATTCTTCAATTTTCCCTGATAAGCCCATTAACCTTTTGCCTATTCAAATTGCAAGTTGCAATTATGGGCCTCCTACTTCATGGCTGATCCTTTACGGCCAACATTTATTAACTGTCCTTTGATTTTTTTCCCCCAGAGACAAACAGTGCTATGTCCAAAGTTTCAGAACCATAAACTGCCCCTAATCTAGTCTGAAATTTTTTGGGAGGTACATTTCCACGAGTTAAAAACTAACTGATTGTTGTTTGACACCCACTGACACAGTTTAAAATAATAATCAATTTTAAATGCAATTAAATATGAACAAATAGGTGTACGGAGTTATATTATTCAGTAAAATGATGCCAATGACACAAAGAATTGGTGCTGTTTCGACTGGTTGCTGGGCAACACACTTGGATTGCAGCATCATTACTTATTGAATGCACCTCATAGTATGATGATGTTGCTCTTGAGCCGATTCATTTGCACAGTTACGGGGGGGGGGAGTTGCAAAGTGTTTTTTTTTTTTTTATTAACCTGACTGATTGAGAGACAAGAACAAATTAAAAAAATGGATTCAGTGGGGTGACAGGACTAGTAGTGCAGATATTTGCTGCACATTTCTTCTATAAAAAATTAATGAAAGAATGCTTTGGGCATTATTATATTTGCACTTTTAAGGTATTAACCTCCTGCAAAGTGCGCATAGTTTACGTGCAATTCATAAATGAAAAACTATTAGAAAGTACCAATCACTCACCCTAAAGATCATGGTAATCTCCATCGACAACACACTTCCAACACGTCAATCATCGTAATGTTTCTGGCCTTCCAAGGTTTACAGACATCTTGCTTACAATTCTTACTTCCGGGTGTGAAACATCGTATTTTTTTTTAGCCTTATGAGATGTAACTATAAAGCTTGTCAATTCCATAAAAAACCACACATACTACTCATTCATACAATTCAATTAAAAACTATGTACATATTTACATAACCTTACATTCCTAGGTGGTTAAACCTTTGTCAACTGTAAGTACCAAACTGCTCCTTCTGTTTCAAAACCCCTGCCACTCCCACTGCAAGTGTCACACTCATTCAGCCCCTCACACACAATCCTCTAGTACTTTCAACAGACCACTGTCGTCATCAGGAGGCAGGTGTGTCTCACTCGCCCACCACAGCTCAAGTGAGCAGAGCCATCGAGGCACGGGCCCCAGTCGCTATCTCTGAATCATTGTGTTTCTGGTGCCATCTATTGTCCCTGCTGCTCTTTTTTCCCTTTTTCTTTCTAAGCTGCTGTTCAATTTTTATTAGGGCTTTCCATTGTTCGTTTAAGTTATTAGGCTCATTAATGTTGCATAATCTTCATCTGTTTTTTTCAATTAACACTGATTCTGCAATTCTTAATTGCCTTTCGTTTTTACAGCTCTTAATAATTTTAATATCCTCAAACCTTGGACATTGTTGATTTTCCATACAGTATTGGGTTAGTGCTGTCTTAGCTTCTTTTTTATTCCAATTATTTATATGCTGGTTCAATCTATACTTTAATTTATTCTTCGTGCTGCCTATATATGACACAGGTGGTTGCTGGTTTATAGGGATTTCATAAATTCCTACTCTATCTAATTGGCTGATTTTTTCATTTTTAATCACTAAATTTTTTACAGTAAGTACCTGATTTCCTACCTGTATGGCATACTTGCCACAAACTTTATTAATTTCTGCTGAAACATTTTCTACATATGGTATTGCTCGTACATATTTTACAAGTTTTTTTATCAATCTTGACCTTATTGTAAGCTTGAGTTCCTTCCTAAATCAATTTTTTTAATACCTGTTTAGGGTAACCAAAATCATATGCAATTTTTTCAATATATTCAATTTCCTCCTTTTTATGCTTTATTTGCTTTGGGCATGTGTGACGCCCGGTGATCAAGGGGTCTAAGGCACAACAGATCTAATATCTTTTTCAAAATTTGGATTTATATTGTGAAGCTTTCAACGTTTTAATAAAGCAACAAGTACACTATACAGATTTTTTCTGTTTGTGATTTTTTTAGATTACTTACAATAAAATCCGAATAATAAAGATGCTAATATCAATTTTTGGCTCTGCTGCCACAAGAGTTATGCATTCTACAGCAATATTAGCAGTAGTAAGAAGTTTCACAGTGCAACCCAAAACAGATACGTATAGGTGTGCTTACAGAGCAAGCATCATAAATGCTCGTAGCAATGGCATTGATTTTGCACTAGGGTGCTTATAAATGTATTTATTCACGAGTGTTTTTTATTGAATGCATGCAACAGATGGTAAAGCTGAAATTTCTGAAGCAAAAACCTATTTTGAAATACAACCATTAATACAAATGTATAATATGTTCCGTATTTTTAGTTGTGGATTTCACACTGAATTAATGAATTTCTAAGAAATAATGCATTAGTTTTGACAGATTATAGTCACAGTTCTGTATGTATTTAATAGATAATGGTTTTTTTCTTTGTATCTCCTGAAAAAATGTGGTGGTGCTTAAAAATTTTGAGGTTTTGTTTACCCCTGGGCATGCATATCGGTGGAACAGAGAGGTTTCCTTAACAGGTGTTGCATTGTAAACTATCTGGTCACAGACTAAGGAATATGTATCTAAAACAAGGGAGGGGGGGATAGATGGTGCAAAATTAATTGCTAGTCGTAAAGGAATTTTATTACAACTAGGACAAGCCGCCAACAGTAACCGATAACTCATTAAGGCATCTATTATAACAAATTCTAAAAAACGAACGCGTAAAATTTATGACTTCCAGAACAAAAGTACGAAACATTCTAAAAAAGAAATGCCGAAAATTTATCACGAACTACTTTCCCTCACGACTTCACGTTGGTTGCGATCAGGTTGAAGGTAAACAAAGCGAAATGACACACTCAGATCAGGAACGTTTTTCATTTTGTAACGCGAAAGACAGACACACACACACATACACAAACCTCCTTTTATTATTATAGATCAAGCAAGTTTTGAGCTAACAGACGGAGTCTTTCCATTTCTTTGTTTTTCAATTCAAACGATTTTTTTAATTAATGTTAGTGAGCCGACTTTTGTGAAACGGTTCAAGTAAAAGACCATCTAGTTTTTTAACTCTCGACAACCCAACAGATGTCCAGCCGACAGCGAATTCATTTTCACCAAGATACTGCTTGGTCCACTGTAATACCTTGAGATCGGTGGATGCTGATACCGTATGAAACTTGCAGTGGAAACTGTGTTCACTCACCATATAACATTAGACTTTTTGAAACTTGTTTTGTAGGAAGTAATAGGCACCAATCTATCATTGTACAATGTAGGACCTGTGTAACCCGGAAAATGTATCAATATACAGTCAGCTAGGTGATCAAGATGATTTAAAGTTCCATCTCGTCTCACGTATATAATGTCACAAACTATACCAATCGACCCATTGCACAGTCCTTGAGCAGTCCAGAGATTTTGATGTAGAATAACTTTACATCCAGGAGCCAGGTACAGTTTTTGCTGTAGACTGTTTGCTTCGTCAGCTTTAGAGAAAAGAGCTGTACGGTTATTGGTAACAGCACTAAGTCGAGGAACAGGAATATTAATATTGCAAAGTCTATTTTCATTGTGTACTTCAATTGCATTTTTTTTTTTTTTGCCATAAGATGAATAGTCTTCAAACAGCAACCTAATATGGGTATTCTCTGTGGTGAAACGACTACGAAGTAAATCGTAATCTGCAGTGGTTATAGAACCCTTAGCTATGCGTTGAAGTGTTTGTTTGAGAGGTATTTGATCCTTGCCACTTTGTCTAACGTCGAATTGTTTGTATGCTAATGATCCACGTTGACAAACGTCGCTTTTTGGCGTGCCATACAAAACAACATCGTGGACAGGAGGTAACTGAAGTAAGTCACCGAACAAATACACAATGTATCCACCAAGAATTTTGTCTTGGTTATCAGGGTTTGCTTGCCGAAGACTGTGATCAATGTTGCCTAACATTTTCTGGCCCATTATACTGAATTCGTCAATTACTATTACTTTGATCTCAGTCATCTCTTCCTGGAAATCACGTTCAGTTTCTTTGCTTAGTTCCGATTGCACTCCCTTTGCTTTAATTCTGAGTGCCGAATGAATAGTTTGACCTGCAATGTTATTCGCTGTGACTCCAGTTGGTGCTAGTAGCACGATACTTTTAGTGCCATATCGGTTGTGCATTAGTCATACAATTTCTCGTATGACGCAAGATTTTCCGGTTCCAGCTGATCACATAACAATAGAAAGCCTTGAAACACGATCATCGCTGAGTTGACTATTTAGGTGACTTAATACTCTTTGCTAATCAGCATTCAAACTTAAAAGGCTGGGAATTGCTGGGTTTGAACTCTCGTAATTGTCTTTAGATTCTTGAATAAACTTGATATTTTCAATGATGTTTGGGTATTTTTTTATGGTACCGTACCAGTCAGGGCTGAGATCAAAGTCTCTTAAGCCAAGCTCTACATCAAAAGGTAAATTAACTGGGTAACATTCCGATACTGCTTGCCAATCGGTGCACTCTCGTTTTTCTTGTGGAATTAGAAATGTGTCGTCCTCAACCTCTGGATCTTCGGGTAATTCCCACATATTCAAACGCATTTGATCGTAGGAGAGTTTCCATGTGGAATGTGTTTTTAGCGTCGCTTCATCCCACCAAGAAGTGAACAGCATTAGCCACTGTTTGCAAAAAATTTCATCAGCAGTGTCGCTTTTTCCGAATTCAACCTGAGGTACAAAGTTGAATTATACACTGTTTTCTGTTCTTACTCAAGTGTCGACTTATTGTGTCGACTTCTCCTGGTATACTGCCTGCCGTACTCGTGCAACGTAAGGTTCTGGATTTGTTATCACATATGTGCAAAACAAGGCTTGTTTCATGAAACTAACAAATAACCTACGGACTTCACTACTACCACCGAGAAGAGGCATTACACGCAGATACTTGTGTTGCCTTGAGAGCCTGCGATTCAGACAAAGAGCAAAATGAGGAAGGCAATATGTAACGGGGTGAGAAGTTGCAAAGTAGGACCAGGTATTTCTGATTGTCAGACAAACAAACATGTAAGTGCCAAAGGGATTCATATACCTGGGACACAGCCACATAGTATTCAGTAGCAAGGGAACACTTCAGCAGTTTCTTAGGAATGGTGGGTGTCATTTTATTTTATTTTTTCTATGTAGGGTCTTAAATATATTAGAACGGGGGGGGGGGGCTAAAATTCCTGCTGCAGTACTCACAAGAGATGCTTGTATATCAAGTTTTTTTACACCATAGTTTTAAAATTTACAGTGACAATATCTTAATGTTCAAAAGTTTGGCAAATTTTTTGCTCATATATCACAAAAGTGTACCTCAAGTTCTCTTTGCTGGCTTTAAAATGATTTATTACTTAGTGCATAGTTTTTAAATTTAATGTGAGACATTATTAAATTTAGCTTCAATTTCTTTTTCTCAGAAACTTTAATTTTTGTGCAATTAAGAGTAATTAAATGTCATAAATTATGAGGTTGCAACTGAAAATCATCATAAATATGAGAATTGAAGGAATTATATCATTACAAATGTGTCTTGGAAGGAAACAAAATTTATTCAATCAGCAACATAAAAAAAAAATTAACATTTAAGCAGTTTTGCTGTCAATCACAGTTATGGGTGTGCGGTGCATGCGGCCGGCAGCGTAGGGCCTCGCCCTGGTCGATAAATAAGATAAAATAAAACAAAAGAGAAAAAGAAAGAAAAATATAACATTAAGTACACAGAAAAAAAGAAAAATCCCACAGTTCAAAACATATGAATTACCATCCCAGTTCTCCGCTAGTCTGCATACACAAACATCACAGTGATGTCATACATACGCTGTCTCTTCCCGATTCAAAGTGCAACGCTGAGAGCAATATATTTTCTTCTCGCCGCTGGAAACTCTGTGATTGACGGGTGTGAGTGGACATCACGTCGCAACATTCTTTGAGTTTTACCGCCTATCTTGGGATCCACTTTTTTGTGGATTTTCCCAAGCTGTTTTTCCAAAGCAAAAACAGTTGTGTGTTTGTGTGAAGTCAACTGGCTGCTGTGTTTGGCAATCTATTAACTTTCTTCGGTTGCTCTGTTTTTGCTGTAAATTATTCGGAAACACAAATGGGGGCATGTTAGCACGTGAAGGGTTTTGCGACTGGAGACATTTAAAAGTCATAGGTTGAAGAGTCATGGAATTTCCCAGAATCATGTAGAATGTATCAAAAGGTCAACTGAGTGCGAGCTTAGACTTCGAAAAACCTCACCACTGACGATAAACAAAGGTCAATCAATTTTCAAGAAAAGCAGCATCGGCACGAAGTCTTGAAACGCATTTTATATGTTATTCAGTATTTGGCTGAACATAACCTGGCATATAGAGATGACAACACTTTGTACTCACCCAACAATGGCAATTTTTTTGGGTTGATACAAATGATTTCAAAATTTGACCTTGTTTTACAAGTGCATTTAAGACGCATCAAAACTAGTGAAATTCAAGACCATTATTTGGGTAGCCAAATTTAGAATGAACTCATTAATCTAATGGCATCTAAAGTAACAAAATCAAATGTAGACCATGTTAAGAAATCAAAGTACTTTTAAGTTATACTGGATTGCACTCCCGATTTAAGCCTTCAGGAGCAAATGTCGTTGGTTGTTAGATTTGTTTTTTTTTCAGAGGAAAATTTTAAAGTTGAGGAACACTTCATTAAATTTATGGAAACTGTGTCATCTACTGGAAAACACTTCTCTGACTGTCTCTTGGTAGCCCTGGATGAGCTTGGTTTGAACTTAAATGACTGAAGGGGTATGATAATGGCGCTAATATGAAGGGTGTAAATAATGGTGTCCAAGCTCAAATTCTTCAGTTAAATCCTACTGCATTTTTCATGCCATGTGCATGCCACAATTTAAATTTACTCTTAGGAGAGGAGACATGGCTAAATGTCTGCAAAGGCAATTACTTTTTTTCTGGTGTAATTGAAAGAATCTATTCTACATTTGCAGCATCTCCTACTCGATGGAACGTTGTGCTCAAATATGTTCCTTATATTACTGTTAAGAAGTCCTGTGACACTAGATGGGAAAGTCATGTAGAAAGTGTTAAACCCATCAGATGCCAAGCAAAAGAAGTAAGGGACACACTTTTTGAAGTTGCGGACACAGTAAATAATCCTAAAATCAAATGTGAAGCTCGCTGAACTTGGTAAGTGACCAGCGAGACATATGGAGGGAGGCCCATCATAGTAACCGAACGTTTTGCCAACGTTTTGCGTTGGGCAAATGTAAGTGTGCTGTCTGGGATGAGGCTTCGACGTCCTCTATCAGTGATTTTCTTTGGTCTGCCGGTACATTTTGCTGCTTCAGGCATGCCATGTGTCTTCCACTTCTTTAGTACATCCAAAACAGTTGCTTGTGTATGTTTAAACGCCTCTCGGTTTCTCTTATGGACAACCCACTAATATAACACCCAACAATCTTTTCTTTCTCAAAGTCAGTTCCCTCCCGCTGCAACATTTTTAATCAACCTCACAGTGCGATATGATCGCGGTCAGCTGCAGGCTTGCTCTTATACCGTTTGCAGCTGTACCGTGCACCTTAACAATGCAGCGGATCCGTTCGTTTGCTTTTGAAGGGGTGTCTGGTGACTTTTGTCAATAAGTGTATATTAATCCCAATAACTGATTGATATTTAATAACTGAAATCCTTTTTTAATAATAACATTTGGTTACTTGCTAAATTTTAGTGCCATTTTTAGTGCCACTATCTTGTGTAATCCAGAAGTAATATGGCTCACTATGACCCTGACCATGGAGTATATTACAAATGTGAATCATTATTTATATTAACACAAATGTATTTAGATTGTTCACTCTCTCCATTCTTTGATGGAGGTGCGCATACTTTCATATCATCCATTTGAGTTCCATAATCTCTTGCTACACAGTCATCATCTTTCTTTGTAATTATACAGTACGCTTTCCACATTTTGAACAACAAGCAAGACCAAACAATACAGAATTATTCACCGGTTCCTTAATGAGACGAAACAATTTCCAGCATTCTTGTGGTTATCAACAAGCACAATTTGTTGGCCTCGACGACTTTCTCCTCAATATTAAATCCATCCATATTAACAAATAAGGAGTTAATTTCGACATGGCATGTCATGAAAACGGGTCAATCGAAAACCTCTGAATGCTCAAGGTAAAAGATGCGATGTGAAAATTAACTCTTAGTCATACAGCGAACTTCGCACACAGAGAGTGAATCAGCTGAGAAGCAGGTGAATGGCGTTTGCCTGTACCTTGCCCTAGACAATCGCACTGTAAAAGAACGCAAAGAAAGTACCTTTTTACAATATCGTGTCGGTGTGTCTAACGTCGGTCGGCGGAAATCTTCTTTGCTTTAAGAAAGAGATGACAATGTTTTTGCATGGCAAATCATTATTCACTCTGTGGGCACCATTATCAACTACAGAATTCCACAACGCGCATTTTTCTTTGTAATATATTTTTCTCTTTTCAAAAAATAAAACGGGAATAAAACTGGGTCAGGAACACCTTGAGCCGACCTGTTGGACCCTCAAGAAATTGTTGACCCGTTGACTTGTGACCCGTTTCTATCTCTGGCCCTGACCAGAATCCAATAGAGAACCTGTGGAGTCAAAGAAACTTGTTAGTTAGAAGCAATTAAGGAATAAAGCGCAATTGATAAAAGCAATCTTACTATCTTTGTTTCACATTGTAACACCTGATGAATTAAAATGCTTGGTTCACACCAGGGGATGCAATTGTAAGACAGTAATTATGGAAAAAGATTTCCAGACTAAGTACCATATTTTTCGGCATGTAATCCGCGGTGGCGTATAATCGTAACAAAATCAAATGTAGACCATGTTAAGAAATCAAAGTACTTTTAAGTTATACTGGATTGCACTCCCGATTTAAGCCTTCAGGAGCAAATGTCGTTGGTTGTTAGATTTGTTTTTTTTTCAGAGGAAAATTTTAAAGTTGAGGAACACTTCATTAAATTTATGGAAACTGTGTCATCTACTGGAAAACACTTCTCTGACTGTCTCTTGGTAGCCCTGGATGAGCTTGGTTTGAACTTAAATGACTGAAGGGGTATGATAATGGCGCTAATATGAAGGGTGTAAATAATGGTGTCCAAGCTCAAATTCTTCAGTTAAATCCTACTGCATTTTTCATGCCATGTGCATGCCACAATTTAAATTTACTCTTAGGAGAGGAGACATGGCTAAATGTCTGCAAAGGCAATTACTTTTTTTCTGGTGTAATTGAAAGAATCTATTCTACATTTGCAGCATCTCCTACTCGATGGAACGTTGTGCTCAAATATGTTCCTTATATTACTGTTAAGAAGTCCTGTGACACTAGATGGGAAAGTCATGTAGAAAGTGTTAAACCCATCAGATGCCAAGCAAAAGAAGTAAGGGACACACTTTTTGAAGTTGCGGACACAGTAAATAATCCTAAAATCAAATGTGAAGCTCGCTGAACTTGGTAAGTGACCAGCGAGACATATGGAGGGAGGCCCATCATAGTAACCGAACGTTTTGCCAACGTTTTGCGTTGGGCAAATGTAAGTGTGCTGTCTGGGATGAGGCTTCGACGTCCTCTATCAGTGATTTTCTTTGGTCTGCCGGTACATTTTGCTGCTTCAGGCATGCCATGTGTCTTCCACTTCTTTAGTACATCCAAAACAGTTGCTTGTGTATGTTTAAACGCCTCTCGGTTTCTCTTATGGACAACCCACTAATATAACACCCAACAATCTTTTCTTTCTCAAAGTCAGTTCCCTCCCGCTGCAACATTTTTAATCAACCTCACAGTGCGATATGATCGCGGTCAGCTGCAGGCTTGCTCTTATACCGTTTGCAGCTGTACCGTGCACCTTAACAATGCAGCGGATCCGTTCGTTTGCTTTTGAAGGGGTGTCTGGTGACTTTTGTCAATAAGTGTATATTAATCCCAATAACTGATTGATATTTAATAACTGAAATCCTTTTTTAATAATAACATTTGGTTACTTGCTAAATTTTAGTGCCATTTTTAGTGCCACTATCTTGTGTAATCCAGAAGTAATATGGCTCACTATGACCCTGACCATGGAGTATATTACAAATGTGAATCATTATTTATATTAACACAAATGTATTTAGATTGTTCACTCTCTCCATTCTTTGATGGAGGTGCGCATACTTTCATATCATCCATTTGAGTTCCATAATCTCTTGCTACACAGTCATCATCTTTCTTTGTAATTATACAGTACGCTTTCCACATTTTGAACAACAAGCAAGACCAAACAATACAGAATTATTCACCGGTTCCTTAATGAGACGAAACAATTTCCAGCATTCTTGTGGTTATCAACAAGCACAATTTGTTGGCCTCGACGACTTTCTCCTCAATATTAAATCCATCCATATTAACAAATAAGGAGTTAATTTCGACATGGCATGTCATGAAAACGGGTCAATCGAAAACCTCTGAATGCTCAAGGTAAAAGATGCGATGTGAAAATTAACTCTTAGTCATACAGCGAACTTCGCACACAGAGAGTGAATCAGCTGAGAAGCAGGTGAATGGCGTTTGCCTGTACCTTGCCCTAGACAATCGCACTGTAAAAGAACGCAAAGAAAGTACCTTTTTACAATATCGTGTCGGTGTGTCTAACGTCGGTCGGCGGAAATCTTCTTTGCTTTAAGAAAGAGATGACAATGTTTTTGCATGGCAAATCATTATTCACTCTGTGGGCACCATTATCAACTACAGAATTCCACAACGCGCATTTTTCTTTGTAATATATTTTTCTCTTTTCAAAAATAAAACGGGAATAAAACTGGGTCAGGAACACCTTGAGCCGACCTGTTGGACCCTCAAGAAATTGTTGACCCGTTGACTTGTGACCTGTTTCTATCTCTGGCCCTGACCAGAATCCAATAGAGAACCTGTGGAGTCAAAGAAACTTGTTAGTTAGAAGCAATTAAGGAATAAAGCGCAATTGATAAAAGCAATCTTACTATCTTTGTTTCACATTGTAACACCTGATGAATTAAAATGCTTGGTTCACACCAGGGGATGCAATTGTAAGACAGTAATTATGGAAAAAGATTTCCAGACTAAGTACCATATTTTTCGGCATGTAATCCGCGGTGGCGTATAATCCGCAGATGGTGAAATTCAGCACGAGAGAAAAAAAGTTGGAGTATAATCCGCAGACAGTAAAATTCAGAACGAGAGAAAAAAGTTGGCATATAATCTGCAGACAAATTCATAGTAAAAGTTTAAAAACAGATGCATAACGCACAACAGAGTTTTATAATAAATAATACAAAAAGGTAATTGCCAATATATTTGCCAAAGAAAAAAAAAAAGTGCAAAAATCAGGAATTTTTCAATTAAATTTGAAAAGCTGACAGCTATGAAATCTTAATAATGTGAATAAGCAAAGGATAATTAAAACTACAAATTTCAGCAACAAAATACCAGTATAAGAAAGACTCAACTGTAACATCATAAGCAAATTTTTGCTTTTCCTAAAAGATCTAAGAGAAGAACTGTTAAAAGATGGACTAAGCAGCAGAAATATTAGTTTTCTTATACATTGTAATTAAAAATACACTCATTAAAAATGTAAATTGAAATGACATCCTTGAATATAAAATTTTCAGTAAGCATACACTGAATTTAATTACACAATGCTGAAGTTCAGAAATTAAGAGAGAAGAAAAAGATACAAATGATCTGATGTAGAATATTCAGACTTAAATAAGAAATATTTTCACCTATCACAGACTCAGTGCATGACAAAACTATAAGGGTAATTTTAAGATCAATGTACCACAAAATGTACATACAGTAGATTCCGGTTAATTGGGCCATCGATTAATCGGGGCAGCCATTTATTTGGGACAATTCTTGAAGAACATCCCAAATTAGCTCTTTGGAATAAAGCTTCACATAATGCAAGCAACTGCCTAACTAGGCCAAAGTGCTCTAGCTCTGATGTATCCCAATTAACTGGAATCTTCTGTACTATTGGGTGTATGCATAAGTTCTATCCGTTTTTGTAGGCTACAAAGAAAGGAGGAGAACACACAAATATCGTACCTAGGATTTCATATAATTGCCATCACTCTGTATGACCTCTTGCCATCTGTCTATGAGTAAGTGAATCTCATGCGGGAAAAACTCCTGTGTTTTAGAGTCAAAAAAGTCAGGTAATGCCATTTTCACATTCACATCATTGAAGGTTTGGAGAACGAAGGCGTTCTATAACGATCGAAAAAGGTGGTAGTCCGTAGGTGCCAGGTCAGGAGAATACGCCAGGTGAGGTAAACATTTCCCAACCAAAATCCAGTAATTTTTGGAAACACTTCCCAACCAAAATCCAGTAAATTTTGCAGAGTGATTAAAAGCAGCATGAGGTCTGGCATTATCATGATGAAGGATCATGCCTTTGCTATTGACGAATGTTGGCCCCTTCAATGTCAGTTGTTCTCGCAATCTGTCCAACTGTTGGTAGTAGAGGTTAGCATTTATCATTCGGTCAGGCGCCAACACTTCCCAGTGGGTTATTCCCTGGACATTCCACCAAACACTCAACAAAACCCTTTAGGGATGCAGTCCTCCTTTTGAGGTTGATCGAACAGGCTCCGCACCTTGGCACACAATCCGCCGACACTTTACATTACGGTACAGTACCCATTTCTCAGCACCCGTTACAATTTGTCCCAAAAATGGTTCATTTCTATGACGAGAAAGCAAAGAAACACAGGTACGTATTCTCTCTTCTTGTTTCTTTTCAGGAAGCTGGTGTGGAACCCAGTTATCGAACTTGGTGATGAACCCAAGTGCATGCATCCATCTTTCGACTGTTGTTCTTGTGTACCGACAATGTTTCCGCTAATTCCTAAATGGCTGGATGTGGGTCATTTGTTATGGCTTGGTCCAATTCCTTGTCAGAAACCAGTATGGATTGTTCAGGACGTGGTTGATCTTTACAGCTTCTGTCTCCATTCCAAAATTTTCAAAACCAACGGCAACATGTGCTACTATCAAATGCTATTCCCCATACACTTGACAGATGTTGCAGCAAGCCACAGCTGCAGTACTGCCTTTATCGAACTCGTACAGTAAACAATGTCTAATGTGCTCCTTATCGCATACCATGTTACACCGTCCATGATTTCTGTCACGAATGACTTACTCGGACAAACCTAGTGCTTCTATATGCTCTACTGCTTCACGCATTATTGGCCTAAAATTTGGCATCACGGCGTCATCTGTGACATAACTACTCCGATCGCAATTTGCATCTATTACAACAAGGATGGCAAGTCAGATAATATCCGAAAACTTGAAAATTTTGGCATCCTGGAGTAGGAATCGAAACCGCGTCTCCCAGATAGCGCCCGGGTATGCTAACTACTACACCACCCAGAGCAATCAAGCCTCAAAGTTTACGATTGATTTGAATATAATTATCACAGGATTCGCTAGTCTAAGCAACCGGCATTCATGTTTAACGAATCTGGAGGTTGAGAATTGTGTCATATTTACACCATAAGAAGGTAGTAAAATCATGCAATGCATTGATTATGATACGTTTTCCAACATACCAGAAATCATTACTCAAGTTATGGGGATAATGTCTGTGGAATAAATCTCGCTCCTGTGCCCTGACCTTTGATCCCATTTCGATGATAGTAAACAAAATTGGTTCAGTATACCTCCGGAACAACACACTAAAGTTTTGTTGCAATAGAAGCATTTTTAGTCAAGTATGAGGATAATGGCTGTGGAATAAATCTTGCTCCTGTGTCCTGACCTTTGACCCCATTTTGATGATATTAAACAGAACCAGTTCGATATACCTCCAGAACAACATACTAAAGTTTTGTCGCAATAGAAGGATTTTTACGCAAGTTATTACTAGAGATAGGATTTCTACGTTCAGCACGCAGTACAAAATTTTATGCGGGCATGTATATAGATTCCAATACTGATCATAAACATGTCAAATCAACTTATTTTAACACCCCTAATGTGCACTCTTTAGCACGCAAAAGCCCTTTCTCAATGCAATGTTGAATCTTGCACGCAAACCAAATATCAGCACCTGAAATGAACGCAAAATTTACTTTTTGTATGTAAAATTTACAGTTAATCTACCATTTTTTTTTTTTTTTTGTGTGTGTATCTCTGAGAGAGAAACCACGAAGAAGGGAAAGTTGCAGAAGTACGGATTAGTGCATTCGTTTCTCTCCCCAGCGCAATGAAATAGGCGCAGTCCATAAGAAGGAGAAAGAAGAACGAAAGCAGCGCGTGCACGGGTTAGTTAACATTCTTTTTCTCTCCCTTCAGCAGCAAATAAGCACAAAGCAAAAATGAGTAAAATCCAAAAATCTAAATTCTACAGTATTCTAAAGGATTTTCAAAACGAGGGGTTTGAAACTGATGGTACTCAGATTTTGTGTACGTATTTTGACAAGAAAATCATGGTGGATGATTAACACCAAAAAGTTGCCATTGAAGAGACATGTGGAATCTGTCACTCACAAAAAGAACAAAAACCAAGAAAAGCAGTACAAAATGTGCGTTCATTGCGGAATTTTTCGACAAGCATCTAAGAAAGCCGATCAAGTCAACCAGTTTAATGTTGATATTGTCGATGCTCTAACGGAATAATCCCTTTGTCTAAAGTCAACCATCTTCCCTAAAAGGATTTCGGGAAAAATACACGCAAAGGAAAATCCCCAATGAGAGCACTCTGAGGAAGAACTACATGGATGTGAACTATGACGCCCCTATACTTAAGATCAAAAGCAGTATAGGATATTCTCCAGTGACATTCATTCTGGACAAAACAACAGATGCTCAAAAGAGGTATGTCCTTTCCATTTTTGTTGCTCCTTTGAATGGAGAACCATCTCGCTTCATGTTATTAAAGATGCATCATTTGGAGAAAACAAAAAACGGCACCGTAACGCAGGTATTCAACGATGCTTGTTTGAAATTGTGGCGAGAAATTCATTACCACAAGGTATGGTTGGTGGTCACAGATCAGGCGTCGTACATGGTGAAAGCATTTTTGCACATGAAGCCTCTCTATCCCAAGTTACACCACATTACCTGCTTGGTGCACTCCTTGCATAGAGTTTGTGAAGCCGTGAGGGGAAAGTACGAAGTTGCAAACCAGTTCATTCGATTAATGAAGTGCTGTTTAAGGCCCAAGCGAGAATCAATATGTTCCAGCAAACCACCCAACTTGCCCTTCCTGCAGAGCCTGTGATCATCAGGTGGGGATCGTCAGAGCCTGTGATTGTCAGGTCTGGATCTCTACTGCCTAAACTTTGCCAAGATCAAGAATTTCATTGCCCAACTTGAAGAAGATGGTAGTGAAGCAGTTACAAAAATCAAAAGTCTCGTGGGCAGTAAGGATCTGGAAAAATAGTTGTATGAGGCATACAACTACAAGTTCATTGTAGACAGCATCAAGAAGCTTGAAGAATGGAACCTAGAAAAGCAAACACAGTGGGAGATTTTTAAGGAAGTGGAAAGCCGTGTGGACGACTGCCAAGACAAAGCTGGAAAATTATCTTCGGAGGAACCCAGACGTCATTGTCTTCGTTAGTGAGAACCAAAATCTTGACATTCGCATAAAGACCAAGTTTGCGCCTCTAGTGAGCGTGGCGGTGACGAGATCTTTCTCTCTGTACAAAGAATTTTTGACTGACAAGCGGTGGAATATGATTTTCTAGAACAATGAAAAAATGTGTATTGTGCAACAGAATTACTTTGTATGGAATGAAAAAGAAAAAAATATAAAAAAATAACTGGTAAGTAATTTATTTTTATTACATTAAAAGATTGGGAATGTTAAAACATTGTGTAGCTCTACATTTAATATTGCACGCAATAGGAAAGAAAATTTGCACAAAATTTAGTAAAAATTTGCACACAAGAATCCTAACTCTAATTAATATGCATAAGAGCAATGGAATGGATCCCGCTTTTATGTCCTGACCTTTTAACTCCATTTTGCCCATTTTCAATAAGGTTTGTCCCCCCAGGTGGTCCCCTACCACATACTAAACTTTCATTGAAATCGAACCATTTTTACGCAAGTTATGATGCATGAGGGCAATGGGATGGATCCCGCTCCTATGTCCTGACCTTTGACCCCATTTCGCCTATTTTCAATAGGGTTCGTCCCCAGGTGGTCTCCTACCACATACTAAAATTTCATCGAAATCGAACGATTTTTAAGTAAGTTATCGTGCAGATGGACAGACAAAGCTGGAGCATATATGCTTCTTCAACCTACAGTTGGAAAGCGTAAAAAACGGGTAGAACTTTTGCACACACCCAGTAGATAAATATTTCTTTTTATTTCGGAGTTTAACAACAAACACTAAAAAAGCAGTAATCTCATCCCCAATTTAGGGCTATTGGCTCTAGGAAAGGGACAAAGTCATGATCATGCAACACCATCCATGCTACAACAGGGACTTAAACCCAGGCTAAACTCAAAGAAAGTGTTAAGAGGCCAGTGCCTCAGACCATACGGTCAATCAGGGATCATTTTGAGATTATCTTATGCATAAAACTACCCTATTTTTCTTCATATAATTCATGGCAGCATGCAATCAGCAGAAATTCGGGGGGGTCTTTTCCCTTCATATAAACTGTGGCAGCACATAATCCACAAACTGCGGAAATCAGAAAAAAAAAATTGAAGCATAATACATAGTTGCAATGTTGATTGTGATCCAGAAGTTCCTACAGAAAACTTCACAGAATGACCCAACAATCCAAGGATACAAAAAAAAAAAAAAAAAAAAAAAAGGATCTCATTTAAAAACATAACTACAACTCTTAAGTACTTTTGTATCACCTCCAAGGTAATAAATGGTGAAAATCACAAGATATTTCAGTATTACTGCAGTAAGATTCCATAGTGCTGTTCCACAATTAGACCAGTGGAGCCCCAAGAACATTTGTGACAGTAACTTCCCACAGCATTTGATCATCTACGTAAGCAAATAATACCACCTTCATTGCATTGGACTTTCCGTCAAGACGCCCATAAGTAAAAAAAAATCTCTTTAGACCTGTTTGTGGATCTCTACCTTTATATTGCATATTTTCCTATTAATGCATTTTTGGTAATCTTTCAAATATATAACCTCGCCTGACAATTACAATGCAGATTTTTTAAATATTAAAGTGCCACGAAAATGCTTTGCTTTTTTTTTTTTTTTTGACGTGGCACATTGTCAGCACAGCCTAAATTAAAAATTTTAACAGATAATCTGCTAACCAGACACAATGGAAATTACAGTAGAAGCTATTTTTAATTGTCCCAAACCAATAATTTGTTCTGTAATAAAGGGAGGTGGGGAAAGATGAAGCAGAGAAGGTATTGTTAACTAGAGTTTCAACTTACTGAGGTGACACTTATTGGGGAGGTTCTTCCAGAATCAGAAGATGAATACAATATGATTCGACTATCATCAACCCTAAATAAAAATAAATAAACAAAATAAACTTCTATGAAATGCAATACACACTACTGTCTTTTAGCATTATATTCACAACAGAAATTAAGACTTTCCAGCCAATATTAACACCAACACTTTTAATATTCATAGCATTTTTAAAAAATAAATTGAATTTTAAGAAAAAAAAAACTTTTATACTATTTAAGCTACTACATACACAAACATTAACAGGCTGTTCATTGAGATTCAGAAGTTAGCTCCTCAAAGAAAGCTCATCTACCAAATTAAACTTTAAGACTGATGGTGCTAGTTTTACTTCCTGTTGATGCATCAAACTTCACCTTTACAGCGATGTCAACAAACAACTCAAGCTTCATTGACATCCATCACATGACCTTCTGTAGTTCATACTCATCTTTTTTGCATGCAGAGATTCACGCTGGTTCTCCCATGACCTTCCTATAACACTGTATCCTCTCACTTGCGTGGAATAAATCTCTTAGTAAGAATCTCACCACTCATTCTTCCACCATGGCCAAACCACCTAAGAATATTTGTCTCCATCTTACTAATACCATTGCGCTTTACTTTAAAGACCTGCAACACATCTTCATTCCTCGCATGATCAAAGAGTGTTATGCCACAAACCCTCCCATATCTAACGCGTCTATCCAGCATACAAAAAATGTCTCTTTTGCAGTACTCGAGTTCCATTGCAATACATCAGAGTAGGAACAATTACACTTTCATACATAGCCCTTTGAAACTTTTTGAGACCCATCACCCCTCTCTCTGTGCACACGTGTGTGTGTGTGTGTGAAATCCTCTTAAAGTATCTATGATCTTCAGAGAAAGATTTACTCACCTACTAATTTTACCATCTAATTTGTTTTCTTTGTCACACATGCTTCCTAAATATACAAATTAATTCGGCTGATCCATCTCTGTACTATATAGACTGATCTTGTATTCAGTACTAACAGTTCCTCTCTCAAAAACCATAATTTTGGTTTTCTCTTTACTTGTACTCAGTTTGAATTTCATGCAAACTTTGTACATCTGAGGCAACATACTCTGCAACCCACTTTTGCTCTTCACCAACAGAACTGTGTCATCAGCATACAGCAATCTGCACAAACATATAACACCAACGCGTGATAAACCAGTATTGCCTATTTTGGCATCATGCATGAAGGCATCACTAAATACAGGGTGTCCGAGAATTATTGGACACATTACAAAATCATGTACAAAAAAAACTATGAGCAGTCTGTTTTTCTATGCCACGTATTACTAACACGGTTTCTATATTTTTGTTTTGCAGAATTGTTATTCCCAGAATCCGATAGATGGCGCTAGGAGTGGCCTGATGAGGAATGTATGAGAAATGCACAATAACTAGTATGTCTTCCGTACAACAGCAGAAGGCGATGTGTGTGTTATGGCTTTAAAGTATGGTTCTAATCCTCCGTCAACAAATTCAATTAAGCGGTGGATGGTACAGTTTAAAGAAACTGGCAATGTGGAACATCGTGGAGAAGCCGTTAGGCCTAGCGTCAGCGGGAGACGGTTGACCAAGTTAATGAAAGTTTTCGACGAAGCCACAGGAAATCCATTCGTAAAGCAAGCACAGAACTGTGCATTCCGAAATAGACAGTTCACAATATCTTGCACAAGAAATTAAAGTTTCATAATCATAAAATTCAAATAGTGCAAAAGATGCATGTAAATGATCACACTCTGCTATACGATTTCGCTGTGGATATGCTGAATCAAGTGGAAAACGACAAAAACTTTCTCAGTACTGTAATTCTTAGTGATGAATCCACATTTCATGTATTGTGAATTGTTACACCTGTAGAATATGGGGCAGCGAACTGCCTCACACTGCTATTGAACTGGAACATGATTCTCCAAAAGTTAATGTGTGGTGCGCCCTATCAAAAAGAGAAGTGATTGGCCCTTTCTTCTTCTGCGAAAAAAACCAAAAATGGTGACATTTACTTGGATATGCTAGAAAATTTCGCTATACCCCAGATCAAAAGATATAACGTCGTTTTCCTACAAGACGGCGCACCTCCGCATTGGTCAATGTGTGTACGTAAGTGCCTAAATCAGCAGCAGATGGATTGGGCATGCTGGTGCCATTCCGTGGCCTCCTCGCTCTCCAGATCTAACTCCAATGGATTATTTCATGTGGGGTTATGTGAAGGATCGTGTCTATCAGACGACTTCTACTGATTTGCAGAAACTGAAGCAGCGTATCACAGCTGCTATTAATTCCATAACTCCTCAGATGCCTGCCAATACATAGCATGAAATAGAGTATTGCTTGGATGTACAATAAGCAACCAAGGGATCTCACATCGAAATTTATTAACTTGTGTAGTTACGTTGCAAGTTAATACAGTCAGTTTCTGTCTATCTGTTTACTGTTTTGTTTTATATAATTTTGTAATGTGTCAAATAATTCTCGGACACCCTGTATATTAAACAGCAATGGTGACAAGAGGCGTAACTAAGTATTTCTGCACCCAGGGCAAACCACAAAATGGTGCGTCCCTTTTGTCTACCTATATATCACTAATTTTATATACAGGGTGATTAACAACCCCTTCAACAAAACAAGAGAGGCGATAGTACACATCAAGATGAACAATATTTGCAATGGAACTTAGGGCCGCATTCCACTCCTAGTGCCAGAAAAGAGCATGTTCGAAAAACGCCCAGCAGGCACACAGAGTTCCAACCAGTGCACGAGAAGCACAAGATGCAAATCAGGTGCGCTGAACACGGTAGATGATGAGTAGCAAACATTTAAAAACGCAACTGAACCTGTTCAGTGATATTACTGTGCGAACATCACATGAGAATTGACGTATATGCATCTGATGAACAGCCAAGCATGTGGTAATGGACGTGAAACACAAAAACTATATCATGAGAGATTTCTGAATCGTTGTATTCCTTACCATTCGAACTTCGCCAGTGTTGATCGAAGACTACATGAAATGGGCTCATTGGCTATCTCAAGGAGGCATACTGGACGTCCGCGACATGTGCAGGCACCGGCAATGGAAGATGTCTTGCAGTGATTTGCAGAAGCCCCTTCCACAAGTACACGAGCAGTTGCATCTGAAATGCGTGTTTGCCAAACTTCAGTGTAGAGGTTCTGCATGAGGCACAGATGCATCCCTTCCACGTGCAGAAGGTCCAAGCTCTGAACAAAGATGACTATCCCTGCCGGGTAGTTTGTTAGGTGGGTACTCCAGATGAACACTGCTCATCCGCACTTTCCCCGCCGGGTGGAGTTTGTTAGGCGGGTACTCCAGATGAACACTGCTCATCTGCACTTTCCCGCAGTAGTGTTATTCAGTGATGAGGCCACGTTTACCCAAGAAGGCATTTTCAACAGGCACAACCCACACGCTTGGGTGCAAGAAAATATACACGTCACGGACCCTTGCAAACACCAGCAGATATTTAGCGTCAACATCTTTGCAGGCATTTTTGGTGGAGATTCTCTGGTGGGACCTTACCTCTTGCAAGAATGTCTGACCGGCGCAGCATACCATGTGCTTCTGGAGCAAGCGCTTCCCGGTCTGTTGCAGGATGTTCAGCTCACCACACGGAGGGACATGTGGTTTATGCGTGATGGGGCCCCAGCACACTTTGCCACCACGGTGTCCGATACTTCCTCCTTTGAGTCTTTCTCTGATGCGATTGGAATTGTGCAACTCATAAATTAGGTATGTCTCTTTGTTTTCACTGTTAAAGGCTCAACGTGGATATGTAACATTCCTCTTTTCTGGCACTAGGAGTGGAATGCGACCCCAGGTTCCATTGCAAATATTGTTTGTCTTGATGTGTACTATCACACCTCTTGTTTTGTTGAAGGAGTTTACAATCACCAACCATTATCAATCCACTGCTGGACGAAGGTCTCCCCAAGTTTCCTCCACAACGGTCTGTCTTGTGCCAGTCTCCTCCAGGTCACTCCCGCATACTTTCGAATTTCATCCACATATCTTCCATGTGGTCTTCTTCTGGGTCCTTTCCTGTCCCTTGGAATCCAATCTAAAATTTCGGCTGTCCATCGATGGTCTGTACTTCTGGCAGTATGTCCAGCCCATTGCCATTTCAGGTATTTAACTCTGATCATGATGTCTTCCACTCTCGTCATTTTTCGGATCCACGAGTTCCTCTTCTTATCTCTCCTGGTTACACCAAGCAAGCACCTCTCCATGCTGCTTTGAGTTGTCTGCAGCCTTGGTATGTCTCTTTTAGTTAAGGTCCATATCTCTGCACCATACGTAAGCACTGGAAGGATGCACTGATCAAACACTTTTCTTTTAAGACATAATGGCATATTGCTCTTGAAAATTATGCTGTTTCTTCCAAAAGCTCTCCAGGCAAGTTTTGTACGCCGATTAATTTCTTCATTAATGTAACCCTCACTTGATATCTGCTGTCCAAGATAAACGTACGTGTCTGTTATCTCCAGCTTTTCTCCATCAATCGATAAATCTTCATTTCGTGTAAAAGCATTGAACATCGCTTTTGTCTTCTGAAAGTTCATTTTTAATCCCACTTCTTTACTCTTGTCAGCAAGTTCTTTGATCATACTCTGCAGCTCTGATGGGGTAGTTGCAAAAATGATTATGTCATCAGCAAAACGAAGGTGGGTTAGATAACCTCCATTAATCTTTATCGCTTTGTTTTTCCAGTTCAGTGATTGAAAGACATTTTCCAATGTGGTGTTAAAGAGCTTCAGAGATATGGTGTCACCTTGTCTCACTCCCTTTCCAATTTTTATGTGTGTTGTATTTTCAAACAGCCGAATCTTTGCACTTGCATTTTCATAGATGTTATTAACAATATTAATGTATGCATTTTCAATGCCGCAGGATTTCAGAGCCATTGTAACTGCTGATGGTTTCACTGATTCAAAGGCTTTTTCATAATCGATAAAAGCCATGCACAATGGAAGTTCATATTCCCTCGCTCTTTCAATTAGTTCTCTCAGTACGTGGATATGATCTATTGTGCTGTAGCCACTCCTGAATCCAGCTTGTTCTCTCGGTTGAGCCATGTCCAGTGTTACCTTCAAACGGTGTGAAAGAACTTTAGTGAAGATTTTATAAACCACTGATAGGAGGCTGATAGGTCTGTAGTTCCTGAGATCCTCAATGTCATCTTTTTTATGTAGCAGGATTATTATAGCGTTGCTCCAATCCTCAGAAATCTTCCCTTCATTAAGGCATCGAGTGAAAATTTGGGCGAGTACTGTTTCGATTTCTCCACTTGCTTCTTGTATGATGTCTACAGTAATTCCATCTTCTCCTGGAGCTTTTCCCCGCTTCATGTTCTTGATTGCATGTACAACTTCTACTGGGAGGACTGGAAGAACTCTGGTACCTTCCATGATGTTTGGGGTACATGCATCATCCCTTTCATATAACTTGGAGTAGAAATCTCTCACTCTTGTCAAAATTTCGCCTCTATTTCTTGTTACAGAACCATCTTCTTTTCTCAGTGCCATAATCTGTTTTCTTCCCTTACTGAGATGTCCCTTTGCTATCTTTAGGCTTTGGTTGTTTTCAATTGCTTTCCTCACTAGTTCACAGTTGAATTTCCTTGTGTCTTCAGTGATACTTTTTCGTACTGTCTTGCATAGCTCTATGAATTCCACTTTGGAAGTCACATCTTCTTTAGTTGTCTTCATGTCTCTTCTTTTTTGCATCAACATTTTGGTTTTTCCTGATAATTTGTTCACATGCAACTTGTTCTTAGACCCAGCTAATTTTGCTGCTGTTTCCATAAGAGCCTTGGTTACTTTTCTGTTAACTTCAGAGATATCCACTTCTTCTGATGTTAGGCCTTCTAAAGCAGAGAATCTGTTCTTCAGTTCCAACTTGAAGGTATTATGGTGTTTTTTAAGGTTGGTTATGTCAATACATTTTGTTTGTCTTATGAGCTTGCCACGTTCAAGTTTAGTGTTGAGGTGCAGCTTACATCTCACCAATCTATGGTCACTATCTGTGTTGAACTTGTTTAGCACACTGCTGTCTTCTATGATGAATTTTTTGTTACAAATAATAAAATCAATTTCACTTGTCGTCCCATTTGGATGTCTCCATGTCCATTTCCTGTGCGGCTTTTTCTTGAAAAAGGAGTTCAAGATGAAAAACCCTTCTGCCTCTGCAAACTCTAAGAGAGTATTTCCACGCTGGTTTCTGTTGCCGTGACCGAATTTACCTACTGAAGTTTCATTCTGTTGCTGTTGCCCTATTTTTGCATTGAAATCTCCCATAATTATCTTCAAGTGCTGCTTACCTTTATTATTTAGATGACGAATTTGCTCATAAAATTCTTCAATTTCTTCTTCAGGATGACTTGTGGTGGGTGCATAAGTTTGAATAATCTGAGCTTGGTATCTTCTCGAGAGTTGGATAACGAGTCGTGCAGCTCTGTCAGAAGAACTTTCAACTTCTACAACTTTATCCTTCAGTTTCTTGTTTATTATAAATCCAACACCACTAGTTCTGCCAGTATCTGTCCCACGATAGTAGAAGAGATGTCCACTTTTCAGTTCAATGAGATCTTCTCCTTTTCTCTTTACCTCACTTAGCCCAACGATGTCCCACTTGATCCTTTGTAGTTCCTCTTCCAATTCAAGAAGCCTTGAATCAGAAGATAGGGAGCGTCCATTATACGTAGCCAAGGTCAGCATCAGATGACAGCCTAGTCCGGTCCTCCGGGGAGTCTTAGCACCCTCTGCCTTCATGTCGCACTGGCCGCTGCCTTGGCCAGGTACATTCCAGCTGCCGGAGACTGAGGGCCAAGATTTAAGTTGTGGAGTCATTTTGGAGGGGTTTGGCCATAACTCACCACGCTGGCCAAGCGGGTTGGTGAGTGTGGGATAGCATTTCCTCTAATCCCGATGGTATAGTTATACCGCTATTGGCAGTCGTCAGAGCCCCTTTAGTGGGAACAGGATGCACCACGAGAAGGCGGGGTTGACATTTGTCAAGGAGAGGCTGTGATGTTACGCATCACCTGATGATACAAGACTGTAAAAAAAATCCCCCCCCCCCCAAAAAAAAAAAATAAAAGACCACAAGAATTTATGTATCTGGAGTTGTTTTTAAAGTTTTTGCACACCTCATTGTGAAACTACATACATGTGCACTGCTCAACAGAATAAATGTCACAGGCCAATGTTATGTCATGGGCAGCTACAATCAAACGGTGATTTTTTGTACAGCTTTTCTGAATTAGTGCAGACCTTTGGTACCATATTAGTGTGGAGCTTCAGTATCAAACTGTAACTTTTTTTATAGCTTTTCTGAATTAGTGTGGTTGGTTGGTTAGTGTTTAGTGGCCCAAAAACTTTAAGGTGCCAAAGAGCACCAAGTCCAATGATTTAAAATTGACAAAAAGGATAACAGGAAACAGAACAAGCGATGCCAAACTTCCTAGTCTTACCATAAATACTGTTACAAAGTATTCAACGAAATAAAATAATTTTAAAGATATTTTAATATACCTGTTATCTGACATAAGTAGCAGACTTGTGAATACATGGCAGCAATCATTTTTCAAAATGGCTTCCTTTGGCCATCACACAGTCCTCAAGTCTCTGTGGCCACTCATCAGTACCATTACGCAAGGTCTTTACAGGAAAAACTGCTACTGCCAGCACCAAAGAGCATTTCAGACTGTCAATACTGGGGTGATGCTTTCTGCAGGTTAAGTCCACCAGCACAACCCACAACCTGTAATCTAATGGGTTGGGGCTGCTGGAAGGCCAATCAGCTGGAGAAGGGAAGTCTAGTACATTCATATGAAGCCACTCCTGGCTTAACTTGGCTTTGTGGGCAGGTGCGGAAGCCTGCTGGAAGTTCCACTGGCAATGTTTGAACAGGGTGTCCCTCACATTCTTCACTACTGGCTCCAAACCAGTGTCCTGGTAGACTTAAGTGTATGTTTTCACACCTTTTTCATAGAAATAGAGCTCCATGGTACCCTTGTAGGAGATTCCCCGCCAAACCATGGCAGAAGCAGGATGATGGGCCCTCATTATCCTTGGGAATTTCTCCTGAGTTCCTCATAAGGTCAACAGATGCACCCTGTCATTTTGACAGTTGAAAGACTCTTCAGTAGTGAAAATCTTTTCAGTAGTGAAAATCTTTTCATCAGTGAAAAGAAACTTTCTAAGTCGTTTGCTGGTGTAATGCTTCAGTGGACATTTCGCTTTTCCCTCCCTCTGCTGCTTCAGTTGTGGAGTGAGGAAATGGCCTGTACACCGCCGGTAAGCTCTCACTCACCCAGAGGCCACTCTACAGCCCGCATGATATCACCATTCTAGATATATTCATCTGACGAGACATCGATTGTTTTCCGATAGGATTCCATCATAAATATGAGCTGTCTGTGTGTTCATCGCATAAGCAGATTTCATGGTGCGTGGCTGACCCTTCCTGGAGCAGTCAGCAACAGTCCCAGTCTCAAGGAACCTTTTGATGGTGACAGTCCCAGTCTCAAGGAACCTTTTGATGGTGACAGTCCCAGTCTCAAGGAACCTTTTGATGGTGACAGTCCCAGTCTCAAGGAACCTTTTGATGGTCCGGCACACGGACATTCAGCTGATCTTCAGTGTTTTAAAGCAAGTTGAAAATCTCAGAATACGATTTTCCTACTTTACACAGCACTTTTACAGCACACTTTGTTCATAATCACCCACTCCATGGCTTGAAACACGTTACCTTCTCTGTGGCTGAACACACAATGACTAACTAACTGCTTCACTCCACATGGGATGTCGGTGACTGTGCACACCGGTTGCGCGCCATCTCTCTTGATCATTTGTAACAGTATTTAAGTTAAGACTAGGTATAATATATAACAACATGGGCACACAGTCAACATAATAACAATATAAAAAAAGTACAAAAGATGGTAATAAAAACACAACAATAAAAGGTGTAACAATGATACAATAAAACATAATATAAAATGTGTAGAAGGCCGATAAAACAGAAACAAACTACATGAATTAGAGTGCACCAATGAATTAGCGGTTTTTCATCGTTCAACTGAAACACCATCTTGGAAAATGGTGTTACTATACACAGATAGATAAGGGCAATGCACTACAGCAAGCGGTCAGCTGACATAACACAGCTGAAGAGTACAGCAGTATGGGTGAAAGTTGGGCACTGCCAAGACTGAAATGTTTTTCACTCAGCAGCACACTCTCACTTTAAACCACAATAAATCAGGAACTACGCTAACGATTATCTCCTTTACCTCCAGTTTGGAATGTAATATCTATTTATACATGCATTTACATACGTAAACACTTAATCAGTAACGGACACAGATAGAGACTTCCAGTTGACCTATACTTTAGGGAAAAGTTGTAAGAAAGAAGTTGGACTCTCATCAAGTCAAATGAGGATTAGCATGTCTCGTAACTGCATTGGCTGCAGATTTAACGGGCGCCTCAAGTAGAGCCGTGGCCAAAATTACTACAGCAGTTCTTGCTGATTTCAGTCTAGTTTCACCAAAAAACCCAAAGTATATAGTTAACAAGAACAAGATCAGAAGGAAAGTAGAAAAGAAAAGACCCCCCCCCCCCCCCCCCAAAAAAAAAAAAGAGTTGCGGGCAGTAACAGCTTGTATTTGATGGGTGCAAAGATCCGATTCTTAAGCTGATGACAGGTCGTCGAGAGATAAAATCTGAAGTGCACATAAAGCTGATAGAGGAGCCCGAAGGCAAGTACATAGGACATATCTCGCTAAATTCTGATGAAAATGCAAAATAAATAGTCAAAAGCATAATCACCTTTATGGAAACGCATAATGTCAATCTCCAGAGCTTAATGATCATCAGATGCGATGGAACAAATGTTCCTACTGGATGGAAGGGTGGAGTAATACGTTTGCTTGAAACCCACTGTGGAATGGAGCATATGTTTGCTACATTCCAATGACTTGCCACTAAGGCATCTCATTCAGGAACTCGATGGCCACACAAAAGGACCATATTCCTACTCTGGACCTGTTGGTTCACTTCTAAAAGATTATGAAAACAAGACAATGGTCAAATTTGACAAAATTGATACTACCCTCCCACATTTGGACCCTAAATATATCAGCAATATAAGCACTGATCAGCAATACTTGTATCGCGTATGCATTGCTGTTAAAGATGGCAGTCCCCCCCCCCCCCCAAAAAAATCTAGCTAAGACCAATCCAGGCAAAATCAGTCATGCACGCTGGCTGACGACCACAAACTGTCTGTTACGATTATACATCAGTACCCAAAATCTATCTGATAATCTTCACATAATCGTAAAGTTTGTGATGCTGGTTTATGCACCAATGTGGTTCAAGATAAAAATGAAACCCCAGTGCCAAGATGGAGCCTGACATATCTGGAAGATGATTTCTCTCACAAGGCAGTTGCCTGAAAATGTAAAGAAAATTACTGACGAAGTAATTTCAAACAATGCATACTTTGCGCATCCCGAAAACGTACTACTGGCAATGCTAATGGATTCTCAAAACCATATCCGGGAATTGGCAATGAGGCGAATCCTGAACACCAGGAATAAGAATTCCGAAGGCATACACTTTATCAAACCTCCCGAACTCAACTTTAAAGCCATTGATTACATTGATGTAATAAACTGGTCAAACTGCACCATAACAGAGCCACCTCTTACAATGCATATAAATATCTAACCACAATGCAATGCATATAGCGGCTAGATATTGAGCAAAATTGATTAAATTTTTTGTGGGTTCTAATGATGCACTAGGCAACTTTTCCATGCTATACCAAGATCGATTTCGAAAAAATGCATTTTTCGGCCCACCCTAATGCACAGCTCACATCACATTGGAGTGAATAGGCTATCACAGCAGACTGTCAATTCATGTACTATTTGTCTCTGCTAAAAATTGACAAATTCTTCTGCAGGAACCATGTGAGAACCAAAACTGGGCCCTTGATTGGAAAATTCACAAACAGCCTGATTAATCAAATTTTCAGTAAATGCACACGATGGAAAGGCCAAAATACAGTGTCAGCAGCACAAATCAATGGATCCCAGCAGACTAGTTGGTGTTAAGTGTACAAGCTGATGACAGCAGTGTAATAAATCTCTGGACTGTTTCCTGGCAGGTATTGTATACCTTAATCAGTGTTTAAGCTGGAATTTTTCAATGAATGAATGAAATACATTGAAATACGGGATTACACTATTGTATAATAGAAATTTGGAAGATGTGAATACATAAGGTGCGAGCATACTCGGGCGCTATCTGGGTGACGCGGGTTCGATTCCCACTCCAGGACAACGAAATTTTCAAGTTTTCAGATATTATCCGACTTAACATCCCTGTCGTATTTACACCAAAAAATGGATTCACATCTTCCAAATTTGTATTGAATTTTTTTCTCTTGTAGCCCATTTGGCTATTTTGTCAGCAAAATTGTAGCAAAATGCTATGCAGATTAGCCAAATTTACCATTCTACTTTTTGCTGTATTTATGTATGAAAATACAAGCACAGTGCATTGGCCAGTTAGAATTCTGTACTTTTAAATATAATTCAAGAATAAAAACAAATAGGCTTTTACATCTCTTTAATTTTAATAAAAATATTTATATTTGCTGATGCGTGCAGTTTATGAAAACATATACAGGGACCAGGACTGAGCAAAGCCACAACCGATGGCATACAGACCGATTGGTTCAAAATAGCAC
Source organism: Macrothele yani (assembly GCA_039090855.1). Lineage (NCBI taxonomy): Eukaryota > Metazoa > Arthropoda > Arachnida > Araneae > Macrothelidae > Macrothele > Macrothele yani. The sequence goes on along the minus strand of CM077027.1, from coordinate 128,702,574 downwards.
GTGCTGCTCTCAAGGTTGCTGCTGCGGCAGAGAACCACCAAAAAATCAAACGAAACGCTTCATTCCTTATCAGAAAAGTTGCTATCATTCCTTATCCTTATAAGAAACAAATGAAACACCTCAATCCATCACAGGAAAGCTCTTGTGAAAGGTGCACTCAACGTTCACCAGTCCTTTTCTGTAATAGGATAAAACACAATCGGGATTGAATAACGACAACAGGGTGAAGAAGCATGCAGCAACAACAACAGGGAAAAGAAAAAATGACGGGGATAAAACAAATATATGAAAAAGTGAAACAGAGGTGGGTTGAATGACGAAAGGAAAAGTGACAGAAAACATTCCCTTTTTTTAGCGATTCAGTGGGGGACGTTTTGTCGCAAAATTATGTCTTTATTTGAGACAGCTTAAAAACTGACCCTAATGCCTCTGGAACTACGTTTCAATTCCACAAGGTATCTTAATATTACTGCAGACTAGGAACATCTGTATGTATGCATGATGTTTCCTGATGGAGGGGACCTGCTTCCAGCAGCATAATGCACCTTGCCGCAAGACTCAGATCGTCGCACAGTGGTTGTAAGAGCACAAAACTGACTTTAAAGTGCTTAAATGACCCATAAAGTTCTCAGATCTTAACCCAATTGAACACCAGTCTGACGAGATTAAGCAAGCCATTTGTAACAGTGATCCTCCTCCACAAAACATTCGGAGTTTGATGGGCACCATCACATCCGCATGGCTGAGCATAAATGTTGAACAATATCAGCACCCTGTTGAATCTATGCACAAAACTGTTTCGTAGGACAATAGTGGCCCAACACTTTATTAGGTAGGTGTTTCTAATAATTTGCTACTTCAATGCAAAACAGCCGTTCAATGCAAATACAACTTTCAGAATACCAGAAATATCAAAAACTGCCACAACCTTTAGAGTTCCCAAAATTCGAGATTAACCTTAAAAAAAAAAAAAAAAAAAAATTGAGATTATCTTTAAAAAAAAAATGGCTTTATCATTCAGGACGACATTTTTTCCATATTTAGATGTGCTGTAAAGCTACCTGCAATGACTAAAGGATGGCACCACAGAGCTGTATTTATGCTACACTTATAAATAATGCACTGAATAAGGGTCACTGCACACATGGCCGTCAAAAGAGCAGCAGTATTTCTACCTATGTTTATAAAAAGCCCACTAAAGTAGGTTATATGCAGGTTAATAAACCCGATATGTACAATGCAAAAACCTAGGAAATAGTATGAATGTACAACTTTACACCAAAAGAATATTTTTGACACATAAGAAGTTGATTAAAATTCAATGGACTATTCTACCATACCATTTTTGTAGAAACGTGTGTGAGAAAGTAAGGAGTCAAAAATGAATAAAACCAGAAATCCCATCATTATAACATCCTAACAGAAGTTCATCATTTTTCAAATCAGTCCGAATCTTTTTCAATTAGATAATAACCACACAAACAAATTGTTGTCAGTGTAATCACCAATTTAAACCAAATCATCATCGTCAACCATTACCAATCCACTGCTGGTCGAAGGTCTCTCCGAGCCTCTTCCACAATTGTCTGTCTTGTGTCAGTCTCCTCCATGTTACTCCCGCATACTTTCGAATTTCATCCACCCATCTCCCATGTGGTCCTCTTCTAGGTCTTTTCTAGTCCCTTGGAATCCAATCTACAATTTCGGCTGTCCATCGATGGTCTGTCTTTCTGGCAGTATGTCCAGCCTATTGCCATTTCAGGGATTTAACTCTGATCATGTCTTCCACTCTTGTCATTTTTTGGATCCATGAGTTCCTCTTCTTATCTCTCCTGGTTACACCAAGCATGCACCTCTCCATGCTTCTTTGAGTTGTCTGCAGCCTTTGTATGTCTCTTTTAGTTAAGGTCCACGTCTCTGCACCATACGTAAGCACTGGAAGGATGCATTGATCAAACACTTTTCTTTTAAGACATAATGGCATATTGCTCTTGAAAATTAGGCTGTTTCTTCCAAAAGCTCTCCAGGCAAGTTTTGTACGCCAATTAATTTCTTCATTAATGTGACCCTCACTTAATATCTGCTGTCCAAGATAAAAGTATGTGTCTGTTATCTCCAGCTTTTCTCCATCAATCGATAAATCTTCATTTCTTGTAAAAGCATTGTACATCACTTTTGTCTTCTGAAAGTTCATTTTTAATCCCACTTCTTTACTCTTGTCAGCAAGTTCCTGGATGATACTCTGCAGCTCTGATGGGGTAGTTGCAAAAATGACTACATCATCAGCAAAACGAAGGTGAGTTAGATAATCTCCATTAATCTTTATCCCTTTCTTTTCCCAGTTCAGTGATTAAAAGACATTTTCCAATGTGGCATTATAGAGCTTGGGAGATATGGTGTCACCTTGTCTCACTCCCTTTCCAATTTTTATGTGTGTTGTATTTTCAAACAGCCGAATCTTTGCACTTGCATTTTCATAGATGTTATTAACAATATTAATGTATGCATCTTCAATGCCGCAGGATTTCAGAGCCATTGTAACTGCTGATGGTTTCACCGAATCAAAGGCCTTTTCATAATGGATAAAAGCCATGCACAATGGGATATCATATTCCTTCGCTTTTTCAGTTAGTTCTCTCAGTACGTGGATATGATCTATTGTGCTGTAGCCACTCCTGAATCCAGCTTGTTCTCTCGGTTGAGCCATGTCCAGTGTTACCTTCAAGCGGTGTGAAAGAACTTTAGTGAAGATTTTATAAACCACTGATAGGAGGCTGATAAGTCTGTAGTTCCCGAGATCCTCAATGTCACCTTTTTTATGTAGCAGGGACATTGTAGCATTGTTCCAATCCTCAGGAATCTTCCCTTCATTTAGGCATCGAGTGAAAACTCGGGCGAGTACTGTTACAATTTCTCCATTTGCTTCTTGTATGATGTCTACAGTATTTCCATCTTCTCCTGGAGTTTTTCCCCGCTTCATGTTCTTGATTGCATGTGTAACTTCTGCTGGGAGGACTGGAAGAACTCTGGTACCTTTCATGATGTCTTGTGTACATGTATCATCCCTTTCATATAATTTGGAGTAGAAATATTTCACTCTTGTCAAAATTTTGCCTCTATTTCTTGTTATAGAACCATCTTCTTTTCTCAGAGCCATAATCTGTTTTCTTCCCTTACTCAGATGTCAATTTGCTATCTTTAGGCTTTGGTTGTTTTCAATTGCTTTCCTCACTAGTTCTCAGTTGAATTTCCTTATGACTTCAGTGATACTTTTTCATATTGTCTTGCATAGCTCTATATATTTCACTTTGGAAGTCGCATCTTCTTTAGTTGTCCTCATCTCTCTTCTTTTTTGCATCAGCATTTTGTTTTTTCATGATAATTTGTTCACATGCAACTTGTTCTTAGACCCAGCTAATTTTGTTGCTGTTTCCATAAGAGCTTTGGTTACTTTTCTGTTAACTTCAGAAATATCCACTTCTTTCGATGTTAGGCCTTCTAAAGCAGAGAATCTGTTCTTCAGTTCCAACTTGAAGGTATTATGGCATGTTTTAAGGTTGGTTATGTCAATACATTTTGTTTGTCTTATGAGCTTGCCACGCTAGAGTTTAGTGTTGAGGTGCATCTTGCATCTCACCAATCTATGGTCACTACCTGTGTTGAACTTATTTAGTACACTGCAGTTTTTGATGCCGAATTTTTTGTTACACATAATAAAATCAATTTCACTTGTCATCCCATTTGGATGCCTCCATGTCCATTTCCTGTTAGGCTTTTTCTTGAAAAAGGAGTTTGTGATGAAAAATCCTTCTGCCTCTGCAAACTCTAAGAGAGTATTTCCACGCTGGTTTCTGTTGCTGTGACTGAATTTACCTACTGAAGTTTCACCCTGTTGCCCTATTTTTGCATTGAAATCTCCCATAATTATCTTCAAGTGCTGCTTGCCTGTATTATTTAGATGACGAATTGCCTCATAAAATTCTTCAATTTCTTCTTCAGGATGACTTGTGGTGGGTGCATAAGTTTGAATAATCTGAGCTTGGTATCTTCTCGAGAGTTGGATAACGAGTCGTGCAGCTGTGTCAGAGGAACTTTCAACTTCTACAACTTCATCCTTCAGTTTCTTGTTTATCACATATCCAAAACCACTAGTTCTGCCAGTATCTGTCCCATGATAGTAGAAGAGATGTCCACTTTTCAGTTCAATGAGATCTTCTCCTTTTCTCCTTACCTCACTTAACCCGACGATGTCCCACTTGATCCTTTGTACTTCCTCTTCCAATTCAAGAAGCCTTGAATCAGAAGATAGGGAGCGTCCATTGTAAGTAGCCAAGGTCAGCATCAAATGACAGCCTAGTCCGGTCCTCCGGTGATTCTTAGCACCCTCTGCCTTCACGTCGAACTGGCCGCTGCCTTGGCCAGGTACATTCCAGCTGCCGGAGACTGAGGGCCAAGATTTAAGTTGTGGAGTCATTTTGGAGGGGTTTGGCCATAACTCACCACGCTGGCCAAGCGGGTTTGTGAGTGCGGGATAGCATTTCCTCTAATCCCGATGGTATAGTTATACCGCTATTGAATTACTGTGGACATTATACAAGAAACAAGTGGAGAAATTAAAACTACACTCGCCCAAGTTTTCACCAGATGTCTTAATGAAGGGAAGATTCCTGAGGATTGGAACAATGCTACAATAATCTTGCTCCATAAAAAAACCCGACATTGAGGATCTCGGGAACTACAGGCCCATCAGCCTCCTTTCAGTGGTTTATAAAATCTTCACTAAGGTTCTTTTACATCGCTTGAAGGTAACACTAGGCATGGCCCAACCATGAGAATAAGCTGGATTCAGGAGTGGCTACAGCACTATAGATCATATCCATGTACTGAGAGAACTTATTGAAAGAACAAGAAAATATGAACTCCCATTATACATGGCTTTTATTGACTATGAAAAGGCCTTTGATTCCGTGAAACCATCAGCAGTAACAATGGCTTTGAAATCCTGCGGTATTGAAGATGCATACATTAGCATTATTAATAACTAAAGCCCGGAAGTTGAGGCAAAATGCCTTAAAATGCTTTTTTTGCCTTTTCAGCTCATATTTGAAGAAAATGCCTTTTTATGTTTTTACCTATACTCAACAAATGCACTATTAAAAAATGATTTCTTCTTAAGAATGCGATAAAATCAAAGTTTTGATAACAATCTAACATGCAGTACTTAGTGTTTCCGGGTAAACACGTAATTTTTTTAAGTTATTCATTTCTTTAAAAAACTCTTTTTAAGGGTATAGGTGTGCAAACCATAAGGTAGGTGGCATTTTCTCTAAAACGAAATCACAGTCGGAAGACATCTGAAAGTAAACACGAGTACAACGGTACATTCAAAACGAGGTGCTCCAATTCAAGCAGCGGAGGCAGACGCATGCGCAGAGTCTGCAATGGTCGGCATCTCGTTTTATGTTTTGCTCTCCCTAGAATCCTAGATGATAGTTTCTGCGCATGGCAGAAGTAGCCGAATCCTGTCAGATAACATTGTAACCAATCAAGCTAGAGTGAAAGCCAAGAATGCACGTACACACATAAGACCTTGAACGTAAGAGCAAAACAAGGGAGGAAGATTCTGTTAGTTCGCTACCCCTAACAGATTTCGCCTTGCGTCCAAGTGAAACAATAATGCCGAAAACTGCTTCTTCAACCAGTGCTAAATTAAGTCGGTATGTTCTAGAGTATGGAAGTGATATCTTGTCCACTGATGGAATGGTGTTTTGTAAAATATGCGATACGAAACTGAATTACGAAAAGAAATTCTTCATTTCACAACATTTGGCAACAGCTAAACATAAAGCTTCTGTTATTCGGAAGATTGGTGGAAAAAAGACATGTTTGATTTCGTCATTCGCTTCTACTTCCAGCAAGCAGTCACAGTTGGCAAGTGATTTGTGCCATGCTTTTATAGATGCTGGAATACCTTTGTGGAAACTGGAAAATAATTCACTGAAGAATTTTTTTGAGAAATATACAAAGGAAAATATTCCGTGCGAAGCAACTTTGCGGAAAACATACTTAGACTCCTGCTACATCGGTATAATGAAAGAAATACGAGAAGATGTCGGGGATAAAAATATCTGGGTCAGTATCAATGAGACGACAGACGCCACGGGAAGGTATGTGGCAAATGTTGTTATAGGTACAATAGAACCTGCTCAGCCCTCAACTATCTACTTACTTACATCAGAACAACTTCCAAAAACAAATAGTAGCACGATTTCTCAGCTTTTTTGCCTCTTCATTAGCTCTCCTTTGGCCTGGCGGAATAAAGTATGAAAATGTACTATTGTTTTTAACAGACGCAGCTCCTTATATGAAAAAGGCTGCCCACAGCCTGAAAGTTCTCTTTCCAAAAATGCTTCATTTAACTTGTTTGGTTCATGCTCTCCACAGAGTAGCGGAGGAAGTACATGGGTTATTTCTGGATATTGATGGGTTAGTGAGTAATGTGAAGAAAATTTTCCTTAAAGCTTCTCATCGAGTTCACTTATTCAAAGAGATGGAACCAAATCTTGCTTTACCGCCTAAACCAATTTTGACAAGATGGGGAACATGGATATCAGCCGCTGTATATTACGCAAATAATTTGAACATAATTGCTGAAATTGTTAACAGTTTTCAAGAGGATGAATCCTGCGCAATACGCAATGCTCAACAGATACTAGCTAAAGATTCCATTCGTAACAATTTAAGTTTTATTCAAGCACACTTTTCACAGTTGCCCGATATGATTACTTTGCTGGAAAATAGGAACAAAACGTTAGTGAATGCCTTGAAAATATTAAATGATGTAGTTAGTACAATTAAATGTGTTCCCGGGAGAAAGGGTCAAATCGTGAGTGAAAAATGTCAACAAGTTCTTTCAGCAAATAATGACTTGGAGAAAATCAAAGTCATTGCTGAAATACTCCAAGGTGAAAGTTCAACTTCTATTGAAATGGATCCTACAACTGCCTCATGTTTCAAATACGCTCCCATTACCTCCGTAGAAGTTGTAAGATCATTTTCGCTTCTAAAACATATCCTAAGTGACAGAAGGCAGAGTTTCACGTTCGAACATTTAAAAAAGCACCTAGTACTTATGTGTAACCGCAAAAATAAGTAAGTGATAATCTGATAAGATTTTGCCAATTCAGCTTAACACCTGTGTGTGATTCAGAATTTTTTTACCACTTCTATAAATGCCTATTTTTGATGCCTATTTTGACGCTTTATTTCGCTTATTTGCCTGCCTATTTTTAGCATTTTTACTGCCTCAACTTCCGGGCTTTATTAATAACATCTATGAAAATGCAAGTACAAAGGTTTGGATATTTGAGGATACAGCACAAATAAGAATTGGAAAGGGAGTGAGACAAGGTGACACCATATCTTCCAAGCTCTTTAATGCCACATTGGAAAATGTCTTTTAATCACTGAACTGGGAAAACAATGGAATAAAGATTAATGGAGATGGCTTAACTCACCTTCGTTTTGCTGATGACATAGTCATCTTTGCAACTACCCTTCAGAGCTGCAGAGTATGATCCAAGAACTTGCTGACAAAATTAAAGAAGTGGGATTAAAAATGAACTTTCGGAAGACAAACGTGATGTACAATGCTGTTACAAGAAGCGAAGATTTATCGATTGATGGAGAAATGCTTGAGACAACCAATTTTCCTACATTTATCTTGGGCAGCAGATATCGAGTGAGGGTCACATTGATGAAGAAAGTAATTGGCGTATAAAACTTGGATGGAGAGCTTTTGGAAGAAACAGTACAATTTTTAAGAACAGTATGCCAGTATGTCTCAAAAGAAAAGTGTTTAATCAATGCATCCTACCAGTGCTTACGTATGGAGCCAAGATATGGACCTTAACTAAAAAAGACATACAAAGACTGCACACAACTCAAAGAGGCATGGAGAGATGCATGCCTGGCGAAACCAGGAAAGATAAGAAGAGGAACTTGTGCATAAGGAAAATGACAGGAGTGGACGACATCATGACCAGAGTGAAATCACTGAAATGGCAATGGGCTGGACATGTCGCCAGAAGAACGGACCACCGATGGACAACTGAAATTTTGGACTGGATTCCGAGGGACAGGAAAAGGCCCAGAAGAAGACCCCATGGGAGATGGAAGGATGAAATTCGAAAGTATGCTGGAGTGACGTGGAGGAGACAGGCCCAAGACAGACAATTGTGGAAGAAATTTGGGGAGACCTTCATCCAACAGTGGATTGATAATAGATGATGATGATAATATATATATACACTAGCGGAAAGTGAAAAAAGAACACCAAGAAGGAGACGTCTGATACCAACGAAATTTATACAGCATAATAACAGAATACAGAGGATAACCTGATCAAAACATTATGGCAAAATACAGCTGTATTTGCTGGTAAACTGAAAAATAACATTTCGACGTAACATGGTTAGTACGAGGTTGAGCCGCCATGAACTGCATCACACTGTGCAATTCTGGCATGGAGTCTGTCGTACAGATGTAAGTTTCAGGTATTGAGTTCCAAGCATCCTCAACCTGGACGCGTAAGTCGGAGATGGTCGTGGCTGGCCGTGGAGACCGGTTAAGTCGTTGTCCCATAAAATCCCACACGTGATCAATGGGGGACAAATCCGGTGAACGTGCAGGCAATGGAAGTTGTCTCACACCCTGAAGTGCATGTTGCGTTGCACGTGCCGTGTGTGGACGTGCGTTATCTTGCTGGAAAACACCACGATGGACAGACCTTACAAATGTCCCAACAACGGGCTGAATGATGTTGTTGATGTAGGAGGTGCTGTTTAACGTACCCGGTACAAACACTAGTTGTGCACGTGAGTGATAGCTGATCGCTCCCCACACCAGGAGACCAGGTGTAGGCCCTGTGTGTCGCTGGCGGATGCAAGAAGGGTGGAGACGCTCTCCTGTGCATCTGCGAACACACATACGGCCATCTGAGGCTCCCAAGCAGAATCTGCTTTCATCGCTGAACACGACAGATCACCATTGCGTTCTCCAGTGCAGACGTTGGCGACACCACAGCAGCCATTCCTGACGATGGGCTGGAGTCAGAAGTGCACATGCCAGAGGCACACGTGCATGTAGTCCTGCATCCAGTAAACGGTTGCAGATTGTTCGCACAGTCACCTCAAGTGTAACGGCAGCTCGGATTTGGGTCGCAGTGGATGTTCTGCTTGACAACGCCGCTCTTCTTATGCGTCGATCGGTCCGCTCATCAGTCCGTCTGTGACTCCCGGTTCCACGTCTTCTCGTGTGGGAATGTTCCTCAGACCACCTACGCCACCATCGTACCACCACCGATACTTCCCGTCCAATTCGCTCCACAATACGACAATACAACCACCCGGCCTCGCGGAGTCCGACTAGACGACCTCGCTGAAAGCCCGATAACTGCTGAAATCATACACATCTTCCATGTCCAGGCATTGCAACTTCTTCAGGGTCTTCGCGCATGTCCGTACGCCGATTACTGATTACATTCACTTTGCCATACTCCTTAAATGCCACCGACGATAATTAGGATATTATGCCGTGCTGTGGCGTAAGCGGTCACCGGTTGGTCCCGAAATTAACATCCCACCTACGTAAACTAGACCCCATTAACATATGTAAATTTCATGATTGTCCACCAATTCCTTCTTGGTGTTCTTTTTTCACTTTCCGGCAGTGTATGTATATATATATAATTTCCATTTGGTACTCATAATCAATAAAGAACTTGACTGAATATTTCAAAAATATTTTGTGTTCAGCACACAATTTACACTAACTTACTTCTCATAATAAAACGAACAATATTCTTTAACAAATGCAAACCAGTTTTGTGGGAGTCGTTCTTTGAAAATATTTTCATATTCTGTGGGTATCGACGTATTCCAGATGCCTTTTGGTTTCTTAGCCACTATCTGAAAATGAAAATTGAGTTTGTTCCTTTAAGCTGATAACGTTAATTTTTAAGCACAAGGAGTCAAAAAATATTTATATATCAAGAAAAAGTGACATTTTGGAAATGCATTAAAAATGTTTATTAACATAGTGAAGTTGAACAAAAGGAATATATTTTTAATATTAATTTTTTATTAACACAATGAAGTTGAACAAAAAAAGGAATATGTTGTGTGTACACAGCCATTCTGCCCATTCCTCATAAATCTGTAGCACTACCAAGACATCTCTGCAAAATCAATAACAACATTGAAAACAATGCAACTTCTTTCTTCATATACGAACACCTCGGTACAGAAACTTTATTATTATTATTATTTATTTACTTATTTAACTTATTTGAATAGTAAATGATCCAGTTTTTCATCTCTTTTTCTGGTTCAGGACACTTTTGCAGCATGTATGAAAAAAAGCTACACTTTTCACTATTAACTTTACGTGATTTTCACAATTTCTGTTTTTTCCATTTATAAATTGTCTTCTCTGTTGGTGAGATACTAAAATTTATTTTCGAGGCTATCTAAATACTAATACTGTCTTGGCGAATTGCATCACCCTTAATTAAAAACGTACAGCACAAGAATACCCTAAAAGAATGTGTAATAACCAGAAGAGGTTATGTATTTAGCACTTTGCAGTTACCTGATACTGACCATGCAATACAACAAGACGCACATGACTAGAGAACTATTGACAATGCTGTAAATACAGGAAAGGAGTACATGTCTCTACCTTGTGAAGTTGGAAAAATATGCAATGAAGTGATAATATCCATATGCTGATGTGAGGTGCTAATATCCTCCTAAATTTTAGACTGTGAAAGTAGTTTGCTACAAGAAAATAAATTTTGTATAAATTTCCTAAAAATATCTGCTATACCCCAAATTAACATACATGTACATTTTTGTTCTGTTTTTCAGAAGGGGATATTTCCACTAAAGCAGGAACAAATTATTATCATACCTTCTGATTATAATGCAGCAACATTTTACTTGATTTCACGAATGTGCAGGTCCGAAATGCAGCATTTAACTCTATGTGCAACTTAGAAATGTTTTCAACAACATAAATTTCAATCACAGCTCAAGATAATAAAAAGTGTTTTGTGAATCTTTTATCAAGGTTTGTACTCTTCCAAGAAAAATAAATTCAAGCACTTTTTAAGGACTTTTTAAACCCGAATTATCATGTGTGTGTGTACTGTCAGTCGGTCATAATTAAGTATTTTAGTTAAGTTCAGACCATTAATCTTAGCTGGAGCGAGCACAGCTTCAATGACCTGCCCATTACCCCCTGATACCAGTTGGTTTATTTTATTTATAATACTCTGAATTGCCCCCACTGTTTTGGTGTTTTTCGAAATCATTTCATTTTGTACAATATGTTGAAAGGGTACCTTATTTTCGTATACATCTGCTGGTATGACCCTTATTGTTTGCTTTAACTTTTTATTTTTGATGTATGACTTAGATGCATTTTTTTATGCAGCCAGGAGACGAAGAGGTCACGCATGAAGCACAAGCAATTCCTGGAAGTTCCACTCTCCGGGAAGAACGCGTCCCTAGCAAACAGAAGCCCATCACAATTTGCGAATACATCATTCCACTTATTTTACTGACATGGCTGATGCTTTACTCTGTAGTGATACCATAGCCAAGACACCAGCTGTTCACACACTTCCCTGGGTTGAATGCAAGTTCTGCGCTACTTGATCAGCTTGGTGTTTTCATCAGAACTACACAGAAATCTAAATATACATCTTTTTTACACAAACAATTTTTTAACACATGCTCTTTCATATCATTACTTACAAAACAAAACAAAACAAATTCAAGTACTATTTACAGAGCCTTAAACTTTTTCAAGTACTTTCAAAAACTTGAAAATGAACTTTTAAAATTCAAGGACTTTTCAAGGTTTTCAAGGAGCGTACGAACCATGTTTATGGAAGACACTGAGCTATAAAGAATCTGGGGTGCTGACTCGCCATTGATTATCATCATGGGCATCTAGAGATCATGCAAGTGAAGTTTCGAAACCTGCATGCCTATACATAGGTTATTTGGAGAAAGGCAAAAATTCAATCTGGCCTTTTGTTCTACGCTTTAAAAATCTTTATTTAGGATTAACAAATTACGCTTTAGTGACTTTTTCACAAGTTTTTAGGAAGAAAAAAAAAGTGTGTACTTATAGTATCACATTGTCCATCTGTGCACCCCATATCCCTACAGCTATTAGTTCCATTTGAAAAATTCTTTTTACATTGGAAAGCTTGAAATGTGTGAACAATGATCTTTCCTTTACTGGCTTTTTTCCGATGCATGACTTTGACACTAGAAGGCGTAAATGCAGATGCCACCGAATTCAAATTCCATTCCATATATTTCCTTCTAAATATCTGTTTGAAAAAACACTTTCTTCCTTTCAATGTCATTTAAAACAGAGACTAGTGCAAAGTCATGCATTTTGGGTACAGCTGCTTTTTCAAGTAATGTATATATATTTCGCTAAGGAGTGTACAGGCAACAAAAATTGGGATTTTTCCATTACCTCTGCTTTTAAAGGTCTGATTTCAAAAAAAAAAAAAAAAAATCTGCATCAGATATGGCTTCTGGTGGGAAATGTTCTACATATAATTTCTAATTTTTTCTTTCTTTTTTTCTTTTTTGAGAACAGTTTTGCCACCAGGGGGAGACAGTGTTTATTTCTGTTCCTGATGTATTTGCAATAAAATCTGCATTTCTGAAAAATCAATGAAAACCTTCTTTCATGGACAGATACTACTCACCACAGAGCACCTTTTGCTGAAATAGTACATAGTTTTTTCAACCCCAGTGGCACAGATGTATATTTTATTTTTGTCACTATCTCTGCTTCTAAGAGTGTGATTTGAAAAATTCTTTATCACAGAAAGTTTTTGGAGTGAAATGTTCTGCGTACGATTAAAAATATTTCTTAATGCACAAGTGTGCCACTAGAGGACGTAAGTTCACATTTCTGTTTACAGCACATTTGCAACAATATTTGTGGCACTAAAACCACGATTGAAAAAATTCTGTTTCGGTCAGATACTACTGACTATGAAAACATTTTGTGTGCATTTCCTTCACAAAATAATGCAAACTTTCCTAGCTGAGGTGCAAATATTTAATCTGTTTTTCTCGATATCTCCAATTTAAAACATTCTTTTAACAACAGATCCTGTTTACCTTGTGCAACACTTTGCTTGTATTCGTGATTTTTGAAGTTCACAGTTCTGTAGCTAGGTGGTGTTTTGTGCATTCCTTGTTTTCCACTTCAAAACACCCTATTAAAACTTTTTTTTTTTTACCATATGCCATTTGCTACAATAAATATGGTGAGCATTATCGTTTTAAAAAATGCACATTCTTAAAAAAAAAAATTTTTAAATACACTTAAAAAAAAACTAATTTAAAAAGGCCTAAAAAGGTCCAAACATTTTTCTCACTTCCTCTGCTTCTAGGAGACACACCTGAAAAATTATTTTTCCTTCCAATAGCTTTTGCTATGAAGAATACTTTTTGCATATTTTAAACTTTTCCATTATCCAAAAATTCTTCCGCTAGAAGCCGTAGCGCCATATCGTGTTTCCCTCTATATTTGTTCTAACTGTTCAATTTGAAAATCTACACTGCTGGCCAACCAAAATGCAACACCAAGAAGGAAGTATCCGATTGGCTTGAAATTCGCAGCACGCGTCGCCCGCGAGAGGACATGCTCGGTGGCCCAGCACGCCACCGAGAAGCACTATAAGAAGGGTGCACAGAAGGCGGGGTGTAAGTAGTGGAAGTGTGCTGTGCTGCCAGACCTGTGCGTGGGAAGCTTCCTGATGCCTCGTCGCAGAATACGGCAGTCATTCCAGCACGTTTCGGAGTTCAACAGAGGACAAATAGTGGCTTATCGTGACAGCGGTTTATCGTACCGAGACATCGGCGCCCGTGTGGGACGACATCCAGCCACAGTGAGGAGAGTATGGATTCGGTGGGTGCAGGAGGGACAGACGGACCGACGTGAGCAATTGCCGCAGCCATGGCACACCACCAAACGTTAGTGCAGGAATTAGGGTGTGCTGCGCAACAACCTGTGTCAGCACGTACCGTTCGACATCGTCAGCAGGAGTGGGACTTGTTGCACGGTGGCCATTGCTCCAATTACCATTGACGTTACACCACCGGCGAGTGTGGCAGCAGTGGGCCGTTGAACGCCGCACCTGGACAACGGAATGGCACGACATTGTCTTCTCCGACGAATCCTGCTTCTGCCTGCAACACCACGAAGGTCGGATCCGCGTGTGGCTGCACCGCGGCGACAGACTGTATGACACCTGCATTGTGCATCGCCATACCGGCACGTCGCCTGGAGTTATGGTTTGGGGCGCAATTGGATATGACACCTGCACCCCTCTGGTACGCATCGCCGGTACACTCAACAGCCACCGCTACATCTCCAACGTTTTGGAGCCTGTAGTCCTCCCTTACCTGCAGGACCTGCCAGCCGCCACGTTTCAACAGGACAATGCGCACCCACACGTGGCACGCATCGTGCAATAATTCTTCACTGCTGCCGTGGCCCGCCTGTTGTCCCGATATGTCGCTAATCGAACACGTTTGGTCGCTGATCTGCTGCCTGTCAAGCACCACCAGCGGCTACGCCTGATGAACTGTGGCAACGTGTGGAAGCAGCCTGGACAGACATACTTCAAGCCCACATCCAAAGCCTCTTTCGTTTGATGCCGCGGTGTGTAGCGGCCGTTATTGCCAGCCATGGGCGCCACACGAACTATTGATGTCTGCGTGTTCCGCAAGTTGAACGGGCCTGTAAGCTCAATCGTTTCATCTTTGTATCTGTTGTTATGTGTCCAGTAAATCTGGCTTTGCTATCTCGTGTCCTTCTTGGTGTTGCATTTTAGGTGGCCAGCAGTGTATTTGTCTCCGATATCTTCCTTCTGCTGTGAGAAACTTTTTGGGCACTATTTGTTTATTTCCATAGCATGCTTTCCAGTTGCTAATAGGAGTAAGTAGTTGTTCCTATTTCTGGATGTTTTATTGATTGTAGAAATCCAGCTGATTATTATTATTTTTTTTTTTTAGATTTTCAAACTGGTTCTATTGTCTATGAAGAATTTTGAAAAATTTTATTCACGTCAAAAAGAATTCAAAAGATGTGCTCATTACAACCAAAAATTTGGTATCTTTCTTGTTTATTCTTTGAGTTAGTTTTATCTTATCTTGACGATGATGGGCAAAACATGTAACAAGAAATAACAAATAGTTAAGTAGATCACACTAGTTGTGTTAAGAGATTAGAACTTTCACAAAGAAAGTTTGTAAGTTGGGAGATTTCAACCTGGTCTTAGTTAGGTCTTCATCACACCAATGGTGGACTAAGATTGTTTCCAGATTCTACGTTTGAATTTCTGTTATTTTTGTTGCCAGTCAACACCCTCGTAAAGAAATATGAAAACAATTTGAAAATTGAATGCTTCTATCCTCAAAAGAAAGAAGACCTAAAATATTCTGGATCTGTTCCTTACCACATCCTTCCTCTGCTTATAAGTTACAAAATCTGTTCAGAAGTTTTGGTTACCATCTTGCCATTAAATCTGACCCAAGCATCATGAAGCTATTACAAAGTGATAGGGACAAAGTTGAAAATCTTGATCATCTTCTTCCACAGGTGATAACTTTTACATTGGAAGCACATACAGAAGCACTAACCGCAGAATTTTGGAAAATAGGAAAGATGTTTATAAAGGGAACCCAAACAAATACTGCCCTGTCTTTTTTGACAATGGAAGACACTTCTGCAATTCCCTGCTGGAATGAAGCAAAATGTATTGCTTCTTTCGGCAATCAATTTGCTCTCCGTTACTGTGAAAGCGTGGAATTTCTTTCCAGCCTAAAGACTTGCAATGCAGAATCTCCACTCTACATACTGATGATATGGAGATAGACTCTAAAATCTGGCAACAAAAGTAACAACAGAAATTCAAACGTAGAATTTGGAAATAATCTTAGTCCTCCACTGGCGTGATGAAGAACTAAGGAGAGGGTGAAAGCTCCCACCTTACAAACTTTTTTGTAAAAGTTCTAATCTCTTAATTTAACTAGCGTGATCTGCTTTTTTGTTATCTTATCTTGCACTAGAGAGTAAAACGTGGATTTCTTTTCAGCCCTTGGGCATAGTGCAGTCAGTGAGCCCACAACAGGAAAAACCACAAAATTGCATGTACTTCCACTTCTGCCCCCTTCCTTGCAACTGAAAGTAGAATGATGTCACCCTCTTTATGAATATATAAATGTCTATAGTCTCAACTACAGGTTAAACAACATTCACCTTCCACAGCATGGGTTCATAACACAAACGACCCGCTGTGAAACACTTAAAAAACTTCCACGCCCCCCTCCCTCTCCCATAAATGGAAGGTCTTTTACCCATTATGAGAAAAAGTTGCACAAGAACATCAATAAAGCAGGGTGACAACTGCTATTTAGTGAATAACATTTGATATTACTTGATGTGAGTTGAACAGCAATTTAAAGTGTATTAAAACTAAATAAACATTGTGGAATAACTTTTTTACGGGTCTTATAGAGGTTATTTTTAATGAAAGTTGGTTGTCAAATTTTCGAACTAAAGCCTAGTTCGTCATCAGGACTATGTCACTGGAGTAGTTGCTGCCACTCAATTGGAAGAGTCCATCCGCAATTATCGTTAATTGTGGTACTTCTTCTTCTTGCTATTTATTAATTGTGGTACTTCTTCTTCTTGCTATTTATTAATTGTGGTACTTCTTCTTCTTGCTAATTGCGGATGGACTCTTCCAATTGAGTGGCAGCAACTACTCCAGTGACATAGTTCTGATGACGAACTAGGCTTTTGTTCGAAAATTTGACAACCAACTTTCATTAAAAATAACCTCTATAAGACCCGTAAAAAAGTTATTCCACAATCACTATGAATAGACGTGCCATAAATGCATTTACAACTAAATAAACAGTTTTTCTAACATCTCCCTTTCTTTATCACATCACCTTTGATGAAAGTCACACAATATGTACTCTGCTATGCTATTCTGTGTGTGTGGAGGGGGGGGGGAGGTCTTCAAATAAAAAATAAAAAAATCTTATGTTCTGTGGAAGAAATATTCTTAGTGTTTTCCCTAGAACTTTTTTACAGCTGGGTGGCAAGAAATTTTATCTGGATGGTACTTTTAATGGCCCCTTCCCAAATCAAGACAGAAAAAAATGTTGTTTTGCTTAATATTATTGTACTTATTAAACATATTTAGCAGTGTGGTGTGGTAGGTATTAAAGTAACATAACATGATAAACATCAGAAATTGCACATAAATGATAAAAAAAAATACTAATAAATCATATTTCACACAGATTTCAGCAAAGTTTTCATCAATATCTATGATGTACATTGATGAGCCATTCCATTATGACCCCCCCCCCCATAGAGAAATGAGCACGCCTGAAGACCGAATGGTGGTGAACGTGAAGTTAACAGGGCAGTATATATAACAATCCGAGGACCGGATTTCAGTTAGTAGAGTGTTCACAGTCAGAATGGGAAAGCTGCCAACTTATCTGAGTTCGATAAAGGATAAATTGTGATGGCACGGCGCCTCGGAGCTGCGATTTCCGAAACAGCAAAGCTTGTGGGTTGTTCACGTGCCGCTGTAGTGAGTAAGTGACAAAAGTGGTGCACAGATGGCCAAACAATGAACTGTCATCCAGCCATGTGTCGTCTGCAGCTCACCGATGCCAGAGGGGAGCAGAGACTGTTGCACATTGT
The DNA here is from genome assembly GCA_039090855.1 of Macrothele yani. NCBI lineage: Eukaryota > Metazoa > Arthropoda > Arachnida > Araneae > Macrothelidae > Macrothele > Macrothele yani. The sequence continues at coordinate 128,684,742 of CM077027.1, read as the reverse complement.
TCACAGCGACAGCAGAGTCACAGTGCAACAAATCACCCGCAGCTACAACAGTAATGATCAAAGCAATGTGTCGCAGCACTCAATTCATCGCAGCCTTCTGCGCGTGGGCCAGCGTAGCCAAAGACCCAGCCGGGTCCCTATGCTCACTGCATGCCATCGCCAACAATGCATGAAATGGGCCCCGAGATCGTCGAGACCGGACCGCGGACGATTGGAAGAAAGTGGCCTGGTCTGACGAATCAAGATTCCTGGTGTATCACGTAGATGGCCGAGCGTGGATACGCCAATTGCCAATGAAGGCTACGGCACCTGGATGCACTGTTGGGGAGAAACAGGCCAGCAGCAACAGCTGTGTTATGCTGTGGGTGACGTTTTCTTGCAACACTTTAGGCCCTATTTTCCCAATAGCACAATCCCTGACAGCTGTCCGGTATCTGAACATCGTCGCGAACCAAGTTCACCTATTCATGACAACTGTGTTCCCTGCTGATGATGGCCATGCTACACTGTCAGAATCATCAAGGAGTGGTTCAAGGAACATGCTAGTGACTTTTTGTTAATGCCTTGGCCTCCAAATTTACCTGACATGAGCCCAATCAAACATTTCTGGTTCGACTTGGTAAAGCGGGTTCACGCTAAATCACCACCACCTCGGAATATACGGGAACTGGAGGGCCTGCTAATGACATTATGGTACCAGATACCCCAGGATACCTATTGCCACCTCACCGAATCAATGTCTTGCCGAGTGGCCACTGTTTTGCGGGCTAAAGGAGGTCCTGCAGCTTATTAAGTAGGTGGTAATGGCTCATCGATGTTATGTGAGAATATGTTTTCCACTCTATTATGTGCATTATGAAAATGCCCATTTAAGGAAATTTAGCTGGACAGCAGAGAAAATTAGTTGGGCAGGCCACCCAGTAAAAAGGCTCTAGGGAGACCACTATTTCTCATAATACGTGCAAATACATGAGAATGGTCAGCACAGCAATCACAAATCTCTGATATGCCTGTATTTACTGTTCATCCCTTAACATCAATCACATCAGAATATTATATGTATTTCCACATATTAGGAGAAGAATATTTCTTCCACAGAATTTGCTTTGACCGGTGAAAATCGGATAATGTTCTGATTCTTAACACCCTGATACTTGGGACTTCGTCGCCCTGTGTGGTACAACCAGACATGCCAACCTTCAAAATCTGAAAATCGGGAGATTTCTACAGTTCATAAAATCATACAAGCGCTTTTTTTTTTTATTATTGACATTTTATAGACATATCAACAATTTTCCAGATGCAGTATTATTAGTCCACTAAAAGTTCTGGAGAGAAAAAAACAGCACAAAAGCCCCCCCCCCCTCCAATTCGTTTTTAGGTATGTCAATTCCGCAATACAATGAAAACCTAAAATGGCCAGCATGTTGTTGTTTTTTACGCTTTCTAACCATAGGTTGAAGAAGCGTATATGCTCCAGCTTTGTCCGTCCGTCCGTCTGTCCGCACAATAACTCACGTGAAAATGGTTCGATTTCAATGAAATTTTAGTATGTGGTAGGGGACCACCTGGGGACGAACCCTATTGAAAATGGGCGAAACAGTGTCAAAGGTCAGGACATAAGAGTGGGATCCATTCCATTGCCTTAATGCATCATAACTTGCGTAAAAATGGTTCGATTTCAATGAAATTTTAGTATGTGGTAAAGAACCACCTGGGAACGAACCCTGTTGAAAATGGGCAGAATGGGGTCAAAGGTTAGGACATAAAAGCGGGATCCATTTCATTGCCTTTATGCGTCATAACATGCATAAATATAGTTCGATTTCGATGAAATTTTAGTATGTGGTAGGGAACCACCTCGGCACGAACTCTATTGAAAATGGGCGAAATCAGGTCAAAGGTCAGGACACTGGAGTGGGATCCATTCCATTGCCCTTGTGCATCATAACTTACCTAAAAATGTTTCGATTGCGACAAAACGTTATGTTGTTCCGGAGGTATAGTGAACCAATTCTGTTTAATATAATCGAAATGGGGTCAAAGGTCAGGACACAGGAGTGAGATTTATTCCACAGCCGTTATCCTCATAACTTGAGTAATAATTTCTGGTATGTTGGAAAGCGTATCATAATCAATGCATTGCATGATTTTACTAACTTGTTTATGAATAAAATAGCAGCCAACAGTTTTTCATTTCTTCTTTAGGTTGTGTGTGAAGACTGAGACAATAAAAGGCATTGTACCAACATCACCTTTCGTTACAAGGCGAGGCGAACAAACTATAACTTACTCCCTTTTGTCGTTAAGTGAATTCAGCGTAACTCAACTGTTTACCATCACTTAGAACATGCACGGCTCTGTTGAAGTGAGGGGTTGAAAGACTGAACTGCAAGAAGGCAGGGCAGCTCCCATCTGTCAATAAATTACTGACCTTCCCTGGCATTTTAGTGCCAGAGCGGGTGAGCTCTTTGCTGAAGGCTTCGTACAACAATCAGACTGTGAGAATTTTTTTTAAAGCAAATTTTTCCGACCCGTCTTGGACAATTGATCAGCAGCCAGCACTTAGATCACTGCACCACCGGAATGGCTTTTTTTTAATTATTATTATTTGCAGATAGGAGAGGAAAAGTACAAAACTGATTACTGTAATGCCGCCTTGCATTAACGCAGAAAGAAAAAGACTTCACAGGCGATTCGAAATCGTGGTGGTTGATGGAATTTCGACCATCCTAACTGCTAATTCTCGGTGAAAATCGGGAAAACTTGACATTCATCCAGAGAGCGAGAGGAAGGGCTGAAAATAGGAATCATCTGCCTAAATTCGGAGAGTTAGCACATCTGTATAACGCACAGCATTATTCCCAATAACAAACCAATGAAATAAATAGATAATATATTTCTTGAGATAATGAGACAATACAATCTCTGTATTTCACAAGAAAATATACACAGCTATATCAGAATAATATGACTACCTACCTAATAATGGAAAAACCACTCTTGGCCCGGATATTAGCGGCAAGATTGCTTGGCATGGATGCAATGATGCCCTGGAAGGTTGCCCGGGACACACGTCTCCATTCGAACTGCAGCAGAGCACAGAGGTCCTGGAGATGACATGGTTGTGGGTCGGCCTGTTGAACCTGTGGATCCAAATAGTCCCAAAACTGCTCTATGGGATTGAGGTTGGGCGATTTTGCCGGCCAAGGAAGATCGAAGAAATCGCTGTTGTGTTCCTACAACCAGTCCCACACCTCGTTAGCGATGTAGCAGGGTGTACTGTCCTGTTGGTAGACACCATCACCACCAGGATACACATCCTACATGAAGGGAAACATGTGGTCAGTAAGGACGGACGGCATTCAAGGACCTATCCAGTGGTACCAGCGGTCCCAGGTCATACCAGGAAAACATCCCTGAGACATGCACACTGCCGGCCTGCACTTGACCGACAAGCATGTCAGGATGTTGGTTCTTGTGTATCTGACACTGTATCCATATCCATCACTGCTCGTCACTTCTGTGGAGTAGAAACCTCAATACACAAGAGAAAGCAACCTTTTCCCACTCTTCCACTGTCCAATGTCGGTAATTCCATGCGAACTGCACACGTCGTTGTTGATGGAGTTGGATTAACACGAGCCCTTGAAGCAACATCGACTCTGGAGACCCATGCATAACAGGGTTCACTCTGTTATCAGGGACACGTACCTGGGTGCCCCAGAGTTCATTTGTGTGGTCAATTGCTACACTGTTGCGAGTCGATTTCCCTTTAGCAGTCGACGGAAGTGACATTCACCTCTGGGGTCGATGGCTTTTGGAGCTCCACAGTCATGACATCGGGAAGTACTCGGTGAGCCAGCGATCCATTCTTGGTACACTCTTACTATAGCACCTCGTGAAGAGCCCACAAAGCCTGCTGTTTTCGAGATGCTTCCACCCTTGGCATGGCAGCTGCTGATCATCCCTTTTTGAACATCTGTCAGATCACTACCTCTGCCCATTGTGCTCACATCATGCACTATGGCTCATCTGTCCTGGCCGACCGCTTGTATCTTGTGGTTGACCTTGTCACATGCACTACCCACCTGGGTGGGCACACTGTGATTCCAGGGTTGGTCATATTATTCTGATATAACCATGTATTCTTTATATTTCACGAGATAATACTGTATATTCTCAGAAAATACAGTATTATTTTTGCTAAAGTAATAAAAGTTGAAAATCCTCCAAATATGTGGCGTCAGTGAATAAACAAAGGCATCGCTCTTTCCACGTTATAGCAACACCCAGCAACCAAAAAAACTGCTATTCAGTCACCGCTGGGGAACCGAACTCAAGACCGCAGTCATTGCCATGAGCGCGTTAGCCTTACCCCAGTGTAAGGCAAATGCGCTCGGCTTGATATCGAGAGATCTGGGGTTCGGTTTCCCCAGCTGTGACCGAATAACAATTTTTCAGTTGCTGTGTGGTGCTATCACATGGAAAGAGCAATGTCTTTGTTTAATAAAAGGCATACATGCCAATGAATATATCACCATGAACTCATTTAAGAAAAGCAATATTTACACAACTTTAACAGAAAGACAATCTTGTTTTGGACTACAGTAAGAAAAAAAAAATCACTAAATCAATTATTGTCACTTTCAAAAATAATTTAGCAAATATTCCATTACTTTTACCACCCCTCTTCCCAAAGGATGAAGTTTTTGTTAACCATTGGTTAACTTTTCAAGCTATCTCCCTTTCAGCAAAATATTCCTCACTTTCTAGGCCTCACAGCAAATTAGCCATTGCATTGAAGTTTTCCATGCTGAGTCAGCTAGTGTGTCAGGTAAGTTTTTGGGGGTTGGGGGAGGGGGGGGCTGTGTCTCTGGGGTCCACAAGCTGATTTCTACTTGTGATTTCCATGAGTTTTATATACTCCTAGCCAGTAATGTTTGGGTCAGCTATGACAACATCTGGTCCTTGCACCATTCAATACGAGAACCCATTCATTAATACAGGAAAAGTCCTACCAAACAGATTTAGTTCATGGTGAAAGCGTATTAGAATCCCCCCTCCCCCACACACACACCTTCTCCCTGTATCTTTGAGAAGCCAAGATCCTCAAATATGTAATTCTGAATTTATTCATAATGTGGGATTTCTTTATAAGGATTACAATTATTAAAAAGAAGAAGGGGGGGGGGGGCAGAAAGATGACTACTACTTTTAAATGTGGGCTAGTAGGGCTTTTTTTTTTTATTCAGGACACAAACCAAGATATTTTTGAATGCATAAAACCAGCACACACTCACTAATGCCCAATTTCTTTAAACAACAAAAATAATAACTACATAGTTTCAAACCTTCTTATATTAATATTACCTCATCCACTCTGTTGAGCATTAAATTTAAATTTTCAGGGTCATCTACGTCTGTTACGGGTAGAACTGTCTGTGCTGCTGGAAAGAAAAAGGACAAATTAATAAGGCTCAAACAATCATACACACACACACACACACACACACACACACAAACAAACAATATGATTGGTAACTTCACACTGTTCAGCAGATAATTTTCATTGATCTCTCAGCTGTTAATTTGCATTTAATATTTTAATGTGAATTTAAGTCTACTTCATTAAATTATTTTTAGCAAGATTCCAATAAATCCCAGCAGATCTTCTAACTCAAAGCTATGAAACATATCACAAGATATTTAAAAGTTGGAATTTAAACCATTATTAAATTCAAAAATTCCATTTCAAATACTAAAAGTTATAAAAAGTTAAAAATCTAGAATTAGTTTAACGACTCCTTAAAATCAACAGATAGCAAAAAAAAAATCACTTAGAAAAAGCAGAATGAACTTGGTTTAACACAAAAACCAAAAGAGAGGCATGGAATTTTTTAGCATAATAATCTGAAATATATAATTCTTATTCATTATACACTGAGTGGCCACTTTATTATGACCACCTTACAGTTTTAAGCAAATGAGCTATGGCTGCACGCCGTTGCCGCCAGAGGGCGAGGCTAGTATAAAAAGAGAAAGCTTGGTGCTTGCAACAGTAATAGTGATTTTTGGGTGACAAGACGGGTAAAAAATGCGATTTGACGGACATTCAACGCGGGATGATTGTAGGAGCTCGGAGCCATGGAACGAGTATCACCGAAACCGCCGCATTCGTGAAATGTTCCAGAGCAGCTGTTGTTAAAGTGTTTAAAGACTGGACTGTCAGCCAAAAAACTGGGTCTCTACATGCAACGTGGGGTCGTCATCGACTAGTGACTGCTCGGGCGGAACGGAGAGTGTCCAGACTGGTAACAGACAACAGAAGGGCAACAGTGCAGCAAATTACAGACCATCTCAATCAAGGATCCCCTCAAATGAACTGTGCACTCACTGTTCGCCGTACACTGCATCAGATGGGATATAGCAGCCGAAGGCCTGTTCGAACACCTTTGCTGTCTGCAGTTAACAAGAAAAAACGTCTCCAGTTCTCACAGGACCACAAGGATTGGACAGTCGATAATTGGAAACAAATTATGTGGTCCGATGCATCACGTTTTCAGTTGCACCATGCCGATGGCCGAGTGAGAATTTGGTGGAAACAGCACGAAAGCATGGACCCCAAATGCATTGCTACAACCCTCAGGGTTCGTACTCTTTTTGGGGGAAAAAATTCAAGGACTTTCCAGGCCTTTTCCAGGCCATATACAAAAAATTCCAGGATGATTACTACGCTTTACAGTATCATGCTCAAATTAGTTTTTAAAAGCAATTTCAGTTTTAAGTAATAAAAATGATGAAAGATGCAAATGGATTAGGGATGATAGGGGAAGGGAATAGAACTGTCCATAATTAGCATGTTCTCGTTGCGCTAGGCGCTTAAGCACTGCTGAATTCAGTCAGACCCCCAATGGTCAAATGATTGAAATGTGCTGATGTTCATGGAATGAAATGGTTGATCAGCTATGATAACCGCATAAAAGTTCGAAGGGGGCCGATTTCTTTTTTACGTTATGCAACATTCTACATTACTCCAGTATTTATCTTGTCATCATCAACAATAGCAATGTAACTACCACTTACGATCGCGGATATCGGCCAACTGAAAATCTGCCATACAACTAAGGGATACAACACACAGGTATCATGTTACAGTGTATTGTAATTGAAAAAAAAAAAAGATTTCAGAAATTAAAATCGAAAAAAAAAACTTTCAGAAATTAATATCATCAAGTCATGGTGTTTCAAAAATCCGCTTTCCTTTATAATGTTTAAAAACATGTAATGTTTTTTCTTTTTTACCTGTCGTGTATAATAAAATGGGTTGATTTTTTTATGGAATCAGACGTCCATATGTCCAATTGTCTTCGTCTGAGTTCACACGTTAGCTACTGTGTACAAGTAGACATATTTTTTCAGCTCAAAAATATGTAGTTTTGTATGTATTCACAGTATAACTCATTCCGTATTCCCACAGAACAAAATTCAGCAGATACAAATGAAGAACATCAAGACCCAACCAACACCATGTTTCCGATTGTCTGCTGTTTATATTCAAGAAATGCGAATATGGATCATTGGTGAATGCAGCAACTATGGTTTTATTTATTACCAAGAAAAAAAAAAGGAGCCTGAAAGCTGTAAAGCTGAAACGGATATTTCTCCCCCTCCCGAAAACATTCCGATTAAGTTCAAACAGCAGGAGCACGCGTCCACGCACACTCAACCTCTGGAATGTCCTGATGGAACGGCTTCTTTTCATTTGGCACATCGCCATAAATCACCACCTGCAGCTCACTGAAGTGTCTTCCTCCTTCACCCTAACTATAGGAGAAAACGCAAAAAAAAAAAAATGCTGCCCAATTTTCGCCAAAATGACCAAATTTACGTCATAACGTTGCAATTTACTAAAATACGTTTATCTGCTGAATTTCGCCTAAATCCATTGAAAACTTTTTAATTAGATTTTTTTATTAAAACAGTAACTCAGACATCTGAATAAAAATGTATGTTTGTAATTAAAATAGAATCCATATCATCACAGAAACAAAATTTAAGGATCACTCTGTTTAAATAAACCATGGCATCTAAAAAAAAATAATTTGCTTGCTTTTCCCGTAATTTATAATTGCCGTTTCTTTTTTTTGAATCCGATTTTGCAACGGAAGATTTTTTTTTTTTTTGCATCTGCTAAAGTTTCAAACGGAATTCGGCGAAATTTGCACTAGAACTTTATTGTGATGTATTTTAACCACTGTAAAAATTTTACTGTGTTATTTTCAAAATTCCGGAAAATGGATTTCTGAAAATATCTCTTAGTCCTTTTGAGCCGTGGAAGTGATAAACAGGTGTTTGCTTTCTTCCCAACCAAGGGCTTCGGATCAGCGCTCCCAGCTGTCAATCAACCGTTGCTATGGTAACACCCTTTCTGCTCAAGGCTCACTGTCTAAAGAGGCACACATAATAAAAATTTCCAATGCTAACTTTTTAAGTTTTAAACCGATTCAAATGGAATTTTGGGAGTGAGCTTCTGTAATCCAATTATAGTAAATGTAAAAATTTCAGCCACTTTTGTGAAAAATTCGCAAAGATAGTTTTCTTATTTTTTATCATAAGTAGCCGAAGTCTCTTGAGGGTGGGCCGGAAGCAAGCGTCTTAATGCAATAAACAAGGAGCAGATGAATGTGTTGTTCAGACATACTCTTCACTGGTGGATGCCAGCTGACTTGGTAAACACGCGACCCCTTGCAAATGCTAAATGTCTTTTCTTTCCCCTTCTGTTGTTCTCAGTAGTTGTCGGACGGACATCAAGCTCCAGGGCTAGAGAATGCATCAAGCTCCTTCCCTAACAGACCTGCTAGTAATCATCCAATTTTATTGCACTGGAAGTAGTGCTTGCCCCCCCCCCCAGCCAAATTAGGATTTGGGCACATCCGAAAACACCACTGTAGCCGGCGGTTTCTTTGAGAACAGAGGAGAGGAACTTAAAAAAATTAAGGGGTAACAGTTAGTAACACGATTTCCTAAAAGGGCATTTTTTTTAAGCACTAATTTCAAATTTCAAGGCTTTTCAAGACAGCATTAAAAAAATACCGTTTTTCCAGGATATTCCAGGCCTTGAAAACGTAATCATGATTTTCCAGGACTTTCCAGGTTTTCAAGCACGCGTGCGCACCCTGAACCCTTCAAGCTGGTGAAGGCAACTTTATGGTTTGGGGAATGTTTTCCTGGCATACTTTGTGCCCTTTAATTCATGTCTGACTGGCACATCATATCTAAACATCGTTGCAGACGAAGTGCATCCTGTCATGTGGATGGGTTATCCCAATGGCGATGGCTACTTTCAGCAAGATAATGCGTCCTGCCATAGTGCTCGTATTGTACAGGATTGGTTTCAGGAACATGCCGGTGAGTTTACTTTGCTTAGGTGGCTCCCACAATCTCCAGATCTTAACCACATTGAGAATATGTGGGATGAAGTTGAGCGAGCCGTCAGACAGCTGGATCCACAACCCTGCAATCTCTCACTCCTGGAAAGTGCTCATCAACACATAGTCTCAGAGATGCTATTCATCAAGCATGGTCTCAGATTCCACAAACCACCTATATCAACATCTCGTGGAGTCCATGCCACGAGGAATCGACGCAGTATTAAAGGCAAAAGGTGGCCCAACGAAGTACTGAGGGGGGGGGTAATAATAAAGTGGCCACTCAGTGTATAACAATATCCTCAAACTCCAGGAGTAGTAAGTATTTTCATCAGTACTTCATAAAGCTAATGCTTTCCTGGGCAACATATGAATAAATTTGGTTATGTCCTCTTGATAGAGTTTTTCAGTTCTTCTAGTAGCACAGATATTGTGGTAAATTCAAATACACTCGTGGACAGTAAAATTTGTGCACCTAGAAGAAAACATGCTTCAACCGCAAAACTTTGCAAATAGCTAGAAGTGTGTATCCACATTTGGTGCGAGTGCATATGACCACACACCCTGTGGTGATGCTGCAAGCACGAACTGATAGCCTTATAAACCGACGTGTAGTCGATGCCCCATGAAAGCAAAAAGCACCGGCCGACACAAGCAAGACTACAGAGTGACAAGAATGCCGGGTAGACGCCAGAGACCTCGATTTTCGCAACTTACGGACTTGGAGAGAGGCCTGATCGTCGGGCTGAAAACTGTAGGGTGGTCGGCGTGCCATACCGCCCGCAATATGGATCGTTCTGACCCTACCGACCGTGTTGGGAGCAGTGAACACGTGCCGGCACTGCCACACAGCAGAGTGGCTCCGGATGGACCAGAAGGACCACCGGTAGAGAGGATCGACGGATCGTGCGCCAGGCACGAACGGATCCCACGGGGACCCGGTTCACCTCGCAGAAGCGAATCTGCGATCCCAGTGCCCCTTATGTGTGCTGCCATTAACACCGGAACATCGCTGGCTCCATGTGCAGTGATGCCAGGCCAGAGCAACATGGAACACCACAGACTGGTGACGTGTGGTGTTTAGCGACAAGTGACACTTCGTTTTGGGGACAGATGATCATGTCTCGGTGTGGAGGTTTCCGGGTCAACGGCACAATCCCAACCTTGCAATCGAGCGTCACATCTCCCACATTGTAGGCATTATGGTCTGGGGAGCATTTTTCTACAATAGCTGATCAGCTCTAGTAGTGGTACGCGCATCATCGACGGGCCAGCAGTATGTGGATGAGATTCTACAGCCCCATGTGCTTCCACTCCTGTCTAGGATTCCAGGTGCACTATACCAGTTGAATAATGCTAGTCCGCACACGGCTCGGGATGCCCAGGACTACTTACGTCATGTCCAGACACTGCCATGGCCTGCCCGCTCCCCGGACATGTCTCCTATCCAGCATGGGTGGGACCATTTGAAAAGTCGGCTGCTACTGTGCAGCACTATCCAAGATTTGGAGCACACTGTCCAACACGTGTGGGCCAGTCTGCCGCAGGAAACATCAGGCGTCTGTTCGCCTCCATGGCGAACCGTATTGCAGCATGTATCGCCGCACCACACTGTTGAAGATGACTGGACTGCGTGCCACAAATCCCTCTGCAATTATCCTGCAGCTCTGTTCTTGCCATCATGTGTATCATTCATCTGTATCATTACGTCCATAAAATTTCAGTTTAATCCGATGCTTTCTTCTTGGTACGCAAAATTTCATTGTCCTCGAGTCTATATGCGGTTATTACAGATGAAATACATACTTTCAACATTTTATAAAACCAAAACTATTTAAGGTGGGCGATCTTACTGAGAGATGGGTTTGCCTCCTCGGGGAGCTCAGTGGGCAACAATGGCACACGGAACAGCAACAAGTGACTTTGTGAATCTTGGAGAGGTGCCAGCTAGTTCTGTGTGACATTGGCGAAAAGACCCCAACTCACTGGGTTTCGTTCCAGAATCCTTAGGTTGAATGACCAACTGGAACTGTCAGCTGTGGGCTAATCCCCCACATTGGTGTACTTACCTGATTAAAAACATACAAAGGTATCAATATCCGGATCCTAGTGTGGGATATGGTGGACCTACCACACTTTAGTAGGATGGTCCACCATGGAATCAACCTGGAACTGGAAAAAGGCAAATCAGAAAGAGATGTGGGCTGAGTGAGCACAAGATGAGCATTTGGAATACTTGAGGTATAAATGGCAAGTTGAACGAGGTGATTGAAGAGATGAATAAGTATAGATTTGATGTACATACATACATATCACTAAGCTGTTCTCTGAGATTCAGAGGTTAGCTCCAAAAAGAAATACAAACTTCCAGATATTTTTACTTATTGTTGTCGTATCAAACTTCTCCATTTACATCAATCTTGACATACAACTCAAGCTTCACCGATATCCATTACACGCCGTACACAAGATCTTTTATACTTCATACTCATAATCTTTTTCTCATGCAGACACTCCTGAATCTGATCCACCCATGTCTTCCTTGGCCTTCCTCTGCCTTTCCTTCCTGCCACTTGGGCTGAAAAGATTCTCTTAGTAAGCATTTCATCACTCATTCTTTCAACATGGCCAAACCACCGAAGCATATTGGTCTCCACCTTGCTAACAACATTTTGCTTCACATCACACAACTGCAATACATCTTCATTTCTCACACAATCATATCGTGTCTTGCCACAAACCCCACGTAAGTAACGCATTTCTCCAGCACACAAACGACTCCTATGTTTCTTCTGCAGTACCCAGGTTTCACTACCATACATCAGAGTAGGAACAATTACACTTTCAAACACAGCCATGCGGGACTCTCTAGAGAACCCATCATTCCTGTGAAAACCTCCCAGAGCAGCTATGACTTTCAAAGAAGAGTTCACTCGCCTACTGATTTCACCATCCAACTTGTTCTTTCTGTCGAACATGCTTCCTAAATACACAAACTCACTCACCTGGTCAATCAAAGAGCCATTTATACTTACATTACATTCAGTGCTACCCGTTCCTCTCTCAAACACCATAACTTTGGTTTTTCCCTTATTTATACTCAGTTTGAATTTCATGCAAACTTCGTGCATCCGAGTCAACATACTCTGCAACTCACTTTTGCTCTCTGCCAACAGGACAGTGTCATCAGCATACAGCAATCTGCATACACGGATATCACCAAGACATAAACCACTATTATCTATTTTGGCATCACGCATGCATGCATGCATCCATAAATATATTAAACAGCCATGGTGACATTACACAACCTTGTCTGACTCCTGCACCAATGGAAAACCATTTTGATAAAACACCATTCACTCGTACACAAGCTCTACTACCAGCATACATGGCTTTTACACTATTTAGTAGATTCCAAGTAACACCATATTCATTCAATACCTTCCACAAAAGTGTCCTATTCACTCGGTCGTAAGCTTCTTCTAAATCTATGAAGGCAGTAAAAACTTTCTTCCCAACAGCCAGATACTTTTCAATCATCGTGCGTAATGCAAAAATCTGGTTAGTGCAGCCTTTACTAGGCATAAAACCACTCTGAGCATACCACACTTTCAATGATGCAAGACCCCGTACTTTTTCAATACCAACCTTGCCAAACACTTTCCCTGGCACACTCAGTAGGCTAATACCACGATAGTTCTTGCATTCAGTCTGATCACCTTTTTCCTTATACAAGGGAACAATGATAGCATCCTTCCAATCCCAAGGAACCATTCCTAACTCCCAGCACAACTGGCAAATTTCAGTTAACCAGTCAATTATAGAGTCACCACCATATTTCAACATCTCTGCAGTTATGCCATCAACTCCCGGAGCCTTACCATTCTGAAGAGATTTCAGAGCTTTACACACTTCTTCTCTTGAGATCCCCCCTATGCTTTCATCCCTCATTGTGACATCATCTGCACCTGTCTCAGAATCATCTTTGCTTTCCTGATCTAATAACTCACAGAAGTATTCACCCCATCTGTCACTTAAACCATTGGGCTCCCATATCATTTCGCCAATCTCATTCTTCACACAACTTACAACTTTGTTTCCCCTATTTTTCCTGAGTCTCATGTACTTCCAGAAGGACTTCCTATCTTTCCAAAAGCCAGTTCATGCCTTTCCACTTTCTCCTTCCTATCTTTTGCCTTACTGTGGCAAACCAGCTTCACGCTTCTTACAGCGATATTCATCCACAGAGACTCGACCTTGCAACATCCCCAAATAGGCTTCCTTCTTTCTCTTTACTGCCTCTTCAATCTCACTATTCCACCAAGCATCACCTCTATTGTTACCCACTATTGTGGTGCCACAGACCTCTTTAGCAGCAGTGACAACACAGTTCTTAAAACATTCCCACTTCTTTTCTACATCCCTCTCACCAGACTTCAGATCCTTCAGTCGTTCTCTGAGTAAGTCAGAATACCGCTGATGATCTTCAAGGAGCCTATCAACCTTTATTCTTTCTATCCTGGGTCTCTTCCTATTCCTTTTCCTCCAACCAACATTAAGTTTCACTCGTGACACTTCCAAGTAATGATCAGAACCAACATCCGCACCTCTCATCACACGGGTCTCAACAACTAAGTGTTTCAAATGCTGATCGTAAACAACAAAATCTATCACACTCTTTTGACCAAGAGTACGATTTTCCCAAGTATATGTGTGGATATACTTGTGGTTGAACTAGAGTGCCCGATAGGAAAGTGTCACATGGAAGCAAGGTAGAAAAGGGGAGAAAGACGCCCTTATTTACTACCAGGAGGCCAATCCCCAGGGTCGGACGGCTTAACGTACCCATCCGACGCACGGCTGATATTTAGTGGTTCGAGCATTCGTACCAGCCTGGGATCAAAACTGAGGTTCGCTCGTGGCAGTCACGAACACTGATTACTGGGCCATCCATGGCCCTCTAAAGAGAGTTATAATAGCAGGGGATTTCAATGCTAGAGTAGGTGTGTTTTGACAATGTTCTGGGTATGTTTCATGATCCTTGTGTGAATGATGATGGTAAAAGATTAATGGAACTCTGTGTTGAAAATGGGTTGTGTGCATCTAATATGTTTTTCAACCACAAGTATATCCACACATATACTTGGAAAAATCGTACTCTTGTTCAAAAGGGTGGGATAGATTTTGTTGTCTACAATTAGCGTCTGAAACACTTAGTTGTTGACACTCGTGTGTTGAGAGGTGTAAATGTTGGCTCTGATTATTATCATTACTTAGTAGCGTCACGAGTGAAACTGAATGTTGGTTGGAGGAAAAGGAATAGGAAGAGGCCTAAGATGAAAGAATTAAAGTTGAAAGGCTTCCTGAAGATCATCAGCATTATTCTGACTTACTCAGAGAACAACTGAAGTCTTGTGAGAGAGATGTAGAAAAGAAGTGGAAATGTTTTAAGAGCTGTGGTCTTAAAACATTGCTCAAGAGATAAGAACACTGCTGAAGAGCTCTGTAGCAATAGACATGATGCTTGGTGGAATAGTGTGATTGAAGAGGCAGTAATGAGAAAGAAGGAAGCCTATTTGGGGTTGTTGCAAGGTAAGAGTTTCTATGAATGAATATTGCTGTAAGAAGCACAAAGCTGGTCCACCACAGTAAGGCAAAAGATAGGAAGGAGAAGGTAGAAAGGCATGAATTGGCTTTTTTGGAAAAACTTTCTAGAAGTACACGAGACTCAGGAAAAGTAGAGAAAACAAAATTGTAAGTGGTGTGAAGAATAGGATCGGGGAAATGATATGAGAGTCCAATGAATTAAGTGAAAGATGAAGTGAATACTTGTGAGTCATTAGATCAAGAAAACAAAGATGATTTTGAGGCAGAAGCAGATGATGTTACAGTGATGGAAGAAAGCACAGCAGGGATCTAAAGAGAAGAGGTGTGTAAAGCTCTAAAATCTCTTCAGAATGGTAAGGCTACGGGAGTTCATGGCATAACTGCAGAGTTGTTGAAATGTGGTGATTCTGTAATTGACTGGTTAACTGAAATATGCCAGTTGTGCTGGGAGTTAGGAATGGTACCTCAGGATTGGAAAGATGCTATCATTGTTCCCCATTGTAAAAGGTGATCAGACTGACGGCAAGAACTATCATGGCACTGGCCTAATGAGTGCGCCAGTGAAAGTGTTTGGAAAGATTGTTATTGAAAAAGTGTGGGGTCTTACATCAGAGAAAGTGTGAGATGTTCAGAGTGGTTTTACACATGGAAAAGGCTGCACTAACCATATTTTTGCATTACACATGATAATTGAAAAGTTTTTGCTGCCTTCATAGATTTAGAGAGAGCTTAAGGACGAGTAAATAGGACCCTTTTCTGGAAGGTATTGAATGAGTATGTGTTACTGGAAATCCACTTAATAGTGTAAAAGTCATGAATGCTGGCCGTAGAGATTGTGTACGAGTGAATGGTGTTTCATCAAAATGGTTTTCTACAGATGCAGGAGTCAGACAAGGTTGTGTATTGTCACCGTGGCTGTTTAATATATTTATGCATGCACGCATGCGTGATGCCGAAATAGATAACTGGTTTATGTCTTGGTGATATCCATGTGTTCAGACCGCTGCATGCTGATGACACTGTCCTGTTGGCAGAGAGCAAAAATGAGTTGCAGAGTATGCTGTCCCGAATACCCTAAGTTTGCATGAAATTCAAACTGAGTATAAAAATAAGGGAAAAGCCAAAGTCATGGTTTTTGAGAGAGGAACGGGTAGCACTGAATGTAATATAAAGTAAGTCTAAATGGCACAGTGATTGACCAGGTGCATGAGTTTGTGTATTTATTGGGTTGTCAGAAAAGTCATGATGTATTTTGGCACCCGATGGCGGTTGCACAGTTTTGGAAGTACTAGAGGCATGCGCAGCTCTCTTATCGCTATGGCATTCGACAGGTGCCAGTTTTAGCTGCAGTCTAAAAGGAATAGTGAGTGATTTGGTTGATTTGCGGAGATTTGTCATAAAGTTGAAGATGAAAGACCAAAGTGTGCATTTTCGCCATATTTTACTGTTTTACTTCCGTAAAGGGAAGAACGCGCGCCAAGCTTGTGAAAAGTTGCATAAAGTGTACAATGATAATACTCTACAAGAACGTCAGTGCCAGCGGTGGTTCGCAAAATTCCGTGCTGGGGATTTTGACCTCAACAATTCTCCTCGGTCTGGGAGGCCAACCGAGGTTGATGACGAACAAACCAAGGCATTGATCAAGTCAAAGCCACGTTACACGACACGAGAGATTACAGACACATTGCGCATCCATCATTCAAGCGTTCACGACCACCTGAAGAAGCTGGGATACGTACGTAAGATAGCTCGATGTGTGGGTTCCTCATGTATGAACTCAAAGAAGCTCAACTGACAGTGCGTATAAACATCTGCGATATGCTTATTAAACGTGAGGAAAACTATTATTTTTTGAAGCGACTGATAACTGGTGACGAAAAGTGGATTGTGTACAACAATGTGCTGCGCAAACGGTCTTGGTCGTGATGTGCTGCTTCGCCTCAAATGTCATCCAAAGCAGACATTCACCAGCGGAAGGTTCTGGTCTCAGTGTGGTGGAATTTTAAAAGTGGCGTGTTTTTCGAGCTCCTACCACGGAACCAAACAATCAATTCGGATGTGTACCGTCGGCAATTGGTCAGTTTGAACGAATCCATCATCCAGAAACGTCCAGAGCTCATTCATCGTAAAGGTGTTGTGTTCCATCACGACAACGCGAGACCACACACAAGTTTGATCACCCGCCAAAAATTATTGGAGCTTGGGTGGGATGTGTTGCCACACCCAGCATACTCACCTGACCTTGCACCATCAGGCTTCCACATGTTTCGCTCTCTTCAACAGTCCTTGTGTGATATAATGCTCAATTCAGATGAGGCTGTAAATTAGCACCTTGTACAGTTTTTTGCCACGAAAGACAGGTCCTATGAACGAGGCATTCTGCAGCTCACTGAAAGATGGCAAAAAGTTATCGAACAAAACAGGCATTATATCATTGATTGATCTTTGTTCTTTCTATCAATAAATGACCTTTGCAAAACGTGGCTAAAATATGTAATGACTTTTCCGACAACCCAACTGAAAGTATGTTTGACTGAGAGAACAAATTGGATAGTGAAATTAGTAGGAGAGTGTATTCTTCATTGAAAGTCAAGGCTGCTTCGAGAGGTTTTCACAGGAACGTTGGGTTCTCAAGAGAGTCCTACATGGCTGTGTAAGAAAATGTAATTGTTCGTACTCTGATGTATGGCAGTAAAACCTGGGTACTACAGAAGAAACATAGGAGTCATTTGCGTGCTGGAGAAATGCGTTACTTACGGGGGTTTGGCGCACGACATGTTTTGATTGTGTGATGAATGAAGATGTGTTGCATTTGTGGACTAATATGCTTCGGTGGTTTGGCCATGTTGAAAGAATGAGTGACGAGATACTTACTAAGAAAATCTTTTTATTTTACCTAAGTGGCAGGAAGGAAAGGCAGAGGAAGGCCAAGGAAGTCATGGGAGGATCAGATTCAGGAGTGTCTGCCTGGGAAGATTATGAGTAGTAAGTATAAAAGATGTTGTTTATGGCGTATGATGGATGTCAGTGATGCCCGAGTTGTATGCCAAGATTGTTGTAAATGGAAAAGTTTGATATGGCAACAGTAAGAAAAAATTATCTGGTAGTTTGTATTTCTTTGTGGAGCTAACCTCTGAATCTCAGAGGACAGTTTAGTGGTATGTATGTAAAAGTATTTAAGATATCGACACTCATGTTGTACTGTTTTGTAGGGAAACTTGACATTTGTTTTACAGCAATTTACAGACGTTTGACGTGTCCACTCTTAGACACGCAGCATATATTAATGCAGTAGTCAAATTCTTGCCACATGCGTGTCAGCATAGCTTCATGAACTCCAGCCATAGTTGTTGTGATACGTTGTTTCAGATAAACTAAATTAACAGAAAGGGGAGTGACGAAGACCTAGTCTTTGATATATCTCCACAAAGAAAAAAGTAACAGGCTGTTAGTGTTGGACTTGGGGTTTCTGGTGGCTAACATGTCAGTGACATGTTGTTGCCTATTGCATGGCCAATCCAGTGCTGTGGAACATTTTCATCGAAGTAATTCCTACTTTCCCAATGCCAGTGGGGATGGTGCTCCATGCTGTTGGAAAATGAAGTTGTCAGTGTCTTTGTGCAGTTGAGGTTTCAACCACAAGTAGCACATCAAGACAAGAACTTCCCATTACAGTGTTTCCTTTGAAAAAGTAGACACCATACACTTTCAACAGGATGTAGCACAAAACACATTAAACTTTGGGGAATCCAACATTTGATCCCCTGTCAGTCCCTGATATGCCAATGTTATTTTTGTTAACTTCTCACTTATATGGTGTCTTGACTCATTGCAGAAAATCAGATGCTTGCTGAAACCATCTTTAGAAAAACACTCCAGCATTTCTGTACAGAAATCGCAACATGCTGTTCTGTCATTTAAGACTTTACAATAACTGCAGATTATTGGGGGTCACTTTCAGCTGCTTCCTCAAAATTTTGCAGTCGGTTGTGGAATTAGTAACTCCTGACCCACCATCATTGTAAATTTCCTTGGATGTGTTGGTAAATGGGTGGAGACAAGTGGAGCATGTTCATCAGAAACACAGGGTCTTTCTGGACTTTTTTACCTTTACATAAAGATCCGGTTGTTTCAAATTTCTTGTGCCAGTTGAGGAAGGATGGTCTCTCTTTGGCAATGATTTCTTGAAATGTGTCCTGAAACACTGTTGCACAACAGTAACAGAATTTGTTCCGATTAACTGAAGTACAGAGAACACCTTCTCCTCAGCATTTGTAGCAGTCTTTCCTGATTGGTCACTTGATGGGGAAAATGCACTAAAGGGTGTTTCACTCGCTCTCAGCCCCCCTATTTTTTCCTTATAATTTGCAAAGTAATGGACATAATTCACTGAAATTTGACATGGACCTACTTTGCTGTGTGAAAAGCATGGTCAGCGAACACGCAATCCACCTTCACTTTGCAAAGGTGCGACACACTGGCTAGAGAGTAGCAAGTGGCAGTACTACTCTCTAGCCTGTGTGTAGCGTCTGCGCAAAATGAATGCCGGTTGCATGTATGATGTCCTCGGCAGTTGGTGTGATGTATCTGACTCTGCTGTTATGGGATCGTCAACAGTCATTGTGCCTTTGTGTTATGAGCAATTACAATATGAATCAGTACACAGTGGAACACTGCGCTTTTTGTCTGCATGTACTGGAAAACTGCCTCCATAAATGAGTGCCAAAGACAATTTATTGCACAATTTGGGGTTTGGAAACCACCAACAAAATCCTTCATTCAGTATCTGGTACAGAAACTGGAAACCATGGGAACATTGTTGAATGTCCACGAAGGAGAACGCCCAAAACTGTTAGAAGCCACAGTGCACAGAGTGAAAAACAGACTACTGGCCTCCCCACAAAGTCCTACCATAAACTGTTGCAAGAGACAGTTTATGCAAGGATTTTTGTGGGGAGACCAGTAGTTTCCACAAGCACATGTCAACGAGCTGCAAAAGAACAAAGCTGCGTATGCATATCAAGTTACTGCGGTGCAAGAATTGAAACCTTCCGACGAACAGAAGAGACTGAATTACTGTCATTGGTTCTAGCAGTTTGTCAATGCTCATCTGGGAATACTGGAATACATGTGGTTCTCCAAAGAGATGTGGTTCCACCTAAGTGGACACATCAATTCCCTGAATTGTTGAAGGGAGATCATTTCTAAGAGCATTCCAGGGGATTATATCCCTTCAATGAGCTACAAGAAAGCTCCCTGGTGAACGGGTTAGCATATTTACAGCACAAATACACAAACAAAAATGGGGACAGGATTGTGATGTCCATTACTGCAGCACAAAAAACAAGATTTGGCGGGGGGGGGGGAAGCACTTGTTTTAAAAAATAAAGACTTCTTAAGGATCTTAGAAATGGAAATCAAAAATAAGGAGTTCTTAAGGACTTTTAAGGACCATACAAACCTTGTATTACAACTACTTTCAGTGAAGCGCCGTAAAAGCGGAGCAGCTGGATACTAGTGTTAGGTGGCGCTGTTGATCGAAAACAATGACGGCTACCATAAGTGTTCAATTCGAGCAATAGTGAAATTTTTTACTGAAAGAAGTCATAAAAAGCCGTGGATATTACAAGAAGACTTTAGACGGTGTAAAGTGATGTGGCTATGTCTCGTTCCAGTGTTTATGAATGGGTTATGAAGTTCAAAGCTGGCCACGAGAGCCTTGAAAATGAAGCACGGTCAAGTAGGCCTAACACAGTGGTGACTGATGAAACGATTAAACGGGTTGAACACCTGATTAAAGGTGACTGATGCATTTGTGATATTGCCATGGAATTGGATACCAGTTAAGATTCTGTTGGATGAATTATTCACGAACATCTCAACTATAGGAAGATCTGTGCCAGATGGGCACCCCGAATGCTTACAACGGTACATAAATGCCAAAGGCTAGACATTTGCAATGAACTGGTACAGTGCTACGATGAAGAGGGTGATGCATTCCTGGGATGTATAATCACTGGTGATGAAACACGATAACGATAAAAGAATGACTTTGTACAATACGTCAAATGAAATGAAAGCCTCACCTGAAATAAAAACCTCACCGTCTATGTACAATATTTAATAAAATACGAAAGATATTTGCAGTTAAAATACCCGACTAGCACTTTCAGGGTAACATTTACCCCATCATCATGTGGTCCATCGACCTGATGATGGGGTAAATGTTACCCTGAAAGTGCTAGTGGGGTATTTTAACTGCAAATATCTTTCGTATTTTATTAAATATCGTACATAGACAGTGAGGTTTTCATTTCATTTGATGAAACATGGATTCATCAGTTTGAACCAGAGACAAAACAGCAAAGTATGCAATGGGGTCATCCGAATTCGCCCCCATCAAAGAAGTTCGAAGTTGGTTCGTCAGCATCCAAGGTCATGGCTCCTGTCTTCTGGAGCAAACACTGTATCCTTCCGGTCGAGTACTTGGCAAAAAATGAAACAATAAATGCAAAAACCCACGTGAAGGCACTGAGAAAGTTGCGCAGCATATCCGGACTAAACGGCCAACATTGAAGAACAATCAAGTGTTGCTTCAGCATGATAACACTTGCCCACATATTGCTAAAGCCAGTGCAAGCAGAAATAACAAAATAGAGGTGGACCGTTCTTCCGCACCCTGCTTACAGTCTGGACTTGGAACCTTTAGATTTCCATGTTTTCGGTCCCTTGAAATATAGTCTTTGTGGCAAACACTATGAGAGCATGTACGATCTGTGAGCGGCTGTCCGTCAATGGATTTGCAACACCCCTGCTGATTTCTTCGCTACCAGAATGAATCGAATTGGTGATCGGCCGAGGAAATGTGTTGCGCTGAATGGAGAATACGTGGAAAAGTAACTTTGACTGTTGGTACAACTGTTTTACATGTGTGAGTATCCTATTTATACATCCTGCATTTTTATTTCTCTCCTGTAATTTATAGGAATAAAAATCACGGTACTTATTGGAAACCCCTTGTATATTATAATTTTAACACTTTTTCTTTTGCCACCAATTTGACTTTAAATAAATCATTAAGGAATATCTTGAACTCCTTCAAAGCATACATTTTACAGTAGTATTTAACATTTTAAAATGCTTTTATACATTTTTACGGCAATCCCCTAAAAAAACGTACAACCAAAGTTCCACTAAATGTTGTCCAAGGGGTAGAAGTCCTAAAAAGTATTAACATGATGTTTATAAAGCCAGTCCAGTACTGTGAACTGGTCATTAAAGTGTACTTATGTTATTATGCAACACAATTATTTCATTGCTCAGTTTGACAGTCCCCCATCCCCACTAAACTGTTTTATAAATATTCATTATAATTAAAATAACATTTCTCCGAATGTTTACCACAGTTTAAAATGCCAAAGTAAACAATTTGGTTGAATTTAATTTATTTTTATTCAAACTAGTTAACTTTTTTATGGGGATTTTCTGGGTAAAGTCTCAAAATTCTGGATATTTCCAGAGAGAACTCCTCTCCTTCATCAGGCAGTCTTTTGTTCAATCTCGGTCACGGTCGTTGGTTACGGTTAACCTTGACGGATACGGTGATTCTGCAAAATATCTTGCCAGATGTTAGGCAGTGAAAATCCCTTACAGTCATTAATGATGAAGTTCTGGTATTTTCCAATTTCAAGTTCCCTTTGAAAATTTGCAGAATTTTGACACTTTACCTAGATAAATATAATAATTTAGGAAGCCACATAACAAAGATGAGTTTGATTTACAGATTGAAAAAAACTGGGCAACAATAAAAACAAAGGATCTAGCAACCTGATACCTGGTTCTATCTAGCATTCGCTGCAGAGTCCTGGAAAATATCAGGTACTGAAAATATGGTAGACTACGATGAGTACCCAGTACAAAATTAGTTTGTATTCCTAAACAGCATGTACTTAATATCAGTCCCTTGCAACTTAACTGTTCTGGGTGGTGTAATGGTAGCATGCTGGAATAGAAATTGGGAGATGAGGATAAGATTCCCACTCTCGGGTGATTTTGAATCAAAAAGTAAGTTACACTTAGCGCCATCTGGAGTGGAATTGCAGTCAGACTATGTGCGCTTGGGAGCAAAGTAGACAGTACATTAGAGCTGCCGACAGGAGGTGCTTTAGTTTAGTAACTGTGTAAGGCATGTGCAGGAAGCAGTTCGTAATGTTGAGTCAACTGGATTCTTACTCCAAATTGGAAGTGCGAGGAACCATTCGATTTGTGTGGGCTAAGCATTTAAATTGCACTCGCACCCATCATGGAATCTGTGCTGTATACGGGGGAAATGCCATGTGTCACCCGGCTATGGTTAAGTGGTGCCAACAATTTGAAAAGAGTTCCACAAATTTGACGGACGAATACCATGAAGGCAGATCATCAATATCCAGCACTCTGGAGCATGTTGACGACATGGTACGGGATAACAGGTGTATCAAAATCAAAGAAATTTCTAGTACGTTAGACATTTCGTACAGGACTGTGCATTTCGTCCATTCACGAGCAAATGGAATTTTTCGGAAATTGTCTGCGAGACGGGTGCCACGTTTATTCACCAACCAGCACATAAACCAATGTTTCCTGCCATCTTTTGCTCTTCTGCAATGGCATTCTGCGGAGGGTCACAGTATTTTGCATCAAATCATCGCAGATGACAAAACATGGTTTCACCATTTCACCTCTCAAACCAAACAATCACCCATGGAATAGAAGCATGTCCCTTCTCCAACAAGGAAGAAGTGCAAAGTCCAACCATCTGTGGGAAAGGTCATAGCGACTGTTTTCTTTAACTGTGAAGGTGTTGTTTACTAAGAATTTCTGCCAAAAGGGACGGCTATCAATGCTGACTCACATTGCCAAATGCTACAAAATTTGCAAAAGGCAATTAAGGACGGATGCCGGGGTAAGTTGAACAAAGGTGTCATTCTACTGAGTGACAATGCCCACACCACACATATCACGGAAAACAAAGAAATTGCTGCAGTCATTCAAGTGGTGGCAACATCACCATACAGCCCCAACTTATCCCCGTGTGACTACCATTTATTCGGTAAAATGAAACAGGACCTTAGTGGACAACGATTCCAAACCGATGAGACTGTGAAAACTGTGGTCCTTAACTGGTTAAACCAAACTGGAGTACTTTTTCCGTACATGTATGGAAAAGTTAATCACACGCTTCAATAAATGTTTAGTCCTTATGCAACTACACTGCTGGCCACACAAAATGCAACACCAAGAAGGAAGCATCCGATTGGCCTGAAATTCGCAGCATGTGTCGCCCACAAGAGGACATGCAAACGATCAGCATTGCAGAACATATGCAAATCATGTGCACCCGGCATGCCACCGAGAAGCACTATAAGAAGGGTGCACAGAAGGCGGGGTGTAAGTAGTGAAAGTGTGTTGTGCTGCCGGACCTGTGCGTGGGAAGCTTCCCAATGCCTCGTCGCAGAATACGGCAGTCATTCCAGCACGTTTCGGAGTTCGACAGGACGAATAGTGGCTTATCGCGACAGGGGTTTATCGTACCAAGACATCGGCGCCTGTGTGGCAAGACATCCAGCCACAGTGAGGTGAGTATGTATTCGGTGGGTGCAGGAGGAACGGACGGACCAACGTCAGCGATTGCCGCAGCCGCGGCACACCACCGAATGAGAGCACCGGCATGTTGTACGGCTGGCATTGATGGCTCGCACTGCCATATCACGAACGTTAGCGCAGGAATTAGGGTGTGTTGCGCAACAACCTGTGTCAGCACGTACCGTTCGACGTCGTCTGCAGGAGAGGGGACTTGTCGCACGGCGCCCATTGCTCCGATTACCATTGACGTTACACCGCCGGCGAGTGCGGCGGCAGTGGGCAGTTGAACACCGTACCTGGACTACGGAATGGCACGACATTGTCTTCTCCAACTAATCCCCCTTCTGCCTGCAACACCACGATGGTCGGATCCACGTGTGGCTGCACCGCGGCGAGAGACTGTACGACGCCTGCGTTATGCATCGCCTTACCGGTTCGTCACCTGCCGTTATGGTTTGGGGCGCAATTGGATACGACACCCGCACCCCTCTGGTACGCATCGCCGGTTCACTCAACAGCAACAGCTACATCTCCAACGTTTTGGAGCCTGTAGTCCTCCCTTACATGCAGGACCTGCCAGCGGCCACGTTTCAACAGGACAATGCGCACCCACACGTGGCATGCATCGTGCAACGATTCTTTACGACCCACCAGGTGTCACTGCTGCCGTGGCCCGTCGAGTGGCCCGGCAACCACCACCCGTGGCTACGCCTGATGAACTGTGGCAACGTGTGAAAGCAGCCTGGACCGACATACCCCAAGCTTACATCCAAAGCCTCTTTCGTTCGATGCTGCGGTGTGCAGCGGCCGTTATTGCCAGCCATGGGCGCCACATGAACTATTGATGTCTACGTGTTCCGCAAGTCCCATGAGCCTGTAAGCTCCATCGTTTCATCTTTGTATCTGTTGTTATGTGTCCAGTAAATCTGGCTTTGCTTTCTCGTGTCCTTCTTGGTGTTGCATTTTGGGTGGCCAGCAGTGTAACTTTTTGATCTGCCCTCATAGCATCCACTGCTGGGTCCTGGAAAATATCAGGTACTGAAAATATGCTAGACTATGATGAGTATCCAGTACAACACTAGTTCATATTCCTAAACAGCATATGCTTAATGTCAGCCACTTGGAACTTAATTGTTCTGGGTGATGTAATTCTAGCATACTAGAATAGAAATTGGGAGATGAAGGTAAGATTCCCACTCTGGAGTAATTCAATTTTTAAGGTTTCTTACCAGATAGCTAAATGGGAAACAGTGAAAATGTATTTCCTGTGCCAAAAGAGACACTCACAGTACACCATATCATTTCAAACATATATTGGTGAACAAAACTTAAGTTACGCACACAAATGTTGACAAGGTAACTTGTTAGAATTAAATGCAATTCAGATGAGAGGTACATTGAACCATGAAAAAAGAACATGTGCAAACATGAGATGCAGAGAAATGGTTGGCCGGGAATAATGCTGATATATCAAATACAAAAAAAAAAAGTTTTTCACTGATGACAAAAGAAATATGTTGCCACAGGGATTAATAGGAAATATGATAGCCCTTGTCCACCTAGCATATTGAACAGCAATCATACATTGCTGGTAACAAAGTGACTATCATCTTGTCACCAGCAAGGCATTATCAGCACTATTGTCCTAATAAATGACATTGATCCTTTTGTACATATCCACAACTGTAGACTTCTCGGAAAAGGCTGAAAAGCATCAATGGCATCACCCAGGCGTCCTACACATATTCAATAGGATTAAGATTCGGAGATATGGCAGGTTTCTCATCTTGTTAATATTTTAACAGTTCTTGATGTACTCCCAGACCAGCTAAGCCTCATTGCCGACAAAAAAGAATCCATGGCCTACAACACTCCTGGAAACCATTATGCAGGGCTCAAAAATCTCCTACGTCTAACTTTCAGCCAACACAGGGCCACCATTAAGCACATGGAGCAGTGTACGGCCATTCAGTGTTATGCCTCCCCACAAAAAATGGCATCTTTCTCATTCCCAGGTGTTGCAGGGATGGCTGCACATTGCACAATCTCTCCTGATGAGCACATGTTTGGAATACATTGTCAGACTGAAACAGGTCTCATCATTGATGAGTGCATGCACTTACTACTGTTCCATCCAGGTGTGATAGTATCTAGAGTGAGACCCTTCAAGCTCTTCTCTGAAAGGGCCTGAGAAGTAAACCACCAGTCTCTTGGCATACAGACCCTTCTGACACAGTTGCGTCCCCACAGTTCTCCTTGACACCATTATCTCTGAAGCTCAGGAGAGCTTGACAGGAAGTTGCCTGGCTGTAATTTACTTATGGCTTCTTGTTGTTAGGGCCAGATATCAGTCCTCCTGAGATGCTGTGACCCTCGGTCATCATGGTACTAGTAGTTGAGATGGATTCTTGATATTGTCAAATAGCCTGGAGACGAACATTCAAGAAACATCCAAATCCCCCAAATGACTCCATGCATGTGCTCCAATGCCTCTGCAAGCTGAGGGGGCTTACGAGATATCTTATGAGTGCCGTATTTGCACATTTTTACAGCATGCCTGTGCTTATTGCATTTCATTTTTGCATGTCTTTTGTATCATGAGAAAATGCACCTCTCTACCAAGTTCCATTAAATTCTAAATGATCTTTACATTTCTTTTTTATATTTGTAACTTAACTTTTGTCTAACCAGTCTACATTTCATTTTTTTTTTCTTTGCTCCTATGTTGTTTTACATTAGTATAGTTATGAGAAAATG
Source organism: Macrothele yani (assembly GCA_039090855.1). Taxonomy (NCBI): domain Eukaryota; kingdom Metazoa; phylum Arthropoda; class Arachnida; order Araneae; family Macrothelidae; genus Macrothele; species Macrothele yani. Next base: position 128,657,320 of record CM077027.1, on the reverse strand, counting down.
CTTCATGGTTGTAATAAGTTGCATGTTGACTTCACTCCCCTTCCCCCATAATCCCTTTCTTCTCAATTGGATTTTAAGTTTACTTAAGCTGAATTTGCGAATTAAAAGGTTTTCCAAAAATGGACCTCTCATGGATGCCAAGGTGCTGCAATACACATTTTTCATATGTTCCATTGTTTGTCATTCAATTAGCCCATTCTATAATTTGGTTATAGAGTCTGTTGCACATATAAATAAAGCAGTGGTGTGTCATTTTTACTGGCTGTTTGATGTGATTTTTTTTTCTTCTTTCCTATGGTGAACTAAACAATGTACACTATCTACTAACAAGTAATTGGACACCTGCGATAGCAAAGGAAAACAAAGTTTATTCACCTTTAATAGTTGGTGGAGCCTCCACGAGCGGCGATTACAGCTGCGACCCTCCGGGGCATACTCTCAACCAGGCGTTGTACGACGGCTGGCACTATTTTCTTTCACTCAGCTTGGAGAAGACAGGTCAGTTCCTTCACCGATGTCGGACGGTGGGGGCACCCCTTAAGTCGACGCTCCAACTGGTCCCGGAGGTGCTCGATAGGGTTAAGGTCTGGGCTCTGCGAGGCCAGTCCATTCGATTAACCCCCATTGTCACCATACCAAGCCATGGTGGACCTCACAACATGACAGGTGGCATTGTCATCCTGAAAGTAACATGGGTCCACCCCGTAAAACTGCCACAACATAGGAAGCGCATGGTCATCCAAAATGGTGCAGTAGGTCTCGGCGTTGAGTCTACCAGGAATTGCGACCAAGGGTCCTGTGCCATACCAGGAGAAACACCCCCTAGCATAATTCCACCGCCGCCGAACTTCACAGTTGGCACAATACGTTCTGGCAGGAGGTGTTCTCCAGGCAGACGCCAAACCCAGACCCTGCCATCCGAACAGTAGAGGGTGAACTTTGATTCGTCGCTCCAGAGAACCTGTTTCCACTGTTCAACGGTCCACTGTCGACGTTCTTTGCACCACGTTAGCCGAGCAGCGCTATTGGACTTGGTGATCAAAGGCTTGTGGGCGGCAGCACTTCCATGATAACCGAGCAGATGGGCTTTTTTACGGATGGTATTTATCGAAAGAACAGTCCCGGATGCCTGTTGAAACTCCTCATGGATGTGGCCCATCGATTTGGTGCGGTTCTTCCGAATTTCTCTGGCCAGCACCCGTCGGTCTCTAACTCCCAGTTTTGTGGGTCTGCCGGGTCGGGGCACATTCCGACAGTCACCTCTCATCTTCCACTTGCCAATCACGTAGGCCACTGTCGATTTGGGGTACTTCAACTCGCTCGATATGTCACGTATGGATCGGCCATTTCTGTGATACCCGACGATTACACCTTTCTCGAAATCAGAGAGCTCCGAACTGCGTGGCATCTTGCATGCGACTGGTTGTGTTGTTGTTTCCCACACGATATTTAAAGACGGCGGCCGTGACGTGTATCAGGACAGCGGATATCGTCGATTGCAGGGGTGTCCAATTACTTGTTGGTAAGATAGTGTATAAATGCACTGCTCAACATTGAAATTGCTCTACTCAGGAATCGGTGTATCAACATGAAAAGTGGTAGGCATGTGCAAACACATGGGATGCGTGAATTATTCGAGTAAGCACCCAATTGTGAAATGAGCGAGTGGTAAAAGGGTCAAACACATACCACTGAAGCCATGATGTGTCCAGTACTCCAGGTTGAATGAAAAAAAGCCATGGAGTGTTGAAAATTGTTATTCACCAACATCACCAGTTCAATACTCCAGATTTTATGGAACAAAGCAAGGAATGATAAGGGCTGATAGTTGCCAACACTATCACCAGTTGGACACATTTGAGAAATGAAGGATTATAGGCCTCCATGAAGTTGATCGTTCAATTTGCCGAATTCCAGCACTTGTGTATTGGGATTCCAGAGCAGTTCAACATTGTTCGCAATAATTTCTGCATGAAAGCACTGTCAGTTGCTGTAGTGGGACCAATGATAATCATAATGACATCAGCACACACACTAATCGGTGCATATGGCACCAGGCAAATGCGAAGTCAGAAGCTACTTCAGTGAGAATTCAAAGGGTTGTAGCAGCTACTATTTACATCTCAGTCACAACTCATACTGTGAACTAAAACTTAGTGTGATGCAGGTCTGCAGTCCTGGGAGCCATTGCATCAACTGCCACTGACTGTATGTAGGCATCGCTGAGCTCTGCCATTGTGGCATCATAGCATGGCTGAAAGGCAAAATGAATGGCACAATGCCATGTTTGGTAACAAGTCCTGATTCGGTCTTAATTCCAACAACTGTCGAGTTTGCATCTGGAAACAACATGTTAACATGGAGGACCTGCTGTTGTTCACAAGCAGCACACTTCTCACCAACCAGGCATCCTTGTACGAGGTGACGTTAGTTACGATTGCCGGTCACCTCTGATAAGCATAATAGGCTTTATGGCAGCACTGCGATATGGGGACTATGTTTTACATACCCTGTTGTTGCCACTTCTGAGTAGTATCCCACAGTTTGTTTTCCAGCAAAGTAATGCTCTGTCACACACAGCTAACTTCTCCTAGGTAAGCCTTAAAGGGCCCATATGTTTCCATGGCTAGCAAGCAATTTCACCAAACCAATCACCCATTGAGTATACGTGGGATCTCATTGAACAACACATGTAAGCCTCTACTTGGCCATCCTGGAAAGTCACTGAAATATGGAGGCCATGAAAACACCCTGTAGTTCCAGATGGAAACCATTAGAGAGCTGTATCACTCCATGCCATGCTGTATTTCTGAATGCATTGCACAACATGGCAGTCATTGACTGATCTTACGCGATTTTGTTATTTGGCTTATCTAACTGATGTACCGACTTAGAAATAAAATCATGCATTATCCATCTCATATTTTATGCCTGTGGTGAATTTTGGCTCACTTTTTGAGTAAGGAAATTTCATCATCAAGCAGTACAAATTAAAAAGGCACAAATAAAGGTAACTTGATCACGCTAGTTACGTTACAAGAAAAGAACTTTTACAAGAAAGTTCGTAAGTTGAGAGCTATCTTAGGTCTTCATCACGCCAAAGAAGGACCAAAATTGTTTCCAGATTTTACATTTGAATTTTTTCTATTTTTGTTACCAAATCTTAGAATTGATCTCCAGATCACTGGGATGTAGAGAGGAGATTCGGAATTGCAAGTCATTGGGTTGAAAATAATTCTACGGCCAGTAACATCATTCCCTACAAATCTTTCACTCTGCATCTCTACAAGCTTGCAGCATTGAAGTCCTACACCCACAGGGCTTGTATCATTTGCAACAACCAACTTTCTCTTCAAGAAGAATTCTCCAAAATTTCTACAATAGCCCTCTTTCATGGTTTCCCTGCTCTTACTCCCTCTTAAAGAAATACGAAAACAAATCAAAAATCGAATGCCACCATCCTCAAAAGAAAGAAAACTTGAAATTCTCTGGTTTTGTTCCTTACCATCCTTCCTATGCTTGTAAGTTACAGATTCTTTTTAGAAGTTTTGGTTACCATCTCGCCATTAACCCCCCCCCCTCCCAAACATCTTGAAACTTCTACAAAGGGATAGGGACAAAGTTAAAATCTGGACCTCCCAGGAGTTGACTGCATTCCCATTTCTTCAACAGGTGATAACTTATACACTGGAAGAACATACAGGAGCATTAACCACAGAATTTTAGAACATAAAAAAGATATTTTGAAAGACAACCCTAACACAGCCTTGACTATTTTGACAATGGAAGACACATCTGTAATTCCCCACTGGAACGAAGCAAAACGAATTGCTTCTTTTGACAATCGGTTTGCCCTTCATTACCGTGAAAGCCTGGAAATTATTTTCAACCCAATGACTCACAATTCTGATTCTCCTCTCTACATCCCGATGATCTGGAGATCAATTCTAAGATTTGGCAACAAAAATAGAAAAAATTCAAATGTAGAATCTGGAAACAATATTGGTCCTCCATTGGTGTGATGAAGACCTAAGATAAGGGCGAAAGCTCCCAACTTACGAACTTTCTCGTAAAAGTTCTTTTCTTGTAACGTAACTGGTGTGATCAAGTTACCTTTATTTGTTATTATTGTTACGTGTTTTGCCCATCATCATCATAAAAAGGCACAGTATCCAAATCCTTGAAAATTCTGTTCACCATATTGAAAGTTTAATATCATTTCATTTCTGTACATCCATCACAGTTGTCCCTACTCTTTGACATGCAGGAACATTTTCCTTAGTCCACTGGTAAAATCTTTACTACTTTCCTTCTGATACACCCTTCCTTTGCTTCATATATGGATGATGAATTTTGCCTGTGGCCTAAGGTAAACTGAAGAAAGAAACTGAAGAAAGGGTTTTTTTTTTGTTTTTATCTCAAACATTGCGGGAACTTACTTTATCTGCTGATATAGTATGCATCAAATTTTCAAAGTGATAAAGAAAACTTGAATTATAAAATTTTGCATCCTGACAACTCAGAGGGACTTAGCACTGGAAATTTTTTCATGGTAATTTAGGTACAGTATTTGCTTTGCTGCTGTTAACATTGGTTTCACCATAGCTCCATCCTATAAATTCTCATGGGAAGCCAGCCCATGATATACTAAATTTTCTAAAGTACGACAATACAGAGACTTTCCTGAAAAAACTGACAGAACTACATGGCTGTTTTTTAAAAGATTTCCCATGCCAACATCACAAACTGACTTTACACAAAAATGGGACACATTTACTAGTAATTGCATAGGCAGTGAAAACCTGAAACTTACGGGTTCTTTTTTCATAAGTATGAAGTGCCTTTAACCAGTAATAAGTTATTTCAGGAATCATATTATAAACTTAATATGTCGTATAATTTACTTTTTAACAACCCTAGTTTTTTCCTTATTTATTTTTCTGATTGAAACTGAAAAAAAAAATTTCTTAATAAAGAGGAAAGCTCCTAAGCAGTCTGAAAAAGTAAAATAAATAATGCTGATGGAGTATATGAAACAACTATAAAAATAATTGAAATATTTACGACTTCCTTGGTTATGTATGCATTGTACATATACATTTCTCAATGTAAAATCTAAGGCAACAAAAGTTCAGTAATTGAGATTAGGCACTTTTTAGCTTTACTGAGTTTATACACAGTCGAGTCACATTATTGTGACCACCTTCTACTTTTGCAGTCAACAGCATGTAGCCAATGAAAGAAGGCACGTTTCATGAGCTAGCTTGGAAGGTATATAAAGTGTGCTGTAGGCATTTTGAAAATATATCACTCGTTGCTGTCACAGATAATACGAGCGATTTATCAGATTTGCAAAAAGGTATGATTATCGGCTTTCGGGCCAAGCATGGCAGTATTTCTCAAACAGCGCAGTTTGTGAACTGTTCGCGTGCTGCTGTGGTTAAAGTGTATCATGTTTGGAGAAATGGCACCATTGCAAATAAACGATGCGGAAACTGCGGAGCACCACGTGCCATTGATGCGAGAGGTGAGCGTTGGCTTCGAAGGTGCTTGAGGGCCGATCGACACGCTATTGTGGAGTAACTCACTGGCCGAATGAACCAGGAGGATACCGGAAGTGTGTCGAAAAGGACAATTCAGCGAACCCTGCTACACATGGGACTCCGATGCAAACATTGTCACTGCACCTATGCCAACGAAGGTGCATCGGAAGAAAAGGCTTACAGTTGCACGGCAGTATCGGAACTGGACCTCCGCTGATTGGCAAAGGATTGCCTTCTCCGATGAGTCAAGTTTTCTGCTTCATCGAACGGATGGACGTTGGTGTATAAGGCGAGAAACATCGGAGAACAAACACTCTTCAACCATTGCTGGAAAGAACACAAGCTGGTGGGGGCAGCGTTATGGTCTGGGTAATGTTTTCGTGGCATTCACTGGGTCCACTCATACCTGTGGAAGGTACTATGGACCGAATTTGTTATGTATCCATCCTTGTAGACCACGTACACCCATACATGCTAATTGTCTTACCTGGGACGAATGGGATCTTTCAGCAAGACAATGCGATGAGTCACACAGCTAGAAATGTCCGATAGTGGTTGGATAAGCACGATGAAGACTTCAAAGTACTTCTTTGGCCCCCAAATTCCCCAGGCTGAAACCCAATTGAGTATCTGGGGGACCACCTTGATCGTGTTGTTCGCTCTATGCATCTTCCACCACGCACCCTCCAGTGTTTGTCAGATGCACTGAAGTCAACATGGCTCTTCACATACATACCTGTGAACACCTTCCAGCACTTTATTGAGTCACTCCCAGCCCGTCTAGCTGCTGTCTGCGCTGCACATGGCGGTTACTCTGGCTATTAGCTGGTGGTCACAATAATGTGATTCAACTGTGTATATGTATACTGCAGTAGTGTATTAAATGAAAATAGACAGCTTACTGAATATGAATGGAACACTGAAATTTATGACTTTGCATACCTGATGAAAATCAGTGAAATGAGATTTTTGGAACCATCAAATAAATACCATAATTAATTTTTTAACAGCCTTTGGATGAAATTTTACTAGTCTAAAAACCCTTGTACTGGGTTGTTGGAAAAGTCATGATGTATTTTGGCACCCGATGGCGGGTGGGCAGTTTTGGAAGTATTAGAGACATGCACAGCTCTGTTATCGCTATGGCATTCGACTGGTGACAGTTCTAGCTGCAGTCTAAAAGGAATAGTGAGTGATTTGGTTGATTTGTGGAGATTTGACATCAAGTTGAAGATGGAAGACCAAACTGTGCGTTTTCGCCATATTTTACTGTTTTACTTCCATAAAGGGAAGAACTCGCATCAAGCTTGTGAAAAGTTGCTTAAAGTGTATGGTGATAATGCTCTACAAGAACGTCAATGCTAGCAGTGGTTCGCAAAATTCTGTGCTTGTGATTTTGACCTCAACGATGCTCCTCTGTCCGGGAGATCAACCGAGGTTCAGGACGACCAAATCAAGGCATTGATAGAGTCAAACCCACGTTACATGACACGAGAGATTGCAGACACATTGCACATCCACTACCACCTGAAGAAGCTGGGATACGTAAGATAGCTCGATGTGTGGGTTCCTCGTGAACTCAAAGAATCTCAATTGACGGCGCGTATAAACATCTGTGATATGCTTATGAAACGTGAGGAAAACGATCCTTTTTTGAAGCGACTGATCACTGGTGACGAAAAGTGGATTGTGTACAACAATGTGCTGTGCAAACGGTCTTGGTCACGACATGCTGCTTCACCTCAAACGACACACAAAGCAGACATTCATCAGCGGAAGGTTCTGGTCTCAGTGTAGTGGGATTTTAAAGGTGTCGTGTTTTTCGAGCTCCTACCACGGAACCAAACAATCAATTCGAATGTGTACTGTCGGCAAATTGGACAGTTTGAACAAATCCATCATCCAGAAACGTCCAGAGCTTGTTCATCGTAAAGGTGTTGTGTTCCATCACAATGCGAGACCACACACAAGTTTGATCACCCGCCAAAAATCATTGGAACTTGGGTGGGATGTGTTGTCACACCCATTATACTCGCCTGACCTTGCGCTATGAGACTTCCACTTGTTTCGCTCTCTTCAACAGTCCTTGCGTGGTATAACGTTCAATTCAGATGAGGCTGTAAATCAGCACCTTGTACAGTTTTTCGCCACAAAATACAGGTCTTTCTATGAACGAGGCATTCTGCAGCTCACTGAAAGGTGGCAAAAGGTTATGGAACAAAACGGGCATTATATCATTGATTGATCTTCGTTCTTTCTATCAATAAATGACCTTTGCAAATCATGGCTAAAATACGTCATGACTTTTCCAACAACCCAATAGTTTTTATGTAAAAAAAAAAACCATTTAAGCTAAATATAATAATGTTAAAATTTTTATTTGTGCAACCGCACTTGTTAAGGAATTATGACAGTTTGATTCATGAGGCAATTTTATTTTTCCGTATAAAAAAAAACATACTTCTTCCCAAGAGAGAACAAGTAATTAATCACAATTACATCAGAGTTCATTCTGCAGTATAAAGGGGAAAGCAGGTGGAAGACTGACAAAAAGGAGGAGAGGAAGCACTCTTTGACTCAAAAAAAGGTATGGAAACAAACAGGATATGAATCCCATAAGAATTAATTCCTTGAGAATACATGAATGTCATATGTATCATTTCAGCATATAGATGCCATACATTCTTACTTTGTCCCACATAGCAGTCTTTCAGAAAACTGTATTGCTTTGGAACAGGAATCGAACAGATCTCCTGATTTACTTTGCTGTCCTGCGTGGGAACATCAGCAGGGTAATATGGGTTTGACTCCATTCCAGGGCAATATAATTTTCAAGGTTTCTGAATGATGGCTATGTAGGAAATAGTAAACATTTATGGCATCTACGAGGGGTGGTCAAAAGTTTTTATTATTGCCTAAAGCAAGTGGGATTAGTGCAAACATTATCACTCTGCAGAAGACGCATGGCCTTGAGCCATTGGCATGTGCGAATGATCCCGCATTGTTGTAACATGAAACACTGTTAGGGCTCCAAGAACAAAATGGTGCAGCCTGTGAAGCAAGCCAAATGGTGTGGGGTAATTCAGTACCAGGGGCACAATGCCAAACAGATTCATGCTGAGCTCATAAACATGTACAGGGACAATGCACCATCGAATGACACAGTCAGTGGTAAAGTGGTGTAGATGCTGTCAATGTGGACAAACAAGTCTGTCAGATGATCCACGAAGCAGAAGACAGTCTCTCAGTGAAGAAATAGGCATTACGAAAGAAGTGCAGGGTTTGTACTCTTCCAAGCAAAGTAAATTCAAGCCCTTTTCAAGGACTTTTTAAACCCAAATTATCATATGTGTGTACTGTTGGTCGGTCAGTAGGTACGTATTTTAGTAAGTTCAAACTAGCTGGGGCAGACACACCTTCAATGATCTGCCTCCCCATATTAACCCCTTGCCCTCAGTTGTTATATTTTATTAACTTGGAATTGCCCCTCTGTTTTGGTGTTTTTCGAAATCATTTTATTTTGTGAAATATTTTGAAAGAGTACATTGTTTTCGTATTCATCTTCTGGAATGACACTCATTGTTTGGTTTGCTTTAACTTTTTTATTTTGGATGCACGACTTTGATGTTTTGATACAGCCAAGAGACGAAGGGTCCACGCATGAAGCACAAGCAAATCCTGGAAGTTCCACCCTCCGACAAGAACACATCCTTAACTGCAGTAAACAGAAACCCATCACAATTTGTGAATACATCATTCCACTTATTTTATTCACATGACTGACGCTTTACTCTGTAGTGATATCATAGCCAAGGCACCAGCTGCCCCCACACTCCCCTGAGTTGATGCAAGTTCTGCGCTATTTGATCAGTTTGGTGTTTCAGAACTACACAGAAATCTCCTATACATCATTTCATCACAAACAATTATTTAACATATGCTCTTTCATATCATTACTTAAAGAACAAAACAAATTTTCAAGTACTATTTACAGAGCCTTACACTTTTTCAAGTACTTGAAAATGATTTTTTTTATTCAAGGTTTTCAAGGAGGGTACGAACCATGAAGTGGTGCCCTTGTGCTCGAAAACCAGTGCATCACTGTCGCAGTAATCATGCAGAAGGTCAAAACTAGTCATGGGACAGTAGTCAACATCACTCACAATGAACTTCACATAACGAAGGTCTCCGCCCACTGGGTTCCACGACTGCTGGCCCCATTGAAAAAAAAAAAAAAAAAAAAAATGCCGAAAGGATGCAGCAGCGGACGTGTGTGGCCAACCTGGACAACTTCTTTCAACGGCATATCACTATGAATGAATGCTGGGTGTACCATTATGACCCTGAAATGAAGGAAGAAAGCAAACAGTGAAAGCATGGAAGAAAGCATGCTGGGCAACTGATGCCAAAAAAAGGTAAAGATATAGGTCTCCTTGAGGAAGGTCATGCTCAGTGTTTTCTAGGATTGGTATGGTGTGATCCTAAGAGATTATGCCAGTAAGCGCCAAACAATAATGAGGAAGTATTACCAGAACCTCCTGCAAAAGTTTCAGAATGCCATCAAAGTGAAAAGTCACTGAAAGCTGACAAAGGGGGTGCAGCTCCTTCATGACAACACCCCAGCTCATTTTGCTCAAGAGATGGTGGCACTTGCTGTTAGTTTGGGCTATGAAATTCTGCCTCAGCCCTATTACTCCTCTGACCTGGTACCATCCCACTCCTTCCTATTGCCTCAGCTAAAGAGCAAGACGTGTGGCAGGCATTTTATGGACAACGACAAGGTGACTTTTGAGGTGGAGCACTTCCTGGTCAGCGGGACAGAGAACTTCTACAACACAGGTCTCTGCCAAATCATCTATCGCTGGGAAAAGTGTGTTGTTCCAGATGGGGGTATGTAGAGAAGGTCTAACTCCACCACCAAAAAATAAGCTTATGTTCATAGCATTCTTCTTTTCTTACTGATAATAAAAAATTCTGACTGCCCCTCATACATGTCAACAACTATTTTTAAAAAAGGCACCTATAAAAGAGCAGGGTGCAAACTTTGAAGACAAAGACAACTTTTAAACTCAAAAAAGACCTTAGTTCCATATTTTCATTTACCAATAAAAGCACAGTAGCATGCAGTACTTAGTACAGCTTCGGAACCATAAAAGAGGTATTTTTAAAAATCGTAAATGCCAACAATACATAAATTTAAATAGGATGGGAATTTTTCTATCTTAGGTTAGTAAGGTGAAAGTTCTCCAAATCTGAGGGTCAGCAGGGCTTCCCACCACACAAAAAATGCTGAGAATGATATTTCATGTAAGCTACACAAACTATTGATAGCAAGATTTTTTGGTTTATGCGTAAACTTTTCTTTGTAAAATGATCAGAGAAAAGTGGCAAATTTCAGCAACACATTTTTAGTTAATTGAAAGCAATTTGCTCTCCCCAAGTCCCCTGTTGAAGGTAGAGCCTGCTTGCTTAGTTTCTCCATGATGCCTCACAGTTATGCCATTATATTTGTCAATTTCTCCTTTCTAATGTCTTTGGTTATGAGCCCCTGTTATAGAAAATACTGCATTAGAAGAATCTGAAAGTTATATAAGTGATCATGGACACAAAGAGCTAATCATAGAAAGCATATTTTTTTTTTTTTTTTTTTTGTGGTGGTGAGGGCTATGCAAAAATTGATTTTTTTTTAATCCACCAGGACAAACTTAATGAAAAATAGAAGAAAAAAATTAAAGCACATTTCCTAATGCAAGTTGATGCATTTTTTATCAAAGCCTTTTTTTTTTAATAATGTAAGTCACATTTTAATTAAAAACAAAACTGAAACACTTTCTGGGGGGACCCTCCCTCCCTTTGCCCCTCCCCCTTTAAATATGCCCCTGCAGCAATCAGATGACTTAATAGGACTTCACTGTTTATCTTTGAGTATTGTTATGCAAATAAAATTACCTAATCTTAACTAAAAAATACATTTAAAATTGCAAATGGGTTCTTGTTTTTACTTTACAGAAGTGATTCTGTATAAGCAACTTATTCCTGCAGTGTCCGAGTGGTCACAGCCCTTGCAGCCGAGATATAGCAACACTACATTCCAAAGTCAACACTTTTAGCATCACATGATCAGCTACTAACGTTGCAGATGCTCCTGTCTTGCAGGGTTTAACTGGAAATCTGGTAGTCCAGTTGAAAAGCTCCCTGATTTTCTGTTCTGTTAGCTGTTGTTCTAGGTATGTAACTGTAAGTGAGCCTTTATTTACGGACAGATAAATATGCCTTATTAAGTGTGTAAAAAGAAGGTGGATAACTTCTGCTAGATATGTGGAGAAGTTACATTTGCTTCAAGATGTGCTTTAACCCCAGTGATAAACGAAAAGCCTACTTCCAGTACCTTGGCTATAAAGTAGGCAAATAGGACAGGTAGGCTCCCAACACATGCTGCATGCCCTATTCAAAGCTCAACATATGTGTTAATCACTAGGGACATTTTCACGCCTTTTGCGATGCTCGCGATATGGAGGGAGCAGACAGATCACACTACAGACAATTACTTGTGCACGGTGCTACCATTCAGAATGAGATTACAAAGAAAAGGTAATCAGTAATGTAAACAAACATACAATCTGCTCTATGCTCTGTGCTTCACAGTGAAGGACTGCCCACCCCAAACAGCCTTTCCATAGGCTATGAAAATAAAGTGACAGACCAAAAAAAAAACAAAAAACAAAAAATGTAACATTTATCTACTTTGAGAGAAAAGGTATTTTGTTGGAATGTGACCTCCATTGAAGCACACAAAATCACAGAGCATGAACTTATACAGGATGTCCAAGCTAGAGGTATCCAAAAAATAATGGCTTATGGCTTGTAAAGTAATGTGGGAACCTCTCTTTATATTTTCTCAAACTGAAGTAACAGTTCACACACTTTTGGGAGAAAAAAATTCAAGAACTTTTCCAGTACATATACATAAATTCAGGATGATTACTATGCTTTACAGCATCATGGTCAAATTATTTTTTAAAGTTAATTTCGGTTTTAAGCAATAAAAATGAGGAAAGATGTAAACAGACAAGTGTGCTTTTTCACTCAATACATTTCTTTTTAATGTTTTTAATTGGAGAAACGCCCAATAATGCAAAACTGAATAATGGTGGTGTGATTACCACAAGGCCAATCAGAAAATCCTTTCCCTTAATCTGAAAATGATTAATTCAGTCCGTCATTTTATCTGCATCACTATCCTGCACTATCTTCTCATGTAATCAGTCTATTATTGATGACAATTGAAATTATTATAAAATAAAGCAAGGGCAGATTCAGAATTTAAGAATGGGTAGGGCACACTTCTAATCTCTCTATTCTAAAAAAAAAAGTAACTGTTGCCGCTGCTGCTGTTTTAGAAATTTTGCGACACTTTTGCTTTTCTAGCTCGCAGCGCAAAATGTATTGAACACAAAAATATGAAATTTACATTGTTTGCAGAGAAGTGTTTGCAGAACACGCTGAAATAAACCGTTTCTCGATTCTAGCTATATTTCAAGAGCTATTGTATTTCAAAGTTAAGGTAAGCAAAAAGGTGCTATCAGGTCGCGTTCCGGACACACTAACAGCAACAGAACCACGAAACTTTGTAGGCATGTAGTGCCATGACCGAATTTTTGCACCTCGTCACCCTTTTTTTTTTTTTTTTTCGATTTAGTTTACGACAAATTAAATTTCTAAATTTTGCAAAATTCTCTATTTCGTGATGGGATCTATTTTAAAAAACGGATACATGGCAAACTATAAATCATAACGCATTGCAATTTTTACAGCATAAACTTACAACTGTCGTCATTTTGTTACAAACAAAATAAAAAATAAGAAGTCATTTTTTGATTTTTAGGCATTTTTTAAAGACGCAAAGGAAAGAAACGAACGGCTTGTCAGTCTTCACGACAACCACAGAGGAACGTTCTGGTACCATGACCTGCCATGGCGACGCAGAGAATTTATTATGCATATGTTTTGTTGGCAAAGACATCTCAGTTGTTTAAGATGGGTGTCAAGTAATTTTGCTTCCTATACTTCCAAAGGAAAAACTTCTGTACACATTTTCTTCACAATATATGCGTTCCCAAGGATGAAAATTTGAACATCGATTAAAATAGCTTCATTTTATAACTTGGAACACTTAATATTTTCTAAAACATAATCAAAATTATGTAATCCAACATTTTTTGTCAACTGATGTCAGCAAAGTACAGGTTGCGCCATCTTTTTCTGATTCCAACACCACCAAAAGAAAAGTTATTGATTTTTTTTTTATAATTATGGTTATGTTTTAGAAAATATTAAGTATTCCAAGTTATAATATGAAGTTATTTTAATTAATGTTAAAATTTTCATCCTTGGGAACACAATAATTGTGAAGGAAATGTGTACAAAGGTTTTTCCATTGGAAGTATAGGAAGCAAAATTACTTGACGTCCACCTTAATGTTTTAGTATAACGGTTTATGGAAATGCTTTTTGGACCGCTTTTGTTTTCCTTAGTGGTAAATTTAGGAAGTGCTATAAGTTCAAACGTCAAAAGTCCGACCTTCCAAAAACTAACGACAGTAAAAAAAAACACAAATTTTGGAATAACAAGCCTAATTTGCTTAGACATGCAATAAAAATTGTAATTTATATGCATTTTCCAGTTTTTATTTAATGTGCCCTTGGAGATCTGGCTGCAGGGCCCAAGTGCTACTGTGGAAACGAGTGTAGCGAGCCTAGAGGCGCGGCCCCCAGTCAGTTAAAAGAAAAAAATACAGAAGGAAAGTCTATTGCCTGTTAGAGGAAGAATTGAGAATGGAAAAGTTGAAAATGGGCAAAAAATATTCATGGAAAGAGCTACAATATGTTAAGAAAAAATAATTTTTCAAATACGTCTCCCAGAAGCAGAGATAGCTAAAAAAAAAAAAAAAAAAAGGCATTGACCGTTTACGCCCCTAATGGGAAATTTTTGCATTATTTAAAGAGGATAATGCTCCACATCTCTATTGTATCGAATGGCATACAGTAAAGAATTTTTTTCGATAGGGTTTTTAGAAGCGGCGACACAGCTGCAAACTGAACCAAAACACCACCTACCAACAGAACTGTGAACTACAAAATTCCTCATATATAAGCCTAAAGTGTTCTACAAGTACCTCATAAAAGCCTAAAATGTTCTACAAGGTAAATGGCATATAATGGTGAAAGAATTTTTCAAACTGCACATGTAGAAGCAGAGATATTGGGAAAACAGATTAAAAATTGGCGATTCCTAGACTAGGTTAAAATAGAAGAAAGTATTCTCAAAAAGTTTTTTAAGGTGAGTGGTATCGGTCCAGGAAAGAATTTTTTCAGTCGAATTTTCAGGAGCTCAGATATTGCTCTAAACACTTACACCTCCTGGTAGCCAAACCATTCTTTACCAACTATCCAACTACTAGAAATTATATGCAAAGCATTTCCTATCAGGAGCTGTATCTGGTTCAGAAAGAATTTTTCAAATCAGTTTTAGAAGCAGAGGTATTGGGGAAAATGCAATACACCTTAACAAAAATCCTCATATATAAGCCTAAAGTGAGACCTAAGAGAAAGTCTATGAATTACTTAAAAATTTTTAAAATATATGAAAAACATTTTGCACCCAAAACAATGTTCGACAAAGTAGGAATTTTTCAAATCAGACTCTTAAAGCACACACACACACACACACACACACACACACACACACACACACACACACACACAAAGAAAGAAATATATCTACGCCCCTGGCAGAGAAATCCTAGATGATTTTAAGAAGAAAATATTCCAAAACAGTTTATCGGTGTGAGTGGCATTGGTCCACGAAAGATTTTTTTTATTTGAGATTTTAGAAGCTCAGATTTTGCTGCAAATACATCAGAAGAAATTAAAACTTACACCCCCTCATGGCCAAATCATTCTTTGCCAAAAATTAAGAATTATATGCAAAGCATTTCGCATCAGGAGCTGTATCCAGTTCCGAAAGACTTTTTAAAATCGGAGTTTTAGAAGCAGAGATCAAGGAAAGCAGAAAATATATGCGTACCTAGAAAAAGGGACTATACCTTAAATAGTCTGATATAAATGAAACCGAAAGGTAAAATAATTTTTTTAATCAATGTTTAGAAGCAAATACACTGGCGGAAAGTGAAAAAAGAACACCAAGAAGGAATTGGCGGACGATCATGAAATTTATATATGTTAATGGGGTCAAGTTTACGTAGGTGTGATGTTAATTTCGGGGCCAACCGCTGAGCGCTTATGCCACAGCACGGCATAATATGCAAATTATCGTCGGTGGTATTTAAGGAGTACGGCGAAGTGAATGTAATCAGTCGTTGGCGTACGGACACGTGCGAAGACCCTGAAGAAGCTGCAATGTCTGGACACGGAAGACGTATGATTTCAGCAGTTATCAGACTTTGAGCGAGGTCGTTTAGTCGGACTTCGCGAGGCCGGGTGGTCGTATCGCGGAGCGAATTAGGCGGGAAGTATCTGTGGTGGTACGATGGTGGCGTAGATGGTCCGAGGAACATTCCCACACGAGAAGACGTGGAATCGGGAGTCACAGACGGACTGACGAGCGGACCGATCAACACATAAGAAGAGCGGCATTGTCAAGCAGAACATCCACAGTAACGCAAATCCGAGCTGCAGTTGCACCTGAGGTGACTAACAATCCGCAACCGTCTACTGGATGCAGGACTACGTGCACGTGTGCCTCTGGCATGTGTACCTCCGACTCCAGCCCACCGTCAGGAACGGCTGCAGTGGTGTTGCCAACGTCTGCACTGGAGAACGCAATGGTGATCTGTCGTGTTCAGCGATGAAAGCAGATTCTGCTTGGGAGCCTCCGATGGCCGTATCCGTGGTCGCAGACGCACAGGGGAGCGTGTCCACCCTTCTTGCATCTGCCAGCGACACACAGGGCCTACACCTGGTCTCCTGGTGTGGGGAGCGATCAGCTATCACTCCCGTACACAAGTAGTGTTTGTACCGGGTACATTAAATAGCACCTCCTACATCAACATCATTCAGCCCGTTGTTGTGCCATTTTTAAGGTCTGTCCATCGTGGTGTTTTCCAGCAAGATAACGCACGCCCGCACACGGCACGTGCAACACAACATGCACTTCAGGGTGTGAGACAACTTCCATGGCCTGCACGTTCACCGGATTTGTCCCCCATTGAGCACGTGTGGGATTTTATGGGACAGCGACGTATCCGGTCTCCACGGCCAGCCGCGACCATCCCCTGATTTACGCGTCCAGGTTGAGGATGCTTGAATCTCAATACCCAAAACTTACATCCAACATCTGTACGGCAGACTCCATGCCAGAATTGCACAGTGTGACACAGTTCATCGCGGTTCAACCTGGTACTAACCATGTTACACGGAAATGTTATTTTTCAGTTTACCAGCAAATACAGCTGCATTTTGCCATAATGTTTTGATCACATTATCCTCTGTATTCCGTTATTATGCTGTATAAATTTCGTTGGTATCAGACGTCTCCTTCTTGGTGTCCTTTTTTCACTTTCTGCCAGTGTATATGGAATTTCACTTTCTGCCAGTGTATATGGAGGAGACTGGCACAAGACAGACCGTTGTGGAGGAAACTTGGGGAGACCTTCGTCCAGCAGTGGATTGATAATGGTTGACAATGATGATGATGATGATGATGATATGGAATAAAATATATTTTGAATTCAATATCTTCTAGCGGAAAAATTGTGCATAGTAAAAAAGCGGAATGCAAGGATCATCTTTTACACATTTCAAACTTCACAATGCGAAAAGAATTTTTCAAATCGGTCTAATCGTTGCAGAGATATGGTGTCTACAGACAAATGGATGGACAAACCGGTAACATAAGCACAATCTTTTTTACAAAAGACATGCTAGAAAAGAGGTAACACTGATTTCCTAAAAGAAATTCAAATGCATTTTTAAGAACTAATTTCAAGGCTTTTCAAGACAACTTAAAAAAAAAAAAACATTTTCCCAGGATATTCCAGGCCTTGAACATGTAACCATGATTTCCAAGGACTTTCCAGATTTTCAAGCACCCATGCGCACCCCTGTGAAGCCCAGTCGACTTACAAAATTGCTAGTGCAGGCATGCGCCACCAGTAGTTGCACACATCAAAAACTGCATAACGGCTACTGCCTCAGTCGAGGTGTGAACACCATGACAGAAGGTGCAGTGTACGCTTTGGTTAGCTGAATTTAAATTGGTTATGCACGTTATGCGGCCCGCACTAAGGGTACGTAATGTGGATCTTCCCACATCCAATTCCATTCTTCAGTGAGATAAAGAGACAGGAAGTTTGGTTTCGCAAACTGGGAAACACCCCAAAAAAAGGGGGTATGCCCAATGAAACTAAGAACAAGGTGCATCATTCATTCTCTAGGAGCCCATGCAAGTTAATTAGAGAGGTTAGCAAGGAACTGCAGATTTCTTGTTGAACACTTCACAACACTGTTCACAAGCATCTCAGTTTGCATGCACACAAAATTCAACTTATTCAACACCGTAAGCCAAATACTACTTCAGAGCTGACTTCGCTACTGAGATGATCAGCTGTTTTGATGAAAATCCCAATTATCTTGATCTTATGTTATTCAGTGACAAACCCACCTTTCATGTATGTGGTAAAGTAACAGATATAACTGCTGCATACAGAGTATGGAGAATCCTCACCAAGTGATTGAAAATGAAAGGGACATGCTAAAAGTCAATGCCTGGTAAGAAGTGCACAATAATGCTGTTGTTGGTCCATTTTATTCTTTTTTCACAGAGCCCACAGTGACAGGACACACTTACCTTGGCATACTGCAGATCTTTGCTGCTCCACACATTCCTCTTAGATTTCATGTTTCGGCAAGATGGTGCGCCGCCACCACACTTCCATGGAGATATAACTATGTTTTTGAACGAGACTTTTCCTTGACGTTTAATCAGAAGAGGAGGCCAAACTGCTTGGCCACTTAGATCTCCTTTATATTAAACACTGTGTGTACCAGGGAAAGTTAGAGATTTGGAGGACTTAAACAGTGTGTCATTGAAGCAGTTGCTCTAATAATGCTTCAGATGCTGAAAAACACTTGGCGAGAGCTCAAGTATCATTTTGACACGTGTCAAGCTACAAAAGATGCCCACACTGAAATTTACTACCCTGCACAAATACTTGGTAAGCTACTCTATATTATTATTATTATTATTATTATAATAAAATATTTTACTAAACCTTATAAATGCTGAGATAGTGGGTATTTTTAGACACCTCTAGCCCAGACACCCTGTATATCATCATATCAGAACTGGAACTATTGGCCTCACGATTGCAGTAATGGAAACTTGAGAACACTGTCAAAAGACTGTAATTCACTCCTGACAAAAATATATGCAGCTGTTCTTCAAAACAGAAAGTGAACTCACTGTTTGTGAGAATGGTGATGCCATGACGGCAGCAACAGATATCCAAAATAATAGCGACTAATCACAAACTGTTTCACAGATTTATCTACAGTAGAATTGTGCTGCCTTCAATCCTGCTGCCCATGCAGTCCACACAAAGGAAATGTATAACAAGAAGCACATTCTCAGCTGCAAAAACTTCCAAATAAAAAAATAAATAAATAAAAATAAAAATGAAGGGCTCATTTGCAGTGATTTGTAGGTAATCACCATTTTGCTAGTACTATGAATGGGTGCTGTTCCTTTTCGTGCTAACGGGATAACTGTTTAAAAGTAGTCTGCTACAAGAATTAGTCTCGCCATAAATCACTAGACCTGGAACACGGTATGTAGCCTTTGAGCAGCTGGTGAATCCTAGTAAGATTTTGTTTCCACCTCCACATATTAAATTGGGCCTCATGGTTACTTCTATTATTCCAAACAAGTCTTTTGCCTTTAAAAAACGAACAAATTTTTTAGCAGAAAATGCATTTTGCCATTTTCAGGCTTTAATTCATGACTGCTCCTCCTCCCTGTAGTTTGAACCCAAGCATTTTTTTTATTCTGATTTGATGCAACTTCATTTTAGCTACTAGCCAATAAGCCTCCTGGTCATTTTTATCAATATTTTGATGTTCATAGCATAGCTCTTATATGATATAGCCAAAGCTACATTAACTGAATCATTTTTATTGTTCCCTTTTCTTTTTTCTTTCTTTCCAACTCTGGTTGCTTTTGCTGTTTTGATAAATTCTGGTTTTGTATGTGATGGGAAAGCTATGTTCTGTCTCATTTCAGTTTAAATCATTCTCCAGCTGCAATGAACAGGATTTCTGTTGTTGTTTGTTTTAATTTTTTCCCCCTTAAAAAAACGCTTTTGCAGTCATGCTGATGTATGTGCACACATGCCATTTATATTAAAATTACACATAATGAATGCATTATTTATGAACATGTCAAATTCAAATCTGTTGAGACATTCAACATAACACAAAGTGCTAATACAGTGGCAACTGTTGCATAAAAAATAACATTCAATTAGTGTTCCATATGAAGTCTGCACATTCCTTTTTGAAAGGAATATCAACATTAATCCCCATAAGGGCAGAAAAATGTGAAGTTTCTTGTACATCAAAACCTCGACTAACCGCCTGCTAAATAATAGCCGAAATAAATACGAAAATGAAACAAGAACTTCAATTTTCTAAGCTTGTGTTCAATTTTAAGTTCATAGCTGACATCCATGGTTTAAAAGAAATGAAATTAACTGATGCACTGAATAAAAATACAACATACATTTAACCGGAAATTCCTTTCACTGCCATTTCCAAGAGAGAAGTTAACCATTAACGAATACCATCAACTTCTAGTAATTAGCTCACCCTAATTAATTAGGGTGAGCCAAAAGTTTGTCCTATTCACAGCTAAAAAGTTTAATGAAGAAAGAAAGCTATATCTGCTCATCTAATTCTGCCAAGTACTGACTGCTGTTTTGTATAATCCTCTGCCAACATTCCACCACGGCAATACCACTTGGCAAGATTTGAAGACAGAAAGTCTCCGATACCAGATTCCGCCTCTGAAGCGATGTTCTGCTGTCGTAGGAAATGGTCCATGGAACAAATCAGGTAGTAGTTGAATGCACATGCAACAAGGTCCAGACTGTATGGATGACAGTGTATCAACCCCTTTCAATTCCTGCAGTTTCAGCATCTCACTCTGAATGTGTGACTTGGAGCATTACTCACTTAAAAAGCAAGGCTCACTTTCTTATTGACAAGTGCACGGTAGCATTGGCCAAGAGCATCATGAGCTTGCTGCAGTTGTTCGGCATAGAGGTCTCCATCCACAAGCTGTTGGCATGAGTTTCCAGTGCACAGAATCACCCTCATAATATGCCACCAAATGCACAGCATGACTTTACTCTCAAACAGCCCTCTTTGCATCACTGGCTGTGAATTTGCGACATGTCTTCAGCCACTGGTTCACAGTGGTACAACCACTGACCTTGAACTGACCATAACCAGAAATGCAAAATTCACCTTACTCTTTGCATTAGTTCGGTGACATATAGTTTGTCGAGCACCATAAAACTGTGGAGTTCAAGAATTGAGCAACGGATAAACGTGAAATTTCTGGTGAAATTCAAGAAAGCACCTACCAAATCTTTTCCTATTAGTTAAGTGAGGCATACGGGAAAGAATGTTTGTCACACACTTGTTTTAGTGTCATGTAAGAGGTTCAGTCAAGGTCAGGAGGACATTGAAGATGAAGTAGAAGACATGTAAGCACTTCAAAAACAGAAGACAATGTGGACAAAATCTATGTGATTGTTTGAAATGCTTGACAGTTGAAAGATAAAAATTGATAGAGAGACTGTAAGGCAAATTTTACCTGAAAATTTGAACATGACAAAGGTTTTTGCCATGGTAGTTCCAAAACTTCTCACACCTGAACAACAAAAAAAAATCACAAGTGCATTTGTGCTGACATTCTGGAGGCATATTCATTCCAACCTTTTAGAAAGTGTTATCACTTGTTATAACACCTGAACAAAAAGAAACAAGTGCATTTATGCTGACATTCTGGAGGCAAATTCACCCCAACCTTTTAGAAAGTGTTATCACTTGTTATAAAACCTGAACAAAAAGAAAATTACATGTGAAGTTGGGCCGACATTTTGCAGGCAAATTCACCCCAACCTTTTAGAAAGTCTATATTTTGCGGTTACTCACCTTTATCACAATTATCCTTTAGGAGGTTTTCATCTCTTACACACATTTCAACACTTAATTTGTGTGTAAGAGATGAAAACCTCCTAAAGGATATTTGGGATAAAAGTGAGTAACCTCAAAATGTAGATTGTCTAAATAGTACATTAATAATTATGCAGCTATGTGACTTTTTTGACATTTCCAATGCTTTTAGAAAGTGTTATTACTTGTTATAAAACCTGAACAAAAAGAAAATCACAAGTGAATTTGTGCTGACATACTGGAGGCAAATTCACCCCAAAACTTTTAGAAACTATTATAGCTTTTTATAAAACCTGGCTTTTATAATACATCCCTGAAATGCCAAAAAAAAAAAAAAAAAAAAAGGAAAGAAAGAAAGTCATTGCATTGGAAAACCGCAATGTCACCAAGGATCAAGAAAGTACCACAAAGCAAGTCAATGTTAATTGTTTTACATAAAGGGCGTAATTTTGGCATAATGTGAGCTAGCATTGCTACAAACAGATTCTGGTGACTTTGAAAGAGTAAGTCAGTAGAAAGAAGCCACAGTTGTGCAAAAATGGCCACATCCTTTAGTTATCAGGCTAACATGCCAGCTCATTGAATGTTCTCAGAGAGTGGCTTTAACTGAGAAATGCATCAGTGTGCTTGAACATCTTGTCAACTACCCACATTTCACCCCATGCTACTTTTCTGTTTCCCTAAAGTCAAATCTGCACTCAAGAGTACTAGTTTTGAGTCAGTTACTGATGTGAAGAAAACGACCATGGTTACAGCACTGCTTCACTCAGTGAAGATCAAAATGCAATGGTGTGTTGGTATGGAAGGGGATTATATTGAAGGTGGTAGAAATTAAAAATGTGTTTCTTATTTAACTAGAGTTATAGTTGCCATCTCATTATATAACTGTTATATAACCAGGAGTAGAAAAATATTCTGAAATCCAGTAGGCAGCTAACTTTTTTAGTGGCCAGAATAAAAACATAAAAACACTGAACCAGCGGGAAGTGAGGGGGTGGTATTATACACTGCCGGACAATTGCTAAGGACGGATGACAATAGCAATGATAGCAACCATAAAATGGAAGGCAGGAAAATGTGGAAATTAGCATAAGTGCGAGATACAGTAAGACGTGTTGTGCGTATGCAAATTTTGGATTGCCGAACTTGTTTGTGACGTCATAGCGCTGATAAGAGATATAAAGGATTTGACGCGTATTGACCGTTGTTGTTCAAACGCAAAGTTGAAAGGGAAAGAATCAATTGACGAACTTGCAATTTTCAGCATGTCTTCCCGACATCACCTAGATGATTTTACGTGTGGCCGTATTATTGGCAAGATTGAAGAAGGGCGAAAAATAACAGATGTTGCCAGGGAGTTCGACGTCAGCCACAGTGTTGTTTCAAGGCTTCGGAAATCATTTCAAACAAATGGAGAGTGTAGCAAACGTCACGGGGGAGGTCGTGTTCGCAGTACGACACCTGCAGAAGATCGGTACATAGTTCTATCAACAAAAAGACACCGGCGCAGCACAGCTAGCGCGGTAGCAAATCAGTTTATGGCTGCTACTGGCAAGCGGATCTCCCAAAAAACTGTCGCCAGACATTTGCATGAAGGAGGACTATACGCCCGCCGTCCTGTTGTGTGCATCCCATTGTCCAGACGTCACCGTTCCGCCCGTTTGCAATGGTGCCATCAACATTGCAATTGGACTGATAACGACTGGTCTGCTGTCCTCTTCTCAGATGAGAGTAGATACAGTCTGTCGTCTGATTGTCGACGATAACTGATCTGGCGTGATATTGGTACTGCATATTGTCCAGCAAACATACAGGAAAGGGACCGATATCCGACATGTAGTGTCATGGTATGGGCTGGCATCATGATCAATGGCCGTACGTCCCTCTATGTGCTTCCAACTGGGACTATGACTGGCCAACGATACATTAATGATGTTCTGCTACCTCATGTTCGCATGTTCCGTGGTGCTGTCGGTGATTGATTCATTTTCATGGACGACAACGCAACATGTCATCGAACAGTCGCTGTCCAGGAGTGTCTTGAGAGCGAGGATATTCAACGCCTCGTATGGCCAGCACGTTCTCCAGATCTGAATCCCATTGAAAATGTGTGGGATGCTTTGGGGAGGAGTCTTGCTGGTCGCCAATGCCCTCCAATAAACAAGGACACCCTCATCCGTGCACTGACAGAGGAATGGGATAAATTACCCCAACAGCTGCTTGATGATGTTGTGCAAAGCATGACACGACGTGTGGAATCTTGCATCGCCCTCCATGGTGGCCATATCCCGTATTGACATCTTACGCCGGAACGCCTGCGGACGGTAATTGCATTTTTTTCACGTTTACGTATTCTGCACAAAATGGCCTGTTTGTCCCTTGAACACGTTCCAAAGCCTTCTGGATTTCAGAGCACAATAAATTGTCTTTCTTGTAATGTCCTGGCATTGACATTATTTTATTTCACTTGGCATCCAACCACACTTACTTTTTTATGCGCTATATAGCCGTTTGTGATCCGTCCTGAGCAATTGTCCAGCAGTGTAATATCAAAGTCATGTAGTACACTTCTGTCCAAAAAATGTTTCACCCTCAGCTATTAGTTCACCTTTCACTCTCTCTCTCTCGAAGAAAAAAAACAACAAAAAAAAAAACAGCAGCAGCACACTCATTATTATTATTATTTTTCGGAGCTCGCAAATTCTTGAATTACATGTTCTTCAGTGATGTTTTCCCTGGTGGCCTGGACAATAAATTTGGTTGCCCTGGACGACCAGGCGACTGCATTGTTTGACCTCTGGTTGTAACTCACATATTTGATACACAAAATGGAGAACTTGATACATAAAAAGTGCACAACATAAATTTGTAGTTTAGCTAAAATTGAAAAACAAGATGCACCTGAATTTTTATATTTCATGATGTTATTTAATTTCTTTCCATTCTGTGAATCTTTTGATTTATATTAATTCACCAAACAAGTCTAAATGTTGAAGTACCCATGTAAGTTAAAACAATAACTTCAACATTTATTTAGCCAAATATTTTGACTTTGAGGCTTATGTAATCAACTCATACATGTATCTAAATCTGAAGTGACCTGTGATATCATCTGAGCAAATTGAATATTAAAATAAGAAACACACCAAGCATCTACAAAAAAGAAATGGGGGGAAAATAAAGCACAACATATAAAAAGCTAAGAACAAAAAAAAAAAAAAAAAAGGCTTTGCATTAGAAACATCATCTACAGTACTATCCTGATATCACCCAGCAGTAATTTTCCGATGTTGTTTCACTGAGAGCCTTGCTATAGTTTCCCATGGATTGACTTGTTGTAACGACAGTTCTCCACAATATATTTTCAATCAACGGAAACATTTCATGACTAAAAGTCTTCAATCATCCTCTACCAGGGACTTCAGCACTACCAAGGCCTGAGAGCATAAATCCTAATACTTAATCACGTTGTAAAATCTAATACTGTTTGATTATGTATCTTGTTTGATATTTGCCCGAGTACATTTGTTACTGAATTTCACTGTGAATGTATGTTGTTTCTCAATATATGGCTCTACCTTTTACACAAACATTCATACATCTGAGGACAGGTCCAAGGTGGACCAGAAAGACCTAATGTGTTTTATCTGTTTTTAATATAGCATCTAATTTTAACTTGTGTGTACATTAATAAACCTACTGTGCTTCATGATTCACGAGTTAATTTAGTTTGTGGACATCTTTTACTCGATATTGTGCATCAAGGACGACTACCTTAGACCTTATAAGTTTGCTGCATGAATATACACTATCTACCAACAAGTAATTGGACACCAATGCAATCGACGATATCTGCGGTCCTGATACACGTCACGGCCGCCGCCATTAAATATCGTGTGAGAAACAACAACGCAACCAGTCGCATGCGAGATGCCACGCAGTTCGGAGCTCTCCGATTTCGAGAAAGGTGTAGTTGTCGGGTATCACGGAAATGGCCGATCCACATGTGACGTATCCAGCGAGTTGAAGTACCCAAAATCGACAGTTGCCTACGATGATTGGCAAGTGGAAGATTGAGAGGTGGCTGCCGGAATGTGCCCCGACCCAGCAGACCCACAAAACTGGGAGTTAGAGACCAACGGGTGCTGGCCAGGGAAATTCGGAATAACCGCACCAAATCGATGGACCTCATAAACGAGGAGTTTCAACAGGCATCCGGGAGTGTTCTTTCGATGAATACCATCCGTAAGGAAGCCCATCTGCTTGGTTATCATGGACATGCTGCCGCCCACAAGCCTTTGATCACCAAGTCCAATAGCGCTGCTCGGTTAACGTGGTGCAAAGAACATCGACAGTGGACCGTTGAACAGTGGAAACAAGTTCTCTGAAGCGACGAATCAAGGTTCACCCTCTACCATTCGGATGGCAGGGTCTGGGTTTGGCGTCTGCCTGGAGAACGCCTCCTGCCAGAACGTATTGTGCCAACTGTGAAGTTCGGCGGCGGTGGAATTATGCTATGGGGGCGTTTCTCCTGGTATGGCATGGGACCCTTGGTCGCAATTCCTGGTATGGCACGGGACCCTTGGTCGCAATTCCTGGTAGACTCAACGCCGAGACCTACTGCACTATTTTGGATGACCATGCACTTCCTACGTTGTGGCAGTTTTACGGGGTGGACCCACGTCACTTTCAGGATGACAATGCCACCTGTCATGTTGCGAGGTCCACCATGGCTTGGTATGGTGATAATGGGGTTAATCAAATGGACTGGCCTGCTCAGAGCCCGGACCTTAACCCTATCGAGCACCTCTGGGATGAGTTGGAGCGTCGACTTAAGGGGTGCCCCCACCATCCGAAATCAGTGAAGGAACTGACCTGTCTTCTTCAAGCCAAGTGGAAGAAAATACTGCTAGCAGTTGTACAACGCCTGGTTGAGAGTGTGCCCCGGAGGGTCGCAGCTGTAATCGCCGCTCGTGGAGGCTCCACCAACTATTGAAGGTGAATAAACTTCGTTTTCCTTAGCTATCACAGGCGTCCAATTACTTGTTGGTAGATAGTGTATTTAGTATGAATCCATCCTTGCAGACCACGTATACCCATACATGCTGATTGTCTTCCCTGGGACAAATGGGATCTTCCAGCATGACAATGCGTCTTGTCATACAGCTAGAAATGTCCGAGAGTGGTTGGAAGAGCAAGATTAAGATTTCACAGTACTTCCCTGGCCCCCTAATTCCCCAGACTTAAACCCAATTCAGCATCTGTGGGACCACCTCGATCTTGTTGTTCACTCTAAGGATCCTCGCACACCCTCCAGCATCTGTCAGATGCACCGCAGTCAGCATGGCTCCACATATACCTGTGAACACCTTCCAGCACCTTATTCCTTATTGAATCACTCCCAGCCTGTGTAGCTGCTGTCCGTGCTGTACATGGGGGTTACTCTGGATATTAGCTGGTGGTCACAATAATGTGACTCGACCATGTAAAAACTATCTCCTTAGCATAAAGCAAAAAGTAGACATCCTATTTCAAGAAGGTAAGGTATCTATCACCTACAACATAAATGTGAGCTCAGTTACGTGGGTGACACTGAAAGGCAATTTAAAACACAAGTGCAATTAAAGCTGCAATTATGGCCATTCTGAACAAACAAGAACAAAATACAGACCATAAAATGAAATGAAACTTTGTATAAGTACTGGCACACCAACAGCACTTTTAAAAGAAAAACAGCAGAAGGCCTAGAAATATACAGAAGAAAAGGAACATTAAATAATCAGAAGGGCCGGATTTTACTCCAGGAGTGGTAACACCTACTGTAATAGAGGTAGGCCCGAAAACTTGACAAGTGAAAAATCCTGTATCCCTCTTCAAGAAAATCCCCACTGCTTAAACTTTATAGAATTTTAAAGTTTTTTTTTTTTTCAGTTTAAAATACATTTTTCAGAAGCATACAGACTCTTTAGTGGTGTGTGTGTGTTGTTCAATATGAGGTAATTGCCTAGAGCTTACTGACTGAACTTTCTCGGTCAAAGCAAGAGCAGTAAGCAGTGGCTGTGCCATTTCAGTTCATGTGATTTATTAATGAAACAGAAGACCAGTAGTATCACTATACCTTAAGAGCAAGTGGGTACACCATAACTGCTACCAGACAACAAAAAAGACAGGTGATTTTGTCCTGTCAAAGCCCAGTAACAGAAACACTAGAAGACTCTGGCATGTATAATATACACTGACAATCCATTACATTATGACAACCTACTTAATAAGCTGTAGGACCCCCTTATAGCCCACAAAACAGCAGCCACTCGGTGAGGCATCGATTTGCTGAGGTGGCAATAGGTATCCTGGGGTATCTGGTACCATAATGTCAACAGCAGGTCCCCCAATTCCCATACTTTTGGTGGGGGGGGGGTTGTTTAGCATGAACCCACTTTTCAAAGCTGAACCACAAGTGTTCGATTGGGTTCATGCCAGGTGAATTTGGAGGCTAGGGCATTAACAAAAAATCACCAGCATGTTCCTCGAACCACTCCTTGGTGATTCTGGCAGCGTGGCATGGTGCATTATCCTGTTGCTGGTGGCCATCACCAGCAGGAAATGCAGTTGCCATGAATGGGTGAACTTGGTACGCAACAATGTTCAGATACTCGACAGCTGTCTGGGATTGCGCTATTGCGATAATGGGGCCTAAAGTGTCCAAAGAAAACATTGCCCACAGCATAACACCGCTGCAGCCAGTTTCCACCCAACAGTGCATCCAGGTGCCATAGCTTCAATTGGTAACTGGAGTATCTGCGCTCTGCTGTCTACGTGGTGCACCAGGAATCTTGATTTGTCAGACCAGGCCAATTTCTTCCAATCATCCAGGGTCCAATCTCTATGATCTTGGGCCCATTTCACGTGCTGCTGGAGACGACATGCAGTGAGCACGGGGACCCAGCGGGGTCTTCGGATAAACAGACCCATGCGCAAAAGGCTGCAATGAATTGTGTGCCGTGACACATTGCCCTGGTCACCACTGTTGCAGCTGCGGGTGATTTGTCACACTGTGGGCCTGCAGTTGCTCTGAACAACGCGCGACAGTCTCCGCTCTTCTCTGGCATCAACAAGCTGCGGACAACACACGACTGGATGACAGTTTGTTTGACCATCTGTGCACCACTTTTGATATGTACTCACTACAGCGGCATATGAACAACCCACAAGCCATACGCCGTTTCAGAGATTGTTGTTCCGAGGCGCCGTGCCATCACAATTTGCCCCTTATCAAACTCTGATAAATTGGCAACTTTTCCCATTCTGACTCTGAACATTAACTACTAACCGAAAGTCGGTCCCCGGGTTGTATATATACTGCTCTATGAACTTCACCTGCACCACTGTTCAGTCTCCAGGCATGCACGTTTCTCTAGGCTCGAGGTGGTCATAATGTAATGACTCATCAGTGTATATATTTGGTACCTAGTTCCAGAAATTTGCACTCTTCTGAAGAGAGAGGGAGAGAGATTCAGTCATGTGGTTATTTAATTACATTTCAATAAAATTAGTAGAATTTTGTACTCTTCACGTGCTTTAGCAGCAATTCCCTGTTTGAGTTCTATTCTGACAATGTATGGTTGTTCTCAACTCTTTTTTTTACAGTTGTCTGGAAAAAGTAAAAAGAAAATAAAGGAAGAAAAAATAATTGGGACAGTGTAAAAAAGACCATATATTCAGGGATCATAGCATACTTCTGGAAAATTTTAGGTAGGAATTTTAGGAATTTTTAGAAAATTTTAGGAAAATTTTAGGAGTGTATTTCAATAAAAACTAGATGTATATTTGTATACATCTAGTAAAACAACTTTGTATACATTGTAAAGAGTTTGCTTCACACCCTTCAACCATATATACTGATAGACTGCGCATGACATCAAAATTTCTGGCTCCAACATAAAATCACATGACAACAGTCAAAAAGATGGGTTACACCTGCTGTGCTTATGGTTGCTCTGAGCTATATAGTAAAGAAAGTTCTATGATTTTTCATGGGTAAGAAACGAATTAAATACTTAAGTCAATAAAGTTCAATTACTTAACCAGAAACTTGCAGCTATTGATATAAAAATATAGTAACTTAAGAAAAAAAAATGGAATGCATGTTCCAAATTCTTCGCAAATGTTCATCACGTTATAAATCACAAAATGTAAACAACCCGATCATGCATGTATATAGCTCATAAGTAAACTTACCTGAAGAGTTTTCATTATATATGAGGCGCATTCACATAATACACCGAAAACACTGAAGTTCTGCAGCGTAAATTAGTAATCATAACAGCATTTTTACACGAAATTTGGAGTCTGATGATGACGTGCCCAATGTTTGAGCCATGGCGGCTTTGATGCAGCTATTGCCAATGTGCAGTCCATTAGTATATATGGTCGAAGTTAACACCCAAATTTTTTGCATAACGTCTAATGTCTAAAGTTTAAGTATGATTTACTTCTAATGTTCAGTTCTTATCTTTTCACGTGTTATTATCATATTCAAGTATATTTACCACATTCAAGTTTCACTTTGAACATTAATATGCTGTTGAACCAGAAGCAATTCACGATTTTCACAGTAAAGTTTTCAGGTTTCACATTAAATTATAATAGCCTAAAAGGTAATTGAAAACCAAGAACTATGTACAATTGTTCACTGAATTACTTTTTTCATATTATTGTTTTAACCTTTTCCTGATTAGCCTATCTTTTTCTGCTTCTACCACAACTAATTTACTTTGTTTTCTTTATTTCAGCTGAACCTTGTATGATCAAGTTAGAGGCAACTGCTATTTCAACAGTATTTTGTTTTTCTACAGCTTTTCTCATTCTTTCTGCTCCCTCTTGAATTATTGCTAGGGAGGCTTCTTTATCATTTTTAAGTCTATTTATTTCTGCATCATTTTCTTTTATTTTGTCATCAAACTCAGCTTTTCTTTTTTTCTCTAGCTGCTTTTCCTTATTTTCCCTCTCTTTCTGCTTCCTTTCTTTTACCTTTTTTGATTCTTCTTCCTTCAGCTTATCAACATACTCTTTATAAAATTTATGTGAATCACAAACACTATTTAACAAATTTCTTGTTATGGGAACTTTACTTACACATCCATAGTGTTTAATGGCCCCTTTAACTATTCTTAATGATGTTATAGTTGAGTCTTTTAAGTTAGCCTTGTCCTTCCTTAACAGAGCAGTGTTAACCGAAAATCCCCTTTCTGCATCAGCATTACCATGAGGTAAAACTAAAATTGACTTTATGAGTTTAGCAAGATTTGAGTATTTTTCTTTTCCGCTAGAGTCTTTAATACTAAATATATTACGCCAGTAATGATCAATCCGCACTGGAATATGCCCTTCCTCTGAAAATTTCATTAGTTCATCTAGAGTTGGCTTATCGCAATTTAAAAGTTTCCACTCTTCTCTTACTCTATCAATTTGTTCCTCAGAAAGATGCAAAACACTTGAAATTCTGGTTATTTCCGAAAGTCCTTCAGTGACTGAAAGTTGAGTTGACTCTTTCTTTGGTTCTTTTACCTTTAAAACTTCTATGTCTCTTAGCTTTTGATTGCAGAATGGCAAATTTGACTTTAAATATTTTGTGGTTGCAATTAGTGATGATCTTACATCTAAGAGAAATAATTTCTGCCTGGTCTCCTGAACATTCCTGAGGAGATTTTTTGTCTTCATACCAACTTCTAACTCCCCTAGTTTTTTCCATGAATTTTTGTTTTCAAAATCTACATTCTTTAGGTCTTTTCCAAATTTCCCTGCTATAACATCATCTTGGATAAACTGAGCCATAACATTCCTCATTAAAGTATTTAAATCAGAATATAACTGGTGTATTTTTGGTTCTTCACTCTGATAACATAATGAAAACTTTTCAAAATTTTGGTGTGAAAATGAAATTAATGCTAAATAGCAAGGAGTAAGCTCATTTTTCAGGAAACAGTGAATTCTTTTATACCTTGCCGAATTGCGCAGTTGTTTTTCAAATATTTTTTGAGATGGCAAGAAGTTTAAAAAATATTCTGTAATATTTAGCCATTGATCCAAGAGCCTCTGGGCTACAGAACCAACGGTTAACCATCTGTTGCTGACATGACGCAAAAGAAATTTGGCAGTGACCAATGTTATATCCTCGACAGATTTATAATCCTCTCATCTTGCAGCACTACTCTTTAAAAAGTAATGCATTTCAGTAGCAAATTCGTCAAAATCTATGTTTAAGCTTGTCAAAAAAATTTTAAATGCATTACTAACAACATGCAGGTTGCAAAAACCTAGTTCCAAAGATTTCTGGCCTGTTTCTTGTTTTACAACTTCACTGAATTTGCGTAAAAGCACTTATTTACATTTGGGCTGTCCATGGATACACAAATAATTCTGTTCAACGAAATATTGAAGGATGATAACACATCAAGAATTTCTTTTAGCAAAATATCTGCTGTTGCATGACCCAGAAAAACGCTTGTTAGGTATCGGCAAGAAACTGAATTTATTTCTGAAGACCAGTACCTGAGATACACATCCAACTGCCGTTTCACTTGTGTATTTGTAGTTTCATCAAATGCTATAGTAACCTTTCCTGGGCTACTAGATGCAATGTCTTTTTTCAAATCCTCTTTAAAATATTTTGACAATCCATGTGATATCACATAAGCAACTTTTTTTTTCTTTAAGTTGCATTTTGGCTGCAATAGCAGAATCAGGAAACATTTCTTTGAAAAGTTCAACTGTTTCAGTGCATGAAACATAAGACATATTGTCCTTAGCAACTTTCATGGCCCATAATGCTTCGGCTTTAGCCAACTGTAAATCATGACTCAGTACTTCACTAATATTTGTTTTGGGCTGAAGATCCCGTCCTCCAAAGGCTTTCAGGATGGACTTATTTTGAAATTTACTTTGAAATTTCTGCAAATGTTTTTTTCCTTTATGATGCGCTTTTACTTGTGAAAAGCCACTATTAGAAATGTTGAAAATTTCTGAACACAATATACACTTAGCAGAAAATATTGTTTCAGTTGCAGAACACCATTCTTTCAACTTCACTCCGTCCAATTCTTTGGCGAGCCACGCATCTTGAAATTTCGTTTTGGATTTAGGCATCTTAAACACTTGTATTACTAACCAGAAAATGAAAGGGAAGTACAAAAACACGTTCCAATATTGCAAAACCAGACAACTTCCCGAAATTTGGCTGCGAGGATGTCAGAAGATATGAAAAAAAAAAAAAAAGCAGGTCACCACTAGAGAACTGAACCTGCACACAGCACAGAGAACACCATAAAAGACGTAAAACCAGAAACTATCATACGCATCTCACGCAAGTTCAGTCAAAGCGAGTCGGAGCCGAGATATATTGCGCATCGAAGGTCGCTGTCGCCGACGCATGATCGAAGGTCAATGATCACGTGCTCTACTGCCTGCCAAGATAATACTCAGCTACCATCCCATCGTCATTACCGGAGGTTACGGAAGGAGACCACATGTTTCCTCTTTGCTTCCACCCACCTGCGGTTTACAATAACAAAACATCAGCAGAAAGAGGAGGTTCCACAAGGCATGTACAAAAATAAAGTACGATCTTCTGCGTGCCACGGAGTTCGTCTGCAAAGCGCAAACCAGGGGTGAAAATGACCCCTCCCCTTTTCCTTAGATCTCTTGTTACTCTCGAAAACTGTTCGAAGACAAAAAAATGGAACGCCCGCCCCGAAGCAAAGGTATCTCAATGGCGTCATTTTTCCCTCCTTCAGCAGCACAGCATATAGGCTGTGTTTCTACAATAACAGGTCTTTTTACCTTACCGTAATGGTAAATTTATTGGCGTTAATAACGGTTGTGTTTTTAATAAAAATAAGCTTACGAAAATTTTAGGATGAATAGCAAATTTTAGGTCTAATTTTAGGAATTTAAGGAGGGTCACAAAATATTAGGAATTTTAGGAATTTTAGGAGGAATGCGATCCCTGTATATTAGAAAAGGTCCGGAATTTCTGATAACATTCTGCAGTTGAACAATCACAGAAGCAAAATAAAACTCACCTTTTACTTTCAATCTGAAAACTGACCAGGATGCTTATGACCACTACTGAGTTCGAACATTTTCAGCAAGAAATGACACTACCCTATTTGTGCTTTGTTTGAACAGCTAAATGCTTTAAAATAGGGTCCTCTAAAAAAAAAAAATTTCCCTTCATCCCTTAACATTGCATTTATGTAGTTTTTAATGTCACTTATGAAGATATGTATGTTTCATAAAAGAGTTTATGGCCAAAAGCAATTTCAATGAGGTCCACATGAACCTAGCCACGTATCTGCTGTCAATTCATCGTTGTTTCACAACAATGTCAGCTGACTCAGTTAAACCAATCAATAATATTTTATTAACTCAGAGAGTGAGAACCACGTACAATAAGAGGCATGGCGGCTAACACAAGAAATGCAACAGTATGAAAAACTAAATTGTTTGCTTTCCTTTAATACCATTAAACTAGCTTTTAGATTGGAAAATAAATAAAAGCCTCCCAATGGATCATTTTCTGAAATTTTTTTTTTTTTTGCTTTTTTTTTTTTTAAAGTACTCTATTTTAATTCTGAACTCTCAAATAAATCCATGTATGGATCAGTGGAATTCCACACAAGAAAAATACCTTACACTAGCACCTGAAGATTAATATAATCTGTCTGAACACAGCTTTCAGTACTATCAACATCTAGAATAAATACACTTCTCAACATAGAAAATGCCACATATGCATGTATGTAGATAAGTAGGTGGGAAAGAAGTGATTTAATTTCTGAGGGATTACCTGAATGTGATGGGTGAAGAGACAGTGTTATGTGGCCCGAGTCAGTTTGATCATTTGAATACCATGCTGGGCTATACATTCAGCAATACAACGTGGCTTTGAGTGGAGAAGTCTCCAGATGGTATTGCTGGCCATACATACAGGGCTGGCCACAAGGGGGGTGCAGCGGGTACAAGTCTCCAGATGGTATTGCTGGCCATACATACAGGGTCGGCCACAAGGGGGGTGCAGCAGGTGCAAGTCTTCAGATGGTATTGCTCGCCATACATACAGGGCCGGCCACAAGGAGGGTGCAACGGGTGCAAGTCTCCAGATGTTATTGCTGGCCGTACATACAGGGC
This sequence comes from Macrothele yani, assembly GCA_039090855.1. Classification (NCBI taxonomy): domain Eukaryota; kingdom Metazoa; phylum Arthropoda; class Arachnida; order Araneae; family Macrothelidae; genus Macrothele; species Macrothele yani. Next base: position 128,622,333 of record CM077027.1, on the reverse strand, counting down.
CGGCCACAAGGGGGTGCAGCGGGTGCAAGTCTCTAGATGGTATTGCTGGCCATACATACAGGGTCGGCCACAAGGGGGGTGTGCAGCAGGTGCAAGTCTTCAGATGGTATTGCTGGCCATACATACAGGGCCGGCCACAAGGAGGGTGCAGCGGGTGCAAGTCTCCAGATGGTATTGCTGGCCATACATACAGGGCCAGCCACAAGGGGGTGCAGCGGGTGCAAGGCATCCGGGTCCCGGGATTAGCAGGGGCCCCAGAAAATGAAAAGGGGGGGGGGTTGAAACCGAAGAAAATTGAAAAAAAATTTTTAATGAAGTTAATTGGTTAAAATTAAGTTAGAAACTCAATCTGAATTGTTGTAACATTAAGGGGCTCACAAACCAAACTGGCGTTTGTTAAAGCCTTCATGCACTTTCTTCTGAAATTACGTAGGGTGACCCAAGGTGGTTAGAATAGATCGAGTAAGGGTCAGCCGTTCCCTTCGTGTGATCAAAATGAAGCCAGCGAAAGGTCACGATTCTAACGTCACAGCCTTCGTTGCCATGTTGGCGAGATGACTGAGATCATAACATCACATTGAATAGTGATGATGATGTGGCTGCCTTTTTCGAACTATATCTTTAAATTTCAGTATGTGGATCAGTAAAAAAAAAGCTAGCGATTATTAGGTAACATATATTAAATGTTTTGGGCTGGCTATGATACATTTTTATTGATGTTTTTCAAACTTTGTTTTAGTTTTTTAACAGCAGCAAAAGAGTATGAGCTTTCGTCACCGAAGTCACAAATAGCCAACATAACATTTTTCTACTTATCGTGTTTTACAGAAATCTCTGTATGAAACTGAATCAATTAAAATTGTTAGAAACTCAATTCTATGGGCTCATTATAGTTCCTGTTTACTCACAAACCTAACGAACCGACTATAAATAACAGCACATTTTTTCGAGTTCCTCTTGACACATCCAAACTGAGAACAAGTCTCTTCGAATACATTTTTTTTTTCATTTTATTTGTCTCTTATTCAGATTTTTTTAGGGGCCCAATTTTTTTTTGCACACGGGCCCCCTGTTTGGAGAAGGCTGGGCCTGCATACATAAAATGTTCACCTGTGTTCAGAATTCTTTAATGTCCCATATGTTGTCTATTCAGGAGAAACCTGGGGATTGTGGTGGCCGGGGCAACCTGGACATTTCTAGGCACTGTCTGCTGATGTTGGCAGTGTGCAGGCAGGCATTATCTTGTTGAAACTGGCCATCAGGTATACCGTGCAGATATGACAAAAAAAGGTTACTGCACATCACAAACATAAATTAGTAAATAGTAAATCTATGTTAAACACTCCAATTTATCGAAGCAAAAAAAAAACTTTCCGAGCTTTCACACATCAACCTTTTCAAGGAAGGTAGACAATTTTCAATCTACCTTTCTAGAAAAAGCCATCTGGTTGATGCGCAAAAGACTGGAAACATTTATTCCTATTTTTACACCAATAAATTGGATTACTAATAATACTGTTTTATTATTTTATGTATAGTTGGTGTACAGTTCCTTATTATTTAATACCTCATTAACATATTATTGTGCTGGCACTGTACACACTATGTGTACAAGCAGTGAACAGCTGTTAAAACTGATAGCGCCCCAAACCAGGATGAGGAGCTGTACGATGCTCATGGATGGCAAGATCAGCCTGGTGACCACATCATCTCCAGACTCGCATCAGAAACCGTCAGTGCCGAGACAGAAGCAAAACTAGTCACTGTTAAAGTTACGAAAAACTGCCATAGGAGCAAAAGAATGGATTTATTCAGGATACAAAAGAAAGGTGAAGGTGCAAGCACACATCACGAGTGTTTTTTGCAGTTTAGGTATGGTGATTGCAGCATGGAGGACGAGAAGCATAGCGAACAGCCGAAGGACTTGAACAGCATAGATCTGCAAGTTCTTCTGGACAATGATGCCACCTAATCAACTACAGAACAGGTAATACGAGGGGTGTTCGATAAGTATCCGGATTTTTAATCCAATCAATCACAGGAGAGAAATAAAAAAACTACAGGATGCATAAATATGATGCTCACATACAGTGGTATGAACAGTCAGTCACTTTTCCACATATTCTCTGTTCAGCACAATGCATTTCCTCCACCAATCAACAAGTCAACTTATTCTGGTAGCAAAGAAATCTGCAGGGGTGTTGCAAATCCATTGATGGACAGCTGCTCGCAGATCGTCCATGCTCTCATAGTGGTGGCCACAAAGACAATCCTTCAAGGGACCGAAAACATGAAAATCGGAAGATGCCAAGTTTAAACTGTAAGCAGGGTGCGGAAGAACAGTCCACCTCTGTTCTGCAATTTCTGCTTACACTGGTTTTGCAATATGCAGGTGAGCATTATCATGCTGATGCAACACTTGATTGTTTTTCAATGTTGGCTGTTTGGTCTGGATACACTGCGAAAGTTTTCTCAGTGTCTTCACATAAGCCTTTGCATTTATTGTTTCATTTTTCGCCAAGTACTCAATGAGAAGATACCGTGTCTGTCCCAGAAGACAGTGGCCATGACCTTCGATGCCGACGAACCAACTTTGAACTTCTTTAATGGGGTCGAATTCGGATGGTGCCATTGCATTGCATACTTTGCCATTTTGTCTCCAGTTCGAAATGATGAATCCATGTTTTATCACCTGTGATTATGCATCCCAGGAATGCACCAACCTCCTCATCATTGAGCTGTACCAGTTCATTGCAAATGTCTAGCCTTTGCTGTTTATGCGCCACTGTTAAGCATTTGGGGTACCCACCTGGTTAACCTGGTTCCCATAGTTGAGATATTCATGAATAATTCATCCAACATAATCTTTACTGATAACCAATTCCATGTTAATACCCCAACATAAATGTGTCTGTCACCTTTAATCAAGTCGTCAACCCGTTTAATTGTTTCATCAGTCAACGGCGTGTTAGGTCTACCTGACGATGCCTCATCTTCAAGCCTCTTGTGACCAGCTTTGAACTTCGTAACCAATTAATAAACACTGGAACGAAACATAGCTGCATCACCATACACCATCTGAAGTCTTCTCATAATGCCCAAGGCCTTTATGCCTTCTTTTGTTAAAAATTCCACTACTGCTCATTGCTCGAACTGAACACTTAATATGTAGCCACCATTGTTTTTGATCGACAGTGCCACCTAACATTAGTATCAAGCCGCTCCCCTTTTATGGCGCTTCACTGAAAGTAGTCATACTAGCTTCACACATACATACGATCAAACACACGATTTTTTTTATCGATAGGAATAAAAATATGGATACTTATCGGACACCCCTCGTACAATTAGATGTGAATCAGTCAATCATGGTTCATTAGTTTCATGCCATGAAGAAAATCATTATGGGTGATGAAAAATGAGTTCACAAAGACAACCCACAGCAGCACAGCGGGTCATGGATAGACCCCGGACAGCCAACTACACCAACACTGTCACACAGAATCCACAAAAAAAAGTTCTCTGCATCTGGAGGGACCTCTGCATGAGGTGTATCATGAGATCATGCCACCAGGTGTTACAGTAACTACAGAATGCTAGAATGATCAACTAATGCTTTTGAATGAGGACCTGTGGCAGAAATTACCATTTTCGGTACATGGGTGTCTGATGGTCATTCTGTTGCATAACACACAACCCTTTTTGTTCCTGCAGTGACCCAGGAAAGCAACAAGGGGGAAGGGGGGGTATTCCTCATGCAGCTTATTACCCAGACATAGCAATATTGAAATTCCAATCCACTTTTTTCAATCGATCCAAAAAAATATATACACGAGGAACTCTTAAATTAAACAAATTACAAAACTAATACTAACTAAAAATAACACAAACCTTTCATCATGTCACTAATAAAATATCTATAAAATGCAGACAACTAAAAGAAGCATTTGAGAGATGCATGCTTGATGTAACCAGGAAAGATAAGATGAGGGAACTCGTGGATAAAGAAAACAACAAGAGTGGAAGACATCATAATCAGAGTAAAATCCCTGAAATGGCAATGGGCTGGACATATTGCCAGAAGGATGGACCTCCAATCGACAACCGAAATTTTAGACTGGATACCAAGGGACAGAAAAAGGCCCAAAAGAAGACCACATGGGAGACAGATGGATGAAATTTGAAAACATGCTGGAGTAACATGGAGGAAAGTGGCTCAAGACAGACAGTTGTGGAGGACACTTGGGGAAAATGTTCACCCATCAGTGCATTGATAATGGTTGACAATCATGAAGATGATGAGATATATACATATATTCAACAGATACAGCAATGGAAGACTTGTCACTTTGCTGAGATTAAGTGAAGAAAGTATCCACACCAAGGAAGAAAGAACACAGTTTATGTCAAAGAATATCTCATGTGGAAAATAAAATGGACATTTTTTATCTCTTTTGCCACAACAACAATGGCTCATGCTTTCAGAGTGTTGTAGCACATATTTCTACCACCTCAATTATAAATGGTCATACAACACAACTCAGATATTTAATTTACATCATGAGCAGCAGCACAGGGAATAAGATGCATGGAGTCATCAACAAAACTCTGGTCTACATTAGCTGTAACAGCAAGGAGATCCTAAGGCAAACCTTCAGATTTATCAGAAAATGATATTACAGCAACTAAACTATGCTTCGGATAAAAAGATGCTGACACCACACAGGACGAGAATAAGAAGAATGGAGTTTAGAGAATACTCCTCTGCCAAACTTCATCAAAAGTCTTGTACTGTTTAGGGAACAACACAAATTTCACTGAACTTTTCTGAAGTCACATTCTATATAGTAAGGGGGGGGGGGTTAACAATCACTGTAAACAACTCCATTGGCTCTAAGCAGTCACATATCATTGGTTACAGGAAAGAGAGAGCCACAGCTGAAAGACAAGCATACCACTTGTCTCATTCAGAACTTGAACCCAAACTCACTACGATCAAACATCAAAAGAGAGCACTTGTGTCACTGGGTCAACCAACATAGGAAAAGGTGGACTGAAATAGCATTTGACTTGAATCCCAGCCTATAGTGCCATTCATTAATCAGCCTGAAAGATTATAGATATGTCAGAAACTGTTTATTAATTGTCTCTCCCACAACTCCAGCAAGAACATATATCACAGCGTTGGAATTACCCAGTGGTCCACTGGCCATTGGCCAGTAAAACTTCTGTCAGACCCCTGAATTATTGATTTTACTGGCCCAGACGGCTAGTAAGTTGTTTTTTTTTTTTTTTTTTTTTTTTAAGTTGTTACAAGTTAAAAAATAAATTTCTATTTCTTTTACCTCGCTGCACAGTTTTCTTTTTCAGGCTGCAAACTAGTGATAGTTTCATGAAATGCTTTTTTTTTTTTATCCTTCATGATTTGTAAAGAGTGGAAGAAACAGCTGATAAATGCAGAAAGGCAGTTTCCCAGTCTTCATCTTGTAATGGCTACAGCCGGTTTTTATTACCTTCACCTACCCTAATGAATGTATTGACACCAGACACACGCCAGCTTTTGTTACTGGCCCACGAAACCACACTAGCACACAAGGTCAATTGGATGCGTAAAGGTAATTTTTTGCAAAAGAGCAATTCACATGAAACAGTTTTAAATGGGGGGATTAAAACTAACTCATGGGAAAGTAGCAGGGATGAGCAATAAGACCGAAAATAAGGAAAGGAAGCTAAACACTAAACAATAAAACTTATAAAAAAAGGCTACTAACATGTAAGAATTTTTTTGTGCCCTTGGTATCTCCTTGTTCCTTTTTACTTAAAAACAGATCAGGAATGCACTCTTACTCTGTTATATCACCAATCCATCAGGATCTTATTCTGGAAAATTCTTTGTCCTGTCAGTTGCACTTCCAAATTAGATGTTTTAAAAACAAATATTGGAGATAATTCCATTAAAATGACATTTTCTACATATTTGTAAATGTCTTAATTTTTTTTTTTTCAGTTTTTTACTTGCGGGCCAGTGGGCATTTTGGTGGATCAGTTGTTTGAAAATTCTAGTGGTCTGCTGGGCCAGTAGAAGATTTATTTGTAATTCTAACACTGTATCAGAGATATAAAGCAATAAGTCGAAGGTACAGGATGCGTAACTTTTATATCATCATCATCATCATTGTCAACCATTATCAATCCACTGCTGGACGAAGGTCTCCCCAAGTTTCCTCCACAACGGTCTGTCTTGTGCCAGTCTCCTCCATGTCACTCCCGCATATTTTCGAATTTCATCCACCCATCTCCCATGTGGTCTTTTTCTGGGTCTTTTCCTGTCCCTTGAAATCCAATCTAAAATTTCGGCTGTCCATCGATGGTCTATTCTTCTGGCAGTATGTCCAGCCCATTGCCATTTCAGGGATTTAACTCTGATCATGATGTCTTCCACTCTCGTCATTTTTCGGATCCACGAGTTCCTCTTCTTATCTCTCCTGGTTACACCAAGCATGCACCTATCCATGCTTCTTTGAGTTGTCTGCAGCCTTTGTATGTCTCTTTTAGTTAAGGTCCACGTCTCTGCACCATACGTAAGCACTGGAAGAATGCATTGATCAAACACTTTTCTTTTAAGACATAATGGCATATTGCTCTTGAAAATTATGTTGTTTCTTCCAAAAGCTATCCAGGCAAGTTTTGTACGCCGATTAATTTCTTCATCAATGTGACCCTCACTTGATATCTGCTGTCCAAGATAAACATACGTATCTGTTATCTCCAGTTTTTCTCCATCAATCGATAAATCTTCATTTCTTGTAAAAGCATTGAACATCACTTTTGTCTTCTGAAAGTTCATTTTTAATCCCACTTCTTTACTCTTGTCAGCAAGTTCCTGGATCATACTCTGCAGCTCTGATGGGGTAGTTGCAAAAATGACTACGTCATCAGCAAAACGAAGGTGGGTTAGATAATCTCCATTAATCTTTATCCCTTTGTTTTCCCAGTTCAGTGATTGAAAGACATTTTACAATGTGGCATTAAAGAGCTTCGGAGATATGGTGTCACCTTGTCTCACTCCCTTTCCAATTTTTATGTGTGTTGTATTTTCAAACAGCCGAATCTTTGCACTTGCATTTTCATAGATGTTATTAATAATATTAATGTATGCATCTTCAATACCGCTGGATTTCAGAGCCGTTGTAACTGCTGATGGTTTCACCGAATCAAAGGCTTTTTCATAATCGATAAAAGCCATGCACAATGGAAGTTCATATTCCCTCGCTCTTTCAATTAGTTCTCTCAGTACGTGGATATGATCTATTGTGCTGTAGCCACTCCTGAATCCAGCTTGTTCTCTCGGTTGAGCCATGTCCAGTGTTACCTTCAAGCGGTGTGAAAGAACTTTGGTGAAGATTTTATAAACCGCTGATAGGTCTGTAGTTCCCGAGATCCTCAATGTCACCTTTTTTATGTAGCAGGATCATTGTAGCGGTGTTCCAATCCTCAGGAATCTTCCCTTCATTAAGGCATCGAGTGAAAATTTGGGCGAGTACTGTTTCAATTTCTCCACTTGCTTCTTGTATGATGTCTACAGTAATTCCATCTTCTCCTGGAGCTTTTCCCCGCTTCATGTTCTTGATTGCATGAGCAACTTCTGCTGGGAGGACTGGAAGAACTCTGGTACCTTTCATGATGTCTGGAGTACATGTATCATCCCTTTCATATAATTTGGAGTAGAAATCTTTCACTCTTGTCAAAATTTCGCCTCTATTTCTTGTTATAGAACCATCTTCTTTTCTCAGAGCCATAATCTGTTTTCTTCCCTTACTGAGATGTCACTTTGCTATCTTTAGACTTTGGTTGTTTTCAATTGCTTTCCTCACTAGCTCACAGTTGAATTTCCTTACATCTTCAGTGATACTTTTTCGTGCTGTCTTGCATAGCTCTATATATTCCACTTTGGAAGTCACATCTTCTTTAGTTGTCCTCATCTCTCTTCTTTTTGCATCAACATTTTGGTTTTTCCTGATAATTTGTTCACATGCAACTTGTTCTTAGACCCAGCTAATTTTGTTGCTGTTTCCATAAGAGCTTTGGTTACTTTTCTGTTGACTTCCGAAATATCCACTTCTTCCGATGTTAGGCCTTCTAAAGCAGATAATCTGTTCTTCAGTTCCAACTTGAAAGTATTATGGTGTTTTTTAAGGTTGGTTATGTCAATACATTTTGTTTGTCTTATGAGCTTGCCACGTTCAAGTTTAGTGTTGAGGTGCATCTTTCATCTCACCAATCTATGGTCACTACCTGTGTTGAACTTGTTCAGCACACTGCAGTCTTCGATGACGAATTTTTTGTTACACATAATAAAATCAATTTCACTTGTCGTCCCAATTGGATGTCTCCATGTCCATTTCCTGTGTGGATTTTTCTTGAAAAAGGAGTTCAAGATGAAAAATCCTTCTGCCTCTGCAAACTCAACGAGAGTATTTCCACGCTGGTTTCTGTTGCCGTGACCGAATTTACCTACTGAAGTTTCATTCTGTTGCCGTTGCCCTATTTTTGCATTGAAATCTCCCATAATTATCTTCAAGTGCTGCTTACCTTTATTATTTAGATCACGAATTTCCTCATAAAATTCTTCAATTTCTTCTTCAGGATGACTTGTGGTGGGTGCATAAGTTTGAATAATCTGAGCCTGGTATCTTCTCGAGAGTTGGATAACGAGTCGTGCAGCTCTGTCAGAGGAACTTTCAACTTCTACCACTTTATCCTTCAGTTTCTTGTTTATTATAAATCCAACACCACTAGTTCTGCCAGTATCTGTCCCACGATAATAGAAGAGATGTCCACTTTTCAGTTCAATGAGATCTTCTCCTTTTCTCCTTAACTCACTTAGCCCGACGATGTCCCACTTGATCCTTTTTAGTTCCTCTTCCAATTCAAGAAGCCTTGAATCAGAAGATAGGGAGCGTCTATTATACGTGGCCAAGGTCAGCATCAAATGGCAGCCTAGTCCGGTCCTCCGGGGATTCTTAGCACCCTCTGCCTTCATGTCGCACTGGCCGCTGCCTTGGCCAGGTACATTCCAGCTGCCGGAGACTGAGGGCCAAGATTTAAGTTGTGGTGTCATTTTGGAGGTGTTTGGCCATAACTCACCACGCTGGCCAAGCGGGTTGGTGAGTGTGGGATAGCCTTTCTTCTGATCCCGATGGTATAGTTATACCGCTATTGGCGGTCGTCAGAGCCCCTTTAGTGGGAACAGGATGCACCACGAGAAGGCAGGGTTGACATTTGTCAAGGAGAGGCTGTGATGTTACGCATCACCTGACCTTACATCCCAAACATATATATATATATATATATATATATATATATAAAGAGGTTGAATATAATAAAGTACCTAACCTGTTAGAAACATTTCTGTGAAAAATGGCACTTGGAACGGGTCTGGTTCACTTCGTCGACAACTCATTTCATCGACAGGTACATTTTGTCGACACTATACAGTATATGCAAACAGTCTATTCCTAAAAATCCGAAAAAAGGTTCAGAACCACCAAATTTGTTATACTATCTCATGGTACTGCAACTCAGATCATAGACTGTTTTTGGAAGAGGTCGGGCCCGTCATGAAAGGGGCCCCCATACAAAATTTTCGTAAAATCTATAGTTTTCAATTTAGAACCACCAAATTTGGTATACTATCTCGTGGTACTATAACTTAGACCGTACATGGTTTTTGGAAGGGGTCGGGATCAAGGGGGCCCCATACAACATTTTCATAAAATCTATAGTTTTCAATTTAGAACCACCAAATTTGGTATACTATCTCATTGTATTCTTACACCAACTGAGACCCTAGATGGAAGAGGTCGGGGTCCGGGGTCAAGGGGGCACCAAACAACATTTTCGTAAAATCTACAGTTTTCAATTTAGAACCACGAAATTTGGTATACTATCTCATGATACTCTAACTTAGCTTGCAGATAGGGTATTAGAGTGTAGAATTGTGTTGCAGTTCTTAAGTAAAAAATGGAAATTTTTGAGAACATTTTGTATGGGGCTGCCTTAACCCGATGCCCCGACCCCTTCCAAAAACCATGTACGGTCTAAGTTAGAGTACCATGAGATAGTATACCAAATTGGGTGGTTCCAAATCGAAAACTAGATTTTACGAAAATTTTGTATGGGGCCCCCTTGACCCCAGTCCCCGACCCCTTCTTTCTATGGTCTAAGTTGGTGTAAGAGTACCATGAGATTGTATACCAAATTTGGTGGTTCTAAATTGAAAACTGTAGATTTTACGAAAATTTTGAGGCATCGACTGTTTGAATATGTCAACGAAATGTACTTGTCGACGAAATGAGTTGTCGACGATATGAACAAGACCACTTGGAACAGGCAGTACACCTCTGGATGTATGGAGGTGCTAGTGCACCTCTGGATGTATCTCACCTTAAACCATAAGTTTATATACCATTTTATCTTTTATTTTTCCAGATCTTAAAACATGACCCTTGGCTTCCTGTATTAAAAGAAATCAAAACTGTGTCCTGATTTATGATTATTCATGTTTTCCCCAGTTTAAAATGCCAGTAACTTCTAAACTAACTGAATTAAATATCTAATTTTGTTAATATATATTTCTGATAATCAGAAGTAACAGCTTTTCATCAAAAACTAAGAGAAGTTTTAAATAGTATTTTATCACTTTAATTTAGCATGAAATGCCTCTGTAGTATTAATGATATATACAAGTGTGCAGATAATAAGCCAATGGGTCGAATGAAGCCACAGAAGGTGACATTTTTAATTCTTTCTACTAGGAGAAATGAGAGTGAACGTACAACTACAGAAAAGAATAGGAAGATCAACTAAGACATGGATTGTCCCTCATTGAAAATCTACTATCACTTCTTTCAAAAATAAACTGGCCTCGGAACTGTACCTAAAAGTGGCATATCTTTCTAAGTTGTGTAGTTACTTCTTGAATAAAAAGGAAGCTACTCACAAATGATTAACAACAGAATTTATTTTCCTTAATTTTACACTACACAATTTTTGGATACATGAAACCTTTCCCACATGTTTGAGAGCTTAAGGTTTGTTCACATATCATTATGTTATTCAAAAACACAGAAAAATTCTCACATAAACATATACATGAAATTTGGCAAAACTTATATTATCACACATGAAAAAACATACTGATTAAAGAACAACCAAAGCCATTCAATATTCCAGACGCATTTCAACCCATTGGCTTATTATTTCTTGTGCAGTATAATTATGTGCGGCAACAATTCTTTTTAGGTTAAAATACAGAAGGTGAGTTGAAACTTTTGCAATATTTGCATAAACTCATGTGCCACGATGGGTATGTCACTCGTTTAAACTAGTTCAAGTCGCACACTGCAGTCAGTCGAAAGGGATATAAAGTGGTAGTCGTTGCTGTGAACAGCATTGCATGTTGTCATTCTGTCTGTGGTTTGGACGTCTAAAAGATGAACAGCCACAACCGGCTAATGAGAGGACTTTTGCCTTACGAATTTGAACTCTGTCATAACGCTGCTCACGCAACAAGAAACATTTGTCATGCGAAAAGGCAAAGTTCCGTGGACCACAGCACCGCAACCAGATAGTTCAAGAAATTTCACTCAGGTGACAGAAACCTCGATCGGGCAAGGTCTGGTAGGCCGCAAACCGTGGACTCTGAAGCCTGCAAATCTGACAACCAGCACTCGGAGATTATTAGGCAAGCTGAGCATATCACAGACCACTGTGGTTCGTCACCTTCAGGACCTCGGCAAGGTCTACAGGAGCTGCCACATTGTCCCTCCCGAACTGACGTCAGCTAAAGCAAACAGCCGAGTGGAAGTATGCACAAAACTCCTAGAAAACCCATACAATGTACGCTTCATCAAGAGAATTGTTACGTGTGGTGAAAAGTGGGCCTATTTCCGTAATCCAAACACACAACTGCAGTGGTTCAGCCCGGGCCAGCTTCTAGAACCTGTTGCCAAACGTGGGCGCTTTGAGCACAAGGTGATGCTCTATGTCTGGTGGAATTGAGGGAATAATCCATTACGAATTTGTTCCAGACAGTTGGACCATCAACGCTGATCTCTACTCTGAACAGCTGGAGCAGATGTATGCCATTTTGGAGAGGTACCCGGCACTGGTGAACAGTAAGCACGCTCTTCTACAGCAGGACAACGCTCGGCCTTGTACTGCACAAACGACCCGGGCAAAACTCCAGGAACTTGAGGGCATGAAACTGATGCCACACCCAGCAAATAGTCCGCGGATACTTCCCGTCAGATTATTACTTGTTCCGTCCCACTTCCTTCGCGGACGGCACAACAACCAGGAGGTGGCAGCTGGGGTAAAAGAGTTCTTCGCCTTGAAGGGCAAGAACTGGTACTGCCATGCAATCGAAGAACTGGCAGACAGATGGCTAAAGATGGTGCAAAACAATAGCGTATACTTTGAATGCTAGTCTGCTTTCGTCATAATGGTATGTATTAAGACAAAATAGACACATACTACACAAAATTCATAGTTTGTGTGATAATTGGAAGCCTGAAGAGTAACTTGAACACTTCTATTAACACAGAAATAGCTGGTACTGGTAAGTTCTTAAATTGCTAGTTTCATTAAGAATTTAATACCCAGCTTTAATAATAAACACAGCCGTATAAGTTTGTTTGTTTTTACATTTTTTTTTAAGGTTTGGATGCTCAGGGGATTGCATTTCTATTACCCTCAGCCAAAAATCTTTGATGCGTATGACTATGACAGCAAATTCCATAAAAGTAATTTCAGTAATCAAAAAGATTAAATGCAAAGCAATGCACATACAGTCATATTACTGCTACATTACTATGAGCATGCCTAATCTACTCAATTAACATTTAAAATGGTGTTCTAAGCTTACATTGTAATTTCATAGCCATGTGTACATATGCAGTGAACTCTCCATATTTGCTCTTATGGTATTCAGAGAATTTGCCAGTTCAGCATATGTGCAGTTGAAATATGAAGGACACTCAAACACAACATCATCCAATCAACTCCCAGCATTACTCCTCAATCTAAATCAAAACCTGGCTACTGTGCATGCTGCATATTTCCACTTCTGTGCAGCAGTTTTGAGTTTAGGCTTAATTTTAAGAGCGAAAGCCCAAATTCAAATTGCAAAACAGAGCCTAGGTACAAACAAGCCCCAAAAAATGTGACTAACTTGTTAAGGCACATTAAAAAAAAAAAAAAATCCTTCTTCCAGACTTCCGCTCTCTCCTGCCCTTTGACAATTTATTTCCTCCTCAAAGGCTTCAGGCAGAATTTAGCTGTGCTGCAATCTATATATGTTGCTCAATAAAATTTGCAAGAAGTCGTCATGTGGAGGGGAGACATGACGACTTCTTGCAAATTTTATTTTTTCTTGCAAATTTGAAATTTCGACAACATGGCATCTGGTATCTACATTTTTGAAATAACCTTCTCGATCTCTAAAGAAATACACTAATGTCTAAAGAAAGCCACTAGTACATGGGCTATTAGCATCTAGTCCCAAAGCTCAGAACATACGTATACATATAAATAGCAGTCCCCCACTCAGACGACCAAGTTCAAGAAGAATTCTCTTTACTAACTAGAAAGTTTAATAAGTGACTTGTATGCTAAATCATACAAAATCATAATTAGAAAAGGAAAAAAAAAAAAATTAATGGTCTGGGCTATAATAAATATTATGCAGCCCCAAACTCCAGTTTGACAGCTTGGGCTGGGCTTTCTTGCACTCTCAAGCTGACATGAACTCTAAACCAAAACTGCAATCAGGTCAAGTGGAACATTTAGAGGACTTTTTGTTGTTGTTTTGCTTATGACATTGGAGAAAGTTTAAATACTCAATTACATATTTCAGAAAAAAGAAATCCCTATGGAATGGTTTAACATTTTTAGATCACAAACACACACATAATTTTTCAAGGGTTTTTTTTTTTTTGTTGTTGTTGTTATTTTCATGAAAAAGTTACTGATCACATCAATGAAATCAATTTGTCAAACTAAATCAGTCTCACTGAATTCGCAGATCACTAAGCCTACCTTGTGACAATGCTGATCGGAAGTACAGCCTGTGTAACTAAAGGAGAACCACAGGTGATGTTTTTCTGCACAGATGGATGAAGGCTATGAGACAATGAACACAATATCTGCATACATCTCAGATTCTCAAAGGAAAGAGGAAGCAGAAGGCTACTTACTTGATGGGATAGATCAGTACAGCTAAACTTTTGCTAAAGGAATTTAGGTCTGGTGTGTGGTGGGACAGTTATTTGTATAAAGATGTTTCACACTTTTAACAGTATGATTCCTTCACCATGTAAAATCTAATCACAAAAGTAGGAGTTGGGTGTTTGAACAAATAGACTACAAATATTTTGATTCTCCATTCATCCAGTGTCTCTGCACTTCCTATTTCAATTAAGTGTGTTTCACGGCAGATCTAGATATGTAGCCAGAAAGCTCCTGCCCAAGCACAGTACTCTGAAGAAATGGTTTGATGGCATATGCAAAGAAATGGTGTGACATTATTTGACTGATAGTGCGAGTTCAGTTAAGTGATTGGATACAAAAAATTCAAAAACCTAAAGTGATGAACATTACAAATGTGCAAATTTCAAAGCAATTTGTGAAGTTGCTCAGTAAAGAACCCAGGTTCAACTTAAGAATGTAATATACAGAATATGACAACAATGACAGCAGATCTACAGAATCCGTTGGACAAACCATCAGAAGAAAAAGTTGCAGTTGAGTTAGATATCAGCAAGTTTTTTAAAAGAAATGAAAGAATGCACTACCAAGGAGAAAATAATCAACAAAAAGTTAAAAAAGAACTCAAAGACAAATATCTACTGGCTATACAGCTGGATAAATCAAATAAGTTGGTGGTGTTACCTAAAGAACAATGCATGGGCAAAATGCATGGAGTACTTGGAAATTTATTCCAAAAAGAGATTGTTGATAACACAGAGGAAACAGAATGGTAGATAAGAGGCTACTAAATTAATGCATCCGAAGAACTTTGTAAATAACAACAGTTTTATTCCAGAATTGTTTGGGTTTGTTAAAACTCATAAACAAGGAAATTCTATCTGACCAGTGGTGACCGCTAAGGGAGGTCGATTACATAAACTTGAGATTCCTTTTATAGATAATTCAACAGGAGGTTAATAAAAGTGCCTGGGTGTTAAAAGATTCCAAGGAACTAACAAAAAATTAAAAACTACAAAAATTAACAAACATTCCAAAATGAGCAGCCTGGATATTAAAAAATTCATTCTCCTCCATTCCACTCAGGAGTTCACCAAAATAAATTCTTACTTTGAAGAGAAAAAAACAAAACAAAATATGTTTATTACAAGTATATTACTGCAAACCATTTTCTGCATTTCCTCAACTTATAATTCTGTTCCACCTTATCCAAGTGATAAGGGAAGCTTTATAGACAGGGAAGGGGACTATCAATTGGTTCTGTGATTTTCCCTAGGTTGGCAAAGTTTTACATGGCAGGTCTTGAGGAGACTGTGTTGGATCAAAACTTACTGCCATTACAATTACATGCAAGATATGTTGATGACATCTTGATATATTTTTTTTATTCAAGACTTACCACAGCAGAAAAATCATTTCAATAATTTAGATACTAACATCAAGTTTGAATGTGAGAGGGGGGGCAGACATATATACAATTCCTTCCTAGATGCAAGAATTCACAGGGAACAAAACCAGGTTAAATTCAAACAAAGTTTTAAAAAAGAAAAGTTCAATGCTGTCCTGAACTATGATTCATGACATACAACAGAGGTGCACAACCTTTTTTTGGTAGTGGGTCAAAAAAATTAATATATCTTACCAGGGGCCAATGTAGTTAATGTGATGGTTGAGCTTGAATTTTTGATGTAATATTCCTGAGATTTGGTTCGATTGTTGATGTAGCAATGCATAAAATAGCAGAAAGGTTTTCATCGGTCAATCTGTTTCTTGACATTGATTTGTTCAGATTCATCAATGAAAAAGTTTGTTCACAGATATAGGTGCTTGAAAACACTGTGGTGCATGCAGCTGTATTGCGTTTTAAACATGAACATTCGTTTGGTAATGATGCATAGAAGTATTGAATTCTCTTTGAATTGATTTTTGTACAAATCTGAGCTCTGCAAGTCAATTAAACTTAGCTGCAGATTTTCTGGTACTGAGTTTACAGACATGGAGAATGGATTGCCAAATAAATCAGTTTTCATATGACATTTCTCAAATTCTGAAAACTGCTCATTTAATGATTCAAGTAAAATATTAATTTGAGCTTCATATTCCATTTTCACGTGAGGAAATTTTTCCTTCATATTTTTACAATAGGGAAAATACAGAAAATGTTGGTTTGGTAGCTGTTGTTGAAATAACATTAATTTGCTTTTAAGTGCATTTATGTTGTTTGCCAGCTGCAAAATTGAACTGATTTTTCCCTTGCAGTTTCATGTTCAAATTATTTAAACATCCTGTTATATCAGTAAGAAGCACTAAATTGCATTGAAAACTTATTTGTTTTAAACGCTTTGTGTCCCTTCTGTTTTCATGTTGAAACATAACAATTTTATCAAATAATTCCACAAATAGCTTAAGTGCAGTTCTACTGCTAATCCATCTTACTTCTGTGTCGTAAAGAACATCACAAGGAAGATCTTGGAATTCTGTAAAAATTCCTTAAACTCTGTACCGTAATGCGCTGGTATGAATAAAGTTAATTGTGTCACTCACAACCCTCATTAAGTGCTGAAAACCCAATTCCTTAGCACACAAATTTTGTTGGTGAATGATGCAGTGGTATTGTTACAGTAGTCCTGTTGCATGCTCTCCCAGATGTTGTTTCAGCAATAATACCATTCTGTTTTTTATTCCAACCATGGATGGCACTCCAAAGGGCATAATATGCTGACAGACGTGCCCATATTTAAACCAGTTCCATTACACAAGACCAACAAACTACGAAGAAGTTCCTTTCCAGTTGTTTGGCCTTTCATAGGATGCATTCCAAGAAGTTCCTTGGAAATACAGAAATTTTGGTCACTACCGTAAATAAACACAAAGAACTGAGCAACTGAGATGTTTGTCATCAGATTCATCAACAGCAAGGGAGAAATATTCAAACTGTGTAGCTGCTTGCTTCAATTGCTCATCAGTATCTTCATTTAACTGCTACACTCTTTTTGAATAGTCATCCTATTTAAACTTAATTTCTAAGATTTGTGTTTTGCTTCAGGACGCAGTTTTTCTGATGCAATCAGCAAACAGTCTTCCACAAAATCTCCGTCAGTAAACAGACGCCTGCATTTTGCAATTAGCTGGGTAAAGCTCAAGCTTACTTCAACACAAGAATTCAACTCAACTGTTTGCTTCTGGAAATAACCGGTTTGGTTGTTCAGACTTCTTTAGGCACTCAATTTTTTGAGAACATTCATCTCCTTGAACTCATGAGAATGCAAAATTGGGTCCATTGATGCTTGGTCATACGAATACAAAACAGTATTCATATGGCCAAGCATCAACGAATTTCCAATTTTGGAAATCACCTTATCTTTCCTCGCAACTCATCGTTCTTCACCACTCTTTTCTATTTTACATGTTTTCACAAAGCTCAAACCCTAAAACTGATATTTTATTCCTTGCGGTATGAAACCCGCGACTCTGAAGAGAAATCGAGAACAAACAAGCACTGCCAGAAGATCGACAGCCAATGGGAAGAAAGTAAACAAAAAAAGTGCTGGTGCCGGACTGGGCATTTACTGGCGCATTTCGCTACACATGTGCAGGTTTGAACTCTAGTTTGGCATTCAGCACAGAGAAAAATAATTTGGTGGGAAATTTACAAAAAATATATAGGGCTTTGCTAGTGTTGTGATGGCGGGATGCTACCCCCCCCTTGTGCGCCAATTTTGTTTTGGCCCCCGGGCCATAGGTTGTGCATCATTGACATACAAGATAAATAAATATAAACACAGACAGAAAACTTATATTAGAAGAACTCAACAACTGTCTTCATAGAATTTTCAACACACAGTAATGCATGGCTAAAAGGTTGATAGACAACAACTATCCAAAGAAAATAATTCTGGAAGTGTTTAAGCTAAGAGAAAGACTAATGAATCAGAAAGAACCTTATAAAACCACTACCAAATACATCAAATTAGAAAATTATGGGAGACTTACCAATTGCATCAAAAAAATTCTTAAACCCACACAAACCAGAATTACACTTTAGTCACGAACAAGATTTCAAAATTAGCAAACATATTGAATTCATGCATAAAAAAAGACAAATATGAGAAGCAATGTCATTTACAGCATTCCATTACACTGTAACAAAGAATATGCTGGACAGACATCAAAAGTTTTGAAAAAAGATTTGAAACATCTTGCAGCAATTGAGAAGAGGAATCAAAACAGTACATTATCCGAATACATTCAAACATGTGGTTATAGGACAAAATGAGATAAAGTACAAGTGCTTGTTTGAGAAAAACACTGGAATAAAAGACTTGTTTTGTTAAAGAAAGCTTTTACATCCAGAAAAGGGAAACTATTAACCAGCTAACAAAATCTATCAGCTACATCTTCAATACGTGGATCAATCAATAATGGTAACAAAAAATCAAAGGAAAAAACATCACACTTTCAATTTCTGGAAATAATGAGAATGGCAACAAAGAGGGTTTGTGGGAATCTGGCAGCTCAAATGGACACAGTTCAAGAACCTACTGGACAAATAACACCAGTAAAGCATTGATAACATGACCTGAAAGACAACTAAGGACACAAAACGTCTGTACAAAAAATAAAACAACCCACAGATACAGAATAATTTATAGTGTATTATTTGGGTGAAACCTGTACCATAAGATGTGAATCAAAGGTAAAAGATTTGAAGAGCTTTTAGAATTTATAGAATTTGTAAGGCTTGAAAATTTTCTGAAAGCTGGGCATGTGCAGATGTTATTAACCTGCCTAGGTAGTAAAACCTGGATGCCCAGGAAAATTCAGCCTTTCAGATAAGAAATCAGCCTTTTTTTTTTTTTCTTAAGTTAAAAATATAATTAACTTTTTATACATCTTTTGCATTGCCATTTAAGGGTCTGTATTCAAAATGCTCAATGCACAAGTGTTGATCTCAAGTTTTAAGATGCTGCTGCTGAAATTGGTATTTGAAAATTTAAGTGATTCTGCTATGTTACTGATTTTTTAAAATATATCCTCTGTTTTGCAGAAAAATTAAATAAACATCGTGATGTAATTATAGCAATCCACAAAATGTGTATAGCAGTTTAAATAGTGTAGCAACAATTATGAATCAAATTGCTTTATCTGCGATTCCTGAACTGCGAATTTCAGTTGTAACAACAACGAAGATTCCAATTCTGAAATTACATCACTCAGCAATGCAGAAGACGAATTTGTTAACTACCACTGACCAATCGGGAATTTCACACATTTCCTTACTAGGAGTTACGCTTTCATTGCTGGATTTAAAAAAAAAAAAAAAAAAAAAAACATTGGATATCCACTACTTTACACAACTTAATCAACTGTAGCTGAAGCGACAATCTGCTTTCAGATAAACTAAGTATCTATCTGTATCAGTAATGTCCACTTTTCTCCCAGCTAACTGGAATACAATGCATAGGTATGTTTTTAAACAAAACTGTCTTTGTTTCAACTGTACCTGCTGTTTGTTCATGAGCAGGAGCTTTCACTCCCTCCTATCTTGTATCACTTGTTCAGGTTACACCAGAGAGACCCAAACCCACCAGGGATTGTGTGATATCTCATTGTTGTTCAGTACCCTAACTCTAACCCCAGCATGGCTTTCTGCCCAACAGTCAGCATCATCCTGTTCTGTTAGAGCTTTTGCACTTAGTCACTAAACACCAGAGGCTAGTTCCATCACAGCAATGCATACCATTGCTGACTGTAAACAATGTTAGGAACAAAATTCCATATGGCCCCAACGCTTCTGGACCAAGAGCATAATATAATAAAATAAGTTGCCTGTCCTTGGCACTCCATAACAATAATACAACTTCTGGTGATTTACAGTGAAATGAAAAACTACATGCAACAACTGTCGTTTTTCTTATGCTAGGAAACTCTCCATTCCAAACTTTATTGTAAAATCTAGTTGCCCGGTCGAACCACATTTTTTTTTCACCTGCCCAGGCCAATAATTTACATGACCTGGACATTTCTGGCATGGTGTTTTTCATGCCCTGAATTAATGTTATTCAGAAAAATCCCACAAAACATTTTAAATGTTTAAAGGGGGGGACTTTCAAAGTGCATTCAAGAATAGCGCTATCACTGGGATTAGTGTATCAGCTCTCAAGGTGAGAGTACATTGAGGAGGATATTGCAGAATAGATGTGACGTGTCATTTTTATTTTCCTATGTGGCCATTCTGGAAACTTAATCGCACCTCTTACATCAAAGCTCAGTGAGGATCTGGTGGAGTTGTATATGGACACATCCTTTATGAGAAGGTGAAATTACAGAAATTCCCGTGCCACCAGAAAACTGCGATAATTACAAAGAAAATGACGCAAAAAAGAAATTACTACGTAGAAAATGTATGTTCCCCTTATTTTTTGTAATTACAATAATTTCTGATCAAATAATGCAGTGCTAAGCTCAATTTTAAGGTGAACTTGCAGCTTTGAAATGCGGCATTTATAAGTGTGGCTTATTACCACTTTTCAGTATTATAAATTTCAATCTCTGTTCATGATATTAAAACAGATTGTTTCGTGTATCGTTTTTGGCAGATCTGAGCTACAAAAAATTTGGAGTGCAGACTCTTTCATCAATTACACTAGTTACCAAGGTTTTTGCCACATGGATGGAAATAGCACAACACTGCATCTGATTCAGTCGCCATGCACTAGAATTCCATTGTACAGAAAGAGGCATGAACAGTTTTCAGGGTGCTTTACAATGCGAAATTCCACGGCAAGTTTTGTGTGTGTGTGTGTGTGTGTGTGTGTGATTAGTGTAAATATTGACGAATTAATGGCTGATCTTGGTTTCAAACATATCCCTCAGGAATGGAGGATTTTCATTGGGTTCCCAAAAATGAGTCTGAAGGCAGTGCTACTACACAATGGCAACACTAAACCATATGTCAGTGGCACATTCAGTGGACATGAAAGAAACTTACGTGGTAGGTTGCTGCTGCTAAGTGCAATCCAGTACAAGTACTGCTAGGAAGTGTGTGGATATTTGTAAATCATTACCCTGCTACTCAAAGACTTCAGGGTCAATTTATGAAATACAGTAGAATCTCAGCAATCCAACACTTCGGCAGTCCGACACGCCCAGTAATCCAACACTTGCGGCAACTGACCAGAAGGTGCACGCAAGTACACGCGTACCATGACGTTCTTCACGCATGTACCAAAAACCGGAAAAACAGAGATGTGTCAGTGATGCCTTCCTTCAGTAGCTAGTTGTTTGTTGCACATGCGGTCAGCAAATCAGTCACAGTGTTTGTTTACATACTGTATTGTTCAAAATGTCTTAATCTGTTAAACGCAAGCATAAAACTTTGATTGAAAAAGCAGAAATCATTAAGAAAATTGAAAAGGGTAAAAAGTTTGGTGATTTGGCTGCATTTTATGGTGTTGGATGTGCCACGATTTAGGACAACAAAAACCGGAACAAAATCCAGGAAGTTGTTCTAGATTTGGACAGCAGGACCAGTGATAGGAAAGTCGTAAGATTTGGTGAGTACCCTTTAGTTGAAGATGCTCTTTACGCATGGTTTCTCCAGAAATGTAACAGGTACACTTCTATTACTGGTGAAATTATTAACCCTTTTAGTGCTACACGTAATGTGTGTGTATATGCGAAAAATGCTAAGCCATTTTCTTAGAAATTGTAAGCTTCAAGAAAAATGCTGTACTTTCCATAAATTTCTATATTTTGGGCAACAATTTTTTTCTGAACTTTATAAGATTTTTTTTAATATTTATATGTACATTAATTTACAGTTCAGATAACTGATTTTTTTTTAAATAACTATGTGAAATAATTTTTTTTGAAAAAGAAATTGCAAATTCAAAACAAATTTTCCAAAACTATTCTTTCCTCTGCAAGAAAAAGGATGAAATATAATGATAAGCCATTTAATTTTTAATATACCCTCACAGTTTGATGCTATTCTAAGGCAGAGTTTCATGGTTCTGCTAGTATTATGGAAGCACAGCACAGGACAACACTGAAACATACTTATGCACTACACTTATGCAATGGGAAACATTTCCCCATGCAGGCCCTTTTCACACTTTGCACATAATGTGCGAGACATCTTCTTCTTTCCTTTGTCATATTTAAACCGTTTGCTGCATACACAAGTCTTTTTTCCTTTTTTCCCCCAGGAAGTTTTCGGAGATATTTCCCGCTTTCTTGTTCTGTTGTTTCTGTAGCGCCTGAAGTTCCTGCTTGGTGATCTTTTTCCTGGAGCCACTCATCTGCCAGAGATTCTATAATCTGAATAATAAAATCTAATCTAGACATAAGTTTCTGGCTAGATGGAATGTTTTCTTTGTATAAAATATAACTATTAAGGACCACACGGGGAAAAAAACATTGAAGCACACCTTTTTCCAGTATTTCACTGTACGCCTCTCATCTAGATATGAATACACCATCATATCAGAAGTGCCAATTTCGCCCGTGAAAGAGTTGTACTGTTGAACAATTGATGGCTTAGTTATACTTTTACTCATTCCTTGATGTATACATGTGCAAGTAGTGTTTCCAGCAATACAATGTGTCGACAAAAGCAGAACAGGAAACCTCTGATTTTTTTCCCCTTGAAGGCAGTAGCAAGAATAGGACTCGTACGGAAATACTTCACTTCACCAATAGCAAATTTACTATGAAAGGGTGCTGGTAGGAATTTTCTGTTTTTCCAGATGCTTCCTGTTACAAATGTCCCTGCACTATATAGTGTTTTAGCCAGAGGAACACTTGTGAAAAAATTATCCATAAAAACATGGTACCCTTTAGACAGAAAGTTTCCCATTTTCAACAATCTCATTACAACAGAGTATGCCAGTCCATGTTCTTGAATCTCTGCTTTTGAAGTGGTGTCTTTAGCTCCTCGGTATATATAAAATAAGACAGACAGTAGCTGGATACTGAATCCCAGAGCATCCAAAATTTTATACCCCAATAATGGTGGTAATGTTTGTTGGGTAAGTAAGTACTGCATAAGTTGTGTATGGTTTTTGTTCCTTCTAGGCTTTCATCCACACTTAGCTGCTGATGTGGAGTGTAATGAAGCCTAAAAAGCCTGTTTGCATGGTCAAATAACAGCTGAATTTTTGCGCAAGGATCATAGCCAGGTTCAACAGGAGCTGCTAAGTTGCTATTATCCAAGAGATGAAAGAATTTCAAAATCATTTGAAAACCATCTTTTGAAAACATTCGTCAAAACCATGGCAAATTCTGTGAGGAACTTGTGTACCAATAGGAAGCAATAGTTGGTTGTCTTTTTACTCCCATATTTAGAAGACACGCAAGGAAACCTTTTATTTCAGCATTTGTAACATTTTTCCATTTCCTAGCTCGAGATTTGGGAGAAAGATTTGGATGCTCCTGGAGCATACTTATTTGTAAAGATTTGGTTGCCTCTTTGCATACTTATTTGTTTCAGAAACAATAATTCCAAGGATGAAATTGGTAAAAAAACAAGTAAAAATATGCAATAGGTGCCATATCAGTTGCAGGAGCATGCTTGGGCTCCTGCATATCATGATAATCAAAAGGATGCTGAGGTTGTTCATCACTTCTTTCTATTACATCCTCCCATTCACTTTCAAAACTTTCATGATCTGAAGATTCACTATCAAGATCTTCACTTTCGGAAGTAGATATTGTGTGCGTGGCACGGTGGCTAGTTTTCTGGCTTGATGTTGCTTGGCCAATATCACTCTCAGATGATTCAAAATCATCACTATCACTTGGCAAACTTTCACTCTCACTACAAGAAGCCATTTCAAATAAACTTACAAAAAAATTTTATGCGGTAAGAAAAAGCACGTCTGCTAGTCTGAGGAACAAGCCGTCAATAGTCATCCTCAGCTAACACTAGTATGGAAAAAGAGGGGGATTTGGAGTTTTGCAATTGTGTCCGTTTGATTGGGAAAAAAGAAATGAATAATGTGACAAGCTTCTGTAATAAAACACCACATTTCGTAACCCGCACGGCGGAAGTCTGCAAAAAAAAATTAAAAAAATAAACACCCGTCATTGCGGGACTACGCATTGCTACGAGTTGCGCGTTATTGCAGTTTGAACGGGGCTCGAAAAAGTGATTTCCGACAGTACGACATTTTAAAATTCACCAACAATGCCAAGTGAACAGCCCTGTCTCAACTGCAGTAGGAAAAGTTTCGGCAAAAGTAGCCTTTCTCCCGTCACACGGAGAAAGGGCGTGGAAAGCCTGATAGCAAGCGCAAACTACACTGCTGGCCACCCAAAATGCACCACCAAGAAGGACACGAGATAGGAAAGCCAGATTTACTAGACACATAACAGATACAAAGATGAAACGATTGAGCTTACAGGCCAGTGTGACTTGCAGAACACGCAGACATCAATAGTTTGTGTGGCCCCCATGGCTGGCAATAACGGCCGTTACACGCCATGGCACCAAACAAAAGAGGCTTTGGGGTATGTCGGTCCAGGCTGCTTCCACACGTTGCCACAGTTCATCAGGCGTAGCCGCGGGTGGTGCTTGCCAGAACACTCGGTTGCCGATCAGCGACCAGATGTGTTCGATGGGCAACATATCGGGAGAACAGGCAGGCCACGGCAGCAGTGACATCTGGTGGGTCGTGAAGAATCGTTGCACGATGCGTGCCACGTGCGGACGTGCGTTGTCCTGTTTTTCGATGATGCTGCATGGGATCCCTTGCAGTTGAAGCACAGCTCGGCTTCGGCATGGCAATCTTGCAAAGTATGGTCTGTTGCTGTACAACGCCCACACCGAGCAGTGCTCCTGCAAGACTGCTGGGAGTGACCATATGCTTGGCATTTGAAGCATCGTAGAGGACTTGGTATGAAGGGGCGCACTTCAAGGTGTAGATACCCTGCCTTGATTGATGTTGGCAGGGATGGGGTGTTAAAGGTCAGTATGATGTTTCGAGATGGGACAGATTGGCCATTTCGCCGAAATAGGATGCGCCGGACTCCACTCACTTGTTGGTCTTTCAGTTCCTCCAGAAGTTCTTGGTCACTGCACTCCAGAAAGTCTTGAGAAGAGATGACACCTCGCGAGGAATTGAGGCAGCCGTGAGGGGTAACTTTTACTGGACAATCTAAAAAAGAGGTACAGGCTCCAAAACGTAGGAGATGTACAGTGGCTGTTGAGTGTACCGGCGATGCGTACCGGAGGGATGCGGGTGTCATATCCAATTGCGCCCCAAACCATAATGCCAGGCGATGGACCAGTATGGTGATGCATAATGCAGGCGTCATACAGTCTCTCGCCGCGGTGCCGCCACACGCGAATTCTACCATCTTGGTGTTGCAGGCAGAAGCAGGATTCGTCGGAGAAGACAATGTCGTGCCATTCCGTAGTCCAGGTGCAGCGTTCAACAGCCCACTGCCTCCGCAGTCGCCGGTGGTGTAACGTCAATGGTAATCGGAGCAACGGCCACCGTGTGACAAGTCCTCGCTGCTGCAGACGACGTCAAACGGTACGTGCTGACACAGGTTGTTGCGCAACACACCCTAATTCTTGCGCTAACGTTCGCGATGTAGCGGTGCGAGCCGTCAATGCCCGCCGCACAACATGCCGGTCCTCTAGTTCGGTGGTGTGCCGCAGCAATCGCTCACATCGGTCCGTTCGTCCCTCTTGCACCCACCGAATCCATACTCACCTCACTGTGGCTGCATGTCGTCCCACACGGGCGCCGATGTCTCGGTACGATAAACCGCTGTCATGATAAGCCACTATTCGTCCTCTGTCGAACTCTGAAACGTGCTGGAATGACTGCCGTATTCTGCGACGTGCCATCAGGAAACTTCCCACGCACAGGTCCGGCAGCACAACACACTTCTACTACTTCCACCCCGCCTTCTGTGCACCCTTCTTATAGTGCTTCCCTGTGAGGTGCCGGGCGCACATGATTTGCATATGCTCTGCAATGCTAATAGTTTGCATGTCCCCGTGCGGGCGTTGCATGCTGCGAATTTCAGGCCAATCGGATGCTTCCTTCTTGGTGTTGCATTTTAAGTGGCCAGCAGTGTATATTCACAATAAAGTTAAAAGCAGTTGAAATCAGGCTAATCATTTTGGGACACCCTGTATATTAAGTTGGTTGGGTATGACGAAAAATTCTGTGAAGGCTTTGGACGAGAGTGGAGAAGGTTTCACATGTGTCAGGGGTCATTTCCCAAGTGTAACTGCACAATTAAATATCTTTGTACTTTATTTCATCAATGATTTATTGCAAAAATTAGAGGATGTCACTCATTTATGAATGGTCTCTGTCGCACAAAAGTGTTGGGTATTACGCATTATGCACTTTTCACTGACATTTTTGTAATAGGATAAATTTAGTTAAAAAACACCCAAAATGACCCAAGTGGCAGAAAAAAGTTAAAAACTGTTGACTGGCATTATTAACATAGTAGCCTGTCATACAAGGAAAGTCTTTAATACTGCATGACCCTATTTGTGAACAGGCAATTTGGAGAATAGCAACAATTCAATCAGGCCTTTTTGTTTTGCAAGCAAATGGTTTACAATTTAGTGTTTGAAAAATTTTCTTTAGGATTAATAAATTATGCTTTAGTGCTTTTCTTTTTTTTTCTTATCGTTGTGCTGGGGGGGGAGTAAACGTGGTTTGGGGGGTAAAGGTGATTGGGGGGGGGTTGCATACAGTCCAGTCAGTGAGCCAGTTACAAGAAAAACCACAAAATTGTATGTGCTTCCACTATTGCACCTTTCTTTACATTTGAAATTAGAGTGGTCTCCCTTTTCCTGAACACACACACACACACACCACTGTAGAAGTCAACCACATGCTATACAACATTCACTTCCTGCTGCCTAGGGTTGATAACATAAAACAAACACCATGGTATGAAACATTTGAAGTCTTTCACATCCCTCAACTTCTCCCATAAATGGGGTGAGAAGGTCTTTTACCCTAAAGAAGTACAGCAATTAAGTAGAGGTGATGACTGCCATTTAGAGCATAACTTTCTGAACATCTGCAGTGCTTTTACCTCCAATGTCATTTGATGTGACTTGCCCATGCAATTCTTTTTCTCTGTTCTTTTGGTTCGGGATTTAATGTCCACCATGAGCAACTCAGTGGGCTATAAGCCGTTGCCCATCCCTAATTTAGGGCCACTGGTTCCAGGGAAGTGAGGGAGCCAGTGCTGGAAGACAAACACAACATCCATGCCTCACCGGGATTCAAACCTGGACCAATCTCAGGCGAACGATCAGAAGACACTGCTTAGACCAGTGCGCCAATGGAGCGGCATCCAGGCAATTCAGAGTGGATTAAAAAGAACATTTTCCTAACACCTCCCTTCACTGCATCATTGATGAAAGTCACACACCATACTGTGCTACCATATCAGCAGAAGGGGGGGGGATTGTAAGTTTGCCTGTAGCTTTGAACTGGGTGTGGAATCACTCCTGATAAAAAAAAAGGGGGGAACTGCTGCATTTTTCTCAAAAAAGAAGTATGTGTCCCGTGTTTGAATCAGTTTAGCAAAACACAACCTGCAAAAATAGAGAGTTTACTGTATAAAATTAATCAGGCTGCACATTCTAATACTTGTTTCATCAGTCTCTTTCATTTTACCATGTCATTTAATTATAAACAGCTAATAACTATAATCTTGCCCATGCATCAGGGACATTTATTCAGTACTTATAATTTTCATTAGGATCCAAAACAAGCTGCAGAAGAAATATTATAACAGTATCATTCACAATATGAAAATTGAACAGTACAAAGAGCATCCAAAAAAAGACTGTTGCAGAATGCATTTTCAAGCCACTGTATTATAAAAATTGTTACAGCCTATGATTATCCAAGAGTATTCCATAACACAAAGAGTATTAATTGAAAAAAGCTGCACAACAAATTTTTGTGCTGCTTTTTCTAAGACAAAATGACACTGATGCAGTTGTTAACTGTATCAGAAATTAAAATGAAGTGCAAAGATTTTCCTTGCAATTATCACAAAACAAACAAACAAATAAAAAAATAGAATGAAATGACCTGATTTACTCTTAAGTTGCATTTAGTGCTTAAGTTAAATGTCCTGAAATTCATGTAAATTGAGCAGTTACTTAAATTTCACTTTAAACAATAAACCCGCTAAATGCAAAAACTTTCAAATCACACAAATGCTGCCAGTCACTGCACTACTTAAAGAAAAAAAGTTGTGTATCTATTCAAGTACAAATATTAACACACCCCTAATTATTACCCCTAGGGATTAATGGAGCCCTACAGCTCTACAATTTGCAACTAAGAAAATTTATATATACTATAACCTTGGTAGAAAATTACTGACTGAATACGATGAATTATTCAAAAAAGATACTATACTGCCACAATTCCAATCTATACTTAAAAACTGGACAAAAGTTGCAGTAAATTTCTACATTAAAAGATCAGCTGATCTCATTTTTGAACACACTAATATTGATTAATCAAGAACTTAAACAGCATACTAAAAAGTAAGAACTTCTACGAGGAATAAAAAAAGAACATATCCTAATACTAAGTGACATGGAGAATTACAAAAAATCTTAAAAGAATCCTTGATTCAAACCACTTAAAATGCACATTCCATTAAAAAATGGATGAATATTAAACTATCTCAAAAACACATTTATGGAGTAAAAACCAGTTGAATTTCCAACAAAAGTAACAAATAGTGTGCCAACAAAATAAAATAATACATAAAAGTGACAAAGAAATGGCTAAAAATATGTAAAGGAAGTTTCCTGATATTGGTATTCCATTAAAATTATGATGAAAATTGAAAAAAAAAAAAAAACCCTGAGTTAGCACAGACTAGTCTTCCTCGCCCCTCTCCTTCCATACAACAATGAAAATGAAGATAAATAGGAGAAGGGTAGAGACTAGATTTTCATTATTGTTTCTGGTACTCCTTAATTCACAAAAGATGCAAAGGAACTTACTTCAGAAAAGTTATGTGCAACAGAAATTAGGAATGATGGAAGTTAATACAACACAAGCAGAAGATACAGTGAATTACCACGTGGAGTTCAATATTTTCCAAAAACATATAATGCAAATTAGGAGTTAAATGTATTGCAAAGTTTGTTGCTTTTTTGTTTTGCAGTTTAATGACCACCATGAGCGAATCTGTGGGCTATAAGCAGCTGCCTGTCCCTAATTTAGAACCGCTCATTCAAAGGAAGAGACCAAGCACCATCAAACAAACACCCCACCCATGCCAGGACTTAAACAAGGACCCATGTCAGAAGACTGCCCAGAAGCCAGCACCTGGCCACTGGGGTTGCTAATCTTACATGTTAGTTGCATTTACATCCTGATGTAGTCAGTGAACTTAAGACATAGTTCCAACTTTTTTTTTCCACCAAAAAAAGCAAGGACTTTTCCAGGACTTTCCAAGGACTCATAAAAAATTTTAAGAATATATTCATGCCCAATAAAAACTCTCATGAAACACTAAAATAAGTTGTAACAAACAGTCAAAAAGTTCAATTAAAATTACAGTTATATCTAAACATAGGGACATACTTTCGTGAGGTATAACTGTTGCAAAAAATTTTACGTTTCCCTATCACTGACACAATATGTTTACACATTTGACAAAGCAGTTAAAAGCAAAATATTTTTCATTTAAGTCAAACTAAGTGTAGAATAAAATAAGAAATTGAAAGCAACATCCCTTAAGGCACCATGGAATATGGTCATCAGTTGCAGACAAGCACAAGCAAAACACTAGAAAAAAAAAAAAGTAGCGCTTAACAGCAGAATATATATAAATATATATACAGGGTGCATAGGAAAGTCCCTTTAGCCTGAAATAACTTGCGAACGGAGAGAGGTACAGTTATACAAGTGAGATAACGGTATAGTAAAACGACTACGCCCGATCAAATGCAACCAATAGCAGTGCCCCTAGTGGCGAAATGTGGAAGTTAGCTATTGCAAATCGAAAACTAAAAGAGATACATGTAGAGCAAAATTTCCAATTACAAAGTTGTAGAGCATCAATTAATTAGTACAAAATGATATTTGCTTCACAGGAATAAGGTAAATTGTCGCCTGAATACCCTACAATGTCCGAAATCGATGCGCGACCTTTTGTGCGAACGTTTGAAGGGAACAGGCATAGGTATAAGCAAATACACACAATTTATTGCATAAATGCATACTTATGTCAATACAGCTTGATGACGTCAGACAAAACAAAAAAGGCAAACTGGCGCACAGTGATAAAAAGTTAATGTCGAGTATGTTCGAAGAGTTCGCCACTGCCCACGATACACATTTGTATTCGTGAAAGTAACTCTGCATGCACATTCCTCAGCATGAAATGTGTCACACTATTGCAAGCATCTGTAACATGACAACGTAGATCCAGCAGACTTGTAGGCGCTGTTGCATACACCAGATTTTTTACATAACCCCAGAAATCCAAGCTCGCCATTCTCACACAGCATACGTAGACTTAAATTTCTGATCAGGGTACATCCTCCTACTGGTTTTTATATCATAGGTACGGTACAACGTCACAATCTGCATTTGCATACGGCTACATTTGTGAAATGTGAATATGCAGGTTCGAATCGTTGCACATCGATTTCGGACATTGTAGGGTATTCAGGCGACAATTTATCTTATCCGTGTGAAACAAATGTTGTTTTGTACTAATTAATTAATGCCCTACAACTTTGCAATTGGAATTGTTGCTCTATCTCTTTTCGTTTTCGATTTGAAATGGCTAACTTCCGCATTTCGCCACTAGGGGCACTGCTATTGGTTGCATTCCATCGGGCGCAGACGCTTTACTATACTGTTATCTGACTTGCATAACTGTACCTCTCTCCGTTCGCAAGTTATTCCAGGCTAAAGGGACTTTCCTATGCACCCTGTATATATATATATATATATATATATATATATATATATATATATATGAGACGCTACTACCTTACACTTGCACCCCCTCGCATTTGCTTATTGTAATTCAGAAGTATTTCCCTCGCATTCGCTTATTGTAGTTCAGAATCAAACCGCATAAAAACTGGAAATCTGACAGCTACGTTCTTTTATTTCCAACAGAGCATTCCACAATACAGTGCGGGGACCAGTGATATTTTGGCGATAGCTTCTCTTCAACGAACTGTACCTATTCTGAAAATTGGTGAATGGGGGGTGGGGATCAAGTACCTTTCAAGGGCTCTTACAAAATTCAAGGACTTTCAAGGGCCCTTGAAAAGGAAAATTAAATTTAAGGTGTTTTCAAGGACCATGGGAACTCTGTACAGATGTATTTATGCGTGCGCATGGTACACATGTGCCTAAGATGATAAATATCATGTGAGTGACTGAATTTGCCAATTTTAAAAAACACACAAATGCATTACAGCATGTTAACACATAGCAAAAAATTCAATGGCAAAATCCAGGATTTATAACTTGGGCAGCTATTTATTGTACTAATAATTATTAGTACAATAAACAGCTGCCCAAGTTATCCCTAAACTTGGGCAGCCGTTTTTTTTTCTTTAGCTACTCACCGGCAATTCCTTTATAGTCTTCTTCCAGTGCCCACCACACTCTACTGCAATTGGCACTGCAGCATTCTTGGAGACATTCAGCACATAAACTTCCTCCTGCTCTCTTGTTCCACTTTTATTTACTTTTATGTACTCCTTCACTTCAAAGAATTGTACTGTAGTATTCTCCATACTAAACACAACTATTAGTACCTCCTACAGTCAAACAACAAGAAAACATTTACCCATCAATCTGCACATTTATTTTTATTTTAGTGACACATGCCATCTACACTTTTGATCAGACCCTGTCAACCTCCCCTTTCACACACTCTCAATAAGGTCTGACCCAAACTCCATGGTCACTTTCATGCACAGTTAAAAGTCTGTCTACAACTAGAGTTAAATGAAGCTTGTCACTTGAGCAACATCAATTGATCTTGTTTGCCTCCATGACCAATGGTTCAAGGTGTCAAATGATTGCACTGAGCTGATCTGATATTTTTCCACTCCTGAGTGGTATTGACTGAGTGACCTACCATTTACAGACCTGCCAAATTCGGAGAACTGAAATCCGTAAAAAAATTTCAGTGAACATTTCGATACATTCAAATACTGAACATATCGATTAAAAGCTGATTTATTGTGCAAATGATCTGTCGAGTTTAATCGATTTTATATGCCATAATTAATTAAGATAACTGACACTACTTCACGCTTACAGTGATTAAAATGCAATTGATGCATAATTTTTATTAGTATGCTATCATTACGCTGCACACACAAAGAGATAGACTTCATTTGCAACTGTGAAATTATTGGGCAATAAATACTGAATACTAATAATTTGTTTACTTTACCTTAACTGAGTTGGGGGGGGGATGACAACCTTGAGCAACTTGATGGGTTATAAGCAAACCGTTCATACCTAATTTAGGGCCACCAGTTCCAGGTAAACGAGAGAACCAGTGTCATAAAACAAACGCAACACCCATGCCTTACTGGGATTTGAACCGAGAGCCATCTCAGACGAATGGTCAGAAGCCAGCGCTTAAGACCACTGCGCCACCAGGGCAGCACTAACATTTTGACCTTACATTTTTGTGAATACTCAAGAAATGCTTATATAGCATAGAAAATCCATTTATTTTTGTGGTATAATATGCATAAAAATTTGTCAAGCTTCCACTCTCCACTGGGAATCTGAGCAGTATTACCTGAGTTTTTATCATGCAATTATATGGTGTGCCATGTGTTGTTTCATCTTTTAATACATTATCTACCAACAAGTAATTGGACACCCCTACAATCGACGATATCTGCGGTCCTGATACATATCACGGCCGCCGCTGTTAAATGTCGTGTGGAAAACAACAACTCAACCAGTCCGATGCAAGATGCCACGCAGTTCGGAGCTCTCTGATTTTGAGAAAGGTGTAATCGTCGGGTATCACAGAAATGGCCGATCCATATGTGACATATCCAGCGAGTTGAAGTACCCAAAATCGACAGTGGCCTAAGTGATTGGCAAGTGGAAGATGAAAGGTGACTGTCGGAATGTGCTCCGACCCAGCAGACCTACAAAACTGGAAGTTAAACCGACGGGTAAATAAATCGGGTGAGAAATTCGCAAGAACCGCACCAAATCGATGGGCCAACTCCGCGAGGAGTTTCAACAGGCATCCGGGAGTGTCCTTTCGATGAATACCATCCGTAAGGAAGCCCATCTGCTCTGTTATCATGGTGATCAAAGGCTTATGGGCAGCAGCATGTCCAAATCTAATAGCGCTGCTCGGCTAACGTGGTGCAAAGAACGTTGACAGTGGACCGTTGAACAGTGGAAACAAGTTCTCTGGAGCGACAAATCAAGGTTCACCCTCTACCATTCGGATGGCAGGGTCTGGGTTTGGCGTCTGCCTGGAGAACGCCTCCTGCTGGAATGTATTGTGCCAACTGTGAAGTTCGGCGGTGGTGGAATTATGCTATGGGGGTGTTTCTCCTGGTATGGCACGGGACCTTTCGTCACAATTCCTGGTAGACTCAATGCCGGGACCCTACTGCACCATTTTGGATGACCATGTGCTTCCTACGTTGTGGCAGTTTCACGGGGTTGACCCATGTTACTTTCAGAATGACATTGCCACCTGTCATATTGCGAGGTCCACCATGCTTGGCTTGGTATGGTGACAATGGGGTTAATCGAATGGACTGGCCTGCGCAGAGCCCGGACCTTAACCCTATCGAGCACCTCTGGGACGAGTTGGAGCGTCGACTTAAGGAGTGCCCCCCACCGTCGGAAATCGGTGAAGGAACTGACCTGTCTTCTTCAAGCAGAGTGGAAGAAAATACTGCTAGCCGTCGTACAACGCCTGGTTGAGAGTATGCCCCGGAGGGTCGCAGCTGTAATCGCAGCTTGTGGAGGCTCCACCAACTATTGAAGGTGAATAAATTTTGTTTTCCTTTGCTATCACAGGTGTACAATTACTTGTTGGTAGACAGTGTAGCACATTCCAAACCACTGGTAGTTCAATAGAGGCCATGTCATTGCATGCTAATTTCCTGGAAAGGATTTTGACTGTTTCCCTGATAGCAGTCTCTTTAAAATTCATGAAGTGGGCAATTCTTCCAATACTATACCATACAGGAGCAGCCAAGCAATGCATAACTTCTCTGGCGAGGGCTGTATTCTGCATGTCCCGGTTGACACTTTGCACGTATTCTTTACACATCTAGAATTCAAGGATCGCTTTGTCATTCTGATATATATAATGCATTTTATGTCTAAGCTGATCAGTGGAGAGTGAAAGCTTGACAAATTTTTTTGCATACTACACCATGAAAATAAATGGATTTACTATGCTATAAGCATTCCTTTAGTATTTACAATCTCATGTATTTCAAATAATGTTACATTTTTTGTGCCAACATGTTTAAGATACTCAATTTTAAGTTTTACATACAGCTGACATTTTTTATTTCTCTTTCCCTTCATGGATGAAATTTGAGAGGACAAGGCTCTCGATGCAGAACAATGCAGAGTTGCAAAGAAATAAATGCATATCTGCCAAGTTTAATGGTTTACCTGTACAATCTATGGAAATTCTACTTGTTTTACAGTTACATTTATGCATGACATATTTACATAATTCCATCCACCTCTCCCCTAGGTTAGTACAGTTTTGCAAGGGGGGGGGTTAATTTCTCACAAGAGCCACTGCACCAATATTTTCTGATTTATACATGTATGTGATCCTAATATCTGTGCATTACAATCACATTTTTACCCACTTCTGTATCTCTAAACCTATCTGTAAAGGCTTGGTAAAAATCTTGTAGGATTAGAATTGGCAGTAACTGCTACAAAAAGAGAGAAAGGGAAGTGGATGCACTTATGTAAATATGTCATCTATATATGTAGCTGTAAAACAAGTAGAATTTCCATAGATTTTACGGGTAAACCATAAAACTTGGCAGGTATGCATTTTTTGGAACTCTGCATTATTCTGCATCATCAGGAGCCTTATCTCAAATTGCATCCATGAAACTGTATGCTCACATTCGGCATCCTCCTACAGGACTTTTGCAAGAGTTTCATTTCTTTTCCAAGGGAGGAGATTTTTCTATAGATTTTACGGGTAAACCATAAAACTTGTCAGGTATGCATTTACTTTTTGCAACTCTGCCTTGTTCTACATCATCGGGCGCCTTGTCCTCTCAAATTGAATCCATGAAACTATGCTCACATCCGGCATCCTACACGATTCGTGCAAAAGTTTAATATCTTCTCCACAGGAGGCAATTTTTGGCCCCTCCAGATTTATTGTGTTTGCCTGCTGCACTTTGTTTTTTAACACCCAAGTATCATACTTGGGTGTTTAAAAACCAAAATCTTCTGAGTTAAGTAATTTACATAGGACAAGGTGGACATGGGGTTTATGAATTTGTTATAACAAACAAAAGTTCAAACAGCAGAAACTGCATGTTTCAACCATTAATCTCTTTCTTCAAAAGTTATAAAGACTTATTAATGGTTGACAACTTTTGAAGATATATTCTTCAAAGTTGTAAATATCCTATCAGTCAAAGGGTGACAAGTCTTGTACGCATGGATAGACCAGCAAACAAGTGGGAAACCTGCACTCATGATCAGGAGTCTGCACAAGTGAGCATTACAAGAGATTCTGGGGAATATAGTTTCTGTCTGCAGGACCAAAATAAAATCTGCAATGTACATCGCTGTGATTCTGCTGTGAGGGTAAGTCTTCCACAGTAACCAATTAGGATGTAAAATCACCACTGCCACATTGCTTAACTTCTCTTCCTACTCAGTACTGACTCCATCTCTTTTCCCTGAGGGATTGTTTATTCTAATAATGGGCTACATCAATAACATTCCACGAATCACCTGCCTAAACATACAAACATTTGGCCACATCCATCAGAATTTGGCAAAAAAATTTCCAAGACTACCCAATGGATGTT
This sequence comes from Macrothele yani, assembly GCA_039090855.1. NCBI lineage: Eukaryota > Metazoa > Arthropoda > Arachnida > Araneae > Macrothelidae > Macrothele > Macrothele yani. The sequence continues at coordinate 128,585,987 of CM077027.1, read as the reverse complement.
GGAGACATAAGAAGTCAGAATAATAAAGGAGTTAGCTAAAAAGAGAAAATCAGAAATGTCGGAGATATATAAGAAACTAATGAAGATAGACTTTCTGCTTCTAAAGGTAACCAGCCCATGAAAAACACTTCATATTTATAATGAAATGGAAAGCCACTTACCTGGCAAACCATATTTATGAGCTCACAAATGTAATCCTAAATTGGTTTAAAAAGTTTCAATTACCTTCAAACACTCACCTTTTCTTCACCCCAGAGCATATACACCATGTAACCCCAATACTAAATAGCTATTGAATTAAAAGCTGCAGTGCTACCACACTGCAGCTTTTTAATTCAATATCTATGAATCTTACTAATAAACGGCAAATCACACACCGAATTCACAGATACCAATATTTGACCTACAGATCACTACTAATAAATGGCAAACCACACACCGAATTCACCGACACCAATATTTGGCCTACAGATCCACTAGGAAGTGGAAACCCCAAGACATCGCATTAAATTTGAATATAACTTCACCAGTTTAAAGCGGAGAGCATACACCCATACATATTTTTTAATAATAGTCAATGATACTCAAGGAGTATTCAGTCTTTGTGTGCCTACAGGACAAAATTAAACAGACCGACACACAAACTTAATTTATGTTGAGTCCCACCCCTTTCCTTCATAAATCAGTTTAAACACAGAAAAATAATTTAAACCAAAGGATTTGCTGATCTGGTGAACTTAGAATTAAGTCTGTTACCAATTCTACTACTTCACAAAGTTGGTTTTATGATTTAAATGAAAGTCACACAATGGTACAACATTTAATTCTAGTTCCACATGAAGAATCTTTAGTTAATCTTCCTTGCCACTGAGTTCCTTTGGCTTTTTTACAGACATTTCTGGCCTTTTCTGGAGTTCTGGATTTTAGTCAAGGCTTGTTCTCAATGTATTGAAGGATTATCAAAAGTTTTACTTACTCCTGAAGAATTTAAATTTTGTTGCCAGTTACTAAACTGAAATGTTTTCAGAATACCTCATATATTGGACACCTGTCCAATACGCAAGGTTTATGAAATGTTTTCATTGTGTATTTTGTAATTCTGTTGTTGTTATTGTAATGAAGTTGTTTAAAACACCGCTTATTCGTTTTGAATGCTCACTGATGGCACTGTTATTTTTTAATGTAATAACTTTCTTTAATTAGTCTCTTGTTTTTTTTATGAGATCCATAGTCCAATATTTTAATTTTTTCCCATAAAGGTTCACATTTGCATAACTGCATATGATTTGCTCAAAATAGGAATAATAACTGCATATGAACAAAGATCAAAATGGTGTATTAGCAAATCATATGCAGCTATGCAAATGTGAACCTTTATGGGAAAAACTTAAAATATTGGACTATGAATCTCATAAAAATGAGGGACTAATTAACGAAAGTTATTACATTAAAAAAACAGAAAAACAGTGCCATCAGTGAGCATTTAAAACTAATAAGTGGTGAAAAAACCATTAGAAAGTACCACGTACTCACCAAAAAATTATGGTAACCTTCAATGACAACACACTTCCAACACGTCATTCATTGTGATGTAACTGGGCTTCCAAGGTTTACAGACTTCTTGCTTACACTTCTTACTTCCGGGTGTGAAACATCGTTTTTTTTTTTTTTTCTTTTTTTTCCCTTAGCCTTATGAGATGTTACTCTAAAGCTTGTCAATTCTATAAAAATCACACATACAACTCATTCATACCATTCAAGTAAAAACTATGTACATAACCTTACATTCATAGGTGATTAAACCTTGGTCAACTGTAATTATCAAACTCCTCCTTCTGTTTCACAACCTCTGCTACTCCCACTGCAAGTGTCACACCCATTCAGCCCCTCACATCCAATCCTCTAGTACTTTCAACAGGCCTCTGTCATCTTCAGGAGGCAGGTGTGTCTCACCCGCCCACCACAGCTCAAGTGAGCAGAGCCATCGAGGCATGGGCCCCAGTCGCTATCTCTGAATCGTTGTGTCTCTGGCGCCATCTATTGTCCCTGCTGCTCTTTTTTCCCTCTTTCTTTTTACGCTGCTGTTCAATTTTTATTAGGGCTTTCCATTGTTCGTTTAGGTTACTTGGCTCATTAATGTTGCATAATCTTGATCGGTTTTTTTTCAATTAATACTGATTCTGCTATTCTTAACTGCTTTTCGTTTTTACAGCTCTTAATAATTTTAATATCTTCAAACCTTGGACATTGTTGATTTTCCATACAGTATTGGGTCAATGCTGTCTTAGCTTCTTTATTATTCCAATTATTAATATGCTGGTTCAATCTATACTTTAATTTATTCTTGGTGCTGCCTATATATGACACAGGTGGTTGCTGGTCTATTGGGATTTCATAAATTCCTGCTCTATCTAATTGGCTAATTTTTTCATTTTTAATCACTAAATTTTTTACAGTAAGTACCTGATTTCCTACCTGTATGTCATACTTGCCACAAAGTTTATTAATTTCTGCTGACACATTTTCTATATATGGTATTGCTCCTACATATTTTACAAGTTTATCAGTCTTGACCTTATTGTAACCTTGAGTTACTTCATAAATCCATTTTTTTAATACCTGTTTAGGGTATCCAAAATCATATGCAATTTTTTCAATATATTCAATTTCTTCATTTCTATACTGTTCAATTGATGAGTGTGTTAAACTTCTTTTAATTAGTGTTTTAACACTATTTCTTTTATGTGTTAATGGATGTGATGACTGAAATGGTATAAGTACTGGGATATATGAAGATTTTCTATGCACTCTGAATTGCATATTCTCCTCTGTTTTAACAATCAAAACGTCCAAAAATGCCAAAGTATTGTCATGTTCTTGTTCTACTGTCAGTTCTATAGATGGATAAATTTCACTATACTTTTTTGTCAAGTCCTCAAAGTTCTTCATTTTTTAACCTGGATAACAGAAAAATGTCATCAACATATCTGCAGTATATCAGTGGTGGATCCTCGAGTTTACTTATTATTTTTTCCTCAATGTCACTCATTATAATTTCAGCAAATAAAGTTGACAGTGGTGACCCCATAGGTCCATCATGATTTTGTTTGTACATCTTGTTGTTAAACTTAAAAATGTTATTTTCATATATGTACAATAAAATTTCTCTTAACTCCTCTATTTGTATTGCATTCATTGTCTGTAGCACATATGATTTTTCAATAATTATTTCTATTGCCTGAGGTACTGGTGTGCTAGGAAAAAGAGCTCTCACATCCATACTAGCCATATGATATTCACTTAAATCTTGTTTAATTACTTTAATTTTCTCAATAAATTCGTATGTATTCTTCACAGTGAACCTTGTCTTCATGAACAAAGGTGCCAAAAATTTGTAGATATTCTTTTCCAGTTTTATTAGTGGGGAATTCCTTTTTGGTACAATCACTCTCATAGGTGTATCAGGCTTATGAGTTTTTATTTTTGCAAACATTTTTGGTATTCCAGTACCCATTGGTGGGTATGCTTTCTTTATTTCATCAGGCAAGGTGCTGTGATTTCTTATTCTAGCTAAGTACCTTACTTGAGATTCGGTTAGGTCTTTTGTTAGAATGCTGCAATTCAGTTCTTCTATAGCTCTATTCATTTTTAGATCATATTCAGTTGTGTTTAATATTACAATTTGCTCTGTTTTATCAGCTTCACAGAATTTAATTGTTGGGTCATCTCTTAATTTAATCAGTTGTTCTTTCTCATATTGAATTTTATCTATATGATATTTCTTTTCTTACTTTTTTCATTAAATTCTTTGAAAACAATTCTATACAGTTTACTTCGAAAATTTTCACGTTCTTCTGCTGGTACACTGCGTGCCATTTCTTCTAAGTTGGGTATTAATTCCTCCGTCCTCGGCAGGCTCCGTGGAAACGCAAATTTTTTTACCTCTCTGCAAAACAGCTCTTTGCGTGAAGCTCAAGGTCAAGTTGGAGTTATTCTGATATACCTAATACATATTCTCCCGTTGTTCTTGTACACATTGTCTGTCAATCATCACGTGCAACTTTTTTCCATGACTGCTCTTGAGCATTTTTTTTTCGTATTCCACGATGTCAAAAATTTCCCTGAAGGTTACATCCAAAATCTCATCTTTCCAATTACCGTCAAAATTTCTATACTTTTTATAACATATCAAATCGATTAAATGTAAACATTTCCTATTCAAGTTAAAAATCAATTTCCTTTTATTGACAATTTTAGCTCTTAATCTCTTTTTTTGGCACTCCTGGATTATTCTATTATCCTTAGCAGTGACTGGGCAATTCCGTATTTTTAAATACTTTGGTGTTATTTCTAGGTCACGGCACGTCACCAAAAATTCTTCTTGATTTTCTGACTTTACTAATTTAATTTTAGCTTTCTTAAACGCTGTAATATCTCTCATCTCGAAGTTGTGAAATTGATTCCTATAGCGCATAATCCCAGAGTATGATAGCGACTGCAAACCCCACACCTCAACGATCCCAGCTCAGAATTTTGCGTGTAATTCTCAATTATTATATTTGCACTTTTAAGGTATTAACCTCTTGCAAAGTGCGCATAGTTTACGTGCAATTCATAAATGAAAAAACCATTAGAAAGTACCACGTACTCACCAAAAAATTATGGTAACCTTCAATGACAACACACTTCCAACATGTCATTCATCGTGATGTAACTGTGCTTCCAAGGTTTACAGACTTCTTGCTTACGCTTCTTACTTCCGGGTGTGAAACATAGTTTTTTTTTTTTTTTTTTTCCCTTAGCCTTATGAGATGTTACTCTAAAGCTTGTCAATTCTATAAAAATCACACATACAACTCATTCATACCATTCAAGTAAAAACTATGTACATAACCTTACATTCATAGGTGATTAAACCTTGGTCAACTGTAATTATCAAACTCCTCCTTCTGTTTCACAACCTCTGCTACTCCCACTGCAAGTGTCACACCCATTCAGCCCCTCACATCCAATCCTCTAGTACTTTCAACAGGCCTCTGTCATCTTCAGGAGGCAGGTGTGTCTCACCCGCCCACCACAGCTCAAGTGAGCAGAGCCATCGAGGCATGGGCCCCAGTCGCTATCTCTGAATCGTTGTGTCTCTGGCGCCATCTATTGTCCCTGCTGCTCTTTTTTCCCTCTTTCTTTTTACGCTGCTGTTCAATTTTTATTAGGGCTTTCCATTGTTCGTTTAGGTTACTTGGCTCATTAATGTTGCATAATCTTGATCGGGTTTTTTTCAATTAATACTGATTCTGCTATTCTTAACTGCTTTTCGTTTTTACAGCTCTTAATAATTTTAATATCTTCAAACCTTGGACATTGTTGATTTTCCATACAGTATTGGGTCAATGCTGTCTTAGCTTCTTTATTATTCCAATTATTAATATGCTGGTTCAATCTATACTTTAATTTATTCTTGGTGCTGCCTATATATGACACAGGTGGTTGCTGGTCTATTGGGATTTCATAAATTCCTGCTCTATCTAATTGGCTAATTTTTTCATTTTTAATCACTAAATTTTTTACAGTAAGTACCTGATTTCCTACCTGTATGTCATACTTGCCACAAAGTTTATTAATTTCTGCTGACACATTTTTTATATATGGTATTACTCCTACATATTTTACAAGTTTTTTATCAGTCTTGACCTTATTGTAACCTTGAGTTACTTCATAAATCCATTTTTAATACCTGTTTAGGGTATCCAAAATCATATGCAATTTTTTCAATATATTCAATTTCTTCATTTCTATACTGTTCAATTGATGAGTGTGTTAAACTTCTGTTAGTGTTTTAACACTATTTCTTTTATGTGTTAATGGATGTGATGACTGAAATGGTATGAGTACTTAGATATATGTTATGTACATAGTTTTTACTTGAATGGTATGAATGAGTTGTATGTGTGATTTTTATAGAATTGACAAGCTTTAGAGTAACATCTCATAAGGCTAAGGGGGGATACGATGTTTCACACCCGGAAGTAAGAAGCGTAAGCAAGAAGTCTGTAAACCTTGGAAGCCCAGTTACATCACGATGAATGACGTGTTGGAAGTGTGTTGTCATTGAAGGTTACCATAATTTTTTGGTGAGTACGTGGTACTTTCTAATGGTTTTTTCATTTATGAATTGCACGTAAACTATGCGCACTTTGCAAGAGGTTAATACCTTAAAAGTGCAAATATAATAACTAATAAGTGGTGTTTTACACAACTTAATTACAATAACAGAATTACAAAATACAAAATGAAAACATTTCAGTTTAGTAACTGGCAACAGTATGAGGAACCTGGAACAAAACTAAAATTTTTCAGGAGTAAACAAAACTTTTGATAATCTTTCTATACATTGTGAACAGGCCTTAAAAAATCCAGAGGCCATAAAAAAAAGTACTGTAAAAAAAACAAAGGAACTCAGAGAAAAGGAAGATTAACTAAAGATTATTTTAAGTGGAACTAGAATTAAATAAATATATCTGGGTAAAGCCTTGAGTAAGTGATTTAAATCATGGTTGATTATTGATTTAAATCATGGTAAAACTATCGGTGCCATGGTGTCCTTCTCCAACATGATAATACACATCCTCACAATGCAAACATGACCAAAATGGCCATTCAGGACATGAAATGGGAGATCCTTCCACATCTGACCTATTCCCCAGATGTTGCTCCTTCAGACTATTACCTGTTCGAATCTCTGTTGAATGCTCTACGGCAGGACGTTCAACGATGATGTTAATCTCCTGAATTTCCTTGATGATTGCTTTGACACAAAACCTGCATGTTTTTTTAAGAATGACATTGCAGACCTATACAGTAGGGTGTTAGTGCCCCTACCATATTTCGGAGCATTTCTTAGAGCAGGAAAATATGCAATTTGGAGCAGAAACATTGGGTTTTGGAGCGAGGAAATTTGCATTTTGGAGCAGCTAATGATAGCATTTTTAATAGTTTAAAGTTTATCATGCTGTGCTTTAAGTTATGTTTGTACACTATCTACCAACAAGTAGTTGGACACCCCTGCAATTGACGATATCTGCGGTCCTGATACATGTCACGGCCGCCGCCGTTAAATATCATGTGGGAAACAACAACGCAACCAGTCGCATGCAAGATGCCACGCAATTCGGAGCTCTCCGATTTCGAGAAAGGTGTAATCGTCGGGTATCACAGAAACCGCCGATCCATACGCGACATATCCAGCGAGTTGAAGTACCCAAAAAAATCGACAGTGGCCTATGTGATTGGCAAGTGGAAGATGAGAGGTGACTGTCGGAATGTGCACCGACCCGGCAGACCCACAAAACTGGGAGTTAGAGACCGATGGCTGCTGGCCAGAGAAATTCGGAAGAACCGCACCAAATCGATGGGTCATATCCACGAGGAGTTTCAACAGGCATCCGGGAGTGTTCTTTCGATGAATACCATCCGTAAGGAAGCCCATCTGCTCGGTTATCATGGACGTGCTGCCGCCCACAAGCCTTTGATCACCAAGTCCAATAGCGCTGCTCGGCTAACGTGGTGCAAAGAACGTTGACAGTGGACCGTTGAACAGTGGAAACAAGTTCTCTGGAGCAACGAATCAAGGTTCACCCTCTACCGTTCGGATGGCAAGGTCTGGGTTTGGCGTCTGCCTGGAGAACGCCTCCTGCTGGAATGTATTGTGCCAACTGTTAAGTTCGGCGGCGGTGGAATTATGCTATGGGGGTGTTTCTCCTGGTATGGCACGGGACCCTTGGTCGCAATTCCTGGTACACTCAACGCCGAGACCTACTGTACCATTTTGGATGACCATGCGCTTCCTACGTTGTGGCAGTTTTACAAGGTGGACCCATGTTACTTTCAGGATGACAATGCCACCTGTCATGTTGCGAGGTCCACCATGGCTTGGTATGGTGACAATGGGGTTAATCGAATAGACTGGCCTGCGCAGAGCCGGACCTTAATCCCATCGAACACTTCTGGGACAAGTTGGAGTGTCAACTAAAGGGGTGCCCCCACCATACGAAATCAGTGAAAGAACTGACCTGTCTTCTCCAAGCCGAGTGGAAGAAAATACTGCTAGCTGTTGTACAACGCCTGGTTGAGAGTATGCTTCGGAGGGTCGCAGTTGTAATCGCCGCTCGTGGAGGCTCCACCAACTATTGAAGGTGAATAAACTTTGTTTTCCTTTGCTATCACAGGTGTCCAATTACTTGTTGGTAGATAGTGTATATACTGAATTACCATTATTTTATGAACTATCAAAAACATTTTATATTTCAGGTTAGTTAACATTTTACTGCTTCTCTTACGACTGTTAATTAGTATTTCTGTCGTTCCTATAGTGAGATAAATGGGAAAACAATTATACTACCCACGATTTATTTAGAACTACATGACCTGCAATATTTTAAGTGTAACACATTAACAGGGATCATAGCATACTTCTGGAAAATTTTAGGTAGGAATTTTAGGACTTTTTAGAAAAATTTTAGGACAATTTTAGGAGTGTATTTCATTAAAAATTAGATGTATATTTGTATACATCTAGTAAAACAACTTTGTATACATTGTAAAGAGTTTGCTTCACACCCTTCAACCATATATACTGATAGACTGCGCATGACATCAAAATTTCTGGCTCCAACATAAAATCACATGACAACAGTCAAAAAGATGGGTTACACCTGCTGTGCTTATGGTAGCTCTGAGCGATATAGTAAAGAAAATTATATGATTTTTCATGTATAAGAAACTAATTAAATACCTAAGTCAATAAAGTTCAATTACTTAACCAGAAACTTGCAGCTATTGATATAAAAATATAGTAACTTTAAGAAAAAAAAAATGGAATGCATGTTCCAAATTCTTTGCAAATGTTCATCACATTATAAATCACAAAATGTAAACAACCCGATCATGCATGTATATAGCTCATAAGTAAACTTACCTGAATAGTTTTCATTATATATGAGGCGCATTCACATAATACACCGAAAACACTGAAGTTCTGCAGCGTAAATTAGTAATCATAACAGCATTTTTACACGAAATTTGGAGTCTGATGATGACGTGCCCAATGTTTGAGCCATGGTGGCTTTGATGCAGCTATTGCCAATGCGCAGTCCATTAGTATATATGGTCGAAGTTCACACCCAAATTTTTGCATAACGTCTAATGTCTAAAGTTTAAGTATGATTTACTTCTAATGTTCAGTTCTTATCTTTTCACGTGTTATTATCATATTCAAGTATATTTACCACATTCAAGTTTCACTTTGAACATTAATATGCTGTTGAACCAGAAGCAATTCACGATTTTCACAGTAAAGTTTTCAGGTTTCACATTAAATTATAATATCCTAAAAAGGTAATTGAAAACCAAGAACTATGTACAATTGTTCACTGAATTACTTTTTTCATATTATTGTTTTAACCTTTTCCTGATTAGCCTATCTTTTTCTGCTTCCACCAAAACTAATTTACTTTCAGTTTTCTTTATTTCAGCTGAACCTTGTTTGATCAAATTAGAGGCAACTGCTATTTCAACAGTATTTTGTTTTTCTACAGCTTTTCTCATTCTTTCTGTTCCATCTTGAATTACTGCTAGGGAGGCTTCTTTATCTTTTTTAAGCCTATTTATTTCTGCATCATTTTCTTTTATTTTGTCATCAAACTCAGCTTCTTTTTTCTCTAGCTGCTTTTCCTTATTTTCCCTCTCTTTCTGCTTCCTTTCTTTTACCTTTTTTTATTTTTTTTCCTTCAGCTTATCAACATACTCTTTATAAAATTTATGTGAATCACGAACACTATTTAACAAATTTCTTGTTATGGGAACTTTACTTACACATCCATAGTGTTTAATGGCCCCTTTAACTATTCTTAATGATGTTATAGTGTAGTCTTTTAAGTTAGCCTTGTCCTTCCTTAACAGAGCAGTGTTAACCGAAAATCCCCTTTCTGCATCAGCATTACCACGAGGTAAAACTAAAATTGACTTGATGAGTTTAGCAAGATTTGAGTATTTTTCTTTTCCGCTACTAGAGTCTTTAATACTAAATACATTACGCCAGTAATGATCAATCCGCATTGGAATATGCCCTTCCTCTGAAAATTTCACTAGTTCATCTAGAGTTGGCTTATCGCAATGTAAAAGTTTCCACTCTTCTCTTACTCTATCAATTTGTTCCTCAGAAAGATGCAAAACACTTGAAATTCTGGTTATTTCTGAAAGTCCTTCAGTGACTGAAAGTTGAGTTGACTCTTTCTTTGGTTCTTTTACCTTTAAAACTTCTATGTCTCTTAGCTTTTGATTGCAGAATGCCAAATTTGACTTTAAATATTTTGTGGTTGCAATTAGTGATGATCTTACATCTAAGAGAAATAATTTCTGCCTAGTCTCCTGAACATTCCTGAGGAGATTTTTTGTCTTCATACCAACTTCTAACTCCCCTAGTTTTTTCCATGAATTTTTGTTTTCAAAATCTACATTCTTTAGGTCTTCCCCAAATTTCCCTGCAATAACATCATCTTGGATAAACTGAGCCATAACATTCCTCATTAAAGTATTTAAATCAGAATATAACTGGTGCATTTTTGGTTCTTCACTCTGATAACATAATGAAAACTTTTCAAAATTTTGGTGTGAAAATGAAATTAATGCTAAATAGCAAGGAGTTAGCTCATTTTTCAGGAAACAGTGAATTCTTTTATACCTTGCCGAATTGCGTAGTTGTTTTTCAAATATTTTTTGAGATGGCAAGAAGTTTAAAAAATATTCTGTAATATTTAGCCATTGATCCAAGAGCCTCTGGGCTACAGAACCAACGGTTAACCATCTGTTGCTGACATGACGCAAAAGAAATTTGGCTGTGACCAATGTTATATCCTCGACAGATTTATAATCCTCTCGTCTTGCAGCACTACTCTTTAAAAAGTAATGCATATCAGTAGCAAATTCGTCAAAATCTATATTTAAGCTTGTCAAAAAATTTGTAAATGCATTACTAACAACATGCAGGTTGCAAAAACCTAGTTCCAAAGATTTCTGGCCTGTTTCTTGTTTTACAACTTCATTGAATTTGCGTAAAAAGCACTTATTTACATTTGGGCTGTCCATGGATACTAAAATAATTCTGTTCAACGAAATATTGAAGGATGATAACACATCAAGAATTTCTTTTAGCAAAATATCTGCTGTTGCATGACCCAGAAAAACGCTTTTTAGGTATCGGCAAGAAACTGAATTTATTTCTGAAAACCAGTACCTGAGATACACATCCAACTGCCGTTTCACTTGTGTATTTGTAGTTTCATCAAATGCTATAGTAACCTTTCCTGGGCTACTAGATGCAATGTCTTTTTCAAATCCTCTTCAAAATATTTTGACAATCCATGTGATATCACATAAGCAACTTTTTTTCTTTAAGTTGCATTTTGGCTGCAATAGCAGAGAATCAGAAAACATTTCTTTGAAAAGTTCAACTGTTTCAGTGCATGAAACAAAAGACATATTGTCCTTAGCAACTTTCATGGCCCATAATGCTTCGGCTTTAGCCAACTGTAAATCATGACTCAGTACTTCACTAATATTTGTTTTGGGCTGAAGATCCCGTCCTCCAAAGGCTATCACAGGATGGACTTATTTTGAAATTTACTTTGAAATTTCTGCAAATGTTTTTCCTTTATGATGCGCTTTTACTTGTGATAAGCCACTATTAGAAATGTTGAAAATTTCTGAACACAATATACACTTAGCAGAAAATATTGTTTCAGTTGCAGAACACCATTCTTTCAACTTCACTCCGTCCAATTCTTTGGCGAGCCACGCATCTTGAAATTTCGTTTTGGATTTAGGCATCTTAAACACTTGTATTACTAACCAGAAAATGAAAGGGAAGTACAAAAACATGTTCCAATATTGCAAAACCAGGCAACTTCCCGAAATTTGGCTGCGAGGATGTCAGAAGATAGAAAAAAAAAAAGCAGGTCACCACTAGAGAACTGAACCTGCACACAGCAGAGAACACCACAAAAGACGCAAAACCAGAAACTATCATATGCATCTCACGCAAGTTCAGTCAAAGCGAGTCGGAGCCGAGATATATTGCGCATCGAAGGTCGCTGTCGCCGACGCACGATCGAAGGTCAATGATCACGTGCTCTACTGCCTGCCACGATAACACTCAGCTACCATCCCATCGTCATTACCGGAGGTTACGGAAGGAGACCACATGTTTCCTCTTTGCTTCCACCCACCTGCGGTTTACAATAACAAAACATCAGCAGAAAGAGGAGGTTCCACAAGGCATGTACAAAAATAAAGTACGATCTTCTGCGTGCCACGGAGTTCGTCTGCAAAGCGCAAACCAGGGGTGAAAATGACCCCTCCCCTTTTCCCTTAGATCTCTTGTTACTCTCGAAAACTGTCCGAAGGCAAAAAAGTGGAGCGCCCGCCCCGAAGCAAGTGCATCTCGATGGCGTCATTTTCCCTCCCTTCAGCAGCACAGCATATAGGCTGTGTTTCTACAATAACAGGTCTTTTTACCTTACCGTAATGGTAAATTTACTGGCGTTAATAACGGTTGTATTTTTAATAAATAAGCTTACGAAAATTTTAGGAAGAATAGCAAATTTTAGGTACAATTTTAGGAATTTAAGGAGGGTCACAAAATATTAGGAATTTTAGGAGGAATGCGATCCCTGCATTAATATCAGGGATTTTCTTCTGAATGCATTTGCTTCGCTGTAACAAGCCAAGTGTGCGTGGTTTGCGTGTGCATCACAAACTCCTAAGGTTTTCTTAAGGAAATCGTACCTTTGATATAAAAGGAAAACTAATGTAACATTAAATAACACTAGGGAGCACAGTTTTTGTTGACTTAGATCTGACACTTATTTTTTACTACCTTTTGGGTTGTGAATCCAAATATGACCTCAGTTTTTTTCTACCACATCAACTTTTAACGATACAGGGTACCCTCCATGTTCCTCGAAAAACATACAAATTTCATACATAGAATGGAAAATAAAGAAAAAAATAATTTACCTGAATGTACTTTATTTACATCTATTTTGTTTATACAAAGGATATATTGCTACTGCCTGGCAAATTGTGTGCAAGTCGTAGCAGTGATAAAAATTTGCGCTTATAGCTTTTCCTGGAGTGTTCAATCTGTGGACAATCCCGTCGAATGCTCCAGCAATAGTCAGCCAGCATTTGTTCATCCCATCTACCCTGATACCGTTCTTCCATGGCCTTCAAATCTTGGTGGAATCGTTCTCCTTGTTCATCACTGACGGCACCAAGATTTTCCAGAAATGTATCAAGATGGCTATGCAGAAAATGAACCTTGATGCTCATGTTGCAGCCAAGCATTTTGTAGGAGTCCAAGAGTTTCTGAATAATTTTGGTGTAATTCTTTGCTCTTGTATTTCCAATAAAGTCCTTAACAATGGCCTTGAATGATAACCAAGCATTCTTTTCCAGTTCTGACATTGTCCCGATGAAATGTTGATCTTTGATGAGCTGCCGAATCTGTAGACCATCAAATACACCTGCCTTTATTTTTTCCAAAGACAGGCTATTTTTTTTTTTTTTTTTTTTTTTTTTGGAGGTTTAACGACCACCGTGAGCAACTCAATGGGCTACAAGCAGTCGCCCATCCCTAATTTAGGGTCACTGGTTCCAGGGAAGGGAGAGAACCAGTGCCGTAAGACAAACTCAACATCCATGCCTCACCGGGATTCGAACCCGGACCCCGTTCGGACGAATGATCAGAGGCCATCGCTTAGACCACTGCGCCACCGGGGCGGCAAAGACAGGCTAGGAAATGCCGTAATGAGGTACTTGAAACAGTCTCCTTGAGTTGGCAAAGCTGTAACAAACTGCTTCATGAGACCTAGTTTCATGTGCAGAGGTGGGAATATTATGTTTTTTCTATCAACAAGTGGCTCATGTAGAATGTTTGGATCCCCAGGTTTGAGGGAAGATCGTGGAGGCCAATTTCTTTCCACCCAATGCTTCTCACATGCTTTGCTGTCCCACATGCACAGATAACAGGGATATTTTGTGTATCCACGTTGCTGACCAAGAAGGAAGCATACCATTTTAAGGTCAACACATATGTCCCAATTGTGTGTGTGATATTGCAACAACTCGATGACTCTCTTTATGTCACCATATTCTTCAAACTCAATGACCAATTGGGACTGACCCAAATAAATTGCTATTGTGAAGGAGGACACACTTTAAACTCCGCTTTGAACTATTGATGAACATTTGCCATTCATCCAGTAATACTCTGCAATTCCCAATTCCTCATTAAACCTCATATGTTATGGCAATATACAAAGCCACTATCACTTCTAAAGTACTGCAGAAATTCAATTTCTCTGGTTCGAAAGAATGATACTTTCGTTCCTTTTTCAAGCAGGTTTTTCTCACGCAGTCTTGATGCTAGGAGTTCTGAAGATTTCTTAGCAGTCCCAAATCACGTGCCAAATCACTCAAATCATGCTGACCAAATCCCTTATGAACAGAGTCATCTTCAATTACAAAATCGGCTTCACTGTTGTCACACACTTCATCACCATAATCATGTTCTTTAAGAGAGGGTAGTGTAGCGAAAACCGGCACTGGGATTTCAGCTGAACCATCAACTATACGCATAGCTGATGGTAGACTAGGATACTCTATGTTACATTTATTTTTCTTGTTATATCCTGATGTTTTCACTATGCAAAAATAACAGTCACTTACATGATCTACTGGCTCTCGCCAAATCATAGGTATTCCAAATGGCATCACGTGTTCCCTTTGTCCACATCCGTAAACTTTCCACACACTGCTTGCACACCTTATGAGGCGACCATGACTTATCCTAATCGCCCAGTTTAACTTTGAAATATGCAAAATAGGCTTGCTTTACAAATGCGCTGATGTTCGCCCTTTGACTAGGAATCGTGAAACTTCCACAGATATAACAAAATGAATCAGGGTTGTTTATGCACTTCCGACGAGAAACAGAAGAGGCAGACATCATTAATATGTGCTTATGAAATAGTAAAATTTGCTAAGCTAAAGCAAGTTATGAAAAATAGCTAACAGTGAATTTCCATTTATATAGAGCAGCACACAACCTCTCACCACGCTGTCGTGCGTGTAACTGAAAATAGCCCAGACAACTAACAACCTTTCGCTGGTTCACAAGGTCGTCCTCCACCCCACCCCTCCCCACTCGATGGAGGCGCTTTGCTTTCGGCCAATAGAACACTACTGCTCTCCTCCATATCGGCTACAATAATCGCATGCAGATAAGCAATAGAGAAAAAACCTGACGTGATAGAAGAAAACTAGCTGCAGTTACAAAATCAGCATGCATATTTCAGTCAAAGTCAGCTGAAAAAACGAAGTCAACAAAAAATATGTTCAAAATTGTTCCCCAGTGTAATCAAATTTTAAAATCACCTTTCAGCAGGTGCACCATGATACTCTTCATACAATGTTTTTCATCCAGTAATTATCAATGTCAAACTTTTGTTATTGCTATGAACAATTACAACTGGAACCAAAACTATAAGATTACAGTGAGATTTAGTAAAGTTGATTAGATAAAAGCTGCTTCCATCACTCAACGCTTACACAGTGACATTTTGGCACAGGATTGCCCTCTCTCCCCTCCTTCTTCAGTAGTAGTAGAATCAGTTTATGACTTTTTTGTTGTTGCTGTCTGAAAGAGCCACAGCTCTTGCATATGTGGGATCCTGTATGTATGGACATGGACATTAAGCAGACGATTGAGAGTTAGTAAGTGGTTCAATGCACCTTCCATCTGGAAAAAGAAAAGTGTGAGGGTGAAGAGATTCCCCAAGGTAGGTCAAAATGAGAAAAAGAAAACCTCCTAAAAATTTTGCTCCCTGAATGTATGGGGCAAAATTCAGACTTAAAGTAAGAACTGAAAGATCGGTATTCCTGATAATTGATTACAAGTTATGCGATATAAACAATCCTTTCATTTATCCATAGCGCTCGCTCATGAGCGATTTTAATTAACATACATGAGACTAAGAAAAAAAAAAGCAGTACTTTTTAATTTGGTGAAAAATCAGACTGTGCAGTGAGAAAGTGTAAATATTACACAGCATGAACAAAACTGAATTGTTCACTGTAATTTATTTATGAAAATATTTAACTAGATCACACCACTATATTCACAATTATAAAATTACTGAATTCCAAACAAAATAGGGTGGTTTTAAAAGACATAGCTTCAACCAGTTTTTTTTTTTTTTCCTGGTTTTGTTCTTGTACTTGCTAGAACATTAGATCTGGTTTCGTCTTGCGAGCAAACCCTACTTTCTTCTCAGTAAGTTCCATGGCCATATTTGCCTTTTGTTGACTCTGCCAATGCACAGCCATCCACTGTTTACTTTTTTTCTGCTGATAGTTTTCCCTTACCATTTTTCTTTGTTACTTTTCTTTCTTTTTTCATTTTTTTTTTATTCCCTCAGATGACAATTTTATCTATCATGCTTAATATGCTTAAAAGTACTTTCAGCCTGAGAACCATGAATTCTGATATCAGAGCTTTCACTATTTTAGATAAATAGTGTAATTTTTAGAGAATTAATACTTGTTTTTTTAACACCATGCATGCATTCTCACAAATTTCCAAACTTTGTCACTTCTGTTTTTGGAAATCCCTCCACCCCCTTTATGAAGCTAAAATGCACACACATTTATGAGGGTGATGACATTTAACAAATACATAGGAGTGGGAACATCGTAGGGGAAGGGGGGGGATACAATTACGGAGAAATCCTCGCTCCGTCTGACTTCCGTTTTCGAAAATGTATCCAACATTTTCAAGCGGAAATACAAATATTTATGGAATAAAATTATATCTAACAATAATACTGGGTGGAGGAAACATCACAAGAAAAAAAAATTATGATTACGAGAGAAATCTTACCTCCGTCTACTTTCCGTTTTCGAAGGAAGAAATTCCGTCCTCCGACGAAGAAAATAATCTATCCCCCCACCCCCTCCCCACCGCCAATCCTCCCAAAATTTCAGTCCAGTTGTACATCAGACTCGTGAATGGTCAAACTGATAACAAAAAAGGCGGAATTTTTTTAATCACAGCAAGAATCTCGTGGCCGAAGATTACGGGGAAATTTTCGGGCTGCCTAACTTCTGTTTTCATAAATTGTTGCCTACAATTCCATGCTGAAATTATGCAATGATATTATATTTAAGAACAATACTGAACAAAAGCAACATCGTGAGAGAAAAGAAATATGATTGCGGGGAAAATCTGCCCTCCATTTAACTTCAGTTTCCGAATGTTTAAAAAGACAAAACAACGCCCCTACGGAATACAACTCCCCCCCCCCAACTAATACCCCAAAAATTTCTTCATATTCGCATCAATCTCAAGAAAAAAAGGAGAGAACTTCGCAAATCTGCAGAAGAATCTAACGTACGAATTCACTGCTGAAGCAATTTCGAATGTCATAAGATTACGCTAAAATATCGATGACTGGTAAATTTTAATTTTTTGGCACGAAATTGGGGCAGATTACATCAAAATCACGATTTTTTAGCAGAACGGCGCAAGAACAACGTTTTGGCGCAGGTCTGGCAGCCCTGTATACCGACGCTGGGACATCATTGTAAACAATGGGGGGAGTACATAGTCAATTGACTCCGTTTTCCCTTCTGATGTAATACATTCCTGTAGTGTGCCGATAAAAATTGCATGCATGAACTTATGCATCAACCCAATATTACTTGTTATTTTTTTAAAGTACTAAAATCATATGATTAGAAATGTTTCCATATTGAAGTAGCAGTTGGCTTAATTATTAAAAATGTTGTGCCTCTAAATCAGCAGACTCTCTTACCACCCGGCACCATTCTTATAACCAAGTTACCAGTCAGTAATATAGTGGAAATAACAGAAACTACCTTTTTGAATAGAAATACACTATCGACCAACAAGTATTTCGAGAAAGGTGTAATCGTCAGGTATCACAAAAATGGCTGATCCATACGTGACATATCCAGCGAGTTGAAGTATCCAAAATCGACAGTGGCCTACGTGATTGGCAAGTGGAAGATGAGAGGTGACTGTCGGAATGTGCACCGACCCGGCAGACCCACAAAACTGGGAGTTAGAGACCGATGGCTGCTGGCCAGAGAAATTCGGAAGAACCACACCAAATCGATGGGCCACATGCGCAAGGAGTTTCAACAGGCATCTACGAGTGTTCTTTCAATGAATACCATCCGTAAGGAAGCCCATCTGCTCGGTTATCATGGACGTGCTGCCGCCCACAAGCCTTTGATCACCAAGTTCAATAGTGCTGCTCAGCTAATGTGGTGCAAAGAACATCGACAGTGGACCGTTGAACAGTGGAAACAGGTTCTCTGGAGCGACGAAGCAAGGTTCACCCTCTACTGTTCGGATGGCAGGGTCTGGGTTTGGAGTCTGCCTGGAGAATGCCTCCTGCCAGAATGTATTGTGCCAACTGTGAAGTTCGGTGGCGGTGGAATTATGCTATGGGGGTGTTTCTCCTGGTATGGCACAGGACCTTTCGTCGCAATTCCTGGTAGACTCAACGCCGAGACCTACTGCACTATTTTGGATGACCATGCGCTTCCTACGTTGTGGCAGTTTTACAAGGTGGACCCATGTTACTTTCAGGATGACAATGCCACCTATCATGTTGCGAGGTCCACCATGGCTTGGTATAGTGACAATAGGGTTAATCGAATGGACTGGCCTGCGCAGAGCCGGACCTTAACCCTATCTAGCACCTCTGGGATGAATCGGAGTGTCGACTAAAGGGGTGCCCCCACCGTACGAAATCGGTGAAGGAACTGATCTGTCTTCTCCAAGCAGAGTGGAAGAAAATACTGCTAGCCGCCGTACAACGCCTGGTTGAGAGTATGCCCCGGAGGGTCGCAGCTGTAATCGCCGCTCGTGGAGGCTCCACGAACTATTGAAGGTGAATAAACTTTGTTTTCCTTTGCTATCACAGGTGTCCAATTACTTGTTGGTAGATAGTGTAGTTTTGTTTCTGAAGAATTAAAAGAAAATCCTTAAACATCAGTAATCAAATGTCCAAAGTCAGAGCATATTCTTTAAAAAAAAATCTGGCTCTGTAGGAATTTAAAAAGGTCTTCATGTCTGCTAATGTTTAGCTTAAATGTATGGCACTTCTAAAATTTCCAGTTGCTACGCCCATATGATTCCAGCTAGAAATAAAATCCTCAAAATTAAATCTCTATATTTAACATCAGCAAAAATTAAAATTCTACTGAAAGTTTGAAAGCTTACTTACACCGCCAAATCATCAGATTACTGTTGCAATCTTTCTTATATATATACAAAACAAAACAAGTGCTGTTATAAAGAAATTCCTGTAAACTCCAGGAAACATGTGACAAAAAAATGGCTTTAAAGAAAAATGAAAAACGAAATATAGCAAAACAAAATTAAACAGGACCATAATAATGCTCTTTTGTAATAAGTTAACAACAACGGTATCTATCACATGCTCAAAAAAGGCAGGAAAAATCCTTTACTTATTTCAGTCAGACATGTATAATAACACTCTCCTTAGTTTGCAGTTTCACATACTTTTTTTTTCAATATTTCTGCAGAAATATAGAATTTCTAATAGCAAAAAACATAGCAATGATTTTTGCCACCAACATCAAGGCAGCTATTTCACAAACTTTTAACAAAGCAATAAATGGAGGAACCCTTTGAAATTTCCTAATGACCACAGAACTACAGTACATGGCTGTCTATTGTTCCTACAATTAGAAAGTATTCTTACAAAATGGCAAGAATTAAGAACTCATTTTCAGGAACTTAATGGGAACTGTTTTAGTGCTGAAATTGTGCATGGAATGTACTGAGATGTTCCATACACAATGAATTAAAATAACTTGGGACTACTTGCAATTTTTTCATTCCACTGCTTTTGAGATTCAGCAAGAAAGTAAAACATTTCAATATTAATGAATTGATAGTTCTAGCAATAAAACTTGACTTAAAAACCTCAGAAACTTATGTTTAGAAAAATTAAACTCATAGTTATAGGTTTAAAAATAAAGTAAAAGAGTTAAAAGAAAATGTGATAATAATATGCTTTAGACAAAGAAGCCAAAATTTTCTTTTCCATTTTTTAAACAGCTAATGCAAAGAAAGGATACCAAGAAATGTATCTTATTTCTGCTGAGATTTCATCTAGTAAAAGGGACAATCAGTCTCTTGTTTGATGGATTTGATAGTTCATCTGGAATATTCTAAAAAAATATCTTCCAAAGAATATCAATTACAAAGGAAAATAATTTCATCAATCGGAGAATAAATAACTAATTACTCTAAAGCGAAGTGAATCAATACAGTGACTCGTGTAGAGGCTTTAAATAAATGGAAAGTTTAGAAAATTTAAATAATTTTCTAAGCTTTCCATTTTATTATCTCACCAGAGCTACACTGAAAAAAATACTAAGAAGCATGAATAATAAAAAGCCCAATTTGAGAAACAGAATGAAAATAAAACTTCTGACATTTTGTCAGTAAAATTTGGTTTTGTGAGAAATAAATGTGTCGCTGTAGTGAACTTCCAAAACACTGATACAAATGAAACGGAATGAGAAGTTAAAATTCAAGATATTTCTTAATTAGATATCTATTTCATTTTTTTTACAAAAGTAGTACATCACTTTATCAGATTGATCGTATGCTTCTTAAGTAACACAGGGTACTTCTTTTTATTTAATATGTTGTTTTCTAAAACCTAGCCATTTGTAGATAACATCAAAAACAAAAAAGATACTTTTAGCAAAGAAAAATCTAGTATTTCCTGGCAACTGAAGATTTTGAGCTGGCAATACTACACTTTTTATATATGTAATACGAAAGCTTATCATTTTGAACCCAGTAATACTACCATCAATGATTTCCAAGCTGTTCTGGGCATGTTTAATAAGAGAAGTTGGCCAAAACCACATACCTAATTAGAAGTACATCTTAATAAAATTGAAATGCACACTTACGTAAAATTAAAAAAAAAAAAAAAAATGCAATATGGGACCAGAGTTTTTTTAAGAAAATGTTTAGGTTGTTGCCAGATCTTGGTCCAAAGTTCTAACCACCATTTTAAAGCTACTGTTTAATTGTTTTTATTGAAGGTTTAACGACCACCGTGAGCAACTCAATGGGCTATAATAAGCAGTCGCCCGTCCCTAATTTAGGGCCACTGGTTCTAGGGAAGAAAAAGAGCCAGCGTCATAAGACAAACACAACACCCATGCCTCACCGGGATTCGAACCCAGACCCATCTTGAACGAGTGATCAGAAGCCATCGCTTAGACCACTGCGCCACCGGGGCGGCCAGGTATGTCGAAAGGAGACTTAGAACAGATAGCTTAGTTATTGGACTGCTGGTCATTTATTAATACATCTGCAAAAAATGAAATTTGAAAGAGCAAAGAATCCCCTTTATTAAGTACGAGAACAATGAGCACTGATTGCACTCTGCTCTACACCAATGAGAGAATTTGTTCTGTGAAAAGGGCATATAAAGACAACTTTATAAAGGAACAGTTTTAAAGGAATTTGTGAAGCCCGACAACCAGACACTGTACAGAGTTCATTTCTTATGGTTATTGGTCATCCTCAAGTACATACCTTAACCTGCTCAACAACAAACTAGACAATGTTCAACAACCACCACTGGATCTTCTCCAGCACAACTTAGCACCAACTCAAAAGCCTTACTCACCCAACTAAGACTTCAAGACACCATACGAGTTAATTTTTTACAGGATTGGCCACCCTCAATCAAGTACAGAGCTCAACCTGCTTGACTATGAACCAGACAATGTTTAACAAACCAACACTGGATCTTTCAGCACAACTAAGCACTTACTCAAAAAGCCAGAACCACCCAACAGTGGCTGTAGTACACCGTACCAGAGTTCATTTCCTATGGTGATTAACCTTCCCAAGTACAGACCTACTCCACTACAAACTGCAGAAAATTTTGATAGAGCACAGTCTACTCTTTCATGCGTGCCAATATTAATGGCCTAAAGCACAGTTTGAGGTGAGCAATTGTGAATGTAGACATAAGTGTCATTCATTCAGCTACCTATGACTGTCTACATTGTTTGAGGACCTCTGAAGTCTAAGGGAGGGCCCCATTTTGAATAATTTTATGTTCCACGTGCATGAACTTCATGAAGTGCCAAATAAATGACACAAAAAGTATGAGACCCAATGCTTTCCTATTTTTCCACCATTTGCTCTTATCACTGTGACAGAACTTATGTTCAAATTTATGAACCAATTAGAAAAACACTCTTTTTAGCTTTACTGAGAAATTGTAATTACATAAAGTGAAAGAAAACAGGCCTTGATGGTAAACAAAATGCCAGAAATGTCTGCAAATAAACAGAACTCAGAGAAAACGAAAAAAGAAAATTCAACTGAATATAATTTATGAACCAAACTTTTTTAAAGTATTTTTTTACAAAACAAAATTATTATTTTTTAATCATTAAACTTCTTTTTCCAAACACAGGCAAACAAAATATAATCTACTTCAATTTTAAGTTAACAATGGAAACTAAGAACCATAATTTTTTTTTTTAAGTCCTACACATTCTCTGCCTAATATACAAAATACTTTCAATCTTATTAAACATCACATCTACTCACAACCTCATACATTGTCCAGTGTGCAGTAAAACATTATTTATATACATTAGGAATGTAACTTTAAAAAAGCAAAGTAAAGAATTTGCCTAAAATAAAAGCTATCTCCATAATAAAATACTATCTAGAACTATTACCTCTTGGGTTGCTTCATTGACGTATATGTCCTGTTTCGTGTTTAAAATTAAATGTATTTGAAAGTTTTGTATTTATTTCTGAGAGATGTTTAATAAAACCTGAAATATACAGCCTAGGGTTATGTAATAGTCTAATAATTAAAAAAAGGGATACAAATAACATATGCAAAAAAGCATTACTGACTCAGATATATGACCAATTGATGATTGACAGATACATGATTAACAAAAAACCATTATTCACAATTAATTTGTGGAACAAACAGTGCTACCTAATTCCACTCAAACATTAAATGAAATTATGATCATCCAAGCAAACATTCATGCACACAACAGCAGTTGCATGTCCTCAAATATACCTGAAAGGTATTTTGAAATTAGTCAGCACAGCAAAAGACATGAACAAACAGCTCACTATCTTCTTATGTGAACTATTATGTTGTTGTTTCGTGAATACACAACTTTGCGGTGGTGGTCACTACCAGACGCGCTTTCAGAAAACCTGTTATAACGGGCATTACCTTCAGACTGCAGAATCTCATTTTTGGCCTTGACTGCCGCAGCTTCGTCAGCTTCTTCCTGTGTAGGTGCTGTTTCTGGGTAAATTCGATACTGCTTGTCACCAACGGTAAGAACCGATACAAATGACTTTTTCTTCTGACCAATAGACGAGTGTTTGAAATTGATGGGCAAATTATTTTTCCTCGCATAGTTTTCAACAAACTCTCTTGCTGACCCTAAAAATAAAAAAAAAAAAATAAAGAAAAATCAATGAACTTAAAACATTCACCTTAGATACATACAAAAAAAAAAAAAAAAAAAAAGACACTTACTAGAAAATTTCATCAAAGTGGATCTCCATACATTCTGTGACAACTCATGATTTCATTAAAAAACAAACAGAACAATTGTATTTCTTATTCAGGTAAACTGTTACTAGACATACAGGGATATTCAGAAAGGACTTTACAACTTTGAAAATATATAGAAATTTATTCAGAATATTACAAAATTTTTTAGAGGCATTCATCTGCAGCAAAACTCATCAAGTTTTACCTCACGTAGTGCCATAGCACCAACAGGCTATTCAGAAAGGACTTTACAACTTTGAAAATATATAGAAATTTATTCAGAATATTACAAAATTATTTAGAGACATTCATCTGCAGCAAAACTCATCAAGTTTTACCTCACTTAGTGCCATAGCACCAACAGGCTATTCAGAAAGGGCTTTACAACTTTGAAAATATATAGAAATTTATTCAGAATATTACAAAAATTTTTAGAGGCATTCATCTGCAGCAAAACTCGTCTAGTTTTACCTCACATAGTGCCATAGCACCAACAGGCTATATAAACAGTTGCCAATCCTTATATTTAGGACCAAGTTTTACCTCGTGTAGTGCCATAGTACCAACAGGCTATATAAACAGTTGCCCATCCTAATATTTAGGACCAAGTTTTACCTCACATAGTGCCATAGCACCAACAGGCTATATAAACAGTTGCCCATCCCAAATTTAGGACCATTGGTTCCAGGAAAGGGAGAGAGCCAGTGCTTTAAGACAAACACAACTTCCATGCCTCACCAGGATTTGAACCCAGTCCCCAAAAGGTTTAATGTCTAAACTTGGTTTAGCAAAGTTAACAAAAAAATTTCTGCATACGTCATTTTTTAATTTTGTTGCAAACTCTTATACGTTTTTGTTTTAATTAAGTTGCATCAAGCTGTTAAGGATGACAATGCTGAGAAAGTAAAACATCCAATAAGTAAAAGAACAAGTGTTAATGCAGCAGATAACAGAAGAAAGACTCAAATGATTAGAAGTCAGCACTCAGACCACTGTGCCAGTCGGCACATTTGTGCCAACAATGACATATATTATACTCTTATTACTATCTTTTCCTAATAAAATACACAGGTATGCCAACAATATCACAAACCCCTTTATCCATTGAACCTGTTATGCCATAATAGTGATAATCTCAACTACTGGAGCCTACAATTTGTTCAATCAAATAAAGCAAAGGAACATTAGCATCTTCAGGTACATTAGACAGGGCTAGCTATTTTGTTTAATAAAATCAGAATCTCATTTTTTAATCTTATTCTAATAATAGGAATAATTTCTAATGACAAGTGTTTAATTACTGCATGTTAATCAGATCTATTGACTGAATCTCAAATCTCATACGCGAAAATAATCTTAAGTTATTCCAAAATTCTTCTCCCCTCCCCCCTCCTTTTCACAAGGAACAGCAACATTCACCAGACTTTCAAGCTTGCAACATACTGTACAAAAAAAAAAAAAATGCTCTGTGTCATGCATACCAACTTGAAGTTAAGATCACAGTCTTTAAAGTCAAAATATTGCAATTTGGACAGTCTCACTTGAAATGATTTATTGTACAAAGCAAAGAACGGTCTTAGTGCGAGATGGTTTAGCCTCCTCAGGGTGCTCCACCGGACAACAATAGCACGCAGAACAGCAACAATGGCCTCTTGTGAATCTTGGAGAAGTACCAGCTAGTTCTCAGTGACATTGGCGAACCAAAAAGACTCCAACCCACTGGGTTGTTCCAGAATCCTTAGGTGGAACGACCAACTGGAATCATTAGCTGTGCTCTGATCACCCACACTGATGTACTTTTAATGTGTGCTGATCACTAACACTGATGTACTTTCAATCATTAGCTCTGTGCTGATCACCCACACTGATGTACTTTATGATTTTTATTATCCAAAGAAAGAACACAAGTGTGGAACATGGTGGACCTACCACACTTAAGAAGGATGGTCCACCATCGAAACAATATACACTCACGGACAATGAAATCTGCGCACCAAGAAGGAAGCATCGGATTAAACCGAAATTTTATGGATGTAATGATACAGATGAATAATACACATGATGACAAAAACAGAGCTGGAGGGCAATTACAGAGGGATCTCTGGCACGCAGTCCGGCCATCTTCAACAGCGCATCGCACAGCCTTTGTGCTGTGATACATGCTGCAATACGGTCCGGCATGGAGGCAAACAGACGCCTGATGTTGTCCTGCGACAGACTGGCCCACAGGTGTTAGACGGTGTGCTCCAAGTCCCGGATAGTGCGGCACAGCAGCAGCCAGCGTTTCAACTGGTCCCACACGTGCTCGATAGGAGACATGTTCGGGGAGCGGGCAGGCCATGGAAGTGTCTGGACATGACATAGGCAGTCTGGGCAACCCGAGACGTGTGCGGGCAGGCATTATCCTACTGGTACAGCTCACCTGGAATCCCGGCTAAGAATGGGAGCACATGGGGCTGTAGGATCTCATCTACATACAGCTGGCCCGTCAATGATCCACGTACCACTACTATAGCTGATCGGCAATCGCAGACAATGACTCCTCAAACCATAGTGCCTGCAGTGGGGGAGGTGTGGCGCTCGACAGCCAGTTAGGGATTGTGCCGTTGCCCCTGGGACCTCCACACCCGGGCACGATGGTCAACTGTCTCCAAAACGAAGTGGCACTCATCGCTAAACACCACGCATCGCCAGTCTGTGGCAATCCATGTCACTCTGGCCTGGCACCACTGCACACAGAGCCGGCATGTTCCGGTGTTAATGGTAGCACACGTAAGGGGCGCTGGGATCGCAGATTAGCTTCTGCGAGGTGTCAGGAAATGGTTTGTGGGCACACACACAGGAGCCGCTACATCCGCCTGTATAGTGGACCAGGTCCCCGTTGAATCCTTTCGTGCCTGGCACGCGATCTGTCGATCCTCTCTACCGGTGGTTCTCCTGGTCCGTCCAGAGCTGCTTCTCCATGTAGCAGTGCCATCACGTGTCCACTGCTCCCAACACAGTAAGACGGTATGGTCAGAACGATCCACGTGGCAGGCTATATGGCCCAACGACCACCCTGCGGTTTTCAGCCTGACGATCCAGCCCCTTTCGAAGTCAGTCAGTTGCGTAAATCGACAACTCTGGCATCTACCCGGCATTCTTGTCCCTCTGTACTCTTGCTTGCATCGGTCGGTGATTCTCGCTTTTATGGGGAATCAACTACATGCCGGTTTGCGCTTGCAGCACCACCACAGGGTGTGCAGTCATGCGCATTTCGCCCCAAACGTGGATCATTTGCACACCGGCACACACACTAGCCATTTGCAAAGCTTTGCGGTTGCAGCACGTTTTCTTCTAAATGCGTAAATTTCATTGTCCGTCAGTGTATAACTGAAAAATGGCACCTGACAAAGAGATCTGAGCTGAGTGAGTGCAGTATTGGTGTTTGGAATACTAGAAGTATAAATGGAAAGATAAATGAGGTGATTGAAGAAATTAATAAGTATAGATTGGATGTGATGTGTGTAAATGAAACTGAAAAAGAAAGAAATTGGGATGGAAGAAATGAACAGAACGGAGAGTGTGTGATCTGGAGTGTTGAATACTGTGAGAGCACAGGCTGGTGTAGGTGTGATTTTAAGTGGAAAGATGATCAACTTGATTCATTACAGCTGCATAGGAGTGTGAATTCTCTGGATTTATCTGAAAATGAAACTTCAGAAAATAGTAATTGTTGCAGTGTATGCTCCTTGTGATTCAGAACCTGCTGATAGGAAGGAAAAGTTTTGGAATGAGCTAAAGGCTGTTTAGAGCCAGTGTGGTGCTAAAGAGAAAGTTATACACTGGTGCGCAAAAATTAAGGACGAAGAGGAGAAATTAGCATAACAGGGGAATGAGCAGGCAGAACGGACCGAAAGACCACTCAGGAGATAGACTAGGGTCCGATACGGTAGGGCATGCGCATATATGCAGCATGACGTGGCACACGGGCGGTGTACGCTCAGCAATTTGGTGAAAGCTATTGCACGGTATACATCGATTTCAACGACGTCTAGTTGCTGCCACCGTGTGATATGGCCAACAGGCAATCCAGTAGACGACATCTGGATGACTTTACCCGAGGTCGCGTCATTGGGAAGTTGGAAGACGGTCGAAGTGTGACTAGTGTGGCCGAGGAGTTCGGGATCGCTCACAGCATCGTTTCACGAGCTCAGAGAGCATTTCAAACGACAGGAACAGCTGTCCGAGAGTTTAGCAGTGGTCGTCCACAAGCCAACCACGGCAGCGGACGACCGGTATATTGTCCTACAGGCGAGAAGAGACAGACGGCAGAGGGCGGGAGAAATCGCAAGGCATATGCAATAGACAACTGGACGTCCGTTATCGCGTTTTACCGTGGCCAGGAGGCTGCACAAAGGTGGTCTATTTGCACAACGACCAGTACAGTGTGTGCCATTCATGCCTGCTCATCGGAGACTGCGGTTTCTGTGGTGCCAGGAACACAAGAACTGGACACATCAGCAATGGGGTCGAGTTCTCTTTACAGATGAGAGCCGATTTAGTCTGACGAGCGATTCTGGACGTATACACATCTGGAGAGAGCAGGGACCATGCAATCACACCTCCAACATCATCGAAAGGGACCGGTTTGGAGGTGGAGGAGTTCACGTTTGGGGCGGTATCATGCTTGGTAGCTGTGCTTACCTCCACATCTTCCAAGGAGGTTCAGTCACTGGTGTCCACTATTGTACCGAGGTTCTCCTGCCTCACGTGCATCTGTTTAGAGGTGCTGTGGGTCACGAGTTCCTCTTCATGGAAGACAACACTACACCTCAGCGTACAGTAGCTGTTGGAGAGTGAAGATATTCAACGCATGGATTGGCCCGTGAGGTCCCTGGACATAAATTCAATCGAACACGTGTGGGACCTTCTCGGGAGATTCTTGGCAGCACGTTACCAGCCGCCAGCAACGATTCCGCAGCTGCGATTGGCGCTACGAGAGGAATGGGCCATGATGCCCCAACAGCTCCTTGACAACCTCGTCCTCAGCATGGACAGACGTTGTAAATCCTGCAACGCAGTCAGGGGTGATCATATCCCCTACTAAAGACTGGATTTTTTTTGGCAGCCGCCTGTCACATGGACGTTTCTGTCTTCTGTCCAGTTGTGCTCGAAGCTACCTTTTAAATAAAGTGTCTTTGTATCCTTTGGATTCCTTGTTTGGACGGTTTTGCTCACTTGTCCCATATTCTACATCTTGGGGATCTTATGGTATGATTTGAGTCGATGTGGAGCACTTCTGCACGACGTTACATTCGAAAAACCGTCACGTCCTTAATTTTTGCACGCCAGTGTAGCAGGGGATTTCAATGCTAGAGTAGGTGTTCAGAAAGGGATTTCTGATAATGTTCTGAGTAAATTTAATGATCCTTGTGTGAATGATAATGACACGTGAAAGATTAGTTGAACTCCGCATTGAAAATGGATTGTGTGTATGTAATATGTTTTTCAACCACAAGAATATCCACATATATACTTGGGGAAATCATACTCTGGGACAAAAGATTGTAACAGATTTTGCTGTTTACGATCATCTGAAACACTCAGTTGTTGACACTCGTGTGATTATATCTGACGGAAGAAAAGTTTTTCAATAGGGTTTTTAATCCCATAGATATTGCTGTAAACGGAATCGTGAGCTTACGTCCTCTGGTTGCAGACTTGTGCGTTAAGAAAAACATGAATTTATATGAGAAACATTTCGCACCGGAAAGGCTCTCCAACACAAAAAGAATTTTTCAAATCGGACTCTTGGAAACAGAGATATCGACAAAAATTAGATGTGACTTTACGTCCCTGGGGGGGGGGGGGAAACCATGCATTATTTTAGGAAGAAAGTATTCACAAAAGGTTTTTCCATATGAGTGGTATCAGTCCAAGAAGAAAAAATTTAGTCGGGTTTTCAGGAGCCCAGATTTTCCTACAAATACATCAGATTGGTTGGACCAACAAATCAAAGACGTTAAAAGTGTGGTACAAAAGTTAAAATCAGGCTAATGCAGGAAAATTTTTAAAAAGCTAGATGAGTTTTAAAAAGTCGATATGTTTAAAAAACGAAAAGACAGCGAACATATTGCACCGGTTCCCCAAAATCTTCCGCAACGTAGCTGCGCTGTCGTCCAACAGATGAGTACGGAAATGTTGAAAACGATGTAACCGAAAACGAACACAAAAAACATGAATGAGATTAAGTCGGCAGTTGCACGTCTCACACATAGGCGCAGGGTCACGAAACAGCAAATAGCGATCGGCGAAGCGACAATGCCCAATGCGGAAATGTGCCAAGATAACTTCTTCACGCCGATGAACACGAAGACTTGGTTTCCATAAACCGATCTCTGGCTTCAATTTAAAGAAATTGTTCTCTGTCTGTTGATTCCACCGATTCTGCCACTGAAGGCGAACGTAGTGTACAATGGCTGACTTCAAATCCTTGTGAAACAGTGGCAGAGTTGTGATGGGCAAAGAAGACATTGATTTAGCATAAATATCCGCCAATTCGTTTCACCTGATGCCAAACAAATGCGTTAGAAGCAGAAATTAACACTTATGCCGACTGGTGGCCAAACCATTCTTTACCAAACATTAGAAATTATGTGAAAAATATTTTCCATCAGGTCTTGTATGAGATACAAGAAGAATTTTCCAAATCTGAGTTTTAGAAGCAGAAATAGCGCAGAAAGGGCAATTTACCTTTGTGCGCCCTAGCGGAAAGTCTGATTTACTTGAAAATTTTGAATTTATAGAAAAAACATTTTGCATCGGAAACACAATTCAACAAAGAAGGAATTTTTTAAATCGAACTCTTTGAAGCAGAGATATTGACAAAAATAAGATATACATCTACGCCTTCTGGCGTAGAAACCATGCATTATTTTAAGAAGAAAATGTTTCTAAAAGGTTTGTCGACATGAGTAGTATCGGTCTACAAATGACGTTTTCTTCAATCGAGAATTTAGAAGCTCATATTTTGTTGCAAATACATCAGAAGCAGAAATTAAGGTTTACGCCCCTGGCGGCCAAACCATTTTTTTTACAAAAAATAGAAATTATGTGCTAACGATTTCCCATCAGGAGCTGTATCCGGTGCAGAAAGAATTTTTCAAATCAGAGATTTAGAAGCAGATACAGGAGTAAACGCAATTTACCTCTACGCCCCTTACGGAAAGTCTATGAATTACTTGAAAATTTTGAAATTATATGAAAAACATGTCACACTGAAAACACTATCCAACAAAGAAGGAATTTTTCAAATCGGCTCCTAGATGTAGAGATATTGACGAAAATAAGATATACATCTACGCCCCCTGGCGGAGAAACTGTGGAATATTTTAAGAAGGAAATATTCCGAAAAGGTTTATCAATGTGAGTGGCATCAGTCCATGAAAGAATTTTTTCAATCTATATTTTAGAAGCTCAGATTTTATGGCAAATACATCCTTGGCGGCCAAAGTATTCTTTAACAAAAATTTGAAATTATATGCAGAAGATTTTCCATCAGGAGGTTATCTGCTGAAGAAAAAAATTTTAAATCAGAGTTTTAGAAGAATTATCGGCAAAAAATGTAATTTACTTTTGCGCCCCCTAGCGGAAAATCTGTACATAATTTGAAAAAAGTAACTATATCTAAAATACTTTTCGACATAAATGGTGGGTTGGTTCATTGATTTTAATGGCACAAGGGCGATGGTTGGCCAAAGAGCGCCAAACAAAAGACATCAAAACGAAACAAAATCAATAAAAAACATACACAAGGTTAAAACAGGCGGATGCGGCAAAAATGAAATATGAGAGTGAACAAGTTAAAATCTAGATGAGTTTAAAAAAGTCAATTTCCTGTAAAAATGAAAACACTGCTCTCATGTAGCAGGCGTCGCCGATAATAGTTTGCAGCATAGCTGTTCCTTCGTCCAACAGATGAGTGAAAATGGCAAAAACGAACACAAGTACACAAAACATGAAGGACAGTGAGACGACAGTTGCACGCCTCACACACCGGGACACTCTCGCCACACAGCAAAAAGCGGTGAGTAAAACGACAGTGCCCAATGTGGAGACGTGCAAGAACAACTTCCTCAAGACGGTTCTTCCGCAAACTAGACTTCCAAAGTCCGATCTGTGGTTTGATAGAATGCAACTTATTGCTGCCCTGCCGAGACCACAAGGACTGCCACTCGTCCAGGAGAAATGTCCGGATCAAAGGTCTAAAATCGCAGAAAGACAGTGGCAGCCGAGCTGGCGACATGGCGGAAACAGACCTGGCAGAGAGATCTGCCAGCTCGTTACCCCGGATCCCAATATGGCCAGGAACCCAACAGAATCGGACCAGGAAGCCATCACCCTCCAAAGTTCCAAGAAGACGACGGACATCACGGATGACAGGTGAGTCCGTGTCCTCCGGAGAAGAATAAACTTCGATGACGGACTGGGAATCGGAGCAAACCATAGCGCGGCGACCCGATCGAGACTGTATGTGGCATAAAGCGAGGTGTACCACACGCATCTCTGCCAAAAAGACTGTGGATTCAGGCGGAAGCCTCTCAGCATGTGAGGCATCGCCGCACACAAAAGCGGATCCAACGACATCCCCGGATTTCGAGCCATCGGTGAACACAGGCACGAAATCC
The DNA here is from genome assembly GCA_039090855.1 of Macrothele yani. Lineage (NCBI taxonomy): Eukaryota > Metazoa > Arthropoda > Arachnida > Araneae > Macrothelidae > Macrothele > Macrothele yani. The sequence goes on along the minus strand of CM077027.1, from coordinate 128,553,565 downwards.
GGGTAGACAGACTGTTTTTCAGCAAAGAGCTGCTGGTACACCAGAGCAGGAGTGGACAACTTAGGCCACACACAAAGAGAAAGGTCAGCCGTTGCTTGAACGAGCTGCCAAGGAGGTTGGTTAAAAAAGGTGGTCAAACCAATCCCAGACAAGTTTAGACCAGCATCGCGCGCTATGGCAGACATTCGAATCCCGAACATCTGAACACAGGAGGGGCGGTGGGAAAACAAGCGGACACAGTCCGGTTGGAAGATGGAACCATGCAGTGGATGATCAGGAAAAGATTTGAAGAGACAGCTGCTTACGACGGATGCATAACGGCGGCTCATGAGCCTCCGCATACAGGCTATGTACGGGAAGCACCAATACATAGCCGCAAAGCCTGGTGATGGACGGGGTCCAAAGGCTTTAAAACCGATGGACGTGCTGAACCGCACGTAATGCATCCAAAGTCTAACTTTGACCGAATGAGAGAGTGGTAAATGTGAAGCATTGAGCACCTGTCAGCCCCCAAGATGTTCGAGAGAGGACCTTCAGGATACTCAATGACTTCGTGCACTTCACCTTCAAAGACTGAATGTGAGGCCGGAAGGTGAGCGCTCACTCAAAAGTTAGCCCAAGGAACTTGGCTTCTGACACCACAGGGATGGTAGAACACCCCAGACGGAGGCTGGGGTCTGGGTGAAGACCTCGTTTGCTGCAAAAATGCACGCAAACGGTCTTCTGCGTCGAGAAGTCAAATTCATTCTGGGAAGCCCAGTGAGAGATCTTCGTAATGGCAGACTGGAGCTGTCTCTCGATGGTGCGCATGTTTACAGAGGCGCGAGAGATTTGCAGATCATCCACGTACATGGTTCCATGAACCGTCGGAGGAAGCAGTTTGAATATGTGATTCACACGAAGGATGAACAGAGTGACTGATAAAATGGAGCCTTGAGGTACACCCTGTTCTTGCGGGTACATCACAGATAGGGTCTATCCGACGCGCACACGAAAACTCCGGTCGTGGAGAAATCCGGCGATGAAAGATGGTAAGTTTCCCTGCAATCCGCACTCTTGCAGATCACGGAGAATGGTGCGGTCATAAGCTTTCTCCATGTTGAAGAACACAGGAGACCCTGTGCTCACGCCGGACAAACGCCTCCCTGACGAATGTCTCAAGGCGAAGATGATGATCGGTGGTGGGTCGATATTTGCGAAATCCACTCTGATGAGGTGAAAAAATGTGACGAAACTCCAAATAAAAAATGAGACAAAAATGAATTATACGCTCGAGGACTTTGCAAAGGCAGCTCGTCATAGCAATTGGCCGGTAGTTCAACGGGTTGGTGGGATCTTTACCAGGTTTGGGAACAGGAACGACAATGGCAGTGTGCCAAGATTCGGGAAAGACATGCTCTTGCCAAATCCTGTTAAACAGGATTAGCAGACATTCAAGAGAGGACGGAGAAAGGTGCTTCAGCATCTCGTAGTGGATGTTATCTGGTCCGACAGATGTCCGGCCGGACCTATTCAGAGCGGTCTTCAGCTCCACGGCAGTCAGCGGGCTAATATAATCTGCGGAAGAAAACGGTCCAAAGGAAATCTTGGACCTTTCAAGCCGCGGCTGAAACTGCCGGAACAAAGCAGGGTAATTGCTGCTGCTGGACACCGAAGAAAATGCGGCGCCCAGACAGTCAGCAATACCCTGAGCGTCAGCAACCGTTCCTCCATCACTCTCAAGAATGGAGATTTCCCCAGATGGGTACTGTCCCCGAATCTTACGGATCCTGTCCCAAACGATCTTAGGGCTGGTAGTGGTGGTAATCCCGGATACATAGTGTATCCAGGACTCCCGTTGACTATGCCTACGAACCAAACGCGCGTAGGACTTGGCTTTCTTGAAAGCAAGTAGGTTCGCGTCGGTGGGGTACCAACGAAACCTACCCCAAGCCCGATGTTGGGCCTGACGAGCCGCCATGCAAGTGGAATACCACCAAGGTCTCGGGCAATGTGGAAGTTTAGTCAACGTCCTGGGAATGGTAAGTTCTGCCGCTTGCACAATACAATCGGTTACCACCGCAACAGCGTCATTGACCGTTCCTGAGGTCACCAGAGCACGAGTAATACTCGCCGAAGCCGTGAATGTGTCCCACTTGGCTCGATCAACATTCCATCTAGCAGGGCGAGTAGGGTAACGGTACCCGACACATGCTAGACGGAGAAAGATGGGAAAGTGATCGCTGCCAAGGGGATCACCAGACACGCTCAAAGACCAGTCAGGATATAAAGATGGTGAACTCAAAGACAGATCAATGGCTGAGGGCAAGCGGGTGGGTTCATGAAAATACGTAGTACCTCCCATGTTGTGGAGACAGAGGGATGTGTTGGAGAGAAGAGACTCAACAACACGGCCCCTGGAGTCCCGAGTGGTAGAACCCCACAACGGATTGTGTGCGTTGAAATCCCCCAAGATGAAGAAAGGAGGCGGCAGCTGGTCGACTAAATCTTCCAGATCCGAAAGGCCTACAGCTTCATCTGGTGGAATGTAGACGGAACACACTGTGAACAGAGTGTTCACAGATAGTCTCACTGCCTGCAAAGTCGTCCGAAGGGCAACTGCAGTGACAGGAACACCACGAGGAACAACGACGGCCACTCCTCCGCAGGCGATAACGCCGTCCTGGTGATCTTTACGAAAAATAGAGTATCGGCTCAGCGAAAGAGTGTCCGCCGTGCGAAGCTTTGTCTCCTGGAGACACACGCACACAGGTGTATGCGAAGACAGCAAGCCTTTCAGATCATCAAGGCGGCATCTCAGACCTCGTCAATTCCACTGAATGATGGAAGCCATAATGGAAAAAAAAAAAAAGGAAAGAAAATGCTGAGACAAATAAGACGTCTCATAATACGTCTCAGAGTCCATTAGCTCCAGGCCGTCTGCAGGGTCTGGAGATAAGATAGGGTTGCACTTACTCCCCGTGTTTTTTTTTTTTTTTTTTTTTTGGCTTTGCCCGACTCTGAGTGTTAGAGCTGTGTTTCGGTGAGGATGTGCCTGGTTTCACCGGATCAGGTTTCTGCTTCGATTTGCCCTGAACTTGGGTCCCAGTGCTGGCAGAGGAGCTTTTCGGCAACGGTGTGGATGCCGCTTTGGAATCAAGACGGTGAGACTCAAGTGCCTCCAATCCAGCAGCAACGATGTCCACGAAATCGTAGGGACACCGCGCTGGGATGTGAACCTCAGTCTGGATAGTAACAGTAGCCTTCTTGACTACAACTGAGGGATATGAACGTCGACCTGGTGGCCCAGGGGCGATCCGTCGTCTGGCCTCTGGATAGGAGAGATGCTCAATGGTCTTCAGGCGTTGAATAGCCTGCTCCTCTACCCACTTGGGACATTGCTTAGAAGCAGCAGAGTGTGTACCATCGCAGTTAGTGCAGTGTTCAGAAGCTGCCAAACATTCCAGCAAAAGATGATCCACAGAACCACAGCGACCACACTTAGCCACATTATGACACGACTGCTGGGAGTGTCCGTAACGCTGGCACTAGAAGCACCAGAGAGGATTGGGTATATAGGGCCGAACGTCAAGATGTAAGTACCCTGCCTTGATGGAAGTCGGTAGGGTTGGGGATTCAAAGGTTAAGATGATATTGCGAGATGGAACAAGTTTCCCATCTCACCGAAACAGAATCCGTCAAACCCCAGTGACATGTTGTTCCCCTAGTTCGGCAAGTAGCTCCTCATCGCTGCAGTCAATTAAGTCGCTGGAGGTGACCACGCCGCGAGAGGAATTCAAGTAGCCATGCGGTGTCACTTGCACCGGAATACCCAACAGTGCGGTCGTGGTAAGCAGAGTGGTGCTATGTCTGGAATGAGAGGTTTCGACAAGAAGATCCCCTGAAGGAAGCTTCTTGACATTGCGCGGAGAGCCAGCAACGGCCTGAAGAGCCTTACTGATCCAGAAGGGGCTCTTTGCACTCAAAGGTTGTAAAGGATCGATAGAATGAATCAAGAGAAACAGAGCATGGCAAGTGTCAGAGACAAGTTTCTTGGTGGAAGGGATGGTCCCCTCCTCCATTGGACGCTTTGGTGTCACACCATGGGAAATGTATTTGGAACCCATAAAGAAGAGAGAAGATTCATCTGCCGACTTCCCCACCCACTACCGAGCCCAACAAGGGAGAGCAGGAGGTCCGCAAGCCCATGCGGACGCAGGACACGACTCTAGGGATAGCAAGCGGATATAGCAAGTTGATAGGGCAGACATGTGCTCGGCGAGCACCCAGACTTTCCCATGCCTGGGGAACACCCCTTTGGCATGCCCACCCTACCCCCAAACTCACCCTGCCGAACGTAACGACAAGCCGTTAGAAGTCTGGACTCCACTCGGCCACAGACGTCCTGACTAGGAGAGGGTTAGGTTCCTAGCCACCCGTTTAGGGTGAAGCAGGGGGCAAAGAGGAGTGTTGGCACCTGGCGACAACAACACCCAGGCCACCAGAAACCTCAGCCTCCAGCATCCCCTTTTCCACCTTACGGGTCACCGCACACAGCAAACGTGCAGGCAGGTCTAGCTAACCAGCTCGGAAAACCAAAGAAGGGAACATAAAATGGAGGTGACAGAAAGAAAAAGGAAACTAAAATTCAGAGCTGGCGCATAATCACAACCTCAGCAACCTAAAAGTGAGGCGGGAGCGTGTCAAGTGAAAAAACAAAAAACATAAAAAATGTGAAAATCATCACTTAAAGTACATGTTGGCTCGGGCCGTGGGGACGCCATCCCCCAGCAGCTGTACGAACAGCTGTCCCTTCGGTAACATAATCGTGCATAACGAAAAAGTAAGATGTTCAGTCACAAGGTCAGCTCGGGCCGTAGGGGCGCCGCTCCCCAAATAACTGGAAAACCAGTTATCCCCGTGCGGGGCGACATAAATGGAATCGAAAGATAAAAGAATTTTTTTAATCGGATGTTTAGAAGCAAATATGTGGAATATAACGTATTTTTGAATTCAACATCATCTACATTTACGCCCTCTAGCGGCGAAATTGTACATCATAAAAAAAAAAACGAAATGAAGGATCATCATTTGCATATTTCAAGCTTCCCAATGCAAAAAGTATTTTTTAAATCTGACTAATAGTTGCAGAGATACCATGCTCCCCACATATTTAATCGTGGGTACATTTCTGGTCAGGGTTTCGACTTTTCAGTTTACCAAAATCAACCTCAACTCCGGTTATTATTCCCTTCAATTCCTGTACTCCAACCCCTACAAATTTTCAGCACTCAGATTTCTTGTACACAGGGCATTTTCACACTCTTCAACTTCCGATAGTCGAAATTTGGAACTAAGAAAAATAACTGAGATTGCTGATGTGCATGGATACCCCACGGGTTGTGTTCAAAGACTTGTTCAACAGCATGAACGAAAAACTTTTACAACCTTGACTAGAAATGTATCCACGATTAAATATGTGGGGAACGTGGAATACCAGAAATCTGCGGTCACTTTATTAAAAAAAACACCTGTAAAAATACTCTTATTGGATTCGGTGTAAAAACCCAAAACCTTTTTTCAGTAATTAGACGTGACAGAGACATAGTTCCACCTATTTCCCTGCTTTGGAGTTTATAACATCCCTCTAATGGACAAAAATGGACAATCGGCAGATGTTTGTTAAGTGGGTTGGGCATTCGATGGGCTGAACACAGATATGCTATCCGTAAGAAATCTGCCACTTCGACATTGTCAAAAACTGTTATTGAAAAAGAACTGAGACCTGACTGGGACAATGCGAACTTACTATCAACAGCTTCTAATAAACGCTGTATGCTCTTTACTGAGAGTCTATATATCATAAAACTTGGACCAAAATGCTGTAATGAGGACGTGCCTGTATACATTTCCATCGCCTGGAGAAACCTGGTTTTACAGTATTTACGGGAGGAAGAAACTAAGTAATTACAAAGACTTGTAATAATTTGTAGTGAATGGCAATGACTACTGTGTTTCATTTACATAATGTGTATTACCTGTGCTTTTATGTGTCACAATTTAACCTTGTACTGTTCTAATTCTGGTTTCACTCATCGGCCTGAAGATGCGGCCATAGTGGTTGCAAAAGTGCTTGCCAGAGCTTTTATCTACCATGTTTTTAAATTGTAAATAAAGACACTTTTTAAATCCTACGTTTTTAAAAGATAATTTGGAGATATGCTGTGCGTGCTTTGGCTCCAAAATATTACCGTGCTTTGACAGCATTTCCAACCTCTTACCTACAATTAGCACGAAATAACTTTGATTATTAAGGGAAAAGGATTTTTTTAAATACCACAAATTTTTAAATGATATCCTCAATCACTGTCAGGAGCAATTCCAGAAAACTGGCAACCACGTGGGATAGACCTATGAATTTGCATGATAGTTGATGTAGCCTATTTTGAGTGACAATTCTTCTAGCTTTTGGAAAATCGGGCTGGAATAACATTTTATTATTTTAAAATAGTCCCAGTCTAAGACACCTCAAGTTCAAAATACTATTTTTGAAAAATAAATACTGATCTTCGAAATCTTGTTTCAACGTTATAATTTGAATGTTTTGACCAAGAATGGCAGTGTCTGATCTATTACTTCTAGGAAGCAGTATTGTATAGTTTACAAAGACAACAAAAGTGCCAACTCACCATTTCTTTAATTGAATATCCCGCTGGCTGCTGCTTAAGTTAAACACATGAAATGTATGTTGTTTTATCTAATGAACTTACAAAAACTATTGACCAAACAGAATGAAGTAAAAACCTTTAAAATTGGAATTAAATCAGAATAAAATTGAATAAAAAGGAGGCAATGAATCGTTAAAACTCCTGAAAGGCTGTCATTGTTCACACTTGAATCCTCTTTGTCACTCCATACGCATTTCAGCTGCGTAAGTCACAGCCTTCATCAGTGATAGGAGACTTATTTGACTCAACTGCCAAGTCATGCTCTGCCTTGACTTCAGGATCTTCAATGTGCATGTCACGATGTGTGCTATCTGCCAGTGATTGGTCATACCTAGCTATATTGCACATTATTAATACAGATGCACACATACCATTGTGCAACTGCTTATTGACACGGAAATTATTTCTTCTTTGATAAAATGTATGATGCTTGTGTCATCTTTCATCTTGCTTTAGCCAATGCATTCAGCCAGTGGCTGTTGCTGGATCCACCTTACAAAGGATGAAGTTTCTTGGCATTGTAAGAACATGTTTTCTTGGATAACTAAATGAGGGAGCTGGCCCACAAGTATGTTTTCAGTGGGTAGGATAAGTACACACCCTACCCACCGAATGGCATATGCACAGGCTACAAAGCCTGTGATGTGTTCAAAGACCACATCTGCAACCACTGAACTAACTTTAACACCATGTACCAGTTTCTTCAGATTCAGAAAACACTTTAGTCTCCACTATTTCTGTGCTTACTGGTATGAATGCATAAAAATTAATTCTGAGTCCCTGTTACAGTTACAGCTTCATCAAACCATGTCTCTAAATGTCTGTCGGTCTTCCAAGTATTCATCATTTGTCACGTAAAAGAAAAGTTATGGAAGGAATGTTTTCCTTTCCCCGTCGAAATAGCTAGAGGGGAGTCATGATTTGGTTTGAAGGAACATTCTAGTGGCTAGCGTTTGCTGCCAGCCTCTTCGCTGTCCCTCCATCACCATCACACACTTCTTCGCCATGCACTGTTATGTAAAAATGTTCCTCAGCATTAATGGCTTCGAAATCTCCACGACGATTGCACAAATTCGCAAAGTTCATTGGTTCTTATATTGCACTGCTGAACCATCAAAGTAGTATACTTTTAAATTTGGCAGACAATCTTTTAAGAAATCTAGAAGCTTTCCTAGGAAAACATGAACAAGAACTGTGTTGTGAATCAAGCAATCTGAAATGAAGGCATAACTCGTGTTTTAGATCATCTTTATCCTTGTAGCAAACTACAAATGGATGAACTGTAGTCATAAAGTTGTTCCAGTGGAACCCTTGAGTTTCATCTTGCAAAACAAATTAGTAATTCTCAGCAAAATCACATGTCACCACAGCTTCATTGTGCACTAGTGTAATTTTCTCTCCAGAAAAATGCTGATTGCATTTTGGCAATAAAACAGTGTTTTTTTTATGTTGATCAGCTGATCTGAAAAATCTTGAACACATTTTTCTGTGAGTTTACCAATTGCCTCAAAATAACAGCAATCCACTGCTTGATGTATGCTATATTTTCTATCATCTCTTCTTCAAGGTTTGTCAGTAAGGCTTCCTTGAAATCGACGATATTGGGACAGGAATCACACTCATTGAAAAACATTTCTGTTGTGGTGGATTGCAGGTTATTTTTGAAATGCATGCTTGATATATTTTTAGTGCGTTTTCATTCCTGGGAGTGTTACTTTAGTTAGCCCCAGCTATCATTAGCTTAACATTTTCATGAGTCATACAAACACACATACAGCATGAGTACCACTGACTCTAGCTATTATGCAGTTCTTTGATCATAATTCTGAAAATTTTGAAAACCTAATCCTTAGAAGCAGGTATTTAGATTTTAAAAGTCTGTATATTTTTCTCACAGTTTACCCAGAATCAATCTTTTTTTAACGCAGATACATGTATCATCTGTGTTCTACATCGAAACATAGTCAGTCAGTCAGTGTCTCTCTCTCTTGCCAGGCATTTGCCTGCTAACTTCATCACTGCTGTAAAAATCTTTAACTAAGGAGAAAGTTTCTTCTGGTAAAGTTTTTCCAAGTTTCGGGTGAGGACAAAATTCCCTTCTCTTCTACTAGTTAATTTGCTTCCTTAGCACTGTAATTTCTCACACCCAAACTCATTTTCAATTCTTCATGACCAGCTTTTTGGCAAAATATTCAAAATCATTAATCATTCACTTTTATTTACAATTTTAAATCTGTCAGAGGTGTTTGCAAGGCAAGGCACGAAACCCTGAAATCGGCGTCTCCCAACGGTGCCAATGCATAAACTCGAGACATAAATGAACATGTGAGAGTAAACCCCCCCCCCCCCCCCCCACAAAAATATTTCTGTTACTACTCGTATCTCTAATTATTATACTTATCAGCAAAGCTGTTACCGATACTTTGAAAGATAAAATGGTTTCACTTTGGGAATTGCTTACTACCTACCTATACCTTTTGCTCACAAGAGTAAATTATTTTGGGGTTGAGCTTGCAGTATTAATTTGTTGCTAAAAAAATAAATTCCTTCAGTGAAATTTAAGTAACTTTGATTTCAACAACTACATGATATTGTCTTTAACATATACCACACTAAGAACGTTAATAAAAATTTTGCATTTGTATAAAATAAACCAATTACACACATAACATACCTTTTAAAAAGTTTTGTCTTTCTTTCCAATTGCAAAATTACCCATTTGGCAAATAAATAAAAGAAAATCTGCAGTCAAGTTTTTATGTTACTAGAAGAGCAACTCCTCTTTTTCATAGGATATTGATCTTTTTTTTAACAGAAATTTTAGTCGTTGAGTTTTAGTCAGGTGGTATTGACAAAGTTCTATTTACTAATAAAATAACAGTATATTTGGCAAATTGGATGTTGACCTAAGTTCCATTTATTAATTAAAAAAAAACATCAGTCTGGTGTGGTGTTAATCTAAAGTTATATTTACTAATAAAATAACACTATTTCTTAAAAAAGTGTGTCATTTTTTTTTTTAGCGGAGACGCTATCAGGCTGACGCTTACGTTTCCAAGATCCTTCATTTGCAGTGTCTTGTTTGTGTACCGAAGAGGAGAAGAACCTTTACTATTACAAGTAGCCGTTATAATTGCTTCAACAGGTTTTGGAGGCAGAACTGTAGCACATACTCCATTTATATATGCAGAAACATGACCCAGCTGTATCAATTTTCTGACACCATATCCCAGCTTTCTCCTTTTGGGTGTCTTTTTTTTCAAGCCAATCCCACCGGAATTTATTTTTGACTGAACCCTCTAATGTCTTGAGATCGTCAGTTTTGGTTAAAAATTTCATCATTGACGACGAACTTAACTTAAACCGTGAAAACTTTCACATTCCTAAAAACATTCATACATCACACACACCACACACACACACAAAAAAAAACATCACTTTTGCCTAAACAAAAAACCACAAACGTTTCATCAGGGAAACAAAGACACCTCCTCTCCGTCACTGACTTACTAATACAATGGGGCAGGCTGCTACCGCGCGTAGGTGCAGACACGTGAGTGACATACTTTATTTGCTTTAACTCGCTCCTTCCCCCGCCATCTCTAAGTTCTAATCGCACATCACTCATCAGAGCGGAAACCTGTTTTTTTTTGCATCGAGGAGCAGAAGCGCCGACGAAATGACTGAGAATTTGCGCGCATGCCCTTCCCACAGAGCAACGAACAACCACAGCACGAACTGCCGGGTTCATGTGTCAAGCTCGAGTCAGCTACATTGGCGAGGAAGACAATATTATTATCACATTAATTCATCAGTGAAAAGCAAATTTTTTTAGTAAATACTTTTGCCATGAATCGTTTTAATTTTTTTTTCTTTGTCGCTTATTAGAACTCAAAATTTAACAGTCTTAAAAATGTGTTCAAAGCTAAACATCCGGAATTCCGGGCATGAAAGATCGCCCAAACCCGGAAATCCGGGTTAGACCCGGAACACAAACAGCCCTGATCTGCTTAAGTGGCTCAAGAATTTCCGATTCTGAACTGTTACACCTGCGTTTATTTCCTTCCTATTTATAATCCTCTACATAAAAGAAAGATTTGTTATATGAGCTTTCAATTTTTTCTGCATCTTTTCTCTGCAATACTTTTTATAACTCATAATTTTCATTCTGCAAACTGGAGACTCTCAAAGAGAGGTCAAAGGGGCATTCAAGTAGCTTAAGCCTCTATCAACATAAATTCTGAATCATGGATACAACAACTAGGACCAGCATTATTACCTGGGTCTAAAGGATTTTCCTTTTTAGGAACATTCACCTCATGTCACTTTTTCTTCTCCTAACTGCAATTTACAGGAAGTGCAAATTTGCATGTTTTCTTCAGTTCCATATTTTAATGAGATCATCCAAGTTGTCACATTCTCAAATCTTTACTAGCCCAGTGTTTGTTTGTTTTATAAAGGATTACAACAGTAAATCAACCACTCCTTGCCATCCATATTTGAAAGTAAAACAGACTAGTCTGATTTTTTTTTAAATGACAGCACTAATAAATAAATCAAGTTTATAAAATAAATAATTCACCACACATGATTTAATTAAGATATACACATTCTGAGAGCTACACCACAACTGAACTACTTGAGCAACGAAGTGGGGAGAGCATGAATGAACATGTCACTGAACGAAACGGATGACTCACACTTGAGAATGTCTGGGTATTAGTCTTGAACTGTGCCCAACCATACACGAGACTGAAGAAAAAGCTTCAGAACTTTTTAACTGGGTAAAAAATCAGAACGCACGGAGAAACAGTGTGAATAAAATGCAGCACGACCAAGACAGTATTCTTGACATTAATTTATTTATCTAAATATTGAACTGGAGCACATCACTCTATTCAAAATATCAAATTACTTACATTTAATAACAACACAGGAGGGAGGAAGGGGGAGAAAGAGAGAGAGAGAGAACATCGCGGGGAGAAAAATAACGATTGTGGGCGAAATCTTTGCTACATCTGACTTCCGTTTTCAGAAAATTTTCCTCCAACTTCAAGCTGTACTATAAATATTTGTGCAATAAAATGATATTTAACAATAATACTGAGCGGAAGGATATGAAGAGAAAAAAATTATATTTACGGGAGAAATTTTCACTCCATCTAACTTCCGACGGAAAACGACCCACCCACCCCCGGAATTCTGTCCAGTTTCGATCTCGAAATCTACACAAATGGAAGAATCTCATGCCAGAAGCTGACAGGAAAGTTTTAGCGCCATCTAAACGCCTGACTTTTTCGAAAAATTTTCCTCCGTTTTCAGGCTGAAATACAAATATTTGTGGAATAAAATGATAATTAACAACAAAATTAGGTAGAAGGAACATCACAAGAAAAGGAAATTATGATTACAGGGAAAAAAATCTTCACTCTGTTTAACTTACATTTTCGAAAGGTTTGAAAGATTAAATATAGTTCCCTGACGGGAAACAAACCCCTCCTCCTCCAACTAATCCCCTCAAAATTTCTCCTCAGTTTTGCATTGATCTCGAGAATGGTCAAAATGATGACGAAAAAAAAAAACTAAATTCCACAAATTTGCAGAAAAATCTCATGTATGCTAACCCATGATACCACAGAGCAGTGGTCACAAACTCAGACCCTTGGAAGGGCCACTTTCCAGTTTTGAAGGAACTTAGGAGGCTGCATGAATATTAATAAATTTCTTATGAATAAATATCAACTTTACAAAACTATACCAATGGCATGGCACTAGAGTGGAATATTATTTCTAATTGTCGGTAAATAATAGAAATATATGCTTTATCAATCACTGGAAACGATCACTTTTACGTAGCAATTATTTTCACTTAAATCTTAAAACAATCCCATTTTACCAACTGAACTTGGTACACGGAACTTAAACTATTACATATTCTGACCAGAAACGTGGTCTCTCTTTTCTGTAACTAACTTATCGATATTTGGAATAATGTCCTTTGAACTTGCTACTTTTAAAAGTGAGCATAAGTGACTGTCACTTAACCTGTTCCTTTCAAAATATTTTACTTGGTTCATTTTTGAAAACACAACTGTTCACATGAGTACAGTGACGGAAAATTGCAAAACCATTTTTGGAGCAGCAAAATGCGTTTTGGAGCAGGTAAAATGTGTTTTTGGAGCACGTAAAATACGTTTTTGGAGCAAGTGAAATACGTTTTTGGAGCAGGTGAAATGCATTTTTGGAGCAGGTAAAATGCATTTTTGGAGCAGGTAAAATGCATTTTTGGAGCAGGTAAAATGCATTTTTGGAGCAGCAAAATGCATTTTTGGAGCAGCAAAATGCATTTTTGGAGCAGGTAAAATGCATTTTTGGAGCAGATAAAATACATTTTTGGTGTAAGAAAACATTTTTAGAGCAGGTAAAATATTAGTAGATAGAACAAACTCTTAAGCAAAAAATGTTTTGGAAATAGATGCACCCTACTCAAATTTAAAACATCTTGCATTGAAACACACACACACACACACACACACACACATTTTAGTTCTCAAAAAGATAAAAAAAAAATTGTAACCATAGCAGGATTCTATTATTAATCATTTATTTTACAAAAAATGTTTAATTTTTTGCTGCTTTTCTCAATATTTAATTGCTCACTTCTATTCTTTTTCTCATTTTTTTAAGATAGTTAGCAATGTTTTGTTTTGCTTCTTTTAAAATAGTATCTGTCCACTTTCTATTTCACTCATGTGTTTTTTTTTTTTTTTATGCCACATTCAATGTTCATCTCAGCATTGTTTAACATTTTATGAGGGAATCCAACTGCTGCAAATGTTCAGCTTCTTCCCATTTAAAATCACCTTGCCAACATTCAATTTCTTCTCTTTTTTTGCTTGTTTCGATGCATTTTTCCAGCACTAATCTGCTCTTGATATTTTTTTCATGATTCTTTACAAGCTGTCAGAAGTTTTTTGGTTACATTAATTTTACTCACATCTCCATTTAATCTTTTGACATGATCTTTGTGCTTCTTGCTCTCCGCATGATGCCTACAATCATCGCGGCCGCCTTGCGACGGGCTACAATCTCAGCCACATGGCTTATAAAATGTGATTCAGCAAAACTTTAGATGCTTTATAAAACAGCCATTCTTTACTATACATACCGCGATACACTTGATGATAAGTTTTATCTGACTTTGTTCTTTTTGCTGTCATAGCTGTTTCACTGCTACGTTTTGTTTCGTTTCATTTTAATCTAAATAAACCATTTCCACTCAAATAACTTTTCACCAATACTCACACAGAACTCGCATTTTTTTTTTTTTTTTCTACAGTAGAAGCCACAACTTAGCAGTGAAAGCTCAGCTTTAGCACGCCAGCCCCGACATACGAGCTACAGAGGCATCATCAGCGTGGCGGCTGACACCAGACCTATTCGGCAAAAAAGAAATGTCTCATGAGCGTCGACATGCGAGCTATAGAGGCGTCATCAGCATGGAGGGTGCCACCTGACATGTGTGATATTCGGCGAAAAAGAAATGTCTAGCTAGCCCAGACCCACGTGCTATAGAGGTGTAATGAGCACAGAGGATGATACCCGACACACAAGCTATTCGGCGAAAAAGAAATGACTCGCGAGCGCCAACATGCGTGCTGTAGAGGCATCATTGGCATGGAGGGTGACATCTGACACGCGAGATATTCGGCGAAAACGAAATGTCACGCAAGCCCCGACATACGAGCTATAGAGGAGTCAGACGTAGCGGATGACACCCGACCCATTCGGCGAAAACGAAATTCTTCGCGAGCGCTGATATGCGAGACATAGGGCGTCATCGGCATGGTGGGTGACACCCGATACGCAAGATATTCGGTGAAAAAGAAATGTCTCGCAAGCCTCGACACACGAGCTGGACTACACCCAACCTATTCAGCGAAACAGAAATTCCTCGCGAGCACCGAGCTATAGAGGCGTCATAAGCGTTGCGTATAACACCCGGCACGTGAGCTATTCGGTGAAAACGTAATTCCTCGCGAGCGCCGACATGTGAGCCATAGAGGCGTCATCGGCATGGCGGGTGACACCCGACACGCAGATGATGTTTCTTTTTCTTTATCCGGTGAAAAAGAAAGTTCTCGAGAGGCCTGACATGCGAGCTATAGGAGCGTCATTGGCTTAGCGAGTGACACCCGACCTATTCGATGAAAAAAAAATGTCTCGCGAGCACCTACATGCGAGCTATAGAGGCGGCATCGGCATGGAGGGTGCCGCCCGACAGGTGCAATATTCGGCGAAAATGAAATGTCTCGCAAGCCCCGACCCACGAGCTATACAGGCATAATGAGCGCGCCGGATGACACCTAACACGCAAGCTATTCGGCGAAAAAGAAATGTCTCACGAGTGCCAACATGCGAGATATAGAGGCATCATTGGCATGGAGGGTGACATGACACCAGACATATTCAGCAATACAGGCGTCATAGGCGTCGCGGATAACACCCGTATAGAGGTGTCATAGGCATCGTGGATAACACCCGACACGCGATCCATAGAGGCGTCATCGGCATGGCGGGCGACACTCGACACGCAGATGATGTTTCATTTTCTTTATCCAGTGAAAGCCCCGACATGCGAGCTATAGGGCCGTCATCGGCGTGGCGAGTGACACCCGAGCTACTCGATGTTAAAGAAATGTCTCGCGACCATCGACATGCGAGCTATAGAGGCATCATCGGAGTGGCAGGCGAGCTATTCGGAGTTTTCGTAATGTCGGGTGTTACCTGACAGTCGAGTGGAAAGGGTTAAAACGTGTGCACTTAAATTTTCACAAGCACAAAGCCACATGCAATAAATGTAAAGAGTTGGCAAAAGGCACTGAGCTCGGTTCCCTCTTGAATTTTGCGCACGGTACTCTCAAATGGCTGTATGGGGAATCACGTGACAAGCTCTGCCTCCGTTGGTGGGGGAAGTCAGAACATCGAAGGAACATAAGAGACTATCTGTAAAGTGCGTTTTTTTGACGAAAAGACAGTGACATTTTTCGCTCTGCAATTTTTGCTGTGGATTGCCGTTTCGGCGCGGTTGGGGGCAAATATTAATTTTTTTCATAATTTGTAGCAGTTTGGCGCAAGTTAATGAAATTGGCGCAGTTCGGCGCAATTGGCGCAAACTTTCCATCACTGTCAGTATGTTGTTCCGAACATAGACATAACCCGTGTAGCTAGGTTATGAATGCATACGTACTTGTCCTTTGAAACTAACCAGTAAAACTCTGTCAGATTGCAGCTGTGCAGCTGTTGAATTTTCTTTTAGGAAAGAATCACACTGAAAGTCTATTCATTCAAGCTGAAGTTCTTCTGGTGCGTTTTCAGCATTATAAGAAAATGGAGACTTGAATATATTTGGAAAATATTTTCCATGTCTTTGAAACATTCAAACTGCCTGTTGAAATCCTCATTTAACATAGCTCTCTTCATAGAAAATTCACCGAAGTTGATTTCTTCTTGTGTGTGAAGCAATCGATGTAGCCGGACCAAACTAGCCACCAGCTGAGCGGAAGGGAACTTTTCAAGGTTCAAGGTTGATCATAAATAATATTCGCTTTTTTTTTTTTTTTTTGGTTGGAGGTTTAACGATTTAACGACCATTGTGAGCAACTCAATGGGCTATAAGCAGTCGCCCTATAAGCTGTCCCCTTCCCTGGAGCCAGTGACCCTAATTTAGGGTCACTGGCTCCAGGGAAGGGAGAGAGCCAGTGCCGTAAGACAAACACAACATTCATGCCTCACCGGGATTCGAACTCGGACCTCTTTCGGACGAATGATCAGAGGCCATCGCTTAGACCACTGCGCCACCGGGGCGGCTATTCGCTTTTCAAACGACCTTTCTGTACAGCGACACAGCCACCAGCACTCTTTTATACGTAGACAGTATGTTGGGGGAAGATATCTGTACCGTTTTCGCATACTTAATACAGCTATATTCTTTGTAAATAAACTTGGTACTTATAAAGAGGATGGTTTTGCTAAGCATTACTATGTTTATATTATATTTAATATATTATACTTGAAAAATGGGTGATTTATTTTTATTTTGTAATCATGCGGGCCGCGAGTTTTAGACCACTACCATAGAGATACCATCTCGAGATTTTGATGGAGTCTCCAGTAAATGTGTACCAATATATGTGATTTTTTTGAAATTTTTAAGAAAATTTAATTTTTAGAAATTGTAAAATAATTTAAAAAAAAACGAAGACATTTTTTTTACTCAAAAACAATATAACATCAAATGAAAGCCCTTTTAATAATCTTTACAATGAAACCATGCCCAGCTCTGTAACTGAAACGGGTCTCGTGCAAATTGCGTTTAAAGTTTTGACAGTGAGCAGTTTTGGGGACATTTTGGCAATTTTGAAGAAACTCAAAAATTGGCAACAAGAAAAATCCTTTATATATATATATATATATATATATATATATATATATATATATATATATATATTCCAGATAATAAACAAATATCCCCAAAATTAGCCACATCCATGACATCAAGAGTTTATGCACTGGTTGATTTGACATGGAATTGCCTGAATAAGTTTGAGTATTTAGGAAGCATGTTTGACAGAAAACAGTTAAGATGGTGAAATTAGTATGTAAGTGAATACAACTTTGAAAGTCATAGCTACTTTAAGAGAATTTCACAGGACTGATGGATTCTAAGAAAGGTCTCAAATGGCTGAGTATGAAACAGTAAAGCTCAGCTGACTTTATCCTGCTCCATCCAGTGACTGGTTAACTGTTCCAAGTCTGACATATGCAGGAGTTGAAAAACTGGCAAGACCAATGCCCAGGGCTATAAATTTTTGTGTTCAGACTACAGCAAAATATTTATCAGCCTGAACCACCATTTAAAAGTTTGTTTTTCCAAAGCTGTGGCACTTAAGCCGGTATATTTTCTCAAACTGTTTACATATTTTTTTCCTTTTATAAGGTATATACAGGAGTTGGACAGAAAAAAGTGAACACCTAGGAAACAAATATTTTACATACCTAATAGGATGTGGGACTACCTTTGGCATTCAAAACCGCCTGAATCTTCCTTGGAATGGACGTATACAAATCCTGGATGGCGGTTAGTGGGATGTTACACCTTTCTTCATGCAGAAACTACTCCAGGTCCTTGAGAGATGTAGGAAAATAACAGGACCTTACTGTTTTTCAACACAGACCATGGTGGCTTGATGATGTTTAAGTCTAGTGAATTGGGGAGGCCAAGGAAAGTGTGAAAGCTCCTCTTGTTCCTCAAACCATGATTGGACATTCCAAGCTCTGTGAATTGGGGCGTTATCTTGATAGATGGCATCCCCTGCAGGAAACAATGCCTCAGCCACTGGATGGACTTGGTTGGCCAAAATGGTTTCATACACCCTGCCAGACATCCGTCATTTCAAGGTGATCAAGGGATCTGCTGAAAACCACAACATGACCACCCAGAGCATGACAGAACCACCACCATGCTGCATTGTTGGCAGCATACAGTCTGGGTTGTATGCTTCTGACGGTGTTCTCCGTACGTAAAAATGTCCGGCGGTAGAAAATAGTGTGAATGTGGATTCATCCGACCACATTACACACTTCCATGCATCAATAGTCCATGTTGTATGCTCCTAGAGCCACTGCCATTGGGCATTCACCCGGGTCACCAGAGGTTTTGCAATAGTAGTTCTGCCACAAATATCTTGTTTGTGCAGTTCCCTGTGCACTGTTTTTGTTGATACTGAGGTCTGGAGATGCAGATTGAGCTGTGCCCTAATTTTTGATGCTGTGGTCTTCTTAGTAAGGGTAACAATCCTCTTTAATGCTCTCATGTCCCTATCAGTCAGGGTCGCTTTCCGATCACTCTGTGTTTCGCAGACGAGGTTTTGCCATGAACGCTGTATGTTGTCATGACACTAGACACAGTAGCTTTTGATACCCCACTACAATGGCGACTGTTGTCCCGGAGGCACCAACTAGTCGGCACCCAACAATTAGTCCTCTTTTAAAGTCCGTTAGGTTGCACATTTCATCATCACCCTGAAAGAAATTTTGCAAAAAGACACTTTAAATACACTTAAACAGGACCTTGAGGTTCTAAAGTAAGCTATTACAACAAAAAAGTGGTGGATGCCTTTGTGTATTGCGACATACGTAGCTGCATTAAAAGTCACATCTCTGAGCGTGGTGTTCACATCCTTTTTGTCCAAGGTGTGGGACAGTTGGGAGAAAAAGACGTTGATCAAGGTTGCTTACTTTCTAAGTGATGATAAAATGGAGGAGTGGCAAAAACAGCCTGTGAAGTTAGATGTGGATGGGCAGATAGTGTTTTGTCTGCATGCCACAGTTCGTGCAATCAATAAATTTGAGCTTTACTTTATCCTAATTTGCTTGAGACTAGATCAAAGTAAGCTGGGACTTGTGAATTCTTATTCCAGTTAGTCAAGGCTAAGAGGACTAAAAATAATTTTCAACCCCTGGTACGATACTGAAACCTGGGTACTGCAGAAGACACGGGAGTTGTACGTGTGCTGAAGGGATGTGCAACTTGCAGAAGGTTAATGGCACGTCAAATTCCGGATGTGTACAGAATGAAGATCAGGGTTTGAAAAATATCTGAAAAGTTAGATGCTCAGCTGGGCATGTGCAGAAATTATTTACCTGCCCAGGTAGTAAAAGCTATTGATGCCCAGGAAAATTATCTTTTAAGTCAGAAACATTTTTTTAAGTTTAAAAATATGAACTTTTTTACATGTTTTGTATTTCCGTTTTAAGGGTCTGTATGTCTCAGGGTTCGATTTCGACTGAGTTAGTAGCAAATTGCTAGCAAGCAAATGCATTTTGCTAGTGATAAAAAGTGGTTCCAGCAAAAGTTGCTAGTGGAAAAATTTTTGAATGTTTTAGTGTGAACTATAAATATAAAGCGCCACTGCATTGCACATGCAGAATATTTTAGACACACAAAAAGGAACAACTGCTTTCTGGAAACATATGCTTCTTGAAAAGTACAAACATTATAAAAACATTTTGGCACCAGTAGAAATATCCAGTATATTTCCCATATCTACTTCTGCATGTGAGATTGGGTTCAGTTTCATGAAGAGAATCCAGGGGCAGTTTAAACTTACAAACATTGAATGCTCACATAAGTACTGAGGTTGAAGGTCCGTCCAAAGACAAGTTTGACCCCAGAGGCCTGCTGTTTTAAAGTGGCATGATGAAAAGACCCGAAACCCAGATGGTAAACCATACAGAAAATATCTTAAAATTTTGAATAGTGTTTTTGAATTTTGTGAATAAAGTTAAATGAAAAAAAAATGTTTAAATATTTGCATTCGAATTAAACTGTTAGAATTAATCTGTCGGGTCATGAAAAGGTGAGTTATATCTAAATATTTGTAATACGAGGGGTATTCAAAAAGTTAGTTGCACTCCTTCGTAAAACATCTTGGTAAAAGGATATTTTGTTGACACTTTGTGGTAACACTGCTGGCATTTATCTGCAGCACATGCCGCAGTTGCTCCTATGCAGTAGTTTTAGTTCGCTCGCTAACAAGTGGTGAACATCCCTCGGCAGCTGCTGGTGGCGTCCAAATTGGAACTGCGTGCAGTGATTCGTTTTTTTTTTTTTTTTGTGGGCAAAAGGGTGTAACTGCACTGAAATTTTTCGGCAGTTGAACCAAGTGTACGGTGAGAACACAATAACGCGTCAAGCTATCGCAAAGTGGTGCATCTTGTTCGAGAACGGGCGTACTGATATTGAGGACGATTACCGCAAGGGAAGACCGTCAACTTTGACAGCAGCTGAGAATGTTGCGTGTGTGAATGAACTCATTCTTGCAAACAGACGAGTAACAGAAGACGAAATCGCAAAAGAACTGAAGATTTCACATGGAAGTGTGCATACGATTATGACGAGATGAAAGCTGCAACCAGCGATGGTTATCGGACATTGGACAGAATTTTTTCGCAGAAGGCATAGAAAAACTCGTGCCACGCTTCAAAAAATGTTTCAATAAACTAGGTGATTACGTCGAGAAGTAACTTTTGTATGGAACTTTCAGGTACATATAACATTTTTCTGTAATTTCGATCCTGTGTTGTTTTATCAAGCAGTGCAACTAACTTTTGACTCACCTACATATCTTCAGCATTACAATGTGACAGTTACAGGGGTGAAATCAAAATTTGTCATGATTGACTAATGGAGGGGGATATGTTAAAAGTTCCTTTTGTATAATATTAATAAACTTTTGCTAGTAGATAATGCAATTTGCTAGTACAAAATAAGGCCACTAGCAAGTGTTGCTACTGCTAGAAAAAATGAAAACAAGGCCTGGTATGTCTGCATTCAAAATGTTCAATACACAAAAGCATGTATGTCAAGTTTTAAGATGATGATGCTGAAATTCGTATGAAACGGAATGATGATGAAATTGGTATTTGAGAAATATAGAGATTCTGCCATGTACCTTTCATTAAAGTTTCTGCCCTTTGTCACTAAGTACCGGAGGCTAGTTCATGGTTCGTACTCTTCCAAGCAAAAAAATTCAAGCACTTTTTAAGAACTTTTTAAACCCGAATTATCATATGTGTGTACTGTCCATCGGTAGGTATTTTAGTAAGTTCAGACTATTAATCTTAGCTGGGGCTGGCACACCTTCAATGACCTGCCATTAACCCTTGCCCACAGTTCATTTATTTTATTAACTTTGAATTGCCCCTCTGTTTTGGTATTTTTCGAAATCATTTTATCTTGCGAAATATTTTGAAAGGGTACACTATTTTCGTATTCATTTGCTGGTGTAACACTTATTTGTCTGTTTTAACCTTTTATTTTTGATGCATGACTTTGATGCAGTCAGGAGAAGAAAGGGTCCAACGCATGAAGCACAAGCAATTCCTGGAAATTCCACCCTCCGGCAAGAATGCGTCCCTAACCCCGTAAAAAGAAGCCCATCAAAATTTGTGAATACATCATTCCACTTATTTTACTCACATGGCTGATGCTTAACTTTGTAGTGATATCATAGCCAAGATACCAGCTATCCACACACTCCCCTGGGTTGAAAGCAAGTTCTACGCTATTTGATCAGCTCGGTGTTTTTTATTGGAACTACACAGAAATTTCCTACACAACTTTTTAGCAGAAACAATTACTTTATGCATGGCTCTTTTATATCATTACTTAACAAGCAAAACAATTTTTTTTAAGTACTATTTACAGATCCTTAAACTTTTTCAAGTACTTTCAAGGACTTCAAAATAAACTTTTTTTATTCAAGGACTTTTCAAGGAGCGTACGAACCATGTAGTTCCATCACACGTATGCATCCTGTCGCTAATTATAAACAACATTTGAAGCAAAACTACATATGGTACCAATTTCTGGACCTACAGCGCAATATAATTAAAGAAGCAATATTGTTCAGTTCTTGGCACCCTGTAACAATTATACAACTTCTGGTGATCAGCATTGAAATGAAACATGACATGCGACAACTGTCTTTTTTCTTGTGTAATAGGAAATTCTATTCCAAACTTTACTTCAAAATTTAGATGCCTGGAATGGGCAACTAGATTTTTATTTAACTGCCCAGGCCAATAATTTACATGCCACGGGCATCTCGGACATGGTATTTTTCAAGCCCTAAAAGATGTATTACAGACTTGTAATGTGCAGTGAAACGTTAATAGGGTGGGGACAAATATTTTGAGGTGGTCTGGCCATGTGAAAAGAATGAATGATAAAGAGCTAACTAAGGAAATTTATTCAGCCCAAGCAGCAGGAAAGACAGGTAGAGAAAGGCTTAAGAGTTCATGGGAGCACCAGATTCAAGAATGCCTGCTAGAGAAAAAGATAACAAGTATGACATGCAAAAGGTGCTGTATGAAACATAAGATGGACATGTCACTGAAGCTTGAGTTGTGTCTCACAACTGTAAACGGAGAGATGTTCGATATATCAACCCTAAGTAAATTCTATCGCCATCAGTAAAGCTGATTTGGAAGATCTTAATTTGAGGAATCTCAGAAAACAGCTTAGTGTTATGTAATGCATGCATGCATGCATATAATAGCATTAAGCATCTCTACTAAATATTGCATTTTAAAATGATCTGTTATAAATGACCATTTTCAAAATTTGAAAGAAAACCTGAGTGTATCATGTCACAAAATTCTGAATGGCACGATTTCCTAATATTCTCCTTATGACAGTGAGCATTAATTTGCATTATTCAAAATAAAAGGTATGAAAACATGTCAGCATACATAATTGCAAGCACAGCCATTTTCTTCAAGGAAGAGATTTTCAAATGAAAAATGAAATAATGTAAAGTGCACTTATCTAATATTAGTGCAGATTTTCTGATAAAAAATAAGCCTTCTCCATTAAGCAACAGCATTTTTTTTAAAGGCTTCTGGTAAGGATGGAACAGAAAAGGCAAAATGAATAACAAGACTCATTCCTACACAGGTCACATGCTGGACATTAACAACTTTTCCAGCACACAAAAAATAAATTAAATCTCCAAGATAGTAAAATAAATAAAGAAGTAGAACAACTAGTCTTACTACCAAGTCAAACAAAGCAAAGCCCTTTTTTTTTTTTTTTTTTTTTTGTCCACTACTACATTTAAAAAGTTCTGGAACGTTTTGAATATTTGCCATATGTCAGTGAATTACGTCATTCCCCGCTGAGCAAGAGAAGAGCAAGGTGTGACCGACCAGCCAGAATCAGTTTGATCCAGATCCAACACATACAGCGCATGTGCATAGTTCGTGATTACAGGCATTCAAGGCTCTTCGTCGCGAGGACAACGATGTCGAATTTTGAACAGTGTTCAAGTATAAAATTGTGTTCTGCTCGGAAAATCTTTCGCAGAGACTTTTCAAATGATTAAGTCAGCGTACGGTGAGAGTGTAAGGAGTGAACTGGAGTTTATGAGTGGCATCAACGATTCGAAAACGGGCGGCAGGGTATTGATGATGATGAGAGGTCAGGACGACCTTCACCATCCACAATGGATGAACAAATCGCCATTGTCAAAGAAATTGTGAAAAGTGACCATCGAAAAAATATCGCAGCGATTGCAGAAGTTGCCATGCCATTTTAACAGAGAAACTGGGCATGCATCATGTGTGCCAACAAATTTTTCCCAAAAACCTGACACAAGAAAAAATGGATAAGCACATGCAAGTTTGCGGAAATAACATAGATGCAGTGGAATGAGATCCCGATCTCTTGAATTGATGGATCACTAGAGATGAGACTTGGTGCTTTCTGTACAACTCCCAACCCAACCGACAGTCCAAAGTGTGGAAATCCCCGTCGTCACCACAACCAAAAATGTTCAAGGCTGACCACTCCAAAGAAAAGGTCTTGTTAACAGTTTTCTTCGATTGCAAGGGGGTCGTACACAAGGAATTTCTTCAACATGGTTGTACAGTCACTAAAGACTAGTACGTCAACGTCCTGAAACGTCTCCAAGAATCAGTGAGACACAAGCGACCCGATCTTTGGAAGACCAACTCGTGGGTGCTTCATCACGATAACGCGCCAGCTCACAGATCCCTCCTGGTGTCAGATTACCTGTCCAAACATCACATTTTTGTTCTTCCACAACCAGCTTATTCCCCTGATCTCGCCCCATGTAAGTTTTTCCTTTTTTCCCGGATGAAGAATTTGCTTAAGGGGCGACACTTCTCAAGTTCCAAAGAAGTGCAATGAGCTGCGACGGAGGCACTGGAGGATGTCATGTGGCAAAAGAAGGTTTGCAATCTGAATTTAAATCTTTGTATGAGCGCTGACAAAAATGCATAGTTGCACAGGGTAACTACTTCGAAGGAAACGCCGCACAAACAGGTATTATCTGTACTTGTTCTTTTTTAATACAAAAAGTTCCGGAACTTTTTGAACGTAGTAATACATCAGAGTACCAACAGAAGTCTCACATATGACATGACAAGGATATTTTACAGTGACTGGCACTAGTTATACCAAATAAAGAGACTCAGTCCACAACTTCTAAAGGTAGACAATACACACAAAAAAAAAAAAAAAAAAAAAGTAAAGGTAGACAATACACACACACACACACACACACACACACACACACACACACACACACACACACAAAAGGTAGACAATACACACACAAAAAGCCGCCCCGGTGGCGCAGTGGTCTAAGGCGCTGGCCTCTGATCATTCGTCCGTCTGGGGTCCGGGTTCGAATCCCGGTGAGGCATGGATGTTGTGTTTGTCTTACGGCACTGGCTCTCTCCCTTCCCTGGAACCAGTGACCCTAAATTAGGGACGGGCGACTGCTTAAGCCCATTGAGTTGCAACTTTAAGCCCATTGAGTTGCTCACGGTGGTCGTTAGACCTCCAATAAAAAAAAACACACACACACACACACACACACACAAAAAAGGTACTCACAGGAAGAAAAAAGTATTTATAAGAAAACAAATTTAAAACCCTGTTCTTAAAATGTAAAGGTCAATAAAAAAAAAAAAAAAAATTTCAGCCGATTCTCCTTAACTGACCAAACCACCACAACATTACCGGGTATTTCGGAGGTTCCTTGAAAGATGTAGTTTACATCTTTAGGTACTTAAACTTTCTGCACATAGCAGTGAAATGACCTTAGCAATTTTGTTACTTTACACATGCTGCAAGTGCATATTAAATATAAAATTTTCAGATTGCTAAAAGCATGCAAATAAAGTACACTGATGGGTCTTAAATGCTATAAATTGTTGTACCATGTACAAAAAATCAAAATCAACAGCAAAACTGAAAGCCAGAGGAGGGGCTGATATATAATTTTGTTTCTCATTTTCACAATGTAAAGTAAAGTAAAAATTACCTCTCAACTTTAAAAGTTCAACAGCAACTGCTGCGCAGCTCTCCTTGGCATCTAACTCATCAGACTTAGCATAAGAATGAAATTTTCTATCACCCAAACTTAAAGTGGCTATGTAGAAGTCTCCAAAAGGTATTGTTCTATAGCATGCAATAACATTTTTGCTTTGAGCATAACGCTCAATAAGCTCCACCATGCGCGCTGAAGAACAAATAGTTGCAAATTAAAAAAATAGCACAAGTTTCATTCCAACTCAAGAGCATTTGTATGCAAAATAAAGTTATATAATTACAGAGCAAACACATCATAAAAATGATGAAAACCTACAACACTTTTCCATTTTTAAGTAGAAAAATAACTGTAAAGCTGACTTTTGAGCAAAATATTCAATAACTAACCAAACAGAATGAGGCATACACAACAAACACTGCAGTTTGAAAATGTCTGGAAGTAGCTAGTGTGAAGCTTGACACAAATAGATGGAGTAAACATATAAAAGCTTGAGGTAAGCAAATTTGAGCTTTTAGGCCTCATTTCATGCACAGTGATGCACAAAAATAAAAAAAAATGTCAGGCCTTTATTTGTACTTAAATATAAAAAAAAAATGCAAATAAGCATAAACTAGGGCTACTGTACCTTGATGTTTGCAAATTAAAAAGGAGGAACACAGAATTCAACTGTTTCATCATGAGGGCGGAGTTGTAGAATATAAACGAACAAGCAAACACCGTTGTTCACATAAAGTTTTCCGAATTTGCAAAAAAATTTTGGAAGCAAAAAAAATAATAATAATAATGATTTTTTTTTCCCCTGCAAGAACCAGTTACACAGTAAGTATTAAAAAACAAAGTGTCGCCAGATGTCACTATCTTCGTAAAAACGTTTATATTTAGGGCAGTAAACATCACAGAGGTGCCAACCTCTAGCAGAAACTATCAGTAATCAATATGGTACATATTTTTCAGTAATGTTTCAGTAATGGAACACAAACTTTCAGTAATGTAATACGCCATTTTTTTTCAAAGTTAAAGACAATATTATTGTGCTACTGCGTAACCTGTAATACTTGTATGAGGTGCCCATCAGTAATCCCCATACGAAGCCTCATCGTTAACACGCGGAAAGCTTATTTCATGAAAAATTAATGCGTGAAATGTGTAATAACCTTATATGTTTACAGTATCCTGACAAAAAATTATGAAATGAAATTATCAATATTGTACTTACCTCGTGTTACAGAGGTGCCAACCATCTGCTGTACCTATCAGTAATCACCATACGAAGCCTCATCGTTTACTCGTGGGAAGGGTATTTTCATGAGAAATTAACGTGTGAAATGTGTAACAACCTTATAAAATCAAATACCTTATAACGTGACCCTTCTATTTTAATGGTTAATATTTTTTAATAACTCAAGTGGGAATGAATATCGACTAGATATCGAGCCGATATTGGTTATGATGGCTCAATGTCGGTTAATATCGGACACATACCTGCCAACCAAAATTTTCCTAAATCAAAAAGATTGCTTGCAAAAATCAAGATTTACCATAAAATCAAGAAGATTTTCCCTAAAATTAAGAACTTTTGCAACAGTACCAGAACTGTTAATTCACAATTATCCATTATTACGGGAGTGTGGTTATGTATGGGATGTGCTAGCAGTATGTTTGATGATACTTGTTTTCAATTATTTTTCTATATCAGTCACTCATATATGGAGTTCAGAGATTGTGATGATTTTCAAGGTTTTGATTATTTTTTTTAATTGAATGATGCAATTTTAGAATAACTTGATTTTATTTAAGTGTAATGACGAGTGACCTTTCTTTTTTTATATGCCCTTGGATGACAATTTTATCCATCATGAATGCATGACAGCATTGTTTCAGATAAAAGATTAATAGTGTAACTTTGAGAAGATGAATACTTTTGAACACCAATTTTCAGCTTCGTCACTTTCATTTTCGAACACCCCCCCCTCCTCTCTTTATCTTTATCTTTATCAAGCTGAAATGCAAACCTTGGGGGGGGGGTTATATTAGAATACAGGATACATGTTCAGAACATCGTTGGTAAAAAAAGAATATATACCCAGTTACGGGGAGAAATCTTTTCCAAGTCTGATTTTCGTTTTCGAACATTATCACTCCATTTACAAGTTGAAATAAAATGATATCTAACAACAATACTAGGCAGAGGAAACATCACGTGAAAAAAAAAATTACAATTACGGGAGAAATCTTCACTGCGTCTAACTTCCGTTTTCGAAAGTTTTGAAAGACGAAACTTCTGTTTTTGAGTTTCGGGCGAAAAACATTCTCCCCCACTACCAATTGCCTAGAAATTTCTGTTCAGTTATGCATCGATCTCGAGGATAACTCAAATTATGACGGAAAAAGAGAAATTCCTCGAAGCCGTTGCATGCTTATGCCTGAAGATTACAGGGAAATTCTTGCACTGTCGAATTTCCGTTTTCGGAAATTATCCCTCCACTTTCACACTGAAATACAAATATTTTTGGAATAAAGTGATGTATGACAACAATAATGGACAGAGGCAACATTGCAGGAAAACGAAATTACGATTACGTAAAAATCTTTATTTCATTTACTTCCGTTTTTGAAAGACAAAATACTGTCCCAGTGCGTATTTTTACGCGTTGGTAAAATTTAGATGCGTAAACACTTTTTGATGCATACTAGACGCATAATTAAGCATTTTGGCGAACTCTGAACGGCGCAGAACAAAAAAAAAATTCAAACTTCGGCACAATTAGCGCAGCTATTCCAACACTGAGAGAGAGAGGGAGATTGGAAGGATTAGAGGGGGGGGGGGGCTCACTGCTAGAAGCGTGAGATAACATAAGGTTCAATCACTATGAGATAATAAAAAAAAAAAATAGCAGAAGTTTACATTAAGCAACAATAACAACGATTTCCATCAGTAAAAATAAAAAAATTCACGAGCCATTTTGGTGAAAATTCGGAAGAAACTATCCTCCGACCGTAAAACCACCCCCAAATCCGGAATACTTGGTAGGTATGCAGACATCATTGCACAGATAATGGCTTTTCCGACATATTACGCAATATCACCTTGCCGTTCTTCACCCGATATCCATCCGATATTGGCTTTACCGACGTATCCAATATCTGAATTTCAATGGCGCTTACTTAGAAACAACACCAATTAAACGTTTTCGCATTTGTGCGAAAAGAACTATAAATATTCGCAAACAAAATGCGATCGCAGTTTAAACCGCGATTTTAAGAAAATCTGTCCGTAATTCCTGATTACGGAATTACGGACAGATTTTAAGAAAAAAGGACACGAAATTCAGAACTTTTACGAAATACACTGAAATCCGTATTCTTCCAACCTGTCCGTAATTCCGTAATCAGGCAGCCAAAACCATAATAATAACGGAAAACCCATAATGGTTGGCACTTCTGACATCACATTCACTATACAGTACAAAGTCCGAAATGACCCAAAATCCGAACATTTTTCTGTGGCTGAGAGCAAAGCTGCCACCATCTATCGGCAAAAAAACCAAGACACTTGGAATATTTGGGCAGTCGGTGTTTTCTTTAAGCTCACATATATACTTATACATACAGTAAAACCTCAACGAAAGGCGACCAAAAAAAATATGCTGGGGAGTGCCGTAATTTTGGGGCTAAGAGCCGCGGCTCTTGCGCTACTAAAAGCGAAATTCTTCGGGTGTGCGACCCTCATGCTAAATCGGCTGTTATGCCGAATTTGTTTTTGGTAAGACTCCCCCCCCCCCCATCATGCAGATGTTTAGTAATTTTTTTCAAAGAATGTTTTTTTGCACAAAAAAAAACCTAAAAGGGGTGCCGGCCGTGACCCCCCCCCCTTCTGTTCATACGTAAATGAACACTGAAAGCAGATGAGAAACTCGGTCAGGATTAATTCGTAAAATACAATTTTGTTTCTTTTTAGCCGGCCGCTCTGCGATGCTCAAAGCCTGCGGGTGCAACACCCACGGGAAAGCAGCCAGAGAGATAGTGCTTATATGGACTAAGGTCTACGCAGGCTTTCAGCGAACATTCATTAAAAATAATAAAAAGAAGATGCCTAACTTCTAAAGTTTTCATCAGATTTTGACGAAATTTCACATGGGAGTTTATTTTGGCGTGTCTTGGTTACTGTAAAATTTGGATTCGGTTATTTAAAAAATTGGAGAATTTTTTTTTTTTTATGAAAATTTCTCCCGGTACAATTTCTGCAACGCAGACAGTTGAGGCAAGGAAGTGATTCATTGCCAAAGGGAAGAAGCTTTCATCCCTTCCCCGCAACCTTGCGAACCTCGGGTCCCCCACAAAGACCGATCACAGTCACCTGTAAAGACATTCTCTGTGATCAAAAACCGACACCCTCGCCTCTTTTATACTTTTTTTTTCCTATCAAAAACTGACACCCTCACCTCTTTTATACTTTTTTTTTCCCTATCTTTTCTGCTGCTCAAGCTGAAGAAATCACAAGAACCTCTCCTCCTTCATGTTTAAATGCAGTGTTTTCATGCATCATTTTTATCATGTTCAAGCAGAATGAAAAAGACGATAGCCGACTTCCGTACTACTCAAATTTTGTGCCATTTAATGCGATTTCCGTACAGAAATCGGAGTACATTTTTCAACAACGTGCAAGTTCCATAAGTTAAATTTTTTCCTCGTACAGTAAAAGTTAATTGAATTTTTTTTTTTTTTTTATGAAATCATTCTGTAGTTAATAAACTTAGCGATGGTGAAATTCGCGATATGATTTTGAAACAAAGCATGGATGACAGCGAGTCATAAAATGATCGCGAATGTGAAGAAATTGAGGAACAAAAATTTTTTTTTGGAGAGCACCATTAAAGGACTCTAGCAACAAAGTTTTATAACAGAACAAGAGATTATGTGCGTGCATAGAATCAGAGAAACTTCTGAATGAAAAACCTACAGGCTAATGAAGCAACGCACGCTGACTGAAATGTTTAATGTAAAAAAGCAAACATTTCCAACGCGTAATGCATTTTGTGCTTCACGCTCATTACTTTTAATTTTATTTTAGCAATATTTTAATTTTCACTGTACATAGTATTAAATAGTTTTCAATTACGACAATTCTCATATCAGCTTTGTATCTCATAGTACAATTTTCGTAACGAATCCAGTACGTTTAAAATTAGCATTTTGCAGTCAATTTTTCAAAAAGCTCTAAAATCAGAACTTGTCGAAATCCCGAGGAGTTCAGATTTTGGACTTTGTACTGTACCAAGGCTAACTGGCAGCTTCGATGGGAGTCGAAGCTGCCAGTTAGCCTAGCTGCCAAGCGAGATACTTTCGGCGCTATCGGAAATTCTGCTCTAGCGAATATCCGCTGTCTAGAATAGCCCACAGTCGAGAAAGGTAGCCGAATGATGTCATTCCATCTCAACCATTATATTCGTCCACAAGTGAAATGATTCTATTCTGATTCTATTATGTGCCATCTGAGAAAGTTTATGAATGAACAACAAATTCAAACTGGATTTCAGCCACCCTTAAAAATAATAGCAGACAAAGCGACTTGGAAACACCGTACTCAACACTTCATTATGGCTGTGACTGTCGTTTTAGACTCCAATCAACTTATTCATGCTATCCATTTGGGACACTCTGTTATCAAAGTGCACAGCGGTCAAGCTGTGGCAGACAGTATACTTACTCTCTTGCTTTTCTCAGTGGGGTGCAACAAAAGAACAATTTATTGGAGGTAACTTTGATGGCCAGTATTTTAATTTAGGTGTGCCTAATTATTTAAATCAACATTTTGCAACTACAAAAGAAAATAATAAAACATTTTATTATGACTGGGACTCCATGCATAAAGCAGGTGTAGTCGACAACCATATGAGAAAAAAATCTAAATTTTCATGGGTTGTGATGATATCTCAAACAATAACTTCAATTTTTAATGAATTCAATTTTGGGAAAGAATATGAGAATTTAAAAGATGTCAGTTCCCAATTAAATGTACAAGTTCCTAATGGAGGATAGGACAAATTTAAAAATCCTTGTTTCTTTAGTGAAACAAGGTTTGCAAATCACTGCAAAAAGATTTATAAGAACTTTAGAAAGGACTTTAAAGCTATTATAACCATCTTAGAAGAACAACAAGTGGAATCTATTGATGGAAATTTTTGAATAGATTGCCCTCTCTCTTTGAATAAGAGAGGGCAATTATGGCTGTGACTCTTTGAATAAGAGAGAGGGCAACCAATGCAATTTTGTAAATGAATAAAATTTAATTTTAAATTCTGCCTTAGAGTAGACTCTCTGGGTTATGTGACTTATATGACCAGTTCAGCAAAATTATATGCATTTTGCAGAAAGTAGATATTCTCCTTCATGACTGATATTACAGCTTTATTCGTAAAGTTAATTATTTAAAAGCAATGTCCTCTGCTTTTGATTTAGAGAAATGTCCTTGCAGTAACAGTAAGACTTCAGAAAAATTGGATGAATTTGATCAAGTGGTGTGTTTTTAGCCCACTTACCATGTAGACTCTGATATCTTTAGACGCTGTTTGGAGCATATCAAGATGTTCCTCTTTTTTTTACAGAGCCTGAGGACTTAAATAATACCCGCAGTAAAGCAAAAACTGATTCTAGTGCCAGTAAATTGGTAGTTGACAGTGAATTGTGTGATCTTTCTTTACACACCGCACAAGAACTGTTAACAAATGTGTTTATCAAGGATGATGTAATGATATTTGAACATATAAAAGTTCTGACAGACTTAAAACTTTTAGATGCAAAAATAAAACTGAAAGGAGTTCCTTTAACACCTTCATCTCAAACGGAGAAGTTTTTGATTTCAGCACAAAAACTGGTTTATGACTTAAAAGATGTATCCCCATCTGAGCTGCAGCTTCAGTATAGAAGGTTTTTAGTTAAAATTGAAGATATTGTAAAATGCATGCCTGCAAAACAATTTAAAGAGTTGACCAGCACAGATCTGATAAAAAAATTCTCTACAGGAATACAGCTTTATATAAAAGCATTGAACTAATAATACACTCAATATCTGTAGCTTCAATTATATCATCAGTGGAATCTGTGTGCGAATCTTGAACATTCATTAATGAATATCATAATAATATGAGACAGGTGCCTGTTAGTGAAGAAACAGCCCACCATGAGATGATGATATAAGTGAATGGACCTCTACCCACAAAATGTGATTCTATTATTTCTCAGGCAATGAATCAATATTTTTGTAAGCAGAGTGACTGGTATTTTGTGCGAAGAGGTCACAATCTTAAGGATTGGGCTATTTCTACATCAGTTGACAAACTAATAGATAAGAATTCATCTCTTCCTTTCATGGATTTGTAGCTTTTCTTTTGGCAAGTGAAGTAACTTTTTAGACCATCTTAAAATCAAGTTATTTTTAAAATTTTACGAGTTATAATAAAATAAATATTTTTTCCGAAATTCGTTTGTCTACGATTCAATGCATTTTTGCAGAAAATATTTGATCAAATATGTGTGTTCGTAGAAAGTTTTTGGTTTTATACAACTCTACATGAGGGTTTAGTTATTAAAGGATTAAGAAGTTTTATTGGGATAAGCATGAAAAATTATATGAAATGTTAAAGTTTTTACAGAGGAAGGTGATAAAAGGGTTGTACCGAAAGTAATGCAAAAGTGGGCATAACTTTTTTATTAACTGACAGAGACCATTCAAATTAAATGCCCATGTTGGTAGAGTAACTCTTTCTCTATTGTGACCCTTCTTCATTGCAGGTAAATAATGAA
Source organism: Macrothele yani (assembly GCA_039090855.1). Lineage (NCBI taxonomy): Eukaryota > Metazoa > Arthropoda > Arachnida > Araneae > Macrothelidae > Macrothele > Macrothele yani. The sequence continues at coordinate 128,520,129 of CM077027.1, read as the reverse complement.
TTCCAAGCAGAAGCAATGTGCCGCCATTGAGGTCTTGATGAAGGAAGGGTGCAGGCTGTCCAACATCCATAGAAGGCTATATAATGTTCACAGAAATGACACCATTGACAAGAGCAATGTGCACAGATGGATGAAGAAGTTTAAAGAAGGGGAAGCCAACATTGGAGACAAACCAAGCAGTGGGAGACCATCTGCCACCACTGACACAAATAGTCAGCGAGTGGATGAATTGGCTCGTGTGGAGAGAAGAGTCGCAATCTGTGAGTTTGTTGCACAACTAGACTGTGGTCACAATCACATACAGAAAATGGTGGTAGACTTAGGTATCAGAAAGTGTGTTCAAAGTGGGTACCTCAGCACTTGACACACGATTTGAAGGAGAGAAAGGCAGAAGTCTCATCTGATCTGCTGGAAGGTTTGAAGCCAATGAAGACATTTTTTTTTTCTCAATCTGGTGACTGGGTGAAACGTGGATGTATCTTTACAAACTGGAAATGAAGAATCAATCCATGGAATGACGTCACACCTCTTCACCAAAGCCTAAGAAGTACAAAAGCCAGCGATAAGCACAGAAAGTCATGGTCAAGATATCAGGTTCTCGTGCGGAATGAGTCAAGCACAAAAACTTAAGGTAGCAATCTTAAAAGCACGATAATTAAAACACTACGCAGGCTTCCAATGAAGTGAAGCCTGCGTAGTGTTTTAATTATCGTGCTTTTAAGATTGCTACCTTAAGTTTTTGTGATTGAAAGTCATGGTGATTGTTTTTCGGGATGACAGGGGTGTCATTCTCCTGGATTTTCTGGAATGTGGCTGTACCATGGTCAGCGAGGGGTACACTGAGACACTCAAGAAGCTTAGAGAAGCCATAAGGTGAAAGAGACCAAACAAGAATCTGAAAAGGATCCACATTCACCATGGCAATGCGAGACCACGCACATCTTTAGCAACAAATCAGGCTATCAGCCATTAGCAAATTAGGCTGGCACACATCTTTTGCAACAAATCAGGCTATCATCAACCATACAGCCAAGATCTGGCACCCAACATTTTACATCTTTGAATCATTCCATGCCAAATCAACCAAAAAATTTCAATATTCAACCTGACCATCTCAGATTTCAATGAAACTTTCAGGGATCATTGTCCCTAATGATATAAATGAGAATATATTATTATTTTTTTTATCTCATTGGGTTTTCATGTAATTAATTTTTAAAAATAGGCATTTTTTTTGGCTTGCATAAGCTTTCAATTTTGAATTTCTCTAGTTCTATAAGGCCTGAGAGTTGGTTGACCCCTCATTTTAAAGAGAATTTCATAAGTTTTAATTTGACATGCAACTTGGTAAAAAAAAAAAAATTAATTTCAAAATAAAAATTAAGGGAATTTTTTAAGACTTAATTTTTTTTTTAATAATATTATAAGCTTTAAATCCTGAAACTTTTAGAGTGGGATCTCAATGGGATCGGGAGCTATGGCAAAAAAACTTAAAGTTACTGTACAAGTAATAATGGATTATAATTCTCGTTTTAGTGTGTTTACATGATAACAGACACTGAGTTTTAAAATCTACATAATACATCATACTAATACATTGTCAAACATAAAACAAGGGAAGGATAGTCCCAACAGGCTAAAAGTTTTACCTGGTAAAATTAATAAAGTTTTTTTTAGTTAGCACTCAGAGTTGTAGTTACGCCAAAATAGCGACCTCTTAGTTATTTAATTTAACAAATAATTTCTTGTTTGCCTGTTTGGTTTTTGAGTCTGTAAGTCGATAAACTCTTCTTGTAGCTGTTGTGGGATCAACTTTTGTTAAAACTTCACTTTTATGCACAACTACCTAGTATGTCAGTAAATTGTGGGTATTTGAAAGGTGGAGAAGGGCCATGTGGTTCCAAAAACTTATTTTTACTTCATCTCCTAAATTCCTAACACACAACCTAACCACCATTTGTCTGAGTATTGGCATGTAACAAAGCCAACAATGTCATTAATGTCCAGATCATCATCAGTGTCATCAGCTGAAACTATTTCTACACTTGATTCCTCAGAAAATGAGTAGCTTTTCACTAAAACTCTAGTCTCATTCACAAGACTGTAACTGTGAAATTGTTGAGTACCCTTTATTGTTGTTGCTGCTTCAAACCTACTCTTTAAGGTATTTTCCTCTGCCTCGTATTCGTCTGTAGTGGAATACAAAAAACTGATGATGACAATATTGTCTTTAGCCCAATCATAAAGTTGGCGAGGGGTCATAATTTGATCATTGTAGACCATTTGTAGACTGGCCAATGTTGCTAATCATTTAACAGTTCCTCCGACACTATCACATGCATTTTTCCAAGTGACGATGCAAAGAAGTTCCATTCCGCTTTGATGCTAAAATATTTCTCATGATGGCAGAGATTGAGAAAGTTTGATTTGTTTTTGTACTGTGATGATGCTCCATCTGAAAAGTAATTCAGCTTTTTGGGTTTATGGGGCAGATTCTGCTTAAGAAAGTCAATCATGAGGTGTTGAAACAAATGAACAGCAACTGTGTCATGCACCATACAATCGGAAAGAATAACTAAGCTCAGGTGAGCCAATTTTTGGGTTTCCTCATCAACGTAGTATATCACAAATGGATGTATTATTGCTTGAGCATTGTTCCAATGAAAGCCTTGTGCAAAATCTTGAAGCACATATGCATAATTTTCAGCAAAATCACAAAGTACAATGCATTGGTTTTGAGGTAGATTTTTTTTCAAGTGTCGCAAATAGGAAGACTGTTGAGTAGCAATGAAAAGAGTGTCTTAAAAGTTTTGGCAAACTCTGAAACAAATAATCCAAAAACTGTCAGTTTTATAATAGTTTCTAGGACACACTTGTTATCAATCTGCATCCATTGTTTGAAACTCACATTTTCAATGCTATTAAGCTCAAAAGCTTCTTCAAACCGAGCCTTCAAATCATCACTTCCTGGGCAAATAACACAATTTGCAAAGCAACATTTAGATGCTGGCATTTTGCAAATTATATTGCTTGTTACATCTTTGTATGTTTTAATCGGGAGTTCACCATTTGTCAATTCAGGTATTTTACACTGAGCCATCATTAATTTGGCATTCTGATGTATTGTGCAAACGCACACAGAATGTGTCCCACTGTACCCAGGAAGAACACAATGCTTGGACGAAGCTCACAAAATTTAGAAATTCCAATTCTCTGATCTGTGTAACACTCCTTAAATAGTACATGTGATTCTTTTAATGTACTTAGAATTAAATACTTTTGAACATGTACACATTTGCCATCTTTTTTTGACTAAAACAAAGTCCTTTTTACCAGACATTTGACGACTAACCTGATCATTTTGATAGAATTCTTTGACTAGGGCTACCGTTGCAGGATCCAATGTTCTTCCATTATACCTTTTTTATTTAACACAGTTTTTTGCCTTTCTAGCAGTAAAATTAGACACTCCAAATTCAGTTTCAATTTTTTTGAGTCCAGCTTTTGGGAAGTGTAGTTAGAACCTGCATTCTAACACTTTTTGTCTGTAGTAGCATTTAACTTTTCTTTCAATTGATTAATAATTTCATTGTCATAATTTCTTGTAGCGTCAGATTCAGTGGTACCTGGATTTAAATTAAGTACTTCCGTTCAAAAAGCTTCAGTCACATTTTTAATCTTTGCTTCTGTGCATTTTTTTCAATCAAACATTTTCTTTTAATAGGTGTTTCTTCGATAGCAGTCAGACTTTTGTTCAAAGCTTCAATTGCCTCTTTTTTCTCTGGAGTTGACAATGTATTTTGAACTGGTATTTCAGGAACATTCAAATGGTCTTGTGATTCTGAGCTGTCTTAATGCAAGCCTTCTTGCTCAGATAAAATCTCTGGTAGCTTTAGAAAAGCTTTACGACACCCATCACATATCTTGTCACCTTCATGTAAATTGGCATTATGTCTCAAAATATTTTCATTTACAGATCTCAATTGTTTCTTATAATAATTATGACCAGGTTTCTTAAATGGAATATACCAAAAAATGATTTGATGTACTGGGTTCACCCATATTGTCACAGAGTCCTAATAATAGAGTTTAAATTATAAATAATAGTACAAGTCAAATTGTCTGAAACAATAAAAAATATCTTCAGACAAGTCTGTACAGGCTTGTGCCAGAACACCTCTGATTAGCAGACTATTTACTCACATGCTATCCCTAATTTGTCTGTAGGTTTAGTAAATCATTATCTGTAATAGACCCTAATGTAAATTGGCTACCTTACAGCCAATGTATTTTTTTACCTTTCAAAAGTTAAAGATAGCAATGTAGCCCCTAACTGGTATTTAAAACAATAACATTGGTACCATAACTCCTGATCCCATTGAGATTCCACTCTAAAAGTTTCAGGATTTAAAGCTTATAATATCAGAAAAAACATTTTTTTTTCAAAATTTTTAAAAAACACTATCGTAAATTTTTTTAATGCATTTTTTTCACCAACCATAGTCAAGTTGCACATCAAATTAAAACTTATGAAATTCTCTTTAAAATGAGGAGTCAAACAACTCTCTAGGATTTATAGAACTTGAGGCATTCAAGGTTTAAAAAGTTTATGCAAGCCAAAAAATGACGATTTTTAAAAATTTTTAAAATTAATTAAATGAAAACCCAATGAGATAAAAAAAAGTTTTAAAAAATATATTCTCGTTTATATCACTAGGGAGAATGATCCCTGAAAGTTTCATTGAAATCTGAAATGGTCAGGTTGAGTGACTGGTTGATTTGGCATGGAATCACCCCTTTTCGATCCAATGAGGGACAGTCTCTGGGGACAACAATTTGATGACACAGACGAGGTGAAAGTGGCTGTGAAGAAGTGGGTACAAACAGTCCACACCTGAATTTTTTCAAAGAGGATTCGAGGGTTGGGTTAAACGATAGCACAAAAACCCATCGTTCAACCCAACTCTCGAATGATTTCTCCCAATTCTTGTGATGGAGACTATGTTGAGTAGTACTTTTGTATACAGAAAGAGTTTCTCTACCAATATGTGCGATTTGAACGACCTCTGTCAGTTGATAAAAAAAGTTATGCCCACTTTTTCTTTACTATCGGCACAACCCTTGCATCACTGGTGATATTAAATTAACATAAATTGAGCAATGAACACCAGACTCCAAATGCTGTCCCTACCAACATGGAAAGAAAATAAAACAAACAAGAGAGATACAAGACACACTCAGTAAAACAAAAGATATCAAAAGTTTTTGACCTGATGTATGATTTAAAGATCAGGAGTATACAAGTTGACAGTGAATACTGAAAGTATTTTTTTTTTTTTCAGTATCAGAGTTCTGGAGTAAACTAAGGCATACTAACAGACTGAATTTATCACCTGTACTTCAGCTGTCTAAAAAACAAATACATGCAGATTAAAACTGGCAAAATCTTCTCATACAAGAAAAAAATTGAAATTTAATGAACGAATAGTGAACTGCACTGCAAAAATTGTCATCACCAATGGCATACTCAGGATTTTGTGGTGGGAGTTGCTAAACCAAGAGCTAAACAGAAAAAGGCATCAAGTACTTACATGCTTTTCTCTAAGAACAAAAAAAAAAACTAAAAATGTTCAGCATTTTATTTTTAATTTCCAATCGTATATCCTGTTGCTCAGCCTTTTCCCTTTAAAATAGGCAAGCAAACCTTGACAGGAAATGACCTTTCCAGTCTTCCTAATAGATATAACATTGAACAAAATCAGATATGAGACTTGAAAACTCTCACAGGGTCGGTCCTAAAAAATATGAATAAATCCATAGCTATATTTCCTATGGAAAGTGAAGTCAATGCCCACAGATAACACAATTAATTGATAGTTATCACAAAAATTCTGACCTACTAGTGCAAATTTAGAAAGATAAAAACACTGTAGATAAAAATAAAAATGCTTATTATATAACCAGCTACATAAGACCCCTCCCACTCAGGTGATACTATCAACCAGAGAAAAATATTCACACCAAAGAAAAACAAATGCAGTGCTACTTTGAAACAGTTCTTAAAACTTAAAATAGCAAATATAAGTTTGAACTGTACAGAGGTTTTTCTTTCAGCATTTTTCCAGTTGACAAAATTTTCTTTGTGATCTCAATTAACATCATGCCTCAATTAAAAAAAAAAAAAAAGAAAAAGATCAACAACTGCCCCTCATGGCTACTTTCACACCACTGGAAATACACACACACACACAGTCGAGTCACATTATTGTCACCACCTCCTACTTTTGACGTCAACAGCGCATAGCCAATGAAAGAAGACACATGGCATGAGCTGGCTTGGAGGATATATAAATTGTGCTGTAGGGAATCTGAAAACATTTAACTCGTTGCTGTCATGGATAACAGGAGCAAAATATCAGATTTGCAAAAAGAGATGATTATCGGCTTTTGGGCCTTTTAGTATTTCTAAATCAGCGCAGTTGTGAACTGCACGCGTGCTGTTGCTGTGGTTAAAGTGTATTGTGATTGGAAAAATGGCATCATTGCGAATAAGCGAAGTGAAAACTGTGGAGCACCACATGTCATTGATGTGAGAGGTGAACGTCAGCTTCAAAAGTGTGTGAGGGCTGATTGACATGCTACAGTGGAGCAACTCGCTGGCCAAATGAACCAGGGGGCTGCCAGAAGTGGGTCTAAAATGACAATTCAGCGACACCTGCTAAGTATGGGGGCTCCGATGCAGACAGATAGTCACTGCACCTATGCTAATGAAAGGGAATCGGCAGAAAAGACTTACATTTGCATGACAGTATCGGAATTAGACCTCCGCTGATTGGCAAAGGATTGCCTACTCTGATGAGGCACATTTTCTGCTTCATCGAACGGATGGATGTTGGCGTATAAGGCGAGAAACGTCACAGAACAAACACTCCTCAACCGTTGCTGGAAGAACACATTGGTGGGGGCAGTGTTATGGTCTGGGGAATGTTTTCAAGGCATTCCCTGGGTCCACTCATACCTGTGGAAGGCACTATGGACCGAATTCGTTATGAATCCATCCGTGCAGACCACGTGCACCCATACATGCCGATTGTCTTCCCTGGGGTGGATGGGATCTTCCAGCACAACAATGCGACATGTCACACAGCTAGAAATGTCTGCGAGTGATAGGAAGAGCACGAAGACTTCAAAGTACTTTTTGGCCCCCTAATTCCCCAGACTTAAACCCAATTGAGCATCTGTGGGATCACCTTGATCGTGTTGTTCGCTCTATGGATCCTCCACCACGCACCCTCCAGCAGCTGTCAGATAGATGCACTGCAGTCAGCATGGCTTTACATACCTGTCAACACCTTCCAGCACCTTATTTAGTCACTCCCAGCCAGTCTAGCTGCTGTTCCCACTGCATACGGCAGTTACTCTGAATATTAGCTGTTGGTCACAATAATGTGCCTCTACCGTGTATAATGGTTGACAATGATGATATATAGGTATTTATAGACTTCTAAAACGCTTTTGATAGCATAAAAACCATCAATAATAAAAGCCCTGAAAAATTATGGCTGTGAACAACCTTATATATAAATCTAATCAAATATACTGACCAGAATGCAACATCTAATATTATCCTAAATGAAGGAAGTGAAAGGTTTAAGATAAATAGAAGAATAAGACAAGGAGACACGATCTCACCAAAGCTATTTACATTAATGCTGGAACACATAATGAGCAAATTAAATTGGTTAGAAAAGGGGAACAACATAAATGCAGTGAGGTTGGACAATTTAAGATTTGCAGATATGACATAGTCTTCATTTCAGAAAATAAAAAATAATTAATAGAAATGATACAGGATTCACAAACTTTTACAGAAAATAAATTCTATGCCTTTTCCAGGAGTCCATAAAAAAATTCCAGGAGCTCAAACTTTTGCTACAATCACACTGCTTAGATGTCTATATTTTAAACTGCGGTGAAGTTTACAAACTTTTTTTTTTTTTTTTTCGTGTTTCATAGTTAATTGACCACCATGTGCTTCTCTGAGGCTATAAGTAGTTGCACATCTCTAATTTAGGGCCACTTGTTGCAGAGACAGGGATCATAGCACACTTCTGGAAAATTTTAGGTAGGAATTTTAGGAAATTTTTTTAGAAAAATTTTAGGAGTGTGTTTCAATAAAAATATATAATGTATATTTGTATACATCTAGTAAAACAACTTTGTATACATTGTAAAGAGTTTGCTTCAAACCCTTCAACCATATATACTGATAGACTGTGCATGGCATCAAAATTTCTGGCTCCAACATAAAATCACATGACATCGTCAAAAAGATGGGTTACACCTACTGTGCTTATGGTTGCTCTGAGCGATATAGTAAAGGAAGTTCTATGATTTTTCATGGGTAAGAAACAAATTAAATACCTAAGCCAATAAAGTTCAATTACTTAACCAGAAAACTTGAATTTATTTATATAAAAATATAGTAGCTTAAGAAAAAAAAATGGAATGCATATTCCAAATTCTTCGCAAATGTTCATCACATTATAAATCACGAAATGTAAACAACCCGATCATGCATGTATATATCTCATAAGTAAACTTAACTGAAGAGTTTTCATTATATATGAGGCGCATTCACATAATACACTGAGTTCTGCAGCATAAATTAGTAATCATAACAGCATTTTTACATGAAATTTTGAGTCTCATGATGGTGTGCCCAATGTTGAAGCCAAGGCAGCTTTGATGCAGCTATTGCCAATGCGCAGTCCATTAGTATATATGGTCGAAGTTCACACCCAAATTTTTTGCATAACGTCTTATGTCTAAAGTTTAAGTATGATTTACTTCTAATGTTCAGTTCTTATCTTTTCATGTGTTATTATCATATTCAAGTATATTTAACACATTCAAGTTTCACTTTGAACATTCATATGATGTTGAACCAGAAGCAATTCACAATTTTCACAGTAAAGTTCTCAGGTTTCACATTAAATTATAAATATCCTAAAAAGGTAATTGAAAACCAAGAACTATGTACAATTGTTCACTGAATTACTTTTTTCATATTATTGTTTTAACCTTTTCCTGATAAGCCTATCTTTTTCTGCTTCCACCACAACTAATTTACTTTTAGTTTTCTTTATTTCAGCTGAACCTTGTATGATCAAGTTAGAGGCAACTGCTATTTCAACAGCAGACTTGCCAACCTAAAGAAAAGAAAAATCCTGCAATTTTCTATGAAAATCCTGCAAGCATACTTTTGTATATTTGAAATATCAATGGACATAATTTGAAGCACTAATGTTACATTTATGCATATAAAAAATGCAAAAAAAATTCTGTAAAAAAATTATAAATAATTTGTATTGGTCAGTTATGCATATTGATTTTGAGGATAACCCAAATTATGATGGAAAAGGAGAAATTCCTCGAAGTCGTCGCACTCTCGTGTCTAAGATTGCAATGAAATTTTTTTCGCCGTTGAATTTTTGTTTTCGGAAATTTTTCCTCCATTTTAAAACTGCTATACAAATATTTATGGAATAAAATGATATATAACAATACTGGACAGAGGCTACGTCACAGGAAAAAGAAATTATGATTACGGAAAAAATCTATTTCGTTTACTTCCGTTTCTGAAAGACGAAGTACCGTCCCGATGCGTATTTTTACGAATTGGTAAAATTATTCGATGCATAGTTTCATGCGCGGAGAAAAATTCCTGATGCGTATTTTTACGTGTTGAGAAAAATTGCCCGACGCATGTTTTTATGCATCGAGAAAAATTCCCTGATGTGTATTTTTATGCATTGGAAAAATTTCTTTCGATACGTACTGGACGCGTAATTACGCATTTTGGCGAAGCTACCGCATGATGCCACAAAGCCAGCAAGTCAAAGATGGCATCATCGCGTGACACAGCGCTTGTAAGCTCCGGTAGAAAATATACGCCCCCCCCCCCCCCCAATGCCAAGCCTGTTCCAGCAGCGCCAGAGATCATTAGCGGACAGAAGAGTAAACATCGCTGCCGTTTACTCTTCTGTCATGCTGCCAATTGCCGACTCAGAGGGGGGAAATCGCTTCTCCGCTGATGAACCGATGCCTCGGAGAACTTCAAACTTTCAACCTCGTTACTTTTTAATTTTTATGCTACGGTAATCATGATGGAATCCAGAATTCCGGGAAATGTAATGAAATCCGGCATTGCCGGCCTAAACCCGGAGGGTTGGCAGGCCTGCAACAGTATTTTGTTTTTCTACAGCTTTTCTCAACCTTTCTGTTCCCTCCTGAATTACTGCTAGGGAGGTTTCTTCATCTTTTTTAAGTCTATTTATTTCTGCATCATTTTCTTTTATTTGGTCATCAAACTCAGCTTTTCTTTTTTCTCTAGCTGCTTTTCCTTATTTTCCCTCTCTTTTTGCTTCCTTTCTTTTACCTTTTTTTATTCTTCTTCCGTCAACTTATCAACATACTCTTTATAAAATTTATGTGAATCACGAACACTATTTAACAAATTTCTTGTTATGGGAACTTTACTTACACATCCAAAATGTTTAATGGCCCCTTTAACTATTCTTAATGATGTTATAGTTGAGTCTTAAGTTAGCCTTGTCCTTCCTCAACAGAGCAGTGTTAACCGAAAATCCCCTTTCTGCATCAGCATTACCATGAGGTAAAACTAAAATTGACTTGATGAGTTTAGCAAGATTTGAGTATTTTTCTTTTTCGCTGGAGCCTTTAATACTAAACATATTACGCCAATAATGATCAATCCGCACTGGAATATGCCCTTCCTCTGATATTTCAAGAGTTCATCTAAAGTTGGCATATCGCAATTTAAAAGTTTCCACTAGTCTCTTACTCTATCAATTTGTTCCTCAGAAAGATGCAAAACACTTGAAATTCTGGTTATTTCCAAAAGTCCTTCTTCAGTGACTGAAAGTTGAGTTGACTCTTTCTTTGGTTCTTTTACCTTTAAAACGTCTATGTCTCTTAAGCTTTTGATTGCAGAATGGCAAATTTGACTTTAAATATTTTGTGGTTGCAATTAGTGATGATCTTACATCTAAGAGAAATAATTTCTGCTTGGTCTCCTGAACATTCCTGAGGATATTTTTTTGTCTTCATACCAACTTTAGCTCAACTAGTTTTTAGCTCCCCTAGTTTTTTCCATGAATTTTTGTTTTCAAAATCTACATTCTTTAGGTCTTCTCCAAATTTCCCTGCAATAACATCAACTTGGATAAACTGAGCCATAACATTTCTCATTAAAATATTTAAATCAGAATATAACTGGTGTATTTTTGGTTCTTCACTCTGATAACAAAACGAAAACTTTTCAAAATTTTGGTGTGAAAATGAAATTAATGCTAAATAGCAAGGAGTTAGCTCATTTTTCAGGAAACAGTGAATTATTTTATACCTTGCCGAATTGCTTAGTTGTTTTTCAAATATTTTTTGAAATGGCAAGAAGTTTAAAAAATATTCTGTAATATTTAGTCATTGATCCAAGAGCCTCTGGGCTACAGAACCAACGGTTAACCATCTGTTGCTGACATGCCGCAAAAGAAATTTGGCTGTGACCAATGTTATATCCTCGACAGATTTATAATCCTCTCGTTTTGCAGCACTACTCTTTAAAAAGTAATGCATATCAGTAGCAAATTTGTCAAAATCTATTTTTAAGCTTGTCAAAAAAATTTTAAATGCATTACTAACAACATGCAGCTTGCAAAAACCTCTCAAAGATTTCTGGCCTGTTTCTTGTTTTACAACTTCATTGAATTCGCGTAAAAAGCACTTATTTAACATTTGTGGCTGTCCATGGATACACAAATAATTCTGTTCAACGAAATATTGAAGGATGATAACACATCGTGAATTTCTTTTAGCAAAATATCTGCTGTTGCATGACCCAGAAAAACGCTTGTTAGGTATCGGCAAGAAACTGAATTTATTTCTGAAGACCAGTACCTGAGATACACATCCAACTGCTGTTTCACTTGTGTATTTGTAGTTTCATCAAATGCTATAGTAACCTTTCCTGGGCTACTAGATGCAATGTCTTTTTTCAAATCTGCTTCAAAATATTTTGACAGTCCATGTGATATCACATAAGCAACTTTTGTTTCTTTAAGTTGCATTTTGGCTGCAATAGCAGAATCAGGAAACATTTCTTTGAAAAGTTCAACTGTTTCAGTGCATGAAACAAAAGACATATTGTCCTTAGCAACTTTCATGGCCCATAATGCTTCGGCTTTAGCCAACTGTAAATCATGACTCAGTACTTCACTAATATTTGTTTTGGGCTGAAGATCCCGTCCTCCAAAGGCTTTCAAGGATGGACTTATTTTGAAATTTACTTTGGAATTTCCGCAAATGTTTTTTTCCCTTTATGAAGTGCTTTTACTTGTGAAAAGCCACTATTAGAAATATTGAAGATTTCTGAACACAATATACACTTAGCAGAAAATATTGTTTCAGTTGCAGAACACCATTCTTTCAACTTCACTATATCCAATTCTTTGGCGAGCGACGCATCTTGAAATTTCGTTTTGGATTTAGGCATCTTAAACACCAGAAAACTGAAAATGAAAGGGTAGTGTACAACAACACGTTCCAATATTGCAAAACCAGAGAACTTCCCGAAGTTTGGCTGCAAGGATGTCAGAAGATAGAAAAAAAAAAAAAAAAAAAGCAAGTCACCACTAGAGAACTGAACCTGCACAGAGAACAGAGAACACCATAAAAGATGCAAAACCAGAAACTATCACACGCATCTCATGCAAGTTCAGTTAAAGTGAGTCGGAACAGAGATATATTGTGCATCGAAGGTCGCCATCGTCGACGCAGGGTCAAAGATCAATGATCACATGCTCTACTGCCTGCCACAATAACACTCAGCTACCATCCCATCGTCATTACCGGAGGTTACAGAAGGAGACCACATGTTTCCTCTTTGCTTCCACCCATCTGCGGTTTATAATAACAAAACAACAGCAGAAACAGGAGGGTCCACGATGCATGTCCAAAAATAAAGTACGATCTTCTGCTTGTCAAGGAGTTCGTCTGCAAAGCGCAAACCAGTGGTGAAAATGACCCCCCCCCCCCCCACGTTTTTTTCTTTAGATCTCCGTTGCTCTCGAAACTGTCCGAAGGCACAAAAGTGTTCGAAGGCACAAAAGTGTCCGAAGGCACAAAAAGGAATTCAGTTTGCTGCAAATACATCAGAAGCAGAAATAAACACTTACATACACCCGTTGGTGGCTAAGCCATTATTTACCAAATATTAAAAAATACATACAAAGCACTTTCCATCAGAAGTTGTATCCAGTGCAGAAAAAAAATTTCAAATCGAAGTTTTCGAAGCAGATATATTGGGTAAAAATGCAATTTACCTTTAACCCCCCCCCCCAAGCAAAAGGTCTGTGAATTACTTGAAAATTTTGGAATTATACAGAAATTTTTTTGCAATGGAAACTCTATCCAACAAAGAAAAAATTTTACAAATTGGTCTCTTAGAAGCAGATATATCGACAAAAATAAGATATACGTCTACAACCCTGATGGAGGAACAATGCATTATTTTAAGAAGAAAATATTCAAAAAAGGTTTATCAATGTGAGTGGTATTGGTCCACAAACAAATTTTTTCGATCCTGATTTTAGAAGCTCAGATTTTGCTGTAAATGCAACAGATGTAGAAATTAATACTTATGCCCACCGGTCGCCAAACCGTTTCTTACCAAAAGTTAGAAATTATATGCAAAAGATTACCCATCAGAAGCTGTATCCGCTGGAAAAAGAATTTTTCAAATCAGAGTTTTAGAAGCAGAGATATCGGGGAAAACGCAGTTTTACTTTTACACTCCCTAGCAGAAGATGTATGCATAACTTGAAAAAGTGACTATACCCAAAATAGTCTTCGATATAAATAGAATCAAAAAGTAAAATATTTTTTTCAATTGGACATCTAGAAGCAAATATATGGAATAAAATGTATTTTGAATTCGACATAATCTGCATTTAGCAGCAAAATTGTGCATTGTGAAAAAAATATGAAATAAAGGATCATCATTCGCACATTTCAAGCTTCCCAATACAAAAAGAATTTTTCAAATCAGACAATTAGTTGCAGAGATATGGCGTCCACAGACAAACAAACAGAAGGACGGATAACATCAGCACAATCTTTTTACAAAAAATGAGCAAAAAGTGTGGAAAAATTAATTTTCCAAATTTCCCATTAAAGATCTGAATTTTTCACAAATGTCATAACTGGGTCATAAGGTTACCCTGCAAATTTCACTACAATCCAATGAAAACTTTTTGAATTGCGCATAAAAAGTTTTATTATGACATACTGCCAGCAAATGGAAACTTGATTAAAAATTTTAGTGGCTAATTTTCACAATTTTTATCCGCTTAACACGAAATTTGATGGGTTTGTTCCTTTTAGCAATTTATTACGTGTATTAAATTTTCAGCCAGTTTTGTTGAAATTCCGCGAAGATAGAGAATCACATTTTTCATCAGTAGTGTGCGGGAGATGCTAATCAGTCACCGACCCGCCTGCCCCGTGCACCCGTTTAGGCAAGAACGTTTCTGCAACCACTTTCCTTCCCCCACACTCTCCCTCCAGTTCACAGTTCGAGAATAGCTATAGCTATAATTTTTGATGCCACACTGGCTGCCAAATCTTTTAACCAAACCAGTTCAGCATAAAAAGAACAGGGATCATAGCATACTTCTGGAAAATTTTAGGTAGGAATTTTAGGACTTTTTAGAAAAATTTTAGGAAAATTTTAGGAGTGTATTTCAATAAAAACTAGATGTATATTTGTATACATCTAGTAAAACAACTTTGTATACATTGTAAAGAGTTTGCTTCACACCCTTCAACCACATATACTGATCGACTGCGCATGACATCAAAATTTCTGGCTCCAACATAAAATCACATGACATCAGTCAAAAAGATGGGTTACACCTGCTGTGCTTATGGTTGCTCTGAGCGATATAGTAAAGGAAGTTCTATGATTTTTCGTGGGTAAGAAACGAATTAAATACCTAAGTCAATAAAGTTCAATTAGTTAACCAGAAACTTGCAGCTATTGATATAAAAATATAGTAACTTAAGAAAAAAAAAATGGAATGCATGTTCCAAATTCTTCGCAAATGTTCATCACATTATAAATCACAAAATGTAAACAACCCGATCATGCATGTATATAGCTCATAAGTAAACTTACCTGAAGAGTTTGCATTATATATGAGGCACATTCACATAATACACCGAAAACACTGAAGTTCTGCAGCGTAAATTAGTAATCATAACAGCATTTTTACACGAAATTTGGAGTCTGATGATGATGTGCCCAATGTTGGAGCCATGGCGGCTTTGATGCAGCTATTGCCAATGCGCAGTCCATTAGTATATATGGTCGAAGTTCACACCCAAATTTTTGCATAACGTCTTAAATGTCTAAAGTTTAAGTATGATTTACTTCTAATGTTCAGTTCTTATCTTTTAACGTGTTATTATCATATTCAAGTATATTTACCACATTCAAGTTTCACTTTGAACATTAATATGCTGTTGAACCAGAAGCAATTCACGATTTTCACAGTAAAGTTTTCAGGTTTCACATTAAATTATAATATCCTAAAAATGTAATTGAAAACCAAGAACTATGTACATTTAAGCCTATCTTTTTCTGCTTCCACCACAACTAATTTACTTTCAGTTTTCTTTATTTCAGCTGAACCTTGTATGATCAAGTTAGAGGCAACTGCTATTTCAACAGTATTTTGTTTTTCTACAGCTTTTCTCATTCTTTCTGTTCCCTATTGAATTACTGCTAGGGAGGATTCTTTATCTTTTTTAAGCCTATTTATTTCTGCATCATTTTCTTTTATTTTGTCATCAAACTCAGCTTTTATTTTTTTCTCTAGCTGCTTTTCCTTATTTTCCCTCTCTTTCTGCTTCCTTTCTTTTACCTTTTTTGATTCTTCTTCCTTCAGCTTATCAACATACTCTTTATAAAATTTATGTGAATCACGAACACTATTTAACAAATTTCTTGTTATGGGAACTTTACTTACACATCCATAGTGTTTAATGGCCCCTTTAACTATTCTTAATGATGTTATAGTTGAGTCTTTTAAGTTAGCCTTGTCCTTCCTTAACAGAGCAGTGTTAACCAAAAATCCCCTTTCTGCATCAGCATTAATATGAGGTAAAACTAAAATTGACTTAATGAGTTTAGCAAGATTTGAGTATTTTTCTTTTCCGGTAGAGTCTTTAATACTAAATATATTACGCCAGTAATGATCAATCCGCACTGGAATATGCCCTTCCTCTGAAAATTTCACTAGTTCATCTAGAGTTGGCTTATCGCAATTTAAAAGTTTCCACTCTTCTCTTACTCTATCAATTTGTTCCTCAGAAAGATGCAAAACACTTGAAATTCTGGTTATTTCCAAAAGTCCTTCAGTGACTGAAAGCTGAGTTGACTCTTTCTTTGGTTCTTTTACCTTTAAAACTTCTATGTCTCTTAGCTTTTGATTGCAGAATGCCAAATTTGACTTTAAATATTTTGTGGTTGCAATTAGTGATGATCTTACATCTAAGAGAAATAATTTCTGCCTGGTCTCCTGAACATTCCTGAGGAGATTTTTTGTCTTCATACCAACTTCTAACTCCCCTAGTTTTTTCCATGATTTTTGTTTTCAAAATCTACATTCTTTAGGTCTTCTCCAAATTTCCCTGCAATAACATCATCTTGGATAAACTGAGCCATAACATTTCTCATTAAAGTATTTAAATCAGAATATAACTGGTGTATTTTTGGTTCTTCACTCTGATAACATAATGAAAACTTTTCAAAATGTTGGTGTGAAAATGAAATTAATGCAAAATAGCAAGGAGTTAGCTCATTTTTCAGGAAACGGTGAATTCTTTTATACCTTGCCGAATTGCGTAGTTGTTTTTCAAATATTTTTTGAGATGGCAAGAAGTTTAAAAAATATTCTGTAATATTTAGCCATTGATCCAAGAGCCTCTGGGCTACAGAACCAACGGTTAACCATCTGTTGCTGACATGACGCAAAAGAAATTTGGCTGTGACCAATGTTATATCCTCGACAGATTTATAATCCTCTCGTCTTGCAGCACTACTCTTTAAAAAGTAATGCATATCAGTAGCAAATTTGTCAAAATCTATATTTAAACTTGTCAAAAAAAATTTTAAATGCATTACTAACAACATGCAGGTTGCAAAAACCTAGTTCCAAAGATTTCTGGCCTGTTTCTTGTTTTACAACTTCATTGAATTTGCGTAAAAAGCACTTATTTACATTTGGGCTGTCCATGGATACTAAAATAATTCTGTTCAACGAAATGTTGAAGGATGATAACACATCGAGAATTTCTTTTAGCAAAATATCTGCTGTTGCATGACCCAGAAAAACGCTTGTTAGGTATCGGCAAGAAACTGAATTTACTTCTGAAGACCAGTACCCGAGATGCACATCCAACTGCCGTTTCACTTGTGTATTTGTAGTTTCATCAAATGCTATAGTAACCTTTCCTGGGCTACTAGATGCAATGTCTTATTTCAAATCCTCTTCAAAATATTTTGACAATCCATGTGATATCACATAAGCAACTTTTTTCTTTAAGTTGCATTTTGGCTGCAATAGCAGAATCAGGAAACATTTCTTTGAAAAGTTCAACTGTTTCAGTGCATGAAACAAAAGACATATTGTCCTTAGCAACTTTCATGGCCCATAATGCTTCGGCTTTAGCCAACTATAAATCATGACTCAGTACTTCACTAATATTTGTTTTGGGCTGAAGATCCCGTCCTCCAAAGGCTTTCAGGATGGATTTATTTTGAAATTTACTTTGAAATTTCTGCAAATGTTTTTTTCCTTTATGATGCGCTTGTGAAAAGCCACTATTAGAAATATTGAAAATTTCTGAACACAATATACACTTAGCAGAAAATATTGTTTCAGTTGCAGAACACCATTCGGTACTTACGTATTAACGCCACCGCAGCAGAAGTTGCGCTAATGCGCCAATAAAGAGCAATCTTGTTGTTCGCACGCGCAGGCATTTATATTTTGGATTCTTTGTTGCCTTTTTGTTTGCTGATTTTTGACGCCATTTTTTAGTGCTACGAAAATGCGCACTTGGGATTTGCCAAAAACAGAACAAGATACAATTTTATTTTTTCAGGAGCGAAATATTTTACCAAAAGAACGAAAATGTATCAATTCCCATGACATGAAACTTTATTTCGGTAAACGTAAGTTTTGGAAATGTAATTTAAGACAGTGTGATCAGCAAGTGGGACTTAGAAAAGACAACTGGTTTGAGGGAAGCAGAATTCCATTTTGTTCAGTTTGAGATTCATATACTGCTGGTGCGAGGAGTTGACGTCGATTAAATTTTGTGAAAAGCAACTTGATTTATCAGATAAAACTGTTATAGATTGGAACAATTACATGCGTGAATTATGTGTCTTGGATATGGAGAATAAACCAAACAAGAAGGTAGGTGGACCAGATTGCATTGTGGAAATTGATGAAAGTTTGTTTACTAAACGTAAAAATAATTGTGGTCGAGTATTACCCGAACAGTGGGTGTTTGGTGGTATATGTAGAGAAACAAAAGATTTGTTTGTTGTCACTGTTCCTAATAGAACTGGCTGTACCCTTCTTGATAAAATTATTGAAAACATTGCAGATGGTAGCACAATTTATTCTGACAGTTGGAAAGGTTACCAAACAAATAGAATAGAAATAGAAGGATTCCTACATGCTAAAGTTAATCATAAATACAATTTTATTGATCCTGATACAGGAGTTCATACACAAACAGTTGAGAGAATGTGGGGCAGTGCTAAATGGAGGAACAAGAGACATAGGGGGACAGCGAGACATCATTTGGAATCTTATTTATCAGAGTTCATATGGCGACAGCATCAGGTGAAAGAAAATAGAGACTGTTTTGAATCTATGTTGAACTCTACATCGGCCCATTTTTCACCGAAATCCGATTGACTACTTTGTTTTTAAATAAAGTGTTTTATTTTATGATTTGTCGCAAAAATTTTAGGTGTAGATTGGCGGCACTTAAACCGCCAAATCTGTAGCTGTGGTGGCGTTAATACGTAAGTACCCACCATTCTTTCAACTTCACTCCGTCCAATTCTTTGGTGAGCCACGCATCTTGAAATTTCGTTTTGGATTTAGGCATCTTAAACACTTGTATTACTAACCAGAAAATGAAAGGGAAGTACAAAAACACGTTCCAATATTGCAAAACCAGACAACTTCCCGAAGTTTGGCTGCGAGGATGTCAGAAGATAGAAAAAAAAAAAAAAAAAAAAAAGCAAGTCACCACTAGAGAACTGAACCTGCACACAGCACAGAGAACACCATAAAAGACACAAAACCAGAAACTATCATACGCATCTCACGCAAGTTCAGTCAAAGCGAGTCGGAGCAGAGATATATTGCGCATCGAAGGTCGCTGTCGCCGACGCACGATCGAAGGTCAATGATCACGTGCTCTACTGCCTGCCACGATAACACTCAGCTACCATCCCATCGTCATTACCGGAGGTTATGGAAAGAGACCACGTTTCCTCTTTGCTTCCACCCACCTGCGGTTTACAATAACAAAACATCAGCAGAAAGAGGAGGTTCCACGAGGCATGTCCAAAAATAAAGTACGATCTTCTGCGTGCTACGGAGTTCGTCTGCAAAGCGCAAACCAGGGGTGAAAATAACCCCTCCCCTTTTCCCTTAGATCTCTTGTTACTCTCGAAAACTGTCCGAAGGCACAAAAGTGGAGCGCCTGTCCCGAAACAAGTGCATCTCGATGGTGTCATTTTCCCTCCCTTCAGCAGCACAGCATATAGGCTGTGTTTCTAAAATAACAGGTCTTTTTACCTTACCGTAATGGTAAATTTATTGGCGTTAATAACGGTTGTATTTTAATAAATAAGCTTACGAAAATTTTAGGAAGAATAGCAAATTTTAGGTATAATTTTAGGAATTTAAGGAGGGTCACAAAATATTAGGAATTTTAGGAGGAATACGATCCCTGAAAGAAATACAATATTTCTAGGAGTCATTAAAAATTGCCTTTTTTCCAGTTTTCCAGGGCCCTGGAAACTAAAAATGTAATTCCAAGAATTTTCTAGGAAATCCAGGAGGCGTATGAACCCTGATGATGGAACTAACAGATTTATCAAAACAAATTGGTTTAGAAATCAATGTTGATAAAACAAAAATGGCAAACCAACTTAATTGTAAAGCACAAGAAAATACTAGAATAAATAGTAAAGAAATAGGATATGTGGAAGAATACATATACCTAAGAAAATGAATTATTACCACAAAGAAACAGCAAATTATGGAAGAAATTGACAGAAGAATAAAAATGGGGTGAACAGCTTTTGGAAAGTTAAAGAATATTCTATGTAGTAAAACAGAACCAGAAACTTTTCGATAAATGTATAATACCTATTATGACATATAGTGCTGAAACCTGGCCTACAAAGAAAAACGTCTTAGATAAATTGCGAAAAAACACAACGTAAAATGGAAAGATCCGTACTAAATATAAAACTTCAAGATAAAGTAAAAAATACAGATATAAGATCCAGAACAAAATTTTTAGACATAGGTGAAAAGATAATCAATTTAAAATGAAATAGGCTGGCCATATATAGCAAGAATGGAAAGCAATAGATTGACTAAAATAGTGACAGAATGGAAACCATATAAAGGAAAGAGAAGAGTAAAAAGACCAGAGGGAAGATGGATGGATGATATAAACAAAACTGTAGGAAATCTGTGGAATAGACAAGCCCAGGACAGAAACATTTGGAAAGAGATGAGGGAAACCTATAGCCTCAATTGGCTACGAAAAGGGTTGAAAGAAAAAAACACAAACAAACAAACAAACAAACAAACACACACACACACACACACACACACACACACACACACAACTTCCAAAGATCGTAAATGTTCTGCGGGCAAAGCGCGAAACACTTTGATCAAATTTCATAAAAAAATATTAAGTGAATATATCACAGTAAAACAAACATTAGAAAGTTACCATCAGTTGAAACCCCTTGTTAAATATAACAATACATAAACCTGTTACTTAAATAAAATAAATTTATTTAGAACCAGGGTATGTATTTAGAATTTGATATTCTGTTAATAACTTTTGAAGTTAAATAGTGTGTTATTGTTGCACATGAATTATTTACAAAGTGTTTGTGGTAATTTGGCCAATACTTTGAAACTAGGACAGCTTTCAGTATTTTTCGGACTGACTTATGCCCAAACTGTGCTGTGTTTGACATTATAAACAGTCATTTATCAATTGTTCCAACTATAACATCATCTTTGTCATTAGTATTGCATCTTTTACTTATATAATAAGTCAACGGCTGAAACCCAGGATTCACAAATTGCCTTTGAGGCAGGCAGAGAAAGAATAAAAGCAGGTTACTTAATAAATTTCGGAATCTCTGCTTTCATTTCATTTAGAGCTTGTTTTAAGAGAGCTTTTATCTGGAAAAAATATACACATTAATCCCCCCCCCCTAAATTCTCTTCAGTTTTGTATCGATCCCAAATAATCAAAAACACGGAATTCCGCTAAAGAATCTCGTGCCTGATTTGTTAACAGTTGGCGATATGCAAAATGAATTGTCCAGGCTGCTATGTATGGAAGCTTATTCACGTGTCCATAAATTGATTACATTCCCGACATGAATGACGTATTTGACTGCGTTTTTATAACACAGGAAAGGATTCATTTTTAATGCACGTAATTTTATGAAGGATACATTTTTAAAGCTCGAATTTTGTGAGTGGGCAATTTTTTTTTTTCCTTAAAATTTTCTAAGGCGGGAGACCCCTTCCTAGCAACTTTACTTCAGCAGGAATTCTGCGCGTTGTGCTGTTGTTGACTTGAGATAATTTTTTCCAAGATGGACACCTTCACACCTAACAAACAATCTCTCTAGTAATATGTAGTTTAACACGGCTTGGCTCCTCCCACTTTAACAACATACTAGCGGGGGAAAGGGGAAAGGGTCTTTCAAAAAGCTCAGGGAGAAACAAATCAGCTACCATCCCAAATGGTAGGGATGGATGGATGTGTGTGTGGGGGAGGGGAATTGTTTGGTGCTCCGGGCAGAACTCTGGGAGTGTAGACAAGAGGAGTTACCGGCAGATCAGGGTACGCAAGAGAGCGGCACGCGAGCAAATTTAAGATAAAAAAAATTCTGCAAGGGATTGAAATTTAAGATTTAACAAAATATGTTCTACAAATAAAAATATCCTACAAGGAAACTGAAATCTAAGATAAAAAAAAATATTCCACAAGGCATTGAAATCTAAGATTAAAAAGAAAATGTCCTGCAAGGGAGAACACTTTGTTCTGCGATGCACATCACAGTTTTAAGTACTTTCTGCTCCTGGGATCATAACCAAATAAATTAGGGGCTCTTAAACAGAGCTTACATTTGGCATGCTACTCCTTGTGCTTCATGACACCTTAATATATTTTGATCCTTATCTTCAACCTTAATTTATGGGAGGAAAATAAAATCTGTTTATTTCCCCAAATGATTTTTTCTTTTTTAGCAACTATCTTCAGAATTTCACTCTGGATCATATCTGGGATGAGGACACACACACACAGTGCTTAATCAATGCATCCTGCCAGTGCTTACGTATGGAACAGAGACATGGACCTTAACTAAAAAAGGCATACAAAGACTGCAGACAACTCAAAGCAGCATGGAGAGATGCATGCTTGGTGTAACCAGGAAAGATTAGAAGAGGAACTTGTGGATAAGGAAAATGACAGGAGTGTGCGACATCACGACCATAGTGAAATCACTGAAATGGCAATGGGCTGGACATGTTGCCAGAAGAACGGATCACCGATGGACAACCGAAGTTTTAGACTGGATTCCGTGGGAAAGGAGAAGACCCAAAAGAAGACCCCAATGGGTGATGGATGGATGAAATTTGAAAGTATGCTAGAGTGACATGGAGGAAACAGGCTCAAGACAGACAATTGTGGAAGAAACTTGGAGAGACCTTCATCCAGCAGTGGACTGATAATGGTTGATATCACACACACACACACACACACATGATTTATATATATATATATATATATATATATATATATATATATATACTTAGGGATGTAAGGTCAGGTGATGCGTAACATCACAGCCTCTCCTTGACAAATGTCAACCCCGCCTTCTCGTGGTGCATCCTGTTCCTACTAAAGGGGCTCTGACGACCGCCAATAGCGGTATAACTATACCATCGGGATTAGAGGAAATTCTATCCCACACTCGCCAACCCGCTTGGCCAGCGTGGTGAGTTATGGCCAAACCCCTCCAAAATGACTAAACAACTTAAATCTTGGCCCTCAGTCTCCGGCAGCTGGAATGTACCTGGCCAAGGCAGCGGCCAGTGCGACATGAAGGCAGAGGGTGCTAAGAATCCCCGGAGGACCGGACTAGGCTGCCATCTGATGCTGACCTTGGCAACGTACAATGGACGCTCCCTATCTTCTGATTCAAGGCTTCTTGAATTGGAAGAGGAACTACAAAGGATCAAGTGGGACATCGTGGGGCTAAGTGAGGTAAGGAGAAAAGGAGAAGATCTCATCGAACTGAAAAGTGGACATCTCTTCTACTATCGTGGGACAGATACTGGCAGAACTAGTGGTGTTGGATTTATAATAAACAAGAAACTGAAGGATAAAGTTGTAGAAGTTGAAAGTTCCTCTGACAGAGCTGCACGACTCGTTATCCAACTCTCGAAAAGATACCAGGCTCAGATTATTCAAACTTATGCACCCACCACAAGCCATCCTGAAGAAGAAATTGAAGAATTTTATGAGGAAATTTGTCATCTAAATAATAAAGGTAAGCAGCACTTGAAAATAATTATGGGAGATTTCAATGCAAAAATAGGGCAACGGCAACAGAATGAAACTTCAGTAGGTAAATTCGGTCACGGCAACAGAAACCAGCGTGGAAATACTCTCGTTGAGTTTGCAGAGGCAGAAGGGTTTTTCATCTTGAACTCCTTCTTCAAGAAAAAGCCACACAGGAAATGGACATGGAGACATCCAAATGGGACGACAAGTGAAATTGATTTTATTATGTGTAACAAAAAAATCGTCATAGAAGACTGCAGTGTGCTAAACAAGTTCAACACAGGTAGTGACCATAGATTGGTGAGATGTAAGATGCACCTCAACACTAAACTTGAACGTGGCAAGCTCATAAGACAAACAAAATCTATTGACATAACCAACCTTAAAAAACACCATAATACCTTCAAGTTGGAACTGAAGAACAGGTTCTCTGCTTTAGAAGGCCTAACATCGGAAGAAGTGGACATCTCTGAAGTTAACAGAAAAGTAACCAAAGCTCTTATGGAAACAGCAACAAAATTAGCTGGGTCTAAGAACAAGTTGCATGTAAATAAATTATCAGGAAAAACGGAAATGTTGATGCAAAAAAGAAGAGAGATGAGGACAACTAAAGAAGATGTGACTTCCAAAGTGGAATATATAGAGCTATGCAAGACAGTACGAAAAAGTATCACTGAAGACGTAAGAAAATTCAACTGTGAACTAGTGAGGAAAGCAATTGAAAACAACCAAAGCCTAAAGATAGCAAAGGGACATCTCAGTAAGGGAAGAAAACAGATTATGGCACTGAGAAAAGAAGATGGTTCTGTAACAAGAAATAGAGGCGAAATTTTGACAAGAGTGAAAGATTTCTACTCCAAATTATATGAAAGGGATGATATATGCACTCCAGACATCATGAAAGATACCAGTACCAGAGTTCCTCCAGTCCTTCCAGCAGAAGTTGCACATGCAATCAAGAACATGAAGCGGGGAAAAGCTCCAGGAGAAGATGGAATTACTGTAGACATCATACAAGAAGCAAGTGGAGAAATCGAAACAGTACTCGCCCAAATTTTCACTCGATGCCTTAATGAAGGAAAGATTCCTGAGGATTGGAACACCGCTACAATGATCCTGCTACATAAGAAAGGTGACATTGAGGATCTCGGAAACTACAGACCTATCAGTCTCCTATCAGCAGTTTATAAAATCTTCACTAAAGTTCTTTCACACCGCTTGAAGGTAACACTGGACATGGCTCAACCGAGAGAACAAGCTGGATTCAGGAGTGGCTACAGCACAATAGATCATATCCATGTGCTGAGAGAACTAATTGAAAGAGCGAGGGAATATGAACTTCCATTGTGCATGGCTTTTTATCGATTATGAAAAAGCCTTTGATTCGGTGAAACCATCAGCAGTTACAATGGCTCTGAAAACCTGCGGTATTGAAGATGCATACATTAATATTATTAATAACATCTATGAAAATGCAAGTGCAAAGATTAGGCTGTTTGAAAATACAACACACATAAAAATTGGAAAGGGAGTGAGACAAGGTGACACCATATCTCCGAAGCTCTTTAATGCCACATTGGAGGGTGTTTTTCAGTCACTGAGCTGGGAAAACAAGGGGATAAAGATTAATGGAGATTATCTAACCCACCTTCGTTTTGCTGATGACGTAGTCATTTTGCAACTAGCCCATCAGAGCTGCAGAGTATGATCCAGGAACTTGCTGACAAGAGTAAAGAAGTGGGATTAAAAATGAACTTTCAGAAGACAAAAGTGATGTTCAATGCTTTTACAAGAAATGAAGATTTATCGATTGATGGAGAAAAGCTGGAGATAACAGACATGTACGTTTATCTTGGACAGCAGATATCAAGTGAGGGTCACATTGATGAAGAAATTAATCGGCGTACAAAACTTGCCTGGAGAGCTTTTTGGAAGAAACAGCATAATTTTCAAGAGCAATATGCCATTATGTCTTAAAAGAAAAGTGTTTGATCAATGCATCCTTCCAGTGCTTACGTATGGTGCAGAGACGTGGACCTTAACTAAAAGAGACATACAAAGGCTGCAGACAACTCAAAGAAGCATGCAGAGGTGCATACTTGGTGTAACCAGGAGAGATAAGAAGAGGAACTCGTGGATCCGAAAAATGACAAGAGTGGAAGACATCATGATCAGAATTAAATCCCTGAAATGGCAATGGGCTGGACATACTGCCAGAAGGACAGATCATCGATGGACAGCCGAAATTTTAGATTGGATTCAAGGGACAGGAAAAGACCCAGAAGAAGACCACATGGGAGATGGGTGGATGAAATTCGAAAGTATGCAGGGGTGACATGGAGGAGACTGGCACAAGACAGACCGTTGTGGAGGAAACTTGGGGAGACCTTCGTCCAGCAGTGGATTGATAATGGTTGACAATGATGATGATGATATACTTAAGAGCAAAACTGAAGACTAAGGAAAAAATTTTAGAATTTAAAACGAAGGGTGCAAAATAACCTGAAAATCAAAACGCGCAACGCAGCAGTTTTGAAAATTCAGAATTCACATTCTATAAAGAAGATACCTAGGCAAAAAAATACATATATAATTTTGACTCACACCTAGTACAACATAGAAAAGGTTATGTATCTACCTGTGTGAGTAAAAGGAGAAAAGATAAAAAAATAAAATAAAACAACTGAATGTAGAAGGTGTCGAGAATACTGAGCCTTGGCTTTATCAAGGACCAGCAAAAACTCTGCATTTTCTCACTTCCACAAAGACCTAGTTGGAAATGGGTTTCTGCAAGGCCATAGATGCAAGTAACATTCCCACCTAAAATAGTTTAAAAAATATATATATAAGTCATGTCCTCCGTAGAGTAGCATGACCTAGCACTAGTTAACAATTTCGCTTGCATCCATTAACCTTCATGGCCCGACCCATGCTCTTCATCTGTTACTATTAAACAGAGAGAAGAAGATTAAAGAGAACTCAAGCTGTGAGAGTGACATAATAAATAGAAATGATTTTCAGCTATAACGAAATTCCAAGTTCGTTTGAGAGAGAATTTAAACCTGAAAAACAATGCAAAAGAAATCCAAATTTTACATTGCAATTAAAAAGGAAATGTTAATTTATAACGAACAGATTTTTGAAAGAAAACTTGAGTCTAAAACCCCCTACTCTACAACTTATGACAGCACGAAAACGAGAATAAGTTAAAGATAATAATTAACTAAAGAAAACTTTGTGAAAGTTATATACCTTAAACAGTTAGTTGCAATATGTACAAAGTATTTCAGCAGTGCTTTAAGTGCATAATTAATTAGTTATTAAGAACTTAACTACTTTGAAAAAACAGCGCATAGACAGCGCATAGAAAAGGAACAAGCTTAGCCATCTTCTGTTCCTAGGTACCCACACACACATATATATATATATATATATATATATATATATATATATATATATAAAGATACCTAAGCAAAAATACAGATATAATTTTGACTCACACCTAGTACAACATAGAAAAGGTTATGTATCTACCTGTGTGAGTAAAAGGAGAAAAGAAAAAAAAAATAAAATAAAACAACTGAATGTAGAAGGTGTCGAGAATACTGAGCCTTGGCTTTATCAAGGACCAGCAAAAACTCTGCATTTTCTCACTTCCACAAAGACCTAGTTGGAAATGGGTTTCTGCAAGGCCATAGATGCAAGTAATATTCCCACCTAAAATAGTTTCAAAAATATATATATATAAGTCATGTCCTCCGTGAGAGTAGCATGACCTAGCACTAGTTAACAATTTCGCTTGCATCCATTAACCTTCATGGCCCGACCCATGCTCTTCATCTGTTACTATTAAACAGAGAAGAAGATTAAAGAGAACTCAAGCTGTGAGAGTGACATAATAAATAGAAATGATTTTCAGCTATAACGAAATTCCAAGTTCGTTTGAGAGAGAATTTAAACCTGAAAAACAAATTTTACATTGCAATTAAAAAGGAAATGTTAATTTATAACGAACAGATTTTTGAAAGAAAACTTGAGTCTAAAACCCCCTACTCTACAACTTATGACAGCACGAAAACGAGAATAAATTAAAGATAATAATTAACTAAAGAAAACTTTGTGAAAGTTATATACCTTAAACAGTTAGTTGCAATATGTACAAAGTATTTCAGCAGTGCTTTAAGTGCATAATTAATTAGTTATTAAGAACTTAACTACTTTGAAAAAACAGCGCATAGACAGCGCATAGAAAAGGAACAAGCTTAGCCATCTTCTGTTCCTAGGTACCACAAAGACTCAAAGTTACAAAGAAAAGTAAGAGTTAAAACCCGCATAAATGTTAACAGACAAACCAATGCTTAAAAGCTGAAAAGCTAAAAAACGACAGAGAAAAGGTACATGAAGTACAAACATTGAACTTATAAAACCTAGAACCCAAAAACAAGGAAGAGAGCTTACCTCTTGAGTTGCAAAAACTTTTCTCCTCACAAGAGGAGAACATGGCTGACCTCTTCCGCCACTCCCTAGATGCTGGGGGGCAGTGAGGGTGGGGCTGATGGCCTCCTCATACAGCAAGAAACCAATGCGCGGAGATTTTAACCAGAGAAAAAATATATAAACTTAAGACTGTGGATCTGTATGATCAGAATGAGCAGAATTAACTCTCCAGAATACATGAGAAATATTATAAAATACACGAGCAGTTTATTTAATAATCTTTGCATGTATTAAATCACCTTAGTGAGCTTCTATAGATTAACCAGAATCTTATTATTTTTAATGTTGGTTTTACTATTTTTAGTATAGCTATCCTAGTGATGAATAACTAGTTTTCTTTTTTATTTGTTTTTATTTTCTTTTATAAACAGATTTTTAAGCTTTTTTTGTGATTTTGTTTATATTATTTAATTTTTTGTTTTAATAGGACCGTCATATCCATAGCACTAAGGTTAATCTATAGAAGCTCACTAAGGTGATTTAATACATGCAAAGATTATTAAATAAACTGCTCGTGTATTTTATAATATTTCTCATGTATTCTGGAGAGTTAATTCTGCTCATTCTGATCATACAGATCCACAGTCTTAAGTTTATATATTTTTTTCTCTGGTTAAAATCTCCGCGCATTGGTTTCTTGCTGTATGAGGAGGCCATCAGCCCCACCCTCACTGCCCCCCAGCATCTAGGGAGTGGCGGAAGAGGTCAGCCATGTTCTCCTCTTGTGAGGAGAAAAGTTTTTGCAACACAAGAGGTAAGCTCTCTTCCTTGTTTTTGGGTTCTAGGTTTTATAAGTTCAATGTTTGTACTTCATGTACCTTTTCTCTGTCGTTTTTTAGCTTTTCAGCTTTTAAGCATTGGTTTGTCTGTTAACATTTATGCGGGTTTTAACTCTTACTTTTCTTTGTAACTTTGAGCGTCTTTTGTGGTACCTAGGAACAGAAGATGGCTAAGCTTGTTCCTTTTCTATGCGCTGTCTATGCGCTGTTTTTTCAAAGTAGTTAAGTTCTTAATAACTAATTAATTATGCACTTAAAGCACTGCTGAAATACTTTGTACATATTGCAACTAACTGTTTAAGGTATATAACTTTCACAAAGTTTTCTTTAGTTAATTATTATCTTTAATTTATTCTCGTTTTCGTGCTGTCATAAGTTGTAGAGTAGGGGGTTTTAGACTCAAGTTTTCTTTCAAAAATCTGTTCGTTATAAATTAACATTTCCTTTTTTAATTGCAATGTAAAATTTGTTTTTCAGGTTTAAATTCTCTCTCAAACGAACTTGGAATTTCGTTATAGCTGAAAATCATTTCTATTTATTATGTCACTCTCACAGCTTGAGTTCTCTTTAATCTTCTTCTCTCTGTTTAATAGTAACAGATGAAGAGCATGGGTCGGGCCATGAAGGTTAATGGATGCAAGCGAAATTGTTAACTAGTGCTAGGTCATGCTACTCTACGGAGGACATGACTTATATATATATATTTTTTGAAACTATTTTAGGTGGGAATATTACTTGCATCTATGGCCTTGCAGAAACCCATTTCCAACTAGGTCTTTGTGGAAGTGAGAAAATGCAGAGTTTTTGCTGGTCCTTGATAAAGCCAAGGCTCAGTATTCTCGACACCTTCTACATTCAGTTGTTTTATTTTATTTTTTTTATTTTTTCCTTTTACTCACACAGGTAGATACATAACCTTTTCTATGTTGTACTAGGTGTGAGTCAAAATTATATCTGTATTTTTTTGCTTAGGTATCTTCTTTATAGTATGTGAATTCTGAATTTTCAAAACTGCTGCGTTGCGCGTTTTGATTTTCAGGTTATTTTGCACCCTTCATTTTAAATTCTAAAATTTTTTCCTTAGTCTTCAGTTTTGCTCTTAAGTATATATATATATATATATATATATATATATGTGTGTGTGTGTGCAGCTATCCATGCTTCTTTCAGTTGTCAGCAGGCATATGTCTTTTTTAGTTAAGGTCCAAGTCTCTGCTTCGCACGTAAGCACTGGAAAGATGCATTAATTGAACACTTTTCTTTTAAGACATAATGGCATATTGCTCTTAAAAACTGTAGGGTCGTTCCATGCCAAATTGTCAGATGCTATCCACCACACCATCTCCGATTCTTAAGATTTTTTTTTTTTTTCATGAATAGATCACCCCAATGTATGAAAATCCCGAAAGTTTCATTTCTTTTGATTTCCCATAGATTAGAAGATATTTTCGAATTCTCGTGCATAGCGGACTTTAATCGCATAAAAACACAAATATCTCCGTTGTTTGGAAAAGAAGTACCAAAATCGCCACTCCTTCGTAATTTTCCCCAAGGAATCGATTGGTACAGTGCACAAATTTCTATCTTCTTCAGTTTTTGAGTTACGTGCAACGGGAGAGCCTTTTTTCAAAATGTAAAAAAGCAGTGTAGTACAGCACAGCACTTTAGGTCGCAATTGTTTTTCGTGTTTAAAGAAAAGTTTAGTCTAACAAATGAAGAAAAAAAAACCATGGGATTTCATGTGTGCACTGAGAAAAAATTTTACTATGCTGCACAGCTCGTATTTTGCCACGGCAGATCAAGTTGCACGCGTTGGTCAGAACGCATGATCATTTGATGTGATGCTCGAATCAGAAAGGATAATGAATTAATGTTTAAAGGCATTTCAAATAATATAACTGTAAAATATTACTAAAGGGTCATTTCACGCCAAATCGTCAGTTGATATCCACCACATTCTTAGCCATTCGACGAGGAATACTAATATAAACCATTTTCTTCGTACAGCTTACCAATATGAGCTATACCGTGAAAAAGGTTACACATAAATAATGCATATATATTATGCAACAGGCGTCGAAAATATATTGGCATTCTTAGCCATTTAATGACGAGAAGAACTAATATAAACTTTTTCTTCCCATATAGCTTACCAATATACTAAACGTTTATAAATTATGGAATTGATGTTGAATAGATTTTTTTAATATTGATTAATAATATCTACAGCTCACGCAATATCAGACAGAATTTTTAGACATGAAATAGTTCTATTTCAGGAATTAATAAATTGTCTAGTTGTCCACGCCTACCGTAAGAGAAAATTATCAAGGAATGACAGCTTGAGAAATAAAGTAATTGTGGATATATATCTTGGTACCTATTCTTGCAAGGTAGAGGAGATACATACTGCATTTTATTTAACGTCAGATTCCTGACGATCACAGATGATGACGTTAGCAAGGCTCAGCGTCGAGTTAGAAAAAATGTTATCGATTATTTTCTGGTAGATATGGTATTTAAATGAACGAGTATATCTCGCAGTTGTCATCTTGCCTGTTTTTCATTTATTTATTTATTTTTTACTTCAGTTGCTTATTTAAAGATTATGCGTCAGTTGGGAGCTCACGAAACTCTCAAGAGCTCATATGAAACTAAACGCACCACAGCACCCTAACACAGTTTAACTGTTCGTGGTGTCACCCCAAAATAGGAAAATACAGTTTGACGGTTACACTGAACGAAAAATTTTATGCCTCCTAATCACATTTCAGTGTCAGAGTGGTACAATTGGATGTATTTCAGTTATTATTTTTTATAAATCATGCCAATAAATTTAGAAATAATGGGAAACATCAACAGACCTCGAACATGAGTACATTTTCGTTAATGTAATACCCAATGTATTGCAATTATTGATTGTCAATATAAGTAAAACAAGTATGGAACTCTTGTTACTATTTAGCTATCGTAATTTGTCTGCTGTTTTATGTGCTTCGGTTTCTCTTTATCAGTAGCAACGCAGTTATTGTCCTCATATTGACAAGTTACTTTAGCTGTCTCTTGTATTAGGAATTAGTTTGTTTTTTTTAACGCGTTACCCACAATCACAATGCACAAAGACGCTGAAAAACTAGGCAGCAACTCGCAAGAGAATAAAAGAGATCTGAGAAAATACACTATGGAGGTTTTCCACAGCTAAAGCAGCTGTTTGCCAGAGGTCGTAAATTAGCATAAGAGGGGTTTGAGGTCTGGGGCCATCCTGTCTTTAAAAGAGAGAGAGAAAAAGAAAAAAAAACTGGAAGCAAATGTGTCGGACATAGCACGGATAAAAAGAGTAAATGGTCTGTAAGAAACGTAAACACTTCTACATTTGTGGCAAACAGAAAGTGTTATACCATAATGGCAAATAAATTAACAAACGCAGGGCAGTGTCAATGCTAGCCACTCAGAACTGGGTGGGCCATTGGGGGGGGTGAACATGATGGGAGAGGAGGCACACATTTTGAAGTGTTTGTTGGCAGAAATTTTGGCATAAAATTCCATTCTTGTGCACTTTAATCAACAATGATAATGTTATCCCTAGTCAAAAAAAAGTTTTCAAGTGAATACTGTACGCACTATTTATTCAATGTATGTGGTATGGGAACCATGGATACAAATCTCTATGGCAAGTTATTTCTTCGCAATTTTAGCTTACTTAGGTCTTTTTTCTTTTCTCTCTCTCCCTCTCTCTTTCATAAGGTTATTTACGAATTACAGTTTGCAACCTGACAAGGAATATCTCTCTCTCTCTCTCTCTCTCTCTCTCTCTCTCTCTCATCATTTTAAACTATAATTCCAAAAATGGCATGTTTCAGCTGCTCTCTCAGAAATTTGTTCAGGACTCCCCCCCCCCCCCATTTCCCTCCCATAAGTACAAAAACTAAACAGCCATGTGGAATGCCATTTTGCTTTTTTATTTAAGAGACTACAAACTTCCAAAAGCCAAAAGTTTAGAACTGATTGGTTTACATCGGTGACACGAACATTAAATTTTCTCGCGGGTCAAATTTAGTTTACACGCTATAGAAAAAGTATATTACCTTCACAGAAAATAATCGGAGATTTTGCGTGCGCATATAAAATCCTCCTAAAACTTTTTTGTCAACATCATTTTTCATCCTGCGGCGAATGGCAAGTTTTACACTTCTTTTTATTATTATTCGAGGTTTAACGACAGCCGTCCGTCCCTAATTTTGAGCTACTGGTTCCAGGGAAGGGAGAGAGCTAGGGCCGTAAGACTAACACAAAATCCAAGCCTCACCGGGATTCGAATCCGGACCCCATCTTGGACGAATGATCATAAGCCATCGCTTAGACCACTGCGCCACCAGGGCGGCAAGTTTATACTTAACGATATCTTTACGATGAGCAATAAATTTGCGGGGTGTTGATCAGAAAACCGTGCAAAAGGTCTGGAGCGTCAGGTCATTTGCAGTAACCCTCTACAAACATCTAAAAAGGAGAGAGGCTTCATTTCATCGCCGGCATGATTAATCTGAAAACAAACCACGACGGAACTTTTTATCCATGTATACATACATACTCGCCAGAATAAAAAAAAACTGATTAAAAAAAAATACAAGATGATCCCCAAAACTAGCCAAAGAAATTCTTCTGCTGAAAAGAGCAAGAGAAATGCCTTAAAGTCGTTGGTCTCTTGTCTAGAGCGAAAGCATTGACAACAATCCCCCCACCCCCCAATACCCCAATAACTTTGGTTTTGCATTGATTTCAAGAAATGATTCAGATGATGACACAAAATGCAGGGAAAATATCGCGAACACGGTAAAACCTTTAGATGTTAAATTTTATGATAATCACTAAATTCGTTATCTGAAGAAAAGAAAAATGTGTTCCATGGAAGCTCAACTTCCTCTTGTCTGATTTGATCAAATACAATCAAAATCAGACATGGAAGTTGATCACAGCGTTGTGAGACATCGAAATATAAATACTGTTCATAAACTAATCATACTTTTTTAAAATAAAGAATTCCTTTCCTTCAAAACGTGAGTTCAAAAACATGTGTCTGCGCGGTGGGTAGGATCGATTCTTGCGTGCGGGAGGAATGCTGTTCTTCTTCCAGTTCCACGTCTCTGC
Organism: Macrothele yani; assembly: GCA_039090855.1. NCBI lineage: Eukaryota > Metazoa > Arthropoda > Arachnida > Araneae > Macrothelidae > Macrothele > Macrothele yani. The sequence goes on along the minus strand of CM077027.1, from coordinate 128,485,696 downwards.
ACAGCCGTGGCCACTGCACAGAATGCTTCGCCAATTGCGCTTTCACTGTGGCAATGCACTTAGCCATGCACCATGTTTAAAAATTCTTTTCTCAGAGCTCAGGCAAAAGCCCAAGGTTTTTTTTCCCCTCATTATTAAACCTTTCTTTGAAAAGAATAATAACTACAGCTTTTTAAGTGCTATACTACATTGCCTTTTTAAGCACTGAAGAAAGGCTTTTTCATTGCTTATAACTCAAAAACTAAAGCAGACAGAAATGCTTGCATTGCACCAATGGATTCCTTGGTAAAAATTAAGAAGGAATGATGATTTATGTATATTTTTATTCTAAATAACGGAGAAATTTGTATTTTTACACAAAATATGTCTGCCATGCATCAAAATTCAAAAAATTATGTCTTCTAATCTATCAGAAATAAAAATTTGAAACTTTCAGGGTTTTTATAAGTTGGGAGTAGCAACCCATTAAAAAAATCTTAAGAATCAGATATGTTGGTGGAAGATTAATTCAAAATCTGACGATTTCATGTGGAATGACCCTGTACTGTTTCTTCCAAAAGCTCTCCCACCAAGTTTTATACTTCAATTAATTTCTTCATCAATGTGACCTTTGCTTGATATCTGCTGTCCAAGGTAAACGTAGGCAACGGTTATCACCAGCTTTTCCCCATCAATCGATAAATCTTCCTTTCTTGTAAAAGCATTGTACATCACTTTTGTCTTCTGAAAGTTCATTTTTAATCCCACTTCTTTACTCTTGTCAGCAAGTTCCTGGGTCATACTCTGCATCTCCGAAGAGGTAATTGCAGAAATGACTACGTCATCAGCAAAACGAAGGTGAGTTAAATAATCTTCATTAATCTTTATCCTTTTGTTTTCCCAGTTCAATGATTGAAACATTTTGCAATGTGGCATTAAAAAGTTTGGGAGATATGGTGCCACCTTGTCTCACTCCCTTTCCAATTTTTATTAGTGTATCCTCAAATATCTGAAACCTTTGCACTTGCATTTTCATAGATGTTATCAATAATGTTAAAGTATGCATCTTCAATACTGCAGGATTTCAAAGCCTTTGCAACTGCTGATGGTTTCACACAATCAAAGGCATTTTCATAATTGATAAAAGCCATAAATAATGGGAGTGCATGCTTGGTGTAACCAGAAAAGATAAGATGAGGAACTCGTGAATAAGGAAAATGACAAGAGTGGAAGACATCATGATCAGAGTAGAATCCCTGAAATGGCAATGGGCTGAACATGTTGCCAGAATGGCCCACCAATGGACAACCAAAATTCTAGACTGGATTCCAAAAGACAGAAAAAGACCCTGAAGACCACATGGGAAATGAGTGGGTGAAATTTGGAGGCATGCAGGAGTGACAAAGGAGGCTAGTGCAAGATAAGATTGTTGTGGAAGTAACTTGGGGAGACCTCCATCCAGCAGTGGATTGATAATGGTTGATGATGATATATTATATCATTGGTGACTTCATCTAAAATTACTACAGGTAATATAAATAACAAAACAAAGGCCACAAAAAAAAAAAAAACCCTGCAGCTTTATTCACTAAAATGAGGAGCATACAAGTTATTTATAGAATGGGCCCCGATACTGGAATCCTTCGGAAACAACACTAGATATGTTCATGTCTGCTCACTCTTATCATGCAGCTTGTGAAACACTCCCCCCCCTGTAATAGCTGTTGAGAATGTGTTGGAACAACAAGAAAGTATTTTTTCTTTTCATTTTGTTTCTTATGATTGAAAAATAACTTTTCTGGTAGGGAATCCTTATCTTCCAGTTTAGGAATGATAAATATCACATTCCTTAACTGGAAGATTGTTGGCATGTACAACAAAGGTATGAAGAAGTTCCACCTGCAGATGTGTCCAGAGAACTCACAGTCTTCTGCCATCATCACATTTACCATTCAGAAGCACATAGTCCCAGAGTTTGTGATAATGACAAATCAATGGGATGCATATCATCTGCTGCAACAGAAGATGCATCTCATGGTCAATCATTCCACCAACTCTATTGATCCACAAACCCAGTCTCACAACCAATCAAGTATTCACGATGATTTGGCAAACTAATTTATATGTATCGCTTAGCCACACTGTCCCAGACATGTTTAATCGAGGACATATCCAGTGAATGTTCAGACCAAGGAAGAAGTGGTATCTACCACGCATGGAAAAGGACTTGGGCATTCTGGGCCACATGTGGCCGAGCATTGTCCTGCTGGAGTATGGCGCCAGCAAAACTCTGAAGGAAGAGAGTTCCCTGAATTCACATTAGGCAAGATTGCAAACTGAACTCAATAGTGCCCCAAACCACGACGCTTGGCATTGGGCCGGTACGATGCTGCAAGGTGCTGTTCACCACAATGTCTTCGAGCATGTATGTGACCATCATGGTGCATTAAGTTGAATTGTGATTTGTCAGAAAACATGAGCTGTTGCCAATCAGCATGCTAATGTGTGTGTGTGTGTGTGTGTTTGAGACCCCATTGTAGTTTGAGGCATTTGTGGTTAATGTCAAAGGAATATGCAGCGATGGGCTCCTAGCAACCAACCAGTTCCCTGTTAAGCAGATGACGTCAAACTGTGCTGGAGGACAAAGCCTGACCTGTGACAGTGCTCCACTGCCGCGCTAACACCATAGATGTCGCTGTACAATCAGTCACTGCCATGCGCAGGTAGAGGTGTCCGTCATCCTGTGCAGTCGTGCGGTTCATTTCCCGGATTTCTGTGCATCCAAGCCTCATCTGCCCACTGATGCCATGTTCACATCACTGTACTGGTGTTTCATCCCATACAAGGGAAAAGGAAATTCCAGTTTCTCTTGTCCCAGCAATCCTTCTACGCTCAAAGTCTGTCAGGTGTTCTTAATGCAATCTTCTTCAGCAACAGGGCATAGTGAGACCCAAGAAACACTCTTTTGACTCAATTTCAGCTCTTCACTGATCACAACATCTCCTTTGAGCCAGCTCTTTACACACAAGACCGGACAGTTCACACGGCGCTGCTCTGAAACTGCATTTTCCGAGAGATTTTAATCATTTGCATGTCCCAACCTGTTGTACATATCCTGTAAGTTTCAAGCTAATACCACCAATCCTTCATGGTGTTGCAATTTTTACAACCAGTAAAAGTAATACAAACTTAAAGAAATAAAATATTTATATAATGTACTTTTAGTCTTAGAAAAATATTGACTGAAATACACCCTAACTTCACAAAATTGCCATAATTTTCGGTCTAACTGTCCAGCAAAAGAAGCAATTAGTTTCATATCTATTATTGGGAGAGGAGGAAACCAGATTAATGAAATGAATATTTCTTTTTTACCTTTCCCTTAAAAGATTAGGTTTTACTGGTGACAGCATATTTGTTGCACACTTGACAATAAAACTTGTCTGAGCAACGGGTCACTGCTTGGAAACTGCCATAAATGAATAACCATGAAATAAAGTAAATAAGTAATATTATTTTATGGCATTCATTTGCTTTAATTACACTACTCTTTAATTGGTTGATGCATAATAAATATTCTACAGAATCAAAATAAGGAAAGGTTTTAGGTCTATCAGTTACTTCCAGCAATGCCTATCACTGAAATTCAAAATGGTCACCTCAAGTTCTGTGTTAATTTTCCATGACCCATATGCTAGAAATTAAAGACCTTCAACCCTCCCAAAAAATGCACATGAAGTATTGCAAAACCTAAAGACAAAATAAATAAATATAATCACATTAAATTCAGATCAGAGGATTAAAAAAATATAATATAAGCATTACACACTAAGTTTTGGGCTTTTCGAGACTTAAACTGTGATCAGTAGATAATTAACTAAGATGAAATTTATCATGTCTGCCGGCATTATACAGGTAAAGAGTATCTTTATGATTAGTCTGTGATTATGCTTTGATGTCCAATGAACTAAAAAGTGATTCTGCAACACGTCATCACAAAAAGAACGAAGCAGCTGCAGCTATAGTTTCTTATACATTTCCTTAAAGACAATATGAAACAGTAAATGTTGCAAAAATACCTCACGAAGGCTTTGAAGTGTCAGGTTTGTTCCATATTTTAACATGACAATTTTCTGAGCTGAGGAATTCAGCCCATTTTTGGCTTTCACATAACTGAAATCCAGCTGCGTTGAGCTAAATACATAAATGCCACCTCATCTTTTACAAATTCAAAATTACACTCTTTTCAATATATTCAAGAAAAGTTCAGTGATTAAATCAGACTATAAAGTTTAAATGAAAAGGAATTAACTATATCGTAAATAATATTAAGAACAAAATCTGAAAAGATTAAATTGCAAAATCAAAACACTGAAAACAAAAGAAATTTAATTTCATAAGCAGTTATTAAGATCAAGGGTAGGAGTGATAAAAAAAAATTCAGGATGCAATTTTTCTTAAATTTCTGGACAATTTCAGGACATATTTTGGCAGACCTGGCACTTAAATTAAATAAAATATTGGTATAAATGCAGAAATGTTATTCTTTTTCTAAAAAAGCTATTTAAATTATTGCCCAGTTGTTAGCAGGAATTTTTTCACTTTTAAGGCTAACAATACCCCTAGAGTTTCAGTGGCTAGGTTTGGCCTAAATTCTGTTCCGACTCTTACGGATAATGCTCAAAATTATTTCTGCAGTTGCATTATTGTGTGGCACAACAAGAATAGCATCAGGTGTGGTAAAACTTCATACTTTTTGCACCAATTGCACCAGGTGTGGTAAAACTTCATACTTTTTTGCACCAATTGCACCAGTCATTTTCAAAATGTTTGACTATGCGGTATCAATTGTAGGACTACTCGAAACACCTCCTTCCAATTCATAAATTTGATATGAGGCAAACTCCAATTCCACCTTGTCCAGACCATTGTCACCTAACAGCAGCAGCTGGGAAAATATTTGCCAAGCATTTTTTATTTATTTTTTTTTTTTTTTTTTTTTGATTTCAGGTTTAATGACCACAGTGAGAACTCAATGGGCTCTAAGCAATCACTTGCCCTTAATTTAGGGTCACTGATTCCAGGGAAGGGAGAGAGCCAGTGTCCTAAGACAAGCACAACATCCATGCTTAACCAGGATTCGAACCCCGATCCATCTTGGACGAATGGTCAGAAGATTGCTAAGTACATTGCTCAAGAAAAGGAAGATTCTTCCATCCTAATTCCTATATTAGCAACTTCTGTGCGCAGCAGAAATTCAATTTTCAGTCAGAATTTCTTCAAAATATAGTCATATGTAACGCTTAACATAAGGTCAGGTGATATGCAACATACTACTGCCTCTCCTTGACAAATGTCAACCCCGCCTTCTCGTAGTGCATCCTGTTTCCACTAAAGGGGCTCTGACGACCACCAATAGTGGTATAACTATACCATCGGGATTAGAGGAAATGCTATCCCACACTCACCAACCCGCTTGGCCAGCGTGGTGAGTTATGGCCAAACCCCTCCAAAATGACTCCACAACTTAAATCTTGGCCCTCAGTCTCCGGCAGCTGGAATGTACCTGGTCAAGGCAGCGGCCAGTGCAACATGAAGGCAGAGGGTGCTAAGAATCTCCGGAGGACTGGACTAGGCTGCCATCTGATACTGACCTTGGCTACTTACAATGGATGCTCTCTATCTTTTGATTTAAGGCTACTTGAATTGGCAGAGGAACTACAAAGGATCAAATGGGGCATTGTCGGGCTAAGTGAGGTAAGGAGATCATATTGAACTGAAAAGTGGACATCTCTTCTACTATCATGGGACAGATAGTGGCAGAACTAGTGGTTTTGGATTTATAATAAACAAGAAACTGAAGGATGAAGTTGTAGAAGTTGAAAGTTACTCTGACAGAGCTGCACGAATTGTTATTCAACTCTCAAGAAGATACCAGTCGCAGATGATTCAAGCTTATGCACCCACCACAAGTCATCCTGAAGAAGAAATTGAAGAATTTTATGAGGCAATTCGTCATCTAAATAATAAAGGCAAGTAGCACTTGAAGATCATTATGGGAGATTCCAATGCAAAAATAGTGTAATGGCAACAGAACGAAAGAAATTTCAGGAGGTATACATGCATACATTAATATTATTTATAACATCTATGAAAATGCAAGTGCAAAGATTCGGCTATTTGAGAATACAGCACCCATAAAAATTGGAAAGGGAGTGAGACAAGGCGACACGATATCTCCCAAACTCTTTAATGCCACTTTGGAAAATGTCTTTCAATCATTGAACTGGGAAACAAAGGTATAAAATTAATGGAGATTATCTAACTCACCTTCATTTTGCTGATGACAGTCATTTTTGCAACTACCACATCAGAACTGCAGAGTATGATCCAAGAACTTGCTGACAAGTGAGAAGAAGTGGGATTAAAAATAAACTTTCATAAGACAAAAGTGATTTACAATGCTTTTACAAGAAATGAAGATTTATTGATTGATGGGGGAAAGCTGGAGATAACCAATACCTACATTTATCTTGGACAGCAGATATCAAATGAGGGTCACATTTATTTAATTAATCGGCATATAAAACTTGCCTGGAGAGATTTTGGAAGAAACAGTATAATTTTCAAGAGCAATATGCCTTTATGTCTTAAGAAAAGTGTTTAATCAATGCATCCTTCCAGTGCTTACGTATGGTGCAGAGACGTGGGACTTTAACTAAAAGAGACATACAAAGACTGCAGACAAATCAAAGAGGCATGGAGAGATGCATGTTTGGTGTAACCAGGAGAGATAAGAAATTTTGGACTGGATTCCAAGGGACAGGAAAAGACCCAGAAGAAGACAACACGGGAGATGAGTGGATGAAATTCGAAAGTATGCGGGAGAAACATGGAGGAGACTCGCACAAGACGAACCGTTGTGGAAGAAACTTGGGGAGACCTTCGTCCAGCAGTGGATTGATAATGGTTGACAATGATGATGAACACCTAACAACACAGGATAGTCAGAACATTGCAGGGGGGGGGCTTATGATTACAGGAGAAATATTCGCTTCGACCGTCTTCCGTTTTGGGAAACTCTTTCCTCCATTTTTAAGCTGAAATTTAAGTATTTATGGAATAAATGTGTATTTAAGAAAAACACTGGGCAGAAGGAACATCGCGAGAAAATATTACGATTACGGGAGAAATCTTCACTCCAACTATTTCTGCTCAGTTTGTTCATTAATCACGAGAAAGACCCTAATTATACCGCCTGACGTAATCCCGGGGCCCAGTGCCGTGCATTCTTTCCACTTAGCTTTCAAACAAGCAAAACACATTCCTCCTCCTCAGATAAAAAGAAACAAAGAGGTGCATCACGAACTTGGTTCAGAGGCATCGGGCCAACGCAATCCCTGGCCACGGCGAAAGAAGCCTACCGGGCCGACATAATCCTGGGTCACGGCAAAAGAAGCACGCCGGGCCTACATACCCCGCCTGGCGCAGTGCTTTCTGTTTTAAGAAAACAAAGAGCTACGTCACGAACTTTATTCAGAGTCTTCGGGCTGACGTAATCCTGGGCCACGGCGAAAGAAGCGCCGCCGGGTCTACGTAATCTCGGCCGATGCCATGCTTTTTTTTTTTTTTTTGCGCTCTTTTAAACAAGCAAAACAAATTTCGCCTTCTAAGAAAGAAAAAAAAAAAGAAACAGAGCTGTGTTACGAACTTTGTTCAGAGGCTTATACATTGATTAATTACAAAACCAGTAAAAATTTCTTAACAGCGAAAATCTGAATCAACGTAATTTTTTTGTTAGTCATCCGTAATTCCAGGGGAAATCCGCAATAATTACGGAGATTTCGTTATGGTTGGCATCTGCGCGTCCTACGTAAGAAACGGCTTCATGGCAGCTTCGATTCTCGAACGATCTCACTATTAGAACGCGTTGCTTACATCGCAAATTACAAGAGTGCGAGCTCTTGGCGATGACGTTACAACGAGAGTACTCTCTCTCTCTCTCTCTCTCTCTCTCTCTCTCTCTCCATTTTCTTATTTACACGGTATTTGTAAACGCTAGATGATGAATCACTATACATAGTTTACCATTTATTTTTTAAAATTTCAGGATTACACTCAAATTTTCAGGATTTAGAACAAAAATAAGGACATTTCAGGTCAAAAAAATAAAAATCAGGAACTTCAGGAAAACTCCGACCCCTGTGCCTCCCTTGAAATAGACCACATGAGACAAGGTACATACACTCGATAAAGCATTCGTACAAGCTTTAGAAAGACATGGAAAACTTATCCCTGTTATGCTGTCATATTCTTTTGAATGTCAAAAACTATTAAATGGGCATCATTTCAATCTGAAAATTGGCGGGGGGAGGGGGATTCTGGAGCCCAGTCAGGGAAGCAAAGGAGTGATTCGGCACTGTAGCTTACTTGTGAAGCAAAAACCTCTTTCACACTGATCACTGTGAGCAGGTGCACTGTCATGCAATAGCTGGCAACCAGACTTCTAAATCTGGCCACATGCTTTGCTCTTCCCATCACTACTTCTAAGTAATAAGTGCTGGTACCATGGTTTCCTTCTGGAACCATGGATGGGAAATTAACAACCACCATGAACAATTCTTAGGGATATAAGCAGCCATCCATCCCTAATTTGAGACCACTGGTTCCAGGAAAGGGACAGAGCCAGCATTATCAGAGAAATACACCACTCATGTCTAATCTGAGATTTTAACCCATGCCCATCTCAGACAAATGATCACAAGCCAGTGTCTCAGACCACTTGTTCATCAGGCTGTTATGGATTATTCCTCTGTGATCAGACAATATAGTCAGCATGGTTTTGATGTGCATTTTCTGGATTGACTCTTATTTGTTCTTGGTGTTATCACCATTCTACACTTTGTCTTTTGATCTCAATCATATTGGAAGCACATGAAGTCTCATCCCCACTGACGCTGCTGTTCGGGAAACTAGGTTCACTATCAACTGTTTGAATAAAATTTTTCCAAAGAGCCAGACAAAGGTTTTTATCTTTTTTTATCACACAAATAATGTGGAATACTCCCCCCTCCAAGTCTGCATAATTATGGAAATTACCAATCCTTCATTCACATTTAACTCACTTGTTAGCATATTCAGCAGAAATAAGCAGTCATTTGCTGTCAAACTACACACTATCATTTTGAGCTGTAGGCCATTTTAGGTCAGCCACTTCACTTCAAAGATCAAATTCATCTTCTTCCCCACTTCTGCTCCAAAGAGAACTTCTTTCCTTTGTCTGCACACAAGGTATTTATATATACACACCAATCAGAGCTTTTAAAAGAATAAGGAATATTTCAACCTTCTAATGTCAGCAAGCAAGATCATTGTTCAAACATTTTCAAAAATGCACTACTAGTTGGTACATCATTGTCCAAGTATTCTTGTATATGGGTTCCACATTGCTTTGTAGACAACACTTTGATATGAAATTTCTCCATGAGCTGTTGTAATGCAGCAGTGTCAAATACTTTGGAACAAAGGGAGGATATTTACAGTGATAGGTTTGCCCCATTTCACAAATGGTTCAGGAAATGTAACTTTTGCAATGCTTTGATCCAACCGCATTTCTTCTCAGTTCTCAAGGTTAGAATGTTCTGATGTCACCTAAGTTTTCTTTGAATGCATAACAGTGTGAAACTCTCAATTTTGGAAAAAGCTAAAGGTACATGTGTGTGTGTGTATATATATATATATCATCATTATCAACCATTATCAATCCACTGCTGGATGAAGGTCTTTCCAAATTTCTTCCACAATTGTCTGTCTTGGGCCTGTCTCCTCCACATCACTCCAGCATACTTTCGAATTCCATCCACCCATCTCCCATGGGGTCTTCTTCTGGGTCATTTCCTGTCTCTCGGAATCCAGTCTAAAATTTTGGTTGTCCTTCGGTGGTCCACTCTTCAGGCAACATCTCCAGCCCATTGCCATTTCAGCGATTTTACTCTGGTCATGATGCCGTCCACTCCTGTCATTTTCCTTATCCACAAGTTCCTCTTCTTATCTTTCCTGGTTACACCAAGCATGTATCTCTCCATGCTTCATTGAGTTGTCTGCAGTCTTTGTATGTCTCTTTTAGTTCAGGTCAACGTCTCTGCCCCATACGTAAGTACTGGAAGGATGCATTGATCAAACACTTTTCTCTTAAGACATAAAGGCATATTGTTCTTGAAAATTATACTGTTTCTTCCAAAATCTCTCCAGGCAAGTTTTATATGCCGATTAATTTCATCAATGTGACCCTCATTTGATATCTGCTGTCCAAGATAAATGTAGGTATTGGTTATCTCCAGCTTTCCCCCATCAATCGATAAATCTTCATTTCTTGTAAAAGCATTGTAAATCACTTTTGTCTTATGAAAGTTTATTTTTAATCCCAGTTCTTCACTCTTGTCAGCAAGTTCTTGGATCATACTCTGCAGCTCTGATGGGGTAGAACTTTGCAAAAATGACAACGTCATCAGCAAAACGAAGGTGAGTTAGATAATCTTCATTAATCTTTATACCTTTGTTTTCCCAGTTCAATGATTGAAAGACATTTTCCAAAGTGGCATTAAAGAGTTTGGGAGATATCGTGTCACCTTGTCTCACTGTAGGGTTCATACTCTTTTTTGAAAATGGAAATTAAAGAGTTCTTAAGGACCTTCAGGCTATTTTAAGGACCTTTAAGTATTTTGTAAGGACTTCATAATTGCTGCATGCAAATATACACAATATACAAAATGTGAGTTAACTTATTACAACATAAGTCATTTTAACACAATAAATCAAATCAATTTTGTTGAAACTAATGAAGATTCAATTGCACAAATATATGAATTAGAATTAGTTCTACTAAAATAAACCTAAATACTCAAACAGAAAAAACAACTAACTTAAAAGTTCTTTATATACATTACTTACTGGTAATGCTAGATCCATTATTTGTCCTGAAGCATATCTTTGCATTTACAGAACTAACACTCTGCTTCTTCGTATTGTGGTGTGAAGCATAAAATTTATTTACTTTGGAATTTCAATTTTCAACAAATTTTCACGCATTAATTGTGATTATAGGCCCATTTTTGTGGTTTCGGAACCTTTTTAAATTTGCATTTGTTTCTCCTTCAAAGTTTATCCGAATTTATATTTTTTTATTAATTTACAAATTCATTTTAACAAAAACAGTTATTACAAATACAGCTTAGAATTTCATATGGCTGTGATTGTCAGTCTTCAAAATTTTTGGTATCTTTACCTTTCCATTCAATAACTTAATTCCTTCCATTAGAATTACTTTTACAAATATGTACGGACACAGGCTAAGAAACTAAATGCATTAATTCTGTGGGTGGCATCACTACAAGTGTAGCAGCTGGAAAAATAACACTTTTATAAAAATGCAGCACAGCTTGTTAGACCTGTTTTAGGTTTATGAAGCAAGTATATCTAAATCGAATCGAAACACACAAGTTCATCATAACTTAAATCATATCGTCGGAATTGAAAGTCCTAAATTCAATAAAAATGCTTGCATAAATTTCAAAACTACATTGGCAGAATTCAAAGAATCAAAACTGAACAGTGAAGCATCACTTTCTTTCAAGTATTTTTTTTTTCATTATTATTTACTACACAGCTTCCGAATTCCCAAATCTGGAGAAAAATTTGGTTTTCGTACATTTGGATGAGTAACACATTTTTACTTGTGTAACTGTTGCATATTTACTTTTTTTTTTTTTTAATTCTACAGCTGTAGCACTTGTAGTAACTTCTTCCATACACTTAATGCAGGTTTATTTTCAACATTTGGTAATAATGTATAGGTGTAAAAGCTAAAACAAACTGCAGTAACAACAAGACATCTATGAAATTTCCTTCAGAATTTTTACTACTATTATACATCTTTTTTTGCTCTTAAACAAGAAAGATGACACCGAATTTTCAGGTGTAATAAGCACGTCTTTTCAATCCGTTCCGACGAAAATTAAATTTATCAAAGCTATTCAAAGCCAATGGAACCAGTATGGAAAACAATAGCATCTGACAAAAGAAAGAAGTTTTTCAATTGGGTTTTTAATCCCTAGATATTGCTGTAAACGGAATCATGAGCTTATGAACTCTTAGAAACAGAGATATCGACAAAAATAAGATGTGACTTTACGTCACCTGGTGGGAAAACCATGCATTATTTTAGGAAGAAAGTACTCTCAAAAGGTTTATCCATATGAGCAGTATCGGTCCAAGAAAAAAAAAAAAAGAATTTTGTCGAGTTTTCAGGAGCCCAGATTTTAATTCAAATACATCAGAAGCAGAAATTAACAATTATGACCCCTGGTGGCCAAACCATTCTTTACCAAACATTAGAAATTATGTGAAAAATATTTTCCATTAGGTCTTGTATGCGATACAGGAAGAATTTTTCAAATATTAGTTTTAAAGCAGAAATAACGCAGAGAATGCAATTTACCTTCGTGCCCCCTAGCGGAAAGTGTATGATTTCCTTGAAAATTTTGAATTTATAGGGAAAACATTTTGCGTCGGAAACACTATCCGACAAAGAAGGAATTTTTTCAAATTGGACTACTAGAAGTAGAGATATTGACAAAAATAAGATGTACATCTACGCCCCCTGATGTAGAAACCATGCATTATTTCAAGAAGAAAATGTTCCTAAAAAGTTTGCCGACACGAGTAGTATTGGTCAACAAACGACTTTTTTGCAATCGAGATTTTAAAAGCTCATATTTTGCTGCAAATACACCAGAAGCGGAAATTAAGACTTACGCCACCTGGTGGCCAAACCATTTTTTACAAAAATTAGAAATTATGTGCAAAGGATTTTCCATCAGGAGCTGTATTCAGTGCAGAAAGAATTTTTCAAATCGGAGATTTAGAAGCAGAGATATAGGGGGAAAGCAATTTACCTTTACACCCCCTAGCGGAAAGTCTATGAATTACTTGAAAATTTTGAAATTATATGAAAAACATGTCACACGGAAAACACTATTCAACAAAGAAGGAATTTTTCAAATCGGACTCCTAGAAGTAGAGATATTCACAAAGATAAGATATACATCTAAGCCCCCTGGCGGAGAAACTGTGGAATATTTTAAAAAGAAAATGTTCTGAAAAAGTTTATCGATGTGAGTGGCATCAGTCCACGAAAGAATTTTTCAAATGATATTTTAGAAGCTCAGATTTCATGGCAAATTTATCAGAAGCAAAAATTAACCCTTACGCCCCCTGGTGGCCAAAGTATGCTTTACCAAAATTTAGAAATTATATACAAAAGATTTTCCATCTGGAGGTGTATCCGCTGAAGAAAAAAAAAATTCAAATCAGAGCTTTGGAAGAAGAATTATAGGGAAAAATGTAATTTACTTTTACGCCCCCTGGCGGGAAATCTATGCGTAATTTAAAAAATGTAACTATATCTAAAATACTCTTCGACATAAATGGAATAGAAAGATAAGAGAATTTTTTCAATCTGATGTTTAGAAGCAAATATGTGGAATAAAGCATTTTTGAATTCGACATCATCTGCATTTACACCCTCTAGCGGCAAAATTGCACATCGTAAAAAAAAAAAAACGAAATAAAGGATCATCATTTGCATATTTCAATCTTCCCAATGCAAAAAGAATTTTTCAAATCGGACTAATAGTTGCAGAGATTTCGTGGGTACAGACGAACGAACTGACAAACCGATAACATAAGCACAATTTTTTTTTTTCAAAAGACGTGCTAAAAACAGTAATGCAATTTAACAATGACTGCAAGGAAATTATATTATGTACATATTCACTTTTTTGAGGTCAAACAAAGGATGTAGGCCTACAATGAAATCAATTTTTCAGCTCCTTTTTTGTAACTGCTGACATGGTAATTTCTGCCAATTCTTCATTTTTTCCCATTATTAATTTTCGAAAACTATTTGATTGAAGGAAGCAGTTCATCTCTCTCATCAATTACCCTTGGGCGGCAAGGTCATCTGCACATTTCCTCTAATTCGGCAATATTTTTTTCTACTTTCAGTTTTTTCATACTAAGCATTTGCAATTCCTCCTGTATCAATTTAAGTTTCCTCCCAGATGTTGCTTGGCACATTTTTTTTTTTTTTTTGGCATCTAAATATTGCACATATTTCTGTCTAGCTGAAAAGACAGAAGCTCTAAGCTCTTTACTTAGTACCACATTCTCTAATAAATAACAGAAGATAACGATCTGAGCTGCACTGACCCCGCGCAAAGAAATCAAGAAGCCAGCAATAAATCTAATCTAAACCAAAGGGATTTGAAGGTAGTTGGTTGGCAAACTGCCAAAAGCAATACAGAACATGGGTAAACTTTTGCGACATGCGATCTAGTGGATCTAGCGACGTAAAACCATCATCCGTACGCTAATGAAACCAGCTGGCCTGCATAACGCACGCATTTCTTTGGTTCAAAAAAAAAAAAAATTACAACCTTTTTAACGACCGAATATAATATAATACGGTGTTTTCAAGGACTTTTTAAGAGCCCTTAAAAACAGAACAGAAATTAAGGAGTTCTGAGGGCCCTTAAAAAAGGTAAATGGAAATTAAGGAGTTCTGAAGGACTTTTTAAGGGCCCTTAAAAAAGGTAAACGAAAATTAAGGAGTTCTGAAGGACTTTTAAGGACCGTACGAACACTGCACTCCCTTTCCAATTTTTATGGGTGCTGTTTCTCAAATAGCCGAATCTTTGCACTTGCATTTTCATAGATGTTATAAATAATATTAATGTATGCATCTTCAATACCGCAGGATTTCAAAGCCATTGTAACTGCTGATGGTTTCACCGAATCAAAGGCCTTTTCGTAATCGATAAAAGCCATGCACAACAAAAGTTCATATTTCCACACTCTTTCAATTAGTTCTATCAGCACATGATTATGATCTATAGTGCTGTAGCCACTCCTGAATCCAGCTTGTTCTCTTGGTTGGGCAATGTCTAGTGTTACCACCTTCAAGCAATGTGAAAGTACCTTAGTGAAGATTTTATAAACCACTGAAAGAAGGCTGATGGGCCTGTAGTTCCTGAGATCCTCAATGTCACCTTTTTTATGGAGCAAGATCCTTGTAGCATTGTTCCAATCCTCAGGAATCATCCCTTCATTAAGACATCTGGTGAAAACTTGGGCGAGTGTAGTTTCAATTTCTCCACTTGCTTCTTGTATAATGTCCACGGTAATTCCATCTTCTTCTGGAGCTCTTCCCAGTTTCATGTTCTTAATTGCATATGTAACTTCTGCAGGGAAGATTGGAGGGACTTTGGCACTGGTACCTGTCGCAATGTCTGGAATAGATGTATCCTCCCTTTCATATAGTTTTGAATATAAATCTTTCACCCTTGTCAAAATTTTGCTTCTATTTCTTGTTACAGTATCATCTTTTCTCAGAGCCATAATCTGTTTTCTTCCCTTACTGAGATGTCTTTTTGCTCTCTTCAGGCTCTGGTTGTTTTCAATTGCATTCCTCACTAGTTCACAATTAAATTTCCTTATGTCTTCAGTGATGCCTTTTTGCACTGTCTTGCATAGCTCTATATATTCCACGTTGGAAGTTACTTCTTTATTTGTCCTCATCTCCCTTCTCTTTTGCATCAACATTTTTGTTTTTCCTGAAATTTTCTTCATATGTAACTTGTTCTTAGTACCACCTATTTTTGTTGCTGTTTCCATAAGAGCCTTGGTGAGTTCTCTGTTAACTTATATATATAGATAGATTTATATAACAATACATGTGAGATGTTAATGTGAGGATGAGCGTGTGATGTTAATGTGAGGATGTGCAAATCCATCCTACAAATAACCAAAAAAAAAAAAAAAAAAAAATAAGCAGTTGAGGCCAATTGAATTTGGTTGGTGGCATGACTGTTAAATTTACTCTTAAATGCTCTTTAGTGCCCTCTACCTGATTAATATTTGGGTTGGGTAGTTACCACACACCACACACCCCTCCCACTATTCAGGGTCACCACACGCAAATTTTTATACTTTACATGCCACAGTACAACATTAATGAACTCTGCAAATGAAATTATAAAATTACTGGTCAGTTGTACTTTAAACCCCTTCCAAGAATAGATGTTTGCTGAACCCTCATATTTTGGCAAATATAAGGATTTCCAGCAATCAACATGACTTTGGCTACTTATGACTATTTAAATGCAAATGACACATCACAGAAACGTAAGCAATGGTAATTCCCAAAGATTTCATTGACACAGTGGCATTTAGCTGGTTTTAACATAAGATCTGTATGAGTTGCATGTGGGGTCAAAGTTCAAGGTCACAAAATTTATTTCACCACACTATTTGGATGCAATTTCATATCAGAAGGGAGATAAATCACAAAATATTCTTTTTCTTTTCTTATTCCATAGTCCTCTCATGCTTGTTCTTAAATCAGACAACGGGAAATCAATGGTGTCATAAAATCTACAGATACACAGAAAATTTTACGATGATGGGCAAAACACGTAACAATATTAACAAATAAAGTTAACTTGATCACGCTAGTTACATTAAAAGAAAAACTTTTACAACAAACATCGTAAGTTGGGAGCTTTCGGCCTTATCTTAGGTCTTCATCACGCCAATGGAGGACTATGATTGTTGCCAGATTCTACATTTGAATTTTTTGTTTTTCTATTTTTGTTGCCAAAACTTAGAATTGATCTCCAGATCATCGCAATGTAGAGAGGAGATTCCGAATCTCCTCTCTACATTCCGATGATCTGGAGTTCAATTCTAAGTTTTGGCAACAAAAATAGAAAAAAAAAAAAATTCAAATGTAGAATCTGGCAAATCTCTCTCTACATTCCGATGATCTGGAGATCAATTCTAAGTTTTGGCAACAAAAATAGAAAAACAAAAAAATTCAAATGTAGAATCTGGCAACAATCATAGTCCTCCGTTGGCGTGATGAAGACCTAAGATAAGGTCGAAAGCTCCCAACTTACGAATTTTGTTGTAAAAGTTTTTCATTTAACGTAACTAGAGTGATCAAGTTAACTTTATTTGTACATAGAAAACTTCATCAGAAAGAAACACTGGCTATCTGCATATGGCTATCGAATTTCTTTAAATATAAACATTGGCTATCAACTTTTTTGCAATATAGAGCTGCCAACTGTATGAAGTATCCATCAGTGAACATCCTCAGGAACCAAAATTCAAAACCGTGTGACGAGAAAGTGTGAATATAACGCAGCATTAGCAAGATGGAATTTTTTACTGTAATTTATGTTTATACTAAACAGGAGCACACCATTGTATTCACAATTAAAACTACTGAATTCGAAACAAAATAAAATGGTTTTAAAAGACATTGCTTCAAACACTTTTTTTTATTTTTTCAATCAAACAAAATAGTAGAGCAGAGTTACTATGGCACTTTATTATGCACAGAAGATCGTTTCTGAATCAGAATTATTATATTTCTAAATGCCAGTAATGGCACAAACCAGGACCATGGTTTCAGTTACTTGGGCTCTCGTCAGACATCAAATCACATATCTTTTTCTAATCTTTCGCACAAACAGCTCAAGAACGGAACAACGTACATGATTTGACGGCTGATGAGAGCCCAAGTGACTGAAATCATGGTCTAGGTTTGTACCATTACTGGCATTTAGAAATATTCTGATTCAAAAACGATCTATACAGTTTTTTGTTTTGCTTTTTTTGTTGTTATTATACTTGTAAGAACATCAGCTCAAGTTTTCTCTTGCGAGCAAATTTGCTTTCTTCTCAGCAAGTTACACAGCCATATTTGTCTTACATGACTCTGCACAGCATCCATTGCTTAAATTTTTTTTCTGCCAATACCTTTTCCTTTTTTCTTTTTTTAATTTCATCCATCATACGAAAGAACGTTTAGCCTGAGGACAATGAATGCTGATATGAAAGCTTTCACTGTTTTAGATAAATGGTGTAAGTTGGAGAATATAGATACTTTTGAACACCATACATCAATTCTTACAAATTTTCCAACTTCGTCACTTCCATTTTCTGAAATTTCCCGTCACTTGTCAAGCTTAAATCCAAACATTTATGGGGGGAAATAGCATTTAACAACACAGGAAAGTTGGAACATTGCAGGGGGGAAAAAAACCTTACAATTATGGAAGAAGTCTGCTCCGTCCGACTTTCGTGTTTGGAAATTTTTTCCAAGATTTTCAAGCTGAAATACAAATATTTATGGAACATAATGATATATAACAACAATATTGGGCAGAAGAAATATTGCAAAATAAAAAAATATGACTACAGGAGAAATTTAACTCCGTCTGCCTTCTGTTTTTGTAAGTTTCGAAGGACGGAATTCCGTCCTGCGATGGAAAGCGACCCCCTTACCGCCATCAATCCCCCCAAAATTTCTGTTCAATTGTGCATCGATCTCATTAATGACCCAAATGATAACAGAGAAAGGGGGAATTCCTCAAATCTGCGTAAGAATCTCATGCCTGAAGATTACAGGGAAGGTTTTACTCCATCTAACTTCCATTTTTGCAAACTGTTGCTAGTTTCAACCTGAAATCCAAGCACTTACGCAATAAAAAGATATTTAACAACAATACTGGTGACAGGCAACATCGCGAGAAAAAATTACAATTACAGGGAAAATCTTTGCTTTGTTATTGTACATATTTGGCAACAATACAGTTATTATATTGTATACTGTTTCTCACGTTATATGAATGTGAGAAACAGTATAAACAGTATTCATATAATGTGAGAAACAGTATACAATGTAACAACTGTATTGTTGACAAATATGTACAATAATGATTATAACCACGTAATAAAGTTCAATACAGAAATGTATTTGAAGAATTGATTGAATCTATGCTTTGTTTTTGAAAGTTTTGGAAGGCAAAATACCGTCCGCAGACAGAAAACAACCCCCAACTAATCCAATAAAAATTTCTCTTCAGTTTTTCACTGATCTCGAGAATGATCCAAATGATGACAAAAAAGCAAAATTCCGCAAATCTGCTGAAGAATCTCATGTATGCACTAAACAAAATCCAAACTTCTACAAAGTTGACATGAAGCCAGCAAAACTAGGCTGGCAGTGTGAAGTCCAACAAGGTAAGAAGTGCACAAAACAGGGAAAAGCCATCCAGGCCTGAAGATCACCAATGTGGCTCAGGGTCAGGTGTCAACCTACCTATCAAATTATGAGCTGCTTGCCAAACAAGGGCGAGTCAAGCACCAAGACTGAGGTTCCAGCACTTCCGATCATCTGGCACAAAAATGGTTAAGAGGAAAAGAGGACAAATTCACACATTGTGTAGAGTATCTGCCCGCAAGGGATTTTTAACAATTTCTCCAGTATTGTCCGTAATGCTGTAGACTAAAAATCCACAATAGTTGGCAGCCCTGCTAATATATTGAAATGCTCAAAGTTTTAACTGAATCAAAAAATATCTAGAGGTTTCACAGCACCAATCAAATTTAAACATGTTTTTAAGCTAAATGCATATTCATTATCAGTATGTATTTCACAGGAGGCTAGGTTTGTCAATTTCTGCCATGTTACACAGTAGTGTTTTCACGGCCATGCAGAGAAGTGCATTCTTTGGTACACTTTTCAAAGCTTTGAATGTGAGATACAATCTTTTGACTTTTCTTTTTCAAGCTGAAATACAAGCATTTATGGAAGGAAATAAAATTACCCATGGGCACACACACATACACTCACCAAAGAGAAAAAAAAACTGATTAAAAAAATACTTGCTATTTCCCACAATTATCCAAAGAAATTTCAGCATATAAATGACAAAATAATAAAAGAAAGCCTGGAAATTCACGGAGGCACTCAGGACTGCAGAGGAGTTAGCAGATATGACGTTCCTGTTAAGAGACAACTGCTTGAGCAGGCTGTTGCTTAATAGCTAAGCATAACCTATATTTGTGCCTTCTCTAGTAAAAATAATAAGCTGTCAATGTTGTATGCATGCATGTGAGCCTACATCATCTGTTAAAACTTCCTTAAATACGCACCATTTCAACAAGCAGCAAATTCACTAAACCAGCTTGAGACCTAAACCTGTGAGGTATTGATATGTAACAACAATGCACAGAACTCAAATCCCCCCCCCCCCAAGGCATGTTTTAGAAGTCACTCTAAATTTCAGTCATGACATTACAAAAAAATTATATGCATAAATGCCAACTAACCCAACTGAAGACCTAAACACACAGCCAAGATCTAAAAAAATATGATTTTTTTGGCAGAAAGAACAAGCATTCACATTGTCAATGTACCGCATTTATATATAAACAAAATTACAAGTTTTTAGGTAAATCCTTAGTAAAAGATTTCTCTTACAGTAGAATTTTAAATTTTATGATAAACAAAATGCTTTACCTGGTTTAGGTCCATGTGTAGCTGCTGCAGATCTATTTGTAGGTTGTTCAGATCTGCTTGTAGGTGGCCCATATCGATCTGGAGTTGGTCCATATCTATCTACAGGTGGCCTAAATCTGTCTAGTGCTGGTTCTTTTACATCTGGAGATGGTGGCTTGAAGTATGCATCTTCTCTACTCCTAGAAGTTACAGTGCGCTCATCTGGTCCTGGTATTATGGGCTCATGGTTACTGTAGCTGAAAGCAGCAGTGTTTGACTGGTAATGATCTTCGGTGTTGTTATTTTCGAGAGAAGACAGTGGTTCCTTATTCCTAAATCGAGGAGGAACTTCGTATCTCGGACCAAAAGTGGCAGCGGGAGGAACTTTTGCTCGAGAGTTCTGTACCTATTAAAAATGCATAAAAGGTTGTAATCGAGATGCTAAAACCCAGCAATAAATAATTAACTCAGTAATCAGACACTGCAGAATTACCTGAATTTACTGTTCATCACATAACATTAATCACATCAGAAAACTTTAAAATTACATCGCCTTGGAGCAGGAATCAAACCTGCATCTCCTGATTTCCGTTTGAGCATGCTATCCACGTTTCAAAGTACCGTAATTTTCGTCATATTATCCGCATCGGCGTATAATCCACAGACAGTGAAATTCACATTAAAAAAATTCCTTCGTGTAATCTGCAGACTGCGACATTCAGAGAAAAAAATCATCGTATAATCCGCACATCATAGATGTTGAACCGGAAGTGGAATTTCCAACAGAAAAGTCGGTCACATAATGACCCACGAGTCTGAATAAGTAAAAGAAAAAAAAAACGATTTTATTAAATGAAGAAATTTATTTTTAAAGGTTACTGTTTTATATTTTTATCTCCAGACAGATAAAAGGGTGTGGCATTCATAGATCACGCCGATGCAGTTCTAGAGTATAGTATAGCATTACACCTTGCCAATGACGAAAGGCTGATACAGAACAAGCCATAGAAATACTGTATGTACTCGCGTATAAGTCGAAAGTTTTTGGAGGAATTCCTGCTTTCAGAGTTGGGGGATCGGCATATACGTGGGCCCATAAGAAAACTTGCGTGAATTCCCCCGCAGAATTTACTGACGGATTTGTTTACGCTTTAGATTGCGGCACAGAGGCTCTCCGCATGTTACTGCAAGACTGTGTTCTGACCTCAAAATTATCGCGCAGTGACACTATCCAGGGATCATAGCATACTTCTGGAAAATTTTAGGTAGGAATTTTAGGACTTTTAGAAAAATTTTAGGAAAATTTTAGGACTTTTAGAAAAATTTTAGGAAATTTTTAGGAGTGTATTTTAATAAAAACTAGATGTATATTTGTATACATCTAGTAAAACAACTTTGTATACATTGTAAAGAGTTTGCTTCACACCCTTCAACCATATACATTGATAGACTGCGCATGACATCAAAATTTCTGGCTCCAACATAAAATCACATGACAACAGTCAAGAAGATGGGTTACACCTGCTGTGCTTATGGTTGCTCTGAGCAATATAGTAAATAAAGTTCTATGATTTTTCATGGGTAAGAAACGAATTAAATACCTAAGTCAATAAAGTTCAATTACTTAACCAGAAACTTGCAACTATTGATATAAAAATATAGTAACTTAAGAAAAAAAAATGGAATGCATGTTCCAAATTCTTCGCAAATGTTCATCACATTATAAATCACAAAATGTAAACAACCCGATCATGCATGTATATAGCTCATAAGTAAACTTACCTGAAGAGTTTTCATTATATATGAGGCGCATTCACATAATACACCGAAAACACTGAAGTTCTGCAGCGTAAATTAGTAATCATAACAGCATTTTTACACGAAATTTGGAGTCTGATGATGACGTGCCTAATGTTTAAGCCATGGCGGCTTTGATGCAGCTATTGCCAATACGCAGTCCATTAGTATATATGGTCGAAGTTCACACCCAAATTTTTGCATAACGTCTAATGTCTAAAGTTTAAGTATGATTTACTTCTAATGTTCAGTTCTTATCTTTTCACGTGTTATTATCATATTCAAGTATATTTACCACATTCAAGTTTCACTTTGAACATTAATATGCTGTTGAACCAGAAGCAATTGACGATTTTCACAGTAAAGTTTTCAGGTTTCACATTAAAATATAATATCCTAAAAAGGTAATTAAAAACCAAGAACTATGTACAACTGTTCACTGAATTACTTTTTTCATATTATTGTTTTAACCTTTTCCTGATTAGCTCTATCTTTTTCTGCTTCCACCACAACTAATTTACTTTCAGTTTTCTTTATTTCAGCTGAACCTTGTATGATCAAGTTAAAGGCAACTGCTATTTCAACAGTATTTTGTTTTTCTACAGCTTTTCTCATTCTTTCTGTTCCCTCTTGAATTACTGCTAGGGAGGCTTCTTTATCTTTTTTAAGCCTATTTATTTCTGCATCATTTTCTTTTATTTTGTCATCAAACTCAGCTTTTCTTTTTTTCTCTAGCTGCTTTTCTTTATTTTCCTCTCTTTCTGCTTCCTTTCTTTTACCTTTTTTTATTCTTCTTCCTTCAGCTTATCAACATACTCTTTATAAAATTTATGTGAATCACGAACTCTATTTAACAAATTTCTTGTTATGGGAACTTTACTTACACATCCATAGTGTTTAATGGCCCCTTTTAACTATTCTTAATGATGTTATAGTTGAGTCTTTTAAGTTAGCCTTGTCCTTCCTTAACAGAGCAGTGTTAACCGAAAATCCCCTTTCTGCATCAACATTACCATGAGGTAAAACTAATATTGACTTGATGAGTTTAGCAAGATTTGAGTATTTTTCTTTTTCGCTAGAGTCTTTAATACTAAATATATTACGCCAGTAATGATCAATACGCACTGGAATATGCCCTTCCTCTGAAAATTTCACTAGTTCATCTAGAATTGGCTTATCGCAATTTAAAAGTTTCCACTCTTCTCTTACTCAATCAATTTGTTCCTCAGAAAGATGCAAAACACTTGAAATTCTGGTTATTTCTGAAAGTCCTTCAGTGACTGAAAGTTGAGTTGACTCTTTCTTTGGTTCTTTTACCTTTAAAACTTCTATGTCTCTTAGCTTTTGATTGCAGAATGGCAAATTTGACTTTAAATATTTTGTGGTTGCAATTAGTGATGATCTTACATCTAAGAGAAATAATTTCTGCCTGGTCTCCTGAACATTCCTGAGGAGATTTTTGTCTTCATACCAACTTCTAACTCCCCTAGTTTTTTCCATGAATTTTTGTTTTCAAAATCTACATTCTTTAGGTCTTCTCCAAATTTCCCTGCAATAACATCATCTTGGATAAACTGAGCTATAACATTCCTCATTAAAGTATTTAAATCAGAATATAACTGGTGTATTTTTGGTTCTTCACTCTGATAACATAATGAAAACTTTTCAAAATTTTGGTGTGAAAATGAAATTAATGCTAAATAGCAAGGAGTTAGCTCATTTTTCAGGAAACAGTGAATTCTTTTATACCTTGCCGAATTGCATAGTTGTTTTTCAAATATTTTTTGAGATGGCAAGAAGTTTAAAAAATATTCTGTAATATTTAGCCATTGATCCAAGAGCCTCTGGGCTACAGAACCAACGGTTAACCATCTGTTGCTGACATGACGCAAAAGAAATTTGGCTGTGATCAATGTTATATCCTCGACAGATTTATAATCCTCTCGTCTTGCAGCACTATTCTTTAAAAAGTAATGCATATCAGTAGCAAATTTGTCAAAATCTATATTTATGCTTGTCAAAAAATTTTAAATGCATTACTAACAACATGTAGGTTGCAAAAACCTAGTTCCAAAGATTTCTGGCCTGTTTGTTTTACAACTTCATTGAATTTGCGTAAAAGCACTTATTTACATTTGGGCTGTCCATGGATACACAAATAATTCTGTTCAACGAAATATTGAAGGATGATAACACATCAAGAATTTCTTTTAGCAAAATATCTGCTGTTGCATGACCCAGAAAAACGCTTGTTAGGTATCGGCAAGAAACTGAATTTATTTCTGAAGACCAGTACCTGAGATACACATCCAACTGCCGTTTCACTTGTGCATTTGTAGTTTCATCAAATGCTATAGTAACCTTTCCTGGGCTACTAGATGCAATGTCTTTTTTCAAATCCTCTTCAAAATATTTTGACAATCCATGTGATATCACATAAGCAACATTTTTTTCTTTAAGTTGCATTTTGGCTGCAATAGCAGAATCAGGAAACATTTCTTTGAAAAGTTCAACTGTTTCAGTGCATGAAACAAAAGACATATTGTCCTTAGCAACTTTCATGGCCCATAATGCTTCGGCTTTAGCCAACTGTAAATCATGACTCAGTACTTCACTACTAATATTTGTTTTGGGCTGAAGATCCCGTCCTCCAAAGGCTTTCAGGATGGACTTATTTTGAAATTTACTTTGAAATTTCTGCAAATGTTTTTTTCCTTTATGATGCGCTTTTACTTGTGAAAAGCCACTATTAGAAATGTTGAAAATTTCTGAACACAATATACACTTAGCAGAAAATATTGTTTCAGTTGCAGAACACCATTCTTTCAACTTCACTCCGCCCAATTCTTTGGCGAGCCACGCATCTTGAAATTTCGTTTTGGATTTAGGCATCTTAAACACTTGTATTACTAACCAGAAAATGAAAGGGAAGTACAAAAACACGTTCCAATATTGCAAAACCAGACAACTTCCCCCGAAATTTGGCTGCGAGGATGTCAGAAGATAGAAAAAAAAAAGCAGGTCACCACTAGAGAACTGAACCTGCACACAGCACAGAGAACAAACACCATAAAAGACACAAAACCAGAAACTATCATACGCATCTCACGCAAGTTAAGTCAAAGCGAGTCGGAGCCGAGATATATTGCGCATCGAAGGTCGCTGTCGCCGACGCACGATCGAAGGTCAATGATCACGTGCTCTACTGCCTGCCACGATAACACTCAGCTAACATCCCATCGTCATTACCGGAGGTTACAGAAGGAGACCACGTTTCCTCTTTGCTTCCACCCACCTGCGGTTTACAATAACAAAACATCAGCAGAAAGAGGAGGTTCCACAAGGCATGTACAAAAATAAAGTACGATCTTCTGCATGCCACGGAGTTCGTCTGCAAAGCGCAAACCAGGGGTGAAAAATGACCCCTCCCTTTTCCCTTAGATCTCTTGTTACTCTCAAAAACTGTCCGAAGGCAAAAAAGTGGAGTGCCCGCCCCGAAGCAAGTGCATCTCGATGGCGTCATTTCCTCCTTCAGCAGCACAGCATATAGGCTGTGTTTCTACAATAACAGGTCTTTTTACCTTTACCGTAATGGTAAATTTATTGGCGTTAATAACGGTTGTATTTTTAATAAATAAGCTTACAAAAAATTTTAGGAAGCATAGCAAATTTTAGGTATAATTTTAGGAATTTAAGGAGGGTCACAAAATATTAGGAATTTTAGGAATTTTAGGAGAATGCGATCCCTGCACTATCATATCCTCAATTCTGTCCACCACTTTAAGTTTAAATTCGGCAGTATAACTGAAACGTTTCCTTTTCAGAGACAACATGAATAGCAATGAAGGAAAATAGCAGCAACGACGTTCGTCAAAACGGCGAAAGTGAACTAAACACAAGGCGGCACACACGAGATCCGAAAGGAGGAACGCATAGGTTCGTGCAGCAAGCGCTATGCGTACTTCTTTGACTTTTTGCCAAAAACAGAGAAGGCACGACAGTCAGAGCTGTCCTCAATGATAACAAAATAATGCTTGCCCCCCCCACACACACACACACACACAACTTTCCCGATCTTTCGTTACGACATTTCTCCCCACTCCGTACAAACTCCTGAACTGAGGAAAATTCTTTCGAGGGAGTTCTCTTTTCCAATTATACCCCCTCCCCTGCTCAATTACGCTGCAGATTTTTAAAAAATCGGAGTGTCATAATTTTTTTCTTTTTAATTTAAATCGGTGTATTATTCGCAGAACCAATATTTTTAACTTTTTTTAGCATATAATCCGCGGATTACACGATGAAAATTACAGTAAATAAGATAACTATGCTACGACGAAGCAGATTTAGCTTCGACTGGCAAAAATCTGAGAAGGTTCAGAATCTATTACAGGTATGGAAAAGTTTCCGCCGCCCCTGCTAGCAGGCGCTGTATGGGTCTAACAGGCCAGCGACCTGTGCTGTCAGTTCATGCATTAAGCCAAGCATGGCAGTCGATAAAGTTCATTTGCGGCACTGTTTGTTATTTATGTTTAAATTAGGGAAAAGTGTGAGTGAACACGGTTCATACGCTTTTTCAAACACAAAATTCCAGGACTTTTGGATTTTTTTCCAGGACATACGATCTAAACGCTCTTACTTAAAATGTAGCGAAACCATAGGTCTGTTCAACCTGTAACCTACAACAAACAACTTCCTACATGCTTTAATGCAGAATGTTAAAAATGATGTCTGCTGCAGCTAATCAGAAACTTAGAATCACAGATAAATACTGAAATACCAAAACTGTCACTGAAAATGTAACCAGGTTTAATATCTACTAAACTTTTATATACAGTATACTACACTGATTTAAAAAAAAAATTGTTTTTCTACTTTGCCTTTAGGTTCAATTATTGAAGCGAATTACAGAATTAAAAAAAACATAAAACTCAAAAATACATAGTGTATGTGGCATTACTCTTGAAATGCTTTCATATACCACACAATCAGTACATAAAATACCATTTATATTTAATTATTTTGAAATAATGCTTACACTGGAAAATTAAGGGTAAGGAAAGGTGAAATATTTGGAAATTTTTCAAAGGACCAAAGGGATTGTTATTTCTTAAACACATAAATCATGGGAGCAAGCATTTGTGTTACATTTTATTTAGGGAAGGAAGTTTCAACACAATATTGATGCTGTAGCTATATTTTAAACTTGTACTTGCCAGCAAACAAAGTATGCATAAAAATTTCCAACATGAAATGAAAGAGAATAACAGGAAAACCTTAAGTCCAAGGGCTGTGTACAACTGCATTCATTAGTGATCAAGGCAATTAAACTGGGCATGATTAGAAAACTAATTATAGATAATGCAAAGTGATTACTTAGCTCAGAAAATACTAAGAAATTAAGTTTGATATTAGACAGCAATCTGATTTTATGGCAAATTTTTATATAAAGTATTAAATAATCAAAAAATTTCAGTAAAGGTCAAAATACACCCCCCCCCCCCCCCCGAAAAAAAAAACAGCTATTTACTTTTACCAGTGGCTAAAAAGTATGCTACAAAAATTCACAAAAGGCACAAAAAACTTTCCCATAGCAGAAGGAAGGTATTAGAGAAAAAAGACTTTCAAATCGAAAAGTTGAAACATGATACAACTCTATGCCTTTTACAGAATGAAACATGATACAACTCTATGCCTTTTAGCAGAAGAATTTTGCATAATGGAAAAGTTGAAAACAGGTGAAAAGCATTCTTCATAGCAAAAACTATGCTAAGAAAAAAGAACTTTTCAAATACGTCTCCCAGAAGCAGAGATGGCAAGAAAA
Organism: Macrothele yani; assembly: GCA_039090855.1. Classification (NCBI taxonomy): domain Eukaryota; kingdom Metazoa; phylum Arthropoda; class Arachnida; order Araneae; family Macrothelidae; genus Macrothele; species Macrothele yani. The sequence goes on along the minus strand of CM077027.1, from coordinate 128,457,686 downwards.
ATGTTTCAACCTACATAACCCCTAGGGGGAAAGTTGTACATTATTTGAAGAGGATCATCTTATTGTAGCAGAAATCTTCTCCATCTTTATTAATAAAGATGAAGAGGATCTTGCTTATTGTAGCAGAAATTCACTCTCCATCTTTATAATAGCGAATGGCATACAGTAAAAAAAAAAATTCTCAACAGGGTCTTTAGAGGCAGAGATAGGCTGCAAATAGAGGCAGAGATAGGCTGTACACAAACACCACCTAGTGGCAGAATTGTGAACCACAAACCACCTCAAATACAAACCTTAAGGTGTTCCATAATCCATCTTTATAATAGCGAATGGCATACAGTAAAAAAAAATTCTCAATAGGGTCTTTAGAGGCAGAGATAGGCTGCAAATAGAGGCAGAGAGGCAGAGATAGGCTGTACACAAACACCACCTAGTGGCAGAATTGTGAACCACAAACCTCCTCAAATACAAACCTTAAGGTGTTCCATAAGGTAAATGGTATCTGGTGATAAAATATTTTTTTAAATCGAAAATTTAGAAGTACAGATATTGAGAAAAATATATTAAATATTTGCGCCTACTAGCGGCAAAATTGTGCATTCTTTTTGGAAGAAAATACACATAAGGAGTTTTCATAGTTGGTAGTATCTGATCGCAAAATAGAATATTCTTCACTCGGGTTTTTAGTCCTGCAGATATTGCTGTAAACGGAAATGTGAATTTACGCCCTCTAGTGGCACCCTTGTGCATTTAGAAATATTTGAAATTATATGAGAAACATTTTGAACTGAAAATGTTCTCCAACAAAGAAAGAATTTTTAAAATTGGACTCCTAGAAACAGAGATATGGACAAAAATAAGATACATGTGTACGCACGCCCCTTGGTGGGAAAATTATGCACTAATTTAAGCAGGAGGTATATTCAAAAAGTTTTCCGAGGTAAGAGGCACCGGTTCATGAAAAAAAAATTTCAATCGAGTTTCTAGCTCAGATTTTGTTACAAATACATCACAAGCAAAAATTCACTTCAGCCCCTGGTGGACAAACCATTCTTTACCAAAAATGGGAATATATATGCAAAACATTTCCCCTCAAAAGCTGTTTCAGACTCAGGAAGAATTGTTCAAATCGGACTTTTAGAAGCAGAAATATTGGGAAAATCATGATTTACGTTTATACCCCCTAGCGGAAAATTTATATTTGAAAAAGGGACTAACTAAAGTAGTCTTCGACAAAAATGTCATCGAAAGGAAATTTTTTTTTTTTCAATTGAATATTTAGAAGCAAATATACGAAATAAAATGCATTTTAAATTCGATATAATCTCCATTTGCACCCTCTAGCAGCAAAGTTGCGCATCAGGAAAAAAACGGAATGAATGGATCATCATTCTCACATTTTAAGCTTCCCAATACAGAAAGCATTTTACAAATTGAACTGATAATTACAGAGATATGGTCTCCCTGACCGGACAGACAAAAAAAGTGAAAAAAATAAGCACAACGCAAAAGATGCTAATAATGCAGCTTCAGTCCTCCTAACAGACAAGAAAACCAAAAGTCCCCACCCCCTGCAAAATGCGGGGTACGGAGAAGGAAATTTGTCAGTAGAAAAATTCTAAACTACAAAACATCGCGCAGGGAAAAAAAGGCATGGATAAAATTCCAGGACATGTAACAGAATTTTAGGACATTTCCAGGACTTTCTTTTCTAGGACAAAATGGAATTCCAGGACTTTTCCAAAGTTTCCAGGACACACACGAACCACGGCAAGTGAAGCATATGGTTCAATATGTCAGGCGTATGGCGAAATGGTTATCGGTGAGCAGACGTGTCGAGAATGGTTTGTCAGGTTTAAGAAATGCGATCTAAGCTTGGAAGACAAGCCACGTGCAGGTAGGCCGCAGGAACTCGCTATTGCAAGAGGATGCCACACAATCAACCATGGAACTGATGAAATGTTTGAAAGTGGCTCAATTGACGGTAGTACTGCATCTACAGGCTTTTGGGAAGATCCAGAAGATTGGTAAGTAGGTTCCACATACTTTAATGGAGTGTAATAGTGGTCAACGATTGGGCATCTGCATGTTGTTGCTGAAGAGGTTTTCAAGGGAAGAAAGGTTGTCACCAGGCATGAAAAATGGGTCTATAGCGACAACCGCGTACGCAAGCGATCCTGGGTCGACCCAGGCCAGCCATCAGCATTCACTGCAAAACAGAATATCTATTGGGGAGGGGGGGCTGGTGTGTGTGTGTGTGTGTGCTGGGATATGCAGGGAGTGCTGTGCTTCGAACTGTTTAAACCGAGCAAAACAATCGCTGCACAACGATATAGTGATCAGTGTGATGAAACTGAATGCCGCAATAGAGCAAAAACACCTATGGACAGGAAAAGGACGCCGCCCAGTCATCTTGTTACACCATAATGCCAGACCACATGTCGGTGCCACCACCAAATCAACCCTTGAACAGTTACACTGGGAGGTTTTACCGTGCCCGGCTTACTCCTCAGACATTGCACCCTCAGACTTTCATCTGTTTCGCTCTATGCAACATGACCAAGGCCAACAGCAGTTCACCACAGTTCCAGAGGTGGAAAATTTTGCCACTGCGTTCTTCAGCTCAAACCTCGAGTCCTATCACAGGTGCATTCATTTGTTGCCTGAAAAATGGCAAAAGGTCATTGATGCTAACGGCCAATATTTCGTTGAATAAATGTGTACTGGTTTCCTGAACATTCCTGTCTCCTTTATCCTTAAAACAGCAGAAACTTTTGCATGCCCCTAATAAATACTCAAGATACTTCGGATTTCGTCATTCAGTGGTGTGACCGATATCATGCTCGAACAGAAATTGAGAAATGTGGGCTTAATTCTTTCTCCAGGGCAATGCATTTTTCTGATGTGATTGATGTTAAGTGAGAAACATTAAATGCATGCAATTCAGAGATGTCTGATTGCCTAGTTAATTATTCTGATGTACTTTCACATATTAAGAGAATATTCCCTCCACAGAATTTATGCAGCAATAAATGATTACAAATATCAGCATCTAATTAACTCCCTTTAAAGGGTGCGCAAAACCGCCCGTCCACCCGTCAAGAATTCATTGCGAACGATTAATTTCCGGAACGAGACGTCCGCGCAAATGGCCCTTTTTTTTCCAAGCTTGCAGTATGATTGTGATTGGAACATTTTTTATTTTACATTTTTTTTTTTATTTTTTTGCCAATTTAAAATTTGCACATGCAAAGTTTCACAGTTTTACAAAATTACGCATTCTCTTAAGGGATTAGCCATTCTTTGTTTTGGCGAAATAGTTCCACAGCGACCCCCTCATACTAAGCCAATGTCCTGCTTTCTAATTCCCTCTCATACAGTATTCACATGTGAATTTTACGCCTGAAGGGGGGGGATAAGGATAGCAACACTTCGCAGGGTTTTTTTTTTATTCTTCCTTTCTCTCCCGTCTATCTCCATCTCCCCAGTCATCCCTTGTTTAGTTTCATTGGTTAATAACCAATGCAACTAAACAATGGTTGCTTCTTCCCTTCACCTGTGACCTTGACATCTTGCACGTGTGATGTCCGCCGTAATATTGGCTTCCCATGCATTACCATTCTCCGCATGTTTCCTGGCATCCTTGACGGCGATCGCCTCCGCATGTGCACTATTCCATCTCTCATCTTTTGCCGCTTTTCAGTTGAAATTCTGGATTATGTGGAACAAGTTCAAGCAACAGCAAAACATCCCTAATTTTTTTGCTAATGCGACTGATGATAATAAAAAGGCGAAAACCGTAGACAAAGACAATGATGGTCCATCAGGTGATTACACAAAAACGTGTTCAGAAAAGAATGAAAATCGTTAAACTTACAACAGAGACAAGTGAAGGCGTACATTTTTGGAAATCTGAAAAAATTTCCATGAGTGGGGTACTGTGAAGAAGAACAAAAATGTATTGTAAATGGTGCCTAGAAGTCCCTAACTTAGCAGATAAAAAAAAAAAAAGCCCTTTGTTGAATGAAAGGTTTATGTAAAGAAACTCTGCAAATTCACGACGTCAGCAAGTGTCATAAAAAGTGCAAAGAAGCTGTTATTGCTAAACAAATCCCACAAAAATGGCAATGGCTGTATCTGTCAAAAAACTGAACACAGCAAATTTTGAGAAAATGAAACATTTGTTTAATACAGCTTACTATGTTGTAAAAGAAAACTTGGCTTTTGCAAAATTTCAAAGCTTATGTGAACTTCAAATTAAAAACACTTTAGACCTAGGAAACAATTATCTCAATGAACATGCATGCAAAAATTTTGTTCTCTCTATTGATCACACATTGAGGAATGAGTTAACTACTGAAATTAATGAAGCAAATTTCATAACAGTTATAGCAGATGGATCTACAGATCAAAGTGCTCTCGAGCAAGAAGCTGTTTATGTGAGATATGTCTAGGGATCCCAGACGTCCCGTAAAATATGGGACCGTACCATTTTTGGCTAATGCGTCCCGTTGTCCTGAGAAAGCCTTTAAAATACAGGACAAAAAGCTGTACCAGAGTTCAAGACTGAAAAACAAAATCAATGAGTTACAATTTCTATTCTTTTACAAACATATTTTTTAACCTGCACGCCAAGCTTCCCCCCAAGCCGACTTATCTCCCGTGACGATATCTCTCGCGTCTAACTCTGTGGTCAATGCTCTCATTACGTCGGCAAGCACAGCCGTGGCAGATTGATATCGGGGGAGGGCACGTGACCTCGACACCTGGTGGATGCAGTCAGTAATCTAACCGCAGCGGAACGGTCCGCTTGGCCCACGCCGTTTTAGTAGCTTGCTCCGAGAGAAACAGGTTGGTGCTTGCAGAGTATTAATTATTGTACGAGGCTGCTGTTAAAATGTACGTTTTTCAATTCTCCTGTGGCCCTGTTGAACATTAAAAATGCCAAAAAGGAAGTGCGATTTTACAGACGCTTTAAAAAATGAATTTCTGTTTTTAAAAAAATCTACTAAACTGGGCGAGACAGATAAAGTTGAGTGTATGGTGGTGGCTTGTTTAGCCACCACAAACCGTACACTGTACACCGTTTTGCAGGAGTGAGCAAGACTGATTAATAAGAATAGTTAGAATCATTTTTCAAGACTGGCATATGTGACGGATGCGCAATGCGCTTACTAAACTTTCACCCTCGGTCATAAGTGTCCCCTATTTATTTTCCAATGTATCTGGTATCCAGACTTACCCACCTTAACAAAAGAAAAATCCTGCAATTTTCTATGAAAATCCTGCAAGCATATTTTCGTATGTTTGAAATATCAATGGACATAATTTGAAGCATGAATGTTACGTTATATATAAAAATGTTGATTGGATTATATTTATCTGTTTATTTTGCTGCTCCATCACAATCATTATTAAAAGTCTACACTTTCAGAACAATCACTAAATATACAATATTATATACAAGCTATATTTATTATACCAATATGATTCTAATTTTTATGCATTGCATTTGCTGTACAAGACTTGCACCTCCTCAAAAAATCAGTATCAAATTTCTGTTCAAAGCAAGGTCCTTGTTGATTAGATTTTATGATCAACAGATTTTTTAATGTTTCCTTTGACATTGTTGATCTGAACTGAGTACTGGTCTTTGTCACATAACTGAATATCCTCTCACACTCAGCATTGCTGTGAGGGATTGTTAGTATGAGAAGCATTAAATGTGACAGCCTCTTGAATTTAAATTCTCCATTAGCACTTTTAAGTTTACCTATTAACTGCCCCTGAATATCAGCTCGCTCTTCAATAATTTTGCCTGGAATATCTTCATGTTGAAGACAGCAAAACTCAAACTGGAGGATATCAAATGCTTCATCCTCATTTGAAAATTCTATTGCTCTTGGGACAATAGAAGAGTACTTTTTCGCAAAAAAACGTACTTTAGAAAATGAAGATTTCTCTATTAAGTGAATGTCAGCTACTTCTGCATTAATAAATACTTTATCATCAATAAGTGTTTTTGAAGCTTTTAAATCTGAAACCAATTTTTCAGTGGACCTACCAATAACTAAATCAGCATCAGATTTTTGGTTTTCAACTGAATGATAGTTAATAGCTTTAATTGAAGTCACACTTTTCACAACAGATGGCAAAAAATTTTTTGACACTGTATCTTTAAAGAGATTCAATAGGATTGATCTGACCATGTGGATGATGGGCTTATATGTCTGGAACTGCAAATTTGTTTTGTCAAAATTTCGCAAAATAAAAATCAAAAATGAACAAATTGCTTTATTCAAATCGTCAGACAAAAACATAAAAATTATTTTTTCACATGTTAGCACCGGCGATGCTTTAGGATGGTAAATTATTGAAGGCTATCAGTCACAGATTTACACTGCTTCACTTCTTCCTTGAAAAAATTTAGTAATAGATCCCACTGCTCCAACAACCTGCCTAAACATTTATTTAGGGAGAGCCATCTCGTTGCTACATATTTTAGTATTTTTCTAGTTTCAGCATCACACATATTTTGAAACTTTTTTTCTTTTAGAGCTTCTCTGAAAATAATAAAATATATCAATCAAATCATCATCATCATCATCATCATTGTCAACCATTATCAATCCACTGCTGGACGAAGGTCTCCCCAAGTTTCCTGCACAACGGTCTGTCTTGTGCCAGTCTCCTCCATGTCACTCCCGCATACTTTCGAATTTCATCCACCCATCTTCCATGTGGTCTTCTTCTGGGTCTTTTCCTGTCCCTTGGAATCCAATCTAAAATTTCGGCTGTCCATCGATGGTCTGTCCTTCTGGCAGTATGTCCAGCCCATTGCCATTTCAGGGATTTAACTCTGATCATGATGTCTTCCACTCTTGTCATTTTTCGGATCCACGTGTTCCTCTTCTTATCTCTCCTGGTTACACCAAGCATGCACCTCTCCATGCTGCTTTGAGTTGTCTGCAGCCTTTGTATGTCTCTTTTAGCTAAGGTCCACGTCTCTGCACCATACGTAAGCACTGGAAGGATGCATTGATCAAACACTTTTCTTTTAAGACATAATGGCATATTGCTCTTGAAAATTATGCTGTTTCTTCCAAAAGCTCTCCAGGCAAGTTTTGTACGCCGATTAATTTCTTCACCAATGTGACCCTCACTTGATATCTGCTGTCCAAGATAAACGTATGTGTCTGTTATCTCCAGCTTTTCTCCATCAATCGATAAATCTTCATTTCTTGTAAAAGCATTGAACATCACTTTTGTCTTCTGAAAGTTCATTTTTAATCCCACTTCTTTACTCTTGTCAGCAAGTTCCTGGATCATACTCTGTAGCTCTGATGGGGTAGTTGCAAAAAAGACTATGTCATCAGCAAAACGAAGGTGGGTTAGATAATCTCCATTAATCTTTATCCCTTTGTTTTCCCAGTTCAGTGATTGAAAGACATTTTCCAATGTGGCATTAAAGAGCTTCGGAGATATGGTGTCACCTTGTCTCACTCCTTTTCCAATTTTTATGTGTGTTGTATTTTCAAACAGCCGAATCTTTGCACTTGCATTTTCATAGATGTTATTAATAATATTAATGTATGCATCTTCAATACCGCAGGATTTCAGAGCCATTGCAACTGCTGATGGTTTCACCGAATCAAAGGCTTTTTCATAATCGATAAAAGCCATGCACAATGGAAGTTCATATTCCCTCGCTCTTTCAATTAGTTCTCTCAGTACGTGGATATGATCTATTGTGCTGTAGCCACTCCTGAATCCAGCTTGTTCTCTCGGTTGAGCCATGTCCAGTGTCACCTTCAAGCGGTGTGAAAGAACTTTAGCGAAGATTTTATAAACCACTGATAGGAGGCTGATAGGTCTGTAGTTCCTGAGATCCTCAATGTCACCTTTTTTATGTAGCAAGATCATTGTAGCGTTGTTCCAATCCTCAGGAATTTTCCCTTCATTAAGGCATCGAGTGAAAATTTGGGCGAGTACTGTTTCGATTTCTCCACTTGCTTCTCGTATGATGTCTACAGTAATTCCATCTTCTGCTGGAGCTTTTCCCCGCTTCATGTTCTTGATTGCATGTGCAACTTCTGCTGGAAGGACTGGAAGAACTCTGGTACTGGTACCTTTCATGATGTCTGGAGTACATGTATCATCCCTTTCATATAATTTGGAGCAGAAATCTTTCACTCTTGTCAAAATTTCGCCTCCATTTCTTGTTACAGAACCATCTTCTTTTCTCAGTGCCATAATCTGTTTTCTTCCCTTACTGAGATGTCCCTTTGCTATCTTTAGGCTTTGGTTGTTTTCAATTGCTTTCCTTACTAGTTCACAGTTGAATTTCCTTACGTCTTCAGTGATACTTTTTCGTACTGTCTTGCATAGCTCTATATATTCCACTTTGGAAGTCACATCTTCTTTAGTTGTCCTCATCTCTTCTTTTTTGCATCAACATTTTGGTTTTTCGTGATAATTTGTTCACATACAATTTGTTCTTAGACCCAGCTAATTTTGTTGCTGTTTCCATAAGAGCTTTGGTTACTTTTCTGTTAACTTCAGAAATATCCACTTCTTCCGATGTTAGGCCTTCTAAAGCAGAGAATCTGTTCTTCAGTTCCAATTTGAAGGTATTATGGTGTTTTTTAAGGTTGGTTATGTCAATACATTTTGTTTGTCCTATGAGCTTGCTACGTTCGAGTTGAGTGTTGAGGTGCATCTTACATCTCACCAATCTATGGTCACTGCCTGTGTTGAACTTGTTTAGCACACTGCAGTCTTCTATGACGAATTTTTTGTTACACATAATAAAATCAATTTCACTTGTCGTCCCATTTGGATGTCTCCATGTCCATTTCCTGTGTGGCTTTTTCTTGAAGAAGGAGTTCAAGATGAAAAACCCTTCTGCCTCTGCAAACTCTACGAGAGTATTTCCACGCTGGTTTCTGTTGCCGTGACCGAATTTACCTACTGAAGTTTCATTCTGTTGCCATTGCCCTATTTTTGCATTGAAATCTCCCATAATTATCTTCAAGTGCTGCTTACCTTTATTATTGAGATCACGAATTTCCTCATAAAATTCTTCAATTTCTTCTTCAGCATGACTTGTGGTGGGTGCATAAGTTTGAATAATCTGAGCCTGGTATCTTCTCGAGAGTTGGATAACGAGTCGTGCAGCTCTGTCAGAGGAACTTTTAACTTCTACAACTTTATCCTTCAGTTTCTTGTTTATTATAAATCCAACAAAACTAGTTCTGCCAGTATCTGTCCCACGATAGTAGAAGAGATGTCCACTTTTCAGTTCAATGAGATCTTCTCCTTTTCTCCTTACCTCACTTAGCCCGACGATGTCCCACTTGATCCTTTGTAGTTCCTCTTCCAATTCAAGAAGCCTTGAATCAGAAGATAGGGAGCGTCTATTATACGTTGCCAAGGTCAGCATCAGATGGCAGCCTAGTCCGGTCCTCCGGGGATTCTTAGCACCCTCTGCCTTCATGTCGCACTGGCCGCTGCCTTGGCCAGGTACATTCCAGCTGCCGGAGACTGAGGGCCAAGATTTAAGTTGTGGAGTCATTTTGGAGGGGTTTGGCCATAACTCACCACGCTGGCCAAGCGGGTTGGTGAGTGTGGGATAGCATTTCCTCTAATCCCGATGGTATAGTTATACCGCTATTGGCGGTCGTCAGAGCCCCTTTAGTGGGAACAGGATGTACCACGAGAAGGCGGGGTTGACATTTGTCAAGGAGAGGCTGTGATGTTACGCATCACCTGACCTTACATCCTTCAATATTACCTGGAAGGCATGCTGCTCCCTTTTCTGCAGCCAAATGAATTAGATGGCATGGGCACCCTATAACAACCAAATGGCTGACATTCTTTTTTAGAAAAGCTGCAACGCCATTATATTTACCCACCATAACAGGTGCATTGTCCACACTCAAGGCAATGCAATTTCCTAATGGAATGTTCTCCTCTTCCAAAGAACTGACTATCAATTAGAAAATATTTTCCCCAGAGCTATCCCCAACTAAAACAGGCACTTGAAATAATGAACTTTCAATTTGATTGCTTTTGGCACTAAATGGTGTTACAACAAGTGGGTAGTATTTTTCAGACTTATTGCTGCTGTCTGTCGCAATGGAAAAGGGGCCGTTCTGCATAGAATGAATCAAGTCCATTTTTGAAGATTTCCCTATTTCAGCAACGACGCACGATGTTTTTGTCCTGGCACATGCATATTTTTTTTGCAATGTCGGGGAACATTTTCTTTAAAAGCACACTTGCATGGTCAGCACAGCTTAAAGGTAAGTTATGTTCCACGAGGAATGAAGTAAATAAGCACTCAGCACTGATAATGGCATCGGAAGAGGAACTATCTAAAGCAAAATTTAATGCTTTGTTATTTTCTACACACTTAGAATTGTCCATGTGTTTTTGCGTATCCCATCTACAAATAGAGCAAAAGGCAAATTGTTGGCCCTTCCTTGATTCAATTATACACGGATAATCTGTCGTATAACACTTCTTAAAAACAGACTGATATTTTCTAGCAGCCATCGCTTGATTAAACACGTGCACAAAAAGTTCTCAGAAATTCCTGTGAAGACAGACGAAGTACATAAAACAAACCAAAACACTATCGCGCGCTTCCGATAGAAATCTGAGTCAGTACGTATAGTCAGAGTTTGCCAGAAAAAAAAAATTTAAAGGAGTATTTTTACTCCTTTGAAAAGATTTAAGGAGTAATTTTTAAAAGTGGGGAGTATTTTAGAAAAATTAACAGATGAAATAAAAAAAAACTTACAAAAATAAAGGGCGATTATGAAAAATCCAGATGTTTTTCATAATAAAAATTTCACTACCACTCAATGCATTTAGAATTTGGATCAGTTTTGCTTCTTATTTTAGTAATAAATATAATATTTGTATTTTAAAACAATAACATTAAATTTATCATGTTTCGTAATGACCACACGCAACAGCAATGTATTCAAGAAGTGAATACATTGCACTTTTGATATTCCTATAGATATCTAAAAATATCTAATAAACTTTTCAACAAGTTTCACAGTCACATTTGTCTTTTGTTGACTCTGTGGCTGCACAAAATCCAGTACTTAAATTTTCACTTTGGTGATATCTTTGTTTCCCTTCCCATTTCTTCATTGTTGCTTTTTTTTTAAATTTCTTTTTCTTTTTTTAATGCCCTTGGATGACAATTTCATCCATCATGCTGAAAGAACTTTCAGTCTGAGGATCATGAATGCATGATAGCTTTCACTATTTTAGAGAAAAGATAAATACTGTAACTTTAAGAATATGGATACTTTTGAACACCATGCATTAATTCATACAAACTTCTCAGCTTTGCTACTTTCGTTTTCGGACCCCCCCCCTTATCAAGCTGAAATGCAAACTTTTGGGGGGCGAATATTTAAGAACACAGGACACATGTTCGCCACATTGTTCGGGGGAAAAAAATTGCAGTTACGAGAGAAATCTTTGCTACGTCCGATTTCCGTTTTCGAACATTTTTCCTCCATTTTCAATGTGAAATACAAATATTTATGAAATAAAATTATATCTGACAACAATACTAGGCAGAGGAAACATCGCGTGAAAAATAAAATCGCGATTACGGAAGAAATCATCACTGCCTCTAACTTCCGTTTTTGAAAGTTTTAGGCGGAAAGCATCCTTCACCACTACCAATTGCCTCAACATTTCCGTTCAGTTATGCATCAATCTTTAGGATAACCCAAATTATGACAGAAAACGAGAAATTCCTCGAAGCCGTGACACTCTCATGCCTAAAGATTACGTACGGTACAGGGAATTTACGCACCATCGAATTTCCGTTTTCGGAAATTTTTCTTCCGTTTTCAAACTGAAATACTAATATTTATGGAAGAAAATGACAACAATGATACTGAACAGAGGCAACATCACAGGAAAACGAAATTACGATTACGGAAAAAATCTTTATTACGTTTACTTCCGTTTTTGAAAGACGAAATACAGTCCTGGAGCATATTTTTATACGTTGGTAAAATTTCGATGCGTACGTGTAATTACGCATTTTGGCGAACCCTGCGTACGGCGCGTGCCAAGGCCAAGCCCGCTCCTACTCCGTGCCTGCAGCGGCAGAGATCATTAGCGGACAGAAGAGTAAACATCGTTGCCAACGCCGGAGCAAAACTGCTCGCTGCTGACTCAGAAGGGAAAGGTCACTTCTCCGCTAATGAACCGATGCCTCGGAGAACTTCGAACTTTTCCCCTGGTTACTTTTTAATTTACACTACGGTAATCGAAGTTCTCCGATGCCTTGGAAAACTTCGAACTTTTCTCATTACTTTTTAATTTACGCTACGGAAATCATGATGAAATCCGGCAATATTAATTTATAATCCGGAATTCCGGGAAGTGTAATAAAATCCGGCATTGCCGGCCTAAACCCAGAGAGTTGGCACGTCTGGGTATCCCTTGATATGTCCAAAATGGGGCATCAGTTACAAAATTGGCAGGATTTGTCCCTGTAGATAATGCTAACAGCGATGGAATACACAAGTGTATTTTAAAAGGTCTATTGGATATCGGCATTTCTGAAGCAATTCTGGAAAAAAACTGTTTGGATTAAATTTAAATGTAGCTGCAACAAACATGAGATTTTACAGTGAAGTTCAAGCAATGATGAAAGTGAAGTACCCACACCTAATAGTAGTGCACTGCGTAAACCACATGTTAGAGCTAGGGGTGCACGATACAAAGAAAAATGAACACTATATAGTGTTCCACCTAGGCCATTTTAGCAGGGTGCAGGGCCCTGCCCTTTTTTGACATGTTAAAATCCGTCCTGCCCTTAGTCTCGTATTGCCGCTTCCGTTCCACGCCCACGATCGCAGTAGCAGTCACGAACGCATCCATGTTATTACCTGCAAACCTTGCAGTTAACGATATCACGTGGAAATTGGCGACGCTGAGGTACAAAAGGAGGAACATTTCATAATTTCATAACTGTGCCTTTTCTTTGGTGTCTGACTCGTAACTTCTGCCTGTGTGTGTGTGCGTTTGTTTTTTGTTTTTTTTTTGTCGGTTTTTTTTCTCAACTCTGGACCATTTTATTTGCTCAAAAATGAAAAGAAATCGTTAAGGTGAAAGAGAAAAAGCAAGCTACAAATGTTCAAAGATCCACAACATGTTCAGCTTGCAGAACAAGGTAAGATCGATTTCAGTTTTTATTATTTTATCGTGTAAAGTATATACTGTGAATGCACTGAAAGATTAAATGTTTCAATATGAAATGGGAGATCGACGGTGGCTTGCTGTTCGTGATTTTTTCACAGTGTTGTTTCTCAGCTGAATTTGTGAACTTGCTGTCACCATGGGTTGCAGCAATCCTATATATCTTGTTTTTTTTTTTTTAAATCCCCAAAAAACGTCCTATTTCGCGTATTAACTTGTATTTTCATTTCGTGAAAGATTTTATAATTTCTGTAAAACTTTTTGAAGTGTTAATTGTTTAAGTAACATGGTGCAACAAATGTTTAAATTGTTCCCTTCAATAGTTTTCTGCAGCTAGCTTCTCATCGTGGCGCGATTATGAAGTCCAGTGGATTAAATCTGCTAGCAGTGCATTACTGTGAATGAAAACGAAAACTCCCCAAGTAAAGGCATTTAAAATCGGCCCTAAAGCATGCAGGTGGTTTGGCAGTGAGCCACGTGTTTGTGCGTTACCTTCGAGATTCTTTCGGTGGTCACAGGAGAAAATTTATGACCTTAACTGAAAGAGCGTTTCTGGCCCAACTTTTTTGTAGGGAATCGTGGGAATTTTATTGAGGCAAAGGAAAAAAAAAAAAAAAAAAAAAAAAAAGTGCAGCACATTTTCCCATTAAACAGGGCTTAAAATTAAGGTTGGGTTGGCGGGATTCTCCCACTTTAAAAAATGTTTCAATAATAATAATAATAAAATCTTGGGTCTATTTTCGGACCACTCACAAAATTCGAGCATTTAAAATGTATCCTTCGCAAAATAGGTGCGTTAGGTATGGCCTCTACAGAAATTCTTAAAATTGCAATCGAATACATTGTTTATGTCAGGAATGTAATCAAATTGTGGATACGTGAATCGGCTTCCATATGTAGCGGCATGAGCAGCTCATTTTGCATATCGCCGACTGTTACAAAACCAGGTGTGAGGCTCTTCCTCGGATTTGCGGCATTCCACTTTTTCGCCATCATTTGGGTTATACTCTATGTTGATGAAAAACGGAAGATTTGTTTTTAATTTTTGGCAGATTAGTGGGAGGGAGGGGGTTTGTTTTAAATCTGGGGAAGGTATTTTGTTTTTCAAATCTTTCAAAAACGAAAGTTAGAGTGAAAATTTTTCCTGCAATAGTATTTTTTTGTTTCTCTCTCGAAGTTGCCTCTGTCCAGTATTGTTGCAAGATAACAATTTATTGCATAAATGTTTGTTTGCATTTCAGCTTGAAACTGTAGACAGAAATTTCGGAAAACGTAAGTTCGATAGAACAGAAATTTCCTTGTAAACTTTTTAGACATGAGCTTCTTCACACGGATTCGCGGAATTCTGCCTTTGTTTGTTATCATTTGCATCATTCTCGAGAGCGATGCAAAATTGAAGGGAATTCTAGAGGATTGGTGTGGGGTGGGGAGCGTTTTCCGGCTGGGGCAGAAGTCCATCTTTCAAAACTTTCGAGAACGCCAGTTAGACGGAAGGCAGATTTCACCTGTAATCGAATTGTTTTTTTTTTCTCGCGTTTTCCCTTTGTACGCTATTTTTGTAAAATATCATTTTGTTCGATAACTGATTGTGCCTCAGCTTGAAAATGAAGAAAAAGTTTCCGAAAACGAAAGTCAGAAGAAGATTTTCCTGTAATCATGGTTGTTTTTTGTTCCTGCGATGTACCCACTGTCCTGTATTATTGTTAAAAGTTATCCCTTTCCCACCATAAATAGCTGCAAAGTGGAAAATCTAGATATTTCTCATATGAGAAGAATGGTTGAATCAATCGAGTCCCAATTATGTGAACTGCAAACATCTTGTAGTATTCAAGAAGATTTTTTTTTTTTTTTTCTTTTTCCCCCAGATCTGAAAGAAAACATGTTCAAAAATAATAAATTAGGTGACTCTTGTAATACCAAACTTTGCACATGACAATGCCAAGTCAAGGTTTATTTCATCTTTTGTGAATGAAATGGACTGCAGATTATCTTCCTCCTCAACAGAACTTATTTTGAACTTCGAGAGTGTGTGGAACCTGAATCTATAAAACAATACAGACAACACAAGTTTTGGTACAGTATTTCAAAAGCCTTGCAGATCAATTTTGTTCAAAAAAAATAATGAAGATGCAGTTATGGAATATTTAGTATTCAGATATAGCTATAAAGAATGAAGAGTATATATGTAACTTATGTTCGGAGGACTTTGTCACTCTGAACAAATGTCAAACATTGACATATGTATGATATAGTATATTTTGCCACAAGAAAATAGAGAAAAAAATCTGTTGTAAGTAATTTTACTGATTTACGTTTATTCATTTCCTTTTTCTCTTAGTTATTCAATCGATTTACAATTAACACTGGCAGTCGCACTGTCTGAAAAAAAATCCTAAAAATAGAATTGCTTACGTTGAAAAGACTACAAATATTACATGCTGCATAACCTGATATTTTGTGATTGGAGAATATATTAGTATTTAAATTAACCTGAAACACTTAATCAAATTGTTCATAAAGCTGGAACATGTAACAAGTACTAGCATTAATTGACTTGTGAAAAGTGTTTGATCACTCAAACTGTTTTTTTTGGGGGGAGGGGGTTCTATAATTTGCACACTGTAAAAGACATCTTCCAGCAAGATGCCCCAGCTGAAATAAGTAACAATGCTAAATAGCAACCTGATGAAGTATATTTTAATAGCTCCAAAGATGATGAAAACCCAGATGATCCACCTGTAGCTGCTACAGCAATTCCAGAGGATGATAAAAATAAAGAAGATCAAGAAGTGTTTACCACCACAATCCCACATGAGACTAATTAATTATGATGCTGAAATACTACATGCAGTGCATTGTGAGGAAATTTATGAAGAAAATTCCAACACATCTGCAAGTGCTGTTATGTCTGAAACCCTTTCCATCATCCCAGATAACAGTTCCAAGGAAGATAGGATGCCTGATATAGCCAAGGTGCCAGGTGAGACGGCAACTGCCAACATCATTCTAGATACAAAAGATGCCACACCTTTGGGGCCCAAGCCACTGCCAAAATGGAGAAAATTACAAAAAACAGCAGGTATAAGACTGAGTTTCATACAGAATAGAAAAATAAATTCCCATGGTTAAAAATGTCTGAAAACAAGTAGTAAGGAAATGTTAGTTTACACATTATGCATAAAAAACCTATTGGCAACTGCAACATATCAAAATTCACCTTGGGTAACAAAAGGCGTTTCAACTGTTCCACTGGACAAAGTGAAAGAACATTCATCTTCAGAAATGCATAATAGTGTTCATCCTAGAAATTGAAAAGGACAGGGTAATTTGCTGAGAAAGGGCACATTTGTATAAAACAGGGCCCATTATGTGCGCAAAACTTTGCAAGCTCTGAAAAACAGGCACTTTGTATCATGAAGGGGCACTTTGTGATGGCAAAACATATCTGGAAAAAAGGGCACAGTTATTTGATTTCAAAAAGGGACATTTTATGTATGCATGAGATCATAGTTTTAGACCCCCTGCACCCCCTCCCCCTCTCAGGATAAGCCTCTGACCCTGTTCTCATCCCAAAAATACCATTACACACAGTGGTGAAGTAGGAATATTTCAATAATGAGCTATGTTTTTTGTAATATACAGGGTGATCAGAATCGACCACACAATAAACTTACCGGACGATTCCTCATGAAGAAAGAAGTCGAAAACCGTTGTCCGATCGGACGTCACATTCCGGAGATGTATGCGCCGAAAGTTCATGACGTCACATCCGGTAAGAATACAGACATTATAATTAACTTACCCAATCACTTTGACAGAAAATATGTAATTTATTGATGTGTACCACTACAACACGAATGATAAAACACGTGGATTCGTGTCAGATTACGTATTCAAAATTACCACCTTGTAGTGCGGAACAGGCGGCAGCCCGACGAGGAATAGACATCTGCACACGTTGCAGCATAGCAGGGGTTACAGTTGTGAGAGCCACATGTAAGGGGGCCACTAGGTTGTGCAGGCTGTTGACAGGCCGTCGATATACCAGTTCCTTTAGATGACCATAGAGGAAGAAGTCCAATGGGTTAAGATCCGGCGATCTAGCTGGCCATGCGACAAGACCACCACGGCCAAGCCATCAACCGGGATATTCCATATCCAGCCACTGGCGAACATTTGCAGCGTAATGCAGCAGTGCTCCATCATGCTGGAACCATAGAATACTGAGAACAGCCAATGCTACGTTTTCCAGCAAGTCCAGTAGAACATCACGTAGGAACACCAAGTAGTTGGCAGCTGCGACATGTTCGGGAAGAAGATATGGTCCCACAAGGATATCACCCACAATACCACACCAGATATTAACACTCCACCGGACCTGGTGAGTATGTTCACGTGTTGCGTGCGGATTGTCCAATGCCCAAACATGACTATTATGGGCGTTGCAGATGCCTTGCAGTGTAAACCTTGCTTCATCAGTCCACAAGATCCGGCGGATGAAACTATTATTGGCAGCATGTTGCTGTAGCAGCCACTCACAGTATGCCTGTCTTCGAGGATAATCCTGTGGTGATAGGCCTTGTACCCGTGTGATGTGATGTGATATAGAAGCAGGTCTTCGTCGTGTAGAACGGCAAGTACAGAACACACCGAACTGTCGTGTGATCGCACAGCTGCTGGTCGTTGGCTCTTCCTCTGTGAACTCTAGTATGGCATCCTCGAAGGATGGTGTTCTCACAGAGGGTCCAGCGCCACTGTTTACATTTGGACGTGGTACGACATTGCCCGTGTCGCGCATTCAAGCATCAAGCCACTATGCGACTTGGGCGTCCGGGTGCCATCATGCTGGGTATAGCTTATTGTAGGGCCTTGCTGCACGCAATGCTGAACCATGGCATTCCCACAATAGGAGATACATGTCACAATACTCTCTTAAACTGTACGACATATCGCTACCCACACTACTGTCAAATGCACCAATACAGCATGAGTTTACCAGCTACTGTCACAAACCCTTTTTATCCCTATCTGCGGTATCGCGCAGGCGTACAACCGATGGTTTCACGTCCTTCAAATTTGCATGCCCACCACGTGCCACATTTTTAAATGTTAATTGCCTTTTTTTTTTTTTTTTAATTGGAAGTTTAACGACCACCGTAAGCAACTCGGTGTGGGCTATATAAGTAGTTGCCTGTCCTGAATTTAGGACCACTGGTTCCAGGGAAGGGAGAGAGTCGGTGCTGTAGGACACACAACATCCATGCTTCACTGGGATTTGGACCTGGACTCCTTTCAGACAAATGATCAGAAGCCATCGCTTAAACCACTGCGCTACTGGGGTGGCTTGACTGCCTTGTAATAAGTGTGTCTATATAACTATCCATGTCGCTCTTCAACAAGCACGTGTGTTACCGGGTGTGAAGTCACGAAACTTACGGCGCGTATATCAACGGAATGTGACGTCCAATCGGACAACAGTTTTCTTTTCGGCTTCTTTCTCCATGAGGAATCGTCCGGTAGGTTTATTGTGCAGTCGATTCTGACCATCCTGTATATATATATATATATATATATATATATAATCATCATCATCATTGTCAACCATTATCAATCCACTGCTGGACGAAGGTCTCCCCAAGTTTCCTCCACAACGGTCTGTCTTGCGCCAGTCTCCTCCATGTCACTCCCGCATACTTTCGAATTTCATCCACCCATCTTCCATGTGGTCTTCTTCTGGGTCTTTTCCTGTCCCTTGGAATCCAATCTAAAATTTCGGCTGTCCATCGATGGTCTGTTCTTCTGGCAGTATGTCCAGCCCATTGCCATTTCAGGGATTTAACTCTGATCATGATGTCTTCCACTCTTGTCATTTTTCGGATCCACGTGTTCCTCTTCTTATCTCTCCTGGTTACACCAAGCATGCACCTCTCCATGCTTCTTTGAGTTGTTTGCAGCCTTTGTATGTCTCTTTTAGCTAAGGTCCACGTCTCTGCACCATACGTAAGCACTGGAAGGATGCATTGATCAAACACTTTTCTTTTAAGACATAATGGCATATTGCTCTTGAAAATTATGCTGTTTCTTCCAAAAGCTCTCCAGGCAAGTTTTGTACGCCGATTAATTTCTTCACCAATGTGACCCTCACTTGATATCTGCTGTCCAAGATAAACGTACGTGTCTGTTATCTCCAGCTTTTCTCCATCAATCGATAAATCTTCATTTCTTGTAAAAGCATTGTACATCACTTTTGTCTTCTGAAAGTTCATTTTTAATCCCACTTCTTCACTCTTGTCAGCAAGTTCCTGGATCATACTCTGTAGCTCTGATGGGGTAGTTGCAAAAATGACTATGTCATCAGCAAAACGAAGGTGGGTTAGATAATCTCCATTAATCTTTATCCCTTTGTTTTCCCAGCTCAGCGACTGAAAGACACCCTCCAATGTGGCATTAAAGAGCTTCGGAGATATGGTGTCACCTTGTCTCACTCCTTTTCCAATTTTTATGTGTGTTGTATTTTCAAACAGCCGAATCTTTGCACTTGCATTTTCATAGATGTTATTAATAATATTAATGTATGCATCTTCAATACCGCAGGATTTCAGAGCCATTGTAACTGCTGATGGTTTCACCGAATCAAAGGCTTTTTCATAATCGATAAAAGCCATGCACAATGGAAGTTCATATTCCCTCGCTCTTTCAATTAGTTCTCTCAGTACGTGGATATGATCTATTGTGCTGTAGCCACTACTGAATCCAGCTTGTTCTCTCGGTTGAGCCATGTCCAGTGTCACCTTAAAGTGGTGTGAAAGAACTTTAGTGAAGATTTTATAAACCACTGATAGGAGGCTGATAGGTCTGTAGTTCCCGAGATCCTCAATGCAGGGTTCGTACACTTTTGGGGGAAAAAAATTCAAGGACTTTCCAGGCCTTTTCCAGGACATATACAAAAAAATTCCAGGATGATTATTACGCTTTACATTATCATGTTCAAATTATTTTTTTAAAGTAATTTCAGTTTTAAGTAATAAAAATGATGAAAGATGCAAATGGATGAATGTGCTTTATGCAAATTGATCAAGTTTATCAAGCTCAAGACCATAAAGAATAAATTTTGTTCTTATGCCCTGACCTTTGAATTCAAGTTGGAACATTTTCTACAAGGGTAGGTTTCTCCTCCCTGATAACATACTAAAACTTTGTTGCAATCAAACAGATTTTATGTGAGTTAACATTCCTAAGCTTGGAGAACAAATACTGCTCTTATGTCTTGGCCTTTAAATTTAATTTCGACCTTTTTCAAGAGGGTAGGTTTCCAGGTTGTACCCAACAGCATACTAAAATTTCGCCGAAATTCAACCGCTTTCATGTGAATTATCCTACAGACAAACCCAAAGCATAAACGTTTCTGCAACCATAGTTCAAAAGTGTTAGGAATTTCGAAAATAAATGCATAACGAACAGCGCGAAAACTAGCTCATAAATAGAATCTTTGAAACTACAGTATGCACTCTCAATTATTAGGGATGGTAGAGGGGAAGGGAATAGAACTGTCCAAAATTAGCATGTTTTCGTTGCGCTAGGGCGCTTAAGCACGGCTGAATTCCTTCAGATACCCCCAATGTTCAAATGATTGAAATGTGCTGATGTTCATGGAATGAAATGGTTGATCAGCTATAATGACCGCATAAAAGTTTGGGGGGCTCTTTTTTTTTTTAGTTTATGCAACATTTTACATCACTCCAGTATTTATCTTGTCATCATCAACAATCGCAATGAAACTACCGCTTACGATCGCGGATATCAGCAACCGAAAATCTGCCATATCACTAGGTGATATAACTCACAGTATCCTGTAACAGTGTATTGTAATTAAAAAAAAAGGATGTGGAAAAAAGAAACTTTCAGAAATTAAGATCATCAAGTCATGCATTTCAAAAATCCGTTTTCCTTTATAACGTTTAAAAACATGTTTTTGCTTTTTTACCTGTAGTGTAAATAAAAAAACTATGTTGATTTTTTTTTTATGGAATCAGACGTCCGTATGTCTGATTGTCTTCATCTGAGTTCACACGTTAGCTACTGTGTACAAGTAGACCTATTTTTTCAGCTCAAAAATATGTAGTTTTGTATATATTCACAGTATAAGTCATTCCTTATTCCCACAGAACTGAATTCAGCATATGCAAAATGAAGAACATCAAGACCCGCCCAACACTATATTTCTGATTGTCTGCTGTTTATATTCAAGAAATGCAAACATGGATCAATGGTGAATGCAGCAACTATGATTTTTATTTATTAACAAGAAAAAAAAAAAAAAAAAGCCGTGAAAGCTGTAAAGCTGAAACGGATATTTCTCTCAACCCCCACCCCCATGCACAAAAACATTCCGATTAAGATCAAACAGCAGGAGGACGCGTCCACACACACAACCTTTGGAATGACCTGATGGAATGGCTTCTTTTCATTTGGCACATCGCCATAAATCACCACCTGCAGCTCACTGAACTGTCAAGTTGCACCCTTCCTCCTTCACTTTAACTATAATAGAAATTGTAAAAAAAAAAAATGCTCCCCAATTTTTGACAAAATTAAATTACCAAATTTACGTCATGATGTTGCAATTTACTAAAATACGTTTGTTTATCTGCTGAATATTGCTTAAATCCATTGAAAACTTTTTAATTATAGATGATTTTTTTATTAAAACAGTAACTCAGACGTCTGAATAAAAACGTATGTTTGTAATTCAAATAGAGTCCATATCATCACAGAAAAAAATTTAAGGATCACTCTGTTTAAATAAACCATGGCATCTAAAAAAAATAATTCACTTGCTTTTCCCGTAATTTATAATTACTGTTTCCTTTTTTTTTTCAATCCGATTATGCAACGGATTTTTTTTTTTTTTTTTTTTTTTTGCGTCTGCTAAAGTTCTTAACGGAATTTGGCGAAATTTGCACTAGAACTTTATTGTGATGGATCTTAACTACTGTAAAAATTTTACTGTGTTATTTTCAAAATTCGGAAATATGGATTTCTGAAAATATTCTCCTAGTCCTTTTGAGCTGTGGAAGTGATAAACAGGTGTTTGCTTTCTTCCCAACCAAGGGCTTCAGATCAGCCCTCCCAGCTGTCAATCAACCGTTGCTATGGTAACACCCTTTCTGCTGGAGGCAGACTCTGTCCAAAGAGGCACACATACTTGTCCATAATAAAAATTACCAATGCTTACTTTTAAAGTTTTTTACCGATTCAATTGGAATTTTGGAAGTGAGCTTCTGTAATCCAATTACAGTGAATGTAAAAATTTCAGCCACTTTCGTGAACAATTCGCAAAGATAGTTTTCTTATTTTTTATCATAAGTAGCGGAAGTCTCTTGAGGGGAGGGAGGGAGGGTGGCATGCACATAAACAAGAAGAAGATGAATGTGTTGTTCAGGCATACTCCTCACTGGTGGATGCCAGCTGACTTGGTACATACGCGACCCCTGCAAATGCTAAATGCCTCTTCTTTCCCCTTCTGTTCTCAGTTGTCGGACGGACATCAAGCTCCCCTTCGACCTACTAGTAATCATCCAATTTTATTGAACTGGAAGTAGTGCCTTTTTTTCTTTTTTTTCCCCAGCCAAATTAGGATTTGGTGCATGTCGGAAACCGCTGCAAGTGGTTTCTTTGAGAACAGAGAAAAGGAACTTTAAAAAATGAAAGGGTAACAGTAACACGATTTCCTAAAAGGGCATTTTTTTAAGCACTAATTTCAAATTTCAAGGCTTTTCAAGACAGCATTAAAAAAACACCGTTTTTCCAGGATATTCCAGGCCTTGAAAACGTAATCATGATTTTCCAGGACTTTCCAGGTTTTCAAGCACGCGTGCGCACCCTGTCAATGTCACCTTTTTTATGTAGCAAGATCATTGTAGCGTTGTTCCAATCCTCAGGAATTTTCCCTTCATTAAGGCATCGAGTGAAAATTTGGGCGAGTACTGTTTCGATTTCTCCACTTGCTTCTTGTATGATGTCTACAGTAATTCCATCTTCTCCTGGAGCTTTTCCCCGCTTCATGTTCTTGATTGCATGTGCAACTTCTGCTGGAAGGACTGGAAGAACTCTGGTACCTTTCATGATGTCTGGAGTACATGTATCATCCCTTTCATATAATTTGGAGTAGAAATCTTTCACTCTTGTCAAAATTTCGCCTCTATTTCTTGTTACAGAACCATCTTCTTTTCTCAATGCCATAATCTATTTTTTCCTCTTACTGAGATGTCCCTTTGCTATCTTTAGGCTTTGGTTGTTTTCAATTGCTTTCCTTACTAGTTCACAGTTGAATTTCCTTACGTCTTCAGTGATACTTTTTCGTACTGTCTTGCATAGCTCTATATATTCCACTTTGGAAGTCACATCTTCTTTAGTTGTCCTCATCACTCTTCTTTTTTGCATCAACATTTTGGTTTTTCCTGATAATTTGTTCACATGCAATTTGTTCTTAGACCCAGCTAATTTTGTTGCTGTTTCCATAAGAGCTTTGGTTACTTTTCTGTTAACTTCAGAAATATCCACTTCTTCCGATGTTAGGCCTTCTAAAGCAGAGAATCTGTTCTTCAGTTCCAATTTGAAGGTATTATGGTGTTTTTTAAGGTTGGTTATGTCAATACATTTTGTTTGTCTTATGAGCTTGCTATGTTCGAGTTGAGTGTTGAGGTGCATCTTACATCTCACCAATCTATGGTCACTGCCTGTGTTGAACTTGTTTAGCACACTGCAGTCTTCTATGACGAATTTTTTGTTACACATAATAAAATCAATTTCACTTGTCGTCCCATTTGGATGTCTCCATGTCCATTTCCTGTGTGGCTTTTTCTTGAAAAAGGAGTTCAAGATGAAAAACCCTTCTGCCTCTGCAAACTCTACGAGAGTATTTCCACGTTGGTTTCTGTTGCCGTGACCGAATTTACCTACTGAAGTTTCATTCTGTTGCCGTTGCCCTATTTTTGCATTGAAATCTCCCATAATTATCTTCAAGTGCTGCTTACCTTTATTATTTAGATCACGAATTTCGTCATAAAATTCTTCAATTTCTTCTTCAGCATGACTTGTGGTGGATGCATAAGTTTGAATAATCTGAGCCTTGTATCTTCTCGAGAGTTGGATAACAAGTCGTGCAGCTCTCTCAGAGGAACTTTCAACTTCTACAACTTTATCCTTCAGTTTCTTGTTTATTATAAATCCAACACCACTAGTTCTGCCAGTATCTGTCCCACGATAGTAGAAGAGATGTCCACTTTTCAGTTCAATGAGATCTTCTCCTTTTCTCCTTACCTCACTTAGCCCGACGATGTCCCACTTGATCCTTTGTAGTTCCTCTTCCAATTCAAGAAGCCTTGAATCAGAAGATAGGGAGCGTCCGTTGTACGTAGCCAAGGTCAGCATCAGATGGCAGCCTAGTCCGGTCCTCCGGTGATTCTTAGCACCCTCTGCCTTCATGTCGCACTGGCCGCTGCCTTGGCCAGGTACATTCCAGCTGCCGGAGACTGAGAGCCAAGATTTAAGTTGTGGAGTCATTTTGGAGGGGTTTGGCCATAACTCACCACGCTGGCCAAGCGGGTTGGTGAGTGTGGGATAGCATTTCCTCTAATCCCGATGGTATAGTTATACCGCTATTGGCGGTCGTCAGAGCCCCTTTAGTGGGAACAGGATGTACCACGAGAAGGCGGGGTTGACATTTGTCAAGGAGAGGCTGTGATGTTACGCATCACCTGACCTTACATCCCATATATATATATATATATATATATATATTCTATAAAAAAGATACCTAAGCAAAAAAATACATATATAATTTTGACTCACACCTAGTACAACATAGAAAAGGTTATGTATCTACCTGTGTGAGTAAAAGGAGAAAAGATAAAAAAATAAAATAAAACAACTGAATGTAGAAGGTGTCGAGAATACTGAGCCTTGGCTTTATCAAGGACCAGCAAAAACTCTGCATTTTCTCACTTCCACAAAGACCTAGTTGGAAATGGGTTTCTGCAAGGCCATAGATGCAAGTAACATTCCCACCTAAAATAGTTTAAAAAATATATATATAAGTCATGTCCTCCGTAGAGTAGCATGACCTAGCACTAGTTAACAATTTCGCTTGCATCCATTAACCTTCATGGCCCGACCCATGCTCTTCATCTGTTACTATTAAACAGAGAGAAGAAGATTAAAGAGAACTCAAGCTGTGAGAGTGACATAATAATTAGAAATGATTTTCAGCTATAACGAAATTCCAAGTTCGTTTGAGAGAGAATTTAAACCTGAAAAACAATGCAAAAGAAATCCAAATTTTACATTGCAATTAAAAAAGGAAATGTTAATTTATAACGAATAGATTTTTGAAAGAAAACTTGAGTCTAAAACCCCCTACTCTACAACTTATGACAGCACGAAAACGAGAATAAGTTAAAGATAATAATTAACTAAAGAAAACTTTGTGAAAGTTATATACCTTAAACAGTTAGTTGCAATATGTACAAAGTATTTCAGCAGTGCTTTAAGTGCATAATTAATTAGTTATTAAGAACTTAACTACTTTGAAAAAACAGCGCATAGACAGCGCATAGAAAAGGAACAAGCTTAGCCATCTTCTGTTCCTAGGTACCCCAAAAGACGCTCAAAGTTACAAAGAAAAGTAAGAGTTAAAACCCGCAAAAATGTTAACAGACAAACCAATGCTTAAAAGCTGAAAAGCTAAAAAAACGACAGAGAAAAGGTACATGAAGTACAAACATTGAACTTATAAAACCTAGAACCCAAAAACAAGGAAGAGAGCTTACCTCTTGTGTGACAAAAACTTTTCTCCTCACAAGAGAAGAACATGGCTGACCTCTTCCGCCACTCCCTAGACGCTGGGGGCAGTGAGGTGGGGCTGATGGCCTCCTCATACAGCAAGAAACCAACGCGCGGAGATTTTAAACCAGAGAAAAAAATATATAAACTTAAGACTGTGGATCTGAATGATCAGAAAGAGCAGAATTAACTCTCCAGAATACATGAGAAATATTATAAAATACACGAGCAGTTTATTTAATAATCTTTGCATGTATTAAATCACCTTAGTGAGCTTCTATAGATTAATCAGAATCTTATTAATTTTAATGTTGGTTTTACTATTTTTAGTATAGCTATCCTAGTGATGAATAACTAGTTTTCTTTTTTATATGTTTTTATTTTCTTTTATAAACAGATTTTTAAGCTTTTTTTGTGATTTTGTTTATATTATTTAATTTTTTGTTTTAATAGGACCGTCATATCCATAGCACTAAGGTTCCTATAGGTAGTTAATAGGCATCCTCTAGCCAACTTCCTTACGGCTTTGATTGGTCAGAATCATATTATTAACTGTGTAGAAAATTAAAGCAGATCTGCCAACCTTACTCTATTATTCAGAATAATTTTTCTTAAAGTTCTTTTGATGAAAGAAGAAGGAATTTCGTTCTCTAGAAAACTTTCTAATAGTATATTAATGTGGTAATTGAAGTCCAAATTGTTGCTGCAAATTCTTGAAATTCTTAGGACCTGAGAAATTAGTACATTCTCAATTACTTTGGTTGAAATGTTATTATTCCAGTGTAGATATTTAATTACTTTGAAAGGAAAATTAACTCTTTTATCAAAGAGGCTAATAGATGGGTTACCTCTGTTGAGCTTAATGCTTAAGTCTAGGAACTCAAGTTCCTGATTACTGTGGTTGGTTTTACATAAGTTAAGAGAGCTAGGATAGATATTATCAAAATCACTCTCTATAACTTCGGAATTATTGATACACAGCAGATCATCAATATATCTAAAAGTGTAAAGGTAGTTATCTGAGCAGGTGGGGTGATTTTTAATGAATTTATATTCCTTAAAGAACAGGAATAGATTAGCGATATTCGTGGACGTTGATGTTCCCATTGGAATACCGTTCACTTGCTTATAGAGAGTATTATTATATAAGATATGGTTATTTTTTATGCAGCAATTGAGATAAGAGTTCCAAGTTCCTACATCAACAAATTGGTTAAGTTTAAATTCTGCATTAAGCTCTTTAAAGGTAGTGATTATATCTGATAGAGGCAGATTAGTATATAGGTTTTCAAAATCATAACTATTAATATCTAGGGGACAAACTTTGAGTATAGTAGAAATTACTTCTGCATTATTATTAATTATCCAAAAATCTCTGTACATCAAGTTAGAACAGTTTCTAATGTGTTTCAAAACCTTCTTTAAGACATCTTCAAAAGCAAGATCTACTTTCTTTTTATGACTCCTTACTCCACTAGCTATGAACCTGAACTTCACAGGATCCTTATGAAACTTAACCGTTGCAAAAAGAAATGGAAATTCAGGCTCATATCTTCTAGTTTGTGGAATTTTAAGTTTCTTGAAGAATGCCTTAAACCGATTTTCTAACTGCTTGGTAGAATAACTTACGGGCTCGTATGTTACTCTATTATTGAGTTCCATAGTTAACAATTCAAAATAGAACTTCTTACAGATAATTGCAAAATTATTGCTAGCTTTATCCGTAGTGGTAAAAATAAATTGGTCTTGTAGTTTGGAGAGTGACCTTTTAGCTTCTCCAGAGAAAAAGAGATTTCTGTCGAAACAAAAGTCCAGACCTGCCAACTCACCGGTGAAGCTATTGATTATATTATATTTCCATTCTGCGAAGGCCTCAATAGGCTGATTGTACGTTAAACTGGTTTTTACGATGTACTTATTTACATCTTGAGTGAAGCTCTCAAGAATCCTTTCTTTGAAATTGTGAAGGAAGGTCTGAATTTAGAGCCATACTCTAATAAATTCCTAAAGCTTTTCATTTTCAACAAACTCAAGTTTCCGGTGATAATATGGTTGTAATTCTTATCATAGTGAACTGTTTCTTTATGTTCATCACAAGAACAAGTAGTAATTACAGGAATGTAGCTCGAAGAGTTAAGTTTGTAGTTTTTAACTATTGACCCTAAGGTCTTAACATATTTAAAACTTACAATAGACTGGTGCCTGTGGATGGGAAAAAAAATTGCATTATTGTAGAACAGCTTCCTTACATTGAGATTATCGTAGGCTTTATTTAGGAACCTGATGGTAACAAAATTACTGGAAAATTCTTTAAGAGAAATTTTATCTTTAAGAATATGTTTAAGAATGTCCAGAACCAAAGCAAAAACATGCTTATCAACATGGTCAGCAGTTTCATTCCAGAATTTGAAAAAACATTTAAGGACAGAGTGCTTGAAGGACTTGAGAATTTTGTAAGTATTTTTAACAAAATTAGTGCCAGTTTTAAAGCTTTCCAGAGTTTTTAGCAAGTTAGCAAAATCAACTTTGCTTGATGTGCGAAATAACCTCTGTCCTCTATTACCTCTAGAGCAGCTCTTATTATTAACAAGAAAGAAGAGTTCACGAATTGAAAATTTATATATATATTTTTTTTTTATTTAATATATTTTTGCATGAAAACCAAAGAATGCAAATTTAAAATAACTTCATTTTATTCAAATGGTTTCATTAACAACATTCATTTACTCAATAAGAATCAGATCTACTTTTCTTTACCATACTTCTAATTAACGGATTATTAAATACATAAAAACATACAGTAAAATTATTAGAAAATAATTTATTTTAACCAAATGATTGAAATAAAAAGATGACTGTTCTTGCTTCTATCCAGTGTTTTGCTGCTTAAAGTGAAAAAAATTGAGCATTTAATTTGATGGCCAACAAATTACCGTATTTTTCAACTGGAGTTGAATTCACTGGTAACCGAGGTAAAACCATGAAATTAATCATTTCTTTTGAACTATTCACTGCTTCACTGAAACAAACTTCTATTCAATTTTATTGCAGTCTGTAAATGATTGTTTTAAGCATAGATGATAATGTACCATGATTTTCAGAATTTCAAATTGTTTTTACCAAGCTGCATATTTTATTTTTATCCCTTCATTCCTCTTTGCAATTATATTCTTATTTTTTGTTTTTCTGATCGTATTCCTCGTTCTTAATATCTTGCAATTAGTGAGAAAGATAGATTCAATATTTTCTAAGAATTTTTTATAACAAAATGCAGGTTTTCCTATTTCTAACAGTCACTTCAGAACCAACTAATCATTATAGTAAACATTTTGCCCTCTCTTTTTTAAAGCCAAATTCAATTTTAAAATCTGTATTTAATCCATGACGGAACCTGCCGTTTCCGTGACTCATAAAATTATCACTGCAAAGTGTACAATGCAGTATCGATTTTCGACATTTGAATTCACTTAATGCATGCTTTCTCAATCCATAGTAACATTTTTTTATTTTATTTTTTTGCTGTATTAAGAGCAGAGCAAAATATATATATATATATATTTTTTTTTTTTTTTGTTTAAATCAAAATTAATGTTCCAAAAATGCTACTGCGTGCATGCCGTACAAAGGAAATGTGACTCAACAGGGAACGAAAGACAGCACCGAAAAGCTAAAGTTTCCATTTGAACTTCAATTTTTTACCTTAACAAAAGTAATGATTGCTCTTTTTTGTCTGTTGATAAGCAGGAAGTGACTAATCAATGGGAAATGATGCATTTTTGGAAAAACTTAATAAAATGCGAGCTGCTGATGTCAATTTGTGACGTCAGAGTTCCAGCTGAAGCTCAGATGTCCATTGTCGTTACTTCCTGCCCAAACCCTTCAGTGGGGAAAACAACCGCCTCCTTTTTCTCGAAGAGTGAATTTTATTTACTGAGCAGAGCATTGTTTTTCCCCACGTGTGAGTTGGATGATAGAAAATGATCTTGCTAATTTATAGGAGGGTTTTGAAAATGCAAATAAATTCTTTAGTAGTGAAAAAAATAATTTGACCACCAGACCGTTGTGAGAGGCAAATTTTCGAGCATGGCGAGTAAAGCAACTTTTTCTACCTGCCATTTGTTTTATCCAGTCGCCACACAGCTAGTGGTATAATCATGCAATTGAAATTGAGATGGAGCAACACATCAGTGCAGAAGACAGTGAGCAGGTCAAAGATTTGTGTTTGTACAAGTCGGTTGAATATGCAATGAAGTGCTTAATTTTTTTAACTCAGCATAATATTTCCTACACAACGATTTTTAAACCATTTCTGGATTTCTGCATAGATGAACTGCAATCCTCTGTGCTTGCATATCTCAAAGAGAGCAAAGAAGCTTCATATAGCAGCTACCAGACAGTTTCAGAATTTTTCAGTTGTATGGCAACTGTTCAGAAGAACGAGATTTTAAAATCTGTGAATGAAAGTCCCTGCTTTTCCATAATGACTGATGAAACAACAGACATCAGCAATAGAAAACGTCTAGCTGTTGCAGTTAAATATTTGAAAGATGGAGAACCAGCAATTGTATTTCTTAAAGACGAACAAATCCCAGATGGCAAAGCTGAAACCATATTTGCAGCACTATCAGAAGGAGTTCAAAACTGTGGTGGTTTCCAGAAATTAACTGGATTTGGTAGTGATGGTGCAAGTGCCGTGATTGGTGGCAAAGATGGTGTTGCCGCTAGAGTTAAAAGAGAAAATGCGCAAATAATTTCAATTCACTACCATAATCATCGTCTGGCCCTTGCAACTAAAGACAGTTTTCAAAATAGCCCCTTTCTTTAAGTGGATGAGATTTTAATCAGTTTATTTAAATACTACAAGTACAGCACAGTCAATTATACTAGCTTGTTGGAAGTGCAGAAGCTGTTGTCAAAGGGTGAGGGTACAAACATAAAAGGGGCTTATCATACAAGATTGCTCTCACACAAAAATGCTGTCAATTCAGTTTGAATTAACATGGAGAGCATATTAATAGACTTGGAAAAGGCAGTAGTAAGCGGGTCAAAAGTAGTACCAGGTATCTGTGGTCCTACTGCAGAAGACCTTTTGAAAATTATCAAAATATACAAATTTTTCCAAATGGTCCATTTCCTTTGAGATGTGTTATCTGTCATTTCTAAGCTGAGTTTAGCTTTTTAGAAAAGAGACAGATTTATCTTGCGTGGAAGGTCAAGTGACAACTACTTTAGATATGCTGAAAAGACTGAAATGAAAACCTGGTGGACTATACTGTCGAGATATGGCTAATCGTGCCAGAAAAATGGGAATTAGTGTAGCATTTGATGATGATCAGGATTTAATCAGGAATGCTACAGTATTCATTGTTGTTGTCAGAAAACATTACCAAAAGTCTAGAAAATATTCCAGTGATAACTCATCTTAATGTTTTGGACTTATCGCAAGCAAAGGCACCACACTTGCTTTTTATGGGCTGTTGGAGATGACAGAGTTGGCAGGATTTTACAACATAGATGAAGACAAACTTTTAGCAAAATAGGACTTATTCAAATCGGTATTCTACTCTGAAAATTACCAGAATCTTTCAGTATCATGCCTGTGCAAAGTGTTAATATCAACCAATAATTGGCCCAGGCTTTCCCAATATCCAAAAACTACTCGGCATTCATTGCGTTCGACTTCAGAAGTTGCCAATGTCCACTTCTGAAGTCGAACGCATATTTTCGCAGATTAAAATCATTTTGACTGATCACAGAAATTGGCTGAAGGTGGAAACTATAGACAACTTGTTGGCCATCAAATTGAATGGTAAAGTTTGTTTCTGTGAAGCAGCAAAACACAGAATAATTCAAAATAAAAGAAGGTTATTCTCATAGTTTTTCTCTGGGTAGCTACACTTTTATGAAGCCACACATAAATGGTTAAAATGTCTAAAAACAGATAGTAAGGGGTACCCTTAAGATAGCAAAGAACACATAATCATATAATGGTTGCTGTAATATCTTCAACCATATTTATCACGTGGTATTGTATTTTCTTTCGAACAACATTATGCTATTGCTCAAAAATTACTGTTTTACATGTTGTAAGTGATAATTGTCACTTGGTACTGGATGCCTTTTATATAACTATTGCATAATAGAATAATACAGTACAATTATCAAAATAATTAACTCATAAGATAATGTTTTAGGTTGTTATTTTTATTCATGCACTTGGTTTATGTATTGAGAATTTTTCTTTTCTTACTTTCCCAAAAAAATATCCAACTACTTGTGTTATCCGATCCAGTGCGTAAACAGCATCCTTTGTTGATTTAGACAAGCTACCTTCGGAATATATTGATTTACCTTTCACTTCTTTTTGATCCAAAGTTCATACAGTTTGTTGCATGTTCGCGTCTAAACATTTGGTTTCTTTAATCATAATTAGTTTTCGTCTTATTTTCAATAAAGTCCGATTGTCCTTGTCATTCGATCTGGCATGTAAACGTAACTCCTTGATGACTCCGATGTTCCATATTCCGAATATTTTTTTATTTAGTCTTCATTTATTTGTGATCAAAGATTCAAATAGTTTGTTGTAAGTTCAAAACGACTATAAAAAATTTTACCAAATTCAATGATTAGAACTTATAAGAGGGAGTTCACCTCGCAAAATCATGTAACAGCAATTTGAAGCTAAGGATTTGTAACAGTCCTATTAAAGTATTTAAAATTGTTAAAAATAGTTGAAAAAGCAAATTTTACATCCAGCTACCATACGTTACCAGATGAGAATACAACATAAAAGAACAAAAGTTATACGAAAATCTAAACAATTCTGAGATAGACACTTAAAAAATGCACAAATGAGAGATAACGTGAAAAAGGACGCACAAGAAAGGTGCAATGACAAAAGATCACGTGTGCCAACAAAAACATTTTAAGTGGAATTCGTGAAGATAACCGACATTGCAAGTAGTACAGCAGGCCGCAAAGTCGGCATATATGACCACTGAAGATGACAGCTGGATGTAAAATTTGCTTTTTTCAACTATTTTTAACAATTTTAAATACTTTAATAGGACTGTTACGATTCCTTAGCTTCAAATTGCTGTTACATGATTTTGCGAGAAGGCTCTTATAAGTTCTAATCATTGATTTTGGTGAAAAAAAAATTATCGGCGTCTTAAACTTACAATAAACTATTTGAACCTTTGATCACAAATAAATGAATACTAAATCAAAAAATATTCAGAATATGGAACATCTGAGTCATCAAGGAGTGACATTTACGCGCCGAATCATATGACAAGGACAATCGGACTTTATTGAAAATAAGACGAAAAAGAATTATGATTAAAGAAACCAAATGTTTTAACGTGAATGTGCAATGAACTATTTGAACTTTGGATCAAAAGGAAGTGAAAGATAAATCAATATATTCCGAACGTAGCTTGTCTAAACCAACAAAGGATGCCGTTTACGCACTAGATCGGATAACACAGGTAGTTGGATATTTTTCTGGGAAAGTAAGAAAAGAAAAATTCTGAATACATAAACCAAGTGCATGAATAAAAATGAAAACCTAAAACATTATCTTATGAGTTAATTATTTTGATAATTATACTATATTATTCTATTATGCAATAGTTATATAAAAGGCATCCAGTACCAAAGGACATTATCACTTAACAACATGTAAAACAGTAATTTTTGAGCAATAATATAATGTTGTTTGAAAGAAAAGAAAAAGCAAAGAACACTTCATACGACAGTTTCCAGACAGTTTCAGAATTTCTTGCTACTAAGGCAGGTGTTCAGAAGACTGCAATCAAATTGAAGGGTGAATTTTGTTAAGTAGCAAAACAATGGACGGTTCAAAAGAAAAGATTGATTCCATGGTTTCATCTGGGTTACCACAGTGAATTCAACTCAAGTTAGAAAATAAGGGCAATTTACACTGATCATCAAATTACATCGTGAAATTTCTTATCTGTTTGAGGCAGAAAAACATTGGAAGCAAATAAAATATTTTATTTCAACCGTCCGGTTCAAATAAGTTATTTTCAATAAATTTTATTGTATGTTTTCATGTATTTAATAATCCATTGATTGAAAGTATGGTGAGCAGCATTTTCTTTTCTTACTTTTTATATATGAATAAGCAACTAAAAAAGTTGTTACGTTCTTTTGGCAATGAAAAAGTAGATCTAATTCTGCAACTACTGAGTACATGAATATTGTTAATGAAACCCATTTCAATAAATTCAAATTACTTTAAATTAATATTCTTTGGTTTTTCTACAAAAATACACTGCTGGCCACCCAAAATGCAACACCAAGAAGGACACGAGATAGCAAAGCCAGATTTACTGGACACATAACAGATACAAAGATGAAACGATTGAGCTTACATGCCCGTGCGACTTGCGGAACACGCAGACATCAATAGTTCGTGTGGCCCCCATGGCTGGCAATAACGGCCGCTACACACCACAGCATTGAACAAAAGAGGCTTTGGATGTGGGCTGGTGGTATGCCGGTCCAGGCTGCTTCCACACGTTGCCACAGTTCATCAGGCGTAGCCGCGGGTGGTGCTTGACGGGCCACTCTGTTGCCGAACAGCGACCAGACGTTTTCGATGGGTGACGTATCGGGAGAACAGGCGGGCCATGGCAGCAGTGACACCTGGTGGGCCGTGAAGAATTGTTGCATGATGCGTGCTACGGGCAGGCGCGCATTGTCCTGTTGAAACGTGGTCGCTGGCGGGTACTGCAGGTAAGGGAGGACTACAGGCTCCAAAACGTCGGAGATGGTGCGGTGGCTGTTGAGGGTACCGGCGATGCGTACCAGAGGGGTGCGGATGTCATATCCAATTGCGCCCCAAACCATAATGCCAGGCGACGGACCGGTATGGCGATGCATAATGCAGCCGTCATACAGTCTCTCGCCGCAGTGCTTCCACACGCGGATCCAACCATCGTGGTGTTGCAGGCAGAAGCGGGATTCGTCGGAGAAGACAATGTCGTGTCATTGCGTAGTCCAGGTGCGGCGTTCAACGGGCCACTGCCGTCGCACTCGTCGGTGGTGTAACGTCAGTGGTAATCGGAGCAATGGACGCCATGCGACAAGTCCCCACTCCTGCAGGCTACGTCAAACGGTACGTGCTGACACAGGTTGTTGCGCAACACACCCTAATTCCTGCGCTAAAGTTCGTGATGTGGCAATGCAAGCCGTCAATGCTCGCCGCACAACATGCCAGTTCTCTCGTTCAGTGGTGTGCCGCGGCAATCGCTCACGTCGGTCAGTCCGTCCCTCCTGCACCCACGGAATTCAAACTTGCCTAACTGTGGGTGGATGTCGTCCCACACGGGCGCTGATGTCTCAGTACGATAAACCGCTGTCGCGATAAGCCACTATTCGTCCTCTGTTGAACTCCGAAATGTGCTGGAATGACTGCCGTATTCTGCGATGAGGCATCAGTAAGCTTCCCACACACAGGTCCGGCAGCACAACACACTTCCACTACTTACACTCCACCTTCTGTGCACCCTTCTTACAGTGCTTCTTGGTGACGTGCCGGTCGTACATGATTTGCATATGCCCTGATATGCTAATTGTTTGCATGTCCTCTCGTGGGCGACGCATGCTGCGAATTTCAGGCCAATCGGATGCTTCCTTCTTGGTGTTGCATTTTTGGTGGCCAGCAGTGTATATTTAAATGAAAAAACAAAAAAACTTACAAAAACCATAGAGCCTGTTGAAATATTCCTACCTCACCAGTCACCTCTGTGTACTGGTTATTACATTTAGAATGAAAATAGTTTTGTTTTATATTCCAGGGGGCAGGGGAGGTAGTGGAGTCTAAAACTATACCTTATACATACATAAAGTGCCCCTTTTTGATAAAAATGTGCCCTTTTTTCAGATCTTGTGATGTTTTGCAAGCATAACATGCTTTTTATATATATACAAATGTGCCCTTTCTCAGAAAATTACCCTGCCCTTTTCAGTTTGTAGGGTGAACAATTACCTATATGGTTACATTTGAGCACAAAGTAAAACAGGTATTCAGCTTTTACCACTGGTCTCCAAAACGACAGAGAGAACTAACAAAGGTTGCTGAAATGCTGGATGTAAAATTACGGAAATATGGAGGAGTACAAAATATAAGATGAGTTGCTAGTCAAGCTAGAGCACTAAAATCCTTGGTTTTGAACTTTGATGCCACTTTACTGCATTTAGAAGACATTGCTCAATGTGACAAAAAAGAATCGGCAACTGCAAAAGGTTTGTTAAAGACTATGAGGTCAGATAAATTCTAAAAAACCCTATTGTTTCTTTTGGATTTTTTATCTGTTATTGGCACTTTGTCCAAGATGTTTCAGGCTGAAAATATGTTAATATTTGAAGCTACCAGCAAACTTGAACTTACACTTCTACAGTTAATTGAACTAAAATCTCAACTGGGATTGTTCCAAAGGGAACATAAAAGTCTCATAGATGACTGCGATATGGATATCAATCCCATTTTTGCAGCTGATTTTACTGACAGTACTGTTGAATTTTTAAACACTAGATTTAAAAAGCTGCAAGAACCTCCTGTATCATTCTTTAGTGTGTTTGATTTCACTGAGTGGCCATCAGAAAAACAGCATTTAATATCCTTTGGCAACCAAAACTTGAACATTTTAGTTATTTTTTTTACAGGAGTGGATAAAGAAACAATTAGTCAAGAATGGGTGGCATTAAAACTTAAGATATATAACATCCTTAAACGCCAAAAAACATCAGCCCTTTAAGTTATTTACAAAGACCTAATATGCAACAAAATGAACCACAACACAGCAATATACTTCCCATAGTGGAATTAATGTTTTCTCTTTCTGGGAGTACTGCAACTGTTGAAAGGAGCTTCTCAGCAACGAACATTCAAAAGAACATGTTATGTACTGGCCTTCAACAAGAAGCCTTAAATGCCATAATGACCAGGGGTGGGGAACTACGCTCGCCCACTCGCCAATGGCGAGTGGTTTTTCTGGCGTGGCGAGTGGATATCCTGGATTTTAGACCTCTTAAAAATTGCAGTTTATAAAATATATAAAATGATAATATTGTAGGCTTTCACTATTTTTTTTTTTTTTACACCTTAAGCTTCTTCATTTATAAATATATATATGCAAGTATATTCTAATCTGAAACCTGAACTCTGAAGTCATACCTCACTAGGCAGAAAAGCATTCTATTTTTTTAGACCGAACCCGGTGTTCATTCGCACGAAAGAGTGGAGCTGATGTCACGGATGCTTAGCAGTCGCTCAAAGCCAAGCTGAGTCGCTCCTGCTGCTGGTGGAATAAACTGGTTTTCCCCACTGCAAAATGCTATGTAACCGCCGGGAAGCGCGCACAAGGTTAATCGTTGCTGACGTCCCACCTGTTCCATCCCGTGGTACCTACGGCTGTCTTCTCGGAGCGCCAACTAAATTGTCGTTTTGCCTGAATACACGTTGGAAACAAAAACATAAACAAGGTTTTGTTGGACAAAAGGCTTCTGCAACATAAAATATCGCAGTATCATTGAAAATCGGTGTGTGATCTCAATATGTTTAATTCCAAACAATACACTTTATTTACATTTTCCCAACGTAATTCGTCCGGTAGCAATGTAGCCGTGCCATGTGATTCATCCTCTAGCCACGTGTTTTGGTTGATAGCAATGTGATACAACTCGATCTTGGTTCTGAAAATGTTTTACTTCAAGATAGAAATGTTGCAAAAAATTGTGAAGAGCCACAGAACAGGAAATTTCAAGAGAAATGGATACAAGAATTCCCCTAGATTGTTTATGAAGATGGTCTTGCAAAATGTGGATTTTGCTGCAAAGCAAGATGGGAAAGTCAATACATCACATAAGTTTTCACAGGGATTTAGTGGCCCTTTCAAACATGAAACTTTTAAATTCCATGATAAATCGGTGCAGCATAGAAAAAATTTTGATTTTATTGAAAATTCACAGCTTCTTGTTAGTACCCCATTGGTCAAACGCATTAAAAAGATTGATGAAAAAATATTTAAGCAGCTCAAAGTATTATTCAATCTGAGCTACTATATTGCAAAAAACAAAAAGCCATTTTCTGACATTGAATCACTAGTCATGTTATCCAGAAAGTCAGAGGTTGATGTACAAAACCAGTATGCAAACAGAAGTGCTTGCAGGGAATTTATTTCTTGCATATCAGAGGTTATAACAGTGTATTGAAGGAACTAAAGCAGTCCCAGTTCATTAGCATTATTTTAGATTCCTCTACAGAGAAAGGCACAATAGAGGTATTGATGATGTATGCAAGATATTTGAAAAGTGGTAAAATTGAATATTTTTTGGGACTTTTAGAATTAGAAAATAGCACATCTGAGTCCTGTTTTTCTGCTATTGAGAAACAGTTTGCTTCTCTTTGGTTTAGATTTAAAGAAAAATTCTTGGATTGTTGGTATAGCAACAGATGGGGCAGCCAACATGGTTGATGAAGTATCTGATTTATGTGCCAAATTTAAAGAATTTTCACCACATATATTGTCTGTGCATTGTGTTGCTCACCGATTGCAGTTAAGCATACTTTATACTCTGAAGAATGTATCGTATTTAGTAACGTTTGACTCTATTCTTATTTTAATTTATAAATTTTATGGACATTCCAGTAAAAAAATCAAGCACCTAGAAAAAATAGCCAACTTATTAGCACAAAAAAATTTTAAAATTCAGAAATTGCACCAAATTAGATGGGTGGCATCTAAAGTAAGAGTTTTGAGAGCAATTTTTCATGACTATCAACCAGTTGTGTTGCATAATTAGAAAATGAAGCTAATGAAAAACAAGGTAGCAAAAATGCAGAAGGCATAAGTAAAGAAAATAAAAGACTCCCAATTTCTGGCAACCCTCAGTTTTCTCCTAGATTTTCTTCAAATCTTTAAAGACTTGTCCCTCATTTTCCCAAAACAGCATTTGCTTTTATATCAAGTCAACAACGAAGTTTTGAAAGCAAAAAAGAAATTAGAAAATTTGCAGAAAGAAAGAGGAAAATATGAAGAACAATTTTTTAGCTCCTATAATGGAGAAACTTACAAAGATGTAGTTCTGACAAATGTTGCAAATGGGAAGTTCTTCAAATCTGACAGAAATACTATGATAGACTTCGCAAAAAAATATTTATTGGAAAGATTTTGTGACATTAATTCCCCTGTAATCACTTCAACATATGTTTAAAAACACATTCACTTGGCTAACTGGAAAAGATTTGAGTGACTTTGGAGACAATGAAATCAAAATTATCTTGCATTATTTTAAGGAAGTAGTCAAACATAAAAACAATGAGAAAGATATTGAAAAAAAGGGTGGTAGACGAACGGTTTGACTTCAAAATAAGTAGCCAGAACTTGAAAGTTGATGAACTACTTTTAAAGATTACTGAACATAAGGAGAAGTTTTTTTACATAAGCAAGTTGTTTTAGCTTCTTTGTATAATACCAGCATCAACATCAGCCTGTGAACGAGGCTTCAGCCAGATGAATCTTATCAAAAATCACTTGAGGACCTCATTAGTCAACAGAAGTACGAACAGTCTCCTAAATATACGCATTAATGGGACATCATTAGGAAATTTTGATCCAGCAAACTCTATAGATAAGTGGTACTTTGGAGGTGGAACAAAGCATGTACAAGGACATAAAAGAAAATTTTGTGATGCTGAATAATTGATGTAAAAATTTAAAAGAAACAAAGCTGAACAATCACTATTAATTAGGTATGAAATATTTAATTATAAAATAATAATAAATTGGTGTCATACATCTGTCATAAATCAAAGGTTTCATGGGGATTTTTTTTTAATCTGGTATAGCGTATTATGTATTTGTATTACATAGGGGCAGAAATTCAAAATTTGTGTCATATCCCATCTCTGTACGCTGTTGTCTTAATGTGCCTATATCGTGTCTTCTTGGCTAGTGGTAAAAATCCCTGGCTGGTAAGATTTTCCCAGAATTCACCACCCCTGATCATGACCATCCACCTAAATGGGAAACCCCTCTCAGAGTTTAGCACAGAAGCCTCTATAAATCACTGGCTTGACCATGGACCTGGCAAACACCATATAGAATCTACATGACTAAATAATTAATCTAAATGATGTAAATTGATAATGTCAAAAAGTAAAGTACACCTTTTCAATACTAATGCTATGAAAGCAGGAATGTATTTATTTTCTGTATGTACATATTTTTATTTTTATTTTTGGCAAAGTGACGATATTTAAATTCTATGTACTATAGCTATGTATTTATATGAGTCTGACAGGTTACTTTCAAAAGAGGACGGGTACAATTTTATTTTTAGACAAACCTTTTTGTGCCCTGCCCTCTTCCTATACAGAAATGCATTCCTTTTTACTTTAGTTAAGCTCAACATATTACCACTAACTGTTGCCGGACTTCCAAAGTTTATGTGCATTTTGGGTGCAACACCATTACCTACAAGTCATGTGTACAAGATCAGCTTTGGAACACAAAAAATGTTTAACAACCACAACAGCTGTCCATGTACAAGAACTTGTGAACAGTTTGACACCAATTAATCAGCATATTGTTGCAGCAATTGTGCACGAGGTCTCTTCCCATACTGTTAATTTAAAGTAACAGAGCATTTCAGCTGGTTCCATTTGTTTTTAGCACGTCTTTGGTAAAAAAAAAAAAGATGGTGCTTATGTTACCAGTTTGTCCGTCCGTATGTACCCACAATATCTCTGCAACTATTAGTCCGATTTAAAAACTTTTTGCATTGGGAAGCTTGAAATATGCGAATGATGATCCTTCATTTCGTTTTTGTTTTTTGTTTATGTACAATTTCGCCGCTAGAGGGCATACATGCAGATAATGTCGAATTCAAAAATACGTTTTATTCCACATATTTGCTTCTTTCTAAACATCCGATTGAATTTTCTTTTTTTATCTTTTGATTCTATTTATGTCGAAGAGTATTTTAGATATAGTTACTTTTTCAAATTATGCATAAATTTTCCGCTAGGGGCGTAAAAGCAAATTACATTTTTCCTGATAATTCTTCTTCTACGACTCCGATTTGAAAAAATTTTCTTCAGCGGATACACCTCCTGATGGAAAATCTTTTTGCATATAATTTAAAATTTTTGGTAAAGAATACTTTGGCCACCAGGGGGCATAAGTGTTCATTTTTGCTTCTGATGTACTTGCCATAAAATCTGAGCTTCAAACATATTGATTGAAAAATTATTTCGTGGACTGATGCCACTCACATACATAAACCTTTTGGGAATGTTTTCTTAAAATATTCCACAGTTTCTCAGCCAGGGGGTGTAGATGTATATCTTATTTTCATCAATATCTCTACTTCTAGAAGCCAGATTTACAAAATTTCTTCTTTGTTGGATAATGTTTTCGGTGTGACATGTTTTTCATATAATTTCAAAATTTTCAAGTAATTCATAGACTTTCCTCTAGGGGGCGCAGAGGTAAATTGCTTCCCCCTATATCTCTGCTTCTAAATCTCAGATTTGAAAAATTCTTTCTGCACCGGATACAAATCCTGATGGGAAATCTTTTGCACATAATTTCAAATTTTTGTAAAAAATGGTTTGGCCACCAGGTGGCATAAGTCTTAATTTCTGCTTCTGATGTATTTGTAGCAAAATATGAGCTTCTAAAATATCTCGATTGAAAAAAAGTCGTTTGTTGACCGATACTACTCATGTCGACAAACCTTTTAGGAACATTTTCTTCTTGAAATAATGATTGGTTTCTACGCCAGGGCGTAGATGTATATCTTATTTTTGTCAATATCTCTACTTCTAGGAGTCCGATTTGAAAAATTTCTTCTTTGTTGGATAGTGTTTTCGATGCGAAATGCTTTTCCTATAAATTCAAAATTTTCAAGTAAATCATTTCCGCTAGGGCGCACAAAGGTAAATTGCGTTTTCTGCTCCTAAAACTCCGATTTGAAGAATTCTTCCTGTATCGCATACAAGACCTGATGGAAAATATTTTTCACATAATTTCTAATGTTTGGTAAAGAATGGTTTGGCCACCAGGGGGCATAAGTGTTAATTTCTGCTTCTGATGTATTTGTAGCCTAATCTGGGCTCCTGAAAACTCTACTACATTTTTTTTCTTCGACAGATACCGCTTATATGAAAAAACCTTTTGAGAATACTTTCTTCCTAAAATAATGCATGGTTTTCCCACCAGGGGACGTAAAGTCACATCCTATTTTTGTCGATATCTGTTTTCAAGAGTCCGATTTGAAAAATTCTTTCAGTGTTGGAGAGCGTTTCCGGTGTGAAATGTTTCTCATATAAATTCATGTTTTTCTTAACGTACAAGTCTGCCACCAGAGGGCGTAAGCTCACGATTCTGTTTACAGCAATATATGAGATATTAAAAACCCTATTGAAAAACTTTTCTTCCGTCAGATATTGTTTTCCATACCGGTTCCATTGACTTTGAATAGCTTTGATAAATTTAATTTGCGTCAGAACGGATTCAAAAGACGTGCTTATTAACACCTGAAAATTCGGTGTCATCTTTTTTGTTTGAACTATCTCAAAACAGCAGAAACACCTATTTCATGAATTCATGGATATTCTGAACACTCATAACAAGTGATTGTAAGCAAAATTTACCAAACAAAACAAGGGGGGGAGAGAATTTCATGCATGCAAGGTTATAGAACATATGATGAACAAAGATGGCCTGAAATTACTATAAATAATAATTATAAAGGGAAAAATGCAGACATAGGAATTACTTTTTATAAAATTTCCTTTTGAAAAAAACACAGGAATTACCTTTTTTAAAGATGTCTTTCATTTACAACAATTATGTAGTAGTAGTACCAGCTCATTTAAAATTTATCCATCTCATTTCAAGCACCCATCTGTAACACTACAAGTTTACTACCATGGTGAATCAAAACTTCGTCCCATTTTGAGATGTGTATAATGTAGGGCCTTCATTCCTGTGTGAAGCACATGAGGCTGATGATGTGCATTTGGCAGGGAGTCATATTGTAGGGATGTGCAACTTTTGAGTGGGGACGCTTTTTGGGGTCTCGAGGGTTTAAAGTGGTCGCCATTTCGTTCCCTTTTTTTTTTTTTTTTTTTTTTTGCTCCTTTTTTTTTTTTTATAGAAAATAGAGTGCATACCAAAAGAACACAATTAGAATTAGATAATATACAATCTTTCCAATCCTGAGCAGTCTCAAATACTCTCGTGGACTGTCTCGGTGGAGAGCCCACATCGGCAGAAATGTGGTACATCCTGCACAGGAGTTGCTACTCTCTCCACCTTCACTCAACCCCTCTTGTTAAGCACCAATCTAAAATAGAAGTAGAAGATGATCTCAGAGTGGTGATCTCAAGTACAGGGTGATTCAAAAGTCCCCGAACTCTGAATTCAAATATTTCTACCACGAATACAGTGATGTATAACTATTTTTACATACTGTTATATTGACACTCATACTTACAGGTAACGAAAACCACTTTACAATAGATGCTGGAATTGTCCACCATTCTGTTGAAGACACAAATTCACCTGACGACACGTGTTGGCAGACACTCTTTTCAGCGTGTTGGCGGGTATGTCCCTCACGGCTGTAATGATGTTGTTCCGCAGGTCCTGTACCATCTTAGGGTTGTTGTGGTAAATTGTGTCTTTCAGTTAGCCTCACAAATAAAAGTCTGGAGGACTCAAGTCTGGTGAGCGACGCGGCAAAAGTTTTTTCGAGATTAATCGATCGTGGAAGAATACACGGAGCATCTCCATTGTGTCGTTTGATGTGTGGCACGTTGCTCCATCTCGTTGAAACCAACAGTAACGTTCGTGTTCTTCCAGCATCACTACAAATTGATGGATGATGTCTGCATACACAGCGGAATTTACAGTTGTGTCGAAAAAAATGGCCCTACAATTTGCCTTCTGCACTCCACTCCAACTTTCTGACAGTGAAGTCCAACCTCGTGCAATGTGTGTTGGTTCTCCGCAGCCCATATGCGAGTGTTTTTGCTATTGGCATATCCATTCAAATGAAACCATGCCTCGTCACT
The DNA here is from genome assembly GCA_039090855.1 of Macrothele yani. Lineage (NCBI taxonomy): Eukaryota > Metazoa > Arthropoda > Arachnida > Araneae > Macrothelidae > Macrothele > Macrothele yani. The sequence continues at coordinate 128,413,486 of CM077027.1, read as the reverse complement.
GAAAAAAGTGTTGTTAAGCTGGTTAGTCACATTGTTGCGCATGAAACTCTTAAACCATTGGCAGTAGGCAATGCGCTTTTCCGAGTCCAAAGAACGTAGCTCTTGCACTACTTGAATTCTGTACGGCTGTAGCTTTAGACGTTTAGTAGCCCTCTGGAAGGCTGAATATAATGACCCTAACTCTTGAGACAGCCGCCGAAGTGACTTTCGGGGAGAGCGCTGCAGGGAAACGCGAATTTTCTCCAGAAACATGGTCGTCACACGGACGGACGTTTTTAGGCTTATCCTGAACACCGCCTGTCTCGCGAAACCAGTTCACAAAGTCATACACAGTTGTTTTCCCTGGTATAGGAGCAACAGGAAACTTTCTTTGAAAGAGATGGATGCAATGTTGGTAAGATTTTTCCGCAAAATAAACTTCTACCAAAGCGGCTCTCTGTTTTTTTGTGAGACTCGTGGTTGACTGAAGGTTACTGCTTGCCAGCGCTCGTCTAAGCGTAGTGTCACGTGGTGCTATCACGTGATGCAGCTCGCTCCCCAAGGCCACACTCAACAACCACAAGCAGCAATACTCGGATATCTTATGGTTTTACAGCAAATAAGTTTTAAAATATAGAGTTCGGGGACTTTCGAATCGTCCTGTATAAAACCAAGAATGGAGAGAATAATTCCCAAGATTCAAGCTCAAATTTCACATTAGGACTGTCAAACAGAGGTTGTGTAGTTTTTTTTTGTTTTTGTGTGTGTGTGCAAGCGTGCGTGTATGTTTGTTTATTTTTTGTTTAAATATTTCCTACATATTATTTCAAGTTAAACGAAATATTTTGAAATTTTAATTAATAAATGTAACTAATATTGCTGAATATAAGTGTCTTTTAAAAATGCATATATAATTTTTAACCCCTCGTTTTATTTACATGGAGTCTCTATAATAAAATAATTTTTCAGTGGGATTGCACCTAAAATTGCGCACCACTGTCATATTGCATTACCAGATGAGCAGAGGATGGAGGTTCATAAACATGCTGTTTGGGTGCTCCTGTGGCATTATTGAAAAAGGAGGGGGGCGAATGCACTAGTGTGAGAAATTTGTCCAATGGAAAGAGGAAACAGTGGACAGCAGCACTGCACAAAAATGGTTCTGGCATTTTAACGATGTGAGTACCAGCCTCAAAACAAGCCGAGGTCAGGGCGTCCAACAACCACCAACACTGACACCCTGGTCAAAGCTGTGACAACAAACACCAGTACAGAACAATTGGCAGTTGACGTGGGGTCATTCCAATCCATGGTCATTCGTCACTTGCTCCAGCTGTTTCTCTTCCAGGCACCACTGAATTGTTCACCATGAACTGACATCCCAGCAGACGATGTGTCACTCACTGTTGCAGACTGCTGTCAAATCCACAGGACATTAGGTTTTGACATTGTATTGTCACAGGTAATTAAAAGTGGATATTCCTACATTATTCTATTACTAAGAACCAGTGGCTGAGACCACACCAGGAAGCACAACCAGCAGTGCAAAGAAGGCAGTTTGAGAAAAATGTCATGCTGCGCATTTGGTGGAATTAAGAGGATCCTGTGCATTGGGTACTTGTGCCAGATACTCACCACCACCAACGGGGTATCTTCATCACTCCTCCAAAGTGATCTTCCAAAAACAACAAAAATTTGAAGGGGTTGAGTTCCTAACCCATCCTCCATACAGTCTGGACCTCATCCTACCTGACTATCACCTATTTTGCACCATGGCCCATTTCCTACAAGGACGGCACTTCACCTCAGTGGTGAATGAGGAATCTGGCATGACAGCTTATGTCCCCAAAACATGCCTAGTGGTACCACCATGGGTTCACAGCTCTGGTGGAACATTGGTAATAGACCCTAGAAAGCCTGGTACTTTGCAGAATGAGGTAAGCATGTGCAGCTTTCTTGCAAAATTAAATCTTTTAGCTGCAAATGGAATGAACTTTGGACTCATCCTGGTAAGACACATACCTGCAAATATGTTTAAAAGGAAGGATTTTTTTTTCTTTTTGTCTATGAAATATAGAAATACTACTGGGATAAGAATGAATAAATAATAATAATAAATAATAATAATAAATGTATTCATGAATGAAATACTGGATTTACACCATAGAATACAAATTCTGAAGATGATAATCCGTTTTTTGGTGTAAATGTGACAAGGATGGTAAGTCAGATAACATCTGAAATCTTTAAAATACCTGGGCGCTATCTGGGAGACACTGGCTCGATTCCTGCTCCAGGGCAACAAAATTTTCAAGTTTTTGGATATTATCCGACTTACCATCCTTGTCACATTTACACCAATAAATGGATTGTCCTCTTCAAAATTTGTATTGTATGGTGTAAGTATTTCATTCGTGATTTATCTGCTCCTCCGGGCAATCACGGCAGAGGATTCTTAACCTCCAGATTCGCTGAACATGAATGCCAGTTGCTTTGACTAGCGAATCTGCGATGGTTACATTCAAATCAATCGGAAACTTGATACTTCGTCGCTCTGGGTGGTGTAGTGGTTAGCATACCCGGGCGCTATCTGGGAGACTCGGGTCCCGCTCCAGGAAAATGAAATTTTCAAGTTTTTGGATATTACCTGACTTACAGTCCTTGTCACATTTACACCAAAAAACGGATTGTTATCTTCAAAATTTGTAATAAATGTATTTTTAATCTACAATAAGATACCACAATTTTCCAGTCTGATGACATGCACTAGAGAACTTTAGTTAAGTAAGTACAGTGGAACCTCTGAATAAAAGGTCACCTCCAAAAGAAAATTGTTGTTCAGAGCTTAGGCCTAAACTAATATGGTATGTCACTTGTGTTTGGGCTGTGCAAATACTATAAGTCAATGCAGAATTAGACAGATATGGTCAGCAATTGTACAGACTTGAAGATCAGAATGTGGGCTAGGCTACAGAAACCCAAGCTCAGAGCAAGTGTGAATGAACAGGGCTAGACAAATATGTTCTAGATCTAGGGGACTCCTAAAATTTAGGCGCAAGGTGAAATGAAGGCAATAACGCATGAACAAAAACATGTTTGGTTATGACACTGGAACGAAAAGTGGTAAACCATATTTGTTGTCAATTTCTTTTTTCTTTTTACCCAAACCCACTTATTGCAAAATAAAGTTCCGATTTGCTTCATAATTTCCTTTTTCCATTCTTTCAGTAGATGATCTCAAAATAATAAAAAATTTCGGATTTTGATTTTATTAAAATACTATTTGCGTATGTCATATTTTGTACATATTAATTCAAAGTACCATATATATATCATCATCATCATCATTGTCAACCATTATCAATCCACTGCTGGACGAAGGTCTCCCCAAGTTTCCTCCACAACGGTCTGTCTTGTGCCAGTCTCCTCCATGTCACCCCTGCATACTTTCGAATTTCATCCACCCATCTCCCATGTGGTCTTCTTCTGGGTCTTTTCCTGTCCCTTGGAATCCAATCTAAAATTTCGGCTGTCCATCGATGATCTGTCCTTCTGGCAGTATGTCCAGCCCATTGCCATTTCAGGGATTTAACTCTGATCATGATGTCTTCCACTCTTGTCATTTTTCGGATCCACGAGTTCCTCTTCTTATCTCTCCTGGTTACACCAAGTATGCACCTCTCCATGCTGCTTTGAGTTGTCTGCAGCCTTTGTATGTCTCTCTTAGTTAAGGTCCACGTCTCTGCACCATACGTAAGCACTGGAAGGATGCATTGATCAATATTTATCTTCGTATAATCTGTAGGCCAAAAAAATTGAAAAAAAAAATTCTTTCGTGAGATCCACAAAGGTGTATAATTGAAAGGCCGTGAAAAAATATCCCACATATAATCTGCAGCGGCATATGTTCCGTAGATCGCGAAATTCTGAGAAAAACGGTTTTTTCCTTCACATCATTCGCAGCAGCATGTCTAAGACCAAGATATTTGGAAAACAAGTCCATACCGGCCAACATTGGCAAGAGCCTTGTTAATATTAACAGTAACTAGTATTATTGTGGCATAATATGAAATGATCCATGACTTTGTAAAAAGTAAATATGCACCCCAATAAAATGTTACAATAAACAAGGACTCTTAATGAAACAAATTTAACATGTGCATAACAAAGTTGATTCCTCAGCAAGGGCATGATTGCGAGATTTAAGTTCAAAACTTCCACCAGTAAAAATCAGCAAGATGCATTCAGAATTCCACAATGCTTGACAGACAGGAAATCCAAGCAAGTGAACGTGCAGTGCGCAAACCTCCACTTACCACAAGATCATACTGCCTCTAAAATTGCAATTTAAGATAAGATTAGACCAAAGAAGGGGGGGGAGCTGAACATTTTAACTGATGAAAATCAAAATAGACAGCAAGACTGCAGACTAGTGCCTTTTGTTGACTCTGCAGCTGCACAACATCCATTCCTTAATTTTTCTTTCTCCTGATCTCTCCTTATTTCTTCATTGTCATTTTTCTTTCTCCTGATCTCTCCTTATTTCTTCATTGTCATTTTTCTTTCTTTTCTTATGCCCTCTGATAACAACCATCAGCCTGAGGAACATGAGCACATGATATAAAAGGTTCAGCTGTTTTAGACAAATGGTGTAACTTTGGGAATATTAATACTTTTGAACACCATGGATCATTTTTTACAAATTTTTCAACTTTACACTTCCGTTTTCAGGAATTTTCGTCTCCCTTATGAAGCTTCAATGCAAAAACTTATGGGGCGGGGGATATTTAACAGGGCAGGAGAATGGTAACATCGCAGGGAGGTAGCAATTATGGGGAAATCTTTGCTCCGTCTGGATTCTAGTTTTTAAATTTTTTCTCGTATTTTCATGCTGAAATACAAAAATGTATGCAGTAAAAAGATACTTAACAATACTGGACAGAGGCAGCATCGCAACAAAAAAAAATCTGCGATTACGGAAAAATCTTAACTTCGTCGACTTTCCGTTTTTGAAAGTTTTGTAAAGATGGAATTCAGTTCTCGGACAAACATCTCCCCGTCCCTGTCAAAGAACACCACCTTATAAATAAGCAATTTTGCAGGCACTGCCAGCACTCACCCCCAGCTGGCCTCGGTATGGGATTGATGTACTAAGATGTAATACACAAGACCTGGAGCTCTCCTCAAGTAATTGCCATCATATGTCAAATTAAACTTCCAACTCCTTTGTTTTCACTTAAGCATACCATTGTGCTCACCATAATGCAACCCATCCTACTCAAGGCACAATTCCTTTAACAACATTCGTTGTCCCCATCTTACTTACCCACCAAAGTACCAAAAAAGCTAACTAAAATCGTAAAAGGGGGGACGAAATGTCTGATAGCCCACCTCTCAGAATGACTGGGGTGTCAGCTTACCACTGTAAAAAGGTTCCATTGTTCGGAGGTTATAAAGCTAATGTTAATTCTACCACAGCTGTTCTAATAACTTGTGATTGTTTGGAGGTGTCCATTACGGAAGACTTCAATGTATTAATGATCTAAAGCTATTTATGCATTGTATTAGAACAGATAAATGTACGGAAACAAAAATTAAAAATAAATTATTTCACTTTTTAATCTCAATATGTTACAAACGGATACTTCACTGTGCAATGCACTTTCCACAAAATTGTGAATTGCTTCCTGTATTACAGTCAGACTAGTAGCAATGATAAACTGAATACATACCTGCTTGTTATTATGTGCAGAAGCATTTCTTGTGATTTCTTGAATCTCGTCATCTTGTGAGCAAGATGCACTGGAATGAGTTTGAAGTTCTCTTTGTGAGTACAAAGGTGATGAACTCTGACGAGATCCTTTATTAAAATGTCTTACTGGCTGCCGTGAAGGAACACCCCTTTCTCTTTGCACTCTTAATGGTCTTCTTGCTCTCTAAAATCAAATGCAAGCATTGTGAGTATGAGTAATTTGCTGTAAATGATTTTCATAGCAACTACAATTGTTAAATTAACACAATTCTACTTACTAAGTGAGAGTGCTTTGTTTTCCTACAGCAATTGCACATAATCTGAAGCCATCATTCAACAACAAATATACAATGTATTTGCTTTAACAGTAAGCAATGATTTCATGGTTGGAGCATATTTCACGTTTTTACTCGATTTTTCGCACAAAATTTCATTAGTAGAAATACTTCCCATATAGCCTTGTCAAGATGCCATAACATGCAAGTGCCATAGCAAACTAACTGATGATAAAAAAACTTACACAGTTTGCATCACATGGGTGCTTGTCAGTTAATTTAATGGTATAGAAGTTCTACATCTCATATGAAAATTTAAATGGCTCACAGTATGGAACAATCTAGTATGCCAGTGGGCTATAAGCAGTCACGCATCCCTAATTTAGGGCCACTGATTTCAGGGAGGGAGACTGCCAGCACCGTAAGACAAACGCAACATCCAATCGGGATTCAAACCTGGACCCATTTCAGGTGAATGATCAGAAATGATCGCTTAGACTACTACACCACAGGAGCAGCAAAGATGATCTTGATTATCAAGTGTAGTAAACTCAATTTTCGTCCTCCCAACCTGGTTTTCTTCCCCATCATTCCGCCTAACACTGCTTTGCCCTTGCGTTGTGATTTTCATACCAGTTATACTTTTTCCCCGTCATCACGCACACTCCTGCTTCGCCCTTGCTTTTCTTCATCCCAGTCATTTTTTTATTCCATCATCACTGCTTCGCCCTGCCAACTTATTATCCTTCCCTGTAATTTTTTCTTACTGTTATTGCTGTTGTGTGCTGCTTCACCTGGTGGTCATTTTTTCAACCCCATTGTCTTTTCTCCTATTGCACAAAAGCACCGGGGAGCCTCGAGAGCCCCTTTTGCAATTGTGTTGCTGGGATGTATAAAGAAAGAGGTATTTTGTTTGTTTTTCTGGCGGTTCACCGCCACAATCGTGAGAGAAGCACACGCCGTTTTGATTTGAGTCAACCAGTCAGTTGGTGCGTCGTCGGTTGTGGCTTTGCTCAGTCCTGGTCTTTTTATTTTAAAAATCATAAGATTTTTATTATTAAAATTAGAAGTGTAAAAACCTATTATTCTTGAATTTTATTTAAAGATCAAACTTTTATTTAGTTAATGCATTGTACTTGTATTTTCATACATACATATAGCAAAAAAAAAAAAAAACAGAACAATAAGTTTGGCTAAACTGCATAGCATTTTGCTACAACTTTTGCTGACAAAACAGCCAAATTGCTACAAGAGAAAAAATTCCAGCTTAAATACTACGTACAAGCACAATGGAATAAAGTTAAATGTCACACAGCTAAAAAATTACATACCATATATAGGACTCGCAGAAAGATGCAAACAGTTATAAACAAAGTAACAGGAAGACAGCTTCAGAAGAAAAAAAAAATTTTTTTTCAACACTAAAACAATGTTTAAAAAAAAAAAAAAAAAGGAAACTAAAGAGACACTCGTATTTATATGACAGACACTAATTCATAACATTTGGACAATTTAATAAGATTCATACCTTATGCTCATGAACTGTTGCAGATCTACATAATAAAAACAATTAACTTACAGCTATAGGTCTCCTGACAGCACTCTTTTGCCGGGCTATAAGACTGGCTATGTGAGCTGTCGTTTTATCTGCCACTGCCATCACAACTGATTTACCAGCTGTATTCCTATTGATGAAAAACAGCTATGTATAAAAATCCCAGTAAGAGAAAAGTGGAATACATATATGCTTGAATTAATTCAGCAGTTTTCCCCAACAAATCTTGATTTTTTTTTTAATTAACAGTTTACTTAAATATGATAGCAACCAACATTAGCAAAATTCTCAAAAACTATTTCAAAAATCCACAAGATATTCCCAAAATCAACAAAATGTGGAGAAAATATGTGTCCATTTTATACTTCATTACGGAGTGAAACACAACGACAAATAAAGGTAACTTGATCACACTAGTTACGTAAAACACTTTGTTATTTTTTTTTAGAAAAATTACATTAAATATGTGCATGATGCATTTTAAAATCTCTTATTCATTAACTATGATCACTTTCCCATTGAAAATGGAATATTCTGAAGATGGATCATTTCATGTCAAATCAACAAGGGTCACAATTGCATGACTTCTTTTGATTTTTTTTTTTTTAATTATTTGAGGCTTGCAGTATTTGTGTACTTTCATTATTCTGTTCTGATGTATACCGTATATACTCGCGTATAAGTCGACTTCGCGTATAAGTCGACCCCCCCCCACACACACACACACACACACACTTTCAGAGGAAAAAATCGTAAGAAATCGGAAACTCGCGTATAAGTCGATCCCGGAATGAGAAAAAAAAATTCAATGAATTTATTCAAAAACATTTGAAAACGAAAAAAATTATATATATAATACTAAATTTAATTTGCATACCCAAAAACTTCATCGGAACCCTTCAAAATCCGATTCCGAGTCAGACTCGCCAAACAGTTCAAAAAAGTCTTTCTCCGTCATCGGCGCGTCATCATAAACATCAGTATTCCCATCTATGCCTGTGTCATCAGAATGACTGTCATCATCACTCATAAAAATCTCATCATCCTCTGTGCCATCAAGTTTGTTACTAATGCAACATTTCTTGAATGATTTCACGACCATTTCTGCAGGTACCGCATCCCAAGCATCCTTGACCCATCGCGCAATCAAAACGATATCCGGCTTCTTTAGTTTTTCGCCCTTGGTTTCAGTCGGCAAATCGGAACTTATCCAATCAGCCCAATACCTCCGCACCTTGTCCTTGAAGGGCTTATTAAGGCAGACATCTAGTGGTTGAAGAACAGATGTCAACCCACCTGGGATGACAGCAAGAGTTGTTTTTGAATTTTCAGCAGTTTTTTTCACTTCTGCACAACGGTGTGCAACAAACATATCCCACACCAAAAGAGAAGGTTTCCTCAAAAGTGCACCTGGCCTTTTGTTCCACACATTCTGTAACCAGTCAATTGTTCCGGATTCGTTCATCCATCCTTTTTCATGGGCACGAACGAGCACACCAGACTGAAAGACAACGCTTTTCGGCAGAGTTTTGCGTTTGAAAATAATTACCGGAGGTAGCTTACTGCCGTCGGCCAAACAGGAAAGAACAACCGTGAAACTGGATTTTTCATGGCCAGTCGTTTTGATCAAGATATTTTTTTCGCCCTTTTGGTTCACCGTCTTATTTCCAGGAAGATCGAAACACATGGCGGTTTCATCCATGTTCCCTATTTGGGAAAGTTCAAAAGCAGTCTCTTTTCTCTTTTGAATTACCGTAATTTTCGGACTAAGAGCCGCAGGTGAGAATTTTTGCAATCTTGGAAGCAAAAGTTGCCGTAAGGGCCGCACCTGTGAAGTCATGGTGCTGCTCAGAAAGCTAAATTATCTTCCTTATTTTCATGAATTAACTCGCGCCCAACGTGATTATATGTATACTTCAAAGGCTAATTCTGCAACTCAGTGTCGATCTGCTTTACACACTTATTTTTTCATACTGGCAAACATTTTTATTTATACATTTTTTATTAATCATGCTAATGATGTTATTTGTTTGCCTTTATTAAATGCTCAGAACCATTTATATAATCAATATAAATCACAGTTAATCTTAAGACTCCCGTTAGAATATCGCATTGCTCGTAAAACCACACAATTGTCTAAATTCTATTCAATGTGGATGTCTGCTACAGGATGGTTATCTGTTCACCGCAATGGAATCCGTCTTAGAAGTAATTAACTTATAAATTATCGCTTGTTATGCTTTCAATTAATGTTTTCTTTAATAATATGTTCCTTCTATGTTATGCTTTTTTTCTCATGTAGAGACGTTTCCTTTTGCCAGCTGCTTCGCACGTGTTCGCCGCTGATCTGCCGCTAACACTTCGAAACGGCGGTGCGCTTTCTCTCTTTCAAGTGGTTTGACCTACTTTCATTTACTGCGCACTGAGCCGTTACCGCTGGGCGCGCTATCCACAGAAGCCTCGGAGCGTCTGTGTGCTTATGTCCCCATTCCATCCCCCATGCAAAGGGCGTTTGAGTCAGGCATTCCTGTTCTCCCCCACTTTCCCTCCTAAACCAAAATCAGGACAGCGGAGTAATTGTCTAACGTATGAGTAGAAAGGGGGAGGGGATCATGATCACAGTAGAGTTCGTGAACAAAAAAAAGACGTGGTTTGAAAATATTTACTAAGCATCTGCATGGAAAAAAAAAAAAGCGAGGGAAGAAAGTCTTATCAAAAACAAATTCGGCATAAGGGCCGCTCACCCGAAAAATTTCACTTTTAGTAACGTAAGAGCCGCGGCTCTTAGCCCAAAATTTACGGTACATACTTTTGAAATTCCATTATCTTTGCTTCGAGTTCACGAGGTAACTTTTGTGCAATTTTGATGCGCTGGCGTAGACACAACCCATAGCGGTTCATGAACCTTGTGCACCAACCTGGTGAGGCACGAAAAGTGTTATTTGCGGCTGCAAACTTTTCATCTTTTGCGAGCTTCATTGCTCGCAAACGTATACCAGTTCGCGTTACAATGTAACCATTTTGTCTGCAGCCCACAATCCAATCATTCAAGACACTTTCCAGCTCTGGGAAAGATGTCGTTCCACGGGGCAGCGCCTTTTGCGATTTTCACCAAGTCCGGTTTTTTTTTTTTATGCCAATCTCGAATCAGTTTTTCGTTAATGCCAATTTGACGTGAAGCAGCACAGTTGTTAGTATTTTCTGCAAAAGAAACCACTTTCAACTTGAATCCTGCATTATAGGACATCAGTTTCTTTACACAATCCGTGTCACCCATGATAGGAGAAGCGAGACACGTGCGATTAAGAACAAGCAACACCTAACACTGGCTGTCGCATGGCTCCGTTACCAATGAAAAACGCTTCGCGTGATATTCTTTACCGTTACGTCGAAGATCAGTGCAATCAACTGGTAGTCGGAAGGGCGGAGCTTTCCATGCGCTGCTGTGACTGCGCTGTGGATACGCAAAGCCAAGAGAGAGGAGACTTCTCAAAGCGCGGAGAAATTCTTAGGTTTGCGATTTCGTAATTCTACCACATTGGCGTTTTTTCTTTCTTTCTTTTTTTTTCTTTCGGAGGGTTGCGATTTCGTAATTAATACCGCATCGGCATTTGGGGGGGGGGGGATGGATTGCCTTTTGCCTCACGGGAAGAACTTTTGGACTTACGATTTTTTTAGACCCCGCGTATAAGTCGACCCCATTACTTTGAAGCTCTCATTTTGTCCCAAATTTCTCGACTTATACGCGAGTATATACGGTACTTGCTTTTAAAGGGAATAAACAACCGATAAACAAGCAGTGATTTTGGAATATTTCTGCTTCATAATTTCATGTATAGAACATAAAAGTAAGTTTACCAGATGAGTTCTTTAATTTATGTGTAACTGTTCCAACATTCATTTCCGCCCATTCCCAGGTTTAACGTCACTAGATGTGATGCGATTTTTTACTGTTCTATTTATGTTTTGTTTTTTTTTAGTCAGTACGTTGTTTAAGAGCCTTGAAAAAGCTGCTTGTTGGCAAGTGAAAGCTTGTCAGATCTTATTTGCACCTATAAAACCTTATTACCTTTTAAACATTTATTTGTTTCTAATTAACACCTGGGTTTTACATACAGTCTGCAAGTATGTTTTTTTAGGATATACAAAAGACACAGATGTACCATTTCCTTGCTTTCAAGCTGAAATGCAAATATTTATGGAATAAAACAGATAACAACATGGAGCAGAGAGGGCATTGCAAGAAAAAAAAAAAATTAAGATTACAGCACTCTGTCTAATTTCTGTTCTTGGAAATTGTTGCCTCTGTTTTCAGGCTGAAACACAAACATTCAAATGCAATAAAATGATATTTAAGAATAACATGGACAGATTGAACATCAAGCTGAAAAATTAAAAAAAAAAACTATCATTATGGAAGAAATCTTATCTTCGTCTAACATTTGCTTTGGGAAAGTTTTGAAAGACTGAATTCCATTTCCCAGATGGAAAGCTCGAGCCTATGATCAGAAGTCTACAAAAAGTGGATTAAAAGGCTTCTGGGGATTTTTTTTTTTTTTCTGCAAGACGAAGATATAATCTGCGAAATACGTCACCCATTGCCACGATTCTGCTATGGGGACATGGTCATCATGGATATTTGCTTGATTAGCAAATTTATATTAAATTTGTGGGGGAGGGGGAATAAACAGAAGAATGGAAACGAAAACAGAAATTATTCTTTTTAGGACTAATAAAATTAGATGGGATTTCTCACGTGCTCATCACACCAAGTAGTACACCTAACACATTCGCCCTCTCCATGAAAACTCACAAGAAACAATTTTGAGCATTATGGCACCAGGCATTCTAGGCAACACACAATTTTTGGGTCTGATCAATGGTGAATTAAGCATTTGGAGACCCCACGTGCAACCTGCTTTTAAAAAAATCCTCTAAAACTGAAAGTGTTTCTTAAAGACAAACTAAAATGAATGAATTAAAAAATACAGCAGTTAGTTTTAAATTAAGACACGTTCTGATTGTGAGGAATGAAGATGTGTTGCAGTCATGTAATGTGAAGCAAAATGTTGTTAGGAAGGTGGAAACTAATATGCTTGGGTGGTTTGGCCATGCGGAAAGAATGAGTGATGAGATGCTTCCTAAAAAAAATCTTCAGCTCAAATGGCAGGAAGGAAATGTAGAGGAAGGCCAAGAAAGTCACAGGAGCATAGATGCCAACCTCTAAAAGTAGTTTTCAGTAACCAACATGTTCATTTTTCAGTAATTTTCAGTAACAATTTTTTTTTTCAGTTATTTTTAGTAATCCAGTCTACAGCGGCAAATTTGGGTATTTAACACTGCAACAAATTTTAATCTGTCAGAACTATTAACAAAATAATAATAATAAATAATAATAATAATAATAATAATAATACAATAAAAAATAATTTGCTAGTGGGAAAATTTAAAATACTGTCTACCAGGAAAATATAATAAATTACCTCCAGACATGAAGAAAAATTATTCCTTGGAATGTTGCCAAATTATTATGATAAACTGGCTGTAGTTGCCATTTTGGCCTTCCTAAGTTCAATTTGCAAAAACTTCTTTTGATAGCATAGTTCACTGTGTGCAATGCTGTTTATTTTTTCTACTAATAAAGAAGACAGCACATGACTGCTTAAATTAGGTCTGACTCATTCATGTTTTTTTTTTTTTTTCACAATACTGAAAATTCTTTCTGTACTTGCATTGCTATGAGGGACTATAAAAATCATTTTCATAATTTTGCTTAATGATACATACTTTAACTGGCCACTTTCATTTTTCATTAAAGAAATTCTGTGCCACACTTCATCCATTCTCCCAGAAGTAACAGCACAGTTAAAATTTTCAAACTGGTACTGAGTAAATTCAGATTCCACCTTGTCAGATTCTTCTGGTTTCAAAACTGGAAAGAGGGAACACATATATTGGACTGATGCAAAAGAAACACTTTGCCTTAATGCTACATCTGCAATTTCAGCAGGACTCAGAAATTCATCATTAAGTGGAAATTTTCTTAAAATGTAATTGCAGCCTGCCTTGTAAAATTCCCTTACCTCAGAATAAAAAGTAGCCACTGTGTCTTCACTCAGATCTGCAGTTGTGCCTATATAAGATCTCGCTTTTGACCCAATTACGAGATCACAGTTTTCTTTTTGATTTCTCCTTCTTTCAAAATTTCCATCTGCAAGAGATGTTGCTGTCACATCAAATGCCGATGGTTTGATAAATCGTACAAGCAATTCAGATAACAGACTATGAAGTTTTCTTTTTAATACATGCACAAGCAAAGCTTCCTGCTGCAAGAACATGCTAACAGATGTAAACAAAGGAAGAGTAGCAGATAAAAAAAGACAAAGTTTAGATGAAGGATTTCCAATCATATTTGCAAGGTTCTTATACTGTGAATTAGCTTCTTCATTGTCACTAAAATAATGTTCTAGAGCCTCTCACTGTTCTAAAATTATGTCAATGGATTCCAAAAGTGATAACCAGCGAGTATTGACATGCTTTAGAATTTTGTGTGGTTTAGTACCACAAACAGCTTGACTCAGTTTTAGATTGTGTTTCCTCTTTGAACTTTTCTCCAAAAAAAAATACAACTGTATCAGAAACTGCTCAACATTAAATCCTTTCAGTTGAGTAGCAGATTTCTGTGCAGCTAAATTTACTAAATGGCATGAACATCGCTACACTACGATTGCAGGCTGAACCTTCTTTATGTGAGAAACAACATAAAGAAGGTTCAGCCTGCAATCATAGTCACAAGAAAATGACACACAGTTGCTCCACGAGATATTTTTTTTGACAAACTCATTGTTCAAAACGTTGAATATTCCTTCACCTGTATTATTACTTGATTCAACCAATGATAACAAAACAGTTGAATTTTTCCCTATTTTTTCGTCAAAATATGTTATTGTAATGGGATACAGTTTATTTGCTTGAGCATCATTACTTCCGTCCATAGATAGAGAAAAAGGATTTTTTTAAACTTCAGATACGATTACCAGAGAAATCTTATCTCAAAAAAAAATTACGATTACCAGAGAAATCTTATCTCAGTCTACTTTCCGTTTTCGAAGAATGAAATTCCGTCCTCCGACGGAGAAAACGACCCCCCCCCCCCCGCCGCCGCCGCCGCCGCCACCAATGAATCTCGTCGCTGAAGATTACAGGGAAATTTTCGGGCGGCCTAACTTCCGTTTTCGGAAATCGTTGCCTACAATTATCAAGCTGAAATTATATTTAACAGTACTGAACAGAAGCAACATCGCGAGAGAAAAAAAATAAGATTACGGGAAATCTGCACTTCGTTTAACTTCAGTTTCCGAACGTTTAAACATTTAAAAAGACAAAACAAAGTCCCCAGACGGAATACGATCCCCCCCCCCCCAACTAATATCCCGAAAATTTCTTCCCTTTTGCATCGAACTCGGGGAAAAAAAATTTTTTTTTAATTTAAAAAATGGAGGGGACTCCGCGAATCCGCGGAAGAATCTCACGTACGAATTCACCGTTGAATCGATTTCGAATGTCGTAAGATAACACTAAAATATCGATGACCAGTAAATTTTAACTTTTGGCGCAAAATTGGCGCAGATTTCGTCGAAATGGCGATTTTTTAGCAGAATGGCGCAAGAACAACGTTTTGGCGTGGCTGGCGCAGGTCTGGCAGCCCTGAACGTAGCATTTAATTTTTTTTTCCCCAAGAAAACTTGAACCAACAAAATTTTTTAAGTTGATGAAAATTTGCTTTCTATCTCAGAAAATTAAATCAAATGGCGATTTTCCGTAATTTCAGCGGTGTTTCCGTACTTCCGTAACAGCAACCAAAAATCTGTAAAATTACGGAAAATCCATACTAGTTGGCATCTACGTGGGAGGATCAGATTTACCGTTTAGGAGTGTCTGCAGGAGAAAAAGATTATGAGTATAAAGTATAGAAAATCTTACGTACGGCATGTGATGATTATCAGTGAAGCCCAAGTTGTAAGTTAAGATCACTGTAAATGGAGAAGTTTGAAACGGCAGCAGTAAGTAAAAATTAGCTGTAGTTTGTATTTCTTTGTGGAGCTAACCTCTAAATCTCAGAGAACAGCTTAGTGATATATACAATATATAGTTTTAAATTAAAAAACACATACATCACATACTCTTGTAGTAGAAAACAAGTCACAATATTTAAACACACACAATCTTGTAGCAGAAAAAAAAAATCGCAAAAATTTAATGTGTTGCAGTTGTGTAGTGTGAGGCAAAATGTTCTTCTTAAGGTGGAGACTAATGTTCTCAAGTGGTTTGGCCATGTTGAATGAATGAATCATAAGATGCTTTTAACTAAGAGAATTTTTTTCAGCCCAAGTGGTAGGAAAGAAAGGTAGAGCGAGGCCAAGGAAATCATGGGAGGACCAGATTCAGGTATGTCTGCATGAGAAAAAAAAAGTTATGAGTAGGAAGTATAGAAGGTCTTATGTGCGTCATGTGAAGGACTTCAGTGCAGCTCGAGCAGAGTGCCAAGATCGACATAAATGGAGATGTTTGATACACCAACAGTAAGTTCTTCTTTTGAGGAGCTAACCTCTGAATATTAGAGAACAGCTTAGTGATATGTATTTACACATGAAAATAATCTTAAATTGAAAATTTTCTCACTTTTAAGTATAGCAAATTTATCAATCATAGATTCACAACCAAATAACTGAACATGGTTTCCCATAAACATATGTGGTAAATTGCTTAAATGCCACTCACTTAATAAATTGCACAAATAATTTTAAATTGGTTTAAGTATGGAAAATGAGCATTCACTGCTACCATTACAAATAGTTTTCTTTCAAAATAAGTTCAATCTCCCTCCCCTAAAGATTTGGCAAATGACTGCAAGATTGAATACTTCACCAGATTTGGTTTAATATTGGTACTTAAATCCACTTAAGCTTTAGATCAACTGCACTAGTGATAATGCACATTAGACATTGAATGCAGTTACAATCCTAACATGCAAAATTAACACCCACTATGATAGCATAATCATAGATGGTGACAATTTATCTTTAATACCACTGTTATTATTTTTTATAAATCTTTTTACCAATTGACAAGACATTGAAAATTTAAAAGATCTACTTTACTGTTTGGGATTTTGAGGCCCCAAGTGCATGCTCATTAAAGGGGTTAAGAAAAAATTAAGGCAAAGGTCAAAACATAAGACCACATGTTCCCAAGGAATTGGGTGTAACAGTAAGGGGATATACACAAAAATTTTCATGTATTCTCAAAAGTGAGGTCAGCAAATTACTACTATGTACCACAGCAATGAAAATTTTACTACTGTGTACCACAGTTAGCAATTACTTCCCACTCCATGGCAATGAAATTTTCAAGTTTTCCGATGTGATTTGAATCAAGTGTGAAACTGTAATTACAGTCAATTCAGTGATGTCTGATTGTTGTGTTAATTATCATGATGTATTTGCCACGTATTATGAGAAGAATATTTCATCCCATCTTTATACTACTGTGTATTCTATAAGTAACCAATTTTTCCTAACAAATTCTTCTGAAAAAATTTTGATCTCAGATAAATCTTTGAAATCAAACACTGCAATAAAAAAAAAAATCTTAAAACAGGCATTGATGACCAAAGCAAATGAATGAAACTGAAAGAGAAGAAAAGAACAACAAAAATTAAATACTAATATACTATGGATTTTATAGCATTAAAAATAAGTTGTCCTGAATAAGACTTACCTCTGTAATGTTACTACATCTGGCATAGACCTAATCATGGCTTCAAGAGAAGGATAACCCAGTGTCTTATAAGGTATTGGAACACCAAGTAAATCTCTATAATCCCCTAATCAGGAAACAGATATGGTTATAAACTATTTTAAGAACAAAATTTTATGTAAAAACATATTTATGATGTTAATGCATAGATATCACTATTTAAATTTGCAGAATGCAGAAATATTCTTTTCAAAGGAATTTTGTAAAAAGAATTAAAACCTTAAAGGGAGGGGGTGTTGTAAAATGCAAATAAATTAAACACAAAGCAAATACCTGAAACAAAGCATTAGGCAATGGTGCCCATTTTTTCTTAATCCAAATTCTGCAATTTGCAGCAAATACTGCAATTTCCATTATATAATCAGAAGATTATCCATTAAAAAGTTATAACATTTAAGTTCTGTAGATAATGCATCACTTAATAATTAAAAAAAATTGCACCAACTTAATTTTAAAAAATATATCTGTTGTCAGGAGAGTGGATGGTATTTTAATCAAAAATGCTTTAACATAAAAATGTAAAACAATAAGAAGGTAAAGAGCTGCAAAGCGGTGCAAATCTCTCCTTCCTCTCTCTCCCTCCCCCTATCCCTCCATCCCCTGCTTACAAGCATTTTGACAGAAAATGTGATGCAATGAAAGCAGCCCATTTTTTTTTTTTTTTTTTTTTTTTGCTTGGAGAAAGCAACATGCTGTGGGAAAGTCTGCTGAACGTATTTGTTTCTGTCTCGGGTAGTGAAATCATTTTATATTATTTACGTATTTGTTTCTGTCTCGGGTAGCGAAATCATTTTTTATTATAAGAAAATAGTTTCCTCCTTATTTCTTTGGAATTTTTGTGACTTTTGTGTTAGAAACTACAGCTCAGGATAAATATAACAAGTGCAGATTATACAACGATACTTTTTTCTGAATTTCAGTCTGTGGACAAGTCACTGCTAATTATATAAAAATAAATTTCTGAATTTCACAATCTATGGATTACACGCTGACGCAGATTATACATAAGTGTGTGTGTGTGTGTGTGTGTGTGTGTGTGTGTGTGTGTGTGACCGGTAGATTACATGACACCATGGATTACACAAACAGAAAAAAATTCTGAATTTCAAGGTCTGTGGATTATATGAAAGGAAATATGGTAACCTTGAGATTATGTGAGCCAAATTTACCTCCAACAAATAGCACTTTAATCAGGGGTCCATTCAGGTTTTTAAAGATATCCATTTTTGTGAATTTTGTCTATTTTTGTGTTCAGAGCAATTTTAGTCACCTATAATTATTACTCTGACAGTAATTGTTTTATTTTTTCCATTAATTTTTATTATTTTAATTCATTCTTATTCTATTGCTAATTGTAGTACATGCTTTCTGGGTTTGCAGTTCAAGTTTTCTGTTATGACTGTGTATGCAGATACATTTTAATTTTTTTTATATGACTGATTATACTCCAGCTGACATCTTTGCAAAAAAAAAAGGTGCTCATATGACATGCACAACTCAATTCTGCATAAAGCAAACAGTCACAACCTCCCTATTGTTTGTAAATGTTTCCCAGAATTCTAGCCAGTACAGTTAAGATTAATCTGAGTACAGATGGGTAAAAAATATCCATGTTTTTGAGCATTGATGTTTTGCAAATAATAATCAATGTTTGAAACTGGAAAAGAATATTTTCTACAGGTACACAAAATAAATAAATTTTTGGTGCATTCTTTTAAAAAGGAAGGGAATATAATATTCTTATGTTATGAATTAGCAATTTTTTTGCTGTATTCTTGTATTTCATTGGCAAAAATATTCTTTTCTTTGATGTTACAGAAAAAAAAAAGTTGTCCAAAAAAAAAAAAAAAAAAATTACGTCGAGGTTTCATGTGACCATTGTCTGAAACTGCAAAAGCATACTCCACTCAGAGTGAAGTAAATGAAAGAAGCGTAATCTACTTTTCTGCGAGAAGTAAATGAATTTTTCTTTGTTGTATTCTTATAAAGAGAAAGGGAAGACAACCTTTCTACGTCACGGATTAGCAATTTGCTGTTTTGTAGCTGAAAACAAAGTTCTTAGGTACTTTCAATGTTACAGGAGCCTATTTCACGGAAGAAACATTCAGGTTTCCACTCTTACATCAAGCCCAAACATTTTAACAAATAATATTGGTTACTCAATGTTAAATGGTGTGTTATAATCAATATATTGAACAGCGATTTTACCCATTATGTACCCATTACTGCTGCACGTGGTAAAGATGAGAGACATCCAAGGTTTTCACTTGTACATCGAAAATTTCTGCCAATACTACCGATGCATGAATGTTTTGGGAATGAATATCCACCAATGTCCAACATCGACGTTTCTCACCGATGTGTGCCCATCCCTACTTCCGAGTTTGTGCTGACAAAAATGCATGTGAAGTAGGTGGCTTGTAGTGAAAAAATGCTCTCTTAATGATTTGGAGTTCCTTTCAGTGTATGCCTGCTAAATTACCAGTAGTGATGACACAGTAATTGACAGGCATTCATCACAGACTGTTTTACTGTAAACAAATGACGAATAAAGTACATTAGTTAAACACAACAATATTCAAGATGCCTCTTACACTAAAATATTTTTGTTAGAATTTTATGAAAAGTGAAGATACCACAGTTCCGAATATTTTTTAGAAGATACCATTTGAGCTAAAAATATTTTTGTGAAAGTACCTCCCACAGTATCAAATACCACCTAGATGATACACCTGATTTTAATAAAATCAAAATTTCAATTTTTTGGGAGCAGCGACTGGGAGAACGAAAAAGGCAAATTACGGAGTAAATTGGGATTTTATTTAGCAGTAAGTAGTGTGCATTAAAAAACAAGTTAGTAAAATCATGCAATGCATTGATTATGATACGCTTTCCAACATACCAGAAATTATTACTCAAGTTATGAGGATAATGGCTGTGGAATAAATCTCGCGCCTGTCCTGACCTTTGATCCCATTTCGATGATATTCAACAGAACCGGTTCAGCACACCTCAATAATAACATACTAAAGTTTTGTCGCAATAGAAGCAGTTTTACACAAGTTATGAGAATAATGGCTGTGGAATAAATCTTGCTTTTGTGTAATGACCTTTGACCCCATTTCGTTGATATTCAACAGAACCGGTTCACTATACCTCCGGAACAACATGATAACGTTTTGTCGCAATCGAAACATTTTTTGGTAAGTTATGATGCACAAGGGCAATGGAATGATCCCACTCCAGTGTCCTGACCTTTGACCCCATTTCGCCCATTTTCAATAGGGTTCGTCCCCAGTGGCTCCCTACCACATACTTAAATTTCATCGAAATCGAACCATTTTTACGCAAGTTATGACGCATAAGGGCAATGGAACAAATCCCGCTCTTATGTCCTGCCTGACCTTTGACCCCATTTCGCCCATTTTCAATAGGGTTCGTGCCCAGGTGGTTCCCTACCACATACTAAAATTTCATCGAAATTGAACCATTTTTACGCAAGTTATGACGCATAAGGGCAATGGAACAAATCCCGCTCTTATGTCCTGCCTGACCTTTGACCCCATTTCGCCCATTTTCAATAGGGTTTGTCCCCAGGTGGTTCCTTACCACATACTTAAATTTCATCGAAATCGAACCATATTTACGCATGTTATGACGAATAAAGGCAATGAAATGGATGCCGCTCTTATGGCGTGACCTTTGACCCCACTTCACCCATTTTCAATAGGGTTCGTCCCCTGGTGGTCCCCTACCACATACTAAAATTTCATCGAAATCGAACCATTTTTACCAAGTTATCGTGCCGACAGACAGACGGACGGACGGACGGACGGAAAAAGTTGGAGCATATACGCTTCTTCAACCTACGGTTGGAAAGCGTAAAAAATGGCAGTAAATATATTCTATTATATTTTGTTCCAGCATCATCACCACACATTATGTTGTGTGTTACTCTTTGACGATAAACATGTAAAAAACAATAATTCCACATTACTCAATGCATTTCAATCTCTAAACTTGAGGCCATCTTCTGGGGTAACTCAGCAGACAGGTGTCGTGCCACTGTATTTCTCACAGGCTGTCAAAAACTGAATGCACTACCCCATGTCAACATAACAGTTGTCCATCCTGTTCCATCATCCGTGATTTAAAAACAAAATACTGCCTTTGCAAACATAGTCAACATTAGCATGAGGCAAAATCAGGATTATTTAGCATGCTAAATACTTCCAGAAGCCTTAGGTTTATTTGTTCAATTTAAATTCATAGTTTTCAAAATTATCAAAGCTTTTTCAAATATTTCTCAAAAAGATGTCTGGGTATGAGGAAAGAATGGTCACGGAAAAAATGCCCACAGAAAAAATGAGAACTTTCTCGATTTCATGAAAAAATCTTAATTTCGATTAAGCAATAGACATAAAAACTAATCAGAAGACTTCCTCTGCTCAATTACATAATGTTATCTAACGTTATACAGCCATTATAGTTCATTTCTAAAATGGCGGGAGTGGTTCACTGTTCAAATGAATATGTGCTTTTTACGTGCAGAAACAAGAGGTATTTCACAGTTTCACGAAAAATTATCTTAATTTCAACTAAGCAATGGACAAAACTAATCTGGACAATTTCTCCACTGAACCACATAACGTTACCTAACATTATAAGGCCCTGCCATCGCAGTTTGTTTTCAAAATGGTGAAAGTCTTCCATGGTTCGAATCAACACGTGTGCTTGGCTCTTCCATGAAGAGTAACTATGCTTAAGGCAAAGTATTTCCAGTATTCTTTTCACGAAGAATTAGAGAGTGGTGCATTACAGGGGAAGATTTACTTAAGCCCAAAACTGAATGAGTCTTAAACACATGGTAAAATAAAAAGAACTCTCAAGGTATCGCATGGGCTAAGTACCGGTGTCAAGGTACATTAGAGTAATATACAGATGAGCCATTACATTATGACAACCTACCTAATAAGCTGTAGGACCCCCTTTAGCCTGCACAACAGCGGCCAGCCACTTGGCGAGGCATCGATTGGATGGGATGCAATAGGTACGAGGCATCGATTGGATGGGGTGATTGGATGGGGTGTATCTGGTACCATAATGTCAACAGCAGGTCCTCCAGTCCCTATACATTTCAGGGTGGTGGTGATTTAGTACAAACCCACTTTTCCAAATTGAAATACAAATGTTTGAATAAACTCTGAGTTACTCACCTTTTCACCTAAAATCTTTCAGGTTTTCATCTCGTTTACAAACATTTCCAACACGTTAGTTCGTTTGCTACGACGTGGCTTGAGGCATTAATGCATTCTTTAAAAACTTGTGAAATTCCTATTTTTTCTTGTAAGCATGTGCCAAATCATGTGTACATAAAGATATTTTTAAAAAACATGGACACAAATATCGAATTAAAATGCAACTCATTTAAGAACCTATAATACACAATGCCTTAAAAAAAATTTCCTAAAAAAATGTTCCTTAAAAAAAAAATACTGTTCAAATTGCTTAGCCGTAAACACATCAAACCAATTGATTGATGAAGAAATCCCAAAAGAACCAACTCATCTGAAAATTAACAAAAATACGATCCGCCAGCAAATTCAACCCTCCACCCACACGGCAACAACGTTCTCTTCAAGTACTTTCTGCCTTTGCAGAGGCCGTTATCAAGGCTCTCATCCCCCTTCAACGCAGCAAATGCTTTAGTCCTCGCTTGGTATTGTCTCATCTCATTCTTCACAGATCTGCCGCGGTGGCAGCATCTGTTGCATGATTCAGCTGTAACCTTTTTCATTTTGTCTCAACAATCTATATTCTAAGGCAAACTATTATTATTTTTATATTATTAATCTTCCAGTAATTCGTCATAAAGTACTCAGAGAGAATGTTGTTGTCGTGTGGGTGAGAGGGTTGAATTTGCTGGCAGATCGTATTTTTGTTTTGGGATGTCTTCATAAATTGGTTAGACATGTAAATAATTACAGCTAAGGAATTTTAACAGGATGTTCGGTTTGTTTGTTTTTTTTTTTTTTTTTTGTTTTTTTTTTAAGGAATTGTGTATTGTAGGTTCTTAAACGAGTTGTATTTTCATTGGATATCTGTGTTCATGTTTTTTAAAAAGAAACTTATGTACCTACGATTCGGCACATGCTTACAAGAAAAATAGAAATTTCACAAGTTTTTATACATACATCACACATATCATTAAGCTGTTCTCTGATATTCAGAAGTTAGCTCCTCAAAGAAAGACCATTTGGCAAATAAACATTTTACAGATAATACAAACCATCAGATAAATTTTTAACTGATTTTTATAGAATACATTAAAGTCTCAAACCACGCCGCAGCAAACAAACTAACATGTAGGAAATGTTTGTTAATGAGATGAAAACCTCCCGAAAGATTTTAGGTGAAAAGAAGAGTAACCCTCCGAGTTTATTTGAATTATAAATAGCACGTTAATATTAGAAGCAGCTATGTGAATATACACTGAAGACCAACTGAATTAGAGACAGCTGAGGTTACGGAAATGTGGCGTGTGGGCGGCCCTGTAAACGGAAACGACATGACATATGCAGCGATCCGACAATATAAGGAGTGATGTGAAGGGAATCGGTAAGATTCGGACACAGTATGGGTAAGGCGAAGGATCTAAGCGCATTTGATCGTGGGCAAATTGTCGGGGCCTGACGAATGGGTCAATCCATCTCGGAAGTCGTGCAGGCACTGGGATTTTCACGTGCCACTGTGTCACGGGTACACCGCAAGAAGATCGAATCCGGTAAAACCATCCCTGCAAGGGCCAGTTGCCATGGACAACAGTGTGTGGATGAGTGCTGTCATCGTCGGCTAGCTCGCATTGTAACAGCGGATAGACGGGCCACAGTGCAAGAAACCACTCTGCAATTTAACGCTGGTGCACAAAAACGTGTAAGCAGCCACACCATCCAGAACCATCTCCTCGCTATGGGGTACAGAAGCCATCGTCCCACGAGGGTACCGCTGCTGACCGCACATCACAGGGTGCAAAGATTAGCATGGGCGCGGGAACATCGCCACTGGACCCTAGACATGTGGGAAAATGTTGCCTGGACTGATGAGTCGAGATTCACGTTGGTACATGCGGATAATAGGATATGAGTATGGCGCAAACCACGTGAAGCGATGGATCCTTCTTGCCAGCAGGGTACTCTTGAAGCTGGTGGCGGTGGCATTCTCGTCTGGGGACTGTTTACGTGGACTGAAATGGGATCCCTGGTACCTGTGACATCGTCCCTCACAGGTCAACGTTACCTTGATATCTTGGACCGTTTGATGTTTGTTTTTTTTTATTGGAGGTTTAACGACCACCGTGAGCAACTCAATGGGCTATAAGCAGTCGCCCGTCCCTAATTTAGGGTCGCTGGTTCCAGGGAAGAGAGAGAACCAGTGCCGTAAGACAAACACAACATCCATGCCTCACCGGGATTCGAACCCGGACCCCGTTTGGACGAATGATCAGAGGCCATCACTTAGACCACTGCGCCACTGGGGAGGCGGCGACCGTTTGCTCCCATTAGTGCGTCTTTAACATCCCACTGGGGACCTCATCCTGCAACAAGACAATGAACCGTGCTATCGCTCCCGAATTGTATCCGAATGGTTTGATGAACATTCCACCGACGTGACCTCGCTTCCTTGGCCAGCTAGGTCACCTGACGTCAATCCCATCGAGCACATCTGGGATGCCATCGAAAGATATGTTCGAGGCTCTGACCTTCCTCCAACAAATCTCCGTGAACTGTGGGAGCTTGTTCAGGAGTCGTGGATCCGTATGGCTTCCCAACACTTACGGTGTCTTGTAGAGTCCATGCCGAGACGAATGGCCGCCGTCATGAGGGAGAAAGGTGTTGCTACACGTTACTAGTCAGGTATCTCTAATTCAATTGCTCTTCAGTGTAGACATTGGCAATGCTGTATTGATATATCACAAATGTTTGATTGGGTTCATATGAGGTGAATTTGGAGGACAGCGCATTAACAGAAAGTCACCCTGATGATTCTGGCAGTGTGGCATGGTGCATTATCCTGTTGGTAATGGCCATCACCAGCAGGGAACACAGTTGCCATGAATAGGTGAACTTGGTCTGCAACGGTGTTCAGATACCTGACTGCTGTCAGGGATTGTGCTATTGGGATAATGGGGCCTAAAGTGTCCCAAGAAAACATCGCCCACACCACAGCAAAACACAGTCACCGCCGGCCTGTTTCTGCCCAACAGAGCATCCAGGTGCCATAGCCTCCGTTGGTGATCGGCGTATCTGCGCTCGGCCGTCTACATGACGCACCAAGAATCTTGATTTGTCAGACCAGGCCACTTTCTTCCAATCATCCACAGTACAATCTCTATGGTCATGGGCCCATTTCACGAGTTGTTGGCAATGACGTGCAGTGAGCATGGGAACCCAGTTGGGTCCTCTCCTCGGCTACGCAGGCCCATGCACAGAAGGCTGTGATGAACTGTGTGCTGCGACACATTGCCCTGGTCACCACTGTTGTAGCAGCAAGCGATTTGTTGCACTGCGGCCCTGCCATTACTGTGAACAATGCGCGACAGTCTGCTCCCCTCTGGCATCAAGAAGCTGCCTACACTACAATACACGGCTGGATGACGGTTCTTCATCTGGCCATCTGTGCACCACTTTTGATATGTACTTACTACAGCGGCGCGTGAACAACCCGCAAGCCGTGCAGTTTCCGAAATCGTAGTTCGGAGGCACCGTGCCATTACAATTTGTTCTTTGCTAAATTCCGATAAATCAGCAGCTTTTCCCAATCAGACCCCAAACACTACTAACCGGAAGCAGGTCCTCCGGTTGTATATATACTGTTCTGTGAACATCTCCCTGTGCCACTGTTCAGTCTCCGGGCGAGCTCGTTTCTCTAGGGTGGGGGTGGTCATATTGTAATGGCTCAAATCCGTACCTAGAAAGCTATTTTGAAAATGTTAATTAATAAACCCAGGACTTCCAGTGCCCCAAACAGGGAAATTACAAAATAACTACAATGGGGCCTGCATCCTGGGCCTATTTTAAGCACTTGATGACAGATATATTGCCTCCTACTTATTTCTTTTTATCAGTTAAGCATACCAATAATCTGACTGAGTTTAAGACAACTGGCTGCATGGAAAACTGGTCACAAAGCTTAAGGGACCGTATAAGAATTGCATCCCCCCCCTTTCATGTCCACTTCCATTAAGATGACCACAAAACTGTTAGCGGGTTGCACAAAAATCGCACTTTTGATTTTATCTTATAAACTTCCAAGTAGGTCGCCTCTATAGATTACAATTTTATTTCTGCCCCCGCGCCATTCTCGTGCAGCGTGCAGTTTTTATTCCACCGATTACATATTCATGAAGTTTACGTAAGAAGTGAAATTAATAGCTTTGCACTTTTATGTAGGCATTAAATATTAATTACTAGGCCTTAGGCCTAAGCTCTTTTAACACTTTATTTTACTGATGACATATTTATAATGTTTACATACAAGTTAGTAATTTTGCACTTTTAATAAAGGAAAAAATATTCTTCATAACACATGGAATTTTCACAGAATATTCAAGCAAAGCAAACTAAATTTGCTTGCACCACTTACTGGTCATCCATGTAACACTTCTCAGAAAACTTGAAAATTCCATCGTCCTGGAGCAGGAATCAAACCTCGCATCTCCCGATTACCGGTCGAGTATGCTAACCATTACACCACACCACCCAGGACAGCAAAGTTCCAAGCAACTAAGAAATCGGAGGACTTTCAGATTCCTATATCTCAGTTGCTTTGCTGTTCTGAGTGTAGTAATGACAGAAGAGAAAACACCTCCTGTTTGCTGCAAGTGGTAGAAGAGAAAACACCTCCTGCTTGCTGCAGTGGCAGAAGAGAAAACACCTCCTAAAGATAACCCAGTAGGGGGTTGAAAGTACTCGAGGCAATCTGCTTGGGAGTGGCTTAGGGTGCGGTTGGCTGTTCGTGAGGTGTTGAGGAGTCCAAGGAATGAATTGTGTGTAAATATTTGTATATAGGTTTTTAAAATATTTTCGTTCGGAATTTGTATGTTTGTAAATAGGCGTTTTCATAGTTGTCTATAATTTCGAAAGATTTTGTGTTCAACAATTGGTTTTTAGCAACGAAAGTTAGGTTTTGTAAGATTGTGGGAAGGGTGGAAAGGGGGGAGGATACAATTTTGCAACCTGGACAACAACGCACTTCATGGACTTGAATGTTGGTAAAGCTTTTGAGAGAACCTGAAAACCAAAAATGGAACACCACACCGGAAGCCTAAACCAAGCATGACTGGCAGAAAGAATGTAACGTGTGGGGAAATGTGAAAAGAGGTAAGCAACCTTGTAAATATTATATTAGTATGCACGTAAATTTAAGAACAGCTTTGGCCTCCGCTATAGATGTTTCAAACCAGAATTTATATATTGGAATTTTCAAGTTTTCTGAGAAGTGTTACATGGATAACCAGTAAGCGGTAAAAGCAGATTCAGTTTGCTTTGCTTTAATATTACTCTTTTCTTTAGGCATTAAACATTAATTCATAGGCCCTTTCAACAGTTTTTATTCTACCGATGTTTTGAACCCTAATAATTAATATTTTATGCCTAAGTAAAACAGCAATATTAATAACTTGACATTTTATGTAAATGTCTTGAATATTTAATGTGATGGATTAAAATCTGTGAAAAAGGCCTAGGGCATACTAATTAAAGTTTGGTGCCAAAGTAGAGGCACAACATTAATAACTTGACTTGATATGTAAGTGTTTTGAATATAACACTGGCAGAATAAAAACTGTGAAAAAAGCCTAGGACCTATAAATTCATATTTAGGGCCAAAGTAAAAGAATAGCATTGTTTTCCAACGTCCTAGTAGAGGCAGGTTGCCCGGAAACAAAGGGATGGATGGGATGTCCCCCTTTATGTAGTTTTATTTGACCAAACAATTCCGGAACCCTTGCCCCCGTGGGAGGTTTCATAGCTTGCGAGATACATAAAGGCATGGTTAATTATTGAGCTTGGATGGATTAAGTGTCTACTCAGATATATCTGGAACTAATAATAGTGCTGAGGAAAGTGATGCATAATTTCATAGTTTGTATCTTAAAAATATTACCTAATTTCAAAATAATATGAATTTCCAAACTTCTTGTTCTTTATACGAGTATATTACCACAGACTTTGTGATATTAATTAATATCTAAATATACACTGAAGAGCAAATGAATTAGAGATACCTGTCTAGTAACGTGTAGCACCACCTTTCGCCCTGATGATGGTGGCGATTCGTCTCGGCATGGACTCGACAAGACACCGGAAGCGTTGGGAAGCCATACGGATCTACAACCCCTGAATAAGCTCCCACAGTTCACGAAGATTTCATGGAGGGGGTCAGAGCCTTGAACATCTCTCTCGATGGCATCCTAGATGTGCTCGATGGGATTGAGGTCAGGTGACCTAGCTGGCCAAGGAAGCGAGGTCACATCAGTGGAGTGTTCATCCAACCATTTAGATACAATTCGGGAGCAATGGCACGGTTCATTGTCTTATTGCAGGATGAGGTCCCCAGTGGGATGTTGAAGGTGCACAAATGGGAGCAAATGGTCGTCCAGAATATCCTGGTTACGTTGACCTGTGAGGGACGATGTCACACATACCAGGGGTCCCATTTCAGTCCACATAAACAGTACCCAGACAAGAATGCCACCTCCACCAGCTTGAAAAGTACCCTGCTGGCAAGAAGGATCCATTGCTTCATGTGGTTTACGCCGTATCCTGCCATCCGCATGTACCAACGTGAATCTCAACTCATCAGTCCAGGCAACATTTTTCCCCACATGTCTAAGGTCCAGTGGCGATGTTCCCGCACCCATGCTAATCTTTGCACCCTGCGATGTGCGATCAGAACCTGTACCCTCGTAGGACGATGGCTTCTGTACCCAATAGCGAGGAAGATGGTCCTGGATGGTGTGGCTGCTTACATGTTTTTGTGCACCAGCATTAAATTGCTGAGTGATTTATTGCACTACAGCCCGTCTTTTCCGCTATTACAATGCGAGCTAGCCGACAATGACCTTGCTCATCCACACGCTGTTGTCCACGGCAGTTGGCACTTGCAAGGATTGTTTTACCAGATTCAATGTACTCATGGTGCACCCGTGACACAGTGGCTCGTGAAAATTCCAGTGCCTGAATGACTTACGAGATGGAGTGACCCATTCGTCGGGCCCCGACAATTTGCGCACGATCAAATGCGCTTAGATCCTTCATCTTACCCATACAGCGTCAGACTCTTACTGATTCCCATTGCATCACTCCTAATATTGTCGGATTGCTGCATACGTCATGTTGTTTCCGTTTACAGGGCCACCCACAGCGCCACATTTGCACAACGCCAGCTGTCTCTAATTAAATTGCTCTTCAGTGTACTTCAATGATATTACCTAATTTCTAAAAAATATCAAATGTGTCCTTTTTTGTAATAAAAATATTGATTTCTTAATTTTCGGTTCGAAACAGTAGGGGTTGTCTTATACATGGAAAAATATGGTAATTCACTGATAAATTTTGCTTTCTTTATTGACTTTATGCATCATCTACATTGGTGACTTGGGAAAACTAAGTTGATAATCACAGAAAAGGATATTATTTCACAACAGATATTACATTATGGAATACTGTGACACATCTGCAAAGCTACTATTATTCTTATATGGGTCTAGATAGATAATGTCAGATCTTCTCAGCCTTACTGTGCATCTAAAAAAAAAAAAGGCAATGCTTCACTACTAAGGTGCATTTAGGCACAAACTAAGTTTGCAGTAACTTACTTCTTTTCACGGAGATGATTTATTGCCTCCTATACTGCACTTAAGAAATGAAACCAGTTTTTTCTTCTGTAATAGACATTTTGCTGACATCGAAGCATCTG
The DNA here is from genome assembly GCA_039090855.1 of Macrothele yani. Classification (NCBI taxonomy): domain Eukaryota; kingdom Metazoa; phylum Arthropoda; class Arachnida; order Araneae; family Macrothelidae; genus Macrothele; species Macrothele yani. Next base: position 128,383,128 of record CM077027.1, on the reverse strand, counting down.
AAATGAAGACCATTACCCTCTGCCAGAAATGCATGTTTGATGAATACAAATCTTGTCAGTATTCCACACACACACCACAAATATCATGATTTCTTTTTCTTAGGTACTTCCTCTCAGAAAACCATGTTGACCTGTTCTTGTCATATTGATCATTTTTTATTTTTAAATGCCAAAGACAAGTACATCATTGGCAGTTTTCTACTACACAGATCTTATGGAAGGAGTTTACAAGGGTCAAATGTGTGGCCACAGCAGGCACCTACACCATTCTTTGTTGTAATGAAGAGATGGCTCAACAAAAATTTATCCATGTCACTTCTGGAGTGTAAGATATTGGCAATCATCAAGCAACACATATGAACTTAATATGCTTATTCACTGTGAATCATTTACTTCAAAGTTTCTGCTGTACCATTTTTGTTCTCTATAGAACACTGCACGATAGAAAAAAATAGGCACTTGAAACTATAACATGCAGATTTGCTGATCAACATTACAAACACAACATATGGGGAAAACAACAAATGGATGTAAGTTTCTGAGTTTACAATAAGCACTAAGTAAACACAGAGTAACATGAATACAGTAAAACAAATGGAAAGAAAGGCCATTACTTTCAAGACTTTCGAAAGGTACTCCTCCTTTACAGCTCTGGGTAACTGAACGGAGATTGGCAGCTACCTTCTTTAGATCTTTCGAATCCTCCATTTTGGTTCACCTAAGGAATAATAATCACATAACAAACTTAGCAAAATCAAAGCATTTTTTAACACATTTATTGTACTTAAGCAACAAACACACAGGTGAAAAAAAATGTGACACTGCAATAAACTAAACTGGTAATTTCAAAATAGATTTATATTATCTCAGTACAATAAAGAGGTTTCAGCTCTTCACATTTTTTTTGAGGGGGGGGGGGTAAAGGGTAATGCTAAGACGAAAGCTTAAAATCAATTGCAGTTTCCGGCAGAAACTGCAATTGATTTTTCCGCATGCTTCTTTGTTTTGTGGTTTAACTACCATCATGAACAACTCTAAGGCATATAAAGCAATTGCCCATCCCAAATTTATTAGCCACTGAACTAGAAAAGGGAGAAAGTGTGTAAGACAAACACACTACCCATGACCAGCCAGCAACCTATGCTTCTCACCACTAACCCATTGAGGCTGCCGAGTTATTATAATAACAGATGTTTCAGGTTTTTTGTTGTCTATCAATGCCAGCTATCAGAGTTACACACAATACATTTAAAAGATCAAAAATATTTTTTGTTCCTCCTTTAAAATGTGTCTTGTAGATAAGGCCTTTATAAATAACTAAAGGCTTTAAATATGTGTTGTCATCAAGGATCAAAAACATTTTTTGGTCCCTTAGTCAAACTAAAATGAGAATTCACCCTACTTTCACCTAGACTGAAACAAATCCCTCTTTATAGTATATAACCAGGGTTTAAAAAAAAAAAAACAGGGTATTTTTGAAAAAACCCAACTCAAGTGGGTTTTATTAGGCTTTTTGGTTTGTTTGGGGGGGGTCCACAGTTTACATGGTTCTTCAATATTTAAGCATTGATAGGTAAATTATATATGTAATTGCATTTGAAGTGGGGGGAAGGTTAAGTAGTCTTTTGCTTTTTAAAATAATTCCCCAAATATCATATTTTAAAATCTTTGTCAAAATCAATACAAATTTGCTGGAATATCTTAATATAATTTTGCAAGCTTAATTTTGAAAGTTTTGAACACCTATTTGGGCAAAAAAAAGTTTGTATGTGAATTTACATTTCAAAACATATATAGTTTGGCATTCAAAACAGTTGAATTATCTGAAAAATTTGCAAAAATATATTTTTCTTATTTTACTCACTGTTTGGTTATTTATGGTTCTGGTTGGAAAGTTAGGGATGCTACACAGAACACAGGTGGTTGGATACTGGGAATTAAGTACAGCCTTCTGTAACTTTCAAACTTAGCACTCCCGAGTCCATCCCACTTATTTCGATATCACCCTCCCTCCCCTCAGTAGCTATTTCTGTAGGGTGCAACTGGATTACCTTCTCAAGGTCAAACAACTTGGTGTAGTAAATATAGGTTGGGTTAAAGAATGAAACCATATGTAGGAGCAGTTTAGCAGGTTCTATATGCCCTGTATCTTCACTTCAACAAAGATAAGACCCACCTCATGCTTTAAGCACTTCTGACAAAGGTGTAGAACCTGTTCAAGTACCAGGACAGAGTTGTACTTGTAAGCGTTGGTCTAGAAAGGCAACTTAGTTCAAAAATTTCATTTCTCGAGTTTTAATTATTTTACTTCAACATTGGATGGTAAGTATGCCCTGACTCTTATTTCATAATTCATATGGTGTTTGAGGGGTAGTCCTTCAAAGTCAAAAAGTATCTATATATTTAATTAAATCTAATGCATGAATGCAGGAAATGGTAGAAAGAGTACACCAGAATGTATGAAAGTCAGAAAACTGGACTCCGATAAAAAATGAAATGCAATATCACTATGACTGTAAAATAAGCGCCAAGATTGAAAGAATAAAAACACTTAGGCAGGTGTCAGAAAAAAATTTCATCAAGCATATCAAAGGGTACAGAAGTAAAAAAACATCATTGCAGATACATCCTCAATTCAAACTGCTGCAGAAGACGCAAGTCAAGCAGAGAGAAATGATGATGCACAAGGAAGGAAATAAGCATAAAAACTAATGGTAGACTTCAGTGTTCAGACTACCGAGAGCCAAAAGTGTAATCTAGATCTGAAAGTAGAAATTTTCTTTTTTTTTTTTTTTTTTTTTTTTAAATCATGGTTGCCACTCATATTGGCTTTAAAATTTCCCCGAGTTTTCCAGCTTTTCCTGAAGATAATTTTATGGGGAATTTCAGGTAAAATTTACAGATTATGTATAACCATGATAATATACATACTAAATGCCACAACTATAATGCACTATATTCAATGCAAGAAAAACAAGAAAGACGACACCTAATTTTTGGGTGTATGAGCACGTCTTTTGAATTTGTTCCAACGCAAATTAAATTTATCAAAGCTATTCAAAGTCAATGGATCCGGTATGGAAAACAATAGCATCTGACCAAAAAAAGAAGTTTTTCAATCGGATTTTTAATCCAGCAGATATTAGTGTAAACAGAATCCTGAACTTACATCCTCTGGTGGTTGTTTTTTTTAGTGGAGGTTTAACGACCACCATCAGCAACTCATTGGGCTAAGGGCAGTTGCACGTCCCGAATTTAGGGCCACTGACACCAGGGAATGGAGACAGCCAGTTCTGTAAGCCAAGCACAACATCTGTGCCTTACCGGGATTTGAACCTGGACCCATCTTGGACGAATGATCAGAAGCCATTGATTAGACCACTGTGCCACCAGGGCAGCATTCTCTGGTTGCAGACTTGTGCATTAAGAAAAATCTGAATTTCTATGAGAAACATTTCGAAGTGGAAAACGTTCTCCAACAAAGAAGGAATTTTTCAAATCAGACTCTTAGAAGCAGAGATATGGACAAATATAAGACATGCATCTACACCCTCTGGCGAGAAAAAACATGCACTTTAGGAAGAAAGTATTCTCGAAAGGTTTTTGAAGTAAGCAGTATCGGTCCAAGAAAAAAAAATTTTTTAGTCGAGTTTTAAGGAGCTCAAACTTTGCTGCAAATACATCAGAAACAGAAATTAAAACTTATGCCCCCTGGTGGGCAAGCCATTCTTTACAAAATATTAGAAATTATATGAAAAATATTTTCCATCAGGAGCTGTATGCGATACAGGATGAAATTTTCAAATTGGAGTTTTAGAAGCAAAAATATTGGGGGAAACGCAATTTACCTTTGCACTTCCTAGCGGTCTATGAATTTAGTGAAAATTTTGAAATTATTTAAAAAGTATGTCACACCAGAAACTATCCGATGAAGAAAGAACTTTCCAAATCGGACCATTAGAAAGCAGACATATTGACAAAAAATAAGATATACATCTACGCCCCTAGCGGTGAAACTATGGAATATTTTAAAAAGAAAACATTCCAAAAAGTTTTATCAACATGAGTAGCATCGGTCCACGAACAATTTTTTTCAATCAAGATTTCAGACGCTCAGATTTTATGGCAAATACATCAAAAGCAAGAATTAACCCTTACGCCCCCAGGTGGCCAAAGTATTCTTTACCAAAAATTAGAAATTATATGCAAAAGATTTCCCATCGGGAGCTGTATCCGCTGAAGAAAAGATTTTCAAATCGGAGTTTTAGAAGAAGAGATATCGGGAAAACGTAATTTACTTTTTACGTCCCATGGTGGAAATTTTATGCGTAGCTTGAGAAAGTAACTATACCTAAAATACTTTGACATAAATGGAATCGAAAGATAAAATAATTTTTTCAATCGACACACTTGAATTATTTGCTGGGTGAAATTTTTGATTTACATTGCATACTCGATGTTTTGTGTTGTCCGCAGCGGACCAACGATTTCCATAGCATACTGGATATTTTCCGTCATCCGCAGCAGACAGACTATTTCTATAGCATGCTCAATGATATCCGTCGTCTGTAATGGACAGACGATTTCCATAGTAATTACAAAAATTATCAGTTTAATTTCCCCTGACTTTTCCAGGTTTTTGCAAAAAAAATTATTTCTCCCTGAATTTTCCTTGATTTTTTGCCTTATTTTCGGATTCCCTGATTTTTCCCGGTTGGCTGGCAACCCTGTTTATGCTAAAAGCATTGCATTTAATGCAGCATCCAGTAAAGAATACATGGTGAAATCTTTACGCCCAGGTTATTCAGATCCCAGCAGTTTTGATTTAGGTGAAAAATTACTTGATGCTGCAATTTTAGAAGTTGATGATGCAATCCAGAAACAAAGAGAAAACCAGCAGCATTACTTTGCTGCTTGATGGATGGATGGATGGACAAACATAAATAATGATACATGTATCCACACAGGAAAAAGGTCCTTTTATTTTAAATGTGACAAGCTGTGAAGAAAATAAAGCATCTGATTATTGTGGTGGAATTGTTCAAGAAGATATGCCAAGGTTCGTACTCTTCCAAGCTAAATAAATTCAAGCACTTTTCAAGGACTTTTTGAAACCAAATTATTACAATTATGTGCCATCAGTCAGTCAGAAAGTAGGTGTTTTAGCAAATTCAAACCATTAAACTTAGCCTAGGACAGGCACACCCTTCAATGGCCTGCCTGTCACCATCTGCTCCCTGTTAGTTTATCTTATTAACTTTGAATTCTTTCTTTGTTTTGACATTTTCCAAAATCATTTTATTGTGTGGAATATTTTGAAAGGGTACATTATTTTTGTATTCACCCTCCAGCAAGAACACATCTCTAACTCCTCTCAACAGAAACCCATCAAGATTCACAAATACATCATTCCATTTATTTTACTCCCATGGCTGACATTTTACACTGTAGTGATATCATAGCTAAGGTAGCTTAGCTATCCATGAGCTCCCCTGAGTTGAATGCAAGTTCTGCACTATTTGATCAGCTTGGTGTTTTGTTTTTTTTTTTATCGGAACTACACAGAAATCTCCTATAAAACATTTTAGCAGACACAATTATTTCACAAGTACTCTTTTGTATCATTACTTAAAAAAACAAATACAAATGTTTAAGTACTAGTGTTAAACTTTCTCAAGTACTTTCAAGCACTTGAAAATTAACTTTTCTATTTCAAGAACGTTTCAAGGTCGTCAAATCAGATTTTTTACACCACTTAATATGCAAACTGAAATAAACTGATGAAGTTTGCAATATTTTCCCCTGTAATTTAAATTTGCAGATGTAAAAAATTAGAATTTATGCAATTTAGAAGGCAGTTGTACTCGTCAAATTAGATTTTTAAACTGAGGGAATTATCACATACAGGGCTCGGCAAATCCCGGGCGCCAGGAGCCTAAAATTCGGGCCGTGGTGCCTAATTTTTTCTTAGTTCAGATTTCGTAATCATCATCATCATCATTGTCAACCATTATCAATCCACTGCTGGACGAAGGTCTCCCCAAGTTTCCTCCACAACGGTCTGTCTTGTGCCAGTCTCCTCCATGTCACCCCTGCATACTTTCGAATTTCATCCACCCATCTCCCATGTGGTCTTCTTCTGGGTCTTTTCCTGTCCCTTGGAATCCAATCTAAAATTTCGGCTGTCCATCGATGATCTGTCCTTCTGGCAGTATGTCCAGCCCATTGCCATTTCAGGGATTTAACTCTGATCATGATGTCTTCCACTCTTGTCATTTTTCGGATCCACGAGTTCCTCTTCTTATCTCTCCTGGTTACACCAAGCATGCACCTCTCCATGCTTCTTTGAGTTGTCTGCAGCCTTTGTATGTCTCTTTTAGTTAAGGTCCACGTCTCTGCACCATACGTAAGCACTGGAAGGATGCATTGATCAAACACTTTTCTTTTAAGACATAATGGCATATTGCTCTTGAAAATTATGCTGTTTCTTCCAAAAGCTCTCCAGGCAAGTTTTGTACGCCGATTAATTTCTTCACCAATGTGACCCTCACTTGATATCTGCTGTCCAAGATAAACGTACATGTCTGTTATCTCCAGCTTTTCTCCATCAATCGATAAATCTTCATTTCTTGTAAAAGCATTGAACATCACTTTTGTCTTCTGAAAGTTCATTTTTAATCCCACTTCTTTACTCTTGTCAGCAAGTTCCTGGATCATACTCTGCAGCTCTGATGGGCTAGTTGCAAAAATGACTACGTCATCAGCAAAACGAAGGTGGGTTAGATAATCTCCATTAATCTTTATCCCCTTGTTTTCCCAGCTCAGCGACTGAAAAACACCCTCAATGTGGCATTAAAGAGCTTCGGAGATATGGTGTCACCTTGTCTCACTCCCTTTCCAATTTTTACGTGTGTTGTATTTTCAAACAGCCTAATCTTTGCACTTGCATTTTCATAGATGTTATTAATAATATTAATGTATGCATCTTCAATACCACAGGTTTTCAGAGCCATTGTAACTGCTGATGGTTTCACCGAATCAAAGGCTTTTTCATAATCGATAAAAGCCATGCACAATGGAAGTTCATATTCCCTCGCTCTTTCAATTAGTTCTCTCAGCACGTGGATATGATCTATTGTGCTGTAGCCACTCCTGAATCCAGCTTGTTCTCTCGGTTGAGCCATGTCCAGTGTTACCTTCAAGCGGTGTGAAAGAACTTTAGTGAAGATTTTATAAACTACTGATAGGAGGCTGATAGGCCTGTAGTTTCCGAGATCCTCAATGTCACCTTTCTTATGTAGCAGGATCATTGTAGCGGTGTTCCAATCCTCAGGAATCTTTCCTTCATTAAGGCATCGAGTGAAAATTTGGGCGAGTACTGTTTCGATTTCTCCACTTGCTTCTTGTATGATGTCTACAGTAATTCCATCTTCTCCTGGAGCTTTTCCTCGCTTCATGTTCTTGATTGCATGTGCAACTTCTGCTGGAAGGACTGGAGGAACTCTGGTACTGGTATCTTTCATGATGTCTGGAGTGCATATATCATCCCTTTCATATAATTTGGAGTAGAAATCTTTCACTCTTGTCAAAATTTCGCCTCTATTTCTTGTTACAGAACCATCTTCTTTTCTCAGTGCCATAATCTGTTTTCTTCCCTTACTGAGATGTCCCTTTGCTATCTTTAGGCTTTGGTTGTTTTCAATTGCTTTCCTCACTAGTTCACATTTGAATTTTCTTACGTCTTCAGTGATACTTTTTCTTACTGTCTTGCATAGCTCTATATATTCCACTTTGGAAGTCACATCTTCTTTAGTTGTCCTCATCTCTCTTCTTTTTTGCATCAACATTTTGGTTTTTCCTGATAATTTGTTCACATGCAACTTGTTCTTAGACCCAGCTAATTTTGTTGCTGTTTCCATACGAGCTTTGGTTACTTTTCTGTTAACTTCAGAGATGTCCACTTCTTCCGATGTTAGGCCTTCTAAAGCAGAGAACCTGTTCTTCAGTTCCAACTTGAAGGTATTATGGTGTTTTTTAAGGTTGGTTATGTCAATAGATTTTGTTTGTCTTATGAGCTTGCCGCGTTCAAGTTTAGTGTTGAGGTGCATCTTACATCTCACCAATCTATGGTCACTACCTGTGTTGAACTTGTTTAGCACACTGCAGTCTTCTATGACGCCAATTTTTTTGTTACACATAATAAAATCAATTTCACTTGTCGTCCCATTTGGATGTCTCCATGTCCATTTCCTGTGTGGCTTTATCTTGAAGAAGGAGTTCAAGATGAAAAACCCTTCTGCCTCTGCAAACTCAACAAGAGTATTTCCACGCTGGTTTCTGTTGCCATGACCGAATTTACCTACTGAAGTTTCATTCTGTTGCCGTTGCCCTATTTTTGCATTGAAATCTCCCATAATTATTTTCAAGTGCTGCTTACCTTTATTATTTAGATGACAAATTTCCTCATAAAATTCTTCAATTTCTTCTTCAGGATGACTTGTGGTGGGTGCATAAGTTTGAATAATCTGAGCCTGGTATCTTTTCGAGAGTTGGATAACAAGTCGTGCAGCTCTGTCAGAGGAACTTTCAACTTCTACAACTTTATCCTTCAGTTTCTTGTTTATTATAAATCCAACACCACTAGTTCTGCCAGTATTTGTCCCACGATAGTAGAAGAGATGTCCACTTTTCAGTTCGATGAGATTTTCTCCTTTTCTCCTTACCTCACTTAGCCCCACGATGTCCCACTTGATCCTTTGTAGTTCCTCTTCCAATTCAAGAAGCCTTGAATCAGAAGATAGGGAGCGTCCATTGTAAGTAGCCAAGGTCAGCATCAGATGGCAGCCTAGTCCGGTCCTCCGGGGATTCTTAGCACCCTCTGCCTTCATGTCGCACTGGCCGCTGCCTTGGCCAGGTACATTCCAGCTGCCGGAGACTGAGGGCCAAGATTTAAGTTGTGGAATCATTTTGGAGGGGTTTGGCCATAACTCACCACGCTGGCCAAGCGGGTTGGTGAGTGTGGGATAGAATTTCCTCTAATCCCGATGGTATAGTTATACCGCTATGGGCGGTCGTCAGAGCCCCTTTAGTGGGAACAGGATGCACCACGAGAAGGCGGGGTTGACATTTGTCAAGGAGAGGCTGTGATGTTACGCATCACCTGACCTTACAGATTTCGTAATATATTGCAGTAAATGCAGTAATTTCTGTTGTGTAATCCATAGATTATCTATAAAAGGTTATAAATTTAGGTGCTGCCGACACCGGCAAAAAAAAAAAAGGTGCGTCGTTTTAAAAAGTCTGCGAGGTAATTGTCAGGAGAGGTGGTGTTATTGCGAAAGTACCGAAAATGCAGTAACAGAAAAAAATATAAAGTAACAGCGAGATAGAAGACTGCAAAGAGATTGTAAGAATACATGATTTTTCTTTTACTTAGAAGTATTTTGACAGAAAATATGACACAAGGAAGGCGTTACTATTTGTGCACGAGAAAGCCTACGTGGTGTGAGAATCCGCGACTCTCGGGAATCCCACAAAGCTATTCTGTAGCGTGTAGCCATTCTTGCGAATCGCATCGCCTAATTTTGGTGTGCTAATTGTATTAGTTACAGATTATTTTTTTTTTTCGGTATTCAGTTGAAACGTATTCAGAAATAAGATAATGCTATGGACTGCCAGCAGTTTCAACGGATTTTTTAGTGTAGGGTCATTCCACATCAATTCATCCAATTTTTTGGGGAAATGTAACCCACCATCTCAGATTTTGATGAAATTTGGCATGGAGGTATACTTCACCAAGATATAGAAAATGACCAAATTTTAACTTCCTACACCTCATAGTTTCCGAGATACAGGGCTCCAAAGTTTCACTGAACACCAATCGCACACGTAGAGCGATGGAGTACCACTTTTCACAAAATGCTGCATAACTGTAGTGCTATTTAGTTTAGAAGAAAGAAATTTTGTACCCGTATGCAAAATAGCTTCCAGAATAAGAAATCATTTTAAATTTCATTGAAAACACTGAATAAATAAATTAAATATAGTGGTAAAGTGAAAATTTAAGAAAAAAACTTGCTATTCTATGTTAGGCTCTACAGCAAATAGAGGTATGAGGGGACTCTTTTTTAATGTATATTGGTCTTTGACATATACTGTCACACAACAAGAAAAAAAAGTGGCTTGCTTTGAAGATATGTGCTAATATCTAAAATGCATGGAGTTCCACTTCGTCAATTCAACCATTTTATTTTTATTAATTATAATTCATCTCTGAAATTCAAGAAATTTCACAAGGAGATAAAACTAACAAGGACACAAAAATATTTTTAAAATTATGTTTTCTTATACTATATAGTTTCAGAGATACCATATTAACAAGTTTGACAATATGGCTAGTTCAGCTGCACCCCACAACAAGTATGATGAGGTTTTAAAGTTTTTCAGTCATTTCAAAATATGTTATTCTTTTATTGCAGATTGCAAAAAATTCCTGAAAAAAAAATTACTCTAACAAATCTCCCTGAAACAGAATTTTGGAAAATTCATTCCACCCCACCCCCTCTCATATTTCAAAATATGTTATCATTTTATTGCAGATTGCAAAAATTCCTGAAAAAAAAAGTTACTCTGACAAATCTCCCTGAAACAGAATTTTGGAAAATTTATTCCACCACCCCTCCCCACCCCCAAATGTAAACATTTCCACAAAAGACATAAGCATGTTTTATATGTGAATGACTAGTGAATACACTAAAGTAAGCTTGCAATGGATGGGCACTAGGAAACAATTGCAACTTATCAGAGAGCACTTTTTAAAAGAAAATGTGGCATGGGGCAAAAGGATACAGCATGATTCCTAAGGTCATGAGAATTTGTTTTGACTTCATCCCAGATCCTGTGCTCAACTGACCACAAGTTCAAGTGGGGTAAGTTTTATGACATTGTAAAACTCCCCAAGTGCTGAGATGAGGGTGGAGGTCAAAAAGAGTCCTCATTTCTCACTTCACCCTCCTAGGGATGTCCTCCAGCTAAAGAGAAGTAAGGTTTCAGTCCCTCATTCCCAGTTAAGGAAGCAATGGTTCAGATGCTCATTTCACTGTGGACAGGCTATCCAGAAGTCTCAAACTTTGCTGTGAAATATATTGCTTCCAATATTTTCTTTTTTGTGCATTGGCTGCTCTGTGTTAATCTGACTTTGGGGCAAGTTTGTCAACCTCAATCATGGAAAAAAATAATGGTCAGTGTAGTGTTGGATCACTTCCTAATACAGAATGCAATAAATCAAGTTGTGTGAAGACAAAAGGGTTTCTCAGTAGTGAAGAACTTTCTGTTGCTCACAAAGAACTTATTTCTTTAAGACCTAATATTCCACATAATGATATAATCTCAGTATGTCTACATCACAAATGTTATTATCTGAAGAAATATGAAAGCTACCAAGTAACTTGTTGCAACCCTTTTGGTGACCATGATGTGAAAAAACCTGTTAAGAGGTCCCTGCATCAAGTCAGTATACAAATAGCCCAACAGCTGCAATCTAAAAATATCAGTGTATGCCCAGGTCAAAAATTATGTCCTCAGTGTTGTGGAAAAGCATATAAATTAGGACAACCTGTAGAAAATGAAGTTTTAAGTGAGACTGATGATAGTGAAATGGCCCCTGATGATATTATTATTAAAGAATGTGCTGCTAAAAAAGTTTTGAAAGTTTATCTGATTTCGGATTGTCCTGTTAAAATTACATTCCTTACCACCCCACCCATAGTAAACCAGCATATGGGAAAAGAAAACTTCAAGCAAAGTTAGCTATGCCGAGTAAAATATCTTGTGTTCTAGAGTATGGCTTTACAGCTGTCTTCAACTAGGGACAGTGATGATGAACACTCCATAAATGAATTAAAATTTTTAAAAGCTCATGATTTGGAAAAACTTGTTGCTTTAGTGAAAGAAAAGATACCTACTGTTAGTCGTCAACAAATTTTTTTTTTTTTTAAAATCAGATATTAACAGTGGCTCCTCCATCATGGTCCAGAAAAAAGTAGCACAACAGTTTGCAGTTTCAGAATACACAGTACATCAGGCAAGAAAATTAGCAAAAAAATAAAGGCATTATATCAATTCCCGAACATAGCCATGGTAAGAAACTTTCACAAGATACCATGAAACAGATTATAGGATTTTATGAAGATGATAACTATTCCAGGCAAATGCCAGGAATGAAGGATAAAGTAAGTGTCTCTAGAAACGTTCGTGCTCAGAAAGGACTTATTCTGTACGATTTGAAAGAGTTATATCAACAATTTAAGCAAAAATATACTAATGAAAAAGTGGGATTTTCTAAATTTTGTGCTCTTCGTCCGAAATGGTGCATTCTTGCGGGCTTCTCTGGAACCCATTCTGTATGTGTGTGCACTATACATCAAAATGTCTAACTTTTGATTAGTGCAGCACACTTTGAAGAATCACATCAGGACTTTATCAAGTCTTGTCTGCAGCAGTAAGAATTCGAAGTGCATGCTTTGGTGTTGTTCAGTGTCCAAAAAGTACAAATCTGAATCAGTTATAGTTGCATAAATTGAAAGATTGTGATTCCCTGATGAAATCGAATATCACCAGTGGGTGTCTACAGACAGAATGGAGCTTCGAAAGTTATCTTCTTCAGTTGAGAAATTCGTTGAATTATTTTTGTCAAAAAATTGAGAAGCTCATTCCGCATTCATACATTACCAAAGCACAGTCTTTATTTTTCAGTAAGTTGAAAGGAACAATTGGTCCAGAGTGTGCCATTATACTGATGGACTTCAGTGAAAATTATGGATTTGTAGTTCAGGAAGAAGCACAAGGGTATCATTGGATCTGCCATGCATGCACAGTTCACCCTGTTGTTATTTACTATAAAAGAAATTCTGAATCTTTGAACTCTGCATCAAGTCACTGTTTCATTTCTGATGATTTTGATCATGATGTTGCAATGGTGTACAAGATTCAGAGTGAAATAATAACTTTCTTAAAAAAGAACTACCAACAAGTAAAAGTAGTACATTATTATACTGATTGTTGTGCTGCTCAGTACAAAAACTATAAAAACTTCATAAATCTATGTCATCACATTAATGATTTTGTAGTGACAGCTTCATGGTCTTTCTTTGCCACCCGCAATGGGAAGTCTCCTTGTGATGGCATAGGTGGGAATGTCAAACCAATCACTGCAAAAACAAGTCTCCAAAGTCTACTGAAAGAGCAAATAACCACTCCAGAGATGTTTGGCTTCTGTCATATGAATATCATGAAAAGAGAGTTCCATTTAATTTCAAAAAGTGATATGAATGCTGTGCACAATGAGTGTCAAGTAAGATTTTCTCATGCTCAAGCAATACCTGGTACACAGAGTTTCCACAGCTTGGATGAAAATTACTCTTTGATTTTGGCTGTGCAAATCTAGGAATACAAAAGCAGTTATATACACATTGTTATGTAGCATGTGTATATGTTTCTAACTGGTTTCTAGGAATAATAGAGAAAATCAATTATGAAGGTGGTGATGCATCTGTAAAATTTATGCACCCAAATGGCCCTGCAGTTTCATTTTACTGGCCTTCATTTAAAGATGAGTGCAATATTCCATTTGGGCACATTTTATGTTTAATTGACGCTCCCATGACAACAAGTTCTGGAAGAACATATGTGTTTTCCAAGTTGGAAAAATTATAAGGACTCCATTCTCAGGAGTTGATCATGGCATATTAAGAACATCAATGTAAATATTTGTGAAACAGTGCAAAACAAATTACTTGCTTGTGTTTCTTTTTTTCCAAGTCAAAACTAATTATGAAAAAACAGATCTATGTACCATAGGTGAGTATGACTAAGCAGTTTGTTGCATATGCTCACCTAACTTGTTGTCAGGTACATCTGAACTAGCCATTTTGTCAAACTTGTTGTCGGGTACAGCTGAACTAGCCATTTTGTCAAACTTGTTAATATGGTATTTCTGAAAATATATGGTGTAAGAAAACATAATTTTTTATATTTTTGTGTCTTTGTTAATTTTATCTCCTTGTGAAATTTCTTGAATGTCAGAGATGAGTTATAATTAATAAAAAAAAAAAAGTGGTTGAATTGACGAAGTGGAACTCCACACGCATTTCAGATATTTGCACATATCTTCAAAAGCAAGCTGAAAGCCACTATTTTTTTTCTTGTTATGTGACAGTATATGTCAAAGACCAATACACATTAAAAAAGAGCTCTCTCATACCTCTGCTATTTGCTGTAGAGCCTGATATAAAATAGCAAGTTTTTTTCTTAAATTTTCACTTCACCACTATATTTAATTTATTTATTCAGTGTTTTCAATGAAATTTAAAATGATTTCTTATTCTGGAAGCTCTTTTGCATAAGGGTACAAAATTTCTTTTTTCTAAACTAAATAGCACTACAGTTATGCAGCATTTTGTGAAAAGTGGTACTCCATCGCTCTACGTGTGCAATTGGTGTTCGGTGAAACTTTGGAGCACTGTATCTCAGAAACTATGAGGTGTAGGAAGTTAAAATTTGGTCATTTTCTATATCTTGGTGAAGTATGCCTCCATGTCAAATTTTATCAAAATCTAAGATGGTGGGTTACATGGCCTGGATGAAGTGACGTGGAATGACCCTGTAACTAATGAACTACGGTAATGCTGCAACAGCTAGCAATTTTAGTTCTTTTTTTACTTAAAAGTAGCACAAAAGTACTTCAAAATGACAGTTACTTTTTCAATAAGACGATCATTTTTTTTTCTTGCATCTTTTGAATTTCTGAGTCGGTCCTGTGAATCGCAGTTTTCTGACGGAAATTACGATTCATGATTAACATGGTAGGTGCGAATCATGTGGTGTCGATTGTACAACTGTTACGCATGCCAATTACTACAGAATGTCTGTATTTTCTACGGATTTAGTTGTCAAACTACGGATTCTACGAATTTTCATTTTGTTAAAAAATATATATATTTTGCTATTGTTTTATGATATACATAGGATTCTTAAGCGGATTTGCGGAATTCTCCGGGTTTTTTTTTTTTTTCTTTTCTTGTCATCATTTAGATCATTCTCAAGATTGATGCAAAACTGAAGAGAATTTGGGTGTTGGGTCATTTTCCGTCTGGGGACGGTATTTCAAGTTTCAAAGCTTTCGAAAACAGTAGTTAAATGGAGTAAAAAAAATTTGCCCTAATCGTAATTTTTTTTTCTCCCGATGTTGCGTTTGTTTCAAGTATTTTGGTTAAATATCATTTCACGGCATATATGTTCGTATTTCAGCTTAAACTGTAGCAAGAATTTGTGGAAACGGAAGTTAGACGCCGCAAAAATTGCCTCCTAAATCTTCAGGCTTGAGGTTCTTTCGCGAATTCGAGAAATTCCATCTTTTTCGTTATGTTCGCCACTCAGAAGATCGCACAAGTAAACAGAATGGGGGGGGGTAGATGTTTGTCGGAGGACGGAATTCCATCTTTAGAAACTTTCAAAAACGGAAAGTCGACGGAGTTCAGATTTTTTCTGTAATCGTAATTTTTTTCTCGCGATGTTGCCTGTGTCCAGTATTATTAAGTAATATCTTACTGCATACATTTTTGCATTTCACCTTGAAAATAGGAGAAAAATTTAAAAAACTGGAAGTCAGACGGAATTCCCGTAATGGCTATTGCTCTCCCTTCCCTCCATGATGTTTCCACTCTCCAGCGTTGTTAAATATATTCCCTGCCCCATAAGTTTTTGCAGTTAATCTTGATAAGAGAAGAAGGAAATTCCCGAAAACGGAAATGACGTTTGCAAAAATTGTTGGAAAAAATTGTAAAGAATTTGGAGAATTTGTAAAAATTGATGCATGGTGTTCAAAAGTTAATATTCTCAAAGTTACACCATTTATTTGAAATAGTTGAAGCTTTGATATCATGCACTCATGGTCCTCAGGCTGATGGTTGTCATCAGAGGGCACAAAAATCAAGAAAAGAAAAAAGTGACAATGAAGAAGTAGGGAGAGAATGATAGCAGCAGAAAGAAAAATTAAGCAATCAATGCTGTGCAGTTGCAGTCAACAAAAGACAGACTAACAGTAGTCCACATTCTTGCTGTCTGTTTTGATTTTTCACCAGTTAAAATGTTCAGCTTTTTTCCCCATTCTTTGGTCTCATCTTGTCTTAAACTGCAGTTTTAGAGGAAGTATGATCATATGGTAAGTGGAGGTCCGTGCACTGCGCATTCACTTGCTTGAATTTCCTGTCTATCAAGCATTGTGGAATTCTGAACACATCTTACTAATTTTTAATGGTGGAAGTTTCGAACTTAAATCCTGCAATCATGCCCTTGCTTGGGGAATCAATTTTGTGTTTCTCATGTGTTAAGTTTGTTTTATTATAGTCCCTGTTTGCTGTAATGTTTTGTTGGGGCACATTTGTTTTTTACAAAGAGATGGATCATTTTGTGAAATAGAGTCTATGTATGCCACGCAGTACTAGTTATTAGTAACAAGGCTATTGCCAATGTTGGCAGGTATGGGCTGTCGTTTTTTTTTTTTTTTTTTTGTTGTTGTTTTTTAATATCATGGTCTGAGACATGCCGCAGATTATGCGAAGGAAAAAATTGTTTTTCTCAGAATTTACCGATCTACGAATCATATGCCGCTGTGGATTATGCGTGGGATTTTTTTTTTTTCTGCCTTTGGATTATATGCCCTTACGGATCTCATGGAGGAAAAAAAATATGATACTTTGAATTAATATGTACAAAATATGACATCCACAAGTAGTATTTTAATAAAATTGAAATCTGAAATTTTAATTTTTTTTTTTGAGATCTACTGAAAGAATGGAAAAAAAAAATTGTGAAGCAAATTGGAACTTTATTTTGCAAAAAGTGATCTAGGTAAAAAGAAAAGAAAAATTGACAACAAATATGGTTTACCACTTTTGGTTCCAGCGTCATAACTAAACATGTTTTTGTTCATGCGTTATTGACTTTGTTTCACCTGGCGCCTAAATTTTGGAGCTGGCTCCTAGATCTAGAACATATTTGTCGAGCCCCGATCACATATACAATAAAGTGAGTGAAAATTGTAAAACCGCAAGTACAGCCACAAGTTCAAGATTTGAATTTTGCACATAATCATGGTTTAAATTGCAAAATCAAAGTCAAAATTGCATGTTCAAGATTTCAATTTTGCACTTAATTTTCTCATGGTATAACTAAGTAATTGATATTTGCATACCAAGAGATGATGATGGGGCTTGTCGGGTGAAATCTACTGCAGGGTTTGAAAAATACAGGCGCCAGGTCGCCATGGCAACTAAAAAATAGGAGCTAGCGACCATAACTTCAGCCCACTGTTTTTCTTTGAAATTAAAAATAATCGCCACGACAAAAGCTCCAGCTTGCTGTTGCCGATAATATACCAACACGTAAGTAGAGAAAAAAAATTAAACGGGCCGGACCCTTTAAACGGCGGCTCATGGCGATGCCAATGAAAGTAATTATTGTTTGCCTCAGTCGTGGTCATCGCCCGCCTCCCTACACTGCACCGTCAGCGCGCGACTTCCGTAGCGTGGATTTGTGATGTCAGTTACCGCCGCTGACCACCACAAAGGATAAGAGACTCGTTTCTCCCTCTGTAGACACTGAGCGCCTTCGTGGGAGAAGGGAAAAGGCACCGCTATTATGAAGCCTTCAGCTTTTACCGATCCTATTTGGCCCAAAATGAAATGCGCTCAGTTGACAGATTATTTTAAAACATCGTCAAAGGATAATGGCATTATGGAAAGTGGAGCAGCTGCTAACGATTTTAATAATTCTGACACCATAGGATCACCTGCTTAGATAAACAAAGCTAAGTAGTAGTTCGCGGCCACGTGGAATTCCAAAATGCATGGATAAAAGGATCTTCCTTGGATAGAATATAACAAAGATAATGGAATAGTCAACTGTTCCATATGAACAAAATGCCCCAATCTTAATGATCAATCTTCTAAACTAGTTTGTGGTTTTACGACACCATTTAAATTAGACTTAAAAATATGGAATTTCTCAGCAACATTTAAAATGTGTTGCTGCTTTGAAAGCTGAAATTGAACCCTAAACTACACTGCTCAGTAAAATGTGTGAAAAAAAAATGGATTAAAAGATGTTCAATCTCAAAATAGTATAACTATATACTAAAAATCCGAAAATTTATTGGCGTAGAATAAATAATCAAAATTCCCAAGCTTTCGCACATCAACCAGATATCTTTCTCAAGGAAGGTAGACAGCTAACTGCAAACAGGATAATAGAACGTTTCAACACTTTAAACGCGGTGAATTGACTAGACAATAAATGATTAGGAGCAAACGTGATATTTCGAAGAAACGAGGTCACGTTGGTTGGGCACGCGGTACTATGGTAGAAATCTCAGCATTATTTGAAGAATTGATTCCAAATACGTGGTAACTCCAGAGAGACGCTATCGTTACAAGCCTCGCAGCTGGTCAAGATTTCCAAGGTTTCGCGAATGGCGGTAGATTTGGGTGTGGAGTATGAAGCTAATTTCTTTACATCACTCCATATAGGATCGGCGGACTTGAACTTGACTTCTCTTGATAGGGCAGTGGTTATTTTTCCGTCTCTTGTATCCCTTTTATGTTCGCTGATTCTAATTCCAAACGAACGTTTGGTCATTCCGATGTAGTATCGCCTGGAGCCGTCCGGATATTTTAGTTGGATGGCATAAATGCCTGCCTCATTGAGAAGAGGGGGCTTGTCAATATTTCTCTTAAGCATCGTGTATAAAGATGCCGGAGACCTCATGCCGACACCGAAGTTCATCCTTCTGAGCGCATTTTTGAGTTGATAGGAAATATTTGGTATGTAGGGAATAGAGCCCAGGTAGCGAAGTTGCGGCATAGAAATATTATTAGCACTCCTGGTTCTGGCTTTCTCGATAAAGTTATGCATCTGGTTCGAAGTATATCCTGCCTCAGTGGCCAATTCGACGATGTTTCTTAGTTCAGATTGTCTAGAACGGGCATCGGATGAGACAGTGAAGGCTCTTCTAATTCGTGAACGGAATAAGGCGGTCTTGTAATCATCAGGGCAGAATGAACTGCGGAGCATCAGGTTGGGAATGGAAGTGGGTTTATAATAGACTTCCGTATGAAGGCGGTTGTCATGCGATTTGCTCACTGAGACGTCGAGATAAGGTAAAGTACCATTGTGTTCAAGCTCCATGGTGAAATTGATTCTAGGGTGTATACAATTTATTTTATCGAGGAAAAACGGGAGTCTCCTTTTCCGTGTGGCCATATGAAAAATACGTCGTCTGCGTATCGTAGCCAGGTGGTAGGTCTTAGGGGTGATGTTGGTGAATATATGTTGCTCAATGGGGCGAAGTATTGCTTCCGCAAGGACGGCTGAGAGCGAAGATCCCATTGGAGCGCCATTTACTTGCTTATAAATTTGCCCTCGGAAACTGAAGTAGCTGGAATTTGAGACCAAGTCCATTAATTTGAAGATGCTGAGGCAAGACTCCTGAGAATAAACCGATGAATTAGATATAGCCTCTTTCAATGTTCTGATGGCTTCCGGTACGGGGATCGATGGATAAAGAGAAACTACGTCGAAACTGCCGATAATGTCGCATTGTTCAATGGTGAGCTGCTTGATTTTCGTGATAAAATCTAAAGTGGAGGTTATTATAAAGTCCGACTCCGGTAGATGATTAGTTAAGAATTTGGTTAACGCTTTTGCTAAGTGGTACATCGGTGCGAATGTTCTGGACACGATCGGTCTCAATGGATTGCTGGGTTTGTGGTGTTTAAGTCTGCCGAAGAGTTTTGGGATCTGAGGGCCAGGCGGTAATTTGGCGGATTTCTTGAGATCATCTGGAATATCAGTTGACCTTGCAGTTCTTTTTACCTGTGCAATCCAAGAATTTAGAGGATTCCTTCGTAAGATTATAGATCCAGAATCGGATATAAATTCTTCTAGTTTTTTATTATAGTCCGCTGCGTCCATTATCGCTATCTGGCCGGATTTGTCCGTTAGCGTCAATATTATGGAGTGGTCATTTCTAAGGTTGGAAATCGTCCTTGGAATTTTGAAATTATTAAACGATTGCTTCTTATTGTACCACGATTTTAACCACGTTTGCTCCTAATCATTTATTGTCTAGTCAAGTCACCGCGTTTAAAGTGTTGAAACGTTCTATTATCCTGTTTGCAGTTAGCTGTCTACCTTCCTTGAGAAAGCCATCTGGTTGATGTGCGAAAGCTTGGAAATTTTGATTATTTATTCTACGCCAATAAATTTTCAGATTTTTAGTATATAGTTATACTATTTTGAGTTTAATTTGGTGTACAGTTCCTACTTTTTGAAGATGTTCAATCATTTGAAAGTGTTTTTTTTTAATACTGCATATTAAAAAAATAATAGGTGATTATAATAATAGGTGATTTACAGATACAGCCAAAAATAATAGGTGATTTACAGATACACTGGTGTGCAAAAATTAAGGACGAAGAGGAAATATTAGCATAACAGCAAAACGCGAGCAGGCAGAACGAACCGAAAGGCCACTCAGGAGATAAACTAGGGTCCAGTACAGTAGGTCATGCACATATATGCAGCATGATGTGGGGGGGGGGTCAGAAGGGCATAAAGCACACGGGCGGTGTACGCTCAGCAAATCGGTGAAAGCTATTGCACGGTGTACATCGGTTTGAACGACGTCGATTTGCTGCCACCGTGTGATATGACCAACAGGCAATCCAGTAGACAACATCTGGATGACTTTACCCGAGGTCGCGTCATTGGGAAGTTGGAAGAAGGTCGAAGTGTGACTAGTGTGGCGGAGGAGTTTGGAATCGCTCACAGCATAGTTTCACGAGCTTGGAGAGCATTTCAAACGACAGGAACAGCTGTCCGAGAGTTTAGCAGTGGTCGTCCACGAGCAACCACAGCAGCGGACGACCGGTATATTATCCTACAGGCGAGAAGAGACAGACGGTAGACAGCGGAAGAAATCGCAAGGCACATGCAACAGACAACTGGACGTCCGTTATCCCGTTTTACTGTGGCCAGAGGCTGCACAAAGGTGGTCTATTTGCAAGACTACCAGTACGGTGTGTGCCATTAACACCTACTCATCGGAGACGGCGGTTTCTGTGGTGCCAGGAACACAAGGATGGGACACATCAGCAATGGGGTCGAGTTCTCTTTACGGATGAGAGCCGATTTAGTCTGACGAGCGATTCTGGACGTATACACATCTGGAGAGAGCAGGGAACACGCAGTCACACCTCCAACATCATCGAAAGGGACTGGTTTGGAGGTGGGGGAGTTCTCGTTTGGGGCGGTATCATGCTTGGTAGCCGTATTGACCTCCAGATCTTCCAAGCAGGTTCAGTCATTGGTGTCCGCTATTGTACCAAGGTTCTCCTGCCTCACATGCGTCTGTTTAGAGGTGCTGTGGGTCCTGAGTTCCTCATCATGGACGAAAACGCTACACCTCATAGTACAGTGGCTGTCGCAGAGCTGTTGGAGAGTGAAGATATTCAACGCATGGATTGGCCCGCAAGGAGCCCGGACCTAAATCCAATCGAACACGTGTGGGACCTTCTCTGGAAACGCTTGGCAGCACGTCACCAGCCGCCAGCAGCGATTCCGCAGCTGCGATTGGCGCTACAAGAGGAATGGGCTGCGATACCTCAACAGCTCCTTGACAACCTCGTCCTCAGCATGGACAGATGTTGTAAATCCTGCAACACAATCAGGGGTGACCATATCCCCTACTAAAGACTGGATTTTCTTGGCAGCCGCCTGTCACATGGACGTTTCTGTCTTCTGTCCAGTTGTGCTCAAAGCTACCTTTTCAATAAAGTGCCTTTGTATCCTTTGGATTCCTTGTTTGGACGGTTTTGCTCACTTGTCCCATATTCTTACATCTTGGGGATCTTATGGTATGATTTGAGTCTATGTGGAGTACTTCTGCACGACGTTACATTCGAAAAACCGTCTCGTCCTTAATTTTTGCACGACAGTGTATAAAAGACATGTTAACTCTAATCAGCAATTGTGTAGTTGAGGTTCTTCAAGAATTATGGTAACAATAAACTCTTGTAAAGAAATAATTTCTCACATAGCACATATAATTTAGGAAGATTTATTAGCAGAAATGAAGCAGAGTAGTTTTCTAAGCATTTCATTAGATGGTTCAACTGACAAATCTGATGAAAAGCAATTTGTTTATGCACGGTACCTAAAAGATAATGTGATTAAAGAAAGTTTCTTAGGCATAATTCCACTTGAAAGTGGTACAAGTGAATTTTATTTGCATGCTTTGAAGCAGATGCTACAAAAAGCTGATCTAGAAATGCATCAAGAGTCCAATTCTCCACTCATTGGCATTGGAACAGATGGAGCAGCAGCAATGGTGGGAAAAGAATATGACTTGGTAACAAAATTAGGGACTATAACAGGTATGGAACACTTAATTTCAATTCATTGTGTTGATCACAGACTGAATTTGGTTGTACTAAGTTCAATTCAAGGTGCAAAATACCTTTCAAAAATTGACAGTGTACGAAAAAAAAATTTATAAGTTTTATCAGAATTCACCTGAAAGATTAAAACAGCTTTAAAAAGTGGCAGAAGCTTCACAAACTGAAATTTTTAAATTTCAATATCTTCGTAATGTTAGATGGGTAGCAAGTAAAGTAAATGCTCTGACTGCTTTGATTAAAAATTGCACTAGTGTTGTTCTACATTTAGAAAATATATCAAATAGTTCCAGAGAAAAGGCTGCAACTGTCAAGGATTTATTGAAGGATTTGAAATTGTTTCGTTTTGTGAAATTTGTGCATTTTCTGTTGGATTTTTTAAGAATATTTAATTCATTGTCTCTTCTGTTTCAAAAATCTGACCAACTACTACCTTCAATTAATTTGCATGTTAAGAAAGCACAGTTTAATCTAGAGACTTTAAAGAGCACGTGCAGTGGGATGGAAAATTTAGTTGTATCTAACACAACTTTAGATGAGAAATTTAAAGAGATACATCTTACAAAAATTTATACAAATGCTTTTGAAAATGACAAGCAAAATGTCCTAAACGATGGTATCCAGTTTTTAAAAGAGATTCTTAGAAAATTCACCGATGATTACTGATGCTGTTGCAGTATTTGACACATTTCAATGGCCAGATGGTACAGATTTAATTATGGAGAAAGTGAAATAAAAATGTTAGGCTTATATTATAAGACATTTCTCAGTAATAAAGGTAAGACAGAAGAAGAGTTTCTTGATGATCTTTTAACCGAGTGGTTTGATTTAAAAACACTTCGAAAAAAATTTAATACTGAACAATTAGAAAAAACTCAAGCCATGAAAAAACAGATTTCCACATTTAAATTCTCTTATTAAGATAGTTGTTATACCAGCTTCCACAATTTCATGTGAGAGAGGATTTTCTCACATGAACCTGATACAAAATCAATTAAGAAACAGAATGGAAAGTAGACAAGTTTACAAAATTTATTGATGATTAATTTGAATGGACCTAATCTAAAGACCTTTAACCTCGATAGAGCAGTTGACCATTGGTATTTCAAAACTAAAGCTGGTTCCTAAGTTTTTAAGTCTGGCTCCTGACATTTCAAGAGATTTTTCAATCCCTGATCAACTGGATATGTTTAATTTAGCTCATGTGGTCCTTCACTTTTTCAGCAAATTGCTTGCCTCCTACTATCCCGTGCTCTCCAATGGTATTTTAGCTGACATCATATGATGTCTTTATTTTCAATACACCAGACATGAATAATAATGAAAGGCATAAGCGTATTAAATCCATTTATTTTTGTGGTGTAGTCAGTATAAAGGTTCGCCAAGCTTTCGCACTCCACTGGGAGGCTTTTTTAAGGCAATGGTAGACATAATTGCCTTGAAAAAAAAAGCCTCCCAGTGGAGTGCAAAAGCTTGGTGAATCTTTATGCTGACTATACCACAAAAATAAACAGATTTAATATGCTATATGCATTTTGTTATTACCATATGATGTCATCATAAACACAACCAACCTGCAGCAGAAGCCCCATGGAGTCGTTGCTTCTAGATTTCATGTAGCCAGTTTAAAAAAAAATAAGTACTTGTTGTTAAGGACTTGTTGCCATTTTCAGCAAAAAAAAAAAAAAAAAAAAAGTGACTTTTAAGCACCCCCCCCCCCCCCCCCCAAAAAATAGGCTGTTTTTAAGGACTTAAGGACAGCGGTTATCCTGAATTACCACAAATATATAGAAACACAAGCTGAACAGCCAGACAAGTTTCCAAGATTGTTGTCAGAAATTTTAGAATATGTGATTTTACATATAGGGAATCCTTGCATATGCATCAAAAGATTAATGAAGTTACAAAAATCATCTACTGCATGCAAGCACAAATAATGAACATTTCTCACTCTGTTGAGTTATGGCTTGAGGCTTGTGGATAATGAGAATACTGCACCCTACCAGAAACAAGTAAGTGAATGAAAAAAGCTCTTCACCCTATCCATTATGTGGCAAATATGACGAACCCAAAGTAAGTATGCAGGAAGGCATTTATCACCAGAACAGGGACAAATGGCTGAAGACTGGTTGATAAAAAACATCCTGGGTGGTTAGTTCCAGAAATGGTCTTTAAAATAAAAGATTAAAAGATATACTCAAAATCTATGTTTACAAACAATGTAATCAAAAAGCTTCAGTACAGCACAGTGGTGGCATCTTTTGGAATTGTGTTCAGTAAAAGATGGAACTTTCCCCCAAAGTTTTTGTTCATTCATGAGAGGGTTAGCTAACTGTCTAGCCAGTTCAGCATTGCTAGAGAGAATGCTTCAATTTGCAGGGTTAGTGGTGTTAAAATTGCACTAGGAATTGAAAAAGCTCAAAAATTAGTCAAAGTGCACCAATATTTAAAAACAAAAGGACAATAATAAATTCAAAATTGTTTCCAGTTTTTAATGAATGAATAAGCTTTTTAAAATGAGCAATTGCACAAAAAAGAAAAGGGTAATTCCAGCAAAATGAAAAAAAGTATGTTTTTTAATCGTGATTTTATTTTAACACTTTCAAATCCAAGAACTTCAAATTCATTTTATATGCAGTTTTCTACAAGGTAAGAAAGATTTTCAATTTTTTCTTTTCCAACTTCTTGTTGAAATGAAACACTCCAATTCATTTTTCACTGTTTTTTTCCCTTATCACCTTTTATTACCTTACTTTTTTGTTGAAATGGGAATTCATTAATTTTAAGGAATGGGAATTCATTAATTTTATAATATAGGTATAAAATGGCACTACTCCACTGGAGCCAATGCAAGCACCAGAGAATTTAGACAACTACTTCTGGCTTTGATATGCAGCAGTGTACCAGTGTTTGAAATCATCAGTTGTATTGTGCAACTTCAGATTTTGTTTCTAACTTTTTGCTTTTCTGACTAAATATCTGTACCTAGTCAGTAGTAACCAACTGGAATTCTTAGCTTACTGGCAATTAAATAATGTGATTCATCTACCTGTTTTGACTGTCGATTTTTGCTCACTGTTTACAGAACAAGCTTTTCATTGGCTGATTTCAAACATTAAGTGCTTTATAATTGCTCAGCACATTTGAAATGACTTGGAGCAGAAAGCATACCATAACAAGAGCAATCAACTTAAGCAAAAATGAAATTGGGATTAAAAAAAAAACCTCCTAGGGTTTTTTTTTTATTTTGCTTTTTTTTTTTTCTGGATGGCAGGTGGGCTTTTTTACAAACACTATATATAATATTGCTTCATGTTCTTTTATTACCATGTACTATTTGATTATCCAAAAATAATGTAACCCTATCTCATTCTGATAGCAAATCTGGGAGGAAACGTGGGTCATTGGAAAAAGGGCAGTATACCTCCAGTCAAAAGGTAGCAGCATTTCCACTCTTTCTTCTACAAAAATAAGCAATTTTTAAGGCACACACCACCAATGCCCTACACACACACAAAATTCAAGGACCTTACTAACTACATATGCAACAATAACATGCACAAATATACTTTTACACACAACTATGTAAATCGCAGTATGCTGATTAAGTTTGCAAATTTTTTCACATAAGCTTGTGGATGTAATTATTACACTTTGATGTTATGAATATTGGAATTTGATGTTATGTTATGAATATGAAATTGCAATATTTATTAATATTGCAAATGATGTTACGCAATTTATATGGCAGTTCAAGCTGGTCAAATCAGGTTTCTGATCTGAGAGAATTACATATGCAATAAAGAGTATGCAAATTGTAAAACTGTAGTTAAATGTGGTGAGTACACGATTCGAATTTTGCACATAATCCACTTGTGGTTTAAATTGCAAAACCAAAGTCAAAATTAAGAGTTCAAGATTTCAAGTTTGCACTTAAATTTTCTCATGGTGTAACTGAATAATTGTTATTTGCACATACAAAATGGGGGAAACGCAAAAGTGAAATATCAGTATCAAGAGATGGTGATGGGGCTTGTTGGATGGAATCTGCTGAGCATGTTTAATTTAGCCCAGGGTCCACTTTTTTCAGCAAATTACTTATCTCACCCTGCCCCATATTTTCTCTCCATGGGCCTTCAGCTGTTGTGAACACAGCCGTCCAACAGCACAAATTCTAGGCCCTACATCATAACTTCCAATTTCATGTAGTTAGTTATGAAAAATAAGTACTTTAAGAACTTATTGCCAGACTGAATTCAATCCATGTTGAATGGTATAACTTGGCATGAAACTCAGAACACTATGCAGAAACAGCATACTAGTTATGAAAAGAAATTTTAGAAACACATAAGTACCTTTGACTCCACTTTGGTCTTGATTTACAGTTGATCAAAATTCAAGTGGGATCGAAACTACTTAGTTTCTAAAATTTCTTTACGCAATTAGCATGCTAACAATAATGTTGATGGCTTACAGAAGCTTGTACTTTTTTTCTTTTTTGATTGGAGGTTTAATGGCCACCATGAGCAACTCAATGGGCTATAAGCAGTCGTCCACCCCTAATTTAGAGTCACTGGTTCCAGGGAAGGGAGAGAGCCAGTGCCGTTACTAAGACAAACACAACATCTATGCCTCACCAGGATTCGACCCCGGACCCCTTTCGGACAAATGATTAGAGGCGATCGCCTAGACCACTGCACCACTGAGGCGGCAAAGCTCGTACTTCATTAGCAAACGTGTGTTGCTGCCAGTGGTGATTAACTGGAATAGTAAAGTTTATTTTGTTCTGTATTTCGGCTATTTGAAATTTTCATCAATTAATATTCACAAATATTTCATCAGAAATAACCTAATATAGCAACAGAGTTATTTCCATTTAAGAATTTCTAAACTACATGGTTAATTTAGGCAGACAGTGACATACAATAAATGGCAGCAGTAAACTTAGTCCTTCTTTATGCTCCAAACTGCTTCTTCACCCAGGTTGAATGTACACCCAAGTGCTGATGGCCCATTACCAGCGAGTCATCAGAGGCTCTCTTTAACTTGGGAATCAAACCAGGACCCATCTCAAATGAACTCTTAGAATCCATTATTATATTCGCACTTTTAAGGTATTAACCTCTTGCAAAGTGCGCATAGTTTACGTGCAATTCATAAATGACAAAAAACCATGAGGAATAACCACTCACCATAAAGATCATGGTAACCTTTTTTTTTTTTTTTTTTTCATTCATCGTGATAACTGGGCTTCCACAGGTTTACAGACTTCTTGCTTACGTTTCTTATTTTCGGGTGTGAAACATCGTTTTTTTTTCTTTTTTTCCTTTGCCTTATAATATGTTACTATAATGCTTGTCAATTCGATAAAATCACACATACACTCATTCATACATTTCAAGTAAAAACTATGTACATAAACCTTACATTCACAGGTGATTAAACCTTAGTCAACTCTAATTATGGAACTCCTCCTTCTGTTTCACAACCTCTGCTACTCCCCCTGCAATTGTCACACCCATTCAGCCCCGCATCCAATCCTCTAGTAACTTTCGACAGGTCCCTGTCATCTTCAGGAGGCAGGTGTGTCTCATCCGCCCACCACAGCTCAAGTGAGCAGAGCCATCGAGGCCTGGGCTCCAGTCGCTATCTCTGAATCGTTGTGTCTCTGGCGCCATCTATTGTCCCTGCTGCTCTTTTTTCCCTCTTTCTTTTTACGCTGCTGTTCAATTTTTATTAGGGCTTTCCATTGTTCGTTTAGGTTATTTGGCTCATTAATGTTGCATAATCTTGATCTGTTTTTCAATTAACACTGATTCTGCAATTCTTAACTGCTTTTCGTTTTTACAGCTCTTAATAATTTTAATATCTTCAAACCTTGGACATTTTTGATTTTCCATACAGTATTGGGTCAATGCTGTCTTAGCCTCTTTTTATTCCAATTATTAATATGCTGGTTCAATCTATACTTTAATTTATTCTTGGTGCTGCCTATATATGACACAGGTGGTTGCTGGTTTATTGGGATTTCATAAATTCCTGCTCTATCTAATTGGCTAATTTTTCATTTTTAATCACTAAATTTTTTTATAGTAAGTACCTGATTTCCTACCTGTATGCCATACTTGCCACAAACTTTATTAATTTCTGCTGAAACATTTTCTATATATGGTATTGCTCCACATATTTTACAAGTTTTTTATCAGTCTTGACCTTATTTGTAACCTTGAGTTACTTCATAAATCCATTTTTTAATACCTGTTTAGGGTATCCAAAGCATATGCAATTTTTTTCAATATATTCAATTTCTTCCTTTCTATACTGTTCAATTGATGAATGTGTTAAACTTCTTTTAATTAGTGTTTTAACACTATTTCTTTTATGTGTTAATGGATGTGATGACTGAAATGGTATCAGTACTGGGATATATGAAGATTTTCTATGCACTCTGAATTGTAAATTCTCCTCTGTTTTAATAATCAAAACGTCCAAAATGCCAAAGTATTGTCATGTTCTTGTTCTACTGTCAGTTCTATAGATGGATAAATTTCACTATACTTTTTTGTCAAGTCCTCAAGTTCATCATTTTTTAGCCTGGATAACAGAAAAATGTCATCAACATATCTGCAGTATATCAGTGGTGGATCCTCGAGTTTACTTATTACTTTTTCCTCAATGTCACTCATTATAATTTCAGCAAATAAAGTTGACAGTGGTGACCCCATAGGTCCACCATGATTTTGTTGAAGACAAGGTTCACTGTGAAGAATACATACGAATTTATTGAGAAAATTAAAGTAATTAAACAAGATTTAAGTGAATATCATATGGCTAGTATGGATGTGAGAGCTCTTTTTCCTAGCACACCAGTACCTCAGGCAATAGAAATAATTATTGAAAAATTGTAGGTGCTACAGACAATGAATGCAATACAAATAGAGGAGTTAAGAGAAATTTTATTGTACATATATGAAAATAACATTTTTAAGTTTAACAACAAGATGTACAAACAAAATCATGGTGGACCTATGGGGTCACCACTGTCAACTTTATTTGCTGAAATTATAATGAGTGACATTGAGGAAAAAGTAATAAGTAAACTCGAGGATCCACCACTGATATACTGCAGATATGTTGATGACATTTTTCTATTATCCAGGCTAAAAAATGATGAACTTGAGGACTTGACAAAAAAGTATAGTGAAATTTATCCATCTATAGAACTGACAGTAGAACAAGAACATGACAATACTTTGGCATTTTTGGACGTTTTGATTATTAAAACAGAGGAGAATTTACAATTCAGAGTGCATAGAAAATCTTCATATATCCCAGTACTGATACCATTTCAGTCATCACATCCATTAACACATAAAAGAAATAGTGTTAAAACACTAATTAAAAGAAGTTTAACACATTCATCAATTGAACAGTATAGAAAGGAAGAAATTGAATATATTGAAAAAATTGCATATGCTTTTGGATACCCTAAACAGGTATTAAAAAAATGGATTTATGAAGTAACTCAAGGTTACAATAAGGTCAAGACTGATAAAACTTGTAAAATATGTGGGAGCAATACCATATATAGAAAATGTTTCAGCAGAAATTAATAAAGTTAGTGGCAAGTATGGCATACAGGTAGGAAATCAGGTACTTACTATAAAAAATTTAGTGATTAAAAATGAAAAAATTAGCCAATTAGATAGAGCAGGAATTTATGAAATCCCAACAAACCAGCAACCACCTGTGTCATATATAGGCAGCACCAAGAATAAATTATAGATTGAACCAGCATATTAATAATTGGAATAAAAAAGAGGCTAAGACAGCATTGACCCAATACTGTATGGAAAATCAAAAATGTCCAAGGTTTGAAGATATTAAAATTATTAAGAGCTGTAAAACCGAAAAGCAGTTAAGAATTGCAGAATCAGTGTTAATTGAAAAAAACAGATCAAGATTATGCAACATTAATGAGCCAAATAACCTAAACGAACAATGGAAAGCCCTAATAAAAATTGAACAGCAGCGTAAAAAGAAAGAGGGAAAAAAGAGCAGCAGGGACAATAGATGGCGCCAGAGACACAACGATTCAGAGATAGCGACTGGAGCCCAGGCCTCGATGGCTCTGCTCACTTGAGCTGTGGTGGGCGGATGAGACACACCTGCCTCCTGAAGATGACAGGGACCTGTCGAAAGTACTAGAGGATTGGATGTGCGGGGCTGAATGGGTGTGACAATTGCAGGGGGAGTAGCAGAGGTTGTGAAACAGAAGGAGGAGTTCCATAATTAGAGTTGACTAAGGTTTAATCACCTGTGAATGTAAGGTTTATGTACATAGTTTTTACTTGAAATGTATGAATGAGTGTATGTGTGATTTTATCGAATTGACAAGCATTATAGTAACATATTATAAGGCAAAGGAAAAAAAAAAAGAAAAAAACGATGTTTCACACCCGAAAATAAGAAACGTAAGCAAGAAGTCTGTAAACCTGTGGAAGCCCAGTTACATCACGATGAATGACGTGTTGGAAGTGTGTGGTCCATTGAAGGTTACCATGATCTTTATGGTGAGTGGTTATTCCTCATGGTTTTTTGTCTTAGAATCCAGTGCTTCCAGGGCCGGCATAAGGCATATGCAAAGTGTGCCACCGCACAGGACAACGCTCTGAGGGGTGCGGCAAAATTACCTTTTTATTCTTTTAGCAGCAGAGAAGCGTAAAAAGGAGAAAGCAACCTATCGTATTTGTAAATGACTTTTTTCATCCAATATTAAAAACATGCAGAAAGAAAAGAGTTGGTGTTGCTTACATGAAAAGAAGCGATAGGATCATGTGCGCTTGTCCACAGCAGACGCAAGTGCATTCGCGCCCTTGTGGGAGTGATGGAAGGGGGAGCAAGCAATTCACTTATGAAGAAGATGACGAGCCTATTGAAGATCTAATGATGCGTTATAAAGTTGAATTTTACTTTCACCTGTTAGGTATTATAATTACATTTTTCGAAGAAAAATTCATACAATTGAAATCTCACTGGGATACCTTTGCTTTTCTTTATAATGTGGCCAAGCTCCAAGACATGGCCATTGATTTGCTCAGTGAAAAATTGCTCAATGTTTTAGAGGGCAAAGATTTGAAAGACAAATTCTGACGAGTTAAAAGATGAACTGAAAATGCTTTCGACTTTAGTAGAGCCTGGTATTGGTTCGATAGAAACTTTAGAAATCATTAACCCACAGAATTTTGCCCCAAATGTAAGTGTGGCATTCCGTATCCTACTGACTCGACCTGTAACTGTAGCTAGTGGGGAGAGAACTTTCTCCAAACTTAAGCTTATCAAGACATACATGCGGTCAACTATATCACAGAGCCGTTTGAGTGGACTGGCAATGATTTCAATTGA
The DNA here is from genome assembly GCA_039090855.1 of Macrothele yani. NCBI lineage: Eukaryota > Metazoa > Arthropoda > Arachnida > Araneae > Macrothelidae > Macrothele > Macrothele yani. The sequence continues at coordinate 128,351,212 of CM077027.1, read as the reverse complement.
ACATCAATTGGCTAAAAAATTAGACTACACAGAAGCAGTCAAAGAATGTGCAAGATCTAAAGCCTGAAAGTTCCTTGTATTTGAACTGTCTTTACATTATTCTCTTCTTTTCCTGTTTAAACAAAATTATAAGTTGGCGTAATTTATTGATTACGAAATTCTGTGATGAAATGAAAATGTAGTTGTTTTTTTTTCATTATATCACAGAATTTTATTGGCATGTTTAATTTGTAATGTATTAAAAGTTCAATAAATCCATTTATTAACCAGTGGGCTCATAAATTTCTATTTTATTCCAACTTTCGTCAAGTACTAAGCTTCCTGTCGAGTACCCAAGTTTCTCATTGCTCTTTCTACGTTAAAGAAACACATAGCAACCGATAATTGTTTGTTTTTTTAGAGCGATGTATTTATTTACTGACGCCACGTATTTCGAGGAGTTTCAACTAAGTTTCTCATTTAGAATACTTAGTACTCGACAGCATGCAGGCTTTTTGCAGCTAAAGGAATAAATAGGGAAATAAAGTTTAATTGGCTTCCTTATTAATCCAAGAGTACCTTCACACCGATGAGCCATTACATTATGACCAACCCCAGCATATGGAAATGAGCGTACCTGGAGGCCGAACGGTGGCGCAGATGAAGTTTATAGAGCAGTATATACAAATAAAGGTAACTTGATCACGCTAGTTACGTTAACTGAAAACTTTTACAAAAAGTTCGTAAGTTCGAAGCTCGACCTTATCTTAGGTCTTCATCACGCCAATGGAGGACTAAGATTGTTGCCAGATTCTACATTTGAATTTTTCCTATTTTTGTTGCCAAAATTTAGAATTGATCTCCAGATCAACGGAATGTAGAGAGGAGATTCGGAGTTGCAAGTCATTGAGTTGAAAATAATTTCTATGCTTTCACGGAAACGGAGGGCAAAACGATTGTCAAAAGAAGCAATTCGCTTTGCTTCGTTCCAGTGGGGAACTGCAGATGTGTCTTCCATTGTCAAAATAGACAAGGCAGTATTAGGATTGGCTTTCGAAACATCTTTTTTATGTTCTAAAATTCTATGGCTAATGCTCCTGTATGTGCTTCCAATGTATAAGTTATCCCCAGTAGAAGAAGAGATAGGAATGCAGTAAACTCCTGGGAGGTTCAGGTTTTCAACTTTGTCCCTATCCCTTTGTAGAAGTTTCAAGATGTTTAGGGTAGCATAGAAATTATTTTCAACTCAATGACTTGCAACTCCGAATCTCCTCTCTACATTCCGTTGATCTGGAGATCAATTCTAAATTTTGGCAACAAAAATAGGAAAAATTCAAATGTAGAATCTGGCAACAATCTTAGTCCTCCATTGGCGTGATGAAGACCTAAGATAAGGTCGAAAGCTTCCAACTTACGAACTTTTTGTAAAAGTTTTCAGTTAACGTAACTAGCTTGATCAAGTTACCTTTATTTGTTAATATTGTTACGTGTTTTGCCCATCATCGTCAAGAGCAGTACATATACAATCCGAGGAACGGCTTTCGGTTAGTACATTGTTTCAACTCAGATTGGTAAAAGCTGCCAATTTATCAGAGCTTGATGAAGGACAAATTGTGATGGTACTGCGCCTCGGAACTACGATTTCGGAAACGGCGCGGCTTGTTGGTTCTTCACGTGCCGCTGTAGTGAGTACGTATCAAAAGTGGTACACAGATAGCCAAGTGACGAACCATAGTACAGCCACGCGTCGCCCGCATCTCATTGATGCCAGAGGGGAGCGGAGAGCGTTGCGCATTGTTCACAGCGACCACAGGGCTGCAGTGCGACAAATCACCCGCAGCAACAACAGTGGTGATCAGGGCAATGTGTCGCACAGCAAACAGATCATCACAGCCTTCTGTGCATGAGCCTGCGTACCCAGCCGGGTCGCCATGCTGACTGCACGAAATCGCCAACAACGCATGAAATGGGCTCAAGATCATCGAGATTGGACCGTGGACGATTGAAAGAAAGTGGCCTGGTCTGACGAATCAAGATTCCTGGTGCATCACGCAGAAGGCCAAGCGCAGATATGCACATTACCAACACAGGCTATGGCATCTGGATGCACTTCTGGGGGAGGGAGGGGATGGCAGTGGTTAAAACCAGGCCAGTGGCGGTGGTTTTATGGTGTGGGTGATGTTTTCTTGGGACACTTTAGGCACCATTATCCCAATAGCACAATCCCTGACAGCTGTCAGGTATCTGAACATTGTTGCAGACCAAGTTCACCCATTCATGGCAACAGTGTTCCCTGCTGGTGATGGCCATGACCAACAGGATAATGCACCATGCCACACTGCCAGAATCGTCAAGGAGTGGTTTGAGGAACATGGAGACTTTCTGTTAATGCCCTGGCCTCCAAATTCACCTGACATGAACCCAATCAAACATTTATGGTTTGACTTGGAAAAGTGAGTTCTCACTAAAACACCACCACCCCGAAACGTACAGGAACTGGAGGACCTGCTGTTGACATTATGTTACCACATACACCAGGATGCCTCACCGAGTGGCCGCAGTTATGCGCCCTAAAGGGAGACCAACAGTTTATTAGGTAGGTGGTCACAATGTAGTGGCTCATCGGTGTACATTATGTACCGTATTGTTTTGGGTGGTGACAATGTTTTTCTCCAATAGTTGAACTTCATGTGCTTGGTGTAATAATTATAAAATTTTGGGGAAATGTAAACTTTATTTATGAAGGAAAAATATTTAACACGTTTTGTATTGAAATGTAGTAGAGAGTTAAGGAAAAAGAGTACCCAGGGTTGATTATGAGCTAAGAAATATTTGTTCTAAGGAAGAATAAGAACAACGAATTTGTGGCAATGTTACAGCAATTAGAGAGGGCAAAGGGAAAGTCGCACAGGGTGGAACTTTGGCTAGCGCCGGCCCAGAGTGCTTCATACCACTTTGCTGTAGGAATATGCAACAAGTTAGTAAAATCATGCAATGCATTGATTATGATACGCTTTCCAACATACCAGAAATCATTACTCAAGTTATTACTTAAGTTATGAGGATTATGGTTGTGGAATAAATCTCACTCCTGTGCCCTGATCTTTCACCCCATTTTGATGATATTAAAAAGAATTGGTTCAGTATACCTCCGGAACAACATACAAAAGTAATGTTGCAATAGAAGCATTTTTAGTCAAGTTATGAGGATAATGGCTGTGGAATAAATCTTGCTCTTGTGCCTTGACATTTGGACCCATTTCGATGATATTCAACACTGTTCAGTATACCTCCGGAATAACATGATAAAGTTTTGTCGCAATCGAAGCATTTTTACATAAATTATGACGCATAAGGGTGATGGAATGGATCCTGCTCCTATGCCCTGACCTTTGACCCCATTTCCAGTAGGTTGTTCCCAGGTTGTCCTATACCACATACTAAAATTTCCTCAAAATCTAACCATTTTTACGCGAGTTATCGTGCGGGCAGACAGACGGACAAAGCTGAAGCATATATGCTTCTTCAACCTACAGTTGGAAAGCGTAAAAAATCATGGAAACCAAAGTGGCACAGTGGTCCAAGCACTGGCTTTTGATCATCCATCTGCACGGGTCGAAAATTATGGTCGCCTGGTCATCCAGGATGACCAAAACAAATTGCTTGGGCCACCAGGGAAAACACACTAAAAAACATATAAGTAATGTTCATTGTATGATCCGCGGATTAGCTGCTAAGAAGTTAAGAATTTAGGTTCTGCGGATAACAGATTTTTTTTTTTTTTTTAAGTTTTTGCGGCCCTTTGATTTAAAAAAAAATTACAGGGTAGTTGTGTAGGAGAGGAGGTATAATTGGAAAAGGAACTCCCTCGGATAATGTTTTCTTAGTTCAGAAGTTTGTACGGAGCATAGATGATGCCATAATGAAAGATCGGGCAAGTTGTAGGGAGGGATGGCGAGTCATTTGTCTTTGTATCATTGAGAAAGACTAAACGCTGAATGCTTGTGCCCTCTTTGTCAACCAACCAATAAAAATGTACGCACAGCATTTGTTGCATGAACATACTCTTTTGAACATACACATGCATGCCTCCTTTCAATACTTCTTGTTCCAGATCTCATATGCACCATGCCTTGTGTTTAGTTCGTCCTTCACCATTTTGACCACCTTTGCTGCTGATATTTTCCTTCGTTGATATTTATGATGTTTTCAAAAAGGAAACATTTCAGTTACTCTGCCAAATTTAAACTTTAAGTAGGGGGCACAGCTGAGGATATGATCGTGTCACTGAGCAATAGTTTTCAAAAGGTCAGAAAAACTAGCTTGCAGTGACACGATAAAATCAATGTAAATCATAAACAAACCTGCCGGTAAACTCTGCGGGAGAAAACCAGCACACTTTTTTACTGACCCGTGTGTAAGTCGAATCTCCAACTTTGAAAGCAGTATTTCTTCCAAAAACTTTTGACTTACACGAGAGTACATACGGTACTTCTGTGAATCATTAAGCTGTATTTGTGTACGGAGATAAAAATATATCTAAAATTAACCATTAAAAATGAATCTTTATTTAATAAAATTGTTTTTTGTGTTTTTTCTTAGTTCTTCGGACTCCTGGGTAATATGTGACTGACTTTCTGTGGGAAATTTCGCTTCTAGATCAACATTTGTGATGTGCGGATTATACAGCAATTTTTTTTTACTGAATGTCAGAGTCTGCAGATTAAACAAAGGTCAAAAATAAAAATTGTGCACATTCAAGGGTCTGTTGACAATACGACGAAAATTACGTTAATTCAAGAATTTGCAAGCCACGAAATAAAAAAAATGAGTCCCCCCCACTTTTTTTTCCAGTGAAAGATAAGCTAAAGGCTGAGTGTAAAGCATTATTTTTGGGAAATGTACATGACTGACGTTATGAATACCTCCCCCCCCCCCACTGGTCCTAGTCTGGTCACTAAAAAATTTAGCTAGCCACTAGAATTTCAGAATATTTTTCTACCCCTGTTCCCCTGAAACGGGTCAGGGTTCAAATCCTGGCAAGGCATTGATGATAAGATTGTCTTACAGCCCTAGTTCTCTCCCTTTCCTGGAACTAGTGGCCCTAAATTAGGGACAGGCAATTGTTTATAGTCCATCCAATTAAATCCCCACTCCCCCCAAAAAAATAGCATACTATATTTGACCTGTTGCACATAGACATGATGCATTTCCTATGAAAAAAAAATTAATCCAGAAGACTGATGATTACGTGCATTGTGATGTGTCATGCCTTGTTCTGAAATGCTAGTACTCTCAAAATGGCAGATTGGTACTGAACCCAAGTCACCCCTGATTATTCAGAAAGGAGAAAATAGCTTCAAGATAAATTTACTGTTTCTGCGTTTAACTACTACCACGAGGAATACTACGGGTTGTAAGCAGTACCCAGGGGTTGATCTAGGTTTTTAAAGAACTATACCTAATTTTGTGTTTAGAGCAATTTTGCCAAAAATGTCAAAAAAAAAAAAAAAAAAAAAAAGCTCAAAAGTGCACAAAAGTTCAAAATGACATGGATTCACAAATAGAATCATCATTAGTAGATCAGGACTTGTGAAATGTCATTGTTCAGATGCAAGGGTCATCAAAATGATTGGTCTCAGCATCATTGGTGTAACTACCACCCCCACAGCCTCTGCAGTTGAGGGGGGGGGGTTCAGGTAACTAAGGAGGGTACGGTAGCCACCAGTTATGAAAAAATCTGAACATGTACAAAGACAAACAAACAAATAAATAATTAACCCAAAGATTCATACTTTCCTTTAAGATATATTTAGCTTTGCCTAAATAAATTTGAAGTTGCAATTTTAAAGCACTGGAAGTTCTACAGATTGAAGCTATTCAGCCCTTTGGCTGCAGGTTGTAATACAATCTCTCTGAAATGGATTGTAATATGATTGCTCTGCAATGGTTTGTTTTTTTCTTGCTTTTTTTTTTTTTTTTTTTGATTGGAGGTTTAACGACCACCGTGAGCAACTCAATGGGCTATAAGCAGTCGCCCGTCCCTAATTTAGGGTCACTGGTTCCAGGGAAGGGAGGGAGCCAGTGCCGTAAGACAAACACAACATCCATGCCTCACCGGGATTCGAACAAGGACCCTTACGGACGAATGATCAGAGGCCAGCGCCTTAGACCACTGCGCCACCGGGGCGGCACAATGGTTTGGTTGCAATATGATTGCTCTGCAATGGTTTGGTTGCAATATGATTGCTCTGCAATGGGTTGTAATATGATTGCTGTCCAACATTTATTCACAGCAGCTACAGATGTGCAGTGTATAACAGGGCGATTTCTTCAAATGATTTATTTTAGTTTTCGGCAAAACAATTACATGTTGCTATTGCTTTTAGCTCTTCCTTATAGTAAGTGTACAATCCTGTACATATCTATTTTTAACTCCCTGTGTGGAAACTAATGTAAAAGAGAGCAACATCCATTTGTCAAAATGTCACAAAAGCATTCAAGTGGAGCACAGTATCTGCAAAATAAAAAGAGGGGAGTGCTCCAAGTAACTTCCAAAATTTGACCAGTTCTTTTTTGCTGCAGAGTGAATTAAGCTCAAGTGCCATTTCTGATGAACAAAAAATTTGTTTGGCACGTCAACTGTTCAAAGTTTACACAAGCAGACATATTACAAAAACCAAGCACTTCAAAAACAAGTGAACATAAAACGGGTGGATGAAAGAGGCCTTATGTTAATTGGTAAATGTGTAGATTAGGGTCCTAAATTATTTAGTAGGAAAAATGTTAGTACCTAGAAAAAGTGTGCCGTACAGATTTCAGAGTATGGAAATTAATGGCAAATGGTGCAGAAATTCCATGTTTTAAATGTCTTTTAAAGATTTTTATCGTAATATTTACCAGTAAGTACGATGCTACGAAGAGACGCTGCAGTAAGCCTAATGCATCACTACCCGCAACGATGTCAAGCTTTGCTCAGTTGAAAAGGAAGATTCGTTGCAGAGTGTAATTCATGCGCGGATGACCACAAGTGCAGCCGCGTATGTTCTTGCCAGGGGAGCGAAGCATCATGTGCTCATACACTACAGAATATAGTTCATTCATCTTTTGTCATTGTTTCTAAAACAGATGTTGAGAAATGTTTTGTTCTTTCACACATGATTCCCAGATTCCAAATAGAAAGTATGAATATGCCTTTCTATGTTGTACAGGAAACTGGGGAAGTGTATTTTCAGTTCTGCTTTGAATGACTTCCATTCACAGCTGATTTGCTGTGCCACTGTACTTTTGGTTCTCCTTAATACTTTCTTTGCAGATCAGTTTCTATCTCACTGATACGTATGTTTTGCAAATCAAGGTCCCCCAGTTTTTCCTGCCAACAATGTACAGGATACAACAAAATAAAGGATGGATAATCTGGACCTATTTTCTGTAGCATATCACTACAATATTTATCCCTCTCCTGCCAACAACGTAACCGCCTTCTCTTGCACTCTTCCACCAGTCATTTCAGTACAGCAACTAATACCTTCCTTTTGCTGGAGCAAAGCTTGGCATCGTCGCAGTAGCGATGCGTTAGGCCTAACACAGTGTCCCTTCACAGGATTGCACTTACTGGTAAATCATCATCAATCCACTGCTGGACGAAGGTCTCTCAAGCCTCTCCCACAATGGTCTGTCTTGCGCCAGTCTCCTCCATGTTACTCCCACATACTTTCGAATTTCATCCACCCATCTCTCATGTGGTCTTCTTCTGGTGTCTTTCCCTGTCCCTTGGAATCCAATCTAAAATTTTGGCTGTCCATCGATGGTCTGTCCTTCTGGCAGTATGTCCAACCCATTGCCATTTCAGGGATTTTACTCTGATCGTGATGTCTTCCACTCTTGTCATTTTTCAGATCCACGAGTTCTTCTTCTTATCTCTCCTGGTTACACCAAGCATGCACCTCTCCATGCTTCTTTGAGTTGTCTGCAGCCTTTGTATGTCTCTTTCAGTTAAGGTCCACGTCTCTGCACCATACGTAAGCACTGGAAGGATGCATTGATCAAACACTTTTCTTTTAAGACATAATGGCATATTGCTCTTGAAAATCACGCTGTTTCTTTCCAAACGCTTTCCAGGCAAGTTTTCTACGCCGATTAACTTCTTCATAAAGGTGACCCTCACTTGATATCTGCTGTCCAAGATAAACGTACGTATCTGTTATCTCCATCAATCGATAAATCTTCATTTCTTGTAAAAGCATTGTACATCACTTTTGTCTTCTGAAAGTTAATTTTTAATCCCACTTCTTTACTCTTGTCAGCAAGTTCCTGGATAATACTCTGCAGCTCTGATGTGGTAGCCACAAATATGACTATGCCATCAGCAAAACGAAGGTTAGTTAGATAATCTCCATCCCCTTAGCAGAATAACAGCGACAGGCGACATACGTCGCAGATTTATTTTGGTCCTGCAGACAAAAACGATATACCCAGAACCCTATTAAAACCATCTTGCAGACTCCCTATCATAGAAGCAAGTTTTTCACGTTCCAAAATTTTCGAAAATAGAAGTTAGGCGTAATGAGGATTTTTCCCGTAATCGTAATTTTTTTTTTTTTCTCACGATGGACGACATAGGTTGCAGGATTATTTTGTACTCGTCCCCGTAGCAGAATCGCGCCGACGGCTGACATACATTGTAGATTTATTTTGTACTCGTCCCCGTAGAAGAATCACGGCGACGGCTCACATACATCGCAGATTTATTTTGTACTTGTCTCCATAGAAGAATCATGGTGACGTACATCGCAGATTTATTTTGTATTCATTCCTGTAGCAGAATCACGGCGACTCACATTGCAGATTCATTTTGGTCCTGCAGACAGAAACGATTTCCCCAGAACCCTATTAAACCACCTTGCAGACTATCACAGATGGGTGCAGGCTGAACTTAACAAGTTACAAAGGCTGGCCTGCACAAGTATATCAGGAGCAATGAGAACTACTCCAACAGCTGCATTGGAGTTGCTTCTCGATATTCTGCCACTTCACCTTCATATTGAGGGTGAGGCCATTATGGGGGCATATAGATTATGCTGCAATGGCATGTGGAGACCCTCGTTGTGGGTTGGCAGCCATACCAAGCCTATTCAGGAGTATTTTTGTAAGGAGCCCATCTTTCAAATGGGAACCGACAACATGTTAGTAAAATATCATTTCGATAAAGCATTCAGTGTGAACTTTCCCAGTCGCAGTGAATGAGAAATGTCCTTTGCCCCTGGGTGCAGCGGTGAAACTGTTTGGTTTACTGATGGCTCCAGGACAAACGTAGGAGTTGGAGCAGGGGAATATTACCTATCCAGAGGTTATGGTTCATGCCAAAGCCTTGGAAGGCATGCTACCATGTTCCAAGCTGAGGTGTATGCTATTTTAGCATGCGCCTCAGAATGTCTGATCAAAGGGTATCACAATGTGCGTATTCAGATTTGTTCAGACAGCCAGGCGGCTTTACTGGCACTTTGTCAGTGCCGCATTTCATCCAAAATTGTTTGGAACTGTCTCCAGACCCTAACTGAGCTGGCAAACCGGAACAAAGTGCAACTGTTCTGGGTTCCAGGACATATGGGTTTTGAAGGTAATGAGAAAGCTGACTTTCTTGCTAAAGAGGAGGCAGATAATGCTTTTTATGGTCCAGAGCCTGCATTAGGGCTCGCCTCTGTTGTGGCCAGAGGATAAGCAGCTTGACCTCTGGCATGCTACCAGGGGTCAGAGGCAGGCAAAGGAACTTAATAAAGGACCCTTGCCTCATAGGGCTAAGGAACTCCTTAAACTGCCAAAAAAGGATATTGGACTGATTGTTGGTCTACTTACACGTCACTGTCGTCTTAACAGGCACCTTAATTTGATTGGGATGAAAGAGGACCCACTTTGTAGAGGATGCCATCTGGAACAGACTTCCTTGCATTTTCTTTGTGACTGACTTTTTTGCAGCACTCAGGCTTGAACACTTTGGTACTCGCAACTTGAGACCAAGTGATCTCTCTTTAGTACCAGTCAAGAGCATTCTTGCCTTTGCTCTTGCATCTGGTCTCTTTCAAGATTAGGGCTAGGGATGCACAATAGACCTTAGGTCGCGGTGCTGGGTCAAGTACTCCCCATTTGGTACAAGTAACAAGCATCACAGATGCAAATTTTCCGCCTTTCAAAACTTCCGAAAACTGAAGTTAGGCGGAGTGAGGATTTCTCCCATAATAGTAATTTTTTTTTTCTCCCGGTGTTCCCTTGATGCTTGAAGAGGAAATTATCTGATACTGTTGTTAAATATCATTTTATTGCATAAATATTTGTGGTTTATTTTGAAAAAGGAGGCCAACAATTTCCGACGGAACCCAGTAATCTCGAATTATTTTACTTGCGATATGGTCATTAAATATTATTTTATTACATAAATGTTTGTATTTAAAATTGAAAATGGAGAAAAAATTTCTGAAAACCAAAGTTGTATGGAGCAAAAATTTCTCCCTCTAATAATAGAAAATGGAAGAAAATTTTCTGATAACCAAAGTTGTACGTAGCAAATTTTTGCCCTCTAATAACCCTCCACACATGCTTGCACTTGAGATGGGAAATGGAGAAAAATGTTCCGAAAACGGAAGTAGAACGGAGTGAAGATTTCTCCTCTAATGGCAATTTTTTTCCTAGTGACACCTCTGCACTTTATTGTTCTTAAATATAATTTTATTCCCTAAATCTTTGTGTTTCAGTTTGAAAATATTGGTAAAATTCCAGATACAGAGGGCCAGAATGTTCTTGATTCTAATTAACATTGCAATTGCTGTAGTACCTAGATTAGACAATTTTTTAGGAGAAAAATATGTCTGCGCAAGTTTTGTTTTTTACATTTAGTAGTAATCTTGCACAGTGACCACCCGCAGATTATTTTGTGGCACAATGATATGTCACAGACTGACCAAGAACTTTCTGCTATGCGGATCTCCATTAATGTTTATCCCTTTGTTTTCCCAGTTCAGTGATTGAAAGACATTTCCCAATGTGGCATTAAAGAGCTTGGGAGATATGGTGTCACCCTGTCTCACTCCCTTTCCAATTTTGATGTGTACTGTATTCTTAAACAGTCGAATCTTTGCACTTGCATTCTCATAGATGTTATTTAATAATATTTAGTGTTCTCCCTTTTACTGGGTGGCTTGCCCACCTAATTTTCTCTGCTGTCCAGCTAAATTTCCTTTAATAAACATTTTCAAAATGCATATAATAGTAAAAGTGGAAAACTTATTCCCACATTCACTATAAATATTGATGAAAACTGGCTGAAATGTGTGTTGAATATGAATTATTAGTAATCACTCATTTTTTTATCATTTACATACAATTTTCTAATGTTATTTTTCATGTTATGTTACATTAATTCCTACTACACTGCTAAAGATGTTCAATAAGTATAATAACATTAAGCAAAACAACATCCTTTTTTTCCTCGCTTGGGGAAAGTCATTAATATCATCCAGCTAAAATTTCTTGCCACCCAGCTGTAAAAAATATCTAGGGAGAACACTAAATATTAATGTATGCATCTTCAATACCGCAGGATTTCAAAGCCATTATAACTGCTGATGGTTTCACCGAATTGAAGGCCTTTTCATAGTCGATAAAAGCCATGCATATTGGAAGTTCGTATTCCCTTGCTCTTTTAATTAGTTCTCTCAGTATGTGGATATGATCTATAGTGCTGTAGCCACTCCTGAATCCACCTTGTTCTCTCAGTTGAGCCATGTCCAGTGTTACCTTCAAGCGGTGTGAAAGAACTTTAGTGAAGATTTTATAAACCACTGATAGGACTGTAGTTCCCGAGATCCTCAACGTCACCTTTTTTAAGTAGCAGGATCATTGTAGCAATGTTCCAATTCTCAGGAATCTTCCCTTCATTAAGGCATAGTGAAAACTTGTGCAAGTACTGTTTCATTTTCTCCACTTGCTTCTTGTATGATGTCTACAGCAATTTCATCTTCTCCTGGAGCTTTTCCCCGCTTCATGTTCTTGATTGCATATGCAACTTCTGCTGGGAGGACTGGAAGAAATCTGGTACTGGTACCTTTCATGATGTCTGGAGTACATGTATCATCCCTATCATATAATTTGGAGTAGAAATATTTCACTCTTGTCAAAATTTTGCCTCTATTTCTTGTTACAGGAACCATCTTTTTTCAGTGCCATAATCTGTTTTCTTCAATTACTGAGATCTCCCTTTGCTCTCTTTAGGCTTTGGTTGTTTTCAACTGCTTTCCTCACTAGGTCACAGTTGAATTTCCTTACGTCTTCAGTGATACTTTTTTGTACTGTCTTGCATAGCTCCACTTTGGAAGTCTCATCTCTTCTTTTTTGCATCAACATTTTAGCTTTTCCTGATACTTTGTTTACATGCAACTTGTTCTTAGCTAATTTTGTTGCAGTTTTGATAAGAGCTTTGGTTACTTTTCTGTTAACTTCACAGATGTCCACTTCTTCCGACGTTAGACCTTCTAGAATAGCGAATCTGTTCCTCAGTTCTAATTTGAAGGTATTATGATGCTTTTTAAGGTTGGTTATGTCAATACATTTTATTTGTTTTATGAGCTTTACCATGCTCGAGTTTGGCATTGAGGTGCATCTTACCATTCTATGGTCACTACCTGTGTTGAATTTGTTCAGCACACTGCTTGCAGTCTTCTATGACAAACTTTTTGTTACACATAAAATCAATTTCACTTGTCAATTCATTGGGATGCCTCAATGTCTATTCCCTTTGCAGCTTTTTCTTGAAAAAGGAGTTCATGATGAAAAACCCTTCTGCCTCTGCAAACTCTACGAGAGTATTTCCACGGTGGTTTCTGTTGCTGTGACCTAATTTACCTACTGAAGTTTCGTTCTGTTGCCGTTGCTTTATTTTTGCATTGAAATATCCCATAATTATCTTCAAGTGCTGCTTGCCTTTTTTATTTAGATGATGAATGTCCTCATAAAATTCTTCAATTTCTTCTTCAGGATGACTTGTGGTGGGTGCATAAGCTTGAATAATCTGTGGCTGGTATATTCTCAAGAGTTGGATAATGAGTCTTGTAGCTCTGTCAGAGGAGCTTTCAACTTCTACAACTTTATCCTTCAGTTTCTTGTTTATTATAAATCCAACACCGGTTCTGCCAGTATCTGCCCCACGTTAATAAAAGAGATGTCCACTTTTCAGTTCAATGAGATCTCCTTTTCTTCTTACCTCACTTCTTAGCCAGACGGATGTCCCACTTGATCCTTTGTAGTTCCTCTTCCAATTCAAGAAACCTTGAATCGGAAGATAGGGAGCATCCATTGCAAGTAGCCAAGGTCAGCATCAAATGGCAGCCTAGTCCGGTCCTCCGGTGATTCTTAGCACCCTCTCTGCCTTCATGTCGCACTGGATGCTGCCTTGGCCAGGTACATTCCTGCTGCTGAAGACTGAGGGCCAAGATTTAAGTTGTAGAGTCATTTTGGAGGGGTTTGGCCATAACTTACCACGCTGGCCAAGCGGGTTGGTAAATGTGGGATAGCATTTCCTCTAATTCCGATGGTAGTTATACCGCTATTAGCGGTCTACGGGTAAATATTACGATCAAAATCTTTAAACAACATTTCAAATATTAAATTTCTGCACCATTTGCCATTATTTTCTATACTCTAAAATCTGTACATCGCACTCTTTCCAGGTACTAACATTTTTCCGATGAAATAATTTAGGACGCTAATCTACACATTTACCAATTAATTAGCCATTTAAATATATTTGACAAAAAATGGAAGTTTTTGAAATCCACCAGAACAAAATTTAAGTTAACGAAAAATAGAAGAAAATTAAAGGATTTTTTCTAATTTTAAGTTGATGCATTTTTATTAAATTAAGACATTTTTTCTGATGTAACCCCTTACTTTTCCAGACACTCACACTGCAAAAAACACATCCTCCCTTCTGTTCGAAATCCTTGTGCTTAGGCTTAAGGGTACTGAGATAAACCTTGCTGGAGAGCACCATAATGCTAGTTACGCCCCTGCTCGGAATATCCAATTGTCAAGCTGGGAAAAAAAAAAAACCATCCAACACCAACCACCGTTATTTATACAGTATGATACCTCCTCTCCCATCCAATGCAGATTAGTTGAACAAGACAATACTTAATATGCCTTTTAATCTAAAACATTTTTTGTTAAAACAAAATTTTACTTAAAATGTTTTGTGAAGACACCACTACAGTTCAAAATATTTTTGTGAAGATACCATTTGTGGAAAGTAATGGTATTAAATGTCACCTATATCGACCTCTGGTCTCTTATCTCTAGTTTGGGATCACTAGCTCCAGAGAAAGGGCAGGTGAACTTTCATATTGCAGTGCTTTGCCGTAGTTCAGTATAATCACTTACTTTTGTTCTCATAAGCCAGCACACATACCATTGTAGGGCAAAGAAACTAGCTCAGCCACTAATAACAACCAAATACTATTTTTTTTATTTTATTTTTTAATGACAACCAATCAACTGGAACTATAACAAAATGAATAAAAGATCTGGGTAAAGCCTTGAGTAAGTGATTTAATCAAACACTAGAACAGTATGAATCCTGGGTTGTTGTCCCCTAAACACACAAATATAATTAAAATATGAAATGGAGAAAAAAATCAACACGAGGTGGGAATAAATGGCTAACAAAAGACACAGAATAATTCCATTGGGCAAATAATTTGTTCCCAAATAGTTACTTATGATGCTCTATGATTATTTCTGCCAATAAGTTAACTTAATTACTTTAAGTAATTCTTCAAAGGGATCTCATAGCTGCATTTTCTACATGCAACAAAATAAATATTGAATCAGACAAATGTTCCAATGATATTACAGTACCTAAATCAGGACTGGAAAATTACCGGGCACCTAGAAATTTGGTCCTGGCACCTAACTTTTTTTACTTCAAATTTTGTAATTTGAGTTCATTACTTTGAGTTCATAGACGCAAAATGTAACTTCAACAAATTGTAATTTAATAAAATCAAAGTCTGACATTTTCTGCTTTGATCGCATTTATAAATTCTATCAGCTTTTATCCTGATCCATGTGTTTCAATCAGAGAAACGCAATGAAACCCTCAGAGTTGTGTGACTAACCTGTCAGATCGCGGAAGCATTGAAGATCACACACTTTGGTTCACGGCATGGGAGCAGAAACAACGCGACGCATCGACGGTGTCCCAGGTTCTCGGAAAGGTGTGCAGACGGTTTTTCTATTTTAACATTAATTGTTTTTAACATTTCTTTAAATTTTAAAACGAAGGAAGGGAAATTTCCACGCATTTTTTACGTTGACATTCGTTTAAGATGTGAAGCTGTAATCAATAGATCCCCCACCCATTTTATTTTAGCTTTCATTCTTCCATATGTATCAAACAGATAACTTCAACTTGACGAGATATAATTTCCTTTTCTTGAGCTTTGAATCTCGGAAGCAATATTTTAATGCACTTTTAACGCACCATGCACATTTGATGTGTGTAGTGGTTAAAAGTGCATAAAAACATTTTGGAAGCTAATGGTCCTTTTTTTTTTTTTTTTTGACATAGAGCCCTAAGTTTTAATTTAACTCGAAGTTAAATTGAGGTGATTTTTTTATTATTACAAGACTACCCAGTATTTCCTGGGTAAATATTCGTGGAATCACCAAGTTCAGCGGGTGAAATTTTATGAATGAAAAATATACACCTGCAATTTTCCAGTAAATTTATTTTAATTCATTAGGTTATTGCTTTTTGGTAAACAATATTTTTGGTTTTTCTATTGTGAGCAAAAATGTTGATTTTTAGGATTGCCAACCCTTGGAGCAGGCAACAGAGTTGTCCATGTGAAAAGCAGGGTTCCTCCAAATTAATGCCAGCCACTGCCAATGACTGGCCTTGCACTTTGTTGATGGACATGGCAAAGGCCAGACGAATCGGAAATTGCAGACGCTTGAAGTCAAACAGCATATCTGTGGGAAATCAGTGGAATCCTTGGAATGAAGAGATCATCTTCTCCTTTTGCACAGCCAGTCAGAATAGTTGCTTCGATGATGTGCATTAACAAATTTTTGATGCAAAGCCTGGTTCCATTGCAAAGTCTTGTGGGTCTAAGTTCCTCAGCAGCATGATTGGCACAAACCCCCTTTTGAGAAGCAAATTGTGGGGAGGCATACCTGGTGGCTCCAGCGAGTTGAGGAACTGTCAGGTAGAGAACTGAATAGGCTGCTTAGCTGTGACAGTGTCAATTGATTTGTATGATGTGGTGGCTCCAGGAAGTAAATTTGAATGTGAGCATTGATATTGTTGATGCTGTCATTTTTGGAGCTAGAATTGCTCTTGCACACAGCCACTTCATGATTCAGGTAATCGAGTTTAATGCTAGGAAAAACATTTTGCACAAATTCTTCAACAGTCTTTAAAACATTGCAAAATCTATTTGGGAATGCAATCAGTCCAGTTTCTGGCTCAGCTGCAATTTTACCATTACCAAGTTGAAGCAGCTGGCGTGAAAACTCTCCTAGTGAAGCGTGCCTTTGCAGATGAACTCGCATGATGGTGGTCAATTACATTTTTTCGACATGCCTCTAAAGAAGAGATGCTTTCAGGCATGCATTGAGTTCGTCAGCAGGAGTTGACCTCGGAATAACTGGCTGAGTCAGGCAAAAGTCTCCAGCCAAAACAACAACAGTTCCTCCCATGAGTGACTGGTTTGCTTGCAGGTCTTGAAGTGTCCTGTTTAGAGCTTCCAGGGCTCATTTGTGAGACATGGTACACTTATCTCAAACTATGACACTGCAGTATTGCAGGACTTTTGCCTGTCCAGATCCTTTGGTAATGTTGCAAACTGGATATTTATCATGAGCCAAGTTCAAAGGCAATTTGAAGGAAGAATGTGCTGTTCAACCACCTTCCAGGAGTGTTGAGGCGATGCCAGAGGATGCCACTGCAACTGTCATCTTCTTTTGCAGGCGAACTGTTGCCAAGAGTAAGTTGATGACAAATGTTTTGCCTGTCCCACATGGTGCATCTAAGAAACAGCTGCCTCTATTTGCATTGCTTATCATGTCCAGAACTTGACTGTAGGCCTGTCTTTGGTCTGTAATTAAGAGCAGTTCATTGGCAGCAACTTATGCTTTCAAATCATTGACATTGTAATTAAACTCCCACAGAATTTCATGCAAATATTGTTCTTGTTGTATTTTTGGGGAGATGGCAGTCCGCACTGTCTGAGGCCACGTCCAGTCATCGACGAACACAGGTCCTGTAGAAGTACGAGTGCCTTGTTGAAGATGTCTGGTGAAAAGCCAATTTGCAAAGTTGGATTTTCCCCGTCCGACTCTCAAAAGAATGTCTTCGCTCAGATCCTCTTTGAATATTTCCCACAATTGAAGTGGATTGCAGACAGTGCAGGTGGTCAGCAAAATGCAAAAGAAATTTCTCAGAAAGTTGGCGATTGGGTGGCAGTTTTTTTTTTTTTTTTTTTGATTGGAGGTTTAACGACCACCGTGAGCAACTCAATGGGCTATAAGCAGTCGCCCGTCCCTAATTTAGGGTCACTGGTTCCACGGAAGGGAGAGAGTCAGTGCTGTAAGACAAACACAACACCCATGCTTCACCGGGATTCGAACCCAGACCCCTTTCGGACGAATGATCAGAGGCCATCGCTTAGACCACTGCGCCACCGGGGCGGCGGCAGTTGCTTCAGTCATTGCCAAGTCCAAGTGGTCATCATTCTCCAACAATCCTCATTTTTGGTATGCCTCTCTGAAGGTTTCACAACAGGGTTGGCAAGGTTTTGGACATGACAGTAAAAACCACTGTATTTACCATGGTTTTTACCGCACTGTCCAAAACTGTACAAAACTTCTGCCAGAAAACCACATGTAAAAAAATTATAAAATATGTTAAAATACACAATATAAATAACCATATGAAAAAATTTTGAAATTGAAAACTATATATATATTACAGTTATATTAATTGTTTTTAGATTAATAAGTCCAACATTTTAATACAAATAATATGACGTTTTTGTTAAATTTTACTTATATACAGCCATTGATGACACTAGGTTACATTTAAAGAAATACAATTTGCATTAGGTTCAATATTGGGTTTAATTTTTAAAAAATGTACATTTGTTGTACTACAAAAAGTGAACAGTAATATGAAACTAATACATGAAAAGGAAAAAAAAAAAACAGTTACCAACACTACAGAAAGATATTAGTGCAAAGTACAAGAGAAACAATAATCCAGCGCAATTGTTCCTCTAAACATCTGATAACACATAACCAGTTTAGATGCTACGTTTGTGCCAAGACAATTTCTGAGTTTTGAAGGTATCCTCTTTGAATATTTCCAGAATGTATCAGTCCAGAATGTATTACTCCAAAGTTTTAAAACATTCTTTCAATCGATGCAGAACTTGCAGGGCACAAAAGAAAGTAGGAAAGCAATATGTTAGACAATATTTTGAAAATTCTTCTAGGTCTAGTGTTTTTCTTACTGCTGTCCACCGTGTGACAGGACTGATACTTCTTCCAGATACAGTGAAGTACGTAGGAGGAAATGGCTCAGCTTCATATGCAATCAAAAGGGAAATGCTGTTGGGATACCTGTTAACTAGCCACAAACCTGCACTTTCTTTTTGAATGTTAGACAAACTTTCTCCTTTGTATTTTGGATTCAGGAAGTAGGCCAGGAAGTGGAAAGGTTTCATGGCTTGATCCATTGTTTTGTAACTTCTTGGATGCGGGGCTGTAAACACTCTTCTTTCAAAAACATGAGCCATGTATGGCAGGCTTCATGAATGGTAGCATTATCTCTTTGCAAACAGTCCAGTGAATTGACAACTGGCTTCAGTTGTTGCAATGTATTCTTTAGCCTGTTTATATAAATTATAATCATTTATAAGAGTGACTATGTCTCTGTCTATGTGATCATGTTCTTCAATTATTTTTTGGTATGCTGCTCTGTTGCGCAGAAAAGTTTCAATGCAAGTCATTTGCCTCTTCCACCTTGAATCTCCCGGTAACTGGCGCTTCAGTGAATTAGGAATTTCATTAAGCAATGCACTAGGTGCATGGTGGTTGCAGAAAAACTTTTGAACCTTCACAACGTTGTTTAGCACTGACTCTGACGTTATATCCTGTCCCAGCAGGTTTAAATAATGGGCACTGCATTCATATACCAGCAAGCTATTATCTTCACACACAGGAGTTCCTTTGCTTTCTCCATAACTCTGGCATTATCAGTAACCAGCCTTTATATCATAATTATATTCTTTCTTTGCCTTTGCAATAGCTGATTGTAATATGCAATAGCTGATTGTAACATTGTGATATTGTGCATTTTTTTGTATGTGTACCTGCTTTCACTGAATCCAAAAATAAGATTTCTCCTCACACTGAATACAAGTTACAATAAGTGGATCATTGTGTATATTACTCCATCCATCTTCAATCAGGGTGACCCGTTTGCCTTCGATAAGTGTCTTGGTTCTATTTGTGACTTCTGTTGACACTATATCTAAAAGTTCTCCTGCTAATGCTTTACGACTTGGTAGTCTATATCCTGGACGCAGAGCTGAAACTAATTCTTTGAAGGTTTGATGTTCTACTGCAGTGAAGGCAATATTGTTGGCATAAAAAAAAAATTGGCAACCAGTATATAAAATTTTTCTGCAGTTCTGTCACTTGTTTTTAAAACATGGGAATCTAAACACTGCTGAGTTTTCATCTTTTTTGGTGGCACCACAAACCCACTTTCATTTTACTTCTAGGAGTTCAAGGTTAGATGAATTCCGATCTTCAGTTTCTGCATTACTTACAGTTCTATCATGACATACCTTTTCAGCTTTGCAAGATAAAATGTGTTTTCTCAATCTGTCTGCTTTTCCAAGTTGAACATTTCCACAGTATTTACATATTTACTACTTCCCGATTTTCTCTCATTCTGTATTTTAAGGAAATGTTGCCACACACTATCTGATGGTCTACCACCTTTGTGCATTTTCTGTTTAAAATTTAATTCAGATTTTTTTTTACTAAAACGTTTCTTTCTTCTTCAGGTTTTAGGCACCTCAAAACCAGTCTCCCCAAATCAAAATAAAGAAGTCTGTCTCCTGAAATGTAATGAAATATTTATATTTCAGTGAAATGCTGGTACAGTAATACTTTTTTTTACACACACATGATAATCACATATTTATTAATTACTATTACTGTACATAATTTTACATACAAAATGTTTTTAGTAAAAAAACTAAAAAACTTTTTGTTAGTCTGTTAGTATAGTTCTAGGAAAATCTACTGATTTTTATGTGATATTTTTCATATTTTGACAGCTCTAGGTTTTAGACGCTTTTCAACAGTTTTAGATGGTAAAAACCACATGTTCTGTCCAAAACCAGTTTCGGACATCCAAAACCCCAACCCTGTTTCACAAACTTGATTGTTCACAATTTTCAAGTCACCAAACGATATTGGTCCCTTTATAATGTGGAGTAGCATTTTTAAAAAGAAGCACTTGGCAGTTGATGGATGAACTGTGTAAACTCGGCCAAGAGCATCCGTGGATTTTACTCCAGGATATCCTTCAACATGAACTCCTTGTTTGCATCACTGGAAATTTTTTCTGGATGCATTCTAAGTGTAGTAGCATGGAACATCACAATAAAGAATGGTTTTAGCAAAAGGATCATGCTTGAAAAGTTCAAAGAAAGCTGTCAGTGTTGTGTTCGGTGGCCCTTGAAGTTGCTGAATGTTGTTTGGATTGAAGTAGACTCTTTGACCATTTTCAAGGTGGACACTGAGATGAACAACAGTCACATAGCGTTCATGAATTAGGAAACTGAGTATTCGCCAAACTGCTTCATTGCTGCTGATGTATCTTCCCAATTGAAAACTCTTAACTTCATCAACAGTTGATGTTCGTTGTTCCAGCCCAAAAACTGCTTTATCACTTTCTTTGTTTACATACTTACAGATGTACTTTCGATGGCTTTGACAGACTGGCAAGATTCAACATTTATGTGCGCCTGGAACATTTTGGACAACAATGGAGTGTGGAACCACCCATCTGCTCAATGTCCACCTCCTGGTAAGGTTTGGCCAATGTGCATTTTGACTTTTGTAGAGAATCCACCATCTCCAGGCTTTCTTCTCCTGTAAAAGGATACCTATCGTGGCCTATATGAGTTTCCTGGTGCAGTTCCTGAGGATATTTCGTGAAGCATTTGCCATCCACCATGCAAGGAGCTTTCATGTTGAGTGCACCACATGGCCCATGTTTTTTGTGATGACTTCAAACAGCAAAGGGTCTTGTTGGGGATCTGACAATTCTACTGATATTACCGTGTCAATTTCAGTTGGTCGGATTTTTCTCGCGGCCAGATGAAGATATGGGCATGCAGAAGGCCTCCCTTTTGCCATTCGATTGAGTACATCCGGCATCGTGTTACACCAGAAATATGACCTTTCGTTATGACATCCATCAGTTTTTTTTTAGTTTTAGGTTGAAAATTTTCACATTCAGGTCATGTCTATCCAACTGCTGTCTGACCAGCCAGAAGATTCTCTTGGATTTCTGGTCAAACAGGTTTGCATGTGAAGGTGATGAAGAAGAGATCAGGGCGTCCATAGTTTCTGGCATAGGTCATTGCATCCTGTGTGTACTTGACCATGTGTCTTGGGCCACCAATGTAGGTTGCTAGTAGAATTACCCCCACCTCCAAGTCATTGGGATGGGCATCATTGGCTACAGCATTCCAGAGATGAACGTAGTCATCCATGCGCAGTTTATTTTGGTTGATCCGGATGTAGAGCAAGCGTTTACTCTCAATCTTGGCGTATATGTCCACAACGAACTAATGGAATAGCTGAAGACATTGTAACACATGATTTTTATCTCTAACTCTGCTCATGACTCGGTAGGCATAGAAGTCCATGGCAGAAACCTTTCAGGAAGCGAGTTGCCTTTGTTTGGATCAATCTGAGGAATCCCAAAGTAATATCTGTCATTGCCTTGCCAGAAGATAATCAGGTATTGGAAAACATTGTAGGATCTGAGTTTCTGCTACTCTCTGGAGTCAATTGTTTCTCTTCTGGAGGGCAATATCACGGCAGTCAGTCGTTGCCCATAATGACAATTGCAACTTCATCAATTGGGTGCATTGAATCTCCTTTGATGCTCACCTCCTGGAGTTGTGACAGTTTTGATCACAATTTGGTAATCATATGTTGGCATTCGTTCCAAAGCTGTCTTGAACAGATTCACGTAGGAATTGTGGTGGTGGAGTAATTGTTGCAAGTTTAGAACAATATTTTGTAGAGTATCTGAAATGTTGGAGCATCTCTGTTGGGCCTGTGCGGTTTCATCTCCCATGAAGAAAATCTGCAGGAACTTTGGCTCTTCATTGGATGGTGGAAGAAATGAATTAGCGTGGTGGTAAACTTGGCCCTGCACTTTGAAAGTGGACATAAATCCTGGTGTTCTGATTTCCCGAGTTGCGCCAAAAGAAGTCATTTGGAAGCAAGAGTTTTACTTTCTTATGTTGGCCAGAAAGTGTTTTGAAATTGCCGTGGTTCCAGTCATTAATGCTTCTAGAGGCTCAGGTGGTGGAGTAATCAATGGCAGTTTGACCATGCCATTTAAGCAACACATTCCTGCAGTCTCCTCATTCCATTTGTGTGCTTGACAATGAGCACAAACAATCTCCATTTTGCCAATCACCACTTTCGGATGTTCATGGTAATTCTGATTTGGATTATGGGCAAATGCTGCATGTTTTAAATCTCGCTGCAAAGCAAAACCTCTGGAGGTAGAGGCCCTTGTTCGAACAACGGCAACTCTTTCTTGGCTTTGTTCAGGTGTCTCATTAGCCCTGGAGGTGGAGGCCCTTATACGAACACCGGCAAGCCTTCCTTGGCTTTGCTCAGGCTGCGTCTCATTAACCCTACAGGTAGAGGCCCTTACGCAAACACCGGCAAGTCTTTCTTGGCTTTGCTCAGGCCTCTCATTAGCTCTAGAGGTGGAGGCCCTTATGCAAAGACCGGCAAGTCTTGGGTTTGCTCAGGCATCTCATTAGCCCTAGAGGCGGAGGCCCTTGTGCGAACACCGGCAAGTCTTTCTTGGCTTTTATTAGGCGTCTCACTAGCCCTGGAGGTCCTTATTCTAACTCTGGCAAGTCTTGCCTGCATTTGTGCAGGCGTCTCATTTTCCTCACAGTCCTTTTTCGTTTCACATCAGTGGAAATTTTCCCAATCGAAGTTTTTTTTTTTTTTGGAGGGGGAAGGCATAATCTGAAATATTAAAAAAAACATTTATAAATTGGTTAATTTAATTTTTGTCCTAAAAAGAAATAAAACAAAATGGAATGTAAAAAAACTAACCGTCACTGCCGACGCAGAGGGTTATGATGCAGCAATATATTTCTGCCACACACACGAAAAGAGAAGAAAAAATTAAATATAAAGAAAAAAATTTGAATTAGTTAATTTACTTTAACGAAACAAAAAAAGAAAGGAACGGGAATGGAAATGCTTACCTTCGAGGAGACATCTAAAGAACTGCCGTACATCTGGCATGCGCTTCTGAGAATTCCGCGTCACCGAAATGCAATGTACTTATGTCACGTCACGTGCATGCAACTTGACAATGGCATTGATCATCCTTTTATCTTTTTTAATTTTGAATATCTGGAATTCTATTTACATAACATTATATTTCTGTCTGATGGAGCAGCCTGTTTGTTAGTGGTGAAAGCTAGCGTAAAACTATAAAATGGAACATTTTATAAAAATATTGTATAGGGGCCCCTTACTCCGGGCTCCGACCTTTTCCGAAAATCGTCTACAGTCAAAGTACCATGATATAGTATACCAAATTTGGTGGTTCTGAAATGAAAACTGTAGATTTTACAAAAATTTTGAGTGGGGAGTGGGGACCCCCTTATAAAATCAGTCTAAGTTTAGAGCACCAGGAGATAGTATACCGAATTTGGTAGTTCTAAATTGACTACCAAATTCAGTATACTATCTCCTAGTTCTCGAAAATTTTGTATGGGGGGCCCTTTGACCTCCCCGGGCTCAGACCCCTTTCAAAAAATGTGTGCTGTCTAAGTCAGAGTACCATAGAGATATTATACCAAATTTGGTGGTTCTACATTGAAAACTGTAGAAATTTTAACTAAAATAATGAAAGTCAATTTTTAGGTTTTCCTTTCTGCATTGCAGACTTCTGAAAAAGATTTTGCTCTTGCGGCTGTCAGGAAACAAAATTTGCCTGACAATCTGGCAATACTCTGTTCTTGCTGTTTCTTAGTGTTGCCAATTTGGAGGCAAAGTCACTAAATTCGGGGGATTTGAAATGGAGTTGGCAATAAAAAATATTGTTTTGAGATTAACAACTTTTTTTTTTTAGCAGATTTTGTTTTGTTCTTAACAACCTGTAGGGTTTGGGATTGATGGGAAAATGAGACTTGTTTTCAAAAAAAGTATGCAGTTGTATAAGTTTTTTTCTCTGCCACTATCACTGTTGTTTCAGAGTTTGAGCCAGGAATAATTTGGGGCTGTTTGCAAACTTTAATTTTTTGTGTAGTGTTAAACTGTGAACATATATAGAAACATGAAGCACGCTGCTGTTACTAGTGAGAAAAGGAAAATGCAAAACAAGTAAGGCTGACCACATATTTCATGATCCCTGAGTCCTCTGCAGGAACAGAGAAAGAAGTGCTCCAAACAGAAAACTCAAGTTCACCATGCTAATCGAGCAGTCATGTAAGTGATGTAAAGGCCAGGAAGTTTCAAGAAGCTTGGCTGAAAGAACTGAGGTGGCTGTACTATGATAAAACAACTGGCATAGAAAAATGTGATGTTTGTGCCATGTTTCCAGGAATATCGGACAAAAATTCCACAGTAGTGACAGGCTTTGCTGGTCCATTCAAACTAGAGACCTTCAAGAAATATGGTAAGTCATTTCAACATGCAAAATGCATGGCAACATACACTGCCCAAATGTGCCCTAAAGCAACACCGCTTGCTGTATGAGAAAAAAAAAAAAAATTGATGAAAAACTGAACTTCTAAAAATTTGTTTTAATGTAGCATATTACATTGCTAAAAGCAACAAACATTTCAGTAACATGAAAGAACTTTTAATACTGGCTGATAAATTAGGAGGTGAATTTAGAAACAAATATAGTAATCACAAGACTTGCGAAGAGTTTATTTCACATATTGCA
Organism: Macrothele yani; assembly: GCA_039090855.1. Taxonomy (NCBI): domain Eukaryota; kingdom Metazoa; phylum Arthropoda; class Arachnida; order Araneae; family Macrothelidae; genus Macrothele; species Macrothele yani. The sequence continues at coordinate 128,325,939 of CM077027.1, read as the reverse complement.
ACTGTGATACAAAAAGAACTGGTATGTGAACTTGTTGCTAGATGGCTCAACTGATAAAGGAGGTGTGGAATAATTGATCTTGTGTATGCTAGGTATATTTAAAAAAAGGTAAAAGAGATTTATATCTCCTCTTCCCCTTGAAAATGGGGAAGAGGAGATAAAAGGATGGATATTTGAAATCCATAGAAGGTGAACTAGAAAAACTAGGACTTTTATATTGGTCGTCTTCTGACCCATCTAGTTGGAATTGTAACAGATGCAGCTGCAAGTATGATTGGTGCAGAAAATGGACTGGTACAAAAACTGTATCAGAAACTAAAGCATTCAATAGGCATTCACTGCATTGCTCACAAGTTAAATTTAAGTGTGCGAGGGCAATAAAAAATGTAAAATTCATTGATTAGGTTGTTTCAGTACTGTGAAAACTACGAATTCTATCAACATTCCCCAAATAGAAAGCATCAATTAAAGAAGATATCACATATTCTTCAGAGTCAGCCTCTAAAATTTCAATACCTTCATAATGTAAGATGGTTGCAAGTAAAGTTGGTGCTGTTGCTGCACTTGTGAAATACTGAAAGTGTGTAAATTATGCATCTTGAAAATATTACAAACGAAAAAGGGAACAGTTCAGCTTCTGAAAAAAATTTAAAGGATTTCAGGTTTGTAATCATGCTGCACTTTTAGATTTCCTGTCTGTATTTAAGAATTTGTCCCTCATATTTCAAAAGGAAGAACTTATCATTAGTGCAGTGGAACTTCATGTTAAAAATGACATTTCAACACCTCAGATAATGAAGGATGCACCTGGTCTTCATGAAGGTAATTTTGTTAATAATACAACTCTTACAGGAATACATCAAGAAGTGCAGCTGCATGGGCTTGACAATAGTGCCAAATCTTCATTTCAAATGGACAAGGAGAAGCTTCTGGAATTTTGCATCAAATATCTAGAGGAATGATTGCTAGGACTGTCTGGAAGCGTTCACAGGTGTATAAAGGTCCAACACATTTACGTGGCCAACAGGAAATAACTTAGAAAATTTGGGGCAGGAAGACATTACAACACTGGGTAAACAACACTTCCATAAGCAGCTTGGATATCCTGATGAATCTCTTGAAACCACACTACTCAGTCTGCTAGGTGAGTGGTACGAATTTAAGGTTATCAGGCAAGGAATGAAATTTTGCAAGCTGTTAGAGAAAGTTCCTACCCACCAGGAGAGATTTTGGTAAATGTGTAGATTAGCGTCCTAAATTATTTTGTCGGGAAAATGTTAGTACCTGGAAAAAGTGTGACGTACAGATTTTAGGGTACGGAAAGTAATGGCAAATGGTGCAGAAATTTCATTTTTAAATGTGCTTTAAAGATTTTTATCGGAATATTTACCTGTAAGTGCGATGCTGTGAAGAGACAGCGCTGCGGTAGGCCAAACGCATCGCTACCGCGACAATGTCAAACTTCGCTCCGTTGAAAGGAAGATTCACTGCGGTGTGTAATTCAGATGCGGACGACTACAAGTGCAGCCGCATACATTCTTACCAGGACAGCGAAGCATCATGCACTCATATGCTACAGAATATAGTTTGTTCATGTTTCTGTCACTGTTTTTAAGCAGATATTGAGAAAGTTTCGTTCTTTCGCACAGGATTCCCCGATTCCAAAAAGAAAGTACGAATATGCCTTTCTATATTAAACAGAAAACTAGGGAAGCATAACTTTTGGTTCTGCTTTGAACGGCTTCTATTCATAGCTGATTTGCTGGGCCAGTGCACTTTTGGTTCTCCTGTTAATCCTTTGTTTGCAGGTCAGTTTCTATCTCGGGTTTTTCCTGCCAACAACGTACAGGATACAGCAAAATAAAGGGTGGATAATCTGGAGCCATTTTCTGTAGCGTGATAATCTGGAGCTATTTTCTGCAGCATATCACTACAAGATTTATCACTCTGCTGCCAACAATGTAACCGCTTTCTCTTGTACTCTTCCGCAACGAACCTTCCTTTTAATGGAGCAAAGCTTGACATAATCACAGTACCGATGCGTTATACCTACCACAGCGTCTCTTCACAGCAATCCACTTAAAGGTAAATATTACGATAAGGATCTTTAAAATACATTTAAAATATGAAATTTCTGCACCATTTGCCATTACTTTCCATACTCTAAAATCTATTTATCGCACTTTTACCAACATTTTTCCAACGAAATAATTTAGGACGCTAATTTACCGAGTTTTTCAGTATTTGCAAAGCTGATCGCCATGGGCACTGTGCTGCCAGTTTCAACAGTGTGCTGCAATTAGTTCGATGAATTTAATAAAAAATAAATTCAGATCAAATATGGAAATTGACAGTTTGCGTGACCTAATGATGATCACCATAAATGGATCAGTACTGGATAAATTTGATCCATCAGTAGTGTTCTCCCTAGAGCCTTTTTACTGGGCGGCCCACCCAGCTAATTTTCTCTGCCGGCCAGCTAAATTTTCTCTAATGAATGTTTTCACAACACACATAATAGTAAGAGTAGAAAACTTACTCCCACATACACCATAAATATTGGCAAAAACGACTGAAATCTGTGTTGAACATGATTTATCAGTAAGTGTTTAATAAGTACAATCATATTATTAGTTAAGCAAAACAACATCCTTTCTATTTTTTTTTTTTATTGAGGAAGGGGTCATTTAAAGTACCATCCAGCTAAAATTTCTTGCCACCCAGCTGTAAAAAAGCTCTAGGAAGAACATTACATCAGCTTCAGGGTAACACTGGCTTATGTTTAGATTTTTATCAAAACTATAGAACCCAGAGATTTATAGGCCAAATTCAAATTTTATTTAGCAATAAGTAGTTTGGGTAATAGCCAGTGCTCAATACACTTATATTATTACTCTTCATTCTGACATCACCATGCATTGCATTTATGCAAGAAACTTTGAAATTTGGTTCAGTTTCATCTGGCTCCTAAATTTTGGCACTGGCTCCTAGATCTGGAGCTTATTTTTCCAGCTCTGACCTAAATTATTATCCTAATAACTTTTTCCACATGAAATGTATGCAACACTAATGTTTTGGGCCTGTGATGGTATGGGTGTCCACTACTTATGTAAACAAAGCAGACTAATACATAGAACTACTTCAAGGCAACGTGATTTAGAAGTCCACCCAGGGACAAACTGAGGGGTATCAGACAAGCACACCATCCATGCCTTGAATCCAAATGGTCAAAAGCCAACGCCCTCAACTACTAGGATGGCTTCCAAGATATTTTCTAACTCTTAAATCTAAAATAATTCTTCCAAGGAAATCTAAGGATAGAATGAATTCATATCTAATTTATGGCCACTTAATACAGGGCAGCCAGGGGGCTATCAAGACAAATACATCCACTTCTTATCCAACAGCATAAGCATCAAAATCTAGTAGTAGTTTGTTCCTAACTTTGAGCTATAAATTCCGGGAGAAGATATTTTAGAGCAGTGATGCAAAAATGGACGTGTACACGTCTTATTCGGAGACCAGCATTGAAGGCTATGTACATTTGTCCATCTTTAACTGATGGACTCTCATTCCAGGCATGGTAGTGCACCAATGACATATGAGAAAGTGCATTCATTTGTTTCCCAGGATTCATGTCACAGAGGGGTTAACTAATGCATACATGACTACCTGCTCTCAATATTTTAGTACTACCACAAGCTTTCTGAAAATATTAAAGTCCAGTATAGAATATTTCCTGCGCAACCCACTTAGCACTCCCATACGTCTTCATACAAGCATACACGACACTTTCAGGCTACCAGGTTTCATCTCAGGACATTCGAAATAAAGTGACTGCATGGCAGTCAGGCATGATGTCATTCTCCGCTGATGTTTACCAAATTATCCAGTCTTGCACACGTGTTCCTAAATCCTTGCGAACAGCCAGATAAAATTACGATGCATTCAACAAAAGTTCAAAAAAAAAAAATTCTTATTTCCTCACATACACCTTTAAAACTTATGCACAGATCAAGTGTTTGCAACCTTACAAATGCATAAGACAAACTTGTTAATAAAACACTTTAACTTGAAACATGACACATCGGGAAAGAAAAATTGAAACAAAAAACTACCCGTGTCCAAGGAAACGTCGCATAATAACTTCACCACGTTTAAATCCATAGGCATAATACACAAAACTTACCTAACACTTAGATATATTTTCCTTTTAATTACATACGCTAAAAATCGAAAATTCAACCTGTCACTCTTAGTCACAAAATTTAACTTGCAAATTTACGCTACACATTATCTCCTTTCATCGACCGACCTCACCAACACACTATAAAGAAACGAAGCGAAACTGAACTGAACTCCACAGTTGACGGGTAAATTCATCATCTTTGAGCGGCTACGGTCAAAGGCAAAGCAACGCTGAGACAGTGGCCAAAAATCAGTAAGTTGGGCCAGAAGAATTAACAAGGATTTGTAAAGTATCTTGGAAACTCAACTGCTGGCTTCTTACACAGATTTTTTTTTCTACGATTTCTTTTCAACTGATTTTTCCTCAAATTATTTTGAGATATTTTAGCCGCAAGATGTGGCTAAAATATCTCAAAATAATCTGTGAGTAAAAATATATTTCATAAGGAAGCCACTGCATAATTTACAAAAAAATCGTTTCAAATTTTTCGAAATTGCGCTACTCTTAAAAGAAATGCTGAAAATAGCGGGATTGCTTAGCTGGTTGGCAGAAGTAGAACAGCTTTAACTAGATAAACGTAGGACATAAGAAACTCCAAGAAACTAGGATGGCCGCCCCGGTGGCGCAGTGGTCTAAGCGATAGCCTCTGATCATTCGTCCGAAAGGGGTCCGGGTTCGAATCCCGGTGAGGCATGAATGTTGTGTTTGTCTTACGGCACTGGCACTTTCCCTTCCCTGTAACCAGTGACCCTAAATTAGGGACGGGCGATTGCTTATAGCCCATTGAGTTGCTCGCGGTGGTCGTTAAACTTCCAATCGCCGCCCCGGTGGCGCAGTGGTCTGAGCGATGGCTTCTGATCATTCGTCCGAAAGGGGTCCGGGTTCGAATCCCGGTGAGGCATGGATGTTGTGTTTTTTTTTTTGTTTTTTTTTGATTGGAGGTTTAACGACCACCGTGAGCAACTCAATGGGCTATAAGCAGTCGCCCGTCCCTAATTTAGGGTCACTGGCTCCAGGGAAGAGAGAGATCCAGTGCTGTAAGACAAACACAACATCCATGCCTCACCGGGATTCGAACCCGGACCCCGTTCGGACGAATAATCACAGGCCATCGCTTAGACCACTGCGCCACCGGGGCGGCATGTTGTGTTTGTCTTACGGCACTGGCTCTCTCCCTTCCCTGGAACCAGTGACCCTAAATTAGGGACGGACGACTGCTCATAGCCCATTGAGTTGCTCACAGTGGTCGTTAAACCTTCAATAAAAAAAAAAAAAAAAAAACAAGGTGCGCAGAAAACGGAAACTATGTAGGGATGAGCATCATTAGAAATTTGCATACCTGTTACCGTAAAACATTCTCGTTTCAAAATGTCCAAAGTTTGATAAACCTACCTTTCCAGCTTGTATCCCGTTACCTCATTACACAATGAAAAATCATTTTATCCATTCATTGCTTTTAAAATGAAAACCAAATCTGAAGATCCTAACTGTCTTTACGTAGATCCCAACTGCCTTTACATAGTTCCTAACTGTCTTTACGTAGATCCTAACTGCCTTTACATAGATCCTAACTGTCTTTACGTAGATCCTAACTGTCTTTACGTAGATCCTAACTTCCTTTACGTTAGCATTGCGAGTTTTTTTTTGTTGTTGTTTGGAGGTTTAATGCACTCAATGACTACCGTGAGCAACTCGATGGGCGGTAGCTCGTCCTTAATTTAGGACCACTGGTTGCAGGAAAGGGACTCCCAGTGCAGTAAGACTAACACAACATCCATGCCTGACAAGATTCAAACCCGGACTCATCTTGGACGAATCGTCATAAATCAGGGCTTATACCACTGCCCCAATTTAAATAATATTCTTGCCTGACCTCCGTACATTAAAAGAGTATAGCCACTCCAAAGGACGAGTGGTCAAAGCTGCTGGTTTCTAGCTAGTCATCCGATATCGACCTGAGCCTTCAAACACCGCGGTTAGGGCTCGAGAAAAGCCGTCTAGGCGGTCTAGAAAATACAAGGACATGACATTAGAGAGATGAGTTCCTTCCGTTTGTGACTTCACTTTCACGTTACATTACCTGAAACGTAGTTGTTGAGTTCATCGTCACACACGACAGCATTAGGATCTAACCGGAAGCATTGGTTTTCACATGACGTCAATAAAAGATGGAGCTCATCTCTCTGATGGCATAGTCTTGTATTTCCTAAATAGCCATAGCTTGAGTCCCTGATGAAGAATAAGTGACTGGTCACGCCGCACGCGTTTGCCTCTCTTCACTGGCTGTGTCCCCTCCACGAATCTAGTGGCACCAAGATACGGACAGGCGACTGTATATAGCACTGACACTTGATTTCGGTGATTCTGAAAACCCGAATCAAGCTGTACATTTTCAATTTTTTTTTTCTCATATTAAAATTATTGGGATGCAGAATACCGGATTTTCCGCTTATAGGCACAATAAAAGAAAAATTCGTACCATATAAATTATTAGTTCGAATGATAGAAGGTGGGCACTACTGTAAAGAGCAGTGAATTTTTGGGCGCGTAGCGCATGCGCAGAGGCTATCTACTTCTTCTGCATTGTGGCCGAAGAAAAAGGCTTCTGCGTCAGTCGCCATATGAATTCCACGGCAGAACGAGTTTTGTGTGCTATCGCTTGCGGAATCGAAGTCCATGACGTTTGTACAGCCCAGTTTTCGTCTTGAGTACAACCTTGGAGCTTACGTGTCCATTATGAAATGGGACAAGCAACTCAGAGAAATGGGAAGTTTTACCGATGACTGGTAAACATGCTAAGCTGTGTCTGGAGAAAACGTTGAACGTATTCGAAAGTCATTTCAGAGAAGCCCGAGGAAATCCATCCGAAAGGCTCGTTAGGGTGCAGCAAGACATTCCACTAAGAGCACACATCGGGTACTCCATATACACTGAAGTGCCAGAAAAACTGGTACACCAGTCTAATACTTGATAGGTCCCCCACGGGAGCGCAGAACTGCAGAAATACGACGGGGCATGGACTCCACTAGCTTCTGGAAATATGCTGTTAGCAATGCACACCAAACTTCTTGCAGAACGTTCCACAATTCGAGTGTATTCCGAGGTCTCGGATTCCTGTGTTCGAAAGCGCGTTGTGTGGCATTCCAAATGTGTTCTATCACGTTCAGATTTGGGGAATTCGGTGGGAATGGTAACACCCCAAACTCAGATGACTACTCCTCTAGCCATAATATGGCGTTCCGACACTTGTGTTGAGGTGCATTTTCTGTTGGAACAGGCTCAACCCATCAGCATGAATGCAGGACATGAACGGGTGTACCTCGTCAGAAAGGGTACGCACATAGCTTTGGCCTGTAACAGACGTTTGTAGACGTACCAGGGATCCCAGTGAAGTCCAGCTAAACACACCTCATACCATTACGCCCCCCCCAGCCGGTACATTTCCCTGTTGATAGGCGGGATCAATGGCTTCATGGGATTTGCGCCACACACGAATCCTTTCTTCTGCCCGATACAGTTGGAAACGCGACTCGTCAGACCAGGCTACTTGTTTCCAGTCATCAAGTGTCCAGTGGCGGTGTTGCCGTGCCCAAGCGATGCGCATAGTGGTGCACTCATCAAGGGGACTCGAGTTGGGCGTCGGCTCCCAAAGCCATATCGTGCAGGGTGCATTGCACAGTCCGGACGCTGGTGCTTTTTGAGGCTCCAGCATTAAATACCGATGATATCTGCGAGAGTGTTGCACGCCTATCGCGTGAAACGATTCTTGACAGTCGACGACGGTCACGTTTACCCAATGTCTTTTTACGGCCACACTGGTATCGTAGGTTGGAGGTTTTGCCGGAATTCTTGTAGTCACGGTACACCCTTGCAATGGTCGTCCGTGAAAATCCGAACTTCGTTTCTACCTCCGAAATACTATGGCCGATCTCACGAGCGCCAACTATGACACCTCGTTGAAAATCGCTTAAATCGTTATTACTTGTCATTCCCATGCCGAAAACAGCTCTGATAGCTGGCAAGGATGTCTATCGCTTTATATACGCACTGGCGGGTGCAACCGAGTACGCGCATAGGTGACGTTGCTATGTATCTTGCATAAGTTCGTCTGTAACCGTTTTTCTGGCACTTCAGTGTAAGTTTGTGTTTGCATGCGTACCATATTCAACTGCATCAACAAGTTAAACCGCATGACAGGACGGAATGGGAAAAGTTGCGTAGGTAATGTTGGCGAAAACTGATGATACATTCCTAGACTAGCTATGTTTTTCCGACGAGTCACCACTTCACGAATCTAGAAAAGTAAACAAACATAACTGCCACTTCTGGGGGTGCGAAAATCCATACGTAGTTCATGAACAGGAACAGGATTCTCCAAAACGAAATGTATTGTTTCGTGTGGGATCATGAAAGACAAAATCATCTGTCCCTTCAGTTTTGCGGAAACCACGGTAACTGGACTAACATGCCTGGCCATTTTACAGGACTACGCTGTGCTTCAGCTGCCTGAATTAACAATTTTCGAACAAAATGAAGCTCCGCTGTACATTGCCAGTGATGTCTGCACATTCTTGGATGACCACTTCACTACAGGATGGATAGGGAGAAGACCCACGTTCATTGCATGGCTTTCCAGATCACCACCCTAACTCCACCTGACTTTTTCCTGTAGTGGTTTGTTAAGAACAAGGTGTACGCCACAACGATTGTAATCTGGAAGACTTACGCGACAGAATTTGTGCTGCAATCAAAACGTGACGCAACAAATGCTTCCGAACACGTGGGCTGAGGAAGATTACCAGTTGGACGTTTGCCACGCCCAGCGATGTATTCAGGCATCTTCCGGGGTGCTTCCTCCCCCCCTCCGAAAATCCAGGAACACCTTCCCCGTCAGTTTTGGGGCGATCTTGTCTTATATATCAGTCTAATTGTTTTCGTTTACAGCTGAATATTTGGAGAAACTAATTAAAACACTTAATGAGGGAAAATATTATAATAATAATAGCAATCTTAAATTTTTATCATCCTTCAATGAAACATTAAACAGTCCTCGGTGAAGGGACAATTTTTCAAGTACTGACAACTCGGACTACTTCCGTAGTAAAAACTTAATTTTACAGAGTAGCGATATTTGCACTGCAACACACCACCATATTTTGAAAGCTAGCATTCAGGTTATTTCAGTATTCTGGATGCCGACTTTTCATGTAAACTGTTAAGAGTCAGTGTAGCTAATGTGACGTTATTGCTTCTAATACAACAAAATATTTGCTGCCTAATTTTTAACAACAGCAAATTATTAGAAATTGTTCCCATAAAAAGCTTTTTTCCTGACGGTGGGTGGTTTACACTCTGTGAAAAAAAAAATCGAGGCATCTAAAACTGCCATCCAAGCGGTTAGTTAGTTGGTTTTTTTTTACTACAATGAGCTAATCGAAATAATATAAAGGGGCTGAAACCAAATGGCAGGGGAATGGGTTACATCATAAGTTTTCAGGTAACGCTGTAATGATTCCTTAATAATCAGAAACACGCTTGTAGTAATTAGAGTACATTTTTACCACTCCTAATGCTAGGGGGGGATATTCTCCTGCACAGCGTTATCTTACTGGCATCTCCAATATTCTACACAACCCTATCGTGAAATACGTGGAGCATTACTTAATTTTTTTTTTTTTTTTGAGATTTAGCGACCACCGTGAGCAACTCAATGGGCTATAAGCAGTCGCCCGTCCCTAATTTAGGGTCACTGGTTTCAGGGAAGGGAGAGAGCCAGTGCCGTAAGACAAACACAACATCCATGCCTCACCGGTATTTTTTTTTTTTTTTGATTGGAGGTTTAACGACCACCGTGAGCAACTCAATGGGCTATAAGCAGTCGCCCGTCCCTAATTTAGGGTCACTGGTTCCAGGGAAGGGAGCGAACCAGTGCCGTAAGACAAACACAACATCCATGCCTGACCGGGATTCGAACCCGGACCCTTACGGACGAATGGTGAAAGGCCAACGCCTTAGACCACTGCGCCACCGGGGCGGCCACCGGTATTCGAACCCGTACCCCTTTCGGACGAATGATCAAAGGCCATCGCTTAGACCACTGCGCTACCGGGGCGGCCATTACTGAATTAAAGCAAAGGTATAAAATATTTACATTTTTAATCACTTACATGTGTAGATTACATGGAATTCGCATTTGCGATATACGAGCATAAGAAAAGTTATATACTCTATTTAAAATTTTTGTATATATTAATGTATCAGTCAACAAGTTTCAGCCCCCTCAAAATTTGTAATTGCGGCCCGGAAATAACTATCTGAATGCAACACTGGCCACGCCACTAGTGGAACTCGTGTTGGAAGTTTATCAGAGATGTAGAGAAAATCTCAGTTTGTGTACCTGGAACAATATGTGTCGCTAATAAATTGTGGTAAGTTCAGAATTTGTGATACTTCCTTTTATTATACGTCTAAGCGGAACACCCTCTATACAAACAGAGGGCAAATATAAGTGGAAGGTTTAATGGAGTCCCCACGAAGTTCAAAAGGGGAAGACCAAGAGCTTTATAAAGACACCCATACACGCGCGCGCGCGCACAGTTATACTCAGCTTTTAGATTTGGCTGTGATTCGTTTCTGTGAAGAAAAAGATGCTAAGTTTTAGAAATCTTATCAAAAACACTCTGGACTGTTCGTCATCGTTCACTATCAGCAGTGGTTTAAGAGCATAACGAAAAAGTTTGTTTGGTGGTCGTTAAACCTCCACATAAAAAAAAAGGAATTTTGTAATTACCAAACCGGAGAGAGTTACGTTTCACATGCGATGAAGTTATAAAGGAAGTTGAATTGTGAATGGGGGATCGTAAGGTAGGAGGGCTGAAGCCTCACCAATCGCATTTGAAGTAGCCTCCAATAATCTCACAATAATGTCCAAAAACGTTTTTCGTTTAAATTAGAGAATAAATTTCTAAGCCTTTATTAATTTCTGAATGTTATCATTTTAAATAAATAATCAATCATAAGAAAAATAAAGAAAAAAACATACGCACATTTGATCCAATGGTGAAAGTAGATGACTGGTTTTGGGGGAACGGAATGTTTAGTGTCAAATTTCTAGGCAGATTTATACACACACGCACACACACATTTTATATATCTGTGTTCTTTTACATCCACATAAATAAAAAAAATATTATAACGAATAAAAAATAAACGCTAATAAATTTGTAATTCAACTAATGATGTCTGTATCACAAACAGCAGGTTACGTGCGCCAGCAGAAGGAGTTTAGTTTTTTACGCTTTCTAACCGTAGGTTGAAGAAGCGTATATGCTCCAGCTTTTTCCGTCCGTCTGTCGGCACGATAACTCACTAAAAATGGTTCGATTTCGATGAAATTTTAGTATGTGGTAGGGGACCACCAGGGGACGAACCCCATTGAAAATGGGTGAAGTGGGGTCAAAGGTCACGCCATAAGAGCGAGATCCATTCAATTGCCCTTATGCGTCATACTTTGCGTAAATATGGTTCGATTTCAATGAAATTTTAGTATGTAGTAGGGGACCACCTGGAGAGGAACCCTATTAAAAATGGGGCAAATGGAGTCAAAGGTCAGGACATAGGATCGGAATCCATTCCATCGCCCTTATCCCACACTATTAAGGTGGACGTCAAGTAATTTTGCTTCCTATATTTCCAATGGAAAACCTTTTGTACACATTTCCTTCACAATTAGTGTGTGCCGCCCCGGTGGCGCAGTGGTCTAAGGCGTTGGCCTCTGATCATTCGTCCGTAAGGGGTCCGGGTTCGAATCCCGTCAGGCATGGATGTTGTGTTTGTCTTACGGCACTGGCTCTCTCCCTTCCCTGGAACCAGTGACCCAAAATTAGGGACGGGCGACTGCTTATAGCCCATTTGAGTTGCTCACGGTGGTCGTTAAACCTCCAATCAAAAATAAAAAAAAAATTAGTGTGTTTCCAAGGATGGAAATTTGAACATCGATTAAAATAACTTCATACTATAACTTGGAATACTTAACATTTTCTTAAACATAAGCATAATTATATTAAAAAACAATAACGTTTCCTTTGGTGGTGTTGAAACCAGAAAAAAATGGCGCGACCTGTACTTTGATGACGTCAGTGGACAAATAAATGTTGGATTGCATAATTACGGTTATGGTTTAGAAAATATTAAGTACCCTAAGTTATGAAATGAAGCTATTTTAATCGATGTTCAAATTTTCATTCTTGGGAACGCATTAATTGTGAAGAAAGTGTGTACAGAAGTTTTTTCATTGGAAGTATAGGAAGCAAAATTACTTGACGTCCACCTTAAAGTAGCAATTCTTGTATGTATGTATGTACATTTTATTTCGAAAACGGCTCTAAGAATTTTGATGAAAGTCGTTAACCTACCGTTTTCTGGTACTAGAAATCGATTTAGCTTGATCTCGACTTTAGGAGAATTCGTTTAGTGGGTAAAATAACCACCCCTAACTATAACGTTTTTAGTGTCATGGCGTCGTTCCATTAATGCTTCCAATGCTTAGAAATCTTATAACGTCACAATCTCGCTTTTGAGAATCTCATTACGTCACGCGTTGTGTTCGGATCCTATTAAAGTTTTATGACGTCATACTCTTGCAAGCAGATGGTCGCTATTCCCATCTGCTTCATTACGTCACGCGTTGTGTGCGTATGTCCGTCCGCACGATAACTCGTGTAACAATCGTTCGATTTCGATGAAATTTTACTATCTGGTAGGGTATCACCTGGGAAGAAACCTTATTTAAAGTGAACGAAATGGGGTGAAAGGTCAGTGCATAGGAGCGGGATTCCTTCCACTGCTGTTATGCATCATAACTAACGTAAACATGGTTTGATTTCGATGAAATTTTAGTATGTGGTAGGGGACCACCTGGCCGCAAACCCTATTGAAAATGGGCGAAATGGTGTCAAAGGTCAGGACATAGGAGCGGAATCACTTCCATCGCCATTATGCATCATAACTTACGTAAAAATGTTTCGATTTGGATGAAACGTTAGTATGTTGTAGGGGCCTGTCTGGGGACGAATTCTATTGAAAATGGACGAAATGGGGTCAAAGGTTAGGACACAGTTGCGGGATCTATTCTATAGCCCTTATGCATCATAACTTACGTAAAAATGCTTCGATTGCGACAAAAACGTTATCATGTTATTTCGGAGGTATACCGAACCGGTTCTGTTGAATATCATCGAAATGGGATCAAGGGTCAAGGTACAGGACCGAGATTTTTTCCACAGCCTATATTCTCATAACTTGAGTGATAGCTTGAGTAATGATATCTGGTATGTTGGAAAGCGTATTATAATCAATGCGTTGCATGATTTTACAAACTTGTTCTTAATTGCGCATCTGAAAAACAATGAAAATACTTGGAATTAACTAACTGTTTTCCTGCCTAATTGTAAATGCAGTTATAAATGAGCATATTCAGTTCACCGACGTTATGCAGTATCAAAACGACAAAAACAACATACACCGATAATTTTAACTTAAGAGAGGAACACCTTAGTGAGTATTCATCTTTCAGATACCCAAGAAACCGCTGCTGTTAGACACCACTTTAGTTATTAGAAGATGACGTCCTTCCTGAAGTCACTGCGGTCTTGGTCAGTTGCTATGTACCGAACTCTTACTACGAATGAATTTGAGTTTGGTATTCTAAGGCCATGGTTAGTAAATTCTATTAACTTTGTTCAAAATCGAGCTTGCGACGTTGTTACTAGTTCGACGTACTGGAAGGTACGAAAGCAAAATAGTCGAATGCGAGCAACTTCTGGCTACGAGCCTTTAGCTAAGAGCCCGAAGGACAAAATTTATTGTCTCCAGTCAAAAGCTCTGAAAACTGCAGAATCAGAGAAATAATTTTCAAACGTTAAATTCTTGCACAAATCACGAATAGAATTCATAGATATAAATAATCTGCGAGACAATTTTCAGCACCGTTCAATGCTCCTCTTCACCGCAAGCAAAGAAACTGGGGACTGTCTCCATATCCTCATAGGGTGAGTGCAAAGTAGTAGAAAAAATTAAGTATTCTTTCTCAGTCTAGACACACCACTGAGCAGGGGCGTATTGGAGCTACGAAACCGGGCCGATAATTTTAGTCTTGTTGTCTACTACAGAAACCCACACGAACCCACAGGGAAACGCCTCATAAATTCCCTCATGTAAAAGAAATCTGTTAACTCCTGGATGAAATAGAACTTTTGAAACATACACTATATTAACAAAAGTCACAGGGCACCGCTTCAAAAGCAAATGAACGGATCCGCTGCGTTGGTAAGATGCGCGGTACAGCTGCAAAAAGGATAAACGCAAGCCTGCAGCTGACCGCGATCATATTGCATTGTGAGGTTGAGTGAAAATGTCGCGGTTGGAAAGAACTTACTTTGAGAAAGGAAATATTTTTGGGTACTATATTAGTGGGTTGTCCATAAGATGATCAAATGATCATATGTAGAGGATGTTAGAAAGGGAGTGTCTGACCCCAGGTCTTAAACAACCCTTAGAAATAGGAAGCTAGGAGATTTGGGCTAGAGTGCCCGATACGAAAGTGACACGAAAACGAAGTAGGAAAAAGGGGGAGGAAGACGCCCTTATTTATTACCGGGGGAACAGTACCCGAGGTCCGACGACTTAACATGCCCATCCGACGCACGGCGGACATTTAGTGGATCGAGCGTTCGTACCTGCCTGGGATCGAACCTGAGGTCCTTTCCGCGGCAGTCACGAACGTTGCCCACTAGGCCATCTGCGGCCCATTTTGTCCATAAGAGAAACCGAGGGGCGTTTAAATATACTCAAGTCTACTGTTTTGGGTGTACTGAATAAATGGAAGACACATGGCGCGCCTGAAGTAGCAAAACGTACCGGCAGACCAAAGAAAATCAGTGACAGAGGACGTCGAAGACTCAGGAGAGTCGTTACAGCTAATCGACGGAGTACTGCACAAGACCTCTGTGTACAGATGAGTAAAAATGCTGAAACCTCGGTATGTACACGTACCATTCGCAGAGAACTTCATTCTATGGGTTGCCGTGGTTGTGCGGCTATTTATAAGCCTTTCGACAGACCAAAGAAAATCAGTGACAGAGGACGTCGAAGCCTCAGGAGTGTCGTTACAGCTAATCGACGGAGTACTGCAGAAGACCTCAGTGTACAGGTGAGTAAAAATGCTAGAACCTTAGTATGTGCACGTACCATTCGCAGAGAACTTCATTCCATGGGTTACCGTGGTCGTGCGGCTACTCTTAAGCCTTTCACCACCGCTCGGAATGCTACTCGTCGTTTAGCCTGGCGTAAAGAACATTTATCGTGGACCGTAGATCAATGGAAAATGGTCCTATGGACTGATGAATCCAGATACACGATCCATAAGACTGATGGCCGTGTGTGTGTGTGTATGGTGGCATCCGGGGGAACACTATTTACCTCAGTGTACTACTCCTACAGTCAAGTCTGGAGCTGGCAGTGTACTCGTGTGGGTGTGTTTTTCGTGGTATGGTCCCGAAAAACACACCCACACGAGTAAAATTATGGCCTACCAACTCTGTAGCAATACTATGGAACCGAGCCATAAAGCAAGGGCTGTTACGGCGTGGTTTGACGATAATTACGTATCGTGTGTGGAGTGGGCAGCACAGAGCTCTGATCTTAATCCCATATGGGATGAATTAGAGCACCGCATAAGGAGTGTAACGTACCAGGAGATGTGACGTACCTGCCCGAAGGACGCACACGACATAAAGGCAGATAGGAATCAGAATAAAACGTCCGCGTAGCTCAATTGGTAGAGTGACTTGTTCCGGAATAAGGGGATCCGGGTTCGAATCCTGGCGTGGACAGAAATGACGGAGAAATTTACTTCGTTATAATGGCGCTCGAACAGGGACGGATGACCCGACCGTTCAAAATCTCGCAATGGTGTGATGTTATTTCCACACCGCGAGATAGGAAAAATAAGAGAATCCCTTCTCCAGCACTTCGAAAAAAAAAAAATAAGGGGGAGATGATGTAACGTACCAGGAGATGTGACGTACCTGCCTGAAGGACGCACACGACATAAAGGCAGATAGGATTCAGAATAAAACGTCCGCGTAGCTCAATTGGTAGAGTGACTTGTTCCGGAATAAGGGGACCTGGGTTTGAATCCTGGCGTGAACAGAAATGACGGAGAAATTTACTTTACTTTGTTATAGGAGTTTGGAACCCAGGCCTACTACTAAGCAACAGTTAGCCGCATCATTATGTACTAAATGGAAGCGCATACCTATCGCTGTATTTCAAAACCTTGTCGAAAGCATGTCTCAAAGGATCAGTGAATGCATTAAGGCCAAAGGTGGACCGACACCGTACTAATGTATGTCAATAAATGCTATGTTGTGTTTCTCTTCTAGGTGTCCGGTGACCTTTGTCAATATAGTGTACATTGTATACACTGAAAGTTAATTCAGTCGCGAACAAATTTTATCAATAATTTAAGAGTGAAGGAATTTAAAAAATGTACTCATGAGTGAATATAGCACATCAAGCATGCTCAACACCGGGTGTTGTACCACATAAGAATTATACTTATTTGCTCACAGTTCGACTACTGTACAACGGTATTGGTACCACCTTCTTGAATAGACGCCTCTTTTAAGTCCACCCATTATTTTGACTGATGAACTACCATTTTGTTCCATGACCCAGTTCCGGTAAATCTTTGTTTCTTTTATGATAAATGCAATGTCTAAAGTGGGTAAGGGTGTGGGGATGACGGACTATCGAAATTGTTACTACTGCCTCCTTCAAGATTACAAAAGTAGAGTAGGGCGTATCAATACCCTTTGGCTCCGAGTCCAACGACCTACGCTTAACCGTAGTTAGCGTAATCTATTTATAACAGCGTGCTTCATTCGGCGACAAAGTTTTCACTGAAGTAGAAAGAATTTTGCTTTGTCATTTTAGAGCAAACGCACAACAGCACGGTCGGCTCGTGATATTGTTCACGCGTGCGCAAGGTGAAGGTCTGACCGCCTTTAGACGATTTAAGATATTTTGTTACACACCCATACACCACCACCCCTACACACTGTAACGTATACTCTATATTCACTTTCCTTTTGATTTTACTATCTCTGGTTATTTTATTTTACTATGTAAATTATCTTCTTACTGAACGAGATGTTATTTCACCCGCTGAATGAGATCTGGCAATGAGTGTAAGTCATGACGTGGTGGTAGCCAGTATAAATAGGCGCGTTCAACGATACGTAGAGAGAGCGTTGGTTTATGTGAAGGAGAGCGTTTGTTGTTGTATAGCCAGAGCGTTTGTTGTTGTATAGCCAGAGCTTCGTTCTATGTGATTAGGTTGATTCTTCATTATTGTGATACGAGTAGTGTGTGTGCGTTGGATGATTCAAGAGTTATCTAATAAATGAGCTTTTTCGTAAGTACGTCTTTCTCAGTTCATAGTTTTTGTCAGATCTCTGTCTGGCTGTTAGGTTTATATCATTAGTTGATTATTATTAACAACCAGCGTTAAGACTTTATTCATCTTAATTACTACCACAACATTACTAGCAGTTAAAAGCTTGTTCATTATTGTTACTACACTACTAGCAGGAAAGTTTATTCATGATTTAATTAACAAACAACAACCATTAGAAGAAGCATTAGCTTAGTTCAAGCATATTGTTCAGTAGCAGAAGCATTATAAAACATTACTAGCTTAGTTAAAAGCTTTATTCATTATAACACTTTTCTTGAGGCACGCAGTCCACATAGTGATAGCATTATTTATGGAATTATCTTCGAAAAATTCAATGAAAACCTGCACAAATTGCCAGTTTGTATTTCGAGGGAGAATCCTGTAAGAATACACATCAGGAAAAAATACTTCCTTTGAGAATACTTCCAAAAACTTTCAGAACAGGCAACAGAAAAATGAAATATTGAAAACCGACTGTGAAATGTATATCAGAAATGACGACGGGGTATGTATCCTTCATACAGCCGGATAGGGAGGGGGTCAAACTAACTTACATAGAAAAATACTGATTTTGCACTTTAAAGTTCCCAGGAAATTTCTTTTTCTTTTCGTTTAAAACATTAAGTTGGAGTCCCTTGATTAATGCGAGGCTCGAGACCAACCCATTAAGACAGCACTGTATGTACGAAGGTATCTAAAGAATACCAGGGATTGAGGAGTTACCTGAATTTTGTAGTGTACGCATTTTTATTTAGTTACTCTTTTTATTATATTAGCAATCTGGATTTCATTAGCAATCTATATATTGATTGTATAAGGTTTTTTACTGTGAGTCCTATTTGGGAGAACGGCTGAACGTAAAGATATGGTTGAGGTATCAAAATAAAGGTCTTGCCATGTAGATGTGCCAGTGGAAGAGAAATATAAGATTGGGGAAACGGTTCGGTCGTTGTGGGGCGGCAAAGTTCATATGCAAAGTATAGGAGAAGCTTGCGGTTGACTCACGCGCTGTTGAAGGCGGTAGCATGGAGGAACTGAGATAGTCCAAAGTCTCTTTTCTGATCGAACCGTTGCGCAAAGCAACGATAGCAGGATTGGTATCAAAGTTCTCATCGGAACAGCGAACACTCTCGAAGACCTAATTGCGTTATGCCGTTGAACTGTGTGGTGTATATATATATACAATTTGATAATAATTCGATCCAGTTTATTCACATAGGTCGTAGGTAAGACGTTTCCCATTATGTAAAGATGTAAATAAACATTCTGTTGAGCATTGTTCTTGAAAATATTTAGAATGTACATATTGAATTGCGCCATCTACATCTTCATTCTATAAGGTTTTTTACTGTGAGATCTATTTTGAGAGAACGGCTGAACGTAAAAATATGGTTCAATTATCAAAATAAAGGTCTTACCATGTAGATGTGTCAGTCGAAGAGAAAACTGTGATTGGGGTAACGCTTCGGGCGTGGCGTAGCTGCAAAGTTCCCATATTAAGCCTATGGGAGAAGCGTGCAGCCCTTATCTACATCAGGCGCTCAGTTCAGTGTCAGACTTGGTGTTCTATGATCAGTCCTAAAGTAAGTAAATACTTTATTGCATACTTACCCTTAACAGAATGTCTCTCCCACAGAAACAAAAAAAAAAAAAAAAAAAAAATAAGAAAACGCAAGAGCCTTACTGGAAGGAGTGTGCGATCAATGGGTAGCAACTATATGTCTCAGACAAGAGAGAATGAAGAGTATTCGAAACGCGAATCTCATTCCGACAACATTTACAAACACAGTTGTGACTAAAGATGAGAGTGAAAGAGTCGGCTATCCAGTTGAAATTTTCGCACACGATCGAGATGAGTGGAATTTCGCCTCACATTTTACGACTGAAAAAGGGTGCAGTCGTGATGCTCATCACGAACCTGGCCCTGGTGGCGCAGTGGTCTAAGCGCTGGCTTATGTTCGTTCGTGAAGGGTCCGGGTTCGAATCCCGTTGAAGCATGGATGTTGTGTTTGTCTTACGGCACTGGCTCTCTCTCTTCCCTGGAACCAGTGACTCTAAATTAGAGACGGGCGACTGCTCTATAGCCCATCGAGTTGCTCACGGTGGTCGTTAAAACCTTCAGTCAAAAAAAAAAAAAAAAAAAAAAATCACGAACCTGGACTGTTGTCTTTACTGAAGTGGTTGAATGAATTTGTCAATCAAATAAAGTTTACATTAGTTGTTTCATATGAGTTTATTCTCGTCAAAAAAAAAAAAAAAAAAAAAAAAAACTGACCGTCGATCCCGACGGGTTTCGTCTAGTTAAAACAAATAATTTAAAATACTTCGAAAAAAAAAAAAATAGCCATATTTCCTTCCCCACTGAAATTCCAGTTTTCTTTTTTCCTCTAAATGATTAGAGTATTTTTCTTGTGTTCAGTCTCTTCACCTCATACTGGTAAAATGATAATTGCTAAATCACATGTTGTACCAACCAAACACGCCGATTTTCTACTCGGTCCTAGGAATAAAAATATTCACTCTGAAAACAAATATTCCCATCGGAGCAGTCATACCGCCCTCCCTTTCATGGTGTAATTAGTTTAAATTGCGGATGCGGTCACTTGGAAAATGATACCGTGCTATAGTGGTAAGCAGGGCCTCGGAATTGGGGGGGGCTCCAAACTATCTCCGAAAATCAAATATATTTTTAAGTCCCTTCATGCTAAATTAATGAAAAAAGGTACAGCTTTGTTAACGATTATCTGGGACAACATTGCAACGAATCAACAAAGTGAGCACTTCCCTGCAATCTTCTATGGGCAATTTGTCATTAGTTCAACCATTATATGAGTCAATTATTGACTTCATCCTGAATTTTGTGAGAAAAAACTTCGAACTGTTCGAAAAAGAATCCAACTAGTTGCTAGGGAGAAAAATGGATTATGAATCCTCAAGAAGGAAGAAAATACGAAAGATCCGACTTGTAGATGATTCATCAACTCCAGATATTGTTTTTAATAATCGAGATTCCTTCATCACTCAAACGTTTTACATCATATGTGATAATCGTGTTTCACAGCTGCAAACCAGAAAGAAGTCATATGAGGAATTGGACTCTAGATTTGGATTTGTCTACAAGAATGACCTAAGCGATGTGATGGAAGCAGATGAATTGTTGTAAAAGCAATATTCAAATGAACTTGAAGAAGACTTAGCTAAAGAGTTCCTTCAGTTTCGAATGCTGACAAAAAATTCATTGAGAGCACAGAGTCCCTCATTTGCCTTGGAAAGTTGAATTTGGTTCATATTTTTCTCAATGATGACACATGCCTCATGATTTTTTTAACACTGTTCAAGCGAACTCTCGTTTTCGGTTCTGAAAAGAACCAAGCAGAGACTTTGAGCAAGTTTAAAAGAAGAATCAATTGATGTTTTTGTATGTACTGTCCAGTGAAAGTCATGTAACAGCAGATTTAAATTTTGACGATATAATTGTTGATTTTGCAGCCACAAAAGTTAGAAAAAAATATTTTTTTAAATGTCGTGTTGCCAATTTAACAGTTAAAAAGTTATCAGGTATTTTTTAAATATTTTTATTCATACATTTCTAATGGTTTGTTTAAAAACGGGGTGTGACTTATAATCACGCTCCCGTAAAAACATGGTTCGTTTTTTCTTGAGATCTCATATCACGGGAATAGGCCTATATTCGGAGCAATACAGTATGTTATACATGAAAAGCATTTCAGCAAAACGTATAGAATTTGCTAATAAAAATATTTTTATTATTAATATTAGTTTTGTGAGAACAAGATTTGTGAATCAATATTCATAATTATGTTGGATTTATTTTTACATAAATACAAATACGAAAAAGTTCAATTTACACTACTTTATTTAAAAGCTGCTGTAATAATTTACATGAGCTTGCAATAATTTATCCCACAATGTGTGTGGTCAGCTGTAACACTATGTGAAGGATTATTTCTTACAGCTTAAAATACCATCGGTTCATCATTTCCGTTAAATTTGTGGTAAACTAGAGGTTTTAAATTATATCTCTGGGAGGATGGTTATTTGTTTCGTAATTGATACTATAAAACAAAAATAGAATTCAGAGTAATGTTACAGTTGTAAGCTCTGCGGTTGTGGGAAAGTACAAGTGGTGTGAATGCTCGTCTATTACAAGACACATTGGCTATAAAGTTAACTAACATGTGGGATGTGTTTTACTGTTTTACTACTAGAAAAACTGCTTGCAAAAAAATATTTACCAGCAAATATTCTTTTCCACTTTTGAAGATGATAATCCATTTTTTGGTGTAATTGTGACAAAAAAAAAAACGGATTATCATCTTCAAAATTTGCATTATATGGTGTAATCCCGTATTTCATTCATGATTCTTTTCAACCGTTGACTGAAAATTTTAATCGAGAGGGCCCCAGACATAAGATGTGCACAGGGCCTCGACTGACTTAAGTCGGGCCCTGGTGGTAGGGTAACGGGGAGAACACCTAGGGTTGTTTCGCTCTTGCTCCTGGCCTCCTGCTTTGCAAAACAAGGGGTTGATCAAGAAGCGAGTGACAATCGTAAATACTTTGGAGACATTTTCATGACTGCCGATTTCCTCAACGCGAGTAATGTCTCAGGTCCAGGAAGAGACACAAAGATACAGACTTCAAAAATAGAAAAGCTAAATATACTGGCTTAGAAGAACCGCAGAGAATAAGAACTGCTATAAGATATTGCAATTAGGAATTCGCTTTTATGTAATAATAAGGATGAAAGAAACGCGGTTTATTTACAAAGAAAAAAGAGCAAATAATATGTATTTTATGAAACAGTATATTTCAGATCATTATCATATAAACATAATATATATATATTGTATTTATATGAAAAAGCAAAAGCAAGGTAAGGGAAGTCTACCGGCCATCCAGCCTCCTTCCATATGACAGCCAACGTGGGCTTGCGCCCACGTCGCCCACGCCATATAGGCGTGGAAGGAAACACTAATTTTTTAAAAGACAATTTTTTTAAAGACAATAATGAAAAATTTTTAATGACAATTTTTTAATGACAATAATGACAATTTTTTTAAAGACAATAGGAAACGCTAATTTTTTTAAAGACAATAATGTTTTGGAAGATAATATAATGCTCAAATGAAGTTAATGATTATTATTCATAAGTACCAAAATAATTATTCGCTCTTTCCGAACAATCCAGACAAAGAGGACGCGAAAAATATTTGGCTATTTCTCGAGTGGTCCACCAGGAAATATCCTGGGGTCACAGTGAGCCAATGCGCCCCTCAGTATGCCTAACAACATTAAACATAAGTTAATTGAATTGTCTTTCGAATTGGTGAGTTTGATTATCACATTGATTTTATTCAGTTGCTATCGAAAGTACAGGATGTCCAATTCGCTACTTTACCTAAGTTTTTATTAATAACATCGTGAATGATTACAGTAATTGAGTGATATTTGGTCAGAACGTACCTTCATCCATGGAAAATAGAACCATACCGTAAGAGATGTTGAAAGTGTCCTCCCCGTGCATCGATTGAACACGAGACTCCATTTTTCGGAAAGTTCGCGCTGGTTGCTCCGGCGTAATCTCTGTCACTGCCTCGCAGATATTGTTCTTCAATGCCTGTTGGTGCACTCGTTGTGACCTTGTACGTCGGGCATATCAGACTCGTGATTCCCTGGGGTTAGTTCAGTAGTTTGTTTGTCGCGAGGCTGATCATATGCATTAACGATGTCCTCCCGGTTAACCATACCCGAGCGTGTGTTTCTTGGCCGTATTTATTGGGAGAGTAAGTCGATAAAAAAGTGTCAGTGTGAATTTCGTAAGAAATTTGGATGCCGGACAAGTAAACCAAGTAAACCGTGTATTCTGCAACTGGTTAAGAATCTGGAGACCCATGGAACATTACATGATTTGCATGGAGGGGGCCGTCCCGAAACGTCAGAAACAGTAGAGCAGAACGTCCAGCAAAAACTTCTTGCTTCGCCCTCAAATCAGTAGTGTTTCAAAACAAGCCGATAACGCTTGAGGCATTGAAGAACAACATCTGCGAGGCAGTGCCAGCGATTACGCCGGAGCAACTGGCGCGAACTTTCCGAAACGTAGAGTCACGTGTTCAAGCCTGTCTCGATGCACAGGGCGGACACTTTAAACATCTTTTATGATATGGTTCTGTTTTCCATGGATGAAGGTATGTTCTTGCCAAATATCATACAATTACTGTAATTTTTTCACGATGTTATTAATAAAAACTTGGGTAAAGTACCGAGTGGGACACCCTGTACTTTACCATATAAGCATGTGTGTGTGTGTGTGTGTGTGTGTGTGTGTGTGTGTGTGTGTGTGTGTAAAATCTGGGCTCATCATTTGGCTGAGAAAAGCGAAAGCACTTTACTTCTGGCAGTAACTTCCATTATTCCAGAAACAAACGCTTGTAGAAATATGGCGTGCACTCTTTACACAATCTCAAAACTACGCCTCGAAATATCTCTCCGATATATTAATTCCGCAGCTTCTCGGATTCAATTTGGTAAAAAATAGAAGAACATTTTGTTTCGGCTCAGCGTTTAAGAAAAGCATTGAGAAACATAACGAAGCCGTAAAAAATACCTGGCATTTTGTCAGCACCAGAACCGAAGAAGTCTTCTGTCTAGGCAAGCAAGACTTGCTATTTTGAAGACCAAAGCAGCCCAAGATTCTGAGAATAAAAGTAACTACTTTATTAATAATGAGCAGTTAGAGCACGGGTTTTAGACATTATTCCCCATTTCTATGAAAAAAAAATTGAAGAAATGATAAAAATCCTTCTTTCAATGATTGTTATAGAGAACTGAAATATATAAGCAGGGCCGTAAAGATAGCCCTCGCAACCCCCGCGTCGCTGGGGGGCCTGTGAATTTCAGGGGGCCCAGATCTTGGTACGTATTTTTTATTTTATTTTTTTATTTAGCAATTTAATTTTAGACAAGGGGTTTTCTACTTGCTCTAAAAATTTTTGTTTTAAATTTTCTGTCTTTTGGATACGAAAGTTTTGGAACTAAAGGACCCCATTACACAGACTTTTATCTGCGCACCGATTAGAGATCAGATCATATGTAGAGGATTTTAGGAAGGGAGTGTCTGACCCCAGGTATTAAACAACCCTTAGAAATAAGAAACTTGGAGATTTGGGCTACAGTAGCCGATAGGAAAGTGACACGGAAGCGAGGTAGAAAGGGGGAGGAAGACGCCTTTATTTATTACTGGGGGGGGGGCAGTAACCGGGGCTTAATGAGCCCATCCGACGCACAGCGGATATTTAGTAGTTCGAGCGTTCGTACCTGCCTGGATCGAACCTGAGGTTTCTACCTTCGGTCATGGCACACTCAATGAATAGGCTTGATGGACTTGCGATGATAAGCATTGAAAATGACCGAGCCAGAAAACTAGACGTGACGAAACTGATTGAAATATTCGCAACTGATTGAAATATTAGAAGAACGTTAGAAGGGAATCCAGATTTTAGTAGCGTAAGTTTTCTTCATTTTGTAAAGTATGTGACGTGCCTGCCCAGCAGGACGCACACGACATAAAGGCAGATATCAGCGATAACGAACGTCCGCGTAGCTCAATTGGTAGAGCGACTTATTCCGGAATGAGGGGACCCGGGTTCGAACCCGGCGTGGACGAAAATGACGGAGAAATTTACTTCGTTATAAGTATGCTTGTTTCTTGAATTTAGAAGACAAGACACTAAAAAGAAACAATATCGCTGAAGTATTTAAAACTAGAAAAATGTAAACACACTTGTTTTTTTCTCTTTCTCAAAAATTATTGCATTAAAGAATTAAACAGCATTAAAGGAAGTTCGAAACTAGACACTCGAAGATCGGTATTTGTTTTTACTTGATTTGATATCGTGAGCATTTGTCATTTAAAGATTTTGCACTTTTTTCCCTAAGTACTAAGTTTATCGATGATACTTACCGGAATAAGTGCTCACATAATTAAGAGCAATACATAAGTGATCACGGAATCAAATCTGGAAAATATATTTTTACTACGGCGAAGTTAAATATTTACCCTCAATTTTTGCATTAATTTTTACTATGTTGGGGTCCTGTTAGGAACATTTCGCTGGGGGAGGGGGAGCAGAGATTTTGCGTTACGCCACTGTATACAAGTATGTGAAATATAAGAATAAAGTAATTTCTCTCTCTCTTTTTATCTCTCTCTGTCTCCCTCTCTCTCCCTTCATTTTAATTTCTTTATCCATTTCCAGATTCGTTGAGCGGAAAATGATCCTTGCAGTTCTAGTATAAAAACTCGTGGTTGTGTTCTATAATGTTCTAGAAATAAAGTGCTATACGCCTTGGCACTGCTACTGAGAGTGAATCCACTTACAGCAAGGAGTAAATTTCCACGACAGTTAATATAACTATGCATTAACTGCAACCATGGCACTGGAAATGACTCCACTCCCAATGGATTTATTGAATTTGAAAATGAACGTCATTTAATGTAGCCACTACTCCTTTGCTTGCATTAATAACGTTCATTTTAATTTCCAATACATGGCTAGTACCCTTGCTATCTAGCGCAGGAGCTGCACTATCAATTCTTTAAAGATCTGCAGACACGGAGCAATAATAATAATACGTAGATTGAAGAGAAGCGTCGACGTTTTTATCAATTTACAACAGAAAAAGAAAGACTCCGTCACTCAAGTGAGCAGTATCCTGTGTTAGTTAATTAAAACAAAGAGTATCTACTCGCCCCAAGAATGCTTCAGTGACCACATAACTACATTCGTTAAAATCTTAATAAGAAACACAGGTACAAAACATCGGGCTTTGTAACGGAATTTCTTAGAGCTCAGGAAGGGCCAGGATCAGTTTTCGAGTGGTTTCGAGTTTGCTCGAATTAAGCACCGTCTCAGAATTTTTAAGTCGGGCTGAACCGAACTATAAGCCGGCTCTTATCGGTTTGAGTCGGGTTAAAACTTTCAGACCTGTATGGTCCTTTAATCACTGTTACGAATGGTGCTCTAAATGTATTCCCCCAGATGTTCAACTGGGTTAAGATCTAAAAATTGTGGAGGCCATTTCAGCCTTTGAAGTCCCCGTCGTGCTCCTGGAACCACTGTGTGACGATTCGAGAGCATGCTGGATGTAGCCGTCTCCATCCGGAAACACTCTGCATATGTATGGGTGTGCGTGGTCCGCAGTGGTGTTAAGATACCTCGTGGCATCGAAATGCTGTTCCAGAAGTATTAAGGAGCCCAAAGTCCGCCAGTAAATCATATTCCAGCCCATAACACCTTCTCCATAAATTGTCCCTGCGTGTGAGCTTAGCTCGAGTGCAGGAACATTTGTGACATCAGAATGCAGTTGCATTAGCCACCACGGACTAAGAGGGTGCCTCGACGTCGGATCTGTAACCAATTCGAGCAGTTGAGTGAGTTTAAGAGAGGACGTATAACTGGGCTGAGAGAGGCTGTTTGATCAAGTCGAAGTATCGCCAGGCATTTGGGTCGGAGCGACGCGACAATCGGACGATGGTGGCGCCAATGGGTCCAGGGGGCACAAACAACCCAGTGGCACGAGGGCAGTGGACATCCGAGGACAACGACAGAACGCGACGATCGAGCGATTGTGAGAGCCGCACGAACAGAACCCCGTGGCCATGTTGCGTCATCTACAGGTACGGAAGTGGACATCCGAACCATTGCCACACGACTTGCGATACGGAGACTACATTCGAGGGGGCGACCCCGCCGCCTAACACTGACCAGAGCATCGCCGGCACCTGTTGTAGTGGTATCGGGCCTTATCAACTTGGGGTAGTGTCCAGTGGCGTCGTGTTGTCTTCAGTGATGAGTCACGGTTTGCGCTAGGCGCAGATGACCAGAGCATATGTGTCTGGAGAGGAGCCGGCCAGCGCACGATTCCTGCCTTTACCGTGGAACGGCACAAGGCTCGCACACCGGGAGTGACTGTCTGGGGAGCTATTTCCGATGATAGCCGGACACCCTCACAGTTCAACGGTACGTCGACGACATTCTACGACCTGCTGTGTTTCATTTCCTATAGCAGCATCACCGAGCAATTTTCAACAGGATAATGCCCGGCTACACACGGCTCAGCTCTCCCAGGCCTGTCTCCGTAATACTGACCTCCCTTCCATGGACAGCCCGATTGCTCGACCTCTCAACGATCGAACATGTTCGGGATATGATCGAATGGCACCTATGCCTATCCTGGAATGTCGCCAAAATGGCCCCCAATTTGGACACCATCTGGCATGCTATAACTTATAACTTCAGAACAGTATCCGTGAACTGTATGCGTCTGTGCCACGCACGGAAACCGTTTGTATCCGAGCCAGAGGTGGCGCTGCAACGGACTGACTTGTTTCACTCGTGTAGCTGTTTTTTTTCCGAATAAGTGGACCAACTTCTCTAGAATCGCAATCATTTCCTTTCCTACACATGCACATTGCACAGAGAACATTTAAGCGGACAGGGGGGCCCGGGGGCTGGGCATTATTTTGGGGACCCCAGTATTAGTGGCACAGCTAGGATTTCACTATGGGTGGATGAATAAAAATACCCAGGAGAAAACGTTCCCAAAATATGGTGAGGAAACCATAAAAAAATATCCGCCATATTGAAGTGTGCATCCCATGATTCATTGACGAATCAGGGTTAGCAAGAAAATATAAAAATGCATCGTTGAAAATGGATACCAGTTCAGTTCTGCTTTAACCCAAGCCCCAACCCCAGGTTTCAGCTTGTCGAAATTACATCATCTTCAGCGCCACCTCAAAAAGTAGTGGGCAGAATAATATGATCTAAATATCATGATTCAAACGAATTCTTAATGTGTAAAAGCTTCCCCTGGTAACAGATGTGTACTAAACAAGTTAGTAAAATCATGCAATGCATTGATTATGATACCCTTTCCAACATAGCAGAAATCATTTCTCAAGTTATGAGGATAACGGTTGTGTAATAAATCTCGCTCCTGTGCCTTGGCCTTTGACTCCATTTCGATGATATTCAACAGAACCGGTTCAGTATACCTCCGGAACAACAAACTAAAGTTTTGTCGCAATAGAAGGATTTTTAGTCAAGTTATGAGGATAACGGCTGTGGAATAAATCTCGCTCCTGTGTTGTGACCTTTGAAACCATTTCGATTATATTAAACAGAATTGGTTCAGTATACCTCCGGAACAACAAGCTAAAGTTTTGTCGCAATAGAAGCATTTTAGTCAAGTTATGAGGATAATAGTTGTGGAATAAATATCGCTCCTGTACCCTGACCGTATATGATATTAAACAGAACCGGTTCAGCACATCTCCGGAACAGCATGATGAAGTTTTGTCGCAATGGAAGCATTTTAACGTAAGTTGTGACGCATAAGGGCGATAGAATGGATCTCGCTCCTTTGTCCTGATCTTTGACCCCATTTCGCCCATTTTAAATAGGGTTCCTTCCCAAGTTGTCCCCTACCACATACTAAAATTTCATCGAAATCGAACCATTTTTACGCGAGTTATCGTGCGGACGGACAGACAGACAGACGGACAAACTGGAGCATATACGGTTCTTCAACCTACGGTTGGAAAGCGTAAAAAACATCCGTAGTGCTTTCGAAAGATTTGAGGATGGACTGGAGACGACTATACTTTCTGCTGACTCTTCCTAAAAAAGCGGAAAGAAATAGATTTTTTTTACATTAGGCAGTTTTTTATAGTTTTTGCTGTACTATCTGCAAGAGAAAAAAACTGCAGAACTCTGTCAATTCTTCAAGCAACCTGCATAATGCTGGGGGCTCTCGAAAATGCGGGGCCCGGGGCTGCAGTCCCCCTCTTAAATGAACTCTGACATCGTACATACAAATTTTTAACTCGATTGGATGATTTATTCTGGGTGCTTCGGTTTTTTTTTTGTTTGTTTGTTTGTTTGCTTGTGTGTTTGTTTGTTTTGCCGAGAGTGTAATATCATATTCTTTAACAAAAGTTTATAATTTCTTTCAACAACTTCAAAATTTTCTTCATGATTTGTGTTTAGTTTATCTTCCTCCACGGGTGGATCCAGAAAATTTTCAAGTGAATGGCTGTAAAAATTAAACTTAAATTTACAGAAGTGAAATTATGGTATGGTGAAATAACAAATGCATATCATTTGTGTAAAAATAAAATTTACGGCGGATACAGTCTGTTCACTGTCTGTAACCAAACTTAACCCTTTAATCGGCTGCAACGAATTAACTTATGGTTAGCAAAATGGACTGAAATCAGCTCGAACGAATAAATTCGTTGTCCGAGAAGTGAGCCTAACGCAGATGGAACGAGTGAATCCGCGCATCTGAAAACGTTGCTTTTCCCTTAAATTTGTTATTCAAGGTGGCCAGTTAAGGGCAGTGGCAGCCCGTGAAGTAAAATGTTGGTTAGGCGAAGACCCTGCCAATAACATATATGCAGTGCCGGTGCTGCCATTAGGCCAACTAGGCGGCCGCCTAGTCGCAGACCTAATAGGGGCACAGTACGAACCTTTGAGGGGCACATTTTTATACTGTTTAAATTTTTAATTCATGTAAAAAATGCAACTGACAATTTATATGTTTAATTTTAAGATAAATACCACAGCAGAGCTACTGAATATAGTTAATTTATAAAGCCTTATTAAAAATTGTATACGCTACTTTTTATTTATCATTTTATATCTTGTGTTATATTTATTTTTTGAACGTAGTGATAAATTGAAGTTGGTAATTTTTTTTTTCAGATAGGAAAGATTTGGGGAGAAATAGTTAGCCTTGCTTATATGGTGTGAAACAGCGTGGCACCGGCACTGCATATATGTTATGAAAAATAACTAAATCCATATTTTGTGGAGAAGCGATTGTTTAAAGCGTTTTTTGTGTGACGCATACCGCTAATTTACATATCAGACATTCCCCCGCCTTGCTGTCATGTGACCGTAACTGGTCCAGAGTATAAAATGTGACACAGAAGTTTGCGCAACAGTCAAACGCACTTGCACATCGGTAAGTGAAAGGTGGCAAGCGATACTGCATTTATTCGACACTGCATTCGTTACAAATTTCTTCGAGGAAAAGGTGCTGCAAAAGCATGTTCTGTTCTGTTCTGGAGGAGAATATTGTATCGAAAAGCACGTGTGAGTTTTTGTTTAGACGGTTTAAAGCACGTAATTTTGATGTTAGCGATCGTGAACGTAGCGAAAAGTTGCACACGAGGAACTGAAAGCATTGCTGGATGAAGATTCGTCTCAAACGCAAAAAGAACTACCTGAACAACTGGGGGTAACTCAACAAACCATTTCCAATCGCATGTCAACGCTAGGCGGCATGTCACGAAATCGGTCGAGGAAACGTTATTGACCCTTGGCTGGGAAGTTTTGAAGCCCCCGGCGTATAGTCCCGACATAGTCCCTTCAGACTATCATTTGTTCCGATCGATGCAACATGGTTTGTCTGCTGTACGGTTCCGGACATGTGACGATGTGCAAAAATGGGTTGACGACTTCATCGCGTCACACGACGAAGTATTCTTCATGGCTGGAATCCGTCAGCAGCCCGACCGATGGCAGAAGGTGATACATAATGACGGCGCATATTTTGATTTGTAACGGTATTGTTTTTTTCTCTCAAATTACATATTGCGTTGTCTTAAAACGCTTTAAAACTTACTTGTACCCCTAATATATATATACATATATACTTATGTATATTTTATATCTAATATCTTGAATTGGAAGAGGAACTACAAAGGATCAAGTGGGACATCGTCGGGCTAAGTGAGGTAAGGAGAAAAGGAGAAGATCTCATTGAACTGAAAAGCGGACATCTCTTCTACTATCGTGGGACAGATACTGGCAGGACTAGTGGTGTTGGATTTATAATAAACAAGAAACTGAAGGACAAAGTGGTAGAAGTTGAAAGTTCCTCTGACAGAGCTGCACGACTCGTTATCCAACTCTCGAGAAGATACCAGGCTCAGATTATTCAAACTTATGCACCCACCACAAGTCATGCTGAAGAAGAAATTGAGAATTTTATGAGGAAATTCGTGATCTAAATAATAAAGGTAAGCAGCACTTGAAGATAATTATGGGAGATTTCAATGCAAAAATAGGGCAACGGCAACAGAATGAAACTTCAGTAGGTAAATTCGGTCACGGCAACAGAAACCAGCGTGGAAATACTCTCGTAGAGTTTGCAGAGGCAGAAGGGTTTTTCATCTTGAACTCCTTTTTCAAGAAAAAGCCACACAGGAAATGGACATGGAGACATCCAAATGGGACGACAAGTGAAATTGATTTTATTATGTGTAACAAAAAATTCGTCATAGAAGACTGCAGTGTGCTAAACAAGTTCAACACAGGCAGTGACCATAGATTGGTGAGATGTAAGATGCACCTCAACACTAAACTCGAACGTAGCAATCTCATAAGACAAACAAAATGTATTGACATAACCAACCTTAAAAAACACCATAATACCTTCAAATTGGAACTGAAAAACAGATTCTCTGCTTTAGAAGGCCTAACATCGGAAGAAGTGGATATTTCTGAAGTTAACAGAAAAGTAACCAAAGCTCTTATGGAAACAGCAACAAAATTAGCTGGGTCTAAGAACAAATTGCATGTGAACAAATTATCAGGAAAAACCAAAATGTTGA
Source organism: Macrothele yani (assembly GCA_039090855.1). Taxonomy (NCBI): domain Eukaryota; kingdom Metazoa; phylum Arthropoda; class Arachnida; order Araneae; family Macrothelidae; genus Macrothele; species Macrothele yani. The sequence goes on along the minus strand of CM077027.1, from coordinate 128,293,524 downwards.
TGCAAAAAAGAAGAGTGATGAGGACAACTAAAGAAGATGTGACTTCCAAAGTGGAATATATAGAGCTATGCAAGACAGTACGAAAAAGTATCACTGAAGACGTAAGGAAATTCAACTGTGAACTAGTAAGGAAAGCAATTGAAAACAACCAAAGCCTAAAGATAGCAAAGGGACATCTCAGTAAGGGGAAAAAACAGATTATGGCACTGAGAAAAGAAGATGGTTCTGTAACAAGAAATAGAGGCGAAATTTTGACAAGATTGAAAGATTTCTACTCCAAATTATATGAAAGGGATGATACATGTACTCCAGACATCATGAAAGGTACCAGCACCAGAGTTCTTCCAGTCCTTCCAGCAGAAGTTGCACATGCAATCAAGAACATGAAGCGGGGAAAAGCTCCAGGAGAAGATGGAATTACTGTAGACATCATACAAGAAGCAAGTGGAGAAATTGAAACAGTACTCGCCCAAATTTTCACTCGATGCCTTAATGAAGGGAAAATTCCTGAGGATTGGAACAACGCTACAATGATCTTGCTACATAAAAAAGGTGACATTGAGGATCTCAGGAACTACAGACCTAACAGCCTCCTATCAGTGGTTTATAAAATCTTCACTAAAGTTCTTTCACACCGCTTGAAGATGACACTGGACATATATCAACCGAGAGAACAAGCTGGATTCAGGAGTGGCTACAGCACAATAGATCATATCCACGTACTGAGAGAACTAATTGAAAGGGCGAGGGAATATGAGCTTCCATTGTGCATGGCTTTTATCGATTATGAAAAAGCCTTTGATTCGGTGAAACCATCAGCAGTTGCAATGGCTCTGAAATCCTGCGGTATTGAAGATGCATACATTAATATTATTAATAACATCTATGAAAATGCAAGTGCAAAGATTCGGCTGTTTGAAAATGCAACACACATAAAAATTGGAAAAGGAGTGAGACAAGGTGACACCATATCTCCGAAGCTCTTTAATGCCACATTGGAAAATGTCTTTCAATCACTGAACTGGGAAAACAAAGGGATAAAGATTAATGGAGATTATCTAACCCACCTTCGTTTTGCTGATGACATAGTCATTTTTGCAACTACCCCATCAGAGCTACAGAGTACGATCCAGGAACTTGCTGACAAGAGTAAAGAAGTGGGATTAAAAATGAACTTTCAGAAGACAAAAGTGATGTACAATGCTTTTACAAGAAATGAAGATTTATCGATTGATGGAGAAAAGCTGGAGATAACAGACACGTACGTTTATCTTGGACAGCAGATATCAAGTGAGGGTCACATTGGTGAAGAAATTAATCGGCGTACAAAACTTGCCTGGAGAGCTTTTGGAAGAAACAGCATAATTTTCAAGAGCAATATGCCATTATGTCTTAAAAGAAAAGTGTTTGATCAATGCATCCTTCCAGTGCTTACGTATGGTGCAGAGACGTGGACCTTAGCTAAAAGAGACATACAAAGGCTGCAGACAACTCAAAGTAGCATGGAGAGGTGCATGCTTGGTGTAACCAGGAGAGATAAGAAGAGGAACACGTGGATCCGAAAAATGACAAGAGTGGAAGACATCATGATCAGAGTTAAATCCCTGAAATGGCAATGGGCTGGACATACTGCCAGAAGAACAGACCATCGATGGACAGCCGAAATTTTAGATTGGATTCCAAGGGACAGGAAAAGACCCAGAAGAAGACCACATGGAAGATGGGTGGATGAAATTCGAAAGTATGCGGGAGTGACATGGAGGAGACTGGCACAAGACAGACCGTTGTGGAGGAAACTTGGGGAGACCTTCGTCCAGCAGTGGATTGATAATGGTTGACAATGATGATGATGATGATATATTATTTGACGATAGTTTAACAAAATCATACGAAGATATCAAGCACGGCGGAGGAAAGAGAGAGAGACTTAAAACATTGGAAACAGTTTCGGGGGAAATGTATATTTTATGAAAAAAAAAAAAAGAGGTGGAATGCTTAGCCCGTTTTACTTCATATCATCCTTCCTGAGCACAAACGTACGTTTTGTGCTTAATTTCTTTATCTAGCGATAGTTAATGAGTGGTTATTGCATCACGCACAACACCAACGGAACGTTTACTCCTCTAAAAATTCAAAGAAAATAATTTTAATAGAAGAACTACTTTTCTTAAAAAATGTTTCCGAGTCCAAAATAAAAGCAACATGTCTGTTTGCGAAGGTGCACCCTTCATGTAGATCACATTTAAGGCCCGCGGGCCACAAATTAAGGCCCTGACCGGTCGGAACGGTGTCCAGGAGAAATCGAGCTGAGAGCGCATTTCTATATGTCTTGTCAAAACAGGTCATGTAACTTAAACATGGCAGAAATCAGAACAGGTCCCAACAGAATGCACTTAAATTACTTTTTATTAATGAGTTCAATTCTAAAAATAATTATTTTTATTTTTACTAATGGATCAAAATGTATGACTAATAATACTAAGAAAGAAAAACTCAGCACATTTTTCGCCTAACCAGAAACTACAGAAGAAGCACATTCAAAAAGTCAGCACTCAAATATAGAATACAGTGCACACTTTAACGAAAACTCTGTGTGGATAATACACTATAAAAACAGATATGCTCTCACTGACTGAAGCAAACTGTATTGCCGCCTCAGTAACTTCTTTGCCAAGCTCTCATCTGGCCGCTCCCATTGGACAAAATCCCTGCCTTCCTCCAATAGAAACACAGATACCAGTCGATTTTAAGCGGCGTTCGAGTTTGTCTCAAAATCCGTAGTGGAAGTCTGGAGAACCGGTTTTTTCAATCACCGCGCCATGTTGTAACAGAGACGACTCAGATGATCGCCTCTCTAGGCGCTCAGCATATGCTCGCTTCAACCTCTTTGCAAAAACAGCATACTTTATAAATTTAATGCTCATAAATTCAAGATTCATTCTCTGGTTGAAGCCTTTTTTAACAAAATTTACAAAATAAAAATGAGAATTTCAGTCCATACCAAAATCGCAGCTGTGTTTTGCACGTGGTCACCAAATATCGTGCAGCACAGCTCCTGATGTTCACAGAACGAAGCCACTCGGCACAATGGCTCATGAAGGTTGCGGCTGTCGACTTCTGCTCGCGTGTCAGCGTACTGCCATCTGTTGGCAAGCTACTTACCTAGTCTCGGAACTTTTTGATCGCACTACGTATTTAATTGGATAACCACGGTTTCTTAGTAGCATAGTGCACCCGCTTAGCATGAAACTAATGAGGTTCTCTAGTTGTCCCTTGGTGATAACACGGTGCCAAAATTGCTGTTAAATGTGGCTGTGATCATTCCACTGTCTTGCGCACCATTAAAAGAGTTGCAGAAACTGGATATGTGGGAAACAGAAAAAGAACAGGTCGACCAAGGCTGTATATACTGAACGTGATGATCGCATGCTGATTTGTCGTTCCTTAAAATCAAGGTTTAAAACAGCAACTTATTTAAGAAATGAGTGGGAGAATGAAGTAAGCATTATTGCATCTGCACGTACAGTTCGTCGTAGGTTATAAGAAAATGGACTGACTGCACAAAAAGCTGCACGAAAACCTTTACTTACTGAACAACAACGGCTCAAAAGAATTGCTTGGGCCAAGGCACACAACGATTGGACTATTGATGAATGGAAAAATGTTATTTTCAGTGATGAAACAACTGTTACTATTTCCGTTAATAATGGAAATAATTATGTACGTCGTCGGGCTGGTGAAAGATATAATCCATGCTGCACCCAGCCAACAATCAATCAAGCACCCGCATTCGGTGATGTTATAGTCCTGTATTTCAGCCAGTGGTGTTGGCCGTCTGCACATTGTTTATGGCACATTGAATGGATCGAAATATGTGGATATTTGGAAGTCCAAACTGCTACCAAACTGCTACCATCTGCACAAGACAATGAGTTTGCGGAATTTTATCTTTCAGGAGGATAAAGCGCCATGTCATCGGTCAAAGTTGGTTGAAGAGTGGGTTAATCGAAAAGTTATAAGAAAACTTCAGTGGCCGGCACAGTCACCGGATCTTCATCCCATAGTGAATCTGTGGGTGAGATAGAAGCAAAAGATCCGTTAACAAGGACCCACATCTGAAACAGCATTAATTGAGTCTGTAAGGGCATTGTGGCACCGTGTTATCACCAATGGACAACTAGAGAAGCTCATTAGTTCCATGCCAAGAAGGTGCACTTTGTTACTAAGAAACCGTGGTTATCCAATTAAATATTAAAGGGTATTTGGCTTGTTGGCACATTATTTCAAATGTCCTGCAAGTTTCAAAAATGTACTGTACAGTAATTTTACATTAAATGCATTGTACACTAATTTCACAAATTTCATTATTTTTTGCTTTTTATGACTAGACGCTGTACTTTTGCTTGTAAATTCACTTCTATTACTGGTAATAACATTCTGTAAAAATATTTGAATTCACCATGAAATTTAATTTAAAATGATGAATAATATGTATTCCTGACTTTACCATTACACTGTATAAGGTGACTTCAAACATCAAAAATTGACTTTCGGTCTACTGGCACAGAACTTTTGGCCATGACTGTATGTAAAAACTTCCTTCATGGGCGAAAAATTTCTGGTGAGGCGGCGCCTTACTTGCCTCATCTGGAGACGCCCCTATGTTTAAGGGGATGGTTAACATTAATACTTTCTGACGGGTTACCTGCTAAAAGAGCCTAAACAAGTTAGTAAAATCATGCAATGCATTGATTATTATACGCTTTCCAACATATCAGAAATCATTATTCAAGTTATTACTCAAGTTATGAGGATAATGGCTGTGAAATAAATCTCGCTCCTATGTCCTGACCTATGAATCTATTTCAATGATATTCAACAGAATTTGTTGGAACAACATACTAAAGTTTAGTCGCAATAGAAGCATTTTTAGTCAAGTTATGAGGATAATGGCTGTGGAATAAATATCGCTCCTGTGCCTTGATATCTGATCTCATTTCGATGATATTCAACAGAATTGGTTCAGTATATCTCCGGAACAACATACTAAAATTTTGTCGCAATACAAGCATTTTTAGTCAAGTTATGAGGATAATGGCTGTCGAGTAAATCTCGCTCCTGTGCCTTGACCTTTGATCCCATTGCGATGATATTCAGCAGAAGTGGTTCAGTATACCTCCGGAACAACATGATAAAGTTTTGTCGCAATCGAATCATTTTTAGGTAAGTTATCACGCAGAGAGCAATGGAATAGATCCCGCTCCTATGTCCTGACTTTTGACCCCTTGTCGTCCATTTTCAATAGAGTTCATCCCTAGGTAGTCCCCTACCACGTACTAAAATTTCATCGAAATCGATCCATTGTTAGGTACGTTATGAAGCATAAGGGCAATGGAATGGATCCCGCTCCTATGTCATAACCTTTAACCCCATTTCGCCCATTTTCAATGGGATTCGTTCCCACGTGGTCCCCTGCCACATACTAAAATTTCGCCGAAATCAAACAATTTTTACGCTATTTATGATGCATAAAGGCAATGGAATGGATCCCGCTCCTATGTCCTGATTTCGTCCATTTTCAATAGAGTTTGTCCCCAGTGGTACCCTATCACATACTAAAATTTCATCAAAATCGAACCATTTTTACGCGAGTTATCGTGCGGACGGGCAGAGAGACGGACAAAGCTGGAGCATATACGCTTCTTCAACCTACGGTTGGTAAGCGAAAGAGGGAGAACGAACCTAAAAAGGGGAGAGGAGATATTTGAGTGACTTGTATCTACGTAGTGGATATCCGTGTCAGAAGGACTAGCGCTTTCCCATCATACCTTGTGTCATGGAACATAGATCACAGGAAGGACTAGAAGGGAGTGCTATCTCCATTGCTGGGTTTAAGGTCGGTGCCTCTGAGATGAGAAAGAAAGAGGATTTTTTTTCCGTAGTTTTCGTAAAACCCGGCCTCTACGTGAACATTTTTAATTGTGAATAACAGAAATTTTGGGGCACAATTTTGTTGATGTAGATCTGCCGCTTAAAGGATTGTAAAAAGCTATCAAAATTAAGTTCATTGCCGCAAGTATAAATATAATATAGACTGCACAAAGTAAAGCATATTAAAATTTAATTCAGTAAACTCTCAAGGATAACCCATGGCTTTCCCCCTTGTAGTCGTGCCTGCCTTCCTCACCATGATAAAACCATGGAATTTGATATTGGCATTGAGATCGGAACCCTAATTCCTGTTCCAGTGAATCCTTTATTTCATCAGTACACCGTGCGACAATTAAAATGTAATGAAACTGAATTATTTTTTTAAAAATCAAAGTAAAACATCTGAGTCTGGAAGGCATAGTTTTTTGATCAATCATTTATTAGCTATGCGGTGGCAACAGCGTTTACGTGAGAACTGCGTAGATGATTAGTTACACTGTGCATGACGTCATTGGGTGGAAGAACATTGTCACAACTCTGTCATGGAGCAGAGAGTAGATATCTGGATCTGTTTGAAAATCAGTAAAACACCGGTCCGGATGCACAGTTTTTTTATTCATCATTTATCAGCTATGCTGTGGCAACAGCGTTTGCGCGAGAACTGCGCAGATGATTACTTACACTGTGCATGACGTCATTGGGTGGAAGAACATTGTCACAGCTCTGTCATGGAGCAGAGAGCAAATATCTGGTTCTGTTTGAAAATCGGTAAAAGTGCATCTGAGACAGTTAAATTGTTGCGGCCGCCCCGGTGGCGCAGTGGTCGTCTAAACAATGGCTTCTGATCATTCGTCCATGAAGGGGTCCGGGTTCGAATCCCGGTGAGGCATGGACGTTGTGTTTGTTTTACGGCACTGACTCTCTCCCTTCCCTGAAACCAGTGACCCTAAATTAGGGACGGGTGACTGCTTTATAGCCCATTAAGTCGCTCACGGTGGTCGTTAAACCTCCAACCAAAAAAAAAAAATTGCGTGATGTGTATGGGGCTGATTTCCTATGTCGTGCACAAATATTCCGATTGTATGTACGTTTTTTTTTTATTGGATGTTTAACGACCACCGTGAGCAACTCAATGGGCTATGAGCAGATGCCCGTCCCTAATTTAGGGCCACTGGTTCCAGGGAAAGGAGAGAGCCAGTGCCATAAGACAAACACAACATCCATGCTTCACTGGGACTCAAACCCGGACCCCTTTCGGACGTGCACATTGCAAGGATGGGCGGGAAGATTTTAAAAAATGACGAAACTTCCCGTACGTCCGATTTCGTACGCCTGAACTCATTGAGAAAGTTCGCGAAAGGATAAAACCTGATCGTTGTGTGACCTTGAGGATGCCGGTATGTGAGCGCGGTGTTAATAAGAAGACTATTCGTCAAATTGTAGTGCAAGATTTTTTACGGAGGGGGGGGGGTTGCATTGGTTTTGTTCCGCACGCTTTATCAGACGACCAGAAACATGGACGAGTGGAGTACGTAAAATAGTCCTCAAGACTGCAGTTCTGCAATGCAAAAACTTCTCCAAAATATTGTGTCAGGTGAATAGACATGGTGTTTTTGTTATGATTCTGATACGAAGAGTCGGAGTGCTGCGCGGAAGTCGCCACAGTCACCCAAAGGAAAGAATATCAGGTTACAGAAGTGCAAAATCAAGACAATGCTTGTGTGCTTTTACGACAGCAAGGGAATTTAATCTGCATGAACCGTTCATTCTGAAGGTACAACTGTCACTGGCTATGCTTACACATTCATTTTGGGACGATCGTGGAAGAGGATTGTTCGTGTCAAGTCAAAGTATAAAAACGGGGGTTGATTCCTTCTTCACGATAACGCGTCCGCACAAGAGCAGACAGTGGACAGCAAATTCTGGCACGAAAAAATCATCCCTCAACATCCTAACCATTCCCAACACTCAACTATCTCAACCAACATCCCACCATCTTAACCATCAACACAACCATACAACATCAGCACAACTACACAAAACATGCCACATCACATACAACCACATCAACAAACAAAAAAACAAAACCACATCAAAACAATCACATGAAAACAACCACATAAAAAAAAGCATCATCAAAACAACCACATCAACATACATAAAAAAACTGCTTAAACATAAAAAAACCGTACAACTACAACATAAAAAACCATACAACTACATACAACTACAACATAGAACATACAACTGCTTAAACATAAAAACACATCATCAAAACAACCACATCAACATACATAAAAAAACAACTGCTTAAAACATAAAAACGCTTAAACATAAAAAAACCACATATAACTGCTACATACAACTACAACATAAAAACAGCCGCCCCGGTGGCGCAGTGGTCTAAGGCGCTGGCCTCTGATCATTCGTCCGTAAGGGGTCCGGGTTCGAATCCCGGTGAGGCATGGATGTTGTGTCTGTCTTACGGCACTGGCTCTCTCCCTTCCCTGGAACCAGTGACCCTAAATTAGGGACGGGCGACTGCTTATAGCCCATTGAGTTGCTCACGGTGGTCGTTAAACCTCCAATCAAAAAAAAAAAAAAAACAACAACATAAAACTACAACTACATGCAACTAAAACATAAAACATACAACTGCTTAAACATAAAAAAAACATCAAAAACATCAAAACAACCACATAAAAAAACCCTGCTTAAAACAAAAACTGCTGAAACAGAAAAACCCCATACAACTGCTACACGCAACTACAACATAAAAAAATCCAACTACAGCTACATACAACTACAACTACATGCAACTACAACTACACACAACTATACAACATAAAACATACAACTGCCTAAACATAAAAAAAAAAAAATCAACCACTTCAAAGAACAACCACATCAACATACCATACAACATCATACACAACCATACAACCATCTCAAACATACAACCATCAACACTCAAGCATCTCAATGTCTAAAAATCACTCAACCAACATCCCAGCCATCCCCCAACACTCAACCATCCCCCCTATTCTCCTGATTTGTCACCGTATGATTTCTTTCAATTCCTTAAATTAAAGCTGCTTTTAAAAGGGAAAGCTTTTCAAGGCACTGAAGACGCAAAAAGAACTGTAGCATTAGCTCTTCACTCCATACCAAAAGATGACCTCTGGAAGACCTTCCTTTCGTTGGCTGATCGTATCACTTCGTGTGTTACCGCAGGGGGAATGTGCATCGAATAAAATATATTCACGTAAGTTTTCTTGATTTTCCATTTAAAAAAATCAATCTCATTACTTAATTGCCGCACTGTGTAAAATAAAACGGCTTTTGTCACATATATTTCCAAAAAAAATTTGCGTCCCTCAACACGCAGCGCCCCGGTGGCGCTTGTTTATGACCATTCGTCCGAGTTGGGTCCGGGTTCGAGTCCCAGTGGGACATGGATGTTGTATTTGTCCTTCGGCACTGGCTTTCTCCCTTCCCCGGAACCAGTGGCCCTAAATTAGGGAGAGGCGACAGCTTATAGCCCATTCAGTTGCTCACGGTGGTCGTTAAACCCCCAACAACAACACAAACAACAGAAACAGGTTGCCTCAATGGTGAACCTTCCCCTGAAATTGTACATTCGGCAGAGTGGGTTTGCAAGGTCACGAATTTGCGTTTATGTATTAAAATGCGTTCAAAATGAAAAACTGAAAAGCAATAACATTATCAATAGGGCAAAATTCACACTGGAATCTGTGTAGACTGATGGAATGAAACCTTTGTAATAAACTATTCATGAAGAAATAATTTCCCCCTTTGCAACAGTTAAAAAGAGTCGTGCCTTGTAACACCAATTAAGACGAAAATTGTACAAACTCAGGGGCGTATTAAGAGGGAAGGCCCAAGGGGCTTTGGCTCCATACCCCCCGAAAGAGTTTCATTTTTCAAAGTTTTTGATTAAAGTGCGACTTACATTAGAAAAAAATGTTAATTTAACAAAAATACATCAAATTACATTAGAAACAAAGGCTTTAATTTTTTCTTCTATTTTTCATTAACTTTTTTTTTGTTCTGGTGGATTTCAAAAAGTTAACAGTTTTGCCCCCCCCCCTCCCATGAAAGAGAATTCCATATACGTCCCTGCATAAAGTGTTATCAAGGACGTGGTAATGAATACTGATCCGCACTTTTAAATTATGTGTGAGAAAATAATGAATACTGAAATGAAGAATGAAATAATCACCTGTAAACACAGTTTTTAAGTTCCGCCCCGACGATTTCGAAGCAGAAAAACAACACAGGCTGGACAATTTCATTTTATCAACTTAAATCTTAGGGTTAAAAACTGCGGCCAACAGGAAGTTCTATTTTACGACATAAAACGGAACTTGTACACAGGGCGAAGTTTCGGCCTGAATATTGCTGTGATAAAAACATCCACACGTTACAAATAAATGGAGGGCAATTCATTCCAACCCGCAAAATGGATTTAGTATCACTCAGTTCGTCAGCTACAGGTTTATTGCTTATGTTAAATTGTCCTTGCTTGAAGCATGCAGGGTCACGCTGACTTGCAGTTTTCAGTATAAATACGCACGTGGTACAGAACGTAGGAAGCATTTTTCCTAAACATCCAATGTGATCTTTTTCGAATAGCTACATGCTGCGTAACCCACGGCGATACAGAAAATAACGGAAACACCGACAGCGACTGGAGTATACGCAATGTGACGTATCCAAATCACAGGGACGACGTCACTCGCGATATTTTTTTTATTTTTTTTATTAGAGGTTTAACGACTACCGTGAGCAACTCAATGGGCTATAAGCAGTCAGCCGTCCCTAATTTAGGGCCACAAGTTCTACGGAAGGTAGAGAGCCAGTGACGTAAGACAAACACAACATCCATGCCTCACCGGGACTCGAACCCGGACTCCTTTCGGACGGAAGATCAGAAGCCATCGCTTAGACCACTGCGCCACCTGGGTGGCCACCCGCGATATGAGAACAAACACACCACAGAGGAGAAGAGACAGAGGTCCAACTCTCGTGTTTAAGACAGCGCCCCCAGTAGTCGGACATGACACTACGATAGTGTCTGTTACGTGATACGGTACCAGCGGCTATATAAGTAGAACCGCGGAGAGAGTTGTAAACTCGCGGATGGCCCAGTGGTCAACGTTCGTGACTGCCACGGAGAAACTTCAGGTTCGAACGCCCGAACCACTAAATATCCGCCGTGCGTCGGATGGACACGTTAAGCCGTCGGACCCCGAGTCCTGGTCCCCCGGTAATAAATAAGAGCGTCTTCCTTCCCATTTCTACCTCGCTTCCGTGTCACTTTCCTATCGGGCACTCTAGCCCAAATCTCCTAGCTTCCTATTTCTAAGGGACACTCAGACACTCACTACCAAAATCCTCTACATATGATCTGAGATCTGAGTTGTAAACTCGGGCAGCGGATGGCCTACTGGCCAACGTTCGTGACTGCTACGGAGGAGCCTCAGGTTCGATGCCAGGCAGATACGGATGCTCGAACCGTAACCGCCGTGTGTCGGATGCGCACGTTAAGCCGTTGCGTCAGATCCCGGGTACTGGCCCCGGTTTTAAATAAATGCGTCTTTCTCCCCCTTTCTACTTCGCTTCAGTGTCACTTTCCTATCGGGTACTCTAACCCAAATTTCCTAGCTTCCTATTTCTAAGGGTTGTTTAAGACCTGGGGTCAGACACTCCCTTTCTAAAATCCTCAACGTGGGATCTGATCGAGTTGTAAACTCTTAAAAAAAAAGGCAGGCGGTTACGGTTTGACGTTTTAGTTCTATGTCCGTCCACTGGCACGCTGTTCTATTGAGATCTTCGGGGCCAAATTATTGCCAAGAGTCTCAATGGACGATTAACCTCTGAGTCTCTTGCTCTGTGATAAGTACGATGTCGACTAGCGCATAGCGATGCCACAGTCGCAGGTTAACTAGAAGTTGTGAAGTAACTATCGACAATGTCAGATCTCAGTGACCTCAGAAAAGGCACGATCATTGGTGAGCGTCTTGCAAGAGTTCCGGTAACTAGAACGGAAGAAATCGCAGGTATAACAGGAGGAACTGTATCGAGCCGCCCCGGTGGCGCAGTGGTCTAAGCGATGGCCTCTGATCATTCGTCCGAAAGGGGTCCGGGTTCGAATCCCGGTGAGGCATGGATGTTGTGTTTGTCTTACGGCACTGGCTCTCTCCCTTCCCTGGAACCAGTGACCCTGAATTAGGGACGGGCGACTGCTTATAGCCCATTGAGTTGCTCACGGTGGTCGTTAAACATCCAATAAATAAAAAAATAAAAAATAAAAAAAAGAACTGTATCGAAGATTATGACTATCTACCAAAAAAGGCACGGCATTGCCTCTAAACGTGCAAATTGTGGACGCCATATGAAGATGTCAGGTACGAATAGGCGAATATTCGCACAGATTGTACAACGGAAGTACAAGATCACGTCACCGCTAATAGCAGTAGAATTAAACACCACGATCCAGTTTCCGTCATAACAGTTTATCGGGAACTTTGTCGTGCAGTATTTAAGGCTGTGCTGCAATCCCGAAACCTCTTATTACCAACATTAATGCAACAAAACGTGCAAGATGGTGCAAAGCACATAAAACTGGGATGCTAAAGACTGGCAACGTGTCATCTGGTCTGCTGAATCATGCTTCACATTGTTTCTCACCACCGGTAGTGTACGTTCGGCGAAAACCTTCAAAAACCTATCACCCGGTCCGTTTGGTTCCGACTGTGAAGCATAGAGGTGATCTCTGATGTTGTGGGGTGCCATATCACAACATTCCTTAGGGCCCATTGGTTATTCTGCAGTGTCATGTTACATCTGCAAAGTACGAATCCATTTTTCTGCACCCAATGTTGCAAGCATTGTTTCCTAGTGGCAGTCTTTGGTTTCAAACAGATAATGTATCCGTGCATTGTGAGAAACATGTCAAGTTGTGGTTCGCAGAGCATGAGGATGAGGTACAGCAGCAAGCTGGCCACCTCAATCTCCAGATCTTAATATTATTGAACATTTGTGGGAATATCCGGAGCAAAAGGTCAGAAAACGCTTTCCACCTCCAATATCACTGGTATAGTTGGAACTTATTTCACAGGAAGAATGGCCCCAAATTCCATAATCGTATATGTGCATGACTTGTATAAGTATGTTCCAAGTAGAATTGCTTCTTTTCGGTTATCCCGAGGTGGGCCTACAACAGAGCGGGTCAGAAATTTTTGACCCCGCTGTCATATATATATATATATATATATATATATATCATCATCATCATCATTGTCAACCATTATCAATCCACTGCTGGACGAAGGTCTCCCCAAGTTTCCTCCACAACGGTCTGTCTTGTGCCAGTCTCCTCCATGTCACCCCTGCATACTTTCGAATTTCATCCACCCATCTCCCATGTGGTCTTCTTCTGGGTCTTTTCCTGTCCCTTGGAATCCAATCTAAAATTTCGGCTGTCCATCGATGATCTGTCCTTCTGGCAGTATGTCCAGCCCATTGCCATTTCAGGGATTTAACTCTGATCATGATGTCTTCCACTCTTGTCATTTTTCGAATCCACGAGTTCCTCTTCTTATCTCTCCTGGTTACACCAAGTATGCACCTCTCCATGCTTCTTTGAGTTGTCTGCAGCCTTTGTATGTCTCTTTTAGTTAAGGTCCACGTCTCTGCACCATACGTAAGCACTGGAAGGATGCATTGATCAAACACTTTTCTTTTAAGACATATGGGCATATTGCTCTTGAAAATTATGCTGTTTCTTCCAAAAGCTCTCCAGGCAAGTTTTGTACGCCGATTAATTTCTTCATCAATGTGACCCTCACTTGATATCTGCTGTCCAAGATAAACGTATGTGTCTGTTATCTCCAGCTTTTCTCCATCAATCGATAAATCTTCATTTCTTGCAAAAGCATTGAACATCACTTTTGTCTTCTCAAAGTTCATTTTTAATCCCACTTCTTTACTCTTGTCAGCAAGTTCCTGGATCATACTCTGCAGCTCTAATGGGCTAGTTGCAAAAATGACTACGTCATCAGCAAAACGAAGGTGGGTTAGATAATCTCCATTAATCTTTATCCCCTTGTTTTCCCAGCTCAGTGACTGAAAAACACCCTCCAATATGGCATTAAAGAGCTTCGGAGATATGGTGTCACCTTGTCTCACTCCCTTTCCAATTTTTATGTGTGTTGTATTTTCAAACAGCCTAATCTTTGCACTTGCATTTTCATAGATGTTATTAATAATATTAATGTATGCATCTTCAATACCGCAGGTTTTTAGAGCCATTGTAACTGCTGATGGTTTCACCGAATCAAAGGCTTTTTCATAATCGATAAAAGCCATGCACAATGGAAGTTCATATTCCCTCGCTCTTTCAATTAGTTCTCTCAGCACTTGGATATGATCTATTGTGCTGTAGCCACTCCTGAATCCAGCTTGTTCTCTCGGTTGAGCCATGTCCAGTGTTACCTTCAAGCGGTGTGAAAGAACTTTAGTGAAGATTTTATAAACTACTGATAGGAGGCTGATAGGTCTGTAGTTTCCGAGATCCTCAATGTCACCTTTCTTATGTAGCAGGATCATTGTAGCGGTGTTCCAATCCTCAGGAATCTTTCCTTCATTAAGGCATCGAGTGAAAATTTGGGCGAGTACTGTTTCGATTTCTCCACTTGCTTCTTGTATGATGTCTACAGTAATTCCATCTTCTCCTGGAGCTTTTCCCCGCTTCATGTTCTTGATTGCATGTGCAACTTCTGCTGGAAGGACTGGAGGAACTCTGGTACTGGTATCTTTCATGATGTTTGGAGTGCATGTATCATCCCTTTCATATAATTTGGAGTAGAAATCTTTCACTCTTGTCAAAATTTCGCCTCTATTTCTTGTTACAGAACCATCTTCTTTTCTCAGTGCCATAATCTGTTTCCTTCCCTTACTGAGATGTCCCTTTGCTATCTTTAGGCTTTGGTTGTTTTCAATTGCTTTCCTCACTAGTTCACAGTTGAATTTTCTTACGTCTTCAGTGATACTTTTTCGTACTGTCTTGCATAGCTCTATATATTCCACTTTGGAAGTCACATCTTCTTTAGTTGTCCTCATCTCTCTTCTTTTTTGCATCAACATTTTCGTTTTTCCTGATAATTTATTTACATGCAACTTGTTCTTAGACCCAGCTAATTTTGTTGCTGTTTCCATAAGAGCTTTGGTTACTTTTCTGTTAACTTCAGAGATGTCCACTTCTTCCGATGTTAGGCCTTCTAAAGCAGAGAACCTGTTCTTCAGTTCCAACTTGAAGGTATTATGGTGTTTTTTAAGGTTGGTTATGTCAATAGATTTTGTTTGTCTTATGAGCTTGCCACGTTCAAGTTTAGTGTTGAGGTGCATCTTACATCTCACCAATCTATGGTCACTACCTGTGTTGAACTTGTTTAGCACACTGCAGTCTTCTATGACGAATTTTTTGTTACACATAATAAAATCAATTTCACTTGTCGTCCCATTTGGATGTCTCCATGTCCATTTCCTGTGTGGCTTTTTCTTGAAAAAGGAGTTCAAGATGAAAAACCCTTCTGCCTCTGCAAACTCAACGAGAGTATTTCCACGCTGGTTTCTGTCGCCGTGACCGAATTTACCTACTGAAGTTTCATTCTGTTGCCGTTGCCCTATTTTTGCATTGAAATCTCCCATAATTATTTTCAAGTGCTGCTTACCTTTATTATTTAGATGACAAATTTCCTCATAAAATTCTTCAATTTCTTCTTCAGGATGACTTGTGGTGGGTGCATAAGTTTGAATAATCTGAGCCTGGTATCTTCTCGATAGTTGGATAACGAGTCGTGCAGCTCTGTCAGAGGAACTTTCAACTTCTACCACTTTATCCTTCAGTTTCTTGTTTATTATAAATCCAACACCACTAGTTCTGCCAGTATCAGTCCCACGATAATAGAAGAGATGTCCACTTTTCAGTTCGATGAGATCTTCTCCTTTTCTCCTTACCTCACTTAGCCCCACGATGTCCCACTTGATCCTTTGTAGTTCCTCTTCCAATTCAAGAAGCCTTGAATCAGAAGATAAGGAGCGTCCATTGTACGTTGCCAAGGTCAGCATCAGATGGCAGCCTAGTCTTCTTTACCAGATGTTTCCATATTTTTGTCCATTCCTTGTATATATATATATACAAGGAATGGACAAAAATATGGAAACACCTGGTAAAAGAAGAAACTCCATACCTAATGTGGTGTAGACCGCCTTTTGCGTTCCAGACAGCCTGGATTATCCTGGGAATGGACAAACATAAGTCTTGGATGGTGGATAATGGGATGTTATACCATTCTTCCTGCGACATGCGTTCATTCCTGTAAAGATGCTGGAGGCGGATAGTGCGCTCGAACCTTGTTCTCCTAAAACGACCCATAGGGGCTCTATTATATTGAGGTCTCGCGATTGAGAGGTATAACGAAGTAAATTTCTCCGTCATTTTTGTCCACGCCGGACGTCGAATCCGGGTCCTCACACTCCGGAATAAGTCGCTCTCCCAACTGAGCTACGCGGACGTATGCTCTCGCTGCTATCTGCCTTTATCTCATGTGCGTCCTGCGGTGCAGTCACGTCACAGAGGGCCAGGGAAGATGAGGAAACCTGATCAGCATGCTCAGCAAACCATGATTGAACGATATGAGCTGTATGAATTGGGGTCTTATCGTCTTGATAAATGGCATCGCCCGCAGGAAATACTGTTTGTACCATGAGATGGACTTGCCGCTCAAAATGCTTAAATAGTCTTCGGCAGTGACATAACCTCGCAATGTAATAATGGGGCCGGCAGAATACCATGATATGGCTGCCCAGACCATGGCAGACCCGCCGCCATGCTTCACTGTCGGCAAAAGGCACGTCGGATAGTAAGTTTGGGCGGGTTTTAGCCACACACTCGCCCATAGGTTGGATACAATGGGAGGGTCGATTCATCGGATCAGATGACAGTCTTCCATTGCTCTGCAGTCCACATTTCATGAGTATTGCACCACTCTCTCCTGCGTGCTGCATTCACGTTTTTAACCAGCGGTTTAACGATTGCAGCTCAACCATAATTCCCTGCCTATGGAGTTCTCTTCGCATTGTTTTTGTGCAGACAGGGTTTGAAATCACGTTGCTCAGCTCAGCAGTAATTTTTGCAGCTGTTGTCTTCTTGTTTGTGGTCACAATCCTCCGCAATGTCTTTCTCTCTCTCTCTCTCTCTCTGTCATTCAACACACACTTTCATCCAAGCTGGTGTTATCGGACGATGTTTTTCCAGAATCAATATATGCGGCCATAACTTCCGATACAGTATTTCGCGATACGCCAAATAAACTTGCTACTTTGGTCACGGAATCACCCACCATACGGGCCCCAACAATTTTCCCTCTCTGAAACTGTGTAAGCTCCGACATAATTCAATTGCAACGCACAGATCAATGCCCAGACAGCAACTGTGGCTACCTTCTGGTTTGCCACGTTCGTAGCTCGCATTCACTATCAAGACCTCCAGCGCCATCTACATTTTAATGTGGAAAACGTTGGTCGTTTTACGCACAAAATTTTAACTAGGTGTTTCCATATTTTTGCCCATCCCCTATATACAGGGTGTTCAAAAAACCGCTCCGCACTGATGTTGAAGCTGTTCCACTTAATTTTGATGGTGCTACGTCAATATCTTTGAATTAAGTAACTTTAAATATCTTTGAATTAAGTAACTTTAACTTTAATGTGTGTTTAATTTCAGTTTTTGCTGTTTTCTTGATAACATAGCAAGCTTCAGAATGCCGCCCCGGTGGCACAGTGGTCTAAGCGATGGCCTCTGATCATTCGTCCGAATGGGGTCCGGGTTCAAATCCCGGTGAGGCATGGATGTTGTGTTTGTCTTACGGCACTGGCTCTCTCTCCCTTCCCTGGAACCAGTGACTCTAAATTAGGGACGGGCGACTGCTTATAGCCCATTGAGTTGCTCACGGTGGTCGTTAAACCTCCAATCAAAAAAAAGAAAAAGAAAAAAGCTTCAGAATATGTTTCACAGCAACACCAATTTTCACCAGCTTCTGATGAGTTGAAAGTTTACAAAATGTGGATGTTGATATCATTATTGCCCGTCAGAAGGAAGAAACACTCATGAAATCAACATTCACATTTTGGAAACTTTTAATTCATCACAAGCTTGTGAAAACTGGTAAACATATATTTTGGTTTCTTAATGAGACGAAACAATTTACAGCATTCATTCTTCCCCTTTTTGTTGAACGTATTTGTTGGCCTCGACACCTTTTTCAATCTCCGTAATATTAAATTCATCCATATTAAAAAATAAGGAATTAAATATGACACGACATGCAATGCAATGGGATGTTAGTACGTCAAACGAAAACCTCTGAATGCTCAATGTAAAAGATGCGATGTGAAAAGTAACTCTCAGTCTTACAATATGACGCCGGGGGTGTGGAGAGTGAGTCACGAGAATAGAGGGTGACAGTCGTTTGCCTGTATCTTGTTCCGGACAATCGTACTGAAAACAAACGCAAAGGAAGTATCGTTTTACAATATGGTATCCCGTATCGCCGGTCGGTGAAAATCTTTGTAGCTTTAAGAAAGAGATGGCAATATTTTTGTATGACAAATCATTCTTCACTCCGCTGGCACCAGTATTGAGCACAAAACTCCACAGTGCCCATTTTTCTTTGAAATATTTTTTTCTTTTCAAAAATAAAACGAAAATCAAACCGGGTTGAGATCGGGTCAGGAACACCTTGACTTGACTCGCGCAAGAAATTGTCGACCCGTTGACCCGTTTCCATCTCTGCCTACAACTTACTGATAAAAAATTCTCCACAAACAGCTAGTGTTTCCATTATTTTGATAAACCTTTGAATCAGTTTTTAGAACGGAGATTTACTAATCCAATATTTTTGCGAATGGGCAGTTGCCAATTTTTAGAATGTCTTTTAGGAAAAAGTAAGAATCACCACGCCCGTACGTCGGTCTGTCTGTGAGCGCCTTATCTCCGCACTTATTACTCCGATTTGAAAAATTATTTAGTCGTTGGGAGCCTGAGGAATGAGAACTAATATTCAAACCTTTTGGTCTTTTTTCAGGTGCATAATCTAGCTGCTAAGAGGTATAAATTTCGGCCTCCATCTCGCTCTCTCTCTCTTTCTCTGTTTTGGAGTTTAATGGCTACCTTGAGCAACTTGCGACTCTGCCATAGACACGACCAAGTTTTGAATAAAAAGTATGGTTTAGATGCTATGCATCTTTCCCGACAACAGTAAAGTAGATCTCAAGTAAAAAATTTTGATGTTACGAAAATGGGTAACGGAAGTAGTCGAAATCTAAATTTTGAAAGCTATCCCACAACCACGGAACAACAGTTAAATTCATTGTTACCCAACAATATGTTTTACTAAACTATCGCTGAACATTATTTTATCACGTTTTGCATAGAAGTAACAAAACCTCATCACAACTGCATAAATTACGGGATACCGGTTATAAATACGATAAAAGCCATTACAAAAATGCATTTTGATGCTATACATCTTTCCCGATTGTAGTAAAGTATGCGTCGTAGCGAAAGTTGGCCTCCTCTCGACCTCCCCCCCCCCGATCCCCCAAGGGAGGGCTACCTGCTATTGACGAAAGATTTAAAATGACGTAATACCATGGAGTGCAACTTGTAGATATCCTATACTCCAATTCACCCTAAAAGTGTACTGCTGGGAAAGGCGGGAGAGCCTTATCACATCTCGTCGTGGAACGCAAGAACGATATCCTTCCGCGTTAATGTGTTCTTCTACTGTTTCCTTTCTGATCCCCCACCCACCCACACATCTTACAAACAGTAGGGATTGCGAGTGGGGGTCTGGTGGAGGCCTAACTGCTTCCCCTACTGCCTGTTTAAGTAACGCACCGTTCGAGTTTCCCCGATTGCCAATTTATTGTCTCTGTGTTGTTAATGTTGGGAGCGGTCTTACATCCCTTCCCCCTGTCCGAGTTGTATCCCAAGTGGACAGAAATAGCCGAAAGTGCGAAGCTGTTGGTTCAACAACTTCTCAGAACAAATTTATTTCTAAAAGCGCTCTAACTTCTAGAATTTTTTTTTTTTTTTTTTGGATAGCAATTTTGTCTGATAAACTGTTGACCAAACAAAAATGGATTCTAAGCAATAATTGTGATGCTTTTCGCTCTAAGCGCTAGGGAATATTTTTCAT
The DNA here is from genome assembly GCA_039090855.1 of Macrothele yani. Lineage (NCBI taxonomy): Eukaryota > Metazoa > Arthropoda > Arachnida > Araneae > Macrothelidae > Macrothele > Macrothele yani. The sequence goes on along the minus strand of CM077027.1, from coordinate 128,273,305 downwards.
AGCCGAGGTAGCTGTTTCGTACCCTTAATAGAGGTTCACTCATAGGTTGACTCGGAGTATAGACCAAAAGTTGCCAATCCGCCTCTCTAACACACTTGGAATTCACCTTTTCTTTCTATCTTGAGGTCAGATTTTAGCTCACGCAGACGGAATTTCGTACTTCGTCGGTGCCAGCGTCGTTTCTTACGTTCGTCTAAATCTGAATAATATGTACAATAATAATAATAATAATAAATATTGTTTTTGAAAACCTAAACAGTCGAAATACTTGTTGCCGCCGCCATAGTTTACCAAATATTTACTTTTATGACACATGTCTTCTTTCTTTGGTTTTACGACAATAACATTCATTAATCCACCTACCTAAGTACCGCTGATTGTGAGGAATTAGTAAACCTTACAGTCCAGGACATACTAAGTGGAATTAAACCATATGTTGTTATGATTTAATTCCACTTAGTATGTAACAGACTGTGGCTCGGTGTGGTCGTGAGTGAGGCGAATGTGTTGTTATTGTTTGTTGTTATGATTTAATTCCACTTCGTATGTACCGGACTGTGGCTCGGTGTGGTCGTGAGTGAGGCGAATGTGTGGTTATTATTTGTTGTTATGATTTAATTCCACTTCGTATGTACCGGACTGTGGCTCGGTGTGGTCGTGAGTGAGGCGAATGTGTGGTTATTATTTGTTGTTATGATTTAATTCCACTTAGTATGTACCGGACTGTGGCTCGGTGTGGTCGTGAGTGAGGCGAATAAATACTATATGTTGTACGTAAATAAATGTATACTCTCGAATCAGTCGTTTTATTTCACACCCACAATGATCTTGGCATGCGAAATGCGTGCTAGCATAAATTATCTACAGAGAATACCAAAGCAGTCTTTCCAATTTTTTTATCTTGCAACGATGCACCTAAAACAGTAGTTGAACGTACTAAGATAATGATATTACGTGAATTTAAAATCCAGACAGAAATGCAGAACACAGTATGACTGACATCACCGGAGTGCAAAGAAAGTAAGTGTGGGTTACGCTAATTCCGAACGAAAATTAAAAAAAAGAATAATGTGACAAAAATTGCAAAATTCCGATATCAAAGAGTATTTAGAAGAACAGTTTCTATCAAATTTCCAATGTGTTTAGAAGAACGGGTTCTATCAAATTTGTAACTAAGTATGGTTAGTTTCTGTTGGATTTCCGGATGACTGTAGGGTTTAAGACAGTTGTTTGAAAACAGTCACGAAATATATAACAATAATAATAACAGTTTTGAAATACTCTCGAAAAAAAAGGTAGAATTTTTCACATCAAAATTTTGGGATGTATTGCAGTAGTGGCAAATAATGAACGTGAAAGAATAGAAGTCTGATATATTCCGTTATTATGTACTCCAGAAACCACGTATCCTACAGACGCAAAAGTAAGTATGCTAAATGATGTTGCATTGCTAGAGTAAATTGTAATAATTTATTTTCATTAAATTTAATGCAATTTTGATATTTCGTAAAAGCCTTTAAAAGGAGAGTTAAAATTTTGCGCATCAACATGATTGTTTTCATTGCAATAATAATAACAACGGAAAACAGCGAAAAATAAATGGCTGATGAAAATTAATTTTCATTTCACGAAGCTTGATTAGTTGCAAAATACGTGTTTGAAAATCCACGGAGGATATCTACTGGTGCATAAGCACCTTCTACTTTGCGGATGAAATGCGGATATAATTTCATATGATATCAGGGGCGTATATAGAATATTGGGGAGGGGGATGTTTTTGAAATCCATCAGGAAAAAATAAAAGTTAATGAAAGATTGAAGAAAAAATTTAAACTTTATTTTCTATTGTAAGTTGATGCCTTTTTATTAAATTAAAACATTTTGTCTAATATAAGTTGCATTTTAACAGAGAAATGGAACACTTTCGGGGGCCAAGAGGGCCTTGCCCCCCCCACCCTAAATACGTCCCTGATATGAGTTACATGGTTTGTAGTTTACTTTATTCAAGACAAATACCCTGGTTGTTTTTGGAGTAAGGAAGAACAACACCAACAGCCCAAAGCTCAATATCAGAAGAAACCTTACCCCTTCTTTCCCTAAATATAAAAATGCAGGTACCGCTTATTTAAATACTATATTTTGTTCTGGAAATACTTCTACAGCTGACATGATGCTTTTTCGCAAATGAATTATTTAACACGTAAACTCTTCCTTGCCTAGCTCGAATGAACTGCGTCGTTGTCTTTATTCATCCAGCCCAAATAAAATTGAATATCCAATTCGCCTGCTTGATAAAGGAACAAGAGAGAAATCATATGACTTACCTTTTCTTTCATTTTCAATATCCAACATAACACTTATTCAAATACACCTTCCCGGATATTTTATCTCAGTAAAGCAATGAAACAACGGCAAAGACCACAGGCAACAAACAGGTGACGTAGAAAAAGGCATTTATTCTTCAGTAAAAAAGTGAAAACTCAAAAAGTGCAGGATAAAAAAAAAAGAAAAAGTGGGGGAAAGAATAAAGAATAAGAAGTTGAGGGGAGGGTAGCGAGAGGATGACGAAGAGAATCCAGGAGGAATAAAAACCAAAATCCATCATCCCTAAAGCATTTTAATGCTTTGAGGGTATGGAAAGTCGGCAGCGTGGAACTCGAACACGGTTTCTGGTCGAATGGAATGCGGAACTGGCTGGAGCGAAGCCAATGACAGTCGGGCTGCGTTCTGCCCGGCGCGAACGCTCTGGTCTTGGTTCCATCTGCCGTCGAGCACTGCGCCCATCATGGCGGCCGCGAAACTGTAGAAAAGGAAAAACATCGTCATATCGCATGTCTTAGAAAACAACTAGAAAGACATTCAGGGCACCGAAGCAGTCAATAACTTCGGGGCACTACTTGTAATTCAAAAAAGAAAAGAGAAAACAAGACAAAGTTAAAACAAACTCACTAACCAATCCGAAGGCACTTCGCGATGTCGTGACAGTGCTAAGAATTTAGGCGAAGTATCAAATAAATTGAGAACAACGAAATGTCATGTTGTGTAGGAAGCAAAATTTCTCTTAACATCAGTTCTCTTTTCTTCTCATGCAATTCTCTGCACAGCTGCCCACATAAAAACTTGTCTTTTACATATACAACATATGAGGGGCGGATTTCGGCACTGCAATTGAGAAGAGCCGCACTGGGCTCTTCTCAAATTGCAGTCCCTCTACTTCCAGTCATGGCGCAACAACTTGTTTGCATAAAACAATATTAAGCGTATTTGCTACTTATATCTCCCAAACGGTATTGAATGCGGCACAGACATTTCGGAAGGTGGATGTGGTATTTCCAGAGATCATTAAGGGGGATAAAGGAAATCTTATTTGAGATCAAGAAATCGGAATAGCTCGAGGCTGTTTCCATTTTTCTGGGGAAAGATTTCACACCCAGTCATCTCTATGTTACTCTTTACTTCTTCTAATTGATTTATTTAATATACAAAAAATGCCTAATATCGATGACAATCAGCTTATCCGTTGAGCACGCATTACCAATTCGGCCGGATAAAATTCTTAGATGAGAATTAAGATTATGATTCACTACTGGACTTCAGGATTTACTAAAAATTCCAGTGAGGAAAAATTGGGAATGTTTGGGAGTTGGAGGCCCCCGAAATTTAGTTAAACTTACGGTCCTCCCTCTCGAACAAATTCTCCTAACTCTTACCATTGCATTAATGACATTATCATGTTGTTTTTCATTCTACATGTGTTATAACTATTTTCTGTGTTCTACTTCTTCTTTTTGTTTCCAATACATTTTTTTTATTTTTGTTTTTGCCGCCTCCAAAATTATGCCGCTCTGGACTGTATCTCACCTAAGCCCATTGGTAAATACGAGCGTTCATTACATCCTAAAATCAAAAGGTCTTCGTCGATGTTTTCTGTCACACTATTTTTTTATGGACTTGAATTTTTCGATTATACACCTAAAAGTCAAATCCTGAATGCGTTTTAAAAACTTTTTCGGCTATTTGCTACATACACTTCAGTCGCTCTTATGCTGTTTTTTTACGCTTTCCAACCGTTGGCTGAAGAAGCATATATGTTCCAGCTTTGTCCGTCTGTTTGTCCGTACGATAACTCGCGTAAAAATGGTTCGATTTCGATGAAATTTTAGTATGTGGTAGGGGACCACCTAGGGACGAACCCTATTGAAAATGGGCGAAATAGGGTCAAAGGTCAGGACATAAGAGCGGGATGCATTCCATGCTGTTATGCGTCATAACGTGCGTAAAAATGTTTCGATTGCAATGAAATTTTAGTATATGGTAAGTGACCACCTGGGAACGAACCTTACTGAAAATGGGAGAAATGAGGTCAAAGGGTAGGATATAGGAGCGGGATGCATTCCATTGCTCTTATGCGTCATAACTCGCGTAAAAATGGTTCGATTTCGATTAAATTTTAGTATGTGGTAGGGGACCACCTGGGGACAAACCCTATTGAAAATGGGCGGAATGAGGTCAAAAATCAGAACATAGGAGCGGGATGCATTACATTGCCCTTATGCGTCATAACTTGCGTAAAAATGGTTCGACTGAGACAAAACTTTAACATGTTATTCCGTTAGTATACTTTACCAGTTCTGTTGAATATAATCGAAATGGGGTCAAAGGTCAGGTCATAGGAGCGAGATTTATTCTACAGCCATTATCCTCATAACTTGAGTAATGATTGCTGTTATGTTGGAACGCGTATCATAATCAATGCATTGCATGATTTTCCTAACTTGTTAAGCTTTCCAACCGTAGGTTGAAGAAGCTTATAGACTACAGTTTTGTCCGTCTGTCTGTCCGCATGATAACTCGCGTAAAATCGATTCGATTTCGATGAAATTTTAGTATGTGGTAGGGGATCACTAGGGACGAACCCAATTGAAAGTGGAAGAAATGTGGTCAAAGGTCAGGACATAGGAGCGGGATCCATTCCATTGCCCTTATGCGCCATAACTTGCGTAAAAATGGTTCCATTGAGATAAAACTTTATCATGTTGTTCCGAAAGTATACTTAACCAGTTCTGTTGAATATCATCGAAATGGGGTCAAAGGTCAGGACACAGGGGCGAGATTTATCCTACAGCCATTATGCTCATAACTTGAGTAATGATTTCTGGTATGTTGAAAAGCGTATGATAATCAATGCATTGCATGATTTTACTGACTTGTTAGATATGGTTTCTTTCTTGTCAGTGTTCACGATAATGAACAAGAGGAAAATTCGATCCTTCTTCTTTCGGACAGGAAACAAGTTTCATCTTCTTAATCCACCATGAGATGAAAAATACCCATATATAAAATTTGCAAAACTCCGAACACTTTTTCGTTTGACTTTTCAGGTGGGAGTTTGAAATGACTCCAGAATCGTACCGGGATAGGAAGATTATATTATTAATGATTTAAAGACCGCCAATCGCAATTCGTTTGGCTATAAGCAGTTGGCAGTCCCCAATTTGGGGGTCTCTGGTTCCAGGGAAGGGAAAGTGCCGGCTCCGTAAGACAAACACACCACCCATGCCGCTTTCGGCACTCGAGCCCAACTCGGAGGAATGATCGGAAGCCTACGCCTCAGACTTCTTAGCTGGGGGCTGCAAGACTGTCTTTAATTTAAGTCTTCTGGATTCAATGAGGGGTGAAAATTCGAACAAAGAAACAAACACGACATGTATGTTTAATTTTCGGCTCGAATCCATCCCACGACTTAACCCAACTATTCGATTATTGTACGACCTTCCTTTGGGTCTTTTCTTGTTGTCTCCGACTTTTAACGACAAAATTAGCATGAGAATCACAGACTGACACCGGCTGTAAAGAAACCAGAGAACCAGAAAAAAACACAACATTCATGCCTTCCTACGGATTTGAACCCAGACCCAGGAGTATGAGGTGACTCGTTTTGTTCTTTTGGCGTAGAGACCGGAATGACGCCATACTTGGCATGCTGTAACATTTGAGTTCATTCTAATTAACACCTGGAAAATTGATCAAAAACACATTAAGGTGTAACTTCCATTTGAATATTCTGTAATTTCGACAAGCCACCCCCGATATTCGAGTGGACTATGGCGCAAGTTTCAAATAATTCGTATGAGATGGGTTGATATTCGAGTCCCGGGTGAGGTATGGGTGGCATGTTTGTCCCAAGACCCTGGCTTCCAACCATTCGTACGAAATGGTCCCGGGTTTGGCATTGGTAGCGCGTTAGCTCCGCGGCACTTGCATCTAACCATTCGTAGAAAATGGTCCCGGGTTTGGCATAGGTAGCGCGTTAGCTCCGAAGCACTTGCATCTAACCTTTCGTAGAAAATGGTCCCGGGTTTGGCATAGGTAGCGCGTTAGCTCCGCGGCACGTGCATCTAACCATTCGTATAAAATGGTCCCGGGTTCGGCATAGGTAGCGCGTTAGCTCCGCGGCTCTTGTATCTAACCATTCGTAGAAAATGGTCCCGGGTGAGGCATTGATAGAGTGTTTGCTCCACGGCACTGGCATCTATAATAACTACCTGTATTCTTACGAAATGGTCCCCGGTGAGACATGGGTAGCGCGTTTGCTCCACGGCTCTGTCATCTAACCATTCGTCCGAAATGGTCTCGGGTGAGGCATGGGTATAGAGTGTTTGCTCAACGGCACTGGCATATAGATACCGGTATTCATACGAGTTCCCCGGTGAGGCATGGGTAACGCGTTTGCTCCACGGTACTTGCATCTAACCATTCGTAGAAAATAGTCCCGGGTGAGGCATGGGTAACGCGTTTGCTCCACGGTACTTGCATCTAACCATTCGTAGAAAATAGTCCCGGGTGAGGCATGGATAGTGTTTTCTCCACGGCACTGGCATCTAACTACCTGTATTCATACGAGTTCCCCGGTGAGACACGGGTAACGCGTTTGCTCCACGGCACTTGCATCTAACAATTCGTAGAAAATGATCCCGGGTGATATTTGGGTATCGTGTTTGCTCCACGGCACTGGCATCTAATTATTTGTACTCGTACGAAATGGGCCCGTGTGGGTCATTGGTAGCGCGTTTGCTCCACGGCACTTGCATCTAACCATTCGTAGAAAATGATCCCGGGTGATATTTGGGTATCGTGTTTGCTCCACGGCACTGGCATCCAACTATCTGTACTCGTATGAAATGGGCCCGTGTGGGTCATTGGTAGCGCGTTTACTCCACGACACTTGCATCTATAACCATTCGTAGAAAATGATCCGGGGTAAGGCATGGGTAGGTCGTTTGCTTCACCGCACTTGCAACAAACCATTCATAGAAAATGGTCCGGGGTGAGACATGGGTAGCGTGTTTGCTCCACGGCACTGGCAATCTAACTACCTGTATTCGTATGAAATGGTACCGGGTGAGACATGTGTCTTGCGTTTGCTCCACGGCACTTGCATCTAACAATTCGTCCGGAAATGTACCGGGTGGAGCATTGGTAGGGCGTTTGACCCACGGCTCTGGCATCCAACCATTCGTCCGAAAAGGTCTCAAGTGTGGCATATAGGTGACGCGTTTGCCCTTTGGCCCTGGCTCTGTCCCTTCCCTGGAAGCGACGGCTTTAAATCAGGGACGGACGACTGCTAATGACCTACGAGTTCCTCATTATGAGCGCTAAACACGGAAGGAATAATAAAAATGAGGACAACAATACAATAAAACAATAAACATGACAACGAATTTTCGGGTGTAATGAGACGTCTCTTGAATCCGTTCTGACGCAAATTAAATTTATCAAAGCTATTCAAAGGCAATGTAACCGGTATGGAAAACAATAGTATCTGACGGAAGAAAGAAGTTTTTCAATCTGGTTTTTAATCCCTCAGATATTGCTGTAAACGGAATCTTGAGCTTACGAACTCTCAGAAACAGAGATATCGACAAAAATAAGATGCGACTTTACGTCCCCTGGTGGGAAAAGCATGCATTTTTTCAGGAAGAAAGTATTCTCAAGAGGTTTATCCATATGAGCGGTATCGGTCCAAGAAAAAAATGTAGTCGAGTTTTCAGGAGCACAGATTTTGCTACAAATACATCAAAAGCAGAAATTAACACTTATGACCCCTGGTGGCCAAACCATTCTTTACAAAACATTAGAAATTATGTGAAAAATATTTTCCATCAGGTCTTGTATGCGATACAGGAAGACTTTTTCAAATCGAAGTTTTAGGAGCAGAAATAACGCAGAAAACGCAATTTACCTTTGTGCCCCCTAGCTGCAATTGTATGATTTATTAGAAAATTTTGAACTTATAGGAAAACCATTTCGTATCGGAAACAGTATCCAACAAAGAAGGAATTTTTCAAATCGGACTCTAGAAGTAAAGATATTGACAAAAACAAGATGTACATCTACCCCCTCTAGCGTAGAAACCATGCACTATTTCAAGAAAAAAAATTTCCTAAAAGGTTTGTCGACATGAGTAGTATCGGTCAACAAACGACATTTTTTTTCATTCGAGATTTTAGAAGCTCATATTTTGCTGCAAATACATCAGAAGCGGAAATTAAGATTTACGGCAGGCCTTGATTAAGCATGGGGAATTTATGTTAAAAGTAATTCTCACCTTGGTTGCAGGTACGCCCTCTGGTGGCCAAACCATTTTTTTACAAAAATTAAAAATTACGTGCAAACGATTTCTCATCAGGAGCTGTATCCGGCGCAGAAGGAATGTTTCAAATCGGAGATTTAGAAGCAGAGATATAGGAGAGAAAGCAATTTACTTCACGCCCCCTAGCAGAGAGTCTATGAATCACTTGAAAATTTTGAAATTTTATGAAAAACATGTCACACTGGAAACACTCTCCAACTAAGAAGGAATTTTTCAAATCGGACTCCTAGAAGTAGAGATATTGACAAAAATAAGATATACATCTACGCCTCCTGGCGGAGGAACTGTGGAATATTTTAAGAAGAAATTTTTCCGAAAAGGTATATCGACGTGAGTGGCAGCAGTCCACGGAAGAAGTTTTTCAATCGAGATTTTAGAAGCTCAGATTTTATGGCAAATACATCAGAAACAAAAATGAACACTTACGCCCCCTGGTGGCCAATGTATTCTTTACCAAAATTTGAAATGATATACAAAAGATTTTCGATCAGAAGGTGTAATAGCTGAAGAAAACATTTTTCAAATCGGAGTTTTAGAAGAAGAGTTATCGGGGAAAATGTAATTTACTTTTACGCCCCTAGCGGAAAATCTATGAGTAATTTGAAAAAGTAACTATATTTAAAATACTTTTCGACATAAATGGAATCGAAAGATAAAGAATTTTTTTCAATCGGATGTTTAGAAGCAAATATGTGGAATAAAACGAATTTTTGAATTCGACATCATCTGCATTTACGCCCTCTAGCGGCGAAATTGTACATCGTAAAAAAAAAACGAAATAAAGGATCATCATTCGCATATTTCAAGCTTCCCAATGCAAAAAGATTTTTTTCAAATTGGGCTAATAGTTGCAGAGATATAGTGGGTACAGACGGACGGACGGACAAACCGGTAACATAAGCACGATCTTTTTTTACAAAAGACGTGCTAAAAAAGAAATGTGGCAGACACTTTTTGCTTTATCTCCGTACAGCCTTAAGCACTCATATGCATATGCATGCATAACTATATCACGATTGAATTCTCACCTGGAACAAGAACCACATTCATGGGGACCAAAATTTTTGCCTCCTCCACAACACACAAACAAAAGTGCAGCTCGCAGAGTTTTTTTCCTGGTTTGAAAAATTTTGCAGGTGCTGCCTAAAATCATCAATCATAATGGAAAAAAAATAGTGTTTCGTGTGTGCATCGCATTTTATGTTTTGTTTGGAGCAGCCAATTTCGTGAGGGTATTTGAGATTTTTCAAAACTTAAAAAAGCACATGTTCCAGTTTTCTGACGACTCGAAAGGTAGTTTAACGAATGAGTTACACCCTGTGGCGCATCTAAAAAGGCAAAAATTGAAGAAACAAGGCTATTTAGTCTGTTTAAAGTGTGTTACGGCACTATATTTTTGACGTTTATTCGAATGTTGAATTTGTGTTCCACATGTTCATCTCCACCTGCAACGTTCCACTCAGCAGAACGGTCATGCTCCCTTCTAAAAAAAAAAAGAAAGAAATAAAACAATTTTACGAGCATCAATTCGTCACGAAAGGCTCAATACCCTTGTTTTAAATCCAGTCATAAGCACTAATTTAGTCGAAAGTCTGAAGAAATGGATAATTGATGATATCGCAAGAAGAAAATCCAGCGGCGAAACTTCTTTTAATGTTCTCAGTTATTCTCTGTTCTGTTCATCATCATCGTCATTCTCAACCTCTGCTGGATAAAGACAGTGGGCCTTTAGGCAAAAACATTTGAGCAGGCCCCTAGGCTAGTGGGGCCCCAATAATTAGTGAAATCGTTATGAAATCGTTAAAACACGAAACGGTTGCTTGTGATAATTAATACGTAGTGAATTTTTCAAACTAATAAGTTATCTGTAGGCTTTTCGTAACAATACCCTATGTTTTCCATCGTTCTCAGGAGAACATGAGTTAAAAGCTTAAGATTCCTAGATTTTGCATTTTCTAATGATTTAGATTTGTCTTTCTATTTGGTTTTTCCTTTTCTAATGATTTTTTTATGATTTAGTACGTCGTACAATTTTCTTAGTGCATTTTTTTTCGTACGAAATGCGAAGCCACAGGGGAATTCGACCATTAACGGTTGCAAGTGCAAATTGGGTGGTGGGAGTGGATGGTAGTGAAAAAACTGAAACTGTCTCTTCGACCCCACTCAGCGACATGAAACCTTTACCCTTGACGAGTCACTGCCTTGAAATCTGTTCATCTTACAGCCTCTGTTTCTGACAAGCATGCCTCTTGAGCCTTTGCTAATGGTGGGTTCCTAGACTATAGCCCCTGTAGAACTCCCGTACCTTTAATCCAACCCTGGATAAAAGTCTCTCCAAGTCTCTTTTAGAACTTTCTGTCGTGAGAAATTTTCTTCTATGTCACTCCAACATGCTTTCGACTTTCATCCGCCCATTTCCTACATGGTCTTTTTCTGGATCTTTTCCTGTCGCTTTTATCTACTCTAGTTGCTCAATGGTGGTCAGTTCTTCTATCAATATGTGCAGCCCATTGCTACTTGAGGTTCTTTACTCTGAATCATGGTCATCAACTTTTGTCATTTTCGAGATCCATGAATTATATTTCCTATCTTTCTCGGTTACCAAACATACATCTCTCTAGGCAGTCCTGACCTCGCGCATAGCGATTTCTGCTTGTTTCCAACAATGAAGGAGAAGTTCCGTGGAGAAACATTCAACACAGATGCTGACGTTATTCACGCTGTACAGCGGTCCGTAAAGCAGCTTCAAAAAATGCCTGAGCTACATGCTTTGAAAAGGGGACTGAACGATGTTACCGTTGCATATCATCCAAGGGAAGATACGTTGAGAAAGAATAACATATATTTTGCTGTACCTATATTTCTTCATTTTGTGTGATTTTACTCTGTTGTTATGAAATGGCCGTTGTATACAACGGACGTCCCATAAAAACTGAGAGTACGTACCTATACCCCAACGTACAGACATACATCGATAACGCAGCAGTAATAACAGAAAAGGAATGCCATTACTGCATGCAGAGGAAGCATGCGTATGACATCATGGAAGTCGGAAAATGATGAAGCAAGTGGCGTGAATTTTGAAGGGCAAATAGGGAGTGCACGGCGATTAAGTTTGCACAAGGCTTCATGCTCTTTACAAGGATCTGAATGAGATTTTGGGGCAATAAGTGCCATATAACGAAGTGAATTTCTCCGTCATTTTTGGTCTACGTCGGGATTCGAACCCGAGGCCGCTTATTCCGGAACAAGTTGCTCTACCAATTAAGCTACGCGGACATGTATTCTGATTCCTATCTGTCTTTATGTCATGTGCGTCCTGCTGGCAGGTACGTCACATCTCCTGGTACGTTACATCATCTCCCCCTTATTTTTCTTTCGAAGTGCTGCTCATATTTTTCCTATCTCGCGGTGTGGAAATAACATCACACCAATGCGAGATTTTGAACGGTCGGGTCATCCGGATAGTTCGGGCGCCATTATAACGAAGTAAATTTCCCCGTCATTTTCGGTCTACGCCGGGATTCGAACCCGAGTACGCTTATTCCGGAACAAGTTGCTCTACCAATTAAGCTACGCGGACATTGATTCTAATTGCTATCTGCCTTTATGTCGTGTGCGTCCTTCTGGCAGGTACGTCACATCTCCTGGTACGTTACATCATCTCCCCTTATTTTTCCTTTTTCGAAGTGCTGCTCTTATTTTTTCCTATCTCGCGGTGTGGAAATAACATCACACCATTGCGAGATTGTGAACGGTCGGGTCATCCGGATAGTTCGGGCGCCATTACAACGAAGTGAATTTCTCCGTCATTTTTATCCGCGCCAGGATTCGAACCCGGGTCCACTCATTCCGGAATAAGTTGCTCTACCAATTAAGCTACGCGGACGTTTTATTCTGATTCCTATCTGTCTTTATGTCATGTGCGTCCTGCTGGCAGGTACGTCACATCTCCTGGTACGTTACAGCCACTCGTCCACTAAGTGTTGTGTGTGAGGTTTGCCTACTGCAATTGCTCTTCTCAGGGCATCCCAGATATGCTCTATCGAGTTCAGGTCCGGAGAAACTCGAGGGACACACCATCCTGTGAATATCCTCACTCTCATTAGTCGACTGGCCGAGCACTATGAGAAAGGGAGTTATCGTCCGTAAAAAAGAACTGGGGACCAACAGCTTTCTTGGAAGTTTTACATAAAACTCTAGGATGTCATCCCTGTAGTAGTAGTAGTCAAGGTGCTTTCTGGAAACACTTGGAGGGGCGTGCGTTCATTCAACATGAAGGCAGCCCAAAGCAGGAATGTTCCACCGCCGTAGTAGTCAATTTTCTTAATGTTGAATGGAAGATTTCGGCTTCCTACCTCTTTCCAAATGAACACATGCCGAGCATCCGTGCTTGGGCTGTACCACGACTTGTCACTGAAGGGAACACAAGCCCATTGATTAGGGGTCCAGGAGTGATGTTGTCGGACCCAATTCAGACGAATCCTTCTGTGCGACGAGGCGAGAGTGATACAGACCATTAGCCTCCTTGCATACAGACTTCTCTCGTGTAGTCTTCTGTAAACTGCTTTCCTCTATATCGCAGTTCCCGTAGCTTGAGCTCTTGCTAGAGTTGTCTGGCTTTCGACTCCCTTTGGCGGCTAGCTGTTAGAGACAAATACCGGTCGCTTTGACTTGTGGCTTGATGGTGTCCTTGTTCCGACCTTATGGTTATTGTTCTGGTTCCCTAGAGCTGTCTCCAGAGACTGGAGACCATTTGCCTCTATACACACATTCAGCCATCTTGCTACCTCAAATTGCGATTGCCATGCTTCGAATCTTCCGATCGCTCTCCAACGTCTAAGCGATGGTGCTGGAGACCACTGATTATACGACAAAAGGCCGACCGACAAAAGAGCGATACGACAAAAAGGCGCACGACAAAAGGGCCGTTCGACAAAAGCGCGATACGACAAAAGGAAGCTGCGACAGATGGGCGCACGACTACCAGACCAGACTTACGATTCACTAAACTCGGAGAACTATTTAACCAATCGCTAAAAACGTTCAGAAGATATAATTTTCCAAATTGCTTATTTCACTGTATATTCAAACCCCAACTGAAAGCAAACGTTAATTTTCTGTACTTCAATAAGCTACAGGGAGTGCTTTCAAAAAGATATTACTTCCAAAATGGCCCGTGAGGATTTCTTGTGAATTGCTTATTTCGTTGTATAAAATCCCAACTGAGCGCAAATGTGACATTGTTTGTACTCAAATGCAACCTATACAGAAGGCTTTCTAAACGATATTATTTTTAAAAAGAAACCAGGGGACCTTTGAGTAAACTGCTTATTTCTTTGTGTACTCAAATCCCAGCTGAAATCAGGCGTGGGATTTTTGTACTCCAAATGCATCCTGAGATACTTTAGAAAAGATGTAATTTGCTCAAAGGGAGCCCAGCCCGGTTCCGGTTTTTGGAAATATCTTTCAGAAATCTTGCAGTTGAAGTACAAAAATATCACGTCCGTGGGTTCGCCCTTTTGTCACATCGCTCTTTTGTCGCACCGCCTTTTTGTTGAATCGCCCTTTTGGTGCATCGCTCTATTGTTTTGCGCCCTTTTGACTCATCACTCTTTTGTCTTGCGCCCTTTTGACTCATCACTCTTTTGTCTTGCGCCCTTTTGTCGTGCGTTCTTTTGTCGTGATACGTAGACCACTTACCTCGACACATTCAGCCATTTTGCTACCCCAGCTTACAATTGCCCTGCTTCCAATTTACCGATCACTCTCCACCATAAAGAGTCTTTTAAGAGATGGTGCGGAACCACTCTTCCAATAACAGAAGTTTCAATTGCCGCACCCAGCTCATAACAACGTTTATCAAGGTCACGTGCCTGCCAGCTCGATGACGTACGGTCGTCATTAGCATATTTCCGTAGGAGCCAGCATATTGCTTGTGTAAGTCGACTTAGCTTTTCCCCTTGTACTTACAGTATCTCTGAATACTCTTTACAATCGGTCGTCTCGTTTTAGACTTATTCCAGAATTTGCATTTGTAACGTTTATTTGGGACACCAGTGTATATATACAACATATATACAAAGAGAGAGAGAGAGAGAGAGAGAGAGAAAGAAAGAATCTGCTGTTGCTCTTTTAATTTTAATTTTGGGACTTCACGACGAACCTCATGAGCATCTAGGAGTCTTCCATCCCGAATTTTGCTCGCCCCGGTGGCGCAGTGGTCTAAGCGATGGCCTCTGATCATTCGTCCGAAAGGGGTCCGGGTTCGAATCCCGGTGAGGCTTGGATGTTGTGTTTGTCTAACGGCACTGGCTCTCTCCCTTCCCTGGAACCAGTGACCCTAAATTAGGGACGGGCGACTGCTTATAGCCCATTGAGTTGCTCACGGTGGTCGTTAAACCTCCAATCACAAAAAAAAAAAAAAAAAAAAAAAAAAAATCCGAATTTTGGCAGCTTCCGGGGAGCGAAAGGAAGGGCGAGGGCAGAACTATGTGGGCAGGTGCGTGATCCAGGTCTAATGAGAGACTTTAGCTCGGGCGATTGACCAGGTACAATGTGCACCCCAAACCATTTGGCCACCACAGTGGCAATCTTTCTTTTAACTGAGGTTGTTTTCATTGCCTGTTTGATACGCACCATGTTATTTTAATGTCTTCTCATATTATTGCGAACATTGTGTGGGAAATCTATTAAAGCAATCTAATACATGTCAGACAATTATGAGGTCAATGGATACGCCACTGAAGACAAGTATTTTTTCTTCTTCTTTCTCTGGTGCTTCTTTTTAGGTGAACAACTTTTACGAATACTTTCAACCCAGGACTCATTTTCGCTGTTTCGCACAGTTTAAGTAACCGATGAACATTTACCCAAAATTTCATCACAGTAAATGTTCCATAATTTGGCAGATTTTACCAACTAAATGTGAAATTTGCCAAACTACACTACATCAACTTTTCGGAACTATTCTCCGAGTAGTGAGCTTAATTGAAAATCGATGCAGTCTTTGGCTGATATGATGTACGCACAATCGTTCTGTCGAGAGAGGACGTGATCAACAATGACGGCACTTGCAAGTTTTCATTCTGAAATATGGAAAGCTGACCCTGGATGCTTGTAGCGATGTTGCAATTAAGGGCAATCACCGTTCGCAAGCTGTACTAAGTCTGTTTTGTATCGAGTGTATTTATAAATATTTTTCCGATGTCTAGGAACAAACACATTTATCAAACGACAGTGAGCGCGGGCGCTTATCTTGGTGCCAAGTGGAATCGTGGTATTAATATCTAGCCTAACGTTAGTGCTACTAAGGAGGAGAGCCTTATTTTTCACGGAAATTGATGAAGAATTATTCTTTAAAGCACATTGCTCGCTCATAAGGTCAATATTGCCGCCCCGGTGGCGCAGTGGTCTAAGGCGTTGGCCTCTGATCATTCGTCCGTAAGGGGTCCGGGTTCGAATCCCGATCAGACATGGATGTTGTGTTTGTCTTATGGTACTAGCTCTCTCCCTTCCCTGGAACCAGTGACCCTAAATTAGGGACGGGCGACTGCTTATAGCCCATTGAGTTGCTCACGGCGGTCGTTAAACCTCCAATCAAAAAAAAAAAAAAAGGTCATTATTTTTGGCGCCGACATTCCAACCATGCAGAAAGTTCACACTCGCGTTATGGAAATGGGTTAACGTCGTTACAACACGACGCTCTAAAATACCTCAGATGGCTTGGTCAGTAGGACTCCAGGAAGATAATTTCACAGACCGTATTGTTGGGTTCAAGAACTACTATGGTTACCTCTATTTTGTTTTGTAGGATGAAGCTGGTTACTTAGAGACTGTTATTGATAACGCGCAAGCAAAAATAATACCCCCTGGTGCTTTCGAATGCGCTGTTCATTCTGTTTGTGATCGATCGCCCTTTTGTTCAAGGTTATACCGAAAACCGTTCGTTTCTCTGTTTCCCACTTTTTTTCTGTTTTTAACATACAATTACATGGGAGAATGAATCTCACACATGGATGAACAGCTGTTCACTGCTTCATTTATGGAATGCTTAATAATACATGTACACATGCTGAAAATGCTACGTTTAACGCATGATTTTGTCAGTTTGTCCTTCCACCTGTAGTTTACCTCCTATTCGAAAAAATTCTGACAAGTCTTTGGCTTTGGCACCTCCCTCTTTTGGGGCAATACATCTTTACCGACAGCAGTGAAGTAAATCTCCAAAGTAAAACATTTCGATGTCAAGAAAATGGGTAACGGAAGTAGTCAAAACAATTGTTGAAATCTGATTTTTGAATGCTATCTCATCAAGAGACGCGTTAATAGTTAATTTCATTGTTACTTAACAATATACACTAATGACCCACTACATTATGACCACCCCAGCCAAGAGAAATCAACGCGCCTGGAGACCGAACGGTGGCGCAGATGAAGTTCATAGAGCAGTATATATACAACCCGAGGACCGGCGTTCGGTTAGTAGACTGTTCGGAGTCAGAATGGGAAAAGTTGCCGATTTATCGGAGTTTGAAAAAGGACAGATTGCGATGGCATCGGCGCGGCTTGTGGGTTGATCACGTGCCGCTGTAGTGAGTACGTATCAAAAGTGGTGCACAGATGGTCAAATGATGAACTGGCGTCCATCCGTATGTCTTCCTCAGCTCATTGATGTCGGAAGGGAGCGGTGACTGTCTCGCATTGCTCACAGCGACCGCAGGGACATAGTGCGACAAAAACCCCGCAGCTTCGAAGTTGGTGATCAGGGCAATGTGTCACAGCACACAGTTCATCGCAGCCTTCTGCGCATGGACCTGCGTAGTCGAAGACCCAGCCGGGTCCCTATGCTCACTGTACGTTATCGGCAATAACGTATGAAATGGGCCCAAGATCATCCAGATCGGACCGTGGGTGATTAGAAGAAAGTGGCCTGGTCTGACGAATCAAGATTCCTGGTGCATCACGTAAACGATCGAGCGCGGATACGCCGATTACCAACGAAGGCTATGGCACCTGGATAAACTGTTGGTCGGAAACAAGCCGGCGTTATGCTGTTGGCGATGCTTTCCTGGGACACTATAGACCTCATCATCCCAATAGCACAATCCCTGACAGCTGTCAGGTATCCAAAGAACGTTACTGACCAAATTCACCCATTCATGGCAACTGTGTTCCCTGAAGGTGATGGCCATTACCAACAGGATAATGCGGCATGCCACACTGCCAGAATAGTCAAGGAATGGTTCGAGGAACATGCTGGTGATTTTATGTTAATGCCCTGGCCTCCAAATTCACCTGACATGAACCCAATCGAACATTTGTGGTTCGACTTGGAAAAGACGGTTCGCGCTAAATCCCCACCACCCCGAAATGTACAGGAACTGGTGGACCTGCTGTTGACATTATGGTACCAGATACCACAGGATACCAATCGCCACCTCATAGAATCGATGCCTCGCCTAGTGATCGCTGTTTTGCGGGCTAAAGGGGGTCCTACAGCTTATAAGGCAGGTGGTCATAATGTAATGGCTCATCGCTGTATATTACTAAACTATCGCCGAACATTATTTCATCACGTTTTACATAAATATAACAATATCTCATTGCAATATGCATACATTACGAGAACTTTGTGATAAATGTGATAAAAGCCCATACAAAATCGATGCTATGAAAACGGTTCATCGTACGTAGGGAAATTTAGGTTCCTTTCTACGGGAGTTACCTGCCATTGTCTAGAGTTTTAAAAATGACATATGACACGATGGGGGTGTAACCTGTAAATATCCTAGACCAGAAGTTACCAATTCCCTCACCAGCAAACTAGCGATTCAGCTTTTCTTTCTATCTTGAGATCAGACTTCACACTCAAGTGCCAAAAGCCATGGGATAGCAGGCCACGATTTTTATTATTTGCGAGGTGCCACGATTTTTATCATTTGCGAGGTGTAATCTTGTGTGTCAGGTTGAACAACCGCCAGTAGGATTATGGCAAGACGATATGAATTATCGGAGTTTGAACGAACGAGGCATGGGACATTCAATTTCCGAAGTTGTGCGAACATTCAACATTCTTCGATCCACGATGTCACGTGTGTACCGAGAATACCTCATGGAAGGCATTACCACAAACCGTGGACAGAAGAGTGATCCACCACGGGTGCTGAATGATCATGACTGGCGGCGTCTGACCAGGATTGTCCATGCTAACAGACAAGCGACACTGGCTCAAATAACATCCACATTCAATGCAGGAGGTACCAGAGACATATCTATTAGGTCAGTGCAGTAGCCGACCACGGGTACTGAATGACAGTGACCATCGGCGTCTGACCAGGATTGTCCATGTTAACAGACAAGCGACGCTGGCTCAAATAACATCCACATTCAATGCAGGTGGTACCAGAGACATATCCATCAGGTCAGTGTAGGGTAATGTAGCGTCCATGGGGCATGGGTGCAAAAAACCACCAAGAGTTCCTTTGTTAACACCACGACATCGGACCACCTGGGCTTGTGAACACGTGGTGTTAACAAAGGCACCACCTCACCTGAGCCCAGGTGAGATGGTGTCTTTGTTAATACCACCTCACCCGGGCTCGTGAACCCGGTAATTGGACTCTAGAAGACTGGCAACATGTGGCGTTGTCAGATGACTCACGCTACCAGTTGGTAGGAGCTGATGGTCGCCAAATAACAAAGGGTTATTACAAGCCGATGGTCGCCAACCAAATAACAAAGAAAACCGTTTGACCCTACGTAGGATCAAACAGTTTGCTTTGTTATTTAATTACCCACTACACCTTATTGATCGTATCATTGGTAAGAAGCTAGGCTGTTTGCATAACTCTTTGCTTGCTGATAGACCGGTTCATCGTTTTGTGGGATCTATATCATACTTACCATGTGTGACAAATATTTTGAAGAACATATGTGGTAAGTACAACCTCAGGTTTGGTGTACGTACTTGCAAGTTGTTTGATACGATCAAACACGACAAGGACTGTGCTGAACATGTTGATCCTCACGGTGTCTATTTGATTCCGCTTAGATCTGTCAATCCTAACAAACCCGATTTGTGCTATGTGGGTTCCACATTTCGTAATTTGGGTTGTCGCATACGTGAACATCAATATAATATCAGGACTTGTTCTAGTGTTACATCCTTATCTAGAATATGTTTGGATGGATCTTATTTACCGTGTTGGATTGACGCTATTATTTTGGACTCACCCAGGAATCGACGTTTTACCCTTGTTTCAGAAAGTATTCACATACTTGTCCACGGCGAACGGTGTTGTAATGAGGATGCACCAATAGTGGTTCCCCAACCTTAGAGAACGTTGTTGAGACGGGCTGCACCCACTCCTCCAGTTCATATACATTGACTCGTTTAAACACCTTAGTATCTCACGCATGCGCATTAATGTCACTTGCTACACGCATATAGGGCTCTTACATCAGTTTCTGAGGATGACACCGATGTGGTGTCAAAATACCTTAAACCTTTATACTTTTAATAATTTTAATTGTACATAGTTATCTTAACATTAAAGCATTGCCTATCGTGTACACACGGTATTTGTTTACTTAATTATTACGGGGCCGCCCCAGTGGCGCAGTGGTCTAAGCAATGGATTCTGACCATTCGTCCGAGATGGGCACGGGTTCGAATCCCTGTGAGGCATGGATGTTGTGTTTGTCTTACGGCACTGGCTCTCTGCCTTCCCTGGAGTGAGTGGCCCTAAATTAGGGATGGGTGACTGCTTATAGCCCATTGAGTTGCTCACGGTGTTCGTTAAACTTCCAATTAAAGAAAATATATATTAAGGGTAACAATCCTTTTTAATGCTGTCCTGTCTTTATCAGTCAATGGCATTTTCCAGCCGCTCTTGTGTTTTACAGACGAGATATGGCCACGAATACGGTATGCTGTCATGACGCCAGACACAGTAGCTCTCGATACCCCCACTACCCTGGCGACTGTTGTCACGGAAGCACCACGTAGCCGGCCAACAACAATTGGCATTCTTTCGAAGTCCGTTCGGTCGCTCATTTCGTCGTCACCCTGAAAGAAATTTTACAACAAGACACTTTAAATGCACTTATATCAGATCAGATCATATGTAGAGGATTTTAGGAAGGGAGTGTCTGACCCTAGGTCTTAAACAACCCTTAGAAATAGGAAGCTAGCAGGTTTGGATGAAAGTGCCCGATAGGAAAGTGAAACGGAAACGAAGTAGAAAGGGGAGGAGACGCCCTTATTTATTACCGGGGGGCCAGTACCCGGGGCCCGACGGCTTAAAGTGCCCATCCGACGCACGGCGGATATTTAGCGATTCGAGCGTTCAGACTTGCCTGGGATCGACCCCGAGGCCTTTTCCGTGGCAGTCAGGAACGTTGACCACTAGGCCACCCGCGGCCCTTAAATGCACTTAAACAGGACCTTGAGGTTCTAAGCAAAGCTATTACAACTAAAAAGTGGTGGATACCTTTTGCGTATTGCGACGTACGCAGCTGCATTAAATGCCACGTCTCTGAGCGTGGTGTTCACATTATTCTGCACAACCCGTGTAGTTCATGATTAAAGTTTTTATCTTCGACTAATATGGTATTTAGAAAATGTAACTTTACATGAGATTCATCTAAACGTGCTAATCTCGCTGAATGGTTCAAGACACACAGGCTTAGCAAATTTGATAGCTAACTTTTTTACCTTGTATTTTCAAAAAAAAAAAAAGAAAAAAAGAACGTGCTTATGTTATCACTATGTCCGTTCATCTGTGGACACCATGCCTCTGCACCTATTAGTCCGCTTTGAAAAATTCTTTTTGCGTTGGATAATCTGAACTGTGTGTGCGACGATTCTTCCTTGTGGTCTCTTCGGATGCATAACATCGACAAAAATACAAAAATCAGGGATTATCTAGGAGGCATAAATGCAGGTAGCTTCGAATTCAAAATCGTTTTAACCGCCCAGGTGGCGCAGTGGTCTAAGCACTGGCTTATCATCATTCGTCTCAGTTGGGTTCTGGCTCGAATACCGGTGAGGCGCGGAGTTGTGCTTGTCTTACGGCAGTTGCTCTCTCCCTTCCCTGGAACCAATGGTCCCTAAATTAGGGACGGGCAACTGCTTATAACCCATTGGTTGCTCACGGTGGTCGTTAAACTCCCAATAAAAAATCGTCATATTCCATATTACCTTTAAATAACCGATTGGAAAAATTATCTCTTCCATTGGATAGCTTTTTCAATGAAGTACATTTTGCGTACAATTTCTTTTCTTTTCTTTTTATTTCCCAAATAATGAAGAATTTAAAGACCTTGAAAGATATATATATACTGGGTGATTGTAAACTTCTTCAATAAAACAAGAGGGGTTATAGTAAACATCAAGATGAACAATATTTGCAATGGAACCTAGGGCTGCATTCCACTCCTAGTGCCGGAAAAGAGCACGTTCGAAAACGTCCAGCAGGTACACGGAGTTCCAACCAGTGCATGAGAAGCACAACATGCAAATCAGGTGCGCTGAACACGTGCGTAGACGATGAGGAGCAAACTTTTAAAAACGCAGCCGAACCCGTTCAACGATATTACCGTGCGAACATCACATGAGAATTGACGTATTCGTGATGGGCATGGAGGACTACACATACGAGGAATTGGCGGATATGCCTCTGATGTACGGCCAAGCATGTGGTAAGAAAATCCACACGTCACGGACAAGAAATCCACACGTCATGGACCCTCGTAAACACCAGCAGAGATTTAGCGTCAACATCTGGGCAGGCATCCTTGGTGATTGTCTGGTGGGACCTTACCCCTCCCAGAACGTCTGATCGATGCAGCGTACCATGTATTCCTGGAACAAGTGCTTCCCAGTCTATTGCAGGATGTTTCGCTCACCACACGGAGGGACATGTGGTTTATGCATGATGGGGCCCCAGCACACTTTGCCACCGAGGTCCGATGCTTCCTAAATGCGACATATCCCGGGCGATGAATTGGACGCGGTGGACCTGTGGCTTGGCCTCCTCCACGCTCCCCGAACCTTAATCCACTGGACTTCTTCTCGGGGGCACATGAAAACAGTGGTGTATGAGACACCTGTGGACTTCCTGGAAGATCTCGTCGTGCGAGTCGCTGTTGCTGCGGACAAGATCAAGTGGAAGACACATGGCGTGGAGTCTACGAGAGGGTGCGACAGTCCTTCATTCGCCGGTGTGGGCTGTGCAAAGACGCCCTTGGACGCCAGTTTTAGCAGCTCCTTTGAGTCTTTCTCTGGTGCGATTGGAATTTTACAACTCATAAATTAGGTATGTCTCTTTGTTTTTACTGAAGGATCAACGTGGATATGTAACTTTACTCCTTTCTGGCACTAGGAGTGAAATGCGGCCCTAGGTTCCATTGCAAATATTGTTCGTCTTGATGTGTACTATCACCCCTCTTGTTTTGTTGATGGAGTTTACAATTACCCTGTATAATATATATATATATATAAGAAAAGTGCCTAAGACAAGATCTGGACTTTGTATATACATTACATTTTCCCCGATATATGTACTTCTGAAATTCAGATGTGCAAAAATTATTTTGAGTCGGATATCTTCACTACGAGGAGCATTTTGTGCACAATTTGAGACTTTTCGAAACACATATTTGTGTATTTGTGTTTCTAGTAGGAGTACGTAACTGTTTTGGTGGATGTTTCACCAAATGTTGAAATCCGGTTAAATTTTTATACCCACTTATTAATGAAACTTATTCCATTCACTGTGAAGGACACTGCTCATATTGCGAATCTTAAATTGTGCGCAGTATGGCATTGGGGGAGATGAGGTAAATTCATTATCTTTTTCGCTATTTTTCTTTTCCCAAAATTCTGCTTTGAAAATGCAGAATGTTAGAAAAAGAAAAAAAAAGAAAATATTCAAGAAAAGAAAAAAAAAGTCAGTCTTCTTTTCATACAGGTACTCAGGAGCTGAAGTACCCCTCAAAATTCATGTTGTGATATGTACTAAATCCATACTTTAACCCTTTAACTGTTTGAAATAGAACTTGGAGTTACCAAATTGGGCTGAAATCAACTGGAATTGATATATTCGCTGTCTAAGAAGCGAATATATCCATTCCAGTGGAACACGGTTGCAACGAGATAATCTGCGCATCAGAAAGCGTTGCTTTCATCTTAGCTTTGTTATGCAAAGTAAGATTGTTGAGTATTACACTGGTGTGCAAAAATTAAGGACAAATAAGAGAAATTAGCATAACAGCGGAACGAGCAGACAAAACGGACCGAAAGACCATTCAGGAGATAGACCAGGGTCCGGTACGGTAGGGCATACGCATATATGCAGCATGACTTACGGGAGGGGGTGCCGGAAGGGTATAAAGCACACGGGCGGTGTACGCTCAGCAATTCGGTGTTTGCACGGTGTACATCAGTTTGAACGACGTCGAGTTGCTGCCACCGTGTGATATGGCCAACAGGCAATCCAGTAGACGAAATCTGGATGACATTACCCGAGGTCGCGTCATTGGGAAGTTGGAAGACGGTCGAAGTGTGACTAGTGTGGCCGAGGAGTTCGGGATCGCTCACAGCATCGTTTCACGAGCTTGGAGAGCATTTCAAACGACAGGAATATCTGTCCGAGAGTTTAGCAGCGGTCGTCCACGAGCAACCACGGCGGTGAACGACCGGTATATTGTTCTACAGGAGAGAAGAGACAGACGACAGACAGCGGGAGAAATCGCAAAGCACATACAACAGACAACTGGACGTCCGTTATCGCGTTTTATCGTGGCCAGGAGGCTGCACAATGGTGGTCTATTTGCACAACGACCAGTGCCGTGTGTGCCATTAACGCCTGCTCATCGGAGACGGCGGTTTCTGTGGCACCAGGAACACAAGAACTGGACACATTAGCAATGTGGTCGAGTTCTCTTTACGGATGAGAGCCGATTTAGTCTGACGAGCGATTCTGGACGTACACACATCTGGAGAGAGCAGGGAACACGCAATCACACCTCCAACATTATCGAAAGGGACCGGTTTAGAGATGGCGGAGTTCTCGTTTGGGGTGGTATCATGCTTGGTAGCCGTACTGACCTCAACATCTTCCAAGGAGGTTCAGTCACTGGTGTCCGCTATTGTACCGAGGTTCTCCTGCCTCACGTGCGTCTGTTTAGAGGTGCTGTGGGTCCTGAGTTCCTCTTCATGGACGACAACGCTACACCTCATCGTACAGTGGCTGTCGCAGAACTGTTGGAGAGTGAAGATATTCAACGCAGGGATTGGCCCGCAAGGTCCCCGGACCTAAATCCAATCGAACACGTGTGGGATCTTCTCGGGAAAAGCTTTACAGCACGTCACAAGCCGCCAGCAACGATTCCGTAGCTGCGATTGGCGCTACAAGAGGAATGGGCCGCGATGCCTCAACAGATCCTTGACAACCTCGTCGTCAGCATGGACAGACGTTGTAAATCCTGCAACGCAGTCAGGGGTGATCATATCCCCTACTAAAGACTGGATATTTCTTGGCAGCCGCCTGTCACATGGACATTTCTGCTTTCTGTCCAGTTGTACCCGAAACTACCTTTTCAATAAAGTGCCTTTGCATCCTTTGGATTCCTTGTTTGGAAGGTTTTGCTCACTTGTCCCATATTCTTACATCTTGGTGATCTTATGGTATGATATAATCGATGTGGAGAACTTCTGCACAACGTTACATTCGAAAAACCGTCTCGTCCTTAATTTTTGCACGCCAGTGTATATTAGTGGGTTGTCCATAAGAGAAACCGAGAGGCGTTTAAACATACCCAAGTCAACTGTTTTGCATGTTCTGAATAAGTGGAAGACACATGGCGTGCCTGAAGTAGCAAAACGTACAGGCACACCAAAGAAAATCTTTGATAGACGACGTCGAAGCCTCAGGAGAGTCTTTACAGCTAATCGACGGAGTACTGCAAAAGACCTGAGTGTACAGGTGACTAAAAATGCTGGAACCTTGGTATGTACAGGTACCATTCGCAGATAACTTTATTCCATGAGTTACCATGGTCGTGCGGCTGCTCATGAGCCTTTCATCTCCACTCGGAATGCAACTTGTCGTTTAGCATGCTGTGAAGAACATTTATCGTGGACCGTAGATCACTGGAATCGGGTCCTATGGACTGATGAATCCAGATACTCGATCCATCAGTATGATGGCCGTGTGTGGGTATGGCGAAGCAAAAGCCGGGTGAACGTTATTTACCACAGCGTAATGTTTCTACGGTCAAGTTTGGAGCTAGCAGTGTATTCGTGTTGGGGTGTTTTTCATGGTATGGTCCGGCCCATTGGTTATCATGGACAACCATGTTAACCAGCACGTCTACCTCGATATTCTGGACAATTATGCTCTACCAACTCTGTGGCAATACTATAGAACTACGACTTGTTGGTACCAGAAGGATAATGCTCCAATCTATAAAGCAAGGACAGTTACGGCGTGGTTTGACGATAATTCCGTATCGTGTGTGGACTCGCTAGCACCGAGCCCTGACCTTAATCTCATAGAGCACCTATGGGATGAATTAGAGCGCCGCATAAGAAGTTTGGAACCAAGGCCTACTACTGAGCAACAGTTAGCGGCAGTATTATGTACTGAATGGAAGTGCATACCTATCGCTGTGTGTTTTTTTGTTTTTTTTTTGATTGGAGGTTTAACGACCACCGTGAGCAACTCAATGGGCTATAAGCAGTCGCCCGTCCCTAATTTAGGGTCACTGGTTCCAGGGAAGGGAGAGAGCCAGTGCCATAAGACAAACACAACATCCATGCCTGACCGGGATTCGAACCCGGACCCCTTACGGACGAATGATCAGAGGCCAGCGCCTTAGACCACTGCGCCACCGGGGCGGCATCGCTGTGTTCCAAAACCTTGTCGAAAGCATGTCTCGAAGGGTCAGTGCATGTATTAAGGCCAAAAAAGTGGACCGACACCGTACTAATGTATGTTAATAAATGCTAGGTTGTGTTTCTGTTCTAGGTGTCCGGTGACTTTTGTCAATATAGTGTATATTACAACGACGATGAACCAAAGGAATGAACGAAAAGACATTTGAGTCACTTGCTTCTACTTAGTGGCATAATGTCTATGTCAGGGTGACTAGCATTTCCCCATTATCCTTCGGTCATCAAGTAGAGATTAAAGGACTAGAGGTGAGCGTTCATCACCCGTGACAGGTTTATGGCCCACACTGCTGAGTTAAGAGAGATCAAGGAATTGTTTTGCCGTAGCTTCAGTAAAACCTCACCATTACGTGGGCATTTCTATTTGAATGCGCAGAAAAGTTTGGTCGCATTTGGTTCAGGTGCACTAGCCATTTAACAGGTTAATATTTGATAATTATGATATAGAAATTAAATCGAAAGAATCAAAACGGAGCTTAAGAATTTGGTTGCTATAAAAAAGATTAAATATCTTTTTCAGGAGATATTGTATCGATTCCGATTTGTTAAGAAACAAGATTTGTCAAGCAACAGGGTGGTCGTAAAGTGCAGTATAGGATGTTTCCCCTTGTCTTGTTAATTGCTTAAAGTTGTGCCAGCAACTTTTCGTTTGTAGCAATGAATAAAACTTAAGCCATATATAAAACGCAGACATTTGTTTTAAAAATGTCTGCGACACTTTTGAACAAGAATGATGACACCGAATTTTCGGTTGTAATGAGCACGTCTTTTATATTCATTTGTTTTTAAGCTACCGAGGTTTTTGTTGATTTAGTTTATTTAATTCCCTAACTGGCCGAGGTATTTGACCAAATGGTGCCCTAAAATTTCAGCGCATCCCAAACACAAATAGCGTTCGCGTGTTAAGAAAACTATGGCAAAATAATTCATTTCCCCTCCTCACCTCAGCAGTACCAGCCATAAATCAGTTCACTGGTGGTAGGCATTCTCTTCTAGTCCTATACTATCTGCTCCATGACCCAAGACATGAGTTGGATTAGTCCCCCTGACGCGGACGTCATGCCACTAGGCACATACAAATGGCGCAAACATCTCTCTCCTTTCTTAGGTCCGTCGCCATTATTATAGCACTTGTAATAGGTAATCAGTCAGAAGAGATTAGTGTCTATCATTCCACTAAATGACAACTTTGAATGACAAAGCTAAGGGGGAAAGGAATGCTTTCTATGCGCAGGTTCACTCGTACCACTCGCTTTCGGCCCACTACTTAGACAACGAATATATTCGCTGGAGCTGATTTTCCCCAATTTTGCTAACCCCGAGTTAATTACATAAAGGGTTAATTTATGCAGAATGGTTCAAACTCTGAAATTTTAAATTTGCTGTAAATACTTCCAGATTTCATTACTGGATAATTTAAATTCCAGTCTTAAAGCGAATATTAAAATATAACCTTTTCATCGAGATTTAAAGCGAATTGAACATATTCAACCAAGGAAAACCAGTTTAAACAAGTTAGTAAAATCATGCAATGCATTGATTATGATACCCTTTCCAACATACCAGAAACCATTACTCAAGTTATGAGGATAATGGCTGTTGAATAAATCTCACTCATGTGCTCTGATCTTTGACCCCATTTCGATGATATTCAACAGAACCCGGTTCAGTATGCCCATGGAACAACATATTGAAGTTTTGTCGCAATAGAAGCATTTTTAGTCAAATTACGAGGATAATGGCTGTGGAATAAAGCTCGCTCCTGGGCCCTGACCGTTGACCTCATTTCGATGATATTAAACAGAATTGGCTCAGTATACCTCCGAAACAACATACTAAAGTTTTGTTGCAATAGAAGTATTTTTAATTCAAGTTATGAGGATAATGGCTGTGTAATAAAGCTCGCTCCTGTGTCCTAACCTTTGACCCCATTTCGATGATATTCAACAGAACCAGTTCAGTATACCTCCGAAATAAAATGATAAAGTTTTATCTCAATCGAACCATTTTTTACGCAAGTTATGATGCATAAAGGCGATGGAATGGATCCCGCTCCTATGTCCTGACCTTTGACCCCATTTCACCCATTTTCAACAGGATTTGTTCCCACGTTGTTCCCTAATACATAATAAAATTTCAACCATTTTTACGCCAGTTATCGTGCGGACAGGCTGACAGACAAAGCTGGAGTATATACGCTTCTTCAGCCTACGGTTGAGAAGCGTAAAACATGTAAATATTATTGCTTATTTTTTTAGTGATGCGAGCCTGGGGACTCTGGACGTATGTGAGGTCTGCGCACGCGCAGGACAACGCGTCGTGTTAACCACTAGACTCACACGCTTAGAGGGAAAGAAGTTTCCAGAGAACAATTCTCTCCCCTTACGGGTTAACTCCTAAGCTGAATAGTGAATGAATTATAACAAATTTTATTGAAATTGTACAGTAACCTGTTCCACGACATCGCGGATTCAACACGAGACGAGGATAGGTCCGGAGGCTCCACTTTGTGGAAAATGTATTTATATTCGATTAGCATTTATATAACATGTCGATATGCGGCAAGAGGCATGCAGAGGCATTAAATGCAAATAAATTCATGGCGGGAGTAAAATCTTCCTTAAATAATTTTATTAACTAATTTGCATTAATATTTTCTCATCATATCGTTCAATTAATCTTATCGACATACTTCGTACGGTGTGTTTTCTAGTAAATGGTAGTAATGGGCCAAGTACCGATATTTAAGGATTAAAATTTTTTTAAAATATTTAAAAACTGGAAACGGCACCTGCTTTTTGAATTTGGTCACATTTTGAAATTTTCAGTCGGAGCCTATAATCCTAAATAATTCAAACAAGAAAGTTTCAACCTGAGAATTTGTTTCTTTTTTCTGCATTGTGTAACCCCCCCCCCCCCCTTTTTGCGCTTTCCAACCTTTGGTTGAAGAAGCGTATATGTTACAGCTTTGTCCGTCTGTCTGTCTGTCCGTCCGTCCGTCTGTCCGTCCGCACGATAACTCGGGTAAAAGTGGTTCGATTTCGATGGAATTTTAGTATGTGTTAGGGGACCACTTGGGGACAAACTCTATTGAAAATGGGCGAAATGGGGTCAAAGGTCAGGTCATAGGAGCGGGATCCCTTCCATCGCCCTTATGGGTCATAACTTGACTACAAACGCTTCTATTACGACAAAACTTTAGTATGTTGTTCCGGAGGTATAATGAACCGGTTCTGTTGAATATCATCGAAATGGGGTTAAAAATATCACAGGAGCGAGATTTATTCCACAGCCGGTTCTGTTGAATATCATCGAATAGGGTTTTGAATATCACAGGAGCGAGATTTATTCCATAGCCATTATCCTCATAACTTGAGTAATGATTTCTGGTATGTTGGAAAGCGTATCATAATCAGTGCATTGCATGATTTTACTAACTTGTCTAAAATAAAAGCACAAGTCATTAGTAAAAAATAACCTTCCTAATTTTCCCAAAGGTCTTCAAACATTTTAAAGAATTCCTTCGATTTTTAGACCACCGACAGTGAGTTTTTTTATTATGGTTTAATCTTTGTTTTTTCCAAATTAGAATTGGGAAACACGCTGAAATATATTTTTATTGAGGGTAATCTGATTGCGTTAACCTCGTTTGTTTAAATATTTCAAAGAATCAAGTAAAGGCGATTTTTTTTATGACATGCTTACCAATCCCCTGCTCCTGAAACGCTGAGAATTTTCGACGGCTCTGGTGGAAGATAATGAATAGCTCGAACCTGCAGACGGAAGAAGAAGAAAGCAAAGATTTTAAAAACATATTTTGACAATTTTTAGTACACAATTTGAAAGCAACAAATTTTCTTTAGACAAATTATGAACCAAACCTACGTTAAAAAGTTTTTAGCTTTTAAACAAGAAAGATGACACCGAATTTTCGGTTGTAATGAGCACGTATTTTAAATTATTTTTGACACAAATGAAATATTTCAAATTTATTCATAATCATGGGAACCTGTTACAAAATAAAAGAAAATAACAAATAAAAAAAATAACCAGATTTTTATCCTACTCCACCATAATAATGCGCCCAGGTACATATACGTCAAGTATCTATCAACCTGCTGTGAGGTCGCGGATGGCATAGCGGTCAACGTTCGTGACTGCCACGGAAAGGTCTCAGGATCGATCCAAGACAGCGAACGCTAGAACTATTAAATATTCCCTGTGCGTCGGATGGGCACGTTAAGCCGTCGGACCCAGGGTATTGACCCACTGGTTATAAATACGGGCGTGTTCCCTTCTACCTCGCTTCCGTGTGACTTTCCTGTCGGGCACTCTAGCCCAAATCTCCCAGGTTCCTACTTCTAAGGGTTGTTTAAGACCTGGGTCAGACACTCCGTTCCTTAAAAACTCTTCATGAATCTCTACCTTCTATATAACGTGGTACAGATTAGAGGAGCAATGGGGCAAAACGTGGTGACTCAGCGAGCTCGATCTTTGGCAAATAGTCGCTGCGAGGAAGATACGGTGTTCCATCTCTGCGAGGACGGTACGGTGCTCCATCTCTGAGAGAAAAATACGGTACTCCATCTCTCCGACTGCAGAAACCCTGAGATTTCCGCTTGTATTCGTCGGGAATGTGCATCAGAAATACATCAAAAATGTCAAAGGATGGAGAAAATGTGCCCGAAAATGGGCCGTTGATGTTTCGCCTCTCTCTTATCGGAACGTTGTAACGGAGATCTACACTGGAGAATATAAATGCGGTTTTCAAAAATGAGACACCTACGAAGCTGGGCACGAAAATGATATTGTCCGACATGCCCGGGGCATGGGGAATTTCTGTCCGGGCATGTAGGGAAAGGGCAAGTAAAAAATCTAACTCGTTACAGAATCAAAACTTTTTTAAAAATGTAATTAGTGTTTTCACTTCGCAGTCAATTTTCTTACTACTCAGAGGCTCCCTCCCTCTGCTTTATTTAATAATAATAATAATTTAATTTTCCTTAATAAAATTAAGACGATATCTCAGAAGAAAGCTAATGTAATAGGCTTTTATATTGGCCCAATATGAGCTTTTTTTTTAACACTGAGGTCTACAGTTATTGGGATTTGTGATAGGCATGGTAGACAGAAAAATTCCGTTTCTGTAAATTTCAAAGGCCTATAACTATAGAAGTATTGTATGTAGGAAGCTGAAATTTTGCACTGATTAGTACCTTTACTGCAAGTTTACCAAATTTCGTGAACATCAAAAGGGTTCAGGTCAAAAATGCTACATTTTTTTGTGCTGATTTGACATGAATGACTCTCGGGTGAGTTCATTAGTCATAGCTAACTGCAATTTATGAAATGCAGTAAAATATAGGTGAGTTCAAATTTCATAGTTGGGGGAACAATTTATAAAACGCAGTAGAAGTACTTCGTTTCATATATTATTTCTGAAATGTTTAGAAAAAACGTGTGTGCGCGTGTGTGTGTGTTATTTTGGAAAGCGTGCCGAACTGAGCAGTGGGCATATTACGATTTTGAAATTTTTCTGGCCTTGCTACGAAGGTTTGTGCAAATCCTACTTGACGTACGATGATACGACTGGGCTATAGCAGCCGACGTCCACATCGTGTACCCTTTTTGACCGTACCTCACTGTGTTATGAGCTTGCAGCGGGAGAAGAAACATCTCCACTGGACGGTTAATGAGAGTGGAAACTTGCAGCTTGGTCAGAAGGATCGGAGTTTCAACCACAAAACGACAAGAAGAAGGTGCATATGTGTCGTATGCCATCCAATGTGAGCAAAGAACAGCTTCGTAGTGTAAACCCAACTGTCAAATCGGGTTTTGCAGGCCGGTAAAGGCGATGAAATGTTCTGGGGTGTGCTTATTTGGGCCACCTTCGGGCTCCTTGTAGCAACTAGGACAACCATAATTGTGAAAGCCTATGTTAATGTACTGGCTAACCACCACTGCACGCTGATGGCTACAGCTTTCTAACAGAAGAATTGCTTCTTTTAAAAAGACAACGCCCGTCTCAACGCTTTTGTTTGTCGCAAGGAAATGGTTGCAGGAAGAATCCAGTGAGTTCACGATCTCTAAACTTCCCTTTCAGTCTCCGGATTTGAACCCGATTGAGCATCAGTGGAACAAAGTGTTGAGATTCATTTTAGCTTGAAGCCCATCGCTGGCAACTTCCGGGACTTTGCGGAAGCCTGACTGGAAATCATTCGATGCAATTCCACCCGAACTTATCCGATACCAATAAAGTCCATGCCTGTCGCTCCGGTGGCCGTGTGGTACGATGCACTGGCTTCTAGCCATTCTCCGGAGACGGGTATTTGTCTTCCGAAACTGGCTTCCTCCCCTTCCTGAAACCGCCCTAAACTTTCAGGAAGGAAAACTTCCTTTCGTTTTCATAACATTTGCGCGATCGTGGGTGCAAAAAATACCCTGATGAGCCATTACATTATGACTACCCCCCCAGCTTAGGGAAATTAGCGCCCCTGGAGACCTAACGGTGGCGCAGGTGAAATTCACAGAGCAGTATATATATTCAACCCGAGGACCGGCTTTCGGTTAGTAGAGTGTTCGGAGTCAGAATGGGAAAAGCTGCCGATTTATCGGAGTTTGATAAAGGACAAATTGTGACGGCACGGTGCCTCAGAACTACGATCTCGGCTTGTGGGTTGTTCACGTGCCGCTGTAGTGAGTAAGTATCAAAAGTGGTGCACAGATAGTCAAACGATGAACCGTCGTCCAGCCATGTGTAGGCGCAGCTCATTGATGCCAAAGGGGAGCGGAGACTGACACCCATTGTTCACAGCGACAGCAGGGCCCAAAATCAATAACTTTTCTTTTGGTGGTATTGAAACCAGAAAATAGATGGCGCGACCTGTACATTGATGACGTCAGTATACAAATCAATGTTGGATTGCTTAATTATGGTTATCTTTTAGAAAATATTAAGTATTGTAGGCTATTATATGAAGTTGTTTTTATCGATGTCCAAATTTTCATTCTTGGGAACGCATTAATTCCTAAAAAAATGGTTACAGAAATTTGCCCATCGGAAATACACGACAAAGATTTTAGGTGGATCCACCGTAAGGTGGGACTTACAGAAAGATATATTACACTGGCGTGCAAAAATTAAGGACGAGACGGTTTTATGAATGTAACGTCGTGCAGAAGTGCTCCACATCGACTCAAATCATACCATAAGATCCTCAAGATGTAAGAATATGGAACAAGTGAGCAAAACCGATCAAACAAGGAATCCAAAGGATACAAAGACACTTTATTGAAAAGGTACCTTCGAGCACAACTGGACAGAAGACAGAAACGTCCATGTGACAGGCGGCTGCCAAGAAAGATCCAGTCTTTAGTAGGGGATATTATCACCCCTGACTGCGTTGCAGGATTTACAACGTCTGTCCATGCTGAGGAGGAGGTTGTCAAGGAGCTGTTGAGGCATCGCAGCCCATTCCTTTTGTAGCGCCAATCGCAGCTGCAGAATCGTTGCTGGCGGCTGGTGACGTGCTGCCAAGCGTCTCCTGAGAAGGTCCCACACGTGTTCGATTGCATTTAGGTCCGGGGACCTTGCGGGCCAATCCCTGCGTTGAATATCTTTACTCTCCAACAGCTCTGCGATAGCCACTGTACGAGGAGGTGTAGCGGTGTCGTCCATGAAGAGGAACTCAGGACCCACAGCACCTCTAAACAGACGCACGTGAAGCAGGAGGACCTCGGTACAATAGCGGACACCAGTGGCTGAACCTCCTTGGAAGATGTAGAGTTCAGTACGGCTACCAAGCATGATACCGCTCCAAACGAGAACTCCGCCATCTCCAAACCGGTCCCTTTCGATGATGTTGGAGGTGTGATTGCGTGTTCCCTGCTCTCTCCAGATGTGTATACGTCCAGAATCACTCGTCAGACTAAATCGGCTCTCATCAGTAAAGAGAACTCGACCCCATTGCTGATGTGTCCAGTTCTTGTGTTCCTGGCACCACAGAAACCGCTCTCCGATGAGCAGGCGTTGATGGCACACACCGTACTGGTCGTCGTGCAAATAGACCACCATTGTGTAGCCTCCTGGCCACGGTAAAACGCGATAACGGACGTCCAGTTGTCTGTTGCATGTGCCTTGCGATTTCTCCCGCTGTCTTCCGTCTGTCTCTTCTCGCCTGTAGAACAATATACCGGTCGTCCGCCGCCGTGGTTGGTCGTGGACGACCACTGCTAAACTCTCGGACAGCTGTTCCTGTCGTTTGAAATGCTCTCCAAGCTCGTGAAACGATGCTGTGAGCGATCCCGAACTCCTCGGCCACACTGGTCACATTTTGATTTTCTTCCAACTTCCCAATGACGCGACCTCGGGTAAAGTCATCCAGATGTCATCTACTAGATTGCATGTTGGCCATATCACACGGTGGCAGCAACTCGACGTCGTTCAAACCGATGTACACCGTGCAATAGCTTTCACCGAATTGCTGAACGTACACCGCCCGTGTGCTTTATACCCTCCTGACACACACACCCCCTTACGTCATGCTGCATATATGCGCATGCCCTACCGTACCGGACCCTAGCCTATCTCCTGAGTGGTCTTTCGGTCCGTTCTGCCTGCTCGTTCGTTTCGCTGTTATGCTAATTTCTCCTCTTCGTCCTTAATTTTTGCACACCAGTGTATATACAGAGACAACCCATAAGTAAATAGGCACCCTTAATGGTATGTAAACTCTTGTGTTGTATTATATTGACTGTGCCAATTTATCTTACCTTTTACAGATTAGTGGGCAGTGACATATTCCCAAAGACAAGAAGGATGCCCGGAACCCCTGGCGCCGAAGAATTGAGTGATTTTCAAAGAGGGCGTATTGTCGGACAATACGAGGGTGGTCGAAGCCAGAGGCAAATTGCCCGAAAGCTGAGTATTCCGCTGTCCACCGTCAATGGGGTGATTATGCAGTTCAATACGGATAATAAGGAAACTGTTAGATCACGTTCAGGTCGACCGGAACCAAGAGTACGACAGCTGAGGTCTGCAAAACGGGTGGTGGAAAGAAATCCCCGTTGTACGGCTGCAGATGTGGTAAAACCCCTGAAAGTGAGTCGTAACACAGCAGTCAGGTATCTGCATCAGCTAGGCTATCATGGCAGAGCTGCCAGGCAGAAACCACTTCTCACCGCAGCCAATATTGCGAAACGAAAACAGTGGGCAACCATTATGGTGGGACGCATGTTGAGCTTTTGGCATCTTGTCACCTTCTGAGATGAGTCCTCCTTTGCCCAATTTTCACGTAGCGGGCGAATGTGGATCTGGAGAAAGCCCAGTCAAGAATTCCACATGAACCGCCTGCAAGCAACCATCAAGCATGGGGGATTTTCCGTTATGGTGTGGGGTGACATTTGGTTCACAGGACGATCAGAGTTCGTGGAATATGTGGGCAATATTAATGCCGAAAAATACGTCGCCATATTGCAGACGGGTCTTCTACCAATATTCTGTGGTGGGCTGCTGAACAGACCTTCCACTCTGTTCATGGAAGATGGAGCTCCTTGCCACACTGCTGAAAGGACCCAAGCTT
Organism: Macrothele yani; assembly: GCA_039090855.1. Classification (NCBI taxonomy): domain Eukaryota; kingdom Metazoa; phylum Arthropoda; class Arachnida; order Araneae; family Macrothelidae; genus Macrothele; species Macrothele yani. The sequence continues at coordinate 128,237,112 of CM077027.1, read as the reverse complement.
GGCAGCTACAAAACGGCACCCAGAAGCTTCCGTGCGCCAGTCAGTCACCAGACATGAATCCCACAGAACATGTCTGGCATATGCTTGATCTTGCAGTGAGACGATGTTCACGAAAACCTGCTTCCCGCGGAGAGCTGTTAGAATATTTGCTTGCTGAGGGGGCCAACATTCCACAGGTCAAGGTAGAAGAACTCATTGATTCTATGCCTAACCGGGTTAAGGCTTTGAAGACAGCAAATGGTGCGGTAACTAAGTTTTAATATGCATGTTTGACATTTGTATCAAGTGTATACTGTGAAGTAAAGGTCAATGTTCGAAAATCAGGGTGTCTATTTACTTATGGGTTGTATCTGTACGTGCAATGTTAATTTGTCCTACACACATTTTCTCAAAGACTAATGTCCTCTAGTTTTCTAAATTTTGAACGCAAATAAACAAGTCTTTAGCTAATATACAGGACGATCCGTTTGAGTAGGGATAATTTTAAAATGCTGTCTTGTATCAGATATAATAAGTCAATATTTGGTAGAAATTACCTTTATGGATGAGAGTTTGTCTAGGTCTCCACATGACCCCATTTACGGACTCGGTAGAGTTCATACCGGGTGCTCAATTCTCGCCATGTGTTTTCTAACATCTGCAGAGTGATTTGTGCGAACGCTGCAGTACGGAGGTCAAATTCTTCCCAAAGAGCGAAGAAAGACGGGAATTCCATGCGTCGTAGTCAGTGCTCACGCGCCTTTGCTTTGCAGCATTGTGGCAAAAGTGAAAATGGCAGCGACCGTTCAGCAATGCGCAAAGTGTGTCTTGTGATATGCAAAGTTTGAGAGTGTTACGTTTGTTCAACGAGAGTTTCGTCGCGTTTATAGTGTCAGGTAAGCGCCTAAATACGAGAGCATAATGCGTTGGGATTGCACGTTTGTAAAAGCGGGATCCATCATGAAGCCAAACTCCGGTGACTGTGAGCCTGAGAAAGAAGCCTATGATTCCGCCGCCTTGGAGCGTAGCTCGCGGAAAAGTTTACGACGCTTATTCCTGGAGCGCGTACACAACATGTCAACGCATTGTGCGGCGTTACCTGAAAATGTATCCGTATCGCTTACGGTGTGCATAAGCACTTCGGAAGCATGACCGCGTAAGCCGTTTCGAGTTTGCGCGCCACATGTGCGACTGGCTGGAAGCGGATACCACTTTTTTTTTTTTTTTTTGATCGATGGTTATTCACAGATGAGGACACATTTCATGTGAGCGGAATAGTGAATACGCAGAACGCTGGGGTACCCAGAATCCCCATGCATTCTAAGAAATCGAAAGAGCAAGCCCCAAGATGAATGTGTGGTGCGGGGTGAGTCATCACCATCTGTACGGTCCTTTTTTTCGTCTCTGAGGACACTGTACGATCAAGACCATGCCTGGACATGCTATAGATCTTCTTGGTACCACAACAGGATAACAATGTCATTTTATAGAATGACGGGTCACTGAAAGTGAGGAACTTCCTCTACAGCACATTCAACGACAACTGGTGTGGCCGCAATGGCCCCATTCTTTGGCCTGAAAACTCCCCAGATCTCACTCGTCCCAATTTCTTCGTGTAGGGGTTGTGAAGAACATCGTCTACGCACAGTGACCTGAAAGCCTGTGTGATGATGCGAACAGCCATCGAAAAAGAAAAAAGAAAGAGAGCGAGGGAGTGAAATACACTGGAGGAAAATGAAAAAAAGAACACCAAGAAGGAATTGGCGGACGATCATGAAATTTACATATGTTAATGAGGTCGAGATTACGTAGGTGTGATGTTAATTTTGGGACCAACCGGTGAGCGCTTACGCCACAGCACGGCATAATATGTAAATTATCGTCTGTGGTATTTAAGGAGTACAGCGAAGTGAATGTAATCAGTCGTCGGCGTACGTACACGTGCGAAGACCCTGAAGAAGCTGCAATGCTTGGACATAGAAGACGTGTACGATTTCAGCAGTTATCGTGTATGATTTCAGCAGTTATCGGACTTTGAGCGAGGTCGTCTAGTCGGACACCGCGAGGCCGAGCGTTCGTATCGTCGTATTGCGGAGCGAATTGGACGGAAAGTATCGGCGGTGGTACGATGGTGGCGTAGATGGTCCGAGGAACATTCCCTCACGAGAAGATGTGGAACCGGGTGTCACAGACGGACTGATGAGCGGACTGATCGACGCATAAGAAGATCGGCGTTGTCAAGCAGAACATCCACTGCGACGCAAATCCGAGCTGCCGTTGCACCTGAGGTGACTGTGCGAACAATCCTCAACCGTCTACTGGATGCAGGACTACGTGCACGTGTGCCTCTGGCATGTGTACCTCTGACTCCAGCCCACCGTCAGGAACGGCTGCAGTGGTGTCGCCAACGTATGCACTGGAGAACGCAATGGCGATCTGTCGTGTTCAGCGATGAAAGCAGATTCTGCTTGGGAGCCTCTGATGGCCGTATGCGTGTTCACAGACGCACAGGGGAGCGTCTCCATCCTTCTTGCATCCGCCAGCGACACACAGGGCCTACACCTGGTCTCCTGGTGTGGGGAGCGATCAGCTATCACTCCCGTACACAACTAGTGTTTGTACCAGGTACGTTAAACAGCACCTCCTACATCAACAACATCATTTATCCCGTTGTTGTGCCATTTTTAAGGTCGGTCCATCGTGGTGTTTTCCAGCAAGATAACGCACGCCCACACGCGGCACGTGCAACGCAACATGCACTTCAGGGTGTGAGACAAGTTCCATGGCCTGCACGTTCACCGGATTTGTCCCCCATTGAGCACGTGTGGGATTTTATGGGACAACGACTTATCCGGTCTCCACGGCCAGCCACGTACATTCCCGATTTACGCGTCCAGGTTGAGGATGCTTGGAACTCAATACCCCAAACTTACATCCAACATCTGTACGACAGACTCCATGCCAGAATTGCACAGTGTGACGCAGTTCATGGCAGTTCAACCGCGTACTAACCACGTTACATGGAAATGTTATTTTTCCGTTTACCAGCAAATACAGCTGTATTTTGCCATAATATTTTGACCACGTTATCCTCTGTATTCCGTTATTATGCTGTATAAATTTCGTTGGTATCAGAAGTCTCCTTCTTGGTGTTCGTTTTTCACTTTCCGCCAGTGTATGTGTCCTGTGTGTAAGCCCCCAGAAGCGGGAGGTTGATGTTTTCTGCAGACACGTGCAAACGACGGGGGAATTGAAACGAAGAAGCGATAAGAAAAGGGGAGTGGTTTTCTTGGAAGGACGCTAGGCGTCGAATGTTACTTGCGTGGCTGGGCAGTTGCTCTCTCTTTTGTGAACTAAGGAAGCAATATGATGTAATGTTAAATGTTTTCTGTTTATGTGTTGTATCGTCTTTGTGTGTTCGTCTGGTTTTATTAAAAGCCATTTATTTCAACTTCCTGCATTTTTAATTGGAACAATGCTTATGTTAATTTGCACCGACCTGCGATGATGAAGAGCGACTGGTCATAACAAGTGCCACATATGTTGGCCAACGCTACCACAAAGTGTATGTGAGTGGAGTCGAAACCACCACATGTAGTCGAACGTTATTGGCACGCAGGGGGATTCACCCCACAAACAACAATAACAAAATACAGCAGCCTGGATGACCCTAAAGTGGAAATTTGTGCAGCGTTCGCACAAATTACTCCGTAGATGTTAGAAAACTCGTGGCAAGAATTGAACACCCGGTATAAACTCTACCGAGTCCGCAAATGGGGCCTTGTATAGGCATAGACAAATTACCGTCCATAAAGGTGATTTCTGCTAAATATTGACTTATTATATTTGTTCCAAGCCATACCGCAGCTTTTTTAAATTATTCCTACTAAAACAGATCACCCTGTATACGCAAACTGGGATTTCGAAACGTTTGTCAGAACTTTTTTTTTAATTCAGTTTATCTCAATCGGTGCCAATTCGGAATGCCTCCCGTTTCAGGTAAATTGAATTTTGAAAAAAACATTCGGCACTTCAAAATCACACCTAAGGTATACACTCAATGGACAAAACAGTACAGACGCCTACCTAATAGCCTGTTGGTCCTCTTCTAGCGCGAATAACAGCCTGAACAAGCGAGGCTTCGACTCCACAAGATGCCGGAGAGTTTCCAGAGGTAATGCCAGCCATGACTGTTGCAGCATGGCCACAACTCCGCCGTAGACGTCGGTCTAGGATACATAGATCTGATGTCGTGCTCCACGGCATCCCAGAGAGCTTCCAATAGGATTTAAATCCGGGGACCTTGGTGCCACTTGATGGTTCCAAACCCAGATGAGTGTTCTTCGAGCCGTGCCTGGGTCGTTGAGGTCAGGTGGGGCAGCGCATTGTCTTGCCGAAACAGACCATCGGACGCAGGATGCGCGAAGGTCATGAAAGCGCGTAGGTGATCAGTCAGCACATGATGGTAGCGCGCAAAGGTAAAGGACCTCTCCAGACACACTAAGGGACCTAATGTATCCCACGAGCTGGCTCCCCAATCCATCATAAAGATACCACCGCCTTCAACAGAGCCGACCTGACAAGACGGGGCCATGGCCTCAATCTGTCGAAGCCACACCCGCACCCTATATGCATACAAACTGTTGAAAAGCTCTGCTGTTCGCCTATTTACCGCCTGCGTTCGGTTTGGGTCTGTTCCACAGATGGAAATGGGTCACGGGTCAACGGGTCGACAATTTTTTGCGGGTCAAACGGGTAGGGTCAAGGTGTTCCTGACCCGATTTCGACCCGGTTTTATTTCCGTTATATTTTTCAAAAGCAAAAAAAAAAATAAATAATAAATAAAGTTTTAAAGAAAAATGCACCTTATGGAATATTGTACTCGATACTTTCCGCGGACTGAAAAATGATTTGCCATGCAAATAAAAGGAAGAGTGTCCTTAGAAGGAAGAGCGTCCTTCATCCTGAGGGCCAATAATGAAAACAACATTCACATTTTGCAAACTTTCAACTCATCATAAGCTTTAGAAAATTTGTGTTGCTGTAAAACATATTCTGAAGCTTGATATGTTATCAAGAAAACAACGAAAATTGAAATTAAACATACAAGTTACTTAATTCAAACATTTTGGCTGTAGCACCATCAAAATTGGCCTTAATATTACTGAAGAGGGCCCTTCAGTAAAACGGACCTTCCTAATTGGGCATATATGGACCTTCCTATATATGGACAATATATGGACCTTTAATATAGTTAAATATATGGACCTTTAATATATGGACCTTCCTCCTGAGGGCCAACGATGTAAACAACATCCACATTTTAGAAACTTTCACTCATCATGAGGTTGTGAAAATTTGTGTTGCTGTAAAACATATTCTGAAGCTTGATATGTTATCAAGAAAACAACGAAGATTGAAATTAAACATACAAGTTACTTAATTCAAAATTTTTGACTGTAGCACCATCAAAATTAGATGGAATAGCCTTAATATTACTGAGGAGGGACCTTCAGTAATATGGACCTTCCTAATTGGGCATTTATGGACCTTCCTATATATGGACGATATATGGACCTTCCTATATATGGACAATATATGGACCTTCAATATGGACCTTTAATATACTTAAATATATGGACCTTCCTCTTGAGGGCCAAGGATGTAAACAACATCCACATTTTGGAAACTTTCACTCATCATAAGCTTGTGAAAATTTGTGTTGCTGTAAAACATATTCTGAAGCTTGATATGTCATCAAAAAAACAACAAAAACAGAAGTTAAGTATACAAGTTACTTAACTCAAAACCTTTGGCTGTAGCATCATCAAAGTTAGATGGAACAGCCTTAATAATAGTGAGGAGGGACTTTTTGACACTCGCAAATGTGTTTGAAAACATGTACTGTATAAAACAATTAGGTTATGTCTTGCAAATGAAGGACGACAGTTTGAATACTTCCTGTGAGTGAATAAATTATACGTTCCCATGATACATTTGTTTGATTTCCGTATAACCTATGATACACACTGCGGAGAGATGTTTTGAACGCCCTGTATATATATAGATATTAGAGTTCAAAGCAGATTTGTCCGGGTCCAACATTTTTGACCCGTTTCCAACTCTGGTCTGTTCCACTCTACGCGGGAGATGCCCACGTCAACTGCTCGTCACCCCTATCTCCAATGTTCAGTCTAGTGAGTGCATATTAATTCGCTGAGAACACTATTTATTTGCGCTCGAACTTATGAAGACCAGAACGCAAAAGTCTTTGAGAAAATGTGTAGAGAACGAATTAGCATTGCAGGAATAAGATAGATTTCCCCTTGGGATTCCCTTAAAATATAAATTTACCATCAAGTTGGTTCGGGAGAAAAACAGTCTTTTCATTCACATCTGTTTGTTTTCTTAATTTTATTCTACTTTCTTTTCTTTTTTTCTTTTGTGAGTTCTTACCGATTCTAAACAGATTTATCTACGGATTATTTCTTTTTTTCACATCCAGTTCACAATACATCAGACAGCACGAAATGGGGAAATTGCAGCGTTTATTATGTGTTTAAAGATCTTGTTATTTTTCATTTTGGCACAGTTATAATGAAACAAAACAAACGCTGCGTTCTAGAAAATGGACAAGGAGAGGAGACGCTTCAGTGATTCGGACACATATTTGAAGGATACAACATTGATAGTTCTCGCTAAACCCTAACAGGAAAAGCATTCATAAAATCCTTCTCCGTTCTTATGAGAGAAACGCACAGTCTAAAAGACCTTTTCATTTAACGAATCGAGCGTAAACGAAAATTCCATATGCTTTGAAATCCATTACCGTGCTCAAAAGAAGTTTTAAAACACATACAAGCACGCACTGTATAACCTCATTTCAACATCACAAACAACTAAACTTTTAGTGTGGATAATGCACTTAAAATAAGAAGTGGGATAAAAAAATACCCCAGGAAGTAGCTTTTGGAACATTTATTTCATATGAAAACTTCCCTGAGGTCTGTGGAACTCACAGAGAAATATACACGAAGTAGAGAATTATTAAAAACACCCAATATACTCTATATTGACAAAAGTCACCGGACACCCAGAAGAGATACACAACATAGCATTTATTGACATACATTAGTACGGTGTCGGTAATGCATGTACTGACCCTTCGAAGCTCGAAGTGGTTGGGTTTTGAGCTCCGTGATTTTCGTTGCTATAAGGTGTTTATTGAGTGCTTTAGTTTCTGTGGTTGCGTGTATCTTCAAGTTGAAGTTCTACACTTTACGTTCGTGTATCTCCCAGGTTGGTGAGTGCCATATTTTCTCATTATTCACTGTTTTATTTTTCAACCAAGCTGGTCTTTTTTCGTTAAAGTCTCGCCATTGCTTCGATAGCGGAGGCAGACAAGGGTGACCCCACATCCTTATCTTGGCAGATCAGCCAGCTTCCTCTTCTTCTTCTACCGCGGCAGATCCTGCTCAGCTTAATGAGATGGCTCCCGAGCGTCATTGCGACGTCATGGACACCTCTTCTTCTCCAGCTATAACTCCCACCAAGTGCGGTGGTGCCAAGTCTCCTATCTACATCTCAGCAGATGATGACGTATCCGTTATCAGCAATACTGAGCTCACAGCTTCTACTTCTCATCACCTTTCTGATCCGCCCTCACTGCTAGGGGCCGCTTCATCGAATTCTCGACCAATGTCTGCCCAAGCGTCCTATGCTTCTGCAACTTCTGGGGTCCTCACACCCCCAGTTTCATCTGCTATGCCTTTTCCTGAATCCTATGTCACTGTCGTCGGTTCTACTGCTACAATTGACATACCATAGGGATTCCCGAGCTGGTCACCTTTTTTCCTCCACTATGGAACGGGGCGTCTATTTTGATGCGCTTCCCGACACTAAGCTGTGGCAATATAGCCGAGCCCTCAAAACTATCTTACCAAAGGATGCAATAGACTTTGTAGCTCGGAACCAGATCTGTCTTGGTTTATTTTAAGGATAAAGCGCATGCTGACCAGGTCCTTACGGAAGGTCTAACCATCAATGACGTGCATCTGTTAGCACAACCGGTTACGCACCGCCCGTGCAGGTAACCTTCTACCCCGTACCACCAGAAGTATCCGACGCTGCACTCTGCACCTTGCTCAGCAGGTACGGCAGAGTTGGTGGCTCCATAACTACACTCTCTGCGGCTCCCAAAGACCCTGAAGACAAATCGATTCGGGATTTCCGCCGCACTGCTCGAGTCCTCTTTTCATCTGTTGCTCAACTGAAAGCGGTTCCGAATGTTTTGCACATCCGCTGTGGACAGCAACGCCGAAGAGTTGAGATAATCACTTCACAGTATTGCACTATATGTCAGAGCGAAAGTCACATAATCTGTCAGAGCATAAGTCGCGGAATCAAGATCTTCCAAAAGTCAGCTTACTGCCATTGGTCAACAAACGACTTGATGCCTCCACCTCCTACTGATCCTAAGAATTTTCCCAGGCTTCCAAAATCGACTCCCCCTAGTACTTTTACAACCACTGCTGATGTACATGTTGACCACTCCTCAGCTTTTACCGTTAGCTCCATGACACGAGTCACAGGTAACGCTTCGGGTTCAGACTCTCCAGACGATCATGAAGCTTTTGTGGTTGCTGGAAAACGCAGTGGTGCTACTCACCCCAAGACGAAGAAGTCAAAGACTCTGGCGTCCCGAAGATCATCTCGCTCTTCTACCCGCTCATCCACTCGCTCCGACAGCTCTCGACGACCGTTCTCCAGATCGCCTCTACACACTTCCTCTGAGACAGCATGTGAGGGTGCTTTCCCTCACTAGATGAATTCACAACTTTTCTTGCTGAAAATGCTTTCCCTGCTGAGCCTCTGCCATACGAGGACGTGCTGGATTGCCTTTTAGGTCCTCTAGCCCTTCCTCAGCGCGCACTTCCATTCAGCAGTATGAAGCAGCTCTTCCACAAGTGCTGGTTCAATTACACTCACTTGAAAACACTCTTCGGCGCACTGCGGACGAGGTCCCGTGGAGTGCTTGTTTTCTCCGTCGACTCCACTCCATCACTACAGCCAGTCAATTCCTACTGCATCCCACAACTAACCTAGACATTCAAGGTGGTGTCACTTAATTGTCGTGGTTTTGCGACACTTCTTGCGAATGCGCTGGTACGAGAGGATCTTGCTCCGCTGAATGCTGATATATTACTTCTGCAGGAAACAAACTGTACTTCCACCACCTCTGACAAACCAATATATATAAATTGTAACTTCTCATTGTACAGAATCATGTATATAGGTCGTTTTACGAACCACAGACATCTGTAAACTTTGTCGTTTTTACAGTATATTCTTATCTTCAATTCCTGATTCAAATGTGTAATTTTACTTTTCAACTGTGTAAATTTGTGTTCTCCAATACTCACTGTGATGAGTTGTGTCTTCTCTCTGTATTTTCAGAGATTATTTTTCTTTTGTATTCTCAGGAAATTATTGTATATAACTTTTTTCATATCACCGTTGTATGTAACATGTAGTACCGCGAGCCACATTCATCTGTAAAATTTTCATCATCTGTCTTTCGAACTTTTGATTTCATGTTTGTCTCCTTGATCACCTGCAACCTCCTGGTTTTCCAGGTCACCCACAATGTATCACCTTTCGGTCAGAACTTTTTTTCATCAATATTGTGTAAAATTTATACTCTATAGTGCTCATCATTCTGGATTGATTTTACTCTCTGTTTTACCAGAGATTCATGTTGCCTCGCCAGATTTCTACTGCACTTAACTTTTGTCATGCAAACGTTGCACCGAATCCTGTAATTAACGTAGCGCAAGCTGCACATTCTGTTAATTTCTCATCACCTGTCTTTTGAATCTATGTCTGCAAGCTCGAATTCTGTATTATTCCTTGCTTCAATACTGTGCAAAATTATTATTGTATAACGCTCTTCAAGCTGAATTGGTCCTATTCTTTGCTTTGTCAGAAACTTTTGTTGCCTCACCAGACACTCGAGTGTAATTAACTGTTTTTTTTTACTTTCATCAATGTACAGAACCGTGTAAATAAGCAGTAGCGTAAGCTACAAGCATCTGTAAATATTTTTTTTTTTCATACATCATTTGAGATGATTTATTCAAGCACATCTCCTGTATCTTTCTTCTAATAAATACTGTGTGAAAACTGACCCTTCGAGACATGCTTTTGAGAAGGTTTTGGAATGCAGCGATAGGTATGCGCTTCCATTCAGTACATAATGCTGCCGCTAACTGTTGCTTAGTATTAGGCCTCGGTTCTAAACTTCTTATGCGGCGCTCTAATTCATCCCATAGGTGCTCTATGGGATTAAAATCAGGGCTCTGTGCTGGCTAGCCCACACACGATACGGAATTATCGTCAAACTACGCCATAACAATCCTTGCTTTATGATTCGGTACATTATTCTGCTCGTACCAACAAGACTCGGTTCTTTAGTATTGCCACAGAGTTGGTAGGGCACAATTGTCCAGAATATCGAGATATACATGCTGGTTAACAGGTTTGTCCACGATAACCAATGGGCCGTGACCAAACCACGAAAAACACCCCCACACAAGTACACTGCCAGCTCCAAAGTTGACCGTAGGAACAGTACACTGTGGTAAATAGCGTTCCCCCGGCTGCCACCATACCCACACACGGCCATCAGACTGATGGATCGTGCATCTGGATTCATCAGTCCATATGACCCGTTTCCATTGATTTACCATCCACGATAAATGCTCTTTACAACATGCTAAACGACGAGTAGCATTCCGAGTGGAGATGAAAGGCTTATGAAGAGCTGCACGACCACGGTAACCCATGGAATGAAGTTCTCTGCGAATGGTACGTGTACATACCCCGGTTCCAGCACTTTTACTCACCTGTACACTGAGGTATTGTGCAGTACTCCGTCGATTAGCTGTAACAACTCTCCTGAGGCTTTGACGTCGTCTATCACTGATTTTCTTTGGTCTGCCGGTACGTTTTGCTGCTTCAGGCACGACATGTGTCTTCCACTTATTCAGTACATACAAAACAGTTGACTTGGGTATGTTTAAACGCCTCTCGGTTTCTCATTTGGACAACCCACTAATGCAACACCCAACAATCTTTTCATTCTCAAAGTCAGTTCTCTCCTGCCGCGATATTTTCACTCAACCTCATAGTGCGATATGATCGCGGTCAGCTGCAGGCGGCTTGTTTTTATACCGTTTGTAGCTGTACCGCGCATCTGAAACAGCGCAGCTTATGCGCTACAGCGTCTTTTCCTTTTTTTTTTTTTTTTTTTTTTTTTTTGATCATCAAGTTTTTGACACCTTGCTAAGCCACTGGTGGTACTCGAATAATGTCATGTTCTAAAAGTGGTACAATCTGTGAAAAGGTTGAAAAGGTTTTGAAAAGTACTGATCTAAGCGATGGCTTCTGATCATTCGTCTGAGATGGGGTCCGAGTTCAAATCCCGGTGAGGCATAAATGTTATATTTGTCTTACGGCACTGGCTCACTCCCCTCACTGGATTCATTCGCTCTAAATTAGGGACGGGGGACTGCTTATAGCCATTAAGTTGCTCACAGTGGTCGTTCAACCTCCAATCAAAACAAAAAAAAACCCGGCTGAAAAGGTTATAACGTAACCATTTTTCGTGTGCGAGATTGGTGTTAAGCTATGTCTAAAACCATGACTAAGGAAATGTTGAACTAAATGAGAATACGATGCAATAGATGCACGGAATAGATCTAATTTAAAGTTTTACAGCCAGACGAAACATATACAGAAGCCAAACTTACGATAACCTTTTATTGGTCCAGAAACGAATGACGACATCCACAATATAGCACTGCTAGTATTACGCTTCACGTAAATTCTAGCTTAACAAAGATCAAACATCTCCACACACACACACACACACACACACACACACTAAGCAATTCCTGTATCGTCCTTTATATCTAATGTTCTTATAACATTCATACGTCACTCTCTCTGACTTCAAAAGTGCTGCCAACCTCGTTCATGTGAGAGAGAAGATATCACATTAAGTTTGGAAAGTGCAAAAGAGAACAAACTCAAATGTACATAGGAAAAAGAACTAAAAATAAAAGTTATATTAGAATATGCGTCACAAGGTTTTCTCGCAATTAATACGTAGTCGAAGTAGTTACCAATAATTTTTGAGCTTTGTCGCTGAGACTTGGATATTCTTTCTCCACAATACCCCAAAACTGGGTCAGATATTTGGATCTGAATATCGATAACAGATTGGATTCAGAAGGAAGTTCAACGAAGCTTTCCTTTTCGTGGTGAGTTAGCCTGCAGGAATTCAGATCTTATGTGAAGAGATAAGCGATTCAAGCATCCTTTGATCTTCCGCAATAGGTGTTCAAAAAATTTAGATCTTGATTTCCTCTTCCTTTGACTCCATTTCGATTCAAATGAAAAATGAGTAAATTCACTCGCTTCCTCGCCGACCGGCAGAAAAAACCTCACGGACCGATACCGGTCCGTAGACCAACGGTTGAGAAACACTGGTTTAGGCGAACCTTTACTTAAGTGAACGGAGTCCACATAATGAACTGAAAATATTTGTGTGAAAGAAAAATCATGAGTTCAGACGTGCCGCATCACGAATACCAACCCACACCAACAGTTATTAGAGACAAAGGTGGGTATACCCCACAGGATGTTATGATTTCTTCGTTTGAAATTACAAAAAATGTCCTTCAGCGGCTTCAAGATTTTAATTACTGAGTATCGGAGAAGTGCAGTTCGAAATGAACTGTTCAGTATGATAAAGCAGTGAAGAACTTTAATAGACAAAAGTGAGATAGCAGAGGCGAGAAGTAAAGAAAAATCTGAAACAGGAAAATTCCTACAGAAACGTGACAAATAAATCATTTATCATCATCAACCATTATCAATCCACTACTGCATGGTCTCCCTAAGTTTCTTCCATTCTGTCTTGAATCAGTCTCCTCCATGTCACTTTGATATACTTCCGAATTTCATTCAATAATTTTCCATATGGTCTTCTGGATTTTTTCTCTCTTGGAATGCAGTCTGATATTTCAATTGTCCAACAGTGGTCAGTTCATTTAGGAATATATCCAGTCATCATGTATAGAAAGACAAGTGAGTAAAAAAAAGCAGGCCGCCCGGTAGCTCAATGGTCTAAGCTATGGCTTCTGATCATTCGTCCGAGAAGGGTCTGGGTTCGAATCCCGTGACGCATGGATATTGTGTTTTTCTTACGGCCCTGGTTCTCTCCATTCCCTGGAACCAGTGGCCCTAAATTATGGACGGGCGACTGCTTATCGCCCATCGAGTTGCTCACGGTGGTCGTTAAAACCCCAATAAAAAAACCAGTGAGATAAAAAAAAATGGTAGAAGTGCAAAAGCTCGATGATTAAAAAATGACGAGTAAAACAAATAAAAAATTATTGAAAGAAAAGAAATAGCTATTTAGTAGTAAATTAACAAAAATGAATTCGAAAGTTCCAGCGTAGAACTGATGAGGGAAGCAGAACTAAACCTTCCTGGTGGCTGAGTGGTCAGAGGAGCTAGTTTCTGCCAAGTCATTTGCAAACTGTCTTCTTCTTTATCGATTCGATAGTCCTATGTGGGCCTTCGTCTTCTCAAGGAGTGTTTTTGGGTGATTTCGTAACGAGAGATTTTTTAACGAGGTGGGGTCGTTGGCCCTACACCCAACCCCCAATCGGGAGGACCAAGGACAAAGTGCGTCCAGGGCCGACTTTTCAGGGAACCATCACGCATTCGCGTCCCCAAATATAAGAAGTCTGCAGGAAAATTCCAGAGAAACCTCAAACTAGATGTCCGACAGGACTGGAATTCGAACACCCGTCTGAAACATCCGTCTACCACACAGTGCACAGCGACTTAACTAACTGCGCCATACCGGTGGTCGTCTGAACAGTACCCAGACTCAAGTCCCGGATGAGGCATGGGTGTTCTGCTTGTCTTAGAGCACTGGTTGTCTCCCTTTCCTGGAGCCAGTGTTCCCAAATTAGGGACAGACTGCTTGTAGCCTTAGTGGTCGTTAAACCCCTAAACGAAAAAAAACAGTGTTTCTAATTTTTATTCAGCTGTCAATATAATATAAAAAAACTGTTACAAATAAACTGTGCAGTCCTGTTGTTAATTGTCTAGGGATAACTTTTTTTTTTTTTCAATCAAGGTTTTAATGACCACCATGAGAAACTCGATGGCTGTGAGCAGGCGGCCTTTCCTAATTTGCTTCCAGGAAATTGACAGAGCCAGTACCGTAAGACAAGCATAATACCCATGCCTCACCCCTATTCGAACCCGGACCCATGACCAGAAGCCATCGCCTAGACCACTGCACCACTGGGACGTCTCTGGAGAAATTACAATAGTAATGATTGACAATGTCACAGAAGATTTATGATTACAAACAGGAGCTTTTGATGGCAAAAGATCCTGAAATAAAATTAAGGAACATGCAAAATAATGCGTCATCTTGTTCGAAACACAATGTAAACGTCATATTTTGTTCATATTGGTTTTATCTTGTCATCTGGAGTGAAGTAAAAAATGTGTGCTTAATCAGTTCTCGAAATGGGCCGGTATACGCTAGTATGGTATACCGCAACTTCTTTTGACGTAGGACTACGTCTAAGTACGCCGATAGTATGGGGCGATTACAGCCGACTGCCTGTGACAAAAATAGGTCCCAATTGAAATCATAATAGCGTTAAAAATACGTGACGCACACTAATCCTGTTAGCATATTCGTAAACAGCATGGAGTCCAATTCGTGTACAGCGCAATAAATCGTGCGCGCGATGCTCCCCTGGCTCCCTGTGCGCGGTGAAGGTGATGTAATATTTCTGGGGGTGCCGTCGCGTTTGAGTCACTCTATCTCGGCAACCGTGAGCGCAACACGACTGTGCGTGGTATGGTTTTAAAGCTCTCGACGAGATCTATTCAAAAATATGAGGAACATTTCGCAGTGGTTTGAACTGAATAGTTTAAAAATTGTTTTCTTTTAAATCTGTGAATACTTTTGACAATATCGCGGTTTATGCTGGACAACCGCGAGTGCAAAACGACTGTGCGTAGTATCGTTTTAAAGCTCTCGACGAGATCTATTCAAATATATAAAGAACATATCGCAGTGGTTTAAACTAAAATTTGTTAAAAAAAAAAAATTTGTGTGAACGGGTCAACATTTTCGAGAATTCGCAGAATGAACGCAAAGCAAAAGTGGAGAAAATCCAAACGAGAGGCAAGAGCAAGTGATGAGGAATGTAAGAAGCCCACGAAGACAGAGCACCACGTTGGGTAATTCGTGTATCGATCTGCTTTGTGTTCACAGTGTATCCAGCATTATTTGTAAAAATTATGTAAGCTACTTATCATATCGTAGACCTGTGTTGGCTATAACAAATTAAATAAACGCTTTGAAACAATACTCGACTAGCTCACTTCAACTCGCCGATCAGTAGGCCGTTGTCCTGCATTCTAAACTGACTGCTCAATCTGAACTGAGCCTACCTGTATTTATTCTTTTTTGTTAGTATTTCATTCCGGCTTTTTTTACCCGGAATTTACATACAGGCACAAATTTAGTAGTAGTACTAACTGCAGAAATGTTTTTTTTTTTATTTATTATTTGTTTTTGTCCCTGACTTACGAGCGCGCATTCTTAAACATAGAAACCTTATGTGCCTCGTGCACTTGAGAAATAGCTATATGGGAACCGTAAAGGATAGGGAAATGTGTGTACGCATTTGGAGGGTGTCAAGATTGCTATTAATTTAAGACTAAATATTCATTTTGATTGTGAAGGTTTAATTGCCCGACTTTCTACTTTATGAAAATCCCTATCTGAAGGTCCTTCTCTGCTTAGGACCTCAAACTTCCGAGTTCAAGTTCAGCTGAATCGCTAATGATTAGCCGGGGTTCGGAAGTCTCGTTTATCCGTTGGTACTGGGTTAGAGACTCCTCATTATAAACAAGTCTAACCCCACTCATCAGTGTAGCATAAGTAGTGTCAGCTGGGGTCCACAAACCATCCAACTGCAATCGACCGCAATCGTTTCTGACTTATGGTGCAATAGCAGTGGCGTAACTACCACCCCCAGCAGCCCCCGCTGCCGCGTAGGGCGCAGGTAACGAAGAGGCGTACTGCAGCTGCCAGTTATAGTTTTATGAAAAAAATCGAACACGCCCAATAATGAACCCAATGATTCACATTTTGCTTTAAGATATATTTAGCTTTGCCTAAATAAATGCCTGTTTTGACTTTTAAAGCACTCCATGTCCTCTACAGATTGAATGTGTTCGGCTCTTTTAATTCGGGTTGTAATACGATTGCTCTGCAATGGGTTGTAAATAATACGATCGCTCTCCAATCGCCCTCTCTCTGCGCTGTTGAGGAAAAGCGCGAGGCCACAGTGTGATTCCCCGTGGAGGATGTGGGAGAACAGTCAATCCTCTAGGGTTACGTGCACAACAAGCGTCAACATTTATTCACAGCAGCCGCAGATCTGCCTTGTGTAAGAGGGTGATTTTTTCAAGTGATTTATTTTAGTTTGGGATAAAGCAATTTCACGTATCGTCAAATCTATTTTTTTTTAAATTTAAAACTACAGGGCTCTAGGTACCACACTTACTTTTGAAGACACTCTACCTGATTTCCTAACCCCTCCCCCCCCACACAACTACCACACACACACACACACTTACACACTGATGCATCCTCCCTCTTGTTCGAAATCCTGGGGAAATGACTGTGCTGAGGGCACAGCACATTTAAGGGGACGGGGGGGGGCTGGTCAGTATTTTGGGGCCCCAGTATTAGTGGCACACCTAGGATTTCATTATGGGTGAGGTGAATAAAAATACCTCGAGAAAATATTCTCAAAATATGATGAAGAAGCCATAAAAATATCCCCTCGATATTGAAGTTTGTATCCCATGATTCATGGGCGAATCAGTGTTAGCAAGGAAATGTATGGTTGAAAAATGGATACCAGTTCAGTTCTGCTCAAATCCTCCCCTCCCCCTGTTGAAATTATATCGAAGCAGTGGGCAAAATAATATGATCCAAATACCATGATTCAAACGAATCCTTAAATGTATGAAAACTTTCCTCAATTGCAGACATATACGAAAAGACATCGGTAATGCTTTCGAAAGATTTGATGATGAACAGGGGGAGGGGGCGACTATACTTTTTGAGAATCTCTTCCTGAAAAAACAGAAACAAGGCAGTTTTTTTTATTGTGTTTGCTGTGCTATCTGAAAAAAAAACTGTAAACTCTGTCAATTCTTCAAACCTTCTGTATAATTCTGGGGCCTCTTGAAAATGTGGGGCCCGGGGCAGCAGCCCCTAGGCCCCCTTTTAAATGGGCTCTGTCTTAGGGGTGCAGAAGTAAATCTCGCGGGGGGGCGTTGTGCTAGTTACGCCGCTGTGCAATAGTATTACACGAAAGTGTCAATTACACTTTCAAACAAAGGAGGTTTTTTTTTTCAGGGATGTGTTATTTTTTTTTTTTTTTTTAACTTTTTCAGTTTTGGATATTTTCTGGCGAAAGTATTTTTTCCGGAGGAATGTTAGCTAAATATGAGCATACCGGCACTTTAAAAATTCCATTTCGAGCACTGCTTAAGATTCAACTGGTTGAACAAATCTTTCGCCTTCGCGAAAATAAGTTCTGCAGAGTTGATAACATTCTGGGCAATACTTCCTACGGAACAAAACTGAATTCCCTAGCACAGGAAGTTGCAGAAAAACAGCAAGATAATCATTTTTTCGATTCTGTGGAGGCGACCTCATAACGTACCTATAACGTGGTAATACGGCAAGTATTATCGGCCTTGGTGGTAAATCATGCCAAGTTTCCAAGCTTCCGGTCTGCTGGAAAGAAGGTCACAAGGTCTTTTTCGTTCGGAACAGAAACACAACAGTTCAGGGTCATCAGAACAAGTAGTTTTTTAATGTGTATGCGTTGCCATCAAAACTCGATTTCTAGAACGCTTATTAAGTAGAGGAAAGACGGTCTGTCAACAGAGACGTATTTAAGGGAAGGATCAAAGAATATTTTTTTCTTTACCTGCCATTTTTTTATTTCTGCTACGTAGCCAGTTCATGATAAGAACTATTTTCCGCTCTATAAGGATTTCACTTTTTCGCTGATTTTCTTCTTTGGTTTACAGGTTTAACGATCTCAGCTACACAGTGGCAAAACCACAACTTTTGGCCCTCAGGCAAAATTATAAGAAAAAACCTTCCTGCTGTACTTGCAAAAGTAACTAAAACAATCAAAACAAGTTAGTAAAATCATGCAATGCATTGATTATGATACGCTTTCCAACATACCAGAAATCATTACTTAAGTTATGAGGATAATGGCTGAGGAATAAATCTCGTTCCTGTGGCCTAACCTTTGACCCCATTTCGATGATATTCAACAGAACCAGTTTAGTATACCTCGGGAACAACATACTAAAGTTTTGTCTCAATAGAAGCATTTTTGCGTAAGTTATGACGCATAAGTGCAATGGAATGAATGGAACCCGCTCCTATGTCCTGATCTTTGACCCCATTTCGCCCATTTTCAAAAGGATTCGTCCCCATGTGGTCCTCTACCTCATACTAAAATTCCATCGAAATCGAACCATTTTTATGCAAGTATGACGCATAAGGGCAATGGAATGGATCCCGCGCCTGTGTCCTGACCTTTACCCCATTTCGTCCATTTTCAATAAGGTTCGTCCCCATGTGGTCCCCTACCACATATTAAAATTTCATCGAAATCAAACCGTTTTTACGTGAGTTATCGTGCAGACAGACGGACAAAGCTGGAGCATATACGCTTCTTCAACCTTCGGTTGGAAAGCGCAAACAAAAGTGCATACATTTTAATTTGATAAAAAAAATGTCATAAGATAATCTTATATTTTCATAGATAGATGGATTACAGATATTCAAATTAAATAATATTTCTTCCAACTTTTTTACGGTTTCCAACCGTAGGTTGAAGAAGCGTATATGCTCCAACTTTGTCTGTCTGACGTCATCAAACTGTACTGATATATGTACGCATTTATGCAATAAATTGCGTGTATTTGCTCATACCTATGCTCGTTCCCTTCAAATGTTCACACAAAAGGTCGCGCATCGATTTCGGACATTTTAGGGTATTCAGGCGACAATGTATCATATCCGTGTGAAACAAATGTCGTTTTGTACTAATTAATGAATGCTCTACAACTTTGTAATTGGAAATTTTGCTCTATCTCTTTTCGTTTTCGATTTGTAATGGCTAACTTCCGCATTTTGTCACTAGGGGCGCTGCCATTGGTTTCATTCGATCGGGCGTAGTCACTTTACTACACCGTTATCTCACTTGCATAACTGTACCTCTCTCCGTTCACAAGTTATTTCAGGCTAAATGGACTTTCCTATGCACCCTGTATATATACAGTATGTGTTTGTTAGCAGTATTTATTTTGATTGATTTTGGGAAGAACAACTGTAAACAACAATAACAAAAATTGGAAAGGGAGTGCGAGACATGGTAACACTACATCTCCCATTCTCCTAGATCCCTTATTGCAAAAATTTCTTTCAATCATTGAACTGGAAAGAGAAGAGGATAAAGATTAATTAAGATTATTTAACCCGCCTTCGTTTTGCTAATGACACAGTCATTTTTGCAATATCCCCTCATAGTAGGAGAACATGATCCAGGAACTTCCTGCCAAGAGTGAAGAAGCTGATTTTTTTTTTTTTTTTTTTTGATTGGAGGTTTAACGACCACCGTGAGCAACTCAATAGGCTATAAGCAGTCGCCCGTCCCTAATTTAGGGTAACTGGTTCCAGGGAAGGGAGAGAGCCAGTGCCGTAAGACAAACACAACATCCATGCCTCACCGGGATTCGAACCAGGACCCCTTTCGGACGAATGACCAGAGGCCATCGCTTAGACCACTGCGCCACCGGGGCGGCAGTGAAGAAGTTGGACTGAAGATGAACTTACGCACACAAAAATATTGTGCAATCATGAATGAAATACCTGATTACATCATGTAATACAAATTTTGAAGATGACAATCCGTTTTTTGGTGTAAATATGGCAAGGATGGTAAGTCATCCTCCAAAAAAATTAATTGGAAACTTGAGAATTGGTCGTTCTGGGTGGTGTAGTGGTTAGCATACCCGGGCGCTATCTGGAGATACATGTACTTGGAGTGCCACTTTTCCAAAATAAGAAATCAACGCTGCCAACGTTTTGTACTAGTTTTGTACAGTTTTGTACACCCAAAAGAAAATTTTGTACACCACCGGAAGTGGTACTTTTCGGCTCTTTAAAAGTGGCACTCCAAGTACATGCTGGAGTGCCACTTTTTCAAAATCGAAAATAAATACTGCCAAAGTTTTGTACTAGTTTTGTACAGTTTTGTACACCCAAAAGAAAATTTTGTACACCACCGGAAGTAGCACTTTTCGGCTCTTTAAAAGTGGCACTCCAAGTACATGCTGGAGTGCCACTTTCTCAAAATCGAAAGTAAATACTGCCAAAGTTTTGTACTAGTTTTGTACAGTTTTGTACACCCAAAAGAAAATTTTGTACACCACCGGAAGTAGTACTTTTCGGCTCTCTAAAAGTGGCACTCCAAGTACATGCTGAGTGCCACTTTCTCAAAATCGAAAATAAATACTGCCAAAGTTTTGTACTAGTTTTGTACAGTTTTGTACACCCAAAAGAAAATTTTGTACACCACCGGAAGTGGTATTTTTCGGCTCTTTAAAAGTGGCACTCCAAGTACATGCTGGAGTGCCACTTTTTCAAAATCGAAAATAAATACTGCCAAAGTTTTGTACTAGTTTTGTACAGTTTTGTACACCCAAAAGAAAATTTTGTACACCACCGGAAGTAGTACTTTTCGGCTCTCTAAAAGTGGCACTCCAAGTACATGCTGAGTGCCACTTTCTCAAAATCGAAAATAAATACTGCCAAAGTTTTGTACTAGTTTTGTACAGTTTTGTACACCCAAAAGAAAATTTTGTACACCACCGGAAGTGGTATTTTTCGGCTCTTTAAAAGTGGCATTCCAAGTACATGCTGGAGTGCCACAAAGGAGAGTCAAAAAGAACTATTTCCGGTGGTGTACAAAATTTTCTTAGGGGTGTACAAAACTAGTACAAAACTTTGGCAGTAGTTATTTTCGATTTTGAAAAAGTGGCACTCCAGCATGTACTTGGAGTGCCACTTTTAAAGAGCCGAAAAGTACCACTTCCGGTGGTGTACAAAATTTTCTTTTGGGTGTACAAAACTGTACAAAACTAGTACAAAACGTTGGCAACGTTGATTTCTTATTTTGGAAAAGTGGCACTCCAAGTACATGTATCTGCTATCTGGGAGACGACGAAATTTTCAAGTTTTCGGATATTTTCTGACTTACCATCCTTGTCATATTTACACCAAAAAACGGATTGTCATCTTCAAAATTTGCATATTGTGCAATGTTTATACAAGAACTGAAGCTTTGGAGGTTGATGGGGCAAATTTAGAAGCAACTGATGCTTACATCTATCTCGAGCAACAGATGTCAAGCGAGTGCAATATTGTAGAAGAAATTAATAGTGATGTAAAACTCAGCTGTGATAAATTTGGAAGAAACAATACAATTTTCAACATCAGTTTGCCATTATGTTTAAAAGAAAAGTGTTTAATGCATCATTCTCCCAGTTCTTACTTATGGATCGGAGACATCGACCTTAACTGAAAAATGCATACCAAGGTTGCAGAACAAGCATGGCGAGATGCATGGTGTATAACCAGGTCAGATAGGGAGATGAATTCATGGATCAGAAAAATGACAATAGTGGAAGACATCGTGATCAAAGTACAGACCTTCAAGAGGAAATGGGCTGGCCATACTGATAGAAGAATTTACCAGCATTTGACAACTTATATATTTTAGATTGGATAGATACCCAGCAGGGACAGAAAAACAGACCGAGGAGACGACCTCTTTGGAGATGGCTGAATGAAATTTGAAAGCATGCTGGAGAGACATAAAGGGAACAGGCACGAGAGAGACAGTTGTAGAAGAAACTTGGGAAGACTGTTCATCCAGCACGAGATTCAAAATGATTGATGATATACATATTTTCTCCAGCTGGATGTTGAAAAGGCGAAACACGCTGGGGTACGATGGTAATGTCGCACAAATTGTAAAAATATGTAGTTTACATGATCCAAAGACACTTGCAAAATACACTATTTGACATAGGAAATACCACAACAGGAAGTATTTGTCGGAGTGCGATTCAAATTGGTGGGGTCGCCCCGGTGGCGCAGTCGTCTAAGCGATGGCTTGTGACCATTCGTCCGGGAAGAGTTTAGGTTTAAATCCCAGTGAAGCATGGATGTTGTGTTTGTCTTACGGCACTGGCTCTCTCTCTCTCTCTCTCTTCCCTGGAACCAGTAGCCCTAAATTAAGGACGGGCGACTGTTTACAGCCCATTGAGTTGCTCACGGTGGTCGTTAAACTTTCAATAAAAAAAAATCAAGTTGGTAAGTATGAGTGGAAAGTCGGGTTATGCAGATTATTGCAGTAGCGAACCAATCACAGAGTAGGCATGGAAGATAAAGCGTAGGTAGCTAAGTTTGGTTGTCCTCACCTGGGCGTGCTAACCACTGCGTTGGCATGATCTCGGAGGCGAAAGCACGTACAAGAAGCGAGAATGCTAGGGCAACGTCATTGGGAATCCTACCATCACACGAACACCTTTACCAGAGACTTTATCATAAGGCTACGTACGGCTGGTTGATTCCTGCGGCGCATCGCGGCGGAAACGCATCGGGATGCAAAACCTGTCGGCCGAATGTGTCAACAGTAGTTGGAGGAAAGTAACGCAGTTCGCCGTACTGGTACTGGTTGGCCGGGCGTCCAAACGGCTCTTGCCACATTCGACGGCGTGCCGTACAGTTATACAATCCACAGCGGACGACATTCGACAAGGTATACAGGCAACTGTAGACAATCCCGTATTAACACGGACTGTGATTCGCAGATTGGCTGAGGCAGGTTTACGCTCTCGCCAACCATCGCGACGGCCACCACTCATCGCATCACATCAACGCCCTAGGTTGCTGTAGCGCTGTACCAGACACTCGTGGAACCATGTCGTGTTCAGCGACGAGTTTCGCTTTTTTTTTCAGAGCCCACGATCGCTGTTTTTTTAGGTTGCAGTGGTGCCGTACCACACATGCGTGGAACCATGTCGTGTTCAGCGACGAGTCTCGCTTCTTTCTCAGAGCTCACGATTGTTGATTTTTAGGTTGCAGTGGTACGTTACCAGACATGTGTGGAACCATGTCTTGTTCAGCGACGAGTCTCGCTTCTTTCTCAGAGCCCACGATCGCTGATTTTTAGGTTGCAGTGGTGTCGTGCCAGACATACGTAGAACCCATGTCGTGTTCAGCGACGAGTTTCGCTTTTATTTCAGAGCCCACGATCGCTGTTTTTTAGGTTGCAGTGGTGCCGTACCACACATGCGTGGAACCATGTCGTGTTCAACGACGAGTATCGCTTCTTTCTTAGAACTCACGATCGCTGATTTTTAGATTACATTGGTGCATTTCCAGACATGCGTGGAACCACGTCGTGTTCAGCGACGAGTCTCGCTTCTTTCTCAAAGCCCACGATTGCTGATTTTCAGATCAACCCGGTGACCACGGCCGGAAAGAAAAATGTTGCCACCCGTGTGTGTCACACGGCTCCTCATGCTGGTGTCATGGTTTAGGGAGCAATCAGTTCCTACAGCCATTCATCGCTGGTATGCATAGTGGGTATAATGACTGCCCAACGATACGTTGATGAGGTGTTGCACCCCTTTTTGTTGCTGTACCTCCGTGGTATCCCAGATGCTTAGTTTGCAAACAATCGCGTGGTTATAACGCCTTCCCGCACATAACCAACATCAGGTGATGGTGCATACAAGGTGCCCAGGTCCTCAGAAATTAAGTCACTTCTTTCTCACCTACTTTCCGGCATCTCTCGTAGGTTTCGTCTCATCTCGCATATTTCTCCTTGGTGTGGCATTTTTATTTGTGAACCAGATATGCGTTTTCTTTCTAATACATTTTTTACCCTTTTCTTCCCCGTCTTTCTTACAGAATATGAGTATTCTTAAAAACTCGATTTCCCGCTGTCACTCTTTGTCTGTGCTGAGAATTTTCCCCGAAACCCATTTATTTGTTAGCACGGAATTTCGTGGCGCCTGAGCATCCAGATATTTCTAATCTTTGACGGTATTCTGGGAATTAACCACACATACTTAGTCTAGGAATTCAAAGCAACGCGAGTAAGCAGTAACACCGGAAAGAAAAATTCCCTCTGGTGATTACGCTATCTCTCCTTTACAGACTTTATGCGTGTTTTTAGCTTTCCCATCAAATCGAGGGTGTTAGATACGAATTTTTTTCCAGCTCTGGTACAAGAGGGTGGCTTCTAAAATGTAAATGCTTTGTTGATCACTTAGGTCTGTGCGGAAGGCTATCATTGCTCAGAGATCAAGGAGATTAAAAATCCTAGACGGAGAAAGGCAGTTTTTTTATGCCATGCATCTTTTTCTACAATAGTAAGGTAAATCCCAAGTAAAAATTTGAATTTTGAAGATGACAATCCGATTTTTGGCGTAAATGTGACAAGGATGGTAAGTCAGATAATATCCGAAAACTTGAAAATTTTCATCGTCCTGGAGCGGGACTCGAACCCGCGTCTCCCAGAAAACGTCTAGGTATGCTAACCACTACACCACCCAGAACGACCAAGTTTCAAGTTTCCGATCAATTTGAATTTAACCATCACAGGATTCGCTAGTCGAAGCAACCGGCATTCATGTTTAGCGAATCTGGAGGTTAATAATCCTATCCCGTGATTGCCCGGAGAAGCAAATAAATCATGAAAGAAATACGGGATTACGCCATATAATACAAATTTTGAAGATGACAATCCGATTTCTGGCGTAAATGTGACAAGGATGGTAAGTCAGATAATATCCGAAAACTTGAAAATTTTCATCGTCCTGGAGCGGGACTCGAACCCGCGTCTCCCAGAAAACGCCTAGGTATGATAACCACTACACCACCCAGAACGACCAAGTTTCAAGTTTCCGATCAATTTGAATTTAACCATCACAGGATTCGCTAGTCGAAGTAACCGGCATTCATGTTTATTTCTTTCATGATTTATCTGCTTCTCCGGGCAATCACGGGATAGGATTATTAACCTCCAGATTCGCTAAACATGAATGCCGGTTGCTTCGACTAGCGAATCCTGTGATGGTTAAATTCCAATTGATCGAAAACTTGAAACTTGGTCGTTCTGGGTGGTGTAGTGGTTAGCATACCTAGGCGTTTTCTGGGAGACGCGGGTTCGAGTCCCGCTCCAGGACGATGAAAATTTTCAAGTTTTCGGATATTATCTGACTTACCATCCTTGTCACATTTACGCCAAAAATCGGATTGTCATCTTCAAAATTTGTATTATATGGCGTAATCCCGTATTTCTTTCATAAAAATTTTAATTTAACGAAAATGGATAACGAAAGTAGTGAAAACCATTGTTGAAATCTGATCGTGCCGCATGCTGCCACATGAAGTGTTGCAAAAGCAGTTCATTTCATTGTTAAGGCTGTCTTTGAATGAGTGTTAGGCTTCATCTTCTAATGGCGCAAAATATCACTCCTTGGGTGTGGCTTTTACGTCTTGAGAGATTGTCCCAGAAGTTGGCGTCAGCGAATGACTGAAGACCTTACCATATTCAGAATGGAAGCGGTCTCTCGTTGGCTCCACAATGAAAAGACAAAATACGCGCTGTTACGTTTTAGCCAATGACATTCTTTGGGGGTGGAGCTTAGTAGGTAGGCATAGTTTCTGTCTCAGATTCAAGTGTTTTCTGGTAATGTACACATTTTTTCTTCAAAAAACGAACGTACAGTAGAATTTAAGATGATCTATAGAAGACAAGATTCCAATCTCACTGCAGTGCCCATTCTTTGATTTCTATTTGGCCTAGATAATTAAAAAAATCAGACAGAAATGAGAGATTTCGTTTCTTCCACACAGAAGCACTGCCAAGATAACTCCTGGCGCCATCTAGTGCCAAATTGGAATACTTTCGAGTCAGATAAATTGAATTTTAAAAAACATTCTAACAAATTTTTCGGAAAAATAATTGCGACACGTATTAGCTATGGGTCATTTTTATTTGTGCTCAAACTTTCAAACTCTACAAAGTAATAGTTTTTGAGAAAATGTGTACAAAAGAATTTGCATATCAGATATAGGACAGAATTTCCGTTACACTCATTCAAAGACAGCCATAATCAACATGTTTTACTAAACTATCGCCGAACATTAAACCGATGAGCCATTATACTGTGACCACCTACTTAATAAGCTGTAGAACCCCCTTTAGCCCGCAAAACAGCGGCCACTCGGCGAGGCATCGATTCGATGAGGTGGCGATAGGTATCCTGGGATATCTGGTCCTCCAGTTCCCGAACATTTCGAGATGGTGGTGAATTAGTGCGAACCAGCTTTTCCGAATCGACCAACTAGAATTTCACTCAAATACCACAAATGGCCAAAGAAGATTTTGATTACAGCATTTGCAACAGCTTCATTTGTTGTCTTGTATGCGCCGAGATTCTGTAGGAGTTCAAGGCCCATCCTTGGAGCAAGTGCAGCAGCTGGTGCGGTAAACCACGATTTCACGTACATTTGTACGAGAACTCACAAAAGCCAAATAGTTCTCGAGCAGTTGTCTGAAACTGAGATCGAAACAAGTACATCTTTAAACTGTAAACCCGTTTTGTTATCCACCTAGATGTGTGATAAGCACCTGGAGAGTCCTCTAGTGCAAGTGTTTCCCCAAAAACACAGCAGTAAGAGTTGCAACAGTTCTTTATAATCATTCCTAGGGTGGCATTCTCACAGCTATCCACGAATGAAAGTAACTAACCTTCTTTTAATTGGTTCTATTCGCCATCAGTTTATCATAAACACTTGCAACGATGAGTTCAAGTATATGGTGTCTGCAAGCCAAGCTCACAAGAGTTCTGTTTAGTCTCTGCTCCAACAAGATACATGCTCCACCTGCCAAACCTTTATTGATTGCTGTGGTGTCGAATGACATAAACTGAATTCTTTCAATCAAATTCCAATCCTGAATCAATTGGAATAATGCAGTTGCTTGCACCATCCCATTCCCATTTGAGAGTTTTGGAGCACCCAGAAGTTCCATAATGCCATCCCCAAACACTGGTACTGCTAGGAGATCAATAGTCTTGTTGTTGGTCAGAGCAGGGAGCATTTTCTCATCCCAGTGTATAGTTATTGGTATATCGGGAGCAAATAAAGTTTGTATTTCTGCTGCTATGGCCTCTCTGTGCTTTCTCCTTGCCCGTCTGATGGACTCTTTGTTGAGAGCAATTTCTTCAAGGTTTACACTCAATGATTGAGCAATGGCGGCCAGGACGTACGTAGCTTTCCTGTCACTTATTTTGCCTCGGTCTAATGCAGAGGTTAACTCAGGACTGACAATGTTGGAATGACGGGGCTTTTTAGATTTTTTACAGGTAGAATATCTTGCTATAGGTATAACTGTTTCGTCATTTGAGTCAGTATTAGTTTAAGTACTGCTGCTGAAATTTAGATTAACTGATGAGGGCTCTGACTCAGAATCTAATGTCAGCTTCCTTCCTTTTTTCTAGTTCAATTAAATTCATTCTAACACTGCAACTTTACTCCAGCTTAACAAAAGGCTTTTATTAACAGAACCCATATATCCTCTCCTTCATTTTTCTCGCCGAGCCAATAAAAATTCCCTGTCCTCACGGAATACTATTAGGAATATGGCGTCAGCATGAGCTACATCTAACGTGTCAACAAAAGCGGCTTCCTTTTTATGCTGTGTCTCTGTCCTCCAGGAAGCATTCTTTTTCAGGCTTTTCCACTGGGAATACATGAGTTTTTTTTTTTTTTTTTTTTTTTATTTTTTTTATTGGAGGTTTAACGACCACCGTGAGCAACTCAATGGGCTATAAGCAGTCGCCCGTCCTTAATTTAGGGTCACTGGTTCTAGGGAAGGGAGATAGCCAGTGTCGTAAGACAAACACAACATCCATGCCTCACCGGGATTCGAACCCGGACCTCTTACGGACGAATGATCAGAGGCCATCGCTTAGACCACTGCGCCACCGAGGCGGCATGAGTTTTACTTTATTGGTCATATGATACACTTGTCTGGTTGGGATTCGTGCTTTCTCCCAGAAGGTTATAACTTCCCGTGTAGTCTCTGCAGCACTGTCTTGAATGGTTCGCTTCGCATTAAGGTGTAAATAAAAGAGGCGTCTTAAAACTTGACAGTTTGAGGATAACTTGTTTCTGGTTATGGACTCACTAGCCCCACCTACCAACCGAATGTCTCGAAGTTTCTTTGATTTATCAGTACATGTAGCAGCTGCCATTTTTACTAGTTACTGTATTTAATTTATTCCAAGAAATAAATTATTAGAGCTCACCTGGCTTTCGAAGAACTTAATGAAGAACATGACGTTAGATTGACGATGCGACCAGCGATGTTAACTTAACAGGCGCTTCCGCACGACTGAATGCGAAAGGGAAGACTTAAAAAGGATGAAAGAATAGTTCTATGTCTAGACAAGAAGCGCCATCAGTTGCACTGCGGGAGAATTAGAGTTCAAGGGCTTGCGTTCCGAACGTAAGATCTCTTAAACATAGGACAGGGCCTTTGAGCCACCAGTAAATTTCGAGGTACAGCAAAGAAACTTTGAGAAAATTATTTTTACATAGAAATGAAAAAAAAATAAGGAGGTGGGGCTAACGAAAAAAAAAGTGTCTTCATACATTTGGTTGGCAGTGTAGCTGTGGTGGAAACTTGGGCGAAATGTAGTGATTTGTGTTGTTAAATTCTTAAATAGGATGTGTAAAATAGTTAATACCAACACTCCAATCGGCTCGGTACGCAAGAAAAGAAAAACGTTTTTTGATAGAATTTCATTCAAGGCGGAAGAATGTGCGCTTAACAGAAATAGAACAAATGGCACATCATACCAATAATAATAAAACCATATACCGACCTGAGTTGTATGCGAATCGAAAGAACTTTTTTTACACGTAGATGCTCACGATAACACAACAACGCATATCTCACTGACGCCATGTTTGTTGGATGAAATTCACTTCAGTCTTACCGCATAATTGCGTTGCTGTTGAAGAAAAACACTTAGACAATAATAGGAAAATACACATCCTTGAAATAGCGTAGCGTAACAGAGAACATTACATTTAATAAAGTTGCTTTCTTTACTCAGGAGTAGTTAGTTCTGTTGACTAACTACTCCTGAGCATCATCGTGGACACACGACCTTTCCAAGCATTGACCAGAGCCCAAAGAGAGCGTTCTCTTCCAAACCGCGCTCAAGGCAGACAGAGAGAAAAAAAGACCCGATGTGTGGTTCCAAGGTACACGTAAGTTCCTCTTGATTGGGTGAATAACAGCTGCGCTTGGCAAGCAGCGATGTCCAAACAATTCATCTGGGACGACTGCAAATATCTGACGATCTGGGTTTGTTTTTCTTTTAGCGCTGAGAGGCTATAATTGCAACAATTTGAAATACGCTTTGTCGGGATTTCAGGATGTTGACTTCATTGCCAAAGTTGGTGCATATGGGAAACCACTACCTCTGGTAGAACATCTAACAACAAAACATTTGGGCTTGAAGAAAAAGACTGAGTAGCAGAGATTTCTGAAGGCCCGACTCAAGAAATCCCGATTTCAGCAATGAAATCAGATGAAAATCAACTGCCTACATCATGGCCGTCTTAAGTGATGGGCCAACGGGGCCGGGGCCCCCAACTCCCCAAGAGTCTAATGGGTTTACAAAATGTCGAACTCCTTGACCACTCACCAGAAGGTTTTTCTTTTATTTAAAGAACAGAAGAAACACCAATACAGAAAGTTAGAAGTTATTTTGCCTTTTTTTTTAAACCTTGCTCGTAGCTTAGATTTTCCGAGAAGGCAGGAGAAAAGTTAGGTGTTAGGATGGATCTTTTGTGACAAAATAAGAAACAAAGAAAGCCGACCTCCCTCCCGATCCCAAGTGCGGGTGAGGCTTGAGCCTCGAGGGCCGTGAGGGCTACGCACAAATCGCATTTTTCCTTTTAAACAGTAATTTTTGTTGTCCACACGAGAAAGTGTACGTATATTTATCACTGGGGTTTGCCCACCTGGGCTACTTATACAAAAATTATTTCAATCGTCGCTGTTTAAACAAATAAAAATGGCGTGAGCCCCATATCGGCATTTCTGTTCGGTGTGTCATATTGCCTGGTAACGGCGCTGATTGGTTTATATCTTTCTTCTCTTTTAGTTTAATTTTCGTTGAATAATTTGTAGAATGGGAAGAAACATATATTTCAGCACCCATTTTCTTGTACATAATTTACTAAGCATCAAAATGTGAATGCATTTCCTACACTTCAAGGAGTTCTACAATTTCTGTCATGTACCATTTTTCATTCAAGTGGTACTTAAAAAGTTACTGGATATTGAATGTTTCTTCTCTGGTGTATGTAATAATTCTCATACGTTGTATATAATGTAATAATGCCATATGTGAACAAAAAAATAACCACATATTGTAATAATAGCATATGTTGTATACACTGAAGAGCAATTGAATTAGAGATACCCGTCTAGTAACTTGTAGCGCCATCTTTCGCCCTGAGGACGGCGGCGATTCGTCTCGGCATGGACTCTACAAGACACCGGAAGCGTTGGGAAGCCATACGGATCCACGACCCCTGAACAAGCTCCCTCAGTTCACGAAGATTTGATGGAGGGGGTCAGAGCCTCAAATATCTCCCTCGATGGCATGCCAGATTGCTCGATGGGATTGAGTTCAGGGGACCTAGGTGGCCAAGGAAGCGAGGTCACGTCGATGGAGTGTTCATCCAACCATTCGGATACAATTCAAGAGCGATGGCACGGTGCATTGTCTTGTTGCAGGATGAGGTCCTCCAGTAGGATGTTGAAGACGCACAAAGGGAGCAAATGGTCTTCCCGGATATCCCGGTAACGTTGGCCTCCGGTGGACGACGTCACACGTACCAGGGGTCCCATTTCAGTCCACGTAAACAGTCCCCAGAGGAGAATGCCACCCCCACCAGCTTGAAGAGTACCCTGCTTGTAAGAAGGATCCATCGCTTCATGTGGTTTGCGCCGTACTCGCATCCTGCCATCCGCATGTAACAACGTGAATCTCGAGTCATCAGTCCAGGCAACATTTTCCCACATGTTTAGGGTCCAATGGCGATGTTCCCGCGCCCATGCTAATCTTTGCAGCCTGTGATGTGCGGTCAGCAGCGGTACCCTCGAGGAACGATGGCTTCTGTACCCCATTGCGAGGAGATGGTTCTGGATGGTGTGGCTGCTTACACCGTTTTGTGCACCAGCGTTAAATTGCCAAGTGATTTCTTGCACTGTGGCCCGTCTATCCGCTGCTACAATGCGAGCTAGCCGACGATGACTCCGCTCATCCACACGCTGTTGTCCACGGCAGTTGGCCCAGCTAATTAAATTGCTCTTCAGTGTAGGTTCTGTTACAGTGGCCGTTTTAGACAAAAAAAAAAAATTGGGGGGCGCAATTCCTGCATGTGCCCGTAATTAATCAAAATTAATATAATAATTCCCAAAAAACGGTTATATGTGGGGGGGGTAGCCTAGAACCGCCACTGGTTCTGTATGCAGGGTGTCTCAAAAATACACGGCAAAACTGAAGGAATGAGTTCCTCATAGGTAGATAAGAAAAAAAGTTTATATCAACATAGGTCCGGAAATGCTTGGTTTCCGAGTAATGAAGGTCTGTCTATGACACTTAACTGCTCACATTACCTTATAGTAATTGTTCAAAATGTCCACCTTCTGCTTCAATACAGGCCTCACATCGATGTCTCATGGACTCGAATATGCTGCCAAATTTCTGGCATGTGTCGTATTGTTTCATAAGCGGTCACAATTCGATTGCGGAGAGTTTCCACATCTGCTACTGGAGTCGAATACACCAATGATTTTAAATGGCCACACAAGAAGAAATCTAGAGGGTTTAAATCTGGTGAGCGTGGAGGCCAGGCAGTTGGCCCACCTCTACCTACCAACCGACAAAAAACAACAACTTTTGATTCAAGTGATTGCGAGCTAGGTCGCTAAAACGTGCGGGAGCGCCATCGTATATAAAGTGTGCTTGTCGACGAATGATCAGTGGCATATCATCCAAGAAATTGGGCATGTTGTTTTCCAGAAAGGTGTGTTATGCCCGCCCAGTGAGTTTGTTGGGAAGTACATGGGACCCAAATAACTTTTTCACCAAAAACACCCGTCCAGATGTTTAGGCTGAACTGCTGTTGGTGAAGTGATGGAAGAATTGACTGTGGGTTTTTCTCTGCCCATTCATGCTGATTGTGACAGTTCAGGATTCCGTCGCGTGTGAACTGTGCTTCATCGGTGAATATCCCTTAAGCAGGAAAGTTAGGAGTTAGACCACACTGCTGCAAGAACCACTGGCAGAACAAAACTCGCGCAGGGTAATCTGCTGGTGACAAGGCCTGTGCCCGTTGCAGATGGTACGGATACAGGTGTTGTTCTCGCAACACTCTCCAAATAGTCGAGCGTTGAATAGGCATTTGCATTGCTAATCTGCGTGTGCTGATTCCAGGAGTCGCATGCACAGTATCGAAAATCTTCGCCTCTACTTCAGGAGTCGTAGATCTTGGTCGTCTTCTGTCGGCAGCACGAGATGTAAAGGTCTCATGCTCACAAAGGCGGCGATGGATACTTTCAAACTGTTTTCCAGTCTGGACATCTTCGTCATGGGAACCTTTCGTGGTACAAACGACAAGCCTCCAGAGCATTGTCATCCGCCAAACCGTACATAAAGTGTATATCCGCTTGCTCCTGATTTGAGTACATGGTCGGAAAGGGAAACCACCAGATTCTGTCAGTACCTTGTTATGAAGGAATTCACCTGAGGGAGATAAAACATTCCGGTGAATAACTGGGAAACCAAGACAGACCTGAATCGGGTAATGTGAACAGCTAAGTGTCATAGACAGAGCTTCACAACTCGGAAAACAAGCATTTCCGGACCTATGTTCATATAAACGTTTTTTCTTATCTACCTATGAGGGACTCATTCCTGCAGTTTTGCCGTGTATTTTTCAGAAACCCTGTATATAAGATCAGGGGCCCCGAAAAATGTGACGGCCCAGGGCCTCCAAAAGTGTTAAGACGATACTGGGCTACATCCGCTTAGAGGGTAATGTTAACACAAAACACTGCAACCAATCATTTGGTGCGGAAGGCAAAGGTCTCAGACCGTTCGACGAAAGACACTTTAAGCGTGGATAGTCAGAAGCACACTCAACCGAACCCAAGATAAAAAAAAAGTATAATAATATGGAGCTGGCTACAACGGACAAAAGATATGGTACTGTCATCACTGAAGACATTAGCCGTAACTCGCAGGACTCCCAGAGAATCAGGTCTGTATTTCCCACTCTAAGCGAAGGACGTTTTGAACTACGTAATGTGCACTATATTCAATATTGTGTCCTCTCCTAGTGATGCTCCAGTTTTAGCTATTGTAAGTCCCAGATGACAGCGAGTAATACTCTTCTAGTTGTTGGTTCAGTTTTGAACCTTTTTTATACCAGTGATCTAAACGTTTCCTGTCCAGAGAAGGCGTAGGCAGGTGTTCAAACGAATGCATATACGTACCTTTTATGTGAGACATTTTGGGACTCATCTTGCGCAGACTTTACGAAAATTATATTTGTTGCGGACGGTAGAACCATAACTAATTTGCATATGATTTGTCACTTCATCAATTGTCGCCGGTCTATTTCCCAGAACCATGTCACGTGCTTCTTCAACGTTGTTATCCGCAGCCGACGACTGCCCCACTCCTTCTTCTTGCGATACACTAGCGCGGCCATTTTTGAGCTTGGAAATTCATGCCTGAAACGCTGTGTACTATGCTAAAAAAACCGTTGCTGTAAAAACGTTGCTACTAACCTCCATCACTGCAACGACAGCTGTATCACGTCTAAACATCTGCGCGCAACAAGAAGTACGGTTAACTCAAAAGGAGAGAGAACCACATTGAGGATAATTATTGCTTCAGTCTCGTACTTTTAACACTTACTACCAATCAAACTGTAAAACGTTTCAATTCTAACAAATATGCGGGGAAATCTTACCTTTCCTTTGGGTATGGGAATGCATCCTTTAGTTGGAAATTTCTGATGCGCAGGTACAGAGGTGATAACGACAGCTCCTAAAGCCCCAAGTGTCACTAAGAGAGTTTGAATCCTGTCCATGAGGGGAACACTTAGTCGCACACATTCTTCCAACACAGATAAAGGCTTATCGGATTCTGTGAATAAATAAATAAAGCGCTTTTGAAAAAATAAACCATCTGATACTATATTGAGCATGTAGGAACAAAATTCACGTGACAAACACGTACTAAAGATAAAACGAAAAAACTTGCACAGTATGACAATTTCTTGTGGTCACAGGCTCTGGCATCTAGCTAACTGTCCAAATTGGGCTCGGGTTCGAGTCTCCGGTGAGGCATGGCTGAAAACACGCCACCCATGCTTCCTCGGGAACTCAAACAAACACAGTGTTACGGCTCTGGTTAGTTAAATTTAGTGATCCTATATTAGGACCGGAAGACTTTTACATGCTAATGAAGAGGTTGTTAAACATCGAAACCAACAAAGAATTTCTCGCTTCTGCTACGCGGTCGTAAAGGCAATAAATAAGATACATCAAATGCTTTGTGTAAGGTAAGGTTTCGAAGCTAAGAGGGGACTGAAATGAAATGTCATAGAACTATTAATAGTGTGCAAAAGAATTCCACTTTGCACACTATTAATATTTCGCTGCTGTCATTTCACAGTTGATTCTACTTGCAAGATGGAGGCCATAGTGAGGGTATGGTCTAACACAGGTAACCGTGAAGTTCTTCTTTTTTCCCTTTCCTTTCTATTCTTTTTTTTTTTTTTTTGCATGCAACACGCGCTTTACCAAGTGACTTTCACCTTAATCTGGTTTCTGAGTACGGGGGGGGGGGGTTGGCACAGAAGCAGGAGTGTTTGAATTCAAAAATGGTCATGGTGATATCGAAGTTGAACATCAGGCAGGAAGGCCATCAACGAGCAATACAGAAGATAACATTTTCCGTGTTCAGGGCATTGCTCTTGAAAACAGGCGAGTGAATCTCCATGAGAATGTACAAGAGTTCAACTCATGAAAGATTCGAGAACCATCTTTCGGGAAGGTAAAAGAAAAGAAGACGTTCTTCAGAAAATGCGCTGTTAAAAAAACTGGTTTCAGTTTTTACTGTTTCACTGGTTTCGGTACGGGCTTGTTATGCAGCAGTATAATGAATTAACTTTTACTGGTTTGTTGTGTGGTAATTAATTATGAATAAAGTCTTATGCTGGTTGTTAATGGAGACACTTAATGACAGAGACCCAACGGCCAGACAGAGGTCTGACAGTACTATGAACTGAGAAAAACGTACTTACTTAAAAAACCTTTTATTAGGAAACTCCTGGTATCATC
This sequence comes from Macrothele yani, assembly GCA_039090855.1. Lineage (NCBI taxonomy): Eukaryota > Metazoa > Arthropoda > Arachnida > Araneae > Macrothelidae > Macrothele > Macrothele yani. The sequence continues at coordinate 128,201,392 of CM077027.1, read as the reverse complement.
CAACACACACACTACTAGTCACACTAATCGTATCACAATAATGAAGAAGAACCTAATCACATAGAACGAAGCTCTCGGCACAAAATAACGTAGCTCTTTTCACATCGAACAAAACCTCTCCACATATGAACAAAAGCTCTCTCACGTAACACAAAAGCTCTCCTCGCACTTAAACAAAAGCTCTCCTAGGTATCGTTGAACGCGCCTATTTATACTGCCTACCACCACGTCATGACTACACTCGTTGCCACATATCATTCAGCGGGAGAAATAACATCTCGTTAAGTAAGAAGATAATTTACATAGGAAAATAAAATAACGAGAGATAGTAAAATCAAAAGGAAACTGAATCTAGAGTATACGTTACAGCAGAAGTATCAAACTTTGGGACACGTGTCCCAATAAATTTGGAGGTTATACGAAAAAGCACTTCATGTTTCACTTGTATCTTCGTGTGCAATTTTAACATCCTTTGATTAAATATCATGGAGAATAAAAATGTGTTACTATACTTTCGGAAACCTCTTGTACCTCGGGTAAAAGTGGCTGTTTGCATTTACCATTTGAGTTGCGTCTTCTTTATACTTTTGTCAGATTTATTTACATTAAAAGTTGAGTCGGCGTTTCTGTTGGATATTTAAGTAGGCTATTTCAAAAGTTTTGCACACTGCGCAGGCGTGGCCGTAGAATGGTGCAATCGTTCCAATTGTTGCGCCAGTTGTGGATCAGACTTTAGTATACAAAACTGTGTCTATGTTTGCTGGCTAATTTGTTCCTGTTCCAAAAACTTCTCCCTAGAAATGGAGGAAGAACGTGAGTCAGGTCAGATCTCGTTTAGCGACCAGCGATCCTACATTAAAATTGAAACTTTGCGATGAAAATCCCCTACCGAAGTTCATAAAGCTTTGTTTGAAGCAGGTGGGGTTATTATAGTGGATCGTGACACAGTGTCACGGTGGGCTCCTTGTTTCCGCCGAGGTCAGGAAAGCATCGAAGACGACCCACGAAGCGGCCGGTCATCAGAATCAACTGACGACACTTCTGTCGTTATCGTCAACAGCATTTTAGAAGAAGATGGACGGAAAACATGTGAAGATTTTGCATATGAAGCAAACATGCCTACCGTTTCGGCTTTCAGAATCCGAACTAAAAACTTACAGAAGAGAAAAGTGACTGCCAAATGGGTTTCGCAAAATCTGAGTGAAGACCGCATGCTGCACGTGCAGTAAGAGACATTTTGGAAAAGTATAGATGGGAATTTCTTTCCCACGCGCTATACAGCCTGACATGAGCCCACCAGACTCATGAAATTGGTGTCCTCATACAAAAACATTGACATTACGGAAAAGTATGGATGGGAATTGTTTCCACGCGCGCCATGCAGTCCTGACATGAGTCCACCAGACTCATGAAGTTGGTGTCATGATACAAAAACATTGGCATTCTGGAAAGGTATGGATGGGAATTGCTTCCACGCGCGCCATGCAGTCCTGACATGAGCCCACCAGACTCATGAAGTTGATGTTACCATACAAAAACATTGACATTCTGGTAAAATATGAATGGGAATCGCTTCCCCACGTGCCATGCGGTCCTGCCATGAGCCCGCCAGACTCATGAAGTTGGTGTCATCATACAAAAACATTGACATTCTGGAAATGTATGAATGGGAATCGCTTCCACGCGCGCCGTGCAGTCCTGACATGAGCCCACCAGACTCATGAAGTCGGTGTCATCATACAAAAACATTGACATTCTGGAAAAGTATGGATGGGAACTGCTTCCCCACGCGCTATACAGTCCTCACATGAGCCCACCAAACTATGACTTGTTCCCAAAACTGAAGAAGCCACTCCGCAGGAAACTTCAGTACGATTCAGGGTATTTCTAATGAGGTGACCCGAGTAATCCGACGCCTTATCAATGGACGTATCCTTATTGGAATACAAGATTTTCCCAAATGGTGGGCCGCTGTCATAAAGAAACATGGAGATTACTTCATAGGCCTGTAAAGGTATGTTTTGAAAAAAACACTCGTCTTTAAGAGATAACCCACAGTCTGCAAACGTTTTGAAAAGACTTTCGTATTTAATGGTTTTTGTTCAAAATCTTCGCTTTTTCCGTTTTTACTCTGCGCTTGTGCCATTCTTTAAAACGCACTGGTTGACATAGAAAATGTCACACCAGGAAGTATTTATCGGAGCGCCATGGAAATAGGTGGCTATGTGTCGACAGTTGGGTTATGCAAATAATCGCTGTTGCGAACGGATCACGTGATAAGTGAGGAAGATAAAAGTGCAAAACGACTCAGCGCAGCTCGGTTTGTTTGTTTTTTTCACCTGGACTGGTGGAACACTGCATCGGAGTGATCTCGGTGGCAAAAGCACGTGTAAGGAATGAGAATGCTCGGCGACGTCATTGGGATCACACATCACACGGACACCTTTATCAGAGACTTCATCATAGCACTACGTAAAACTAGTTGGTCCTTGCGTCGCATCGCGGCGGACACACATCGAGATGCAACAACTGCCGTCTGAATGTGACGACGGTGGCTGGAGGATAGTAAAGTGCTTCGGTGTCGTGGAACCAGAGCAGAAAGGCTGACGTCCGAACGCCTTGATCGTCGCATTCAACGATAAGCGGTAGAAGCCGCAATCCACAGTGGAAGAATTCGAAGCGGAGTACAGACAGCTGCGGATATCACTGCAACGACACCGACGGTGAATCGCAAACTGGCTAAGGAGGGTTTGCGTTCTTACCCGCTATTGCGATGTCTGCCACTCATAGCAGCACATCATCACGCAAGGTTGCAGTGGTGACGTACCAGATACGAGTGGTGGAACGAATGGACTCGTGTCGTGTTCAGCGACCTATCCCGCTTCTGCCTCACAGCCAACGATCGCCCATTCAGATTCTGGACAGGACGTGGACACCAAGTTGATCTTGCTGCCACACGTGATCGTCATACGGTTCTTCAGATTGGTGTCATGGTTTGGAGCACTCTCAGTTTCTACAGAGACAGTCATCGCAATAGCATCACTCGTATATATAGTGGTGCAATGACGGCACAACGATACGTCGATGAGGTGCTGCAGCGTTTTTTGTTCCCGTCTCTCCGTGGTATTCCTGATTCCTAGTTTCAACAAGATAACGCCAGCCCGCACACTACCAACATCAGTAGATAATGCATAAAAGGTATCCAGGTGCTTCCCTGATCAGCACGGTCACTCCCCTGGCTTCTCCGCAATAGAGAATGTTTCAGATATCTTTGGAAGGTGGCTTAACTTAACGTGTCTGCACGATCCCCTCGCAATGTCAATTAATTGTGGACACAGGTCAACAACGCATGGTCAGCAATTCCACAGGACACTACCAGGGGACTTTTCCACTCGATGCCACGCATTGTTTTAGAATATGCAGCCTGGCATGGAGATCATACGACCTACCGACTCAGGCCACATTATATTGTCTTCTCGTCCATCACATTCCTGTAATTCCTCAGAAATGAAATCACTTCTTTCCCACCTACTTGTCTACATCTGTCGTAAGTGCCGTCTCATCTATTGCATTCTTTCATGGTCTGGCATTTTATATATTTAGCAGTGTATTAATCGTGTACCTTGTAAAAACACAAAATTGTCCGTGTAGGAGATTGAATCCGCAACCGTTCACACCGGAGTAAGTTGCTCTCCCAACTAAGCTACACAGACGGAATGTATTGCTGCAGATTTGTCGTCTTGACATTGCTTTACCTCTTTAGTACGTCACAACCTCGCTAAACGTGTGTCTACAATTAAAACAGTTTCCGAATATTGACAGTTCGTGGGGTTTTTTTCACGTTAACATGAGTTACTAGAGACGAATAATATATACCTTTCCTATAAAAGAGAAGAGAAAACGTAATCAGTCCAAGTGACTGTTACATTTGAACATATTGGCGTTTGTTGTGTGTGAATGTCTTGTTATAAAGATTTATGATACTTTCAATGTGTCTGTATTATGTGACCAAGGAATAATGATCCGTCCCTAATCCTTTTCACTATTCAAATAAGACAACCACAGAAATTGAAATCGTCCAATTATCCCTTTCACTACTCAAATACGACAGCCACATCGAAGTTGAAATAACCCTATAAGAATCAGGAGGTGGCCAAACTTTGAGGAACCGAGATCTATCTTAAGCTATCATTCCCTGCTGTGATATACCATGGCTTATCGCAGTAATATCATCGTCATCCATTATCAATCCACTGCTGGATGAAGGTCTTCCCAAATTTTTTCCACAATTGTATCTCTTGGGCCTGTCTCCTCCATGTCACTCCAGCATACTTTCGAATTTCATCCTTCCATCTCCCATGGGGTCTGCTTCTGGGTTCCTGTTCCTCGGAATCCAGTCTAAAATTTCGGTTGTCCATCGGTGGTCCGTTCTTCTGGCAGCATGTCCAGCCCATTGCCATTTCAGTGATTTCACTCTGGTCATGATGTCATCCACTCCTGTCATTTTCCTTATACACAAGTTCCTCTTCTTATCTTTCCTGGTTACACCAAGCATGCATCTTTCCATGCTCTTTGAGTTGTCTGCAGTCTTAGTATATCTTTTTTTAGTTAAGGTCCATGTTTCTGCTCCATACGCAAGCACTGGCAAGATGCATCGATTAAACACTTTTCTTTTAAGACATAATGGCATACTACTCTTAAAAATCGTACTGTTTCTTCCAAAATCTCTCCATCCAAGTTTTATACGCAGATTAATTTCTTTATCAATGTGACCCTAACTTGGTATCTGCTGCCCAAGATAAATGCAGGAATCGGTTGTATCAAGCTTTTCTCCATCAATGGATAATTCTTCGTTTCTTGTAAAAGCTTCGTTTCTTGTAAAAGCATTGTACGTCACTTTTGTCTTCTGAAAGTTCATTTTTAATCCCAGTTCTTTACTCTTGTCAGCAAGTTCTTGGATCATACTTTGCAGCTCTGAAGGGGTAGTTGCAAAGATGACTACATCATCAGCAAAACGAAGGTGAGTTAAGTAATCTCCATTTATCTTTATCCCTTTGTTTTCCCAGTTCAGTGATTGAAAGACAAATATATCACAGTGACACAGTGATATAAGCATATTTAAATAGGAATGAGAACGAGTGTTTTGTTAGTGTGAGTGGTTTTGTAAGTCTGGAAACAAACACAGAAAAATGCCGTAATATTTAAATCATTTTTCATCCCTGAAACACTACTTTTCAAACAAATTACATAATTTTAGTTTTAGATTCTTTATTTACAGTATTTAATTCTTAGATGTTGATGCATGACACTGCATGTCCTCATAAAGTTTAGAATAATCAGGCACATATTCAGTGAGACACAGTCGGAGACACGCTGCTAAATGAGCATCGGTCAGGCACAGTCGGAGACACGCTTCTAAATTAGCATCAGTCAGGCACAGTCGGAGACACGCTTCTAAATGAGCATCAGTCAGGCACAGTCGGAGACACGCTTCTAAATGAGCATCAGTCAGGCACAGTTGGAGACACGCTTCTAAATGAGCATCATTCAGGCACAGTCGGAGACACGCTTCTAAATGAGCATCATTCAGGCACAGTCGGAGACACGCTTCTAAATGAGCATCATTCAGGCACAGTCGGAGCCACGCTTCTAAATGACCATCAGTCAGGCACAGTCGGAAACACCCTTCAAAATGAGCAACAGTCAGGCACAGTCGGAAACACCCTTCAAAATGAGCAAAAGTCAGGCACAGTCGGAAACACCCTTCAAAATGAGCATCAGTCAGGCACAGTCGGAAACACCCTTCAAAATGAGCATCAGTCAGGCACAGTCGGAAACACCCTTCAAAATGAGCATCAGTCAGGCACAGTTGGAGACACGCTTCTAAATTAGCACCAGTCAGGCAGCTCCTGTATTTGGACTTCATTATTTTCATTTCTGAAAACGCTGCTTCACAGAGATATGTGGATTCAACGGGTCTGGTTCATTTGCCCGACGTTTATTTCACCGAAGGGTCACTTGACCGAAAATCACTTCACCGAAAAGATTGTTTCACCGAAAGATCACTTGATCGAAACATTCATTTCACCGAAGGATCACTTGATCGAAAGGTACATTTTACCGAACGGTCACTTGATCGAAAAGTTCATTTCACCGAAAGGACTCTTTACCTAAAAGTTCATTTCATCGAAAGGTCATTCCACCGAAGGGTCAGTTTATCGAAAACTTTGGATTTCATTACAGGATCTGTTGAAGCATGGTGCAAGTTCGGCAGACAGACCACCGAAACGTTAGGGGATCATACTCAAATTGCACTTTTGATTTCCCCGTGTCACAGAGAACGCAAAGATTTAGCTTTAAGACAAAAATAATTCATTTTAAGTCCCTAGGCCTCGGCTTAGGCCTTTTTAGTAAACTTTAATCATGTTCATAAAGTTTACATAAAAGTCATGTTCAGTGCTCATGTTCATAAAGTTTATATAAAAAGTAAAATTTATAATGTTACACATTTTTTCAGACAAAAAGAATCAACTTTAGGTCCCTAGGCCTTGGCTTTGGCCTTTTTACCCAATTTTAATCGTACGAACTCATGTTCATAAGGTTTACATAAAATGTCAAGTTAATAATGTTGCACATTTTTTCAGGCAAAACTAATTAATTTTAAGTTCCAATGTCTCGGCTTAGGCCTTTTTAGCAAATTTTAACCGTGCGTGCTCATGTTCATAAGGTTTACATAAAAAGTTACTTTACATTTTATGTCATGCTTATGAATATGAGTAGGGTTAAAATCTGTTAAAATGACCTATATCTAGGCCTACGGTAAAAGAATTAATGTTTTGCGGTTCAGTAAAAGTGGAACATTATTTACTTGATTTACTATGTGTAACCCTTATGAATATGAGCTCGGAGGATTAAAATTTGACAAAAAGGCACAGATCTAAGCATTATAATTAATGCTGCATTTCGAAAAACCTACTCATGTGGAGGTGTTTCATAGAAATTAAAAGTGTATTTTTTATACAATCCGATAATGCTTAGGTGGCCAGTATTTCAAAAAACCTCACCACACTCCAACAGATCTCTAACAACAAAATTCTAAGTTTTCGATAAACTGACCATTCGGTGAAATGATCTTTCGATGTAATGAACTTTAAGTAAAGTAATTCTTCGGTAAAATGAGCTTTTCGATCAAATGTAATTTCGATGAACTGAACTTTTAGGTAAAGTGACCTTTCGGTGAAATGAACTTTTCGGTCAAGTGACCCTTCGGTATAATGTACCTTTCGATCAAGTGATTTTCGGCGAAGTGATTTTCGGTCAAATGACCTTTCGATCAAGTGAACGATACCCGGATTCAACAAACGATCGACCGTACGAGAGCTCGCTATGGTCCGTTTGGCCACTAAATTGAGTTGAAATTATCTTATCGGTTTGAAATCATCTAATAATCCCAATCCTGTAAGATTTTCCTCTTTAAAATGAACGTGTAAGATAGTTTCTCCATTTGAATCATCCTATGATCTTCAAGTTGGAATAATCCTATAAGTTGATATCAACCTATAATCCTATGATCCCTTTCACTATTCAAATAATATACAGCCACGTTCTTGAAGTTGAAATCAAGAATGAATTTATGATTTAAAGTTGAAATCATAAGAAAATTTCAAACCATACTCAGCTTACAAAACTGCGGCAGTAACAAATTTCAAAATCTGAAACATAAGTCACAAATAATCTTACAAGTTTGATTTTTCAAATCTTTATCAATCGTAAGAGAAGACGAGAAAAATGAATGCAACTTATATGTAGTCCACTTCTTTCGACAGCTTGGTGAGACTTCTTCAAGTGCATCGGATTCATAGAAGAGAAACAGAACAAAGTGTTGGAAATAAAATTATTTAAAATAAATTTAGTCCAACATGCACGTGCATAGATAGCCCCAGGGGATATAGGGGGGTCGGAAAAGTTGAAGGGTCAGTTCCCAAGGAGGGAGCGAAGTGACGTTCCCCGGACGGATTAGATGAATTCCAGACTGGTCAAGTGACCTTGGCATCCGCGGACAAGGTGAAGCTCAGAAGGTCTTCACTGGTCACGAGGAGTTGAGTTCGAGGAGCAGCGAAACACAGACGTGGATAGCGGATCGTCGAGCGATGTGACGAGAGATAGATGAAGTACTGCCCGCGCTGACAATTGGATAAAGATTTGGATTGAAAACCTGAAAGACATATGGAAATACCAGTTAAGTGATTTTTCCTTTTCCCTGTTATTGCATGTACTTGCTTAAATTTATTCATAAACCTACTTAGAGCACGTGGCGTGTGTATTGGTCATGATCAAACAATGAAAACCCAGTTAGCTAGGTAAAACATTTAAGTAAAGCATAGGAGAAAAGGAACTAGAAGTAAAATGAATCACTAAGCTTTGCACTTATATATATAGATAGATGTATGCAGAAATGATCGGAGACGTTATAGAGAAAAATTGTAATAATAGTAAATTTTATGTGTAAGGTATTGCTAACGGCTGCACCCACGCACGTGGTACCTTAGTGTTCCTAAATCTCACGTATTAAACCATTTTTACTACTTCCACATAAGACTCCTGTTTGTTTGCCTTATAACCACACAAGACATAAGTTAAGGTATGTGTAAGTTAAAATATGTGTTTATGTTTCTAATTTCTTTCACGAGCGGCACCTTTATTCCCCCACCATTCCAGTGACGGGATAAAGGTGAATCACAACGCCGTGCTTTATTATATGCCAGTACATATAAGGGGCACGTTTTTGTCCATATACGATCACTGTAGAACAAAAAGTCCCATAGTTATAAAAAGGCACGATAAAGTAAAGTTAATCGGTAAATGATCTGTAACTGATGCACCTATAATTTGTTCATAATAATAAATATAACAATAAAATTAACACCTTGTATTTAACATTGATGACAGTAACACGTGTTCCAATGAATAGCATCAACACGTGTTCCATTGTTCATAACTTTAACACGTGTTTTGTATTAGAATGTAACGTTGGTACAGATTAACGTTTGAAGATTTATGGTGAATTGTTTCATAAAGTATATAACTATGGTGAATTGGTATGAGCTAAATATTTGTTTATAACATATGATTATTCTTATAATAAATGTGTTCAAAATAAAAGATATAACATTGGTGCCGTGACTTTTGAGCCATTCGTGCTGTCACGTATTTTTCCCCGTCGCAGTACGGATTGAATGGATTTTCTTTTCTTCATGTGTAGCAGTTCATTATTTTCTTTTGTTGTATGCATCATGCAAAAGTTTCCTTAAGATGTTATTTTGACAACTTCATTACTAAGAGTTAGGTAAAAGCGCAATTGCATGTTGTAAGGAAAGGTATTATTTTAATTGGTATTAGTGTATAACTTAGGTATTAAATATGTCAGACGACGAGAGGGCAGAGCCAGGTCCCCCACCACAAAATTTTGTGTCAGATTCTTCCTCACACGGCGCTTCGGCCCCGTCCACAATTCCCACAATTGCAGATTCCCCATATAGTACAATCCATGGCATCAATGCTGCCACTCATTTACCAATTTTCAGGGAATGATAAACTTGTTTCGGCCACGCAGTTTTTCGAGTCGATTGAATCTCTGGCCGCCATTAATAACTGGTCAGATAGCATAAAACTGTTTGCAGCAAAAGCCCGCATGAAACACACGGCGCTAGAATTTTTAAATGAAGCACCGCATATAAGGAATACTGCCAGTTATGAAAATTTTAAAAAAGCAGTAATTCGAAGATTCGACGCTAGTCAACCCATTACATTACAAATGCAGAAATTTAATTCATGCCAACAAAGGCCAAATGAGTCGGTCGCACAATACGAATCGCGGCTAAGAGGATTAGCGCATTCATATTTAGGCATTGGCGACACAGATAATCAGCAAGTTAATGCTCTTGCTGACAAAGCAAAATTATCGCAAGTTTTGACAGGGTTAGAGAGAAATCTTCAAAAAGAAGTGCTGTCGAAAGGGCCGAGTAATTTTGAACAAGCAGTGGAATTTGCAATACTGGCTGAGGCGAACAGACACATTATGTCCAAAAGTGTCAATTTCGCCGATTATGGATGGACAAAAAGAATCGCGTGTTGGTGAACAAAAAGAACCAAGGGTTGGTGAACAAAAAGAACCATGCGTTGGTGAACACAAGAACTATGCTTCCTACGGGAACTAGAGTGCAGCAGTGATTGAAACACCGTTTTCTTTTCCCAAACTCAAACAACAGGAGGATATTCAAGTAATGATGCAAGCTTTTGAAAATAATGAACGGATCGCACGTGGCATGCGTAATGTAAGCGTGCTGGTGTATCCAAAGACGGTCGTAATTACTGTGAATGCAACGCATTTTTTCATGTGGATGACCTACAGACTAAATAAAGTGCTACATTGACAGCGAAGACTTTGTTGTGCTATGTGGTCAACAGGTAGTGAAAACGGTATGTCCAATGAGCGGTGTGGTGTTTAAAAGCACAAAGGACAGTGTCAATGAGGGCGCATGCAGAGATGAATAAAACACAGGTGAAATGATTTTGCTGTTATTGTGTTCCAGGTCAAAGAGACCTTGGTGAATAACATATGTTATAGGTGACTGTGGACGAATAATACTAGATAAACATATACGTACAGAGCAAAGTGTTCTACAGCTAATTTTATTACCAGCATATAAAAAGCACAAATCAGGTGACAATGTTCTCCAAATATTGCGAACTGCCAGTGATATTGGTTTGATGTCTGATAACTTTTTGTGTGAATTGTGTGTGAATCGCAGAACTGAACGTAAATCAAACAATTTCACCTTGTCTTACTTTCCACCAGGAAAAAAAAAATTAAGTCAAACAATAAAACTCAAGAATCGGTGGACGTGGACAATGACAATAAAAAAAAAAAAAATTGAATATAAAAGCAAACAAACAAGCGGAAAAGCGTTTGGCAGTTAAATGTGTTACTGATACTTGGTCAGCAACAGCTCAAAGTGTACTAAACGACACGTTAATGTAAGCTTCAGATGCCAGCAGTATCACTGAATTGATATTTTTTAGATATGTATTGTGGGTGCAGGACCGTAACAGTTAATTAATTTTTGTGTTTGAAAAGTGTATTGTGTATATGTGTGATTATGAATATTTTATATAATTTCATTGCTATATGTATATATAAGTGCACATGAGGAAAAAGATAGAGGATTACTAGGTAAGGATGGAGTAGTCTATCCGTGCGTGTAGTTTTTCCCCCAGCATTCCTTTTGCCCCCCCCCCCCATAAAGAATACATCTGGTAAGGGAGGAATGTTGGAAATAAAATTATTTAAAATAAATTTAGTCCAACATGCACGTGCATAGATAGCCCCAGGGGATATAGGGGGGTCGGAAAAGTTGAAGGGTCAGTTCCCAAGGAGGGAGCGAAGTGACGTTCCCCGGACGGATTAGATGAATTCCAGACTGGTCAAGTGACCTTGGCATCCGCGGACAAGGTGAAGCTCAGAAGGTCTTCACTGGTCACGAGGAGTTGAGTTCGAGGAGCAGCGAAACACAGACGTGGATAGCGGATCGTCGAGCGATGTGACGAGAGATAGATGAAGTACTGCCCGCGCTGACAATTGGATAAAGATTTGGATTGAAAACCTGAAAGACATATAGAAATACCAGTTAAGTGATTTTTCTTTTTTCCCTGTTATTGCATGTACTTGCTTAAATTTATTCATAAACCTACTTAGAGCACGTGGCGTGTGTATTGGTCATGATCAAACAATGAAAACCCAGTTAGCTAGGTAAAACATTTAAGTAAAGCATAGGAGAAAAGGAACTAGAAGTAAAATGAATCACTAAGCTTTGCACTTATATATATAGATAGATGTATGCAGAAATGATCGGAGACGTTATAGAGAAAAATTGTAATAATAGTAAATTTTATGTGTAAGGTATTGCTAACGGCTGCACCCACGCACGTGGTACCTTAGTGTTCCTAAATCTCACGTATTAAACCATTTTTACTACTTCCACATAAGACTCCTGTTTGTTTGCCTTATAACCACACAAGACATAAGTTAAGGTATGTGTAAGTTAAAATATGTGTTTATGTTTCTAATTTCTTTCACGAGCGGCACCTTTATTCCCCCACCATTCCAGTGACGGGATAAAGGTGAATCACAACGCCGTGCTTTATTATATGCCAGTACATATAAGGGGCACGTTTTTGTCCATATACGATCACTGTAGAACAAAAGTCCCATAGTTATAAAAAAGGCACGATAAAGTAAAGTTAATCGGTAAATGATCTGTAACTGATGCACCTATAATTTGTTCATAATAATAAATATAACAATAAAATTAACACCTTGTATTTAACATTGATGACAGTAACACGTGTTCCAATGAATAGCATCAACACGTGTTCCATTGTTCATAACTTTAACACGTGTTTTGTATTAGAATGTAACGTTGGTACAGATTAACGTTTAAAGATTTATGGTGAATTGTTTCATAAAGTATATAACTATGGTGAATTGGTATGAGCTAAATATTTGTTTATAACATATGATTATTCTTATAATAAATTTGTTCAAAATAAAAGATATAACAAAAGACTAATGGGAATTGAAAGAGAAAGTGCAATAATTAAACTCAACTGAGCTGTGGCGAGTTGCGTGAAATACAGTGCAGACTGTTGCAGCTATTACGCAGCACGACGGTCAGATCAAGCAGCGTGACATCACACGCAATTGAAGAAGCGAAAAAGCCTTTGGGAAAATACTAAGTTGTGGGCAATTACGGGAAGCATGTCACTGGAACTGTTGTAGGTATACTTGGCACTTACAATTATATAAATAGACCTCTTTTTGCGTGTTCCTGTAAATGAGCTATCAGATCACTCTAAGTAGCAGAACGATAGTAGAGAGAGAAATAGATTTGAAAAATCGGAATCGGTCTCGTCAATAGAATGTTCTCTTCTTGTTTTACACAAGCACGAGAGTATGAGGACATTCGATTTTTATATAGTTTGTCTCTCTTGAAGCGTTATCAGGTTTTAAAATATAATATCCTTATAACGTCAAAGACCTTCAATGAATGGGAAATAGCTTAATATTTTCCACAAGACAAGCTTGTTATGAAAAAGCAAAATCTCCATAAGATGTTTAAAATGCATTTTACTACAAACAGAGGTAGAGGGCTGGGAAAAAGAGAATTGGGAAGTGAAAGAAATCACGTTGCTTTAAAATTACATTCTTGTTGTGCAGGCACTTTTTTCGATAATAATTAATCTTACCTGCATGATGCAGTATTCTTCCAAACAGAGCAGCACTCATAGCACGAAGTTCATTGAGGTTAGGTGAAGCATAAGTAAGTGATGAGTAGGATTTGCATTGGAAAGGTTTAGCGGCCTTGTTGAAATCTGTTGGTTCAAACCAAACTAAAAAAAAGAGATGTAAAATGATTAGAAAAACCCGAAGTATGCAAAACATTATATTGAGCTTAGTTTCTTTATCTATTAAATAGAAGGAACACCGGACAATTTCTGCTGCAACTACTCAGTGTTGAAGTTTCTGTACGGATGTGAGTGATGTGACTATTACAACGGAAACTGCTTTCCAGAACAGTTCGCAGTAGGAATAACAAGTAACGTGTTGGAAGTTATAAGAAAAACTACATTTACCTCATTAAGATATCTTTATTTTTTATTGTGGAATTAGAATAAAACCTTAGATGGCCTAAGGTACGAGGTCTTAATTTAGAGAAAATGTGGGATATGCAGAGTGGTCTCATGCCTAGTAAGGGCTGCACCAACCAAATGTTTGCATTACGTATGATGATTAAAGAGTATCTGTCTGTTGTTAAGAAATTTTTTGCTGCCTTCATAGATTAAGAGAAAGCTTATGACCGAGCAAATAGGATACTTCTGTGGAAGATTCTGCATAAATATGGTATTACTGGGAATCTACTTAATAGTTGAAAGTCATATATGCTGGCAGTAGAGCTTGTGTGTGAGTGAATGGTGTTTTATCTATCAAATGGTTTTCTATTGGTGCTGGAGTCAGACAAGGTTGTGTAATGTCCCCATGGCTATTTAATATATTTATGGATGTGTGCATGCGCAATTCCAAAGTGGATAATACTGGTTTATGTCTTAGTAGTATCCGTGTGTGCAGATTGCTGTATGCTGATGACAAGAGTCCTGTTGGAAGCAGCAAAAATGAGTTGCGGAGTATGTTGTCCCGGATGTACGAAGTTTGTATGAAATTCAAAGTGAGTATAAATAAGGAAAACAAAAACAAAGTTATGGTTTTTTTAAACGAGGAACTGTTAGTGCTGAATGCAAGATAAGTCTAAATGGTACATAGACTGACCAGGTGAACGAATTTTCATATTTAGGAAGCATATTTGACTGAGAAAACAAATTAGATGGTGAATAGCACACAATTCAAAGCAAACAGAATATAATTCTGAATTCGCTTGACCACTTATCGATCATCCATGTAACATCTCTCAGAAAACTTAAAAAATTCATCGCCCTGGAAAGGGAATCAAACCCGTATCTAACAGTTTCCTTTCGAGTATGCTAACCGTTACACCACCCAGGACAGTGAAGTCCCAAGCAATTGAGACTTAGAAAACTTAGCTTAGGAATCTGAACATCCTCAGATTTTCGCTAGTCGAAGCGTCATTGCTTCTTCATAGCGTTTTGAAACGGATGTAGTTCGGAATCCACCAGTACCACAGATAAATCAATGAAGGAAGAAATATTCCTCATAATACATGGGAAATCGATGGAATACTCAAAGCAAACAGAATAGAAATTCTGAATTTGCTTGACCTCCAGCGAAAATCTGAGGATGTTCAGATTCCTAAGCTAAGTTTGTTAAGTCTCGTGGAACTTCACTGTCCTGGGTGGTGTAAGGGTTAGCATACTCCAACGGATATCGGCATATGTGGGTTCGATACTCCAACGGATATCGGCATTCTCGCTCCAGGGCGATGAAATTTTCAAGTTTTCTGAGAGATGTTACATTGATGACCAGTAAGTGGTCTAGCAAATTCAGAATCAATGTTCTATTTGCTTTTAACATTCTATCAATTTCCCATGAGGAATATTTCTTCCTTCACTGATTTAGATGGTGAAACTGTTGAAGGAGAGAACAAATCAGATGGTGAAATTAGTGGGTGAGTGAATTCTTTGAAAGTCATAGTTGCTTCAGGAGGATTTCATAGAAATGGCGGTTCTCAAGAAATTCTCGAATGGCTGTGTACGAAAGTGTAATTGTTCCTACTCTGATGTATGGCAGTGAAACCTGGGTACTTTAGAAGAAACATAGGAGTCGTTTGTGTGCTAGAATGATTCTTTACTTACGGTATTATTGTGACAAAGCACGCTATGATCATATGAGAAACGAAGATGTGTTGCAGATTTGTAATGTGAGGCAAAATGTTATTAGTAAGGTGGAGACTAATATTCTTTGGTGGTTTGGCCATGTTGAAAGAATGAGCGATGAGATGCTTACTAAGAGATTTTTTTCTGTCCAAGCGGCAGGAAAGTAAGATAGAGAAAGGCTAAGGAAATCATGGGAGAATCAGATTCAGGAATGTCTGCTTGAGAAAAAGATTATGAGTGCGAAGTACGAAAGGTCTAGTGTGCGACACCTGATGGATGTCTGTGAAGCTTGAGCTGTGTGTCGAGATCGCTGTAAATGGAGATGTCTGATATACAAACAGCAAGTAAAATCTAATTCCATCAGTCAAATGTTTTTCTGGCAGATCGTTTTCCTTTGACGAGCAAACCTCAGAATCTCAGAGAACATCTTAATGATATGTATGTATGTATGTACTTAGCAGTTGCGTATATTCTCGGCTAGCTGCGAAGCCCAGAGATTGCACAAATAAAAGTCAATTAAATAAACACTAATAAAACTCAATTATCAACGGTATTAAGATATGTTGATGCTTTCGCTGCGAAAAAAGCACGTGCGGATTCGCTTCTTTGATTCAGTCTGGCGAGCGAAGCCAACGGCATAACGCAAGCAGCTCTTCCAGAGTCTTCGTTGTTCTGATTCGAAGACCTGCGATACAGTCGCCTGCTACTGTTTCCATGACAACATGCATGAACGTATGGTGGGGATTGAATCATTGCTTTGCGCAATAGTTCGCTCAGAAAAGAGAACACTTCGACTACCTCAGTCACCCGCATGCTTCCGCCTGTAGCAGCACGTGTTTCGTAAGAGTTGTTTCAGTTTGTGTGAAGTGTCCGGGAATTAAAATCAGTGATATTATATCTTATTTTCGTGGCTTTGTTGAATTCGAAATGTTTTCATAAATTTTGTGAAATCTTCCCTGAACATCTACTGTCAGAACTTAAAGAATTCCATGCTTCAAATTTTGAAACAGCTCGACTAAAAGATGAACTGAAGGTGTTTTATTTCCTTGATGAATACAAAAACAAATCAGTAAGAGGCATTGCTTGTTACATAAAGTTGAATAAATTGGACATAGTGTTTTGTGAGGTGTACAAATTAGCAGACCTCATATTAAGCTTTCCATCAACAACTGCAACTGCCGAAAGAAGTTTTTCTGCATTAAAAAGAATCGGGGTATATCTTAGAACTACACAAGGACAGGTACATTCGAGCAACTTGGCTGATTTGTCAATGGAGAAAAACATTCTTTTTAAATATGAAAAAATACTCGGAAGATTTTTTTTATGAAAACGTAACACTCAAGTTCACACAAAAGGAATGCGCAAATAAAGTATTCAAATCTTAATCCTCATAAATTAATTGGTACCATGTTAGCAATAGCATGTACCTAAAATAAGTTACTTCTATTAGTTAACAATTAAAAATTAAACTTCGCAACTTAAAAAAAAGCAGTACGGGGGTGGGGGGTTGAGATAGCCCTGGTCTCGAACCCAAGATAAGCCACTGGTATTTAGATGGCCTACACAGCGGGAAGGAAATGTATTAAACCAACGATTTATTTTAGATGTTGTGGTGAATGGTAAAGAAGTATGTGCATTTAGCAAATTTACCCAAAGGCGCAGTTTTAAGAACTATTTCAGCGTAAGAGGATTAGCCATACACTATAGAAAAATAAATTATGTGAATTCACGGAAAATTTCTGAAAATAAAAAGCAGCAAAATTGCCAGTAGGTCTCCGATTTTTTAAAGAACTTTCTGTTTTGTAAAGTTTTCTTTTCTAATAACGGAAACAACCAGGATTTTTGACAGATGTCAATAATTCCGTTTTTTTTATTACGGTGATATCAGTTTCGGATTTTCCCATTTTTACATAGAAATTTCCCGCGCGAGTATCCAAAATCTTCGACTTTGACTTTTCCAGTTTTTTTACGTAACGCTGTCGTTTGAATGCACGACTTGCACTGCAGAAATTTAAGAGATTTTTCTGATATCTACGAAGTAAAGAAAACCCTTCGCTCGCCGAAGCTCGCGCCTGCGATGTCTTGCACGCGAGAAAGGAGCTCTGGCGACTGATTTCAATCTAAAACACAGTTGGCGACTGGCAGGGCCGTGGAGACGATGATCAAATGATCATATGTATAGGATTTTAGGAAGGGAGTGTCTGACCCCAGGTCTTAAACAACCCTTGCCGCCCCGGTGGCGCAGTGGTCTAAGCGATGGCCTCTGATCATTCGTCCGAAAGGGGTCCGGGTTCGAATCCCGTGAGGCATGGATGTTGTATTTGTCTTACGGTACTGGTTCTCTCCCTTCCATGGAACCAGTGATCCTAAATTAGGGACGGGCGACTGCTTATAGCCCATTGAGTTGCTCACGGTGGTCGTTAAACTTCCAAACAAAAACAAAGAAATAAACAACCCTTAGAAATAGGAAGCTCGGAGATTTGGACTAGAGTGCCCGGTAGGAAAGTGACACGGAAGCAAGGTAGAAAGGGGGAGGAAGACGCCCTTATTTATTACCGGGGGCCAGTACCCGGGGTCCGACGGCTTAACTTGCCCATCCGACGCACGGAGGATGTTTAGTGGATCGAGCGTTCGTACCTGCTTGGGATCGAACCTGAGGTCCTCTCCATGGCAGTCATGAACGTTGCCGACTAAGCAACCCGCTGCCCTAGGGCCGTGGAGAGCGAGCTTGGGCCCCAGTGCAACAAAATCCCCCTCCCCCCACCTCGGCTCCTCCACTAATCACATAATCCATATTTCCGTTTCTTCACCTACCGCCCACCCACCATTCCCCTACTTCCCGACCTGTTGCAACTCTTCAATCTTTTCTTTACGGTTGATAATTTTTCATATTCTTCCCTCCGTAAACAAACACTCGAACCCTCCCTTTCGAGAAAAGAGTTTTCTCAGAAAACTCTTAAACGCCGTCTATTGACAGACATTCTTATTTTTCTTAGTACTTTTTCATAATCATCACATTTTCACCTTTCATTTTTAGAGTGTAATATACGTCTAAAGATGCAGCCTCTGGGAAAGTATCCCCAAATAGTTCTCATAAGTAAACATTAAAGTTTGTGTTTTCTCTTTTAAGTTGCCACTGTGAACAGGACGACTTCATCGGAATAAAGGAAAATAAACGAAGTTGGAATTACCCACAAGGACACTATATTCATTTATAAAAATTGCCGCAATGCAAAAATAATGAGTTGAGCATAAAATAAAAAGACAAAAGATACCGGTTTCTGTTGGGAAACACAAAGTGACAAAATCCACATGACGAAAATTGTCTGCAGTCTTTGATGACTAGCAATAACGTTGAACATCATACATAATGGTCTGTGCCGTTAAAGAGCATAAAATAAAAAGGCAAAAGGCACCGGTTTCTGTTGGGAAACACAAAGTGACAAAATCCACATGACGAAAATTGTCTGTAGTCTTTGATGACTAGCAATAAAGTTGAACTTCCTACATAATGGTCTGTGTCGGTAAAGAGCATAAAATAAAAAGACAAAAGATACCGGTTTCTGTTGGGAAACACAAAGTGACAAAATCCACATGACGAAAATTGTCTGTAGTCTTTGATGACTAGCAATAACGTTGAACTTCCTACATAATGGTCTGTGTCGGTAAAGAGCATAAAATAAAAAGACAAAAGATACCGGTTTCTGTTGGGAAACACAAAGTGACAAAATCCACATGACGAAAATTGTCTGTAGTCTTTGATGACTAGCAATAACGTTGAACTTCCTACATAATGGTCTGTGTCGGTAAAGAGCATAAAATAAAAAGACAAAAGATACCGGTTTCTGTTGGGAAACACAAAGTGACAAAATCCACATGACGAAAATTGTCTGCAGTCTTTGATGATTAGCAATAACGTTGAACATCATACATAATGGTTTGTGTTGGTGAGTAGCAAAGCAACATAGGAAACCCAATGTGTGGTGTCGGCGTGTCGTTGGAATGGAAAGAAGAAATAAAAAACGTAATATGGAGAGCTCGTTTGGTTTGCCACAGGTAGCCTACGTACGTGTTGCGGTTAGCCTGGGAACTCGAGTAACATTGTACCACTTCGTTATTTTTTTTATTTTTTTATTTTTTTTTTTTTGGTATTTAAAGCAAGTTTTGAATTTATTACAGTTTTTACATTTATGACATAAGTTACGCATTTTTACGCGAATATTACGCGTCACGTAGAAAATATATTTTTTACGCTTAACTTCCCAACCCTGGTGACGGTATAGCTTGAAAAATATTCGGACACCATAAAATAATAATTAGAAAAAAAAACTTTAGAAAAGGGCTCTCGGCCCCCTTAGGGGCCCGGGCCCCAGTGCTACAGCACCGCCTCCTGCCCCCCCCCCCCCTCGTCAAGCCTGACGACTAATTTTTCATATTATCCCCTTCGTAAACAAACCCTCGACCCTCCCTTTCGAGAAAAGAGTTTTCTCAGAAAACTCTTAATTTTTTTCTAATTATTATTTTATGTGTCCGAATATTTTTCACGGATTTCATAAAATGTGGTTCTTTAGAAATGATCCCGTTAGCCTTGAATTAACACACCACAAAACAAGAGTTCCTCTTTTGCTCGTTAAACTCGAGATCTCGTAAATACAGTCTCGTATTAAGGGGCTTCTGCTACTATGTGTTTCACTTTCAAATACAGTTGGACCGCAGCTATATTTTTTTTCTAGAAAATAGCTTTAAAAAATATATAAATGTTAAAAAAAGTTTAAAAGAATTTTCAAACTGTTAAATTTAATTATTTACTTATTTATTTATTTACCATTTTTAGCTGTTACATGAGATATTACTACAATTATTTACATATCAATATGGGAACACTGAAACAGCACGGAGAATCAAAGAAAAGGTCTACACAGTGACCTGAAACCCCGAAGTCATACTTAAATAGTCAAATAGAGCCCAACGTTTAACAGATCATGAAAAGAACCGAAGTATCAACATGAAACAGGCAATGCTCATTTTACGATATTCACCCATCCTTTGGCTTTGTTCCCCCCCCCCCCTCCCCCCTCATACACACACACCTTTTTTTTTTTTTATTACTAAGATTATTTTTGTGCAAGTAAGCAGCTTTTTAGTTTCTTTTCAAGTAATTTATAATTGTTAATTCTAGTTATTTCAGAACGTAAATGATTTCAATAGTGTGGACCCTGATAGTCTATGCTTTGCTTAATCAATTCAGTTTTTGACTTACATGTTTTAATTATCTTTTTTTCTGGTATCATGCTTATGAGTAACACTATGGATATCAATTATTTAACAATTGATGTTATTCTTTATTGTTTTATACATATTTAGTCCAAGGTTTTAGTACTATTGTAAGTTATAGTACTATTCCAAGGTACATTACTATTGTGAAATTTTGAGTGTCTCCAAAAAACAAGAAAAAAGGACAAAACTATCACATAATTTTAGGTTAAGCTAATTTGTAATTTAAGATATACATACACCGATGAGCTATTACACTATAACCACCTACATAATAAGCTGTAGGACTCCCCTTTAGCCAGTAAAACAGTGGCCACTCAGCGAGGCATCTATTCGATGAGGTGGCGATAGGTATCCTGGGATATCTGGTACCATAATGTCAACAGCAGGTCTTCCAGTTCCCGTACATTTCGGAGTAGTGGTGATTTAGCGTGAACCCGCTTTTCCAAGTCGAACCACAAATGTTCGATTGGGTTCATTTCAGGTGAATTAGGAGGCCAGAGCATTAACAGAAAGTCACCAGCATGTTCCTCGAACCACTCCTTGACAACTCTGGCAGTGTGGCATGGAGCATTATTTTGTTGGTAATGGCCATTACCAGCAGTGAACACAGTTGCCATGAATGGGGGAATTTGGTCCGCAACGATGTTCAGATCGCTGACAGCTGTCAGGGATTGTGCTATTGGGATACTGGGACCTAAAGTTTCCCAAAAAAACATCCGCCACAGCATAACACCGCCGCCGCCGGTCTGCGTGCGCCCAACAGTGCAACCAGGTGCCATAGCCTCCATTGGTAATCGGCCTATCCCTGCTCGTCCGTCTACGCGATACACCAGCAATCTTGATTCAGACCAGGCCACTTTCTTCCAATCAACCATGGTCCAATCTCGATGATCTTGGGCTCATTTCATGCGTTGCTGGCGATGACGTGCATTGAGCCTGGGTACCCGGCTGGGTCTTCGACTATGCACGCCCATGCGCAGAGCGCTGCGATGAACTGCATGCTGTGACACATTGTCCTGATCAACACTGCTGCAGCAGCTGCGGGTGATTTGTCGCACTGTGGCCCTGCGTTCGCTGTGAACAATGCGCGGCAGTCTCCGCTACTCTCTGGCATCAATGAGCTGCGGAAGACACACGGCCAGACCACGGTTCATCGTTTAGTCATCTGTGCACCACTTTTGATACGTACTCACTACAGCGGCACGTGAACAACCCACAAGCCGCGCCGTGCCATCACAATTTGTCCTTTATCAAACTCCGATAAATCGACAGCTTTTCCCATTCTGACTCCAAAGACTCTACTAACCGAAAGCCGGTCCTCGGGTTGTACATATACTGCTCTGTGAACTTCACCTGCAACACCGTTCGGTCTCCAGGCGCGCTCGTTTCTTTAAGCTGGAGGTGATCGTAATTCAGTGGCTCATCGGTATAAGTATATACATACATGCACACATATCTGGTTTGCTACCTTAAGCCTATGTCTATTTTCACTTTTGTATATTTTCTTTATCCTGATTTCATTACAAATTCTAGGTTTAGAAATTATGGAAGTTTTCATATTTTCAGTTTATACATACTATACAAAAAAAATTTTCCTTTGAAATACAGGTAGCCAATCCTAATTACGATTTTATTTTACATTTAGTAACCCTATTACACATCTTTTACTTACGAGCATGGTTCTTTTTTTTTATTATTATTCGAGGTTTAACAACCGCCATAAGCAACTCAGTGGGCTATAGGTAGTCGCCCGTCCCTAATTTAGGGCTACTGGTTCCAGGAAAGGGAGGGAGCCAGCGCCGTAAGACAAACAGAAGATCCATGCCTCACCGGGATTCGAACCAGGACCCATCTCCGACGAATGATCAGAAGCCATCGCTTAGACCACTGCGCCACCGAGGCGGCATGGTTCTTTTCAAAGCAATTTGTTCACTAGTTGATTCAGCTTCAATACCAAGTGAAATATTCACTACTCTTTCGTTTCTTTCATATTCCTTGAATTCAGAGAAAAAAGAGAACTGTGAACTATTTAATTAATTTTTAGTTGTATCATTTAATATAATGCTTAAAAAAACGCTGTCTGAATTGTGTCAAAGTTGCAACAAACCGGGTTACGTATAAAAGAATCAGAGAACCGTGTAGTTTTGATAATCTGAAATTAAAAATACTAGTTAAAAATTACCAGATTCTGTACAATCAAAAAACACATAGGGTAATACACTGCTGGCCACCCAAAATGCAACATCAAGAAGGGTACGACATAGCAAAGCCAGATTTACTGGACACATAACAACAGATACAAAAATTAAACGATTGAGCTTACAGGCCGGTGCGACTTGCGGAACACCCACACATCAATAGTTCGTGTGGCCCCCATGGCTAATAATAACGTCTGCTATACGCCGCGGCATCGAACGAAGGAGGCTTTGGATGTGGGGTTGGGGTATGTCGGTCCAGGCTGCTTCCACACGTTGCCACAGTTCATCAGGCGTAGCCGCGGGTGGTGCTTACCGGGACACTCGGTTGCCCGGTAAGCACCACCGTGTTCCATGGGCGACATATCGGGAGAACAGGAGGGCCACGGCAGCAGTGACTCCTGGTGGGCCATGAAGAATTGTTGCACGATGCGTGCCACGTGCGTGCGCGCATTGTCCTGTTGAAACGTGGCAGCTTGCAGGTCCTGCAGGTAAGGCAGGACTACAGGCTCCAAAACGTCGGAGATGTAGCGGTGGCTGTTGAGTGTACCGGCGAAGCGTACCAGAGGGGTACGGGTGTCATATCCAATTGCGCTCCAAACCATAACGCCAGACAACGGACCGGTGTGGCGATGCATTATGCAGGTGTCATACAGTCTCTCGCTGCAGTGCCGCCACGTACGGATCCGACCATTGTGGTGTTCCAGGCAGAAGCGGGATTCGTCGGAGATGACAATGTCGTGCCATTCCGTAGTCCAGGTGCGGCGTTCAACGGCTCACTACTTCCGCACTCGCCAGTGGTGTAACGTAAATGGTAATTGGAGCAGTGGGCGCCGTGCGATATCCCCGCTTCCGCAGACGACGTCGAACGGTACGTGCTGACACAGGTTGTTGCGCAACACACCCTAATTCCTGCGCTAACGTTCATGATGTGACGGTGCGAGCCGTCAATGCCCTCCGCGGCTGCGGCAATAGTTTACGTCGGTCCGTCCGTCCCTCCTGCACCCACCGAATGCATACTCGCCTCACTGTGGCTGGATGTCGTTCCACACGGGCGCCGATGTCTCGGTACGATAAACTGCTGTCGCGATAAGCCACTATTCGTCCTCTGTCGAACTCCGAAACGTGCTGGAATGACTGCCGTATTCTGCGACGAGGCATCAGGAAGCTTCCCACGCACAGGTCCGGCAGCACAACACACTTCCACCACTTACACCCCGCCTTCTGTGCACCCTTCTTATAGTGCTTCTCGGTGGCGTGCCGGGCGCAAATGATTTGCATACGCCCTGCAAAGCTAATTGTTTGCATGTCCTCTCGCGGGCGACGCATGCTGCGAATTTCAGGCCAATCGGATGCTTCCTTCTCGGTGTTGCATTTTGGGTGGCCAGCAGTGTAGATCATTCGAGAATGCAAAAAATATCGTGATGTGCGAAAGATAAGAAGAAGAACACGGGCTACAGAAGCTATGTCGTGACCCGTGCATAGGTAGTAGAGCAACGTGAAAATCCTCCAAATACGTGGCGTCAGTGAATAAACGAAGACATCACGTATTTGGACTGATGCCACGTATTTGGAGGATTTTTACTTTGGATCTCGCCCTTTAGATTTAACTGCTTTAATTAATATATAGCCAGTTCCGTTAATGCCCACCAGATGGAGACGTCTCAGTAGCTGAGCCCATCTTACAGATTTATGATGTGAGAAACTGACAGAAAAACACACATAGCGCTGTGGATTGTTGGCCACCGTGGTGTAAGGCTAACGCGCTCGACTAGATATCGAGAGATTTGGGATTCGGATCCCCATCGGTGACCGAATAATAAATTTTTCGGTTGCTATGTGTGTTGCTAAAACGTGGAAAGAGCGATGTATTTGGGAATAGAGCAATGTAGTGTTGAGAGCTGCTATAGCATATCCAAAAGCCGAAAATGCCTCGTAGACTTCGCCGCCAATCATAAGTAAAATAGGCCTGAATTGGTCGTTGTTGGCAGCAGTGTTTGCAAGAAGACAAACGTCTGCTTGGCTGCACTGATATCGCGTAGCGGTAACGGTGCTGTCAAGCAGACGTCAGCACGTACAGATCGGAGTATTCATCGTCGCACAATTGCGGAGCAACAAGTTACTGTAGAAAGCACTCGATGAGCTGTAGCAACTGTCTTGGACACTCCCATCACGCATCGGACTGTGAACCTAAGATTCGCAGAGGTAGGCCTCTCGCTTCTGGTAGCCATTTTATCGACTGCCATTGACCTTAGGGCATCACCTAGCTAGGCTGGAGTGGTGTCGTAGTTGAGGTGCGTGGTGGCAAGAATGACAGCATGATATGAGTCCCGATTCTACCTCGGTGCCGACGATCGTCGAGTCCGTGCCTAATGACACCGTGGCCACAAGGAGTATCCAGCTGTTGTCAGCGAGCAGCACACTACTTACCAGCCAGGTGTTCTTGTATGGTATTCCATATGTTACGGCTAGCCTATGAATTCTGATGAGTATAAGTGGCACAGTGACATCACGACGGTACGTGAATGATTGTGTGGCGCTTTAAAGCTCGTGCTATTGTCATTTTTGAGTGATATCCCGGATGCCATTCTCCAGCAAGTTAGCTTTTAGACACACACCGCTGAAATCTTCCGAGTGTGCATACAAAAGGTCCATATATTCTAATACTTCTATTGTCAGCGAGGTTTCCGGAACTAGCCCCCATCGAGCCTGTATGGGACTTCATTCGACGAAGCTTACAAGACCCTCCTCGGCCGCCCCGAAATGCCCTTTTTTATTGGAGCCTTAACGACAACGGTGAGCAACTCAGTGGGCTATAAGGAGTCGCCTGTCCCTAATTTAAGGCTATTAGCTCCGGGGAAGCACAACATCCATGCCTCACCAGGGATTCGAACCAGGACCCCATCTCGGACGAATAATCAGAAGCCATCACTTAGACCACTGCCCCACTGGGGTGGCGAAATGCCCTTCAAGTACGCGACCAGGTAACCTTTTTGTGATATCAGTCACCTCAGGACACCATTAGATGGTTATATCACTTTACGCTGCGCTATGTGTCTACAGTCTGTAATTGCATTGCACGACATGTTAATCACACGATGTACTGTTTGCTGGCACGTGACCCTGTCTACCACACAGATGTACTGCCTTGAAAAGTAAATCATGCATTTTGCACCTCATATTCTATTCCCCTGGTGATTTAAGGGTCATTGTGCGCACTCTTTCTGCGTAGGAAATTTCAGTGTCGAGCGGTGTATTTGAAAATCTTAATCATGAGTTCTTTGGTCTAAGAACTTTTTTCATTCGATTCATAAAAGCACGGGAGAAGCTCTCAGATGAGAGACCGGACCGAACTAGCGGTAATGTTAAAAAACAGCTTCATTAGAGGAAATGAAAACAAACAATAGACCCATTTCCGTTGCCAGCAATTACATTGCAAATCGTCTCTTTCTTTACCAAGAAACGCTCGAAGTCTGGATTGACATGTTTACTCAGCTGCAGGATTTGAGAGACTGAACATCTCTTTTGAAACCCCCCCCCCCCCAAACTTCGGATTGCAGCAATGTCACGCATCACGATTCTAAAGCTTCCATTCTTTGCTCTAATTATTAGGCCGAACACCAGGTGAATTTTCTCTTCTGCAAAACGTAGACTACTTAATGACACTTTCAGAATAATGCGTTGAATTCACTACAGACTAACACTTGTTTTCTTTTTACCAATTCAATTTACGAAATCGCGCGTGAAAACGATGACCTGGCCTTTTCCCGTTCACTTTAACGCAAGTGGGTCACTTTAGAATAAACGTTTTCAGCCATAATTCCACTTTGATGTAGCTCTCAACCAAGGTATGTGGTAGGACCCATCGAATTGTTTTTTTCTTCTTATTGGAGGTTTACCGACTACCGTGAGCAACTCGGCGGTATACGAGTAGTCGCCCGTCCCTAATTTAGGGCCACTGGCTCCAGTGAATGGAGAGAGCCAGAGCCATAAGACATACATAACACCCATGTCTCAACAAGATTCGAACCTGGACTCATCTCGGACGAATGGTCAGAAGCCAGCGCTTAAATCAATGCGCTACCGAGCGGCGAACAATAAATACACTTGTCAAATGAAATAACATTGAAAGATGCGCATTCGTTGACAACGTGGAAACACGTGTGAGACTTATTAAAAAGGTGAAGAAAAAATTTCGAATATTTTTCTCTTAATTAACATGCTGCATTTTTATAAGTATTTCAAAACATACAGGATGTTTATAAAATGTCTGGGCTAACTTTAGGAACGTATTTTACTTCATATTCTGATAAAAAAAATACAGGTAGGCTCAGTTCTGATTGAGCCGTCAGTTTGGAACGTAGGACTACGACTTGCAGATCGGAAAGTTGAAATGAGCTAGTCGAGTATGGTTTCAAAACGTTTATTTAATTTGTAATAGCCAAAACAGGTCTATTATATGAAAAATAGCTTACATATAATTTTTACAAAGAATGCTAGATACATCGCGAACACAAAGCACTTCGATACACGAATTACCCAACGTGGTGCTCTGTCTTCTTGAGCTTCTTACATTCCTCGTTACTTGCCTCTCGCTTTGATTTTTTCCACATTTGCTTGCGCTCATATTGCGAATTGCGCAACATTGTCGAACATGTTAACCCGTTCACACGAAAACATTTGTTTTGTTTTACTTTAAACCCATGCGATGTGTTCTTTATATACTGTATTTGAATAGATATCGTCGGGAGCTTTAAAATCATACCACGCACAGTCGTTTTGCACTCTAGGTTGTCCAGGTAAATCGCGATGTTGTCAAAAGTGTTCACCGGTTCACAGGAAAACAAGTTTTAAAATATTTAGTTCAAACCACTGCGAAATGTTCTTCGTGTATTTGAATATACCTCGTTGAGAGTTTTAAAACGATACCACGCACAGTCGTGTTGCGCTCACGGTTGCCGAGATAGACTGAGTCAAACGCGGCGGCATCCTCAGAATTATTGCATGACCTACCCCGCGCACAAGCAGCCAGATAAGCGTCGCGCGCGCGATCTATTGCGCAGCACGAGAATTGGAGTCCATGCTGTTTACGAATATGCTAACTGAAGAGCAATTGAATTAGAAATACCTGTCTAGTAACGTGTAGCACCACCTTCCGTCCGGATGACGGCGGCGATTCGCCTCGGCATGGACTCAACAAGACACCGAAAGCGTTGGGAAGCCATACGGATCCACGACCCCTGAACAAGCTCCCACAATTCACGAAAATTTAATGGAGGGGGTCAGAGCCTCGAACATCTTTCTCGATGGCATCCCAGATGTGCTCGATGGGATTGAGGTCAGGTGACCTAGCTGGCTAAAGAAGCGAGGTCACGTCGGTGAAGTGTTCATCCAACCATTCGGACACAATTCGGGTGCGATGGCATTGTCTTGTTGCAGGATGAAGTCCCCAGTGGGATGTTGAAGACGCACAAACGGGAGCAAATGGTCGTCCAGGATATCCCAGTAACGTTGACCTGTGAGGGATGATGTCACACGTACCAGGGGTCCCATTTTAGTCCACGTAAACAGTCCCCAGACGAGAATGCCACCCCCACCAGCTTGAAGAGTACCCTGCTGGCAAAAAGGGTTCATCGCTTGATGTTGTTTGCGCCGTACTCGTATCGTGCCATCCGCATGTACCAACGTGAGGTTTGACTCATCAGTCCAGGCAACATTTTCCCACATATCTAAGGTCCAGTGGCGATATTCCCGCGCCCATGCTAATCTTTGCACCCTGTGATATGCGGTCAGCAGTGGTACCCTCGTGAGACTATGGCTTCTGTACCCCATAGCGAGATGGTTCTGGATGGCGTGGCTGCCTACACGTTTTTGTGCACCAGCGTTAAATTGCCGAGTGATTTCTTGCACTGTGGCCCGTCTATCCGCTGTTACAATGCGAGCTAGCCGACGATGACCCCGCTCATCCACACGCTGTTGTCCACGGCAATTGGCCCATGTAGGGATGGTTTTACAGGATTCGATGTAATCACGGTGTACCCGTGACACAGTGGTTCGTGAAACTCCCAGTGCCTGCACGAATTCCGAGATGGAGTGACCCATTCGTCGGGCCCCGACAATTTGCCCACGATCAAATACGCTTAGATCCTTCGTCTTACCCATACTGCGTCCGACTCTTACTCATTCCGTTTGCATCGCCTTATATTGTCGGATCGCTGCATACGTCATGTCGTTTCCGTTTACAGGGCCGTCCACAGCGCCACATTTGCATAACGCCAGCTGTTTCTAATTCAATTGCTGTTCAGTGTATATACACTCAAGGATAGTAAAATTTGCGCACCTAGAAGAAAACATGCTACAACCGCGAAACTTTGCAAATAGCGCATGCTGGTATGCAAATGATCCACGTTTTGTGCGAGTGCGCATGACCACACACCCTGTGGAGGCGCTGCAAGCGCGAACCGGCAGCCTTATAAACCGGTGTGTGGTCGATTCCCCATGGAAGCGGAAAGCACCAGCCGACGCAAGCAAGAGTACAGAGTGACAATAATGCCGGGTAGATACCAGAGACGTCGATTTACGCAACTTACGGACTTTGAGAGAGGCCTGATCATCGGGCTGAAAACCTCAGGGGGGTCAGCGCGCCGTATTGCCCGCCACGTGGATCGTTCTGACCATACCGTCCGACTATGTTGGGAGCAGTGGACACGTGACGGCACTGCCACACGGCGGAGCGGCTCCGGACGGATCAGGAGGACTACCGGTAGAGAGGATCGACGGATCGTGTGCCAGGCACAAACGGATCCCACGGAGACCCGGTCCACTATACAGGCAGATGTATAGTGGCTCCTGTGTGCCCACAAACTATTTCCCGACGCCTTGCGGAAGCGAATCTGCGATCCCAGCGCCCCTTACGTGTGCTGCCATTAACACCGGAACATCGCCGGCTCCGTGTGCAGTGGTGCCAGGCCAGAGCGACGTGGAACGCCACAGACTGGCCACGTGTGGTGTTTAGCGATGGGCGCCGCTTCGTTTTGGGGACAGATGATCATCGTTTAGAGGTATGAAGCCTCCCTGGGTCAACGACACAATCCCGACCTCGCTATCGAGCTCCACACCTCCCCCACTACAGGCGTTATGGTCTGGGGAGCCATTGCCTACGATAATCGATCAGCTCTAGTAGTGGTATTTGGATCATTGAGGGACCAGTGGTATATGAGATCCTACGGCCCCATGTGCTCCCATTCCTGGCCGGGATTCCAGATGTGCGATACCAGCAAAAAAATGCCCGCCCGCACACCGCTCAGGTTGCGCAGGGCTGCCTAAGTCATGTCCAGACATTTCCATGGCCTGCCCGCTCCCCGATCATTCCCCTATCCAACATGTGTGAGAACAGTTGAAACGCCAGCTGCCGCCGTGCCGCACTATCCGGGATTTGAAGCACACCGTGCAACACGTGTGGGCCAGTCTGCCACAGGAGAACATCAGGCGTCTGTTCGCCTCCATGCCGGACCCCCTTGAAGCATGCATTGCCATACGAGGTGGTGCGACGCGCTATTGAAGATGACCGGACTGAGTCCCACAGATTTCTCTGTAATTGTCCTGCACCTCTGTTTTTGCCATATGTGTATTATTCATCTGTATCATTACGTCCATAAAATTTCAGTTCAATCCGACGCTTCCTTCTTGGTGCGCAAATTTCATTGTCCGGGAGTGTACAACCCGAGGACCTACTTTCTGTTAGTAGAGTGTTCGAAGTTAGAATGGGAAAAGCTGCCGACTTATCGGAGTTTGATATAGGAGAAATTGTGATGGCAGGGCGCCTTGGAACTACGATCTCGGAAACGGCTCGGCTTGTGTGTTGTTCACATGCCGCCGCAGTGAGTACGTATCAAAAGTGGTGCACAGATGGTCAAACGTCAAACCGTCGTTCAGCCGTGGGCCGTCCGCAGCTCATCGATGCCAGAGAGGAGCGTAGAGTGTCGCGCATTTTTCACAGCGACCGCAGAGCCACAGTGAGACAAGTCCTCCGCAGCTACAAGAGTGGTGATCAGGACAATGTGTCACCGCACACAGTTCATCGGAGCATTCATCATGCTGCGTAGCCAAAGACCCAGCCGGGTACCCATGCTCACTGCACGTCATCGCCAACAACACATTTAAATGGGCCCAAGATCATCGAGATTGGACCGTGGATGATTGAAAGAAAGTGACCTGGTCTGACGAATCAAGATTCCTGGTGCATCACGTAGACGGCCGAGAGCGAGTACGCCGATTACCAACCGAGGCTATGGCCCCTGGATGCACTGTTGGGCGGAAACAGGACGCCGGCGGCGGTGTTATGCTCGGAGTGATGTTTTCATTGGGACACTATAGACCGCATTATCCCAATAGCACAATCCCTGATAAATGTCAGGGATCTGAACATTGTTGCTGACCAAGTTCAATCCATTCCTGGCAACTGTGTTCCCTGCTGGTGATGGGCATTTACCAACAGGATAATGTGCCATGCCACACTGCCAGAATCGTCAAGGAGTAGTTCGAAGAGCATTGCTGGTGACTTTCTTTTAAGGCCCTGGCTTCCGAATTCACCGGACATGAACCCGCTCGAACATTTTTGGTTCGACTTGGAAAAGCGGGTTCACCACCCCGAAATGTACGGGAACTGGAGGATCTGCTGCTCACACTATGGTGCCAGATACCCGAGGATAACCTATCGCCACCTCATCGAATCGATGCGGCGCCTGTTTTGCGGGCTAAAGGGGGTCTTACAGCTCATCAGGTAGGTGGTCCTAATTCAATGGCTCATCCATGTACATTACAACGAGATACATGGTAGAGTGAGACATCGTAGAGTAGAGTGAGATGAGATACATCGTGCAGTGAGACGACATACATCGTAGAGTAGAGTAAGACGAGATAAATAGTAGAGTGAGACGTGAGACGAGATACATCGTAGAGTGAGACGTGAACACATACTTGCTGGAGACAAAGGTCGTTTTATTGTCTTCCATTCCCAGAAAACGTTGCCCATTACAATATATACTCGACATTTTCTGTGATGGTGAACACCAGCGTCGGTGTGCCATCGTAAGGATTGTCGAAAATTTTCGCATTTGTCAAGCAGCATCACAAATCATTTTCATTTTGTTCATAGAACAGACTTCTCTCATTATATGGGTAACAGTGCAAATGCATTTAAAATATGCACCATGAAAATCAAAGTGGCAGTTACAACTCATCTGGCTTTCAAGACAAGTACGACTGCGTTTTATGTATCGAAGAACATGTACTCTATTTTTGAGTACGAGTAACATTAGCCAAAGATCGTTCGTTTGTTGGGCATTAAAAGAGTACTGAAGCATTGATGATGATGGCCGCCCCGGTGGCGCAGTGGTCTAAGGCGTTGGCCTCTGATCATTCGTGCGTAAGGGGTCCGGGTTCGAATCCCTGTTAGGCATGGATGTTGTGGTTGTCTTACGGCACTGGCTCTCTCCCTTCCCTGGAACCAGTGACCCTAAATTAGGGACGGGCGACTGCTTATAGCCCACTGAGTTGCTCACGATGGTCGTTAAACCTCCAATAAAAAAAAAAAAATCATTCGTCCGAACGGGGTCCGGGTTCGAATACCGGTGAGGCATGGATGTTGTGTTTGTCTTACGGCACTGGCTCTCTTCCTTCCCTGGAACTAGTGACCCTAAATAAAGGACGGGCGACTGCTTATAGCCCATTGAGTTGCTCACGATGGTCGTTAAACCTCCAACCAAAAAAAAAAAAGCATTGATGACGAATGACAACATTTAGGAGTACCAAGCTATTAGCAAACGAAGAATGAGAACAGTTGGGATTAATTTACCAGCATGGAAGCAATAGACAATAAACCCCAGAATAACAAAAGGAATAAAAGGGTTATCCAACGAAAAAAACTGAGAGCAGTAGAAAGGAAGATAGAGCGAAAAACAGAGAAGGAAGAGATGGATGCAGCGACACAGTGAGAGAGGCAGGAGAGATAGAGATAGAGAGGCAGATAAAGAAAGGAAGAAAGACATGATGAGAGACGAAGAGAGATATAGACAGAAAGAGAGATAAATAGAGACAGAAACAGAGGACAGACGCGGTGAATGGGGCACAGAGATAGACAGAAGAGGAGCGAGAAAAGGGGGGGGGGGCACTGAGACAGGCAGAGCAACAGAAACAGTGGGAAAGGCAGAGGTAGTGACAAAGAGAGAGAGGTAGAGAGATAGAGAGATAGATACAGAAAGAGGGAGAGGGATAGAGAGACAAACAGTGAGTGAGGAATAGACAGAGTGATGAAGATAAAAAGTGACAAGAGATATATTAGGAAAAGAGACGTTGAATGAGGCAGAGAAAGGGAGGGAGATACAGTGAGAAATGTAGAGAAAGCGAAAGTAACGAGGACAAAGAAGCAGAGAGAGAAAAACACAGAGAGAAGGAATTATAAAAACATTTCTGTTCTCTCAAAATTTCTTCCAGTCAAAAAATTAATTAATCAATTAATATACAAATTAAACTAAAAAATTACAATAAATAGAAATGCTCGTTGCTCATAGGATACACAATTTTTTTTTATTTTTCATTTTATTAATTTTTTACTAATTTTTTTTTATTTCATTCGTTTTCAATTGCGTTTCACTTCTACGTCATATAATGTGATTTATTTCGTTTTGCTACGTTAGAAATGAAATTTCAGCGTTTAGTGCTGTTTAACTCGATTTCCTTTTTATTGTGTGTGTGTTTTTTTGAATTAGAGGTTTAACGACCACCGTGAGCAACTCAATGGGCTATAAGCAGTCGCCCGTCCCTAATTTAGGGTCACTGGTTCCAGGGAAGGGAGATAGCCAGTGCCGTAAGACAAACACAGCATCCATGCCTCACCGGGATACGAACCCGGACCCCTTTCGGACGAATGATCAGAGGCCATCGCTTAGACCACTGCGCCACCGGGGCGGCGTGTGTGTGTGTGTGTGTGTCTTCATTCATAGGTACTGTTTCGAATTTAGCGTTGTGTCTTTCGGCATAAAAAGTAAAGACATCCCACCAGAGCTCGATGATAGCCACCTTTCGTGGTCCTATGACATCATATTCTTAATTCATATGTGTTTCGTCATTCTCTGAACTGCACGACACAGCAACCAAAGAAAAAAAAAAGAACTGAGGCACAGTAAAAGGTTTACTGAAGTACAGCTCGCTACAGACCATAACCGTAGACAACGAAGATATGACCTCAGAATCATCATGAGAAAAAAATCTGCCCCTCAGTTTACAAAGACATTTGAAACGCTTGAATTCTGCAAATGATATAGTGTATACCTGCACATTCCGCTCGTCATTGCTCACCAATGTAAAAGTATTCTGTATGACTACGCTTCACATGTAACGGCTGAATCAAATTAAATAATTTATTCACATATGCAAGAACAATAGCTGATCAAATAGTAATAAGACTCAACTTGCTATCAGGCGCGGATTGGGGATACCGAGAGGCCTCCTCCCGATGGCAGCCATATTCTCAGCCGGTAAGGCTTATGCTAATTCAAGAAGAAAAAATTATACTTCACCAAGTTTGTACAAGAAAATCAAATTACGCTGAAGAAGTAAAGCTTCTTTACCATTTTATCCGCATGAAAAAAAAACAACAAAAAAACAAGACAGATGACACCGAATTTTTGGGTATAATGAGCACGTCCTTTGAATCTGTTCTGATGCGAATTAAACTTATCAAAGTTATTCAAAGTCAATGGAACCGGCATGGAAAACAGTAATATCTGGTTTACGCCCTCTGGTTGCAAACTTGTGAGTTAAGAAAAATTTGAAATTATATGAGAAACATTTCGCGGCGAAAACGCTCTCCAACAAAGAAATAATTTTACAAATCGGACTCTTAAAAGCAGATATATCGAGAAATATAAGATATGTATCTACGTCCCCAGGAGGGAAAAACATGCATTATTTTAAGAAGAGAGTATTCTCAAAAGGTTTTTCGATGTGAGCGGTATCGTTCCACGAACTAATTTTTTTCATCAAACAGAG
The DNA here is from genome assembly GCA_039090855.1 of Macrothele yani. Lineage (NCBI taxonomy): Eukaryota > Metazoa > Arthropoda > Arachnida > Araneae > Macrothelidae > Macrothele > Macrothele yani. The sequence goes on along the minus strand of CM077027.1, from coordinate 128,166,464 downwards.
GCCATCGCTCTTTCCACGTTTATAAGTGAGTCACGGAAAAATTATCATTGGCCGCCACTGGGAATCGAACCCAGGGTCTTCCAGTTTCGCGCCGGATATGCTTCCAGCTTCCACTACACCACAGCGGCCTCGAATTCCTCCTATAACCACAGCGGCCTCGAGTTACTCCAGACTGAATTCCTCCAGACCCCTCCCACCCGCGTACCAGAGGCTTAAACCAAGCATGACAACAAAAAAGAATAAAACGTGCAGTGAAATGTGAAAAGGTAAGCAACCTTCTAATTATTAAAATTTTTTGAAAAACATTTTGCACCGGAAACGCTATCCAACAAAGAAGGAATTTTTCAAATCGGACTCTTAGAAGTGGAGATATTGACAAAAATAAGATATACATCTACGTCCCCTGGTGGAGAAGCCATTCCTTATTTTAAGAAGAAAATATTCCAAAAAGGTTTAACGACGTAAGTAGTATCGGTCCACAAATGATTTCTTTTCAATCGAGATTTTAGAAGCTCAGATTTTGCTGCAAATACATCAGAAGTGGAAATTAAGACGTACGCCCCCTAGTGAGTGGCCAAATCATTTTTTACCAAAAATTAGAAATTACATTCGAAAGATTTTTCATCAGGAGTTGTATCCGGTGCAGAAAATATTTTTAAAATCGTAGTTTTAGAGGCTTAAATATCGGGGGAAACGCAATTTACCTTTCCGCCCCCTAGCCTAAGGTCTATGAATTACTTGAAAATTTTGAAATTATATGAAAAACATGTCGCACCGGAAACTTTATCCAATAAGGAAAGAATTTTTCAAATCGGACCATTAGAAGAAGAGATATTGATAAAAATATACTGTACATCTACGCCCCTGGGGAAAAACCATGCAATATTTTAAGAAGAAAATATTCCGAAAAGGTTTTTCAACGTCAGTGTCATCGGTCCATGAACAAATTATTTCAATCCAAATTTTAGGAGGTCAGATTTTGTGGCAAATGCATCAGAAGCAGAAATTAAACCTTACGCCCCCTTGTAGCCTAACCATTTTTTACAAAAGATTAGAAAGTATACGTTAAAATTTTTTCCATCAGGAGTTGTATCCGCTGTAAAAAACAATTTTCAAATCGGAGTTTTAGAAGTACACGTATTGGGGAAAAAACACTTTACTTTTACGTCCCCTAGCGGAAAATCTATGAGCAACTTGATAAAGTGACTATACCTGAAATACTCTCCGGCATAAATGGAATCAAAAGGTAAAATAATATTTTTTCAATCGGATGCTTAGAAGCAAATATATATGGACTAAAATGTATTTTGAATTCGATATCATCTGCATTTACGCCCTCTAGCGGTGAAATTGTACATCTTAAAAAAATCGAAATGAAGGATTATCATTCGCATATTTCAACCTTCCCAATGCAAAGAGAATTTTTCAAATCGGACTAATTAGTTGCAGAGATGTGTCCACAGACGGGCTGACAGACGTTTCGGATGGACAAACCGATAACATAAGCACGATATTTTTTTTTACAAAAGACGTGCTAAAACACGTAGAAAATATACCGTTGAGCGGAGACCACTATTTTTCACACAATCTCTCCTCCTTCATGACTTTCAAACTTTAATTCCGTTCATTTAGACTGATTTTTTGTATCTCACCCGCTATAGCTAATTGCTGTTGCACTTATTAATCAATGCAATCAAATATCAATAACGGATCAAACATATATATAATGTGAATTTTCAGAACAAGAACTAAAGATCTACCGAGGTCTGTTTACCATGAACACAGATATAAAGCGATGACCACGTCAAAGAAAAAAAAATTAATCAGCATATAAAACTTGGTTGGAGTGCATTTGAAAAAACAGTGCAATTTTCAAGAACAATTCACCATTATGTCTTGAAACAAAAGTGTTTAATCGATGCATCAGTCGAGTTCTTACTTATTGATCAGAGACATGGACCTTAACTAAAAAAAACACTGAGATTCAAAAAAATATTAGTTTTTAAATTTTGTCATGAAAATAATAATATTTAATGCTTACCTTTTCTGTGGCAGTTTGCGTGTTTTCCTTTTGCTGTTTTGGGATTTTTTTTAACTTCGCTGGCTCCCCAAGGGTTGCCCAAGAATTAATTAATTTAATTTATTTTCTGTTTTGTTTTTAAACTAACTGTATATACGAATTCGACATCGCAGAAACACACACTTGCTTGGTTTATGTAGAAATGAGAGAGTTGTGCTTTGTGTTTTGTCGGCCCTTGAAAAAGCCATAAGTGACAAATGCCAATAATCGTATTTTCTACAATATATATATCATCATCATCATCATTGTCAACCATTATCAATCCACTGCTGGACGAAGGTCTCTCCAAGTTTCCTCCACAACGGTCTGTCTTGTGCCAGTCTCCTCCATGTCACTCCCGCATACTTTCGAATTTCATCCACCCATCTTCCATGTGGTCTTCTTCTGGGTCTTTTCCCGTCCCTTGGAATCCAATCTAAAATTTCGGCTGTCCATCGATGGTCTGTTCTTCTGGCAGTATGTCCAGCCCATTGCCATTTCAGGGATTTAACTCTGATCATGATGTCTTCCACTCTTGTCATTTTTCGGATCCACGTGTTAGTCTTCTTATCTCTCCTGGTTACACCAAGCATGCACCTCTCCATGCTACTTTGAGTTTTCTGCAGCCTTTGTATGTCTCTTTTAGCTAAGGTCCACGTCTCTGCACCATACGTAAGCACTGGAAGGATGCATTGATCAAACACTTTTCTTTTAAGACATAATGACATATTGCTCTTGAAAATTATGCTGTTTTTTCCAAGAGCTCTCCAGGCAAGTTTTGTACGCCGATTAATTTCTTCACCAATGTGACCCTCACTTGATATCTGCTGTCGAAGATAAACGTACGTGTCTGTTATCTCCAGCTTTTCTCCATCAATCGATAAATCTTCATTTCTTGTAAAAGCATTGAACATCACTTTTGTCTTCTGAAAGTTCATTTTTAATCCCACTTCTTTACTCTTGTCAGCAAGTTCCTGCATCATACTCTGTAGCTCTGATGGGGTAGTTGCTAAAATGACTATGTCATCAGCAAAACGAAGGTGGGTTAGATAATCTCCATTAATCTTTATGCCTTTGTTTTCCCAGTTCAGTGATTGAAAGACATTTTCCAATGTGGCATTAAAGAGCTTCGGAGATATGGTGTCACCTTGTCTCACTCCTTTTCCAATTTTTATGTGTGTTGTATTTTCAAATAGCAGAATCTTTGCACTTGCATTTTCATAGATGTTATTAATATAATTAATGTATGCATCTTCAATACCGCAGGATTTCAGAGCCATTGCAACTGCTGATGGTTTCACCGAATCAAAGGCTTTTTCATAATCGATAAAAGCCATGCACAATGGAAGTTCATATTCCCTCGCTCTTTCAATTAGTTCTCTCAGTACGTGGATATGATCTATTGTGCTGTAGCCACTCCTGAATCCAGCTTGTTCTCTCGGTTGAGTCATGTCCAGTGTTACCTTCAAGCGGTATGAAAGAACTTTAGTGAAGATTTTATAAACCACTGATAGGAGGCTGATAGGTCTGTAGTTCCTGAGATCCTCAATGTCACCTTTTTTATGTAGCAGGATCATTGTAGCGTTGTTCCAATCCTCAGGAATTTTCCCTTCATTAAGGCATCGAGTGAAAATTTGGGCGAGTACTGTTTCGATTTCTCCACTTGCTTCTTGTATGATGTCTACAGTAATTCCATCTTCTCCTGGAGCTTTTCCCCGCTTCATGTTCTTGATTGCATGTGCAACTTCTGCTGGAAGGACTGGAAGAACTCTGGTACCTTTCATGATGCCTGGAGTACATGTATCATCCCTTTTATATAATTTGGAGTAGAAATCTTTCACTCTTGTCAAAATTTCGCCTCTATTTCTTGTTACAGAACCATCTTCTTTTCTCAGTGCCATAATCTGTTTTTTTCCCTTACTGAGATGTCCCTTTGCTATCTTTAGGCTTTGGTTGTTTTCAATTGCTTTCCTTACTAGTTCACAGTTGAATTTCCTTACGTCTTCAGTGATACTTTTTCGTACTGTCTTGCATAGCTCTATATATTCCACTTTGGAAGTCACATCTTCTTTAGTTGTCCTCATCTCTCTTCTTTTTGCATCAACATTGTGGTTTTTCCTGATAATTTGTTCACATGCAATTTGTTCTTAGACCCAGCTAATTTTGTTGCTGTTTCCATAAGAGCTTTGGTTACTTTTCTGTTAACTTCAGAAATATCCACTTCTTGCGATGTTAGGCCTTCTAAAGCAGAGAATCTGTTCTTCAGTTCCAATTTGAAGGTATTATGGTGTTTTTTAAGGTTGGTTATGTCAATGCATTTTGTTTGTCTTATGAGCTTGCTACGTTCGAGTTTAGTGTTGAGGTGCATCTTACATCTCACCAATCTATGGTCACTGCCTGTGTTGAACTTGTTTAGCACACTGCAGTCTTCTATGACGAATTTTTTGTTACGCAAAATAAAATCAATTTCACTTGTCGTCCCATTTGGATGTCTCCATGTCCATTTCCCGTGTGGCTTTTTCTTGAAAAAGGAGTTCAAGATGAAAAACCCTTCTGCCTCTGCAAACTCTACGAGAGTATTTCCACGCTGGTTTCTGTTGCCGTGACCGAATTTACCTACTGAAGTTTCATTCTGTTGCCGTTGCCCTATTTTTGCATTGAAATCTCCCATAATTATCTTCAAGTGCTGCTTACCTTTATATTTGCAAATATATATGATTCGGTGAAACCATCAGCAGTTAAAATGGCTCTGAAATCCTGCGGTATTGAAGATGCGTACATTAATATTATTAATAACATCTATGAAAAAGCAAAGATTCGGCTGTTTGAAAATACAACACACATAAAAATTGGAAAAGGAGTGGGACAAGGTGACACCGTATCTCCGAAGCTCTTTAATGCCACATTGGAAAATGTCTTTCAATCACTGAACTGGGAAAACAAAGGGATAAAGATTAATGGAGATTATCTAACCCACCTTCGTTTTGCTGATGACGTAGTCATTTTTGCAACTACCCCATCAGAGCTGCAGAGTATGATCCATGAACTTGCTGACAAGAGTAAAGAAGTGGGATTAAAAATGAACTTTCAGAAGACAAAAGTGATGTTCACTGCTTTTACAAGAAATGAAGATTTATCGATTGATGGAGAAAAGCTGGAGATAACAGACACGTACATTTATCTTGAACAGCAGATATCAAGGGAGGGTCACATTGATGAAGAAATTAATCGGCGTAAAAACTTGCCTGGAGAGCTCTTGGAAAAAACAGCATAATTTTCAAGAGCAATATGTCATTATGTCTTAAAAGAAAAGTGTTTGATCAATGCATCCTTCCAGTGCTTACGTGTGGTGCAAAGACGTGGACCTTAACTAAAAGAGACATACAAAGGCTGCAGACTACTCAATGTAGCATGGAGAGGTGCATGCTTGGTGTAACCAGGAGAGATAAGAAGAGGAACTCGTGGATCCGAAAAATGACAAGAGTGGAAGACATCGTGATCAGAGTTAAATCCCTGAAATGGCAATGGGCTGGACATACTGCCAGAAGGACAGACCATCGATGGACAGCCGAAATTTTAGATTGGATTCCAAGGGACAGGAAAAGATCCAGAAGAAGACCACGTGGAAGATGGGTGGATGAAATTCGAAAGTATGCGAGAGTGACATGGAGGAGACTGGCACAAGACAGACCGTTGTGGAGGACACTTGGGGAGACCTTCGTCCAGCAGTGGATTGATAATGGTTGACAATGATGATGATGATGATGATATGACCGATAAATAGCGATATAACTATGACATCGGGATTATAGGAAATGCTATCCCACACTCACCAACCCGCTTGGCCAGCGTGGTGAGTTATGGACAAACACCCCCAAAATGATTTCACAACTTAAAACTTGGCCCTCAGTCTCCGGCAGCTGGATCGTACCTCGCCAAGGCAGCGGCCAGTGCGACGTGAAGGCAGAGGGTGCTAAGAATCACCGGAGGACCGGACTAGGCTGCCATCTGATGCTGACCTTGGCTACCTTTAATGGACGATCCCTATCTTCTGATTCAAGACTCCTTGAATTGGAGGAGGAACTCGGAAAGATCAACTTGGATTTTGTTGGACTAAGCGACGTAAGAAGAAGAGAACAGCTAGTTGAACTGAAAAGTGAACATCTTTTTTGCTATCGTGGGACAGATACTAGCAGAACTAGTGGTGTTGGATTTATAATAAACAAAAGACTGAAGGACAATATTCTGGGAGTTGAAAGTTCCTCGGACAGGGCTGCACGACTCGTTATCCAACTCTCCAAAAGATACCAGGCTCAGATTATTACCCACCACAAGTCATTCTGAAGAAGAAATTGAAGAATTCTACGAGGTAATTCGGAATCTAAATAACAAGGCAAACAGCACACGAAGATCATTATGGATGATTTCAATGCAAAAGTAGAGTAACAGCAACAGAATGAAACTTCGGTTGGTAAATTTAGTTATGGGAACAGAAATCAACGTAGAAATACTCTCGTACAGTTTGCAGAGGAAGAAAGGTTTTTCATCGTGAAATCCTTTTTCAAGAAAAAGCCACACAGGAAATGGACATGAAGACATCCAAATAGGACGACAAGGGAAATTGATTTTATTATGTGTAACAAAAATTCGTCATCGAAGACTGCAGTGTGTTAAACAACTTCAACACAGGCAGTGCCCACAGATTGGTGACATGTAGGATACGCCTCAACACCAAACTCGAACGTGGCAAGATCATAAGACCAACAAAAGTATTGCCATAACCAACCTAAAAAAACATCATAATACACTGCTGGACAATTGCTAAGGACGGATCATAAACGGCTATATAGCGCATAAAAAATTAAGTGTGGTTGGATGCCAAGTGGCATAAAATAATGTCAGAATGCCAGGACATTACAAGAAAGACAATTTATTGTGCTGTGAAATCCAGAAGGCTTTCGAACGTGTTCAAGGGACAAACAGGCCATTTTGTGCAGAATACGTAAACGTGAAAAAAATGCAATTACCGTCCGCAGGCGTTTTGGCGTAAGATGTCAATACGGGATATGGCCACCATGGAGGGCGATGCAAGATTTCACACGTCGTGTCATGCTTTGCACAACATTATCAAGCAGCTGTTGGGGTAATTTATCCCATTCCTCTGTCAGTGCACGGATCAGGGTGTCCTTGTTTATTGGAGGGCATTGGCGACCAGCATCCCACACATCCCACACATTTTCAATGGGGTACAGATATGGAGAACGTGCTGGCCATACGAGGCGTTGAATATCCTCGCTCTCAAGACACTCCTGGACAGCGACTCTTCGATGACATGTTGCCTTGTCGTCCATGAAAATGAATCTATAACCGACAGCACCACGGAACATGCGAACATGAGGTAGCAGAAACATCATTAATGTATCGTTGGCCAGTCATAGTCCCAGTTGGAAGCACATAAAGGGACGTACGGCCATTGATCATGATGCCAGCCCATACCATGACACTCCATGTCGGATATCGGTCCCTTTCCTGTATGTTTGCTGGACAATATGCAGTACCACCATCACGCCAGATCAGTTGTCGTTGACAATCAGACGATAGACTGTATCTACTCTCATCTGAGAAGAGGACAGCAGACCAGTCGTTATCAGTCCAATTGCGATGTTGATGGCACCATTGCAAACGGGCGGTACGGTGACGTCTGGACAATGGGATGCAGACAACAGGACGGCGGGCGTATAGTCCTCCTTCATGAAAACGTCTGGCGACAGTTTTTCGGGAGATCCGCCTGCCGGTAGCAGCCATAAACTGATTTGCTACCTCACTAGCTGTGCTGCGCCGGTGTCTTTTTGTTGATAGCACTATGTACCGATCTTCTGCAGGTGTCGTACTTGAAACACGACCTCTCCCGTGACGTTTGCTACACTCTCCATTTGTTTGAAATGATTTCCAAAGCCTTGAAACAACACTGTGGCTGACGTCGAACTCCCTGGCAACATCTGTTATTTTTCGCCCTTCTTCAATCTTGCCAATAATACGGCCACGCGTAAAATCATCTAGGTGATGTCGGGAAGACATACTGAAAATTGCAAGTTCGTCAATTGATTATTTCCCTTTCAACTTTGCGTTTGAACAACAACGGTCAATACGCGTCAAATCCTTTATATCTCTTATCAGCGCTATGACGTCACGAACAAGTTCGGCAATCCAAAATTTGCATACGCACAACACGTCTTACTGTATCCCGCACTTATGCTAATTTCCACATTTTCCTGCCTTCTATTTTATGGTTGCTATCGTTGCTATTGTCATCCGTCCTTAGCAATTGTCCGGCAGTGTACTTTCAAGTTGGAACTGAGGAACAGATTATCTGATTTAGAAGGCCTAATATCAGAAGAAGTGGGTATTTATGAAGTTAACAGAGAACTCACCAAGGCTTTTATGGAAACAGCAACAAAAATAGGTGGTACTAAGAACAAGTTACATATGAAAAAAATTTCAGGAAAAACAAAATGTTGATGCAAAAGAGAAGAGAGATGAGGGGCAAATAAAGAAGACGTAACTTCCGAAGTGGAATATATAGAGCTATGCAAGACAGTGCGAAAACGTATAACTGAAGACATAAGAAAATTCAGTTGTGAAATAGTCAGAAACGCAATTGAAAACAACCAAAGCATAAAGATAGCAAAGGGACATCTCAGTAAGGGAAGAAAACAGATTATGGCTCTGAGAAAAGAAAATGGTATTGTAACAAGAAATAGAAGCGAAATTTTAACAAGGGTGAAATATTTCTATTCAAAACTATATGAAAGGGATGACACATCTAATTTAGACATTACGACAGGTGCCAGTACCAAAGTCCCTCCAATCCTCTTTGCAGAAGTTACATATGCAATTAAGAACATGAAACGGGGAAGAGCTCCAGGAGAAGATGGAATTACCGTGGGCGGTCATTATACAAGAAGCAAGTGGAGAAATTGAAACTACACTCGCCCAAGTTTTCACCAGATGTCTTAATGAAGGGAAGATTCCTGAGGATTGGAACAATGCTACAAGGATCTTGCTCCATAAAAAAGGTGACATTGAGGATCTCAGGAACTACAGGCCCATCAGCCTACTATCAGTGGTTTGTAAAATATTCACTAAGGTTCTTTCACATCGCTTGAAGGTAACATTAAACATGACTCAACCAAGAGAACAAGCTGAATTCAGGAGCGGCTACAGCACTGTAGATCATATCTATGTACTGAGAGAACTAACGGAAAGAAAAAGAATATGAACTCCCATTACGCATGGCTTTTATTGATTATGAAAAGGCCTTCGATTCCGTGAAACCATCAGCAGTATCTATGGCTTTGAAATCATGCGGTATTGAAGTTAAATACATTAGCATTATTAATAACATCTATGAAAATGCAAGTGCAAAGGTTCGGATATTTGAGGATACAGCACAAATAAGAATTGGAAAAGGAGTGGGATAAGGTGACACCATATCACCCAAGCTCTTTAATGCTACATTGCACAATGTCTTTCAATCATTGAACTGCTAAAACAAAGGGATAAAGATTAATGGAGATTACTTAACTCACCTTTGTTTTGCTGATGACATAGTCATCTTTGCAACTACCCCTTCAGAGCTGCAAAGTATGATACAAGAACTTGCTGACAAGAGCAAAGAAGTGCGATTAAAAATGAACTTTCAGAAGACAAAAGTGATGATGTACAATGCTTTTACAAGAAACGAAGATTTATCGATTGATGGAGAAAAACTTGAGACAACCGATACCCACATTTATCTTGGGTAGAAGATATCAAGTGAGGGTCACATTGATGAAGAAATTAATCGGCGTATGAGACTTGAATGGAGAACTTTGGAAGAAACAATACAATTTTTAAGAGCAGTATGCCATTATGTCGTAAAAGAAAAATGTTTAATCAATGCATGCTGCAAGTGCTTACGTATGGAACAGAAACATGGACCTTAACTAAACAAGTTAGTAAAATCATGCAATGCATTGATTATAATACGCTTTCCAACATACCAGAAATCATTACTCAAGATATGAGGATAATGGTTGTGGAATAAATCTCGGTCCTGTGCCCTGACCTTTGATCCCATTTCGATTATATTTAACAGAACCGGTTCAGTATACCTCCGAAATAACATGATAAAGTTTTGTCGCAATGGAAGCATTTTTACGCGTAAGTTATGATGCATAAGGGCTATGGAATAGATTCCGCTCCTGTGTCCTAAGCTTTGAACCCATTTCGCCCATTATCAATAGGATTCGTCCCTAGGCAGGCCCCTACCACATACTAACATTTCAACCAAATCGAAGAATTTTTACGTAATTTATGACGCATAATGGCGATGGAAATGATTCCGCTCCTGTGTCCTGACCTTTGACCCCATTTCGCCCATTTTCAATTAGGTTTGTCCCCAAGTGGTAGGGGACAATAGGGTTTGTCCCCTACTACATACTAAAATTTAATCGAAATCGAACCTTTTTTACGTTAGTTATGACGCATAAGAGCAGTGGAATGGATACCGCTCCTATGTCCTGACATTTGACCCCATTTCGTTCACTTTCAATAGGATTCCTTCCCAGGTGATCCCCTTCACATACTAAAAGTTCATCGAAATCGAACGATTTTTACGCGAGTTATCGTGCGGACGCTCACACGCACACAACGCGTGACGTAATGAGACAGATGGGAATCGCGACCATCTGCTCGCAAAAGTGTGACGTCATAAAACTTTAATAGGATCCATACACAATGCGTGACGTAATGTGACAGATGGCGTGACCGCGCGCCAACATCTCACGCGCGAGTTGTGACGTCGTAGGATCGTCCCCATGTGGTCCCCTGGCACATAATAAAATTTCATCGAAATCGAACCATTTTCACGCACGTTATGACGCATAAAGACAATGGAATGCATTCCGCTCCTATGTCCTGACCTTTGACCCAACTTCGCCCATTTTCAATAGGGTTCATTCCCAGGTGGTCCCTTGCAATATACTAAAATTTCATCGACATCTAACCATATTTAAGCAAGTTATGATGCATAAGGGCAATGGAATGAATCCCACTCCTATGCCGTGACCTTTGACCCCACTTCACCCATTTTCAATAATGTTCATCCCCAGGTGGTCCCCTAGAATATGCTAAAATTTCATCGACATCGAACCATATTTACGCAAGTTATGGCGCATAAGGGCAATGGAATGCATACCGCTCCTATGTCCTGACCTTTGACCCCACTTCACCCATTTTCAATATGATTCATTCCCAGATGGTCCCCTGAAATATACTAAAATTTCATCAACATCGATCTATATTTACGCAAGTTATGACGCATAAGGCAATGGAATGGATCCCGCTCCTATGCCATGACCTTTGACCCCACTTCACCCAATTTCAACAGGGTTCATTCTCAGGTGGTCCCCTACAATATGCTAAAATTTCATCGACATCGAACCATATTTATTCAAGTTATGACGCATAAGGGCAATGGAATGGATCCCGCTACTATGCCGTGACCTTTGATCCCATTTGGTCCATTTTCAATAGGGTTCGTCCCCAGGTGGTCCTCTACCACATACTAAAATTTCATCGAAATCGAACCATTTTTACGCGAGTTATCGAGACGACAGACGGACGGACAAAGCTGGAGCATATACGCTTCTTCAACCTACGGTTGAAAAGCGTAAAAAAGACATACAAAGACTGCAGACAACTTAAAGTAGCAAGGAGAGATGCATGCTTGGTGTAACCAGGATAGATATGAAAAGGAAATCATGGACCAGGAAAATGACAAGTGTGGAAGATCTCGTGATCAGAGTAAAATCCCTGAGATGACAATGGGCTGGACATGCTGCCAGAAGGACGGACTACCGATGGACAACCGAAATTTTAGACTGGATTCCGAGGGACAGGAAAAGACCCAGAAGAACACCCATGGGAGATGGATAAATGAAATTCGAAAGTTTGTTGGAGTGACATGGAGAAGACGGGCTCAAGACAGACAATTGTGGAAGAAACTTGGGAGACCGTCATCCAGCAGTGGATTGATAATGGTTGATCATTATCAACCATTATCAATCCACTGCTGGATAAAGGTCTCCCCAAGCTTCCTCTACAACTGTCTGTCTTGTGCCAGTCTCCTTCATGTTACTCCGGCATGATATCGAATTCCATCCAATTATCTCCCATGGGGTCTTCTTCTGGGTCTTTCCATGTCCCTTGGAATCCAGTCTAAAATGTCGGTTGTCCATCGGTAGTCCGTCCTTCTGGCAGCATATCCATCCCATTGTCATCTCAAGGATTTTACTCTGATTACGAGATCTTCCACTCTTGCCATTTTCCTGGTCCATGATTTCCTTTTCTTATCTATCCTGGTTACACTAAACATGCATCTGTACATGCTTCTTACAGTTGCCTGCAGTCTTTGTAAGTCTTTTTTAGTTAAGGTCCACGTCTCGGCACCATATGTAAGCACTGGAACGATGCATTGATTAAACACTTTTTTTTAAAGACATAATGGCATTATTGCTCTTAAAAATTGTACTGTTTCTTCCAAAAGCTCGCAACTAAGTTTCATGCGCCGGTTAATTACTTCCTCAATACGACCCTTGCTCGATATCTGCTGTCCAAGGTATGTACAAGTATCGGTTGTCTCCAGCTTTTCTCCATCAATCGATAAATTTTCATTTCTTGTAAAAGCATTGTACATAAGTTTTGCCCTCTGAAAGTTCATTTTTAATCCCACTTCTTTACTCTTGTCAGCAAGTTCCTGGATGATGCTCTGCAGCTCCGAAGGGACAGTTGCAAAAATGATTACGTCATCAGCAAAACGAAGGCGAGTTAAATAATCTTCATTCATTTTTATATCTTTGATTTCCCATTCAGTGATTGAGAGATATAAGATATTTTGCAATATGGCATTAAAGAGTTTGGGAGTCTTGGTGTCACACGCGCGCTCACACACACACACATTATAGGTAAATGGCATTGATTACTTCTAGATTGCGCCATGAATCGCTAAAGCTTCAGTTCTTCGAAAGCGAAAAGCGTTATATTTCTGGATGTTCATTTTTAAGCCCACTTCCTTGCACTTGTCAGCTAATTTCTGGATCATAATGCACTCTGCTCTGGGGAATACTTGCAACAATGACAGTGTCGTCGGGTCAGTAAAACGAAGGTGAGTTAAATAATCACCATTAGATTTTATCCCCTGGACTTCCCAGTTCAAAGTCTTAAACATATTCTGCTATGTGGCATTGATATATAAACCGATAAGCCATTACATTACGACCACCTACCTAATAAGCTGTACGACCCCCTTAAGCCCGCAAAACAGCTGCCAGTCGGCGAGGCATCGATTCGATGAGGTGGCGATAGGTATTCTGGAGAATCTGGTACCATAATGTCATCAGTAGGTTTTCCAATTCCCACACATTTCGCGGTGGTTGTGATTTAGCGCGAACCTGCTTTTCCAAGTCGAACCACAAATGTTCGATTGAGTTCATGTCTGATGAATTTGTAGGCCAGGGCATTAACAGAAAGGCACCATCATGTTACTCGAACTACTCCTTGACGATTCTGGTAGTGCGGCATGGCGCATTTTCCTGTTGGTAATGGCCATCACCAGCTGGGAACATATGAATGGGTGAATTTGGTCCACAACGATGATCAGATGCCTGACACCTGTCAGGAATTGTCTTATTGGGATAATGAGACCTAAAGTGTCCCAAGAAAACATTGCCCAAGGCCATAACACCGCTGCAGCCCGCCTGTTTCCGCCCAACAGTGCATTCAAGTGCTATGGCATCCATTGGCAATCGGAGTATCCGCGCTCGGCCGTCCATGTGATGCACCAGGCATCTTGATTCGTCATGCCAGGCCACTTTCTTCCAATCATCCACGGTCCAATCTCGATTATCTTGGCCCATTGGCGATGACGTGCAGTGAGCATTGGCACCCGACTGAGTCTTCGGCTACGCAGGCCCATGCGCAGAAGGCTGCGATGAACTGAGTGCTGTGACACATTGCCCTGATCATCACTGTTCTAGCTGTGGGTGAATTGTCGCACTGTGGCCCTGCGGTCGCCGTGAACAGTGCACGAAAGTCTCCACTCCCCTCTGGTATCAATGAACTGCGGACGACATACGGCTGGGCAGCGGTTCGTCGTTCGACCATCTGTGCACCACTTTTGATACGTACTCACCACAGCGGCACGTGAGCAATCGAAAAGCGGCGCCGTTTCCGAGATCACAATTCCGAAGCGCCGTACGATTACAATTTGTTCTTTATCAAACTCCGATAAATCGGCTGCTTTTGCCATTCTGACTCCAAACATTCTACTAACCGAAAGTCGGTCTTCGGGTAGTATATATATATACTGCTCTGTGAACTTCATCTGCGCCACACGTTCGTTACTGCCACGGAAAGGACCTCAGGTTCGATCCCAGGCAGGTACGAAAGCTCGATCCACTAAAAATCCGCCGTGCGTCAGATGGGCACGTTAAGCAGTCGGACCCCGGGTACTGGCACCCCGGTAATAAATAAGGGCGTCTTCCTCCTCTTTCTACTTCGCTTCCGTGTCACTTTCCTATCGGGTGCTCTAGCCCAAATCTCCTAGTTTCCTATTTCTAAGGGTTGTTTATGACCTTAGGTCAGGCACTCCCTTCCTAAAATCCTCTACATATGATCACATCACCTGCGCCACCGTTCAGTCTCCAGGCGCGCTCGTTTGTCTATGCAGGGGGTGGTCATAATGTAATTAATGCCTCATCGGTATATAAAGCACCCCAAAACATTTACTGTAGCTGGACCTCAATGCATTGATGTATACAACGAATTTCGATTTCCTATCTCAGATTTACCTTAAATAACCTGTCCATGGGATTACAAATGAAAAATTTGGTACTTTTATTGATTTCACGCAAATATATTGATAGTATATTTGATTATACTGATTATTCAACTTAAACTGCGATTAGGGAAAGTGGGTGAGATACGGGAAATCAGTCAAAAAGGACGGAGCTTGAATTTGAAAGTCCGGGGGAAGGTGGGGATTGTATGAAAAATAGTATTATTGGCTCAACAGAACATTTTCTACCAAGTTGTTGTTTTTTTGTTTTTCATTTAAGTGGTAAACAGACTTTGCCTTCTCAATACATGATTTTCATCTATAAGCAAGGTTAAGTATAAATATTATATGTATCTTTAGCATAAGGTCAGCCGGCCGAGAATACAGCGTTCCTCCAGAAATTCTCCCGGTATCCCGACGGCCCAGTCCGCGCCTGAGCTTGGTAATGAAAAATCTTTGCCGTGCTTGTGCACTAGAAAAATCCCCGTAATGAAAAATCTTCGTCGTGTTCTGTGCCAGGAAAAACTTGGTAATAAAAAATTGTCGTGTCTGTACAACTAGCAAAAGCTAGGCAATGGAAAATCTTTGTCATACTTGTCCAACACGAAAATCTGGGCAATGAAAAATCGACATGTTTGTTCAGCAGCAAAAGGCTTGTGCAGCTAAAAAAAATGGGTATTATTAAAAAAAAAATTTGCCCTGTTCGTACGCCAGGAAAAGCTAAGTAATAGAAACATTTTTTTCATGCTTAATTAATGGTATGGTGGTTGTGCACCACGAAGAGCTGGGAAATGAAAAATCTAAGAAAAATCGGGAAATATCAAAAATCTTGCATCCAACCCAACAATTTTTATCTAATCGTTTAATGGCAATAGATGTAACACGCAGAAATTAAATATCTGCGTGTTACATCTTTTACCATTAAACAATTAATTTTTTCCCGTTCGTTTAATGGCAAGTATGTAGTAACACGCCGAAATTAAATATCTTTGCTGGGAGCACTTTACTGCAACAAAATCTGAAAAATACAAAGAAATTTGCGATTATTCCTACATCGATCTAATACAAAAAGCATTTCTTCAATCTGATTTTTTGTAGAAACTAAGATATCTTATCAGCAGACGGATATGCAGACACAGAGATCAATTTCGTGAGGACAAAACTTTTTTTGTTTCTATGCATCTTTCCGTACAGCAGTAAAGTAAATTCAAACTAAAAAAATTCGATGTAATGAAAATGGGTAACGGAGGCACTGAAAACCATTGTTGAAATCTGATTTTTGAATGCTGTCTCATGAAGTGACGCAACAATAGTTAATTTCATTGTTACTCAACAATGTATTTTACTAAACTATCTCCGAACATTATTTCATCACATTTTACATAAGCATAGTGATATCTCATTTCAGGCTACGTAAATTACGAGAACTTGATGATAAATGTTATAAAAGCTATTACAAAAATGAATGTTTGATGCAAAGAAAACGGTGCGTCGTAGCGAATTATGACTCCCCACCCCCACCCTTCCAGGAGGTTATCAGCTATTGACGAAAGCTTTAAACTGATGCATAACACGATGGAGTGTAACCCGTAGGTATCCTAGACACTAAAAGTTACCAATCCCCCCTCCTCACTAACACACTTGTGATTCAGCTTTTTACCTATCTTGCGATCCAATTTTAGATTGCGCATGCGCAGATGGTCTTTCGTAGCTACGTCACATTTCATTTACGTTCGTTTAAATATAAATAATAATAATAATAATAATATGTGAATAAGACTGCCTCCAATGCATGGCTAACAAACGGATCACTCTTTCCCGAGACCGAAGGGTTCCTGATGGGTATACAACATCAAGTTGTAAACACCAGAAACTACCGGAAGCATATCCTGAAGGACAACTCAGTGGAAAGAGACACGTGTCGGCAATGCTATCAAGCTCCGGAGACCATCCAGCATATCACAGCAGGGTGCAGAGTCCTCACATGAAGAGAGTACATTAATAGGCACAATCAAGTCGCCAAGATTGTCCATCAGAAATTGGCAATCGTTATAACCCCTACTACAAGTATGAGCCAACAAAGCTTCTAGAGAACAACGGCCACAAGATGTAGTGGGACAGATCGATCAGAACAGATAAGACCATCCCCCACAAACAGCCCGACATCGTCCTGGTCGACAAGGAGAAGTCAATTATACCTAATTGACATAGCCGTGCCCAACTCGTGCAACATTCCGAAGACGCACGGAGAGAAGCTGTCAAATTATAACGACCTACGACACGAAGTCAAGGAAATGTGGCATACGGAGAACGTCACCACCGTCCCCATAGTTATATCAGCCACAGGAGTTTTACCTAAGACCATTCATAGCTCTATACAGGCACTGGACCTTCAACCTAACACCTACATGGAACTACAGAAGGCAGCTATCCTGAACACCTGTAGGATAGAGAGAAGGAAGTTCCTGGACAACTGAGATAAAGAAATACCACTTCCCAGACTTGGTACGTCGTACCCGTCCTAGAAGGAAGAGAAGAAAAACCTCAGGAAGAGGTGGAATCTGTATTTTACTTTATAATAATAATAATAACCATGTCTCAATGGAAAACAAATCTCTATACAGGGTTCAAACGAAAGTCCTTATTCAGGGCAATAACTGCGGAAGAAAAGTTCCAAGTGGTACACAAGGTAGGTCTATGTATAGGAAAAGGATGATGGCCGAACGAATGAAAGCGATTGGGGCGCCCCTAGCGGCAAAGGTAGGAAGTTAGGAAACCTAACTCGCGAACAACGTGAGATAGAAACAAAATTCCAATTACAAAGTTGTAGCGCATCGTCTAATTAGTAGATAACGATATATGGTGCGCACGAATTATGTACATGGACGGGTCAAAATGCTGTTAATTCGAAATCGGTAAAGCGGGTGAAACAGACACAAAAATAATGACACGAGATAGAAGCTGTGCAGGCTTATTTATAATACTAAAAAATGTTTACAGGAGATATGCCTACTTACAGGCACAACGCACATCTGCGCAAAGTTAACGTACAGCCGGTTCGAAGTGGCCACCATTGGCTACAATGCACATTCCAAGGCGTGTAAGAATAGCTTCTCGTACACTATCTAGCATGGCAGGTGTCACTGTGTTACAGGGGCGCACAACGCGGTGTCGTAAATCTTCCAGACTAGTAGGTTCTGTGGCATACACCTGTTCCTTCAAGTAAACCCACAGGAAGAAGTCCAAAGGTGTTAAGTCCGGTGACCGCGGAGGCCATTCCAGCGTACCGCCATAACCAATTATCTGATGTCTGAATGTTTCAGCCAGGAAACTCCGTACGTTGGCTGCCATGTGAGGTGGTGCACCATCATGTTGGTACCACATGCGCAGCAGATCTCTTAGGGCAAGATCATCCAGAAAGTCAGATATCGGGCCCCGTAAGAGCTGACGGTACCGCTGACCTGTTAATGTCCCATCATAGAAAATGGGTCCAACTGGTGTGTTTCGCCAAATACCGCACCAAACGTTAGTTGCCCGACGTCATTGATGTCGAGCAGCTCGTCCCATAGATGGGTTGCTCAGAGCCCATGTAATGGGTATTATGTCGATTGACTATTCCGTCCCGTGCAAAACGGGACTCATCTGTCCACAAGATATCGGCCAAGAAGTTTGGATTAACCTCCAACGTGTTATGTACAAAGTTGCAGAAATCGAAACGCCTTCCCTGGTCTCCCTCCATCAAACCTTGCACTAGCTGAACGTGGTACGGGTGAGCTCCATGCTCGTTCAGGATTTGCCAAACGCATTGTGCTGTTACTCCGCATGCTTCGGCGACTGCTGTGGTACTAATGTTTGGATTGGCTAGGACATATCCCAGGACAGCTTCAGGATACACTGTAACACCCGAACCCGTAGGTCTGCCCGATCACGGACGTGCCTATATGCTTCCGGTCTCTCGGAGGCGGCGAACACACTTGTTAATAGTCGCTGCAGTTGGATGTTGACCAGTCGGAAAACACTCGGCATACCGCCTTGCAGTTTCGTGGGCATTGCGATGACATTCGCCATAAAGCTCGACCATTTCACAGTACGCAGTGTTCGAGTAGGCCGCCAGCCAGGGCTCGACCTGGCCGCCAGCAGTTTTTGTAACGTGTACGTTGACTGACGTTCAAATCCCCAGCCTCGGTATTTTATCTCACCGACCGGCTTCTACCTCATTATCAATATTTACACACGCATTAGAATCGTTCTCCATCGTGGGCCGATATTTTGCCTTGCCTAACCATCCAGCGACCGCGTGCACTTTATCGACATTTTTGCCCGTCCATGTACATAATTCGTGCGCACCATATGTCGTTTCCTACTAATTAGACAATGTGCAACAACTGTACCGATCTTCTGCAGGTGTCGTACTTGAAACACGACCTCTCCCGTGACGTTTGCTACACTCTCCATTTGTTTGAAATGATTTCCAAAGCCTTGAAACAACACTGTGGCTGACGTCGAACTCCCTGGCAACATCTGTTATTTTTCGCCCTTCTTCAATCTTGCCAATAATACGGCCACGCGTAAAATCATCTAGGTGATGTCGGGAAGACATACTGAAAATTGCAAGTTCGTCAATTGATTATTTCCCTTTCAACTTTGCGTTTGAACAACAACGGTCAATACGCGTCAAATCCTTTATATCTCTTATCAGCGCTATGACGTCACGAACAAGTTCGGCAATCCAAAATTTGCATACGCACAACACGTCTTACTGTATCCCGCACTTATGCTAATTTCCACATTTTCCTGCCTTCTATTTTATGGTTGCTATCGTTGCTATTGTCATCCGTCCTTAGCAATTGTCCGGCAGTGTACTTTCAAGTTGGAACTGAGGAACAGATTATCTGATTTAGAAGGCCTAATATCAGAAGAAGTGGGTATTTATGAAGTTAACAGAGAACTCACCAAGGCTTTTATGGAAACAGCAACAAAAATAGGTGGTACTAAGAACAAGTTACATATGAAAAAAATTTCAGGAAAAACAAAATGTTGATGCAAAAGAGAAGAGAGATGAGGGCAAATAAAGAAGACGTAACTTCCGAAGTGGAATATATAGAGCTATGCAAGACAGTGCGAAAACGTATAACTGAAGACATAAGAAAATTCAGTTGTGAAATAGTCAGAAACGCAATTGAAAACAACCAAAGCATAAAGATAGCAAAGGGACATCTCAGTAAGGGAAGAAAACAGATTATGGCTCTGAGAAAAGAAAATGGTATTGTAACAAGAAATAGAAGCGAAATTTTAACAAGGGTGAAATATTTCTATTCAAAACTATATGAAAGGGATGACACATCTAATTTAGACATTACGACAGGTGCCAGTACCAAAGTCCCTCCAATCCTCTTTGCAGAAGTTACATATGCAATTAAGAACATGAAACGGGGAAGAGCTCCAGGAGAAGATGGAATTACCGTGGGCGGTCATTATACAAGAAGCAAGTGGAGAAATTGAAACTACACTCGCCCAAGTTTTCACCAGATGTCTTAATGAAGGGAAGATTCCTGAGGATTGGAACAATGCTACAAGGATCTTGCTCCATAAAAAAGGTGACATTGAGGATCTCAGGAACTACAGGCCCATCAGCCTACTATCAGTGGTTTGTAAAATATTCACTAAGGTTCTTTCACATCGCTTGAAGGTAACATTAGACATGACTCAACCAAGAGAACAAGCTGAATTCAGGAGCGGCTACAGCACTGTAGATCATATCTATGTACTGAGAGAACTAACGGAAAGAAAAAGAATATGAACTCCCATTACGCATGGCTTTTATTGATTATGAAAAGGCCTTCGATTCCGTGAAACCATCAGCAGTATCTATGGCTTTGAAATCATGCGGTATTGAAGTTAAATACATTAGCATTATTAATAACATCTATGAAAATGCAAGTGCAAAGGTTCGGATATTTGAGGATACAGCACAAATAAGAATTGGAAAAGGAGTGGGATAAGGTGACACCATATCACCCAAGCTCTTTAATGCTACATTGCACAATGTCTTTCAATCATTGAACTGCTAAAACAAAGGGATAAAGATTAATGGAGATTACTTAACTCACCTTTGTTTTGCTGATGACATAGTCATCTTTGCAACTACCCCTTCAGAGCTGCAAAGTATGATACAAGAACTTGCTGACAAGAGCAAAGAAGTGCGATTAAAAATGAACTTTCAGAAGACAAAAGTGATGATGTACAATGCTTTTACAAGAAACGAAGATTTATCGATTGATGGAGAAAAACTTGAGACAACCGATACCCACATTTATCTTGGGTAGAAGATATCAAGTGAGGGTCACATTGATGAAGAAATTAATCGGCGTATGAGACTTGAATGGAGAACTTTTGGAAGAAACAATACAATTTTTAAGAGCAGTATGCCATTATATCGTAAAAGAAAAATGTTTAATCAATGCATGCTGCAAGTGCTTACGTATGGAACAGAAACATGGACCTTAACTAAACAAGTTAGTAAAATCATGCAATGCATTGATTATAATACGCTTTCCAACATACCAGAAATCATTACTCAAGATATGAGGATAATGGTTGTGGAATAAATCTCGGTCCTGTGCCCTGACCTTTGATCCCATTTCGATTATATTTAACAGAACCGGTTCAGTATACCTCCGAAATAACATGATAAAGTTTTGTCGCAATGGAAGCATTTTTACGCGTAAGTTATGATGCATAAGGGCTATGGAATAGATTCCGCTCCTGTGTCCTAAGCTTTGAACCCATTTCGCCCATTATCAATAGGATTCGTCCCTAGGCAGGCCCCTACCACATACTAACATTTCAACCAAATCGAAGAATTTTTACGTAATTTATGACGCATAATGGCGATGGAAATGATTCCGCTCCTGTGTCCTGACCTTTGACCCCATTTCGCCCATTTTCAATTAGGTTTGTCCCCAAGTGGTAGGGGACAATAGGGTTTGTCCCCTACTACATACTAAAATTTAATCGAAATCGAACCTTTTTTACGTTAGTTATGACGCATAAGAGCAGTGGAATGGATACCGCTCCTATGTCCTGACATTTGACCCCATTTCGTTCACTTTCAATAGGATTCCTTCCCAGGTGATCCCCTTCACATACTAAAAGTTCATCGAAATCGAACGATTTTTACGCGAGTTATCGTGCGGACGCTCACACGCACACAACGCGTGACGTAATGAGACAGATGGGAATCGCGACCATCTGCTCGCAAAAGTGTGACGTCATAAAACTTTAATAGGATCCATACACAATGCGTGACGTAATGTGACAGATGGCGTGACCGCGCGCCAACATCTCACGCGCGAGTTGTGACGTCGTAGGATCGTCCCCATGTGGTCCCCTGGCACATAATAAAATTTCATCGAAATCGAACCATTTTCACGCACGTTATGACGCATAAAGACAATGGAATGCATTCCGCTCCTATGTCCTGACCTTTGACCCAACTTCGCCCATTTTCAATAGGGTTCATTCCCAGGTGGTCCCTTGCAATATACTAAAATTTCATCGACATCTAACCATATTTAAGCAAGTTATGATGCATAAGGGCAATGGAATGAATCCCACTCCTATGCCGTGACCTTTGACCCCACTTCACCCATTTTCAATAATGTTCATCCCCAGGTGGTCCCCTAGAATATGCTAAAATTTCATCGACATCGAACCATATTTACGCAAGTTATGGCGCATAAGGGCAATGGAATGCATACCGCTCCTATGTCCTGACCTTTGACCCCACTTCACCCATTTTCAATATGATTCATTCCCAGATGGTCCCCTGAAATATACTAAAATTTCATCAACATCGATCTATATTTACGCAAGTTATGACGCATAAGGCAATGGAATGGATCCCGCTCCTATGCCATGACCTTTGACCCCACTTCACCCAATTTCAACAGGGTTCATTCTCAGGTGGTCCCCTACAATATGCTAAAATTTCATCGACATCGAACCATATTTATTCAAGTTATGACGCATAAGGGCAATGGAATGGATCCCGCTACTATGCCGTGACCTTTGATCCCATTTGGTCCATTTTCAATAGGGTTCGTCCCCAGGTGGTCCTCTACCACATACTAAAATTTCATCGAAATCGAACCATTTTTACGCGAGTTATCGTGACGACAGACGGACGGACAAAGCTGGAGCATATACGCTTCTTCAACCTACGGTTGAAAAGCGTAAAAAAGACATACAAAGACTGCAGACAACTTAAAGTAGCAAGGAGAGATGCATGCTTGGTGTAACCAGGATAGATATGAAAAGGAAATCATGGACCAGGAAAATGACAAGTGTGGAAGATCTCGTGATCAGAGTAAAATCCCTGAGATGACAATGGGCTGGACATGCTGCCAGAAGGACGGACTACCGATGGACAACCGAAATTTTAGACTGGATTCCGAGGGACAGGAAAAGACCCAGAAGAACACCCCATGGGAGATGGATAAATGAAATTCGAAAGTTTGTTGGAGTGACATGGAGAAGACGGGCTCAAGACAGACAATTGTGAAAGAAACTTGGGGAGACCGTCATCCAGCAGTGGATTGATAATGGTTGATCATTATCAACCATTATCAATCCACTGCTGGATAAAGGTCTCCCCAAGCTTCCTCTACAACTGTCTGTCTTGTGCCAGTCTCCTTCATGTTACTCCGGCATGATATCGAATTCCATCCAATTATCTCCCATGGGGTCTTCTTCTGGGTCTTTCCATGTCCCTTGGAATCCAGTCTAAAATGTCGGTTGTCCATCGGTAGTCCGTCCTTCTGGCAGCATATCCATCCCATTGTCATCTCAAGGATTTTACTCTGATTACGAGATCTTCCACTCTTGCCATTTTCCTGGTCCATGATTTCCTTTTCTTATCTATCCTGGTTACACTAAACATGCATCTGTACATGCTTCTTACAGTTGCCTGCAGTCTTTGTAAGTCTTTTTTAGTTAAGGTCCACGTCTCGGCACCATATGTAAGCACTGGAACGATGCATTGATTAAACACTTTTTTTAAAGACATAATGGCATTATTGCTCTTAAAAATTGTACTGTTTCTTCCAAAAGCTCGCAACTAAGTTTCATGCGCCGGTTAATTACTTCCTCAATACGACCCTTGCTCGATATCTGCTGTCCAAGGTATGTACAAGTATCGGTTGTCTCCAGCTTTTCTCCATCAATCGATAAATTTTCATTTCTTGTAAAAGCATTGTACATAAGTTTTGCCCTCTGAAAGTTCATTTTTAATCCCACTTCTTTACTCTTGTCAGCAAGTTCCTGGATGATGCTCTGCAGCTCCGAAGGGACAGTTGCAAAAATGATTACGTCATCAGCAAAACGAAGGCGAGTTAAATAATCTTCATTCATTTTTATATCTTTGATTTCCCATTCAGTGATTGAGAGATATAAGATATTTTGCAATATGGCATTAAAGAGTTTGGGAGTCTTGGTGTCACACGCGCGCTCACACACACACACATTATAGGTAAATGGCATTGATTACTTCTAGATTGCGCCATGAATCGCTAAAGCTTCAGTTCTTCGAAAGCGAAAAGCGTTATATTTCTGGATGTTCATTTTTAAGCCCACTTCCTTGCACTTGTCAGCTAATTTCTGGATCATAATGCACTCTGCTCTGGGGAATACTTGCAACAATGACAGTGTCGTCGGGTCAGTAAAACGAAGGTGAGTTAAATAATCACCATTAGATTTTATCCCCTGGACTTCCCAGTTCAAAGTCTTAAACATATTCTGCTATGTGGCATTGATATATAAACCGATAAGCCATTACATTACGACCACCTACCTAATAAGCTGTACGACCCCCTTAAGCCCGCAAAACAGCTGCCAGTCGGCGAGGCATCGATTCGATGAGGTGGCGATAGGTATTCTGGAGAATCTGGTACCATAATGTCATCAGTAGGTTTTCCAATTCCCACACATTTCGCGGTGGTTGTGATTTAGCGCGAACCTGCTTTTCCAAGTCGAACCACAAATGTTCGATTGAGTTCATGTCTGATGAATTTGTAGGCCAGGGCATTAACAGAAAGGCACCATCATGTTACTCGAACTACTCCTTGACGATTCTGGTAGTGCGGCATGGCGCATTTTCCTGTTGGTAATGGCCATCACCAGCTGGGAACATATGAATGGGTGAATTTGGTCCACAACGATGATCAGATGCCTGACACCTGTCAGGAATTGTCTTATTGGGATAATGAGACCTAAAGTGTCCCAAGAAAACATTGCCCAAGGCCATAACACCGCTGCAGCCCGCCTGTTTCCGCCCAACAGTGCATCCAAGTGCTATGGCATCCATTGGCAATCGGAGTATCCGCGCTCGGCCGTCCATGTGATGCACCAGGCATCTTGATTCGTCATGCCAGGCCACTTTCTTCCAATCATCCACGGTCCAATCTCGATTATCTTGGCCCATTGGCGATGACGTGCAGTGAGCATTGGCACCCGACTGAGTCTTCGGCTACGCAGGCCCATGCGCAGAAGGCTGCGATGAACTGAGTGCTGTGACACATTGCCCTGATCATCACTGTTCTAGCTGTGGGTGAATTGTCGCACTGTGGCCCTGCGGTCGCCGTGAACAGTGCACGAAAGTCTCCACTCCCCTCTGGTATCAATGAACTGCGGACGACATACGGCTGGGCAGCGGTTCGTCGTTCGACCATCTGTGCACCACTTTTGATACGTACTCACCACAGCGGCACGTGAGCAATCGAAAAGCGGCGCCGTTTCCGAGATCACAATTCCGAAGCGCCGTACGATTACAATTTGTTCTTTATCAAACTCCGATAAATCGGCTGCTTTTGCCATTCTGACTCCAAACATTCTACTAACCGAAAGTCGGTCTTCGGGTAGTATATATATACTGCTCTGTGAACTTCATCTGCGCCACACGTTCGTTACTGCCACGGAAAGGACCTCAGGTTCGATCCCAGGCAGGTACGAAAGCTCGATCCACTAAAAATCCGCCGTGCGTCAGATGGGCACGTTAAGCAGTCGGACCCCGGGTACTGGCACCCCGGTAATAAATAAGGGCGTCTTCCTCCTCTTTCTACTTCGCTTCCGTGTCACTTTCCTATCGGGTGCTCTAGCCCAAATCTCCTAGTTTCCTATTTCTAAGGGTTGTTTATGACCTTAGGTCAGGCACTCCCTTCCTAAAATCCTCTACATATGATCACATCACCTGCGCCACCGTTCAGTCTCCAGGCGCGCTCGTTTGTCTATGCAGGGGGTGGTCATAATGTAATTAATGCCTCATCGGTATATAAAGCACCCCAAAACATTTACTGTAGCTGGACCTCAATGCATTGATGTATACAACGAATTTCGATTTTCCTATCTCAGATTTACCTTAAATAACCTGTCCATGGGATTACAAATGAAAAATTTGGTACTTTTATTGATTTCACGCAAATATATTGATAGTATATTTGATTATACTGATTATTCAACTTAAACTGCGATTAGGGAAAGTGGGTGAGATACGGGAAATCAGTCAAAAAGGACGGAGCTTGAATTTGAAAGTCCGGGGGAAGGTGGGGATTGTATGAAAAATAGTATTATTGGCTCAACAGAACATTTTCTACCAAGTTGTTGTTTTTTTGTTTTTCATTTAAGTGGTAAACAGACTTTGCCTTCTCAATACATGATTTTCATCTATAAGCAAGGTTAAGTATAAATATTATATGTATCTTTAGCATAAGGTCAGCCGGCCGAGAATACAGCGTTCCTCCAGAAATTCTCCCGGTATCCCGACGGCCCAGTCCGCGCCTGAGCTTGGTAATGAAAAATCTTTGCCGTGCTTGTGCACTAGAAAAATCCCCGTAATGAAAAATCTTCGTCGTGTTCTGTGCCAGGAAAAACTTGGTAATGAAAAATTGTCGTGTCTGTACAACTAGCAAAAGCTAGGCAATGGAAAATCTTTGTCATACTTGTCCAACACGAAAATCTGGGCAATGAAAAATCGACATGTTTGTTCAGCAGCAAAAGGCTTGTGCAGCTAAAAAAATGGGTATTATTAAAAAAAATTTGCCCTGTTCGTACGCCAGGAAAAGCTAAGTAATAGAAACATTTTTTTCATGCTTAATTAATGGTATGGTGGTTGTGCACCACGAAGAGCTGGGAAATGAAAAATCTAAGAAAAATCGGGAAATATCAAAAATCTTGCATCCAACCCAACAATTTTTATCTAATCGTTTAATGGCAATAGATGTAACACGCAGAAATTAAATATCTGCGTGTTATATCTTTTACCATTAAACAATTAATTTTTTCCCGTTCGTTTAATGGCAAGTATGTAGTAACACGCCGAAATTAAATATCTTTGCTGGGAGCACTTTACTGCAACAAAATCTGAAAAATACAAAGAAATTTGCGATTATTCCTACATCGATCTAATACAAAAAGCATTTCTTCAATCTGATTTTTTGTAGAAACTAAGATATCTTATCAGCAGACGGATATGCAGACACAGAGATCAATTTCGTGAGGACAAAACTTTTTTTGTTTCTATGCATCTTTCCGTACAGCAGTAAAGTAAATTCAAACTAAAAAAATTCGATGTAATGAAAATGGGTAACGGAGGCACTGAAAACCATTGTTGAAATCTGATTTTTGAATGCTGTCTCATGAAGTGACGCAACAATAGTTAATTTCATTGTTACTCAACAATGTATTTTACTAAACTATCTCCGAACATTATTTCATCACATTTTACATAAGCATAGTGATATCTCATTTCAGGCTACGTAAATTACGAGAACTTGATGATAAATGTTATAAAAGCTATTACAAAAATGAATGTTTGATGCAAAGAAAACGGTGCGTCGTAGCGAATTATGACTCCCCCCCCCCCCCACCCTTCCAGGAGGTTATCAGCTATTGACGAAAGCTTTAAACTGATGCATAACACGATAGAGTGTAACCCGTAGGTATCCTAGACACTAAAAGTTACCAATCCCCCCTCCTCACTAACACACTTGTGATTCAGCTTTTTACCTATCTTGCGATCCAATTTTAGATTGCGCATGCGCAGATGGTCTTTCGTAGCTACGTCACATTTCATTTACGTTCGTTTAAATATAAATAATAATAATAATAATAATAATATGTGAATAAGACTGCCTCCAATGCATGGCTAACAAACGGATCACTCTTTCCCGAGACCGAAGGGTTCCTGATGGGTATACAACATCAAGTTGTAAACACCAGAAACTACCGGAAGCATATCCTGAAGGACAACTAAGTGGAAAGAGACACGTGTCGGCAATGCTATCAAGCTCCGGAGACCAACCAGCATATCACAGCAGGGTGCAGAGTCCTCACATGAACAGAGTACATTAATAGGCACAATCAAGTCGCCAAGATTGTCCATCAGAAATTGGCAATCGTTATAACCCCTACTACAAGTATGAGCCAACAAAGCTTCTAGAGAACAACGGCCACAAGATGTAGTGGGACAGATCGATCAGAACAGATAAGACCATCCCCCACAAACAGCCCAACATCGTCCTGGTCGACAAGGAGAAGTCAATTATACCTAATTGACATAGCCGTGCCCAACTCGTGCAACATTCCGAAGACGCACGGAGAGAAGCTGTCAAATTATAACGACCTACGACACGAAGTCAAGGAAATGTGGCATACGGAGAACGTCACCACCGTCCCCATAGTTATATCAGCCACAGGAGTTTTACCTAAGACCATTCATAGCTCTATACAGGCACTGGACCTTCAACCTAACACCTACATGGAACTACAGAAGGCAGCTATCCTGAACACCTGTAGGATAGAGAGAAGGAAGTTCCTGGACAACTGAGATAAAGAAATACCACTTCCCAGACTTGGTACGTCGTACCCGTCCTAGAAGGAAGAGAAGAAAAACCTCAGGAAGAGGTGGAATCTGTATTTTACTTTATAATAATAATAATAACCATGTCTCAATGGAAAACAAATCTCTATACAGGGTTCAAACGAAAGTCCTTATTCAGGGCAATAACTGCGGAAGAAAAGTTCCAAGTGGTACACAAGGTAGGTCTATGTATAGGAAAAGGATGATGGCCGAACGAATGAAAGCGATTGGGGCGCCCCTAGCGGCAAAGGTAGGAAGTTAGGAAACCTAACTCGCGAACAACGTGAGATAGAAACAAAATTCTAATTACAAAGTTGTAGCGCATCGTCTAATTAGTAGATAACGATATATGGTGCGCACGAATTATGTACATGGACGGGTCAAAATGCTGTTAATTCGAAATCGGTAAAGCGGGTGAAACAGACACAAAAATAATGACACGAGATAGAAGCTGTGCTGGCTTATTTATAATACTAAAAAATGTTTACAGGAGATATGCCTACTTACAGGCACAACGCACATCTGCGCAAAGTTAACGTACAGCCGGTTCGAAGTGGCCACCATTGGCTACAATGCACATTCCAAGGCGTGTAAGAATAACTTCTCGTACACTATCTAGCATGGCAGGTGTCACTGTGTTACAGGGCGCACAACGCGGTGTCGTAAATCTTCCAGAGTAGTAGGTTCTGTGGCATACACCTGTTCCTTCAAGTAAACCCACAGGAAGAAGTCCAAAGGTGTTAAGTCCGGTGACCGCGGAGGCCATTCCAGCGTACCGCCATAACCAATTATCTGATGTCTGAATGTTTCAGCCAGGAAACTCCGTACGTTGGCTGCCATGTGAGGTGGTGCACCATCATGTTGGTACCACATGCGCAGCAGATCTCTTAGGGCAAGATCATCCAGAAAGTCAGATATTGGGCCCCGTAAGAGCTGACGGTACCGCTGACCTGTTAATGTCCCATCATAGAAAATGGGTCCAACTGGTGTGTTTCGCCAAATACCGCACCAAACGTTAGTTGCCCGACGTCGTTGATGTCGAGCAGCTCGTCCCATAGATGGGTTGCTCAGAGCCCATGTAATGGGTGTTATGTCGATTGACTATTCCGTCCCGTGCAAAACGGGACTCATCTGTCCACAAGATATCGGCCAAGAAGTTTGGATTAACCTCCAACGTGTTATGTACAAAGTTGCAGAAATCGAAACGCCTTCCCTGGTCTCCATCCATCAAACCTTGCACTAGCTGAACGTGGTACGGGTGAGCTCCATGCTCGTTCAGGATTTGCCAAACACATTGTGCTGTTACTCCGCATGCTTCGGCGACTGCTGTGGTACTAATGTTTGGATTGGCTAGGACATATCCCAGGACAGCTTCAGGATACACTGTAACACCCGAACCCGTAGGTCTGCCCGATCACGGACGTGCCTATATGCTTCCGGTCTCTCGGAGGCGGCGAACACACTTGTTAATAGTCGCTGCAGTTGGATGTTGACCAGTCGGAAAACACTCGGCATACCGCCTTGCAGTTTCGTGGGCATTGCGATGACATTCGCCATAAAGCTCGACCATTTCACAGTACGCAGTGTTCGAGTAGGCCGCCAGCCAGGGCTCGACCTGGCCGCCAGCAGTTTTTGTAACGTGTACGTTGACTGACGTTCAAATCCCCAGCCTCGGTATTTTATCTCACCGACCGGCTTCTACCTCATTATCAATATTTACACACGCATTAGAATCGTTCTCCATCGTGGGCCGATATTTTGCCTTGCCTAACCATCCAGCGACCGCGTGCACTTTATCGACATTTTTGCCCGTCCATGTACATAATTCGTGCGCACCATATGTCGTTTCCTACTAATTAGACAATGTGCTACAACTTTGTAATTGGAATTTTGTTTCTATCTAGCGTTGTTCGCGAGTTAGGTTTCCTAACTCTTACCTTTGCCGCTAGGGGCATTCCGATCACTTTCATTCGATCGGCCATCGTCCCTTTCCAATACATAGACCTAACTTGTGTAATACTCGTACTCTTTCTTCCGCAGTTATTGCCCTGAATAAGGACTTTCCTTTGAACCCTGTATATCAGAAGAAAAATGATTAATTCTAGAAATATCAGAATCAGGAGAGGTACTTATCGAGGGGACTCTCTCTCAGTGCACTTTGGTTTTGCATAGGCCTTAATCCTCTCAGTCACATACTAGCCATCACGAAATATGGATTCAGTATAAAAGGGACCAGAACACAAAATCATACCATCAATCATTTATTATACATGGATGACCTTACGATATATATACAGCAATTCCAAAACCCAATTGAATAAGCTTCTACAGATAACTGTCACATTTAGCAGATCAATTCATTCAAAAGTAAGGGGTGCATTTAGAAAGAGTTCTGATTAAATCTGAAGGTTTTTCTACAGACAACAATGAAATAATTGAAGATTTAAATGTAGAAAATGGATACAAGTACCAGAGATTTTTACAAGCACGTGGCATTAAACACAGTAATATTTTGAATAATTTAAAAGATAAGTTCCAGCATCGACTTAAAATGATTTCTAAAGACACACCTAACCACAGCTAATAAGGTGAAAGCAATTAATATCTTAGTGGTCCCGGTTCTAACTTATTCTTTAGGTATTATCAGATGGTCGAAAAGAGATCTTGAGGAATTTAACAGAACTGTGAGATCAAGTATGACCCAAACTCGAATGAGACATCCAAAGGCAGCCGTAGAGCGCATCACGCTCCCACAAGAAGAAGAAGGATTAAGTATTCTAGATATAAAACGCATTCACGATGAGCATATAAGCTCACTGCAGGAAGAATTTCACTCCAAATGTAATGAAAATAATACGTTTGATGCCATACTGCAGACAAAGAGAACACTCCACTAATGTTAAGTAAATCAGATGCCAAAATAGAAGAATCGTCTACAGAAGACCAGATTCGAAAATGGAAGCAAAAGGAACTTCATGGGGCTCATCCAAACCAGTTAGACAGGCCAGAAGTTGACAAGAAAGACTCAAATAAGTGGCTGAAGCGAGGGAAATTATATGAAGAGACTATTGGGTTTATGATGGCTGTTCAAGTGATTGCCACCAAAAATTATAAAAAATACATTTTAAAGGAGGATCTGAAAAACGACAAATGTAGAAGATGTGATATGTGCAGTGAGACCATTGAACACATGCACCACGCTAGCAAATGTTGATTACATGCAGCGACATGATAATTTTCCTAAGATCAACAATTAGCGCACAATACAGAACTATCAGTGTCAGAAATACCATACTATAAATATCAACCCACTGAGATACTAGATAATATTGGGCCGCGGATGGCCTAGTGGTCAACGTTCGTGACTGCCACGAAGGAACCTCGGGTTTGATCCCGGGCGGGTACCGAACGCTCGAACCACTAAATATCCGTCGTGCGTCGAATGGGCACGTTAAGCCGTTGGACCCCGGGTACTGATTCCACCCCCACCCCGGTAATAAATAAGGGCGTTTTCTTACCCCTTCTACTTCGCCTTCGTGTCACTTTCCTATTGGTAAATCTCCTTGCTTCCTGTTTCTAAAGGTTGTTTAAGACCTGGGGTCAGACACTTCCTTCCTAAAATCCTCCACATCTGATCTGATCTACTAGATAATAGACAATACAAATTATATTGGGATTGTGAGATTAAAACAGATGTAACCATCTCTGCCAATCGTCCAGGCATAGTGCTGTATGAAAAAAGGCAGAAGGAAGCAGTCATTATCGACATATCGGTGCCGTTGGACCGTAATATTCAGAATACTATGCAACAAAAATCAAGAAGTATCAAGAAGTATGTTCCACATCTCTTTAATCTCTGCAGCCATAAAGAGATGTGGAAGCTGAAAATAGTTCACATACGTCCACTGATTATCTCTGCAACTGGTATAATTTCTCAGATTCTTATAACTCAGCTTGATGCTTTAGGTCTACAACACCTAAGGCCCAAAATCCAAGAAGCAGTAATTCTTGATAAGTACCACATCGTATGACGATTTTTAAACCATGATTGACTATGTCTTTACTTGACTTTATGTCCGTACTGACAAGTGGACCACGCTACAGATGCCATTGCTGTATATGAGAAAATTAAATACAATATAATAATAATAATAAATAAATATTGTTTTTGAAAAATGTAACAGTCGAAATACTATTGCCGTTGCTATAGTTTAGCAAATATTTAATTTTATGACTCATATCTTTTTTATTGGTTTTACAACAGTAATATTCATTAATCGACCTATCCAAGTGCCGCCCAATGTCAGGAATTAGTAAACCTTATTGTTTGTTGTTATGATTTAATTCCACTTAATGTGTAACGGACTGCACCTCGGCGTGGTCGGGAGTCACGTGAACAAATGCAATGTATTGTACGTGAATAAATGCATACTTTCCAATCATTCGTTTTATTTCATACCCACAAAGATCTTGACATTAGAAAGATGCGTAGCATAAATTATCTCTAAAGAGTACCACGGTCCTCTTTCTGTCTTTTTTTTTTGTTGTTGTTGTTTTGTAATAAATATGCACCTCGGATGTAGTGTAGCTCTTAACACGCAGTAAGCAATAACCAGCAATTTCATCGTCTTAAAAATGTATCTCACAGTCGGTAATTTATTTTCTTGTCACGCAGGAACATTACTATCTGACAGATTCATGACATTAATTTTGTTCCTTCTTCTTTCCTTTACGTTTACTATCACAGAAAACAGAATTCAGATCTTTGTAGTTAGTTCCGCTTCATTTGTATTTTATGAGCGTGACTAAAGAAAGAAACTTAGGGACGGACCCGCCTTTTCAAACGGCGGGACATATTCCAGTAAATACAACGTATCTCCGTGACTGCAGGTAATTTATAAGGTGACTCCCGACAACCTGGAGATATCTACACCTAGTCGTGCCTGAGTGAATTTTTCAAGTTAACTACGAAAACAACACGATGCTCACTGGATGTGTCACTTGAAAGATAATAAGCGAAATGCAGACCAGCAGGAAAAATGTTCACAGTTCACAGAAACTGATATCGCAGGGGCAATAACTTCTGCATGAAGTACACAATGGTCAGGGGCAGACACCGTGAAAATTAGGCTTGGTGTTGTAAATTATTCGAGCAGTCTTCTGCCAAGTCATAGACAGACATCATGAACAAAGCGTTATTGGTACACGTCGTAGAAAACAACCAGAAAGAAATGACGTAAGAAGAAAAAGGCAAATAAAGTAGTCAGTGCATGTGTGACCCGACAAGTGTATTTTACTCTAACACGACATAATAGAAAAACTACTGTAGCATTCGAAACTAACCCAGTGCTACAATTTTCCAAAAAACTTATCAAATCTGCTGAAAATTCCCAGATTATTGTTCATATTTTGAAAAGGATTCTTCATGTATAGTTAATTCATCATATTTATTACTTCTTCTTGTCATACACCCATCTAAATCTTAATCAACAGTATACTACGTCTCTCTCTCTCTCTCTCTCTTACCCTTACACATTAATATTAGGTGGCCGCCCCGGTGGCGCAGTGGTCTAAGGCGATGGCCTCTGATCATTCGTCCGAAAGGGGTCCAGGCTCGAATCCCGGTGAGGCATGGATGTTGTGTTTGTCTTACGGCACTGGCTCTCTCCCTTCCCTCGAACCAGTGACCCTATATTAGGGACGGGCGACTGCTTATAGCCCATTGAGTTGCTCACGATGGTCGTTAAACCTCCAATAAAAAAAAATAATATTAGGTGTACAAATAAGTTTTAAAGCGTTTTAGAACAACGCAACATGTAATTTGAGAGAAAACAACAATATCTTTACAAATCAAAATATGCGTCGTCATTATCTATCAACTTCTGCCATCGGTCGGGCAGCTGACGGATTCCAGCCATGAAGAATACTTCGTCGTGTGACGCGATGAAGTTGTCAACCCGTTTATGCACTTCGTCACATGTCCGGAAATGTACAGCAGACAAGCCATGTTGCATCGATCGAAACCGATGCTAGTCTGAAGCGACCATGTCGGGACTATAACGTCGGGCGCTACAAAACTTCCCAGCCAAGCTTTAATAACGTTTCCTTGGCCGATTTTGCGACATGCGGCCTAGCGTTGTCATGCAGTAATTTCACGGGACGCATTTCCTTTGCCTGTGAATGAACGTTTCCGACAGATTTCCTGGTTCATTCGGAACAATTGTTGCTTGCAGCGATCAACAGTAGCAGCTTGACCCTCTTCCAATGGTTGATAATAGAACACACACTTCATATCCCACCACATGGTTATAATAGAGCATACCTTTCATATCCCACCAGAACTTTCTTGAAGCGAATATTGCGTTCCTGTGTCGAAGTCGTTGCTTCACAGGGGTCTACCCAGTATTTTTTTGCGTTTGGGATTGTCGTTCCATTTCCACTTTTCATCACATATAACTATTTCCCACAGGAACGACTTTCTGTGTTGTTTATTCAACAAATTCAAACACTTCATGACACGCTCATCCTTGTTCCTCTGGCTCAGGTCATGTGGCACACATTTTCCTTCCTTCTGAATCTTTCCCATTGCGCGCAAACGATTGGAAATGGCTTGTGAGTTACCCCCAGATGTTCCGTTAGTTTTTTTGCGTTTGAGACGAATCTTCATCGAGCAATGCTTGCAGTTCCTCATGTGCAACCTTCTGTGGGGCGCCGCTACGTTCTCGATCGCTAACATCAAAATCACCTGCTTTAAACCCTCTAAACCAAAACTCACGCGTGCTTTTTGATACAATATTCTCCCCCAGAATAGAACAGGTCGATGCATATGCTTTTGCAGTATATTTTCCTTGATGAAATTCGTAACGAATGCAGTATCTGTTGCCATTTTCACCTACCGATGTGCAAAGGCGTTTGACTATTGGGCAAACTTCTGTGTCACATTTTATACTTTGGAACGCTGGGGTATGTCGGTTATGTAAATTAGCGGTATACGTCACACAAAAAACGCTTTAAAACTTATTTGTACACCTAATAGGATCAAAGATTACCGGAGAATACTCCAGTTTCAACTGCACACATGTCCTTCATATTCCTTCACCCTTAAACACTAATAACATCAGATGTTACCGGGGAACACTTCAGTGGTAACTGTACACCATGTCCTTCGTTCCCTTACCCTTGCACACAAATAATATCAAAGGTTATAGGAGACGTTTCCCAGTTGTAACTGTACACCATGCCTCTCGTTCCTTTACCTTTGGAGACCAATAGTAAAGGTTACCGGATGGTACTTGAATTGTAA
This sequence comes from Macrothele yani, assembly GCA_039090855.1. Taxonomy (NCBI): domain Eukaryota; kingdom Metazoa; phylum Arthropoda; class Arachnida; order Araneae; family Macrothelidae; genus Macrothele; species Macrothele yani. Next base: position 128,130,313 of record CM077027.1, on the reverse strand, counting down.
CTGTACACCATATTCCTCGTTCCCTTATTCTTGCAAACTAATAGTATCAAAGTTTAATTCAGAAATACCTCTAGCGTAACTGTACACAATGTCTCTCGTTTCCTTACCTTTACACATTAATAGGGGTCAAAGGTTACAGGGGGTACTCCAGTTGCAACTGTATATCATGTTTCTCATTCCCTGACCTTTGCTCCCTAATAATATCAAAAGTTATCGCATTTCCAAATTAATGGCACCATGAAGTGGCATCCTGATTATCAGAAGGCTATATCTTTACTCCATAGTGTCATCTGTTCCCTGTGATGGTCTAGAAATCTTGTTTAAGAGGTGTGGTCCATCTCGCCTTTCTTCATATCTGATATCCCCATCCTCTTCGATCAGGAGGATACTCAGGAGCCACAATGTTACACTTAGTGGCAACCTGTTGTTCTTAACCAAATGTTCACACTTCCTGTTACGCTCTCCGATAGGACTTTTTTTTTCTCGTGCACATGCACAATTTATGCTATATCTTTTAGTTGTATTATGCAGTTATAATTTTTATTTTAAAATGGTAATTTAAAGTTTTCGTGGAAGTCTACTTTTAGGAGGCAGTTTCTAAAATAATATTATATGAACTGCGTACCTGAAGAAAACGCAGCAGGGCGAGAGAGATGGGTGTAAACATAAAACGACTGAGTTTGGTCTCGGAAGCGGCTTCCTCAAACTTGTCCACTAGCGCGGAAAATTTCACCTTCCGGCTTCAATCATTCATAAGCGCGCTCTGAAATGTGAATGAATTGATCTGTGACGTATATCTCTAAATTATCTTACCTTTGTGAGTCTCTGTTCTTGTGTAAATTATGTTATTTCTTTATTATCAGAGCCTCTAAGTTTCTTTATAGGTTTTGGCAACGACTGAATGTGAGTCAGAGTGAATAAAACGTCATACCCATTGTAAAAAAAGTGGGTGCGTGAGTAAGACGAGATACTGCTTCAAACAGCATGTCATTTTCTATATATTACTTCATTACTGGAATCAGCGACGATCATCTGTACGTCGAATGAATGTTAAAGTGTTATCCCATAACACCGATGAGCATTACATTATGACCACCCCAGCCTAGAGAAAGAAACCGAACGGTGGCGCAGGTGAAGTTCACAGAGCAGTATATATGCAACCCGAAGACTGGCTTTCTGTTAGTAGAGTATTCAAAGTCAGAATGGGAAAAGATGCCGATTTATGGGAGTTAGATAAGGGACAAATTGTGATGGCATGGCACCTCGGAACTACGATCTCAGGAACAGCACGGCTTGTGAGTTGTTCACGTGCCGCTGTAGTGAGTACGTATCAAAAGTGGTGTACAGATGGCGAAATGACGAAACGTCGTCCAGCCATGTGACGTCCGCAGCTCATTCATGCCAGAGGGGAGTGGAGATTGTCGCGCATTGCCCACAGCGACACATAACAACAGATACAAAGATGAAACGACTGAGCTTACAAGCCCGTGCAACTTGCGGAACACGCAGACATAAATAGTTCGTGTGGCCCCCCATGGCTGGAAATAACGGCTGCTACACGCTGCGGCATTGAACGAAAGAGGCTTTGGATGTGGGCTTGGGGTATGTTGGTTCAGGTTGCTTACGCACGTTGCCACAGTTCATCAGGCGTAGCCGTGGTTGGTGCTTGCCGGGCCACTCGGTTGCCTATCAGCGACCAGACGTGTTCGATGGGCGACATATCGGGAGAACAGGCGGGCTATGGCAGAAGTGACACCTGGTGGGCCGTGAAGACTTGTTACACGATGCGTGCAACGTGCGGGCGCGCATTGTCCTTTTGAAACGTGGCCGTTGGCAGGTCCTGCAGGTAAGAGAGGACTACAGGCTCCAAAACGTCGGAGATGTAGCGGTGGCTGTTCAGTGTAACGGCGATGCGTACCAGAGGGGTGCGGGTGTCATATCCAATTGCGCCCCAAACTATAACGCCAGGCGACGGACCGGTATGGCGATGCATAATGCAGGCGTCATACAGTCTCTCGCCGCGGTGCGCCACACGCGGATCCGACCATCGTGGTGTTGCAGGCAGAAGCGGGATTCGTCGGAGAAGACAATGTCGTGCCATTCCGTAGTCCAGGTGTGGCGTTCAAAGGCCCAATGCCGCCGCACTGGCAGGTGGTGTAACGTCAATGGTAATCGGAGCAATGGGCAACGTGCGACAAATCCCCACTCCTGCAGACGACGTCGAACGGTACGTGCTGACACAGGTTGTTGTGCAACACACCCTAATTTCTGCGCTAACGTTCGTGATGTGGCGGTGCGAGCCGTCAATGCCCGCAGCACAACTTGTCGGTCCTCTTGTTCGGTGGTGTGCCGCGGCTGCGGCAATCGCTCACGTCGGTCCGTCCGTCCCTCCTACACCCACCTAATCCATACTCGCCTCACTGTGGCTGGATGTCGTCCCACACTGGCGCCGATGTCTCGGTACGATAAACCGCTGGCACGATAAGCCACTATTCGTCCTCTGTCGAACTCCGAAACGTGCTGGAATGACTGCAGTATTCTGCGACGAGGCATCAGGAAGCTTCCCACGCACAAGTCCGGCAGCACAACACACTTCCACTACTTACTTCTGTGCACCCTTCGTATAGTGTTTCTCGGTGGCGTGCCGTGCGCAAATGATTTGCATATGCCCTGCAATGCTAATCGTTTGCATTTCCTCTCGCGGGCGACGCATGCTGCAAATGTCTGGCCAATCGGATGCTTCCTTCTTGGTGTTGCATTTTGGGTGGCCAGCAGTGTAGAATGAACTTTTGTGTTTTACAAGACTGATCATTAAAATGCTTAGATAGCAGTTAAGTGACTTAAACAATATACACATGATAATCAAAACATTATAGATCTTATATCGTGCTTCTTTCCGTTGTAAAACACACACACACACATGTACGCATTAGTTTCACCAGCGATACTAATTGATGTATACTGTTAGGAAAAGTCTTTACCACGAACGGTTATAAACAGGCTATAGAGTTTACGCCCTGATTAGCTTGTATTTTAAGTTTGCATGATTATTTACAAGTATGTATCTCTGCTAGTTAATGTTCGTAGTAAACTTCGCGGAACATATATGTATTTTACTGCAGGGAAAACCACGTCAGAGGTGTAACTTGGGCGTGTCAAGCGGGGCAGCGGCTGTCTCGGGCGCAGCTCAAAGGAGGGCGCAAAAATCACCACGTGCAGCTGATTAAATTGGAATTGAAACTTAGCACCAGTTTTTGGTATGTTTTTCCGCGCCATATTTTGTCAGTTGCTATTTGCAGAATTTTCTTATAAGTTGAAGGACGATCCCAACCAGGCCGGTAACCGTGCCGACATTTTTCAGCTGCACTATTTTTTTATTGTTTTCATACAGTCATTTCAAAGTAATACTTTTTACGACATAATTATACATATACAGTTTATGCATTGTTATTCTCCGCACGTTTATATAGTTAAGCAGGTTATCAGAAGTTATTACAAGGTTATTTGAATTTACGTGCATTATGTTGCACCTTCAAAGTTTTTCCTCTAATCATTACACTTTTTGTGTGTGTTGACTCTTTGCACGAGGACAGAGAGGGAGGGAGGGAGGGAGAGAGAGAGAGAGAGAGAGAGAGAGATGAGAACGAACACAACGGTCTCTGGGCGTTAGCGACTGTAAAGTTTCGCCTCAAAAAGTTAATTTACTGCGTCACTGACATCCTTGTTTTTTTAAAATCTGTGATTTGTACAACAGTGAAATATTATACACTATCTACCAACAAGTAATTGGACACCTGTGATAGCAAAGGAAAACGAAGTTTATTCACCTTCAATAGTTGGTGGAGCCTCCTCGAGCGGCGATTACAGCTGCGACCCTCCGTGAAATACTCTCAACCAGGCGTTGTACGACGGCTAGAGGTATTTTCTTCCACTCGGCTGGGAGAAGACAGGTCAGTTCCTTCACCGATTTCGGACGGTGGGGGCACCCCTTAAGTCGACGCTCCAACTCATCCCAGAGGTGCTCGATAGGGTTAAGGTCCGGGCTCTGCGCAGGCCAGTCCATTCGATTAACCCCATTGTCACCATACCAAGCCATGGTGGACCTCGCAACATGACAGGTGGCATTGTCATCCTGAAAGTAACATCCGTCCACCCCGTAAAACTGCCACAACGTAGGAAGCGCATGGTCATCCAAAATGGTGCAGTAGGTCACGGCGTTGAATCTACCAGGAATTGCGACCAAGGGTCCCGTGCCATACCAGGAGAAACACCCCCATAGCATAATTCCACCGCCGCCGAACTTCACACTTGGCACAATACATTCCGGCAGGAGGCGTTCTCCAGGCATACGCCAAACCCAGACCCTGCCATCCGAACGGTAGAGGATGAACCTTGATTCGTCGCTCCAGAGAACCTGTTTCCACTGTTCAACGGTCCACTGTCGCCGTTCTTTGCACCACGTTAACCGAGCAACGCTATTGGACTTGGTGATCAAAGGCTTGTGGGCGGCAGCACGTCCATGATAATCGAGCAGATGGGCTTCCTTACGGATGGTATTCATCAAAAGAACACTCCCGGATGCCTGTTGAAACTCCTCGCGGATGTGGCCCTACGATTTGGTGAGGTTCTTCGGAATTTCTCTGGCCAGCACCCGTCGGTCTCTAACTCCCAGTTTTGTGGGTCTGCCGGGTCGGGGCACATTCCGACAGTCACCTCTCATCTTCCACTTGCCAATCACGTAGGCCATTGTCGATTTCAACTAGCTGGATATGTAACGTATGGATCAGCCATTTCTGTGATACCCGACGATTACACCTTTCTCGAAATCAGAGAGCTCCGAACTGCGTGGCATCTTGCGTGCGACTGGTTGCGTTGTTGTTTCCCACACGATATTTAACGGCGGCGGCCATGACGTGTATCAGGACCGCAGATATCGTCGATTGCAGGGGTGTCCAATTACTTGTTGGTAGATAGTGTATGTGGTATGAGAAAAGGAAACAGAGGGAAACGGAAACAGACTCTAAAAAAATATTCCTGAGTATTTAGAAGCTATTAAAAGTTTACGGTTAGCTCCCAGTCTCAACAGCAAATAAACGGGATTTTTCTTCTGTTTTTTGTTTTGTTCTTTCTTTAACGATGGAGAGGGTTAAATCGGTCTTAAGGAACAAAACTGGATAGTAATGACTGAAATTTTTTTATCTAAACTTAAACGATGTGTGTGTAGAGTAATTTTTTTTTTAGTTGGCAACAGTGCAAAGGGGAAAAATAACAACGCAGACAACTAACTGAATTAAGGAAGTACCTATGGCAACAGTAATTAGCCGTGGCAGACGACTCTGATTTTGTTATTGCGAAGTTGTTTAAGGTACGTCAACATTTCACCATACAGCTATGGAGGTGAATGATTCAAGTCAAGAAATGAAATGCGTTGATCGATAAAATTTTGCTAATGTTTGGGTAAAACTGCTACAGACATAGTTGATTTAATGAAAAAAGCTTGTAAAGATAAATTTTTTGGGTCAGTCAACGATTTTTAGATGGCACCATGATTTCGAAAATGGCGTTCGTCTGCAGAACTCGCTCCTACGCCTGGTCGACGTGAAAGTGTTGTTACGGAACATATTGTTAACACTCTTTGGACAATCCTTTAAGAAGATCGAGAAAGAATGACGTGTGAAGACACAGCGGCATCAACTAATATTTCAGAAACGTCGGCATTCTGCATTCTACGTGACAAATTACAGCTGCATCGTGTGTGTTCCAGATAGGTACCTCATCACTTGACGAGAGAACAATTATTATCCAGAGTTCAGGTGTCTCATGATTGGAATGATTGCAAAGGATCCTTACTTTCAAAACACAGTAATAACTGCCGATGAAACATGGATCCACTATTTCGACCCACTCACGAAGAGCGCAACGAGTGTCTGGAAACAGACAGCCTCGCCTCGTCCGAGAAATGTCCGCCGAACCAAATCAGCTGGGAAGGTGAGGATGATAATTTTGTTTGATCATAAAGGTATAGTCTACCAGCTTGCCGTTCCTCCACAAATTACTGTCAATGCTGAGTATTACATTTCAGTCTTGAAGCGTCTGTGATGACACATATCGATTAAGTGACCGGAACTGGTGGGCAAGTGGACCCTACAACATGGTATCGCCCGCCCACATGTGGCTGCTCGTGTTCAACAGTTTCTTACGAAATGCAGTATTGAAATCATGCCACAACCTGCGTATAATTCTGACCTCGCCTCGTGCGATTTTTGGTTGTTTCCAACAATGAAGGAGAAGTTCCGTGGCGCAACATTTAACACAGATTCTGACGTCATTCAAGCTGTACAGGGGTCGCTGAAGCACCTTCCACAAAATGCCTTCGCCACAAGCTTTGAAAAGTGGACTGAACGATGGGACTGTTGCATATCCTCCGAAAGAAGATACTTTGACAAAGAATAACACATACACTCATCGTCAAAACAAACAAAAAAATAGTTGCACCCAGAAGGAAGAAACCGATAGGAACGAAACTTGATGGGCAAGTGTGACATCGTGAGACATGCATATGATTCAAGTATCACGCTCGGCCGCGCATGTGACGCAAGCAAGGAGGGGTCGTAGCGCTGTGCCTGACCGGTTATATAAGGTCGTCACTTTGCGCGTGCATGCCATTCCGACTCGTGCTGTTATGTTGATTGCATTCTTTGCAAGTGAAGTATGCCTCGGAGGAAAGTTCGGACGCAAATCGAACAGTTGGAGGAGTTCGAGAGGGAATGAGTCGTCGGGCTGCGGGAAGCGGGATAGTTCTTATCGCCGTATTGGTCGCCATACCGGTCCTGGGGATATCCCCATAGCACGCTGTTGGCGGCAATGGATAGAACAAGGCATGCAGCAGCGACAGGAAGGGTCTGGGAGATCTAGATAAACCACGGAGAGAGAGAGAGAGAACCGACGGGTTGTCCGAGATGCGCGGAGTGACCCAACAGCCACGATTGCGGATATTCGGCGAACAGTGGTGCCCTCCATGCATCGTCCGATTAGTGCCAACACCATTGGCAGACGGCTGCACGACGTAGGACTACACGCACGCAGACTGCTACGACAACTGCCCTTAACATCATTGCATCTTCGCCAAAGACTGCAATGGTGTCGTGCCAGACTGTCATGGAGCTACACAGAATGGCAACGGGTGATCTTCAGTAACGAGTCCCGCTGTTTTCTTGGAGGACACGACCACCATATCCGCGTGTGGAAGCACCGTGGTCAGGGCCAAGATGAACGGTTTGTTGTCGAGCGTCACACGTCCAGAAGGCCTGGTGTCATGGTGTGAGGTGCAATTGCCTACGATGCCAGATCACGTTTGTTGTTCTTTACAGGCATTTTGACAGCCCAATGTTACGTTAATTAGGTCCTGCAACCAGTGGCCCCACCTTTCCTAAAAGCTCACTCCACTAAGATTTCACAATAGGACAACGCTCGTCCGCACACTGCTACAGTCTCGGGGTCTTGCCTTCAAGGCAGTGACACTCTGCCATTGTCAGCCGCATCGCGAGACCTATCGCCGATTGAAAATGTGTGGGATGCTATTGGACGCGCTATTCACACTCCACCCCAATCTCACAATCTTTAGGAACTGCGTGAGAAGATTGAAGCTGCATGGGATGGCTTATCGCAGGACACCATTAGGAACCTGTACAACTCCATGATGTCTGGCATTTTGTGTGAACAAACATGGCAGGCCGACGCCATATTGAGAGACATTACTTACGGGCGTCCCAATAAATATTGCCCATGTCTCATTTATTGTTCCTGGTGACCTTTACCTTCCTTCCGAATAGCATTGCAATCAGACACGTCCTTCAGGGTGAAACTATTTTTTTGACGATGAGTGTATTTTGCTGTACCTATATTTCTTCATTTTATGTGATTTTACTCTTAGCTTTTATGGAACGGCAGTTGTAAATATATATAACAAGCTTTACCTCTTTCGTAATATCAACACTTTACAATCTACTCGCGATCTCTGGACAATTCCATTATTCCACCTAAACCTCGTCTTTCTCACATTACACTAGCGGCCAAAATTGTGGAAACCTTTAGGAAGATTTTCATTATATATATATATATATATATATATATATATATATATATATTATCATCATCATTGTCAACCATTATCAATCCACTGCTGGACGAAGGTCTCCCCAAGTTTCCTCCACAACGGTCTGTTTTGTGCCAGTCTCCTCCATGTCACTCCCGCATACTTTCTAATTTCATCCACCCATCTTCCATGTGGTCTTCTTCTGGGTCTTTTCCTGTCAATTGGAATCCAATCTAAAATTTCGGCTGTCCATCGATGGTCTGTCCTTCTGGCATTATGTCCAGCCCATTGCCATTTCAGGGATTTAACTCTGATCATGATGTCTTCCACTCTTGTCATTTTTCGGATCCACGAGTTCCTCTTCTTATCTCTCCTGGTTACACCAAGCATGCACTTCTCCATGCTGCTTTGAGTTGTCTGCAGCCTTTGTACGTCTTTTTTAGTTAAGGTCCACGTCTATGCACCACACGTAAGCACTGGAAGGATTCATTGATCAAACACTTTTCTTTTAAGACATAATGGCATATTGCTCTTGAAAATTATACTGTTTCTTCCAAAAGCTCTCCAGGCAAGTTTTATACGCCGATTAATTTCTTCATCAATGTGACCCTCACTTGATATCTGCTGTCCAAGATAAACGTACGTGTCTGTTATCTCCAGCTTTTCTCCATTAATTGATAAATCTTCATTTCTTGTAAAAGCATTGAACATCACTTTTGTCTTCTGAAAGTTCATTTTTAATCCCACTTCTTTACTCTTGTCAGCAAGTTCCTGGATCATACTCTGCAGCTCTGATGGGGTAGTTGCAAAAATTACTATATCATCAGCAAAACGAAGGCGGGTTAGATAATCTCCATTAATCTTTATCCCTTTGTTTTCCCAGTTAAGTGATTGAAAGACATTTTCCAATGTGGCATTAAAGAGCTTTGGAGATAGGGTGTCACCTTGTCTCACTCCCTTTCCAATTTTTATGTGTGTTGTATTTTCAAACAGCCGAATCTTTGCACTTGCATTTTCATAGATGTTATTAACAATATTAATGTACGCATCTTCAATACCACAGGATTTCAGAGCCATTGTAACTGCTGATGGTTTCACGGGAATCAAAGGCTTTTTCATAATCGATAAAAGCCATGCACAATGGAAGTTCATATTCCCTCGGTCTTTCAATTAGTTCTCTCAGTACGTGGATATGATCTATTGTGCTGTAGCCACTCCTGAATCCAGCTTGTTCTCTTGGTTGAGCCATGTCCAGTGTCACCTTCAAGCGGTGTGAAAGAACTTTTGTGAAGATTTTATAAACCACTGATAGGAGGCTGATAGGTCTGTAGTTCCTGAGATCCTCAATGTCACCTTTTTTATGTAGCAAGATCATTGTAGCGATGTTCCAATCCTCAGGAATCTTCCCTTCATTACGGCATCGAGTGAAAATTTGGGCGAGTACTGTTTCGATTTCTCCACTTGCTTCTTGTATGATGTCTACAGTAATTCCATCTTCTTCTGGAGCTTTTCCCCGCTTCATGTTCTTGATTGCATGTGCAACTTCTGCTGGGAGGACCGGAAGAACTCTGGTACTGGTACCTTTCATGATGTCTGGAGTACATGTATCATCCCTTTCATATAATTTGGAGTAGAAATCTTTCACTCTTGTCAAAATTTCGCCTCTATTTCTTGTTACAGAAACATCTTTTTTCCTCAGTGCCATAATCTGTTTTCTTCCCTTACTGAGATGTCCCTTTGCTATCTTTAGGCTTTGGTTGTTTTCAATTGCTTTCCATACTAGTTCACAGTTGAATTTCTTTACGTCTTCAGTGATACTTTTTCGTACTGTCTTGCATAGCTCTATATATTCCACTTTGGAAGTCACATCTTCTTTAGTTGTCTTCATCTCTCTTCTTTTTGCATCAACATTTTGTTTTTTCCTGATAATTTGTTCACATGCAATTTGTTCTTAGACCCAGCTAATTTTGTTGCTGTTTCCATAAGAGCTTTATTTACTTTTCTGTTAACTTCAGAAATATCCACTTCTTCCGATGTTAGGCCTTCTAAAGCAGAGAATCTGTTCTTCAGTTCCAACTTGAAGGTATTATGGTGTTTTTTAAGGTTGGTTATGTCAATACATTTTGTTTGCTTTATGAGCTTGCCACGTTCGAGTTTAGTGTTGAGGTGCATCTTACATCTCACCAATCTATGGTCACTACCTGTGTTGAACTCGTTTAGCACACTACAGTCTTCTATGACGAATTTTTTGTTACACATAATAAAATCAATTTCACTTGTCGTCCCATTTGGATGTCTCCATGTCCATTTCCTGTGTGGCTTTTTCTTGAAAAAGGAGTTCAAGATGAAAAACCCTTCTACCTCTGCAAACTCAACGAGAGTATTTCCACGCTGGTTTCTGTTGCCGTGACCGAATTTACCTACTGAAGTTTCATTTTGTTGCCGTTGCCCTATTTTTGCTTTGAAATCTCCTATAATTATCTTTAAGTGCTGCTTACCTTTATTATTTAGATGACGAATTTCCTCATAAAATTCTTCAATTTCTTCTTCAGGATGACTTGTGGTGGGTGCATAAGTTTGAATAATCTGAGCCTGGTATCTTCTCGATAGTTGGATAACGAGTCGTGTAGCTCTGTCAGAGGAAATTTCAACTTCTACAACTTTATCCTTCAGTTTCTTGTTTATAATAAATCCAACACCACTAGTTCTGCCAGTATCAGTCCCACGATAGTAGAAGAGATGTCCACTTTTCAGTTCAATGAGATCTTCTCCTTTTCTCCTTACCTCACTTAGCCCGGTGATGTCCCACTTGATCCTTTGTAGTTCCTCTTCCAATTCAAGAAGCCTTGAATCAGAAGATAGGGAGCGTCCATTATACGTAGTCAAGGTCAGCATCAGATGGCAGCCTAGCCCGGTCCTCCGGGGATTCTTAGCACCCTCTGCCTTCATGTCGCACTGGCCGCTGCCTTGGCCAGTTACATTCCAGCTGCCGGAGACTGAGGGCCAAGATTTAAGTTGTGGAGTCATTTTGGAGGGGTTTGGCCATAACTCACCACGCTGGCCAAGCGGGTTGGTGAGTGTGGGATAGCATTTCCTCTAATCCCGATGGTATAGTTATACTGCTATTGGCAGTCGTCAGAGCCCCTTTAGTGGGAACAGGATGTACCACGAGAGGGCGGGGTTGACATTTGTCAAGGAGAGGCTGTGATGTTACGCATCACCTGACCTTACATCCTCTCTCTCTATATATATATATATATATTATTAGAAAGATAATTTAATGCATAATGTAATGCAAAAATTTTTGTTGAATTCTCTTTTTCTATTAAATGCTGCAGCTAAATTTCTAGAAAAAGAGAACACAACTGCCTTATGAAACAAGAAATGAATCTTCTTAACTCAAAACTGACCAATAAAACTGATTGTTCTGAGAGCCAATCAGGTGTTAATATGACCCAGCGCTGAACCGGTAAGGTGTTAGTAAGAGTCAGCCCTCATTTCCAAGTATCAGAGCTAAAAATAGTACTCCTGAATGGAATACGGGATTACACCATATAATACAAATTTTGAAGATGACAATCCGTTTTTTTTTTGGTGTAAATATGACAAGGATTGTAAGTCATATAATATCCGAAAACTTGAAAACTTCCTCGTGCTGGAGCGGGTATCGAACCCGCATCTCCCGGATAGCGTCCAGGTATGCTAACCACTTCACAACCCAGAACGACTGAGTCTCAAGTTTTCGATTAATTTCAATATAACCATCACAGGATTCACTAGTCGAAGCAACCGGCATTCATGTTTAGCTAATCTGGAGGTTACGTATCCTATCCCGTGATTGCCCGGAGGAGCAGATAAATCATGAATGGAATACGGGATTACACCATATAATACAAATTTTGAAGATGACAATATGTTTTTTGGTGTAACTATGACAAGGATGGTAAGCCATGTAATATCCGTAAACTTGAAAACTTCGTTGCGATGGACGGGAATCGAACCCGCGTTTCCCGGATAGCGTCCGGGTATGCTAACCACTACACCACCCAGAACGACTGAGTCTCAAGTTTTCAATTAATTTCAATATAACCATCACAGGATTCACTAGTCAACGGAAAACGGATTGTCATTTTCAAAATTTGTATTATATGGTGTAACCCCGTATTCCATTCATTATTTATCTGCTCCTCCGGGCAATCACGGGATAGGATGCTTAACCTCCAGATTAGCTAAACATGAATGCCGGTTGCTTCGACTAGTGAATCCTGTGATGGTTATATTGAAATTAATCGAAAACTTGAGACTTGGTCGTTCTGGGTGGTGTAGTGGTTAGCATACCTGGGCTCCATCCGGGAGACGCGGATTCGATTACCGCTCCAGCCCGACGAAGTTTCAAGTTTTCGGATATTATATGACTTGCCATCCTTGTCATATTTACACCAAGAAACGGATTGTCATCTTCAAAATTTGTAATAGTGCTCCTGTTCAGTTCTGTGAATGTCATCAAGTTGGCAGCTGTTTTTTTTTTTTTTTTTTTGTATTTTTTTACGGATTTTTCTATTCTTTGATAACTGAGTAAGCTGTGTATCTTAGTAAGATGGCAAACAGAGAGAAAAGAGTTGACAGGTCACCTAAAATGCGATGTAAAATACTAACTTTGTGTGAAAAAAGCTACATTTATGAGGAAATCCAACCAAAAGAGGTATTTCTAAGCTGTGCGAGAGGTATCACCATACTCAGTCAGCTCAAAACCAAACTCTTAAAGGCAGGAAAAGGTGCACAACAGCACGTGGTGATTGAATTAAAAGATTGTGTTTAAGTGATAGAAGAAAATCATCTGACTCAATTAAAAATGAATTGTCACAACGTATTTTGAAGATGAGTGCCAGGACTGTTTGCGCAGACTGAAAGACTTTGGTTTAAATTCTAGAATTCCAAGGAAAAGCAGTTTTTGTCTCCCAAACAAGAAAGAAAGAGATTAGAATGGGCTAAAACTCCATGTTAATTGGTCTGAGGAACAATGTGACAGAGTCTTCTGGAATGATGAGAGCAGAATATCCATATGTGGTAGTGATGGAATAAAGTATTCGCATGTAAGAAGAAGGAATGGAAAAGATTTGCTGCCTGAATGCATTACACGTACCATGGAGCATCCAGTTAGTGTTATGATCTGGAGTTGTACGTCAGCAAAAGGTGTGGACAGAATTTTTTTGTGACATTATTGGTACTTTAAATGGCAAAAAAATACATCATTAATATACTTGAGCCAAAACTGAAGTCTTCGACACGTGATCTTTACCAGGATAATGAAGCCTATACATTTCAACCGGATTCAGTCCTTTGTCATGTTGCTGCTGTGTGCAAAAAATGATTTCAGGAAAATCCTCTTATACTTCTAGAATGGTCAAGTAATAGCCCTGACCTGAATCCTATAGAAAATCTGTGGAGCCGATTAAAGAAACTTGTTAGTCAGGAGCAACCAATTAATAAAGTACAATTGATAGAAGCAATTATAAATCTTGATTTCACATTATAACACGTGATGAACTAAAACCCTTGGTTCACTCCATGGGACGCAGTTTTAAGGCTGTAATTGCGGCAAAAGGTTTTCCACCCAACTAAGTAATAACAGAAATGGTGAGAAACCATGAAATACGCTTTATCACGGCTTTTTGTGTACAACTTCTTTTAAAATACATTTTTAATAAAGTGTGCTGCATTACATTCTGCAGTAAATTATCTTTCTAATGATATATAATTTCATGGTATTATTCTAAAAAAAGACAGATATTATGAGACATCAAACCTCAGAAATACAAAATTTTCAAAAGGTTTCCGCATTTTCGGCCACTAGTGTACATTCTTCTTCCAACCCATTTTATAGCCAATTGAGGATGTTTCCCTCATCTCTTTCCAAATGTTCCTCTCTTGGGATTGTCTATTCTACAGCTTTCCTGCAGTTTTGTTTATATCATTCTTCGATCTTCCATCTGGTCTTCCCAATCTTTTCTTTCCTTCGTATGGTTTCCATTCTGTTACAATTTCAGTCCATCTATTATTTTCCATCCTTGCTATACGGTCAACCCATTTCCATTTTAAATTGAGTATCTTTTCAACTACGTCTAAAAATTTTGTTCTGGATCTTATATCTGTATTCCTTATTTTATCTTGGTCGTATATTTTTGTAGATCTTTCCATTTTACGTTGCAATTTTTGCAATTTGTGTAAGATGTTTTTCTTGATGGGCCACGTTTCAGTGCCATATATCATAATGGGTATTATACATTAACTGAAAAGTTTTGCTCTGTTTTCCGGCTTTATATTACTACATACAATCTTCTGTACATTCAGTGTTGGCATTTGATATTGCTCTGACTCACCGTCAGTACTGCCAAACTGTAAAAGCTGTCCGGAGAAATGATATGCCGTTCAGTAGGAAAATGTTTAACCAAGGAGTAACTAAATTTGCGTAAGTACGTAGAAACTCAAAAGATAGGCTATTTAGAGGCATACGTCACAAAAGCTTCGAGATAAGCATGGATAATCGAATGGTTGAAAACAAATTTCCTGATGAAACAGAAACGGGCATTACGATTTTTGTGGTTCTCGAGTGGACAGGCCTAGCGCTAACCCTATTGTGATTCATGTTTTATTCATCCTAGAACGATTTTGATATTGTGGGTCCTAGGAAAGACAAGCTTAAAGACGTAACTTGTGCGGGGCCGGAGGGGCGGCTGCCCCTGGCGTAACTTAAGAGAGGGCGCAAAAACCACTACTTAGAGTAAACTGTTTAAAATTGGAATTGAAACTTTTGCACCAGGTCTTGATACAGTTATATTACGACATAATTTTATCATTTGTCTATTAAGAGAGTTCGCGTATAATATGTTTCGACAGCCTTGATAGCTAAAAATTGGCATTTCTTCCTCAAAATGGTCAGGGGATGTCAGTTGTTTACATTCAGAAGTAAAAGCTCGATTGTACGTACGTTACAAGATAAGGGCGTCCTTCAGATTGTAGAAGATTTTCTGGGGGCTATTCCTTTATTACTGCGGCTGCAAGCCACGAGTGCCAGTTGCGTTCGGTTCATTTGTTGTGGTATCGAAGGTTCGAGGCAGTAGGGAAAAGTCGTACAAACGGTCACAGATCGCTTGTGCTCCGGCATTGAGATAACATTTGGATATGACTTTAACTTTGTTTATAAGATAGAAAGACAGATGGGGGGTGCAATGTTAAAAGACAGAATAAAAGTCAGATAGGTGAGCAATGTTTTGTGGTTCGCCGCGGGTGCAGAAATGCCTAGTTACGCCTCTGATGTTAACTAATGCAAAATGCTGAAAGTAAAATTAAATTTCCCGTGTTCTCCAAATAATTGGTAACATTATGTGTTCGTAATCGCAGTCAAATCCATGCTAGTTTTGCTGCATTGAGAACGGGAAAGAAAACGTTTTGTTCCTCCTGCTTGGGTTGTTTCTTTGGAATTCATGCGACGAAGTAACCATTTCTTAATCCTTACGTTGGAAATTTCTGAAGCCTGCGTGTCCTTCGAGGACAGAAGCGGCAGTCACTAACGGTCATGATCAATTCAAGGTCTTGTTTTCCACCCCCACTTCGTGGGTTTCATAAACAACGCAGGAATGGAAGGAAATGGTTACTTGCGTTTTCTCAAGATCTGCCTTCGCCGATGTTGAAATCGCCCAATCGCCGCCGCTTGTGGAAAACACATGCGCTGGTCAGTGGCATTGAATGTTTTATTCCTTCCGAAGCGGAACGAACTTCTAAGAACGGCTCAACTTCGGAAATAATGCAATCGTACATGCAGCGATTAAGCACCTTCGCGTGGAAGGGAAAACACACCCACTTACAACTTCCTGTGGATTTTCATTCACGTATGCCACGCGCCGGACAGTCACTCTCGGAGAATTAACAATGACCGGTATTTCGATAAAAATCTTGCAAGTAACTCTGCGCGCTGATGCTGAAGAGGGTTGGGTTTGTTAACAGCAGCTTCTCACACTCTCAATTTTCGTTAAGTGAAGAAGAGAACGTGAATTCAGTCAAGTCATCCTAAGTTTCGAGACAAGCCAGTGACATGCGTATTGAATACTATCCGGAGCATTTGATGATGCATTTAACTAGCCCATAGTGACATCACTGCATTTCTACCTCACAAAAAGTCTTCATTCAAAGAAAAATCATCAGACCCACCAGACGCTTTACTTTTTCAACTGGTAATTTTTTACATCATTGCACGATAGCTGGAATTTTATGAGGACTTTGGACATTTTCAGGATGGCTTAAAAAAAAAACATTTCTATTTTGACTAGTGAAAGTGTTATACACGTTTCTGAAGCAACTGTTTGGAATTCTAGTACAGAAAACAGGATTTCCTCAAGCTGATTTGAAAAAATATATATATTTAAAGAACTTATCAAAGCCTTCGAGTAACTGAAAGCACTTTGCCTTCAAGTTTTGGAAAAAGTCTCGAGCAAAATGGGTTCAGCTGGTGCAAAAATCGGGTCTCGAACATTTCTTGTTTTAGCGATGATCTTAATAACAATAGCTTTTGCTACACCGTACTGGCTGCAGTCGGATGGTTTACTGCCGTATCAGAGATTCCATCGTGTTGGATTGTGGGAAATTTGCTACACGACTCACCACGAATCCATCTATCTCAGGTACAACAACAATTTTAGGAACTGTCGATGGCTGTTCGATACAGACTACTACTACTTGGTTGATCTCTTCGAACAAGGTAAGGAGAAGCATTTTAAACTTTTACCACAAACGCATGTGATGTTAATCGCTAAGTATTATATCTCAGTCTTTAGAAATCGAGTTCCTTTTGTTCTTCTCACTAGCCCGGATTCAAACACAGTACTCGTAGGAAGGGGAGGAAGACGCCCAAAAAACACTGCCTTAGGGTAGAACCGATTAGGTGAAACAAACTCAGAAAAAAAGACCCTCAAAAATTTCAAAAGCAATTTAAAATTTGATTTGTTTTTACCATTTAGTATTTTTATTATTAAATCTTGATTATTAATTATTGTTATTAATTTTCAAAAAAGTTGCTAAATTTGGGCAATTTTAAATAAAAGACTGCTACGTGGAAGTCGGAAGCTAAGAATATTAAGTTGTTCTTTAAATATTGCTCTGCCATTCTGTACGACTATTTAGTGTAAATAACATGAATCAGTCGCACTTAATACGTTTGACTTATACGTCGCTTTTGCTAGGATTATGGGGTGAGAATAGCGGATATCTTTTTGCGTGTTGATTTGTTTGTTTGTTTCTTTCTTTCTTCCGTGGTTAAATGACCACCATGAATATTTAGTGCGATAGGTAGTCGTCCCAGGCGCGCTCTGGGTCACCAGGATCATTATCGGTGGGCCGCCATATTCTAGGCCGCTAGGCCTCACGCTAACTTAAGATAAAAATAATTATATATGCTACCGCTAAAGTGCAGAAATCAGTTATTCTACAGATTATTTAGGTAATGTGCAGATTAACTAGGGTGATCCGTTAAAGTGCCGAAAATTGTTTCATTGCTCAAATTACCTAGGTAATCTGCAAATTACCTAGATAATCTGCACATTACCTACTAGGCACTCGTTAAAGTGAAAATAAGATCTTTGCTGGAACAACAGCAACGTTTCTGTACGCTTAAATTAACATAATGTTATTTATTTAATTTTCGATATATAAAAAATCAAGTTAATACAATCAAACAATCAACAAATTAGTTGATAGAATCAATCATCAATCAATTAAAAAACTATAATAGAAAGAATCAAACGGTTTAAAATGTTATTATAATTAAGGAAATGAATTTGCAAAACATGATAAAATTATGCTTACTTATTAGTGCAATCTAAAGATTGGTGACACTTTGAATTACATAGCAATTGGTTTTTGCGACAAGCACACCTATTTGTGGTACATTTAGATTTGCTCATTTTACTCACCGATTCGGTGCTTGCTTGCATACTAGGAGTTAAATTTATCTGCTTTAAAAAAATCACGACACAAATTCACGCGCTAACAGGCAGAAACGAATTTGAAAACAGAATTAGCTATGCTACGCACTGGCAGCCGACGCCAATTATGAGAATTAAAAACAACCGGCGGCGACTAGCCGCTGGCGAAACGAAACTAAAAGTGGAGGGAGAGGGGGAAGGTGTAGGGAAAGGAAATGAGAGAAACAAACTTCTGAACTTTAACGATACGGAAGCCGTTAATGTACACATTACCTAAGTAAAATGCGGAAAACTCTTGATTCCGCACGTTAACGGAGCAAATCAGTTAATCTGCAGATTAGCTAGGTAATGTGCACATTAACGGCTTTCGAGCTTTAGCGGTAACATATACATATTTGAACTTCAGTATTCTTGTAGAAGAAAACCAAGTTCTACAAAAACGGCAAAATTTGTTTACCACTTTGAAGGCTTTAAAAAAAAATCCTAAGGAGCAAATGTTTTATTGAGCCAAACACTGGCATCCCCTTTCCTTACTAGACTTTCATTTTTAAGCCCTGTCCCTTTGAGCTGATGTACTTTACCTCAATCCGCTTTTGCCAGTTGCATGCAGTTAAATAAATTATACAATGTAATCAAATATGTTACCTATAGTCTCGGATACAAACTCGAAATTCATTGTGTTGTAATGTTCGTGGAAATACGGGTGACTAAACACTACATAGATGAGTCTCACAACTTCACCTACAGTGAAATAGGAGTCATTCAAGAAACTTCAAAAAATGTTACTTACAATTAGTTTTTATTCAGTTAAATATACTTTAGCACAACTCAGTCTCAAACAATGTTAGTGAACTAATCCAATTTACTTGCGAGGGAACGTTTAACAAAAAAAAAAAAAAAAAAACACCAACACTAAATATATAATATACGTAGACGTCAAGAGATCACAACTTCAAGTAACTCCATTTCGCAACTACTATTATATCATCATATCACCAACATCTTCACATACTCAGATCAGATCATATATAGAGAATTTTAGGAAGGAAGTGTCTGACTCCAGGTCTTAAACAACCCTTAGAAATAGGAAGCTAGGAAATTTGGGGTAGAATGCCCGATAGGAAAGTCACACGGAAGTGCGTAGGAAGGGGAAGGAAGACGCCCTTATTTATTTCCGGGGGGGGGGGGCAGTACCCGCGGTCCGGCGTCTTAACACTCCCATCTGACGCAAGGCGGATATTTAGTGGTTGGAGTTTTCGTACCCGCCTGGGATCGAACCTGAGATTCCTCCGGGGCAGTCACGAACGTTGACCACTATCAACGGCCATCTCCACATACTGCTGCTGATCAAACATTATATATTGTCCAATTCTCATCTGATACATCCACACGTCATACGTTCTAACCTCAGGGTGTTTCCAACCATACTCTTGCGAGATCACGTTAAGTTTTAGAAAAGCGAAGGAGGACGAACTCAATTTTACATAGAGAAAGAAACTAAAAAGGAAAGTTAAATTACAGTATACGTCACAGTGTATGTTAATGCTTTGAGGTTCACCTACGGTAAATTTTTTGGGTTACTGCTTTTTTATATGTACAGTACATGCTTTTTTTCTTTCTGAACGAGATCTACATCTGATTTACCACATTTTTGGGTCTTACGGTTATACGAATTCCTGTACTTCAGTTCTGGGAAGCAGGGACGTCGTTAGACTTCGAAATCATGGTGGTCGACAGGTGGGCGAGCATTATTTTTGGTGCGGCAACTTTGATAACAACTTTATCAACGAAACTATAAAAACAATAATTTTTAATGCTTTCCACTACAGGTTACAAAGGAATTCGTGCAATCCCCACCCCATCCACCTGGAAATGCACACGGATCTAATTAGTTACGACACTGGTGCAAGATACAAGTGTTGGTAGAATGTCGCCTTCAGCTTTTTTTCTTTCTGTGAATGAATTGCAGTAACTGCTTTTCAAAATTTTGCATTTTTTTTACGAAAATAGTACCATGACTTGAACAATTTATTTAGCCCCTTAACCGGCTGGAACGAATTAACTCGGGGTTAGCAAAATGAGCTGGTATCAGCTCGAATGAATTAATTCGCTGTCTAAGAAGTGGACCGAACGAGGCTGAAACGAGTGATCTTACCCATCAGAGAGCCTTACATGTTTGAATCACTCGTTTCTACCCGATGACAGTATGTCCGCGCCAGGAAAACTAGCCGTTCCCCATCGGTACTTCAGTCATGAAGCAGGGAATAAGGTACTAGAACAGAGGGAGCGAGAGAGAGATAGCGAAATAGAGACAGAGCAGAGGGAAAGAGACAGAAATAGGAAGAGTCAGAGAGAGAGAGTGAGAGACAGTGAGAGATAGAAAGAGACAGTGAGATAAAGAGAAACAGAGAGAGAGAGAGAGAGAGAGACGAAGAGATGCAGAGAGAGATAGAAAGAGACAGAGAAACAGAGAGAGAGATAGAAAGACGGAGAGATGCAGAGACAGAGAGAAAAGGACGGAGATACAAAGAAAGAGAATTTATGACAAGTGACAGGTTTGTATTTGGTACTTCTCAGATGAAAAGGTGAAATGAATCGTTTTGCCCCAGCTTTCGTAAATCCAAATCTGTATGAGAACATATAGGTTTGAGAAAAGTGTGGGCAGCATTTGGTCCACCTACATCGGTTGCTTAAAGGGTTAAAGGAAAATGTCGTTTTTGTTTGCCTAAATCAAATTTGAACGTCGTGACACGCAGACACAACAGCAAACTCCTTCCTAACTCCCATCTTTAAGCCAGTGACCTTACCTTGCACTCCTCTCCTCCAAAGCAGTAGGCAGCCACGTCCTGCTTCCTCACTGTCCGCGGGCAACCTTAAAAGCGCCAATGTAGCTCTAGGCTCCACTTTCCATGTTGGAATCCCATATTTAGTCACTAAAACAAACAGCAGAGCAATTGATAATTACCTCACTCAGTGAATTCCTATCCACCCTCCTCATTCGCCCCCTTGCCATACTAACATGAAAAAGAGGAATAAACTAAGGAATTGGAAAAAGGGAGAACAAATGAATTTTAATATCCCGGCGGATGCTATTTTGATAACCTTTCTACACAGACATAAACAACGCACTTCCTAGGGAAAAACACGCAGGGGTACACGAAGAAAAACACGAGACTTATTACTACTTGGCGAAGTCTACATTATATTTTGAAGTTAAATATAGCCGCGTCAATGGAGCAGTGGTATAAGCGCTGGCTCATCGCCATTCGTCCGAGATGGATCTGGGTTCGAATCCCCGTGAGGCATGGATGCTGTGTTTGTCTTACGGCACGGGCTCTCTCCCTTCCCTGGAACCAGTGGCCCTAAATTAGGAACGGTCGACTGCTAATAGCCCACCGAGCTGCTCACGGTGGTCGTTAAAATCCCAAACAAAAAAGTTAAATATATTGAAAAATGTCACATCTTGAATTGGGTGGGAGGCAGGATGGGCAGGACAAATTTCATGATGGGCTGCAGCCCACCCTCGCATCCCCTTGGCGACGTTCTGCTTTACGGTAAGACAAATTAGGTGAAAGATATTTTTCGATTTTTTTTTGTTTTAATTTATAGTGAGATATGATCTATATTATATTTTAACTTTCCTTTTTTTTTTTTGTATCTGTCTGTTATTTAAATTTTGGTTATCTTTCCAATAATATCGGTTACATTTCCAATACTTAACGTCATGGTTGAACTCCCGATAGTTTTTACTCATGTGGCAACACTGCAGCATGTCAAAAGTAAACAAAAGAGATAAAATGAGACAGCACTGTGTGTAAAATGTGGGAGGCAAAGAGATATTATTCGAGCTAAACATGTGCTACGTTTGCGTTTCACGTGCGATTTGTGTGTGTCTGTGTGTGTGTGTGCTAATTATCGTGAGAGCAAGTCAGAGATCCTCTCATATTGTGTCATAAACGATGCAAGCGAATAATAAACGAAGATGTTATACGAATGAGTCGTAAGTTAATTTCTTAAATAAATAAGTACATCGCTCTTTCCACGTTCCAGAAACACACAGCAACCGAAAAATTGTTTTCTTATTGTCTTGGTACTTTTGAACTCTAGGACCGTAAGGTTAGCTATTGATGTGATGTGTTACATTTAAGCATTTAGGTGCTCACGTGACTAAATATTTAACTTGAATCACCACAAAGTCAATATCTCAGACTACCGGCGAGGACCAAAAGGTTTAGAACCACAGCTTCGCGAATTTGGAAACACCAAATCCTTTTACAGTTTGAGAAATCTCTGTTATTTTTTTCCATATTTAATATTTTCGGTGAACTAATCAAATTCAGTTGTTAAAAGGTCTAACGAGCGCATTCAGTTCTGAGAGTGTTAAAGAAAGTTTGTTTTATTGCTTTAAATAAATAGTTTAACTACGGCGATTCTTCATTGCTCGTCACGGGTCAGTAACAGAGATCCAACAGATGCGATTTGCTGTCAGTTCAACAAAGAAAAAAAGAAAAAGAGTTTTTTTGTTTGCCGTTAAAGTTCATTGCTTTGATAGCATGCTCTATTACGGAAGCCTTCAGATTTAAGCACTCACACACAATACAATCACATTCGGTCGGGAAACAAGTAAGTAAGCCTATTTTACTATCGTCGTTACGGAAGTTTTTCACATCATGGACCGGTTGCTAATGTGTATGAATCATACTTGCTTCTTGCGCTCTTGACCGGTGGTGCAAGCGGACGCGACTGGCTTTTGATTAAGAAATGTCCGAGAGGAACGAATTTTCTTCAAAACTCAAATTTAATGCTCCAGGATAAAAAGGAACTACGGCAATCAAGATATCGTTAAGATACGTTTTCGCAGACAAACACTGTATTGTATTTTTTAAACAAACACACACATACACACTTCAAAAACTGGGATATGTCTACCTCTGTCTGATGCAAACATTATTTTTTTATTTTGTGCTGTAAAAGCAAATGTCATGACGAAGTCTACAAACACTGCCTGACAGAAAAAGTGCCACACCATGAAGGAATGCTCGAACACACACCGATAGCCATGTAGGTCCTGAACAAATGATTTAATTGTCACACACAATATCCATGCCTCACACGGGATTCGAACCCTGACCCATCTCAGAAAAACGGTCAGAAGGCAGCGTTTAGACTATTGCGCCACCGAGACTGCATTTTCCCATTGAATGAGCTACATCTATGAATTTGCGACGACTTTTATTCCCTGTGTCACAGAGAAAATGCCACACCATGAAGGAATGCTCGAAAACAGACCAAACTGCACACACAGATAGCCAAGTAGGTCCCGAACAAATGATTTAATTGTCACATATACAGACTAGGCTCCAGTGGCCGAATATACAGGATGATCAATAAGGAGTGTGGCTTGGCTCCCATTTTGGGTGATACATCGTTGAATCCGACGTGGCATCGATTCAATGAGAGTCCGAATAGAGTCCTGGGGCATAGTGGACCATGTGGTGTTGATCCGAATACACAGATCATCTTCATTTTGCGGGGGTGGGAGGGTACTCAACCGATGTCCAGTCGTGTCCCACAGACGCTCCATGGGTGAGAGGTCAGGGGGTTGTGCTGGCCACGGATGCATCCGCACACCATATGTAGCATTCAGGCTGATCCGAGCGATATGCGGCCGGGCGTTATCCTGTTGAAAAACGGTGTTTAGGATTGCCCTACAGATACGGTAGTGCCACGAGCCGCAGCACCTCGTCAACATAGAGGCGTGCCGTTAATGTGCCCGTAATACGCGCCAGTGGTGAGCGGCTGTTGGCGCTCACAGCATCCCACGCCATGATTCCACGTTGCCGGGCCGTGTGGGGCTCCTCAATGGAAGAGGGATCCGCCTGTTGGCCATGTCCCCTGCAGACCCTCACACGGCGATCATCCGTGGAGAGACAGAACCGCGATTCGTCGCTGAACACCACACTGTTCTATTCGGCACCAAGCGATGACGACGATGGCTCGTTGTTAAGGGTAGCTTTCTCAACGGACGGCTGGACAGCAAACCAGACGCAGCCAATCGGCGAGACACTGTCCACGTCGATATCGGAGCACCCAAGCCTCCCCGTACACTCCGCAAAATGTCACCCATTGTGGTCTGTGGGTGCGCTATGGCATTACGTCAGATGCGAAGACTGGTGTGCTTGGAAGTCCATCTCCATGCTTCTGTCTCCCTACGACGTTGCACAGATATTTCCTGGGACCACTGTCTCCAAATGCGAGCGACGGTTGTGGCATCACGCTGCGTTTCTTCCGCAATATAACGCAGGGAGCCTCCGGCGGTACGAAGGCCTACGATGACCTTCTCATGAACTCATCCGTTTGCCGAAATCGTGTACGACGACGTCTTAATGGCATTGGCACCCCTTGAGGAAAAATTCCGTTCAGTAGAGATCTTAGTGTATAGCTCACTCTCTGAAAATCGAACTCGAACAAATTCCGGATTTCAACTGCAGGAATATCGAAAAAAATACAACTTCACGCTTTCTAATTCTTAGAAAAGCGAAAAATCAGTGAAAAAGAAAATGTATTTCCATCCCGTAGAAAAAAACTGCACATTACTTGCAGGACCGTAGCAAGCTTTTCTTATCTGGGAGGGCGAGTCTTGAAATTACGCTCCCATTAAGTTCCAAATTACGCCGCTTTGAGTTTAACTCAAATAATACGTGATTTTTATTTTCTCGCCCACCACCGTTATAGGAAAGTACTTATGATCGTTCAAAAATCGCACTTCAGGTTTTTGACACAATTTTATTAAAAATGTAAAAACTAGGTAAATACCCAAGAATCGCAGGTAAAAAAGAGAGTTACACCCTTCAGCATTTTCTTTACAAAGACTTAGCCTCCTACAGAATTCCATGCAGTTAACCAGGGTACAGAGCAACATACACTATGAGGTGTGAACACCTCATAACCATGAAGGGAATTTTACAAAACAGTGAATGGAGACATAAAAAAACAATATGGCGATATGTCTAAACTCTATGACCTTTCCGAACATCATTGGGATGAAGAGTGCTCTGTCGTAGAAAGTTTTCTGAGCGTTTAACCCTGAACGGAATGTTTCCAAGCCCTACCCCTAAAGCATCTTCCTATTGTTACGTTCACTATCCGATACTCATTCGTTCTGCGCTGGTTGGTTTTTTGTTCTGCATTTATGTGGAGTGTTGTTTTGTCGGCGTTCACATAACGTTTACACTTTTTTGGGCAGGGAGGGCGGTTGCGCTCCCTGTAGCTACGGCCCTGATTATTTGAAATACTCGATGTGCTCTATAATGAAT
Organism: Macrothele yani; assembly: GCA_039090855.1. Classification (NCBI taxonomy): domain Eukaryota; kingdom Metazoa; phylum Arthropoda; class Arachnida; order Araneae; family Macrothelidae; genus Macrothele; species Macrothele yani. The sequence continues at coordinate 128,104,925 of CM077027.1, read as the reverse complement.
AGAATCAATTACAAAGGCAATTTGTTCTTTATTATGAAGGAAATCGGCCCAAGAAAGGATTTCGTTTAATAAGATTTATGAATTGTAGATGATGTTGCAAATATAAATATATTTTGACATACGTCCCTTCAAACGGCCATTTAACCGGGTGGAACGAATTAACTCGGAGTTAGCAAACCTGGCTAAAATTAGCTCGAACGAATATGTTCGCTGTCAAAGAAGTGGGCTGAACGCGGCTGATACGAATGAACCTACAATGTAAGCATCAGAAAGCGTTCTTGCGCCACTAACTTTGTTATTGAAAGTGGTCATTTAGGGGATGATTGAAACTAGTCCTTTCTGACTGATTCCCTGCTAAAAGGGCTATAGCAATGGCGTAGAACCTAAGAAAGGAGAAGATGTTTGAGTCACTTTTTCTTACCCAGTGACATGACGTTCGTGTCAGGGATGACTAGTTCTTTTCCATTATGCCTTGGGTCATGGAGCCAGGGACGCCGCCAAGGGAGTGAGATCCTGAAAATTATCTTGCCCAACCAGTTCAAGATGTGTCATATTGAAATTATTTTTAACTTTAATTTAAGGTGGACGTCAAGTAATTTTGCTTCCTATACTTCCAATGGAAAAACCTGTGTACACATTTTCTTCATAATTAATGCGTTCCCAAGGATGAAAATTTGAACATCGATTAAAATAGCTTCATTTTATAACTTGGAATACTTAATATTTTCTAAAACATTACCATAATTATGAAATCCAACATTTGTTTGTCTACTGACGTCATCAAAGAACAGGTCACGCCATCTTTTTTCTGGACAATTAATGTGTTTCCCAAGGATGAAAATTTGAACATCGATTAAAATAGCTTCATTTTATAACTTGGAATACTTAATAATTTCTAAAACATAACCATAATTATGCAATCCAACATTTGTTTGTCTACTGACATCATCAAAGTACAAACCGCGCCATCTTTTTTCTGGGTTCAACACCACCAAAGGAAAAGTTATTGATTTTTAATATACACTGCTGGCCACCCAAAATGCAACACCAAGAAGGAAGCATCCGATTGGCCTGAAATTCGCAGCATGCGTCGCCCGCGAGAGGACATGCAAACGATTAGCATTGCAGGGCATATGCAAATCATGTGCGCCCGGCACGCCACCGAGAAGCACTAAAAGAAAGGTGCACAGAAGGCTGGGTGTAAGTAGTGGAAGTGTGTTGTACTGCCGGACCTGTGCGTGGGAAGGTACCTGATGCCTCGTCGCAGAATACAGCAGTCATTCCAGCACGTTTTGGAGTTCGACAGAGGACGCTTATCGCGACAGCGGTTTACCATACCGAGACATCGGCGCCCGTGTGGTACGACGTCCAGCCACAGTGAGGTGAGTATGGATTCGGTGGGTGCAGGAGGGACGGATGGACCAACGTGAGCGATTGCCGCAGCCGCGGCACACCACCGAACTAGAGGACCGGCATGTTGTGCGGCGGGCATTGACGACTCACACCGCCACATCACGAACGTTAGCGCAGGAATTAGGTAATGTTGCGCAACAACATGTGTCATAATGTACCGTTCGACGTCCTCTGCAGGAGCAGGGACTTGTCGCACTGCGCCCATTGCTCCTGATTTTCATTGACGTTACACCACCGGCGAGTGTGGCGGCAGTGGGCCTTTGAACGCCGTACCTGGACTACGGAATGGCATGACATTGTCTTCTGCGACGAATCCCGCTTCTTTCTGCAACACCACAATGGTCGGATCCGCATGTGGACACACCGCAGCGAGAGACTGTATGACGCCTGCATTATGCATCGCCATACCTGTCCGTCGCCTGGAGTTATGGTTTAAGGCGCAATTGGATATGACACTCGCACCCCTTTGGTACGCATCGCTGGTGTACTCAACAGCCACCGCTACATCTCCGAAGTTTTGGAGCCTGTAGTCCTCCCTTACCTGCAGGACCTGCCAGCAGCCACGTTTCAAAAGGATAATGCGCGCCCGCACGTGGCACGCATCGTGCAACAATTCTTCACGGCCCTCCAGGTGTCACTGCTGCCGTGGCCCGCCTGTTCTCCCGATATGTCGCCCATCGAACACGTCTGATCGCTGATCGGCAACCGAGTGGCCCGGCAAGCACCACCCGCGGCTACGCCTGATGAACTGTGGCAACGTGTTGAAGCAGCCTGGGCCGACATACATACCCCAAGCCCACATCCAAAGCCTCTTTCGTTCGATGCCGCGGCGTGGTGTAGCGGCCGTTATTGCCAGTCCTGGAGGCCACACGAACTATTGATGTCTGCGTGTTCGGCAAGTCACACGGGCCTGTAAGCTCAATCGTTTCATCTCTGTATCTGTTGTTATGTGTCCAGTAAATCTGGCTTTGCTATCTCGTGTCCTTCTTGGTGTTGCATTTTGGGTGGTCAGCAGTGTAATTATGGTTACATTTTAGAAAATATTAAGTATTCCAATTTATATATAATATGAAGTTATTTTAATCGATGTTAAAATTTTCATCCTTGGGAACACACTAATTGTGAAGGAAATGTGTACAAACGGTTTTTTCCATTGGAAGCAAAATTACTTGACGTCTACCTTAAAATATAATCTGGAATTTGCAAAGGAATAATGACTCCCATGTTTTTCGTGTAGCCCTACGTATTTTCCCCTAGAAAGTGCGTTTTTCCTTCTCCGTAGAGAGGCTATCAACATAGCATCCCCAGAGTCATGAAATTTCAGTTGTTCTTCACTCGTCGAAGTCCTCGATTTAAGCCTTTTTTCAAGTTAGCATGACCAGGGCCAAACGAAGAGAGTGAACAGGAACTGACTGAGTCATTAGTAATTGCTCTGCTGTTTGTTTATGCTACTAAGCAGGGGATTCCAACACGGAAAGTGGAGACTAAACCTATACCTGCGCTATTACGCCTAGGGTAGGATAATGAAGGAGCAGACGACTACTTTTAAAGAGATTGGTGAAAGGCAAGGTATCTGGCTGGAAGGAAAGGAGTTAAGAAAGGAAAAGGTATTGCCTGCGTGCTGCAATCATACTAACTTGAACTGTTGAGGGAAAATGTGCAAGTTAATCATACTAACTTGAATATATTTCCTCTAACCCTAATCCACGAAAACATTTGCTTTAAGGCCTTTCTCCTAGGCATGAAATTTTCTTTTAATCGGGGAGTGTTACTGGTAGCAGTGTTTCATATTTGTTATACAGGTATACAACTCTTCAGGTTTTTCTAATTTTTATTAAAATTGAATGGACGGAGCACTAGCAAAAAATGACTCCAAACTTTAGATTCTTTTGTATTCCAAAAAGTGCAAAAACTTCAAGACAGTTCCAAAATTAATGAGTATGTATCCAAGAGGAAGGGGGGTGGGGGTATTGCAAATACCTTTGCAGCCTGTAGAAAAAGGAAAACAAATTCTTTCAGTGTTTGCAAATAAAGTTGCTATATCAAACTTGTCCCACCCAAAATAATACTCGCCCACCCGTCGCTCATTCTAATTTCGAAGTCTAGAAACGTCCCTGCATGGAGCAGAGAATAAAAAAACTGGAAGGGAGTACAGTAGAACTCTAATTATCCGGACTCCAGATATCCGGAACTCCAAATATACGGATCGCTTGTTCTTCTTTGAAGGCCAAGTAAAATAAAGATTCGAAGTCTAGCAACGTCCCTGCATGGAGCAGAGAATAAAGAACTGGAAGGGAGTACAGTAGAACTCCAATTATCCGGACTCCAGATATCCGAAACTCCAATTATGCGGATCGCTTGTTCTTTTTTGAAGGCCAAGTAAAATTAAGATTTTTGTTGCTTTATTTAAGTGTTTTTAGTTTTTTTCGTTCATTTAAATAATACAAAATGATAATGTAGTACAGTAAATATTTATTTTTTATATAACATTTGTTATTATAAAATACGATAAACGAAAAAATTAGATTCCCTCACTTCAATTAATAAATACATATTTGGCCTACAGAAAAAAGTCAACCCAATTATCCGGATTTTCCGAATATGCGGATGGGCTGTGGTCCTTGCTAATCCGGATGATTGGATTTCTGCTGTCTTACCATTAGTGACAGGTTTATGGTCCGTAAATCTAAAATGAGAGGGGGAAAAGAATTGTTTTGCTGAAGATTTATTAAAATCAGGCATCTAAGTGAACATTTCTGTTTGGGGAGCGCAGAAAATTTTGGGCACCATTTGGTTCAGATACATCGGCACCTTAACGGCTTGAGAGAATGCTTAAAACGTTGGGTAATCAAACTTCGAGTTGCCTTATCACTGTTAAAAAATTTGCGGTGGGTTGCACTATAAAGTGGTGCTACTCCAGCGGCACCACTTACAGAGAAAAGATGGGGAAAACAGAAAATTTGCTTTCCCCATCTTTTTGCATTGCGTGGGGTAGTGATGTATTGGGTTGATGCATAAGTTCATTCCGATTTTTCCACAGCACTACAAAAATGTATTACATCAGAAGGGAAAACGGAATCAATCAACTATGCCCCCCCCCCCATTGTGTACGATGGTGTCCCAACGTCCGGATAAGTCTGCAATGCCATTCTTGAAAATACGTGCAGGTTTTGCTGCGAAGAAATCATCAAGGAAATTCTGGAGATCAACATCATTGTTGAACGTTCTGCCACGGAGTGCAGAGATTTGAACATGTGACAGTCTGAAGGGGAGACATCTGGAGAATAGGCCGGATTTGGAAGGATCTCCCATTTTATGTCCTGAATGGCCATTTTGGTCATGTTTGGACTGTCAGTGCGTGCGTTATCATGTTGGAAAAGGACACCATGACGCCGATGTGGCCTTTTCTGCTGAACTGCTCCCTTTACACGGCAAAGTTGCTCACAATAGAGTGCAGCGTTCATGGTCCGATTCCTCGGCAGCATTTCCCAGTGAATAATGTCTTCCATGTCCCACCAGACACACAACATGATCTTCGCAGGATGAAGGTCATGTTTTGTACGTGGTGTGGGCGTCTTGTTTGGGCTTAACCATTCCCTCCGATGCCTGAAATTCACTTACAGGCACCACTTTTCATCTCCAGCAACAATACGTGATAGAAAGGGTTTGTGTTGCTGAGAACATTCCCGATAACGAGTGAGCAAATAACCACGTATGACAACACGCTGATTCTTGTTGTCCTCGGTGAGAGTGTGAAGCCCCCAAAGACCAAAATATTTGGACCTTTCCCATGCATTCCAGGTGTCGCACCACTGTGGCGTGATCACAGTCCATCTCACTGGCCGATTCGCGTGTGGTTTGACACGGATCCAAGTGGATTAGATGGTTCGAATGATCCTCATCAAAGTGAGATGAACGACCTGAGCATGGAAAGTCGTTGAAGTCGAAATTGCCACCTCGGAGCCGTTCAAACCCTTTGCGGGCTGTCCTCGGATCAATAGCATCCTCCCCATGCACAGCATAAATTTGTCGAGTAGCGTCGGCAGCTGTGGATCCCTTGTTAAACTCGTAGAGGAGCAGATGTCGGAAATGTTTATTCCTCTCTACTTGACACTCCATACTTCCGGACCTGAAAACCAAAAACCCACTTGACACAATCACACAACGCAATATGATTTAGATACACGATATTACTGACTACATTTTGATATACAACTGGCCATCTGCACCGTCACTACTGACCTTGAAAACACTCGTGAAATAAAACGACATAAACTTATGCATCAACCCGATAGAAGGGGCTTAGGGCGCCTTAGTGCAGCTAAGAGACTATTTTTTTAGGCTTAGGGGCGGTAAGCCACTTTTCCTGTTTAGATGAGACTATTTTTTAGGCTTAGGGGCGGTAAGCCACTTTTCGTGCTTAGATGAGACTATTTTTTTAGGCTTAGGGGTGGTAAGCCACTTTTCGTGCTTAGATGAGACTATTTTTTAGGCTTAGGGGCGGTAAGCCACTTTTCGTGTTTAGATGAGACCATTTTTTACGCTTAGGGGCGGTAAGCCACTTTTCGTGTTTAGATGAGACTATTTTTTTAGGATTAGGGGTGGTAAGCCACTTTTCGTGTTTAGATTAGACTATTTTTTAGGCTTAGGGGCGGTAAGCCACTTTTCGTGTTTAGATGGTAAGATAAGCTGGTTAAAGGATTTTTTGTAGATGATCGGGTATGCAAAAATAAGGAAATCTGTGTTCTGTATGCAAACATGCTTCTATCTTAGCCAAATGCTTATACTACAGAGATGTCTGCCCCGGTGGTAGAATGATCTGAGGCGCTGGCTTCTAACTATTCACTCTGGCCACGTATTAGCTCAATTCCAGGAAGAAGCATAGGTGATGCGCTTGGCCAATGGCGCTGGATCTGTCCGTCCGTTACCTGAAACCAATGGTGCGAAGCAGAGATGAGACGGGCTGAGCCCGAAGTCGAGCCCGAATTGGGCTCGGGCTGCACAATACTTACTAGAGCTCGGGCTCTGAGGGAAAGATAATTTTCTTCCTTTTTCTTTTAATACGATTTTGTATGATTTAGCGCACGAGACTTTTTTTTACAATTTCTAGTTGTTAAATAGAATTCTTCGGCAACTGAGTCTCGGTGGGAAGTAGGAATTCAGCAGGGCTCTTCATTCCGGGCTTGGATAACAAATACCATAGGCCATGAATTACTGAATTTCTACGAAGGAAAATTTCGTTTATGGCTTACGCAAGATATATGATAAATAAAGAGTTCCCTGGTTTCAGATTTTCATTTTGGACCCTTTAAGTATTTTTTATTATTTGATAAAACTATGGAAGACGCCTTGGTACAACTTTCGCTCCAAATAAAAAATGAAGGGAAATGTCAATAAAAGTTCTGAAACCAGGGAACTCTTTATTTATCATATATCTTGCGCTAGCCACAAACGGTGTTCCAAAATGTGCAAAATTGCCCGAGCAATTTGTGAAATACGCTTGCCCGTTGGTTAATAAGAGAAGGCAGCAATACAAGATGGCGGGTCTCGTAGAGTCTAAGAACTATAGATAGTAGATGGCAAGTTGACAAAATTTTGCTCCCTACCTCAGCGGGGCAGCTCCTTCCTGATTCTATTGAGCAACGTACGACGTAGATTGTTGTGCCTCCCGATTTTTCCTGATGCCCCGCCCCCGAAACAGGAAGAAATGAATAGTCAAAGAAAACTATAGAAATAGATATTCATCTCTTCCCCACTCCGTAGTCGAGAAAGAAATCTGTTAATTGCACGGGGAGGAAAGAATGGAAGTCTGAAAGAAGATATATTTTTTTTAATGCTTAAAAAGATTAATCATAGTTTTCGGGCACGTTCGGACCTGGGATCCACTTTTTTTTTTTTTTTTTTTTTTTTTTTTGGAGGTTTAACGACCACCGTGAGCAACTCAATGGGCTATAAGCAGTCGCCCGTCCCTAATTTAGGGTCACTGGTTCCAGGGAAGGGAGAGAGCCAGTGCCGAAAGACAAACACAACACCCATGCCTTACGGGATTCGAACCCGAACCCCTTACGGACGAATGATCATAGGCCAACGCCTTAGACCACTGCGCCACCGGGGCGGAGGGATCCACTTTGCAATATGAAATTCGGTCTCGGGCTGACATACTTATATGAAATTCGGTCTCAATATGAAATTCGGTCTCGGGCTGACGCGCTCGGACGGGCTCGGGCTCTTAAAATTGAGCCCGAACTCAGCTCTGGTGCGAAGTAGGTACAGGCGACTGCTTATAGCCCTACGCGGGTTGCTCATGGTGATAAGAAAAGTAGTAAATACTGTGTGAATGAAACGATACAGTCTGATCACAGAGTAGGTGTCTCATGGATTTTAAGGGTTCGAGAGTACAAAGTCAATGTGAACTCTTTTTTTCTTGATGACAGTTAAAATAAAGCGATATGTGGCGGATACTCCCATGGGCGCCTGCAGGAAATTTTTGAAGGGGGGCCAAATGTAATTACATAAGGTTTGGCTAATATGTAGAAAACAGTAATTCGTGAAAATGAAAGATTAATACGTCCTATTACTACTACTTACTTACTACACTAGAACACTACTACTACTACTATTATTATTATTATTAATTGACGCTGCTCTTCAAGAAAGTGTATGTTAGTAATAGTGATGTATTATCATGTACTAACTGTTTTCAAAATAATTAACAGCGTCGAGCAGGGCCACGCCAAGTCTTTCAAGTTCAGCACACACCACCCAGGGCGGAACTTGTTTGGGCGTACTACCTCATCACGGTTTGTTAGGTTTCCCGCTTTCACATTATAATAAAATAATTCTACAGGGGGTCAAGTGACTCCTGTGAATCCCCCCCTGTTGGCTTCCATGGATACTCCCTGGGTTTAAGATTGCGTTTTCCCAATAGAAACAAACGTTAACGAAGGGCATTTCTACTAAACTGCTCGATACAAGCTCTAATAAAAGTTATCCACTGAGCTCCCTTCCTGCTTCCTTATGGGCAAACGCAAAATATATCCTACATCCACCTCATAATCTTTGGAAAAACTGCGCATTAGTCACACTGAATTGATGTAATATTGCATTTACTCAATGTGATTCATAATGAATGTTTGAAATTGTGTAGAACGACCGAGTGCTATTTAAATAAAAATTTAGTCTTCTTAACATATAAATACCAGGTACCATACTTCCTTTTATTTAAAACTGCTAATAATGTGCAATTTAAATATAAATTGACAAAAGTAATTAGCAATGAAAAATTGATATAGAATTACTAAATAATTAAAATAACAAAGCATGCACAGTCGCGTCACATTATTGTGACCACCACCTACTTTTGACATCAACAGCGCGTCGCCAGTGAAAGAAGGCGCGTGTCGTCAGCTGGCTTAGATGATATATGAGGTGTGCTGTAGGTATTCTGAAAATATATCACTCGTTGCTGTCTTGGATAAAAGGAGCGATTTATCAGATTTGCAAAAAGGGATGATTATCGGTTTTCGGGCAGAGGGTGGTAGTATTTCTGAAATAGCGCAGTTTGTGAACTGTTCGCGTGCTGCTCTGGTTAAAGTGTATCGTGATTGGAGAAATGACACCATTGCGAATAAGCGACGTGAAAACTGCGGAGCACCACGTGCCATTGATGTGAGAGGTGAACTTCGGCTGCGAAGGTGCATGAGAGCCGATCAACACGCTACAGTGGAGCAACTCACTGGCTGAATGAACCTGGGGGCTACCGGAAGAGTGTATGAAACGACAGTTCAGCGAACCCTGCAGCATATGGGGCTCCGATGCAGACGGATGGTCACTGCATCTATGCTAACGAAGGTGCATCGGCAGAAAAGGCTTACATTTGCACGGCAGTATCGGAATCGGACCCCCGCTGATTGGCAAAGTATTGCCTTCTCCGATGAATCAGCTTTTCTGCTTCATCGAAAGAATGGACGTTGGCGTATAAGGCGAGAAACATCGGAGAACAAACACTCTTCAACCGCTGCTGGAAGAACACAGGCTTGTGGAGGCAGCGTTATGGTCTGGGGAATGTGTTTCGTGGCATTCCCTGGGTCCACTCATACCTGTGGAAGGCACTATGGACCGAATTCGTTATGAATCCATCCTTGCAGACCACGCAAACCCATACATGCCGATTTTCTTCCCTGGGGCGAATGGGAATCTCCCAGCACGACAATGCGACGTGTTACGCAGCTAGAAATGTTCGAGAGTGGTTGGAAGGGCACGATGAAGACTTCGAAGTATTTCTCTGCCCCCCCCCCCCCCATTTATTGAGCATCTGTGGGACCACCTCGATCGTGTTGTTCGCTCTATGGATCCTCCAGCACGCACCTCTAGCAGCTGTCAGATGCATTGCAGTCAGCATGGCTCCACATACCTGTGAATACCACCCAGCACCTTATTGAGTCACTCCCAGGCCGTCTAGCTGCTGTCCACGCTGCACATGGCGGTTACTCTGGATATTAGCTGGTGGTCACAATAATGTGACTTGACCGTGTATTACACAGGGATTTTGAAAAAAATGGGGATATTTTTCAATGGATAAGATTTCCTAAACCGTTCAGGGCTGAGGCACTTCTTTATTTAGAACTACATCACTAGTGTGGGGCAAACAAAACCCAACAATAAGGTACAACCTTGTACCATGATGTGGCGCTTGTACCATAACGTGGTGCAAAGTTGCACCATGTTGTTGCGTTTTGTTTGCACCACAAAACGCAGCAACATGGTGCCACTTTGTGGTGTACCGTCGTAGGAATTCATTTACTCTATACCACACTGGCAAACAAAACAAACTTTATTTTAAACAAAAAGTCAAATCAACATAATAATCGGAAATTTTTTCACTGTTAAAATTTTTTTCACAGAGCTGCAAAAAAAACAAACAAAAATCTTTCTCTTACGCCTTCCTCTTCCTTGTTTTCGCAGCACGTGACAAATTTTTGTGTTTATCTTTTTCAGTTAAAACATGCGCTACGTTCAGAATTTGAAAAAAAATCTTTTTTTTTTTTTTAAATAAAAAAAATCTGATTTATTTCATTTAAATCAGATTTTTTCATTTAAATTTTTTTTATTTATTTTGATTTATTTGATTTAAATTACTCTTGTGTTCCAGTTCAACTTTTAAATACCTCTCCAATCTTCAATGTAAACATGAAATGAAATTCTTCTCCATGATTGACTTGATGGTATATATTTTTTAAATTTAAGTGACTGCATAACAGATAATGCATGAGAATGTAATAAAGAGAGATTTGTATTTTTTAATGCCGTGCATTATCTTTACTGTACTGATTTGTGTGTAGTAAACTTCTTAATAATTACTGATATGCAAATCATATTTTGCATTCAAAAACATTTATTTTTCATACATTTAAAAATAAATCAGAGAGAGCAGACAGACAGACAGAGAGAGAGATAGGAGAGAGTGAGAGATAGGGGAAGAGAGAGATAAGGACAGAGAGAAACACAGAGAGATCAGATCATACTTAGATCATATCATATGTAGAGGATTTTAGGAAGGGAGGGTCTGACCCCAGGTCTTAAACAACCCTTACAAACAGGAAGCTAAGAGATTTGGGCTAGAGTGCCCGATAGGTAAGAGACACGGAAGCGAGGTAGAAAGAGGTCCTTATTTATTACCGGGGTCCCGGAACCCTGGGCCCGACGGCTTAACGTGCCCATCCGACGCACGGCGGATATTTAGTGGTTCGATCGTTCGTATCTGCCTGGGATCGAACCTGAGGTCTTCTCAATGGCAGTCACGAACGTTGACCACTAGGCCACCCGCGGCTCAAACACAGAGAAAGAAACAGAGGGAGAAAGAGAGAGAGAGAAATATATTCCTTGTCAGGTTACAAACTAAAATTCATAAACAGTCTTATAAAAGCAAAAAAAAAACCCGAAAATATACACCATTTTGTAGTGCAAAATAAATCTAACAACATGGTGCAACCTTGTACCATAACGTGGTGAAAAGTTGAACCATGTTGTTGGGTTTTGTTTGGAAAATACGATGGTGTATCTTTTCTCAGAAAGTGGTGTAGCTGGTGTTGCACTACGTTTTGGTGCAACCTACCACGAAATGTTTAACAATGCACCGAGTTACGTGTAAAAGAAGAAAAGAACCGTGTATTTTTGATAATCTGAAATTCAAATTTTAAACGTATCCGTAAACAGCGTGTAAATGAATTCCTATAATAGAATTAAAAAATCAAAAGAAACTACAGTATATCGGGTCTAACATAGAAGTACATATAAAAGTGTAAAACGTATAACTGAGAAATGTTATAACCTGGGTTGCACTGTTTATGCTGAAAAGAGACGGATGGAGATTTATTCCGATAAAATACACTGCGGTTTCGGGTAAATAGTCTGACATATACATGAGCGTTGCGTTTTAAAAGGCAGAAGAAAAAAATCGCCATGGCGTTAGGAGTTTCTGAACAGTTAGCACTGATTTTGTGACGTAATTTATAGCAAAGCGTAAACCTTACCCCGACTCGTTCAGCCGGAACAAGCTTTAGATGGCATGATTAATCACAAAACAAATGTTTGAATGCGTCGTGGACTCCACAGTTATTAATAACTTTTGAAGGTAAAAGAAAATAAACAGCAGTACCAAGAAACTGTTTATTACGATCAACACAGTTCGAAATGGCTCCGATTTCTGATAGCGTTTGCATTCATTAACGCGGTTAACGAAAATTCAAGGCTAGATGCTAGATCTAAATCATGAACACTGTAGGAATTGCATTTCGGCCGTGGAAAAATATGCATTATTTATCACAGGCGGTAAGGCGTGACACATTCAAAATTTAAGTTAGTCAAAAGAGTAAGCTAGTCATTTTTATCGGGATATGCTTACACAGACAAAGCTATTTTTTTCTTCTTTGTTGCAGCTAAAGCAATTCATATGAAAATGATTCAAGGGCGGGGTCCAGAAAATTTACAAGAGAATTAAAATGAAATTTAAATTTACAAAAAATGAAATTATGCTGTGGTAAAATAACGAATGCACATCGAAGTAAAATTCCTGAGTCTATTCATAGCCTACAACAAAACTAACAAAAGCTAAGAAAATTAAACCTTTAAGCAGCCGACATACCTGAACCAAATGGTGCCCAAACAAAGAATGTTCACATAACGACCGGGTTTTACGAAAGCTATGGCATAACATTCCTTTCCCCTCCATCTCAGCAAACCTGTCACATACGATAAGCGCTCCATCCAAGCCCTCTATTCTGTGCTGCTCCAAAACACAAGGCATAATTGGGAAGGGCTTAGTTCTTCTGACACAGACATCATGCCACTGGGTTGAAACAACAAACTCAAACCTATTTTTTTTATAATTTCTTAGGTTCGTCATCATTGTCATAGACCTTTCAGTCTGAAAGGATTAGTGTCAATCATCCCCCTAAATTGTTGGTCAGACATTTAAGGGCGATTCCGGACCCCTAGAACCCTCCCCTTGACTACGTCCTTAATTGACAACTCTCGCTAGAACTTGAGATAAAACAGATCGCTCATTGGGAGCTCTTTTACTGACAGTTAATGAAGGAGTGTTCAATCTGCTATCATTTTTTCTCTTGTCCTGTGTGTGGTGTAGTAAACAAGGCACTTGATCAGGATTTTTTTTTTTTTGATTGTGGGTTTAACGACCGCCGTGAGCAATTCAGTGGGCTATAAGCAGTAGCCTTCCCTAATTTAAGGTCATTGGTTTCAGGGAAGGCAGAGAGCCAGAGCCGTAAGACAAACACACCATCCATGCCTATATATATACAGATACACTATCTACCAACAAGTAATTGGACACACCTGCAATCGACGATATCTGCGGTCCTGATACACGTCACGGCCGCCGCTGTTAAATATCGTGTGGGAAACAACAACGCAACCAGTCGCATGCAAGATGCCACGCAGTTCGGAGCTCTCTGATTTCGTGAAAGGTGTAATCGTCGGGTATCACAGAAATGGCCGATCCATACGTGACATATCCAGCGAGTTGAAGTACCCAAAATCGACAGTGGCCTACGTGATTTGGCAAGTGGAAGATGAGAGGTGACTGTCGGAATGTGCCCCGACCCGGCAGACCCACCAAACTGGGAGTTAGAGACCGACGGGTGCTGGCCAGAAAAATTCGGAAGAACCGCAACAAATCGATGGGTCACATCCGCCAGAAGTTTCAACAGGCATCCGGGAGTGTTCTTTCGATGAATACCATCCGTAAGGAAGCCCATCTGCTCGGCTATCATGGACGTGCTGCCGCCCACAAGCCTTTGAACACCAAGTCCAATAGCGCTGCTCGGCTACCGTGGTGCAAAGAACGTCGACAGTGGACCGTTGAACAGTGGAAACAGGTTCTCTGGAGCGACGAATCAAGGTTAACCCTCTACCGTTCGGATGGCAGGGTCTGAGTCTGGCGTCTGCCTAGAGAACGCCTCCTGCCGGAATGTATTGTGCCAACTGTGAAGTTCGGTGGCGGTGGAATTATGCTATGGGGGTGTTTCTCCTGGTATGGCACGGGACCCTTGGTCGCAATTCCTGGTAGACTCAACGCCGAGACCCACTGCACCATTTTGGATGACCATGCGCTTCCTACGTTGTGGCAGTTTTACGGGGTAGACCCATGTTACTTTCAGGATGACAATGCCACCTGTCATGTTGAGAGGTCCACCATGGCTTGGTATGGTGACAATGGAGTTAATCGAATGGAGGGGCCTGCGCATAGCCCGGACCTTAACCCTATCGAGCACCTCTGGGACGAGTTGGAGCTTAAGGGGTGCCCCCACCATCCGAAATCGGTGAAGGAAATGACCTGTCTTGTCCAAGCCGAGTGGAAGAAAATACCACTAGCCGTCGTACAACGCCTATTTGAGAGTATGCCCCGTAGGGTCGCAGCTGTAATCGCCGCTCGTGGAGTCTCTACCAACTATTGAAGGTGAATAAACTTCGTTTTCCTTTGCTATCACAGGTGTCCAATTACTTGTTGGTAGATAGTGTATAATTGAACCAACAAATCCCAAAAACACATGCAATAAAAAAACGTGCAAAACACGAACTTCACCGAAACACTATCAGTAATCAGCAGGAGGACACCTGGTAGTTATGTGACTTTTCATATGTTGACAAAAAGTTAAAAATGAGAACTCGTCAACAGTGTCCTCTCTAAGCCACACGAAAAAGGCCCGAAAGAACACCTCATGAAAGCCGCTCACAACAGCAGACAGTGAAGTGCCCCGGTGAAAAGAACTGAAAGTCCAATCCACGCAAAGATCCCAAAAAGGCGCTTGCAAAAAAAACAATAGCGAAGAGCAAGTTGTAAGCACACAAGGTCAAAGTTCAAAAACGCGGTTGCGGGCAAGAAGACGAAAAACGAAGACGACTGTAGCCACCAAAAGCATAAAACAATGAACCCAGAAAACACACAAATGCTAAAATAAAATAAAAATAAAAGAAAAAATAAGTACGGAATAGATACAAACTGTGTTGTGATTAGTAAGCAAGTGCTGTTAGCGGTCCACCAAACAGTCTAGTGAGCCCTACGTTATTAATATTGAAGGGCCCTTAGTTAATAATGTCTGCAATATCTGTAATGTTCAAACCCAATTCTTGACGAGACAGCAACTGAGAAAGATAGCGTTTAAGAAATTCAAAAGGATAACCATTCCTCATTAAAAAAACAAAGAGATCTTTTAAATTCCTAATGATAGCAGAGCTATTTTTACAGATCCTGCAAATTCTGAGGATTAGATTGATCACTAATTTTTTTGAATAGAAATAGAAACACTGGAACTCCAATTATTATAATAAATTACATATATCAAAGGCAAAATTTCCCTTTTTATCAAAGACCTCAACTCTAATGTTAGCCAGATCCTCCCAGATAATGTCGATGTCCAAAAAATGTGTATGGTTATCAACTGATTGGTTTTTCCAACGTAAGTTGAGAAGGATAAATACCTTTGGCAATAGTTTCAAATTCGAGAATATTAAAGACAATAATATCATCAATATATCTAAAAATATATCCAGCTTTCAATTAATGCAGATTGTAGGCCCTAACTTCATAGAAATGCAAGTATAAGTTGGCCAGGGTGCTGGAAAACGAACTACCCATGGGGTTCGTGTTATTGATATGAAATCAACTGAAAAACTAAATAGACACTGAAATAGAAAAAATTATACAGTACGATTAAAGAAAAAGTACGCACACAGCTGTTGGCTTTTAAACCATTAATTGCATTACCTTTTTCTAAAACTTCACACAACAAAGACGAAGTTATATATAATGGTGTAGAACTGTACCTACAATATATATACAGTGTTACAACACTATGTACAAATCCATCTCATTCAAATTACTGTAATTCATTTCATTAGTAAAATTTTGATTTTTCGTTTTTTGAGACCCGAAAAAACAAAACAAAACAAAAATAACGAAAAAATTAATTTATCTTCACAGTTCAATGATTGAAATGTGGCACTGAAGAGTTTTGGAGATATGGTGTCCAGTGGCGCACCCAGAAATTCCTGTTGGAGGGGGGCTTTATATATAAACAGTATACGTACACAATGTGTGTACATATATATATATGTATTTTACAGTGTACACCTATAGTTTATATACGGTTGGGACGTACGTCGCTCTTAATCTCTTTGGGGCTTTGGGAAGAAGACACCATGTAATAGAAACACTATGTCAAACACTGTAATTTTGAACATGTAAAATTATATTTTTGAATGTTTAATTTGTAACGTGCGTCGCTCTTAATCTCTTTGGAGCTTTAGGAAGAAGACACCATGTAATAGAAAACACTATGTAATATTTTGAACATGTAAAATAATATTTTTGAATGTTTACTTTGTGACGTACGTCGCTCTTAATCTCCTTGGAGATTAAGAACGACGCCAAAGCCCTCCGTGGGTGCGCCAATGATGGTGTCACTCCGTCTCACTACCTTCCCAATTATTATTATTAATAATAATATTTTCGATTTTATTCGAGCAGGTTCAAAGTGGCTGAAAGTAGCACCATTTTTTTCACGATTTCATTAGAACTGTGGACAATGTACTTTTTGCGGTGCCGGATTTCACAGCAACTGCAGTTTTATTTAAAATACCGTTGTCTACTTCGTTTAAAATTTGCAGTTTTTTTGTTTTTTTTTCTAAAAGATTGCTGAACTTCAGGACTCATGTTAACACGAACAGCATGTACAATAAAAATGAGAGAAAATAAAACGCCTGCAGAACAAAAGCAAGAATAAGAGAGCGTCCAAGATTTCTGTAATGGGGAGGAATTGAATTGAATGATAAGTAGTTTTAGTAAGGGAGTGTCTTGCCCCAGGTCTATAACTGCCCTAAGGAAATTAGAAGATTACAGATGTGAGTAAAAGTAAACTCGATAAGAAAGAAAAACAGAAAATGAGGGAAAGACAAAATAAACCTTCCAAAGCAACCGAGGCGACAAGCAGGAAAGCACGCAAAGCACCAAGCTTGGGGAAATCAATGCATCCACTACACCATAAAGCCAGCCACCATCACCACACTCGGTGTAGTAACACTTCCATGCATGTCAAATTTGGTGGCACTTGCGTACATGTCAAGGCATACAGTGACTCTTCCATACATGTCAAATTTGGTGGCACTTGCGTACATGTCAAGGCGTACAGTGACTCTTGCATACATTTCAAATTTGGTGGCACTTGCGTACATGTCAAGGCGTACAGTGACTCTTCCATACATGTCAAATTTGGTGGCACTTGCGTACATGTCAAGGCGTACAGTGACTCTTCCGTACATGTCAAATTTGGTGGCACTTGCGTACATGTCAAGGCGTACAGTGACTCTTCCATACATTTCAAATTTGGTGGCACTTGCGTACATGTCAAGGCGTACAGTGACTCTTCCATACATGTCAAATTTGGTGGCACTTGCGTATATGTCAAGGCGTACAGTGACTCTTCCATACATGTCAAATTTGGTGGCACTTGCGTACATGTCAAGGCGTACAGTGACTCTTCCGTACATGTCAAATTTGGTGGCACTTGCTTTCATGTCAAAGTCCTATGAGATAATTATGTGTTTTTGAAATTATCCCCGAACAACACTGTCACTGTGACCCATATTTTAAATGATTTGAACTTTCCTTCACAATTTATCCAGACACGCAGCATCTATGCTGGCGTGTTTAAAAGTTGTAAGCGATATCCGGCTTTATATATATATATATTTCGGAAATATGGTACCATATCTCCGAAGCTCTTTAATGCCACATTGGAAAATGTCTTTCAATCACTGAACTGGGAAAACAAAGGGATAAAGATTAATGGAGATTATCTAACCCACCTTCGTTTTGCTGATGACATAATCATTTTTGCAACTACCCTATCAGAGCTACAGAGTATGATCCAGGAACTTGCTGACAAGAGTAAAGAAGTGGGATTAAAAATGAACTTTCAGAAGACAAAAGTGATGTACAATGCTTTTACAAGAAATGAAGATTTATCGATTGATGGAGAAAAGCTGGAGATAACAGACACGTACGTTTATCTTGGACAGCAGATACCAAGTGAGGGTCACATTGGTGAAGAAATTAATCGGCGTACAAAACTTGCCTGGAGAGCTTTAGGAAGAAACAGCATAATTGTCAAGAGCAATATGCCATTATGTCTTAAAAGAAAAGTGTTTGATCAATGCATCCTTCCAGTGCTTACGTATGGTGCAGAGACGTGGACCTTAGCTAAAAGAGACATACAAAGGCTGCAGACAACTCAAAGTAGCATGGAGAGGTGCATGCTTGGTGTAACCAGGAGAGATAAGAAGAGGAACACGTGGATCCGAAAAATGACAAGAGTGGAAGACATCATGATCAGAGTTAAATCCCTGAAATGGCAATGGGCTGGACATACTGCCAGAAGAACAGACCATCGATGGACAGCCGAAATTTTAGATTGGATTCCAAGGGACAGGAAAAGACCCAGAAGAAGACCACATGGAAGATGGGTGGATGAAATTCGAAAGTATGCGGGAGTGACATGGAGGAGACTGGCACAAGACAGACCGTTGTGGAGGAAACTTGGGGAGACCTTCGTCCAGCAGTGGATTGATAATGGTTGACAATGATGATGATGATGATGATATATTTCAATTAACTTTTTCAAAATTTACTCTAATTTAATTTATCAATATAAGCTAAAGACTTCAAACACTTCTTTACATCTTGCGTACTTTTGTAATGTCGCAGAGTTCTAGATATTCGCTGATCCAATTTTACGTACCTTTTAGATCGTTTCTTTCCTTCAAGATTAAGGTCTGTTAGATTTATCAGAAAGTCACTGTACTTAGATTCTTCTTTTAAGCTTTGAATGAGGATCTTGATTTTAGAATGTGGTCTGCTCATCAAGGTGTAAAACTTATTATTCCAGCTCGCTACCGCATTATTGGTTCTTTGCTGTAGGTTATGACAGTTCCACATGTTAGTTGTAAAGTCAGAATTTTCTAGCCATTCATTGACAGATGTGTTTGAAGTCTTTAGCTTATTTAGAGTAAATTTTGAAAAAGTGAATTTCAGTTAATATTACGTTAAAGGAGAAATTTAATGCTGTACGCACTTGCCACCAAATTTGACACGTACGCAAATGACACTGTACGCAAGTGTCACCAATTCGCCACCCTCTGGAGAAAGGGGGATCAAAAACCCCTGCAAACCATGACCTTGCAAACCTCATCCTGAGTCCGAGCAGCTTCCAGCACTCACCATAACCGCTAACTTGTAAGAAAAGGGTTAACCTAGACAATTTAATGTGGAGGGAGTTTGGCCTACGCAGACGCGAGAGATTGATAGGGGAGAAGATTCACCCTCTGCCCTAAACCTCACCTTTTGTGAAATTTCTTGTTGAAGTAGGAGAGCCTATCAAGGACACGCCCCTCCGCCCTCCCTTAGCGAAAGTACTGTTCCCCTCAACCCTGTCCTCTTTTCATCACACTTGCGCAGTCGGAACAAAAGATAAGTTAGGTGCCCCAGTGGACTTCAAAAAAAAAGAACGGGACCAAGCAGTAGTATTAACAAATAAAACAATAGTTGCTGGTTCACGTTAAGAGAATACACTTTTCTATGCTATTGAAATACCAGTTCGTCTAAACCTATATTTCATGTTCAGCAGTGGTGTAGGAACGGGAAGGGGGGGATACAGGGGTACATTAATATTCTACTGTACCCCCCCCCCAGATATGAGCAAACACAAACCAATCATTCATAAAAAGTGAACTGTAAAATTTATATGATATTTTTTTTTATTCTCTTTTTTTTCAAAGAAATATCACGGGTCATCTGGTTTTTTTTTATTTCCGAAGCTTGTAGTGGGAGGCTTTTCATCCACCAAAAACTGGCCAACCATCTGGTAAAGTCCAGCAAATTAGTTCTGCAGGGAAACGACGAGTGCGAGGTTTTTAGTTAATAACTTCAAACAGCATATGGTAGGGCTTGATAACATAATTGTGATCAGTGTTTCTTTTCTCTTAAAATTCCATGCATCTTGATCACGTCGTGCTTTCTGCACTTTAAAAAAAAAATAATGCACAAGTGGACATTTCAGCGCCCGCAGCCCCGGCACTAAAATTGTTTTCTGTATCTGTAGCAATACAACAAGTGCATTATGGATTTCACATACCACTCGTAGAACTCCAATTCCTCGATATCTCCACCATCATTTAGCTTTGCACCAGACCAATGTGCTTTTTACATCAATTGTCAGCCTATGTGTCGTTCAAAGTTTTCAATATAGACTTCATAATGCCTCAATGGTACTATCTTCGCGGGTAGAGCAGTTTTTATCTTACTGCGGTTTTACTTTATTAACGTAAACAAAAATTATAAGAAAAATTCGTTCTTGTAAAGAGTTATATAACATTTCCTGAGAAATCCCTCTTTTCCAAACCCTGCTGACAGAAATTCATCCTAATGTTGACTTGTCCCTGCTCAATATTTTAATGGAAAAAAAAAGTACAAAAATTAACAAGAGAGAACACAAAAAAAAAAAAAAAAACTTCTTTATTCATTTTCTGATAAAAATTAATAATGTGAACTTTTTGTCAGCAATAAAAATAATAATGGTAATAATTAATAATAATATGATGATAACAATGTTCATTCGGATGAATTCCTGATCAGTATACGTATTTTATAAAAACTCTAATATACTATCCCCCCCCCCAAAAAAAGAAATTCGGAGGGGGTCATCCATAAATGTCTTAATCCTTGAGCTGTAAGGTTCATTCATGAGCTTGTACCCCCCCCCCTTCCCCTAAATCAAAAGCGTTCCTACGCCACTGATGTTCAGCATGCTCATGTTGAAAGAATAAAAACAGCTCTTAATACAAGTGAAAGTGGTCTGGGAATTAAGAAACAGCTGTAAAAATAATTCGGTTCGACTTTACCATGCACGGAAAACTATATGTATAAGTTTTTAAAAAATCCTATAACTTTTATAATAAGATGCATGTTGCCACCGAAAGATTAAAATAAAAGAATGAAAATATCTACCCAGAGGTAATTTGCGAGTGCGTTGCTTGCTGCCAAATTAGAAGGACGTTATTCACTACACGACACAAAAGCATCGTTCCATTGTTTGCTCGCAGTTTTGACTCTTAAAATGGGACCCGACAGTTGCTGGCATTTTAACATTAAAATAATAATAATAAGGTAATTTCATTGTGCCATTGTGAGCAAGGGTAGCAATGGCTTGCGATCACGCAAGGTCAAGGTCACAGTAGAAAACTTAAGGGGCCTTTTGAATACGTCGAGTTTTATCCGCGACTTGCCATGCGTTCTGTCTCAGAAATTGACAGTTCTGACTGTTCTCTGTTTATGTCAGCGTAAACGATTTATGAGTCATTTGAATGCGTTATGAAACACTTCATTCTCAGTATATAATTTTCTTGCTTTTGTACGTGATTTCAAAACTCATTTCTTTATTCATTCACAACAGGTTCAAACAGCAATGGCAATTTCCTACTACAGTTAACCAGAAGAACTATGAGGCAGATACAAGGTGTGATAAAAAAGAATCCACACTGGATTTATCAAAAAAAAAAAAAAACAAGACTTACAGTTTTCCAACTTAAATGCCCTCGAAGTAGTTCCTTTCCGAAGCCACACACTTAGCCCAGCGTTGTTTTGCTGTTCAAAGCATTTCTTGAAGTCATCTTTTGAAATAGCGAACAGCTGACTCGTTGCATTCTGTTGTATCTTCCCAAGATAGTGAGAAGGTAAGATAATTATGTTGTATCTTCTCAAAATATTGAGAAGATACAACAGAATTTACGATTTTAGAACATCAGAGTTCACGTAGCAAGAGATTCAGCGTGTGACTTTGTCTTAAAACTTCAGGTTTTAATGAAGTATTTCTCACGATGACGGTGAAAGTCGCGATAATGAGCATTCAGCAATTGGCAAGATTGTCTGAAAGAAGTCGTGCGGCAACTGAAAGTAGCCGACTGTTTTCTTAATGAAGGAAACAAAAAACGGGAGGCGTTTGGAACCAATGCTTGAAGGAGGCAGATTTTTTTATTCTTCGAGGGACGGAGAGAATTTTCAGCTCCTCGAGAAAAGAAAGAAATATTTCTCTAACGTTCGAAATGAGACAGCAAAGTAGAAATTAAGTTAGAAGCGGGAACTCGACAGCGAGGTAACAGTGAAAAAATGCCTAGTATGATAAGCAGGAACAGAATAATGTGTAAACGATAGAGAGCAATATAGAAGAAATACAGAAATCACGGAAAGCAAATCTATGAACTTTTCGATATACTGCATTGAATAAAGAGCACCCTTGAAGGAGAGCGAGTTTTTATTTAGCTGGTAATTCATTCATTTCGTCATCAGGGGAAAATATAGAGGAAATGTAGCTAAAACTCCGGAAGTTTTTAATTATAGGTTGTCTATAATGAAAGTCCGATTGGTACACTGTTCGTTAATCACACACATCTCAGCTCAGAATAAATATGATTAATCGAAATAAGAACCATTCGATTCAACACATTTTTGCCAACGAGAAACAAGGTTACGTATTCCGGTAGCATAAAAACTAGGAGTTCTGGAAGCGACGAAAGCTTGAAAGGCGTTTTGAGTATCAGCTTTGTTGTGGAAAATTTTCGCCTACAAAACTTGGTTCAGATGCTTGAAAAAATGGTAGTCGGTTGGCGAAAGATCTGGGGAATATGGTGGATGAGGTAGAGTCTCGTAGCCCAATTCGTTCAACTTTTGCAGAGTGATTTGTCGTGCAGAAGTATTGGGCCCTTTCTGTTGACTAATGATGGGCAAATGCGTCGCAGTTTGCGGTGCATTTCCTGACAGTACTTTGCCGCGGTAATTGTTTCCCCGCATTCACGAAGCTGTAATGGATTAAACCGGTTGAAGATCACCAAACAGTCACCATAACCTTCTGTTGATGGAGTTTTGGTTTGGGGAAGTGTTGAGGAACTTCGTCTTGGTCCAACCACGACGCGGAACGTCGACGATTGTCGTACAGAATCCACTTTTCGTCGCATATCACTATGTGATCGAGGAAAGGATCAGTTTTCAATCATAAAAGCTTAAGGTAGCAATTTTAAAAGAACGATAATTAAAACACTACGTAGGCTTCCGATGAAGTGAAGAACTTATTTAATGTATAAGTTAAAAGATTAAAAATAAAGCCATAAGAACATTCGGTCTTCCTAAAGACCGTCATCAGATGGAAGTTCTGAAGTTCCATCTCATGTTGGTCTTTAGGAAGATCGAAAGTTCTTATGGCTTTATTTTTAATCTTTTAACTTATACATTAAATAAGTTCTTCACTTCATCGGAAGCCTACGTAGAGTTTTAATTATCGTGCTTTTAAGATTGCTACCTTAAGCTTTTATGATTGACTCATTCCGCACGAGAACCGGATATCTTAAGGATCAGTTTTTTTGTTTTTTTTGGCCACCGTGTGGCGTAAATGTAACGCACTCGGCGCGATATCGAGAGTTCTGTTGGTTCACTTCCACGGCGGCGGCTGAAAAACAATTTTTCGGATGCTGTGTGTTTCTGGAACGTGGAAAGAGCGATGTATTTATTTATTAACTGTCGCCACGTATTTGGAGTATTTTCGCCAAAAGTTAAACTAATGTAAAAGGTTAAGTATAATATTGCAATATATGGTACGTACGCTGGCGCGTAACACAATATGTAAGAACAGTCCGAAAATTTGCACCTCAAAGATACATGTGAAATATTTATCATGCATGTAACAGTAGGTGGAAACTGAAAACTGAAAAGAACTGAATATAACCGGCACTCCACCAACTGTGTCCCACAAACCATGCCGATATGAGAATCGATATGAGAATCGATATGAGAAACGATACGATTAATATTAACAACATATCACCATGTCGACAATACACAACATTGAATAAACACTAAACAACAAGTTAAGCCCGGAGTGGCATGACCGAAATACAGTAACTCTATAATCATACGTATTATGATACCCTATTATACAATGTATATGCCTATAATCATAGTGCCATTATGTACAACCGTGAGAACCATGAAGACTAACGAGTCATGCATTAAAAAGATCTGAGTTACTGGTGAAATTTGAAGTCAGAAAGTCAAAAGATGGCAAGTGGATGAAGGTCGAAGGGTCAGGAATCATAATCCATGAGGCTCACAACATGAATAACACGAAATTTAATAGGCAGTAGTGAATTAGAATCAAAAATTCATATTTAAAGGTGCAGACCACAATATAAGAAGTATTCAAGTAGCCATTAAAATAGGAAACGAAGGCCTGACCGAACTGCAAGCGAAGACCAACCAACTGTTTGTTACCTTACAAGCGAAGGCCCGACCAATTGACGCGATAGGGCGATGAAAGTAATCTCGTGAACAGCCCTGTAACAACGGATACAGAAAGTGCAGACAGAGAAGATTTATACACACCCCTCTAACAACCCTCCCATAAAAAATATCAACACCCCTTTATTTGAAAACGTCACACGCGCGCGCGCTTTGTCAAAAAACAAAGCATCCAGAGAAAGTATTATCTTGATGAAACTGCGCGTGCAAGTAACACAGGGCTGGATATGCACATGATTAAAAAATAACGACCAATGACTAAATAGTGGCCTGCCACAGGGCATGGGAACTGCGCATCGAGGAAGGTACATCAAGAGCAAAGCAATTGTGACAACAGATTGATGTTGCATTAACCTCCATGAACCATGAGGTTGCCACGACGTCGGATCCGTGCACCAAACCAGCAGTTGAGCGAGTTTGAGAGAGGACGTATAATTGGGCTGAGAGAGGCCAGTTGGTCAAGTCGCCGTATCGTCAGGCATTTGGATCGGAGCGACGCCGCAATCGAACGATGTTGACGCCAATGGGTCGAGGAGGGCCCAAACCAGCGGATGTGAGCAGTAGACGACCAAGAGCAACGACAGAACGCGAAGATCGAGAGTTTGTGAGAGCCACACGAGCAGAACCGAATTCGTTGCTCTCAACCATCTGTGGACATGTTGCGTCGTCTACAGCTACGGAAGTGGTCATACGGACCGTTGCCCGACGACTTGCGGCACGGGAACTACATTCGAGGAGGCCACTCCGCCACCCACCACTGACCAGCCAGCATCGCCGGCACCGGTTGCAGTGGTGTCGGACCCTATTAAGGTGGAATAGTGTTACAGGGGCGTCTTCTTGTCTTCAGTGATGAGTCACGGTTTGCCGCCCCGGTGGCGCAGTGGTCTAAGCGATGGCCTCTGATCATTCGTCCGAACGGGTCCGGGTTCGAATCCCGGTCAGGCATGGATGTTGTGTTTGTCTTATGGCACTGGCTCTCTCCCTTCCCTGGAACCAGTGACCCTAAATTAGGGACGGGCGACTGCTTATAGCCCATTGAGTTGCTCACGGTGGTCGTTAAACCTCCAAACAAACAAATGAGTCACGGTTTGCACTGGGCACGGATAACCAGCGCATACGTATCTGAAGACGAGCTGGCCAGCGCATGAAATCTGCTGTTACCGTGGAATGGCACACGGCTGGCACACCGGAAGTGACTGTCTGGGTGATCCATTATCTACGACAGCTGGACACTCTAGGTAGTCTTTCGTACCACTCTCACGGCTCAACGGTACGTCGACAACATTCTACGACCTGTTGTATTGTATTCCTGTCACAGCATCACCGAGAAATTTTTCAACGTGATAATGACCGGCCACACACGGCACGGCTCTCTCAGGCCGGCCTCCGTAATGTCGACACCCTTCCATAGCCAACCCAATCGCCCGATCTCTCACCGATCGAACATGTTCGGGAGATGTTAGGACACCACCTACGCCCATCTTGGAATGCCGGCGAACTGGCCCGCAATTTGGACACCATTTGGCATGCTATACCTCAGGATTGTATCCCTGAACTGTATGAGTCTATGCCATGCCGTCGGATAACCGTTTGTATCTGAACCAGCGGTGGTGCTACGACGTACTGACTTGTTGCACTCGTTTTGCTGTTTTATCCGCATAAATGGCCCAACTGCTCTGGGAATTGGCCCAACTGCAATGATTTCTTTATACACTGCTGGCTACCCAAAATGCAACACCAAGAAGGAAGCATCCGATTGGTCTGAAATTCGCAGCATGCGTCGCCCGCGAGAGGACATGCAAACGATTAGCATTGCAGGACATATGCAAATCATGTGCGCCCTGCACGCCACCGAGAAGCACTATAAGAAGGGTGCACAGAAGGCGGGGTGTAAGTAGTGGAAGTGTGCTGCCGGACCTGTGCGTGGGAAGCTTCCTGATGCCTCGTCGCAGAATACGGCAGTCATTTCAGCACGTTACGGAGTTCGACAGAGGACGAATAGTGGCTTATCGCGACAGTGGTTTATCGTACCGAGACATCGGCGCCCGTGTGGGACGACATCCAGCCACAGTGAGGCGAGTATGGATTCTGTGGGTGCAGGAGGGACGGACGGACCGACGTGAGCGATTGCCGCAGCCTCGGCACACCAAAGAACGTGAGGACCGGCATATTATGCGGCGGGCATTGACGGCTCGCACTGACACATCACGAACGTTAGCGCAGGAATTAGGGTGTGTTGCGCAACAACCTGTGTCAACACGTACCGTTCCACGTCGTCTGCAGGAGCGGGGACTTGTCGCACGGCGCCTATTGCTCCGATTACCATTGACGTTACACCACCGGCGAGTGCGGCGGCAGTGGGCCGTTGAACGCCGCAACTGGACTACGGAATGGCACGACATTGTCTTCTCCGACGAATCCCGCTTCTACCAGCAACACCACGATGGTCGAATCCGCGTGTGGCGGCACCGCGGCGAGAGACTGTATGACGCCTGCATTATGCATCGCCATACCGGTCCGTCGCCAGGAGTTATGGTTTGGGGTGCAATTGGATATGACACCCGCACCCCTCTGGTATGCATCGCCGGTACACTCAACAGCCACCGCACCATCTCCGACGTTTTGGAGCCTGTGGTCCTCCCTTACCCGCAGGACATGCCAGCGGCCACGTTTCAACATGACAATGCGCACCCGCTCGTGGCACCCATCGTGCAACAATTCTTCACGGCCCACCAGGTGTCACTGCTGCAGTGGGCCGCCTGTTCTCTCGATATGTCTGCCATCGAACACGATTGGTAGCTGATCGGCAATCGAGTGGCCCGGCAAGCACCACCCGCGGCTACGCCTGATGAACTGTGGCAACGTGTGGAAGCAGCCTGGACCGACATACCCCAAGCCCACATCCAAAGCCTCTTTCGTTCGATGCCGCGGCGTCTAGCGGCCGTTATTGCCAGCCATGGGGGCCACACGATCAATTGATGTCTGCGTGTTCCGCAAGTCGCACGGGTCTGTAAGCTCAATCGTTTCATCTTTGTATCTGTTGTTATGTGTTCAGTAAATCTGGCTTTGCTATATCGTGTCCTTCTTAGTGTTGCATTTTGAGTGGCCAGCAGTGTAGTAGGCCTTGGTTCCAAACTTCTTATGCGGTGCTCTAATTCATAACATAGGTGCTCTATGGGATTAAGAGCAGGGCTCTGTGCTGGCTAGTCCACACACGATACGGAATTATCGTCAAACCACGCCGTAACAGTCCTTGCTTTTTGGCTCGGTGCATTATCTTGCTGGTACCAACAAGGCTCGGTGCATTATCTTGCTGGTACCAACAAGGCTCGGTGCATTATCTTGCTGGTACCAACAAGGCTCGGTTCCATAGTATTGTGACAGAGTTGGTAGGGCATAATTGTCCAGAATATCGAGGTAGACGTGCTGGTTAACAGGTTTGTCCACGATAACCAATGGGCCAGGACCATACCACGAAAAACATCCCCACACGAATACACTGCCAGCTCCAAACTTGACCGTAGGAATAGTACGCTGTGGTACATAGCGTTACCCCGGCTGCCTCCATACCCACACATGGCCATCAGACTGATGGATCGTGTATCTGGATTCATCAGCCCATAGGACCCGTTTCCATTGATCTACGGTCCACGATAAATGTTTCTTTACACCATGCTAAACGACGAGTAGCATTCCGAGTGGAGATGAAAGACTTATGAGCAGCCGCACGACCATGGTAACCCATGGAATGAAGTTCTCTGTGAATGGTACGTGAACATATCGAGGTTCCAGCACTTTTACTCACCTGTACACTGAGGTCTTGTGCAGTACTCCCTCGATTAGCCGTAATGGCTTTCCTGAGGCTTCGATGTCCTCTATCACTCATTTTCTTGGGTCTGCCAGTACGTTCTGTTGTTTCAGGCACGCCATGTGTCTTCCACTTATTCCGTACATCCAAAACAGTTGACTTGGGTGTGTTTAAACGCTTCTCGGTTTCTCTTATGGACAACCCACATATATAACACCCAACAATCCTTCCTTTCTTAAAGCCAGTTCTCTCCCGCCGCGACATTTTCACTCAACCTCACAGTGCGATATGATCGTGATCAGCTATAGGCTTGTTTTTATACAGTTTGCAGCTGTACTGCGCATCTTAACGACGCAGCTGATCCGTTCATTTACTTTTGAAGGGTGTCCGGTGACTCTTGTCAATATAGTTTATATTACACTCTAAAACTGGAAGATCAAAATGTGATGATTACTAAAAACCGCTAAGAAAAATAGGAATGAATGAAGCTGTTAGGCAAGTGCTATACAAATTGTATGTAGAAACTATGTGGTAATTGTGACGCCAAATGCTATTTTAGTCTAAATTTAATTTTGATAAAATTATTAACAATGTGACATTACTAAAAGAAAACACAAATTAAAACTGCAATGATGCCTGAATATAGTGAAGAATTATTAAAAAATGCTATGAATCATCAAAAAGTGTATGAACAATTCACTGGTTAATAATCTTTCAGTTTTAAAAAAAGGACAGTGGAAAAGAGTGAAACTTTTTTTTTCTCGTAACTTTTATTTCTTTGTTTTCCTTAAAACAAAATTAATGTCACTGTATAACATGTTATTTAGTGTAAAAAAATGCAGTTGTAGTTTACCTGTAAGAGGCATTTAATTTTTCTGGTTACTTTGGATAAAATCAATGGCACTGAAGTTGCTAAGAACAATATTAGTTTAGGTGGGTAATCATGATATGAACAACAACTGCCAAATTGAAAAAAAACGTTCCTTTTGAGAAAAGAAGTTCTAATCATGCGCATTACCTATGTGAGTTTTAATATTTCACCACTATAATTATTTTCATTTCTCTGGTTATAAACTAAACAATTTAAAATAAATGCTTACTTCTAGCTGAGTTAACATGCCTATTTATTAATTTATTTTCATGTAAATAAATTATTACGTCTCGTAGAAAACTGTGTAATAAATTAGTTTTCTACGCGACGTGAAATACGTACAAATTACGCGTAATGTGTGTAAAATATGTATCATGTAATTTACGCGACCAACCCTGCTTTTATGTGATTAAAGTTGTTTCAGGAATAACAAGTTACTAAAATCATGGAAAGCATTAATTATCCAAAGTAATCGAGGTAGTTGCCTTCAATGCACGATCTTAATAACAAGAGTCACTTGCAATACAAATTTTAATTCGTTGTCTGAATTTAAAGATTTTATTGTAAATACAAATATAAGAACTTTCGGCTTTTACATAAGATATGTCGATGATGTACTTCTCTTCTGGGATCACGAACCAGCTGACCTACGAACTTTTGTTGAACACTTATCATCCCAAATTCCGACCATAAAATTCTCCATTGAACTGGAAAGTGAAGGAAAATTGCCATTCCTGGATTTTATGCTTGAACGAGATGCACCTTGCAACATTCTCTGTATATTGGAAACTCACTTCCATACCTACATTGATCCCGGCTTCTTCAGCACATCCAAAAAGCTATAAACTCTCCTCAATCACTTTCCTTCTACGCAGAGCCAACACGCATTCATGTAGTTTCAGCAGACGAAAATGTGAAATTAACATAATATTCAACATCACCCTCAACCATGGCTTTCCCACCTTTATCATAAAAAAAGCTCTTAAGAAGCTCCACCAAGAAAACTCAACTACTCTCCAGAGGGACCAACAACCTCGTATATATATAGGTGCCATAGATAATTATTCAACCACAACACCTGTTCTCAAAGCCATTTGCAAAAACTTTCACCTGGAATTCGGAATACGTACTACAACCATTTTCCAGTTATTTAAAAAAAGATCGAGACCAGGTAACAAAGCTAAACAAATATGGCGTTTAGAGCATCCCCTTAAAAAGTATTGATGCTGACACTCCCGATACTAAATATATAGGATCTACAAAACGTACACTAGCAACAAGACTGAATGAACATAAATACGCCGTAAAGAATGGACTTAAAAACTTCACATTGTCTCGACTCGTGTACGATGGCCTGCACTATCCAATTTGGAATGATGCTTCCATCATCGTAACACCTAGTGCTGTCTCTTCATTGCTGTTCACTGAGAGCCTTGTAATTGCTACTCAGAGACATTTATGCTGTAATGACAGTGTTTCGATATCTGTACCTACAATCTGGAAACTATTTACAGTTCCGAATACGAGGCAAACTGAGGACGAAATCACTTAATCTCGATTTCTGCTATAGTGCTCCTTGTTGTATCTCCAGATGAGAACAACACAATTAATTTAGTTACCTACTAACCTTCCTTTATTTTTACAATGCAGTATTTTATATATGCCTGCATTCCATTTTCTTTATTTTCTTTATTTCATGATACATGCCACGTTGTTTGACAATTTGATGTCACGTGACATTATGTCATAATAATATCTGATATCTATATTATGGCACGTAACACTATTTAAACTTATTCCTTCTTCTGTATCTGATGATGGGTTCTAGGGAAACCCGAAAGTTCTTATATTTGTATATACAATAAAATCTTTAAATTCAGCCAACAAATTTAAATTTGTATTGTGAGTGACTCTTGTTATTAAGATCGTGCATTGAAGGCAACTACCTCGATTACTTTGGACTATTTCTGCACGAATTTGAATTCTTCTAATGCATTAATTATGATACGCCACTCAAGTGATGAGGATAATGGCTGTGTAACAAATCTCGCTACTGTGCCCTGACCTTTGACTCCATTTCGATTATATTAAACAGAATTGATTCAGAATACCTGCGAAACAACATGCTAAAGTTTTGTCTCAATCGAAGCATTTTTAGTCAAGTTATGAGGATAATGGCTGTGGAATAAATCTCGTTCCTGTGGCCTAACCTTTAAACTCATTTCGATGATATTAAACAGAATTGGTTCAGAATACCTCCGAAACAACATACTAAAGTTTTGTCGTAATAGAAGATTTTTTACGTAAGTTATGACGCTTAAGGGCGATGGAATGGATCCCGCTCCTATGTCCTGACCTTTGACCTCATTTCGCCCATTTTCGATAGGGTTCCTTTCCAGGTTGTCCCCTATCACATACTAGAATTTCATCGAAACCGAACCGTTTTTACGCAAGTAATCGGGCGGAGGAAAGGGCAGACAGATAGAGGGACAACGCTGGAGCAATACGCTTCTTCAACCTACGGTTGGAAAGCGTAAAAAACGTAATGTGGCCCACAATCATAAAATTTAATTTTACGAAGTATATTTCTCTCTCATACTAAAATCCTGTCATTGGCTTAAATTTTTCTTCTGTCAGCAAGTTATAAATACCCTAAGTAGAAGCATGGGTTTACCTGATTAATGTTGTGGGTATTAAACACCGTGCATCCACAGATTAAATTTTTTCATTCTTTAAATAAAACAAGTTAGTAAAATCATGCAATGCTTTGATTATGATACGCTTTCCAACATACCAGAAGTTATTACTCAAATTATGAGGATAATTGCTATAGAATAAATCTCGCTCCTATGCCCTGATCTATGACTTCATTTCGATGATATTCAATAGAATCGGTTAAGTATAGTTCCCGAACAACGTGATACAGTTTTATCTCAATCGAAGCATTTTTACGTAAGTTATAACGCATAAGGGCGATGGAATGGATCCCGCACCTATGTCCTGACCTTTGACCCCATTTCGCCCATTTTCAAAAGGGTTCCTTCCCAGGTGGTCCCCTACCACATACTAAAATTTGATCGAAATCGAACCATTTCTACGCAAGTTATGGCGCATAAGGGCAATGGAATGGATCCCGCTCCTATGTCCTAATCTTTGACCCCATTTCCCCTCTTTTCAACACGGTTCGTCCGTGTTGAAAACAGGGGAAACCATTTTTACACGAGTTATAACGCATAAGGGCAATGGAATGGATCCCGCTCCTATGCCGTGACCTTTGATCCTATTTCGTCCATTTTCAATAGGGTTCGTGCCCAGGTGGTCCCCTACCACATACTTAAATTTCATTGAAATCGAATCATATTTACGTAATTTATGATGCATAAGGGCAATAGAATAGATCCCACTTCTATGTCGTGACCTTTGACCCCATTTCGCCCATTTTCAATAGGGTTCGTCCCCAGTGGCCCCCTACCACACACTAAAATTTCATCGAAATCGAACCATTTTTAGGCGAGTTATGACGCATAAGGGCAATGGAATGGATCCCGCTCTTATGTCCTAATCTTTGACCCACTTCACCCATTTTCAATAGGCTTCATCCCTAGGTGGTCCCCTACCACATACTTAAATTTAATTGAAATCGAACCATATTTACGTAATTTATGACGCATAAAGGCAATAGAATAGATCCCACTTCTATGTCGTGACCTTTGACTCCATTTCGCCCATTTTCAATAGGGTTCGTCCCCAGTGGTCCCCTACCACACACTAAAATTTCATCGAAATCGAACCGTTTTTACGCGAGTTATCGTGCGGACGGACAGACGGACAAAGCTGAAGCATATAAGCTTCTTCAACCTATGGTTGGAAAGCGTAAACAATGCATTACTAAACTCCGATCAAATAATTTTTGTTGGAATGTCCAAAAGCTACTTGCTCACGTTCTGAGATCATAAAAATAAATACAAAAATAAACAAGATCAGTGATTTCAGTGAAAATTGTTTTGACCGCCCTAGTTAAGATGTCCATGTGTGGACTTATTTGGCTGGCCTTGATATTGCAGCTGCTGTGTGTGTCACGTGTTCTCCCTGCTGTGGCTTACGAAACTGGACTGACACACGCCACCGAAGATTTGCTTGATGTCCTGATTTTTTAACTGCCAGCCGACTTTTTTATCAGCGTAAATTATCATAGCCTTACTTTTAATAACGGCGCTTTTATGTTACCGTTTTATGTTCTGTCTGTGGATGCAAGAACTGTACTTCTTTAAGTCATGTAGAAAAAACTGCACGCGATTTCACTTGAGGTCGCTGATTTTTTGCCATGGTAATCAGGGACGTCGCTAGGCTCCGAAATCAGGATGGGCGAAGGGTGGGCGAGTTATATTTTTACTGGTGCAAGTTTGATAGGAAATTTATTTACGAAACACTGAACGAAAGAATTGAGGCTGCAAATGTAGTCGTACAATCCCCCTCCTCCCTCCTGGACACATGCTCATTAATTTTGGAACTGTCTTGAAGTTTTTGTACTTTTTGGAATACAAAATAATCTGAAGTTAGGAGTCATTTATTGCTAATGTTCCGCCCATCCATTTTTAATGAAATTAGTAAAACCTGAAGAGTTGCATACCCGTATAATAAACCTGACACACTGCCACCAGCACCAGAAGGCTGTACTGATTAAAAGAAAATTTCATGCCTAGGAGAAAGGTCTTAAAGCAAATGTTTTAGTGGAAGGGAGAATAAGGACATGTAGACAATACTTTCCCCACCTTAACTCCTTCCTTCAAGCCAGCAACCTTGTCTTGCACTCATATCTTCCAAATCGTTTGTCAGCTTATTCCCCCATTGCCCTAGAGCTTTGTATATACACTATCTACCAACAAGTAATTGGACACCTGTGATAGCAAAGGAAAACGAAGTTTATTCACCTTCAATAGTTGGTGTAGCCTCCACGAACGGCTATTACAGCTGCGACCCTACGGGGCATACTCTCAACCAGGCGTTGTACGACGGCTAGCGGTATTTTCTTCCACTCGGCTTGGAGAAGACAGGTCAGTTCTTTCACCGATTTCGGACGGTGGTGGCACCCCTTAAGTCAACGCTTCAACTTGTCCCAGAGGTGCTTGATAGGGTTAAGGTCCGGGCTCTGCGCAGGCCAGTCCATTCGATTAATGCCATTGTCACC
Source organism: Macrothele yani (assembly GCA_039090855.1). Taxonomy (NCBI): domain Eukaryota; kingdom Metazoa; phylum Arthropoda; class Arachnida; order Araneae; family Macrothelidae; genus Macrothele; species Macrothele yani. The sequence continues at coordinate 128,070,727 of CM077027.1, read as the reverse complement.
ATACCAAGCCATGGTGGACCTCGCAACATGACAGGTGGCATTGTCATCCTGAAAGTAACATGGGTCCACCCCGTAAAACTGCCACAACGTAGGAAGCGCATGGTCATCCAAAATGGTGCAGTAGGTCTCGGCGTTGAGTCTACCAGGAATTGCGACCAAGGGTCCCGTGCCATAACAGGAGAAACACCCCCATAGCATAATTCCACCGCCGCCGAACTTCACAGTTGGCACAATACATTCCGGCAGGAGGCGTTCTCCAGGAAGACGCCAAACCCAGACCATGCCATCCGAACAGTAGAGGGTGAACCTTGATTCGTAGCTCCAGAGAACCTGTTTCCACTGTTCAACGGTCCACTGTCAACGTTCTTTGCACCATGTTAGCCGAGCAGCGCTATTGGACTTGGTGATCAAAGGCTTGTGGGCGGCAGCACGTCCATGATAACCGAGCAGATGGGCTTCCTTGCGGATAGTATTAATCGAAAGAACACTCCCGGATGCCTGTTGAAACTCCTCGCGGATGTGGCCTATCAATATGGTGCGGTTCTTCCGAATTTATCTGGCCAGCACCCGTCGGTCTCTAACTCCCAGTTTTGTGGGTCTGCTGGGTCGGGGCACATTCCGACAGTCACCTCTCATCTTCCACTTGCCAATCACGTAGGCCACTGTCGATTTTGGGTACTTCAACTCGCTGGATATGTCATGTATGGATCGGCCATTTCTGTGGTACCCGACGATTACACCTTTCTCGAAATCAGAGAGCTCCGAACTGCGTGGCATCTTGCATGCGACTGGTTGCGTCGTTGTTTCCCACACGATATTTAACGGTCGCGGCCGTGACGTGTATCAGGACCGCAGATATCGTCGATTGCAGGGGTGTCCAATTACTTGTTGGTAGATAGTGTAGCTTTGGACCACTTTCCGTGTTGGATGACTGCGACTGAGAAGACCTCGGTTTCGATCCCAAGCAGGTACGAACGCTAGAACCACTAAATATCCGCTGTGCGTCGGATGGGCACGTTAAGTCGTCGGGTCCCGGGCTCTAGCCCCCGGTAATAAATAAGGACGTCTTCCTCTCCTTCTTACCTTGCTTCCGTTTCACTTTCCTATGGGGCACTCTAGCCCAAATCTCCTAGCTTTGCATTTCTAAGGGTTGTTTAAGGCCTGGGGTCAGACACCAGAGCTGAGTTCGGGCTCAATTTTAAGAGCGCGAGCCCGTCCGAGCCCGAAGTATGTCAGCCCGATCCCGAATTTTATATTGCAAGATATAGCCAGGGCCCGAACGTGCCCGAAAACTAGGATTAATCTGTTTACGCATTAAAAAAAAATCTTATCTTCCAGACTTCCAGCACTGTTTCCTCCCCGCGCAATCAACCGTTGTCTTCCTTAACTGCGGAGTGGGGAAGGAATGTCTATCAATTTCTATAGTTTCTTGGACCATTTATTTCTTCCTGAAATGTTTCGGGAGGCCGGGAATCAGGAAAAATCGGGAGGCACAACAGTCTACGTTGTACGTTGTTCAATAAAATTAACAGGGTGCTACCCCGTTGAGGTGAGGAACAAAATTTCGTCAGGTTGTTATTTACTATCCATAGTTCTTAAAGAAAATTTTCCTTTGCAGAAATTCAGTAATTCGTGGCCTATGGTATTTGTTAACCGAGCCCGGAATGAATACCCCTGCGGAGTTTCCTCTCCACATCCAGACCCAGTTGCCGAAGAATTCTATTTAACAACTAGAAAGTGTAAAAAACGTTTCGTGTACTAAATCATAGAAAATTTCACACACACACACACACACACACACACACACACACACACACACACACAAAGAAGAAAATTATCGCCCTCTCTTAGAGCCCGAGCCCGAATTCCAGTATGTATTATGCAGCCCGAGCCCGAATTCCAGTAAGTATTATGCAGCCCGAGCCCGGTTCGGACCCGGGGTCGACTTCGGGCTTTCGGGCTCGGGCTCGGCCCATCTCAGCATTATCAGACACTCCCTTCCTAAAATCCTCTACATATGATATTTTCTTGTTGGAATGCTCTACTTAGTAGCACAAACAAACAAAAGATCAATTACAAACGACCTCGATGAATTCCTGTTCACTCTTTTCATCGCCCTTAATCAAATAAAATGAAGGCTTAAATTGAGGATTTGGAAGAGTGGAGATCAACTGAATTTTCATGGCCCTGCGAATGCTATTTTGATAACATTTCTACTGAGAAGAAAAAGGAAAAACGCGCACTTCCTTGGGGAAAATGCGTACGGCTACAAGACGAAAAACGTGTGAGGGAGTCGTTTATTCTTTGGCAAATTCCAGATTATATTTTAAAGTTAAAAAAAAAATAAAATATGGCACATCTTGAATTGGGTGGGCGGCAGGGTGGGCATTGCAATTTTCAAAATAAAGAAATTAGTTTTCAACCCCCTTGGCGACGTCCCTGATGGTAATACAGTCAACCTCGATTTAACAAACTTCAAGGGATCAGCAGTCATGTTCGTGAAATCGTGGAATTCGGTGAATCGAGGAAGCCCCTCGAATGAAACATTCAAATTAAGCTAGTGTTCATAACACAATACATAAGCAGCTAAGTTCTTTTTTTTTTTTTCTTTTTTTTTTTTTGAGGTTTAACGACCACCGCGAGCAACTCAATGGGCTATAAGCAGTCTCCCGTCTCTAATTTAGGGTCACCGACTCCGGGGAAGGAAGAGAGCCAGTGCCGTAAGACAAACACAACATCCATACCTCACCAGGATTCGAACCCGGACCCTTTCGGGCGAATGATCAGAGGCCATCCTTAGACCACTGCGCCACCAGGGCGGCGCAGCTAAGTTCTCTTTCTTTTAGTGAAATTTTAATTATGTATAGCACTTTTAATTACGAGGTTTATTATCACAATTTTCTTTTTATGTAGTTAAAATATTTCTAAAAGGCAGATGGTAAACACTCTCCTCTTTTTGATAAAGGGGAACAATTGTAACGTACCAGGAGATGTGACGTACCTGCCAGAAGGACGCACACGACATAAAGGCAGATAGCAATCAGAATAAAATGTCCGCGTAGCTCAACTGGTAGAGTGACTTATTCCGGAATGAGGGGATCCGGGTTCGAATCCTGGCGTGGACAGAAATGACGGAGAAATTTACTTCGTTATAATGGCGCCCGAACTATCCGGATGACCCGACCGTTCACAATCTCGCAATGGTGTGATGTTATTTCCACACCGCGAGATAGGAAAACGTGCTTCGAAAAAATAAAAATAAATAAGGGGCAGATGATGTAACGTACCAGGAGATGTGACGTACCTGCCAGAAGGACGCACACGACATAAAGGCAGATAGCAATCAGAATAAAAATGTCCGCGTAGCTCAACTGGTAGAGTGACTTATTCCGGAATGAGGGGATCCGGGTTCGAATCCTGGCGTGGACAGAAATGACGGAGAAATTTACTTCGTTATACAATGGCGCCCGAACTATCCAGATGACCCGACCGTTCACAATCTCGCAATGGTGTGATGTTATTTCCACACCGCGAGATACGAAAACGTGCTTCGAAAAAATAAAAATAAATAAGGGGCAGATGATGTAACGTACCAGGAGATGTGACGTACCTGCCAGAAGGACGCACACGACATAAAGGCAGATAGCAATCAGAATAAAATGTCCGCGTAGCTCAACTGGTAGAGTGACTTATTCCGGAATGAGGGGATCCGGGTTCGAATCCTGGCGTGGACAGAAATGACGGAGAAATTTACTTCGTTATACAATGCCCAAGATTTTAATTGTATTTTTCAGCATTTTATGGTACAGGACTCGACGCTGTAGTAAAAAATTGGAATAATGGGCAAGAACTACCGGGATGGGGAGGGGGGGGGTCCAAGAGTGGTCATAGTAGGAGCGTAAATTCATACTCTGAGAGGGCGTAGAAAAGGAAATCAACAGCGTGTAATAAATTTACTGAAAATTGTAACTAAAAAGAAAGTTATAGTGTACCCCAATGGTGTACCGGAAATTTTTGGGGCCTTCCCGGAAAAACTATCTCCGAGACCCTTTTGGGAAAACCTATCAGATACGACTTACTGAAATCTTTAAATTCCATATTATAAACTAGGTTTTTTGGGCGTTTTAATAATTCAGATCCTTTGGAACCAACAGGTATTCTTTGTAAAACCAAAATTATTACACTCTTTATAACGTGCAACACAAATATGCATGTTGTAATTAAAATGACTGCCCTAGAAAATACTACAAAATAGTGTTGCCAAAGTAGATCATTTTATTCTTTCAGAGAATTAAGGCCAACCTCTTTGAAATGTCTCACGATCACCACACAAATCACGCAACTGCCGCGTGACAGTGTCTATTGACCTTTTCCGATTTATACAAAAATATAGAACATAAGTAAGTAAATAAGGAAGTAATAATTAAAAATCGTAGCACAAAAAACAAGAAAGTTGACACCGAATTTTCGGGTGTAATAAGCACGTCTTTTGAATCCGTTCTGACGCAAATTAAATTTATCAAAGCTATTCAAAGTCAATGGAACCGATATGGAAAATAATAGATCTGACGAAAGAAAGAAGATTTTCAATCAGGTTTTTAATCCCTCAGATATTGCTGTAAACGGAATCGTGAGCTTACGAACTCTTAGAAACAGAGATATCGACAAAAATAAGATGTGACTTTACGTCCCCTGGTGGGAAAACCATGCATTATTTTAGGAAGAAAGTATTCTCAAAAGGTTTATCCGTATAAGAGGTATCGGTCGAAGAAAAAAAAATTAGTCGAGTTTTCAAGAGCCCAGATTTTGCAACAAATACTTCAGAAGCAGAAATTAACACATATGACCCCTGGTGGCTAAACCATTCTTTACCAAACATTAGAAATTACGTGAAAATATTTTCCATCAGGTGTTGTATGCGATACAGGAAGAATTTTTCAAATCAGAGCTTTAGGAGCAGAAATAACGCAGAAAACGCAATTTACCTTTGTGCCCCCTAGCGGAAAGTGTATGATTTACTTGAAAATTTTGAATTTATAGGAAAAACATTTCGCATCGGAAACACTATCCAACAAAGAAGGAAATTTTCAAATCGTACACTTAGAAGTAGAGATTTTGACAAAAATAAGATATACATCTACGCCCCCTGGCGTAGAAACCATGCATTTTTTCAAGAAGAGAATTTTCCTAAAAGGTTTGTCGACATGAGTAGTATCGGTCAACAAACGAGGTTTTATTTCAATCGAGAATTTAGAAGCTCATATTTTGCTGCAAATACAACATAAGCGGAAATTAAGATTTACGCCCCCTGGTGGCCAAACTATTGTTTTACAAAAATTAGAAATTATGTGCAAACGATTTTCCATCAGGAGCTGTATCCGGTGCAGAAAGAATTTTCAAATCGGAGATTTAGAAGCGTAGATATAGGGGGAAACGCAATTTACCGCTACGCCCCCTAGCGGAAAGTCTATGAATTACTTGAAAATTTTGAAATTATATGAAAAACATGTCACATGAAAAACACTATCCAACAAAGAAGGAATTTTTCAAATCGGACTACTAGAAGTAGCGATATTGACAAAAATAAGATGTACATCTACGACCCCTGGCGGAGAAACTGTGAAATATTTTAAGAAGAAAATATTCCGAAAAGGTTTATCGATGTGAGTAGCATCAGTCCACGAGATAATTTTTTAATCGATATTTTAGATGCTACGATTTTATGGCAAATACATCAGAAGCAAAAATTAACACTTACGCCCCCTGGTGGCCAAAGTATTTCTTACCAAAAATTTGAATTTATATGCAAGATTTTCCATCAGGAGATGTATCCGCTGAAGAAAACATTTTTCAAATCGGAGTTTTAGAAGAAGAGTTATCGGGGAAAATGTAATTTACTTTTACTCACCATAGCGGAAAATCTATGCGTAATTTGAAAAAGTAACTGTATCTAAAATACTCTTCGACATAAATGGAATCGAAAGATATACATTTTTTCAATCGGATGTTTAGAAGCAAATATGTGGAATAAAACGTATTTTTGAATTCGACATCATCTGCAATTACGCCCTCTACCGGCGAAACTGTGCATCGTAAAAAAAAAAAAACGAAATAAAGGATCATCATTTGCATACTTCAAGCTTCCCAATGCAAAAAGATTTTTTCAAATCGGATTAATAGTTGCTGAGATATCGTGGGTACAGACGGACGGACAAACCGATAACAGAAGCACGATCTTTTTTTACAAAAGACGTGCTAAAAACTGCTTAAATTATTTACTTTGTTAAAAATAAAAAACACACTTAAGATAATGCCACAAGATATTGCGCACAGTAAAAAAAAAAAAAAAAATTCTTGAACTTGTTATACATATAAGGTTATATCATCATCATTGTCAACCATTATTAATCCTCTGCTGGATGAATGTCTCCATAAGTTTCTTCCACAACAATCTGTCTTGAGCCAGTCTCCTACATGTCACTCCCACATGCTTTCGAATTTCATCCACCTATCTCCCACGAGGTCTTCTTCTAGGTCTTTTCCTCTCCCTTGGTATCCAGTGTAAAATTTCGGTGGTACATCGGTGGTCCGTTCTTCTGGCTACATGACCAGCCCATTGCCGTTTCAGGGATTTTACTCTGACCATGGTGTCTTCCACTCTTGTAATTTCCCTTATCCACGAGCTCCTCTTCTTATGTTTCCTGGTTACACCAAGCATGCATATCCTCATGCATCCTTCCGTTGTCTGCATCCCTTGTATGTCTTTTATAGTTAAGGTTCATATGTAAGAACTGGAAGAATGCACTGATTAAACACTTTTCTTTTAAGACATAATGGCATATTGCTCTTGAAAATGTACTGTTTCTTCTAAAAGCTCTCCAACCAAGTTTTATACGCCGATTAATTTCTTCATCCATGTGACCCTCGCTTGACATCTGTTGTCCAAGGTAAATGTAGGAATCGGTTATCTCCAGCTTTTCCCCATCAATCGATAAATCTTCGTTTCTTGTATAAGCATTGTACATCAGTTTTGTCTTCTGAAAGTTCATTTTTAATCCCATTTCTTTATTCTTGTCAGCAAGTTTTTGGATCATACTGAGCAGCTCTGAAGGTGTAGTTGCAAAAATTATTACGTCATCAGCATAACGAAGGTATATTCTTCTGGCAATATGTTCATACATATATAATAGGTTCGACCCTTCGAGGAATACCTTTTAGTTCATTATATTCTGAAGAATGTGTATAGTCATATGCGAACAACTGTAATACATAATTTGTTCACACTGGTATACAAATTCCAATAATTGAACCGATATTTCTTTCACATTATCTTGTTAATATATTAATACATGCACAGGAACTATTGCTATGACTATTCCAGAGGCTTTAAGTCCTCTGGAATAGCTGCTTTCGCATCAGCCACTTTTTATAAACTAAAACAGAGAAAAAAAATGAAATATTATTTTTACTTTTAGTACTTCATTCAAAGCTGTCGTCAAAATTTCCTGGCTATTTCTTTAACCAGTTTCATATGAAATTTCAGCAAAAGATTTTGTAAAATCTTTTTGCAGGCTCTTTTAGCTGTGATACCCCCCCGCCACGACGCGGGGTGTGCGGGGGGCTATCAGTACACTCCAGACTATCTCTCTCTCTTTTACCTTTTCTTAGAAACTTTAGTTAGCCATACAACATTCCTCGCAGCTAACCAGAGTACAGTGCAACCTACTGTGTGAGATGTGGACTTCTCATATGCATGAAAAGAATTGTCTGAAACTGCGGGTGTATAGGAACGAAGAGCTAATTAATCATCCGTGCTCTGTCTCAGAAAGTCCCTCAGAGTATTTAACCTAAAAGGGAGTGTTTCCTAACTGTACCCCGAAAGCGTCTCTCCATTGTTAAGTTTACTATCTGGTGCGTTCTGTGCTGGTTCGTTTTCATTCCGCATTTCTGCATAGTGCTGTCTTGTTGGCGTTCACATAACCAGTTAGAACCCCTTTCATAAATATGTTTCTCACATATACATTTTTCTCATTTATACGTAAAATGCCGCAGATCCAAAAATTTCGAAAACCCTTAACGGTAATTTTTTTTCAACTACACATTAATCGAATTAGCTATCTTCCCGTTTGTACGTTAAATTGTGGTGCTGCAGTGTGATGAATTAGAAATTTAAACCACGCCAATCACGTTTATCGAGCAATATTCCTCTTCATCACGAATCCGTTTCCCATTTTCCGACCTTTCCCTCCCCCACAATTCGTCTTTTGTTCACACTATTTCCTGTCATGCACCTGCTTTATGGCTTGCTATGGAGAATGCGTGGGTATTCTACTATTGGTCAGTTCAGTTAGCGCCTGTAGTAGACACCTACGCTTACTTGCCGTTGCCAAATCGGACTCTTTCCTTGATACTATCGTTTGCATTCCTTTCCAGACGATCTACACCTTAAAAGGGTAGGCGCAACGCTAAAGGTGGGCTTCAGCCCAACCAACTTTCTTTGACGCACCCCATTCCCCCCACCACATGTTTAAGCACTTAGGACTTAAGACACATTGCGAGTACTTCACTGGCCCCCTAAATCCCCAGCCTTAAACCCAACTGAGCATCTGTGGGACCACCTCGATCGTGTTGTTCGCTCTATGGATCCTCCACCATACGCACCCTCCGGCAGCTGTCAGATGCACTGCAGTCAGCATGGCTCCACATATTTGTGAACACCTTCCAGCACCTTATTGGGACACTCCCAGCACCTTATTGGGACACTCCCAGCCCGTCTAGCTGCTGTCCGCGCTGCACACGGCAGTTACAATGGATATTCGCTGCCGGTCACAATAATATGACTCGACCGTGTATATCTTGCATAAGTAAAATACTGGCAACTTGCACCGACAAGTCAGAGCTGTGATGGAGAGAACATACTCTGCAAAAGTGAAATACTGAAATACTTTACCTTAGGTACACGTGCTGAATTAAGAGTAAGCTACGCAGTTCTTATATTTTTCTGAAGAACGAAATGCATGGAGAATTTTCTTATTTCATAAAAGTCAAGATTTGGCCAACGAGGTTGTCTAAGCCCTGGTTTCTGCCGGTTTGGCCAAGCGGATCCGGGTTCGAGTCCCGCATGAGGCATAGGTGGTGTGTTTGCCTTACGGCACTGTCTCTCTCACTTTCATAGAACTAGTGGCCCTATACTAAGGATGGGTGAGTGCTGTAGCCTTGTTTTTTCTTTTTTCGTGTTAACGTTAAACTCCGAAAACAAAACAAAACAAGATAGAAATTGGTAATTGGTACTTTTTTTTTTTTTTTATTGGAGGTTTAATGACCACTGCGAGCAACTGGATGGGCTCTAAGCGAAGTGGCTCGTCCTTAATGAAGGGCCACTGGTTCCAAGGAAAGGAGAGAGCCAGCGCTATAAGACAAACTCGGCATAATGCCTCACTGCAATTCGAACCCGGACCCATCTTGGACGAATGACAGAAGCCAACGCTTAGACCACTGCATTACTGAGGAGAGAGAAGCGGGTACAACGAAATCTAATTTTAAGAATATATTTCATTACGAGTGTAAACAGCTTGCAGTGAAGTCTGAATTTGAGAACAAAAATAAAAAAAAATCGAGGACAATTTGCGTCTCCAAAGGCATCAGACATTTTTGGAGACAGTAAACTAAATTCGAGGTCTGTCCTCAAGAATTGGGGACAACTGGCCAGCTTGCTGTTGGCGCGGCTATGTATGCTAGGTAGAAATTTTGGCAAAACGTTCCGTTCATGCGGATCTTACCCGACGCTGATAATATTATCCCTAGTACAAAAAGTTTTCAAGTAAATACTGTACGTAGTATTTATTCAACACATGCAGTTTTTTTTTTTTTTTTTTTTTTGATTGGAGGTTTAACGACCACCATGAGCAACTCAATGGGCTATAAGCAGTCGCCCGTCCCTAATTTAAGGTCACTGGTTCCAGGGAAGGGAGAGAGCCAGTGCCGTAAGACAAACACAACATACATGCCTTACCGGGATTCGAACCCGGACCCCTTACGGACGAATGATCAGAGGCCACCGGGGCGGTTCTACACATGCAGTATGGGAACCACGGATATGAATCTTTATGGCAAGTTACTATACCTTTGCAATTTTAGCTTACTTACGTCACTTTTTCTTTCTTTCTTTTTTGTATCATAAAACAATTTGTGAATATTAGTTTGTAACCTGGCAAAGAATCTCTCTCTCTCTCTCTCTCTCTCTCATCTTTTATTAACAAAATTTCATTTTATATAACTAAATTTCTGTGAATTCGAAAAATTCAGGTACGTTTATCCAAGTTTCCTAAAAGCTTTGACGGTTGCACCAGCCATAATTCTAACAGCTTAAATATATTTGGGGGGCGCTAAAGGGGGGGGGGCTCAAAGAAAAGTTGGGTAGGTTGAAGCTCGCCTGTAGCGTCTCGCCTGCTTCAACGTGCAATAGGAAATTCAATTATTACTTTCTATTGTAAATTTCCACTTTTTCTACTCGAATTCCCCTACGTTTTTCATATTTTTACTGTATACACATGCATCCAAAAGATCTACAGAAAAAATTAGCAATCAGAAGTAGTGTTATCGAGAAAATGTCTGTAGTACCTTCCGATTTCCAAGGGGGGGGCAATGCCTCCCTTGCTCTCTATATGGGCGCTCATGGTTCCCAATACTGCATAATAATTACATTGAATAAATGCTACGCATAGTATGTATCTGAATTTTTTTATTACTGGGAATAGATAACATTATCAATCAGCGTCGGTAAAATCTACGTGAACGAGATTTTTGGGTAAAATTTTTGCCAAGTACTTCAAATTTGTGCCCACCCTGTATGACAGTTATCCCCCTAATAACCCCCTCCGTACTGAGATGCTGGCGTAGCCACTGGGGGGGGGGGGCTATACTTACATAGCATAGTCCACACACACATTTAGTTAACAGTTTTTTAAATTCGTGCGACAAATCTGTATTCTCTACATTCTAGTATTTCACAATGGTAGTATGCATTCAAAGGTATCCGAACATTTTAACAATAATTATCCCTGCTATCAGTTAATTATCACATTTTCGCTTAAAACTAAAACCTGTTTTACGCAATGTAAAGAAATATAAAAAAAGAAAATATTCTATCAGTCTAATTATGCTGTCACCGTTATAGAATTTACATGGATATTTAAAACTTATAGCAAAAAATATAAATATGTTTGAATTTCTATCAATAGAATTCCTGTTTGCGAACTAAAAATATTTATATTATTTAATATTTAACCAGCTCGTATTGAAATTCTGAAATTATTTTTAGGACTCGTTTTATCCCCCAAACCTCCCTGTTACGGCCCTAGACGAAGTTAGAACGGTTATTCAAGTACGGACCAAGACGAACAGCTATATCCGCTGAAGACGGGCCATATGGTACCACCAACAACACTTGTTTCCTTTCTTCCTGTTTTAATGTTCATCTTTTAAGACAGTACGAAAACAACAGAAAAAAGTGCTGAAAATTTCTTCAGCAAGTTTTTCAGATAGATGACGACACCTTCTGCACATGTTTGCGACAAAGGTCAAAACAGAAAATCGGGAATACTTCTCACTTTGAATAATAGTTAGCTGAATCCGAATCTAAGAAGACTTTACATAAAATAGAGTTAATTAAAATAAATTAAACTGGATCTCTTCCACCCAAAATAATTCCTATAAAAAATCCCCATAAAAAAAAAAACAATAAATAAATATCATGTTAGTGGGCTTAATAGTGACGCTAGCGAATTGGTGCTCTTCACCGTGATTGAAATGCAGGTTGGGAGCTCAGAAGTCTCAAAACAATAAAAGTGCGAAAACCTAAAAGTCACGAACAAAATTACTAGAAACCTTTACTTCCACCAGATTTGGTGGAACCAATTTTGCAAGGGATAAAAAAACAAATACAATCGTGGCTTCCTCCACCCCCATTTAGACCAGTAACGGTTTACTGCGTGATTTCTATCCATTTATTATTTACCTGATCTTTATAATCAGGATGCCCTACAACACTTCTATATTTTGATTTTCTGTACCAAAATCCTTTTTTAGAACACGCTACATCCATATAAATCTCAAACCTAAAAAAAAATCTAAAGAACGGAAGAAAGAGGGAAAGTAACATAGGAAGAAAGCACTTTCATTCTAACTTCGGTCGACAGATAGAGCCACAACTGCTCAAGACAACAAATGTGGATGGCAATTGTTGTATTGCCATCGCCCATCGGATCACGTCGCGAAGAGACGTATGACCTCGCTTCGGTCTGTGTATGAAATGTTTGCGTTGTCACGACATGCTTAACCGCCTGCCTGAGCCTCAGAAGCAGAAACGACTTTCCGGAATCATTGATCACGCCCTTTCTCAAACATTCCGCTGTGCTGAGTTGTCGTGTTTCGATGATTCTTCATTATTTGTGTCTTTAATAATTAACAGCAGAAGCCTTTGACGACCTGTAAAAAGTTCGTTAACCTGATGTTGTAGTGTGACTGTTGTTTAAAATCTATGGGCGCCAGCACTTGTGTCATTATGAATTCTATAGAGCTTACAGAATAAAGTGTAACTGCTGTTTTGGAATCCAATTCAAACCCATGGCTCACTTGAGAATAAGCACGCTTCGGATTTTCGCCAATGGTTTCGCTGGGTTGTGTTTTGTTTTGATTTTCATCGCTTTCGTCACGCCTAATTGGTTGGACTCTGATCGCAGGTATTATGGAGCAGTGTTTGTTAAGCTAGGTTTATGGGAAACATGCTTTCGAAGTTTCCACGACCCTCATGACCTGCAGCTCAGGAAATATTACGCCGGTTGCCGATGGATCTTAACCGACGAGTATCAGAAACTCCGGGGCTTCATCGAGCAGCGTAAGTGGACCTGCATCATATACTGAACCCTCTACTGAAATATAAAGTATTTTTGACCAAAGCTTATACAGTACTAAGTTACTTCTCAATAAGGGACACCCATGGTACTGGACATTTTATCCTTTAAATAGAAGTGTCCCTTATTGAGAGGTTCCTATGAAATACACATAAATAAATACGTAATAGACATTTTATTTTAATAAGGAATGTAAATAACAGTAAATCGTAAATATAATAAAAATACAAATGTACGAAACTGAAATACAGTACATGTATAAAAGTACAGCACCTGTGTATGAAGCAGTGTAAAGTATATGTAAGTTAGTACGTATTTGAAATAATCCTACATAAGGATTTGAAGCTTTCAATTTATTTGCCACATGAATATATATTTAAAGTTTACTAATTGAATTCAGTCTGCTGTCACCGAAAGAACTTCCACCATATTTTAAGACAAAGTTTTTGCTGTTGCAGCTTTCACGCCCTGTCATTTTTCCGACCCTCCAAGCATTTTCCTATTATTCCTTCATGATCAACTACAGGAATGAAAGCTCTGGTGCCTTCATTAGTATCACTGCTACACTGCTGTCTGTTCAACAATCGCAATATATTTCTCTATGTCAACATTACTGCCACCAGGAACAGATTGGGTTCAACAAAACCAGGCGGGGAATTGTAGTCTTGCCGCCCACTATAGAGACATACATACCCACAAGAAAACACTTCATAAATTCCCTCATGCAAAATATTCGGTTAGAAGGGCGATTGCAAAGGGGGGCCTAGGGGCACATGCCCCCCTAAAAAGAGACTAAATCTTTAATTTTCTGTATTTTTACACCTTGCTAAAAAAAACACCTCTCTTTTTTTGTACTGTTTAAGCTTGTAAAATAATCCAAGTAGTTCTTGATGTCGCCTTTTTCAGAAAGGAATCAATCGAGCCAATGTGATGTGAAGCAGGAAAAAAGTATTCAATTACTTCCGTTATTGGAGGTTAATTTTTTTGACGTGCATTAATGCAAATTTTGAAGATGACAATCCGTTTTGGCGTAAATGTGACAAGGATGGTAAGTCAGATAATATCCGAAAACTTGAAAATTTTCATCGTCCTGGAGCGGGACTCGAACCCGCGTCTCCCTTAAGATTCTTAACCTCCAGATTCGCTAAACATGAATGCCGGTTGCTTCGACTAGCGAATCCTGTGATGATTATATTCACATTCATCGGAAACTTGAAACTTGGTCGTTCTGGGCGGTGTAGTGGTTAGCATACCCGGGCGTTTTCTGGGAGACGCGGGTTCGAGTCCCGCTCCAGAACGATGAAAAAAAAAAAATTTCAAGTTTTCGGATATTATCTGACTTACCATCCTTGTCACATTTACGCCAAAAATCGGATTGTCATCTTCAAAATTTGTATTATATGGCGTAATCCCGTATTTCTTTCATGGTGCGTTAATGCATTTGCATTTATGAACTTGCTGTTATGTTGGTGAAGTTCGATTAACACTTACCGCACGTGGTTCTTGGCTATTTTTCGTATTTCCGTTATGTAGATGCGGCATGGGGGGGGGGGGGGGTCATTCAGTTTCGGGTCCTCTTCAGTTTTTTTTTCGTTGGTTTTAATTGGCCTCGTTACTAAATGAGTTTTTCCTTTGCCGCTTCCACATATACATATACGTTTTCTATTGATGGTGCCACAACGCCAAGAGGAAGCGATAGCCGATAACAGATGCAGCCCGCGAGAACCATCGAATGCTCTACTGACACGGTCCGTGCTGGTCAGAGCAAACGTCCCCCAGATGACGGTAATGGGATGTTACCGAAGGTACTCTGGTAGAAAACGTACATGTATATGTGGAAGCGGCAAAGGAAAAAACTCATTTAGTAACGAGGCCAATTAAAACCAACGAAAAAAAAAAAAACTGAAGAGGACCCGAAACTGAATGAAAAAACCCCCATGTCGCATCTACATAACGGAAATACGAAAAATAGCCAAGAACCATGTGCGGTAAGTGTTAATCGAACTTCACCAACATAACGGTAAGTTCATAAATGCAAAGGAAAAAAGTAGATTCTTTTCCAGAATCTGCCATAGAATGCTTACAGCAATTCAGACCAATGAAGATCTAATTTGCTTGAACAGCGTCAAATGTCTGCTAACAGTATTATCTGTTATTTACGTTACAACGGTGATGCCAGAGAGAACCCTCTCAGCCATAAAAAGGCTGAAAACATACCTAAGAACCACATAAACCAGCAGTGTCTTACAAGACGAGGTTTAATGCATATTCACCGAAATATTGCGCTAAAAATATTGAGAGTTTGTAGAGATTTGTCCGAATGCACCCAAGGAGACTCACTTTTGTGTATCATACATTCCACTCTTTATTTAAAAGCGTTATTCAATAAATTTGTGCATTTAAAATTACTTCAATAGATCCGATCAAAATACCCTTATGATGAAGCATCTCATTCTCTGAGAAAAAAAATTTAAATTCTGTGATAATTATATCGAACATTTGCTCCCCTCCTATGACACTAAGGCAATGTTCTGACATTCAATGAAACTGATAGTGGTATTAAGGTGGCCTTTCCCCCCTTTTCAAATTTCTGCAACCGCCACTGTTTGGTTAAGTCCTGGATGAAATAAGAACTGGACGCCCCGGTGGCTCAGTTGTCTAAGCGATGGCTTGTGATCATTTGTCCGTGTTCAAATCACGGTGAGGTATGGATATTGTGTTTGTCTTACGGCATTGGCTGTCGCCCTTCCGTAGAGTCAGTGGCCCTAAAATAAGGATGGATGACTGCTTATAGCCCGTCAAGTTGCTCACATTGGTCATTAAACCCTCAAGAAAAGAAAAAAGAACTGTTGAAATATGCATTGTAAAACTAATTCAGTCGTGAAAAAATTTTAGGAGCAAAAGGATTTTAAAAATCTATTATTGACTAAATGTATGGTATCAAACCAGTGACATTGTTGAATCAATTTTTTGGGGTTCAAGCCCTCCCAATCAAAATAAACCTTTTCTTGTATTTGCTTACCTTTACCTATGTAATATTTTTCCACTTAAAAAAAAAAAAAAGAAGCTGGGTGGGAATTTTATTAAATATTTTGTTGTCAAAGCAAAAAATCTCTTCCTTCAATTCCCTTTTTTTTTTTCATTGATAGGATCAGGTGTCACAACATTTAGTTCAAGCCCCCTCAAAGAAGTGCAAAGCCCTCCCAATCAAAATAAACCTTTTCTTGTATTAAGTTACCTTTACCTATGTAATATTTTTCCACTTAAAAAAAAGGCAGATAGGAATTTTCTTAAATATTTTGTTGTCAAAGCAAAAAACAAAAAAAAACCCTTCCTTCCTTCCTTCCTTCAATTCCTTTTTTTTTTTTTTCTGATGAGAGGATCAAGTGTCACAGCAACAGTATTAAGATAACATTACTCTAGTTGGAGTAATCTCGTCGCCTGGTCTCTGCAGGGGTTAGGCCATTATGGAACAATATGTCAAACAAATTAATGATTTACTGGACTTGGAGTATTGTGGAGGCACATACCATCAGTCCCAAGCTAACAAAAGCCCAAACCCCGAGAATCAGCCGTAGGCCAAAAGACTAAAGGAACAATACACGACAGCAACTGCAATAGCTTGTCAGAAACGGTAATATTCATGTGAAAAGGCAGCATCTTTACTTGGGTAATAAAAAAAAAACAGCATGAAAGGGAGCAGAAGTTTCCACTAAGTGAAGGTGCTTGTTTCACGGAGTAAAAGGATTTGAGAGGGGTATTAGCACATTTTTTGTTACAGTAGTTTATTGGTGGATGTATTTGGCCATCGAGCGGGAATTAGAATATGGGCCTTGAGAGTGGAGAACTGTCGTATGATAAATAGGACAGTGTTGCTACGTATTCTTCTCAATTAAGTGCAGTTGATTTTTTTTGTCCGCTGCAAACTATACTTTCAGAGCTACTAGGATGGAAACATTTTTAAAAATAGCACTGCGAAATACTTCTCTTGGAAAACAACGTCAAACAACGGTCTTTAATCCAAGTAGTCACTGTGTGCATGAGCTCTCTAACACACAAGAAATGCATTCCAGACAAAAATGCTATATTTATTGTCGATTTTATGCAAATTCGGTTTCAAACAATTTTCCTATGATACAGAAGAAAAATCTGGTATGTATGAGGTTCGAGATTATTCCAGTTTTATTAATAACAGGTAAATCAGGGTACTCTGGATAGCTTTTGTCGAGTTGCACATCTTTGCTTCTGGGTGTTTTTTGAAGAAAATATTTCAAAAGTTACATATGTAATATATAACAGATGGGGTTAGCTCCCCCAATCCATCATTCCTAGCAATACCACGGTGTCAAACCACGCTCAAAACGGGATGTTGTACGAGATGGTTATGTTTATTGGTCACCGATTGTCTACTGCACACACACACACAGCGTACTACTTCCTTGAATAGATGCATGTATTTAAGTATTCGTACTACTTCCTTGAATAGATGCTGTATTTAAGTCTACCCATTATTTTGACCCTTAAACTATTGTTTTGATTCATGAACCAGTATTGGTAAATCATTGTTTCTTTTAAGATAAATGTGGATGGGACATGGATTCCAAAACATCTCTGCAGAAGAATCGTTTTAGATAAGGTGTGGAAATGATGGACCATCAAAATTGCTACTTGTGCCTCCTTCAAGATTACAAAAGAAGAGTGTGCCTTTGGCTCTAAGTCCAATGGCCTAGTTTTAACCATAGTGAGCTTAATTTGTTTTTAACAGCCTTGGTCCAGTGGCAAGTTTTTCACCAAAGTAGATAGAATTTTGCTTTCTCGTTTTAGAGCAAATGTCTAAAATATATATATGAAGAGCTACTCAAGAACAACGTGTGAAGAGTTTTACACAAACATACACACTTCTTATTAAGTTGAGTAATGCTAATATTATATATTTTTATAACACGTTTTGATCAAACAATACTAATATCCTTAGTATCACATTTGATTTTGTATTAGTGACTTTGAGCTGCACATTTTTTATGAAATGGTGGGTGGGACACGTTTTTTCACCCAACCTATCTCAAATTCATGTTGGCTTTAAAGAATAATATGATTTGCTTTGCAGAAATGAAATGTTGAATAATAAATAGCACATTATTTATTTATGGTATCTTAACTGCATTAACAGAACTACTTGATGCACTGATAATTGAAAGGCTAGTTGCAGATACTAAGCAGATTAGGGGCCATCCTGCCTCTCTGTTGTTTCAGATAAAGAATGACTCGTATCCCGAGATGTCTTCATCATCAGCAGCCATTCTCAATCCAGTGCTGGATGAAGGTCTCCCCCAGAGCCTTCCACAACTCTCTGTTGTGATGAATTCTCTTTAAAGTCATTCTAACATGCTTTCATATTTGATCCACTCATCTCCTACATAGTCTGGGTCTTTTCCCATCCCTTGGTATCCAGTGTAGTATTTCAATTGTCCAAATATGGTCAGTTCTTCTTGCAGTATGCCCAACCCATTGCCACTGTTAAGGTTCTTTACTTTCATCACGATGACTATCCACTCTTGTCATTTTCCTGATAGATGGTTTATCTTTCTGGGTTACACAAAGCATGCATTTCTCCATGGTTTAAGTTATCCAGTCTCTGAGTCTTTTTTACGCTTTCCAACCGTAGGTTGAAGAAGCGTATATGCTCCAGCTTTGTCCGTCTGTCCGCACGATAACTCGTGTAAAAGTGGTTCGATTTCGATTAAATTTTAGTATGTGGTAGGGGACCACCTGGGGACGAACCCTATTAAAAATGGAGTTAATGGGGTCAAAGGTCACGACATAGGAGCGGGATCCATTCCATTGCCCTTATGTGTCATAACTTGCGTAAATATGGTTCGATTTCAATGAAATTTTAGTATGTGGTAGGGGACCACCTGGGGACGAACCCTATTGAAAATGGGCGAAGTGGGGTCAAAGGTCAGGACATAGTAGTGGGATGCATTCCATTGCCCTTATGCATCATAACTTGCATAAAATTGGTTCGATTTCAATTAAATTGTAGTATGTGGTAGGGGACAACCTGGGGACAAACCCTATTGAAAATGAATGAAATGGGGTCAAAGGTCAGGACATAGGATCGGGATCCATTCCATCGTCCTTATGCTTTATAATTTACATAAAAATGCTTCGATTGGGACAAAACTTTATCATGTTGTTGCAGAAGTATACTTTACCGGTTCTGTTGAATATAATCGAAATGGGGTCAGGTCATAGGAGCGAGATTTATTCTACAGCCATTATCCTCATAACTTGAGTATTGATTTCTGGTATGTTGGAAAGCGTATCATAATCAATGCATTGCATGATTTTACTAACTTTTTTAGGTAAGGCCCATGCTAAAGATCCAAAAGTAAGAATTGGAAGATTGAATAAACACTTCTCTCTTAAGACATGATGATCAGAATAGCTCTTGAAAATCACGACATTTCTTCCAAATGCATCTCGTCCCAGTTCTTAGAAGAAGAAAATTTTCTTCTAAGAACTGGGACGATGTACTTGGAAGAAGAAAATTTGGCATTTATGCCGCCTAGCAGAAAAACTGTAAATTACTTGAAAAAAATACTACCCCTAAAATAGTCTTTGTTATAAAGGATACCAAAGGATTTTTTTTTCAGTTGGACATATAAAGGCAGTGATATACAATAAAAGGTATTTTGAATTTGATAGCTTCTGCATTTATGCCCTCTAGCTGCAAAAAAAGAAAAAGACCAGAAAGCAAGGCCACCTGCCAGTTCTCTCTCTAGCCACCCAAAAAGGACCAGAAAGCGAGGATCATGATTCTCACATTTTGGCCTTTCCAATGTGAAAATAATTTTTCAAATTGGACTAATAGTTGCAAAGATATGGTGTCCACAGGGATGGATGGACAAAGTACGAGTAAAAGCACATTTCAAAAGATGTGCTAAAAAAGCAATATTATGTGCTGCTACATTGCATAGAACTTAGGTTCCCTAATACTAAAATTTAGATTTATTGCAATTACAACCTATGTGAGATGTGTTCATTGTGCTGACCTTTGTATGCTGTGTAGAAACTGATGTTCAGAATGTATATTGTGTGTTACACTAAATGCTTTTAATTTTGTTTTCAGCATTTTTCATTGCAGTCCAAGTATTCTTCACCTTTGGGTTCACAATTCTGTTAGTTACCTGCATTATGATTCTGTCCTTGCACTTGTGTTTGAGTCCAGAGAAAAATGTTTCAGTAATAAGGATAATAGCTGCCTTGGCACTTGTTTCTGGTATGTATTTTTATCAACTTATTATTAAGGCCACCTTTTTTGCATGTCTTACTTTTACAGAACACCATGACAGTAACACAGATTTGTCAGTAACAAAAAAACTTTATGGGAATTATAAAGGATAAATTTACTAAGGTACATTACTTCTCAAATTTTCAGTCTATATACTAGATCATCTTCAAGAGTTCCCAGGTCCATATCTGCTGAGAGGGCAGGGAGAGTGGTTGCCCTCCCAGAACGGTCAAACAAGGGGCGTAAATTTGTGCTTTGGGGGACACAAAAATTGACATGCACATTGTGTTAATAAATTTACTGAACATTTTAACTGAAAAAGAAAGTTATAAATCTTACTATTTCCATTTTTGAAGACTTAGCAGCGTAGAGTACTCTGCGCAGCTAACCAGGGTCCAGAGTAACTACTCTCTTAGGTGTGGACCTCATATGCACAGAGAGAATTGTCCAAAACAGCAGAGAGAGGCATATAAAACAATATGCTGATATAACTAACCTTTGTATCATTTGCAAATGTGCTGAAAGGACAAAGAACTAATTAGTCATCTAGACGTAGAAAGCCCCTCTAAGCGCTTAACCTTCAACTGAATTTTTCAAGCCCTACCGCGAAATTGTCTTTTTATTGCGACATTAACATTCTGATACTCGTTCGTTCTGCGGGCAGAGTACCAGAATGTAGACGTAAGCTGTACATGGATACTTTCCAAATTATTAGCAGATTTTGTAGATAGTTTTGCTTGCAGATTAAAAAAAAAATAATAAAAATATTATTTACAGCAATTAGAACACTTACTCAAGGCTTTACTCAGATTATGCTTAATTCAATTTTAACTTGAACTTTCAATTATTTTTCACATCTTCTGAGTTCTTTTGTTTTTACAGACATTTCTGGCCTGTTCTCAATGTACAGGAATTGCATCAAAACTTTCTTTTACACAGAAAGAATTTAAATTTTGCCAGGTCCCTCTTGCAGTTGCCAGTTATTAAGTTAAAATATTTTCCTTATGCATTTTGTAAGTCTACTATTTTTGAATTAAGTTGTTGAAAATGCCATTTATAAATTTTGAAGGTTCATTAATGGAGCTGTTTTTCTGGAAATAAAAGCTTTCTTAAATTAATCTTTTGTTTTGATGAGGTTCATAGTCCAATATTTTAATATTTTACGGTAAAGGTCTATATCACACGCATTGTAGCACATTCAGTTGTAAAGTACTTATTTTGTCCTCATTGTAATCTGTAATGATCTAATAATTATTCATTGTTTTATTAATTATCCTATTCTTTTCATGGCTCACATGGGTTTGCGGCAAGTTTTCCGTTTCAATGGTTGTGTATGCAGACACATTTTATTTTTACACAACCCTGTCTGCATTTCTGCGGAGTGCTGTGTTGTCAGCATTTAATTGGGTTTGTGCGAATGAAATATCTGGCAAAGGACCAGCACATGTGGACGGTGAGAGCAAAAGAGTAGGGCAGCTTACCTAGGCAAAATAATCCCTCTCAGCATTGACACATAGTTGCCATCTGTTCAACAAGGCCATGATCCCGGAACAAAAAAGTCTTGTGGCTGGGACCTGAAGAAGTCGTCAACTGCATGTTGAAGATTGTTGTCTGTCGTGAACTGTTTCCCGTACAGGAAGTGATCCGGGTGACGAAACAGATGATAGTCTGTCAGAGACAAGTCCTGGGAATAGGCAGGATGAGGCTGTGCTGCATAGCCCAGCATTGTTCATTGTGTGACAGAGGGCGGGCGTTGTCCTTTAGCAGGAGAACACCATGTCTGTTGACCAAAGCCGGTTGTTTCTGCAGAAATTTCTGGTGCATCCGGTGTAATTCAGCACAATAACGTTCTTCAGTGATGGTTTGGCCTTTTGCCAAGAAACTACAATTAATTATCCTGGCTGTGGACCATTAAACAAAGAGCATCATCTTCTTGGTGTATATGGATGGCTTAGGATGCCATCCAGCAAGCTGTGTCTCGCTTAACCATTGTGCAGATCATTTCCGATTATCATAAAAGACCCACTTCTCGTCACAGATGATGATTCGATGTAGTAGAGGTCCCTGTTTATTCCTGGCAAGCAGCGACGTGCAGACTTCCAAATGCCTAGTCTTGTTGGCAGTTGTCAACTTGTGCTGCAGCCACATGTCCAGCTTTTTGACCTCACCCAGCACAGCCAGACGCCGAACAACCGTCTTGTGGTGGACACCTACCTCAGCAGCTATCTGACGACACGTCTTTCAGGAATCCGCTTCAACCACACGTAACAGAACATCGTCAGAAACAGCAACAGGTCGGTGACCACGTGCTTGGTTTTGCAGGTCCGTATCTCCGCTTCGAAACTTCACAAACCTTCGCCGGATGGTTCGTTTGTCAGCTATATATTCTCCCCAAACGCTTTGTTAACGTTTGGAGTGGCAATTCTCGCAGAATGGCTCAGTTTAAATTCGCACAGGAAGATGACTCTCAAATCTGGCGTCTGCATGTTTCCTTTGCAAGCCACGTTACGTCCAAACAAACCACGCCTGAACCTTGTTCTTCACACACATGCTTGCTATTTATAGTAACTCTGTGACGTAATACCCGCAACACCTGTGGGTGGTTCCATTCCGCTGTGGTGGGGGCCTGTCTCCACTGCTCGTTCGTGCCGGACATTTCATTCTCACCAACTCAATACATAACTTTTATGTTTTACTTGACTCTTGGATATTTAACTAGTTTTCACATTTTTAGTAAAATTATAACCAAACCCGGAAGTGATATTTTTAAAATATCATAATACTTTCTTATGATAGAGGTATGAGAAAGCAAAAACTGAGTACCATTTAAGTGGAAGTAGGGATATTTTAACTTCAAGGGGCGTAATTTTAAGTCCCGCTCTCCCAGATGAATAAAGCTTGTTCCGACCCTGCGAGTTCCTGCATCTTACTATTGGGTTGTCGGAAAAGTCATGACGTATTTTAGCCATGTTTTGCAAAGGCCATTTATTGATAGAAAGAACAAAGATCAATCAATGATATAATTCCGATTTTGTTCGATAACCTTTTGCCATCATTCAATGAGCTGCAGAATGCCTCGTTCATAGAAAGACCTGTATTTTGTGGTGAAAAACTGTACAAAGTGCTGATTTACAGCCTCGTCTGAATTGAACGTTTTACCACGCAAGGACTGTTGAAGAGAGCAAAACAAGTGGAAGTCTGGCGGCACAAGGTCAGGCGAGTATGCTGGGTGTGGCAAAACGTCCCACCCAAGCTCCAATAATTTTTGGCGGGTGATCAGACTTGTATGTGGTCTCGCGTTGTCGTGATGGAACACAACACCTTTACGATGAACGAGCTCTGGACATTTCTGTATGATGGATTCGTTCAAACTGTTCAATTGCCGACAGTACGCATTCAAATTGGTTGTTTGGTTCTGTGGTAGGAGCTCGAAAATCCCACCACACTGAGACCAGAAACTTCCGCTGATGAATGTCTGCTTTGTATGTCGTTTGAGGTGAAGCAGCACGTCGGGACCAAGATCGTTTGCGCAGCACATTGTTGTACACAATCCACTTTTCGTCGCCAATTATCAGTCACTTCAAAAAAGGATCGTTTTCCTCACGTCTAATGAGTATATCGCAGATGTTTATACGCGCCATCAATTGAGCTTCTTTGAGTTCATGAGGAACCCACACGTCGAGCTTGCTTACGTATCCCAGCTTCTTCAAGTGGTCATGAACACTTGAATGATGGATGTGCAATGTGTCTGCAATCTCTCGTGTCGTGTAACGTGGGTTTGACTCGATCAATGCCTTGATTTGGTCGTCACCAACCTCGGTTGGCTTCCCGTACCGAGGAGCATCGTTGAGGTCAAAATCACCAGCACGGAATTTTGCGAACCACCGCTGGCACTAACATTCTTGTAGAGCATTATCACCGTACACTTTACGCAACTTTTTACAAGCTTGACGCGCGTTCTTCCCTTTACGGAAGTAAAACAGTAAAATATGGCGAAAATGCACAGTTTGGTCTTCCATCTTCAACTTGATGTCAAATCAACCAAATCGCTCTGCAGCTAAAACTGGCACCTGTTGAATGCTATAGTGATAACAGAGCTACGCATGCCTCTAGTACTTCCAAAACCGCCCAACCGCCATCGGGTGCCAAAATATGTCATGACTTTTCCGACAACCCAATACTTCCACAGGTTTGGCTTGGTCATCAGACCTGTGGAAGAAGTAAGATGCAGGAACTTCCGACGATGATCTAGTGTATAGATCAAAAATTATAAAAGTAATGTACTAATTAACAGATTTATCCTTTTTTTCATTGCTGACAGTAATTGCAGGAAGCTAAGAATTCATTAATTAAAGATTTATCTAAATCTTGAAACAAAAATACAGGGTGTCCGAGAATTATTAGACACATTACAAAATTATGTACAAAAAAACTATGAGCATTGTCTGTTTTTCTATGTCACGTATTACTAACACAGTTTCTATATTTTTGTTTTGCAGAATTGTTATTCCCAGAATCCGATAGATGGCGCTAGGTGTGGCCTGATGAGGAATGTATGAGAAATGCGCAATCAGTAGTCATGTCATCCGTACAGCAGAAGGCGATGTATGTGTTATGGCTTGCAGAATTAAAGTCTGTCATTAAAGTTAAAAGATGGTACCATTTAGAGTATGGTTGTAATCCTCTGTCAACGAATTCAATTAAGCGGTGGATGAAACATTTTAAAGAAACTGGCAATGTGAAGGAGCCGGTAAACCTAGTGTCAGCGGTGAGACGGTTGACCAAGTTAATGAAAGTTTCCAACGAAGCCCCAGGAAATCCGTTCGTAAAGCAAGCAGAGAACTGTGCATTCCGAAATCGACAGTTCACGATATCTTGCACAAGAAATTGAAGTTTCGTGCTTATAAAATTCAAATAGTGCAAAAGTTGCATGTAAATTATCACACTCTGCGATACGATTTCGCTGTGGATAGGCTGAATCAAGTGGAAAACGACAAAAACTTTCTCAGTACTGTAATGTTTAGTGATGAATCCACATTTCATGTATCAGGTATTGTGAATCATCACAACTGTAGGATATGGGGCAGTGAACCGCCTCATGCTGCTATTGAACTGGAACGTGGTTCTCCAAAAGTTAATGTGTGGTGCGCCCTATCAAAAAGAGAAGTGATTGGCCCTTTCTTCTTCTGCGAAAAAACCATAAATGGTGACATTTACTTGGATATGCTAGAAAATTTCGCTGTACCCCAGATCAAGATATATGACATCATTTTCCAACAAGACGGCACACCTCCGCATTGGTCAACGTGTGTGTACGTAAGTGCCTAAATGAGCATTTCCCCAACAGATGGATTGGGCATGGTGGTCCCATTCTGTGGCCTCCTCGCTCTCCAGATCTAACTCCATTGGATTATTTCATGTTGGGTTATGTGAAGGATTGTGTCTGTCAGACGCCTTGTACTGATTTGCAGGAACTGAAGCAGCGTATCACAGCTGCTATTAATTCCATAACTCCTCAGATGCTTGCCAATACATGGCATGAAATCGAGTATCGCTTGGAAGTACTACGAGCAACCAAGGGATCTCACATCGAAATTTATTAATTTGTGTAGTTACTTTGTAAGTTAGCACAGTCAGTTTCTTTCTATCTGTTTAATGTTTTGTTTTATATAATTTTGTAATGTGCCCAATAATTCTCGGACACGCTGTATTTCTTTTTTATTATTGTGTGAAATACCTGCATTCTAGCATGTTACTAAAACATATCAAATACTTCTGAAATCAAGTCATGTTTCACTGTTTGCTAGTGCCCATCACACAAGAATGGGCAAGAAAACATGTGGATCATTTCATATCAAATCAGCCAATTTATAAAACTTTGATGTTACGAATTTAATTTATTTTTTGCCATAGTTGTATGTTACCGTGAGACATAACAAGAGAATATTTTTGAATGCCCATTTTAGAATTTCAGGATATTTAAAAATGTTGAAATTGCTGACTGTTAGCTTTAAATGCCATTTTGTAGAGATTTGTGAAATCTACAGACTTGAGTAATTTGTCATTTTTAAGCTTACAAAATGGGCATTGAATTGATACAGACACTTGACGCGGACCAGGAACATCAAACAAAGATCTTCGAACCCAGGGTCTTCCAGTTTACGCACCGGATATCAAACAAAAGAGAATAACAAGAGAATATTTTTGAATGCCCATTTTAGAATTTCAGGATATTTAAAAATGTTAAAAATTGCTGACTGTTAGCTTTAAATGCCATTTTGTAGAGATTTGTGAAATCTACAGACTTGAGTAAGGTGTCATTTTTAAGCTTACAAAATGGGCATTGAATTAATACAGACACTTGACACGGACCAGGAACATCAAACAAAGATCTTCCAACCCAGGGTCTTCCAGTTTACGCACCGGATATGGCAGTTAGCGTGTGAGTCTGGAGGAATTCTAGGCTGCTGTGGTGTAGTGGACGCATATCCGGCGCATAACTGGAAGACCCTGGGTTCGATTCCCGGTGGCGACCAATGGGAATTTTTCTGTGACTCTCTTATAAACGTGGAAAGAGCGAAGACTTTTGTTTGATGGGCATTTAATGCTTAACTTCCCTTGCTATGGATAAAAAAGAGAAATTGGATTTTTTTTTTCTCAAACAAAATTTCTTTTAAATTAAAAAAAAAAAAAAATGCAATTGTTGGTACTGATTTACAGAACATGCAGTCCAAATTTCAGTGTGGTATCTCCATGGCATGTAAAACCATTATTTTTTATGAGATAAAACATGTTCTTAATACTTGTGATGCAGTAAGTTACATTACAGGACATATCCAAATACAGCCTGTTTGTTTTTCGTAACTAACATCTAGGATGCTCTATCGATTTTATGCTGAAATAACTAATATATATTGCTTGTAACCGAATCCACTTTGCAAAGAATGAAGTTTGCTGATGCTATAAGAATACTGGGTTTATGGGGATATGAGAATAAATATATCACTAGAGAGTAGATGCCTTAACATCCATCAAAAATTTGTTGCAAACTTCTTCGATTTGAGAGTGATGATAAATGGATGGCTTTTCAGTGCCTGGTCTAAACTGAACCATAACTATTGATTTGAACACGGCAGAATCAGTTATTAGTGATATATATCAAACTTATGGAAGACTTTATTTTGAAATTCTACTTATGTGTTCCAGTAAGTTGCAAAATTTGAGAAGTGGATATTGGCAATAAGATGAAAGTGCTGTTTTCTGCACATTCTGGTTTTCATTAAGGAAAAAAAATGCATTAATTTTTAGAACAAAGCTGCTGCTTGCATATTCCACTTATTAGCCAATTGCTGAGCCTCATGCAAAGCCCATTGTTCCTAACATCTAGAAAGGGAAACTAATTGTGTGAAGTGATAAGTCATGTTGCAGTCTAATAACTGAATAGAAGTGTGCAAAGTGCCATGCAGTCACAATGTATTGTCATGCTTGGCTTCATTTCAGTGATGATGCATGGGATTGTTTTTCTTAATTGGGAATCAGCATTCATACTACTTAATGTGGTTTGGGTTTTTGTTATGACATTTAATTTGGATAAATGATTACTATAGGAATGTAGTAATCCTTTATCCAAATATGTATTACCAAGAGGGAACAACAAAAGGTAGGGGAGAAGAAAACATGCAATAGTGTAACACTGTTGAGACTAGGTCAGTAGCTGGGCTGTCAAGATTTTACCAAATGTTGTGCAGCAAATGCCATTTGGCAAGCATAGGGCTTTGCCAATGGAGAAAAATATCTCATGTTAATAGATTCTTTAAAATCTATTAACATGAGATATTATACATTTCCGTTTTAAAAAGGTAACGCCTTTCCAATACGTAACACTTATGCATGTACAGTATGTATACACTGAGTTATGACCACCCCTGTGCAAAGTGAGTTACACCCAGTACTGGTGTAACAAGGAAAAGGGCATTGTGGCCAGTAGGTGCTAAGTAGATGTAATGTGAGAGGCTAGTAGTTCATTTGAGAGCAAAGTCATGGATGTGATGGGTAAAACAAAGGAGTTAACTGATATTTTTCCATGACTCACTTATAAACGTGGAAAGAGCGGTGACTTCTGTTTGATGTTAAAAAGGAATTATTGGAGTCTACAAAAAGCCAAATTATGGGTTCACAAATGTTTGGTGAATCCGTTGTGGAAACTGTAGCACTCGTGGTTTGTTTGAGAGCTTCCATGGCTCAAGTGTGCCAAAAATGGTTTAAAATTTGCAGTACAACTGTAAGGGGCAACAAAAGGTGGTTTTCAGAGGTGAATGACAGGTGCATTGCCTAGTACAGGGCAATCAGTGCAGCTCATTTTTTTCAGTTGACGGCCTAATACAGTATGGTTCAACCACAAACATTGTCTCGTGTAATTGTGCATCATACACTGGCACATCTGGTTTACAAGACCATATGCCCTATGTGTCACACTCTCCCAACAACAGTCCTTTAACTTAAACAACTCTCCTGGCTGGATGCTAGAAGATTGGAAGTGGGGTTGTTGATCTGATGAATCATAATAAATGCTCCATTTTGCCGAAAGTAGAGTCCATATTTGTTGTCAGCAGCATGAAACTATGGAACTCTGGTGAGTAGCATTGACTATGTAGGCCAATGTGTGTGTTTGTATGATATGAGGCATATTTAGTTGGCATGAATTGGACATAACTGTTAAGTTTTATGGTTTACCCGTAAAATTTACAGAAATTGTACTAATTTTACAGGCGACATATTTTACAAATCTCTGTTGTTGTTTCCAGGCCAGTGCCATTTTGAGGGGAGAATAAGTGACCCTGGTCACCTGTGTATTCTGATTTCCCTGATCACAATTTTGCCCATCTCTGCTTGCTCCCTATGGCAGAAAATATTTGGTAAAAATGCTGTACAGTTAGGATTGGTGATGACTGCTGAAAGAGAGAGAGAGTAGAAAAATATAAACCTCACATAATGCTTAAAATTGCATATTTGAAAGTTATATTTGGTGAAATGGTTGACCATTCAGACTTCCAAAGAGGAAAAATCATGGAAGCCCATTTAGCAGAAGCACCTGTAACCATAACAGCCACATTGTTTGGTGTTTTAAGAGCAACAGTATCCACAGTTATGACTGCGTACACAAAACATAGCAAGACTTCATCGTCGAAGAAGAACGATGGGCAAAAACTAAGATTGAATGAGAGAAACCGTCAAACACTAACAAGGTCAGTGTCCAAACTACACAGAACTACTGCAGCAAAAGTAACAGCAGAACTCAACATCCACAGTTGGTTTTGTGAAGTTTCTGCAAATTTTTTCACAGAAACAATCTGCAGGAAACTTTTCAAAACCAGCATCCATGGAGGAGCTGCTAGTGCTGTACCTTTAACCACAGAAACCAACTCTACAATGCGAAAAAGATGGCGTTGTGAGCATAAAACCCAGGCAGTTGATGACTCGAAGCATGCTATATAGACCGACGAGTCCTCATTTACATTATTCCCAACAGTAGGTTGTGTTTATGTATGGAGATATCCCAAGGAAATGTATAATTGGGAATGTAATATCCATGGAAACCTTTAATCACAAAAACCAATGCTGTAATGCAAAAAAAAAAAAAAAAAAAAAAGATGTGAGTGTGAAACCTGGATAGCTTAGATGGCTCTAAACATGTGATAGGCCCACGAGTTCTCCTTTACATTATTCCCAACAGTAAGTTAAAGTTTATTTATGGAGAATATAATTCAGAAAGTCTGGTTTTCAACTGTCAAACATGAGGGGGGGGGGGGTATTGACATCTTGGTCTTCTGCTGGCCCCGATCATTACCCTTCATGGTCGAGTTGCTGCCATCGAGTACTTGAACATTCTAGGTGATCAAGTACATCCTATGATCTAAATGCTTTTCCCCAACAATGATGCCATTTTTTAAGATGATAGTGTGCCCATACACAAAGCCATCTGCCCTGGCCAGCTCAATCACCTGACTTGAATATCATCGAAACAAAGTGGACAGTTTTGGAGAGTAGAGTGAGAAGCAGATTCCCTTCTTCAACATCTCTGAAGCAATTGGCTGATGTTTTGATCAACAAATGTTACAATATTCCACTGGAGACTATTCAAAAACTATATGAATCTATTCCAAGAAGTTTAGAAGCTATATTAAAAGCAAATAGTGGTCCAACACCTTATTAATAAAGACATGTTGCCTATTTCCCAGATGTTTACATTATTTTGTCCAGCCCCTGTAAGTAACAATGCATTGCTTGTTTCTTCTGTTAATCTATAACTTTTCTGTTTTTCTCTCCAGCTGTCTGCTGTACTTTGGCTGTTGTGATTTTTGGCATCAAAGGTGATGGTAGAGACTGGATGCCTGATCCAGACCATAACTACCTTTCATGGTCATTTGGTTTAGCAGTGATTGGCACCTTCTTCATTTACGTTGCATCAGTTCTCTTCTTCGTTGAATCCAGAGGAGCCCAGAAAAGACAGCGGGAAAGGGAGGACCAGGTGGTTTACCACTTGGAACAGACCAATACCAAAGTTTAAACCAGCCATCTGCATGAGGGGGAGCAAGTCTGCCTATCATGCTGAACCTGCCATTTGCACGAAGGAAGCAAGCCCGTCCATTTTTCAAGTGTTTCACTGTAGGAACTGTTGTTAGACATCCGTCCAGAGTCATTTTAAAGCATATTTCATATTTCACCATCCATTTAAATTAGTGATCTGTTTTGTTGCACATTTCTTTTTTGAGAACTTTATTTTTTGTTTTTGTTCTCCATAGATGCATTTAAATTTTGGGGATTTTGTGTTTTTTCAGTCTAACTGCTTTTTGTGTATGTGTGTATTTATGTGAATACAATTGTAGTACCTGTTCAGAAACTCAAGCCGAAATTTGAAAATTTTGGCTGGAAAGTACTAGTGTTAAAGGTGAGAAATAGTATTCTGGTGCTTACACATGAAAACTTTTCCAAAATACCAAGGTGATATGAATATCACTGGAAGACTTATTTCAGTTTTAAATGATAATATTTTGTTTCTTATCATGTTTTCTCTAGAAATGTATAAAAAAATTTAGTTTCATGGCCTAGCTATTGAACTTGGCATGGATATTTTCAAGAAAATATGTGCACGTGCACACACACATACAGAGTAAAAGGTTAAGGAACACCATGTTAAAGTTGTTAATTAGAATTCATTGTCTGGTTGCTATTGAAATAATTTATATTTTTGTTGAAAAATGTGACAGAATGTAAGTTAAAGACTTATTTATTCAGTGGCCATGTTTTACACATGACTGCTAAATTTGTAACATTGTATATGTGCATTTATCTATACACAAAAGTTATTGGATTTTTAATGCAACATATCTGGTATGAAGATACTCAGCAAATATGAGCATCTAATTTCCCAGCCACTATAGCACATTAAGAGGGACTTATTAATTATGCCAGTATTGCAAGGAAAGTGCCTTGTTAAATAGGTTTGGAAATTTGAAAATAAATGTTGGCCTGGTAAACATTTATATTCAGCACAGCCAAATCATTAGTAGTTAAACGCATCAACATATTCATATTATTGGCAGTACGTAATTATTAGCAAAGTAGCTGAATTTTCAAGATTTTTACTTCCACACATATTCAATGATTTGACTTGACTTTTTTTCTTTCCATAAATTCAGTTCTGTATTCCACATGAAGTTCCTATTATTACGCCACTCTTTGGTTAATTTTTTAAAGCCAAAATATGCACATCACCCTCAAATTCACTTGAAATCAGTATTAGTCACATGGTGCTTCAACACCCCCACCCCACCCCCTTTTTTTGTAATTGTATCTTGGCTATTATATGCCGCAATGATCTAGGTGCTTGAGTTTCCCTTTGATTTTGAAAATACAGCAGAACCCGTTATAACAATCCCACATTTAACAAGACACCTGAATTTAACGAGGGAAAGAAGAGCTAAGGTGATAAATATTAACAAGCAAAGTGAAATTCCATATTTAATGAAGCAGAAAAAATTAGCTGTGCACTGTCCTGGAATGCAAGAATAGAAATGGTGGCATACAGAACAAAATTGAAACAGCGTAGGAGAATCTTGATGTGCTAGTGGAAGAACGTCAGTAGAAAAGCAATGGGAAAGAGTACATCAAATGCTCAACTAGCAAGTTGTGCAATGCACTCTTGCTTTGGTAGCTGATGCTTAGAAACCATTATCACAGTCTTGCACTTAAAACTGCTTTAAAAAAATTGGGTTGGATAGCGCAGCCAACTTTGATGGTGAAATGGATGATTTTCCACTCTCTGATTAGTTGCATCATCAGAACATGACACTTTTTGATGATGTTCCTGCAGTTTATGACTATGTTAATGTAGTCATTATGATGATATTGTCTGAAGCATCTTTTCTGCAGACAATATTGTAATGGCAGTTAAGCTGTCAGAAGCTGCTAAGGTGAGGCAAGAAAGCGAAGAGAACACTCGGCCACCATCGTATGCAGCAGCCATTGATTGCACCTCCAGCATTTTTTTTTTTTTTGAAGCAGTAGACTATACAGCAAAGACTAGGTATTTAATGCACTGTTACTTGGTAGAAATTAAGGGAACATAAATATAAAACAAAAACACTAGATTTTTTTAAAGAAATGTTTGCACATGATGGCTGTTAAAGGATTGCTACCACCACTATGTATTCATGTAAATGCTTATTTTATTATAATTTCTGCTACTGTAGTTAACAATTGGATACATTTCAGAGATTTAATTAGCTATGGATATATAAGCACATTATCGTGCATATGCATATTTTTACGTTGTGGGGTTTTTCACCCCAAAACAGATTTAACGAAGGTGTTTTGTCATTCCCGGGCTTCTCGTTATAAGTGGGTTCTACTGTATAAATTATTTGTATTTATGATACAGTTCTGGGAGTCACTGTATTGCTATTTGAAATCCACTAGCAATATTAATCCTTAAAAGATGTTCATCCAAAATTGCTATTCAGACATATTTTTGCAGATGCAGTGTTGTTACAGACCACCATTCATGGAGATGGTGTTCATTATTAAAAGATGTGGAACGTTACTTTAAGTCATGAAGAAACAGCCAACAGTCAATTGTTTTATTATTTATGTACTAATAAATTCATTAAAGAAAAATCGTTTTTTTTTTTTTTTTTTTTTTTTTTTTTGTCAGTGTGATGAAAACTGGGCCATTTAAAACTTCCAAAAATGTGAACAAAGTGTTTCACTGGGTCAGCAAAACAAGCATCAAAATAAATGTATATTTCTGTTGTAACCATATTTGCAATATTGTCTGTGACTATGTGGCCTGTTTTAAATTTTCATGTAGATGGAACTAGAGTCATTGGTGTTATAATCTACTGCTCTTTTGAAAGTTGGCAGACAGCAGTGGTACAAGACTACTTGGAGTGATATATTCGATAAGTCATATTTGTCTTATGGTGGTCTGCTTTTGGGAGTGCATTTTCTGTGTTGTTAGTTGGAATCACTTTATCTTGAATGACCAATATGGATACAGGGGCTGTATAGTACAGCTTCTCGTGTTTCAGCCACCAGTTTGAGGCATTTTTGTCAATGTCTTCTGTGGCTGAGTGATTTGAGTGAGTGTCATGCAGGTAGGTAGGTCCCTCTGTTTACATTTTGTATCTGGCCCTCTGTATTGAAATAGGGAAGGAGTGGAAAGAGGAAATAAATTTCTACAGCAAAGGCCAACTTCACTAACATGGAGTGATGCTTTTCTATACAAGTGTGCCAGTACCATAGTATTCAGAAGAATTAGCTTTCCAAGTCCAAGAATTTATTTTCTTAGGAATGAAATCCCTTGCAAGCTGTATATATAAGCTACCCTTGAGGTGAACAGCTTTGTACATAAGCTACCCTTGAGGTGAACAGCTTTGTACATAAGCTACCCTTGAGGTGAACAACTGGAAAAGCATCCAGAAATTAGTCTTTCTTGAATATATAAACTATCATTAGTCTTGAAGCTATATATATAAACTATCCTTGAGGTAAACAGCTGGAAAAGCACCTAGAAAGTAGTCAATCCTAAAATTTAGCTGTATATATATATAAACTACCCTTGAGGTGAACAGCTGAAAAAGTGCCCAGAAATTAGTCTCTCCTGAATTCAAGCTGTATATATAACCTACCCTTGGGGTGAACAGCTGGAAAAACACCCAGAAATTAGTCTTTTTTTTTTTTTTTTAATTCAAGCTGTATATGCAAGCTGCCTTTTATGTGAGCAGCTATGTACATAAGCTACCCTTCAGGTGAACAACTGGAAAAACACTTAGAAATTAGCCTTTCCTGAATTCACTAGCTATGGTAAAAGTAGGAGCCAAAGTTGAAGATTGGTTTGGCTCTCCCAAGGCTGGCACAGCTCTTGAAACTCTCAAATCCTGGCTAAAATGTTGGAAAAGCACCGGAATGTCACCCAATATTACCCTACAACAAATTCCTTTCTGTAACACAGAGTTGTGTTTCTACAAGCTTACAGGAATGTAAGAGGAAAAAGAAAACAGTGTTGAAAATTTTGTGTTCGCTTTTATGTACCTTAGTCCTTTAACCTCTTCCATGTAGAAAATAAGATTTTAATTTCAGAATGCATAAGCATTTTGGAGAACCAACATTACAAATACATTAAAAGAAATACATTGTGTGGAAAATGATGACTGCATCATAGAACAAAAAATTTGTAATAGTGCTGTGCTCTAATAATACAGGTTTCTTGGAAAAGGTACAGTTCTTATAGAATGCTAAGATACTGATTAATCTTATGATTTTCAGTCCTCTAAATAAAGCAAAAGTGGCAATTAAACAAAATATTCCATATGTCTTTTCAATAATCAAATCTCACACCCAGTACTATACTTTAATGCCACACAAGTTAACTTTTTTTTTTTTTTTTTTTAATGGAAGAACTACTTTTCTGCAGCCTAATTTTACTCTACAGTTCTAGTATACACTAAATACTAAAACCAAAAAAAGTAACTGTAGCTGGTACATAAAAATTATTTTTGCAGATCTAGCTTAAAATACTTTAATTAATTACTACATGAATACCATCATATATTTACCCACAATAAAATAACCTTTGGGCCAAGCCTGAAAAAATATGTTCCAGATATAGGAGCCAGGTGAAACAAATTCAAATTTCAAAGAATAATACACAAACATAAGTGTGGGGATGATGCTGGAATGAAAGGTAATAATGTACAGTGTATTTGCTGCCATACTTTTTTTTTTAATTTAATCGTCCATTCCTTGATGATTAGATTTTAAAATGTCTGTGGTTATGTTACATGGAAAGAAGAGCTTGATTTATGTCTGTACAAACTATTTACTGCTACATAAAATTCTGATTTGGTCTGTATTTGCCCCCCACTCCATCCATCACCATTCTTTTAGTCATTGCTCTCAAAAAATTAAAATTTTAGATTTTGACTTTATTAAAATACAGTTTGTTGAAATTAAATTTTGTACATAAAACTCAAAGTATCGTATTTTCCTTTGTATAATCCACAGCAACATATAAGTGTATAATTAACAAGCCACAAAATTCAGAAGAAAATATATATCTAACGCATAATCCACAGTGATTTATCTGCTGATCGTGAAATTCAAAAATAAAGTATCAGCATTTGCTTTGTTGATCCCATATCGTAATTTCTAACAGAAAAGTCTTGATTCGCAGGATGGTCCAAAGAAATAAAAAAGACACGATCTTCTTATTTAAAAAGGTAACGTCAATTTTTAAATACCTTTGTGTTATTTTCAAGTTAAAAAAGAACAAAAATCCCTGATTTTCTTCAGCATTACCATTATTCATTAGCTAGAACTAAAAATCCACAGTATTTGTCATTTCTGAAAAAACTGAAGAGCAAACAAAAGCAGACCTGCCAGGTTTTACGATTTACCCGTAAAATTTATGGAAATGCGACTTATTTAATATTTACAGCTTTACGGGCAAGATGTTAATTTCACGGATTTAGCGTTTCACCCAGTTTTTTTTTGTTTTCTCCTGATGATTTTTCACCCTCACCATTGGAACTTTTTTTATTTAACTTACTCCCTTTATACCAATAAACTTCTTTTCAGCCACATGTGTACTTATGTGGAAAAACTTTGTCAGTAGTTTTTCCACATGTTTTAGGTTATCGTTTTGTGTATTTCAAACACTAAAGCTTTCGCCATGCGTAAACTGAACTGTGCCAGCTTTTGGCATGTCTATCTCTCGCTATGTTTATCACCTCCCCCTTTTCAGATAATGCATTATTCGTTCCCCAAGTTGCAACTTCTCAGTAGGCTGGCGCTGGGTGTCCGAAATTAGAGCACCAGTCTTTATTATCCCCAGTTCGAAAAGCTATCTCAAAACATAGTTATCGTAGAAAAAAAAAATGCAAATAGATTTTAAATCTGCGGAATTTTTGAGCCCAAATCGATACCCCAACATGACGAAATTTTAATATGTTATTCAGGACGCATAGTGGACCAATCCTATTGAAAATACTTATCAGCACTCGAGCACACATGTGTGCAAGATTTCTTCATCAGAATTTTTGCGCAATAACTTCCATGAAAATTAACTGATTTGGATGGAATTTTTATTTATAAAACTGCACATGATGTGTGATAGCATTTTATTTTAGTAATTAATGTGCAAAAATAATGTTCTGTGGTAAAGCAACAATTAAAAATTAATACTTGATTTGTGTAACATATTGACTTTTAATCGACGTGTTACTGTATTTCATCAGTATGCTAGATAAGTAATTTAATTGAAGATATTAATTAAATTTTTCATCGAATATATTTAAATTTTTTTTTTACAGATTTGACTTTCTGAAAGTTGGCAGGTATGCAAAAGCCTTAACTAATGTGAGTAACACAGTAAAACTAAAAAAAAAAACAATTTGAAAAGTGATTACACCACCATGACAGCAACAATTACATGCAGAATGGCACAGTGGGCTTGCTAAAGCATGTAGCCTTCCGGAAGCGCAAAAATACCGCCTTTGTCGCATCACATTTTCTGTCAAAATGCTCATAAGGGGAAAAAAATTCCATATCTTCTTACTGAATAAAAGTTTCCCTGTTACTAATGCATTTTTGATACTTTTCTAATACCACACCCTTCTGAACTATGCAGATTTAAGAAAAACTGAAGTACCTCAAAAACTTTTTTTAAGTGGTGTATTATCTGCAGAACCAAAATTTATAACTTTTTAACAGACAATTTGCATATCATACTTACTGGAGATTATAAAATTTCATAAAAAAAAATGTGTTCCAGTGATTAATTTTTAGGTGCCAGGTCGACCTGGAACATGGTATTTTTCCAGCCCTACTCCTAGCTATTACTCTACAAAACATGAATAAGTTCAAATAACCTTCAAAAGAAACCTAAACAGTAATGCTACTGCAGCTGGATGTTCAAGTATGGAGGAAAAGGGAAAAAGAAAAATATTGATACATACCTACATTTAAGCTTCTAAGAAAAACTTAGAATATTGAGACTTTTCTTATACTTTGATTTATTTACCCTCTTGCGTAGGACAAACAGCAGTGAGAGGAGGAGAGAGGAATAAGAGTCCAGTTGTTCTCCCATTTCCTTCAAAAGTGCATGGAACTGTATCATTGACAGCCCAGGTGTATGAACTTGGGACTGAACAACAGAAGACTGTTTTAGGAAGTAAATGAAATGTGTATATCTTTTGCATACATAGCATTTTAAGTGTTCCTTAACTTATCTTCTGTGTGTGTGTCTACATACATGTTGTGATGGAACTGATTTTATAAACATTTATTGTATAGACTCTAGTATGACATACTTAGTATCCAACCCACCATATGGTAATGAAACTCTCATGTGTTACAAATACACAAAATAAATAGGAAAAAATATTAGAACTTTCTTGCAGCTGCTCCAACTGCAGGAAGGAATCTATAGGAAATCTCATTTTTGTATTTTGCAAAGAAAGATGTGTGATATTTTAAATTGGCTGTAGCTATTGTATTAAATTTATATCAACTTATACAAGTGAAATTTTGGTTTTGGACATCTGCTTCCTGCAAATGTCAGTTACACACTTGTTACTGACATTTGTAAAGCAGCATGCCATGTCTGTTTGTACTGAGTGAATATTTGTTAACAAGTGCTTTGTGGTCTTTTGATTATTAGCATGTTGGAGATAAAAAAGTTAAATTTATGTTAGTGAATATAGTGATGATCAGAGTCCAGACTTTGATGACATTTCCATTTTTGGGTTTTTTATTTTTTTTTTATTTTTAGAGCATTTTTTTTTTTTTTTTTTACTGTTTGTTTTAGGTCTTTTTTTTTTTTTTTTTTTTTTGTTTCCTGTCATTTTTAATAAATTAAATTTTCATAAGGATTATGCTTCAAATTGAAATACTCAAAACCAGAATTGCTAGATGACCAAAGCAAAGAACCTTCAAAAGGACTTCATTCTGGCAACTCTGTTCAAGACACTGTTTAGTTCTATCCAGTTTTGGGAAAATAGAATCTCCCATTGTGCACTTTTGAAAGGGACTGTGAGGGAGGGTAGTGAATAAAATAATTCAAATTCAGAGCTATTATGATGTTATGATGCACTGTTGCTGACATTCCAAACTCCTTTATGTACTATAACGCTTTCCTTTTCTTCTGAGGTTTTATAATACACTTTATAAAGAAAAGATAAAATTTTAGTTTATGAATTGTCTGAGATTGAAGTTATTTAATTTATAATTTTTGAAAACTATACTAACTGTTTTAGGGGTATTTGTCCTTCAAATTTTAAGGACTTTCTTTTTTTTAATCCTTAAGGGCATTTTTTCATCTTTTTAAGGAATTTTTAGGTCATCAACATCCGAGCCTTGGTAATATATAACAAGGCAGACAAATTTGACAATTTGTAAAAATCTGTCCTGTTAAGATAGTTTGATATGCTATATGAAAATAAAAACATTCCATACTTTTAAACATTCTGTGTAATATAAATGGTTTTAATTTTTAGTGTTTTTGGATATGCAGTGAGTGCTATATGAAAATAAAAACATTCCATACTTTTAAACATTCCATGTAATAAATGGTTTTAATTTTTAGCATTTTCAGTTACATTTTTAGATATGCAGGTTTTATGAATGGAAAAATATTGCATTCCAAAGTATTTTTCGAATTTTGTAATTTAATACAGCTGTTGACTACTACACTTTTTGTTATTGTTATGTTTCTAGAATAATTTTCATAACTGCCTCGGTGGTGCAGTGGTCTAAGCACCGACAATGAGTGTGGCTTCAAGTTCCAGATGAGGCATGGGTCTTAGAGCCAATTGTCATAGAGCACTGTCTCCCTTCCTTCCCTGGAACGAACGGCCCCAATTAGGGATGAGCTGCTTATAACCTATAGGGTTGCTCATTCATTAACTCCAAAATAAAAATAGAAATTCATATGAAAAAGAGTTTATTGTTTGAAAAAGAGTTTGTGGTTAGTTTCAGATAGACATAGAGCTCTTTTACCACTGGACTTATGATTCAGTGGTGTAAGCAGGGTGATTTGTCTGTACCCATTTGCAGTTCA
Organism: Macrothele yani; assembly: GCA_039090855.1. NCBI lineage: Eukaryota > Metazoa > Arthropoda > Arachnida > Araneae > Macrothelidae > Macrothele > Macrothele yani. The sequence goes on along the minus strand of CM077027.1, from coordinate 128,030,904 downwards.
GGAATGTTGAACCTCCTACTCCTGATACTCCCATTTCCTCCAATTACAATCTTGTGATGAACCTGTTTACCAGTGAATACTGGTGTTTTATTATGTCAAGAGTGTGGTAAAATTATGTTATTAAATAAAAAAAAATGCTATTTCTTTTAATAAGATGAACTATTATAATGTGTGTTAATTCAAAGGTGAGTTAAAAATCACAATGGCACATTTTCTCTGTAGTTTTTAATACCCCCCCCCCCGGCTTCAAAAATGCAGTCGCCTGCTCACCATTGCCGACCACAATTTCAGACCTTTTATGTATTCTGTTTTGCTGTAGAATGAGCGACAATAATTTTTAATATACATCAAGAAAGGAGCGCATGAAAGTTGTCACAATTTTCAGCAAAAAAAAAAATGGTGCAGGTAAGTTTGGGACAGATGTGAAGGCAGGAACTTGTAAGAAATGTGAAGGGCTTTAATTTTTTTGACAGGACATAAGAAGATGTGCAAGATAACTAGGTCAAAACGATACCATCCAGTGTGGATCAATGTGTTAAGTGCTGCCGTAATGAAGACGGAAGTGAAGGGGGAACAGAGCATGGCTAATCAGTAACAGGTGCGGGCTGCTATTGTAAGCACAAGAGAAGAAGTGATTGTTCTCAATTGTCTAGAAGTCTGCCAAAAATTAAAAAAAAAAAGCTTCAAAAGATGTGACACAATAGTCTTGGCTGCTATTTTTAATTATGCACGTGATAAAAGCAATTCCTGATAATTAAATTAAACATTTTTTTTAGATCTGTGAATGTGTCTTTATGTTGGTTAAATTGTAACAAATTCTTCAACCCCTCCCCAACTGAAATTTTGTTTGTATACAGTCTAAATATGTACCATTGTAACTTCAGCTATCATATTTTTTTATATATTTTGTACTCTGGCACATGTTTGCTTGTATCTAAGAATGTTATTTTCAAATTATTGCCCATCTAGAAATGTTTTTGGGAAGTTTTTGATGTAAAATAAAATGATGGAATGCATACTGATTAAACTTCTTTGTCACATATGTTTAACCATTCTGTGTATAATTCTTTGAATAATTTGCTCTTCTAATTAGTAGATGTAAATATTTTCAGAATGTCCAGTCTTTTTTGTATTTTAACGTACAATAATTATTGGTATTATGGTGTTGGTTTTCTGTAAAGTTTCACACAGAGATGATATATTGTCTTGAAGGTTATGGGTAAAGCCCAGACGTTCAAGTAAAATGCTTATTTTGCATATTCTTTCATATTTATTCTCTTTGAGGAATAAATGCATATTTTCACATTTAGTGCATATTTTTGCACATATCCTGAAAATTTTTCAGAAAACCACTTTTGAAAAATGAAATTATAATTTTCTATGCTTAACTTGTAATGGTATATTGGTTAAGTAGCAAAACCACTAGTTAAAAAATTCTTCCCCATTACAAAGTGATGCTACTCTAACTCAAACAAATCTACTTCAAATCAAAAGAGAAATGTTTAGCCCATTCTCCACAAAATGGTTGCACCTGTAAAGTGAATGTTTTTTTTTTTTTTTTTTTAGGAAGAGCATGTTTACTGAAATTCTAGCTTTCTACTCATAAAGGTGCATGCTTGTAAGGGTTAACTGTGAACTTTTTCTGCACATCAAATTCCATGGATCAGACAGATTGTTTATTGAAAATGGTGCTTAACTGTTAGCAAGAGAGAAAGCAAGCGGTGCATGGTAAGGTAACTATACTCCATGTCAAGTGTACTGCTGTTAAAGGTAGGGAAGCCAGATCACTGCTGAGATTGGCATCAGTCTGTGTCATAGTGTACTCCTGCAGTGTCCTTTCTGTTAAGTAAGTGGCTCTAGAATTAATTCTTCCACCACAGCCAGTTTTAAAGAGGCAGAAAACATGGATTTTTGAAGCTAGAACCAAGTTCATCGTCAGGATAATTGTTGTTGGGCATTTCCAACTGATTGGCAACAACTACTCCCGTAAAAGATCTGATGATGAATTAGGTTCTAGTCCGAAAATTCGAGTTTTTTTTTCACTGTGATTAATAATGGGAGGTGTCATAATGTCATTAATTGCCAATAATCTCTGTGGATGTGGAAAGGGACTTTTCTATATATAAGCATATTTTCAATGAAAGGAAGGCATGCTTTCTCTTTCGAAACTATAAAAAAGTATATAGTTATCATGCACAATCGTGAAAATATTCAGTAGTATAATGCACATACATCTACATCCTACAGTAAAACTTTTAGGTATGTTGAATGCAAATTTTTTATTCTTTAGGGCATAAATACTTGCTTATTTTGGAAGTTTTTAATGATTTAACATCCAGGCTTTAGTTATGAGTTATTGGTTTGTGAAAAGGAGCCTTTTTCAATGACAGAAAGTGGTATGCCAAATGGAGTTTGAAACGATAAACTGATAAACATATTTCATAATACAAGTGCAGGATTAAGAATGAAATTATATTCTGTGATGCTTACAGTATTCACATAAAAGCCCTCCTCCCAGGAATGTGAATTTGTGCATTCTCCATTATCTGTATCACAGGTCGCATACTTTAAACACCCACCATAGCACTGACTTCCACTATCATTTAAAGGCACAAGTTTCCAGTTCCAAATTTAGAGCCAAGGCACCATTGAAGGAACCCAATCAGCATTGCAAAAGCAAATACAACATCCGTATCTTTCCATGGATTCAAACCTGAGATCAACAGTTTTAGGTTATTCAAAACTGGGGGAAAGCCAGTTTACTAAACAATACAATTTTTAAAATGTACTTAGTGTTTCAGCAATTCTTAATTTGGACTGTATGAACATGTAAACCTCGGGTTATCATTTCGGTGGCTGGAAGATTAAGAAAATAGGTTTCCGCAAAATCATATATGCCAATCGGTAGGGATTTCCAGTAATATTACGAATTTTCTGTATAAGTTACGGACATGACGTTGAAATTACGGAAAATCGCTATTTGATTTTATAATCGAGATCGATGCTATACTGAATAGAATTTGAAGGGGGATTAATTAGTTTGGGGGTCGTTTCCCGTCGGGGGACTTAATTCTGTCTTTCGAAAATGGAAGTTAGACGGAGTAAAGATTTCTCGGTAATCGCTTTTTTTTTTTTTTTTACTCGCGATGTTGCCGTTGTCCAGTATTGTTAAATAATATTTTTTACATAAATGTTTGTATTTCAGTTTGAAAATGTGGGCAACGATTTTTTCTTTGTTTTTATTGAAGATTTAACGACCACCATGAGCAACTCAATGGGCTATAAGCCGTCACCCGTCTCTAATTTAGGGCCACTGGCTCCAGAAAAGGGAGACAGCCAGTGCCATAAGACAAACATTACAATCATGCCCCACGGGATTTGAACCCAGACCCTTCTTGCGTGAATGTTCATGAGCCAGCGCTTAGATCACTGCGCCACCGGTGCTGCCAACAATCTTAAAAACCGTAAGTTAGCAGGAACGAAAATGTTCCCGTAAATTCGGTATCACGATGTTTTCTTCTGCCGTCTATTATTGTTAAATATTTTATTCCATAAATATGTGTAATTCAGTTCGAAAATGGAGGAAAAATTTCCGAAAACGAAAGTCGGGCGGAGCGCGAAGTTCTCCTGTAATCATAATCGTATTTCCCCACCCTTTCTCCCGTACATGTTTGAATTTCAACTTGATAAGGTTGGGGAAGTTTTCCGAAAACGGAAGTAACAAGTTAGAAAATTTGTAAAAATTGATGCATGGTGTTCAAAATTGTTCATATTCTCAAAGTTACACCATTTATTTAAAGTAGTAAAAGCTTTTTTTTTTATTATGCATTCATGATCCTCAGGCTGAAAGTTCTTTCAGCATGACAGATAAAATTATAGTCAAAGTCGAAGAATGAAAATGGAAACCTATTTGGCTATTCAAACTGTGAACTGAACTACTGTTTGTGAAAATTGCAGCACCATGAAGGAATGAATGGTGGTACTAACGGGAAACTTACAAGATATGCATCAGGGTAGGACATGCAAATGATTAGAAATGCAGAATCATTGCGCATGTCTGGGACCGGCTGCGCCCTCTGGACACTCGGGTGAGGGGTATAAAGAGACGGCTGTTTAGAATACACACCAGTAGGGCAGCGGGGAGCCTAGTGGGCAACGTTCGCGACTGCCACGGAAAGGACCCCAGGTTCGATCCCAGCAAGTACGAACGCTCGATCCACTTAATATCCGCTGTGCGTCGGATGGGCACGTTAAGCTGTCGGACCCCGGATACTATCCCCCGGTAATAAATAAGGGCGTCTTTCTGCTTCGCTTCCGTGTGACTTTCCTATCGGGCACTCTAGCCCAAATCTCCTAGCTTCCTATTTCTAAGGGTTGTTTAAGACCTGGGGTCAGACACTCCCTTCCTAAAATCCTCTACATATGATTATCATACACACCACCCAGCAAAAACACAAGTGCTGGGAAACTGCTGGCCACCAGCTGGCAGTGATGGGTCACTGCTGGCTGAAATCTGCCGCTCACGGCCCGGTAGTGGTCCGTTGGTGGCAGCGCCATCAGTTGGCGAGCCATTGATGGCCCTGCAGCATCGCCGTGAATTGTGGGCCTCCAAGCAAGTGCCACTAGTGGCCCGTTGCTGGCAACCAATGCAACCCCCAACAGCAGGCGGAAGCATTGGTACTGCGCATGCGCAAAAGCAACACTTGCTGTGTCTCTCATGGTACCAGTTAGTTGAAGACGACGCTATCGCCATCGTGTTATTTTAGTGGATGTTAAGAAAAAATCCATATCTGGAGAGGCGAATTAATTTCCTAATGAAATTTTACGTCGACGAAGATATCAGATTAAGCCGTGAAATACTAGATTACAGCCATGAAATACACCCACTCCATTCCCATGAATAACAATTCATGGAATGAAGTGGATGAATAACAAGAAAAAATTTGAAACCGCTTGAAACACATATCCTGGAAAACCATTAAAATAGCGTTTGTTGGGGAAAAAAATAATTATACGCGTACAAAATTTATTAATTATTTGAAAAAAAAAAAAAAAAAAAAGCAACGCTATGTGGTGTACTCATCCATGGGTTGAATACACAAGACTGGGAGGAATTCGCTTCTAAAAATAACGAGAACTAAAATAAAATATCTTTTACTCTTTAAAACAAATGTAGCTTCGGATAACGGAAAGGAAAGACACAACGTTAAAAATGTAACAGAATTTGACATGAACCCGGGTAAATATATATTTATTCAACAATCTCTTTTCAAGACGGCAAGGACAGTACAAAACTTTGGAAAGCGACTCTAAGTATGTACACGCCTTGAAAATGAGTGAAGTTCCCTTAAGGTGAAAAAAAACTATCGTTACGTTGAAAAAATTAATTTATCAATTATATGAAACTGACTTTTATGAAAAATACCTCGCAATATTATAAAATGAAAGAGGGAAGCATTCGATTACAAATTGCATACCAAACAGATAGTTTCCAGCACATGTCCGAGCGTAGTGAATTAGTCCGGTCGGTAGCGAGCGCGGCTTTCATGCAAACGGCCCAGGATCGAATCTAGTCAGAGGCAAACGGGGTGTTTTCCCGGTCTGTCGAGAAAATTTCCCCAGCGCAGTGCATTAATACACAAATTAAACTTCGTAAGGATCGAAAAAAATTGTGGCTTTAGGAAACCGCGCTCATCCTTGCTTTTTTTTTTACTATTATGGCTACTACTGGGAAATTGGCGGACGAGATTCGGCAAGCCACCAGTTACGTCACGTGGTTACTGGCTGCCACTAACGGACCACTTAGGCTAGCCATCATTTCTGGCACGTGCTTGCAGGGCCACTGAAGGGCCACTTGTGGCAGCTACTGCCTGTGATGGACCACTGATGGCCCTGTTGTGGCATATGACAACTGATGGGGTGCCAACTGTTGGCCTGAACTGCTGGCCCTTCTGTTGGCCGCCCGGATATTTTATTGACGGTTCGGCAGCGGCAACATAGTGCTGGGCAATGGCCCACTGCTGGCCCGGCAAGACTGTTTTTGCTGGGCAGTAGAGGCCGCGAGTGGCCTAGTGGGCAACGTTCGTGACTGCCACGGAAAAGACCTCAGGTTCGATCCACTAAATATCCGCCGTGCGTCGGATGGGCACGTTAAGCCGTCGGACCACGAGTACTGCCCCCCCCCGTAATAAATAAGGGCGTCTTCCCCTTTCTACTTCGCTTCCGTGTTACTTTCCTATCGGGCACTCTAGCCCAAATCTCCTAGCTTCCTATTTCTAAGGGTTGTTTAAGACCTGGGGTCAGACACTCCCTTCCTAAAATCCTCTACATATGATCATACACACCAGTAGGCCGCGGGTGGCCTAGTGGTCAACGTTCGTAACTGCCACGGAGAATACCTCGGGCTCGAACCACTAAATATCCGCCTTGCGTCGGATGGGCACGTTAAGCAGTCGGACCCCGGGTACTGGCCCCCGGTAATAAATAAGGGCGTCTTCCTCCCCCTTTCTACGTCTCTTCCGTGTCACTTTCCTATCGGACACTAGCCAAAATCTCCTAGCTTCCTATTTCTAAGGGTTGTTTAAGACCTAGGGTCAGACACTCCCTAAAATCCTCTACATGTGATCTGATTTAATACACACCAGTAATAGGCACGTTAAGTCGTCGGGACCCGGGTACTGGCCCCCCGGTAATTAATAAGGGCGTCTTTCTATCTTGCTTCCGTGTCACTTTCCTATCGAACACTCTAGCCCAAATCACCTAGTTTCCTATTTCTAAAGGTTGTTTAAGACCTGGAGTCAGACACTGCCTTCCTAAAATCCTCTACGCCGCCCCGGTGGCGCAGTGGTCTAAGCGATGGCCTATGATCATTCGTCCGAAAGGGGTCCGGGTTCGAATCCCGGTGAGGCATGGATGTTGTGTTTGTCTTACGGCACTGGCTCTCTCCCTTCCCTGGAACCAGTGACCCTAAATTAGGGACGGGCGACTGCTTATAGCCCATTGAGTTGCTCACGGTGGTCGTTAAACCTCAAAAAAAAAAATCCTCTACATATGATCTGATGTGATCTAAACACCAGTAGTGCATCGCGGACAGTGAGTTGTAAAAGGATCTCCAGGATTCAATAATGCCTCGGCGACAACGAAGGGCGCAATATCCCCATACGGCAGAGTTTGAAAGGGGATGAATGATTGTTGTGTGAAGGTGCATTTTCGTACCGCAACATTGCGGCTCGGAAGGGACATAACGCCACGACAGTGATGCGCATGTGGCGGTAGTGGACTGAGGAGAACTAAGTGCATCGACAATCCGGCAGCTGACCGAGAAATGTGACACCTCATCCGCATAGCATCTTCGCAAGTGTTAGCACTGCAACAAGTGTGGCATTGTCTGCCTCCACAGTTCGACGTCGTCTGATGCACAGAGGATTGGTTTCACGCATCCCTTTTGCGGCGAATTCCTTGGACCATGGACGCCTCAGGCTGGAATGGGGTTTTCAATACAGACAATGGCGTGCTGATTGGAAACGTGTTTTCGGTCGAGTCCCGATTCAACTTGATTACCATGATGACCGCATACACATTAGACAGTATTGTGGTGAGCGCCTTCTTCCAGCATGCATTGTCAAGCGTCATACGGGCCGAACGCCAAGTGTGGGGTGCCATTGGGTACCATTCGCGATCTCGGCTGCTATGACTTGAGGGCAATCTCAACAGCGACCGCTACATCAGGGAAGTTGTACAGGTAGAAGTCATACCCTTCCTTCAGAGCACTCTTGGCGCTATATTCCAGCAGGACAATGCCTGACCACATGTTGCGAAGAATGTTCAAGCCCTCTTCGCAGCACAGCAGATTCCGCTTCTTCAATGGCCTGCACGTTCGCCAGACATGTCGCCTATTAAACCTGTCTGCGATACGGTCACTCGGCAACTGGCCCATCAAAGTCCTCCAGTGGCCATCACCAATGATCTGTGGACTCGTATACATGCCGCCTGGCAAAGCAATTACCCAAGACACCATCCAACGCCTTTTCGATTCAATGCCACGCCGTCTAGTAGCTCTTATTGCAGCTCCCGGAGGCTTCACAAGATACTGATTTTTGCTGAAAAAATTGTATTTTTCTGAAAATTAAATCACTTATGTACAGTCATATCAGTAATGTGTGGTATAAATTTCATTCGAATCGCGTGGTTCCTTTTTGTGTTGCAATTTTCACAAACAGTAGTGTACAAACTTAAAATTGAGGGTAAGTATGTTGTTCAGTAAAACGGGTTATATACACTGAAAGGACAAATTATTAGGCACACTTGCCTAATAGCGTGCGGCACCACCTTTTGCACGCAGAACGGTATCCAAACGTCATGGTACGGATGCAGTGAGATTCCGAAACACAGACTGGGGTATCGCTGACCAACAATCTAAGAGAACTTGGCACAGAGATGTAGGTACGGATTGTTGATCACGAACAGCTCGTTCCAATATGTCCCATAAATTCTCTATGGGATTGATGTCCGATGATCGAGGGCGGCCATGCGAATGTGGTAAGCTCACTGCTATGCTCCTGGAGCCAGTCGGTCGCTAGCCGGGACCAATGGGGTGGAGCGTTGTCCTGTTGAAAGATCGGAACTTGGTTCGGACAGGGGCACGTAATGAAAGGGTGGAGATGTTCGGTCAGTAGCTGCATATAGCTGGAACCAGTGACGGAAGACTCAAGTTGTATCAAGGGACCCAAGCCAGACCACGTGAAAGCTTCCCGAACAGTTACACCGGCCCGTAATACCCCAACTTGGCATGCGGGTTCTATAAGCTCGTGCAATTTACGCCACACACGCTGCCTGCAATCGGCGCGATACAGTGTGAAACGGGATTCGTCTGACCATATGACGCGTTTCCAATCATCCCTGCTCCAGTTTCGATGGACCTTCGTAAACTACAGCGGATACATGCGATGATGTGCCGTTAACATCGGGACACGATGTGGTTGTCTAATGCCTCAGCCGAGTTGTGCCATGTGTCGACGGATTGTCTTTGAGCACAAACTTGTGGATGCTCCTTCCTTAAATTGTGACGTGATTTACTGTAAACAAGCCTTCTGGTTCGTCTGTACGATGCGGGTCAATCGTCGGCGCCCTAGATAAACCAGTGCACTTTTGCGGCCACATTTCATCCGATTGTTAGCGATTTTGCCGAATTTTTTTACTATGGTACACACTTGCTACGGTTTGTCGCGGAATTCCTAAGTTTCGCCGTTGCGCTGATTGAACATCTGGCATTCCTGGCTCCCACGACTTGACCTCGATTAAACTCACTTAAGTCTCGTCCTCGACCCATGCTGGCACTTGACGGAATGTATTCCTGTGCGTATCGATCCTCTGTATTTATAGCCCCAACCGGTTTTCTTGCACACCGTGATTTGCTGCTGCTTTGCGTATTTTCACCGGGGTGTACGTAATAATAATTTGTCCTTTCAGTGCATAGGAGAAGCAGTTGATTTCAACGCTGCCAAAATCTGAGGACATTAAAACAGAGAGAGTAAAGAGAAAACCTAAAAGATTTCTAATCTTTTACGTTTTTCCTGTTAACATTTTAAATTGTACTACTAGCAGATTATTGTTTAAACATGCAGTATTTATTTTTTTTTCTGTAATAATTGTTGTGAGAGACTGGAATTAATTACCATGCTAGATACCCAAATTTGCCGCTGTGTGCTAGATTACTGAAAATTACTAAAAGAAAAAATGTTTATTACTAAAAACAACTTTCAGAGATTGGCATCCACCCAAAATAAAAAAATCCTACCCTTTCTACTAATTAGATTCATTTATTGAAGTAAAGGTTTGTCCCCCTTCCAGTAAGCTAAATTCAAATGGTGAAATGCAATTTTGAAATTTTATATAAATAATTTCATGAGTACAAGTCAGGTGATCACTGGTATGCAGAGTAAAAGTACGTGTTCAAATTGTTTTCATTGTGTTTAGTTTGCCTTCCCCAGTAAACAAAGTTATAGCCTCTCTTGTGTGTGGAATCTTCTTCGTGAGAAATCCAGACATCTAGTAGCGCTTTTACAGTGCTGCTAATAGGGCTGATATGAAATAATACACCGGAAAACAAAACATTATTTTATGCCTCGCTGGGTAAGAGCTAAAACATCTCAATATCTAAAGAGAACCACCTGCCTAATTATGTTTGTCCTCCACGTGCCACCAAAACAGCTCTCACCCGGCGAGGATAGAGGCTAAAAAATTTCTAAAGGTGTCTTGTGGTATCTGGTACCAACACGTTACAAACAAATTTTAACAGTTACGTGGTTGACCTGCCATAGATCGAATTTGCTGTTCCATTACAAATCGCAGAAGCTCGATTAGATTGATGTCTCAGGAATTTGGAGGCCAGGGCATTCATTACCTGGAAGTCTTCTTCGTGTTCCGTCATTCTCAAACAATCCTAGTGGTGTGTGCATGGCGCATTATCCTGCTGAAAGAAGGCACTATTAGAGAGGAATAGTGTTGCCATGAAAGTATGTACCTGGTCTACAATTACGTTTAAGTAGGTGGTAGACGTCATAGTTTCCTGCACATGAATGACTGGACCCAGGGATTCACAGCAGAACACTACCCAAAGCATTACACTTACTCCTTATTCCACGGGCTTATTTTCGTCTCACGATATATCCTGGTGCCAACACTTTCCCAGGTAAACAACGCAGACGTACCCAGCCGTCCACATGGTGAAACATGAAACGAGATTCATCGGACCAGACGACCTTCTTCCAATCATTCAAGGTCCAGTTTTGATGCTTGCGTGCCCGTTGTACGATCTTTCGACATTGAACCCAGGTTAGCATGGGCACTCGAAGCGGCTATACAGCCCCCATTTTGAGCACGCTTCGATGTAATGTGTGTGTTGTGACCCATTACTCCCGTCACCAGCATTTAAATTATAATGAATATATCGCTTCTGCTACTGAATTATAATGAATTCAGCTTCTTCTAAGCTAATGCTTCTTCTAATGCTTGTTGTTTGTTAATTATATCATGAATAAACTTTCCTGCTAGTAGCGTAGTAATAATAATGAACAAGCTTTTAACTGCTAGTAGTAGTAATTAAGATGAATAAAGTCTTATGCTGGTTGTTAATAATAATCAACTAATGAAATTAACCTAACATCCAGACAGAGATCTGACAAAACTATGAACTGAGAAAGACGTACTTACTAAGACAATCTTTTATTTGGTAAACTTCTGGCTCTCACATAAACGAAGATCTCTTTACACACGAAACAAAGCTCTCACGCACATAAACAACCGCTCTCTCTATACAACAACAGCTCTCTGACACATAAACAACAGCTCACTTCGTACAACAACAGCTCTCTCTACGCACATCAACAAAAAGCTCTCTCCGTACAACAACAGCTCTCCTCCACATAAACAAACGCTCTCCCTACGTATCGTTGAACGCGCCTCTTTATAGTGGCTACCACCACGTCATGACTTACACTCATTGCCAGATCTCATTCAGCGGGAGAAATAACATCTCGTTCAGTAAGAAGATAATTTACATAGTAAAATAAAATAACCAGAGATAGTAAAAATCAAAAGGAAAGTGAATCTAGAGTATATGTTACAAAATTACCGGTGAGTTGCGCCGCAGTACTCTTTCTGTTGGCTCTTACCATACGGGATAACCTTCACTCACTTCTTTACAATTACAATTATTTTATTGTACACATTTAAAACTTACAGTTATATGAAAATGCAATACACCAGGAGGAATCTGAACACGTTGGTTGTAAGGCGATTCCCCTATCAGATGTAAGAACAAGAATAAAACATATGGCATATATGAAAGCAAGTAAGATGGTTATAACAGAAGCACCACTGTTAGCAGCACGCTTGGAACTACAATTTAATTATAGGATTGAGATTCGTCATGGAGATCAGGGTGATTTGCAATGTAATTTCGCAGAGAGAAGGAAAATCTTTTGATATTTTCCAGAGATCTGATGCTCTCTGGGAGATTATTCCATAAGATAATGGCTTTATACAGTATGCTATTTAAACCATAATTAAGTCTAACACACGTCTGACATAATTTGTTGTTAGCAACAGATCTGGTGAAGATAGAATAACCCAGATATTTAATGTCAGATTGAAAAATAGGCAGTTTAAGATGCATTATTTTAAAAAACATGATACCTAGTTTCAAGGTAAAAATTTCATGAATTTTTAGAATATTTAGTTTTAGAAACAATGGTTTTGAATGAGACATGTAATCTGTGTTCAGCATATAGCGGACAGATTTCTTTTGTAATTTGAGCAAGCATAACTTATTGTTTGCACTTATATTTGAATACCAGGATTCCTGACAATAGGAGAGATGGGTATAAATAAAAGCCTGGTAAAATGTTTTTAGGACATTGATAGCGAAGAGATGCTTAATTTTACCAAGTAGGCCAACCTGTAAGGAAACTTTTTTTTAAAGCAAACTGAACATGCGTATTCCAGTTAAAGAATTCATCAAACCAAACATTAAGATACTGAACTTTGTCCACAATTTTAAGTGGGAGATCATTAATCCTGACTGGAAAGTTATTTATGTCTTCTCTTTTATGAACATTTCGGAAATATACGGAGTTGGTTTTTAAAATATTAAGTGATAATTTGTTAGAGTATAACTAATGAGATAAATTTGATAGATCATTATTGATCGTTATCCGTTACTTATGCAAATCATGACATTTTTGAAAAATGACTGTGTCATCAGCGTATAGCAAAGTATGAGTTGATTGCAGGCATAGAGGAAGGTCATTAATACACGGGTGTCCAAAAATTAAGGACGAAGAGGAGAAATTAGCATACCGGCGGAACGAGCATGCAGAAAGGACCGAAAGACCACTCAGGAGATAGACTAGGGTCCGGTACGGTAGGGTATGCGCATATATGCAGCATGACGTAGGGGGAGTGTCGGAAGGGTATAAAGCACACGCGCGGTGTACGCTCAGCAATTCGACGCGGGTGGCCGAGTGGGCAACGTTCGTGACTGCCACGGGAAGGGCCTCAGGTTCGATCCCAGACAGGTACGAACGCTCGATCAACTAAATAGTCGCCGTGCGTCGGATGGGCACGTTAAGCCGTCAGACCCCGGGTACTGGCCCCCGGTAATAAATAAGGGCGTCTTCCTCCCCTTTCTACTTCGCTTCCGTGTCACTTTCCTATGGGGCGGTCTAGCCCAAATCTCCTAGTTTCCTATTTCTAAGGGTTGTTTAAGACCTGGGGTCAGACACTCCCTTCCTAAAAATCCTTAACAAATGAATGAATACTCAGCAATTCGGGGCCGCGGGTGGCCGAGTGGGCAACGTTCGTGACTGCCACGGGAAGGGCCTCAGGTTCGATCCCAGCAGGTACGAACGCTCGATCCACTAAAATACCCGCCGTGCGTCGCATGGGCACGTTAAGCCGTCGGACCCCGGGTACTGGCCCCCGGTAATAAATAAGGGCCTCTTTCTACTTCGCTTCCGTGTCACTTTCCTATCGGGCGCTCTAGCCCAAATCTCCTAGTTTCCTATTTATAAGGGTTGTTTAAGACCTGGGGTCAGACACTCTCTTTCTAAAATCCTCTACATCATGATCATGCTCAGCAATTCGGTGAAAGCTATTGCACGGTGTACATCGGTTTGAACGACGTCGAGTTGCTGCCACTGTGTGATATGGCCAACAGGCAATCCAGTAGACGATATCTGGATGACTTTACTCAAGGTCGCGTCATTGGGAAGTTGGAAGAAGGTCGAAGAGTAACTAGTGTGACCGAGGAGTTCGGGTTCGCTCACAGCATCGTTTCACGAGCTTGGAGATCATTTCAAACGACAGAAACAGCTATCCGAGAGTTTAGCAGTGGTCGTCCACGAGCAACCACTGCTGTGGACAACCGGTATGTTGTCCTATAGGCGAGAAGAGACAGACGGCAGACAGCGGGAGAAATCGCAAGGCACATGCAACAGACAACTGGACGTCCGCTATCGCGTTTTACCGTGGCCAGGAGGCTTCACAAAGGTGATCTATTTGCACGACGACCAGTACGGTGTGTGCCATTAACGCCTGCTCATCGGAGACGGCGGTTTCTGTGGTGCCAGGAACACAAGAACTGGACACATCAGCAATGGGATCGAGTTCTCTTTACGGATGAGAGCCGATTTAGTCTGACGAGTGATTCTGGACGTACACACATCTGGAGAGAGCAGGGAACACGCAATCACACCTCCAACATGATCGAAAGGGACCGGTTTGGAGGTGGCGGAGTTCTCGTTTGGGGCGGTATCACGCTTGGTAGCCGTACTGACCTCCCCATTTTCCAAGGAGGTTCAGTCACTGGTGTCAGCTATTGTACCGATGTTCTCCTGCCTCACGTGCGTCTGTTTAGAGGTGCTGTGAGTCCTGAGTTCCTCTTCATGGACGAAAACGCTACACCTCATCGTACAGTGGCTGTCGCAGAGCTGTTGGAGAGTGAAGATATTCAACGCATGGATTGGCCCGCAAGGAGCCCGGACCTAAATCCAATCGAACACGTGTGGGACCTTCTCTGGAGACGCTTGGCAGCACGTCACCAGCCGCCAGCAACGATTCCGCAGCTGCGATTAGCGCTACAAGAGGAATGGACCGCGATGCCTAAACAGCTCATTGATAACCTCGTCCTCAGCATGGACAGACGTTGTAAATTCTGCAACGCAGTCAGGGGTGATCATATCCCCTACCAGGGATATAGAAGGGGCTTAGCGCGGCTTAGCGGCGCTAAGGTACTTTTCGTGGGTAGCAGTTGCAGAAGATATATAAAGACATTTCTTAGATGATCATATATTTGAAAATAGCGAATACTATGTTTCATATGCAATCATAACCGAAATATCCGTATTGCAAAAATGCAATCATACAGTCGGATTACACAAAAGGGCATCTCGCTGAATATAAGGGTAAAGAGAATGTTATTTGTTTCTGGGTTTAACTTTCACCGTGAGTTTGTATAAGGGCTATATGCCTTTGGCCATCCCTGATTTGGTGCGAGAGAGATGCACCACCCAGTCTTCATGTAAAGCTCATACCATTAACCAGAAACCTACACCTCTGACTACTCGGTCGCTGGAACGGCGTAAAGGGAATATAAAGTCCATTGTCTAGACAGACGGAAGTCCTCAAAATTAGTTCATTGCTCCCAGAAAAAAAATGCAGTGAGAATTTATGCCGTCATTAAGGCTAAGAGATAAGAGTTTCATGCTTGCGAAGACTGTTTTTATTAAGCTATCCCCTCTCTTATTCCTTAAGGATAACACACACACATACAGCACATATATTTTATTCACTTACCTCGGAATCTTAGGAAAAAGTCGTATTAGTCGCACTAATAGATGCGACACTATAAGTTACATTTATTCAGTGTGACTATATTAGTTATCTATCCAGTGGGCTTCAAATAATAATCATACTGAACATTTGAAATCGTGCGAAATGACAGCGTGTTACTTAAAAGAAAAAAACTGCGTATCTTTAAGGCGTGGCTAACAAACAAGATTTCTTTCCTTTATTAAAAATTGCTGAAATTAAGCAATATAAATGAAAGTAATTAGTAATAAAAGTTTTATAAAAAGTACTGAACAATAAAAATAGCAAATCAGAATTAATAATTTTTTTTAACCTTTGAGTCTTCTTTCCAAGTCTTTTTTTTTTTACTTCGCCGCTAAGGCACTTTTTTAATTAGAACTACATCACTGCTACTAAAGACTAGAGTTTTCTTGGCAGCCGCCATGGACGTTTCTGTCTTCTGTCCAGTTGTGCTCGAAGCTACCTTTTCAATAAAGTGCCTTTGTATCCTTTGGATTCCTTGTTTGGACGGTTTTGCTCACTTGTCCCATATTCTTACATCTTGGGGATCTTATGGTATGATTTGAGTTGATATGGAGCACTTCTGCACGACGTTACATTCGAAAAACCGTCTCGTCCTTAATTCTTGTACGCCAGTGTATATAACAGGAACAGTAACGGTCCCAAAACCGAACCTTGAGGTACACCACATGAAATATTAAGTAGATCAGAGTTTATTTTATTTACAGAGACTTGCATCAATGAACCGTGGGCGGCCCATACCTGGCCGACGGTTCCTGGTTTTTTCCCTCCTCAGACCACTTTTGGAGATACTACCACGGCTGACCGTAAACACTCCACAAGCCTTGCAGTCTCTGAAATGATCTGACCCAATCGCTTGGCCCACCGTGGTCTGGCCTTTACAATTTTTCCTTTGTGAAACTCATCATAAAATCTGGAAATGAAACTTTTGTACCGGTTTCTGGTACGGTTTCTTCGTGTCATACTTTGTCATTTGTCCGTTTACAGAAATTTGTTTCTAATAAGCTCGCTTCTAGTATTTTTTGTCTGCTCCATGACTCAAGACATGATAGGGATGAGCTAGTCTCCCTAACTCGGATATCATGCTATATATTATGTATCATCATCAACAACCATTATCAATCCACTGCTGGATGAAGGTCTCCCCAAATTTCTTCTACAATTGTCTGTCTTGGGCCTGTCTCCTCCATGTCACTCCAGCATACTTTCGAATTTCATCCTTCCATCTCCCGTGGGGTCTTCTTCTGGGTCTCTTCCTGTCCCTCGGAATCCAATCTAAAATTTTGATTGCCCATCGGTGGTCCGTTCTTGTAGCAACATGTCCACAGCCAATTGCCATTTCGGTGATTTCACTCTGGTCATGATGTCGTCCACTCCTGTCATTTTCCTTATCCACAAGTTCCTCTTTTTATCTTTCCTGGTTACACCAAGCATGTATCTTTCCATGCTTCTTTGAGTTGTCTGCAGTCTTTGTATGTCTTTTTTAGTTAAGGTCCATGTCTCGGCTCCATACGTAAGCACTGGCAGGATGCATTGATTAAACACTTTTTTTAGACATACTGGCATACTGTTCTTAAAAATTGTACTGTTTCTTCCAAAAGTTCTCCATCCAAGTTTTATACGCCGATTAATTTCTTCATCAATGTGACCCTCACTCGATATCTGCTGTCCAAGATAAATGTAGGAATCGGTTTTCTCAAGCTTTTCTCCATCAATCGCTAAATCTTTGCTTCTTGTAAAAGCATTGTACATCACTTTTGTCTTCTGAAAGTTAATTTTTAATCCCACTTCTATACTCTTGTCAGCAAGTTCTTGGATCATACTCTGCAGCTCTGAAGGGGTAGTTACAAAGATGACTACGTCATCAGCAAAACGAAGGTAGTTAAGTAATCTCCGTTAATCTTTATCTCTTTGTTTTCCCAGTTCAATGATTGAAAGACATTTTGCAATGTGGCGTTAAAAGCTTGGGAGATATGGTGTCACCTTGTCTCATTCCCTTTCCAATTCTTATTTGTGCTGTATCCTCACAAATATCCGAACCTTTGCACTTGCATTTTCATAGATGTGATTAATATTGCTAATGTATGCATCTTTAATACCGCATGATTTCAAAGCCATTGTTACTGCTGATGGTTTCACGGAATCGAAGTCTTTTTCATAGTCAATAAAAGCCATGCATAATAGGAGATCATATTCTCTTGTTCTTTCAGTTAGTTCTCTCAGCACATGGATATGATCTATAGTGCTGTAGCCACTCCTGAATCCAGCTTGTTCTCTTGGTTGGACCATGTCTAGTGTTACCTTCAAGCGATGTAAAAGAACCTTAGTAAAGATTTTATAAACCACTGAAAGAAGGCTGATGGGCCAGTAGTTCCTGAGATCCTCAATGTCACCTTCTTTATGGAGCAAGGTTATTGTAGCATTGTTCCAATCCTCAGGAATCTTCCCTTCATTAAGACATCTGGTGAAAACTTGGGCGAGTGTAGTTTCAATTCCTCCACTTGCTTCTTGTATAATGTTTACGGTAATTCCATCTTCTCCTGGAGCTCTTCTTCGTTTCATGTTCTTAATTGCATATGTAACTTCTGCAGGGAGGATTGGAGGGACTTTGGCACTGGTACCTGTCGTAATGTCTGGAATAGATGTATCATCCCTTTCATATAGTTTTGAAAAGAAATCTTTCACCCTTGTCAAAATTTCGCTTCTATTTCTTGTTACAGTACCATCTTCTTTTCTCAGAGCCATAATCTGTTTCTTCCTTACTGAGATGTCCTTTTGCTCTCTTCAGGCTCTGGTTGTTTTCAATTGCTTTCCTCACTAGTTCACAATTGAATTTCCCAATGTCTTCAGTGATACCTTTTCGCACTGTCTTGCATAGCTCTATATATTCCACTTTGGAAGTTACGTCTTTATTTGTCCTCACCTCCCTTCTCTTTTGCATCAACATTTTTGTTTTTCCTGAAATTTTCTTCATGTGCAACTTGTTCTTAGTACCACCTATTTTTGTTGCTGTTTCCATAAGAGCCTTGGTGAGTTCCCTGTTAACTTCAGAAATATCCATTTCTTCCGATGTTAGGCTTTCTAAAGCAGAGAATCTGGTTCTCAGTTCCAACTTGAAGATATTATGGTGTTTTTTAAGGTTGGTTATGTCAATACAATTTGTTTGGCCATTGAGCTTGCCACGTTCGAGTTTAGTGTTGAGGTGCATCTTACATCTCACCAATCTATGGTCACTACCTGTGTTGAACTTGTTTAGCACACTGCAGTCTTCGATGACGATTTTTTTGTTACACATAATAAAATCAATTTCACTTGTCGTCCCATTTGGATGTCTCCATGCCCATTTCCTGTGTGGCTTTTTCTTGAAAATGGAGTTCATGATGAAAAACCCTTTTGCCTTTGCAAACTCTACCAGAATATTTCCACGCTAGTTTCTGTTGCCGTGACCGAATTTACCTACTGAAGTTTCATTCTGTTGCTGTTGCCCTATGTTTGCATTGATATAACCCATAATGATCTTCAAGTGCTGTTGCCCTATTTTTGCATTGAAATCACCCATAATGATCTTCAAGTGTTGTTTGCCTTTGTTATTTAGATTCCGAATTTCCTCATAAAATTCTTCAATTTCTTCGTCAGGGGGACTTGTCGTGGGTGCATAAGCTTGAATAATCTAGGCTTGGTATCTTCTCGAGAGTTGGATAACGAGTCGTGCAGCTCTGTCAGAGGAACTTTCAACTTCTACAACTTTATCCTTCAGATATTATAAATCCAACACCACTAGTACTGCCAGTATCTGTCCGACGCACGGTGTATGATAGTAAGGTGATACGGCTGTGGAAACAAAAATCGCCAGTTAATGACACTTGTCACTAGATGGCGCAACGAACTTGTGGGCCGATGATTTGATAGAACCCATGTTTTCTTATGGGAGGAAACGACAGAAACATTCGTATTTTACGAATGCTATTTTTCTTGGAATTAAAAAAACAGTAACCTGGAACGCTTCGTAAACATGCACCTTTGTGCCTATCACATAGAATCCATCAAATAAACGTTATATATATATTTATATATATTCAGTCACATAGTGAGTACTCTAACGTGAAGATTTAGCAGACGATGCTGATGAGTTTTCTACTGAGGTAGTAAAGAATAGACCATTTATCGTCAAAAAAGTTGTACTTCTTGTAAAATGAGATAGTGCTGTACATTCGGAGGAGCAATTTTAACATGGAATATCAGTTTGTGCGTAAGTCATTGGAGCATCGTTAACGGAAACTTGATTAATCTTCCCCTTGAGAAATCATTCACTATTGATCTTTTCATTTAGTAATAAGCAATATATCTTACACATTTGTTTTATTTTTGTACCTAATCATACTAATGAATAAGGCTCTCCCTTCACCTGTTCTGGCGATGACGACAGAGAAAGTGCATCACGGCAAAATGGCTGCTTTTTCTCGGTGGAGCTTTCCCCGACCTGTGTGCATATATAGTACTATAAATATATTTGATATCAGGGGATAAAATTAGTGATCCTACATTTAAACAACGGTTAGTGCTCTTAACATAAAATTTTTCCACTTTGTGAGCTGTGGAAATATGTATCACATTCTAATGCTTGCCGCCATTTTTCCAACACTGTTGGGTCATTAAAGGTTGATAAAAGTCCTTTATATGTCGTATAACCTGTCCAATAACCGATTGTTCGGTACAAAACACTTACCTAAAACAGAATTGAACAGATCCTAGTCCGACATTTACGTGCACTAGAAATTTATCTCCCGTTAAGTAAAAAGAGAGTTGACGCACTTGACTTTACCTTCTGTACAGAAACTTCATACAAAATACAGTAATTATGCAAAGTAATAAATAAAAAATACTGAACAGAAATACCGATTTAGCACTGATGAAATCATAAACACCATGTAATCCTATGATGGTTAGCATGAACTATCGGCCCACAACTCCTGAGCGCCCTCTGGCGAGCTGTGACATTAACAGTCCGTTTTTCAAACTGTTGACAATATGGAGAGTCGTATCACCTGACTTATCATACACCGTGGTCCCACGATTGTAGAAGAGATGTCCACTTTTAAGTTCAATGAGATCTTTCCTTTTTCTCCTTACCTCACTTAACCCGACGATGTCCTACTTGATCCTTTGTAGTTCCTCTTCCAATTCAAGGAGCCTTGAATCAGAAGATATGGTGTGTAAGTCTTAGACTATGAATATAGGTGTAAGTAGCCAAGGTCAGCATCAAATGGCAGCCTAGTTCGGTCCTCCGGTGATTCTTAGCACCCTCTGCCTTCATGTCGCACTGGCCGCTGCCTTGGCCAGGTACATTTCAGCTGCCGGAGACTGAGGGCCAAGATTTAAGTTGTGGAGTCATTTTGGAGGGGTTTGGCCATAACTCAGCATGCTGGCCAAGCGGGCTGGTGAGTGTGGGATATCATTTCCTCTGATCCCGATGGTATAGTTATACCGTTACTGGCGCTCGTCAGAGCCCCTTTAGTGGGAACAGGATGCACCACGAGAAGGCGGGGTTGTCAAGGAGAGGCGATATGTTGAGCATCACCTGACCTTGCATCCCATGCATATATATAAAGAAAAGTGGGAAAATGCGAGTGTCTCCGTCTGCGAATTAGAGAACTTCTACATGACTTATTCGAGATCTGAAAATTGGTAAGCTGATAGCTCTTAACGTCTGTATACCTAGAAAAGTCCGAAAAAACCCAGCGGCGTTAGAACACGGCTATGGAACACTGTCCGCTTGATTTTTTTCGCGAATTGTTCGACAACTTCTAAAACATCTACAGATCTGAAATTTGGCATGATAATGAAGATGTAGCAGACACGTGACTTTCAGCATGACAACGAGACTCAGTAACGTTAAGTGAAGGACAACCAGTCCCTGTTGAAATGATGGCGTCTTACTTTGAATGTTTAACTTCCGAGAACAAAATTCGGTGTTTGGAAAAAATTAAAGTGATTGAAGAAAAAGTTTCCCAAGTGGAGAATGCAAGCATCTTCAAAGGTGATGCAAAAAGTGTTCCGAAAGTGCAAATAGTAAATATTTTCTATCCGTTTTTGGTCGAAGCGGCTTTACCGCATCACAGTTCGAGGCATATAGAAGTCTGGAACCATATAACAATTTCTCACCGTGGATATTCTTGTACATGGTAATTTACTGAGATCACTAATTAGTGAGTAATTAGTAACTCTTCAACAAAAAGTGTTTTCCTAAGCTCTGGGAAGCGGTTTCTAAGACTTAGAAAAATTTAGAGCAAAATTTTTTTTTCACCCAACATTGTGGTGAAAAAACGCAGTAATTTTGCTAGGATTTGCGCTCTAATTTATTTAATAAATTTAGCAGCATAATCCCGGTCTGTAAACAGACCTAGACACCAAAACGAATTTCATTTGGACATTCTTTACATTTTTCTCAAAAGCGTGCTTCAACTCCAGATAAAAGTCCAGGTGTACTAAAAATAAAATCAACGGTATTTTGGGGATTAAATATTATATGGAACAAACTGGTAAAGTAAAAAACCGCAACACCGATAGCCAAATAACCTTAAAAGTGAAAAGCCCAAAACTCGTTTAAAAATAGTGAGTCAGGGGGACGGTGTGCTGGAGCTCCCCAAAAAAACAGAACAGCCAAAGAGATTTGATTCTGAGTAAAAATCAAGTTGGCTAACAAATTAACTTTTAGCTCTACAAAAAGTTTCAACACACCCCTAGATCAACCAGCAATGATCGCTAATAATCGCACTTTACACACTAACTAAGGGCATCCAGCTATGTTTGTCCTTCAGGAACTTGCAGGGACTGTTGCCACTTCACTTAAACTTCTCGATGACGTCACGTGCTACAACCTGTAGCAGACATGTGACTCTCAGCATTGCAATGGCATGGCTACACGTGACTCACAGCATGGCTATAAAATGTAGCAGACACGTGAATCTCAGCATGGCAACAAAATATAGCAGACACGTGACTCTCAGCATGGCAACGAGCGTAACTGAAAAACAACCAGCCTCTTTGAAAGGATGGCTTCTTACTTTGAAACTTTAACTTCCAAGTACAAAATGCGGTATTTTGAAAAAATTAAAGAGATTGAAGGAAAAGATCCTTATGTGCTGAATGCAAGTATCTTCAAAGGTGATGCGAAAAGTTTTCCGAAAGTGCAAACAATAAATATTTTCGACTACTTCGTCTTTGGTCGAAGCGACTTTACTGCAGAACAATTCCAGGCATATAAAAGTTTCGAAGCATATAACAATTTCTCGTCGTCGGTATTCTTTTACAGGGTAATTTAGAACGATCACAAATTCGTGAGTAATCAGTAATTATGGAGAAAACAGGTACGCTGCCTTAATAAGTAAGGTTCTCTTCCCTCCCAGGTGCGGAGATCTGAGTAAAAAAAGATAGGCTTTCTTTCTTTCCAGGAATCGCTGATTTTGGATAAAACGCACACTTGAAAGGTTCTATGCCTTTCTGAGAGCTTAACTCTTCAACAAAAAGTGTCTTTCTAAGCTCTGGGAAGCGATTTCCAAGCCTTAAAACAATGAGCAAAATCTTTTTTTTTTCACGTAAAATTGTGGTGAAAAAATTAAATAATCTTGCTGGGATTTGTGCCCTATAATCTATTTATCAATAAATAAATTTAGTAGCATAACACCGACCTGTAAACAGACCTGCCGCCCCGGTGGCGCAGTGGTCTAAGCGATGGCCTCTGATCATTCGTCCGAACGGGGTCCGGGTTCGAATCCCGGTGAGGCATGGATGTTGTGTTTTTCTTACGGCACTGGCTCTCTCCCTTCCCTGGAACCAGTGACCCTAAATTAGGGACGGGCGATTGCTTATAGCCCATTGAGTTGCTCACGGTGGTCGTTAAACCTCCAATCAAAAAAAAAAAAAAAAAAAAAAAAGAAAAAAAGTAAACAGACCTAGACACCAAAAAGGATTTTATGTGGACAATAATTTTAGCCATTATTTGCATTTTTCTGCAAAAGTGTGCTTCAGCACTAAGTAAAAATTCAGGTGTACTAAAAAAAATATCAACGGTAGTTTGAAGGAGGGCGGATATCATATAGAACAACAAAGTAGTAAAAAAAACCCAACACCGACAGCCAAATAACCTTAAAAGTGAAAAGCCGAAAGCTCGCAAAAAGTGAGTCAGGTTAACGGTGTGATCGAGATCTAAAAAATACAGAAGAGCCAGAGATTTGAATCTGACTAAAAGTCAGGTTTGCTAACAAATTAACTTTTAGCCCTATGAAAATTTCATCACTCTCTAGATCAACCAGGAACCTATTGAAAAGAAGTCCCTGGAAAGAAAAAAAGAACCACGCGCACAGAAGTTTTGATTGGGGACCGAAGCGTTTATTTAAGAGATATTTTAACTAAGAGACAAATATTAAAAGATGTTCTATAAGAAAATATTCAGTAGTAATAAAGCCTACGCAAAAAAACAGCCAACACCTTTTGAATTCAACTGGAAAATTTTGAATCAACGAATGAAACGCCTGGCCCAATAAGTGCAAGCACTGCATTCCAACAGCGTTTGAACAAGTAAAAGATGGATTCTCTGCTTTACCAGAAATAATTGATTTCTAGATAAAACTAACATTTAAGAGGTTTTCTGCCTTTGAAGCGTCTAACTCTTCAAAAAAAAAATATGTTTTCTAATCTCTGGAAAGCGATCTCTCTTCGTGTGGCATATAAGGGAACTTTTTCGGTACTGCCTTTAGAGACAGCAGCTAGTAGCCTGAAAAAGACTTACGGTCTCGATTTCCTCTATTACCGCAATTCATAATGCCAAAAAATCTAGGCATCTTGGCTTCTAATTTTTATAAACACCGACCGCTAATGATTGCACTTTACACACTAAGTGCAGGACAGCCCAGCTATGCTTGTCCTTCAGGATCTTGCAGGGACTGCTGCCACTTCACTGAAACTTCTCGATGACGTCACGTGCTGCATCCTCATTGGACTGACACAGAATCAGTAAGCGACGGAGATTCACAAGGCAGTTATGATACAGAAAAAAATGAACACCACCACTGCATCAAAATTAGATCTGAAAAAGTAAAATGTAGTGAAGCCCTATTTCTCGTATTTTCCGATGCAATTTTGAAGTTATTTCATTTGTGTCATATATGTGGTATAAATGTTGTTGATGTTGCAACTAAAACAAAAGGAACAATGCTAATCATTACTTCGAAATGTGTAAATACACACGTTTATGTTTGGTGTTCTCAGAACATCTGCAATCGATTTGCCTAAGGCAATATGAAACTTTCTGCTGCAATTTATACAATTGGAATGCATTTTAAGCAGTTTACGGATTTCGCTGAAACCCTTGGTTTACAATCATTCAGTAGCACTACTTTTTACAAAGTGGTGAAATTTTTAGTTGGGCCACCAATAATCAAGTTTACGTGGCACAGTACGTAAAAGCAAATTACTGATGATTTAAAATTATGCGATTCCGAAATTTGGGTAAGCGGAGATGGACAGTTTGATTCGCCAGGTTTTTGCGCCAAATACTGTACATATTCCATTATGGATATTTGCAAGGGAAATATTGTAGATTTTATTGTCGTCCAAAAAGGGGTTTTTGAAAGGGGACTTAAAAAAGAAAGCGTGCGATTTATTAGTCTCAGGCCTCTATGAAGAAATAAAAATATCAGTTTTTTTATCAAATAGACAAAAAAGCGTTCGTGCCCTCATGAAGAAAAAATATCCCCAAATTGATCATCAGTTTGATGTGTGGTACATGGCCAAAAGTTTGACTAAAAATCTAAAAGCTGCTGAAAAGAAAGCTCTTTTACTAGAAGCATGGCGGTCCAGCATAACCAACCATTTATGGTGGTCAGCTCAAACGTGTAATGGAGATGCTGAACTGCTAGTAGACACATTTCTATCTGTGACTAACCATATCACTAACCACACACGTGGCACGTGGACTGGCAACAAGCACTTGCATGAATGTGCGCACGGATCTTTGAAGGAAGACGACTCTAAAGACATAGCGTGGTTACCTCCATGTTCTAACGACGTTTCTGTTTTGAAGTCGGTGGTTGCAAATAAATCCTTTCTGAAAGACGTAGCAAAAATAAATAAATATTGCCATACCGGTGCTTTGGAGAGCTATCACAGCGAAAGGCTGAAATACCTACCACAACGAAATCACTTGTCATACAATGGAATGGTTCTGCGCGTTATGTTATCAGCGTTACACCACAACTCTAACGTTGGCCTGAAAAAAGTTGGTGAATCTCAAAGATTTTCAAAATCCCCCAAAAATGGGTGTATACGTCCAAGTATGACGAAAAGTGTAACAAATGGCGCCTCAAATTGGTAAAAACTATTTCTGAATATGCTAGTGGAAGTTTTCAGATTCCACAGTATAAAGATACATTTCACTATATGGACACACCAAAGTCCATAGCTACCCAGCTTAGGCCATCTATGGAAGAAACTCGTGACCATTATTTCTGAAGATTCTAATGATGTAAGTAGAAATAATATTTCAATTTTGCAGGGAAACATTTTTGCACTAACTCATTGCTTTTGAACGCACAACTTTGAGCTATAGTATTCTAATAATATCATAAAGAATTTCGATTGAACGTTTTTGCTGTTCATTTTTATCAAATTGTTATTTACCTTTACAGCGACGTCGTCTGCTGACTAAATCCAGGCTGTAACGTAATTTTGTACTTTAGCAGGGGTCTACTCAACGAAGAGGCGGGGGAATTCCCCCTTTCCTGAAGA
The DNA here is from genome assembly GCA_039090855.1 of Macrothele yani. Classification (NCBI taxonomy): domain Eukaryota; kingdom Metazoa; phylum Arthropoda; class Arachnida; order Araneae; family Macrothelidae; genus Macrothele; species Macrothele yani. Next base: position 128,004,729 of record CM077027.1, on the reverse strand, counting down.
CATATTCCCATCTCATCGACCTTATATCAGTCTCATCCCCTTTTAAAAAAATTCAGAATTTTAAATATACCCATCTGTGCTGCATACATTTTTGCTTCCGTCCTGCCTTTTTATCTGACTGTTATCTCTAGAGCTATATATCATGTTCAACTATTGCGGTATTTTTATTTTCGTGGGCAGGGAAGAGTCATTAACGGCTTTGCACTTGGGCTACGAGAAATACTCATAAAGTTGTTTCTCATATGACAATAGGAGAAACTAAAAAAAACAACAACAATAAAATATGCACTTACTTCAATAAAAAAATAACTTTATATGCCCGTATATAGACATCAGCTGACAAATCTTTAGTGACAGTGGAAGTTAATCGAAATAGTATTGGTCATTTCCAGGGCAGCAAACAAAACCCGAATACTGTTCATTAGATTCAGGAAAACATTCTCTAATTTTACTGACAACACAGGAAGGGATTACTTTTCAGATTTTTCGCCTTACAGGTATCCAGGCATTCACCCAATATACAAATTGTTTGTATGCAACGTGTCTCCATAATTTGTTACATACAAGTTCATATCTTTTCGTCTCGTTTTTTCTGCCCGAAGAATAATTTGATAGCGACTTGCCTATAAAAGGTGTGGATGTTTAAAACAACACTGTCGAATGATTCGTGGTTTATTATACATTGGGCACTACCTTTTATTTTCATCATCTGGTCATTCTCGTTGTAACACAAACACTCAGCGTCTGTTGACATTCTCTCGCAGTTATCACATTGGCACCAGTCAAGATTACCTTTTCTACCCTCGAAATTGTTTTCATATTCCTTGTTAAACATTCGTACTGTACCAGCAGAATACCGTAGTTCAAATGAATAAAGATTTGCACCAGCCATTTTACAGATTAATGGGATCGACAGCGCTGCACAGAACGGTAAACAGCCCCGAGTGGAGCTCTCTCCGCACGTTGAGCGTCCGGTGTCTTGTCTAGTATGACGTCCCTGCTGGTTTTTAAAAAAACGCTCTAGCGGGAGAACTACTTAAGATAAAGAATTTCTGATTGCGTCAGTTTTCATGTCTCTTTCGACATAACATTTTCGCGCGGAAAAAAAAATGCCCGAAATGAGTTTACTGTTCCTTTAACAATTGCCAAAATGTGTACAAATATCAAGTGAAAACTACCAAATTTGAGCTTTGGGACTACAATATATATTCTTTGAGTTGTCTGAAGGCTTCTTAAAAAAAGTGAAATATGAAAGTGCAAATAAAAATATTAAATACTTAATATTGAAACAAAAAAAAAAAAATTTTGTCTCATAAAAAATTAAAGTCCATAATTTGAATTTTTTGGTCACTGAGCCCAGGGCTTGAAAAATATTTAAAATAATACATGCCCAGAGAAAATTTTCCTGCCCAGGTATTAAGAGCACGACGTGTAAAAAGATTTTTTTTTATACCAAAAATTAGGTCTTTTTAGGTTGAAAAAGTACATAAAACTATTTTTAGCTACTCAGTACTGGTGTTGCTAACTGTAAATAGCATTTGGAGCATCATATTGCCCCAATATCTGTCTATACCTAGGTCACAGAGGAGTTACAGAAGTGATATATACATATATATCTCTGACTGCAACAGATATTAGGTCACCAAATTTATTTAAACTGCACTTAAGAATAATTATTTTCAATTCCTTTTCTTACGGATAAACCTTGGTAGATAATTAAATAAAACATAGCAAATATACACATGTAGATACATAATTAAAATCCTTTTCATCAAAAAACGGGTTAACCTATTCCTGCTGTTAAAATACATCAAAAAGTAAACTGACAATAAAAAATACAGGAAAAAGGTAAGCAATGTTTATACGTAATGTTTTATATATATGAATAGAGAGAGAGGGTGAGCGATATCCTAACCAGGTGTATATATATATACTATATATATGACCTTACTAAAAAAGACATGCAAAGAATGCAGACAACTCAAAGAATATATATATATATATATATATATATATATCATCATCATCAACATCATTGTCAACCATTATCAATCCACTGCTGGACGAAGGTCTCCCAAGTTTCCTCCACAACGGTCTGTCTTGTGCCAGTCTCCTCCATGTCACCCCTGCATACTTTCGAATTTCATCCACCCATCTCCTATGTGGTCTTCTTCTGGGTCTTTTCCTGTCCCTTGGAATCCAATCTAAAATTTCGGCTGTCCATCGATGATCTGTCCTTCTGGCAGCAGTCGCTGAGCTGGGAAAACAAGGGGATAAAGATTAATGGAGATTATCTAACCCACCTTCGTTTTGCTGATGACGTAGTCATTTTTGCAACCACCCCATCAGAGCTGCAGAGTATGATCCAGGAACTTGCTGACAAGAGTAAAAGAAGTGGGATTAAAAATGAACTTTCAGAAGACAAAAGTGATGTTCAATGCTTTTACAAGAAATGAAGATTTATCGATTGATGGAGAAAAGCTGGAGATAACAGACACGTACGTTTATCTTGGACAGCAGATATCAAGTGAGGGTCACATTGATAAAGAAATTAATCGGCGTACAAAACTTGCCTGGAGAGCTTTTGGAAGAAACAGCATAATTTTCAAGAGCAATATGCCATTATGTCTTAAAAGAAAAGTGTTTGATCAATGCATCCTTCCAGTGCTTACGTATGGTGCAGAGACGTGGACCTTAACTAAAAGAGACATACAAAGGCTGCAGACAACTCAAAGCAGCATGGAGAGGTGCATGCTTGGTGTAACCAGGAGAGATAAGAAGAGGAACTCGTGGATCCGAAAAATGTCAAGAGTGGAAGACATCATGATCAGAGTTAAATCCCTGAAATGGCAATGGGCTGGACATATATATATATATATATATATATATATATATATATATATATATATATATATATATATCATCATCATCATCATCAACCATTATCAATCCACTGCTGGACGAAGGTCTCCCCAAGTTTACTCGACAACGGTCTGTCTTGTGCCAGTCTCCTCCATGTCACCCCTGCATACTTTCGAATTTCATCCACCCATCTCCCATGTGGTCTTCTTCTGGGTCATTTCCTGTCCCTTGGAATCCAATCTAAAATTTCGGCTGTCCATCGATGATCTGTCCTTCTGGCAGTATGTCCAGCCCATTGCCATTTCAGGGATTTAACTCTGATCATGATGTCTTCCACTCTTATCATTTTTCGGATCCACGTGTTCCTCTTCTTATCTCTCCTGGTTACACCAAGCATGCACCTCTCCATGCTGCTTTGAGTTGTCTGCAGCCTTTGTATGTCTCTTTTAGTTAAGGTCCATGTCTCTGCACCATACGTAAGCACTGGAAGGATGCATTGATCAAACACTTTTCTTTTAAGACATAATGGCATATTGCTCTTGAAAATTATGCTGTTTCTTCCAAAAGCTCTCCAGGCAAGTTTTGTACGCCGATTAATTTCTTCATCAATGTGACCCTCACTTGATATCTGCTGTCCAAGATAAACGTACGTATCTATTACCTCCAACTTTTCTCCATCAATCGATAAATCTTCATTTCTTGTAAAAGCATTGAACATCACTTTTGTCTTCTGAAAGTTCATTTTTAATCCCACTTCTTTACTCTTGTCAGCAAGTTCCTGGATCATACTCAGCAGCTCTGATGGGCTAGTTGCAAAAATGACTACGTCATCAGCAAAACGAAGGTGGGTTAGATAATCTCCATTAATCTTTATCCCCTTGTTTTCCCAGCTCAGTGACTGAAAAACACCCTCCAATGTGGCATTAAAGAGCTTCGGAGATATGGTGTCCCCTTGTCTCACTCCCTTTCCAATTTTTATGTGTGTTGTATTTTCAAACAGCCGAATCTTTGCACTTGCATTTTCATAGATGTTATTAATAATATTAATGTATGCATCTTCAATACCACAGGTTTTCAGAGCCATTGTAACTGCTGATGGTTTCACCGAATCAAAGGCTTTTCATAATCGATAAAAGCCATGCACAATGGAAGTTCATATTCCCTCGCTCTTTCAATTAGTTCTCTCAGCACATGGATATGATCGATTGTGCTGTAGCCACTCCTGAATCCAGCTTGTTCTCTCGGTTGAGCCATGTCCAGTGTTACCTTCAAGCGGTGTGAAAGAACTTTAGTGAAGATTTTATAAACTACTCATAGGAGGCTGATAGGTCTGTAGTTTCCGAGATCCTCAATGTCACCTTTCTTATGTAGCAGGATAATTGCAGCTGTGTTCCAATCCTCAGGAATCTTTCCTTCATTAAGGCATCGAGTGAAAATTTGGGCGAGTACTGTTTCGATTTCTCCACTTGCTTCTTGTATGATGTCTACAGTAATTCCATCTTCTCCTGGAGCTTTTCCCCGCTTCATGTTCTTGATTGCATGTGCAACTTCTGCTGGAAAGACTGGAGGAACTCTGGTACCGGTATCTTTCATGATGTCTGGAGTGCATGTATCATCCCTTTCATATAATTTGGAGTAGAAATCTTTCACTCTTGTCAAAATTTCGCCTCTATTTCTTGTTACAGAACCATCTTCTTTTCTCAGTGCCATAATCTGTTTTCTTCCCTTACTGAGATGTCCCTTTGCTATCTCTAGGCTTTGGTTGTTTTCAATTGCTTTCCTCACTAGTTCACAGTTGAATTTTCTTACGTCTTCAGTGATACTTTTTCTTACTGTCTAGCATAGCTCTATATATTCCACTTTGGAAGTCACATCTTTAGTTGTCCTCATCTCTCTTCTTTTTTGCATCAACATTTTCGTTTTTCCTGATAATTTATTTACACGCAACTTGTTCTTAGACCCAGCTAATTTTGTTGCTGTTTCCATAAGAGCGTTGGTTATTTTTCTGTTAACTTCAGAGATGTCCACTTCTTCCGATGTTAGGCCTTCTAAAGCAGAGAACCTGTTCTTCAGTTCCAACTTGAAGGTATTCTGGTGTTTTTTAAGGTTGGTTATGTCAATAGATTTTGTTTGTCTTATGAGCTTGCCACGTTCAAGTTTAGTGTTGAGGTGCATCTTACATCTCACCAATCTATGGTCACTACCTGTGTTGAACTTGTTTAGCACACTGCAGTCTTCTATGACGAATTTTTTGTTACACATAATAAAATCAATTTCACTTGTCGTCCCATTTGGATGTCTCCATGTCCATTTCCTGTGTGGCTTTTTCTTGAAGAAGGAGTTCAAGATGAAAAACCCTTCTGCCTCTGCAAACTCAACGAGAGTATTTCCACGCTGGTTTCTGTTGCCGTGACCGAATTTACCTACTGAAGTTTCATTCTGTTGCCGTTGCCCTATTTTTGCATTGAAATCTCCCATAATTATTTTCAAGTGCTGCTTACCTTTATTATTTAGATGACAAATTTCCTCATAAAATTCTTCAATTTCTTCTTCAGGATGACTTGTGGTGGGTGCATAAGTTTGAATAATCTGAGCCTGGTATCTTCTCGATAGTTGGATAACAAGCCGTGCAGCTCTGTCAGAGGAACTTTCAACTTCTACCACTTTATCCTTCAGTTTCTTGTTTATTATAAATCCAACACCACTAGTTCTGCCAGTATCTGTCCCACGATAGTAGAAGAGATGTCCACTTTTCAGTTCGACGAGATCTTCTCCTTTTCTCCTTACCTCACTTAGCCCCACGATGTCCCACTTGATCCTTTGTAGTTCCTCTTCCAATTCAAGAAGCCTTGAATCAGAAGATAGGGAGCGTCCATTGTACGTTGCCAAGGTCAGCATCAGATGGCAGCCTAGTCCGGTCCTCCGGGGATTTTTAGCACCCTCTGCCTTCATGTCGCACTATATATATCATCATCATCCTCATCATTGTCAACCATTATCAATCCACTGCTGGACGAAGGTCTCCCCAAGTTTCCTCCACAACGGTCTGTCTTGTGGCAGTCTCCTCCATGTCACCCCTGCATACTTTCGAATTTCATCCACCCATCTCCCATGTGGTCTTCTTCTGGGTCTTTTCCTGTCGCTTGGAATCCAATCTAAAATTTCGGCTGTCCATCGATGATCTGTCCTTCTGGCAGTATGTCCAGCCCATTGCCATTTCAGGGATTTAACTCTGATCATGATGTCTTCCACTCTTGTCATTTTTCGGATCCACGAGTTCCTCTTCTTATCTCTCCTGGTTACACCAAGCATGCACCTCTCCATGCTGCTTTGAGTTGTCTGCAGCCTTTGTATGTCTCTTTTAGTTAAGGTCCATGTCTCTGCTCCATACATAAGTACTGGCAGAATGCATTGATTAAACACTTTCCTTTTAAGACATAATGGCATATTGAGTCTCTTGAAAATTATGCTGTTTCTTCCAAAAGCTCTTCATCCAAGTTTTACACAGCAATTATTTTCCTCATCAATGTGACCCTCACTTGATATCTGCTGCCCAAGATAAATGTAGATATTGGTTGCTTCAAGCTTATCTCCATCAATCAATAAATCTTGTTTTCTTGTAAAAGCATTGTACATCACTTTTGTCTTCTGAAAGTTCATTTTTAATCCCACTTCTTTACTCTTGTCAGCAAGTTCCTGGATCATACTCTGCAGCTCTGATGGGCTAGTTGCAAAAATGACTACGTCATCAGCAAAACGAAGGTGGGTTAGATAATCTCCATTAATCTTTATCCCCTTGTTTTCCCAGCTCAGTGACTGAAAAACACCCTCCAATGTGGCATTAAAGAGCTTCGGAGATATGGTGTCACCTTGTCTCACTCCCTTTCCAATTTTTATGTGTGTTGTATTTTCAAACAGCCTAATCTTTGCACTTGCATTTTCATAGATGTTATTAATAATATTAATGTATGCATCTTCAATACCGCAGGTTTTCAGAGCCATTGTAACTGCTGATGGTTTCACCGAATCAAAGGCTTTTCATAATCGATAAAAGCCATGCACAATGGACGTTCATATTCCCTCGCTCTGTCAATTAGTTCTCTCAGCACGTGGATATGATCTATTGTGCTGTAGCCACTCCTGAATCCAGCTTGTTCTCTCGGTTGAGCCATGTCCAGTGTTACCTTCAAGCGGTGTGAAAGAACTTTAGTGAAGATTTTATAAACTACTGATAGGAGGCAGATAGGTCTGTAGTTTCCGAGATCCTCAATGTCAGCTTTCTTATGTAGCAGGATCATTGTAGTGGTGTTCCAATCCTCAGGAATCTTTCCTTCATTAAGGCATCGAGTGAAAATTTGGGCGATTACTGTTTCGATTTCTCCACTTGCTTCTTGTATGATGTCTATAGTAATTCCATCTTCTCCTGGAGCTTTTCCTTGCTTCATGTTCTTGATTGCATGTGCAACTTCTGCTGGAAAGACTGGAGGAACTCTGGTACTGGTATCTTTCATGATGTCTGGAGTGCATATATCATCCCTTTCATATAATTTGGAGTAGAAATCTTTCACTCTTGTCAAAATTTCGCCTCTATTTCTTGTTACAGAACCATCTTCTTTTCTCAGTGCCATAATCTGTTTTCTTCCCTTACTGAGATGTCCCTTTGCTATCTTTAGGCTTTGGTTGTTTTCAATTGCTTTCCTCACTAGTTCACAGTTGAATTTCCTTACGTCTTCAGTGATACTTTTTCTTACTGTCTTGCATAGCTCTATATATTCTACTTTGGAATTCACATCTTCTTTAGTTGTCCTCATCTCTCTTCTTTTTTGCATCAACATTTTGGTTTTTCCTGATAATTTGTTCACATGCAACTTGTTCTTAGACCCAGTTAATTTTGTTGCTGTTTCCGTAAGAGCTTTGGTTACTTTTCTGTTAACTTCAGAGATGTCCACTTCTTCCGATGTTAGGCCTTCTAAAGCAGAGAACCTGTTCTTCAGTTCTAACTTGAAGGTATTATGGTGTTTTTTAAGGTTGGTTATGTCAATAGATTTTGTTTGTCCTATGAGCTTGCCACGTTCAAGTTTAGTGTTGAGGTGCATCTTACATCTCACCAATCTATGGTCACTACCTGTGTTGAACTTGTTTAGCACACTGCAGTCTTCTATGACGAATTTTTTGTTACACATAATAAAATCAATTTCACTTGTCGTCCCATTCGGATGTCTCCATGTCCATTTCCTGTGTGGCTTTTTCTTGAAGAAGGAGTTCAAGATGAAAAACCCTTCTGCCTCTGCAAACTCAACGAGAGTATTTCCACGCTGGTTTCTGTTGCCATGACCGAATTCACCTACTGAAGTTTCATTCTGTTGCCGTTGCCCTATTTTTGCATTGAAATCTCCCATAATTATTTTAAAGTGCTGCTTACCTTTATTATTTAGACGACAAATTTCCTCATAAAATTCTTCAATTTCTTCTTCAGGATGACTTGTGGTGGGTGCATAAGTTTGAATAATCTGAGCCTGGTATCTTTTCGAGAGTTGGATAACAAGTCGTGCAGCTCTGTCAGAGGAACTTTCAACTTCTACAACTTTGTCCTTCAGTTTCTTGTTTATTATAAATCCAACACCACTAGTTCTGCCAGTACCTGTCCCACGATAGTAGAAGAGATGTCCACTTTTCAGTTCGATGAGATCTTCTCCTTTTCTCCTTACCTCACTTAGCCCCACGATGTCCCACTTGATCCTTTGTAGTTCCTCTTCCAATTCAAGAAGCCTTGAATCAGAAGATAGGGAGCGTCCATTGTAAGTAGCCAAGGTCAGCATCAGATGGCAGCCTAGTCCGGTCCTCCGGGGATTCTTAGCACCCTCTACCTTCATGTCGCACTGGCCACTGCCTTGGCCAGGTACATTCCAGCTGCCGGAGACTGAGGGCCAAGATTTAAGTTGTGGAATCATTTTGGAGGGGTTTGGCCATAACTCACCACGCTGGCCAAGCGGGTTGGTGAGTGTGGGATAGAATTTCCTCTAATCCCGATGGTATAGTTATACCGCTATGGGCGGTCGTCAGAGCCCCTTTAGTGGGAACAGGATGCACCACGAGAAGGCGGGGTTGACATTTGTCAAGGAGAGGCTGTGATGTTACGCATCACCTGACCTTATATATATATATATACAGAGAGAAATAGAGTGAAATCACTGAAATGGCAATGGGCTGGACATGTTGCCAGAAGAACAGACCACCGATGGTCAACTGAAATTTTGAACTGGATTCCGAGGGGCAGAAAAAGACCCAGAAGACCCCATGGGAGATGGGTGGATGGAATTCGAAAGCATACCGGAGTAATATGGAGGAGACAGGCTCTAGACAGACAATTGTGGAAGAAACTTGGGGAGATCTTTATTCAGCAGTGAATTGATAATGGTATATATATATCAATGATGATATATATATCATCATTGACAACCATTATCATTACAATATATGTATACTCTATATAATCATTATCATCATTGTCAACCATTATCAATCCACTACTGGATGAAGGTCTCCCCAAGTTTCTTCCGCAATTGTATGTCTTGAGCCTATCTCCTCCATGTTACTCCGATATGCTTTCGAATTTCATCCACCCATCTCCCATGGGGTCTTCTGCGTTTTTTTCTGTAACACCTAAGCTATGATTTAACTCCGGGGCTCCAGGTGTCTTTCCCTGAAAAGTGGTTTGGGGTTCCTGAGTTGTTTTATTCTATGTCATTTGTGTTTAGAATCATGAAAGTGGGTTGCTTGTGGTTAATTCTATGTTTATTTCTACTACGTCTAATTCCTGCAGCAGGGCGCAGCGTTGATGTGGTCTAACTACTACATGAGTACGCTTTACTTCTTTTTTACTGATATATATATATATATATATATATATATATATATATATATATAAGGTCAGGTGATGCGTAACATCACAGCCTCTCCTTGACAAAGTGAACCCCGCCTTCTCGTGGTACATCCTGTTCCCACTAAAGGGGCTCTGACCACCGCCAATAGCGGTATAACTATACCATCGGGATTAGAGGAAATGCTATCCCACACTCACCAACCCGCTTGGCCAGCGTGGTGAGTTATGGCCAAACCCCTCCAAAAGGACTCCACAACTTAAATCTTGGCCCTCAGTCTCCGGCAGCTGGAATGTACCTGGCCAAGGCAGCGGCCAGTGCGACATGAAGGTAGAGGGTGCTAAGAATCCCTGGAGGACCGGACTAGGCTGCCATCTGATGCTGACCTTGGCTACGTATAACGGACGCTCCCTATCTTCTGATTCAAGGCTTCTTGAATTGAAAGAGGAACTACAAAGGATCAAGTGGGACATCGTCGGGCTAAGTGAGGTAAGGAGAAAAGGAGAAGATCTCATTTAACTGAAAAGTGGACATCTCTTCTACTATCGTGGGACAGATACTGGCAGAACTAGTGGTGTTGGATTTATAATAAACAAGAAACTGAAGGATAAAGTTGTAGAAGTTGAAAGTTCGTCTGACGGAGCTGCACGACTCGTTATCCAACTCTCGAGAAGATACCAGGCTCAGATTATTCAAACTTATGCACCCACTACAAGTCATCCTGAAGAAGAAATTGAAGAATTTTATGAGGAAATTCGTGATCTAAATAATAAAGGTAAGCAGCACTTGAAGATAATTATGGGAGATTTCAATGCAAAAATAGGGCAACGGCAACAGAATGAAACTTCAGTAGGTAAATTCGGTCACGGCAACAGAAACCAGAGTGGAAATGCTCTCGTAGAGTTTGCAGAGGCAGAAGGGTTTTTCATCTTGAACTCCTTTTTCAAGTAAAAGCCACACAGGAAATGGACATGGAGACATCCAAATGGGACGACAAGTGAAATTGATTTTATTATGTGTAACAAAAAATTCGTCATAGAAGACTGCAGTGTGCTAAACAAGTTCAACACAGGCAGTGACCATAGATTGGTGAGATGTAAGATGCACCTCAACACTAAACTCGAACGTAGCAAGCTCATAAGACAAACAAAATGTATTGACATAACCAACCTTAAAAAACACCATAATACCTTCAAATTGGAACTGAAGAACAGATTCTCTGCTTTAGAAGGCTTAACATCGGAAGAAGTGGATATTTCTGAAGTTAACAGAAAAGTAACCTAAGCTCTTATGGAAACAGCAACAAAATTAGCTGGGTCTAAGAACAAATTGCATGTGAACAAATTATCAGGAAAAACCAAAATGTTGATGCAAAAAAGAAGAGTGATGAGGACAACTAAAGAAGATGTGACTTCCAAAGTGGAATATATAGAGCTATGCAAGAAAGTACGAAAAAGTATCACTGAAGACGTAAGGAAATTCAACTGTGAACTAGTAAGGAAAACAATTGAAAACAACCAAAGCCTAAAGATAGCAAAGGGACATCTCAGTAAGGGGAAAAAACAGATTATGGCACTGAGAAAAGAAGATGGTTCTGTAACAAGAAATAGAGGCGAAATTTTGACAAGAGTGAAAGATTTCTACTCCAAATTATATGAAAGGGATGATACATGTACTCCAGACATCATGAAAGGTACCAGTACCAGAGTTCTTCCAGTCCTTCCAGCAGAAGTTGCACATGCAATCAAGAACATGAAGCGGGGAAAAGCTCCAGGAGAAGATGGAATTACTGTAGACATCATACAAGAAGCAAGTGGAGAAATCGAAACAGTACTCGCCCAAATTTTCACTCGATGCCTTAATGAAGGGAAAATTCCTGAGGATTGGAAGAACGCTACAATGATCTTGCTACATAAAAAAGGTGACATTGAGGATCTCAGGAACTACAGACCTATCAGCCTCCTATCAGTAGTTTATAAAATCTTAACTAAAGTTCTTTCACACCGCTTGAAGGTGACACTGGACATGGCTCAACCGAGAGAACAAGCTGGATTCAGGAGTGGCTACAGCACAATAGATCATATCCACGTACTGAGAGAACTAATTGAAAGAGCGAGGGAATATGAACTTCCACTGTGCATGGCTTTTAAAAATCGATTATGAAAAAGCCTTTGATTCGGTGAAACCATGAGCAGTTGCAATGGCTCTGAAATCCTGCGGTATTGAAGATGCATACATTTATATTATTAATAACATCTACGAAAATGCAAGTGCAAAGATTCGGCTGTTTGAAAATACAACACACACAAAAATTGGAAAAGGAGTGAGACAAGGTGACACCATATCTCCGAAGCTCTTTAATGCCACATTGGAAAATGTCTTTCAATCACTGAACTGGGAAAACAAAGGGATAAAGATTAATGGAGATTATCTAACCCACCTTCGTTTTGCTGATGACATAGTCATTTTTGCAACTACCCCATCAGAGCTACAGAGTATGATCCAGGAACTTGCTGACAAGAGTAAAGAAGTGGGATTAAAAATGAACTTTCAGAAGACAAAAGTGATGTACAATGCTTTTACAAGAAATGAAGATTTATTAATTGATGGAGAAAAGCTGGAGATAACAGACACGTACGTTTATCTTGGACAGCAGATATCAAGTGAGGGTCACATTGGTGAAGAAATTAATCGGCGTACAAAACTTGCCTGGAGAGCTTTTGGAAGAAACAGCATAATTTTCAAGAGCAATATGCCATTATGTCTTAAAAGAAAAGTGTTTGATCCATGCATCCTTCCAGTGCTTACGTATGGTGCAGAGACGTGAACCTTAGCTAAAGGAGACATACAAAGGCTGCAGACAACTCAAAGCAGCATGGAGAGGTGCATGCTTGGTGTAACCAGGAGAGATAAGAAGAGGAACACGTGGATCCGAAAAATGACAAGAGTGGAAGACATCATGATCAGAGTTAAATTCCTGAAATGGCAATGGGCTGGACATACTGCCAGAAGAACAGACCATCGATGGACAGCCGAAATTTTAGATTGGATTCCAAGGGACAGGAAAAGACCCAGAAGAAGACCACATGGAAGATGGGTGGATGAAATTCGAAAGTATGCCGGAGTGACATGGAGGAGACTGGCACAAGACAGACCGTTGTGGAGGAAACTTGGGGAGACCTTCGACCAGCAGTGGATTGATAATGGTTGACAATGATGATATATATATATATATATATATATATATATATAACATTATCTATCCACTGCTGGATAAAGGCCTTCCCATGTTTCTTCCACAATTGTCTGTCTTGAGCCTGTCTCCTCCGTGTCACTCCTGCATGATTTCGAATTTCATCCATTCATCTCCCATGGGGTATTCTTCTGGGTCTTTTATATATATACATAGAGAGAGAGAGAAAATTATATTGTGTGAAGTATTTAGTGTATGCGCTGGGAGATACCTTTATTATGGGCAATTTACCACAATTGCCTTGCCCACCCACGAATAAGGCTTACAGATCTGTGTTGTGGAATGTTAAGGCTAACAAACAGATTAGAAACATGCCCAGTGCTGAGGACTTTTTTTTTCAAATAAAAACCAGTTAAGTAGTAGTTTTCTTCCGATTATATAAGAGAGGGGAAGTTGGTAATAGTATTTTAACATTGGTGCCTCTTGGCTGTGTAAACGCATTGTTTGTTTCCCGTTTTCTTCGAACTTTTTTTTTCATTTAAAACTCTCATAAAAAATTTGGCGTCTATGTATTTGGAATGATTAGCTGTGGGATGATTCAGCATTCTCTGATGACCTACGAATATCTAAGATTTTTACCGAAATTGCGGATTGACTGCAACTGTAGTTTTTCTTTTTCTCTTTTTTTTTTTTTTCATTTACTCTATTACCGGTGACTTATATTTCACTGAAAATTTGTTCCAAAAAATTTGTGAAATGTCAAAAAATTATGGCATGAGATTTTATTCAACGAGAGCAAGCTGCATCCATTAAAATATAATTTTCTTTTTAAAACACTATTGCCGCCATCTAAAAATAAAAAGCGTTACTTGATACGTTAAAGTTTTAGCCTCACCCATTAGGTGTTTATAACAAAACTTCTGAGTTATATCCTCATTTAACATCAAACCATATATTACGAAAAGTCCCTTTCCTAACACGGAATGGAAATCGTTATGTACCTCATCAAACATGGCTGCCACTTGTTTCCGGTGGCTTCACTCGTTCGCCGACGTAAGCACTCTACGTACATTGTTTTAACTCCGTTTAAAACAGAAAGTTGTCTTTCCAAATAATAGGTTTCTATGCCAAAGGCTGCTTTCAAAGGTTTACTATTTAGATGAAGGATACGGCTTCATTGCGTCAAATAAACTATCCTTTAGTTCAAAAACATTTGACGCAACTTTATTTCCAGTAAAATGCAAAATAGCTTTAGCGGTAGTTGCTGAAAATAATATCTTAGCTGAAGTCACTTTCTGTCGGCCATTTCCTTTTACTGTGAGGTGATTTGGCTTAAGTTTATGACATAGTTTGATTTCCCCCGAATCGTTGTTTAAAACATCTTTAATGAGATCAATTGTTAAAATGCTCTAATCTTCTTTTTTTTTTTTTTTTTATTGGAGGTTTAACGACCACCGTGGGCAACTCAACCCAGCAAAAACACAAGTGCTGGGAAACTGCTGGCCACCAGCTGGTAGTGATGGGTCACTGCTGGCTGAAATCTGCCGCTCACGGCCCGGTAGTGGTCCGTTGGTGGCAGCGCTATCAGTTGGCGAGCCATTGATGGCCCTGCAGCATCGCCGTGAATTGTGGGCCTCCAAGCAAGTGCCACTAGTGGCCCGTTGCTGGCAACCAATGCAAACCCCAACAGCAGGTGGAAGCATCGGGACTGCGCATGTGCAGAAGCAACACTTGCTGTGTCTCTCATGGTACCAGTTAGTTGAAGACGACGCTATCGCCATCGTGTTATTTTAGTGGATGTTAAGAAAAAAATCCATATGTGGAGAAGCGAATTTATTTCCTAATGAAATTTTACGTCGACGAAGATATCAGATTAAGCCGTGAAATACTAGATTACAGCCATGAAATACACCCACTCCATTCCCATGAATAACAATTCATGGAATGGACTGGATGAATAACAAGAAAAAATTTGAAACCGCTTGAAACACATATCCTGGAAAACCATTAAAATAGCGTTTGTTGGAAAAAAAAAAAGAATTATACGCGTACAAAATTTATTAATTATTTGAAAGAAAAAAAGCAACGCTATGTGGTGTACTCATCCATGGGTTGAATACACAAGACTGGGAGGAATTCGCTTCTAAAAATAACGAGAAGTAAAATAAAATATCTTTTACTCTTTAAAACAAATGTAGCTTCGGGCAACGGAAAGGAAAGACACAACGTTAAAAATGTAACAGAATGTGACATGAACCCGGGTAAATATATATTTATTCAACAATCTCTTTTCAAGACGGCAAGGACAGTACAAAACTTTGGAAAGCGACTCTAAGTATGTACACGCCTTGAAAATGAGTGAAGTTCCCTTAAGGTAAAAAAAAAAAACTATCGTTACGTTGAAAAAATTAATTTATCAATTATATGAAACTGACTTTTATGAAAAATACCTCGCAATATTATAAAATGAAAGAGGGAAGCATTCCGATTACAAATTGCATAGTAAACAGATAGCTTCTAGCACGTATCCGAGTGTAGTGAATTAGTCCTGTCGCTGGCGAGCGCGTCTTACACGCAAACGGCCCAGGATCGAATCTAGTGCAAACGGCGTTTTTCCGGTCTGTCGAGAAAATTTCCCAGCGCAGGGCGTTAATTCATTCACAAGCTTCGTAATGGTAGAAAAAAATTTAGTTTTAAGAAACTACAGTTATACTTGCTTTTTTTCTTTTATTATTATGGCTACTACTGGGAAATTGGCGGACAAGATTCGGCAAGCCACCAGTTACATCACGTGGTTGCTGGCTGCCACTAGCGGACCACATTAGGCTAGCCATCATTTCTGGCACGTGCTTTCAGGGCCACTGAAGGGCCACTTGTGGCAGTTACTGCCTGTGATGGACCACTGATGGCCCTGTTGTGGCACATGGCAACTGATGGGGTGCCAACTGTTGGCCTGAACTGCTGGCCCTTCTGTTGGCCGCCCGGACATTTTATTGATGGTTCGGCAGCGGCAACATAGTGCTGGTCCACTGCTGGCAGTGCTGGCTGCCAGCAATGGCCCACTGCTGGCCCAGCAAGACTGTTTTTGCTGGGAATGGGCTATAAGCAGTCGCCCGTCCCTAATTTAGGGTGACTGGCTCCAGGGAAGAGATAGAGCCAGTGCCGTAAGACAAACACAACATCCATGCCTCACCGGGATTCGAAACCTGACTCCTTCTGGACGAATGATCAGAGGCCATCGCTTAGACCACTGCGCCACCGGGGCGGCGCTCCCATCTCCAAGAACAAATCTTTTGTCGAGGAAGTGTGGGGTAAATCTGCAAACACCCATATTTTTGACATTTCCATGGCTGGATTTGGGAATGAAAAATTATTTAGAGAAATATCAAGCTCTTTTCACAAAGTTCCACATCCTTCTAAATCCGACACGATTGCTTTAACTTCGACGCCAGTTGTTTGAATGTGCCTGATTATGTCGAAAAGAACATCTTTTTTCATGGAAAGATCGAAATCGAAAAATATAGGCTGTTTCCATTGTGAAATAAAACCCCTGATGAGCACGAACTGAACTTTTTGGAAGGACCAAGAATCTGGTCCATTCTAGTATCATAGCACAACTTCGAATCAATATGGATCTCATCAAAACTTAGAACGCAGATTTTTTCCTGACTGGATAAATTCCAAGGAGGTTAGAATAAGATATCTGGAGATGCCCTTATTAATGGAGCAGTACCACTTTGCGTGAAGCCTATAACCGCGAGAGAGACAGCCGTCAAAGTGTGGGAAAGCCAAGGATATAGAATAAGGGGAGAGAGCATGTGCTCTCACTATTGAAGCCAGCTAAGTTGGGTGGCCACCAAGTTACATTACCCTCAGTTGCTCATTTTTGCTTTGTAAGTTAAAGAAGATTTCAGTTTTTTATTTCGTGTGAGAAGGGCGTTTGCTTATGATTGATTTATGGAATTGTTCACTTGAAGTTCTTTTTTTTTTTTTGATTGGAGGTTTAACGACCACCGTGAGCAACTCAATGGGCTATAAGCAGTCGCCCATCCCTAATTTAGGGTCACTGGTTCCAGGGAAGGGAGAGAGCCAGTGCCGTAAGACAAACACAACATCCATGCCTCACCGGGATTCGAACCCGGACCCCTTACTGACGAATGATCAGAAGCCAGCGCCTTAGACCACTGCGCCACCGGGGCGGCCCACTTGAAGTTCAACTAACATTAAAAGCTAAAGAGTGATCTATTTGCGGATCAAAAAACTTGAGATAGAATAGTTAAACATTTCCAGTACGAATTAGAAATTTGTCCAGTTTTCAATAATTCCTAGTCAAAGATCACATTTCCGAAAACGTTTTATTAAAACTTTGTAAAAAGCATTCGTTTCTCGCGCACAATAAAATCAGTTTTCTTTTCTTTTTTTTTTTTTTTTGTTATTTTAAATTCGTAAATTATCGCATTTCTTATTAGTACATAGTTATCTATCAACGCTAACGGATTTTATTGTGCGCTACAAACGTTTTTCAATTTGCATATTCCGTGTACTCTTCGTTAAAATTTTGTAAATTATCAAAGTTTAGCACAAACTATTGTTTCAAAGGTAACATTTCGTTGCGTTTCTGTCTTCAGAAACATTCACTCGATCACATGAAATAAATCAGGGTTTTCTTCTTCACTTCAGAGTTTGTGAACGGCTTCATGCATAAGGTGACGAGATATTGGAACACTAATTTGAGGACAAAAGGGCTTGGCGTCCCCAAATCGGCAGTTCATTTGGGGACATATACGTACTCAAAATAAATATGCAAATCTTTTTGTCACAAAACTGCATTGCTTCAATAAGTGTGATATTACATATGAAAATTTGTGTCTTAAAAGTATATATCTTGTAGAATGTTCGTAATGTGTATTGACAAAGTAGAATTATGTTGGCGAGAACATATTAGCAAAAGTGGAATGCTTTACCTTGTATATGTGCCGAATTAAATTCATGCTGCACAACAAACTAATTGCATGGCGAATTTTTTATTTTGCCAAAGTTTTTTTAGAAACTTAGATCACGTACAGTCGAAATATGACCACGCCAGTAGTTCAGTATCCTAGTGCTGGCCACTGACTATTCGTACAAGTGGGTACAGGTTCGAGTCCCGACTGAAACATGGATGGTGTGTTTGTCTTACAGCACTTGCTCTCTCCCTTCCCTAGAACCAATGTCTTCAAATTAGAGACAAGTGCCTGCTTATAGTCCTTAGAGTTGCTCGCGGTGGTCGTTATACTCGAAAAGAAGACAAAAAAAAAAAAAAAAAGTCAAAATTTGTTTTCACAAGAAGCATGTGGGAAAATTAGTACAACGAAAACCACTTTTAAGAACATTTTTCATTAGAAATCTAACGAGCTAATTAGGAAGTGTAAATTCGAGGACATTTGAGGACAAACATCAAAATTCGAGGGCAATTTGCGTCCCCAAAGACATCAGACGTTTTTGGGGACAGTAAACTAAATTCGAGGACTGTCCTCAAGAATTGGGGGCTTCTGGTCAGCTTACATATACGGTCCCTTATGTGACTATATTAAGTAATAATGTCATCACATTCACTCCTATTAGTAATAATTATATTAAGTAATAATGGCATCACTTTCACTTCTATTAAGTAATAATGCCATCACATTCACTTCTTTTTATGTTATTAATTTAAAGTGTCAAATTATTTTTAATAATAATAATAATAATAGTGAGTCACTAAATTTTAAATGGCGTACAAATAAGTATAAAAATTCCAGAAAATTAAAATCTGATTTTTAGGGACTTTTTTTCACTTTTGGAGACTTTTTATCAGTGATTTGGAGACTTTTAGAATGAGTGAATTGGCAACACTGAGTGTGTGCTAGTTTGTTTACAAAACAAGTAGGGTGCCTACGGAAGTAGTTTGTTTGTATTGTTATAGTGTGCGTCATATAAAATTCATTTTAACGTGGGCAACAGTTATTTATATTATGGGGGATGTTCTGAAAAGGTGTCGAGGAAATAAAACTTATGGATATTTCCCCACAACAATAGTTTGTGCACTTTTGGCCACTATAACCTTGGTAATTTCTTTTTCAGCACCATACTGGTTAGCATCGTATAGTGAGAGCAATTCAGAATTCATACGATTAGGACTATGGACAGCATGTTTTAGAGAGTACAGGCACCACAATCATCAGTTTGATGAGAAGTTTGATGGCTGCCATTGGATGTTTGGCTACAAGTTTCGGAATCTAAGGAAATGGTTGCAGCCTGGTGAATATAAGTTTTGTTCTTTTACTCCCCCCCCCCCCATCTGCCCTCCCACTTTTTTAAATAATTAAACCCTAAATCAGGTAATGCAGATGTGGCGTATAAACGCTACACATAAGGTTTTGAATTGACATGACTTCCTTTTGAACTAATATTGTAATTAAGTTGTTTATGGATGGTAAGCTAAAGTACACATTTACCGTAGAGACGAAAATTCGATACAACTATTACGGGCGTCCGCAGTGGCATCGCCGTTTCCGGATGGTAGAATTGTTCTGCTACAATGTCTTCCAGATATTTGGAAGGTCACATGCTAATACCATATTACAGATGCTCCAGTTTCATTATCAATGCTACCAGAAGTTTTTTACGAGTTTCCATTTCTCTCGCCAAACATGGTAAGCTCATATCTCTGGCAGAAGTTAAAGATGAAAATTAAAAAAAAAGTATTAAGATTTGAAACGTGAACCTATTTTTTTGTTTTTGTCTGGGGATTTAGTGAGCACCTTGATAGGTGATAAGCAGTTGCCAAACCCTAATTTGGGGCCAATGACTCCAGGGAGGAAGATAGTCAATGCCATCAGACAAACATAACATCCATGCCTCACTGGGACCGAGCCCATAACCCATAACGGTCCAGAAGCCAGAGCTTGGACCACTGAACCAATGGGGGCCGCCCCGGTGGCGCAGTGGTCTAAGCGATGGCTTCTGATCATTCGTCTGAATGGGGTCCGGGTTCGAATCCCGGCGAGGCATGGATGTTGTGTTTGTCTTACAGCACTGGCTCTCTGCCTTTCCTGGAACCAGTGACCCTAAATTAGGGACGGGCGACTGCTTATAGCCCATTGAGTTGCTCACGGTGGTCGTTAAACCTCCAATAAAAAAAAAAAAAAAAAAAAAAAAACGATGGGCAGCTGTTTAACTTAAGAAGTGAAGAAGTGGATATAATATTTTTGTAACTTTTTCAGCAACAGCCTGTGCTCTGATCATAATCCACACAAAAGCAATAGAAATAATTCTAGAATTACTTTTCTATTGCATTTGTGTTTAGTGTAATCATTAGAAGACTGTTCCTGAAAAATTTACAACTGTATACCTATTCCATAGTTATACAGTTCTAATCTAAATATGGATTCCCTCTTCCTTTCCCCATCTTTAACTTTTGCCAGAGGTAGGCATACTATGTTCTGTGAAAGAAATTCCAAAACTAGTTACACTGGTAAGTTCCAATGCCCCCCCCTCCCCAATATACACTTTCTCTTCAGTAATGGGCACTAGCTTAGAAAAGATTATAAAATGAGCTTACTTTCTATCTATTTTATCAGTCTTAAAGTTGACTGATAGAAGAATAACATAATTTAATTTTAGTTCTTATTTTTTGTTACAAAAGAATGTGAATTTTAACTGTTGCTACAGCAAACAAAACATATGTACACTAAATGCTAACAACAGTGTTGCCAATTCTCTGTTAAAAGCAAAACATAAACACAATCAAATATTATGATGGGGCTACTGTCATATGAGATATTCAAGGGGAAATGAGGAGATGACCACTAGAATTGTAACAGCTCTTAGGCACTAAGAACACACAGTGAGTGAAGCCATTTAGATGGCCTTTGATAAATCAAGTTCAGTCAAGTCACCAAACAAAATGGGTCACCATCTTAATTGATTTCAGCGTTATTTAAAGCTTAGAGTTTGTTGAATCCGAATAGGGTTGTTGCAAACTTTAGTAATGGCTTGGAAGCTAATGGGAAAAAATCCTTTGTTATCATCTACAGCTGGGTTGTCATGTCTGCTTGAATGTTTAAAGTGTCTGCAAATTTCTTTCCTTTCAGTACTAATTTCATTTGAAGAAAAATAAGGACTTGGGAGGTGTCAAATGAAGTGAATACAATGGGTAAAGCAGAATCTGAATGTGATATTGGTTCTCTGCTCTAAGTGTGCCTACATCGGCTGCTGCTGCACACTCTCAGTTCCTCACCCTTTCTCACAGGTCTGTCACAGTTACAGATATGTTCATGCATGTACTTGACTGCATGATTCAAGTTTCCGCACCTTTCACAACCTTTTCTTTTATTGCGTTATGACATCATGCGCTGAACTTGATTGACACAATTTGTTTTATTCTGTGATAATACAGTTCCTGCCAGATACTATCTGGCATTGTCTTGTACACTTGCAGCATAGCTTCCAAAATTTGGTTTTCCGACTTGGCAATGCTCTTGGGCATCAGAGGAACATGGACTCTTAAACCAGCTCATGCAAAATCCAGAACTGTTAAGTATAGTGACGTGTCATGGAATAAGACTCGTAACACATGCTCTATTTTCCAGGGTAGTGGCTGTTGAGAAAGTTGTGGACATCCTTCAAGAAATGTGGTGATGCACCATCTTTTGGGAACAGCATATCTCAATATCACCGTCCATTGTGGAAAAAGGATACACATCAGATGTTTATTTTGCTGGGCCACAACATGCGCTATGGTTTTTCTTCCTCACTGAAAGTAGCTGTTTTGCTTGTGCAGCTAATGTGCTGCTACCTTATAATATATATATACACAAATAGTCACACCCAAAGAAATTTGTGGATATAATATATCCATTAGTGTGGGTTTCATAGCTGTAGCTTATCTGGATGTGATGTAAAAAAAAATGTTAAATTTATTAGCAAAGTTTGTAATTTCCTTATATTTGAAAGATATCACATGGATGCAATCAGCCATGTGGAGCTGCAGTTTCTCAGAGTGAAAGAGACATTAATATTTCAGCTATGAATTAGATTTTTAAAATGTAAATCGATTGTAGATTAGGAAATAGTACAAATAGAATGAAAACTTAATCACTTTTTTATAAATAAATTTTAAGCTATTTTTTAACAGTTATTTTCAAGTTTTTAACAGGAATTGCTTTGGAATACAGGAAACTGTTTGGGGGCCTGTATCTTGCACTGACTAGGGTGGATTTTCTGAATCTTAACACTTTTAAATTAGTTCCCAAATTCCAAGTTTATTGCTCTGCCTTGTTTACATACACCCTGCTCATGCCTACCATGAATGACTAAAGGAATTAGTTCTACATAACTTTCATGTTGAGTATTTTTATAGAAAAATAATTTCAACTCTCTCATAACATATAATAGAATGGATTTTTTTTTCATTTATAAACTATGGACATCAATCTGTTTGCCTCAGTTGGCTACGAGTTTGCACTAGTTCAAAAAAGGGCATACACACAATGCTAATTTCAAAAAGGACACAACAACTTCTTCCATAATAAAGCAAGCAGATTAAAAAAAAGTTAATTGAACTATGCACTTCACCCATAATTTTACTTTGAGTGATAATAGCACCTGGTCCAATGAATCATGTTTTCAATTAATACACACCGATGTACTGCCCAGAATATCATCAACAGTGCATGAATTGTTGGATCTGAGCTGCCTGCAACAAGTTGGCAGGGGTGCAGAAAATGTTCAGGGCCCAATATTTCCCCAGAACATTTTTTTTTTGTCTGAAATTTCCCCCAAAACTGTAGCGGATTTTCATACAAGTTTAAGCGATTATTAGAGTATATGTCAATGATCAAGAACTATCCTTAAAGCCTATCACCTAAAAATTCGAAAAAAAAAAAAAACACCAACTAATATTTATTCCAATGAATAACCAGCTTTTTTTTTTTTTCACGAAAAAAATTGTCTTTTTTTTTTTTTTTTTTAACGCACGAAAGATTTAGTGCTCCAGGTAAGTCTCTCCCCTCTAGCAGGTGAAAGATTTAGGTGAGACAGGAATAGGCGAATCAAGAGTTCTTTCCTCGTCTGAAATAGCGGAACCCGTTAACTTTCGACGTGAATCAAGAAGTAACTGGGGACAGAGAGGCTGAAAAATAAACAGCTAAAAAATTCTGTAATTAACTATAATTTATTTCATTCTAGCATTCCAGGCGTCTAATTGTGCCAGATAATTTTACCGAATGAAATTTAAATTCAACTTAAATCCTTTGAAAAATGCATGGGTCATTCACTTTTAACATGTCCAGAACCCCCAATATTAATTTTTCAAATCGGCGCCTTATGACACATTTGCTGCCATTAATTTTTCTATTGGAGGTTTAACAATCACCCAGAGCAACTCAGTGGGCTAAGAGCAGTCACCGTCCCTAATTTAGGGCCACTGGTTACCAGCACCATGAGACAAACACAACATCCATGCCTCACAAGGATTCGAACCCGGACCCATCTCGGACAAAATGATCAGAAGCCATCAGCTTAGACCTCTGTGCCGCCGGAGCGGTCCATTAGTTTCAGAAATGTTTATTGAAGGTAACACTGGACATGGCTCAACCGAGAGAACAAGCTGGATTCAGGAGTGGCTACAGCACAATAGATCATATCCACGTACTGAGAGAACTAATTGAAAGAGCGAGGGAATATGAACTTCCATTGTGCATGGCTTTTATCGATTATGAAAAAGCCTTTGATTCGGTGAAACCATCAGCAGTTACCAGGCTCGGTAAATCGTTTGCGAGTGGCAGTTCGCAGTACGTCACAGTTCTTAATAACATCTATGAAAATGCAAGTGCAAAGATTCGGCTGTTTGAAAATACAACACACATAAAAATTGGAAAGGGAGTGAGACAAGGTGACACCATATCTCCGAAGCTCTTTAATGCCACATTGGAAAATGTCTTTCAATCACTGAACTGGGAAAACAAAGGGATAAAGATTAATGGAGATTATCTAACCCACCTTCGTTTTGCTGATGACGTAGTCATTTTTGCAACTACCCCATCAGAGCTGCAGAGTATGATCCAGGAACTTGCTGACAAGAGTAAAGAAGTGGGATTAAAAATGAACTTTCAGAAGACAAAAGTGATGTTCAATGCTTTTACAAGAAATGAAGATTTATCGATTGATGGAGAAAAACTGGAGATAACAGACACGTATGTTTATCTTGGACAGCAGATATCAAGTGAGGGTCACATTGATGAAGAAATTAATCGGCGTACAAAACTTGCCTGGAGAGCTTTGGAAGAAACAGCATAATTTTCAAGAGCAATATGCCATTATGTCTTAAAAGAAAAGTGTTTGATCAATGCATCCTTCCAGTGCTTACGTATGGTGCAGAGACGTGGACCTTAACTAAAAGAGACATACAAAGGCTGCAGACAACTCAAAGAAGCATGGAGAGGTGCATGCTTGGTATAACCAGGAGAGATAAGAAGAGGAACTCGTGGATCCGAAAAATGACGAGAGTGGAAGACATCATGATCATAGTTAAATCCCTGAAATGGCAATGGGCTGGACATACTGCCAGAAGGACAGACCATAGATGGACAGCCGAAATTTTAGATTGGATTCCAAGGGACAGGAAAAGACCCAGAAAAAGACCACATGGGAGATGGGTGGATGAAATTCGTAAATATGCGGGAGTGACATGGAGGAGACTGGCACAAGACAGACCGTTGTGGAGGAAACTTGGGGAGACCTTCGTCCAGCAGTGGATTGATAATGGTTGACAATGATGATGATGATGATGATTCGTTGTTAATAAGTCAATTTTTCGTTTTATTATTACTATTATTATTTTACCCTTGGGCAAAACTTCCCCAGAGCTGCCTTAATTTCCCCCGAACCTTGTTCGCGCGTTCGGACATATTCTACACCCCTGCAAGTTGGTGGAGGCAGTGTATTGATCTATGGTCTGCTTTTATGTCAAGCATTCAGCTTTGTAATACCTGTCTAAGTAACAACATTTGGATAATATGAGGTATCTTATCATTGTGAACCAGTCACACTGCACACCTGCACATTGTGCATGTTTCCTGATAGAGAGGGCTACTTCCAGCAGGGTAATGTACAATGCTACAACACATGGATCATTGCATAGTGGTTCCAGGGGCATGACAGTTACTTCAAAATGCTGAAATGGCCCCTACAGTCCCCAGATCTTAACCCAATTTGACACCTGTACAATGAGATTAGGAGAGCCATTCGTAAGAGAGATTGTAATCTAGTTAGCATTCGACAGTAGATGGACACCATCACGTCCACTTGGGTGAACATACCTGTAGAATGATATCAGCACCTCGTTGAATCCATCCATGCCACGTCGAATGGAGGCTGCTTCAGAAGCCAAGGGTGGCCCAACACGTTATTAGGTAGATGTTACTAAAAATTTACAACTTCAGTGTATTTCTCTGAATGAAGTTTTTGATGGTCACATGACACATTTCATGATGGGCTGCTTGATTTGAAATAGGCTGATGTTTGGGTCACTTGCCTCCTTGTAGATGAGATCCTACCATACTGAAAGTGGAACCCAGGCCAAAATTGTGCAGTTTTCAGATCAACCTTGTAGAAATTGATTAAGAAATAATCCCAAAATGTTATGGCAGCTGCATAAAGATGAAAGTTTATTACTGCATTTCTATGCCATTAGGGTGGGAACTTTTTTCTTGTGGAATGTGCAGGAACAGCATTCTGGCACCTTTTTTAAAGTACAGTTTTGAGTTTTGAGTTGTGGAATAATTTACTTAATTGCAATAATGCAACAGCTGTAACATAGGAGGAAGAAAGATGGCTGGTTGTTTGATTTTTTTCCCAAGTTGTACACAGAAAAGCTTCTTTCTTGTACATAATGTGCAAAGCTTATAAAATGATGCAGTACATATCAAGGAAAATATGCTATGTCATGAACAAGAAGTTATCTAAGAGGTTACAACTTAATGAAAGAGACATGGTTTGTGGTTTTTGAGAATACCTACGACTTCAACGGAAAGAAGAACCTAAGCAACTTTTACAGCAAAAAGTAAACTTTACAAACCTACATCTTCTAGCAAATATGAAAGGGGATTTTCTCAGAGGAATTTGATAATTAGCACAGTTAGGTCTTCTCATTCAATCATAGCAATAACCTCATTGTTTATATTACTTGTCATATAATTAAATAAGGTTATAATAAAAGCGTACCTCATCATCTTCATTGACATCCCACAATTGTTCAGGTGTGACAGTCCAAGAGAGCCTTCTCAGCAGGCCTTTGGCTATTTTGTTATATTAACTATTCTTATCTTCATTGTTAAGCATACTATTTTAATAATTTAACATTTTAAATTCAAATTAAATAGCATATTATTAAAATCTACTTTGTTACATATTAAAATACTTCAAAAGCCATTTTTGCAACTAAAAGCAACTATTTACAATTTAGTTTACATGTCACTTCATATACTTCTAAGAAACATGCTGAAAATCCCTTTGACAAACATATCTGGCCTTTAAGCTTTTTATGTAAGACTTACGCATCATCAGAAGTTTGCAAAAGAAG
Organism: Macrothele yani; assembly: GCA_039090855.1. Lineage (NCBI taxonomy): Eukaryota > Metazoa > Arthropoda > Arachnida > Araneae > Macrothelidae > Macrothele > Macrothele yani. The sequence goes on along the minus strand of CM077027.1, from coordinate 127,978,190 downwards.
CACATTGTCGCCGTCAGCATGCATGTTTTGTAAACTTCTGATGGTATAACCTTATTATATGACAAATAATACAATTTAATTAAATTGTGTGTAAGCAGACATGAGTCACTGTGCAACTCAACATTGAATTGTGTGAACCACAATTAATGAGAATTGCTGGGCCTCAGCTAATCTGGTTTGATCCTACAAAATATATGTCAGATTGTGGCTCCTTTGAGGACACCATTCGGCAATGGATACAGAAAACAACCAGCGAACAACAATGGTAGAAATATTTCGAGAGTTAAACCAAATTCGGACTATATTTTCGGATCAAAGTGCAGTTACTCAGTGTACAGAAACCAAGTCCTTAGTGTAAAAGACTTGGTTTCTTTGTACTAAGGACTTGATCTTTTCACTGTTAACCACACTAAGAATGACCATGACCCAAAGCGGTTATTTTTACACTCCCTAGGGGTGGTAAAGTTTGAATCGCTGGCTCATCACTTTTCCTGTGTCTTTTACTGTATGACATGCCAGCCATTCCATGGCTTCTCCATTCTCTGATCTTTTAATCAGTAAGTGAGTAATTACACTGTTGCTACTCAAGTTGGATTGGATGTTGTTGAGGCTACTGACACTCTCCCTGACTTTCTGCTTTTGTTTTGTTACCATTGTTCTTTGCCTAAATGTATCAAATCTTGCCAAGTTGAATTGCTTGTTTATTTTTTCTGATGAAAGGAGACTTAACATTTGGAAATTTTTTTTGGAGGAAAATGCATATACTGTGAAACCTGTGTTGGCAGTCACTCGCATTCCATGGCCACCTGCCAAAGCAGACAGTTTTTTCTGGCACAGATGTTATCACCAATAGAAAAAATGCATATTAGACCTCTGTTTGGCAGCCACAGACAGCCATTTTTGAAACGCATAAGAGAATGTACCTCTGTTTTGTGGTTACCAACCTTCAGAACTTCTTGTTTAGGAAGTTCTAGAAAGATAACAAGAAGGCTGCAAGTTTAAAAATACGGTAAACCTGTTTCTCTTTCTCTACCTGTCACCACTTCATGAGATTGTAAATGGTGGGTGGTCCTTGGGGTCTGTCGAGTTTTTAGATTTTTTTTTCTTCGTTTTTTCTTTGTGGACTGTATCTATGGTTTCCTATATTTGATCTTGAGTTGTCCCATGTAGGAGAGTTAATCCTCCTCATCCCAACAAACCTAGCTTTCTTACCTAGCAGCTGTATTATTTGAGCGAGGTTGATGATCCGCTCCAGATATAAAAAGAACACATAGCTGACTTTAAAGAAGAGAAAGGAGAGTTAGGGTGGAAGTGGCTTCTAAGCTCAACTGCAGTAGTTGTGTCTATTGCATCTGGTGTCTCCTTACCTTCCATTTTGTCTGGTGAAACACATGGTAGAAATGCCCGATTTGCGACAACGTGCGTATGTTCTGAACGCCTTACCCCATTTCTCAGTCTTACTTCTGGCTCTTAGAGATTTAGTGAATACCATTCCTAAATAGCAAAATGGCTCAGAAGAAAGAACACACATTTTACTTCACAGCAGGCTGCATTAAAAAACGGTAAGTCTTTGTTATTTTATGTTGAAGTGTAAAGAGGAGATATTTTGGCAAACTGAACCAATCAATTTTCGTGGTCACCTGTCAAGATGGCCACTTTTTCAGAGAATGGAAGATGACCTTGATAGACAGGTTTCACTGTGTATTATTTTCATAGACCTTCTAAGTATTACTTTTCTTGTAGTTCAAACACTTATACTCTTTATTTGTTTGAATGAAACAAAATATTGCCTGGATTTCCTATTAAAATGATGGTAATTGGTATTTTCTCACACTCACATTGATTTCTTGAAATATTTTGTTTAATCATAACAGTCCCTGTCACCCATAACTTTTGGAACAAGTCTATGCCCATGAATACCAGTCTGTGATAATTTATAAAGGATGCTATTTTCAGCACAGAACATAGGCGTAAGCAGTTGGGGTGGGGGTGGTGGTGGTTCAGGACGCCCCAGAGTTGAGTTTCAGTCGGGGATCCCCAATGTAAAGGACCCCTCCCCAATTTTTTCAGGAATATAATGCACACTTTATGATCTGAACCAACTAAATTTAATAATATAAGATAATTTTTTGTAGAATGCTCTTGTGTGTGTGTAGGGGGAGGGGGTCACAAACTCCATCTTGTACTGTATGTGTGGACATGTTGCCAGAAGAACGGACCACCTATGGACAACCGAAATTTTAGACTGGATTCCGAGGGACAGAAAAAGACCCAGAAGACCCCATGGGAGATGGATGGATGAAATTTGAAAGCATGCCGGAGTGACATGGAGGAAGCAGGCTCAAGACAAACAGTTGTGGAAGAAACTTGGAGAGACCTTCATCCAGCGGTGGATCAATAATGGTTGACAATGATGATAATGATGATATAATATTGTATGCATATGTATACATACAATGTGTGATCAGACCCCCCCCCCCCCCGATTTTGAAACATGGTTACGCCACTGGCACAGAAGCACTATAAAATGAGCTGCATGCCTGCCTTCTATGTACTGAAGATATCAAGAATAATTTCTTTATGAATATTCATCTTTCATTAATTACTGTTATATTTGTGTGTAATGATTTGTAAAAATTTTTAATGCTAGTGCAGTGATTTAATATATTACAGCCACAACTGCAGTAGATTCATATAATGTGCAATAGATGAATCTACTCTTGTAGTGGTGAAGGGTAAAGTGTAATGATCTCAAAATTCAAATAGAGTGGAACTGTAGTTATACTATGCTTTTCTAGCGGATGGCCTTAAAAAACATATAAAAGAAATTTCAAAATGCTAAATATTATTGTAAAATTTTGAATGCATCTAAAGAAAGGGAAGCGGATTCATAACTTTAGATTATGCAAATTTATTATGTAAGACATACGTACACAGATACTTTGTTTGCCACTTTAAGCCCAAGTCTATTTTGACTTTTGCATTAATTTTTCACTCAAATTTCGCTATAAAAACTAGGTTAAAAATTCTGTATGATTTCATATTTTCAAGATATGAAAAAAACAACAACTTACGTTTGAAGTACTAAGTAGAAAATCAAATCCAAGTAAGATTTGTTTTATATTCAATACCCTTAACGTATTCTTTACTTACAAGCATTACTCTTTTTAAAGCAGTTTGTTGACTAGTTAATTTACCATTGGTGCTGAGTATAAAATATTCACTAAACTTTGCTTGTTTCAAATTTCTTGAATTCAGAAGGGGGAAAAGGAACGATGAATGTTTTTTCATAAATTTTTAGCTGTGCCACTATTTAATGGCTGCAAAAGAAATGCTGTCTTGATTCTCTCAAAATTGTAACATAGTGGGTTACATATAAAAGAGTCAAAGATCCTTGTATTTATGATAATCTGAAATTCAGAATTTAACATATAATCACAGAAAGCATATAAATGAATTATGTAATCTGAATTGAAAAAGCAATAAAACCTGCAGTAAAATATCAGGACTAGTGCATAATTACTTATAAATGGAAAACATGTGACCAAGGTTCCACTGTAAGTACAACACACACATGCACACACTAATCACTGAATTATTATGTTAGTTTGTTTCATGTTGTGCATGCTATTGGCTAACTGAGAACTGGACACACCGTTAAAAATGAAAATTAGGTATATATATTAGGAAAAAATATGTTGGTTAAATGATTGAGTTACTAGAATGATCTTTTTGACTTTTGTATATTTGCATTACAGTTTTTTAATTATTTATATTACTTCGTGCATGTTAATGAACATGAAAATTGTGAAATACAATACTACAGTACATGATAACAATTCTATTTTCTTTTTAGAATGGATGATATTTGTCCAATCAGTTATTTCCTGTGGAATGATATTTTCAATAATTTCCCTAATTCTGCTTTTCCTACTATTTTTGCAATTGTTCACAAGGCTGAAGGTCTGTGTTTTAGCCATAACATTTATTTTGGAGTCCATAACAGGTATGTATTCTTATAAGTTTTTCACTAACACACAGCAATAGCATACTAAAACAACTTGATTGTGCCACTCTGATTCACCCTGTAACAAATTTTCATATGTTAATCGTCTGGGAACAATGTTTTAGTGGAATTTCATACTCATTCTTGAACAGGGTCATAGCTAGATCACAGAACCAGTGGGAGGGGGACTGAAGATATTTGGGGTACTCTGTGTTCAATGACAAACTATGTACATTCATCCACAGATAGAGATGCAAGTTTTGCTTTCTGTTTTAATTCCTTTTGTTAATTGACTTAATGAACATTGTTTCCATGCAGAAAAGTAAAAAAAAATGCAAATACGGGGAAGGAGGCTGAACTCTCTTGAAATATAAAAAATAAATCATTTTATTTATTTGACGGTTTCTGAGTTGGAGGGTCATTATCACTGGAGAAAAAACAATTTCCTAGCATGAAAAAAAACTATATCAAAAAATAACTTCCTAACATGAAAAGAAAAAAACTATATCTTTTAGATTACTCTTTTGGTTCCTTTCTGTGGAACAACACAGTGGCATCAAGAAGTTTTTGATGCCAAATTTTGGATCTTTTTTTCTCCACCTTTAATTGTGCATTCTCTTTCATTGGTGTCGGAGATTGACTTCTCTTACAGTGGTTAACAGTAAAACCTTCCTTCCTCACTTAAAAACAAAAACCAAAAGCCTTCAGATTTCCACCAATGAATGGTTCTCCCACACACATTGCAAAACCACTCCGACTGACAGCAACACAGTGAACAGGAAAAAGGTGAAAGCTTTCTTCTCCCTCTCTCTCACACAAAGATTTCTCTTCAGCACTGTTTTGCATCATCTAGAGCCATACATTTAGCGAAACATTCCCATGTCAGCAGTGCTCGTTTACATAGTATTTCTGAAGAACAAATATCGTTCTTCCAAATCTTCTGTTTCACACGTTAAATTCAAATGCTCTGACCGAGGAAGGCAGTGTGCCCAATTAGTTCTATGAAGTAGTATTATACAATGTATGATGACAATGCAAAATGCTAACTCACCGTTTCTTTACTTGAATTTCCTGCTGGCAGCTTTCTGCTCTTGTTAAATAACATTGGGACAAATGTGTCATTTTACGAACTTATGTTGGTAAAAACAAAATGTAAAAAAATATTTAAAATTGGAATAAAATCAGAATAAAATCAAACAAAAAAGCAAAAAACGAATGGTTAAAATTCCAGAAAAGCTTCCATTGTTTACACATGCACCCTCTCCGTCACACTAAACGCGTTTCAACTGCCGAAGTGACATCTTTTATCAGTAGTTGGCGATGTATTCGGCCATATGAATTCTTCTTAACCCTCTTTTTCATTCTTTGCTCTTCTATTTTTTTCTTCTTGGTTAATTAAGTATTTCCATGCATATGACAGGTTGTATGAAGTATTACTATTGCAATTGAATTTTTTTGTTATTTCAATCATTACAGCTTCAAAAGAGGATCTGCTTGTGAGTGTTATGGGATATGAGGTTTTATATTTGTCTAATCAGACTCATTATTGTTCTCAATGCAATATTGAATTAATGGTGTTTTAGCCTGTCTTATTAATATATTTATTCAATACTGCATTGAGAATAACACTGAGCCTTATTGAACAAATATGAAACTTCTCACATTCCGTAACACTCAAATATAAATAAATACATACTCTTTGGAAATCCTCACTTCCAAAGCTGTAATGATCGAAAAAACGAAAAAATTCAATTGCAATTGTAAATACTCCATACGACCTGTCAAATGCATAAATACCTAATTAACCAAGAAGAAAAACAAAAAATGAAAAAGAGGATTAAAAAGAATTCATAGCGGTGGTGCAGTGGTTTAAGGATGGCTTCTGATCATTCGTCCAAAAACTCCGGGTTTGAATCGTGGTGAGGCATGAATGTTGTATTTGTCTTACGGCGCTGGCTCTCTCCCTTCCCTGGAACCATTGACGTTAAATTAGGGACGGGCGACTGCTTATAGCCCTCTGAGTTGCTGACAGTGGTCATTAAACCTCCAGTCTAAAAAAAAAAAAAAAGAATTCATATGGCTGATACCGGCAGATGGCGCGCAACGTGACATGTGCAATGAAGATCCTGATGTGGTGTTGTAACATGACTTGGCAGAAGTTCAATGCGGCATTGATGACTTGGCAGTTAAGGTGTGTTTAACAAGAGCAGTAAGCAGCCAGCGAGGAATTCAAGTAAAGAAATGGTGAGTTAGCATTCTGCATTGTCATTGTAAATTGTATAATACCACTTCATAGAACTAATAGACCACACTGCCTTCCTTGGTCAAAGCATTCGAATTTAACGTGGGAAGCAAAAGATTAAAAAAAATAATATTTGTTCTTTGGGAATACTATGATTTTGTTTGGAAATACTATAACAGGAATATGGTGCATGGGTTGGAATATTTTAGCACATCTTTTAAAAAAAAGTACATGGTTGTGTTATCACTATGTGCATATATGCATATGTGGACACCATATCTCTGCACATATTATTTCAAACAATTGTGTGGTTCAGTTTGAAAAATTCCTGATGCTTTGGATATCTTCCAATACAAAGAAGTGTGTGTCTACGGTTTCTGACTTTTTGTAATGCCTCTTTCTGCTGCTAGTAGACAATATTGCCACTTCTGTGTACAAATGTTTTAATGGTTCTGGAGTCCATTTGAAAAAAAAATATTTTTGTAACTTGTTCCATTCACTGTGAAGAACATTGTGAATTTTTTTTATTTTAAATAATACACAGTTTTTCCTCTAGGAGCACAAATGCATTTTCTTTTTTACTGATTTTTTCTGTTTATAAAGATGTGCTTTAAAAAATTCCCTTTGTGCTAGAAATATACTCCTTACATTTTAGAATTCGATGTCATCATAAATTGGGGAAATGCCATCTGATCAGAAAGCCTTTTAAAATGATATATTTTTTTTATCTTTAGGAATGGAATTTTTGTTGTTGTTTCAGGTGTAATGACCCTTATGAGTTTCTAAAACTATGGGGAGTCACCATCCTTAATTTACGGCCACTGACCCTAGGCAAGAAATAGAGCCCTTGGGATTAATACTTCACATTTGCCTCAACTTGGATAATGAGCCGGTCGACCACACCTCTGACCACTTGGTTGTTAGCTGGCAATTTTAGCTGTTTTCTTGCATCCGCATGGTTTTTACTGCATGGTTGATAATTACGTTTCATTATTTAAAACTGGTCACTTAGAAGCATTTTGTTTTGACTGTGAAACGCAATTTCAGGTGGAATGATGATTGCACTATTTTAGTTTGATTCACATTGAATCAGTTCATATTTGCAGAGATAATGGATCATGTGATAGAATAAATATCTTGAAATTGTTACTGTTTAACATGTTGTTATTGTTCAATTAGTGGTGGTACTTTTTCTTTCTGTGTGTGGATCTTCTGCCACTATGGTCTAATCTTAGTTTAATTTTGTCTTGTTTATTGGATGTTGGGCTGTTGACATTTTAATCTTTTTTACGCTTTCCAACCGTAGTTTGAAGAAGCGTATGTGCTCCAGCTTTCATCTGTCTGTCTGTCCGTCCGTCTGTCTGCACGATAACTCGCATAAAAATGGTTTGATTTTGATGAAATTTTAGTATGTGGTACGGAACCACGTGGAGACGAACCCTATCGAAAATGGGCGAAATGGGGTCAAAGGTCAGGACATAGGAGCGGGATTCATTCCATTGCCTCTATGCATCATAACTTATGTAAAAATGCTTCGATTGCGACAAAACTTTATCATGTTGTTCTGGAGGTATACTGAACTGGTTCTGTTGAATATCATCCAAATGGGGTCAAAGGCCAGGACACAGGAACAAGATTTATTCCACAGCCATTATCCTCATAACTTGACTAAAAATGCTTCTATTGCGACAAAAGTTTAGTATGATGATGATGGGTAAAACACATAACAATAATAACAAATAAAGGTAACTTGATCACGCTAGTTACGTTACATGAAAAAAACTTTTACAAGAAAGTTCGTAAGTTGGGAGCTTTTGACCTTATCTTAGGTCTTCACCACGCCAATTGAGGACTAAGATTGTTGCCAGATTCTACATTTGAATTTTTTCTATAAAGCTCTCAACTTATGAACTTTCTTGTAAAAGTTTTTTCATGTAACATAACTAGCGTGATCAAGTTACCTTTATTTGTTATTATTGTTACGTGTTTTGCCCATCATCGTCATGTTTCAAAGCTACACAACTTCCGGGCATTTTATTTTGGCCTGGACAAAAGATTGGATTTCTTTCCGGAAACTTCGGATCAAAGTTACTAATTCTCTTTGTAGTCTACATTTTCTTGTTTCCTGCAAGTCTTCAGGCATTCTCCCCCAAGCTTTTCAGATCTGCAAACCCATTTTCAAAGGACGTTGCCATGCTTTACTACAGCAGACCAGCCATAACCTCCTATCTGCCGCTATCCGTGACCTCCGTTCCTCCATAGATAACTGAACTTTCTTGCTGCATTAGCTACCAATCACTTGCTGCCACCACTCATCCTGCTTTGCTTGACATTTTTATGGTTCGTGTCAACCAAACCCTTTCATCAATAGAAGATAATGAATATGCTCGCCTTACAAAGAAATGTAATTTTCCTCTATCCAAGCAAAAAAGTCGTCAAGCAATATCTACTCCGTCTTCAGCCTCTACTGACAAGCCAAAGTATGTAAATCTTTCTTCTGTTACTATTCCTCCTATCTTGGATAAATTCTTATCATTAGGCCCAAAATTTTCACCAGCTCTTCCTATCAATCTTCCACAAACTGTTTCTCTTATAGAATCAGCCATCCATAGAACTGAGACTGTTCACCAACCTATCCTCCGTGCCATTGCTGCTGTTATCCTATCCAAGCAAAATTCTGTGCCATTCAAGTACTCTTCTTCTTGTCTGAAAGAATTCAGGTCATTTATTCAAGAAAATGACCTTTGCCGTATGCAAAGCAGATAAAGTTGGTTGCCCAGTTACCATTGGTAAAGAAATACTAAACCAAAAAGTGCATTCATTTCTTACTTCTGCTAACTGCATCTCTCTGTTGTCAGACACCACCAACTCACTCAAAAACTAAGTTGACAGATTATCTAAGAAAGAAACTCTTCAATCCTCCCTTGGAGATATCTCACCCCCTTCTGACTTTGGAACTCCCAGGCTTTTCCTGCAAGTTGAACTGCATAAAGCTGGTAACCCCATCAGACCTTTAGTTGAATATTCTTTTTCTCCAGCAGTAAACATTGAAAAGAAATTGGTCCTCAAATGCAAATCCCTGGCAGCCAACCGTCCTCATACTGTTGTCTCTACTTCAGACTTCATCCACAAACTTCCTAATTCCTTTTCTCCAAGTGTTAATCTATATACTCTTGATGTAGAATCTTTGTTCCCCTCTGTACCATATTTTGAGTCCTACATGCTCTTCATGAAGAAATTGATTCTTCATTTTGAACCACCCAGTACCCTTATCAAAGATCTTTATGATTGTTTCCACACTATTCATCAACACAATTGTTTTGTTTTCAACAAAATTGTGTACAAGCAACAATCTGGTCTCCCCATAAGCTCACCTCTTTCCCCTCTTCTTGCAGAAATCTACATGCAACATATTGAAGTTTCCATCTTTCCTCACCACCCTTTTCAACCTTCCCTGTGGTTAAGATATGTAGATGACATTTTCATTAGCTGGCCACATACCGAGTCTGAACTACAGACACTGATCAACTCCATTACGGAAAAATTTCTTTCCATTAATCTCACTATATCTAAGGAAGTAAACTACAAAATTGATTTCCTGGATGTATCCATCTGCAGAAACACTGATCTCTCCATCACTCGTTCCGTCTATCGTAAACCTTCTGCGGCCACTAACATCATTTCCTACAAATCTTTCACTCTGCATTTCTACAAGCTTGTAGCATTGAAGTCTTACATCCACAGGGCTCATATCATTTGCAACAACCAACTTTCTCTTCAAGAAGAATTCTCCAAAATTTCTACAATAGCCCTCTCTCATGGTTTCCCTGCTCTTACAGTCAACTCCCTCTTAAAGAAATATGAAAACAATTCGAAAATTGAATGCCTCCTTCCTCAAAAGAAAGAAAACCTGAAATTCTCTGGTTCTGTTCCTTACCATCCTTCCTATGCTTATAAGTTACAGATTCTTTTTAGAAGTTTTGGTTACCATCTTGCCATTAAATCCACCCCAAACATCTTGAAACTTCTACAAAGGGATAGAGACAAATTTGAAAATCTGGTCCTCCCAGGAGTTTACTGCATTCCTATCTCTTCTTCAACAGGTGATAACTTATACATTGGAAGCACATACAGGAGCATTAACCACAGAATTTTAGAACATAAAAAAGATGTTTTGAAAGCCAATCCTAATACAGCCTTTTCTATTTTGACAATGGAAGACACATCTACAGTTCCCCGCTGGAACAAAGCAAAACGAATTGCTTCTTTTGACAATTGTTTTGCCCTCCGTTACCGTGAAAGCCTGGAAATTATTTTCAACTCAATGACTTGCAATTCCGAATGTCCTCTCTAGATTCCGTTGATATGGAGATCAATTCTAAGTTTTGGCAACAAAAATAGAAAAAATTCAAATGTAGAATCTGGCAACAATTTTAGTCCTCCATTGGTGTGATGAAGACCTAAGATAAGGTTGAAAGCTCCCAACTTACGAACTTTCTTGTAAAATTTTTTTTTCATGTAACGTAACTAGCGTGATTAAGTTACCTTTATTTGAAAAGTTTAGTATGTTGTTCCAGAGGAACCAGTTCTATTGAATATCATCAAAATGGGGTCAAAGGTCAGGACACAGGAGCAAGATTTATTCCCTGCCATTATCCTTATAACTTGACTAAAAATGCTTCTATTGCGACAAAACTTGGTATGTTGTTCCGAAGATGTACCAAACCAATTCTGTTTAATATCATCACAATGTAGTCATAGGTCAGGACACAGGAGCGAGATTTATTCCACAGCCATTATCCTCATAACTTGAGTAATGATTTCTGGTATGTTGGAAATCATATCATAATCAATGCAGTGCATGATTTTACTAACTTGTTAGTTTAATTGCTGTGTAGGGTGTGTTTGAAAGTTTTACAAATTTCGTGATAGATTTTGAATGATTCTTTGTTTAATGCAATAATAACTACTTCATGGGTAATGATACTGTATAAGATGCATCTTATTACACAATGAACACTGCTAAAAATACAGGTTGTTATTACAAATGAAATAGACAGTTTCAACATCTCATAAAAATCAAAGCTATTTAAGATATTGACACTCACATTGCACTATTTTCTGGGGAAACTCTTGAGGTTTGTCACAGTAACTTACAGATATTCTATGCATGCACCCTTAGTCACACTGCATATATCAACACTGTAGTTGAATTCTTGCCAACATGCACTAACATATCATCATCAACTCCTGCAATAGCTATTGTAAGGTTGTTTCAGATCAGCAAAATTATGATGTGAGTGACATGTTGTTGCCTGTTGTAAGGAGAAAAGGAGAAGATCTCATTGAACTGAAAAGTGGACATCTCTTCTATTATCGTGGGACAGATACTGGCAGAACTAGTGGTGTTGGATTTATAATAAACAAGAAACTGAAGGATAAAGTGGTAGAAGTTGAAAGTTCCTCTGACAGAGCTGCACGACTCGTTATCCAACTATCGAGAAGATACCAGGTTCAGATTATTCAAACTTATGCACCCACCACAAGTCATCCTGAAGAAGAAATTGAAGAATTTTATGAGGAAATTCGTCATCTAAATAATAAAGGTAAGCAGCACTTGAAGATAATTATGGGAGATTTCAATGCAAAAATAGGGCACCGGCAACAGAATGAAACTTCAGTAGGTAAATTCGGTCACGGCAACAGAAACCAGCGTGGAAATACTCTCGTTGAGTTTGCAGAGGCAGAAGGATTTTTCATCTTGAATTCCTTTTTCAAGAAAAAGCCACACAGGAAATGGACATGGAGACATCCAATTGGGACGACAAGTGAAATTGATTTTATTATGTGTAACAAAAAATTCGTCATCGAAGACTGCAGTGTGCTAAACAAGTTCAACACAGGTAGTGACCATAGATTGGTGAGATGTAAGATGCACCTCAACACTAAACTGGAACGTGGCAAGCTCATAAGACAAACAAAATGTATTGACATAACCAACCTTAAAAAACACCGTAATACTTTCAAGTTGGAACTGAAGAACAGATTCTCTGCTTTAGAAGGCCTAACATCGGAAGAAGTGGATATTTCTGAAGTTAACAGAAAAGTAACCAAAGCTCTTATGGAAACAGCAACAAAATTAGCTGGGTCTAAGAACAAGTTGCATGTAAACAAATTATCAGGAAAAACCAAAATGTTGATGCAAAAAAGAAGAGAGATGAGGACAACTAAAGAAGATGTGACTTCCAAAGTGGAATATATAGAGCTATGCAAGACAGTAAGAAAAAGTATCACTGAAGACGTAAGAAAATTCAACTGTGAACTAGTAAGGAAAGCAATTGAAAACAACCAAAGCCTAAAGATAGCAAAGGGACATCTCAGTAAGGGAAGAAAACAGATTATGGCTCTGAGAAAAGAAGATGGTTCTATAACAAGAAATAGAGGCGAAATTTTGACAAAAGTGAAAGATTTCTACTCCAAACTATATGAAAGGGATGATACATGTACTCCAGACATCATGAAAGGTACCGGAGTTCTTCCAGTCCTCCCAGCAGAAGTTGCTCATGCAATCAAGAACATGAAGCGGGGGAAAGCTCCAGGAGAAGATGGAATTACTATAGACATCATACAAGAAGCAAGTGGAGAAATTGAAACAGTACTCGCCCAAATTTTCACTCGATGCCTTAATGAAGGGAAGATTCCTGAGGATTGGAACAATGCTACAATGATCTTGTTACATAAAAAAGGTGACATTGAGGATCTCAGGAACTACAGACCTATCAGCCTCCTATCAGTGGTTTATAAAATCTTCACTAAAGTTCTTTCACACCGCTTGAAGGTAACACTGGACATGGCTCAACCGAGAGAACAAGCTGGATTCAGGAGTGGCTACAGCACAATAGATCATATCCACGTACTGAGAGAACTAATTGAAAGAGCGAGGGAATATGAACTTCCATTGTGCATGGCTTTTATCGATTATGAAAAAGCCTTTGATTCGGTGAAACCATCAGCAGTTACAATGGCTCTGAAATCCTGCGGTATTGAAGATGCATACATTAATATTATTAATAACATCTATGAAAATGCAAGTGCAAAGATTCGGCTGTTTGAAAATACAACACACATAAAAATTGGAAAGGGAGTGAGACAAGGTGACACCATATCTCCGAAGCTCTTTAATGCCACATTGGAAAATGTCTTTCAATCACTGAACTGGGAAAACAAAGGGATAAAGATTAATGGAGATTATCTAACCCACCTTCGTTTTGCTGATGACGTAGTCATTTTTGCAACTACCCCATCAGAGCTGCAGAGTATGATCCAGGAACTTGCTGACAAGAGTAAAGAAGTGGGATTAAAAATGAACTTTCAGAAGACAAAAGTGATGTTCAATGCTTTTACAAGAAATGAAGATTTATCGATTGATGGAGAAAAACTGGAGATAACAGATACGTATGTTTATCTTGGACAGCAGATATCAAGTGAGGGTCACATTGATGAAGAAATTAATCGGCGTACAAAACTTGCCTGGAGAGCTTTTGGAAGAAACAGCATAATTTTCAAGAGCAATATGCCGTTATGTCTTAAAAGAAAAGTGTTTGATCAATGCATCCTTCCAGTGCTTACGTATGGTGCAGAGACGTGGACCTTAACTAAAAGAGACATACAAAGACTGCAGACAACTCAAAGAAGCATGGAGAGGTGCATGCTTGGTATAACCAGGAGAGATAAGAAGAGGAACTCGTGGATCCGAAAAATGACGAGAGTGGAAGACATCATAATCAGAGTTAAATCCCTGAAATGGCAATGGGCTGGACATACTGCCAGAAGGACAGACCATAGATGGACAGCCGGAATTTTAGATTGGATTCCAAGGGACAGGAAAAGACCCAGAAAAAGACCACATGGGAGATGGGTGGATGAAATTCGTAAATATGCGGGAGTGACATGGAGGAGACTGGCACAAGACAGACCGTTGTGGAGGAAACTTGGGGAGACCTTCGTCCAGCAGTGGATTGATAATGGTTGACAATGATGATGATGATGATGAATAGTTGGAGGTATCTCTATCCATTTAATGTGCCTTTGTAGAACACAGGTCCCACTAAGCGGTTCTTCCAAATACCCCACCACATGTTAATGGACCAACACACTTTTATGTCTGGTGGATTGTCCCCATGAGGGATTTTCCATCGCCCAGTAGTGGGCGTTGTGTCAGTTTAGGAATCCGGTATGGTGGAACACTGCCTCATCCGACCAAAGAATGTTGGATAAAAATTCTGAGTCACCTTCAACGTTAATCAATGCCCAGTTGCACTAATCAAATCGACACTCATTGTCCCGTGGTAACAGTTCTTGCTGCGGAGTGACACGATAGGGATGTGCACCTTGAGCATGCAGTATTTGCCATACACGGCCCCGTATTAAGCCACTTGCCCTGCTGATATCTCTTGTACTGCTTTGTGGATGGGCTAGTGCATATGCCAAAATATCTTCTGCCATTATACGCATACCTGCACCCACTGGTCTGCCAGAACAAGAACGACTTTTAGTGCTTCCTGTCTCCCTGAGCCATCTCACTACACTTGCAATGGTAACCGCACTTGGATGTGGCCCAGCTGGAAAATGAACAGCACATTCCCGTGCAGCTAGTGCTGCGTTTCGTTGGCATTCGTCGTAAATAAGCACCATCTCACAATATTGGGAGTGAGTGAAGCTCGTCATTCTCACACAGCATACGTAGACCTAAACTTCTGATCAGGGTACATCCTGCTACTGGTTTTTATATCATAGGTACGGTACAACATCACAATCTGCATTTGCATACGGCTACATTTGTGAAATGTGAATATGCAGATTCGAATCGTTGCACATCAATTTCGAACATTTTAGGGTATTCAGGCGACAATTTATCTTATCTATGTGAACAAATGTCGTTTTGTACTAATTAATTGATGCTCTACAACTTTGTAATTGGAAATTTTGCTCTATCTCTTTTCATTTTCGATTTGCAATGGCTAACTTCCGCATTTTGCCATTAGGGGCGCTGCTGTCGGTTGCATTCAATCGGGCGTAGTCGCTTTACTATACCGTTATCTTGCTTGCATAACTGTACCTCTCTCTATTCGCAAGCTATTTCAGGCTAAAGGGACTTTCCTATGCACCCTGTATATAATGATTCATAATGATTCTTTGTTTCATGCTCTAATAACTTCCAGGGTGGTAGTATTGTAAAAGGTGTGTCTTCATTTTCAGTATAATTATTAGTTCTGGAAATATATAATGATTCCATGTCCCTAAGACTGAATTCAGAATCGTTTCTGGAATGATAAATGGTGTCTTCTCAAATGGGAATGAAGTTGTTTTACATGCACATTCTAGAGGGAGCAGTAGTACTACATTTCTTCTGAACAGGGATTTATGTACACACTTCCAAGAAACCCAGACAGTCCCTCATGAAAAAAAAAAAAAAAAACGCTGAAGGAGCAAATTACCTTGGTCTTCAAAACAGCATTGATTCAAGGTGGCATGGATTCAACAAGGTGCTGATATCGTTCTACTGGTATGTTCAGCCAAACAGATGTGATGGCTTCTGTCAATGTTTGCTGGAGCAGGATCTCTATCACAAATCTCTGTTTCAATCTCATCCCACAGGTGTTCACTTGGGTTAAAATCTGGGGACTATGAAGGACATTTTTTCTCCAAAGTCACTGTTGTGCTCCTGAAACCACTTTTCGGTGATCCAAGCCTTGTGTCATGGCACATTCTGCTGGAAGTAGCCTTCTTCATGAGGTAACACCATGTGCATGGTCCACAGTGATGTTAAAATATTTTTGACATCCAAATGCTGTTCCAGAGGTATTAAGGAACCTAATGTTCACCATGAAAGCAGACCCCAGACCATTACACCACCTCTATCAGCATGTACACTTAACATTAGTCAGCTGGCATTCATCAATTCATGCTTCTGATGCCATATTCTCACCCATCGATTTGCATATATTAACTGAAAATGTGATTCATTGGACCAAGTGACTTTTTCCCATCCATCAAGGGTCCGGTTTTGGAGCTCCCATGCCCACTGCAGATGAATTTCTCTCTCTTTTTATCAGAGACAAAGGAGACATCTGTCATTATAGCCCATTGTCACCAATGTGCAACGGTCTATGTATGATGAAATTCTCTCAATGCTGCTGTTGTAGTGTATAGTTACTTGAATGACACAGTGGAGATTGTCTGTTACCTCATACAATCATCTCCAGCCACTTGTGTTTTTGGACATTGACCAGTCATTTTCACTAGGAAGACAGCTGACTGCTTGCCTTGTTATTTTTCCACCAGTTCTTACATAGCTAAGAAGGTTTTCCACTTCTAAGGTGCTTGCACCTGTTTGTGTAGCACCTACTATCATGCCTCTTTCACACACAAAATCGCATATTTTTTGTTTGTTTGGAAGTCTGACGACCACCGTGAGCAACTCAGTGGATTATAAGCAGTCGTTGGTCCCTAATTTAGGACCACTGGTTCCATGGAAAAGAAAGAGAGGCAGTGCACTGCCGTAAGACAAACACAACATCCATGCCTCACCAGGATCCAAACCTGGACCTATCTTGGATGAAGGATCAGAACCCAGTGCTTAGACCACTGTGCCACTTTGGCGGTAAAGTGGCTTAACCCTTTATCTGGCTGGAATGAATGAATTGATTTGTGGTAAGCAAAATAGGCTGAAATCAGCACCAACGAATATACACCCTGATTCCTAAAGAAGTATACAGTTTCCAGATGCTGTATAACAGTAACAGTTGAAGACACGGACCACAACTGTGAACCGTGAGGTATATGTACTCATAAAGTTTGTGTCCCGCTACTGAGGGAAGTGACGTAGGCGATAGTGCACGTGTCATGTGACTAGTTAGTCAAAATGGCAGTGTTTGCAGTGGAGAAGGCGTTTTGTGTTCTTGAATTGAGCAAAATGGAATCTGTAACTGTTGTGCAACAGCATTTTTGATCATGATTTGGAAAAGAACCTTCAACCAGAAAATCTATCTATGATTGGCATAAAAAATTTGAAAGCACGGGCTGTTTGTGCAAACTTAAAAGTCCTGGATGACCGTGCGTGTCAGAAGAAGTCGTCGATAGTGTTTGCACTGCCATTCAACGAAGCCCGGGTAAATCAACGCGGAGGGTGAGTCGTGAAGTGCAGATTCCACAGCTCACTCTCTGGAGAATTTTGAGAAAGAAGCTGAAAATGATTCCATACAAAGTGCAGATGTTGCAAAATCTCACTGATCTTGACAAGACAAAGCGCTTTGAATCTTGTGCCGAAATGCAGCACTGTTTTGAAAATGACGATTTTGCCGATCACTTAGTTTTCACCGATGAAGCTAAATTTCACGTGAGTGGTCAGGTAAACAAGCACAATGTTCGCTTTTGGGGAACGGAGAATCCCAGATTTACAGTGCAACACGTGCGAGATTCCCCTAAAGTAAATGTGTTCTGTGCTGTGTTTAAAAAGAAAGTGTGCGGCCCCTTCTTTTTTCACGAGAAAACTGCCACGGGAGGCTCTTTTCTGGATATGTAAAGTCTTTGGTTGATGCCACAGTTGCAGGACGACAGTGACAACTTTATTCTCCAATTGGATGGTACACCACTGCACTGGTTAGGCGACGTGTGAGATTATCTCGATGAACATCTTCCTCACTGATGGATTGGACGAGCTGCGGACTACAACATGCCACCCAGAAGTCCTAACTTAACACCTTGTGACTTTTTCCTGTGGGGGTATGTAAAGGATCAGGTATTCCCCCCTCCCCCTCCTGTTGATTTAGCGGAGCTGAAACAGCGTATCACAGCCACTATCACTGCAATTGATTCAGATATCTTACCTCGCGTTTGGGCAGAAATGGATTATCGGCTTGATGTGTGTCGTGTTACTAAGGGTGCATACGTAGAACATCTGTGACTGTCTCTAAAAAAACTTGAAACATTCCTCTACAATTCTGTTACAGGTGACATAAAATATCTCGTATTCTTGTTTTATAGTGTGTTGAAACTGTATACTTCTTTATGAATCACCCTGTATTTGGTGTCTGATAAGTTGGCCGAATGCTTCTGGAATGAGTGAACTGGCACATCAGGAAACATCAATTTCCCTTTTGTTTTCTTATTGAAATTGGTCATTAAGGGAGATGTCTGACACTGATCCTTCCTGATAAAAGGACTATGATGACAAGCCTAAGGAGAGAGAAGATGTTTGAGTTACTTGTTTCTACAGAGTGGTATGATATCTCTGTTAAGGAAACTAGCCCTTCCCGTCAAGCTTTGAATCATGGAGCAGAGAATAAAAGACTAAAAGGGAGTGCTCATCACCAGTGGCAGGTTTATGTCAGTACTGTTGAGAGGGGGAAAGGAATTGTTTTGCTGTAGCTATTGCAAAACCAGGCCACCATGTGAACATTTCTGTTTGAGGTTTACAAAATTTTTTAGGCAACATTTGATTGAGGTACATTGGCTACTTAAAGGGTTAAACCACATGTATTTCCTGTATTGTCACTATCTGCATTTTGTGCGCATCTTAATCCTTTGCAGTGAGCGGTTTATAAAGCTATTCCAACATCATAGCTGTGCACATAAGTGAGGATGGCATTGGCATGTGTTTAATTCCTATTGGGTGTTCCTGATAATTTGCTACTTCATTGTGTGTGTGTGTGTGTGCGTGTGTGTGTGTGTGAATCACTGCACAGATGCAAGGAAGCACATGCCTGGGGCCTCAGAATCGCAGGGGCCTCAACAAAATAAAAAGAAAACATTTTTTTTTATTTTCAAAGTTTTGTTAATTGATAAAAATATAAAATGATAATAACATAACTGCCAACTAAATTTAACAAAAATCCAGAACATTGCCAAAAAAAAAAAAAAAAGAAATCCAGAAGATTGCATAATAATCAGGAAGATTTTTCTGACGTTAGTTTGTTTTACAATATAAAATGTCCACACAGAGCTAAAACTGTATATCTTGTTTTGCAATAGTTACACACAAATTTTTATATGCACTTAAACAAAACAAGGGAAAGATTTAATAAAGAAGTCCATTATGTATAATTTACTACATTTTGAAACACTCCATCCATGCAAGTCAGCAAGAAAAAAATCTATCCTTTTGGATACCTACGAAGAATGTCACTTTTTTCTTGCTGCTCTTTGCTTTTTTTTTTTTTACAATACGTGCCAGGATATCGGACATTTTTTGATTTTGAGTCCTTAGTATCTGGCTACTTTCAATGTCCACATTTTTTTCCTTTCAAACCTATACTGTTTTCTTCTGCTTTATTTAACGTTATCTGGGACAGAGACCTGCTTCTGAAGCTCAGAAACACAAAGTGGAGCAAACATTTTTTCGAGTTTTCCTCAAACACCAATTGGAATTCTACAGTAAATGTAATAAGTGCCTACACAGACTGGAAGTAGCTCACAGTGGTCTTTAGAACCCATTAACAAGGGTTAGGATCTTGAAAACATGAAAATAAACTTTACACAGATGTTTAATAACATTATTTCACTGAGATTTTCGATTTCCATAGCATACTCGATATTTTCCGTCATCTGTAGCGTATCTACGATTTTCATAGCATACTCGATATTTTCCATCATCCGTAGCAGACCGATGATTTCCATAGCATACTCGATGTTTTCCGTCGTCCGTAGCGAATCGACGATTTCCATAGCATGCTCGATGTTTTCCGTCGTCCAAAGAGCATCGACGATTTCCATAGCATACTCGATGTTTTCTGTCGACCGTAGCAGACTGACGATTTCCATAGTATACTCGATGTTTTATGTCGTCCGTAGAAAACCGACGATTTCCATCATATATATGTAAAATCCGCAGTACTTGGAGTCTCTGAATCTTTCTTCCGAACACCGCATGATTTTATTCAGCGTCAAGCGGAACAGTGTGCACAGAGAATTTACTGTGCCGTAGTCCCGATGATGATGACAGGCACGGCGGTTCTGGTGTGCAATGGCACAGAATTCCCATCTATGTTATATATTTTACTTATAAGGATATTTTTAGCAAAAAAAACCCCAGAAAATTTTAAAATCTGGAAGAAAAGTTCTTCCAGCCAGAAAACCGGAAGATTGTATAAAAAATCTGAAAACTTCCGGAAAATCCAGAAGAGTTGGCAGGTATGTAATAACGATAAAGGCAAATTCTTTCATGTTCTTTGATGCTATTTTCATAGAGGGCAACAGTTTCATGCAAACTGTCACCCAAGGCCCCGTGCTTTGTAAGTGAAATATCCTTTAGTAGAATCAAAGAAGATTTAAAACTTTGGGAAAGAGCCCAAACTGGAATCTCCACTATTCCCAGGAGCTATGTTTCAAGGTTGCACAGGATATCCCCTGTGTATAAACAGTTGCATTTCCCTGACAGTTTTAGCTGTAAGGAAAGAGAATGGGGTTGGGCAACAATGAATCCTTGAATTTTTCCTGTCCGCTCTAACCAGTCCTACAGCATAGCCCTTAATTTGATCCACAGGATGGAGGGCAGAGGTCGTGTGTATAATACATTTCGTTTAATATTGGATGTATTGCAGCTAGAATCAAATATTGATTATACTTGTTACTGGCAAAGTAAGTCCGTTTTTCTTTGAATGAAATTTTATATGTTTTAACAAACTTGATATTAAATTTCCCTATCAATCACAGCGGGCCGCCCCGGTGGCGCAGTGGTTTAAGCGATGGCCTCTGATCATTCGTCCGAACGGGGTCCGGGTTCGAATCCCGGTGAGGCATGGATGTTGTGTTTGTCTTACGGCACTGGCTCTTTCCCTTCCCTGGAACCAGTGGCCCTAAATTAGGGACGGGCGACTGCTTATAGCCCATTGAGTTGCTCACGGTGGTCGTTAAACCTCCAATTAAAAAAAAAAAAACAAAAAAAAAAAAAAACAATCACAGCAGGCCTAGTAAATGCTTTGTTCCGACATATTAAAGTACTTACCTGGGCCAGCCACACAATACCAAGAGCTCAGTGGTGCACCCAGGATTTCTTTAAGGGGGTGGACCAAAATATTGAAGATGCAAATAAAAATATCCTAGAGAAAATATTTTCCAAAATAATGGGAAGGGATAAAAATATCTCTGGCACATTAAAGTGCATTTCCAATTGTTTGTAAAATATATATTTAAAAACTTAAACAAATATATATTAAAAATAAGCAGCCAATAACAAAAAAAGAAGGACCAAGTTACACCTCATGGCAGAGGCCCAGGGGCAAATTTACAAAGAAGCCGATAAAGCCCAGACATGGGGCTCCACGATGCCAGAGGGGCCCTCAAACAACATTTTTAAAAAAATTTCCTGCAAGAATAAAAGTCATAGAGTAGCGGATAAATTTGCTGTTCTGAGTTTTGGGAGTATGATTCTGCCCGAACCTGAAGTATGTCATCTACAAGTAATAAGTACTAATTTACTTGCTTAAAATTTCAGGTTGAGTCAAAATCACACACACACACATTTTGAGAGTAATATTACTTAGTACTATGCTAAAGCTGCACTTAGAGATTGGAATGTTATTTCTGGCCAATTTGCTTAGGATGTAATGACCATTTAGCTTTTTAAATCAGTATTTAATATGATGGCCCATCTTTTCCTTAAAATTTCTTTTTCTTCGTTCTGACCAGTTTGAAAGGCAATCACAAGATCGTTACCGTACAAGTAAAAGGTATTGGAAAAGCTGGTTTTCTCAGTCAGTAGGATGGAATCTTATGATATGGAACAACAGATCTCACACCGCATCATATTGCATGAGTACCAATTAAAAACAGTGCTGTAAACCAATCATATACTGTGTCATATGTTAAATGCTAGTACTGGTACTTTGGTAGCCATCCTTACAAAGGTTCCACTTTTCTTACATAGCAAAGGCTACTTGTAGCTCCTGCTCTTTCTTCCCTGTCAGGGTATCACATAGCCCCTAAATATTAAAATTCGTCTTGATATCTGTAATCGCTTTGGGGCCATGGCTTGTAACAAGCCACAGACAGACAGACTGACTGACACAGATGCATCACCGTAAAAAGTAAATCATGTTTGGTGGAACTCAAAACTAATATTTCTGTTGAAATGTTGAAGTTGAATTGTTTTGTGATATTCTCATGCATTAGTATGAGAGAAAGTAAAATGGGATGGGTGGGAAGTATGGGGCAACAAAAAACATTTTTCATTTTCAATGATGGCTTGCAAAGTGAGGCCCCCGTCCCCCTAAAATCGATTCTGTGCACAGGGCCCTAGTAATTATAAATCCTCCACTGGGGAGGTCCCTGGGCATCTTGCAGTGGCACACTCAGTGGGCTGTTCAGGGGCTCCTGACCACCCACTGAGTGTACCACTCCCAATCATCGAAGTCTCATAGACATTCTAGAATATATATATTTGTCCTCCCTAAAATTAGCTTTTTTTGTCCCCCCTTCCCTTCATTAAATTTTCTCATTCCCATTTAGGAAAAGTGCTTTTTATTTTTTATTTTGTTTTACTTTGCTCCTATGACAGGCAAGTTTTCTTCCCCCTGGTTTGTTAGGTGGTATTTTTGCGTTCTTTTGGCTTTAATCTTTATTTATTAATTTGATAAGTGCTGAGCTCATTCCTAAAGTTTCCGAGTTTAGGACAACTGACCACAGAAGTGTTAGGGGCTGAATAAAAATTGCAGTTTCTTGGCAACACAACATATATATGTTGCTCTGGGAATTTGACATGTGCAGCCCGAGTTGTATGTCATGATCGCTGTAAATGGAGAAGTTTGATACGGCAACAGTGAGTTTTACTCACTGTTGCCTGGTAGTTATCTGGTGGTTTGTATTTCTTTGTGGAGCTAACCTCTGAATCTCGGAGAACAACTTAGTGATGTGTATGTAACAAGTTTTATTGTCACTTATAAAATGAGAATTGAACTGGAAACTCTATCAACATAAAAAAAAAAATTACGACTATACTAATAGGAAACGTGCTTTGTTAAACTGTGCTAAGGGGTGAAGCAAACATTGCACTTTTGTTTGGGGAAATAAATAGTGCCATTGTAGGTTTCTAAAATCTATGGTATTTGGTGAAGGTATAAGGCACAACTCATGCTTTATTCGGAAAAAAATAATAAGGTATGATTTTTTCATATTTTATTTTTTCAGACGAGGGAAATTGCAGAAACTTTGTCAGTGCTGAATATTTGCTTTGACAACATCCAGGTGATCTCGTTCCACCTAAAAACTGTGACTTTCAGAGCAGTGAATGTCACACTTTTACTCAGACACAAAACATTAATTATAAGGCCCTAGGCGTAGGCCTTTTTAACAGATTTTAATCAACAGAACTCATATTCATAATGTTTACATAACATGCGAAGTTAGTAATATTGTGCTTTTTCTTAGGCACCAAACCTTAATTAATAGGCCCCAGGCATAAGCCTAAGAAGTAATACTTAGTGCCTAACTGAAAGTGCAGTATTATAATAATAACTTGTTTTATTATGAAAACCTTATGAATATGAACACAGCAAATTAAAAACTGTCAAAAAGGTCTCTAGGCCTAGGATATATCAATTAATGTGTAGTGCCCAAAATAAAAGCTCAATATTATTAATTTGTTTAGTGAAAGTTATGAATATGAGATCAGCAGATAAAAAAACTGTTAAGGTCTATGCCAATATAATTAATGTCTTCTACCTGACTAAAAGTGTGACATTATTTTTATTTTCCATAAAACTAAAAATGTCACTGTTAGTTTTTAATTGATACGCTAAAATGAGTACAGTGCATTAAAGGTTGTTGAAATGGCCCAACCCCAGGACCATATTTGTAATATCTAGGTAGAAATGCAAAATTACATCAAGCTATATCTCGGTACAAATAATGTACATGCATATCACTAAGCTGTTCTCTGAGATTCAGAGGTTAGCTCCAAAAAGAAATACAAACTACTAGATAGCTTTTACTTACTGTTGCCATATCAAACTTCTCCATTTACAGCTATCTTGACATACAACTCGGACTTCATTGACATTCATTACATGCCATACACAAGATGTTCTATACTTCATACTCATAATTTGTTTCTCATGCAGACACTTCTGAATCAGATCTTCACATGACTTCCTCTGCCTTCCTCTGTCTTTCCTTCCTGCCACTTGGGTTAAAAAGATTTTCTTAGTAAGCATCTCATCACTCATTCTTTCAACATGGCCAAACCACCAAAGCATATTAGTCTCCACCTTGCTAACAACATTTTGCTTCACATCACACAACTGCAACACATCTTCATTCCTCACACAATCAGAACATGTCTTGCCACCCCCCCATAAGTAATGCATTTCTCCAGCACACAAATGACTCCTATGTTTCTTCTGCAGTACCCAGGTTTCACTGCCATACATCAGAGTAGGAACAATTACACTCTCATACACAGCTATGCGGGACTCTCTTGAGAACCCATCATTCCTGTTTCCTGTGAAAACCTCCTAGAGCAGCCATGACTTTCAATGAAGAATTCACTCGCCTACTAATTTCACCATCCAATTTGTTCTCTCTGTCAAACATGCTTCCTAAATACACAAACTCACTCACCTGGTCAATCACTGTGCCATTTAGACTTACATTACATTCAGTGCTACCAGTTCCTCTCTCAAAAACCATAACTTTGGATTTTCCCTTATTTATACTCAGTTTGAATTTCATGCAAATTTCATACATCCAGGACAACATACTCTGCAACTCACTTTTGCTCTCTGCCAACAGGACAGTGTCATCAGCATACAGCAATCTGCACACACTGATATCACCGAGACATAAACTAGTATTATCTATTTTGGCATCACGCATCGATCAATATATTAAACAGCCATGGAGACATTACACAACCTTGCCTGATTCCTGCCCCAATAGAAAACCATTTTGATAAAACACCATTCACTCATACACAGGCTCTACTGTCAGCATACATGGCTTTTACGCTATTAAGTAGATTCCCAGTAACACCATATTCATTCAATACCTTCCACAAAAGTGTCCTATTTACTCGGTCGTAAGATTTCTCTAAATCTATGAAGGCAGCAAAAACTTTCTTACCAACAGCCAGATACTTTTCAATCATCGTGTGTAATGCAAAAATTTGGTTAGTGCAGCCTTTACCAGGCATAAACCACTCTGAACATCCCACACTTTCTCTGATGCAAGACCCTGTACTTTTTCAATAACGGCCTTACCAAACACTTTCCCTGGCACACTTAATAGGCTAATACCACGATAGTTCTTGCAGTCAGTCTGATAACCTTTTTCCCTTACACAAGGGAGCATTGATAGCATCCCTCCAATCCCGAGGGACCATTCCTTATGCCCAGCACAACTGGCAAATTTCAGTTAATCCATCAATTACAGAGTCACCACCATATTTCAACATTTTGGCAGTTATGCCATCAACTCCCGGAGCCTTACCATTCTGAAGAGATTTTAGAGCTTTACACACCTCTTCTCTTGAGATTCCTCCTGTGCTTCCCTCCTTCACTGTGACATCATCTGCTTCTGCCTCAGAATCGCCTTTGCTTTCCTGATCTAATAACTGATAAAAATATTAACCCCATCTTTCACTTAACTCATTGGGCACCCTTATCATTTCTCCAACCCTATTCTTCACACAACTTAACACTTTGTTTCCCCTACTTTTCCTGAGTCTCATGTACTTCCAGAAAGACTTCCTATCTTTCCAAAAACCGAATTCATGCCTTTCCACTTTCTCCTTCCTATCTTTTGCCTTACTCTGGCGAACCAGTTTGGCGGTTTCACACTTCTTACAGCAATATTCATCCACAGAAACTCTACCTTGCAACATCCCCAAATAGGCTTCCTTCTTTCTGTTTACTGCCTCTTCAAACTCACTATTCCACCAAGCATCACCTCTATTGTTACCCACTATTGTGGTGCCACAGACCTTTTCAGCAGTAGTGACTAAACAGTTCTTAAAACATTCCCACTTCTTTTCTACATCCCTCTCACAAAACTTCAGCTCCATCAGTCGTTCTCTGAGTACGTTAGAACAACGCTGATGATTTTCAGGGAGCCTTTCAACCTTTATTCTTTCCATCCTGTGCCTCTTCCTATTCCTTTCCCTCCAACCAACATTCAGTTTCACTCGTGACACTACCAAGTAATGATCAGAGCCATCAGCCGCACCTCTCATCACACGAGTGTCAACAATTAAGTGTTTCAGACGCTGATCATAGACAACAAAATCTATCACACTCTGTTGACCAAGAGTACGATTTCCCCAAGTGTATGTGTGGATAGGGATGTAAGGTCAGGTGATGCGTAACATCACAGCCTCTCCTTGACAAATGTCAACCCCGCCTTCTCGTGGTGCATCCTGTTCCCACTAAAGGGGCTCTGACGACCGCAAATAGCGGTATAACTATACCATCGGGATCAGAGGAAATGCTATCCCACACTCACCAACCCGCTTGGCCAGCGTGGTGAGTTATGGCCAAACACCTCCAAAATGACTCTACAACTTAAATCTTGGCCCTCAGTCTCCGGCAGCTGGAATGTACCTGGCCAAGGCAGCGGCCAGTGCGACATGAAGGCAGAGGGTGCTAAGAATCCCCGGAGGACCGGACTAGGCTGCCATTTGATGCTGACCTTGGCTACCTACAACGGACGCTCCCTATCTTCTGATTCAAGGCTTCTTGAATTGGAAGAGGAACTACAAAGGATCAAGTGGGACATCGTCGGGCTAAGTGAGGTAAGGAGAAAAGGAGAAGATCTCATTGAACTGAAAAGTGGACATCTCTTCTATTATCGTGGGACAGATACTGGCAGAACTAGTGGTGTTGGATTTATAATAAACAAGAAACTGAAGGATAAAGTGGTAGAAGTTGAAAGTTCCTCTGACAGAGCTGCACGACTCGTTATCCAACTATCGAGAAGATACCAGGCTCAGATTATTCAAACTTATGCACCCACCACAAGTCATCCTGAAGAAGAAATTGAAGAATTTTATGAGGAAATTCGTCATCTAAATAATAAAGGTAAGCAGCACTTGAAGATAATTATGGGAGATTTCAATGCAAAAATAGGGCACCGGCAACAGAATGAAACTTCAGTAGGTAAATTCGGTCACGGCAACAGAAACCAGCGTGGAAATACTCTCGTTGAGTTTGCAGAGGCAGAAGGATTTTTCATCTTGAATTCCTTTTTCAAGAAAAAGCCACACAGGAAATGGACATGGAGACATCCAATTGGGACGACAAGTGAAATTGATTTTATTATGTGTAACAAAAAATTCGTCATCGAAGACTGCAGTGTGCTGAACAAGTTCAACACAGGTAGTGACCATAGATTGG
Source organism: Macrothele yani (assembly GCA_039090855.1). Classification (NCBI taxonomy): domain Eukaryota; kingdom Metazoa; phylum Arthropoda; class Arachnida; order Araneae; family Macrothelidae; genus Macrothele; species Macrothele yani. The sequence goes on along the minus strand of CM077027.1, from coordinate 127,950,559 downwards.
TGAGATGTAAGATGCACCTCAACACTAAACTGGAACGTGGCAAGCTCATAAGACAAACAAAATGTATTGACATAACCAACCTTAAAAAACACCATAATACTTTCAAGTTGGAACTGAAGAACAGATTCACTGCTTTAGAAGGCCTAACATCGGAAGAAGTGGATATTTCGGAAGTTAACAGAAAAGTAACCAAAGCTCTTATGGAAACAGCAACAAAATTAGCTGGGTCTAAGAACAAGTTGCATGTAAACAAATTATCAGGAAAAACCAAAATGTTGATGCAAAAAAGAAGAGAGATGAGGACAACTAAAGAAGATGTGACTTCCAAAGTGGAATATATAGAGCTATGCAAGACAGCACGAAAAAGTATCACTGAAGACGTAAGGAAATTCAACTGTGAGCTAGTGAGGAAAGCAATTGAAAACAACCAAAGCCTAAAGATAGCAAAGGGACATCTCAGTAAGGGAAGAAAACAGATTATGGCTCTGAGAAAAGAAGATGGTTCTATAACAAGAAATAGAGGCGAAATTTTGACAAGAGTGAAAGATTTCTACTCCAAATTATATGAAAGGGATGATACATGTACTCCAGACATCATGAAAGGTTCCAGAGTTCTTCCAGTCCTCCCAGCAGAAGTTGCTCATGCAATCAAGAACATGAAGCGGGGGAAAGCTCCAGGAGAAGATGGAATTACTATAGACATCATACAAGAAGCAAGTGGAGAAATTGAAACAGTACTCGCCCAAATTTTCACTCGATGCCTTAATGAAGGGAAGATTCCTGAGGATTGGAACACCGCTACAATGATCCTGCTACATAAAAAAGGTGGCATTGAGGATCTCAGGAACTACAGACCTATCAGCCTCCTATCAGTGGTTTATAAAATCTTCACTAAAGTTCTTTCACACCGTTTGAAGGTAACACTGGACATGGCTCAACCGAGAGAACAAGCTGGATTCAGGAGTGGCTACAGCACAATAGATCATATCCACGTACTGAGAGAACTAATTGAAAGAGCGAGGGAATATGAACTTCCATTGTGCATGGCTTTTATCGATTATGAAAAAGCCTTTGATTCGGTGAAACCATCAGCAGTTACCACGGCTCTGAAATCCTGCGGTATTGAAGATGCATACATTAATATTATTAATAACATCTATGAAAATGCAAGTGCAAAGATTCGGCTGTTTGAAAATACAACACACATAAAAATTGGAAAGGGAGTGAGACAAGGTGACACCATATCTCCGAAGCTCTTTAATGCCACATTGGAAAATGTCTTTCAATCACTGAACTGGGAAAACAAAGGGATAAAGATTAATGGAGATTTTCTAACCCACCTTCGTTTTGCTGATGACGTAGTCATTTTTGCAACTACCCCATCAGAGCTGCAGAGTATGATCCAGGAACTTGCTGACAAGAGTAAAGAAGTGGGATTAAAAATGAACTTTCAGAAGACAAAAGTGATGTTCAATGCTTTTACAAGAAATGAAGACTTATCGATTGATGGAGAAAAACTGGAGATAACAGATACGTATGTTTATCTTGGACAGCAGATATCAAGTGAGGGTCACATTGATGAAGAAATTAATCGGCGTACAAAACTTGCCTGGAGAGCTTTTGGAAGAAACAGCATAATTTTCAAGAGCAATATGCCATTATGTCTTAAAAGAAAAGTGTTTGATCAATGCATCCTTCCAGTGCTTACGTATGGTGCAGAGACGTGGACCTTAACTAAAAGAGACATACAAAGGCTGCAGACAACTCAAAGAAGCATGGAGAGGTGCATGCTTGGTATAACCAGGAGAGATAAGAAGAGGAACTCGTGGATCCGAAAAATGACGAGAGTGGAAGACATCATGATCAGAGTTAAATCCCTGAAATGGCAATGGGCTGGACATACTGCCAGAAGGACAGACCATAGATGGACAGCCGAAATTTTAGATTGGATTCCAAGGGACAGGAAAAGACCCAGGAAAAGACCACATGGGAGATGGGTGGATGAAATTCGTAAATATGCGGGAGTGACATGGAGGAGACTGGCACAAGACAGACCGTTGTGGAGGAAACTTGGGGAGACCTTCGTCCAGCAGTGGATTGATAATGGTTGACAATGATGATGATGATGATGTGTGGATATACTTGTGGTTGAAAAATGTATTAGATACATACAAACCATTCTCAATGCACAGTTCAATTAATCTTTCACTATTATCATTCACACAAAGATCATTAAACTTACCCAGAACATCGTCAGAAATTGCATTCTGCACACCTACTCTAGCATTGAAATCCCCTGCTATTATAACTTTCTCTTTAGCACCAAACTGGCTCAAAACAGCTTTTAGCTCATTCCAGAAATCTTCCTTCTTATGAGAGGTTTCAGAATCACAAGGAGCATACACTACAACAATTACTATTCTCTGAAGTTTCATTTTCAAACGAATCCAAAGAATTCTCTCACTTATGCAGCTATAGTGAATCAAGTTGTTCATCTTTTCACTTAAAATCACACCTACACCAGCCTGTCCTCTCACATTATCCAATACTCCAGACCACACACTCACCATTCCATCCACTTCTATCCCAATTTCCTTCTATTTGGCTTTACTTACACACAGCTCATCCCATCTATAATTATTCATCTCTTCAATCACCTTGTTCATCTTGCCATTTATACCTTGAGTATTCCAAACACCAATCTTACACTCACTCATCCCACATCTCTTTCTGATTCTCCTTCTTCCAGTTCCAGGTCGATTCCGTGTGGGACCATCCTTTTCAAGTGTGGTAGGTCCACCATATTCCACATTTGAGACCTTTTTAATATTTCTTTTTGTCTTTTTAATCAGGTAAGTACATCAGTGTGGGGGATTAGCCCACAGCTGACAGTTCCAGTTGGACATTCAACCTAAAGATTCTGGAACAAAACCCAGTGAGTTGGGGTCTTTTTGCCAATGTCACACAGAACTAGCTGGCACCTCTCCATACAAATAATGTACCTTCCCATTTCAACAAAGGGGCATAAGCACAGTGAGGTGGCAGCAATAAAATTGCAATCTTTAGAGGCGACCTATCAGGAAGTTGATAGAGTGAAACCAAAACTGTGAGTTTTGCACAATCCCCTTCTTAACAGTTTTATGATCATCATACATCAAAGTGTACATGAAGACATAAAAAATGCAATTTTTATACGACCACCTAACACTTTTGTGGCCGGTTATCCTGTGGTCGGCTGTCCTGTGTTCAGATGTTCAGTGACCAGTTGTCCAGACCCCAAATTTTCTATTTCTGGCACAGAGAGCTCTGATCTAGTGCATCTCTTAGCCTACGAGATTAAAATTTATTCATTCATGGGGAGGAAAGGTTGAATTTGGGATATTTTTTTTGTTAGCAAATTTACTAAACTTATTTATTTAATTTTCTAAAGTTAAAATTTAAAATTTAAATTCAATCACATGATGCAGTGGGTGTATCAAACTCTCAAAAGGAATAAGGTGAAGGTCGGCATTCAGATAAAATATCCTTCAAGCCACGGCAGTTATACACCGATGAGCCATTACCATATGACCACCTACCTAATAAGCTGTTGGACCCAATTTAGCTCGCAAAACAGTGGCCACTCAGTGAGGCATCGATTTGATGAGGTGGCAATAGGTATCCTGGGGTGTCTGGTACCATAATGTCAACAGCAGGTCCTCCAGTTCCCGTACATTTCAGTGTGGTGGTGATTTAGCGCGAGCCCACCTTTCCAAGTTGAACCACAAATGTTCGATTGGGTTCGTGTCAGGTGAATTTGGAGGCCAAGGCATTAACAGAAAGTCACCAGCATGTTTCTCGAACCACTCCTTGACAATTCTGGTAGTGTGGCATGGCGGGTTATCCTGGAACACAGTTGCCTTGACAATTCTGGTAGTGTGGCATGGCATATTATCCTGGAACACAGTTGCCTTGATAATTCTGGTAGTGTAGCATGGTGCATTATCCTGGAACACAGTTGCCTTGACAATTCTGGTAGTGTGGCATGGTGCATTATCCTGGAACACAGTTGCCTTGACAATTCTGGTAGTGTGGCATGGTGCATTATCCTGGAACACAGTTGCCTTGACAATTCTGGTAGTGTGGCATGGCATATTATCCTGGAAACACAGTTGCCTTGATAATTCTGGTAGTGTAGCATGGTGCATTATCCTGGAACACAGTTGCCTTGACAATTCTGGTAGTTTGGCATGGTGCATTATCCTGGAACACAGTTGCCTTGACAATTCTGGTAGTGTGGCATGGTGCATTATCCTGGAACACAGTTGCCTTGACAATTCTGGTAGTGTGGTATGGCATATTATCCTGGAACACAGTTGCCTTGATAATTCTGGTAGTGTAGCATGGTGCATTATCCTGGAACACAGTTGCCTTGACAATTCTGGTAGTGTGGCATGGCGCATTATCCTGGAACACAGTTGCCTTGACAATTCTGGTAGTGTGGCATGGTGCATTATCTTGGAACACAGTTGCCTTGACAATTCTGGTAGTGTGGCATGGTGCATTATCCTGGAACACAGTTGCCTTGACAATTCTGGTAGTGTAGCATGGTGCATTATCCTGGAACACAGTTGCCTTGACAATTCTGGTAGTGTGGCATGGCGCATTATCCTGGAACACAGTTGCCTTGACAATTCTGGTAGTGTGGCATGGCGCATTATCCTGGAACACAGTTGCCTTGACAATTCTGGTAGTGTGGTATGGCGCATTATCCTGGAACACAGTTGCCTTGACAATTCTGGTAGTGTGGCATGGCGCACCATCAGGGAACACAGTTGCCATGAATGGGGGAACTTGGTCCGCAACGATGTTCAGATACCTGACAGACATCAGGGATTGTGCTATTGGGATAATGGGGCCTAAAGTGTCCCAAGAAAACATCGCCCACAGCATAACACTGCCACCCAACAGTGCATCCAGGTGCCATAGCCTCCGTTGGTAATTGGCGTATACACTCTCAGCCATCTACATAATACGCCAGGAATCTTGATTCGTCAGACAGGCCACTTTCTTTGAATCATCCACTGTCCAATCTTGACGATCTTGAGCCCATTTCATGCGTTGTTGGCGATGATGTGCAGTGAGCATGGGGACCCGACTGGGTCTTCGGCTACGCAGGCCCATGCACAGAAGGCTGTGATGAAGTGTGTGCTGTGACACATTGCCGTGATCACCACTGTTGTAGCTGCAGGTGATTTGTCGCACTGTGGCCCTGCTGCCACTGTGAACAATACACGACAGTCTGCTCCTCTCTGGCATCAATGATTTGCGGATGACGGTTCGTTGTTTGGCCATCCGTGCACCGCTTTTGATACGTACTTACTACAGCGGCACATGAACAACCTACAAGCTGCGCCGTTTTTCGAGATCATAGTTCAGAGGCACCGTGCCATCACAATTTGTCCTTTATCAAATTCCGATAAATTGGCAGCTTTTCCCATTCTGACTCCGAACACTTTACTAACCGAAAGCCTGTCCTCGGGTTGTATATATATTGCTCTCTATGCTTCACCTACATCACCGTTCGGTCTTCAGGTGTGCTCATTTCTCTCAGCTGGGGGTGGTCATAATGTAATGACTCATTGGTGTATTAATTAAGATCCTCTCTTCAATTCATGTAGGTGTATAAATTTATTCACTTTTTTTTTCTAATTACAGTGCCTCTCCTTCGATTTAGGTTACTTTACTTAAATAAATATGAAAAACAAATAAACAAGAACACATTTTTCAAAATGTTTAGCATAAGTACAAAACATTATTTTCATAGTGTATTTCCTGTTTTTTGATGCTGTCCACATTGCTGGTAATTTTATTCATGATTGCAATATATTTTAGTTATTGTTTTTCAACTGTTTATTAATAGATTTTCACAGAAACATTGCAAGCGATGGCTTCTGATCATTCATCCGAGATGTGTCCGGGTTTGAATCCTGGTGGGGCATGGATGTTGTGTTTGTCTGACAGCACTGGCTGTCTGCCTTCCGTGGAACCTGTTTCCCTAAATTAGGAATGGGTGACTGCTTATAGCCCACTGAGTTGCTCACAGTGGTCATTAAACTTCCGAACAAAATTAAAAAAAAAAAAAAAAAAAAAACCAGAAACAGCTCACTTTTTTGGGTGGTTATTTGGCAGGAATCAGTTATAATGTTTTTGCTGATGTTTTCATTACTGATGACAAGTGCGTGCCCTTAGTCCAAATTGCGTTATTTATTCAAGCAGTAAACTAGTCAAAATAATTTTGTCAACTATGATATTCATAGTTTCTTCCTTTTTTGCACTAAATTAAAAATCCCTTTTTATCTAATTCCAAACAAACAATGAAACATGAAAAAGATATTGATCAACATTAAATATTTTAAAGATATAAGTTCTTCATTTCATTAGAATTCTCAAGTAAAAAATGGCTGTGATCCTGTTGATAGGTATAAGTTATTAGTTCACCCGGCTGCAATCTACATTTCCTGATGTACAAACCATTTAAATATTTTTTTTAACAATACCTGTTTCTAATGCTAGCAGTAAACACTCATTAAGTATGTAAATGGGTTTAAAATTATTTATGTAATCACTAAATCAATTTCATTTAAGCCATTTGACATTTATATTTATTGAAAGCGATATTGTTCAATCATTAAATTATGAATTAATTATTGACAGATTCGCTATGTTAAAAGTGAGAAAAGGTCGATTTTAATATGATTATTATGAATAAATGTATACAAAATAACTAATATTTTTTATTTATTTTTGTTCAATGTTTATTTATATACATGTTTATTACTTACTATTTAATAATACTGAATGGGATGTGTAGTGTAAAATTTTTTTTTTTTTTATGTATGAGTTTTTGTTTAATTAAAAACAATAAATGCTGTATTTTTCAATTTATGTGTTTTGGTTTAACATCCTTAAAAAACAAAACAAAAAACTTCATTTTTAGGGGGCTCAAAATCAGTTCCACTTGGGGCCACCAAAACTCTTAATCTGCCACTATTCCTATTCCACCCCTAAATCTACTGCGATTTGAGAAACCTTGCAGATCATTACCAACAACAGTGAGTCTTGCAGTGATAGCATCTCACTAGAGTTGCCATGAATTTGGAACCAGTTCTTCAAATAAGAATGCCTTTTGTTTTTCTTCCAGGATACCACATGCCAAACCAACTTGTCTCCTCTTGTCTTTGAATGAATAATTACATTTCCATCTATTTGTTTATTATCCAGTCAAGCCACCATGTTCAAATTGTTGAAGCATTCTGTTATTCAGTTTTCTGTCTGCCTTGCTTGAAAAAGCTACCTGGTTGATGTGCAAAAGCTTGGAAACTTTGAATTTTATTTTATGTAAATTCTCTTCATTGAAAATTGTACAGTTTTATCAAGTAAAAATTTAGATGCTTTAATTCACATACATCTTATCAGTGTGAAAAGAATGAAGGTATCTTTATCTTTTTGGAACTACACAATGCATATGAATGAAGGTATCTTTATCTTTTTGGAAGAAGAATGAAGGTATCTTTATCTTTTTGGAACTACACATTGCTTCCCATTGTACTTTTTATTTACCATTATTCTATTTTGAAAATTTGTATGACAGAGGATGATGTTGCTGCTGCAAAAGAAAGTGTTTGTGCTATTAAAGTAGTTTTAATTGATACTTCATTAAGGTAAAGGACAAGGCACAAATCAAGTACTTTAAAATTCAGCAATTGCCTGTATCACTTACTGAAAGGATATTATTACCAGAATATTAGAATTTTCTGAAGACATGTTTTGTAAACATTTCATGGCACAAAGGTCCTGGCTACATCATCTATTTCCATTTCAACTGTTTGGTCTTGAAAAGTGTTCAGCAAGGCAAGTTTTCAGATTTGTGGCATAACGAAAGGAACCCAAAATAAAGAAGCAAACCACTTTTCGTTTCTGTTTAGTGGTTTGAGCGACTGCTCAGAAACTCCATCAGGTGGGCAAAGTCATCCTAATACACTGGCATGGAAAAATTAAGGACGAGACGGTTTTTCAAATGTAACGTAGTGCAGAAGTGCTCCACATCGACTCAAATCATACCATAAGATCCCCAAGATGTAAGAATATGGGACAAGTGAGCAAAAACGTCCAAACAAGGAATCCGAAGGATACAAAGGCACTTTATTGAAAAGGTAGCTTCGAGCACAACTGGACAGAAGACAGAAACGTCCATATGACAGGCGGCTGCCAAGAAAAATCCAGTCTTTAGTAGGGGATATGATCATACTTGACTGCGTTGCAGGATTTTTACAACGTCTGTCCATGCTGAGGACAAGGTTGTCAAGGAGCTGTTGAGGCATCGTAGTCCATTCCTCTTGTAGTGCCAGTCGCAGCTGCGGAATCGTTTGCTGGTGGCAGGTGACATGCTGCCAAGCGTCTCCCGAGAAGGTCCCACATGTGTTCCATTGAATTTAGGTCCGTGGACCTTGCGGGCCAATCCATACGTTGAATATCTTCACTCTCCAACAGCTCTGTGACAGCCACTGTACGATGAGATGTAGCGTTGTCGTCCATGAAGAGGAACTCAGGACCCACAGTACCTCTAAACAGTCGCACGTGAGGCAGGAGAACCTCGATACAATAGCGGACACCAGTGACTAAACCTCCTTGGAAGAAGTGGAGGTCAGTACAGCTACCAAGCGTGATACCGCCCCAAACGAGAACTCCGCCACCTCCAAACCATTCCCTTTCTATGATGTTGGAGGTGTGATTGCGTGTTCCCTGCTCTCTCCAGATGTGTGTACGTCCAGAATCGCTCATCAGACTAAATCGGCTCTTATCCGTAAAGAGAACTCGACCCCATTGCTGATGTGTCCACTTCTTGTGTTCCTGGCACCACAAAAACCGCGGTCTCCGATGAGCAGGCGTTAATGGCACATGCCGTACTGGTTGTCGTACAAATAGACCAACTTTGTGCAGCCTCCTGGCCATGGTAAAGCGCGATAACGGAAGTCCAGTTGTCTGTTGCATGTGCCTTGCGATTTCTCCCGCTGTCTGCCGCCTGTCTCTTCTCGCCTGTAGGACAATATACCAGTTGTCCACCGCCGTATTTGCTCCTGGACGACCGCTGCTAAACTCTCGGACAGCTGTTCCTGTCATTTGAAATGCTCTCCAAGCTCGTGAAACGATGCTGTGAGCGATCCCAAACTCCTCGGCCGCACTAATCACACTTCGACCTTCTTCCAACTTCCCAATAACGCGACCTCTGGTAAAGTCATCCAGATGTCGTCTACTGGATTACCTGATGGCCATATCACATGGTGGCAGCAACTCAACGTCGTTCAAACCAGTGTACACCGTGCAATAGCTTTCACCGATTTGCTGAGCGTACACCGCCCGTGTGCTTTATGCCCTTCCAACAATCCCCCTACGTCATGCTGCATATATGCGCATGCCCTACCGTACCGGACCCTAGTCTATCTCTTCAGTAGTCTTTCGGTCTGTTCCACCTGCTTGTTCCGCTGTTATGCTAATTTCTCCTCTTCGTCCTTAATTTTTGCATACCAGTGTATTAGGGGTATGCAAAAGTTTCTGCCGCCCCAGCTAGTGGGCGCTGTAGGAGTCTAACCGGCCTGCGACCCATGATGTCAGTTCGTACATAAAGCCAAGCATGGCGGTTGATAAAGTTCATTTATGGCACTGTTTGTTATTCATGTTTAATTTAGGGAAAAGTGCGAGTGAAGCATACGGTTCAATATGTCAGGCATATGGCGAAACAATTGTGGGCAGCGGACGTGTCGAGAATAGTGTGCCAGGTTTAAGAAAGGTGATCTAAGCTTGGAAGATAAGTCACGTGCAGGTAGACCGCAGGAACTCGCAGATGAGGAGCTGAAATCGTTGTTCCAAGAGGATGCTACACAATCAACCACGCAATGGGCGAAATGTTTGGAAGTGGCTCAATCGATGGTGGTACGGCATCTACAGGCCTTGGAGAAGATCTAGAGAATTGGTAAGTGGGTTCCGCATACTTTAACGTAGCGTAATATTGGTCAGCGATTGGGCATCTGCATGTCGTTGCTGAAGAGGTTTCAAGGGAAGAATTTCTTGTGGAAAGTTTACACCGGGAATGAAAAATGGGTCTGTTGCTGCAACCCTGTACGCAAGCAATCCTAGGTCGATCCAGGCCAGCCATCAACATCCACTTCAAAACAGGATATCCATGGGAAAAATTGTGCTGTTGTGTGTGTGGTGGGACATGCATGTAGTGCTGTACTTCGAACTGTTGAAACTGGGCAAAACAATCACTGCACAACGATTTAGTGATCAGTTGATGAAACTGAATGCCGTAATTGAGAAAAAACGCCCATGAACAGGTAAAGGACTGTGCCTAGTCATCCTGTTACACGATAATGCCAGACCACACATTGGTGCCACCACGAAATCAGCCCTTGAACAATTATGCTGAGAGGTTTTACCGCACCCAGCTTACTCCCCAGACATTGCACCCTCTGACTTTCATCTGTTTTGCTCTATGCAACATGCCCTAGCCCGACAGCAGTTCACCACAGTTCCAGAGGTGGAAAATTTCATCAGTGTGTTCTTCAGCTCAAAACCCAAGTCCTTCTATCACATGGGCATTCATTTGTTGCCCGAAAAATGGCAAAAGGTCATTGATGCTAACGGCCAATATTTTGTTGAATAAATGTGTACTGGTTTCCTGATTGTTCCCGTCTCCTTTCTCCTTAAAACGACAGAAACTTTTGCATACCCCTAATACATCCTGCTCACTTGAAAAATGTCCCGACTTCGGAAACTTCTCCACTTCCCTAGAAAGAGAAACAAAAGCCTCCAATAGAGAGGTATTCTCTTTTCTACAGTGCATGTTAGACAATTAACAATACTTTAGGGTGATAGAGTTGTTTCATGACTTTTCTGCATTTTTTCAGTCTTAATGTAACAGAGTGACATAGAAGAATGTCTCCACACTCTGTGAGGGAGGAACATTTACTCTTATGGCACAGAAAGATGTTTTCTGCCATTCTTGAAATTGCAGGAAATGGATGACAAATTTATAGGTATGTGGAGAGCATAGGCATAGATAAGGAAACACTGGTAGATGCAATCCTGTGATATGTAGGGAAAAAGTGTGTTTATTTTAAGTTCTACACTCATAGCTGAGTATATCTATGTAGAATAAAAAAAGGCTGGTTTGGTAAAATCAGAATAATTTTTAAAGCATGTTGATGTTCCATTTGGTGCAAGTCTAAGAAATAGAAAAACAAAACAATGTACAAATGCACAGTAGTGTCACATTATTGTGACCACCTCCTACTTTTGACGTCAACAGTGCATAGCCAATGAAAGAAGGCAGGTGTTGTGAACTGGCTTCGAGGGTATATAAAGTGTACTGTAGGCATTCTGAAAACATATCACTCGTTGCTGTCATGCATAAAAAGAGCGATTTATCAGATTTGCAAAAAGGGATGATTATTGGCTTTCAGGCCAAGGGTCGCATTTATTTCTGAAACAATGCAGTTTGTGAACTGTTCATGTGCTGCTGTGGTTAAAGTGTATCATGATTGGTGAAATGGCACCATTGCGAATAAGCGACGTGGAAACTGTAGAGTGCCGCGTGCCATTGATGCGAGAGAAGAATGTTAGCTGTGAAGGTGTGTGAGTGCCGATCGGCATGCTACAGTGTAGAAACTCACTGGCCGAATGAACCAGGGGGCTACCGGAAGTGTGTCTAAAACGACAGTTCAGTGAACCCTGCTGTGTATGGGGCTCCGATGCAGATGGATGGTCACTGCACCTATGCTAACGAAGGTGCATTGGCAGAAAAGGCTTACATTTGCACAGCAGTATCGGAATTGGACCTCTGCTGATTCGTAAAGGACAGCCTTCTCCGATGAGTCATGTTTTCTGCTTCATTGAACGGATGGACGTTGGCGTATATGGCGAGAAACATCGGAAAACAAACATTCTTCAGCCAATGCTAGAAGAACGCAAGCTGGTGGGGGGGGGGCAACGCTATGCTCTGGGGAATGTTTTCGTGGCATTCCCTGAGTCCACTCATACTTTTGGAAGGCACTATGGACCGAATTAATTTTGAATCCATCCTTGCAGACCACTTACACCCATATATGCTGATTGTCTTCCCTGGGGTGGATGGAATCTTCCAGCACGGCAATGCGACGTGTCAGACAGCTAGAAATGTTTGAGAGTGGTTGGAAGAGCAGGATGAAAACTTCAAAGTACCTCCCACACTTAAAGTAATTCCCCACACTTAAACCCAATTGAGCATCTGTGGGACCACCTCAATCGTGTTGTTCGCTCTTCCGTGCACCCTCCAGCAGCTGTCAGATGCACTGCAGTCAGCATGGCTCCATATACCTGTGAACACCTTCCAGTACCTTATTGAGTCACTCCCAGCCCATCTAGCCACTGTCTGCACTGCACACAGCTGTTACTCTGGATATTAGCAAGTGGTCACAATAATGTGACTCGACCGTGTATTATGCTTATTAAAATCCTGTGGTTTACAGAATTGCTCTCACAGCCTTTGATCTGTGTAGGGCATGTTCTCCCATGGGTTAGGGGTCACTGGACTTTGCATTTTGAGACCATCATGGGCTTTCCATGGCCCAGCAATGGTTGTTCAGACTCATTACTCTTGTGATTGAATTTAACCTCATCTGCCCACAGGATGTAATGAAAATATGAGGTGGCTAACTGTACCAGTTCAATCTCTGTGCTGCATCATGATCCTGCAAGGCATGTTGCTGAGAAATCCAGTACAGTTGAACATGATTCTGATGAAGGATACCGTAGAGGACTTGTACATGACTCATCTCACATCATATTTAAAACACTTGTGCATATCTTTTGTTCTCCTATCTAATGAGTTTCACACTCCTTGTAAAATCAGTGTTTTTTCCCTTCAAAATTTCACATCTTACACTTCTGTTTTTATGCTTCTTGCAGTATCTCTCTGTGCAATATCTGACAGTGGTCACCCACCTATTTTAGTGGTGTGTCATTTTGTATTACAAGATCAAAAAAGTAGCAGTCGTCATTATGATTTTTTTGTTCCCTCCAGATCACTGGCACAAGAAAACCAATGGAATTTTTTTGTATTGGGTATGTGCATAAGTTCTACTCGTTTTTGTAGGCTTTGAGAAAGGAGAACACAACATATAATGTACCTAGAATTTCACATAATTGCCATCATTCTGTATGACCTCTTGCCATCTGTCTATGAGTAGGTGAATCCCACACTGGAAAAAAACTCTGTGTTTTAGGGTAAAAAATTCATGTAATGCCGTTTTTACATCGCCCATATCATTGATGGTTTGGAGAGTGAAGGCGTTCTGTAATGATAAAAAAAAATCCTCATCAGAAACCACTGATGGACATCCAGGACGTGGTTGATCTTTACAGCTTCTGTCTCCATTCCGGAATTTTCAAAACCAACGGCGACATGTGCCATCATCAACTGCATCCTCCCTATACACTTGACAGATGCTGTGGCAAGCCACAGCTGCAGTACTGCCTTTATCGAACTCGTACAGTAAATGATGTTTAATGTGCTCCATATTGCATGCCATGTTACACTGTCCGTGATTTCCGTTACGAATGACGTACTTAGACAAACCTAGTGCTCCAAGCTTTATTTGCCGAAAATTCGGCATCGCAACGTCTTCTGTGACGTAACAACTCCGAGTGCAATTTTAATGTATTACAAATATGGGTAGAACTTTTGCACACACCCAATACTTTTTGTCTACTGCCTCAGTTCTCCAACACCAACGACCTTATGTGGATGATTTGTCCTGGTCACCAAGTTTCACTCCAAAATACGCATAGTAAGGTTTTTCTGCTATATCTGTAATGTTTCAAATTTTGAAGATGACAATCCGATTTTTGGCGTTAATGTGACAAGGATAGTAAGTCAGATAATATCCGAAAACTTTAAAATTTTCATCGTCCTGGAGTGGGACTCAAACCCGATTCTCCCAGAAAACGCCCGGGTATGCTAACCACTACACCACCCAGAACAACCAAGTTTCAAGTTTCCAATCAATTTGAATATAACCATCACAGGATTCGCTAGTCAAAACAACCAGCATTCATGTTTAGCGAATCTGGAGGTTAAGAATCTTATCCCGTGTTTGCCCGAAGAAGCAGATAAATCATGAAAGAAATACGGGATTACGCCATATAATACAAATTTTGAAGATGACAATCCGATATTTGGCGTAAATGTGACAAGGATGGTAAGTCAGATAATATCCGAAAACTTGAAAATTTTCATTGTTCTGGAATTTTAATAACAACCCCCCCCCCCAAAAAAAAATGTAACAGAAATAGTCCAGATGGTATAACCATTGCCACAGAAACTACCATTCACTACATTAAAGCCAAACATAACTACAGTAGACCAGTGCAACCACCTAGCTTTAATGGACATGGGGGAAGGGATATTTTTTAATTTAATTATTTTTACTACTTTTTTAAATTTATTATTGAATATAATTTTACAAAAGCTGATCAAATTTTTTAATTTAATATTTTTACTACTGTTTTTTAAATGATTATTGAATATGATTTTCCAAAAATCTGAACTAATTTTTTGATTTAATATTTTTTCTAATTTTATTACTGAATATAATTTTTCTAAAACTGGTGTATCTTTCATAATGAGGAGTGCACAAAGGGTGCACTTGTTTTTGGTTTCAGTGGATGACAGCACACTGGCATCCATATCAATGCAAGTCTTTTTTAGGTGCAGGAATTCAACAGTTGCGGATTATTTGATTCCTACCACTGGATTTTTGTCCCTTTTGAAACCTCTTCAGTCATCTTCGGACATTACTGATATTGATTGAGGCAGCTCCATACAGTTTTCTGTGGATTGCCGGTGCTTCACATCCCTCTTTTCCCAGGAATTCAATTACAGCTTGTAAACACTAACAACACTATGAAGTGGAATGTCATGTCTTTTTCTTCTTATAGCTTTCCTTTAGCTTCTTCAATGTCTGCACATAGTGAGCACCGTTTATTGTTGCAACACCTGGATGGTGACATGACGATCGGCTGTGATGAGGTCTTTCACTCATTCTCTGTTGGCATCTGTCACTGCAGTTGTGGGTCTTCCACTCCGTTGTTTGTCCGACACTGAACTTTCTCCCTCTCAAAACCTCTTCATCCATCTTCGGACATTACTGATATTGATTGTGGCAGCTCCATACCGTCTTCTGTGGATTGCCAGTGCCTCACATCTATCTTTTTCCAGGAATTCAATTACAGCTCGCTGTTTTTCTCCGTATTTCATGATCTTTATTTCCAGTTCTGAAAATATTTTGTTTCCACACTGGTAACATACACTGGTGCGCAAAAATTAAAGACGAAGAGGAGAAATTAGCATAACAGCGGAACGAGCAGGCAGAACGGACCGAAAGACCACTCAGGAGATAGACTAGGGTCCGGTATGGTAGGGCATGCACATATATGCAGCATGACATAAGGGGGGGGGGAGTGTCGGAAGGGTATAAAGCACACGAGCGATGTAAGCTCAGCAATTCGGTGAAAGCTATTGCATGGTGTACATCGGTTTGAACGACATCGAGTTGCTGCCACCGTGTGATATGGCCAACAGGCAATCCAGAAGATGACATCTGGATGACTTTACCTGAGGTCGCGTCATTGGGAAGTTGGAAGAAGGTCGAAGTGTGACTAGTGTGGCCGAGGAGTTTGGGATCGCTCACAGCATCGTTTCATGAGCTTGGAGAGCATTTCAAATGACAGGAACAGCTGTCCGAGATTTTAGCAGTGGTCGTCCAGGAGCAACCACGGCGGCGGACGACTGGTATATTGTCCTACAGGCGAGAAGAGACAGATGGCAGACAGTAGGAGAAATTGCAAGGCACATGCAACAGACAACTGGACGTCCGTTATCGCGTTTTACCGTGGACAGGAGGCTGCAAAAAGGTGGTCTATTTGCACGACGACCAGTACGGTGTGTGCCATTAATGCCTGCTCATCAAAGACGGCGGTTTCTGTGGTGCCAGGAACACAAGAACTGGACACATCAGCAATGGGGTCGAGTTCTCTTTACGGATGAGAGCCGATTTAGTCTGATGAGCGATTCTGGACGTATACACATCTGCAGAGAGCAGGGAATACGCAATCACACCTCCAACATCATCGAAAGATACCGGTTTGGAGGTGGCGGAGTTCTCGTTTGGGGCGGTATCATGCTTGGTAGTCGTACTGACCTCCACATCTTCCAAGGAGGTTCAGTCACTGGTGTACGCTATTGTACCAAGGTTCTCCTGCCTCATGTGCATCTGTTTAGAGGTGCTGTGGGTCCTGAGTTCCTCTTCATAGAAGATAACGTTACACCTCATCGTACAGTGGCTGTTGCAGAGCTGTTAGAGAATGAAGATATTCAATGCATGGATTGGCCCGCAAGGTCCCCGGACCTAAATTCAATTGAACACGTGTGGGACCTTCTCGGAAGATGCTTGGCAGCACGTCACCAGCCTCCAGCAACGATTCCACAGCTGTGATTGGCGCTACAAGAGGAATGGGTCGCGATGCCTCAACAGCTCCTTGACAACCTAGTCCTCAGCACGGACAGATGTTGTAAATCCTGCAACGCAGTCAGGGGTGATCATATCCCCTACTAAAGACTGGATTTTTCTTGGCAGTCGCCTGTCACATGGACGTTTCTGTCTTCTGTCCAGTTGTGCACGAAGCTACCTTTTCAATAAAGTACCTTCGTATCCTTTGGATTATTTGTTTGGACGGTTTTGCTCACTTGTCCCATATTCTTACATCTTGGGGATCTTATGGTACAATTTGAGTCGATGTGGAGTACTTCTGCACGACATTACATTCGTAAAACCGTCTCGTCCTTAATTTTTGCATGCCAGTGTATCATAGTACAACATGTCAGTAAAGTTTCAACGAAATCACTTCAAAATTTCAAAAGTTATTAAGGAGGAGGCATTACTTTCAAAATGCCTCTTGTAATAATAATAATATTAATAATATAATAATAATAACAGTAATTAATACTGTTTTTGAGAAACTAAACAGTCATATTACTTACTATTGCCGCTGACATAGTTTAATAAATATTTACTTTTATGACTCGCATATCTTTCATTGGTTTTCCAACAACATTCAGTAAAGTACTGTTCAGTGTCAGGAATTAGTAAACCTTATTGTTTATTGTTATGATTTAATTCCAATTATTATGTACCGGACTGTGGCTGGGTGTGGTCATGAGTCGCATAAATAAATTCAATGTGTTGTACATAAATAAATGTGCACTCTCAAATCATTCATTTTATTTCATACCCACAAAAAATCTTGGCATGCGAAAGATGCATAGCATAAATTATGTACAAAGAGTACCACGGTACTCTCTTGATTTTTGTTTTTAACCTAATGATTTAAGAATGTAATTTTTTTTGGAAAAACTGTTCATGATACACAGATTAGAGCATCATTTTAAAAATGAAACAGGCAACAAGTCACAAAAAATAAAATTGTTGTAGACCTGATTTATTGAAGTTAATGTGATAAGTTGTCTTCACCAAAGTAAAACTGCACTGCCCTGATTTATTGAAAAGTTCTGAATCTTTCACCTGTTTATATTTCCTTATACACCATGAAATAAAATCTAAGTTCTCATTTTTTTTTAACTATGTATACACAGAGTTTGGTTTCTTTATGTATTTTTTTCATGATTTTAATAATAATTTTACCACTTTATAAATTGTAGGTCTTCTAGGATTTCTTGGTGCCAGCGTGTTTGGAGGAATGTGCTTTGATCGCTCGTGGATGCCATATCCAAACTACAATTACCTTTCTTGGGGCTATGTATTGGCTGCAATGTCTTGTTTAATGCACGGTGCGGTTGCTGGACTTGTCTTAACTGAAACATTTTACATTAGAAAGCACCTGTACAACAGAACTGTTGTTTATGAAATTGGTTCAGAAAAGAATGAATCATCGTAAGTTATATAAGATATACAGCTAGATCTGCACTTCATTATATGGATGGCTTTTATCAAGGTACAAAACACATCATGAATAACAGAATATCACAAGAATTGTTCATAACTTTGATATTAGATTGTTGTGTGTTCGAAAGATTTAATATTGAGATACACAGACGAACATTAAAATTTTTAGTATGCCTATGATATTATCACTTGAGGTAAAAAAAGTCATGAATAACAAAGTGTCACAAGAAATGTTCAAAGTTTAAATATTTGAATGTTGTGTGCTTGAAAAATTTAATATTATATGTGCATGTATGTGAAATGTAATGTTATTTGTCGTGTGTGTGTGAAAATTAATATTGTTGTAGTGCAGAAGGGGCCCTCACCAACACTCTAACTCATGAGGCTAAGCAGGGAGGTACAGTGGAATGCCAGTTATATGTTTTTCTAGGGATGGGCCTTAAAAAATGCATAACAGAAATTTGAAAGTGTTAAATACTATTACAAAATTTATGCTTTGAAGGAATTCAAGATATTCCTTAATGATGATTTATTTAAAGTCGAATTGGCATCAAAAATAAAAGAAAAAGCATTACAAATTATGATATATTGTATTGCATTGCATAAATCATAAAGCTTATGAAATTCAAACTTCAAGTTCAACAGCTTAATCTGTCTATTAAAATCCTGATTCTTGATTAAGTGACATCCTCACAACTAGGAATCTAAGACCAGTGCTTCAATATGCTTTGCATGAATTAACGGCTTTTTTTCTGAGGATCCTGGGTGCATCTATTTGAACCTGAATGTTGAATATTGTTGATACATATAGGATTCTATTCTGCTGCACTACAAAGTGATGTCCCGGAAATTTATCCATTTTTAAATAATGCATATGTGTGTGAGTCATTAAAGGAAAAACAAATTTTTCATGCAAACCAAAAGTAAACAACATACTCCTCTTTGATGAGATCAAGGTTCAACTTTGACTGCACCATAAAGGAACACAGCAACACTATCTCGATTCTTTCAAAGTTGTAATGTGCCGGGTTTCAATATAAAAGAATTAAAGAACCATGTATTTTTGATAACTGAAATTCAGAATTTAATGTATAAATACAAAAAGTGTAAAAATGAATTACCTATAACTAAACTGAAGAAGCGATAGAAACTACAGTAAATTATTGGGACTAATTCAGAATTCTGTATAAAAGTGAAAAACGTGTAACTGCAAAAGATATAATGAAGGTTCCACTGCACTTACTGAATACATAAGGATTTTCTTATTTCCTTATGTGTAATCCTTATGTATAAGGAATTCCTTCCTATTTTTATACACACACACATGCACAAAATGTCATACTCAGATGGTTTCAGCTTCCTCTGTGGATCTGATCACTGAATTTGTAGGTAAACACCTTGACAATTAAGAAGTCGTACAGTACTATAGGTAGGCCTACTAGAAATTCAGATGGGTAGTATAACATAAAACTATATGATAACTAGCATACTACAGGAGTAATTGCAAACTTTGGTAAGAACTTAAAAATATTGTGTGTTCAAGTGTTTATATTAATAGTATTTGAAATTGAATCACATATACTGAAGTACATGCTACTTTAACATCTGTTCAATATATGTATATACCCTTGTAATAATTCAGTTTCTACCAGATCCTGTCCTGTATTGCCTCATCCATTTGCAACATGGCTTCTGAAATTCAGGTTCTCAACTTAGAAAATGTTTTGGTAATCAGAGGTAGGTGCAGGGCTGTAGCTACCGGGAGGGCAGTTGCCCTCCCAGAATGTTCATTCCAGGGATGTAAATTATGCAAAAAATAGAAATATATTAGCAGAAGCGTAATTACGTAAAATAGAAATATACACTGGCGGAAAGTGAAAAAAGAACACCAAGAAGGATACGTCTGATACGAACGAAATTTATACAGCATAATAACGGAATACAGAGGATAACGTGATCAAAACATTATGGCAAAATACAGCTGTATTTGCTGGTAAACTGAAAAATAACATTTCCATGTAACATGGGTAGTACGAGGTTGAACCGCCATGAACTGCATTACACTGCACAATTCTGGCATGGAGTCTGTCGTACAGATGTTGGATGCAAGTTTGGGGTATTAAGTTCCAAGCATCCTCAACCTGGACGCGTAAATTGGGGATGGTCGTGGCTGGCCGTGGAGACCGGATAAGTCGTTGTCCCATAAAATCCCACACATGCTCAATGGGGGACAAATCCGGTGAACGTGCAGACCATGGAAGTTGTCTCACACCCTGAAGTGCATGTTGCGTTGCACGTGCCGTGTGTGGGCGTGTGTTATCTTGCTGGAAATCACCACGATGGACCGACCTTACAAATGGCACAACAACGGGCTGAATGATGTTGTTGATGTAGGAGGTGCTGTTTAACGTACCCGGTACAAACACTAGTTGTGTACGGGAGCGATAGCTGATCGCTCCCCACACCAGGTGTAGGCCCTGTGTGTCGCTGGCGGATGCAAGAAGGGTGGAGGCGCTCCCCTGTGCGTCTGCGAACACGCATATGGCCATCGGAGGCTCCCAAGCAGAATCTGCTTTCATCCCTGAAAACGACAGATTGCCATTGCGTTCTCCAGTGCAGACGTTGGTGACACCATTGCAACCGTTCCTGATGGTGGGCTGGAGTCAGAGGTACACATGCCAGAGGCACATGTGCACGTAGTCCTGCATCCAGTAGATGGTTGCGGATTGTTCGCACAGTCACCTCAGGTGCAATGGCAGCTCGGATTTGCGTCGCAGTGGATGTTCTGCTTGACAACGCCGCTCTTCTTATACGTCGATCGGTCCGCACATCAGTCCGTCTGTGACTCCCGATTCCACGTCTTCTCATGTGGGAATGTTCCTCGGACCATCTACGCCACCATCGTACCAGCACCGATACTTCCCGTACAATTCGCTCCGCAATACGACGATACGACAACCAGGCCTTGCGGAGTCCGACTAGACGACCTCGCTCAAAGTCCGATAACTGCTGAAATCGTACACGTCTGCCATGTCCAGGCATTGCAGCTTTTTCAGGGTCTTTGCACGTGTCCGTACGCCGACGATTAATTACATTCACTTCGCCGTACTCCTTAAATACCACCGACGATAATTTGCATATTATGCCATGCTGTGGCATAAGCGCTCACCAGTTGGTCTCGAAATTAACATCACACATACGTAAACTCGACCCCATTAACATATGTAAATTTCATGTTCGTCCGCCAATTCCTTCTTGGTGTTCTTTTTTCACTTTCCGCCAGTGTATTAATAGAAGTGTAATTATGTAAAATAAAAATATATTAATAGAAGCGTATGAAGAAAATAGAAATTGTAACTAAAAAAAATGACAGTTATGCCCTTCAGTAATTTCTTTTTAAAAACTTTAATTAGTCTCACACAGTATTCTACGCAGTTATCTAGGGCACAGATTAACACACGCTATAAGGTGTGAACATCTCACATCCATGAAGGGAATGTTTCAAAACAGTGAATGAAGACATAGAAAAGAATATGCTGATATGCGTAACCTTCAGGACCTTTCCACACATGTAATTGGGATGAAGAGCTAATCAATCATTTGTGGTCTGTTGCAGACAGTTTTCTGAGTGTTTAATTTTGAATGGAATTTTTCTATCCCCTGAAGTTTCTTCCAATTGTTACATTTTTATCTGATACTCATTCATTCTGTAGTGGTTTGTTTTTTGTTCTGCATTTCTGTGGAGTGTTGTGTTGTCGGCATTCACATAACGTTTACACTTTAATTGGTATTTACAACCTGTGGTCCTTAGGTATTTACCTAGTTTCTACATCTTTAATAAAATTATTTCAAAAACCTTAAATGCAATTTTTGAATGATCATAATACTTCCCTATAATGGTGGTGGAACTCGTATTATTTGAGTGGAACTCCAAGGGGCATAATCCTATTTAAACAAGTTAGTAAAATCATGCAATGCATTGATTATGATACGCTTTCCAACATACCAGAAATTATTACTCAAGTTATGAGGATAATGGCTGTGGAATAAATCTCGCTCTTTTGTCCTGACCTTTGACCCCATTTCGATGTTATTCAACAGAACTGGTTCAGTACACCTCAAGAATAACATACTAAAGTTTTGTCGCAATAGAAGCAGTTTTACGCAAGTTATGAGAATAATGGCTGTGGAATAAATCTTGCTTTTGTGCAATGACCTTTGACCCTATTTCGTTGATATTCAACAGAACCAGTTCACTATACATCCGGAACAACATGATAACGTTTTGTCGCAATCGAAACATTTTTTGGTAAGTTATGATGCACAAGGGCAATGGAATGGATCCCACTCCAGTGTCCTGACCTTTGACCCCATTTCGCCCATTTTCAATAGGGTTCGTCCCCAGTGGCTCCTTACCACATGCTAAAATTTCATGGAAATTGAACCATTTTTACGCAAGTTATGACGAATAAGGGCAATGGAACAAATCCCGCTCTTATGTCCTGCCTGACCTTTGACCCCATTTTGCCCATTTTCAATAGGGTTCGTCCCCAGGTGGTTCCTTACCAAATGCTAAAATTTCATGGAAATCGAACCATTTTTACGCAAGTTATGACGCATAAGGGCAATGGAATAAATACCGCTATTATGCCCTGCCTGACCTTTGACCCCATTCGCCCATTTTCAATAGCGTTCGTGCCCAGTGGTTCCCTACCACATACTAAAATTTCATCGAAATCGAGCCATATTTACGCATGTTATGACGCATAAAGGCAATGAAATGGATCTCGCTCTTATGTCGTGACCTTTGACCCCACTTCACCCATTTTCAATAGGGTTCGTCCCCTGGTGGTCCCCTACCACATACTAAAATTTCATCGAAATCGAACCATTTTTACGCGAGTTATCGTGCCGACAGACGGACGGAAAAAGCTGGAGCATATACGATTCTTCAACCTACGGTTCGAAAGCGTAAAAAACCAGTCTTTGTTTTGTGAGTCAAAAAAAAAAAAATTTTTTTTTTTTATCCAGGAGCAAATTTCTAAACTTTCCAGTGCAGCCCTAACCAGCCCCAAGCCTGGAATTTTCTCCATAACTGATGAAAAAAAGAAAGCCAGGGCCAGCCTGAGGTCAAGGTCAGGTCCATGCTGACCTCTAACCAGAGGCACATTGTAAGTATCCTTAACATCACCCCATGGAGTGAAATCTAAAGGTGTTAAGTCTCTTGACATCAGAGGTCATGGGATAGGACCTCAGTAGCTGATCTACGTATAAGGCATGATTGAAAAGTTCCATTCAGTGTCAGTAAGTTCTAATAGGTCACATATATTTTAAAGTACTTGTAGGCATTTAGACAATTGTCCCATTGACGAACAGGGCTAAAGAGGCCATTGTGGTAGAAGTCTGTTGTGTACAAAAATCCAACACAGCCTGCTTCACACCATCGTCCGACTGGAACTTACGTCCTTTCAGTGTCTTTTTAAGCAGACCGTAGAAGTTGAAATTGCAAGGGAAGTGATCTGGACTGTAAGGAGGGCACTCCAGGGTCTACCACTTCAGGGCTTGCAATTTGTCCATTACGATGTTGGCAACACGAGGGCATGCATTGTCAGGCAGTAAGATTACTCCTTTGCTGAGGCATTTTTCTTAATGTCATGACACCAAATGCTCAAGTGTCTTCTATGCTGCATTAATATTGACACCTGACTCCTTGAACTCTACCTGCAATGGGCCTTGGTGATCGAAGAATACTGTCGCCATCACTTTTTCCAGCAGGTACTTGCCCTTTGAATTTCTTTGGACAAGGAGAGGACAGGTGGATGCTGCCCTAGCATGCTGGCAGACTTGCATCCTGGTTAGAAATAGAAGCACCAGATTTCCCTAAAATTCACAATTCCTAAAAAACGGTACTCAATTCTAAAACACATACTCATACACCTAATAAATACTCACATACATCACACCCATATTCAATTCAATACCTATTTCACCTCATACAATTTACATACCTCGTACTAACACATTTGCGTACGATATATACAACATACTCATTAAAAACCACTATCTACATAATTACATTATTTACATTTTACAGCAGTCAGACCACTGTCAACTGTGATTTACATAGCGTTCCATTTGCCTCATACATCGTAAATACCCTGCAGCAAACCCTAAACCTCATGTCAAACAGCAGTCAGAATTCAGGGTTTTTTGCTGTCCTGTGAATGAAAATATGAATGTTTCATGACCTGAGGAATTATAGTAACAGCAACAACCTGTGAGCAGATATAATGAAAGTTTCAACCTTAAAAGGCCAGCTGAATAACAAAATGTTCTCATTGGCATGCACGAAGTGTATAACAGGAATGAAGCCAAGAGCTTTTGGGTAAATGTTTGGCCTTTCTGATTGTTAATTCATCAATGACTGGCACGTAAATAGTGCATTTTTTGGTGCTTATTGCCTATGAAGATGCAAATGATATGACATATTACAGTAATTTGGATTTCATAGCCTTAGCTGGATTTGGTGTAAAAAAGATGTTAAATTTGTTAACAAAGTTTGTAATTACCCTGTGTGTACAAGCCTTCGCAACACTGTCTCTGTCTGTATATAGGAGGCTTACTTTTTTGAATTTGTAGAATGGGAGGTAATCATTCCTGAATGTCAAAGTGATGGAAGTTTCTCTTAAAGTCGTCATTCATAAGTGATCTTATGGGTATTCAGGTTTGCTGCGAAGCTACAATTGAAAAGAAACTGGCTACTTTCATTTCTTAAAATTGGATGTGTCATCTATTATTTGAGGTCCAGCTTTTGGCACATAAAATAACACACATAAACACACACACACACACACACACACACACACACACACACACACACACACACACACACACACACACACACACACACACACACAAAATTCTCTTTCTCATGCCTGAGTGTCTCACATTCTTCCTCTCTTTTGTCAGAGGGGTATAGCCACAGTGTGGTTGGGCCAGAGGATAAAAGGTAAGTAAAGTTCTTCTTCGTGATGCCTTCTTGTAAAGGCCCTGACTTGGTGTTGCCTGTGCTCCCTCTTCGGTGGCTCTTTTTCAGCATCACAAGAAGACAGAAGTGGGTTCATGGTGAGCTCAGACACCTCTTATACTGTACTTATATTCTTTGGTTTTACTTGTATAGACAGGTACTGGGTTTCAAGATTCTTTCCAGTAATTACAGGTTTCTTCCAGGGAAGTTGACTGTCCCTTTTTGGTTCTTGATCTTAGGTTTTCTGTTTATTATTGTTGCTGACAATCAGTGAGCCCTTGCAGTTATTTACTAATAGTTCCAGCAGCATAACACGGACATTGAGTTTTTGTTTCTGCATATTTCATGAGTGAAATGCCAGACTGGCGCTTTGTCCCAAAACTGAGTTTCTCCTCACCCCAGGTTATTTATACTGATGTAAAAAATTAAAGGATGATAGCAAAAATCACACTAAACATGCAGTGCATGGACTGAAATGCAGCGAAAGCAGATGAATATGCAAATATACCTGTAGTGATACCGAAGAAGAAATCAGGTGCACATAATATGCAAATCAAGATGGTGTTATATAGGCGATAGACTGGCTTGCATTATTTTATTGTACCTTGTATTTCTTTTCAAAGTAGGCTGGACAGTATTGTGGTGTTAGATAGCATGAAATCCAAACTGAGTATAAATAACGGAAAAACCAAAGTTATGGTTTTTGAGAGAGGAACTGTTAGTACTGAATGTAATATAAGTCTAAATGGCACAGTGTTTGACCAGGTAAATGAGTTTGTGTATTTAGGAAGCTTGTTTTGACAGTGAGAACAAATTGGATGGTGAAATTAGTGGGTGAGTGAATTCTTCATTGAAAGTCATGACTGTTTTGGGAGATTTTGGCAGGAATGATGGGCTCCCAAGAGAGTCCCACATGGCTGTGTATGAAAGTATAATTGTTCTTACTCTGATGTATGGCAGTGAAACTTGGGTCTACACAGAAGAAACATAGCAGTAGTTTGTGTGCTGGAGAAATGCACTACTTGTGGGGGGGGTGTGGGGGTGTGGAAAGACACGTTCTGATTGTGTGAGGAATGAAGATGTGTTGCAGTTGTTTTATGTAAGGCAAAATGTTGTTAGTAAGGTGGAGACTAATATGCTTTGGTGGTTTGACCATGTTGAAAGAATGAGTGATGAGATGCTTACTAAGAAAATCTATTTAGCCCAAATGGCAGGAAGGAAAGGCAGAGGAGGATTAGATTCAGGAGTGTCTGAATAAGAAAAAGATTATGAGCATGAAGTATAGAAGATCTTGTGTACGATGTGTGATGGATGTCAGTGAAGCCCAAGTTGTATGTCAAGATTGCTGTAAATGGAGAAGTTTGATACGGCAACAGTAAGTAAAAATATTCTGGTAGTTGTATTTCTTTGTGGAGCTAACCTCTGAATCTCAGAGAACAGCTTAGTGGTTATGAGATTGAGTTAAAAATGTCTTGAAGACAGCACTTGGATGATTCAAAGTGATAGTGAGTGATCAGTAGGATGCAAGCAGGTCAATCTTAGGTGGAGGTGTCCAGAGCATTGAACATACCACAAAATGTCATCTCAAAACTATGGAGACTGTTCCTTAGTAAAGGGGAGGTTTGTCATTGACTAGGGAAAAGCTGTCTTTGGCACTAACAACAAGAAAGGCATTGGCAAATAACAGGTTGGCAACTAGCTTTGGAGCTCTCAGCAGCCACTGGCACAAGAATAACTCAGTTTACTGTAGGTTGCACAACAGAGGTCTCTATGCAAAGAAACTTATAATTTGTATCCCACTAACTTCTTCCTTCAGAGAGGCACATTTAAGATGGAGCTGAGAGCTGGGAATGTGTGCTTTTTAAGGATGAGTCACAGTACAGTTTAAATGTTGTTTACCAACATACTATCATCTGGCAAGAATCAAAGACTTGTGACAGCCCCTCAAATATCCTTGAAAGGTCCAGTTTTCATGGCAGTGGGTTTCTTGTCTAGAAAGCCAGAGTGGCTGGCCAAAGATATAGAGATGAGATTCTGGATCTGTATGTTAGGCTGTTCAGGTGTACAGCTTGTCCAGATTTCCTCCTGATAAAATGAAAATGTCAGACTACGTCAAGCTCAGTTGGTGGATTAGTATCTGGAAACAAGATATCGCTCGGATGGATTAGCCATCGTATTCACTGGATATGAATCCTACTGAGCATGTCTGAAATGCCTTAGTAAAGCAAGTTGCAGAACTCCAGCCCTAACCTTGGACCTCCAAGTAGTCCATTTAAAGGAGTGGCAGTTAATTCCACAAGCCTTAATTGACAGTCTCATTAACAGTGTAGGGTTTTGTTGTCCTGAGTGCTGTATTATCTGTTAGAGGCAATCATACACCTTACTGACTGTTCCAGACAGTGACAATGGAGAATTCCTATTTTGCTCTTCCTGTTCCCATGTGCGTGTTTCCTGTTTATGATTTAATTACAGAGTTCTGCAAAATGTAAGTCTCGTAATATGTCTCAATTAAAGTTCCTGTCAAACTTAATCACATTTCCTTTTATTCTCCTCCGTTGTGAGTAATTTAGGATTTTGTAGACTGTTCTTTAATTTTGCAAACCAGTGTACATTTATGTCTTCAATGCCAAGTTAGATATGTGGATGCACAAAGATAAGAGTGCACATTAACTGGGCTGCCACTTTACAACTCTAAGCTTTTAGGGACTTTGCATCTTAGGATTGTTTATGTTTGGCTGCTTTCTCATATAGGAGGGATTTCCTTACCCACAACATTGTTGCCTGCTATTAGTTAGTTAACAGTGATTGTCCTAAAATGCTGGTGAAAAGCTTTCTTAAAGTTTGTGTGTTCCTTGTTTTCATGCTTACCCTCATGCCATAGCACAGTAGTGTGATTGTGCCAAACAAATTATTAAGAGTAATTTCTTAATTATTAATTTTGCACTTCTAATCCCCTGGATTTGCTGAAGAATTTGTAACAGTATTCTTTGTGCATGAAAGCTAATGTATGTGCATGTGTGAAATTGGGTAGTATTTGTTGTGTATGTTTAAAATATAATATTTTGTGTTTGTGCAAGACAGAAAACAAAAAAAGATAAGTTACCTACAATATTATTTAGGATAGGTTTTACTATTCACCTATCTTACAAAACACATATATTGTACCTTTTTTTCTTTTGAGGTTGACCCCTCCCTTAACAGATTAAAACATCGATATTTACGTATTAAAACTTTTAGCATGTAATACATTTATTCAAACACTAATCTCATTAACAGTATAGGGTTTTGTTTTGTTTTCACAGTGACTCCTGGGTAAACATTTTTTGATGTCCCTACAGAAACATCAGATACAAATTATTAAACTAAGTAATAATAATAATAATAATAAAAGAAATTTATGGCAATTTCCAGAAGACTCTCTCTTCAACTGTAATTAAAAATACTTATAATAAAGTACTCATTAGTAGTATTATAAGTATTTTTAATTATAGTTGAAGAATTAGCATTTGAATTAATGTATTACGTGCTAAAAGTTTTAATGTGTAAATATTGATGTTTTAATCTGCTAAGGAAGGGGTCGACCTCAAAAGGAAAAAAAGTACAACATATGTTTTTTTGTCAGAGAGATGAGTTGTAAAAACCTATCCAAAACAATATTGTATATTATTATGTACATCATTAAAGATGAGAATCCAAGTTTTTTTTTGGATTATTGTCTATTGTTTAGATGAATTACCTATTTATTTTATACAATTTTGAATGTTTGATAAAAATAGGTGTATAAAGCTAACCACATACATCAACCCTTTTTAAATGTATCTTTGCTTGCACTTATGTTTGTGGGAAATATACATTCTATTAAACAGTGCAGTGACTATATTTTAATGTTTATTTTTCACTCATGTAAAATAAGTATTACATCATTGGAGAAATATCAGGTAACTTTGTCTTTCAGACCAACTGCAATGAATGCGATAAATTCCAAATGACAATTAAGTGTGAAATTCATAAGTCTGTGATTATAAATAATAGCAGTGATATTGCATTCAAAGAGAGAATTAGTTTTTGTATATATATACAAGTATATGCATATGTGGTGTGGGGTGTGAATGATTTTGCATTGTGAAATCCATAATGTGTGTGTGTGACTGTTATTCACTGTCATTCAACATTATGAAAAAAAAAATATGCATTTAATTCTTGTGTTATAGACCAGACTCTAGAATTGTCTTTTAAACTTGTTTTCCATGAGAATTCATGGAGACTTTATTTTTGTGTGTGTTACAGAGTGCCCTTTTTGTTCAAATATATATATATATAACAAACCACAGTGACTCCTGGGTAAACATTCTTTGATGTCTCTACAGAAGCATCATATATGAATTATTAAACTAAGTAATAATAATAATAATAATAAATTTATGGCAATTTGTAGAAGACTCTAACTAAAGTTTAATGCTTTCTTATGGGATTCACATGGAAAGATTTTAATTTTCATGTATCTGTTGAATTATGAATTAGGAGAACAGTTTTTCCTCACGACAGTGCCAACCGTTTAGGTACTGCCATTCAATTGGTAAAATCCAAGCTTTCCATAAAACAAAATGTGATTCTTCAGAATTTCTGGTTGATCAACAGAACATTTTTAGAAGAAACACAGAAAAAAGACTGGAAATTGTGAGAAGAGGAACAACATTAAATAATCAGAGAGGTTGGACTTTACTATTGGAATGGCAGCACCATTGTCATGAAAAAGGATCAATGTTCACTCTGTTAAGTAGACAAGTCAATGGAAATAAAAAAAGATGTTCCATAAAAAAACCCATGAAATTTTACCAAATCAGTATTTTCATCCTAGGAGGATGGTAACTTGGCATCAGTTCTTTGATCTGAATGATCATTACTTGTGTAAATATCTATAGCTGTATCAAGTATATTACAGATACCCACCATTGAATTCTTGCAAACCCCACTGTGATCGCTGGATATGTAAGTAGATTGCCATTGCATCTTCTGGTGGCCTGTAATTCACGCACTACAACAAACCATATACATTTTGTGTTAATGCACCATATAGTAATACTTGTTCAGAAGCAGTAGTCCCACTGACATTTAGAGCATCTTTTTTATTGTGTTGTTTTTCTAGTTATGTCGGATATATTAAATACACACACACACACACTGTGAGTTGCATTTCAGTTCGTTTTCAGTTGATAAAAGTATTATTATTGACCATGGTCCATACTTTTGCTTCACAGCATTTTACTGTTCTTAATTGTTATATTTTCTTGTTACATCTTTGTTCTCTGTAATGTCATTGCCTGCATTAATATTTTTGGATTATGTATATCAGCTGTTGTTACATATAAGAAATATGCAGGTCATTAAGGATTTTCATAGTTGTTATTTTATGATTTTTAGAAGCATTGTAGCATAGTGTGTTGTTTTTGAATTCATACATTGCATTGCTCTTGCTTAACAACTATTATGAAATTTTATCAAAGTAATTAGTGTAAGTAAACTTTTTCTCTTTTCAAAAGAGCATATGAAGACAACACCCTTTCATGTAATGTATGAAATGTACCTGTTTTACTAAAGGTAGTTGTATTTTGTCTGTAGGTTGAACAGCTAATTGCTTGATACCATTACATTCAGCACTGTTTTTCAGAAATCATTTCTGAAGATGACACCACAGTGTTTCTGAGAGTGACCATTAAGAGGGATGGTAACATGGCTGAAGTATGCATGGGGCCATTCAAAGAATTAAAAAGTTTATGCTTACTGTATCAAAAACAGAACAAAAACTCTGAAGATGAATTTTTTATTTCGTTTTGTTTTTAAAGCAGCATGCACTTTAATTCAAATACACCAATGAGCCATTACATTATGACCACCTACCTAATAAGCTGTAGGCCCCCCTTTAGCCTGCAAAACAGTGGCCACTCGAGGAGGCATCTATTCGATGAGGTGGCAGTAGGTATCCTGAGGTATCTGGTACCATAATGTCAACAACAGGTCCTCCAGTTCCCGTACATTTTGGGGTGGTGGTGATTTAGTGCGAACTTGCTTTTCCAAGTCGAACCACAAATGTTCGATTGGGCTTACATCAGGTGAATTTGGAGGCGAGGGCATTAACAGAAAGTCACCAGCATGTTCCTTGAACCACTTCTTGATTCTGGCAGTGTGGCATGGTGCATTATCCTGTTGGTAATGGCCATCACCAGCAGGGAACACAGTTGCCATGAATGGGTGATCTTGGTCTGCAACGATGTTCAGATACCTGACAGCTGTCAGGGATTGTGCTATTGGGATAATGGGGCCTGAAGTGTCCCAAGAAAACATCGCCCACAGCATGCCGCCGCCGGCCTGTTTCCGCCCAACAGTTCATCCAGGTGACATAGCCTTTGTTGGTAATTGGTGTATCTGCACTTGGCTGTCTACGTGATGCACTAGGAATCTTGATTCATCAGACCAGGCCCTTTTCTTTTAATCTCAGTGATCTTGGGCTCATCATTTCATGTGTTGTTCAGGGTTCCCACGGATCAGGGAAAACCTGGAATCGTCAGGGAATTTGATTTTGTCCAAAAAAGTCAGGGAAAATTGCTATTTTTCACTGAAACCTGGAAAATCTGCCCAACTATCCTGGAAAATGAGCGACCTGCCAAGTGTTAAGATTTTCTCATCACTTAGAGCCTCGTCTACTATGTTCTAATGCTGTACTATGTGAAAAACGAATGGATAACTTGCTGCAACTTCTGCATGATAGTAACATTTTACCAGCATTATCAGCAGATCATGCCAAGTAGCAAATTTTAACATTTACAAACAAAGTGGAAAAAAGATTTCTCTTTATTTTGTACGAAAAACTCACGATTAGATGTGTTTTTTTTTTTTCAAAATACCTGAATAACGAAGAATTTAAGGTAGTTCCACCTAAAATCTCTGCCTTATGTTTCTAGTGGTAAAACTTCTTTATATATTTTCTTCACAATCAATGTATTCCCATCGATAAAGCTAACTTTAAGTTATAGCATGAGATACTTAATACTTGCTAAAACATAACCATAATGAAGCAATTCAACATATGTTTGTCTACTGACGTCATCAATGAGCAGGTCTGAACATTAGTCAAAGAAAAATTATTGATTTTTAATATAATTTTGGTTATGTTTTAGCAAGTATTAAGTATCCCATACTGTAACTTAAAGTTGTTATATCGATGTGCAAATTTTCATCCTTGGGAGTACATTGATTGCAAAGAAAATATGTAAAGAAGTTTTGTCATTGGAAACATAAGGCAGAGATTTTAGGTGGAACCACCTCAAAGAGCTGTGGCAAGTAGTGAGAATCGTTATGACTTCATCCCTCATCAGAATCACGTTTTTCAATAAACAAAGACATTCTTGTTGAAAATCTACAGGGAAAATCTTTAATTGCTCTATGTAGCACATATGATGCAGTGAAATCATATGGTGGTCTACTATCCATGCCAATAACCCCTGAGATGTTACAGAGCAGATGTCATGGACTCGATAACCTGCACTAGAGGAGAAGAAAGAATGTGGAGAAGAAAAAAAAAGGGGCTGAAAATGCAAACAAAATAACTTAGGACCAAATTAAAGTGCTTCAGCAAAAAAGAGCAATGCATCACCCTCTTCATCGTAGCACTGTACCAGTTCATTTGCAAACGAGCTAAAAAGAAGATTGTGTACATGTAGGAGTAATTTATTTTTCCAAGCAATGTAAGTTAATACAGCCAATTCCTTAGGGTCCCAATTTTGCTGAAGTTCCCCGGTTTAATGATACCCCCAATTTAGCGATTATTTTTGCCATTTCACTGAGTCATAAAACTGGGCTTTAATTGTATTTTTAAATATTTTGATTGTTGATTACTAGTAAGGTATATGGTTTTATAATTAATCTGTTATGTTAATACACTTAGGATAATCTTCACTTAGGTCGATTTTATTGCATATTGAGTAGAAATCCTAGTTTTTCTACTGTAAAAGTGCCGTGAATTGTAAAAGTATGGTCTGGAATTTTGTGGAAATCTTCGTGGAAAACCTGGAAAAGTCAGGGAATTTCATTTCTGAAATTGAGTGGGAACCCTGGTTGTTGGTGATGACATGCAGTGGACATGGGGACCCGGCTGGGTCTTCAGCTACACAGGCCTATGCACAGAAGGCTGCGATGAATTGTGTGTTGTGACACATTGCCCTTATCATGCTGTGACACATTGCCCTTATCATGCTGTGACACATTGCCCTCATCACCACTGTTGTAGCTGCAGGTGATTTGTTGCACTGTGGCCCTGTCAGGGTTCCCACTCAACCTGGAAAGCCTGGAATTCTCAGGGAATTTGAAAATGGTTCCAAAAATCAGGGAAAACTCAGGGAAGAAAATTGCCCTTTTTGTAAAGTCAAGGAAAACTCAATGAAAATTACCCCCCCCCCCTCCTTTTTTTTGTAAAAATCAATGGATACTGTATTTTGCCAAAAAAACTTATTTTTTCAAGATTTCAAACTTTTGATTGCAATTACTGCCTGCCTAGAATTTGGTAGATCTTACTTTCAGTTATATTAAGTATTTCCTTTATTCTCTAAAAAAAGATGCAAAATTTAATTTTTAAAATTGCCAGTTATTAAGCTTTTGTTCAGTTTCTGCAGGTAGTTGTTATAACATGGAACAATTAGGCACAATGCCTCCTGCTTGAAGAAACACTTCACAAGAGAACCAACCAAATGATGGATCAAAGTCCTTTGTCTGTTGGTTCTCTTGAAACATGTTTCTTTAAAGAGAGCCATTCCATCATTAAGCTTAGCTGCATTGTGTTAGAGAAAAACTGTAACTATTCAACTGACAGATTTTTTCTTACATATGACATGTTTCTATGGGAATGTATTTACAAATTCCGTGTGGGTAGTATTCACAAAAGTTCACGGAACTTTGGTACAGCAAATAGTGTGCACAGTTAGTTGTTATTAATGAAAAGCAGGTAATTTTATAATGACAAATTACTTAAAGAATTTACAAGTGTGTGTTTTGGTGAGAAAAATGAATGGAATGGAATGAAATGTAATAAGTCTTTGCAACATGCCACTCTGGAAAACTTTAAAAACCACCTGGAGAACCTGGAAAAGTCAGGGAATATTTTTGTTACTTTTGAGTGGGAACCTGCGAACAATGAGCGACAGTCTCCGCTCCCCTCTGGCATCAGTGAGCTGCGGACGACACACGGCTAGATGACGGTTCATTGTTTGGCCATCTGTGCACCATTTTTGTGAACAATTCACAAGCTGTGCCATTTCCGAGATCTTAGTTCCATGGTGCTGTGCCATCACAATTTGTTCTTTATCAAACTCCGATAAATTGGCAGCTTCCGACTCCTAACACTGTACTAAATGAAAGCCGATCCTCAGATTGTATATATACTGCTCTGTGAACTTCACCTGTGCCACCATTCAGTCTCAAGGTGGGGCTCATTTCTCTAGGCTGGGGGCGGTCATAATATAATGCTCATCAGTTTATACCCCATTTATGAAGAAATTATGAATAATCTAAACTTAGTTCTTAATGAGACTGTTTACATCAAACAAATAGTCGTTACAGAGTGGGAAATGTAATACAAGAATGCTTTTAAGAATCGAAGGTTAATACAAAAGAACTGAGGTATGACATTAATTTCTGAAACTACCTGCTACAAAAATAAATAAATGAAAATAAAAAATAAAGGTTTCGACTAGAACCACTTCCTGCTTAAGAGCAGGTCATGAATTTATTTTTGTTCCATAATCCTTTAACGCTAGAACTGTGGAAGGTGACTGCTTTTGTTGTGATTTTACTAAGCATTTTTTTCAGACCTGAATGCTATTACTTCATGACTTTTTGGCAAATCTAATGAAAAACATTTGAATATTTTTTCAATTTATATTTTCATGAGAAACTCAGTTACAACTGTAGCAGCAGTCGGTTTCACTGCAATAGACATTTAATGTAAAACAATATACAGTACATTGGTGTCCAAAATTAATGTCCGAATGGCAACAACAATCAAATAATCCAAAGCACTCAATGAAATGTTATGACATTCATAGGACATAGTGCAAATGGGCATGAGAAAGAAATGCCCGTAGTGAAATTTGCGTATCAGCGAGCAAAATTCTGTCCAATGTGTAAATTGAGTTAAATGCTTAAAGCCAACAAGGAACTGCAGTGGCATTTCTTGTTGACAGTGTAAGAACCATTCCCAGGGCCGGATTAAGACCTTAGTGGGCCCCCTAGGCTAAGACATCTGAGTGGGCCCTCACATGACGGGGAATCATTATGAAGTCTATTAAAACACTAATCTGTAACTACTAAATTATCCACAGACTTTTCATAATAGTCACTGTATTTTTCATTGTTCTTACAGGAACATGAGTTAAAAGCTTTAAGATTCCTAGATTTTGTCTTGGATTTTCTAATGATTTAACATTGTATACTTTCTTAGTGTATGTTTTTTGTTATTCAATGTGAAACCACAAGGCACTTTGGTCATTAACGGTTTTAAGTGCAAACTGGAAGGTGTGGGTGGATGGTAGTGAAAAAGCTGAAACTGTCTCGCCGACCCCTCATACAGCAACATGAAACCTTTATTTTTGGAGAGTCATTGTCTTGGAATATGTTCGTCTTCCAGCTGCTGTTTCTGACGAGGTGGAAATCATATGAGACAAAAGTAAAACTATTTTATAAACCTCTCTCCTTCTCTATTATTTTCCTAGGCATGCCTCTTGGGCCCTTGGTCATGGTGGGCCCCAAGGTTATAGCCACCTACTTAATCTGGCCCTGAGCATTCCGCTGGCTGCAAATGCTGTCCTTATGTCTCACACACGTGTACCTGATGCTGTTCAGTGGTGAGCAATGGGGCAGCTAGTAGCAGGCCAGTCTCAGGTCGCAAGGGACTTGAATATCCACCCCACAGTGGTTTCTCAGTTATGGCAGCAATTCTAAAATTTAGCTAGTAGCAGGCCAGTCTCGGGGCGCAAGGGACTTGAATATCCACCCTGCAGTGGTTTCTCAGTTATGGCAGCAATTTTAAAATTAAGCTAGTAGCAGGCCAGTCTCGGGTCGCAAGGGACTTGAATATCCACCCTGCAGTGGTTTCTCAGTTATGGCAGCAATTCAACAACAAGAATGCTTGGCCAACGTTGTCCAAGACGTACGACACCTCGCCGTTATGTTGCTTTAACTGCAAGTCATCATAAATCCTATACAGCCTTGCAATTGCCTTTGAAGATATCCACTGCCACTGGGATAGTGGTATCAAGGAAAACAATATTTAATGCAGTTGACCTTTATTCCAGGAGACTGCGTAGGTTGTGTCCCGCTAATTGCATCTCACAGGTTGTGTCCCGCTAATTGCATCTCACAGGAGAGTTCTCTTGAACTGGTGCAGGCAACATCATTCCTGGAGTCTAGGTGTGTGGGCCAGTGTTCTTTTTACAAACATGTCAAGATTAAGTGTACAAATGGATTCTCATTTCAAAAGGGAACAGGCAACCCATAATGATCCTGCAAATGTCAGTGAACAAGATTCCTTAGGGGGAAGCGGTCTGCCCACGTGGGGTGGCATTATTTTTAACAGCCACACACCCCTCCATGTGTTCACAGGAGGCAATGTGAATGCTCAGTGTTATAGGGACAAAATCCCAGACCATTAGTTTTTTTTTTTTTTTTGGGAGCTGTTGTCCTTCAGTTCCGTTTAATGCATGATAACGCTTGCCTGCACAAGACTCGGCTTGTTAGCGGTTTCCTGCGGAGCGAGGGATATTCAGCGTACAAACTGGCCAGCCAGGTCTCTGGACCTCAACCCTATAGAGCATGCCTGGGATGCCCTGGGACGACATGTAGCAGCTCATCAGCATCCTGCACCCTTTCTGAGCTACACACTGCTCTCATCGAGGAATGCAATTTTTTGGATCCAGACTTCACCAACTACCTGGTCATGGGTATGTATCATCATTGTGAGAGTTATACCAGGTGTTCACATTCTTTATTAAGACATTTTTAGGTTACATTCTTACATCTTGCCTGGGTGACGTTTCTGGATATGATCATGTAAGCGCAAAATGTGTACATATTCGTGTGCTGTTATAAAATGTTTATTATCCTTATAATTCTGTGTGTTTACATGCTAAACATTTCTACCTGTTGTTACGTGTTTTCTTTTTTTATCCGTGCGAATGCCTTCTGGATTTTAATTCTGGTCATCAGTGTAGCTATTTCAGATTTAAAATGAATCAGAGCCTTTGTTTGTCATACAACACATGCGACTGACCTTTTCTCCGAGAAATATTTGTATAAACAAAGTTTGTTACTGTAACACGTAACCTTCTCATTTTCTTTGAAATGTACGTACATAAACAGAGCTAAAATTTCTACTAAACAGAACGACTGACCTTTGGCACATTTGTTTACGTTGTTTACATCAAACCCCCAATCAGGAAGCTGGAAACTTTTTTTCATATATTTTGTGAATGGAAGTTAATGTATTTGTACTAAAGGGTACTTTTCAAATTTATATCTGTAGAAGCTGTTTTAAACCTTAAAAATGCCTTACAGTTTAAGAACAGCTGTTCCCAAGAGGCTCAGTGCAAGTTTATGCAGTGTACTGCTAATAAACTAAAGAAGCTTAGAATAACATTTTGAGTCTTAGCTGATGATGATTAAAAGGTATAATATTGAATGGATCAGATACAAGAACCTTAACTAAAAAAGTGACATACAGAGGGTTCAAACTCAAAAAAACATGTAGAGAGATGCAAGCTATATGTAACCAAAAAAAGGGAGGAAAGGACAAGAGTGGGTGACATCATGATAAAAATAAAGACCCTTAAGTGGCAATGGACTGGACATCCTACTAGAAGATCTGACCACCATTGAACAACTGAAATACTAGACTGCATACAAAGGGACTGAAAAGTTTGAGAAAAGGACCATGTGATCAAAGTAAAAGAAAGATCCAGAAAAAGATCAGGTGCATGAAGTTCAAAAGCATGTTGAAACAACCTGGGAGGACATTACTGAGAGAGAGAGAGAGAAAGAGAGAGAGAGAGAGAGAGAGAGAGAGAGAGAGAGAGAGAGAGAGAGAGTGAGTGAGTGAGTGGTGGAAGGCACTTGGGGAGACCTTAATCCAGTAATGGACTGTGAATAGGTGATGATGATTATCAGTGATGTAGAAGGGGCTTAGTGGCACTAAGGCGCTATTTTTCTAGGCTTAGCGGCACTAAGGCGTTTTTGAGGTTATCTGGAAAGAAAAGCAGGGTAAAGGAATTATTTTAGATGGTCAAATATACAACAATAGGGAAAGCTGTGTTCGGCATACGAACATACTTAGCATCTTAATCAAATGTTCGTACTCCAGAAATGGCCAGCCCTGTAGTCGAGTGGTGTGAGGTGCTGACTTCTGACCATTCGCTTAAGATGGGTCCTGCGTCAAGGCATGGGAGATACTTTTGTCACATTGCACTGGCTCTGTAGCTTTCATGGTACCAATGGTCCCAAATTAGGGTTGGGCGACTGCTAAATAGTGCCTAAAGCCGTACATCTTGCTCACAGTGGTCGTTATACCCAGAACTAAACTGCTCGTCATCGGCAGGTGGCTGTAATAAACATAAAGCCCTAAGCTCACTCTCTTATTCCTAATGGGTAACACAAAAGGACTCTGCGACAAATCTTAGGAAAAACGGCGTATTTATCACACTGAATTGATGTGATTGTGTTAGTTGCATCTGTTCAAAGTAATTAATATGTATTATTCTTAGCAGAGAACCGTGTAGAACGACAGAGCGATATTTAAATAAAAATTTGACATTCTTGGCATATAACTCTTAGGATACATTCTTTGTTCTATTTAAAATCACTCAAATTAAGCAATTTTGATATCAATTGATGAAAGTAATCAGTAATAAAAATCTAATGAAAAATACTAAATAATAAAAACAACAAATCTGATTTCACAGGGCTTTGAAACTTTTAAAAGAATTCTACACAGGTTGTTTTTCTAAGGACAAGACAAAAAAAAAATTGTTTAATATTTTTTTTTCCACTGTACACCATGTAAACTTTCAGTTCAGAAAACTTGAAAATTTGCATCGTCCTGGAGCGGGATTCGAATCCGCACCTCCCAATTTCCAGTCGAGCATGCTAGACATTACACTACCCAGGACAAGGAAATTCCAAGCAACTGGACACAAATATATGAGAATCTTCAGATTTGCGCTTGTCGAAACAAATTTCTGCCCATTGTAGATCTCAAGACCTTTTCACACATCCAGTATTGGATGTAGGTCAATACTTGCAGTGATGAAAATATATACTAATTATTTCTTCTGTTGGATGGATGGGAAATAAATTTCCCTTGAAGAAATATATATACATGGTTGGGTTGTAAATCCTTCGGGTTTGAATCCCGCTCCAGGATGATGAACATTTTCAAGTTTTCTAAACTGAAAGTTTACATGGTGTACAGTGAAAAAAAAAATATTGAAGGATTTACAACCCAACTATGTATATATATTTCTTCAAGGGAAATTTATTTCCCATCCATCCAGCAGAAGAAATAATTAGTATAAACAAATTTCTTGTCGTAAGGCACACTTTACCCAAACATCAAAATTAAAAATGATTCCAAAGAACTTTCCAGTACTATTGTCTGTTATAACTCTGCAAAATATAGAGTAGGTGTCATAGACCAGATAAAATATTCTGTAAGATCTGCATCACACTGTTGGCTAGTCTAGGATGCTGGGTTTAATGCTCGAAAATCTGCTACATCAAGTATGCTGGTGCTGTGCAAGCAGCATTAGTATGATACTTCAAAATGCTAAAATGAAACAGTGGACAAGTCTGAACAGCATAAGAAACCAACCTGTGAAAAATCTACAGTCGCAATAATAAGATGTGACACTCCATGGTTCGTACACTCCTTGAAAACCTTGAGAAGTCCTTGAACATTTTCAAGTCCTTGAAAAAATTTAAAGCTCTATAAATAGTACTTGAAAAAATTTGTTTTGTTTTTTAAGTAATGATATGAAAGAGCATGTGTTAAATGATTGTTTGTGGCAAAAAGTTGTAAAGGAGATTTCTGTGTAGTTCCAATAAAAACATCAAACTGATCAAATAGCGGAACTTGCGTTCATCCCAGGTGAGTATGTGGACAGCTGGTGTCTTGGCTATGATATCACTACAGAGTAAAGCATCAGCCATGTGAGTAAAATAAGTGGAATGATGTATTCAGAAATTGTGATGAGCTTCTGTTTTTTGGGATTAGGGACACGTTCTTGCCGGAGGGTGGAACTTACAGGAATTGCTTTTGCTTCATGCGTGGACCCTTTCGTCTTCTGACTGCATCAAAAATAAAAGGTTAAAGCAAACAATAAGTGTTGTACCAGCAAATGAATATGAAAATAGTGTACCCTTTCAAAATATTCCACGAGATAAAATGATTTCGAAAAATACCAAAACAGAGAAGGGGCAATTTAAAGTTAATAAAATAAACAAACTGTAGGCAAGGAGTAATGGTAGGTCATTGAAGGTGTGCCAGCCTCAGCTAAAATTAATGGTCTGAACTTACTAAAATACCTACCTGCCTACTGACCGACCGACAGTACATTCACATGATAATTCGGGTTTAAAAAGTCCTTGAATTTATTTTGCTTGGAAGAGTACGAACCTTGCACTCATTTCAGTGGATAAGGTGTGTTTCATGAAGGTTACACTTATAAATGATTATTTGATTGAACGAAAGCTTGTATCTTATTATATTTCCTCACTCTTAGGAATTTTTTCTATAATGATAGTTTTGACATAGGAAATCCAAAACATTTTGCACTAAGTGTGGTTTGTGCCACATAAAACGTTTTAATATTGAGATTTTTTAAATTCTTATACCCATAACACAGCATTGACATTAAAAAAAAAAAAACCTTTACGAGTGCTGCTATATTATGTTGCCAACCATTTTATTTTAACTTAAGTAGATTTTTTATATTAATTTTTTTAATGTGGGGAAGAAAACAAAACAAAACGATTTCCTCTTTGTACTCCAGAAAGAATTTGCTTGCAATATTGTAATATTCTTCACCACATGCTTCTGGTTGGATCTACGAAAATAGATTATTTAACCTCTGTATAGTATTTTTGAGAGCATCCAGCATGTGTAATGAATGCATTCATGCTAAACACAAGAACATTTACGACTGTTTTGACACCAATGCTGAAAAGATGCGTGTACATTCAGTATGCACAGAGTGTATATAGAGATCAGTTTCTTAGTGTTCCAAAAACTGGAAAGAAAGCTGTACTGATTTTGAAATATGATATTTAAACAAGCCACATGTATTGCTTTTGACGGTATGGATATTTAGGTTATTTTTACTCGCATGATCATAGCTTTTGCTCATTTTTATTAACAAGGGTTATGAACATTATTACTGTTCCTTGATTTGACTTTTTTCAAGACATTTTAGAAATGATATTGTACCATCATACGGGTTTTAGAAGAAGTTAATTTCAAATAGTTTATGTGCTGAATGTGTTATCGATGTTCATGCAGAAGATCTGATATTGTTATTTTATTGTAATACACTGTGATAAAACTCACTATGTGGATGGTTCCATTTTACATATTTTTGTGAAGCACTGAATTTAAACTCGCAGAAATAACTCGTAGATATTGTTGTTAAATTATTTTGGAAATAAAGTGCATTTGTTTTCAACACTATTTTTCTATTTCATTTGAACGAAGGAGCTTTAAACTGCTTGTTTTGTAGACACATGTAATAATAAAAGCTATCCAACAACTTAGCATTGTATAAAAACACATATTTACCCTGCATATTTTTTTTTTCAATTTTTTGCTTAGATACGTGTGTTTGTTTCATGCCACATTTCCACAAAAATGGTTTTTAAATTTAAATTTCACATGTGAGAATAAATATTAAAACAATTCATTTATGGCTCTTTTGCTACTTGCTGGAGAAATCTGCGCAAAAAGTTTCAAAGGTACGTCATTTTATTCTGTATTCATTTAATTTCAATATTAACTTATAGTTTAAAAATGTCATATTCTGTGTTGTTGATTATAAAATATAAAGTGACTACATTTTTAGTTCTATCTGATTTACCTCTATCTGCCTTTTCTTTCATATGTTAGGTTGCACTCTAGTATCTTTATAAGGTTGGTAGGACTAAAGGTATTTTAATAAGGTTGTTAGATTTAGTGACGTCTTCATAATGTTATTAAATTCAGCAATGTTATCATATAGTTATTAGGTTTAGAGATGTCTAGCACCTTCATAAGTGTAGTGGTTTCAGCCGTAGGTGCTGACTATAGGGGCCAGGTGAATCTATCTCCCTCAATAATTTTACTGGAGGAGCAGTGCCCACCCAATATTTTTCGTCCTGTTTAATTAAATAAGTGTTTTTGTTGTGTGTGTATGTCATTTTCGGAATGCGCGAGTTGAAATATCTCTAACAAGTTAGTAAAATTATGCAATGCATTGATTATGATACACTTTCCAACTTACCAGAAATCATTACTCTAGTTATGAGTATAATGGCTGTGGAATAAATCTCGCTCCTGTGTCCTGACCTTTGACCCCTCAATGATATTAAACAGAATTTGTTCGGTATACCTTCGGAACAACATAGTAAAGTTTTGTAGCAATAGAAGCATTTTTAGTCAAGTTATGAGGATAGTAGCTGCGGAATAAACCTCGCTCTTGTGTCCTGACCTTAGACCCCATTTCGATGATATTCAACAGAACCGGTTCAGTATACTTCTGGAACAACATGATAAAGTTTTGTTGCAATCGAAGCATTTTTACGTAAGTTTTGAAGCATAAGAGCAGTGGAATGGATCCCGCTCCTATGTCCTGACTTTTGATCCCATTTCGTCCATTTTCAATAGGGTTCGTCCTAGGTGGTCTACCATTTCATCGAAATCGAACCATTTTTACGCAAGTTCATAAGGGCAATGGAATGGATTGTGCTCCTATGTCCTGACCTTTGACCCCATTTCGTCCATTTTCAATAGGGTTCGTCCTCAGGTGGTCTCTTACCACATACTAAAATTTCATCGAAATCGAACCACTTTTACGCGGTGCGGACGGACGGACAAACAGACGGACAAAGCTGGAGCATATACGCTTCTTCAACCTACGTTTGGAAAGCGTAAAACAGAAAAAAATATTTTGCCGTGCTATTCAGGCTACCGTTGTGCTGTACTAATTGCAAAAATTCATCTCTTTCCTTTATAATAAAGAAATGTATTATACTTTATAAGATGAACCAAGCTCCACCTTATGAGGCCAAAGCGATTTATTTACAAAAAATTAACAAATAACAAAATAAGTAAACACTCTCTCTCTTCCCCACCCCATCCCCATTGTCAGCATTGCTCATTTGATAAGAAACTTAATTGTCAGCCTCATATTGTGTTTGACATGTTCTCGTGATATATAGTAAATGTTTAAAACAATTATCGAAAATAAGATAAACAAATAAAAAAACAGAAATGTATAATCTCTGGTGCCTTTATTTATTTTTTGCACTTCTTGTTCTTTGTTTGAGAAACCGCGCTAATTTCTCATATTTTTTGTAAACGTTTGGAAATAAAATCACTGGATATTTTTTATAAAATCACAGGATATTTTTTATATAATCACAGGCTGAATTTTAATTTTTAAAATATCAATATTCAGCAAAAGAATATTTTTGTTTCCTCATTCATTTATTGATGAGTATTTCTGATGAATATTTGTTTCCTTGTCCATTTACTGATGAATATTTCTGTTTTCCCGTTCATTTACTAATGAGCATTTACAATTGCGTTTTAAAATGTCGAACCTCGCAGTTTATCTGTTTGCCCGTTTTTCCTTATTTTCCTCCTGAAAATGGAAGTGATGTGCCCCTCTCACATCTAATTTCTTCATGCCTACCTCCCTTGGTGAAATTGGCATCCCTGGGTTCAGCAATGACTTCATAAGGTAATTGGTTTTAGTGACATTTTCATGAGGCCAATTTTTCCTTTGCATGGCAGAAAATTTTTTCAGTTAAGTTGTATCATTTTATTAAAATCATGATTCCATGCCTCTGTGCTCTGTTTATCCAGTTATTGTGAGGAAGTGCTCTTTTGCACTCACATGTGACCACTCAAAAGTGCAACTTTCACATGAAGTGTTCCTTGTCTCAAAATTCTGATATTC
Source organism: Macrothele yani (assembly GCA_039090855.1). Taxonomy (NCBI): domain Eukaryota; kingdom Metazoa; phylum Arthropoda; class Arachnida; order Araneae; family Macrothelidae; genus Macrothele; species Macrothele yani. The sequence goes on along the minus strand of CM077027.1, from coordinate 127,906,244 downwards.
ACCTACCACATATATCAGTTGGCCCATATTCAGTGATACTGTCAGCACAAAAACTCTCATATTGGTAATAGTTTTTCACTTTTTAATATACTTCGTCTTGATTGTTTAGTAAATTTAATAGGTTGTGTTTTAAATTTTAAAATCTCAAATGTTTTAACAACATGCAATGTATGAAATAAAAAAATAAAACAAATGGATGAATAAATATTCTAGTGTACAAAAAATAAAAAAATAATAACAGTACTTTCAAAAGTTACTAGCCATATTTTTCCATCGAGTAGCAGAAAAGGATGTTGATGTGAATCATCATAATAATCTCGTATCTGTATGCTAGTGGGATGGTTTTTTTAATTTTTTTGCTTGGAGGTTTAACAACCCCTGCAAGCAACTCAATGGGCTATATAAGCAGTTGCCAGTTCCTAATTTAGGGCAATTGGTTCCAGGGAAGAGAGAGAGAGAGCGAGCCAGTGCCAAAAGACAAACTCACCATCCATACCTCACCTGGGACTCGAACTCCAGAGTGGTGTGTAACTTCAGTGTACCTATGAAATTAAATCCTATCTAAATATATGAAACGAATAAATATTAAAATATCTTACTCATATTAAATGTTATTATTTTTATTCTGGTAGGACAAATATAGATAGGATTTAATTTCACAAGTAGCTTGAAGTTGCACATAAACTACACTATCATATGGATGTGAGATTATTATGAAAACTTATCATTTTTACTTGATGGGAAAATGTGGCTGGAGACTTTTGAAGGTAATATATTTTTTATATTTGCATATTCATTCACTCAAATAAAAAAAAATGGTGTGATCATTTTTTTAAATTTGGGTATGATCTATATATTGTTAAAACATTTTATTTTAAAATATAAAACACTGCCCATAAAGGGTAATAAATCATAAAGAAAACGTATCATAAACAGTGAAAAAGTATTTATTACCAATATGAAAGTTTTTGTGCAGATGAGTACCAGACTGTTGAGAAAAAGGAACACTTCGTATGTCAGTTACATTTTTGAGTGGTCACGTGTGAGAGCAAAAGAGCTCCTTCTTACAACAGACAAGTAAATAGAGAAGCCTAAAGCATAGTATCATGATTATATGAAGTGATAATACAACTTAAATGAAGAAATATTCTGTGCTGCAGAGAGAGAACTGGCCTCACAATGATGTCAGTAAACCCAATGACCTTATGAAGACATTGTTGAACCTAATAGCCTTATGAAGATGCAAGACACCACTAAACCCTAGGACCTTATGAAGTCATTGGCAAACATAACCTTGTGAAGACATCATTAATCTTACTGACCTTCTGAAGATGTTATTTTTAACCCCAAACATGAAAGTATCGGAAAGTATATGCAAATCAGAAAGAACTAAAAGGATTTCAATTACTATTTTTTTTTAAAGTCATAATCAATGACACAGAATGTTCTAAAACGAAAAAACTAATGTAGGAAAAATAGAAGAAATGAAATACTTGGTTGAGATAAAGAAATGTAACTCTGAAACTCTTTGAACACACTTTCGCTGCAAGTAGTAATATAATAATTTAAATATTTATTTGCATATGTGAAATTTAGAGTTTTTTAAATTTCATAAGTGCAATTCATTTTTTTTAAATTTTATAAATGAAATTCTTAAAGCAGTGCATTTGTAAACAACTTAAAAAAATTAGAAATGGCTGTCGTCTTGAAATAGGAATCTATTAATAGTTCAGAACTTCTGCTTTCTGTTAGAGTTTACTGTCTAATGCATCACCCAGGATAATGCATGCCCAAGCTTGTGAAGTAATAAACTTGATCCTGTTGACTGGAGTGTAGCAATAGTAAGAATTTCTTTTGAGAAGACTGTGCCCACCACCAGGGATGAAGCAAGGCTTTCTTATTTGGGAGGGAGGGAGGGAGGGCAAAACTTGAAATTATGCCCTTTCAAGTTCAAAAGTTGTCCACTTCCACTGAAATACTACACAGTTTTTACTTTCTCATACTTCTGTTATAGAAAGGTATTGTTCAAAACCTGCCCTTTGGTTTTTTGACATAATTTTACTAAAAATGTAAATGCTAGATAAATACTCAAGTACCAGGTGTTGTAAATATCAAGTAAAACGTGAAAATTATGTGAACACCAACAACACAACATGCAGCAGAAATGAATGAAAAATGAACCAGCATAGAATGAGGCAGTGTCAGTGGACGTAACAACAGGAAAATGCTTTCAAGGTAGAGTTTGGAAAAATTCCATTCAAGGTTCAACACTCAGAAGGACTTTCTGAGACAGCACAGAAGACTAATTAGCTCTTCAAGGTCGTGAACGTTAGGCATATCTGCATATTGTTCCATATGCCTCTCTTCGCTGTTTCGGACTACTTTCATGCTGACAGTCCAGTCTTTAAACACTTTAACAACAGCTGCTCTGGAACATTTCACGAATGCGGCGGTTTCGGTGATACTCGCTCCATGGCTCCGAGCTCCTACAATCACTCAACGTTAAAAGTCCGTCAAATCGCATTTTTTACCCATATCGTCACCCAAAAATCACTCTACTACTGTCGCTAGCACTAAGCTTTCCCTTTTTATACTAGCCTCGCCCTCTGGAGGCAACAGCGTGCAGCCATAGCTCATTTGCTTAAAACTGTCAGGTGGTCATAATAAAGTGACCACTCAGTGTATATAATTACCGTATTTTTCCGTGTATAAGACGATATTTTTTTTCCAAAAATTTTAGACCAAAAATTGGGGTTGTCTTATACACTGGGGTAACCCGTTGAGAGAACCCTGCGGTTACCGCGGCGAAACTGCCAGTACCTCTTATTTCCCCTCCCCACTACGACTTACAAGCAGTTATTCCTGGTGGACTTACAGGTCAGCTACAGCCTCTAGATGTTTCCATCAAGAAGCCCTTCAAAGCCCTGATGAAAGAAGAATGGAATAAATGGATGCAAAAAGCAGGAAATAACTTGACACTGACAGGGAAAGTGAAAAAAACCATTACTGAGGTCTACAACTGGGTCCTAAACTCATGGAATGGAGTCAAGCAAGAGGGGTTGTGAAGTCCTTCAAGAAATGTAGAATCAGCAGTGCCATGGATGGAACTGAGGATGATCTAATATACAAAAGTGACTCAGACGTCAGCAGTGATTCATTTAAGGTTGCAAAAAAGTGATATGTCTGGAACTAATAGTGCTGAAGAAAGTGATGCACAATTTCATAGTTTGTATCTTAAAAATATTACCCAATTTCTAAATAATATAAATTTTCAAACTTCTTCCTTTTTTTATGTATTACCACAGACTGTGATATTACCTAATTTCTAAATGCACTTCAATGATATTACCTAATTTCTAAAAAATATCACACGTGTCCTTTTTTGTCATAAAAAGGTTGATTTCTTAATTTTCGGTTCGAAAAAGTAGGGGTCGTCTTATACATGGGGGGCGTCTTATATACGGAAAAATACGGTATAACGTTTCCATTGACATTTCCATTATACCGACCTATTATAACATTCAAATTAACGAATTACTATATAAACAAATCGGTAAGAGACGTAACAATGCAATTGGCAACACCTTGCTACAAAACGTAAAAAGCAGCCCCGGTGGCGCAGTGGTCTAAGGCGTTGGCCTCTGATCATTCGTCCGTAAGGGGTCTGGGTTCGAATCCCGGTCAGGCATGGATGTTGTGTTTGTCTTACGGCACTGGCTCTCTCCCTTCCCTGGAACCAGTGACCCTAAATTAGGGACGGGCGACTGCTTATAGCCCATTGAGTTGCTCACGGTGGTCGTTAAACCTCCAATCAAAAAAAAAAAAAAAACGTAAAAAAACAATTGTCGAATAGATATTCAGTAGGTCGGTATAATGGGAAAGTACCGCTTTTTTTTTCAATTACAATTTTCATTAAATTTATTTACATGTGCATTTCTATTTTTTACGCACCACGGGGCATGAATTTACGCCTCTGGTATGACCATTCTGTGAGAACAACCGTCCTTCCTCCCCTTTCGGTAGCTACGACTTCTTTGCTATTTAGATAGGAGCAAAGTATTATTAGAGAGTCAAAAGTAATCGAGGTAGTTGCCTTCAATGCACGATATTAATAACAAGAGTCACTCACAATACAAATTCAAATTCGTTGGCTGAATTTAAAGAATTATTGTATATACAAGTATTAGAACTTCCAGGTTTCCCTAGAACCCATCATCAGATACAGAAGAAGGAATAAGTTTAAATAGAGTGCTACGTGACACTCTATTTAAACTTATTCCTTCTTCTGTATCTGATGATGGGTTCTAGGGAAACCTGGAAGTTCTAATACTTGTATATACAATAATTCTTTAAATTCAGCCAACGAATTTGAATTTGTATTATGAGTGACTCTTGTTATTAAGATCGTGCATTGAAGGCAACTACCTCGATTACTTTTGACTATTCTGCCGGAATTTGAATTCTCCTAATTATTAGAGAGAACAGGTGTACTCATAGAGCATTATAATAGGACTGACTTTAAGATCTCAGAAGTCTTGGTAAATAGACTTGGGAAGATCAGGCGTCCTCACTTCGGCTTGTCTTTGGGGTTGCTGTCCTCAGCATTGAAACGCCCTGACCATTTTCGTGCAGTGCTAATGCTTACTGTTTCTTCGCCTTTAACGGCACAACTTTCTGTTGCTGCGTTTTTCTTTCTTACAAAATGGCGTAGGAGCACCCGAACAGCACGTTCATCGAACTCCATCCTATGTTCACTCGAAAACGCAATGTGGCTCCGTACCAAATGCCCGCTATCGCGGTACCCAGTCTATGATGGCGCGCGTTTCGCTCAGAAGTGGAGGCCCAACGTTATTGCGTAGCTCAAAACGGGACACAATTTTTACTCGCCCTGGAAGCTCACGGCCGCACTCACCTTCCCAGCATTCCTCTTCCACCATTCATGAACATGTTACTCGTAAACACTACGGATTATCGTTTCCTGAAAGCTTATGAGGCTGGATACTCGGTAGCAGACGTACGCTGGTTCAACACATGACATTACGTCTGGCTCAAGATTAGACGTCTCGATGGCACAGCTTTGCAGCCAACACAAAAAATAAAATTTCCCTCCCAGTTTTCCTTTATAGCTCTTAAATACTACGGAAAGATAGACATCTACAAAAATTGTCTTTAGGTGCGCTTAGTGCTTTCATTTCATCTTTTTTTTTTAACCGTCAATATACAAGGGCTTATGAAAGTAACTGAAACACTTACTGTTTGTGAAAAACTTTTTGTTAATAAGCTGTAGGTCCACGACGGGCTTTCAGAACAGAAGCAATCCGACTTGGAATAGATTTATGCAAGTCATGCATACACGATAATATAATTTGGAGACATTCTTCCTATACAATATGTCCCAGCTGTGCCAGTGATGTTGGACGTGGAAAGTGTGATTTGACCTTTCGCTCCAGATATTCCCACAAATGTTCAATAATATTAAAGTCTGGAGATTGAGGTGGCCAGGGTAGCTGCTGTATCTCATTCTCATGCTCTGCAAACCACAACGTGACACTTTTCACACAATTATTTACTTGAAACCAGGGACGGTCGTTAAGAAGCAATGCCTGTAACATTGGGTGCATGTGGTCTGCAAGAATGGGTTCGTACCTTGCAGATGTGGCATGACCTTTCAGAATAACCAATGGCCCTTAAAAATGCCCTGATATGGCACCCCACAGCATCAGAGATCTACCTCAATGCTTCACAGTAGGAACTAAACAGTCGGAGTGGTACGCTTCTGCAGGTTTTCACCAGACGTACACTCCACCAGTGGTAGGAAACCATGTGAATCTCGATTCGTCAGACCAGATGATACGTTGCCAGTCTTTAGTACTCCAATTTTTATGTGCGTTGCACCACCTTATACGTTTTGTTACGTTGATATTGATAATCCCATGTTTGTGCGTTGCAGCAGGGCCATAAATACAGACACAATGGAGTTTCTGATGATGCCTTATAACGGAACGGGATCATTCCGATTGGTGTTCAACTCTACTCCTATTTGCGGTGCCATGGTCACGCGCTTCCGTTGTACAATCCGTGCCGACGTTCACTTATCCCTATCTGGCATCTTCGTATGACTTGCACAATTTACACGTTTGGAGGCAATACCGTGTCCGTTTTAATAGTTAATCATAATCTTCCATACAGATCTTCGCGTTTCACCTACTAATTCTGAAGTTCTAGTTACTACATCTCTTGCATGACGCGCACCAATTATTATGCCTTTTCTGAGGTCACTGAGATCCAATATTGCTGACAATTACCCCACAACAGCTGTTTCACCTGCAAGTGCGGCACTGCTATGTGATATATAGTCGACATTGCACTACGCCATTTCATATTCTCTTATCGCGGATGTCGTCGTCCATGTGATTTGCATACGGCGTATTCCAGTCGCAGTCGGTGTTTCCATTATTTTGATAAATCCATATCATCATCATGATTATCAATCCACTGCTGGATGAAGATCTCCCCAAGTTTCTGCCACGTCGGTCTGCCTTGGGTCAGTTTCCTCCAAGTCACTTCCGCACGCTTTTGAATTTCACACATCCATCTCCCGTGTAGTCTTCTTTCGGGTCTTTTCCGGCCACTTGGAATCCAGTCTAAAATTTTGGTTGTCCATCGGTGGTCCGTCTTTCTGGCAATATGTCCAGACCGCTGCCATTTCAGGGATTTTACCCTGATAATGACGTCTTCCACTCTTTTCAGTTTCCTTATCCACGAGTTCCTCTTATCTGGTTACACCAACCATGCGTCTCTCCATGTTTCTTTCAGTTGTCTGCAGCCTTTCTTTATTTAAGGTCCACGTCTGTGCTCCGTACGTAAGCACTGGAAGGATGCATTGATTAAACACTTTTATTTTAACACATAATGGCATATTGCTCTTAAAATTCGTACTGTTTCTTCCAAAAGCTCTTCAACTTAGCTTTATACGTCGATTAATTTCTTCATCAATGTGATCCTCGCTTGACATCTGCTGTCCAAGGTAAATGTAGGAATCGGCTATTTCCAGCTTTTCCCCATCAATTGATAAATCATTTCTTGTAAAAGCATTGCACATCAGTTTTGTCTTCTGAATGCTGATTCTTGATCTCACTTCTTTACTCTTGTCAGCAAGTTCCTGAGTCATACTCTGTAGCTCTGAAGGGATAGTTGCAAAAATGACGATGTCATCGGCAAAATGAAGGTGAGGTAAATAATTTCCATTAATCTTTATCCCTTTGTTTTTCCTGTTCAATGATAGAAAAAGTTTTTGCAATGTAGCATTGAAAAGTTTGGGAGACATTGTGCACCTTATCTCACTCCCTTTTCAATTTTTATTGGCGCTGTATTCTTAAATAACCGAACCTTTGCACTTGCACTTTCACAGATGGTATTAATAATGCTAATGTATGCATCTTCAATATGCATGATTTCAAAGCCATTGTAACTGCTAATATCTTCACGGAATCGAATCAAAGGCTTTTCATAATCAATAAAAGCCATACATAATAGGAGTTCATATTCCCTCGTTCTTTCAATTAGTTCCCTCAGCACATGGATATGATTTATAGTGCTGTATCCACTCCTGAATCCAGCTTGTTCTCTCGGTTGAGCTATGTCCAGTGTTACCTTCAAGCGATGTGAAAGAACCTTAATTGAGATTTTATAAACAACTGATAAGAGGCTGATGGGCCTGTAGGTCGTGAGATCCTCAATGTTCGTGAGATCACCAATCCTCAGGAATCTTCTCTTCATTAAGACATCTAGTGAGAACTTCGGCGAGTGTAGTTTCAGTTTCTCCACTTGCTTCTTGTATGGTGTACTTAGTAATTCCATCTCCGAGATCTCTTTCCCGTTTCATGTTCTTAATTACATGTGTAACTTCTGCCGTGAAGATTGGAAGGACTTGGTACTGGTACCTTTCGTAATGTCTAGAATAAATGTATCATCTCTTTCATATAGTTTTAAGTAGAAATCTTTTACTCTTGTTAAAATTTTCTTGTTAGAGTACCATTTTCTTTTCTCACTGCCACAATCTGTGCTCTTCCCTTACTGAAATGCCCCTTTGCTCTGTTCAGGTTTTGGTAGTTTTTAACTGCTTTCTTCACTAGTGCACAATTGAATTTCCCTACATCTTCAGTGATACTTTTCCGTACTGTCTTGCATAGCTCTATGTACTCCACTTTGAAAGTTACATCTTATTTATTTGTCCTCATCTCCTTTCTCTTCTGCATCCGCATTTTTGTTTTTCCTGATATTTTCTTCATATGCAACTTGTCCTTAGCATCACGTATTATTGTTGCTGTTTTCATAAGAGCCTTGGTTAGTTTTCTCGTAACTTCAGGGACGTCCACTTCTTCCGATGTTAGACCTTCTGGAGCAGATAATCTGTTCCACAGTTCCAACTTGAATGTATTATGATGCTTTTTAAGGTAGGTCACGTCAGTACATTTAAATCCATCTCTCTCTATATATACTGCATATTAGTTAAGCTCTCGTTGTAGCTGAAAGACTTAATTACACATAAATGCCACTTCAAATAATGACCGGGGTTCATAGGAGTACAAGATTCAACTTACCATGTCCAATTCCTTTTTATTAGCATCAGAGCACATCACCAATAGAAACGAATGACTTTTTACGTAGCAACACACTGAATCAGATTTCAATCAGCAACTTGGTACAATATACGTCACACTGCTGATTCAATACAAGAATCTTCTCGACTACAAGTTGTTCGTACAAAGATCGTTCAACATTTGCACATTCGTGAATCGCGCTCTCTACGTGAATACAGCTCGCGCAATATTGCACTTCGTGAATCGTTTAAGTAACAGAACACACTGCACACTAAATAAGCTCTTATCTCAAAAGTTTTTAGCTACCTTGTTTGCCCATTGGCCTGCTGTCTGGATTGCCAACATCAAATTCATCAGGCGAAACTCTCTGGCGTTCAGGAAATATTTAACGAGAAGAAATCAATTTTCCATAAGAACACGGGAGCTCAAAACATAGGTTAAATTAGAAATATACCGTATTTTTCCGTGTATAAGACGATATTTTTCCCAAAAAATTTTCGAGCAAAAAAATTGAGGGTCGTCTTATACACGGGAGGGGGGGGGAGAACAACCGGTTAAGACAGCCCGGCCCTGCGATTACCGCGAAGAAACTGCCAGTACCTCTTATCCACTCTCCCTTCAAAGCCCTGATGAAAGAAGAATGGAATAAATGGATGCAAAAAGCAGGTAATAACTTGATACCGACAGGGGGAGTGAAAAAACCAAGCATTACTGAGATCTACAACTGGGTCCTAAACTCATGGAATGGAGTCAAGCAAGAGGTGGTTGTGAAGTCCTTCAAGAAATGTGGAATGAGCAATGCCATAGATGGAACTGAGGATGATCTAATATATATAGACAGTGACTCAGACGACAGCGGTGATGCAGTTGAGGTTGAGAAAAGCGATATGTCTGGAACTAATAGTGCTGAAGAAAGTGATGCATAATTTTATAGCTTGTACCTTAAAAATATTACCTAATTTCTAAATAATATAAATTTCGATTTTTTTTATATATTACTATAGACTTTGTCTGTGATATTACCTAATTTCTAAAAGATATCAAATGTGTCCTTTTTTGTAATAAAAATATTGATTTCTTAATTTTTGGTTCGAAAAAGAAGGGGTCGTCTTATACATGGGGGCGTCTTATACACGGAAAAATACGGTGCGTTACACGACTTACAAATAAAGATACGGGGGGCGATAAAAAAGTATCGATATTGCATGCATAACTGTTAAATGGAGCGGCGGAGCAGAATGCCGTTTGGCAGGCTGTGACCTTTGAACCTACTGCACATGCGCCTGCCGAGAGAACGCTGTCGGCGCAGCGCTTTTTGTGCTGTGGCCAGTTGTTTGGAGTCTAGTCTGATCGGTATGTCTCATTAACGATGTCTGAGAGGTGCATTTGCATCAAATTCTGTCAGGCACTTACTTGGGGATTCTTGCAAAGAAACTCATGATAAATTGGTAAGAGTGCATGGTGAGGACTGCATGAGTCATCCACTGGTACAAGCATTTCTAAAAGGCTGTGAAAGTATCAAAAGTGGCGATTGTTGTGGAAGGCCCTCAACAAGTAGGAATGAGAGAAAAGTCCAAGAAGTTCATTCAGCTGTGAGGGAAAATCGCAGCATGGCTATAAGAGAACTTGCTAACGACTTAGGCCTTTGTTTTGGATCAGTACAAGCAATGCTCACCGAGGATTTGGGAATGAAACGTGTGTCTGCAAAATTTGTTCCGAAAGTCCTTTCAGATGAGCAAAAGGAAACTCTAGGTTCAAAGGTCACAGCCTGCCAAACAGCATTTGGCTCCGCTACTCCATTTAACAGTTTATTTCATCATTCAAATAAAACTCGGATTCAATTAAAAAAAAAAAATCTCGTACTCACTGGGAATGCTTCGAGAGGAACAAAACTGAAGAATGTAATCCATAGTGTCTAAAGGTATGTTTCCATCTATAGCCACTAGTGGTGCTTCCGCAAGAACATTCTCGTGAGCTTTTACCTAGGAAAATAAATTAAAATTTTCAAGTAATTTTAAAACTTTTTAAAATGAGTTAGTCAGTGGATAGCATGTATATTTTCGTTTTTGTGCTGCACAATATTACAAGCAGTAAACTTATTATTCTAAGTTCACAATATCCAGCCAGTTCCTCAACATTGTGCACTGGCTGTTTTTTCAAACAACATCTTGTGAGCATGTGTACGTGGTGGGTCCAGTGTTCGCGGTGTGTTGTTATCTTCACCGGTGTGGAGTGTCTTTATATTTATTTATTTATTTATTTATTTATTTTTTGAACCTTTATCAGCCTTTGGTGAAATTATGGTTGCCTTCCGTGTACTTGCTCTGACATCAAAGATTACACAGCCCAACAAATTTTTAGCTCGTCTTTTGTAAAAAAAGATCGTGCTTAAGTTATCGGTTAGTCCGTCCGTCTGTAGACACCATATCTCTGTAACTATTAGTCCGATTTGAAAAATTCTTTTTGCATTGGGAAGCATGAAATATGCGAATGATGATCCTTTATTTCGTTTTTTTTTTCACGATGTACAATTTGACCGCTGGAGGGCATACATACAAATGATGTCTAATTCAAAATGCATTTTTATCCCATATATTTGTTTTTAAACATCCGATTAAAAAAATTATTTTATTTTTAGATTACATTTATGTCAAAGAGTATTTTAGGTATAGTGACTTTTTCAAGTTACTCATAGATTTTCCGCTAGGGGGCGTAAAAGTAAATTACTTTTTCTAAAACTCCGATTTGAATTTTTTTCTTTAGCGGATACAGCTCCTGTTGGAAAATCTTTTGCATATAATTTCTAATTTCTGGTAAGAAATACTATGGCCACCAGGCGGCGTAAGTGCTAATTTTTGCTGCTGATGTATTTGCCATAAAATCTGAGCTTCTAAAATCTCGAATGAAAATAATTAGTTTGTGGACCGATACTACCCAAGTCGACAAACTTTTTAGGAATATTTTTATCTTAAAATACTGCATGGTTTCTACGCCAGGGGGCGTAGATTAAATAATTGTTTTGTCAATATCTCTACATCTAGGAGTCCGATTTGAAAAAAAATTCTTCTTTGTTGGATAGCGTTTGCGATGCGAAATGGTTTTCATATAAATTAAACATTTTCAAGTAATTCATAGACTTTCCGCTAGGGGGCGCAAACGTAAATTGCATTTTCTGCTTCTAAAACTCCGATTTGAAATTTTTTGTGTGTTGCGGATACACTTCCTTATCGGAAATCTTATGCATATAATTTCTAATCTTTGGTTAAAAATGGGTTGGCCACCAGGGGGCATAAGTGTTAATTTCTACTTCTGATGTATTTGCAGCAAAATCTGAGCTCCTGAAAACTCGACTGAAAATTGGTTTTTCTTGGACCGATACCGCTCACATCGAGCCTTGTGAGAATACTTTCTTCCTAATATAATGCATGGTTTTCCCGCCAGGGGTGTAGATATATATCCTATATTTGTCCATATCTCTGCTTCGAAGAGTCCGATTTGAAAAATTCTTCGTTAGAGAGCGTTTCCGCTGTGAAATGTTTCTCACATAAATTCAAATTTTTCTTAACGCACAGAGGACGTAAGCCCACGATTCCGTTTATAGCAATATCTGCGGGATTAAAAACCCGATTGAAACTCTTCTTTCTTCGGTCAGATATTAACCTTTACCATACGGCTTCCATTGACTTTGAATAGCTTTGATAAATTTTATTTGCGTCGGAACGGATTCAAAAGACGTGCTCATTGCACCCGAAAATTCGGTGCCATCTTTCGTGTTTTGAACTCGAAGGGGCGTAATCTTGAACTCAGAGGGGCATAACTTCAAGTCTCACCCTCCCAGATAAGAAAAGCTTACTACGGCCCTGTCTCTGCTTCCAGGGGTAGTACAAAATTCCTTTTCCCTAGCATAGCTTTTGCTATGAATAATCCTTTTCACATATTTTCTACTTTTCTATTATGCAAATTCTTCCGCTAAGGGGCGTAAACTGTTCGATTTGAAAATCTTTTTGTCTCTGGTATCTGCCTTCCATAGGTACTATGAGAAGCTTTTTGTGCACAGTTTGTTAATTTTCGTAACATACTTTTCAGTCACTAGTGGGCGTTGGTAGCTATTTCGATTTCTGGATGTGTGTTTTATCGATTGCAGAAATCCGAATGATTTTTTTGTAACCGGTTTCGCTGACTAATAACTTTGAAAAAATTTATTAGTATCGGAAAGGATTCAAACGACGTGTTCATTACAACCAAAAATTGGGGGTTCATCTTTCTTGTTTGCTAATGAAAGGAGACTGCTAAAATCTGGAAATGTCTCTTATGAAAATTCATATATATATTACTTCTGCTGATGCTTTTAATTATTGCTTTTACCTTGAAGTTCAGGCATTTATGCTTTTTAGTTGTCTGAATGAAATGAAATATTGTCCTGATTTTCTGTTAAAATTAGAGCAATTACTCTTTAATGAAAAATAATTACATCCATATATAAAAATTACAGAAATTATTATTTAATTAATGAAAAATAATTTCATCCATATATATAGAGAGAACTTGACATATTTTCTTTAATCATAGCAACCCCCCCCAACTTTTGGAACATGTCTACGTCCATGAACAAACATTTATATATTACTAGAATTCTTAAATTTTATTAGGAACTCCCTTGATATAAATGTATTGTCGTGCCCTAAATCGTTTTTATACCTTCATTACTTTGTCTCTTTGCCCATGAAGGAGGCTCCAGCAGACGGCTATAAAATTTTCTTTATACTATTCTGTTTTAAATTACTCTCAGTACATATGGGAATAATGCCATGTAAGAAAAAAAAATGTCTCTTTACTGTTCCTTTTCCTTTCGTTAAAATAGCCCGATTTTCACAAGCCAAAAAACATCCTATGACTTATAAATAAACTTAATGAACATTGTGATATTATGTGGAAGACAAAGTACTTGTTTTCTTTCATAAATGATGGAGATAATTGACTGCTAAGCATTAGCTGAATGAGATCATAATTCTTTGTGGACTCCCACAAACTTTCCCATGCAGTTTTGACGACAACATTTGATCAAGGAGCGTAAAGATAAGTATAAATTATTTTCTTGTTTTAATTTAAAATATTCGCTACATACTCTTACGGACATTTTTTCTTCAGTATCAGTCAATAATGAGGAGAAATTTCGTGCCTATTAAGCAATTAAGTTAAAAATTCGCATCTAGAAACACCGTTTTTGGCACGATTTAAAAACACACAATCCAATACTGAAGCACTCATATCTTGTTGAAGATTTAATACTAAAATGCATTGTATGTTAAAAACAATATATACAAGTTAAAATGAGATCTTTCGTGTAGGCTGAGTTTAAGAATTTCTGTTGCAATGAAGAAATACCCCTTTATATTGCATCTCAGTGGTAGAAGATTGTATCTGTCAAAAGACGAAATGACACCGAGAACTTTTCGATTAACGAACTTTTGGAACAAAATGATTGCCCCGATTAAAAATGACAATACCTGGTTTACACACATAGATATGGAGACCACATTGTTGCACAATAAAAAAGAAAGTTTAGAATTTTATTTCCATACCTTACAAATGTTCTTTGTGACTCCCCTGGGTAACGCGAACAACATCTAAACGTTAATCCGTTTCACACCATATGTTATGAAGCATGTCCGTAGTCACTGATGCCAGCGTAATTGCTCATCTTTAGTTCTTGTAGAGTTCTCGGCACATACACATGGTCTTTGACATACCCCCACAAAAAGAAGCCACAAGGAATAATGTCCGAGACCTGGCAGGCCGCACCCTGTCGTCCTGTCCACAACGAGGTTCAGATTCGTTCACAAATTGGCGAACGGGCATATTCCAAAGTGGGGGTGCTCCATCTTGCTGTAGGATATAGCAACACAGCAGCAGGTTGCAATAAAATTATAAACTTCCTTCTTGTGTAGGGATATCAGCTGTCTATTTATCTTCATAAGCACGTTATTGTCATTTGTAATCGGGGCAATAATTTTGAATTACCCTGTATAATCATTTGTCTTGTGTCTTTCAACGTCATAATCTTGAACTGACCAACTGACCACGCCTTCATCTATACATCATCGAACCCAATCACCTGGAACTCTATATAAGACCTTTGCAGCAACTAAACACCTGTTCCTTCTAATCTGAGGATGAGTATGGAGCATACTCGAAAGATCTAATTTTAATATGTATATATAAGTTTTAAAGCGTTTTTTGTGTGACGTATACCGCTAATTTACATATCCGACATTCCCCCGCGTTGTTGTCATGCGACCGTAACTGGTCCAGACTATAAAATGTGACACAGAAGTTTACCCAACAGTCAAACGCACTTGCTCATCGGTAGGTGAAAGATGTCAAGCAATACCGCATTTACTCGACATTGCATTCGTTACAAATTTCATCAGCGAAAAAGTACTGCAAAAGCATGTGCATCGATCTGTTCTGTTCTGAGGGAGAATATTGTATCGAAAAGCAAGTGTGAGTGTTGGTTTAGACTGTTTAAAGCAGGTGATTTTGATGTTAGCGATCGAGAACGTAGCGGCGCCACGCAGAAGGTTGCACATGAGGAACTGCAAGCATTGCTGGATGACGATTCGTCTCAAACTCAAAAAGAACTAGCTGAACAACTGGGGGCAACTCAACAAACCATTTCCAATCGTTTACGCGCAATGGTAAAGATTTAGAAGGAAGAAAAATGGGTGCCACATGACCTCAGCCAGATGAACAAGGATGAGCGTGTCATGAAGTGTTTGAATCTGTTGAATAAACAACACAGAAAGTCTTTCCTGTGGAAAATCGTTACGGGTGATGAAAAGTGGATATGGTACGACAATCCCAAACGCAAAAAGACATTGGGTATACAACGGTGAAACAACGATTTCGACACCGAAACGCAATATTCTCTCCGAGGAAGTTCTGCTGTGCATCTGGTGGGATATGAAAGGAGTGTTCTATTATGAACTATTGGAACAGGGTCAAACTGTTACTGCTGATCGCTTCAAGCAACAATTGCTTCAATTGAACCAAGAAATCTGTCGGAAACGTGCATTCACAGAAAAAGGATTGCGTTCCATGAAATTACTACATGACAATACTAGGCCGCATGTTGCGAAATCGGTGAAGGAAACGTTATTGAAGCTTGGCTGGGAAGTTTTGGAGTACCAGGCGTATAGTTTCGACATGGCCCCTTCAGACTATCATTTGTTCCGAACGATGTAACATGGTTTGTCTGCTGTACAGTTCCGGACATGTGACGAAGTGCAAAAAATGGGTTGACGACTTCATCGCGTCACACGACGAAGTATTCTTCATGGCTAGAATCCGTCAGCTGCCCGACCGATGGCGGAAGGTGATAGATAATGACGGCGCATATTTTGATTCAAAAATGTATTGTTGTTTTCTCTCAAATTACATGTTGCGTTGTTTTAAAAAGCTTTAAAACTTATTTGTACACTTAATATATTGTTTTTTAACAGATGATGTATTTTAGTATTAAATCTTCAAGATATGAGTGAATATATTTCAAATACGTGGATATAACATAAATATACGATGTCATCGCTCTGTTCACGTTATTTTATAAACAACGAATAGCAACTGAAAAATTGTTCATCGACACCGCTGGGATCGAACCCCAGATATCTCGATAACTAGCCGAGTGCGTTCGCTTTACGCTAAGGTGCCAATAATCCATGGGGCTATGTGTGTTTATCTGTCAGCATCTGACTACACAAATCCATATTGATGGGCTCAGCAAACCGCGATAAACCACGAATAGCGTTGTGAATTGTTGGCACCGTAGTGTAAAGCGAACGCACTCGGCTAGTTATCGAATCTGGGGGTTCGATCCCAGCGGTGTCAATGAACAATTTTTCAGTTGCTATTCGTTGTTTATAAAATAACGTGGACAGAGCGATGACATCGTATATTTAAGATATGAGTGCTTCAATATTATATTGTGTGTTTTTAAATCGTGTCAAAAACGATGTTTCTACATGTGGATTTTTCACTTAATTTCAGTGTCGGTGTTCGTTAACGACACGTCTTCTCGGACTTCAGTGACTTGAAACATTTTGAACATTCTATTGTCATCCATAGGCTCAGCGTTGGGGAGGAGGGGGTGTGTGTGTGTGTGTGAAGATGGGTGAATGTGTCCCAAGCATTAGAATATTTAGATGACGTGACACATCCCGACATGGCACAACCGCACAATGAAAATTTAGTGTCAAATTCGTACAAGCAAGCATTTCTCAACTGCGTCCACCTAAATTCTTTCGCAAGTGGAAACGCAAGGAAACTGATCGTGTGTTACTTCCGTACAAAGGGTGAGAGCAGGGCTGTAGCTACCGGGAGGGCAGGGAGGGCGGTTGCCCTCCCTGAACGGTCATTTCAGGAGCGTAAATTCATATTCTGGGGCACGTAACAAATTGAAATTGTAACTAAAAGAAAAATTTACACCCTTCAGTATTTTCTTTTTAAGGACTTAAGTAAGTCTCATACAGTATTCTATGCAGTTGACCACAGTACATTGTAACATACACTATGTGAACATCTTGTATCCATGAGGAAATATTTTCCAAAACAGTGAATGGAGGCATAGAAAATAATAACCTCCGTGACCTTTCCGAACATGTCGCTGGGATGAAGAGCTAAGTTAATAATTTGTGTTCTGTAGCAGAAAGTTCTCTGAGTGATTAAAAGGAATTTTTCCAAGCCTACTACACCTACAGCTCCTCCTGTTACGTTTTTACCCGATACTCATTCGTTCTGCGCTGGTTTGTTCTACGTTCTCCACTTCTGTGGCGTGTTGTGTTGTCAGTTTTCACATAACGTTTAAGCTTTACTTGGCATTTACAACCTGCGGTTCTTGGGTATTTACTTAGTTATTGAATTTTTAATAAAATTATGTCAAAAACCTGAAATACGATTTTTGAACGATCATAATACTTTCCTATAACGGTGGTGTGTGAGAAAGTAAAAACCACGTATTACACTGCCTGACAGAGAAGATGCCACACCACGAAGACGTGAACGGCGGCGCCTTGCAAATTGAAGGAACACGTACAAGTTATGCAAATGACTACATTTGCAGGCCAAACGCACGAACGGCGAGCAGGATATAAGCGGACAACCAGCCAGTGAGGCCATCAATCGAGACGTCGTCACGGCCGCGATAAGTGAGTGAGTGAGTAGCTCTACTGTAAACGTGTCTGGAGAACGAACAAGGGGTGCTAATGCTGTCGTACGCGATTTCGTCAAACAGATGAGTTCACGAGAGGCGTCACCATAAACCTACGTACCGCCGGATGGTCCTTGCTTTGCATTGCGGACGAAACGCAACTTGATGCCTCAACCGTCAGGCGCATTTGGAGACAGTGGTTCCAGGAGAATTTGTGCAACGTCGTAGGCGTACCGGAGCAAGGAGACCGACAGTCGCATCCGACGTCATGCTGTAGCGGACTCACAGGGAACAACGGAGGATATTTTGCGGAGTGTACGGAGAGGCTTGGATGCTCCGATATCGACGCGGACAGTTTCGCGCAGGTTGGATGCGTATCGTTTGCTGTCCAGCCGTCCGTTGCGAAGGCTGCCCTTAACAGCGAGCCATCGTCGTCACCGCTTGGTATGATGTCTCGCCAGAGCTGCGTTGGGTGCCGAATGGAAGAGTGTGGTGTTCAGCGACGAATCGCGGTTCTGCCTCACCACGGATGATCGCCGTCTGGATGCGACGTGGCCAACGGGCGAATTCCTCCGCCATTGTGGAGCGTCACACGGCCCGGTAACGTGGAATTTTGGTGTGGGGTGCCATCAGCGCCAACAGCAGCTCACCGCTGGTACGCATTACGGGCACATTGACGGCATGCCGCTATGTTGACAAGGTGCTGCGCCCTTTGGCACTACCGTATCTCCAAGGCACCCCAAACGCCGTTTTTCAACAGGATAACTTCCGGCCGCTTCCTGCTCGGGTCAGCGTGAATGCATTACACGGTGTGCGGATGCTTCAGTGGCCAGCACGATCCCTCGATCTGTCGCCCATCGAGCATCTGTGGAACACGATTGGACGTCGGTTGAGTACCCTCCCAGACCCGCAAAATGAAGATGAACTGTGACCTCGCAGCAACATCACGTGGTCCACGATACCCCAAGGACGCTATTCGGACTCTCATTGCCTCGATGCCACGCTGTATCAACCCAAAATCGGGGACACATTCCTTATTGATCATCTGCATATTCGGCCACTGGAGCCTAGTCTGTATGTGACAATTAAATTATTTGTTCAGGACCTACTTGGCAATCTGTGTGTGCAGTTTGGTTTATTTTCGAGCATTCTTTCACGATGTGGCATTTTCTCTGTCACGCAGTGTATTTGAATGGAATTCGAAGCGGCGTAATTTCGATCTTGAAGCGACGTAATTTCGAGTGTCGCCCTGCCAAATAACTAAAGCATGCTACTGTCCTGGGTGAGAGTCATTACTTTGTTGGAAACCGCAAAGTTTAATGAAAGACTTTGAACAGTCCTCAATGGCTGCCTTTTGGAACGTATTCAAAAACGCTGTTCTCCGTGGATGTCATTTCCACTTGTCCAGTGTCTCTGAAGGCGAGCGGCAAGAATTAGGTCTTGTAAAACTGTGCAAAGAAAATGAAGAAGTTCACTTGCAAATTAGGATGCGCTCAAGTTTGACACATCTTCCTTCAGAACAGATTGACGAAGGATGGTTGGCCATTCAAGAGAATTGACCTGAAGAACAAAAACTTAGAGCGTTTTTATTATTTCGTCAGGAAATGGCTTGAAAATGAATAGATATTCATTGAGATGTTGAATTGTCACAGTCAGCTCCATAGAAGAAATAACGCCGTAAAGGCTGGAACCACAGCCTAAACAAATTGATGGTGAAACGCCATCCATCACCTAATGACTTAGTTTTCACTTTGAGAGAAGAAGCAAACTACACGGTTTATTCAATCTACTGGGCGGACTTGAATATTTCTTCCAAAAAACGTAAGAAGTATGTAATGCTAGAGAGAACGATTGCGAACATTTTAGAAGCATACAATTTAACAAAAGATGTAAAAAAGTTTCTAACAGCTCTTGCTTACGTTGCAAAGTTGGAATGAATGTAAGTTGACGCATTTCTATTGAAATACAGCATTTTTTCTAAAGTAAGTTGTATTTTAACACAAAAACATTAAAATAAAACATTTCGGGGGGGGGGAGACCCCTTCCCCTTCTAAATGCTTGTCCTACATTAATTCATACAAGACAAGAGCATGCTCTACTCACAAATTTTAAACACACCAGTCCTCAGCCTGGAAAAGTGTGAAGGAATAATTAATTCAAACACTCGACGTGGATCAGGTGGTGGTGGTGGTAGATAAATTTTAGTGGCGCAAGGGCCAGGTTTGGCCAAAGAGCGCCAGACACAGAACTATCAGTTAAATATATTTTTTTTTTTTTTTAGAGGCGGGGTGAAATGATTAGGAGCAGACAGGCTTGGTAAAAATTAGAAAAGAGAATGATAAAAGCTGTGAAGACTAGTTAGTTAATTAGGTTTATAAATAAATTTATTAATTCACTGTTATAATCATTATAAATTATTATTATTATTATTATTATTATTATTATTATTTTTTTTTTTAAATAAGTTTTAAAAAGTCAATCTGCTTTAAGAACGAAAATACTGCGAAAGTGTCGCAGTGGTCGCCCAAAAGCTTCTGCAGTGTAGCTGCGCCGTCATCCAGTAGATGAGACTGAAAATAGTGAAACCGATGATTACGAAAACGGACACAACTACATAAAACATGAGAGACGGTGAGTAAACAGTCGCACGCCTCACACATTGGGGCAGCGTCGCCACACAGCAAATAGCTATGCGTGAAGCGACAATGCCCAATGCGGAGACGCGCAAGAACAACTTCTTCCCTACGGTTCCGACGACACGATGATTTCCAGATTCCAAGGTTAGGTTTTACACGGTGCAGTTTATTCTCCACCTGTTGGTCCCACAGACTTCGCCACGTTCGTCTGATATGATTGTGAACAAGAAAGCGAAAATCACGGTGAAACAGTGGCAAGGGTGTGACAACCAAAGAGGAGGCAGATCTAGCAGCAGCATCAGCAGACTCGTTCCCTGGGATCCCAACATGCCCAGGAATCCAGCAGAACCGAATCTGGACATCAGCCTCGAGCAAAGAACGAAGAAGTCTCCGAACGGTAAAAAGAAGTGGGTGGCCAGAGAAATCCAAAGATGACAATGATTGCACAACACTCAACGAATCAGTGTACACAATAGCACGCTGATGAGAGCTCGACTGCACGTGAACAAGTGCAAGATACACAGCATGCATCTCCGCCGAAAACACCGTGGCCTCAGGAGGAATGCGGGCAACAAAAACTTCGTCAACGCAGACGGCGGCGGATCCAACAACACCAGCCGCCTTAGATCCATCGGTGAAAACAGGAATAAAGTCTGCATTGACGTAACGGTGTTCAGCGAAGAGCTGCTGGTACACTGACGCAAGGGTTGAGGACTTGTCAAAAGATGTAAAGCTGGTATCAACCATGACACCAAGAGGATGCCATGGGGGATCCTCAAAGCCCCTGGTCTCTCCAACGAGTGACAAGTCGAGCCCTGCATCACGAGCTACGGCCACCATACGAAGACCGAAGGTTCGAATGCACGAGGGACGGATCTCGAACAAACGAGCATGCTGGGGATGAAAAACTGCATTGTATAAAGGATGGTCTGAGAGAGATTTAAGTTTCAGGTAAAATTGAAGAGACAGCTGCAGACGGCGTAAATGAAGCGACGGTTCGTTCGCGTCGGCATAAAGGCTGGGAATGGGTGACGTGCGAAATGTTCCCGTACAAAGACGCAGCGCTTGATGGTGGATGGTATCCAACGGCCGGAGAACGGTAGGATGCGTAGAGCCATACACCATACAGCCATAATCCAGCTTAGACCGAATGAGACAATGGTAAATACGGAACAAAGAAGTCCTGTCTGCACCACAGGAGACTGAGGCAAGGATCTTAAGGATTGACAAGGCTCTCAGACAGGAAGTCCTTAGCCGTCGAACGTGCGAGCAAAAGGTGAGAGCACGGTCAACGGTCAAACCAAGGAACTTGGTTTCCGGCAAAACTGGAATGGCTGCACGGTCCAAATAGAGCTCTGGATCAGGATGGAGGCCACGCCTCCGGCAGAAATGGACACAGGCTCTCTTGTCGGGAGAAAGAACAAACCCATTATTGTTAGCCGCTTTAACAATCTGGGTAATTGCAGACTGCAGCTGCTTTTCAACGAAATGCATGCTGGATGACGAACAGAAGATGTGAAGGTCGTCAACATAAATGGTGTTGACGACCTTCACATGGTAGCCGAAACCGTAGGAGGAATATTTTTGAGCAAACAATTAATGCGGAGGATGAACAGAGTCACCGAAAGAATGCTGCCTTGAGGAACACCTTGTTCTTGATGGAAAAAGGCGGAGAGCGTTGTACCCAAGCGCACCTGGAACACACGGTTACGAAGAAAGTTGGCAATGAAGGTTGGCATGTTTCCCCGCAACCCACTCTCGTGGAGGTCACGGAGGATACCGTGACGCCACGCTCTATCGTAAGCTTTTTCGATGTCAAAATATACAGACACCAGGTGCTGCCTACGCACGAACGCCTCACGAACAGACGTCTCAAGGAGCAGGAGATGGTCAGGAGCTGAACGATGACGACGGAAGCCGCTTTGTGATGGAGACAGTATTCGATGCTCTTCAAAAAAATAAATTAGCCGGGAATTAACCATTCGTTCAAGGATTTTGCACAGACAGCTAGTGAGGGCAATTGGCCGATAACTAGAGGGAGACTTGGGGTCTTTGCCAGGCTTGGGAAAAGGTAAAACAAAAGCTCTTCGCCAAGAGTCCGGGAAACTGTGCTCCAACCAAATGCGGTTGAAAAGCACTAACAGATTCTCGAGAGACGACTGTGAGAGATGACGGATCATGTCATAGTGGATGCCGTCGGGACCGACAGATGTTGCACCGGACCGATGCAGAGCCACCCGTAGTTCAACCATGCTGAAGGGGGAGTTATACTCAATGTTATAAAAAGGCGCAAAGGAGATTTTCTGGCGTTCCGCGGTTGCTTTAATCCTCTGAAAGGACGGGAGATACGCCTGAGAACTAGAAACTGAGGCAAACGCTTCGCCCAAGCAATCCACAATCTCCCCTACTTCAGCATACGTGCAGCCGTTATTCTCAAGAATTGAAATTTGGCGGGAACTATAGTTTCCCCGGATCTTACGAATTTTTCCCCAAACAGTTTTTGAACTGGCACGTGAATTGATAGATGAAACGTACTTCATCCAAGACTCCCTCTTGCTTCGTCGACGCACCAACCGAGCGTAAGATTTTGCCCTTTTAAATTTAACAAGATTAGCATCGGTTGGATAACGCCGAAAAGTACACCAGGCCTTATGTTGAACTCTCCTAGACGCTGCGCAATCAGGGTTCCACCAAGGCTTCGGACGTCTTGGGAGCGTCGTTGATGTTTTTGGGATAGAGAGATCTGCTGCCTGAATGATACACGTTGTGACATCAGTAACAGCTGCATCAATTGACCCCCGGGTCACCATGGCAAAAGATATTACTGCGGACGGTGTGAAGACCTCACACTTGGCACGATCCAGCCTCCAACGAGGAGGGCGGGAGGCAGAAGATGGCACGCTCACATTATACCTAAGTACAATTGGGAAGTGGTCGCTTCCATGGAGGTCGTCACACACCGTCCACGACCAGTCGGCCATAACCGATGGTTGACCCAAAGATAAATCGATTGCACTGAAACTTCGTGTAGGCTCGTGGAAGTAAGTGTCAGCACCGGTGTTAAACAGGCACAAAGAGGTCGAGGAAAGAAGAGATTCTATCCTACGGCCTCGTGTGTCTGTTCTGACACTACCCCACAATGGATTATGAGCATTGAAGTCACCCAGAAGAAGAGCAGGTGACGGCAGCTGCTCAACTAATCTCTCAAGAACGGACACGCTCACGTCCTCATCCGGTGGCAGATAGACGCTGCAAACAGTTAGAGGCACAGGCATGGAGATACGCACCGCAACGGCTTGTAAAGATGTTGAGACCACAACGGCTTGTAAAGATGTTGAGACCACAACGGCTTGTAAAGATGTTGAGACCACAACGGCTTGTAAAGATGTTGAGACCACAACGGGAGAAACTGGAACACTGTGGGGGACAAGGATGGCAACTCCCCCGCAAGCTATATCTCCTGAAACATTATCTTTCCGAAATGCACTGTAGCCTCGAACTGAAAGGATGTCTGATGGTTTAAGTTTTGTCTCCTGGAGGCAAAGGCACACCGGAGATTATGACGAAAGCAGATGTTTCACGTCGTCATGTCTTGTCCGAAAGCGTCGACAGTTCCACTGAACGATTTGACCCATGGTTTGAATTGTGGTGAATGAGAAAAAGAAAAAAAAACGAAAAACAAAACCCGAGAGAAACTGGGACAACTAAAAGTTGTCCGATTCCATCATTTCGTCAGCAATGTCCATTTGCGCTTTGGACTGTTTTGTCCGACGCCCTGTAGTCTCTGGTGGTAAAATGGGGCGGTATTTTGGTTCCTGTGTCGCAGATGATCTTGCCCGATCCTGGTTCTTATGATGGGAGTTTGGAGATTTCTTCTCCTTTTCTTTTCCCTTTCTCTTTCCTCCCGGGGTTGTTGACGTCCCGGTGGTGCTGGTGTTAGTTGCAGCAGGTTTAGGCACAGTGGTTGTTGGAGCTTTCGCGTCCCTAGCTCGGGATTGTAGTACTGCCAGACCAGCAGCTATGATGTCGTCTAGCTTGTAGGGACAATTAACTGAGATTTGGCTATCAGTCTGTGTACCGACTGTAGTCCTTGCAACAACCGCTGATGCATAGGATCGCCGATCTAATTTACTTGGAGCGACTTTTCTTCTGGCCTCTGGGTAGAAGATTCCCTTAACGGTCTTAATGCGTTGGATCTCTTTTTCCTCTTTCCACTTTGAACAGTCTCTAGATGATGCTGCATGAGATCCCTTGCAGTTGAAGCACAGCTCGGCTTCGGCATGGCAATCTTGCAAAGTATGGTCTGTTGCAGTACAACGCCCACACCGAGCAGTGCTCCTGCAAAACTGCTGGGAGTGACCATATGCTTGGCATTTGAAGCATCGTAGAGGATTTGGTATGAAGGGGCGCACTTCAAGGTAAAGATACCCTGCCTTGATTGATGTTGGCAGGGATCGGGTGTTAAAGGTCAGTATGATGTTTCGAGATGGGACAGATTGGCCATTTCGCCGAAATAGGATGCGCCGGACTCCACTCACTTGTTGGTCTTTCAGTTCCTCCAGAAGTTCTTGGTCACTGCACTCCAGAAGGTCTTGAGAAGAGATAACACCTCGTGAGGAATTGAGGTAGCCGTGAGGGGTAACTTTTACTGGACAATCTAAAGAAGAGGTAGTGTTTAAAAGCACTGTAGCATATCTGGGACTCGACATCTCGACAAGAAGATCTCCAGATTGGAGCTTCTTAACGCTCTTAGGAGAGATGGCAGTTGATTGCAATGCTTTATTTATCCAGAAGAGGCTTCTGGTGTTTGATGGGTTTGAAGCGTCCAAGGAGTGGATGCAAAAGAACCGAACATTGGCAGAATCAGGTGTAGGTTTCTTGTTGGGAGGGGGTGACCCTTCCTCAATGGGCCGCTTTGTTTGAAGTTCTTGGGAAATTTTTTGGTTAGCCATGAATAGAAGTGAAAAGTTCGTCCGCCGATTTCCCCGCCCACAACCGAGCCCAACAGGGAAGAGCCGGAGGTCCGCAAGCCCAATTGGACGCAGGACACGACTCTAGGGTTAAGCAACGGATATAGCATGTTGATAGTGCAGACATACGCTCAGCGAGTACCGAGACTTTCCCAGGTCTCGGTAACACCCCTTTGGCATGCCCGCACTATCCCCAAACTCACCCTGTTGTTCGAAACAACAAGCCGATTGACTAGGAGTGGGTTAGTTCCTAGCCGCCCGTTTAGGGTGAAGCAGGGGGCAAAGAGGAGTGTTGGCGACTGGCGACAACAACAACCTGGCCACCAGAAACCTCAGCCTCCAGCATCCCCTTTTCCACCTTACGGGTCACCGCACACGGCAAACGTGCAGGTAGGTCTAGCAAACCAGCCCGGAAAAACAAGAGAGGAACAGAAAATGGAGAAGCAAGTCGAGTAGAAAATGGAGAAAAAAAAAGAACAGGTAGTGGAGAAGAAAGTAAAAACAGGAAAGGGAGAGGAAAGCGAGAGGAAAGGAAAGGGCTGGCGCATAATCACAACCTCAGCAACCTACAACTGAGGCGGGTGCTGTCAAGGTGGTGGCAACACAAAGTTGTAATGGGAAGAATCAAAACAAAACATGTCGGCTGGGGCCGTGGGGTCGCTACTCCCCATCAGCTGGATGAACAGCTGTCCCTGCGGTAACGTGAAAGCACAAAAACAAGAAAGCAAAAAACCGTCACAAGGTCAGCTCGGGCCGTGGGGGCGCCTCTCCCCAAATAACTGGAAAACCAGTTATCCCCGTGCGGGGACGTGGATCAGGAGCACCAAACAGAAATCATCGCACTTTCCACGTTAATAAGTGAATCTCGGAAAAATTCTCATCGGTCACCACCGGGAATCGGACCCATGGTCTTCCAGTTACGCGCCGGACATGCTACCACTGCACACAACGGTCTCGAATTCTCAGACTCACATGTGATTAACTGCCAAACTACATACATGGCAGGTTGCTTCATGGAGCCCCGTACAGTGCTGGGGATTCACCAAAGATGGAAAGCAGCAACTGAACAAATAACTAGGAGGCGAATGGATAATTAATTCAAACACTCAACGAGGATCAGGAATACCAAACAGAAGTCATCGCTCTTTCCACGTTAATCAGTGAGTCTTAGGAAAATTCTCATCGGCGGCCAACGGTAATCGAACCCAGGGTCTTCCAGTTACGCGCCGGACATGCTGTGGTGCAGTGATAGCATGTCCGGCGCGTGACTGGAAGACCCTGGGTTCGATTCCCGGTGGCGACTGATGAGAATTTTTCCGAGACTCACTTATTAACGTGGAAAGAGCGATGATTTCTGTTTAGTGTGAAGGAAAGTTGTGATATTATGAACTCATGCTGCTAAAACATAACGGAACATTGTTGACCACGTGAAATTGAAATGATATAAAAATTACAGTGTTATTTATTAATGTTGATAAATAAACTATGTTTGAACTGATCAAAACTGATTTCCCGTAAGGGTTAATGATATTTTAAATAATTCCGATTATTACGTAGAAAAATAAGCATTTTCGAATTGAAACAGAGCCTATGTTTTAAGTTCACATAAAGATAGCAAGGTCAAAGAGAGTCCACAGGCATTTTCTGGGTGCGAGAGAGTCCCTTTTTGTACGCAACTACACTAAAACTGTAGGGCTGTAGGAGATCTCAAATACGATGCGTAATTAACACTACATTTGTACGGAAGTGACACTAAAATTTCGATGTACAGAAGTGCCATGTTCGGATCTGCCAGTAAACCAAAATTTATATGCGAGGGCAAACCTACGGTGGGGCAACAGATATGAATGTGAGGTTTAATGGGGTCGATATGATCTTCATCAAAGAGCAAAAACCAAGAGATCTTGCACGCACACTGTTATTATGTTCACCCTTTAGATTTGGCTGTGATTCGTTTTTTGTGAGGAAGTAAAACCACAGCAAAATACTATCATTGTAGAGAACCTATTATATAGCATTAATCGTGTATCAACAACAAAAAAAAAAATTAATATTTAAAAGAATTCGTACAAAAAATAAAATAAAAAAAAGAGAGGACTCTACTTTCAGAAAGCTTGGCATCTTGTGAAAAAATCGCTGGGCTGTTCGTCATCGTTCATTTTCAGCTATACAATTAAAAAGTAATACATAACAAAAAATAAAATATTGCATATGCACCTAAAAGACTGTGACATTTACGGTGAAACAATTTCCAACAATGGTCTCTCCCAAGGGGAAAACATCAGTTTACACTTTTACGGCGCTTTGAGCCCAAAATTCAGTTTCCAAAAATTTTAATAATTTTTTTTTTTTGATTGAAGGTTTAACGACCACCGTGAGCAACTCAATGGGCTATAAGCAGTCGCCCGTCCCTAATTTAGGGCCACTGGTTCCAGGGAAGGGAGAGAGCCAGTGCCGTAAGACAAGCACAAAATCCATGCCTCACCGGGATTTGAACCTGGGCACTTTACGAAAGAATAATCATAAGCCAGCGCATAGACCATTGCGCAACCGGGGCTGCCAATAATTTTTTTTTCTGGTAATCTTCGTAGGAATTAACACAGACATCATCGAAAGGTGATGGCATATTCGTTCTTTGGAAAGGATTTCTGCTGGGTAAAAAACTATATTTCCACTTTCCGCGCTGGGAAAAACCTTTATTCTTTTTGTTCCCTTGAAGAAATAAATGTGTACGTATATTAAAAAAATATAAATTCGATCACTATGTAAAGCCGAATTTTTCAACGAAGCAGCATTGCCATTGGAGCGAGCATGATTACGAGTGCAAATAAACGAGTTGAGATCATACCATTATGGCTGTGTAGCGGCGTGATGAAAAACTCTTCTGCCACTGCATGCACCATATACACTGAGTGGCCACTTTATTATGACCACCTGACAGTTTTAAGCAAATGAGCTATGGCTGCACGCTGTTGCCGCCAGAGGGCGAGGCTAGTATGAAAAGGGAAAGCTTAGTGCTTGCGACAGCAATAGAAGTCATTTTTGGGTGACGAGATGGGTAAAAAAAGCGATTTGACGGACTTTCAACGTGGGATGATTGTAGGAGCTCGGAGCCATGGAGCAAGTATCACCGAAACCGCCGCATTCGTGAAATGTTCCAGAGCAGCTGTTGTTAAAGTGTTTAAAGACTGGACTGTCAGCCAAAAAACTGGGTCTCTACGTGCAATGTGTGGTCGTCATCGACTAGTGACTGCTCGGGCGGAACGGAGAGTGTCCAGACTGGTAACAGACAACAGAAGGGCAACAGTGCAGCAAATTACAGACCATCTTAATCAAGGATCCCCTCAAATGATCTCTGCACGCACTGTTCGCCGTGCACTGCATCGGATGGGATATGGCAGCCGAAGGCCTGTTCGAACACCTTTGCTGTCAGCAGTTAACAAGAGAAAAGTCTCCAGTTCGCACAGGGGCACAAGGATTGGACAGTCGATAATTGGAAACAAATTATGTGGTCCGATAAATCACGTTTTCAGTTGCACCATGCCGATGACCGAGTGAGAATTTGCGGGAAACAGCACGAAAGCATGGACCCCAAATGCATTGCTACAACCCTTCAAGCTGGTGAAGGCAATGTTATGGTTTGTGCAATGTCTTCCTGGCATGCTTTGGGCCCTTTAATTCGTGTTGATCAACGTCTGACTGGCACATCATATCTAAACATCGTTGCGGACCAAGTGCTTCCTGTCATGTGGATGGTTTATCCCAATGACGATGGCTACTTTCAACAAGATAATGCGTCCTGCCAGAGTGCTCGTGTTGTACAGGATTGGTTTCAGGAACATGCCGATGAGTTTACTTTGCTTATGTGGCCCCCACAATCTCCAGATCTCAACCCCATTGAGAATTTGTGGGATGAAGTTGAACGAGCCATTAGACAGCTGGATCCGCAAACCTGCAATCTCACACTCCTGGAAAGTGCTATTCATCAAGCATGGTCTCAGATTCAACAAACCACCTATCAACATCTCGTGGAGTCCATGCCATGAAAAACGACGCAGTATTAAATGCAAAAGGTGGCCCAACGAAATACTGAGGGGTGGTCATAATAAAGTGGTCACTCAGTGTATACACAGATCCGTCTGTCTCTCTGGAACGCTTGACGTCACAGCAACGTCTGCATTGTTACGCCATCGCTTATCTAACAATTCGTGTGTGCTCTCGCGATGTCAAAATGATTGCATGCTATATAATAGCACGCGATCACTTTTGGATATCAAGGTGATCGCGTGATAATTTAAAAATATTGGATTATAAATACTCAAGTTCTATTTTTCCGATCTACAAAATTCGAATTGAATTTTTAATATCACAGCTAGTTGAGTTTGCACGCGATCACATTGAGATGTCAAGGTGATCGCGTGCTAATTTAGAAACATTGGATCATAAAAAAACAACAACAACAAAAACACATTGGATTATCAATGACTCGAGTTCTATTTATCCAATCTACAAAATTCGAAATAAAATCTTAATATCACGGCAAGTTGCGTTTGTATATTAATTTAATTTAGCACATATCGAATATTAATTTGTACGCTTTAATTATTTTTTAATTTAACTAACTTTCCGAGTTCAGCGCTGATTATATCATACATTTTGCAAAATATCGATCTATCTAAACGTTCTAACCTACAATAAAAACTGAAATCTTGAGATGTCAAAGTGAGGAAGATTACATCTAAAAGCAGATGTCGCCCCAATAGCACATTGTCGAGAATTTATATAGTTCCGATTTGTTATACCAGATGCCGCATTATTTTGCAGAAAAAGCTTCGGTATAAAGTTTTTAACTAACCGTCGAATAGGACAGTCTAAAACAAGCCGTAAAGCGAATAACAAGTGTGACGGAGAAAAAGTCACTTAACGCGAAAGATCAAGAAAAAGTTAGTAAGGTAAGTTTTGCAAAATATGGATCTATCTAAACGCTCTAATCTACAATTGCTAAAAAACAAATATTTTACACAGAACGCTATTTATCGCGATGTCTTTTCAAAAACGGAAATAAATAGCATATCATTTTTAGTTCTAACATGAACGAGTTCTTATTATATAAGTTTTTACTATATTTTCTTACAGAAATCCGGCGTCAATTTGATTTGTTTTCAGTCTGCTTCAGTTAAGATGGTTTCACCTAAAATCTCTGCCTTATGTTTCCTATAGTAAAACTTCTGTACATATTTTCTTCGCAATTAGTGTATTCCCAAGGATGAAAATTTGCACATCGATAAAACTAATTTTAAGTTATAGCATGAGATACTTAATGCTTGTTAAAACATAACCATAATTAAGCAATCCAACATTGGTTTGTCTACTGACGTCATCATTGTACTGGTCGCGCCATCTATTAACAGGTCTGAACATTAATGAAAGAAAAATGATTGTTTTTTAATATAATTATGGTTATGTTTTGGCAAGTATCCCATGCTATAACTTAAAATTAGTTTTATCGATGTGCAAAGTTTCATCCTTGGGAATACACTAATTGCGAAGAAAATATGTACAGAAGTTTTACCATTGGAAACATAAGGCAGAGATTTTAGGTGGAACCACCTTAAAAATTTCACTCCGTCACAGAACGGGCGACATCTCCTATATATTATTATTTATTTAATGCTTAAAACAACCGTTTCAGGACGGGCTATACGCTAGTATATGTATAATAAAATGTAACATTTTTGGGTGGTTCTGTTTTCTCTATTTTTTTCTTTCGTAAATGTGTATATTAATATTGTCGATACGTGTTATTTTTTACCCATGAAAAATGTGGTGAAACTAGAGAAATTTCAGTAGAAAAAAAAATGCTCTGCAATATACTGATGAAGAAAATAAATACCAATTGTAGAACGTTTTCAAAAAACTAAAAGAAAAATTGATATGACACTCAGAATTCCCAGCACAAAATTTTCGATGTAATGTGTAAATTACAACATATGAAAAATTAACACCTTCCATGTTTATTGGACAAAGTTTTCATTAGTAATTTTAGTGTATAATTTTTTTCCTTCCATAAATATCCCAAGATTTTCAATTTAGAGAATTTCAGAGCACCTTAATTTCTAAAAATGTACTCACTAAATCAGAAAGTTTGCTTTCGCTTTTGTTATGTAATTAGAGAAAGCTTTTTTTTTTAATTACATAACGAATTTGAAAGAAATTTCGAAATTCTTAAAAGTCGAAATTTGAACTACTAAGAGGTTTTGAAAAAAAACTTCTCGGTAGCTCAAATGCTGAGCTTCTCATGTGATGCGTAAAGAGCACAAATATAATAGTTTCTTCAACATTGAATAATTGCATATACTGCAGGACTAGCAGTCGTGCCCGTTCTTCGAACGGTGAACCAAAAATCATTTTTTGAACATAAAATTAAAGAAAGGGAAAAGTAATTAAGGGAAAGAAGAGCAATTTAAGATCCGTAATTGTTTTACGATTAAGAACAATGTCGTGACGTCAATGCAAACGGCTTGACATAAAACGGTGGCAGGCTTTGACACCCCTTAGTTTTAAATCAAAATTTCATGTAACTTTTTTGACATTTCAACGTTTCTGGCGTAATTATCTTGAAACGTATCAGCATTTTGAAGAGTAAAGTTAACCTACCCTTTTGAAATTCTTGGTTTTCAGACTTTTCTAGGGGTAGAAGTGGTAGGAAAATTCAAGCAGAAAATATTCCAAAGCCGCCATTTTGATTTTTTTGTATTTGGACTTTTCTAGGTATCCGGACCTTAAGATTATGAGCATGTCAATTTTCAGATCTTTAAGTCATTTAGAAGTGGTCGAACAATTCGCGAAAAATTCAAGCAGACAAAGTTCCGAAACTGCCATTTTGATTTTTTTTTTTGGTTTTTGGTCTTTTCCAGGTACCCGGACCTTAAAATCTATCAGCACACCAATTTTCAGATCTCTAGATCATTCAAAAGTGGTCGAACAATTTACGAAAAATTCAAGCAGACGATGTTCCATAGCCGCCATTTTGATTTTGATTTTTTTGGACTTTTCTAAGTACATGGACGTTAAGACTTAGTAAAATACGAACTTCCACGCACAAAAGTGCGGAATGATACATTGACACTTAATGGCTTGAGCGTGTGGTGAGTGATGTAGAGGAGTAGCGTGAGAGATATTGAAGGAGTAGGACATGCCGAGCTTTGGCTAAGACAACAAGTTTAGTTTGTACCGCGGAGTGTATTCCAGTTTATGTTTTTGTGTGAAATAGTAAAGTAATAAATGTTCTGTGTTGTGTTGGGTGTCTGTGATGTTACAGACACAGAAAGAAATGGAGGCGCCGACGAGATATGAACTTTGGCGGCGTTTTTGGGATTGTGGGAAAGCGATGAGTTGAAAAACATTGCAGCGTGAGAACGAATCGACGCGACAGGGATATTTTTTCCCCTCTTTGTTATGGGAAGAACAAAGAATGGTGACTTTTGTTTTTCGAAATTAGTTCGTGAAAAAAACAACAAGTTCCGTATCGGATTTAATCTTAGATGTTTATGTAAGTATTGTTTTTGTTGTTCTTAGAGAATTATCCAAAGGAATGAAATATCAAAGCAAGTTTTTTAGAAGTTTCCGGGCACGGAATTAAATAGAAGAAAAAAAATTCTGTCAAGAAATAGTACATTCAGATCAACTGTTTGAGCCTAGAGTATAGGTAAATAATATTGTTGTAAACAATTTCTGTAAACGTATTACACATATACGATAATAAATAAACATTGGATACACGTTGAACTTGTCTAAATTCGGCATTGTTGAAATGGCTTTCTTAGGAAGAGCTCGCAAAGAAGAACTTCTGCAGTTGGCGGAAGAATTGGGTATAGAAGTTACACCAAATATCAAAATTCTGAAATTAAATAATAAAATTGTCAACTTTGAAGATTATGAAGAGGATTTCGTGAAAAAACTTTTGGTAGGTATAAAAGAGCGTAGAGAAACAGAAAGACAAATGGAATGTGAGCGTAGAGAAACAGAAAGACAAATGGAATGTGAGCGTAGAGAAACAGAAAGACAAATGGAATGTGAGCGTAGAGAAACAGAAAAACAAATGGAATTGGAGCTTGAAAAACGTAGACAAACAGAAAGACAAATGTAATTTAAACTTGAAAAACTCAGAATAGAAGCTGGACGTCAGCCGCTGGGAGGTAGTTTGGAGCAAAATGGAAATTCTCATAAACCGAGATTGGAACTTCGTCATTTGATGAAAACATTTGACCCAAAAGACAGTGATATAAGTATTTACTTAGTTTTATTTGAAAGGCAAGCACAACAAACAGAAATAAAAAGGGAAGATTGGGTCGCGAATTTGATAGGACTTTTGCCCTACGAAATATCACAATTGATTGCCAGAGAAAATGTGAAATATGCTAAAAACTATGAATATGTTAAAAGGTTACTTCTTAAAAGATATTAGTTAAGTCCAGAGAAATTTAGGTTGAAATTTGTACAACACATGTGTACATCAGAGAAGACCTGGAGAGATTTCGCCTTCGAGTTAGAAAATTATTTTAATGAATGGATTTCAGGACTTAAAATAGGCGATTTTGAAGGGCTAAAAAATTATTGATCACTGATCAGTTAAAGCGGAGAGTGCCTATAGAAATAAGGGAGCATTTTATTGATAAATGGTCAAATATTGTCTTACCTTCAGTTTTGGCTGATATGGTGGACAATTATGAAAGTGTAAGAGGAGGAACCAAGAAAAATTCGTCGAATGAATTTTCTGCTTCAAAGAAAATGCAAGGCAGTGAGAAAAAAACTAGAGATAACTATGATCGGGGAAATTTTAGGAAAAATGGATTTTATAACAAAAGTTATGTTAAGTCAGATGTACGACAAGGGTGGTCAAATCGGAATGTACCTCAGAATGAAGAAAAGTATGATCGCAGGCGGAAGATTCAATGTTACGAGTGTGGATCTTATGATCACATTCGACCTCAGTGTCCTAAGCTAAAATCGCAGAACTCAGGAAGCGTAAATAGAATCAGAGAGGAAACTGAAGGGAATCTCTTGGCACCCTATACCTTTGAAGGAAAAATAAATGGAGTTACCATGCCTACTCTCCAGGATACAGGTTATACAGTTGATATCATTTGTCAAGAGTATGTGTCGCCAGGTGAGTTTACTGGAGAACATGTGTGTGCACATAATCTTCTGGATGAACAAAAGGTTTGTTTACCATTGGCAGAAGTTGAACTAGAATGTGAATTAGGTCATATTGTAACTAAGGCTGCAGTGATTAGGAAGTCGCTAGATCAAGGTAGATATTTACTTGGAAATAAGACTGCCGCTTTGTTAAAAAAATCGATATGGAGGGGCCACTAAATTAAGAACAGGTAAATGTTGTGGTTACTCGGTATCAAGAAAATTAGAAACGAAATAACGAAGAGAGAAATTCAGTAAAGAATGATTCAGGAAAGAAAGAAAAACAAGCCCTTGAAGGAGAGGCTGTGGGTTCCGAAGAATCAGGTGAATTAGAAGAAGAAATTCTGCCACTGAGGCATGATGAAGGTAAAGCCATGTTAGAGTTGGTAAAAATGGATTCAAAAAGTTTCATGGAAGATCAACGGCAAAGTTTGGAATTGAGAAAAATTCTCAAAGAAATAGAGAAAACCGATTTAAAAAAGGCAAATGGTTATGCTGTACTAAGCAGTGGGATGTTGGTGAAGAAGAAGATCAACAAGATTGGCGAAGAGGGAGCTCTTATAGTTGTTCCAGAACAATATAGAGACCAAATAAAAAACATGTGTCATGTGGGAACTTCGGGGCATTTAGGAGTGACAAAAACCAAAGACAGACTAGCGAAGTATTTTTATTGGCCTAACTGTTATAAAGACATTGAAGAATTTGTAAAATCTTGTGATTCATGCCAACCTGCTGGAAAAGCTGGGGACAAAATGATAGCACCTTTGAAAATAGTTCCAATTATTCCTGAAATTTTTACAAAGATCAACGTTGATGCCTGTGGGCCTTTGCCCGAGACTTCAAGCGGAAATAGATACATAATTACAGCTATGTGTTTGTCATCCAAATATCCAGATGCGGTACCAGTCCCAGACATAGGATCCAAGTCGGTAGTTGACGCTTTGTTACACATTTTTAGCCGCATGGGATTTCCGAAAGAAATTCAAACTGATCAAGGAGCTAGTTTTGTAAGCATTTTGACACCAGAATTTCTGTAGCGGTTTGGAATAAAAGTTACTCATAGTTCTGTATCATCATCATCATCATCATTGTCAACCATTATCAATCCACTGCTGGACGAAGGTCTCCCCAAGTTTCCTCCACAACGGTCTGTCTTGTGCCAGTCTCCTCCATGTCACTCCCACATATTTACGAATTTCATCCACCCATCTCCCATGTGGTCTTTTTCTGGGTCTTTTCCTGTCCCTTGGAATCCAATCTAAAATTTCGGCTGTCCATCTATGGTCTGTCCTTCTGGCAGTATGTCCAGCCCATTGCCATTTCAGGGATTTAACTCTGATCATGATGTCTTCCACTCTCGTCATTTTTCGGATCCACGAGTTCCTCTTCTTATCTCTCCTGGTTATACCAAGCATGCACCTCTCCATGCTTCTTTGAGTTGTCTGCAGCCTTTGTATGTCTTTTTTAGTTAAGGTCCACGTCTCTGCACCATACGTAAGCACTGGAAGGATGCATTGATCAAACACTTTTCTTTTAAGACATAATGGCATATTGCTCTTGAAAATTATGCTGTTTCTTCCAAAAGCTCTCCAGGCAAGTTTTGTACGCCGATTAATTTCTTCATCAATGTGACCCTCACTTGATATCTGCTGTCCAAGATAAACATACGTATCTGTTATCTCCAGTTTTTGTCCATCAATCGATAAATCTTCATTTCTTGTAAAAGCATTGAACATCACTTTTGTCTTCTGAAAGTTCATTTTTAATCCCACTTCTTTACTCTTGTCAGCAAGTTCCTGGATCATACTCTGCAGCTCTGATGGAGTAGTTGCAAAAATGACTACGTCATCAGCAAAACGAAGGTGGGTTAGATAATCTCCATTAATCTTTATCCCTTTGTTTTCCCAGTTCAGTGATTGAAAGACATTTTCCAATGTGGCATTAAAAAGAGCTTCGGAGATATGGTGTCACCTTGTCTCACTCCCTTTCCAATTTTTATGTGTGTTGTATTTTCAAACAGCCGAATCTTTGCACTTGCATTTTCATAGATGTTATTAATAATATTAATGTATGCATCTTCAATACCGCAGGATTTCAGAGCCGTGGTAACTGCTGATGGTTTCACCGAATCAAAGGCTTTTTCATAATCGATAAAAGCCATGCACAATGGAAGTTCATATTCCCTCGCTCTTTCAATTAGTTCTCTCAGTACGTGGATATGATCTATTGTGCTGTAGCCACTCCTGAATCCAGCTTGTTCTCTCGGTTGAGCCATGTCCAGTGATACCTTCAAGCGGTGTGAAAGAACTTTAGTGAAGATTTTATAAACCACTGATAGGAGGCTGATAATTCTGTAGTTCCTGAGATCCTCAATGTCACCTTTTTTATGTAGCAGGATCATTGTAGCATTGTTCCAATCCTCAGGAATCTTCCCTTCATTAAGGCATCGAGTGAAAATTTGGGCGAGTACTGTTTCAATTTCTCCACTTGCTTCTTGTATGATGTCTATAGTAATTCCATCTTCTCCTGGAGCTTTCCCCCCGCTTCATGTTCTTGATTGCATGAGCAACTTCTGCTGGGAGGACTGGAAGAACTCTGGTACCTTTCATGATGTCTGGAGTACATGTATCATCCCTTTCATATAATTTGGAGTAGAAATCTTTTACTCTTGTCAATATTTCGCCTCTATTTCTTGTTATAGAACCATCTTCTTTTCTCAGAGCCATAATCTGTTTTCTTCCCTTACTGAGATGTCCCTTTGCTATCTTAAGGCTTTGGTTGTTTTCAATTGCTTTCCTCACTAGCTCACAGTTGAATTTCCTTACGTCTTCAGTGATACTTTTTCGTGCTGTCTTGCATAGCTCTATATATTCCACTTTGGAAGTCACATCTTCTTTAGTTGTCCTCATCTCTCGTCTTTTTTTGCATCAACATTTTGGTTTTTCCTGATAATTTGTTCACATGCAACTTGTTCTTAGACCCAGCTAATTTTGTTGCTGTTTCCATAAGAGCTTTGGTTACTTTTCTGTTAACTTCCGAAATATCCACTTCTTCCGATGTTAGGCCTTCTAAAGCAGAGAATCTGTTCTTCAGTTCCAACTTGAAAGTATTATGGTGTTTTTTAAGGTTGGTTATGTCAATACATTTTGTTTGTCTTATGAGCTTGCCACGTTCCAGTTTAGTGTTGAGGTGCATCTTACATCTCACCAATCTATGGTCACTACCTGTGTTGAACTTGTTCAGCACAGTGTATATCATCCCCAAAGTAATCCGGTAGAACGATTCCATCGAATTATTTAAAGGATGTTGAGAATTTTATGTTTTGAGTCTGTTCCGGATTGGGAGAAATAGTTACCGGCGGCGCTGTTTGCTTTGAGAACTGTGACACATGAAAGCACAGGGTTTGCGCCTGCTGAATTGGTGCATGAAAAAAATTTGAGGACGCCAATGACACTATTGTATGAAAAATGGATGGCTCATCCTGAAGCAGAAAACTATGTCACTGAATATGTATTTGAGTTAATAAATAGGATGAAAAGATGTCAAGAACTTGCCATTAAAAACATGGAAGTGGCTCAACTGAAAAGAAAATATTGGTATGACAAAAATGCGTTAAAACGTGAATTTCAAGAAGGACATTTAGTATTGGTTTTTGTTACCTTCTGGCCAAATAAGTTAGCGGAACAGTGGAAAGGACCAGGGAAAATTGAGAAAAAAATTTCTGAGACTAATTATGTAGTAAGCTTTGAAGGCAAAAATGTAAAGCATCAAGTATATTTCATTAACATGCTGAAACTATACCATAAACGACCAGAATTTGTGAACTTATTGCCCGTTTGTGAAAATGGTGAAATGGATTTAGAGATTAAATTTCCGCAAGTTGAAAAAAATCCAAATATATTTAACTTCTCTGATATCGAGGAGAACAGTAAACTTCGAGAGCGCCTAAATGACCAACAAATTCAGGATCTGAAAAAAAACCATTATGTCATTACTTGAAAATGTTTTCTAATATTTCAGGAAAGACTCATTTGGTCAAAAATGATATCGAGCTAGCTAGTAATGCTATTGTAAGAGTTAAGCCTTACAGAATGTCGCACAGGCAGATAAATATTCTTAAAGCCGATATAGATAAAATGCTGCAGTACAAGATTATAGAAGTTGGTGATTCAGACTATACATCACTCATGATTTTGGTAGAAGTACCCGGAAGAGATCCACGCCCATGTATTGATTACAAGCGATTGAATGAAGTGACAAGGACCCAGTTCTATCAATTGCCCAACATAAAAGAAATAGTCGAAAAGGTTTCTGGAGCGAAGTATATTACAGTATTAGATTTAACAAAAAGGTACTGGCAAATTCCATTAAGTGCTAGAGCTCAACGATTGGCAGCGTTTGTGACTACTTTTGGAACGTATCGGCCCTTAAAGATGCCATTTGGCCTTAAGAACGCACCTTATTTCTTTAGCAAAATGATGTCGGAACTTTCGAGAGGCTGCGAAGAGTTTGCCGTACCATATCTAGATGATGTTGCCATTTTTCCCGAAAACTGGGGGATCATATGATACATCTTGAAGAAGTGTTACAGAGGTTGCAGAGGGCTCCCTTGACCATAAAACCTTCTAAATGTAAGTTTGCTCAAGATCACGTCTTGTATTTGGGTCATATTGTTGGACAAGGATATCAGAAACTAGCGGAACGAAAGGTTCAGGTCATACAAAATTTTCCTTCGCCAAAGAACAAGACGCAAGTAAGATCTTTCTTAGGCCTGGCGGGATATTACAGCAGATATATTTCAATGTTTTCTTCGATAGCAGCTCCCTTGACAGACATCTTGAAGGGTAAAAATCGTAAAGAAAAAATTATATGGTCAGA
Organism: Macrothele yani; assembly: GCA_039090855.1. Taxonomy (NCBI): domain Eukaryota; kingdom Metazoa; phylum Arthropoda; class Arachnida; order Araneae; family Macrothelidae; genus Macrothele; species Macrothele yani. The sequence continues at coordinate 127,866,754 of CM077027.1, read as the reverse complement.
ACAATGTGAGAAAGCTTTCGTGGAACTAAAAAAAATCTTTATCTAGTTTTCCTGTTCTGTATGCCCCTGACTATGAACGTAGATTTATTTTACAAACTGATGCTTCAGATCAAGGAATGGGAATCGTCCTCTCGCAAGAACAAGAAGATGGCGCTGAACATCCTGTACTCTATCTAAGCAGAAAATTTTCGACAGCAGAGAAGACATACAGTACCAGTGAAAAAGAATGTGCCACCATTATATTTGCGGTACAGAAACTGAAATGCTACCTGGATGGTCAAAATTTCCTCATACAAACTGATCATAACCCTCTCGCTTGGTTACGCACCAACGCAAGTTCAAATGCTCGTCTGATGAGATGGGCCCTTGCTTTACAAGCATATGATTTTGTTATAATTCATCGATCGGGAACTATGTACAAAAATGCAGATGGACTGAGCAAGATTCCAAATTTAGATGATCCACCTTGATCATGCTATGTGTCTGCTAGTGAAAACATTTTTTTTGTTGTGATATATACTACATTGAAATTGTTGGAAAACACGTAAAGATGATTGTTAAATTAACTCATATATTTCTCTTTGTAAATTGATTATGACTCATTATGTGAACTATGACTATTGTATTGTAAAATGACAAGAACTTTTTACCACTGTAAAAAGTTCCTCTGGAGTGAGGAGGGGTTGTAAAATACGAACTTCCACGGACAACAGTGTGGAATGATACATTGACACTTAATGACTTGAGCGTGTGGTGAGTGATGTGAGGAGTAGCGTGAGAGATATTGAAGGAGTAGGACATGCCGAGCTTTGGCTAAGACAACAAGTTTAGTTTGTACCGCAGAGTGTATTCCAGTTTATGTTTCTGTGTGAAATAGTAAAGTAATAAATGTTCTGTGTTGTGTTCGGGTATCTGTGATGTTACAACCTATGAGCATACCGATTTTCAGATCTCTAGGCCATTTAGAAGTGGCGGAACAATTCAACGGAAACACTCGCATTTCCCCACTTTGTTTTATACACAGTCGAGTCACATTATTGTGACCACCAGCTAATACCCAGAGTAACCGCCGTGTGCAGCGCGGACAGAAGCTAGACGGGCTGAGAGGGACTCAGTAAGATGCTGGAAGGTGTTCACAGGTATGAGAAGCCATGCTGACTCCAGTGCATCTGACAGCTGCTGGAGGGTGCTTGGTGGCGGATCCATAGAGCGAACAATACTATCGAGGTGGTCCCATAGGTGCTCAATTGGGTTTAAGTCTGGGAAATTAGGGGGCCAGGAAAGTACTTTGAAGTCTTCATCGTGCTCTTCCAACCACTCTCGGACATTTCTAGCTGTGTGATACGTCGCATTGTCGTTCTGGAAGATCCCATCCGTCGCAGGGAAGACAATCAGCATGTATGGGTGTACGTGGTTTGCAAGGATGGATTCATGACAAAGTCGGTCCATAGTGCCTTCCACGGGTATGAGTGGACCCAAGGAATGCTACGAAAACATTCCCCAGACCATAACTCTGCCCCCACAAGCTTGTGGTCTTCCAGCAATGGTTGTTGTAATCATTAAAAATAACTTACAAAAGTACCTAACGAGCTTTTTCACCATTTTCATCCGATTTTTCCTGGTGAATTATGGGTGATTACTTGACCAACCACATGCTGATCAAACAGTTAACCACCCAATGCTCGTAATAAAATAAGTAGCATTCCATGGGTAATTGCTTGACCAATATATGGCTCACCAAAGAAATCAGAGGAATCCCCGGGGAGGTGGAAGAGAAGGGAGAGCTTAGAAACAGCTCAGAGAAATGACTGCTTTCTTGTCCGAGGCGAACACAGGTGGCACTTTGCACGATAAAGGGATTTATATTTGAAAAAAAAGTAAACACAACAGACGCTTCTCATAAATTGCTCTGACAGTGTCCAACAACAAACCGTTGTACGTGTGGTACTTTTGCGATCTCGACGTAGTTTGAAACGACCTTTTATACGGCAAATCTCGGCGAGAGTTTAGGAAACAATATCGCTCAGTCCCCATAATGCACGAACAAAGCCAAAAAGTTAATGGGTACCGAGGAGGATATAAATTTCAGATGATCTGTTTTTCATAGTTCTTGAAGAGTGCATCGAAATTTCATCGATTAAACAAAAGGAAAATTTAAGTTTCTAGCTTTTAAAGCAGCTAATTAAAACTTCTTTCTAACACGATACATATACAGTAAACCTCGCTCTAACAAGCTCGGATGTAACGAGCACTTAGCTGTAACAGCCAAAAGCGTTGATCCCGGCCAATGAACTCTGCTGCAACGAAGACGAACCTACCTATGTCGGCCATCTCAAGTCTGAAAAAAAAAAAATCTGAAATCGGATGTAATTGAAAGCCTGGAGAAAAATGTGCCAACAATATTTTTATCCATCATTAGAATGATGGATAAAGTTTGGTGTTGCATTACAGAACGAGCCATTAGAAATTATTTTCGACATGCCGGCTTTTCAACAAATGAAACAGAGGAGCGTGATGATGAAGGTAATTTTCCGCTATCAAATCGGTTAATTTTACACTTGCTAAAGAGAGTGCAGGCGTCCTGGACGAGTCTGAAATTATAGACAGAAATCTGCTCTTTAGTGAAACTTCTTCCGACAGTGATATCGTAGCTCCAATTATTATCTCTCAGAATAATTCAGATGCTGAAAAGGAAAGTGAAACGAATGGTGAGAAGAAGGAAGTGCAGTAAATTTCTTCTGAGAAGGTTTAGAATCAATTGCAATAACTATAAAAATTTTTCGAAACGAATGTTGCAGAAGATGAAGACTTTCTCACTTTCTCTGTCATGTAAATTCAGCAGAAATAACTGTACCAAAAATGTAACTAAAAAGTGTGAAGCAACTGAGAATTCGCGATTTCTTTAAGTGATTTTGTATATCTACACTGTACAATTATTAGATTAATTAATTTTTTACTACAGCTCTACAAAATTCAGGTAAGTTATTTTTACTAGATACAAGAAATATTAAAGTACAAATTCTATATTATTTCCGATCGTTTATAACATATATTTTTTTAAGTCCCCTGAAAGACCTTACAAAAGAGTTTCACTGTATATATATGATTATTTAACTCACCGCAGTTTTGCTGATGATGTCATTTTTGCCAACCCCTTCAGAGTTGCAGAGTATGATCCAGGAACTTGTTGACAAGAGTAAAGAAGTGCGATTAAAAATGAACTTTCAGAAGACAAAAGTGATGCACAATGCTTTTACAAGAAATAAAGGTTTATCAATTGATGGGAAAAAGATGAAGATAACAGATTCTTACATTTGCCTTGGAAGAGAAGACATCAAGTGAGGGTCGCACTGATGAATAAATTAATCGGCGTATAAAACTAGCCTGGAGAGCTTTTGGAAGTAACAGTACAATTTTCAAGAGCAATATGCCATTATGTCATACGAAAAATGTTTAATCAATGTTTCCTTCCAGTGCTTACATACAAAGCAGCGACGTGGACCTTAACTAAAGAAAGGCTGCAGACAACTGAAGTCATAACACTTTATTATGCTCATGAGCTAAAATATACATAAAGCATTGGCAGCTTAAAGGATTAAATAAATGGTAGTACATGAAGACATGAAAAGTTAAAATCTTGATTTATATAACCTGAGGAATTAGGCCCGGTTAAAGCATTAATCTGCCACTTAAAAAAAAGATAAACATTTTGCGCAGCTATGAACGAATGGTTTTCTAAACATGTGTCAGGAGCGCGAAAATAAGTCAAGCACTCAAGCCACTTAAACAAAAAGAAGAAACCAGAGAGTGCTGAAAAATCATCCATACACACGTGCAAACATGTGATTGCAGTAGAACACAGGAAAATCTCATTGCACAACTGAAAGACATATCTTCTTACTTTTCCTGCTTGGTGTAACCAGGAAAGGTAAGAAGACTTGGTGTAACCAGGAAAGGTAAGAAGAGGAACTCCTGGATAAGGAAGACATCTTGTTCAGAGTAAAATTCCTAAAATGGCAATGGGCTGTACATGTTGCCAGAAGAACGGACCACTGATGGACAACAGAAATTTTAGACTGGTTTCCAAGGGAAAGAAAAGACCCAGAAGAAGACTACACGGGAGATGAATGGATGAAATTCAAAAGCATGCTGGAGTAACATTGAGGAGAAAGGCTCAAGAGAGACAGTTATGGAAGAAATTTGGGGAGACCTTCATCCAACAGTGGATTGATAATGGTTGATAATGTTGATGATGATGATAACATACGTATATATATATAAAACATCAGTAAAAGAAATGTACATATATCATCATCAGCATAATCAACAACCATTATCAATCCACTGCTGTATGAAGGTCTCCCCAAGTTTCTTCCACAAATGTCTGTCTCCTCCTCCAGTTATGTCTGTCTCCACAAATGCCTGTCACCTCCATGTCACTAAAGCATGCTTTCGAATTTCATCCATCCATCTCCCGTGGGGTCTTCTTCTGGGTTTTTTCCTGTCCCTCGGAATCCAGACTAAAATTTCGGTTGTCCATCGGTGGTCCGTTCTTCTGGCAACATGTCCAGCCCATTGCCATATCAGTGGTTTCATTCTGGTCATAATATCGTCCACTCCTGTCATTTTTCTTATCCACAAGTACCTCTCTTTCTTTCCTGGTTACACCAAGCATGCATCTCTCCATGCTGCTTTAAGTTGTCTGCAGTCTTTGTATGCCGATTTTAGTTAAGGTCCATGTCTCTGCTCCGCACGTAAGCACTGGAAGGTTGCATTGATTAAACACTTTTCTTTTAAGAAATAATGGCATACTGCTCTTAAAAATTGTACTGTTTCTTCCAAAAGCTCTCCATCCATGTTTTATACGCCGATTAATTTCTTCATCAATGTGACCCTCACTTCATATCTGCTGCCCAAGATAAATGTAATTATCGGTTGTCTCAAGCTTTTCTCCATCAATTGATAAATCTTCGTTTCTTGTAAAAGCATTGTACATCACTTTTGTCTTCTGAAAGTTCATTTTTAATCTCACTTCTTTACTCTTGTCAGCAAGTTCTTGTATCATACTTTGCAGCTCTGAAAGGGTAGTTGCAAAGATGACTATGTCATCAGCAAAACGAAGGTGAGTGAAGTAATCTCCATTAATCTTTATCCCTTTGTTTTACCAGTTCAATGATTGAAAGACATTTTGCAATGTGGCATTAAAGAGCTTGGGAGATGGGGTGTCACCTTGTCTCACTCCCTTTCCAATTCTTATTTCTGCTGTATCTCAAATATCCGAACCTTTGCACTTGCATTTTCATAGATGTTATTAATAATGCTACTGTATGCATCTTCAATACCGCAGGATTTCAAAGCCATTGTTACTGCTGATGGTTTCACGGAATCAAAAGCCTTTTCATAATCAAAAAAGTCATGCACAATGGGAGTTAATATTATCTTGTTCTTTTCGATTAGTTGTTTCAGTATATGGATATGATCTACAGTGCTGTAGACACTCCTGAATCCAGCTTGTTCTCTTGGTTGAGTCATGTCTAATGTTACCTTCAAGCGATGTGAAAGAACCTTAGTGAATATTTTACAAACCACTGATAGTAGGCTGATGGGCCTGTAGTTCCTGAGATCCTCAACGTCACCTTTTGTATGTAGCAAGATCATTGTAGCATTATTCCAATGCTCAGGAAACTTCCTTTCATTCAGGCATCTGATAAAAACTTGGGTGAGTGTAGTTTCAATTTCTGCACTTGCTTCTTGTATAATGTCCACGGTAATTCCATCTTCTCCTGGAGCTCTTCCCCGTTTCATGTTCTTAATTGTATATGTGACTTCTGCAGGGAGGATTGGAGGGACTTCGGTACTGGTACCTGTCGTAATGTCTGGAATAGATGTGTAATCCCTTTTATATTGTTTTAAATAGAAATCTTTCACCCTTGTTAAAATTTCGCTTCTATTAATTGTTACAGTACCAGCTTTTTTTCTCAGAGCCATAATCTGTTTTCTTCCCTTACTGAGATGTTCTTTTGCTCTCTTTAGGCTTTGGTTGTTTTCAATTGCTTTTCTCACTAGTTCACAATTGAATTTTCTTATGTCTACAAGTGATACGTTTTTGCACTGTCTTGCATAGCCTATATACTCCACTTTGGAAGTTACGACTTTAGTTATCCTCATCTCCTTTCTCTTTTGCATCAACATTGTTGTTTTTCCTGGAATTTTCTTCATATGTAACTTGTTCTTAGTACCACCCATTTTTGTTGCTGTTTCCATAAGAGCCTTTGTGAGTTCTCAGTTAACTTCAGAAAAAATCCACTTCTTCAGATGTTAGGACTTCTAAAGCAGAGAATCTGTTCCTCAGTTCCAACTTGAAGGTATTAAGATGTTTTTTAAGGCTGGTTATGTCAATACATTTTGTTTTTCTTATGAGCTTGCCACGTTCGAGTTTAGTGTTGAGGTGCATCTTACATCTCACCAATCTATGGTAACTACCTGTGTTGAACTTGTTTAGCACACTGCAGTCTTCGATGACGAATTTTTTGTTACACATAATAAAATCAATTTCCCTTGTCGTCCCATTCGGATGTCTCCATGTCCATTTCCTGTGTGAATTTTTCTTGAAAAAGGAGTTCATGATGAAAAACCATTCTGCTTCTGCAAATTCTACGAGAGTATTTCCACGTTGATTTCTGTTCCGAATTTACCAACCGAAGTTTCATTCTGTTGCAGTTGCCCTACTTTTTCATTGAAATCACCCATAATGATCTTCAAGTGCTGCTTGCTTTTGTTGCATAGCTTCATATATATATATATATATAATGTCTAAAAGATCAGTAAAAGAAATTTTCAGTAAAAGAAAATTTCAGTTGTTGGTATAAAATAGTCATTTGCAGCTAATGGTGGATGCGTTTTAACCAAGAAATGGAACAGCCAGCAGCTGTGTCTTATCTAACTTGTTTTCAGCATAAAGTACGATACATCCTTTTATATGTACAGGACGTTCTTTGCAATTTTTTGTGTGCACGTACGAACCAAAAGCCTTTTTTCGGGGGGGGGTACTCTATGGATTGTTAGCAGTTTGGCGGTTTCCAATTAGGGGTTTCTGGCTCCAGTGAAGAAACGGAGCCAGCGTCATCAGGCAAGCGCACCACCGGAGTCATCTCGAGCGAATACTCAGAAGCCAGCGCCTCGGACTCCTCGGTCACTGAAGCGGCCGACAACCTGGATGATATCTTAAATTAAAGGGATGAATTCCAGCTGCGAGTAAAGCATAAACGTTTTTTTTTTGTTTTTCAGTTCCGGCGTTCTCCCTTCCATGGAGTATAAAAACATAATTAGGGATTAGGCAACTTTGCTTCTCATTTGACGATAAATGATTATATATTTTTATCTATCTTCATACAAAAGGAGAAAAATCGTTCGAATACGAGTTAAACCAATTCTGGCAGGGAAGTAATTGTTAGCCATATTGCTCACTGCTGTGAAGTTTCTTAAGTCAAGTCAAGTGCGTGAAACCGATGCTAACCGTGACTGTAAGAGGAGCGTTGTTGTTGTGCTGTGAACTGGTATACTCAAGTGTTCTTCTCTGTACTGTTCCGTGAAGTCGAGTGGAATGAAGAGTACCATGAGATGAAGTGAAGTGAAAAATAGAATGACTGTAAATATAAATTACAATGTATATAAGATATGAACACATTCTACTGGATAAATTGAGAGGAATGCAACTTGTTTTTTCGTCATTTAGTGAGATCCAACTACGGACTATTCCATGTATATACATGCATATATACACTATATTGACAAAGTCACCTGACACCCCTTCAAAAGAAAATGAACGGATCCGCTGCGTTATTAAGATGCGCGGTACAGCTGTAAACTGTATAAAAACAAGCCTGCAGCTGACTGCGATCATATCGCACTGTGTGAGGTTGAGTGAAAACGTGGCGGCGGGAGAGAAGGAGAGAACTGTCTTTGAGAAAGGAAAGATTGTTGGGTGTTATATTAGTGGGTTGTTCATAAGAGAAACCGAGAAGCTTTTAAACATACCCAAGTCAACTGTTTTAAATGTACTGGATAAGTGGAAGACACATGGCGTGCTTGAAGCAGCAAAACATACCGGCAGACTATAGAAAATCAGTGATAAAGGGCGTCGAAGTCTCAAGAGAGTTGTTACAGCTAATCGTCGGAGTATTGCACAAGACCTCAGTGTACAGGTGAGTAAAAAAAAATCTGGAACCTCGGTATGTACACGTGCCATTCGCAGAGAACTTCATTCCATGGGTTACCCTGGTCGTGCGGCTGCTCATAAGCCTTTCATATCTCCACTCGGAATGCTACTCGTCGTTTAGCATGGTATAAAGAACATTTATCGTGGACAATGATCAATGGAAATTGGTCCTATGGACTCATGAATCCAGATACTCGATCCATCAGTCTGATGGGCATGTGTGGGTATGGTGGCAGCAAGGGAACGCTATTTACCACAGTGTACTGTTCGTACGGTCAAGTTTGGAGCTGGCAGTGTACTCATGTGGGGGTGTTTTTCGTGGTATGGTCCAGGCCCATTGGTTATCGTGGACAAACTTGTTATCCAGCACGTCTACCTCGATAGTTTAGACAATTATGCCCTACCAACTCTGTGGCAATACTATGGAACCGAGCCTTGTTGGTACCAGCAGGATAACGCACTGAGTCATAAAGCAAGGACTGTTAAGGCGTGGTTTGACGATAATTTCGTTTCATGTGTAGACTGGCCAGCACAGAGCCCTGATCTTAATCCAGTTGAGCACCTATGGGATGAATTAGAGCGCCGCGTAAGAAGTTTGGAACCAAGGCCTACTACTAAGCAACAGTTAGTGGCAGCATTATTTTCTGAATGGAAGCGCATACCTATCGCTGTGTTCCAAAACCTTATCGAAAGCATGTCTCGAAGGGTCAGTGCATGCATTAAGGCCAAAGGTGGACGGACACCGTACTAATGTATGTCAATAAATGGTAAGTTGTGTTTCGCTTCTAGGTGTCCGGTGACTTTTGTCAATATAGTGTATTTTAACTCCATGCTGTACAGTTTCTTATTGGTATTAAAATGCAACATATATTATTGAAATATATGTGTTGGGTATTAATACTGGAGCTCAGACATGTTATTTTGGAAATCTTGATGATTGATACTATATCGCAAGTTACAGAATAGATTCAGATGCATGTTTATACTTCTTTTGGAACTTGGTATTCACTGGCCTGCTGCGTGTGAGGTAAATAAAAGCAAATCTATCTGTTCTTTTTAATTTTTCAATCAAAGATTCTTTCAGTAAAAGCAAAAAAACACAGAAAGGTAAAAAAAGTAACAAGTAAATAAAAAATAATTTACAGATTTTTCAGTATGAAATCATACAGGAAACACAACACCAAGAGGCACGTCTAACTACTAAAACTTTACTTACTATTTCCCGTAAACACACCATTACAAAACTTTTGCAAAGTGTACGTAGAAAACAAACTTAATGTATTAATTATTTGGAATCATCAGGGGAAGGGAGTAATTACTGGTTCATCAGTTATGCTGAAGTACTATGAATTACCCAGATTTCCCAAAAGAGTTCAGGCACGAAGGAGACGTTAAAAACTAAAACAAGATTAAAATGAAATTAAGGCATTTTTCTTCTGGACTTCTGGCTGTATCACAGCTAAGGAATTAGAAGAGGAATTTAATTTAAAATATTTATTTTCCAGTTCTCTTTATCTTTGTGGTATATCTCCCGTTTCTTCGAAAGAAAGTCTAATTTTTTTTGAGCTTTTCATTTGATTTTCGCTTTAAGTTATTTTTTTTTACGTTTCTGTTATCGTGGTTGGGCAATTTTGAAATAAGATTTTGATAAACAATCAGTTCATCCCTAACATATGCACACGAATTGCGTTCGCGCATTCAAGAGCGATTTTTCTTTGATCCTTCTTTAGCCCTTTTCTTAAATATTTATGAAGTTAAAACGTAAGACGAATGCAGCTATCTAAGATTTTAAAAAAGTTGGATAAACGCATGCGTGTTTTACAGATACACAGAAATTCTGTCGTATAAAATGAACATTTTGTTAAATATAGTAGTGCACTAGTCGGTGAAACGGAGAGAGTCCTCTGAGCGCTGCCTGGGAGAGCAGTAGAGAGCCTTCAGTTTAGAAAGCTGATATCTTTTATTAGTTTACAAACTAAAATTCATAAACAGCCTTATGATAACAATCATTAACAAGAAAGATGACACCGAATTTTCGGGTGTAATAAGCACGTCTTTTGAATCCGTTCTGACGCAAATTAAATTTATCAAAGCTATTCAAAGTCAATGGCATCGGTATGGAAAACAATAGTATCTGACAGGAGAAAGAAGTTTTTCAATCGGGTTTTTAATCCCTCAGATATTGCTGTAAACGGAATCGTGAGCTTACACCCTCTGGTTGCAGACTTGTGCGTTAAGAAAAACATGAATTTATATGAGAAACATTTCGCACCAGAAACGCTCTCCAACACCGAAAGAATTTTTCAAATCGGACTCTTAGAAACAGAGATATCGACAAAAATAACACGTGACTTTACGTCCCCTGGTGGGAAAACCATGCATTATTTTAGGAAGAAAGTATTCTCAATAGGTTTTTCCATATGAGCGGTATCGGTCCAAGAAAAAAAAATATTCGAGTTTTCAGGAGCCCTGATTTTGCTACACATACATCAGAAGCAGAAATTAACACTTATGCCCTTGGTGGCCAACCAATTCTTTACCAAACATTAGAAATTATGTGAAGAATATTTTCCCTCAGGTCTTGCATGCGATACAGGAAGAATTTTTCAAATCGGAGTTTTAGAAGCAGAAATAACGCAGAAAACGCAATTTACCTTTGTGCGCCCTAGCGGAAAGTCTATGATTTACTTGAAAATGTTGAATTTATAGGAAAAATATTTCGCATCGGAAACATCATCCAACAAAGAAGGAATTTTTCAAATCGGAAGTTAGAAATAGAGATATTGACAAAAAATAAGATATACATCTACGTCTCCTGGCGTAGAAACCATGCATTATTTCAAGAAGAAAATGCTCTTAAAAGGTTTGTCGACATGAATAGTATCGGCCAACAAACGACTTTTATTTCAATCGATATTTTAGAAGCTTATATTTTGCTGCAAATACATCAGAAGCGGAAATTAGGACTTACGCCACCTGGTGACCAAACCATTTTTTACAAAAAGTTGAAATTATGGGCAAAGGATTTCCCATCAGGAGCTGTATCCGGTGCAGAAAGAATTTTTCAAATCGGAGATTTAAAGCAGAGATATAGGAAGAAAAGCAATTTACCTTTACGCCCCCTAGCGGAAAGTCTATGTATTACTTGAAAATTTTGAACTTATATGAAAAACATGTCACACTGGAAACACTATCCTACAAAGAAAGAATTTTTCAAATCGGACTTCTAGAAGTAGAGATATTGGCAAAAATAAGATATACATCTACGCCCCCTGGCGGAGAAACTGTTTAATATTTTAAGAAGAAAATATTCCCAAAAGGTTTATCGATGCGAGTGGCATCAGTCCACGAAATAATTTTTTCAATCGATATTTTGGAAGCTCAGATTTTATGGCAAATACATCAGAAGCAAAAATCAACACTTACGCCCCCTGGTGGCCAAAGTATTCTTTACCAAAAATTTGAAGTTTTATGCAAAATATTTTTCATTGGGAGGTGTATGCTCTGAAGAAAAAAGTTTTCAAATTGGAGTTTTAGAAGAAGAATTATCGGGAAAAATGCAATTTACTTTTACGCCCCCTAGCGGAACATCTATGCGTAATTTGAAAAAGTAACTATATCTAAAATACTCTTCGACATAAATGGAATCGAAAGCTAAAATAATTTTTTCAATCGGATGTTTAGAAGCAAATATGTAGCATAAAACGTATTTTTGAATTCGACATGTACGCCTTCTAGCAGCCACATTGTACATCGTAAAAAAAAAAAAAAAATAAAAAAAAAATAAAGGATCATCATTCGCATATTTCAAGCTTCCCAATGCAAAACGAATTTTTCAAATCGGGCTAATAGTTGCAGAGATATCGTGGGTACAGACGGACGGACGGATAAACCGGTAACATAAGCAGGACCTTTTTTTACAAAAGACGTGCTAAAAAAAGAGCAAAAATTGTTGGTTGGCAGTGGTAGGTTGGAGGGATGGTTCGGTTGATTAAATTGTATTATTTTTGATTTCCTGTTTCCATCTTGATTGCTACGATATATCCAAAAGCACTACTCCATTTTAAATGACTTATCACATTAACATTTTAAAACAGAACAATTTATTACATAGGAAATCCCATGTAGACACGATGAGCTCTTCGCTACACAACTCATGACAACTTCTCTCTACGGAGGCAAATCTTACGTCATACCCAAAGTCTCTGCAGTGCGATGTGCACCTGGCGCCATCTTTTAATCAAAATTGTATGTAAAAGATTGAGAATTACAAAAATGTACAGCAACAAGTTAGTAAAATCATGCTATGCATTGATTATGATACGCTTTCCAACATACCAGAAATTATTACTCAAGTTATGAGGATAATGGCTGTGGAATAAATCTCGCTCCTGTGTCCTGACCTTTGACCCCATTTCGATGATATTCCACAGAACCGGTTCAGTACACCTCAAGAATAACATACTAAAGTTTTGTCGCAATAGAAGCAGTTTTACGCAAGTTATGAGAATAAATCTTGCTTTTGTGCAATGACCTTTGGCCCCATTTCGTTGAAATTCAACAGAACCGGTTCACTATACCTCCAGAACAACACGATAACGTTTTGTCGCAATCGAAACATTTTTTGGTAAGTTATGATGCACAAAGGCAATGGAATGGATCCCACTCCAGTGTCCTGACCTTTGAACCCATTTCGCTCATTTTCAATAGGGTTCGTCCCCAGTGGCTCCCTACCACATACTAAAATTACATCGAAATCGAACCATTTTTACGCAAGTTATGACGCATAAGGGCAATGGAACAAATCCCGCTCTTATGTCCTGCCTGACCTTTGACCGCATTTCGCCCATTTTCAATAGGGTTCGTGCCCAGGTGGTTCCCTACCACATACTAAAATTTCATCGAAATCGAACCATTTTTACGTGAGTTGTCGTGCCGACAGACAGACGGACAGACGGACGGAAAAAGCTGGAGCTTATACGCTTCTTCAACCTACGGTTGGAAAGCGTAAAAAATGACGTAAGTTAACTAAAATTGGGGAGAAAAAGCAACGTGCTAAAAAGGCCACGGAGGTTAAATTCATGGTTCCCGGAACTGCATACAATACACTGAGTTAGCTTTGCGTTAGCGACACCTACTTAATAACACGTTGGTTCACTTTCCTGTGCAACCACGGCTCGCAGATTCCTAGGAACAGATTCTACAAGATGTCAAACATCTCCGATTTGTAACTTGACCCATGCCCGCTGCTGAAGCTCCATCAGTTCACAATTATTCCGTGGAGGAGGATCAAAAGTTCTCACACCCCGTTCTAGTATATCATGCAGATGTTCAATAGGGTTACAGTCAGCGGATTTCGGGGTCCAAGGCGATGTGGCGAATTCGTTGTCGTGTTCCTCCAATCACTCAGTAGTTATACGAGCATGATGATACGGTGTGTTGTCCTGTTGAAAGATAGCACTGTGGTCTGGGTAATATCTCCTGTACGTACGGTTGGAGATCGTCGGCAAAAGGTCCGTCCCCCTTGTAGCGTTCACCATTCCGTGTTTTTGTGGAATGATAAAATCGGAGCTAGGGCTTGCCAGGAGAAAGCTCCCGAGACCAGAACCCCATCTCCACCAGCCAGTTGGACCCCAACTGCGCAACCAGAGGATAGGGTTTCATGTTGTTTACGACAGATCCGAACCCGGCCATCGACATGGTGTAGCAGGAAACTGGACTTATCACTGCAGACTACTTTCTTCTATCTGTTGAGGGTCCGTTGCCGACGTTCCTTGGCCCATGCGAGGCGTTGTTTGCGATGACTAAGCGCCGTCATGGATACTCTCGTTAGTCTCCGGTTGTGGAACCCAAAGCGAAGCAACGTACGGCCCATGATGCATGTGGAAATAAGTTGAACTGCACCGCTGTTGTACAGGTGGATGAACTGGGTTACAGTTGCACGTCGTTACTGAAATACCAGTCGTGATACCCAACGCTCACTTTTAGGATCACCGTGCGTTGCTGACCAATGTGAGCCCTTCTGATGGATGTCTGTGCATGGTTAATACAGTCCCAGTGCACTCTTGATACAGTAGTACAAGAGCAGCGAAAAAGTACGGTTCCTCCTGAAATACTGGCATCTGCCCACCGGGCCCGAACTATCTGGCAGCAGTCAAATTGGCTTACATCGCCACGTTTCCCCATTACTGGCTAACGTTTACGGATTACGTACAGAGGATACGTGTGCACAATTTTCATTAGCAACACGTGACGTTGATGTCACGAGGTACTTCCTTATCGCCCCGAATATGTAAAATGGGCGTATTTCTAAAGCAAAGCTAACTCAGTGTATGTACCTGAAATGTTCCCTTTTTAGCACATCTTTTGTAAAAAAAGATCGTGCTTCTGTTATCGGTTTGTCCGTCCGTCTGTACCCACGGTATCTCTGCAACTATTAGTCCGATTTGAAAAATTCTTCTTGCATTCGGAAGCTTGAATATGCAAATGTTGATCCTTCATTTCGTTTTTTTTACGATGTACAATTTTGCCGCTAGGGGGCGTAAATGCAGATGATGTCGAATTCAAAATTACGTTTTAATCCACATGTTTGCTTCTAAACATCCGATTGAAAAAATTCTTTTATCTTTCGATTCAATTTATGTCGAAGAGTGTTTTAGATATAGTTTCATTTTCAAATTACGCATAGATTTTCCGCTAGCGGGCGTAAAAGTAAATTACATTTTTTCCGATAACTCTTCTCCTAAAACTCCGATTTGAAAAATCTTTTCTTCAGCGGATACATCTCCTAATGGAAAATCTTTTACATATAATTTTGAATTTTTGGTAAAGAATACTTTGGCCATCAGGGGGCGTAAGTGTCAATTTTTGCTTCTGATGTATTTGCCATAAAATTTGAGCTTCTAAAATATCGATTGAAAAAATTCTTTCGCGGACTGATGCCACTCACATCGATAGACCTTTTCGGAATATTTTCTTCCTAAAATATCCCAGTTTCTCCGCCAGGGGGCGTAGATGCATATTTTGCTTCTGATGTATTTGCCATAAAATCTGAGCTTCTAAAATATCGATTGAAAAAATTCTTTCGTGGACTGATGCCACTCACATCGATAAACCTTTTCGGAATATTTTCTTCCTAAAATATCCCAGTTTCTCCGCCAGGGAGCGTAGATGTATATCTTATTTTTGTCAATATCTCTACTCCTATAGGAGTCCGATTTGAAAAATTCCTTCTTTGTTGGATAGCGTTTTCCGTGTGACATGTTTTTCATATAATTTCAAAATTTTCAAGTAATTCATAGACTTTCCACTAGGGGGCGTAGCGGTAAATTGCGTTTCCTCCTATATCTCTGCTTCTAAATCTCCGATTTGAAAAATTCTTTCTGCACCGGATACAGCTCCTGATGGGAAATCCTTTGCACATAATTTCCAATTTTTGTAAGAAAATAGTTTGGTCACCAGGGGCGTAAATCTTAATTTCCGCTTCTGTTGTATTTGCAGAAAAATATGAGCTTCTAAATTCTCGATTGAAAAAAAGCCGTTTGTTGACCGATACTACTCATGTCGACAAACCTTTTAGAAAACTTTTCTTCTTGAAAAAATGCATGATTTCTATGCCAGGGGGCGTAGATATATATCATATTTTTGTCAATATCTCTACTTCTAAGAGTACGATTTGAAAAATTCCTTCTTTGTTGGATAGTGTTTCCGATGCGAAATGTTTTCCCTTTAAGTTCAAAATTTTCAAGTAAATCATACACTTTCCGCTAGGGGGCACAAAGGTAAATTGCGTTTTCTGCGTTATTTCTGCTCCTAAAGCTCTGATTTGAAAAATTCTTCCTGTATCGCATACAAGACCGGATGGAAAATATTTTTCACATAATTTCTAATGTTTGGTAAATAATGGTTTAGCCACCAGGGGTCATATGTGTTAATTTCTGCTTCTGAAGTATTTGTTGCAAAATCTGGGCTCCTGCAAACTCGACTAATTTTTTTCTTGTACCGATACCGCTTATACGGATAAACCTTTTGAGAATACTTTCTTCCTAAAATAATGCATGGTTTTCCCACCAGGGGACGTAAAATCACATCTTATTTTTGTCGTTATCTCTGTTTCTAAGAGTTCGTAAGCTCACGATTCCGTTTACAGCAATATCTGAGGGATTAAAAACCCGATTGAAAATCTTCTTTCTTTGGTCAGATCTATTGTTTTCCATACCGGTTCCATTGACTTTGAATAGCTTTGATAAATTTAATTTGCGTCAGAACGGATTCAAAAGACGTGCTTATTACACCCGAAAATTCGGTGTCAACTTTCTTGTTTTATTTGGGATAACATTGTCCGCCACGGGTTAAATCTATATGAAACGAAATTTTTCGGCAAAATTTCTGCCAAATGCTTCAAGATATTACAGTATGTCTCGTATAATACTTAGCCTCCTAATATCCCTATCCCAGCTATGAACTGCTAGCGTTGCCACTACGCGCGTTATGGTGAAACTACACTGCCAAACACGGAGATCGCAGCACCAAGAAGGAGCTGACATGTATCGCCAAAATCACTAGACTTTAATAATATTGTTTTTATTATTATTATTTAGCTAAGAACTTTCTCATGCCTAGCACCTCGTGGGTGATAAATCCAACACATTTACAGAACATCCCCGGGATCTCTGCTATCTTTTGTGCAGCGATTCTTGTTCTTCCAAAATCATGTTGGGATCAGCAACCACATTTTGTGGAACAGTGAGCACAGCAGGCGTTCTTGGACAGTCTCGTCCTTAGTGCTGAAATGTCCTATTTTAAAATCGTCAACCCAGTTTTCAGCTGTGGAATAGGAAAGATCCTAATCACAAAATGACTCCAACATTTTCCTGTGGATTTCTTTTGTTGTTTTCTCTTTCAGGAACAGTAACTTAATTACTGCACATTTCTCCTTCGCTGTGAAGTCTACATGAGAGAATGCCATTTTCACTTTAAAAGCGAAAAGTGCAATGGTTATTCATGTCAAAATGGGATTAAACTTAGTCGCAAAATAGTAAAAGAAATATACTTTCTTGTAACATATGTTTCATTTGTCGAAAAAAGAGGAAGATCAGCATCCCATCGGGTTTGCCGAAAAAATAGGAAGGTCAGCATCCCCTGTTGTTTGTCGAAAAAAGAGGAAGATCAGCATCTCCTCGTGTTTTTCAAAAATAGAGGAAGACCAGTATCCCCTCGTGTTTGTGGAAAAAAGAGGAAGATCAGCATCCCCTCGTGTTTGCCGACAAAATAGGAAGATCAGCATCCCTTCGTATTTGTCGAAAAAGAAGATGATCAGCATCCCCTCGCGTTTGTCGAAAAAGGAGGAAGATCAGCATCCCCTCGTGTTTGTTGAAAAAGGAGGAAGACCAGCATCCCCTCGCGTTTGTCGAAAAAGGAGGAAGATCGGCATCCCCTCGCGTTTGTCGAAAAAGGAGGAAGATCAGCATCCCCTCGCGTTTGTCGAAAAAGAGGAAAATAAATATACTTTCATAAGCACACTTAACTCTGTTTATTCCTTGTTATTTACAGAAAGCCTGTATATTTCGGCTTATAAAATACGTTGCTGTAATGACTATTATCCTTGTGTTTTACCTGAACCCTGGAGCAATCTGATTAGGGAGGACAGCACAATAACTATTGTTTCTGTTGAGTAATTTTCGTTGGCTAATTATGCTTTTTCGACTGTCTTGTTATCTGGTATATCATGTGACACTGACATTACCTTTCCCATGATGCATCTGCTCCACGTATTTAAGACCAGCATGTAACCACATGACGGAAATCACATCTGATGAAGGTTTTTGTATTTCTTCTTAGTCATTCAGTTGTAACGTATACCCTAATTTTACTTTCCTTTTTAGTCCCCGTTTTCTATGTAAATTTTAGTTCGTCCTCCTTACGCATTTTCCAAACTTAACGCCACATATTCTCTCCCGACTGAATGATTTGTGGTATCCAGAACTGAGGTCCGGAGTAGAATGACGTAAGAAAAAATCAGAGATAAGAACGATGTGTATAATGTATGTTCACTGGCTTTCCATCTGGGTGGGGTTCTAGCTGACTTTGGTCATATGCTTTCCAGTTGATTTCCGTCAAAGTGCTGTTTCTTGGATATGTTTTGCTAGTTAGATGTTTTGAGGCTCGAGTTTGTTAGTAGTTGATTGTTATTGGGTTGGTGCGAATGAAACGTCCGGAGCGAACGAGCAGTGGAGACAGGCCCCCACCACAGCGGAATAGAACCACCCACAGGTGTTGCGGGTATTACGACACAGAGTTACTATAAATAACTTGCATGTATGGGAAGAACAAGGATCAGGCGTGGTTTGTTTGGACGTAATGTGGCTTGCAAAGGAAACATGCAGACGCCGGATTTGAGAGTCATCTTCCTGTATGAATTTATACCGGGACATTCTGCAGGAACTGCCGCTCGAAACGTTAACAAAGCGTTTGGAGAGAGTACAGCCAACGAACGAACCATTCGACGATGGTTTGTGAAGTTTCGAAGCGGAGATACGGACCTGCGAAACGAAGCACGTGATCACTGACACCGACCTGTTGCTGTTTCTGACGATATTCTATTACGTGTGGTTGAAAAAAACGTGTCGTGAGATAGCGGCGGAGATAGATGTCTACCACACGACAGTTTTTCGGCGAAAAAAAAAACTGGACATGTGGCTGCTGCATGAGTGGACAACTGTCAACAAGACAAGGCGTTTAGATGTTTACACGTCGCTGCTTGCCAGGAATAAACAGGAACCTCTACTGCATCGATTCGTCACCTGCGACGAGAATTGGGTCCTTTATGATAATCGGAAACTATCTGTACAATGATTATGCAAGGCATAGCCTGCTGGACGGCATCCTAGCCACCCCTACACACCAAGAAGATCATTCTTCTTGTCTGGTGGTTCACAATCAGGATAATTCATCGGAGTTTCTTGGCAAGAAACCAAACCTTCACTGAAGAACGTTAGTGCGCTGAATTACACCAGATGCACCGGAAATTGCTGCAGAAACAACTGACTTTGGTCAACAGACATGGTGTTCTTCTGCTCCAGGATAACTCCCGCCTTCATGTCGCACAAAGAACGATGCTGACACTAAGTGCCTTGGGCTATGAAACACTGCCTGTTCCCCGGACTTGTCTCCGACAGACTATCATCTGTTTCGCAGCCTGGATCAGTTTATGTCAGGGAAGCAATTCACGGCAGACTACGAGGTTCAACGTGCAGTTGATGACTTCTTCGGGTCCCATCCATAAGACTTTTTTTCGTTCCGGGTTCATGGCGTTGCTGGACAGATGGCAACTATGTGTCGATGCCGATGGAGATTATTTTGCTTAGGCAAGTTGTCCTAATTTTCCATTCTCGCCGTCCATGTGTACTGATCCTTTGCCAGACATTTCATTCGCACCAATCCAATATATTGCTCCGAGCTTATAACGTTAAACTTTTATCAAGTTTTCTATACTTGAAGAGTGCTATGAGTAATATGGTGAAGTGTGCTAATCGTTCAAGTGACCAGTTTTAGGATGAAATAAAGAAGTTTCAGCAAGTAGACTTGTTATCTGCTGGGTGTTCAAGCTAATCAGTCTGTAATGAAGAAATAACTGTGTGGGATATTTAACTACAGGGGTATTACATAAAAGCTACGGAACGTTTAAATCAAAGTAGTATTATGATGCACGTAATATAATGTTCTAATGGGACTGACTTTTCATCACACGTAATTAAGAATATTATACAGAGGGTTCAAAGTTCTAATAGAAAAAACAAGTGACATGATAATCGCAAGGCAATACGAAAAAATATGTTTGTTTTGAGTGCCAAAGGCATGAGGTAGAAAAGATCTGTTTGTGCATTGGTGGATCGTGAAAAGTCTAAGTAATCCTATTCTTAGCTTACAATAAACATGCACGACTCACGCGTTGCGACAAACGTACTGCAATTCTATATATGAAGCTAACCTATTCCAGTGTATAATGTGCAAAAAGAGAGTCCTCCTAAGAGAAGGAAAATCCAGAAATAACCTAGTTATCAATGCCTGTAGTTTCGAAGTTCAGTAGACCGACAACGTTTTAACAGATAAAACTGCTCTACAGTTTTTTCTACGGGGAAATGCAACAGTCATTTTAGCGATGTGCAAATCCGGCGCCACCAGATCGCAAAGTTTCGGCGATAGTTTCATTAACTAACGGCCGAGGTTCGTAAATTTACTGTCCAGTTCGTTGCCTTCTTTGCAGCTAGTAGTCATAAAATTAAAAACGGAAATCCATCAGTTTCGTTCGATCAGGACAAAAAAAGTGTCAAAATACACTCATTGTCATAAAGATCCGCGCACCAAGAAGAAACCACGCGATTAACGCGAAACTCGGCGAATAACTAAGGGGAGGGCAGACATACAAATGATTAAACTTTCGTACGATTCCGCATTCCCGCGCGACCATGATCGGTGCTGCAATCGCAATCCTGGCGGCTTATAAGGCGCCACGCAGGGAACCCTACATTCGTGCCGAAGAGCACGGTAAGAGTCAGGTAAGATATCTGAGTGATAGACATGTCGAGGAACCGCCGTAGATGTGCGTATGGGCAACTGACGGAGTTAGAACGAGGCCGTATCGAAGGGATGAAAGAGGCAGAGTGGCCGGCGCGCCAAATCGGCCGCCATTTGGGCCGGTTGGACAGAACGGTGCGTTTGCGTTGGGACCATTGGACACGGGAAGGTACCCAGACACTGCGGACTGGATCGGGACGATCCAGACACACCACCAGCAGAAAGGACCATGGGATCGTGAGAGTGGCACGTACAGATGCAACGACGTCCTTGCCCAATATTCAGAGATATGTGACGGATGTACAAGGGACTCCTGTATCCGCCAGATCCATTTCCAGACGCCTGGCAGAGGCGAATCTGCACTCTCGACGGCCCTTACGTTTTCTGCCATTAACACCTGACCATCGTCGGCGTCGATTGCAGTGGTGTCAGCAACGAGTAACGTGGAACGCTACGTACTGGCGACGTATAGTGTTCAGCGAGGAATCCAGCTTCTGTATGGAAACGAACGACCACCGTGTCAGAATGTGGAGGACCGCAGGTAAGCGCTACAGTCCCAAACTCATTGTATAGCGGCACACGTCCCGAACTGCAGGTGTGATGGTCTGGGGAGCCATCGCGTATGACAGCCGGACTTCCCTCGCATGTGATCCGAGGGACGTTGACAGCCCAGCACTACATACAAGAGATCCTGCTGCCCCATGCCCCATGTGCTGCCTTTTCTAGCGGGGCGCCCCGGAGCCATATTTCAACAAAATAACGTCCGTCCGCACACGGCTCGGGTTTCCCAGGACTCTCTAAGCCATGCTTCGACACTTCCGTGGCCTGCCAGATCGCATGATCTGTCGCCCATCGAACACGTGTGGGACCAGATGGGACCTCAGCTTTCTCCATGTCCTAGTGTTCGTGATTTAGAGCGCCAGTTGCAAGAAGTGTGGGCCATCCTGTCCGAGGATAACATACGGCGTCTCTTTGACTCCATGCCGGACCGTATCACCGCATGTATCCAAGCACGAA
This sequence comes from Macrothele yani, assembly GCA_039090855.1. Classification (NCBI taxonomy): domain Eukaryota; kingdom Metazoa; phylum Arthropoda; class Arachnida; order Araneae; family Macrothelidae; genus Macrothele; species Macrothele yani. The sequence continues at coordinate 127,844,943 of CM077027.1, read as the reverse complement.
GCGATCCTACGCGGACCGGAATGTACTAACGCTGGCCGGAATGTGTACTGTATGTCCGCGGAAAATCGCCCTGCTGCTGTGATATTGTAATCACTTCTATCCTTGGTATGTGCCATCTCATTACTAAAATCTCATTTCAATCCGATGCCTCCTTCTGGTGCGCCGATTTTTATGGCAATGAGTTTAAATATATTCCGCAAAAACTTTCACTCACCCAGTGGAAGATTTTTTGCGGCGCTTACCTAGGTAGCAATATTATGTTGGACCAACCGTGGGCTTTCAACGGTCAGCCCAGCGACTCGGCGGTCAACAATTGGATATGTGTTGGTTGAACGGTTGGATCTACATTGGAAAACTGTTGCAAACAGTTTTCCAATGTGATCATGTGTTCTTGGACAACCATGGTTGGTCATGTGTTGTTGGACAACCATCGGGCAACCGTTAAGTGGTCATTTGTTGATAAATGGTTGGTCATGTGTGGTTGGAAAAACCGTTGGCCAATCTTCGATAAACAACACAACCTTCGCCTAACGCTGCCGACGCAAAAATATCATTGGGCCAACCGTTGGTCAATGTCAGTGTGCTACTGGGGTAAGTTCTCACTGATTCGCTAACAGCTTCCTGTACAACATCAAATATTTCAGTGCAGTAACTAATTTAATGTGGCATTTTTGGAGTCTGCACTTTTGAAGCCTTTTTGTACGGTCCTAATACTTTCATTTATTCAACAACATTAAAGCTTTCATAGAGGCAGAAGATAGCAGCACCAATAGGAGCATTTTGTGAAGCATTAATGCTTTCACTGATGCAGTTACAGCGTTTTGTAACAGCTAACGCCTTCTACGATGCAGAAATAGCAATCTATTCGACATCAGGCCTTTCTTTGATGGCGTGAAGTCCATTTTATGCGGTATCAAAGCTTTCACTAATGCATTAGTACATAATAACAGTCTTCAGTTCAGCACTAAAGCATTTATTGATGCAGCACGGTAGTTTTGTACAGCACAAACGCTTTCGGTGATTCAGTAAGAGCACTTTTCGAAGGTTTAAAAAACGCCAAAAGAGCCGTTTGTGTAGCACAAAGCCTTCTTCATTGCAGTAACAGTAAGGTGACCAAATATTGGAACACTGATTTGAGGACAAAAGGGCGTGGCGTCTCTAAATCGGCAGTTCATTTGGGGACACATACGTACTCAAAATAAATATGCAAATATTTTTGTCACTAAATAGCATTGCTTCAATAAGTGTGATATTACATATGAAAATTTATGTCTTAAAAGGATATATCTTGTAGAATGTTAGTAATTTTTATAGACAAAGTAGAATTACGATGACGAGAAGATATTAGCAAAAGTAAAATGCTTTACCTTAGGTATATGTGCCGAATTAAAATCAAGCTGCACACCAAAATGTTTTCATTTTACCAAAGTTCTTCGAGGAACTCAAAACAAGTGCAGTCGAAATTTGACCGTGCCAGTGGTGCAGTGTCTTAGTGCTGGTCACTGACGATGATTGATACAAGTTGGTACGGGTTCGAGTCCCGAATGAGGTATGGGTGGTCTGTTTGTCTTACAGCACTTGCTCTTTCCCTTTCCTAGAAGGAATGTCTCTAAATTAGAGACCGGTGACTGCTTATAGTCCTTAGAGTTGCTCGCGGCGGTCGTTAAACTCGGAAAGAAGAAAAAAAGTCAAAATTTGTTTTCACAAGAAGCATGTGGGAAAATTAGTACAACGAGAACTACTTTTAAGAACATTTTTTATTAGAAATCTAACGAGCTAATGAGGAAGTGTAAATTCGGGGACATTTGAAGACAAACATCAAAATTTGAGGACAATTTGCGTCCCCAAAGGCATCAGACGTTTTTGGGGACAGTAAACTAATTTCGAGGACTGTCCTCAAGAATTGGGGACTTCTGGTCAACTTAAGTAACAGACATCTGTGTGGCACCAAAGCTTCCTATGACGCAGCAACAGCCTTATCTGTGTAACAAACTTTTGTATCGACTCAATAACACGTTTTGTGTGGCATCTGAGATTTTATCGATAAAGTTATGAGTTTTCATCGATAAACTTATGAGCTTTTATCGATACAGTGATATCCTTTTGTTCAGTATCGAAGCTCTCAGTGATGCAAACAGCCATTTACTTCCGTTGATATAAACTCATGTTCGTAAAAAAACAAAACAAAAAACGGAACACCTGAAAGAAGTTGAGCTACGACTTCGATTTTCACAGCTAATCACGCAATATCGCAAAATTAACCAGCATTACGGCGTCATAGGTGCGTGCGTATACCGCGTCTAAGCAAATCAGATCGCGCCACGTCACAGACAGGAAACAGGCCGTTTTTTGTTATAAGCGATGCGTGGCTCGGTCGGCATGTCAGTATTTGGTCAGCAGCGGGAAAGGATCCCTCGTCGTCATGTAAGAAGTCTCACAGTCACATCAGCGAGTTCCGCAGAGGTCTCATTATCGGCATGGGAGACTGCAATATTTACCTCAGACAGACTGCCAGTCGTCTGGAGCGCAGTGTGTTTGTCGTGGCAAGAGTGTGCAGGGAATGGTACGAAGAAGGACGTAAGACACGTAGAGAAGGTTCTACACGTCGTACGCAGACAACGCCGAGGGACAACTGTCGTATCACGAGGATACATTTGAGTGACAGTGCTGCATCGTCAACGGCGTTGGCGCAGCAGAGGAGAACTTAGACGCATTCTTCCATGTCATCTGTAACAGTACGTCACCGGTTATTACAGTTCGGTCTGCAGGCTCGTCTGCCTCTTCTCAGGCTACCTTATACACCGCAGCAACGGACTTCCAGGCTGCAATGCTGCATCGAACGAAGTGGCGTGACGAATGGAACATCATCGTGTTCTCGGACGAATAGCGCTTCTGTTTAGGCGAAAATGATGGTCATATACAGAGTGGAAAGAAACGACCGCATAAACACCCCAGGGGTGATTCTTTGAATCAATTCAAGCATAAAATATTTTCTGAAATTTTTCGATTTAGGGCTTAGTTTTCCAGATATAAAGGTGCGTGACGTCACGTCCGGAATCGCCTGTTTTTGAGGCTTCAAGCACAACCCGAGAGTGTCATGCAGGAAAGCTCGTGGCGGATGCCTGATTCTTAAAGCTCAGTACCACTGCAGTCATCACGACTGATTTACATATTGCATTGCTCTCCGAGGCCGTATGTCATGCAACAGGGTGACCGTTTCCGTTCGTCTGGACAATTGCGGACGTAACACGACTCCGGAAACAGGCTGGATGACTGTTGTTGTACTGCGATTGCAGCATCAGGCATCTGCCACGCGCTTCCCTGCATGACACTCGGGATGTGCTTGAAGCCTTAAAAACAGGCGATTTTGGACGTGCCGTCACACACCTTCACTTCTGGAAAACTAAGCCCTAAATCCAAAAATGTCAGAGAACATTTTATGCTTGAATTGACCCAAGGAATCACCCCCTGGGGTGTTTATGCGGTCGTTTCTTCCCACCCTATATATAGGATTTCCGCTTGTTCGGATAGACTAACTACTTGTAATGACAATTCTGCCCCACAGATGGCGGCGGCATAGTACCTCTACACATCTACGTACTAGTTGAAGAGAACAGACGACGCAGAGTAGAGCACAGAAGGAAGTGAAGAATGGAGTTGGTCGTTGGCGGTTGTTCGTTGTGCAGAACAAATTGGTTTAAGTTGTTAATTATTGTCTTGTGCACTTGTGCTGTGTGTCGAATAAAATGTTAAGTACATGATGGCTGTAGTCGCAGTGAGAAGATTGAATTCCCCTAGACGCCGCCACGAGTTCTACATATATGTGTCCACCGACGACAGGGAAAAAGGCATCGCAAAAAGTGTATTCGCACCAGGCATACTGCACAAATACGAGGCATTATGGGCCTTGGGTGCTATCGGGTATGAAAGCAGATCACCTCTCGTGAGATTCCGTACTACCATAACGAGTAACCATTACGTCAATGACAGTCTACTACTGGTCACCCTTCTGTACCTGCAGGACGTTCTTGGGCCCATATTTCAGCAGACAATGCCCCACCGCATGTTGCAGCTACGACATAACAACGCTACATTTCTGCCGTCGCCTGCTAGATCGCCGGATTTGTCACCCATAGAAAATCTGTGGGACAAGTACGACCGACCGCCAGCAACTCTTGATGAACTTTAGACGTGGGTCAATATAGCCTGGATGGCTATTCCACAGGAAACCATTCACACTTTACTTGATTCGATGCCTCGGCGCGTACAGCAGGTGGTACAAGGCAGATGCGGCCACTCTGAGACATGAAAGGAGTCGAGCTACAACTTTGATTTTTACAGGATAAGGACACCGAACAAAAAATTAGTCACCCCTAACAGAAATGACAATAGGAAGTTACCGGTTGCACAGTGGGCGCCGTGATGCCATTGTTGGGAAATATATAGCAGTGATGTAGTCTACAGGATCATTTCTGTCTCGCGCAGTGATGAAGAGCAACGTGTGTGTTGAATTTAGATTTCAATGTGTCATAAGACAGACGTCACTGAGTGGCAAAAGGAGTCATCGTGTTTGGCCGTGCCCACTGACATAAAGTGAATGAAGTCGCCCAATTTGCTGGTGTGTCGAAGTGTACTGTCGAGTAGAAGTGGAGAACTATCGTTACGACTATCGATAGTCAAAAAATGACAATCGATAACTATCGATAGTGTGTTGTCAAAGTTTCTCGGGAGAAAAATTTGTTTTCTGGGATTAAAAATTATTTCTGACAGTAATATTTCTTACTTTTTCACATTGTCAGAAAGCTAAGCTTAAATAAATTTTGAAACTAACCATTTTTTTTTTTTAGTTTGGATATTTTTTTTTAATTGGAGGTTAAACGACTACCGTAAGCAACTCAATGGGCTATAAGCAGTCGCCCGTCCCTAATTTAAGGCCACTGGTTCCAGGGAAGGGAGAGAGCCAGTGCTGTAAAACAAACACAACCACATCATCTATTCCTCAATGGATTCGAATCGGGACTGATCTCGGACGAATGGTTAGAAGACAGCGCTTAGACTACGGCGCCAGTGGGGCGGGGAATCGACGTTTTGACGATATGTTCCCGAAGTGAGTGAGCAAAAGTCACGAAAAGAATGTTTTGCCTGAAGAATGAGCTAATTCGTGGCTCCTTAATTCTCATTTTCTGTTTGTATTGTATGATTTCTCTATGTTTCTGTTCACAAAAGTTAAAGAAGAAAATTCCGCAGTTTGTATGCAAAAATAATTTTTCTCTTATGTTCAGCAAAATCGTGGTAATAATTCGTGAGAAATTGAATAAATAAAGTTTCGAGTGCAGCTGTTCCTCAATTGTTTTTTATTAGGATCTTTTAAAACGACAGCAGCTGGATGCTGTCATTTTAAATTATCCCAAGTATTTGACGTATTGCTCGACGTTTTGTAGTGTTTTTCGCAAAGGCTATATTCTGCGTATACCTTATCCTTATCAAAAGAAAAATAATGTTGCACAAAAGATATATTACGTTAACCCATTATTTCTGATTACTTACTTTCAACCAAAAAACTGTTTCAGCACCTAACGCCCATTAAACTTCCAGTACAAACAAGAACAACGCTTTTTGACTTGGTCATTATCTGACTGAAACGTACACTTTCGTTTTTTTTTCTGATTGAAGATTTAACTACCACCGTGAGCAAATCAATGGGCTATAAGCAGTCGCCCGTCCCTAATTTAGGGTCACCGGTTCCAGGGAAGGGAGAGGGACAGTACCGTAAGACAAACACAACATCCATGCCTCACCGGGATTCGAACCCGGACCACTTTCGGACGAATGATCAGAGGCCATCGCTTAGACCACTGCGCCACCGGGGCGGCCACTTTCGCTTTGAGCTTGACTTAACGAGATGAACAACAGAGTGCAAAAACCGCATACCCTCACCGTTTACTCTTTTGATTACCGTTAACTTTAGTTTCGCATTGCCATCATGTATCAATATGGCTGGGCTCAATGTTTTCAACACCAATATAACTGAGGTGAAAATGAGCGTTCTAGTCATCAAAGCCATCGGTGGAAGCTGAATAATTTACACCATCGTGATTTACACTTACAGCATTGAGAAACGTTAAACTATCGTTAGTTACGGAAAACTATCGATGTACTGAGTTTGACAAAACTATCGATAGTATCGATAGTGCCTCCACCTCTACTGTCGAGCGGGTCTACAAACAGTGGTGTAGTTTGCAGTCAACTGAAAATCGGTGACGTAACTGAGGCGGGAAAACTATTCTCACCAACAGAGCCCACCGCCATGTTTCACGCCTGGTAACTACAAATTGGTTTCAAACCAGACAATAATTGCTCCAAACAGTCAATGAAAGTCCACTCCAACCAATATCCGAAAGGACGTTGCGACGAGAACTGCATGCGATGGACATCTGGAGCAGAGTACCACGGAAGAGACCTCTTTTAACAGCAAGTCACAAACTCGCACGTTACCAAGGGGCACAGAAGCACCAAAACATTGCTGTGGAGGATTGAAAACGAGGAATTTGGTCTGATGAGTCTCGTTTTTGTTTGTACTCCAATGATGGGAGGCGACCAGTGCATCGCAAGCCCAATGAAGCCTTTAATCCTGATTGTGTTGAGGGTGTTTTCAAGCTGGAGGGGGTTCTGTGATGTTTTAGGGATGTTTTTCGTACCACGAAATAAGCTCTCTCGCTGCGGTTACGATGAATTTGAACCAGCATGCATACCTCCGCATTCTGAATGATGAAGTGTTGCACTTTGCCTTACATCTCCAGTAGCAACGTCACATTGCCACTCCTGTCTTCCGAGATGACAACTGTCGTGTGCACAGGGCCAAAACTGTGTCTGAGTGGCAGGACGAACAATGAGCAACACTGTCTCATCTCGATTAACCCGCCAAATCCACAGATCTAGATCCTATTTAAAATCTGTGAAATTATTTAGAACAGAAGGTGAAACGCCGGAATAGACACCCACGTACTGTGGTGGAACTTCGGGACCAATTGATGCACGAGTGGCTGCAAATCTATGTTCAATACATCCACAACCTCGGGAAGTCTCTACCACACCGGATTCATGCTGTTATCAAGGCAACAGGCACCTGTTAGTAGGTAAGTTCTGCCAGTGGTGGCTAATTCTTTGCCCTGTGTGTTTATATTTATTCAGCAATACAGGGCAAATGATTAACATCTAGGTGTCAAACGTACCAGGTGCGTCAATGTAGCTAATAATTAATACGCACCTGGTACGTACGACACCGAGATGCTGATCATTTATTCTCTATTGCCAAATGAACATATCCTGTAAAAATCAAAGTCTTAGCTCGACTCCTTTAAGGTGTTCTGTGCTTTATGTACATAAGTCCCTTTGTGAGGCATCAAAACTTTCATCGTTAGTCTTTATGATGCAACACTGCTCAAAATGCACACCAAATGATGTCCCTAATAACCAAATCCTTAGAATAACGGATTTATGAATAACGTGAAACTGTTCATCAAATGCACATAAAAACAGTAAAACCATATTAGTAATTGGATTTATTGGCGTAAAAATATAAATCATTAAATCAGATTACTAGTATAGGTTTACTATTTTAACAGATTTATTCTTTAAACAGCATGACATCGACAGACATCAAACCACTCTAATCTCAGACGACTTTACACTGTAGGATCAGCTTCGCATTATGAACAGGTCGTACACCTTATCTGTCTTTTGAAAAAAGAGTACTGTTTTTAACCACTACATGGAATTATAATGGAAATTACGTGATTGCACACAGATTCGTACCTGCTGCAAAAACGAATTTTAAGTGGCATGAATAACTGGACACAGATTAGAATAATTTGAAATATGTCAATAAAATGTAAAAATGCAAATACAATAAAATAACATTTGGTAATTGCGTACTATAAACCACCAACATTGTGCCAGTCGGATTCGTTTGCATGCGGTTCTTTTGCTCGTTATAAACACGCTAACGAAATTGAATGAGAGATAAATAAAAGAATTCAGTTGGATGTGCTACTTATGGTAAATTATATATTTAAAAGAAATATCCATGTCTTAAAAAAAAGGCTTTTCTCACGTACGGTTGAGACTCGGACATTAACCCTGGGTTTGATACAGAAACTTAGAGTAACCCAAGAGAAAATAAAAAGATCTATTCAGGGTTTTACGCTAATAAAAAAGAAACTCCTATATAAAGTCAGTCACAGCACTTAAAACACAGTAGCAAGAATGGGTGACTGCACATGGATTATGGCATTTCAAAATAGTATCAGAAAGATAGAGGAGGGATGCTTGAAGAGAGGCAATGAAAGAAAGATGGGACAGGAGTAAACGGAGAGGGAGTGAGAGAATAGAGGGAGAGAGAATGAGACAGAGAGAGAGCGAGAGTAGAGAAGGGGAAAGGTAGCAAGATACGATAGAGTATAAGTGAGAGAAGAAAGAATAGTGAAGAGAGAGAGAGAGAGAGAGAGAGAGAGAGAGAGAGAGAGAGAGAGAGAGAGAGAGAGAGAGAGAGAGAGAGAGAGAGAGAGAAGAAAGAAAGAGAGAGAGAGAGGAAAGAAGAAAGAAAAAGAGCGAGAGAATATAGAGAATGAGTGAGAAGAGAGAGAGAAAGTGAGAAAAGAGATAGAGAGAAAGAGAGCGAGAGAAGATAGAGAATGAGAGAGGAAAGAAGAAAGAAAGAGAGCGAGAGAATGTAGAGAATCAGTGAGAAGAGAGAGAGTGAGTGAGAAAAGAGATAGCCAGAAAGAGAGCGAGAGAAGATAGAGAATGAGTGAGAAAAGAGAGAGGAGTGAAGAGAGAGTGAGAGAAGAGATAGGGAGAAAGGGAGCAAGAGAAGATAGAGAACGAGTGAGAAAAGAGAGAGGAATGAAGAGAGAGAGAGTGAGAGAAGAGATGGGGAGAAAGTGAGCAAGAGAAGATAGAGAACGAGTGAGAAAAGAGAGTGAAGAGAGAGAGAGAGAGAGAGAGAGAGAGAGAGAGAGAGAGAGAGAGAGAGAGAGAGAGAGAGAGAGAGAGAGAGAGAGAGAATGCCAAAAGGAGGAGAGAAGAAAGAGTGAGAAACACATAAGAGAGATAGGCGTGAAGAGAGAGAGAGAGAGAGAGAGAGTGACAAAAGAAAAGAGAGATAGAAGAAAGAACATAGATAGGCGAGAAAAGGAAGGAGTGAAAACAGAAAGTGAGTGAGTGACAGAGAAGAGAGAAAATAGAGAGAGTGTGTGTAAGCAACAAAGAAGAGATATTGAGGAGAGATATATTGGTGTCATTTTTCATTCCCTATTGAACAAAAAAAATTTGCCTGCGTAATAGTACATTTACAAGAGTTATCCTTGTTGCAAATTTAATTAGGCAGGCAAGAGTTTACCATTATTTTTGTATTAATTTCATGGCCATCATACGTGTATAGTTCACTTAGTCATTATTTACAAATAAGCATTTTCTTTCAGAAAGTTCCGCCTCTCCTTGAAACATCTTTCTTTCTTCCATTACAGAAAGAACATTTAAGGAAAGAATGAGCATTTTCCTGTACCTAGAATCAGCAAAGCGTAATTTTATATTCCGTAAAACATTTCCGAGAATTGCGTAACGTGATTTCCCGTTAAGACTAGCCAAATTAGCATACTGTTGCTAAAAAACAAGATATTTTCAATTGGTTTTTGTAAAACAAAATGTGTATAGTACGAATCATTTTGCAAAGCTTTTTTCTGGGTAACTCAAGCATTATTAAGAAAATGATACAGTAAGTTTCGAATTAAAATGCATTAACGTCATAAGGAAAGGTTTGTAATTTAATGCATTTCCCTCAGTACGTTCATTATATGAAAAGTACTTAATTTACGGAACGTCACTCATGTGTGTGTGTGTGTGTGTGTGTGTGTACCGCCTAACTCGTTAAACACCTGGTCCAAAAGCTTTCTAGGAAATTACTCGCTGAACTCAATGTTCAAGTTTTCGGAAAACAAGAGTTGTTTACTAGTTAAGCACTCTTTCGGATTAGCTGAATTCTAACTTCATCTGCAATTAGTGTCCATTACGACGGATCATACCTAATTAAAGTTGTTTACCGTTAGGATGCCATTCAACGTCAGGTTCTTTGAACTCTGCGATGTTATCTTTCAAAAGTGGTTTTTCATTCCGTTACGGGTGTCTGCAAGTTTACAAAACATTTAAGAAAATTCTTTCCCGTTTAATCAGCTTACGCACCAGATTAGACGGAATTGTCGTATATTCTTAATGAGCAGGAGAATCTGAATTACAGCTTTTTTAACATTTATTTTTCCTTCGTGCTGTGTCATTTTCTTGCGTGCTTTTTGAAAAGTTAGCTTTAATTAATTCTCTGTAAACACATCAACGATCATGCTAAAAGTACCCCAACGATTTTTCCTGCACCAGATAGACCGCTTGATTGTTGCTCTGAGCAGATATGTATGTGCATATTGAACACTGCAGTAATCCTAACAGATATCTGACTCTGACCTTCGTAAAGGAACTCAATTATAAAACCATTTGCACTTGTACTTTGTGAGGTACCTACCTCAGAGGCGATGCACATGTCAAGACGGTAAAGTTGCAGTGACAAACTGCGTCGGTGTAGCTTAATTTAAAAAGCATTCGGCTCCGGAGCAGAAGGATGCGTATTCGAACTCAGCCACTGGCAAATTTGTGATTTCATAACTCTCGTATGGCTTTCATTAGTATTGCACCTGCACATTTACCATTAGTGGTTGCTTAACATATATGTTTTTCATTAATAAGGGCGTACTCAAATACACCGTCCATGCCACATCCGGGACCCGAAACCAGGCTCACTCGGAATAACGTTCAGAAGCCAGTATAAACTTAAACACAGTTTACAATAAATTCTGAAAACGCCATCCATTCTTTCTGCTGCAGGAATTTCATTTACTTCACGATATTTGGTGCCACCCGATGAAAAGATCGCTTCCGCCACTCATGGATGCTGATTGGTGTGAGACGCGGGTTTCTCGCGATTCGTCCGAAATGGGAACGTACTGGAGTTCACTGTGAGGCATGGATGATGCATTTGTCTGATGCTGCTGGCTATCTCCCTTCCCTGGAACCAGTTGCTCTAAATTAGGAATGGGCATACAATGTATAGTCTCTAGACTTGCTCTTGGTGGTCGTTAAAACAAAACAAGAAAAAAAAATGTAATTCATTTTAAAATTTTTAATGCTGTGTGAATTGCTATCATCTACACTGAAGAGCAGTTGAATTAGAGATACCTGTCTAGTAATGTGTAGCACCACCTTTCGCCCTGATGACGGCGGCGATTCGTCTTGGCATGGATTCGACAAGACACCGGAAGCGTTCGGGAGCCATACGTATCCACGACCCTTGAACAAGCTCCCACAGTTTACGAAGATTTGATGGAGGTGAGGTCAGAGCCTCGAACATCTCTCCCGATGGCATCCCAGATGTGCTCGATGGGATTGAAATCAGGTGACCTAGCTAGCCAAGGAAACGAGGTCACGTCGGTGGAGTGTTCATTCCAACCATTCGGATACAATTCGGGAACGATGGCACAGTGCATTGTCTTGTTGCAGGATGAGGTCTCCAGTAGGATGTTGAAGACGCACAAACGGGAGCAAATGGTCGTCCAGGATATCCCAGTAACGTTGCCCTGTGAGGGACGATGTCACACGTAACAGGGATTCCATTTCAGTCCACGTAAACAGTCCCCAAACGAGAATGCCACTCCCACTAACTTGAAGGGTACCCTGCTGGCAAGAAGGATCCATCGCTTCATGTGGTTTGCGACGTACTCGTGTCCTGCTATCCGCATGTACCAACGTGAATCTCGACTCATCAGTCCAGGCAACATTTTCCCACATGTCTAGGGTCCAGTGGCGATGTTCCCGCGCCCATCTAATCTTTGCACCCTCTGATGTGCGGTCAGAAGCGATACCCTCTTGGGACGATGGCTTCTGTACCCCATAGCAAGGAGATGGTTCTGGATGGTGTGGCTGCTTACACGTTTTTGTGCACCAGCGTTAAATTGCCGAGTGATTTCTTGCACTGTAGCCCGCCTCTCCGCTGTTACAATGCGAGCTAGCCGACGATGACCCCGCTCATCCACACGCTGTTGTCCACGGCAGTTGGCCCTTGCAGGAATGGATTTACCGGATTCGATGTACTCGCGGTGCACCCGTGACACAGTGGCTCGCGAAAATCCCAGGCCTGCACGACTTCCGAGAAGGAGTGACCCATTCGTCGGGCCCCGACAATTTGCCCACGATCAAATCCTTCGTCTTACCCATACGGCGTTTGACTCTTACTGATTCCCGTCGCATCATTCCTTATATTGTAGGATCGCTGCATGCGTCATGTCGTTTTCGTTTACAGGGCCGCCCATAGCGCCACATTCGCATAACGCCAGCTGTCTCTAATTCAATTGATCTTCAGTGTATAAGTCATTTTATGTTGCCTCTCAGAAAACAATCTAGTGGAGACAAGTTAGAGCAAAAGAATGGATTTGATAGATTGAGTCAGAAAGAATCATTGCTATAAGGACGATGCTGTTGAGCTTTATCATAAAGAACCAGTTCTGTAAAGATGATGTAGTGATGTAGATATGCTGGTTAAAAAATAGCGCCGTAAGGACTATGTGAACATCTTAGGATGGGTCTGAAAGAACCAGGGCTGCAAGGGTGTTTTTGATAGGCTGGATCAAAAGCAGCCGAAGTCTTTATACGATAGTGTAGATAGGATGGGTAAGATAGTATTGTTGCCATAACGACGGTGCAGGTAGGTTTGAGTTAAATGGAACCAGCTGCGTAAAGACAGAGTAGATAGTTTGAGTTAAATACACTAACTCAGGGGTTGGGAACCTGCGGCCTTCTAGGCCATTAAGTGCGACCTTTTGAGTGAATCCAAATTTTGACGAACAAATCCTTTTTTTGAATTAATATGTTTTTGTTCGTGTTTTATTATTTTTATTTTAATCGACCATATTTAAAGTATTAAAGAGTAAAAGTAGATTCAACGAAACATTGCCCTCCGACTGACGGCCAAAATTAAAACATTAGTAAGCCATAAGGGCTATTGTGACACCTACTACGCTCATGATTTCGTTCTATGGCTCCTAAAGAACTAGAGATGGAACTGATTGAGCTCTCAGAAGATGACATTTTAAAGTCCTTATTTGACGCTAAGAAAGATCCAGCTGAAATATGGAAAAATGCAATAGAATACCCACGCCTTAGGCAGCATGCATAAGAAATTCTTTCTTGCTTTTCAACCACTTGTTGCTGCGAATCTACATTCTCCTACCTAACCCAAATAAAGACGCTCTTAAGGTTACAAATGATGGATACTCATCTAGAGGATCAGATAAAAGTACGGACCTGCAGTTTACAACCAAATATTGAAATGCTTTCCAATAAAAGAAAACAGTCACAACAAGGCCATTAAAACGTTAGTTAACTTTAGAATTAACAATTTGTTTTTCAGTTTTTGAAGTTAGTTAGTACATAAGATTTTTACAAAGTAATATATATTTCGAAATACAGCGGGTAAGTCGAAAGTTCTCCGATATTTCGATCCCTTTATGTCTTCATACGTACCTTTACGACGAAAGCTGACTAGCATTCAAATCAAAGTATAGGCCATCGTGTTGCACCGTCTGTAGCCATCTGTCTGCCAGTTCTTCGATTCCGCGGCGGTACCAGGTCTTGTCCTTCCAGGCGAAAAACGTCTTCACCCAACCTGCCACCTCCTCGCGAAGGAAATAAGCCATGGACCTAAACAAGTAAAAATCCGACGGGGCAAGATCCGGAATACATGCTGGGTGTGGCATCAGTTCGATGCCCTCAAGTTCCTGGAGTTTTGCCCGGGTCGTTTGCGCGGTATGAGGCCCAGCGTTGTCCTGCTGTAGGAGAGCGCGCTTTCTGTTTAACAGTACCGGGTACTTCTCCTCCAAAATGACATCCATCCATTCCAGCTGTTCAGAGCAGAGGTTGGCGTTGATGGTCCGACCGTCTGGAACAAATTCGTAATGGATTATTCCCTTGAAGTAATATATCTCTTGATGAAAGGTACACCGCGCGGGCTTTCTAGGAGTTTCGTGCACACAGTCGGAGGTTTGCTTCAGCTGGCGTCAGTTCGTGAGGGAAAATGCGGCAGCTCCTGTTGACTATGCTGAGGTCCTGAACTTGACGAACCACGATAGCCTGTGATATGCCCAGCTCACTCGCCTGATAATCTCCGAGTGCTGGTTGTCGGATTGTCCTCTACGGCATGGCGTACGGGCTCCGAATTCACGGTTCACGGCCTACCTCACTTTGACTGATAGTCGAGGTTTCTGTCACCTGAGAAAAGTTTCTTGAACCATCTTGTCGCGGTGCTATGGTCCACGGAACCTTCCCCTTTCGCATAACAAATGTTTCGTGTTGCTTGAACAGCGTTATGGACGAGTTCAAACTCGTAAAGCAAAAGTTTCCTAATTAGCCGGTTGTGGCTGTTCATCTTTTAGGCATCCCAATCACAAACAGAACAACGACATGCAATGCTGTTTGCAGCAACGACTACCACTTTATATCCCTGTTGACTGACTGCAGTGTGCGACTTGAACGAGTTTAAACACGTGACATATCCGCTGCAGCACATGCATTTACGCAAATATTGCAAAACTTTCGACTTACCTCTGTATATCTAATTGACGTTTTTTGAATGCAGAATTGTTAGATTACAGCTAACTTAATGCTGCCTTCCAACATGGAAAGGATTGTTAAATTACAGCTAACTTAATGCAGCCTTCCAACATGGAAAGGAATTGTTAGATTACAGCTAACTTAATGCGGCCTTCCAACATGAAAAGGAATTGTTAGATTACAGCTAACTTAATGCGGCCTTCCAACATGGAAAGGAATTGTTAGATTACAGCTAACTTAATGCGGCCTTCCAACATGGAAAGGAATTGTTAGATTACAGCTAACTTAATGCGGCCTTCCAACATGGAAAGGAATTGTTAGATTACAACAGCTAACTTAATGCGGCCTTCCAACATGGAAAGGAATTGTTAGATTACAGCTAACTTAATACGGGTTTCCAACATGGAAAGGAATTGTTAGATTACAGCTAACTTAATGCGGCCTTCCAACATGGAAAGGAATTGCTAGATTACAGCTAACCTTATGCGGCCTTCCAACATGGAAAGGAATTGTTAGATTACAACAGCTAACTTAATGCGGCCTTCCAACATGGAAAGGAATTGCTACATTACAGCTAACTTAATGCGGCCTTCCAACATAGAAAGGAATTGCTAGATTACAGCTAACCTAATGCGGCCTTCCAACATGGAAAGGAATTGTTAGATTACAACAGCTAACTTAATGCGGCCTTCCAACATGGAAAGGAATTGTTAGATTACAGCTAACTTAATACGGGTTTCCAACATGGAAAGGAATTGTTAGATTACAGCTAACTTAATGCGGCCTTCCAACATGGAAAGGAATTGCTAGATTACAGCTAACCTTATGCGGCCTTCCAACATGGAAAGGAATTGTTAGATTACAACAGCTAACTTAATGCGGCCTTCCAACATGGAAAGGAATTGCTACATTACAGCTAACTTAATGCGGCCTTCCAACATGAAAAGGAATTTTTAGATTACAGCTAACTTAATGCGGCCTTCTAACATGAAAAGGTTCCCCAGCTCTGCATTAACCGCTCGACATAGAAAATGCCACACTATGAAAGAATGCACGAAATGAGACAAAAACTTATTATACATATGGGCAAGTAGGTGGCAAAGAAGTGGTCTAATTTCTGAGGGATTACACGAATGCGATGGGCAAGGAAACAGCATAATGTGACATGAGGCAGTAGGTCGTATATCTGATATGCCGGGCTATACATTTGGCAATACGGCGTGGCATCAAATGGAGAAGTCCCGGGATGGTGTCCAATGTCGAAGAATTATGGACAGAGGTCAACAACGCTGACCATGCGTCGTTGACTTGTGTCCACAATTCCTCGACACTGCGAGGGGATCGTGCAGAGGCGTTAGGTCGCCTGCCAATTAATTACGCTCCACATGTTCTGTGTTAGAGAGAAGTCTGGGCATCGCGCTTGCCAAAACAGCATTTGAAAACCTTATAGGCACTGTCTACATTATGTGGGCGGGCGTTATCTTGTTGAAACAGGGCGTCAGGGATACCACGGAGATACGGCAACAAAAGGAATTCATCCATCCCCGAACTGGTGGAAAGGGTCAATTTACTGGCAAGTGGTCACCGATACATAGAGAGAATACTAGCAAGTGAGTTAAACGTAAATAAGGAATCAATAAGGTAAATTCATGCCCGCAACTGGTGGAAAAAGTACTCAATTTAGTAGCAAGCGTTCGACGATTAACAGTGAGAATGCTAGCAAGTGAATTAAATGTGAATAAGGAATCATAAGTTCTATTTATTCCCGAACCAGTGGACAAAGCGTTCAATACACTTGCAAGTGATCTCTGTTTAACAGTGAGAACGCTAGCCAGTGAGTGAAATGTGAATGTGGAATCTATAAGCGAAATTCATCCCCGAATGGCTGAGGGGAAGACCATGTACTCAATTTGCTAGCAAGTGATCGCTTCTAAATAGTGAGAAAGCTAGCAAGTGAGTAAAATATGAATAAGGAATCTATACGTAAGTTAAATTCATCCCCGAACTTTTGGTGGAGAAAGAGTTCCATTTACAAGCAAGTGATCGCCGATAAATAGTGGGAATGCTAGCAAGTGAGTTAAACGTTAATAAGAAATCCACAAGTTAAATTCATGCCCTCACTGGAGGAAAAAAGTGCTCGACAATTAACAGTGAGAATGCTAGCAAGTGAATTAAATGTGAATAAGGAATCCATAAGTTCTATTTATTCCCAAACTGCTGGACAAAGTGTTCAATTCACTTGCAAATGATCGCTGCCTAACAGTGAGAATGTTAGCAAGTGAATGAAATGTGAATGTGGAATCTATAAGTTAAATTCACCCCCGAACTGCTAGTTGACAATGTGCTCAATTTACTAGCAAGCGATCGCCGATAAATAGTGAGAATACCAGCAAGTAAGTTGAACGTGAATAAGGAATCTATAAGTTAAATTCATGTCCGAACTGTTGGTGGAGAAAGAGCAAAATTTACAAGCAAGTGATCGCCAATAAATAGTGAGAATGCTAGCAAGTGAGTTAAACGTTAATAAGGAATCGATAAGCTAAATTCATGCCCGAGTTGGTGGACAGAGTGCTCAATTTACTAGCAAGTGTTCGCCGATAAATAATGAGAATGCTAGTAAGTGAGTCAACCCCTTAAACGGTCGATGTACGAGAACAAAATAGTGCCCCAAATCAGCCGCAGCTTGCGCTCTAGAGAGACAGAGAAAGACAGAGTGTGAGAGAGAGAAAGACAGAGTGTGTGAGAGAGAGAGAGAGAGAGAGAGAGAGAGAGAGAGAGAGAGAGAGAGAGAGAGGGGGGGGAGAGAGAGAGGGCGGGAGAGAGGAGAGCGAGAGGGAGGGCGGGAGAGAAAGAAATAGAGAGAGAGAGGGGAGAGAGAGAGAAAGGGAGAGAAAGGAGAGGGAGAGAGAGACAGAGAGAGAGAGGGAAGGGGAGAGAGAAAGAGAGAGGGAAGGAGAGAGAGAGAAAGAGAGGGGGAAAAGAGACAGAGAGAGGGGAGAGAGTGAGAGGGGGCGAGAGAGAGAAAGAGACAGACAGAGAAAGATAGAGAGATAATTTCCATCAACCCCGTACTCCCATCCTCTGTCCGTTTAGTCCAAGAGTATACAGGAAGGAGAACACCATAGAGTTCTCCTTCCTGTCTCCTTCCATCGAGTTTCAAGTATACTCTGTTACTTGAAACTCGACAACCCCCCTCCTGAAATACGCGGCAACAATGTGTTGTCACGAGATGCCTACTACCATCGCGTTTCAAGTAACAGAGCTCCACGAGGGAAAACCAGTGTTTGTGTTCCGCTAAGTTTTTTGAAGTTTTAACGCGAGCTTTATTTATGTTTTAATTTCAGTATATATACTGTTGTGCTCTGGTAGTTGGTCCGAAAGAATAGCGAATAGTCCAGCCGCTCAAAAGAAGTCGATGAAGCAATTCTTGTGACTATATTATTGAACAGCTATTCAATTCCAAATGCCATTTAGCACTCTCAGTCACAGCGAGAAAAAAGAACTTGTGTCAAAAGGGCAACCCATTGCTTTTCTACCTAACTTGATCCACTTTCCAAACACGGAGGTATGTAAGTGAGTGAAACTGAGATTTTTGGCCTGTAAATATACGCAGGTAGCTGTGTGGGTGTAAGAAATTAAACAAATTATACTGTCGGGCGTGTTAATCGTTTTGTATACAAAAGAATGTTTGGGGCACTGAAGGAGTTCATATACACTGGCGGAAAGTGAAAAAAGAACACCAAGAAGGAGACGTCTGATACCAACGAAATTTATACAACATAATAACGGAATACAGAGGATAACGTGATCAAAACATTATGGCAAAATACAGCTGTATTTTCTGGTAAACTGAAAAATAACATTTGCATGTAACATGGTTAGTACGAGGTTGAACCGCCATGAACTGCGTCACACCGTGCAATTCTGGCATGGAGTCTCTCGCACAGATGTTGGATGTAAGTTTGGGGTATTGAGTTCCAAGCATCATCAACCTGGACGCGTAAATCGGGGATGGTCGTGGCTGGCCGTGGAGACCGGATAAGTCGTTGTCCCATAAAATCCCACTCGTGCTCAATGGGGGACAAATCCGGTGAACGTGCAGGCCATGGAAGTTGTCTCACACCCTGAAGTGCATGTTGCGTTGCACGTGCCGTGTGTGGGCGTGCGTTATCTTGCTAGAAAACACAACGATGGACCGACCTTACAAATGGCACAACAACGGGATGAATGATGTTGTTGATGTAGGAGGTGCTGTTTAACGTACCCGGTGCAAACACTAGTTGTGTACGGGAGTGATAGCTGATCGCTCCCCACACCAGGAGACCAGGTGTAGGACCTGTGTGTCGCTGGCGGATGCAAGAAGGGTGGAGACGTTCCCCTGTGCGTCTGCGAACACGCATACGGCCATCGGAGGCTCCCAAGCAGAATCTGCTTTCATCGCTGAACAAGACAGATTGCCATTGCGTTTTCCAGTGCAGACGTTGACGACACCACTGAAGCCGTTCCCGACGGTGGGCTGGAGTCAGAGGTACACATGCCAGTGGTACACATGCACGTAGTCCTGCGTCCAGTAGACGGTCGCGGATTGTTCGCACAGTCACCTCAGGAGCAAAGGCAGCTCGGATTTGCATCGCAGTGGATGTTCTGCTTGACAACGCCGCTCTTCTTATGCGTCGATCGGTCCGCTCATCAGTCCGTCTGTGACTCCCGGTTCCACGTCTTCTCGTGTGGGAATGTTCCTCTGACCATCTACGCCACCATCGTACCACCACCGATACTTCCCGTCCAATTCGCTCCTCAATACGACGATACGACCACCCGGCCTCGCGGAGTCCGACTAGACGACCGCGCTCAAAGTCCGATAACTGCTGGAATCGTACACGTCTTCCATGTCCAGGTATCGCAGTTTTTACAGGGTCTTCGCACGTGTCCGTACGCAGACGACTGATTACATTCACTTCGCCGTACTCCTTAAATACCACCGACGATAATTTGCATTTTATGCCGTGCTGTGGCGTAAGCGCTTACCGGTTGGTCCCGAAATTAACATCACACCTACGTAAACTGGACCCCATTAACATATGTAAATTTCATGATCGTCCACCAATTCCTTCTTGGTGTTCTTTTTTCACTTTCCGCCAGTTTATGTGATTATCATCAGATTTGCGGTTATCGAAGCTGCTTCTGCTCCATTGTAGCATCTAACGACCTTTTCTCACAAAAACCAACATTGATGCATACCATGTATAAATGAAGAATTATTTCTTCAGAGAAATTCGTTTCTCAAATATGTATATGATTTTTTCAACCACTGAAATGCGTGACCTACATCTGACCCTGGATATGAGAAAAGGTCGTTAGCCGCTACAATGGAGCAGGAACAGCTTTGACAAGCGCAAATCTGATGGTAATCATATACAAGGAGTGTTCAAATGAAAAGGTACAAAACGACACTATGGGTATAAATGAAGACTTTATGCAAAGTATACACCATAGGCCGTAGCACAACGATCCCATTGATTAACGAGCCGAAGGATTCCTTGTTCCCAGAATTCCTGTGGCCGTGACGAGACCCAGTCCTGCACAGCGTCCTTGAGTTCGTCGTCCGAGTGGAAGCGCTTCCCTTTCAGATGTTTTTTCAGGGGACCAAACACATGGAAATCGCAGAGCGACATGTCCGGGCTGTAGGGCGGATGGTCAAGTTGCTCCCACTGGAACTTGGCCAGTTCCGCGTGTGTGACCCTGAAGACGTGTGGACGCGCGTTATCATGGAGCAGAACCACACCCTCCGCGATGAATAGCTGCCGGTTTAACACCTTCCGCTGTCAGAAATCGGATAACGCCTCGCTGCTCCTCAATCGTCGAATTTTGCAATGTGAACACCATCCTGTCCTCACACGCACTGCCGCGTCAATTGGACGGCGCTCTTTATTAGAGCCTCTGCTCTCTCCTGCGCATGCAGGCGTCCGCGCATGCTCCGATCCACGCCGGCGACTCCAATCGCATCCCTAGATGTGTCGCTACGTTCTCCCATAGCGGCATAGGCAAATATGTTAACGGTTACGTTCTTATGACGTTTCGTACCTTTTCATTTGAACACCCCTAGTATATATATATATATATATATATATATATATATATATATATATATATATATATATATATATACGTTCAGATGCTTGGGATTTCTTTGTCCTGGATTGTGCAAACTCTTGCCTGCCTAATTAGCATGCTCGACAGGAAATCAGGAGGCGTGGGTTCGATTTCCACTCCACGACGGTCAAATTTTTTTAATTTTTCTGAATGAAGTAAATACATGGAATAAAGCGAAAATATCCCAATAATCCGTGGAATGTTCCTCTAGCCATGATTTCGTGATCATGGATGTGTACGGAGGCATAAAACCAGCACTGAAGGAGTTGTTGACTTAAACAATTTAGGTAACATTTTTAAGAAAATGTCATTAATAAATTAAGGAAGTAGCAATTTCGGACCTTTCCTGTTATCTGCCCGCCACTGTTAGACTTCCGAATAAGAACCCTTTCAAGTAGTTTCGGTTTCGAAAGTAGAACACAGAGCCCTCGCTCGGCAGCAGGGGCGCAGTGATCACGTGCTTCTCTATGCGTACCACCTATGCGCAGTGATAACGTTATTTTGACCGTTTAATAATTTGTAAACAAATAAAAATCCGCGCTTTGGAATTATGTGTGGTCATTTGGGAGGAATGTTCTTTTAACCGTTTGTCTGCCCCAAATTTAAAAATAAAACTCGTTGGGGCAGTCATAGGACCATGTTTGATTCGTAGGCCTACCTATGTCAATTTGTGGCGAAAAAGATTGAAAACGAATGACGATCCATTTTTAGAAATTATGAAAGATATAGTAGCGTATTGGCCCCCAGAGGGATATTGGTACCTAATTTGTAGCTATTTGTTTTCTTATACTGTATAATGTTTTTCTTTTATATATTTCTTAAACAGTTTAAATTTTATTAAAAAGTGATTAGGTAGGGTTTTGCTATTTATAGTGTCCTTTTATATACCAATAAAAAAATTCCCATAAAATTTATCGTGAACTACTTTCTTTCATGTTGGGTGTGATCAGGTTTCATGTAAATAAAGCGGAACGATACACTCAAACTCGGGAACGGCTGGAAAGCGTTCTTATTCGGAAGTCAAATATTGTCATTTTATGTAACAATGAACACAAGCAAATAGTGGCGGGCAGATAACAGGAAAGGTCCGCAATTTCTTTCTAAGAAAAATCTGAAGCAAAAATATAGTTCTGTTTAAGCAAAACCTGAACAGAAAATATGGTAAAATACAATGCCATGGTGAAAAGAATTTGGTACGTAGTGAAGTGTTATTTAAAAGAATTATTCACCATGCTTTTTTAGCACTTAAAGAACTGCCTTTCGGTGGTCATGAACAAGTGGAAAACTCTGCCAATAAAGGCAATTGTAGGGGATTAGTACAGTTTACGGGAGAAAGAGGTCCTTATTTAGATAGCCGCTAGCTAAATTGCATGTTTTTTCCCTCCCTGGGTTCAATAATACCAAATGTTTTAACTGAATGCAGTGCTCAGTGTTTGATGCAAAACATCAAAACGGAAATTTTGGTGACACAGTTCACTGCAAATATTGCTGTGGAAACCACAGATGTTTTTTCCCCTCTGAATACTGGGCACTACAACAGTCTAGTAGTAAATACCCATAAAGAGAGCATTCTTCAATGAAGCTGAAAAATAGCCACGACTTTTATGATTCAGTCACCGACATCTTTGCCTCCACGGAAGACAGGAGAATTGATCTCTCAAGAACAGCCGTCAGTAAAGTTCATTTTTTAATTTTTTTGTTGTTATGTGTTATTTATTTTAATGTTTATTATTGTTGTTCTTATTTTTGGGTTTCTATGCGTTTGGCTTTAAGATACACAGCAGTTTTGACGTATATTCTAATTTAACTTTCCTTTTTAGTTACTTGTTCTATGTAAATTTGAGTTCATTCTGCTTTAGCGTTTCTCAAACTTAACGTGCTATGCTCTCTCTCGCAAGAGTATGGTTGGCAACACCTTGTGGTCGGATCGTATGACGTGTGTATGTGTTCGATGATAACTGGAAGATATATAATATTTGAGCAACAGCTAAGGTGTGGAGATGGTGGATGTTATCTTAATATACGTATAATCTGCTAGAGCCTTCCTCCTCCTCCTCATCCGTGCCACTTTTTAAAGTCGTCATAGCAACAACCGAGAAACAAATGTCTGTGACGTCACGCTTAGATTTTCGTGTAGGTGACGTCATCAGCTACACGTGCACAATCCACGCGTATGCCACTTTGTTTTGTTGTCATAGCAACAAAGAACACAGCTGCTGGTGTGACGTCATCTAATCCAAATCATTCTTCCATGACGTCAGAGATGCGTTACATCATACGGTCAACTCTAGAGATAAGAAAATTTATTATTATTATTTTTTTTGGTTGGAGATTTAACTACCACCGTGAGCATCTCACTGGGCTATAAGCAATCGTCCGTCCCTAATTTAGAGTCACTGGTTCCAGGGAAGGGAGAAAGCTAGTGCCGTAAGACAAACACAACACCCATGCTTCTCAGGGATTCGAACCCGCACCCCGTTCGGACAAATGATCAGAGGCCATCGCTTAGACCACTGCGCCATCGGGGTGGCTACGAAAAACTTTACATCCGGAATTTTGGTTCACTAGCTGAACCGGGGTTTAGCCATCTGTATGTGGCAATGTCAAGAGTACGACGATCTGACGACGTGAAGATAAAAATAGTCCACGGAAAAGAACAGGTGAAATTGATACAGGGTTCACAGTCAGTGAATACGAAAAATGTTGTGTATAAAGAAGTGTTGACAAACTAGGGACTAAAGGTTTTGCAAAACACATAACAAACAGACAGCCCGTCGTATCAAATTCCATAACCGACTGCTCGGGAAATTTTCAGAAAGCTGTGAGCCAACGTCGCCATCTATTGACGTGGAATTCAAAAACTCAATAAATAAATGTCAACAATTTCTGTATCTTGAATTTTATATTATTGACGGGCTTTCATTTAATAATGCTATTATCGTGAAAGCGGCTTGGTTTAATTGAACTTTGATCTATTTGAAGCCTGCGTGTTATATCTTTAGTGTTTTTCCTTAATCAAGTGTCCTAATTAATAACTCACATTAATTAGATTAAGTTAATTGAGTTGTAGATGTGCCTTATTGAAAGTGCCAAAAGAGTGTTGCCTGAATAAAGACTAACCGTAAGTAACCTCTTCTTGAAGTTTCTTGGGTGACTCCTGTTTCACTGTAGCTGAAGTATTTAAGAACTGAATCATGTAGTGTTCAGCAGCCATATATACACGAATATTACACATTTCATTTTTAAGATTTTCATATATCATTATCCAAGCCTTATTCCCCATTCAATGCCCTTACATCCTACACGCCATATAAATAAGGAGTAGCTCCTGTTTCCAACGCTGTCGTGTATGATATCAAACACAACAACGACGTATCAGGCAGTGTAACATAAGAGTGACGTCACAAACGGAGGGAACACATCTCACTGATGTCATGGCCTTGTACGTTTTAGACGGCCTTAGTTTAAGGCCATTAAACATACCTACAGGGTGATTCAAAAGTCCCCGAACTCTATATTTCAAAACGTATTTGCTGTAAAACCATAAAAGATATCCGAGTATTGCTGCTTGTGGGTGTTGAGTGTGACCTTGGGGAACGAGCTGCGTCACGTGATAGCACCACGTGACACTACGCTTACACGGGCGCTGGCAAGCAGTAACGTTCAGTCAGCCATGAGTCTTACGCAAGAACAGAGAGCCGCTTTGTTAGAAGTTTATTTTGCGGAAAATGTTTACCAACGTTGCATCCAGCTCTTTCAAAGGAAGTTTCCTGATGCTCCTATACCGGTGAAAACAACTGTGTATGACCTTGTGAACCGGTTTTGCGAGATAGGCAGTGTTCAGGATAAGCCTATAAGCAGCTTGCCGTCCGTGGTGACGACCACGTTTCTGGAGAAAATTCAAGTTTCCCTGCAGCGCTTTCCCCGGAAGTCACTTCGGCGGTTGTCTCAAGAGTTAGGGTCATCGTACTCAGCCTGCCAGAGGGCTACTTAATGTCTAAAGCTTCGGCCGTACAGAACTCGAGTAGTGCAAAAGCTACGTCTTTTGAACTCGGAAAAGCGCATTGCCTACTGCCAATGGTTTAAGAGTTTCACGCGCAACAATGTGACTAACCAGCTTAACAACACTTTTTTCAGTGAAGAGGCATGGTTTCATTTGAATGGATATGTCAATAGCCAAAACACTCGCATATGGGCTGCGGAGAATCGACACGCATTGCATGAGGTTGGACTTCACTGTCAGAAAGTTGGAGTGTGGTGCGCCATGTGTAGACAGCGAATTGTAGGGCCATTTATTTTCGATACAATTGTAAATTCCGCTGTGTATGCAGACATAATCCATCAATTTGTATCGATGCTGGAAGAACACGAACGTTACTGTTTTTGTTTTCAACAAGATGGAGCAGCGTGCCACCCATCAAACGACACAATGGAGATGCTCCGTGAGTTCTTCCACGATCGATTAATCTCGAAAAACTTTGGCCGCCTCGCTCACCAGACTTGAGTCCTCCAGACTTTTATTTGTGAGGCTATCTGAAAGACACAGTTTACCACAACAACCCTAACACGGTACAGGACCTGCGGAACAACATCATTTCAGCCGTGAGGGACATACCAGCCAACACGCTGAAAAGAGTGTCCGCCAGCATGAGTCATCGGGTGAATTTGTGTCTTCAACAGAATGGTGGACAATTCCAGCATCTATTGTAAAGTGCTTTTCATTACCTGTAAGTATCAGTGTCAATAAAACAGTATGTAAAATTAATTATACATCACTATATATTTGTGGTAGAAATATTTGAATTCAGAGTTCGGCGACTTTTGAATCACCCTGTAGAATGAATTTGTTCCAGCCGCATGCGGTGTACTTGTTAGACAGCGAATATATTCGTTCGAGCTGATTTCAGCCCATTCTGTTAACCCCGAGATAATACGTCCTGACGGATTAACGGGCTAAACGTGAATAAGGAATCGATAAGTTCCATTCATTCTGAACTGATGTGCAGTGTGTTCAGTTTACAAGTAAGTTATCGCCGATTAACGGTAAAGATGCTAGCAAATGCGTTACATGTGATTAGGGTTTAGGAAGCTTCACAATTAATCACCGATTTGGTTGGCGGCTGACGAATGACACTTGTCTACTAACACAGCGATCAGAAGTTCCTGAAAAATCCATAGTGGCCACAGACGTGGTTCGCGATTGTTTCATGACAATGTGCCTGCTCTCATAGCTATCAAGTTGCGGATTTTTCTGCCTCGCAAGGAGTTTGTAATGCTCAGGCACCCTATTTATTCCGCTGACTTGGTTTCAGCAGACTTTGTTTTGTTTCTTAAGTCATTTAAAAACTTGTATGAACACTCCTAACAAATCTATTCTATCCGTTGGGGACAAGGCCCAGTGGTGGCTCGAAAAAAATTTAGGCGAATTGCGTAAATGCCTTCCTCTTTTCGTCCACTGAAGTGTCTAAATACCGCCTCTAAATCTAAAAAAAAAAAACTAAAAACTTCAGGCGGTTGCCTCGCCGCCTCATGCCACCTTTGTGCTCTAGATGGGGGACCATTTTAAGGGAGATGATAAAGAAATAAAAATTCCTTACCCATTCTTTTATTTGAATTCATTCTCATTACTTTTTTCCACATTGTGTAATGAAAGACTGTATTTCCGACTGGTGAAACGGCAAGAATTAAATTAAGTTCAGGCAAAGAGCGATTCATTTTCTTCCAATTTTTTTTTCATTCCCTTTTAGTAATGGAAGCATCTGATAAGACATTCATTATTTTCATCAGATGCAGCTATTATTTTCGGCATTCGGAAGAAAACGTCATTACAAAAGAGAAAGGTTTTCGTTCTTTGCTTTGAGCTAAATCATTGGCTTGCAATAAGTTATAATAATATCATCATCTTCAAATTGAGATCGATCACGTGATAGACGAAACGATTTTGTTTGCTCTTATAAGTGAACATTGGCAGGCGTCGAAGCGAATTATTCGTTGCATGCAATTAAAGACGGAAAATTTATGAAGAACAAAAATTGCGAGCAGAAAATAATTTCGCAAATGGTTTGAAGTGATGATCTCTCACAAGAAGAATTTTTAGTTTTTCGGAATACTATATTTGAGCTTTCAAGCCAAATAACCCGAATTGAAAAGTAGGGTATATCTCATTTCCTTTCAAGGTCACTAAAGTCGAATGGAATAGTTTGTTAACACAAGGAACGGGAGCGCTAGTGCGCCTGGATCATGTTTCGTGTCATTTTATTATCTATTGATGAATTCGACCCTTCGGGCGATGGAGAAGAAACTGAGAGTACTTTGCTGTCTCTGAACGTTTGCTAAGACATCAATCAAAAAAAAAAAAAACCCGGCGGAAAGTGATGTAGAAGCAAAAAAGAGCGAGTTCCGTAAAAAAAAAAAAAAAAAAATATATATATATATATATAAATCTCATTATAGTTTAGTAGTTCGTATGAAAACTTTATGGATTAACAAAAAGTTATCTAAGTTCTTACGGCAAGCACCGAGTACAGAAATAAGTAAATTCTGCGTCTTGACATAGGTTTAGGATGGTCTCTTTGCATGTACAGTATTTGGAAGCATTGGTATAAATTTTGAAATGTGAGCTACGTGTTTTATTTTTAAAGGGAAAATTTAATGTACCACACTCTCGGAAAAACGTACGATATAATTCAGCACGACTGTAAGAAATTTAATTTCGAAATTCAGGAAAATACAGGTGGGTGATTATGTTTCACACCATTTTTAGGAAACCTTTCATTCAAACACTGTGTACGTAGTTTCAGACCGGATTTTCTAATTAGGCAATTGAGGAATTACACAGTCGAGTCACATTATCTTGACCACCAGCTAATATCCAGAGTAACCGCCATATGCAGCGCGGATAGCAGCCAGATGGGAAAGCCGACAATCATCCTTTTTTGCAATAAGGTGCTGGAAGGTGTTCACAGGTATGTGGAGCCATGCTGACTGCAGTTCATCTGACAGCTGCTAGAGGGTGCGTGGTAGAAGATCCACAGAGCGAATAACACGATCGAGGTGGTCCAACAGATGCTCAATTGGGCTTAAGTGTGGAGAATCAGGGAACAAGGGAAGTACTTTGAAGTCTTCATAGAAGATTTTAATCACTCTCGGACATTTCTAGCTATGTGACACGTCGCATTGTTGTGCTGGAAGATGCCATCCGCCCCAGGGAAGACAATCAGCATATATCGGTGTGCGTGGTAAGCAAGGATGGATTCATAACGAATTCGATCCATAGTGCCTTCCACAGGTATGAGTGGACCCAGGAAATGCCACGAAAAACATTCCCCAGACAATAACGCTGCCCCCACCAGCTTGTGTTCTTCCTGCAGTGGTTGAAGAGTGTTTGTTCTCCAACGTTTCTCGTCTTAAACGCCAACGTTCATCCTCTCGATGAAGCAGAAAACGTGACTCATCGGAGAAGGCAATCCTTTGCCAATCAGCAAAGGTCCAATTCCGATACTGCCGTTCAAATGTAAGCTTTTTCTGCCAATGCACTTTCGTTAGCATTGAGGATAGTGACCATCCGTCTGCATCGGAGCCTCACACACAGCAAGGTTCGCTAAACTGTCGTTTTAGACACACTTCCGGTAGCCCCCTGGTTCATTCGGCCAATGAGTTGCTCCACTGTAGCGTGTCGATCAGCCCTCACGCACCTTCGAAGCCAACGTTCACCTCTCACATTAATGGCACGTGGTGCTCCGCAGTTTCCACGTCTCTTATTCGTAATGGTGCCATTTCTGCAATCATTATACACTTCAACCACAGCAGCACGCGAACAGTTCACAAACTGCGCTGTTTCAGAAATACTGCCACCCTTGGCCCAAAAGCCGATAATCATCCCTTTTTGCAAATATGATAAATCGCTCCTTTTATCCATGACAGCAGCGAGTGATATATTTTCAGAATGTCTACAGCACACCTTATATACTCTCCAAGCAAGCTGCTCACGACTCGTGCCTTTTTTCATTGGCTACGCGCTGTTGACGTCAAAAGTAGGAGGTGGTCACAATAATGTGACTCGACTGTGTATATACAATATTTTTCCAACTCACAAGATATCACGCGACTGGGCAGTATTTGGTCAATAGATGCCGTTGCCCTACAGTTGAGATCAAACTAAAACTCATAGGATATCACACTTTCGGGTAGCGTTTGGTCCACTGAAGACCTTGCATGGATTAAATCAAACCAAAAGTCATAGGACATAACGCAGTTGGGCTGCCATTGATCCACTGAGACACTCGCACCACCGATAAGCTCAAACCAAAAGTCATAGGACATCACGATATTGCGTGTTCTTTGGTCCACTTACGCCTTTGCACGGAAAAATTCAAGTTAAAAGCCATAGAAAATTACGAGATTGAGCGCTCTTTGATCCACTGATGACCTTACACCACCGATGAACTGAAACCAAAGGTCATTGGATATAACGCTAGTGGGCGGTCATTGGTCCTTTGAGTCCTTTGCAGGGACAATCGCAAACGAAAAGTCGCAGGATCACGTGATTCGTCACTTCTTGGTCCACTGAGACCCTTGCACCACTGAACTCAAACAAAAAGTGATAGGACATCACGCTATTGGGCGCCTATTCGTCCACTGAGGCCCTTGCATAGATAAACTCAAACCAAAAAATATTACGCAGTTGGGCACTCTTTGATCCACTGAGGTCCTCGCACCACCGATAAACTCAAACCGAAAGTCATAGGACCTCACACTGTTGGGCGATCTTTGGTCCACGTACGCCATTGCACGAGAAAATTCAAATTAAAAGCCATATGAGATTTGCTTTTTGATCTACTGAGGCCTTTGCAATAGTGATAAACTCAGACTGAGTTTTATACATACGTTTCTCCTATATTAACCACCGGGATACTAAGTTTTTCTCTTTTACTGGCTTCTCCACTAACCATACACATTCGTATCAGAATAATATGACCACCCGCGGAATCACAGTGTACCCGCGCAGGCGCGTCACAGAGTGTAGGTATCAAGGTCGCTCACCCGGAGATATAAGCGGCCAGCCAGGACAGATGAGCCATAGTGCGTTACGTGAGCACAAGGGGCAGAGTTAGTGCTTTGACGGGAGTTCAAAAAGGAATGATCATCGCGCCAAGGGTGGAAGCATCTGAAGAAACAACAGACTTAGTAGGTTGCTTGCGAGGTGCTGTAGTAACGGTGTACCAAGAAAGAACCGCTGGCATACTGAGTACCTCCCGACGCCATAACTGTGAAGCCTCAAAGGCCATCTACCCCAGAGGAGAACGTCGCCTCCGTTGACTGGTAAAGGGCAATCGACGCGCAATAGGGCAGCAACTGACCACGTAAATGAGCACTGGGGCATCCAGGTACGCGCCCCCGACAACAGTAGAGCGAACCCTGTTACGCATAGTTCTCCGGAGTCAACGCGCCCATGTTAACCCAGGTCCATCGGCAACAACGCTTGCTGTTCACATGGGACTACCGTCATTGAACAGTGGAAGAGTAGAAAAAGGCTGCCTTTTCCGACGAATCAACGTTTCTATTCCACAGAAGTGACGGACGGTGGCGGATACGGTGTCAGACACACGAGAATCAACACCCGGACACGCTTGCCGGTCAAGTACAGGCCGGCGGTGGCAGTGTGTATGTCTGGAGAATGTTTTCCTGTTATGACCTGGGACCACTGGATGGGTCCCTGAACGCCAATGGCTACCCGTCCATCCTCGCTAACCACATCCTTTCATGTTGGACGTTAACCCTAGTGGTGACGGTGTCTACCAATAAGACAATGCGCCCTGCCACGTCACTAGGTGGTGCGTGATTGGTTCCAGGAACACGACAGCGATATCTCCGTTCTCCCTTGACCGGCGAAATCGCCTGACCTCAATCCCATAGAACACTTTTGGGACTATTTGGATCGACAGGTTCGACGTGCCGACCCACAACCACGTCATCTCCGGGACCTCCGTGCTCTGCTGCAGTCCGAATGACCACGTGTACCTGGGACAAGCTTCCAGGGCCTCATTGTGTCCATGCCACGCCGTCTCACCGCTGTCATCCGCGCCAAGAGTGGTTATTCCCATTATTAGGTAGGTGGTCATATTATTTTGATACGACCGTGTATATATTTTACTACAACGAATACATTAAATTTAATCGATTAGAATACATACGGCTAACTGCTTCCTTTAAGCTGTGTATACGAGAGGGGTCTGGTACGATTCGTCCAACGACGATTGGTCCAATGCCGATTCGTCCAAAGGTACGATTCGTCCAATGGACAATTGGTCCAAAGGTACGATTGGTCCAATGGTACGATTGGTCCAAAGGTACGATTGGTCCAATGCCGATTCGTCCAATGGGTTGATTGGTCCAATGTCGATCCATCCAATGGACGATTGGTTCAATTCCGTCCTATTTGTCCGAAGTGCTACTCGTGCTATAAAAGTCTCATCTGTTCTGATTCTATCTCCGATATAATACGAAAGTACCGGTAGTCCAAAGAATGTAAAATAATGTTACATTTCATACGTAATATTGTGGTTACAGATTTTTTTTTTTGAATCGCGTTTTTGTTATACTATCCTTGCTGCCGTATGAAGCTACTGATGTGCGAGTCGTTCAATCAACTTCAATGTTTCTCTTTTGCATGAAATAATAAAAAATACTAGTTTTCCGTTTCTGTTTGTAGAAAGCAGTGGGGTTCCGCCAACTGCCCAATGGAAACAACTGGTCGATGTTTCGACAGAGGCCTTTTCAACAGTTTTTATTCCAGCGATGTCATATTCATAACGTTTACATATCAAATCAAGTTAATAATATTGCGCTTTTACTTAAACACGAAATATTAATTCATAGGCCATAGGCCTAGGCCTTTTTAACAGTTTATATTCTACCGATGTTATATTCATAACAGTTACATATTAAATCAAGTTAATAATATTGCGCTTTTACTTAAGCACGAAATATTAATTAATAGACCCTTGGCCTAGGCCTTATAACGAAGTGAATTTCTCCGTCATTTTTATCCGCGCCAGGATTCGAACCCGGGTCCACTCATTCCGGAATAAGTTGCTCTACCATTTGAGCTACGCGGACGTTTTATTCTGATTCCTATCTGCCTTTATGTCGTGTGCGCCCTTCTGGCAGGTACGTCACATCTCCTGGTACGTTAACATCATCTCCCCCTTATTTTTTTTTTTCGAAGTGCTGGAGAAAGGATTCTCTTATTTTTCCTATCTCGCGGTGTGGAAATAACATCACACCAATGCGAGATTTTGAACGGTCGGGTCATCCGGATAGTTCGGGCGCCATTATAACGAAGTGAATTTCTCCGTCATTTTTATCCGCGCCAGGATTCGAACCCGGGTCCACCCATTCCGGAATAAGTTGCTCTACCATTTGAGCTACGCGGACGTTTTATTCTGATTCCTATCTGCCTTTATGTCGTGTGCGCCCTTCTGGCAGGTACGTCACATCTCCTGGTACGTTACAGCCTTTTCAACAGTTTTTATTCCAGCGATGTCATATTCATAACGTTTACATATCAAATCAAGTTATTAATATTGAGCTTTTACTTAGGCACGAAATATTAATTCATAGGCTCTAGGCCTTTTTAGGACTTTTTATTCTACCGACGTCATATTCATAACGTTTATATATTAAATCAAGTTAATAATATTGCGCTTTCACTTAAGCACGAAATATTAATTCATAGGCCTGAGGCCTAAGTGCCTTGCAAAGACCTCAGAAATTATACGATGAGTGCCTTTTATAAAGTTTTATAAAATGTTTACAAATACCAAATATCTAGGTTGTAACTTAAAATCTCCTAAAAAGGCCCGCGACCTAGGTGCCAGTTAGATAGCTGAGAAATGATACGATGAGTGCCTTTTATTAGGTTTTATAGAATGTTTACAAATACCAAATATCTAGGTTGTAACTCAAAATCTTCTAAAAAGGCCCGCGGCCTAGGTGCTTTGCAAACAGCTGAGAAATGCTCCATTGAGTGCCTTTTACCAGGTTTATGTAAAATGTTTACAATTACCATATATACGGAAATTATCTTTCAAAAGGATATAAAGAGGAGAATAATTAAAATTATTATTCTTTTCTGGAAAATAAAAAAGGTTACCGTTGGTAAGATGATAAAAAAAGTTTACTGTTGGTAAGATGGTGGACGAATCGGCGTTGGACCAATCGTACCATTGGACGAATCGGCATTGGACCAATCGTACCATTGGACGAATCGGCATTGGACCAATCGTACCATTGGACGAATCGGCATTAAACGCATCGGCATTGGACCAATCATCGTTGGACGAATCGTCCGGAACCGATATGAGAGGCCACGCACAATTTGAAATCCTTCCGCGTACGGCGTGAAAGGGTTGCAAAAACGAATAAAAAGAGTAAAGCTTAACCATAGATCAGTTAAAAGAAATCTCCAGCAGTAGAAAAAAAGTTAAGAAATCCTGAAAATGCCCTTTCTCGAAAAAAATACTGAGCACCTATATGCAATAAACTCCAATCATTTTTGCCCCTCCCCCCGCATCGTGCAGCACAAAGTAATCTCCACTTAGCTTGAGACAAATTACAGCTTTGCACAGGCTGTAAAATGAATAGGGAATAATGATACTGATTAAAATGCGAATGTCTATTTACTGTTTTTTTTTGCCAAACCTTTTGGGTATTACCGAAAAAAATGCCTACGGAAAAAACGTTCACAGAAAAATGCCCACGGAAATAATGTCGAAATCCGGAAACTATACAAAAATACCCATAATATTGCTACGTAAATATTATTGCTTAGCTTCAGTTCTCCTCCTGGTTTACTAAGTCCGATGCATAGCTTTAATATGGGGGAAGTACATTCCTAACAGTTTCTGTTAATTCTTTTCTCACATGCCATCACAATAACTGCGCTTATTAATAAACAAGTTAGTAAAATCATGCAATGCATTGATTATAATACGCTTTCCAACATACCAGAAATCATTACTCAAGTTATCACACAAGTTATGAGAATAATGGCCGTGGAATAAATCTCGGTCCCGTGCCCTGACCTTTGATTCCATTTCGATGATATTCAACAAAACCGGTTTGGTATACCTCCGAAATAACATGATAAAGTTTTGTCGTAATCGAAGCATTTTTACGTAAGTTATGATGCATAAGAGCTATGAAATAGATCCCGCTCCTTTGTCCTAACCTTTGAACCCATATCGTCCATTTTCAACAGAATTTGTCCCCAGGCAAGACCCTACAACATACCAACATTTATCCAAATCGAAGCATTTTTACGTAAGTTATGACGCATAATGGCGATGGAAGTGATTTCGCTTCTATGTCCTGACCTTGACCCTATTTCTCCCATTTTCAATAAGGTTTGTCGCCAGGTGGTCTTCTACGACATACTAAAATTTCATCGAAATCGAACCTTTTTTACGTTAGTTATGACGCATAAAAGCAGTGGAATGGATCCCGCTCTTATGTACTGACCTTTGACCCCGATTCGTTCACTTTAAATAGGGTATCTTCCCAAGTGATCCCCTACCAGATACTAAAATTTCATCGAAATCGAACGATTGTTACGCGAGTTATTGTGCGGACGGACACACGCACACAACGCGTGACGTAATGAGGCAGATGGGAATCGCGACCATCGCTCGCCGCAAGAGTGTGACGTCATCAAACTTTAATAGGATCCACACACAACGCGTGACGTAATGAGACAGATGGCGTGACCGTGCGCCAACATTCTCAAATGCGAGAGTGACGTCATAAGATTTCTAAGCATTGGTAACATTAATGGAATAATGGAACAACGCCATCACTAAAAACGTTATAATTCGGGGTGGTTATTTAACCCACTGAACGAATTCTCCTAAAGTCGAGTTCAAGCTAAATCGATTTCTAGTACCAGAAAACGGTAGGTTAACGACTTTCATCAAAATTCTTAGAGCCGTTTTCAAAATAAAATGTACATACATACATACATACAAGAATTGCTACTTTAAAGTGGACGTCAAGTAATTTTGCTTCCTATACTTCCAATGGAAAAACTTCTGTACACATTTTCTTCACAATTAATGCGTTCCCAAGGAAGAAAATTTGATCATCGATTAAAATATCTTCATTTTATAACTTGCAATACTTAATATTTTCTAAAACATAACCAGAATTATGCAATTCAACATTTGTTTGTCTACTGACGTCATGAAAACACAGGTTGCGCCATCTTTTTCTGGACAATTAATGCGTTCACAAGGATGAAAGTTTGAACATTGATTAAAATAGATTCATTTCATAACTTGGAATACTTAATATTTTTAAACCATAACCGTAATATGCAATCCGACATTTTTTTGTCCACTGACGTCATCAAAGTGCAGGTCGCGCCATCTTTTCTCTGGTTTCAGCACCACCAAAGGAAAAGTTATTGATTTTTAATATGTTTATGGTTATGTTTTAGAACATATTAAGTTTTCCAAGTTATAATATGAAGTTATTTTAATCGATGTTCAAATCTTCATTCTTGGGAACACATTAATTTTGAAGGAAATGTGTACAAAACTTTTTCCATTGGAAGTATAGGAAGCAAAATTACTTGACGTCCACCTTAATAATATGGGATAAGGGCAATGGAAAGGATCGCAATCCTATGTCTTGACCTTTGACCACATTTCGTCCATTTTCAACAGGGTTCTTCCCCAGGTGGCCTCCTACTACATACTGAAATTTCATCGAAATCGAACCATTTTTACGCAAGTTATCGTGCGGACGGACGGACAAAGCTGGAGCATATACGCTTCTTCAACCTACGGTTGGAAAGCGTAAAACATGGCAAAGAAAGAAAGATAGGCTTGCAATGAGTAGTACGAGAAACGTGTAACTCATGGCAAGTGATCGAAAATGTATGAGAGAATCCTAGATTCCTATGAATTTAAAGAATTTTCAAATGTGTGGAACTACCGCACACAACAGAACAACTGAGCATAAAAATTATTAGAGTTACAGGAGCGCAACTTTGCTATTCTGAGTTATCGAAATGAGTTTTCTACGTCAGAGTTGACGCATAAAGCGAGATTGCAAGGGGAAGTTTGCCAGCGTAACTTGATTAGGAAAACATTCGGCTCCGGGGCAGAAAGATGTGGGCTTGAGTTTCGCCACGGAAAAATTTGGGTTTTCACAAGTTATCCCAGAAAAAAACTGATTTGCAGTGGTGAAATAAAAATTTTATTTCTCGGGGAGGGAGCGACAGTACGTATTACCTCGCAAACTTTAAGCGAAAACATTTTTCAGTGCTTCAAACTTGGGAATCGGAGGAGAATTTTTCTTTTCCAAACAAAACATTTAATTATTTGGTCTTTTTTTGTTGGAAGTTTAATGACCACCGTGAGCAACTCAATGGGCTATAAGCAGTAGCCCGTCCCTAATTTAGGGCCAATGGTTACAAGGAAGGGAGGGAGCCAGTGCCGTAAGACAAACACAACATCCATGCCTCACCGGAATTTGAACCCGGACCCTTCACGGACGAATGGTCATAAGCCAGGGCTTATACCACTGCGCCATCCGGGCGGCTTCTTTTTTGTTCA
Source organism: Macrothele yani (assembly GCA_039090855.1). Classification (NCBI taxonomy): domain Eukaryota; kingdom Metazoa; phylum Arthropoda; class Arachnida; order Araneae; family Macrothelidae; genus Macrothele; species Macrothele yani. Next base: position 127,808,467 of record CM077027.1, on the reverse strand, counting down.
AGGGCGTATATATGTCGCATTTCTTACCAGGCAAAACCATTGTTCTCTGGATACGCTGTTTCACATAAATTTCACAGTATGCTACCGTGCATTTCCAGTTTCACCAACATTTTTATAGTTTATAATTCAAACTGTCATTTGTCCTGCCTTGCCGGACCTGGGAATATGCCCCCTTTCCCCCGATGGTTGGAGACTGCCAATAGGGATAAAAAACTTCCACGGGATATTTCACGGACTGCTGAGCACATTTAGTTTTTTATTCGAGATTTCCTCTGCGAATCTAAAACTTGTAGAAATCTGATAATTGCCGCCGCACATTTGACGACCCTGGACAAACCACAGCTTCAAATAAATCAGTTTGAAACTTTGTGAAAAGTATGTATTCGGTTCCATGTTTCAGTGCTTTTTTTTGTTTCCCGAAAGCGGAAAACCGAAGCTCATTCTTTCGCGACTTTGAATTAGCAGGCTGGCATGCAACATCGATCATGCATTTTAAAATGTTTTTTCAGTTGGTACATGTCTCTCGAGAACAAATGAAAAAAAAAATGCGCGTTACATTCACGAGATACACTGAACGACAAATTCTCTGGAAAAGTTAGAGCGACCGTACAGCAGTTTCAAGGTGCCGTAAAAAGGGACAGCTATTTTAGCGTCACAACTTTTTACACCCCCAGTTCGCCATCCTTGTTAAAGATTTGTATCAAATGACTCATTCCTGTAACTAATTCATACTAATTGCTGAAATGTAATTTTGTTCATTTCATATGTAACAGTAAAACCCGCTTTAACAAGCCCGTTTTCAGCGAGATCCCAGATTTAACGAGCAAAACGGAAAGCGTTGTCTGGTTTAATGTGAATTCAAAGCTAATTTGATCGGTTTTAAGGAACAAAATTTAATGACAGAATTAATAATCACCAATCACACATCCTTGAATTACCTGTATTTACATGTTCATCACGCACGTAATATACGTCACATCAGAAAACTTGAAAATCACATCGTCCTGGAGAGGGAATCGCTCCATTATTAACACGCGGATACTTGGGACTTTATCCGTCCTGGGTGGTGTATAACGGATAGCATAGTATTAGGTGTACACATAAATTTTAAAGCGTTTTAAGACAACGCAACATATAATTTAAGAGAAAACAACAATACCTTTTTGAATCAAAATATGCGCCGTCATTATCTATCACCTTCCGCCATCGGTCTGGCAGTTGACGGATTCTAGCCACGAAGAACACTTCGTCGTGTGACGCGATGAAATCGTCAATCCATTTTGGCACTTCGTCACATGTCCGGAACCGTACAGCAGACAAACCATGTTGCATCGGTCGGAACAAATGGATAGTCTGAAGGGGCCATGTCGGGAATATACCCCGGGTGCTCCAAAACTTCCCAGCCAAGCGTCAATAACGTTTCCTTGACCTATTTCGCGACAAACGTTGTCATGCAGTAATTTCACTGGAAGCAATCCTTTGCCTGTGAATGGACGTTTCCGACAGATTTTCTGGTTCAATCGCAGCAACTGTTGTTTGTAGCGATCAGCAGTAACAGTTTGATCCTGTTCCAATAGTTCATAATAGAGCACTCCCTTCATATCCCACCAGATGCACAGCAGAACTTACTTGGAGTGAATATTGCGTTTCGGTGTCGAAGTCGTTGCTTCACCGGGGTCTACCCAGTGTTTTTTGCGTTTGGGATATCCATACCATATCCATTTTTCATCACCCGAAACGATTTTCCACAGGAACGACTTTCTGTGTTGTTTATTCAACAGATTCAAACACTTCATGACACGCTCATCCTTGTTCCTCTGGCACAGGTCATGTGGCACCCATTTTCTTTCCTTCTGAATCTTTCCCATTGCGCATAAACGATTGGAAATGGTTTGTTGAGTTACCCCCAGATGCTCAGCTAGTTCTTTTTGCGTTTCAGACGAATCTTCATCCAGCAATGCTTGCAGTTCCTCATTAGCAACCTTCTGCGGGGTGCTGCTACGTTCTCGATCGCTAACATCAAAATCACCTGCTTTAAACGGGTCTGGTACGATTCGTCCAACGACGATTGGTGCAATGCCGATTCTTCCAAAGGACAATTGGTCCAAAGGTACGATTCGTCCAATGGTGCGATTGGTCCAATGCCGATTCGTCCAATTCCGTCCGATTTGTCCGAAGTGCTACTCGTGCTATAAAAAATATCATCTGTTCTGATTCTATCTCCGATGTTATACGAAAGTACCGCTAGTCCAAGGAATGTTAAATAATGTTACGTTTCATGCTTAATATTGTGGTTACAGATTAATTTTTTTTTTTTCGGAATCGCGTTTTCTTATTGTAGTGTCTTTGCTGCCGTATGAAGTTACTGATGTACGAGCCGTTCAATTAACTTCAGTGTTTCTCTTTTGCCTTAAATAATATGAAATACTAGTTTTCCGTTTCTGTTTGTAGCATGCAGTGGGGGTTCCACCAACTGTCCAACGGAGACAACTGGTCGGGGTTCGGACCGAGGTCTTTTCAACAGTTTGTATTCTACCAATGTCAGATTAACAATGTTTACATATGAAATCAAGTTAATAAAATTGCGCTTTTACTTAAGTACGAAATATTAATTCATAGGCCCTAGGCCTTTTTAACACTTTTTGTTCTACCGATGTCATATTCATAACGTTTACCTATCAAATCAAATTAATAATATTGCGCTTTTACTTAAGCACGAAACATTAATGCACAGTACCTAGGCCTTTTTGACAATTTTTATTCTACCGATGTCATATTCATAACGTTTACCTATCAAGCAAAGTTACTAATGTTGTGCTAATATTTTTAACTTTACTTAATATGTAAAAGTTAGAATATGATATCAGTAAAATAAAAATGTTAAAAGGCCTAGGCCTAAGTGTCTGGTGAACAGCTGAGAAATGATCAGAAGAGTGCCTTTTATTAGGTTTTATAACATGTTTACAAATACCAATTATCTAGGTTGTAACTTAAAATCTTCTAAAAGGGCCCGCGGCCTAAGTGCCATGTAAAGAGCTGAGAAATGATCCGTTGAGTGCCTTTTATAAGGTTTTATAAATTCTTTACAAATACCAAATATCTAGGTTGTAACTTAAAATCTTCTAAAAAGGCCCACGGCCTAGGTGCCTTGTAAAGACCTGAGAAATGATATGATGAGTGCCTTTTATTAGGTTTTATAAAACGTTTGCAAAAACCAAATATCTATGTTGTAAGTTTATATCTTCTAAAAAGGCCTGGCGGATAGGTGCTTTGCAAACAGAATGCTCCTTTAAGTGCCTTCTACCAGGTTTATGTAAAATGTTTACAATTACCAAATATACGGAAATTATCTCTGGAAAATAAAAAAGTTTACCGTTGGTAGGATGATACCATTGGACGAATTGGCGTTGAACCAATCGTACCACTGGACGAATCGGCTTTGGACCAATCGTATTATTGGACAAATCGGCATTGGACGAATAGTCCATCGGACCAAACGGCATTGGACCAAACGGCATTGGACCAATTGTCTCTTTGGCCGAATCGGCATTCGACCAATCGTCGTTGGACGTACCGTCCGTAACCGTCTAAACCAAAACTCACACGTGCTTTTCGATACAATATTCTCAAACAGAACAGAACAGATTGATACACATGGTTTTACAACACTTCTTTCTTGATGAAATTCGTAATGAATGCATGTCGAATAATAAATGCAGTATCGCTTGCCAACTTTCACCTACCTATGTGGAAGTGCGTTTGACTGTTGGGCAAACTTCTGTGTCACATTTTATACTCTGGACCAGTTACAGTCACATGACAACAACGCGGGGGAATGTCGGATATGTAAATTAGCGGTATACGTCACATAAAAAACACTTTAAAAACTTATTTGTACACCTAATACAATGGAAATTCAGAGATGCGGGATCGAATTCCGATCCAGAGCGATGCAATTTTTAAGTTTTCTGATGTGATTGATGTTACCTGATGAACACAATAAATACAGGAAATTCAGGGATGTCTGATTACTAAATCAATAATTACGAGCGTCATTTCAAAAGTTTTGCACACTGTGGGTTATCTTTTAAAAAACGAATTTATTTCACAACATACCTTCACAGGCCTTCGAAGTGATCTCCATGTTTCTTTAGGACAGCGGCTCAACGTTTGGGCAAGTCTTGTATTCCAGTCAGGACACCTCCATTGTTGAGGCGTCGGATTACTCGGGTCACCTCATTTGAAACATCCTGAATCGTACTGGAGTTCCTCGCGGAGTGGCTTCTTCAGTTTTGGGAACAAGTCATAGTACGGTGGGCTCATGTCAGGACTGTATGGCGCGTGGGGAAGCAATTCCCATTCATACTTTTCCAGAATGTCAATGTTTTTGTATGATGACACCAACTTCATGAGTCTGGTGGGCTCATGTCAGGACTGTATGGCGCGTGGGGAAGCAATTCCCATCCATACTTTTCCAGAATGTCAATGTTTTTGTATGATGACACCAACTACATGAGTCTGGTGAGCTTATGTCAGGACTGTATGGCGCGTGGGGAAGCAATTCCCATCCATACTTTTACAGAATGCCAATGTTTTTGTATGAGGACACCAACTTCATGAGTCTGGTGGGCTCATGTCAGGACTGTATGGCGCCTGGGGAAGCAATTCCCATCCATACTATTCCAGAATGTCAATGTTTTTGTATGATGACACCAACTACATGAGTCTGGTGAGTTTATGTCAGGACTGTATGGCGCGTGGGGAAGCAATTCCCATCCATACTTTTCCAGAATGTCAATGTTTTTGTATGATGACACCAACTTCATGAGTATGATGGGCTCATGTCAGGACTGCATGGCGCGTGGGGAAGCAATTCCCATCCATACCATTCCAGAATGTCAATGTTTTTGTATGATGACACCAACTTCATGAGTTTGGTGGGCTCATGTCAGGACTGCATGGCGCGTGGGGAAGCAATTCCCATCCATACTATTCCAGAATGTCAATGTTTTTGTATGAGGACACCAACTACATGAGTCTGGTGAGCTTATGTCAGGACTGTATGGCGCGTGGGGAAGCAACTGCCCATCCATACTTTTCCAGAATGTCAATGTTTTTGTATGATGACACCAACTTCATGAGTTTGGTGGGCTCATGTCAGGACTGCATGGCGCATGGGGAAGCAATTCCCATCCATACTTTTCCAGAATGTCAATGTTTTTGTATGAGGACACCAACTTCATGAGTCTGGTGGGCTCATGTCAGGACTGCAGGGCGCGTGGGGAAGCAATTCCCATCCATACTATTCCAGAATGTCAATGTTTTTGTATGAGGACACCAACTTCATGAGTCTGGTGAGCTTATGTCAGGACTGTATGGCGCGTGGGGAAGCAATTCCCATCCATACTTTTCCAGAATGTCAATGTTTTTGTATGAGGACACCAACTTCATGAGTCTGGTGGGCTCATGTCAGGACTGTATGGCGCGTGGGGAAGCAATTCCCATCCATACTATTCCAGAATGTCAATGTTTTTGTATGATGACACCAACTACATGAGTCTGGTGAGCTTATGTCAGGACTGTATGGCGCGTGGGGAAGCAATTCCCATCCATACTTTTCCAGAATGTCAATGCTTTTGTATGATGACACCAACTTCATGAGTATGATGGGCTCATGTCAGGACTGCATGGCGCGTGGGGAAGCAATTCCCATCCATACTTTTCCAGAATGTCAATGCTTTTGTATGATGACACCAAATTCATGAGTCTGGTGGGCTCATGTCAGGACTGCATGGCGTGCAGGGAAGCAATTCCCATCCATACTTTTCCAGAATGTCTCTTACTGTACGGGCAGCATACGGCCTCACGTTGTCGTGCAAAATGATGACACCAACTTTGAGCATGTCGGGCCTTCTTTGGCGAATATTTGGATGCACAACGTTTTGCAGAAACCTTCTGTGGTATTCCGCTCTCACAGTGGTCCCCTCGGGCACTCTGTCTGTTTCTAGCTACACGCTCGAGTCACGTTATTGTGACCACCAGCTAATATCCAGAGTACCCGCCGTATGCAGCGCGGACAGCAGCTAGACGGACTGGGAGTGACTCAATAAGGTGCTGGAAGGTGTTCGCAGGTATGTGGAGCCATGCTGACTGCAGTGCATCTGACAGCTGCTGGAGGGTGCTTGGTGGAGGATCCATAGAGTGAACAACACGATCGAGGTGGTCCCACAGATGCTCAATTGGGTTTACGTCTGGGGAATTAGAGTCCCAGGGAAGCACTTTGAAGTCATCATTGTACTCTTCCAACCACCCTCGGGTATTTCTAGCTGTGTGACACGTCGCATTGTCGTGCTGGAAGATCCCATCTGTCCCAGGGAAGACAATTAGCGTGTATGGGTGTACGTGGTCTGCAAGGATGGATTCATAACGAATTCGGTACATAGTGCTTTCCAAAGGTATGAGTGGACCCAGGGAATACCACGAAAACATTGTGACGTGCCTTCTCCACAGGACGCGCATAAGATAAAGGCAGATAGCAGCGAGAGCACATGACAGTGCAGTATAGTAAATAGCAGTCGGAGCTCCCGAGACGAGAAGGGGCCGCGGGTGGCCTAATGGTTTACGTTCGTGACTGCCACGAACCACTAAATATCCGCCGTGCGTTGGATGGGCACGTTAAGCCGTCGGGCCCCAGGTACTGGCCCTCGGTAATAAATAAGAGCGCCTTCCTTCCCATTTGTACCTAGCTTCCGCGTCACTTTCCTATCGGGCACTCTAGCCCAAATGTCCTAGCTTCCTATTTCTAAGGGTTGTTTAAGACCTGGGGTCAGACACACCCTTCCTAAAGTCCTCTACATATGATCTGATGATGATCTGATCCGGAGGCGAGAGTTGTGGGTTGGAATGCCGCCTGTGGCATAAAAATGATGGAGAAATTTACTTCGTCATAACATTCCCCAGAACATAACGCTGCCCCCACCAGCTTGTGTTCTTCCAGCAATGGTTGATGAGTCTCGTTTGTTCTCCGATGTTTCTCGCTTTATACGCCAACGTCCATCCGTTCGATGAAGCAGAAAACGTGACTCATCGGAGAAGGCAATCCTTTGCCAATCAGCGGAGGCCCAATTCCAATACTGCCGTGCAAATGAAAGCCTTTTCTGCCGATACCTATAGCACACCTTACTTACCCTCCAAGCCAGCTCACGACACGTGCCTTCTTTCATTGGCTGCGCGCTATTGACTTCAAAAGTAAGAGGTGGTCACAATAATGTGACTCGACTGTGTATATCACTCCAATCTTGGCATAGGCCCTAATCATCATCAGCTTAACCTCCGATTGTTGACGGCGGAAGTTTTTCTGGCGAGGTGATCCTGAATGTTTCCACTGAGCTGACCGAGATTTCAGTTCTGGTTCAAAATCTCGAATCCAGGTTTCTTCTGTAGCAACAACTCTGTCCAAAAATTGGCCGCCTTCTGTCTTGTACTGCTGAAGCAACTTTTCTGTGATCCCTTTGCGAACTGCTTGCTGCTCTTCACTCAGATTATGCGAAACCCATTTGGCAGCCACTTTTCTCTTCTGTAATTTTTCAGTTAGAATTCTGAAAACCGAAGTGGCAGATACGTTTGCTTCATATGCAATCTCTTCCGTTGATCTTCTTCAAAAATGGTGTTGACGATAACCACAGAAGTGTCGTCCGTTACATCTGAGTAGTGCAGACCAACGCACTGATATTGCTTCCTTCATTGCAAAGGTCTCAATTTTATGTGAATTTTGAGTAGGTATCGTTATTATTGTTTGAGCGTTGGTATGCTTAAGTAATAAGTTGTAACTAGGCGAAAATTGATACTGATTTAGTTTGTTTACCTAGTAGAAAATCATAGGTTCGACTATGATCTTGATTGGTCAGGCGCACCTTATGTAATTTAATGTAAATATTTCGCTTACCATACAAGTGAACTAAAGATGGTTGGTAGTACTTCGAACTGCAGAGTACCTCATACCAAGAAGCTGACAATGATTTAGTTGTTTGTTTACTTAGTGGTATAAGTTAATTATAATTGCCTAATTAGTGTGCATAGTTACAAAGCTGATTGCTTTTGTTTCCTTAGTGGTACATTTTCTTAGGGAGAACTCTGTTGAAAGGGAAAATCGTTTACGGCATAACAATGCTCACATTGCGGGTTTAACGACACCGTGAGCAACTCAATGGGCCATGTCGCCCGTCCCTAATTTAGAGCCACTGGTTCCAGGGAAGGGAGTCAGGGCCGTAAGACAAACACAACATCCATGCCTCGCCGGGGTTCGAACCCGGACCCTTCACGGACGAATGGTCATAAGCCAGTGCTTAGACCACTGCGCCACCAAGGCAACACTCACATTGCTGGACAAACGGCACACGTACCCCGTATCCCGATGATACTTACCTTTTGCTTTCGAAAGACTGCAATTTCCGTAAATGTTTCCTTTGCTATAACTATCGACAGCTCCTAAGGGGCAAACATTCAAATATGTGGGATTTGATTTAAGGCAAGAATATTTCTGTCATAGCCAATTATTACACGCATCGTCAAAAAAAAAAAATAGTTGCACCCAGAAAGAAGAAACCGACAGGAATGAAACATGGTGGGTAGGTTTGACATTTTGAGACATGCAAATAATTCAAGTATCACGCTCGGCCACGCATGTGACTCCAGCAAGGAGGGGTCGTAGCGCTGTGCCGGACCGGCTATATAAGGTCGTATACCGTTGCGCGTGCTTGTCATTCTGACTCATGCTGTTGTGTTGGTTTGCATCTTTTACAAGTGAAGTATGCCTCGGAGAAAAGTTCGGAAGCAATTCGAGCAGTTGGAGGAGTTCAAGAGGGGCCGCATCGTCGGACTCCGGGAAGCGGTATGGTCATATCGCCGTATTGCGCGCCATACTGGTGGTGCGGATATCGCTATAGCACGCTGTTGGCGGCAGGGGATGGAACAAGGCACGCAGCAACGACACAAAGGGTCTGGCTGAACTAGACGGACCACGGAGAGAGAGAGTACCGACGGGTTGCTCGATATGCGCGGAGTGACCCAACAGCCACGATTGCGGACATTTAGCGAGCAGTGGTGCCCTCCATGCATCGTCCGATTAGTGTCAGCACCATTGGCAGAACGACGTAGGACTACACGCACGCAGACCATTACGACGACTGCCCTTATCACCATTGCATCGTCGCCAAAGACTGCAATGGTGTCCTGCTAGACTGTCAAGAAGCCACTCAGAATGGCAACGGGTGATCTTCAGTAACGAGTTCCGCTTTTGTCTTGGAGGAGATGACCAACGAATTCGTGTGTGGAGGCATCATGGTCAGCGCCAACATGAACAGTTTGTGGTCGAGCGTCACATATCCAGAAGGCTTGGTGTCATGGTGTGGGGTGCAATTGCCTACGATGCCAGATCAGCTTTGGTGTTCATTACAGACACTTGGACAGCTCAAAGTTACGTTAATGAGATCCTGCAACCAGTGGCCCTATCTTTCCTGAACGCTCACTCCGGTGCGATTTTCCAACAGGACAACGCTCGTCTGCAAAGTGCTGCTGTCTCGAGAGCTTTCATTCGAGACATTAGGCCACCGCCAGACCTATCGCCGATTGAAAATGTGTGGGATGCTATTGGACGCGCTATCCACACTCCACCCCTACCGCACAATCTGCAGGAATTGCGTGAGAAGATTCAAGCTGCATGGGATGGCTTATCACAGGACACCATTAGGAACCTGTATAACTCCATGCAGAGACGTCTGGCATGTTGTGTGAGCAAACATAGCTGCCGGACGCCATACTGAGAGACACTACTTATTGGAGTGTAGCTCAATAAATATTGCCCATGTCAGTCTCAATGTTTAATCATTTATTGTTCCTGGTAACATTTACTTTTCTCCCGAATAGCATTGCAATACGACACGTCCTTCTGGGTGCAACTGTTGTTTTTGACGATGAGTGTATATGTCGATGTATCCAGATCCGGAAGATCAAATCATTTAAATTATTACAAGCAATCAAGCTAAAAATATGGTATATGCTGAAGCATTATAATTAAATCGCCTGGGAAAAAGTGACCGGTCGCCTGGGAAAAAGTAACCGTTGTTGAGATGTGCCCTTTTTCGGAGGTTAGACCTAAGTTAATACTGTTTGTCCGTTGCTTTGGTGCAAAAGGGGAATAACTGTACGAAGCTTACGCACAAACAAAACAACTTCAGAGCTTTCTCCAAAGTTAGAACGCTGAATGAAACCCAATATAACAATATAAAATAAAATCATGGTATCGAGGATTTTAGAAAAGTGGTGTCTGATCCATTGTCTCAAAATTCACTTTAGAAATATTAAGCTAGGAGGGTAAGTTTAGGGCACGCTAAAGGAAAGAAGAACAATGCTAGACAATGAAATGGAATTGCGAAGTTGGCTAGCGGCCAGCCGAATAATAGGAACCGAACCCACAGGGACCAATCATATAGATATATCGCCACCAACGAAAAACATTTCATGTACCAGCATCCCCCTAGGTTGAGAATGAAACATACACAGGAGCTGAAGTTCACCTCACGTAAAACTAAACTCAAACTCCTTTCTTTTTACTTAAGCACACCATTGTACTCGCCTTAATCAAACCAATCGAGCTGGAGGCACAGTAGCATTCTTAATTCTTGGTAGCATTCTTTATTCCTATCTGATCTTTTTCGGTGAAGTACCGAAAGAAGTGCGTAAAATCTGAATGGACTAGGCGCCCTTTAAATCTCTTTCTGGAATAACTAGGTGTCCGTTGGCCGCTGTTAACAGGTTTCGCTGTTTGGAAGTTATCGTTAATGTTAATCCTACGGCAGCTATTCTGTACCAATCAAAACTTGCCGTATAAATGTACAAGCATATTGTCACTATGCACATTTTTACATGGTGGGATTTTTAACACCAAAACGGATTTCGCAAGTTCCGGGATTTAACGATGATTTTCGTCGTTCCCGAACTCTTCGTTATAATCGGGTTCTACTGTAGTTGATTTTCGTCATTCCCGAGCTCTTCGTTATAAGCGGGTTCTACTGTAGTTGATTTTCGTCGTTCCCGAGCTCTTCGTTATAAGCGGGTTCTACTGTAGTTGATTTTCGTCGTTCCCGAGCTCTTCGTTATAAGCGGCTTGTACTGTAGTTCATTTTCGTCGTTCCCGAGCTCTTCGTTATAAGCGGGTTCTACTGTAGTTGATTTTCGTCGTTCCCGAGCTCTTCGTTATAAGCGGGTTCTACTGTAGTTGATTTTCGTCGTTCCCGAGCTCTTCGTTATAAGCGGCTTGTACTGTAGTTGATTTTCGTCGTTCCCGAGCTTTTCGTTATAAGCGGGTTCTACTGTAGTTGATTTTCGTCGTTCCCGAGCTCTTCGTTATAAGCGGGTTCTAATGTAGTTGATTTTCGTCGTTCCCGAGCTCTTCGTTATAAGCGGGTTCTACTGTAGTTGATTTTCGTCGTTCCCGAGCTCTTCGTTATAAGCGGCTTGTACTGTAGTTCATTTTCGTCGTTCCCGAGCTCTTCGTTATAAGCGGGTTCTACTGTAGTTGATTTTCGTCGTTCCCGAGCTCTTCGTTATAAGCGGGTTCTACTGTAGTTGATTTTCGTCGTTCCCGAGCTCTTCGTTATAAGCGGCTTGTACTGTAGTTGATTTTCGTCGTTCCCGAGCTCTTCGTTATAAGCGGGTTCTACTGTAGTTGATTTTCGTCGTTCCCGAGCTCTTCGTTATAAGCGGGTTCTAATGTAGTTGATTTTCGTCGTTCCCGAGCTCTTCGTTATAAGCGGGTTCTACTGTAGTTGATTTTCGTCGTTCCCGAGCTCTTCGTTATAAGCGGGTTCTACTGTAGTTATGCATGATGTAACGCTCCGAGCTAAATAACAATTTCAAAGCTCGCCACCAATTTTTGTAACGTATTGAGCGTGATTCTTCAAACAATTAAAAAAAGAAAAAAAGATTGCGTAGATTCTCTCGCGAAGATTGCTGTAATGAGTGCGTGCACTTACTTAAACTTAATTTTATTATTGCGTGCACTTACTTAAACTTAATTTTATTATCACTAGAGCATCAATGAATCAACTGCGAGGATTGCCGACACGCAAATGCACTTTAATTTAGGAATTCATATTTACATATTTACATATACATAGGGATGTAAGGTCAGGTGATGCGTAACATCACAGCCTCTCCTTGACAAATGTCAACCCCGCCTTCTCGTGGTACATCCTGTTCCCACTAAAGGGGCTCTGACGACCGCCAATAGCGGTATAACTATACCATCGGGATTAGAGGAAATGCTATCCCACACTCACCAACCCGCTTGGCCAGCGTGGTGAGTTATGGCCAAACCCCTCCAAAATGACTCCACAACTTAAATCTTGGCCCTCAGTCTCCGGCAGCTGGAATGTACCTGGCCAAGGCAGCGGCCAGTGCGACATGAAGGCAGAGGGTGCTAAGAATCTCCGGAGGACCGGACTAGCCTGCCATCTGATGCTGACCTTGGCTACGTACAACGGACGCTCCCTATCTTCTGATTCAAGGCTTCTTGAATTGGAAGAGGAACTACAAAGGATCAAGTGGGACATCGTCGGGCTAAGTGAGGTAAGGAAAAAAGGAGAAGATCTCATTGAACTGAAAAGTGGACATCTCTTCTACTATCGTGGGACAGATATTGGCAGAACTAGTGGTGTTGGATTGATAATAAACAAGAAACTGAAGGATAAAGTTGTAGAAGTTGAAAGTTCCTCTGACAGAGCTGCACGACTCGTTATCCAACTCTCGAGAAGATACCAGGCTCAGATTATTCAAACTTATGCACCCACCACAAGTCATGCTGAAGAAGAAATTGAAGAATTTTATGAGGAAATTCGTGATCTAAATAATAAAGGTAAGCAGCACTTGAAGATAATTATGGGAGATTTCAATGCAAAAATAGGGCAACGGCAACAGAATGAAACTTCAGTAGATAAATTCGGTCACGGCAACAGAAACCAACGTGGAAATACTCTCGTAGAGTTTGCAGAGGCAGAAGGGTTTTTCATTTTGAACTCCTTTTTCAAGAAAAAGCCACACAGGAAATGGACATGGAGACATCCAAATGGGACAAGTGAAATTGATTTTATTATGTATAACAAAAAATTCGTCATAGAAGACTGCAGTGTGTTAAACAAGTTCAACACAGGTAGTGACCATAGATTGGTGAGATGTAAGATGCACCTCAACACTAAACTCGAACTTAGCAAGCTCATAAGACAAACAAAATGTATTGACATAACCAACCTTAAAAAACACCATAATACCTTCAAATTGGAACTGAAGAACAGATTCTCTGCTTTAGAAGGCCTAACATCGGAAGAAGTGGATATTTCTGAAGTTAACAGAAAAGTAACCAAAGCTCTTATGGAAACAGCAACAAAATTAGCTGGTTCTAAGAACAAATTGCATGTGAACAAATTATCAGGAAAAACCAAAATGTTGATGCAAAAAAGAAGAGTGATGAGGACAACTAAAGATGTGACTTCCAAAGTGGAATATATAGAGCTATGCAAGACAGTACGAAAAAGTATCACTGAAGACGTAAGGAAATTCAACTGTGAACTAGTAAGGAAAGCAATTGAAAACAACCAACGCCTAAATATAGCAAAGGGACATCTCAGTAAGGGGAAAAAACAGATTATGGCACTGAGAAAAGAAGATGGTTCTGTAACAAGAAATAGAGGCGAAAGTTTGACAAGAGTGAAAGATTTCTACTCCAAATTATATGAAAGGGATGATACATGTACTCCAGACATCATGAAAGGTACCAGTACCAGAGTTCTTCCAGTCCTTCCAGCAGAAGTTGCACATGCAATCAAGAACATGAAGCGGGGAAAAGCTCCAGGAGAAGATGGAATTACTGTAGACATCATACAAGAAGCAAGTGGAGAAATCGAAACAGTACTTGCCCAAATTTTCACTCGATGCCTTAATGAAGGGAAAATTCCTGAGGATTGGAACAACGCTACAATGATCTTGCTACATAAAAAAGGTGACATTTAGGATCTCAGGAACTACAGACCTATCAACCTCCTATCAGTGGTTTATAAAATCTTCACTAAAGTTCTTTCACACCGCTTGAAGGTGACACTGGACATGGCTCAACTGAGAGAACAAGCTGGATTCAGGAGTGGCTACAGCACAATAGATCATATCCACGTACTGAGAGAACTAATTGAAAGAGCGAGGGAATATGAGCTTCCATTGTGCATGGCTTTTATCGATTATGAAAAAGCCTTTGATTCGGTGAAACCATCAGCAGTTGCAATGGCTCTGAAATCCTGCGGTATTGAAGATGCATACATTAATATTATTAATAACATCTATGAAAATGCAAGTGCAAAGATTCGGCTGTTTGAAAATACAACACACATAAAAATTGGAAAAGGAGTGAGACAAGGTGACACTATATCTCCGAAGCTCTTTAATGCCACATTGGAAAATGTCTTTCAATCACTGAACTGGGAAAACAAAGGGATAAAGATTAATGGAGATTATCTAACCCACCTTCGTTTTGCTGATGACATAGTCATTTTTGCAACCACCCCATCAGAGCTACAGAGTATGATCCAGGAACTTGCTGACAAGAGTAAAGAAGTGGGATTAAAAATGAACTTTCAGAAGACAAAAGTGATGTACAATGCTTTTACAAGGAATGAGGATTTATCGATTGATGGAGAAAAGCTGGAGATAACAGACACGTACGTTTATCTTGGACAGCAGATATCAAGTGAGGGTCACATTGATGAAGAAATTAATCGGCGTACAAAACTTGCCCGGAGAGCTTTTGGAAGAAACAGCATAATTTTCAAGAGCAATATGCCATTATGTCTTAAAAGAAAAGTGTTTGATCAATGCATCCTTCCAGTGCTGACGTATGGTGCAGAGACGTGGACCTTAGCTAAAAGAGACATACAAAGGCTGCAGACAACTCAAAGAAGCTTGGAGAGGTGCATGCTTAGTGTAACCAGAAGAGATAAGAAGAGGAACTCGTGGATCCGAAAAATGACAAGAGTGGAAGACATCATGATCAGAGTTAAATCCCTGAAATGGCAATGGGCTGGACATACTGCCAGAAGAACAGACCATCGATGGACAGCCGAAATTTTAGATTGGATTCCAAGGGACAGGAAAAGACCCAGAAGAAGACCACATGGAAGATGGGTGGATGAAATTCGAAAGTATGCGGGAGTGACATGGAGGAGACTGGCACAAGACAGACCGTTGTGGAGGAAACTTGGGGAGACCTTCGTCCAGCAGTGGATTGATAATGGTTGACAATGATGATGATGATGATTTACATAATACGTATATGATGATGTATGTGGCCGAATCTTGGCTATAAACAGGTCACTGCGACCACTTTGACAAATTTTAATGGACTAGTAGGCTTGGTGGGGCAAAAGCCCCAATCTAGTAAGAAGTATATATTTTTCACAGTTTTCAAGAAAGTAAAGTGGTAATAAAATTGCGCCATTTCTTTATGCTCTATATATTCTGTTGAGGGAATATAGAGAATGTGTAAATATTCAAAAGTTAAAGACAACACCGTCAATACACGATAAAAACTTATAAAAAGGAGAAAACCCTTTACAAGTCAGGTAAATACTTTACTAAAAGTTAAAATATTTACAGGTAAAAATAGTTAGATCTTTCGGGAGCACTATGTCCCATTCTCAGACTACAATAGTATGTGCTAGTGTGCTCTATACAAACATTGTCTACATGTTTATATAGAGCACACTGGCACATACGTAGGTTCGATTTGCAGAGTGCTCACCCCGCACTCTAGCGGAAATCAGGTTTGGTTTGGTTTGGTTTGATTTGATGTTTAACGACCACCGTGAGCAACTCAATGGGCTATAAGCAGTCGCCCGTCTCTAATTTAGGGTCACTGGTTCCAGGGAAGGGAGAGAGCCAGTGCCGTAAGACAAACACAACATCCATGCCTCACCGGGATTCGAACCCGGACCCCGTTCGGACGAATGAGCAGAGGCCATCGCTTAGACACGGAAATCAGGTTACAAGAGAAAGTTCGTCAACATTACATAACTGAATCAACATGATATACGTAAGGTAAGTTATGAGATAAATTTAAAAACTTACAGGGTTATTCTGTCTAATGTGGATGGTCTCCTGGAAATAACAATTAAAAAAATGGAAATAACAATATAAGAAAAAATGTTATTTCCAGGAGACTATCCACACCCGACGAAATAACCCTGTAAGTTTTTAAATTTACGTCATAACTCACCTTATGTATATCATGTTGATTCAATTGTGTAATGTTGACGAACTTCCTTTTGTAACCTGATTTCCGCTAGAGTGCGGTGTGAGCACTATTCAAATCGAACCTACGTCATGGAAGCTCATAGACAATGTTTATATAGAGCAAACTAGCACATAGTATTGTAGTCTGAGGATGGGACATAGTTATCCCGAAAGATATAACTATCTGTAAATATTTTAACTTTTTATAAAGTTTACCTGACTTGTGAACGGTTTTCTCCTTTTAATAAGTTTTTATCGTGTATTGACGGTGTTATCTTTAACTTTTGAATTTTAACTGCGTGAATCTTTACCACTCTCACGTGTAAAGATATTATCAACAAAACGCAGGTTCAGAATGCGTCCTGCTCCTTTATATTCTATCGCCTCAATTGCAGTCTTGTACGCTTGGGCGTAAAGACTGTCAGCCAGAATATCTGCCAGGGCTGTCAATATCGATCACTTTAATTCTTTATTTTTATTACGAATAATATTTATATCAGTATCTGCCGAGGAATTTATAAAGTACAATTTTCACCAGTTAGTGGTAATAAATCCGAGATGCACCGGTGAACCTGTCCCTGAATTTTAAAGCAGTAAGGACCATTGCCTGGAATATAATTTTTCTGTGGCCGAGAGGGAAGCGAAAGGACAGTGCACTATTGTATTTCCGCATGTGTTGGACAAAGTTAGGACTGTTGAGTCCTTCAGCCCAGCAAGCATTTATCTGTAGTTGTGGAAGGGAAATAAGGCCGTTATGACAATAGGAATTAAATAAAGCTTTTCGGAAAGATAGGTTGCGGCGTGTATTACTGCGATCATTACGTGTGCTTTCAAAATTCCTTCGCTCACGTACATTACGGAAAACACGCCCTCGTTTGGGTAGTCTCCCTCGAGGGCTACTCATAACAGAACCCTGTTTCCGTCCTCACTGTAACACAGTTTATAGTTGAATAGCAGTGGAAGCACGTGCAGCCGATTTTTCCTTCATAATAGCCAATCAGCTTCTTTCTCACTGGCTCTGATTGGTGCCATCTCTATAAGTCAGCCCCGCGTTGCTATGACGAAGTCAGAATACTTGGCGTAAGCTGTGTGACACGCACAACAATCAGCTGATTAAATTTCGAAGAAATGTTTTCTTTTCCCCCGAATCTTGGGATCAAGATCTCTAAAATGAGCCATTTCCCAAGCTCGCACGGCGTATCTATGTCCCGCAATTTTGTGGGACACTAAAGAATTATATATAAGATTGCACTGTCCAATCATCAAATTTTTCAGCCCAACGAATGGTTGTGGAAAAATATGGCAGGCCAACTATTCTACATAGTCACCCCTTGAAGGTCCACAGACTTTTTCCAGCGGTGCTCCATGCCTCTTATTCAATCCAAATAAAATGATATTTCAAGAATGTCAAAATAGGCTCCCACATAATCGTCTTCGTTTATTCCAAAATGTTCACCAAACGAATTCCTTTTGATATTCTGGAGCAGATGGTAGTCTGAGGGGGCAAGAGTAGGTGAGTAGAGAGGGTCTGGTAGCAGTGCAAAGCCACATTCAATGATAGCAGTCGTGGTAACTGTTGATTTGTGGCTTGGATCATTGTACTTTGTGACGCGCCTTCCCCGCAGGAAGCATACGACATAAACGCAGATAGCAGCAAGAACGAACGTCCGCGTAGCTAAGTTGGTAAAGCGACTTGTTCCGGAAAAAGTGGACTCAGGTTCGATCTTCGGCGTGGACCAAAAATGACGGAGAAATTTACTTCGTTATAATGGCGCCCGAACTTCCCAGATGACCCGGCCGTTAAAGATCTCGCAATGGTGTGATGTTTCTTCCACACCGCGAGATAGGAAATATAAGAGAATCCCTCCTTCAGCGCTTCGAAAAATAAATAAAAAATGTGTGTGATGTTGCATTCCACACACTAGATTGACTGGGAGTTCTCAAGTGCACGTTCTTCAGCGGATGGCTGCCTACGACGATTCATAGTCACGGCTGACACGTGGGCCATGCCCCCGACCCTCTTTTGGAAGGGGGAGATGTGACGTGCCTGCCCCGCAGGACGCACACGACATAAAGGCAGATAACAGCAAGAACGAACGTCTGCGTAGCTCAGTCGGTAGAGCGACTTGTTCCGGAATAAGTGGACTCGGGTTCGATCACCGGCGTGGACCAAAAATGACGGAGAAATTCACTTCGTTATAACTTATGAAACAACACCCCTGTGGTCAGCTTTTCTCTGAGTCTATGTTTCAAAAGCTGTTGAGTTTCCTCACTAGGTTAGCTTCGGTGATAGCTTTGCTCTTCGCAAGGTAATCCACCATCACCCCGTGCTCCGCACTCCAGAAAAATGCTACTTTCCAGCAGAAATGTCAAGACTTTACCTTCTTCGGAACGGGTAAGATACCATGCTTCCATTGGTCTGACCTAATGGTGTACCCACGTCATCCCCTGTTACAAATAATTGCAGAAATTCTTCTGGATTAGCTACAGACAGTGCCAGTTTGTCTCATGGGATGCTTAGTCTGATTAGCTTTTGCTCAGATATCAGAAATTTTAGGACCCAACAAGCATCAACTGCTGTCATTTCCAGATGTACTGTTAGAACGCGATCAACTATTGTTTTTGACATGTGCCATGCCTCACTTAATCAGCCTGATCATTATACGTCTACTTTACAGTAATGATGTTTCATGCACCTTGTCCGCATTTTCTTGAGTGGTGTCCTCAGAGGATTTGCCTGAGCGTGTGTCATGATTCACAGTACATCTTCCCACACTTGAATTTATCTGCTTACTCCTTTACAGTACTGTATGAAGAGGCATCTTCCTCTAGTATTGCCAAGATATCTTTATGGATGTCGTTTTATTACAACTCTCTTTTACGCAGATACTTTAGCACAACTCTGAGCTCTTGCTTCTGCATTTTTTCTACCTTGGCTCATCTTGTCACTTTGTATAATCCGCAAAAGTATAACGAACATAACTACGAAGCTGAAAACTGGTCTCTAGGCATGCAAAGACTTGTATTAATACGTCCCAAAATCGCGAACCTATGGATCGGAAACTTTTGGGACACCTTACGTGGTCGTCAGTTCTCTATGGCACGTTGTAACGGAATTTCCACCCTTGCAATATTGCAATTTACTGTGGAATACTTTTGATTAAGGCGATAATGGATAAAATGCAATATATGAAAATTATTTCAGCTGCTTTGGTACATCGCGCATGAACTGAGATTTCGACAAACCAGCAACAGAGGACAACATACCTGATGCACAGTTATATGGTTGTGAACATCCATGTCCCCAATTCCGAAGACACACTCTCCGTTCTTTTCTAAAATGGCTGCATACACTGCAGTGGCAGCACCTTTTACTCTTCTTATGCCCCGGGTATCCTATAAGAGAAGAAATATTGCTATCAGCACTTCAAGTACCGTTATTAATGGTTTAGCGCTAGTGTCATAGCACAGCATGCAATTAAGGTGGTTCGACCCTCTGGCTTATGTTTCCAATGGTAAAACTTCTTTACATATTTTCTTCGCAATTAATGTATTCCTAAGAATGAAAATTTTCACATCGATAAAACTAACTTTAAGTTACAGCATAGGATGCTTAATACTTATTAAAACATAACCATAATTATATTAAAATTCAGTCACTTTTCTTTGAGTAATGTTCAGACCTGTTAATAGATGGCGCAACCTATATATTGATGACGTCAGTAGACAAAGAAATATCGGATTACTTAATTATGGTTATGTTTTAGCAAGTATTAAGTATTCCATGTTATACCTTAAAGTTAGTTTTATCGATGTGCGAATTTTCATCCTTGGGAATACATTAATTTCGAAGAAAATATGTAAAGAAGTTTTACCATTGGAAACACAAGGCAGAGCTTTTATGTGGAACCACCTTAAACCTCGTAAATAGCACGCGAGAATATTTCTTACAATCATTCGATTGTTTGATGTTACTCTGGTAGAGCATTTTCAGGGTGGAAAATAGCGAAATGATTTTCATTCTCTCGCATGAAAATCATTTCAATAAAAATAAGACATGTAACTAACTACACACAAAAGTCATGTGAGTGAAATAAGATACACTGGCGTGCAAAAATTAAGGACGAGACGGTTTTTCGAATGTAACGTCTTGCAGAAGTGCTCCACATCGACTCAAATCATACCATAAGATCCCCAAGATGTAAGAACATAGGACAAGTGAGCAAAACCGTCCAAACAAGGAATCCAAAGTATACAAAGGCACTTTATTGAAAAGGTAGCTTCGAACACAACTGGACAGAAGACAGAAACGTCCATGTGACAGGCGGCTGTCAAGAAAAATCCAGTCTTTAGTAGGGGATATAATCACCCCTGACCGCGTTGCAGGATTTACAACGTCTGTCCATGCTGAGGACGAGGTTGTCAAGGAACTGTTGAGGCATCGCGGCCCATTCCTCTTGTAGCGCCCATCGCAGCTGCGCAATCGTTGCTGGCGGCTGGTGATGTGCTGCCAAGCGCCTACCGAGAAGGTCCTACACGTGTTTGATTGGATTTAGGTCCGGGTACCTTGCGGGCCAATCCATGCGTTGAATATCTTCACTCTCCAACAGCTCTGCGACAGCCACTGTACGATGAGGTGTAGCGTTTTCGTCCACGAAGAGGAACTCAGTACCCACAGCACCTCTAAACAGACGCACGTGAGGCAGGAGAACCTCGGTACAATAGCGGACGGACACCAGTGACTGAACCTCTTTGGAAGATGTGGAGGTCAGTACGACTACCAAGCATGATACTGTCCCAAACGGGAAATCCGCCACTTCCAAACCGGTCCCTTTCGATGATGTTCGAGGTGTGATTGCGTGTTCTCTGCTCTCTCGAGAAGTGTATACGACAACAATTGCTCGTCAGACTAAATCGACTTTCATCCGTAAAGAGAACTCGATCCCATTGCTGATGTGTCCAGTTCTTGTGTTCCTGGCACCACAGAAACCGCCGTCTCCGATGAGCAGGCGTTAATGGCACACACCGTACTGGTCGTCGTGCAAATAGACCACCAGTTGGTCGTCGTGCAAATAGACCACGGACGTCCAGTTGTCTGTTGCATGTGCCTTGCAATTTTTCCTGCTGTCTGCCGTTTGTCTCTTCTCGCCTGTAGGACAATATACCGGTCGTCCACCGTCGTGGTTGCTCGTGAACGACTACTGCTAAACTCTTGGACAGCTGTTCCTGTCGTTTGAAATGCTCTCCAAGTTCGTGAAACGATGCTGTGAGCGATCCCGAACTCCTCGGCCACACTAGTATCACTTCGACTTTCTTCCAACTTCCCAATGACGCGACCTCGGGTAAAGTCATCCAGATGTCGTGTACGGGATTGCTTGTTGGCCATATCACACGGTGGCAGCAACTCGACGTCGTTCAAACCGATGTACACCGTGCAATAGCTTTCACCAAATTGCTGAGCATGATCATGATCATATGCAAAGGATTTTAGGATGGGAGTGTCTGACCCCAGGTCTTTAACAGCCTTTAGAAATAGGAAACTAGGAGATTTGGGCTAGAGTGCCCGATAGGAAAGTGACACGGAAGAGAAGTAGAAAGGGATAGGAAGACGCCCTTATTTATTACCGGGGGGCCAGTACCCGGGGTCCGACGACTTAACGTGCCCATCCGACGCACGGCGGGTATTTAGTGGATCGAGCATTCGTACCTGCCTGGGATCGAACCTGAGGCCCTTCCCGTGGCAGTCACGAACGCTACCCACTCGGCCACCCGCGGCCCCAAGAATCGCTGAGCGTACACCGCCCGTGTGTTTTATACCCTTCCGACACTCCCTCCCCCCTACGTCATGCTGCATATGTGCGCATGCCCTACCGTACCGGACCCTAGTCTATCTCCTGAGTGGTCTTTCGGTCCGTTCTGCCTACTCGTTCCGCTGTTATGCTAATTTCTCCTTTTCGTCCTTAATTTTTGCACACCAGTGTATTACGCAGGTCGTCAGAATGTTCTGGTTTTACGGCGTGCACAATGTTCGCTATTATCCGAAATTTTAGATTTTCCGACTATACCGTGCTTCCAGTTAGATCGGATGAGCGAGGTTTTAGCGTACAACCAAAAGTCATGTAAGCAAAATCAAATATATAATGAAAAGTCATGTGACCCTGACGACAATATATGCAATAATAAAATAGAATGTGTGTTGAACAGTGTCGTGTTGAAATGCCAAAAGAGGGAGGGAAGGGGCTCGCTAAAAGCAAAAATATTCACCATGCCTTTTTTACGGGAACCTAAGAAACAGCTGAGAACGAGAATGTGACCATGAACTAGCGTGCGTGCGCCGGCATTAATGCCTGCTTGAAATGCCCTGTCCACCGTGCACAGCGAAATTTATTTGGGCATTGTTATTTCATTGGTGGTCGCAATGTGTGCTAGCGACGAATGTATGCCCCTTTTGTGATACATGCAGTACTTCCCTACCGGTCTCGAGTTATGTAAATTATTTTATTTACAGTCCATAAAGAATTTTAAAGGATGAGTTTGTCAAACTCACTTTTATTACATTCCTTCTGAAAGAGGGGCAGAGAGAACAAACATTTTAGCAACCAATGGAAGGAATAAAATAGTAAAACTATATTAATAATACTAGTTATTGTTGTAAAAATATAAATAAACGTTTCCAAGCTTTCTCACATTAACCAGATGGATATTTCAAGGAGGTTGATAGAAAACTGCAATATAAATAACAGAACGCTTCAACAATTTGAACACGGCGACTTGCTAGACAATAAACAATATCTTGATAGCAAATTACATATGCAGTAATTAATGATTATATAATAATAATATGTAAAAATATGAGCAATACGGCAATTTATTATCTAGTAAAGTCACTGCGTTCAAATTGTTGAAGCATTCTACTGTATTATTCAGATGGCAGTTCTCTATCTAACTTCCTTGAAAAAGCGATATGGTTGATGTGCGAAAGCTTCGTAATGTTTATTTCTATTTTTATCTCAATAAATCGGATAACTAATATAGTTTCACGATTTCATGTATAGTTGGTCGACAGTTCCTCGTTATTAATGGAAAGGGGATCAACATAGTTTACAAAAAACATTCTGAACTTATAACTGAGATTTTTCTTCATTCATGTATTCCAAAGATATCATTACTGTACTGATATCAAGATTTACACACAAACACACAGTCCATAAAAATCGAATATAGGAGGTAGTACTCAAAATAAAATCATTCACTGCGGTAAAAATCACAATATACAGATCGCATGCCAAACGTTATATCGGGGAAAATCACGATGTACAGATCACATGCCGAACGTTATATCCGGAAAAACCACAATATACAAATCGCATGCCAAACGTTATATCATGGAAGTGCCGAATATACCACGACACCGCTGAAATAAGGAGGTGGACATGGCCTTCAGGCCAAAGGGGTGTATATAAGAGGTTACTGGTTCAATTGGGAGCGAAGTTACGGACGTGATATATCCAACCAAGGAATTAATGAAGTTATGAAAGGCTAAATTTTTAAACGCACGAAGGTTTGGTGCGTCCATTTCTAAAACAGCTGCACTTGTGGGTTGAGAGAGCCAACCCGATCAGTATGTGAACATTTCTGTTAGGGAATCATATCAAATTTTGGACACCATTTGATTCAGGCACATCGGCCTCTTAAAGGGTTAATAGGTTCAGAGATATGGCGCCAAGAAACGGCCGGACAATGTGACGGGACAGTAAAATGTTGCGTAGGAGATAGAAATTGTTCGTTCCCAAGAATATAATTTTGAATAGGAGGACTCTTCTTGGTTATCATCATAACAGTCAACATTGGGAATCTTCAAAACATCATTTGGGATGCAATCAGCAAGGCAATAACTTCAGTTCAAACACCGTTTCCTACAATGTTCCGGCATTGTATGATAAGGTAGCTTTTTCACTAAGTGTTTTATTGCTTCCTTTTTTTTTTTTTTTTGATTGGAGGTTTAACGACCACCGTGAGCGACTCAATGGGCTATAAGCAGTCGCCCGTCCCTAATTTAGGGTCACTGGTTCCAGGGAAGGGAGAGAGCCAGTGCCGTAAGACAAACACAACATCCATGCCTCACCGGGATTCGAATCCGGACCATGTTCGGACGAATGATCAGAGGCCATCGCTTAGACGATTGCGCCACCGGGGCGGCGCTTCGTTTTAAGTTGTCCATCAGTGGCACGATGAACGAAAGCGTACCCAGATTATGTAATTAGTTTATTGCTCTTCGTGGCTTCACAGTGCGTTTTCTTCATTGTAAGGGGAAATTGGGGGAAGAAATCTAAGAGTAAGACACAGAAGTCGGGAGAGATCGGACAGAATGATTTGGGAAGTAGGCGTGCTTTCGGGCTTAAGGGGGAGGAGAAATTCGAAGGGAATGAGAGAGTTATGTAGAATCGGGAAAATAAGAAATAGCGCGATAACTGTAGATGCAAATATGTACTGAGATAATTCATGGACAAAACATTAATTCGTTATAATGAACCATAGCTGCAAATAAATTCTTTGAACCTGCAATTTTCACTATGTATTCCTTCGTGGTATATTTTTCATATACTAAGAGTTGCAACTAGGCAAAGAAATCGAACCTAAGCTGGGGTAGAATAAAAACCCCGGAACAGTAATCCCGTACATTTTTTTTCGAAACAGGCGCTAAAACGAAATTGGTTATGTATAAATGATGACTGACCATATGAGGGATACGTGCAAGCAAGGTATCTCCATTAGAATCATCTCCTATGGCCGATATTAGGAAAGGGTTGAAACGTAGATGGCTCAAACATTCTGCTAAATTTCTTCCAACGCCACCACACGAGGCTTCCATTCGTCCAGAGTGAGTGCTGCCATTCATCTGCAAGAAGACAAAAAAAAATCGTTTAATTATTACTCACAAAAAAAAACCACAAAAAAGCACTATCAATAGATGGATGAGAACACTGACATGACGACTACTGACTGCAACGGTTATTCATTCGCGATATTTTCAATCTTGGTGCACTGTATTCATTATTGAGTGAGCTGTCAATAGGCTAAGAAGCGAAGATTACTCACTCGTTCACGTTTTGCATGTGACTACTCGTCAGCGCAAAAACAGAAGCATCTCTTATTTGAGGAATAATTTACGAAGTTTTCTTGAGAATGTCTACGATAGTTCAAAAGAACACCGAGAACCGTAATTGCATTTACAGCAATTCAATAGAAAAGTGAAAGCAATAATTGCATTCACAATTATTCAAGAGTAAAGTGACAGCCATAATTACGTTGACAAGAGAAACGTGGGAGCAATAATTACGTTCACAATGAGTCAAAAGAAAAGTGAGAACAGTAATTACGTTTACAATAATTCAAGAGAAAAATGAGAACACTAATCACCTTTACAAAGAGAAAAGTGAGAACAATCATTACGTTTATCACAGTTCAAGAACAAGTGAGAACAATCATTACGTTTATCACAGTTCAAGAACAAGTGAGAACGATAATTGCGTTTACAATAATTCAAGAGAAAAGTGAGAGCCGTAATTACGTTGAAGATGATTCAAGAGAAAAGTGAGAGCAATAATTACGTTCACAATGAGTCAAAATAAAAGTGAGAACAATAATTAACTTTACAATAATTCAAGAGAAAAGCCAGAATAATAACTACGTTTACAATAATTGAAAAGAAAAGTGAGCGAACAATAATTACTGTTACAATCATTCAAGAAAAAAAAGGTGAGAGAATAATAATTACCTTTACAATAATTCAAGAAAAAAGTGAGAAAAATAATTACTTTTATAGTAATTCAAGAAAAAAGTGAGAACAGAAATTACCTTTATAGTAATTCAAGAGAAAAGTGAGAACGATGATTGCGTCTATCACAGTTCAAGAAAAAGTGAGAACAATAATTACGTTTACAATATTTCAAGAGAAAAGTCAGAGCCGTAATTACGCTGCCGATTATTCAAGAGAAAAGTAAGGGTAATAATTACGTTCACAATGAATCAATATAAAAGTAAGAACAATAATTACGTTTACAATAATTCAAGAGAAAAGACAGAACAATAATTACCTTTACCATGATCGAAGAGAAAAGTCAGAGAACAATAATTACCTTTACAATAATTTAAGAGAAAAGTGAGAACAATAATTGCTTTTACAAATATTCAAGAGAAAAGTGAGAACAATCGGATCTTGTCATTACATGAAATTACCTATTTGCGCAGAAAAGAGCGGGTAGTGTAAATGCGATGTATACTTTCCTCTGAGTCATTAATTTGAAAAAGAAAGATGGCACCGAATTCTCGGTTGCAATGAGAACGTCTTTTGAATCCTTTCCGATACAAGAAAAATATTTCAAAGCAGATTCTTAGAAAACATTCTACGAAAAGGAGAACGCATTTTCGCCTCCTTGGGAAAATCTGCGCATAATTTAAAATACACAATGCCAGTAGTGTTCGACACGGTGTAGTGAACCGGTTACGATACAAAGTATGAACCGGATTTCTTCACAGTCGGTAAAACATCTGCAAAAAGAAATAGCTACTTTTGGCACTAGGGGCTGAAATGTGTTCTACGAAAAATTATAAATTGTGCACGAAGCATTTCTCATAAGGGAAAATATTGTAACCATTTCTCATAGGGAAAAATATGAACCGGATTTCTACACAGTCCATAAAATATCTACACAGTTATTTTGCCGGTGAATATATATTAATATTTTTTATTAATGACTCAGAAGATACGGTCCCAAGTGTGGCACAAATGGAATTGAACACTTACACTCCATAGGGAAAAAAACTGTGTGGTACCAAAATTAGCAAATATATGAAAAATATTCCTCTCCACAAATGCTATCAGTAGCAAAAAGAAATTTAATTTTTATATAGAACTTTTTTCCAGCAGTAATATAATCATTACAGAGATTTACATTAACGCCCTCTAGCGAGGAAACTAACAATAATTTGAGAAAAAAGTACACAAAAATGTTTCCCGCGGAGAATGGTGTCTGATTGAAAAAAAAAATTTCAGTTAGATTTTCAGAAGTGAAGATACGACTGCGAACATGTTAAAAACAGAAATATGCTCTTACACCCCCTGGTGGCAAAGTATTTTACCATAAAATATTGTACTATGCGTACAAAATATTAATCGTAAGTGTATTTCCAAATTATTCAGTTTTCTTTTATAAAAAGGTTCTGTCACTTTTACGAAAAGGAACTACATTGTTGCAGCACTGGATCAAAGCCATGTGGTAATCTCATCGATAAACCTACTTTTTGGGTTCTGTAAGAGAGCTAGTTGTTCACTACTTCCATTGCGGCGACTTTCGTCAAAATAATGCAGTACAGATAAACTAGATCTTTAGGTTTAGTTGTGACGTACTACAGAGGTGAATCACGAGTTAAGACGACAAATTTGCAGCGATACATTCCGTCCGTGTAGTTTAGTTGGGAGAACTCATTTGGTCTTGTTCCTTCTTATTCGGCGTCCCTCAGTCTTCCCTTTCTTGCTTATTTGAATGATTCTCCCATTCCAGTTCACTTGATTTCAGTTAAACTTATTTATCGTCCCTATCTTACTCATTTTATTTCGCCGATTGCCATTTCTTCCGTTCCTACAGATGAGACTTCAAATACTTGGCTCGATGCGCATTCATCCTTGGCTTCACCCAAAGCAAAGGACATTCACTGGCTTCATCTCCATCGCCGGCTTTTAACCCCTCGTACCCTGCATCGTTTTCGCCATTTCTCTTCCTCTTTGTGTTTTTTCCCTTCTTCCTTTCTATTTCTATTTGTTATTGCTTCCTGTTGATTTTTTTAGTTCGTCCCCTTCCTTGTTCATTTGTTCTGCTTCTCACCTGTAGTGTGTTTTGGTCTCTTTGAGGCCATTTTTAGGTTTGTTGACCTGGGCTGTGAGTTAACACCTTTTAATTTGCATTGTGTTTTACTGAGTTGTCTCCCAGATTTGTGAATTGTGCTACAATTGCGATTTCCTAATGTGTGGGGTAATTTTTTCTGGAAATATTTTTATTTTGTTTCTTGTGAAGTGTTTTTCTTGTGTTGCATGCTCTTTACTTTTGTGCGTTCTTTTTGGCGTACAGTTGAGTGACGTCGTTGGTCGACACACTTCCTCTTTTATCTGCACTGAGTGATTTGAATGCTTTGCTTTCTTACTATGAGTATTTGCTTTATTTGTGTTACATTGCTACTTGTATAGTGTTGTGTGATAGTTGTTGTGCTGATTTTTTTGTTTTTTTTGTTTTTCCTCCCGGGTGCTTTTGTTCTTGTTTTATGCTCTTTTTTTTTTGCTGTTTGCAAGTGGGTAGTGTCTCCACTCAGTTTGGTCGGGTTGCTACTGTTTGCCTTTACTGTGATTTTACTAAGAATTTATCAGTTAATATGTTGACCCTCTTGTGCGCGTTTCATCTTCCACAGTTGCAGTCATTGCACTAAAAATTTGCAGGTTGTTTATGTTTAGCGAAGATTGTTAGTGCTTGCACTGGCTTTCTCGTGATTACTCTTCTCGGTATGGTCTGATACTGTTTCAACCTTTGTACATGTCATTGTTGTCTTTCCCGTTTTGTGTACCTTTGCTTCTACATACTAATTCTTCGAGAGAGCGTTTGCCCGATGCAATAGGCCAGCGCTTTACCTTCGGATTGTGAATTCTTGCCTTTTTGTTTTATTGCTATTTGTTTTGTGTATTGTTATTATTGTGTTGAACTTCATGCCTTTTTTCTCAGTTTTTTTTCTTTGTTTAGTTTCTTGATATGTGTTCTAGCGCGTTGTGCTCTCGCTTGACGCTGTCGAGCTTTGTAATTGAATGCCCTTTCTTTACACTGAGATTGCACCGTGCTTGTGTTCCGCTATTTTACCGAGTGATGTTTACTGGTTTTCAACAACCCTTGCAACGTGTGGGTTTCCACACTTAATATTGCTTGTGCTTTTTCTACTGGGGGTTATATGGTACAACCGGTTGTTTTTCTCGTTTGTGTTGATTTACTATGTAATTGCACTTGCACCTATTTCTGCATCTTGCGTTATGTTTTGTTCAGCCTGTTGTAATTTGTTCAGTGTTTTCCCGTAATGCCTTTTGATCTGTTGTTAAGTCCTGTTTCCCCCTTGTTTTAGTTAGTGTTGTGTTTCTGTGTGTGAGTTCTTAACGTGTACCTTTGCGATTATTTTTTTTGAAATCCGTCCGACTGGAGCAGTTGGTCCACGCGCCTCTTTAGGTGCTGTTGTCCAGTACTGTGTTTCTCTACAGCTTGGCCTCTGATCCTGGATTTCTTTTTTGTATCAGTGTGTCAATTGTGTTGTTTTTTTCCCTGCATTTCTTTCCTTTTTTGTCGACTTTTGAGTTGCATTGTTACATAATTTATTTACCTTTTGATTTCAAACAACACGTTTTGTGACTAGTGCCTTTTTATGCCTTTTTAGCACGTCTTTTGTTAAAAAAGATCGTGCTTATGTTATCGGCTTGTCCGTCCGTCCGTCTGTACCCACGGTATCTCTGCAACTATTAGTCCGATTTAAAAAATTCTTTTTGCATTCGAAAGCGTGAAATGTGCGAATGATCATCCTTTATCTCGTTTTTTTTTACGATGTACAATTTCTCCGCTAGAGGGCGTAAATGCAGATGATGTCGAATTCAAAAATACGTTTTATTCCACATATTTGCTTCTAAACATCCGATTGAAAAAAATCTTTTATCTTTCGATTCCATTTATGTCGAAGAGTATTTTGGATATAGTTTCTTTTTCAAATTACGCATAGATTTTCCGCTAAAGGGCGTAAAAGTAAATTGCATTTTTTCCGATAACTCTTCTTCTAAAACTCCGATTTGAAAATTTTTTTTTCAACGGATACATCTCCTGATGCTCAATCTTTTGCATATAACTTCGAATTTTTGGTAAGGAATACTTTGGCCACCAGGGGGCGTAAGTGTTAATTTTCGCTTCTGACGTATTTGCCATAAAATCTGAGCTTCTAAAATATCGATTGAAAAAATTCTTTCATGGACTGATGCCACTCACATCAACAAACCTTTTCGGAATATTTTCTTTCTAAAATATTCCACAGTTTCACCGCCAGGGGTCGTAGATGTATATCTTATTTTTGTCAACATCTCGACTTCTAGGAGTCCGATTTGAAAACATTCCTTCTTTGTTGAATAGTGTTTTCCGTGTGACATGTTTTTCATATAATTTCAAAATTCTCACGTAATTCATAGATTTTCCGCGAGGGGGCGTAAAGGTAAATTGCGTTTTCCCCTATAGCTCTGCTTCTAAATCTCTGATCTGAAAAATTCTTTCTGCACCGGATACAGCTCCTGATGGGAAATCGTTTGCACATAATTTCTAATTTTTGTGAAAAAATGGTTTGGCCACCAGGGGCGTAAACCTTAATTTCCGCTTCTGTTGTATTTGCAGCAAAGTGTGAGCTTCTAAATTATCGATTGAAAATAACATCGTTTGTAGACCGATACTACTCATGTCGACAAATCTTTTAGAAACATTTTCTTCTTAAAATAGTGCACGGTTTCTACGCCAGGAGGCGTAGATGTATATCTTATTTTTGTCAATATCTCGACTTCTAAGAGTCCGATTTAAAAACTTCCTTCTTTGTTGGATAGTGTTTCTAGTGTGACATGTTTTTCCTATAAATTCAAAAATTTCAAGTAATTCATAGACTTTCCGCTAGGTGGCGTAAAGGTAAATTGCTTTCCCCCTACATCTCTGCTTCTAAATCGCCTATTTGAAAAATTCTTTCTGCACCGGATACAGCTCCTGATGGGAAATCCTTTGCACATGATTTCTGATTTTTGTAAAAAATTGTTTGGCCACCAGGTGGCGTAAGTCTTAATTTCCGCTTCTGATGTATTTGCAGCAAAATATGAGCTTCTAGAATCTCGACTGAAAAAAATCTTTTGTGGACCGATACTACTCATGTCGACAAACATTTTTGGAACATTTTCTTCTTGAAATAATGCATGGTTTCTACGCCAGGGGCGTAGATGTATATCTTATTTTTGTCAGTATCTCTACTTCTAAAAGTCCGATTTGAAAAATTCCTTCTTTGTTGGATAGTGTTTCCGATGCTAAATGTTTTTCCTATAAATTCAAAATTTTCAAGTAAATCACAGACTTTCCGCTAGGGCGCACAATGGTAAATTGCGTTTTCTGCTCTTGAAACTCTGATTTGAAAAATTCTTCCTGTATCGCATACAAGACCTGACGGAAAATATTTTTCACCTAATTTCTAATGTTTGGTAAAGAATAGTTTGGCCACCAGGGGGCATAAGCATTAATTTCTGCTTCTGGTGTATTTGTAGCAAAATCTGGGCTCCTGAAAACTCGAATAAATCTTTTTTTCTTGGACCGATACCGCTCATAAGGATAAACCTTTTTGTGAATACTTTCTTCCTAAAATAATGCATGGTTTTCCCACCAAGGGACGTAAAGTCACATCTTATTTTTGTCTATAATTCTGTTCCTAAAAGTTCGTAAGCTCACGATTCCGTTTACAACAATATCTGAGGGATTAAAGACCCGATTCAAAAACTTCTTTCTTCAGTCAGATACTATTGTTTTCCATAACGGTTCCATGGACTTTGAATAGCTTTGATAAATTTAATTTGCGTCAGAACAGATTCAAAAGACGTGCTTATAACACCCGAAAATTCAGTGTCATCTTTCTTGTTTGAGATGATTTTATCGTGCTTTCATCTGTTCATCCATTTAACAAGTCCTGACTTTGTTTATTTTAATTTCTGTCACAAAGTTTTTTTGGTTTGAGACATAAGTGTTAGTCTCGTTGTGTATAGTGCTTTTATACCAATAAAGATATTTTGAACTCCAGAGTAAGGGGCGGGACTTTGATCTCGTCACGGACAAATTTGTGTTATCACATTGGCGCCCGAACGTAAAAACTGATGTACTAGCCTTTGGGTTTTTCGAAAAATGTGTGATGTTTTTTTCCATACATCGTCTAGAATTAATGAAAGTTCGTTCTTCGCTCACAAATAAAAAAAAAAAAAAAAAAAGAAAAAGAAATAAGAGGGTCATGATGGGACGTGCTACAGAGGTAAAGCACGTGTCAAGACGACAAATCTGCAGCGATACATTCCGTCCGTGTAGCTTAATTGGGAAAGCAACTTACTCCGGAGTGAGGGGGCGCAGGTTCGATCTCTGTTACGGACAAACTTGTGTTTTCACATAGTTACCAGGTTTTCTGCATGTTGGCATAATTTTGTTTTCAGATCAGTTAGTTTCCGAACTGTTTTAATCTGTAAACTCTTTACGGACAAAGGACAAAACACACACACACACACTCTTTCTCTCTCTCTCTCACACACACACACACTCTCTCTCTCTCTCTCTTACTCACCAAGATAAAAAAAAATGTTGGGAAAAGTATATATTATTTTGAGAAAAAAATGTGGATAGAATGTTTTCCGTAATGAATGTATCTAACCGGGAAAGATCAGGTTTTCAGAAGAGTTTACGGTTGCAAATATGTTGCAAACAGAAGTATGCACTTACTTTTCCTCCTACAGGAAAAATTGTGAACTGCGAAAAATTAGAAATTATATGCAAAATATTCTTCCGCGTGGAAGCTACCCCACGCAAACTGATTTTTTAAAGCGGATTTTTCAAAGTCAAGCTATGAGCGGAAACACCAGTCACGCCCTCTAATGGAAAAACAACGCATTATTTGAAAAAGAGGCTTCATGAAAAATGGTCTTTGTGGTAAAACGTATGGAAAGAAAAAAAGATTATTTTTTCAATTGCAGTTTTAGGAGCTATGATGTGAAAAGAAATACATTTTGAATTCAATAACAGCTTTTTTACACCCCCGAGCTGCCAAGTTATGCATCGGAAAAAGAGCAAACTGCTTTAATCTTCGTTCTCACACTTCTAGCTTCCTAGCACAGAGAGAAGTTTTCAATTCTGACCAAAGCGTGCAGAAGTATGGCGTTCACAGAGGAACGGAAGGAAATAGTGATGCCTAAAAAGCACGTACTTTTTGTTGTCAAACGACGTGCAAAAAAACAGCTGAGGAAAGTTGCATCACAACAAACTCCTAAAATCACTGAAACTTGTCACCGCATATTGGTTCCATTTTAAAAATACAGGAAGTTAAATACGCTAAGAATATTGAAATGTCAACACGTAGATTCTAAAGACGCGTATGTTAACTAATTTTTAACTTCAGTGGCTCATAAAAACTGGTAGTGAATCATTTTCTGCAAATAAATTTAACTGTTTCCCAAAGTACCGCATTTTCCGTACTGGAAATTTAAAACAATAATAATAATGCTATGCGCGAAATTTCAAAGTTAAGCAAGTTCTTAAAAAACCGCAGTAAAAATAAAAGCTAAAAAGCCTTTTACTTTAAACTTTTGGTTTTCACCGTTTTTTTTTTTTTTTTTTTGATTGGAAGTTTAGCGACCACCGTGAGCAACTCAATGGGCTATATAAGCAGTCGCCTGTCTATAATTCTATTATTTAGGGTCACTGGTTCCAGGAAAGGAAGAGAGCCAGCGCCGTAAGACAAACACAACATCCATGCCTAACGGGATTCGAATCCGGACCCGTCTCGCACTTTTACTGTTAAGTACTCGTTGTGACTTCACAGTCTGGTGATCCTATCTTCGTATGTTGGTTCGCACTTTCAATCTGGCAAGCCAACTTCTCCGAACCGTCTTCCCACTGTCGCAATTGAGTATCTAGATTCAATCTGCTGTAGCTTATTAATAAATAGGAACTGTACATCAATTATACTCAAAATAGTATTGCTATAGTAATGATCCGAATTTCTCTGCGAAGAACAGAAATCAAGCTTTGCACATCAACCAGATGGCTTTTTCAAGGAAGGCAGCTACAGCAAATTGCAAACTGAATACTAGAACACTTCAACAATTTGAACGGGGTGACTTCACAGTCTGGTGATTCAAATTGCAAAGTGAATACTAGAACACTTCAACAATTTGAACGGGGTGCAAAGTGAATACTAGAACACTTCAACAATTTGAACGGGGTGCAAAGTGAATACTAGAACACTTCAACAATTTGAACGGGGTGACTTGACTAGACAATAAATGAATAGGTGCAAATGTTATTATTCATTCGAAGAAACGAGGAGCCATGTTAGTTGGACACGCGGTATCGTGGGAGAAAACTCAGCGTTATTTGACGAACTGGTACCAAACTCATGGCAATTCTAGAGACGCTATCACTGCAAGCCTCACTGTTGGTAAAGATCTCTAATGTTTCGCGAATGGCAATAGATTTAGGCGCGGAGTAGGAAGCTAATTTCTTTTATCATCCCACATAGGATCAGCGAACCTGAACTTGACTTCTGTGGACAGGGAAGTGGTTACTTTTCCGTCTCTTGTTTCTCTTTTGTGTTCGTTGAGTCTAATTCTGAACGAACTCTTGGTCATTCCGATGTAGTATAGATTGGAGCCATCTGCTCCATCTGGATATTGTAGTGGGATGGTATAAATACCTGCTGTAGCTTCCTTCCTCATAAGCGTCACAAAGGTCCCACGGGGCATAAATAGTTGCATCCAAATTTTCCCTGTGGGTGTTAACCCCAAAAGAAACTGCTAGCTGTGTGTCGCGAAAATTATTTCTACTTTGCCGATCACGTGTTGAAAAGATTCGCCGAAAAGATACTTGTATAGTCAAGAATCCAGAGCTGTCAGATGCACGATTAAAAAAATGAAGAAAACAAGTTAAAAGTACAGATAAAATCACCTATAATGGCAAGCACTTTCAAAGCTACCTTAGCTTCATCATCGGCCAAATGCACGAAAGCACGGGTATACAATCCTGAAACTATACAAATGAGTAGTGTTGCCAAAGTGAAAATGGCGTACTACAAATAATTATAGCTAAATGGAACTTACGTATCTGGAGAATTACCAGGTGTTACACTCAGCTGATTCAACAGCAGGATCCAAGGGTAAGGTATGGTCACAAGCAAGTCGTCATTACAACAGCTGGTGGAAAAGCGAGTTATACAAAGACTTTCCGAAAGTAACAGAGAATGTTTATCAGGTGCAGAAGGTAGTAGTGTGGTACGACTCTAGTCTGGAAAATGTTCACGATAAGCAACTGTGCGGGCTAAGGCAGAAGAGGTTGAACCGATTCGTACTGCGTATTTGTGCTCCGCAACACGCACTTCCATCGAACGTAGAGTAGAGCCTATGTAAGAGGTGTCCTCAGAGCCCGGTGTATTAGACACGAGTGGAATGTTATAAACACCATGTCTGTGTGATATGAGGGCCTTGTCTCGGTCCTTGCGCAACAGATGGAATAAATTATAACTGCGTTTTCCAAAAGAGCTGCGAAACTTAGCACAGTTATTCCTAAGAATGTTGACAATGGATGGCTTGTAATCAATCCTACCCACATATCGAGTAGTGGGTGACTCCCGTTGTAACGTCGTGAAGTGGAGGCGATTCACCCTTCTGTCCAGGCGAAAAATATCGTCATAGGAATAGTCAAACGTGGAAGCAATGGTCAAAATGATGATAAAGCTAAGGTAGCTTTGAAAGTGATTGCCATTATGGGCGATTTTATCTCTACTTTTAACTTGAAAATAAATGTCAATTTTAATTGCAAGTTCTTCAATTTTTAATCGTGCATGCGACAGCTCCGGATTCTTGACTATATCATCTAGCACGAAGATTTTACTTTACTTAAGATACTTGTAATTGAAACTATGTCGCTTCTCTGGTGGCGCAAAGGTTTAAGCGCTGGCTTCAGACGATTCGTCCGAGAAGGATCCAGGTTCGAATTCCGCTGAGGCACAGACTTTGTGTTTCTCTTACGGCACTGCACTGGCTTTCTCCCTACCCTGGAACCAGTGACCCTAAATTACGCACAGGAAACCGGCAATTACCCATCGAGTAGCTCACGGTCGTAGTTAAATCACCAACAAACAAACAAACAAAAGCGAAAGAGTACTCTGGTACTCTTTGTAGATAATTTGTGCTATACATCTTTCGCATGCCAACATTTCTTGGGTGTAAAATAAAATGAGTGATTCAAGAGTTCACATTTATTTACGTACGACACGTGCGTTAATTCAAGTCACTCACGACCGCACCGAGCCACAGTCAGGTACATATTAAGTGGAATTAAATCGTAACAACAAACAATAAGGTTTACTCCTTCCTGACATTGTGCGGTATTTAGGTAGGCGGATTTACGAATGTTATTATCGTAAAACCAATGAAAGAAGATACGCTATATTGACAAAAGTCACCGGACACCCCTTCAAAAGCAAATGAACGGATCCGTTACGTTGTTAAGTTGCGCGCTACAGCTTCAAACGGTATAAAAACAAGCCTGCAGTTGACCGCGATCATATCGCACTGTAAGTACATACATACATACATATCATTAAGCTGTTCTCTGAGATTCAGAGGTTAGCTCCAAAAAGAAATACAAACTTCCAGATATTTTTACTTATTGTTGTCGTAACAAACTTCTCCATTTACATCGATCTCGACACACAACTCGTGCTTCACTGATATCCATTACACGCCGCACACAAGATCTTTTATACTTCACACTCATAATCCTTTTCTCATGGAGACACTCCTGAATCTGATCCACCCATGTCTTCCTTGGACTTCCTCTGCCTTTCCTTCCTGCCACTTGGGCTGAAAAGATTTTCTTAGTAAGCATTTCATCACTCATTCTTTCAACATGGCCAAACCACCGAAGCATATTGGTCTCCACCTTGCTAACAACATTTTGCTTCACATCACACAACTGCAATACATCTTCATTTTTCACACAATCAGATCGTGTCTTGCCACAAACCTTACGTAAGTAATGCATTTCTCCAGCACACAAACGACTCCTATATTTCTTCTGCAGTACCCAGGTTTCACTGCCATACATCAGAGTAGGAACAATTACAGTTTCATACACAGCCATGCGGGACTCTCTGGAGAACCCATAATTCATGTGAAAACCTCCAAGAGCAGCTATGACTTTCAAAGAAGTATTTACTCGCCTACTGATTTCACCATCCAACTTGTTCTCTCTGTCAAACATACTTCCTAAATACACAAACTCACTCACCTGGTCAATCACAGTGCCATTTATACTTACATTACATTCAGTGCTACCAGTTCCTCTCTCAAACACCATAACTTTGGTTTTTCCCTTATTTATACTCAGTTTGAATTTCATGCAAACTTGGTGCATCCGAGTCAACATACTCTGCAACTCACTTTTGCTCTCTGCCAACAGGACAGTGTCATCAGCATACAGCAATCTGCACACACGGATATCACCAAGACATAAACCACTATTACCTATTTTGGCATCACGCATGCATGCGTCCATAAATATATTAAACAGCCATGGTGACATTACACAACCTTGTACAACTCCTGCACCAACAGAAAACCATTTTGATAAAACACCATTCACTCGTACACAAGCTCTACTACCAGCATACATGGCTTTTACACTATTAAGTAGATTCCCAGTTACACCATATTCATTCAATACCTTCCACAAAAGTGTCTTATTCACTCGGTCGTAAGCTTTCTCTAAATCTATGAAGGCAGAAAAAACTTTCTTCCCAACAGCCAGATACTTTTCAATCATCGTGTGTAATGCAAAAATCTGGTAAGTGCAGCCTTTACCAGGCATAAAACCACTCTGAACATCCCACACTTTCACTGATGTAAGACCCCGTACTTTTTCAATAACAACCTTACCAAACACTTTCCCTGGCACACTCAGTAGGCTAATACCACGATAGTTTTTGCATTCAGTCTGATCACCCTTTCCCTTATAAAAGGGAACAATAATAGCATCCTTCCAATCCCGAGGGACCATTCCTAACTCGCAGCACAACTGGAAAATTTCAGTTAACCAGTCAATTATAGAGCCACCACCATATTTCAACATCTCTGCAGTTATACCATCAACTCTTGGAGCCTTACCATTCTGAAGAGATTTTTCAGCTTTACACACTTCTTCTCTTGAGATCCTGCCTGTGCTTTCATCCCTCATTGTGACATCATCTGCACCTGTCTCAAAATCATCTTTGCTTTCTTGATCTAATAACTCACAGAAGTATTCACCCCATCTGTCACTTAACTTATTGGGCTCCCAAATCATTTCCCAAATCTCATTCTTCACACAACTTACAACTTTGCTTCCCCTATTTTTCCTGAGTCTCATGTACTTCCAGAAGGACTTTCTATCTTTCCAAAAAGCCAGTTCATGCCTTTCCACTTTCTCCTTCCTATCTTTTGCCGTACTGTGGCGAACCAGCTTAGTAGCTTCACGCTTTTTACAGCGATATTCATCCACAGACTCTACCTTGCAACATCCCCAAATAGGCTTCCTTCTTTCTCTTTACTGCCTCTTCAATCTCACTAATCCACCAAGCATCACCTCTATTGTTACTCACTATTGTGGTGCCACAGACCTCTTTAGCAGCAGTGACAACACAGTTCTTAAAACATTCCCACTTCTTTTCTACATCACACTGTAAGGTTGAGTGAAAATGTCGCGGGAGAGAACTGACTTTGAGAAAGGAAAGATTTTTGGGTGTTATTTTAGTGGGTTGTACATAAAAGAAACCGAGAGGCATTTAAACATACCCAAGCCAACTGTTTTGGATATACGGAGTAAGTGGAAGACACATGGCGTGCCTGAAGCAGCAAAACGTACCGGCAGACCAAAGAAAATCAGTTATAAAGGACGTTAAAGCCTCAGGAGAGTAGGTACAGCTAATCGACGGAGTACTGCACAAGACCTCAGTGTACAGGTGAGTAAAAACGCTGGAACCTCGGTATGTACACGTACCATTCGCAGAGAAATTCATTCCATTGGTTACCGTGGTCGCGCGGCTGCTCATAAGCCTATCATCTCCACACGGAATGCTACTCGTCGTTTAGCATGGTGTAAAGAACATTTATCGTGGACCGTAGAACAATGGAAACAGGTTCTATGAACTGATGAATCCAGACACACGATCCATCAGTCTGATGGCCGTGTGTGGGTATGGCGGCAGCCGGGGAATGCTATTTACCACAGTCTACTGTTCCTACGGTCACGTTTTGAGCTTGCAGTGTGGGGGTGCTTTCTCGTGGTATGATCCCGGCCCATTGGTTATCGTGGTCAAACCTGTTAACCAGCACGTCTACCTCGATATTTTGGACAATTATGCCCTACCAACTCTGTGGCAATACTACGGAACCGAGACTTGTCGGTACCAGCAGGATAATGCACCGATCCATAAAACAAGGACTGTTACGGCGTGGTTTGCGATAATTCCGTATCGTGAGTGGACTGGCCAGCACAGAGCCCTGATCTTAATCCGATAGAGCACCTATGGGATGAATTAGAGCGCCGCATAAGAAGTTTGGAACCAAGGCCTACTACTAAGCAACAGTTAGCGGCAGCATTATGTGCTGAATGGAAGCGCATACTTATCGCCTGTTTTCCAAAACCTTGTCGAAAGCATGTCTCGAATGGCCAGTGCATGTATTAAGGCAAAGGTGGACCGATACCGTGCTAATGTATGCCAATAAATGCTATGATGTGTTCCTTTTCTAGGTGTCCGCTGACTTTGGTCAGTATAGTAAATGTGAGCCATAAAAGTAAATATTTACTACACTATGGCGGCAGCAATACTAAGTACGAGCATTTTGAATATTTAGGTTTCCAAAAACAACATTTATTATTGTATATTATTCAGTTTTAGACGAACGTAAGAAACGACCATAACACCGATGAAACGTGATGTAGCTACGAAAGTCCGTCTGCGCATGAGCAAGCTAAAATCTGATCTCAAAATACACTGCCGGACAATTGCTAAGGACGGATGACAATAGCAACGATAGCAACCATAAAATGGAAGGCAGGAAAATGTGGAAATTAGCATAAGTGTGGGATACAGTAAGACGTGTTGTGCATATGCAAATTTTGGATTGCCAAACTTGTTCGTGACGTCATAGCGCCGATAAGAGATATAAAGGATTTGACACGTATTGACCGTTGTTGTTCAAACGCAAAGTTGAAAGGAAGAGAATCAATTGACGAACTTGCAATTTTCAGTATGTCTTCCCGACATCACCTAGATGATTTTACGCGTAACCGTATTATCAGCAAGATTGAAGAAGGGCGAAAAATAACAGATGTTGCCAGGGAGTTCGACGTCAGCCACAGTGTTGTTTCAAGGCTTTGGAAATCATTTCAAACAAATGGAGAGTGTAACAAACGTCACGGTGGAGGTCGTGTTCGCAGTACCACACCTGCAGAAGATCGGTACATAGTGCTATCAACAAAAAGACACAGGCGCAGCACAGCTAGTGAGGTAGCAAATCAGTTCATGGCTGCTACTGGCAAGTGGATCTCCCGAAAAACTGTTGCCAGACGTTTGCATGAAGGAGGACTATACGCCCGCCGTCCTGTTGTGTGCATCCCATTGTCCAGACGTCACCGTACCGCCCGTTTGCAATGGTGCCATCAACATCGCAATTGGACTGATAACGATTGGTCTGCTGTCCTCTTCTCAGATGAGAGTAGATACAGTCTATCGTCTGATTGTCGACGACAACTGATCTGGCGTGATAGTGGTACTGCATATTGTCCAGCAAACATACAGGAAAGGGACCGATATCCGACATGTAGTGTCATGGTATGGGCTGGCATCATGATCAATGGCCGTACGTCCCTCTATGTGCTTCCAACTGGGACTATGACTGGCCAACGATACATTAATGATGTTCTGCTACCTCATGTTCGCATGTTTCGTGGTGCTGTCGGTGATAGATTCATTTTCATGGACGACAACGCAATATGTCATCGAACAGTCGCTGTCCAGGAGTGTCTTGAGAGCGAGGATATTCAACGCCTCGTGTGGCCAGCACGTTCTCCAGATCTGAATCCCATTGAAAATGTGTGGGATGCTTTGGGGAGGAGTCTTGCTGGTCGCCAATGTCCTCCAATAAACAAGGACACCCTTATCCGTGCACTGACAGAGGAATGGGATAAATTACCCCAACAGCTGCTTGATGATGTTGTGCAATACATGACACGACGTGTGGAATCTTGCATCGCCCTCCATGGTGGCCATATCCCGTATTGACATCTTACGCCGGAACGCCTGCGGACGGTAATTGCATTTTTTCACGTTTACGTATTCTGCACAAAATGGCCTGTTTGTCCCTTGAACACGTTCCAAAGCCTTCTGGATTTCAGAGCACAATAAATTGTCTTTCTTGTAATGTCCTGGCATTCTGACATTCTTTTATTTCACTTGGCATCCAACCACACTTACTTTTTTATGCGCTATATAGCCGTTTATGATCCGTCCTTAGCAATTGTCCAGCAG
This sequence comes from Macrothele yani, assembly GCA_039090855.1. Taxonomy (NCBI): domain Eukaryota; kingdom Metazoa; phylum Arthropoda; class Arachnida; order Araneae; family Macrothelidae; genus Macrothele; species Macrothele yani. The sequence continues at coordinate 127,766,725 of CM077027.1, read as the reverse complement.
TGTAGAAAGAAAAGCTGAATCACAAGTGTGTTAGTGAGCGGGAACGGTAACTTTCGGGGTAATATATCCACAGGTGTTATACATCATTTTAAAGCTCAAGTCGCCGCACAAGTGGCGCAGTGGTTTTAGCGATGGCTTCTGATCATTCGTCCGAGATGGGTCCGAGTTCGAATCCCGGTGGGGCATTGATGTTGTGTTTGTCTTACGGCAGTGGCTCTCTCTCTTCTCTGAAACCGGGTCGCAGATGTCCTAGTAGCCAATGTTCGTGACAGCCACGGAGGAACCTCAGGTTCGATCCCGGAATGGTACGAACCTTCGAACCACTAAATATCTGCCGTGCGTCGGAAGGGCACGTTAAGCCCTCGGACCCCTGGTACTGGTCGAAAGGGCGTCTTCCTCCCCCTTTCTACCTCGCTTCCGTGTCATTTTGCTATCAGGTACTCTAGCTCAAATATCCTAGCTTCGTATAGATAAGGGTTGTTTAAGACCTGGGGTCAGACACTCCCTTCTTAAGATGCTCTACAAATGATCTGTTCCTTCTCTGGAACCAGTGGCTCTAAATTGGGGAAGGGCGACTGCTTATAGCCCACTGAATTGGTTACGTGGTCGTTTAACCTCCAACCAAAAAAAAAAAAAAAAAGCTCCTGCCAATCGCAGGCGACCTGCCACCCCGCATTCATACCTTGAGGAGGTCGAGAGAAATCCAAATTTCGATACGACGAACCGTTTTCATAGCATCAAAAATAAGGGCCGCGGGTAGCTAGTGGGCAACGTTCGTAACTGCCACGGAAAGCACCTCAGGTTCGATCCTAGGCAGGTACAAACATTCGATCCACTAAATATCCGCCGTGCGTCTGATGGACACGTTAAGCTGTCGGAACCCGGGTACTCCCCCCCCGGTAATAAATAAGGGCGTCTTTCTTCCCCTTTCTACTTCGCTTCCGTGTCACTTTCCTATCGGGCACTCTAGCCCAAATCTCCTAGCTTCCAATTTCTAAGGGTTGTTTAAGACCTGGGGTCAGACACTCCCTTCCTAAAATCCTCTACACATGATCATAGCATCAAAAATGCATTTATGTAGCGGCTTTAATCATATTTAGGATCATTTTCTCGTAATTTACGCAGATTGGAATGAGATATTGTTACGTTAATGTAAAACGTGATGAAATAATGTTCGGCGATAGTTTAGTAAAATACAATGTCGAGTAACAATGAAGTTAACTATTGTTGCGCCACTTCATGGAACAACATTCAAAAATCAAATTTCAGCAATGGTTTTCATTACATCCGTTACCCATCTTCGTTACATCAAAAATGTTTTAGTTGGGATTTACTTTGCTACTGTCGGGAAAGATGCAAAGCCTAAAAAAATAAAGAAACGGTTACATACTGAATAGTACGCCCCAGGGGCCGAGTGGTTAGATGCGTTGGCTTCTGGCTACTTGGGACGGGCCCGAGTCCAGCTTGTCTTACTGCATTGGCCATTCCGCATCCCATGAACCAATAGTATCAAATCAGAGACGGGCGGATGTCCATAACCCCTTGAGCTACTTATGCTGATCGTTAAACCCCTCCACCATAGCTTTCAGATGTTCAATGCATATACACTGCTTGGCAATGAAATTGCTCCACCCAGAAGGATGTTTGCTACAAACATGCAAATCGAGATATGCAAATAATGTTAAACTGGAGCTGATGACGTCACACGTTCGTGAGATAAAGATGCCAGCAGCAACACGGAAGGTAATGGGTGGTTGCAGGTGGAAGTTTCAGATTTTCTGTTTGTGCTGGGAAACTCTTCAGCGAATGCCCGGTTCACGCGGTTGGTAGGTTTATCGCTATTTGGATGCGTTTCAAAAAGGAAGAATTGTAGGCCTGTGTGAAGCGGGCTGGACTACACGTCGTATCGCTGCGCATGTGCAAATGGATGCACGAACTGTTGGACGCTGTTGGATCCAGTAGCTACAGGAAGGTTCGTACGTGCGTCGGAGCAGCACTGGTACAGCCCGATAGACGTCAGCACGCTTGGACCAGCGGATTGTTCGACACCCTTGTTTGCCAACGGAAAGCATTGTAGTAGACTTTCAACGTGCTTTGTCGTCGGCCATGGAGGTCGCCATAACGACCCGAACTGTAAACCGAAGGTTACATGTGGCAAACCTGCGCAGTAAGCAACCGTTACGTTGACGGCGAGCCATCGCAGCGCTCGTCTGGTTTGGTCACGAAGTCTTGATAACTGGGGTGACGAATGGAGCACTGTGGTCTTCAGTGACGAATCCCGTTTCTGTCCGGGTGCTGCCGATCGACGGAGCCGTGTCTGGCGACACCCTGGTGAGCGGAAGGATCCCGGTTTCGTTCCCGACCGCCAAACCGCAAGTCAGACAGGCGTCATGGTATGGAGTGCTACTGCGCATGACAGCAGGGCACCCCTTGTCCGCATCATGGGCACACTGACAGCTGCACGATACGCGAGCGAGGTTCTGCAGCCCATTTTGATACCGTTCCTGAATGGCCTACAGAACCCCATTTTCCAGCAAGATAACGCCAGTGTACAGCTCGGGTATTCAGACTATATTTGCAACATATTCAAACACTGCCATGGCCAGCAGGATCGCCAGATCTATCCCCAATCGAAAACCCGTGGGGCCACATTTGACGTCGTCTGCAATCGAATCGGCCTGCGCACGATCCCGATGAATTATGGGTGCAAGTCAACCGTGTTTGGTGTTCCATTCCTCAGGACGATATCAGTCGATCGTGTGACTCACTCCGTATTGCTGCTTGCATTACCGTTCGCGGCTGTGCAACCACTTACAGCGGCATACCCTTTGTGCTGCATTATCTCATCTGATAAACACTGTACGCGGCTGAAAATACAGTAGCATCAAGGTAAACTAAGCCGACCAGAAGTCTCGAATTCTTGAGGACATTCCTCGAATTTAGTTTACTATCCCCCAAAACCGTCTGATGCCTTTCGGGACGCAAATTGTCCTCAAATCATGATGTTTGTCCTCAACTATTCTCAAATTTACACTTCGTCATTAGCTTGTTAGGTTTCTAATGAAAAATGTTTTTAAAAATAGTCGCCGTTGTACTAATTTTCCAACATGCTACTTGTGAAAACAAATTTTGACTATTTTGTTTCCTTTTTCTGAGTTTAACGACCACTCTAAAAATTATAAGCAGCCACCTGTCCCTAATTTGGGGACATTCGTTCTAAGGAAGATAAAGATCAAGTGATGTAAGACAAACACACCACCCATGTCTCATTCGGGACTCGAACTCGTACCTACTTGAACGAACGGTCAGTGGCCAGCACTAAGAGCACGGCACCACTGGGGCGGCCGAATTTCGACTGCACTTGTTCTGAGTTCTACCAAGCATTTTGACAAATAGAAAAATTCGCCATGCAATTCGTTCATTAGTGCGCAACTTCATTTTAATTAAGCACAGATACCTACACTGAAAAGCAACTGAATTAGAGACAGCTGGCACTATGCAAATGTGGCAATGTGGGCGGCCCTGTAAACGGAAACGACATGACGTATGCAGCGATCCGACAATATAAGGAGTGATGCGACGGTAATCAGTAAGAGTCGGACGCAGTATGGGTCAGACGAAGGATCTAAACGCATTTGATCGTGGGCAAATTGTCGAGACCCGACGAACGGGTCACTCCATCTCGGAAGTCGTGCATGCACTGGAATTTTCACGAGCCACTGTGTCACGGGTGCACCGTGAGTACATCGAATCCGGTAAAACCATCCCTGCAAGGGCCAACTGCCGTGTATGAGTGCGGTCATCGTCGGTTTGCTTGCATTGCAACAGCGGATAGACGGGCCACAGTGCAAGAAATCACTCGGCAATTTAACGCTGGTGCACAAAAAGGTGTAAGCAGCCACACCATCCAGAACCATCTCCTCGCTATGGGGTACAGAAGCCATCGTCTCACAAGGGTACCGCTGCTGACCGCACATCCCAGGGTGCGAAGATTAGCATGGGCGCGGGAACATCGCCACTGGACCCTAGACATGTGGAAAAATGTTGCCTGGACTCATGAGTCGAGATTCACGTTGGTACATGCGGATGGCAGGGTACGAGTACGGCGTAAACCATATGAAGCTATGGATTCTTCTTGCCAGCAGGGTACTCTTCAAGCTGGTGGGGATGCTCGTCTGGAGACTGTTTACGTGGACTGAAATGGGATACCTGGTACGTGTAACATCGTCCCTCACAGGTCAACGTTACCGGGATATCCTGGACGACCATTTGCTCCTGTTTGTGCGTCTTCAACATCCCACTGGGGACCTCATCCTGCAACAAGACAATGCACCGTGCCATCGCTACCGAATTGTATCCGAATGGTTGGTTGAACACTCCGCCGACGTGACCTGGCTTCCTTGGCGAGCTAGGTCACCTGACCTCAATCCAATCGAGCACATCTGGGATGCCATCGAGAGAGATGTTCGAGGCTCTGACCCCCTCCATCAAATCTTCGTGAATTGTGGGAGCTTGTTCAGGGGTCGTGGATCCGTATGACTTTCCAAAGCTTCCGATGTCTTGTCGAGTCCATGCCGAGACGAATCGCCGCCGTAATCAGGACGAAAGGTGGTGCTACACGTTACTAGACAGGTATCTCTAATTCAATTGCTCTTCAGCGTAAAGTAATAAAGCATTTCACTTTTGCTAATACACTGGCGGAGAGTGAAAAAAGAACACTAAGAAGGAGACGTCTGATACCAACGAAATTTATACAGCATAATAACGGAATACAGAGCACAACGTGATCAAAACATTATGGCAAAATACAGCTGCATTTGCTGGTAAACTGAAAAAGAACATTCCCATGTAACATAGTTAGTACGAGGGTGAACCATGAACTGCGTCACACTGTGCAATTCTGGCATGGAGTCTGTCGTACAGATGTTGGATGTAAGTTTGGGGTATTGAGTTCCAAGCATCATCAACCTGGACGCGTAAATCGGGGATGGTCGTGGCTGGCCGTGGAGACCGGATAAGTCGTTGTCCCATAAAATGCCACACGTGCTCAATGGGGGACAAATCCGGTGAACGTGCAGGCCATGGAAGTTGTCTCACACCCTGAAGTGCATGTTGCGTTGCACATGCCGTGTGTGGGCGTGCGTTATCGTGCTGGAAAACACCACGATGGACCGACCTTACAAATGGCACAACAACGGGCTGAATGATGTTGTTGATGTAGGAGGTGCTGTTTATCGTACCCGGTACAAACACTAGTTTGGTACGGGAGTGATAGCTGATTGCTCTCCACACCAGGAGACCAGGTGTAGGCCCTGTGTGTCGCTGGCGGATGCAAGAAGGGTGGAGACGCTCCCCTGTGCATCTTCGAACACGCATACGGCCATCGGAGGCTCCCAAGCAGAATCTGCTTTCATCGCTGAACACGACAGATTGCCATTGCGTTCTCCAGTGCAGACGTTGGCGACACCACTGCACCCGTTCCTGACGGTGGGCTGGAGTCAGAGGTACACATGCCAGAGGCACACGTGCACGTAGTCCTGCATCCATTAGACGGTTGCGGATTGTTCGCACAGTCACCTCGGGTGCAACGGCAGCTCGGATTTGCGTCGCAGTGGATGTTCTGCTTGATAACGCCGCTCTTCTTATGCGTCGATCGGTCCGCTCATCAGTCCGTCTGTGACTCCCGGTTCCACGTCTTCTCGTGTGGGAATGTTCCTCGGACCATCTACGCCACCATCGTACCACCGCCGATACTTTCCGTCCAATTCGCTCCGCAATACGACGATACGAACGCTCGGCCTCGCGGAGTCCGACTAGACGACCTCGCTCCAAGTCCGATAACTGCTGAAATCGTACACGTCTTCCATGTCCAGGCATTGCAGCTTCTTCAGGGTCTTCGCACGTGTCCGTACCCCGACGACTGATTATATTCACTTGGCCGTACTCCTTAAATACCACCGACGATAATTTGCATATTATTCCGTGCTGTGGCGTAAGCGCTCACCGGTTGGTCCCGAAATTAACATCACCCCTATGTAAACTCGACCCAATGAACATATGTGAACTTCATGATCGTCCGCCAATTCCTTCTTGGTGTTGTTTTTTCACTTTCCGCCAGTGTATGTCATCGCCATCATAGCTCTGCTTTATCAATACAGATTACTAACATTCTAAAAGATATATCCTCTTAAGACATAAATTTTCGTATGTAATATCACACTTATAGAAACAATAGAGTTTTGTGACAAAAAGATTTGCATTTTTATTCGGATTATGTGCCAATATTTCCTTTAAGTGGCCATGCGCAATGCGCACCAAACGCAATGAGCTGGGCAGGCACCAAAACCACTTGGGCAAAACTTTATATTTGTTTTGATATTTTTTCTTTCAAGTTGTTTAAACCATGAAGAATTAAAAGCAACAGCAGGCATGTTTCAGTGGTTCTAAACAACTATGATTCTTTCGTTTAGACATTATTGAATTTAATAAAAAATACGGTACAAAAACGAACTTGAACGCAAACACAAGGCGTTTTTCAGCGTCTTTGATGTTGGAAAAAATTTGCCTTTATATCAGACAAAGTTTTGAGCAAAATTCTTTTACCAGCGGCTTACAATTTAACTGACCGGAATGTCTTTCCCTTGCCAACTAGCATGGGTGCATTAGTTAGTACAATGAACTTGGTTGCGGTTTGCTGTGATCGGCTGGCGCTGACGTGTTGTTTTGAGAAAAGACCCAATATCTGCCTCTTTCTTGGAGTGGGAAAATCACCAATCCGCATTATCGCGTTCACTATCTTCTCGCACGAGGCAACTTTGCAAGAAAGCTTTGAGAATGAAGTGGACAATGAGACGAACTTAGAAGGAGGCGATCAGCATTTAAGAAAAGTGTCGTTTTGACTTTTGAGAGCCCGAATTTTATTTATTTATTATTATTATTGCAGGTAATTGATTTTTGATTAATTAAATTAATTAGGGATTCGGGAATTTTGATCTAAAATGCTTACTGCGCGGAGGAAGTTAAGTCCCTGCGCGGCCGCGCATCTTAGTGGGAACATTGGTATGAATGTGTCCCCAAATGATCTGCTGATTTAGTTACACCACATCATTTTGTCTTCAAATCAGTGTTCCAATATCTGGTTACCTTACGGTAAACCCTTATGTACTCCTATTTGCATGCTCTGCGTCAAACCCCTTTCTCACTCCTTCTGGGTATGGCAATTTTAATGTCGAGCAGTGTACGTACGTATGACTCAAGCTAGAAAATATGAAAACAATGTAAGAATTAATTGGCTTCGCACCAAGAATGTTTCAGCAGAACCTTTTGGAGTTTCAAATTAGTGTAACGTTAAAAAATAAGAATTATGTTAAAAAAAAAGGGGGATAATTTACTTCTCACGAAAGTATGTCTCTTCTTTATGCCAATTTCACTTATGGAGAGCGACGAGAAAATATTTTTCGAAACAAGAGGAGCACGGATTCATCAGTTTTTCGGGAAAGGGGATCTCATGACAAATTTTCTTTTCCAAATTGCTTTCATAAGAGACAGTGAATTGCATTCCCCTTCTTCCTCCCCCCAGTCTTCTGCTCATCCAGCACAACAGTCGGCACTGTAAAAGATAATTAAATCACTTCGCGGTGAATCGGGGGACTTGGCGAGTGCTGCGTTACAGTCACGATACCTAGAGGAAGGCGCCGAAAGAATTTGATAGAAAATTGTTTTGCTCCGTTCTGTGACTGACTTTCCCTTCTTCCCTCCCTCTTTCTGAGCATGCGTCGAGAATTTCATGGGCCATTTGATTTTCCGCATGGTTTCTCGGCTTACAAACCCGTTTCCGAAAAATAATACTTCTGCCTCGTGTATAAAACATGGAATGCGATGAAATTCCAACTCAGAGCCTCGCTGAAGACTCCCTTGTCCTCTAAGTTTTAACAATATATTCCAAAAGCACTCGTTCAATATTTTCCCCTCACTTTTTTTGTTGTCTGTTCACCAGAACGATATTTTGAAATACACTGGCTGAATAAAAATCAATCAGATTCAGTAAATTTTTTTTTAGCTTTTGGACAAAAAAAAAAAAAAAAAAAAATCTTCCAACGGAATTCCCTACTTTATCTTTTATTTGACTTTTGAAATACACTTGGAAGGTGATAGATCTCATTATAATCACAAACTAGGTTTTTATTGACTAACAGCTCAACTTTGTGTAAAGCTGAACGTCTTTCTTTTCTCTGGGAACGATTTATTGCAGAAAAAAACAACAACAAAAAAGAGGTTTACAGGAGGCTAAATAGTTTCTGGGAATCAATATCATTCAGTTTTGCTCCCATTTCTCACTTAAATTCAGTGCATGGTACAGCCAAATCTGTCTAATATGGAAAATACCTAGTTCAGAGTAAAATTTCCTCATGCATATCACTATAGTAACCATTCCTTTGTTACTATTTTTATGTTCTAAAGATTTGCGATATCTCGACTTTATTGCCTAAAGCAAGCATGGGCAACCTTTCCTGGTTTTGGGGATAAATTAGCATTCTTTCTCCGAGTCAAGGGCCAAACTGAATAGATTTTGGCAGATGTTACATTAGCACAAGTTCCGCGGTGGAAGATCAACGAGTGTCTACCTTTTCATGTTTTTTATGTGTAAGCTACTTAAGGCTGTCTTTGAATGAGTGTAAGAGAAATTTTATCCTACACTGCTGGCCACCCAAAATGCAACACCACGAAGGACACGAGATAGCAAAGCCAGATTTACTGGACACATAACGACAGATACAAAGATGAAACGATTGAGCTTACAGGCACGTGCGACTTGCGGAACACGCAGACATCAATAGTTCGTGTGGTCCCCATGGCTGGCAATAACGGCCGCTACACGCCGCGGCATCGAACGAAAGAGGCTTTGGATATGGGCTTGGGGTATGTCGGTTAAGGCTGCTTCCACACGTTGCCGCAGTTCATCACGGGTGGTGCTTGCCGGGCCACTCGGTTGCCGATCAGCGACCAGACGTGTTCGATGGGCGACCTATCGGGAGAACAGGCGGGCCACGGCAGCAGTGACACCTGGTGGGCCGTGAAGAATTGCTACACGATGCGTGTTACGTGCGGGCGCGCATTGTCCTGTTGGCCGCTGGCAGGTCCTGCAGGTAAGAGAGGACTACAGGCTCCAAAACCTCAAAGATGTAACAGTGGCTGTTGAGTGTACCGGCGATGCGTGCCAGAGGGGTGCGGGTGTCATATCCAATTGCGCCCCAAACCATAACGCCAGGCGAACGGACCGGTATGGCGATGCATAATGCAGGCGTCATACAGTTTCTCACCGCGATGCCGCCACACGCGGATCCGACCATTGTGGTGTTGAAGGCGGAAGCGGGATTCGTCGGAGAAGACAATGTCGTGTCATTCCGTAGTCCAGGTGCGGCGTTCAACGGCCCACTGCAGCCGAACTCGCCGGTGGTGTAACGTCAATGGTAAGACGACGTCGAACGGTACGTGCTGACACAGGTTGTTGCGCAACACACCCTAATTCCTGCGCTAACGTTCGTGATGTTGCGGCGCGAGCCGTCAATGCCCGCCGCACAACATGCCGGTACTCTCGTTCGGTGGTGTGCCGCGGCTGCGGCAATCTCTCACGTCCGTCCCTCCTGTACCCACCGAATCCATACTCGCCTCACTGTGGCTCGATGTCGTCTCACACGGGCGCCGATGTCTCGGTACGATAAACCGCTGTCGCGATAAGCCACTATTCGTCCTCTGTCGAACTACGAAACGTGCTGGAATGACTGCCGTATTCTGTAACGAGGCATCAGGAAGCTTCCCACGCACAGATCCGGCAGCACAACACACTTCGATTACTTGAACCCCGCCTTCTGTGCACCCTTCTTATAGTGCTTCTGGGTGGCGTGCCGGGCGCACATAATTTGCATATGCCCTGCAATGCTAATCATTTGCATGTCCTCTGGCGGGCGACGCATGCTGCGAATTTCAGGCCAATCGGATGCCTCCTTCTTCGTGTTGCATTTTGGGTGGCCAGCAGTGTTGGTTGGTTGGTTTTATCGGCGCAAGGGGCCAGTAGTGTATATCTGAAATGTAAATTCTTTTGTACACATTTTCTCGAAGACTATTGCTTTGTAGGGTTTGAAATTTTGAGCACAAATGAAAAAAAACTTACAGCTAATATGTGCGACAGTTATTATTCCGAAAAAATTGCTAGAATTTTTTTAAAATTCAATTTATCTGACTTGAAAGTATTCCCATTTGGGCGTTAGATGGCGTGTTGTGTTAGCTTAGCAGTGTATGGAAGGGAGGAAATCTCTCATTTCTGTCTGATTTTTTTAATTATCTAGGCCAAATAGTAATAATTGAATGGGGCCAAAGGGAGACTCGAATCTTGTCTCCCACAAATCCTCTTAAATCCTACTGTAATTTCATTTTTTGAAAAGAAAATGCTTACATTAGCAGAGAACCCCTGAATTTGAGTTATAGAAACTCCGCCTACCTACTAAGCTTCACCCCAAACAACGTTATTGGTTAAAACGTAACAGCGTGTATTTTGTCTTTTCATTGTGGAGCCAACGAGAGATCGCTTCCATTCGGAATATGGCGAGGTCTGCAGTGATTCGGTGACGTCAACTTCTGGTACATGCAGTCCCTGAAGACGTAAAAGCCACGCCCAAGGAGTAATTTTTTGCGCCATCCATCGCAAAAGAGGAACCCTAAAACTCATTAAGGAACAACATTAAATCCCTTACAATTTACCTCTTTTGGTAAATTCCCGATCAGCCATCACACTTTTGTCTGGTATATAAGATAAATTAAAACGAGTAATAATTAAACGACAGTATTAATATTAAAATTAAAACGAGTTGATACTTCTTATTTTATTTATTAGCATGTACTTCTACAACTTTTTTACGCTTTCCAACCGTAGGTTGAAGAAGCGAATATGCTCCAGCTTTGTCAGTCTGTCTGTGTGTGTGTGTGTCTGTCCGCACGAGAACTCGCGTAAAAATGGTTCGATTTCAATGAAATTCTAGTATGTGGTAGGGGAATACCTGGGTACGAACGCTATTGAAAATGGAAAAAATAGGGCCAAAGGTCAGGACATAGAAGCGGGATCCATTGCATTGCCCTTATGCGTCATAACTTACGTAAAAATACTTTGATCGCGACAAAACTTTGCCATATTGTTCCGGAGGTATACTGAACCAATTCCGTTGAATATCATTGAAGTGGTGTCAAAGGTCAATTCACAGGAGCGAGATTTATTCCACAGCCATTATCCTCATAACTTGACAAAAAATGCTTCTATTGCGACAAAACTTTAGTATGTTGTTTCGGAGGTATTGTGACGTATATTCTAAATTAATTTTCCTTCTTAGTTTCTTTCCCTATGTAAATCTTGAGTTTATTCTTAGTTATACTTCACACTTAACGTAATATCTTTTATCTCAAACGAATACTGTTGGCAACATAATTGAGGTTGAATGAACGTGACGTATGCCTGTAAGATAAGAACGAGAGATAAAAACAACGAGTAAACTGTTGCTTGAGAGAGCGTTTCTTGGAGAGCGTTCTGTTGTAAACTGATTAATGAGAGCGTCGTGTTGTGGAGCTGTGTTCAGTCTGTGTGTTGTGTGGAGCTTTTAATGCGAAGTGATTTGTTATGTTACAATGTGTTGGAGAAAACCGTGAATAAAGCATCATTTCCGTAAGTTTGACTTCTGTTCTAAATGTTTCGTCTGGCCGTTAAGGTTTTATTTAGGAACTATTTCATAGTATGGATATGTTTTTTAAACAACATAGAAGTACGACAAGACTTCTATGTTATAGTATACTGAGCTAATTCTGCTTAATACGTATCATTGAAATGGAATCAAAAGGCAGGGCACAGGAGCGAGATTTATTCCACAGCCATTATCCTCATAATTTGAGTAATGCTTTCTAGTATGTTGGAAAGCGTAGCATAATCAATGTATTGCATGATTTTACTAACTTTTTTACTTATATTCTATGTATATTTTATAATCATATAAATAAGGCTTTAGGTCCAAAAGTGACAACTAAATTTATACGGCTAGCATGAACAAAACCACTCCCTTTGTTATAGTTAGGGTTGGTCAAGATATTATATCAGTAATTTTTAATTAATTTTGACCCATGTAAAAATAAAAAAAAATAAAATAAAAATGGTGGCCTTGATTGCCGGACAAGGTGTTTCCAAAACAGTGAACTCGACCACCGGGAACTTATTCCACTGCTCATAATGATGAGAAAAATTTCTAGAAATATTGGAGTCGAAATATTTTCCGTTCGATTTATAGCGTACTAGGAGTCATATCCGTTCTCCGCAGGTGAGGCCCATAAATTCATTTTTGAACATAAAATTAAAGAAAAGGAAATGTAATTTACGCCAAGATTCCTGTTTAATATTTATCATTTATTGATTTCATCTGCACATTATAATCCTTTCTTGCATGACGTTGAATCGAACTTTGTAAGCATTGGCAATTCATAGAGCAGGAGACTCAGAGGTAAATCTTGTATAGAGACTCATGGAAACAATTTGGCCCCGAAGATCTAATAGAATAGCGCGCCAGTGGACGGACAAGGAACTAAAATGTCGAACCGTAACCGCTTTCCTTTCTTTCTTTTTCTTATATTTCAAGAGTTTACAACTCAGACCAGATCAAATCGTATGTAGAGGTTTTTAGGAAGGGAGTGTCTGACCTCAGGCCTTAAACAACCCTTAGAAATGGGAAGCTAGGATTGGGGCTCGCGTGCCCAATAGGAAAGTGACATAAAAGCGAGTTAGAAAGAGGGAGGAAGACGCCCTTATTTATTACCGGGGGCCAGTACCCACGGCCCGACGGCTTAACATGCCCATCCTACGCACGGAGGATATTTAGTGGTTCGAGCGTTCGTTCCTGCTTGGGATCGAACCCGAGGTCTTCTCCGTGGCAATCAAAATCGCTGACAACTAGGCCAATCGCGGCCCTTGTATTTAAAACTCTCTCCGCGGTTGTACTTATATAGCGACTGGTACCGTACCACGTGACAGACACTATCGTAGTTTCATGTCCGACTACTGGTGTTCTGTCATAAACACGAGAGTTGGATTTCAGTCTCTCCTCCTGTGTGGGCAAATTTTCAATTACTGTGAAGTTGCCAGTTTTTTTATATTAAAATTTTGCGAAAGATGCTTTGAGATCCGTAACTGTTTTACGATTTAGAACGGGGTCGTGACGTCAGTGCACAAGGTTTGACGTAAAACGGCAGCAGGTTTTGGCACCGCTTAATTTTAAATCAGAATTTCATGGAATTTTTACAGCATTTCAACTTTTCTGGCAAAATCAACTAAACTATCAGCACTTTGAACAGTACAGCTAAACAAACCACTTTTGAATTTATTTGGTTTTCAGACTTTTCTAGATGTAGAAGTGGTAGAAAAATTTCAAGGAGACAATATTCCAAAGCAGTCATTTTGATTATTTTTGGTTTTCGAACATTATCCGGACCTATCAGCATGCCAATTTACAGATTTCTAGGTCATTTAGAAGTGGTCGAACAATCTGCGGAAAATTCAGGCAGACAGTGTTGCAAAGCCGCTATTTTTTGTTTTCGGACTTTTTTAGGTTTCTGGACCTTAAGACCTATCAGCATGCTGATTTTCATATTTCTATATAGGTCATTTAGAAATGGTCGAACAATCTGCGAAAAATTCAAGCAGACAGTGTTGCAAAGCCGCTATTTTTTTTTTTTTTTGGTTTTCGGACTTTTTTAGGTTTCTGGACCTTAAGAACTATCAGCATGCTGATTTTCAGATTTCTATATAGGTCATTTAGAAGTGGTCGAACAATCTGCGAAAAATTCAAGCAGAATTCAAGCAGTGTTACAAAGCAGCTTTTTTTTTTTTTTTTGGTTTTCGGACTTTTCTAGGTTTCTGGACCTTAAGACCTATCAGCATGCTGATTTTCAGATCTCTACGTCACTTAGAGGTGGTCCAACAATTGGAGGACGGACACATTCACATTTTCCCACTTGGCTTTATTTATGTATATATTGAGAGTATAGGTACAAATATTTTGAGAGTATAGATACAAAAGCCTATGGAGTTCATTATTTTGTATTTCAATTATTATAGCACGGTGTAAGTGATTGATTAAAAATTTAAAGGGGAGCAAGTGTGCAAAATGGCCTGCCTGAGCAGACCATTTGCACACGTCTCACAGCGTCTTCACACCGACTCTCGGACGCTGTTCCAGGAAAGGTGCGAAACATCAATTAAATTTAAGGGTTGGTAGTATGTAGTTGCATTAAGCTGTAGTTGTAGTTAGGCTTACGTTCTGAAATGCTAACTGCTAAACCTATGAACTCTATCTCTGAACTTGTGAACATAAATGTCAATCCCTAGTAAATACAGAAATCATTAAACGCCAAAGTAAGGAATTAGGTGAAACCACTTATTAGAGTTCATGTTTATTTTTATCAATGTCATTTCAGAACAGGTATATCCATACCAGCCAGAATACGAATTTGCTGGCTTCAATTCACATAATATTCACTTACATGAACTTCTAACAAGACCCCATATCATTGGCGCACCCACGGGGAGGGCGGATGGGGATCGCCCCCCTCCCCTTTGTCTCACAGAGCGGAAAATTATGACGTCGAAGTTTGAAACAAAATGTCACGCTACGCGATCTATATATACTTCTTAATCATGTACCGTATAATTATAACATACAATAATTATAAGGGAGTAAGTTCTGTTAAATAAATTTAGAAAAATCTAACCAAAAATTTCGTCTACTGCTTCTAATCATTTAACTTTCTTGTACTGTAACATTACTAGTAACTGGATAAGAATAAGTGTACAAACGTGAACTTCCTGCTTAATTTATTTGGGGGGGGGGGGGTTACCTCCACTTTGGGAAAATTCTGTGTAGCACGGCCCACGGCGCCCCATGGGAAATTTCTGGGTGCGCTACTCCCCCATCTCACATGCACTTCTAACAAGACGCTATATATAACTGCACCTCTAATAAGTCAATATATCCAGTGCTCTTACCAAAATGCAGTTCCTTCAAATGAGTCGCTCTTACAATCTGGCTCTATCAAAATGCACGCCTAACTAAGAAGTCGTCCTCGTAAATGCACTCACGCTGTATTCCGTGCACATTGACCTCTGATCAACTTTCAGTGATGCCAAACTTAGAAAGCTCTTCGGGGAAAATAATGTGTCGTTAAGTCAGAAAACGTTTAACCAGCAAAAGCAAAATTTACGGAAACTTAAAAGGAAGGTTAAACTAGAGGTGTACGTCAAAAAAGGAAGACACCTTTAAAGAAGCACACCACCAATGCTCCACCTGGACTTGAACCCGGGCACTGGTTGGACGACTCGTCAGAGACCCACTTGTAACGGTTCACAGCAGCCGTCATTACACGAAGATAATGAAGAGCCCAACAATTGAGGTGCGCACCAGAACTTCTAGCAGCCTTTTCTTGCTGAAAAGTTACAACGAGACATTCAAAAGTTCGCGGAATCAGCTCCAGCTATGGAATGAAGAATCGCGCGCGGGGATTTTTCGGTTTCAGAGGTTGTCAGCACCCATGACGTCGTCTGATAGCAAACGCGCCACCCCATTTCCTGTCTGAGTGGATGACCAATCGTTTCTTTGTTTGCCGTGCGTTTAGTAACGTCGCAGCTGAAAATGTCGGCAAACTATGCAAACATCAGATTTTGCTTTTTGCTTTGAAAATTATCATCAGAGACATTAGCCATGCTTCAGCAAGCATGCGGTGAAATGGTAATGAATAAATCACATGATTACATGTGGCATAAGCGTTTCTATTATGGCAGTGTGACTGTCGATGAAAACCCCATCGAAGAGAGAGAGAGAGAGAGAGAGAGAGAGAGAGAGAGACGTAAGGTAATGTGTGTTAAGTAATAAATTTTCCTTTGGAATAGATGGAGGGTTGAAATATTACGTAATAACGTTCTCATGAGAACATACAGAGTGATGAAAATAAGTTTCTGTCGCTCCACGTAGCGGGTTGTAAAAACGAAATTTCGCCGCCCCGGTGGCGCAGTCGTCTAAGCGATGGCCTCTGATCGTTCGTCCGAACGGGGTCCGGGTTCGGATCCCGGTGAGGCATGGATGTTGTGTTTGTCTTACGGCACTGGCTCTCTCTCTTTCCTAGAACCAGTGACCCTAAATTAGGGACGGGCGACTGCTTATAGCCCATTGAGTTGCTCACGGTGGTCGTTAAAATTCCAAAAAAAAAAAAAAAAAAAAAAAGCTACATTTCATCAGAATTTCGTGCTGTGGGTAGTAAAGTGGCAACACTGCGTCGAACGCCACGTACTGGCGGACAGCCCACACGTGTGGTTAGTTGAGCCAAGGCATTGCGCCCTGCAAGGTGCATACCCCTCACTGTCTGTTGTTCATGTTTAATCTCCAGGAAACCGCTGCAGAAGCAAGAGATTGGATATCTTAGTCATACGGCGAGAAAGCTGTTGTGTTTAACTACTCACGACACGTGTAGTGATTTTCCCTATATCTGGTGGGCTATGCACTGTGTTGCATAATAATGCAACGTCCGCATGTCGCTTCTGCAACGCAGGAATCCATCATGCAACTGGGACTGAAGGTTCTTCCTTATGGCTTACCCTCCACCCTCCAGACTTAGCTCCGTTGGACTTGTATTTGTTTCGCTCGATGCAACACTTCTTTGCCGCCCAGCGGTTCGCAAAAACCTCAGGATCTCCAAACATGTTTCGATGACTTACTCGCATCAAAACCGGCGTCGTTCTTGCACGACGGCACTCACCAGCTACCGGACAGATAATGCAAGGTTGTAGCTCACGGGCGACACGGGCTTCAGTGATGATTAAATACCACCTTTGTGTAAGTACGACATCTATTCGACCATAAAATGCTGAAAACGTAAGCACCACTTCATGATACCAGCAGAAACGCTAGCAATGCTTCAGCAAGCATACGGTGAAATGGCAATGAACAAATCGCAAGACTGCATGTGGCATAAGCGTTTTCGTGATGGCAGTGTGAATGTCGGCAACCTAATACAAGGTTGAGCATCTCTTATCTGAAGAATCCCATAACCCAAAACCTTCGAAATCCGAAACTGTTTCCGAAAGCCGACACGACACACAAATGGAAAATTCCAGAAGGCTCCCAGATACTCAGCAGATCTTTGGGTACCCAGGCAGTTATGATACCTGACCTCAGGTATCATGGTGAGACTCTGACGTTCTCTTCTTTCGAAACTATGGGCAAACTGATCCTTTAGAAAACAAACAAGCAAACGAACAAAAAAGATTCGACGCACTGAAGCAATTCATTCGTATTGATTCGTTCGTTGACTCTTCCTGTGAGCGATTTCCGCAAAAAGGATCTTGCAAGTCGATTCTGAGTCGGATTCATCTATGTCGTTGCTTATTCTTTCGATGAAAGATTTCTGCAAAGGAATGATTCTTGCGAACCGGCTATTAGTCAATTTTGTTTGTGTTGTTCGTTTACTTTTCTAGTGAACGATTTCTGCGGGGAATGACGCCCTCGAATTGGTCTTAAATCGGATTCATTTGCTTCTCGTTGAATTTTCTACTGAACGGCTTCTGAAGGGAATTGATCTTGCGAATATGTCCTGAATCGGATTCCTTTGTGTGGTTCGTTAATTCTTCCGATGAACGATTTCCACAGGGAATGACTCTCGCGAATCAATTCTAAGTCAGACTTATTTGTGCCGTTCGTTGACTTTTCTGGTGAGCGATTTCTGAAGGTAATGTCCTCCCGCGAATAGATTCTGAGTCGGACTTACTTGTTCCGTTCGTTGACTTTACCGGTGAGCGACTTCTGAAGGTAATAGTTCCTGCGATTAGATTCTGAGTCGGACTTTTTTGTACCGTTCGTTGACTTTTCCAGTGAGCGATTTCTAAAGGAAATAGCTCCCGCGAATAGATTCTGAGTCGGACTTATTTTTGCCGTTCGTTGACTTTTCCGGTGAGCGATTTCTAAAGAAAATAGCTCCCGCAAATAGATTCTGCGTCGGACTTATTTGTGCCGTTCGTTGACTTTTCCGGTGAGCGATTTCTGAAGGAGTGGCTCTCGCGAATAGATTCTGAGTCGAAGCAATTTGGATCGTCTGTTTACTATTCTGGTAAACGATTTCCCACAGGAAATACCCTATCTACCAACAAGTAATTGGACACCTGTGATAGCAAAGGAAAACGAAGTTTATTCACCTTCAATAGTTGGTGGAGCTTCCACGAGCGGCGATTACAGCTGCGACCCTCCGGGGCATACTCTCAAACAGGCGTTGTACGACGGCTAGCGGTATTTTCTTCCACTCGGCTTGGAGAAGACAGGTCAGTTCCTTCACCGATTTCGGACGGTGGAAGCACCCCTTAAGTCGACGCTCCAACTCGTCCCAGAGGTACTCGATAGGGTTAAGGTCCGGGCTCTGCGCAGGCCAGTCCATTCGATTAACCCCATTGTCACCATACCAAGCAATGGTGGACCTCGCAACATGACAGGTGGCATTGTCATCCTGAAAGTAACATGTGTCCACACCTCAAAACTGCCACAACGTAGGAAGCGCATGGTCATCCAAAATGGTGCAGTAGGTCTCGGCGTTGAGTCTACCAGGAATTGCGACCAAGGGTCCCGTGCCATACCAGAAGAAACACCCCCATAGCATAATTCCACCGCCGCCGAACTTCACAGTTGGCGCAATACATTCCGGCAGGAGGCGTTCTCCAGATAGACGCCAAACCCAGACCCTGCCATCCGAACGGTAGAGGGTGAACCTTGATTCGTCGCTCCAGAGAGCCTGTTTCCACTGTTCAACGGTCCACTGTCGACGTTAATTGCACCACGTTAGCCGAGCAGCGCTATTGAACTTGGTAATCAAAGGCTTGTGGGCAGCAGCACGTCCATGATAACCGAGCAGATGGGCTTCCTTACGGATGGTATTCATCGAAAGAACACTCCCGGATACCTGTTGAAACTCCTCGCGGATGTGACCCATCGATTTGGTGCGGTTCTTTCGAATTTCTCTGGCCAGCACCCGTCGGTCTCTAACTCCGAGTTTTGTGGGTCTGCCGGGTCGGGGCACATTCCGACAGTCACCTCTCATCTTCCATTTGCCAATCACGTAGACCACTAACGATTTTTGGTACTTGAACTCGCTGGATATGTCACGTATGTATTGGCCATTTCTGTGATACCCGACGATTACACCTTTCTCGAAATTAGAGAGCTCCGAACGGCGTGGCATCTTGCATGCGACTGGTTGCGTTGTTGTTTCCCACACGATATTTAACGGCGGCGGCCATGACGTGTATCAGGACCGCAGATATCATCGATTGCAGGGGTGTCCAATTACTTGTTGGTAGATAGTGTAAGTCCCACGAATCGGTTCTGAGTCAGATGAGATTGTAGCATTTGTTCGCTCTTCCCGTGAACTATTTCCTCGGGTAATAACTGTCTTTCGGGAATCCGTTCTGAGTCGGATCCGTTTGTGTCATTTTTTGGCTCAATTGAGTCGAATCTCGTCAACAAGGTGCACGCATCGCTTGTGGAAATGGAAGAAGCCAGATCATCAAGAATAGAGAGGAGAATAGTGTTCAGAATCACATTTTCAAACGGGAGCATCTTATGCCACGTACCAATCTCACTTAAGCACGCAACCATGACGATTATATGGCTTTATAAACCGCTCACTGCAAAAGGGGGCCGCTGATGGCCTAGAGGTCAACGTTCGTGACTGCCACGGAAAGGTCTCAGGATCGATCCCAGATAGGTACGAACTCTCAAACCACTAAATATCTGCCGTGCTTCGGATGGGCACGTTAAGTCGTCGGAACTCTAGTACTGGCCCCCGGTTATACATAAGCGCATCTTTCTTCCCCTTTTCTACCTCGCTTCCGTGTGACTTTCCTGTCGGCACTCTTGCCAAAATATCCTAGCTTCCTACTTCTAAGGGTTATTTCAGACCTGGGGTCAGACACTCCCATCCTCAAATCCTCTGCATAAATTTCTGAATCTCTCAGTTGACTCTTCTGGTGAACGATTTCTGCAGAAAATGGCTCTCTCTCGCGAACTGGTTCTGAGTCGGGTCCATTTGTATTGTTCGTTTATTCCTCCGGTGAACGATTTCCGCAGGGATTGACTGTCGAGGATCGGTTTAGAGTCATATCCGTTTGTGTCGTCCGTTGACTCTTCCGGTTAGTGAACGATTTTCAATTTAAAGTTAATCTTTCAGAATATAGATTAATTTAGTGTTCGGGCTTTGTCGCATTCTCTAGCTATCTTACTATATACATAAACCGTATACAAATACTACCAAAACCGAAATGTGAGACACTTCTGAACCCAAGCATTTTGGATAAGAGATACTCAGCATGTACTTTTGGATATGCAGCATAGAATAGAATATGTAGAATATAATATAATATATGTAGAATAGTGTAGATAATAGAATAGAATTTGATGGTATATGGCAAGTAACTTAGTTATTACTAGAATAGTGGTAGGATTTAAGGGTGTACACCATCTATACTATTGATCGATGATCGATGTTTAACGTTGCACTGTTTTAGCTCTGCATCGATGTTTAACGTTGTTATCGATGTTTAACAATTGCCTAAAACAACACAACAGAGCTAAAACAACACAACGTTAAACATTGATCGATGATCGATGTTTAACGTTGTGTTGTTTGAGCTCTGTTGTGTTGTTTGAGCTCTGTTGTGTTGTTTGAGCTCTGTTGTGTTGTTTTAGCTCTCATAAGCCTATCATCTCCACTCGAAAGATGTGATCGATGTATACCATGGTAGATGGCAAGTAACTTAGTTATTACTAGAATAGTGTTGATAATAGAATCAATTTTGAATAGAATAGAATATATGTAGATAATAAAATAGAATATGTAGAATAGAATAGAATATATGTAGAATAGTAGAATACACTGCGGGCTGTATTTTCAGCCCGCAGTCTATTCTACTGAATAATTTCTAACGAATAAAAACCTAATAGGCATTACTTTTGAAGCGCCCCACATCTATTACAGTTAAGAACGTCACACGTCACTTTTTATTGTTTTATATGCACTCTTTATGCGATTTATGTGCTTTTCTAGCATTTTAAATAAAGTCATCCTCCCAATTTTTCACTTGACGTCGATTTAAAAATCTCCATTTGAGGAGGAGAACACTTTTGGCAGTGAGCCATCGATTCTTGTATCTCCTCGTCCGTCCCGTGCAATAAGAAAAGGGAGGTTTATTGATGGTGCGATTCTCCATATATTCCGAGTAGGCCATCCATATTTTCCGTTGACATTAAGAATAAGGAGGGCCGACCACCCGAAAAGGAGATAATCCAATATCACTGAATCGATCTGCTGTTCATGCAATTAATCCTGAAGATAAACCTATCAGTCGCCCTGCTTGTCGTGTGACAACCGGAGTGATGAATGTTAGAGTTCCTTTATACCAAGTGCTAATCTTCATCACTCCCCTCTCCCAAACTCCTCACCCTTACCAGATGTTGAGAAAGTTGCTTTCGCGTGGGTTCACTCCTGAGGAGGAGGTTTGAATTGAATCACACGCTCTTGACCTAATGGAAACTTCAATATTTGGAAGTCGCGTGAAGGGCTCTTTATCTGTCACTCAGGAACAACGTGGCTTTGCCCTGATAAAAGACTCTACTTTACCCTGCCTGGGATATATATATATATATATATATATATATATATATATATCAATTGGCTGCGTCGTTTTATCACTTTACTTATCTGTTGCAGACAAAAGACATCACTGGCGCGGAGCAACAGTTAAGAGCAGTGTTCCTGAAAATCTTTCAGATTCTATTCTGGATGTTAGTCTACGATGGGTGATTACTAGGTACAACAGACATTAATTTATTTAGGGTTAACCATGGTTAACCGTTAAGGGCTCTGAATGCACCACTCTTTTCTTTTCATCAAGAGCTGTCCTGTTTGTTTTGCGTCACCACAAAGAGTCGGATAGAATGCATTAAAAAAATTTACTCGCTCTGTTGTTAGTGGAGTCTTGGAAACTTTTAGGTATACTGTACAGTATACTTTCTCCAGTCATATGGTACCTGGAATATTGCATATTTCCAGTAAGGGAGTTACTAGCTACATCGTGGTGGGAGGATGAAGTAATGTTGTCATCATAAAACGTGGCAATTCACGTAGATTAACAAACATCCAACTCTGTAGTGCCATCGCGTCCACCATGTATCTCTCTGTATAAGGAAAAATGGAAAAATACGATTGTTTCGCCCGCGAATTGTTTGGCCACTTCTAAATGACTTAGAGATCTAAAAATTCGTATGCGGATAGGTCTTAAGGTTTGGATACCTAGAAAAGTCCGAAAACCAAAAAAATAAAATGACGGCTTGGGAACATTGTCTGCTTGAATGTTTCGCGAACGAATTATTCGACAACTTCTAAATGATTTAGAGATCTAAAAATTGGTATGCTGATATGTCTTAAGGTCCGGATACCTGGAAAAGTCTGAAAACCAAAACAATTAAAATGACGGCTTGGGAACATTGTTTGCTTGAATATTTCGCGAATTATTGGACAACTTCTAAATGACCTAGAGATCTTAAAATTGGTATGGTGATAGGTCTTATGTATTGATTCGTGACATCAATGCGTACGCATTGATGTCACGCACCTGTTCTAAATCGCTAAACAGTTACGGATCTGAAATCGCTTTTCTTAAATTTAATTATTTTTCCCTTTCTTTTTTTTTTTTTTTTTATTGGAGGTTTAACGACCACCGTGAGCAACTCAATGGGCTATAAGCAGTCGCCCGTCCCTAATTTAGGGTCACTGGTTCCAGGGAAAGGGGAGAGCCAGTGCCGTAAGACATACACAACATCCATGCCTCATCGGGATTCGAACCCGGACCCCTTACGGACGAATGATCAGAGGCCAGCGTCTTAGACCACTGAGCCACCGGGGCGGCTCCCTTTCTTTAATTTTATGTTAAAAAATGATCGTATGGATTCATCGTTTGCTATTATTTTAATAAATTAAAAGTAATAATATCTTTCAGAAATTTCATTTCCTGCAACAAATTGACACCTTTCATACCATCCTATCTATGACTTCCAATCATATTTATGAAGGAACTCGCAAAAAAAAAAAGTTTTTTTTTCTATGTGTCTCGTCCCAAGACGAGAACATAAAAAAAAAATCACAGAAAATACTCCTCGACACGAAAATATTGACTATTTTCGGAATCAGATTTTGATTAGAATTATCAGTGAATAAAAATTTGTCGAGAACGACGGGTGACTATTTTCGGCATTATTTGAGTTAACTTAATTTCAATCAGGTATCAAATATCTTGATAACAAAACCATTATTTAAATCAAAATAAGGCATGAAAAGATTAATTTGTTAAAATGCAGGAAGCTGTTTGAGTTCTTCATCTATTGAATCTTAGTATTATAGAAATGGCCACACCAGTAAACACGTGATCGGAATCGATGGTTTCCGGCGAGTCGTCCTCCACGAACCTAGGTTTGAGTCCCCGGATGAGGCATGGATGGTGTGACTTCTGGAACCAAAGTGGCCCCAAACGAAGGACAGGCAACTTCTTATATCTCTTATTTAGTCAGGTTTGTCATTACATATAAACAAAAAATCTTTTTTTCTGGCCATGTCCGTTACTATCATGGAAAGTTGCTGAACACGGAGGTACAAGGAGAATCGGAAAGTAACGCACAATTTTTTTCTCTTTGCAGGTTGCGGTTTGGCAGAACACGAGCTTGAATATCACGCAACAAACAATGAGTTTGAATATATTGGCTGGATCATGTGTCGCCGTGGTGGAAGACAGTGTGAACAACAGCATAAAGATGCCGCACTTGTTAGCGTCGTCTATGAATGAAGAACAACGCAGTGTAGTCCGATTTTTGTGGGATAAACGGAAAATTCCGACGCAAATTCACAAAGAAATGGTCGAAGTGTATGGTGGCGATTGCCTGGACCCCAGTAACATCTCCAGATGGGGCAGTTTCTTTGCAGAGGGCCGTGACAACCTTAGCGATTCGTCACGTGCTGGTCGACCTGTCACGTGCTGTCACGTGCTGGTCGACCTGTCATTAAACAGGCAATTCTGAGTGACCGGCAGATCAATCTGCGCACATTGGCAAAGAAGTTCACCATTTCTTACGGTATAGCGTACGATACTGAGCATGACAAATTGTAATTTCGCAAAGTCAGTGCCCGATGACTGCCCAAGAACTTGACAGACGACCAGAACCCAGCAAAAAACACAAGTGCTGGGAAACTGATGGCCACCAGCTGGCAGTGATGGGTCACTGCTGGCTGAAATCTGCCGCTCACGACCCGGTAGCGGTCCGTTGGTGGCAGCGCTATCAGTTGGCGAGCCATTGATGGCCCTGCAGCATCGCCGTGAATTGTGGGCCTCCAAGCAAGTGCCACTAGTGGCCCGTTGCTGGCAACTAATGCAACCCTAACAGCAGGTGGAAGCAACGGGACTGCGCATGCGCAGAAGCAACACTTGCTGTGTCTCTCATGGTACCAGTTAGTTGAAGACGACGCTATCTCCATCGTGTTATTTTAGTGGATATTAAGAAAAAAAAAACATATGTGGAGAGGCGATATAATTTCCTAATGAAATTCCACGTCGACGAAGATATTAGATTAAGCCATGAAATATTAGATTACAGACATGAAATACACCCACTCCATTCCCATGAATAACAATTCATAAAATGGAGTGGGTGAATAACAAGAAAAAATTTTAAACCGCTTGAAACCAATGTCGTGGAAAAACATTAAAAAAACGTTTGTTGGAAATAAAAAAGGAATTACACGCGTACAAAGTTTATTTATTATCTGAAAAAAAAGCTACGCTATGTGGATATAATGTACTCATCCATGGGTTGAATACACAAGACTGGGAGGAATTCGCTTCTAAAAATAACGAGAAGTAAAATAAAATATCTTTCCTCTTTAAAACAAATGTAGCTTCGGACAACAGAAGGGAAAGATACAACGTTAAAAATGCAACAGAATGTGACATGAACCCGGGTAAATATACACTGAAGGGCCAGAAAAACTGGTACACCAGTCTAATACTTGGTAGGTCCCCCACGGGAGCGCAGGACTGTAGAAATACGACGAGGCATGGACTCCACTAGCTTCTGGATATATGCTGTTGGAAATGCACACCATACGTCCTGCAGAGAGTTCCACAATTCGGATGTATTCCGAGGTCTCGGATTCCTGTGTTTGATAGCGCGCAGCGTGGCATCCCAAATGTGTTTTATCACGTTCAGATCTGGTGACTTGGGTGGGAATGGCAACACCCCAAACTCAGATGAATACTCCTCTAACCATAATGTGGCGTCCCGACACTTGTGTGGAGGAGCATTGTCCTGTTGGAACAGGTCGAACCCATCAGCATGAATGCAGGACATGAACGGGTGTACCTTGTCAGAAAGGATGCGCACATAGCGTTGGCCGGTCACAGACGTTTGTAGACGTACCAGGGGTCCCAGTGAAGACCAGCTAAACACGCCCCATACCATGGCGGACCCCCACCAGCCGGTACAGTTCCCTGTTGACAGGCAGGATCCATGTTTTCATGGGGTTGGCGCCACACACGAATCCTTCCATCTGCTCGATACAGTTGGAAACGCGACTCGTTAGACCAGGCTACTTGTTTCCAGTCATCAAGTGTCCAGTGGAAGCGTTGCCGTGGCTAAGCGAGGCGCATAGTTCTGTGTCGTGCACCCATCAAAGGGACTCGAGTTGGGCGTCGGCTCCCAAAGTCCCTATCGTGCAGGGTACGTTCCACAGGCCGGACGCTGATGCTTGTTGAGGCTCCAGCATTGAATTGCAATGATACCTGCGAGAGTGTTGCACGCCTATCGCGTGAAACGATTCTTGACAGCTGACGATGGTCATGTTCACCTAATGTCTTTTTACGGCCACACTGGTATTGTAGGTTGGAGGTTTTGCTGGAATTCTTGTAGTCACGGTACACCCTTGCAATGGTCGTCAGGTGAAAATCCAAACTTCGTTTCTACCTCCGACACTTTATGGCCTATCTCACGAGCGCCAACTATGACACCGCATTAAAATTCGCTTAAGTCGTTATTACTTGTCATTCTCATGCCGAAAACAGCTCTGACAGCTGCCAAGGATGTCTATCGCTTTATATACGCACTGGTGGACGCAACCAAGTATGCGCATAGGCTACGTTGCTATGTATATTGCATAAGCTCGTCTGTACCAGTTTTCTGGCACTTCAGTGTATATTAATTAAAGAATCGCCTTTCAAGACGACAAAGACAGTACAAAACTTTGGAAAGCGACATTAAGTTGGTACACTCCTTGAAAGTGAGTGAAGTTCCCTTAAGGTAAAAAAAAACTATTGTTGCGTTGAAAAAATAAATTTATGAATTATATGAAACTGACTTTTATGAAAAATACCTCTCAATATTGTAAAATGAAAGAGAGAATCATTCGATTACACACCCCGCACGAAACAGACAGCTTCAAGCACACGCTCGTGCGTGGCAAATTAGTCCGGTCGGTAGAGATCCCACGCCGACAGCTCTGGTTCGTATCCACCCAGATCCAAAGGGACGTTTTTCCGGTCTGTTGAGAAAATTTCCTCAGCGCAATGCTATAATTCACAAGTTTCGTAAGGGCAGAAAAATAAAAAAAAATGTAGCTTCGGGGAACTGCGGTTATCTTTGATTTTTTTTTATGGCTACTACTCGGAAATTGGCGGACAAGATTCGGCAAGCCATCAGTTACGTCACGTGATTGCCGGCTGCCACTACCGGCAAACTAGTGGACCACATTAGACTAGCCATCATTTCTGGCACATGCTTGCAGGACCGCCGAAGGGTTACTTGTGGCAGCTACTGCCTGTGATGGATAACTGATAGCCTTGTTGTGGCATATGACAACTGATGTGGAGTCAAATGCTGGCCTGAACTGCTGGCCCTTCTGTTGGCCGCCAGGACATTTTATTGACGGTTCGGCAGCGGCAACATAGTGCTGGGCCATTGCTGGTAGTGCTGGTTGCCAGCAATGGCACAGTGCTGGCCCAGCAAGACTATTTTTGCTGGGAAGGGGCAGAGAATGATGTCATCCTTGAACCACTTGATAAGTTACATAGAAGAAGGACATGAATTTCTGGCAGGAGTAGCGCCGGGCGATGAGTCCTGGGCGTACTACTACACTCCCGAAACAAAGAAGGCTTTGTATAGTGTGGAAACATTCCGACTCCCCACCACCAAAGCAAATCAGAGTAACCCAGTCTGCACAAACAGTCCTCATGACGGTGTTCTGGGACACACATGGCGTTCTCCTGGTGGAGTTTCATCCAACGGGGGCCACTGCGAGTGGCAAAATCGACGCTAACACAGTGGCAAAGTTGCAACGTGCCCTTCGTGACAAAGGACCGAACCGAGACTTTGCAAATGTCCGACTGCTTCACGACAACTCCATCCCACACGTTGAACAACACGTTCGTGACAAAATTAAACAATCTGGCTCAGAGGTGCTCAAAATTAAACAATTTGGCTGGGCGGTACTTTCAAATAATTCAGAGTAACACAATTTGCACAAAAAGTTCTCAGCACGGTGTTATGGGACACGCATGGCGTTCTCCTGGTGGAGTTTCATCCAACGGGGACCACTGCGAGTGGCAAAATCGACGCTAACACAGTGACAAAGTTGCAACGTGCCCTTCGTGACAAAGGACACAATCGAGATGCTGAAAATGTCCGACTGCTTCACGAAAACTCTAGCTCACAGGCTGAACAACACGTTCGCGACAAAATTAAGCTATTTGGCTGGGAGGTGCTTCAGCACCCACCGTACAGTCCGGACCTGGCTCCTTCGAACTTTGATCTGTTTGGTCTCTTGAAAAAATTCCTCGGCGGCCAACGCTTCGACTCGGCTGACGAAGTCAAATCAGTTGTCCGCAGGTGGCAATACCCCAAGACACCGGACTTTTATAAATAACGTATACTAAACCACGCTGGGATAAATGTATCGAGCATGTCGGTTCTTATGTTGAAAAATCGATAAGAAATATAGTTTCACTGTGTATATGTTTTGCTTTACCTATGTATTAAACTGTTACCAAAAAAATAGTGCGCATTACTTTTCGATCCACCTTCGTATATTCAGTTAGGGTGAAAGTTGGTACTGCTTGTTGAACAGTATATTCTGCTCAAGCCATACTGATAGAAGCCCTTATTTTTTTTTATCACGGTCTGTCATCGTGTTTGACGGTTAGTACAGGAGATTTTTCTGTAATATTGTCGGAAACGTGTGACACTCAGCATTTATGCTGACCTATATATCTGTTTGGCAACGGTTCAGTCATGGTGTGGTGAGGGATCTGTTTCGATCCATGGCTGCAAAATTCGTCTGGAAGACATGAACGCTGGCGTGATTCGATACGACATCACCAGGAGTATGAGACGCTGTTACACAGTGCGATAGACCACAATTTCCGCTTTGTGGAGGATAACGCATGGGTTTAAGAAGATCAGGTCGTGTTCACGAGCAGGAAGGTCCATGTACTTCACATTAACCTCAAATTCCAAGGTCTGACAATTTAAATCCCATTGAACACATCTGGGGGGAAGCAGTAGCGTAACTATCACAACGTGCGACCCCCTCCCCTCCGCAAAATTTACTTCAGCACTTCTAAGCACAGTAATTTTCCCAGGATTTTGAACAGGAGAGTGGATGTAATTTTTGCGATGTGTGTGTGTGTGGGGGGGGGGGGGGGGTTGGAAGGGAGGTAGGAAGTGAAGGAGAGTGTCCGCAAAAGTAATAATGGTACCTAAAGCCTTGTAGTTTTAACTTTTTAAGTAATAGATTACAAAGTTAAAACTAAAGCCTTGTAGTTTTAACTTTTTAAGTAATACAACCAACTGTTTTCCCACATCGTCCACTGAGAATACCACTGTGGCGCTTTTCCTCAGAAGTGCAGAGAAAGAAGGCGATTGGAGAGCGATCGTGTTACAAACCCGAAGTCAAAGAGCCGAACACTTTTAATCTGTAGGACATTTAGTGTTTTAAAAGTGAAACCAGGCATTTATTTAGGCAAAGCTAAATACATATATCTTAAAACAAAATATGAATCTTTGGGTTCATTATTGTGCGTGTTCGAATTTTTTCATAAAACTATAACTGGCAGCTGCATTACGCCCCTTCGTTACCTGCGCCCCCTCCCCGCAGTTGCGAGGGTTACAGCGGTTGTAGTTACGTCACTTCAGGGAAGCATCGCAAATATGGAAAACGCATCACAAGGTCACTTTCCGAATTCTACCAGGATGAAACAAAATTTACTTCCGTTTTGAGCTAAAAATAATGTTGAAATTATATTCCGGAGCGAAACCCGCGCCAGTGTCGACAGGGTGTCACGATCTATGACGTCCAACACACTAGGCTGATAGCGTGCATTGGGCACGGATCCATTGCCTTATCACGTGACCAGAGGATGCAGATCGATAAACGTGCTGTTCTGGTGCTCCGACGCCATCATTGGTAAAAAGGGTTAAACGCGGCAGCAGCGAGAGAAATTTGTTCAGTTGAAGGCGAGGAAACAGTGGACCACCAACACTGACATCCAGGCAGAAGCTATGATAACGAATCACTGTACCAATACACCACAATTGGCAGCTGATGTGCTCTCTTTACAATCCAACATTATTAGTCACCTGCATCAGCTTGATTCTTCCATCCTGCGCCATCGAATGGTTCCCCATGAATTGGCACACCAGCAAGCGGAACAAAGTGTCGCTCTCTGTCGCAGATTACCATGAAATTCACAGGGCGATAGGTTTTGGCGTCGTATCGTCACAGGTGATGAAAAGTGGACATTCCATTGTTATTCTGCCACTGGAAACCTGTGGCTGAGACAACGCTACGATGCACAGCCAATGGTGCAAAGAGCACTATCTCCAGTATGTCTCTTTCTCGGTCTGCCCCTCTCTTTCTCTCTCTGTATCTTTCTTCCCCTCTCTCTCTCTCTCTCTCTCTGTCACGAAAGTATGTGCATTTATTACTGTGATTT
Organism: Macrothele yani; assembly: GCA_039090855.1. Classification (NCBI taxonomy): domain Eukaryota; kingdom Metazoa; phylum Arthropoda; class Arachnida; order Araneae; family Macrothelidae; genus Macrothele; species Macrothele yani. The sequence goes on along the minus strand of CM077027.1, from coordinate 127,736,580 downwards.
TACAAAACTAAATACTAAATATAGTGAAACCTATATTAACGGACACCTCCGAACAACGGTAACCTCCAAGCAACGACAAATTTTGGTTGGTACAGAAAGAAAGTCATGTTGTACATTTGGTGGAACTGTGAGAGACTTGTGCATTGGGACCTCGTGCTGATGGTCAGGCAGTGAACGGTAACCTCTATGCCGAACAACTGCAGCGGGTCCATAATGCTTTACGCTAACCTGATCTCATCAATAGAAAGCTGGCTTTGCTGCACAGCCAATGTCCCAAGTCACACCTGCAGAGCGGTCCAAGGAAAACAACAGGAACTGGAACGGGTTGAGGTCCTACCTCATCTTCCCTACAGTTCAGATCTTGCCCCATTCGACCAGCACCTGTTTCGCTCTATGGCTTATTTTCTGCAATGACGGCAATTCGCTTCAGTGTTGAATGTGGAGTCAGAGAGTTTCCTTTCGTTAACATTTAACGCTACGTCTGCTCTTGGAACGGGAACAAAGTTCTCCCGACACTTTGACTCGGAGCGCAATTACTCCTCTATGTCCGCCAGCAACCTGCTGAAGAACGCAAAAACATACTTCGCCTCCAGACGTTTAATGAAAGAACATCCCCATCAATTTCTGGCAGGGTTTATACCCACAAGGAATATTTAGACGCAACTACCTGTGCCAATCTGATGTGACTTTTGTGCTGCACATCATAGAGGCTCAGATACGACAGAGGGCAGAGAGGTGAAAGCAGCACGAGTGCCAGATTGAAAATGCGTATCCACACAGTGGGGAGTGCCGTTTAAGGCCAGCCCGTCAACTTCAGATATTATTTAGGACCGGACCGGCTCGTGATGTGCTGTTTTGTAGAATTTTGTATTTCTATTGCATTTTATTAAACTGTGAAAATTAAATAATGAAATGAGATATCACTGAAAACATTTTGTTGAGTGTTAGCCTAAAAATATTAACTAAACTTTGGCAATTACCGATCGAAGAATATAACTGTTAGAGAGAGCGAGAGAGAAAGAGAGAGAGAGAGAGAGAGAGAGAGAGAGACACAAAGAGAGAGAGAGAGACAAAAAAGAGAGAGAGAGACAAAAAGAGAGAGAGAGAGGAGAGAGAGAGTGAGAGAGGAAGGAGAGTGAGAGAGAAGAGAGGGAGAGAAAAGAGAGAGGAGAGAAAGAGGAGAGAGAGGAGAGAGGAGAGGGAGAGGAGAGAGGAGAGGGAGAGAAGGGAGAGAGGAGAGAGAGAAGAGGGAGAGGAGAGAGAGTAAGAGAGGGAGGGAGGGAGAGAAAGAAGCGACAAAGAGAGGAGAGAGAGTGAGAGAGACAAGAGAGAGATTGAGAGTGACAGAGAAGGAGGAGAGAGAGAGAGAGAGAGAGGAGACCGAGCGAAGACTAAGTGCGTTCAAACTCTCCTCCCTTCCTCTGAACGAGCAAGCGGTAACAGTACAAAAGTCCATCCCTATACGGATTAGAGATAGGAGAAAGAATCGATGTCGTCCCACTCACTCTCTCTCTCTCCCTCTCACTCTCTCTCTCTCTCTCTCTCTCTCTCTCATACAGACACACACACACACACACACACACAGACCACCGCAGAGACATCCCCCGTCCCCTACTGCACGCAACACACACACACTCGCGCTCAGGGTCGAATATTTTTGTTGTCAACAAACCCCAATGTGTATTATTATTATTACCTACAATTTGCATTATTATTAGCTATTATTATGTTTGTACCATCTTAATACCTACAGATAGTAAAAACGTTGTGAGTGCGTCTCCTAGCCTCTGTGATTACGCCCAGGGCTATGCCATGGAAGCAAGTAAAGCCAGAAAAACAATTAAACAGACCAGAAAATCGGGAAACACAACGTTTTTCTTTCTTTACCACTGCGATAGAAATAATAGGTTCATTTGGCCTGGGCCAGCCGTAAGTGTCTGGGTAAAAATCCCGGCCCGGCCGTGAATGTCTGGGTAAAGGGCCCGACCCTGCCCGTGCAGACCTTTACGAGAGACTTCTCTCTTCCCCATAATTGTAAAATTTTATTCATAAGTTCTGCCGGACTCTCATTTTATCATTTGTTTCGCTTCAGTATCATTAAAACATTTCGGCGTGTGTAGGTGGAAAACGAAATTGTCGTTTGATCAGAGATTTGTTTCTTCGGTCACGTATCTGAAGACAAAGCTGAAGAAACACATTGTATCTGAAACCAAACAAAGAAACTACGGCACCCCCTTTTTTATGGCGTATCAAAACAAAACAGGAGAAGAAGTAGAAACGTGCAGAAGTACGAATGGCGGAAACAGTGGCCTGTTCTGATTCTGAAAAGAAAAGAAAGAGAACTCCCTTCCCCTTATCTCTTTAGGATGGAATTGTTTCAGTGGTAGAAAGAAGCTTTAACATTTCCCTGTGATCTCGATTCTCCACACCCTAGCGACATCCTCCTCGAATAAGGAGCCTTAAAAATCCCGAGACTAAAGAACCAAAGATTGAAAAGTTTCACCAAGTGGAAAAGGATTTTTGGAGCATTAGCGGAAGTGCTCCCGAGAAAAAGAAAGAAAGAGAGAGAGACAGAGAGCGAGCGAGAGAGCGAAAGAGAGAGAGAGAGAGAGAAAAATTCTCCGCCACACTAACTTCAGTCATACCTAGCAATGGTGAAAAATCTGGCCGCTGGAAGAAAAAAAGAACAAAAGAGAAATAAAGAAGTTTTAGAAAAGGAGATCTAAATTTAGGTACGGGAGCGTACACTTTTGCAGGATCGATAAAGCCTATTGCTTCGGAGTATAGAAGAATTTTCTTCGATGTAGGCTATACCATAATAACCGATTTCTAACAGTCTCTTATTTAACATTTGTATTCAGCTAGCTAGGTACATCTGCCTTGTATTTCTCATTTTGTTCTAATTGTGGATCATTTATTCGTCAAACATTCCGTATACTGGCATAACCAGTTTAAAATCATTTCGCAGATGATAAAATAAATCGAAGAATAAACAAAATTTAAGTTTCAGACAGTGTAATGAAAAAATCAGAGTGCTGTTGCGAAACAATCGTCTTTCTCCAAATTCGTCTTCTCGGTTTACTTAAATAATATCTATAATACCTTTTTCTCAACATTTCATTCGAATACCAAAGTATGAAACAATTCCTATTATTAGTATCAGTATACATAGTGCAGCAATTAATTAATGAAACTGATTTTAAAAAAATCCGGTAAAACACTCTAGTCGGAAAGCATGGTTTTTTGATAAGTTACTTATCAGCAACGCGGTGGCAATAGCTTTCGCGCGAGAACTGCGCAGATGATTACTTACACTGTGCATGACGTCCTTCGGTGGGAAGAACATTGTCACAACTCTGTCATGGAGCAGAGAGAAGATTTCTGGTTCTGTTTGATAATCGGTAAAACACGGGTCAGGATGGCACAGTTTTTGATTAGTCATTTATCAGCTATGCGGTGGCAACAGCGTTTGCGTGAGAACTTAGCAGATGATTACTTACACTGTGCATGACGTCATTCGGTGGAATGCCGCCCCGGTGGCGCAGTGGTCTAAGTGATGGCCTCTGATCATTCGTCCGAAAGGGGTCCGGGTTCGAATCTCGGTGAGGCATGGATGTTGTGTTTGTCTTACGGCACTGGCTCTCTCCCTTCCCGGGAACCAGTTACCCTAAATTAGGGACGGGCGACTGCTTATAGCCCATTGAGTTGCTCACGGTGGTCGTTAAACCTCCAATTCAAAAAAAAAAAAAAAAAAAAAATGCGGTAGAAGAACATTGTCACAGCTCTGTCATCGAGCAGAGATCTGGTTCTGTTTGAAAATCGGTAAAACATGGGTCAGGATGGCACAGTTTTTTTATTAGTCATTTATCAGCTACGCGGTGGCAACAGCGTTTGCGTGAGAACTACGCAGATGATTACTTACACTGTGCATGACGTCCTTCGGTGGAAGAACATTGCCACAGCTCTGTCATGGAGCAGAGAGCAGATAGCTGGTTCTGTTTGAAAATCGGTAAAGAACGGGACAGGATGGCACAGTTTTTGATTAGTCATTTATCAGCTACGCGGTGGCAACAGCGTTTGCGTGAGAACTGCGCAGATGATTACTTACACTGTGCATGACGTCCTTCGGTGGAAGAACATTGTCACAACTCTGTCATGGAGCATAGAGCAGATATCTAGTTCTGTTTGAAAATCGGTAAAGAACGGGACAGGATGGCACAGTTTTTGATTAGTCATTTATCAGCTACGCGGTGGCAACAGCGTTTGCTTGAGAACTGCGCAGATGATTACTTACACTGTGCATGACGTCCTTCGGTGGAAGAACATTGTCACAACTCTGTCATGGAGCATAGAGCAGATATCTAGTTCTGTTTGAAAATCGGTAAAGAACGGGTCAGGATGGCACAGTTTTTGATTAGTCATTTATCAGCTACGCGGTGGCAACAGCGTTTGCGTGAGAACTGCGCAGATGATTACTTACACTGTGCATGACGTCATGCGGTGGAATGCCGCACCGGTGGCGCAGTGGTCTACGCGATGGCCTCTGATCATTCGTCCGAAAGGGGTCCGGGTTCGAATCCCGGTGAGGCATGGATGTTGTGTTTGTCTTACGGCACTGGCTCTCTCCCTTCTCGGGAACCAGTTACCCTAAATTAGGGACGGGCGACTGCTTATAGCCCATTGAGTTGCTCACGGTGGTCGTTAAACCTCCAATCAAAAAAAAAAAGAACAATGCGGTGGAAGAACATTGTCACTCTGTCATCGAGCAGAGAGCAGATATCTGGTTCTGTGTGAAAATCGGTAAAACACGGGTCAGGATGGCACAGTTTCTTTAATTAGTCATTTATCAGCTATGCGGTGGCAACAGCGTTTGCGTGAGAACTGCGCAGATGATTACTTACACTGTGCATGACATCATTCGGTGGAAGAACATTGTCACAGCTCTGTCATGGAGCAGAGAGCAAATGTCCGGTTCTGTTTGAAAATGAGTAAAAGTGCATCTGAGACAGTTGAATTGTTGCGTGATGCGTATGGAGATAATTGGCTATCTCTTGCAAAAATTTACGATGGTATGCACGTTTCAAGGATGGGCTGGAAGATTTGGAAAATGACGAAACACCCGATTTCAGTGCGCACGTCTGAACCCATTGAGAAAGTTTGGAAAAGGATGAAAAGTAATCTTTGTGTGATCTTAAAGATGCTGGTATGTGAACTCGGTGGTAATAAGAAGAGATTCGTCAAATTTTAAATCATGATTTGGAAGAAAGGAGTTTGCTTTTTTTTGTTCCGTACGCTTTGTCAAACGACTAGAAACATTCACGAGGGGAGTACGTGAAAGACATCCTAGAGACTACACAAACAATGCAAAATTTTCTTGAAAGCACTGTGACAGGTGACGAGACAGGGCGTTTTCGTTATGATCCTGAAACGATGAGTCAGAATGCTCAGTGGAAGTCCCCATAGTCACCCAAAGGAAAGAAGATCAGCTCACAGAAGTCCAAAATCAAGACAATGCTTGTGTGCTTTTACGATAGCAAAAGAATTCTGTATCACGAGCTCATTGCTGAAGGTACAACTGTCACTGGCAATGCTTACGCATCCATTTTGGAACGATTGTGGAAGTTTGTGTCAGGCCTGAGCACAAAAACAGGCAATGGTTCCTTCTTCACGATAACGCTCCCGCTCACAGAACAAACCCTCGTGCAGAGATTTCTGGCACGAAAACAAGTGTGTGTCATAAAACAGAAGTCATCGCTCTTTCCACGTTTATAATATGACTTCTGTTTGATGTTCCTAATCCACGTCAAATGTCTGTATTAATTATTCATTCGCATTCTAATTATTTGTTCAGTTGCTGCTTACCATCTTTGGTGAATCTCCAGCATTGCGCGGGGCTCCAAGAAGCAATCTGCCTATAGGCTTGGCAGTTAGTGTATGTGAGTCTGGAGGAATTTGAGGCCGCTGTGGTGCAGAGGAAGCATATCCGGCGCGTAACTGGAAGACCTGGGTTCGATTCCGGGTGGAGGCCAATGATATTTTTTCCGTGACTCACTTATAAACGTGGAAAGAGCGGTGACTTCTGTGTGATGTTTCTAGTCCACGTCAAATATCTGTACAGGAGTGTGTACTCAACCACCCCCTTATTCTCTAGATTTGTCACCATGTCATTACTTTCTGTTCCCTAAATTAAAGCTGTCCTTAAAAGGAAATGTTTTCGAATACATTGAATACATACAAATAACTGTGCCATCAGCTCTTCACTCCATACCAAAAGATGACCTCTGCAAGTCTTTCCTTTCGTACGCTGATCGTGAGATTTCTTGTATTAACGCAAGAGGAATGCACTTCGAATAAATTATATGCAAGCAAGTTTTCCCGCTTTTCTATTAAAAAAATCAGACTCATTACTTAATTGCCTCACTGCACATTCTTGTCAAACAGTGGCGGACGTTATGTTCAAACCCCGGAGAGGACAGAACGATAATTTGTAAGTAGCCAGAAAAAATGGCACATAAGAATTCAAATGTTCTTTACTAGATGCGTGTCTAACCACTGCCCTAGATAAGTTCTTTAAGTCATCGTATCCTTCAGCAGACCACACACTTTTATTCGAGCTTAAAGCAAATGAGGCCAGCAGAATAACTTCGCCTTCATTATGCTACCACATAACCATTTATGTTGACGGTACCATGAAGATTGGAATGTTCTGTTTTTGCCTTTGTCTTTTTGCATAAGAAAAAACGTGGGAAGAGGTCTTCCTTGTTTTATAATCGCATGTCTTTCAATGTCATTTCTTCTTGAGACAGGAACTTTTAACAAAGAAGTAGTAATGTCAATTAATACAGACATTTAACGTGGACCAGGAACATCAAACAAAGATCCTCGCTCTTTCCACGTTTATAAGTGAGTCACGGAAAAATTCTCATTGGCCGCCACCGGGAGTCGAACCCGGGGTCTTCCAGTTACGCGCCGGATGCTCCAAGAAGCAACCTGCCAAATTGGCTTGGCAGTTAGCGTGTGTGAGTCTGGAGGAATTCGAGGCCGCTGTGGTGTAGCGGAAGCATATGCGGCGCGTAACTGGAAGACCCTGGGTTCGACTCCCGGTGGCGGCCAATGAGAATTTTTCCGTGACTCACTTATAAACGTGGAAAGAGCGAGGATCTTTGTTTAATAATGTCAGCATTAAACGTTGATACACTGCAAATACTACTTTCCTCATCCATTATATTGAATTTGAACATCTCACTCACGCCGTGTGATGCAGCGTACTCTAGGAAAACATTTAAGACACTGCTTTAGGACTGAGGCTCGCTTGCGACGTGCCTCCTGTGATCTATTAATAGAAGCGGCAAGCTTCCGCTGGATGCCGTGCACTGATTGGCTCCCGCACTGTGACCATGGTAAGGCCGGCGGCCCTGGAGAAACAGGCCTCCCGCTGAAGCTTGATCGCGTGTAGTTAGCAATGAAAGTCCAAGAAAGTGCTTGTGTGAATGGGCGCTGTATGTAACTGAATAATGCTGTATTTTACAGCACTGAATTTCTGTTTTTCTGCTTAAATGTAATTTATTCTTCTGCTTTATACAAATACTTTACTGAGAGAATCACTGGGGAGGCCTGGCCTCCCTTGCCTCCTCTGACGGCCACCCCTGTTGTCATATACTGATACAGTCATGGCCCAGATGATAATGATAATCCCTGTTTCCACGAGTGGATGCGTCCCACAGCACGTAACAGTGACGTCGAGAAGAATACACTGGTGCCCAAAATTAGAGCAAAAATCACTCAAACCTAGTTAAAACAAGTTAGTAAAATCATGCAATGCATTGATTATGATATGCTTTCCAACATACCAGAAATCATTACTCAAGTTATGAGGATAATGGCTGTGGAATAAATCTCGCTCCTGTGCCCTGACCTTTGACCCGATTTCGATGATATTTAACAGAATTGGTTCACTATACCTCCGGAACAACATACTAAACTTTTGCCGCAATAGAAGCATTTTTACGTAAGTTATGACGCATAAGGGTGATGGAATGGATCCCGCTCCTATATCATGACCTTTGATCCCATTTCGTTCATTTTCAATAGGGTTTGTCCCAACGTGGTCCCCTACCATGTAGTAAAATTTCATCGAAATCGAACCATTTTTACGCAAGTTATGACGCATAAGGGCAATGGAATGGATTCCACTCCTATGCTGTGACCTTTGACCCCATTTCGTCCATTTCCAATAGGGTTCGTCTCCAGATAGTCCCCTACCACATACTAAACTTTCATCGAAATCGAACCACTTTTACGCGAGTTCGTGCGGACGGACAGACGGAAGCGTAAAAAATGACTGACGAAGTAATGAATAAAAAGAAAGGAACTTTTTTTGCTGTGTGGTACAGTATCTCACACTTGCGGACACAAATGGACTAAGACGTATTCAAATGCGTCCAAATTATGGGCCCGTGGTAAACAACAACAACAGCGTGAAACGATATCGCATAAATCAGAAGAAACAATGATACCATAGTCTTCTTTATAAACTGTAATCACCACGGACAGTAATGAAACTTTCACGGCGACGAACAATGGTCTTTTGGAAGAATGAGGATTAGTTCACATTCTTCCAGAAGATTATATCATAAGTCCTGCCGAGCTCTAGGGAGTGGGGAACGAACAGCACTTGCCTTAAGCGTCCCTAAGATGTTCAATCGGATTAAGGTGTGGTGAGTGTACCGGTCAATCCGTGCGTGGAATATATTTGCTTTCATGATATTTATTGACCAGAAATGCTCTCAGAGGTCGGGCGTTGTCGTCCATTAACAGAAAATCCGCACTCACTGCACCTTTAAAAAAACGAACCTGAGCATCCAGGATCTCGTCGCGATATCGGGTATGGTTTGACTTTGCGGCTTTTATTCCTGTTTATTGTGTGGAAAGGCAAACGACTGTCTTGGTACATATTCGCACCCAAACCCATTACACCACTACTTCCGAAATAGTCCTTTCCTCGAACGTCCGTCGTCTGATATCGTGTCTCACATTCTCTTCAGATGAATGTTCTCCGACAGTCTGGTCACAAACTGAATCTGCTGTCATCTGTAAAGAGTGCGCGTGCCCATTCTTTGTGAGTCCAATGAACATATTGAAGGCGCCATTCCAAGCCAGCTTATCTCTGGGATACGCTCAAAGGAATACACACAACAAGCCGTCTTGCATACGAACCACTGTTATGCAGTCTTCGGTATACCGTATGTCGGGAAACAGCATACTAAGTTGCAGCAGTTAGTGTCTAGGACAACTGACATGCCATGTGTGCGTGGTTGCGTCCACTGTTAACACCAATTAGCGGTCTTGTAGAGCAGAAGAGACCATCCGACGTCCTTGCGCAGGTCTTCTCGAGATAGTTTCAGTGATAAATAGTTTCTAGAGGTTGCACACAACGGATAGATCTACATTTATCCATCTGGTCACTTCAGCTTGAGACTGTCATGCATTTAATCTCCCTATCGCTCTCCAACCCAATGAATCAACTTTCTGAGATATAATGAGGTCTTTTCTCAGCACCTGACAGTGCAAATCTTAAGATTCTCCACGTATACGTCTCCAATCTCTTATATGTGAAATGCACTTGTGAGAGACAAATGCAAATTTTGCTCTTCCGCGGCTTCGAACTAAAAAGCCGGCGTTCGTTTATTGTTTACAGCACTTCTTGTTTACATAACGGGCTTCTTGTATACAATTTACGTGTGACTTCGGGGCAGGGTTTCTCTAATAGCTAGATTTTTGTGGTTGTTGCTTTAATTTTGAGAACAAGTGTATATAGTTGGCAAAGGGTGTCACTTCCCCAACACCAAGGCCGCCCCGGTGGCGCAGTGGTCTAAGCGCTGGCTTGTGACCATTCGTCCGTGAAGGGGTCCGGGTTCAAATCCCGGTGAGGCATGGATGTTTTGTTTGTCTTACGGCACTGGATCTCTTTCTTCCCTGAAACCAATGACCCTAAATTAGGGACGGACGACTGCTTATAGCCCATTAAGTTGCTCACGGTCATCGTTAAACCTTCAATAAAAAACAAAAAAACTGAAGGACTTGTCGGAGTTTCAATGAGTTGTCGTCGCGAGGAAATTAGCGGCTAGCATTTCAGTAACCGCGGGCATTGTTGGCTGCTCGACTTCTTAGTAGTGAAGATGTGGAGGGAGTGTCGGAAAAAGGACGCAAAATCCAGCCAACCAGAAGAAAAGGGAAGATCAGTATCTCTCAGTTAACGGCAGACCACCACCAGGGCGCGCAGAGAAACTTTCCCAAGCACACAGTTCAGAGGACTGTGTGCTTGGAAAGGAGTCGGCGGACCGTTCGTGAGCCCAAGTTGACCAGTGGTCATCTACAGCTCAGCCTGAAGAGGTCATAAAGAGAGCTCCGTTACTGGAGACAGGACACCTGAAAAACAGCCTCTTTGCGCGATGAGTGCAGGTTCCATCTTTAACATGCCAATGGAAGACACTGTACGTTTGGACGGAAACAAATTGCTGGTGGCGATATGACGGTATCTGAATTTTTTTGTTCTCATGAACGTCAATCGGTCCCCTCATCCCAGATGAACACACCCTCACCACCACATTTTACCTATGCATGTTTCAGCCGAAGTTTTGATTTACATGGTGACCGTGTATCCCGAATACACTACACTCGTTCATAAACACAACACCCTGTGTCATAAGGCGCACATTAAACAGGATTGCTTTGAGGATCATGTTCAAGCATTTCTTTTGCTCCCTTGAACCCACATTCCCGCATGACGTGAATTCCACCAAACATTTGTGGGATGTAGTTGTCTATGCCAGTGCCACACTCCGCAGCCAAACTTTGCGACGTCATTCTGTTCAGCTAGTACAGAATAACAAAGGATACCTTCCGTGGTCTAGTGGAGTCGATTCCACTTCGGGTGCAAATGGTCATCACCATGAAATGTGGACCAATTGGTATATCTGCACGGATTAATCGGGTTTGAAAAAAAAAATCATTTGGGTGTCTCTAACTATAAGAACGATTACACTTAACTGATTGTTCCTTTTCCGATGAGCAGTCTTGTCACTAGGGGGAGTAAGCCACAAAACCATTTACGGCAATACATGCTTTACGTTCCATCACTGGTTCCTAAAATGTGCAGCTAGCCTCTCTCCAGCGTGTCTAGAAAGCGTCCATTTGCTTCCATGGCCAGTGAGATCGGCGGAAATATCAGCCATCGAGCATGTATGGGGCCACATTGGTAGACGTTTACAAGAATCTCCTGGACTGTTCAGTAATATCGCCGAATTATGGAAACAGGTAAACTTTGCGTTTTCCCAAATACACTCACGGACAATGAAATTTGCTTGCATACAAGAAAACATACTACGTACAGTATTAATAAAGATGTCGTGCATATACAATACATTAAAAAACTTACACCGTCTTTGCACGATATATTTAATTTAAAAAACGATAGATATTTACATATCTAAAATATTAAAACCCATTAGTGCTTTCGGGTCGACAATCGACCCGTCTTCAGATGGAGGAGAGCCACTGCTGCACGTGTGCTCCCATATATGTCCGAGTATGATGACGTACATGACGTAGACTAGCGTCGCCAGGATGTCACGTGTTGCCATCATTTCATTGCTAACTCACACATCAGACGAGGTCCATGTGGAAATGAGTCTTTTCCAAATCCTGTGTAATTCAGTTGGGGAATTATCGTTACAGCAATCGTCCCCGAAGGCCTCGATGTATAAACTTTCAATTATGTACAACAAGTATACAGAGGCGGGTGCATGTAGCAACTTAATGTTTTTCCAATCCGGTTGGACAGTTCCTTGTGCCACAAATCTAGCGAGTGCTGTGTTATTATGATTAACGCGAATGTCATATTTATGTTCCTGCATTCTAGTTTCAAGGCTACGTTTTGTAGATCCTACATAATTACTAACGTGTTCGCCATTGGAAACATCTATTAATGGTATATTATATACACCCCATTTACACAGAGTATCAGGTGGTTCTCTATCTTTTTTGATGAGTGAAAGTAGATTTCTGGATCTAATACCGAAATGAGTGCCATATTTCATACATTTGCGTGTCAGTACATTAGTAATGCTTGGGTACTGCTTCATGGTACCAACAAAACGCTTTGCTGGTTTTTGTTCTTTGGCCAAACATGTAGATCTATCATTTAAAAGGAACTGTCCAATCGGATTGGAAAAATATTAATTTGCTACATGCACCCACCTCTGTATACTCGTTGTACATAACTGAAAGTTTATACATCGAGGCCTTCGGGGACGATTGCTGTAACGATAAATCCCAACTGAAGTACACAGGATTTGGAAAAAGACTCAACTATGAACCTGCATAACATCTTCTCTTGTTAAATACGGAAGGTATAACAAATACATATATATTTTGTATATTTTGCACCTGTTTATCATATTCCCACATGGACCTCGTCTGATGTGTGAGTTAGCAAGGAAATGATGGCAACATGTGACACCATGGAGACGCTAGTCTACACCATGTACGTCATCATACTCGGACATATATGGGAGCACACGTGCAGCAGTGGCTCTCCTCCATCTGAAGGCGGGTCGATTGTCGACCAGAAAGTACTAATGCGTTTTAATATTTTAAATATGCAAATATCTATCGTTTTTTTAATTAAATATATCGTGCAAAGACGGTGTAAGTTTTTTTAATATACTACGTACAATCGCGAAACATTGCAGATAGCTAAAGTGCGTGTTGGTATGCAAATGATCCACGTTTGGTGCGATTACGCATGACCACACACCCTGTGGTGACGCTGCAAGCACGAACTGGCAGCCTTATAAACCGGCGTGTAGTCAACGCCCCATGAAAGAGAAAAGCATCTGTCGACGCAAACAAGCGTACAGAGTGATAAGAATGCCGGGTAGACGCCAGAGACGTAGATTTACGCAAATTACGAACTTTGAGAGAGGCCTGATCATCGGGCTGAAAACCGCAGGGTGGTCGGCGCGCCGTATAGCCCGCCACGTGGATCGTTCTCATCATACCATCCGACTGTGTTGGGAGCAGTGGACGCGTGACGGCACTACAACACAGCGGAGCGGCTCCAAACGGACCAGGAGGACCACCGGTAGAGAAGATCGACGGATCGTGCGTCAGGCACGAACGGTTCCCACGGGGACCCAGTTCACTATACATGCAGATGTAGCGGCTTTTGTGTACCTATATACCATTTTCCGACTCCTCGCGGAAGCGAATCTGCGACCCCAGCTCCCCCTTACATGTACTGCCATGAACACCAGAACATCGCCGACTCCGTGTGCAGTGGTGCCAGGCCAGAGCGACGTGGAACGCTACAGACTTGCGACGTGTGGTGTTTAGCGATTAGTGCCGCTTCGTTTTGGGAACGGATGATCATCGTGTCTGGGTGTGGAAGGTCCCCGGGTCAACGGCACAATCCCGACCTCGCTATCGAGCGCCACATCTCTCCCACTGCAGGCATTATGGTCTGGGGAGTCATTGCTTACGATAGCCGATCAGCTCTGGTAGTGGTACGTGGATTATCATCAGGCCAGTGGTATGTGGATGAGATCCTACGGCCCCGTGTGTTCCCATTCCTGGCCAGGATTCCAGGTGCGCTATAGCAGGAGAATAATGCCCACCCGGACACGTCTCGGGTTACCCAGGACGGCCTACGTCATGTCCAGACACTTACATGGCTGGCCCGCTTCGTGGACATGCTTCCTGTCGAGAATGTGTGGGACCAATTGAAACGCCAGCTGCCGCCGTGCCTCACTATCCGGGATTTGGAGCACCCCGTAAAACACGTGTGAGCTAGTCTGCCGCAGGACGACACCAGGCGTCCGTTCGCCGCCATGCCAAACTTTATTGCAGCATGTATCACCGTATGAGGCGGTGCGACGCTGTATTGAAGATGACCGGACTGCGTGCCACAGATCCCTCTGTAATTGGCCTGCAGCTCTGTCTTTGCCATCATGTGTATCAATCATTTTTATCATTACGTCCATAAAATTTCAGTTCAATCCGATGCTTCCTTCTTGTTGCGCAAATTTCATTGTCCGTGAGTGTACTCCAGGACACTATTAGAGAGCTGTATCAGCCCTTGCCGCGCAGTGTGTCTGGTTGCATTGCACAACATGGTAGTCTCACAAGTCACGTGATCGCGTCTTGTAGCCTATCAAACTGATGTGTTGCCGTAGCAATTAAATCATGTATTGTCTACCTCACATTCTATGTTTCTGGTAATTTCCGGTTCATTTAGTTCCCTCCTTCTGGGTGAGGTACTTTCAATGTTGGGCAGTGTATTACAGAAATTGCCGTCAGAGAACAGTGACTTTTCTTAAACATCTAAGATGCCTGCGTCTCTATATAGAAGAGTCTAGGAAACAAAGCGTTGCATAACAGATCCCTCGTCTAACTTCGTCGTAGCACATCCTACATGCGAGTGTCGTTCGAAAAAAATTCGTTTTTTAAAACTTACAGGAAATATGTATCATTATGTCATGAATAGAATACGGGATTACACCATACAATACAAATTTTGAAGATGACAATCCGTTTTTAGGTGTAAATGTGACAAGGATGGTAAGTCAGGACGACGAAATTTCCAAGTTTTTGGATATTATCTGACTTACCATCCTCGTCATATTTACACCAAAAAACAGATTCTCATCTTCAAAATTTGTAATGCATCATTATGATTGCTATTTTTATTGTTACACATTTCCCCTAGCCACTGTAAACCGTTTCTCCAATCGATGTTCTAGTTCCTTGATCCTGGTGGGGTAAAATGGCCTTCTAACCACGCAATCACAGCTTCGATCTCTTCAGAGTTGAAGACGTATTGCTTCCCATGGATCTGTTTCCTTTTCAGCATTGGACACAAAGTTATTAGAGGGCAAAACATGGAGAATAAGGCCGGTACTGAAGCAAGTCAACTCCTGCTGTCTATACGGAGGTCTTCGAAGTCTTGGAGATATGACACGGTGAATTGCCTTGATAGAGGAAGACACCTTTTCGCAGTTTTCCGTGCCTTTTTTCACTGATGCTCAAAGTTGGCTTAAGAGTATGCATCAGCGACAGTGACGCCCTCCACCTGGTAGATGATCCCATCCTTCCTCAAAGTGATGCCACCATCTTGCCGGCTGAATCCCAACCCTAACAGAATTTCTAGAATCACTAAAACATCCAGAAATAGAAACAATTACTTATTTCTACCAGCGGCTAAAAAGTATGTTACGAAAATTAACAAATGGAGCACAAAATGTTATTCAAAGCAGAAGGAAGGTATCACATCGGACAGTCAAAAGAGATATAGATGGAAACATGGTATAACTCCACGGGTAGAAGAATGTTGCATAATGAAAAAGTTGAAAATAGGCGAAAAATATTCTTCATGCAACAAGCTATGCTAAGGAAAAAGAAAAAAATACGTTCAAATACGTCTCTCGGAAGCAGAGATAGCGGGGAAAAAGGTTTCGAATATTACACCCCTAGCGGAAAATCTCTGCATTACTTGAAAAATAGACTGTACCTAAAGTAGTTTTCGATATAAATGGCATCGAAAGGAAAAAAAAAGTTTTTAGATTGGATATTTTGAAGCAAATATATGGAATAAAACGTATTTTGAATAAGATATCGTCTGAATTTACACCCTTTAGCGGCGAAATTGTTCAATGGAAAAAAAGCCGGAATGCCAGGATCATCATTCTCACATTTCAAGCTTCCCAATGAAAAAATAATGTTTTAAATCGGATAAATAGTTACAGAGATATGGCGTTCACAGACTGACGGACGGACGGACAAACTGATAACATAAGCACGATCTTTTTTTACAAAATACGTGCTAAAAATGGGGAAACACATACGTTCTTACTTAAACATTTCTTATCAGCTTGTAACCCGAGTTCTAAAAAGTTGACATCCATTGTGAAATAAGACAAAAAATTCTTCACAGACTATGTCAATGACAGTAAAAGCATTTATGGAATTTCATTTGCTATTCATGAATCCAGAACAGATGGCTTGTATCAGAATAAATCTAAGAAGACAACACCATTTTCTTAGAGAGACAGGGTGATTCATTTCTTTTTGAGTTTGTCTGAAAGAGATATCACTCTTTTTTTTTTTCTCTCTGGCTTCTAGAGCAGTTTGAGGTTTCTGAAAGAGGAATGTATTATCTATCTTAGAGATTATATTAAAACTAACGTGACAAGTCATAGGCCATATAATTAAACGGACTAATTGTCACAAATAATCAGAGAAAGTTTTGAAATATGTTAGAAAGGAAACGAAAATAACATTTGTATATTGACTTTGCTGAAAAGCAATGGTATAACTCTACGGGTAGAAGAATTTTGCATAATGAAAAAGTTGAAAATAAGCACAAGAGCTAATTATGATATTTTTTTTACACAAGAGCTAATTATGATAGTACACAAGAGCTAATTATGATATTTTTTTCACACACATGAAACATACTTTTCTCAAGGGAAAATTAGTTGTTTGATTTTGCATTAGAAAAAAAAACGTGATTGAGCGCTCATTATATAACATTATTCCACCTCTTAGAAATAGTCCAATACGAAAGCGGCGAGGTTTGTTAGTAATAAAAAAATGTTACATCTGAACTTCAGTTCCAAAATGAACGGTATTGGCTAATTTACTCAGGAAGAAATTATTCCGAGATATGGCTGATGGAAGATGGAAAGAAAATTCGAATTTTCTAAAGACTGAAACGCATAGACGACGTTTCTGAGAATATGAGTATGTTTTAAGGTTAAATATTGTGCTCGAAAGAAACGACCGACATTGCTTTCGTAGCAATTTTTCTCCTACAAGACGATACTGAAAAGTAGTGGTTTAGGTTATCGGATGCTACCACTATGATGACGCATGCGTCATCATAGTGGTAGCAGCGATAAGCCCGCCAGCGAAGTTCAACTGGGGGAACAGCCACTACGGAGTAGAAAGACGTGTTTCCAAATCCCACCACAAACAAAACGTTTTGTGTTATACGACCTCTAACCCATTGCCAGTGATGCCAAACTTTAGAAAACACGGTGGGGAAATAATGTGTCGTTAAGTCAGACAACGTTTAACGAGAAGCCAAATTTACATAAAAACACAGAAACTTAAAAGGAAGGTTAAAGGAGGCATACGTCACAGCCTTTACTACTTAAATGCGTCACAACAGCATTGTTTTATCTGAATATAAATGAATTTGACTACCTTTACACATTTTGGTATAAAATTTTATGCGGAGCTTTTGAATTTCACAAAATGTATTTGTTTATGTCAACTCTGCTAATTTACTGCTTTTACGATTATGTACGTATAATTCAATTATCCTATAACGAGGACTGAATTCGAATTAATACATACATATGTGTGAATTATGTAAATGACAGTAAATAATAAAATATCACGTTTCATGTACCAGAACTGACTGAAAGTTTAAGATATACAGGGGTTGTGCAACATAATGGAAACACCTTGAAACAATAGGTGTTACGCACCTAATATGGTGTGGGAACACCCTTGGCACTTAAAACTGCTTGAATCGTCCTTGGAATGGACGCATACAAGTTCCGGATGATGGTAAGTGGTATGTTGTACCATTCTTCCAGCAGAAACTGTTCCAATTCCTTGAGAGACGCCGCAGGAGGATAACGAGATAGTACTCTGTTTTCCAACACAGACCACAGGGACTCAATGATGTTTAAGTCCGGTGATTGTGCAGGCCAGGGAAGGTGTGCAACATCATCCTCATGTTCCTCAAACCGTGATTGAAAGGTTCAACTTCTGTGAATCGGGGCATTATCATCTTGAAAGGTGCAATCCCATGACGGAAACAATGTCTGCGCCATTGAATGCACATGGTCGGCCAAAAGAGTGACATAGTCACAGCTAGTGATCCGTCCGTGTAAGGAGATAATGGGACGTTCTACAAACCACGAGTTCATGGCCCAAACCATTGCGGAACCGCTCCCATGCTTCACTCTAGGAAGGAGAAAGTCTGGGTTGTGGGCTTCTGCGGGGGTTCTTCACACGTAAACCCGTCCTGTGGTGGCGAATAGTGAAAAACTTGATTAATCGGAAAACAAGACATGTTTCCAGTGATCCGATTTCCACATTTTATGTTCCTGGAACCACTGTAGTCTCCGTTTCATATTCACCTGTGACACCAAGGTTTTTGCAGTCGCAGCTCTGTCGTAAATATTGTGCTTATGCAATTCCCTTCGCACGGTATGGGTCGACATTGGGTTTTGGAAATGTGCATTAAGCTCAGCAGTCACTTTCTTCGCCGTGGTATTTCTCCTTGCTGTCACAATCCTCTTTAATGTCCTCCTGTTTCTTGCAGTGAGTTTGGTTTTCCTTCCACAGTTGTGTCTCGCAGATGATGTTGTGCCGTGAACATTGTATGTTGTCATGACCTTCGACACGATACCTCTTGATACCCCCAATACCTGGGCCACTGTGGTTACCGACGCACCAACCAGACGGGCTCCTACAATCTGCCCTCTTTGGAACTCCCACAGGTCACTATTTGTGACTTCACCTGAAACGAAATTATGCAAGCATCGATTTACAATGCAATCACACAGACCCTTGAGACTATAAGAAACACTTTTTTACAAAAAAAAACATTGTACCTACATATTCGTTTTACTCAAAAAGCAGCACATACCAAAGTCACTGTTTTCAGCTAGGTTTTTCAATTATTTTGGACAACCCCTGTATGTATTACAAATTGAACACGATATATGCAACCATTAAGACAATAAGACTCAGCACAGGTAAACTACATATAATTGTGATTAAACTTATGCTTCATTAATCAAGAAATGCACTGCACGAAATAATTAGGGGAGCATGTGACTTTGGCGACATTATGCAAGCCAATCGTGTGATATCTTACCAAAACGTGGAAACCAAAAACGAGTGTGAAGTAGACAGCCAAATCAGCGTACATATTTATACAAATTGGCGTCAGTGACGTCAGAATGCATAAATTACAGATTGGGATAAAAACGAAGGTTTTTCGGGAGCTCCCTTATTCCGTCGCGTTTATCATGACATTTCGTTTCTCGAAGTCATCGGTTTGTACGATGTCCCAACAGCATGATTTATCGGAATCAACGGCGTGGAGAGCTATTGGCAGGCAGGAAGCAAGTCAGACATAGTGAGTGGTAGCAGAAGCCATTGTAGTATTACGAGCTATCATTTCTCAACTGTCGATAGGATTCCAGGATACGGGAAGTATTCGAAGAAGACAAGGTCAAGGCTGTCCAAGAGAAACTACAGCAAGGGGGCGACTATTACAGTCTCTATCTATTGTTAACAGTTCATCGGAACAGGCACGAAAACACTACTCAGCTCCAGCGAAGGCGGGTCAATGGGTCGACAATTTCTTGCGGGTCAAACGGATCGGGTCAAGGTATTCCTGACTCAATTTCGACCCGGTTTTACTTCCGTTTTATTTCTGAAAAGAAACAAATATATTTCAAATCAAAACACGTACTGTGGAGCTTTGTGCTCGATGCACGTGCCAGCGGAGTGAAAAATTATTTGTCATACAAAAGTATTACTGCTTCTTTCGTAAAGTAAAGAAGATTTCCACTGACCGATGATACGGCACAGACGCTAGATTCACCATACTTCCTCTGCGTTTGTTTTCAGTGCGATTGTCCAGAACATGATGCAGGAAAACGCCTGTCACCAGCTTCTCTGGTGATCCACTCTCTCACACCCTGCCTGCCACATTGTAAGACTGAGAGTTACATTTCACATCGCATCCTTTGCATTGAGCATTTAGATGTTTTCGTTTGACGTGCTAACATCCGGTTCTATTGCGGGACGTGTCATAATTCATGCCTTATTTGTTAATATGGATGAATTTAATATTAAGGCGAATGAATTATTATTACAGACATTGGACGTGGACCAGGAACATCAAACAAAGGTCTTCGCTCCTTCCACGCTTATAAGTGAGTCACGGAAAAATTATCATTGGCCGCCACCGGGAATCGAACCCAGGGTCTCCAAGTTACACGCCGGATATGCTTCCACTACACTACAGCGGCCTCGAATTCCTCCAGACTCACACACGCTAACTGCCAAGCCAATTTGGCAGGTTGCTTCTTGGAGCCCCGCACAATGCTGGGGGTTCACCAAAGATGGTAAGCAGCAACTGAAGAAATAATTAGAAGGCGAATGAATAATTAATACAGACATTTAACGTGGACCAGGAATAACAAACAAAGGTCTTCGCTCCTTCCACTTTTATAAGTGAGTCACGGAAAAATTCTCATTGGCCGCCACCGGGAATCGAACCCAGGGTCTGCCAAATTGGCTTGGCAGTTAGCGTGTGTGAGTCTGGAGGAATTAGAGGCCGCTGTGGTGCAGTGGAAGCATATCCGGCGAGTAACTGGAAGACATGGGTTCGATTCCCGGTGGCGGCAAATGAGAATTTTTCCGTGACTCACTTATAAACGTGGAAGGAACGAAGACCTATGTTTGATGCTAATATTAAGGAAAAAGACGTCGGGGTCAAGAAATACGTGCTTGTTGAAAACAAAAAGGGGGAAGAGTAAATGCTGGAAGTTGTTTCGTCTCATTAAGAAACCGGAATATGTTTTACTTCATAGCAATACCGATTTCCACAAGCTTGTAATGAGTTGAAAGTTTCCAAAACGAGAATGTTGATTTCATGAGTGTTCCTTCCTTCTGAGGGGCAACGATGAAATCAACATCTACATTTTGGAAACTTTCAACTCATCAGAAGCTGGTGAAAATTGGGATTGCTGTGAAACATATTCTGAAGCTTGATACGTCATCAAGAAAACTGCAAAAACTGAAATTAAACATACAAGTTACTTCTATCTATAACATTAAAGTAAAACACAAGGCAGCTCACCATGGTGCACGATACGTCAATAAAATCAATCCATGGTTTAAAACCTGAGTTGATGAACCATAACTTTAAATAAGCTCAAGATACAAGTTAAAACCTGATGATAATTAAAAACACTTCATAAGAACTTTCGAATCCACCCTGGATCCCGTTTTCAGATGAGAAATACAAATGCAAACATAAGACAGAGTAGCACATTAATTTATATGTCTCGACAATGACGTATGTGTAGTGGTCCCCAGGTGGCCACCAGGATATCTCAATACATCGTTAACTGATATCAAAATGAGACAATTAGGCGGACAGGAAAGGAGATATATGTAGAAAAGGTAGAATAAGTACGAAAAGCAGCTAAAAGGTGCCTGGGGGGAAAAGGGGTTGTAGGAGGGAGGGGGTGATAGAGATGTAATAGGTTATCGGAAAAGAGGCTCCAAAAAAGTTTTGAAACGTAACTAACATACGGAAAATGTACAACTCATATCAATATACACTGCCGGACAATTGCTAAGGACGGATGACAATAGCAAGGAAAGCAACCATAAAATGGAAGGCAGGAAAATGTGGAAATTAGAATAAGTGCAGGATACAGTAAGACGTGTTGTGCGTATGCAAACTTTGGATTGCCAAACTTGTTCGTGACGTCATAGCGCTGATAAGAGAAATAAAGGATTTGACGCGTATTGACCGTTGGTGTTCAAACGCAAAGTTGAAAGGGAAAGAATCAATTGACGAACTTGCAATTTTCAGTATGTCTTCCCGACATCCCCTAGATGATTTTACGCGTGGCCGTATTATTGGCAAGATTGAAGAAGGGCGAAAAATAACATATGTTGCCAGGGAGTTCCACGTCAGCCACAGTGTTGTTTCAAGGCTTTGGAAATCATTTCAAACAAATGGAGAGTGTAGCAAACGTCACGGGGAGCTCGTGTTCGCAGAACGACGCCTGCAGAAGATCGGTACATAGTGCTATCAACAAAAAGACACCGGCGCAGCACAGCTAGTGAGTTAGCAAATCAGTTTATGGCTGCTACTGGCAAGCGGATCTCCCGAAAAACTGTCGCCAGACGTTTGCATGAAGGAGGACTATACGCCCGCCGTCCTGTTGTGTGCATCCCATTGTCCAGACGTCACCGTACCGCCCGTTTGCAATGGAGCCATCAACATCGCAATTGGACTGATAACGACTGGTCTGCTGTCCTCTTCTCAGATGAGAGTAGATACAGTCTATCGTATGATTGTCGACGACAACTGATCTGGCGTGATAGTGGTACTGCATATTGTCCTGCAAACATACAGAAAAGTGACCGATATCCGACATGTAGTGTCATTGCATGGGCTGGCATCATGATCAATGGCCGTACGTCCCTCTATGTGCTTCCAACTGGGATTATGACTGACCAACGATACATTAATGATGTTCTGCTACCTCATGTTCGCATGTTCCGCGGTGCTGTCGGTAATAGATTCATTTTCATGGACGACAACGCAACATATCATCGAACAGTCGCTGTCCAGGAGTGTATTGAGAGCGAGGATATTCATCGCCTCGTATGGCCAGCACGTTCTCCAGATCTGAATCCCATTGAAAATGTGTGCGGTGCTTTGGGGAGGAGACTTGCTGGTCGCCAATGCCCTCCAATAAACAAGTACACCCTCATCCGTGCACTGACAGAGGAATGGGATTAATTACCCCAACATCTGCTTGATAATGTTGTGCAAAGCATGACACGACGTGTGGAATCTTGCATCGCCCTCCATGGTGGCCATATCCCGTATTGACATCTTACGCCGGAACGCCTGCGGACGGTAATTGCATTTTTTTCACGTTTACGTATTCTGCACAAAATGGCCTGTTTGTCCTTTGAACACGTTCCAAAGCCTTCTGGATTTCAGAGCACAATAAATTGTCTTTCTTGTAATGTCCTGGCATTCTGACATTATTTTATTTCACTTGGCATCCAACCACACTTACTTTTTTATGCGCTATATAGCCGTTTATGATCCGTCCTTAGCAATTGACCAACAGTGTATTAACCAGATACAAGTTACTTAATGCAAAAATGTTTACTTCTAGCACCATCAAAATTAAGTGGAACAGCCTTAACATCACTGAGGTGGGACTTTTGGACTCTCGCAGATGTGTTTGAAAACATGCGTACATGTGAAAAACAGTGAGGTTATGTGAAGGACGCAGTTTCACACATTTTGTAAGTGAGTGAATTAGACGTTCCCGTAATATATTTGTATGATTTCTATCAACACTATCTACCAACAAGTAATTGGACACCTGTGATAGCAAAGGAAAACGAAGTTTATTCACCTTCAATAGTTGGTGGAGCCTCCACGAGCGGCGATTACAGCTGCGACCCTCCGGGGCAGACTCTCAACCAGGCGTTGTACGACGCCTGGCGGTATTTTCTTCCACTCGGCTTGGAGAAGAAAGGTCAGTTCCTTCACCGATTTCGGACGGTGGGGGCATCCTTTAAGTCGACGCTCCAACTCGTCCCAGAGGTGCTCGATAGGGTTAAGGTCCGGGATCTGCGCAGGGCAGTCCATTCGATTAACCCCATTGTCACCATACAAAGCCATGGTGGACCCCGCAACATGACAGGTGGCATTGTCATCCTGAAAGTAACATGGGTCCACCCCGTAAAACTGCCACAACGTAGGAAGCGCATCGTCACCCAAAATGGTGCAGTAGGTCTCAGCGTTGAGTCTACCAGGAATTGCGACCAAGGGTCCCGTGCCATACCAGGAGAAACACCCCCATAGCATAATTCCACCGCCGCCGAACTTCACAGTTGGCACAATACAATCCGGCAGGAAACGTTTTCCAGATAGACGCCAAACCCAGACCCTGCCATCCGAACGGTAGAGGGTGAACCTTGATTCGTCGCTCCAGAGAACCTGTTTCCACTGTTCAACGGTCCACTGTCGACGTTCTTTGCACCACGTTAGCCGAGCAGCGCTATTGGACTTGGTGATCAAAGGCTTGTGTGCGGCAGTACGTCCATGATAACCGAGCAGATGGGTTTCCTTACGGATGACATTCATCGAAAGAACACTCCCGGATGCCTGTTGAAACTCCTCGCGGATGTGGCCCATCGATTTGGTGCGGTTCTTCCAAATTTCTCTGGCAAACACCCGTCTGTCTCTAACTCCCAGTTTTGTGAGTCTGCCGGGTCGGGACGCATTCCGACAGTCACCTCTCATCTTCCACTTGCCAATCACGTAGGCCACTGTCGATTTTGGGTACTTCAACTCACTGGATATGTCACGTATGGATCAACCATTTCTGTGATACCCGACGATTACACCTTTCTCGAAATCAGAGAGCTCCGAACTGCTGAGCATCTTGCATGCGACTGGTTGCGTTGTTGTTTCCCACACGATATTTAACGGCGACAGCCGTGACGTGTATCAGGACCTCAGATATCGTTGATTGCAAGGGTGTCCAATTAATTGTTGATAGATAGTGTATATAACCTACGTTACCCAATGCGAAGTTGGGGTATCGTTGGTTATATAGAAAGTTTTAGCATCTGAGATTTGTCTTGTTCAAGAGTTTGGGTCGGGTCTAGGTCGGCTCCAATTATGTAAGGTCTGGCCCAAAAGTTTTGACCCATTTCCAAACCTGCTTGCTTGAAGCCCGTTGCTCATGAAACACCTGAGAGTTCCAACTGAACCGCAGTTTTTGACCATATTTACTGCTGGGTGAAGTGGATCGCAAAATGGAAGTTGATGATCGCATGGCGAAATAGAACATTTGAGCAAATGTTTCCAAGTAAATCAGTATCAATTCAAGAAAATTCCATTAAAGAATGTCTTTAAAATTAAAGAAATTTGCCGTGAGAAGAAAGCCAAACCCTCTTGGTTTTAACAGCAGCATGATTTCTATATTCGCTTTCAGAAATATTATAAATACTGGGTGATCCAAAAGTAACAGAAGATTTCAAAAATCAGTAATTCGCAAAGTATTTACAGTAATCAGATGCGGTTTTCACAGAAATGCACAGAAAGACATGGGACTTTTTGTGCATAATGCAGAAATTTAATACCAGAATAGTTACATTTCTGAGTACCAGATGGCAATGTATGGGTCCGAGAGCAATTTAACAGCGGTGTTTGGGCCACGAATGGCCTAGTGGTCAACGTTCGTGACTGCTACGGAGAAGACCTCAGGTTCGATCTCAGGCAGGTACGAACGCTCAAACCACTAAATATCCGCCATGCGTCGGCAGAGCATGTTAAGCCGTCGGTACCCGGGTACTGGCCCCTAGGTAATAAATAAGGGCGTCTTCCTCCCCTTTTCTACCTCGCTTCCGTGTCACATTCCTATTCGGCACTCTAGCCCAAATCTCCTAGCTTCCTATTTCTGAGGGTCGTTTAAGACTTATAATCTGATCTATCTTATCAGTGTGGGCTCTGTAATTACTTGCTGATGCCCCGTTTGTGGACCTGCCCTGCGGGTATAGTGAGTTACCAGTGTTGTGTGATTGATTGGGCTGTGAGTAAAGTTCCTGCTGTTGGTGAACACAGCAAGCTGCATGTTAAAGAGAACAATGGGTGTCAGATAAGTCGCTACTGCTACGCATAAGCCTGTTGTCTTTACGTGATAAAGCACTGTTAGTTAAACTGTTCTATCAGAAAGTGCAAGTGCAGCATTGAGCTGTTTTCGTTGAATGCGGGATATGAGACGTGGAAAGGGACCAAAGTTTTGTTCGGCACTCAAGCAGATGATGAAAAAGTTTGAAGACACGGGTTCTTTGGTAGTAAGTCCAAGAAGCTGGGGACCCCGATCATCTGATGCAATCGTGTCTGAGGCCGAACACGAAGTCGACACCCTATCGACAGCTTCAGCACGCGGGGAATGCAATGCCTGCGAAGTTTCAAGACGCGGCACTGCATTTCGTATGGAACTGCATGGAGATCAGTACGGATCATCCTTAAGAGATATCCCTAAAAAAATTCAACACGTGCACGAACCGGAACCTGCTGATTTCACGAAGCTGCCAGATTTTGCGAATTGGGTGTTCCAGCGCATTGAAGATGATGCGGACTGGCTGTTAACTGTCCTGTGGACTGATGAAGCTCACTCCACACTTCATGGAAGTGTAAACACACAGAACTGTCGCATTTGGGCTACAGAGAACTCACATGCGGTTGTGGAAAAAACCTTTAATCAGCCAAAAGTTACCGCATGGTGCGGTTTCACAGCTTCTTTCGTTATTGGCCTGTTTTTCTTTGAGGAAGTCCACAGCTCTGGATTTCAAACCGTTACTACTGTCACAGGTGATCGATATGCAGCGCTGTTAGGAAACAGCATTATCCCACACTTGCAAGAGAAGCAAGCAGTCGATACTGTTACATTCATGCAAGATGGAGCACCGCCACACATTGCTGCTCCTGTGAAGCAAGTGCTACGGTCAACGTTTGGAGAGAACTGTGTCCTAAGTAGCTCCTTTCCGCACGAGTGGCCTCCCAGGTCTCCAGACCTTACACATTGCGATGTTTCGTTCTGGGGCTACTTGAAGTCAAAAATGTACAGAGATGTGCTAACTTTATTGGCCACGTTGAAGGACACGATCCGGCATCATGTTTCTGCAATACCACGTGACATGTTGTTTAATGTTGTGCACAGTGTCTTACCTCGTCTGACGGCTGTGCTTATGAATGATGGGCACCACATTAAACATATGTCTTTGGTGTGAACTATACTACACCACAACCCCAACTACGCAATAACCTGTGGCGCCATCTAGTAGTAAGAAATGCAACTATTCTGGTATTAAATTTCTGCATTATGCACAAAAACTCCCACGTCTTCCTGTGCATTTCTGTGAAAACCGCATCTGTTTACTGTAAATACTTTACGAATTATTGATTTTTCAAACTTTCTGTTACTTTTTTTTTTTTTTTTTGGATTGACTTTTAACGACCACCGTGAGCAACTCAATGGGCTATGAGCAGTCGCCTGTCACGAATTTACGGCCGCTGGTTCCAGGGATGGGAGAGAGCCAGTGCCGTAAGACAAACACAACATCCATGCCTCACCGGGATTCGAACCCGGGCCCATCTTGGACGAATGGTCAGAGGCCATCGCTTAGACCACTGCGCCACCAGGGCGGCCTGTTACTTTTGTATCACCCGGTATAACATTCATTTTCGTTTTCATCGGAATATGTTTTCTGTTTTCCCTTTTAGAGAAAATGGAGGCATTCTTTCTTGATGTTTCTCTCGTGCATGTTTCCCATTCTATTTACATAGTGGGTGACGAAAGAAGTACTTCCGAGAAATTAAAGAAACATCATTTCCGGAAAACCTGCAAAATTTTAAAAAACGACAATAAAAAAAACAAAAAAACATTTTTTCAATGCTTTTTCTAAACCATTTCATCATTTCAACAACTGAAGACGAATTTACACGCACAGTGATTCGTAAATTAAAGAAAAAAGACACTAAAGTAAAATGAAATGAGTTGCATTCTTTTCACAACATACTTCGCAAACAGTAGTGCGCAGCAAAGATTTGTACATTTCTTTTTTCAAGGAAAGAAGATTGCGCAGAAGCCTAGTTATTCTTCTTCTCTTGTGCTTGTCGGCTAATTCTGCTGAAATTAAAGATAATTTTTCCAGAAACGACCGCAGCAATGAATAACGAAAGATATGGACTAAGGTCCCTTGGAGAAAAGATTTTAAATTTAATTAGAAACTTAAAAAAATAATTATCCTGTCTGCGTGATTTGGCAGTAAACTAATCGTTTTATATTATCGCGGTGCTGTCGCCTTTTTAAATATATTTAAAGAAGAAAAACTTTGTCAGGAAGACGAGCTTTCTTATCATCAACTTCCCACAGCACTTTCGCAACTTTTTTTATTAACTTCGATTAGACGCCTTTTCTTCTTCTTTTGCAGAATGATGACATTTACGCGCTTCAATGTTTTCGCACTCATAAAGAAACCGGTTTGATTAGACGATAATGAATTTTGAAAGTACTTTATCGTATTTTTAAAATTTGTAATTTTTTTAATTATTCTGTTACAAGTACAACAACCTCTCCCTAACTGCGCATGTAACAACAACATATAGAAACTTAACTGTGTTTTGTCTTTGAGACTTATAAATAATTAACAAGGAAGAAGACACCGAATTTTCGGCTGTAATGAGCTAGTCTTTTGAATCCTTTCCAACGTGAATAAAATTTATCAAAGTTATTCAAAGTCGGTAGAACCGGTTAGAAAAAAAATCACAACCAGAGTTCTACAATCGATAAAACATCCAGAAATAGACTTACTTCCATTAGCAGCTAAAAAGTATGTTAAATTAACATAATTAACAAATGGCAGGCAAAAAGGTCCTCATAGTAGACGGAAGGTATCAAAGACATTTTCAAATCGAACAGGCTGCCTTTGAATGAGTGTTTCAAATCGGCTGCCTTTGAATGAGTGTTGGCGTTCATCTTCTGCGTTAGACAGCGCAAAAAATCGCTTTTTGGTGTGACTTTTACGTCTTGAGGGACTGTCCCAGAAGTTGGTGTCAGCGAATCACTGCAGACCTCGCCATGTTCAGAATGGAAGCGGTCTCTCGTTGGATCCACAATGAAAAAACAAAACACGAGATGTTACATTTCAACCAATGGCGTTATTTGGGGTGGAGCTTAGTTGGTAGGCGGAGTTTCCATAGCTCAAATTTAGGAGTTCTCTGCTAATGCGCACATTTTCTCTTAAAAATAAATGAACGTTCAGTAGGATTTAAGATGATTTATGGGAGACAAGATTCCAGTCTCCCCTTTTGGCCCCATTTAATTATTTCTATTTGGCACTGATAATTAAAATAAAATCAGACAGAAATGAGAGATTTCGTTTCTTCCAGACAGAAACACTTCCAAGCTAACTTATCGCGCCACCTTGGGCCCAAATTGGAATACTTTCGAGTCAGATAAAATGAATTAAAAAAAATCTAACAATTTTTTTGGAATAATAACTGTGGCACATATTAGCTACACGTCTTTTTCATTAATGCTAAAAATTCCAAACACTACAAAGTAATAGTGTTCGATAAAATGTGTACAAAAGAATTTACATAGCAGATATAGGATAGAATTTCTCTTTCATTCAAAGACAGCCTTAAAAGAAGAAACATAGAAGAAAACATGATATAACTCCTCACCCTCTAGCGGAAGAATTTTGCCTAATGGAAAAGTTGAAAATAGTATTCTTCATGGTAAAAGCTACGCTACGGAAAAAGAATTTCTTAAATACAGCTTCCGGAAGCAGAAATAGCGAGAATAAGGTTTTGAACTTTACGCTCCTTAGCGGGAAATCTGTGCAATATTTAAAGAGGATAATGCTCCCCATCTTTAATGTAGCGAAAGACATACAGTAAAAAATAAAATTTCTCAAAGGGGTTTTAGAAGCGGAGATACAGCTGAAAATAGAAGTACAAAAACACCACCTTGCGATAGAACTGTAAAGAACAAAACTCCTCGACTACCGTGTTAAAAAATTTGTGGTAGGTTGCACCAAAAAGTGGTGCTACACCAGCTGCACCACTTTTTGAGAAAAGATAAACCAAATTTTTGGAAGCTTTTCACAATTTCTCTCGCCATTTGGAGATATAATTTAATAGCTTGTGTCATTAAGCCCCACCAGATGGAGACGACACAGTTGCTGAGCCCATCCCTACGGATTTGTGAAGTCAGACGCTGACTGATAAACACGCATAGCGCCATGGATTGTTGGCACCGTAGCCTAAGGCGAACGCACTCGGCTAGTTATCGAGAGATCTGGGGTTCGATCCCAGTGGTGTCGAAATACAATTTCTCAGTTGCTGTGTGTTAATTAAAGAAAAACGTGGAAAGAGCGATGACTTTGTCCATTCACATTGTCTCCACGCATATGGAAGATTTTCACCATTTCTCTCGCCCTTTGAATTTATTACCTATAATTAAACAGCTTTTGCCGTTAAGCCCCACCAGATGGAGACATCTGTTGATGAGCCCATCCCTACGGATTTGTGTAGTCAGATGCTGACAGATAAACACACATAGCGCCGTGGATTGTTGGCAACGTAGCGCATAGCGAACGCGCTCGGCTAGTTATCAGAAGATCTGGTATTCGATCCCAGCAGTGTCGAAATACAATTTTTCAGTTGCTGTGTGTTAATTAAAAAAAAACTTGAAAAGAGCGATGTCTTTAGACATTTACATTGACTCCACGTGTTCAGAAGATTTTCACCAAATGTACACCATTGTGTAGTGCAAACAAAACCGAGCAACATGATGCAACTTTGTACTATGTACGTTACTGCACAAGGTTGCACCACATTACGGTGCAAGATTTCACCACGTCGTTGGGTATTGTTTGCACCACACAATGGTGTGTCATTTCTCACCACATTTTGGTGTAATCTATCACAAAATGTTTAATAGTGTACAAACCTAAAGTGTTCCACAAGGTAAATGTTATCCGGTGATTGTAACGACCCTAAAGTGTTCCACAAGGTAAATGTTATCCGGTGATTGTAACGACCCTAAAATGTTCCACAAGGTAAATGTTCTCCGGTGATTGTAACGACCCTAAAGTGTTCGACAAGGTAAATGTTATCCGGTGATTGTAACGAACCTAAAGTGTTCCACAATGTAAATGTTATCCGGTGATTGTGACGACCCTAAAGTGTTCCACAAGGTAAATGCTAGCCGGTGATTGTAACGAACCTAAAGTGTTCCACAATGTAAATGCTATCCGGTGATTGTGACGACCCTAAAGTGTTTCACAAGGTAAATGTTATCCGGTGATTGTAACAACCCTAAAGTGTTCCACAAGGTAAAGGTTAGCCGGTGATTGTAACGAACCTAAAGTGTTCCACAATGTAAATGTTATTCGGTGATTGTGACGACCCTAAAGTGTTCCACAATGTAAATGTTATCCGGTGATTGTGACGACCCTAAAGTGTTCCACAATGTAAATGTTATCCGGTGATTGTGACGACCCTAAAGTGTTCCACAATGTAAATGTTATCAGGTGATTGTGACGACCCTAAAGTGTTCCACAATGTAAATGTTATCCGGTGATTGTGACGACCCTAAAGTGTTCCACAAGGTAAATGTTATCCGGTGATTGTGACGACCCTAAAGTGTTCCACAAGGTAAAGGTTAGCCGGTGATTGTAACGAACCTAAAGTGTTCCACGATGTAAATGTTATCCGGTGATTGTGACGACCCTAAAGTGTTCCACAAGGTAAATGTTATCCGGTGATTGTAACGACCCTAGCTCCGTTCTAGCTCATACTCATCATAGTCCGGGTCCAGCGAGAGCCGTCGCATAATTTTGTTTCGGTTCGTTTCCCAAGGCAGAACCAAACACATCGAAGAAAAATAGAATTCAGGCCCTTTTTAAGCAATAACAAAGGAAAACAACTTATTCCGCTAAAACGATATGCCACGGGACTCCTTTAGAGCTGGTTAACGGAATGCTTGATGAATTGCGTCCCCGCCCGTGCAATCGACACTAGGCTACAACCTCGTGTTTCCGTCAACCCTCGCTTCTACTATGCGACCGACGAATCTCAATCGCTCGCCAGTAAAACTTCTCCAACGCACAATCCAAGAACTGACGTGCACTTTAATGACAAAGGTCACAGGACACCCCTTCAAAAGCAAATGAACGGATCCACTACGTTGTTAAAATGCAGGGTACAGCTGCAAACGCCATGAAAGGAAGCCTGCAGCCAACCGCGATCATATCACTCTGTGAGGTTGAGTGAAAATGTCGAAGCAGGAGAGAACTGACTTCGAAAAAGGAAAGATTCTTGGGTGTTATATTAGGGGTTGTCCAGAAGAGAAACCAAGAGGCGTTTAAACATACCCAAGTCACCTGTTCTGGATGTACTGAATAAGTGGAACACACATGGCGTGCCTGAAGCAGCAAAACGTACCGGCAGACCAAGGAAAATCAGTGATAGAGGACGACGAAGCCTCAGGAGAGTCGCTACAGCTAATCGACAGAGTACTACAGAAGACCTCAGTGTACAGGTGAGTAAAAATGCTAGAACCTCGGTATGTACACGTACCATTCACAGAGAACTTCATTCCATGGGTTACCGTGGTCGTGCGGCTGCTCATAAACCTTTCATCTCCACTCGGAATGCTACTCATCGTTTAGCATGGTGTAAAGAAGATTTATCGTAGACTCTAGATCAATGGAAACGGGTCCTATGGACTGATGAATCAAGATACACGATTCATCAGTCTGATGGCCATGTGTAAGTATGGCAGCAGCCGGGGAACGCTATTTACCTCAGTGTATTGTTCCTACGGTCAAGTTTGGAACCCGCAGTGTACTCGTGGGTGTTGGTGTTTTTTGTTACGCGGTCCCAGCCCATTGGTTATCGTGGACAAACCTGTTAACCAGAACGTCTACCTCCATATTCTTCACAATTGTGCCTTACCAACTCTGTGGCAATACTATGAAACCATGCCTTGTTGGTACCAGTAGGATAATGTACCGAGCCATAAAGCAAGGACTGTTACGGCGTGGTTTGACGATAATTCCGTATCGTGTGTGGACTGGCCAGAACAGAGCCCTGATCGTAATCCCATACAGCACCTACGGGATGAATTAGAGCGCCGCATAAGAAGTTTGGAACCAAGGCTTACTACTACGCAACAGTTAGCGGCAGCATTATGTGCTGAATGGAAGCGGATACGTATCGCTGTGTTCCAAAACCTTCTCGAAAGCATGTCTCGAAGGGTCGGTGCATGCAGTAAGGCCAAAAGTTGACCGACACCGTACTAATGTATGTCAGTAAATGCTATGTTGTGTTTCTTTTCGAGATGTCCGGTGAGTTTTGTCTGTATAGTGCACCTTATCGTTTGTCTGTCTTTCACTACTACCAAAGTAATGTGTCCGCTCTCTCTCAAAACTTCCGAAAAACTCTACTTGTAAGATTTTTCATTTAATCTCACGTGGGGCTGACTGCCACCCTCTTAGACTTATGTTGCACTCCTTAACGTGTCCATGAGAACATATCCGCGAGGCATACTCAAAACGTTTTCCTAGGTGTGTGGTATCAGTCTACAAACTAATTGTTTCAATTAAGTTTTCAGAAGCTCAGATTGTGCTGCAAATACACCAGAAGCAGAAATAAACACTTACACCCCAGGTGGCCAAACCAGAAAAAAATTATGCAAAACATTTCCCATCAGGAGCTGTATCGTATGGAGGAATTTTTTTTTTAAATCGGATTTTTAGAAGCAGAGATGTCGGGGGAAACGCGATTTACCTTTACCCCCGTAGCGGAAAATCTATGTATTACTTGAAAGAGAGACTGTACCTAAAATAGTCTTCGATATAAATGGCATCAAAGGAAAAAATCATTTTTAATAGGATATTTAAAAGCAAATACACTGCTGGCCACCCAAAATGCAACACCAAGAAGGACACGAGATAGCAAAGCCAGATTTACTGGACACATAACAAGAGATACAAAGATGAAACGATTGAGCTGACAGGCCCGTGCGACTTGCGGAACACGCAGACATCAATAGTTCGTGTGGTCCCCATGGCTGGCAATAACGGCCGCTACACGCCGCGGCATCGAACGAAAGAGGCTTTGGATATGGGCTTGGGGTATGTCGGTTAAGGCTGCTTCCACACGTTGCCACAGTTCATCACGGGTGGTGCTTGCCGGGCCACTCAGTTGTCGATTAGCGACCAGACGTGTTTGATGGGCGACCTATCGGGAGAACAGGCGGGTCACGGCAGCAGTGACACCTGGTGGGCCGTGAAGAATTGTTACACGATGGGTGTCACGGGCGTGCGCGCTTTGTTCCTGTTGAAACGTGGTCGCTGGCAGGTCCTGCAGGTAACAGAGGACTACAGGCTCCAAAACGTTGGAGATGTAGCGGTGGCTGTTGAGTGTACCGGCGATGCATACCAGAGGGGTGCGGGTGTCATATTTAATTGCGCTCCAAACCATAACGCCAGGCGACGGACCGGTATGGCGATGCATAATGCAGGCGTCATACAGTCTCTCGCCGCGGTGCTGCCACACGCGGATCCGACCATCGTGGTGCTGCAGGCAGAAGCGGGATTCGTCGGAGAAGACAATGTCGTGCCATTCCGTAGTCCAGGTGCGGCGGTCAACGGCCCACTGCCGTCGCACTCGCCGGTGGTGTAACGTTTATGGTAATCGGAGCAATGGGCGCCGTGCGACAAGTCCCCGCTCCTGCAGACGACATCGAATGGTACGTGCTGAACCAGGTTGTTGCGCAGCAGACCCTAATTCTTGCGCTAACGTTCGTGATGTGGCGGTGCGAGCCGTCGATGCCCGCCGCACAACATGCCGGTCCTCTCGTTCGGTGGTGTGCCGCGGCTGCGACAATCGCTCACGTCGTTTGGTCCGTCCCTCCTGCGCCCACCGAATCCAGACTCGCCTCACTGTGGCTGGATGTCGTCTTACACGGGCGCAGATGTCTCGGTGCGATAAACCACTGTCGCGATAAACCACTATTCGTCCTCTGTCGAACTCCGAAACGTACTGGAATGACTGCCGTACTCTGCGACGAGGCATCAGGAAGCTTCCCACGAACAGGTCCGGCAGCACAACACACTTGAACGGAATGCAAGAACCATCATTCTCACCTTTCAAGGTTTCCAATGCAAAACGAATTTTTCAAATCGGACTAATAGTTGCATAGATATGATACCCATAGACAGACGGACGGACGGAGAAAGAGATAACATAAGCATGATGCGTTTCACAAGAGACGAACTAAAAAGTGCTGAAAAGTATCGCTGTCGTTTAAGTACCTGTGAAACATAATATTTTCGCTGTGCAGCGGATTCTTTAAAGGTAAAAATAAATGCGACCCATTCTGTTCGGATTTTTTATAATTTGTAACAAATCGCCAAACGGTTACACGTGTTTATTTATGTGTACAGGAAAATATCAGAATAGACGACAAACTCACACTTCAACATTTGCCCACTATTGGGAGGAGTTCGCTATTCGGGGGACCGTCTTCTGAGCCCAACTAGGCCCACTATACAAAAAACGTGATATTAAATACGTACGTACAATATGTAATTAAAAATTCAGTGCAAAGAGTTCCAACAACGGGAGTCCCAGTCCTGGAATCCTGATAATGAACCTGCGCATTCAGCGCTGTCGAACGACGAGTTTTTGTCCAAATACAGAATCTCAGCGGTACCAAACCAATTTCGGTGCAAACAGCCACAGCAGTGGAAATCTCCGTCCTAACTGTTGCATCATGACAATGTACCTGTGCATTAAGCACTGTCGAA
This sequence comes from Macrothele yani, assembly GCA_039090855.1. Lineage (NCBI taxonomy): Eukaryota > Metazoa > Arthropoda > Arachnida > Araneae > Macrothelidae > Macrothele > Macrothele yani. The sequence goes on along the minus strand of CM077027.1, from coordinate 127,701,324 downwards.
CGGAGAGTTCCTGTCCAAATACAGAATCTCTGCGGTACCAAACCAATTTCGGTGCAAACAGTCACAGCAGTGGGAATCTCCGTCCTAACTGTTGCATCAGCACAATGTACCTGTGCATTAAGCACTGTCGAACGGAGAGTTCCTGTCCAAATACAGAATCTCAGCGGTACCAATCCAATTTCGGTGCAAACAGTCACAGCAGTGGGAATCTCCGTCCTAACTGTTGCATCAGCACAATGCACCTGTGCATTAAGCACTGTCGAACTTAGAGTTCCTGTCCAAATACAGAATCTCAGCGGTACCAAACCAATTTTGGTGCAAACAGCTACAGCAGTGGCAATCTCCGTCCTAACTGTTGCATCATGACAATGTACCTGCGCATTCAGCACTGTAGAATCGTGTGTTTCTGACCAAATACCGAATCTCGGTGGTACAACGTCAACCTTACCTGGCTCCCTTTGATTCAATTTTGTTTCCCACATTGAAACATATGTTAAACGACGAAGACTTGAGAGTGTAGACAACATAATTGACAATGCGACACGGGTGCTGGATATGATCCTAAAAGAAGGTTTTCCAATGCGCTTTATGACGTGGCAGAATAATAGAATTACTGTGTTAGATCAGAAGAAAAATATCACGAAAGTCTTACATTAGATTAGCTTGTACGTGTTTTGCATTTTAAACTGTAAATGCAGTTTCGGTACGTTCTGACAGCAACTCGGATATAACGAAATTCTCGTATTATGCTCATGTGTTATAATATTTCCTCGGTAGCATGTTTAATGGGAAGGACGATTTTCTGTAGACCCAATTCCTTTCTTTTCTACCTAGAACCAGGGCCATTGTTTCTAGGGTGGGGGAAAGAGACAGTAGATTAAGATATGCGCACCACCACCTATGCCTCAATGGAGGCTCGGGCCGACTCGGACGAACTGTGAGAACCTAGAGCTTAGACCCAATGAGTTGGATAGGCGATTAGTGCAACAGTTGTGCAGCTAGACAGGGAACGGCTTTTGAGACATCGAGATTGTTATAACGGGGACGGTACTGATAAGCTCTGGAGAGAAACAGTCATGGTAACACCGTGAGATGTTAGTGATCTGCCTGCCATTGGTCTCCAGTGGGAAAGGAAAGGGTCAGAGAGGAACGTCAAATTGGAAGGCGTGCTACAGAGGGTGAGTCGAAAGTTTTGCAATATTTGGATCACTTTATGTCTTCATATGTACCTTTATGACGGAAGCTAACTAGCATTCAAAGTATAGGCCATCGTGTTGCACCGTCTTTAGTCATCTGTCTGCCAATTCTTCGATTCTGCGGCGGTACCAGTTCTTGTCCTTCGAGGCGAAGAACTCATTCACCCCAGATGCCACCTCCTCCGGGTTATTGAAGTGCCGCCCGCGAAGTAAGTGGGCCATGGACCGGCACAAGTAATAATCCGACGAAGCAAGATCCGCACTATATGCTGGGTGTGGTATCAGTTCGATACCCTCAAGTTCCTGGAGTTTTGCCAGGGTCTTTCGCGCTGTATGAGGCCGTGTGTTGTCCCGCTGTAGGAGAGCGCGCTTTCTGTTCACCGTGCCGCGTACCTTTCCTCCAAAACGGCATACATCCGCTCCGGCTGTTCAGAGCAGAGGTTGGCGTTGATGGTCCGACCATCTGAAACAAATTCGTAATGGATTATCCTCTCGAATTTCCACCAGATGCAGAGTATCTCCTTCCTTGTGATTGAAGCGCTCACGTTTGGCAATAGGTTCAGGAACCTGTCCCGTGCTGAACCACTGCCACTGTGTGTTAGGATTACGGAAATAGATCCACTTTTCATCGCACGTAAAAATTCTCTTGACGAAACGCGCAAATCGCGCGGGTTTTCTAGGAACTCAGTGCTCACGTCCACTCTGCGGTGTGCTTCAGCTGGCGTCAGTTCGTGAAGAACAATGCGGCAGTTCCTGTAGACCTTCCCAAAGTCCTCAAGGTGGCGAACCACGGCGGTCTGTGATATGCCCAGCTCGCCTGATAATCTCTGAGTGCTGGTTGTTGGATGTGCCTCTACGGCCTGGCGCACGGCCTCCGATTCTACGGTTCGCGGCCTATTTTACCTCGGCTGATCGTAGAGTTTCTTTCATCTGAGCAAAATTTCTTGAACCATCTGGTTGCTGTGCTGTGATCCACGAACCTTCCCCTTTTGCATGATAAATGTCTCGTGTTGCTTGAGCATCGTCATGGCAGAGTTCAAACTCGTAAAGCAGAAGTTCTCTAATTAGCCTGTTGTGGCTGTTCATCGTTTTAGGCGTCCCAACTGTAGACAGAACGACGACATGCAATGCTGTTCACAGCAACGACTACCACGTTATATTGCTTTGGACTCACTGCAGTGCGCGACTTGAACTATTTTAAACACGTGACATACCCGCCGCAGCACATGCGTTTATGCAAATATTGCAAAACTTTAGACTCGCCCTCTGTATTAATCAGATGAGCTGCCATTTTTTGCAAACAATTTTAAGCTCGATTTTGATGCACAACCCCAAATTAACCTTATTACTTCCTCTTCTGAAATTTTTTTTTTTTTTTGATTAGAGGTTTAACGACCACCGTGAGCAACTCAATGGGCTATCAGCAGTCGCCCGTCCCTAATTTAGGTTCATTGGTTCCAGGAAAGGGAGAGAGTCAGTGCCGTAAGACAAACACAACATCCATGCCACGCCGGGATTCGAACCCGGACCCCGTTCGGACGAACGATTTTTTTTTTTTTTTTTTGATTGTTTTTTTTTTTTTTTTTTTGGATTGGAGGTTTAACGACCACCGTGAGCAACTCAATGGGCTATAAGCAGTCGCCCGTCCCTATTTTAGGGTCACTCGTTCCAGGAAAGGGAGAGAGCCAGTGCCGTAAGACAAACACAACATCCATGCCACACCGGGATTCAAACCCGGACCCCGTTCGGATGAATGATTTTTTTTGATTGGAGGTTTAACGACCACCGTGAGCAACTCATTGGGCTATAAACAGTCGCCCGTCCCTAATTTAGGGTCACTGGGTTCCAGGGAAGGGAGAGAGCCAGTGCCGTAAGACAAACACAACATCCATGCCACACTGGGATTCGAACCCGGACCCCGTTCGGACGAATGATCAGAGGCCATCGCCTAGACCACTGCGCCTCTGAAATTCGAATTACATTGGATAAATAAAAATCAAACAAACCCGGGGGCGTGTTGCTTCTAAGAGGCTGGAGGTCTCAAAGGCGTTATCTGCATTTTCTTTACTATCAAAATGCGATTCGTTCTTTTCAACTTAAAATTCCTCGGCAGACTGTTTTTTATTGTTATTTTAGTTATGCTAATGTTAAGTGATACTAACCGAACTGGGAGATGTTAGGCACTGCGATATTAGCTTTTAGAGGAAATAAAACAAAGATTTCCATTGCAACAAATACAGCTGCTATTTTTATCACACACATGTCAGCGCAGCAAAATGGAAAAGTTTTCGTCGCAAGTGAGGCTTTTCTTTCATTTTTATGTGGGGAGGGTAGCTTTTCAGCTTCGGTTGAAGAAGTTAAGAGCTGTCTGCCATTCCAGGGTTGAAAACACTACCTTTTGTGAACCCATCAGATATATTTCAGTTTCCCTTCTATATTTGAAAATTTTCCGAGAAACGCCCCACTTATATGCTCCGGTAGTAAAATATATTGATATTTTAGTTCCTGAAGAAGACTTGCACAGGAGGAGAAAGAGATACAGTTGGAGTCGGATTGCAAAACGCTCGGGAGTATTAAATTTTTTCTTCAATTGTAGTTCTTTTATATTACTTGCGTCCATGTGAAAAATGTATACGTTCCCCAGAAAGAAACCTAGCCAGAATAAGCAGCGTTTTCTGTCCGAAAGAGGAATAAAATAAAATTCAGCGTACTGAACCTTTTTGAGGCATTTTCATGCGCATATCTGTTTCAACAAAAGTACCTTGACGTACTGATACTGTAATGCCATACGTAACCTACGCAGAAGGCAACATTGTAAGCTTTTGAAATGCCTTTTATGAGACAAGTGAACAGAAGAGGGTCTGCTGAATTGGAACTCTGAGATTTATTTATAGCATGTGCATGAGAAACCTGTAACACTCACCTGCGAAACATTCTTTTAGGAAAGGAAAACAAACAGACAAAAAACTGACTAATCCTAGTCTAGCAAATGGAGAAGTATCAGTGTTAGATGCAGGTACATGCTATTTATAGCAACTGGGTTAAAAACCAGATAAACATTCACTTAAAAAATAAACGAAACTTCTCTGACTAGATACATTTGGAAGGATGATATGTACCAAAGAGACAAAACATTATGACCACCTTCCTAATATGGTGTTGGTTCTTGAAATCAAAGACTACGGTCTTGTGACGATTATACAGTAGACTCTCCCTAATCCGGCCATTCCTTGCACAGAGCGGTGCCAGATTAGCGAGAGTGCCGGATTAAAGAGAGTGCTTAAAAATTAAGTTTAATTATTCATTAAATTTAATGTTACAACTACAAGTTTACTATGTGTAGTACATACGTTTAAAAAAAAAACATAAATAAGAGGCAAGCATATGGTAATAGTAAAAGAACACGATCAGTATGTACTATACGTATACTGTCTCATTTACAAGTATAGTAAATTATATTCATATCGCACTGTCTCATTTACAAGTATAGTAAATTATAATCACATCATCAGTACAGTAAAGCCAAGTACAGTAGTGGCCAAAATTGTGGAAATTTCTTGGAAAAAGTGTTTTTTGAGGTTTGTTGGCCCATAACAGCACTTTGTATTGAGTAATACCATAAAATTACATATCAATGGAAATATAATTTCATCAAGAAAGAATGTAATGCAAGAAAGTTTGTTTAATTATCTGTATTCTGTGAAGTGGACATCTCTTCTGAAGTGGACATCTCTTCTACTATCGTGGGACAGATACTGGCAGAACTAGTGGTGTTGGATTTATAATAAACAAGAAACTGAAGGATAAAGTTGTAGAAGTTGAAAGTTCCTCTGACAGAGCTGCACGACTTGTTATCCAACTCTCGAAAAGATACCAGGCTCAGATTATTCAAACTTATGCACCCACCACAAGTCATCCTGAAGAAGAAATTGAAGAATTTTATGAGGAAATTTGTCATCTAAATAATAAAGGTAAGCAGCACTTGAAAATAATTATGGGAGATTTCAATGCAAAAATAGGGCAACGGCAACAGAATGAAACTTCGGTAGGTAAATTCGGTCATGGCAACAGAAACCAGCGTGGAAATACTCTCGTTGAGTTTGCAGAGGCAGAAGGGTTTTTCATCTTGAACTCCTTCTTCAAGAAAAAGCCACACAGGAAATGGACATGGAGACATCCAAATGGGACGACAAGTGAAATTGATTTTATTATGTGTAACAAAAAATTCGTCATCGAAGACTGCAGTGTGCTAAACAAGTTCAACACAGGTAGTGACCATAGATTGGTGAGATGTAAGATGCACCTCAACACTAAACTTGAACGTGGCAAGCTCATAGGACAAACAAAATCTATTGACATAACCAACCTTAAAAAACACCATAATACCTTCAAGTTAGAACTGAAGAACAGGTTCTCTGCTTTAGAAGGCCTAACATCGGAAGAAGTGGACATCTCTGAAGTTAACAGAAAAGTAACCAAAGCTCTTATGGAAACAGCAACAAAATTAGCTGGGTCTAAGAACAAGTTGCATGTGAACAAATTATCAGGAAAAACCAAAATGTTGATGCAAAAAAGAAGAGAGATGAGGACAACTAAAGAAGATGTGACTTCCAAAGTGGAATATATAGAGCTATGCAAGACAGTAAGAAAAAGTATCACTGAAGACGTAAGGAAATTCAACTGTGAACTAGTGAGGAAAGCAATTGAAAACAACCAAAGCCTAAAGATAGCAAAGGGACATCTCAGTAAGGGAAGAAAACAGATTATGGCACTGAGAAAAGAAGATGGTTCTGTAACAAGAAATAGAGGCGAAATTTTGACAAGAGTGAAAGATTTCTACTCCAAATTATATGAAAGGGATGATATATGCACTCCAGACATCATGAAAGATACCAGTACTAGAGTTCCTCCAGTCCTTCCAGCAGAAGTTGCACATGCAATCAAGAACATGAAGCGAGGAAAAGCTCCAGGAGAAGATGGAATTACTGTAGACATCATACAAGAAGCAAGTGGAGAAATCGAAACAGTACTCGCCCAAATTTTCACTCGATGCCTTAATGAAGGAAAGATTCCTGAGGATTGGAACACCGCTACAATGATCCTGCTACATAAGAAAGGTGACATTGAGGATCTCGGAAACTACAGACCTATCAGCCTCCTATCAGTAGTTTATAAAATCTTCACTAAAGTTCTTTCACACCGCTTGAAGGTAACACTGGACATGGCTCAACCGAGAGAATAAGCTGGATTCAGGAGTGGCTACAGCACAATAGATCATATCCACGTGCTGAGAGAACTAATTGAAAGAGCGAGGGAATATGAACTTCCATTGTGCATGGCTTTTATCGATTATGAAAAAGCCTTTGATTCGGTGAAACCATCAGCAGTTACAATGGCTCTGAAAACCTGCGGTATTGAAGATGCATACATTAATATTATTAATAACATCTATGAAAATGCAAGTGCAAAGATTAGGCTGTTTGAAAATACAACACACGTAAAAATTGGAAAGGGAGTGAGACAAGGTGACACCATATCTCCGAAGCTCTTTAATGCCACATTGGAGGGTGTTTTTCAGTCACTGAGCTGGGAAAACAAGGGGATAAAGATTAATGGAGATTATCTAACCCACCTTCGTTTTGCTGATGACGTAGTCATTTTTGCAACTACCCCATCAGAGCTGCAGAGTATGATCCAGGAACTTGCTGACAAGAGTAAAGAAGTGGGATTAAAAATGAACTTTCAGAAGACAAAAGTGATGTTCAATGCTTTTACAAGAAATGAAGATTTATCGATTGATGGAGAAAAGCTGGAGATAACAGACACGTACGTTTATCTTGGACAGCAGATATCAAGTGAGGGTCACATTGATGAAGAAATTAATCGGCGTACAAAACTTGCCTGGAGAGCTTTTGGAAGAAACAGCATAATTTTCAAGAGCAATATGCCATTATGTCTTAAAAGAAAAGTGTTTGATCAATGCATCCTTCCAGTGCTTACGTATGGTGCGGAGACGTGGACCTTAACTAAAAGAGACATACAAAGGCTGCAGACAACTCAAAGCATCATGGAGAGGTGCATGCTTGGTATAACCAGGAGAGATAAGAAGAGGAACTCGTGGATCCGAAAAATGACAAGAGTGGAAGACATCATGATCAGAGTTAAATCCCTGAAATGGCAATGGGCTGGACATACTGCCAGAAGGACAGATCATCGATGGACAGCTGAAATTTTAGATTGGATTCCAAGGGACAGGAAAAGACCCAGAAGAAGACCACATGGGAGATGGGTGGATGAAATTCGAAAGTATGCAGGGGTGACATGGAGGAGACTGGCACAAGACAGACCGTTGTGGAGGAAACTTGGGGAGACCTTCGTCCAACAGTGGATTGATAATGGTTGACAATGATGATGATGATTCTGTGAAAAGTTATAGCCAAATAACCAGAAAAAGGAAGGACAAGTTGCTTAGGTTGATATGAAGTAGCTTTCCTTCATTTGAATGTAGCCAATGAGCATGAGTGTTTAGAGAGCCAATCAGGTGTCATCTTGTTTTGGCAATGAGCCAATCAGGTCACAGTGGGATTCAACTATTGATGTCACGTATTGGAGCTGAGAGGAGGACGTTTGTCAGTGTGTTATGGGATTGCTATCAAGTTGGTTGGTGTTTTTTAGTGTTCTTTCATTTTGTGAGCTTGTAAAACGTAATAAAATTAAAGAATGACGCAGAGTCACCCAGAAAGTGATGTAAAATAGTACTATTAAGTAAACAAGGCTTCAGTTATGAAGAAATGAGAAGAAAAATTGGTGGAAACTTAACCAAAGGTGGCATTTCTAAATTTTTGAAGAGGTATAAGGAAACTCAGTCACTACAAAACCAGACTGGTAAAGGCAGGAAAAGGTGCACAACAGCAAGTGATGATAGAAGAATTAAGAGACTGTGCCTAGGTGACAGAAGAAAATCATCTGGGTGTATACAAGATGAAATGGCGCAATGCAGTGTGAAGTTGAGTGCAAGGACTGTTCGGCGCAGACTGCAGGAATTTGGTCTAAAAGCTAGAATTCTACGAAAAAAGCCATTTTATCTCTCAACAAAGATTTAAAAGATTAAACTGGGCTAAAACCCATGTTAACTGGACAGCGGAACAATGGGACAGTGTTATTTGGAGTGATGAGACCAAAATCTCCCTGTTTGGTAGTGATGGCATAAAATACGTAAGGAGAAGAATCGGAAAAGATTTGCATCCTGATTGCATACATGCACCGTGAAACACCCAGTTAGTGTTATTATCTGGGGTTGTATGACATCAAAAGGTGTGGGCTGAATTTGCGTGATCAATGGGAATATAAATGGCCAAAAATACGTTAATGAAATACTTGAGCCCAAACTGAAGCCTTCTGCACGTGATCGTTTCCAAGATAATGAAGCATTTATATTTCAACAGCATTCAGCTCCATGTCATGTTGCTACTGTGTGCACAAAATGGTTTTAAGATAATCATATTCCGCCGCTCGAATGTCCTAGGAATAGCCCAGATCTTAACCCCATCGAAATCTATGGAGCCGACTAAAGAAACTTGTCAGTCAGAAGCAACCCAGCAATAAAAACCAATTAAAAGAAGCAATAATTCAACCTTGGTTTTACATTATAACAGCTTCAGAACTAAAAAACTTGGTTCATTCCATGGGAAGGTGTTGTAAGGCCGTAAGTAAGGCTAAAGGTTACCCAACTAAGTATTAACTGACATGGTGAGAATTTCTGTATATCTCATTTTTTCTATGTCTATCATTTTTAGCACATCTTTTGTAAAAAAGATCGTGCTTATGTTATCGGTTTGTCCGTCCGTCCGTCTGTACCCACGGTATCTCTGCAAATATTAGTCCGATTTGAAAAACTCTTTTTGTATTCGAAAGCTTCAAATATGCGATTGATGATCCTTTATTTCGTTTTTATTTTACAATGTACAATTTCGCCGCTAGAGGGCGTAAATGCAGATCATGTCGAATTCAAAAATACCTTTTATTCCACATATTTGCTTCTAAATATCGGATTGAAAAAAATCTTTTATCTTTCGATTCCATTTATGTCGAAGAGTATTTTGGATATAGTTTCTTTTTCAAATTAGGCATAGATTTTCCGCGAGGGGCATAAAAGTAAATTGCATTTTTTCCGATAACTCTTCTTCTAAAACTCCGATTTGAAATTTTTTTTTCAGCGGATACATCTCCTGATGCACAATCTTTTGCATATCATTCGAATTTTTGGTATAGAATACTTTGGCCACCAGGGAACGCAAGCTTTAATTTTCGCTTTTGATGTATTTGCCATAAAATCTGAGCTTCTAAAATATCGATTGAAAAAATTCTTTCGTGGACTGATGCCACTCACATCGATAAACCTTTTCGGAATATTTTCCTTCTAAAATATTCCAGTTTCTCCGCCAGGGGGCGTAAATGTATATCTTATTTTTGTCAATATCTCGACTTCTAGGAGGCCGATTTGAAAAATTCCTTCTTTGTTGGATAGCGTTTTCCATGTGACATGTTTTTCAAATAATTTCAAAATTTTCAAGTAATTCATAGACTTTCCGCTAGGGGGCGTAAAGGTAAATTGCGTTTCCCCCTATATCTCTGCTTCTAAATCTCCGATCTGAAAATTTTTTCTGCACCGGATACAGCTCCTGATGGGAAATCCTTTGCACATAATTTCTAATTTTTGTAAAAAAAATGGTTTGGCCACCAGGGGGCGTTAACCTTAATTTCCGCTTCTGATGTATTTGCAGCAAAATATGAGCTTCTAAATTCTCGATTGAAAATAACGTCGTTTGTAGACCGATACTACTCATGTTAACAAACCTTTTAGGAACATTTTCTTTTTAAAATAGTGCAGGGTTTCTACGCCAGGGGGAGTAGATGTATATCTTATTTTTGTCAATATCTCTACTTCAAGGGGGTTCGCTTTGAAAAATTCCTTTTTTGTTGGATAGTGTTTTCCGTGTCGCATGGTTTTCATATAATTTCAAATTTATCACGTAATTCATAGACTTTCCGCTAGGGGCGTAATTGTAAATTGCGTTTTATCCTATTTCTCTGCTTATAAATCTCTGATCTGAAAAATTCTTTCTGCACCGGATACAGCTCCTGATGGGAAATCGTTTGCACATAATTTCTGATTTTTGTAAAAAAGTGGTTTGGCCACCAGGGGGCGTAAACCTTAATTTCCGCTTCTGATGTATTTGCAGCAAAATATGAGCTTCTAAAATCTCGATTAAAAAAAAAGTTTTTTGTGGACCGATACTACTCATGTCGACAAACATTTTAGGAACATTTTCTTCTTGAAATAATGCATGGTTTCTACGCCAGGGGCGTAGATGTATATCTTATTTTTGTCAATATCTCTACTTCTAAAAGTCCGATTTGAAAAATTCCTTCTTTGTTGGATAGTGTTTCCAATGCGAAATGTTTTCCTATAAATTCGAAATTTTCAAGTACATCATAGACTTTCCGCTAGGGCGCACAATGGTAAATTGCGTTTTCTTGCTTCTAAAACTCCGATTTGAAAAATTCTTCCTGTATCACATACAAGACCTGACGGAAAATATTTTTCACGTAATTTCTAATGTTTGGTAAAGAATGGTTTGGCCACCAGGGGTCATAAGTGTTAATTTATACTTCTGATGTATTTGTAGTAAAATCTGGGCTCCTGAAAACTCGACTAAATTTTTTTTTCTTGGACCGATACCGCTCATATGGATAAACCTTTTGTGAATACTTTCTTCCTAAAATAATGCATGGTTTTCCCACCAAGGGACGTAAAGTCACATTTTATTTTTGTCGATAAATCTGTTTCTAAGAGTTCGTAAACTCACGATTACGTTTACAGCAATATCTGAGGGATTAAAAACCCGATTGGAAAACGTCTTTCTTCCGTCAGATACTATTGTTTTCCATACCAGTTCCATTGACTTTGAATAGCTTTGATAAATTTAATTTGCGACAAAACGGATTCAAAAGACGTGCTTATTACACCCGAAAATTCGGTGTCATCTTTCTTGTTGCTCTTCATAACTGCTGTTCTAATACAAAATCCTTCATAAAAGTTATTGCATTACATTCTTGATGAAATTATCTTTCGATTGTTATATAATTGTATGGTATTTCCCTAAAAAAAGTGGTTTTATGAGCCATCAAACCTTAAAAATACACTATTTCCAAAAGGTTTCCACAATTTTGGCCACTACTGTATGTACGTGTACGTACTATATACAGTAAAAGAAACGTACAATTGCAATACAGCACAGATGAAATCTTGCATTTTCTACTCAGTGTGGTCACTTAGAAACATGTCACAGATTTTTGTCTGCTTTAATGAAGATGCTTTTTGTAATATTCTCAACTATTTTGAGGATCCTTCCTACTTTCATTTTAAATTGAATTACATGAACGTTAGTGCCAAATCAAAACAAATCACAACGTTAAAATTGAAAACTTCACTCGTGTATGAAGTATAATTCATTCCGGTCTGATATTAACACGATTTTTGCGACCCAAAAACCACACAAAGAAAGGAGGCCGGTTTATGGAGAGGCCTAATTATCGAGGGCCGGATTAACAAGAGTCTACTGTATATATTAAGATAACACAACGTTTGTCACAAATATTTTATTTTTTCAAATCGACCACGGTTTTGCTGGGTTCATCAGGACGAATGGCACTTAAATATTAAAATTATACATGATATCATAAATGGCGTTTACAGTCAGGGATTTGGGTTAGTTGCTTCCACGCACTTGATAGAAATATTGTGGATGCCATGTCATTAACAAGCAGCGAAAAATTCTGGCAACCACACACGGACAATGAAATTTACGAACCAAGAAGAAAGTATCGGATTGAACTACAAATTTATGGACGTAATGATACATATGAATGATGCACATGATACCAAGAACACAGCTGCAGGACAATTACAGTGGGATCTGTGGCACGCAGTCAGGTCATCTTCAATAGCGCGTCGCACCGCCTCGTGCGACGATACATGCTGCAATACGGTCCGGCATGGAGGCGAACAGACGCCTGATGTTGTCCTGCGGCAGACTGGCCCACACGTGTTGGACGGTGTGCTCCAAATCTCGGATAGTGCGGCACGGCGACAGCTGGTGTTTCAACTGGTCCCACACATGATCGATAAGTGGACATGTCCGGGGAGCGGGCAGTCCATGGAAGTATCTGGACATACGGTAGACAGTCCCGCGCAACTCGAGCCGTGTGCGTGTGGGCATTATCCTGCTGGTATAGCGCACCTGGAATTTCCGGCCAGGAATGGGAGCACATGGGGCCGTAGGATCTCATCCACATATCGCTGGCCCGTCAATGATCCGCGTACCACTACCAGAGCTGATCGGCTATCGTAGGCTATGGCATCTCAGACCATAATACCTGAAGTGGAGGAGATGTGGCGCTCGATAGCGAGGTTGGGATTGTGTCGTTGACCCGGAGACTTCCACACCCGGACACGATAATCATCAGTCCCAAAAACGAAGTGGCACTCAACGCTGAACACCACACGTTGCCAGTCTGTGGCGTTCGACGTCTATCTGGCTTGGTACCACTGCACACGGAGCCGGCGATGTTCCGGTGTTAATGGTGGCACACGTGAGGGGGCTCTGGAATAACAGATTTGCTTCCGCGAGGAGGCGTCGGGAAATCGTTCGTGGGCACACAGAAGCCGCTACATCTGCCTGTATAGTGGACCGGGTCCGCGTGGCAACCGTTCATGCCTGGCTCACGATCCGTCGATCCTCTCTATCGGCGGTCCTCCTCGTCCTACCGGAACTGCTCCTCCTGGACCAGGAGGATTACCGGTAGAGAGAATCGACAGATCGTAAGCCAGACACGAACGGATCCAACGGCGACCGGGTCCACTATACAGGGAGATGTAGCGGCTCCTGTGTGCCGACGAACGATTTCCCGACGCCTCGGGGAAGCGAATCTGCTATTCCAGCGCCCCTTACGTGTGCTGGCATTAACACCGGAACATCGCCATCTCCGTTTGCAGTGGTACCAGTCCAGAGTGACGTGGAACGCCACAGATTGGCGACATGTGTTGTTTAGCAATCAGTGTCGCTTCGTTTTGGACACAGATGATCATCGTATCCGGGTGTGGAGGTCCCAGTGTCAACGGCACAATCCCAAACTCGCTATCGAGCGCCACACCTCCCCCACTGCAGGCATTACGGTCTGGGTGACATTGCCTACGATAGCCGATCAGCTCTGGTAGTGGTACATGGATAATTTACGCACCAGCGGTATATGGATGAGATCCTACGGCCACATGTGCTCCAATTCCTAGCCGGGATTCCAGGTGCGCTATACCAGAAAGATAATACCCGCTCGTACAAGGCTAGGGTTATGCAGGACTGCCTACGTCATGTCCAGACACTTCCATGGCCTGCCCGCTGCCCGGACATGTCCCCTATCTAGCACGTGTGGGACCAGTTGAAACGTCAGCAGCCGCCCTGCCGAACTATCCGAAATTTGGAGCACACAGTCCAAGATGTGTGTGCCAGCCTGCCGTAGGACAACATCAGGCGTCTCATCGCCTCCATGCCGTAAGGAAATAAAGTTTCTTTTCCAAACTATGTTTATCCGAACATGTATGTATTGCGCGATGTACGCAACTGTAAAAGGCGCTGAGTTTTTGTTGCCAAGGGTGATTGGACCTGGCATGTGGAGGTGAGAAAACAGCGAAAGGCTTCCGATAACTTATAGTTGCGAGAGATCCATTTGAGCGGGTATCCATTCCTTGACATCCTGGAAGCTTTCGATATATGTCAGAATTCTTCGGAACTTGTTAATGACATGGCATCCGCACCATTTCTAACAAGCGTATGGAAGCAACTAACCAAAACCCTTGACTGTAAACACTATTTATGATGTCATGTTCAATTTGAATATTTACGAGCCATTCGTCCTGATGAAGCTAGGTAAAAACCCACCGAAACCTTGGTCGACTTGAAAAAATAAAATATTTGTGACAAACGTTGTATTATCTTAATATACACTACATTGACAAAAGTCACCGGACACCCCTTCAAGAGCAAATGAACGGATCCGATGCGTTGGTATGATGCGTGGTACACCTGCAAACGGAATAAAAACAAGCCTGCAGCTGACCAAGATCATATCGCACTATGAGGTTGGGTGAAAATGTTGCGGCGGGAGAGAACTGACTTTGAGAAAGGAAAGATTGTTGGGTGTTATATTAGTGGGTTGTCCATAAGAGAAACAGAGGGGCGTTTAAACATACCCAAGTCACCTGTTCTGGATGTACTGAATAAATGGAAGACACATGACGTGCCTGAAGCAGCAAAACGTACCGGCAGACCAAAGAAAATCAGTGATAGAGGACGTCGAAGCCTCAGGAGAGTCGTTACAACTAATCGACGGATTACTGCACAAGACCTCAGTGTGCAGGTGAGTAAAATGCTGGAACCTCGGTATGTACACGTACCATTCGCAGATAACTTCATTCCATTGGTTACCGTGGTCGTGCGGCTACTCTTAAACCTTTCATCTCCACTCGGAATGGTTCTCGTCGTTTAGCATGGTGTAAAGAATATTTATCGTGGACCGTAGATCAATGGAAACGGGTCCTATGGACTGATTAATCCAGATACACGACCCATCAGTCTGATGGGCGTGTGTGGGTATGGTGGTAGCCGGGGGAACGCTATTTACGAAGTGTACTGCTCTTACGGTCAAGTTTGGGGCTCGCAGTGCACTCATGTGGGGGTGTTTTTCGTGGTATGGTCCCGGCCCATTGGTTATCGTGGACAAACCTGTTAACCAGCACATCTATCTCGTTATTCTGGACAATTATGCTCTACCAACTCTGTGACAATACTATTGAACCGAATTTTGTTGGTACCAGCAGATAATGCACCGAGCCCTAAAGCAAGGACTGTTATGGCGTGGTTTGACAATAATTCCGTATCGTGTGTGAACTGGCCAGCACAGAGCTCTGACCTTAATTCTATAGGTCACTGATGGGATGAATTAGAGCTCCTTATAAGAAGTTTAGAACCAAGGCCTAATACTAAGTAACAGTTATAGCATTATGTACTGAATGGAAGCGCGTACCCATCGCTGTGTTCCAAAACCTTGTTGAAAACATGTCTCGAAGGGTCAGTGCATGCATTAAGGCCAAAGGTGGACGGACACCGTACCAATGTATGTCAATAAAAGGTATGTTGTATTTTTCTTCTAGGTCTCCCTTGACGTTTGTCGATATAATGTATATATGGCGTTGGTTGTCCGCGTGCCACTAAACAACTCTTATCCGGCGAAGTGAGGGCTCTAAAAGATTTATAAAGGTGTTTTGTGGTATCTGGTACTAACACGTTACCAGAACATCCTTCAACTCTTGTAAGTTACGAGGCTGAGCAGCCGCATATCAGATTTGCTGTTACAACACTAACAACAGGAGCTCGATTGGATTAATGTCTGGGGAATTTGGAGGCCAGGGCAATAGTAGGAAGTCTTCCTCATGTTACACAATCCGGTATGGCATGGTACATTATCTTGCTGAAAGAAGGTACTACTAGTGGGGAATATCGTTACCATGAAAGGATGTATCTTGTCTGCAATGATATTTAGGTAGATGGCAGACATCATAGTTTGCTGCACATGAATGACTGGACCAAGGGTTACCCCCAGAAGAACCTTATCCAAAACATTACACTTTCTCCACCGGCTTGTTTTCATCTCACGCTACATGGTGGTGCCAACACTTCTCCATGTAAACGAAGCATAAGTTCCCGGCAGTCCTCATGGGGCAATAGGAAACGAGATTCATCGGACCAGATGACCTTCTTCCAATCATTCAATAACCAGTTTTGATGCTTACGTGCCTATTGTAGGCTCTTCCCGAAGGGGAACTGAGTTTAGTATCGGCACTCGCAGCTGCAACACAGCCCTATTTTCAACAGGGTTTGATGCACTGTGGGTTGTGACTCATTACTCCCGTCAAAAACATTCAAATTACCTGCGAGTCGCACCACAGTTTCTCTACATTTACCATACGGGATATATTTCACTCATTTCTGGCATCAATGAACCGTGATCGGTCCATACATTGCCGGCGGCTCCTCGTTCTTCCATCCTCGGACCACTTTTTGAAGGTACTACCAGGTAGACCTTGAGCACCACAGAAGCTTTCGCGTCTTGAAAATGCTCTGACCCAGTCGTCAGGCCATTACAATTTGTCCTTTATCAAACTTGCTTAAATCCACTACCTTTCTCATATGAAAGACAACACTGATTAGCAGAGCTCAGTATCAGGTGTTATTCATACCGTTTCATGACATTCACACACACCGTCGTTTACCTACCAGCTGCTTCGATTTGCATAAAGAGGCGCTGGTTATAATGTTTCGCATCTTCGGTGTATGTAATACCGATGAAATGCGAATAACTTTAACCTGATAGGACAATTGCCGTATTTTCCAGCGTCGTGGGCGCTATTTTTTTCCTGAAATAAGTCACGAAAAGTTACCGTGCGTCGTGGAAACCAAAGGTTATGTTTTTCGTAGGCCTATGTTAACCCCAGAGGAAGGTTATCAGTGTTAAAATGTTTACCGGTAAACCTTATTAATATTAATAACAAGACTGCCTTCGTCGTGAAATGCCACGAGAAGACTAATGCTTTTTTTCTTCGCGTCGCTTTTGCTGGAATGAATTTACGATAAACCACGTAGTATATACTACAAGAGCAACACACATATTGAGTTCTAGATCGAAACAGCCGCTCTAATGGGTTTTTGACAAAACGTGTAAACAATCTTAGCTCTCCTGTTCGAAAAGCTTTTCCCACAGTCGTAGCTGAAAAACAGGTCGTATCTTCGTGTATCTGGTATCTGACTACGACCTAACCCAACAGATCGTTTGAAGAGACCAAAAGTAGCTTAGGTGTGCGAGTGGGTCTTAAAATCACGGAATGCTGTGAAGACTGAAATAGTAGTAAAATCTCTTAAAAAATGTGGCATCAGTAATGCGTTAGATGGCACAGAAGATCATATTCTGTTTGAAGATAGCAATACTTCGGACAGTATTTATGACCCTGCTTATGACAATGATGCCAGTGATATGGGATAAAAGCAGTGAATTTTCTGGATTTGAGGATATGGATGACTGAAATGTTTTTCTTTATATGTAGAGGTAAAATCTGTATTGCTTTCAATCTTTATAAAAGTGCTAAGACCTTATTTCTAGATTTATTCTTTTTTCTCAAATTTTTGGATTTTAAAATTGGGGTGGGTCCTTGACGACCGGAAATATGGTAGTTAATTCTTAAATGTACGTTTCGTTTGAATTACACAATCCAACATTTTGATTGATTGGAGGTTTAACGACCACCGTGAGCAACTCAATGGGCTATAAACAGTCGCCCGTCCCTAATTTAGGGTCACTGGTTCCAGGGAAGGGAGAGAACCAGTGCCGTAAGACAAACACAACATCCATGCCTCACCGGGATTCGAACCCGGACCGCTTTCGGACGAATGATCAGAGGCCATCGCTTAGACCACTGCGCCACCGGGGCGGCATCCAACATTTTAGACGAGTTAGACAGGTGTGCCAATACCATTTTTTTTATTGGAGGTTTAACGACCACCGTGAGCAACTCAATGGGCTATAAGCGGTCGCCCGTCCCTAATTTAGGGTCACTGGTTCCAGGGAAAGGAGAGAGCCAATACCATTTGCTGTGGTGCACCATAATGAATTTAAATTCATTTAAAGCGGGTTATACAGGTAAAAAACATAAATTACCCATTACTTAAAAATCACATTACAGTAGATTCTCGCTAATCGGGCCCTCGATAATCCGGCCTCCTTCTACTTGCGTGGCATTTGGTTGCAGAAATTGTATTAATATCAGAACGGAATGAATTATACTTCCTACACGAGTGGAGTTTTCAATTTTAACGTTATGTTTTGTTTTGAATTGGCACTAACGTTCATGTAATTCAACTTAAAATAAAAGTAGGAAGGACACTCAAAATAATTAAGAAATTACAAAAAGCATCTTCATAAAAGCGGACAAAAATCTGTGACAGGTTTCGAAGTGACCACACTGAGTAGAAAATGCAAGATTTCACCTATGCTGTATTGCACGTTTCTTTTACACTGTGTATAGTACGTACACTATACACTGTATTGTGCTTTACTGTACTGATAACATGCAAAGATCATTGCATTTTTGTAAATGAGACAGTATAGTACGACGTACTGATCATGTTCTTTTAGTATTATCATATGCTTGTCTTTTATTTATATTTTTTTAAAAACCTATATACTACACATAGTAAACTTGTAATTGTTACATTAAATTTAATGAAGAATTAAACTGAAATTTTATGCAGTCTCAGTAATCCGGCACCCCTCTGGGCAAGGAATGGCCGGATTAGTGAAAGTCTACTGTATTTATAAAACATTCAAACTGTCAGTATCAAAATAATTTTTCTTCCCTTCCATTAAAGTTGAACAGTGTCTGATTTTCAAATGACAAAGATGGCAAAACAGTATTACCTTTAATTAATTAAAATACATGAACAAAATTAAACTCAAACATTTCTTACTTCTTAAGGTCTTAGGTCCCACCTAAAATCTCTGCTTTATGTTTCCAATGGTGAAACTTCTTTACATATTTTCTTCGCAATTAATGTATTCCCAAGGATGAAAATTTGCACATTGATAAAACTAACTTTAGGTTATAGCAGGGGATACTTAATACTTGCTAAAAGATAGCCATAATTAAGCAATCCAACATTTGTTTGTCTGCTGACGTCATCAATGTACAGGTCGCGCCATCTATTAACAGGTCTGAACATTACTCAAAGAA
This sequence comes from Macrothele yani, assembly GCA_039090855.1. Taxonomy (NCBI): domain Eukaryota; kingdom Metazoa; phylum Arthropoda; class Arachnida; order Araneae; family Macrothelidae; genus Macrothele; species Macrothele yani. The sequence continues at coordinate 127,682,229 of CM077027.1, read as the reverse complement.
AAATGATTGATTTCTAATCTAATTATGATTGTGTTTTAGCAAGTATTAAGTATCAAATGCTGTAACATAAAGTTAGTTTTATCGATCTGCAAATTTTCATCTTTGGGAATACATTAATTGCGAAGAAAATATGTAAAGAAGTTTTAACATTGGAAACATAAGGCATAAATTTTAGGTGGAACCACCTCAAGAAGCTTTTTATTGTAACTTGAGAAGTATCTGCTCACAATAAAAAGCTTGGATTTTCTTCGCAGTTTCATTGATTAAAAATATCTAGGAGATAAATTTTCCAGCATTATTCCGGGGAAGTATTGACATACGATGGGGGATTTTGGAAGGGATGGATACTTTTTTTTTTTTTTTTTTTTTGATTGGAGGTTTAACGACCACCATGAGCAACTCAATGGGCTATAAGCAGTCGCCAGTCCCTAATTTAGGGTCACTGGTTCCAGGGAAGGGAGAGAGCCAGTGCCCTAAGACAAACACAACATCCATGCCTCATCACCGGGATTCGAACCCGGACCCCTTACGGACGAATGATCAGAGGCCATCGCTTAGACCACTGCGCCACCGGGGCGGCGGATACTTTTATGAGTGTACTTACTTTCTCACGTTGGTTCACCATAAACACACAACCAACAACATAAAAGAAAATGACACCGAATTCTCGGGAGTAATGAGGACTTCTTTTGAATTTTTTCTGATGCGGAAAAAATACTTCAAAGCGAATTTTCAGAAGAAAAACTTCAGCAAAAAATTGAATGCATCTACGCCTCCTAGATAAAATCGACGCATAATTTAAAATGCAAATTGGAAGCAGTGTTCTTAGCAGTATATTGAACATGTTACAAAATAAATAAATAAATAAATAAATTGGATTCTACCTAGTCGGTAACAAGTTCATAAATAGAATATACACTCACTGTCATAAAAATCCGCGTACAAAGGAAAAAAACGTGCGATTCACGCAAAACTCGGTGAATAGCTACTGGGAGTGCAGACATGCAGATGGTTAAAGTTTCGTGCAGTTCCGCATGTCCCGGCGTCTAAGGCCGGCGCTGCGATCGCAATCCTTGGGGCTTATAAGCCGCTGCGCAGAGGACTCCACATTCGTGTCGAAGTGCACGGTAAGAGTCAGGCGAGATCCCTGAGCTATAGGTATGCCGAGGAGACGCCGTAGATGTGTGTTCGGACAACTGACGGAGTTTGAACGAGGCCGTATAGACGGGATGAGAGAGGCAGAGTGGCCGGCGCGCCGAACAGGCCGCCATTTGGGCCGGTCGGACAGTACGGTGCGATCGTGTTGGGAGCAATGGACACGGGAAGGCTCCTGTACCGGCTGACTGGCTCTTTTATTTATTTATTTATATATTTATTTTTTAATTGAAGGTTTAACGACCACCGTGAGAAACTCAGTCGCCCGTCCCTAATTTAGGATCACTGTCTCCAGAGAAGGGAGAGAGCCAGCGCCGTAAGACAAACACAACATCCATGCCTCACTGGGATTCAAACCCGGACCTCTTTCGGACGAATGATCAGAAGCCATTGCTTAGACAACTGCGCCACCAGAGCGGCCTGACCTGACTGGCTCTGGTAGACTCAGACACACCACTAGCAGAGAGGACCGTGGGATCGTAAGAGCGGCACACACAGATGCAACGACGAGTTTTTCCAATATCCAGAGACATGAGGCTGCTGTTCAAGGGGCTCCTTTTACCGGAAGAATCATTTTCAGATGCCTGGCAGAGGTAAATCTGCACTCTCGACGGCCCTTACGTTTTCTGCCATTAACCCCTGACCATCGTCGGCGTCGATTGCAGTAGTGTCAGCAGCGAGCAACGTAAACTTTTACGGACTGGCAACACATAGTGTTCAGCGACGAATTCCGCTTCTGTATTATGGGAACGTACGACCGCCGTGTCAGAGTGTGGAGGACCGCAGGTAAGCGCTACAATCCCAACCTCACTGTACAGCGGCACACGTCCCGAATTGCAGGCCTGATGGTCTGGGGAGTCATCGCGTATCACAGCCGTACTTCCATCGCAGTGATCCGAGGGACGTTGATGGCCCAGAGCTACGTACAAGAGATCCTGCTGCTCCATGAGCTGCCTTTCCTAGCGGGGCGATCTGGAGCCATTTTCCAACAAGATAACGCCCGTCTGCACACGGCTCGGGTTTCCCAGGACTGTCTACGTCATGCTTCGACGCTTCCGTGGTTTGCCAGATTGTCTGATCTCTCGCCCATCGAGCACGTGTGGGATCAGATGGGACGCCAGTTTCCTCCGCGTCGCAGTGTTCGTCATTTAGAGCATCAGTTGCTAGAAGTGTGGGCCAGTCTGTCCCAGGATAACATATGGCGTCTATTTGACTTCATGTCGGATCGTATCACCGCATGTATCCGAGCCTGAGGTGGTCCGACGCGGTACTAACGCTGACCGGAATGTGTACCGTAAGCCCATAGTAAATCGTTCTGCTGCTGTGTGTACCATTCATTTCCTATTGCTTTCTGTAGAACTCTTTCACTCTTGTCAAAATTTTGCCGCATACACAGCTCAAAATAATTTTGCAAGCATGCGGTTGGAGGCATTATACAAGCCAGTTGCGCAACATCTTACTGAAATGTGGAAAACGGAAGTCGAGTGTGACGTTGACAGCCGAATCATGCGTATCCTTATGAAAATTAGCGTCTGTGATGTCAGTATACATAAAAAGCATAGATTGGGATAAAAACAAAGGTTTTCTGGGAGCTCCCTTGCTTTTCCGCATTTATCGTGACATTTTATTTCTTGAAATTTTCGGTTCGAACGATGTCTCAAAAGCACGATTTACCGGAATCAACGGCGTGGAGAGCTATTGGCAGGCTGGAAGAAGGTCAGACACAGCGAGTGGCGAGGAGAAGCCATTGGAATGTGACGAAGTTTCATTTCCCGACTGTGGACACGATTCCACGATACGGGAAATGTTTTAATGAAGAAAGGTCAAGGCCGTCATCCAGCAACTATAGCAAGGGACGACCGTTATTTATTGCTAACAGCCCGCTGGAACAGGCGGCAAAACGCTACTCAGCTCCCGATAGAGCTTCTCGTGTCAACAAGGATGCTGGTTGTCAACTCGGGCTATCCGCAATCGTGTTCACCAAGGTGGCCTTTACGCACGTAGATTAATGGTGTGTGTCCCTTTAATCACATGACATCATACGGCCCGTAGAAACTGGGCTGGGAAACATCGTGATTATGGACACGACGAGTGGAATCAAGTTCTGATCGAGTCGAGATTCAGTCTGGAGTCCAACAATCGACGAGTTTTCATCTGGAGGAAACCGAGAACAGGAAAACTTTTGTGAAGTAAACATCACACTAGCAGCTTATGTTTACTTCAGCTCCAGCTTTTCTGCAGGAAACTTCACATTACGGCGTATATGGATTCATGGTTTGGGCAGGCAGAAGTATCGGTGGACATGCACGTCATCCGAAACGACAATCTGACGGCCCATATATATATATATATATATATAGACGAGATACTCAGATCTATTGTCAAATCGTATGTTGCAGCCGTTGGTGATTAGTTCTTTTTCATGGGCGATAACGAGCTCAGCAATTGGGCAATATGTTTCAAGAAGAGGGAATCGAGCGTATGGAGTGGGCAACACGCTCCCCTGACTTAAATCCTATTGAGCTTACTTCGCCGTAGCTTTCCCATTCCGTGCCGCTATGTCAACATTTCCTTCTGGTAAACGCAGCAAATTTTGGGCACCATTTGGTTTAGGTGCATCGGCCGCTTAAAGGTTTAACAAGCGTGTTCTGCTTACAATTGACCACCATAAGCAAATCAAAGGTCTATAAACAGTCGCTCGTCCTTAATTTAGGGACAATGGTTCCAGGAAAGGCAGTATCGTAGACAGTCATACCACCCATGCCGCACCCGATACCACGTAAATGAACGGTCAAAAGCCAGAGCTTATACCACTGCGCCACGGGCTTACAAAATTCCGAATTACATCAAAGTTACTCGTATTTCAAATTTCGCAAGAAAATAAAACTGTCTTGGTGTCTTCGGGGGTCTTTATAGATAAGCAAAGCTGTCAAAGAATTTTCGGTAATGTCCTAAAATAGACAACTTTGAAATCCTCCGGGAAATGCAACGGAGTCTCGCGGCGAAGATCATGGTTAGATACGGCAGCTATTTTCGGTGACGACCATGGACCTATAAGGGGCCCGTCTGCAAACTGTGTTTGTAACAGTCACGTAGGAAACATAGCCAGGATTGGATCGATTTTTCTCTTTTAAACATAGCACAAATAGGTATAATACACTAATAACAAAGGCAACAAGTACCACCAAATGCATGTATGCGGATTACGAAAACCTTAAATTGAAAAGTAGCTTTATTTTCTCTAGTTGCCTCACTGTTTTACTTGCTGTCAGGCTGAAGATATTTAATAACATTTTTGGTATTAACCCAGGGTCCACTCCGATAATGTATTTAAGATATCATTTGTCCTAAGTTTTAAAACAAGTGGTATTACCTTTCTGTATTTCCCTTAGTTCAGGAAATAGCCCATAGTATAAATTCATTCGCATAAACTGACCCCATGGTTTTCTCATTGGGGCTCTCATTCGTTTTCCTGCTACACAACTGTTTGGGACATATTGTGCCATCAAACGCATATTACAGATTGAGGCAACCTGCTCCAAGCAATTGTGCAGCAGGAAAACGAGTGAGAGCCACAATGATGGGACCATGGGGTCCCATTTGATGTCAGATTTTTCAATCTGACATCAAATATCTGGATTATTTTATCTTCACCAGATCTGTTGCTAACAACAAATTATGTCAGCCGTGTGTTAGACTTAATTATGGTTTAAATAGCATACTGTATAAAGCCATTATATCATGGAATAATCTCCCAGAGAGCATCAGATCCCTGGAAAATATCAAAAAGTTTTCTTGTCTCTGCGAAATTACATTGTCAATCACCCTGATCTCCATAACGAATCTCAACCCTATCATTAAATTGTAGTTCCAAGCATGCTGCTAACAGTGGTGCTTCTGTTATAACCATCTTACTTGCTTTTATATATGCCATATGTTTTATTCTTTTTCTTACATCTGATAGGGGAATCGCCTTACAACCAATGTGTTCAGATTCCTCCTGGTGTATTGCATTTTCATATAACTGTAAGTTTTAAATGTGTGCAATAAATAATTGTATTGTATTGTATTTATGCAAATCAATTTATACCAAGGGATATCGCCTGAACTAAGGGAAATACAGAAATATAATACCACTTGCTTTAAAGCGTAGGACAAATGGTATCTGAAATAAATTGTCGGAGTGGTCTTTGGGATAATATCAAAAAAGTTATTAAATGTTATTAACCTGACAGCAGGTAAAACACAGCTGCCACGGTGGCGCAGTGGTCTAAGCGATGGCTTCTGATCATTCTTCTGAAATGGGTCTGGGTTCGAATCCCGGTGAGGCATGGATGTTGTGTTTGTCATACGGCACTGGCTTTCTCCCTTCCCTGGAACCAGTGACCATAAATTAGGGACGGGCGACTGCTTATAGCCCATTGAGTTCCTCACGGTTGTCGTTAAGCCTCCAATAAAAAAAAACCAGTGAGACAAATAGTGAAAATAAAGCTACTGCTGAAATTAGGGTTTTTATAAAATAATATCAGCACTTTTTTTGATCGGAGGTTTAACGGCCACCGTGAGCAACTCAGTGGTCTATAGGCAGTCGCCCGTCCCTAATTTAGGGTTACTGGTTCCAGGGAAGGGAGAGAGCCAGCGCCGTAAGATAACACCCATGCCTCACCGGGATTCTCCCCGAACCCATCCCGGACGAATTTTCAGAAGCCATCACATAGACCACTGCGCCACCGGACGGCTATCAGCACTTAGCTCAAACACGTAACACATAGACAACTACTAGTTCAAGAACCAGGGACCATTTTAGTAATTTACATAATATCCATTTTTCTGAATTTCATAAATAAATGGATATGTGCACTTTAGGCTTACAAAGGCGATTTGTAGACGAGGCCCTTTAGGAGTCACTAAGTCGACGGTCGTCAGAGAATAAAGCTGCAGGTTCTTCCAGGCATCTACGCGGCGAGACTTCGCTGAATCTCCCGGAGAATTTCACAGTTGTCTGTATTAGGACGTTACCGAATTTTCTTTGTAAAAAGACCCCTGAAGATACAAAGAGGATTACATCTACTTTGCTTTTAGCAGATGTTCCTACGGTCTAACCGCTGGCCCAGGAGACTGAGTCACCACAGCATTCGCTTTTTGCACGTGGATTATACAAGATTCACAAAATTTATTTAAACATTCGGAATAAAATCCAACCCCCTCCCCTAATGGAAAACTTTAAGTGCGGTAAGCGATGTTTAAGGGCTCGCGACGTTAGGGGACCCTAAAGAGATTAAGAAAATAAACTTTTGACACAAATCTACTGATAAAAAGAAAGAGCAGAGATTTGCGTGCGTGGAGGAGGGGGGTGAGAAAAATAGGAAGGGGACGTCGTTGGCACGATATCAAACATTGGATTTCAGATTTAAAACAGCTGAAGAAGCATTCAAGGTAAATGTGTTTTACAGAATTCTAAGCATATGTATGGCACAAATTAGAGAAAGATTTATCGGTATGCAAAACAAATTGTAAACCTTTCGAATGCTTGAACCTCAGAACTTACTTTCACTATTTCACAACGGAAAGTGTTATTTTAAAATATGTAGAAAATTTTCGTATATACGTATACACACACTATATTGGCAAAAGTCACCCGACACCTAGAAGAGAAACACAACATATCATTTATTGACATACATTAGTACGGTGTCGGTCCATCTTTGGCCTTAATGCATGCACTGACCCTTCGAGACAGGCGTTCCACAAGGTTTTTGTACACAGCTATAGGTATGCGCTTCCATTCAGTACATAATGCTGCCGCTAACTGTTGCTTAGTAGTAGACTTTGGTTCCAAACTTCTTATGCGGCGCTTTAATTCATCAGATAGGTGCTCTATGGGATTGGGATCAGGGCTATGTGCTGGCCAGTCCACCCACGATACGGAATTATCGTCAATCACGCCGTAACAGTCCTTGTTTTATGGCTCGGTGCATTATCTGCTGGTACCAGCAAGCTCCATTCCATAGTATTGCCACAGAGTTGGTGGGGCATAATTGTCCAGAATATCGAGGTAGACGTGCTGGTTAGCAGGTTTGTCCACGATAACCAATGGGCCGGGACCATACCACGACCCCCCCCCCCACACACACGAGTACACTGCCAGCTACAAACTTGATTGTAGGAAGAGTACATTGTAGTAAATAGCGTTCCCCCGGCTGCCGCCATACCCACACACCACCATCAGACTTATATATCGTTTATCTGAATTAATCAGTCCATAGGACCCGTTTCCATTGATCTACGGTTCACGATAAATGTTCTTTACACCATGATAAACGACAAGTAGCATTCGGAGCGGAGATGAAAGGCTCATGAGCAGCTGCACGACCATGGTAACCCATGGAATGAAGTTCTCTGCTAATGGTACGTGTACATACCGAGGTTCCAGCATTTTTACTCACCTGTACATTGAGATCTTGTGCAGTACATAGTTGATTAACTGTAACGACTCTCCTGAGTCTTCGACGTCCTCTATCAGTGATTTTCTTTGGTCTGCCGGTACGTTTTGCTGCTTCAGGCACGTCATGTGTCTTATACGTATTCAGTACATCCAAAACAGTTGACTTTGGTATGTTTAAACGTCTCTCTCTGTTTCTCTTATGGGCAACCCGCTAATATAACACCCAACAATCTTTCCTTTCTCAAAGCCAGCTCTCTCCGGCCGTGACATTTTCAGTCAACCTCACAGTGTTATATGATCGCGGTCAGCTGCAGGCCTGTTTCTATACCGTTTGCAGGTGTACCGCGCATCTAACAACGCAGCGGATCCGCTCATTTGCTTTTGAGGGGGTGTCCGGTGACGTTTGTCAATATACGTATATATATATATATCATCATCATCATTGTCAACCATTATCAATCCACTGCTGGACGAAGGTCTCCCCAAGTTTCCTCCACAACGGTCTGTCTTGTGCCAGTCTCCTGTATGTCACTCCCGCATATTTACGAATTTCATCCACCCATCTCCCATGTGGTCTTTTTCTGGGTCTTTTCCTGTCCCTTGGAATCCAATCTAAAATTTCGGCTGTCCATCTATGGTCTGTCCTTCTGGCAGTATGTCCAGCCCATTGCCATTTCAGGGATTTAACTCTGATCATGATGTCTTCCACTCTCGTCATTTTTCGGATCCACGAGTTCCTCTTCTTATCTCTCCTGGTTATACCAAGCATGCACCTCTCCATGCTTCTTTGAGTTGTCTGCAGCCTTTGTATGTCTCTTTTAGTTAAGGTCCACGTCTCTGCACCATACGTAAGCACTGGAAGGATGCATTGATCAAACACTTTTCTTTTAAGACATAATGGCATATTGCTCTTGAAAATTATGCTGTTTCTTCCAAAAGCTCTCCAGGCAAGTTTTGTACGCCGATTAATTTCTTCATCAATGTGACCCTCACTTGATATCTGCTGTCCAAGATAAACATACGTATCTGTTATCTCCAGTTTTTCTCCATCAATCGATAAATCTTCATTTCTTGTAAAAGCATTGAACATCACTTTTGTCTTCTGAAAATTCATTTTTAATCCCACTTCTTTACTCTTGTCAGCAAGTTCCTGGATCATACTCTGCAGCTCTGATGGGGTAGTTGCAAAAATGACTACGTCATCAGCAAAACGAAGGTGGGTTAGATAATCTCCATTAATCTTTATCCCTTTGTTTTCCCAGTTCAGTGATTGAAAGACATTTTCCAATGTGGCATTAAAGAGCTTCGGAGATATGGTGTCACCTTGTCTCACTCCCTTTCCAATTTTTATGTGTGTTGTATTTTCAAACAGCCTAATCTTTGCACTTGCATTTTCATAGATGTTATTAATAATATTAATGTATGCATCTTCAATACCGCAGGATTTCAGAGCCGTGGTAACTGCTGATGGTTTCACCGAATCAAAGGCTTTTTCATAATCGATAAAAGCCATGCACAATGGAAGTTCATATTCCCTCGCTCTTTCAATTAGTTCTCTCAGTACGTGGATATGATCTATTGTGCTGTAGCCACTCCTGAATCCAGCTTGTTCTCTCGGTTGAGCCATGTCCAGTGTTACCTTCAAGCGGTGTGAAAGAACTTTAGTGAAGATTTTATAAACCACTGATAGGAGGCTGATAGGTCTGTAGTTCCTGAGATCCTCAATGTCACCTTTTTTATGTAGCAGGATCATTGTAGCATTGTTCCAATCCTCAGGAATCTTCCCTTCATTAAGGCATCGAGTGAAAATTTGGGCGAGTACTGTTTCAATTTCTCCACTTGCTTCTTGTATGATGTCTATAGTAATTCCATCTTCTCCTGGAGCTTTCCCCCGCTTCATGTTCTTGATTGCATGAGCAACTTCTGCTGGGAGGACTGGAAGAACTCTGGTACCTTTCATGATGTCTGGAGTACATGTATCATCCCTTTCATATAATTTGGAGTAGAAATCTTTCACTCTTGTCAAAATTTCGCCTCTATTTCATATATATATATATATATATATATATATATATATATATATATATATATATATATATATATATATATATACTTAAGAGCAAAACTGAAGACTAAGGAAAAACTTTAGAATTTAAAACGAAGGTTGCAAAAAAACCTGAAGATCAAAACGCGCAACGCAGCAGTTTTGAAAATTCAGAATTCACATTCTATAAAGAAGATACCTAAGCAAAAAAATACATATAAAATTTTGACTCACACCTTGTACAACATAGAAAAGGTTATGTATCTACCTGTGTGAGTAAAAGGAGAAAAGATAAAAAAATAAAATAAAACTACTGAATGTAGAAGGTGTCGAGAATACTGAGCCTTGGCTTTATCAAGGACCAGCAAAAACTCTGCATTTTCTCACTTCCACAAAGACCTAGTTGGAAATGGGTTTCTGCAAGGCCATAGATGCAAGTAACATTCCCACCTAAAATAGTTTAAAATATATATATATGTCATGTCCTCCGTAGAGTTGCATGACCTAGCACTAGTTAACAATTTCGCTTGCATCCATTAACCTTCCTGGCCCGACCCATGCTCTTCATCTGTTACTATTAAACAGAGAGAAGAAGATTAAAGAGAACTCAAGCTGTGAGAGTGACATAATAATTAGAAATGATTTTCAGCCATAACGAAATGCCAAGTTCGTTTGAGAGAGAATTTAAACCTGAAAATCAATGCAAAAGAAATCCAAATTTTTTACATTGCAATTAAAAAAGGAAATATTAATTTTTAACGAACAGATTTTTGAAAGAAAACTTGAGTCTAAAACCCCCTACTCTACAACTTATGACAGCACGAAAACGAGAATAAGTTAAAGATAATAATTAACTAAAGAAAACTTTGTGAAAGTTATATACCTTAAACAGTTAGTTGCAATATGTACAAAGTATTTCGGCAGTGCTTTAAGTGCATAATTAATTAGTTATTAAGAACTTAACTACTTTGAAAAAACAGCGCATAGAAAAGGAACAAGCTTAGCCATCTTCTGTTCCTAGGTACCCCAAAAGACGCTCAAAGTTACAAAGAAAAGAAAGAGTTAAAACCCGCAAAAATGTTAACAGACAAACCAATGCCTAAAAGCTGAAAAGCTAAAAAACAACAGAGAAAGAGTACATGAAGTACAAACATTGAACTTATAAAACCTAGAACCCAAAAACAAGGAAGAGAGCTTACCTCTTGTGTGACAAAAACTTTTCTCCTCACAAGAGAAGAACATGGCTGACCTCTTCCGCCACTCCCTAGTTGCTGGGGGGCAGTGAGGGTGGGGCTGATGGCCTCCTCATACAGCAAGAAACCAACGCGCGGATATTTTAACCAGAGAAAAAAATATATATAAACTTAAGACTGTGGATCTGTATGATCAGAAAGAGCAGAATTAACTCTCCAGAATACATGAGAAATATTATAAAATACACGAGCAGTGTATTTAATAATCTTTGCATGTATTAAATCACCTTAGTGAGCTTCTATAGATTAATCAGAATCTTATTAATTTTAATGTTGGTTTTACTATTTTTAGTATAGCTATCCTAGTGATGAATAACTAGTTTTCTTTTTTATTTGTTTTTATTTTCTTTTATAAACAGATTTTTAAGCTTTTTTTGTGATTTTGTTTATATTATTTAATTTTTTGTTTTAATAGGACCGTCATATCCATAGCACTAAGGTTCCTTTAGGTAGTTAATAGGCATCCTCTAGCCAACTTCCTTACGGCTTTGATTGGTCAGAATCATATTATTAACTGTGTAGAAAATTAAAGCAGATCTGCCAACCTTACTCTATTATTCAGAATAATTTTTCTTAAAGTTCTTTTGATGAAAGAAGAAGGAATTTCGTTCTCTAGAAAACTTTCTAATAGTATATTAATGTGGTAATTGAAGTCCAAATTGTTGCTGCAAATTCTTGAAATTCTTAGGACCTGAGAAATTAGTACATTCTCAATTACTTTGGTTGAAATGTTATTATTCCAGTGTAGATATTTAATTACTTTGAAAGGAAAATTAACTCTTTTATCAAAGAGGCTAATAGATGGGTTACCTCTGTTGAGCTTAATGCTTAAGTCTAGGAACTCAAGTTCCTGATTACTGTGGTTGGTTTTACATAAGTTAAGAGAGCTAGGATAGATATTATCAAAATCACTCTCTATAACTTCTGAATTATTGATACACAGCAGATCATCAATATATCTAAAAGTGTAAAGGTAGTTATCTGAGCAGGTGGGGTGATTTTTAATGAATTTATATTCCTTAAAGAACAGGAATAGATTAGCGATATTCGTGGACGTTGATGTTCCCATGGGAATACCGTTCACTTGCTTATAGAGAGTATTATTATATAAGATATGGTTATTTTCTATGCAGCAATTGAGATAAGAGTTCCAAGTTCCTACATTAACAAATTGGTTAAGTTTAAATTCTTCACAGGATCCCTGTGAAGTTCAGGTTCATAGCTAGTGGAGTAAGGAGTCATAAAAAGAAAATAGATCTTGCTTTTGAAGATGTCTTAAAGAAGGTTTTGAAACACATTAGAAACTGTTCTAACTTGATGTACAGAGATTTTTGGATAATTAATAATAATGCAGAAGTAATTTCTACTATACTCAAAGTTTGTCCCCTAGATATTAATAGTTATGATTTTGAAAACCTATATACTAATCTGCCTCTATCAGATATAATCACTACCTTTAAAGAGCTGTATGCAGAATTTAAACTTAACCAATTTGTTAATGTAGGAACTTGGAACTCTTATCTCAATTGCTGCATAGAAAATAACCATATCTTATATAATAATACTCTCTATAAGCAAGTGAACGGTATTCCCATGGGAACATCAACGTCCACGAATATCGCTAATCTATTCCTGTTCTTTAAGGAATATAAATTCATTAAAAATCACCCCACCTGCTCAGATAACTACCTTTACACTTTTAGATATATTGATGATCTGCTGTGTATCAATAATTCAGAAGTTATAGAGAGTGATTTTGATAATATCTATCCTAGCTCTCTTAACTTATGTAAAACCAACCACAGTAATCAGGAACTTGAGTTCCTAGACTTAAGCATTAAGCTCAACAGAGGTAACCCATCTATTAGCCTCTTTGATAAAAGAGTTAATTTTCCTTTCAAAGTAATTAAATATCTACACTGGAATAATAACATTTCAACCAAAGTAATTGAGAATGTACTAATTTCTCAGGTCCTAAGAATTTCAAGAATTTGCAGCAACAATTTGGACTTCAATTACCACATTAATATACTATTAGAAAGTTTTCTAGAGAACGAAATTCCTTCTTCTTTCATCAAAAGAACTTTAAGAAAAATTATTCTGAATAATAGAGTAAGGTTGGCAGATCTGCTTTAATTTTCTACACAGTTAATAATATGATTCTGACCAATCAAAGCCGTAAGGAAGTTGGCTAGAGGATGCCTATTAACTACCTAAAGGAACCTTAGTGCTATGGATATGACGGTCCTATTAAAACAAAAAATTAAATAATATAAACAAAATCACAAAAAAAGCTTAAAAATCTGTTTATAAAAGAAAATAAAAACAAATAAAAAAGAAAACTAGTTATTCATCACTAGGATAGCTATACTAAAAATAGTAAAACCAACATTAAAATTAATAAGATTCTGATTAATCTATAGAAGCTCACTAAGGTGATTTAATACATGCAAAGATTATTAAATACACTGCTCGTGTATTTTATAATATTTCTCATGTATTCTGGAGAGTTAATTCTGCTCTTTCTGATCATACAGATCCACAGTCTTAAGTTTATATATATTTTTTTCTCTGGTTAAAATATCCGCGCGTTGGTTTCTTGCTGTATGAGGAGGCCATCAGCCCCACCCTCACTGCCCCCCAGCAACTAGGAGTGGCGGAAGAGGTCAGCCATGTTCTTCTCTTGTGAGGAGAAAAGTTTTTGTCACACAAGAGGTAAGCTCTCTTCCTTGTTTTTGGGTTCTAGGTTTTATAAGTTCAATGTTTGTACTTCATGTACTCTTTCTCTGTTGTTTTTTAGCTTTTCAGCTTTTAGGCATTGGTTTGTCTGTTAACATTTTTGCGGGTTTTAACTCTTTCTTTTCTTTGTAACTTTGAGCGTCTTTTGGGGTACCTAGGAACAGAAGATGGCTAAGCTTGTTCCTTTTCTATGCGCTGTTTTTTCAAAGTAGTTAAGTTCTTAATAACTAATTAATTATGCACTTAAAGCACTGCCGAAATACTTTGTACATATTGCAACTAACTGTTTAAGGTATATAACTTTCACAAAGTTTTCTTTAGTTAATTATTATCTTTAACTTATTCTCGTTTTCGTGCTGTCATAAGTTGTAGAGTAGGGGGTTTTAGACTCAAGTTTTCTTTCAAAAATCTGTTCGTTAAAAATTAGTATTTCCTTTTTTAATTGCAATGTAAAAAATTTGGATTTCTTTTGCATTGATTTTCAGGTTTAAATTCTCTCTCAAACGAACTTGGCATTTCGTTATGGCTGAAAATCATTTCTAATTATTATGTCACTCTCACAGCTTGAGTTCTCTTTAATCTTCTTCTCTCTGTTTAATAGTAACAGATGAAGAGCATGGGTCGGGCCAGGAAGGTTAATGGATGCAAGCGAAATTGTTAACTAGTGCTAGGTCATGCAACTCTACGGAGGACATGACATATATATATATTTTAAACTATTTTAGGTGGGAATGTTACTTGCATCTATGGCCTTGCAGAAACCCATTTCCAACTAGGTCTTTGTGGAAGTGAGAAAATGCAGAGTTTTTGCTGGTCCTTGATAAAGCCAAGGCTCAGTATTCTCGACACCTTCTACATTCAGTAGTTTTATTTTATTTTTTTATCTTTTCTCCTTTTACTCACACAGGTAGATACATAACCTTTTCTATGTTGTACAAGGTGTGAGTCAAAATTTTATATGTATTTTTTTGCTTAGGTATCTTCTTTATAGAATATATATATATATATATATATATATATATATATATATATATATATATATGGGGATGTAAGGTCAGGTGATGCGTAACATCACAGCCTCTCCTTGACAAATGTCAACCCCGCCTTCTCGTGGTACATCCTGTTCCCACTAAAGGGGCTCTGACGACCGCCAATAGCGGTATAACTATACCATCGGGATTAGAGGAAATTCTATCCCACACTCACCAACCCGCTTGGCCAGCGTGGTGAGTTATGGCCAAACCCCTCCAAAATGATTCCACAACTTAAATCTTGGCCCTCAGTCTCCGGCAGCTGGAATGTACCTGGCCAAGGCAGCGGCCAGTGCGACATGAAGGCAGAGGGTGCTAAGAATCCCCGGAGGACCGGACTAGGCTGCCATCTGATGCTGACCTTGGCTACGTACAACGGACGCTCCCTATCTTCTGATTCAAGGCTTCTTGAATTGGAAGAGGAACTACAAAGGATCAAGTGGGACATCGTGGGGCTAAGTGAGGTAAGGAGAAAAGGAGAAGATCTCATTGAACTGAAAAGTGGACATCTCTTCTACTATCGTGGGACAGATACTGGCAGAACTAGTGGTGTTGGATTTATAATAAACAAGAAACTGAAGGATAAAGTTGTAGAAGTTGAAAGTTCCTCTGACAGAGCTGCACGACTTGTTATCCAACTCTCGAAAAGATACCAGGCTCAGATTATTCAAACTTATGCACCCACCACAAGTCATCCTGAAGAAGAAATTGAAGAATTTTATGAGGAAATTTGTCATCTAAATAATAAAGGTAAGCAACACTTGAAAATAATTATGGGAGATTTCAATGCAAAAATAGGGCAACGGCAACAGAATGAAACTTCAGTAGGTAAATTCGGTCACGGCAACAGAAACCAGCGTGGAAATACTCTCGTTGAGTTTGCAGAGGCAGAAGGGTTTTTCATCTTGAACTCCTTCTTCAAGAAAAAGCCACACAGGAAATGGACATGGAGACATCCAAATGGGACGACAAGTGAAATTGATTTTATTATGTGTAACAAAAAATTCGTCATAGAAGACTGCAGTGTGCTAAACAAGTTCAACACAGGTAGTGACCATAGATTGGTGAGATGTAAGATGCACCTCAACACCAAACTTGAACGTGGCAAGCTCATAAGACAAACAAAATCTATTGACATAACCAACCTTAAAAAACACCATAATACCTTCAAGTTGGAACTGAAGAACAGGTTCTCTGCTTTAGAAGGCCTAACATCGGAAGAAGTGGACATCTCTGAAGTTAACAGAAAAGTAACCAAAGCTCTTATGGAAACAGCAACAAAATTAGCTGGGTCTAAGAACAAGTTGCATGTAAACAAATTATCAGGAAAAACGAAAATGTTGATGCAAAAAAGAAGAGAGATGAGGACAACTAAAGAAGATGTGACTTCCAAAGTGGAATATATAGAGCTATGCAAGACAGTAAGAAAAAGTATCACTGAAGACGTAAGAAAATTCAACTGTGAACTAGTGAGGAAAGCAATTGAAAACAACCAAAGCCTAAAGATAGCAAAGGGACATCTCAGTAAGGGAAGAAAACAGATTATGTCACTGAGAAAAGAAGATGGTTCTGTAACAAGAAATAGAGGCGAAATTTTGACAAGAGTGAAAGATTTCTACTCCAAATTATATGAAAGGGATGATACATGCACTCCAGACATCATGAAAGATACCAGTACCAGAGTTCCTCCAGTCCTTCCAGCAGAAGTTGCACATGCAATCAAGAACATGAAGCGGGGAAAAGCTCCAGGCGAAGATGGAATTACTGTAGACATCATACAAGAAGCAAGTGGAGAAATTGAAACAGTACTCGCCCAAATTTTCACTCGATGCCTTAATGAAGGAAAGATTCCTGAGGATTGGAACACCGCTACAATGATCCTGCTACATAAGAAAGGTGACATTGAGGATCTCGGAAACTACAGACCTATCAGCCTCCTATCAGTGGTTTATAAAATCTTCACTAAAGTTCTTTCACACCGTTTGAAGGTAACACTGGACATGGCTCAACCGAGAGAACAAGCTGGATTCAGGAGTGGCTACAGCACAATAGATCACATCCACGTACTGAGAGAACTAATTGAAAGAGCGAGGGAATATGAACTTCCATTGTGCATGGCTTTTATCGATTATGAAAAAGCCTTTGATTCGGTGAAACCATCAGCAGTTACAATGGCTCTGAAAACCTGCGGTATTGAAGATGCATACATTAATATTATTAATAACATCTATGAAAATGCAAGTGCAAAGATTCGGCTGTTTGAAAATACAACACACATAAAAATTGGAAAGGGAGTGAGACAAGGTGACACCATATCTCCGAAGCTCTTTAATGCCACATTGGAGGGTGTTTTTCAGTCGCTGAGCTGGGAAAACAAAGGGATAAAGATTAATGGAGATTATCTAACCCACCTTCGTTTTGCTGATGACGTAGTCATTTTTGCAACTACCCCATCAGAGCTGCAGAGTATGATCCAGGAACTTGCTGACAAGAGTAAAGAAGTGGGATTAAAAATGAACTTTCAGAAGACAAAAGTGATGTTCAATGCTTTTACAAGAAATGAAGATTTATTGATTGATGGAGAAAAGCTGGAGATAACAGACACGTACGTTTATCTTGGACAGCAGATATCAAGTGAGGGTCACATTGATGAAGAAATTAATCGGCGTACAAAACTTGCCTGGAGAGCTTTTGGAAGAAACAGCATAATTTTCAAGAGCAATATGCCATTATGTCTTAAAAGAAAAGTGTTTGATCAATGCATCCTTCCAGTGCTTACGTATGGTGCAGAGACGTGGACCTTAACTAAAAGATATATACAAAGACTGCAGACAACTCAAAGAAGCATGGAGAGGTGCATGCTTGGTGTAACCAGGAGAGATAAGAAGAGGAACTCGTGGATCCGAAAAATGACAAGAGTGGAAGACATCATGATCAGAGTTAAATCCCTGAAATAGCAATGGGCTGGACATACTGCCAGAAGGACAGACCATAGATGGACAGCCGAAATTTTAGATTGGATTCCAAGGGACAGGAAAAGACCCAGAAGAAGACCACATGGGAGATGGGTGGATGAAATTCGAAAGTATGCAGGGGTGACATGGAGGAGACTGGCACAAGACAGACCGTTGTGGAGGAAACTTGGGGAGACCTTCGTCCAGCAGTGGATTGATAATGGTTGACAATGATGATGATGATGATATATATATGATGAAGAAGAAGATGCAAGGTCAGGTGATGCGTAACATATCATAGCTTCTCCTTGACAAATGTCAACCCCACCTTCTCCTGGTGCACCTTGTTCCCACTAAACGGGCTCTGACGACCGACACATAACGGTATAACTATACCGTCGGGATTAGAGGAAATGCTATTCCACACTCCCCAATCCGCTTGGCCAGCGTGGTGAGTTATGGTCACCCCAGCCCTTCCTCCAAGACGATTTCAAAACTGAAAACTTGGCCCTCATTTCCCGGCAGCTGGAATGTACCAGGGCAAGGCAAATAGCACAATTTTCAAGAGCAATAAGCCATTATGTCTTAAAAGAAAAATGCTTAATCAAGGCATCCCTGCAGTTTTTACATATGGAGCAGAGACACGGACCTTAACTAAAAAAAGGCATACAAAAGCTGCTGCAGACCACCGAAAGGAGCACGGAGAGATCCATTCTTTGTGTAACCAGGAAAGATAAGAAGAGTAACTTGTGGATAAGGAAAATGACAAAAGTGGAAAACATCACGATCAGAGTAAAATATCTGAAATGGCAATGGGCTGGACATGTTGCTAGATGAACAGACCACCGATAGAAAATCGAAATTTAATACTGGATTCCAAATGACAGAAAAAGACATAAAAGACCACACGGGAGGTGGATGGATGAAATTCGAAAGTATGCCGGGGTAACATAAAGGAGACAGGCTCAAGACAGACAGTTGTGGAAGAAACATGGGGAGATCTTTATCCTGCAGTGGACTGATAATGGTTGAGAATGATGATGATATGATGAAGAAGATCTAAGTAAAAATTTCTTCATCCAACTTTCGCAAATAATTTGAAATGGCTTTATGAAAGAACAAATTAAAACAGTAAATTCAATAAAAGGACTCGCAGAACTGTAAATAATATAGTTTAACAAAATTGTCATGGAATTTCCCGGACGTCCCTGCAGCTCTTATTTACATCCAACGCTCCGCGTTACAGTACATGGAGGTAGGAAATACAGGAGACGCACTGAAAGCAGATTTCTGAAGCCGATCTGTTGTGATATCCCTCCGCGTGTTTGGCTACCTACAGAGCCTTGGTTACTCTCTTGGTCGTGTCTGCCGTAGCAAAGCATTGAAAATTTGCGATTTTTAGAAGCTCATATTTTTTGTTAAACTGATTTGCCAGCGTAGATTTTTTTTCTGTGTTTAATAGCATACATCAGCTTGGTCATATTTTGTTTCCTTAGGATCCTGCGTGGCATTCAACTGTGCAAATAAATTTAAAAAGAAAATACCGGGTATTTCATTCCACCGGTTAATACCACTTTATTTTCCGTTTACTAGGTTTAAATTCTTAAGTTCTTTGGGATTTAATCGTTCATTGAGATTTACTGTGAATGCTTACAGTATATTTTGCTGTGAATTTTCTGCTTTTAGCTTATTATGTAGTGTTCTGAATTTGTAGGAAAATTAACGAAGTCTCTGTGTTTACGTAGTTGTACAGAGTTGTTTACGAAAGTTGTAGCAAATTTTTCTGGTATAGTGTAAGTTATGTAATCGGAGGGGTATTCATAACTGAACCACGTTGAAAAGGATGTTCAATATAACTATATTATTAAGATAATCGTCTTTGAATTATTAATAACCCACCCCAAATTATGACAGTGTTCATATCCTAAAACTTCGCACCATAAATAAAAACGATAGGGGTTAGGAATTAGCCACATTTACCAAAAGTTCGTCTATTTGTTTTCCTGTTTTAAGGGTTGATCAGTATGCTAAATTGCAGATTTGACCATAGCTAATAAATAATACTCATTATAAACTAACAGACAAAGTGTTTAGGCTAGGGTGCTACGAGATCAGTTAAGTAATAGCACAGGAGCTCCCTTTAATTAAAACTGAATTTCTCAGTACAAATACAGATTCTCTGGATCATCAGAGGACATTAAAACAGTGACCTTTGCGTTTTCCATGTGAGTCACTTCACTCACAGATTCTCGGAATTACTGTGACAGTGAAAAACGTCACTGTTAATATCTCCTGATTCACAACAAAACTACTTTGTAAGTGAAACATAAAATGATAATGATATTAAACACAGTAGATGCGAAAAGTGAAAGTTAAAACACAAAGGGTGCACAGATATTTAAAAAATTAAAGAAAAAAAAAGAATGGAAGAAAGAGACAAATGAACATAAGGAAACATTTGAAAGTGACCGAACATGAGTATTTTATAGTGAAGTTTTATGCTGCTCTCCCCTCTCGAGCTATGACCTCGTAAACATATTTATGCGCATTATGATTTTGGAAGAAAGTCTCATAATACATGGAAATACAGTAAAATTATTAACACAGAATAATACATCTCTGAGTGGCTTGTATTTACTGTTCATTCGTAAACTAGATTTGACTCTCTTTGGCCACCCCATTTCTAGTAATTGCAAATTTTTGGTATTCCAAAACTTCATGTTCTCTTACTCATTTTACAGAGCAGTAAACATTTCAGGATCATCAGTTACTTGATATTCCATAAATGAGCTAGCAGCTAAGTATATTTCATTCACTTCTGGCACTAAATGTTTTCTTTACGTGATTTAATAGTTTTTTTTTTTTGCTTTTCTGTAGTGCATCTATATATTCTGAGACTAAACATTTTTTTTCATGCATTTTAACTCTCTCATGAATAATATGCTTTTTTTCTAATATTACTTAGAGTATTAATGCTCTTCAGCATATGTGCTGTAATTAAACTTTCCCCTTTTGATTTTCTGTTGTTATTTAAAGTACTTCTTGTTACCTTTTTTTACTTTACATCATATCTCCCAGGTGCTTACTTTTTTTGGCAAAATCAGTGAGATGTAAGTTAAAAGTCATTCCATTGCGCAGTGGGTGGGGCATGTGTGTTTTGGCTATCGAGCTTATAATCTGTCGCTGTTTCATCAACAGATTGTAACGTATTCAAAGCTACGGTATTTGTGGTAGCTGAAGCATTGAAATATTTACTGTGCTTTATTTTCTCACAGTTCATGTTCTAATTATCTCAGCGTAATTAGCTTGTACTGTTTTGCATGTCAATATAAATATTTTGTACCCAATACTTTGATAGTTATTACATATTTCCTGTATTGTATATTTCTATTTTATATCCTTTGGTATTCTTTTTGTGTATCCATGCATCCCCCACCCTTCATTTTTTATCTTCCCATTAGAACTGAAGAACTAAGCCTTTCAAGAAAATAAAAACACTCATACTTACTGTGGCACACATTGTATGTGAAGGATAGCCTTTTATTGCGGCTAATGAAGGTCACTGAAGATGAGATTAGACTATTTGAGATAAGTGTTTTGTAGAGGATTTATATATAAATTTCCATCACAAACATTTGTTTTTAATGGTCCGAACTGCAGCAATAAGCAGAGTTCCAGCTACAAATACTGTGGGTAAGCTTATTTGTTTCTTTTCTCGCAGATAAAATAATAACTGCAAGAAGTTTTACATGTGTGTGTGGGCATCAACTCATAATAATATTTATTCATGTTCTAACTAGCTCATTGTCTTTTGTAACTATAGGTATTCTAAACCCTATTAGAAAATGATAGTACTGATATAATTAGTGTGAAATGCAGGCCGCCCCGGTGGCGCAGTGGTCTAAGCGATGGCCTCTGATCATTCGTCCGAAAGGGGCCCGGGTTCGAATCCCGGTGAGGCATGGATGTCCTGTTTGTCTTACGGCGCTGGCTTTCTTCCTTCCCTGGAACTAGTGACCCTAAATTAGGGACGGGTGACTGCTTATAGCCCATTGAGTTGCTCAAGGTGGTCGTTAAACCTCCAACAAAAAAAAGTGAAATGCAGCTCACAGCTAGGCTTTTTGATGACAGAAATGGGGGAAAATCTTGAATTCAGCTCAAGTAAAAATATAACAGCATAAATGTATTCATAAATACATTAATTACAATATATGAAAATGTATTGCTATGGTAAACAAATAAATGTTTTGAGTGAAAATTTTATTTCTTAACTAATCAGATGAAATAGGCTGTCGTAAGAAGTTCTTGCTTAAAAGGCCAGCATAATTTTCGGAAATCAGATTTTGGTACTGGAAATGTTGCATGGATAACAGTGAACTAAAGTTGATTCGCTACCGAAATATATGATAGCAGAAAATTTGCACTTTCATATTTCCCATGCACTTTTGATTAGTTCTCCATTAATTTTTGTGGTCATAAAATGTAGCGTTAAATGTGCATTAGCAATCTTCTTTGTCATTAGCTAAACTTAATCACCTTGATGTGTTGAATAACCACACCTTATGTGATCAGAGTTTCCTATTCTTTAACATGTGTTAGCAACAAACTGCAGGATTTATCCTCGATAAATTCTTTATTAATAGATAAATATAACTAAGTTCATAAATGGTATACATATATTTCAGAAACCAAATTAAAAATCCTAATTATGTATATACACACATTTGTTTCATTTACTACTTAAAAGCTATTAACATATTACATCATGAATGTGTCTCTGTTAATAGTGATATGTATTAGAAGTATTATATTTTGAATGCAGTTGAATCTATTTTTAAAGAGATATTACAGTACGAATAATTTCTGCTGCTTTTGTAAATCTGTTTTTAGCAGGACATTTTACCAACTCAGATTTCTTTCACTATCAACAGGACTTGTAAATCTTATTTCCACAAACTAATAAATTGTATATTTTCTTGCTGTATTTTGAAACTGCACCCTCCAAAAATATACTCCGCCCCCCTCCCAAAACATGCCATTCCTATTAAGGCTATTGCATGCCCTGCAGTTTTAAAATTAGTTACATTCATACCTTTGAAGCTCAAAATAGTAGGAATTTCCAACTCAGTTAGTAGAAAATAAATCCAGTCAATGTCAAGTGCTTAAAGCAATAATAAAAATAAAATGAAAGTACAGTAACGTCATCTTTTGTTCCTGATTTCTTAATTTCTTTAAACAGGCTCGCAGATTCCCCGTGTTTTATATAAAGACTTGGAAATAAAAATCTAGATATTTCATTAATTTTTGTTTTTTAAAATAATAATGTTCAATGAGAATATTTTTTTTTCACCTTGTTTATTTGCTTAAGAACAATCGTAATTGCTTTTCAAGTAAAATATACGTGGAAAAAATAATGTGTTTTACCTTAACTTTCCTCCTGACAATAAGGCAAATGTATTACCTCCCTTTAAAGTCTGATATTTATAAGCCTGACTACCCAATAAGCCGGCGCCGCTGCTTATTCACCATAATACAAATTCTCTGAAGTTTGACCGTTACTATTTCTATGATAAACAATATTTTACGATAACCCGCTAAGACAGAGAAAGATTTTAAACGCTTTATAAAGTTACGTTTAATCCAAAACACATTCTAAATCGTCAGTTCATATACTAGTACGTCTCAGTGGTTACGAAGACGATTTTTTAGATCTCTTTTTCTCCACCAAAAATTTTATTTCTTTTACTAAAACTCTTTTCATGTAAGACTAAGAGTTTATTAAACCGATTCCACTACTTTTCCATTTCGTTTATAATTTAAAAAAAAGTACAATCTTTAAAAAAGGAACAGGGTCCCACTAATGCTTTCCTACGGAAAATCGTCTGCTTTTGCGTCTTGAAGGTAACCATGCCAAAGCTGGCAGCACTACTTTCACCGCGGAAGCGTATAAACTCGGCTTCACTTTGCTAGCATGGGAAGAGTTGGAGACAACGACTCCTCCTATTCCTACCTCCATGTTACAGTATCTACTTCTGATAGTAGCGCATCCAGAAATTTACCAAGGAAAGGCCCGTGGGCCGTGGCGCACAGAATGTTTCCAAGATGGGGGTGACCCCCTAAATTTACCGGGAAAAATAGTCAGATGCCATAACATTTAATAAGGAGCTTAACTTTTTTTACATTTATTCTTATCCAGTTACTAGTTACAGTACAAGAAAGTTAAACGATTAGAAGAAGCAGTACATGAAATTCATTTTCTGGTTAGATTTTTCTAAATTTATTTAACAGAACCACTCCCTTACAATTATTTTACGTTATAATTATACGATGCATGATTAAGAAGTACACTATATTGACAAAAGCCATTGGACACTTAAAAGAGAAACACAACATAGCATTTATTGACATACATTAGTACGGTGTCGGTCACCCTTTGGCTTTAATGCATGCACTGACCCTTCGAGATATGCTTTCAACAAGGTTTTGGAACACAGCGATAGGTATGCGCTTCCATTCATTACATAATGTTGCCGCTAACTGTTGCTTAGTAGTAGGCCTTGGTTCCAAACTTCTTATGCGGCGTATTCATTCCATAGGTGCTTTATAGGATTAAGATTAGGGCTCTGTGGCGGCCAGTCAACACACGATACGGAATTATCGTCAAACCATGACGTAACAGTAACAGTCCTTGCTTATGGCTCGGTGCATTATCTTACTGTTACCGACAAGGCTCGGTTCCATAGTATTGCCACAGAGTTGGTAGGGCATAATTGTATAGAATATCGAGGTACACGTGCTGGTTAACAGGTTTGTCCACGATAACCAATGGGCCGGGACCATACCACGAAAAACACCCCCACACGAGTACATTGCCAACTCCAAACTTGACTGCAGGAAAATTGCGTTCCCCCGGCTGTCGCCATACCCACACACAGCCATCAGAATGATGGATCGTGTATCTGGATTCATCAGGCCATAGGACCCGTTTCCATTGATCTACGGTCCACGATAAATGTTCTTTACACCATGATAAACGACAAGTAGCATTCCGAGTGGAGATGAAAGGCTTATGAGCAGCCGCACCACCACGGTGACCCATGGAATGAAGTTCTCTGCAAATGGTACGTGTACATACCGAAGTTCGAGCATTTTTACTCACCTGTACAGTGAGGTCTTGTGCAGTACTCCGTCGATTAGCTGTAACGACTCCTCTGAGTCTTCGACGTCTTCCAACACTGATTTTCTTTGGTCTGCCGGTATGTTTTTCTGCTTCAGGCAAGCCATGTGTCTTCCACTTATTCAGTACATCCAAAACAGTTGATTTGGGTATCTTTAAACGCCTGTCTGTTTCTCTTATGGACAACCCACTGATATAACACCCAACAATCTCTCCTTTCTCAAAGCCAGTTCTCTCCTGCCGCGACATTTTCCCTCAACCTCACAGTGCGATATGATCGCGGTCAGCTGTACGCTTGCTTTTATAACGTTTGCAGATGTACCGCGCATCTTAACAACGCAGCGGATCAGCTCATTTGTTTTTGAAGGTGTGCCCGGCGACTTTTGTCAATATAGTGTATATGTAGATCGCGTATGGGGATTTTTTGTTTCAAACTTTAACGTAATAATATTCCACTCTGTGAGACCAAGGAGGAGGGAAAGCATCGGCCCTCCCTGTGTGTGCGCCACTGACTTTTGAAAGATCATTCAGCAAGCTGAAACAGTCAAAAGTTATTTTCGAAATACGTGTCAGGACCGAATAAAATTTCTTTCACTAATTACCACAGAAGTTAAAGAAGCACATAAATTAAACATCAAAGGTTTATTTAAAAACTTCGCCCATGCAAGAAGTCGAAAAAGGGATTTTTCATTTTAATACTTATAATCTCTATCCATCTATAAAGATAAATGAATTACTTTGAATGAAATAAAGGTTTTTACGAGTATGTATTTTATTTTAGTTTTCGTTATTAGTTTTGCAAATGGAGAAGTGGGCGGGTTTCTTTTTTATAATTTTGCTTTAGGGTCGAAAGTTTGTAGGCATGCTACTGGTACATTCTGTCACGAATCAGAACCCTAGTCTTACCACGTGACGAATACAACCAATCACAGGCATTCTCATTTTTGTGTTGTTTGTCGCCAAGAATATATTAATATCAAAGGTGAAAAAGGCAGACTTTTCCAATGGACTTTTTCGGCTCAGGAAAGAAAGGCCGCAACGATCACTAAGCTGTCAAGAGATCGAAATGAAAGTAGAATTTTATGGTTGCTCATTCGCATCTCGAATCTCAGGAGGAACAAATAAATTTAGTTAGTAAGGGTACGCACAAAAAATAAAACTGATAATAGTCAAAACAAAATATGGTGTTCACAAGTACACAAAGACGTGATTTAAATGCAAACTCGGGGCTCGTAACAGCCAGATGTGGTACGATTTATGTTTAGAAGAGAAAGCAAAGGATAAAAGATGCACGTGAAATGTTAATTTCTTTCCTAAAGATTTATGTGAGCATATTACTTTTAGAAACTTTATTTTTTTTTTGCTTGAGTAGATAATAAACTATAGCTGGCTGTAAGAAGAATGGTTAACCCAACGAGATAGAAATACATAGAGTGCTTCTGTGATTAGTTCTTTGCTGTGGCAGCTGAAGCCAACGAGGGGAGAGCCCGCCATCTTTGATGAGGTACAAATTCTGCGTGTGTCAAGGAGTCACCTCGGTTCTTTCAGTTGCTCGGCGATCGTGTAATGATTTGTGAATATTCACAATTATCAGCACATTTTGGATAATTATTTCAACAATAAAATGCCATTTACTCCACTTTTGGAAGGTTAGCCCTACATTTCACAAGTAAGCATTTTAAAATAAGGTTGAGCTGTAAATGCTCAGTTAATCAAACACAGAAAATAGGACATCTAATCCGTGTAGCTGGTGATTAAACCAGCAGATGAACCATTTCAATATCTGTGTTATCTTAAGACTTTTTATTCCTTATATTTTGTAAACAGTCGTACTCAATGTGAACACTGAATCATGTTTATGGGAAGGTGAGGTTAATTGTGAGTTACCAACTTTGAGGCTTTTTGGGAACAATTTTTACTTATGCTAGTGTTTTTTTTTTTTTTTTTTTACATATACTTGAGGATGTTTTGCAAATGGCATTTGTATATATATTCTAGAATCTGTACAGTGTATTTGCAACTTGTCTGACAAGACAACAAATATTTCAAAATCTTCGGAAGCAGCAATTTCTTTTTATGTGATAAAGATCATGTACCCATGGCTAATGCCCACTAGATAGCAAATACTGGTAAAGCAATCAATTTATGGTTACTTAAATTGCAGAAGTAATAATTGTGAGTGGTAATATAAATTTATTGCTTGCTGACACCTGTCAGGAAACAATCTAGTATTTTATCTGAAAGCACAGGGTCACCCAGCTTGTGTTCTAGGCATTTGTCTCTGATTACTGATTAATCTGTAGTATTACTGCAACAAAGTGAGAGTGGGGAGCTTGAAAATTTCTTGACAGAATACTCTTTATTTGTGAATGTGTTAGTACAATGTGTGTGGTTTTTGGGTAGCAAAAATACAGGCAATATTGATTTAAAACTGAAAATAGGAAACAGGGAGTACAATGGTACCTCAAAAATGCAAATAACATAAAATATTTATGAAAACTGGCACAAACGATTATGAAATGACAATTGAAAAAAATTATGGAATAACACAAAAGAAAGGGACTAGCAACATTTTGTAATAACAACTTGCATTTGATTTTTGCGTGATAGGTGGTGTTTTTTTTTTTTTTTTTGAAGAATGTGACCTCTGATTCATGATGAATGTACAGTCAGTATGTCCATGTATAAATTGCCAGTTATTCCTATTGCATCAACCATATATATGAGAGGTTAGTATTGAACAAATATCACTCACGTAAATCAATCTTTCTTTGAATTGAACAAGTTGTGCCTGTATTTCTCTAAAATACAAATCAAACGCACTTGTATTTCCAGCAAGACTGTTGAAGGAACCCACAAAATAACAACACAAAACATAAACATTTGCTCGCCAAACTTTTTTGCACATCATGAATGCAAATCAGTGGTTGTTAATTTCTCACTTCATATTAATAAGAGGCTGTGCCCTTAAAATTGAAACAAAAAAAACTATGTGCAGTACATCTTAACAATTGCCAAAATGTGTACAAATATCAGGTGAAAACTACAAAATTTCAGCTTTGGGACAACAAAAAACTAGGCTTCTTAAAAAAAGTAAAATATGAAAGTGCAAATAAAAAATATTAAATACTTAATACTGAAACAAAAAAAAAATACAATTTTTTGTCCGATAAAAAAATTAAAGTCCATAATCTGAATTTTTTGGTCACTCAGCCCAGAGCTTGAAAAATATCTAAATAATACATGCCCAGAGAAAATTTACCTGCCCAGATATTAAAAGCAGGATGTGTAGAAAGATTTTTCTTTTGATTCCAAAAATTACAAGTCTTTTTAGGTTGAAAAAGTACATAAAACTATTTTCAGCCATGTTTTAATCTTGTTAGGAGAAAGTTTCGTCGCACAAGAGGTAAACTCTCTTCCTTGTATTTGGGTTTTGGTCTTATAAGTTCAATGTTTGTACTTCATGTACTTTTTCTCTGTTGTTTTTTTGCTTTTCAGCTTTTAGGCACTGGCTTGTCTGTTAACATTTTTGCGGGTTTTAACTCTTTCTTTTCTTTGTAACTTTGCGCGTCTTTTGGGGAACCTAGGAACAGCAGATGGCTAAGCTTGTTCCTTTTCTTTGCGCTGTATTTTCAAAGTAGTTAAGTACTTAATAACTAATTAATTATGCACTTAAAACACTGCTGAAATACTTTGTACATATTGCAACTAACTGTTTAAGTCATATAACTTTCACAAAGTTTTCTTTAGTTAATTATTGTCTTTAACTTATTCTCGTTTTCGTGCTGTCATAAGTTGTAGAGTAGGGGTTTTAGACTCAAGTTTTCTTTCAAAAATCTGTTTTTAAAAATTAATATTTCCTTTTTTTAATTGCAATGAAAAAATTTGGATTTCTTTTGCATTGTTTTTCAGGTTTAAATTCTCTCTCAAACGAACTTGGCATTTCGTTATAGCTGAAAATTATTTCTAATTATTATGTCACTCTCACAGATTGAGTTCTCTTTAATCTTCTTCTCTCTGTTTAATAGTAACAGATGAAGAGCATGGGTCAGGCCAGGAAGGTTCATGGATGCAAGCGAAATTGTTAACTAGTGCTAGGTCATACAACTCTGCGGAGGATATGACATATATATATATTTTTTAAAACAATTTTAGGTGGGAATGTTACTTGCATCTATGGCCTTGCAGAAACCCATTTCAACTAGGTCTTTGTGGAAGTGAGAAAATGCAGAGTTTTTGCTGGTCCTTGATAAAGCCAAGGCTCAGTATTCTCGACACCTTCTACATTCAGTTGTTTTATTTTATTTTTTTATCTTTTCTCCTTTTACTCACACAGGTAGATACATAACCCTTTCTATGTTGTGCTTGGTGTGAGTCAAAATTATATATGTATTTTTTTGCTTAGGTATCTTCTTAATAGAATATATATATATATATATATATATATACTGTATGTATGGCCTTAACCAAAAAAGAAAAGCAGGATGTGTAGAAAGATTTTCTTTTGATACCAAAAAAGACATGCAAAGAATGCAGACAACTCAAAGAATATATATACAGAGAGAGAGAGAGTGAAACCACTGAAATGGCAATGGGCTGGACATGTTGCCAGAAAAACAGACCACCGATGGACGACTGAAATTTTGAACTGGATTTCGAGGGACAGAAGACTTATGGGAGATGGGTGGATGAAATTCGAAACCATGCCGGAGTAATATGGAGGAGACAGGCTCAAGACACACAATTGTGGAAGAAACTTGGGGAGACCTTCATTCAGCAGTGGATTGATAATGGTATATATATCATCATCATTGACACCTATTATCCTTACAATATATGTATACTGTATATAATCAATATATATATATATATATCATTATCATCATTGTCAACCATTATCAATCCACTACTGGATGAGGGTCTCCACAAGTTTCTTCCGCAACTGTATGTCTTGAGCCTATCTCCTCCATGTTACTCCGACATGCTTTCGAATTTCAGCCACCCATCGCCCATGGGGTCTTCTAGGTTTTTTTCGGTAACACTTAAGCTATGATTTAACTTTGGGGCTCCAGATGTTTTTCCCTAAAGAGTGGTTTGGGGTTCCCGAGTTGTTTTATTCTATGTCATTTTTGTCTAGAACTATGAAAGTGGGTTACTTCTGGTTAATTCTATGTTTATTTCTACTACGTCTAATTCCTGCAGCAAGGTGCAGTGTTGATGTGGTCTAATTACAACATGAGTGTGCTTTACTTCTTTTTACTGATATATGTATAACATCAACCATTATCAATCCACTGCTGGATGAAGGCCTCCCCAAGTTTCTTCCACAGTTGTCTGTCTTGAGCCTGTCTCCTCCGTGTCACTCCTGCATGATTTCGAATTTCATCCATTCATCTCCCATGGGGTCATCTTCTGGGTCTTATATATACATAGAGAGAGAGAGAAATTATATTGTGTGAAGTATTTAGTGTATGTGCTGGAAGATACCTTTATTATGGTCAAGTTACCACAATTGCCTTGCCTACCCACGAATAAGGCTTACAGATCTGTGTTGTCGAATGTCAAGGCTAACAAACAGATTAGAAACATGCCCAGTGCTAAGGACTTTTAATTTTTATTAAATAAAAATCAGGTAAGTAGTAGTTTTCTTCTGATTATATAAGATAGGGGCAGTTGGTAAAAGTATTTTAATATTGGTACCTCTTGGCTGTGTAAACTCATTGTTTGTTTTCCGTTTTTCTTCGAACTTTTTTTTTCATTTAAAACTCTCATAAAATATTTGGCGTCTATGTATTTGGAGTGATAAGCTGTGGGATGATTCAGCATTCTCATGGTGATGACCCACGAATATCTAAGATTTTTACCGAAATTGCGGATTGACTGCAACTGTAGTTTTTTATTTCTTATTTTTTTTCATTTACTCTATTACCGCTGACTTATATATCACTGAAAATTGGTTCCAAATAATTTGTGAAATGTCAAAAAATTACGGCATGAGATTTTATTCAACGAGAGTAAGCTGCATCCATTAAAATATGATTTTCTTTTTAAAACACTATTGCCGCCAACTAACAATGAAAAGCGTTATTTGATACGTTAAAGTTTTAGTCTCACCCCTAGGTGTTTATAGCAACATTTCTGAGTTATATCCTTATTTAACATCAAACCATATATTACGAAAACTCCCTTTCTTAACACGGAACGGAAATCGTTCTGTACCTCATCAAACATGGCTGCCACTTGTTTCCGGTGGCTTCACCCGTTCCCCGACGTAAGCGCTCTACGTACTTCTATCTCGTTGGGTTAACCTAATTGAAATGTTTGTTATATTTTCGATCCGCTTCACCATGAAGATTGAAAAAGATGGCTCCCTACCTTATCTGGACGTTCTTTTAACTACGTTATCGGACAACCGACTTCGTTCTCAAGTCTATTACAAATCCACGTCTGTACCTCATCCGATGTTTAGCAGATCATTTTTCCCAGCGGAACACAAGTCTACATTTTACAAATCACGGATTCGAAGAGCTTTTACTGTAAGCTCAGATGTCACCGCCAAACAATCTGAACTAAATAAAATAATTAATCTAGTCACGAAAACAGGGTACTCATGCAAAAGTATATTCATCATCATCAGAAAGACCAAGCTCACATGACATGGCACATGCACTAAATCAACGACTCAAATGCAGTACTTGGGATGAATACCATATATTTATTACAGGATCGTCTTACCTCCTGAAAAACGCCCTAAAGAAAATGGGACTAGGTGTAGGCATAAGGGCCGCCCCAAAATCCTTGTACAGCATTCTTCAAAGTTATCTGACAAACCTACGATCAACAACGAAGCTGGCGTTTATTCCACACCCTTATTTACCCTGAAGGTTAGGCATAGACATTACATCGGAATGACAAAACCCTCATTTGGAACCCGAATCAGAGAACACAGAAAAGACGCAAAAGGAAGGAAGATCTTCTATGGCTCTATCCAGAGAAGTGTGTTCCAGGTCATTGGTACCTATGTGGGAAGCTATTGAAAAACTAGCCACATACAATAACTCGAAAGCAACGGCATTCAGAAAGTCTCTGAAGACTATGACCAGTCGTAAGGCCTGAGACGACAGAGTCTCCCTGAATTTACCAAAAATCTGGATTCAGTACTTGAATGATTTCCCCTCAAAATCGGCATGTCCCAAACTAACACATCTCGTGACGTCATATTCAGAACACGATGTGCCACGTATTTTAATCGTTCTTTACGTCTCGTGTAACCCATTCTCACATTTAAATTGTAATCGTTCTCATTAGCCTTGGCATTGCTATCCGTAGATGAGCGAAAGCTTGGCATATTGTATTTTGCTTCTTATGCCAATTAAACGGATCACCACTTCAATCTTATAAAATTTGCTTCTTAATCGACATCAAGAAAAAAAAGCATAGCCATTGACTCAGCTTGATTTACTGTAAACTACCAGGATAAATGAAGAAGTGAAGGCAATTTTTAAATTTAACTGACACAGCAAATGACGTCAGACGACCAAGGTCAACAAGTCATATATTTCTTAGACAAGGTGGCATCATGCAAAGCTACACGACAACCTGGCTCAGGCAGGGTGGGGAGTGTGTAAAGTGCAAGTTCCTCTTTCTGACTGCACAGCTATTGAACAGTCTGACGTAATAAGACTTGTGACTCCGCCGAGGTGGCGCAGTGGTCTAAGCGCTGGCTTCTGACTATTCGTCCGATGTGGGTCAGAGTTCGAATCTCGGTGAGGCATGGATATTGTATTGTCTTATGGACAATACAATATCCATCCTAAATTAGTTACAGACAACTGCTTATAGCCCATTGAGTTGCTCACGGTGGTCGTTAAACCTCCAAAAAATTTCTTTTGTTATGTAAATTTAGTCACTTCTTGGCTAAACAATCTGTGCGTCCCGGTCGCCAAGTAATACGAAGCGTTGCCTTCTAACCAGTCATCTGAGATGAGTCTGGATTCGAATTCTCGATAAAGCATGGATTGTGTGCTTCTCCTGCGGCACTGGCTCTCTTTTTTTCCTGGAACCAGTAGCCCCAAATTAGGGACAGGGGACTGCCCATCAAGATTCCTTGCTACCCAGTGGCGACGCCAGTAGCTTAAAACTGGGGGAAAGGGCAATAAAGTAAAGGGGCTAAGTATCACAAAGAGGGATCGAAATTTTGAAGTATTTGGCAGAAATTTATCCGTTTAAGTATATTTTACCCGACGCTGATTATGTTAGCCCCAGTAGAAAAAAACATACAGGTGAGCTCAGTTATGATTCAGCCGTCAGTTTGGAACGTAGGACTAGAACTTACAGATCGAAGAGTTGAAATGAGCTAGTCGAGTATGGCTTCAGGGCGTTTTGTTATAGCCAGCGCAGGTCTGTGATATGAAAAGTAGCTTACATAATTTTTACAAGTAATTCTGGATACATTGCGAACACAATCAACGTGGTGCTCTGTCGTCTTGGGCTTTTTACATTCCTCGTCACTTGCTCTTGCCTCTCGTTTTGATTTTTTCCACTTTTGCTTGCGTTCATTCTGCGAATTCCGCAGCATTGTCGAAAATGTTAACCCCTTCACACGAAAATAATTTTTAAAAATCTTAGTTTAAACCACTGCGGTATGTTCTATATATATTTGAATAGATCTCGTCGAGAGCTTGAAAACGATACCACGCACAGTCGTTTTGCACTCACGGCTGTCCATATAAACCGCGATATTGTCAAAAGTATTCACCGGTTCAGAAGAAAACGATTTTTAAAATGTTCAGATCAAACCACTGCGAAATGTTTTTCGTGTATTTGAATAGATCTCGCTAAGAGCTTTAAAACATGAGTGGTGTTATGTTCACGGTTACCGAGATGACTGACAAGTGAGTCAAACGCGGCGGCACATCTAGAAGTATTGCATCATTTCCCAGGCGCACAGTTAAAGAGGGGAGCGTCGCGCACACGACGTACTGCGCAGTACGCAAATTGGGCTCCATGCTGTTTACTAATATGCTAACACGAATAGTGTACGGCACGTATTTTTAATGCTATATGGATTTCTATCGGAACCTATTTTTGTCGGCCGTAAGTCGCCCCATAATATCCGCGGAGTGAGAAGTATAGTCCTACGCCAAAAAGCTTTTAGGTACATACTGTACGTAGTATTTATTTAGTGTATTTAGTAATTGAAACCATGGATACGAATCTCCACGGCCTTCACCAAGTTACAATTCCTCCTTGATTTCAGCATATTTACATCGCTTTTTTAGCACGTCTTTTGTAAACAAGTTAGTAAAACCATGCAATGCATTGATTATAATACGCTTTCCAACATACCAGAAGTCATTACTCAAGTTATGAGGATAATGGCTGTGGAATAAATCTCGGTCCTGTGCTCTGACCTTTGATCCCACTTTGATGGTATTCTACAGAACCGGCTCAGTATACCTACGAAATAACATGATAAAGTTTTGTCGCAATGGAAGCATTTTTAAGTAAGTTATGATGCAAAAGGGCTATGGAATGGATTCCGCTCCTGTGTCCTAACCTTTGACCCCATTTCGACCATTTTCAATAGGATTCGTTGACCCCATTTCGCTCATTTTATAGGCAGGCCCCTACAACATACTAACATTTCATCCAAATCGAAGAAATTTTACGTAAGTTATGACGAATAATGGCGATGGAAGCAATTTCGCTCCTATGTCCTGACCTTTGACCCCATTTCCAATAGCGTTTGTCGCCAGGTGTTCCCCTACCACATACTAAAATTTAATCGAAATAGAACCTTTTTCATGTTAGCTATGACGCATAAAAGCAGTGGAATGGATCCCGCTCCTATGCCCTAACCTTTGACTCCATTTCATTCACTTTCAATAGGGTTCCTTCCCAGGTGATCCCCTTCCACATACTAAAAGTTCATCGAAATCGAACGATTTTTATGCGAGTTATCGTGCGGCCGGAAATACGCACACAACGCGTGACGTAATGAGGCAGATGGTAATCGCGACCATCTGCTTGAAAGGGTGTGACGTCATAAAAACTTCAACAGGATCCACACACAACGCGTGACGTAATGAGACAGATGGCGTGACTTCACGCCAACATCTCAAGCACGAGATTGT
This sequence comes from Macrothele yani, assembly GCA_039090855.1. Lineage (NCBI taxonomy): Eukaryota > Metazoa > Arthropoda > Arachnida > Araneae > Macrothelidae > Macrothele > Macrothele yani. The sequence continues at coordinate 127,647,295 of CM077027.1, read as the reverse complement.
GACGTCATCAGAGTTCTAAGCATGGGCAACATTAATGGGACGACGCCATGACAGTAAAAACGTGGTAATTCGGGGTGGTTATTTAACCCACTAAACGAATTTTCCTAAAGTCGAGAACAAGATAAATCGAATTCTAGTACCAGAAAACGGTAGGTTAATGACTTTCATCAAAATCCTTAGAGTCGTTTTCAAAATAAAATTTACATGCATACAAGAATTGCTCGTTTAATAGTATGGGATAAGGGCGATGGAATGGATCCCGATCCTGTGTCCTGACATTTGACCCCATTTCGTCCATTTTCAAAAGGATTCGTCCCCAGGTGGTCTCATACCACATACTAAAATTTCATCGAAATCGAACCATTTTTACGCACGTTATGACGCATAAGAGCAATGGAATGCACCCCGCTCCTATGTCCTGACCTTTGACCCCACTTCACCCATTTTCAATAGGGTTCGTTCCCAGGGGTCCCCTACGATATGCTACAATTTCATCGACATCGAGCCATATTTACGCAAGTTATGAGGCATAAGGACAATGGAATGGATCCCGCTCCTATGCCGTGACCTTTGTCCCCATTTGGTCCATTTTCAATAGGGTTCGTCCCCAGGTGGTCCCCTACCACATAATAAAATTTCATCGAAATCGAACCATTTTTACGCGAGTTATCGTGCCGACAGACGGACGGACAAAGCTGGAGCAAATACGCTTCTTCAACCTGCGGTTGGAAAGCGTAAAAAAAGATCGTGCTTATGTTACCGCTTTGTACGTCCGTCCGTCCGTCCGTCTGTACCCACGATATCTGTGCAACTATTAGTCCGATTTGAAAAATTCCTTTTCCATTGGGAAGCTAGAAATATGCGAATGATGATCCTTCATTTCGTTTTTTTTTTAAGATGTACAATTTTGCGGCTAGAGGGCGTAAATGCAGATGATGTCGAATTCAAAAATACGTTTTATTCCACATATTTGTATCTAAACATCCGTTTGAAAAAATTCTTTTATATATTGATTCCATTTATGTCGAAGAGTATTTTAGATATAGTTACTTTTTCAAATTACACACAGATTTTCCGCTACGGGGCATAAATGTAAATTACATCTTCCC